>CM076996.1:120829669-130829669 GCA_039090855.1 Macrothele yani
CTTGTTTTGATTCTTTAAAATTGCATTACAAGAGCAAAAATTAATAAAGCATATAAAAATTAATTGTAAGGTGTTTTGCGAAAATTAAGTGTAAGGTGTATAACGAAGCCGGCGCGGCGCGCGCAGGGTTGTTGCCAAGGTCGGTGGAAAGTGAAGCTCGTTAACCGGGCCCGAAATTTCGAATCGTGGTGCACCCTCTACGTTCCCGCTTCCCGGAACAAGCAGAAGAAAAACAATGCCTAAGGAGCTTTGTTGGGAATTAGGACCACCCAGCCAGTTATCTAGAAGAACTTTCTAAAGCACATCACAACAATCGCACACATGCCAAATATAATAAACATAAAAATCGCACACATGCCAAAATAATAAACATAAGAATCTTGGCTGAAATTATTGACCGGGCCCGGGCTCTGGCGGCCCGGGCGGTTCCGTTGCCACTGGTTGTTGCGCATTTTTGCTCTCCACTCCTCTCCTACACCTGTCACTCTGTCAGACGTCGCATGCGCTCTCTATCGCACTCGTAAGAACACAGGCGTGCTCGCAATAGAGATATTATTACGTTCTTATTTCTCTAGTTATCATTCAAGATAAAATAAAAAATTACCACTACTTTATTTTATTCAAGTAAATTAAAATAACGGTACTTCCCTTTTCTAAGTTTTTCTGTTCTATTCTCTCCGTTTTTCTGGATTCTACACCTATTCCGCGCTAGTTGGCCTAGTGGTGAATCCGCCGTTGTATCGGACGGACCTAAAAATCCGATTAACAAGGGCATTTCATGCAAATTGCTCTCTACTTATATACAGAGGTCTCGGAATTCCAACTTCCACAGAAATCGTTTTTATCCTATCTGTTAAGTTTCTGTGATATTTTTGGGTGGGTTTTTTTTTCAGTAACCTCGCTTTTGTATGGATCGTGTATTTAAGTGGAGGAGTGCGATGGAGTGCTGTCGGCAATTCTACAACGGCTGTACACAGGATGATACGAGGTGTGAATGTAAACACAAGGTCCGTCGCAAAAGTATAGACACAAAAAAATACGAAGAAAAGTAACGCAAACAGTAAAAATTAAATGAAACACTTCGAACTACATCACACTACGCAATGGGAAACCACTACATGAAATTGGTTATGGCATGAGAATCTACTTGTCTCAAAACTTTAGCCACAACAGAAAAGCAATGATACACGTACCATTATCAGACACATATAGTATTTCCTGTTTTCGTTCAAAAACAAGATTTTCCCAAGGAATAAACTAAATTTTGTAAAGTTTCCGGTTCACTGGCCTCCAAAGCTTTTTCAGTTGTTGCCTTTAGTTTTGTAGATGACCACTGCGATACATTCGCTGTGTTTTCTTTTTTACAACAGATTAACTTTTTTAAACGCATCTAGTTTTTACCCCTTCCATCATTCTCATTTTTCACTTTTACTGAATCAACCTGATTTTAAGCATTACACCACGTTTTTAATACTGTTTGTTTGATTATCTTGTGTTTTGCGCTCTTTGGCCACTTGCGCCATAAAAATTCAACAACCAACCAACCAATCTTTAGTTCTGTGACTGTTGCAAATTGCCTCCAACTAGTAGATACCACTCTACTTAAAATCCCCCACTGCTGAGATCTGGACTGTTATAACGTATATTCTATTTTAACTTTCCCTTTGAGTTTCTTTTTCCATGTAAATTTGAGTTCGTTCTCTTAGACATTTTCAGACCTTAACGTTATGTCTTTTCCCTCAAACGAGAATAATGTTGACAACAATATGAGGTTGGAACAAGAGTATCGTCTTTTATCTAATGTTCTTATCACATACACAGCGAATGTATCGCAGTATGTATGTGATAAGAACGTTAGATAAAAATACGATGCAGCAGTTGATTTGGTGTGTGGAGATGTTAGATCGTTACTGAGTTTTGACTTTATGCTTCTTGACTAAGATATGTGAAGTGGTGTGTTTTGGATTTCGTCTAATGTTGCTGGACCAATAAAAAGTTGAGGTAAGTTGGACTTCTGCATATGTTTTGTCTAATCTGGCCTTTGTAAAAGCCTTACTGTAACGTGAGCTATCGGGCATAATTAGTTGCATCGCATTTACCCTTATTTTAACATCTATTCAGCTGGAAATCTTACATAACGTAAAAAGGGTTACGTTATACTGTACAAAGACCACAGTGATACAGTGATGTTACGCTGGTTTAGCGTTTGCTTTAGTAGACAGTTGTGTGGAAAGATGCATCGTCATGATAAAAAAATCCACTGCGAACCCACAAGGAGTTCGCCGAAGAGCAATAAATTCCCCAGTATGGTCTTTTGATGGTCTAGAGAATTCGGTTCGTTTCCTATTCAGAAATGCCAGGCTCGCCTGACCATTAAAGCCAAAAACTTGAGCACGCTATGACAGAACACATCGCCTTGCTGCCCGCTAAAGAAAGACCGTCCCCTCGGAATCTGGCACCCGGGGGTTTCGCACCCGTTGACCCCCGTTTGGCGCGCACCTGGACAGCCTAAAGGGATATTTATTCCGAAGATTTTGTAAAAAAAAACAAAATTTAGATCCATTTGAACAGTTAGTGAATTACTTTGTCGTCCGAAAGGGGTCCGGGTTTGAATCCCAGTGAGGCATAGATGTTGTGTTTGTCTTGCGGCGCTGGCTCTCTCCCTTCCCTGGAACCAGCGACCCTAAATTAGAGACGGGCGACTGCTTAAGCCCATTGAGTTGCTCACGGAGGTCGTTAAACCTACAACCAAAAAAAAAATGCAAGACACATTAATTTCGTGAAAAGGGCGTTGAATTTACTTCATCGGAATTATGATGCATTAATCTGTGACGGGAAAATAAATGTACTATTATTCAAGAGACGCGCATAGCCTATTAAATCCGTTTATTTTTGTGATGTAGTGAGCAGAAAGATTCGCCAAGCTTTCGCACTCCACTGGGAGGCTTTTTCAAGGCAATGGTAGACATTTTTGTCTACCATTGCCTTGAAAAAGCCTCCCAGTGGAGTGCGAAAGCTTGGCGAATCTTTCTGCTTACCACACCACAAAAATAAACGGATTTAATACACTGTATGCGTCTCTGGAGTATTCACAGCTGGTGTATTTATAATGATATGTCTTTTTATTTATAATACACTTACTTTCATAAATAAAATAAATACCTGTAATTATTTCCATTACAATAAGATTTATTTCGATGAAAATAGTAAAAAAAAATCCGTATATTATCGTGAACTACTTTCGCTGCCCGGGTGGCGCAGTGGTCTAAGCAATAGCTTCTGATCATTCGCCCGAAAGGGGTCCGGTTCGAATCCCGTGAGCCGCCCCGGTGGCGCAGTGGTCTAAGGCGTTGGCCTCTGATCATTCGTCCGTAAGGGGTCCGGGTTCGAATCCCGGTCAGGCATGGATGTTGTGTTTGTCTTACGGCACTGGCTCTTTCCCTTCCCTGGAACCAGTGACACTAAATTAGGGACGGGCGACTGCTTATAGCCCATTGAGTTGCTCACGGTGGTCGTTAAACCTCCAATCAAAAAAAAAAAAAAAAAATCCCGTGAGGCATGGATGTTGTGTTTGCCTTGCGACACTGGCTCTCTCCATTCCCTGGAACCAGTGGCCGTAAATTAGGGACGGGCCACTTCTTATAGCCCACTGAGTTGCTCACGGTGGTCGTTAAACCTCCAATCAAAAAAATATATAACTACTTTCTTTCACGTTGGGTGTGATCAGGTTGTATGTAAACAAAACGGAACGATGCAGGGTAAATTGGGAACTACTTGAAATCGTTCTGATTCTGAAGTACAGCCAAAAGATCATATTTGTTTTTCACAGCACTTCATGGCCTTCGTAGTGGTATGACAATTGTAAACCTTAACTGTGCTGAATTTGTGTCAAAATTTAACAGCGTGTGTTATTTTTTACTACGGAGTTTGTGAATTGCTTCATGCATTACTTGAAACAGCATGCACTATTCGTGTGGTAAGTTAAAGCGATTTTTGTCGTTCGCAGTTGTAAAACGTGACCTAGCATTGCTTTGGAAGAAAAGAAAACAGTGATGCTATAATAGAGTATATGCATAAATGTAAATGATATTTTTTCTTTTCGCAAGAAGGCTTTGAAAGTGCTAACTAGTCTAACGTAGCTAGGTACGTAATTCAAGGAGAACGCCGTCAGAAGGGTAACGTAAGATGGCTGCCTCTCAGGAGCGTCGTCTTGAGAGCTTTACGTAGGGATTGTTTGTTATGCTCCTTCCCCTTATGCTATCCTCCTTGATTAGGGATGGGCGACTGCTTATAGCCTGTTTGGGTGATCACTGTGCTTGTCGTCAAACCCCCAAAGCAAAATTGCTGCCGGTTGCTTCGATTACCAAGCATTTGGCAGAAATGTCAATTCCAAAAAGAATTAATTCTTTTTCTGCAGAAAGTATCTTGACCTAATACCGAGTGTGATCAAGCTATTGGCCAGATAAAGTAGAGTAGCACCTCCCACTAAACATTAGTCTCCACCCAGTGTTCACATTTTTTTGAACAATTACCTTGTTTCAACACGCCGAGCGATGTTCGACTTTATTTATTTACTTGTTATTTTTGGTTGGAGGTTTAACGACCACGGTGAGCAACTCAGTGGGCTATAAGCAGTCGTCTGTCCCTAATTTAGGGTCACTGGTTCCAAAGAAGGGAAAGAGCCAGTACCGTAAGTAAGACAAACACAACGTCCACGCGTTACCGGGATTCGGACCCGGAGCCCTTTCGGACGAATGATCAGAGGCCATCGCTTAGACCACTGCGCCACCGGAGTGGCATGTTCGACTTCTTTCACTCTTCTGTGTGCGTGAGGTCATGTGATCAATAATAATTTTCCGTGCTCACTAGAAATCCGTGACCGCCGGATTGTCGTGTTTGTGTTTTGATGAATTACATTGTTGTGTTCTAATTTCGGTTCGTTTCTTTTTTTATTTAATTATGCTGTTTTGTAGTTTTTGACATTAAATTACCAGATACGGGACTTTTATCTTCGTAATTAATTCACGTGTGTCGTGAGGAGCATTTTTTTTGTGTGTGTGTGTGGTATATTGTGTTAAATATGCGAGTTTTATTGGCCACGAAAATTCTTATCCTGAGGAATCCTTTCCATGAAAATACGACTAGCAGAGTTTTTTGTTATTTTTTCTGTGTTCTGGTAAACTTGTGTGAAAGGCAACAACTTCTAAGGCGTCTCGGTGGCCTAATGATCTGAAGCTCTGAGATGGGTCCTGGTTTGAATCCCGATGAGACATTGTTTATCATAAGGCACTGGCTCTTCTTTTCCCTGGAGTCGGTAGCTCTAAATTAGAGACGGGCGACTACTTATAGTTCTGAGAACTCGAAAACGGACTTGTAAAATAGAAAAAAAAAAAAAAAAAAAGCTGAATTCCCCTCCTAAGCAAAAAACAAACTCCAAATCCCCAATGATAAGTGATGAAAAGAAACCAGTTTAAATATAACAGGCTCAAGGTAGGTGCTAGCACATGGCTTTCTGCAGGAGAAAAAGAAATTAGCTCAGTGTGTTTCAAGTAAATAAAAAGTACAAAGCCTAAAAAACGCAGTGAAAATGCATAGAGCTGCCCTGGTGGCCCAGTGGTCTAAGCGATGGCTTCTGACCATTCATCCATGAAGGGTCTGAGTTCAAATCCCGGTGAGGCATGGATGTTGTGTTTATCTTACGGAGCTGGCTCTTTCCCTTCCCTGGAATCGGTGGCCATAAAAACATTTTTTTCTGGTTGGAAGTTTAACGACCACCATGAGCAACTCGATGGGCTATGAGTAGTCGCCGTTCCTAATTTAGGGTGACTGGTTCCTGGGAAGAGAGAGATCCAGTGCATTAAGACAAACAACATCCATGTCTCACCAGGATTCGAACCTGGACCCCTTTTGGACGAATGATCAGAGGTCATCGCTTAGACCACTGGCCCACCAGGGTGGCGGCCCTAAATTAGGGACGGGTGACTGCTTATAGCCCAATAAGTTGCTCACAGTGGTCGTTAAACCTCCAATCAAAGAATAAAAAATGCCTAGAAACCTACCTACCCTGAGGGTTGCTCATGGTGATCATTAACCCCCCCCCTCCCCAATGTAAGTTTTGAAATTTTGATAACCAATGCCCATGTGGTTACTGCAGTGCTTGGCCCCGAGGACAGGGGTGGTGAATTCCGAATGCTTGAGCAGCCCAAGGCACTGCTCTGACCATTCGCCTGAGATTGGCTTGGGTGCATGCCTCTCAAGAAGCACGGGTGGTGGTTGTCATATTGTACTGACCCTTTCCTGGAACCATTGGCCCCAAATTAGGGTCTGGTAGCTGAACAAGTGCCACATAGTGGTTATTAACACCTGGAAAAAAAAAACATTCTGAATGAGACTATTGTTTCTTCAGATTTATTTTGCTCTTTGGAATCATTAACGTTAAATTAAAATAGTGCCCCATGTGGCCCTTAATATCCATGATGTTTTTTAAGCTAATAAAAATTCTTGTATTACACGAATTAGTAGAACTGAATGAAATGAGGTGTATCAAAGAAAATTCTATCCAATGATTTTTGTGAGAAGGAAAAACGATGATTCTACTATACAGCAATAGGTCAGAGCCACAAGTTTGTTGTGGGTCATGGAATAGAGAAAAGGATGATTTAAATGTAAGAGAAATAATGGAAGATATGCCATTAAACTTCTAAATATGACATCTCTGTTATAGTATCTATATCAGATATATAGCACTTGAAGTGTGATCCAAGCAGAGCTCATTTAAGGAGATAGGGCTGGGCAGTATTTTGGGAGCCCCAGTATCAGTGACAGAGCTGAGCCCGAAGCAGCTCTGGCTGTAAAATATTTACTACAGTTCGGGCTCAGGCTCTTAGAGAGAGGGAGAGTGAGAGAATTTTTTTTTATATATAAGTGTGATTTTACATGATTTAGCAAATGAGACACTTTGTAATTGGTGAAGAGAATTCTTCGGCAACTGATTCTGGTTAGGGAGCGGGCATTCGAGATGGTTATTTATTCCGGGCTTAGCTAGAAAATGCCATAGGCAGCGCATTAGTGTGTTTCTGCAGAGAAGAAAGCTCTTTCAAGAACTATAGATATTGGATAGTTGATAGCATGTCGACGATAACTCCCTGCTAATTCTATTTAGCAACGTACATATTGCAGCGTATTATGGTGCGTACATATGCAGTGCATTAACATACAATTGCAGCACCTCCTCATCATTCTGAATACCCGGCCGCCCGAAGCACATCATGTGGAAACGAACAGTCAAAGAAAATCGTACAGTTACACTGTAAAAATAGATAGAGGTCACTTTCAACCACACTCCATTTGAGAAATACATTGGTTAATTGCAGGAGAAGGAGAGAATGGAAAAGGTGGGTTTTTTTATTAATGGTTGAACAGGTTATCCAGTTTTCGTGCCTGGGCTCTATCTTGCAATATAAAATTCGGGCTGATATACAACGGGCTCGGGCTCCGAAAATTGAGCCTAAACTCAGCTCTAATCAGGGGTACATCTAGGATTTTACTGTAGGTGGTTGAATAAAAATACCCTGGAGAAAACATTCCCAAAATATGATGAAGCCATGTCCCTGCCATATTGAAGTGTGTGTATCCCATGTTTCATGGACAAATCAGTGTTAGCAAAAGAATGTAAAAATGCATGGTTGAAAAATGGATACCAGTTCAGTTCTGCTTTACCCCCCTCCCCAGGGTTCAGCTTGTTGAAATTATATCAAAGTAGTGGATAAAATAATATGATCCAAATGTCATGATCAGGGCAAGACAAATATGCTCCAGATCTAGGAGCCAGGTTGAAACAAATTCAAATTTCAAAGAATAACGCAATGTGTGGAGTGGTGATAATTCTGGAACAAAAAGTAATAAAATATGCCCCCCCCCCCCTTTTTTTTTTTTTACACAAGCTACTGCTAAATAAAATTCCATTTTACTCCATAATTTTCTTTTCCCATTCTTCCAGTTGCTGCTCTCAAAAAATTTAAATTTTAGATTTTGGTTTTATTAAAATTTGTGGAAATCAAATTTTGTGAATATTAATTCAAAGTACCTCATTTTCCTTCGTATGATCTGCAGACTATAAAATTCAGGGAAAAAAAAAATCTTTCCTAAGGTCCTCAGCAGCGTATTACTGTCGGTCGTGCAATTCTGAGAAAAACTATTTTTTCCCTCGTATAATCCTCGGTGGCGTTTCCATAGACCATGAAATTCAGAAGAGAAAAAAATGATCGTCATATAATCCCAGCATAATCCGCACCTGTCATATTCATCCTGAACCGTAATTTCCGACAGAAAAGCCGCAATTCACAGGATGATTGACCCAGAAATCTAAAGGAGTAAGGAAGAAATGGTTGTCTTATTAAAAGAGCAATTGCTGTTTTTTAGTACTGTTTTGTGTTACTTCTAAGTAAACAAAGAACTAAAATCCTGGCTTTTGAACTACGGATTACCATCAGACCTAAAATATCCGTAGAAATTATAAACAATCTTTAGCATTTGTCTCTTTTCTAAATATGTTTCAACTTGAATATTGAAATAAATCTATAAATGATACGATTAGCACATGCAAAACTAACGAATGTGATTTGCAAAATGATTATGTTTCATAGATTAGCTCTGCGGAGCTACACGTAGGGTTTTCTCTGAACTCAAATAGTACAGCATTCATTGCGTCATATTTTCTGTCGCAATGCTCGTAAGTAAAAAAATATTCTTTCAATCTCTTTGTGGTCCTCTATCTCCATATTGCGTTACGTTTTTTTGTCGCAGCAATTTCAGTACTTTTTCAATAACGCCACTTCTAACAATTACCATGCGGATTTTTGTAAATGCAGCAAAAACTTTTTTTTCTTTTTACCTGTGAATCTAAACTTGCAACTCTTAACTGATATTCCACAGAAATTACAAAATCTGAAGAAAGAAAAAATTGGGCTCCAGAAACAGATTTCTAGGTGACCTGGCACCCGGGGTATGTTGAGCCCTGGTCATGATTCAAACAAATTCTTAATGTTTAAAAATTCCCTACAATTACAGATGTGTACAAAATACCTAATGCTTTGTAGTGTTCTCCCTAGAGCCTTTATACCGAGCGGCCTGCCAGCAAATTTTCTCTGCCGCCCATCTTAATTTCCTTTAATGAACGTTTCCATAATGAACATAATAGTCAGAGTGAAAAACTTATCCACACATACACCATAAATATTGATGAAAACTGGTTGAAATCTGTTTAATATGATTTTTTAGTAAGTACTGATTTTTTTTTTACATTTATGTACAATTTTCTAATGCTGTTTACCATGTTGTGTTTACATTAATGCCTACCACACTGCTAAAGATGCTTAATAAGTGTAAAATGTTAAGCAAAACATTTTTTTTTTCGATTGAGGAAGTGGTCATTAAAAGTACCACCCAGCTGTAAAAAAAAATCTAGGGAGAACACTGCTTTGGAAAGATTTGAAGATGGACTAGGGGGGACTATACTTTTTATGGACTCCTTCCAAAAAATGGAAAGAAATGGAAATTTTTTTTTGACAAGGCAGTTTCTTATACTTTTCACTGTGCTATCTGCAAAAAAAAAAAAAAAAAAAAAAAACCGCCCTACTGTAGAACATTAGTTTTATCGACAATATGTTTGTCAAATTTTATTGCTGTTGATACATTATATATTGAATTGCTGTGTTTGGGAGGTTATGTGTAATTAGGCACAAAACATGCAAGATATATTTAATAAGAAGTTCAGCTTACCTTGGACGACAAGCTTGGTAAAAAATCAATATCCACCGGTCAGGTACAGTCCTAAATTATGACTCAGTCTAGAACGCTAGCACCTAGTACAGGTGCACTGGTGAACATGTTTTAAATTCTACTTGTATGACAGTTTAAGGAACATGTTTCTAACATTGTGTACTATGACAAAATATGAACGGAACAAACTCTACCTTTCCAGACTGAGTCATCATTTGGGACTGTACCTGATCGGTTGATATTGATTTTTTACCGAGCTTGTCGCTCAAGGTAAGTAGAACTACATGTCTTCTCATTATTGTTCTACATACATATCTCACTTGTTTTGTGCCTAATTATATATAACCTCCCAAGTATGGCGATTCAACGTATAATGCATAAACAGTGATAAAATTTGACGTACATATTGTCAATAAAACTAATGTAAGTTCTGGACATAGATATGAGCTATGTTATATCATCATCATCATCATTGTCAACCATTATCAATCCACTGCTGGACGAAGGTCTCCCCAAGTTTCCTCCACAACGGTCTGTCTTGTGCCAGTCTCCTCCATGTCACTCCCGCATATTTACGAATTTCATCCACCCATCTCCCATGTGGTCTTTTTCTGGGTCTTTTCCTGTCCCTTGGAATCCAATCTAAAATTTCGGCTGTCCATCTATGGTCTGTCCTTCTGGCAGTATGTCCAGCCCATTGCCATTTCAGGAATTTAACTCTGATCATGATGTCTTCCACTCTCGTCATTTTTCGGATCCACGAGTTCCTCTTCTTATCTCATAATTCTGGGGCCCCTTGAAAATGCGGAGCCTGGAGCTACAGCCCCCCTAGCCCCCTCCTTAAATGGGCTCCGAATCCAAGGATTATTATAGTAA
Source organism: Macrothele yani (assembly GCA_039090855.1). Lineage (NCBI taxonomy): Eukaryota > Metazoa > Arthropoda > Arachnida > Araneae > Macrothelidae > Macrothele > Macrothele yani. The sequence goes on from CM076996.1 coordinate 120,840,326, forward strand.
ATAAAAGCAGTGATTGACAGCTAATGAGAAAAGTTATTTATGGGTAAGTGTGAAGTAATGCAGTTTTGTGATTTTGTATATTTTTTGTGAAAATGCAACTCTCTTTTTGAATTTGCATAAAGTCCGGATAATCTTTGCCAAACATTAACAACAACATACTTTTCATGAGGAGGTACGAGGGTTGTACCGAAAGTAATGCAAAAGTTGGCATAACTTTTCTATTAACTGACAGAGGTCGTTCAAATTTCACATGTTGGTAGAGTAACTCTTCCTTTATAGTAACCCTTCTTCATTGCAGGTAAATAACATGTATGAGATTCTTCCGCAACTCGCGGATTCGCGGAATTCCACTTTTTTTTATCATTTGGGTCCTTCACGAGATCGATGCCGAACTGAAGATAAATTTTTAAGGATAAGAAGGGGTCATTTTCTGTCTGTGGACGGCATTTCGTTTTTCAAAACTTTTGAGAAAGGAAGTTAAACAGAGCGAAGATTTTCCCTGTAATCGTAATTTCTTTTTCCTCACAATGTTGCCTGTGTACAGTATTGTTACATATGATTTTATTGCATAAATGTTTGCAGGGCTTGAAAAATACCATGGCCAAAGTTCCTGGGGCATGTAAATTATTGGCCTTGGGGGGTAAATAAAAAATCTAGCTGTCCGGGCAACTAAATTTAATTTTTAAATCTGGTCCGGGCAACTAAATTCAAAAATTAATAAGTTTGAAATAGAATTTCCCACTTCAAGAAAAGCGACAGTTGTCGCATGTAGTGTTTCATTTAAGTGCTAATCACCAGAAGTTGTATTATTGTTATGGGGTGCGAAGGATAGAAGAATATCACTTTAATTGTGTTATGCTCTAAGTCCGGAAATCGGAACCATATGTAGTTTTGCTCCAAATGTTTATAGTCAGCGATGGGATGCATGCCTCTAATAGAACTAACCTTCGATGTTTCGTGACAAAGGGCGAAAAATGAAAGGAGCATGGTAGAATCACTAAATTTCTCAAATACCAATTTCAGCATCATCGTCTTAAAACTTGAGATAAACGCATTTGTATATTGAACTTTTTGAATATAGACCCTTAAACTGAGAACGCAAAATATGTAAAAAGAAAAAAGTTCATATTTTTTAACTTAAAAATAATGAGAATTCTGATTTGTTATCTTGAAAAATAAATGTTCCTGGGCATCGAGCCTTTACTACCTGGGCAGGTAAAATCATTTCTCCATATGCCCGGTTGGGCATATAATTTTTCAGATATTTTTCAAGCCCTGGTTTGTATTTCAGCATGAAACTGTGTGCAATGATTTCCAACAAGGGAAGTAAGACAGCGCGAAGATTTTCTTGTAGGCTTCAGGCATGAGATTATTCTGTGGATTTGAAGGTTTTTGCCCTTCTGTTATTATTTTGGCATTCTTGAGATCAATGCACAACTGAAAAGAAATTCTGAGAAGAATGGGGGGGGGGTTTGTTTTCCGTTTGTGGACTGAATTTGATAATTCAAAACTTTCGAAAACGGATGTTAAACGGAGGGAAGATTTCTCCTGTAATCTTTTTTTTTTTTTTTTTTCTGGCGATGTTCCTTCTGTTTAGTATTGCTCTTAAATACTGTTGTCATTGCACAAATACTGCATTTCAGCTTAAAATTGGTGGTAAAAGTTTTCGGGAACATAAGTCCGTCGAAGCAAAGATTTCTTCCATAATCGTATTTTTTTCTTCCTGCAATGTTCTCACTACCCTATGTTGTTGTTAAATGTTACTTTCTCCCATAAATGTTTGCACTTAAGTTTGATAAGGTAGGGGAAATTTTCCAAAAACGGATGCAGCGAGGTTTGAAAATTTGTTGGAATTGATGCATGGTGTTCAAAAGTATTCATATTCTGAAAGTTGCACTATTTATCTAAAGTAGTAAAAGCTTTGATATCATACATTCATTGTCCTTAAGCTAAAAGTTCTTTCAGCATGATGGATAAATTGTCATCTGAGGGGAATAAAAGGGGGTAAAAAGAACAAAAGTGATGAAGAAATGGGCAGGGAATGATATCAACAGAAAGAAAAACTAAGCAAAGATTGCTGTACAGCTGCATAGTCAACAGAAAAAAAATATGGCCATCAAACTTGCTGAGAAGCAGTGTCTTCTGAAACAATTTTATTTTGTTTTGAATTCAGTAGTTTTATATTGTGAATACAGTGGTGTGCTCTAAATATCTACGTAAATAAATTACAGTGAACAATTCCATTTTGCTCGTACTGTGTTACATTCACACTTTCTCGTCGCATGATCTGATTTTTCACCCAATTAAAATGTTCAGCGTTTTTGCTCCTTGGTCAGTCTCGTGTATGAAATAATGGATTCCAAGCAGAAGCAATGTGCCGTCATTGGTTTGTTGACGAAGGAAGAGTGCAGGCTGTCCGACATCCACAGAACGCTACAGAATGTTTACAGAGATGAGACCATTGAAAAGAGCAATGTGCACAGATGGATGAAGAATTTTAAAGAAAGAGAAACCAGCACTGAAGACAAATCGCGCAGTGGGAGATCGTCTGTGACCAGTGGATGAATTGATTCTCATGGAGAGACTAGTCACAATCCGTGAGCTTGTTGCACAACTGGACTGTGGTCACAATGCCACACAGAAGTTCGAGGAAGACTTGGGGTATCGGAAAGTGTGTGCAACGAGGGTACCTTGGCAGTTGACACCCGATTTGAAGGGGAGAAGTGTGGAAGTCTGCTCTGATCTGCTGGAAACGTTTGAAGCCAATGAAGACACGTTTTTTTCTGTTCAGGTGGCGGGATGAAATGTGGGCATATCTTTACGATCCGGAAATGAAGAATCAATCCCTGGAATGGCCACACACCTTTTCACCAAGGCCTAAAAGTGGCTGTGAAGAAGTGGGTACACCAATCCACACCTGAATTTTTTCAAAGAGGATTCAAGAGTTGGGTTCATCAATGGCGTAAATGCATCGCTAGTGATGAAGACTATGTTGAGTAGTACTTTTGTACAGAAAAAGAGTTACTCTACCCTGTACCAACATGCCATCCCGGTGGCATAGTGGTCTAAGCAATGGCTACTAACCATTCGTCCAAGATGGGTCCAGATTTGAATCCCGGTGAGGCATGGATGTTGTATTGTCTTACGACTCTGGTTCTCTCCCTTCCCTGGAACCAGTGGCCCTAACTTAGGGACAGGGGGCTGCAATTGAGTTGCTCACAGTGGTCGTTAAACCCGCAATCGAAAAAAAAAAAATTCTACCAACATGTGTAATTTGAATGACCTCTGTCAGTTAGCAAAACGTTATGCCCGCTTTTGCATTACTTTCAGTACAACCCTCGTATTAAAAACTGAAATGGAAGTATTAAAAATCATGAAATTGCAAGGATGCTTAAACTATGGTCAAGAAATAGTTCTATTCATAGGCATAGCCTGACTGAAAAATTGAGGGGGGGCATAAGTGTAAACTGTTGTTTTTCTTGAGGGAGCATGAAAAAGTGTAAATTGGTGTTTCCCTTTTGGGGATGGCCATTCTGAGAACAGTTTCTCCTTAAATGTTACAAAATTTGGGTCTTTTAAGTGCATAACACATTTTTTTTGTTATGCATTACTTTTCAAACATTGCTGATAATGAATGATGATGAACAGTCTAGCGTATTTTTGACAAGATGCTAAATTTTTTTTAAATAAATTTCTCTTTCTTTTACAAATTAATTTAAGTATTGCAGATATTTTTTTGTCAATTCATGAATATTGTTACATAACTTTACATAGATAGCATTTTGCCATGAATAATATACATAGGGTAGCGTAGCATGTCCAAAAAATTATTCTGATGTACTTCCGCATATTGAGAGATTCCTCCGCAGAATTTACATTTTGCCATGGTTTTACTTTGTGACAAAAACTGAATCACACCCAAATCTAAAACTTGAGCATAACAGTGTGGGTATAAACTTCCTCTTTAACTTCATAATGATTCCATTAAACCTCCAGTTCATATTTGTATTCGCCAAATTCAATTTTATTTTGCTGAAGTGTTCAAATAGTTCAAAAAGGAAATTAATATTTTCATCAAAATGATTTTTTTCTCAAATTGCAAAGAATGAAATTGGCAGAGCGACCCCTGCTGCATGTAGCCAACTGAAGTCATTAAAAAAGAAAGAACTAAATCATATAATGTTCTTTATCAATTAATAATTTCAGTAATTTAATTAATACATTGTACATTTCTATCTTTCATGCCCTTCACAGCATGAATATATGACCTACTGTGACCTTTCTGGGAGAGCAACTACCACACATTCCTCCGGAGCTGGACCCCTGCCTGGAATGTTTCGTCTGACAACTATGGCCATCATTTATCCATACATATGCCATGGCTAGATCCAATTATTTACTCATGATAAAAACTAGTTGCTTAGTGCAGCTGTAGGTTGTTCTTCCTCATAGCACTGCATCCATCATTGGGCCTATACCTGTGGCAAGTTGTGTAATTCGATTTCAGTATTTGTCATGATTATTAGTGGAGCTCTTGGATGTAATGTGCGGCTCTTGCTTCCAATGGAAGAAAGTGAATGCCGAGTGTTTCAATTCACCTCAGAGGGAGGGGGGGGCAAGTTCATATGGTGCAGGTAAACTTCTTAGGTCTGGGAATGGCACTTTAGATATTTCTTGGTTGAAGTTTAGGAAATAATTTTAATTATAGCTGTGAAGATGGGATGTGTTGAAAACTGTCTCCTCCCATGAGTTGGCATGATCTGATGACCATCACTAAAATAATTTCTATTTTCCTTTTCCCATATCCACAATTTCTAGTTGTAGTTTTTAGAAAACTGAATGAAGTTATGAAAATATATACACTGAAGTAAAAAATTGTAAGGAACACCTACCCAATAACTTATTGGGCCACTTTTGGCCTTCAAAACACCCTCATTTTAGTGTGGCATGGATTTAATGAGATTCTGATATCATTCTACATGTATGTTCATTTAAGGCATCTGCAATTGCCGAATGTTTGCTGGGAAGGATCTCTGTTAAGGATGGCTCTCAATCTTATCCCACAGGTGTTCCATTGGGTTAAGATCTGGGGACTGTAGTAGCCATTTTAACACTTTAAGTCACTGTTATGCTCTTGGAACCACTGTGTGATGGTCCAATCCTTGTGGCATGGCACTTTATTTGCTGGAAGTAGCCCTCTCCATCCAAAACAGCATGTATTAGGTGTGCGCAAAAGTTCTACCCGTTTTTCGTGATCCAAATGAAAAATTTCAGTAACAAGTGCAATAGTAGATGGCGCATGTGATGGCCAAAATGTTTCGAGGAGTAGGCTGTGAAATGGCACCAAGTATACAGGTGTAGCCCATTCGCGAACAAGTCACAAAAGGGTTAACATGTCAAGCAATAAGGATCACATTAGGCATTGTTTGCTTTATAAGTTCGACAAAGGCAACAAATGTAGCTGAAACCTACTGCAACATTTCTGAGGTGTATGTCGAAGATGCTATAGACGAAAGCACATGTCACCAATAGTTCCAGAAGTTCGGTGAAGGAGATAGAAGCTGAAGAGATCGGCCATGTTCTGAACGTCCATCAGAGGTTTCTGAAGAGGATCTCAACCAAGAAATATCAAATGACCAATATCTAATGGTTGAAGAATTATCAGAAAAGTTTCCTGTACACAGAACAGCAGTAGAAATAAGGATGCATGGGCTTGTGTTTATCACAAAACTCGACTAGTGTGCACCACATGACCTATCCGCAAGAAATCGATCTGACAGAATGACAACCTGTCGTTCTTTGCTTGTGCGTCACAGAAATGGACCTTTCTTAGAACGATTAGTTATGAATTATGAAAAGTGAGTCCTTTACAGAAATGTTAATCATCGAAGGACTGTATGCCGAGTTGGAGAGCTTGCTCTGTTGACTTCAAGAGAAGAACTTCTTACGAGAAAGATCTTGTTAAGTGTATGGTGGGATGTCAAGAGGGTAATCCACTGGGAGCTGCTTGCATCTAACCAAACAATAAATGCTTACCTGTACTGCCAACGCTTGGAAAGGCTGATAAGAAATGAAATCTAAGCGTCCAGCACTGGTTAATTGCAAAGGCGTCATCTTGCAACATGACAACGTAAGATCCCATACAGCATTAGCCACTCAGAGAATGACGCAGTGGTCTAAGCGATGGCCTCTGATCATTCGTCCGAACGGGGTCCGGGTTCGAATCCCGGTGAGGCATGGATGTTGTGTTTGTCTTACGGCACTGGCCCCGCACGGGGATAACTGGTTTTCCAGTTATTTGGGGAGCGGCGCCCCCACGGCCCGAGCTGACCTTGTGACGGATCATTTTGTCATTACGACTTGAACGATTACATACCGAAGGGACAGCTGTTCATCCAGCTGATGGGGGATGGCGTCCCCACGGCCCGAGCCGACATGTACTAGATGTGAATTTTCACTTTTTTATGTTTTTTGTTTTTTCACTTGACACGCTCCCGCCTCAGTTGTAGGTTGCTGAGGTTGTGATTATGCGCCAGCTCCGGATTTTAGTTTCTCGTTTTCTTTCCTGTCTTCTCCATTTCATGTTCCGTTCTTTGTTTTTCCGAGCTGGTTAGCTAGACCTGCCTGCACGTTTGCCGTGTGCGGTGACCCGTAAGGTGGAAAAGGGGATGCTGGAGGCTGAGGTTTCTGGAGGCCTGGGTGTTGTTGTCGCCAGTTGCCAACACTCCTCTTTGCCCCCTGCTTCACCCTAAACGGGCGGCTGGGAACTAACCCACTCCTAGTCAATGAGGTCTGTGGCCGAGTGGAGCCCAGACCTCTAACGGCTTGTCGTCTCGTACGACAGGGTGAGTCTGGGGATAGGGTGGGCATGCCAAAGGGGTGTTCCCTAGGCATGGGAAAGTCTGGGTGCTCGCCGAGCGCATGTCTGCCCTATCAACTTGCTATATCCGCTTGCTATCCCTAGAGTCGTGTCCTGCGTCCACTTGGGCTTGCGGACCTCCGGCTCTCCCTCGTTGGGCTCGATTGTGGGTGGGGAAGTCGGCGGACGAATTATTAAATTTTTTCATGGATGAAAATAAAATTTCCCAAGAACCAAAAAGCAAAAGAGGTATGGAGGAAGGGTCATCCCCTTCTGCAAAAAAACATGTCCCTGATTGTTTAAATGCTCGATTCTTTTTTGTGCACTCATTGGACCCTTCAAAGCCTTTGAGTGCCAAAAGTCCATTTTGGATAAATAAAGCTCTTCAATCCATTGCAAGCTCTCCTAAGAGCGTAAAGAAGCTCCAATCTGGAGATCTTCTTGTAGAAATGTCCACTGTGGCCTACAGCTCTACACTTCTTAACACCACCACGCTGCTTGAGACTCCGGTAAAAATAACACCTCATGGATACCTAAATTCATCTCGAGGTGTTGTCTCCTCTCAGGACCTCGTTGAGTGTGCTGAGGAAGAATTACTTGAAGAACTGAGGAGTCAACACGTTACGGGTGTGCGGCGTATTCTATTCAGGCGGAATGGGCAGTCCGTCCCATCCCGGAACATCATTTTAACGTTTGATAGCCCTTCCCTGCCTACATCCATCAAGGCAGGGTATCTCCACCTAGAAGTACGCCCATACATCCCTAACCCGTTGAGATGTTTTAGGTGCCAGTCTTATGGCCATTCTCAGCAGTCGTGCAGGAGCAATCCCCGGTGTGCACGCTGTGGTGCCACAGAGCATCTTCTGCAAGAATGTGTGGCCGAGGCTGAGTTTTGTGTGAACTGCAAGGGTTCACACGCGGCATCAGCCAAAGATTGTCCCAAGTGGAAGGAGGAGAAGGAAATCCAAAGGATCAAAACGGTGGAAAATATTTCCTATCCTGAGGCCAGAAGAAAAGTGGTTCTTGTTACATCTGATCGGCGATCATACGCTTCAGTGGTGGTTGCCAAATCTACGGTTGCCACTCAGACCGACATTGAGATCCCCCTTAAATGTCCATTCAATGTTAACGACATCATCGCAGCCGGACTGGAGGCACTCCAGTCTCGAGCTAGGGGTCTGAAAGCGCCACCCACCACTTCGCCGAAGAAGACTCATCCCACCACCAACAAGGGAAGTCAGGCCACTTCTTCTAACAAAAGACCAAAGCCCAGGATAAGAAAAGCATTTCTTCTCCTCCAAAATCTCAGGAAACGACTCAACGTCGTGCGCCTCCCGGTAAGACACTTGGGACAAAACATGCTCCCATCTTAGCCCCTGGTCACACGCCTCCAGATCTGGGGGAACCCCCAGCAGAGGCGATGGAGCCGGACTTTGTTTGATCATTTTCATTTTCATTTCACTTATAACCATGGCTTCAATCATTCAGTGGAACTGTCGAGGTTTGCGGACGAACTTTGATGAAGTGAAACATCTGCTTTCATTTTACTCTCCGGTGTGCCTTTGTCTACAGGAGACGAAGCTTAAACCATCGGACCTGCTTTCAGTTCGAGGCTACAGTGCATTTCAGACAGATAACTCGTCTGGAAATATAGCCTGTGGGGGAGTTGCCATTCTCGTCCCTCACAGGGTTCCGGTATCTTCCGTCGCGGTTTCCACAACTGTGCAGGCCGTGGCGGTTCGTATTTTTATGCCTGTACCTCTTACTGTCTGCAGTGTCTATCTGCCGCCGGACGAGAACGTGAGCGTCTCGGTACTGGAGAGATTGGTTGATCAGCTGCCTTCACCCTTTCTTCTACTGGGTGACTTCAATGCCCATCATCATTTGTGGGGTAGTGTCAGCATCAGCACGAGAGGTCGTCGCATAGAGTCACTTCTGTCCTCGGCCTCTTTGTGCCTTTTTAACACCGGTGCTGACACGTACTTCCATGAACCGACACGATCCTTCAGTGCGATCGATTTGACCTTGGGATCACCATCAATTATTGCTGACTGGTCGTGGGCGGTGTGTAACGACCTCCACGGGAGCGACCACTTTCCCATTGTCCTCTCGCATCATGCGAACATGCCATCTTCTGCCTCCCGCCCTCCTCGTTTTAGGATGGAGCGTGCGAGATGGGAGGTCTTCACACCGTCAGCTTTGATATTTTCTGCAATGGTGACCCAAGAGTCAATCGACGCAGCGGTTCTTGAAGTCACAAATTGTATTCTTCAGGCAGCTGATCTTTCTATACCAAAAACATCTGCGACACTCTCCAGAAGTCCGAAACCTTGGTGGACCCCTGAATGCGCAGCGGCTAGGAAAGCTCAACATAAGGCCTGGTCTACGTTTCGGCGTTATCCAACCGATGCTAATCTCGTTACATTCAAACGAGCAAAATCCTATGCTCGGTTGGTGCGTCGACGTAGCAAGAGGGAGTCTTGGATCCAGTATGTTTCATCTCTCACTTCACGTGCCAGTTCGAAAAGTGTGTGGGACAAGATTCGTAAGATCCGGGGTAACTACAGCTCTCACCAGATCTCCATTCTCGAGAGTAACGGCTGCACATATGCTGGAGTCGGGGAGATTGCTGATTGTTTGGGGGAGGCGTTTGCCTCCGTGTCGAGTGACCTGGCGTATCCTTCCTCCTTTCTGAGGATTAAATCCACTGCGGAACGCCAGAGAATCTCTTTTGCGCCTTTTCTCGACACCGGATATAACTCCCCCTTCAGCATGGTTGAACTCAGGGTGGCTCTGCATCGGTCCGGCGCTACATCGGTCGGTCCCGATGGCATCCATTATGACATGCTCCGTCATCTCTCACAGTCGTCTCTCGAGAATCTCTTAATCTTGTATAATCGTATTTGGTCGGAGCACAGTTTCCCGGAATCTTGGCGAAAAGCTTTTGTTCTGCCTTTTCCCAAACCTGGCAAGGATCCTAGATCTCCCTCTAGTTATCGTCCAATTGCTCTCACTAGCTGTCTGTGTAAAGTTCTTGAACGCATGGTTAATTCCCGGTTAATTCATTTTTTAGAATATCATCAAGTACTTTCACCATCACAAAGCGGCTTTCGCCGTCATCGTTCACCTCACGATCATCTCCTGCACCTTGAGACATCTGTGCGCGAGGCGTTCGTGCGTAGGCAGCACCTGGTTTCTGTATTTTTTGATATTGAAAAAGCTTATGATCGAGCGTGGCGGCATGGTATTATCCGTGACCTCCACGCATGCGGATTGCGAGGAAATCTTCCGACATTTATTTTAAATTTTCTTCGCAATCGGGTGTTCCAGGTGCGCCTGGGTACGACGCTATCGGCAACATTCCATCAAGAACAAGGTGTTCCTCAAGGTTGCATTTTATCTGTCACATTGTTCATCCTTCGCATTAATTGTCTCCTCACAAATCTTCCTCCTGCGGTTTCGGCTACTGTCTATGTTGATGACTTGCACATTTTCTGCTCGTCATCAAGCATGCATTTTATTGAAAGGCAGTTGCAGTCAGCAATTAATCAGATCTTTAAAACGGCGAATAGCAATGGTTTCGTTCTTTCTCCCGACAAGACAGCGTGTGTCCATTTCTGCCGGAGGCGCGGCCTCCATCCTGACCCAGAGCTGTTTTTAGACCGTGCAGCCATACCAGTTTTGCCGGAGACCAAGTTCCTTGGACTGACCGTCGACCGTGCGCTTACATTCCGTGCGCACGTTCGGCGGCTCAAGATTTCCTGTCTGCGGGCTCTATCTATTCTTAAGATCCTTTCGAGAGTCTCATGGGGCGCAGACAGGATGTCTTTGATTCGCATTTACCATTCCTTAATACGGTTGAAACTGGATTATGGTTGTATCGTGTATGGCTCTGCGCGTCCTTCCGTTCTCCGGCCTTTGGACACTATTCACCATCAAGCACTGCGTCTTTGTTCGGGAGCATTTCGAACATCTCCGATTCCCAGCCTTTACGCTGATGCGAACGAACCATCGCTTGAATTACGCCGTCTGCAGCTGTCTATTCAATTCTACCTGAAACTTAGATCTCTTCCAGACCATCCTTTATACGATGCAGTTTTTCATCCCCAGCATGCTCGTTTATTCGGGAACCGGCCCTCGTGCGTTTCAACCTTCGGTCTTCGTATGGCGGCCGTAGCCCGTGATGTAGGGCTCGACTTGTCACTTGTTGGAGAGACAAGGGGCTTTGGGGACCCGCCATGGCACCCACTTGGTGTCATGGTGGATACCACCTTTACATCTTTTAATAAATCCTCAACCCCTGCGTCAGTGTACCAGCAGCTCTTCGCTGAGCACCGTGACCTACATTCTGATTACACTCCCATTTTTACTGATGGCTCCAAGATGCATGGAGTCGTTGGATCCGCGGCTGTCTGTGTAGATGACGTTTCAGTAGCGCGGATTCCAGCTGAGGCCACTGTGTTTTCAGCGGAGATGCATGCTGTGTATCTCGCTCTTCTCCATGTTCAGTCGAGTTCTCATCACCGGGCTGCGGTGTACACTGATTCCTTGAGTGTTTTGCAGGCTTTGTCATCGTTGGACTGCTGTGACCACCCTTTTCTTTTTACCGTACGAAGGCTTCTTTGTTCTTTGCTCGAGGCCGGTGTCCAGATACAATTTTGTTGGATTCCCGGGCATGTTGGAATCTCGGGTAACGAGTGTGCTGATGCGGCTGCTAGATCTGCTTCCTCTTTGGTCGTCACACCCTTGCCACTGTTTCACCGGGATTTCCGCTTTCTGGTTCGCGACCATATCAAGCGAACGTGGCAAGGTCTGTGGGACCAACAGGTGGAAAATAAACTGCATCGTATTAAACCTAATCTTGAAGTCTGGAAATCCTCATATCGTCGGAACCGTAGGGAGGAAGTGGTGCTTGCTCGTCTCCGCATTGGGCATTGTCGATTCACTCACCGCTTTTTGCTGTGTGGCGACACTGCGCCGATGTGTGAGGCGTGCAACTGCCGACTCACCGTCACTCATCTTCTTTGTACCTGTGTTCGTTTTCGTGATGTACGTTTTCATTTCTTTCATTCTCATTTGTTGACCGAGGACGCCGCTACACTGCAGCGGCTCCTCAATGACCACTGTGACTCTGTTGCCGTGTTTTCATTTTTTAAAGAAATTGACTATTTTAAACGTATCTAGATTTTAGCCTTATCATCATCCTCATTTCTCAGTTTTACTGTATCAGCTAGGTTTTAATTAATTGTATCATGTTTTTTAATACTGTTTGTTCCATTATCTTTTTTAGCCCTTCTATCGTTCTCATTTTTCAGTTTTACATGATCAGTCAGATTTTAAGCTTTATACCACACTTTTAATACTATTTGTTTGTCTTGTTTCTGGCGCTCTTTGGCCAACCATGGCCCTTGCGCCATAAAAATCGAACAACCAACCAATCTTACGGCACTGGCTCTCTCCCTTCCCTGGAACCAGTGACCCAAAATTAGGGACGGGCGACTGCTTATAGCCCATTGAGTTGCTCACGGTGGTCGTTAAATCTCCAATCCAATCCACTCAGAGAAAACTACTGGACATTGGATAGGAAGTGTTACCTCACCCCGGTATTCCCCAAACCTTGCACCTACGGACTACCACCTTTTTCGATCTCTTCAGAACAACTTCGCAGGTAAAACCTTTGATGAAGTTGAAGGTGTAAACTGCATTACATGCGTTCTATAGACTAAAACAGAGGAGTTCTACAGATGGGGAATTAAGTTAACATCAGAAAGATAGCAAGAGGTCATATATACTAATGGCAATTATATAAAAGAATAAAGGTCATTTATTTTAAAAAAATGTTTTTCTTCCCTCCTGAAAAAAAAACCGGGTAGAACTTTTGCACACACCTAATACATGTATTGATGTGCCTGCTCCAGAAGATACATCATGGCATATAAAAGCTGTTCCAGAAGTACAGGGTAATTCGAAATGATTGCCCCGATTACAAATGACAATGCCTGGTTTATGAACATAGATACAGAGATCACATTGTTGCACAATAAAGAAGGAAGTTTAGAATTTTGTTTCCATACCTTACAAATGTTCTGTGTGACTCCCCTAGGTCATGTGGACAACATCTAAACGGTAATCCATTTCACGCCATACATTATGAAGCATGTCTGTAGTCACCGATGCCAGTGCATCTTTAGTTCCTGCAGTGTTCTTGGCAAAGGTGGCACATACATATGGTCTTTGCCATACCCCTACAAAAAGAAGTCACAAGGAGTAAGGTCCAGAGACCTGAGGAGCCACTTGCAGAAAACGCTGTTGTCCTGTTCACAACGACCAATCCAACGGTTCAGAAGAATTTCGTTCAAAAATTGGCAAACATGCATATTCCAATGTGGGGGTGCTCCATCTTGCTGTAGGATGTAGTCCCCGGAATCGTCATCCAGTTGTGGAAGTAGCCATTGCTGAATCGTATCTAGATAAACATTACCTGTTGCTGTACCTTCAATGAAGAAAAAGGCCCATAGACCTTCACACTGGAAATTACCCACAACACATTTACTTTTAGTGAGTCACGCTCATGTTGAACCACAGCAACAGGTTTTTCCGTGCCCCATATGTGAGTGTTGTAGCGGTTTACCTTGCCACTGATATGAAAGATCACTGCATCACTGGAAATTAGGCATGAAGCAAATGTGTCATCCTCCATGGCTTCCTGCATGGTTTCAGTGAAGGTAGCACGCTGCACTTTGTCGTCGGTTTTCAATGCATGTAAAATTTGAACTCTAGGGTTTCATTTGCAACTTCCATTTAAGAACATGCCAAACAGTTGTTTGTGGCATTTGCAGCTCTTGGCTGTCGCAGTAAGTTGATTTGTGTGGACTGCATTCAAAACTATGATGAATTTTGGCAACGTTTTCCTCTGAAACATGTGGTCGGCCAGTAGTCTTTCCTTTACAAAGACATCCTGTTTCTACAAACTGCCTATGCCACCTCCTTATGCTCTTAACATCTGGAGGAGCATGTTTGTAGCAATTAGAAAACATTATCTCCACTGTGACAACAGAATGACACTTTTGAAACTCCGGCATGCAAAACACCTTTTCTGCTGCGGTCACCATTTCTTCTCACTGGCTTTGGTGCACATGCAGCTCACTTTCCTACATCACCATAGCAACACAGCAGTAGGTTCCAATGAAATTCTAAACTTCCCTTTTGTGCAGGGATATCAGCTGTCTATTTATCTTTATAAACATGTTATTGTCATTTGCAATAGAGGCAATCATTTTGAGTTACCCTGTATTAAGAAACCTAGTGCCTTACATGAAAACATACCCACACCATTACACCAGCTTGTACTGTTAATGCTAAGCATGCGAGATTCACCATATTCTAGGCTAGAATATGGTGGGATTCATCATATTCTAGGGTGGCACCACTTCACCAGGCTAGAATATGATGGGATTCACCATATTCTAGGGTGGCACCATTTCATCCTAGAATATGAGGAATTCACCATATTCTAGAGTAGCACAATATTCTGGCCTGTCCTTCAGTGCATATTAACTGAAAACATGATTTATCAAATGTGGTGATCTTTTCCCAGTCCCCAAGGATCCAGTTTTAATGCTGCTGTGCTCAGTGTAGACAAACTTGTCAGTTTTTAGCCAAGATGAGGGGTACATGAAGGCGACATCTGCTGTTATTGCCCATTTGCTAATGTGTGGTGGACTGTGTATGCTGAAATTCTCTTGATACCGCTGTTGTACTGTGCAGTTACTTGACGCTGTGAAGCTCATGTGTTACCACAAGTCTTTGCTGTCACCATTGCCCTTGAACATGGAAGATTGCTGACACAAATCTTCACTACCACCATTGCCCGCTCACAGGAAGACTACCAACTCCCTGTTTTGTTGTTTGTTCACACTTAATCCTTGATACAATTGCTCTAGCATATCCGAGGTGGTTTGCTGTTTCCGAGATGCCTGTACCTACCTGCCTAGTGTCCAGTATCTTGCCTCTGTCAAAATCACTTAAATCATGAGTCTTTCACTTATTGCCACTATCTACACTTCACACTTGTCTGAATCTTCAGACTCCAACAACTACGGATTCTCTGTAGTCACTCTAAAAATTGTCGGTCCACTATGGATTACGGAAAGCACTGAGTAAACAGAAATCAAAAATCTTAGTGAAATAAGCTTTTTAATGATGTGCGTACAGTTTATTGTAGGGTTTACAGATTTTGGGAAGTGTTTTTTGGATGTTTTCGATATTGTGACATTTCTTGGATATTTTTTTAAATATGTTTTGGATACCTTAAGCATATCTGGTCACGTGACGGAGTTATCACTGCCCCTGAAATCCCAGAAACGTCCTGAAATTTTATTTCTCTTTCCCGATCTTGGAATGTCCTTAATTTTTCATATTTTTTCATGAAATCATGGACTAGTACTAGAATTATTTCCTCCCAATGGACAATTTTAAGAAAGGTCAAAAACTTAAGATAGGGTGGCCAGCGATTGGAAAAACTAGGTAAAGTACTACCAGAAATGACTGCTCCCCCAGCAATTAAAATGCTCCATTGTTTTACGTTTCTGCATTTTAGAATTTTTCTGATCAAGTTCCTTGTAGTTGTTCCTTTTTTTTTTTTTTTTTCTGATAACTGCATGTAAGAAAACATGCAGTTTAAGAAGATACTATGTTTCTCATAGTATCTTCTTAAAATCAATCAGTAAAGAACAAGTATTTTTTTCATTGGTCCACTTTTTTTAAGTGAAATTAAATTTCAAAACCAGTACTTAATCTGTCTGTGGTGGAATCTGCGTCATTTCCGTGACTTGTAAAATTGTTTCATGGGAGGGTAAAAATGCAGTATTGATTTTCCATATTTAATTTTCCTGAAAATGTGTGCTTACCCCATCTTTTAGTCACTTCTTGCTATATCAGAGGACAGAGCAAGCACCTTTTCTTTTGCTTAAAGCAAAATTAAAGTTCAGAAATGCTACTTGCCATTTTGCAGTGAAAACGACTTTACAGGGAACTAAAGTTGGCAATAAAGAGTTAAAGTTCTGATTTTGAACTTGAATTTCTTTTTGAACAAAAGGAAAAATGCTCTTCTTGTTTCTAGATATAGTAAAAAGTAATGGAAAACCATGCATTTTCAGTATAACTAAATTTTAAAAAGCAATAATGCCAATCCTCACTCTGCCGTTAAAACAACTGTACTGATCACGGAAGTAGTGCCATTTTTCCAGATAAATAACAATTTTCTGTTTAAATTTTGCCTTATTGAAAAGCAAAAATGCTTGTTTCTTTGACTGATGTACAAAGAATGTACTGTAAGGAAAAAGAAAGGGTACATTTCACTTAGAAATTCTTCAAAAAAATAGGGTCACATTTGTGCAGCTACCATTTCTTATGAATACGTTCCTTATTTTGTTTTGTTTTAAATTCTTTTTGTTGTTTTATGGTTTGAAGACAACCACAAGCAACTTCAAATCTGTGTAGGCACTTACTATGTTGACTGTAAGGTTCCCTTTGAAACATTGATTTTGATGATAATTAGGAAAAAAAAAAAGGTTGGTGCCACTTTAGTGTTTGGTTCCCTTTGAAACATTGATTTTGAGGAAAATTAGGGGGGAAAGGTTGGGGCCGCTTTTAGTGTTTCCCTCAAAAAGTTTTGAATTTATGAACAATTGTTTAAGTAAAAAATTTGCTTTTTTATGAATTTTCCCTGTCATTTTGTTTGTTTCAGAGTGTGTAATACAATTTTATTCATTACTACTGAAAACTATAGATTTTTGTAGTGTTTACTACTGAAAATTTTGCTTTGGAGTGGAGTCTGAATCTTATGCAGTGAGCTTTTCATAAAGCCATGTCTGTCATAATAGCAGTATGTAAGTGAGGATTGCCCGTCTCATTGCTATTGGGTGTTCCTAATAATTTGCTACTTCAGTGTGAAAACCAAGTTATAAATCAGTATATTACTTTGTTGTTGTAGTAGCAAAGCTGCACAGATATGTACCTATTTAATAATCTAGACTGACCTCTTAGATTTGTTTGTTTATTGTTCATCCATACTGTCTGTTTACTTTTTGTGTTCAGTTGTTGCAGGAAGAAAGCCGCAGATCCACATCCACATGTATCAGACTCATTGCCTAAGCTAAAACGAATATCACCTTCTTCCAAAATGCCCAGAATAGACTTCCTTGGGAAGAGGTCCCAAACATTTAAATTAAATGTTAATATATGTGTATGGTAACTGGTTCTAAGTACTATGCAATAAGGCTTGATTTTTTTTTTTTTTTTTAAGCTCAGGGAATTGCAAGAAACATGATTGAAGATAATGTGTATAAGAGTACTCAAGAAATACTCCTTATGTCAACTAATGATGGTCTTGGTCGTGTAATCATGGAATGACCACCAAGGAACAGGGCCTTTCTGGGAAATCAGGTGAAATATGACAGAATGTATTTATATATGGAAGGCTTTTCATCAGAAAAAGAATTTGCTACTTTTTGACATAGGACAGCCCCTACCTATGTGATAAAAGATTAGTGTAATTCTCATTTCCAGTAAATAGCTGCATTCCATGGGTGCAATCATACTTTCAGTTACAGCACCCATTGAATGATCCTGCTCTTTCTTTACATTATGCACCCATGTTCATAAAAACTAGAACACCCGAAAGCAGTGGAGCTATGACTAACTTTTACTGGATATGCTAATCAGGCAATATTGCAGAAATGATTAGCATTTTGGCATCATACATAGGTGCATGCATACAGGGTCTAGACAAATCAAATCACACTTCATCACAGCCCAGAATCTGGCAGTTTTTCTGTTATAAGCACTACATGGCTTGGTCGGCTGTGGGGAAGAATGCCTCCTCCTCGTGTAAGACAGTCGTACTGTCACATCAGCGAGTTCAACAAAAATCGCCTTCTCTCATGTCAGCTGTACAGTATGCCACCTGTTATTACAGTTCAGACTGCAGACTCATGGGCCTCTTCTTAGTCTAGCTTCGACCCCACAGCAATGGACTGCCAGGCTGCAATGGTACATCGAATAAAGAAAGTGGTGTAATGAATGGCACAATTTCGGATTCTCGGACGAAACATACTTCTGTTTAGGCAAAAATGATGGCCGGATCTGTGTCTGCTGACGATGGGGAGAGGCATCGCGAATAGTGTATTCATACCAGGCACACTGCACTGACACGAGGCATATTTATATAGCCTGGTGTTGGTATTGGGTACAAAAGCAGATCACCTCTCTTGAGAGTCCGTACCACCATAA
Organism: Macrothele yani; assembly: GCA_039090855.1. Lineage (NCBI taxonomy): Eukaryota > Metazoa > Arthropoda > Arachnida > Araneae > Macrothelidae > Macrothele > Macrothele yani. The sequence goes on from CM076996.1 coordinate 120,858,477, forward strand.
TGAGTGCCCGTTGCGTCAGTGATATTCTGTGGCCGGTCGCCCTTTTCATACTTGCAGGAGGACGTCCCTGGGGCCATATTTCAGCCAGACAATGCCACACCACATGTACAAGCAACAACACACATTTTCTTCGGCGATAACAATGTTCTACTACTTCTGTGGCCAGCTAGATTGCTGGATTTATCACCCATAGAAAATATCTGGGGCATTTTCAAACAATAGGTCTAGCAGTGTGACTGTCCACCAGCAGCTCTTGATGAACTTTTGATGTGGGTCAATACAGCATGGGTGGCTATTTCCACAAGAAACTATTCACACATTTTTTTTTTTTCAATGCCTCAGTGCATACAGCAGGTGATACAACCCAGAGGTGGTCACACCGATTCTTAGCTACATTGACGTGCCTGGTAAGTGTGACACCGAGATGCTAATAATTTGTTCTGTATTGCCTAATGAACATATCCTGCAAAAATCAAAGTCATAGCTCAACTCTTTTCACGTGTTCTGTTTTTTATGAACACGGGTGTATTCTGTAGTAAGTTTCTTGCCATTCGTTACTTTTACTGTTCCAAAAAATTTTATATCTTGTATCTGCAGTACTTAGAAACAGCTAAGGTAGTAAAAGATCAAAACAGTAAGGTATGGTGATCTAAGAGTATTACAGTAGAACCTCTTTTAAAAACAGGAAGTTTGAGCTAGTGAAAATACTAAATCTGGGTACCACAAAATTCATTGTGGAGTAAAAAATTCTAATTCCAAAAAGTAAGAGAACATCCATTATTTTTGCATGTCATAACATTATTTCCCAAATAATGGCTAACTTGTTTTCATTTGTGGATAGTTCTTTCCTTTGTGGAAATTTTATCACTTTATAACTGCTTAGCTTGTTGGCTACTTGAAAGGGACCTCTGTTTATCTAACGATAGGGAACAGAGCAACATCCATTGCAAATCACATGTGAAGGACAATAAAGAAACTAAATGTCATGGCTTTGTAATTGTAACTTAGCAACAGCAGAGCATGTGGGAACTTATCCTGCACACTGGATGGGGAAATTGTACAATGTCCACCATCCTTCCCTGTTTGTTGTCTTGCTCCTGAGTTCTCTTCATTCCTTTGGAAGCACCAAATGTTAGAATGCTGCAGTTCCAGGAGTCTTATCACATTTTTCCAGCTGCGTCATCATTCCATTCCCCCTTGTCCTCTGCAATTAATGCCTCGAAAAGTTCATACATATGTGTGCACCCCATTTAGCGTTCTTTTTGCCTTAAGGCAGGCAGTTTATTTTCAACTGATTAAGCAATTCTTTCAATGCTCTTGCTAGAAGTGGGTGGGGAATGGAATGTCCCCTGAAAACTAGCCTGGTTACAAAAAGTGCCTCTATCCTTTCCCTTGCTGGTTGCATTCTCTCCAAATTTTGTCATATGTATCAGCATTACCATATCTCTCCTCCAAGTAGAAAAAGGTACTTCTATTGTTTCCCACACTGGTTAGATTATCTCCAAATTTTGTGATGCATATATAATCATCTCCCACCCCTTCCTTCCTGATCAGTGTGCAGCAGATTTTCTCCATTAGTATTTCAGTAAGGTCCACTGTTTTGTTCATTCAAAATGAGCAGCACAGCTTTTCTCTTGCACAACAAATCTGCTAAGCTCATTATGTTTTACTTGTTAAAAAAGATCAAATTACCCTTTGACTAATATCGCACCAAACAAATGTTCGTGCTTTTGTTAAACCTGCATCCTTAATAAATACAGGCTCATAAGTAGGTTCTATTGTATAATTGTGTGTCTGTAACTTTGAGGGGAGGGGGCACATTTTTGTACTCTGAATATTATACTGCATAAAAAGGGTTATTAGAAAAGAACAACATCTAGGCAGTGAACTGCAACAGCAGGGCACAATTGTGTAGCAATGCTGAATGAATTGCAATGCAGTTGGGCAGAAGATGGAACACACCCTCTGTAAAATTCATGAACAGGTTGTCTCTAATCATGCTAGACCTTTCCATGTAGCTGTCCTGTTATTATATGAGACTGCACTGCTCACTAGTCATTGGCTAGTAAACGATTATTGTTCTTGATTGTCTGTAAGCTTTCCAAAAAAAAAACGGAAGGCTTCAAAAGATGAGGCACAACTATCTTTTTTTCATAATACACGAGGCGAAAGCAATTCCTGATAATTAAATTAAGCTTTTTTACAGCTGTTAATGTGCCTTTGTTTGTGTTGGTTATATCAAAACAAACTCTTCATTTAAAAATGTTCACTCCCATCAGAGTTGATTTCCAGAGCTGGCTACCAGAATTTTACAAATTTTTGGAGCCCTGCTGTAGTGTATTGCTCTGTTATTATTTTTTTTTTTTTGAAAAATCTATCACATGACTCATTAAATCAAGAAATTAAAAAAATCAGTTATTTTAAATTACATTTACAAAATGAAAATCATTTTTGGTGATGCCAGTTATTTTTACCATAGGACATATACTTTTCAATTTTTTAACTTAGCACAAATTAAAATCTTGCTTGAATATTGGATATTATTTAGAAAAGAATGAAAAATCAATGTGTTTAATTAAATTTTACTGAAGTGTGTCTTTAAAAATGATATTTTACAGTTTTGTAGTGTCATTAGCACACTTGGAACTATATGATGCATATGTTTTTATAAATGAAATAATGATTAATTTTTATGACATTTGTAGTCATATTTTCAATACAAAATATTCTGAAAGAATATTGGGCCCTTATTGGAATTTGAAATTTTGTTTTCATCTTTAACTTAATAGTTGGAATTGTATTTTTTTTTTTTTTTTTTGGTAGCAAAGAAATCATTACTATCAAATTACTTATCACTACACTGGCTTTCTGCTCACCTTTGACACTGCCTCCTAGCAATGATGTAACACTCACTAGCAGAAACACAGTCAGCATAAACTTACAATCTCATAGACCTTAAGAAACAATACAATATTGATATTTCTTAATAGTTCAGTAGACCACTGGACTTGTTTACCTGTCCAGAAAAAGGTTTTGGTACATTAGCTCCCATCCAGTGCTGCACTACACAAAATTGCTTTGTTTGGTCAAGAGTTGCAAGATTGAGATGCAGAACATCTGCATACAGTTGAGCAAAGCAGGAAAAAAGAATAGACTTTCCTACCTGGGCTATCATTTTATGCACCTTACTTGCCAGAAGCACTGCATTTCATCACCAGCAATACCGAGGTCAGAAAGACCTTGTCTTGTTTTGCAATGTCCAGAAAATAAGTACACAATGCAGTCTGAATCTTCTTTTGTTCCAGTCGCAGATTGTGAGGAACAAATTTCTGACATATTTTCCTCAGAAATCATCTATAAAAGTCAGAAGCGTATGCTGTTACTCAGGTACAGCTTTGCTGTGATAATCTAGATTGTTATTCAGTGATCTTTGCAAAATTGCACAGAATTGCTAAAAGTGTTTATTTAACCTCACAACAGAAGAGTGCCCAGTCTTGGAATACCCTGTAACACTACCCCACCCAATGCTAAAATATGTGTGCCAATCAGAAATATGTGTATGCGATATAAATCTGTATCATTGTTAGCATCTTACAATATATTGAATCTCCCTATGGCACTTGCTTTTCCCCAGCTTTACATAGAACTCTATGCAGTTGCATTGCTCCTCCAGTCCTAGAATGATAGATAACCAGCAGTGACTAACTAATACAAAATGTGTACTGTAGGATCAAACAGGAGCTAACCTATTACAATGTGTTTACCCAAGAGTAAACAAGTTCACTGTACATGTACAGCTCCTGTGAACTGGTTACCCATTAAGAAATATATATTTTCCAGTTTCTTTTGTTCAGTAATAAATGTTACACAATAATGCAGGACCCATAGTGGTAAGCAGAATAATGTTATGCCTATAAGCGGAATCATAAATGATTTTAAGGTGGGCCTATATCAGTTCAAACCAGATTTGTCACAGAAGAAACAAGGCTGTATTGTTATTTCTTAACTAGGTGAAAGCCTGTCAATAATGATCAAGATAAATAAGATATGGAGAGTCATGTTTTAATAACCAGGTATTCTTTTTGTTTGTGATGTCCAAATGTGAAAGTATGTTTCATGAACATTGCAACAATTAAAAAAAATATATGTTTGTTAAGGCAGGGATTTGACAATTAAAGAAGGTTCTTTCCACTGTGCCACCAAAGTGGGACAAATGTTCAGACAAAGGAAATTATATTGTTTGAATTATATTGTTTGTGATTGATGTATACAGTTCATTAGATCTCTTCATACATACTTGCATTAGACTTGTTCACCTGTGCAAAAACAAGGTTAATTTGTTCGTAATGATTTCTTTGCTACAGAACATATATATCCAAAATACTAATTCAAACTGAAGTTAAAAGTTAGGAAACTAATATATTGAAATCTGACAGGATTTTAAGAAACGAATTGCTAAAATTTACACTTCTTGCCTTGTGAGAACTTAGAAGTTGAATAGAACAGGTTTAAAAAGTGTATAGCTTTGAAGCTGCAAGGAGAGCACATGATATGTAAAGATAGGGAATCTAGAACACCCTAGTGGGTAGAAGGACTAAAACCATCAAGCAAAGAAGCTTACAGGAAGTTTTAAGTAGTACATCACAGACCAACTGGGATGCTTATGAAAAGGTTTGCCAAAGCAAAACTCGTGTTGGGTATGCTAAAATTAAGTCATTGTAAGACTTTGGCCACTATGTGGAAGGGAACTTCCAGAATTGTCCTAAAGTATTTTATAGTTGTGTTAAACATATGAATGAGAATGAAGAAAACTTAAGATTTACTTGATAAAGAAGGTATGCTTCTTGTGTCACAGGAGAATTATACTGAACAGATGATAAATGTTTTTGAGATGTGTTGAATAGAAATCCAGGAGCAAGTGAACAGGTAGTGGATGATTTAGATGTGAGTGATGAAAGTAAAATGTGGAGTATTACTTTCTGTGAGGTAAGAGATGCTATTCAATATATAAAGATTCTTAGAGCTGCAAGTTTTAATTAAATTAATCCAGAATTGGTTAAGCACAGTGATATAACAGGTATTTATTGTTTTAGTAGAAGTTCAATCTATACATATATACACCTGAACACCAAATTACGTGGGAGATAGGCAATGTATATTAGGACAAGGTCCTTTATAATACTGTTACACACGTAGTATATGAGTTTCGAATAGACAAGTTGACTTCAATGATAATGAAATATTTATAGTTGAAATTAAGAATATTTATTTATGTACAGTATTTAAATGTTGGATCCTAACATAGGTTATATTTAGTGAGACATAAAAACGGCAATGAAGCAAATGGAGCAACACGTATTGCGCTCACCTTACTCCGGTTTCAATCCTTCTGGCTTGCAATCGATCATGCTTCTTGTCTGGTGCTGTACCACGTCATTGAAGATATTCCGCGTTCAAACTTCGACACAAATACGAACATCAGCACAATTCTACAAGGGGGTGATGAGTTAAAATACAAGGAGGTAATCAGCACAATAAAAGCATACGAATGTCTCATACAACCGACCGCTGAAGATGGGCACAGTATTGCCAGAAACATGTTCGGACAATCAAGGAAGGACTTGTTGACTTCTTTTAACATTTTTTAAAGTTTTTTAAAGTTTTAAATCTTTTAATCTGGATACTTCATAGCAGCTTGGCATAGAACAGCGAAATATTTCAACTGCTAAAATTCTGGCCGCGTCAACGTAATCTTGTCTTGACAGTGATCTCAAAATTATTTTAACTCATCACCCCTTCTTGTAGAATTGTGCAGATGTTCGTATTTGTGTCGAAGTTTGAATGCGGAATATCTTCAATGACGTGGTACAGCACCAGACAAGAAGCAGGATCGATTGCAAGCCAGAAGGATTGAAACCGGAGTAAGGTAAGCGAAATACGTGTTGCTCCATTTGCTTCATTGCTGTTTTTATGTCTCACTAAATATAACCTATTTAGGATTCAACATTTAAATACTGTACATAAATAAATATTTCATTATCATTGAAGTCAACTTGTCTATTCGAAACTCATATACTACGTGTGTAACAGTATTATAAAGGACCTTGTCCTAATATACATTAGGTATTTATTGGTTATACTTAGGTTATTTCAATTAGCATGAGGAACTAGTTTGGCTCCTGATGGCTGGCAGATGCCAATCATGGTGTCACTTTACAATAAAGGGATGACTATTGTGAAATGCAAAGTTTACGCAAGAATATTGGATAAGTTTAGGAAGGCCAGCTAAGTAAAGGATGGAGTGCTTTTAAGAGTGCTGGGATAATATATTTATACTCTGAGAATATTTTGAAAAGTTTCATGAGGTAGGCCAAGATCCGTATTGGACTTTTATAACTTTGAAAAGGCTTTTGATATGGTCCCTAGAAATCAGTTGTTTAGTGTGTTAAAAAGTTTTGATGTGGCAGTTAAGTTACTCAGTTAAGTCAAAAACCTTTAGACCAAAAGTTTTGAATCTGTAGAGCTTAAGAGAAATGCTGGTAAGTGGTTTGAGATTAACTCAATGGTACAAACAACAGTGATGTAAATTATCTCCACTTCTCATTTAATTGAGACAAATAAGTTTGTTTAACAAAGTTACTTGTAACATATGAGATGGGCAAATATAGTATTATCAGTGATTTGCTGTATGCTGACGATTTGGTGTTGATATGTAAGAGTATCACAGTAGCTTACGTTTTAATCTTGATTAGCTGTGCAGGACTTGTAAAGATTTTTAAATCTATGGTTTTAAGTTGAGTTGCTAAAAATATTATGTAGTCCAGCGAAGGTTCTTGAACAGGTATCAGATTGTAACTATCTGGTTGTAGCAATTTGATGAGACAAAGCTTGCTAAAGAATTGCACAATAAAATTAGCAAAGCAGGAAAGGTCTCATTCAATATCATTTGTATAAGATTTATTTTTATTCAGGAGGTTGTTCAAAGAACAAAGCTGACTATTTATAATGAAACATTTAGACTAAGTCTCAAATAAGCAGTTAAATGTGGCTAATGTGGGAATGGTAAGAATATCAGAAAAAAGATTCTTCAGCGGCTGCTCTGGCTTTTTTTAAAGTTTTCATCAAATTCATTTTTTTTTTCCACCAAATGTAAACTGAAGTATCACCAATATTTTCGCCAAAACATTTTTTTTTTTTTTTTTTTTTTTTTGCAAATTCCGAAGAATGCAATAGCAGCGCGACCCCTAGGTTCTGTGGTATGAAAGGATTAGTAATGCAGGTATTAGATCTTAGTTGGGTAGTTCCACTGCAGAAGACAAAGTTAATGAAAACATAGTTTGGACATGTGTGTCGTATGAATGAGAAGAAATTTCCATGACAGGTGTTACATTCTAAAGCAGTTTGCAACAGACCAGTGGAATTACCTAAAACAAGATAAATTAATGGTCTAAAATTGGCTATTAGTGATAGAGAAAGTGGTTTGTCATAGGCAGAAAATCTTGCAATGGAGTGAGAGAGGTGGAAAAGTTTGGTCATTTGGCATTCAAGTTTTGTTTCATTATCATTTTCTGTATTTGAACTGAATGGGCAAATTATTATATTCATACCTAATAACAGGTTGCTGGCGTTGCTCCGCCTTTTGCCCTCATAACAGCAGCATGATGTCTTGGTAAGGGCTCAGTGAGGTGTAGACAACAGGGAGGTAATATTGCTGCCCATGCAGTGAGAATTGCCTGTCGTAGATGAGGTGATGTGTTTCCAGTCCTCCGCTCTCCATTTGAGATAGGCCTTTGCAAACTGGATCCTAATCTTTCAGTGCCTTCAATCAACAAGTGAATATGATATATGGATGTTGACTGCCATAGCCTATTTTTTCCATTGTTCCTACTCTGATGTATGGCAGTGAAACCTGGGCACTGCGGAAGAAGCATAGGAGTCATTTGTGTGTGCTTTACTTACAGTGGGTTTGTGGCAAGACATGTTCTGATTGTGTCAGGAATGAAGATGTGTTGTAGTTGTGCAATGTGAAGCAAAATGTTGTTAGCAAGGTGGAAACTAATGTGTTTCAGTGGTTTGGCCATGTTGAAAGAATAAGGGGTGAGATGCTTAATAAGAAAATCTTTTAGCCCAAGTGACAGGAAGGAAAGGCAGAGGAAGGCCAAGCAAGTCATGGGAGGATCAGATTCATGAGTATTTGCATGAGAAAAGATTATGAGTATGAAGTATAGAAGATCTTGTGTATGGCATGTGATGGATGTCAGTGAAGCCTGAGTTGTATGTCAAGATTGCTGTAAATGGAGAAGTTTGATATGGCAACAGTAAGTAAAAATTATCTGGTAGTTTGTATTTATTTGTGGAGCTAACCTCTGAATCTGAGAGAACAGCTTAGTGATATGTATGTATGGTATGATGGTTAGTCTTTATGTATAAGCTCATGGACTCCCTCTTCATTAAATTCTGGCATTATCTGCTGTGCAGTAGCTCTGTGATTCTTTGTAACGACTTGGGACAGCCTGTGCTCACCTCAAGAGTCAGTGTCACGCTTACTGTCATATTTCTCTGGTAAGTTGGAAGTTTTGTTGTATTTTTTTTTATTAGGAAATTAGTTGCCCAATTCCCTAATAATAAAATCTAGGGCTTACAGCCCTAGAAATTTAATGTCAGCCACCAGAACTTCCCTTTGTATAAAATGGAACATAAAATTTTTGGAAATGCTTCCAAGCAGAGTTTGGTGTAGTTATCCATCTATACTTCATTGTGTCCTCTACATTAGTTGTTACACACTTACAGATATGATAAAATTTTGAGTACCATTAAAATAAAAAGTGATCTAATTTTTACAAAATTTGGAGATAATATTAAGAGAGGTAATAAGAGTAAATACATTTTCAGGGAATTTTTTATTCAATGCTAAAAGAGTGAGCTCTGAAAAAATCCTGCAGCTGAAAGCATTGCTTTTTTCATCAAAAATATGGTATTTTTAAATTAAAATTTGTAGACTAAAGCAAAGAACATGGCAGACTGCTGGATATGGCTTTCAACTCAGATTTTCAGAGAATGGAGTGGAATATTGTTTGGTGCTGGTAGGCCAGGCACTATATCTTCCATAAGTATCAATGAAAGGCACAAGAGACTGCCACTTCTGCTCATTTTTGATGATGTGCCTAATATAATTTCTCAGTTTGCAATCATTTACTAGAAGTGGGTGGTGTGATCTCAAGTCTGACCAAACTGTATGTTGCTTTCTCTCCTTATTATAAATGTCTTAGTATTCTTTGTAAGGCAGTTAAACACTGGAATGGCATTAAGTTTTAGTGATGAGAGCTGTTTCTACCTAGGTGTAAGGGTCAGGAAATATTTATCAGGAAAAAGAGTGTTTGGAGACATGATATACTCCCGGTGTCAAAATAATTTGGGAGCCATTGTGTAACACAAGAAAACTGGTGTGCTTGTAGAGGATAGTATAGCAGCCTGTTATGATGTTGAAAATGCTATAAACCTACTTGTAATCACATTTTTGATTTTTGGGGAATGTGCATTGGGCTGTTTGGACAGGTTAAATGCTTTCATACTGCCACCACAACTAGATTGTATCTTGCTTACCTGAATGTCCTACAAACTTACCAGAAAAATCTGTGTCCAATCAATTCTTCAATTTCTTCCTCAGGATGACTTGGGCGGGTGTGTAAACTTGAATAACCTGAGATTGATATCTTTTTGAGAGTTGGATAACAAGTTGCGCAGCTCAGTCAGGAATTTTCAACTTCTAGAACATTGTCCTTCAGTTTCTTGTTTATTATAAATCCAACACCGCTAGTTCTGCCAGTATCTGTCCTGCAATAGTAGAAGAGATGTCCACTTTTCAGTTCAACAAGATCTCCTTTTCTTCGTACCTCACTTAGCCCGACGATGCCCCACTTGATCCTTTGGAGTTACTCCTCTTATTCAAAAAGCCTTGAATCAGAAAATAGAAATAGTCTGTTAAACAGAGCCAAGGTCAGCTTCAGGTGGCAGTATAGTCTGGTCCTCTGGTGATTCTTAGCGCCCGCTGCCTTTGTGTCGCACTGACTGCTGCCTTGGCCAGGTGCATTCCAGCTGCCAGAGACTAAGTGCCAAGTTTTAGGTTGTGGAAGCATCTTGGGGAGAGGGAAGGGCATAACTCAACATGCTGGCCAAGTGGGTTGGTAAGTGTGTGCATTTCCTCTGATCCCAGTGGTATAGTTATCAGCCATTCCATGGTGACTGGTGTGGCAATTACTTTCAATTCAAGTCAAAAATAGATGCTTCATCACATTGGGTTTGTGTTAATTAATTTTATTATTGTTTGTGACTGGTGTGTTTCTTCCATGACATAGCTTTCCTTAACTGTTCATTTATTTGAAAAACTGTAAATTAAGTAATAATACAGCACTAAAATATTTTCCCCTGTTTAAGCATAGTTAACAAATCTATACTGTTTAGCAAATCAATTAGTTATTGCAATACCATAAATTAAACTTATGAAGTTTGTGACGGGCGTGACAGTTATGCGACGGGTGTGACATTGTGCACTTCAATATGCATGAAGCTTTGTAGATGATAATTATATATATACAAGAGATGCAAAAATGCATTTCTATAGTTCCACTGCCAACAATGTGTACTTGAGTAGAATTAGTGACCAATAAAAGATTGAAATTATGTAATATTTATATTATGTTTACAAGATATATATATACATACCAAAATGAATGAGACAGTGTATGGATATTCATTTAAAAATAATTTACTACTTCCTTAAAATTTAAATTGTCCCCTGTTGTTTGCCAGTAATGGGGGTATGCAGGGCTAGTGCTAAGAAATTTGGAAGTGTTATCCAAAATTAATCATTAGCCATATTTTGGAAATCTTAGCCAATATTGGTGGTGAAAATTGTTAAAAGACATGTCAGAAATTAAAATAAAACATAAGGGAAAATAAAGAAAGTGCATGCAAACATGGAAGAAAAGCTGTTTACAAAATTTCATTTTATAAGTTGGACAGGCCAAGCCATCTGTTTTTACAAGTGTACCAGTAATCAAATGCTGCATCAAAATTAAAATTTCTCATATTAGGTCCTTCAATGTTAATAAAAATCATGTCACCAACGTTTTTAACTTTCATGCAATTTCGTTATCCTGTTTTAACCAAGTTCTGTATACTAAAACCATGTTCTACATTTGATGTGGTCATAGAGCAAGTTAATGCAATTTTTTCAAGTTTGATAATGCTTTCATTGTCATATTTGTTTATTACCAAGCTACAAAAATTCTTCAGGGATAAGTCTTTATGTTTGTGCATGAAATATTTCCAGGTACGCCATTCTGTTTTAAGTTCACTAGAGTTGATTAATGCTGGATGGTGGGTTTTATTTTGAGTTACTTTGTCATTGCCAAAGATTTCTGACAATTCACACAGTCATTTCCATAATTAGGTAATTCAGACTTTTCTGTGGGCAATTTGTTTGGATTTTCAAACAGTTTACATATCCTGTCTGAGGAATATCTCTTTTGGATGTTTTCAATAAGGTTTTTCAGAAAGTGATTTACAGTTTTTAAAAATGTTGCTACTTGCTTTGGGGAAATGGCTATGTTATGACCTTTAAATTTCATAGATTATTGAGTGTGGTGCTCAGCTGGGAGTCCATTAAAAACTTATTAAGATTATCACAGTTTTGCAAGTTCAAATGCTCTCTATCGGTCATGCTCTTCAGCATACATTCACAAGCTTCTAGATTGTCTACAACATGTGCAAATAATAGATTGGAGCTTTGCAGAGCTAAGCATGTGCTGTGAAGAGGACCTAGCTCATCTACCAAAAAGTGTGCTGTGGCAATAAAATTAAACTTTGCTATATTTTCTTTCAATCCTGATGCTTAGCAGAGCATTGTTTTTACAGGTATCTTCATCTGACTGCAAAGCAGTTAGGAGAGGGTCAATAAATTCAAGGATAGTTGTAACACTCTCATGAATAGAAAGCCATCTAGTATGAAATATATTCTTAAATTTTAAAACTTTTGCTTTCAGAATCTGTTGAGTGTGATAAAGTGTATTAAGATTTTTGGGAGAGTATTTATATTTGTAAACCTCATTCACAATACTCTGATATTTAACAAGATATGAAACACTATTGGCAGTCTGTCCAACAGCTAAGCAAGTCTGTGAGATGTACAGTGCACAGATGTCAAAAATGGATTTTCTTGCTTAAATCTAGTGACAATTCCACTTTTGCACCCAGTCATTACAATAGCTCCATCTGTGCCCAAAGCAATTAAAGAACTTAAGGGTAATTAATCCTTTTTCATTTAAAACAGTAGTGATTTTGTCACATTTGTTCAGCAGTACAACCATCATCTAATTGCTGCAGATGTAAAAAATGGCTCTCTACTTTACCTTCAATAACAGCAAGAATATACACAGTCGAGTCACATTATGTGACCACCTCCTACTTTTAACGTCGATAGCACGTAGCCAATGAAAGAAGGCATGTGTTGTGAGCTGGCTTGGAGGGTATATAAGGTGCGCTGTAGGCTAGAGTTGTATAAAAATAAAATGTATCTCCGTACACAACCATTTAAACAGAAAACATGCTGCAAACCCACAAATCACGATAACAATAGAATAAGACAATTTCGAGAAAAATTAACAAAACGATAAATAATTATTGGAACATTACAGATTCCAGTCAGGACAAAATAAGAACATTGCAACTGAATGTACAGCAATGTATGTGAAATAGACCTTTAGGGAAAATATTAAAATATTGGCCTGTGAACCTCAAAAACAAGAGACTAATTACAGGAAGTTTTTATATCTAGAAATATAATGAACCTTCAAAAATTATAGATAGTATTTTCAACAACTTAATTCAAAAACAGTAGACTTATAAAATACATAAGGAAAATATTATAATTTAACAACTGGCAACTGCAAGAGGAACCTGGCAATAAAATTTAAATTCTTTCTGTGTAAACAAAACTTTTGATACAGTTCCAATACATTGAGAACAAACCTTGATAAAATCTAAAGGCCAGAAACATCTGTAAAAACAAGAGAATTCAGATGTGAAAAATAATTGAAAGTTCTTCAAGTTAAAATGGAATTAAATATATTAATCTGAGTAAAGCCTTGAGTAAGTGTTTAATTGCTGTAAATAACATATTTTTTTTAATCTACAAGCAAAAGCTGTCTGCAAAATCTGCTAATAATTTGGAAACTATCTGCGTACAGTGTACACGTGCACATCTACAGGCTGAAAACATATCACTCGTTGCTGTCATGGATAAAAGGAGCGATTTATCAGGTTTGCAAAAAGGGATGACTTTCGGGTCAAGGGTGTCAGTATTTCTGAAACTGCGCAGTTTGTGAACTATTCGTGTGCTGCTATAGTTAAAGTGTACCGTAATTGTAGAAATGGCACCGTTGCAAATAAGCAATGCGGAAACTGCAGAGCACCGCATGCTCTTGATATGAGAGGTGAACGTTGGCTGCGAAGGGGTGTGAGGGCCGATCAACACGCTAGATTGGAGCACCAGGAGGCTACCGGAAGTGTGTCTAAAACGACAGTTCAGCAAACCCTGCTGCGTATGGGGCTCCGATGCAGACAGATGGCCACTGCACCTATGCTAACAAAGGTGCATCAGCAGAAAAGGCTTACATTTGCACGGCAGGTATTGGAATTGGACCTCCGCTGATTGGCAAAGGATTGCCTTCTCCAATGAGTCACGTTTTCTGCTTCATCGAACGGATGGACATTGGCGTGTACGGCGAGAAACATCAGAGAACAAATACTCTTCAACCACTGCTAGAAGAACACAAGCTGGTATGGGCAGCGTTATGGTCTGGGAAATGTTTTCGTGGCATTCTCTGAGTCCACTCATACCTGTGGAAGGCACTGTGGACCGAATTCGTTATGAATCCATCCTTGCAGACCACGAACGCCCATACATGCTGATTGTCTTCCCTGGGGCGGATGGGATCTTCCAGCATGACAATGCGAAGTGTGAAACAGCTAGAAATGTCTGAGAGTGGTTCGAAGAGCATGATGAAGACTTCAAAGTACTTTCCTGGCCCCCTAATTCCCCAGACTTAAACCTAATTGAGCATCTGTGGGACCACCTCGATCGTGTTGTTCACTCTATGGATCCTCCAGCATTCACCCTCCAGCAGCTGTTAGATGCACTGCAGTCAACATGGCTCCACATACCTGTGAACACCTTCCAGCACCTTATTAAGTCGCTCCCAACCCGTGTAGCTGCTGTCCGCGCTGCAAACGGCGGTTACTCTTGATATTAGCTGGTGGTCAAAATAATGTGACTCGACCGTGTGTATGTATATATAGGGCTTGAAAAATATCATGCCAGAGATGCCTAGGGCATGTAAGAAAAACGTCATGTTGCCCGGTCCAGGCAAAGAAATTTGAAAATAAAAAAGTTTGGAATGGAATTTCCTATTTAAAAAAAAAAAAAAAAAAAAAAAGACAATCATCTCATGTCATGTTTCAGATCACTACCTATCACAGGAAATTGTATTATTGCTACGGAGTGCCAAGGACAGAAGAATATCACTTCTTTAATTAATTATGCTGTTGGTTCAGAAATTGGAACTGACTGTTGCGAGAGCCGTCAGCAGATACAAGCCTCTGATGGAACTAGCCTCTAGTGTTTAGTGACAAACAGGCAAAAACTTCAATGACAGGAACATGGCAGAATCACTAAATTTTTCAAATACTGATCATACTATTTCATACCTATTTCAGCGTCATCTTAAAACTTGAGATACACGCTTTTGTACATTGAACATTTTAAATACATACCCTTAAAATGTAAATGCAAAACATGTAAAAAAAAATTGATATTTTTGAACTTAAAAAAAATGAGGGTTCTGATTTGCCGTCTTAAAAGATAAATTTTTCTGGGCATCCAACTTTTACTACCTGGACAGGTAAATAATTTCTGCACATGCCCATTTGGGCTTGTAACTTTTCTGATATTTTTCAAGCCCTGATATTCATACATACATATCAATCATTCTCAATCTACTGCTCGATTAAGGTCTCCCCAAGTATCCTCCATAATTTTGTCTTGGGCCAGTCTGCTCTAGGTCACTCAGGCATGCTTTCGAATTTCATCCATCTATCTTCTATATGGTCTCCTTCTGGGTCTTTTCTTGTCCCTTGGTATCCAGGCGAGTATTTCAGTTGTCCAGTGCTGGCCAGTTCTTCTAGAAATGTGTCCAGCCCATTGCCATTTGAAGATCTTTACTTTAATCATTGGGTCAGTTCTTGTCATTTTCCTGATCAATGACTTTCTTTTGCTGAGTTTCTTGGTTACACCAAGCTTTTAAGACACAATGGTGAATTGTTCTTGAAAATTCCAGTTTCTTCTGAATGCACTCCAGCCAAGTTTTACCCGCCTATTAATTTCGTCTTTGTTGTAACCCTTTCTTTATATTTGTCATCCAATGCAAATTTAGGCATCAGTTACTCATGAATTCGTCCATCAACCTCGAAATTTTTAGTTCTTGTAAAGGCATTGTACGTTAATTTTGTTCTCTGTAAGTTCATCTTTGATCTCACTTTTTTACCCTTATCAGCTAGTCCTGAATCATACTTTGCAATTCTGAGGGGGGTACTTGGCAAAAATTATTGTTGTTAGCAAAAAAGAAGGGTATTAAACTATCTCCATTATTCATTATCTCCTTGTCTTCATAGTTTGATGACTGAAAGACTTTTAAAGGTTGTGGCATTGTACAGCCTGAGGCTTAAGTGATATTGCGTCACCTTGCCTCACTCCCTTTATAATGTTTACCTGTGCTGTGTCCTCGAACAGTCAAAACTTTTGCATGTGCATTTTTATAGATGTTATTAATAATACTAATCAATGCGCATCTTCAGAACCACAGGCTTTCAAGGACATAACTGCTGATGGTTTCACGGAATCAAAAGCCTTTTTTATAAGAAAAGCCATATGTAGTGGAAGTTCATACTCATTTTGGTCTTTCAGTTATTTCAGTACATGGATGTGATCTATAGTGCTATAGCCACTCCCCAATCCAAATTGTTCCTTTCTTTGAGCCATGTCCAATGTTTCCCTTGAGTGATGTTATAGTACCTCAGTGAAGATTTTGTAAGAACTGATAGAAGGCTGACAGGTCTGTAGTTCCCGAGATCCTCGAGGCCCAGTCTTTTATGCAGGAGGATCATTTTAGTGTCATTCCAGTTATTAGGAACCTTCCCTTTGTATAGGCATCTAGTGAAGTCTTGTGCAAGTGTATTTTCTATTTCTTCACAGGCTTCCTGTACAATATCCACAATTATTCCATTGTTCCCTGTGGCTCTTCATTATTTCATGGCCAGCTTCTACCAGAAGGACTAGAAATAGCGCCTGTGTATTTCTTTGTTTCCAATAGATGTATCATCCCTTTCACATAGTTTTGGGCAGAACTCTTTAACTTCTCAAAATTTCACCTCTATTTTTTGTTCCAGTACAATCTTCTTTTCTGAGTGTCATAATCTGTTATCTTTCATTACTGAGATGACCTTTAGTTTTCTTCAGGCTTTGGTTGTTTTAAGTTGCTTTAAGTTGCTCACAATTAAATTTCCTTGTCTTCAGTGATACTTTTTCACATTGTTATATACACTGACAGAAAAAAAAAATCCCAACACCAAGAAGGGCTTGTGTTAGATAAACGACAGTTGGTAGGCGATGAGAGTACATCTGTAAGATGACGTCTATGTAAATTTCGTGCTCGGCGCATACGTGTGGCGCTAGTAGCGCCTCGGAACATGCAAAGCAGGTTTGCTGTAAATACGCGCTGTAACGTTCGTGGAGCGTTAGTTATCATTGAGATTCGACGTAGGGTGTTGATGTTAGTCAAGAATGCCTTTAAGAAGACGAAGAAGCCATTATCCACAGCTCACGGAGTTTGAACGAGGTCGTGTAATAGGGCTACGAAAAGGTGGATTTTCTTTCCGCAATATTGCAGAACGACTTGGCAGGAATGTAGCCACTGTGCATGATTGTTGGCAGCGGTGGTCAAGGGAAGGTACTGCCTCAAGAAGACCGGGTTCCGGCTGGCCACGTGGCACTACTGAGAGGGAAGACCGCCGTGTACGGTGTATGGCCGTGGCGCATCGTACCGCGTCTGCGGCAGCAATTCGAGCTGCAGTTGCCACCACAGTGACACAACAAACTGTTACAAATCGGTTACTTGAAGGACAGCTCCGAGCCTAACGCCCTGTAGCGTGCATTCCACTTACTCCAAACCGCTGTTGTTTGCGACGTCAGTGGTGTCAAGCTAGAGCTCATTGGAGGACGGAGTGGAGATCTATTGTGTTTTCTAATGAAAGCCGGTTCTGCCAGTGTGGCCGTGTGTTGGTTAGAAGGAGGCCAGGTGAGCGCCTGCAACCAACCTGTCTGCGGCCGAGACACACTGGACCTACACCTGGAGTTATGGTCTGGGGACCAATTTCCTATGACAGCAGGAGCACTCTCGTGGTTATCCCATGCACCCTGACGGCACAGTTGTACGTCGGTCTGGTGATTCAGCCTGTTGTGCTGCCATTCATGAACAGCATTCCAGGGGGTGTTTTCCAACAGGATAACGCTCGGGCGCGTACCGCTGTTGTAACCCAACATGCTCTACAGAGTGTCGACATGTTGCCGTGGCCTACTAGATCTCCAGATCTTTCACCAATCGAGCACGTATGGGACATCATTGGACAACAACTCCACTGTCACCCCCAACCAGCATTAACCGTCCCTGTATTGATCGACCAAGTGCAACAGGCATGGAACTCCATCCCACAAACTGACATCCAGCACCTGTACGACACAATGCATGAATGTTTGCGTGCTTGCATTCAACATTCTGGCGGTTACACCGGTTATTAATGTACCAGCATTTCACATTTAAAATGGCTCTTCTCGCGCTTACAATAAGCTGTGATCTTGAAACCTTAATCGATTAAATATGTTACCTATACAAATGTATTGCCGCCATTTCATTCCTCTACAACTATTTTTTCGTGGTGTTGGGATTTTTTTTCCGTCAGTGTAGTTTTTATGTACTTCGCTTTGAAAGTTATAATTTCTATATCTTCATCTCCTTTCTTTTTTGCATGAACATTTTTATGTGTTCTGATATCTTCATCTAGTTTTTGTTCTTAGTACCACTTATTTTTGTCATTGTTTCCAAACGAGCTTGGTAATTTTGCTGTTAACTTTGTAGATGTCTACTTCTGCTGTTAGACCTGGTTGAGTCTGTTTCTCACTTTCAATTTGAAAGTTTTATTATGTTTTCTAAGAATTGTGTCATGTCAATACTTTTTTCATATGCTTTTATGAGCTTGATAAGATACAACTTACACTTTATCATTCTGTGGTCACTTCTTGTATGATAAGATACAACTTACACTTCATCATTCTGTGGTCACTTCTTCTGTTGAACCTGTTATGAACAATGCAGTCTTTGATGGCAGTTTCTTGTTACACATAATAAAATCAATTTCACTTGACACCTCATTGAGATGTTTCCATGTCCATTTCCTGTGCATGCTTTCTCTTGAAAAAGTTCATCATGATAAAATGCCTTTCATTTTCTGCAAATTCTACAACAGTATGTCCTGTTGTAGTGTTTGCAGTATACTAACCAGACAAAATAGTCTGCTGCAATTTCTCACCAAATTCCATGTGCACCTTCCTACCTTTGCTTGAAATACAGCAGCAATCCCATTGGATATGGACACCACCAGTCCCCTCAGATATAGTTTACATCCATTCTTGCCCATTCCTCTAACAACAGTGCTCTTGATTTAGCCGGATTATGTGGATGTCTATTACAGTGTTTCACCTTGTGTTCTAGGTAATCCCAAAGATTTTCAATGAAATTTAAATCTGATGAGACTATGGGACAGTCCAGGTGTCTCAATGTTAGTTCATGCTCCTTATGCCAGTTACAGTTTTTACCCTATTCACCCTACAGTTGTCATCCTAGAACAACAGAATGTGTTTGCTGTGTTTGGCCTTCAAATAATGGGCAAAAGGCAACACTGGTCATCTAAAACCTGTATTTAGCCTACCTGATTTAAATAGGGTAGATATCTTCCCTAATTAAGCCTAGTTCACAGTTGAGTGAACCATTCCCAGGACATCCACCTCTAGCTTGAATGACATGTTGGACGTAGTTTCATTCTCCTGTGATGCATTCTAGGTACTACAGAGAATAATTAAACTGCCTATCCCATCTATACTAAGTGGTCACTGAATTACAACCACCTACATAATATCTGATGAGCCTTCCTTTTGCCTGGAGAATTTTTTTCATTCAGTATGGTATCAACACCGCAAGGTGTCTGTGCAGTTGTGTGAGGATCTGGAATCAGGTGGTTTGTATTGTGGTTAACTGTTCTGGCATGGAGTTGGGTGTTGCTTCCAACTGCCTCACTCTGGCATTCCACAATCATCTTGCAGATGCTCGGTTGGATTGAGATTAGGCATTTGAGGGCTAGACGAGATGTCTCGTATCAGTCCTGGTTTGTTGAACCTTTCCTGCATGAGGTGGGCATGATGACGTGGGGCATTATCATCCTCTGGGTGAGGTACAACATCGTGGGTATACACCCATGGCTTGTAAACAGTCCAAACAGTTCCTGGTGGTAGCTGGCATCATGGGAGTCCTGTTCATGCCCCATATACAACCATCATCAGCCTGGATAGTGGATGCTATGCATGAAGGACCCATAGCCTTATGCTGCTGTCATCAAATAGGAATTCAGCCTCAGCAGAATGGAGCATGATTCACCATACCAGCACACCTACTTCCAATTTTCATGGTGTTGGCATCAGGGGAGCTGTTTGCTTCGATAGACTGTTAGTAGAAGAGGGTGGCATATACAGTAGATAGTCTTCTTGTAACTCATCCACGCCAGTGTGCAGTGCATAGTTGTGAGGGATATTGTTTTTTGTTAACCCGTATTGGGCTAACAACTGCAAAACTGTTTTGTGCCAATTGACCTATACAAGGTGACACACCAGTCATTCACCTTTGAAAACCACCTTTCACTTCCCTTTACAGTTCTGTGTCTCTTGA
Source organism: Macrothele yani (assembly GCA_039090855.1). Taxonomy (NCBI): domain Eukaryota; kingdom Metazoa; phylum Arthropoda; class Arachnida; order Araneae; family Macrothelidae; genus Macrothele; species Macrothele yani. Next base: position 120,878,585 of record CM076996.1, read on the forward strand.
TTGTTTTTCCATTTTGGCTCTACTCCTAGCACACTTTAACCAAGGAAAGGCCATGTCGTTCTCCTCGTTACTCCAGTATCAGGTGTAACTCACTTTGCAAATGGATGGTTGTAATTCAGTTAGTGCAGTGTGTAGTGCCTATCTAGCCCATTTTAACCAGGCTGCTGTCACCATGGGACTTTTCTGAGCTACTCTCCTCCAAATATTGTTGGAATGCAGTACCTTTCACAATATTATTTCAGAAAAGGCTGATGTGGTCCCTTGACTGTCTGTAGCAACTCTATCTCATTTGAAATGTTATTGCAATCATTAGGCATGATACTCTTTGGCAGTTCCTGTCTGTCAAAGCACAATAGCATCTGCAATCGCCAGCCTAATTGGATATACACTTATTGGACTGCTTGTTTAGAAACACAAGCATGTTTGGTAGCTTCTTTCATCAAATCCAATAACATCCTTTTGTAACTCAGTCTAGTCTTTTTTAACCCATTATTTACGACACTGCACTGGAAATAATAACACTAAACAACAAATGCAAGCTCACATTTCTATGTAAAATGCTGCATTACTGCAAGCAGCATCCTTTGATGTATCTAGTCAACACTACCATTTATGATTGGGATGACTAATCCTCCCCCCCCCCCATACACAGTCTTTGTTTATATCATCATCAACCATTCTCAGCCCACTGCTGGATAAAGGTATCCCCAAGTCTCCTACAACTCCTTGTCTTGAGCAGTTCTTTTCCATTTCACTGAGGCTTGCTTCCAGATTTCATCCACTCATATCCCACATGGTCTTCTGGATTTTTTCATCTCCCTGGGTATCAGTCTTGATCATGATGTCAACGGTGCTTCTTGTTTGTTCTTAATTCACAAGTTCCTTTTTCTGGCTATTGTGAAGTCATTTGGGAGAGTTCATAACTCACCAATGCTGGCCATGCTGGTTGGTCGGTGTGGGATAGCATTTGCTCTCAACTGGATGGTATAGTTTTACCACTGTTGGTTGGTTTTGTCAGAGCCCTTCAGTGAGAACAGGATGCACCATGAGAAGGCTGGGTTAGCATTTGTCAAGGAGCTGGCTATATGTTTTTCATCATTAGACCCTGCATTCTGTTCTTATCTTCATATACCAATATCCTTGTGGTTTGTAATATAATAAAGCTGCTGAGAATAAATAGCAGATCACAGGATTTAGCCATTTTGCTTTAATCATTTGTACATACATATCATTTAGCTGTTCTCTGAGATTCAGAGGTTAGTTCCTCAAAGAAAGACTGTGTTCCAAGTATACATTTGACTGATAGAACTAGAATTTACTTACTGTAGTTCTTTTTAAGCATGTAAATGACTAAATCTGCTTCTTTACAAAGTAATGCTTTTGTTGCTGCCCCTGTTTTGCTACTCTGTCAAACAGGCCCAAAGTTCTTACACTTGGAGCATGATACACCAAAGATCCAAAACATTATGATTAGCTCATTCTTATGCAAATTGAAGCAACTGCCATTTAAATGATGGTGCATCTGAAGAACATGAAATGATATAACACCTGATACAGAGTTCTGTAAATCAGTGTTGTTCTTCAGATGGGTAAGGTGGCAGACTTTTGACAAAGGCCGAATTGTAATGGCCAGATGATTGAGGCAGAGCATTTCTGAGACCGCAAGGCTTGTGGAATGTAATCACTGTCAGCCACGGTTAGTACTTTAAAAAAGTGGTCCCAGGTGGGTAAAACCACGATCCTCCAACAAGGTGTCGGCTGACCATGGCTCATTTACGAAAGAGGTGATCGAAGTCTATCCTGTATGGTACAAGCCAACAGCTAGTAGTAATTTTAATTCTAGTGACAGGACTAATGTGTCACAACACGCAGTGCATTGAACCCTATTAAAAATGTTGCTGCATAGCCGCAGGCCAATCCAAGTGCCCATGTTAACCTCTATTCACCATTGAAAGCACCTACAATGGTCATGCAAGCATCAAAACTGGACCTTAAATGATTGAAGAACGTCATCTGAATCTTGTTTCTTGTTGCACCATGTGGACAGCAAAGTACATGTGCCTTATTAACCTGGGAAAGGATTGGCACCAGGATGCACCATGGGACAAAAACAAGCCAGTGGAGGAAGTGTAATTCTTTGGGCAATGTTCTGCTGGGAAACCCTGGGTCCAGTCATTCATGTTCGGGAAAAGATGCCTTCTACCACCTACCTAAACATCACTGCAGACCAGGTACATCTTTCCATGGCAACAGTACTCCCCTTCAGAGTTGTATAAAAATAAAATGTATCTGCGTACCCAACCATTGAAACAGAAAACTTGCTGCAAACCCGCGAATCACACACACGATAGCTGTAGAATAAGATAATTTAAAGAAAAATTAATAAAACAATAAATAATTATTAAAATGTTACAGATTTCAGTGAGGACAAAATCAGTACATTACAACTGAATGTGCAGCAATGTGTGCAAAATAGACCTTTAGGGCAAAATATTGAATATTAACCTCATAAAAACAAGAGACTAATTAAAGAAAATTTTTATATCTAGAAAAGCAGTTCCTTTAATGAACCTTAAAAAATTATAGCATTTTCAACAACTTAATTCAAAAATAGTAGACTTACAAAATACATAAAGAAATTACTTGAATTGAATAACTGGCAACTGCAAGAAGAATCTGGCAATAAAATTTTAATTCTTTCTGTATAACATACCTTGATAAAATCTAGAGGCCAGAAAAGTCTGTAAAAACAAAAGAACTCAGAAGATGTGAAAGTTCTTCAGATTAAAACAGAATTAAATATATTAATCGGGGTGAAGCCTTGAGTAAGTGTTTTAATTGCTGTAAATAACATTTATTATTATTTTTTTAATCTACCAGCAAAAACTATCTGCAAAATCTGCTAATAATTTGGAAGCTATCAGCGTATGGTGTATGCATGTACGTCTACATTCTGCTACTTTGCTCCCCTCTAATACTGCCTCCTTTTAGCAGGATAATGCGCCATGCCACACTGCCCTGATTGTTTAAGAATGGTTCACAAAACATACGGAAGACTTCCACGTATTGCCCTCGCCTCCTAAATTTCCAGACATCAATACAATCAATCATCTGTGGTTTGTATTGGAACAACAAATCTGATGTGTGGCAGCTCAACCACATAACTTTTAAGAGTTAAAGAATCTGTTGGTAACGTGTTGGTATCGGATACCACAAGATACCTTTAGAAACCTTGTAGCATGTGGTTTGTATTGGAACAGCAAATCTGATGTGTGGCAGCTCAACCACATAACTTTTAAGAGTTAAAGAATCTGCTGGTAACGTGTTGGTATCGGATACCACAAGATACCTTTAGAAACCTTGTAGCATCTATTTCTCGCTGGGTAAGAGCTGTTTTGGCAGTACATGGAGGACCAACATCCTATTTTGCAGGTAGTTATAATGTTGTGCCTCTTCTGTGTATCTGCTACTGGAATTTCTTCCTGTATGTTAGAGGAATTGCAGCCATACCATTTAAGGTGGTTTCACCTAAAATCTCTGCCTTATGTTTCCAATGGTAAAACTTCTTTACATATTTTCTTCGCAATTAATGTATTCCCAAGTATGAAAATTTGCACATCGATAAAACTGGCTTTTAAGTTATAGCATGGGATACTTAATACTTGCTAAAACATAACCATAATTATATTGAAAATCAATCATTTTTCTTTGGGTAATGTTCAGACCTGTTAATAGATGGCGCATCCTGTGCATTGATGACGTCAGTAGACAAACAAATGTTGAATCGCTTAATTATGGTTATGTTTTAGCAAGTATTAAGAATCCCAATCCCATGCTATAACTTAAAGCTAGTTTTATCGATGTGCAAATTTTCATCCTTGGGAATATATTAATTGCAAAGAAAATATGTAAAGAAGTTTTACCATTGGAAACATAAGGCAGAGATTTTAGGTGGAACCACCTTAAAAGACATTAATTTTTCAAACTTGTGAAAGAACTACGGAAATGTGTGAACTTGTTGGTATTCAGAAACTCGTCAAAGGTGTTTATCCTCATGCCTACTTTTTACACTGCTTCATACACAACCAACTTAACTTAATTATGCAGTAGGTTTGTTCTACAGTTGCTCCCTTGAAAATATTTGCAAATTTGATGGCATTTTTATCCTTTTCTTATTTTTTAATTATTTATTATTTTTACATCAAGCAAAACAAGACTTATTGCAAGGAGAGTGTCAACAGCATTTACCACGTCTGTTATAACTAGGTTGAATTTTCAAAGTAGAGCTGTTCAAGCTGTTTATCATACTAAAAGAGTCATCAATGACATGCTTTAAAAGGATCCATGAAGAACCTGGGTGAGAAGCAGTATCAATAAAAGAAGCAAGTAGTCCACTGAGATTTCTTGAAAATACAGAATTTCATTTCTTCAAGCTTATCAGTGAAATTTTGCCTCTTATTTTTTAAACTATTTTAGAGAAAAAGATTAGCACACCTAGCCCTCATTTTTAGAATTTCCAAAAATCTGTAAATGTTATTTGATACATGCAAACTGTCTGAAACACCTTTTAATCTTGACCCATCTGTCTTCTGGGTGTAAAAGAAGAAAGCAGGATAATATAACAGCCTCTACATTTTAGAGTGCTGTGTCCTAATTTCAAACCAGGCTCAACACAGATTTGGAGCATTTAAACATTTACAATGTTTCAATTTAGTTGACCCTGCAAAATTTTCTTTGAGAAAAAAAATTCTTAGTGATGCAATACAAAGCTTCACAAATTTTTTATCGTTTTATTAGCCATGAAAAATTTCCATCCAAACTCAAAGTTTTTAACAGCTGGAAAGAATTGACTCCAAGTTAATTGACAATTTGTACAGATTTTTGACAGGAAATGACATAGTACAGTTGTGTCCAAATATTAAGGATCAACGACAAAGGGCTAAATTTCAGACTCACAAGTCATTGGTTAGCAGTAAAAACATTCTGCCATCATCAAAACATGCAAGAACAAGCTATATGAGAGTGTGTGGTCATATGTAAATTGTCAGAAAACATGTGACAGCTGTGTACTGCTGATTGGTGATAAAAGCTGGAGTGCGAGGGGGAAGAAATTGTTTTGTAGGTGTTGAAGTGTGAATCTGCCATTTTTGTTGTTACAGCGACTTGTAGTATATCTAAAAGAACTCATCTGGATGATTTTATCCATGGACGAATTGTTATTAACCTGGAAGAAGGGCAGACAATAAGAGATGTAGTGAAGGCGTTCAGAATTGCCAAGAGCATAGAATCACGTATATGGAAGCAATTTTCTGAACCTAGAATAGCTACCAAGTTAGCAAAACAGCTGGAATCAGGTATGGGTACCAAAATATCACATCAAACCATGTCAAGGCATTTGAATAATTTTGGATTCTAAGTCAGAAGACTTGTACACAGTGTGTTCCATTGACCCCAGCACACAAAACAGCTCACTGTTGATGGTGTGGTGAACACTCCAAGTGCAGTGAAGAGCAATGGGCCAATGTTCTATAAAAGCCAATTTTGTTTATCGTCTGACTTTATATGGCAACACATTTGGCAACAACCCAACACAGCCTATTCAGCCAGAAACATCATAAAAATTAAACCATTACAGGAGTGATGGTCTGGTTTGGGCTTATGATCATTGGAGGTTCAGAGCTCGTAGTGTTGGAGATAGGGTCAAGGAATGCCCAGTATTTTTGTGAAGAGGTCATTTTAGAACATGTAAGGCTGTTCCGTGGTTCTGTGGAAAAATTCCTTTGGTTTTATGAACAATAATGCTCATCCTCATCATGTGTTGATTAATTTTTTCGGTCAATTTTAGTTAGTTATTGTGAGCCAATGTCAAAATATTTTGTTCTTTTATCGATTTTCATTATTAATAAGTACAAATTCATGCTTATTTATGTGTGGAAGTGTCTTTTTCGTCTTTGTTGACTCCTTATTAAAATATTTTTGGCCACATTCTGTTGGGATAAAAGTATGCTATGAAAATATAAGTAATCCTTAATTTTTGGGCATGAGTGTAGTTTGTTTTTTCTGAAGCAATCGAAATTATAATCATGGCTTTAACTTTACCTATTGCGGCAGCTGAATCTGAAAGATGCTTCAGTACTTTAAAGTATGTAAAAACTTGCTTACACATGATGCAATAGGGTGAGACTGGTTAAAATGCCTTAATTGTTTTATCTGTTGAGAAAAAGTTAATTTCAGAAGTTGACAAATTTAAAAATTTAACATGAAAATTATGCAGAAGTTTGCTAAGCAAAAAAAATAATCAGAAATGCTTAGTTTCTTTATAAGTCAGGTAAGACAAAAACATTTGTATGTATGTATTTTTATATGCATTTATAGAATTTATTGTAAACTTATAAAAGAACACTGAAAAAAAGTGAAATTTGTAATATATTTCAGAGAGAGATGGGGAAAAACTTTTTTCTTTCATTTGTGTTTACAGGGTACCATTTCAATTCAAAGTATTAGCCCAGTTTTCATTAGGTAGATTTTTCTGTCTTTCTTACCTCTTTCCCATTTTTGGCAGTTTAAACTTGTGTTTTTTCAAAAAATAAAAAATATACACTATATTCACAAAAGTCACTGGACACCCCTTCAAAAACAAATGAACAGATCCTCTGTGTTGTTAAAATGCACGGTACAGCTGCAAACGGTATAAAAACAGGCCTGCAGCTGACCGCAATCATATCACACTGTGAGGTTGAGTGAAAATGTCGCGCCGGGAGAGAACTGACTTTAAGAACTTAGGAAAGATTAGTGGGTTGTCCATAAGAGAAACTGAGAGGCGTTTTAACATACCCAAGTCAACTGTTTTGGATGTACTGAATAAGTGGAAGACGCATGGTGTGCCTGAAGCAGCAGAACGTACCGGCAGACCAAAGAAAATCAGTGATAGGGGGCGTCGAAGCCTCAGGAGATTCGTTACAGCTAATCGATGGAGTACTGCACAAGACCTCAGTGTACAAGTGAATAAAAATGCTGGAACCTCGGTATGTACACATACCATTCATAGAGAACTTCATTCCATGGGTTACTGTGGTCAAGTGGCTGCTCATAAGCGTTTCATCTCCACTCGGAATGCTACTCATTGCTTAGCATGGTGTAAAGAAGAACATTTATCGTGGACCATAGATCAATGGAAATGGGTCCTATGGACCGAGGAATCCAGATACACGATCCATCAGTCTGATGGCCGTGTGTGGGTATGGTGGCAGCCGGGGGAACACTATTTACCACCGTGTACTGTTCCTACGGTCAAGTTTGGAGCTGGCAGTGTACTCGTGTGGGAGTGTTTTTCATGGTATAGTCTCGGCCCATTGGCTATCGTTGACAAACCTGTTAATCAGCTCATCTACCTCGATATTCTGGACAATTGTGCCCTACCAACTCTGTGGCAACACTATGGAACCAAGCCTTGTTGGTAGCAGCAGGATAATGCACCGAGCCATAAAGCACGGACTGTTGCGGCATGGTTTGACGCTAATTCCATATCGTGTGTGGACTGGACAGCACAGAACCCTGATCTTAATCCCATGGAGCACCTATGGGATGAATTAGAGCACCGCATAAGAAGTTTGGAACCAATGCCTACTGCTAAGTGACAGTTAGTGCCAGCAATGTACTGAATGGAAGCGCATACCTATTACTGTGTTCCAAAACCTTGTCGAAAGTATGTCTCGAAGGGTCAGTGCGTGCATTAAGGCCAAAGGTGGACCGACACTGTACTAATGTATGTCAAGAAATGCTATGTTGTGTTTCTGTTCTAGGTGTCCAGTGACTTTTGTTAATGTAGTGTATCATCATCATCATCATTGTCAACCATTATCAATCCACTGCTGGACGAAGGTCTCCCCAAGTTTCCTCCACAACGGTCTGTCTTGTGCCAGTCTCCCCAAGTTTCCTCCACAACGGTCTGTCTTGTGCCAGTCTCCTCCATGTCACCCCTGCATGCTTTCGAATTTCATCCACCCATCTCCCATGTGGTCTTCTTCTGGGTCTTTTCCTGTCCCTTGGAATCCAATCTAAAATTTCGGCTGTCCATCGATGATCTGTCCTTCTGGCAGTATGTCCAGCCCATTGCCATTTCAGGGATTTAACTCTGATCATGATGTCTTCCACTCTTGTCATTTTTCGGATCCACGAGTTCCTCTTCTTATCTATCCTGGTTACACCAAGTATGCACCTCTCCATGCTGCTTTGAGTTGTCTGCAGCCTTTGTATGTCTCTTTTAGTTAAGGTCCACGTCTCTGCACCATACGTAAGCACTGGAAGGATGCATTGATCAAACACTTTTCTTTTAAGACATAATGGCATATTGCTCTTGAAAATTATGCTGTTTCTTCCAAAAGCTCTCCAGGCAAGTTTTGTACGCCGATTAATTTCTTCATCAATGTGACCCTCACTTGATATCTGCTGTCCAAGATAAACGTACGTGTCTGTTATCTCCAGCTTTTCTCCATCAATCGATAAATCTTCATTTCTTGTAAAAGCATTGAACATCACTTTTGTCTTCTGAAAGTTCATTTTTAATCCCACTTCTTTACTCTTGTCAGCAAGTTCCTGGATCATACTCTGCAGCTCTGATGGGGTAGTTGCAAAAATGACTACGTCATCAGCAAAACGAAGGTGGGTTAGATAATCTCCATTAATCTTTATCCCCTTGTTTTCCCAGCTCAGCGACTGAAAAACACCTTCCAATGTGGCATTAAAGAGCTTCGGAGATATGGTGTCACCTTGTCTCACTCCCTTTCCAATTTTTACGTGTGTTGTATTTTCAAACAGCCGAATCTTTGCACTTGCATTTTCATAGATGTTATTAATAATATTAATGTATGCATCTTCAATACCGCAGGTTTTCAGAGCCATTGTAACTGCTGATGGTTTCACCGAATCAAAGGCTTTTTTCATAATCGATAAAAGCCATGCACAATGGAAGTTCATATTCCCTCGCTCTTTCTATTAGTTCTCTCAGTACGTGGATATGATCTATTGTGCTGTAGCCACTCCTGAATCCAGCTTGTTCTCTCGGTTGAGCCATGTCCAGTGTTACCTTCAAGTGGTGTGAAAGAACTTTAGTGAAGATTTTATAAACTACTGATAGGAGGCTGATAGGTCTGTAGTTTCCGAGATCCTCAATGTCACCTTTCTTATGTAGCAGGATCATTGTAGCGGTGTTCCAATCCTCAGGAATCTTTTCTTCATTAAGGCATCGAGTGAAAATTTGGGCGAGTACTGTTTCGATTTCTCCACTTGCTTCTTGTATGATGTCTACAGTAATTCCATCTTCTCCTGGAGCTTTTCCCCGCTTCATGTTCTTGATTGCATGTGCAACTTCTGCTGGAAGGACTGGAGGAACTCTGGTACTGGTATCTTTCATGATGTCTGGAGTGCATGTATCATCCCTTTCATATAATTTGGAGTAGAAATCTTTCACTCTTGTCAAAATTTCGCCTCTATTTCTTGTTACAGAACCATCTTCTTTTCTCAGTGCCATAATCTGTTTTCTTCCCTTACTGAGATGTCCCTTTGCTATCTTTAGGCTTTGGTTGTTTTCAATTGCTTTCCTCACTAGTTCACAGTTGAATTTTCTTACGTCTTCAGTGATACTTTTTCTTACTGTCTTGCATAGCTCTATATATTCCACTTTGGAAGTCACATCTTCTTTAGTTGTCCTCATCTCTCTTCTTTTTTGCATCAACATTTTCGTTTTTCCTGATCATTTGTTTACATGCAACTTGTTCTTAGACCCAGCTAATTTTGTTGCTGTTTCCATAAGAGCTTTGGTTACTGTTCTGTTAACTTCAGAGATGTCCACTTCTTCCGATGTTAGGCCTTCTAAAGCAGAGAACCTGTTCTTCAGTTCCAACTTGAAGGTATTATGGTGTTTTTTAAGGTTGGTTAGGTCAATAGATTTTGTTTGTCTTATGAGCTTGCCACGTTCAAGTTTAGTGTTGAGGTGCATCTTACATCTCACCAATCTATGGTCACTACCTGTGTTGAACTTGTTTAGCACACTGCAGTCTTCTATGACGAATTTTTTGTTACACATAATAAAATCAATTTCACTTGTCGTCCCATTTGGATGTCTCCATGTCCATTTCCTGTGTGACTTTTTCTTGAAGAAGGAGTTCAAGATGAAAAACCCTTCTGCCTCTGCAAACTCAACGAGAGTATTTCCACGCTGTTTTCTGTTGCCGTGACCGAATTTACCTACTGAAGTTTCATTCTGTTGCCGTTGCCCTATTTTTGCATTGAAATCTCCCATAATTATTTTCAAGTGCTGCTTACCTTTATTATTTAGATGACAAATTTCCTCATAAAATTCTTCAATTTCTTCTTCAAGATGACTTGTGGTGGGTGCATAAGTTTGAATAATCTGAGCCTGGTATCTTTTCGAGAGTTGGATAACAAGTCGTGCAGCTCTGTCAGAGGAACTTTCAACTTTTACAACTTTATCCTTCAGTTTCTTGTTTATTATAAATCCAACACCACTAGTTCTGCCAGTATCTGTCCCACGATAGTAGAAGAGATGTCCACTTTTCAGTTCGATGAGATCTTCTCCTTTTCTCCTTACCTCACTTAGCCCCACGTTGTCCCACTTGATATACATATATAAATGAAGCTTCTGCCAACAAAAACCCAATCCTGGTTCTTGGATTTAGACTGGTCGTCATCGCTACAGGAATGCATTGTGTGCTTGAAATCACACAAATCTAAATTTTGTTCAAGTTCCACAGTTTCAGTTGCCTGGAATTCCATTGTTCTTGGGGGTGTATTGCTTGAACAGAAATTGGGAGAAGCTTGTTTGATTTCCACTTCAGAGCAATGTTAGTTTCATTTCCTGTGGAGATGGCTACATGAAAAACAGGGAAATAAGCTGCTTCTGTGCTGAAAATAACAGGGAATTGTTTGTATGATGTAACTCCGAGTGGTAGCACTAAATTTTGATAGAATCACAGGGAAAGGAAAAGGGACATGGCTGGCATGATGAAAAGGGAAGTAGATATTCTCTGCATGCAAGAAACTAGGTGAATAGGAAATAAGGACTGTGAGCTGAGTACAGTGCAGTCAGTGGCCAAGGAAGAAATGTAACAAGGATTAAGGATCTTAAAGATAATACAGGGTGATTGTAAACTCCTTCAACAAAACAAGAGGAGTGATAGTACACATCAAGACGAACAATATTTGCAATGGAACCTAGGGCCACATTCCACTCCTAGTGTCAGAAAAGAGTAAAGTTACATATCCACGTTGAACCTTCAACAGTGAAAACAAAGAGACATAACCAATTTATGTGTTGCAAAATTCCAATTGCATCAGAGAAAGACTCAAAGGAGCTGCTCAAACTGGCGTCGTTGCACAGCCCACACCGGTGAATGAAGGACTGTCGCACCCTCTCGTACACTCCTGGTGTGGTGTTGATCTTGTCTGTAGCAACGGCGATTTGCATGACAAAATCTTCCAGGGAGTCCACAGGTGTCTCGTACGCCAATGTTTTCATGTGCCCCCAAAAGAAGAAGTCCAGTGGATTAAAGTCCGGGGAGCATGGAGGCCAAGCCACAGGTCCACCACGTCCAATCCACCACCCGGGATATGCGCATTTAGGAAGTATCGGACCTCAGTGGCAAAGTGTGCTGACTGCTGAGGCCCCATCATGCATAAACCACATGTCCCTCCGTGTGTTGAGCGGAATATCCTGCAACAGACCGAGAAGCACTTGCTCCAGAAACACATGGTACGCTGCGCAGTCAGACGTATACGTCAATTCTCATGTGATGTTCGCACAGTAATATCGCTGAACAGGTTCGGCTGTGTTTTTAAATGTTTGCTCCTCATTGTCTACGCACGTGTTCAGCGCACCTGATTTGCATCTTGTGTTTCTCATGCACTTGTTGGAACTTCTGGTGCCTGTTGGACGTTTTTCAAACGTGCTCTTTTCTGGCAGTAGGAGTGGAATGTGGCCCTAGGTTCCATTGCAAATATTGCTCATCTTGATGTGTACTATCACCCCTTTTGTTTTGTTGAAGGAGTTTTACAATCACCCTGCATGTTGTGGGAGGCTCATAAAGCATACATACAGGTAGTGCAAATTTTCCAGTTTGTGTTGTTGTTTTAATATGCTCCAATTTTCTCAGGGTACTTACAGCCTTAATTATTCAGTTTTGTGGAAGTCCTTGTAAGGAATCTGAAATATTCCCCCTTTTTCATTCTCTTTGTAATTTAAAAAAAATTAGAATGCATGTGGAATTTTTAGTTTTTTTTATTGCTGCCAGTATAAGATATTTGATTAATTTTATGGTTGATACTGTAAAGCAGGAAAATCCTTTTCTTTTGTATCATTTTTATTTTATTTATTTTTTATTTTTTATTTTGCATTTGTTTTATGGAAGTGAACTTCTATGTTTAAAAACTTGCAACTCTTAAATAGATTTGCATGATTTTTTCTGGCACAGAAAGATTTTTTGGCAGTATTGGAACATGATTTTTGATGTGGAAATTTTGCAGTATTTGAACACAATCTGTGGTTGTGGGGTAGATTACAGAATTGTTTGTGCAATGTCGAATAGCTTGTGATTGTCTGCAGAATGGTTAATTAATTGCATTGTAGCTCACTTTCATATTATAGTAAGCTTCTTGAAAATCTTAAATGAGAAAAAAAGTGTGTACTGACAAGAATGATTTTCTATTAAAACACTTCGCTATTATTTATTGTGTTAATGGAATGGAAAGCTGTTACATTGTTACTACAGTTGTTAAAGCAGTGTGAGAAATGGTGTGATTGTTTGACAACAGAAAACTACATTTGAAGGAATTTGTGCATTAAAAAAAAATGCAAATTCGTTTTTCCATCATAAGCTATGTAATCATCATAAAAAAAATGACAGATTTTCATGCAACAGCAATAAGTCACTCATTGGTTGGGTAGTCCATGACTGGGGTTTGTGACTTCTCTTATTGCTGGATCCAAATCTCTGGAAAAGTGGAAAAGACATGGATGTTGTTAATCCGTTTGGCACTGGACTAACAACATCCATATCTTTCCAATTTTCCAAGGATTTGGATTCAGCAATAAGCCACTGGTTCCCTGTCATGGAACCAGTGGCTGTAAATTAGGAATGAGTGACTTTTTATAGCCTTATATGCTTGTGGACCCCCCCCTCCCCCCTAGGTGATAAGTGGTGCGTGGAAAGAGTCAACAACATGGTCCATGCACTTCTTGAAAAGTCCTTGAAAAATAAAAGTTCCAAGTGCTTGAAAGTACTTGGAAAAGTTTAAGACTCCATAAATAGTACTTAAAAAAATATGTTTTGTTTTTTAAGTATTGGTATGAAAGAGTATATGTAAAATAATTGTTTGGGCTAAAGTTGTGTAGAATATTTCTGTGTAGTTCTGATAAAAACACCAAGCTCATCAAATAACGTTGAACTTAAGTTCAACCCAGGAGAGTGTGTTGAACGCAAGTACCTTGGCTATGACATCACTCTGGAATAGAACGTCAACCATGTAAAATAAGTGGAATGATGTATTCGCGAATTGTGATGGGCTTCTGTTGACTGGGGTTAAGGAGCGTTCTGGCGGGATAGTGGATTTCTAGAAATTGCCTGTTCTTCATGCGTGGATCCTTCATCTCCTGGTTTAATCCAAAAATGCATCAAAGTCTTGCATCAAAAATAAAAAGTTAAAACAAGCAATAAATATCATACCAGCAGATGAATACGAAAGTAATGTACCTTTTCAAAATATTCCACAAAATAAAATGATTTCAAAAGACACCAAAACAGAGAGGTAATTTAAACTTAATAAAAAAAAAAACTGGCAGGGTGTAACAGGCTGGTTATTGAAAATGCATCCATCCCAGCTAAGTTTAATGATTTGAACTTACTAAAACACCTACCTACTGACTGACAGACAGTGCACACATACGAAAATTTGGTTTTAAAAAAGTCCTTGAAAAGTGCTTGAATTTATCTTGCTGGGAAGAGTACGAACCTTGGTCAAAATGTGAAGTAGAGCTGATGCACAACCATCACACATGCCTTGAGCCCTTATTGCACTGATTCGCCTCTTGGAGAAAACACAAAATGGATATGGTTAGTATTGAAAAATAGATTGCAGTTGAAATAACTGGGAAAAGTATGTAATTTTTTTCTTTCTGAAATTCATTAAAATTAAGAAAACTGGTCCGTAACCCATGCCACGCACGACTGAAAATGCTGTGGCTTAAATTTTTTCTTGTCGTATAACACGAATCGTAATAAAATGCATAACTATAATAAACAGTTGAATTATTAATGGGCAGTGTATAAGATGGGTCACCAACAACAAAATTTCCATAATATTCCTATTAATTTTTAATTTTTCCAACTAGTGTACGAATTTAACAATGAAGTTCCTCATTATTGTTTAAACATGTGCTTATCTGTCGTTGACAGGCTTGCATTGGAGTATTGTGACATTCGTTCAGTGACCCGAAATGATATCTTGTCTAGATAACTACACAATGGGGTTAAAAATGTGTTTATTTTGCCAGTTTGGTTTTAACCTTTTTTTTTTGGTATCATTATATAATATCTATACTAATATATAAAGAGAGAAACTTTGTGTGTGTGTTTACGGTAATCTTGAAAACTACTGAACCATTTTGGATAAATCTTTTACTGTTTGGAAGCTTATTTCTTTCCAGTGGACATAGGCTATTTAATTTATTTTTATTGTTATTTTTGGCTGTACTACCGAATCATATCGCTTTCAAGTAGTTCCCGATTTCCCATGTATTTTTCCGCTTTGTTTACATACAACCTCATCTCACCCAATGTGAAAAAAAGTAGTTCACGATAATATACAGAGTTTTTTTTTTTTTTACTAATCTCGAAAACTACTGAACCAGTTTGGATAATTACAACTATGTAGTTGATGGTGGAGGGCTTAGTTCCAAGTCCGGCCACCGCAGAAAGGCAGATGGTGCTGCAAGTACTGAAGTGAGGACAAATGCCAGAATAACAAACAGTGGATTGCACAAAGAAAATGCCATAGTAACATAAAAAAATTACTTGTGACAATAAAAAATTAGCGATGACAAATTTGTGTGTCAGTAGCTTTCATTTTAAAAAATCATGAAAATCCTTCGTGAGTGGCGCTGGCAAATTGTTGAAAGAGACAGGCTTGTATTTTAAATATATAAATAGGTTTTATCACATTTGAAGCTACACTATGTGGACAAAAGTGATTGGACATCCCCACGCAGATGCAGTGGTATGCTCCTGCAGCAGATACATGGCCAATAAGGTATAAAAACAGCATTGACAGTTCACTCCAATCAGCCGCTGATAAAATGACTGGCAGGAAAGAACTTTCAGAGTTTAAAAAGGGCATTGTAATGGGCTGCTCAGTTAGAGGTATGAGCATAAGAACCATTGCTGATGTCAGACAGGTCGCTAAATCGACTGTGGCCTTTGATATCAACAAGGGGAAGAAGACGGGGCATTGCAGGAATTCACCTCGCCCTAGAAGACCCATGAAACTGCAACCCAGGTACCAGAGGAAGATCTGAAGAGCCGCCCCGGTGGCGCAGTGGTCTAAGCGATGGCCTCTGATCATTCGTCCGAACGGGGTCCGGGTTCGAATCCCGGTGAAGCATGGATGTTGTGTTTGTCTTACGGCACTGGCTCTCTCCCTTCCCTGGAACCAGTGACCCCAAATTAGGGACGGGCGACTGCTTATAGCCCATTGAGTTGCTCACGGTGGTCGTTAAACCTCCAATAAAAAAAAAAAAAAAAAAAAAAAAAAAAAAAAAAAGATCTGAAGAACCAGATTCTATGCAATGCACACCGCAGCATGAGTTCCAGATGGCCATAGATGTTATAGTCTCCACCAAGACACTTCAAAGAGAGACCCATGCACTCTGGTATCATGCCCAAGAAGCCACTCATAAACCTCTTTTCACAAAGACCAATAAAGTCTTGTTTGGCAGTTACCCGGAGAATTTCTGCTTCCAGAGTGTAAAGTGCTGACGGTTAAGCACAGTGGTGGTGGAGTTATGGTATGGGGCTGTTTTACCAGAGGAAGATCTGAAGAACCAGATTCTATGCAATGCACACCGCAGCATGAGTTCCAGATGGCCATAGATGTTATAGTCTCCACCAAGACACTTCAAAGAGAGACCCATGCACTCTGGTATCATGCCCAAGAAGCCACTCATAAACCTCTTTTCACAAAGACCAATAAAGTCTTGTTTGGCAGTTACCCGGAGAATTTCTGCTTCCAGAGTGTAAAGTGCTGATGGTTAAGCACAGTGGTGGTGGAGTTATGGTATGGGGCTGTTTTAGCTGGTAGGGTGTGGGTCTTTTGGTTGTTATTCATGGCAATATGAACTCTGTACTGTATAGAGATGTCCTGGATAAATATAATTTTCCCAATGTTGTGGCAGTTCTGCGGACACAATTGTTTCTTGTACGATGATAGTGCCACTTGTCATGTTTCCAGGGCTACAGTGGAGTGGTGTGTGGAAAATCAAGTCTAGCAGATGAACTGGCCTACTCAAAGCCCAGACCTCAATCCCATGGAACACCTACGGGATGAACTTGAACGACGAGTGATTTCTAGACCAACATGACATTCTTCACCAACAGATTTGGTCGATGTGCTCGAGGGAGAATGGAGGAACATCCCACTCTCCATACTCCATGGACTTGTGGACATTTTACCTCAATGGGTGGCTGCTGTAATCTTTGTAAATAATGGAGGACTTACCCGCTACTGATGTAATACAACACTGTTTTTCTATTTACTTAGTGTCCAATCACTTCTGCCCACATAGTGCAGATAAAAATGCTGCAATGTGAAAATCCAATGTTTTATAAATGAAAAGCATGTTAATCATAAACTGAAATTGGCTGCCCTGGTGGCGCAGTGGTCTAAGCGCTGGCTTATGTCCATTCGTCCAAGAAGGGTCCGAATTCGAATCCCAGTATGGCATGGATGTGTTTGTCTTACGGCACTGGCTCTCTCCCTTCCCTGGAACCAGTAGCCCTAAATCAGAGATGAGTGACCACTTATAGCCCATTGAGTTGCTCACGGTGGTCATTAAACTTCCAATCAAACAAACAAACATAAACTGAAATTAACATTTCAGTTTGCAATTTCTTTGTTTTGTGTGTAAATTGAAATGGCAATAAGTATAGTTCCAAATTGGCTATACAACCAGAAGGAAAGGTAATTTCTGGAAACTGAAGGGGGAGACTTTTATGACAGGAAGCAAAATGGTGTAGAGTAATAAGACTTTGTTGTGGCATATACCAGTACTTTCTTTGAAAAAGGGAAGAAACAATCCTGAGAGTAAAGAAAGAACATTACATTACAAGAGAAAGGGCTACCACATCTGCTTTTTATCAACTTGATAGTAAAGGAGAAAACTGAAATCCGAAGGTGGAGACTTAAGGGTGAGTTGTGCTGCAGGAAGAATTCAAAAAGTATTTGGGAGCAGTGGAAGAGAATGCTAAGGTGGTGAAACTGGAAGGGAAAGAGATTGTGAAGTCAAAGTCCCAAAAAGCTGACCTAGTGGCACAGTGGTCTGAGGTACTGTTCTAGATGTGCATGAGTGGTGCACTTGTCTTATGGCACTGGCTCTCTCTCTCTCTCTCTCTCTCTCTCTCTCTCTCTCTCTCTCTCTCTCTCTCTCTCTCTCTCTCTCTCTCAAAACCAGTGGCCCTAAATTAGGGGTGGGCAAGTGCTTATAGCTCTCAGTTGCTCATGGTGGTCATTGAACTCCAAAACAACAGAAGAGAAATTCCAGTGAATGCAAAGTCAAGAAACCTGATGTTTGAGTGAAAAAGTGTAGTAGAAGGTAGTTATGAACATGGCTTTTCCAGTGAGTGTAAAATAGGGAAAACCCTAAAATGAGGTAAATAGGTACAAACTTAGAAAGTAGGGGTTATTCAGTGCTGTGAACTAAGTGAAGAAAGATCTGGTCTGTAACCACATCTAATTGCTGGAACAGTTAGTTTATCTGACTGTGAAACTTATAATGCTGCAGCAGTGTTAGATTTGAACATTATATCTTGTATTCCAAGTTGAAATCATATTCTTAGACCAAGTGTTTACGTAACATTGGCAAGTATGAAAACACAAATAATATTGTATATGGGTGTGTAAGGTATTCCTTTCTGACAGCAGCCTATTGACAATTCATAGAAGCGTAACTTAATAACTTAAAGAATCCCATTTGGTTTTTCTCTAAAAGCACCTGTATGAAAAGCACCAGTCATTAAGTAGTGCTCATATAAGTCACTGGTGTGTTAGTGTGTCCCAAACATTGTGCCTTCTTTACCTAATTGATAATCTTGTGTAGGGCAAGGTCTCTCAAAGTTATGTGGTGGAGTGCATAGTTAATGTGAAAGGATGCTGTATAAAGCAAAGGCAGGTAGGTAGGTTGGTTGTGTGGGACTTCATAAATGGAGGGCAGGTACACTAATTCATCTTCTCTGCTGCATCAAAAGCTGAGGGTTTCTCAAAGATAAAAGTACAAGAGTGAAATATCTGTGAATTTTACCTACTACTTTGAATAGTGAGGGTATTAACTTTTTATATATATATTAAGGCTGACTCAGAGTTATCTTTCTAATTCTGAAAATATATTTAAAAATAAATAACAAATGCAGCAAAAAAAAATATTGGATTTTTTTATTTCATCTAGTGAAGTGCAATAGGTGCCACAATTATTGACCTGCAGATGTTGAAAAGATATTTTCTTTGTCTCGTCGTAAAATTACATGGCATATCAAGGTTTATATTTGTTACAGTATTGTGCACACTTTTCTTATATTATCAGTAGTGGATGACATTGGGGGACCAACAAAAACTTTTATTTGTTGTGCAACCTCAAACAAAACTTAGATGGATGTGGAGGGCCCATTTCATGGTGGTAAAGCCACCGTGAAATGAACCCTCCACATCTAATCCAATGATTGGATAATTTCTCATCCAAAAACCTAGTAACATGATAATAATCTGAAGGTTGTTCACCCAGAATTTTTGCTCAAAGGTGGAGAATCATCCATAATTTTGACATATTGAAGTAAATGATGCCACTGAGTGATTGTTTAGCAAAGAATCATCCATACAATTTCTCTCAGGTAACAGCAAAACACATGTACCGCTGGTCTCTATCCATTATGTCTGACAAAGGTATATAGACTCTTATTGACCACTACAAGTAGATTACGTAGTACGAAAATTGAGGAAGTGTGAATATCAATATAGATATCAACAAGGTGGAAACTGATGGTGTAAAAATAACAATTCGTCGAAGGTACAGTGAACCAAGGACTTGGTGCACAAAGATAAAGGGTAAGAACTTAAATGGTATTAACTCTCTCTGGCGTGGGCGTGATATCACGCCAAGACAAATCAAACAGTTACCTGGCATCGCCGTGTTTAGACGCATGTTGATGAGGACAAGTTTCTGGGCTCCACATCCAGCGCGCCCACACTTCTACCACTGAGGAGTCCGCCAAAGACTGACTCTGCATATCAACTACAGGGTAGTCTAAAGGCTCATTAAATGATCCATGTGCCCCGCAGTAAAAAGGAGAAGGGTGCTGCAGTGCGGAATTGTAGAGTGTTCATCCCATGGAGTGCAAAAAAAAACGAGTGTCATGTGTTCTAACTGTGGTGTGGGTCTGTGCAAAAACCCCTGTTTCCACAACTATCATACCGAAACGAAGTATTAAAGTTTTTTTCTACAGGTACTGTACTATTTGTCTTTTGTATTTGCATGTGTTATCTCTATTACCTACCACTTTCATCTCGTATCTAACAATTGCATAGTTCCAGGAATTGCGTTTTTGAATTTATGCGTTGTAGCACTTTCCATGGTACATAGCCTGCCAGGCCACTGCAGGATTTACCTGCACCCTACTGCCAGGGAAAGAGTTAATATAATTTTAATATTAATGTATGTATAACTGGCCATGCGCTAGCAGATAGACACAGGCATTCCAGACAAGGGTTCATTTCGTACGTGTTGGACAGAAGTGAAGGGCAGTTGTGAATCAGCTGTTATATTGTGACTTAATTTTGCATGTAATAAATATGTTCATAAATGAAATTTCCTTCATTGTGAATGAAAATAGAGATTATACAGTATTTTACAGGAGTTCTCTGTAGAAAGAAGTCAAAATTGATTGTGTTATGTAATGCATACACTTGTAAAAAATAACTTCATCTGTTTAAGAAGCCATTTTAAACTGTTGTATTGGTTTCAAACTGGAAAACAGTTGTCCATCCATAATCAAATCTTTCTGTGATAAAAACTTTAAAAGTTTTTGTTCCACTGTATTAGATTTTGGTAATTTTAGGTAAATCAGAAACATCACTTTGAATTAATTTTTTTTTCTTTGCATATATTTTTGTGTTTTAGAGGTGAGGTTGTATCAGTGCTGAATTCGAGCACAATTTTAAGAGCCCAAGCTCAAATTTTATATTATAAGATAGAGCCCAGGCCCGAATGAGCCTGAAAACTACACTGCTGGACAATTGCTAAGGACGAATCATAAACGGCTATATAGCGCATAAAAAAGTAAGTGTGGTTGGATGCTAAGTGAAATAAAATAATGTCAGAATGCCAGGACATTACAAGAAAGACAATTTATTGTGCTCTGAAATCCAGAAGGCTTTGGAACGTGTTCAAGGGACAAACAGGCCATTTTGTGCAGAATATGTAAACGTGAAAAGCATCCCACACATTTTCAATGGGATTCAAATCTGGAGAACGTGCTGGCCATACAAGACGTTGAATATCCTCGCTCTCAAGACACTCCTGGACAGCGACTGTTCGATGACATGTTGCGTTGTCGTCCATGAAAATGAATCTATCACCGACAGCA
The DNA here is from genome assembly GCA_039090855.1 of Macrothele yani. NCBI lineage: Eukaryota > Metazoa > Arthropoda > Arachnida > Araneae > Macrothelidae > Macrothele > Macrothele yani. Next base: position 120,899,503 of record CM076996.1, read on the forward strand.
CCACGGAACATGCGAACATGAGGTAGCAGAACATCATTAATGTATCGTTGGCCAGTCATAGTCCCAGTTGGAAGCACATAGAGGGACGTACGGCCATTGATCATGATGCCAGCCCATACCATGACACTACATGTCGGATATCGGTCCCTTTCCTGTATGTTTGCTGGACAATATGCGGTACCACTATCACGCCAGATCAGTTGTCGTCGACAATCAGACGATAGACTGTATCTACTCTCATCTGAGAAGAGGACAGCAGACCAGTCGTTATCAGTCCAATTGCGATGTTGCTGGCACCATTGCAAACGGGCGGTACAGTGACGTCAGGACAATGGGATGAACACAACAGGACGGCAGGCGTATAGTCCTCCTTCATGCAAACGTCTGGCAACAGTTTTTCGGGAGATCCGCTTGCCAGTAGCAGCTATGAACTGATTTGCTGCCTCACTAGCTGTGCTGCGCCGGTGTCTTTTTGTTGATAGCACTATGTACCGATCTTCTGCAGGTGTCGTACTGCGAACACGACCTCCCCCGTGACGTTTGCTACACTCTCCATTTCTTTGAGATGATTTCCAAAGTCTTGAAACAACACTGTGGCTGACGTCGAACTCCCTGGCAACATCTGTTATTTTTCGCCCTTCAATCTTGCCAATAATACGGCCACGCGTAAAATCATCAAGGTGATGTCGGGAAGACCTACTGAAAATTGCAAGTTTGTCAATTGATTCTTTCCCTTTCAACTTTGCGTTTGAACAACAACGGTCAATACGCGTCAAATCCTTTATATCTCTTATCAGCGCTATGACGTCACGAACAAGTTCGGCAATCCAAAATTTGCATACGCACAACACGTCTTACTGTATCCCGCACTTATGCTAATTTCCATATTTTCCTGCCTTCCATTTTATGGTTGCTATTGTCATCCGTCCTTAGCAATTGTCCGGCAGTGTATGATTAATTAACCTGTTTAAGCATTAAAAAAACCCCACCTCTTTCAGACTTTCTCGTGTAGTTAATTGATGTCTTTCTCAAGTGCAGAGTGAGGAAGGGATGTGTATCTATTTCTATAGTTTCTTTGACCATTCATTTCTTCCTGAAATGTTTTTTTTTTTTTGGGGGGGGGGGTATCAGGAAAAAATGGAAGGCCCAGCAATCTGCATTGTTCAATAGAGTTAGCAAGAAGCTGCTGCATTGAGGTAAGAGGCAAAATTTTGTCAGCTTGCTATCTATAGTTCTTAAAGAAACTTTTCTTTCACAGAAATCTGGTAATTCATGGCCTGTGGTATTTGTTACCCAAGCTTGGAATGAATAGCCCTGCCAAGTTTCCTCTCCCCATCCAGACCCAGTTGCTAAAGAATTCTCTTTAACAACTAGAACCCAAGCTCCAGTAAGTATTATGCAGCCTGAGGCCGGTTCAGTCTTGGCCCATCTCAGCACTGGTTTGTATGTACTTTTCAACCAAATGATTTTTGGACATATTTTAGTACAGGTAAGTCAAGGGATATGAATCAAATACCATGAAGAAATTTCTTGGAAATTCATTCTTTGATTTGTAATTTTGTAAGCATCCAAAATATACGTGTTTTCTTTCCCTCCCACCATTTTTCTGCATTATAGTCAATAGTTTAAATTGTTACCCTGAAGTCTAAAAATGTTGAATTTGTTAAAAATATCGGGAATAAAAAAAATTATGAAAATTTTGTATTTGAAGATTTTGCTATGTGTTCAATAAATGAGTATTCAAAAAAGTGATGGAAATAAGTATGATGCAGTAATATGGCATTACTGTGAATTATCAATTATATGCTTGTTTTTACCATCTTCCTTTAAATTTTCAAAAACCTTGAGATTCAGTGATCTTTCGTTTGGTTATTAATTTGTTATTAAAAAGAGAGTTTTTCAGACCTTTACTTGGTTGTAAACAAATTGCATACAGTAGATTCTAGTTAATTGGGACACATCAGGGGTAGAACACTTTAGCCTAATTATGCAAAGCTTTATCCCAAAGAGCTAATTTGGGACATTCTTCAGAAATTGTCCCGAATAAATAGCTACCACAATTAACTGATAGCTCAATTAACCAGAATCTACTGTACATACATAAGATGGGTTAGCATGTGGAACTGACTAAATTATCATGTTCTTAATTTTGCAGGATGGCTTGGTATCATCCTGAAAAAGTTAAGAACATAATGATTTGAAAAGCACTGCACTAGTTGTGGTTAACTAGTCTCATGTCATTGTGTTGATACTTTTTAACATGTCATATCACCCCAGCCGCCCCGGTGGCGCAGTGGTCTAAGGCGCTGGCCTCTGATCATTCGTCCGTAAGGGGTCCGGGTTCGAATCCCGTCAGGCATGGATGTTGTGTTTGTCTTACGGCACTGGGTCTCTCCCTTCCCTGAAACCAGTGACCCTAAATTAGGGACGGGCGACTGCTTATAGCCCATTGAGTTGCTCACGGTGGTCGTTAAACCTCCAAAAAAAAAATATCACCCCTGTTCACCTTGCATGGTATGTACATTACTTGGAGCTACAGTTAAGTGACTTTTCATCTCTAGCATTTTGCTACAGTTTTACAGATTGATTTTAACACCCAGCTGGGCTGTATTGCATTTGAAATGTAGTTCAGTTTACTGGCAGCATTTATTAACCCCCAGTAAATCCTTTTAACTGGAAATCACAGTTACCAGTTATGTCCCATACTAATGTGTCTTGAAGTGCAATAATTATTGGGGGGGGGGGGGTAAAACTGGCATTTTGTCAATAGACCATATTTAACTGATTTATTCATTGTCACTCCACTACAGAAACCTCATGAGTACTACAGTTATATGAAGATGTGACACACTATCAGTTGTTATTAAATTAGTTTGCAAAACTGTACAATATGTAACTACCACTCCATGTAAATGCACATGCGTACAGTGTTTAATAAGTGAAATGGTTTGTTGTATAAATGATTGAAAACTAATGAATAATTGAATAATAAAGTGTTCAACTGTTAGGTTGTTTCCGTTTGTCTTGTGTGTCATCATTAAGTTGTGCTGCGTCTAATTTTGGAATTATACTTACCTTTCTTCTAAGCATTAGATTTTTTGAAGTACATTAATATTTCTGTTCTCATCCTGCCCCTCCCCTCATATCCAAGTCTATTATTCAAATTACTTTCCTGCATTTATTTCAGCTGATAGGTCATGATAACCATGGAGCCGCCCCGGTGGCGCAGTGGTCTAAGCGATGGCCTCTGATCATTCGTCCGAACGGGGTCCAGGTTCGAATCCCGGTGAGGCATGGATGTTGTGTTTGTCTTACGGCACTGGCTCTTTCCCTTCCCTGGAACCAGTGACCCTAAATTAGGGACGGGCGACTGCTTATAGCCCATTGAGTTGCTCACGGTGGTCGTTAAACCTCCAAACAAAAAAAAAAAAAAAAAAAAAAAATGATAACCATGGAGTTCAGTTCATTCATTGCCTTCCAATATTTCAAATATGAAAAGCACAATTTTGTTGCATGAAACTGAAAAATTCTTTTGTTTTGTATCCATCTTCAAATTTAATATTTCAATGAGCAGAGAAAAATATTCAGCATGACTTGCACTATTTTCAATTGAGGTTAACTTGAATATGGCACAGATGGAATACCTTTTAAAATCTCAACTTGTTTTTGGTTTTTTTTCCTTCTTTTAACCTTTTTGAAGGTTGCTCCCGTCCACCAATGAGCCATTCCACTATGACCACCCCCAGCCTGGAGAAAGGAGCGCGCCTGGAGACCGAACGGTGGTGTAGGTGAAGTTCACAGAGCAGTATATATACAACCCGAGGACCGGCTTTCGGTTAGTAGTGTGCGAAGTCAGACTGGGCCGCCCTGGTGGCGCAGTGGTCTAAGGCGTTGGCCTCTGATCATTCGTCCGTAAGGGGTCCGGGTTCGAATCCCGGTCAGGCATGGATGTTGTGTTTGTCTTACGGCACTGGGTCTTTCCCTTCCCTGGAACCAGTGACCCTAAATTAGGGACGGGCGACTACTTATAGCCCATTGAGTTGCTCACGGTGGTCGTTAAACCTCCAATCAAAAAAAAGAAAAAAAGTCAGACTGGGTGAAGCTGCCTTCTTATCGGAGTTTGTTAAAGGACAAATTGTGATGGCGCGGCTTGTGGGTTGTTCACGTGCCGCTGTAGTTAGTACGTAACAAAAGTGGTGCACAGATGGCCAAACGAACTGTCGTTCGTAGCTCACCGATGCCGGAAGGGAGCGGAGACTCTTGTATTGTTCACAGCGACCACAGTGCGACAAATCACCCGCAGCTACAACAGTGATCAGAGCAATGTGTCGCAGTTCATCGCGTTGCGCCCCGGTGGCGCAGTGGTCTAAGCGATGGCTTCTGATCATTCGTCTGAAAGAGGTCCGGGTTCGAATCCCGGCGAGGCATGTATGTTGTGTTTGTCTTACGGCACTGGCTCTCTCCCTTCCCTGGAACCAGTGACCCTGAATTAGGGACGGGCGACTGCTTATAGCCCATTGAGTTGCTCACGGTGGTCGTTAAACCTCCAATAAAAAAAACAGTTCATCGCAGCCTTCTGCGCAGGGGGGTGCATAGCCGAAGACCCAGCCCGGTTCCCATTCTCACTGCACGTTCCATTGCACACACAAACCCTATTTATAAATAGCAATCCATCTAAAACACAGCAAGGCGCAGTGGTCTAAGCGATGGCCTCTGATCATTCGTCCGAAAGGGGTCCGGGTTCGAATCCCGGTGAGGCATGGATGTTGTGTTTGTCTTACGGCACTGGCTCTCTCCCTTCCCTGGAACCAGTGACCCTAAATTAGGGACGGGCGACTGCTTATAGCCCATTGAGTTGCTCACGGTGGTCGTTAAACCTCCAATAAAAAAAAAGCATAACATAAAACTTTTATACGCCTATATTAGCATGACCGGGAGCCATAGGTGACGGAAGGTAGGGGACGCGGGGGTTCCCCTCACCGAGGGGGTCCACCCAGGAAACGTCCTAAAAATACATACAATTTGTAGTTTTATTTACGATTTTCGGAATACCGTGCCCATGCTTTCTGAAAAACCCTTCAAGTACAATTTTGAAAATTGATTTCGCACAAATATACTGAAATGTTAAATCAACGCTCTGTTTTTCTCCTTAAAAAAGATCGTTGAATAATTTTTTCTTGATTGGAGGTTTAACGACCACCTGAGCAACTAAATGGGCTATAAGCAGTCGCCCGTCCCTAATTTAGGGTCACTGGTTCCAGGGAAGGGAGAGAGCCAGTGCCGTAAGACAAACACGACATCCATGCCTCACCGGGATTCGAACCCGGACCCCGTTCGGACGAATGATCAGAGGCCATCGCTTAGACCACTGCGCCACCGGGGCGGCAATAATTCTTTAAAGCAATAATCAGGGCGGAGAAGAGGTCTTTCTCCTTCCCTCTGCACGTTCTTTTTTCTAAATTCCAAGTCCCAATGTGTCTTACTCGTGATCAGAAATCCCATTAAATACATCCGAGAAATAAATAACTGAACAAAAGAACGCGAACTCAAATCAAACGGTTAGTATACTACTTGTGCACAGGTCTTTCTTGGAGTTTTGTCACATAGATGATAAACGATCTTGGACGAATGTGCGTGGTTTTGCTGTGGGAACAACTATTGTGGAAATAAGGGAATCGAAATTGCTTGCATTTCGCACCTTGTGGCGTTCTGGATGGAGTTTTCTTCCGAGGGTAGGAACATTCTATCGGCGTTTCCTTGATATTTGTGTTTTCACCCGTCTTCTGTATGCTTAATGCCTGTTTGTGGTAGAGAAAATCTCGAGATTTCTTTAGGCACTGGGCTTGATGTGAATTTCAAAGCGCCCGATAGAATTGGCTCATGCCATTTCAACAGGTTTAACCCAAGAGATATGTAATTGCAATACTAAATGGCTGTTGTCATCTTAGGTACAATTTGTAGAATTATAACTATAGCTTATCAGATCTTGACATTTGTAAGCTGCAATAAACATCCGAAAAATTCAGACCCCCTTTTTAATTCATTTATGGCATTTACTGACAGTCGGATGATCAAAGAATTTCGGCGTGCTTTACGCGTTATGTATTTCACAGGATGAAACGGGGGGGGGTGATCCCAATCGCAGCACCTCTTTAGCCTCCTATTGAGTCCGGCGCCTGCAATGCAGCAGGCAGATGCTACAAGTCAGCAGACTGGCTTTGGAATGCACTCCATTCTGGATATCAGTTAATGGGTGATAACCCATTTTCTAATATTTGTTTTCAGTCTAGCTGTTCAGGTTGGGTACGAATGTTTGTTAGAAAACGAAAGATCTGCTCCGTGGCGCAACCAGAATTTCTTTATGGAGCCCAAAATATTGAAGATGCAAATAAAATAACATAAGGAAAGCGTCACCCAAAGCATTGGGAAGCGATAAAAAAATCTTCGCTATTTTAAATTTCCAGTGATTCGTAAAATATGTATTTAAAAATATATACAAATGTATTTAAAAATAAGTAACGAATGACAAACTAAGCACGAAGGACCAAGCGACACCTTATGGGGAGACAATAGCCTGCGCTCAAAGTAGAACAGGTGGCGCAGTCATTCGTCCCAGAAGGGTTCGGGTTCGAATCCCGGCGACGCATGGATGTTGTGTTTGTCTTACGGCACTGGCTCTTTCCCTTCTCTGGAACCAGTGCCCCTAAATTAGGGACGGGTGACTGCTTATAGCCCATTGAGTTGCTCAGGGTGGTCGTTAAACCTTCAATTGAAAAAAAAAAACATTAAATTTACAATACATCTTAATATTCTCAACTTATTACAATTTTAGAAGCTCTTTAGTCTGTCCCTCAACTTTGTACTAAAAAAATTGTCAAACTGATTTTCTTTAAAAATTCGAATTTGCTGGGAGAAATTATATATATATTTTTTTTTCTTCTCTGAGCTTGATTACAATATATTTACTTTGTCAACACACACATATATATGTGCAGTGGTTTATCAAAATAATGGTAAAACCTACTGCGACTGGAGTACCCGCAATGTGAGGTATTAAAGGGGTGCAGTAGAATGTCGGCTATCACGTAGCGGTGTCATAGCTGCTGGTGAAAGAGCTGTTGTGGAGTAATTGTCGACAACGCCAGATCGTGACCACAAAAACAGCTTGATCATTTGTGGGCTGCTTGCAGGAGCTTTACTAACTAGAACTATAGAAACAGTAGTGTAACACGAGGAATTGTATCGAAGATTATGAATGCCTATCAAAAAGGATATTGGCTTTGCTTCCAAATGTGCAAACTGGACGCCACACGAAGATGTAAGATAGGGATAGGCGAGCGTTGGCACGGATTGTACAACAGAAGCACAAGACCACGGCACTGCAAATAACAGCAGAGTTGAACACCAATAGGAATTATCCTGTTTCCGTCATAACACTTCGTTGCGAACTCTATCGTGCAGGTATTTATGGCCGTTGTGCAATCCACGACCTCTGATTACTAACATCAACGCAACAAAACATTTAAGGTGGTGCAAATCACATAAACACTGAGATGCTAAAGACTGGCAACGTGCATCTGGTCTGGTGAATCGTTCTTCACATTTCCTGCCATTGGTAGAGTGTACGTCAGGCAAAACCCCGCAGAAACATACCAACCCGACTATTTGATTCCCACTGTGAAGCACGGAGGTGGATCCCTGATGCTGTTGGGTGCCATATCATGGTATTTCTTAGAGCCATTGGTTGTTCTGCCGGGTCGTGTAACAACTGCAATGTACTAATCCATTCTTGGGGAACACCTGCACCCAATGTTGCAGACATCGTTCCCTAATGGCCATCACTGGTTTCAAGCAGATACACTTGTGCGTTACGTGTCAAGTTGTGCTTTGCAGAGCATAAAGATGAGGTACAATAGCTATTCTAGACTTCAATATTAATATTGAACATTTGTAGGAATATCTGGAGCGAAAGGTCAGTCCATCACACTTTCCACCTCCAACTTCACTGGCACAGTTGAGATGTATTTTATGGGAAGAATGGTCCCAAATTCCATTATTGTATGTGCATGACTTGTATCAGATCATCCCATAAGTAATGTTGTTTTCCGCATGCCCAACAGAACTGCTCCCTTTGGCGGCCAGACTATGATGTAGACCACGGTCATGATAAGATGTATCGCGCACTTGAGACAGAGAACAAGGGTTATACGTGCATCCGTTGAGCCGTTAAATTGCATACAAAATGGCGGTGTCTGGAGAACACACCAGGCACATTATGCTGTATAAGTTTAACCAGGGATGTGTAGCGACACGAAACACCAATACCGTATATGGTCAGGGTACCCTGGATGTCAGAGAGTGTCATCGATGGTTTCAGAAATTCCGAATGGGGAACAGCAGCCTCACGGATATGCAACGCCAAGGAAGACCTGTTGAGCTGAATAATGATGTGCTGAGAGCTACTGTTCAGGGGAATCCACAGGCAACAGTCTAGAAATTAGTCACAATCATCCATTTAACCCATTCAACTGTTCACAGGCATCTACAGGACCTCGATTATGTGTCAAAACTGGGTAAGTGGGTACCCCATGAGCTCACTTCACAAAATCTGCATCGGCGTGTGGACATTTGCGCTTCCTTGCTCTCCAGTAAAAAGAGTGAGCCGTTTTTGCACAGAATGGTTACGGGAGATAAAAATGGATCCTTTGCCACAACATTAAACGTCAGTGGCTTCCTAAAGGAAATGTGACTGCAGTAATTGCTAAACCGGGAGTTTCCCACAAAAGGTTTTGTTTTCTGTTTGGTGGGATATGCAAGGCATAATCCGTTACGAGCTTTTGCCACCGATCAAAAGCATTACTGGGGATGTCAGCTACTACAGTGCCTTGCAGGACAAACGTCCAGCACTCCTTAATCGTAAATGCGTGGTTATCCACCAGGACAACGCAAAACCACACACGGGCAAAATGACTAGTGCCAAGTTGCAGGAGTTCGGATGGGAATAACTTCCCCATCCCGCATATTCCCCTGACATTGAGCCATCCGATTACCATCTGTTTCGCAGCCTCCAACACCATCTTGCTGGGAAAACACTTTGAAATGTCGAGGAGGTGCACCAAACCCTGTCTGCCCTTTTTTAGATCGAAACCCATGGAATTCTACAAGTCGGATTCAAAAACTTGTTGAACGGTGGGAGAAAGTTGTCGGTGGCGGGGGCACTTATTATTATAATTAAAAGATCTGCTTCAGGCACGTATTTGTTTGTTTTCTTCACATTTGCAAAAAATGACATTACTTATGGGATGACCTGATATAAGTCTATTTCAAATCGAATTGCTTCTCTTCTGAAAGCCCGAGCTGGGCCTATATAGCTTATAAATGTAAAGTTCTTCGCAAACAGTAACTGTTTGCATTATTTTGATAAACCCCTGTACATATATATGAGCTCTTCCCCGTGTCATGTTCATCTGCATGCGCAACTTCTGCCAGTAGTCCTTCCGGATCATGTGTTGCTCATGCCATTAAGAATATAGAACGGGGAAGAACTCTAGAAGAGTATTGAATTTCCATGGGTATTGTACACGAAGCCAATGGAGAAACAAACTATATTCGTCCAAATTTTCACTAGATGCCTCAAAGAAGGAAAGATTCCTGATGACTGGAACAATGCTTCTTTGATCCTGCCACATAAAAAATTGGACCTTGATGACCTCAGGAACGGTAGGCCCATCAATTGTTCACTACATTTTCAGGAAGGCACTGTCGCATCACTTGAAAAAAAAAATTGGACTTGACTTAACTAAAAGAACAAGCTGGATTCAGGAGCGGCAATTGCACTATTAATCATATACACGTACTGAGTGAACTAATTGAAAGGAAGAATGAATATGAAATCCTGGTCTTTACTGATTATGAAAAGGCTTTTGATTCTGTGAAATCAACAGCAGTTTTGATGTCTTTGGAATCCTGCGGTACTGAAGATGAATACATAATCATCATTAATAACATCTACGAAAATGTAAGCACAAAGGTTCGACTGTCAGAGGACACAACACTTATAAAGATTTGAATGGGAGTGAGACAAGGTGACAGCATATCTCCCAATCTCTTCAATGCCATATTTGCAGAATGGGTTTCAATAATTGAACTGGGAAGACAAGGAAAAAAGATTAATGTAGATTATTTAACCCACCCTCGCTTGCTGATGACATAGTCATTTTTGGGAGTACCCCCTCAGAGCTAGAGTGCATGATTCAGGAACTTGCTGACAAGAGCAAAGAAGGTGGTTTTCATATGAATTTACATTTGATAAATTCATGTACAATGCTTTTACAAAAACTGAAGTTTAGGAAGTTGATGGGGTAAATCTGGATGTGACCGATACCTTCATTTACCTTGGACAATAGATAACAAGCAAGGTCTACATAGAGTAGATTTCGCCGCCCCGGTGGCGCAGTGGTCTAAGCGATGGTCTCTGATCATTCGTCCGAACGGGGTTCGGGTTTGAATCCCGGTGAGGCATGGATGTTGTGTTTGTCTTACGGCACTGGCTCTCTCCCTTCCCTGGAACCAGTGACCCTAAATTAGGGACGGGCGACTGCTTATAGCCCATTGAGTTGCTCACGGTGGTCGTTAAACCTCCAATAAAAAAAATAGTGTAGATTTCGAAGTTGAATCAAAAGTTCGTTCCATTTGCAGTTAAAAGGTTGAATGATTAAGATAGCCACACACGCTCCCCTCATTCTGCAAAGTACAGGCCGTTGTTTCCTACAGTTCTTTGCCACGTTCCACTAGTGTTACATTCCCACTGAGGTACCAATCGGCAGGTTTCGAGTACAGAAACTATCTCGTGTCAGATTCCACATCCACCAATGAAGCGAAGTGTCTTCCTCGTAAGAAACAGTTCACGGAGCGAAACAAGTGGCATTCGGATGGGGCAATTCGAAGCTGTATGGAAGATGGGGTAATATAACCACCCCTTCCAATTCCTATAGTTTCAGGTGGACCATTCTGTAGGTGTGCCTTAGGGGTACTTATCCACGGCCGCTTTCTATTGATGAGTGTTGGGTAGCAGCGGTTGTTTTGCATAAAGATTCCGTCCGGAGCCTGAGTATCTGACCCAAGTTCCTAGTGTATGGGACCCTCAGAATTCCACCAAATGCACAGCATGACTTTCCACTCGAAGTTCCCGCTCTCTGTTACTGGCTGTGCTTCCTGGTTTGTCCTCAGCCACTGGTGTCCAGTGGTAGGAACTTTTCATCGCCTATGGCGATAGGACGCCAAAACAAATCGTCTTGTAGATTTCACAGCAACCTTCGACAGAGATAAACACCTTGTTTCGCCTTCAGGCTTTTCAGTGCATTGGGAACTATTCGATGGCACCTGGAGGAGAAAAGCAGCTTGTGCAGGTGACGAAAAAAAATGGATTAGGAAGACACCATCTCAGCTGCCATTTGTTGTGTATTAATACCAGGTTTCGCTGCCGCAGCTTTCGACATGGTGTCGGTGTTGGTGATCGATGGACTTCTTGACCTCGACTTGTGTTCGAGTCTGATGTCCGCAGCATTGAAACGCCGGAACGATTTTCGTGCAGTGCTGCTGTGCACTGTTTTCTCGCCTTCAAGTGAAGAAATTTGACTCGCTGCTGACGCGTTCAACCCATTTTTCTAATAATGTCGTAGGTGCATTCAAACAGTGTGTTAATCGACCTCCATCCTCTGCTCACCTGATAACGCAATTTGTCTCCGCGCCAAATGCACGTCATTAGCCTTTTGTCTTCCACGTCATTTCTGTACGCAATCGATTGTAGAGCTCGTTTCGCACAGGAATGGAGACCCAACATTATGTGGAGCTCAAAATGGGACGAAAATTTGACTCGCCCAGGTAAATAGGCGTACAAAACTTAGTTGGAGAGCATTTGGAAGAAACTTCACATTTTTCAAGAGCAGTTTACCATTATCCTTCCAGCTCTTACATATGGAGCAGAGACATTAACCTTAACTGAAAAAGACATACAGAGGATGAAGACAACTCAGAAAAACATGGGTGCATGCGTGGTGTAATAAAGAAAGATAGGAAGAGGAACACGTGGATTAGGGAAAGGAAAAAGTTCAGCGTCTTCACTTTGTTGGGATTAAAGTGAAGACGCTCAAGTGACAATCGGCTGGGCATATTGCTAGAAAAACTGGCCGCGTTTGAGGAACTGAAATATTAGACATAATATCAAGGGGGCAGGAAAAAGAACAAGACCATGTGGAAGATGCGTGGATGAAATGCGAAAGGCTGCTGGAGTGACTTGGAAGAGACAGGTTCAAGACAGAAAGTTGTGGAAGATACACTTGGGGAGATCTTCATCCAGCAGTGGATTTACAATGGTTGATGATGATTGTGATGATATGTACGAGTTTATACTCATCTACCCTACGTCATTTTCTCTCCTCACTTTTTTTTTAATTGTTTTACGCTCTCGGAGAAATTGGACCCCACCTGAAAATATTAGGTTCCGCCGCCCATGGTCCTGCAGCTCTGTTTTGCCATCGTATGTATCATTACGTCCATAAAATTTCAGTTCAATCCGATGCTTCCTTCTTGGTGCGCAAATTTCATTGTCCGTGAGTGTATGTAAAAAAACTGGAAGTGAGGTTTTTTAACGATCATAATACTTTCTATAACGAAGGTACGAGAAAGTAAGAACTGCTTACTATTTGAGTCTTGGAAGTAAGGAAAGTTTTGAACTCAAAGGGGATCAATTTTCAAGACTCTCCCTCCCAAATAAGAAAAGCTTGCTACGGTTTACGGTCCTGCTCCAGATGTTACATTTTTTAAGATTTTCATCGTGAATATCTCCGCGAGTTCAAGCAGACTAACGGGGTTTATTTTTTTCGACTAATTAGGACATTGCGCAACTTTTTTTACTGCGGGCTGTATAAAAAATCACTTTCTTATTTTTATGCAAATACCATCCAGAAGCAGGGACGTCTCTAGATTTCGAAAGCAGGATGGGCGAGCGTTATTTTTGGTGGGGCAAGCTTGATAGCAACTTTTTTTCTACGTAACTCTGAAATAACATTTTTTTTTATTGAAGGTTTAACGATTACCGTGAGCAACTGAATGGGCTATAAGCAGTCGTCTGTCCCTAATTTAAGGTCACTGGTTCCAGGGAAGGGAGAGAGCCGTTGCCGTAAGACAAACACAACATCCATTCCTGACCGTGGTTCGAACTCGGACGAATGGTCATAAGTCAGCGCTTAGACCACTGCGCCACTGCTGCAAAGGAATTCGTGCAATCACCACCCCTTCCACCTGAAAACACATACATTCACGGATTTGACTATACTCCGAGTCAACCTAAGAGTGTTCCACTATGTAGGGTGCGAAACAGCTACCTCCGCTACGAATTCCTAGAGTTTCGAGCGAAAACGAGTAGAATTATTGCTCAGAATCCAGTTTTGTTTGCTGTGCAGTTTATCAGACAAAATTGCCATCTGAAAAAAGTTACAGAAGTTAGTGCGCTTTTGGAGATAAATTTACTATGAGAAGTTTGAAATTGCCGAATCAAGAGCTTCGCACTTTCGGCTGTTTCTGTTCACTTGGGATACAACTAGGACAGGGGAAAGGGGTGGAAGACCTGTCCCAACATTAACAACACAGAGACAGTAAATTAACAATCGGGGAAACTCGAAGGGTGCGTTACTTAAACAGGCGGTAGGGGAAGCAGTTCGGCCTCCACCAGACCCCCACTCACAATCCCCACTGCTTGTGAGATGTGTGGGTGGGTGTAGGGATCAGAAAGGAAACAGTAGAAGAGCACATTAACGCGGATGGATACCGTTCTTGCGTTCCATGACGAGTCGTGATAAGGCTGTCTCGCCTTTGCCAACAGTGCACTTATGGGGTGAATTGGAGTATAGTTACGCCACTGGTGTAAGATAGAAGTGTTGGTAAAATGTCGCCTTCAACTTTTTGCTTGCTCCGAATGCAATGTCTTAAACTGTTTTTCGAAGTTTGGCATTTTTGCTTACGAAAATAATACTGTACTTGTACAATTTATTTAAAAGAAAATGTCGTTTATGTTTATTTAAATCAAATTTTAACAGCGTGCCACGCAGATACAATATCTTCCCCCTCCTTAACTTCTTTCCTTCCAGCCAGCGACTTTGCCTTGCACTGTGTTGCTATGGTGACAGAGGAAAGTGAGTTGCCCAAGTGCCAAAGCCAGTGGGACATGAAACCCTGTCGTTGTGGACAGACGACAGGGTTTTCTGCAAGTGGCCCCCCAGGTCTCCGGAACTTACTCCTTGTGACTTCTTTTTGTGGGGGTATGTCAAAGACCATGTGTATGTACCACCTTTGCCGAAAACACTGCAAGAACTAAAGATGCGCATTCAGCTTGCACTGGCATCAGTGACTACGGACATGCTTCATAATGTATGGCGTGAAATGAATTACCGTTCAGATGTTGTCCGCGTGATCCAAGGGAGTCACAAAGAACATTTGTAAGGTATGGAAGCAAAATTCTAAACTTCCTTCTTTATTGTGCAACAATGTGATCTTTGTATCTATGTTCATAAACCAGGTATTGTGCAATTAAATAACAAGGAACTATGTACACCAACTGTACTTAAAGAGTATAACTATACTAGTGATCCGAAATTTCTTGGTGTACAATAGAAATCAAAGTTTCCAAGCTATCGCACTTCAACCAGATGGCTTTTTCAAGGAAGGTAAACAGCAAACTACTATTCAGGTATTGTCATTTGTAATCGTAGCCATCATTTTGAATTACCATGTATGTTAAAGTTAAATATACGGAAAAATGGCACATTTTGAACTGGGTGGGCGGCAGGGTGTACAAGACAAATTTAGCCCACCCTCGCACCCCCTTGACGACGTCCCTTCCCACAAGGGTGCAACTGCCATGGAAATATTTACGTCATTTTGAGTATTTTTCTAATTGAAATTTCGTATCTGAGATCAACCTTTGAAGAGATAAAAGCTTGTTTCATTGTTTTTTTTAGACACCCGGTATGGATCTGCACCGCCATACACCACCAGTTATTCATAAAATTGGCCATACACAAAACACAGGTGTTTTTCCTTCGTAGGAATGTTGAACGAATTCATTTATCCATCGTGTGGGTTATTCATGCCTATGCTTCAACGTATTTTAGTTTAATTTTTTGAATGGAACAGATTTCGTACTTTGATTTTATTGCTCTGATTGAAAAATAACTCCATGATATGATGTTCTTGTGCTTTAGACATACACTCATCGTCAAAAAAATAGTTGCACCTAGAAGGAAGCAACCGACAGGAATGAAACTTGGTGGGTAAGTTTGACATCGTGAGACATGCAAATGGTTCCAGTATCACGCTCGGACGAGCATGTGACACAAGCAAGGTGGGGTCGCAGTGGCTGTACTGGTATAAGGTCGTCGCGTTGCGCGTGCTTGCGAATCTGACTCGTGCTGTTATGTTGGTTGCATAATTTGCAAGTGAAGTATGCCTTGGAGAAAAGTTCGGAAGCAATTCGAACAGTTGGAGGAGTTCAAGAGGGGCCGCATCGTCAGGTTCCGGGAAGCGGGATGGTCTTATCGCCGTATTGCGTGCCATACCGGTCCTGTGGATATCACCATAGCACGCTGTTGGCGGCAGTGGATAGAACAAGGCACGCAGCAGCGACAGGTAGGGTCTGGGAGACCTAGACGAACCACAGAGAACAGAGAGAGGACCGACGGGTTGTCCGACATGCGCGGAGTGACCCAACAGCCACGATTGTGGTTATTCAGCGAGCAGTGGTGCCCTCCATGCATCGTCTGATTAGTGCCAGCATTATTGGCAAACGGTTGCCCGACGTAGGACTACACGCACGCAGACCGTTACGACGAGTGCCCTTAACACCATCGCGTCGTCGCCAAAGACTGCAATGATGTTGTGCCAAACTGCGAAGAAGCCACTCAGAATGGCAGCGGATGATCTTCAGTGACGAGCCCCTCTTTTATCTTGAAGGAGACGACCAGCGAATCGTCGTGTGGAGGCACAGTGGTCATCGCCAAGATGAAAGGCTTGTTGTCGAGCGTCACACATCCAGAAGGCCTGGTGTCATGGTGTGGGGTGCAATTGCCTGCGATACCAAATCATCTTTGGTGTTCATTACATGCACTTTGGGAGCTCAACGTTACGTAAATGAGATCCTGCAACTAGTAGACCTACCTTTTCTGAACGCTCACTGGCGACTTTCCAACAGGACAACGCTCGTCCGCATACTGCTGCTGTCTCAACAGCTTGCCTTCGTGGCACTGACATTCTGCCATGGCCAGCCACATCGCTTGAAAATGTGTGGGATGCTATTGGAGACGCTATCAACACTCCACTCCTACCGCACAATCTGCAGAAACTGCGCGAGAAGATTCAAGCTGCATGGGATGGCTTATCGCAGGACACCATTAGGAACCTGAACAACTACATGCCGAGACGTCTAGCATGCTGTGTGAGCAAACATGGCGGCCCGACGCCATACTGAGAGACACTACTTATTGGCGTGTAGCTCAATAAATATTGCCCATATCAGTCTCAATGTTTAATCATTTATTGCTCCTTGTAACCTTTACCTTCCTCCCGAATAGCGTTGCGATCCGACACGACCTTCTGGGTGCAACTATTTTTTGACGATGAGGGTATTTTAGCGAAATGTGCAGGATACTGAGTTTAATTCTCTCGCACTACTATTGTGCAAAATTCCCAACAGCAAACAATGAAGGGATTTTGAATTCACTTAATATTCGTATGAAAAAAGTATTAAATAATGAAAAGTAAAACAGAATTTTCAGCAGAAGACAAGAGAGAGAGAGAGAGAGAGACCGCAGCCACTTCATTCTGTGTCATATTTTTAATTTCTCATCCTGTGCCAAAAATGTTGAGTCGCCAATCTCTGCTTTTAGTGTCTGCTGTAGGATGCAGTAAATGAAAATTCCGTTTCACTTCGAACAAGCTCAACATTAAACCACCGAAGTTATGATTTCAATTCTTAATATAAAAATTGTATGTATCATACGCTAAAAATACGTTGGGGATATTTTCTGTGAATATAAGCTGAGTCTTCTAAAGTGATTATTATTTTACTAGCCTATTGCACATCCTAGGACGGTTGTTTTTAAGCTTTAAGTAAATATTAATATATAGGGGATGTTTCCCGTCTTAAGACGGTGAAATTTTTAATTGAAGCAGATTAAAAACAAATCAAATACACGCCGGCTTTTTTGTAAGGAAATATAGTAAAAACTTATACAAGGTATATACTAAGAGCTCATTCATGTTAGAACTGAAAATTATATGCTATTTATTTCCGTTTTTCAAAAGACCTCGCGATAAATAAACATTCTGTGTAAAACATTTGTCGTTGTTTAACAATTTTCCTTGTAGTCCAGTTGTTTTCGTGTAAACTTACCATAACGTGGTTCCACGTAAAATCTCTGCCTTATGTTTCCAATGGTAAAACTTCTTTACATATTTTCTTTGCAATTAATGTATTCCCAAGGATGAAAATTTGCACCTCGATAAAACTTACTTTAAGTTATAGCATGGGATACTTAATACTTGCTAAAACATAACCATAATTAAGCAAACCAACATTTGTTTGTCTACTGACGTCATCAATGTACAGATCACGCCATCTATTAACAGGTCTGAACATTACTCAAAGAAAAATGATTGAGTTTTAATATAATTATGGTTATGTTTTAGCAAGTGTTAAGTATTGCATGCTGTAACTTAAAGTTAGTTTTATGGATGTGCAAATGTTCATCCTTGGGAATACATTAATTATGAAGAAAATATGCAAAGAAGTTTTACCATTGGAAACATAAGGCAGAGATTTTAGGTAGAACCACCTTAATAACTTTTGCTTTGAATTTTCGCGTTAAATGACTTTTTCTCCAGCACACATGTTATTCCGTTCACGGCTTGTTTTAGACTGTCCTATTCGAAAGTTAGTTTGAAACTTCATACCGAAGCTTTTTTTACAAAATAATGCGACATCTGGCATTACAATTCGGAACTATCAAAATTATCGACAATGTGCTGTTGGTGCGACATCTGTTTCTAGATGCAATTTTGCTGACTTCGACGTCGCAAGATTTCAGTTTTTATTGCAAGTTAGAGCGTTTAGATAGATCAATATTTTGCAAAATGAATAATATAATCAGCACTAAACTCGGAAAATTAGTTAAATTAAAAAAGTAAAAAATAATTAAAGCGTACAAATTAATATTCGACTTGTGCTAAATTAAATTAATATACAAACGCAACTTGCCGTGATATTAAGGTTTTAATTCGAATTTTGTAGAACGGATAAATAGAACTCGAGTAATTGATAATCCAATATTTTTAAATTAGCACGCGGTCACCTTGATATCTCAATGAGATCTCGTGCAAAATCAACTTGTGATATTAAGAATTCAATTCGAATTTTGTAGATCGCAAAAATAGAACTCGACCCAATATAGACATAAATCAAGCTGTTCTTTCCATATAACGTAACCACAGAAATATGAAATTTCGAGCGTCCTGGAACGATCAAATTTTCAAATATCTGTGGTTACGTTACATGGAAAGAACAGCTTGATTTATAGCTATATTAATTATTCCGGGTGTTTCCAACTTGATATAGAACTCGAGTTGTTAATAATCCAATATTTTTAAATTAGCACGCGATCACCTTAACATCTAAAAGTGATCGCGTGCTATTATATAGTAGGCAATCATTTTGACATCGCGAGAGCACACACGAATCGATAGATAAGTGATGACGCAACAATGCAGACGGTGCTGTGACGTCAAGCGTTCCAGAGAGAGGGACGGATTTGGGTGTTTATATTATTAATTCAGCTCCTAACACAGTTCTCGTACAATAATTTGTTTTTTAATTACCCTCATGAGCATCTGGAACCGTCTGACCTTAGTTTTGGACCACTGATTCTAAGGAAGGTATAGAATCTATATCCATAGGACAAACAGCATTCATGCTGTGTTTTTTTCAGGACTTTTTGACCAGGGGGGGGCAAATGGAACCTTAGAGGGGGCAAGTTTTCCATTTGATCTTTTAACTACTATATCTACATATATGGAAGTAATTACTATATATATATATCGTGGCACAGATACTGGCAGAACTAGTGGTGTTGGATTTATAATAAACAAGAAATTGAAGGATAAAGTTGTAGAAGTTGAAAGTTCCTCTGACAGAGCTGCACGACTCATTATCCAACTCTCGAGAAGATACAAGGCTCAGATTACTCAAACTTATGCACCCACCACAAGTCATCCTGAAGAAGAAATTGAAGAATTTTATGAGGAAATTCGCCATCTAAATAATAAAGGTAAGCAGCACTTGAAGATAATTATGGGAGATTTCAATGCAAAAATAGGGCAACGGCAACAGAATGAAACTTCAGTAGGTAAATTCGGTCACGGCAACAGAAACCAGCGTGGAAATACTCTCGTTGAGTTTGCAGAGACAGAAGGGTTTTTCATCTTGAACTCCTTTTTCAAGAAAAAGCCACACAGGAAATGGACATGGAGACATCCAAATGGGACGACAAGTGAAATTGATTTTATTATGTGTAACAAAAAATTCGTTATAGAAGACTGCAGTGTGCTAAACAAGTTCAACACAGGTAGTGATCATAGATTGGTGAGATGTAAGATGCAACTGAACTCGAACGTGGCAAGCTCATAAGACAAACAAAATGTATTGACATAACCAACCTTAAAACCCACCATAATACCTTCAAGTTGGAACTGAAGAACAGATTCTCTGCTTTAGAAGGCCTAACATAGGAAGAAGTGGATATTTCTGAAGTTAACAGAAAAGTAACCAAGCTCTTATGGAAACAGCAACAAAATTAGCTGGGTCTAAGAACAAGTTGCATGTGAACAAATTATCAGGAAAAACCAAAATGTTGATGCAAAAAAGAAAAGAGATGAGGAAAACTAAAGAATATGTGACTTCCAAAGTGGAATATATAGAGCTATGCAAAACAGAACGAAAAAGTATCACTGAAGACGTAAGGAAATTCAACTGTGAACTAGTGAGGAAAGCAATTGGAAACAACCAAAGGGACATCTCAATAAGGGAAGAAAGCAGATTATGGCGCTGAGAAAAGAAGATGGTTCTGTAACAAGAAATAGAGGCGAAATTTTGACAAGAGTGAAAGATTTGTACTCCAAATTATATGAAAGGGATGATACATGTACTCCAGACATCATGAAAGGTACCAGTACCAGAGTTCTTCCAGCCATCCCAGCAGAAGTTGCACATGCAATCAAGAAAAATGAAGCGGGGAAAAGCTCCAGGAGAAGATGGAATTACTGTAGACATCATACAAGAAGCATGTGGAGAAATCGAAACAGTACTCGCCCAAATTTTCACTCGATGCCTTAATGAAGGGAAGATTCCTGAGGATTGGAACAACGCTACAATGATCCTGCTACATAAAAAAGGTGACATTGAGGATCTCAGGAACTACAGACCTATCAGCCTCCTATCAGTGGTTTATAAAATCTTCACTAAAGTTCTTTCACACCGCTTGAAGGTAACACTGGACATGGCTCAACCGAGAGAACAAGCTGGATTCAGGAGTGGCTACAGCACAATAGATCATATCCACGTACTGAGAGAACTAATTGAAAGAGCGAGGGAATGTGAACTTCCATTGTGCATGGCTTTTATCGATTATGAAAAAGCCTTTGATTCGGTGAAACCATCAGCAGTTACAATGGCTCTGAAATCCTGCGGTATTGAAGATGCATACATTAATATTATTAATAACATCTATGAAAATGCAAGTGCAAAGATTCGGCTGTTTTAAAATACAACACACATAAAAATTGGAAAAGGAGTGAGACAAGGTGATACCATATCTCCGACGCTCTTTAATGCGACATTGGAAAATGTCTTTCAATCACTGAACTGGGAAAACAAAGGGATAAAGATTAATGGAGATTATCTAACCCACCTTCGTGTTGCTGATGACGTAGTCATTTTTGCAACTACCCCATCAGAGCTGCAGAGTATGATCCAGGAACTTTCTGACAAAAGTAAAGAAGTGGGATTAAAAATGAACTTTCAGAAGACAAAAGTGATGTTCAATGCTTTTACAAGAAATGAAGATTTATCGATTGATGGAGAAAAGCTGGAGATAACAGACACGTACGTTTATCTTGGACAGCAGATATCAAGCGAGGGTCACATTGATGAAGAAATTAATCGGCGTACAAAACTTGCCTGGAGAGCTTTTGGAAGAAACAGCATAATTTTCAAGAGCAATATGCCATTATGTCTTAAAAGAAAAGTGTTTGATCAATGCATCCTTCCAGTGCTTACGTATGGTGCAGAAACGTGGACCTTAACTAAAAGAGACATACAAAGGCTGCAGACAACTCAAAGAAGCATGGATAGGTACATGCTTGGTGTAACCAGGATAGATAAGAAGAGGAACTCGTGGATCCGAAAAATGACAAGAGTGGAAGACATCGTGATCAGAGTTAAATCCCTGAAATGGCAATGGGCTGGACGTGCTGCCAGAAGGACAGACCATCGATGGACAGCTGAAATTTTAGATTGGATTCCAAGGGACAGCAAAAGACCCAGAAGAAGACCACATGGAAGATGGGTGGATGAAATTCGAAAGTATGCGGGAGTGACATGAAGAAGACTGGCACAAGACAGACCGTTGTGGAGGAAACTTGGGGAGACCTTGGTCCAGCAGTGGATTGGAAATGGTTGACAATGATGATGATATATATATATATATATCAGAGGCGTATTTAGTGAGGGGCCAGGGGGCCTTGGTTCCATAGAAAGTATTTATTTTTTTGTTAAAATGCGGCTTACATTAAACAATAAGGTTTTAATTTAATAAAAATACATCAACATGCATTATAAAAAAATGCTTTAATTTTTCTTCTATTTTTCATTAACTTTAATTTTGTTCAGGAGGATTTCAAAAACTTACCTTTTTCGTCGCCCCTAATCCTAAAAGAAATTCTGTATACGCCCCTGATGTAGTAATTTCTTCAAACATTTCAAAAACAAGCTTTTTCAGCTAAACGGAAGGGGGGGGTCAGGATGTGCGTCTTGGTTTCAGCAGACTTGAAATTCTTATCGATTAAAATGCATTCAACACACTCCTGACCCTGAATCGCGATTCCTTGACTATGAGGTATGATTAGTCTACTTATAGTATTTTGAAGAATGACATGCGTCTTAAAACACTTTTTAGCAAAATAAACTATAATACTTGAACAAATAAAAAAAAATATAATTGGATAAATATTGGTAGCATCAAAAGAAATTAAACTTTCTTTTTCATTATAGCCTGAATTTATTAACATTTACTCGGTAACATAAAATGTCTCCGGGGGGGCGAACGGTTGTGTCCGGGAGGGTCCCCCCATGTATGCCTGAAAGAAACACTGCATTCATGTCTTACGGTGCAGTTGAATCCGCATTCAGTGGTAGGAGGTGTAAGAATCCGACGACCACGTATAATCATGTTTTATTATTCAGCAAATTCTACGGGACAGTGAATGTGGTTTCTCTGTTCGATCTGGGACATATCCGGCAAACGTGCAGGCCAGGAAAGAAGCGGTACTTGCCGTGCATGGAAGAAGTCTTGGACATTCCGGGACACATGTGGCTGAGCTTTGTCCTGCTGCAATATAGCGCCAGAGCAACTCTGAAGGAAGGGAATTATCTCTGCCTCTAACACATCCCTGATATATTGCTGGCTGTTGAGGGTTCCCTCAATTCATATCAGGCGAGATCACGAATTAAACCTATGAGGCTTTCTGTTGGACCAGTATGATGCTACAAGGTGCCGTTCACCACGATGTCTCCGAACACCGAAGCGACCACAACGGTACATCAAGTTGAATCGTGACTCGTCAGAAAGCATGACTTGTTGCCAATCTGCGCGCCAATGTCTATGTTCGAAACCCCATTGCAGTCTGAGATGTATGTGGTTGAGGATAAAGGGAATGCGCAGCAATGGGCTGCTAGCGACTAGTCCTCTGTTAAGCAGACGACGTCGAACTATGCTGGAGGACAAAGCCTGAACTGTGACAGAACTCCAATGCTGCGCTAACACCGTGGATGTAGCTGTGCGATCTGTCACTGCCATGCGGTAGTCATCCCGTGCGATCGGGAAATTTTGCCACCCATTTCCTGGATTTCTGTGCTTCCCAGCCTTATCAGTCCACTGACGCCAAATTCGTATCAACATACTGGCGTTTCGTCCCGTACGAGTGGCAAGTTTGCTGTAGGAAAGTCCAGCTTCTCTCATCCCAACATTCATCCTTCCTCTCTCGAAGTCCGTCAGGTGTTCATAATGCGACCTTCTTCGGCGACGGGGCACAATGAGACACAAGAAACACCCTTTCGACTGAATGCCGGCTCTTCACTGATTGCAGCATCTCGTTTGAGCCGGCTCTTTATACCCAAAGCAGTAGAGTTCAGAGGTCGCTGCTGCGAAACCGCATGCGAATTTTCACGGACATTTTAAATGCATGTCCCAACCTGTTGTACATATCCTGTAAGTTTCAACCTAATACCAGTAGTCCATCACGGTGTTGTAATTTTTACAAGCAGTAGTGTATAATACGCGACGACTAATAAAGCTCTACAGTAGTGGTCAAAATTGTGGAAACCTTTTGGAAAAAGTGTATTTTTGAAGTTTGATGGCTCATAACACCCCTTTTTTTGGAGTAATACCATAAAATATATATCAGTGGAAAGATAATTTCATCAAGAATGTAATGCAATAATTTTTTTTTAATTATCAGTATTCTATGAAAAGTTATAGCCAAATAACCAGAAAAAAAAGCACAACTTGCATAGGTTGATATGAAATAGCTTTCCTTCATCTGAATGTAGCCAATGAGCATGAGTGATGTGTAGAGAGCCAATCAGGTGTCATCTTGTTTTAGCAATGAGCCAATCAGTTCACAGTAGGATTCAGCTATTGATGTCATGTATTGGAGCTGAGAGGAGAACATTTGTCAGTGTGTTATGGGATTGCTATCAAGTTCGTTAGGTTTTTTTTTGTGTGTGTGTTCTTTCATTTAGTGAGCTTGTAAAACGTAATAAAATTAAAGAGATGGCGCAAAGAGTTAGTTGACTGGTCACCCAGAAAGCGATGTAAAATAGTACTATTAAGTAAACAAGGCTTCATTTATGAAGAAATTAGAAGAAAAATTGGTGGAAACTTAGCCAAAGGTGGGATTTCTAAATTTTTGAAGAGGTATAAGGAGACACAGTCACTACAAAACCAGACTGGTAAAGGTAGGAAAAGGTGCAAAACAGCAAGTGATGATAGAAGAATTAATTAAGAGACTGTGCCTAGGTAGTAGACGAAAATAATCTGGCTGTATACAAGATGAAATGGCGCAATGCAATGTGAATTTGAGTGCAAAGACTGTTCGGCGCAGACCGCAGGAATTTTGTCTAAAAGCTAGAATTCCACCAAAAAAGCCATTTTTATCTCTCAAACACAGGTTGAAAAGATTAAACTGGGATAAACCCATGTTAACTGGACAGCGGAACAATGGGACAGTGTTATTTGGAGTGATGAGACCAAAATCTCCCTGTTTGGTAGTGATGGCATAAAATACGTAAGGAGAAGAATCGGGTATTTGCATCTTGATTGCATTACATGTACCGTGAAACACCCAGTTAGTGTTATGATCTGGGGTTGTATGACATCAAAAGGTGTGGGCAGAATTTGCGTGACTAAATAACATAAAAAAAATACATTAATGAAACACTTGAGCCCAAACTGAGGCCTTCCGCACCTGATCTTTTCCAAGATAATGAAGCATTTGTATTTCAACAGGATTCAGCTCCATGTCATGTTGCTGCTGTGTGTAAAAAGTGTTTTCAAGATAATCATATTCCACTGCTGGAATGGCCTGGGAATAGCCCAGACCTTCACCCCATCGAAAATCTATGGATCCGACTAAAGAAACTTGTTAGTCAGAAGCAACCCAGCAATAAAACCCAATTAATAGAAGCTATAATTCAATCTTGGTTTTACATTATAACAGCTGCAGAACTGAAAAACTTGGTTCACTCCATGGGAAGGCGTTGTAAAGCCGTAATTAACGCTAAAGGTTACTCAAGTAAGTATTAACTGACATGGTGAGAATTTTTGTATATCTAATTTTTTTCTATGTGTTTCAGTTTTGTTCTTTATAACTGCTGCTCTAATACAAAATCCTTCATAAAAGTTATTGCATTTCATTCTTGATAAAGTTATCTTTCCATTGTTATATAATTTTATGGCATTACTCCAAAAAAAATTGGTGTTATGAACCATGAAACCTCAAAAATAGACTATTTCCAAAGGTTTCCATAATTTTGGCCACTAATGTATGTAGACGACATGGGCAGAGCCTGCTATTTCACCAGTACGAAGTGGATCGCAGTATTCGCGGATCCACGCTAGTGTCTCCTCGATCGACGAACTTCGGAACATCATTGTGTTCAGCTGGTACGGAATACCTGAGGACAGTGACGTAACAAAAGAAGTTGCTCTAAAAACTGATGTATACCCAATGATTCTTCGTGGTTTTTATGCCACAAAATGACGATTCTATGACATCAATCACTGTCAGCGTTCGTTTATTATTGCATCACACTGTAAAAAAATTCTAAAATTCAGGAGCCACTTCCCGTCATTTCTTTCGTGAATTAACGAAGTATATTTCTGATACAACCTTTTCCGTGAAATAACGGAAAGAAACCTGAATTTCACGGATTTTTCGTACCACGGGAAAATTCTGAATTTTCAGAAACCTTTCAGCCAATCCTTTCGTATATTAACGGAAAAACTCCGTTCTCACTTTTTCCGTTTCCGTATGACGAGAAATTACCGGTAATAGGAGCGATTGGTGAGAGTACTTGAGGTTTGATTAACTTTTAAATTTCAATGGTCTGTCGAATTTTGAAGTTCCGAAGCGAGATCGAATATTGTGAATAGCATATCGCATGAATTTTGTTTATTCTGGCCCAGATATTTCTTCTCCTCTCCCCTATTTCGTGCCCCATCAATTTATTATATATTGTATTGCCGTAAGAAACCGGGTACTTAACTTATTGTATAGATGATTATACGATGTCTATGTATTAGTCTTTGGACAACTTGAGACGAATGCTATTATAGCAATCAAGGGTAAATTTTATATTTAGGAAGTTCAGTTTTGCGAAATAATACTATAAAAGAATACATTTTACCATTTTTAAAGATAACTGAAAGTCATTGTCAGTTTAAAAAAATCAAGTTGCAAAGCATTTTGTTGCTTCGAAAAATCAGGATGAAAAATGCTTCATTTGTGAAAAATCCTTCTGCAGAAAAAAAAAAAAAAAATATTACAAACCTCAAAATAGTGTAATTACTGTATTACTAATAATTCGAAATCTCTTGGCGTACAATAGGAAAAAAACTTTCCATGCTTTCGCACATCAACCAGATGGCTTTTTCAAGGAAGGTAGACAGTTAACTGCAAACTGTCTACTTTCTAACTGTCTACCTTCCTTGAAAAAACTATATGATTGATGTGCGAAGGCATGGAAAGTTGTATTTCTGTTCTACGCCAAGAGATTTCGGATTATTGGTACAGTTATACTATTTTGAGTATAATTAGTGTACAGTTCCTATTTATTAATTATTACAAACCTATTCAGAAAAATAATAAACTCCAACAGAAAGTAGAATGACTAAATCACTTGCATTAAGGTGGACGTCAAGTAATTTTGCTTCCTATACTTCCAATGGAAAAACTTTTGTACACATTTCCTTCACAATTAGTGTGTTACCAAGGATGAAAATTTGAACATCGATTAAAATAACTTCATATCATAACTTAGAATACTTAATATTTTCTAAAACATAACCATAATTATATTAAAAATGAATAACTTTTCCTTTGGTGGAGTTGAAACCAGAAAAACGATGGCGCGACCTCTTCTTTGATGACGTCAGTAGACAAACAAATGTTGGATTGTATAATTATGGTTATGTTTTAGAAGATATTAAGTATTTCAAGTTATAAAATGAAGCTGTTTTAATCGATGTTCAAATTTTCATCCTTGGGAACACATTAATTGTGAAGAAAATGTGTACAGAAGTTTTTCCATTGGAAGTATAGGAAGCAAAATTACTTGACGTCCACCTTAATGATCAAAAAAAAAAAAAAAAAAAACCTCATCGTCGCCCGATTTGTTTTACGCTGTACGTGATTCCGGTTCCTGTGCGTGTGTGGCTCAGCGGTTAAAGACTTGGATTACTTACTAAACCAACTCAAGTAAAGCCAGGGGGTTCGATTCTGACATAGCGAGCGGATTATTGTCGTTGGTCAGGGCTGTGAAATGTAGGGTCGTCAACTTTGCGGAGTATCAGTTGAAGAACTTGAAATGTTTGGTTTTTTTTCTGAAATAAACGGCATTTCTGACTACGGAAAATATGCAAGTTAAAATAAATGGGCACTTTTAAAAACGGAAATTTCTGAAAAACACGGTTACCTACCGGCAACTTTGCTGCACGTTATTTTTAGAAATTGTCCGTTAATTCACAGCACTTATTTTTTACAGTGCAGATTCGGTCTTTGAATTTACTGAACGCTTTTTGTGTTTGACAACTCATTCAGATTACCGGATGGAATCAAATACCCTTCCCATTTTCACGCCCAGCAGCGGTGGTCAACACCAGTGCTCTATTTCTGTCAAAACACTGACACCGCTTTGAGTCAGTGATGTATTCAAGCATCTTTTCGGGGGTGCTTAGCCCCCGAAAATCCATGACCCCCCCCCCGTAGGTTTTGAGTGATCCACCCTTATACAGGGCCGTAGCTAGCGGGGGCTAGAGGGGGCTCAGCTCCACCTACAAAGCTAGCGAGCCCCCCCCCTGGAAAATTGGCGCTGTCAAAAATGACTTAAACTTTTATTTCGATGGTTTACGTAAATTACTTTGATATTTCATCACAGGCATAAATACTTTATTCGTATACTGGACTTTTTAAAAAGTTAAGTAACAGTAAAACGACGCAGTATGAATGTAACTCAAAGGAAAAAAGAAATTTGGACTTTTTGAATTGTGAATTAGTTGTAACGGCTGTATTAGTAATTTTAGTGATTCTCTACTAGCGGTAGGAGTTATAAGGAACAAGAAACGCATTTTAGGAGGGGGGGGGGCGGCGTTAAATTTAGAAGAACAAGCTAAAAGAAAGTAAGCAAGGGTGGAGGCGTACTTGCACTCGGGACCGGATTAAAGATAGTTGGGAAGCTTTGGGGGCTTAAGTCCCAGGCTGCATCCTTTGTAGTTTTAAGGAGGCAATTGAATGTTGCCCTTGATGGCGAACGAAGCACTTTAAGACCACATGGGATCCTATTGCCGTTGGGTCTGTTCTGTGCCCTCAAAGGGAAGGTCCCTCATTATGCTGGAGGTAACAAATTCGTACATTTGTTTTGCTTTTCTTGGCGTGACACTTGCTAACACATATGGTGACGCGAAGGAGCTCCAAAGGCGGAAACAATTAAAGATGAGAAGTTCTGGAATTCTAAAGCATACAAAACACAATCTGATAGTTCTACATCTAAGGAGAAGGGAAAACACTAATAATTTTGAAATGCCTAAAATATCTAGTTCAAAGAACTTACTGAGAAAAAAAAGATATTATTATCTTAGCAGGCCAAAACCTATTTTTCATCATAGTCCACTGCTCGTTGTTACTCTCTCGGCCTCTCTTACATTCCGAGCGAACGAGAAGGGAATATTCATCGCACCACTATCATATTTACGGCCTAAGGGATCACAGATTTTTTTTTTTTTCTTCTAGTGTAACTCAGTTGGCACAGGCAAGCTTTCTGTGCCTGTCAAAAATAAAAGCGGAAAGGGGAAAGGGATTGCATATTGTAAGAATTAAAAATCACGGTTATGGAAACTACGGAACTGAAGAAGTTTCAAATACAACGTTTTAAATGTTTGAAACCTTAAATGTAAAAAGTTACATAATTCGTTCAAAACATTAAACAATCCACTGAAAAAGTCATAAATCCGAAAAACAATATGTCTGCCACTAACTCCATTCTGAAATCTCCTGAATTTAGTGAATGTCCCCCAAGGCGGCAAAACTGCGTGAGCGACTGCCCTCTTTGCCCACGCCTAGCAAAAATTTGAGCCCCCCAGATGAGCCCCGAGCCCCCCCCCTAGTTCTGGGACCTAGCTACGGCCCTGCTCTTATATTTAGTCCAATTATTTTCCTTTATAGCTGAATATTTGGAGAAATTAATTTAAAAAAGCTTAAGGAAATGGAGGGAAATATTATAATAATAATAATAAAAAAACCTCATTCGCATGGTTTTTAATCTGAAATTTCCACCACTCTTCCGTAAAACATTAAACTGCTTCCAATAGAACAAAATATTTGCTACCTAATTTTTAACAATAGCAAATTATTAGAAATCGTTCCCACAAAAAGTTTTTTTTTTCTTTTTTTCTCGTGGCGGTGGGGTTTACACTAAAAAATTCCAAAAAAATCGGGGCACCCAAAGGGTTAGTTAGTTTTTTTTTTTTTTACTACTGTGTGCTAATATAAATAATTTAAAGGGGCTGAAACCAAGTGGCAGGGGACTGGTTTAAACAATACATTTTCAGGTAACACTGAAAATGTATTGTGTAAACCAGTCCCCTGCCTGCAGTAAATCAAAAATCAAAAATGCTTGCAGTAAATCAAGGACATTTTTACCATTCCTAACGGGGGGGGGGGTTGGAGGGGGGTTTTCTCCACCACAGCGTTATCTTATTAGCATCCTCACTATTTCACACCACCCTATTGTGAAATTCGTGGTGTGTTACTGAAATTAAAGTAAAGTTGTACATTTTTAGTCACTTGGATGAGTAGATTTCTTGGAATTCGCATTTGCGGCATACGAGCATAAGAAAATTTTTATACTCTATTTAAAATTGTGTTATATGTCTTAATGTATGTATAAATAACAAAATTGTTATTGTATATATATATATTATTATTAATTAGAAAACCCGAAAAGAAAACGAACAAAGCAATAATATGAAATGTTCAAAATTCAAAAATACGAAAAATGAAGCAAGAATGTAAAGTAATCAAATTTGCGCACAGCAGCAAACCTTAGATACCACAAGATATTTATAATTTAACAAAAAAAAAAAAAACTACTTCCCGGGAATCAAACGAAATAACCAACCTACAAACTTAAAATAAAATGGATAAAAACCACAAAAAAAAGCCGTAATCACCAGGGGAGTGTCGGCTTTATGGTTGGCTTTATCCATTTTTTTTAAGTTTGTAGGTTGTTTATTTCGTTTGATTCTCGGAATGTAGGTTTTTTTGTTAAATTATATATCATCATTGTCAACCATTATCAATCCACTGCTGGACGAAGGTCTCCCCAAGTTTCCTCCACAACGGTCTGTCTTGTGCCAGTCTCCTCCATGTCACTCCCGCATACTTTCGAATTTCATCCACCCATCTTCCATGTGGTCTTCTTCTGGGTCTTTTCCTGTCCCTTGGAATCCAATCTAAAATTTCGGCTGTCCATCGATGGTCTGTTCTTCTGGCAGTATGTCCAGCCCATTGCCATTTCAGGGATTTAACTCTGATCACGATGTCTTCCACTCTTGTCATTTTTCGGATCCACGAGTTCCTCTTCTTATCTCTCCTGGTTACACCAAGCATGCACCTCTCCATGCTACTTTGAGTTGTCTGCAGCCTTTGTATGTCTCTTTTAGCTAAGGTCCACGTCTCTGCACCATACGTAAGCACTTGAAGGATGCATTGATCAAACGCTTTTCTTTTAAGACATAATGGCATATTGCTCTTGAAAATTATGCTGTTTCTTCCAAAAGCTCTCCAGGCAAGTTTTGTACGCCGATTAATTTCTTCACCAATGTGACCCTCACTTGATATCTGCTGCCCAAGATAAACGTACGTGTCTGTTATCTCCAGCTTTTCTCCATCAATCGATAAATCTTTATTTCTTGTAAAAGCATTGAACATCACTTTTGTCTTCTGAAAGTTCATTTTAATCCCACTTCTTCACTCTTGTCAGCAAGTTCCTAGATCATACTCTGCAGCTCTGATGGGGTAGTTGCAAAAATGACTACATTATCAGCAAAACAAAGGTGGGTTAGATAATCTCCATTAATCTTTATCCCTTTGTTTTCCCAGTTCAGTGATTGAAAGACATTTTCCAATGTCGCATTAAAGAGCTTCGGAGATATGGTATCACCTTGTCTCACTCCTTTTCCAATTTTTATGTGTGTTGTATTTTAAAACAGCCGAATCTTTGCACTTGCATTTTCATAGATGTTATTAATAATATTAATGTATGCATCTTCAATACCGCAGGATTTCAGAGCCATTGCAACTGCTGATGGTTTCACCGAATCAAAGGCTTTTTCATAATCGATAAAAGCCATGCACAATGGAAGTTCATATTCCCTCGCTCTTTCAATTAGTTCTCTCAGTACGTGGATATGATCTATTGTGCTGTAGCCACTCCTGAATCCAGCTTGTTCTCTCGGTTGAGCCATGTCCAGTGTCACCTTCAAGCGGTGTGAAAGAACTTTAGTGAAGATTTTATAAACCACTGATAGGAGGCTGATAGGTCTGTAGTTCCTGAGATCCTCAATGTCACCTTTTTTATGTAGCAAGATCATTGTAGCGTTGTTCCAATCCTCAGGAATTTTTCCTTCATTAAGGCATCGAGTGAAAATTTGGGCGAGTACTGTTTCGATTTCTCCACTTGCTTCTTGTATGATGTCTACAGTAATTCCATCTTCTCCTGGAGCTTTTCCCAGCTTCATGTTCTTGATTGCATGTGCAACTTCTGCTGGAAGAACTCTGGTACTGGTACCTTTCATGATGTCTGGAGTACATGTATCATCCCTTTCATATAATTTGGAGTAGAAATCTTTCACTCTTAAGAAATTATATATATATATATATATCAAAGAAGCATGGAGAGATGCATGCTTGGTGTAACCAGGAAAAATAAGAAGAGGAACTTGTGGATAAGGAAAATGACAGGAGTGGACGACGTCATGACCAGAGTGAAATCACTGAAATGGCAATGGACTGGACATGTTGCCAGAAGAACGAACCACCGATGGACAACCGAAATTTTAGACTGGATTCCGAGGGACAGGAAAAGACCCAGAAGAAGACCCCATGGGAGATGGATGGATGAAATTCGAAAATGTGCTGGAGTGACATGGAGGAGACGGGCTCAAAGCAGACAATTGTGGAAGAAACTTGGAGAGACCTTCATCCAGCAGTGGATTGATAATGGTTGATGAAGATGATGTTATATATATAAATATCAGCCAACAAATTTCAGCCCCCCTCGGAATTTGTAATTGCTTCCTTCCCGGAAAAAAACTCTCTGAACGCAACACTGCTTTGAGTGATGGAAATTTTTTCGATATGATGAGGTAAAAAACAATTATATTATGAATCACACGGGAAGCAGGAAAATCATAATCGATTACGTAAATAAGTGATATCTCATCTTTCCGTGGTCTCTTTTACGTGCAGCTCTACTTGTACAACGAGGCCGTAGCAAGTTTTGCTTAGCTGGGAGGGCGAGACTTGAAATTACGCCACTTGTGAGTTCAAACGTTCCCGACTTTCACTCAAATAGTCAGCAGTTTTTACTTTTTCATACTTCCGTTATAGGAGAGTATTATGATCGTTCAAAAAATCTCACTTTCGATTTTTGACATAATTTCACTAAAAACGTGAAAGCTAGGTACAATAAAAACTCAAGATCCAACTGTTCTAAATATCACTATAAACGTAAAAGTTATGCAAACGCCGACAACATAATACTCCGGAGAAATGCAAATTCAAAAACGAACCAGCTCAGAACGAACAGAATCAGGTAGTGAACGTAACAATTGGAAGTCCCTTTCGGGGTAGAGTTTGAAAAAATTCCGTTCAAGGTTATATATAAACGCACAGATGAGCTTCTTAGAATTAGCTTTTCTGAAGCTAATTTTGTCCTCTTTGTAGTACTTTGTAATGGTATAAACCTAGGGCAATAATTTTAATTACTAGGTATACAAATAAGTGTTAAAGCGGTTTTCGTGTGACGTATACCGCCAATTTACGAATCCGACATTCCCCCGCGTTGTTGTCATGTGACCGTAACTGGTCCAGAATATAAAATGTGACACAGAAGTTTGCCCAACAGTCAAACGCGCTTGCACATCGGTAGGTGAAAGATAGCAAGCGATACTGCATTTATTCGACACTGCAATCGTTACGAATTTCATCAAGGAAAAAGGGCTGCAAAAGCATGTACATCGATCTGTTCTGTTCTGGGGGAGAATATTGTATCGAAAAGCACGCGTGAGTTTTGGTTTAGACGGTTGATTTGATGCTAGCGATCGAGAACGTAGTGGCGCCCAGTAGAAGGTTGCACGTGAGGAACTGCAAGCATAGCTGGATGTAGATTTGTCTCAAAGACAAAAAAAAAAACTAGCTGAACAACAGGGGGTAACTCAACAAACCATTTCCAATCGTTTACGCGCAATGGGAAAGATTCAGAAGGAAGGGAAATGGGTGCCACGTGACCTAAGCCAGAGGAACAAGGATGAGCGTGTCTTGAAGTGTTTGAATCTGTTGAATAAACAACACAGAAAGTCTTTCCTGTGAAAAATCGTTATGGGTGATGAAAAGTGGATACGGTACGACAACCTCAAACGGAAAAAAACACTGGGTAGACCCCGGTGAAGCAACGACGTCGACACCAAAACGCAATATTCACTCCAAGAAAGTTCTGCTGTTCATCTGTGTGCTCTATTATGACCTACTGGAACAAGGTCAAACTGTTACTGCTGATCGCTACAAGCAACAATTGCTGCGATTGAACCAGGAAATCTGTCGGGAACGTCATTCACAGGCAAAGGATTGCGTCCCGTGAAATTACTGCATGACAACGCTAGGCCGCATATCGTGAAATCGGTCAAGGAAACGCTATTGACGCTTGGCTGGGAAATTTTGGAGCACCCGGCGTATGGTCCCGACATAGCCCCTTTAGACTATCATTTGTTCCGATCGATGCAACATGGTTTGTCTGCTGTATGATACCGGACATGTGACAAAAATGGGTTAACGACTTCATCGCGTCACACGACTAAGTATTCTTCATGGCTGGAATCCGTCAGCTGCCCGACTGATGGCGAACGGTATAATGGCGGCGCATGTTTTGATTCGTAAAGGTATTGTAGTTTTCTCTCAAATTACATGTTGCGTTGCCTTAAAACGCTTTAAAACTTATTTGAACACCTAATACAACGGGCACATTTGTGTTTTATGTAATAAAGTTCAATAATTTTGGTTTTACGAAAAATACTTGTAGCTTCCAAAGGATTTCAATGATTAAAACACCCATAAAATCTAGTTAATAATATGGAATTTTAAGTTTTCAGTGACATAAAGCTAATGGATTTTCGCAAAGGGCCTCGAAGATATTTTTGCGGGGGTTGGGAGGGGGGGTCAAGTCTTTCCGGTACCCCACTGGATGAGCAAGGTGGGATTTTTTAACCCCATGGGCGGGCCAGTGACATAACTATCACAACGTGCGCCCTCCCCGCAAGAATTACTTCAGCACTCCTAAGCACAGTAATTTTCCCAGGTTTTCGAACACGATGGAGAATGTGTTTTTCGCGGTGTGTGTGGCGGAAGGGGGGTTGGAGTGTTAGAAAATCAGAGAGCTGGAAAAGCAAGGGGGGTATAACCACAGCACTGTAGTTTTAACATTTTAAATAATTTTTTGGAACAGAAGTACATAATGCAAGGTTATCAGCCAGCCAATCAGGATTAACAAGGTGCCCGGACAGATGCATGAATATACATATAATTAATAACAAGGAACTGCGCACCAACTATACTTAAAACAGTGTAACTATACTGGTAATCCGAATTCCTTGACGTATATATAGAATAGAAATTAAAGTTTTGAAGCTTTTGCACATTAACCAGATGGCTTTTTCGGGGAAGGTAGACATTAAACTGAATAATTGAACGCTTCAACAATTTGAACGCGGTGACTTGATAATAAACGAATAGATGCGAATGTAATTATCCATTCAACGACACGAAGCATAACTTTTTTGTAATACTTTCTACTGTTATATAACTAGGGCAGTTATTTTGACTATAACGTGCACATTTGTGTTACACGCAATGGAGTGCAATAATTTTGGTTTAACAAAAAAGATACCTGTAGGTTCCAAAGAATGAATTTAAATGATTAAAACCTAGCAATAATATGGAATTTAAAAATTTCAGTAACTGAAAGCTAATAGATTTTTTTCAAATGGCCCTCGAAAATATTTTTGCCGGGGGGGGCAATTTCAGGTCTCGCCGCCTTAGATCCGAAAAGCGTTTTTTCGGCCCTAGATCTATCACACGCACACACACACACACACACACACACACTCTCTCTCTCTCTCTCTCTCTCTCTCTCTCTGTCTCATGTTTTTAAACTATAATTACAAAAATGGTGTGTTTCTACTACTCTCTTAGAAATTCGTTTAGAGGACTCCCTCCGTTTTCAAAAAGTACAAACACTGAATTTAACAAAAAATTCATTTTGTATAACAGAATTGCAGTGAATTCAAGAAATTCACGTACGTTTATCCAAGTTCCCTAAAATCTGAGGTGGCTGTACCCACCTTATGCTCTAACTGCTTAAATATTTGCAAGGGGGGGGGGCTAAAGGGTGGGCTCCAAGAAAAGTTGGGTGAGTTGAAGTCCACCCCAGCCCACCCGTAGCGTCGCTCCTGCCTTTCAGGAATTTCAGGACAGCTATTTTTAGCACGTCTTTTGTAAAAAAAAGATCGTTGCAAATGTTACCGGTTTGTCCGTCCGTCCGTCCGTCCGTCTATACCCTCGATATCTCTGCAACTATTAGTCCGATTTGAAAAATTCTTTTTGCATTGGGAAGCTTGAAATATGCAAATGATGATCCTTTGTTTCGTGTTTTTTTCACGATGTACAATTTTGCCGCTAGGGGGCGTAAATGCAGATGGTGTCGAATTCAAAAATACGTTTTATTCCACATATTTGCTTCTAAACAACCGACTGATTTTTTTTTTTTTTTATCTTTCGATTCCATTTATATCGAAGAGTATTTTAGATATAGTTTCTTTTTCAAATTACGCATAGATTTTCCGCTAGGTGGCGAAAAGTAAATTACATTTTTCCCGATAACTCTTCTTCTAAAACTCCGATTTAAAAAATATTTTCTTCAGCGGATACACCTCCTGATGGAAAATCTTTTGCATATAATTTCAAATTTTTAGTAAAGAATACTTTAGCCACCAGGGGGCGTAAGTGTTAATTTTTGCTTCGGATGTATTTGCCATAAAATCTGAGCTTCTAAAATATCGATTGAAAAAAATTCTTTCACGGACTGATGCCACTCATATCGATAAACATTTTCGGAATATTTTCTTCTTAAAATATTCCACAGTTTCTCCGCCAGGGGGCGTAGATGTATATCTTATTTTTGTCAATACCTCTACTTCTAGGAGTCCGATTTGAAACATTCCTTCTTTGCTGGATAGTGTTTCCAGTGAGACACGTTTTTCATATAATTTCAAAATTTTCAAGTAATTCATAGACTTTCCGCTAGGGGGCGTAGAAGTAAATTGCGTTTCCCCCTATATCTCTGCTTCTAACACTCCGATTTGAAAAATTCTTTCTACACCGGATACATCTCCTGATGGGAAATCGTTTGCACATAATTTCTAAGTTTTGTAAAAAAAAAAAAAAAAAAAAAGAAGTGGTTTGGCCACCAGGGAACGTAAATCTTAATTTCCGCTTCTGATGCATTTGCAGCAAAATATGAGCTTCTAAATTCTCGATTGAAAAAATTCGTCGTTTGCAGACCGTTAGTACTCATGTCGACAAACCTTTTAGAAACATTTTCTTCCTAAAATAATGGATGGTTTCTACGCCGGGGGGCGTAGATGTATATCTTATTTTTGTCAATATCTCTACTTCTAGGAGTCCGACTCAAAAAATTCCTTCTTTGCTGGATAATGTTTCCAGTGAGACAGGTTTTTCATATAATTTCAAAATTTTCAAGTAATTCATAGACTTTCCGCTACGGGGCGTAGAGGTAAATTGCGTTTCCCCCTATATCTCTGCTTCTAACACTCCGATTTGAAAAATTCTTTCTACACCGGATACATCTCCTGATGGAAAATCGTTTGCACATAATTTCTAAGTTTTGTAAAAAAAAAAAAAAAAGTGGTTTGGTCACCAGGGGGCGTAAATCTTAATTTCCGCTTCTGATGCATTTGCAGCAAAATATGAGCTTCTAAATTCTCGATTGAAAAAATTCGTCGTTTGCAGACCGTTAGTACTCATGTCGACAAACCTTTTAGAAACATTTTCTTCCTAAAATAATGGATGGTTTCTACGCCGGGGGCGTAGATGTATATCTTATTTTTGTCAATATCTCTACTTCTAGGAGTCCGACTCAAAAAATTCCTTCTTTGCTGGATAATGTTTCCAGTGAGACAGGTTTTTCATATAATTTCAAAATTTTCAAGTAATTCATAGACTTTCCGCTACGGGGCGTAGAGGTAAATTGCATTTCCCCCTATATCTCTGCTTCTAAATCTCCGATTTGAAAAATTCTTTCTGCACCGGATACAGCTTTTGATGGGAAATCCTTTGCACATAATTTCTAATTTTTGTAAAAAATGGTTTGGCCACCAGGTGGCGTAAGCCTTAATTTCCGCTTCTGATGTATTTGCAGCAAAATATGAGCTTCTAAAATCTCGTTTGAAAAAAAAAGTGGTTTGTTGACCCATACCAATCATATCGACAAACCTTCTAGGACATTTTCTTCTGGAAATAATGCATGGTTTCTACGCCAGGGGGCGTAGACGTATATATTATTTTTGTCAATATCTCTTCTTCTAAGAGTCCGATTTGAAAAAATTCCTCCTTTGTTGGATAGTGTTTCTGATGCGAAATGTTTTTCCTATAAATTCAAAATTTTCAAGTAAATCACAGACTTTCCGCTAGGGCACAAAGGTAAATTGTGTTTTCTGCGTTATTTCTGCTTCTAAAACTCCGATTTGAAAAATTCTTCCTGTATCGCATACAGGACCTGATGAAAATATTTTTCACATAATTTCTAATGTTTGGTAAAGAATGGTTTGACCACCAGGGGGCAGGGGCATAAGTGTTAATTTCTGCTTCTGATGTATTTGTACCAAAATCTGGGCTCCTGAAAACTCGACTAAATTTTTTTTTTTTTTTTACTTGGACCGATAGTGCTCATATGGAAAAACCTTTTGAGAATACTTTCTTCCTGAAATAATGCATGGTTTTCCCACCAGAGAACGTAAAGTCACATCTTATTTTTGTCGATATCTCTGTTTCTAAGAGTCCGATTTGAAAAATTCTTTCTATGTTGGAGAGCGTTTCCGGTACGAAATGTTTCTCATGTAAATTCATGTTTTCCTTAACGCACAAGTCTGCAACCAAAGGGCGTAAGCTCACGATTCCGTTTACAGCAATATTTGAGGGATTAAAAACCCGATTGAAAAACTTCTTTCTTCCGTCAGACACTAATGTTTTCCATACGGGTTCCATTGACTTTGAATAGCTTTGTCAGAACGGATTCAAAAGACGTGCTTATTTCACCCGAAAATTCGGTGTCATCTTTCTTGCTTAATAAAGCTAGCACTTCGGTGTCATCTTTCTTGTTTAATAAAGCTAGCTCTCACACTAATAACTACTAGACTGTATAACGACGTGAATTTCTCCGCCATTTTTGGTCTACGCCGGGATTCGAACCCGAGGCCGCTTATTCCGGAACAAGTTGCTCTACCAATTAAGCTACGCGGACATGTATTCTGATTCCTATCTGCCTTTATGTCATGTGCGTCCTGCTGGCAGGTACGTCACATCTCCTGGTACGTTACATCATCTCCCCCTTATTTTTTTTTTTTTTTTTTTCGAAGTGCTGGAGAAAGGATTCTCTTATTTTTCCTATCTCGCGGTGTGGAAATAACATCACACCAATGCGAGATTTTGAACGGTCGGGTCATCCGGATAGTTCGGGCGCCATTATAACGACGTGAATTTCTCCGCCATTTTTGGTCTACGCCGGGATTCGAACCCGAGGCCGCTTATTCCGGAACAAGTTGCTCTACCAATTAAGCTACGCGGACATGTATTCTGATTCCTATCTGCCTTTATGTCATGTGCGTCCTGCTGGCAGGTACGTCACATCTCCTGGTACGTTACAACTGGTACTTCGTCAAAAGTTAGCTTTTTCTTATATTGGACAAGCGAGGAGAATTGAACCCGCGGAGAATTGAACCCGCTTCTCAAGAATGGCGATACAAAATTCAGTTCTAGATGGTTAATAATTAAAATAGAAAATAATATTTTGTTTTATCAGAAGAAATTTGAAATGGAAGGAAATAAAAAAATCCAAATATTATTGCGGTTTCTGATTGCGGACATCATTAAAAAGGAAGAAAAGTGAGAGGGCAAATGTAATGTTTTACCCCTGCACGCAAATGAGTACGGGGTCAGCTGCCGCCTCTGCCCTCGCGGTTTCGACGCCATTGATTGCAACAGATCCGCAACAGGAACACTTGAATCGGTCATTGACCTATTTTAATTACGCCAAAAGTTCTGAAAATGCGGACATTCTTGTTCGATAATCTAACCGGGGCTGCACGCTGCGTAAGTAGTTCGATCTCTTCTCCTGTTACCCCCACTACCGTGGGTCCCTGGTTCTTTTACAGAAATCTGCTTCATGGAGGAAACCATGGGAGGGGGGGGGGGGGTTAACGACCACTGTTAGCAACTCGATGGGCTATAAGCAGTCCCGTCCCTAATTTATGGCCTCGCGGGGATTGGAACCCGGCCCCATATCGGACAAATAATGTCGGAAGCCAGCAATTAAACCACTGCGTCACCAGGACGGCAAGTGAATCCTTCAGAGAGAGCGAGATTCTGGGTTTCCTACTACCGATCTAAAATTTGTTAAAATGCCTTGTAAAAAGTATCGGGTCCAACCTCCAAGCCTCGAACTCTTACGCACGAGGCTTGAAGACGAGCGGACAGTTTTTATACACGTCCGACTGTCAACGAGCTCTGCGTGCTAAAGAAATCGCCCACTCCCCCTCCTCTCTCCTTTTTTTAATTTTTATTTTTCTGAGTTTATTTAAAATTGTCAGAAAGAAAACTTCGCTGACTTACTGAACTAACTTTTTCTCGTGATTCTTGTCGGTCGTCCTTATTTCAAAATGAACTGATTTTTTTAATAATTAAAAGAACTGCAAAGAGTATTACTACATTTTTCTTTTCCTTGGGGGCGAAGAGTAAGGACGATTGTGATGTGATCATGTGATCATATGTAGAGGATTTTAGGAAGGGAGTGTCTGACCCCAGGTCTTAGCAACCCTTAGAAATAGGAAGCTAGGAGATTTGGGCTCGAGTGCCCGATAGGAAAGTCACACGGAAGCGAAGTAGAAAGGGGAAGGAAGACGCCCTTATTTATTACCGGGGGGCCAGTACACGGGGTCCGACGGCTTAATGTGCCCATCCGACGCACGGCGGATATTTAGTGGATCGAGCGTTCGTACCTGCTTGGGATCGAACTTGAGGTCCTTTCCGCTGCAGTCACGAACGTTGCCCACTAGGCCACCGCCGGCCCTAAACGATTGTGAGCAACTCAATGGGCTATAAGTAGTCTGCTGTCCCCAATTTAAGATCGCTGGTTCCAGGGTAAAGAGAGAGCCAGTGCCACATAACAAACACAACATCCACGTCTTACCGGGATTCGGACCCGGACCCAGGTCGGTAGAATGGTCAGAAGCCATCGCTTAGGCCACTGCGCCACTGGGACGGCTCCCTAATGCACTTATACACTGTCGAGCCACAATATTGTGACTACCACCTACTTTTGACGTCAGGGCCGCAGGTGGCCTAGTGGGCAACGTTCGTGACTGCAGCGGAAAGGACCTCAGGTTCGATCCCAGGCAGGTACGAACGCTCAATCCACTAAATATCCTCCGTGCGTCGGATGGGCACATTAAGCCATCGGACCCCGGGTACTGGCCCTCCGGTAGTAAAAAAAGGCGTCTTCTACCTCGCGTCCGTGTGACTTTCCTATCGGACACTCTAGCCCAAATCTCCTAGCTTCCTATTTCTAAGGGTTGTTTAAGACCAGGGGTCAGACACTCCCTTCCTAAAATCCTCTACATATGATCATTTGATCACTGTTGACGTCAACAGCGCGTAGCCAATGAAAGAAGGCACGTGTCGTGAGTTGGATTGGAGGGTATATAGAGGGTACTCTAGGCATTGTGAAAACACGTCACTCGTTGCTGTCATGGATAAAAAGAGCAATTTATCAGATTTGCAAAAAGGGATGATTATCGGCTTTCGGGCCAAGGGTGGCAGTATTTCTGAAACAGCGCAGTTTATGAACTGTTCGCGTGCTGCTGTGGTTAAAGCGTATCGTGATTGGAGAAAATGACACCATTGCGAATAAGCAACGTGAAAACTGCGAAGCACCACGTGTCATTGATGTCAGAGGTGAACGTCGGCTGCGAAGGTGCGTGAGGGCCGATCGACAGTCTACAGTGGAGCAACTCACTGGCCGAATGAACCAGGGGGCTACCGGAAGTGTGTCTAAAACGACAGTTCAGCGAGCCCTGCTGCGTATGGGTCTCCGATTCAGACGGATGGTCACTGCAGCTATGCTAACGAAGGTGCATCGGCAGAAAAGGCTTACATTTGCACAGCAGTTTCGGTATTGGACCTCCGCTGATTAGCAAAGGATTTCCTTCTCCGATTAATCACATTTTCAGCTTCATCGAACAGATGGACGTTGGCGTATAAGGCGAGAAACATCGGAGAACAAACACTCTTCAACCATTGCTGGGAGAACACAAGCTGATGGGGGAAGCGTTATGGTCTGGGGAATCTTTTCATGGCATTCCCTGGGTTCACTCATACCTGTGGAAGTACTTCCCTGCCCCCTAATTCTCCAGACTTAAACCCAATTGAACATCTGTGGGACCACCTCGATCGTGTTGTCCGCTCTGTTGATCCTCCACCACGCACCCTCCAGCAGCTGTCAGATGCACTGCAGTTAGCATGGCTCCACATACCTATGAATACCTTCCAGCACCTTATTGAGTCACTCTCAATTTTGGATTTCCTTCTCTGAGTGACATCACCTAATCTTCGGATTTTAATATGTGTTTGAGTTTGAAAAAGTTTCATAGCTTCTATAAAGTTACATAAGCTTGGATTTGGATGATAAAAGGCAGTATTAAACCGGGCATGAAAAAACTCGCATGCATTCGTCGTGTGCTCTTTTTTTTTTTTTT
The DNA here is from genome assembly GCA_039090855.1 of Macrothele yani. Lineage (NCBI taxonomy): Eukaryota > Metazoa > Arthropoda > Arachnida > Araneae > Macrothelidae > Macrothele > Macrothele yani. The sequence continues at coordinate 120,941,982 of CM076996.1, forward strand.
TTACTGAAGAAATATCCTTTTCTGTGAGGGTCTCTGAAGCGCCAGAATTTTCTACCACAGCATGCGTTTATTATCTTTGGTGGACGTTCCCTTTCTGCTTTTCGCAGCAATTTTCTTGTGGGGTTGCAATGACCTACGTCTAAGGATTAAAAGGGATTATTTAACCCCAATTTACCTACACCCTCATTTTTATACATGTTTTTATGTTGTGCCAAAACAACTGTTCTACACAAAGAAAAAATGCCCCCTCCCTCCCCCAAGAGCAAATTAAACAAAAGTTGAATATTTTTCTCGTAGATGTGTGTGTAATACACAGTGTGGCAAAGAATTTTTAAGACTGGGTCTGTAAAATGAAATAGAAACAAGAAATTATAATTTGTTTTGGTTTGTTATTCAAAATAAGTCCCTCCGGCTTCAATACACTTGTTACAGCGATTTAATAATGATTCGAATGCCTGTTCCAGTTCACTTTGCGGAATTGCCTCCAAAGCACGCGTCGAAGCTGTTCGTATGGTCGAAATATCATCAAAATAACACCCTTTTAACGTCATTTTAAGTTTTGGGAATAAAGAAAAGTCGCAGGGTGCTAAATCATGCGAATACGGTGGATGATTCAACACACAGACGTTATTTTTCTCCAAAAATCTACGAACAAGAAGTGAGGTGTGACTGGGTGCATTATCGTGCAACAAACACCACCTGTTTTCATCCCAATATTCTGGACGAATGCGACAAATTCTGCCCATCAAACGCCTCAAAACATTTAAATAAAACTCACCAGTAATTGTTTGTCCACTTGGAACAAATTCTTTGTGGATAATATCCTTACTGTCGAAGAATGTAATGAGCATTGTTTTGATTTTCGATAGAACTTTTCTTGTTTTATTGGCTTGTGGTGAGTTTTTTTACTTCCATTCCGCACTTTGTCGCTTTGTTTTAGGACCATATTGAAAACACCATGTTTCATCAACTGTAACAATCGATTTTAAGAAGTTTGGATCATTTTCAGCGGCTGAAATGATGTCTCTGCAATGTGCACTTCTCCTTGATTTTTGTTCATTGGTTAACGTGTGTGGAACAAATTTAGCACAGACTTTTGTTTTGCCCAAATCTTCATGCAGGATGGTTCGAATCGTTTCTTTGTCGATGTTTAAAGACTCTTCCATCATTCTTAGTGACGCACATCGATTGTTTGCCACGAAATCACGCACTTTTTCAATAATCTCAGGTGTCCTAGATGAACGTGGTCTTCCGGTATGCTTATCATCTTCTAGCGCATCTCTTCCGTCCAAAAAAGTTTGTGCCACAGGGAAACATTTGATCTACTTAAACAAAACTCACCGTAAACTTGTTTCATCATTTGGTACGTTTCCGAGGCACTTTTACCAAGTTTTGCGTTAAATTTAATAACAGCCCTTTGTTCCATTTTAATAATTCAACATGAAAAAATGTTTACTTCTCTAATGAACGCCCGTTTCGTTTGAGTTACTTTAACAACTGCGCAGTACTTTTGGCAGAAAGCAAGCAGATGGTCATGGTTTATAACGCATTCGGGATTACACTGGTGGCGCCACCGTAGGCTGAAATCTAGCGCCAGTCTTAAAAATTCTTCGACTCACTGTGTATTTATTAAGTTGCAAGTACGGTTTGTACTATAGTTGACTATTTCAAAAGTTGTGCAGATATGTACACATCCAGCAAATACAAAACCGCACAGTGTTGGAAACGGTGCGCGAGTGTTTCATACGCATCCTATGCTGCTCCTGTTGTGTTTAGTAACAATTTTTTGTTTATGTATGTAATAGAATACTAACAAAAAAAAAAAACACGAAGAAGAAAAAACGAAGAGAGTTAAGCAGTGCAAAATAATATTTTTCCTTTTCCTTCCCTTTTTTACGCTTTCCGACCGTATGTTGAAGATGCGTATATGCTCCAGCTTTGTCCGTCGGATTGTCCGCACGGTAACTCACGTAAAAATGGTTCGATTTCGATGAAATTTTAATATGTGGTAAGGAATAACCTGGGGACGAACCCTATTGAAAATGGATGAAATGGGGTCAAAGGTCAGGACATAGGAGCGGGGGATCCATTCTATCGCCCTTATGCGTCATAACTTACGTAAAAATGCTTCGATTATGACAAAACTTCTTCGTGTTGTTCCGGAGATATACTGAACCGGTACTGTTGAATATCATCGAAATGGGATCGAAGGTCAGGGCACAGGAGCAAGATTTCTTCCACAGCTATTATCCTCATAACTTGACTAAAAATGCTTATATTGCGACAAAACTTTTACCATGTTGTTCCGGAGGTATACTGAACCGGTTCTGTTGAATATCATCGAAATGGGGTCAAAGGTCAGGGCACAGGAGCGAGATTTATTCCACAGCCATTATCCTCATAACTTGAGTAATGCTTTCTGGTATGTTGGAAAGCGTATCATAATCAATGCATTGCATGATTTTACTAACTTGTTTAATCGAATCATTATTATCACACGGATAAAAGTACATCCATAAATTTTGATTAAAGTGAAACAGAACATTGCAAACACCTTACAGTTGTTAAATGAGCCATGGAATTCATAAAGAATCATGTTTGTTTATGCTCTAGCTTTTCAAAATACCACCGTCCCCCAGAGATGGATTTAGGGCTTTGCAGCCCCCTACTTCCCTTTAAAATGAATTTGATGTCTTCAATTTCATGTAACTAATTTGGATCCGATCCATGAGCAAAGCGAAATGTTAAGCGGAAGGTTCAGGTGGAATGTAGCGTATCCAAAGTAAAGGGAAAAAAATAATAATAATAACAGCCTACATGCAGCGTAAGGTGGTTCCACCTAAAATCTGTGCTTTATGTCTCCTATGGTAAAACTTCTTTACGTATTTTTTTTTTCGCAATTAATGCATTCCCGAGGATGAAAATTTGCACATCGATAAAACTAACTTTAAGTCATAACATGGGATACTTGCTAAAACATTACCATAATTAAGCAATCCAACATTTGTTTGTCTGCTAAAGTCATCAATGTTCAGGTCGTGCCATCTGTTAACAGGTCTGAACATTACTCAAAGAAAAAATGATTGATTTTTAAGGTAATTATGGTTTCGATTTAGCAAGTATTAAGTATCCCATGCTATAACATAAAGTTAGTTTTATCCATGTGCAAATTTTCATCCTTGGGAATACATTAATTGTGAGGAAAATATGTAAAGAGATTTTACAATTGGAAACATAAGGCAGATATTTTAGGGGGAGCCACCTTAAATGTGGTGAAACTATAAACGAGAATTTTCTTACAACAATTTATAACAAAATTTCTTCTATCGATCACGAAAATTCCTTACTTTTGACTTTCGCCATCAATTCCTAAATTGATTAAATATTTGTAATTAATCAGTAGCTTTAGTAGAAGTTTGTCTTCTTTCTTTCCCTTTTCTCTTTTTTTTTTAAATAATTTTTAATGTTTTGATACATGGCAGCGCAAACCCTTTCAGGCAGGACAATGGGACGTATGCTTCGCCATAGTTTTTGCTCGTCAGCTAAGGACACCGGTTGGCTGAAAACTAATTGACGCTTTATCTCTTGAACACTGATTTTGTTTGCAATTTTAATACATACAATTCGTTGTGTCATGTTTCTCTTAACGCAGAGAAGTAATAAATAAATTTTGAATTTGAAATAAAATCGAATTTCAGAATTCCTGCACAACTGCGACATTATTTCAAATTTTAACAGTACCGAATTTTTGAAAATTGTCAAGTTTTAAGGAAGTTCTGAAGAGATAAATGTACGAGTATGTTTGTCTGTGGTTTTCCAAGTCGAAGAGAAAGGGGATTAAAGGAATTCGGAAACAGAATCTTGTATACAGCAGTTTTCGGACGAAATGTTAGTTTCCACTTATATTTTAATTTTTCTTTAGTTATTTTCATGGGCTTTTAAAAAAATTATTAATATTTACTACCACTAAGATTTTCCGCCCTTAAAATTTGCTGCTCTATTGGAAAATCCGTCTCTGCCCTCCCCTGATTTTTGCCCCTGTCTGAAGCGTAACTAGGCTGCCCACGGCCCAGCTCAAGAGACTATATAACTCACTTTTATAATCTGATTAAAATTGGAATTGAAAGTTTTGCACTAATTTCTGGTGCAGTGCTTTTCGCGCCATATTTTGTCATTTGTCCATTTACAGAATTAGCTTATAATTTCGCCAGTTTGGGTAACAATGGCAAATTAGAATTAGCATTTCTTCCTCAAAATTTTCAGGAAATATCAGTTACTGATATTTCCTGAAAATGAAGGCCCGGTTAGACATACGTTTCAAGAGAAGAAAGTTGTTCACATTCTTGAAGATTCTCTGGGGGCAATTTGATCATTACTGCGATTGGGAGCCACGATTTCCAGCTGCATTTAGGACGTTTTTTGTGGTACCAAATGTCCCAAAATAGCTGGAAAAGCCTCCCAGCCAGTCTCATTGTGCTTCTCCCATGGAGATGAAATTAACGTCAAACCGCAATGCTGTTCTGTCCAGTAACATACATTTTTATGTATATAAATGATAATATATATGTATAAGATCGAAAGACAGATGGGGGAGGGGGCGCAATAATTTGTGATTTGCCGCGCACGCAGAAATGCCTAGTTACGCCTCTGGACCCTTTGATATATATATATATATATGATGTACTACATGATTGTTTTGTCTTTTAAAATTTTTTACGCTTTCCAACCGTAGGTTGAAGAAGCGTATATGCTCCAGCTTTGTCCGTCTGTCTGTTCGGACACTAACTCGCGTAAAAATGGTTCGATTTCGATGAAATTTTAGCATGTGGTAGGGGACAACTTGGGGACGAACCCCATTGAAAATGGACAAAATAGGGTCAAAGGTCAGGGCACAGGAGCAAGATTTATTCCACAGCCATTATCCTCATAACTTGACTAAAAATGCTTCGATTGCGACAAAACTTTAACATGTTGTTTCGGAGGTATACTGAACCCGTTCTGTTGAATATAATCAAAATGGGGTCAAAGGGCAGGGCACAGGAGCGAGATTTATTCCACAGCCATTATCCTCGTAACTTGAGTAATGATTTCTGGTATGTTGGAAAGCGTATCATAATCAATGCATTGCATGATATCACTAACTTGTTTAATTCTTCTTTCACTGTTATGAAATGGTCTCCGTATGTACAGAAAAAACGCAGCCTAGTAGGGGCAACAGAAGAGAAGCTGAACGCGCTTAAATTGTGAGAACGTTTCCTGGGTGTCTGTTGTATGTGTACATATCTGTACAACCTTTGAAAAAGTGGGAAATACAGACCAAACTTTGTAACTAAATAAATATTGTATACACTTAATACCAGAAAAATATTCAACCAGTTGGGGTGACATTTTTTCTCTTTGCTTAAAGCAGTTGTTTTAGCACAAAGTGAAAACATACATGAAAATGCCTCCCTGAGTTCCCGCCTGTCTGTTGTCCGAGATAGATATAGGTATCTGTTTATTCTAAATTTGCCCCATCAACCTCTAAATGTTCAGTTCTTGTAAAAGTATTGTACATATTTTTTTTTTTCTGTACGTTCATCTTTAATCGCACTTCTTTGCTTTTGCCGGCTGCAGGTTCTTGGATCGTTCTCTGCAGCTCTAAGGGTGTACTTTAAAAACTATCTACATTAATCGGTATCTCATTTTCTTCCCAGTTCAGTGATTGAAAGGCATTTTTATTTGGAAGCGCTACAGTAGAATGACGTCAGCATTATTTTTAACTTTAGCATGTATTTATGTATTATATCTATATTTTTTCTTTTTATGGATAACTTCCTTTGGATACCTGGGTAATCACACACGGCTCCTCTTTATCAGTTATTATGCAAAGGTTATGGATAGACTGACAGAATGAAGATCTCTAGTGTGAAATTTATTTCGGTAGTGCAGTGGTTTATCCGGGAATTTCAAATTGGATGAACGCTGAAAAGTTTAGAGGTTAAGAAAAATTGGGGTAGGTTAGATGAAAGAAAATTTTTTCAAAGGCTGAAAATTTTTATACTGAAATATTTAGAATTTTAACCTAGGATTAAAATTCAGGTAAACCTCGAAAAATAGAGATCTGTTGAAATTTTTATAGTTAAAACCAGGAATCTGTTTTTCCACAAATTGCTCACGGTTATTTTGCTTTTGTGCTGTTCATGTCTAAATGCTTCTCTAAACAAAGCGAAAGCAACTAAGTATTAACAAGGTTTGCTGAAACAGTAGATATTGATATTTTCAGAAATTTTGTGCATACTGAAGTTATTCAGTATCTCTGCAAAATGTTTAGCAGACTAAAATGAAGAGATACGCGCATATACGCTTTCTGGTTGCAACGAGTGACTTTAAACATAAACTTTGAACAAGAAAAACTCAAGTGAATGCTATTTACATAGACTTGAAATATTAAAAAAAATATTGCATTACTGTAGAAGATACTTCAAGGCAAAACTGATGTATTTATGTAAATGCTAACTGCTATTGACAACTCTGCTGTGCCTTCAGATGGAGGTGTGTTGAGACTTTTTATGTGGGGTGTCTGAAGAAATTTATGGGGTGTTGGGGTGTGGGATGTATAAATTCTTGGGATGCAATGGCGGATCGGATAAACTTGGGGCCTTCCCTTAAAAAAATATGTTTGAGGTCCTTTTGTGAAAATCTGTTAGCTTTCAATTATTGAAATGTTTTAATTCCATATCAAAGTTTTACGGGCGTTTTAATAATTCATATTCTGTGGAACCTACAGTATATTTTGCAAAACCAAAATAATTGCACTTTATTGCATAAAACACAAATGTGCCCGTTGTAATTAAAATTATTGCCCTAGTTTTGTACCATTACAAAGTACTATAAAACACTTCCACCGAAGTTAATGATATTGTTACAGTGGACCCCCCTCCCCCTTCCACCCAAAACAAGAAGACATCAAATCTTATTCTTTTAGAAAACTAAGGCCAGCCTCTTTGAAATGTCTCACTATCACAAACACAAACACCAAACTGTCGTGTGATGACCTTTCCCAATTTATACGAAAATACGGAACATAAGTAAGCAAATAATAAATACGTTACAATTAAGAATTGAGTACTCTTGAATGCATAAACAAGTTAGTAAAATCATGCAATGCATTGCATTATGATACGCTTTCCAACATACCAGAAATCATTACTCAAGTTATGAAGATAATGGCTGTGGAATAAATCTCGCATCTGTGCTCTGACCTTTGACCCCATTTTGATTACATTAAACAGAATTGGTTCAGTATACCTCTGGAACAACATACAAAAAAGTTTTGGCGCAACAGAAGCACTTTTAGTCAAGTTATGAGGATAATGGCTGCGGAATAAATCTCTCTCCTGTGCCCTGACCTTTGACCCCATTTCGATGATATTCTACAGAACCGGTTCAGTATACCTCCGGAACAACATAATCAAGTTTTGTTGCAATCAAGGCATTTTTACGTAAGTTTTGACGCATAAGGGCGATGAAATGAATCCCTCTCCTATGTCCTGACCTTTGACCCCATTTCGTCCATTTTCAATAGGGTTCGTCCCCAGTTGTTCCTTAACCACATACTAAAATTTCATCGGAATCGAACCATTTTTACGCGAGTTATCGTGCGGACAGACGGACAAAGCTGGAGCATATACGCTTCTTCAACCTACGGTTGGAAGATACTGAATTCATTTTTCTCTTGATTCTGTTATGTAAAAAAAAAAAAAATGACACAGATATCTGTTTCTTCTCCCCGAAGAACACCTTTCAGTTCATTTATATTCTGAATGATACGTAGTTATGTGTAAACAAGTGTAGTACACAATACCTTATCCTCATTTATATAAAAATATCATTCAGTGAACTGATATTTTTTTTCATTGTCTTGTTAATATACATGTGAAGGGGCTGTTGCTGTGGCTCTGAAAGGGGGGGGGGCTGCAGTCGTCTGGGATAGCTGCTTTCCCGTCATCCAATTTTTATAAACTAAAACAGCGAAAATGATTTTCAAATGTTTTACTTATGTACTGAAACAATTACCAAAAATTTGTTTTCTTTTTAATACTTTATTCAAAGTTGCCGTAAAAAATGCTTGGTTATTTCTTTAACTAGCTTCTTATTCAGTTTCCGCTAATTTTTTTTGCAAAACTCCTGAGGTTAGAATCTCTCTTAGCTGTGAGCCCCCCCCCCGGAGGATATCAGTAAGCCCCTTCTGTTTATGGAGACCTAAAATTCTTACTACTCCGTTGACCCGGGGCAGGGGCGCGGACTTCACGAAATTATTGGAGGTGCAGGCGTGAAGAGATCAAACGTAGGAGGGGGCACGTCTCTTTCATTGTCAGGATGAAAAAAGGGGGGGGGCAGAAAAATAAACTACGAGATTCGAAGTATATTTTAAAACACAATTATAGTTGCTCATCAGCAAATGAACAGAGAAAGAGAAATATTCTTTTGCTGAATATTAATATTTTTAAAAATAAAATTCAGCCTGTGATTTTATAAAAAAATTCAGAAAGATTTTTAATTTCAAACGTTTATAAATAATATGATAAATCAGTGTGGTTACTCATACTAAGAACGAGATGCGCAAAAAATAAATAGATGAATAAAGGCTCTAGAGATTATACGTTTCTGTATTTTTATTTTATTTTGGAAATCAAGATTTTAATCAAATGAGCAATCCTGAATATGTGAAAAAAGTGTTTACTTATCTTGTTATTTATTCATTTTTTGGAAATAAATAGCTTTTGACCTCATACGGTGGAGCCTGGTCCATCTTATGAAGAATAATACGTTTCTGTAAAGGAAAGATGCATTTTTTTTTTTTTGCAATCAACACGGCACACAACACACTGAATCGCATGGGGAAAAAAATTTTCTCTATTGAAATATTTCAACTCACACATTTCGAAAATGACATACACAAAAACAAAAACTTATTTTATTAAACAGGACGAAAAAATTTTGGGTGGGCACTACCTCCTCAGTAAAATTATTAGGGGAGCAAGATTCACCCCCCTATAGTCGGGAGCAATTCCAAAACAACTGCAAAAATATCCACACACACACACAAAAAAAAGTCTCTTTGGAAACAGCACCATCTTATTTGCAGAAAACAGATTTACTTGTAACATCATATATTTTACGTCAAAACTTGGTCGATTCATGAATATTTTGATAGAACTTGAGCTGGACAAATCATTAATGCTGCGAAATACCGTTTTTAGATTTACGACGACAACAAGAGCAATAATAATAGTGATTTACCTATTTGTTTACTTATTATTATCACGATTATATTTCACAGTCTTCAAAAGGAAAGGCACCATCTTTGACTGGGAAATGGAAGAAAAATTTAGGTCTTAAAGACTACAAGATATCTTCTTATTTTATTATTATTTTTACTATTACTCCCCTGATTAAGGAAAAACGTCCAGTAACCATAGTGAACACAACACGTGAAAGCTCCACTGGACCATTATTCATTAAAATGTCCACTTGCACTTGATGCATGAAACTAAGAAATAAAAAAAATAAAAATAAAATAAAATATGTTCTACATTATATTTTATTACTAAGAAAACTGTGACATGAGAATGCGTGCGAAACTTTTTGTCAATAACTGTAACTATGACATCATTCAATACAAATGCTTTTCTCATTATTTAGGTATTTGTTTCTATTTCAAATACATGTCAACACATTTCTTCTTAGTATCTAAGGAAACTAGGAACACGGAGAGAAAATTCCTGCAGAAATGTCATATAAATAGTAAGCAGAGCGTAGTTACTTTTGCTAGTTTTTAGGTGAAACAAGTTTTTATCCAAGCTGCTCAAACGCTTTTAAACTATGCTTAGCACTGCCCCTCAGGAACCTAATAAACAAATTATTCTTATATGTCAAAACACAAGTTTTACACTACTTTTCTCACTTACCTTGTTGGCAAAGCGTGCCTAGGAACAGTAGTACATTTCGAATAAAAAACACAAATAAGTCTTGTATGTCTGGGAAAATTGGAGATGTTCAATAATAAAAATATAGGGCTGGTAATGGTTAATATAAAAGTATCGAGTTTCATTTCACTTAATCTCTCTATCGCGATATTATTATTTTTCACATATTTGCTTGGATTTTAGGTGATTTGCAATTCAGACGTCCAGTGTGTCTTCTCTCCTTTCTAAGGAGACGTACTGAAATTTATTCCGAATAGGTTGTATAAATCTCCCTACGAATACACTAACTTGTTTTTTGTTTTTGTGCAAAAGTAGCACCACAACGATGATAAGTATTATTATTCCAAAAGCTAAAATAATGTGATGAATTATCGTAGTTCCCGACTCATCATTTTTAGAATCTGTACACACAAATTCCTCCTTAGGGATCGGAAATAAATGTTTTCCTTTGTTAACTGCTGAGCGATCAGAACATCTGTATGATCCACGATTTACCAAATCAATTTTTGTGTCCAACATCCATTTGTAAGTTTCCAACAGGTCACAGTCACATTTGAAAGGGTTATTAGATAAATTTAGAGATAAATTACTGATTCTTTGGAGGCTGTTCATTGTCTGCTGAGAAAGACTGGTTATGTTGTTATTTCCAAGATCCAGTTTTTTCAGATTCAGAAGGCAAGAAAAATTCACATTAATGTCTGCGAGATGGTTATCAGTCAAATATAATTCTTCAAGCGAGGGTAGAGAGCAAAACACATCATAAGGAAGCCGAAACATTCGATTATTTCCCATGTCGAGTATTTTCAGAAAATTTAATGAGCTATTTCCAAAAATGTCACTTAATTTGTTGGAGTATTCGTCGGGGTTTTCCTTTCCATTGAAGGCATTCCTTAAATATAATTCTCTCAGAGAAGTAAAGCTACTGAACATCCGAGGGTGAAAGTCCTTTGAGCTAACATAAAGGTCGTTGTTGTTAAGAATAAGCTTCTTTACATTGGCTACTTTATGAAATGTCTTCCCTTTGATCGATTGGATTTTATTATTAGAAAGATCAATAGTATGTAATTTATCGTGGTTTGCATCCAAAGAAAAAATGTTGAAGGGAAGATCTCTCGCCTGGGTATTTCCAACAAATATTAATACTTCTGTCTCTGGTGGAAGTTCTTTAAGCATCATCGCGTTATCGAAATCAGAATCGCTACAGTTTGTCACATACGTCATTTTCTTTTCAGGACCATACGGAACGTCTCCACATTGACATTTCTCCTCGAACTTAGCAGGACAAATCCCGGAGACAACACTCACGCTGCAACTCAAGAACAGAAGACAAACACTTGTTCCGAACTTTGAGGAAATCATATCGATCATTTTCGTCGACTGGCAGATCAACTAACTTCACGAGAACGACCGATGCTCTCTGTCATATCACTTTTGTGAGCCGCAGTGGTTTACTTAAAGAGTAGTCTTTCTGTCCTCTATTTCGGCAGATATTTTCCAGTTCAAGCAGCAAAAAAACGAAGAGTCGGAAATACCTGACCACACCTGTGCGGGTAACAAAGCTGACTAATGTTAAATGTGGACCTACGATACTTCTCATTGCCAGACAACAAAAGTGTGCACAGTGGCCTTATCGAGCGCCTTAAAACCTGTTTGGGGTCGTATACAAAATGCGTTTGCTGTCTGCTACCTGCTCCCGCCCCGCTGTTGTGTTCGTTAACCGAAACTCGACATCAGACAAGCAAAAATAAAAAGGCACTGCTGCAGAACACTTTTGATTGTTTTTTCTACAAAAAAAAAAAAAACGCAATCAGTTTGTTCAGTTTTTAAGAGACTCACTTTAATTGTCCAAATGGTATGAAAAAGCACACAAAGACTGGCCGTATTTGGAGAGTTTCCAGAACATCTTCAAATACATTCTACAGCTGTTTGAGTAGTTCACAAAAGTGCCCTAGACCTTGCTGGAGCTTCAATGAGGTAATGTGCAAGTAAATACAATTAGCTGATCACGAACGGATTTTTTTTTTCTTTCATTCATTGCAGAAAGCTCTAGTTAGGGTTTTATAGAACAAGTGCCAAGAAATCAATTACGCAGAAAGAAAAAAAATACTGCTATTGTTTTTTTTAATTTCTTTTTGCAATTCATATCGTTACGTATGTTTGGGAGCATGTTTTTTTGACTGGTACTTAGGAAACTACACTCATATAGAAACTAATATTCGGAGTATAAAAGGAAGAAAAACTATATTAGATAGACTGAAAATGTTTTCAAAATGAATAAAATTAAAGTAAAAAAAAATAGACAATACGGAAAATGAAAAAAAAAAAAAAAGAAAGAAGCACTTAAAATTAATGAAACTTTCAGAAGCGGAAGAGCTAGAAGAAAAATAAAGATTAGAAAAATGTAATGTGTACGGATTTCAAAAAAGAAAAAAAAAAGAAGCACTTAAAATTAATGAAACTTTCAGAAGCGGAAGAACTAGAAGAAAAATAAATATTAGAAAAATGTAATGTGTACGGATTCCAAAAAAGAAAGAAAAGTACATTAAGATGAGAGAAGAAATAGCGATTCCCCTAAAGTGGTGCGTAAAAATAACACAAACTGATAAAATAATAGGTGAAAATGATATATGTGTCCAAAAACGAAAGAAAATGAAATTTAAGTTAATAAAGAAATAAGAATATCGAAATGGAAACCAAAAAAAAAAAAAAAAAAAAAAAAATCCCACGCGTAATGCTGTCATAAAATATATATCATCGTCGTCAGACATTATCAACCGCCCCCCTTCCCACTGCTGGATGAAACTTTCCCCACGTCTCTTCCTAGTCGCTTCAACACACTTTCGAATTTCATCCACCCAACTCCCACTTGTTCTTATTTTGGGTTTTTTCCTGTCATTTGGTATCAAATTTCAGTTGTCCAACGGTGGTCAGTTCTCATTCTACCTCCCGGAGACTGCGGGCCAAGTTTTGCGTCCAAGAGTTCTTTTTTTTTATCTATTTATTTTTTATTGGGGGTTTAACGACCACCGTGAGCTACTCGATGGGCTATAAGCAGTCGCCCGTCCCTAATTTAGGGCCACTGTCTCCAGGGAAGGGAGAAATCTAGAACCGTAAGGCAAACACAACATCCATGCGTCACCGGTAATGTTCCCTCTAAGCTGCGCGTGCGCGCTGCCGCGCAGCGACTTCACTTCTTCCGCGCAACTGAAATATCTTCCGCGCAGTAAGCATATTAGATTAAAATTCCCAAATCCCTAATTAATTTTCATCAATCGAAAATCAATTACCTGAAAAAATAATAATAGATAAATAAAATTCGGGCTCTCAAATGTCGAAACAACACTTTCCTTAAATGCCGTTCGCCTCCTTCTAAGTTCGTCTTATTGTCCTCTTCATTCTCAAATACTTCTTGCAAAGTAGCCTCGTGCGAGCAGATAGTGAAGGGGAGAATGCGGATTACCGATTTTCCCACGTCGAGAAAGAAACAGATATTGAGTCTCATAAATGGTAAACAATATTTTCCGAGTACTCTCAAAGATGGTCGAGTCCTAAATTCCCACGGTCGAGTCTTCGGTTTGGGGGGGGATTGAGAGGTAATTTATTCCTTGAAAGGGCTGTCCGATCAAAACGATTTTGCACTTGTTCTATTTGAACTAATTATTTTGCATTTAGTTGTTATTTTGTTTCTTATTCTCCTTGGTATTTTGATATGCAAAGAAACTGTGCATTAAGCGTAAACATGCTTTTCCCATTTTCCAGTGTTTTTATTCCGGAAGTAAGTTTGAGCTCCTCACTTTTCGTAAAATAAAAATTTTAATAAATGAAATGCTTTTAATAATTTTTTTTTATTTAAAATCAATTGTGGAAAGAACGGTGATCAAAATGGGGGGATTAGAAAAAATAAGGGTTCAAATCCATGTTCCAACTTCTACTGCATTAGTAAGAGAAGCTGAGAAAATAAACTTTTTTGCCCAAGTGGTTTTCATGCCTGCCCAGCTCATTTGATTAGGGAATATATTCCGCTTAAAGGGAATATTGCTCACGGGATTCGAACCCGGACCAATGGTCATAAGCCAGCTCTTAGACCACTGCGCCACCGGGGTCGGTGCATTCGTTTTTGAAAGAAGAGCTTTATGGAATATAAACAAGCACTTCGAAGTGGAATTATTTTCCATGATATTTAAATATGACTTAAGTTGGAAAATTTGTTGCTAACTTAAGTGGTCCTAATGTAGGGTACACAATTTGATTTTGAAACGTGCAGGTTTCAAAAGCATGCGGACAATAGACCGCCGTTGCCCTCATTTTGAGATTTATAACGAAGTTAATTTCTCCGTCACTTTTGTCCACGCCGGGGCTCGAACCCGGATCCTCTCATTCCGGAATAAGTCACTCTACCAATTTAGCTACGCGAACGTTCGTTCTGATTGCTATCTGCCTTTATGTCGTGTGCGTCCTGCTGGCAGGTACGTCACATCTCCCCCCTGAAAGAGGGTGGGGGGCATAGCCCACGGGTCAGCCGTGACCATGAATCGTCGCAGGCAGCCATCCGCTGTAGAACGTGCACTTGAGAACTCCCAGTCAATCTGGTGTGTGGAATGCAACATCACACATTTTTATTTTTCGAAGCGCTGGAGAAGGGATTCTCTGATTTTTCCTATCTCGCGGTGTGGAAAGAACATCACACCATTGCGAGATTTTGAACGGCCGGGTCATCCGGAAAGTTTGGGCACCATTATAACGAAGTTAATTTCTCCGTCCTTTTTGTCCACGCCGGTTCTCGAACTCGGATCCCCTCATTCCGGAATAAGTCACTCTACCAATTGAGCTACGCGGACGTTCGTTCTGATTGCTATCTGCCTTTATGTCGTGTGCGTCCTGCTGGCAGGTACGTCACAGATTTCATAATTCGGTATGATTATTTTGATATACACTAAAGGTGTCTAGCATGCATATACACTAAGATGCCCGTTTATTTGGTACATTTGCCTAGTAGTATGTTGCGCTGCCCTTAGCTCTAATAAGTAGCGTGTTGAACCCATATTGGCCTGCAGAAATGCCCAAATTGGTAGAGGCATGGAACATTCCAGGTGCTGGAAGCGTCGTGCAGGAATGTTGTAATATGCGGAAATGGTTGAGTCGCACAGTTGCTGCAAATTGGACTGCGGCAGTCTCCCAGAGAATAGCTCAGCGAATACCCATTTCATCCGAGAGATTGGGGTTTAAATTCAGTGACTGTGCAGGCCACTGAAGCAAGTAAAACTCATCGACATGTTCCTGGAACCATTCGGTGACAGTACGAGCATTGTGAACAGGTGCATTATTCTGCTGAACGCGTCAATATGCTTGAGGATAAACTGTACCTATGAAGAGATGAATTTGGTCTGCAACGATGCTCAGGTACGTCGGATGTTCTTTTATGGGTATCGTGGGCAGGGCCGGCTTTACTACTTCGGCGGCTTTAGGCAAAAATTTACTTCGGCGGCCCCTAATAGTATTTTTAACTGAAAAACGTGCATGATGCATAATTGTTCAAATATCAGTTTTCAATCATATTTGAGTAACGTATTTTTCCCTCAATGACAGGAAACTAAAATTTTAAACAATGCACAAAACTTTTATTGAAGATATGAACTAATTAAAGCTTACCTGAAATTTTCTGAACTTCTCCGAATGCTGCGTACAATATGCTTATTTGTAAATGCCATTGCAGCTTGCGGTTTCGTGATTATTCCTGCATAAACTTTTGGGCACATAACTTAAGGTTTAACGTTAATCACACTGTTTACAACTGTTGTAGAAAACTCAAACGAGAAAAAAGATGATTTCCTAGAGTGTAATAATGTTTATAATTTGCTAAAATTGCATTAGTCATACGATCTATTGTAGTCAAAAGTGTTGTAACGTATACTCTAGATTCAGTTTCTTTTTGATTTTACTATCTCTTGTTATTTTACTTTCCTATGCAAATTATCTTCTCACTTAACGAGATGTTGTTTCTCCCGCTGAATTATATGTGGCAACGAGTGTAAGTCATGACATGGTGGTATGCAGTATATATATATAGGCGCGCTCAAGTATACCGGGAGCTTCGTTTTATATGTGATGGGTTCTTCCTGATTATTGATATGCGATTTACCTACGTTTCTACGATAGTACGAAAGTTCGGGCTATCAGTAGTTGTGTTATTTTGGAGTGTGTATTTGAGTAATTCCAGGAGCTCCCCAATAAAAGGTTAAAAGTGAGTACGTTTTCTTAGTTCATTTTATTGTCAGACCTCTGTCTGGCCCTTAAGTCTATTTCATTGAGTGTTTACGTTAAGTTCAGGGTATATTATGTTTACCGCTCTAATAAGGAGCCTTCAAGGTACTAATGTACTAAAACCGAAGTTATATTACTGATATTCAAGATAATGAGGAACGCTGAGTAAAAATAAATTCCATATTCTTGGAATTTATTGCACGTGCGTGTCTTACCTAAACAAACTCTAGCACTTTGAATATTAAGCACACTTTAGCTACGTCAAGTAACCTTTCAATAACATTAACGTGACTTAACGTAAGCTTTTCTGCACTAAACGTCCAGCCGGAGAATTTTATTCATTATAGTGTGGGAACTGCAATCCGGGTAAATTAGCAAATCTCAGACGTTCTGCTTTTCACTCAACCCCGGAAACTTTTGTCTGGCGTTTTGTTTATTTCCTACACATTCCTCCTTTGTTATTACCTTTTTATCTGTAAAGCCGGCGGAAAAGAAACTAAAGTTCTGCAATGCATAAAGAAGGGGAGCAGCTGTTTTTATATACACTATATTAACAAAGGTCACCGGACACCTAGAAGAGAAACACAACATAGCATTTATTGACATACATTACTACGGTGTCGGTCCAGTTTTGGTCTTAATGCATGCACTGACCCTTCGAGACATGCTTTCGACAAGGTTTTGGAACACAGCTATAGGTATGCACTTCCATTCAGTACATAATGCTGCCGCTGACTGTTGCTTAGTTTGGTTCCAAACTTCTTATGCGGCGCTCTAATTCATCCCATAGGTATCCTATAGGATTAAGATCAGGGCTCTGTGCTGGCCAGTCCACGCACGATACGGAATTATCGTCAAATCACGCCGTAACAGTCTTTGCTTTATGGCTCGGTGCATTATCCTACTGGTACCAACAAGGCTCGGTTCCATAGTATTGCCACAGAGTTGGTAGAGCATAATTGCTCAGAATATCGAGGTCGACGTGCTATTTAACAGGTTTGTCTACGATAACTAATGGGCTGGGACCATACTACAAAAACATCTCCACATGAGTACACTTCCAGCTCCAAACTTGGCCGTAGGAACAGAACACTATGGTAAATAGCGTTCCCCCGGCTGCCGCCATACCCACACACGGCCATCAGACTGATGGATCGTATATCTGGATTCATCAGTCCATAGTACCCGTTTCCATTGATCTACGGTCCACGATAACTGTTCTTTACACCATGCTAAACGACGAGTAGCATTCCGAGTGGAGATGAAAGGCTTATGGGCACCCGCACGACCACGGTAACTCATGGAATGATGTTCTCTGCGAATGGTACGTGTACATACCGAGGTTCCAGCATTTTTACTCACCTGTACACTGAGGTCTTGTGCAGTAGTACTTTGTCGATTATCTGTAACACTCTACTGAGGCTTCGACGTTCTCTATCATTGATTTTCTTTGTTCTGTTGGTACGTTTTGCTGCTTCAGGCACGCCATGTGTCTTCCACTTATTCAGTACATCCAAAACAGTTGACTTGGGTATGCTTAAACGCCTCTCGGTTTCTCTTATGGACAACCCACTAATATAACACCCAACAATCTTTCGTTTCTCAAAGTCAGTACTCTCCCGCCGCAACATTTTCACTCAACCTCACGGTGCGATATGATCGCGGTCAGCTGCAGGCCTGTTTTTATACCTTTTGCAGCTGTACCTCGCATCTTAACAACGCAGCGGATCCGTTCATTTGCTTTTGAATGGGGTCAATATATTGTAGATTCACTCAGCGGCATCTCCCTACCCCAAAGTTAGTGGGGCAAGATTAAGGGCTTACTCCCCCCCCTTTTTGTGATTTTATTTATTTTTTTAAAGATGATACAAATTAAAAATTGGATGATGACGGAAAATCGATGTATGATTAAAATCCGCGGCCCCTAGAATTGGCGGCCCTAGGCAGCCGCCTTTCTCGCCTATGCCAAAGGCCGGTCCTGATCGTGGGGTTGCATGCCAAGACAACATTCCGCACACCAGCACACTGCCGCCACCGGTGTCAACAGTACATGTTGACACCTGAAAGCATAGCTTCATGGCTTCATGTTGCTTGAGCTAAATTTGGTTCCTCGCATGTTGCAGAAAGAGCCTTGATTTTTCGGTCCAGACGACCATTTCCCTATTCTCAATGGCCCCGTGTCCATGTTCCTGCGCCCAGCAAGAGAGGTGCGCTTTTGTGTTCTGTGCTGATTACTTCGGCACTCGACCTGGTCATCGGCTGTTGCAGCCAGTGGCGTCGTTAGACCAATTTTTCGGTACTCAAGCCTCCCCCCCCCCAAATGCACAAAGCCCTTCCAATCAAAATAAACCTTTTCTTGTATTAGCTTGCTTTTGCCTATGTAATATTTTCTCACTTAAAAAAAACGGCAGATGGGAATTTTCTTAAATATTTTGTTGTCAAAGCAAAAAAAACCTCTTCCTTCGATTCCCTTTTTTTTTCGATGAGGGGGTCAGGTGTCACAGCAACATCATTAAGATAATTTTACTCTAGTCGGGGTAATCTCGTCGCGTGGTCTGTGCAGGGGTAAGGCCATTAGGGTACAATACGTCAAACAACTTAATGATTTACGGCGGTGGGAGTATCGTGGAGGCACGTACCACGAGTTCCAAGCTAGTAAAAGCCCAAACCCTGAGAATCAGTAGTAGGCCAAAAGACTGAAGGAACGATGTACGACAGCAACTGCAACAGTTTGTCGGAAACGGCAATATTTATGTGAAAAGGCGGCATCTTTACTAGGGTAATAAAAAACAGAAGTTTCCACTAAGTGAATTTGTTTGTTTCACTGAGTGAAGAAAATTCGGTGGAGTATTAGCGCATTTCTCGTTACGGTAGTTTATTTTTTGATATATTTGGCCATCCGGCGGGAAATAGAATAAGGGCGTTGAGAGTGGAGAACTGTCGCACGATAGGTTCGTTTTTACAGAACACTGTTGCTATGTATTCTTCTCAATTAAGTGCAGTTGATGTTTTTTGGCCACTGCTAGCTATACTTTCAGAGCTACTAGGATCGAATTTTTTTAAAATAGCACCGTGAAATACTTCTCTTGGAAAACAGCGTCAAACAACGGTCTTTAACCCAAGTAGTCACGGTGTGCACGAGCTCTCTAACACACAAGAAATGCATTACAGACAAAAATGCTCTATTTATTTTCGATTTTATTCAAATTTAATTTCAGGCAATTATCCTGTGATACAGAAGAAAAATCTGGTATGTATAAGGTTCGACAATATCTATATAGGTTACAGAAGGGGCTTACCCCCCCAATCCATCATTCCTAATCGCGACATGGTCCAATACGAGGTGCATTCAGAGATGACCCTACACACCCCAGTGCAACATGGTCCAATACGAGGTGGTCCAATACGAGGTGCATTCAGAGATGACCCTACACACCCCAGTGCAACATGGTCCAATACGAGGTGGTCCAATACGAGGTGCATTCAGAGATGACCCTACACACCCCAGTGGTGAATTCTGCAGTCACTTGTTGGGTTGTGGCCCGTCTATTTTGCTGTCTCGCCAGTCTCCTTTGAACCTTCTGATCCACCAGTTGTTTTCGTCCGCGTGATCGACGATTTCTGGAAGTTTTTTCGCGTGTTGCACCATTCACGGTAAACATTTGCTACTAATGTGCGTGGAAATCCCAGGAGTACGGGCGTTTCGGAGACGCTCGAATGGACACGCCTTGCGCCAACTGTCATGCCAAAAGTCACTCAGATCACTCGTTGTGCCCATTTCTACCCTAAATCGAATGCTAACTGACGTTGGACGTGTTGATCTGTCTGATTTATACCGCACATGGCGTTCACGTCACGTCATACGCGTTGGAATGAGCCATTTATGTGGCGAGGGTAGGTGAACCTTTAATTGTTTTCTCAAAACAACATGTAGAACAGCGGGTAGAATACACCAAGACAATATCTGTAATGTATGAAAAATCCGCTTATTGGTGTAAATATACACTGAAGTGCCAGAAAAACTGGTACAGACGAGCTTATGCAAAATACATAGCAACGTCAGCTATGCGCGTACTAGGTTGCGTCCGCCAGTGCGTATATAAAGCGATAGACATCCTTACCAGCTGTCAGAGCTGTTTTCGGCATGAGAATGACAAGTAATAACGATTTAAGCGATTTTCAACGTGGTGTCATAGTTGGCGCTCGTGAGATGGGCCATAGTATTTCGGAGGTAGAAATGAAGTTCGGATCTTCACGGACGACCATTGCAATGGTGTACCATGACTACAAGAATTCCGGCAAAACCTCCAACCTACGATACCAGTGTGGCCGTAAAAAGACATTGGGTGAAAGTGACCATCGTCGGCCGTCAAGAATCGTTTCACGTGATAGGCGTGCAACACTCTCGCAGGTATAACCAGAATTCAATGCTGGAGCCTCAACAAGCATCAGCGTCCGGACTGTGCAACGTACCCTGCACGATATGGGCTTTGGGAGCCGACACCCAACTCGAGTCCCTTTGATGGGTGCACGACATAGAGCTATGCGCCTCGCTTGGGCACGGCAACACCGCCACTGGACACTTGATGACTGGAAACAAGTAGCCTGGTCTGACGAGTCGCGTTTCCAACTGTATCGGGCAGATGGACGGATTCGTGTGTTGCGCAAACTTCATGAAGCCATGGATCCCGCCTCTCAACAGGGAACTGTACCGGCTGGTGGGGGTACGTAATGGTGTGGGGTGTGTTCAGCTGGATTTCACTGGGACCCCTAGTACGTCTACAAACGTCTGTGACCTGCCAACTCTATGTGCGCATCCTTTCTGACGAGGTACACCCGTTCATGTCCTGCATTCATGCTGATGAGTTGGGCCTGTTCCAACAGACAATGCACCTCCACACAAGTGTCGGGACGCCACATTATGGTTAGAGGAGCCTTCATCTGAGTTTGGGGTGTTCTCATTCCCACCCAAGTCCCCAGATCTGAACGTGATAGAACACATTTGGGATGCCATGCAACGCGCTATACAAAAAAAAGGAATCTGACACCTCGGAATACACCCGAATTGTGGAACGCTCTGCAGGAAGTATGGTGCGCATTGCCTACAGCATATTTCCAGAAGCTAGTGGAGTCCATGCCCCGTCGTATTTCTGCAGTCCTGCTCTCCCGTGGGGAACCTACCAAGTATTAGACTGGTGTACCAGTTTTTCTGGCACTTCAGTGTACATTATATTATCAAAAGTATTGGGACACCACAATGTTTTGGGACAAATGGCTTTATTATCGCAATTAGTAGTTAGTCGGTCCGCATTTTGCTTGTATGACAGCGGCAACACGTCGAGGTATACAGTGTTAAAAATTTCGCGGTAGGTTGCACCAAAAAGTGGTGCTACACCAGCTGCACCACTTTCCGAGAAAAGGCACACCATTGTGTGGTGCAAACAAAACCCAACAACTTGGTTCAACATTTAACCATGTTATAGTACAAGGTCGCATCACATTATGGTGCAAGTTTGCACCATGTTGTTGGGTTTTGTTTGCACCACACAATGGTGTGCCTTTTCTCGGAAAGTGGTGCAACTTGTAGCACCACTTTTTCGTGCAACCTACCACAAAATGTTTAACAGTGTATTATCAACCAATTTTCGGTAGGTCTCTACAGGAATGACTCGCCATTCGTCCTGCAAAGCTGCTGCCAGAGTGGAGAGCGAAGATGGTCGTTGTGGTCGATTTCGTATCCGTCGCTCGAGTTCATCCGTAAGGTGTTCTATGAGATTAAGATCAGGACTCTGCGCAGACCAGTCTAACAATTCCACCTCATTTTCCAAAAACCAGTCTTGCGCACGCCGTGCAGAATGGCAGAGAGTTCGATCGTGTTGGAAGTGACAGCGATCATTTCCATAATACTGCCACATTGTTGGTAGGGCAGAATTAACCAGAATGTCGAGGTACATTTCAGAGTTCATGGTTTGTGATGTAATAACCAAAGGGCCGAGTCCCGTCCACGAAAAACAACTCCATGCCATGATGGAGCCTCCGCAGAATTTAACAGTTGGAAGAACACAATCCCACGAAAAGCGTTCTCCGGGATGTCGCCAAATCCAAACACTCTCATCAGATTGGAAGAGTGAAAAGCGTGACTCATCACTCCAAAGAACAGGTTTCCAGTCGTCCACAGTCCAGAAACGACGGGAGACACACCACTCCAAAAGCCCCTTCGCGTTCACGGAAGTGATGTGTGGTTTGTGTGCCCCTGCTCTATAATAATAACCCACACTGTGCAACTTTCTGCTGATAGGTATAATAAACCTCAGTGTGGATTATATGGCGATAATAAACCAAACTGTGGAACTCTCTGTGGATAGGTATGGTACTAACCGAGCCATTACACGGATTTCTAACTTCAGCAGCGACGGAAACGGCAAAAGAAGAACGTAATTTCTCAACGTTTCTTAAAATGGTTCTTCTGTCACCCTCTGTCAGTTTGTGCAGCCTTCCTGAATGTTTTTTTGCTGTAGTTGTACCATCCAGTTTCCATCTCTTCGCGACATCGCTTACAGTTGATTTTGGTGTATTTAGTTTAGCTGCAATGTTCCGTATGGAAACGTTATTCAAATGACATCCTATGACCTGCCCACGCTGGAACTCGGAAAGTTCACGTCCACTAGGCATATCCTCTTCAAAGTTACTGATAACACGACAGAACATCTCAGCTTTATATACCTATCTCTCCACTTACAGTGCGCCTACCTTCGCAACCGTTCTTTGTCCTTATGTAAATATTTGGTATTGTCTGCATACTTTCGATGATATGTATATAAGAACACAAATGCAAGTTATCACCACCAGACGGGTGGCTTCTTCAGACAATAGCTCAGTCTGAAGTCGTAAATGTGAGATTCTAATTAAAGTAATGAGTAGTTTTGAATTTTTAATTAGAACCTCTCATTTACTTCAGACAGAGCTATTTCCTGATGAAGCCACCCATCTGGTGGGGAAAGCTTGCATTTGTGATCTTATACACAGTCGAGTCATATTATTGTGACCATCTCCTACTTTTCACGTCAACAGCGCGTAGCCAATGAAAGAAGGCATGTGTCGTGAACTGGCTTGGAGGGTATATAAGGTGTGCTGTAGGCATTCTGAAAAGATATAACTTGTTGATGTCATGGATAAAAGGAGCGATTTATCAGATTTGCAAAAGGGAGTGATTATCGGCTTTCGGGCCAAGACTGGCAGTATTTCTGAAACAGTGCAGTTTGTGAACTGTCCGCTTGCTGCTGTGGTTAAAGTGTATCGTGATTGGAAATGGCACCATTGCGAATAAGCGACGTGGAAACTGCTGAGCACCACGTGACATTGATGTGAGAGGTGAACGTCGGCTGCGAAGGTGCGTGAGGGCCGATCGACACGCCACAGTGGAGCAACTCACTGGCCGAATGAGCCAGGGCGCTACCGGAAGTGTGTCTAAAACGACAGTTCAGCGAACCCTGCTGCGTATGGGGCTCCGATGCAGACGGATGGTCACTGCACTTATGCTAACGAAGGTGCATCGAAAGGAAAGGCTTACATTTGCACGGCAGTATCGGAATTGGACCTCCGCTGATTGGCAAAGGATTGCCTTCTCCGATGAGTCACGTTTTCTGCTTCATCGAACGGATGAACGTTGGCGTATAAGGCGAGAAACATCGGAGAACAAACATTCTTCAACTATTGCTGAAAGAACACAAGCTGGTGGGAGCAGCGTTATGGTCTGCGGAATGTTATCGTGGCATTCCCTGGGTCCACTCATACCTGTGGAAGGCACTATGGACCGAATTCGTTATGAATCCATCCTTGCATACCACGTACACTCATACATGCTGATTGTCTTCCCTGGGGCGGATGTGATCTTCCAGCACGATAATGCGACGTGTCACACAGCTAGAAATGTCCGAGAGTGGTTGGAAGAGCACAATAAATACTTCAAAGTACTTCCCTGGCCCCTTAATTCTCCAGACTTAAACCCAATTGAGCATCTGTGGGACCACTTCGATCGTCTTGTTCGCTCTATGGATCCTGCAGCACGCACCCTCCAGCAGCTGTCAGATGCACTGCAGTTAGCATGGCTGCACATACCAGTGAACACCTTCCATCAACTTATTGAGTCACTCCCAGCCAATCTAGCTGCTGTCCGCGCTGCACACGGCGGTTACCGTGGATATTAGCTTTTGGTCACAATAATGTGACGCGACGGTGTATATGTTTACACTAATAAACAAACTTTTTACACATTACAGCTAAATTGTCTTCTCAGTGTATGTGTGTGAATTGATTTCATAAAATCTGTCAGTCGTCTCACTCAATCTCCCTCGTTTTTTTCTCTCTCTCTCTCTCTTCCTTTTTCTTTGAGAGGAACACCCTGTCCTCTTTAAGGCAAGCTTTTGGATCCGCTAGTGTCTTAAACAGAACTCAGTGATCTTGGATGGAAGTAGTGGTCCAGAAAGGCACTTTTTTGGTTAGATGGTAAGAGAAGTTGGAAAAGAAATGTTTTCAAATGATCATGTTTGCGAAACTAAGGAATACACTGTTTTACATTCAAGTGTACTCGTCTGTTCGACGAACGTTCGTGTTACAGGCATGAAAGTTAACAGTCTGATCACGAAGTAGGGCATCTCACGAATCCTAAGGGTTCTAGCGTAAACGGAATGGGCACTCTTTGTTCAGAATAAAGTCATCGGAGGAGGTGATTTTTTCTTGGGAGAAGAATGCACTGCTAGGAGGGAAAGCGGCGAGAAGAAAAATTAAACAGTAGTAAAATCTAAATGACAAGCGTTTTATGGTTGCCAAGGGAATTTCTGCCAAGCAACTCACCACCGACTCCTATAAATTTTATTTCCCGAGTTCTTCCTCTCATGTCTTTTGTGTAACACAAAAGAAATCTCCTACGGCCATCATATAATTTTAGGGGGAAACGGCGTATTAGTCGTACTGAATATTTGTTATTGTGTAGAATGACGGAGCAGTATTTAAAGAAAATCTTAACACGTGACAGTCTTCGATTTTTATAATATACACCTTAGGATCAATTTCACTATAGAGCTGGAACACAATAGTGCCTTCTAACCTCATCTGGACGATTTACTGAGCAAATTGCTTGACAACCGTCTTCGCACATAAATCTGCTGTATTATAACGTACACTAATGAGCCATTCCATTATGATAACCACCAGCCTGGAAAAGTGAGCGCGCCTGGAGATCGAACGGTGGCGCGACTGCAGTTCACAGAGCAGATTAAATACAACCCGAGGACCGGGGTTTGGTTAGTTAAGTGTTCGGAGTCAGAATGGGAAAAGCTGCCGATTTATCGGAGTTTGATAAAAGACAAATTGTGATGGCATGGCGCCTCGGAACAACGATCTCGGAAATGGCGCGGCTTGTGCGTTGTTCACGTTCCGCTGTAGTGAGTACGTATCAAAAGTGGTGCACAGATGGCCAAATGGCGAATCGTCTTCTATCCGTTTGTCGTACGCAGCTCACCGATGCCAGAGGGGGAGCTGAGACTGTCGCGCATTGTTCACAGCGAAACATCACCAGTAGCTACAACAGTGGTGATCAGGGCAATGGTTCACAGCACACAGTTCATCGAAGCCTTCTACGCATGGGCCTGCGTAGCCGAGGACCTATCCGGGTCCCCATGCTTACTGCACGCCATCGGCAACAACGCATAAAATGAACCAAAGATTTTTTTTTTTTTTTTTTTTTTTTTTGGTTGGAGGTTTAACGACCACCGTGAGCAACTCAATGGGCTATAAGCAGTCGCCCTTCCCTAATTTAGTGTCACTGGCTCCCGGGAAGGGAGAGAGCCAGTGCCGTAAGACAAACACAACATCCATGCCTCACCGGGATTCGAACCCGGACCCCTTTCGGACGAATGATCAGAGGCCATCGCTTAGACCACTGCGCCACCGGGGCGGCATCATCGATATTGGACCGTGGATGATTGAAAGAAAGTGGGCTGGTCTGACGAATCAAGATTTCTGGTGTATGATGTAGACGGCCGAGCGCTGATACGCCGATTACAGACGGAGGCTATGGCACCTGGATGCACTGTTGGGCGGAAACAGCCCGGGGGCTGTGTTTTGCTGTGAGCGATGTTTTGTTGGGACACTTTAGGCCCTATTATTACAATAGCACAATATTGACAGCTGTCAGGTATCTGAACATCGTTGCGGACCAAGTTCACCCATTGATTGCAACTGTGTTTCCTGCTGGTGATGGCCATTACCAACCGGATAATGCGCCACCGCACACTGCCAGAATCGTCAAGGAGTGGTTCGAGGAACATGCTGGTGACTTTCTGTCGCCTCCAAATTCACCTGACACGAACCCAATCGAACATTTGTGGTTCGACTTGGAAAAGCGGGTTCGCACTAAATCACCACCATCCCGAAATGTACGGGAACTGGAGGAACTACTGTTGACATTATGGTACTAGATACCCCAAGATACCTATCGCCTCCTCATCGAATCGGTGCCTCGCCGAGTGGCCGCTGTTTTGACGGCTGAAAGGGGTCCTACTGCTTATCAGGCAGGTGGTCATAATGAAATGGCTCGTTGGTGTAAATCCATGTTCGTCTCTATCCTGATGCTCAGAAACTCATTTTGTCCCGCTGAGTATAAGACAGCTGCGGCATCGAAAGATTAACCCGAGCCAGTCGAGTTAATCTTTCGATGGCGTAGCAACGCTACCTGGGCTTTTAGTTAATGAAAACATACCAAATTTTTCCTATCAACTAAAAAATGCACTCAATAAAATGATCTATGTATATTGATGCGAGATTGGGGTGTCTGGAATAATTGATTAACCGGAGAGACGGGCTTAAAATTTGTGATTAAATTATGTCAGTAATTTGACTAAGGATTTGGCTAATTACGTGTTTAATTAGGAAATCGTTATTCTTAATTGGAAGAACGGTTAATAGGCCTTTGCGAAAGTAGAACAAAGGAAAGATAAGGGTTTGTGAAAGGCCCACCCACACAGAGGATGGGGACCACACGCAGCCCACGGGTTTGGCTCTTAAAGTCTAATAAATATGTTTCTCCCTGGGCATTAACGTCGAAAAGGGATTAAGCGGACTCCTGACGTATGGTTATTTGGGGTCAAAAAGGGGGCAAGTTCGGCAGCAATTCCAACGTAACACAAGCAAAAGTGTCCTGTACTGAAAAAATAGCCATCTAGATAATTGACGAAGACCATAAGACTTCAAGGATGCCTAGCAACAGACGCGAAGAAAAGTGCAAATTATTCTAAAGGTAGTTGAATTCCAATTCTCGAAGGGGTAAGAGCTCCAAGGCGACCACAGACAGACCCTGATTTCTCCCCAGCAATTGTAAGACCGGAGAAAGCGAATTTTCCCTTGATGGGATAAGAATGTCACGAAGGCTGAGCTTGGGTAACAGCTGTCAGTCTACCAAGAGGAGAATTCCAACAAGAGAATTTTTAAGCAAAGGGTAAGATGTAAGACCAATCTCACTAGCGTTCGGCTGATGTAAGACCAATCTCACTAGCGTCCTACTGTCGAGGCAGAGAAAAACGTCTGACTGGAAGTTATTCTAACAACTCTTGATGCTCTAGGAGCGTCCGAACCAATGGACAAGCATAATAAGAGTACGAAAAACACCGAACTCTGGAAAGGTCAATAATCTAGTGACCAACTCGATGTCTGCTCTTGTTCATCACCACAGGCGTCCAGCCCTAAGAAAGAGGGAGGTATCCAAGTGACTCTTCTTACCTCCCCCACAGTCGACGCTGAGGACTTGAAGGATACCTAATTGCCAGGCAACGCCGAGTCAGCCATCACCTTCCTTGCGTGTTTGGATGTGCGTGGCTCATCTCCATCAATTAGGGCCAGCGCTCATGTGTACGAAGTTTTTACAAAGGATTAGCATAGGGTCGAAAAATCGTTTGTAAGTACTTTGACTATTATTAATCTGTTAACTTTTGAAGGGACTCTTATAGCGAACTCTAGAGAAAGAAAACTGTTATTTGGCCAAACAGTACCTGATGACGCATAACTTTAAACGCTCCAGTTATGTTGAATTGTGTCGAACTTACCTCCTGAACTGAAAGAGAGAATAAGAACCTGATAGAAGAGGGGAAATCGCCCCTGCACTTAGAAAGTGTGATCACTGACTTCCTGGCCGACAGTGCTTATTGTAAATAAATGTGTGTATCTAGACAGTTTATTTACTTACTGTACATAAATTGTATTTATAACTCAAAATGCAAAAACATTTATTAGCTAATCGAATGCATCTACTTCAGAATGCGCTCCTTCTAAGCTAATGTAGTGGTCCAAGCGTTTTTGCCACTTCATAAAGCACATTCTGAAGTCCTTTGGACCATGTTCAGCTCCTGTGTCGCGTTCTTGATGATGCTATCTGCACTCTCAAAAAAGGCGAACCAGGTGAATAAATCGGGTGTGGTGCTACTGAGATTTGCTGTTTGATCAAACTCACGGATCGACGGTGCTGAATGCGCAGATGCTTTATCATGACACGACGGCAGGATTGATGGTCCTATTGTTCTGGCCTTTCGGGCAGAATTTTTTCCATTAGTTTCTTCAAAACTTCTTTGTAATAAGGCTGGTTCACAGTCTACCCAGTCGGAGCAAATTCAAAATGTAACTGACCTTTCACATCAGAGAAACAATCAACATCATCTTCACATCAGATTTCACTTGCCGGGCTCTTTTTTGGGTAGAACAGAGGTTTTTGTCTTCCATTCGGATGATTGGGCTTTTGTGTCAGGGTCATAGCGATAGATCCAGGATTCGTCACCTGTGATAATATTTTCTATAAAGTATGGCTCCACTACTACATGAATTTTAAGGTCCTGATAAACTGCAACGCCGTTCTGTTTTGAACCCCATGTGAGAAGCCTGGGGACAAACTTTGCTGTCACTCTTTTCATCCCCAAATCCTGTGTAAAAATTGCTTGTATGACACAATTCAGATGCCAATTCAGCTAGACACCTTTCTAACAGGCCGCCCCGGTGGCGCAGTGGCCTCAGATCATTCGTCCGAAAGGGGTCCGGGTTCGAATCCCGGTGAGGCATGGATGTTGTGTTTGTCTTACGGCACTGGCTCTCTCCCTTCCCTGGAACCAGTGACCCTAAATTAGGGACGGGCGACTGCTTATAGCCCATTGAGTTGCTCACGGTGGTCGTTAAACCTTCAATCAAAAAAAAAAAAAAACTTTCTAACAGTCAATCTCCTCTGTTATTTCTGATTACTTCATGCACACCAGTGATGGAAGCATCTGTTCTTGAAGCTGATGGCTTTCAAAGTGATGATCATCTTCAACGAATGTTCAACCTTCTTCGAATCCATCAAGCCATTCAATAGTTTTTGGATGTCTTAGAGCTTCTTCTCTGAATTTGCACCATTTCAGATGTTTATGAGGCCGTTTTCCTAATGTTTAGGCACAACTTACTGTTCGCTCACATCGGCCATTGTAAAAAATCCGCCAAACCTCTAAAACACAATAACACTCAACATAGTAACAGGCAGAATTAAAACAGATGCAGACCTCAAACTGTGCATGATCTGAGCAACAATGCCGCCATCACATCCGTAAATATAGAACTCCAGTGTCCCTCACACAGCACAATAACTATAACTGTAGTACAGACACTTATTAAACTGACCCGTATTTTGAACGATATCATTTGCATCGGATAGCTGCTAATGATGGTCAAGATTATCTGCCTATTTTTCGGTTTTCCTGACACACGCTTTCCGCTAGATGTCGTGAAATAAATATGTGCTTTGTAACGTATACTCTAGATTCAGTTTCCTTTTGATTTTACTATCTCTTGTTATTTTATTTTCCTATGCAAATTATCTTCTCACTTAACGAGATGTTATTTCTCCCGCTGAATGATATGTGGCAACGAGTGTAAGTCATGACGTGGTGGTATGCATTATATATAGGCGCGCTCAACTATACCAAGAGAGCTTCGTTTGATGTGTTAGGTTCTTCTTAATTATTGTTATGCGATTCTACGAAAGTTCGGATATTCAGTAGTAATGTGATTTGTTGAGAGTGTGTTTGATAATACCAGGAGTTCTCCAATAAAAGGTTTAAAGTGAGTACGTTTTCTCAGTTCATATTATTGTCAGACCTCTGTCTGGCCGTTAAGTCTCTTTCATTAAGTGTCTCCATTAAGTCCAGGGTATATTGTGTTTACCGCTCTAATAAGGAGCCTTCAAGGTACTAATGTACTAAAACCGAAGTTATAGTACTGATATTCAAGATAATGAGGAACGCTGAGTAAAAAGAAGTTCCATATTCAATGAATTTATTGCACGTGCGAGTCTTACCTAAACAAACTCTAGCACTTTGAAGATTAGGTACACTTTAGCTACGTCAAGTAACCTTCCAATAACCCTAACGTGACTTAAAGTAAACTTCCCTGCACTACACGTCCAGCGGAGAACTTTATTCATTATAGCTTTTAGCTCGACATAGAACCGCAACGCGAAATAAAAAATGACCTAAAATCATCAAAATTTAGTCAGTTAATGATTACATGCGTTAAAATGTCTACACTCTACTAAATACTCTTTTTTTTTTTAACGAAAGGATTTACTTCCGGAGATTTTGTGGCATCCTTCTGCAGAAGATGTGCACACATTTTTTGAACGATTTTCCAGCTATATAATTAATGTTTAAGATAAAATTATTTCTTTCTCAAGTGTTCTGTCTCATAGCCCTTTCTCTGGACCATGAACCTCCATCTGGATTTTCAAGATAACGGGGCATTTCTTAAAATTGGTAGTGGTATTTTATTTCACACCTCTTCCACTGCTTTCCATAGTCCAATTATTGTCTTACGTCTGCGTTTAGAAAGCGCTCTCTTTTTAGCAGTCCGAAGGCACAATAGTCCATTAGTAGCGGATCAGTGGACTTTAAAGGAATATGAGCAAAAGGTATAGACTTGATACACGCCTCTTTTTTTCATTTTTTCAAGAAATAGTGTGGTAGATTTGGATGTATGTCTGGTAGCCTTATCCTCATGGAGTTTTACTCTTTGAAGGCTGTGTGGATAAAGAAATGGTGTATCCGAATATCCTCTTTAAATATAGGAGTTAAAATATTATTTTGGTAGTATGTAGAATTGATTTTAATATTCTTTTCAGTTTTTCTTAACTTTAATTTCCCGTTGTACGAGAAACCATCAATAATCAGGAATCCTTTACTGAAACTTTCTTGGGATTCTTGGAATCAAGTGTGTAATAATTTTTCTGCTCTTTTGCGATAGGTAACCGACCTTTTTTTGTTACAGTCATTTAGGTAGATCCATACTTCATCAATATTCACAATAAATTTCCATCTGTCTCTGGCTAAGGGATTTTCATAAAGAACTCTACACCGTGTTGTGTGCTTAGCCACGTGTCTGGCAAGAGACGGTGAACATTACGGTTTTTGGGGGGTTTTTTTGGGTTGTTTTTTTCAGATTCAAATCTTTGTTGATTACCTTGTTTACAGTTGATACAGATATTTTTAACGACTTAGCGATTGCACTTTAGGTCGGTGGACTTTCTTTCAAGACCATCACTTTACATTTGAAGTAGTCGTAAAAGTACGTACCTCCTTTGGATATTCATTTGGTGTTCCTTTTCCTGTTAAAAGCAATGCTTGACAATTTACCCCTCTATTGTTAATAATATTGCTTATTTTACTTTTAGAAATCGCAATTCCGTGATTTTCACAACCTTTTCTTTTTTTTTTTGTCATAACAGAGTAGGAATATTTCTCATCGTAAAGAGCAAAAATATAACCTTCTATCCATAGCTTGTTTACGTGCGCCGTCATATCATAGATCATATGTAGAGGATTTTAGGAAGGGAGTGTCTGACCCCAGGTCTTAAACAACCCTTAGAAATAGGAAACTAGGAGATTTGGAATAGAGTGCTCGACAGGAAAGTCACACGGAAGCAAGGTAGAAAGGTGGAGGAAGACGCCCTTATTTATTACCGGGGGCCAGTACCCGGGGTCTGACATCTTAAAGTGCCCATCCGACGCACGGCGGATATTTAATGGTTCCAGCGTTCGTACCTGCTTGGGATCGAACCTGAGCCCCCCCCCCGTGGCAGTCACGAACGTTGACAACTAGGCCACCCGCGGCCCTTACGTGCGCCATTTTTTTAACAGACGATATTTAACTGCAGCAGATGTTTCTTTCGTGTTCATGGGCCGCGGATGGCCTAGTGGTCAACGTTCGTGACTGCCACGGAAAAACCTCAGGTTCGATCCCAGGCAGGCACGAACGCTCAAACCACTCAATGTACGCCGTGCGTCGGATGGGCACGTTAAGCCGTCGGACCCCGGGTACTGGCCCCTGGTAATAAATAAGGGCGTCTTCCTCCCCCTTTCTACCTCGCTTCCCTGTCACTTTCCTGTCGGGCACTCTAGCCCAAATCTCCTTGGTTCCCATTTCTAAGGGTTGTTTAAGACCTAGGGTCAGACACTCCCTTCCTAAAATCCTCTACATATGATATGATATGATCTTGTTCATCTAACACGCTGTTGCCAGTTTCAATTCTTTGAACTTCTTTTATTTTCTGTAATTTGTTATCAAAAACGTTCCAAAAATGTGTGAACTTACACTGTCGTTTCAATTGCCGGAAGCCTTTGCTTAAAAGGTCTCCAACGGAAGCAGATTCATTATTACGCGGTGCAAAAGCTTTACACACCTATATTTCGTATCATATAAATTAGTCAAACGAAATGAAACTTTTACCAAAATAACTTAATTTTTTTAAATGTTAGGGATATACACTATATTGACAAAAGTCAACGGACACCTCTTCAAAAGCAAATGAACGTATCCGCTGCGTTGTTAAGATCCGCGGTACAGCTGCAAACGGTATAAAAGCAAGCCTGCAGCTGACTGCGATGAGGTTGAGTGAAAATGTCGCGGCGGGAGAGAACTGACTTTGAGAAAGGAAAGATTGTTGAGAGTTATATTAGAGGGTTGTCCATAAGAGAAACCGAGAGGCGTTTAAACATACCCAAGTCAACTGTTTTGAATGTACTGAATAAGTGGAAGACACATGGCGTGTCTGAAGCAGCAAAACGTACCGGCAGACCAAAGAAAATCAGTGATAGAGGACGTCGAAGCCTCAGGAGAGTCGTTACAGCTAATCGACGGAGTACTGCACAAGACCTCCGTGTACAGGTGAGTAAAAATGCTGGAACCTCGGTACGTACACGTACCATTCGCAGAGAACTTCATTCCATAGGTTACCGTGGTCGTACGGCTGCTCATAAGCATATAATCTCCACTCGGAATGCTACTCGTCGTTTAGCATGGTGTAAAGAATATTTATCGTAGACCGTAGATCAATGGAAACGGGTCCTATGAATCCAGACACACGATCCATCAGTCTGATGGCCGTGTGTGGGTATGGCGGCAGCCGGAGAACGCTATTTACCACAGTGTACTGTTCCTACAGTCAAGTTTGGAATTGGCAGTGTACTCGCGTGGGGGTGTTTTTCGTGGTATGGTCCCGGCCCATCGGTTATCGTGGACAAACCTGTTAACCAGCATGTCTACCTCGATATTCTGGACAATTATGCCCTACCAACTGTGGCAATACTATGGAACCGAACCTTGTTGGTACCAGCAGGATAATGCACCGAGCCATAAAGCAAGAACTGTTACGGCGTGTAATTCCGTATCAGGTGTCGACTGGCCAGCACAGAGCTTTGATCTTAATCCCATAGAGCACCTATGGGATAAATTAGAGCGCCGCATAAGAAGTTTGGAACCAAGGCCTACTACTAAGCAACAGTTAGCGACAGCATTATGTACTGAATGGAAGCGCATACCTATTACTGTGTTCCAAAACCTTGTCGAAAGCATATCTCGAAGGGTCAGTGCATGCATTAAGGCCAAAGGTGGACCGACACGGTACTAATGTATGTCAATAAATTCTATGTTGTGTTTCTCTTCTGGGTGTCCGGTGACTTTTTGCAATATATTGTGTATAACAGGCTGTTCTGAAAGTGGCGTACAGTCTCACTGAGTGTGTTACGTATTCCTCCATGTTATGTCTGTTTGTGGGAAGGAAAACTCAGAGTCATGGGTGCCCATTGGTTAATTGTCAGGAGGGGGCAAACAGAAATTTGAACTTCGAATAACATATCCAAACACCGTATGCAAATTTCCACTGTGCCTTTGTTATTTAGCCGTTTTACCCTCGCACTCTGAGGAAATAAATTTAATTGGAAACCCGGTAGACCGAAAAATTACATAAAGAAGCTGGACAAATGGAATTACACAGCATGTTAGGAAAATAAAATTTATTTGTCGTTCATTTGATCCTTTTGGCCACCCGAGTCACCATGCACCACGAAACCGCGGAGATCATTCAATTGGTCATAAAGAATGAAAAAATACCCTCAAGACAAATTTCTGGTGGGAAAATTGGAGAGATCTTTTTCCAACAGTGAAAAGCTGCTGCAGAGGGTAATATAGTTTTCATTTTCGCCTTTCATACTTTTTCATACTGTACGTTTGTACTGTTCTCCAACATGCAATCGGAATTTTCGGGTTTACTTTCTGCTGTAAATTTCCACTTTTTGTACTGGAAATTCCCAACATTCTTCCCATTTTTACTGCATGCACACGCATCCAGAAGTTCTACAGACAATTTGCAATCAGAATTAGTGTGATCTCGAAAATTTCTGAAGTGTCATCCAAGAACAGAAAGGGCATGGTCCGATTTCCAGGGTAGGGCAAATGCCTCCCTCTTGCCCCCTTATATGGGCGCCCATGATCTGTTGTAATGACAGATGCATGTATGTTAGTTTAGAGATATGACGACAACCGTGAGCACCTCAATGGGCTTTAAGCAGTGTTCCGCATGGGCGGCTCGCCAGAAGAGGCGAGTGAGGCGCCGCCTCACCAGAAATTTTTCGCCCACGAAGAAAGTTTTTAGATATGTAAGATACAATAGGCCTTTGATTGTGCATGCTAAATGAAACTCTGAAATTCTCATTGTGATTCGTAAATTTTGTTAAAAAAGGATTCAACCAGAGAATGAATCCTGAATTTATGAGCTTTAAATCTATAAAGTTTAAATACTATTTTTTCAAAGAGGTTGAAACGAGCATGTGTTGAGCCCCTAGAGAGGCAATCATCTGAGTCGTCTGCAGACAGGATACAGCGCTGAGATGGAAAAAAAAACAAAAAAAAACGGTTCTCCAGACTTCTTTTTTTTTTTTTTTTTGATTGGAGGTTTAACGACCGCCGTGAGCAACTCAATGGGCTATAAGCAGTCGCCCGTCCCTAATTTAGGGTCACTGGTTCCAAAGAAGGGAAAGAGCCAGTGCCGTAAGACAAACACAACATCCATGCCTCACCGGGATTCGAATCCGGACCCCGTTCGGACGAATGATCAGAGGCCATCGCTTAGACCACTGCGCCACCGGGGCGGCTCTCCAGACTTCCTCCACGGATTTTGAGGCGAAACTCGAACGCCGCTTAAAATCGAACGGCGTCTGTGTTTCTATTGAAGGAAGGCAGGGATTTTATTCAAATGGAGCGGGCAGATAAGAGCTTGGCAAAGCAGTTACTGAGGCGGCAATACAGTTCGCCTCAGTCGGTGAGAGCAAGTCTGTTTTTATAGTATACTAGCTTTACTACGCGGATTTGCCCGGGATTTAGGCTGGTGCCTTGTTGAATTCTCTCCTGCTGAAGTCGATTTCTGCGAGCTTCAACAATTTCAGGCAAAATTCGGTTCTGGTGAACAACAGTAGCTCTCGAGTTTGAAGTTCGTTGGCGATCGGACGTTCGGCGCTCGTTCGTCTTTTCAGCAGTCTCATTGCTTCGTCTTGTAGCAGTTCGAAATCGTTGTTCAGCAAGTCGCGCCTCTGTTTCGTCAGCAGTTTCGTTGCTTCGTCGAACAACTTGTTGAGTATTCTCCGCTTCACGTGCTTGTGATCTTTCCTCTTCCGATTGCTTGGTTCGTGACATCTTTTGTCGTTTTGTGTTGATTCGTGTTGATTAAAAATTGAACTCTTCCTTTTGGGCATTGCTGTCACAAATATTTGTCGAGAATTAAAGCAAAGAAATGTACAGAATGTATGGAATCTGTAGAATCAAACTGACTAAAAGCGTTACGAATTATTTAACACGCGTCCAAGAGACACAGCATTAGAACACTGACTGAACAAAATTCGTTAACAATTTGTCATCGACGATCAAATGCATCACGTGCTTTCAGTTTCAGACGTCTTTGAGGGGCGAATCTCTGGGATAAAAAAAAGTTGCAAACGTATCTTTGCGAATATTTTATGAAACTGGCTGAAATTTTAATGAACACCGTAAATCGTTAATAGGAACATGACCTACAAATTTCGCTTGAATCGGTAAATAACTTTTTAAAATTATCCGTCAAAATTTTATTAACCGTTTCTGCGTATATATTTCTGTTTACCGATGAATTAAAAATTACATGCCTATTTTAAAAAGTTTAGACCGGATTCCGGTGAAATTTTGAGGGACTCCTCTTATTTCTAATTCATGGTGTTGATAAAAATTTCAGCACGTTTCGTTAAGATTTCGCAAAGTTCGTTTCTGCATTTTTTTATGCACAGTTCTTTAAGAATAGAAACACCCATGTGCGCTTGCAGGAAATTTTTCAAGGGGGTCAAGTGTAATTAATTAGGGTTTGGCTAATATGTAGAAAACAGTAATTCGTGAAAATGAAAGATTAATACTATTACTACTACTTACTTACTACACTAGAACACTACTACTACTACTACTACTACTACTACTACTATTATTATTATTATTAATTGATGCTGCTCTTGAAGAAAGTGTATGTTAGTAATAGTCACGTATTATCATGTACATTGGTAACTGTTTTCAAAATAATGAACAGTGTCGAGCAGGGCCACGCCAAGCCTTTTAAGTTCAGCACACACCACCCTGAGCGGAACTTGTTTGGGCGTACTACCTTACGGTTTGCTAGGTTTTCCGCTTTCACGTTATTGTTTTCCAATTCCAAATTTCCAATAAAATTGGGATATTAAATTAAACGCCCCAAACTACATCTTTCCTTGTGGTCCAGTTATGTGAGTGTAAAATTAAAGTAATAAATAAAATAAAATAATTCTGCAGGGGAGGGGGAGGGGGATCAAGTGACCCCTGTGACCGCCCCTGTAGGCGCCCATGGAAACACTTGTGGATGTTCTGCGGCGATGAATGCAGTCACGTGCTTTCAGATTTGGAACAGGATTACGATGACGTAGCTAACGACGCTGACTTTATTGATTAGCTTATTAATTAATTCATAACTCGTGAACGGAACAACTTAGAGATCTTAAAATAGTTGCGTTGACCTAGAAATTCCAGTATTAATAAGCTATGCAAATTTCACAATGACACAGTTCGGCGTTCGAGAGTTTCTGTTGCTTCAGACAAACAGACGTTTTGTGTTTTTTATATAAGATTATCCACACAGCTTTTTCGTCAAAGTGTGCACTGTATTCTATATTTGAGGGCTGACTTTTTGGAATGTGCTCCTTCTGTATTTCTAGTTAAGTGATAAATGTGCTGAGTTTTTCTTTCTTAGTATTATTAGTCATAAATTTTGATTTATTAGTAACAATAAAAATGATTATTTTTAGAATTGAATTGATTAATAAAAACTAAATTGAATGCATTCTGTTGGGGGAAAAACAAATTTTACAGGAAGTCACCTGTTCCGATTTCTGCCATGTTTAAGTTACATGACTGGTTTTGACAAGATATGCAGAAATGTGCTTCCAGCTTGATTTCTCCTAGACACCGTTCCTACGGATCAGGGCCTTAATTTGTGGCCCACGGGCCTTAAAGTGTACATGAACTGTGCACCTTCGCAAACAGACATGTTGCTTTTATTCTGGTCTCAGAAACATTTTTTGAGAAAAGTAGTTCTATTAAAATTATTTCCTTTGAATTTTCAGAGGAGTGAGTGTTCGATTGGTGTTGTGCGTGGCGCAGCAACTACTCATTAACTATCGCTAGATAAAGAAATTAAGCGCAAAATATGCGTTTGTGCTCAGGAAGGATGATATAAAGCAAACGGGTTACCATTCTTCCTATTTTTTCTTTCATAAAATATACATTTTCCCCTCCGAAATTGTTTCCAATGTTTTAAGTTTACCTCTCTCATCTCCTCTCTGCTTGATGTCTTCCTATGCTTTTGTCGAAATATCGTCGAATAATGTATATAGATATAAAATATACATAACAGTATATATTGTATATACATCAGATCGCTTCTCCACAAAATTTGGTTTTAGTTATTTTTCATAACATATACAATATATTGACAAAAGTTACCGGACACCTAGAAGAGAAACACAACATAACATTTATTGACATACATTAGTACGGTGTCGGTCCAACTTTGGCCTTAATGCATGCACTGAGACCCTTCGAGGCATACTTTCCACAAGGTTTTGGAACAGAGCGATAGGTATGCTCTTCCATTCAGTACATAATGCTACCGTACATAATGCTTTTGCTTAGTAGTAGGCATTGGTTCCAAACTTCTTAGGAGGCGCTCTAATTCATCCCATAACTGTTCTATGGGATTATGATAAGGGCTCTGTGCTGGCCAGTCCACACACGATACGAAATTATCGTCAAACCAGGCCGTAACAGTCCTTGCTTTATGGCTCGGTGCATTATCCTGCCGGTACCAACAAGGCTTGGTTCTATAGTATTGCCACAGAGTTGGTAGAGCATAATTGTCCAGATTATCGAGGTAAATGTGGTGGTTAACAGGTTTGTCCACGATAACCAATGGGCCGGCACCGTAACACGAAAAACATCCCACACGAGTACACTTCCTGCTCCAAACTTCACCGTAAGAACAGTACACTGCGGTAAACAACGTTCTTAAGGCTGCCGCCATACCCGTACACGGCCATCAGACTGATGGATCGTGTATCTGGATTCATCAGTCCATAGGACCCGTTTCCATTGATCTACGGACCACGATAAATGTTCTTTACATTATGCTAAACGACGAGTTGCATTCAGAGTGGAGATGAAAGGCTTATGAGCAGCCGCACGACCACGGTAACCCATGGAATGAAGTTCTCTGTGAATGGTGCGTGTACATACCGAGGTTCCAGCATTTTTACTCACCTATACACTGAGGTCTTGTGCAGTAGTACTCCGTCGATTAGCTGTAACGCCTCTCCTGAGGCTTCGACGTCCTCTATCACTGATTTTCTTTGGTCTGCCGGTACGTTTTGCTGCTTCAGGCACTCCACGTGTCTTCCACTTATTCAGTACATCCAAAACAGTTGACTTGGGTATGTTTAAACGCCTCTCGGTTTCTCTTATGGACAACCCACTAATATAACACCCAACAATCGTTCCTTTCTCAAAGTCAGTTCTCTCCCGCCGCGACATTTTTACTCAACACTACAGTGCGATATAATCGCGGTCAGCTGCAGGCTTGTTTTTATACCGTTTGTAGCTGTACCGT
Source organism: Macrothele yani (assembly GCA_039090855.1). Taxonomy (NCBI): domain Eukaryota; kingdom Metazoa; phylum Arthropoda; class Arachnida; order Araneae; family Macrothelidae; genus Macrothele; species Macrothele yani. The sequence goes on from CM076996.1 coordinate 120,981,762, forward strand.
GTATCTTAACAACCCAGCGGATCCGTTCATTCCGTTCTGTTTTTCCGTTCATTTGCTTTTGAAGGGGTGTCCGGTGACTTTTGTCAATACAGTGTATGTTATGAGCTGGGTCTTCGCCTCACCAACATTTTACTCCACTAGCCGCCACTGGTGTCCCGTCCCGAATTTAGGACCGTGGGTTTCAGAGAAGGTTAAGAGCCAGTATCTTATAATAAATACACTACACATCCCTCACCTGGGATTCGAATCTAGACCCAGCTCGGACGAAAGGTTAGAGGCCCGCGCTTCCTACCCCTGGGCCACTGGGGCAAAGTGCAGGTATGAGCTTCGCTCAAGGAATGTTGAACTGAAAAAAAACTACGTAATACACTCGCATTTAGCATTACTTGTCAAACATTTCAAAAATATGGGCATTTAAAATACATTAAATCATTTCTGTGTCCCAAACATTCAATGAAAAAATATCTTAAAAATGGGAAACTGAAAAAATTTCGGTTGGAGCTAATTTCACTCCTAAAAAGAATTTTAAAAATGATGATAACTTCGTTTTTAAAAATAAACCTGCTAATTCCTCAGCTCGAAAAATCTGTTCATTTTGAAAATCTTGAAAATTATTCATGTGCGCAATAATGAGTTCTCTGGGTGAAAATATTTCTCTGCGTTTCAGGAAAAAAGGACGAAATTTCAGCATGTTTCTTGAACGAAGAAAACATTTTTTTGCGCTGAGACACAAAGCTAAAAATAAACTCAGAGGAACACCTGACCACGACCTTGACGTCGACTAAAGCGTTATGTTCTGGAGCGCCTGCCTCTTTGTCTAGCAATTCACGCTCAGAGTGCATGACAGATTTTGACTACAAGGCAGATATAGTTCACTCTGTCTGTCAGTAAAAGTACAGCTGATAAGTGCTGCTTATTTACAAATAATATTTTCCAGCGCATACATTTCACGCAGTTTTTGAACTGACGTCAGATAACGCTGGATACGCTACAACACATGTTCTACAAACTTCGAATAATATTAATAAACAAATGCTATTTAAATACCATCCCCATCAAAAAGTGTATAAGCAAGCGATGTAAATCTCTTTTTCTATTGCCAATAGCTTTGTAAAAAAAGAAATTTAGCTTAAATCTTCATCTAGGACCGCGGGTTTTCAATGCTGAAAAAGTCTTGAAAGATTTACAAAGAAATTAAAACGTTTCTTTGTTTTAATTTACAGTTTGGTGCCCTGGTGGCTCAGCGGTCTAAGCGATGGCTTCTGATCATTCGTCCGAGATGGGTCCGGGTTCGAATCGCCGGTGAGCACGGATGTTGTGTTTGTCTTACGGATTTGCTCTCTCTCCCTTCCCTGGAGTCAGGGCCCGAAATTAGGGACGGGCGAGATTGCGTATAGCCCCTCCAATAAAAAAAAAACCTTCAATTAAAAAAATATAGGTTCCAAACTTTAGCAGGAATTTTATTCCCCTGTAGTGTCACACTTCGACAAAAAAGATAGTCTTTGCTTTTTGCCTTCCTCCGAATTAAAAGTATTGTATTATTTATCTTCCTCTGAATTAAGAATATTTTATTTTTACCTACACAATATCTCACGTCTCAGTCTGAAATATTTACTCTCTTGTTCGTGTTTTATATAACTTCATGCGACGCTAAGAACGTTCATTAAATTCACAATGAAGATGAGCCATTACATTATGACCACCTACCTAACAAGCTGTAGGACCCCCTTTGGCCTGCAAAATAGCGGCCACTCGGCGAGGCATCGATTCTATGTGGTGGCGATATGTATCCTGGGGTATCTGGCACCATAATGTCAACAGCAGGTCTTCCAGTTCCCGTACATTTCGGGGTGGTGGTAATTTAGCGCGAACCCGCTTTTCCAAGTCGAACCACAAATGTTCAATTGGGTTCATGTCCGGTGAATTTGGAGGACAGGGCATTAACAGAAAGTCACTAGAATGTTCCACGAACCACTTCTTGACGATTCTGACAGTGTGGCATCGCGCATTATCTTGTTGGTAATGGTCATCACCAACACGGAACACAATTGCCGTGAATGGGTGAATTTGGTCCGCAACGAGGTTCAGATACCTGACAGCTGTCAGGGATTGTGCTATTGGGATAATGGGGTGTCACAAGAAAACATCGTCCACAGCATAACACCGCCGCCGCCGTCGGCCTGTTTGTGCCCAGGGCCGCGGGTGGCCTAGTGGTCAACGTTCGTGACTGCCACGGAAAGGACCTAAGGTTCGATCCCAGACAGGTACGAACGCTCGATCCACTAATTATCCGCCGTGCGTCGGATGGGCACGTTAAGCCGTGGGAGCCCGGGTACTGGCCCCTCGGTAGTAAATAAGGGCGTCTTCTACCTCGCTTCCGTGTGACTTTCCTATCGGGCACTCTAGCCCAAATCTCCTAGCTTCCTATTTCTAAGGGTTGTTTAAGACCTGGGGTCAAACACTGCCTTCCTAAAATCCTCTACATATGATTTTATCTGTCTGCGCCCAACAGTGCATCCAGGTTCCATAGCCTCTGTTGGTAATCGGCGTATCAGCTCTCGGCCGTCTACGTGATGCACCAGGAATCTTGATTCGTCAGACCAGGTTACTTTCTTCCGATCAACCACGGTCCAATCTCCAATGATCTTAGGCCAATTTTATGCGTTGTTGGCGATGACGTGCAGTGATCATGGGGACACGTCTTGAACTTCGGCTACACAGGCTCATGTGCTGCAATGACCTGTGTGCTGTGACCCATTGTTCCCTGATCACCACTGTTGTAGCTGCGGGTGATTTGTCGCGCTGTGGCCCTGCAGTCGCTGTGAACAATGCGCGACCGTCTCCGCTCCCCTCTGGCATCAGTGAGCTGCGGATGACACACGACTGGGCGACGGTTTGTCGTTTGGCCATCTGTGCACCACTTTTGATACGTACTCACTACAGCGGCACGCGAACAACCCACAAGCCGCGCCGTTTACGAGACCGTAGTTCCGAGGCGCCATGACAATCACAATTTGTCTTTTATCAAACTTCGATAAATCAGCAGATTTTCCCATTCTGACTCCGAACACTCTCCTAACCGAAAGCCAATCCTCGGATTGTATATATAGTGCTGTGTGAACTTCACCTGCGCCACCGTTTGGTCCCAAGGCGCGCTCATTTCTCTGGGGTGGGGGGTGGTCATAACAAAATGACTCATCGGTGTATGTGCTCCCAGCAAAATTTCTGAGAGTGCCTATCATAGGCGCCAAACACAGGGATGCTCAGGTGCATGAGCACCCCTTGAAATTATTTATGGGGTACAAAGTTTTTGGTGTGATGTGCATTGAATCCGTAGTTAAATATTTGTCATCACCTTACTGAAAAAAAAACCAGAAGAATCAGTAAGGAGTTGAAGAATTTGGCTACTGTAGAAAAAATCTTGTATCGCTGACGTATGATTTCTTAACAAACAAAATTGTGAAGTAATAGAATGCACGGAAAGTGTGAGAGGCGTAACTAGGGCGGGGAAAGCGGAGCGGCTGACCCGGGCGCAGTCCAAGAGAGGGCGCAAAAACTACTGCATACAATTTGATTAAAATTGGAAATGAAACTTTTGTACCAACTGTGAAAACACAAGTTTGTCCGCGACGGTAATCGAATCCGTGTCCCCCCTCACTCCGGAGTAAGTCGCTCTCCCAACTGAGCTACGCGGACAGAATATCTCGCTGCTGATTTGTCGTCTTGATACATGTTTAATCTCTGTAGTACGTCACATCGCCTCCCTCTTAATTTTTTTTTTTTTTTTTGAAGCGAAGTAGGAATTTTTCATTAATTCCAAATAATGTGTGGAACAAACATCACACATTTTTCGAAGAACCCAACGGCCAGTGGATCCATTTTCCACAATCCCTCTTAATTTCTTTTTTGTCTTTGAAGCGAAGTAGGAATTTTTCAATTTTTCCAAACAATGTGTGGAACAAACATCACACATTTTTCGAAGAACCCATCGGCATAAATATGGTTATGTTTTAGAAAATATTAAGTATTCCAAGTTATAAAGTGAAGCTATTTTAATCGATGTTCAAATTTTCATCCTTGGGAACGCATTAATTGTCCAGAAAAAAGATGGCGCGACCTGTACTTTGATGACGTCAGTAGACAAACAAATGTTGGATTGCATAATTATGGTTATGTTTTAGAAGATATTAAGTATTCCAAGTTATAAAATGAAGCTATTTTAATCGATGCTCAAATTTTCATCCTTGGGAACGCATTCATTGTGAAGAAAATGTGTACAGAAGTTTTTCCATTAGAAGTATAGGAAGCAAAATTACTTGACGTCCGCTTTAAGCTGAACACTAATATACGTACATGTTATGTGAACTCTGTCGTAGTTTCTAGAAGGGCTTATTTGTTTCGGGTTAACCTTTGCATTTCGAAATCTCCGTTGTCCTTCTCATACTCTCTCTCTCTCTCCCTCGCGCGCGCGCGCTCCCTCTCTTTCACTCTCGCGTCAACCGTCAACCGCCGGTAACATATTTTTCTTCCAACCGCCCTCAAATTTCAGACGTTCAACGAAATCCTGTTGATGCGTCCACCCGTTTCAACGTACTGTTATCCTGAACCATAGCAAGCTGCTGTTATCTGGGAGGGCAAGACTTTGTGACGTACCTGCCAGCAGGACGCACACGACATAAAGGCAGATAGTAGTCAGAACAAACGTCCGCGTAGCTCAATTGGTAGAGTGACTTGTTCCGGAATGAGGGGATCTGGGTTCGAATCCTGGCGTGGACAGAAATGACGGAGAAATTGACTTCGTTATAATGGCGCCCGAACTATCCGGATGACCCGGCCGTTCAAAATCTCGCAATGGTATGATGTTATTTCCACACCGCGAGATAGGAAAAATCAGAGAATCCCTTCTCCAGCGCTTCGAAAAATAAATGTGTGTGACGTTGCATTCAACACACCAGATTAACTGGGAGTTATCAAGTGCACGTTCTACAGTGGATGGCTGCCTGCAACGATTCATGGTCACAGCTGACCCGTGGGCCATGCCCCCGGCCCTCTTTCGGGGGGGGAGATGTGACGTACCTGCCAGCAGGACGCACACGACATAAAGGCAGATAGTAGTCAGAACAAACGTCCGCGTAGCTCAATTGGTTGAGTGACTTGTTCCGGAATGAGGGGATCCGGGTTCGAATCCTGGCGTGGACAGAAATGACAGAGAAATTTACTTCGTTATAACTTGAAATGAAACCCCTTCGAGTTCAAATTTACGCCTCTTCGAGTTCCAACCAAATAATACGCGGTTTTTACTTTCTCACACACAGCCATTATAGGAAAATATGATCGTTCAAAACTCGCACTTCAGGTTTTTGGCATAATTTCATTAAAAATGTAAAAACTAGGTTGGTTGTCGGAAAAGTCATGACGTATTTTAGCCATGTTTTGCAAAGATCATTTATTGATAGAAAGAACAAAGATCAATCAATGATATAATGCCCGTTTTGTTCGATAACCTTTTGCCATCTTTCAGTGAGCTGCAGAATGCCTCGTTCATAGAAGGACCTGTCTTTCGTGGCGAAAAACTGTACAAGGTGCTGATTTACAGCCTCATCTGAATTGAACGTTATACCACGCAAGGACTGTTGAAGAGAGCGAAACAAGTGGAAGTCTGACGGATCAAGGTCAGGCCAGTATACTGGGTGTGGCAGCACATCCCACCCAAGCTCCAATAATTTTTGGCAGGTGATCAAACTTGTGCGTGGTCTCGCGTTGTCGTGATGGAACACAACACCTTTACGATGAACGAGCTCTGGACGTTTTTGGATGAGGGATTCGTTCAAACTGTCCAATTGCCGACAGTACACATTCGAACTGATTGTTTGGTTTCGTGGTAGGAGCTCGAAAAACACAACACCTATAAAATCCCACCACACTGAGACTAGAACATTTCGCTGACGAATGTCTGCTTTGGATGTCGTCTGAGGCGAAGCAGCACGTCGGGACCAAGACCGTTTGCGCAGCACATTTGTTGTACACAAACCACTTTTTGTCACCAGTTATCAGTCGCTTCAAAAGAGGACCGTTTTCCTCACGTTTAATGAGCATATCGCAGATGTTTATACGCGCCGTCAATTGAGCTTCTTTGAGTTCATGAGGAACCCACACATCGAGCTTGCTTACGCATCTCAGCTTCTTCAGGTGATCGTGAATGCTTGAATGATGGATGTGCAATGTGTCTGCAATCTCTCGTGTCGTGTAACGTGGGTTTGACTCGATCAATGCCTTGATTTGGTCGTCATCAACCTCGGTTGGCCTCCCGGACCGAGGAGCATCGTTGAGGTCAAAATCACCAGCACGGAATTTTGCGAACCACCGCTGGCACTGACGTTCTTGTAGAGCATTATCACCGTACACTTTACGCAACTTTTCACAAGCTTGACGCGCGTTCTTCCCTTTACGGAAGTAAAACAGTAAAATATGGCGAAAATGCACAGTTTGGTCTTTCATCTTCAACTTGATGTCAAATCTCCGCAAATCAAGCAAATCGCTCACTATTCATTTTAGACTGCAGCTAGAACTGGCACCTGTCGAATGCCATAGCGATAACAGAGCTGCGCATGCCTCTAGTACTTCCAAAACCACCCAACCGCCATCGGGTGCCAAAATACGTCATGACTTTTCCGACAACCCAGTAAATATCCATGAACCACAGGTGTTAAATACGAAATAAAACGTAAACGTTATGTGAACTCCGACAACACAACTCTCCATGGAAATGCACAACGAAAAACAAACCAGCGCAGAAAGAGTGAGTATCGGATATTGAACGTAACAATAGGAAAAGCTTTAGGGGTAGGGCTTGGATAAATTCCATTCATGGTTAAATCATCAGAGAATTTTCTGAGCAGAGCAGAAAATTAGCTCTTCATCCCAACGACATGTTTGGAAAGGTCATAGAAGTTAGGAATATCAGCATATTGTTTTCTATGTTTCCATTCACTGTTTTGGAAAATTCCCTTCATGGATATGATATGTTCACACTTCGTAGTGTATGTTACTCTGTAGTCTGGTTAACTACATGGAATACTATATGAGACTAACTAAAGTCTAAAAAGAAAATATTGAACGGTCTAACTTTCTTTTTTTACAATTTCTATTTTTCACATCTCCCAGAACATGAATTTACGCCCCTCGAATGCAGGGGCGGATACAGGATTTTCGTGAGGGGGTGGGGCGCAAGTGTCTGGAATAACTGGGGACCTTTCTGATATTTTTCCTCAAAATGAAAAAGTGTTCGTAGTATGTTTATAAATTCTTGCAATTAATTAAGGAAAGTAATATACTTTTAAGTAATACCTTCTTTCACGAAAAATTATACAATTTGTTATTAAAACCTAAGAAATCGAAGCTTTTTCTTGGTCCTGAGGGGAGGGTGCGCCCCCTCTGGATCCACCCCTGCTCGATTGACCATTCTGGTAGGGCAACCACCCTCCCTGCCCGCCCGCCCGCCCGGTAGCTACGGCCCTGCTGTTATCCTCATTAAACTTTCTTAAGAACCTCTTACCTGGAAGACGTGTCTGTTTTAATCTCTTCTAATCATAATGTGCTTATCTCCGATCTGAACTTATGTGACGTATACTCTAATTTAACTTACATTTTTAGTTACTTTTTCTATGTAAATTTGAGTTCATTCTCTTTTAGCGTTTTTCATTTTTAACTTTATATCTTCTCTCTCGCCGAGTGAGGTTGGCAACACTTCTGAGGTCAGATAGTATGACGTATGCATATGACCGATATGAACTAAAAGAGACATGCAGCAGCCAAAAAGAGTGAGATCATGGTATGATGTTATAATTGTGGAAGCGGCGTTGGTTAGTTGAAGTTGAGTCTATGTGAAGGCTGCGTGCTGAGTGCTATGTGTGTTAATATATATGAAATACGTGGAGATAATGTAAATGGACGATGTCATCACTCTTTCCACGTTATTTTTTAAACAACGCATAGCGACTGAAAAATTGTATTCCGGCACTGCTGGGATCGAACCCCAGAACTCTCGATAACTAGTCGGGTGCGTTCGAATTTACGCTACAGCGCCAACAATTCTCAGCGCCATGCGTGGTTTATCAGTCAGCATCTGACTACACGAATACGTATTGATGGTCTCAGCAACTGAGATGTCGTCATCTGGTGGCATTTAACGCAACAGCTATTTTAATTGTAGCTGATAAATTCAAAGGGCGATAGAAATGGTTAATATATATGAAATACGTGGAGATAATGTAAATGGACGATGTCATCACTCTTTCCACGTTATTTTTAAACAACGCATAGCGACTGAAAAATTGTATTCCGGCACTGCTGGGATCGAACCCCAGAACTCTCGATAACTAGTCGGGTGCGTTCGAATTTACACTACAGCGCCAACAATTCTCAGCGCCATGCGTGGTTTATCAGTCAGCATCTGACTACACGAATACGTATTGATGGTCTCAGCAACTGAGATGTCGTCATCTGGTGGCATTTAACGCAACAGCTATTTTAATTGTAGCTGATAAATTCAAAGGGCGATAGAAATGGTTAATATATATGAAATACGTGGAGATAATGTAAATGGACGATGTCATCACTCTTTCCACGTTATTTTTTAAACAACGCATAGCGACTGAAAAATTGTATTCCGGCACTGCTGGGATCGAACCCCAGAACTCTCGATAACTAGTCGGGTGCGTTCGAATTTACGCTACAGCGCCAACAATTCTCAGCGCCATGCGTGGTTTATCAGTCAGCATCTGACTACACGAATACGTATTGATGGTCTCAGCAACTGAGATGTCGTCATCTGGTGGCATTTAACGCAACAGCTATTTTAATTGTAGCTGATAAATTCAAAGGGCGATAGAAATGGTTAATATATATGAAATACGTGGAGATAATGTAAATGGACGATGTCATCACTCTTTCCACGTTATTTTTTAAACAACGCATAGCGACTGAAAAATTGTATTCCGGCACTGCTGGGATCGAACCCCAGAACTCTCGATAACTAGTCGGGTGCGTTCGAATTTACGCTACAGCGCCAACAATTCTCAGCGCCATGCGTGGTTTATCAGTCAGCATCTGACTACACGAATACGTATTGATGGTCTCAGCAACTGAGATGTCGTCATCTGGTGGCATTTAACGCAACAGCTATTTTAATTGTAGCCGATAAATTCAAAGGGCGATAGAAATGGTTAATATATATGAAATACGTGGAGATAATGTAAATGGACGATGTCATCACTCTTTCCACGTTATTTTTAAACAACGCATAGCGACTGAAAAATTGTATTCCGGCACTGCTGGGATCGAACCCCAGAACTCTCGATAATTAGTCGGGTGCGTTCGAATTTACGCTACAGCGCCAACAATTCTTCAGCGCCATGCGTGGTTTATCAGTCAGCATCTGACTACACGAATACGTATTGATGGTCTCAGCAACTGAGATGTCGTCATCTGGTGGCATTTAACGCAACAGCTATTTTAATTGTAGCTGATAAATTCAAAGGGCGATAGAAATGGTTAATATATATGAAATACGTGGAGATAATGTAAATGGACGATGTCATCACTCTTTCCACGTTATTTTTTAAACAACGCATAGCGACTGAAAAATTGTATTCCGGCACTGCTGGGATCGAACCCCAGAACTCTCGATAACTAGTCGGGTGCGTTCGAATTTACGCTACAGCGCCAACAATTCTCAGCGCCATGCGTGGTTTATCAGTCAGCATCTGACTACACGAATACGTATTGATGGTCTCAGCAACTGAGATGTCGTCATCTGGTGGCATTTAACGCAACAGCTATTTTAATTGTAGCTGATAAATTCAAAGGGCGATAGAAATGGTTAATATATATGAAATACGTGGAGATAATGTAAATGGACGATGTCATCACTCTTTCCACGTTATTTTTTAAACAACGCATAGCGACTGAAAAATTGTATTCCGGCACTGCTGGGATCGAACCCCAGAACTCTCGATAACTAGTCGGGTGCGTTCGAATTTACGCTACAGCGCCAACAATTCTCAGCGCCATGCGTGGTTTATCAGTCAGCATCTGACTACACGAATACGTATTGATGGTCTCAGCAACTGAGATGTCGTCATCTGGTGGCATTTAACGCAACAGCTATTTTAATTGTAGCTGATAAATTCAAAGGGCGATAGAAATGGTTAATATATATGAAATACGTGGAGATAATGTAAATGGACGATGTCATCACTCTTTCCACGTTATTTTTTAAACAACGCATAGCGACTGAAAAATTGTATTCCGGCACTGCTGGGATCGAACCTCAGAACTCTCGATAACTAGTCGGGTGCGTTCGAATTTACGCTACAGCGCCAACAATTCTCAGCGCCATGCGTGGTTTATCAGTCAGCATCTGACTACACGAATACGTATTGATGGTCTCAGCAACTGAGATGTCGTCATCTGGTGGCATTTAACGCAACAGCTATTTTAATTGTAGCTGATAAATTCAAAGGGCGATAGAAATGGTTAATATATATGAAATACGTGGAGATAATGTAAATGGACGATGTCATCACTTTCCACGTTATTTTTTTAAACAACGCATAGCGACTGAAAAATTGTATTCGCTGGGATCGAACCCCAGAACTCTCGATAATTGCAGGTCTGCGTTCCAACAATTCAGCGCCTGAATTCTGCGCCATGTTGTATCAGGCCTGCCAATATCTCAGCAAGATGTCGTCATCTGGCGGCATTTAACGCAACAGCTATTTTAATTGTAGCTGATAAATCAAGGGCGATAGAAATGGTTAATATATATGAAATACGTGGAGATAATGTAAATGGACGATCACTCTTTCCACGTTATTTTTTAAACAACGCATAGCGACTGAAAAATTGTATTCTCGGCACGTTGATCGAACCCTGTCGATATTCGAATTTAAATACAGCGCCAACAATTTCAGCGCCATGCGTGGTTTATCAGTCAGCATCTGACTACACGAATACGTATTGATGGTCTCAGCAACTGAGATGTCGTCATCTGGTGGCATTTAACGCAACAGCTATTTTAATTGTAGCTGATAAATTCAAAGGGCGATAGAAATGGTTAATATATATGAAATACGTGGAGATAATGTAAATGGACGATGTCATCACTTTTCCACGTTATTTTTAAACAACGCATAGCGACTGAAAATACGTATTCGTGTAGTCAGATGAGACCATCAATACGTATTCGTGTAGTCAGATGCTTCTGGGGTTCGATCCCAGCAGTGCCGGAATACAATTTTTCAGTCGCTATGCGTTGTTTAAAAAATAACGTGGAAAGAGTGATGACATCGTCCATTTACATTATCTCCACGTATTTCATATATATTAACCATTTCTATCGCCCTTTGAATTTATCAGCTACAATTAAAATAGCTGTTGCGTTAAATGCCACCAGATGACGACATCTCAGTTGCTGAGACCATCAATACGTATTCGTGTAGTCAGATGCTGACTGATAAACCACGCATGGCGCTGAGAATTGTTGGCGCTGTAGCGTAAATTCGAACGCACCCGACTAGTTATCGAGAGTTCTGGGGTTCGATCCCAGCAGTGCCGGAATACAATTTTTCAGTCGCTATGCGTTGTTTAAAAAATAACGTGGAAAGAGTGATGACATCGTCCATTTACATTATCTCCACGTATTTCATATATATTAACCATTTCTATCGCCCTTTGAATTTATCAGCTACAATTAAAATAGCTGTTGCGTTAAATGCCACCAGATGACGACATCTCAGTTGCTGAGACCATCAATACGTATTCGTGTAGTCAGATGTTGACTGATAAACCACGCATGGCGCTGAGAATTGTTGGCGCTGTAGCGTAAATTCGAACGCACCCGACTAGTTATCGAGAGTTCTGGGGTTCGATCCCAGCAGTGCCGGAATACAATTTTTCAGTCGCTATGCGTTGTTTAAAAAATAACGTGGAAAGAGTGATGACATCGTCCATTTCCATTTGCTATGTGTGTTATATATTAAACGTTTGGAGTTAAAAATGTTCTGCTTACTAACGTTTGTTAATTAGTTCTGAAGTGTTAATACCATTGTGATTAATTCAAGCATGTTGGAATAGTAACTTTCTGCTGGAACAGTATTCATGAGGTGCTGACAGAATAAAGGAAAAGATCTGTACAGGGTGAGTCAAAAGTCATAGGACACCCTTGTATTTCAAAAACGTAAGGGAAAATGAGATATCTGAATACCCCAGCAAAGAATCGGTGAGGGAGCCTATATTTTAAGCTATTTCCGGAATATGGACACCATCTTGAAATCCGCCATATACGTCAAATTTTTCAAATGGTAAGAGGGTCATGTTGCATATCAAACAAGACCAGAAGTTTCTCAGAAATTGATTGCCGTAATCAGATTTGACATATGTGTTGTGGTTCACAAGTTCTCAACACAGAAAGTTGAAATAACAACCTCTAAAATACCCAATGATGCGCAGCTATTTGATGTGTTCAATGTGCTGTCCCTGTTGCTGAACACAGAGCTGAAGGCCCTTCATCCAGTCCACCCCGACGAGAATATCGGGAGAAATGCACTTACAGGTCTTGGATGCGTTGCTGAAGGTGGAGTTTGTCGCGGATTTTCTTAGCATACAGCAGGTGTTTCAGATTACCTCACAGGTAAAAGTCGAGTGGTGTGAGGTCGCGGGATCTGGGTGGCCATTCCACAGGACCACGCCGGTCAATCCAGTGACCAAGGAATTGAATATTTAGCCATTGACAAACAGTTGGTCCGCAGTGTGGTGGAGCCCCATCGTGTTGTAAATAACAGGGGATACTGCCATTTTCATTCAAAAGGATAAGGAACACTGTTTCCTGTAGCATTTCCAGGTTGCGCTGGGCATTTGGGTTATTTTCGATGAAAATGGGTCCGATTACACGGGCCCCCATATTACACGCCACACCATAACCTTTACATCACCAAAGACTTTGGATGGTTCCGTCCAGTGGGGGTTCCTGTCACTCCAGTACCTGTGGTTCTGACGATTAACCTCACCCCTGACATAAAAATTGGCCTCGTCACTGAACAAAATGCCTGTGCGAATGAGGGATCCCGTGGATGTTGGTCTAAAGCCCAGGTGCAGATCTTGACACGACTATCATAGTTGCTGCTGCATCTGAATCTTGAACGGATGCTAGTGAGCTGTGTGAAGAATCCGTACAATAGCTGACCGGCTGATACCACATTCTGCTGCGAGACGTCGTGTGCTACGTTGTGCAAAGGATGCCAAGACCATTGTTGAGATTTCCTCGTTGGAAGCAGTTTTCGGCCGACCACTACGTGGCTTGTCGTCCACAGTCCCAGTTTCTCAGAATTTTGATATCAGGTATGCGACAGTGCTGTGAGGAATTGGTGGTCTTTCTGGGTGCGTCTGCGGCTATGATACGTCAGCTGCGTTCCCTAGACATTAACACCACCTCAATCCTCTCCTCTTTCGTCAATGCCATCTTCACTTACCTGCAACAAACAATGGTTATTTCAACTTTCTGTGTTGATAACTTGTGAATCACAACACATATATCAAATCTGATTACGGCAATCAATTTCTGAGAAAATTCTGTTCGTGTGTGATATGCAACATGACCCCCTTACCATTTGAAAAAATTGACTTTGATCCAATATGGAGGATTTTAAGATGGCGATCATGTTCTCGAAATAGCCTGAAAGATAGGCCTCTTCACCGATTCTTTGTTGGGGTATTCAGATATTTCATTTTCCCTCCCGTTTCTGAAATACAAGGATGTCCTGCGACTTTTGACTCACTGTATTTCTTTGGACTTCATTTGCGTGACTCCTGATGCACCTTTTTTTTTATTGCAGGTTTAAGGTGGTTCCATCTAAAACCTCTGCATTGTGTTTCTAATGGTAAAACTTATTTACATATTTTCTTCGCAATTAACGTATTCCCAAGGATTAAAATTTGCACGTCGATAAAACTAACTTTAAGTTATAGCATGGGATACTTAATACTTGCTGAAATATAACCATAGTTAAGCAATCCAACATTTGTCTGTCTACTGACGTCATCAATGTACAGGTCGCGCCATCTATTAACAGGTCTGGACATTACTCAAAGAAAAATGATCGATTTTTAATATAATTATGGTTATGTTTTAGCAAGTATTAAGTGTCTCATGCTATAACTGAAAGTTAGTTTAATCCATGTGCAAATTTTCATCCTTGGATATACATTAATTGCGAAGAAAATATGTAAAGAAATTTTACCATTGAAAACATAAGGCAAAGACTTTAGGTGGAACCACCTTAACGGCCACTGTGAGCAACTCAATGGGTTATAAGCAGTCTCCCGTCCCTAATTTAGGGCCACTGATTCCAGGGAGAGCAGAGTGCCAGTGCCGTAAGACAAACACAACATCCATGCCTCTCAGGGATTCGAACCCGGACCCTTCTCGGACTAATGATCAGGAGCCACTGCGCTACCGGGGCGGCTCTGTTGCAAGTAAAGTACTTAGGAAGAACTGATTGTAGGTAGTGTTCAGTAAGTCATATATACACGAGCAAATAGTAAAGAACATTGCACTTAACTTACGTTCTTTATCATTATTTTATTAAAGGTTTAAATAGTCACCCGTCCTTAATATGGGATCAGTGCCATAAGACAAGCACAATGTACATGCCAGGGGCGGCGGAAAGTGGAGTTTGTTGACCGGGCCCGAAATTTCGAATCGCGGTACACCCTCTACCTTCCCGCTTCCCCGAACAAACAGAAGAAAAACAATGCCTAAGGAGCTTTGTTGGGAATTAGGACCACCCAACCACTTACCTAGAGAAACTTTCTAAGGCACATCACAACAATAGCACATATGCCGAATAAAAAAATAATAAAAATGAAAACTTTGGCTGAAATTATTGACCGGGCCCGGGACCTGGCGACCCGGGCGGTTCCGCCGCCAATGGTACATGCCTCACCGGGATTCGAACTCGGGCCCTATCTCGGACGAATGGTCAGAAAACGTAATTTCCACGATAAAGCGTTGGTAATGTGGTTAGCTAATTTCTTTTCACTAATAAATATTTTTAGTTTACATGAACTTCTATGAAATAATGGTATCTCGGAAGATTCCCTTCTTTCACAAATTTCCTTACAACACATGTGTATAAATACAAACCATATTCTATTCACATATATGCACTCGTTTCATATCCTTTGCAAACCTTCGTATCATGATAGTGCCGTTGAAAATGAGCCACAAAATTAATTATTTTCGTTTTGCAAATTTACAAAAATACACATAGCGGTACCAACGGCATTGCGCATTTGGCTAATCGCAAACCTCGTGTCTGTTTAATCGGCGATTGTTACGGGTTCGATTCCCCGTTACTGGCCGTCTCAGTCCTCGAAACTCGATCCTGGACGTCTAGGCCGCTTCCAGTGGCTATCCCTGCGACCTGTACCCTCTCCCAGCATCTGGGTAGGCGTCCAATCTGGTGCATTCCCGTCTGTGAAATTCTAATAGAGGTTGCGGCTCCATTCCGCGGCACTAGATCTTAACGATCTGAGATGTCATATGAAGAAGAAGACATACAGCGGTGGTAAACTTGTTAGCTAATTCATTTTCGCTAACAAATGGAGTAACGGTTTCAAGATCCCAACGCTTCAGTATTCGGATGTTTTGTTTCTAAAGCGCATGCAGAATTGTGCAAGAAGCTTTGACCTAATAAATATTGCAAATCAAAACTTCTATAATATAAACTGAGGTTTTCATTCAGTTACCAAGCATGTCGCATTTCCAGTAATTTATCACTGGAGCACAGAACTTCGGTACCAGAGGCTTCACAAAAATGTATTTTGGTAAAATTAGTTTTGCACTGCTCTGAAAAAGGAGAAATATTGTTAGTACGCACTTAAACAACACCCATTTCATCTACCGTCACCTTATTGGAGTGATACCTGTGGCAGTATGTCCTGTTAGGCACCTTGTGGAAACAAAATTGTGAAAGCACAAGTGGACCTTTAGAAGCCATCACCTCTCTGTCGTGCAAGAAGGTCGGTATTGGTTTTTGTAGAGCCACTGCTGTCGAACCCACGCAGACTATGTTTGGTGATGCCGAGTATGTCTAATGACAGGATTAGGCAAAAAATATACTAAGAACGGCGGTCTCAATATTTAATACAGACAACCAGGAACTGTGACGTACCTGCGAGCAGGACGCACACGGCATAAAGGCACATAGCAATCAGAATAAACGTCTGCGTAGCTCAGTTGGTAGAGCGACTTGTTCCGGAATAAGCGGACTCGGGTTCGAATCCCGGCGTTGACCG
Organism: Macrothele yani; assembly: GCA_039090855.1. Lineage (NCBI taxonomy): Eukaryota > Metazoa > Arthropoda > Arachnida > Araneae > Macrothelidae > Macrothele > Macrothele yani. The sequence goes on from CM076996.1 coordinate 120,998,118, forward strand.
AAAATGACGGAGAAATTTACTTCGTTATAATGGCGCCCGAACTATCCGGATGACCCGACCGTTCAAAATCTCGCAATGGTGTGATGTTCTTTCCACACCGTGAGATAGGAAAAATCAGAGAATCCCTTCTCCAGCGCTTCGAAAAATAAATGTGTGTGACGTTGCATTCCACACACTAGATTGACTGGGAGTTCTCAAGTGCACGTTCTACAGCGGATGGCTGCCTGCAACGATTCATGGTCACGGCTGACCCGTGGGCCATGCCCCGGCCCTCTTTCGGGGGGGGGGAGATGTGACGTACCTGCCAGCAGGACGCACACGACATAAAGGCACATAGCAATCAGAATAAACGTCTGCGTAGCTCAGTTGGTAGAGCGACTTGTTCCGGAATAAGCGGACTCGGGTTCGAATCCCGGCGTAGACCGAAAATGACAGAGAAATTTACTTCGTTATAGAACATTAAACAGAAGTCATCGCTCCCTCCACGTTTCTGCAAGTGAACCCACTTGCAGAAACGTGGAGGGAGCGATTACTTCTGTTTCAAGTCTCAATATTCCACCGCATTCACATTGTCACACTGCGTCAGCAGGAACTATACTGGTAACAATTCCAACCCCAGGAGACGTCCCTAAAGCTTACTTCGAGCCATTAATACAACCTCCGACAATGAAACTGTACGTGGGGGATTTGCCAAACGATGGATGTCCGCGATTCACAACAGTTGTTGCTGATACTTATGAATCGATTCTTGCCTGATGACACCCGCCGATACTGTCACAGAGATTTGGAACAACTTCCTGATGGGCTATTTGATCTGCAGTGTCGACACGAAGCATCCGGAACCGCTTGTCCAACGACAACCTTCTCTATAGGTGCCATGGTGAACACTTACACCCTGCCACCATGCTCGCCGGCAAAAATGGGCCAGGTCCCACGCTGAATGGGTATTAGATAGCAATAGCCGTGTGTGCTTCATGGAAGAATGCTGAGTCAACATGGCTCCTGTTAACAGTAGGTAACGAGCGTTATCAGGAGCCACGTTGATTCAGGATCGTCTGCTAGCCTTCCAGTATCCCAGCGATCGTGTTTAGCTGGACGGCGGTTTGGTAAGGTTTGATGCCGAAATCATGTGTGGATGCCACACATCGCTCATCGTCATCCAGAACAGTCTGAGCGCTATGCAGTATCGGGACAATGTTATTCTACCAGCTATGCACCCTCGCATCTTCAACAGTGAACACTTACAGGAAGACAGCGCCCGAGCCCATCGTCCGAGTCTGGTGAATGCATACCTCCAAGAGGCAGCGATTGCACGGATGGAGTTGTATGCACTCTCTCTCCTGATCTATACCTCATTGAGCATGCTTGAAACCAACTTATGCTGGCTATGTGATTCCGCAGAAATCCACCGCGTCCCTTGGACAAACTGTGGACCAAAATAGCCACAACAACCTGGTGTGCAGTATGCCACGCAAGTTACGAGCCTACACCACTTCAGTGGGAAGGGGCATGACTTACTTTTGGGTCATTCCTACACGTTTTTCTATGTACACTCACCGTCAAAAAAATAGTTGCACTGTGACGTACCTGCCAGCAGGACGCACACGACATAAAGGCAGATAACAATCAGAATAAACGTCTGCGTAGCTCAGTTGGTAGAGCGACTTATTCTGGAATAAGCGGCTCGGGTTCGAATCCCGGCGTAGACCGAAAATGACGGAGAAACTTACTTCGTTATAATGGCGCCCGAACTATCCGGATGACCCGGCCGTTCAAAATCTCGCATTGGTGTGATGTTATTTCTACACCGTGAGATAGGAAAAATCAGAGAATCCCTTCTCCAGCGCTTCGAAAAATAAATATGTGTGACGTTGCATTCCACACACCAGATTGACTGGGAGTTCTCAAGTGCACGTTCTACAGTGGATGGCTGCCTGCAACGATTCATAGTCACGGCTGACCCGTGGGCCATGCCCCCGGCCCTCTTTCGGGGGAGATGTGACGTACCTGCCAGCAGGACGCACACGACATAAAGGCAGATAACAATCAGAATAAACGTCTGCGTAGCTCAGTTGGTAGAGCGACTTATTCTGGAATAAGCGGCCTCGGGTTCGAATCCCGGCGTAGACCAAAAATGACGGAGAAATTTACTTCGTTATAATGGCGCCCGAACTATCCGGATGACCCGGCCGTTCAAAATCTCGCATTGGTGTGATGTTATTTCCATACCGCGAGACAGGAAAAATCAGAGAATCCCTTCTCCAGCGCTTCGAAAAATAAATGTGTGTGACGTTGCATTCCACACACCAGATTGACTGGGAGTTCTCAAGTGCACGTTCTACAGTGGATGGCTGCCTGCAACGATTCATGGTCACGGCTGACCCGTGGGCCATGCCCCCGGCCCTCTTTCGGGGGGAGATGTGACGTACCTGCCAGCAGGACGCACACGACATAAAGGCAGATAGGAATCAGAATAAACGTCTGCGTAGCTCAGTTGGTAGAGCGACTTGTTCCGGAATAAGCGGCCTCGGGTTCGAATCCCGGCGTAGACCAAAAATGACGGAGAAATTTACTTCGTTATAATGGCGCCCGAACTATCCGGATGACCCGGCCGTTCAAAATCTCGCATTGGTGTGATGTTATTTCCACACCGCGAGACAGGAAAAATCAGAGAATCCCTTCTCCAGCGCTTCGAAAAATAAATGTGTGTGACGTTGCATTCCACACACCAGATTGACTGGGAGTTCTCAAGTGCACGTTCTACAGTGGATGGCTGCCTGCAACGATTCATGTTCACGGCTGACCCGTGGGCCATGCCCCCGGCCCTCTTTCGGGGGGGGAGATGTGACGTACCTGCCAGCAGGACGCACACGACATAAAGGCAGATAACAATCAGAATAAACGTCTGCGTAGCTCAGTTGGTAGAGCGACTTATTCTGGAATAAGCGGCCTCGGGTTCGAATCCCGGCGTAGACCAAAAATGACGGAGAAATTTACTTCGTTATAGCACCCAGAAGGACTTGTCGGATTGCAATACTATTCGGGAGGAATGTAAAGGTTACCAGGAACAATAAATGATTAAACATTGAGATAGATATGGGCAATATTTATTGAGCTGCACGCCAATAAGTAGTGTCTCTCAGTATGGCGTTGGGCTGCCAGGTTTGCTCACACAGCATGCCAGACGTCTCGGCATGGAGTTGTACAGGTTCTTAATGGTGTTCTGCGATAAACCATCCCATGCAGCTTGAATCTTCTCATGTAGCTCCTGCAGATTGTGTGGTACGGGTGGAGTGTGGATAGCGCGTCCAATAGCATCCCACACATTGTGAAAATCCTCCAAATACGTGGCGTCAGTGAATAAACAAAGACATCGTTCTTTCCACGTTTTATCAACACATAGCAACCGAAAAATTGTTATCCGGTCACCGCTGGTGATCCGAACCCCAAATCTCTCGATATCTGGCCTAGGGCGTTAGCCTTACACCACGGTGGCCAACAATCCACGGCGCTATGTGCGTTTTTCTGTCAGCTTCTGACATAATAAACCCGTAAGATGGGCTCAGCTACTGAAACGTCTTGTTGATAAAACGTGGAAAGAGAGATGTCTTTGATTATTCACTGACGCCACGTATTTAGAAAATGTTCACTTTGGATCTCGCCCATTGGATTTAACTGCTGTAATTATTATTTAGCCAGTGCCGTTAATGCCCACCAGATGGAGACGTCTCAATAGCTGAGCCCATCTTACGGATTTATGATGTCAGAAACTGATAGAAAAACACACATAGGGCCGTTGATTGTTTGCCACCGTAGCGTAAGGCTAACGCGCTCGGCTAGATATCGAGAGATCTGGGATTCGGATCCCCAGCGGTAACCGGATAACAATTTTTCGGTTGCTATGCGTTGATAAAACGTGGAAAGGGCGATGCCTTTATTTATCCCACACATTTTCAATCGGCGATAGGTCTGGCGATGCGGCTAGCCATGGCAGAGTCTCAGTCCCTTGAAAGTAATCTCTCGAGACAGCAGCAGTATGTGGACGAGCGTTGTCCTGTTCGATAATCGCACCGGAGTGAGCATTCAGAAAATGTTGCAGGATCTCATTAAGGTAACGCTCGGCTGTCAAAGTGCCTGTAATGAACACCAAAGGTGATCTAGCATCGTAGGCAATTGCATTCCACACCATGACACTAGGCCTTCTGGACGTGTGACTCTCGACAACAAACCGTTCATCTTGGCGCTGACCACGGTGCCTCCACACACGGATTCGTTGGTCATCTTCTCCAAGACAAAAGCGGGAATCGTCACTGAAGATCCCCCGCTGCCATTCTAGGTGGCTCCATGACAGTCTGGCACGACACCATTGCAGTCTTTGGCGACGATGCAATGGGGTTAAGGGCAGTCGTCGTAACGGTCTGCGTGCGTGTAGTCCTAGGTCTAGGTCATGCAGCTGTCTGCCAATGGTTCTGGTACTAAACGGACGATGCATGGAGGGCACCACTGCTCGCTGAATATTCGCAATCGTGGCTTCCGGACAACCCGTCGGTCCTCTCTCTCCGTGGTTCGTTTAGGTCTCGCCAACCCTTCGTGTCGCTGGTGCGCGCCTTGTTCTATCCACTGCCACCAACAGCGGGCAATGGTTATATCTGCACGACCTGTATGGCGCGCAATAAGGCTATAAGACCATCCCACTTCCCGGAGCCCGACGATGCGGCCGCCTCTCTAACTCCTCCAACTGCTCGAATTGCTTCCGAACTTTTCTCCGAGGCATACTTCACTTGCAAAGGATGCAACCAACACAACAGCACTAGTCAGAATGGCAAGCACGCGCAACGGGACTACCTTATATAGCCGGTCAGGCGCAGCGCTAAGACCCCTCCTTGCTTGCGTCCCATGCGCGACCGAGCGTGATAGTTGAATCATTTGCATGTCTCATGATGTCAAACCTACTCACCAAGTTTCATTCCTGTCGGTTGCTTCCTTCTGCGTGCAAACTATTTTTTTGACGATGAGTGTATATCCTCAGACTACCAGCACCGTGTGTCCTAGAACTTCCATGTGATGTTTCTGTATTTAGCGCATTTCTAAGTTTAATAAATGTTTTTGGCACTTCAGTGTCATTGCTCTCACGCAGAAGTCCTCCCTCGACGCCTGCTTACATGGTCTGTCAGAGATTTGGGTGTTGCAACACATTTCTTGATATGTATGTTTTGGATTCAAAGAGACGTCATAATCTTTTGTCGAAATCCTGAAACCTGAAAATTTTGTTTCTGCATAGCGAATTGAGCCTCTATCTCCTAGTTTTCTTTCAATTTTGGTTCCGTTATCTCACTCAGGGGAATGCATTTTTCCAAATATGCCTTATCCGGGACTCGAATCCTGGTCCAGCTAACTAGAAACCTATGCCTCTAACCACTTGGGCACCGGGGCGGCGAATAAACATTTTGAGAGTGTTCATCGATGCTTTTTCCTCCCACCTCGTAATTGCCTGTATCCTGGCAATTGGCATCCATTTTAGATATTGGGTAATATCCAAAAGTTCTACCCGTTTTTGTAATAGATGCAAATTGCGATCGGAGTAATTACGTCACAGATGACGCTGCGATGCCGAATTTTCGGCCAATAGAGCGTGGAGCAGTAGGGCATTTAGAGGTACTAGGTTTGATCGAGTAAGTCATTCGTAACGGAAATCACGGACGGTGTAACATGGCATGCGAAAAGGAGCATATTAGACATTGTTTACTGTACGAGTTCGATAAAGGCAGTACTGCAGCCACGGCTTGCCGCAAGATCTGTCTAGTGTATGGGAAGGATGCAGTTGATGATAGCACATGTCGCCATTGGTTTCGGAAATTCCGGGACGGCGACAGAAGCTGTAAATATCAACCACGTCCTGGTCGTCCATCCGTGGTTTCTGACGAGGATCTGTACCAAGCCATAACAAATGCCCCACATCCAACCGTTCAGGAATTAGCGGAAACGTTGTCGGTACGCAGAACAACAGTCGAAAGACGGATGCTTGCGCTTGGATTCATCACCAAGTTCGATAACTGGGTTATGCACCAGCTTTCTGCAAAGCAACGAATGGAGAGAATCCGTACCCGTGTTTCTTTGCTTTCTCGTCACAGAAATGAACCGTTTTTGGGACGAATTGTAACGGGCGATGAGAAATGGGCACTGTGCCGTAATATAAAGCGTCGACGGACTGTGTGCCAAGGTGCGGAGCCTGCTCCATCGACCTCAAAAGGAAGACTGCATCCCAAAAACGTTTTGTTGAGTGTTTGGTGGGATGCCCAGGGAATAATCCACTGGGAGGTGTTGGCATCTAACCGAACGATAAATGCTGACCTCTACTACCAACAGTTGGACAGATTGCGAGAACAACTGACATCGAAGCGGCCAGCACTCATCAATCGCAAAGGCGTGATCCTTCATCATGATAACGCCAGACCTCATGCTGCTTTAATCACTCGGCAAAACTTACTGGACTTTGGTTGGGAAGTGTTACCTTACCCGGAGTATTCCCCTGATTTGGCATCTACGGACTACCACCTTTTTCGATTATTACAGAACGCTTTCGCTCTCCAAACCGTCGTTGTGTGGTCGATGTGAAAACGGCATTACATGACTTTTTTGACTCTAAAACACGGGAGTTTTTCCGGCGTGGGATTCACCTACACATAGACAGATGACAAGAGGTCATACAGAATGATAGCAATTATGTGAAATCCTAGGTACGTTATTTGTTGTGTTCTCCTCCTTTCTTTGTAGCCTACAAAAACGGGTTAAACTTATGCACACACCCAATATGATGAATTCTTTAATGAAGAATATGTTACAAACCAACCAATATTTGCTGTCCTGGTGGCGGAGTGATACGAAGCGTTGGCTTCTAAACATTCCTCCGAAATGGGTCCGGGTTCGAATCCTAGGTGAGACGCCTATGGCGTATTTGTCTCATGGCACTTATTCTCTCTCCTTCCTGGAACCATTGATCCCAAATCAGGGACCGGCGATTGCTTATAGCTCATTGAGTTGTCACGGCGGTCGTTAACCCCCCCCATAAGCAAAAACAATCAATACTATTTGATTTTCAAAGCTCCATGGTAACCGCCCAAGACTATTAAAAATGTCCACGAAGTATTTAAAAAATAAAAATTGTGTCTGTGCTTACCATCACTGAATCCACAAACAGACAAAACGGAGAATATCGGACATACTTTCTTTTGCCCAATATAAAAAAGTATCTTGCGATCAAACAGAAACAGCTATGGGAAGAACTGAACGTATTGCATTGATTTGTGCTTCAGATGAGCCAGTATAATTAAACGTAGACGAAATATGTATTAACCGTGGCCAATGATGCTGTGCAGTAACATGAAGATCGGGAGGGAGCGGAGCCCATTTAAGAGGAGGCCTAATGGGGCTACAGCCCCGGGCCCCGCACTTTCAAGGGCCCCCAACAGGGCCGAATTGAACTTCTGCGGGGCCCAGGGCGAAATTTCATATATAGAGGGCCCTAGGGAAATGAATCTCATAGTTTAATGAAATCATTGTATGAAAAATGAAAATAGACAAAAATTATCATAAAGGAAAATGATTATCTCAAATCATTGTGAATTTCAGAAAAAGACCATCATATGGATTGAAAATTCAGAGAGAGAGAGAGAGAGTGTAAACAGTTTCTTTATGATAATTTTCGTGTATTTTATTTTTCAGAGACAGAGACAGACAGACAGACTGACACAGAGAGAGACAGACAGACAGTGTAACGTACCAGGAGATGTGACGTACCTGCCAGAAGGACGCACACGACATAAAGGCAGATAGGAATCAGAATAAAACCTCCGCGTAGCTCAATTGGTAGAGCAACTTATTCCGGAATGAGGGGACCCGGGTTCGAATCCTGGCGCGGATAAAAATGACGGAGAAATTTACTTCGTTATAATGGCACCCGAACTATCCGGATGACCCGACCGTTCAAAAGCTCGCAATGGTCGCGGTGTTATTTCCACACCGCGAGATAGGAAAAATAAGAGAATCCTTCTCCAGCACTTCGAAAAAAACAAATAATAATAAATAAATAAATAAGGGGGAGATGATGTAACGTACCAGGAGATGTGACGTACCTGCCAGAAGGACGCACACGACATAAAGGCAGATAGGAATCAGAATAAAACGTCCGCGTAGCTCAATTGGTAGAGCAACTTATTCCGGAATGAGGGGACCCGGGTTCGAATCCTGGCGTGGATAAAAATGACGGAGAAATTCACTTCGTTATAACAGGTAGAGTGTCAGAGATGCAGACAGACATTGAGTGGGAGAGAGACAGACAGACAGAGTGAGGGACAGACAGAGAGATAGAGTGAGACAGACAGACAGACAGTGAGGGACAGACAGAGAGATAGAGAGACAGACAGACATTGAATGAGAGAGACAGACATTGAGTGAGAGAGACACAGACGGACAGACAGACAGATAGTGAGAGAGACACAGACAGACAGAGAGTGAGAGTGAGACAGAGAGTGAGAGTGAGACAGACAGATAGACAGACATTGAGTGAGAGAGAGAAGGGCGGACAGGCAGAGGGACAGGCAGACATACAAAGAGAGGAAGAGAATAAAAAGTGCTGAAATCTACGACTTTCTTTCTGGAGAGGAGGAAGTTTAGGTTGATTTATTATCTTAATAAAAACTTTCCTACAAAATGATAAAAAAGATAGCTTTAACTAATCTGCGTAGCGAATATTTTTCCATAGCAAACATTTTTGCGTATTGGATAATAACGATCCCTCTTAAATAAATTCGTATATACAGTATATATTTTTTTCCTGGTACATGTTTTAGTGTTTGATTTTTGATGAAAAGTGGAATAACTGGTAAATTAATGACTTTATTCACCTCTTATACGCGCTCACGTATAAAAATTGCTTTATTTCTTTATTTTTTTATTTCCAACACTGTTTTTAAAGTCACTGAACGATTGGCCTCTATATATAGCCTAGACACAACTTTGCCATTGTTCTTTTTATTTTTTTAAATTTCAGTACCCGGTTTACACACAAATTGTTGAGTATATAATAGGGAGTCAGAAAATTTGATGAAATTTAATTTCTTATTTCATGAATATGGAAAAGTTTAAGGTTTAAGTAAGTTGGGGGGAGGTATAAACTGAAAAAAAAACAACCTTACAACATGTTAGTAAAATCATGCAATGCATTGATTATGATACGCTTTCCAACATACCAGAAATTGTGCGCAGACAAACTCTCCTCCCAACCCTGACTATTGATTCATTCAGACCTCCGGAATAACATACTAAAGTTTTGTCCCAATAGAAGCATTTTTACTCAAGTTATGATGATAATGGCTGTGGAATAAATCTCACTCCTGTGCCCTGACCTTTGATCCCATTTCGATCATATTCAGCATAACGTATTCAGTTTACTTCCGGAACAACATGATAACGTTTTGTCGGAATCAAAGCATTTTTACGTAACTTATGACGCATAAGAGCGATGCAATGGATCCCGCTCCTATGTCCTGATCTTTGACCCCATTTCGCTTATTTTCAATAGGGTTCGTCCCCAGGTTGTCCCCTACGACATACTAAAATTTAATTGAAATTGGATAATTTTTACGCGAGTTATCCGGTGGATAGTCAGACGGACAAAGCTGGAGCATATACGCTCCTTCAACCTACGGTTGGAAAACGTAAAAATATATTTTTGAGGGCCTTGCGCCCCAAAACTTAAAAAAAAAACCCAATAAATATGGAGAATTCTAGCAAAAACAATTTTGTTTTTGTTTTGTAAAGTGCGGGGCCCCGTGAAGACGCGGGGCCCGGGGCGACCGCCCCGGTTGCCCCTATGGTCCAGCCGGCTCTGGCCCCCAGAATTATGCAGGACGCTTGAAGCATTGACAAAGTTCTACAGTTTGTACAGTTTTTTTTTTTTTTTTGTAGATAGCACAGCAAAAAAAAAAAATCTCTTTCTTTCCGCGTATTTTTAGGAGGAGTCCGAAAAAAGTATAGTCGCTCCCAGTCCATCTTCAAATCTTTCGAAAGCATTACAGAAGTTATTTGTACGCATTTGAAATTGAGGGAAATTTTCATATATTAAGAATTCGTTTGAATCGTTATATTTGGTTCATATTATTTTGTCCAGTGCTTCGATATAATTTCAATGAGCTGAACCCAACCCGGGGGTGAGGGGTGGGTGGAGGTAAAAGCGGAACTGATCTGGTATCCATTTTTCAGCCTTGCATTTTTACATTTTCTTGCTATCACTGATTTGTCGATGAATCATGGGATACACACTTCAATACGGTGGGGATATTTCTATGGCTTCCTCATCATAATTCGGGAATGTTTTCTCAAGGTATTTTTATTCATCCACCCATAGTGAAATCCTAGATATGAAACTAATACCGGGGCCCCAAAATGCTGTCCAGCGTCAGGCCCCTATCTCCGTAAATGTGCTCTTTGAGGGAGGATCTGAAGTATGGGATATTTTTAAACAGAATAATTCAGGATCGTAAGTCCGAGAATGATAAAAACCGCATGGTATAAAGGAAACTGAGACAGTGTTTAACTCAGCACATCTGCGAGAAAAAATCGCAGAAAAAGCAGGATAAACAAATATGAAACAAGAAAGATGACACCAAATTTTCGGGTGTAATGAGCACGTCTTTTGAATCCGTTCTGACGAGAATTAAATTTATCAAAGCTATTCAAAGTCAATGGAGCCAGTATGGAAAACAATAGTATCTGACTGAAGAAAGAAGATTTTCAATCGGGTTTATTATCCCGCAGATATTGTTGTAAACGGAATCGTGAACTTACGCCCTCTGGTTGCAGAATTGTGCGTTAAGAAAAATTTGAAATTATCTGAGAAACGTTTCGCAGCGGAAACGCTCTCCAACATAGAAAGAATTTTTCAAATCGGACTATTCGAAGCAGAGATATGGACAAATATAAGACAGGCATCTACGTCCCCTGGCGGGAAACCCGTTAATTATTTTAGGAAGAATGTATTCTCAAAAGGTTTTTCGATGTGAGCGGTATTGGCCCAAGAAAAAAAAAATTTAGTCGAATTTCAGGAGCTCAGATTTTTCTGCAAATACATCAGAAGAAGAAAGGCCCCTGGTGGCCAACCCATTTTTTTACCAAAAATTAGAAATTATATGCAAAGGATTTCCCATCAGGAGCTGTATCCGGTGCGAAAAGAATTTCAAGTAATTCGTAGACTTTGCGCTAGGGTGAGAAAACGCCCCCTAGCTCAAAGTCTACGAATTACTTGAAAATTTTGAAATTTTATGAAAACATGTCACACCGGAAACTCTATCCAATAAAAAAAGAATTTTTCAAATAGGACCATTAGAAGCAGAGATATTAACAAAAATAGGATATATATTTACGCCCCCTGGCGGAGAAACCATGCAATATTTTAAGAAGAAAATATTCCGAAAAGGTTTATCGACGTGAGTGGCATCGGTCCACGAAAGAATTTTTTCAATCGAGATGTTGGAAGCTCAGATTTTATGCCAAATACATCAGAAGCAAAAAATAATTCTTACGCCCCCTGGTGGCCAAAGTATTCTTTATAAAAAATTAGAAATTATATGCAAAAGATTTTCTATTCGGAGCTGTATCCGCTGAAGAAAAGAATTTTCAAATCGGAGTTTTAGAAGAAGAGATATCGTAGAAAACGTAATTTACTTTTGCGCCCCCTAGCGGAAAATCTATTCGTAACTTGAAAAAGTAACTATACCTAAAATACTCTTCGACATAAATGGAATCAATGGATAAAATATATTTTTTTTTTCAATCGGATGTTTAGAAGCAAATATATGGAATAAAATGTATTTTGAATTCGATATCATCTGCATTTACGCCATGTAGCGGCCAAACTGTAGATCGTAAAAAAAAAAAAAGATCATTCGCATATTTCAAGCTTCCCAGTGCAAAAATAATTTTTCAAATCAGACTAATAGTTGCATATATATAGTGTCTACAGACGGACGGACAAACCGGTAACATAAGAACGATCTTTTTTACGCTTTCCAACCGTAGGTTGAAGAAGCGTATATGCTCCAGCTTTGTCCGTCTGTCCGTCTGATAACTCATGTAAAAATGGTTCGATTTCGATGAAATTTTAGTATGTGGTAGGGGACCACCTGGAGACGAACCCTATTGAAAATGGGTGAAATGGGGTCAAAGGTCAGGACACAGAAGCGGGATCCATTCCATTGCCCTTATGCGTCATAACTTGCGGAGAAATGGTTCGATTTCGATGACATTTTAGTATATGGTAGGGGACCACCTGGGACGAACCCTATTGAAAATTGGCGAAATGGGGTCAAAGGTCAGGACATAGGAGCGGGATCCATTCCATTGCCCTTATGTTCATAACTTGAGTAAAAATGGTTCGATTTCGGTGAAATTTTAGTATGTTGTTCCGGAAGTATACTGAACCGGTTCTGTTGAATATAATCGAAATGGGGTCAAAGATCAGGACACAGGAGCAAGGTGTATTCCACGGCCACTATCCTCATAACTTGAGTCATGATTTCTGGTGTGTTGGAAAGCATATAATAATCAATGCATTGCATGTTTTTATTAACTTGTTTTACAAAAGACGTGCTAAAAAATATGTATTTGAAGTAAGATTCATAGGGAATAGCGATGTACTGAAGCAGAGCAGCTAAATCGTCTTTCATCTCGTAAGTACGCCGCAAATGCTTTTAAGAAATTTCGCAAATATTAGATTATTGGTAATTTTAGCTATTGCAAGTCCAAAAATGCTTTATACCAACCTGACAATAAAAGTGCACTAATTAAGTTTTCTAAATAGTCTTTGCACTCTCGTGGAACATGTCAGAAGTTAGCACTTAATCGACTATTTTGTGAAAAGTTCTCCTCTTCTGATGCTTCGCATAATGTAATTAGAACCTTGAAGTGCTTCTCCGCTTCGGAAAGATTGAGAAACACTCGTCTTGGCTTCAAACTAATTAGAAACGCTTAGAACAGCCAAACAAGACTAGCACTTTCGTCGAGCCAAGCAGTTTTCGGAAATCTAAACAAATTTCTCTGTTACTTAAATGCCATCAAAACATTATTGTCCCAGCACAGTACTCTCGCTATTAAACGAGTGTTCGCTTTATTAAATGCACTCTGATATTCATTCTATAGAAAGGAACACTCATAGGTAATGCAATTATTGAAATTACAGTTGCATGTAAGAATTGTATTTAAGGAATGTCGTATCAGACAGTCAGGTGAAACCCTCAGATTTATTTTCACTTATATTTAACATTTCAAGAATACCGAATCTCATATTAAATCAGTTCTCTATTTTATAGACTGCATTCTTACTTTTTCTTAAAATGGGAGAATGGCGAAGTAGAAATAATATACACCGATGAACCGTTACATTATGACCACCTACCTAATAAGCTGTAGGACCCCCTTTAGCCCACAAAACAGCGGCCTCTCGGCGAGGCATCGATTCTATGAGGTGGTGATAGGTATCCTGGGTATCTGGTACCCTAATGTCAACAGCAGGTCCTCCAGTTCCCGTACGTTTCGCGGTGGCGGTGATTTAGCGCGATCCCGCTTTTCCAAGTCGAACCACAAATGTCCGATTGGGTTCATATCAGGTGAATTTGGAGAACACAGAAAGTCGCCAGCATGTTCCTCAAACCACTCCTTGACGATTCTGGCAGTGTGTCATGGCGCATTATCCTGTTGGTAATGGCCATCACCAACAGAGAACACAGTTGCTATGAATGGCTGAACTTGGTCCGCACCGATGTTCAGTTACCTGACAGCAGTCAGGGATTGTGCTGTTGGGATATTGGGGCCTAATGAGTCCCAAGAAAACATCACCGACAGCAAAACAACCCCGTCGCTGGCCTGTTTCTGCCCAACAGTGCATCCAAGCATAGGCGTAGCTGCGGGGGGCACGTGCCCCCTCAATTTAAAATTTGGGAAAAATAATAATTACTCGTTTGCCTTTTTATTGTTATAAAGTGTGGCATACAGCCAAGCGAACAGCGCTACCCAATGGCAAGCATTACTATGACTCCATTCCAGCCGTCATTCCATACACAATAGCATGCAGTCATCTGACGATGTTTTTTTATTAGAGGTTTAACGACCACCGTGAGCAACTCAATGGGCTATAAGCAGTCGCCCGTCCCTAATTCAGGGGTATTGGTTCCAGGGAAGGGAGAGAGCCAGTGCCGTAAGACAAACACAACATCCATGCCTCACCGGCATTCGAACCCGGACCCCTTTTGGACGAATGATCAGAGGCCATCGCTTAGACCACTACGCCACCGGGGCGGCGATGATGGTTTTCATCATCGGTTAACTGCATGAGGTGCTTTGAAAGACATGTTTTTGTTTTTTTACATCCTCATTAGTGCGAAACAACCAAGCGTGGTACACCTCGTAGTTTGGGATATATTAGGCATGTAAAAACCTAAGTTATTGCAATTGAAAAGGAGCATTTTCGGGGAAACTATTTCCGTGAGTGCCACCCCTCAAACAAAACATCAGTTTACGCTTACTTGTGCCCCCCCCATCTCAAATATTTGGTCACGCTACGGCTATGCATTCAGGTTCCATAGCCTCCGTTGGTAATCGGCGAATCCGCGCTCGGCCGTCTACGTGATGCACCAGGAATCTTGATTCGTCCGACCAAGCCACTTTCTTCCAATCATCCACGGTCCAATCTCGATGATCTTGGGCCTATTTCATGCGTTGTTGGCGATGACCTGCAGTGAGCATGGGGATACGGCTGGGTCTTCGGCTACGCAGGACCATGCGCAGAAGGCTGCGATGAACTGTGTGCTGTCACACATGGCCCTAATCACCACTGTTGTAGCTGCGGGTGATTTATCACACTGTGGGTCTGCGGTCGCTGTGAACAATGCGCGACAGTCTCCGCTCCCCTCTAGCATCAATGAGCTGCGGACGACACACTGCTGGACGACGGCTTATTGTTTCGCCATCTGCTCACCACTTTTAATACGTGCTCACGTGAACAACCCACAAGCCTCGCCGTTTCCGAGATCGTAGTTCCGAGGCGCCCTTTGTTTTTTTTTGTTTTTTTGACTGGAGGTTTAACGACCACCGTGAGCAACTCAATGTGCTATAAGCAGTAGCCCGTCCCTAATTTAAGGTCACTGGTTCCAGGGAAGGGAGAGAGCCAGTGCCGTAAAACAAACACAACATCCATGCCTCACCGGGATTCGAACACGGACCCCTTGCTGGCGAAGGCCATCGCTTAGACCACTGCGCCACCGGGGCGGCCCGAGGCGCCGTGCCATCACAATTTTGCCTTTATCCAACTCTGATAAATCGGCAGCTTTTCCCATTCTGACTCCTAATACTCTACTAACCGAAAGCCGATCCTCGGGTTGTACATATACTGCTCTGTGAAGTTCACCTGCACCACCAAGGCTGCGGGTGGCCTAGTGGTCAACGTTCGTGACTGCCATGGAGAAGATCTCAGGTTCGATCCCAGCAGGTACGAACGCTCGAACCACTAAATATCCGCCTTGCGTCGGATGGGCACGTTAGGCCGTCGGACCCCGGGTACTGGCCCCCAGGTAGTAAATAAGGGCGTCTTCTACCTCGTTGCCGTGTCACTTTCTATCGGGCACTCTAGCCCAAATCTCCTAGCTTCCTATTTCTAAGGGTTGTTTAAGACCTGGGGTCAGACACTCCCTTCCTAAAATCCTCTACATATGATCTGATCTGATCACCTGCACCACCGTTCGGCGTCCGGGCACGCTCATTTCTCAAGGCTGGGGGTGGTCATAATGTAATGGCTCATTGGTGTACGTTAATGTTTTTTTTTTTTTTTTTTTTTTCTTTATTGGAGGTTTAACGACCACCGTGAGTAACTCAATGGGCTATAAGCAGTCGCCGGTCCCTAAATTAGGGTCACTGGTTCCAGGGAAGGGAGAGAGCCAGTGCCGTAAGACAAACACAACATCCATGCCTCACCGGGATTCGAACCCGGACCCCGTTCGGACGAATGAACAGAGGCCGTCGCTTAGACCACTGCGCCACCGGGGCGGCTATGTTAATGTTTGGGTGGGCAAAAAATTTTTTTTTAAAGTTTTCCCCAAGGTCTGAAGGGAAGGAATTCTATCCCAGGAGATGTCACTCTAAAAAGTTTGATCTCTCATATTATTGCAGCTTAATTAATAACTGATGCTATATTTCAGTGCTTTAGAAAAATTATATCAAGTTCAGCTTGTGTTTACGTGGGACAGCTGTTTAAAATATTATTATGAATATTTCGGACACAATAAAAGGGTGTATCTAATAAAGTGGCCGCTCAGTGTATTTCAACTCAAAACGAAACCAAAAAGTGAGCAACCTCAGAGCCGACGGAACCATTTCTTACCTCCCAAGTGTTTCCGTCGTTGTCAGCATAGTTTAATACATAGTTTGGCAATGGATCAAAGTGGTGATGGTGGCAACGGTGGCCGAGTGGTCAGAGGCACGGGTTTCTGACTAGTCTTTCGATCTAGGTTAAGGTTCGAGTCCCGGATGATGTATGGGCGGTGTGTTTGTTATAATGCTCTCGCTCTCCCCATTTTCTGGAACGAGTTGCCCTAAAGTAGGGATGAAGGAATGACTGCTTTTGGCTCTCAGAGTTGCTCATGATGATCGCCAAACCCTGAATCAAAAATAAAAAAAGTGACTTACGTTCCTAAACCAGTCACAGTTCGTAAAAGAAAGTCATTGTTTAGTAACTCATGATTTGCATTATACACAGGTATGCCCTGACGACATACACTCGTTGCAAAAAAAAAAAAAAAAAAAAAAAGAAGCAACCTGAAGAAGTCGTTCAATCCTCATGAAACTCCGTCTCAGGACTGGATATGCAAATGATTAAAGAAATAACGACCAATGACTAAATAGTGGCCCGCCACAGCGCATGGGAACCGCGCATCGCACGCAGGGACAATTGTGACAGCGGATTGCGGTTGCATTAACCTCCACGGACTGTGAGGATGCCTCGACGTCGGATCCGTGCACAATATGAGCAGCTGAGCGAGTTTGAGAGAGGACGTATAATTGGGCGGACAGAGGCCGGCTGGTCAAGTCGCCGTGTCGCTTGTCATTTGAATCGGTGCGTCGCGGCAATCGGTCGATATCAGCGCCAATGGGTTGAGGAGGGCCAGCGGGACGCGGGCAGTGGACTGCCGAGGGCAACGACAGAACGCGAGGACCAAGCGATTGTGAGAGCCGCACGAACAGAACCGAATTCGTCGTTCTCAACCATCCGTTGCCATGCTGCGTCGACTACAGGTACGGAAGTAGTCATCCGGACAGTTGCCAGATGACTTACGGCACGGAGACTACATTCGAGGAGGCCACCCCGCTGCCTACCACTGACCAGCAAGCATCGCCTGCACCGGTTGCAGTGGTGTTGGGCCCGATCAACGTGGAATAGTGTCCAGTGGTGTTGGGCCCGATCAACGTGGAATAGTGTCCAGTGGGGTCCTGTTGTCTTCAGTGATGAATCACGGTTTGCACTTGGCGCCGATGACTAGCACATACGTGTCTGGAGAAGAGCTGGCCAGCGCACGGAAGCTGCCTTTACCGTGGAACGTCACACGGCTGACATAGCGGGAGTGACTGTCTCTGGAGCCATTTCCTACGACAGCCGGACACCCTTGATAGTTCTCCATACCACCCTCACGGCTCAACGGTACGTCGAAGACATTCTGCGACCTGTTGTGTTGCCATTCATGTCGCAGCATCACCGAGTAATTTTTCAACAGGATAATGCCCGGCCACACACACGGCACGGCTCTCCCAGACCTGCCTCCGTAATGTCGACATCCTTCCATGGCCAGCCCTATCGCTCAACCTCTTACCGATCGAACGTGTTTAGGACATGATGGGACGCCACCTACGTCCATCCGAGAATGTCAGCGAACTGGCACGCAATTTGGATGTCATCAGGCATGCTATTCTTCAAGACAGTATACGTTAACTGCATGTGTCTATGCCATGCCGGGTAATCGCTTGCATACAAGCCAGAGGTGGCACTACAACATGCTGATTTATTCCACTCGTGTAGCTGTTTTATCCGAATAAATGGCCGAACTGCACTGGAATTGCAATAATTTCCTTTGCTATGCATGCACATTGCACATACCAATTTTCATCTCGATTGGGTGATTCCCCTCCACCTCCCCTCTGGGCGCCGCTTTGTTTTTTACGTTTTCCAACCGTAGGTTGAAGAAGCGTATATGCTCCAGCTTTGTCCTTCTGTCCGTCCGCACGATAACTCGCGTAAAAATGGTTCGATTTCGATCAAATTTTAGTATCTGGTAGGGGACCACCGGGGACGAACCCTATTGAAAATGGACGAAATGGGGTCAAAGGTCATAACATAGGAGCGGGATCCATTCCATTGCCCTTATGCGTCATAACTTGCGTAAACATGGTTCGATTTCGATGACATTTTAGTATGTAGTAGGGGACCACCTGGGGACGAATCGTATTGAAAATGGACGAAATGGGGTCAAAGGTCACGACATAGGAGTGGTATCCATTCCATTGCACTTATGCAACATAACTTACGTAAAAGTGGTTCGATTTCCATGAAAATTTAGTATGTGGTAGGGGATCACCTGCGAAAGAACCCTATTGAAAATAGACGAAATGGGGTCAGAGGTCACTACATAGGAGCGGGATCCATTCCATTGCCCTTATGCGTCATAACTTGCGTAAAAATAAGTATAAATGACACCGTCTCTGTACGAACAATTGAATAAGAAAATCAAGGAACTATTAAATTCAAAGCTATAAAACTTTCAATTCATTAGCTTAATCTAAAATACGCATGAGTACTTTCGGGCCACTTTGGTCCCATCTTCAGATGTGAGGTGAACATTTGAACAGTGCTGCAATTTATAGAAACCAGGGCAGTATGGGTAAACATAGTATGTGTGTGCGTTACGTCAGCGATGTTCAAGGTAGAGCTCCCCCGTTTTTTCCAGTCTTCTTTGGGTGATTATATAATATATTTTTCCATACAGGTAGTAAATTACATGGTATATATATAGTCATTAAAACATTTGTTACGGTCTTTACGAATAAATAGACTTTCAGTCAATAACAGCATTGAATGGGATCTTGGCGTTACTAGGATTCTTGCATGGTTCCAATCCGGGTAGAAAGTTCCATCGTTAACAGTTCGCGCCAAGGCAGTATTTTGAAGCCCATGCCTTGATGTTGTATTTGTGTTCCCGTTCTCTGCAGGCAAGACTGCGAGCTGTAGATACGATATAATAAGAAGAAAGCTGGCCCCTTCCGTGAAGTAAGGGAATCTTTCTCGATCCTTTCGGATCATGGTTAGCATATTGCGAGATTTGGTGCCGAAATCCAAGGAGAAACGGTGACAGATGTTTCTGAGGGGTTTAGTGAGAGCTGGAATATAATCTATTGAACCCACGTATCTCTTAGAGTGATCATCAATACGTTGTAGCGAAGAGCCCAAGGTGGTCCTGACACGTGAATGAGTTCTGTTTATCAAGTACGTAGGGTATCCAAATGCTTTAGCAAGCCCAGTTATCCAATGGATCTCCTCAATACGAGTTGGACGATCAGAGGTGTGAGGAGTATAGGCTCTTCTCAGAAGAAAACGTTTTTAAGGCAAGTTTTTGATTAGGCGGGTGGGCTGAGTCATAAGGAATCATAGTTGGTATAGCTGTTGGTTTTCTGTAAACAGAAAATGATATGAAATTATTATTAAGTGGTGAGCGTGATAAAGTATATCCAAGAAAGGTAGCTTATAATTTTGTTCAATTTCAATAGTGAAGTTTACGGATGAGGTCTGTGAAGAGAATTCATTGACAAATATATTTAATTCTTCGACTGAGTATGGCCAAATAAGCAGAATATCCTCCACATAACGAGAGTATAATAAGGGTTTTAAGGGATTATCATTCAGAAATTTTTCTTCGAGATACTGCATGAAGATTTTCGCCAGGGTGGCCGAAAGTGGGGAGCCCATCGCAGTTCCATCTGTCTGTTGGTAAAAATTATTCTGAAACTGGAAATATGAACGCTTTTTAATAAGGTATATCGGGCACTCATAATAGATATATGAAATAAAAGATACATTGAATTCAACAGCATGTGAATTCACGTCCCTAGTGGCCAGGTTACACATTGGAACAAGTTAGTAAAATCATGCAATGCATTGATTATGATACGCTTTCCAACAAACTAGAAATCATTACTCAAGTTATAAGGATAATGGCTGTGGAATAAATCTCGCTCCTGTGCCCTGAACTTTGACCCCATTTCGATGATATTAAACAGAATTGGTTCAGCATGCCTCTGGGACAACATTCTATAATTTTGTCGCAATAGAAGCATTTCTTAGGCTTTCGAACCGTAGGTTGAAGAAGCGTATATGCTCCAGCTTTGTGCGTCCGTCCGTCTGTCTGTCTGTAAGTCCGTTAGCACGATAACTCGCGTAAAAATGGTTCGATGTCGATGAAATTTTATTATGTGGTAGGGAACCACCTAGGGACGAACCCTATTGAAAATGGGCGGAATGGGGTCAAAGATTAGGACATAGAAGTGAGATCCATTCCATCGCTTTTATGCGTCATAATTTAGGTAAAAATGCTTCGATTGCGACAAAACTTCATCATGTTTTTTGGGAGGTATACTGAACTGGTTCTGTTGAATATCATCGAAATAAGGTTAAAGGTCAGGGCACAGGAGCGATATTTATTCCACAGCCATTATCCTCATAACTTGACTAAAAATTATTCTATTGCGACAAAACTTTGTATGTTGTTCCGGAGGTATACTGAACCAATTCTGCTTAATATAATTGAAATAGGGCAAAAGGTCAGGGCACGGGAGCGAGGTTTATTCCACAGTCATTATCCTCATAACTTGAGTAAAAATGCTTCTATTGCGACAAAACGTTAGTATGTTGTTCCAGAGGTATACTGAACCAATTCTGTTTAATATCATCGAAATGGGGTCAAAGTTCAGGGCACAGGAGCGAGGTTTATTCCACAGCCATTATCCTCATAATTTGAGTGATAAGTTGAGTAATGATTCCGAATATGTTGGAAAGCGTATCATAATCAATGCATTGCATGATTGTACTAACTTGTTAGTCAAGTTATGAGGATAATGGCTTTGGAATAAATCTCGCTCCTGTGCCCTGACCTTTCACCCCATTTCGATTATATTCAACAGAACCGGTTCAGTATACCTCCGAAACGACATGATAAAGTTTTGTCGCAATCGAAGCATTTTTACGTAAGTTATGACGCATGAGGGCTATGGAATGGATCCCGCTCCTATGTCCTGACCTTTGATCCCATTTCGCCTATTTTCAATGGGGTTTGTCCCCAGGTTGTCTGCTGCCACATACTAAAATGTCATCGAAATCGAACTATTTTTACGCGAGTTATCGTGCGGACAGACAGACAGACGGACAAAGCTGGAGCATATACGCTTTTCACCCTACTGTTGGAAAGCGTAAAAAAGACCAAAAGACATGTATCTTCATTCTCACATTTCGGGCTTCCCAATGCAAAAATAACTGTTCAAATTGGTTTAATACGTATTTTAGATAAAGAGATATGCCGCACACAGACAGATGGCATGTACTTATATAAACATGTACTTATTTTCAAAATACGTGCTAAAAAATAATGATGATTGAAATCGTGTGGCAGTTGGACTAACGGGTATGTTTCACGAACAACTAAAGATCTGAGTACCTGAATTTTAGAGAAGCTTCTCTTCTTCCTTTTTGTACTTACAAAACTTCTCCCACATTTCTTTTTTAATCATAGCTTTAAAAGTTTTCAGTCTTCGAAAGTTCCCTTTGTTTTATTATTGTTAATTCTTTTCTTGTCGAGGCCATCATTTAATATGGGAACTGTCCGCATTGCGGATACTGCGGGTCTGTAAGTTAAGCCACCTCCTTCCCTACCCGTCGTTTATGTCAGAGAAGCTTTATTGAGTAAACATTTTGATGCTTGTTCCCATGGAAGAGTTCGAACCGCTTATTAACTGAATAAAATCTTCCGCGCCAGAGAACCGCATCACATATTCGAAGAACATAGATCAAAATAAATAATAATGCATTAAACACAAACAAGAGTTTTCTCTCGTCAGCTAGTGTTTTATACTTAAGTTTCCTAACAATCTCTTCTTTTATTTTAGATTTTCTGTTAAAAGTACTGATTTATTTCTAAAATGAGGCCAGTACGCGATTATAAATGAAATTTCGATCATCGTGGAAATGTTGTTCTGTATTCGTCTTACCGTGATAACTTCATCCATTCCCAGATATTTTTCTTGGATTGAATACAGATAAGCTTAAAGGAAGGAAAGCAATTAAATATACGTAATACCAACTGGTATGTTTCTCAAGCGAGAATTCAAACTTTTTGAAGAATTCGTAGAACAAGTACACGAATGTATTGTGTAACGTACCAGGAGATGTGACGTACCTGCCAGCAGGACGCACATGACATAAAGGCAGATAGGAATCATAATACATGTCCGCGTAGCTTAATTGGTAGAGCAACTTGTTCCGGAATAAGCGGCCTCGGGATCGAATCCCGGCGTAGGCCAAAAATGACGGAGAAATTCACTTCGTTATAATGGCGCCCGAACTATCCGGATGACCCGACCGTTCAAAATCTAGCATTGGTGTGATGTTATTTCCACACCGCGAGATAGGAAAAATATGAGCAGCACTTCGAAAGAAAAAAAGAAAAAGAAGGGGGAGATGATGTAACGTACCAGGAGATGTGACGTACCTGCCAGAAGGACGCACACGACATAAAGGCAGATAGCAATTAGAATCAATGTCCGGGTAGCTTAATTGGTAGAGCAACTTATTCCGGAATGAGTGGACCCGGGTTCGAACCCCTGCGCGGATAAAAATGACGGAGAAATTTACTTCGTTATAATGGCGCCCGAACTATCCGGATGACCCGACCGTTCAAAATCTCGCATTGGTGTGATGGTATCTCCACACCGCGAGATAGGAAAAATATGAGCAGCACTTCGAAAGAAAAAGAAAAATAAGGGGGAGATGATGTAACGTACCAGGAGATGTGACGTACCTGCCAGAAGGACGTACACGACATAAAGGCCGATAGGAATCAGAATAAAATGTCCGCGTAGCTTAATTGGTAGAGCAACTTATTCCGGAATGAGTGGACCCGGGTTCGAACCCCGGCGCGGATAAAAATGACGGAGAAATTCACTTCGTTATAATTGTTTTGTACGAATCTTGAAAATGATAATCAATTATTGAACTTCCAGTTCTACGTGGTGAATTAGTATAAATATCTTAAAATTACTTTTGTGTTCTTCACGTATTGTTTAGGTAATAAATTTTACGAGTCAGATTAGAGTTTTTCGTTATGATGTTTAACAACAAACATCGTCCTGTACATTAAATCAGGATCTCTCCAATGCCCCGTTCCTAAGGTCCATAACCATAACCACATCTTGCTTGGACTCACCTAACGCAGTTCATCTCGTGTTATGTTTCTATTGGTTGTTTTATTGTACTATATGTTAGTATGCACATGAGCACTACGTCATTTCATTACTATCGTGATTTGTCGTTAGGCTCTAGTAAACGTTATTTTAAATACACCAGACTGTGAATACTCAAGAAACGCATATAGTGTATGAAATCCGTTTATTTTTTGTGGTGTAATAAGCACAAAGATCGCAAAAGATTAGCATGGCCCCTGCGCAAGGATGACACGCAAAATCGTGAAGCGTTCCACATTTTTGCCGAATCTTTGTGCTTATTACACCACAAAAATAAACGGATTTAATACGCACAGTGCCGTCTTAACACTTTTGGGGGCCCTGGGCCGTCATATTTTTCGGGGCCCCTGATCTTCTATATACAGAACATGCACAACATATGGTATTGTAACAATATATGGTTATTTTTTTTATTCACATATGGCATTATTACATTATATACAACATATGGATATACACTGAAGAGCAACTGAATTAGAGACAGCTGGCGTTATGCAAATGTGGCTCTGTGGGCGGCCCTGTAAACGGAAACAACATGACGTAAGCAGCGATCCGACAATATAAGGAGTGATGCGACGGGAATCAGTAAGAGTCGGATGCAGTATCGGTAAGACGCAGGATCTGAGCGTGTTTGATCGTGGGCAAATTGTCGGGGCCAGACGAATGGGTCACACCATCTCGGAAGTCGTGCAGGTACTGGGATTTTCACGAGCCACTGTGTCACGGGTGCACCGTGAGTACATCGAATCCGGTAAAACCATCCCTGCAAGGGCCAACCGCCGTGAACAACAGCGTGTGGATGAGCGGGGTCATCGTCGGCTAGCTCGCATTGTAACAGCGGATAGACGGGCCACAGTGCAAGATATCACTCGGTAATTTAACGCTAGTGCACAAAAACGAGTAAGCAGCCACACCATCCAGAACCATCTCCCCGCTATGGGGTACAGAAGCCCTCGTCCCACGAGGGTACCGCTGCGGAACGCACATCACAGGGTGCAAAGATTAGCATGGGCGCGGGAACATCACCACTGGAACCTAGACATGTGGAAAAATGTTGCCTGTATTGATGAGTCGAGATTCACCTTGGTACATGCGGATGGCAGGATACGAGTGCGGCGCAAACCACATGAAGCGATGGATCTTTCTTGCCAACAGGGCACTCTTCAAGCTGGTGGGGGTGGCATTCTCGCCTGGGGACTGTTTACATGGACTGAAATGGGACCCCTGGTACGTGTGACATTGTCCCTCACAGGTTAATATCCTGGACGACCATTTGCTCCCGTTTGTGCGTCTTCAAAATCCCACTGGGGACCTCATCCTGCAACAAACAATGCACCGTGCCATCGCTCCCGAATTGTATCCGAATGGTTGGATGAACACTCCCCCGACGTGACCTCGCATCCTTGGCCAGCTAGGTCACTTGACCTCAATCATCTGGGATGCCATCGAGAGAGATGTTCAAGGATCTTACCACCCTCCATCAAATCTTCGTGAACTGTGGGAGCTTGTTCAGGGGTCGTGGATCCGTATGGCTTCCCAAAGCGTCCAGTGTCTTGTCGAGTCCATGCCGAGACGAATCGCCGTCATCAGGGCGAAAGGTGGTGCTACACGTTACTAGACAGGTATCTCTAATTCAATTGCTCTTCAGTGTACATTATATACAACGTATCAGAATTATTATATACACCACCATCACCATGTTATCCCTATGAAAAGAAACATTCATTATCCAGTAAGGATAATGAATGTTTCTTGGTAGAGCAACTTATTCCGGAATGAGGGGATCCGGGTTCGAATCCTGGCGCGGATAAGAATGACGGAGAAATGTACTTCGTTATAATGGCGCCCGAACTATCCGGATGACCCGACCGTTCAAAATCTCGCAATGGTGTGATGTTATTTCCACACCACGAGATAGGAAAAATAAGAGTATCCCTTCTCCAGCACTTCGAAAAAAATAAAAAAAAATAAGGGGAGATGATGTAACGTACCAGGAGATGTGACGTACCTGCCAGAAGGACGCACACGACATAAAGGCAGATAGGAATCAGAATAAAAAAAAACGTCTGCGTAGCTCAATTGGTAGAGTGACTTATTCCGGAATGAGGGGATCCGGGTTCGAATCCTGGCGCGGATAAAAATGACGGAGAAATTCACTTCGTTATAGAGTGATCTACGATCCACGATAAATGTTCTTTACACCATGCTAAACTACGAGTAGCATTCCGAGTGGAGATGAAAGGCTTATGAGCAGCCTCACGACTACGGTAACCCATGGAATGAAGTGCTCTGCGAATGGTATGTGTACATACCGAGGTTCCAGCATTTTTACTCACCTGTACGCTGAGATCTTGTGCAGTACTCCGTCGATTAGCTGTAACGACTCTCCTGAGGCTTCGACGTCCTCAATCACTGAATTTCTTTGGCCTGCCGGTATGTTTTGCTGCTTCTGGCACGCCATGTGTCTTCCACTTATTCAGTACCTCCAAAACAGTTGGCTTGGGTATGTTTAAACGCCTCTCGGTTTCTCTTATGGACAACCCACTAATATAACGCTCAACAATCTTTCCTTTCTCAAAGTCAGTTCTCTCCCGCCGCGACATTTTCACTCAACCTCACGGGGCGATATGATCGCGATCAGCTGCAGGCTTGTTTTTATACCGTTTGCATCCGTACCGCGCATCTTAACAACGCAGCAGATCCGTTCGTTTGCTTTTGAAGAGGTGTCTGGTGACTTTTGTCAATATAGTGTAGTTCAGACACGAAGATCGCTTAAATTCAGATTAAAAGAACACCAGTCAATTACAGGGTGCGAACGGTATTTGAAAACTAATGTGATTACTTACCAAAACAACTATATCTGACCAAAAACCAAATATATTTGCATGAGAGTTGGTACACATTCTGACATACCTGTATTACAGGTTTATTCTATATAACCACCCTCATCATCAATGACTGGTTCAATGCGGGGCTGAGAGAAATGAAATGCGCGAATCTAGTGGTCCTTATTCATTTCAGACATTATCCGGACAATGGCGGCCTTCAGTGAATCTTTGGTATTGTTTGGATGTTGAGTAGTCTTCCTTTCAACAACGCCCCACACGTAGTAGTCCAGGCCCCAGGGGATTTAAATCTGGCGAGTTTGGAGGCTACATGCTGGGTGTGACGTGATCGTGAAGATTGTCCGCTATCCATTCTTGGGACCTCTGAGCTTTGTGAGCAGGTGCCGAGTTCTTCTGAAACACGTATGGTCTTTCATTGCTTACTCCTTCTATCCAGGGCTTGACAACTGTTTCCATCACCTCAATGTAGCCACAGCATTAACTCTACAACCCTGCGTAAGGAAGTGAGGTGGCATGACGTGTCCTTCACTACTCACGACTCCTAAAACTATCACAGTTGCGGGAAACTTGGTGCGCCTAACTCTGGGGACATCGGAAGGATCTGCAGATAACCACCTGTCATTTCTGCTGTTAAACTTTTGATCCTAGTCGAAGTTTTTCTCATCAGAGAAAAGGCAGAGAATGCCGTGTTCTTCAGGGTGTTTAATCTTGTTGAGTGACCGCTTTGCTTCGATCAGGCGATTTTCCTGTGTCTTCGCAGGCATGAATTGACCTCTCCTCATCACATAAGACTTATATCGAATGTCCTCATGTACTGATAGTGTCTTCTGACATTTGGAGATCCGTAGCAATGGCCCTCATTGACTTTCCAGGGTTATCATCGATAATGTTCTGAACATGTTGTGCTAAACTGTGATGTTCTGATAGTGTCAGAATGCTGAGAATGCTTTTTACGCTGCGATACAGGTGAAACAGTCCCGCCGGAGGCCTCCAACTCCTTCTGAACTTTATGAACAAATGACTTGGCAACATTCAAAAACTTTGCAATCTCTAAATCACTGTGGTTTGCGCATAAGGCAACAATAAGAGCGTGCCTCTTCATTTCTTGGGTTAGCTTATAATCCGCCATGGGATATCTGAAACAAAAAAAAAAGGCAGTTAATTTAGTTTGACGAATACAACAGGCTACGAATGACATGCCTTTAAATACCCTACTAATTACTTAAGAAACGCATATAGCGTATTAAATCCGTTTAATTTTATGGCGTAATAAGCACAAAGATTCGCCAGGCTTTCGCACTCTACTGGGAGGCTTTTTCAAGGCAATAGTAGACATAAAAATGCAGGGAATTAATTGGAACACGTAAGGAACAAAGATTATTTTTGAAAATAACGTGGGTAACATCACGAGCATAACTACATGAAAGTTTAGCACGTAATTACCCGGCGCGTCGCGACGTGTTCCCGTCTTTTAATAACTCATGCCAAACCATTGGCAGTTCAGTAGAAATCATATCATTGCAAGCTACTTTGCTGGAGAGGATTTCGATAGTTTCCCTGATGGCAGTCTCTTTAAAGTTCGTATAAGGGGCAATTATTCTAATACTATTACATACTGGAGCAGATGCAGAATTCAACCCTGGGCAGAGAAGTCATGCATTCATCGGCCGTTCCTGTATGGAATAGTATTAGAAGAATTGTCCCTTACACGAACTTTAAAGAGGCTGCCATCAGGACAACTGTCGAAATCCTCTCCAGCAAAGTCGCATGCAATGATATGATTTCTACTTAAAAGACGGGAACTCGTCGCGACGCGCCGGGTAATTACGTGCTAAACTTTCATGTGGTATGCTCGTGATGTCACCCACGTTATTTTCAAAAATCATCTTTGTTCCTTACGTGTTCCAATTCCCTGCATTTTTATGTCTACCATTGCCTTGAAAAAGCCTCCCAGTGGAGTGCGAAAGCTTGGCGAATCTTTGTGCTTATTACGCCATAAAAATAAACGGATTTAATACGCTATATACGTTTCTTGAGTATTCACATTGCGGTATATTAAAAATAACGTTACTCTACTAATTTACATATAAGAAATCAGTATTAAAAAGTATGAAATAGAAAAATCTTCTGTAGCACTGTTGGGAAAATAATCACCAATTTATGTTTAATGACGCCAAACTGTTAGACCTAAATCAATATTTGACCAAGACTTTTTAGAAGCCTTTCATATGTATATTTCAAAACCGTAATAACCTAGTAAATAATTTATCTTCATCTCCATACCTATCAATCGCATGGAAAGCACTCAATCTGCAATGTGATGGCCCCACGAGACGTTTGACACGTGAAACTGGTAACATCGTCAGCAACAAAACGCTTAGTTCTTACGTAGCTGAACCATAGTTTTCAGCGAAACTTTACTGGACTTTAAATAGTGAAAATTGCATTCATAAACGTTGGTTTTCTGAATTAAATGAAACAAAAGATAAACGTATGTGCTATTATTGCAGATACGTCGACGATATACTTATCATATGGACATATAGCATCCCTGAACTTATGACTTTCATAAAAGAGTTTTCTAATGCTTCTCCTTTAATCAGTTTCACGTATGAAATTGAGCACAATAATAAGCTGCCATATCTGAACATTTTGATTTCACATTCACCTAATAGTGGCTTTCCACTGTCTTTTAGTGTATATAGAAAACCGTCCAGCACCCCACTAATGATACCATTTTCTTCAGCCCACCCCATCAATCATAAACTGGCATCCCTTCGTTTTCAAATGCGAAGGGCATACACACATTCCTCGGACCAAAATCAGTGTAAACGGGAAATGGAATATATTTATAACATCTCGAGTATTAACGGATAATAGGAGTACCTCATCAACAAAATACATTTGCAGATTAGACAATCCTTCTTGATAACATTAAGTAGTGATCTACGTCAAAAACAATACGTATCTTCTCTGGATTACCACACCGCCGTTACCGTCCCCCTGGGGAATATCTGTAATTGATTCCAATTGGGCTTCGGACTGCGCTCCATCACACTGTTTGCATTACTAAGGAAGGACAAAGAAAAAAAAACCTAAGGAACAAAAATGGGGCGTATATCGTATCCCCCTCCTGGACGCCAACGGACAATGCACCTCCAGTTACATCGGATCCACGACCAGGAACTTAAGATGCAGACTGCGTGAACATAAATATAGTGAGCAGAACGCGCAGCAAAACACTGCCCTAGCCCGAAACATCTATAACGGAACATATAGGCCTGATTGGGATAACGCAAAAATCATCATAACCCCAAGAAATAAGGCCACGCTGCTAATGACTGAAAGTTTGCTAATAATTCAACACCGCGGAACATGCTGTAATGACTATGCCCCCTGCGATATACTGGAGGGATACATTACTATGGCAGCGGCTCTCTGTACGGGACCATGCCACGGTGGCCCCTCCTTCCCCATGATCCTTTGCGCTGCCTCCCTATGTATGTATATATGTGCTGTACTAACCAAAAGATCTGTCTTGCATCTGAAGATGGGCTATAGTAGCCCGAAAGTACTAATGCTTTTAAAGTGTATATATTATATTTTAATTAAAGTCTTGTGTATTAGGACTAACGTTATTTGAACGCACAGAGACGGGTTTTAATCATTTTATCATATATGACGTGCGTATTTGTATTTTAACTTCAAACGTATGTTTGTCTATAGTTTCTCAAGAGGAAGAGGATTACAGGAATTTGAAAACAAAATCTTGTATACAACAGTTTTCGAACTGAATCCGTATTAGTTTCCACTTTTATTTTAATTTAAAAAATTTCTTTCATTATTTGTATGCGCTTTTAACAAATTATAAATTTTTGCTACCACGAAAATTTGCCTCCCTTAAAATTTACCGCCCTAATCGGCCTATTGGAAAATCCGTCTATGGAGTGTGAATATATTTCAAATACGTGGAGATAATGTAAATAGACGATGTCATTGCTCTTTCCACGTTATTTTATAAACAACGCATAGCAACGGAAAATGTTTGCATCCGTCACATCTGGGATCGAACCCCTGATCTCTAGCCGAGTGCGTTCGCTTTACGCTACGGTGCCAACAATTCACAGCGTTATGCGTGGTTTATCAGTCAGCATCTGACTACGCAAATCCTTATTGATGGGCTCAGCAACTGATGCGTCGCCATATGGTGGCATTCAACATAGTAAGCTATTTAATTACAGCTGATAAATCCATAGGGCGACTACATAGGGAGATATGGATTCAGGCCAACGGATTTCGCCCTATGGATTTATCAGCTGTAATTAAATAGCTTGCTATGTTGAATGCCACCATATGGCGGCGCATCAGTTGCTGAGCCCATCAATAAGGATTGGCGTAGTCAGATGCTGACTGATAAACCAAGCATAGCGCTGTGAATTGTTGGCACCGTAGCGTAAAGCGAACGCACTCGGCTAGAGATCAGGGGTTCGATCCCAGCTGTGTCGGATGCAAAATTTTCAGTTGCTATGCGTTGTTTATAAAATAACGTGGACTGAGCGATGACATCGTCTATGGATACTGGTGATACTAGACCTTATCGGAGACCTTACTGTCAGGTAGCGATCTTGCCTCTTGGAGGTTATCCTCGATCTGCAACATTTCTATACCGTAGAAATCTTCTGTGTACCGACTCAGCACACTTTGTGAAACTCTAAAGCAGCTGCCACATCGATCTACCGTACACCTGTCTGTAACATATCAACAGCCCTATTTCTGTTATCAATGCTTAAACGTCGTCTGGACATCATTTCAGGTTAATCCCACACTGAAGGCAATACATTCAACAAACTTCTAGACCAAGCGGTGAAACAACCCGTTTTCCACTTCTCTGAGCTGTTACAACACGTGCTGTGTCGTCATGATGTAATTTACATATGACGTACTATCCACGCTGATAACC
Organism: Macrothele yani; assembly: GCA_039090855.1. Lineage (NCBI taxonomy): Eukaryota > Metazoa > Arthropoda > Arachnida > Araneae > Macrothelidae > Macrothele > Macrothele yani. The sequence goes on from CM076996.1 coordinate 121,029,522, forward strand.
GATCTCGAGTAGTCGCCACATTTGCATATCACCACGTTTTCCCTTCGCAACCACAATATCCCAAACTTTTTGTGACCAGTGTATTAATTAATAATTCTTATTAAAGTTAGGTGTTTTATATTGATTTCATCAAACTCAGATTTCCAAGGGACGGTTTTGTAATGAAAACATCGTTTCGAAAGTTAAGTTTTTGACAGTGACCACAATTCGACCAGCTGCTTGGTGTAACTATTTTGGAAGACTAGGAAAGCTACTTTTAATTTTTAATGAAGACATTTTTATCCTCGTCACAAAAACATCGAAATATGCATTCTTAAACTGTCTTCGAATATGGACGTCTATCAGTTAAGAACATCTACTTCCCAGCATCGAATCAACTTAGAAGCTTAGCAGTTCTTTTTTTTTTTTTTTTTCCGTGACGGTAAGCAGCGGTATGGGGTACGGTGACGCATCAGCCGCATAGATTTTTTTATCGGGTAGCCAACAAAAAATGAAAGTTTTTGAAATCCACCAGGACAAAGTAAATGTTAGACGCCCGGGGGCGCAGTGGTCTAAGCGCTGGCTTCTGATCATTCGTCCGAGAAAGGTCCGGGTTCGAAACCCGTGAGGCATGGGTGCTGTGTTTGTCTTACGGCACTGGCTCTCTCCCTTTCCTGGAGTCAGCGGCCCTAAATTAGAGACGCGCGACTGCTTATAACCCTTTGAGTTGCTCACGGTAGTCGTTAAACCTCCACTCAAAAAAAAATTAAAGCATTTCTTAATGTAAGTCACATTTTAACAAAAAATCATACAAAAAATGAAGCACTTTCGAGAGGCCCCTCTCCCTCTAAATATGCACCTGGATGCATGGTGGGAGTCTACTGCTGTCGTCCGTAGAGGTAGTTTCCATTCAGACCCATGAATATCTATCATACACACGGCATGATTTTTTCCCCCTTCCTTTCCTTTCCTTTTTTTATTTTCTTTTTTTTTTTTTTTTTTCTGTGCCACGTTCTTCAGTTTTATTTCTCGGATAATTCCTGTGTTATGTAGAATTTACTGATTTGGCCGCGTTGGCAGCAGTGCTTAGCAGGAAATGTTGGCCGGAAGCCATATCTTTCAGCTGACGACAGAAGTTAGAAAATTGCCAATTAAGAATCAGTTAAGCGAAAGAGATAACAATTCGCGGATTTCGTGAATACCTAATTGAAAGAACGGTTGCAGAGGAAATTGAAGCATTTGAAGAATGTTCCGAGGACGACATCAGTAAATGCGAACGAGGATTTTCGAAAATGTCAGCCCAACCAAAGAGCTTCGTTGACGACAAAAACAATTTCTTCGCTAATCTTTCTTAAAAATTGTAGGTTCACTATTGACACGCTTTGACCTTCAAAAATATGTCGATTCGGGGCTGCTGCGAAATATTTTTCATCGTGAACTCAAATAAAAAGGAACGAAGTCGGGATATTGCATGGGCGGCGCGTGACTTTTCTTAGAGCCCACCCTTTAGTCCCCTTCTCCCCCAAAAAAACTATTTAAGCAGTTGGAACCTACGGCGGGTGTAGCCATCTAAGACTCTAGGGAACTTGGATAAATGTATGTGAATTTCTCAAATTCACTGAAATTTTGTTATACACTGCTGGCCACCCAAAATGCAACACCAAGAAGGAAGCATCCGATTGGCCTGAAATTCGCAGCATGCGTCGCCCGCGAGAGGACATGCAAACGATTAGCATTGCAGGGCATATGCAAATCATATGCGCCCGACACGCCACCGAGGAGCACTATAAGAAGAGTGCACAAAAGGCGAGGTGTAAGTAATGGAAGTGTGTTGTGCTGCCATACCTGCGCGTGGGAAGCTTCCTGATGCCTCGTCGCAGAATACCGCAGCATTCCAGCACGTTTCGGAGTTCGATAGAGGACGAATAGTGGCTTATCGCGACAGCGGTTTATCGTACTGAAACATCGGCGCCCGTGTGGGACGACATCCAGCCACAGTGAGGCGAGTATAGATTCTGTGGGTGCAGGAGGAACGGACGGACCGACGTGAGCGATTGCCGCAGACGCGGCACACCACCGAACAAGAGGACCGGCATGTTGTGCGGCGGGCATTGACGTCTCGCACCGCCACATTACGAACGTTAGCGCAGGAATTAGGGTGTGTTGCTCGACAACCTGTGTCAGCACGCACCGTTCGACGTCGTCTGCAGGAGCGGGGACTTGTCGCACGGCGTCCATTGCTCCGATTACCATTCACGTTACACCACCGGCGAGTGCGGCTGCAGAGGGTCGTTGAACGCCGCACCTGGACTACGGAATGGCACGACATTGTCTTCTCCGACGAATCCCGCTTCTGCCTGCAACACCACGATGGTCGAATCCGCGTGCGGCGGCTCCGCGGCGAGAGACTGTATGACGCCTGCATTATGCATCGCCATACCGGTCCGTCGCCTGGCGTTATGGTTTGGGGCGCAATTGGATATGACACCCGCACCCCTCTGGTACACATTGCCGGTACACTCAACAGCCACCGCTACATCTCCGACGTTTTGGAACCTGTTGTCCTCCCTTGCCTGCAGGACCTGCCAGCGGCCACGTTTCAACAGGACAATGCGCGCTTGCACGTTGCACGCATCGTGCAACAATTCTTCACGGCCCACCAGGTGTCACCGCTGCCGTTGCCCTCCTGTTCTCCCGATATGTATCGTTGGGCCACATATCGTTGGGCCACATATCGTTGCCCTCCTGTTCTCCCGATATGTGGCCCGGCAAGCACCACCCGTGGCTACGCCTGATGAACTGTGGCAACGTGTGGAAGCAGCCTGGACCGACATACCCCAAGCCCATATCCAAAGCCTCTTTGCCGCCCCGGTGGCGCAGTGGTCTAAGCGATGGCCTCTGATCATTCGTCCAAAAGGGGTCCGGGTTCGAATCCCGGTGAAGCATGGATGTTGTGTTCGTCTTACGGCACTGGTTCCCTCCCTTCCCTGGAACCAGTGACCCTAAATTAGGGACGGACGACTGCTTATAGCCCATTGAGTTGCTCATGGTGGTCGTTAAACCTCCAATCAAAAAAAAAAAAAGCCTCTTTCGTTCGATGCAGCGGCGTGTAGAGGCCGTTATTGCCAGCAAGGGGGCCACACGAACTCTTGATGTCTGCGTGTTCCGCAAGTCGCACGGGCCTGTAAGCTCAATCGTTTTATCTTTGTATCTGTTGTTATGTGTCCAGTAAATCTGGCTTTGCTATCTCGTGTCCTTCTTGGTGTTGCGTTTTGCGTGGCCAGTAGTGTATAAAACGAATTGTTTGTTAAATTTAGTGCTTGCACTTATGGGGAATGAAGGGAGCTCTCTGAACGAATTTCTGACAGTGTATAGTAGAAACACACCGTTTTTTGCGCTTTCCAGTCGAAGGTTGAAGAAGCGCATATGCTCCAGCTTTGTCCGTCTGTCTGTCTGTCCGCACGATAACTAACGTAAAAATGGTTCGATTTCGATGAAATTTTAGTATGTGGTAGGGGACAACCTGGGGACGAACCCTATTGAAAATGGATGGAATGGGGTCAAAAGTAAGGACATAGGAGCGGGATCAATTCCATCGCTCTTATGCGTCATAACTTATGTAAAAATGCTTCGATTGCGATGAAGAACAATACGTTGTTCCGTAACGACTTTAGAAGCAGGTCCGCTAAAAATGTTTTTTTTTCTCAGCAATTGCAGGCAATGCGCATGTTAGCCATTATTTTCGCACGATAACTTCCGTGAAAATTGCCCGATTTAGATGGTATTTTTTACGCTTTCCAACCGTTAAAGAAGCGCATAAGCGCATATAAGTTAAAGAAGCGCATATGCTCCAGCTTTGTCCGTCTGTCCGTACGATAACTCGCGTAAAAATGGTTCGATTTCGATGAAATTTTAGTTTATGGTGGGGGACCATCTGGGGACGAACCCTATTGAAAATGGGTGAAATGGGGGTCATAGGTCACGACATAGGATCGGGATCCATTCCACCACCCTTATGCCTCATAACTTGCGTAAAAATGGTTCGCGTTCGACGAAATTTTAGTATGTGGTAAGGGACCAACTTTGGACGATCCCTATTGGAAATGGGCGAAATGGGGTCAAAGGTCAGGACATAGGAGCGGGATACATTCCACCACCCTTTTGCGTTTTAACTTAGGTAAAAATGCTTCGGTTGAGACAAAACTTTATCATGTTGTTCCGGAAGTATACTTTACCGGTTCTGTTGAATATCGTCGAGATGGGGTCAAAGGTCAGGTCAAAGGAGCGAGATTTATTTTACAGCCATTATCCTCATAACTTGAATAATAACTTGAGTAATAATTTCTGGTATGTTGGAAAGCGTATAATATTCAATGCACTGCATGCTTTTACGAACTTGTTAATTATAAAACGGCTTAGGTGTGGTAGCTCTTGATTGTAGAAATAGGTAACACTGGCACAAAGAGATTTAATTTTGATATATGTGAACCTCAAACGTTATACCATAGTTTAGACCCCTCCAAACCAAGGCATTTAACTATGATTTCTGGTATGTTGGAAAGCGTATCATAATCAGTGCGTTGCATGATTTTACTAACTTGTTGTAATTATAGTTTTAAACGATGAGAGAGAGAGAGAGTGAGAGAGAGATCCCTGGTCAGGTTACAAACTAAAATTCATAAACTGCCTTAGAAAGCATGAAAACAAAAACAAAAAAAACGACCTAACTAAGCTAAAATTGCTAAGAAATAGTAACTTGCTATAGAGATTCGTATCCATGATTCCCATACTACATACACTGAATAAATGCTACGTACAGTATTCACTTGAAAACCTTTCTTTTTTACTAGGGATAACATTATTAGCGTATGGTAAAATGCACATGAGCGGAATTTTTGCCAAACTTTCTGCCAAACACTTCAAAATTTGTGCTACTCTCACATCATGCTTAGCCCCCCTTTCCTCCTGTAATAGCCCACCCAGTTCTGAGCGGCTGCGTCGCCACTGTTGCATCGGACAAGAACTTAAAAAAAATTTGTTTTCTATAAAAACTTTTTAATACGAAGACCAGTGCTCGAAATGTGCCGGTATACGCCGGTATGGCATATAGACATTTCTTTTCTTTTTTTCTAGTTGCACCGGTACTTTTTTTACCCGGAATTTACATGCCGGCACTAATTTTAGTAGTGAGAACAGCAGAAACGATTTTTTTCTTTTTTGGCCCCGACTTCCGTGCGCGCATTCTTAAACATAACAAGTTAGTAAAATCATGCAATGTATTGATAATGATACGCTTTCGCCAGAAATCATTACTCAAGTTAAGAGAATAATATCTGTGGAATAAATCCCGCTCCTGTGCCCTGACCTTTGACCCCATTTCGATTATATTAAACAGAATTGGTTCAGTATACCTCCGAAACATCATACTAACGTTTTGTCGCAATAGAAGCATTTTTAATCAAGTTATGAGGATAATGCCTGTGGAATAAATCTCGCTCCTGTCCCCTGACCTTTGACCTCATTTCGATGATATTCAACATGATTGGTTTAGTATACCTCCGGAACAACATGCTAACGTTTTGTCACAATAGAAGCATTTTAAATCAAGTTATGAGGATAATGGCTGTGGAATAAATCTCGCTCCTGTGCCCTGACCTTTGACCCCATTTCGATGATATCCAACAGACCCGGTTCAGTATACTTTCAGAACAACATGATAAAGTTTTGTCGCAATCGAATCATTTTTGCGCAGGTTATGACGAATAAGGGCGATGGAATAGATCTCGCTTCTATGTGCCGACCTTTGACCCCATTTCGTCCATTTTCAGTAGGGTTCGTTCCCAGTTGTCTTCTAGCACATACTAAAATTTCAACGAAACCGCACCACTTTTACGCGAGTTATCGTGCGGACAGACAGACGGACAAAGCTGGAGCATATACGCTTCTTCAACTTACGGTTGGAAAGCGTGATAAAAACCTTATGTTTCGTGCGATTGAGAAATAGCTCTGTGGGAACCGTTGAAGAGCTTTTTCATAGAATGAAGAATTGGGTGTATTAGATTAAATACTTTAGTTTTATAGCAATGAGCATTAACTTTTTCCACTTCGGACTTGTGTGGTGAAATTGATATTAATTTAAAGCTGAATATTCATTCTGATTGCGAAGATTCTAATTGCTCGACTTTCTATTTCATGAAAGTTCCTATTGGAAGTGGCGCTGCCTTCTTGGCTCGATATCTGAAAGTCTGAAAGTTCTGGGTTCAAGTCCAGCTGAATCACTTATGATTATCCGAGGTTCGGAAGTCTCGTTAATCCATTGGTCCCGGAGTACAGACTCTGCGTTATAAACAAGTCTAACCCCCAGTCCTCGGTGTTGTATAAGTACCAACTATACTCCAATTCACCCTAAAAGTGTACTATTGGTAAAAGCGGGCGAGCCTTATCACCACTCGTCGTGGAACGCAAGAACGGTGTCCATCCGCGTAAATGTGCTCTTCTACTGTTTCTTTTCTAATCCCCCCACACATCTCACAAGCAGTGGGGATTGTGAGTGGGGGTCTGATGGAGGCCGAACTGCTTCTCCTACCGCCTGCTTAAGTAACGCACCCTTCAAGTTTCCCGGATTGTCAATTTATTGTCTCTGTGTTGCTAATGTTGGGAGAGGTCTTCCACCCCTTTCCCGTGTCCGAGTTGTAACCCAAGTGGGCAGAAAGAGCCGAAAGTGCGAAGCTTTTGATTCAGCAACTTCTCACAACAAATTTATTTCTAAAAGCGCTCTAAATTCTGAAATTCTTTTTAGATAGCAATTTTGTCTGATCAACTGTTGAGCAAACAAAAATGGATTCTAAGCAATAATTCTATTGCTTTTCGCTCTAAACGCTAGAGACTATTTTTCGTAGCGGAGGTAGCTGTTTCGTACCCATGGGAGACGGAACTTAATATTTTCAGGGGGTCCAACTTCGCCCAGAGCTAAAACAATTTAAAAAAAGTAAGGAGAGAGAGAGAGAGAGAGAAATAAAACAACGTCGGTAGATGAGTATATACTCGTACATATCATCATCAACCATTTTCAATCCACTGCTAGATGAAGGTCTCCCCAAGTACCTTCCACAACTTTCTGTCTTGAACCTGTCTCTTCCAAGTCCCTCCAGCAGTCTTTCGTATTTCATCCACATATGGTGCAAAGACATTAATGTCTCTGCTCCATCTTTCGCGTGGTATTGTTCTGGGTCTTTTCCTGCCCCTTGATATTATATCTAATATTACATTTGCTCAAACACGGCCAGTTTTCCTAGCAATATGACAGGCCGAAAACGCACGCACATTCGCCCAGAATCGATTATCTCCTATATGTCAAAACACCAAGAAAGATTTGTGCTCTGTGCACAACAAGTAGTATACCGCTTAATTTGAGTTCGAGTTCAGTTATTTATTTCTCAGATGTAAGTATCTAATAAGTTTTCTGATCTCGAGTAAGACCTATTCGGACTCGAGGAAAAAAAAAAGAAAGAACTCACAGAGAGAAGGAGAGGGACCCCTTCTCCGCCCTGGTTATTGTTTTAAAGAGATTTAAAGAATTCTTTAACGATCTTTTTAAGGAGAAAAACAGAGCATTGAATTAACTGTTCAGTATTATTTGTGCGAAATCAATTTTCAAAAGTGTACATAAAGCGTTTTCCAAAAAACTGCAAAGCATGGTGACGGTATCCAAGAAACCGTTAAAAAAAACTGTAAATTGTTCTATGTGAACCACATATTTTAAAGATGTTTCCTGGGTGAACCCCCCTCAGGCCGCCCCGGTGGCGCAGTGGTCTAAGGCGCTGGCCTCTGATCATTCTTCCGTAAGGGGTCCGGGTTCGAATCCCGGTAAGGCATGGATGTTGTGTTTGTCTTACGGCACTGGCTCTCTCCCTTCCCTGGAACCAGTGACCCTAAATTAGGGATGGGCGACTGCTTATAGCCCACTGAGTTGCTCACGGTGGTCGTTAAACCTCCAATAAAAAAAAGAACCCCCTCAGTGAGGGGGACCATAAGATTCCAGAGGGGGTCCGGACCCCCGCGTCCCCTACCTTCCGCCACCCATGTTCGTACCCTTCATAGTGGTACACTCTTAGGTTTGGTTGACTCGGAATGTAGTGCCTGCTGGATCCACAAACCAACCGATTGAAATCGACCGCCATCCTGTCTGACTTACGGTGCAATAGTATTCCATGTAATCGTCAATTGCATTTTCAAAAAAAGGGGGAGAGGGAGCGGGAGGGAGGGGTTCTTCCAGGTTTTTTTTTTTTTTTTCACGTTTTGAGTTCTGTAGATTTTCTGGCGAAGCTATTTTTTCCGGATGATTTTTGCTAAATTTAAACATACCGGCACTTCAAAATTTCCACTTCAAGCACTGACGAAGATAAATGGAATTTTCCATTTTCTCTCCTAGAAAGAAATATTAAGTTTTGTCTCCTTTGTTTTACATAAAAAAGAACTGTTTATTCGCATTTTTTTTTATTAAGAAATTGTGGCTACATTGTGATTGTGCTTGTTTTACTGTTTTGAACAGCAGTTTTTCAGCCAGGATGCATTTTGGTTGAGATTTCTTGATCTGTGTAGAAATCATGGAAGAAATAGATCTCATAAATATATACATGGGATATTTATATAATTATTGAAGCAGCAACTAGAATGTAACTCTAAATTGCTCAAGTATGCTGTTCACCTAGTAACAACGTATAAAAAAACTTGAAAATTATGATGTAAGGTTACAGTGGTTCAGCTCCAGAAGTCTATTTGTAAAAATGTTTTTTTTTTAAACAGATATTAAGCACGCGGCGTAAAGCAACGATAAAGTGCACGTGGTGAACACGTGGGTAAATTTCCTTTGTACTATGCGAACACGGCATGGTTGTTGAGTCAAGCGCACATGTCGCCTGCGGCGATGTTAGCTCATGTTCAACGATGTAGGGCGTCAAGGTCGGCCTCACCCTTGTTTGATGGAATGTCTTCCAAAGCGTACGGCTTCCAAAGGCGAGGAACGGGGGGGGGGCAGGAAAAGGGAGGAGATTTAGGAATGCTATAAAAGCGGGTGAGCGGTTTTGCTCGGGGCTTTGGGGCCGCGTCTGGCCGAGTGGGCAACGTTCGTGACTGCCACGGGAAGGGCCTCAGGTTCGATCCCAGGCAGGTACGAACGCTCGATCCACTAAATACCCGCCGTGCGTCGGATGGGCACGTTAAGCCGTCGGACCCCGGGTACTGGTCCCCCGGTAATAAATAAGGACGTCTTCCTCCCCTTCTACTTCGCTTCCGTGTCACTTTCCTATCGGGCGCTCTAGCCCAAATCTCCTAGTTTCCTATTTCTAAGGGTTGTTTAAGACCTGGGGTCAGACACTCCCTTCCTAAAATCCTCTACATATGATCATGATCATGCTCGGAGCTTTATGGACCGCGGGTGTCCTAGTGGGCAACGTTCATGACTGCCACGGAAAGGACCCCAGGTTCGATCCCAGCAGGTACGAACGCTAAATCCACTAAATATCCGCCGTGCGTCGGATAGGCACGTTAAGCCGTCGGACCCCGGGTACTGCCCCACCCGCCCAGGTAATAAATAAGGGCGTCTTCCTCCCCCTTTCTACCTCGCTTCCGTGTCACTTTCCTATCGGGTACTCTAGCCCAAATCTCCTAGCTTCCTATTTCTAAGGGTTGTTCAAAACCTGGGGTCAGACACACCCTTTCTAAAATCCTCTACATATGATCTGATCTGCTCGGGGCTTTTGGAGTTGGCATTAAGGTCTCCGGACGTGGGGCCTCGGATTACACGGCAGTGAGGGGAGAATTCTTTGTTAAGCTCTCCGGGTGACGTGCGTCGCTGCAATCGAATCAGCACGTGGGGTGTTCGTTGACTGACCGTAGGATTTTCGAAAAGTTCCCCCAGCGAACTAACTACCTCAGAGCAAGGAAGTGTTATTCCTGCGCCTGGAAACCTGTCCACGCCAGAATACAGTTTATCAGCAGGAGATTAATTTTGGTATTCGAATAAACTTGTTAAGTTTCCACATGATTGTTTCCTCCAATGATTGACTGAATCCGAGTGTACGAGCTATTCAACGATCTGCTACGGACATTACAGCTTTCGCGAAAGTTCATATTACACAAAGCAGTGGCGTATCTTGGGTCCGAGACCTGGGCTATCTCCCCCCCCCCTACTGTTTTTTTTTAATTGCGAAGTTTATTTTTCAATTGTTAAATAATAGAAGTAACATGTTTTTTTCTAAATTTTAGGTACATGCCATTGCTAACATGATACCAAATAATTATGAGGATTAGGATATGAACACTTATTTGTACACGAACTCCATTCTCTGTCCTTTTGTGTGAACTTGAGTGTTACGTTTTCACAAAAATGCTTCTTCCGAGTACTTTTTCATATTTAAAAAGAATGTTTTTCTCTATTGACAAATCAGCTAAATTGCTCGAATGCACATGCCCTTGTGTTGCTCTAAGATATATCTTGATTCTTTTTAATACAGAGAAAATAATTCGGCAGTTGCAGTTGTTGATGGAAAGTTTAATATTAGATTTGCTAATTTGTACACCTCAATAAACACCATGTCCAATTATTCAACTTTATGTAACAAGTAATGTCTCTTACTGATTTGTTTTGTATTCATCAACGGAATTAAACACCTTCAGTTCATTTTTTAATCGAGTTGTATCAAAATTTGAAGCATAGAGTTCTTTAAGCTCTGATAGTAGATGTTCAGGGAAGCTTTCACAAAATTTATCAAAACAGTTCGAATCCAACAAAGCCACGGATTTAATATAATCATAAGTACTTTACTTTATTTTGTCATGCATTACACTTTTTAATAAAAAGAAAAAATTAAAGTGCTATAGCACGAACGATGAATAAATTACAAAGAAATTACTTTTATAAGCGAATCAGTAGGAGTAGCTGCCCCTGTGATTCTCTAACACATGGTGACAGAGCTTGTTGGTATTTATGGCCCAGGGAAAAGATAAATTCGTTTTTTATTCGTTTTCGAAAAAATGTGAAATTTTAAAGAACATCACACACACACACACAGAAAAAACTTATTAGCGGTATGAAAAAAATTCCGCCGTTTTAAGGAGAAAGGAGACAGGAACAATCAGGAAACCAGTACACATTTATTCAACGAAATATTGGAAGTTAGCATCAATGACCTTCCGCCATTTTTCAGGCAACAAATGAATGCCCCTTTGATAGAAGGACTCTGGTTTTGAGCTGAAGAACGCAGTGACGAAATTTTCCACCTCTGGAATTGTGGTGAACCGCTGTTGGGCTAGGGAATGTTGCATAGAGCGAAACAGATGAAAGTCTCAGGGTGTAATAACCGGGGAGTAAGCCGGGTGTGATAAAACCTCCCAGTGTAACTGTTCAAGGGTTGATCTGGCATTATCGTGTAACAGGATGACTGGTCTGCGTCCTTTATCTACCCATGGGCGTTATTACTCGATTGCAGCCTTCAGTTTCGTCAACTTATCGCTATATCGTTGTGCAGTTATTGTTTCGCCCAGTTTCAACAGTTCGAAGTACAGCACTCCATGCATATCCCACCACACACACAACAGCACCTTTTCCCCGTGCATATCCTGTTTTGCAGTGGATGTTGATGGCTGGCCTGGGTCGACCCAGAGTCGCTTACGTACGGGGTTGTCGCAATAGACCCATTTTTCATCCCCGGTGACAACCTTCCACAAGAAATTCTTCTCTTGAAACCTCTTCAGCAAGGACATGCAGATGCCCAATCGTTAACCAATATTACGCTCCGTTAAAGTATGCGGAACCCACTTACCAATCTTCTGAATCTTTCCGAAGCCCAGTAGACGCCGTACCACCGTCGATTGACCCACTTTCGAACGTTTCGCCAGGTGCGAGTCGACTGTGTGGCATCCTCTTGCAACAGCGATTCCAGCTCCTCGTCTGCGAGTTCCTGCGGTCTACCTGCACGTGGCTTGTCTTCCAAGCTTAGATCCCCTTTCTTAAACCTTGCAAACCATTCTTTACACGTCCGCTCACCCATAACCGTTTCGCCATACGCCTGACATATTGAACTGTATGCTTCACTCCCACTTTTCCCTAAATTAAACATGAATAACAAATAGTGCTGCAAATGAAAATAATCAACCACCATGGTTGGCTTCATGTACGAACTGACAGCATGAGTCGCCGGCCGGTTAGACCCCTACAGCGCCCGCTAGCTGGGTCAGCGGAAACTTTTGCATACCCATAATAGAAAGAAAGTGGCGGAGGTGGAGACGTAGTTGTGCAGAAGGATAAAATCCTAATCGTCATTTCGCAAGTGTTCATGAGATGCTAAGCTGCTGATTAAAAACTTCTAGGTAGTTCCTTGCCTACAAAGAAATGATATCGTTGAGACATTTTAGCTAAATGTATTCCTCTACGCAGGGGTGGATTGGAACGACCAAACCAGGTCGGGAATTTTATTGTTGTAGTCCACTATAAAAACACACACACATACAGGAAAATACGTTATAAATTCTCTCATCAAAACGTTTCTGTTAGATCCCAGATGAAGTAGAACTGCTGAAATATGCATCGTAAAACGAACTCAATTGTGATCAAATTTTAACAACAATTTTAAAAATCCTTTCGTCATTGAATGTAGCGTCAAACTACGCTCAAAACGGGGCATGGTATGTACCCAAGGTGATTAGAATAAGACATCTGGAGATGCCCTTGTTAATGGAGCGGTACACTTTCCGTGAAGTCTATAACCGCGAGCGACGGTTGTGAAAGTGTGGGAAAGCTGATGGTTTTCAAGGCTATTGCAATGCATTTTGTGTTGGCCGAATCGCCTTCTTTCGTCGCAAATGTTTCCAATTTCGCATCGTAACTTGCTGCCGATGTGTGAAAAAATGCTGAATTTATAAAATTCTTATTTATTTTGAGTTTCCTTCGCATTTTTATTTTTAACTGAAATACACGAACGTTAGTGCAAATTCTAAACAAAGCATAACGTTAAAATTAAAAACTTCACTCGTGTAAGAAGTATAATTCATTCCGGTTTGATATTATCACGATTTCTGCAACCAAAAACCACGCGATTCCAAAATACACACAGCTTTGAAATTACATAGGTATCATGTAAACAACGTCAAATTCCCACACCTTTGCGGCTTCACGGTTAGGAGACTGAGGGCATCTCCAGAAATATTATTCTAACCACCTTGATTGTACCAGATTATTATTATTATCCTTTAAAAAATTTGATTTAAAAAAGAAACGGAAATAATCGAGGGTCTCTTGAAGACCTTATTTCCAACTAAATCACTATGAAGATCATTCTGAAAGTTAAAATGTGCACATGCAACATAGAAATTTCTCTATGCAATTAATTTTTATATTTATTTGCTCATTGATTGCCTACTGCGCAATGGTATTGGTATCTCCTCCTTGGGTAAAGGGCTTATCTACGTCTACCAATTCTTTTGACCCATGAGCTATTACTGGTAAACCTTTGTTTCTTTTAAGATACATGTATGTGGGACACAAATTTTGAATATCTCTGCCGGAGAAGCATGCTCTGTGTCAGTCAGTGGATAAATGTGTGGGGACGATTTACTATCACATTAGGGTAGGGCACAACAATGACCCTGGTTCCGAAACCCAGCAACCTACGTCTAACTGCAGTTAGCCTTAGCTTAACTAATTTATAAGAGCTTGCTTGGTCAGGAGGCTCTTTTCTCACAGAAGTGCAGAGAGCTTTGTTATTTTATTTTAGAGCCAACGCACAAACATACATAGAACGAAAAGTTGTTGCATTTTTATGTAAGTAACCATTCAGATAGAAATAAATATCCAATGAAGTTTACCATTATTTTATTCATAAGTACCAAAATAGTTATCCGTTCTTTCCAAAAAATCTAGACAAAAAGAATAGTAGAAACTGGGCCATTTCTCGAATGGTCCACTGAGATATGTCCCGGTATCCCGATGGGCCAATCCGCCGCTGCCTCTACGCGTTGGAAAATAGCGCTGAAGGGAAATCCTTGCGCGAACGCTAGAGAGAAAGAGCTTTCAATATCTTCTCGTTCATTGTTTTTCGTTCAGTACGAATGTTTTTACGATGCTTGTGTTGGAGAAGATTTTTTTCTCAGTTTGTCGGGAATCTGGTGCCCTTGGTTTTTGAGAGGGAAAGGGTTTGGCTATTGACCACGGTAAGAAGTGGTACCACCGTGCACCAGCGAAGGAGAATACGCGATTAGAGATGAAGAAAAACGTGGAATCAAAGAAAAGTTTGAAACAGGATGTCAATATTCAGTAAATCCTCGATTCCATTGCGTGGATTTACAGAAAACAGACCTGAACAGTAAACTAAAAAGAAAAAAATTACGCTAGTGGGAACATCCTCAGCGATAAGGAATGCGCAACCCAACCACCATCAAGCAAATTCAAAGAATATATGATTTTTTTTATATAGGGTAAACATTGGTAATTTCATGATATAGGCAAATTCGTGATATAGCCTGAGCGGCTATCCATAGAGTAACTACTGTCTTAATTAGTTTCAACTTTTTATTATAAATGGCAGCAGATGTCCAGTTTCTAAAACCGGAAGGAGACCATGAGTATGTTATTTTGTTCGTATCACAGAGAAAGTTATTCACGGTGTGCTGGGAATCGAATAGTCTTTTTTTGTGCTGGTTTTTAGTATACAAGGTAGAAGATCGGATTTCAAGAAGGAAAATAGAGGTAAGCAAACAATACGTATTTAACCCAGTTATTGATTAGATTCCTGTCTAATTTAAAAATGCACTTCCAAGTCATTTATCAACATTCTATACAGCGTGTAGAGACTTAGCCACGTACGCATGATCCTTAGCTTCGGGGAGTTAATTTTTTCAGGTATTAATGTTGCTTTAAAAAATAACTTTCTTTTTTCCATAATTCAAACTACAATATATGACTTCTGAATCGAAATCATAATAGTTGGGGTTCAAATAGACACCACAGTTCCAGTTTTTAATTGATTTTAGCCTGTCGGGAAATAACCAAGGTGTCACGAATTTATCTCCTACAGGTGGTAACTACGTGATACGTAATAGTTGATTCCATTGAAATGTAACAAGATATAGCTCATATGTACAGTTTTTATCAACAGGCCCATACAAAGATATGACGATAACTGGGATTGCGAATTTTGTGGACACAACTACACTGCTGGCTACCCAAAATGCAACACCAAGAAGGAAGCATCCGATTGGCCTGAAATTCGCAGCATGCGTCGCCCGCGAGAGGACATGTAAACGATTAGCTTTGCAGGGCATATGCAAATCATGTGCTCCCGGCACGCCACCGAGAAGCACTATAAGAAGGGTGCACAGAAGGAGGGGTGTAAGTAGTGGAAGTGTGTTGTGCTGCCATACCTGCGCGTGGGAAGCTTCCTGATGCCTCGTCGCAGAATACGGCAGTCATTCCAGCACGTTTCGGAGTTCGACAGAGGACGAATAGTGGCTTATCGCGACAACGGTTTATCGTACCGAGACATCGGCGCCCGTGTGGGACGAGATCCAGCCACAGTGAGGCGAGTATGGATTCGGTGGGTGCAGAAGGGACGGACGGACCGACGTCAGCGATTGCCGCAGCCGCGGCACACCGCCGAACAAGAGGTCCGGCATGTTGTGCGGCGGGCATTGACGGCTCACACCGCCACATCACGAACGTTAGCGCCGGAATTAGGGTGTGTTGCGCAACAACCGGTGTCAGCACGTACCGTTCGACATCGTCTGCAGGAGCGGGGACTTGTCGCACGGCGTTCATTGCTCCGATTACCATTGAAGTTACACCACCGGCAAGTGCGGCAGCAGTGGGCCGTTGAACGCCGCACCTGGACTACGGAATGGCACGACATTGTCTTCTCCAACGAATCCCGCTTCTGCCTGCAACACCACGATGGTCGGATCCGCGTGTGGCGGCATCGCGGCGAGAGACTGTATGACGCCTGCATTATGCATCGCCATACCGGTCCGTCGCCTGGCGTTATAGTTTGGGGCGCAATTGGATATGACACCCGCACCCCTCTGGTACACATCGCCGGTACACTCAACAGCCACCGCTACATCTCCGACGTTTTGGAGTCTGTAGTCCTCCCTTACCTGCAGGACCTGCCAGCGGCCACGTTTCAACAGGACAATGCGCGCCCGCACGTGGCACGCATCGTGCAACAATTCTTCACGGCCCACTAGGTGTCACTGCTGCCGTGGCCCGCCTGTTCTGCCGATATGTCACCCATCGAACACGTCTGGTCGCTGATCGGCAACCGAGTGGCCTGGCAAGCACTACCCGTGGCTATGCCTGATGAACTGTGGCAACGTTTGGAAGCAGCCTGGACCGACATACCCCAAGCCCACATCCAAAGCCTATTTCGTTCGATGCCGCGGCGTGTAGCGGCCGTTATTGTCAGCCATGGGGGCCACACGAACTATTGATGTCTGCGTGTTCCGCAAGTCGCACGGGCCTGTAAACTCAATCGTTTCATCTTTGTATCTGTTGTTATGTGTCCAGTAAATCTGGCTTTGCTATCTCGTGTCCTTCTTGGTGTTGCATTTTTGGTGGCCAGTAGTGTATGAAGAAAAGCTGAATAACCAGTGTGTTAGTTAGGTGGATTGGTTACTTTTGGTCTAGGATATCTACAAGTCACACCCCATCGTCAATAGCAGGTACCCCATCTTGTGGGGGTCGAGGGGACGCCAAATTTCTCTACGACATACGTTTTCGTGGCATCAAAAATGCATTTTTGTAATGGCTTTTATCACATTTATCATGAGGTTCTCGTAATTTACGCAGATTGCAATGAGAAATTGTTACGTTTATGTAAAACGTGATGACATGATGTTCGGCGATAGTTTAGTAAAGTATATTGTTGAGTAACATTGAAATTAAGTATTGTTGCGTCACGATCAGATTTCAAGAATGGCTTTGACTACTTCGTTACCCATCTTTGTTTTGTTTTTTTGGGTGGGGGTGGTGGGGTGGTGGGGGGATAATGACCACCGTGAACAACTAAGTGGGCTATAAGCAGTCACCCGTCCCTAATTTAGGGCCACTGGCTCCAGGGAATAGAGAGGGAGAGCCAGTGCCGTAAGACAAACACAACATCCATGACGCACCGATATTCGAACACAGACCCATCTCGTACGAAGGGTTAGATGACAGCATTTAGACCACTGCGCCTCTGGGGCGGTCCCATTATTTTCGCTACATCAAAATCTTTTTTTTTTTTTTTCGATTGAATTTTTAACGACCACCATGAGCAACTTAATGGGCTGTAAGCCGTCGGCCGTCCCTAATTTAGGGTCACTGGCTCCAGGGAAGGGAGAGAGCCAGCACCGTAAGACAAACACAACATGCATGCTTCACCGGGATTCGAACCCAGGCCCAACTCGGGCGAAGGGTCATAAGCCATCGCTTAGACCTCTGCGCCATCGGGGCAGCATTTTTTATCTGGAATTTACTTTGCGTTAGTGTCGGAAAAGATACATAGCATAAAAAAAAGAAAAAAAGCTTCGACACTATTTGTCTAAAAGGAAAAAGTTATACTGGCCACCCCTTGGCGCAGTGGTGTAAGCGATGGCTTCTGATCATTCGTCCGAGATGGGTCCGGGTTCGAATCCCGTGAGGCATGGATGTTGTGTTTGTTTTACGGTGCTGGCTCTCTCCCTTCCCTGGAGCCAGTGACCCTAAATTAGGGACAGGCGACTGCTTACAGCCCATTGAGTTGCCCACGGTGGTCTTTAAACCTTCAATCAAAAATTAAAAAAAAAAAAGTTATACTGCAAGAATTCTCAAAAAGCTATGGTTGACCTCGACAACAGCCCTGGAAAACACACGCATAACATGTACAAAGGTACTCGTTATGATGCTAATATATATTTGTGGGTGTCCCTGCGTATTTTATTACACATCACTATCATCAACCATTCTCAATCTACTGCTGGATGAAGGTCTTTCCAAGTCTCTTCCGCAAAACTCCGTTTTGAGCAATTCTCTTCCATGTCACTCCGGCATGATTCCGAATTTCATCCACCCATCTCCCACATGATCTTTTTCTGGTTCTTTTCCCTATCCATTGGCATTCAATCTAGTATTTCAGTTTTCCAATGCTGGTCCACTGGTCAATATGTCCAGCCACTTGAGGGACTCTATTTTGAACATAGTGTCATGTCATTTTACGTTTTTTTTTTGTTTTGTTTTTTTGATTCGAGGTTTAGCGACCATCGTGAGCAACTCAATGGGCTATGAGAAGTCGCCCATCTCTAATTTAGGGTCACTGGTTCCAGGGAAGGGAGAGAGCCAGTGCCGTAAGACAAACACCACATCCATGCCACACCGGGATTAGAACCTGGACCCCTTTCGGACGAATGATCAGAAGCCATCGCTTAGACCACTGCGCCATCTGGGCAGCCATTTTACGGTTCATGTGCTCCTTTTCTATCAGTATTTTTTTACTATACGTAATTCAGCTTTAATGCAATTCTTTTTTCTCTGGGTTCAACGAGCTGAGCTCCATGAGCGTCTATGGCTATACGGAACAGCCCTACCCTAATTTAGGGCCCCTAGTTCCAAGGAAGGGACGGAGCTAATGCAGTGCGATATGCGCCCATCATTTATACTTCATCCGGTGCTCGAACCCGGGGCCCAACTAGAACAATTATCCAGAAGCAGCGCCTCTGATAACTTGGACATAGGACTAGAATGCATTTCATTGTTAAGGACTACACTACTGCTTTAAACACAATCACAAAGTCGATGTTTGATGGACGAGCGGTTAGAATACTAAATAGTTTTAAACGCCTGGGTCAGAGTTTTAGGTGAGCTATGGGCGTTTGTGTTTGCTTCTCAGTTCCGACTCACCTCCTCACGTGGAGCCAGAAACTCTAAATTCGGCGTGAATTACTCTTCCTGGTTTTGACACTCAAGAGGATTATCAGATTAATAATTTCTTTGTTAAAACCGAACCGAAATATTGCGGCTTGTCATTTCTCCAGATGGCCCGGTGGTCTAAGTGCTGGCTTCTAACTATTCATAATTAATACACACTATTACCTGGATTAGGAACATCAAACAGAAGTCATCGCTCTTTCCACGTTTATAAGTGAGTCACGGAAAAATTCTCATCGGCCGCCATAATAGTGTGTACTAATTATTCTTTTTTTTTTTTTTTTTTTTGATTGGAGGTTTAACGACCACCGTTAGCAACTCAATGGGCCATAAGCAATCGCCCGTCCCTAATTTAGGGTCACTGGTTCCAGGGAAGGGAGAGAGCCAGTGCCGTAAGACAAACACAACATCCATGCCTCACCGGGATTCGAACCCGGACCCCGTTCGGACGAATGATCAGAGGCCATCGCTTAGACCACTGCGCCACCGGGGCGGCGTATTAATTATTCATTCGCCTCCTAGTTATTTGTTCAGTTGCTGTTTTCTATCTTTGGTGAATCCCCAGCATAGTGCGGGGCTCCGAGAAGCAACCTGCCATGTGGTTTGGCAGTTAATCGTATGTTAGTCTGGAGAATTCGAGCCCGCTGTGGTGCAGTGGTAGCATGTCCGGCACGTAACTGGAAGACCCTGGGTTCGATTCCCGGTGGCGGCCGATGGGAATTTTTCCGTGACTCACTTATAAACGAGGAAAGAGCGATGACTTCTGTTTGATGTTCTAACTATTCGTCCAAGATAGGTCCGGGTTCGAATCCCGGTGAAGCATGGATGTTGTTTTTGCCTTACGGCACTGTCTCTCTCCCTTCCCTGGAACCAGCGGCCCTAAATTAAGGATGGGCGACTGCTTATAGCCCATCGAGTTGCTCACGCGTTGGTCAAAGTCCAAAACGAAAAAAAAAAAAAAGAAAAATCTCCAGATGTATGTTATTAAGCAGTATTACACTACACTGCCTAAGCCGAGCTTAACTCATCAGGCATTTTTAAAAAATGTCTGTTATGTGTCCGAGCGGGCAGATACCCAAAATGAGGCACGAGACGTGCGTCTGTCCTGTACCCTACCTGAAACCAGTGGCCCCAAATTAGGGACAGAAGACTCCCTATAGTCCGTGATGCACAGCCTTCCCCCCCCCCCGCACCCCGGAGCAGAGCCCATTCAAGGAGACAGGGGACCCGGAGGCTGGACCCGTATTTCGGTTCCCCCAGTATTAGTGGCACATCTAGGATTTCACTATGGGTTGGTGAATTAAAATACCTAGGAGAAATCATTCCCAAAATATCATGAGGAAGTTCTGAAATTTCCCCGCCGTATTAAAATGTGTATCCCATGATTCATGGACGAATCAGTGGTAGCAAGAAAATGTAAAAATGCATGGTTGAAAAGTGGATACGCGTTAAGTTCTGCTTTAATCCCCCCCCCCGGGTTGGGTTCAGCTTGTTGAAACTATATCAAAGTAGTGTGCAAAACAATATGATCCAAACGAATTCCTAATGTACGAATTTTTTTTTTTTTTTTTTTTTGATTGGAGGTTTAACGACTACCGTGAGCAGCTCAGTGGGCTACAAGCAGTCGCCCATCCCTAATTTTTAGGGCCACTGGTTCCAGGGAAGGGAGAGAGCCAGCGCCGTAAGACAAACACAACTTCCATGCCTCTCGGGATTCGAACCCGGACCCATATCAGACGAATGATCAGAAGCCATCGCTTAGACCAGGGGTCGGCAAGTAATTTTAGGTGGGGTCCGGATACTTTTGAAAATTTTTATCGAGGTCCAGAAAAAAAACTCATATTTCTTACTAATTTTTTATTTTAATTTTCACTCACAAAATAATATGAAATACAATAGATGGGCATATTTGTATTCAAAAATCAATGGGAGGAATTACATTTGCGGTTTTGAGCCAGTTTTTTAAAGTTAGGTTCACGCGAAGAGTGTCTTCAAGGTGGGCGGCCGTTAATCTTGAGCGATATCGGTTCTTCAAAAAATTCATTTTTGAAAATTAAGTTTCACAAACATATGTGGAGCCAAACATAGTAGCCAGGTAAATGGCTAATTTTTTGCAATTTCCATATTTTTCTGGGACATGTTTACTCCAAAATTCTTCGGCGGATGCAGTTTTATACGTTTGCAAGGAAATGTCTTCCTGCAAGTCTATTATCTCCATTTGGAGTAAAGGCTTTGAAAGACGGAACAACTTCGCAGCCACATCAGTCCATTCTGCCGCTGGAGAAACTTCAAAAGGCGAATTTAAGAATCACGACAACTTCTCTATCTCTGCGAAGTCTTGGAATCTTGCTGCAAATTCCTTCCTAAGATCTCGCATAAAATTTGAAAATACTGCAATGTCTATTTCAGAATTATTTTTATATTCAAGAATTGTTGGAAAGTGAATAAATTCTTGACTTGCAATGTCTTTTTCAAAGATATCCAGCTTACGACGGAAAGAAGACACACTTTGTATCAGATCACATATTAATTTCCCATTTCCCTGTAGCTCGGTATTGAGCGCATTTAAATGTTTCAGAATGTCTTTCAGGAAAGCCACAGCTAGCATATTGCGTTCGTTTGCTAGGAACTCCATATGCTTCCTTGCTTCTTGTGTATCCAAGTTGTCTAAGAAAGAGGTTACTTCTTCTTTTATTTGCCAAAAACGTTCAGTCACTTGACCTTTACTTAGCCAACGAACATTGTTGTATTGCAGTAAGTCAGAATGCGCCGAATCACACTTAGATAGAAACTCTTTAAACTGTCTGTGCTGAAGAGCAGAACGAGACCTCATAAAATTAATCTACTTGATCAAGCTGTCCATTACTTCTTTCAGAGTGGCACTAAGTTTTCCACAAAGGGCTGCCTGGTGAATTATGCACTGATAAGATAGTAGCCCAGCATTCTTATCCTTGATTCTCTTCACTAGTCCCTTTTCTTTGCCGATCATCGCTGGGGCCCTGTCAGTTGAAACAGACACCATTTTATCATAACTAATGTTTGATTTTGTCATGAAGTCATCAAAAGTCTTGAATAAATCTTCTCCGCGTGTCTTGCCTTTAAACGGCAACATTGCTAGCAATTCTTCCCGAAATGTTTTACTTTCAATATCCATAAATCGCACGAAAATAGACATTTGTTCTTCATCAACAATGTCACATGATTCATCAAGTGCTATGGCGTAACAAGGCGCCTTCTGCAGAAGTTCGAGCAAACTACTTTTATTGTCAGCAGCCAAAATTTCGGTTCTTCTTGCCGACAGTGGAATACCTTGAATTGCGGCAACAACATCCTTTTTCTCTTCAAAAAGTGGCGTGGTCACTTCCAACATACACTTTTTTACTATCTCAGAGTCTGAAAATGGCTTCTGGTGTTTATTAAGCGTCCAACACACACGCAACGCTGCTTCTGCAGACTTTTCTTGCTCGCTCATAGAGTGAACTAGTAAGGTTGTGCTTTTTTTTGTAAGAAGCTAGATATGCCTGGAGTTTTTCTTGATGAGCTTCACTACCCAGAGGAAAATTTTTATGGAACTGCTGATGAGTTGTTTCGGAGTGGCGCTTTAAATTGGCACTTTTAACAAGAGCGACAGTTTTGTTGCATATGAGGCAAACTGGAACAGCTCCAGGCCTATCAGGCAGCGTAAAACAATATTGTTTAGTCCACTCAGTCAAAAACTTCCTAT
Source organism: Macrothele yani (assembly GCA_039090855.1). Classification (NCBI taxonomy): domain Eukaryota; kingdom Metazoa; phylum Arthropoda; class Arachnida; order Araneae; family Macrothelidae; genus Macrothele; species Macrothele yani. The sequence goes on from CM076996.1 coordinate 121,052,156, forward strand.
TTTCGCTATCAACTTTACGCTTTTTAGGATCCATATCGATGCAAAAAAAAAAAAAAACAAAAAAAAACGTTATAAGCCTCGACAATAACAAAACAAATTAATAAAAGCTCCGTGCGAGATCGCAACAACTACTGACGAAGTGACGATAAAATTTGTCTATTTTATTTAGATTCGTTCTTTATAAAAATACTGCCGCCCGGCACAAAGCGCGTGCCGACGCACCGCAAAGGAGTTGCTTCCGTGTCAAAGTGTATGGTATGCCGACGCACCGCAAAGGAGCCGCTTCCATGTCAAAGGTCGCCGCCGCCGAGTACACCCGCACGAAAGATAAAATTGTCATTTCACAACAAAGTTTCATAAAGTGGCGTTAAGTTTTCGTTCGAGTTACGAGCACAAAAATTGTGTTTATATGAATATGCCTGCTCCGATTAAAAGAGGCTTCAGAGGTTGCCAGAGTCAGAGATCGATTTATAAAATTTCCTATTTCATTAAATAAAATTCTTGTGTTGCCTTCGGGTGTACAGAGCTTTTATGTGGATCGACAAATGATAAGGGTGGCGCTCAAACGTATTGTTATCTACAGAAAGATATTTTTTAAGAAAATTATTTGAGTAATTTATACTTTCAAAAAATTTTTGGTGGTCCAGTATTTTTACCTTCCGCGGTCCGCCAGTTGCCGATCGTGAGCTTAGACCATTGCGCCACGGGGGGGGGGCACGAAAATTTCCCGCAATTACCGATGAGGGAACTTCTGTAATGCTTTCGAAAGATTTGAAGATGGACTGGGGGGCGACTATATTTTTTGCAGACTCCTCCTAAAAGAGTGGAAAGAAATATAATTTTTTTGTTCACAGGGCAGTTTCTTATAGTTTTCGCTGTGCTACCTGCAAAAAAAAAAAAAAAAAAAAAAAACTAGAACCCTGTCAATTCTTCAATCATCCTGCATAATTCTGGGGCCCATTCAAAATGCGGGGCCCGGGTCTGCAGCCCCCTAGCCCCCTCTTAAATGGCTCCGCCCGGGGATCATTAAAACCCCCCACCGAAAGGAAATCTTAAGTGTAATGTCTTTGATAAGCTGTGATCAGCCATGATTATTCGCAAGAATGAGCACTTTTACTTGAAATGTAAGTTTTGAAACGAGTCTTTAAATAGAAGATTGGGGAGGGGGTGGGGGTAGGTTAACTTCCACCGTAAGGCACTCCTGATGATTGAGGTCGGACAAAAGGTATGGAAGAGGACGGCCACTGGACTGTAGTGTGAATCACTGGGAAGGGCAAAAAGAAACGCAGGTCGGACTGCTTATTATGTCTAGAATTGAAATTGAAATTTAGATAATTGAGTACTACATTTTTAATACGAAATGTATACAGTTATGAGGCCATTTTTATATTCATATCAATGCGCGTAATGCAATCGCATGAGGAAACGATTTGCCATATACGTGAGTGGGCAGAACATGATTCGAGCTTTGAGCCTCCGCCCTTCGGCACTATAGCCTTCTTAATCCTCTTTGCCTCAGTGATGTAGTTCTAAATAAAAAAGTGCCTTAGCGGTGAACGGACTAGGAAAAATTACCCTCGAAGTTTTCAAAATCTGATTCATTGTTTTTATTATGTATTATTTTTTTTTAATTTTCATTACTCATTACCAATATCGATTTATATTGAAACCGTGTAATCTGAGCAATTTTAAATAACAGGAAGAATGTAACGTGAGAGACATATGCTAAGATCATTGGCGCACGTACGGAGGGGGCTTTGGGGGCTTAAGCCCCCTCCAAGGAGATTAAGCGACGTACATCACAAATTAAACATTCAAATATATTATTTTACATGTTCAAAACATTACATAGTGTCTTCTACTGCATGGCGTTTTCTTCGCAAAGCCCCAAAGAGATTAAGAGCGACGTACGTCACGAATTAAACATTCAAAAATATTATTTTACATGTTCAAAATTACATAGTGTCTGACATAGTGTTTTCTATTACATGGTGTCTTCTTCCCAAAGTCCCAAAGAGATTAAGAGAGACGTACATCACAACCGTATATAAACTATAGGCGTACACTGTAAACTATATATATGTACACACATTGTGTACGTATACTCTCTCTCTATATATATAGCCCCCTACAACAGGAATCCCTGGGTGCGCCACTGGCTAAGATTATAAAATTTTTATTTAAATCTCTGTGTCGTTCTATACGATTTTAAATATTTCGGAATATTTGTGAATTAACAGAGTAACATCAATTCAACATGACTAATGCGCCGTTTTAATTAAGATTATGTGGTGCATGCGGAATATTTTTGTGTTGCCCGTAAGGAGGCAGAGAGTGAGCTCAAGGGATTACTTTTATTGGACCAGATACCAGTGGCGAATTGTTTAATATAAATGTCCATCAGTACCGTTTCCTCTATGAGCACTGCAATCTTAACCTCAACGAATAGCCATCTCCCACAAATTTATTTTGACTGCCGTCTAGACAAAGGAGTTCACATTCTCTTTGTGATAGAATCTTATGTGATTTGTGAAACACCCTACTCCTTGATCCAACTGCGTAGATCAATCTGCACAGTAATTTTTGTTTGTTTATTTTTGGGATTAACAACTACCATGGGCAACTCGGAAGTCTATAAGCAGTCGCCCGTCCCTAATTTAGGGTCACTTGTTCCAGGGAAGAGACAGATCCAGCACCTTTGGCTATGCACACCATCCTATGACTCATCCAGGGCTGTGACTCAGTCTTAGCTCGGAAGAATGGTCAAGCATTTTTCGTGGTAATATGGCAAGATTCTCTTGCCATATTACCACGAAAAATGCTTGTGACGTACTACAGAGGTGAAAACATGTGTCAAGACGACAAATCTGCAGCGAGACATTCTGTCCGCGTAGCTCAGTTGGGAAAGCGATTTACTCAGGAGTGAGAGGACACGGTTTCGATGACCGTCGCGGACAAACTTGTGTCTTCACATGCCTTAGCGGCACTAAGCCTAGAAAAGTGCCTTAGCACCGCTAAGCCCCTTCTACATCACTGCTTTGCTTGACCCCTGTTTTATGGCATGCCATTTAATTAGCGCCTCCATTCAATGATTTTCTCACCGGGGGCCGCGGGTGGTCTAGTGGTCAACGTTCGTGACTACCACGGAGAAGACCTCTGGTTCGATCCCATGCAGGTACGAACGCTCGAACCACTAAATAACCGCCGTGTGTCGGATGGGCACGTTAAGCCGTCGGACCCCGGGTGCTGGCTACCCGGTAACAAACAAGGGCGCATTTCTACCTCGCTTCCGTGTCACTTTCCTACCGGTACTCTGGCCCAAATCTCCTAGCTTCCTATTTCTAAGGGTTGTTTAGGACCTGGAGTCAGACACTCCCTTCCTAAAATCCTCTAGACATGATCTATCTGATTTTCTCACCGTTAACCACCGTGAGAATGGCAGCAGAACGCAGTAGTAATTTTCACTTTTTAATGAAAAATAATTACAGATATATATGATATAAAATAAATTTTAATCAAAATAATCACACACGCACATATATATACTGATTACTTGAAATATTTCGCTTAATCATAACAACCCCTCCCCCCACCCCACTTTTGGGACAAGCCTACACCCATTCCTTTTTTTAACCCTATGAAGGATAAAACAAAATTTTAACTAAAAAAAAAAATTAAGAGGGAGACGATATGACTGACGTACTACAGATATGAAACATGTGTCAAGACGACAAATTTGCAGCGAGACATTTTGTCCGTGTAGCTCAGTTGGGAGAGCTACTTACTCCGGAGTGAGGGGACACGATTCGATGACCGTCGCGGACAAACTTGTGTCTTCACATGCCTTAGCGGTGCTAAGCCTAGAAAAGTGCGTTAGTGCCGCTAAGCCCCTTCTACATCACTGCCTTGCTTGCCCCCTGTTTTATGGCATGCCATTTAATTAGCGCCTCCATTCAATGATTTTCTCACCGGGGGCCACGGGGGTCTAGTGGTTAACGTTCGTGACTGCCTCCCATGCAGGTACGAACGCTCGCACTACTAAATATCCGCCGTGTGTCGGATGGGCACGTTAAGCCGTAGGGCCCCGGGCACTGGCTCCCCGGTAACAAATAAGGGCGTCTTCCTCCCCCTTTCTACCTCGCTTCCGTGTCACTTTCCTATCGGTACTCTAGCCCAAATCTCCTAACTTCCTATTTTTAAGGGTTGTTTAAAACCTGGGGTCAGACACACCCTTCCTAAAATCCTCTACATATGATCTATCTGATTTTCTCACCGTTAACCACAGTGGGAATCGCAGTAGTAATTTTCACTTTTTAATGAAAAATAATAATAGATATATATGATATAAAATAAATTTTAAAGAAAATAATCACACACACACACATATATACAGATTACTTGAAATATTTCGCTTAATCGTAACAACCGTCCCTCCACCCCACTTTTGGGACAAGCCTACGCCCATTCCTTTTGTTAATCCTCTGAAGGGTAAAACAAAATTTAAACTAAAATATATCAGTCAAAATGTATGTACCTATTTTTTGTAGCATCTGCTAATTCTTAAAAGTTTCCCCCCAACAACAATAATAATAATAAATAAAAAGTGGAGGGGACGCAAATCTTCAACTACAATTCATTTAGCGAATTATTGTAAATTTAATTGTTTGTCGTCAATAAATGAACAATATGAACATGCTTCAAAGTTTTACTGGCGACTTTGCTTGATTATATAAAATAAAGCAATGAAATGCGAGATTTCCAGAGAGCCAATTTGACTAGGGTTGACTTCTGTACTGATTAGAACTGTCAGGAGATGGCTGAAAATGAGCCTTTATTATTATCTGTGGTTATCGCAATTTGTTTTGTATGCTTGGGTATCATATATGCGTTATGTTTTTTAGTTATAATTTGTGTGATGTTTATTATCATAATTAGTTCTACACATTTATTTAATTATATAAGTCATCATCTTTAGTAAGTTTGATACCAATTTAAATTTTCATAATTTGTTTTTACATAGTTCGAGATTTCTAAAAAACAACACCCCCCCCTCCTCCCAACTAATCATACCTGAGAGCACCGCTGGTAATTTCAACAAAATATCTTCGCTGATTGTTGTTTTCATTCCTTTTTTCTCGCGTGTTGAGCTCACAATTCCCTACCCCGCTTTTCCTTCCCCTGTACCCCTCAAATTTATGTGACGTAAATATTAGTTGAACCCTAACGATGCCAAGGTTTTGTAAAATGAGCTACTCATTGAGGCTTCTTTAAAACATAGTTCGGTAATTTGAGGAAACAGTGAAAAGATCCAGGAGAATTGTCTGGTGGGAGTATGACGTGTGCTCTCAGATGCCCTACTTTTGTGTTAGTTACACAATTCTTTTTAAGGTCGTGCGTTATGTAACAAACACATTTCACTATATATATCTTATGGAGTGATATACATTCTTGCAGGTCTCTAAAGTGACTTTCGGGAGAAAAATAGGAAAATGTCATTATTTAAATAGTGATATTCAAATGAGGAAACAGCATCATGGGCTAGAGCGCACTGAGTGAGCAGCGGCGTTCCAAAATATAGTCCTTCGACGTTGGAGATGAACGATCTCCTTTGCATCCCTGAAGCGGCAGCAGGAGGAGGAAGCAGCAACTTCTCCTCTTAGTCTCCGCTTCCACTTCAGCTTCGAGTAGCGAACGCAAAGCTCCTTGGGTTGGGAGCAAGCTCGCCACTCGCGTGAAGATGGCTCGTGTGGTGTGGTTGTTACTAGTGTTATTATTTCCATCTTTTAGTTATTGTAAAAAGAAGTCATCTTCCGCGAGTGATGTGATTGAAGAAGTCGACAGGAAGAAGTTAGAAAAACTAATCGCCAACGAGGAATATTTAGCAGTATTTTTCTGTGAGTATTAATTTTTGTTTCTGAAACTGACATCCAAGGATTTTTTTAGGGTTAAACTCAGGAAGAGAGAGACACCCGTAAAGATCGCTATTCCTGTGTCGTACGTGAACGACTCATCCCGCGCGAGTTTCCATTTTTGGTGCGTGAGTGAATTGACACTGGAACCGCACTACAATAAGAATGTTCGGCTATTGTTTACAACTAACGATTGATTTTGTCACATTTTTTGTTCACGCGTGTAACGTTACACCAAACATCTGGAATGTCTGTTTATTATTGATAATACTAGGAGAACTACACTTCTTCAGGTACCTCGCAAAATTTACATTTAATTTACAGTCGAACTAGAAAAAAATAAGAAAAGCTGAAAAGGATTTTCGTGATATGGAAGTAAAATAACTTTTTTGCAAGTTAGAAATACTCAATAAACACGTTACTGATTGCTCCAGCCACAAATTGCTACCTAATAAAATTTAGCGCCCGCTTTTACTGTTATTGCTGTGACAACATAACGACCCTTTTAATGGTGTGAAATAGTTTTTTGCTGCGGCATTCTGGGAACAGGTTTCACTTTTCAAAAACGCTGATGGTAAAAATTATAAACAATTACATGAGTGACAATTATTTTAAGCTTACCTATGACCAACCTTGTATTAACAATCTCAACAATGCTTCTGAGATATAAAGTAGATAAATTTGGTGTTTTAGTTGTTATTTTTAAGAATAATATCAGTGTTAATCAGTGTAATATTTATAAAAGTAGATGACATTTAATAGAGTGAGGCATGATTTTCAGATTATTTAGTTAATCCTATTGAGATCCTACAGAATGATTCTAGTACAAGCAAACTATTAACATCCGACAAAAAAAAAAAAAAAAATCCAAATGAATGCTTTTTGTTATCACATAATAGAACAAGTTTACCAGTAGCTCTGAACATGTGAAATGAATAGTGATTATGTAGGTCCTTGAACTAATTCTGGTTTACCCACTATATTTTCAACACTGCTAACTGAGTTCATTTGCAATTGCACATACAGTAACAAACACATTTTAAAATTCACTTTCCTAAGAACTACTTGTAGCTGCACTAGTATTGTGGATTTTAAGTATGTACTGCACTATAAATGCTATCATGTTACTAAAATTACAGTATCCTATGTTCATGTTCTTTAATAAGCCATCAACTTTTTCCAAAACCGTTACAATTAAACCATTCCTAAACTTCTGCATTTAACAACATACATTTAAGAGAAACATTAAAGACTTAATTAAAAAATATTGTGGTGAGTTATTTCAGTACTATTTTGTAGTATTTATTTGTTTCCCGTAATCATCCAAGATATGATAGGCATTACAAATTTGTTAAAAAATCAGTCATTTTCATAATTTTTCCACATGCTTTGTTCTACTAAATACAAGAAGTATGTGTTATCACCAGATACTCAAAATAGTGTTGGTGCCTTTGTTTTAGACTGTAGTTGTGAGGTTGAATACAAATGTAAAGGTAAGCATAGAAATAGCGAAGCATCTGCAGCAAAATAGTTTTCCAAATGTTTGTGGAACATTTTTTGTTTAGAATTTTTTGTTTTTATCTAAGTAAATTATCATTTTCCCTTATTTAATACTGGGTGATATCTTCATAGTAGAAAAGCCTTTTTGTGGTGCAGAGGTTCTTCAGTATACTTTTTAAATGTCTGATATTATAGCAACAGTAAAATTCATGATGCTTCATATTAAATAAAGGTATGGTCCAAGAGGGCATATTCTAAACATTATCCTTGGTTCTAACAACATTAAGATTATCAGATGGTAGTGCCCCTCGAGTCCCCCCAGCCATTGGTATGGCCAATTTTTTGATAAATTTAAAACACTAAAATAGACGAAACCTTTTTTGATTTTAAGCATTTTTAAAAATAATAAGATATTAATGATTGTATCAATTATTTTTGTTGTATTTTAGTATCTTGTACATTTACAAAATGTTTGACAGCCTTGAAGGAGATAAGGAGTTTTCTTAGCCCCCCTAAAAGTATTCATATGGTTGCCACTGGTAGTGCCCCCTGCTTGTGAAAACTATTGAATAACCAATTGTGTTGGCGAATGATGAAAACTAAAAAAAGCTTCAACACATGAGATGCTGCTATCTTGTTTGTCATAATCATTAACTTAGGCTTTAGTTGTTTAAAAATGGCATAGTGGTGTGTTGATAATTTTGAAATTATGTAAATAGTTGAAGCAAGATTTTTGTGATACTTGGCTACAGGGTCATAGCCAGAAAGAATTTTTGGTGAGGGTTTCTGAATTTGAAAATTAATTTTCACTGTATGTTATACATATGGTAAATTTTTCCTCTGTCACATTGTACTTGCACTATTTAATTCTTCCATTTAATACTCCCCATTTTTCAAATACTGACTTACATGGTATACTAACAGAAGTATATGGATCTATCTACCCTCTCTTTATTTAAGTATGGCATTTCAGGGAGGGTTTAAATCCCTAAAACCCCTTCTTGCTTGGTAGTGTCAATACTTTATTTACATTTTACAATAACTGAAGAAAGATATTTCCATTCATTCACCTAAATTTCCTTTCAAGGACAACCAGAATGGAATATTTTATTTTTAGTATAATATAGAATAATTTTGAACCACATACTTTTAAGTTTGAAAATGTCCTTAGGTGTAATTCAAATTAGAAGTTTTTCTGCAATGATTTCTCGCTAAGATAAGGCTTTTTGTAGTGTTTACTTGTAGGTTAGGAACTTAATTATATTTTAAAGTACAAAGTAATTTGTAGAGTTAAGATGTGTGTATGTAAAACAAGACCCAAAATACTGATGTTAATTTTACAGAAATTCTAATGCTTCAGTTCTTATGGTTAATCTCCTATGTAATAGATGGGAATGTTGTAAAAGTGTGCAGGCTATATACATGTATCATTTCTTTAGATGTTATTTGATTCAGCTCTTAGTGTTGGTAGAAATAAGGGAATTTCTGTTTCCTATTACTAGTAGTAATTAATTTTGTTTCCTAACTACTTTACATGCTATTTTCAGTTTGAGGGAAGAGAATGAACATCTCTCGATGTTGGTCATTGCATTTGTACTTTCTCTGCAATCTCTTCAGTTTGACCCTTGTAACTAAAACAATATACACATAATAATGCGCAATAGCTTTGTCTCAGGTTGTTATGTAGATTATGTGCTTAATGTTCCGTAGAATTCTGTGTGAACATCATTTAGCTGCCTAGAAAAGCCTTTGAAATATATATTTTCATGGTAAATATATTTCTTCATGGCTGTATACACCTTCTCAGCAGTATTATAAGTTTAACTTCTTAGAACTTGTAAAAATGACATTTTTCTTTGAAACTGCACCTAGGAGTATTTTTTGAGTTGAACTTGACTCACATAAGTACCTTGCCTTTCTCACCAGCTTTCTGTGTAAAGCTACTGTTGGAAGAATTAGTTTTAAATGTCTGTATCACAGAACTCTTAATTTCTTGTTAGGGTGTGAAAAATGAAACAATCATTTCAAAAGCTTTAATACATCCATCTTAGAGAAATATTGTGTTTTGAATAAAAATTATTTAAATATCCAAAATAAATCACTTAACTTGCGTATAGTTCTGGTGAAATTTGTTTGTCCTTGACTTAGCAAGTTGAAGGTTATTTTTTTCAGGAAATTACCTTTGCTTACAAGGAATTTTAGATATTCATTGTTGTGAAAGTTAATATACCGGGAAGGCTCTCATTTACTATTGTTGGCATGCACACTGAACTTTAAATTTACTTTTTTGAAAATTTCGGACTAATGAATACTTTACTGGAATGACAAGTAACAAAAATTCTGTAACAGTAGTTTGTTACAAAGAATGTTAACATCATTGTTGAGAAAAAAGCTATTGTGACTAGTATGTGGTATATATTTATTGATAATCACCTAGTTGGTGGGTAATCAGTGATTAAATAAAATTAATGTACTCAGTTAATCTGATATTATTATTAAATTATCATATAGGAAGCACTCACTTTTCTTAACACGATAAGTTCCATAGAAATTAGTGATGGTAGTGTCATTATTAGTATTATTTTCTTAAATCATATTTGTAATATTAAAAATAACTGTTGTACATCTTTGTTATGTTAGCGGTAGTATCAATAAGAGTAATATGTTACAAAGCTAGATGAGATGGAAAAAGTATTTCTTTCATTAATAATTACTGTTATTTTCCCCATATGGTTTGTTTTCGGTGTATTTTAGAAAAGTAAGGTACTTCCAGGGCTGTTTTTAGTGATATTTTAGTTGAACTGACCATAATCGCAGAGTAAAGTAATTAGCTTAGGTGAACAGATGCAATATTCAGGGCCCAATTTATATAAAATCGGGCCCTAGGAACAGCACAAGATGAGGCCACCACCTGTCCACATTCTTCAAAGAGTAAGTACATTTGTCGCCACTAAATATCAATTAATTTAAAAGTTGATGCAGTAAATGGGACACTGTGAATGGAAAAAATAGAAAATAATATCTACTTTTATTAAATCTTAATATTAGCAAGGAAATTTGCACTTAAAAATACAGAGGGGTAAATAAAACAGTTTTTAATAGTTTTATACTGCTATTTTTGCATTTAATTATGTAATAATTCAAATATCCTCAGACGTTAAGTTATTCATCCCTTTTTAATTTCATTTTTAACCAATAAACATTATTTAGACTTGGTACATATTGATTTTTTCGAGGCAAGGAGAACTTCCATGTAGCTGATTAAAATCACCAGTGATGTGTTCAGTATAACAATTAAGAACTCTGAGAGATCTTAATTGTTTCAAGTTCAACAACAAATGCTACTGTCAGCAAGAAGGACTTCCAGTGGGTTCACCTCTCTCTCCACTTCTGGCTGAAGTTTTCATGCAGCATATCGAAAAAAACATAGTCGTGGAACACAATCTACAACCTTCCATTTGGCTTTGCTATGTTGATGATATTTTTGTAATTTGTCCACACAATGGAACTGACCTTGAATCTCTTCTTGAAAAGATTTCCCTAAAGTTCCCATCAATAAAATTCACCATCAATAAAATTCACCATCAATAAAATTCACCATCAATGAAAAATCGCAGCAAGGCATTGACTTTTTGGATGTCTACCTGGCAAGGCAAGGGGATTATCTCAACAGATCTGTCTACAGGAAAGCCTCTGCAATAGCAAACATAATCCCATTTTCATCCCAATCCCCAACTGCTAACAAATTTACATCCTTTAAAACTTATGTCAATCGTGCCAGGATTGTCTGCAACACTGAATCTTCCTTCAATGAAGAAATTGACACCATAAAGAAAACTGCCAAAGCCCATCAGTTCCCATCTTCTACAATTCAAAAATTCTTCCAAAATTCCCACTTGAAAAATCTGTCTGCTCTCTCACCAATAATAATGGAAAAACCACCATTCATTGGTTCCATCCCTTTCCACAGATCCTTCTCTTATAAGATGTGTAAACTTTTCAAAACTATGGGCTACACTCTCACAGTGAAACTAAACCCTTTGCAATAATGTGCCTGCTTAAAAACAGGGATCCTGTCTCACCTTTGGACACCCCTGGAGTTTATGCTATTCCCATTTCAACTTCCTCTGGTCTCTCAGTGTATTTTGGAAGCACATACCAAAGCACCAAAACAAGACTTGGCGAACACAAAAAAGATGTTTCCAATGGTCTTTCAAAGACAGCTTTATCTGCACTAACCCTTGAAGACACCTCTGCAGTTCCCATTTGGAAAGAAACCAAAAAAGTTGCCCTTTTCATCAACAAGGCATCTCTGCATTTCCAAGATAGCATTGAAATTTTGTTCACCAAAAACTGCAATTCAGAGACCTCTCACCAAATCCCATTTATTTGGATTTCTCTTCTAAAATCTGGCAACAGTTCCAACACCCCAGTTTCAAATTGTAGTTCTGGCAACCAGCCAATCCAGTCGATCGCGGGTGATCAAGGTCGTAGGATGACCGAAAGCTACCGCTAAACGAACCTTTTACTGTATGTGACTGTGTGTTTCTCTCGTTTTATGTTTACATTTGAAATTAAATGAACTCCCTTTAAACCAGTTTTTACAAGTTTCCTAGGTTCTGATCTGTGGGTTACTCTTGTTCTGACATGACATGACGTCACTGAGCTGAAGTTTAAATGAGGTGCTAGTGAAAGAGCCTAGCAAAAATACCAGTGTTAGTTAATCTTCATTTCAGGAAAAAAAAAAAATACTTTTCCTCAAATGTTTTTTTTCATTCATAATAATTAATTAATAAAAAAAGCAATTTTTTTTGCATTGCGATTCTGCCCCCCTCAATGTGGGGCCGTAGTCCCCGGCCCCGCATTTTAGGGGGCCCAGAATTTTAGGGGAGTGTAAATCAGTCCCTGGCAATATTAGTATTATATGTGGCAAAAAGAATTAGCTACAATGGCAGAAAGGATCATTTTAGCTGATGTTAGACCTAGTTAGTAACAAGTGTTCAAATGGATGGCATGGGTAGAATATGCGTTTTAAAAAGTACAATGTGAATTTTGTTAAAAAAAGTCTTGAATAAAAGGGTTTTCATTACGAATTCCAGTCATTGTTAGAATTTCTCCTATAATGTGGTGGTGGCATATGATTGAATGGAGCCTTTGTAGTGGCATAACTATGGAGGTCATACCACGGAAGCAAAATATAATTTGTGAAGGAGAAAAGTTATTGAGTTAATTGTTAAAAATAGTTGCTATATTTTCATGCCGTGGCATTTGGGTATTATGTACATGATGTTTTAGGGAGTTAAGGTACAGTTACCATGGAGCAGTTGTACTGTTTTAATAGAAGAAAGAATTTCTGTCCTAAACACATGTTCACACAAAAAATTATTAGACATGGCAAAATGTGTATTATGATTGAAGCAAATGAGTTATAGATGTATGTGGCATTACTCTTTTGGCTAGTATTTCTATTAGATCATGCCACAAAATTTGAACAGAAGAGATTTGTTTTAGCAAAGTTCATTTTATGAGTAATTGCAGAACAATGGTTGCATTCTGTGGTTTTGAAATCTATCTTGCTTTTGAAGGCCATGCGGTGATTGGATTTTTTAATCTATGCATCCACATTGCAGATAATGTGATGTACATTATGTGTGTATGGGTACACTTCAGAAGCCTTACAATCATCAGAATTTAGTAGTAAGTCCTGAAACAAAAAACATTGCAAGTGTACTTCAACATCAAGTTCATGTCATTTTCTTTTCTTTCCATCTGTCTTCTTTTGGGTGAAGATGTGCATCATGAGTCTAATCCAGCACAACAAACTCAATTAGAAATTTTTCATTGCAGTTTTGTAATATTTATGAATAGCAAATTGTGGAAATGGCTAAGGCAGTGAACATTTAGAAATCATATGTTGATGACTTATGTTTCAAGAGACATTAAAATGTTTCATGAAAAACAGTCTTGAATGTACCATGTACAGGATATGTCACAATGTTTTTGAGACTGTTACAATACCAATAATCACAAAGCTTGTGTTACAATACCAATAATCACAAAGCTTGGTCATTTAATCAAGGCCATCTAGAAAACACAAGGCCATGACATAAGAGATGAGTTCCCTCTTTTAGTAAATCACTTACTCAAGGCTTTACCTATTTTTACCTTTGATTTTCTATTATTAAATCACTTACTCAAGCTTTATCCAAATATATATTTATTTAATTCTAGTTCCACTTGAAGAATCTTTAGTTAATCTTCCTTTCCTCTGAGTTCCTTTGGTTTTTTACAGACATTTCTGGCTTCTTGATTTTAGTCGGTGCCTGCTCTCAATGTATAGAAGGATTATCAAAAGTTTTGTTTACTCCTGAAGAAGTTAAGTTTTGTTGCCAATTTCCTCATACTACAGTATATAGGTTCCTCATATGATTTGCCAATATTAGCAACATATGCTAATGTTATATATTAGCAAATCATGCAGTTATGCAAATGTGAACCTTTATGTGGTAAAAATTAAAATATTGAACTATGCATCTCATATAAATGAGACTAATTAAAGAAAGTTAATACATCCAATAAAACAAAAAAAAAAAAACAGTGCCATCAATGAACCTTCAAAACTAATAAGTGGTGTTTTAAACAACTTAATTACAACAACAGAATTACAAAATACACAATAAAAACAGTTCAATTTAGTAACTGGCAACAGTATGCAGAACCTAGCAACAAAATTTAAATTCTTCAGGAGTAAACAAAACTTTTGATAATCCTTCTGTACATTGAGAGCAGGCCTTGACTAAAATCAAGAGGCCAGAAAAGTTTGTAAAAAATCAAAGGAGCTCAGAGGAAAGGAAGAAGATTAAAGATTCCCTCTTTTAGTGTCATTATGTAAAAACAAAGGCTTCTGTTTGGTTTCCAATGCATCATGTGTGACGTCAACATGACACTGACATATCAGTCCATGTAACACGAGTGATGTCATAAACGGAGGGAGCTCTTCTCTCTAATGTCATGGCCTTGTGTTTTCTAGTTGGCCTTGGTTTTACCCAGTGTGAGATCATACTTTGCTATGATGAGGCTTTCAGAGGAAGGAAGCGTGATCCAAAAATCAGTCTCTTAATCTTTAAAGTATTGATGCTGTCTTGTTTCTTCTACTCTTTCTTTTGTTTTGCTATCTTCTCTTACAGTTTAGTAAAAGTACTATCGTTGTGAGTGCCACAATTTGAATTATTCTATTAGCTGAGTGATATTTTATTATAATGCCCTCCTTATTCTTGGAGGCTTTCAATATATTTTCCTGATTGTGTTATGTCGTTCAATTAATTCAACATCAGCAGTTTAATGTTTTTTTTATAAGTCATTTTCACCTTTCCTTTTTAAAATGGATACTTTAAGGGATGAATCTTGCTAGCCTTTTCGCTGGATGAAAGAACCTACATCTAACAGCAGTTTAGTAAATGCTAGAAGATGGACAGCATTGTCTCATCTGTAAAGCATAGTGGTGAAAGTGTGATTGTGGGTGGGTAGTTTTCATAGTATGGTATTTGTTTACTTTTTTCTTTTTGTTTTTAAATAAAGTAATACCATGAACAGAGAGGTGTATCTTGATGTCATGGATAAAACTACATTCTCCCTCTTGTGTAATTTAATGGTGAAGGATCCTACCTATTACAGGAAGGAAGGATCCTGTCATATAGTAAAATCCCCGTAGCTTTAGTTGACAATAACAATATGCCTTTAATAAATAGACTGTTCAGTTTGGAGACATGAGTTAAACCCAACAGAACACTTCTGTGGGATAAATTTGAATGTCATAAACTCGTGGACAATGAAATTTGCACACCTAGAAGAAAATGCTACAACCGCAAAACTTTGCAAATAGCTAGAGTGCATGCTGGTATGCAAATGAGCCACATTTGGTGTGATTGCGCATGACCGCACACCCTGTGGTGGCGCTGCAAGCATGAACCGGCAGCCTTATAAACCAGCATGTAGTCGATGCCCCATGAAAGCGGAAAGCACAGGCCGACGCAAGCAAGATTACAGAGTGACAAGAATGCCGGGTAGACGCCTGAGACATCGATTTACGCAACTTACGGACTTTGAGAGAGGCCAGATCATCGGGTTAAAAATCGCAGGGTGATTGGTACACTGTATAGCCCCCACGTGGAACGTTCTGACCATACCGTCCGACTGTGTTGGGAGCAGTGGACATGTGACGACACAGCCACATGGCGGAGCAGCTCCGGAAGGACCAGGAGGACCACTGGTAGAGAGGATCGATGGATTGTGCGCCAGGCACGAACGGATCCCACGGGGACCCGGTCCACTGTACAGGCAGATGTAGTGGCTCCTGTGTGCTCACGAGCCATTTCCTGATGCCTCACAGAAGTGAATCTGCAATCCCAGTGCCTCTTACGTGTGCTGCTATTAACACCGGAACATCGCCGGCTCCTTGTGCAGTGGTGCCAGGCCAGAGTGACGTGGAATGCCACAGACTGGTGACGTGTGGTGTTTAGCGATGAGTGCCGCTTAGTTTTGGGGATGGATGATCATCGTGTCCGGATGCGGAGGTCAACGGCACAATTCTAACCTCACTATCGAGCGCCACACCTCCCCCACTGCAGGCATTATGGTCTAGGGAGACATTGCCTACAATATCTGATCAGCTCTAGTAGTGGTACATGGATCATTGACGGGCCAGCGGTATGTGGATAAGATCCTACGGCCCCATGTGCTCCCATTCCTGGCTGGGATTCCAGGTGCGCTATACCAGCAGGCTAATGCCCGCCTGCACACGACTTGGGTTGTCCAGGACTGCCTATGTGATGTCCAGACACTTCCATGGCCTGCCCGCTCTCTGGACATGTTTTCTATCGAGCATGTGTGGAACCAGTTGAAATGCCGGCGGCAAGTCTGGGATTTGGAGCACACTATCCAACACGTGTGGGCCAGTCTGCCACAGGAAAACATCAGGCGTCTGTTTGCCTCCATGCTGGACCGTATTGCAGCATGTATTGCCATGCGATGCACTATTGAAGATGACCGGACTGCGTGCCATAGACCCTTCTGTAATTGTCCTGCAGCTCTGTTTTTGCCATCATGTGTATTATTCATCTGTATCATTACATTCATAAAATTTCAGTTCAATCCAATGCTTCCTTCTTGGTGAGCAAATATCATTGTCCGTGAGTGTATAAGGAATTGTAACTTGAGGCCAGCATCATTGACAGAATTCAAGACAGTTTTACAAAAAGAGCTGCAGCTAATTTCCCATAAAATTTGGCAGAAACACGCAGAAATTTTGCCATATAGACTAAATGCTGTTATACAAGTCAAAAATTGTCCTGCACCTAATAGAAAGATTTGTTTAAATTTGTGTTGCTGGGATAGCAACACAATGTTTATATGATTTATTTGAATGAGTGGCTTTCTATTCTACCATGTGTAAAAAGTAATAATGCAATGGTAACAGCAAATATTTAGGCATACCTTTGATGAAACAGCATTTCAATGTTAGCACAGGAAATGTAGTGATGCAGTTTCTTACTATAGTTGATGTAATTTCTATTGCCATTTGTTGAACATCACAACTTACTGGGAGCTCTGTGCAGTTGTGTTTGGAGGATGTAAATGATTCAGTTAAAGACTTCAGCATTTTGCAGGCATTTGTAGCCATCACTGCACTATGTACCACAATGGATATCATCTGCAGGATATTTTATAAACTGTGAGTATCATAAGCAGTACTGTGGGCATACATGCATTTTGCTGGAGTACATGGCACATGTAAAACAGTCATTTGGGTATTTATAACTAGAAAATTTCATTGGCAGTTTCATTCTGAAGGGTATAGATTCTTGTCTGGCTTTATCATGAGTGGCAATGGAGAGGTTCATTGAGGTTTTCTAATCAGCATAAGAAATAAAAAACCCCGCCCCCTCCCCATACTGATTAGTTACATTTAAAGCAGAAATTAATAAGTGGAATGTTTTTTCTTGGTAGTTGCTACTACCTTCAACAGCCATGGAATGAATAGAAATGGGAAGTGGTAAACACGTGTTGTTTCAAATGTTTGCCAGATTTTAGAGTAGAATCAACATGTGTATACCATCTCACATTTCTATTACTGTGGCTGATGAAGATAGTAGCTGCTACTGAAACATTTTGTTTATTAATTCCTACTTTAAACATAACTAATCAGTGTAGAGTTATTTCTTGTATTGATTAGGAAACCTTAATGAACCTCTCTGTTGTCATTTTGTTATATCTGCAGTTGCTTGTTGTTAAACTTTCTTGAGTGATGTAAGATTATATTATAATTTTTATGTGGAGCCACAAATGAGTAGCGAATGCATTCAGTATCACGTCAAGCATGAAATGTAAGATTCAGTCTATATGCAGTGCCAACAAAGTCTACTCACTTTGTTTGGCTACTGATTGGGGAAGGAGAGGGGTAATTGCTGTGTTGGTTGTCTGATGGTGGCATTATGAATGCCCAGTAGTATACTGATGCCTTACACTACATCTATATAGATGATTGTGGCCAGGTGTTATGATAGTGTAACCTATAGCATGTTACTGCTATGTAGATATGCCCAGCCACACATAATTTTTTCCATGGCTATGACATAACTAGAGCTCTTTACTAAATAACTGTTTCTACCTTTTGTATAGCCCAACTTCCTGTCCTAGTGATCTTCACATGTTCAGGCTCCATAAAGAGTGTGTAAACCCTAATGTGTGAACAGTTGGTTACAGCAGTCACTTGTGTTTATTTGAAGGATGTGCATTGGCTAAAAAAAAAAGCTTGGACCAATGATTAAAGATGGATGAGTTTCTGCAAAATAGTGTGCTAAATTTTTTCACCCATCAGAAAGATATAGATGATAAAATACAAACTTTTAAAAGTGCTATTGATTTTTTTTTCATAGACACAAGTACAGCCTCATTTTATACAGCACATATAAATAAATACCTATGATTTTTTTATAAACTAATCTTGCAATTATGTATAAATTTTATGCAGTAAATATAATAGCACACATTCACTATTCTGAAATCTTGGAATAAAATGTAGCTTTGCTTCAATGCCAAGTTTTTATTATTTGCCAGTTTCCCTTCTCATACAAAATTACCACCATGTCATAATTAAGCAGAATTGAGCACTTTACAAACACAACCTCAGTCAGCACAAAGTGCAATCATGTAACAGTATGTCTTGGTGTTGGTGAGTGTGACTGTATACATCCTAATACTGCTGTGATTGAGGGGCATATTAGCATATGCAAGTATATGCCCATATACACTGCCCCGCTGCATCTTCACAATTAACTCTTTAACTGGTTTGCCTGAACAGCATTCCAAGTCAGTTTGCACCCAGAATTGGTTTGCCCGAGCAACACTTTTTTCATTTCTTTTTCTGATTTGCCCATTTATTTATCTATTTTGATAATACTTGTTAGTATGAATTCTTCTCAATAGATAATGCTATGTGACCAAATATTAGAATTTAAAATCTGGAGTTCTACTTTTTATTCCCAGAAAAGCAGAATAATTAATATATATGCAGTAAAGTAAATTGATATTTTTGAATATTAATAATTGAAATGAATGAAAAGTTAAGAAGTTAAGCAATAAATTAATGGAATCATGAGTAATAGGTAGTTCTGTTATTCTAAGGTACACACTTTGAAATATGTAGTTTGTAGTAAAACTCTGTGCTAATTCTCCCTCTGTTATCAGACTAAATAGCTACTTTAGTTACTGTAAGTAATACCCTTATTGCTTGGTGTGTAACTGTGAGCCTTAATTTAAGCTCAGTTAGATGAATAAAAGGAAACCTGTAGAATAAAAAAAGTTGAGAGTATATTTGTCTATGACATATTGTTTTCCTTTCCTTTCTTTTTTAAATTTCTTTTGCAGGGTCTTGCACTTGCTCATTTATGCCAGATCTTTACTAAATTAAGGTAAAGTAGATAACACTTTGTTACATTAGAAGATTAGAACTTTTTAAAAAGCTCATAAGTTGGAAGCTTTCAGCCTTGTCTTAGGTCTTAATCATGCCAAATGATCTGGCATTTGGCATGGTGAAGATCTAAGGTAAGGTTGAAAGCCCCTAATGTAACAAAGTGTGATCTATTTTAACTTAATTTAGTTATCTATTGTTATGTGTTTTTGCCCATCGCCGTCATGCCAGATCTTATTTTTATGGCAGAACTAAATGATTATTACCAATTTTCCTGAGCATTTTTGGTGGCTAGTTAATTAAGACAACTCTTGTTTATCTGATATATCATTAAAGAGCCAATCACTTACCCGAAAGTTCTTGGTCACTTTTTTTCTTTACACTTCATGCACGTCGATTATAACATCATGTAATGTAGTTGGCCTTCAAAGGTGTTGAAAAACACCTTGCTTATAATATTCCTTCTTCCAGTCATGAAACATCGTTTTTTTTTTTTATTATTATTCACAGGACAAAAAAAACCCCGCTGATTTCATTTTTTTTTGTCCTGTGAATAAAAAAATAAAAATAAAATAAAAATACGATGTTTCATGACGGGAAGAACGAATATTTATTATAAGCAAGGCGTTTTTCAACCTTTGAAGGCCAACTACATTACATGATGTTATAATCGACGTGCATGAAGTGTAAAGAAAAAACTCACCAAGAACTTTCGGGTAAGTGATTGGCTCTTTAATGATATGTCATTAATGATTTGCACGTAAATATACGCATTTTGCTGGTGTTTAATACCTTTAAGGATGCAAATAATATGATCTTATTTATCTATTGTTTGGCTTATAGTGTTTCATTATAACCACATTAGTTCAAATTTTCAAATAATCATTTTGTAGTTTGTGTAACTAACTGTATTTTCTTCACATTACATATATCCCCTTCACGCACTAGGAACATATAGATTTTACATAACAAAGAGGAGCCACAATCACTGACACACCCAGGATTTCTTTATGGAGGTGGCCCAAAATATCCCAGAGAAAACATATCCCAAAATATTGGGAAGCAATAAAAATATCTCCACCATATTAAAGTGCATTTCCAGTTATTCATAAAATATATATTTAAAAACATATACAAATATATTTAAAAATAAGTAGCCAATAACAAAGTACCTAGTGGTACCTCATGGGGAGCACCACTAGCCATGATTAGTCACTCCAGAAAGATTGGCTATTACCACACAACTGGCAACACCTACTTTATTGAGTTTATCCCAATGACAGGTTTGAATACAGCCTGAAAATTTGGCAAACAGTAGTAAAAAGAACTATCCTAGTAATCCCCATAAAATAAAATTCAAAATTTAAACATAGATGATTCTCTACAACAAAGGCAGCAGTGATATCCATTTACCAACTAAGCATATCTTTTAGTTTGGAGTAGGGCCCAAGACCTCAGCAGTGATGTGCATCCTGTTGAAATAAAGTTTGGAATCCTGCCAACTTGTCCTGTGTGTATGTATGTGTTAAAACAGCCTGACTTCAGTTCTAAACTGCAGTGAGGTGAATTTGATTGTGATATATGAATTTTATTTTAAAACCCAGGAGCAAAACATTTTGATGATACTAATTAGTTCTTAAAATATGGAGATGTGATGGGCGAGTGCTTTAAAGAGATATAATGGCTAAAGTTGCAATTCTGAACTGCATATTTGCGTAACATGTATTGTGGTGGATAATGTTGAAGGGTTGATTAATAAATAAGTTAACAAGACACTTGTTGTGGAATCTTTCAGGTCAAAATAAAGACAGTGCTGTCATAATTATGTAGTTATCCCACTGATAAGTCTCCAGGCCTGATGAGAGGGGGGGATGCTGTAGCACTGGGGCCCAGAGCCTGTTTGTAATTTTTTCTAATTATTATTTTATGGTGTCTGGATATTTTTCAAGCTATACAGTCACCAGGGTTGGAAAGTTAAGCGTAAAAACATATTTTCTACGTGAAGCGTAAAATACGCATAAAAATGTGCAATTTATGACATAAATGTAATAAATTCAAAACTTGCTTTAAATACAAAAAAAAAAAAAAAAAAAACCCAAAAAAAACCTGAAGTGTTACAATGTAACTCGAGTTCCCAGGCTAACTGCAACACATGCGTGGGTTACCTGTGGCAAATCAAATGAGCTCTCCATATTACGTTTTTCATTTCTGCTTTCCTTTCCAGCGACACGCCGACACCACACATTGGGTTCTCTGTGTTGCTTTGCTACTCGCTGACACAGATCATTGTGTATGATATACAACGTTATTGCTAGTCATCAAAGGCTGCAGACAATTTTCATCATGTGGATTTTGTCACTTTGTGTTTCCCACCAGAAGCCGGCATCTTTTGTCTTTTTATTTTATGCTCAACTCATTATTTTCGCATTGCGGTTTTATAAATGAATACAGTGTCTTTGTGCGTAATTCTGACTTTGTTTATTTTCCTTTATTCCGATGACCGGTGAAGTCGTCCTGTTCACAGCGGCAACTTAAAAGGGAAAACACAAAATTTAATGTTTACTCATGAGAATTCTTTGTGGATACTTTCCCAGAGGCTGCGTCTTTAGACGTATGTTACACTCTAAAAATGAAAGGTGAAAATTGTGATGATTATGAAAAAGTACTAAGAAAAATAAGAATGTCTGTCGGTAGATGGTGTTCAAGAGTTTTCTGAGAAAACTCTTTTCTCGAAAGGAAGGGTTCAAGGGTTTGTTTATGGAGGGGAGCATATGAAAAATTATCCTCCGCAAAAAAAATATTGAAGAGTTGCAACCAGTCGGGTTGTCGGGAAATAGGGGAATGGTGGGTGGGTGGGGGAGGGTAAGTGAGGAAACGGAAATATGGATTATGTGGTTAGTGGAGGAGCCGAGATGGGGGGGGGGGGGCAGAGATTTTATTGCACTGGGGCCCGAGCTAGCTCTCCACGGCACTGACAGTCGCAGCCTCAAAAAGATTTATCTGATTGCAAGGTGGCCTTTTATTCCCTGTTGATTGAAATCTTGTGTACCATGTGATCAGCCATAATCTTTCAACACACACTCACTTTGTAAACTTCTGCCTCCCTCATGATCGCGAACAGTGTTGTTCTGTGTAACACAGATCCAAATGTTTTATTCTTTCTGTTAGTGTGAATTGCATTTCTGTGAGTATTCAACCTGCAGTGTTTGCTATTGGGTGTCTGCAGGTGCTTTCACAGTCCTGGCATTTCCATATTTACATAGATATCATTAGGCTGTTCTATGAAATTCAGGGGTTAGCACCTCTAAGAAACATAATAAACTAAATTTTAATTACTGCTAATGTATCAAGCACCTTCATTTTATAGAGATCTTAGCACACAACTAGAGCTTCATGTGTATCCAGGATAGGATGTATATTGGGTTGGCCAAACAAAAAGTTCGTTCGGTTTTTAAGTAAAAATAAGACACATTTTTCATTTTCACCAATAACTTTATTGAACAGCCTATTCACAGTTTTGTTCCACTACTTTCTACCATCTTTCAAGCAACTTCATAATGCTATCTTCCCATCTTTTTGAGCAAAGAACTGTTCCAGGTGCCTTTTGCAGTCTTCAAGGGAATTGATTTTTTTCCATTAAGGGAATTTTTAAAGACCGAAATAAATGGAAATCCGAAGGTGCAATGTCTAGTGAGTACGGCAGATGAATTGGAACTTCCCAGCCAATCTGTAACAGTTTTTGCCTGGTTATCAGAGAAACATGTGTTTTTGCATTATCCTGATGGAAGATTATGCATTTTCTGTTGACTAATTCCAGATGTTTTTTGACGAGTGCTGCTTTCAGTTGCTCTAATTGGGAGCAGTACTTGTTGGAATTAAATCATTTG
The DNA here is from genome assembly GCA_039090855.1 of Macrothele yani. Classification (NCBI taxonomy): domain Eukaryota; kingdom Metazoa; phylum Arthropoda; class Arachnida; order Araneae; family Macrothelidae; genus Macrothele; species Macrothele yani. The sequence goes on from CM076996.1 coordinate 121,075,420, forward strand.
GTTGTCTAGAAGGAGCTCATAATAGAGGACTCCCTTCCAGTTGCACCATATACACACCACCTTCTTTGGGTGAAAACCAGCTTTTGGTGCTGTTGGTGGTGGTTCATTTCGCTTGTCCCACAATCTCTTCCATTCCACATTATTGTACAGTATCCACTTTTCATCGCACTTCACAATTTGTTTTAAAAATGGAACATTTTCATTACGTTTAAGTAGAGAATCGTGTGCAGACATCCAGTCAAGGTGTTTTTCGCTTTAACTTATGTGGAACCCAAACATCAAAGCGATTAACATAACCAAGCTGGTGCAAATTAATTTCAACGCTTGATTTAGATATTTTGAGTATGTCAGCTGTCTCCCATATGGTAGAACATTGATTGTTCTCAATTAATATCTCGATTTGATTGCTGTCAACTTTAACTGGTCTGCCAGACCGTGGAGCATCGTCGAGCAAGAAATCTCCAGCACAAAACTTAACAAACCACTTTTGACACGTTCGATCAGTCACAGCACCTTTTCCATGCACTGCACAAATTTCTTTTTTTTTTTTGCGTCTTAGTTGTGTTTTTACCTTTCTTGAAATAATAAAATGTTATATCCAAAATGTTGCTTATTTTCTTCCATCTTCAATATTGAAATGGCCTCACAAAAATTCACCAATTTTGATAATTTTTTTTGTAAAATGCACACTGATATGACAGCTTTCACAATAGAATCTAACAAAATTGTTTCGAATGAAGTTAGACAACTAAGCGCTACTAGAGCCATCCTATGGAAAAACTGAACAAACTTTTTGGCCAACCCAATACCTAACACATGGCTTTTTGTGCTTCATTCTCGTTCCTTGTTTTGCTTTCGGATATTCCCGAATCTGATCTTCCATTATTTCCTTCACCTCCCTTTAGTTTTCTTTCTAGTCACTTGAGCTGATTAAATTCTCTTTGTTAGAACTTAATGATTAATCTTTTTAACATCTCTGAACTACTTCAGAATACCAGTCATCTCCCTACTACCAACATTTTGTTTCATATTAGGTTCCTGCAAAGCATTTTCATTCTCCACATAATCAGAACAAGTCTTGCCCAGAGTTGTATAAAAATAAAATGTATCTGCATACACAACCATTGAAACTGAAAACTTGCTGCAAACCCACGAAGCACGAATTACGATAAAAATAGAATAAGATAATTTAAACAAAAATTAATAAAACAATAAATAATTATTAGAACATTAGATTCCAAAGAAGACAGAATAAGTAGCCTACATTACAATCGAATGTGCAGCAATGTGTATGAAATGGATCTTTATGGCAAAATATTAAAATATTGGACTATGAACCTCATAAAAACAAAAGCCTAATTAAAGAGAATTTTTATATCCAGAAAAACAGTTTCCTTAATGAACCTTAAAAAATTGTAAATAGCATTTTCAACAACTTAATTTAAAAATAGTAGACTTACAAAATACATAAGGAAAAGATTTTACTTTAATAACTGGTAACTAACTGCAAGAGGAACCTGGCAATAAAATTTTAATTCTTTTTGTGTTAACAAAACTTTTGACAGAGTTCCTATACTTTAAGAACAGGCCTTGATAAAATCTAGAGGACAGAAATGTCTGTAAAAACAGAGGAACTCAGACGATGTGAAAAATAATTGAACATCCTTCAAGTTAAAATAGAATGAAGGATATTCAGTAAGCATTTTAATTACAGTAAACAACAATTTGTTTAATCTACTAGCAAAAACTATCTGCAAAATCTGCTAATAATTTGGAAACCATCTGCATACAGCATACACACATACATCTACATTATGCTACTATGGTCTTGCCACTAACTCCTTATAAGTAACATATTTCTCCATCACATAATTGACTCCTGTTTCTTTTCTACTGTACCCAGGTTTCGCTATTATACATCAGAGCTGAAAGTGTCACACTTTCTTACACAGCCATTCAGGATCTTTTGAGAACCCAGCAGTCCTGTGAAACCCTCCTAGAGCAGCTATAAAATTCAAAGCTGTATTTATTCTTTCTTTAAGAAGTAGAGCTTATGTACGAGTGAATGGTGTTTATCAAAATGGTTTTCTATTTGTGCAGGAGTCAGACAAGAGTGTGTAATGTCACCATGGCTGTTTAATATATTTATGGATGCATGTGTGATGCCAAAATAGATAATACTGGTTTATGTCTTGATAATATCAGTGTGTGCAAATTGCTGTATGCTGACAACACTGCCGTGTTAGCAGAGAGCAAAAGTGAGTTGCAGAGTATGTTGTCCCAGATGTACGAAGTTTGCATAAAATTCCAACTGAGTACAAATAAGGAAAAAACCAAAGGTATGGTTTTTAAGAGAGGAACTGGTAGTACTGAATGTAATATAAGTCTAAATGGCACAGTGATTGACCAGATGAATGAGTTTGTGTATTTAGGAAGCATGTTTGACAGAGAGAACAAATTGGATGGTGAAATTAATAGGTGAGTGAATTCTTCATTGAAAGTCATGGCTGCTTTGGGAGGTTTTCACAGGAATGATGGAATCTCAAGAGTCCCCCATATGGCTGTGTATGAAAGTGTAATTGTTCTTACTCTGATGTACGACAGTGAAACCTAGGTACTACAGATGAAACATAGGAGTCATTTGTGTGCTGGAGGGTTTGTGGCAAGAAATGTTCTGATTGTGTGAGGAATAAAGATATGTTGTAGTTGTGTAATGTGAAGCAAAATGTTAGCAAGGTGGAAACTAATTTGATTTGGTGGTTTGGCCATGTTGAAACAATGAGTCATGAGATGCTTACTAAGAAAATCTTTTTAACGCAAGTGGCAGGAAAAAAAGCGGAGGAAGGCCAAAGATGTCATGGGAGGATCAGATTCATGAGTGTGCATGAGAAAAAGATTGAGTATGTAGTATAGAAGATCTTGTGTAAGATGTGTGATGGATGTCAAAGCCCGAGTTGTATGTCAAGATCACTGTAAATGGAGAAGTTTGATATGGCAGCAGTAAGTAAAAATTATTTGGTTGTTTGTATTTCTTTGTGGAGCTAACCTCTGAATCTCAAGAGAACAGCTTAGTGTTATGTAATATATATTTAAGATTTCACAGGAGTGGAGGGATACCATGAAACTTCATGCATCATTTTGCTATACTCTTCCAACATTATATCTTCCCTATAAATGTGTACTGCTCACTCCTTTTTTGCATTCGTGGACTTTGTGTTTGTATCACTGTTCTAGCACAGAATCACGATGTTGAACTGACTTATAAACAGTGTATGGTAGATCACAGCCAAATTAATTGTTGAACAGTGATTAACAGCCTCCACTGATATATCCACAAGCAATGTAGATGCTGCTGTTTTAAAATTGTTAGTGCCACCTCAATGGCTATGTGGTCAAAACTGTTAGCTTCTAACTATTCATCTGAGTTGGGCCCAGATTTGAGTTCTAAAGGTGGGCAACTCTGTATAAAGCCTTAGATTTTAACGGGGTTTGTTAAATCCCAAAGGAAAAGTATAAAAAAAAAACGTTTGTAAGAAGTCTTGACTTATTTAGTGACCTACCATGGAGTAACTATTTCTATAGTTGTATGCAAATCCTTGACTGCTATGGAAGAACATAATCAGGAGTAAATTTTGGGAGCAGGTGAGATCAGGTTTGATCATTGAGTGCTTTAACTCCATTGACTACTTATACCAAGTTGAGATAGTCCTAAAGATGATAATGCTAAAAGTAATTAGGGATTCAGTTATAGAATTCTTTGTAATGAACTTAAATCATGAAGAAAACAAAGAGTTGGTTTCTGCTGAAGTGCTTTTTAGCCTAAATACAAATTTTGGTCTCACTTGTAGTCAGAGACAGCAAATCTCCAATGGTTTTTTCTCTGAGGTATGTTGTTCTCATTGGCCATGGCTGTAAGCCAGAAGAGTAGAATAAAGATTAATAACTACCAACCAGCAGAGTGGAAAATTAGCATTTGCAAGGTGCAAAATACAAGCAACCATAATTTCACACTCTACAAGTTTATGAGCATGGGCAAATTTGTGACAGCAGAAATTTCAGTGTGTGTGTGTGTGAGTGAGTGAGAAGAAAAGCTTCACTTTAAATGCCCTGGGTGTGGAAAGGAGGGAGGGATGGAAATTTGAGGCAGGTTTTACGAACATAATTAGTGTGTGAAGTTGGAGAGGAACTTAAAAAACCTTGGGGGAGAAGGGAAGAAGATAGAGAAATCTTGCCACTCAATGAAAAGCAGTAATTCCCTTTCTCTAAAAATTACACACCCTTCTGCCCTTCCCCAAAGCTTGGCAGAATAGTGCATTCCTGGAAAAGAGAAAGTAAGAATTTTCTACCGCCTGATCAAAAGTTCATTTCATCTCGAGAGATGAAAATCAAATACATAATTAAAATATATCTTTGAAAGATTTTGAAGATAAGATTTTTCAATAGACAGAATTACATAAAAACATCTAATTTCCCAAATTTTGTGACTTCCAATATTATGAAATGCAGGAGGCGAGTCTAAAAATAGCTAAAATTTTATTAGCAGGACATGATGTATCAAAAGTAGTTAATTTTTTTTTTTTGTAGAAAATTTCAAAGTATTTTTTAAATTTTACCTCCACTACCTGAGGACTGACTGCCTGCCAAAGTGTTGCATTTGAAAAGATGTAATAATAATTTTTAGGAGATGGACACACTCATTTTTATGAATTCTAAGTATCCCAGTGCATCTGTTTTGGTCTTTAACTTTGTGTTTTGCTACTTTTCAGTAAGAAGACAGTTCATTTGCAAATGAGCATTTCTTGTAGTGGAAACAACATTTCATGTTTTTTATACCCATAAACTTCATTAAAAATATGTCGAGTGTGCTCTACAGAAAAGCCAAAATCTATTTGTTTATACTGGGTATCATAGGTGACAATTATTATCCATAGGTGTGCTGCCCTTAACCCTTTAATGGGCTGGAACGAATTAACTTGGATAAATATTAACTCAGTATTCAGACATTGCCTATAGTTACTGTTCATCACGTAACATTAATCACATCACCCTGGAGCAGGAAATGAACCCGCATCTCCTGATTTTCATTCGAGCATGCTATCTGTTTTATGTTATGAATAGTAAATACAGGCAATGTTTGATTGCTAAGTTAATATTTATGACATACTTCCACATGTTAAGAGAAGAACATTTCTCTCTGATGTACTTCCACATATTAAGAGAAGAATATTTCTGATGTACTTCCATGTGTTAAGAGAAAATTTCTTCCATGGAATTTGAATTAACTCAGTATTAGCAAAATTAGCCAAAAATCAGCTCAAATGAATAAAGTCACTGTCTAAGAAGTGAGCCGTGTGTAACTGAAATGAGTGAACCTGTACATTAGAAAGCGTTGCTTTCACCTTAAAGCCTCCCCAGTGGCGCCGTGGTCTAAGCGATGGCCTCTGACCATTTGTCCGAAAGGGGTTCAGGTTCGTATCCCGGTGTGGCATGGATGTTGTGTTTGTCTTACAGCACTGGCTCTCTCCCTTCCCTGGAACCAGTGACCCTAAATTAGGGACGAGCGACTGCTTATAGCCCATTAAGTTGCTCACGGTGGTTGTTAAACCTCCAATAAAAAAAATATTACCTTAGCTTTATTATTCAGAGTGATTGTTTAGGGGGGATAATTGACACTAAGCCGTTCTGACTAATTTCTTCTCTGCTCCATGGCCATGCCATTGTTGTAGTCCTGCTAAAAGGACTATAACAATGGCAACAGACCTAAGAAAGGACAAAAGAGATATTTGAGTGACCTACTTCTAGCCACTGGCATGATGTCTGTGTCAAAGAGACTAGCACTTCCTCATTATGCCTTGGGTCATGGAGCAGAGAATAAAGGACTAAGAGGGAACACTCATCTCCATTAACCGTTTATGTACATGTTGAGATGTTTTGCAGTTTTGGAGACTAGATGTTTTTGATTCAGATTCTTCCTTCCAATCGAATTTCTTGTAATTTATTTTGGTTGAAGAATTTTATTTCACAAAAACGACAAAACAGTTCAAAGGAATTATTACATTATCTACCCACACTAGCACAAAGATATATGCTGAATCGAGCAGATTCTTTACGTGGCTCAAAATATTATTATATTAACGTATAAACATTAAACATTTACTGTTCATCACATTCTTGGTATAAATATAGCCCTCCGACGTGACCTCCAACATATAATGCGCCATAAAAGTTATTCATATTGACACATATAATGCACCATAAAAGTTATTCATATCGACACATATAATGCACCATAAAAGTTATTCATATTGACACATAAAATGCACCATAAAAGTTATCTATATCGACGCATATAATGCACCATAAAGTTATTCATGTCGACGCAATAAACAGCACACTCCAAATCAGATACAAAGAAAGTACCCTACCTACGATGTCTATGAATATGTCCAAAAATCATCCACAGCAAATATCCCATATAAGCCAAATCAAATATTCCGCTGCCTTTCAACACTCAGGTATGCTGGTGGTGAAATCTTGTATTCCGTGCATGTGATAAAATATGCGATCCTCTCACTGGACCAAGTCAAAATTAAAACAAAAGGCACCATAAACGACCATAAGATAAAAGACTTAACAATATTAAAAGGAATCAAGAGTGAAATTAAGTAAAAGTAGATGGAAGGTCACAGTCATCAAACCACATCTCACCCGACCAGTTTCAGAATGTTTCATGCTATCTTCAGTGGTACTCCCAACAGTGCTTCGTCATTGTATAAACGTGCATACATCAATGACGAACTCGTCAAACACGGAGTATCTGAACGCAAAGTATCCTGGGATCATTAGAATACAACACCCATGGCACCATCCATTGTGAGATCAAGGACTTATTTTCTCGTGGGTTATCAATTCGGTCATTCTGTACTTTCCTTCTTTTACTATAATAACGTTTCTTTATTTTCTCTTCGATTTCGATCAAATAGTTCAAAAGAATTGTTTTTCCATAGCTTTTATAGAACATTTCTGGGAGCTCAGGAAAATTTTGGCACCATTTGGTTCAGGTACATCGACCACTTAAAGGATTAATGATAGAGGAAGAAGAAGCTCAGGTATGATACAGGATGTCCCAAAAGTCCTTGACACACTTTAAAAATTTATTTAAAAAAAACTATTTGGGATGGGATCAAACATTTTTTGGATCTTGTAAGCTTACTTTAAAAAGTTGTTTTATGTATAATTAATGAACTTCAATATGCGCACCTTTTGTTGCATGGAGTACATTAAACTGATATTCAATTTCTGCCTGTGTACATGCCAAAGTGGATTCTGTAACAGATGCTGTTGCAGAAACTATGAAAATTTCAGTTCATCAACACTTTACACTTTGGGTAAATAAACTTGGTCTTTCACATATCCCCACAAGAAGTCTAAAGACGTAATATATGGAGAGCAGGAAGGCCATGGGATGGGTCCATCTCATCTAATCCATCTGGTTGGAAATAACTTATATCAAAAATTTTGCACAACCTTACCCCAATGTGGTGGTGTATCATCTTGTGGCCAAATGATTTTAGGATGTAAATGGCGAATTCGAGGGACAGCAAAAATTTTAATCATATCCAAATAAATTTCTTTTGTGTCTGTGGATTCTGCAATAAAAAAAGGTCCAATCACATGATCGGCCATTAAGCCCCATCACACATTCACTTTGGGATTGGGACTATCCCGGACATGTTCGATGAAGTGATGTGGATTCTCAGACCCCCAAATTCTGATATTGTGGTGGTTGACTTTACCTGAAACATGAAAAGTTGCTTCATCTTTAAAAACAAAGTTTCATAGAAGGTCATTATTTGTCTCTAGATGATTTAGCATGTCCACAGCAAAGTTAAAACATGTGGCTTGTCATCCCACTGTAAAGCTTGCAATATCTGCACTTTGTAGGCATATAGGTGGAGTTTTTAATGTAACACTTAGTGCACTGTTGCATGAGTTTTACATTAAAAACTCAGGAAACTGGCAATTGACAGGGGATTGCCAATTCCTTCACAGCAGTTCGTATCGATTTAGTAGGGCTATGTGAAAAGGTTTCATGAATACTTTCAACGTCACCTTCTTGGCCTATTGAAGACACTTCCAGTTTCCAGACTTTCTGTGCCAAGATAAGATGCTACTACGACTTGCAGGATGTTTTTCAAATTTCGAATGAAAATTTCTTTGCACTTGGGCAACAGATTTCATTTTGAAAAACCAGCCAACACATATTGCTTTCTCTGCTGGAGTAAACACTTTTTCAACTAAGTAGCACCACCTAATGACCTATTTGGAAAACAGAAAAAAAAAGCTTTAAGTTCACAAAATCTGCAAAAAATTATGTTCATATCCTGAATAGTTTCTTTTAAATAATTTTTTGCATAATCAAGTGTGTCCATCTTCTAAAAGATTACCCATTTAACATAAGGCAAGATAAGGTAACTGACACCCTTCTCCGCTTTGCAATCAGCTACTGGAAACATTGATATTTTAATCATTTCTGGATACACACACACACACACACACTATTGACAAAAGTCACCGGACACCTAGAAGGCAAACACAACATAGCATTTATTGACATACATTAGTATGGTGTCGGTCCATCTTTGGCCTTAATGCATGCACTGACCCTTTGAGACATGCTTTCGACAAGGTTTAGGAACACAGCAATAGGTATGCGCTTCCATTCAGTACATAATGCTGCCACTAACTGTTGCTTAGTACTAGGCCTTGGTTCCAAACTTCCTATGCGACACTCTAATTCATTCCATAGGTGCTCTATGGGATTAAAATCAGGACTATGGGCTGGCCAGTCCACACACGATACAGAATTATTGTCAAATCACACCGTAACAAACCTTGCTTCATGGCTCGGTGCATTATCCTGCTGGTACCAACAAGGCTTGATTTCATAGTATTGACACAGAGTTGGTAGGGCATAATTGTCTAGAATATTGAGGTAGACTTGCTGGTTAACAGGTTTGTCCACGATAACCAATGGGTCGGGACCATACCACGAAAAACACCCCCACACGAGTACACTGCCAATTCCAAACTTGACCGTAGGAACAGTACACTGTGGTAAATAGCGTTCCCCGGCTGCCGCCATACCCATACACGGCCATCAGACTGATGGATCGTGTGTCTGGATTCATCAGTCCATAGGACCCGTTTCCATTGATCTACGGTCCACAATAAATGTTCTTTACACCATGCTAAATGACAAGTAGCATTCCGAGTGGAGATAACAGGCTTATGAGCAGCCGCACGACCACGGTGACCCATGGAATAAAGTTCTCTGCAAATGGTATGTGTACATACCAAGGTTCTAGCATTTTTACTCACCTGTACACTGAGATCTTGTGCAGTACTCTGCTGATTAGCTGTAACAACTCTCCTGAGGCTTTGGCGTTCTCTATCACAGGGATCGCATTCCTCCTAAAATTCCTAAAATTCCTAATATTTTGTAACCCTCCTTAAATTCCTAAAATTATACCTAAAATTTGCTATTCTTCCTAAAATTTTCGTAAGCTTATTTATTAAAAATACAACCGTTATGAACGCCAATAAATTTACCATTATGGTAAGGTAAAAAGACCTGTTATTGTAGAAACACAGCCTATATGCTGTGCTGCTGAAGGGAGGGAAAATGATGCCGTCGAGATGCACTTGCCATCGAGATGCATCTTCTGACATCCTCGCAGCCAAACTTCGGGAAGTTGTCTGGTTTTGCAATATTGGAACGTGTTTTTGTACTTCCCTTTCATTTTCTGGTTAGTAATACAAGTGTTTAAGATGCCTAAATCCAAAACGAAATTTCAAGATGCGTGGCTCGCCAAAGAATTGGACGGAGTGAAGTTGAAAGAATGGTGTTCTGCAACTGAAACAATATTTTCTGCTAAGTGTATATTGTGTTCAGAAATTTTCAATATTTCTAATAGTGGCTTTTCACAAGTAAAAGCGCATCATAAAGGAAAAAAACATTTGCAGAAATTTCAAAGTAAATTTCAAAATAAGTCCATCCTGAAAGCCTTTGGAGGACGGGATCTTCAGCCCAAAACAAATATTAGTGAAGTACTGAGTCATGATTTACAGTTGGCTAAAGCTGAAGCATTATGGGCCATGAAAGTTGCTAAGGACAATATGTCTTTTGTTTCATGCACTGAAACAGTTGAACTTTTCAAAGAAATGTTTCCTGATTCTGCTATTGCAGCCAAAATGCAACTTAAAGAAAAAAAGTTGCTTATGTGATATGACATGGATTGTCAAAATATTTTGAAGAGGATTTGATAAAAGACATTGCATCTAGTAGCCCAGGAAAGGTTACTATAGCATTTGATGAAACTACAAATACACAAGTGAAACGGCAGTTGGATGTGTATCTCAGGTACTGGTCTTCAGAAATAAATTCAGTTTCTTGCCGATACCTAACAAGCGTTTTTCTGGGTCATGCAACAGCAGATATTTTGCTAAAAGAAATTCTTGATGTGTTATCATCCTTCAATATTTCGTTGAACAGAATTATTTGTGTATCCATGGACAGCCCAAATGTAAATAAGTGCTTTTTACGCAAATTCAATGAAGTTGTAAAACAAGAAATAGGCCAGAAATCTTTGGAACTAGGTTTTTGCAACCTGCATGTTGTTAGTAATGCATTTAAAATTTTTTTGACAAGCTTAAATATAGATTTTGACGAATTTGCTACTGATATGCATTACTTTTTAAAGAGTAGTGCTGCAAGACAAGAGGATTATAAATCTGTCGAGGATATAACCTTGGTCACAGCCAAATTTCTTTTGCGTCATGTCAGCAACAGATGGTTAACCGTTGGTTCTGTAGCCCAGAGGCTCTTGGATCAATGGCTAAATATTACAGAATATTTTTTAAACTTCTTACCATCTCAAAAAATATTTGAAAAACAACTACGCAATTCGGCAAGGTATAAAAGAATTCACTGTTTCCTGAAAAATGAGCTAACTCCTTGCTATTTAGCATTAATTTCATTTTCACACCAAAATTTTGAAAAGTTTTCATTATGATATCAGAGTGAAGAACCAAAAATACACCAGTTATATTCTGATTTAAATACTTTAATGAGGAATGTTATGGCTCAGTTTATCCAAGATGATGTTATTGCAGGGAAATTTGGAGAAGACCTAAAGAATGTAGATTTTGAAAACAAAAATTCATGGAAAAAACTAAGGGAGTTAGAAGTTGGTATGAAGACAAAAAATCTCCTCAGGAATGTTCAGGAGACCAGGCAGAAATTATTTCTCTTAGATGTAAGATCATCACTAATTGCAACCACAAAATATTTAAAGTCAAATTTGCCATTCTGCAATCAAAAGCTAAGAGACATAGAAGGTTTTAAAGGTAAAAGAACCAAAGAAAGAGTCAACTCAACTTTCAGTCACTGAAGGACTTCCGGAAATAACCAGAATTTCAAGTATTTTGCATCTTTCTGAGGAACAAATTGATAGAGTAAGAGAAGAGTGGAAACTTTTAAATTGCGATAAGCCAACTCTAGATGAACTAGTGAAATTTTCAGAGGAAGGGCATATTCCAGTGCGGATTGATGATTACTGGCGTAATATATTTAGTATTAAATACTCTAGCGGAAAAGAAAAATACTCAAATCTTGCTAAACTCATCAAGTCAATTTTAGTTTTACCTCATGGTAATGCTGATGCAGAAAGGGGATTTTCGGTTAGCACTGCTCTGTTAAGGAAGGACAAGGCTAACTTAAGACTCAACTATAACATCATTAAGAATAGTTAAAGGGGCCATTAAACACTATGAATGTGTAAGTAAAGTTTCCATAACAAGAAATTTGTTAAATAGTGTTCGTGATTCACATAAATTTTATAAAGAGTATGTTGATAAGCTGAAGGAAGAAGAATAAAAAAAGGTAAAAGAAAGAAAGCAGAAAGAGAGGGAAAATAAGGAAAAGCAGCTAGAGAAAAAAAGAAAAGCTGAGTTTGATGACAAAATAAAAGAAAATGATGCAGAAATAAATAGGCTTAAAAAAGATAAAGAAGCCTCCCTAGCAGTAATTCAAGAGGGAACAGAAAGAATGAGAAAAGCTGTAAAAAAACGAAATACTGTTGAAATAGCAGTTGCCTCTAACTTGATCATACAAGGTTCAGCTGAAATAAAGAAAACTGAAAGTAAATTAGTTGTGGTGGAAGCAGAAAAAGATAGGCTTATCAGGAAAAGGTTAAAACAATAATATGAAAAAAGTAATTCAGTGAACAATTGTACATAGTTCTTGGTTTTCAATTACCTTTTTAGGATATTATAATTTAATGTGAAACCTGAAAACTTTACTGTGAAAATCGTGAATTGCTTCTGGTTCAACAGCATATTAATGTTCAAAGTGAAACTTGAATGTGGTAAATATACTTGAATATGATAATAACACGTGAAAAGATAAGAACTGAACATTAGAAGTAAATCATACTTAAACTTTAGACATTAGACGTTATGCAAAAAATTTGCGTGTGAACTTCGACCATATATACTAATGGACTGCGCATTGGCAATAGCTGCATCAAAGCTACTATGGCTCAAACATTGGGCACGTCATCATCAGACTCCAAATTTCGTGTAAAAATGCTGTTATGATTACTAATTTACGCTGCAGAACTTCAGTGTTTTCGGTGTATTATGTGAATGCGCCTCATATATAATGAAAACTCTTCAGGTAAGTTTACTTATGAGCTATATACGTGCATGATCGGGTTGTTTACATTTTGTGATTTATAATGTGATGAACATTTGCGAAGAATTTGGAACATGCATTCCATTTTTTTTTCTTAAGTTACTATATTTTTATATCAATAGCTGCAAGTTTCTGGTTAAGTAATTGAACTTTATTGACTTAGGTATTTAATTCGTTTCTTACCCATGAAAAATCATAGAACTTTCTTTACCATATCGCTCAGAGCAACCATAAGCACAGCAGGTGTAACCCATCTTTTTGACTGATGTCATGTGATTTTATGTTGGAGCCAGAAATTTTGATGTCCTGCGCAGTCTATCAGTATATATGGTTGAAGGGTGTGAAGCAAACTCTTTACAATGTATACAAAGTTGTTTTACTAGATGTATACAAATATACATCTAATTTTTATTGAAATACAGTCCTAAAATTTTCCTAAAATTTTTCTAAAAAGTCCTAAAATTCCTACCTAAAATTTTCCAGAAGTATGCTATGATCCCTGCTATCACTGATTTTCTTTGGTCTTCCAGTATGTTTTGCTGCTTCAGGCACGCCATGTGTCTGCCATTTATTCAGTACACCCGAAACAGTTGACTTGGGTATGTTTAAATGCCTCTCAGTTTTTCTTATGGACAACCCACTAATATAACACCCAACAATGTTTCCTTTCTTAAAGTCAGTTCTCTCTCACCACGACAGTTTCACTCAACCTCACAGTGCGATCTGATCGCGTTCAGCTGCAGGCTTGTTTTTACACCATTTGCAGCTATACCGCGCATCTTAACAATGCAGTGGATCTGTTCATTTGCTTTTGAAGTGGTGTCCAGTGACTTTTGTCAATATAGTGTGTATATTCCACCAGTTTTAGAGATAATACTGTTTTACATGCAAAATATCATTGAATGCATGAACACAAATATATTAGGAAATAACCCCCCCCCGTTCCCTCCCCCACACACTTGATTATTTAGTAATTTTCCACTTAACAAAAGTAATGCTATTTCCATTTTTTCTGAATGCAGAAATTTTGAAATATCTTGAGTCCCATAATCACATATCAGGGCTTGAAAAATATCTGAAAAGTTACACGCCCAGCTGGGCATGTGCAGAAATTATTTACCTGCCCAGGTAGTAAAAGCTGGATGCCCAGGAAAATTTATCTTTTACGACAACAAATTGGGACCCCTCATTTTTTTTTTAATTAAAAAAATGAACTTTTTCAAATGTTTGCATTTCCATTTTAAGGGTCTGCATTCAAAATGTTTAATGCACAAAAGTGTGTATCTCAAGTTTTAAGGTGATGATGATGGAATTGATATTTAAGAAAATTAGTGATTCTGCCATGTTTCTTTCATCAGAGTTTTTACCCTTTGTCACTAACATCAGAGGCTATTTCTATCAGAGGTGTGCATCCTGTAGCTGACTATAAACAACATTTGGAGCAAAACTACATATGGTTCCAATTTCTGGACCTAGAGCATAATATAATTAAAGAAGTGATTATTCTTCTGTTCTTTGCATTCCTTAACAATAATATAACTTCTGATGATTAGCAGTGAAATGAAACAAGATATGCTATGACTGTCTTTTTCTTGTAGTAGGAAATTTTATTCCAAACATTTATTTTTAAATCTAGTTGCCCAGACTGGGCAACTAGATTTTTTTCTACCTGCCCATGGCAATAATTTACATGATCTGGGCATCTCGGGCATGGTATTTTTCAAGCCCTGCATACAATTAGCATTTTCTTTCAAATTCAAGTGCACTGGTACATGAAATGTTAAGATTTACACCTAGAATTTCAGCTACAGAAGCAATTTTGTACATGAGAAATGTTTCTAATTTCCCACCCTGCCAACCAGCATACCAATCTTAGTAACATCTGCAGAAATTCCTGTGCTAGTTTACATTGAGAACCCTTCCTCTTCAAATTAAACCCATAACCATTCCAGGTGACAAAATTCTGATTCCCCTGGCAAATGGTGATTCGTTTTAGTAACAGTGATAAAATGTAATTGATGCATAAGTTCATGCCATTTGATTTCACGAGTGTTTTCCAGGTCAATAGAGATGATGCAGATGGCCAGTTGTACATCAAAATGTAGCCAGTAATATTGTGTATCTAAATCATATTGCGATGTGTGATTGTGGCCAATGGTATTTTGGTTTTCAGGTTCAGAAGTATGGAGTGTCAAGTAGAGAGGAATAAACATTTCCGACATCTGCTCCTCTATGAGTTTAACAAGAGATCCTCAGCCGCGAGGCTGTATGACAAATTTGTGCTGTGTATGAGGAGGATGCTATTGCTCAGAGGACAGCCTGCAAATGGTTTGAGTGGTTCAGAGGTAGTATTTTTGACCTCAACTACTCCCCACGCTCAGGTCATCCATCTCACTTTGATGAGAATTGTTTAAAGCATCTCATCCACTTGGATCCACATCAAACCACATGAGAATTGGCTACTGAGATGGACTGTGATCAGGCCACCATGGTGTGTCACCTGGAATGTATGGGAAAGGTCAAGAAATTGGGGTCTTGGGTGCCTCACACTCTCACCAAGGACAACAAGAATCAGTGTCTTGCCATGTGTGGTTCCTTGCTCGGCCGTTATCGTGAATGTTCTCAGCAACACAAACCCTTTCTGTCACGTATTGTTACTGGAGATGAAAAGCAGTGCCTGTACGTGAATTTCAGGCATCTGAGGGAATGGTTAAGCCCAAACAAGATACCCACACCATGTCCAAAACATGACCTTCATCCTGCGAAGATCATGTTGTGTGTCTAGTGGGACATGGAAGGCATTATTCACTGGGAAATACTGCCGAGGAATCGGACCATCAACGCTGCACTCTATTGTGAGCAACTCTGCTGGGGGGGGGATTCAGCGCCATGGTGTCCTTCTCCAACATGATAATGCACACCCTCACAGTGCAAACATGACCAAAATGGCCATTCAGGACATGAAATGAGAGATCCTTCCACATCTGGCATATTCCTCAGATGTTGTACCTTCAGACTATCACCTGTTCCGATCTCTGTCGAATGCACTCCGTGGCAGTCAACAATGATGTTGATCTCCAGAATTTCCTTGACGATTTCTTTGCAGCAAAACCGGCACGTTTTTTCAAGAATGGAATTGCAGACCTATCCAGAAATTGGGACACCATCGTAAACAATGAGGGGGATACATAGTTGATTGATTCCGTTTTCCCTTCTGATGTAATACATTTCTGTAGTGCAGTGAAAAAAACGGCATGAACTTGTACATCAACCCAATACAAATTCAGGACTTCCAGTTCACTTTCAATTTTGGAAGGTTCTTCTGATATTCCTATTTTTAGAAGTTATTTTGTGAAATACGATTTTATCATAATCGTGTTTCAGTCCATTAATGTGAAAACTTTGATGTTGAAGTTCTTTCTTCTTAGGTGTAAGTTTCTTCTGTTGCAGTGATGGTTTACATTGTATAGAGTTGTTAATATGCATGCCAGCACACATGTATCCCCCACATATCATTTGTTGCAGAGTTCTGAAATTATGTGTATTGTAGCTGGCAATAATTTTCTTTGCCTGAAAATGCTCTTTCAGTAATAAGAGATTATGTGGTAGTCTAGTTTACTGAATAACTGTAAAAAATAGATCATTAAGAGGTGTACTAGAATTTTTTTGGTTGTGAACCAACTCATTTTCAAGGATCAGTCAAGGGATAGACATTGCTAATCATGTGGTGATTTCAAACACAGCTGGTTTCTATGGGCATATGATAAAGTGGGATTCATTAGCAATAATAGTTTATCAACAGCACTTCTCTAAGAGAAAACAATAATTAATATAAGAGGTACTGAAAATTAAAAGCACAGGAGCCACAGTAAATGACCAGTAAGGATGGTCATTACCACCTTAATTGGCAAGTCTGCTCCCTTGACCAACTTCCAAAGATGAATTGGTTTACAACCAGAAAACTGGACTAGTAAATTAGTCTTCCAAAGCCTGTTGGTTTGAATTTTTGTTGGCTTTTCTTGAGCTGAGTGAAATACTCCAGCTTTCTACTGGGCATATTTTATAAGCATTTGAATTCTGAAAGTATTGGTGTATTTATCTCATACTCACACAAAAAAAATTCACTAAAATCTTTTGTAATTATGAAACATAAAAAGGTTCTCAATGTAAATATATATGAATTTATTGGTACATGAAAATGGATGCTTATGATAAAGATTCAGGTTTTTTTTTCTTTTGGCCATACTACAGCCATTGCTTAAAAATATTAAGACTGTGTGCTCACTAAGCATTAGGTATTCCTAAACAACCTGTGATGGATATCACCATATTTAAATACTCAGTATTTAACTCTCAATATTTGACTCAATATTTAAGTTATAATAAATAAAGACATGAGTTCATGGAAGTTGTATCTTTTCAGTTCTTAGCTCTTCCAATCTGGCATTTCACTTGAAACATGTAAACATATCCACTGCTGTTATCTCTGTTACTCACATTTGAGTATTTGTTGAATATAGCCACTAGAAGATGCATGTTATAAATATCCACTAAAAAAATGCAAGGCAACAGAAAAAAATTGTATAACATACCTATTCTTGATGTAAGCCATGCATAGTGTCCCTGTAAGCATTAACATGTGTCCCTGTTAGCATTAACATTGTGGTGACTTGCATGAGAACCTGTGAGATTTGCATGAGTATTTTCGATTGGAAGTTTGAAGATGAGAAACACAAAGAAATTGCTCAGTAGGTAATCGAAAATAGGACATGTCACAATGAATTAAATTTTGAGAAATTATTAAGATGACAATTTTGTAAAACCAAACCTCAAATGAAAGTATGGAAGAAAGAAGTTAAAACAATTTGAATCTTGTTAAAAACGAACAAAAGAAGCACATGGTATTCACACTCCCATGGCTATGCATTCTAGATGCATTTCAGTCCCCATAACCTCAGCAATGTCCTCAGTATTGTTTGTTGATATTGAGGTAAAAAAAAAACTGAGGATAATAGTAACATCAAGTACAGGGCACCATCAATGTCAGCCAAGAATACTGACTACACCGCCGAGGTCATGGTGATCAAAATGCTTCTGGATTATCTGCCATTAAAAGCCATTGGCAAAATATGCCTGTTTTATTTTGCTGTGTCCTGTGATTACAGTTGTGTTCCACAATAATTTTTGACAACAGTTAAACATCAGTGTGACTCCTTGATTTAATATGCTCCTAAGAGCATAGCTATCTTTCTTTTCTATAGAAACAAAATAACAATAAGATTCTTAAAAGCTAATAACAAATCGAGACTAAGCTTACCACATTTTTCATAATGGGCTCTGCTGTGTTTCTTCCCTGAACTGTGGAAGTTCATTTTGGTCCTTTGCCATGGCTGTTGGCAACAGTTGGAGTTCTCTTTCATTTTCTTAACTGGTTCTCTTGATGTTCTTGTGCCAGTGCTTCATGGGTAGCTCCTGTACAAGAAGCTTTATTTGCTGTGAACTCCACCTTAGTCAACATTAATAAATCACTTACTCCATCCAAGCCATACTGTACTCTCTGCTTCCAAAAGGTTTAGCTTTTCACTCTGAGAAAAATGTAAGTAGTGCTTCTAATAAAATTAAAAAAAAAAAAAAAGCATACTTGTTGCACAAGTTTTATGCTACAGTGCTTAACAATGTAATTGACATACATGCAACTAAAGTGTTCTTTGATATTCAAAGATTAGCTCCATAAGAAAAGCTCATTTGCCAAAATAAAGTTTTTAAAACTGATTGTGCTAGATTTTCTTTACAAACATCTCTGTTTACTGTGATTTTGGCACACAACTTAAGCTTTACAGATATCCATTGTACTCCCACCTCACATAAGACCTTCTGTACTTCATACTCATTTTTTTTCTCTTGCAGACATTTCTGCATCTGGTCCTCCCATTATTTTCTTGCCCCTTGGGCTGAAAAAGTTTTTAGTTAGCATCCTGTTACTCATTCTTTCTACATGGCCCCAAACCACCTCAAAATACACTAGATTCTGGTTAAGTGGCTTAAACACTTTGACCCAATTATGTGAAGCTTTACCAAAAGAGCTAAAACATACACACACCGTTTGCCTTGAGCCAGCATCACAAAAGGTTTAAAACAAAAGAAAACTATCATTTACTGAACAACAGCGCACAAATGAACATATATATTAAAATGAATTTTGACACAAATATTAAAAAATAATATATGCTAAAAACAACCTCAGTGTACATACATATCTCACAAAAGCATATAGTCCCTAACAATTACATATTTTGGAGAATTGTGTTGATGGTGGTACCCCTGACATGTTCTCTATCTATATATTACGTGTGCAACTTAATTCTTGGCCACAGGCACGACATGTTGACAGCAAATTATAGCAAATCGAATTTGTACCTAATCAGGGAAATAATCCCTGTCATGTTGGATACATTTGAGTCGTCGGTCAGGGAGCTGCCAAATGCCACTGCAGAAAAAAGAGGGCTGTTTCGAGTTGATAAAATCATTAATACTTGTGTGTACCTCCTAGACAGAAGTGAAGTGCGTGTCACTCAGGTGATGTTACAAGGAGCAAAAGAGGTGATAATCCGACAGGGCGAAGAGTAGAGAATATGCCGGGTGGGACAAAATCTCCCATCCCAGGTGGGTGATCGTGTTTAAAGTCATTTTCACGGTGTGAGGACGGCCCGTTATCCTGAAGCAACAGGATCGACCATCAGCCCTTGCCAGTGTATGGCCTTTTCGCCTCCATTGCGTCACTCACACAAATGAGTTGCTGACAATAACGCTCAGCATTGACCGTTTCACCAGGTTTGAGCAGGTCATAGTGTACTACATTGCGCTGATCCCACCATATCCACAGCAACAACTTCCTGGCATGGATATTCGGTTTGGTGGTACTGGTGGTAAGCTGACCTGGAAAACCCATGATTTGCGCTACTTAGGATTATCGTAGAGGATCCACTTCTCATCACAGATCAAAATCTTGTGGAGGAAATCCTTCTTGAATCTGGAGAGCAAGGGCAGCAACATTGTAGTGCCTAGACTTCTTCGCAGCTGTGAGTTGGTGGGGAACCTAACAGCCCTCCTTGTGAATCCGTCCAAGCTTGTGCAAGCATTTTGCAATGGCTTGTCATGTTACTCCGAGTTCCTGGGCGAGCTCTGACTGTGTGCGACAGGGATCCATATCCAACAGTCGTTCCAGTTCCTCATCATCAACTTTCTGTGGCTGTTTTGGACGTTCTGCATCATGGAGATCGAAATTTCCCTGCTTAAACCACTGGAACAGTTCTGTAGGACACAGCAACCTCACCCAAAGCAGCATAGATCATTTGCTGGGCTTCCGCGGAACTTTTTTCCAGCTGAAATGCGAACAGGAGACAGTGCCTCAAATGTTGCTTCTCGAACGACATTGCTTTCACCATCAACTTTTGTTCCTTCTGTCACTACAGCTATGAGCGGTTACGGTTGCCTGGAAAGCTGTTGGATGGCGCTGCAATCATCCATTATCGCACACAGCTATTTGCATTTGCCGACGTTCTATGATCGCTTGCGGTTAGGAGCCGAGAATTAAGTTGCACACCTAATAGACTGAAAACGAAAAAACAAAAACAACAACAACAACAAAAAAACAGTGCAGATTACAAATTGCATCGACACAATCTTCATTTTCATTATGACATTGAAGACTATTGCCAATAGATGCAGACTCTTTGGAGTTTGACTTGTTGCAGTTCCAAAATTGTTTCATTTTCAGTATTGCTATCTCCTTGCCAGAATTCTTAAATCC
Organism: Macrothele yani; assembly: GCA_039090855.1. NCBI lineage: Eukaryota > Metazoa > Arthropoda > Arachnida > Araneae > Macrothelidae > Macrothele > Macrothele yani. The sequence continues at coordinate 121,095,987 of CM076996.1, forward strand.
ACAGTAAGCAAAGCAGTTTTGAATCCTTTTGCTGCTTACTTCTCGCCTGCTGTCTGCGATGAATTACACTGCTTGTAAAATGATAACCTTTGCACTGATTTTTTTGGCTGTTGAAGATGATGTTAGATTTTCATCAATTGCTTCAAGAATGTAGTGTACCAACCTTCTGCAATACAATATCTTTAATTATTTTTCATGATGCCCCATGTCCAGTGGTTGTACTAAGGATGTGGTGTTAGCAGGAAGAAATTCCAGTTGAATATTTTTCAAACAATCTAAATGAGGGTGTGCTGCACAGTTGTCCAGAAAAAGCAGAATTTTTCTTGACTTTCATTGCAATTCCGCATCACAACTCAGTAGCCTTTTCTGAAAAATAGCAGAAGTCATCTATGCATTATTGTTAGCATAATACAGAACTGGCAAGATGTCCATTCTAAGCTCTTTAAAGCATTGGGACTTGGCACTTTTCCCAATAACCAACAGCTTCCATCAATCATTTCCTGACATCACTGAGCAGCACAACACAATTACGCTATCCGTTGCTTTGTTTGAACCAGACAGTGCTGCATGTTTGTAACTCAGGGAACCATCTGGCATGGCACAGTATAGTACATCTGCATCATAACTATTGAAGATGTCATCTCTTCTAAATTTCTGGAGTAGGTCAGACAGTTTAGTTGATTTCCATTGTTCAACCTTTGCAGAATCAGCTCTGTTTTCACCATGTGATTTCTTAAATTTAATTTCCTGCCTGTATTTTCATCGAGATGACCAACCATCTATTGCATTAAAACTCGTGTGACCCGGCATTTTAGCTAACTCTTCTGATTTTAGTTTCAACTTTAGACCACTGATATGCATACCCCATCCAGTTGCAATAGACAGCCATTGATTGAGGGCAACCTCAACATCTGAATCCTTGCCTTCTCGCTTCTATTTTTGAGATTTTCCAGGTTGTCCGCACAGTGTCCATTCCCAAGGCTCAGCAAACCCTGGGCGCCAGGTTGCCCAGGCGCCTAGAAATCTAGTCCTGGGGCCCAATTCTTTTTTTACTTCAGAATTTGTAGTTTGCAGTAAATACCATAATTTTTGTTGTGTAATCCATAAATTATCTGTTATATTGTTATAAATTTGGGTACTACGGATAATACACCAATAAAGAAAAAAGAATAACGAATGTTGGTGCAGCGTTTTAAAAACTCTGCGAGGTAATTGTCCGGAGACGTGGCGTTATTGGAAAAGTACTGAAAAATGCGGTAACCAAAAAAGTGTAACACAACACAGAGATAGAGAACTGCAAAGAGATCATAAGAATATATATTTTTTCTTACAAAAATTCTGACAGACAATATGACGCAATGAAAGGGGGGTACTATTTGCGTTCGCGGAAGCCTACGTGCTGTGAGAAGCCCGCAGAGCTATTCCACAGCACTTAACCATTTTGCAAATCACATTCGTTAGTTTTGCTACACTAATTGTATTACTTATATATGCATACATATATTTTTTGTTATTCAGTTTAGACATATTCAGAAAAGAGTCAAATACTGTGGATTGCCCATAATTTCTACGGATTTTTTAGATCTAACTAATGAACTACAGTAGTGCTGTAAAAGCTGGGGATTTTAGTTCTTTATTTACTTAAAAGTAACACAAAATATTTAAAAATGTTGGTTACTCTTTTTTAATAAGACGATCGTTTCTTTCTTGTATGTTTGAACTTCTGAGTCGGTCATCCTGTGAATCGCGGCTTTTCCATCAGAAATTACAAGTCACGATTAATTAACATGACAAGTGCGGATTATAGAATGAACTTTTTTTTATTGCCACGGATTATGGAAAGGAAAAAATTGTTTTTCTCAAAATTTCACGATCTTTGGATTATATGCCACAGCGGATTATGCGTTGTATTATTTTTTTCAGGGCCTGTGGATCATACGCTGCCACAAATTTTAAAAAGAAATATTTTTTCTGAAATGTATGGTCTGCAGATTATATGAATGACAATACTACCTTTGAATTAATATGTACAAAGCATGAGTTCCATAAATGTTTTAATACAATCAAAATCTGAAGTTTTAATTTTTGAGAGCCTCAACTGGAATAATGGGAAAAGAAAATTATGAAGCAAACTGGAACTTTATTTTGCAATGAGTGGTTTGGGTAAAAAGAAAAGAAAATTGGCAGTAAATATATTTTATCACTTTTTGTTTCAGCATCATCACCACATATGTTTTTATTCTTGCATTATTTTTTTGAAATTTAACTTCGTTTCACCTGGCTCCTAGATCTGGAACATATTTGTCGAGCCCTGTCCATTTGTCTCACAGTTTGCCTTGCTGGCTTATCTTGTGTGTGATTGTGAATTGTGGCACTCCAGTTACTGGTGTTAGACAGTTGGCTTTTGATTTGGTAGAGTAAGGTAATTTTATTAGCTAACATTAGATCTCTTTTTGTGGCTTTTTGGCAGGGGTCTTACAAAAACAAAGAGAAACACAAAATACTGTTACCCTTTTTAGTAAGCAATTATGTTAACACATCATGATAATTAACACAGCAATCAGACACAGCTGAATTGACTAATTACTGTTTCTCACGTAATATCAATCACTCAGAAAACTTAAAAATTTCATCGCCCTGGAGCAGGAATCGAACCTGCATCTCCCGATTGCAGTTCGAGCATGCTAACCATTACACCACCCAGGATGAAGAAGTCCCAAGTATCTGAGTACTAAGAGCATCGGAATATTCTCCGACCACATTCTTAATTGAAGCAAACTGTGCCGCCATCTAGTGTTGTTAAGCATATCCCCAGTCGTTCAGGTATATAGTGTGGAAGAAATATTCTTCTCATAATACGTTGAAAATGCGTCATGATAATTAACACAGCAATCAGACTTCTCTGAATTGACTGTATTTTTACTGTTCTCACGTCTGACTGAGTGATTGATATTATATGAGAGCAATAAAAATTCAGTCAATTCAGAGATGTCTGATTGCTGAGTTAATTATCATGATGTATTTTCCCTGTATTATGAGACGAATATTTCTTCCGCACTATATGCTAACACATGCCGTGCACCCGTAGTGATCGAAGCACAATATCTAGCAGTCAGTGGAAGCAGAATTGTTATGCTGTCGAAATACATGCATTTTGGTTACTGTGCGATTTGGCACTGACTCAAGCAGTGGTATATATATGCTACTTACTACACATGCACCATATACAGTCCCTGTCTTGATAAAGCGGTGTTGTAGGCCAACTAAGCAAAGCAAATTTAGGTTATATTCTCGATTTGTTCCTGTTCTTCAAGAATTGTCCCAAATAAATGGCTGCCTTGTTTAACCGATGGCCCAATTAAGCAGAATCTACTGTATTTATCTTCACCATACAAACAATATTTTACTTCACATTATGCCTCTTCAGCACATCATCATTCCTCACATGATCAGAACTTGTCTTACCATGAACCCTGCATAAGTGGCACATCTCTCCAGCACACAAACTACTTGTAAGTCTCTTCTGCAGTATCCATGTTTTACTTTTGCACATCAGAGTAGGAAAAATTACACTTTCTTACACAGCCATTTGGGACTTTTTGAGAACCCACCAGGCTTGTAAAATTCTACTAAATCAGCTATGACTTTTAAAGCTGAATTCACTCACCCACTAATTTCACAATCTAATCTGTTTTCTCTATCAGACATGCTTTCTAAATATTGTAAAATGAACTCAAGATATTCTTTTGTATCCTCCCCAAGGATGGGGAATAGGGACAAAAGTTTAGGGTTTCTGCATCTGGAACTTTCAGTTTGTCATTATGCATGGATTTTGAGCTTTTTTTTTTTTTTTTTGCTTAATTCTGATGAAAATTCAGTGTTCCAAAAGTTACTCTGCTAGAATGAACATATAGCTATTGCACTGAGAATCTATACATCCATTAAGTGCATTTTCCCAGCAGAAATGTAAACTGAACCAAATAGTTCCTTTTCTAAACACCAGTAAAGTATATTAATTTAGTAATGGAACATTTTCTGTCCATTTCTAAATTAATATTCTTTGTGTTTGTATGAAGGTCTCTAAGTGATCAACTTCATTTTGAACACACTTTTTTGCATTTTACTAACTCTGACTGATAGCTCTGCACATTCTAGGGCTATTTCAAATTACCTAAGTGCTACACATATTTATTATCTGTTGTAGACTTCCTATGGCATCTGTTACAGCAAACTTTTTATTGTATGTTGTTAGTTCCCTGTAGAACAATAATACCTAGAAGCATTCATTCTTGCAAAAACATGTCCATAAAGAATTAAAGCATTTCATTCTTATTGAAGAGTTTGATACAACCTATCTGAGAACTGCAGAAGATGCAAAAATGACATTCATTGTGCATTTGAGGCTATTTACAATAGTCCTAATCTTCATAGAAGTATTATAGGTAAAAAGTGAGAAATGTCTAAAGTGATGATGAATAGTTTGAGTTGCAGCTATCATGAATTTAGTAAAAATGTTCAGTTATCATATTTTGATTGTGTACCTGGGGCACCTGTATTCAAAGATGATTGCATTGAAATTGTGCTGTACCAATGTATTGTAGTTATTCATTTCAACATATATTTTTGCTTGGAAAAAGGTTATAATAAATTCTCAATGCAGCACAAAGTAGCTTTCTTATTTCTGTCAAGTGACTTTTGGGACAACATATACATCTGTGAGGTGTGTTAAAAAAGTATCTGGACTATACTTATTATTCAAAATACAATACACCTATAAGTTAATAGTCTAATGCATTGGTTTCAGTGTTTCTGCAACTTCATAAAGCACAATGGAAGTCTTTTGGGACTATGCTCAGCTGTTGTGTTGCATTCTTGATGCTTTCTACACTCTCAAATCATCATCCCTTAATTGATTTTTTTTTCAAATTGGAAAATTGGAAAACAAAAAGAAGTCTAGGGATACCAAATTAGCAAATAAGGTGGGTTTGGTACCACTGAGATTTAGTGTTTGGTCAGAAACTTACAGATTGATAGAGCTAAATGTGCAGGTGCAATCATGACACAACAGCCAAGATTAATATTCCCATTGTTTTGGCCTTTTGCATAGAATCTTTTTCCATTTGTTTCTTCAAAACTTTGTAATAAGGCTAGTTCATAGTCCTTCCGGTTGGAGCAAATTCCAAGTGTACCATACCTTTAACATCAAAGAAACAGTCAATATCACCCTCACATCACATTTCACTTGGCTGGATATTTTTGAGTCATGGAGAGGTTTTTGTTTTCCATTTGGATGATTAGGATTTTGTGTCAGGGTCATAGACTCAGGATTCATCATGTGTGATAATATTTTGGTTCCATTGCTGCATGAATTTTTAAGGTTCTAATAAACTGCAATGCAGTGCTCGTTTTTAATTCTGTGTGAGAAGCCTAGACACAAACTTTTCTGTCACTTTTTCATCTCCAAATCCTGTTAGAAAACTGCCTGCATGGCTCAGTTCAGATGCCAATTCCACTAGACACCTTTCTAACACTCAATCGTCTATCACTTCTGATTTCTTCATTCACACAAGCGATAGAATCATCTGTTCTTGAAGTTGGTCATCCAAAGCAAGAGCTGTCTTCAATGAATTTTCAACCTTCAAATCTATCAAACGTTCAAAAGTTTTTGGACATCTTTGAGCTTCTCTAAATCTGCAACATTTCAGATGTTTCTGAGGCAGTTTTCCCAATTTTTAGACATAACTTGATGCATACTTTCTGCTCGGTCACATCAGCCATTGTAAAATCCGCCAAACCTCTAAAACACAACACTCAACAGAGTAATAAGCAAGAATGAAAGCAGGTGCAGACTTGAATGGTACAAATAGTACTGCTATGTAGCTTGCTACTTATATTTTCCTATTTGTAGTGATGCTATGTCATGTAGCATCACTACAAATAGGAAAATATAGGTGTAGCAGTAGCATGTTGCAAAATAAAGTAGCTTGTAGCTGTAAATTATGCTTCAAATTAAACTACTTTGAAAAAAAAAGGTGAAAAAAATATTAAAGTGAGATTTCCAATTTCCTGAAACGTTGCTGGCTAGAACAAGGGCTGAGTGTGCCCTGTGTACAATCGGGTACCTGACTTTGACTTACACTGTGAAACCTAGCTAAATCGTTAACCTTTTTTTTAAGCCTTATACATTGTTTTGCCCCGTGAACTATATTTTCGCTATTTTAAAAGATCACAGAAGTGGTGAAACTAGATTGAGAAACACAATTGTAGAAATATGGATATACATTTTCCCTCCCTAAATGTGGAGAAAATTTATCTTTTACCTACAAGCAGTATAATAAATCATAAGTGTGTGCTGATACTTTATTGCACCATTTACAGGGAGAGAAAGAAATAATTTTCACCATTTACATTTTGTTCAGAAATATGTACAGTACATTCCAGTTAATTGGGGCACTTCAAGGCTTAGAACACTTTAGCCCAATTAAGTGCCTGCCCCAATTGTACAAAGCTTTCTCCTAAAAAGCTAATTTAGCATGTTCTTCAAGAATTGTCCCTTAAATGGCTGTCCCGATTAACCGGTGGCCCAATTCATTGGAATCTACTGTATCTAATACATATTGCATGTAGAAATGCAACATCCATCTGAAAATGCAGTGAGCAAACGCTGTTTTAGTTTGTAGACAAAAACGCATATGTACTGTATGTACAGAAAACTATAAAAAGGTTTCAATCTCGATGCATCGAGAAATACGTGCGTAATATAAAAAGGTGATGGATAACTTAACATCTAATTTTTTTTTTTAATAGTATAACTGTGCTAGTGATCCGACATTTCTTGGCGTAGAATAGAAATAAAAAAAATAGAAATAATTTTGCACTCTCCTCACATGTTCCTTCTAGACAATGTGAATTGAGAAACGTTAACAAGCTGGCCACTGAGGCAGGATACACCCCGAACCTGGTACATCGCTACATCAAGAAAACCCGAATCAGTCGTTCTAATCTTTCTATGCCACAGATATGCTACCTGGGATCAATTCATTATATACCAAATGTTTCATATCAGCTCAAGAATGCGCTCAAGAAGATGAACCTCTGTCTTGGCATCAGATCACCGACATCTTTGTATACCATGCTTAAAGAAAACACTGAGAAGTCCCCACCTTCCAATGAAGCAGGTGTTTATGCCATTCCTCTACTATATCCGGACGGATCGGCAAGATACTACATTTGAATGAATAAACATTCATTTAGAATTAGAGTTAACAAACATAAAAGGGACATAAAGAACGGCAAAGTAGACACAGCCCTATCCAGAGAAGTCAAGTTCAAGTCCGCTGCTCCTATGTGGGATGACGTAAAGAAATTAGCTTCCTACTCCACCCCAAAATCTACTGCTGTTCGCGAAACTTTGGAGATCATAACCAACAGCGAGTCGTGCATTGATAGCATCTCACTGGAGTTGCCACGAGTTTGGAACCAGTTCTTCAAATAGTGACTGCCTCTTGGTTTTCCTTCGAGGATTCTCTGTGCCAAAACGAGCATAACGCCTCGTGTCTTTGAATACCTGATTACGTTCGCATCTATTTGTTATTGTCATGTCACCATATTCAAATTGTTGAACCGTTCTATTATCCAGCTTGCAGTTAGCTGTCTACCTTCCTTGAGAAAGCCATCTGGTTGATGTGCGAAAGCTTGGAAACTTTTATTTCTATTCTATGCCAAGAAATTTCGGATCACTAGTATAGTTATACTATTTAAGTACAATTGGTGTATTGTTCCTTGTTATTAATTAATTAACATCTAATGTTCAGAAGATACACATTACATCTCCTTATCAGCATTTCTATGTATAAATCAGCAGTTTTGGGATTAATATGGTAAAATGTGTTACATACCAGAGCTAAAAGGTAAATACAAAGATAAACTATTTGTGTTATTTACCTTGGTATCTTGATATGTAATAATGTACATATAAAAAGATCATCATCCTCAGAATTTGTAATTTTTAACTGAAACATAAAAAAAAGTACGTAGTTAAAAAGTAGCAAAAGCAGCTACTTTTTAAAGAATGTAGCAGTAGTTAGCCACCTTTAAAAAGTAGCTTTCAAATCACTGGTTATTGTCCCTTATGTACAAAGGGATGTACATGTACTCATGCATAGTAAGTTTGAAGTTTCAGATGCCCAACTTCTCCATAAAGTATCTTTGTGATTCGTTTTTCTGTAGTAAATGGAATTATCTGATTTTATATTAATGAGGATAAGGTGTTTCATATTACAGTTGTTTGCACATAACTATGGATCTTTCAGAATATAATGAACTAAATGGCATTCCTCGCAGGTACGAACAAACAGAGACCTATGTCATTTTTTTTTAATACAAGAATCGATAGGGGAAACATTTTACTGTGTGCAAAACATTACGGATTGTGTTAAATGTGTTTTTTATATATTCAAATGTAAATAATTTAAGTAGTTTTACTTATTGTGAGCCATAATCCCTAATTGATGCTTATTTGTTTGCTTACTTATGTTCTGTATTTTCGTATAAATCGAAAAAGTTCATTAGACATTGTCACACGGCAGTTATGTGTTTTGTGTGTGTGATCATGTGGCATTTTAAAGAAGCTGGCCCTAATTGAAGTAAGGCTTTGGTAGTATTTTGTAATGGCATAAAACTAGGGCAAATATTTTAACTACAACGACCTTATTTGTGTTACAAGCAATAAAGTGCAATAATTTTCCTTTTACGAAAAATACCTCTAGGTTCCAAAAAATTTGAATTATTAAAATGCTCATAAAACCTAGCTAATAACATGAAATTTAAAATTTTCAGTATTTGAAAGCTAATAATATTCACAAAAGGGCCTCAAAGATACTTTTTGCAGAAGGGGGGGGCAACTTTTTCTGGTACCCCACTGGGTGGCTGTTGATTGGTTACCAAGCTATACATGATTGTTTTGTCTTAAAGAGTAATTTTTATGTTAGTCAACCAAGTTTGCAGCAGTTAAATCGTATTAACAGTCTAACACTCGCTTAGTATGGTGATACTTGAAAAGGTTGTTGCATTGTCTGGTGTATTTGGCTCTCTAGACTGCCTCCTATGCCTGGATGAGAGCCAAGTACTTGAAAGCAAGGGGCACCGTCAAGGCCACAGCTACAATGAAGGAGAAGCCGGTTGGTCTCTCCCATGGATTAGCAGTTTCTTGATTGATATCTATCATAAAATGTCTAGCCATTGCCAATACGTATAATGTGTATTACACAATACAATATGATAAGTTAAATTCTCTTGTGTGTCAATACGTAATACCACAAAAGGTGATGTGCAATAACTTATTCTAGATGTTTGAGAAACAAGTAGTAAAGTGAAAAATGCCAGTGCCCCCATCAAGTATAAAGAGGCAAAAAATGTACTAAGGAATAACTCACCAAGGTCAAATAATAAAACATGTAATACAGCTATATTTCATAAAAGGAACACAATGAATACATAAACACCCATACACAATATGGCGGGCCAAGAACTTGACCACACATACTAGTCAAAAGTGGTCTCTCCCTGCACTCTGTGATACCATGACCTTGATTTGGAGTGCCATGACCATGATCCACTCTTGTAATGTATTTTTGCTATTGCTAAGGGCTTGCTGAATAAGCCATGCATCTGTGTAAAGCAGTTCAGCTTTCAGCAGCTCTCCCACTCATAGAAAAGTGGTTTTGGAGAAATCCTAGAGCTGATTGTTGGGATTCAAATTGGCTTTTGGGCAGTGGTTTGGTGAAAATATCCGCTAGCATTTGTTAACTTCTGCAGTATTGTGTGTTCACCATGAAACATGGAAAGTCTTGGATGAAATAGCAATTGACTTCTATGTGTTCCATCTTTACAGTTATTCTTTCATTTTGACCAATGCTCTGATGACTATGTAATTTTCATAGATGGTTGTTGGATTCTTTTGTGTACAGTAAAAGTATTTTAAAGACATTTCTCAGTCATTTCACCTCTTGTCAAGATTATAATTTTGATATGTACTCAGCTTTGGCTGTTGATAATATAATGCAGTTTTGTTTACTACCAGACCAGGAAATGATGCTGTTTAACATTACAGGGATTACTAGGTTTTGCCCTGACTCTATTAAAATGGTGTTTCCAAGTTGAAAAATATGCCTGCTGGTAAATTTTCCATCAATTGTATGTCCATTCCCAGTCTGCATTTGTGTATCCTTTCAGTATAAGCCTGTCACTTGTATCAAGTCTCAGTTTTAAATCACTGGTTGTATTGAGATAATGTATTATTCTTTTAATTCCTTTCTAGCCATCTATTGTTGGTTTTTGTATTTTTTCTGCTGGCAGGGATTGATCCAGGTTTTTTAAGATGATGTGCATTTTTGGGCAATTTTGCCTATTTTTGTGAAATTTGTATTTTTTGTAAACATTTTTCTATTTTTATGTTTAGAGTTATTTTGCCATAAATGCTGTTAAAAAAAAGCCATCAAAAGTACCCAAAGATTCAAAGTGGTATGAATTCATGGACAGAATTATCAGATCAGGACTTGCAAAATGCCATTGCCCAGATGTGAGGGTCATCAAAATGATTAATCTAAGCATGTAAATAACAAATCCTGTTGCCTGGCTAGTTATGTAAAACAGAAATCTTCCAACACCAGCAATATGTTTTGCATTCCCAACAAAGTAAACAGTCTGAATAGAAAAAAAAAGAAGCACATTAGTTAAACATTACAATATTCAAGATGCCTCTTACGCTAAAATATTTTTGTTAAAATAAAATTTTACTGAAAATATTTTGTAAAGATACTATTAAAATTCAAAATATTTTTTGAAGATGCCATTGCAGTTCATATATTTTTTGAAGATGCCATTGCAGTTCATATATTTTTGTAAAGATTCCACCTAACGATATGAAATGCCACCCAGATTTACCCCCTGACTAAATATTCCAGAGGCTGAAGCAATGTCAGGTCGTACAATAGCCCAGACATAGAGCTGAGCTCCCACTGCTTCATGATAGATAGAATTATCAGTGAGAATTTTATTTTCGTATTTACTTTTCTCTAAGAAGTCTGCACTCATGGGTGTATAGCATTTCTTTTTCATCAAAATTTTCAGCTAGTGTTTTTACTTTTGTAGTTTGAGTAAATTACTTCCACCATTATCTATTTTGATTTGAATCACCAGGTAACACGTAGGTGTGCCCAGATCTTCAAATCAAAAGAGCTTTTAATGATCACATTATCTGCATCTCTATGGCAATAAATCACCAATTAAGTGCACTAAAAAATCAAAAACATCGCTTTCAATTATGTTTTTGATTTTGTCTGTTTTCTCTGTTATCAGTGACAACCTTATAGCATCATCTATAGTCAGATTTTTTTCTTGGCACTTGATGATAATGGAATCATCTGATTTTGGGGGTGCAGCAAGCACTTCCTGGGTCTAAACAGCAAGAAGAGAGCAGGCAAAGGGTTCCGTAGTAATCTCGCCCTAGGGCGGAATTATTGTGAAAAGCATGGCAGTAAACAATGCTTGATCTGAAAGGGGGAAGAGGGCTTCTTTGTCCCTTAAGTGATCCTTCTTAAGGGAACAGTGAAATCTCTCTAGCCCCAGTGATTATGTCCCCAGCAAGCAATGTGAGACGGTGGGTGAGACAACAATGGAGTGGGTGGGGGATGAACCAAAGGGTGGGACTGCTATGGTAATGGGCTTTAAAATCTTAGCCCCGCAGGGAACAAGTGACTAGGAAAGTTCTCGCCTGTTTTCTCCGAGCATCGGAAATCACCTCCTTCGACACGTTGCACCCAAAATGCTTGCACCCCCAAAAATAGGCAATTATATTATCATCAAGTGTAAAAAAAAATCCGACTATACATGAGTGACTATGTGAAGGCCATTCATTCTCTTTCTTTGTAAACAAACATAGATCAGCCTTTCCTTGCTTTCAGCCATTCTTACATAATACTTCTACTAGTTTTTGATTTTAGATGTTTTCCGCTTATGTGAGACCATAAATAGATTTGTAAATTTGCATACTTAAACTTCATCTGGTATTTCATAACCTTATCAGGGCTTGAAAAATATCTGAAAAGTTACATGCCCGACAGGGTATGTGCAGAAATTATTTACTTGCCTAAGTAGTAAAAGCTTGATCCCCAGAGAAATTTATATTTTAAGTTAGCAAATTAGAAGCCCCATTTCTTTTAAGTTAAAATTTTTTATAAACTTGTTATTCATCTTTTTTTGCATTACCATTTTAAGGGTTTATATTCCAAATGTTCAATGCACAAAAGTATGCATTTTGCCTCATCCGCTCATGTTATACCATAGACCCAAACCTCACCAATGTCTGTGCGATATCCCATTGTCACCCCCCAACCCCCACACACACACACGCACGCACGCACGCGCGATCACATCGCCAACTGTAAACATTTGGAGCAAAACTACATATGGCCCCAGTTTATGGACCTAGAGCAGGGGTTCTTAACCTATGGGTTGTTACCCAAAATTGGGTCACTGGGGTTTCCGAGATGGGTAGCCGTAGCTTCTCAGAAAATATAATAATAAAGTGTTAATTTATTTTTTTTTAATTTTTAATTTTGAACATTCATGTTTAACACGTGTGAAGGCCCTGGAATTTCTGGAGATGACATCACGGGGACCACCAGCGTTGCGTCTTTCAGTCACTGGGATCGTGGAAACTTTTAGGACATCACAGCATTGCAAAATTTCCCCCTAAACTTAAATTTCCTCCCTAAATTTAATGGGAAAACCCCCCAACTTCGCAACACTGGCATGCCCCCAGAATCCTATGACAAATGATCAACAAATGCGACATGGAAGGGATACGGCACAGAGAGAAAGTATGGACTATGGAGGCTTTCAGCAAACATTCATTAATAATAAAAAGAAAATGCCTAAATTCTAAAGTTTTCGTCGGATTTTGACGAAATTTCAAATGGGAGTTTTATTTTGACATGTCTTGGTAACTAAAAATTGCATTCGGTTATTTAAAAAAATTGGAGAAATAGAAATCTGTTTTATATAAGGTTTTAATTTTCAATTATTCATATTATTTGTCTTGCAAGTTGTTATTATTCATATCTTCCCACTATATAGATGACCCTAACCTCCCCCACCCCTTTTGGTTGCACCACTGGTTTGACTGTAATTTCAAAAACTAAAATTTTTGTTACACTCTGTGTAATAATTACTACACTTATTTATATTATTGCATTAGCATTTTTAATTTCAAAATAGACCCATGGGTCGCGAAGTTGATCATCTTGTTGGTTTTGGGTCGTGGCCAAAAAAGGTTAAGAACCCCTGACTTAGGGCATAGTATAATCAAAGAAATGATATTCTCCTTCCCTTGGCAATTCACAACAATACAACTTCTGGTGATTTACAGTGAAACGAAAAATGATATGCGACGACAGTCTTTTTTCTTATAGGAGAAATTTCTCCATTCCAAACTTTCTTTTTTAATCTAGTTCCCTGGGTGGGCAATTATTTTTGTAAAGTTTAGTAGAAGAACGTATAAACATGTTCTTCATTGCTTTTTAACTTTTTGCGCATTATCCCTCTATCACCTGTGCCATTTTTCATGTCTAAATTATATTGGGAAACTTGCACTACAAACTTAATGTAATTTGAATAAACTGTACAACAAGTATGCTTACCTGTCTCTATATCAGCTGCACTATGAACTTGATTTCATAAGTTCGTAGTGCAAGTTTCCGGATTTAATTTGGATATGAAAAATGGGACAGGTGATAGCAGAGGGATAATGTGCAAAAAGTTAAAAATCAATGAAGAACATGTTTATCTACTAAACTTATCACATTTATTGCATGTTTTTTACCTGCCTTATTATTATAAGAGCAATTTAGTGTAATTAGATTTTTTTCCTGCCCAGGCTAATAATTTATATGCCCCGGACATCTTGGGCATGGTAGTTTTCAGGCCCTGCTTATGTAATATTTATGCCAAAATGATTTTCCTTCTGTTTTTTTATGTGATGCAACCCAGTTTTTTTTATATGATGCAACCCAGTTTTTTTTATATGATGCAACCCAGTTTTTTTTATATGATGCAACCCAGTTTTTTTTATGTGATGCAACCCATCAGCACTCTGCTTATGTAGAGTGCTAATAAGTGAACACTTTACTACTGGTGTGAAGTTTTGTTGTAGTCTTTACCATATTTCTGAGAAAAACACCCCTAGCAACCAGTTTGGACTTATATATGTTAATGAACTCTTCAATTGTGTGAAATTTCATCTTTAAAGTCTATTTAGAGCCAATACATTTCTTTCCTTGTAGAAGACAGGGGCACAGCCACAGGGTGTACTCACCAGGCTTGCTCCCCCCCCCACTATTTTGTGCCCATCTTTGTTCTAGCATAACTTAATGACCAGTAGAGTAACATAAAATTTATCCAAATCTGTAAACAAAAACTATTCAGCCTGTATTTATACCTCGTTTACAGTTTGTGCCCTTTCAAACAGCCTTTTTGTCTCCTACCCCCACCCCAAAGCATTTGCGCTTATTGCTCTGGTGCCTTCTTGTAGTTTAGTTGTTTTATGCAGGCAAAGTAAGGGTGAAAAATATTTAAAAAAAAAGTTGTAAAATCTAGCTACTATTCAATAAAACAGAAGTGAATGCTTCCCCATTCATGGGATAACAAGTTGGTTAGCACTTGTAGGATTCAGTAGGGCTGAGTAGATTGGTTGTCATTTATGGGCTGCTTCAGTTTACTTCAGCAGACAATGGATTTTGGCACTTCATTATTTTGCAATCAACATTTGTGTAAAGCAGTGTATGGCAACTTTAGAAGTTTTCATTATTTTCTTCAGAAGTCCTACTCTGCAGTCATAGGGGAGCACATGCAGAAGCAGTGTAAGGTTGGTGTGAATTCCTCTTCCTTTGATTCTTGTGTCGCTTTTGAAAAGAAACTGCCTCTTTAATTTGCTATTCATCCTGCTGAATAATAAAAAAGAACTTCAAATTAAATGATACTGTGCTTTTACAAGAAAATAACTTTAATGTATTCATCCTTCATGATTTTTGAGATAAATGCACATATTAGAGAATGAAAAGTAAGGGGGTTTAAATAAATATAATTTTATATGGTTTAATATATCTAAAATGAAGTAAAAAATATTTCAAGATCTTTAAGATTTAATTATCAGTGGACTTAGCTATAGTAATAAATTTCCCTTAATTATTGCATATAATAATAATAATAATAATAATAATAATAATAATAATATTATTATTATTATTATTATTATTATTATTAGGTTCTTCAATTGAAATCATGTACCATATCTGCCAGGTACTCCGCACCTCCAGGTAGCATACTGACTGCACCTCTGCTTGAAAATCAACTAGTTTCCAGGTGTTGCCATTGTTCAGTGATGTGATTTCATATAATTCATGGTTTCTACCCATTTTTCCTTTTTTTTTTTTTTGATTGCCCCATTTCTTGCACCTCATTCCATCTTTTTGGAGTTGTTTTATTCTCTATTTTTGCTGGGTAAGACAGATCTTGTGGATCTTCTAGTTGTATTTCTATTTTCTTCTGTTTGCATTTGATTTTCTTCCGCTGAATCTAGAGGAATTTGTAATTGTACAGATTCTTTCATCTCTACCCTAGGTTGATACCCACTATCAGCTCTTTTGCCTTCATGGAACTTTCAGATCTGTTTTCAGTAACTGCCAGTTGAAGGTATCTGCATTTGTTTCCCTTTGCTTTTAGTGCTGCACCCCAGGAATTTCCTTTTTGTGCACGACTGTTGAATTTTTATCTGATCTGCTTGGGTGCATAGGCATAAATAAACTTTTTGACAAAATAATTTCATGTGCCCAAACATATAGTGTGTAAGAATTCAAAAGGTGTTTAGGTGATGGATGACAAATCTATTCTGAATGTAAATAGTTGTGTAAACACTGCATCTACCCAATAAGTGTCGCTTAGATTTGTATCTAGTAACAAGGTGGTAGTCATTTCTATTAATGACTAGCTTTACTACCCGGCTTTGCCCGGTACAGAATGTATGGAATCTGTAGAATCAAACGGTCCAAAAGCGTTACAAATTATTTAACACACATCCAGGAGATACAGCATTAGAACACTGACTGAACAAAATTTACAGCATTAGAACACTGACTGAACAAAATTTGTTAACAATTTGTTATTGACGATCAAATGCATCACATGCGTTCAGTTTCAGACGTCTTTGAGGGCTAATCTCTGGGATAAAAAAGTTAAAAACGTATCTTTGCGAATATTTCATGAAACTGGCTGAAATTTTAATGAACACCATAAATCGTTAATAGGAACATGACCTCCAAATTTCGCCTGAATCGGTAAATAACTTTTTAAATTAGCCGTCAAAATTTTATTAACAGTTTCTGTATATATATTTCTGTTTACCGATGAATTAAAAATTCCATGCCTATTTTAAAAAGTTTTGACCAGATTCCGGTGAAATTTTGAGGGACTCCTCTTATTACCAATACATCGTGTTGATAAAAACTTCAGCCCGTTTCGTTAAGATTTCGCCAAGTTCGTTTTTGCATTTTTTATGCACAGTTCTCAAAGAACACAAACTCCTGTGGATGTGCGGTGGCCATTAATGCAGTCACGTGCATTCAGATTTGGAACAGATAACGGTGACGTAGAAAATGACGCTGACTTTACTGATTAGCTTATTAATTAATCCATAACTCACGAACGGAACAACTTAGAGAATTTAAAATAGTTGTGTTGACCTAGAAATTCCAGTAATAATAAGCTATGCAAATTTCATGATGCCACAGTTTGACGTTCCAGAGTTTTTGCTGCTTCAGACAAACAGACGTTTTGTGTTTTATATATGATATATTCTTTCTTTCAGCAACTTCATTGTATTGTAGGGAATAAATTATAGCTGTCTGGCATTCTATACCATTTTGTTTTAGGCATTTCTCAAACTGTGTATTTACATATTCTCCACCATTATAACTTCTGAGGCTTTTGGGTTTATGTTTGAACTTGTTGTTTGTCATTGTGGCATATACTCCTTAAATTTACTTAGAGCTTCATCTTATGTGGTTATTAAAAACAAGTAT
The DNA here is from genome assembly GCA_039090855.1 of Macrothele yani. Lineage (NCBI taxonomy): Eukaryota > Metazoa > Arthropoda > Arachnida > Araneae > Macrothelidae > Macrothele > Macrothele yani. The sequence goes on from CM076996.1 coordinate 121,113,122, forward strand.
ATAAAATGGGTGTAAACACATTAATAAAAGTGATAAAATATTTCTTCCCATTTGGTGTCATGGTACTCATAAGACCACATGTGTCTATATGAATTAAATCTAATGGTTTATAGCAGGGCTCGAATTAGATTTTTTTATCTAAATGCATATTGTGCACCTAAGTTTCTAAATTTGGGTGCACAAATTTTTTCAGGTGCACACTTAAAAAAAATTATATTAGTTGACTAATGAAAACTAAAATTATCGGATATGTTATATTTAATATTAATTTTTCGTTTGGAGAAATTATACTTATATGAAGAATTTTGTATTCATCATCAGACATTGGTTGGCAATCAGAATCATCAGCTGTAGTCTTTTCAGTTCTTTCCCCATAAGGTTTAGTGTCCACTCTTCTTTTTGCATTTTTCCACCATTGCAGCATAGCATTTTCTGGACAAAAAGTATCTAATGTCTCTTCACTTAGACTGATACGCATTAAATCACTCGGCGTGTTTGAATGAAGGGAGGGTCTCCAGTCAGTTTTCACACGTCCCATTAAAGAAAACCCCCGCTCACACTTAGCTGTATTGATGGGAATCACAAGTCCAATTTATATCAGACGGAGAATATCTTTATACTTCCCATCATCATCATCTGATATAACTTTCTGCCACAGTTCTATAATTTGGTTTCTATGGACATTTTTTTGGTTTTCCCACAGGTCCTTCACATGTTTCTTTAACATTTTCCACTGGATCATCGCTTCAACTAATATTAAAGCCATTTTCTTCCCATGGAATTTGAAAATGCGACCATAAATTCTCAATTTCGTTGTTCCCATAGATCGCAATTTGTTCACTGCTTGACCAATAACATGGCTTGAAGACTACAAATGCACACAAAAGTGGATCTTTAACAAAAGATTTAAATCTATCTTCAATCTGAAAACTGCACAGTTTGATTATATGTTGTGCTTCTTTCAAGATTTGCTCCTTTGCCAAGTCCAATTCTTCAGCTACGGACGATACACACTTATCTTGCAATTTTACACTTATCTTGCAATTTTTTTGATAAAGCAGAACGAGCTATTCTTAAGTGCTGACTTGCACCTTCTGAAACATTATCTTCTCTGATACTATATGAACACCATTCTCTATATTCCAATCAGAAAATTTTGCAAGATTATTAATATCTGTTAAATCATTAAAATTGTTAAGAATAGATTCAATTTTTGTGTGAGCATATTTTAGACTAGTATCATTTGCTTTTGAAGTACTTTGCTTAAACTAGAAAGTAATTTTGCTAATTTTGAAAAAAAGTTCAAGAAGAGTGCAAACTGTACGGATTTCATTTTTTTCAAAATGCTTGCGGCACGTTCTTTGTTTTTTGCTGAGCCAGTTGATGCAAGAGATTCCAAATGGATAATAAACGGCTCATAGCACTTCAGCAAGACATCAATGGCACGATCATGGTGAGGTAAACAACGAACACCTCCTACTTGAACAGGTTTTAAAATTGTTGTTTCTAATGATGCACCAGCTGTTTGTAACTGTGACCAGTTCTTAGAAGAATACTTATATATTACAAATATATCATTCAAAGCAGACTTCATTTGTGTGAAATATTTTGAACTTCGCATCACATCTTTCACTGCTAGTTCCATTCGATGTGCACAACAATGTATGCCAAGCAGATGACTGCGACTATCACAAAGTAGCTTGTAGACACCACTTTTGGCTCCGAAATTACTTGCCGCACCATCTAATGTACAAGCAATTAGTCTTGTTTTAGTCTCTTCTAAACTTAGGTTCAAACAATCTGTCATAGCAATTTCCAACGAATTTTTGATGCTTTTTGCATCAACATGTTGTACTTGCTCTATAGTTACAAATTTGATGACAGCTCTTCTATTTTCAAGAAATCTAATATAAATTATTTCTTCATTGCATTCACTGCAATCTGTGCTGCCATCAGCCAAAATAGAAAAAAAAATGCTTTCTTTCAAAGATACAACTAAATTTGATTTCATATTCTTACTGATGTAGGAAATGAATGTTTTGGCTTGCTTATCATTTGTCATAGGTTTCAGTTACTTCACATCCAACACATCTTAATAATTTAATTTAATTTCTAAATGCTGTAAATGGCATATTTTGTTTGGCTATGTGAAAAGCAATCTTAAAGAGTGTGTGTAACTGCTTTATTTCCTTTTCTTCTAACCTCAATATGGATCTCTGCATAGGTGTCTGAAAATCCTTTGCTTTGGCAAGTGCAGTTCTTGCTTCCATTGCTTTAAGATGTGCTGGTGTTTTCTAATGTACTTCAACCATACGTTTCCTTAAAAAACAGCCTTTATCACGAAAGGTATTTGAACGTGATGTTTTGTCATACGACCGACAAACAGTACTTTTAAAACATTGCTTTCAAGAGTTCATTGTAGGAAAGCCAATCACGCTCAGTTTTCCAAGTCTCTTGGAAAGCGTAAGTTTTAGTGCAAATTACTTCTTCTATTTTATTTCTCTCAATTATTTCTTTGGGTTTTTCTTTATCCACAATTTCAAAAAATACTTTGGCTTTATTTTCATCGACGATTTCAATTATTTCTTTAGCCTTTTCTTTCTCAACAATTATTTCTTCTTTATCTTTTTCTCCTATTACTTTATTCACTTCATCATTTCCCCTTATTCCTTTCATCTGTTTGTCAAGCAGTAAGGGATCACTTTGGTCCATGACTGCTGTTTTAGGGATTTCGCTCCCGTCTTTACGAAAATATTTCTGCAAAGTATTATTTTTCAAGCTAGGTGGTGCAAGACACTTCTTCAGTGACATTTTAAAAGTGTTTTAATTATTCATCCAATGGATAGAGATTAAAATAAAAAAATGAAGACCAGGCACAAACCAAAAGTTCCAAAGACAGCACACAGCTTTAGATCTGCACTGTAACAATGGAGAGGGATCTTTCTATTATTTGCACTAGTAATGGGCAAAAAACCTTGATGTTTTAACTTCGATGTCATAGGCGGCAACGCATTGAAAAAAAATAGATAGTTCCATGATCAATGTTTATAAGTGCGAAAAAATATTTCCACACGACGCAAATAAATTTATCTTTGTTGCACCCTTATAAAGAGAAAGGTAATATTATCATCTTATGCCACGAACTGGCGGTTTATTTCACTCTTTCACCAGCAAAAATAGAGTGCTTTCCCTCAGTGTTACAGGAACTGATGCATCGGACGAGAGTGGCGGCACATGCGCACTACCACTGTAGTCGCCGGGTTATCACATGATCTAAATTCTCCCTTCTCTTCTCCAGAGTTTATTGCTTTGTCACAGCTTTTGCCCTTCGAACTGTTTTGATCATTGGAAAGTTCGGGCGCTCTCTCGTTGGCCACGGTTCGGACGAGGGTGTCGTAATAAGCCTTCTTCCTATGTTCACGCAATATGGGCCCACGACATTTTGTTCAAGCATCAAAATAGCGTAAAACACTAAATATAGATATCTTTTTTAAGTTAGGTACACTGTGTGCACCTTGCAGAAAAAGATTGGGTGCACAATTTTATTTTTATGTGCACAGTGTACCTGTGCACCCTGGTATTTCGAGCCCTGGTTTATAGTTCTAAATTTATAATCTTTAGGAAAAGACTTTAGCGTCATTTTGCATTTTATGTAACTTTCGCAATTATTTATTTTGTTATGTTGGGTAGTTTGACACCTTTGGCTGTATCATTCTTTTCCATTAATTTAATTGCTTCAGAATCTCTGTCCCATTCTTCTGTATATTTCTTCCCATTTGGTGTCACAGTACTCATACAGTATAAATTAAATGATACAGTATAAATTAAATCTGATGATTTATTAGCACTAAATTTATAATCTTTGGGAAAAGACTTTAGTGTCATTTTGCATTTTATGTAACTTTCACAACTCTGTATTTAATTACAGTTGGGTAGTTTGAGACCTTTGGCTGTATCATTCGTTTCATTAATTTAATTGCTTTAGGATCTGTATGTCCCATTCTTCTGTGCAGTAAGTTGATATACTTTTCATTTTCATAGTTAGCTAATTTTACTGGTTTTTCCATTTTTTGGGGCTTATACAAATCATCACTGTCAGCTATGCCCATTGCTGCAGTAGTATCACCACATTTTAGGCTACTATGCAGTGATTATTTCTAAAAACTGTTTGAACCCTGCCTTTGTGATTTTTCTAATGCTTATATAATAAACTCATGTCTAGTTCTGGAACATACAAAACTCTTATCTCCATTTTGTTGATCTGGCCACAGTCTGTGATGAACTGAAGATACATCTGCCGTATTCCTGCAGATTTGAGTTTTGCTTCATTTCCAATGGTGATAGATTCACGTATACTTGTATCAAACATGATGAAAAATTTGCTGTTATTTGTCATATGGTTTCTTGCTCCTGGATCGAGTGGCCATCCATTTATTTTATCTTTGTTCATATTCCTATAAAATGAGAAACCCTTTTCTTCATTTTTGTCATTTTGCTGTGTACCGTTGCTTTTGTTGACAGTTGTTTGCTGTGAATGTGTGTTCCATGTTCTTTCTGCTTAGGGCTTGAAAAATATCTGAAAAGTCACATGCCCAGGTGGGCATGTGCAAAAACTATTTACTTGCCCAGGTAGTAAAAGCTGGATGCCCAGGAAAATTTCTTTTATGAGAGCAAATTAGAAACCTCATTTTTTTTTAATTTTTAAAAAATGTGAACTTTTTTTTTTTTTTTACATGTTTTGCATTTCTTTTGTAATGGTTTGTATTGAAACAAGTTTTAAGATGACGATTCTGAAATTGGTATGAAATGGTATTATAATGAAATTGGTATCAGAGAAATTTAGTTATTCTGCCATGTTCCTTTCATTGAAGTTTTCGCCCCTCTGTAACTGAACACCGGAGGCTAGTTCCATCAGAGGCATGCATTCTGTCGCTGACTATAAAGAACATTTGGAGCAAAACTACATATTGTTCCAATTTTTGGACCTAAGGCATAATATAATTAAAGAAGTGATATTCTTCTGTTCTAGGTACTCTGTAACAAGAATAAAACTTCCAGTGATTATCAGTAAAATGAAACATGACATGTGATGACTGTCTTTTTTCTTGTAGTAGTAAATCCTATTGCAAACTTTTTTATTTTTGAATTTAGTTGCCCAGACCGGACAACTAGATTTTTTATTTACCTGTCCAGACCAATAGTTTACATGCCCCAGGCATCTTGGGCATGGTATTTTTCAAGCCCTGCTGCTTATGTGAATTTTTCTACATTTTTTTTTACATTGTCTGCAATTTCCCTTGCTTGTTGAAGTGCCAGTATTCTGAGTTAACATGATTTTCCTACCTACAGAACGTGCAGAATTTTAACTCATCGTGTGATTCATCTGTAGCTTCAAATATTGATAAGAGGGAGTTTGGGCTCATATATTTACTGTATGCTTTTTATGTTCATCTGTCAGCTTCCCTTTAATGTCTTCTAAAGTGAGCTCCCATTTAGCCTTGCTTTTAAAGCAGTAACTAGTTGATCATAGCAATTAGGTAAATTGCATAATAGCATAGCCCCAATGTATGTGTCATTTACTTGTTCACATATAGCTCTAACTTTTGATTAAGTTTTTAACACAGTTTCTAGCACATAATTAATAATTGATGTATGAATATATTTTCCTTATAACGCCCACTATGTAATTTTCTTAGCAGATATAATTTGATAGACTGCGTTAACTGCTCATGAATTTGTCTAAGTGACTTCCATATTTGTCTGTGTGTACATGCTTCTTTTTCATGTTTTCCACAAGAAATGAAATTACGGTACTCATTTTTTGCATCACTTTTTAATTACCGTATTTATTGGTGTATAATACACACTCTAATTTTAAGAAAGAAGTTTAAGTAAAAAGAAACAAATTTAAAATAAATGACTTGGGAGCTCTGATCTTTTTTAGATAACTCAACACACATGTTTATTAATATTTATACCACTTACAAGGCAAATAATATGAAAGGAAAAGCATCTTGTTTGAATGAAAAAACTTAGACTTGTTACAAAAATTTTAATCAGAATCACTGCTATCTTGGAAACCATGAAACTCTTCGTCTTCACAGCAAAAGTTGTTTAACTGAAGGCACTCTGCACATATGAAAGTGACGAGACAGACTAAAAAAATTAAAAACAGCAGAAGTTTGGGTTCATTGAACTGACGTTTGCCGATAATGCATGGTCATCGTCTCGAGAAATGTTACCCCGAACCACCACGACAAGACCATGCATACACTAATGATTTTTATCACCAACCGTCGTCATGTTTTCCCCGAGCAGCTGCTGCTTAAGCAGGTTTTGTCGTGAAAGCAACTTAACGAGAGCAGATGCTTAGACTTAATGCGGCAGCTCGCGTTTGCTGCTGAAGTGAATGAGGTTACTTTCAGGCGCTTAAAAAAGGTAAATCGGGAGTCTATCTCAATTGTTTTTTGTGCAGATCTTCTTTCCGAAGAACTGAAGATTGTATTTATACCACTGTTAACAAGATCCATCAGAAAACAGAAGAGATATGCATTAGAGAAGCATCTGCAGTTAGAGTAAAGTGGTACCAAACTGTAAACATTTGGCAACGTTGGGATGAGTCGTACTCTGCAGCAGTATTCATTTTACCTAAGTTTAAATGAAAAAAGTAGTATACATATACTGTATAACATGCAGGTAGAATTTCAGCCCTAAATTTTAGGGAAAGAAAGTGTGTGTTATATGCCGATAAATACTGTATGCATCATTTTTTTTTTTTTTTTTTTGCTGAAGGTTCATGTGCCTCCAACAACAACAATATGACTTGGGAGATACATCTTAGTTTTGAATGATTGTAAAGCATAATTCTCATTGTTTAACTTACACGTAAAATAGCCTGCACTTTGATTTGCTAAGCATTTGAACTGTGTTGTAACAACTTATGTGGTGAGAATAATTTGCCTTCTTTCCTTACCTCAGGTAGTCTGGATAAAAGCTTCTTCTTTCCTACCTTAGGTAGTTTCCTTACCTCAAGTAGGAAAAAAGAAACTTTTATCTACATATTCCTGTGTTATGGTGAAAAATCTCAGCCACGTTATATATTTATTAAATAGGTAGCCAAAATTAAATCTGAAGGGAAATTTTGAATTTCGACTAAAATTTAACTTTGGGAGATGGGTGGATGCATTTCGAAACAAAAATATTTTCTAAGTATTAGAAGGCCATGAACATCCTAAACAAAAATGCATCTGAAAATTTACATTCCACAAGAAGTTATTGGAAAGTTTGCGTTGTTTGTGTTCAAGCAGAGTTGAGTCACCTGAAAGTGCAAAAATAAGTGAATATTGTTGCATGTGTATGAAAATGTGTCACTATAAGTCCTAGGATAAAATGTACTCGTTCAATAACAACTTGTGGAGGCGGTGAAAGTCAATTTAAAAGGATAGGACAAAAATTTCAGTTATGAAATACCTTATAATACCAGGATTCGGATCGATAGCCTTAGTCAAGCTAAGGTGGGTACATGGGCTCAAGTCATGTAAGACAACAGCACACAAAATTTTTCACACTGCACTCATTTTGAACTTTTTTTGAAAGGCTACTGCCTGTATTTATTATTTTTCTTTAAAAACTTAATAAGTTAATTTAGTGGACAAACAGATGGTATTTCCTTTTTTTCTTGTTTGCTTAAACACAGCAGTATAAAAACAGAATCTCAATTTTCTTTCTATTTCTATTTGGCCATTGGCCTTATGAACAGCACAGCCTGACATATTTCAACACAGTTGATTTGAACACTAGGCTTTTAATTTATGCCTTCAAAATCATACTATGATTCACATGGTTTACACACTGTATGCATCCAAAATTCCACTACGATTCACATAGCTTACACACAAAAAAAAATTACTGTATTCTTTTGAATTCCACCAGGTGGACAAGTTCTGTTCTTTTGAAACGTACTCTCTTCTCTCTCACCTAGTTAGCTCAATGACAAATTTACAATTTTACACTTATTGATTTAAATTTACAGCACCTAAACAATCTTAGCAAACTCCGCAATCTCCCAGACCAGCTTCAAAGACTTCAATTAAATTTACAGTTACAATAAGAGCCCCAAATTATACATTAACCAAATCTACTATCTGAAAGTAAACAAACCAAGTAAATTATCCTCACAACAGAATTTACACTGAGCACAAGCATTAATAAACATTACATAACCTATAGAACTACCCTGAATGAACCCACTTCACTTATAAAGAAACCTAACTAACTTAAGAATTATCACTACTCATAACATCAACATAATTCAGAAATTCAAACAATCTTCTTGCACTAGCTTGCTCATAAAAATCACCTCACTCTGCACTTCACATAATAGCTCAAGATACTTAATAACTCTATACTGTAAACAAAAGCTCAAAATACCAATTAACTAAATTTCCAAACTAAATATCAAGTTCACTAACACCAACAACCAGAATTTAGAATTTACATCCCTAGCACTACAGCAAATCATAAACAAATAAATTTAGATACTTTAAATCACCAAACAAACTTAAATTTAACACCTGCAGTGAATTACTGAGGTAGCGGTGAGGCAAATACTCTCAGTTCAGACACTACCCTGGGTTTTGAGAACCAACACAGGAAGAAAATACCAGTCAGGCTGAAGGCGTGAAATTGGGTCGTGAATCCAATTTCAGCCTATGCAAAAGGAAAGGAAAAAATCCTCAAGTGCGACACATCATCATCAGGCACAGAATTTCCTCTAACATGATCTCACCACATTTCTTGAAGCAACGCTCGACCGACCCTCGCTGGCAGTACATATCTCCGTGAGCAGCGAAACTACTGGGGGGTTTGAAGACAAGTTTTCCCCCAAAAACCACGTCCTCAAGGATCTCCCTTTTCGAACCAATGCATGATCCCACCTTGATCAACCACGCCTGCAAGAGCCTGTCGTACTTCAACCCTAAATACTCCAGGCACATCTGGCCCAGAACCAACACAACTATATCCCAGGAAAAATTCACTTATCTCTCTATATATCCCAAGAAATCCTAAATCACAATATCCACATATATCCCAGGAAAAATCACTTATCTCTCTCCACATATATCCCAGGAAAATTCACTTATCTCTATATCCACATATATCCCAGGAAAATTCACTTATCTCTATGTCCACATATATCCCAGGAAAAACCACTTATCTCTCTCCACATATATCCCAGGAAAAATCACTAGCAAGGAAATTCTTCTGCACCATGGCAATGAGCAGGTCCACTTCAGACAATAACACTGACCATTTACATAACCCACTAAATATTTTCACCTTATTGAAAATTAAAATTACATTTAGACTTTTAACCTTATAGTAAAAACAAGAAAATTTAGGCCAAAGAAAAGAACAATTAATACTGGAACTGGTGAGCAAAAGTGTGTCTTCTCAACCCATGATGTTCATTCTTTTTGTGAAATACTAAACTTGAGAACAAAAAATACTTTAACTTCTATACTGCACATCATATCGCATCCTGGTGAAAATTCCCTACTCAGAGCCCTCTGCCCTAGGACAAGTTCCCGGCTTGCCCTAAGATCACCCCTTTCCAATGGGAGATTAACACTCATCTGGAGCATGTAAAATACTGGTCCTCAAATAACACACCTACCATTTTAATTTCGACACTCAACACTCCAAGAATGTAAACAACACTTTAGGTTTCCAATTTCATCACACTATAATATGTTCCCAAAATTCCAATATAAATCATCCCATAATTTATCTTCACTCAAAAAAATAACTCAACGCTGTAAAAGACTAGAGAGAAATGTTTACTATTATTTTATCACCCCCGACATCACAATAACACTGCTTTTCAATTATCACATGCCCAACTAAACTATTATCGATGCACCAAAATTTACTGTGCCCAAACATTAAACTAAATTTTTCTGATACATTAAAATTTACTGGCCTGGGAAGTTGCTAAACTACCAGACATGACAACACAAAAAAAGCATAAATGAAAACATTTTCAACTCCCTTCTCGTTTTTTCTTTCTTTTTCTCTGAACTCACACCTGAGGAACCAATAAATCCTAATTTTGAAAGCTGAACGACAACACAGCCATAATCAGAGGCAAAAAAAAAAAAAACTTGCTCTTTTTCTTTTTGTTTCTTATGCTCAGCTCGAAGTTTTTAGGTACCCTGCGTGGGATGTTATATATCAATACAGAAAGATATGGACTAAAACATTACCTTCGAGCTGGCATTCTTTTTTTTCCTTTTTTTTTTTTCACCACAGCTTACAGTCCTGGCACAACCACAGTCTCGTTAGTATTTCTTTCTTTTCTTCCTCCCAGTTCCCTTCCTTAAACGGTTAATAGCCGAGGTAACCATTTTCGAAACCTCGGGATGAGATGGAACCTTTATTTATTTATTTATTTTTTTTTTTTTGCTTCTTTCCTTCGGCCTTTGAAGCAGGCCTCCTTTTCGGAGTAGCAACCGAATGGGGACGCTGTAGAGGCTGGGCCCACTCTTTCCGGGATTTCCATAAGGGAGAAGGCATGTCTTGCCTTCCTCGGCTAAGTTCTCTCCAGGGCGAAGTTTCCGGACGGCGGGAGGCTTCTTTATCGGCGTGCTACATCGTCAACCCCTCGAATGCAAATACGAATACCAGAGCCAGAGTGTCCCATTGTGGTGGACTGGTGGTCAGCAAAATGCTGCCATGGAAAAAAAACTCTTTTTTTTTTCTCTGTGGTTCTCTCCCGCCAAAAGGCGAGGAGAAAAAAACTCCGCCGTCCCCTCTTTCTCTGACGGCCAGCCAGAGGACCAGAACAAAAGTGACTGAGACAAGCGTCTCAAAGTGTCAAAGAAACTCTCGCGTGTTGGAAAAAAATGCTGACCCCTGATTGGCTGAAACTCTGCAAACAGCGGAATTTCTCTCCCACGCCTCGAGTGACCTCTGACCTTCACTCAGGCATCGTTGCAGCGTCCAACACTCTCCACGAAAAAAAATGTTACTAGCACGTGCATCCTCTTGTCGGCTAGGGGAAGATGAACTTGACCTTCAACACGTAGGGACCAAGCCTCTCTTGACCCTGAGGTCTAAAAATAGATTCTGTTGCTGAAATCCTTACCCAAAAGACGAAAAGATGTTACACTTTTGTGCGACTTTTTCACGACGTTTGGAAACAGGAACGCAAAAATGGCGAATTCTTGCCTTGCAGAAAATCACTAATTTTAATTTTCTTTTTTCTCTCGTTCCGTGATGTTTGTTAAACTAAAATTAATTTTGATTCTCTGAGCTGCACACCTACTCGCCTTTTCCTATCGCGATAAAAGAATAGATAAAATAATTATTTTCAAAAGCCCAAAGTCAGTTAAATCAAATATTATTCTTTTTCTCTTTTTTTTTTTTTTTCTCCAACATGAAATTTTGTTTTCCTGGTTGTGATTAAGACAAGCGAATTTTGCGCACGAATTCCCCTGCCTTTCAACCAGGAATTTTCTTCTAACGTATGTCATGGAAGAAAATTTTTGCATTAATTAATCTCCGATAAACCAACAGAAAGATTGATCAGGTCTTTCCGAAATTCACCAGAGGTTAAAATTTTCGCCATGACACCTGTCTAAATGAAGGTGCTGTTTAGTCTCAATAGCACTAATAAAATCTCATATGTCAATTCCTTGCATGACAAAAGGTGATGCACAATGGTATTGTATTCTGGAAATTGTATACTGAATTGCTTGTAGTTGAGTTATTCCGTTGTCCTTTACAACTTCTTCATACTTAATAAGGCACTATCAGTTTTCGCTTTACTGCTAGTTTTTCAAACATTCACAATATCAAAATTAAGGGAGAACCATAAATACATGGAAAATTCACTAGAATATTCACGGCAATCAGAATTTTATACTGAATTGCTTGCAATTTTTACTGGTCACCATGTAACATCTCTTCAGAGAACTTGAAAATTCTTGCTCTGGGGCGATATATATTTCAAGTTTTCTGATGAGTTTTGTCTACTGATGTACACTCGGTAGACAAAACATTAGAGATAAGAGGGATGGGCAGTCGACACGGGCATTCCTTGCGCAGAGTGGAACAGACCCAAACTGAACACAGACAGTAAATGCACTCACGGACAAAGAAATTTGCGCCTCAAGAAGGAAGCATTGGATTGAACTGAAATTTTATGGATGTAATGATACAGATGATTGATACACATGATGGCATAAACAGAGCTGCAGGGCAATTACAGAGGGATCTGTGGCACACAATCTGGTCATCTTCAATAGCGCATCACACCGCCTCGTGCGGCGATACATGGTGCAATATGGTCCGGCATGGAGGTGAACATATGCCTGATGTTGCCCTGTGGCAGACTGGCCCACACATGTTTGACGGTGTGCTCCAAATCCCGGATAGTGCGGCATGGCGGGAGCTGGTGTTTCAACTGGTCCCACACATGCTTGATATCGGACATGTCCGGGAAGCGGGCAGGCCATGGAAGTGTCCGGACGTGACGTAGGCTATACTAAGCAACCTCAGCCATGTGCGGGTGGGCATTATCCTGCTGGTATAGTGCACCTGGAATCCCGGCCAGGAATGGGGGCCATGGGATCTCATCCACATACCACTGGCCCATCAATGATCCACGTACCACTACTAGAGCTGATCCGCTATCGTAGGCAGTGGCTCCCCAGGTCATAATGCCTGCAGTGGGGAAGGTGTGGCTCTCGATAGCGAGGTTGGGATCGTGCCGTTGACCCGGGGACCTCCACACCTGGACTCCTTTGAAATCACTGCAGAAGGTTCGTATACATCTGTAATTACAGAGGGGAAAATACTTAGCTGCTGTTTCCTCAAAGGTTATTAGTAGAAAGAGAATGTTCTCCCGCCTTTGATTTTGACGGACGTGAAGGGGCAGTGGGGATGGATGTGGGGGTGGCTGACTTGTCGGTCTTCTCTTAAGTTTGTCAATGCCAATATTATTAATTTGATTTGATATGTAAATGTTGTGAATATAACATCAGTAAAATAAAAACTGTTTAAAAGGCCAAGGCCTAGGGCCTATGAGTTTATATTTAATGCCTAAGTAAAAGCACAATGCTATTAACTTGACTTTATATGTAAACATTATGAATATGACATAGGTAGAATAAAAACTGTTAAAAGGCCCTAGGCGTAAGGCCTATGAATTAACATTTAGTGCCTAAGTAAAAGCGCACTATTATCAACTTGGTTTGATATGTAAGTGTTATGAATATGAAGTCGGGAAATTAAAAACTGTTAAGAAGGCCTAAGTGTAGGGCCTATGTATTAATTAAGTAAAAGATAAATATTAATAACTTGACATGTTATGTAAATATATAGCGCCTAAGTAAAAGCACAGTGGTATTAAAGAACTTCATCATATCGTTCTTTTCTGAACACAGCATGAGCCATTCAATAATTCCTTTGTTTCGACAAACACTGTGGTTATAAAAAATGTACTAAGTCACCGCAATTTATTTCTTCAAATTAAAAAATTAAAGTGCAATTCTCGTTTGGCTTACATAGACCCCCCCCCAGCTTAAACTTTTGTGGCCAGTTGCCCTAAACTCGTATGAACCATATTCTATAGCATCAACATATGTGCATTAACTACACTATATTATGATAATTAACACAGCAATCAGACATCGCCAAATTGACTGTAATTACTGTTTCACACGTGAATTAAATCACATCAGAAATCTTGAAAATTTCATCGCCGTGGAGCGGGAATGAAATTTTTCTTGCTCCACGGCAATGAAATTTTCAAGTTTTCTGATGTGATTTAATTCACGTGTGAAACAGTAATTACAGTCAATTCGGCAATGTACGATTGCTATGTTAATTATCATGACATATTTACCACATATTATGAAAAGAATATTTCTTCAACTCTGAACACACTATATTAGATGTATTTATTACATGGCATAATATATGATTATTTCAACGTAAACATTATCATTACTGTACTTCACATTATCTTTTGGTTTGATATATAGTTCATACTGGTGTGACCCTATGTCTAATAAAATTGCATTATAAAATAACTTATTATACAACATTTGAACACTAAACTAATATGGCTACTCACAATGTTTCTCACCTATTATACTCATATGGAGTGGTTTCATAGCTCTTATGCTACACTTTGACCCATCGCCGTACGTAATAAAACTCCTATGCAAAAACTTCTTGTGTCGCCAAATTATCAATAAAATGTTTATTTGTAAATGTAACACCGGTTTCAATCCTGAGCTTGGACTAAGTGATACGCATGGGATGTCACGGATGATAAACATACTAGCAAACGAATGACAAACATACATACCAACAAAAACCAAATGTATAGAAATCCCAGACAACAAAAGGCTCAAATAACAACATGATTAAGACAATAAAAGAATATCGGCCAAAAAGGTAAAAGACAAGAACCAGGTCAATGCCGCTAAACTAGACAACCATACCAATTTCGGCATATTTTAATGCCAAATTAAATGTCTGTTTAATGTCTGTTTAAAAATGCTTAAGGAAGATAGCCCTGAATGCCCAATTGTTAACAGATGCATAGCACCTAATATACATATGGAATGTGCCATGTTCAAGTATCTGTGGCCTTTGTTCGTCGAACATAAATATATGGTTGAAAATTCCACAGAAGTAATTAAGCAAATAAGTATGCTAAAAACATCGGACTTTATTATGTTGAGTTTAGACGTTGTGTCCTTCTTTCCAAATACTCCTACGGACATAGCTATTGAACTTATCAACAAAAGATTAAAACAAGTGAGTGTAGAGAAGGCCAAAAGGAATAGTATTGTTGCAGCATTGGATTTCATAACTAAAAACAATTACTTCAAGTATGAAATCTTCAAACAACCATTTGGTGCCCCAATGGGTTCACCACTATCTGGACTGTTAGCAGAGGTGATTCTGCAAGAGATTGAAACGGACCTATTATCCTCCAACGGCACATTCTTACCTATGTTGTTTTTGAGGTACGTAGACATCATTATCTTCTGGAACCATCCTGAGGGTAAACTTGAAGAATTCATAGGTAGATACAATAGTTATTACCATACAATAACAGTTACAGCTGAAAAAGAAATAGACTGTAAACTCAACTTTTTGGACATCACTTTATTTAGGAATACAAGAAAAAATTGTATTGAAACATCTGTATATAGAAAATCGACTTATATTCCGGCAATCATCCCATCTGGTTCAGCACATCTGTGGTGTTACAAAACAGCTCCTTTTTTGTTCTACATAAGAAGAGCTATTAATCTATCCTCTACCAAAAAGGCTGAAGAAGAGGAGATTAAATGGGTGAAATTGGTGGCCCAAGAATCTGGTTACAATAAACGGTTAAAACAGTATGTATATAAATATAAAGAACTAAGAAATAAGCAACAACAGGCTATTGAAAATGAAAATAAGCACTTCATTAAATTCCCATACTTACCACTGTTGAGTGATGTAATTGAAAAGGAATGTGCTAATCACAACATTAAGCTTGCTGAAACTGTACATTGCAATAGGAAATTGTTGACTAATAATAGTAAGATGTCTATTCTTGAAAGACTGGGAGTATACCCAATACCTACAGTTAATAAGGCGGGAGATCAAATGAAATGTATTATAGGCAGCACAAAGAAACGACTGCAATGTAGGCTGAACGAACATTTACCAAACTGGCACAAGAAAGAGTTGAAGACATCATTAATGCAGTATTGCCTTCAGAACGATTTAGCACCAGATTGGTCTAACACCAAACTAATAACGTTGCATAAAAATATATATAAACAGTTTATTTCCAAGGCTATTATCATTGAAAAGATGAGAACTGTAAAGTAATGCACCAATTGAGTTACCATACGCTTGGAAATACCTGATAGAGGTCGAACAAAAAAGAAAGAAGAAACAATTTCCATATAAAAAAAGGAAAACGATAAAGTTGATTGCGTAAGAAAACAAAAACTCCATTTGCAAACGTTAGATGGCACTAGTGATGTATAATACCATGATGCTTAGTATGTTGCAACTGAAGGGTATGGCCAGTGCATCGTGTGTGTATACTGCATAGTTGTATGTGCATTCAGGTGAGCATGAAGAGTAATAACTGATATCACAGATGATGGCATTAAAATATGCCATAACCAGTATGGTTGTCTAGTTGAGCGGTGTTGACCTGGTTCTTGTCTTTTACCTCTTTGGCCGATATTCTTTTATTGTCTTAATCATGTTGTTATTTGAGTCTTTTGTTGTCCAGGATTTCTATATGTTTGGTTTTCGTTGGTATGTATGTTTGTCGTTCGTTTGCTAGTATGTTTATCGTCCGTGACATCCTGTGCGTATGACTTAGTCCAAGCTCAGGGTTGAAACCGGTGCTACATTTACGTATAAACATTTTATTGATAATTTGATGATGCAAGAAGTTTTCACATAGGAGTTTTATTACATACGACAACGGGTCAAAGTTTAGCATAAGAGCTATGAAACCACTCATATGAGTATAATAGGTGAGAAACATTGTGAGTAGCCATATTATTTTAGTGTTCAAATGTTGTATAATAAGTTATTTTATAATGCAATTTTATTAGACATAGGGTCACACCAGTATGAACTATGTATCCCATAACGTGAAGTACAGTAACGATAATGTTTATGTTGAAATAATCTTATGAACCAGCCTGAAAATTGGAAGTGCTACAAAACTGCTGAAAATTTGTATGTCAGACTTCAGTTACCTTGTAATGTATTCAAAAGACAAACCGGTTGTGGTAACTGTGTTTTTGAGATAGATAATTTTTATGCTACACAATAATAAATATGGACAGGTTTCATGCTTATATGCCTTCTTATTGCATACAGATTTTTGTGCTTCAACTACAAACTTTTCTATAGGTCTTAGGATGCATTTGGAGTACAAAAAATGTGATGTCTGATTTCAGTTAAGATTTGAGTATACAAATAAATAAGCAATTTATGCTAAGGGCCCCTGGGGCCTTTTTAAAAATAACATCGTTTAGAAAGGCTTCTGTATAGGTTGCATTTCAGTACAATGGCGCATCTGCGCTCAATTTGGATTTGAATACACAAAGAAATAAGCAATTTGCTTGAAGTCCTCACGGGCCATTTTGGAAATATCTTTTTGAAAGCACTCCCTATAGGTTATTGAAGTACACAAAAATTAACATTTGCTTTCAGTTGGGATTTGAATATGCAATGAAATAAGCAATTTGGAAATTTATATCTTAAAATTTCTTGCAAATTGGTTAAATATTTCTCCTAGTTTAGTGAATCGTTAGTCTGCTAGTCATGCACCCTTTTGTCGCATCGCTCTTTTGTCATGTGCCCTTTTGTTGCATCGCTCTTTTGTCGTGCACCCTTTTGTAGCATCGCTCTTTTGTCGTGCGCCCTTTTGTAGCATCGCTCTTTTGTCGTGTGCCCTTTTGTCGCATCGCTCTTTTGTTGTGCGCCCTTTTGTCGCATTGCTCTTTTGTCGTGTGCCCATTAGTCGCATCGCTCTTTTGTCGTGTCACGCCTTTATTGTGTTTCCCTTTTGTTGTGTCGCCCTTTTGACATTCGTCCTTTTGTTGTGTGCCCTTTTGTCATGTAATCTAAGATATGGTACAAGACATTTTCTTAATTTTTCTGGAGTGATTTAAATTATATTCCAAGGAAAAAACCCATTACACTTACCAGAAAAATTACTCAACATAGAGGTTTATTTTAATCTATCCAAAAAAATTGTAAAAAAATTCAACATAAATAAGACTCATGAGGTTTCAATAACTTTCTATCCATTAAACAATATAAACATTTTTCTTTAACAATGAGTTATTTACCACATAGAATGCAACTGTGAGCTTTTATACATAGGAGGTGTAAATCAGTAATTAAAAACATGTCTGATAATGTATTTATTTACACACCTCAACAGGCTCTACAACCCAATTATAGTGACTGGGTAATCAAAGCAATAAAGACAGTCATATCTCTCAATGCAAAAAATAATGAAGTCAGAAGAAAAAATGCCAAAAAGAATTTACCAGGTAGGTTCAAAAAGTTCCTGCCTTTCATACAGAAAGGAATAACATTACCATATTTACATCACATTTTCTTTGAAATAGTTTCTTTGGGTAGCTACACACTTTTGCCAATGTCCTTATAGTTGTTTTGTAGCATTCCTGTAATACAGAGTATGTTGTCCCGGATGTACGAAGTTTGCATGAAATTCAAACTGAGTATAAATAAGGCAAAAACCAAAGTTATGGTTTTTGAGAGAGGAACTGGTAGTACCGAATGTAATGTAAGTGTAAATCGCACAGTTGTAACGTACCAGGAGATGTGACGTACCTGCCCGAAGGACGCACACGACATAAAGGCAGATAGGAATCAGAATAAAACGTCCGCGTAGCTCAAATGGTAGAGTGACTTATTCCGGAATGAGGGGATCCGGGTTCGAATCCTGGCGTGGACAGAAATGACGGAGAAATTTACTTCGTTATAATGGCGCCCGAACTATCCGGATGACCCGACTGTTCAAAATCTCGCATTGGTGTGATGTTCTTTCCACACCGCGAGATAGGATAAATAAGAGCAGCACTACGAAAAAAAAATAATAAAAATAAATAAATAAGGGGGAGATGATGTAACGTACCAGGAGATGTGACGTACCTGCCCGAAGGACGCACACGACATAAAGGCAGATAGGAATCAGAATAAAACGTCCGCGTAGCTCAAATGGTAGAGTGACTTATTCCGGAATGAGGGGATCCGGGTTCAAATCCTGGCGTGGACAGAAATGACGGAGAAATTTACTTCATTATACAGTGATTGACCAGGTGAATGAGTTTGTGTATTTAGGAACCATGGTTGACAGAGAGAACAAATTGGATGGTGAAATTAGTAGGCGAGTGAATTCTTTATTGAAAGTCATGGCTGCTTTGGGAGGTTTTCACATTAATGTGGGTTCTAAAGAGAGTCCCCCTGCATGGCTGTGTATGAAAGTGTAATTGTTCCTACTGTGATGTATGGCACTGAAACCTGGGTACTGCAGAAGAAACATAGGAGTCATTTGTGTGTGCTTTACTTACAGTGGGTTTGTGGCTAGACACATTCTGATTGTGTCAGGAATGAAGATGTGTTGTAGTTGTGCAATGTGAAGCAAAATGTTGTTAGCAAGGTGGAAACTAATGTGCTTCAGTGGTTTGGCCATGTTGAAAGAATGAGTGACTGATGAGATGCTTACTAAGAAAATCTTTTAGCCCAAGTGGTAGGAAGGAAAGGCAGAGGAAGGCCAAGGAAGTTATGGGAGGATCAGATTCAGGAGTGTCTGCATAAGAAAAAGATTGAGTGTGAAGTATAAAAGATATTGTGTACAGAATGTGATGGATGTCAGTGAAGCCCAAGTTGTTTGTCATGATCGCTGTAAATGGAGAAGTTTGATATGGCAACAGCAAGTAAAATTTATCTGCTAGTTTGTATTTTTTGTGGAGCTAACATCTGAATCCCAGAGAACAATGTATGTATGTATGTATGTATGTATGTATGTATGTATGTATGTATGTATGTATGTATGTATGTATGTATCTGTTATCACAGAATTGCGCACTGGATCAAGAAAACTTCCATACACAAATAAACAGTTTACACAGTATTCAAACAAAAACATGAAATTATGTATTTAGTCTATTACTTTCAACTAATTTGTGTTCTTAACTTTTGCTTTGTTTCATCTGTTTGGGGCAAATCATGGGTGTTCAAAGTTCAGTCCACTTACTAACCTAGTTTTAGAGATTTGTTGCTATCAGTTTAGATTCCTTATGTTTCATTCACATGCATACAAGAGAGATTGATATTTTATTATATTAAGTTATTCTGCCGTAATTAATCTGCTTTCTTCATTTTGTTTTTACCTTTTTTTTTTCTTTTATTTGTTTTTACCTTTTTTTTTGTTTGGCTGAAAGTTTCTTATTTATTTTTTGTTGAAATCATCAGGCCAATAATTCCACTACATCTTTGCTACTATACAACAAATATTATTAACTACTCAAAACCTCGTAAAATCATCAACAATTACACCATTTTGTTACTATCAGAATAGTGGGTAACATTAACAGAGTTGCTGTGAGAGGAGTAATAGACTGAAAGACCACTTACTTGCAAATTAGGTTACTATTATGGTAATTCAATAAATGGGGTTTATTAGAGCCTAGTGTTGTAAATTAATTTGTTGATAGCACTTTTTGTTGGCTTTATGCAGAGATTAAGGCATAGTAAAAAGTATTATTTGGTTGAACAATTCATTTAATTCTCCTGAGTTTATTTTTTATTTTCCCAATCTAAATAATAAAGGTAAGCAGCACTTGAAGATAATTATGGGAGATTTCAATGCAAAAATAGGGCAACAGCAACAGAATGAAACTTCAGTAGGTAAATTCGGTCACGGCACCAGAAACCAGCGTGGAAATACTCTCGTTGAGTTTGCAGAGGCAGAAGGGTTTTTCATCTTGAACTCCTTTTTCAAGAAAAAGCCACACAGGAAATGGACATGGAGACATCCAAATGGGACGACAAGGGAAATTGATTTTATTATGTGTAACAAAAAATTCGTCATAGAAGACTGCAGTGTGCTAAACAAGTTCAACACAGGTAGTGACCATAGATTGGTGAGATGTAAAATGCATCTCAACACTAAACTTGAACGTGGCAAGCTCATAAGACAAACAAAATATATTGACATAACCAACCTTTTAAAAAACACCATAATACCTTCAAGTTGGAACTGAAGAACAGATTCTCTGCTTTGGAAGGCCTAACATTGGAAGAAGTGGATATTTCTGAAGTTAACAGAAAAGTAACCAAAGCTCTTATGGAAACAGCAACAAAATGAGCTGGGTCTAAGAACAAGTTGCATGTGAACAAATTATCAGGAAAAACCAAAATGTTGATGCAAAAAAGAAGAGAGATGAGGACAACTAAAGAAGATGTGACTTCCGAAGTGGAATATATAGAGCTATGCAAGACGAAAAAGTATCACTGAAGACGTAAAGAAATTCAACTGTGAACTAGTAAGGAAAGCAATTGAAAACAACCAAAGCCTAAAGATAGCAAAGGGACATCTCAGTAAGGGAAGAAAACAGATTATGGCACTGAGAAAAGAAGATGGTTCTGTAACCAGAAATAGAGGCGAAATTTTGACAAGAGTGAAAGATTTCTACTCCAAATTATATGAAAGAGATGATACATGTACTCCAGACATCATGAAGGGTACCAGTACCAGAGTTCTCCCAGTCCTCCCAACAGAAGTTGCACATGCAATCAAGAACATGAAGCGGGGAAAAGCTCCAGAAGATGGAATTACTGTAGACATCATACAAGAAGCAAGTGGAGAAATCGAAACAGTACTCGCCCAAATTTTCACTCGATGCCTTAATAAAGGGAAGATTCCTGAGAATTGGAACAACGCTACTATGATCCTGCTACATAAAAAAGGTCACATTGAGGATCTCAGGAACTACAGACCTATCAGCCTCCTATCAGTGGTTTATAAAATCTTCACTAAAGTTCTTTCACACCGCTTGATGGTAACACTGGACATGGCTCAACCGAGAGAACAAGCTGGATTCAGGAGTGGCTACAGCACAATAGATCATATCCATGTACTGAGAGAACTAATTGAAAGAGCGAGGGAATATGAACTTCCATTGTGCATGGCTTTTATCGATTATGAAAAAGCCTTTGATTCGGTAAAATCATCAGCAGTTACAATGGCTCTGAAATCCTGCGGTATTGAAGATGCATACATTAATATTATTAATAACATCTATGAAAATGCAAGTGCAAAGATTCGGCTATTTGAGAATACAGCACCCATAAAAATTGGAAAGGGAGTGAGACAAGGTGACACCATATCTCCGAAGCTCTTTAATGCCACATTGGAGTGTGTCTTTCAGTTGCTGAGCTGGGAAAACAAAGGGATAAAGATTAATGGAGATTGTCAAACCCACCTTCGTTTTGCTGATAACATAGTCATTTTGCAACTACCCCATCAGAGCTGCAGAGTATGATCCAGGAACTTGCTGACAAGAGTAAAGAAGTAGGATTAAAAATGAACTTTCAGAAGACAAAGGTGATGTTCAATGCTTTTACAAGAAATGAAGATTTATCGATTGATGGAGAAAAGCTGGATATAACAGACACGTACGTTTATCTTGGACAGCAGATATCAAGTGAGGGTCACATTGATGAAGAAATTAATCGGCGTACAAAACTTGCCTGGAGAGCTTTTGGAAGAAACAGCATAATTTTCAAGAGCAATATGCCATTATGTCTTAAAAGAAAAGTGTTTGATAAATGCATCCTTCCAGTGCTTACATATGGTGCAGAGACGTGGACCTTAACTAAAAGAGACATACTGAGACTGCAGACAACTCAAAGAGCATGGAGAGGTGCATGCTTGGTGTAACCAGGAGAGATAAGAAGAGGAACTCGTGGATCAGAAAAATGACAAGAGTGGAAGACATCATGATCAGAGTAAAATCCCTGAAATGGCAATGGGCTGTACATACTGCCAGATGGACAGACCATCGATGGACAGCCAAAATTTTAGATTGGATTACAAGGGACAGGAAAAGACCCAGAAGAAGACCACATGGGAGATTGGTGGATGAAATTCGAAAGTATGCAGGAGTGACATGGAGGAGACTGGCACAAGACAGACCGTTGTGGAGGAAACTTGGGGAGACCTTCGTCCAGCAGTGGATTGATAATGGTTTACAATGATGATGATTCACAACAATCAGAATTGTGTACTGAACTGTTTGTAGTTTACTGGTCAACATGCAACATCTCCTCAGAAAACTTGAAAATTAAGAAAAATATAGGCAATTCAACACACAATTCTGATTGCTGTGAATATTCTCATAGATATTTTTGGCATTTTGGTGACTATTAAGGCCTGTTCTCAATGTGTAACTTCACTCCTTAAAATCTGTTGACACTGAATGCCTCTACGGCATTCAGTGGTAAGGGATTTTAAGGAGTGGAATTATACATTGAGAACAGGTCTTCATGATGACCAACAGGCCAGAGATGTGTGTGAAAAAAAAACTTTGACAAGAATGAGAATTAAGTGATATCTTCAAATGAACAGCAATTTGTAAGGTTTTATGCTGTGCTCTTGCGAATGTAACCATAAAAAAGCAATATTGACTTTTGTTCATTAAATTATAAATTTGGTAATATGGTTGTATAACCAGTTTTGAACAGCCATTTTACTGCTACTGATTGCACATAATGGCTCTATGATAATAAATTTTAAAAGAAAATGCTTTCCATTGTGTTCAAATGTAACTCTTGTACTGTTTCTGTTGTTCTTGTAGTGCTTATGATGTTTACATAAGCATCAGCTACTTTCCTTATTTTTTATTTATTTATTTCTTGAGTATGTTTTTTGAGTGAGTGATCAGAAACCAGAAAGTTTATGGTGATCAAAGAACATTTATGGTGAATGATTAAAGAACTCTTAAGTTTTGTATGAGTTCAGAATAAAAGTCAGGTATACCATCAGTAAGTTCTGTAAACATGCAATGTCACAGTCAAGGCATGTGCCACCTGGCCTGCTCTGGATGAGAGATTGGTGTGTTTCCATGTGACAATTTTTGCTAATTAGTCATGTCATGTCTTTTAGTTTCACACCCATTCTATCTATGTTTAGTGCTGTTTTGTTTTGCTTCTCAGTATCTGTGAACCACCAAATCATAATGGTGACATGATATACAGTATTTGGACATAAGCAAATAACCATAAAATAGTGAGTATTAAAATTGAAGCATGCTTAAGTTATAAATGAGTGATAGGCAATGCACGTAACTAACAAACAAATTAAGAAGGTAGTGTAGAACACGCTAAGTTACATATAAAAAAAGTTTAAGGCAAATATATTTCAGCCATTACTATGGCCTTTATCAGTGCGACTACAATTGGTTTACATTGCCAGATTGGAAAGGTAAATTTTGTAATAGTAACTCTGGGTGACGTGATGCAATGAGGGATTTCCAGATGTAAGGAACGAAAATGGGGAGCTCAGAGTTGCAATTTTTGGAAAATAAAATTTTCAAACTTTATCTAAACCTCGGAGCATACCGATTTTGGAAGGGAGCCAACTTTTTAGTATCGGACCAAAGTGGAATAGCAGAAGTGTCAGCCATGGTAAGAAGAGACAAGGAAGATGAAGGTTTTCTAAATTTCACATTATATTTGTGTTCCTGAAGTCTTGAGATAATTTTCGGGAATGAACTTCCTATGTACGCAGTTAATCTAACGTTAGTCTTGATCGGAATTTTATTCACTCCAGGTGAAGAAAGCGGAGGTCTTGGGTCTCTGCCATTACGGAGGATAACAGAAATTGAAGAGGAAGAACGAATGGAAAGTCTATATCCTTCTCTTTTGAAGATACTGATAAGTTTGTAGGCAGAAGGTTCGTGGTAAGGGATTGGGCCAGCAAACGTTAGTTCCTTTTTTGGTGAAACAGGTTGAAGAGCAACAACTAGTTTATATGTAACTTAGCGTGTTCTACACTACCTTCTTCTTAATATACTTAAGTTAAGTAAAAGATATTTAAATAAGGAAGTTTTCAACTGATAATTTCAGTCTTTTCAACCTAAGAAAAAAGTATGGTGGTAAATTGTTGCCACAGATTCCTAACATCATATTCATCAGTGTTTGAATTATCTGGTGGTCTTCTGGCCATTGGCCAGTATAAATTCTATTGGACCACTGAATGATTGTTACCGGCCCGGATGGCCAGTAAGTTTTTTTTTTTTTTTTTTTCTTTCTTTTCATAAGGTTTTCTTTTTATGCTGCAAACTAGTAATAGATTCATGTGATACTAGATAACAGCAATTTTTTTTATCCCACTTGCTTAGTAAAGAGTGGAAGAAACAAACACGCACAGCAGACAGAAACACAGTTTCCTAGTCCTCTTGTAAGGGCAACAGCCGTTCTTAAGGAGCAGAAGTAAGCACAACAAATGTCCTTTTCCTTGCATTCCCCCACCCACCCCAGTGAATGCGGCAGTTCTTGGTTACTGACTCCAGATGCAAGGCAGGTTTTTTTTTCTACCCAGGGAGATGGGGGGCACAAATGGATGAGTGTAGGTCATTTTTGTAAAAAAAAAAAAAAAAAAAAACCTTCACATAAAACAGTGTTTCCTGCAAGACTAAAACTTAACGGGGAAATTGGGAGGGGGGGATAAGTAATGAGACTGCATTAAGAAAAAGGAAGGTAAATCCTAAAAAATAAAAGGCTGCTAATGTTTGTAGATTTTTGTACCTATGGTGACTGACAACTGACCTAGAGTCTCTGCTATTTTCTTTTTTTTTTTATCTTCGGACCAGGGATTTACAAGTTCCAGTGGTCCGCTGGGCCAGTAGAAGTTTATTTCTAATTCTAACACTGGTCATTATTTTTCTTTTAAAATTGATTTCCATATTAATAGAATACAAGGAGGGTCAGAATTACAGATTTTGAGGATGAGAAAATTTCTAAATGTTGTCAATAATGGAGTGAAAACTGATTGACAAATGAGGCGATTCGTTTGGCACCAGTCCATACAGGTTTGGGAGAATTTTCCTTCAGAGTTAAGGTGGCCAGTTAAGAGTCAGAATTTCCTTCATGGACATCATTTCTGTGCTCCATTAAACAGCTGTTGATAATGCTTCTGTTTTGGTGGAAAAAAAAAATTTGAATTTAATTCATTTTGGGTATATTGAATTGGATTGATTGTTATTTATTAAAAGGCGTTATATTTATGCTGGTATTGAAATTCATATGGAAATTATAGAAAAATTAAATTTGGGAGATGGGTGGATGCATTTCGAAACAAAAATATTTTCTAAGTACTAGAAAAGGCCATGAACATCCTAAACAAAAATGCATCTGAAAATTTACATTCCACAAGAAGTTATTGGAAAGTTTGCGTTGTTTGTGTTCAAGCAGAGTTGAGTCACCTGAAAGTGCAAAAATAAGTGGATATTGTTGCATGTGTATGAAAATGTGTCACTATAAGTCATACGATAAAATGTACTCGTTCAATAACAACTTGTGGAGGCGGTGAAAGTCAATTTAAAAAGGTTAGGACAAAAATTGCAGTTATGAAAAACCTTATAATACCAGGATTCGGATCGATAGCCTTAGTCAAGCTAAGGGGGAGTACATGGGACCAAGTCATGGAAGACAACAGCACACAAAAATTTTTCACACTGCACTCATTTTGAACTTTTTTTGAAAGGCTACTGCCTGTATTTATTATTTTTCTTTAAAAACTTAATAAGTTAATTTAGTGGACAAACAGATGGTATTTCCTTTTTTCTTGTTTGCTTAAACACAGCAGTATAAAAACAGAATCTCAATTTTCTTTCTATTTCTATTTGGCCACTGGCCCTATGAACAGCACAACTTTACATATTTCAACACAGTTGGTTTGAACACTAGGCATGCATCCAAAATTATACCATGATTCACATAGCTTACAAAAAAAAAAAATACTGGATTATTTTTAATTCTACAAGGTGGACAAATTCTGTTCTTTTGAAACGTACTCTCTTCTCTCTCACCCAGTTAGCTCAATGACCAATTTACAATTTTACACTTATTGATTTAAATTTAAACAATCTTAGCAAACTCCGCAATCTCCCAGACCAGATTCAAAGACTTCAATTAAATTTACAGTTATTTTAAGAGCCACAAATTATACTTTAACAAATCTACTATCAGCAAGTAAACAAACCAAGTAAATTATCCTCAAAACAGAATTTACACTGAGCACAAGCATTAATTAACATTACATAACCCATAGAACTATCCTGAATGAACCTACTTCACTTATAAAGAAACCTCACTAACTAATCTTAAAAATTATCACTATTCATAACATCAACATAATTCAGAAATTCAAACAATCTTCTTGCACTAGCTTGCTCATAAAAATCACCTCACTCTGCACTTCACATAATAGCTCAGGATACTTAATAACTCTATACTGTAAACAAAAGCTCAAAATACCAATTAACTAAATTTCCAAACTAAATATCAAGTTCACTAACACCAACAACCAGAATTTAGAATTTACATCCCTAGCACTACAGCAAATCATAAACAAATAAATTTAGATACTTTAAATCACCAAACAAACTTGAATTTAACACCTGCAGTGAATTACTGAGGTAGCGGTGAGGCAAATACTCTCAGTTCAGACACTACCCTGGGTTTTGAGAACCAACACAGGAAGAAAATACCAAGTCAGGCTGAAGGCGTGAAATTGGGTCGTGAATCCACTTTCAGCCTATGCAAAGGGAAAGGAAAAAATCCTCAAGTGTGACACATCATCATCAGGCACAGAATTTCCTCTAACATGATCTCACCACATTTCTTGAAGCAACGCTCGACCGACCCCTCGCTGGCAGTACATATCTCCGTGAGCAGCGAAACTACTGGGGGGTTTGAAGACAAGTTTTCCCCCAAAAACCACGTCTTCAAGGATCTCCCCCTTTTCGAACCAATGCATGATCCCACCTTGATCAACCACGCCTGCAAGAGCCTGTCGTACTTCAACCCTAAATACTCCAGGCACATCTGGCCCAGAACTAACACAACTATATCTCAGGAAAAATTCACTTATCTCTGTATATATCCCAAGAAATTCTAAATCACAATATCCACATATACCCCAGGAAAATTCACTTATCTCTCTATATCCCAAGGAATCCTAAATCACTATATCCTCATATATCCCAGGAAAATTCACTTATCTCTCTATATCCCAAGAAATCGTAAATCACTATATCCACATATATCCCAGGAAAATTCACTTATCTCTCTCTATATATATCCCAGGAAAAATCACTAGCAAGGAAATTCTTCTGCACCATGGCAATGCGCAGGTCCACTTCAGACAATAACACTGACCATTTACATAACCCACTAAATATTTTCACCTTATTGAAAATTAAAATTACATTTAGACTTTTAACCTTATAGTAAAAACAAGAAAATTTAGGCCAAAGAAAAGAACAATTAATACTGGAACTGGTGAGCAAAAGTGTGTCTTCTCAACCCATGATGTTCATTCTTTTTGTGAAATACTAAACTTGAGAACAAAAAAATACTTTAACTTCTATTCTGCACATATCGCATCCTGGTGAAAATTCCCTACTCAGAGCCCTCTGCCCTAGGACAAGTTCCCTGCTTGCCCTAAGATCACCCCTTTCCAATGGGAGATTAACACTCATCTGGAGCATGTAAAATACTGGTCCTCAAATAACACACCTACCATCTTAATTTCGACACTCAACACTCCAAGAATGTAAACAACACTTTAGGTTTCCAATTTCATCACACTATAATATGTTCCCAAAATCCCAATATAAATCATCCCGTAATTTATCTTCACTCATAAAAAAAATAACTCAATGCTGTAAAAGACTAGAGAGAAATGTTTACTATTATTTTATCACCCACGACATCACAATAACACTGCTTTTCAATTATCACATGCCCAACTAAACTATTATCGATGCACCAAAATTTACTGTGCTCAAACATTAAACCAAATTTTTCCGATACATTAAAATTTACTGGCCTGGGAAGTTGCTAAACTACCAGACATGACAACACAAAAAAAACATAAATGAAAGCATTTTCAACTCCCCTCTCTTTTTTCCTTGCAATATATTTTTCCGACAGCCCCCAATTTTAAAATCAACTCGTTTTATAATTTTAAAGAAACCACAACATAATACAAAAAAGAAAATGCCGAGAGAAATTTACCTTTTGGATTGGGGGCAGCAACACTTCCTGCCAAGCACCCTAACCGTCGATAATAATAAAAAAAAAGGTTTCACAGCCTAATAATAGATAAAATAAATAAATAAAAAATAAACTCTCCCTGTGAGAACACCACTGTCCCGGTTGATTTTCACTTCACTTCCAAGGTGCTTTTTTTTTTCTTTTTTCTGAGACAGCGTGTTTGGCCAACGAAACAGGAAACGGGCATTTTGGAACCCTGCTGGTGGACCCCTTGTTGTAATCAGTATGCAAAGGCGATGTCATTCACAAGGCCGTCCATGGTAGCCATGGCTTTCTCCCGAAGCCTGGGCGCAGCCCAGCGTTAAAATATGGAGGCAGCAACAACAGAGGTGGACTTTCGGTCCTCAGGCACGTTGGGCTTGGAAGTAAGAAATCGGGTCTGATCCTTCTCCGCCATCTGCACCCAACACGGCAGTCGACCGCTACTTGATAATTTGGGTGTATCAGCGGTCATTTCATCTCCGGCAACGAGATCCTTGAAAACAATCACTTTAGCTGACCGATTTTTTTTTTTGAGTCACTTCAGAATACGGGAACACAGCTAGCGGCCAGTCATTCTTACTGCCGACCAGGCCAAAGAAAAAGACTTTTCTTTTCCACACAGGGCCAACAGACCCCAGTGCATCTCATTCTGACTGCCCCCTCCACCGCCAAAAGGCGAGGAGAAAATAAAACTCCGCCGTCCTCTCTTTCTCTGACTGCCAGCAAGAAGTCCAGAACAAAAGTGACTCTCAACGGATAAAAACTCTGGGGTGCTTGAAAACCGCTGACCCCTCTCATTGGTCGAAACTTCAGCCTAGCAACTCACGGCTTCCCAACGGACTTTTCACTCCCACGCCTCGAGTGACCTCTGACCTTCACACGTGCAGACCAGGCTCTTCTCGACCCTGAGGTTCTAAAAATAGATTTCGTTGCTGAATTCCCTACCCCAAAAGACGAAAAGATGTTACACTTTTGGGCGACTTCTCGCTTGGAAACAGGAACGCAAAAAAATGGCGAATTCTTGCTTTGCAGAAAATCACTAGTTTTAATTTTTTTTTCTCTCGTTCCCGTGATGTTAAACTAAAATTAATTTTGATTCTCTGAGCTGCACACCTACTCGCCTTTTCTATCGCGATAAAAGAACAGATAAAATAATTATTTTCAAAACCCCAAAGTCAGTTAAATCAAATATTATTCTTTTTTTTTTTCTTTTCACCAACATGAAATTTTGTTTTCCTGGTAGTGATTAAGACAAGCGAATTTTGCGCTTGAATTCCCCTGCCTTTCAACCAGGAATTTTCTTCTAACGTATGTCATGGAAGAAAATTTTTGCATTAATTAATCTCTGATAAACCAACAGAAAGATTGATCAGGTCTCTCTGAAATTCACCAGAGGTTAAAATTTTCGCCATGACACTTCCAATGGAGCTTGTTTCACCAGAAGACATTAAGATCCAATGAAAGTAAACTCGAGGAAGATTGAGTGCCAATATATCAGTGCTGAGACAGCCTGAAAGCCCGAAGCTGAGCCCAGGCCCGAACCAGGCTTGGGCTGCATGACATTTACTACAGTTTGGGCTTAGGCTCTGAGACAGAGAGAATTTTCTTCTTTTTTTAAAAATATAATTCCATATGATTTAGCATAAGAGACCATTCTTACACTTTCTAGTTGACAAAGATAATTTTTCAGCAACTGGGTCTGGGCAGGGAGAGGGGACTCTAGAGGACTATTTATTCCAGGCTTGGGCAGCAAATGTCATAGGCCACATATTAATGGATATCTGTGGAGAAGAAAAAGCTTCTTCAAGAACTATAGATAGTAGATAATAGATAGCAAGGCGACAAAATTTTGTCCCCTACCTCCATGCAGCAGCTCTCCTGCTAATTCTATTGAGCACAGTATGTAGATTGCAGCGCCTCCTGATCTTTATGGCCTCCTGAAACATTTCAGGAAGAAATTAATAGTAAAAAAATCTTGCAACTATACTATAGAAACTGATAGAGGCCCCTTCCTCACTCTCCAGTTGAGGAAGAGTCCGATTAATTGCAGGGAGAGAAGAGAGTGGAAGTCTGGAAGAGGAGATTCTTTTAATTAATACCTAAACAGGCTAGTCATAGTTTTCGGGCTTGTTAAGGCCTAGGCTCTATCTTTCAATATAAAATTCGGGCTCGGGCATGCTCATGCTGACGTACCTCGGGCTCAGGCTCTAAAAACTGGGCCTGAACTCAGCACTGATATATATATAGGCTAAATGATATCCAAATTTTTTTTAAATTCATTTGAGTTTGTAGGCATAAGATAGATGGTAAGGAAGGGATCCACAAAATCATAGGTTTCCAGTATGATTTTGTTGGAGGCTTTTGATTTTATGAAGAAATTAACTCGTGCACCAAAAGCTATTGAATTGAAAACAAATGCCGTCTCCTGCACGATACACTTTAATGATAAAAAACTATGTACAATTAAAATAAATGTGTTTAAGAACTTTCAACACCACAATGGCGTCATCATCAGAAACAGTGCAGCAGTGAGCACAGAAGTGAGTAGCCTATATACTTTGCAAGACACATAGCAGTTAATGCGCATGTGCAATAATCGGCAAAGTCCAAGTTAAGTTCAGTGGGTACAAGCATAGTTGGTGGGCGTAACTTGGCCCAAAAGTGTTCTCCAAGGAAGGGGGATAAACACAGGGGGGTTCATCGTTACAGCATCTTTCACCATTGACGAATATGTGAATACTTTCACAAAAAAGTGTTGATCGACGGTTCCTGGGAGAATCCAGAATAATGGTGTCATTCCAACATGGTAAGTAAGAACCGTTTAAACAGAGTCTCGACAAAGATGTAGCACCAGAATGCGTCCTGAGATTATACTGATGTTCGTAAATGCGGTGCCCCAAATTACGAGTGGTAGAGCCAATATAACATAAATCGAGCTCTGCAGGGTTAGCAGATTTAAGTGGAACCAAATATACACCGTGGGGTCCCCTGTCTCCATTGCAACCAAATATACATTCTATGAGGTCCCCCGGTCTCCATTGCTTGCTGAGGTTTTGTTGCAGGACTTAGAGGATACCCTCATTCCTGTTTCCCCCATAAAACCACTTCTTTACATCAGGTAGGTCGACGACGTATTGGTTGTTTGGCCTTCAGGTTTCGATGAGCTTCTTTCCTTTGCCACTTTACTTTCTTCACGACACCATTCTATCAAGTTCGAGGTAGAGTTAGAAAATTTAGGCATTTTGCCATTTCTCGACTTTTGCCTTTTTCGCAATCTTTCCGATAACTCCTTATTATTTTCTGTTTACCGAAAACCAACTTTTTCTGCCACGTTTATACCTTTTACTTCTTCTCATCCAATGTCGCAAAAATTATCTGCTTTTCATTTTCTTATTAATCGTGCATTTACACACTCGTCCACACAGGATCTCCGGGACCAAGAGTTAGCTAGGATTAAACAGTTTGCCTTGACTTTTGGTTACCCTCGTCACACGATTGATCGCTTGATTGTTAAGAAATCAAGTGGTCGACCGCAGACAGCTTTGCTTGCAGATAAATTTGACTACCAATTTGTGGGATCCATTCCATATATACCACCTGTATGTAACATTTTAAAGAACATATGTCATAAGTACAAACTCAAGTTTGGTGTAAGGTCTCGTACTTTATTTAACACTGTTAAAAAGGACAGAGGCTATGTTGAATGTGTGAACCGTCACGGCGTATATTTGGTTCCACTTAAATCTGCTAACCCTGCAGAGCTCGATTTATGTTATATTGGCTCTACCACTCGTAATTTGGAGCGCCGCATTTACGAACATCAGTATAATCTCAGGACGCATTCTGGTGCTACATCTTTGTCGAGACTCTGTTTAAACGGTTCTTACTTACCATGTTGGAATGACACCATTATTCTGGATTCTCCCAGGAACCGTCGATCAACACTTTTTTGTGAAAGTATTCACATATTCGTCGATGGTGAAAGGTGCTGTAATGATGAACCCCCTGTGTTTATCCCCCTTCCTTGGAGAACACTTTTGGGCCAAGTTACGCCCACCAACTATGCTTGTACCCACTGAACTTAACTTGGACTTTGCCGATTATTGCACATGCGCATTAACTGCTATGTGTCTTGCAAAGTATATAGGCTACTCACTTCTGTGCTCACTGCTGCACTGTTTCTGATGATGACGCCATTGTGGTGTTGAAAGTTCTTAAACACATTTATTTTAATTGTACATAGTTTTTTATCATTAAAGTGTATCGTGCAGGAGACGGCATTTGTTTTCAATTCAATAGCTTTTGATTTTGTTTTTGATTCATAACAAGTGATTAAGTTTTTGATTGTAGAAAGAAAGTATCCATTCAAAGTGGCGGCAGTTTCCAAGATTTTAATATATAACTATTAAAGAGAGAATTATTGTGCAGATGTTGTTAGCTCTATGAATAAAAGATCTGATGGCAGAAAATTTGTAATTTTCAAAGGTTAATGTGTGAAAATGAATAATATGGTGGTTGCATTAGGTTTATGAAAAACAGATCTTGAGATGGTATGGTTACTATTCTTTTGGAGACAAATATCTCAAAACCATGGGTACTCAGTGGCAGACCTACAGTTTTGGGGCCCTGAAGCTTGAACTGTTATGGGGGCCCTTTCGCAACCAGTAACGGGGTTTGGGTAACCACTGTTATGTTCTTCAGTGAGGTTGTTCCACGACAACCTCATT
Source organism: Macrothele yani (assembly GCA_039090855.1). Lineage (NCBI taxonomy): Eukaryota > Metazoa > Arthropoda > Arachnida > Araneae > Macrothelidae > Macrothele > Macrothele yani. The sequence goes on from CM076996.1 coordinate 121,146,754, forward strand.
CAAGAAGATAACAGAAAGTTGCTTTAATTTTAATGCGCTTGCCCATAATATTCTATTTTTAACACAATCGTCTACTGTTAAAAGGCCTACTTTTATCAATGGCTGTCTAAAAAATTATTTATATGATACACTTTCACTAACCTCTTTATTTATCAACTTGTTCCTTAGTGTTGCTGCTGATCTTATAATGTCATACAAAGACACTGTAATTTAATTTTAACCTTGCAAACTGTAGCCATATTGAAAAATTGAGTTCGTACGGACTAATACAGACTAGAGATGAGCTCTGGTCCGGGCTTGGACGGGCTCAGAATCCATTAACTACCGAAAAGCCCGGGCTCGGAATTACAAGTCTTGAATTTCATTATTGAAATGGATTCAACACGTGTAATTCTGAGCCCGGTTGAATTACACATGTTGAATTTCATTGTGGATTTGTTACCATAGTGGAAGGATTTTCAATTTCCTAAGCTAGCCGCCATTGCAAGACAAATTTTGCTTAGCAAGACTTGCATTATGCATTGTCCAAAGCTATGGCTCAAGCAAGGATTAGTTCAAGGAGGTCTGGTATCGAAAAACTGGGAAAAAATCACATTCCCATTTTTTGTATTTTATTAAAAATCAAGAATCTTATCTTTAAAATCATGTATTAATTTCCAAAATTGTGCAGTTAGAAGTATTGTTGTTTATTTTTTTAAAATTTCCTCACTCCCATGATATTTGAGGTGACATTGGTTTTTAGTGCAGCAGGTCGAGTTTTAGAGAAAAGATCAAGTTGAAGCACTGAGGCATTAGATGCAATTTTCTCTCTCTCTCTCTCTCTCTCTCCATGATGAACTTGATCTGGAAACTGCACACACATATGATAATATTGTGATTATTATACTATTAAGCACAAAGCTTTGTTAATGTTACAAAATGCAGAATAATCTGGTCTGGAATGCTTTTACGTTCTTTTTTTTTTTTTAATTTTGGAAATTTCCCTACATGCTTTTTTTATATTCTACTACATCACTCTAAACTACCTTTACCAAATAGCATATATGTAAATTATATTGCGAAGATTAGTTTTCTAGAGTCAAAATTTCAAACATTTGCAACTGTCTGTATGGCGTTGTACGTTTTATAATGCAATTTATTCAAAATAAAAAGTAAATTTAGAAATCAAAAAGAAATAACGAATGGAATTTTTTGCTTCTAAACGATTTTCTTTTCTCCAGCTTTTACCAAAATTACTGATTCCCCAGATATGGTCGAAGGGCACGTTGATTATTTATTTATTTTCAAATCCACATTTCAGAGCTTTATGTGTAGTATTTCTAAAAACATATTAATATTGTGAAGTGGATTAACTGAACTAAACTTTTTAAACTAATGATTTTTGAACTAATCCTTGCTTGGGCCATATCTTTGGCCAGTGTATAATGCATAAATGCAAGCCTTGATAAGCAAAATTTTCCAAGAATCCGGGCCTGGGCTCAGCAAACACATGTAATCAAAGAAAGCGGGTCGGGCCCGGGCTCCTAAAATTGAGCCCGAACTCATCTCTAATACAGACATCAGTGTTGCTGCCGCCATTGACAACTAACAACGATAGCATGCGCATGCGCTCAAGGAACGTTGCCAGGCCGTAGTCTTATGCTTCAGGTCAAGCGAGATGTACTCTGTAGTCCATTGCCAACTGCTGAACACAATACTATTATTTTGTATTAAATTATACTTTATCATTAATATTATTACTATTATTATTTAAAATCACCTTCTGATACAGTAGACCAAAAATTTTAAGCAATGTGGGCTAAAGTCGCTTCTGGGGCTCTGAAGCTTAAGCTTCATTAGTTTCATAATAGATACGCCCCTGTGTGTACTGTTGTAAGTTTTAATACTTGTTATGCTGGCGAACAAAACCATATATTGACGCAGTCCTTTAACTGATTTAGAGTTGGTAATAATCGATGACATGTCTATTCCTAGACTTAATGAACTACAATTATCTCAAAATTATGTTTTTTTTTCTAAGGAATAAAAAGAAAATGTCAAATTTTTGTGTAGTACCATTACCCTTCTCAGGACTACAGCTATATAGTAGGTGTTGCCATTCAAGAGGTAAATTCCAGCCTTTCAAATCATTTAATGTTGTACCTCTTCTATCTGTTTCTTATTAGAGATTTAATTGTATGTAGAAATTTTCTTGTAAATCTTCAGTGGCATAATACTTTTTCTTATTTTTTTCTAGATACCAAAAGCTGTAAAGATTGTGGTCCAATTTTAGAAGAACTTGAAAGAATAGATGATGATGCTAGTAATTTTGGAGTTGCATTTGCAAAAAACAGTGAAAAATCAACAGCCAAGAAATATGGTGTTACATCATTTCCAGCCCTTATGTACTTTAGGAACCAACAGCCTGCTATATTCGAAGGTAAAGTCCGGATTTGTTTAAAAATTACCAGTAAAATTAGCATCTGTAAGCTTTGTGATTTATTCAATGCTCTTTACTGTTAGTTATTTTCTGTAGTTTCATAATAAGCTGTGTTCCCTGTTAGTGAATTTAAAATGTTCTTTAATTCTTTGAATAAAGCTCATATTGAGAAATGGCTTCCTAGTTTAATTGAATTAATAATCTAAAGCAACTTATGGGAATTTACTAGGAATTTTTTTCCATTTATAGCAAATTTTCGGAGAAAACTCTTCTCCTTCTTCAGGCTCTCTTGTTGTTGTCACTTTTTGCTTGTCACTATCATGGTTACGGTTTACCTTGACGGTTACGGTTAACCTTGACAGTTTAGGTTATTTTTCAACAAATCCTGCCAGATGTTAGGCAGGGAAAATCCTTTGCAGTCATTGATGATGGAATTTTGATTTTTCTCAATCTCTATTCCTTCTTTCAGTTTTCTTTTTGGAAATTGCTTTGGAAACTGATTACTTTAAGGAATTCCAATCCATGCTGTGCCCAGTTTCTCTAACATGCCTATCTAATCCAGTCTTGTTGGAGCAATTTTTTATAGCTGCTTTATGCTCAGCTATACGAGTTTCTAGTCTGCGACCTGTTTCACCTATGTAAGATAGTCCACAACTACAATTTACTTCATAAACTACTCCTTGCATTTTTAAAATATCTTCTTCTCTTTGAACTATTTTAGGGAAAAAATTTTTAACTTTGTTCTCTAAACTTGGAGCTAGCCTAATATTGTATTTTTTACTAATTCTCTTTAAAGCCTCAAATAAACCTTTGTGATAAGAAATTTTTCTAGTGAATTTTACTTCTTGCTTTTGTGGGTTCTTCGTACCATTAAAATTCAGAAGCTTCTCAATTTCTTCTTTAGGATAGTTATTTTCTGCAAGTATGACTTTAAGCTCTTCTTTATGGGCTTCTTTTTTATCTGCAGTAGAAACTATTTTATTAATTTTTCTAAAAACTGACTTGCTACATTTTTCTTAATAGAAACTGGATGATACGAATTGAAATCCAGTAGTCTTTTTGTATTCATTGGTTTTTTATACCAACTAGTGAGGAATTTTTCATCTTCATAATAGATAGTAATATCTAAGAGTTTATTCTTCTTTCTTTTTGAAGTTCAATAGTGAACTTAAGGGAATCATCTAATTCATTGAATGAGTCTAGAATTCTTTCTGGAACAATTTCTGAGCTATCTATTATAAATAAGATGTCATCCATGTATCTGCTATATAAGCAGAAGTATGTGGGTTGTACTAGTATCTTTTCTTCTAGTTTTCCCACATAATAGTTAGCTAAGAGTGGGGAGAGTGGGAGCCCATAGCTAGCCCCGATTTTTGAATGAAAAAAGTTTTCCCAAATTGAAAGTAGTTGTTCTGCAAAGAGAAAGTAAGCATTTCGAAAATTCCTACTAATATGTTTTTTTTTCCTTGTTGTGAAAAACTATTAGGTCTGCCAAGTCTTCCGCTATAAAGTCTATAAGTTGATCTATATTAATGTGAGTATACATAGACACTATATCTAAACTACCCATAATAGGAGAATCTAATTTAGGAAGAAGTTCTAGTTTTTCTTTTAGCTGCATTGAGTTTTTAATCAAGTTAGGTGGCTCTTTTAAAAGATTCTGAAGGTGTGACTTTAAAAAATAGTTTAGATTTGAAAGAATAGAGTTTTTTGAGTCTATTATTGGTCTAATTGGTTGGTGTTCTTTATGCAGTTTGACTATTCCATATATTTGAGGTAATCTGAACTGTAATTTTGAGAATTGTTTATAGTTTTCTGGAAGCTGGTTTTTCGTTTTTTGAAGTGAAATAAGCTTAGAGACTTTTTTAATCAAATCTGGTAGTGGGTTTTCTTTTACTTCTTCATACATAGGTTTTTTTTTTTAGTTCTTCTTCCATCTTTTCTAGATAATCTTTCTTATCCATAATAGTAATCAACTTACTTTTGTCTGTTTTCACAGCAACTATACTTTCATTTTTTCTGAAATCTTTAAGAGCTTTTAATTGACTATTATCAAAATTTTTTTTGAGGTTTCCTTACTTGCTTCTGGAATTTTGTAAGGCTATTGTAGTAATCTTTTCTGAGGAGGTCTGCTTTAATTTGGTCCTCTTTTTCTAAAGTGCTGCAGATGCTTTCCAATTCAATTACCAATTTTTCTGGATTTATTTTTTCTTTGGATAGATTGAAATTACTACAATAGCCTTACAAAATTCCAGAAGCAAGTAAGGAAACCTCAAAAAAATTTTGATAATAGTCAATTAAAAGCTCTTAAAGATTTCAGAAAAAATGAAAGTATAGTTGCTGTGAAAACAGACAAAAGTAAGTTGATTACTATTATGGATAAGAAAGATTATCTAGAAAAGATGGAAGAAGAACTAAAAAAACCTATGTATGAAGAAGTAAAAGAAAACCCACTACCAGATTTGATTAAAAAAGTCTCTAAGCTTATTTCACTTCAAAAAAGAAAACCAGCTTCCAGAAAACTATAAACAATTCTCAAAATTACAGTTCAGATTACCTCAAATATATGGAATAGTCAAACTGCATAAAGAACACCAACCAATTAGACCAATAATAGACTCAAAAAACTCTATTCTTTCAAATCTAAACTATTTTTTAAAGTCACACCTTCAGAATCTTTTAAAAGAGCCACCTAACTTGATTAAAAACTCAATGCAGCTAAAAGAAAAACTAGAACTTCTTCCTAAATTAGATTCTCCTATTATGGGTAGTTTAGATATAGTGTCTATGTATACTCACATTAATATAGATCAACTTATAGACTTTATAGCGGAAGACTTGGCAGACCTAATAGTTTTTCACAACAAGGAAAACATATTAGTAGAATTTTCGAAATGCTTACTTTCTCTTTGCAGAACAACTACTTTCAATTTGGGAAAACTTTTTTCATTCAAAAATCGGGGCTAGCTATGGGCTCCCACTCTCCCCACTCTTAGCTAACTATTATGTGGGAAAACTAAGAAAAGATACTAGTACAACCCACATACTTCTGCTTATATAGCAGATACATGGATGACATCTTATTTATAATAGATAGCTCAGAAATTGTTCCAGAAAGAATTCTAGACTCATTCAATGAATTAGATGATTCCCTTAAGTTCACTATTGAACTTCAAAAAGAAAGAAGAATAAACTTCTTAGATATTACTATCTATTATGAAGATGAAAATTCCTCACTAGTTGGTATAAAAAACCAATGAATACAAAGACTACTGGATTTCAATTCATCATCCAGTTTCTATTAAGAAAAATGTAGCAAGTCAGTTTTTAGAAAAATTAATAAAATAGTTTCTACTGCAGATAAAAAGAAGCCCATAAAGAAAACTAAAGTCATACTTGCAGAAAATAACTATCCTAAAGAAGAAATTGAAGCTTCTGAATTTTAATGGTACGAAGAACCCACAAAAGCAAGAAGTAAAATTCACTAGAAAAATTTCTTATCACAAAGGTTTATTTGAGGCTTTAAAGAGAATTAGTAAAAAAATACAATATTAGGCTAGCTCAAGTTTAGAGAACAAAGTTAAAATTTTTTCCCTAAAATAGTTCAAAGAGAAGAAGATATTTTAAAAATGCAAGTAGTTTATGAAGTAAATTGTAGTTGTGGACTATCTTACATAGGTGAAACAGGTCGCAGAACTAGAAACTCGTATAGCTGAGCATAAAGCAACTATAAAAAATTGCTCAACAAGACTGGATTAGATAGGCATGTTAGAGAAACTGGGCAGCAGCATGGATTGGAATTCCCTTAAAGTAATCAGTTTCAAAGCAATTTCCAAAAAGAAAACTGAAAGAAGGAATAGAGATTGAGAAAAATCAAAATTCCATCATCAATGACTGCAAAGGATTTTCCTGCCTAACATCTGGCAGGATTTGTTGAAAATAACCTAAACTGTCAAGGTTAACCGTAACCGTCAAGGTAAACCGTAACTATGATAGTGACAAGCAAAAAGTGACAACAACAAGAGAGCCTGAAGAAGGAGAAGAGTTTTCTCGAAAATTTGCTATAAATGGAAAAAATTCCTAGTAAATTCCCATAAGTTGCTTTAGATTATTAATTCAATTAAACTAGAAGCCATTTCTCAATATGAGCTTTATTCAAAGAATTAGAACAAGTATGGGTCAGATACTTGGCAAACAATAAAGAAAGTTCAACATGCTACATTGAAGATGGAAAGATCCATAGCTCAAATCAAGTTCCTGAAAAATTGCAAGGTAAATAACTTTATTCCAAATTCATTTAGACTTAGAAAACCATTTAAAGATTTACTTTCAGCCAACTTCATAAGAAAAATAGAGCAAAAAACGTTAAAAAGAAGTATTGAAGCAAAATATAAAAATGTTGCTTATTATAAAAAAGTAAAAGTAGAAAATGAAAAGAAAATTTCTGGAATCTTAAGGGATACAGTAAAAGCAGAATTGGATGACTGGCTAAAAATTGGAGTAAGAAACAAAAATAAGAAATTTGTTAAAAAGCTGAACCTTAAAGAAGAAAAATTTTGAAGAAAAACTATTCAAGTAAGAACAAAAAAACTGCAGTTCTTAGTCATGTGAAGGACAACACTGCTACTGGAGTTAGCCAAGAATTATTACAAGTGATAAATAAAGGAAGTAATTTCAATCTATCCAAAGAAAAAATAAATCCAGAAAAATTGGTAATTGAATTGGAAAGCATCTGCAGCACTTTAGAAAAAGAGGACCAAATTAAAGCAGACCTCCTCAGAAAAGATTACTACAATAGCCTTACAAAATTCCAGAAGCAAGTAAGGAAACCTCAAAAAAATTTTGATAATAGTCAATTAAAAGCTCTTAAAGATTTCAGAAAAAATGAAAGTATAGTTGCTGTGAAAACAGACAAAAGTAAGTTGATTACTATTATGGATAAGAAAGATTATCTAGAAAAGATGGAAGAAGAACTAAAAAAACCTATGTATGAAGAAGTAAAAGAAAACCCACTACCAGATTTGATTAAAAAAGTCTCTAAGCTTATTTCACTTCAAAAAAAGAAAAACCAGCTTCCAGAAAACTATAAACAATTCTCAAAATTACAGTTCAGATTACCTCAAATATATGGAATAGTCAAACTGCATAAAGAACACCAACCAATTAGACCAATAATAGACTCAAAAAACTCTATTCTTTCAAATCTAAACTATTTTTTAAAGTCACACCTTCAGAATCTTTTAAAAGAGCCACCTAACTTGATTAAAAACTCAATGCAGCTAAAAGAAAAACTAGAACTTCTTCCTAAATTAGATTCTCCTATTATGGGTAGTTTAGATATAGTGTCTATGTATACTCACATTAATATAGATCAACTTATAGACTTTATAGCGGAAGACTTGGCAGACCTAATAGTTTTTCACAACAAGGAAAAAAACATATTAGTAGGAATTTTCGAAATGCTTACTTTCTCTTTGCAGAACAACTACTTTCAATTTGGGAAAACTTTTTCATTCAAAAATCGGGGCTAGCTATGGGCTCCCCACTCTCCCCACTCTTAGCTAACTATTATGTGGGAAAACTAGAAGAAAAGATACTAGTACAACCCACATACTTCTGCTTATATAGCAGATACATGGATGACATCTTATTTATAATAGATAGCTCAGAAATTGTTCCAGAAAGAATTCTAGACTCATTCAATGAATTAGATGATTCCCTTAAGTTCACTATTGAACTTCAAAAAGAAAAAGAAGAATAAACTTCTTAGATATTACTATCTATTATGAAGATGAAAAATTCCTCACTAGTTGGTATAAAAAACCAATGAATACAAAAAGACTACTGGATTTCAATTCGTATCATCCAGTTTCTATTAAGAAAAATGTAGCAAGTCAGTTTTTAGAAAAAATTAATAAAATAGTTTCTACTGCAGATAAAAAAGAAGCCCATAAAGAAGAGCTTAAAGTCATACTTGCAGAAAATAACTATCCTAAAGAAGAAATTGAGAAGCTTCTGAATTTTAATGGTACGAAGAACCCACAAAAGCAAGAAGTAAAATTCACTAGAAAAATTTCTTATCACAAAGGTTTATTTGAGGCTTTAAAGAGAATTAGTAAAAAATACAATATTAGGCTAGCTCCAAGTTTAGAGAACAAAGTTAAAAATTTTTCCCTAAAATAGTTCAAAGAGAAGAAGATATTTTAAAAATGCAAGGAGTAGTTTATGAAGTAAATTGTAGTTGTGGACTATCTTACATAGGTGAAACAGGTCGCAGACTAGAAACTCGTATAGCTGAGCATAAAGCAGCTATAAAAAATTGCTCCAACAAGACTGGATTAGATAGGCATGTTAGAGAAACTGGGCACAGCATGGATTGGAATTCCCTTAAAGTAATCAGTTTCCAAAGCAATTTCCAAAAAAGAAAACTGAAAGAAGGAATAGAGATTGAGAAAAATCAAAATTCCATCATCAATGACTGCAAGGATTTTCCCTGCCTAACATCTGGCAGGATTTGTTGAAAAATAACCTAAACTGTCAAGGTTAACCGTAACTGTCAAGGTAAACCGTAACCATGATAGTGACAAGCAAAAAGTGACAACAACAAGAGAGCCTGAAGAAGGAGAAGAGTTTTCTCCGAAAATTTGCTATAAATGGAAAAAAATTCCTAGTAAATTCCCATAAGTTGCTTTAGATTATTAATGTTCTTTAATTTTATAAGCTTTTTTCTGTCTTTTTGGTAAATATTGGTTTTTCTTAATTTTTACTGGAATTATATTTTTTAGTATTTACTGAAGTAAATTAATAAATATGTGGACTATAATTTGGGGTACCATCTATTTAGCATCAGGTGTCATCTATTTAGCAAAGTTCTCTGAAAACTTGAAAATTGCATAGCTCTGAAACAGAGTTGAGTTCGAACATGTATCTTTCAATTGCTGTCTGGCTATATTACCATCTTGCCAGGATAAGGCATTTCCAAATGACTGAAGAATGTATAATTTGAAATTTGATCTTGATGTGTATTCACTGTTAAGATTGTGCAAAACGTTAGCTTGCAGTACTTTTCTATTTCTGATGCAAAGTAGCGATATGCAGAGCACATTCCTCTGGCAACATTTTTCAAATTTTCCAAAATATTGGCCATTTTCATGTGCATTCATCATTTTGATCACTTTAAAGAGACTTATTTTTATGGCATTGTTATTTACCATTTTATTCATGGAGCAATAGCAAAACTTCAAAACTGCAAAAACTAAGGTCTCAATGAAATACTGGTGATTACATTGTGCTCTGGATTTAAGCCAGAGTGTCGCCTGAGGCTTTTTATTTCACAGTTCATTCCAAATTTAAATGCCTTTTGGGTTTTAGTTTAGTTGTCATTTGCTATGCAAATAAACAAACATTGAGGCTTAGTCACTCAACATAGCCAATATAAACTTTGAGATAATGTCAATATTTTGAGCTGAATGTCAATATTCCCCTTTCTAATTAATCTGTAAGATAAGTTGTCAAAATGTAGAATGATGGAAAGATTTTATATGTCAACCAGTCACAAGTAACAACTGCAAATTGGTTTACCCAACCTTGCACCCCTCCTCTGCAAAGTAAAATGCTAGGTCTGCTAGGGCATTGTCCATTATGTAATTGGTTCTTTATAATGGCTTGTGACTGTGCAAATATTTGTCACTCTCAGTGAGAGCATTAGATCTTCCAGAAGCAGGACACCAGTCTTCAATAAATAACCAAAATGTGTACGAAGTTCTGTTTTTGGCATACATTTATTCATTTTCAGACCCATTTGCTACATCCAGCTAGCTCAAATGTACCACTCCTATCTGAGTCCTTTTTCCTGAAGTGATGCAACATCATTTTCACGTGATGCTGAACTCTAAGCATAATTTACATATGAAGTTCAAGCATTGCTCATGCCTAGTTCAAACAGCATTACATGGCAATATGTCGTTATTAGTTATATAAATATTTTGCAATGTTTATGATATACTTCTGTTTCACAGGTTTAAAGTTAGCGTTAAAAGCTTGACATCCCAACGTAAATCAATAATTGCTACAAAATAACATCTTGAACAGAGCTTAAATTGTAAGAATAGAGTTTCTTCTTACCTTATGAAGTTAGTATTAACTTGATGCTTGTTCATTTCTACCTCTGTTGCTGTGCTGAATCTGAATAAAATGTTGCGAATGAATACGAATAAAATGTGCACGAATACGAATAAAATGTTGAACCAAATGCGAATAAAATGCTGCAAGCGAATCCAAATAAGCAGTCCAGATGTAAACAATAGTTAGGAGCTATATGATGTTGGGGTTAAAAAGACAATTTGATAAAAATATAATGAACTGCAAAAACCAGATTAGATAGAACTTGCTTTAAGAACGTATTAAAATACCCAAGAGTAAAATGATTCTGTCCGATGTCCTCCTTACGCGTTTCAACCATTTAGCCATGGTCATTCTCAAAGGTAACTGTTACTACTGTTGGTGACTGTATGCCATTGCTTTGTCGGTGATTTGCCACATCACCTCCATTGGTACCGCCTAGTTTCTCATTGTGCATGCTTGTGATTGCGCCATCTACCGATGGTAAGGTTCCCAATCTTGTTCTGCTTTTTATATTTTGTATTTTGATTCTTCCGTTCTCTCTCCTGTTGTATCTACTCTGGCGACGTAGTCCTCATGATGAACTGGGTTCTTGTTTGAAAATTTGACTACCAAATGTATTAAAAATTACCACTCTAAAATTTGTGATTAATAAATTTTTACTGTAGATTTCTAGGTTTTTTTTTTTTTTTTTTTTATTTTTTAGACATTATGACGAAGTAAATTTTTTCATCATTTTTATGCCAGGGGAGGGATTCGAACCCCCAACCTCAGGTTCGCAGCTCCGAGTGCTATCCCATGGCCCACTGGTCAGCCGGGACCATGTGTCGCTGTAGGCAGTCATCCTATGAAGAATGTGCATTTGAGAAATCCCAGACAATTTGGTGTGCGGAACGTAACATCGCACTGATTTTTTTTGTTTTTTTGTCGAAGCACTGAAGAAGGGATTCTCTTTTTTCTATCTCGCGGTGTGGAAAGAGCATCCCATCATTGCAAGAAACCTATTAGCCATGTCATCCTTGAAGTTCGGGCGCCAATATGATGAAGTAAATTTCTCCATTTTTATGCCAGTGGAGGGATTCGAACCCCCAACTCTCGGCTCTGGAGCTCCAAGTGTTATTCACTATAGTACACTGGCATGTATGTGCTCTCACTGCTATCTGCCTTTATCACATGTGTGTCCTGCGGGACAGGCACTCCACAACATCTTCATGTCCTTTGAATAAAGCTCCATGTCCGTTGAATAAAGCTCATGTTGAGAATTGGCTTCCTAGTTTCTTAATTCAATTACTAATCAAAAACTACTATTATGGGAATTTTTACTAGGATTTTTTTATTTTAATTGCAAATTTTTGGAGAACACTTTTCTTTTTCAGGCTGTCCTTTTGTTGTCACTAAAAGGAAAAATGCATACCATCACCGTCAACTGTAATCGCGATAGTGACGGGAATCAGTGACAACAAAAGGACAGCCTGAAGAAGAGTTTTCTCCAAAAATTTGCAATTAAAATAAAAAAAAAAAATTCCTAGTAAAAGTTCCCATAATAGTAGTTTTTGATTAGCAATCTTCATGTCATCCACCCACTGAGAATGTTCTGAACCAGACTGGAAATTATTGTTCTAACAGGAATGAGAATATTCTGTCATTTTTGGAATTTCAAATCTTTCTGACTGATATCTAACAGTCTCTTCTCTCATTAGATCAAGCATTTCTGCCCCCTCCCCTTTTTTAAAGGAAGATTAAATTTCCAAATTGGTACTTCATCTGCCTGTGTTAGAATTCGTGCCCTTTCCGTGATCGGTAAAATTTTTTATATTCACTTTTGCTTAATGTGTGGACAAGCATGTTTTCTTTTTGTTGAAAGTGAAATTATGTTAAAAAACAGTACTGCATACTCATTGTGCAGAGAAAATTACCTTTGGGGAATGAAAGACAATGACAGAGTGCTAAGTTCCCATTTTGAAACTTTTTCTTTTTTGTAAACAACAGGAAAAATGCATGCTCTTTTTTATATGTTAATATAGAAAGCAGAGTAACAAAGCAACAAAAAAGCTTGTAACAGATTTTAATTAATTTTTGATCATTGATGAGACTTGAAAGCTTGATAAGGGGCCGTCCATAAAGTATGTCAGAGATTACAGGGGGAGGGGGTTCCTGACAAACGGACCAAATGTGACATGGGAGAGGGGAGAGGCTTAGTAATTCGGACGTCCAGCGGCAAAAATATAGTGGAATCATAATATTAAAAAACAAACTCCTAGTTTGTTCACATTGGAATTTAAATAGGTTTGCAGATATGTCTTTATATCATCGTAAGGGGGTGGGGTGGGAAATAAGTTTTTTTTTTTTTTTCAGTTCTTTATGGCAGTCTGCAGTATCTTTTATGCTTCTTAGAATTAAGCTCTTTCACCTTAATTTACTGAGAGAACGCAATGTTTATTGCTTAATTTTATTTTACTTGAAATATACGTCTGCAATTTGTATTTCTTTTTCCGGGGGGGGGGGGAGGCATCTCCGTGTACCACTGTGTTCTATTCCTAAAATCTCAGTTGCTTTGAGTTAAAAAAAAAAAAACTAATGGCTAATGCGTTGTCAACCGAGCTGTTTTGAGAAGGGCTGTGCACCCTAGGATAGCAGTGTAGAAACAGCACCGAGCGGAGGTAAATGAGTTGCAAAAAAAGTTTTGGATTGCATGGGATAGTTTAAATGTCAGAGAAAATTGATTGCTGCCATGGTGGAACGAAAACAAACTACTGGCACCACTATGACAGAACTGTTCACTCGAGGTGATTTACGTGTCATACCTCAGCAGAGTATGTTCAATAAAGCATGCATTCAAAGTGAATTAAGTGCTGGGTTAGTACAGTTGTATATATTTGTGGCTTCTTAATTCCAAATGAATAAGCAGAAGTTATTTCAGCAGCTGCATGCAGGATATAAAACAGCACATCCAAATAAAATAGGGAAACAACAACAGGATGACATTGTATCCATTTGGAACTCCATCAAGGCAGATTTGAATTTACCTGAATTAGTAGAAAAGTACTTAAGTGAATGGAAATCAAAAGAGTTACAGAGAAAAGCTTCACCGTTGTCATTCTGGGGAAAACAATCTCAACAAGCTGCTATAAAAACTGAATCTTCTGATGCTTCTCAAGATGCATCTTCAAGCATTGAAGCGAATTGTCCTCCCGGAACATCTACAACAACAAAAACCATTGTTGTTTCTTCTGATAAAAACAATAATGAAGAACAAAACCCATGTTCATCAAAAATTAAGCCAGGAATATCCACTCGATTAGCAACAAGCTCTGAATTATAAAATCGATGTTTTAAATGCAGATATAGTTGGACTACTGAAAAGGAAACAAAGTGGAATATTAACGGAGTATAGACGAAAAAACTAACCGTAAAAAAGCATGAAATGCAGAGAAAAGAAAAGAGCATGCTACAAAGAAAAGCAAGGTACGTGAACTTTATGAAAAATATCCTGAACTCAAATCCAAGCTTAAAGTCCTGGAAAAAAACAGACCATCCTTCTTTAGAAAATGACCAGCCATTGCTTTTAAAAGCAATTGCAGATATAGCTATATTTGGCTCTGCTGCCCACGAGAAGTGCTGTGAAGAATCGTATCGTTTGGTAAAGATGTTATCTGACTTAACGGAAAAGCTGAAGGAGGATGAATATGATGTTAGTAGAAGCTCTGTTTATTTACGGCTCCTTCCATGACGAAGCTTGTCATCAGAAGGGAAATGCCTGGTTTGTACTGTACCTGTAAAATTAATTCAAGCAACAGCTGAATTACATGCAAAACATATAGATACCAGTTTTTCAATGGCAACAATGTCGTTTCTTGAGCAGCTTGCTTCTTTATTGGGGTCACAAGAAGTGTCTTTTCTGAGCCAAAATGGTAAAGCACGCATACCTCCAGGGTTAACAGCAGCCAGTAAGCAAGCACCGATACTGATTCAGTGGAATACTGAGTTACTTTGCCTGATCATGATTGGGTAATTGCAAATTGCTGTAAACTAATTCCATCAGTGTATGCAGGTATCGTTGTTAAAGATGGTCTGTTTGGAGAACAGGAAGCTGTTAGATATTGGAATATTCCAGAAATACTGCTTACCTTTGAGGCCCACTTCTGAAAAACATGTCACATTTCACACACATTATTTGGTCCAGGTTGCTGTCTATGTCCTTCAAGCTGTGCCTAGCTGTATGGTCCCAGTACGTTTTCACCGTCTTTGTTTACTCGAGTGTTACTACTATTTAAAATCTCGGGATAGTAGATTAAAACTTCAAAAAACACACACTAAAAGTTAAAAAATCTGACACTACTGACTAAGTACTGCAGGTGAAGGAAAATGGAAGTCCCCAACAACCACAAGACTCCTTCACTAGCACTAAGTTTTCATAGTACATTAAAAAAGAAAAAAAACATAACAGAAAGAACAACATGACCTGATAAACACAAAAGTTTAAGATTTAGACAAAGAACACTGACTGACCCTTCGTTAAAAATGCTCAAAATTTTCCCTCTACACTTTGGGCATCAGAACATGTCTTCCCACAAACCCCCGGTTAATAACAAATTTCTCTAGCGCACAGATGACTCCTACGTCTCTTCTGTAGTACCCAGGTTTCTCTGCCATACATCAGAGTAGGAACAATTACACTTTCATACATAGCCATTTGCGACTCTATTGAGAACCCATCATTCCTGTGAAAACCTCCCAAAGCAGGTATGACTTTCAATGAAGAATTCACTTGCCTACTAATTTCACCATCCAATTTGTTCTCTCTGTCAAACATGCTTCCTAAATACACAAACTCATTCACCTGGTCAATCACTGTGCCATTTAGACTTATATTACATTCAGTGCTAATAGTTCCTCTCTCAAAAACCATAACTTTGGTTTTTCCTTTATTTATACTCAGTTTGAATTTCATGCAAACTTTGTACATCCAGGGCAACATACTCTGCAAATCACTTTTGCTCTCTGCCAACAGTACTGTGGCAACAGCATTCTGCACGCATGCATATTACCAAGACATAAACCTGTATTATCCATCTTGGCATCGTGCATGCACACATCCATAAATATATTAAACAGCCATGGTGATATTACACAACCTTGTCTGACTCCTGCACCAATAGAAAACTATTTTGATAAAACACCATTCACTCGTACATAAGCTCTACTGCCAGCATACATGGCTTTTACACTATTAAGTAGATTCCCAGTAACACCATATTCATTCAACACCTTCCACAAAAGTGTCCTATTTACTTGGTCGTAAGCTTCCTCTAAATCTATGAAGGCAGTAGAAACTTTCTAACCAACAGCCAGGTACTTTTCAATCATCGTGTGTAATGCAAAAATTTGGTTAGTGCAGCCTTTACCAGGTTTAAAACCACTCTGAACATCCCACACTTTCTCTGATGTAGGATTCGTATGCTTTCAAAAACGACCTTACCAAACACCTTCCCTGGCACACTCAGTAAGCTAATACCACAATAGTTCTTGCAGTCAGTCTAATAACCTTTTCCTTTATACAAGGGAAGAATGATAGCATCCTTCCAATCCCAAGGGACCATTCCTAACTCCCAGCTCAACTGGCAAATTTCAGTTAACCAGTGAACTACATGGTCACCACCATATTTCAATATCTCGGCAGTTATGCCACCAACTCCCGGAGCCTTACCATTCTGAAGATATTTTAGTGCTTTACACGTCTCTTCTTTTGAGATCCCTCCTGTGCTTCTATCATTCACTGTGGCATCATCTGCTTCTTCTTCAGAATCACCTTTGCTTTCTTGATCTTAATAACTCACAGAAGTATTCACTCCATCTTTCATTTAACTCATTGGGCTCTCATATCATTTTCCCAATCCTGTTCTTCACACAACTTACAACTTTGTTTCCCCTATTTTTCCTGAGTCTTATGTACTTCCAGAAAGTTTATCTTTCTTCGTCACCCACCCATCTCAGATTTTTGTGAAAGTTGGTACAAAGTATTGTACTGGTGAGATATGAAATCTGTTTAAATTTTAGGTTAATCGGTCCAGTAGATATTGAGAAATGCCACTTAAAAAATTGGGTAGCTCCGTGTTTAAAGTTTTCGCAACATAAATTTTCACAACCACACTGTAGGACAAAAAAAAATCATAACTTCACAGCTAACTGCTGCAGCCACATATTTGTTTTTCTTAAATGATCTGCGTGATCCATACATTTTGGAACAACTTGTTTCTGCACCTTTTTAGAATTAAAAGAACACTTTTTTTAAAATTTAGTGACAAGACATGAAAAAATGAGGCCACATTTTTATTAAACAAAACAATTTTTTTAAAAATGAGCCTGCACTTCAAATTTTCTAAAAATATTTTCACATGTGTATTATAACATAACCTTTCAGCAGGGGGAAAAATACTTTGGGCAATTCGCAATTTTGGTGAAGAAAAAAAAATCCAAAATGTTGTGTTTTATATATGGGACATTCCAACCTGATATTACCCAATTTTTTAATTAAGTGATTGCTTGACCATTTCGTACACCTTTCTCTCCCATAGTTTAACACTGTTGGTGAGTAGCTCAAAACATTTTTTTTTTTTTTTTTTTATCTACGATCACTTTGGTTATAGGTTCATTTTTCTTTTCTGCAGCAAGCCAAAATAGGGGCTCACAATAGTTTTGAAAAAAAGGCAATTGTTTTCCTTTCATTGTAGATCGAAAGTTATGGTTTTCACTACCTTAAAGAGGAAATTTTCGGTTTACAAAAAATTTATAGAAATGATAGAAAATATTTTGTTTTGACCTTGTTTAAAATGGCGTTGAAATCTGCAATAGTCGCAAGCATAATCACCATTTTTGATGGAATGCTAAGGTGACTGGGAGTTGGAACCCCAAGCTGGGATTTTTTTGTAATAACTATCACCACTAGTTTTCAACTGTGGAAAACTTGAATCTGGATTTGGTCCACCCCCTCCCCCTCAAAGTTGCAAAATTTTGAACTTTTGCAGATTTCAAGGTTACATATCTCAAAAAAGGGACCAGATGAAATTTTTTTCCTACCAAGGATACCCCTACTGGTACTCAACAAAACCTGCGAGTTTCATTTTGTGGTTCAAATTGGTTTAGAAGTTACAGGCTCTGAATTACTTGTAAAAAAAATGGTGACATTCAAGCACTCAGAAATGCACAGAAACTGATGAATATTTATGTTTATTTCTGTTTTCAAAATATTTTTTAAGTCTTATGGAGTTATATTTAAATACCTTTAACTACCAAATACTATATGTACAATTTATACATAAGGTAAATTAAACAAAACAAAACAAAACAACCTTACCAGAGCATATTGTACAATTTGCAATTCACAAACTTTAGCAGCAACACTTGTCTAGATGTATAGCCTTATTTTTGTGAGCTTGCTTACAACTCACTGTATTTGTTACTGTTGAATTTAATATTTTGACCAATTTGAATTTGTAACTGATCAAAACACTAGCCTGCAAAGCTGTGCTCACAATCGCCAGTCAAATTGCCAAAGTTTTTTTACAGTTTCCATACTTAAAAATAATTGCCAATTGCAAAAAATGCGACTGACAGGGCCACCTATGCTATCCCAAGCTGTTTCTTTTCCTTCCTTCCTTTTTTTTTTAAAGAAAAGCAGCTGCAAAGACTAAATTTTTTACTAATCTAAATTTCTCACTCTAAATTTCTTACTAATTTAATAAAATATAAACTACTGGAACAAACTATTTTATGAATTGTTTTGACATTGTATGATATGTTTATGTATGATTTAAAAATTAATTTTTCCTTGGTTACATATAAGAGATAAATTAATTCTTTTCTCTGTAAGTTTGAATTAAAACTAAACACAATTACTGATTTTCATATGAAAAAAAAAACTTTGGCTGAACCAGGTCTTCAGCCTGTTTGGATAGGCTGTATTGTTCTTCTTGTTGCAATGTTTACCTCAACCAAACATAATGTGTGGGTCAGAGGTACTTCACAACAATCATTATTAGGCCAATAAAAAGACTGAGAAAGCCCATGTGGGTGCATGAATCAAACAGTCGTATCACCTTTATCGTAGTTAATCTTTTCAACAAATCCCACATGACAACTGGAATCATACACACATGCCACATAGCAGTTAGCATGTAACTGTAACTCATCTTGAAAATTAATTACACTGATTTCAGAAATAATGCCATAATATATATCATCTCTTAGCACCAATTCTGAAGTTGGGAAGTGGTGTAAAGTGATGCATTATGTGTGTACTAGGAAGAGTTTTTGCTTTCTCAAAATCGGGACTAAGCTGATTACGCACTTTGTTCATCTCTTTTGCACACACAAAGAAATATATATATATTTTTATATTATCTTTGTAGAAGTTATACATTGTTGCAGCAGATGTTATTTGTTGAGCTAAAGGTTGCTGCAAACTGGCTTTTGTTGTTAGCCTTTTTACAACTGCACCAATACCATCACATGGTGATTTGGCTTGTTGCAAAAAAATGACCACTTCCATACCAATCCGAAAAAGTCCTGTTCATGATAGCACAAGTTCAGAAAATTCTTGCAGTTTTTATATTGTGCATAACAATCATCAGTGAAATACTCAATATTTCTCACAGTCTGTGGTAATGCAAAACTTTTTTTCTAATCTGAAGGAAGTAGAAACATCCACAATGACTAGAAATTTTAGTAGGAGACAAAAATAGTGATAGCAAGTTAGGATAGAACTTTATTTTGAAGTCCTTTAAGGAGGAATGAGTTTTTTGGGTGGAGGAGTGGGGGACTCAACATTCATTAGTAACTGTGACAAGCATTTTATTATTGATACAAAAAAAAATTAGGTTGGACTTTTTCTTTTTTCATTTTCTTAAAAGTATTTACATGCACTAGAAAAAAATGTACCTTATTACAACTTTACATTCAACAGGTTAAATTACTTTTATTTGATTGCACATTTAATATGAAAGTAGAATATTTCTCCTTGTTGAGTTTATTATGCATTATGTATTTAAGGAAAAAATCTGAAGATCCTGAATAAATTATTTTATTTGCTGATTATCTGAATTGTGCATGCATACGTGTGTGTTCTCCCAGTCTTAAGTTCTCCACAGCTGAAAACTCTACTAGCCATAGTTATTACACAAAAATTCCCAACTCCCAACTTGGGGTTCCAACTCCCAGTCACCTTAACAGTCCATCAAAAATGGTGATCATGCTTGCAAGTATTGCAGATTTCAATGCCATTTTAAGCAAGGTTTAAAAAAATATTTTTTATCATTTCTATACATTTTTTGTAAGCCAAAAATGTTCTCTTTAAAGTAGTGAAAACCAAAACTTTCAATCTATAATAAGAGGAAAGAAATTGCCTTTTTTCAAAACCATTGTGAGACCCTATTTTGGCCTGCCGCAGAAAAGAAAAAATGAACCTATATCCAAGATGGTGGCAGACCAAAAAAAAAAAATGTTTTGAGATTCTCACCTATAGTGTTAAACTAGGGAGGGAGGGAGGGGAGGTGTATAAAATGGTCAAACAACCACTTTATTAAAAAATAAGGTGATATCGTATTGAAATGTCCCTTATATGAAACAAGACATTTTGGTGTTTTTCTTTTCCTCGCCAACATTGCAAATCGCCCAAAGTGTTTTTTTCCTGCTGAAAGCTTATGTTATAATACACATATGAAAATATTTTTAGCAAATTTGAAGTGAGGGCCCATTTTGAAAAAAAAAATGTTTTGTTTAATAAAAATGCGGCCTCATTTTTTCATGTCTCATTTTTCCATGTCTTTTGTCACTAAATTTAAAAAAGTGTTCTTTTATTTCTAAAAATGTGCAGAAACAAGTTGTTCCAAAATGTATGGATTATGCAGATCATTTAAGAAAAAAAACTATGTGGCTGCAACAGTTAGTTGTGAAGTTAGGATTTTTTGTCCTACAGTGTGGTTGTGAAAATTTATGTTGCATAAACTTTAAACGCGGAGCTACCCAATTTTTATTAAAGTGGCATTTCTCAATATCTATTGAAATGACTGACCTAAAATTTAAACAGATTTCATATCACACCAGTACAATACTTTGTACCAATTTTCACAAAAATCTGAGATGGATAGGTGACATTTTGTGAAAATGCTGGGTAATTTGACATGGAATGACCCAGACAGCAAACTTTTCAAGAAAGGTAGACCGCACCTTTTTTCAAGGAAGGTGCACTTTTTCTGCCTTCTTTGAAAAAGCCATCTGGTTGATGTGCGAAAGCTTGTAAACTTTGATTTCTATGCTATGCCAAAAAATTTGGATCACTAGTATAGTTATGCTATTTTGAGTATAATTGGTGTACAGTTCCTGTTAATTAATTAGTAACAAAAACTCTTTGTTATCATGCCATTGCTCACTTTCAAATTTTTCACATTTTAAGGTACACAGATATTTTAAGTATTTATTAGCACTATGTTGAATATCACTGCTTGTCAGATTCGAAACATGAAATTGTTGAGTTAGTACCATCAATGACATTAGCCATGAACTTGTTCTAGCTAACTTTATTCTGTTCCTGTTTAGAGTCTTGCCAAAAAATTGCCGTCTTTTCTTAAATGTATCAAGATTCACCATCATTAAAATTCATAAATCATCAACTGTGTTTCATAAATTTTGAGATTACACACACACACACACACACACACACACACACACACACACACACACAAACAAACAATTGGAGTCCAGAAGGCAATAGCTGGCAAATAATCAAAAGCTTTAAATAAAATGTGGTCTA
This sequence comes from Macrothele yani, assembly GCA_039090855.1. Classification (NCBI taxonomy): domain Eukaryota; kingdom Metazoa; phylum Arthropoda; class Arachnida; order Araneae; family Macrothelidae; genus Macrothele; species Macrothele yani. The sequence goes on from CM076996.1 coordinate 121,168,101, forward strand.
AGCGATTTAAAGAGAGAGAAACAAGTGGAAGTCTGATGGCGCAAGGTCAGGCGAATATGCTGGGTGTGGCAACACATCCTACCCAAGCTCCAATAATTTTTGGCGGGTGATCAAACTTGTGTGTGGTTTCGCGTTGTCGTGATGGAACACACCTTTACGATGAACGAGCTCTGGACATTTCTGGATGATGGATTCGTTCAAACTGTCCAACTGCCAACAGTGCACATTCAAATTGATTTTTTGGTTCCATGGTAGGAGCTCGAAAATCACGACACCTATAAAATCCCACCACACTGAGACCAGAACCCTCCGCTGATGAAATGTCTGCTTTGGATGTCGTTTGAGGCAAAGTAGCATGTCAGGACCATTACCGTTCGTGCAGCACATTGTTGTACACAATCCACTTTTCGTCACCAGTTATCAGTTGCTTCAAAAAAGGATTGTTTTCCTCTTGTTTAATGAGTATATCACAGATGTTTATACGCGCCGTCAAATGAGCTTCTTTGAGTTCATGAGGAACTCTCACTTCGAGCTTGCTTACGTATCCCAGCTTTTTCAGGTCATCGTGAATGCTTGAATGATGGATGTGCAATGTGTCTGCAATCTCTCGTGTCATGTAACGTGGGTTTGACTTGATCAATGCCTTGAGTTGGTAGTCATCAACCTTGGTGGGCCTCCCCGACCAAGGAGCATTGTTGAGGTCAAAATCACCAGCACGGAGTTTTGCGAACCACCGCTGGCACTGACGTTCTTGTAGAGCATTATCACCATACACTTTACGCAACTTTTCACAAGCTTGACACATGTTCTTCCCTTTACGGAACTAAAACAGTAAAATAGGGCAAAAATGCACAGTTTGGTCTTCTATCTTCAACTTGATGTCAAATCTCCGCAAATCAACCAAATCGCTCACTATTCCTTTTAGACTGCAGCTAGAACTGGCACCTGTTGAATGCCATAGCGATAACAGAGCTGTACATGCCTCTAGTACTTCCAAAATGGCCCAACCGCCATCGGGTGCCAAAATATGTCATGACTTTTCCAACAACCCAATAGTTCTGCGGTACTGTTGTATCACAACTGAAAATCACTTTTTTTATTTAAGGAAAAAAAAAGTAAGTTGCTCTAGAAACTGTGGCAAGCATAGTATTGGGGGGGTGAAAAAAGTACACCCGACATCCTTAAATTGAAGTGGGTGTTGTGGAAAAAAATTTCATCGGCCCATACCAAAATTTTACTGCAGAAAAATTGTACTGCAATTTTTCTATTGTGGACAATCACAGTTAGAAATTTCAAGATATTTAAATATCGTGGCAAACTCACTTAATCGATGTTTAAAAGGCGAAACACCAGGTTTAAATCTCTAGTTTAGTTAGTTATGTATGTAATTGCGCTGGAGAAGCTTCTAATTTTGGACACACTCAATATTTATATTTGTTTAAAATTTTCTCTTAAGAACGCTGAAGTAAAAAACGTTAAATTAAAAAAAAATGCTTATACAACCTTTTCATGTTTGACAGATCATAAAATAAACTTGATTTTCATACCTTTGAGTTTCCAGTTCCTAAATTATCAACGAAGTGGGCTGAAATTCCAGCAAATATTTGAGAGAGAGAACTGCTACTACCAAAATTATGTTGGAGTTGTACCAAAAATCCTTTCACATAAGACATGGTTTTTAAATTTAAATAAATAAAATTTTCTATTTGTACTGCAATTTTTGTAATTTTTCCATTGTGGACAATCACAGTATGAAATTTCAAAATTTTTAAATATCGTGTAGAACAGATTCTTCATTTAGTGATCATATATTCGTATGTGTTTCAATTATAATACGTGCTTTTATGCAGCGGTTATGTATTGTAAAGACATCTTACTAAATAACATAAACAAAACATTTTGCAACTTCATGTTGAAATGATATTTCCGTAAATGCCTTCATCTGCAGCATTTATCAGTTATCACAAGGAGCGTAAGCTGCGTAGGTAGAACATTTCGGGGGAAAGGGATCGTATACGAACACCCCCGCAAATAATCTTAGTTATTTCAAAATAAGCTCTTGATATTATTAGCTTTCACTCTGAATTCTGTGTTGTCATATAGTGAATAGTACATCCCATAAGGACCATTATCTAGCATTGTTCTGCAACTTAATCAAACATAGGTGAGTATTTTCACTATGTTAACTAAAGTAGTGAAAAAAATTTAGCCCTGTTCAGCCCCCACCTCAATGCTGTTAACATACGAAGATTGTTGTGCCTCCCGACTTTTCCCGATGCCGGGCCCCTCGAAACATTTCAGGATGAAATGAATGGTCAAAGAAACTATAGAAATAGATAGACATCCCTTCCCCACTCCGCAGTTGAGAAAGATATCGGTTAACTGCACGGTGAGGAAGGAGTGGAAGTTTGGAAGAAGAGATTGCTTTTTTAATGCCTAAACAGATTAATCATATCAAATAGAAGTCATTGCTCTCTCCACATTCATAAGTGAGCCACAGAAAAATTCTCATCGGTCGCCACCAGGAATCGAACCCAGGTTCTTCCAGTTACGCCCCGATGGCAGCCGATGAGAATTTTTTCATGACTCACTTATAAACGTGGAGAGAGCGATGACTTCTGTTTGATGTTCCTAATCCACATCAATTGTGTTTATTAATATTAATTATAGTTTTCGGGCTCGTTCGTGCCCTGGCTCTATTTTGCAATATAAAATTCGGGCTCGAGCGGACTTGGGCTGACATACTTTGGGCTCGGGCTCTTAAAATTGAGCCCAAACTCAGCTCTTACAAGCACAGTACTAATGCCTCCTACAACCAATGGGAGTAAAATCAACTACCCCCCTACTTGGGGAATAATATATAGAACATTTTGTACGTACCCCTGTTCTCCCACAACATACGGTACATACATTCTTGTTCCTCGGCTACTAAGTGAACCCAGAAGTTCGCAAACACCCATGGCCCATCGATTGTAGTTGGGATTCTAGCAGTTGCTTGGTGAAGGGATTTTTTTCCCTAATTCAAAATAGAAGGCTTTTTTTTCCCCCGCTTGTTATAATTACATTGTGTGTATTTCGTTTATTAAAAAAGTGTTGTGGTTCAGTTGTGTGTTTAAAACAACTGAACTGAAAACATTTTTAAGAAAGTAAGAAAGAAAGAGACAAATTATATGGAAAGGGCCCACCGGGAAGTGTCCCAGTGGGCCAATCCGCCCCTGGGTACACCCTTGATATGGTTGCCCTTTGGAACCCTATGGTTCTTACCACTTGGACGATAGAATGACCCATCCGTCTTGCGCCGACAATGTGTCCACGATAAAAATTGCTCAGATCACCACATTTACCTATGTTCATTGATTGCAATGCCCTATTGGGAAGCCTTGCTATCCACCTATTTATCTCTTGAGTTCAGTTTGGGTCTGTTCCGCTCTGTGAGGGAGATGCCCATGTCAACTGCCCCTATCTCTAATGTGTTTTCTACTGAGAGTATAATGTGGACCCTTATATTCCAGTGGTAGTGAAAAATTAGGTGCTTTGCTGGGAATAAAAAGTTTCACAATTTTGATGAGTAGCATAATCTTCACCCAAAAGAAAATACTCCTCAATATTTTTCATTTTTAAAAAAATATAATGAACAAATTTTCATGCTCTTTGAAAATTTTTGAAATCCTTTGTCTCTTCTTGTAAACAGGAAATAACTGTTTGCAGGAAATTATCAGTTAAGGTTACTTGCTATTATTGTATGTGGTACTACACACACTACTGTAGGATACACAAAGCTAACTTTTCTGTTTGTTTTAATGCTAATTAAATTGTCCTGAAAAGCATTGTTCCCATCACTAAACAGACAAGTTATGTTTTCAGTTTGCATATCGTAAGAAAAGGTTGGAATGTATGAAGAAAGATTTCTAGTATTCCATTCTATAACACACATTTTTGTTATCACATAAATCTTTTAAAACTCTCAACACTGTTGAAGCATAATACTTTCGAGAGTCTATTGAATGAATGATGACTTTCGCAAAGTTGGAAAATTTGTTGTACAGTGAAAATAATTTAGAAATTGTTTCTGGATTTATCATATATGCTTATAATTATCCTTATTTTTATGTTTATACATAACCAGTATCATTTGCAAAATATGAGAGGAACAGAGTTAAAAGGAGAAAGCCAGCTTGCATAATGCATGCATGCATCAGTGTTTCATAGATTTCATGATGGTACTGTCAGCCATTCCAGTTCTGAAAGAGGTCAGCTGAATTAAAACAGATAAATATACTTACAGACTTATGTTCCATATGTTGTCTTGCATTATCATCTGGTGTTGACATTTTTCTATGCATGTGGGTTTTTCTTTGTTGTTGTTTTGGACTGCACTTTTTTTCTGTGCTGCAACTGGTAGAAATTAGCAGTCAAGGTATTTAACCTACCAGTTGCCACACAGAAAAAAGAGCAGTCCAAAACAAGAACAAACAAAACCCTACGTGCATAGAAAAATGTCAATACCGGATGATAATGCAATACGGAATGTAAGCCTTTTTGTATATATATGTTTTTAATATATAAGATATTTTGCATGTCAAAAGTTTACATATAAGAAACACAAAAAATTTCAAGTTTCTGCAGTTAACTTAAAGAAATCAGCTGGCATAATAATTGGTTACATAGTTCTGTGTGTGTGCCCATGACCCAGGCAAATGTTACTCTTGTCTGTTATGTATTTGGTGTTTCATGGGTAAGTGCTTTAAATCAAATTTTACACTGAATGCTAGTTTTTGTGATGTCTATATTTTTTTTAAAGGTGACCTGATGGATGAGGAAAAGGTTTTAGCATGGTTAACAGATCTAGATTCAATGGAGCTGCCGGACAAAATTGAAGAAGTTAATGCCAAAATTCTTGAAAATCTAATAGAAGACAGTGATTTCCTTGCAGTTTTGTTTTGTAAGCATAAATTTTTATGGTGTGCTCAGTTTGTATGATAAATGTTTATTTCTTATTTCAGTTAAAATTATTTTGTTGAATACATACTTATTATTATTATTATTATTATTATTAATTTTGATTATTGTATAGTGGTGAGTTTGTGAGCATGCTTGTTGAATGTTGAAAATTTTTGTTGTATGGTGTATTTGTTGGACAGAAAAAAAAGTCAAGTAACTTGTATCTAGAGTCCTTGTAGCATTTCTTCATCAAAGTTTACCAAACGTGGTGTAAATAATTTTCAGATGTACCTTTGACTAATTTTGTGAGGTGTTTGTTTGACCCCCTGGGTGATGTCAATGAACAAACTCTATTTACTTGAGTTAGATTATATTTCTGCTAATTATGTATGAATCTCTAGTTTTGATTTCTTGGAGTACTGCTCTAGCAGCCGGTGTAGTGTTTCCAAAATCTTAGAATATCGTGATGCTTTACAGAAGTCTGTTGTGTGTTTTAATTAACACCCATGCTCTTTCTGATTCTCTTTACAGAAAGTAGCTTTATGTACTTTTTCCAAATATTGTGTTGGACTTCTCAAAATCATATAATACCAAATACTGAGTAAAAATGATATGAGTAAAAATCTGTAATGTAATTACTTTCTTCCTGGTTAACTTAAGCTTATGTGATAATTACGTAAAAAATTATTTAAACAGTTTTTTTTTCTTTTACCTACCAGGTTACAAATTAAGCAAGTTTTGGTCTAATAAATGTAATTTGCTATCACATCTGTTGCTCATTTCCAGGTACCAAGAAAACGATCTTATCAATGCATTAATTGTTTTTCTTGGTCAGAAAATGAGCTAATTGCTTACAAAACAAAGTTGAAATTGCATAGCTGCAAACTCTGTTTTTCCCAAGAAAAGCAGTAGAATTGGAAGCTGTATAGTAAATTGGAAGGTGCCAGTGAAAATTGGCACAAACTGATTTTCAAACTTATTCCCTTAATCTCTCAGTTTATCAGAAATTTGTGTGAGTGTGCGTGCGTGTGTGAGAGACAGAGAGACAGACAGAGAGGGAGAGATTTTGTTAGATATTTTGCAGAAGAAAATATTTTTATAATGCATACAAAATTCCATATGCATTCTGGAAAAGTTTCTCCTGATTTCTTCTTCTTATTGTTGAAACACCCCAATTTTTTTCTGTTACATGCTGTGTAGAAACATCATATGGCAGATAAATGAATGTGTTATTTTGAGTGAATTGTTTGAATTGTTCATTTTAACTAAAAATGTGATTCTGGGTGACTGGAAAGTTACTAGCCCCCCCCCCCCTCACTGTAAATTCCTTCGAATCATTAATTTCAACCAGAAAACAAGATTTTCATATGTGGTAAAGAGGATGGCCCTTACTTGAGTTAAAATTATTTGGAATCTGTCCATTTTGATCACAGAAAACACATTTTCCAGTGGCAGAAAGATCACAGTGTTTTAAGTATGATTTACAGCAACACAAAAAGTGTGGCATTCAGAAATGTAACTAGACATTTCTGCACCCTGGGCAAACCACAAAATATTGCGCCCTTCCCCCCAATGAAGTCATTCAGATAAAATAGCCTTATCACCTGAAATATTATTTTTTAGGATAGTAAAATTGATCTTGTCTGTTGATTATGGACAAATCTGCATTGTTTAGTACCTACACGCACATGCAATTACAGTTTTTCAAAAGAACTAACACTGCTACTGGGAGTTGCTTCTGACATTCTGCTTCACACTGAATTTTATACCTTTTTTCATCATATTCTATTGTAGTTAATTGATAAGATAACTAATAATAACTAACGGTTGTGCAATTGATTCTAAAAACAGGCTAGTTTTCAGCAGATCAGAAGGCCTTTGCAAAGTTATTACCATTTTAAATGTAGTTTGACAACCTAACTTTTAAATATTTTAACTGGGGGTACGATACTGCATTTAGGCTATTAGGGAATTAGGTATCATTTCTTATCCCAAATGGAAACAGCATTTTACCCTCATTAATTGTGTCGGAAAAAATTAGGAAACGGGCACAGAACTCAGAAGGGTTTCGTGCATTTCTCTTACCCTTACTTACATCTAGGATGTTATGAATAGTGAAACTGAACTGTAAAATACAAAATATGAAGAGAGCGGTGAGATTCCCAACTGCTCTGGATTTATGACCTTTGGTACCACATTAAAGGAACTGAATGCAGTTTGCAGTAATGGTAGTAATTATCGAATTGTCCCCAGAAAATAAAAAAAAATATGAACGACATCCTTATATCGTAACATACAAACAACTGCACCGTCATTTCTGATTGTGAGCAACTTATATACCCTGCACATTTTGAAGAAAAAAGGTGAATTTTTAGCCACCAAGTTAGTATAACTGGCAAAAGAAGTTATAGGTAAATTCTGTACCAGAGACTGGTGCAAAAGTTTTAATTCCGATTTTAATCAGATCGTATGCAGCGATTTTTGCACCCTCTCTTGAGCTGCACTCAGGGCAGCCACACCATCTGCCCTGTCGTAGTTACACCTCTGGTGGCATTATTTGAGAACAATTTCAACAGCATGAAGAATGCTTCATTATTTGAATGCAATGGCTAGTGATAAGAAGATTACAGCATTATTTGGATGCACTTTAGAATGTTGGAAAGATTGTAATTATTGAAACATGCCTTCTGTTGGTCCAAAGAATGTTTTGTTGTTTGAATGTGATTGTTGGCAGCAGAGAGATTATGGTATTACAGAAACATGAAGTAATGGGATCCCCATAATGAAATGATAGTAAAATCATCCCTTCATCCTCCCATAATGGGATGTTTGTAAAACTGTTTGTACAAAAATGAACAGGTTATGCTTTTTATTCGAAGTGTTGGGGTAATTACAGCAAAAAGTCTCTTTTTGCTAGTGGCAATCGGAGCTGTACAAAAATAAAATGTATCTGCGTACCCAACCATTGAAACAGAAAACTTGCTTATTATATTTGCACTTTTAAGGTATTAACCTCTTGCAAAGTGCGCATAGTTTACGTGCAATTCATAAATGAAAAAACCATTAGAAAGTACCACTCACTCACCATAAAGATCATGGTAACTTCCAATGACAACACACTTCCAACACGTCATTCATCGTGATGTAACTGGGCTTCCAAGGTTTACAGACTTCTTGCTTACGCTTCTTACTTCCGGGTGTGAAACATCGTATTTTTTTTTTTCCTTAGCCTTATGAGATGTCATCTCATTATGAGATGTCATCTCATAAGGCTAAGAAAAATCATCTCATAAGGCTAAGGAAAAAAAAAAAACAAAAAAAAACGATGTTTCACACCCGGAAGTAAGAAGCGTAAGCAAGAAGTCTGTAAACCTTGGAAGCCCAGTTACATCACGATGAATGACTTGTTGGAAGTGTGTTGTCATTGGAGGTTACCATGATCTTTATGGTGAGTGAGTGGTACTTTCTAATGTTTTTTTCAGAAAACTTGCTGCTAACCCGCGAATCACGATAACAATAGAATAAGATAATTTAAAGAAAAATTAATAAAACAATAAATAATCATCAGAACATTACAGATTCCAGTGAGGACAAAATAACAAGTTATACATTGCAACTGAATGTGCAGCAGTGTGTGTGAAATGGACCTTTAGGGCAAAATATTAAAATATTGGACTATAAATCTCATAAGAACAAGAGACTAATTAAAGAAAGTTTTTATATCTAGAAAAACTGTTCCATTACTGAACTTTCAAAAATTATAAATAACATTTTCAACAATTTAATTCAAAAATAGTAGACTTACAAAATACATAAGGAAAAGATTTTAATTTAACAACTGGTAACTGCAAAAGGAACCTGGCAATATGATTTAAATTCTTGCTTTGTAAACAAAACTTTTGATACAGTTCGTATACGTAGGAACAGGCTTTGATAAAATCAAGAGGCCGTAAAGAACTCAGATATGAAAAATAGTTTAACATTATCACGTTAAAATATAATTAAATATATTAATCTGAGTACAGCCTTGATTGTTTTAATTGCTGAAAATAACATTTTTAATTTTTTTAATCAACAAGCAAAAACTATCTGCAAAATCTGCTAATAATTTGGAAACTATCCTTGTATTGCGTACGCGTGTACATCTATATTCTGCTACTTTGGTGGCAATCAAAGCCAGAATTTATGAACTAGAATAGTTTCATATTAAAACAGTTTGCCATCTCTCATTGCTAACCAAATATAAGGCTTTATTTTACTGAGGTAACATAATGTTATTAAAATGGTGTGATAAATTCTGTAATCATTCACAATAGAAAATTATATGTTTTACATAAAAATTAATTGATTCCAAATGATTTCCATTCAAATGAAATGTAACTTTGTTTTATTTCCATTAACTATGTTATTAATTACCATTGATTAACTCAAAATCTGTAGAGGTACTGGGAACATCTTTGAATTTTTTCATGAACAGGCTGTAATGAATTCAGGGCATTGAAAATGGGGAAGGGGAGGTAGAGAAAGTGATAAAGTACTAATAGTGGAAACTGCAACAAAGGCTGCTGAGAAATGGGAAAGCAGGATGGAGACAGAATAGGAGATGAACTGTTGCTGTGAGACCGTGGCACATGATATGTCACTGATTATAACAGTCCATGCCTTAGAGAAAACATGGAACTCATGGTAGTGGATATGTGGGCAAAAAGATTCTTTTTGCGTATGTTATTTGGCTGGAGAAACGATACAATTAGCTTTGTATATTTTTCCTAAAGTAAAAAAAAATATTAAATGTTTTTTTCTGCATTTCATTAAACTCAAGAAAGAGGATTCTACATATATTGTTACAGTGTGCTGTGTGACAAAATAAGTTTCTACGTGTGTTGACTATGAGTTATGCTACAATATTATTGAAATCTATGGTAAAAATAATGTGATGAGAAAATGTACCATTTTTCATTATTTTGAAAAAGTTGGCAGCCATAAAATTGCGACATTTTATTTAACTAATCTGTTTTTATCTTTAACTATGTTTGTATATGTGCATGCACGTGCACACAAAATCTGTTGAGAGCATTAATGCTGACCAAATTGTGTGATTTACTCAAGCACTCCATCAAAAAACAAAACAAAAAAAACAGTCTCCTGTATTGTACAAATGTTTTTGCAATGAACTACCTGAATTTGGTGGTTAAGTATTTCATTATATTAGTGAACTTGAAAAAAAGCCATGATTTCATGACCTTTTTTCATGAGTAGCAAATAAATTGCTTTGGAATAGCAGCACATTAAAAAAAATATTCCTATTAGTTCTGTCCAAAATCAGTTAAGCAATATAGTTCATAAATCAAAGCTTTCTGCAAACATTTGAATGATAGCTTGATGTTTCATGTTCCACATTCCATTTTCTACCACATCCATAATTTTTAGTGTGGGCATAAAAAGACATTGGGTGAACGTGACCATCGTCGGCTGTCAAGAATCATTTCATGCAACACTCTCGCAAGTAGCATCGGAAATTAATGGTGGAGCCTCAACAAGCAAACGGAAATATGCAGCGTCTGGACTGTGCAGCGTACCCTGCACGATATGGGCTTTGGGAGCCAACGCCTAACTCGAGTCCCCAGGATGGGTGCACGACATAGAGCTATGCACCTCGCTTGGGCACAGCAACACTGCCACTGGACACTTGATGAATGGAAACAAGTAGCCTGGTCTGACGAGTCGCGTTTTCAATTGTATTGAGCAGATGAAAGGATTCATGTGTGGCGCAAACCCCATGAAACCATGGATCCTGCATGTCAACAGGGAACTGTACCAGCTATTGGGGGGTCCATAATGGTATGAAGTGTGTTTAGCTGGACTTCACTGGGACCCCTGGTACGTCTACAAATATCTGTGACTGGCCAACACTATGGGCGCATCCTTTCTGACAAGGTACACCCATTCATGTCATGCATTCATGCTGATGGGTTGGGCCTGTTCTAACAGGACAATGCACCTCCACACAAATGTCAGGATGCCACATTATGGTTAGAGAAGCATTCATCTGAGTTTGGAGTGTTGCCATTCCCACCCAAGTTCCCAGATCTGAACTTGATAGAACACATTTGGGATGCCATGCAATGTACTATCAAATACAGGAATCAGAGACCTCGGAATACACCCGAATTGTGGAACTCTCTGCAGGAAGTATGGTGTGCATTGCCTACAGCATATTTCCAGAAGCTAGTGGAGTCCATGCCCCATCGTATTTCTGTAGTCCTGCGCTCCCGTGGGGACCTACCAAGTATTAGACTGGTGTATCAGTTTTTCTGGCACTTCAGTGTATATTTACACAAAGTTTCAATTTACTTCCAATATTGGAGGTTATATTATTTAACGTGCATTAATGCATTTGCATTTTGAACTTCACTTTTAGTTGGTAAAGTTCGATGAACACTTACCGCACGTGGGGCTTGGCTTTCAATTCATATTTCCGTTATGTGGATGCGGCACGGGGTTTTTCATTTGGCCACGGGTCCGCTTCTTTTTTCCGTTGGAATTTATTTTGCCTCATCACCAAATGAGTTTTTTTCCTTTGCTGCATCCTCATTTACTTCAATATTTATTCATAACCCTAGTACTTTCGGTAATACTCCTTTACCGTCTTCGAGGGGACGTTTTGCTCCGACTAGCACGGACCGTGTCAGCTGGGCATTTCGGTGGTTCTCGCGGGCTGCTTCTGTCGTCGGCTATCGCTTCTTCTTGGGCGTTGTATATAATAAAAATAATGCTGTAGTAAATAAAAAAGAAGTCAAATATTTAAATGGTTTTCCTTACATTAAAGGTACTACCAATGAAATTAATAATATTTGTAAAAAGCATAACATTCAAATTGGAGGAAAAGTAAATACCATCAAAAATATAGTAATAAAAAATAATGAAAAAATAAAAATATTAGAAAAAGCAGGTATTTACTCAATTCCTATTACTGAAAATCCTCCAATGGCTTATATAGGAAGTACCAAAAATAAGCTTAAACACAGATTAAAACAACACGTAAAAAACTGGCAGAAAAAAGAAGAAAAAACAGCACTTATTCAATACTGTCTGGATAACCAAAAATATCCTAAATTCGAAAATATAAAAATCATTAAAAGCTGTAAATCCGAAAAACACCTCAGAATAGCAGAGTCGGTAATGATTGAAAAAAATAGGACAAAAGTTTGCAACCATAATGACCCTAATAATTTGAGAAACAGCTGGAGAAATTTAATTAAAATTGAGCAAAAAAATGAAAAAGTTCGAAAAATGAGATCACTGACCAACAAGAGATGGCGCCACAACGCCCAAGAAGAAGCGATAGCCGATGACAGAAGCAGCCCGCGAGAACCACCGAAATGCCCAGCTGACACGGTCCGTGCTAGTCGGAGCAAAACGTCCCCTCGAAGACGGTAAAGGAGCATTACCAAAAGTACTAGGGTTATGAATAAATATTGAAGTAAATGAGGATGCAGCAAAGGAAAAAAAACTCATTTGGTGATGAGGCAAAATAAATTCCAACGGAAAAAAAAAGAAGCGGACCAGTGGCCAAATGAAAAACCCCCGTGCCGCATCCACATAACGGAAATATGAATTGAAAGCCAAGCCCCACATGCGGTAAGTGTTCATCGAACTTTACCAACTAAAAGTGAAGTTCAAAATGCAAAAAAAAAAAAAAAATTACATTAAGTGTTGGGATTGTCCACCTTTAGGAGCACTAGGGCTGAGAGCTTGGAACTTCGTGTCTTCCCCTTTCCTTTCCCAAAACTGTTGAGGACATTGCTTCCCCAAAATTTCCAAAACAATAATAATTTCTACATTTTTCCTTGAAAATATTAAATCATCCAATTCTTGGCCTCCCTCCTCAAGATAATTATTGCACTCTGTGTCTCTAGCTACTTGCATTGAGATCAATAAAGTGTATTTTCAGGGTTCTGAACAGAACATTCACATTAAGCACTGCTACTTCTTGCTAGATATCTTTTTCAGTCCAGAAAATTTTCTTGGGGTTTATTTCTATAAACTGTGTCCTTAAACTCTCAAAGGAAGAAGTTTGACGTGTGTTCTGAGAAAAAGGCTGTAGGTAGTTTGAAATGACCCGTCTTCAAACAAACAAAAACTGTCTGAGCCATAAACAAATACATCGCTCTTTCCACGTTTTACCAACACACAGCAACTGAAAAATTGTTATTCGGTCACCGTCGGGGAATCGAATCCCGAATCTCTCGATATCTAGCCAAGCGCATTAGCCTTACACCACAGTGGCCAACAATCCACAACGCTATGGGTTTTTTTTTTTTTTTTTTTTTTTAAACAGTGACTGAATAACAATTTTTCGGTCGCTGTATGTTGATAAAACGTGGAAAGAGCGATGTATTTGTTTATTCACTGACGCCATGTATTTGGAGGATTTTCACTTTGGATCTCGCCCTTTGGAGTTAACTGCTATAATTAATGCCCACCAGATGGAGCCTTCTCAGTAGCTGAGCCCATCTTACGGATTTATGATGTCAGAAGCTGACTTAAAAACACACACAGCACTGTGGATTGTTGGCCACCATGGTGCAAGGCCAACACGCTCGGCTAGATATCGAGAGATTCGGGGTTCAATTCCCTGACGGTGACCAAATAAAATTTTTTCTGTTGCTGTGTGTTGGTAAAATGTGGAAAGAGCGATGTATTTGTTTATTCACCGACGCCACATATTTAGAGAATTTTCACTTTGGATCTCACCCTTTGGAGTGTCTGAGCCATGTTAGGTGCTAACATGTAGCATGTTATTGAATCCAATAGAAATAACCTTGATGAAATATGCCATTCAGTTGACTGATAGATCCATTTAGTAACTGCACATAATATTTTTTGTGATATATATCCAGAAAGGAATTTGACTCTAAGAATTCATGTAGCTAACATTCTAAACTCCATGCTTAATCTTGGTTGCAGTGTTCCTGTTTCATAGTTGTCAACTTTTCAGTATTTTGAAACTTCAAAATTGTAAAGAATTTAACCCATTTTTACAGTTTTTATTATTTTATATGAAAACATAGGCAAATATGGGGTTGTTTCTTGTGAAAATCATATTTAATGCATTCCTTGCTTCCCTTTTTCATATTGCTAGAACCTTAGCATGCATCAATAGCCAGTGATGGACAGTGCCCAATTTTCAATTTAAGAATATAGAGAAAAGTAGGAATGAACTCCTGTGTATGTTGAAGAAAAACTTTCATTGGTATGAAGTTTCATTTTTGTGTTCATTAATTCAAGGATAACTGCAATATTACATTATAGGAGCTGTTTAGAAGAGAAATCTTGACACAAAAAGTGGGCACATTTTGTTTTAAATGTATTTTAGTGGAAACACAAGGGTCACTTTAAGAGTTTTGAGGTGTGAAAAAGTGACTAGGCATGTAACGTGCATAGGTACACATGCTTAAAGTATTCATCTCCAATGTCATTGCACTTCTGTAAATTAACTTGCCATGATTCAAAAGTAAGCAGCCAGTCACTTCTTGGAATGCTCCAAAAAAAAAAAAAAAAAAAAAAAAAAAAAAAAGAAGTGCATAATAGGGGCAATCACATCCACTGATGATAACAGTTATCCTTGTAAAATATTTTCTGAGGTTAATAAATAACCAAAAGTGATTCATCACCAAGTTGGTTGAATAAAGAGATTGTTCAATAAATTTGATGTTATTTGTCCTAAAAAAATTATCTGTCTGTTTGCTCTGTCCAAAGAAGCGTTATTGTGGTGTAACTTAATGCTGCTGAACTACAGACAGGCCAACTGCCTTCTGGTCTTCCTGAGTAACAGCTTTGAAGAATGAGACCTACACTTCAAAGCAAACAGTATGTCACTTTCTTCATCACACATTGTATTCTCGCTGTTGTTAGCATTGGTTCATCTTCATGGATCCACACATAACTATCATGATAAGTTGGGCATCATAAATGGGTACATAAGTGTTGCTATCTGTTATTTTCAAAATAACGTTGTGGGATCACTATGTAAGGTTTTTAAATAGGTTTATTGGCTAAATTCTAATGTGTTATGCTGTCCTTTCAAAACAATGTTGAACTTTGTGGCACCCAGTGAGGATAAAAAAATTTTATTAATAAAATTCTTCATGCAAAAGTTCTCCAGGTAACCACTGCTGCAGATCTGCTGTTGAAGGTCTTTTATATAATGTCATATAAGCCCATCTTGCAGCAGTGATCACCATTTTTGGTGCAGTAGTTATTTCATGAAGATCAGCACTGTGCAAGGTATTCAGCAATGGAACTTGTCCTTGAGTGAGCCATGGCCTCTGTAGAGTTCCTTCAACCTCTGAAATGCAGGTACACAAGGTGTCATCACTAAAGTCCATTTAAAAATGTCATAAACATTCATTTTCATTCAAGTCAACTCTAAAACTATAGAAAACCATTGTTCAGTAATGTTCTCTTGACACCTCCCTGTTTACTTTCGCAACCTGAATCACTGCTGTCACAAAATAACATTTAGAAAAATCTTTATAACGCTCATCTACTTTGTCTGTGCACTGTTGCCAACATTTGACATAATACTCTTTTTGCATCAGAAAACTTTCAGAGTGACCCTTATAATACAGGGTGTTTAAAAAAGAATGACCCAATTTCAAAGTAGTATATTTAATAAGGCAAATGTGGGATAGTTACAAAACAAAGAGCCAAGTATGAAGGAAAGTCTAAAGTTTCACTCACCACAATTACAAATGCTCAATGTGCCCTCCACTTTGTTGCATGGACAACATCAAGCCGATAGCTGAATTCATCCCAAACGCGTTGGAAAGTGTCTTCAGTCACAGAATTTACCGCTGCCGTGATTCTCGTTCGGAGCTCATCCAAGTCAGCGGGTAAAGGGGGAACATAAACACAGTCTTTTACATATCCCCATAAAAAAAAAGTCACAGGATGTGATGTCTGGAGATCTCGGAGGTCAAGCGTTTAGTGCCAAGTCATGGGGTCCCCTGCGTCCAATCCAAAGCTGAGGCAATGTGTCGTTTAGAAACAGACTAACTTGGAGGTTCCAATGTGGCGGTGCGCCGTCCTGCTGCAAAATGTAATCTTCAGAGTCGTCCTGCAGGTGTGGAAGTAGCTAGTCCTTCAGCATTGCAAGATAGGAGTTGCCTGTAACCGTGTTGTCTGCAAAAAGTAAGGGCCATAAACCTTTCTAACAGAAACAGCGCAAAAAACATTCAGTTTTGGTGAGTCACGTTCATGTTGGAGAGTTTCATGTGGATTCTCCAGTCCCCATATGCGAACATTGTGGCGCGAAACTTTCCCGCTTACATGAAAGGTTGCTTTATCACTAAAAATCAACCTTTGCATGACTGTGTTATCCTCCATGTCTTCTAACAGAGTTGCACAAAAATCTTTTCGTTGTGTTTTGTCACCTCCACGAAGAGCTTGCACCAGTTGCAATCTGTACGGCTTCAGCAGCAAACATCGTCGTAAAACATGCCAAACAGTCACATGAGGGATGGCAAGTTCGCGGCTCGCACAATGAGTAGACTTCCATGGGCTTCGCTGAAACTCCTCGTGAATTCGTTGCACATTTGTCCCTGAGATGGTTGGTCGTCCGGGACTCTTTCCCTTACATAAGCACCCTGTTTCTTCAAATTGTCGATACCAACGATGAATGTTTTTGCCCACTGGTGGAGCACTGCCGTAATGCCATTTAAACACATGCTGCATCGTAATCACGGGCGTGGTCTTGCTAAATTGGAGCACACAAAATGCCTTCTGTTGCCTCAATGCCATCTTCTTACTCACTAAGCATAGCGGATGTTTGGACGCTCATGCTTCCATCTAGCGGTAGTCATAACAAACTCTGGGCCACGTCCATAGACATGATACAAGTCGCTTTCATTGGTGGTTCATGGTTGCCGAGATATCCACTTTTCAAATTGGGACATTCTTTATGAAACACCCTGTATATCCATGCAAGGACAAATAAGGTGTAATCAGATTAGGATTGTTATAAAATTATTGCTAGTTAAAGGGTTTGCATGTCATGAAGACATAGGAGAAACTTCTGAATCTTCTTACCACTCAGTAATGAAGGATTAAATGAAGTTTTTTAAGGTTTCCCTAATAAATTAGGTAATCAAAATACAAATGCTAAATAGCTCCACTGTCAGAGTTACCGTATATAAGAAGCTTCCATTTAGCTTAAACTGGTATTATTTTAGCAGTCTGAATAATGAGCATAGGAAGAACATGACGATTATGGGCAAAACACGTAACAATATTATCAAAGAAAGGTGACTTGATCACGCTAGTTACGTTAACTAAAACTTTTACAAAAAGTTCGTAAGTTGGAAGCTTTCGACCTTATCTTAGGTCTTCATCACGCCAATGGAGGACTAAGATTGTTGCCAGATTCTACATTTGAATTTTTCCTATTTTTGTTGCCAAAACTTAGAATTGATCTCCAGATCAACGGAATGTAGAGAGGAGATTCGGAGTTGCAAGTCATTGAGTTGAAAATAATTTCTATGCTTTCACGGTAACGGAGGGCAAAACGATTGTCAAACGAAGCAATTCGTTTTGCTTCGTTCCAGTGGGGAACTGCAGATGTGTCTTCCATTGTCAAAATAGACAAGGCAGTGTTGGGATTGCCTTTCGAAACATCTTTTCTATGTTCTAAAATTCTATGGCTAATGCTCCTGTATGTGCTTCCAATGTATAAGTTATCCCCAGTAGAAGAAGAGATAGGAATGCAGTAAACTCCTGGGAGGTTCAGGCTTTCAACTTTGTCCCTATCCCTTTGCAGAAATTTCAAGATGTTTGGGGTAGATTTAATGGCAAGATGGTAACCAAAACTTCTAAAAAGAATCTGTAACTTATAAGCATAGGAAGGATGGTAAGGAACAGAACCACAGAATTTCAGGTCTTCTTTCTTGTGAGGAAGCAAGCATTCGATTTTCGAATGGTTTTCATATTTCTTTATGAGGGAGTTGACTGTAACAGCAGGGAAACCATGAGAGAGGGCTATTGTAGAAATTTTGGAGAGTTCTTCTTGAAGAGAAAGTTGGCTGTTGCAAATGATATGAGCCCTGTGGATGTAGGACTTCAATGCTGCAAGCTTGTAGAGATGCAGGGTGCAAGATTTGTAGGGAATGATGTTAGTGGCTGCAGAAGGTTTTCGATAGACGGAACGAGTAATGGAGAGATCGTCTGCAGCCACTAACATCATTCCCTACAAATCTTGCACCCTGCATCTCTACAAGCTTGCAGCATTGAAGTCCTACATCCACAGGGCTCATATCATTTGCAACAGCCAACTTTCTCTTCAAGAAGAACTCTCCAAAATTTCTACAATAGCCCTCTCTCATGGTTTCCCTGCTGTTACAGTCAACTCCCTCATAAAGAAATATGAAAACCATTCGAAAATCGAATGCCTGCTTCCTCACAAGAAAGAAGACCTGAAATTCTGTGGTTCTGTTCCTTACCATCCTTCCTATGCTTATAAGTTACAGATTCTTTTTAGAAGTTTTGGTTACCATCTTGCCATTAAATCTACCCCAAACATCTTGAAACTTCTGCAAAGGGATAGGGACAAAGTTGAAAGCCTGAACCTCCCAGGAGTTTACTGCATTCCTATCTCTTCTTCTACTGGGGATAACTTATACATTGGAAGCACATACAGGAGCATTAGCCATAGAATTTTAGAACATAGAAAAGATGTTTCGAAAGGCAATCCCAACACTGCCTTGTCTATTTTGACAATGGAAGACACATCTGCAGTTCCCCACTGGAACGAAGCAAAACGAATTGCTTCGTTTGACAATCGTTTTGCCCTCCGTTACCGTGAAAGCATAGAAATTATTTTCAACTCAATGACTTGCAACTCCGAATCTCCTCTCTACATTCCGTTGATCTGGAGATCAATTCTAAGTTTTGGCAACAAAAATAGGAAAAATTCAAATGTAGAATCTGGCAACAATCTTAGTCCTCCATTGGCGTGATGAAGACCTAAGATAAGGTCGAAAGCTTCAACTTACGAACTTTTTTGTAAAAGTTTTAGTTAACGTAACTAGCGTGATCAAGTCACCTTTCTTTGAGGAAGAACATATTGTAGTAGTATTTTTCACCATGTTTCATTGTGTTCCATGTACCCTCTTCCTCAGAAAAAAAAAAAAAAGAAATGTTGCAGTGGAGCTGCAACTAAATCCACATCGCCTAATTTCTGCTTGAGCATGGTACCATTACACCGTCCAGGACAACAAATTTCCAAACTAAAGCTTCTAAGGATTCTTAAAAACTGTAGATTTATGCTAGTTTAAGCATCCAATGACCTTGCATAGCATCAGAGACATTCTAATCTTGGAACATATCTGGTGAAGGATGGCTTGTTCTTAAGATAATATCAGAGAAGTTAATGAATCATCTAGATACAGGGCAGATTTTCAAGTGTACAAGACATGGCTATTAAATGACAAGACTGAGACAATAACTTTAGTTAAGTAAGAAACTTGCATTTTCAAATCTTATTAATTTAAATGTATACCCCTTCTGCATCAACACTGTGCCGTATTCTGATCTTCCACTGGGCAAAGCAGTGCTATAGCTCTTCTGGCGGGGTCCCTTTGGAAATCTTTGTCCTCTTCTTCACCACATAACTGACTCAAAGTGGATCCTCTGGGGTACAGATTTGACTTTAGGAAAAAGAAAAACCATTGCATGGAGCCAAATCTGGCAAGTAGACAGGATGTTCAAGCACTGTGATGCATTTCTCTGCTAAAAACTACGTCATTTAGAGGGCTGAATGAGCTGGCACATTGTTATAGTGAGGGATGAAGCCATTTTTTTACAACTCTGGCCTCTTTCTTCTGATCGCTCTCTCAAAACCACCAGAACCTGTTTGTAGTAATGCTAATTCACTTTTGCTCCATCTGAAACCCACTCTACTAAAATTTCACCCTTAATGTCAAAGAAAAAAATTATGTGACCTTGAACTTGGAATTGATTTGCCATGTTTTCTTCATCTTTGGTGATGGTCTTTTTCAATGCATCGACTGCATTTTTTCATTATTACAAGTGATAACACTTTGTAGAAGTTTAGGGTTTACCTAAATTTGATCCATAATGTCAGCACAAATTTGCTTGCAATTTCCTTTTCATTCAAACATGAGAAGCTTTAGAATTATCTTGGCACAAATTGTCATTTTCAGATTCTCATATAAAATTTGCCCTAATAGCCAGTCATCAGCCATTTTGAACAATTGCATAGATTTTGTCCACATTGTCATCTCTGTTTGAGCTGCATGGGTATCCTGATCATTTGTCATCTTCAGTGTTCTCCCAGACATTTGCCATCTTCAATGTCCTCCCAGCCTTCACTTGAATTTCTTATGCCATGCAAAAACATTCCTTGTATGTCTCACTTAACATACAAAAAGATTCAGTAGGTATTTTGTTTAATTTCACCAGAAATTTTGCATTTATTCATTGCTCAATTCTTGGACTCAGAATTTCCCCCACATGTGACAAACAACACATCTACTTTCATTGATACATATAGCTGAACTAATGCACACAGTGAGATGGGCTTTGCATTTCCAGTTATGGACAGTTCAAGGTCAGTGGTATCCCACTCACTTTTGGCCTGCACTGCACATTTCATTCTCAAAAAGCATAGTCTCATTATTACGTAGCTATACCTCATATCATTTTTCAGCATAGAATCCCTGTAAATTAGTTGTCCCGGTTTGTGTAACAGTAGAATGCTCAACCAGGAATCAGGTGATGCAAGTTTGATTCCTGCTTTAGGGCAGTGTGGTTTTCAGAGTAGGGGACTGCAAATAAAGGAAATATGGAGCACATATTCTAAAAAATAATATTCTTAAATGGCTGCCTTTAAATATTAAAGAATCTGTAGTGATTTTTAAATAAGAACATTGGTCCATAAATCATAATTTAGGTTTCTAAAATATATCCAGAACCTATGATTAAATGCCATTCATCCTATTCCCTCACAAAGTGGTACTGCTGTATTGTTTAAGTAAATTTATTTTCTTTATTTTTTGTAAAAATCAATTGTATAAGTTTTTATTGGTTTTCTGGCAGTAGCTTGTCCACTTTCCAGCTGTTGTCTGTTGAAGTAATGAAAGCTAGTGTGCTCTTGAAGACTGAATTGTAGCTCCTTTTTTTTTTTTAATACACTGATCATTTTTAATTTAACCCCTTAATGTCATCAATTACCTTTGAGTGCCATGTCTGCTTAAAGTGAAATGTATGTACCATATTTTTACATCACATCATTTCAGAATTCATCTTGTTGCCCAAACTCCATGTGAGTATCAAGTTTCTGTGATGTGTTTATTGTCAAAATTTCAGTTTTCCATTTAAAAAAAAAAAAAAAAACTTCCTCAACCAAAGGACATTTAACACACAGTAAAGGGGTTAATTTGAAATTGTTTGCTAACAAATGCTGAATTGCCAGTTTATACTGTTTGTTATATCAGAAAACTTGAGAATTACATCATCACATCAGAAAACTTGAAAATTACATCATCCTGGGAGGGGAATTGAACCTGCATCTCCTGATTTCTGTTTGAGCATGCTATTTGTTATACCACCCAGGACAATGAAGGTATAACATAGAGCATACTCGAATGGAAATGGAGAGTTAAGAGTACAATTCCCTCCCCACGGCCATGTAATTTTGAAGTTTTCTGATGTTATGGTGCAAAATATTGAACAGCAAACACTAGCAACTCAGGCATATCTGATTGCTAAAATCCTTACTTTGTTCTACCTAATTCATGAAGAACATTTCTTCCACAGAATCTATATTAATGTTGCACATGAGTTTTCAGAATCATATGTATGCACAATATTTTTAGGTTAAGAACCATGCTCGAAGGTTTATTTAATTGAGTTCCATTGTCTGATGAGATCTAATATGTTTTTCATGGGGCAAGAAAGAAATATTTGGAGATGTTGTATATGTAGAAAGTAAAAGGTCCTCACATGTTCTTATTACAGATTTCTTTCTAAGTCATCTCCATATTATTGTCAAAAACAGTTTTGTTAAAGAAGAGCCAGAACTAATGGTTTCTAACTATGTATGATAGGTGAAGGATAGTATTTTTAAACCCTGTTGTCGGATGTGTTATTTTTTGTAAACATAAAATTCTGGGCCCATATTGTTTTCTCTCTTTATTTTTATATTTCTGTATTGGGCATGCTGATGTAGTTACTGCAGCTCTACCCAAAGGTGCACATTTTGCTTATTGATGTGTAAGAAATTCAGTAAACTTAGTGTTCTAGGTATATTTTGTTGTTTCACAACAAGGTCATCTATCCTGAAAAATATTCATACAGTTACTACCTGCAGTGTCAATTTTGGTGCTGTATTATTTTGGCATAATTTACTTAGTTTTTATTTTAAATTGGAGATCTTTCAGGAAATTGAAACACAGAATTAAAGAGCACACAACTGCTGTCGAGAAAAAGGATCAGGGTGATGCAGTAGTCCAAATACATGGAAAATATGCAAATGCAAACAACTTTGGAACATTATACAAATTTTGGATTATGAACCTTAAAACAATACTTATTAAATAGAGCTGCCACATAATTAGGGATAAAGGATCCATTAATTGAAACATAAAAAAAAATTGCCCTGTTTTTAAAGAATTTTGAATAATACAACTGTCATTCTGGAAGCACCATAGCCTATAATTTGATTTCTGTATGGACAATATCTTTCAATGGAATCTGGCAACATAATTCAAATTGTATTGTGTCAACAAACATAAGAACTAAATTCAAAGTATTGAGAACAGTCCTTGACAGTTGACAAGACCAGAAATGTCTGCTAATAAACAAAAACTCAAACAGAGAATTAAGGGACTTCATCAACTAAGTATAATTTTTATTTGAGTGAAGCTGAAAGTAAGTGTTTATTTAATGTAGAAATCAGAATCTTTGCTGATAGTACATTACAGTGGTATAAGTGGCATTTGCCTCTGGGTATGCAGTTTGAAATTATGAAACAAAATTTTCATTTATTTATTCATTGAAACTCCTGTGCTGCAATGGTGTTTATGACAGTTCTATTTTTCTACAAATTTTTATATCTCTTTATTCAATGAAATTCTTATACCAAAATGGCATTTATGATAATTGTTCTATCACATGGATTGATTTCATCATAATTCAGGTGTTAAATCAAAAAGCTCATGTATATTTGAAAAATTATGAGTGAAACATCACAATATGATACATTTTTGAGAGGAATTAATCAAGATTCACAAATATCACATCAATTACAAAAAAAATTATAAAAAAATACATAGAATAAAATATACTGTTTTGTTTGTTTTAAGTAAATGTGTATTATCAAAGTGCTACGGTATTAGATACATTATGTGGAAAACCTGGAGTTTTCTTAAAGGTTTGACTCTAGTAGCTGTAAAAATTAGAGCACTCACTGGAAACACTGAAATAGAGCTTCAGTAATGCACAGGCACCTTGAAAGACTGGGTTGCTGAACCAAAGGAACCCAGTGTGATTGTTGCCACTTTTGATAATCTAAATTAATTGAAAAAATATGCCCCAAGTTCCCACATGGGGCTTGCTGGATAACAATGCAACACAGCATCACTAAAATATATTGGATTAACTCAGAGAAAAAATATTAAAATGTACCATGAAAGTAATTTTTAATTCAATCTAATTAACTTTTTTATGGGATTTATCTAGGTAAAGTCTCAAATTTCTGCAAATTTTCGGAGAGAACTCCTCCTTCGTCAGGCAGTCATTTGTTCAATATCCATCACTGTCTTTGGTTACGGTTAATCTAATTAACTTTTTTTATGAGATTTATCAAGGTAAAGTCTCAAATTTCTGCAAATTTTCGGAGAGATTTGAATCAAATTCAACAAGTTTCAAAAATAGCTCCTCAAGTTCATCAAAGGATTCCGTATACACACCAGATTAAATGGTATCAACAGTCAGCCATTTTGAGAAATCTATGAGAACGAATTCCGAATAAATGGACCAAGGGCGCGAATACGAGTACTGTTTAGCGAATAAAAAAATACCAACCTAAGGCAACATAGTGGTGAGTTTACTCAATTTTTAATGCTTTTATATTTGGATACTGTAATTGATTAAAATATTATATTCGACATTTATAGCAAGGCATCCAGCACCAAATGATATTATTATCGCATACAACATGTGAAACAGTAATTTTGTGACAATAACCTATTATTATTGTTCTAATGAATATTTAGTAACCACACAATGTTTATAGTTGTTGTCTAACAATAACCATAATGAGATTATGACTCATCAGTCTGTAGCACAGTTTCCCATTGGTCTGCAGTCCAAGATTGATGTTCCTAACACCACACTGATCGACATGTGGTGTGGTATTAACAAAAATCTTATGAACAGGAATTATAAAGGATACATTTTTAGGTACATTACCTCTCAAATTTTCAATCTGTACACTAGATCATCATCATCAGGAGTTCACGTGCCTTTCTTCTTCCACAGTTCTGGCGACCATGCCTGGTGGATTTGCCATCCAGCATGGTTTTTGATCTTGCCACCTTGTGCCCAGTAAATTTCCAGGGATTCTGCTAATTTTTGGATAATTGAGTGGTGTTGATGCTTGATAACTTTGAAGGAGTTCCAGTTCACAAGGTGGACTGGAGTTCCACTCCTTAAAAGTTGTCAAGCATCAACCCCACTCAAGTATCCAACAATTAGAAGAACATTTTAATAATTGAATTTAAGGAGTTCTAATCCATCTTGGAGAATGGACTAGAGTTCCACTCCTTGATGGTTATCAAGCATCAACCCCACTCAATTATCTACAAATTAGAAGAGTCCCTGGAAATTTACTGGACACAAGGTGGCAACATCAATGACCATGCTGGATGGCAAGTCCACCAGGCATGGTCGCCAGAGCTGTGAAAGAAGTATGACACAGAAACTCCTGACGATTATCTAGTGTATAGATCAAAAATTTGAGAGGTAATATACTTAAAAATTTATCCTCTATAATTACTGTTCATAAAATTTTTGTTGCTGATAGTAATTAGAGGAAGTGATGGTAATTAATTACTAGAATGTAGTGTTAGTCAAAGTGATAGCAGCTTGTGGATGGCTGTTCAACTGTGGTAACCCACATTGTGCAGCTTCCTGTGCACTTAACATCAATCCCAATAGTGTCACATAGAGTTTGTGTGACTTGAGGAAATATTGATTTGGGTTCTGTGCAGACAGTACTTTGCAGAGCTCTCCTGTTACATTCTGTTGGCTTCAAAGGTTTATCTGGTCATTTCATGGCAGATTCAGACCCAGTCTACTTCTACCGGTATGAGCATATCACATCACCAACCACTGACTTTGGAATCTTCAATACCATTGAAATGTCACATATGGAGCAATTGCTTATGTGGCACCTTATTATCAATCAGGGCTGAAAAAAAGTGAACTCTGTCGATCAAGGCATCTCGCATTCACAGTCGTGCTATTGTCTCATCGTAGCCCTGTGAGCATATTTATCATTGGGTCTTTGGCATGGTGCCTGCATGGGGACTGAATTTACTATCAATAGAGTGGTGTCCAGATATTAATGGCAGGGAAATATATAATACAGGGTGATTATAAAGTCGCACAACCCAGATTTTTTTTATGAGGTTAATTACAGTTGTTAAAAAAATAAACATCGTCAAATATAGGTTACGATCTTACCTTTATAGCAACAAAAAAAAAAAAGGGGGAAACTAATTATAACATATGTTCAAAGTGGGCTCCGTGTTCGCGAATGCAAATGCGCACTCTTTTTACCAAGTTTGATGACAAATTGTGAAGCACCTCCACACTGATGTTTTCAATTGCTGTTCTGATGTTCATTTTAAGTTCATCCAGGGTGTGAGGATTATTGTGATACACAACACCTTTGAGATACCACCAGAGAAAAAAGTCGAGCGGCGATAAATCTGGGGATCTGGGAGGCCACAGGCTATTGGTGATGAGGCGTTCACTGAAAAAATCTCGCAAAAAATTGACGGTACTAACCAACGTGTGGCATTGTCTTGCTGGAGCCAACAATGTCATTCACTGACATCAAGGAGTGCCACAAACTGTGTGATAATATCTTGGTAGACAGAACTATCCACAGTCATTTTGAAAAAAATCAGTCCCACTATGTGATGGCACGATATCGCATACCTAACTCCAAGTTTTTCTAATGCAAACCTTTTTCAAGAAAAACATGTGGATTTTCACATGACCAAATCCTATTGTTCTGACTATTGACATAACCTCCAACGTGAAACCAGGCCTCGTCACTGAAGAAAACTGTATCCAGATTGTATTCCATGTTGTTCAAGGAATGAGTGGAACCATCAACAGAAGTGTGTTCGTTTGCCTGTATCTGGGCCCTTGAGTTCATGCACTGCACGAATATGATATGGATGAAGATGTAATGATCTCGCAGCTTTATGAGCACTACCGTATGATTGATGATTGCACGTCGAGTTTCCAGAGGCTTTTCCATGGCGACTGCTGCAGTGCTCGCTTTATCTCATCCACTTTATGGTCAGTCAAAATGGAGGGTCTCCCGGAGTGTTTTTTATCCGCAACAGATCCAGTGTCCCAAAAACGCTGCACTAGTCGCAATATTGTGGACTTAATGGGGACTGCTGTACCCAGAAATTTCTTGCGAAAGTCCTCGGCAACACATCCGTATGAACAAGTTGCGAAATAACTTTCCAGAATGAAAATTCGCTGCATCTGGGAAAAAGACATTTCATCTCCACAACGAACAAAACTACACTACGGACAACCTGTACACATCACAGTGGCCTCGACTTCACTGATCCTAACAGTATGCTAGTGACATCTAGTGACAAAAAGAATGATTATAATGATTTAGCAACAATTTATAAAAATTCAAACTTTGGGTTGCGCAAGTTTACGATCACCCTGTATAATTAATGATTAACATGCATCTTGTCTTTCCTGGTAAAAATACTCCTTGTAGAAGAATGCATTCCTTGCAAATCTTTGTTTTGATCATTTAGGATTATTGGCAGAAAAGAAGTCTAGCTATGTGATTCACCTAATACAATACTGAAGGAAAACTTCACACTTATGATTTATAAAGTAATTTACAATAAAATTTCATTAGATCTTTTGGCTGAACATTAGTCTTGTTTACACTGGTAGCAAGTATTCACATGGTGAACGTTTTTTCTGTGACTGTTTCCAGTAGAGATTCCCAAATGATTGGATGTTGAAAAGTGCATCTGCTGAATCACAAGAGTTTTTGCTTAGGTGTACTTTGATGCTTTCTCTAAATAATCAGTGTGAAATTAAGTCTAAATCATAAGTGCATAAAATAAATTCTCCTAAGCAGAAACTCTTGTAATTATCTTTCAATATTACAGTTATTTAGAAATCTCTACTGGCAACCATTACAGAAACGATGTCCACCACATGAATACTTGCTATCAGTGTGAACAAGGCTGATGTTCAGCCAAAAGATCTAACAAATTTTTGTTGTAAATTTTGTAATAAACCATAAACGTGAAATTTTCCTTCATTATTGTATATATATTATTTTATAAACAAGGCATAATGACTGATATATTTATATTATGTGAAATGCCCTTTCTGCCAATTATTCACCTAATTTAATTAGATTTAAATAATGTTCCATAGTAAAATTTAATACTATTTTGTAAGATAAAAACTATAAATAGAAATACACTTACTCTACTTTATTGTATGAAACCATATCACTTTTCTGCATGTTTTCCTCCTCTGTGAAAAAGACTTTTATTAAGGAGGACAACATACAGAAAATTGATATAGTTTCCTACAATAAAGTAGATTAAGTTACATTTCTGTTTATAGTTTTTGACTTACAAATAATCTCAAAAAGTCCATCCATCTATTGTCTTGTATTATGTAATGCATATCCTGTGCACACACTTAACAAACAGATCACTTTGAAAGCTACTTTTTTGTTGGTTAATATATATCTAATACGTGGAGATAATGTAAATGGACGATGTCTTTGCTCTGTCCACGTTATTTTATAAACAACGCATAACGACTGAAAAATTGTGTTCCGACACCGCTGGGATTGAACCCCAGATCTCTTGATAACTAGTCGAGTGCGTTCGCATTTACGCTACGGTGCCAACAATTCTCAGCATCATGCGTGGTTTATCAGTCAACATCTGACTACACAAATCCGTATTGATGGTCTCAGCAACTGAGATGTCAACTATGCGAACGCACTCTACTAGTTATCGAGAGATCTGGGGTTCGATCTCAGCGGTGTTAGAACACAATTTTTCAGTCATTATGCGTTGTTTATAAAATAACTTGGACAGAGCAAAGACATCGTCCATTTACTTTTTTGTTGTTTCTTTGTTTAGGGGTTTAACAACCACCATAAGCAGCTCGATGAGCTATAAGCAGTTGCCCATCCCTAATTTAGGACCACTGGCTTCTGGGAAGGGAAAGAGCCTGTGCCATAAGACAAACACAACATCCATGCCTCACCAGAATTCAAACAGACACCCATCTCAGAAGAATGGTCATAAGCCAGAGCTTAGACCACTGGGCCACAGGGTTGCAGAGCTACTTTCAAAAATCCTGACTGACTTCAGATTTCCATTTGAACTCCATTAACAAAGATATCTGAAGAAGTGGGGATACAGTTAAAGCAACCATCTTATTAAGCTGCCATAAATTTGGCCTCCACACTTTTTAATCAGCTTTCATGTATGACAAAAGTAAGTCATGTGGGAATGATTAGACAAAAGGAATAGCACTGATTAAAATGCAGAGTGGTATGTCATCTATGTCAGAGTGGTATAGACAAAGTCATCGCTCTTTCCACGTTTTTCTTTAACTAACACACATCAACAGAAAAATTGCATTTCAACACCGCTGAGATCGAACCCCAGATCTCTCGATAACTAGCCAAGTGTGTTCGCCTTACGCTACTGTGCCAACAATCCATGGTGCTATGTGTGTTTATCTGTCAGATCTGACTTCATAACAACAAAAACATGGAAAGAGTGATGACTTTGTCTATTTATATTGTCTCCATGTATTTGGAAGTTTTTCACCATTTCTCTCACCCTTTTAATTTATTAGCTATAATTAAATAGCTTGTGCCATTAAGCCCCACCAGATGGAGACATCTCAGTTGCTGAGCCCATCTCTATCAATTTGTGATGTCAGATGCTGACAGATAAGCACATATTGGGTTGTCGGAAAAGTCATGACATATTTTAGCCATGTTTTGCAAAGGTCGTTTATTGATAGAAAGAACAAAGATCAATCAATGATATAATGCCCGTTTTGTTCGATAACCTTTTGCCATCTTTCTGTGAGCTGCAGAATGCCTTGTTCATAGAAGAACCTGTCTTTCGTGGCAAAAAACTGTACAAGGTGCTGATTTACAGCCTAATCTGAATTGAACGTTATACCACACAAGGACTGTTGAAGAGAGCGAAACAAGTGGAAGTCCGATGGTGCAAGGTCAGGCAAGTATGCTGGGTGTGGCAACACATCTCCCACCCAAGCTAAAATCATTTTTGGTGGGTGATCAAACTTGTGTGTGGTCTCACGTTGTCGTGATGGAACACACCTTTACGATGAACGAGCTCTGAATGTTTCTGGATGATGGATTCGTTTAAACTGTCCAATTGCTGACAGTACACATTCGAATTGATTTTTGGTTCCATGGTAGGAGCTCGAAAAACATGACACCTTTAAAATCCCACCACACTGAGACCAGAACCTTCTGCTGATGAATGTCTGCTTTGGATGTGATTTGAGGTGAAGCAGCACGTCGGGACTAAGACCGTTTGCGTAGCACATTGTTGTACACAATCCACGTTTTGTCACCAGTTATCAGTCGCTTCAAAAAAGGATCGTTTTCCTCATGTTTAATGAGCATATCACAGATGTTTATACGTGCCATCAATTGAGCTCCTTTGAGTTCATGAGGAACCCACACATCGAGCTTGCTTACGTATCCTAGCTTCTTCAGGTGGTTGTGAACGCTTGAATGATGGATGTGCAATGTGTTGGCAATCTCTCGTGTTGTGTAACTTGGGTTTGACTTGATAAATGCCTTGATTTGGTCGTCATCAAACTCAGTGGGCCTCCTCGACCGAGGAGCATCGTTGAGGTCAAAATCACCAGCACAGAATTTTGCGAACCACCGCTGGCACTGATGTTCTTGTAGAGCATTATCACTGTACACTTTACGCTACTTTTCACTAGCTTGAAGTGTGTTCTTCCCTTTACGGAAGTAAAACAGTAAAATATGGTGAAAATGCACAGTTTGGTCTTCCATCTTCAACTTGATGTCAAAACTCCGCAAATCAACCAAATCGCTCACTATTCCTTTTAGACTGCAGCTAGAACTGGCACCTGTCGAATGTCATAGCGATAACAGAGTTACACATGCCTCTAGTACTTCCAAAGCCGCCCAACCGCCATCAGGTGCCAAAATACACCATGACTTTTCCGATAACCCAATAGCACCGTGAGTTGTTGGCACCGTAGTGTAAGGCGAATTCACTTGGCTAGTTATATAGAGATCTGGGGTATGATCGCAGCAGTGTCTGGATAACAATTTTTTGGTTGCTGTGCGTTAATCAAAGTAAACGTGGAAAAGAGCGATGATATTGTCTCCACATATTTGGAAGTTTTTCACCAGAGTGGTATGACAAATATCTAGTCAATAAGAAGTACTGAGCCTATATGCTTGAAAACAATCAAATAAATCAAAACCAGATGTCTTACAGTGTGTGTGTGTGTGTCACCTTTTGGTTTTTCACCAACCATTCATTTGTTTTGATTACACAATGTGACTTCCATGGATAGCTCCTTTACCATGTGTCCATCTTTCCTTTGATTATGTTTCAGCATTGATGAACAATATCTGGGTTCAAATCCCAAGTGAGGCATGAGTTTTGTGTATGTTCACCTGTTCTGGTCCTTCCCTGTCTGTGAAAGAAAGCTGTAAATTTAGTATGGGCGATTTCTTCATCATTAAACTATCAGAAAGAAGACAATGTACTGTCTTCTTTCTGATAGTTTAATGATAATTGTTTTGATTACACAATGTGACTTCCATGGATAGCCCCTTTACCATGTGTCCATCTTTCCTTTGATTATGTTTCAGCATTGATGAACAATATCTGGGTTCAAATCCCAAGTGAGGCATGAGTTTTGTGTATGTTCACCTGTTCTGGTCCTTCCCTGTCTGTGAAAGAAAGCTGTAAATTTAGTATGGGCGATTTCTTCATCATTAAACTATCAGAAAGAAGACAATGTACTGTTCGTAACAAAGAATATTCATTCAATGAAACAAAATGTGTGTCAACATGGAGACATAAAATAAAATTTCTGAATGTAATTTAATGGTCATAAGTGCTGTTTTTCTTCTTTTACGTGATCTTTAAACAGGATCTTGTGACATGCCAAAAGTGAGGCAGTAGCAAATTTTGTTCATGTGGCACTAATAATAAGGACACTTTTCTGATGGTTGGTACAAGGTGTACTCGGGCATCACAGTAATTCTGATTGTGTTTAATTTTTACCCAGTATTTGTTTTGATGATACTTCAGTGTATGTTAATTTATATATGTTTCCTTATCTAGTTAATTTTATTCAATATTCTTAGTCACCCAGAACTATAGACTGTATGCATTGACGTCATGAAACCGTGGTTCACGTCACTTTTTCGTCTGCTGCTTTCTTGCAGAACAACTGGTGTACAAGGGAGATCAAAGATGCATTGCATGGGGTATGTAAGTGGGTTATCTGGTGATCAAAGACAGCTTTATTCTGATAAATTAAAGTTATTGGGCAATTGTGGTGACCCATATCAAATTCCATTCTCGTTTTTCTGAACAATATTGTAGAAAGGGGAATGTCTTTGGTTAAAAGAAACTCAAAATTCTGCATTCCAACACAGCTACAAGCATATTCACACAGTTAATTAAGATAAAAATGTCCTGTCATCTTTGGCTAATTATTTAATTTAAAAGTTTACCTTTCAATAATTTAGATATTCCCCGACCTGAAACTTAAGGTAAAAATCCTCAGCTTTACTCAGGTAAGGCTATATATATAATAATAAAAAAAATATTCTGGCTAGTTGCACTAAGTCTCTCTACCTTATATATAATAATGACAATAATAATAATATACTGGTGAATGTTATCATGAGATCATTTTTCCAAAATCTGCCTGGGAACCCAACATATGAAGGTTCCATAAGATATTCACTCCCCTATAGCAGTGGATACTTTCACAATAAAGAACAACAGAATCTTATTCATAAGAAAGGCTTATTCTAGTCTAAAGGTTGTCATAGAATTTTTGTAAATAATACATCTGTAAATTTATGAACATACCTGTTACAAAATATAAACTACACACTCTAATGTTCCTTCATTTCTGGTTATCAATATCAACTCTGCTGATACGTGATAACCATAAATTTTGGCGCTTCTGGATAAAAGTTTTTATAATTCTGATCCCACTTCGTTAGTTCAGATGGTAATCTATAACAGAACACATCATTATCTCTCTCACTTCGGTTACTGCAGCCAAAAATAGCACATAACACCATCTTCCTTAATGCTCAACAATGCAAATCCAAGCAGTGCTTGTACACCAGTTGATCACCAAGACGTCTGCTAGGATGGTTTACCTCGCTGTGATGTCATATGCATACGGTCTATATACAAACTGCATCAATTAATTGGAATATTTTCTCTCATCTTGCATTTATTATCATCTCTTTCTAAGCAAACTCATCATAAGTTAGTGTCCTTTGGCACACTGAAAATAAATAACCTAATTAAAAATAATATTATGGTGTGTTAATGAAGTGTTATATATTCCCTTTCAGCATGTTTTTCAGTGTTATGTCTTACCTTCCAGTTATTCATGTCCCTTAAAGCTTTGTCTTAAATAATTGTTTAAGTTTATTATTATGCTTGTTGAAGCTCGTTAGCATGTCAATTAGTCGTACATGACTTAGTGTGTGTTTTGTTATGAAATTTAGATGTACCATAACAGTTTATAAGATCATTTTTCACACTACATAATTGTAGTTGTAATAAATATACTGTTTGTAAAAAATTTTATAGTTCCATTGAATCATTGTTTCTAATATTGCTACTGCTTTTAACTGTTTAAGCATGGTGCAGCATGGCTGTTTGTTAATAATGGTGCATGATAGAAAATAAAATGAAGTACTGTTGCCATTGGAACTGCATGAGCTTTGTCTAGAGTCATCTGTTGTTCATGACTACAAATTATCTTGATATAAACAAAGGTAAGAAGTGAACATATGTATATACTTTGTGATTTGCAGAAATTATTTTAGTGTTGGATAGTCTGTGGATATTGATGTTTTTTCAGTATTTTCTCATAAATTATGCCCATTGCTTTTGCTATATACTTATATATTTCCCAGAGTGCAGATAAATGATAATGTAATGCTTACACTCAGGACAATATTGTATCATACAATTTGAATGAAGTAATATCATTGAACTTTTCTTATATGCTATCTCAGATGTATGCAATGAATTATATTTCCACTACTTTTTAATACAAACATTGAAATATTGTTATTTTTATGGCATAGAAATGGCAGGATTAAACAGTATGTAGCAACTTCCCAGAAAGCTCAAAAGTTTGATTGTCTTAGTGTGGCAAATTAGCTCACAGTTTGGATTGGCATTCAAGTATACTAACTATTATGTCACCGAAGACATCACCATTTTGTTGCACTGTTCTTTGTTGGTTAGTGCTCTTAACCAACGGAGGACACTGTACTTGAACAGAAATCCCAAAACATGTGTATTTCTTGCCTCAGCACAATGGAATCTTTTACTTTTCTGAGCGGTTTTTACATGCATGACAGTTTATTCTGGTATATCTGTGCCATAAAAATGTGTTTCAAAAACTTTCCATGTTATGTGAGGATTATTTTTTCAATGGATTGGTTAACGTACTGTTTTTACCACTCTGAAATTTCCAGGTCTTGAAACTGTAAATCAAAGCTTTAACTCAGTGTTTTTAAAACTTTTCCAGACCTCGGAACTCCAAGCAATATATATATTTTTATGTGGAACCCCTATGGAATTTTTTTTCTTCTTTCAAAGTAAATTAATTATTGTAGACTTTTGTCCATGAAATGAAGTTTAAGAAACACTGCCCTGATTAAATTCTGCACAAATTGGTAATAATTAAACCTAAAATGTCAGTTGTATGAAATGACCATTAAACTCCATTCAATATTACATAACACAAATTGGCACCCATTTCCCCCTTTTTCACTGCTTTAATATTTTTGTTGGCTAAAAATGCTTTTAAGTTGTGTGATTTAGCATTTATAATTACATACACATAATACTGTTGCAGTTTTTTCTTTTTGAGATTTTTTTTTGGTGGAGTAGTGCAGAAATATTTTTACATGCATGCAATTTAAATTTTGTACCATCAAAATTACCCATAAATACCCTCCAATTCATGTGTGTATTGAATTTGACATTGCATTAATCACAAATATTTGTTTTCTATGACATAACTAATTGTTTTTTGTATGCATGTTTAACATAACATTGATCTAATTAATATAATTGTGGGACAAATGTCACATGTTTCTAGTGGCAATAATTTTTGCTGTGTAATGTAAAGAAGATTTTTGCCCATTAGAAACAGTTCTAAATTTTAGAGTGCTTTCTGTAGAAACAAAGTACCATGATAATAGTGGGAGTTAAATGTTGTAGTACTGTACTGGCCACTACATTTTTATAAATTTATTGCAAAATACTCTCTTCATTAAGTAGGTTTTACTTTTCCCATAGGAAATAAATACCAGTGAAGTATAATGTCACATAATGCACATTCAGTGAATGTGAAACTCAGAAGATAGGTTCATCATTAAAAGCATTTTTTTCTTTGCCTTTTTTTGCATTTGTTTCATTTTGTATGTGGCAGCAGAGTTTAATTAATGTCATATTTTGAGGTAAGTGGATAAAAAGTTTTAAATTACAAAAAGTTCATTACTTTCATTATATAAAAAGCATTTTTTGAAATAACTCGGTGTCATACAGTTATGGTAATACACTGTATATACAGTAAAATTCACATATGCCCATGTATAAAATGCTCTGCAGGAGAGCTAATTTGTTCTTTTGTATGAGTTTATTAATCAGTTGTTTTGATGTCAGAAAGGTCAGCAAGTTTTTTTATGTCACTGTACTTTAAATAGTACAAAGCAATCTATCTGAGAGAAGAGTTGTTTACATATGTAATAAAGTTATCAAGGAGTGAGATTTTTATTAGTGCACAGAGAACTAATAATAAAAACAATTCATTGCATTCAATAGTAAATTGCCACTGGCAGCCAAGTAATGTTGCTTCTGATGTGCCAATAGAAAATGGAGATAATGTGTGTTGCATGGCAAAATGATCAGCTGCTGATTTAATAACTGGTGCATGTTTAAGATAGTGAAATGGTCCTGTACTTGAGCTGCATTCGATGTGAAAGAAGTCCAGTCATGTTAATTGTTCTGAGGTAGTTATTGTAGTTGCAGGTTTTTCACGTTAAATGTCATTTACCAATGAAGATTTTTGAGTTTGGACTGTAGTGATGAAAATCTCTTGACTTCTAGCCATTGTGATTAGTTTGTAATAAACACAGGTGTGAGGTCTGTGTTGATATGAGCAAAAATTGTGCTTTTTAATTCTTCACTCTACCATGCAGAGTGAGAGAAGAGGTAAATTGTCTATAAAATCATTCCATATGAAATTTCATATGGAATGAAGTTTTCAAGGAGTGAAATTTGTTTTTAGGTACTAAGAGAGTGGAGGGCAGAAATCAGATCCACATTTTTGAATAGCTTATTCAGATAAAAAGTTCAACCGTGACTGTTGTGAACTGCCAGGTCAGTTGGTCTCACGAAAGCACACTAAGCACTCTCTAAGTGATTGATTGTTGCTTTTTCAAGGTAAATATGTGTGTCACCAGCATATCTGCAATAAGGAACAAAACAATTATAATATATACATGCACACGAGTATGTACACATGTGTGTATGTACATATATATATTCGGTATTTTTCATCGTTTAAAGCTAGCCTGGTTCGGATGATGTATTTGGTGACTGCTGATCTTTTTATTATTTTTTGTTTCTCTTGATCAAAATTTTGCTTTGTTTTGCACTATATATATATATATATATATATACTAGAATGATTGACATAGTGAGACTGAGAAATAGGGGACCAACGCCCAGCTGCGCAATTGCAGCACACCAGAACATGTCTCAAAATAGACAAAAATATAGTATACACTAAAGTAGAATAAGCCTAAAACACGAAAGTTTAACCAAACCATGCAAACTATGAGCACAGAAAGAAGATTCAAACAGATCACCATAATAATGGACAGCCCATTCTACATGAAAAAAAAAAAATACCCGCTTAAAACCCAGATTAAAACCAAGTAATTAACTTCATACCAGCAGAACATACATGTCAAAACAACAGAAACCCAATAAATGCAGAACATGAAGCACAGAAAGAAAAATTCAAACAGATCACCATAATAGCACACACACACACACACACACCTTAAATTCCAGATTAAGACATGGTAATTCCAGATTAAGACAACTTCAGGGCAGCAGAACAAACATGTCAAAACAACCCAAAGGCAGCATTAAAAAACATGTTTCTGAAACCCCGTAAATGCAAAACATGAAACACGAAAAATCAGAAAGTCAGAAAATCGTAGTATGAAAGAATTAACATAGCCCTAACCTGACAGAAGTAAAAGAGGACAACATATCAAAATACCAACACCAAAATTTATGAAGCCATTCGTTCTCATAAGGGGAACACTGAATGGCGTGTGGCCTTTCAAATCACGGCAAGAGCTGGAACAAACCAAAAGCCCACTGGAGTGTTCCCTAGGCAACCACAAGCAATACGAAACAGAAGCAGAAGGCTCTAAGAGACTATCACAAAGCCATGACAGAAACTGAAAAACACGAACCAAGATTTGGAAGTCTGTCATGGTTAGGTGTACCTGTGTGAAAATCAAAAGGAGTAGGCATGTTATAGAAATCTTCAGCTGCACATGACCCATCGTGCAGCACTTAACAACCTAACAATTTTAATTTTGTATGGTCAATTATTAATATCTGTAATATGTAAGGAGAAATGACCAGCAAAAAAATCCAGAGATCTATGATGGTGTAATAGTTGTTGAAGTAAACTAATAACGAAAGAAGTAGGATAACAATTAGAACAAAAATACTGTAAAGTCTTCTGAGTGATTGTTGCAAAACGATCGAGTTGTTACAAATATCCAAGCAACGATGAAATTGGGAAATTATGATGTTAAGAGTCCCATTGAATAAAGTAGTTAATTTTAAACTTAAAGCTGCGTCTTTTATCAAAGATGGAAGTAACAACATTACCATCCTCGATCTGAATTTGAAGGTCCAGGTAGTGTATCTCGTCAGGAGCAGATCTTGTGTTCTCCAACGTAAGTTCCTTAGGGTAAATATCAGCAGTTTGAAAACAGAACTCCTCCCAGTCAAATACAATGATATCGTCAATGTACCTCATAACACGACCAGTCCGCACCTTGTCATCTCGGACAAATAAATCTTCATAGTAATATAGATAGAGATTAGCAAGAACACTTAAATAAGTAGAACCCATGGGTATACCCTATTAGCCATAGGATCTGTGACGATTTATTTAATAAATATGCCAATCTACTTAATATTACAAAAAAATTTTTGAACCAACTTAAGATCCTATGTTTGCATAATAACTACATTTGCATGGGTCACTGTATCTATTTATAGACAAAGGGCATACCCATGGGTTCTACTTATTCCAGTGTTCTTGCTAATCTGTATCTACATTACTATGAAGATTTATTTGTCCGAGATGCCAAGGTGCAGACTGGACGTGTTATGAGGTACATTGATGATATCATTGTATTTGACTGGGAGGAGTTCTGTTTTCAAGCTGCTGATATTTACCCTAAGGAACTTACGTTGGAGAACACAAGATCTGCTCCTGACGAGATACATTACCTGGATCTTCAAATTCAGATCGAGGATGGTAATGTTGTTACTTCCATCTTTGATAAAAGACGCAGCTTTAAGTTTGAAATTTACTACTTTATTCAATGGGACTCTTAACATCTCCATTTCAGTCTATCGTAATCTCATAATTTCCCAATTTCTTCGTTGCTTGGATATTTATAACAACTCGATCATTTTGCAACAATCACTCAGAAGACTTTACAGTATTTTTTGTTCTAATCATTATCCTACTTCTTTCGTTATTAGTTTATTTCAACAACTATTACACGATCGTAGATCTCTGGATTTTTTGCTGGTCATTCCTCCTTACATATTACAGATATTATTAATAATTGGCCATACAAAATTAAAATTGTTAGGTTGTTAAGTGCTGCACGATGGATCACGTGCAGCTGAAGATTTCTATAAAACATCTACTCCTTTTGATTTTCACACAGCTACACCTTACCGTGACCATGCACAACTTCCAAATCTTGTTTCATGTTTTTCAGTTTCTGTCGTGGCTTTGCGATAGTCTCTTTACAGCCTTGTGCTTCTGTTTCGTATTGCTTGTGGTTGCCTAGGGAACACTCCAGCGGGCTTTTGGTTTGTTTCAGCTCTTGCCGTGATTTGAATGGCCACACGCCATTCGGTGTTCCCCTGATGAGAACGAATGGCTTCATAAATTTTGGTGTTGGTATTTTGATATGTTGTCCTCTTTTACTTCTGTCAGGTTAGGGGCTATGTATTTCTTTCGTACTACGATTTCTGACTTTCTGATTTTTCGTGTTTCATGTTTTGCATTTACGGGGTTTCGGGAACATGTCTTTTAATGCTGCCTTTGGGTTGTTTTGACATGTTTGTTCTGCTGCCCTGAAGTTGATTACCATGCCTTAATCTGGGATTTAAGGTGGTTTTATGTGTGTGTTTGTGTGTGGACTGGGCTAGGCTGGGCTGTCTGCTATTATGGTGATCTGTTTGAATTTTTCTTTCTGTGCTTCATGTTCTGCATTTATTGGGTTTCTGTTGTTTTGACATTTATGTTCTGCTGGTATGAAGTTAATTACTTGGTTTTAAGCGGGTATTTTTTTTTTTTCATGTAGAATGGACTGTTCATTATTATGGTGATCTGTTTGAATCTTTCTTTCTGTTCTCATAGTTTTCATGGTTTAGTTAAACTTTCGTGTTTTAGGTTTACGCTACTTTAGTGTATACTATATTTTTGTCTATATCATCATCATCATTCTCAACCATTATCAATCCACTGCTGGATGAAGGTCTCTCCAAGCCTCTTCCTCCACGGTCTGTCTTGTGCCAGTCTCCTCCATGTTACTCCCACATACTTTCGAATTTCATCCACCCATCTCCCATGTGGTCTTCTTCTGGGTCTTTTCCTGTCCTTTGGAATCCAATCTAAAATTTCGGCTGTCCATCTAGGTCTGTCCTTCTGGCAGTATGTCCAGCCCATTGCCATTTCAGGGATTTAACTCTGATCATGATGTCTTCCACTCTTGTCATTTTTCGGATTCACGAGTTCCTCTTCTTATCTCTCCTGGTTACACCAAGCGTGTACCTCTCCATGCTTCTTTGAGTTGTCTGCAGCCTTTGTATGTCTCTTTTAGTTAAGGTCCACGTCTCTGCACCATACGTAAGCACTGGAAGGATGCATTGATTAAACACTTTCTTTGAAGACATAATGGCATATTGCTCTTTCTTGTAAAATTATGCTGTTTCTTCCAAAAGCTCTCCAGGCAAGTTTTATAGGCCAATTAATTTCTTCATCAATGTGACTCTCACTTGATATCTGCTGTCCAAGATAAACGTATGTATCTGTTATCTCCAGCTTTTATCCATCAATCGATAAATCTTCATTTCTTGTAAAAGCATTGAACATCACTTTTGTCTTCTGAAAGTTCATTTTTAATCCCACTTCTTTACTCTTGTCAGCAAGTTCCTGGATCATACTCTGCAGCTCTGATGGGGTAGTTGCAAAAATGACTGTCATCAGCAAAGCGAAGGTGAGTTAGATAACCTCTATTAATATTTATTCCTTTGTTTTCCCAGTTTAGTGATTGAAAGACATTTTCTAATGTGGCATTAAAGAGTTTGGGAGATATAGTGTCACCTTGTCTCACTTCTTTTCCAATTTTTATGGGTGCTGTATTCTCAAATAGCAGAATCTTTGCACTTGCATTTTCATAGATGTTATTAATAATATTAATGTATGCATCTTCAATATGCAGGACTTCAAAGCCATTGTAAGTGCTGATGATTTCCCGAATCAAATGTTTTTTCATAATCGATAAAAGCCATGCATAATGGAAGTTCATATTACCTTGCTCTTTCAATTAGTTCTCTCAGTACGTGGATATGATCTATAGTGCTGTAGCCACTCCTGAATCCAGCTTGTTCTCTTGGTTGAGCTATGTCCAGTGTCACCTTCAAGCGGTGTGAAATAACTTTTGTGAAGATTTTATAAACCACTGATAGGAGGCTGATCGGTCTGTAGTTCCTGAGATCCTCAATGTCACCTTTTTTATGTAGCAGGATCATTGTAGCATTGTTCCAATCCTCAGGAATCTTCCCTTTATTAAGGCATCGAGTGAAAACTTGGGCGAGTACTGTTTCAATTTCTCCACTTACTTCTTGTATGATGTCTACGGCAGTTCCATCTTCTCCTGGAGCTTTTCCCCATTTCATGTTCTTGATTGCATGTGCAACTTCTGCTGGAAGGACTGGATGAACTCTGGTACTGGTACCTTTCGTAATGTCTGGAGTACATGTATCATCCCTTTTATATAGTTTTGAGTAGAAATCTTTCACTCTTGTCAAACTTTCACCTCTATTTCTTGTTACAGAACCATCTTCTTTTCTCAGAAACTTTGGTTGTTATCAATTCTCTTCAAACTTTGGTTGTTATCAATTGATTTCCTCACTAGTTCACAGTTGAATTTCCTTACATCTTCAGTGATACTTTTTCGTATCGTGTTGCGTAGCTCTATATATTCCACTTTGGAAGTCACATCTCCTTTAGTTGTCCTCATCTCTCTTCTTTTTTGCATCAGAATTTTGGTTTTTCCTGATACTTTGTTCGTATGCAACTTGTTCTTAGTACTAGCTATTTTTGTTGCTGTTTCCACAATAGCCTTGGTAGTATTTCTCAAAAGATTTCTAGCAAAAAAAAAAAAAAAAAAAAAAAAAAAAAAAAATTGTCCATAACATTCTGTCCATCATATTTTTTTTAATTCACATGTTAAAGAACCATTAAAAAATAGGCCTTGTACACTATAGCTATATATTACAATAAATATTAAAAAATATACAGCAGAAATTGATTTAAGTAAAATTTGTAGCAGATGGGTTGGTCCAATTGACATAGTAGTCATAATCCACAGGGGCTGAGCCCCCATATTGAGTAGTCGTATCAGAACTCATTGTCGAAAATCTGATGTTTTGGTAGTGATTTTCCATGGATATTTCTCAGTGTATAAAAAAACAACCTCTGTAGTTAAAAAGATGATTTGATTAAAAATGGTTTAATGGTAAAATAAGGTAGAGAGAAAGATGGAATGGGAGTGGGGAGAAGGGAGTTGGATTGTTCCAAATTGGTCTAAGCTATAAAAATTCATAAAACAGTGACAGAAAGACATCTAAATTTGACCGCTGGTTAAAGTTCAATGATGGTTTCTTTTGTTCCATTGTCTTTTGAAAAATCCAAAATATAGTGTGCATGACGCCTCTCATTAGGTCACGCACGACTTTTAATTGCATTTCAGCTGTTAAAATAAGCAGCCATCTTCAGCCATATCTCTCTCTCTAAGAGATATTCATTGTCTGCAAATAAGTCCAATGTATTATCTCTTGTCAAAAGTTGGTTTCTCATGCCAAAGTACCATGGGTTCCTGAGTGGCATCTACATCACACTTCCTCTTGGATTCTGACAGTGGCTCTGTACTGCCTGCCATCTGTTATCATTTGGCGAAAGGTGTAAGAATGATAACTGGTTGTAACTGGATAGGTATGTCTGGTACGAATTTTATTTTGTTGTTGTTTTTCTTCGTGCATAATTACAATGTTTCGTGTACTGGATAGGTTGATTGGTGCATGACTTACAATTTTGATGTTTGGTTCTTTCAATACATACAGATTTAGAGTTTAAGATTTTATTTCTCTTCTTATGTTCAGAAATCAGAATGATGTTTTCCCGGGACTGTTCAAGGCTGTTTGCAAGTTGGTATTCAATCAAAGCTTTTATTGTTCCAATCTTATGTACACTGCCGGAAAGTGAAAAAAGAACACCGTTAAAAATTGCAGCAGCGTCTATGAGATTTGTCGTAGCAACAACTTGTTAAGAAAGGAAAGTGATCACACATGTGAAGTGATCCAATGTTGATTTTACCTTTTAATGCGTATTACAGTGTACAGAAGCCTCATTTTAATAAAGTGTTTCACCTCCTCCAGCAGCAATACAAGCTTCCAATCTGGCATGCAATTGATCGTACAAACGCTGGATATTACGCTGGGGGATAGCATTCCATGCACTTTCAACTTTGATGCACAATTCAGAAAT
Organism: Macrothele yani; assembly: GCA_039090855.1. Lineage (NCBI taxonomy): Eukaryota > Metazoa > Arthropoda > Arachnida > Araneae > Macrothelidae > Macrothele > Macrothele yani. Next base: position 121,210,797 of record CM076996.1, read on the forward strand.
GGTCACTGCTTGCCAGGGTCTGCAGAAGTCTTTATCCGATCCAGTCCCAGACATGCTGAATTGGAGACAAGTCCGGAGAGCGTGCTGGTCAAGGGAGTTGATGCACAGTCTGAAAAGCATGTCAAGTTGTCTGGGCAGATGTTATAATGCTGGAATATTGCATTTGGGATCGCGCTAAAAAATGGCAGGATGACTGGCTGCACAACGTCACTGACATATGTATTGCTATTCAGTGTACCCTGTACAAACACCAGACTCGTATGTGAGTGATAGCTAATCGCTTCCTACACCATGATGCATGGCGTGGGGCCTTTGTGTCATTTTGGATGCACGATGGTAGAAGCCGCTAACTTTGTCACCTTAGGATGCGTGCACGACCGTCAGATGCTCCCAAGCAGAATTGGCTTTCATTACTCAAGACCACAGGCCACCATTCTTCTCTCCAGTGAACTCATTCTTGACACCACCGCAAACGTGCTCAACGGTGACCAGGGGTCAGTGGTAACCATTCCAGTGGTCCTGCTTCCAACAAACGATTCTGTATCGTTCTTATAGACACCCTTGGTATGACAGAGGATCGAATTTGTGATGCCGTAGCCATCCGCTCTGCCAATGCCGCCCTCCTGGTATGCCGATCCTCTCGAGTGTCCATAACTCAGTGTTGCCCGGAACCACGTGTGTGAGTATGAGTGCTCCTCTGACCACCAACGCCGCCATCTTACCATGGCTGATACCTCTCGTCCCACTCGGTCCGCAATTTGACGGAAGGACCAACCTCCTTCCCGCAGACCCACTATATGGCCTCACTCGAACTCTCCTTCCCGCAGACCCACTATATGGCCTCACTCGAACTCTCCTTTCCGCAGACCCACTATATGGCCTCACTCGAACTCTCCTTCCTGCAGACCCACTATATGGCCTCACTCGAACTCTCCTTCCCGCAGACCCACTATATAGCCTCACTCGAACTCTCCTTCCCGCAGACCCACTATATGGCCTCACTCGAACTCTCCTTCCCGCAGACCCACTATATGGCCTCACTCGAACTCTCCTACCCGCAGACCCACTATATGGCCTCGCTCAAACTCTGATAACTGAACAAATGTTGCATGTGTGCGTCTTCCAGGCATGGTAGCTTCTTCAACGAGCACTGAACATGACACCAGACGAATGACTTTGTTCTGCATGCCCTTGTCCTTAAATACGCGCTGCGTACATTTTGCATGTTGTCATCCACAGTGACTTCTTTATTTCATCCAATGACATTCCAACTTGGATCACTGTTTCTGCTGCCCTTAACAATTAACATATTATAATATGACATTCCACCGGCATTCCTTCTGGGTGTTCTTTTTTCACTTTTTGGCACTGTATGTTCATTCAGTCTGTTTTTCAGATTTCTTTTGGTACCATCAATATAATATTTCATATCATTATTTTTTATTGTAGTGCATTCAGGATTTGATTAATTGTGTAGTTTTAGATATCACTGTCATGGCCTTTTTTTATTTTAATTCTGTGGAGGCAATATCTAAATTTAAACAATTTAATGAACCTTTGAACTTCATTTTTGCCAAACCAGATGTAGTGTTTCTGCATGTAAACACACCGGCAGACGAAGCTACTAAAATCATGGAGAAAAAAGTAAAAAATAACAAATTTACGTGAGAAAGAAATAGAAAGTGTAATCTCTAAATTATGTTATGGTAATGACATGAATTTCTTTCAATTTAAAAATAGTATCTGGTAACAAAAATGTGGTGCAGCAATGGGATCCCCCACTCTCTCTGGCCTTTTGGCCAAAGCTGTACTGCAAGAAACAGAAAAAGAGATTTTTAACAATAATGTACACTGGTGTCCAAAATTAACATAAACACAATCATGAATAACATAAAATCTACATGACAGAGTTTAATGACAGTTGGTACAGCCTACATATATCAATAACACAGCAATACACGATAGAAAAGGAATGCCATCACTGCATGAGGAGGAAGCATGCGCATGACTGTATGGCAGTCCAAAAGTAATGCAGCAAGTGGCACAGCTTTCAAGGGGCTAAAAGGGAGTGTGGTTACCCCGAACAGCAATACAGCTCACACAACGAGCCTTCATGCTGTTTGCAAGGCTGTGGATGAGAATTTGGGGGCATAAGTGCCACTCTCTCACCAAAGTGCATCAGGGTTCTGGGAGGGGATGCAACTTGCTCTTCCCAGGGCATCCCAGACATGCTCTATCAGGTTCAGGTCCGGAGATCTTGCGTGCCACTTCATCCTGTGAATATCCTCACTTTCCAGGTATTCATTGACTAGCCAAGCCTTATGAAGGTGGGTGTTATTGTCCATAAAAAGGAACCGGGGGACCAACAGCTCTCCTGAAAAGTTGTACATAGGACTCTAGGATGTCATTCCTGTAGTGTTCAGCAGTCACGGTGCCTCCTGGAAACATGTGATGGTGTGCATCCATCCTATGTGATGCCAACCCAAACCAGGAGGAGTCTACCACCATAGTAGTCAATTTCCCTAATGTTGGAGGGAAGATTCTGGCTCTTCCCCCTTCAAATGTACAGACGTCGATCCGTGTTTAGGATGTACTGTATCTTGTCACTGAAAAAGAAAACAGCCCCATTAATCAGGGGTCCATGGGTGTTTTTGTTGGGCTCAATTCTGATGCACCTTTCTGTGCAATGTGGTGAGGGGGATGCAGACCAGACCTCTTTCACGGAGTCTTCTGTAAACTGTTTGCCTTAATACCGTGGCTTCTGTAGCAGAGGAGAGCTCCTGTGAGAGTTGCATGGCTGTCAACTCCCAGTGGTAGCGAGCTGGGCTATTCTTCCGCAGACGGGCGCATGGCTCATTTCTTACAGCTAAAACAGTGAAACGCAAGCACAGCTCCGCAAGCATGTACCGGATGCATCAAGCTACTGTTTTTGATGTGGCCACAGATCTGTTGTTGTTTACATTCGAATGCAAACAGCATGGGAAGTGGCAAAGGGGTTATCTTTGCATTCTGTGCTTATTTGTTTTATTTATGAGACATTGCTTTCATCAATGAAAATATTTCATGGACTACATGAAAAAACAATCAACTGAGATACTAAAAAGAACTTAAAAAAAAAAAAGAATGAACTTACCACTATATACATTCAGATACTGATAAAGAATTTTACTTTCATATTTACAAGTAGTATTTTAATTCGTATTTACAAATATATAGAAAAAGACAATTTTAAAACAAAAGCATCGATGTTCATTGCAAATTAAGAAGATGGTAGTATAGAACACGCTAAGTTACATATAAAAGTTTTAAGGCAAATATATTTCAGCCATTACTATGGCCTTCATCAGTGCGACTACGATTCGTTTCGTTGGCAGATTCCAATTTGGCAGCGAAACGAATCGTAGTCGCACTGATGAAGGCCATAGTAATGGCTGAAATATATTTGCCTTAAAACTTTTATATTTAACTTAGCGTGTTCTATACTACCATCTTCTAAATTTGTTTGTTAGTTACGTGCATTGCCTACCACTCTTTTATGATGTTCATTGCCATTCATGATTTATTATTATTTGAAGCATTTCTTCAAAGACATCTGTGCTCTTGGCACTACATGCCCTTTAGAATATGAATTCCATCAATTGATAATCTAGATTGTCTTTATGTACACCTTGTTTCATTATGCTACTTTTTAAATGTCTACAAAAACATGCTATTTGCATTCGAATGTAAACAACAGATTTGTTGCCACATCGAAAACAGTAGCTTGATACTTCTGGTACATGCTTGTGGAGCTGTGCTAGCGTTCCGCTGTCTTAGCTGTGAGAAATAGCCATGTACCCGTCTGCGGAAAAATAGCCTCGAGCTGTTGGAGACAAATACAAGTCATCTTGACTTGATGTGGCTCATGGGTGTCCTTGCCTTGGCCTTCTGGTTATCATTCCAGTTTCCTGGAACTGTTTCCATAGATTAGAAACCACTTCCCTCGACACATTCAGCCATCTTTCTACCTCAGTGCTCAATTGCCCTGTTTCCAGTGTACCAATCACTCTCCACCATAAAGTCTTCTAAGCCATGGTGTGGAGCCATTCTTCTGCTACCAATCCAACTCAAGCTTCAATTATCGCATCCCGCTCAGAATGGTATCAAGGTCGCCTGCCTGCCAGCTCGATGATGTACTGTTGTCATTTGCATATTTCCATAGGAGTTAGCACAATGTTGCTTGGGTACGTCGACTTAGCATTTCCTCTTGCAACGTACATGTCTCTGAAAAGTCTTTACAATCGATCGTCCCCTTTATCAAGGTTGTGCTCTTGCCAGCTCGATGACTTAATTCGTCATTTGCATATTTCCATCGGAGTTAGCACAATGTTGCTTGGGTACGTCGACTTAGCATTTCCTCTTGCACGTACATGTCTCTGAAAAATCTTTACAACCGGTCGGCTTGTTTATCAAGGTCGTGCTCCTGTCAGTTCGATGACGCACTGTCGTCATTTGCATATTTCCATAGGAGCTAGCACAATGTTGCTTGGGTACATCGACTTAGCATTTCCCTTGCACATACATGTCTCTGAAAAATCTTTACAATCAGTCGTCCCGTTTATCAAGGTCACGTGCCTGACAGCTTGATGACATAGGTTGTCATTTGCATATTTCCATAGGAGCTAGCACAATGTTGCTTAGGTACGTAGACTTAAGAGTTTCCCCTTGCAAATAAATGTCTCTGAAAAATCTTTACAATCAGTCATCCCATTTATCAAGGTCGTGCTACTGCCAGCTTGATGATGTAAGTTGACATTTGCATATTTTCATAGGTGAACATTTGCATACCCACAATGTTGCTTGGGTACATCAACTTAGTGTTTCACCTTGCAAGTCTGAAAAATCTTTACATTATGTAGTCTTGTTTTGGACATATTCTTGAATTTGTATTTGTCACATTAATTTTGGACACCAGTTTATATATATAACGACTATTACTAAGATTTGTGGATGACATGAAAAAGAACTTGAAGAATTTATTAACCTTTGCTTGAGAACATATCCATCTGTCACACTCAACATATAAAAAGAATCAAACAAAAAGTTACCATATTTTGACTTGTTGTTTACCAGAAAAACTTGCAATATCAATTTGGAAGTTTATTGGAAATTTACCCATGTACCTTCCATTATTCCATTGAACTCAAATCATCCATTGAAATATAAATATGCTAATTTTTGCTCTTACATTCAAAGAGCTTATACTCATTCTTCAGATAAGTCTAAACAAAGAAATATACTGGATTAAAAACTTAGCAAAAGGTTCTGGGTAAAAGGATAAGGAAAAGTTCTAAGGTTCATGAAATGAATTTAACAACCTTATTCGTAAAATATAAACCCTAACCAAAGATCCAAACATCTCTAGAAGAAAATCGTACAGCAAAATGTAGTGGAATCTTCCTGTACAATAAAAAAAGTTGCAAATACTGTTAAATTATGTAAAACAGCCACTCTTCATTTTTCTGATACTGTTAACACTGTAGAAAATAGCATTACCTGTAAACAAAATATCAATCATACTACAAAAAACGAAGTTTATCAAATCCCAATTGAGTCAAAATCAAATAATGATATGAGTAGTACTAAAAGGAAACTGAAATCCAGATTAAATGAACATATGAAAGATTGCAATAACAAAATACCACAAAAACTTCTTTGATCCAAAATTGCCTTGAAAACGGCCTTGAACTGTCCAGGGAAAACACCACCCTGATTTCAGAATATAGGATAAATGAAATCACAATTTCTAAGCCTGTATGTATCAAAAGGACCAAACGTTGAAACTGTAACAGTCATATGCCAGTTATCTTATCTAATACGTGGAAAAACCTAATTATTCAAGAAGAAAAGAAAAATTAAAATAAAATGTATATTAAAGATACTTCCGTGGAAGGTCCTGAATAAATATGGTGTTACTGGGAATGTACTTAATAGTGTGAAAGCTACAAATGCTGGCAGTAGAGCATGTGTACAAGTGAATGGTGTTGCATTGAAATGGCTTTCTATTGGAACTGTAGTCAGACAAGGTTGTGTAATGTCTCCATGGCTGTTTAATATATTTATGGATTCATGCATGCATTCGTGATGCCAAAATGAACAGTACTGGTTTAAGTTTTGGTGATTTCCGTGTATGCAAATTGCTGTGTACTGACGACACAGTCCTGTTGGCAGAGAGCAAAAGTGAGTTGCAGAGTATGTTGTCCCTCACGTATGAAGTTTGTATGAAATTCAAATTGAGTATAAATAACGGAAAAACCAGAGTTATGGTTTTTGAGCAAGGAACTGTTTGCACTGAATGCAAGATAAGTCTAAATGGCCCAGTGATTGATCAGGTGAGCGAGTTTGTGTATTTAGGAAGCATATTTGACAGGGAGAATACATTATATGGTGAAATTAGTAGGCAAGTGAACTCTTCTTTGAAAATCATAGCTGCTTTTGGAGGATTTCACAGGAATGATGGATTCTCAAGAAAGTTCCGAATGGCTATGTATGAAAGTGTAATTGTTCCTACTTTGATATATGGCAGTGAAGCCTGGGCACTGCAGAAGAGACATAGGAGTCATTTGTGTGCTGGAGAAATGTGTTATTTACGGGGGGGGGGTTGTGGGAAGACACGTTCTGATCGTGTGAGGAATGAAGATGTGTTGCAGTTGTGTAATGTGAGGCAAAATGTTGTTAGTGAGGTGAAGACTAATATTCTCTTAAGTGGTTTGGCCATGTTGTAAGAATGAGTGATGAGATGCTTACTAAGAGGATTTTTTCAGTCCAAGTGGCAGGAAAGAAAGGTAGAGGAAGGTACAGGAAATCTTGAAAGAACCAAATTCAGGAGGAATGTCTGCATGAGAAAAAGATTATGAGTATGAAGTACAAAAGGTCTTGTGTATGTTGTGTGATGGATGTCAGTGAAGCTTGAGCTGAATGCCTAGATTGCTGTAAATGGAGACGTCTGATACATCAACAGTAAATAAAATCTAGTTCCAAAAGTTAAACATTAATCTGGCAGATAAACTTTCTTTGAGGATCCAATCTCTGAACTTTCAATAATCACTTTAAGATTATAACTTAGATTAATTTGGATCAACCCCCTTCCCCATTCAACCTTTCTTTCTACGTTATTTTATCATCAAACCATTTTTAACCATCAAATCATCTTTTGAACAACAGAGATTGTTTTTCACACAGTGAGAAATATTCGTAGAAAATCACAATCAAAACATCGGATTTTCATTGATGAATTATGCTATGACTACTAAATATGAGGACTCAGCTCTGAGGATGATGATTACTATGTCAGTTAGACCAACCCATCTACTGCAATAGAATGAAATGAACTGAAGGCGAGAAAAGGATTTTTTTTTTCAATCGATTTCTGTTGTATCTTTTTGAATATCATTATCATCCATTGTCAATCCCCTGCTGGATGAAGGTCTCCCCAAGTTTCTTCCACAACGATCTGTCTTGTGCCAGTCTCCTCCATGTTACCCCCCCTACATACTTTCGAATTTCATCCACCCATCTCCCATGAGGTCTTCCTCTGGGTCTTTTCCTGTCCCTTGGAATCCAGTCTAAAATTTTGGTTGTCCATTGATGGTCTGTCCTTTGGCAATATGTCCAGCTCATTGCCATTTCAAAGATTTTACTCTGATCATGAATGTCTTCTGCTCTTGTCATTTTTCTGATCCACGAGCTCCTCTCCATATCTCTCCTGGTTACACCAAGCATGCACCTCTCCATGCTACTTTGAGTTGTCTGCAGTCTTTGTATATCTCTTTTAGTTAAGGTCCACGTCTCTGCACCATACGTAAGCACTGGAAGGATGCATTGATCAAACACTTTTCTTTTAAGACATAATGCCATATTGCTCTTGAAAATTATACTGTTTCTTCCAAATGCTCTCCAGGCAAGTTTTATACACCGATTAATTTCTTCATCAATGTGACCCTCACTTGATATCTGCTGTCCAAGATAAATGTAGGTATTGGTTATCTCCAGCTTTTCCCCATCAATCGATAAATCTTCATTTCTTGTAAAAGCATTGTACATTACTTTTGTCTTCTGAAAGTTCATTTTTAATCCCACTTCTTTATTCTTGTCAGCAAGTTTCTGAATCATACTCTGTAGCTCTGATGGGGTAGTTGCAAAAATGATTAAGTCATCAGCAAAACAAAGGTGAGTTAGGTAATCTCCATTAATCTTTATCCCTTTGTTTCCCCAGTTCAGTGATTGAAAGACATTTTCCAAAGTGGCATTAAAGAGTTTGGGAGATATCATGTCGCCTTGTCTCACTCTCTTTCCAATTTTTATGGGTGCTGTATTCTCAAATAGCCGAATCTTTGCATTTTCATAGATGTTATAAAAAATATTAATGTATGCATCATATATTATATAGACCACATAGGAGATGGGCGGATGAAATTCGAAAGTATGCGGGAGTAACATGGAGGAGACTCGCACAAGACAGAGCATTGTGGAAGAAACTTGGGGAGACCTTTGTCCAGCAGTGGATTGATAATGGTTGACAATGATGATGATGAAATTGTAATATATAGCTAGTATGTGTATGAGGCCTAAGTTTGAATGGTTCTTTAGCATGTGACTTCCAAAAAAAAAAAAAAAACTGTGATGGACAGAATTATTAAGGGTAAAAATTATTATTATTATTATTATTATTGCTGGAAATCTGTGTAAATTTTATAAAAAAATTCCACATAATTATTTCTAGGCACAGCTTTGATGCATTTCACACAGAAAAAACATATGTCTAACTTATTAAGCATTTCTTGTTTTTGTTTCACAATTTCAGTTTAGGTACTTCTTGAACAGACCTCACACAGAGAGTGATTCAAAATGACTGATTCTAAAAAAAATATTAAGAGCAATAACAGACATAGCAAAAGAAGCTTTACTTGGAAAAGTTCTTTTTTCTTTTTTCATGGTAATGAAGTTCACTGCCCATTTTGTTGATCTGAAGACATCAAACCAGTATTTTATGTTTCTCCACACATTACACAATATATTAGATTTTATGTTCCTCATAGCCTTGTAAATCCTTTTTCTTCAAATTATCAGTAGTAGGTTTCAATAGTGGAGCAAAATGTTTTTTTTTTAATGTAATCCCAAATCAAAAAATCAAATGCCCAGAGGTGCTAATATTTCCTACAAAGTCTGAAAGCAATAAATTCATTGATCTTGAAATACTGGAGCAAGTTGGTGTGTTGTACCCCTAAGTATTTTTATTTCTACATTTTTTATGCATGCAAAGTTTTTCTTTGTTTCCATATTTTTATGTTCTGAAAATTGCTGTATTTATTCTGTCAATTAAAAATAACTTTTTATCATGTCTGGAAATTAAAAAATGCCTCCTACTTTTATAGATAAAGATGAGTGTGAAGAATGTGATCTAGTATTACTAGAGTTGGAAAACATTGATGATGAAGCAGATGCAAAAGACATTGGTTTTGTAAAAATTGCTGATGAGAATTTAGCAACTGAATATGGACTGGACACTCTTCCTGCTTTGGTATATTATCGGAAGAAGATTCCTCTTCTATATGATGGTATATTATGATTCAGATTTCACTGTCATGTAATAAGTATTTTAATGAACTAGCATAGGCACATGTTTTTTATGGTAAAAAAATGAGGAACACATTGAATTGATTAACGTGCAGATATTAACGATTGAAACTGTATTGCACAATAAAAAATGTTAACACCTGGACCACTTTTATTTTACTTTTTTTATATTTCTTTTTAACCTTTTTTTTTTTTTTTGGCTATAATACAGTTTATAATGTCGCACTGATTAAAAGCAGCAATATACAACAGCCACTTAGTTTCAGAAAAATAAAAATAAACTGATGTTTTTTTTCTCTTGATTTGGGGAGCCAGTGAAATGTGGATTGTTGTCAACCTTAAAATGTAGCTAATATGTTATGATTTATGCCTAAAAAGTTTACCATAAACAATTATTCGGTACAACACGTCCGCTATGTTCAGACACTACTTCTTTAGCTCAACTGCAATGATTAAAAACTGATCAACTACATGACCTATCTGATGAGCTTTTAGTAGTTGATGAGCTTTTAGTCATTGCAGTTGATCTAAAGAAGTAGCATTTGAATATAGTGGATGTGTTGTACAGAATAATTTATGGTAACTTTTTTAGGTATAAACCATAACATATTAGCTTAGTAACCACGTATAAAGTGTAATACAATATATATAGCATATATTGATTATTCATCTTAAAATGTAGGACTGAATTGAAAAAAATATATATAGGCCTTCTTTTAACAGTGTTATTGTATGGAATTGTGCAACTGCACTATATTTCTGCAAACAGTTTCTTTATTCTTTACTCAGTACAAAAGTAAAAAGAAAAACAGATTACTTTGGTGAAGCACTTTTTTTTTCTGATTAGAGACAGTTCAGTTGCTTTGGTTGCCTTTAGTATGTAGAAAGATGTGCCAACAGCACACAGCATTCATAAGGGATCATTTCCAGCACTTGTGCTGTGTGTTTTGTTTGTGTATACTCCAGGTCAGGGGAATGCGCCGGGTGAGGTAACACTTCCCAACCAAAGTCCAGTAATTTTTTGCCGAGTGATTAAAGCAGCATAAGGTCTGGCACTATCATGATGAAGGATCACGCCTTTGCGATTGAGTGCTGGCTGCCTTGATGTTAGTTATTCTCGCAATCTGTTTAACTGTTGGCAGTAGAGGTCAGCATTTATCGTTCGGTTAGGTGCCAACACCTCCCAGTGGATTATTCCCTGGACATCCCATCAAACACTCAACATAACTTTTTTGGGATGCAGTCCTCCTTTTGAGGTCTATGGAGCAGGCTCTGCACCTTGGTACACAGTTTGTTGATGCTTTACATTATGGTACAGTACCCATTTCTCATCACCCGTTACAATTTGTTCCAAACACGGTTCATCTCTGTCATGAGAAAGCAAAGAAACACAGGTATGGATTCTCTCCTCTTGTTGCTTTGCAGAAAGCTGGTGTGGAACCCAGTTATCGAACTTGGTGATCAACCTAAGCGCATGCATCTGTCTTTTGACTGTTGTTCTGTGTACTGACAATGTTTCCACTTATTCCTGAATGTTTGGATGTGGGTAATTTGTTATGGCTTGGTCCATATCCTCGTCAGAAACCATGGATGGACGTCCAAGACAGTTGATCTTTACAGCTTCTGTCTCTGTCCCGGAATTTCTGAAACCAATGGCAACATGTGCTATCATCAACTGCATCCTCCCCATGAACTTGACAGATGTTGCGGCAAGCAGCGGCTGCAGTACTTCCTTTATCGAACTCTTACAGTAAACAATGTCTAATGTGCTCCTTATCTCATGCCATGTTACACCGTCCATTATTTCCGTTGCGAATGACTTACTCGGACAAACCTAGTGCCTCTATATGCTCTACTGCTCCATGCTTTATTGGCCGAAAATTCTGCATCATAGCATCATCTGTAATGTAACTACTCTGATCACAATTTGCATCTATTGCAAAAATGGGTAGAACTTTTGCACACACCTAATACGACAAGGCTGTTTCTAGAAGTTAGTAATCTATAACTATTTAAATTACTGTATATGGAGTTTTCTTAGGAACTGAACGTTTTCTATTTACTAGTCAAATTTTTGGGTTTTATCCCTACCCTTCCTTAGGACTACATTATCTGTATTTGGAGAATGCATTCACTTCTTTTTGTAAATTTATTATTTATTAAATTAATTTAATACCGTGCAAAGATCATTACTAATTGGTTTTGTTGTATCTGCTCTTTAGAAACACTGATAACCAATATATGGTGTGGTTGTTGTAGAAATGGAGTTGTATTATGCAATACACAAATAAAGGCTGTATAAGGCTGCAAAGGAAATGGATATGGAGGCATTCCAATGGATTGACAAGTGAAATTGATTTTATTACGTGTAACAAGAAATTTGTCAGGAAGACTGCAGTGTGCTAAACAAGTTCACCACAGGTAGTGACCATAAAATGGTAAGATGTAAGATGCACCTCAATGCTGAACTCGAGCGTGGCAAGCTCATAAAACAAACAAAGTGTATTGAATTGACTAACCTTAAAAAACATCATAATACCTTCAAATTGGAACTGAGGAACAGATTCTCTGCTCTAGTAGGTCTAACCTCGGAAGAAGTGGACATCTCTGAAGTTAACAGAAAACTAACCAAGGCTCTTATGGAAACAGCAACAAAAATAACTGGTACTAAGAACAAGTTGCATATGAACAAATTATCAGAAAAAAACAAAATTTTGATGCAAAAAAGAAGGGAGATGAGGACAACTATAGGAGAAATGACTTCCACAGTGGAATATTTAGAGCTATGCAAGACGGTATGAAAAAGTATCACTGAATACTTATGGGAATTCAACTGTGAATTAGTGAGGAAATCAATTGAAAACAACAAAAGCCTGAAGAGAGCAAAGGGGCATCTGAGTAAGGGAAGAAAAGAGATTATGGCTCTGAGAAAAGAAGATAGTTCTGTAACAAGAAATAGAGGCGAAGTTTTGACAAGAGAGAAAGATTTCTACTCAAAACTATACGAAAGGGGTGATACATGTACTCCAGACATTACAAAAGGTACCAGAGTTCTTCCAGTCCTCCCAGCAAAAGTTGCAGGTGCAATCAAGAACATGAAATGGGGAAAAGCTCCAGAAGAAGATAGAATTACCATAGACATCATACAAGAAGCAAGTGGAGAAATTGAAATAGTACTCGCCCAAGTTTTCACTCAGTGCCTTAATGAAGGGAAGATTCCTGAGGAATGGAACAATGCTGCAATGATCCTGCTACATAAAAAAGGTGACATTGAGGATCTCGGGAACTAAAGCCCTATCAGTCTCCTATCAGTGGTTTATAAAATCTTCACTAAAGTTCTTTCACACCACTTGAAGGTAACACTGGACATGGCTCAACCAAGAGAACAAACTGGATTCAGGAGTGGCTACAGCACTATAGATCATATCCACGTACTGAGAGAACTAATTAAAAGAGTGAGGGAATATGAACTTCCATTATGCATGGCTTTTATCGATTATGAAAAGGTCTTTGATTCGGGGAACATCAGCAGTTACAATGGCTTTGAAATCTTGCGGTATTGAAGATGCATACATTAATATTTTTTATAACATCTATGAAAATGCAAGTGCAAAGATTCTGCTATTTGAGAATATAGCACCCATAAAAATTGGAAAAGAAGTGAGACAAGGTGACACTATATCTCCCAAACTCTTTAATGCCATATTGGAAAATGTCTTTCAATCACTGAACTGGGAAAACAAAGGAATAAAGATTAATGGAGATTATCTAACTCACCTTCGTTTTGCTGATGACATAGTCATTTTTGCAACTACCCTATCAGAGCTGCAGAGTATGATCCAGGAACTTGCTGACAAGAGTAAAGAAGTGGGGTTAAAAATGAACTTTCATAAGACAAAAGTGATGTTCAATGCTTTTACAAGAAATGAAGATTTATCGATTGATGGGGAAAAGCTGGAGATAACCAATACCTACATTTATCTTGGACAGCAGATATCAAGTGAGGGTCACATTGATGAAGAAATTAATCGGCGTATAAAACTTGCCTGGAGAGCGTTTGGAAGAAACAGTATAATTTTCAAGAGCAATATGCCATTATGTCTTAAAAGAAAAGTGTTTGATCAATGCATCCTTCCAGTGCTTACGTATGGTGCAGAGACGTGGACCTTAACTAAAAGAGATATACAAAGACTGCAGACAACTCTAAGAAGCATGGAGAGATGCATGCTTGGTGTAACCAGGAGAGATATGGAAAGGAACTCGTGGATCAGAAAAATGACAAGAGTGGAAGACATCATGATCAGAGTAAAATCCCTGAAATGGCAATGAGCTGGACATATTGCCAGAAGGACAGACCATCGACGGACAGCCGAAATTTTAGACTGGATTCCAAGGGACAGGAAAAGACGCAGAAGAAAACCACACGGGAGATGGGTGGAGGAAATCCGAAAGTATGCGGGAGTAACATGGAGGAGACAGGCACAAGACAGAACTTGGGGAGTCCTTCATCCAGCAGTGGACTCATAATGGTTGCCAATGGTGATGATGATAAGGAAGGTTGTTCCTATGAACTTTAAAGAAAAAATATTCCATAAGTTAGTTAGTGTTTTTGACTCGATGATACAGAGTCAAAGACACCTAAAAATGTTTTCTAGGCAAATTTAGCGTGCTTAAAGGATTTAATGTTTGTAAGCATAAAATTGTGTGAATAAAATACTTATCCTGCATTTTTTACAAGAACACCATTGTTTTTAGCATGTTTCTGTCAATTCGCAATATGAGCGTCAATACATACATACATATCATTAAACTGTTCTCTGAGATTCAGAGGTTAGCTGCTCAAAGAAAGACCATCTGCCAAATAAACATTTAAACTGGTACACACATACATATCACTAAGCTGTGCCCTGAGATTTAGAGGTTAGCTCCACAAAGAAATACAAACCACCAGATAAATTTTTAAGTGATTTTTTTTACCTACTGTTACCATATCAAATTTCTCCATTTACAGCAATCTTGACACACAACACGAGCTTCACTGACATCCATCACACAATGTACACAAGACCTTCTATACTTCATACTCATAATCTTTTTTCTCATGCAGATACTTCTGAATCTGATCCTGCCATGACTTCCTTGGCCTTCCTCTGCCTTTCTTTTGCTTATAGCCCATTGAGTAGCTCACGGTGGTCCTTAAACCTTCCTTCTGCTTTTCTTTCCTGCCACTTGGGCTGACAAAATCCTCTTAGTAAGCATCTCATCACTCATACTTTCAGCATGGCCAAACCACCGAAGAATATTAGTCTCCACCTTGCTAACAACATTTTGTTTCACATTACACAACTGCATTCATTCCTCACATGATCAGAACGTGCCCCCCCCTGTAAATAATGCATTACTCCAGCATACAAATTACTCCTATGTCTCTTCTGTAGTACCTAGGTTTCACTGCCATACATCAAAGTAGGAACAATTACACTTTCATACACAACTAAGTGGGACTCTCTTAAGAACCCATCATTCCTGTGAAAACCTCCCAAAGCTGCTATGACTTTCAACGAAGAATTCCATTGCCTACTAATTTTGCCATCTGATCTGTTTTCTCTGTCAAACATGTTTCCTAAATACACAAACTCATTTACCTGGTCAATCATTGGGCCATTTAGACTTACCCAGCATTCAGTACTAACAGTTTCTCGCTCAAAAACCATAACTTTGGGTTTTCCCTTATTTATACTCAGTTTGAATTTCATACAGACTTTGTACATCCGAGACAACGTACTCTGCAAATCACTTTTGCTCTCTGCCAACAGGAGAGTGTCATCAACATACAGCAATCTGCACACATGGGTCTTACCAAGACAAACCAGTATTGTCCATCTTGGCATCACGCATGCACACATCCCTAAATATATTAAACAGCCATGGTGACATTACACAACCTTGTCTGACTCCTGCACAAATGGAAAACCATTTTTATTTAACACCATTCACTCGTACACAAGCTCTACTGCCAGCATACATGGCTTTCACACTAAGTAGATTCCCAGTAACACCAAATTCTTTCAACACCTTCCACAGAAGTATCATATTTACTCAGTCATATGTTTTCTCTAAATCTATGAAGGCAATAAAAACTTTCTTACCAATGGCCAGATACTTTTCGATCATCGTGCTCAATGCCAAAATTTGGTTAGTGCAGCCTTTACCAAGCATAAGACCACTCTGAACATCCCACTTTCTCTGATGTAAGACCTCGTAGCTTTTCGATAATGACCTTACCAAACACTTTCCCTGGAACACTCAGTAAGCTAATACCATGATAGTTCTTGCAGTCAGTCTGATCCCCTTTTCCCTTATACAAGGAACAATGATAACATCCCTCCAATCCCGAGGTACCATTCTTAACTCCCAGCACATGATAGCATCCTCTATCATCCTCTATCTATCATCATCACAATGATGGCATCCCTCCAATCCTGAGGTACCATTCGTAAATCCCAGCACATCTGGCAGATTTCAGTTAACCAGTCAATTACAGAGTCACCACCATATTTCAACTTCTAAGCAGTTATGCCATCAACTCACAGAGCCTTACCATTCTGAAAAGATTTTAGAGCTTTACTCACCTCTTCTTTCGAGATCCCTTCTGTGCTTCCATCTCTCACTGTAACATCATCTGCTTCTGTCTCGGAATCACCTTTGCTTTGTTGATCTAATAACTTACAGAAGTATTCACCCCATCTTTCACTTAACTCATTGAGATCCCATATCATTTCTCTGCTCCTATTTTTCACACAACTTGCAACTTTCAGCTGCTTCAGTCATTCACTGAGTTAAGTAGAATAACACTGATGGACTTTAAGGAGCCTTTCAACCTTTATTCTTTTCCATTCTAGGCCTTTTCCTCCAACCAACATTCAGTTTTACTCTGGCACCACTAAGTAATGATCAGAGCCAGCATCTGCACCTCTCATCATACGAGTGTCAACAACTAAGTGTTTCAGACGCTGATTGTAAACAACAAAGTCTATTGCACTCTTTTGACCCAGAGTACGATTTCCCCAAGTATATGTGTGGATGTACTTGTGGTTGAAAAATGTATTGGATACACACAAGACATTCTCAATGGAGAGTTCAATTAATCTTTCACCATTATCATTCACACAAGGATCATTAAACTTACCCAAAACATTATCAGAAATGTCATTCTGCACACCTACTCTAGAATTGAAATGCCCAGCTATTATAACATTCTCTTTTACACCAAACTGGCTCAAAACAGCTTTTAGCTCATTCCAGAAATTTTCCTTCCTATCGGAAGGTTCCGAGTCACAAGGAGCATGCACTACAACAATTACAATTCTCTGAAGTTTCTCTTTCAAACAAATTCAAAGAATTCTCTTACTTATGCAGCTATAGTGAATCAAGTTCTTCATCTTTTCACTTAAAATCACACCTACACCAGCCTATCCTCTCACATTACCCAGGACTCCAGACCACTCAATCACTGCACCATTCACTTCTTCTATCCCAATTTTCTACTTTTTAGTTTCACTTACACACAGCACATCCAATCTATACTTATTCATTTCTTCAATCACCTCATTCATCTTGCGATCTTAGTAAGAGATCCACAGGGTGCTCCACTGAGCAACGATGGTACACATGACAGCAACAAGGGCGGGCCGCTGTTATTCTTGGAAACTGATGCAATTTAAGCTTCAGTATAAATTAGTGTAGAGGTACCAGCTAGTTCTGTGTGACATTGGCAAAACCCAACTCACTGGGTTTTGTTCCAGAATCCTTAGGTGAATAACCAACTGGAACTGTCAGCTGTGGGCTAATCCCCCACACTGATGTACCTTCCTGATTAAAAAGACTCAAAGAAATTAAAGGACTCTATGGTGGGCCTACCACACTTGAGAAGGACGGTCCACCATGGAAATGATACGGAACTGGAAAACAGAACGAAAAAGAGGTCCCAGCTGAGTGAGTGTAAGATTGGTTTATGAACATTGATGTACCTCATAAACACCTGGTATGTCAATGTTCATATTGCGAATTGATGGAAACGGTCTAAAAATAGGGATGTTTCTGCGAAGAATGTAGAGTAAGTGCATTTTTATTCATACAATCTTATGCTTACAAATATTAAATATTCTATTAGCGTTCTCTATCACGAAAATAAAATTCCTGTGAAGTTTCATAACGCTTTATTTGTAATGGCTAACACTGATAATTCGATTACCACAGAAAAATATGTTGGAGATCGGAAGACCGTGACAAAATTGCAATTCTTTATGATTTCTAGAAGATGGATGGCCAGGGTCAAGCCTAAAGGTTAAACTCTTTCTTGAGAACCCATCCATGTCTGTGAATTGAGTGACTGTGTAAATTAAAAAAAAAATGCAACAAGATAAATTCACTTAGCCAGTTTTCTATACTTTTATTTGATCAATAATCAGTATTAGAAACACAAATAGAAAGAACATAATATTTGTCGTCTAGGTGTAGCCCTGAATTCCAAGTTTTTGCAATGTTTTAAACTCGGAAATCCGAGTTTTCAAGTTTTCTGTAGGAATTTGGGAATCCTCAATTTTGTCATTTCTGCAAATGCTATGAAGTGGTATTTAATTAAAAGTACCTTTCCAGATTCAAGACTGTTGTGCATGCTGAAAGGAAGGCCACTTTTATCATTTTGGCAGCTGTATTTGTATCAGATAATTTTGTCACATAAGATTCAATGAGTCCAATGAGCTAATTGCAGAATTGACAAAAATCACTGTAGGATGTTATGGCAGTAGAACTTAAGCGCCCAGAGCTAGATTGATCTCCATAGTTTGCCTAAATGTTCTGAAGTGCAAAATTTGAATTCAAAACTGCAATTTTTGAAGTCAAATTTCACCATTTTTGAGAGATCTCAAAGATCACATATAAAACTCAAAAATGCAATTTTCAAAATATTTCTAACATACTGCAAAAAAGAAATAGGTACAAAAATGGTGCAAAGTTAAATTTCACAATCACTAGTAGTTAATTGTTGAATAACTAGTAAATTTAATGTATGTGTAATATATAAAAAATATGTGCCTGTTGTGTACATTACATTATACATGTTTGAGTCACATTATTGTGACCACCAGCTAATATCCAGAGTAACCGCCATGTGCAGCGCAGACAGCAGCTAGATAGGGCGGGAGTGACTCAATACGGTGCTGGAAGGTGTTCACAGGTATACGGAGCCATGCTGACTGCAGTGCATTTGACAGCTGCTGGAGGGTGCATGGTGGAGGATCCATAGAGCGACAACACGATCGAGGTGATCCCACAGATGCTCAATTGGGTTTAAGTCTGGGGAATTAGGGGGCCAGGGAAGTACTTTGAATTCTTCATCAGGCTCTTCCAACCACTCTCGGACATTTCTAGCTGTGTGACACGTCGCATTGTCATGCTGGAAGATCCCATCTGCCTCAGGGAAGACAATCAGCATGTATGAATGTAGTGGTCGGCAAGGATGGATTCGTAATGAATTTGGTCCACAGTGCCTTCCACAGGTATGAGTGGACCCAGAGAATGCCACAAAAACATTCCCCAGACCATAACACTGCCCCCACCAGCTTGTGTTCTCCCAGCGATGGTTGAAGAGTGCTTGTTCTCCGATGTTTCTCGCCTTATACTCCAGCGTCCATCCATTCAATGAAGCAGAAAATGTGACTCATCAGAGAAGGCAACCCTTTTCCAATCAGTGGAGGTTCGATTTTGTTACTGCCGTGCAAATGTAAGCCTTTTCTGC
This sequence comes from Macrothele yani, assembly GCA_039090855.1. Taxonomy (NCBI): domain Eukaryota; kingdom Metazoa; phylum Arthropoda; class Arachnida; order Araneae; family Macrothelidae; genus Macrothele; species Macrothele yani. Next base: position 121,230,211 of record CM076996.1, read on the forward strand.
CGATGCATCTTTGTTAACATAGGTGCAGAGACCATCCATCTGAATCGGAGCCCCATACGCAGCAGGGTTCTTTGAACTGTCATTTTAGACACACTTCCGGTAGCCCTCTGGTTCATTCGACCAGTGAGTTGCTTCACTGTAGCGTGTCGATCGGCCCTTGTGTACCTTCGAAGCCTACGTTCACCTCTCGCATCAATGGCACGTGGTGCTCCGCAGTTTCCAGGTGGCTTATTCGCAATGGTGCCATTTCTCCAGTCACAATACACTTTAACCACAGAAGCACACAAACAGTTCACAAACTGCGCTGTTTCAGAAATACTGCCACACTTGGCCCGAAAGCCGATAATCATCCCTTTTTGAAAATCTGCTAAATGGCTCCTTTTATCCATGACAGCAATGAGTGATATGTTTTCAGATTGCCTACAGCACACCTTATATACCCTCCAAGCCAGCTCACACCATGTGCCTTCTTTCATTGGCTAAACACTGTTGACGTCAAAAGTAGAAGGTGGCCACAATAATGTGACTCGACTGTGTATAATATAATTTATAAATAATTATATGCATTATTTATATATTGTAACACTAAGGTCAGGGTTTTTTGTTTCATCTCAAAAGTAACAAATAAATGTAGGTTGCACTAAAATATGCATGTTACGTTTGGAAACTTAATATGCATACAAAATTTATGTTTCCACTTTAGCTGGTACCACAGTTTATATTGGCAGCACATTTCGGTGCAGTACTAAATGTTTGGCTGAGCACAAAAATGTTACCCAGAGTAGATCTAATTCCTCGTTGGCCTTACTGATTCTCACAGATACTTCAGTAGTGCCTCTTTAGAAAAATACGGGGAAAATTGCTCTTTTTTTGATAAAAGGGCTTTACGTTTTCGTGATGGCATTGAAACATCTACTCTTCAAACTGCAATGCAGATAGTCTTTATTTTATCCCCATCATTTGGTAATCCCTCCTATTGTTTGGCAACAACTGTAGTAAAGAACTTCAAAGTCTAAATCTGGCAACCAGTCTATCTCCAAATGTTTAAAAGGTGATCAAGACCCAAACTGGGTTAAAATCTTCTGTGTTTCTTAAGTTTCTTAACATAATGTGTATGTTTTACTGCAACCTACATTCAGAAACAGAATTTCTTTACTTTAATTTACCTTCTGTGTGATTTCCCAATGCAGCAGTAATAAACTGTGACATTAGTAGTGTTAGGAATTGAGCTGACTGCCTTGGCCTGGATCACTATACACGTGTACTGTCTTACTAGGGCTTTGCAAAATATTCAAATTACAACTTCCTGTACTGTACAGAAGCTCAAAAAGGCATCTGCAGAGAAGAACTGAAAATAATTTTGCCAGAAAACTTTCCCTCTCCATTCATAACTTTTTTTAGGAAGTTTTCTTTCAAAAAAACAGGGTGCTCAAATCTATTCTTGATCAGTTTTTTATCTAAAAGAAAGGTAAATACTATTATTTACTTCTGTTCCAAGCATTAAAAATAAATTATAGGAAATAGAAGAAAATTATTTAATTCTTGTTTATTTCCTTTTGAAATGAACAAAATATGGTCTACATATCTAACATAAACTAAAAGTTTGTCTGGTAAGTTTTCCAGTATATTTATTTCTTCTTCCTGCATAACCTCAGTAAACAAAAATGCAAGTTTTGGTTTCATCAGGTCCCATAATTTTTGTCTATGAGTGTTTTTTTCATTTCATGCCAAACAGTAGTACTTTTGTATGTGTTTGTATCCAGTGGAACACTTCTTAAATCTTTTGTTGGTTTTGTGGATAATTTCTTTGAAGCCAATAATTTGTTATGAGTTCAGTACCCTTTAAAACTGGTATAGTATGGTGGGGGGAGTATCTTTCAAAAACAGGTTTTAAGGTAGAAATCACTTAACTCTTTTTTTTAGTTCCCTTTATTTTATCCATATTTTCCCCCTAGAAAAGTTTTTTTTTATTGTTTTATGATCATTTCAGAGTTGTTAGTCTCTCCATCATCAGTTCTTTCTTGGTTGATGAAGGTTATGGTAAACAGTAAACACTATAATTCGTGCATAAATACTAGTATTAAAAGAATTCCGTCTTGTTGCACGATGATATGTGATTACCCATCTTCTCACATTACCAATCTTAATGGTTATACATTTTTAAAACTCTGGCAAAGTTTTGCTTCTGATGCCATGTATTGTATTACCATCCAGCAAAAGTAATTTCCAAGATAGTGGAACCTGTTTTGAAGTATTTAAATTACAGTTGAGCTTCTTAGTCTTCTTGATCAAAATTTTCTCTGCAAGATGATCATTTTGATTGAAGAAACTAAGAAATTTAACTGTAATTTAAATGTTCACAATTGTCTCCACTGTCTTAGAAATTACTTTTGCTGCAAGATAACCAGACAATTCAATAGATGGCAGCACAAGCAATGCTTCACCAGAATTTAAAAAAATGTAAAACTCTTCAGATCAGTGATGTGAAAAGTTTGTAAGCAACATTACTTCCATCAACCAAGAAATTCCTGAGGTTGATGGCTTTAAGACATCCAAAGTGATCAATAGAATAATAAAAAAAATTCTTGTCCTATGGAAAATGTGGGTAAGAAGAAAAGGCTTGAAGGAAGAGTTAAGCAGGGTTTGTCTCAAAAACTATTTTTTGCTGTTTCCACATTGAAATGAGACACATTATCTCTTGCTGGGTGTTTATTCATGACTTCAATTAACTTTCAAACTTTCTAGAGTAAATTCAATCCAAATGGTTTTTAATTTTCAATAACTTTTATAGTATTTTTGATAGCACAGTGAACCCATACCAAATGAAATTGAAAGGGAGAGTCAAAAACATTTCATATATGTGAACTTCTTTATAATGAAATAGATAAAAACCGATTATTTTGGGCATATTATATTATGTAGGTTAAAAAAAGCTGCTTGTGATGACAGTTGTTTATTTTTTTTAACTTCCTCTAATAAAAAAAAACATAATATCTAAAGTACTTTAGATATGTATTTTTAATCAAAAGCACGTTTATAGCATAAGACAGCCTTTTAGGTTGCCTCATGAATTGAATTTTTCGTAATCCTCTAATGAAGTGGTTGAAATGTTTCCAGATGCAAAATAAACTTGAAGATTTTCAAAACTTTCAACAGTAAATGCGTTGGTTGTTGTTTTATTTTCTATAATGATTTCTTCATTGCTTGATTGATTATCATTCTTACTTACCCTGAATGTGCTCTACTATGTCCACATCTGTGTGTAGCAGTTCTACGGAGAGCTACTCCTCAATGTTCACATAATCATGGGAAAAAAAAAACCGCTAGAGGAGGTGACTACTTCTTTTCCCCTCAGATGTTTCATTATCATTGTCACTTTCATTTCCTCTATCTTCGATCTCATTAGGAGATAAACCTGAAAGTCTTTTTCAAAACCAGAATGTTTCTAACAGTTTCTTTCGAAACTGCTTTCCAAGCACAGCTAGCATATCACATGTCATTCTAATGTCAGTAACTGTTGCTTCATCTTTTTTGAAATTAATTAGAACTTTCCGAAGTGGACTTTTTCTGTGAAGAATTTTCATATTTTCTATTATTTTCTCATTGGCTGCAGCTTGCTTGTAGCATTAGCGGTGGAAGGCAGTGAACAGTTGTCTTTAAAACCACGTTAGTTGTGTGGGCCATAGAGTTGTCTATAATAAGAAGAATCTTTCACTTTTTCTTGCTTATTTCCTCATCAATTGCTTTAATCCATTCTGTAAAAATATTCAATACCATCTGGAACCTCTTTATTGGCTCTGTCATCTGGTGGTTTTTTGCCTCTCTTGAAACCGTCTAGATTTCTTGATTTTCTGATAACACAACTTTCTTTTGTCTGAACCATTCTTATTTACACACAGCAGTGCAGCCCAGATGCAGTGGAAAGGGGGAGGGGGATACAGAGAGTTCAATACAGAGCCTCAAAATTCTTCTCTCTAAACTATCTATGGAAAAATTTTGTATAAAAGGGGGAGGGAGGGATGAGCACACACAGCTGGATTTTGACCAAAACTCTAAAAATTTAGTTATGAGGCAGTATAAAAAAAAGAAAAGAAAAGAAAAAAAAAAAAAACTAAATTTAGTAGACATTTTTGCTGAGCTGCCCTTAATCTGATCTCCTAAAAATGCAATACTTGCTTAATCAGGTAACAGGTTTCAGTTGTTTAAATCAGTGTGCAATATTTAATTTTGCTCTGCTGTGCTGTTTAATGTTTTATATTTATATTTTGTTCTTGTTCTCTGGTTCAGTAACCTGCATATTAATATGTTTTGTTTAAAGAGTGGACAATTCTTAAAATTCTTATTATAGTTTTTAGTTTTTATATAATTTCACATGTCATATGGAGTTCATGGCTAAGCAGCTTTTTTTTTTAATTTTTTGCTAAGGTCTTCATTTACATTATTAGATTTAAATACTTTTGGTTAGTTTGTCTTGAATACTGCCAATATTTTTGAGTACTATTTTTGTTTCTTTATTCATTATGAAATTCCTTTAAAGCTAAATATGTACTTTATTCTTTGGGCTTCTTATCTTTCATTTTGTCTCAGAGTAATTTAGGTTTTTCTTTTATATAATTTTAAATGGTTTTAAAATTAAATGCAAGATGTAAGTAACTTTTAATATATGCAAATGTTCTGTTACAGATGAATTGTTTAAAAGGCAATGCATTTTAAATTGGAGATTATAATGTAGAAATTGTTAAAGGCTACTGAACATGATTTTTTTTTCATGTCTGAGAATTAATTATCAATGTTTCTACATTATTGCCTAGGAATAGTTAATCTAATGACTCTTTATTTGTCAAGATAACTGATTAACCTTTTCTTAACATAAGTTAAAGAGAAATTTACATTTCAGTTGTGTGTGTGTGTGTGTGTTATTGAAGTTAAAAATAAGGTAGTAGGTTATAAGTGGGTAACATGCTGTAGTTACGTTAAGAAAATAGAAACTTGGAAGCACTTTCAACTTCCACAGACTTCTTGATCACCTGTAAACAAACAGAGCTAGACTGGTTTCCAGATCTTCATTATTGATGTTGCCAAAAGAAAAAAACTCTCAAATGATGGATATTTAACACGGGTTGATGAAATTGCAGTTTAAAGAGGTAGATATTTCAATGCTCTCACTAAAATGCAAAACCCTTTTGCTGACAGAAAGAAACACCTCTCATTCTCGCAAACTGGAACATCTCTTTCCTTTCCTAGAACAATGTTAAAAAATACCTTTCTGCCCTCATGATGGTTTTTAATATTAATATATATTTTGGTTTTTAATATGTTATGGTTTATGCCTACAAAGGTTACCATAAAATTATTCTGTACAACATGTCTACTATATTCAAACGCTGCTTCTTTAGCTCAACTGCAATGACTAAAACCTCATCAACTACATGACCTATCCAAGATATTGGATAGGTCATGTAGTATTATAATTATTATATTTATATAATAATTTATGTATAAATTATTAATAGGTCATGTTAAAAATTATAGTTTAAAAATATCATACCTCATTTCAATGTAAGTTAACTTATGTACATGTAATCCTGTAGTCATCTAGCATATGAATTAAAGTTTGTCGACCTTGAAATCAGTCTTAAAATCTTGCCATGAAGGTGACTTCTATTTAAAATAATTTTTGAATGGTAAAACAACAGATATACAATCCATAAGTAATCCAGTAGTTGTTATATGGTACATAATAAGTATGACGTCCAGTAGTCATTCAACACTGAAGTTGAAGGTTGTCCAATATGCATATTGGTCATAAAATCACGCTATAATGGTGACCTTTTATTTACAATGATTATTTAATGGTAAAAACGATAGATTATAAGAATTAATTAGAAAAAATCCAAAAAACAATGAAGCAAAAGCCAAGTCAAAAAACGAAAAAACCTTTAAGCAGTTTGGTCATGAACCCCGACCAAACATGAAAAAACCTTTTTCATGTTTGGTCATGAACCCCGACAAAAGCTAAGGACAAGATATTGGATAGGTCATGTAGTTGAGCCTAAAGAAGTAGCGTTTGAATATAGTGGACGTGTTGTACAGAATAATTTTATGGTAACCTTTTTAGGCATAAACCATAACATATTAGCTTAATAACCACGTATAAAGTATGATACAATATATATAGCATATATTGATTATTCATCTATGATGGTTTTGTTGTTGCATAAATCATAAATATACAAGTTAAAGCTTTATGACTATTTTCTATATCAATGTGTTTATTAATTATCACAGTTTTGATAACTTCAAAGAAAGCAGTTGAACCAAAAATCTTTTTCCATTTGCACCAATTTTTTTAAATTGTATAGTGAAATTTTACTTTAAGTTTCAATACTATTTTCTATGAGCAGGCCATATTGAGCCTGCTTTATCCTAAGGTGCTTGTTTTTTATATTTGCTCAGTCTTTCAATAGTGGATGCATGAGATTCAGATTGACTGCTTTTATTTTATATTTGGCTAAATTACCTACTGAAAAAAAGATGCACCCTGTGAATAATAATTTCATGAGTGTCAAAGTGTTTCCTTTGATGCTAGTTAATGTGAAATGGAATTAGAATTTGAATGACATGAGCTGTTTATTTATTTATTTTTTGGATGCTTTTATGGAGGTAATTATGTGTAAACATCTGTTCCTCATACTTTAAAACCCTGCCACTTATTCGTGCTCCACTAATTTGTAAGGCCACATGGCAGTAAATATATGTTAAGCTTTTAAATGATACTGTTTATTTGTTTCAAGTGATTTGATTTTCTTTAAAGGGGATTTACTGAATGAAGAAGAGGTACTGAATTGGATATTTGAATTCCAAGATCTTGGAGAGGAAGGAGAAGCTATTGAAGATGTCTCAGCCAATGCATTAGTACAGTTAATAGAAGAATCACAGTTCCTTGCAGTCCTTTTTTGTAAGTAGTTATAGTTCAGTTAATGTGCATATGTGTGCACTACTTTTGTAAACCTAACATTATGTATATCACACTTCCTGTTTTGTTTTCCAAAAGAGTTTTTGGAGAGAATTCTATTAATTTTTTCTGCATGTGTGTAAACTGGTAGTTAAAAATCTTTGAATGTGAAACAGATATGATGGCATCTTTAATAGTACTTTTTGTAAGCATAAGATTATATGATAACAAAGATGGCAACTACTACGGAAATAGCTCTTGTACTACGGAATTCGGAAAACCGTGATTTTTCTACGGAAAATTAATAGAAGTTATAAATTTTAATTTTGCTTGTCCCCACCCCACCCCTATGCAATGGCAGGCACTTGACGATCGGTCATTCGTCTTGCTTGCGATGCTGCCTGCACCTCCAGTTCTGCCTTTCAAGGCTGCTCAGATCTTAGTGTGACCTTAACTCGATGAGTGTGTCCTTGCGCTGAGTCATTCTAAGTGAAAACCCTCCCTCCCCAGCATGCAACATTCTGGGGACATTGAGCTCAGCTTGCATTGGTGGACGTCGGCCGAGTTTGGGTCAGAACACAGTGATCTCCTGAATGCGCCTGCGCAGCGCCGAGCACTTGAAAATTGTTTGGTGCCAAAAGTGAGTATTATTGCCTGGCATTGGAGTTTTTTTCTATGCGTGCGTTGGCCATTCATGTCAGTAATCGTTGCAAAAAAGTATGCTTGGATTTGGTTCTTATGTGGACTGACTCTGTAAGCCGTTGACTTGGTGCTGCATAACATTGTTTTATAAAAACGATTTAATTCTGTTTAGTTTTTGTTCCTGAAAAAAAACACCATATGGATTCCAGGAAGTGAACGTTATCAAATGAAGCAACACCACAGGCAGTAGCGGAAAAACTTAAGAACTACTTTAGAGGTTTAAAACATCGTATGCTATGGACTTTCCTTGCCTTCAACAATCAAAATTATCCGAAAATATGGCATTTTGTGCGTTGTGCTCAAAAGATTTCAACATAGCACATGGCTGTGTGGATGACTGTCATCGTCACATGCGTTCCAAAAAACATACAGAGTATTCGACAGCTGCAGCAAAAACGAAGACTGTTGCAAGTTATTTTACTAAGGCTGATACTGCAGATGTAATCAAACCTGAGAGAGATTATTTGTTCAATTTCTAATAGAACATAATATTCCAATTTCTGCAGCAGACCACGGGAAGCATTTATTTTTGGCAATGTTTCTGGATTCAAATATCCAAACATTTTACTAGTGGTAACGTGAAAACTATGGCAATTGTGAAAAATATGGCAAGAAGTAATGTTTCAGAAGTGGTTTCAACATTAAATAAATGTCTGCCATTCTCTTTAAGCACTGATGGCAGTAATGACTGTCAAGATGTAAAACTTCATCCATTACTTATAACATATTTTGATGAGACTATTGGATGCATTACAACAAAATTAATGTCGTTATTAGAATCTTCTGATAACGCAGGTGAAGACATATTTCAGGTTATAAATACTGAATTTGAGAAGAAAGAATTAAAGTGGGAGAAGTGTGTTAGCTTTTCAGCAGATAATGCAAATACAATGCTGGGGAAAAAAAAAGGAATTGCATCATTTCTATTAAAACAAAATCTATCAATGATAATTAGAGGTTGTCCTTGCCACTTGATACACATTGCTGCAAAAAAGCTTCATCAGTATTCAATGAAAATGTAGAGTTACTCTTTGTTGATATTTTTTTATTTTCTCGATAAAAGCTCCGAGTGTAAAAGCAGCTTTAAATTGCAACAACAGCTTTGTAGCCAGGAGATGAAGCCTCATCAAAATTTGAAATATGCCAATACAAGATGGTTTTCACTAGTGAATTGTATTGACCATATCCTGGAGCAGTGGGAACCATTTAAGAGCTTACTTTGTAGAAGACTAAAGTCACAATTTTCAAAATAAACATTTCCAACATATAAGATCATCTTTGGAAAAACCTAGCACAAAATTAAATCTGTTATCCCTTCATAGTGTTTTACCATTATTCACAAAAATTAATCTTTTGCTCCAGTAAGATGCTCCATATATTCATAAGTTAAGAAGAACCATTGTGCAGTTCTTTTGGGATCTTTTGGTTAGATTTGTGAAGCCTACTGTCATAGCTGGTGGTGATGTTTAGCTTAATTTTTCAAATCGCAGTTTTTCAAAAAAAAAAAAAATCAGAAAGAGGACACAGAACTGGTAATTGGAATAAAAACAAGAATGTATTTAATTGAAATAATTTTAAACAAAAATGAACTTTCTAAGTTCTATACATCTGTCAGAAAATTTTACGTTGAAGGATGTTCTTATGTTCAAGAAAAGATACTGATCTATGATGAATTCTTAAAACATGCAGAAGTAGCAGATCCTTCACTTAGAGCCAGAACATAATTTACTTCTGTATTATATAGAGTCAAGCGCTTTCCATTTATAATAACTGAAAATGAACTTGATGTATTGAAAGCAGAATTTGCTTGTTATCAAGCTGACAAATTAGAGACCATAGCAGAAACAGACAGATGTCACTTGGTCAGAAATCTCAAATATAAGAGGCTGTAATGGAGCTGTTAAGTATACTATTCTCCCCAAAAGCAATGTTTGCAATACTTGTAGTTCCACACTCGAATGCTGCGAGTGAAAGAGTTTTTAGTTTAGTGCAAAAAATCAAACCCATTTCTGACCTAATTTAGGTTTAGAAATTGTAGAAGCACTTTTTATTGCAAAAATGAATGTTTTCCTCTGTGTTATGAAAAAAATATTTTCTGCTGAGGAACTAAAATCCGCAAAACAAATGTACAGTCAAATCACTAAAGAAAACTGTTTAATCAATTTTTTTTTTTTTGTAAAAAAAAATGTTTCAGTCGTGGTGTATATTATTTTCCATGTGAAAAATTTGAAATAATTTGATATAAATTTTCATGTATATAAATGAATAAGTAAGTAAAAAATACTAATGAAATTAAATGAGTAATAGCATGTTTTCCTCGGTTAAAATTGTTCTTTTTGGTATGACTACTGAAAAATGGCCAAAACTACTGAAAATTTGTACGAGTACTACTGAAAACATCTGAAATAGGTGGCATCTCTGTGATAAACATATACTTACCGTACTTTCTTTGTAGGAAGACCACTATATGGTACACATTGTTTGTCATTTCATGATATGATCATATTCATTTTACACATTTAACTACATTGGTGAACAGTAATTAAGTGGGAACTAAAATATGTTTACCACTTTTATTTATCAGCAAAGTTGTCACTTTCTAAACTTCACCTTTTTCAGTATAGGTACAGTTTTCATTTATTCAGATAAGTTATAAATTTCAATCATAACAAGAGGTTGAGGTTTTATTCACAAATTATCCCAAGATCTTTGTTTTATAATTAGATACAATCAACTTTCAATAACTTGAACTTCAGTAGGACAAAATCCTTGATATCTCCAAAAAAGTAAAATTCCCTGCACATGCCCTATGCACATAATCTTTTATCAAATTTTCTTTGCACTCCCGTCAAATTTGACTTATCAACAATTAACTGTACTAACAAAAATGTTATGGCTGAAGGATGTGTTGATACACAGGCACACTAAGCATGCACCTAAAATGGTAAAATATGTAGGCTGATCAATAAGTAATTTCTGATAACCTGTGGCAGCAGATTAGGGATATGTAAATCTGTCTCTCTCAATGTCATTAAACTCTCCCGACTAGAGGGTGTTGTTTGGCACAGGAGTTTTAATAAAAAAGCAATGTGCTGGAGAACAAATTCAAGTAAAATTCACAACCCATCTGGAAACATGGTGTCGCTCAAAGGTATGCATGGTGCAGTGGTTGTCTGAGTGTAAAAATTGCATGCAGCGAAGATCCATCGCCAACTGCAAGAAGTCTGGTTAGAACATTCAAGCATGTCAGAATGGTATTCAAAATTTGCACGTGGGCACAATGCACTTACAAATGAAAAATGCAGTGGCAGGCCTTCAAAATCAACAACAGACAGCAATGTGGCATCTGTAGAGGCTCTACGCAAGAAGATAGATAGGTAGCTTATGACATGTACTCTAATTTAACTTTCATACACTATAAATTTCACTAAATTATGAGTTTTACTCAGGAATAGAAATTACTTACAATCAAATGTTTGGGTAGCACCCCTACCCTTACTCAGAACTACACTATAGTAGGTGTTGCCATTCATTAGCTAAATTCCAACCTTTCACATAATTTAATGTTGTACCTCGTCTTCTCTCAATTTCCAGTCCTTCTGATAATTTTCTCTTGAAAAAGTGCTGTTGGTGTGTCAGAACTTCTACAGAGTCCCAAAGTACTTTATGTCCTGTATTTTGAACATGTCTGTCCAAACCTGTTTTAAAAAATTTGACAAACAAAACAATTACTAATCTAAAACAACTATTATGGGAATCAATTCCTGTTAGTAGTTCTAATTCTGACTATTAGATAGCTCTAATCATTCTACTATTCTCTTTTACGTGCGATATTTCAAAGTAATTTGTACAATATTCTAGAGGATAATGCTTACCTTAACTTACAATTAGGAAGCTCAGTGCACTCCTTGAAAAATATGACTGTCAACAAAAAAACAGAGGAAAAAATGCTAGAAGAATCAGGATCCTACGAAATTCCAATTGCACACATAACCCCCAATATCATACATTGGAAGTACGAAAAACAGATTAAAAAAAAAGGCTTAAATAACACATATCTAACTGGCAAAAAAAAAAAAAAAAAAAAAAAGCCAAAACTGCTTTAGTGCAATTCTGCATTGAAAACCGGACTTTCCCAAAATTCGATGAAATTAATATGCTAAAAAAGAATAAAAAATCTGAAAGGCAAATGAGGAGGGAAGAAGCAATCTTAATCTATAAAAATAAAGCAAGGGTATGTAACCAGAACGACCCTAAAAGACAAGACCGACAAAAAAACCCCCAAGAAAACCAGGATAGGAAAATAAATTTAAAAACAAAAATTTTTTGTTTTAATGAAACATAGATGGCGCTAGCTGGGCTTGATAACGAAATATATCCAAGAAAGTATGTCTGACGAATGGCAACAAGGAGTATCGGACTCCATTAGCTCGAAGTTAACCACGAACATCGGTGGAAAAGTCGCCACGCTCCTGAGGATGCTCAGAGGATGGGCGAAAATTTCGAGTTTAAAGAACGGTAAAAATTGATGTGTTTGAATCCTAAGGCAAAGATCCAATGAGTATACCCAGCGAAAAGTGTGAGAAGTAAAGCCAGTCATCGCATACAATGGACTTTAGGACAATAACATCAACAAAGACCAGAAAACACGTGTGTGAAATGTTCGCATCGCTAGAAAGGAATGCCAAGGTAAGCATTATCCTCTAGAATATTGTACATATTATGGGAATTTTACTAGGAAATTTTTTCATTTAATTTGCAAATTTTCGGAGAAAACTCTTCTCCTTCTTCAGGCTGTTTTTTTGTTGTCACTTATTCCTGTCACTATCGCGGTTACAGTTAACCTTGACGGTTACGGTTAACCTTGAAGGTTTAGGTTATTTTTCATCAAATCCTGCCAGTTGTTAGGCAGGAAAAATCCTTTGCAGTCATTGATGATGGAATTTTAATTTTTATCAATCTCTATTCCTTCTTTCAGCTTTGTTTTTTGAAAATTGCTTTGGAAACTGATGACTTTAAGGGAATTCCAATCCATGCTGTGACTAATTTCTCTAACATGCCTATCTAATCCAGTCTTGTTGGAGCAATTTTTTATAGCTGCTTTATGCTCTGCTATACGAGTTTCTAGTCTGCGACCTGTTTCACCTATGTAAGATAGTCCACAACTACATTTTACTTCATAGAGTACACCTTGCATTTTTAAAATATCTTCTTTTCTTTGAATTATTTTAGGGAAAATTTTTTTAACTTTGTTCTCTAAACTTGGAGCTAGCCTAATATTGTACTTCTTACTAATTCTCTTTAAAGACTCAAATAAACCTCTGTGATAAGAAAGTTTTTTAGTGAATTTTACTTGTTGCTTTTGCGGGTTCTTCGTACCATTAAAATTCAGAAGCTTCTCAATTTCTTCTTTAGGATAGTTATTTTCTGCAAGGCGATGGGTTTGCCTCCTCAGGGCGCTCTGTGGTAACAATGGCACACAACAACAGCAACTAGGGCCTCTGTGAATCTTGGAGAGGTGCAAGCTAGTTCTGTGTGACATTGGCGAAAAGACCCCAACTCACTGGGTTTTGTGCCAGAATCCTTAGGTTGAATGACCAACTGGAACCCTCAGCTGTGGGCTAATCCCCCACACTGATGTACTTACCTGATTAAAAATACAAAAAGAAATATTAAGAATGACTCAAGTGTGGGATATGGTGGACCTACCACACTTGAGAAGGACGGTCCACCACGGAATCGACCTGGACTTTCTAAATGGCGTATGAGAAAGAGATCTCGGCTGAGTGAGTGTGAGATTGGTGTATGGAATACTAGAGGTATAAATGGCAAGATGAGTGAGGTGATTGAGGAGATGAATAAGTATAGACTGGATGTACTGTGTGTAAGTGAAACCAAAAAGAAGGAAATTTGAGTAGAAGAAGTGAATGGCACGGTGAGTGTGTGGTCTGGAGTATTGGATTATATGAGAGGACAGGCTGGTGTAGGTGTGATTTTAAGTGAAAAGATGAAGAACAACTTGATTCATTATAGTTGCATAAGTGAGAGAATTCTCTGGATTTGTTTCAAAGTGAAACTTCAGAGAATTGTAATTGTTGTAGTGTATGCTCCTTGTGACTCGGAACCTTCTGATGAGAAAGAAGATTTCTGGAATGAGCTAAAAGCTGTTTTGAGCCAGTTTTGTGCTAAAGAAAAAGTTATAATAGCAGGGGATTTCAATGCTAGAATAGGTGTGCAGAATGCAATTTCTGACAATGTTCTGGATAAGTTTAATGATCCTTGTATGAATGATAATGGTGAAAGATTAATTGAACTCTGCATTGAGAATGGTTTGTGTGTATCTAATACATTTTTCAACCACAAGTATATCCACACATATACTTGGGAAAATCGTACTCTTGGTCAAAAGAGTGTGATAGATTTTGTTGTCTACGATCAGCGTTTGAAACACTTAGTTGTTGACACCCGTGTGATGAGAGGTGCGGATGTTGGTTCTGATCATTACTTGGTAATGTCACGAGTGAAACTTAATGTTGGTTGGAGGAAAAGGAATAGGAAGAGACCCAGGATAGAAAGAATAAAGGTTGATAGGCTCCTTGAAGATCATCAGCGGTATTCTGACTTACTCAGAGAACGACTGAAGGATCTGAAATCTTGTGAGAGGGATGTAGAAAAGAAGTGGGAATGTTTTAAGAACTGTGTTGTCACTGCTGCTAAAGAGGTCTGTGGCACCACAATAGTGGGTAACAATAGAGGTGATGCTTGGTGGAATAGTGAGATTGAAGAGGCATTAAAGAAAAAGAAGGAAGCCTATTTGGGGATGTTGCAAGGTAGAGTCTCTGTGGATGAATATCGCTGTAAGAAGCGTGACGCTGCTAAGCTGGTTCGCCACAGTAAGGCAAAAGATAGGAAGGAGAAGGTGGAAAGGCATGAACTGGCTTTTTGGAAAGATAGAAAGTCCTTCTGGAAGTACACGAGACTCAGGAAAAATAGGGGAAACAAAGTTGTAAGTTGTGTGAAGAATGAGATTGGGGAAATGATATGGGAGCCCAATGAGTTAAGTAACAGATGGGGTGAATACTTCTGTGAGTTATTAGATCAGGAAAACAAAAAATGATTCTGAGACAGACGCAGATGATGTCACAATGAGGGATGAAAGCACAGGGGGGATCTCAAGAGAAGAAGTGTGTAAAGCTCTAAAAGCTCTTCAGAATGGTAAGGCTCCAGGAGTTGATGGCATAACTGCAGAGATGTTGAAATATGGTGGTGACTCTATAATTGACTGGTTAACTGAAATTTGCCAGTTGTGCTGGGAGTTAGGAATGGTCCCTCGGGATTGGAAGGATGCTATTATTGCTCCCTTATATAAGGGAAAAGGTGATCAGACTGAATGCAAGAACTATCGTGGTATTAGCCTACTGAGTGTGCCAGGAAAAATGTTTGGTAAGGTTGTTATTGAAAAAGTACGGGGTCTTACATCATTGAAAGTGTGGGATGTTCAAAGTGGTTGTATGCCTGGAAAAGGCTGCACTAACCAGATTTTTGCATTACGCATGATGATTGAAAAGTATCTGGCTGCTGGGAAGAAAGTTTTTACTGCCTTCATAGATTTAGAGAAAGCTTACGATCGAGTGAATAGGACACTTTTGTGGAAGGTATTGAATGAATATGGTGTTGCTGGGAATCTACTTAATAGTGTAAAAGCCATGTATGCTGGTAGTAGAGCTTGTGTGCGAGTGAATGGTGTTTTATCAAAATGGTTTTCCATTGGTGCAGGAGTTAGACAAGGTTGTGTAATGTCACCATGGCTGTTTAATATATTTATGGACGCATGTATGCGTGATGCCAAAATAGATAATACTGGTTTATGTCTTGGTGATATCTGTGTGTGCAGATTGCTGTATGCTGATGACACTGTCCTGTTGGCAGAGAGCAAAAGTGAGTTGCAGAGTATGTTGACTCGGATGCACGAAGTTTGCATGAAATTCAAACTAAGTATAAATAAGGGAAAAACCAAAGTTATGGTGTTTGAGAGAGGAGCTGGTAGCACTGAATGTAATGTAAGTATAAATGGCACTGTGATTGACCAGGTGAGTGAGTTTGTGTATTTAGGAAGCATGTTTGACAGAGAGAACAAGTTGGATGGTGAAATCAGTAGGCGAGTGAATTCTTCTTTGAAAGTCATAGCTGCTCTGGGAGGTTTTCACAGGAACGATGGGTTCTTTAGTGAGTCCCGGTTGGCTGTGTATGAAACAGTAATTGTTCCTACTCTGATGTATGGCAGTGAAACCTGGGTACTGCAGAAGAAACATAGGAGTCGTTTGTGTGCTGGAGAAATGCGTTACTTACGTGGGGTTTGTGGCAAGACACGATCTGATTGTGTGAGGAATGAAGATGTATTGCAGTTGTGTGATGTGAAGCAAAATGTTGTTAGCAAGGTGGAGACCAATATGCTTCAGTGGTTTGGCCATGTTGAAAGAATGAGTGATGAAATGCTTACTAAGAAAATCTTTTCAGCCCAAGTGGCAGGAAGGAAAGGCAGAGGAAGGCCAAGGAAGACATGGGTGGATCAGATTCAGGAGTGTCTGCATGAGAAAAAGATTATGAGTATGAAATATAAAAGATCTTGTGTACGGCGTGTAATGGATATCAGTGAAGCTCGAGTTGTCTGTCAAGATCGCTGTAAATGGAGAAGTTTGATACGACAACAATAAGTAAAAATATCTGGAAGTTTGTATTTCTTTTTGGAGCTAACTTCTGAATCTCAGAGAACAGCTTAGTGATATGTATGTATGTGTTTATGTATGTATGACTTTAAGTTCTTCTTTATGGGCTTCTTTCTTATCTGCTGTAGAAACTATTTTATTATTTTTTTCTAAAAACTGACTTGCTACATTTTTCTTAATAGAAACTGGATGATAGGAATTGAAATCCAATAGTCTATTAGTATTCTTTGTTTTTTTATACCAACTAGTGAGGAATTTTTCATCTTCATAATAGATAGTAATATCTAAGAAGTTAATTCTTCTTTCTTTTTGAAGTTCAATAGTGAACTTAAGGGAATCATCTAATTCATTGAATGAGTCTAGAATTCTTTCTGGAACAATTTCTGAGCTATCTATTATAAATAAGATGTCACCCATGTATCTGCTATGTAAGCAGAAGTATGTGGGTTGATCTTTTCTTCTAGTTTTCTCACATAATAGTTAGCTAAGAGTGGGAAGAGTGGGGAGCCCATAGCTAGACCTGATTTTTGAATGAAAATTTTTTTCTCAAATTGAAAGTAGTTGTTCTGCAAAGAGAAGGTAAGCATTTCAAAAATTCCAACTAATATGTTTTGATCTTTGTTGTGAAAAACTATTAGGTCTGCCAAGTCTTCCGCTATAAAGTCTATAAGTTGATCTACATTAATGTGAGTATACATAGACACTATGTCTAAACTACCCATAATAGGAGAATCTAATTTAGGAAGAAGTTCTAATTTTTCTTTTAGCTGCATTGAGTTTTTAATCAAGTTAGGTGGCTCTTTTAAAAGATTCTGAAGGTGTGACTTTAAAAAGTAGTTTAGATTTGAAAGAATAGAGTTTTTTGAGTCAATTATTGGTCTAATTGGTTGGTGTTCTTTATGCAGTTTGACTATTCCATATATTTGAGGTAATCTGAACTGTAATTTTGAGAATTGTTTATAGTTTTCTGGAAGCTGGTTTTTCTTTTTTTTTTGAAGTGAAATAAGCTAAGAGACGTTTTTAATCAAATCTCTTAGGGGGTTTCTTTTACTTCTTCATACATAGGCTTTTTTAGTTCTTCTTCCATCTTTTCTTGATAATGTTTCTTATCCATAATAGTAATGAACTTACTTTTGTCTGTTTTCACAGCAACTACACTTTCATTTTTTCTGAAATCTTTAAGAGCTTTTAATTTACTATTATCAAATTTTTTTTTGAGGTTTCCTTACTTGCTTCTGGAATTTTGTAAGGCTATTGTAGTAATCTTTTCTGAGGAGTTATGCTTTAATTTGGTCCTCTTTTTCTAAAGTGCTGCAGATGCTTTTTACAATTCAATTACCAATTTTTCTGTATTTATTTTTTTCTTTGGATAGATTGAAATTACTTCCTTTATTTATCACTTGTAACAATTCTTGGCTAACTCCAGTAGCTGTGTTGTCCTTTACATGACTAAGAACTGTGGTTTCTTTGTTTTTACTGGAATAGTTTTTCTTCAAAAATTTCTTTTCTTTAGGGTTCAGCTTTTTAACAAATTTCTTACTTTTGTTTTTTATTCCAATTTTTAGCCAGTCCTCCAATTTTGCTTTTACTGTATCCCTTAAGATTCCAAAAAATTTCTTTTCATTTTCTACTTTTACTAATAAGCAACATTTTTATATTTTGCTTCAATACTTTTTTTTAACGTTTTTTTCTCTATTGTTCTTACGAAATTGGCTGAAAGTAAATCTTTAAATGGTTTTCTTAGTCTAAATGAATTTGGAATAAAGTTATTTACCTTGCAATTTTTCAGGAACTTGATTTGAGCTATCAATCTTTCCATCTTCATTGTAGCATGTTGAACTTTCTTGATTGCTTGCCAAGTATCTGACCCATACTCTGTTCTAATTCTTTGAATAAAGCTCATGTTGAGAAATGGCTTCCTAGTTTCTTAATTCAATTACTAATCTAAAACAACTATTATGGGAATTTTACTAGGAAATTTTTTCATTTAATTTGCAGATATTTGGAGAAAACTCTTCTCCTTCTTCAGGCTGTCTTTTTGTTGTCACTTATTCCCGTCACTATCGCAGTTACAGTTAATCTCGACGGTTACGGTTAACCTTGAAGGTTTAGGTTATTTTTCATCAAATCCTGCCAGATGTTAGGCAGGGAAAATCCTTTGCAGTCATTGATGATGGAATTTTGATTTTTCTCAATCTCTATTCCTTCTTTCAGCTTTCTTTTTGAAAATTGCTTTGGAAACTGATGACTTTAAGAGAATTCCAATCCATGCTGTGACTAGTTTCTCTAACATGCCTATCTAATCCAGTCTTGTTGGAGCAATTTTTTATAGCTGCTTTATGCTCTGCTATACAAGTTTCTAGTCTGTAACCTGTTTCACCTATGTAAGATAGTCCACAACTACATTTTACTTCATAGACTACTCCTTGTATTTTTTAAATATCTCATGGGTAGTTTAGACATAGTGTCTATGTATACTCACATTAATATAGATCAACTTATAGACTTTATAGCGGAAGACATGGCAGACCTAATAGTTTTTCACAACAAAGATAAAAACATATTAGTTGGAATTTTTGAAATGCTTACCTTCTCTTTACAGAACAACTACTTTCAATTTGAGAAAAAAAAAATTCATTCAAAAATCAGGTCTAGCTATGGGCTCCCCACTCTTAGCTAACTATTATGTGGGAAAACTAGAAGAAAAGATACTAGTACAACCCACATACTTCTGTTTATATAGCAGATACATGGATGACATCTTATTTATAATAGATAGCTCAGAAATTGTTCCAGAAAAAATTCTAGACTCATTCAATGAATTAAATGATTCCCTTAAGTTCACTATTGAACTTTAAAAAGAAAGAAGAATTAACTTCTTAGATATTGCTATCTATTATGAAGATGAAAAATTCCTCACTAGTTGGTATAAAAAAACAGTGAATACTAATAGACTATTGGATTTCAATTCCTATCATCCAGTTTCTATTAAGAAAAATGTAGCAAGTCAGTTTTTAGAAAAAAATAATTAAAATAGTTTCTACAGCAGATAAGAAAGAAGCTCATAAAGAAGAACTTAAAGTCATACTTGCAGAAAATTACTATCCTAAAGAAGAAATTGAGAAGCTTTTGAATTTTAATGGCGCGAAGAACCCGCAAAAGCAACAAGTAAAATTCAATTCCAATTAGTAGTTCTAATTCTGACTATTATATAGCTCTAATCATTCTACTATTCTCTTTTACGTGCAATATTTCAAAGTAACTTGTACAAAATTCTAGCGGATAATGCTTACTTTGGCATTCCTTAATAGCGATGGGAACATTTCACGCACGTGTTTTCCGGTCTTTGTTGATGTTATTGTCCTAAAGTCCGTTGTATGCGATGACTGGCTTTACTTCTCACACTTTTCGCTGGGTATACTCATTGGATCTTTGCCTTAGGATTCAAACACATCAATTTTTACCGTTCTTTATACTCGAAATTTTCGCCCGTCCTCTGGGCATCCTCAGGGGCGTTGCGACTTTACCAATGATGTTCGTGATTAACTTCACGCTAATGGAGTTCGATACTCCTTGTTGCCATTCGTCGGATATACTTTCCTGGATATATTTCGTTATCAAGCCCGGCTGGCGCCATCTATGTTTCATTAAAACAACTTTTTTTTTTAATTTTTTTTTCTTCTCCTATCCTGGTTTTCTTGTCTTTTTTGTTTTTGCCGGTTTTTCTTTTGTTGTTGTTTTTCTTGTCTTATTAGTTCTCTCCACAGGCCCGATAATGTGCTAGGGTCGTTCTGGTTACATACCCTTGCTTTATTTTTATAGAATAATATTGCTTCTTCTTTCCTCATTTGCCTTTCCGATTTTTTATTCTTTTTTAGCATTTTAATTTCATCGAATTTTGGGAATGTCCGGTTTTCCATGCAGAACTGCACTAAAGCAGTTTTGGCTTCTTTTTTTGCCAGTTAGATATGTGTTGTTTAAGTCTTTTTTTTTAATCTGTTTTTCGTACTTCCAATGTACGATATTGGGGGTATGTGTGCAATTGGAATTTCGTAGGTTCCTGATTCTTCTCGCATTTTTTCCTCTGTTTTTTTTTTTTGTTGACAGTCATACTTTTCACGGTGTGCACTGAGCTTCCTAGTTGTAAGTCATATTTAGCACAGTGCCTATTGATTTCTTTACTCACTCCTTCCAAGTATGGGAAAGCTCCAATGTATTTCTATTTTTTATTCCTCATCTTCCTTTGGTTGTGCACTTCTTGGCCTTCTTTACTCTGAGTCATATGCTTTTTACTCTCATGTATCCATTTATTAATTAGCTTGCTCGGGTACCCATACTCTTGTGATATTTTCGAGATAAACTCTAGCTCTTGATTTTTTAGCCTGTTGTTAGATGTGTGTGTGTACGCTCGCCATATCAAGTTTACTATGCTGTTTTTTTTATGTATCACTGGATGGTGCGACGAGTATGGTATCAGTACAGGTATGTAAGTTGCTTTTCTGAACACAGAGTATTCAAAACTATTTTTGTTTTTCTTTAGTCGAATGTCCAGGAAGGATAGGCGATTATCCTCTTCAAACTCAATAGTTAGCTCTATGGTGTTACAGATTTTGCTAAACTGCTGTGCTAGATCTTGTAGGTTGGCTTTGTTAAGTTTAGACATTATAATAATGTCGTCTACATATAGAGCATAAAGTATTGGTTTTTCAGGTAGATTTTGAATAATTTCTTTTTCGAGGTATGCCATAATCACTTCTGCGTATAATGCCGATAATGGGGATCCCATAGGGCCACGTTGCGTTTGTTTAAATATATATCCTTCAAATGTCAATTAACTCTAAAAAATAAGTGCAGAAAAATATTTTTTTATAAAGGTGTATGTTTGTTTACCCATGAAGGTAGTTAGAATATTGTGCTGATCAAGACCCAAGATTTAATAAGTTTAGTAGAAGAATGTATGTAAAAAATCTTCATTATTTTTACTTTTTGCATGTTATCACCTCTGCTACAACCTGCCCCATTTTTTGTATCTGAATTAAAAAGGGAAATTTGTATTATGAACTTTATTGTAATTTGAATAAACTATATAAAAAGCATGCTTGTCAATCATTTTCCATTTAATAAAGTTGGGCTGACAGACGTTATAGAAGGCCAGATGAGATACAGTTGAATTAAAAAGTTGACTTTATGAAGCTTGTCTGAACTGATAGTTCATAGTTGAAAAAACACAAATAAAAGAGGGTGAAGAGCTATGAATGACATAAAAATGTACTGCTTTAATTAAAATGTGACAAAGTTCAGCAAAATAAATACCTCTCTGTAACGAGGTTCTCAAATAAAACGGTTTAGAAATGAATTACATCCACTATAAGCAATGGAAGTCATTATTGGAATGGACTTAAAATATGAACGAAAAATGAATAAACAATATTCATTCACCAAAATCAATATCCAAAGAGGGCACAGGAATAGCAGAAATTTCCGTAGGACTCAGCAAGTTGTCGATGTCTTCCTATGCATTTTGGTGAAAAAGCTGTTCACCATCCTCAGGAACGCACTAAGTCTAACTCACTGCCCTTCTCGCAGTCTTTCACATACTGCCACACCCATCAGGGCCATAAACATCATTAAGTTTGTGGTTGCCACTGCTGAAAAACAATTCCGTTGTATTTGGTATGCTGAGGTGTCTTCAGAGGAATGGTGTACCTTTGGTATGGGACTTCTTTTTTGTTGTCTATCTTCCTTAATCAAGATTTTCCAAGGTATTGGGAGATCCACACCACGGCTGATATTACTATTATTATTTTTAATTTTTTCTATAACTAGCGATTCTGCATATCAAATAGTTTTTTCGGAAGGTTGTTTACAGACGATCTTTATGTCTTCAAAGAGGGGTACTGTTTTTTTTTTCAATACAATATTGTATTAAAGCTGTTTTTTCTTCTTTTCAGTTCCAGTTTGTAAGATGCTGCTGTAATTGTTTTTAAGCGATTCTTTGTATTTCCTATATAGGTGGTTTTTGTACAATTATCATTAGGATTGTACAGGGTGATCATAATTAAAATATACCTAGTCAACACTCTGTGGAGAGATATCTAGCTGTCCAAACACAACCAAATTTGGTATGCTGACAATTGAGGACATGCAGAAGAGATTTCTGAAAAAATAAAATAAAAAAAAAGTTCCAGAAGTCACCAGTAGGAGACTTCTGGCGCTGCAAGCTGCGATAATATAGACAATTTTCGGCTCTACGTGGGAAACGACACAAAAATCGAAGCAGAAATCAACACGTGTGTTGTGGTCAAGACGTTTTATTGTCGCCAGTATTTAATTGCACAAGGGAGAGGTTGTGCAATTAAATACCGGAGACACCTTAGCGGTGCAACCGGTACTGCTCAATGTGGGCGCCATTGTTAAATTGCAAAACCTGAAGTCGAGGAGCAGTGTATTCAACAGCCGGACGTAACTGATTATTGTCTTTCATTTCAACAGTGGAATCTGTTGAAATGCATGAGGATTTTGCAATGCCCAATTGCGACAGTTATGCGTGTTAACTATTCCATTGAGGAGAAAATGTGCCTCGTCACTCCACTATATCTCCCATGGCCATGCATTGTCCACTTCCATTCTATCAAGGAAGGTCAATGCAAATGTCAGTCGGGTGTCCTTGTCACTGTTAATCAACTGTTGGGTGTGGCTGATCTTGTATGGAAAAAAATGCAACACCTTTCTCAGTACCTTCCACACGGTGGTATAGGGCACATCCAGCTTCCGTGACACTGCGCGTACATCACCGAAGCCTAGTACACATTATCCATGGAGCAATCCACAAGCGCCGTGGTGATTATCTTCAACCACTTCTAGAGCTATAGGTTTGCGCCCTCGCCCTGGTTGAACACGTAGACGTCCAGTTTCCTCGAAACAAGCAATCATTCTTCTGAGAGCACATGGAGTCAATGGGCCTTTCTTAAGACGTCGGAATTCTCGAAGCGCAGCTGCAGTATTGCTCGCGTTTTCATAAAACAGCTTCACAAGAAGAGCACGTTCTGGCAAGGTGATATTGCGGTTGATGGAATACAAATGGCATTCACCATGCCTAGGACAGTTTTGTACCATGGGGTCTCCCATAGCGGGTGTGCCTTATGCAAATGATATGCTTTCTGATCGCTCATATCGCCACAAAGACTCATTTCCCCTGTAGAGCCAAAAATTGTCTATATTATCGCAGCTTGCAGCACCTGAAATCCCCTGGTGGTGACTTTTGGAACTTGTTTTTTTTTTGGAAATCTCTTCCGTATGTCCAGAATCATCAGCATACTTAATTTGGTTGTGTTTGGACTGCTAGATATCTCTCCAGAGAGCGTTAAATAGGGATACTTTAATTGTGATCACCCGGTATACTATATACACCTGCGCTATCTAGCAACCTTGTTTTCCCCGATCTTTAATGATCAGACTCTTATAATCCTTAATAGTTATACCAATATCCAGTTGTTGTTTATGACACTCTTTTTTGATGACTTTCGTTATGACTTTAATATAGGGAATACCACAAAACTTCCTTTAGCTCTTGGCTTTTTGTGTGGGATGTTTATATTCATAAACCAATCTCTTAACCACAGAAGGCTTATACCCAAAGGTTTTTGTTGCTTTTTCAATCCATTTAAGTTCACTTTCTTTAAACTTGTTGTTACTAGAATGTGTAAATGGTCTGTGAACAAAAGATCTAATGGCAGAAATTTTGTAAGAACATGGATGATATGAATCTGACGGAACTAAAATTGGGATGTAGGTGGGCTTTCTATAAACATAAAAATCAAGATGTGACTGATTTTATCAACATGACATCCAAAAAGGGTAGTGTATTGTTATTCTCAATTTCCTTTGTGGAGTTAATACTTCCAAAATGACTCGAGAATTCCTCTTTCAGAGTGTCTAGTTCTTTAATATCCGAATTCCATAATATAAATGTATCGTCAACATACCTGCCATTAAAAAAAAAAAAATGTTTTCATGGTATTTTTTGATAATTATTTCCTCTACTTTTTGCAGTATCACCTCTAGCAAATAAAGAAGACCCAAGATGGTGTCAAAACACATCTGTGTTTTTCAATTTCTCTTTAATGTAACAAGCATGATATTCCAACAACTATCTTCAGTTAATTGTTATGCATGTATTGCACACTTATTATTCACATTTACCCATGATTACAATATTTAAATCTTTTGTGTTTTAGAAGCTTCATTATACAAGTTATCCATATCAGGATATGAAATATGTTGATCAACCCATTCAAACATTTTATTTTACTGTGCTTGTTACATGTTTTCTGGCATTTCTCATACAACACTCTTGTAATCATGTTCTTATAGGGACTACTTTAAATTATCAGGTGTTCCACTTTGAAGTATAATAAAAGAAAAATTTGTAACATACGAAGTACTAGTTCGAATGACAGAAGGTGGGGGCCATTGTAAAGAGCAGCTGTAAAATTTATAAGCCAAGCAAATTTGGGCACACAGCACATGCGCAGAAGCTATCTACCTCTGCTGCGTTGTGACAGAAGTAAATAGCTTCTGCGTCATTCGCCATGTGGACTGCTCAGCAGAAGGTGTTTTATGTGCTATTGCTTGCAGAATTGAAGTCTGTGATGCTTGTACAGTGCTGTTTTCTCCATGAGTACAACCTTGGAGCAATGGCAGATGTCTCAACTTACATGTTCATTATGAAATGGGACCAGCAACTGAGAGAAACAGGAAATTTGGTACTGATGTCTGGTAAACATGCTAAGCGTATGGTGTCAGAGAAAAATGTTGAACTGATTCGAAAGTCATTTCACAGAATCCCGAGCAAATCCATCCGAGAGGCTAGTGTGCAGCTGGACTTCCCACCAACTACAGTGTATCGGGTACTCCATAAAACGTTGCATTTGCATGCATACAAGATGACGGCATGGAAAACATTTGCGGAGACATTGTTGGCCAAAACTGATGCCGACAATACATTCCTAGACCGGGTATGCTTTTCAGACAAGTCAACATTCCACATGCCTGGAAAAATAAAACTGACATTGCTGCTACATCTGGAGGTCCGAAAATACGTACGTTGTTCATGAACGTGAACAGCATTCTCCAAAATGCAATGTTTGGTGTGGGATCATGAAGGGCAAAATCATTGGTCCCTTTATTTTTGCAGAGGCCACCATAACTGGACTAACATACTTGGACATGTTGCAGGAATATGTTGTGTCTCAGCTGCCTGAAGAAACAATTTTCCAACAAGATGGGGCTCCCCCGCACTTTGCCAATGATGGCCGCACATTCTTGGATGACCACTTCACTACAGGATGGATTGGGAGATGATTAATGTTCATTGCATGGCCCTTCAGATCACCAGAGCTAACTCAATCTGACTTTTTCTTGTGGGGGTTTGTTATGGACCAGGTGTACACTACACTGGTGTGTAATTTGGAAGACTTACCCAACAGAATTTATGCTGCAATCAACAACATGACACTACAAATGCTCCTCAACATGTGGGCTGAGTAGAATACCGGTGGGATGTTTGCCATGCCACCAGTGGGGCTCATGTTGAAGAGTATTAGATATGTAAGAAAAAATTGCTCAGTTTGTGTATCTGGCACAATAAGTGCCACTAATAAATTGTGGTAAATTCAGAATTTTTTATACTTCCTTTTACTATACATCTAAGTGGAACACGTTGTATTTTTGTCTTTCCTAATGTTAGATGATGTTGGTAGCAGAAGGTCTCAGAGAGTTTTAGAAGAACTGGAAAACATAGATGATGATACTGACAGACATGGCATTCCTTTTGTGAAAATAGATGATGATAAAGTAGCTTCTGAATATGGAATTGAGCAGCTTCCAGCTCTTGTTTATTTTGAAAATAAGATGCCAAATTTTTACCAAGGTAAATTCGCTATCCTCTGTTTTGTGTTTCATATCTTAAAATTATATGAATTGATGTAGCAGTAACTGACATGTTTTTTTTTTTCTAAAGTTATTCACTTTAAAATTTTAGGTCAGTTTGAACTCTTTCTAATGACACTGACATTATATTATAGTTGGTGACCAAATTTTAAAGAAATTATTCAGTTATAATTGCTTTTTATACATATTAGTCTTGTAGAAGTTTCTTATGTGTGTAGTGTAGGTCTTTGATTCTTTCTCAGTACTAAAACTGTACCTTTTGTAAGTAATGGATTGTAATGTTGATGATTTGAATTTTAATCTTTGGTATATTAAGGAAACACTCTTTGATAATATTAAAAGGCAGGGATTTATCAAGGAATTTCATTGGTGTGGGGTGGGGGCGTTGAAAAAGTTTTTTTTCGGGAAAGGAGGCTTGGTGTAAGAAAAAGTTTTCAAAGGCTGAAAATTCTTATAGTGAAATAATTAGGCTTTAAACCTAGGATTAAAAGCAGTAATGTGCAGTCGTTGTATGCAACGCATGCATTGCATGCCCTAATTACATGCAAAAATTTGCTCTCTGAAGAAAAGAAAGAATTATACAAAGAAATGCTTTGTGCTGCAGTTTTTATGGGAATATTTAAACTAAGTGTCTGGTTTTAGAAGAGTATTATTTAAAACCAAAAACACATATTTGTGTGCATTTTAGCCAGAACTGAAAACATGAATGCAAGCCTAATTTCGTATTCCCATACTCGAGCAAGATTATGCCATGTGAGGGCGCATATCCTTGCCAGGTAAGTAAGAACAGCAATGCAGAAATCAATTGTATGTGAAATCTCTGTTGCATTCAGGGCTTGGGCAGTCAACCAGTCAGAGCACCACAGTCCGTTCCCTCTGTCCCTACTGTTTTTTTTCCCACTTGGGTTGCAGGCTTCATTATCTGCCATTGAAAAACTTCTTGAAATGCAAAACAGAGAGTTGCATCAACCAATATAGATCTCATTTTCTTTTCATGGTGAATATCTGCTATCTCATGTAATTTCAGTGGAATCCTTTCTTATTCAGTTGAAATATTATACATCTACATTTTTGCATATTTCTTGCCTTTCTGATGCACTAAAATGCTTCAAGATATTTTAAACAAGTTGCAAAAGTGGAATAAAGAAACTGATGATGCAAAATAATGTCTTTCGATTCCATGAGTTTTAGAGAAAAATCTGAATGTGTAAGCAACAAAAGACCAACCTCAAACCTGAGTCGCTTAACGTCGTTGTTAAGTATGCAGATTAAACATGCAAACTTATTTCATATTTTAATGCTTCTATTGACCAAACAGACAAGATTTGTCGTGTTTTAAGCCTCCAAAGCTGTTTTGTTGGCCATGCTTATTATTTTGAAATGAAACTGTTTATGTAATTATAAATACACCACACCATGAATACTCAAGAGATGCAAATAGCATATTAAATCTCCGTTTATTTTTGCGGCGTAGTAAGTACAAAGATTTGTCAAGCTTTCGCACTCCACTGGGAGGCTTTCTCAAGGCAATTGTATCAAGAAACCCTGAGTGTGGATCCGCTACGCTAATGACATATTCTTCATATGGGAACACGGAGCAGATTAATTAAATGATTTCATGCACAAGATAAACAAACTACACAATACGATAAAGTTCACCATAGAGCTTGAAGTAGATGGAGCATTGAATTATCTTGACGTCATGCTCAGAAGAAACAGAACATCCAGCTTCGAGTTTGACGTTTATTATAAACCGACCACAGTACAGAACCTTGTTCCTCCTGATTCGCCCTACCCAAAAGAGTACAAACTTTCTGCGTTTAGAGCATGGTTCTATAGAGCATATAATGTATGCAAACTAGACTACCTAAATAATAAGGACATTGATAATGTTTATAGCAAAGGTCTAAAGGCTGCATATAAGAAAGATGACATAGACAGAATACATAAAACTCTAAGAAATCGTATAATGTCGGCAATAATGAAATCACCTAGTAAGATGGTGAGATTCACAGGATCCATCACATATGTACCAGGCTTTACATATTGGTTAAAGAATTTATTACGTAAATACAAAAAATTGATAGAACTGAAGTCCCAGACTCTGTTACCACATACGATATCAAGTTGCAAGAAGAGACAGTGTGAAAAAGAAAAGGCAGGTGTGTACGCTATACCATTGGTATATCCTGACAACACGGAAAAGATATATATTGGAATGGCAAAGCGATCCTTGGACACTAGATGTAAAGAGCACGTACGAAGTGTCAACCATGACATGCAGAATACAGCCCTCACCAGAGAAGTCATGCATTAATCGGCCACTCTTCTATGCAATAGTATTAGAAGAATTGCCCCAATACACGAACTTTAAAGAGACTGCCATCAGGGAAACAGTCGGAATCCTATCCAGCAAACTAGTGTGCAATGATATAGTTTCTACTGAACTATCAAGAGCGTGGCATTCATTATGAAAAGATGGAAACACATCGCGGCACACCATATAATTGCGTGATGAAAATTCATGTAATATGCTCGTGATGTCACCCACGTTCTTTTCAAAAATAATTTTTGTTCCTTACGTATTCCAATTCCCTACATTTTTATGTCTGCCATTGCCTTGAGAAATCCTATCCAGCAAACTAGCATGCAATGATATAGTTTCTACTGAACTACCAAGAGCTTGGCATTCGTTATTAAAAGATGGAAACACATCGCAACACACCATATAATTGCGTGATGAAAATTCGTGTAATACGCTCGTGATGTCACCCGCGTTCTTTTCAAAAATCATCTTTGTTCCTTATATATTCCAGTTTCCTGCATTTTTATGTCTAACATTGCCTTGAAAAAGCCTCCCAGTGGAGTGCGAAAGCTTGGCGAATCTTTGTACTTATTACGCTGCAAAAATAAACAAATTTAATACGTTATTTGCATCTCTTGAGTACGAAACTGTTTATGCTTTCCTAAAGAAAAATAATGTAAAACTTAAAAATTGACAAAATTCAGATTTAAAACAGTAAAAATATACTAGTTATCCAAATTTTATTAGCATAAAGCAAAAATCAAAGGTTCCAAAATTTTCCACATTAACCAGATGACTTTTTCAAGGAAGGCAGATACCCTAGAGGGTAAAGTCTTTCTACCTGGTAGTTTCCAAATCATTACAATCTTCCATAACAATCCTAGACAACGCTAGAGCAAAGAAGTAACAACGCTAGAGCAAACATGGGCTCTCTCTCTCTCTCTCTCTCTCTCTCTCTCTCTCTCTCTCTCTCTCTGTGAGATTTTCCACCAGATGTTGGGCAGGGACAAACCTCTGCAGTCACTGATGATGGAATTCTGAATTTTCTCAATTTCTATTCCTTCTTTTAGATTTCCTGTTTGAAAGTTACCCTAGAAACAGATCACTTTAAGGGGACTCTAGTCTATGTTGTGACCAGTTTCACTGACACCACATATTTGTTTGGAGGATTTTCACTTTGGATCTCGCCTTTTGGATTTAAATGCTATAATTAATATATAGCCAGTGCCATTAATGCCCACCAGATGGAGACGTCTCAGTTGCTGGGCCCATCTTACGGATTTATGATGTCAGAAGCTGACAGAAAAACACACTAGGTGCTGTGGGTTGTTGGCCACCGTAGTTTAAGGTTGACGTGCACGGCTGGATATCGAGAGATCTGGGATTCAATTCCCCAGCTGTGACCAAATAAAAATTTTTTGGTTGCTGTGTGTTGCTAAAACGTGGAAAGTGGTAAAGGATACTTCAAGTTAAAGCTCAGGAATTCGTGTAAAGGCTAACTGCTGATCACGGCTGTGCTATATATGTTATTAAATTTTCAATATAAGGACTAATGTAAAAAATTAAAAAAATATATAAATATATATATACTTCTACGTGCATGTTACACACCTTCAGATGGAGGGGTGTTGAGATTGGGGGGGGGGGGTGGATGCTAGGAGTGTGTGGATAAATCCCTTCTAGAAGACAGGTTATCATGGCAATATCTATTAGGTTTCCTAAATAGAAAGAACATAGTATGGTAAGCAACTGATTAACTGGGGGTGGATTATTTTAGAAGCATTTTTAGAATACTGACTGGTCTGTCCAAATGCCAACAGATAAACTTAATATGAAATAGCCTTTTAAAAATGAATAAGTACAAAATTAAGAGATTTCTATTGCGCATCTGAATATGTACTGGGGAACTTGGGAAGGATTTCTTTAAATCAGATTTTTTTCTGTAATTTTTTTTAAAATCTGAAACATTATTATTTATAGGTGGATTGTTGGTGGAAAATGAATATTTTCAGCAGGCTGTCAGCACTATGACATGCTATCACTACCATGGTGTTGCATTTAACCATACAGAACAAACATTCTGGTACTGACCATGGGCGCTTAATATCTCATGTGTAATTATATTGAGAGTGCCTTGTAATGGTGATAATTTTATGTAGAAGACTGAAGAATTGTTTTGAAGATAACCTCATGAAGAAAACAAATCATCTTTGAAAGTTCAAAAAGTTCCAAAAAACTACATTTTAGTGGAAAATCATATAACTTTGAAAATTTCTTTAGAAGTATCAAGCTACACTTTAAAAATATAGGAAATTCTGACTCTAGGATAAATCTGCAATCAAATTTAAAAATGTATGTTTGTAGTTAGCAGTGTAGAATACTTGTGCTTGCTCATTTATTTGTTTATCTATACAAATATTTTCATCTCTAATGTATCAGTACTTCATACTGTTATTGTTTTTAACAGGAGATCTCACTAAAGAAGAAGAGGTACTGGATTGGCTTATTAAACAGACAAGCTCAGATGAAATTGAAGATGTGACTGACAAAGTCTTGCAGCAGATGGTGAAGAAAACACATGAACTGGCTGTTCTATTTTGTAAGTTTCAGTTCCTTACAAACAAATATATCGCTAAGCTTAGATCGTTTATGAATCAAAATTATTTTTCTTCCAAATGCCAGTAGAGGTACTAACTAGTACCATGGTTTCATCAGGTACTTGGGCTCTTGTTAGCCATTAGATTGTGTGTGTTGTTCTGCTTTTGAATCATCTTTGGATCTCTCAACATAGGGTAGTTGACTTGTGCTGCCATCATTCAGCTCAGTCCTGCCAAAATTTCAGAAAAATTTAAAATGCCGTTAGCAGTTTTGCTTTACTGTTTTGTTATGTCACTAAGCTGTTCCCCAACATTCAAAGGTTAGCTCTTCAAAGTAAGATCACTGCCAAAATCAAAGCTACTGATGGCATCAGTTGTTTTCTTAGTATTGATGTATTTTTTTTAAATGTCTCCATTTACAGTGATCTTTGCACCCTACTCAAGCTTCACTGCCATTCATCATGTGTCTCACACAAGACCTTTTGTACTTCATACTCATCATATTTTTGTCTTGCAGGCATTCCTGAATTAGATCCTCCCATGATTTCTTTGCCCTGCCACTTAGGCTAAATAAATTCTCTTAGCGCCTCATCACTCATTCTTTCAACATAGCCAAACCATTTCAAAATATTTGTTTCCACCTTACTAACAGCATTTTGCTTCACATTACAGGAAAATGTATCTTCATTATGCATATGATCAGAGTGTGTATTGCCACAAACCCCACTTAACTAATGCATCTCTCCAGTACACAAATTACTTCTGTGTTTCTTCTGCAGTACCCAGGTTTTACTACTGTACATCAGTAGGAACAATTATATTTTCATAAACATTCATTTGCGCCCTTTCTGAGAACAATCAGTCCTGTGAAATCTTCCAAAGATAGCTATGATTTTCAAAGCTGAATTCACTCGCCTACTGATTTCACCCATCTAATAAATTTTCAATGCTTCCTAAATACACAAACACATTTATTGTACCTGGTACAGCTATGCACCAAGTAGACTGGTCTTGCATTCAGTACTAACTGTTCCTCATTCTAAAACCATAACTTCGGGTTTTCCCTTATTTATACTCAGGTTGAATATTATACAAACTTTGTATACCCTGGACAACATATTTGGCTACTCAGTTTTACACTCTGCCAATAGGACAGTGTCATCAGCATATGCAATCTGCACACACTGGAATTAACAAGGCACAAACCAATACTGTCTATTTTGGCATCACATATGCATGCATCCATAAATATAATGAACAACCACAGAGTTATTATTACACAACTTTGTCTGACTCCTGCCCCAGTAGAGGACTAATTTAATAAAATGCCATTTACATGTGCATATGCTTTCCTGCTAGCATACTTGTATAGTTTTCACACACGAAAGCAAAAATGTGCAGTTATACTGTGTTAAGCTACATTCTAAAGAAGCACTCTGTTAAATCTTTTATAAGTCTCCTCCAAATCTGTAAATACTTATTACTACACTATCTACCAACAAGTAATTGGACACTCCTGCAATCGACGATATCTGCGGTCCTGATACACGTCACGGCCGCCGCCGTTAAATGTCGTGTGGGAAGCAACAGCGCAACCAGTCACATGCAAGATGCCACGCAGTTCGGAGCTCTCTGATTTCGAGAAAGATGTAATCGTTGGGTATCACAGAAATGGCCGATCCATACGTGACATATCCAGCGAGTTGAAGTACCCAAAATCGACAGTGGCCTATGTGATTGGCAAGTGAAAGATGAGAGGTGACTGTCGGAATGTGCCCCGACCCGGCAGACCCACAAAACTGGGAGTTAGAGACCGACGGGTGCTGGCCAGAGAAATTTAGAACCGCACCAAATCGAGGGGCCACATCCGCGAGTGTTCTTTCGGTGAATACCATTCGTAAGGAAGCCCATCTGCTCGGTTATCATGGACGTGCTGCCGCCCACAAGCCTTTCATCACCAAGTCCAATAGCGCTGCTCGGCTAACGTGGTGCAAAGAACGTCGACAGTAGACCATTGAACAGTGGAAACAGGTTCTCTGGAGCGACGAATCAAGGTTCACCCTTTACCGTTCGGATGGCAAAGGTCTGGGTTTGGCGTCTGCCTGGAGAACGCCTCCTGCCGGAATGTATTGTGCCAACTGTGAAGTTCGGTGGCGGTGGAATTATGCTATGGGGGTGTTTCTCCTGGTATGGCATGGGACCCTTGGTCGCAATTCCTGGTAAACTCAACGCCGAGACCTACTGCACCATTTTGGATGACCATGCGCTTCCTACGTTGTGGCAGTTTTACGGGTTGGACCCATGTTACTATCAGGATGACAATGCCACCTGTCATGTTGCGAGGTCCCCCAAGGCTTGGTATGGTGACAATGGGGTTAATCGAATGGACTTGCCTGCGCAGA
Organism: Macrothele yani; assembly: GCA_039090855.1. Classification (NCBI taxonomy): domain Eukaryota; kingdom Metazoa; phylum Arthropoda; class Arachnida; order Araneae; family Macrothelidae; genus Macrothele; species Macrothele yani. Next base: position 121,263,849 of record CM076996.1, read on the forward strand.
GCCCGGACCTTAACCCTATTGAGCACCTCTGGGACGAGTTGGAGCGTCGACTTAAGGGGTGCCCCCATCATCCGAAATCGGTGAAGGAACTGACCTGTCTTCTCCAAACCGAGTGGAAGAAAATACCGCTAGCCGTCTTACAACGCCTGGTTGAGAGTATGCCCCGCAGGGTCGCAGCTGTAATCGCCGCTCGCGAAGGCTCCACCAACTATTGAAGGTGAATAAACTTTGTTTTCCTTTGCTATCACAGGTGTCCAATTACTTATTGGTAGATAGTGTATGACAACAATTTTATCTTAAGATATTTTTAACAACATGCACATTTCTTACAAAAAGTGCTTTTCATCATTGTGCTACAGTAGCGAACAAAAGTATTTGGCGAAACACTTTTTCGACCATATTTTTTTCTGCTGGACCAAATCGGGTCATTTTGGGATATGATATGTGTTGATTCGTGGGTTACAATGCCGCATAGTTTGTATTTCACTCAGGGCAAATTTGTCGTTCGAAATGGGCCATATTCAAGAGTTGCCAATTATTACCCATTTGTTTGCTGCCTGTATTAATGTTTTTCTTGTGATTTTTGTGTGTTTTGTGATGTGTAGTGTGATAATAAGTCAATCTTAGGTTTTCAGAAATGGGTAAAAAGGCGGATATCCCTTTTGGAGCTCACCAGGCGACCGTGAACATGATGGAATCTGGAATGCGCGTCACAGACATTCCGAGGGCCCTGAAGATCTGACATCAGTCCATTTCGGCTATCCTGCAACGTTATAAGAAGACTGGGATCGTCGAGAACAGTCCGCAATGTGGTAAGCCTCGTTCCACTATGTTGCGTCAGGATAGACGCATCCTACGTCGATCTCGTGCTGATCCCACCTTGACTGCTGTGGACATCGCCACCGAATTCCGCAACAGCGACGACCTGAACGTCAGCCGAATGACCATATCCCGTGGTCTCATTGCTGGTGGATTGAATGGAAGACGCTCTTCCAAGAAACCACTCATCGCAGTCAAGAATTGAAGAGCAAAAATCGCGTTCGCGTGCCGTCATCGACACTGGACCGCGGCAGACTGGAGTAAGGTGCTTTTCACTGACGAGAGCAAGTTCAACTTGTTCGGAAGTGATGGCATCTGATACGTACGACGCCCGTGTGGCCAGAGATTAGCAGGGAAGCCAATTTTATCTGCTTTACAAACAGCATATGTTTGCCTTTAAAGAAGTAGGAGCAAGTTTGAACATTCTGTTTTTCATAAACCTGCTAACCAATATACTACTAATATAATACTTTCAATCAAGGGTCTAATAGGGTAGCCTTCTTATGAAGCTTGGTTTGCAAGAAAAGACGTGTTGTGATGGAGGAGCAAAATCCCCAAGGAAGTAGTTCAAGGTATCTTTTCTATTTAATCTGTCAATGGATTTCTTGAGGGATTTAGTAGGATTTGATTTCAGGAGTTTACAGTTTGTGGAGTGAAGGAATTCAGTCACTTTTAAATCAAGGTCACACTTCAGCATAACAGAGCAGCCAGTTTTATCTGCTTTACAAACAACCTAATGTTTGCCTTTTAAGAAATGGTAAAAGTTTCTTATAATTTTGATAGAAATGCCATTACTGACCTTAAAAAATTAAAAACCAATGATAAAGTTGTAGCACTGAAAGCAGATAAAAGCAAAGTTTTGGTATTGTTAGAAAAAGATAAGTATTACAATAAAATGGAAGCTGAACTGAGCAAGCCTTATGATCAAAAACTCATTGATAACCCAATTGATCAAACTGTCAAAAATCTTAAGAAATTAATCAGCTCTTTAAAAAGTAAAAATCAGCTAAAATGAGCTCTTCAAAAGCTTCTCCAACATCCAGTCAAGAGTTCCACAGATCTATGGTACAATAAAAATTCACAAAGAAGGCCATCCAATAAGACATATAATAGACACTAGAAATTCCCCACTCTCCAACATTAATTATTATTTACTTATTCACCTCAGATATTTTCCCTTTTCCTCCCTACCTTCTAAAAAATTCAATGCAGCTGAAAGGAAAACTAGACAATTTGCCAGAATTAATTCATCCAGTAATGGCAAGCCTGGATATAGTATCTATGTATACTAACATTAACCTGGACCTCTTGCTGGAATTCATTGCGGATGACCTGGCAGAAAAAATAGTATTCCATAATCACAATAGAGAAATACTGCTTGGTGTTTATGAACTGCTCCTGGTTTTTTTTTTCAAGAATAATTTCTTCTAGTTTTGAAAGAAATATTACAGGCGAACTTCAGGACTTGCAATGGGTTCTCCACTAGCACCTCTGCTAGCAAATTATTATGTAAGTAAACTTGAGGCAAAAATCCTTGTACAACCCTCAATATTTGCTCTCTATGTAAGATACATGGATGATGTCCTATTTATTGTAGATAATGTGGACCAATTTCTACCCTCTCAGATTCTGGCAGAATTTAGCTCGCTAGAAAATACCTTGCAGTACACTCTGGAACTGGAAAAAGACCATGGCATCAATTTCCTTGATTTAACCTTGACCTCAAGAGAGGGAAGAATATTCACTCAGCTTTTTAGAAAACCCACTAACACAGGGAAGATGTTAGACTTCTGCTCATTCCACCCTGACTATATTAAATCGAATACGGCGAGACCGTTTTTTGGAAAAAAATTGAAGTCCTGGTCTCTTCAGATACTCAAAAAGATCTTCACAGAGAAGAATTGAAAGACATATTGGCAGAAAACAATTACCCCTCCCCATATGTTGAGAAATTATTTAGGCAAGTGCCAAAAAAGAAGCAGGAAATAAACAACTTCAAATTCACCAGCAAAATTATGTACCACAAGGGACTTTTCGAAAAACTAAAGAAGATCGGAGCAAAATATAATATGAGGCTTGCTCCAGATCTAAATAACAAATTAAAGAAATTCCTGCCAGCTTTAAAGCAGAAAGAAGTGGACATCCAATTGTAAGAAAGAGTAATATATTGCATCGACTGTAACTGTGGACTCAGCTATATAGGAGAAACAGGGAGAAGTATTAAAGTCTGAATGAAAGAACACCAAGCAGCTATTAGGAACATTAGTAACAAAACAGGGCTAGACAGACATATGCAAGCAAGTGGACACTCCATAAATTGGGACTCAGTAAGAATAATTCCCCGCCAGTCAAACTTAGTAAAGAACAAAACTAGAAAAAGGGATCAAAATAGCAGGAAAAAGAAGTAACACAATTAACGATAATTGTGGTTGGACACTTCCAACTGAGTGGCAGCAACTACTCCAGTGACGTAGTCCTGATGACGAACTAGACTTTAGTTCAAAAATTTTACCACCAAATTTGTTTTTTGAATAATAACCTCTATAAGACCTGTAAAAAAGTTAATTCCATAATACACTATGACTAGAGGTGCCATAAATTCATTTACAACTAGCATTGAACATTCTGTGTTTTGTAAACCTGCTACTAATATACTACCAATATTATGCTACCAATAAAATTCCATTCACACACTTTTGGTGGCTACAAGCTTTCTGCATTCACTTCTTTTAATGCTTGTGACAATAGACCAGCATCACTTGCCGTTGGATACAGGAATATTAAACCATTGCTGCTCATCATCAATTCCATGGTGGTTTGGTGGAAAAGCTAATTAAAAATTCCAAAGTCAAAAACTCCACTACTCTGTTTTTCAGCCAATAACTGGATTTATTTCATTTCTTAACCATTCTACCTGCCAGTTGCATCAAATTTTCAAATACAAAATTCCTATTTCCACTTCAGCTGGTACCACAGTTTGCATCAGCAGCACATTTTGCAGCCTAACTAAGCATTTGGCTGAGCACAATACGGACATTATCCAAAGTAGGCCTAAGAGTCATCCTTGGCTTTACTTACTAACTCAGATAATTCAGCAGTGCCCCTCTGGCAAAATACTGAGAAAATTGCTCCTTTCATCAACAAGTGGGCTGTACATTTTTGTAAAAGCACTGAAATATCTACCTCTTTAAATTGTGATACCAACAGCCCTTATTTGATTCCTATCATTTGGAAATCCCTCTTACTATTTGACAACAATCGTATTGAAGAACTTGGAAACCCAAATCTGGCACCCAGTCTTGCTCCAATTGTTTGCAGGTGATCAAGACTGAAGATAGGTCGAACATACTTCTGTGTTTCTTAATTTCCTTTACATAGCTATTGCAAGCAAACTTTCAACCTTCGCACGTCCTTGCACTATTCTGTAACAGCAGTGACCCATGATGATATACCAGAGCAGGCTGTAACTCCTTGAGTTTAATACCTGTACATTGTAGCATCTCTGAGTATATAATAGCAGTAATGGATTCTCCCTTCTGCAGGAGCTCATAATGCACAATACCAACCACTGCTCGAAACACAGCCAACAGCTCCTTTCAGGGAGGCAGGTTTAGCTTTACACTTTTTAGTGGTTCCCCCGGCAATAACTATTGATATGACCCTTGGCTGTTGTTGTGCAGGATCCATTTTGCGTCATATGTCGGGAACCTGTGAAGTAGAGGCACATACTTGAGATGCGAGAGGATGGAACTGCAGATGCCCAGCCATTACACTTTGTTCTGTTCAGTAAGATCATGAGGAACCCATTTGTCCATCTTACATTTCCCAACTGGCATAGGTGGTTTCACAGTCTTGGCCCAGGTATGAAGCTTGATGGCAGTCTCTTCACATATTTGATGGGTATCAGACTCGGGTACTGCTTGTAGGACCTCGTTGTGTAGATCGTGAGGCATCCTTCAGTGTCTCATTGCCTTCATGAAGCCATTTGAACCATGACTATGCCACATGAGCTGCTACACTACTCCATATGTTTTGAATGTGGTACAGGCTTCCTGTGTCTTAGTAGTCTCAAGCTTAAACTTATACAGTAGTGCTTTGCGAATTTCCATCTGCAAACTCTCCATGATTGCATCAACACTTTAACACTATTTGAAGAGCAGCTCACACGGTCCGATAGCTAATGACACATGATCTCATAAATTATTAGATCTGTCTCCTAGTTGACCAATTTTATGGAACATAGAAATGTGCAAAGCTATTACAACTTTTTAGATGACCTGATACTTACCTGGCTGTATAGGTAAATACTCAGCTACTCGCTATTGAAAAACTGCAGTTATTTTCAAAATTTCCATAATCAAGGCAAGAAAACACTGAAAGAAACCCATTGATGATAATGAAAAGCAACCATTTGTTCAATGGAATTTGAATGAGTTATGTCCTACTGTCCTAATGTTCTTTTACTAAAACTTTTGTTGCAATATTTTTCTACTTACTCCGTTATTTAAGCTGATGGTTTTGTTACAAAAACATATCGTGAGAATGGTGTTCTTCAGTAATTGGTGTGATATTTATGTTGAAATTTTCAAGTTAATGTATCACCAATAGAAACACCTCACTATAATATGCATTTTTTTGTGTGACTGTGTTTTAAGTTGTTTTTATGTTTCATTCATGATGTTTAGTGTAAGCTTTCCATGTGATAAACTGCATTATTATAAATTTTGAGACAACATTGAAGTGTGGCATTGTGATAGTTATGTCAGTCAAAGTTTAGTTGGGGAATGATTTTGCCAGATAAAGCACAATTACCATAATCAGCTCAAGATGGGCAGGAAATGTAGGAAATTTCATTTATTTACTCATAAAATTAAAAGAGCTTGAGCTAGGTCCATATCTGAATAAAGTGTAAATATCATTGCATTATACTGTCAATAAAAATTTATCTGTGAGTAAAGGTGTATGGTAACCATATTTAAAACTTTTAATGTTTTAGAAATTTAAACTTTTAAATTTCTTTCAGATGACAACGATGATGAAAAATGCCAACAAGTGTTGCATGAATTAGAAAACATTGATGATGATGCAGACAAATTGGGTATTCCATTTGTAAAAATTGATGACACTGATCTAGCAGAGGCTTATGGAATTGAAAATCTCCCTACACTTGTTTTCTTTGAAAATCAAGTGCCTAATTTTTATGAAGGTAAACTGTTAAATTCTTTGAGTTATAACTTTTTTTTTAATGAAGAAATTTCTCAATCTTATAGAATGCTTCAAAAACCTGGAGCTTTAATAAGAAGATTTGTATCAACACTAAAGGAGGCATTTATTCTTCATACTGTACATTTTAAGTGTTTTGTGGAACTTTCTATGTGTAAGAGAAAAATCCACTCTGTGAAATTCTCTGATAGTTTTGCAATTACACTTCTTTATGCATTAATAATTAGTTATGTATTAGGTGAATTTTGCATTTAGGTTTTTACCTGTTATGCTGTAATTACGTGGTTTTATTAGCAGAACTGATTAATACACCAAATATTTAAGACTGAAGTTATAACACATTTTATCGGTGTAAGAAATTGAAATTGCAATTTGCCAAGCTTTTGCTCATCAACAGATGGCTTTTTCAAGGCTAATATAAAATAAACTGAAATACTAGAATGATTAAAATTTTAAGTATGAAAATGGTTACACAAGACACATAAAGAATGATTAAATGCTCAGTTCAGCGTGTTCTGAATGTGAAGTCATGAGATGTGTTAATTTGCCACGTGGTGCTTTTGAGGGAAAAACCATTTAGGCACTGGATTCAAATTCTTGGCAACTCCAGGGAGATGCTGTCATTGCAGGTTTCATAGCTGGTGATAATTTCCAGAGTGTCCCAGAATGCTGTTGATTTTGGGTTAGACTAGGGGGCTAGTTTTAATACCTTCCCATATAGGAACCGAGGACTTGAAACACACTTCTCTAGACAGAGCTGTAGATGGTCTTCCTTCCTTTGTATCTCTTTTGTGTTCTCATTCTGGTTCCGAAGAAGCATTTAGCCATTCCGATGTAATATCTTTGCGTATCATCAGGGTATGATAGTGGTATGGCATAAACATCATTAACTTCATTTGTGATTGGAGGTCTGTCAGAGAATTTTGAAAGTAAGCCGTATAAGGAAGACGGAGCCCTTATGTCCACACCGATTCCCATCTTTCTTAGGGCATTTTTTAGGATGTAAGAAACACCTGGAATATATGATATGGTATTGATCCCAAGTACTGCATTTGAGTCGATGAATTAGTGCATATTCCATGTTCCTTGTCCTTGGTCTTTCTGATGATGCTGAGAACATGTTTGTATGATTACCCTAGTTTAAAGTACATGGCTAGATTAATTATTTTCTTTAGTTCAGATTGCCTAGCAGAGACATCTGAGCTTATAATGTAGTAAAAGCTCTTCGAATATGTAAAAACTCTTCGTGATCTGAAAAACACTGACTTATGCTCAGCTGGACAGAATGAGCTGCTAAACATCACATTAGGTACAGGCGTGCATTTATAATAGACTTGAGAACAGAGCAGGGTGTCCGGTAACTTGGTTAAAAGTATGTCCAGATAGGGTAATGAGCTGTCTCTTTTGATCTCCATGGTGAAGCGGATCGAAGAATGTATAGAGTTGATTTTGTGTAGTAAAGGCAGAAGGGTGCCTTTCCCATGAGACCATATGAAGAATACATTATCTGCATATCTAAACAGGTAGGTGGAAAGTCTTGGGGTAATATTGGCGAAGATATGTTCCTCTGTAGGGCGGAGCACTGCTTTGTCAAGGACGGCAGAAAGCGACTACTCTATATAGGTGTTCCTTTGCTCTGCTTACAAATTTTCCCTTGGAAACTGAAGAAGCTTGAATCTGTGACCAAATCTATTAATTTGGATATGCTATGAAAAGTGTCATTTGAGTATATGGAATAATTAGAAACGGCTTCCTTTAAATTTCTGATGGTCTTGGGTACAGATGGGTAAAGATAAACTACATCAAAACTCCCAATAATGTTTTTTGGTAGGATGCTTAGCTGTCTGGTTTTTGTGATAAAGTCCTTAGTAGAATTAAGCACTTAGTCCGATTTAGGAAGAAAATCGGCTAAAAATTTGGAAAGTGCTTTCTTCAGGTGGTGGGTTGGGGTATAGTTCCGATGTGTTTGTTTATTCACTGATGCCACGTATTTGGAGGATTTTCATGTTGGTCTCAAGATATTGTATGGCTTGCGATTCTTCAGTCTTTCAAACACTCGTGGGATCTGGAGCCCTGGTGGTAATTTGATTTGCTTTTTTTAGTTCGTCAGGATGAGCTGTTTATTTGGCAGCCCTTTTAACTTGAGCAATCCATGAATTTAAAGGGTTAGGTTTCAAGATTGAAGATCCTGATTCCACAATGAAATCTCTAAGTTTTTCATTGCAGTCTGCAGTGTCCATGATCACCAGTTGGCCAGCTTTCTCTGTTAGCATCAGAACTATGGATGGGTCGTTTTTAAGCTTAGAGATCAATCTCAGTATTTTAAGGTTATTTGTTTTATTATTTGAGGTTTAAAGTGCTTGCATACTTTTTTATTCTGTTCTTCACGTACATTAACTTTTTTAAAGATAATATACGACCAGATATACAATCATTTTGTAATATTATTGTTTCAAAATTTCATTCAGTAAATATGAACATAAGATTAGGTTTACCAGATGTGTTCTTGATTTATGAGTTGCCATCTCTTCTACATAAGAAAGTCAACAATGGCAGTTTATGCTGCAAATTACTCCTTGTCGAAGCCAATTTTCTTTTTCTTTTTGTTTAATATCTGCAGGGATCGCATTCCTCCTAAAATTCCTAAAATTCCTAATATTTTGTGACCCTCCTTAAATTCCTAAAATTAGACCTAAAATTTGCTATTCATCCTAAAATTTTCGTAAGCTTATTTTTATTAAAAACACAACCGTTATTAACGCCAATAAATTTACCATTACGGTAAGGTAAAAAGACCTGTTATTGTAGAAACACAGCCTATATGCTGTGCTGCTGAAGGGAGGGAAAAATGACGCCATCGAGATGCACTTGCTTCGGGGCGGGCGTTCCATTTTTTTGCCTTTGAACAGTTTTCGAGAGTAACAAGAGATCTAAGGGAAAAGGGGAGGGGTCATTTTCACCCCTGGTTTGCGCTTTGCAGACGAACTCCGTGGCACGCAGAAGATCGTACTTTATTTTTGTACATGCCTTGTGGAACCTCCTCTTTCTGCTGATGTTTTGTTATTGTAAACCGCAGGTGGGTGGAAGCAAAGAGGAAACATGTGGTCTCCTTCCGTAACCTCCGGTAATGACGATGGGATGGTAGCTGAGTATTATCTTGGCAGGCAGTAGAGCACGTGATCATTGACCTTCGATCATGCGTCGGCGACAGCGACCTTCGATGCGCAATATATCTCGGCTCCGACTCGCTTTTGACTGAACTTGCGTGAGATGCGTATGATAGTTTCTGGTTTTACGTCTTTTATGGTGTTCTCTGTGCTGTGTGCAGGTTCAGTTCTCTAGTGGTGACCTGCTTTTTTTTTTTTTTTTCATATCTTCTGACATCCTCGCAGCCAAATTTCGGGAAGTTGTCTGGTTTTGCAATATTGGAACGTGTTTTTGTACTTCCCTTTCATTTTCTGGTTAGTAATACAAGTGTTTAAGATGCCTAAATCCAAAACGAAATTTCAAGATGCGTGGCTCGCCAAAGAATTGGACGGAGTGAAGTTGAAAGAATGGTGTTCTGCAACTGAAACAATATTTTCTGCTAAGTGTATATTGTGTTCAGAAATTTTCAACATTTCTAATAGTGGCTTTTCACAAGTAAAAGCGCATCATAAAGGAAAAAAACATTTGCAGAAATTTCAAAGTAAATTTCAAAATAAGTCCATCCTGAAAGCCTTTGGAGGACGGGATCTTCAGCCCAAAACAAATATTAGTGAAGTACTGAGTCATGATTTACAGTTGGCTAAAGCCGAAGCATTATGGGCCATGAAAGTTGCTAAGGACAATATGTCTTTTGTTTCATGCACTGAAACAGTTGAACTTTTCAAAGAAATGTTTCCTGATTCTGCTATTGCAGCCAAAATGCAACTTAAAGAAAAAAGTTGCTTATGTGATATCACATGGATTGTCAAAATATTTTGAAGAGGATTTGAAAAAAGACATTGCATCTAGTAGCCCAGGAAAGGTTACTATAGCATTTGATGAAACTACAAATACACAAGTGAAACGGCAGTTGGATGTGTATCTCAGGTACTGGTCTTCAGAAATAAATTCAGTTTCTTGCCGATACCTAACAAGCGTTTTTCTGGGTCATGCAACAGCAGATATTTTGCTAAAAGAAATTCTTGATGTGTTATCATCCTTCAATATTTCGTTGAACAGAATTATTTGTGTATCCATGGACAGCCCAAATGTAAATAAGTGCTTTTTACGCAAATTCAATGAAGTTGTAAAACAAGAAACAGGCCAGAAATCTTTGGAACTAGGTTTTTGCAACCTGCATGTTGTTAGTAATGCATTTAAAATTTTTTGACAAGCTTAAATATAGATTTTGACGAATTTGCTACTGATATGCATTACTTTTAAAGAGTAGTGCTGCAAGACGAGAGGATTATAAATCTGTCGAGGATATAACATTGGTCACTGCCAAATTTCTTTTGCGTCATGTCAGCAACAGATGGTTAACCGTTGGTTCTGTAGCCCAGAGGCTCTTGGATCAATGGCTAAATATTACAGAATATTTTTTAAACTTCTTGCCATCTCAAAAAATATTTGAAAAACAACTGCGCAATTCGGCAAGGTATAAAAGAATTCACTGTTTCCTGAAAAATGAGCTTACTCCTTGCTATTTAGCATTAATTTCATTTTCACACCAAAATTTTGAAAAGTTTTCATTATGTTATCAGAGTGAAGAACCAAAAATACACCAGTTACATTCTGATTTAAATACTTTAATGAGGAATGTTATGGCTCAGTTTATCCAAGATGATGTTATAGCAGGGAAATTTGGAGAAGACCTAAAGAATGTAGATTTTGAAAACAAAAATTCATGGAAAAAACTAGGGAGTTAGAAGTTGGTATGAAGACAAAAAATCTCTTCAGGAATGTTCAGGAGACCAGGCAGAAATTATTTCTCTTAGATGTAAGATCATCACTAATTGCAACCACAAAATATTTAAAGTCAAATTTGCCATTCTGCAATCAAAAGCTAAGAGACATAGAAGTTTTAAAGGTAAAAGAACCAAAGAAAGAGTCAACTCAACTTTCAGTCACTGAAGGACTTTCGGAAATAACCAGAATTTCAAGTGTTTTGCATCTTTCTGAGGAACAAATTGATAGAGTAAGAGAAGAGTGGAAACTTTTAAATTGCGATAAGCCAACTCTAGATGAACTAGTGAAATTTTCAGAGGAAGGGCATATTCCAGTGCGGATTGATCATTACTGGCGTAATATATTTAGTATTAAATACTCTAGCGGAAAAGAAAAATACTCAAATCTTGCTAAACTCATAAAGTCAATTTTAGTTTTACCTCATGGTAATGCTGATGCAGAAAGGGGATTTTCGGTTAACACTGCTCTGTTAAGGAAGGACAAGGCTAACTTAAAAGACTCAACTATAACATCATTAAGAATAGTTAAAGGGGCCATTAAACACTATGGATGTGTAAGTAAAGTTCCCATAACAAGAAATTTGTTAAATAGTGTTTGTGATTCACATAAATTTTATAAAGAGTATGTTGATAAGCTGAAGGAAGAAGAATCAAAAAGGTAAAAGAAAGGAAGCAGAAAGAGAGGGAAAATAAGGAAAAGCAGCTAGAGAAAAAAAGAAAAGCTGAGTTTGATGACAAAATAAAAGAAAATGATGCAGAAATAAATAGGCTTAAAAAAAGATAAAGAAGCCTCCCTAGCAGTAATTCAAGAGGGAACAGAAAGAATGAGAAAAGCTGTAGAAAAACAAAATACTGTTGAAATAGCAGTTGCCTCTAACTTGATCATACAAGGTTCAGCTGAAATAAAGAAAACTGAAAGTAAATTAGTTGTGGTAGAAGCAGAAAAAGATAGGCTAATCAGGAAAAGGTTAAAACAATAATATGAAAAAAGTAATTCAGTGAACAATTGTACATAGTTCTTGGTTTTCAATTACCTTTTTAGGATATTATAATTTAATGTGAAACCTGAAAACTTTACTGTGAAAATCGTGAATTGCTTCTGGTTCAACAGCATATTAATGTTCAAAGTGAAACTTGAATGTGGTAAATATACTTGAATATGATAATAACACGTGAAAAGATAAGAACTGAACATTAGAAGTAAATCATACTTAAACTTTAGACATTAGACGTTATGCAAAAAATTTGGGTGTTAACTTCGACCATATATACTAATGGACTGCACATTGGCAATAGCTGCATCAAAGCCGCCATGGCTCAAACATTGGGCACGTCATCATCAGACTCCAAATTTCGTGTAAAAATGCTGTTATGATTACTAATTTACGCTGCAGAACTTCAGTGTTTTCGGTGTATTATGTGAATGCGCCTCATATATAATGAAAACTCTTCAGGTAAGTTTACTTATGAGCTATATACATGCATGATCGGGTTGTTTACATTTTGTGATTTATAATGTGATGAACATTTGCGAAGAATTTGGAACATGCATTCCATTTTTTTTCTTAAGTTACTATATTTTTATATCAATAGCTGCAAGTTTCTGGTTAAGTAATTGAACTTTATTGACTTAGGTATTTAATTCGTTTCTTACCCATGAAAAATCATAGAACTTTCTTTACTATATCGCTCAGAGCAACCATAAGCACAGCAGGTGTAACCCATCTTTTTGACTGTTGTCATGTGATTTTATGTTGGAGCCAGAAATTTTGATGTCATGCGCAGTCTATCAGTATATATGGTTGAAGGGTGTGAAGCAAACTCTTTACAATGTATACAAAGTTGTTTTACTAGATGTATACAAATATACATCTAGTTTTTATTGAAATACACTCCTAAAATTTTCCTAAAATTTTTCTAAAAATTCCTAAAATTCCTAAAATTCCTACCTAAAATTTTCCAGAAGTATGCTATGATCCCTGTATCTGGGAAACACTTTTTTATGTGTTTCTTTCATCAAAATAGCCACGAAGAAGATGCAGGCAAAAGACAAAACTGTTAACTATGGCCATCACTGACAGTTGTTAGCCTTAACTACAACAAAAGTAAACTGTAAAGAGGCTGAAAAGACGACCTGAGGAAGAGGTGGTATACACTTCAAAAATTTGTCTAAATTAAAGTAACCTGTGGTGGAGCCCATATTAATGCCTTTTGTAACCATTAATGTTTGAAGTGCTAGAATAAATCATAGAATCATTCCTTAGTAGAATTAAAGGATACTTTTTTAGAATTCAAAACTGGCTGTAATAATATTCAAAATGATTGTTATGTATCACTAGAGTGGGGGAAATGCACTAGCTAGCTCATCACCATCAAGAATAATTTTCAGCTGGATGAGTAGCACCCATTTTCAGCTTTCTTCCTCTTTGCTTCTTTGTGAATGGTCTGATAAATTTTCATTTGACCTTTTTATGATCTAACTAAGTAGTTCCACTGTAATGAAAACTATTGGCCATTAGACTTTCCTTTTTAAAGTAGTAGTGTTGTCCTTAGCACTGAATTAACCCATTTAATGACCATGACCAAAAAATCATATATTGCCCAGGATACTGCAGTGCTCAAACTTTTCTGTTGCTAATTTTTTAATCTCCTTGGAGAAATTAACTAAAGAAGGATTGTGAGAGTGTGCCCTGATTTCCAGCTTTTTTTTTTTTCTTTTATCATGGAAAATTTTCAAATCCACCTTCTTTTATAAACAATTCCGAAGAACTTAAATGCAAAAGAACGAAAATAACACTAACACACCATTATGTAAAATGAATTAATATTCAAATGAAATTCTGTTACCTGTTATATGTAGTACTACTATATCTGTTGTTCCATGCAGTGTTTTCCTTATTTGGTCGTTATCAATCTTCTGTGTGCGTTATTCTGCATTTATTTTCAATGTCCATCTTGTACTTTACTTCCTTATACAAATGTGCCATTGCTTTACATTGTATGAGTTGAGCCTAGGGAATTTCAATTGAAAGATTTTTATTTATAGGAACTTATCTTTGTGTCAGTTTTAAATATTTTAAACTTAAATATATTATAATGTGATCCAACTAAAGAATTGTAATTCTTCCATGCTGATCGATGTTTTTCCTCCTGTATCTTGTAAACTTGATTAAACTGATTAACCAAATGGTAAAAAAAGTTTTGATTTCTGCAGTCTTTGATGAAGTGAAAGTAGGCAAATTAAATTTTGAAAGTGTAAATTGAATAGTAATTGCTTTAAAATAACTGTGTAGTGAATAATTTCTTGTTGTTTGTTAAAAATCTTTGCTCTGTGTTTCAGGGGATTTAACTACAGAGGAAGCTGTTTTGGACTGGCTAGAAAAGCTTCAGTCATCAGAAGAAATTGAAGTTGTTTCTGACAAAGTTGTAGAACTGATGATTGACAAGTGTGATTACCTGGCCATCATATTCTGTGAGTCTTCCTTCTCTCCCCCGTCCCCATATGTATCATATGCCCAACATGCAAAATGCATAGTATGATATATTTTAGAATTTTCTTGTATCATTTTATCAGATTCTGCACATTTCCAAAAATAATCCTCTGTTTAGGGGAAATACATTGCCCATCAAAAGTGAAACAAGAAAGGAGATGTAGTAGTTCAAATAGTAATTTGCCAATTTATGTCAAACTTCATAACATGGTACAACATACAGTTGCTTGTAGGTTATGTGCCTTACAAGTATGAGGTAATACAGGTACATATGAACCAACAAACACATGCCTGAAACATACATTGCCAAAACATGATTGGCATTTGGTATACAAAACATATGAATCAACATGGAATATGATCCTCTATGAAAGTAATGCTGAATAAGTCACACCCTCAAAGATGATTAAGTGAGTGGGAAGGCAATAATTACCACTAGTAAGTGGAAGACACTTCAGGTTTTAGAGTGTGTGTGTGTGTGTGGGGTGGGGGGGGTCATGATACTCTCCAAGCAGCACAAAACGTTTCAAATATGTATCAGCGGACTGCGTTAACAACTCATAATACGACAGTTGATGCTTTTGAAACAGCTGTCGAGTGTAATATTTTTTATTGTGATTTTACGAAGTTTATTAAAACTATAATGTTCAACGTAGTAAATACGTAACAGTAATATGATGTCACGAATATCTTTCAGATACGTAACAATAATATAACAAAGTTACAAATATCTTTCAAATATGTAACAGTAACATGAAGTTGGTATGTTGAAGTTACAAAGGCCTTTCACTGTAACGTATCGGTTACATTTCAAAGTTATGTATCGTTTGAGGACATTTTGACGTAACGGTAAGGTTTCTGAAACATTACTGTTACATTGTGCAATGTATCTGAAAAGTCTCAATGTTTCAGTGTTACGTACTTGTAACATATACAAAACATTCTGTGCTGTGCGGGTCCTCTGTAGGGCACCCCACAAATATTCAATGGGAATGTGGTCTGGAGAAAATGCAGGCCACACACCATTCATTATATACCTCGTTATTCAAAGTAGGAGTGAACATCATTAACTCTGTGGGTATCTGCACTGTTATACAGTACATTAAGATGAAGTCAGTAATGGATGGATGACCCTATAGCAGAATCACTGTGACGGGTGATGTACGTCACAGATTTTATTTTGGTCTTGCAGGCAAAAACAGTATCCCCAAGAACCCTATTTAATCCCCTCTTGTAGACTCTCGATCAAGGATGCGAGATTTCTGTCCTTCAAAACTTTCCGAAAACGGAAGTTTGATGGAGTGATTTTTTATCCCGTCATATTTTTTTTGTTTCTTGTGATGTTCCATCTGTCACCGTATGGTTGTTAAATATCATTTTATTACATAGAAGTTTATATTTAAAATTGAAAAAGAAGGAAAATTTTCAAAAAAGGAAATTTGGTGGAGGGAAAATTTCTCCCATAATCGTTAAATAGCAGCAAGAATTCTAGTTGCACATTATGGTATTAACCGAATCATGCCATTATACGTGGAACATATATAGTATCTGAAACAATCATTTGATGTTTCTGAATATTTCTGTTTCACACGTTATGTTCTGTGAAAGTTCGGCCAGCTGATACGTAACGTCAGACGGTGAAAATTATTTGTGTGTCAATTGACCATTATAGTTAAAAATACGTATTAAGCGTATTAATGCTTACCACTTGAGAAGCAAGAATGTTCAACAATGAAAACTCTAAAGGCAGCAAGGATTTATCCCATAATCGTGTTTTCCCTGCACTGAATTATTGTTTGAACATCATTTATTTACATAAATGTTTATACCTGAGAATGAAAATGGAGAAAAATTTTCCAAAAACGGAAATAAGACTTAAGGAAAATTTCTCCCATAAGTTTTTTTCTTTTTTAGTGATATTCCCTCTGCCCTGCACTGTTGTTAAATATAACTTATTCCATAAATCTCTGTGCTTCAGCTTAAAAATGGAGGCAAAATTCTAGTTACAGAAGGCAGTGTGTCCTTGATACTAGCTGTCATTGCAACTGCTATAGTAGCTCTAAACTAGGCTGCTTTTTTTTCTTTTTAAGGTAGAAAAAATAAGGTGGTCTTCAGTTTTCTCTCTCTCTATCCTTTTATTTCTACATGTGCATTTTTATTATTTTTCACCTCTAGTAGTTATCTTACCCAGTGACCATCTGCAGATTATTTTGTGGCACCACAATATCTATCGCAGACTGATCAGAAACTTTCTGCTATGACCCAACCGATATCGCAAATACCCCAACCGATATCGCTATCGTCTTAATTAACTCCAGATTAGAAGATGAAAATCTTACAGATAATGTCAGAAACAGTATTATATCTGCATTATTGTTTATTACAAATAATAATTTTTTCACATTTAATGGGACAATTTATAAACAGCAATATGGCGCCCCAATGGGGTCCCCAATTTCAGGGCTACTGGCCGAAGTTATTTTGCAAGACATTGAAAACAGTGTATTGGATCATTCTAATTTATACTTACCATATGTATATCTCTAATACGTTGATGGTAATTTACTATTTTGGCAGCACTCCAATCTTGAACTTGATAACTTCATTAATAAATTTAACAGTTGTTATCCATCAATACAGGTTAGTAAAGAAATTGAAGTTAATGGCCAGCTAAACTTCTTGGATATCTCTATACACAAGGATAATAGAGTTATAGAATATTCAGTTTACCAGAAGCCGTCATAATATGTACAGGCAATTATCCCAAAGGATTCTACGCACCCTTGGAAATACAAGACTGTAGTGTTCCGCTTTTATATTAAAAGAGCCACTACACAATCATCCAATAAAATATCAGAGATCAAAGAGCTAAAATGGATTGAAAAGACTGCTGAGGAGTTTGGATATAATAAAATATTAGTCAAATCTTTAAATAACAACATTACAGCCAGTATGCATCGTTCCGAAAATAATATTGAAAAAGAAAAAAGCAATATTATGGAAAATTTCCATACTTACCTCCTATTAGTACTATTTTAAAAAAAGAATGTTACAACCACAATATTAACATTGTAGAAACAGTCATTGATAATGCAGGAATACTTACTACTACTCAGTGGCGGCTTTTGGGCAGAGGCAAGGGAGGCAGTGCCTATTCAGAATTTTAAGACTCTTAGTTAGAATTATTCGTTTTGTTCATTCAGTACTTTTGGGTATAGGAGAGCAAACGTTTATGCCAGTTAACTCTTTTGAATTAAATGTTGTCTATGCATTCATTCAGTTTTTTAAATTGACGCTTTTCGAAAACAATTGGTAGCGCGTAGTTGTAAATTGTCCTCAGCTTTCGATCTCCGTCCTTGAGGAAGGAAGCGAAATGCCTCTCGTATATTTTGTGCCAAACCTATTTACTCCCACTGAATCAGTAGATACAAAGGTAGGCGGTAGAACTGCCAACACAGAGAGCGCACGCGCACCGTGGACTTCCTTGTAAGGCAGATGTTATCTTGCCTCATGGAAACAGCTGTTTCCCTGTAGGCAGAGCTCTGCTGTGTTAACTCCTCATTCTGACAGCTTCGAGCGTCATTATATAGCGTCTTCTTCCTAGTTGCTTTTTTTTTCACACTAATGTTTGTGAAACTAATTTTATTTATGTTTTATGAAGAGTTGTTTATCAGACCAAGGCCTCTGCTTCAAACATATCTAATATGGTGGATAGCTTACTGGAAAAGCCTTTCAGTAGGAGAGATTTTGAAGAAAAGAATCAAATTAAAAATGATGGTAAGCCTACACCTGAAATGAAAAAGATGACTTCAAAGGGCAAAACTTCAAACAGAGGTTTTAATATTGACTGGTACAGAAAAGAACAATGGCTAACTGGTAGTGAATCAACGAACAAACTATATTGTTGGCTTTGCTGTTTCCTGTGAGTGGCAATGAAGTCTAGCAAGAGAAAGGCTTCAATGATTTGAAAAATTTACCACATGCTTTGGACAGGCAAAAAAAAGTGTTAAGATCACATTTTGGCAGTTGTTAAATTAGAGTTGCTAGGCAAAACAAGGATACACTACTCTCTCAACGAAGCGAAGAGAACAAGTTGACTTACGTCATAATGAAAAAGTAAAGAATCTTGATGTAATGAAGTCGATTGATATTACAACACTGCTGGCCAGGCAAGAGCTCTCATTTCGTGGACACGATGAGAGCGAAGTCTCTGAAAATAAGGGAAATTACCTCGAGATGATTGATTTACTCTCCAAGAGTGATGAAACATTGAGAGTGTTTATGGAGAATAGTACAACATTTTCAGGAACTTCGAAAACAATACAGAATGATTTAATCAAATCAGTTGCTCATTTAATTAGGAATGAAATCAATGCAGATATTGAAAATGCCCAGTTTTTCTTGGCAGATTGATGAAGTGATAGACATTAGCTCCCATGCACAAGTATCAATTACAGTTCGATTCGTGAAAGATGGAGTACCAGTAGAAAGATTTTTGGGATTTTTTGACGTAAGTTCTGATCAGTGTGCTACTTCGCTTAAAGAATTACTGGATCGTGAGCTGGAAAGATTTAGCTACAAAGAAAAACTAGTTGCACAGACATATGATGGTGCAGCAGTGATGGCATCAGAGCTGAATGGATTGCAAGCAAAAGTGAAGTGTGATGCCCCTCAAGCATTATTTGTTCATTGCTACGCACACAGGCTGAACTTAGTTTTGAGCAGAGCAGCGTCAGTGTTGAAGGAATCACATATTTTTTGCAAATTTAAATGCAATTTGTGCATTCTTTTCCAAATCGACAAAGCATGTTCATTTACTAGAATCTGTTGGTGGACCCAGACCACCTCGTGTATCTCAGACCAGGTGGAACTTCAAATCTCGTTCAGTGTCTACCATAGCTGACCACAGGTGCCTGCTAATTGAAGTATTTGAAAAAATTGAGGATGTTTCCAACTATGATGATGAGACAATTCACGAAGCAGCAGGACTAAAACGGTGGCTCCAAGATTTGAATTTCGTTTTTCTTCTCTTCTCATATAAAAAAAAAATATTTGATTTAACTGAGGTTACTTTCTCTGTACTGCAATCAAATAGTTCCGATGTTACATTCTGTAACAAACGAATTACTGGCTTATGTGAAAAATTGTTGTACTTTCGAGATCAGGGACAGTTTGATTATCTCTATCATAACGTGTACAGTGAGGTTGATTTTAAGATTTAAAGGAAGCAATGATATTCCAGCCACCGTGCAATACAGAAGACTGTATTATGAGGTAATAGACAATGTTACAACTCAGTTAAAATGCCGGTTTTCTGACATTGAGAAATTAAAATTTCTTCAGCTGGTCGATGTACACTGCTTTGAAGCTCATTCTAGAATTTTTTCTGAACCTAAGTTATAAGCTCTGCTTCATAAGTTAAAGCTCTGCTTCAAACTTATGAAAAATACTTTGACAGCACCAAACTGCATAGTGAGCTGCAGGTTCTGTATTCAGACAGAGATCTGTAGAACAATGCCAAAAGTACAACAGAACTTCTGTCTGCCATATACAATAATAATCTAGCACAGACACTGCCAGAGCTATTTAGACTTATTTCCCTCATAGTAACAATTCCCGCAACATCGGCCTCTGTGGAACGCAGTTTCTCGTGCTTGAAGAGGATAAAAAACTACAAGAGAAACTCCACTGGGCAAGAAAGGTTGTCAAGTTTATCAGTTCTGTCCATCGAGAAGGTGCTTGTGAAGAGGATGGAAGCAGAACAGACATGGTATGACCATATAATAAATCACTTCGCCAAACAGAAAGAACGAAAGATAGACCTCATATACAAGACAATATAAGCATAAGATAAGCTTTCACTCTTGCTGTATAGGTATACGCTGTGTGCAGAAGTCTTCAAGACTTTTTTCTTTTGGCATCAGTGAAGGTAGAGGTGCACATAGAATTTCATTTGAGATGAAAAAGATGTATAGTTCAGTCTTGCTTTTTATCTTCTGTTGATGATCTCTTTAATAAAAATCTATTTCGATGCAATATATTTCATATTCAAACTGGCTCAACTGTTCCCAAATAGTCCAAGAGGCCAATTCAGACTGAAAAAAATATATTTAGGTGAAGGGCTGGAGTCTTACATAAACAGGTTTTGTGTTGGTCTCAAAGTCATGTAAAACGTGCGTTTCCAGTAAAATCTTTATGAATCTTTTCACGGGTCACGTTACTTATTTCATACTTCGCACATGAGAAAGTAAATAACAAAAATTATAATTTCAATTTACTTCCGATATTGGAGGTTATATTATTTAACGTGCATTAATGCATTTGCATTTTTGAACTTCACTTTTAGTTGGTAAAGTTCGATGAACACTTACCGCACGTGGGGCTTGGCTTTCAATTCATATTTCCGTTATGTGGATGCGGCACGGGGGTTTTTCATTTGGCCACGGGTCCGCTTCTTTTTTTTCCTGTTGGAATTTATTTTGCCTCATCACCAAATGAGTTTTTTTTACTTTGCTGCATCCTCATTTACTTCAATATTTATTCATACCCGAGTACTTTCGGTAATACTCCTTTACCGTCTTCGAGGGACGTTTTGCTCCGACTAGCACGGACCGTGTCAGCTGGGCATTTCGGTGGTTCTCGCGGGCTGCTTCTGTCATCGGCTATCGCTTCTTCTTGGGCACCTTTTTGGATGTACATGTTATCAAATCCACAGATAAGTTACTATACAGGGTTTATTGGAAAAGTTCATTTGTTCCGGTCCTAATCCCGTACAATTCAGCACATCCTTATCCTCAAAAATGCAATAGTATAAAAACCTTAATTAAAAGAGCATATACGCATTCTGAAAATAGTCAGTTCATCAATGAAGAAATCAAATTCATAAAAAAAATTGCAGGCAGCTTTGGTTATCCTAACCATTTAATAAAAAAATGGGACACAGAAGTAATAAAGAAAATAAAAAATAATGCTGTAGTAAATAAAAAGAAGTCAAATATTTAAATGGTTTTCCTTACATAAAAAGTACTACCAATGAAATTAATAATATTTGTAAAAAGCATAACATTCAAATTGGAGGAAAAGTAAATACCATCAAAAATATAGTAATAAAAAATAATGAAAAAATAAAAATGTTAGAAAAAGCAGGTATTTACTCAATTCCTATTACTGAAAATCCTCCAATGGCTTGTATAGGAAGTACCAAAAATAAGCTTAAACACAGATTAAAACAACACGTAAAAAACTGGCAGAAAAAAGAAGAAAAAACAGCACTTATCCAATACTGTCTGGATAACCAAAAATATCCTAAATTCGAAAATATAAAAATCATTAAAAGCTGTAAATCCGAAAAACACCTCAGAATAGCAGAGTCGGTAATGATTGAAAAAAATAGGACAAAAGTTTGCAACCATAATGACCCTAATAATTTGAGAAACAGCTGGAGAAATTTAATTAAAATTGAGCAAAAAAATGAAAAAGTTCAAAAAATGAGATCACTGACCAACAAGAGATGGCGCCACAACGCCCAAGAAGAAGCGATAGCCGATGACAGAAGCAGCCCGCGAGAACCACCGAAATGCCCAGCTGACACGGTCCGTGCTAGTCGGAGCAAAACGTCCCCTCGAAGACGGTAAAGGAGTATTACCGAAAGTACTCTGGTATGAATAAATATTGAAGTAAATGAGGATGCAGCAAAGTAAAAAAAACTCATTTGGTGATGAGGCAAAATAAATTCCAACAGGAAAAAAAGAAGCGGACCCGTGGCCAAATGAAAAACCCCCGTGCCGCATCCACATAACGGAAATATGAATTGAAAGCCAAGCCCCACGTGCGGTAAGTGTTCATCGAACTTTACCAACTAAAAGTGAAGTTCAAAAATGCAAAAAAATTATAATGTAAAAAAATGGCATTAAATTGAATAAATTTATCATGAAAGAAATACGGGATTACACCATATAATACAAATTTTGAAGATGACAATCCGATTTTTGGCGTAAATGTGACAAGAATGGTAAGTCAGATAATATCCGAAAACTTAAAAATTTTCATCGTCCTGGAGCGGGACTCGAATCCGTGTCTCCCAGATAGCACTCGGGAATGCTAACCACTACACCACCCAGGATGATGAAAATTTTAAAGTTTTCGGTTATTATATGACTTACCATCTGTCATATATTGTTGTCATATTCTCCGGTATTCTTATATAGCTAATTTGTAGATGAATAAACGTGATTGGCAACACCCATCATCCCGGTGGTTGTTGTGATCTGTAATGGCTGTTTGTCTTACTGAGTGATAACTAAGATGTTATTACATGGTGTCAGAATTGTGGGATCGTAAATGTTGTAGTGTTATGACTAATTTGAGGCAACTGTGTTGAGTTTATAGTTCAAGTAACATGGATTCTGCTAACGTTCGTCTTCCTCCAGAGTTGGAAGTAACTGCTGACAACATGGCTGCAAAATGGAAGTTGTGGAAACAATCATTCGAATTTTAGGCAGTTGCTATGCAACTTTTTGAGAAACCACCACAGGTGCAAGCCGCTACTTTCATGTCAGCAATAGGAACTCAGGCAACTATGATTTTTAATACTTTTAATTTGTCTAAGGCAGAGCAGAGCGATGTAGCTGTGATAAAAAAATAAAAAAATAAAAATAAAAAAGATTTGATGATTGCTTTGCCCTAAAACCAAACCAAACGAGACGTATGTACACGACTTATTTTTTACTTGTGTGCAGGGTGAGCAAGAGAATTTCGATTCTTACTTAACTAAACTTCGAACGAAGATTATTGATTGTGCTTTTGGTAATTTACAAGATGGTTTGTTGCATGACCAGATTGTGCGTGGTGTTCTTTCAGATAAAGTTCGTGAATTATTATTAGCTGAGGGAGAGCTGGCATTGAGTAATATATGCAGAGCTAGTGAACGGGCTTCAAATCAACTTCAGGAAATGAGGGCAGTGATGAATAAAGATAAAGAAGTCCTTTTGTTAAGAATAAACAAAAAAAGGGTTCCTACAGAATTCAATTGCTCAGAAGTACGCGAAGGATCAAAGTCCACAGTGGACATCAAAGCGAAGGGAGTGTGTTGGCGATGTGGTTTCGTGCACCAATTTCGGAAGTGTCCTGCTTTCAGCGTGACATGTAATTACTGTTCCAAGAAGGGACACTATGCGCGCCAATGCAAAGCTAATATGAAAACCCTTAAGTCATGAAATAAGGAAGTTCATGCGATTAGCGAATCTGATAGTGATTTGGAGGACGTTACTACATATACCTGTGATATTTTACATATCAGTGAAGTGATTAATTTCTCAAATAAAATTACCAAGGTAAATGGTATACAAAGGTGCTATTTGATAAAGGAATTTGCGCTAATTTTAAGATTGACACTGGTGCAGAAGGGAATGTAATAACTGCAGAATTGCCAAGACAACTATTGGTGAAATTTTCAAATTCACAAGTTAAACAATTGAGGTCTTTTAATAATACGTATCACCAATTATGGGAGAGATAAGCACTAAGTGTATTATAAAAAACCTGTTACCCTTAATTTTCTAGTGGTTGAGGGTAGATTCAACTGCATTTTAGGATGCTATGCTTGTGAGAACTTGGGTTTAATAGTAAGAAATAAGGATTTCATTCAAGTTCATGAAGTTGTAAGTCCTATTCCAGAAAAGATTTTTCAAGGTATTGGTTGTATAAAGAATTTTAAATATGATAGAGAGCTGCAAGAAGGTGCTTCGTTAACTATACATCCACCACAGCGAATACCTTATGCAATTCGTGAGAAGGTAAAGAAGGAGATTGACATGATGGTGAAGATGAAAATTCTCATACCTGTTGCTAATCCTACTCCCCATTGGTTATCAATCCTACTCCCCATTGGTTATCAATCCTACTCCCCATTGGTTATCGTTAAGAAACAAGACAAAATTTGTTTGTGTTTAGACCCTACTTATCTAAATAAGGCTATTAAAAGATGTCACTTTCCACTCAAAACAGTGGAAGATATAGCTGCTAGAGTAAAAACAGCAAAAATATTTTACCCTACTTGATGCTAAAAAGTTTTTTTGCAATTACGTGTAACAAAACGTACTTCGGATTACTTGACAGTTAATACACCTTGGGGTCAATACTCATTTTTGAGAGTGCCTTTTGGACTTGCTTCGGCACCCGAAGTTTTCCAACAGGTTATGGAGTCAATACTGAAGGGCAGTGGCAATACTGAATGCTCAATGGATGATATTCTGATCTGGGCAAACACACTCAAGGAGTTACGTAGTTAACATCGAAGGTCATTGATCGACTTTTAGAGAGTGGAATTCGGTTGAATAAAGACAAGTGTGAATTTGAGAAAACAAGAGTTAAGTTCTTAGGTCACATTTTTACACCAAGTGGAATAGAAATTGACCGATCCAAGGTTGAGGCCATTGGAAAATTAAAAGTACCTACTTGTGTTACTGAGTTGCAGAGATTTATGGGTATGACTAATTATGTTTCTAAATTCATACCTAATTGTTCAAGTATTTCAGAACCCATGTGCAGACTTCTACAGAAAGATGTCATATGGGAGTGGTCTTCTGACCAAGAAAAAGCCTTTTGTAAGTTAAAAGAATCTCTTCAAAATACTCCACAGTTGGCTTATTATGATGTAAACAAGCCAGTGGTTGTTTCTGTGGATGCCAGTTCTCATGCAGTTGGTGCAGTACTTCTCCAAGGTGGTAGACCGGTAGCATATTCTACCAAAGCATTAACATCTGCACAACAGCATTATCCTCAAATAGAGAAAGAAGCCTTTGCCATTCGTCATGGGTGCAAAAAATTTCATGACTATATTTATGGCAAGTCTGTTACCATTGAAACGGATGACAAACCTTTAGAAGTCATCGCGAAGAAACCCTTACATACAGCTCCACCTAGATTCATCATCATCATCATCGTCAACCATTATCAATCCAATGCTGGACGAAGGTCTCCCCAAGTTTCCTCCACAACGGTCTGTCTTATGCCAGTCTCCTCCATGTCCCTCCTGCATACTTTCGAATTTCATCCACCCATCTCCCATGTGGTCTTCTTCTGGGTCTTTTCCTGTCTCTTGGAATCCAATCTAAAATTTCAGCTGTCCATCGATGGTCTGTCCTTCTGGCAGTATGTCCAGCCCATTGCCATTTCAGGGATTTAACTCTGATCATGATGTCTTCCACTCTTGTCATTTTTCAGATCCACGTGTTCCTCTTCTTATCTCTCCTGGTTACACCAAGCATGCACCTCTCCACGCCTCTATGAGTTGTCTGCAGCCTTTGTATGTCTCTTTTAGTTAAGGTCCACGTCTCTGCACCATACGTAAGCACTGGAAGGATGCATTGATCAAACACTTTTCTTTTAAGACATAATGGCATATTGCTCTTGAAAATTATGCTGTTTCTTCCAAAAGCTCTCCAGGCAAGTTTTGTACGGCGATTAATTTCTTCATCAATGTGACCCTCACTTGATATCTGCTGTCCAAGATAAACGTACATGTCTGTTATCTCCAGCTTTTCTCCATCAATCGATAAATCTTCATTTCTTGAAAAAGCATTGAACATCACTTTTGTCTTCTGAAAGTTCATTTTTAATCCCACTTCTTTACTCTTGTCAGCAAGTTCCTGGATCATACTCTGCAGCTCTGATGGGGTAGTTGCAAAAATGACTACGTCATCAGCAAAACGAAGGCGAGTTAGATAATCTCCATTAATCTTTATCCCTTTGTTTTCCCAGCTCAGCGACTGAAAGACACACTCCAATGTAGCATTAAAGAGCTTCGGAGATATGGTGTCACCTTGTCTCACTCCCTTTCCAACTTTTATGTGTGCTGTATTCTCCAACAGCCGAATCTTTGCACTTGCATTTTCATAGATGTTATTAATAATATTAATGTATGCATCTTCAATACCGCAGGATTTCAGAGCCATTGTAACTGCTGATGGTTTCACTGAATCAAAGACTTTTTCATAATCGATAAAAGCCATGCACAATGGAAGTTTATATTCCCTCGCTCTTTCAATTAGTTCTCTCAGTATGTGGATATGATCTATTGTGCTGTAGCCATTCCTGAATCTAGCTTGTTCTCTCGGTTGAGCCATGTCCAGTGTTACCTTCAAGCGGTGTGAAAGAACTTTAGTGAAGATTTTATAAACCACTGATAGGAGGCTGATAGGTCTGTAGTTCCTGAGATCCTCAATGTCACCTTTTTTATGTAGCAAGATCATTGTAGTGTTGTTCCAATCCTCAGGAATCTTCCCTTCATTAAGGCATCGAGTGAAAATTTGGGCGAGTACTGTTTCGATTTCTCCACTTGCTTCTTGTATGATGTCTACAGTAATTCCATCTTCTCCTGGAGCTTTTCCCCGCTTCATGTTCTTGATTGCATGTGCAACTTCTGCTGGGAGGACTGGAAGAACTCTGATACTGGTACCTTTCATGATGTCTGGAGTACATGTATCATCCCTTTCATATAAGTAGAAATCGTTCACTCTTGTCAAAATTTCGCCTCTATTTCTTGTTACAGAACCATCTTCTTTTCTCAGTGCCATAATCCGTTTTCTTTCCTTACTGAGATGTCCCTTTGCTATCTTTAGGCTTTGGTTGTTTTCAATTGCTTTCCTCACTAGTTCACAGTTGAATTTCCACACGTCTTCAGTGATACTTTTTCGTACTGTCTTGCATAGCTCTATATATTCCACTTTGGAAGTTGCATCTTCTTTAGTTGTCCTCATCTCTCTTCTTTTTTGCATCAACATTTTGGTTTTTCCTGATAGTTTGTTCACATGCAACTTGTTCTTAGACCCAGCTAATTTTGTTGCTGTTTCCATAAGAGCTTTGGTTACTCTTCTGTTAACTTCAGAAATATCCACTTCATCCGATGTTAGGCCTTCTAAAGCAGAGAGTCTGTTCTTCAGTTCCAACTTGAAGGTATTATGGTGTTTTTTAAGGTTGGTTATGTCAATACATTTTGTTTGTCTTATGAGCTTGCCACGTTCAAGTTTAGTGTTGAGATGCATCTTACATCTCACCAATCTATGGTCACTACCTGTGTTGAACTTGTTTAGCACACTGCAGTCTTCTATGACGAATTTTTTGTTACACATAATAAAATCAATTTCACTTGTCGTTCCATTTGGATGTCTCCATGTCCATTTCCTGTGTGGCTTTTTCTTGAAAAAGGAGTTCAAGATGAAAAACCCTTCTGCTTCTGCAAACTCAACGAGAGTATTTCCACGCTAGTTTCTATTGCCGTGACTGAATTTACCTACTGAAGTTTCATTCTGTTGCCGTGACCGAATTTACCTACTGAAGTTTCATTCTGTTGCCGTTGCCCTATTTTTGCATTGAAATCTCCCATAATTATCTTCAAATGTTGCTTACCTTTATTATTTAGATGACGAATTTCCTCATAAAATTCTTTAATTTCTTCTTCAGGATAACTTGTGGTGGGTGCATAAGTTTGAATTATCTGAGCCTGGTATCTTCTCGAGAGTTGGATAACGAGTAGTGCAACTCTGTCAGAGGAACTTTCAACTTCAACAACTTCATCCTTCAGTTTCTTGTTTATTATAAATCCAACACCACTAGTTCTGCCAGTATCTGTCCCACGATAGTAGAAGAGATGTCCACTTTTCAGTTCAATGAGATCTTCTCCTTTTCTCCTTACCTCACTTAGCCCGATGATGTCCCCACTTGATCCTTTGTAGTTCCTCTTCCAATTCCAGAAGCCTTGAATCAGAAGATAGGGAGGCGTCCATTATACGTAGCCAAGGTCAGCATCAGATGGCAGCCTAGTCCGGTTCTCCGGGGATTCTTAGCACCCTTTGCCTTCATGTTGTACTGGCCGCTGCCTTGGCCTGGTACATTCCAGCTGCCGGAGACTGAAGGCCAAGATTTAAGTTGTGGAGTCATTTTGGAGGGGTTTGGCCATAACTCATCATGCTGGCCAAGCGGGTTGGTGAGTGTGGGATAGCATTTCCTCAAATCCCGATGGTATAGTTATACCGCTATTGGCGATCGTCAGAGCCCTTTTAGTGGGAACAGGATGCACCACGAGAAGGTGGGGTTGACATTTGTCAAGGAGAGGCTGTGATGTTATGCATCACCTGACCTTACATCCCTCCACCTAGATTACAGCGATTAATTTTTGATGTGCTTCAGTATTCGCCGAAAATAATATTTAAACGTGGTACTGATATTCCAATCCCTGAAGCTCTAAGTCGTGACTGTAGTGTGGAGTCTTTGGAGACAGCTGGTGAAGATCAAGAACTTTTTGAAATATTACTCGATATACAGCTTCCCTCATTAACATTTCAAGAGCTGATTGCAGCAACTAATTCAGATGAAGGAATTACAACAACTCAAGAGAGTTATCCTTGAAGGTTGGCCACCAACAATAAAGGAAGTGCCTGTTTCTTTACACAAGTATTGGAATTATCGAGAAGAATTATCTGTATACGAAAATCTGTTGCTCAAGGCTGAACGACTGATTATTCCAAGAGTACTTCAACCTAAATATCTCAAACTTATCCATCAGGGTCATCTGGGAACTAGCCTTTCCTTACATCGTGCAAGAGAAATAATATTTTGGCATGGAATGTCTAAAGAGATTGAACTATTTGTTCAAAAATGTCCAACATGTCAACAAACTGCTCATGCTCCTAACACAGAACCATTGCTGATGAAACCTATTCCCTGTTTTCCATGGCAATGAATAGCATCAGATTTATTTGACTTCGAGTGTGACCATTATTGCCTTGTAGTTGATAGTTACTCTGGATATTTTGATTTTAAAAAACTAAGTCAGCCAATGTCTCAAGCTGTGGTTAAGTATTTATTTAAAAGTTACTTTTGCCACTCATGGTATTCCTGATATCTTAGAAACTGACAATGGTCCACAGTATGACTCTAAAGAATTTCGTAATTTCACAAGAGACTGGAAGATCCAGTCCTCATTATCCCAAGTCAAATGGTTTGGTAGAACGGTATGTGCAAATCGCTAAGTTAATGTTAAAGCGTACTGATCTAGAACAATCTGACTTGCATCTAGCACTATTGAATTGGAGGAATACTCCTCGTGGTGACCTACCTTCTCCAGCTCAACGTCTATTTGGAGGTCCTACACGAACAATGATCCCATTACATCCTCTGGTACGTTTGCCTCAGGCGTTAACTTCTGCTCGCCTCCAATTCTCCAGAGAGAACCAACATATAAATGCCACAACTGGTACTCATAACCAAGCACCATCATTGGTACAGGGTCAATCTATAAAACTTAAAACGGCACATCGCAACTGGATTCCTGCTACTGTATCTGCAAAGCTTGATACTCCTTCCTCCTATTTAGTTACCACTCAGGATGGCACCACTCTTTGACGCAATGCAGAGTGTATTCGTCCAACAAAAGCTCTATTCACGTTGAAAAAGCCTGTAGTTGAGTGCCCACCAGTTTTGTCTCCCCTGGAGAACTCTTAAAACTATGATACACCTGGGATTACTATACTCGATTCTAATCGGTTGCTCCTTCCTGAGAATTCTCCGACTAAAGATAAACATCATGTTACTATACCTGAATCACAATTACCATCTCGTTTTTCTCAGTGCATTGGCACACCTACTAAGTTGTCTAATTCTGTGACCACTCGTTCAGGACAAAAAATTCATCCACCTGATAAACATTCTTTAAAAAAAAAAAAAAAAAAAAAAAAAAGAAAAGACCTCATATATTGTCATATTCTCCGGTATTCTCATATAGCTAATTTGTAGATGAATAAATGTGATTGGCAACACCCATCATTCTGGTGGTTGTTGTGATCTGTAATGGCTGTTTGTCTTACTGAGTGATAACTAAGATGTTATTACACCATCCTTGTCACATTTACGCCAAAAATCGGATTGCAATCTTCAAAATTTGAATAAATTTATTTGAATCCAGGCTGAAAAGTAGTTTGCCTCCCCAGCAATTTTGGTCACGGGCTGCCACTGCTACTACTACTAATAGATCAGTTCTAAATAAATCTGGCGTTTATGTCATTCCAACATTTAAAGATGATAACCAAAAAGACAAAGTATATATCGGAAGTACGTGTAGAAGATTTTTGACTAGATTAAATGAACATATTACGAATTGGACAAGAAGAGATGAAAAAACTTCATTAATACAACATTGTATCAGAAATCATGTAACTCCTGATTGGACTAACATGAAAATTATAACATCGCATCGATCACATGCCCAGATTCTGATCTCCGAGGCTGTAGTCATTGAGAAAACCAAAAGATACAACTGTAACATTAATAGTCCAGTAGAGCTTCAGTTTGCATGGAGGTACCTTATTGAACAGGAGAAAAAACATTTCAAGAAGAAAAACAATAACATAAAACAGCTTACATCAAATATTACTTAAAAATACAAGTGCGTATTTCTACTCCTAAATGCTACTTGTTTATTTTGTTTAACTACAGATGGCGACACCATAGATGTGCGCAGTAAAACCCAAACCATGATGCACAAATATCTGCACGACAGGGCTGAACACGCATTCGGGTTGAGCAGCATACCTGAGCGAGTGAGTGCGGTAATTACAACGTCCGTGCACCTACCACTGATGATAGCTATGAATATTAGCAGAAACTAGTTTAGTGCTTTGCAATCGGGAGATTTATTTCTTTATGTTTTGCAATCAAGATGATTATTTCTTTCTCAAGACTTTGTTTTTTAAAATTTCGGCAAAGTTGTAATTCGTTTTCATGTTTCGTTGTTGTCATGGTGCTTCGCAGTCAAGACAATTTCCACTTCAAGATTATAGTTTGTTTTTTAAAAAATTCGGCAAAGTTTTAATTCAGTTTCATATTTTGTTGTTAAATGAATTTTTTACCTTCATTGTAAAAATTCATCTTGTTCAATTTTATCTGGTGCAGATTTTACAATATCATGAATTTTATTTTTTTAAAACTTCACAATTGAAAAAAGTTCACATTCTTTGAATGAGTCTGATACTTACGGCAATGGCTTGTGAATAAACACATTACAGGCATACATAAGAAGCCCCGACAGCCACTACAAATATTGTAAGTACATATATAGTTCATTGTTTCTTGATTTTAATTGCCGATACTATGCCCCATACGTATCTAACATCATTTAATAATCTCCCGATTGCAGAACTTGCATAACGTGTGAAACAGTAATGACGGACATTTAATGTCAATCAAGTTGCAACAAGTAAAATTCACTAAAAAAATTTCTTATCACAAAAATTTATTTGAGTCTTTAAAGAGAATTAGTAAGAAGAACAATATTAGGCTAGCTCCAAGTTTAGAGCAAAAAGTTAAAATTTTTTTCCTTAAAATAGTTCAAAGAAAAGAAGATATTTTAAAAATGCAAGGTGTAGTCTATGAAGTAAAATGTAGTTGTGCACTATCTTACATAGGTGAAACAGGTCACAGACTAGAAACTCGTATAGCAGAGCATAAAGCTGCTATAAAAAATTGCTCCAACAAGACTGGATTAGATAGGCATGTTAGAGAAACTGGGCACAGCATGGATTGGAATTCCCTTAAAGTAATCAGTTTCCAAAGCAATTTTCAAAAAAGAAAGCTGAAAGAAGGAATAGAGATTGAGAAAAATCAAAATTCCATCATCAATGACTGCAAAGGATTTTCCCTGCCTAACATCTGGCAGGATTTGATGAAAAATAACCATAACCTTCAAGGTTAACTGTAACCGCGATAGTGACGGAAATAAGTGACAACAAAAAGACAGCCTGAAGAAGGAGAAGAGTTTTCTCCAAAAATTTGCAATTTAAATAAAAAAAATTCCCTAGTAAAATTCCCATAATAGTTGTTTTTGAATAGTAATCTTTATGCATTTTTTTTGGTTTATTTTGTCAATAAACACATCAGCTATAGCTGATTCTGTGTCTTTTGGTGAAAAAGGCCTGAATGAGGTGAGATGAATGGGCCGGGGCATGGTTATGGTGCAGCTTCCAGTCACCTTGCTACCACAGTTAAGGTCTCTTCTGCCACACTGCATCTCGTAGGTGATGGGGAACTGCCTGGTAGTACTTCTTTTTTACAGTTTGTCCTTTTGGAGTGTATTCATGATGAACCACACCTTGATGGTAAATAAATACTGTCAACATGACTTTAATTTTGCTATAGACCATCTGTGCCTTTTTTTTTTTTTTTTTTTTTTTTGGCCTTGGAGACCATAGGGTCTTCTCCTGGGATGATTAGGCTTTGGTTTTCAGGTTGTTCTTGCACACTCATGTTTTATTCTGATTCAATGATTTCTGCATGAACCCTGGGTCTTGATTTTCACATCCCAGCACATATTTTGCAACCTCGTAAATGGACTACAAATTTCACAAAATTATAGGATTTACTCAGGAATAAAAGAATATTACTTACAGTCAAATTTTTGAGTAGCACCCATACCCTTCCTCAGGCTACAACTATAGTAGGTGTTGCCATCTGTGAGCTAAATTCCAACCTTTCAAATCATTTAATGTTGTACCTCTTTTCTCTATTTCCAGTCCTTCTGACAATTTTCTCTTGAAAAAGTGCTGTTGATGTGTCAGAACTTCTACAGTGTCCCAAAGCACTTTGTCTTGTACTTTGAACATGTCTGTCCAAACTTGTTTTGTTTGTCAAACATGGAAGCTTATATCTCAGCTCATACATTACTTGATAGTGGTCATACCCAGTTCTTTCTGTCTAGCTTTGTTACCCATCAATGCCCCACAGAATCTATCTTTTGTGATAAACATCTAATACTGTATTTGTTTTTGTTTTATTTTTGCATTATTGTATGTATGTTCTTTTATGTTAAAGCTTCCTTTTTGTAATAAAACATGAATCATTAGCTATTTTTGTTAAATGAGATTTTATTTATGTTACATGGTTATTCAAGTATTTATTGTGTAAGTGCAAAAGTTCCTGCCATTTATGTTGAAAACCAAAGCTGTTTTTTACATGCACAGTGTTTTATTTCAATCTATTGCAGAATCTTCATTATTAGTGATGACCTGTTCCCATTGTTCAGTTAGCTATTTAATTCTCGTATCAGAAAAAGTATTCCTTGAAGTAAAAAAAAAAAAAAAAAAAAAAACACTCTTGAATCACTGTTTTGACCTCTGTATGATCTTTCATGATTTTACCACCCATATGATTCTGCAGTGACCAGAACAAGTGAAAGTCTGTCGGTGCTAAGAGTCTGGTATATGTGGTAGATGATGCAAAAGTTCCCAACCGAAATTCTGCAATTTGTGCAGTGTTGCCATAGTCACTTATGGTCTAGCATTATCGTGATGGAAGACACTTTTTCAATTCACCAAACTGGGACACTTAGACTTCGAGGCCTTGTTTTATGTCAAGCTGCTGGAAGTAAAGACTCAGTGATCATTTTGTTAGGTTCCAATAGCTTTTGATGGATGATTCCCTTGTAGTCCCACCAAACACACATCATAAATTTCTTGGGATGGAGATTAGCTTTTGGAGTCATTTCTGAAGCTTCCTCTTTTTAGCAAAAAGATGTGGTACATTTAATGTTCTTGTATAGCACCCATTTTTTTGTCTCTAGTAACCATTGAATCCACAAAAAGATCAGTTTTGTACTGATCTTGCAGAAATATACTTACTGTCACTCTGTATGGTTCTTAGCTGATAATTGTCATTGATCCAGTTTCTAGACCATTCCAATAGTCTGAATTATCCTCAGGGTAGTGGTTCAATGAACCGAAAGTAAGCAGCAGCATCCTCGTGGGTTTGATGAGGGTCAGGCTTGCACAGCCATTGCCAATATTTCTTTATCACACATTTTGAAAGAGCATCCAGAACAGTGTGCTTATCTTCAAGCATCCTATCACTCAAATGAAACTTTTCAAACTAATTTGGCATGTTTATTCACTTTCAGTGTCCATCCCAAATACAGCACCCGTCTACCTCCACGAATGTACTTCTTTTATTGAATGCAAATGGTGGCGAATGTACACTCGTGTAAACACCTCAAATGTTGCACACTAAACAAGATGCAATTGTCAAAGCTGCTGCGTTTATCACAGTTA
Organism: Macrothele yani; assembly: GCA_039090855.1. Lineage (NCBI taxonomy): Eukaryota > Metazoa > Arthropoda > Arachnida > Araneae > Macrothelidae > Macrothele > Macrothele yani. The sequence goes on from CM076996.1 coordinate 121,298,409, forward strand.
AGCTCCAGCCACGTGCTCTATGTTTTGGAAACCTAATACAGAACTTCCTTGCCAGGCAACCCTAAAGGATGAGAACTTATGCACCTTACCTAATATAAAATTCATTTCACAAGAGTCTACCACTATTCCAGAAAGTCATGAATCAGAACTGAAAAACTAACTCTCAGCTAGGTGCTTTGTAGAAAGAATTAAACTAACTATCCACAAATCTTCATAGTGAGATACTTTGAATAAAGCTCGTGTTGAGAAATGGCTTCCTAGTTTCTCAATTCAATTACTAATCTAAAACAACTATTATGGGAACTTCTTTAGGATAGTTATTTTCTGCAAGTATGACTTTAAGTTCTTCTTTATGGGCTTCTTTTTTATCTGCTGTAGAAACTATTTTATTAATTTTTTCTAAAAACTGACTTGCTACATTTTTCTTAATAGAAACTGGATGATAGGAATTGAATTCCAATAGTCTATTAGTATTCATTGGTTTTTTATACCAACTAGTGAGGAATTTTTCATCTTCATAATAGATAGTAATATCTAAGAAGTTAATTCTTCTTTCTTTTTGAAGTTCAATAGTGAACTTAAGGGAATCATCTAATTCATTGAATGAGTCTAGAATTATTTCTGGAATAATTTCTGAGCTATCTATTATAAATAAGATGATATCCATGTATCTGCTATATAAGCAGAAGTATGTGGGTTGTACTAGTATCTTTTCTTCTAGTTTTCCCACATAATAGTTAGCTAAGAGTGGGGAGAGTGGGAGCCCATAGCTAGCCCCGATTTTTGAATGAAAAATGTTTTCCCAAATTGAAAGTAGTTGTTCTGCAAAGAGAAGATAAGCATTTCAAAAATTCCAACTAATATGTTTTTTTCTTTGTTGTGAAAAACTATCAGGTCTGCCAAATCTTCCGCTATAAAGTCTATAAGTTGATCTATATTAATGTGAGTATACATAGACACTATATCAGAACAAAGTTAAAATTTTTTTCCCTAAAATAGTTCAAAGAGAAGAAGATATTTTAAGTATGCACGGAGTAATCTATGAAGTAAAATGTAGTTGTGGACTATCTTACATAGGTGAAACAGGTCGCAGACTAGAAACTCGTATAGCAGAGCATAAAGCTGCTATAAAAAATTGCTCCAACAAGACTGGATTAGATAGGCATGTTAGAGAAACTAGTCACAGCATGGATTGGAATTCCCTTAAAGTCATCAGTTTCCAAAGCAATTTTCAAAAAAGAAAGCTGAAAGAAGGAATAGAAATTGAGAAAAATCAAAATTCCCATCATCAATGACTGCAAAGGATTTTCCCTGCCTAACATCTGGCAGGATTTGTTGAAAAATAGCCTAAACTGCCAAGGTTAACCGTAACCGTCAAGGTTAACCGTAACCGCATGATAGTGACAGGAATAAGTGACAACAAAAAGACAGCCTGAAGAAGAAGAGTTTTCTCCAAAAATTTGCAATTAAATGAAAAAAATTTCCTAGTAAAATTCCCATAATAGTTGTTTTAGATTAGTGAGATACTTGTTTGATGAAACAAAAAGTCATCAGCTTTTGGAGGCATATTGAAACAGTTTTTTTTTCTTTCACTTCTGATCATATCTCTCAAATAAGTTTAATGAAATAACCTGTTGAACTAGAATTAAAAAATTTGTAACTGTGTGACTTGGCTTGTAAGTTCTCAAATCAATGTCATATTTTATATGATACAAAAAAAGTTCAGCACTTTAATTAAAAGAATGCACTTTGTTTTAGATAACACAGAAGACACCGAAGCCCAAAAAGTGATAAACGAACTGGAAAATATTGATGATGAAAGTGACAAAGCTGGAATTCCCTTGTAAGAAGTGAAAGCAAGGTAATTGCAGAAGCTTATGGTATAACAGACCTTCCTGCTCTGGTATACTTTGAAGGGCAAGTCCCAAATATCTACCAAGGTAATAAGAATTTTGGTGTTTATTTTCATAGATAATCTCTTAGATTATTTATGTGCATAGCTGTTTTATTTATACGAAATGTGAAGGACTTCTTGTTTTCCAGGTGATCTATCAAATGAAGAAGAAGTTTTAAAGTGGCTTTTAGAACAGCAGAGCTCTGATGAGATTGAAGATGTGTCATCTAAAGTTCTTCAACAAATGATTATGAAAACGGAGCATCTTGCTGTGTTGTTTTGTAAGTATGAAAGGAGTTGCATTTGACTGAATGACTGCAGTAATTTTTTTATGTATTTTTAGAAAAAAAAAACCTTTTCCTTTATGATATACAATGATTTTTCTGATGCATGTTCAATATTTCTAGTAATTTCTACCTGTTATCTAACCTCTGTTGTTGATGAACCTGCCACAATACATATTTTTATTATACCCGTAGCACTTATTTTAACGTGTGGATCAGAATGTTAAAACACCTTGGGAACACTAGGATGTTGGCTCAAACAGTATTAATAGCTTTCAGTGTTAATTTCTTCCTCTTTTATGGGTGTTGTGGAGCAGAACTTCTCAATTAGTGTTCCCTGATATCTCCCCTGGTGTGCCTCAGAATTACTGGGAAACAAATAATGTCAGTCTTTAACACACAGTGTAGTCAAAAAATCACACAACCGATGTATAAAATTAAACAGCTACAAAAACAGGTTATTAACTAACCTTTCTAACAAAGGAATTAAATAAATATAATTACAAACAACATGTATTGAAAATGGCCTCCTTCTTCAATGCAGGTACAAGCTCATTTCACCAAGTTTGATGACATCTTGTGAAGCACCTGAAGATGAATATTTTCAATTGCTATTCTGTTGTTCATCTGTAGTTCATCTTGTGGTGTATATGTATGTGAGGATTATTTCAGTACACTACTCCATCCTAAATACCCTCAGAGAAAAGATATACAGGTGACAAATCCAGTGATACTGGGGACCACAAACTTTTAGAAATGAGTCACCAAAAAAATTATTAAAAATAGATTGTCATCTATACACGATTTAAAAATTACAGTTAAAAATATATATGCACAAAGTTAAAACATTAGCATTTTCAAGTCCACTGTGGACCCGTCATCAGATGGTAAAACAAAACTCATGCAAAAACTGCATGGTTTCATTCCTCATGTGGCATGCAGCACCGTCTTGCTGTAACCAGGAACCAACCACATTCATTGACCAGTCTTGGTATATTCACCATCATCTCAAAGAAAATGAGTTCCATTAAGCGATGATGTGATACTGCACACCATATTGTTTTTGTTTTTTGTTTTTTTTTAGAGTGCAAGGGTTGTTTTCAAAACATGATCTCCAAAGAATCAAATCCTTTTGTTTTGTTTTGATTATTAATATTGCCACTTAGGTGAAAAGTTATCAAGCTGTGCTATTCCACGTTCTTCAATAAAAGGCCAAAGCCATCAACACTAGACTACGCATTTTCCTTTACCTAGGTTCTTCAGTTAGTGGATTAAGTGAACAAGATATGGACAAATGTGTCGCTGTCTTGCAGCTTTCCGAGCGCTCCTGTGTGGTATTATTGACTGTGCTGCCAGTTTCCTGAGTATTTTTGCAGGAGACTCTTGCAATGCCCTCTGCACATTATCTGATTTATTGTCTATCAAAATGAAAGGTTTCTTAGACCATATCTTGTCTGAAACAAATCCAGTTTCCTGAAAACATTTAAACATATAAAACGAGCAAAACACACAGTCATGTACGACAAAAGTTTCGTTTAGCGGTAGCTTTCGGTCATCCTATGACCTTGATCACCCGCAATCGACTGGATGGGCTTGTTGCCAGAGCTACAATTTGAAGTTGGGGTGTTGGAAATGTTGCCAGATTTTAGAAGAGAGATCCAAAATAAATGGTATTTGGTGAGGGGTCTCTGAATTGCAGTTTTTGCTGAACAAAATTTCAATGCTCTCTTGGAGATGCCTTGTTGATGAAAGGGGCAACTTTTTTGGTTTCTTTCCAAATGGGAACTGCAGAGGTGTCTTCAAGGGTTAGTGCAGATAAAGCTGTCTTTGGAAGACCATTGGAAACATCTTTTTTGTGTTCACCAAGTCTTGTTTTGATGCTTCGGTATGTGCTTCCAATATACACTGAGAGACCAGAGAAAGTTGAAATAGGAATAGCATAAACTCCAGGGGTGTCCAAGGGTGAGACAGTATCCATGTCTTTAAGCAGGCACATTATTGCAGAAGGGTTTGGTTTCACTGTCAGAGTGTAGCCCATAGTTTTGAAAAGTTTACACATCTTATAAGAGAAGGATCCACAGAAAGGGATGGAACCAATGAATGGTAGTTTTTCCATTATTATTGGTGAGAGAGCAGACAGATTTTTCAAGTGGGAATTTTGGAAGAATTTTTGAATTGTAGAAGGTGAGAACTGATGGGCTTCAGTAATTTTCTTTATAGTGTCAATTTCTTCATTGAAGGAAGATTCAGTGTTGCAGACATTCCTGGCACGATTGCTATAAGTTTTAAAGGCTGCAAATTTGTGAGCAGTTGGGGAGTGGGATGAAAATAGGATTATGTTTGCTATTGCAGAGGGTTTTCTGTAGACAGATCTGTTGAGATGATTCCCTTGCCTTGCCAGGTGGACATCCAAAAAGTCAATGCCTTGCTGTGATTCTTCATTGATTGTGAATTTTATTTATGGGAACTTTAGGGAAATCTTTTCAAGAAGAGATTCAAGGTCAGTTCTATTGTGTGGCCAAATTACAAAAATATCATCAACATATCGAAGCCAAACGGAAGGTAGTGGATTGTGTTTTATAACTATGTTTTTTTTCGATATGTTGCATGAAAACTTCAGCCAGAAGTAGAGAGAGAGTTGAACCCATTGGAAGTCCTTCTTGCTGACAGTAGTATTTGTTGTTGAACTTGAAACAATTAAGATCTCTCTGAGTTCGAAGGCAGTCATACAGGTCTTTTGTTAGTGGGCCTGAGAGTGATTGGTTTTCTTTTAGGAATTGTACTAGAAGCATTATGAGAGTGGAAAAGAGGGACTGAAGGGAAGAGAGAGACTACATCCAGAGTGAACATTTTGTCAGAGGGTTCAATGCTAGGAGAGAATTTTCTAATGAACTTTTTAGTGGAGGAAATTGACAAAGAATGGCTGGAGGTGAGATGTTTACATTTTTCCACAATCCTCCTTTCAAGGTTACAGGTGGGAGAGAAGGTATATTCCACGAGTGGTCGAAGAGGGAAACCAGTTTTATGAAGTTTAATCTGAAAGAATAAGCGTGGAGTTCGGAAATATGGTGGTGGTGGTGGTGTAAAATCTCCAAGAAAGGTCTTTAGAGTGGGTTTCTTGTTGAGTCTTTCAACTGCAGTTTTAAGTTTGGGGGTGGTATCAGATTTTAGAACCTTGCAGTTTGAAGTTGAGAGGAATGATTCAGCTTTTTCATTGAGAACAAACAGTTTTGGAGATAATGACAGGGCAGCCAGTTTTATCAGCTTTACAGATTGCAAGATTCTTTTCATTCATTAGATTGCTGATTTCTTTGAGGAATGAGGAAGAATACTGCAGGGGTTTCTTTTCCACTCTTACAAGATAGAGTGCTGCCTTAGCCCGTAGGATTGGTTGAGCTTCGAGTTTAGTACGGTGAACTGCTGCTTCTAGCATGGAGATCGTGGTTTTTAGATTTAGATTAGTTTCAGGAAGTGAATTTTGGTCCAAGTGAAAGGAAGGCTTCCAGTTTGGGAGAAAGTGAAGTATCCGAGAGATTCACGAAGCGGTATGTTACGACGGACTTGCAGCTGTGATAGGAGAAGGTTTGGCGGGACACTGTTTGTTGAGTAGAAACTGAAATTTTTTGCAGTGTTTTGTGGTTTCATTTTCAGTCACTGTAACAATCATTTCGGAAATGCGTATCATAAAGATATCTAGCAAAGATGAATGGGTTTGGAAACTTAGAGCTTGGTATTCAGAATAGCAAAGGAGTTCGTTTTTGGCTATATTTCCGCGAAAGTCGTGAATTGCGGCTAGGAGCAATTTTCCCATTGTTTCTTGAAGGATTTTAGAACAGCGCCCAGAAAAAATAGGTTTACATGCTTGAAAAACTTGAGGGAAAACCATTGAAGACTTGCAGCTCAACAGAAACGATAGTTGACAAAGGAGTTTTGCCACGTGTACGCGGCGAATATGGAAACATGCCCAGTCCTGATTCCAATTGATAACTGCTTGCCTGAAAGTTGTGTTGACTTGTAACATGGTTTAAAACTCAGGCTTCACGTAACAATAACACATAATATACATATAAAACGAGCAAAACACACAGTCACATACGGTAAAAGGTTCGTTTAGCGGCAGCTTTTGGTCATCCTACGACCTTGATCAGCCGCGATCGACTGGATGGGCTGGTTGCCAGAACTACAATTTGAAGTTGGGGTGTTGGAAATGTTGCCAGATTTTAGAAGAGAGATCCAAATAAGTGGGATTTGGTGCAGGGTCTCTGAATTGCAGTTTTTGGTGAACAAAATTTCAATGTTCTCTTGCAAATGCAGAGATGCCTTGTTGATGAAATGGGCAACTTTTTTGGTTTCTTTCCAAATGGGAACTGCAGAGGTGTCTTCAAGGGTTAGTGCAGATAAAGCTGTCTTTGGAAAATCATTGGAAACATCTTTTTTGTGTTCACCAAGTCTTGTTTCGATGCTTCGGTATGTGCTTCCAATATACATTGAGAGACCAGAGGAAGTTGAAATAGGAATAGCATAAACTCCAGGGGTGTCCAAGGGTGAGACAGGATCCCTGTCTTAGAAGCAGCAGTTCACCGTACTAAACTCGAAGCTCAACCAATCCTCCATGCCAAGGCAGCACTGTATCTTGTAAAAGTGGAAAAGAAACTCCTGCAGTATTCTTCCTCATTCTTCAAAGAAATCAGCAATCTAATAAATGAAAAGAAACTTGCAATCTGTAAAGCTGATAAAACTGGCTGCCCTGTCTTTATCTCCAAAACTGTTCTCAATGAAAAAGCTGAATCATTCCTCTCAACTTCAAACCACAAGGTTCTAAAATCTGATACCACCCCCAAACTTAAAACTGCAGTTGAAAGACTTAACAAGAAACCCACTCTAAAGACCTTTCTTGGAGATTTTACACAACCACCACCATATTTCTGAACTCCACGCTTATTCTTTCAGATTAAACTTCATAAAACTGGTTTCCCTCTTCGACCACTCGTGGAATATACCTTCTCTCCCACCTGTAACCTTGAAAGGAGGATTGTGGAAAAATGTAAACATCTCACCTCCAGCCATCCTTTGTCAATTTCCTCTACTAAAGAGTTCATTAGAAAACTCCCTCCTAGCATTGAACCCTCTGACAAAATGTTCACTCTGGATGTAGTCTCTCTCTTCCCTTCAGTCCCTCTTTTTCACTCTCATAATGCTTCTAGTACAATTCCTAAAAGAAAACCAATCACTCTCAGGCCCACTAACTAAAGACCTGTATGACTGCCTTCGAACTCTGAGAGATCTTAATTGTTTAAAGTTCAACAACAAATACTACTGTCAGCAAGAAGGACTTCCCATGGGTTCACCTCTCTCTCCACTTCTGGCTGAAGTTTTCATGCAATGTATCGAAAAAAAAACATAGTCATGGAACACAATCTACAAACCTTCCATTTGGCTTCGATATGTTGATGATATTTTTGTAATTTGGCCACATAATAGAACTGACCTTGAATCTCTTCTTGAAAAGATTTCCCTAAAGTTCCCATCAATAAAATTAACCATCAATGAAGAATCACAGCAAAGCATTGACTTTTGGGATGTCCACCTGGCAAGGCAAGGGAATCATCTCAACAGATCTGTCTACAGAAAACCCTCAGCAATAGCAAACATAATCCCATTTTCATCCCACTCCCCAACTGCTCACAAATTTGTAGCCTTTAAAACTAACATCAATCTTGCCAGGATTGTCTGCAACACTGAATCTTCCTTCAATGAAGAAATTGACACCATAAAGAAAATTGCTGAAAGCCCACCAGTTCCCACCTTCTACAATTCAAAAATTCTTCCAAAATCCCCACTTGAAAAATCTGTCTGCTCTCTCACCAATAATAATGGAAAAACCACCATTCATTGGTTCCATCCCTTTCCATGGATCCTTCTCTTATAAGATGTGTAAACTTTTCAAAACTATGGGATACACTCTGACAGTGAAACCAAACCCTTCTGCAATAATGTGCCTGCTTAAAGACAGGGATCCTGTCTCACCCTTGGACACCCCTGGAGTTTATGCTATTCCTATTTCAACTTTCTCTGGTCTCTCAGTGTATATTGGAAGCGCATACCGAAGCATCAAAACAAGACTTGGTGAACACAAAAAAGATGTTTCCAATGGTTTTCCAAAGACAGCTTTATCTGCACTAACCCTTGAAGACACCTCTGCACTTCCCATTTGGAAAGAAACCAAAAAAGTTGCCCTTTTCATCAACAAGGCATCTCTGCATTTGCAAGAGAGCCTTGAAATTTTGTTCACCAAAAACTGCAATTTAGGGACCCCTCACCAAATCCCATTTATTTGGAACTCTATTCTAAAATCTGGCAAAATTTCCAACACCCCAACTTCAAATTGTAGTTCTGGCAACCAGCCCATCCAGTCGATCACGGGTGATCAAGGTCGTAGGATGACCGAAAGCTACCGCTAAACAAACCTTTTACCGTACGTGACTTTGTGTGTTTCGCTTGTTTTATATGTTTATGTGTTATTGTCATGTGAAGCCTGAGTTTTAAACCTGAAAACATTTAATTAATCTGGTGATTGCGTCAATTTCTGAGGGACTTTGGCAGCTGAATATTTCTTCTGAAACTTTTGTGCAACACTTGCATTAAATGACTAGTAAAATAATGTCCCAAAATGAAAACTTGTTGGAAGTATTCTTAATGTCATCATATCGTGCATAAGTTACGTTAAAAAATTTATAAGTGGTAGGATGTTTTGATAGTGACTTCTACCGACATCAGCCATGGAATGAAACACAGGGGATGAACCATGTGGTATAAGCATCAGTTGTTGACAGGATTGCATTTAAACCACCTCCATATCTTCTTAATCTCATCCTTAAAGACAGAGATCCTAATAAACCCATAGAGTTACAAGGCATCTACTCTATCTCTGTCAACACTTCCATAGGTGTTACTCACTACATTGGTAGTACTTACCGCAACATCAACCGGCGATTGATGGAACATATGGCTGATGTTAAGAAAGGCAACCTTTCCACCTCCCTTTCAATTTTAACTATCAGTGATACGTGCGTGATCCCTAATTGGCAAAATGTTAACCGAATCGCTCGGTTCTGCAATTGGAAAACTCTCAGTTATCGCAAAAGCATTGAAATCTACTTTACCCCTAACACCTGCAATACAGATGCACTGTTTCACATCCCTATCATTTGGAAAGCTATTTTGAAATCTGACAGCAACTGATGCTTATACCACACGATTCATCCCACGTGTTTTATTCCATGGCTGATGAAGGTAGAAGTCACTACAGAAACGTCCCACCTCTAAAAAATTTTTAACGTAACTTATGCGTGCTTTGATGATTTTAAGAATTCTTCTAATTCTTTGTGTGTTACATGTTTCACTTCCAATCCTTCTCACTATGAAAGCCTGTTGTACCTGGGAAAACTACATTTCAATTCCTCTATGAACAAAGCTATACTGATGACTTCTTGTACCTGTCCCACTGTAGGGAACATATCCAGTAGTTTTCAACAGTCTTCTGGTGTCATCTAGTGGCATGGAGAACAATTAAAACCTTTTTGAGACAATTTACATAAACTACAACTTTGAGTTTCATGCATCAGTTAACGAGTGTTTTACTCTATTTTCCTTCAGATAATTTGGAAATTATGAATGGTCTGTCCATTTTCATTCCTGAATATGGAAGCATTTTTCTGAGATCTCTTAGAATACTTATGTGCTAAAAAAAACATGTCTTTTGCACTGTATCGATCTGTAATTATTGTTTGTTTAGGTCAGAAGTTTAAAAGCTGCCTGTGTTTTACATAATGATTCGAATAGTTTCTCATTGCTTAAAGCAGGTAGTGATGCATCTAAGATTTTTGAATGCTTAGGGGATTTAATACTGCACTGGAATATATAAACCCATTGTAATCTGCCTATCTTTGTATCATGCTCTTTTGCTGTTTTCCTATTTTTTACGTATTAAAGGGAAACATTTAAGTTTGTGTTTCTATTTCATGAAGCTAAATTAATTAAAAAATAGCTTTTGTTTTGTATTCATAAAGGCATTCCTCCTTTGTTTTGTTTTTTGACCATGTAATAAGAGAACATTATCTCTAAAAAAAATTTCCAGCATGAATTAAAAAAATAAAACACAAAACTTGCATACTAGTGTTAAATATATAATTTATGACTACAAACTTGTGGTGTTGAATAAAGTAAAAATATCAATGTTTACCACAATCAAAGGTTTATTATATATCGACTATAGTTTCGCAGAGCTTCTGGCTCGGCTTCATCAGCCATTCGTCCTGATGAAGCCAAGCCAGAAGCTCTGCTTGAAACTATAGTCAATATATAACAAACCTTTGATTGTGGTAAACGTTGATATTTTTACTTAAGTGTTAAATAGTTCAGTTTAATTTAATTGTGGTGACAACTGCATCTCACAAAGTTACTTATCATTTCTTTCTCTATTTCTGATTGAGTAAAATTTAGTGCTTAAAATTACATCTGCAATTAACCATTGTTGTTATTATTACCAGTAGTACTTTGTTTACTGTAAGTGCAGTATTCCTTGATATTGAAGAAAAATTTGGCTTAGAAACAACATTGAGACTTTTGAAATTTTCTATTATTTGTTCATATGCAAAGTGTTCATGCCCTTTATTTTTCAGATGACAAAGATGATCGAAAATCTCTTGACGTTTTGAAGGAGTTAGAAAATATTGATGATGAAGCTGATGAGCAGGGGATGCCATTTGTCAGAATTGATGATGATGAGGTTGCAAAAGAATATGGAGTGGATGACGAGCTACCTATTTTAGTGTACTTTGAAAAAAAGATTCCTTCTGTTTATCAAGGTGTGTAATTTTGAATGTTGTATTTGCTTTTTACAAAAATGATTAGTGATACAGGAAAATGATTAATGCTAACACTTGAAATGCCTAGATCGTTTTTGAATCAAAGATTCTATTTATTAAAATGCTAGTAAAGGAAATTAAAGCAGGACTATGGTTTTAGCCACTAGGGCTCTCAAATCACGTACGTTGTTCCGTTCTTGATCAGTCTTTGAAATTCTTATCATATGGATTTCAAAGACTGATCTTATTATAAAATTCTTATCATGGATTCAAAAAAAGCTCAAAAAAGAAAAATATCAAAATAGGCATCAGATAAGCATCTTCAATTGCACAACAGAGGAACAATTAAAGACCCATCAAAAACTGAGAACAAAAATGAAGTTTTACTTTATACCTCTTTACACACCAGGTGGTTGCACTAAGAAAAAAAATACATAGGGATGACCAAAAGAGCTTTATCAACCTGCATTAAGGAACATAAACGAAATGTTGAATATTCTCAAAAAACTACAGATCTAGTTAAAACAGTTATTAATGAAAGATTTACACCTGTTTGGAAAGAATCAAAACTCTGCATTACAGAGGTTGAAGCAAACTCTTATCTGTGAATCTTTCGAAATTCCAACCAATTACCAAACTTGCAACAAGGGCCCATCCATTAGAATTAACAAAGTATGGGATAATTTTCTCACATCGTTTTCCCAAAATATAAACGACCAATTAAATTCTTCCAAAAATTCAACAGATTCCAGTCAAAAGATGGCAGCACAAGACCATGACTCTATGATAAGAATTTCAAAGACTGATCAAGAACGGAGCAACATACATGATTTGATAGCTGATGAGAGCCCTAGCGGCTAAAACCATGGTCCCATTTTAGTTTCCTTTACTGGCATTTTAATAAATAGAATCTTTGATTCAAAAACGATTTATCCATAATGATATGCCATTAGCAAGTTTGCTCTGATTTGTTATATAATTAACTTGAAATGCCATTCATAATGAAAACTTTATCATCAGAATTTCCACAATTTTTTTCAGCTAAATGGCCTTGACATTTATGAATTATTTATTTCAAATGGAAGTGAATACAATACATATTTTCCTTTGGCTTTTGAAACACTTAAATTTAAGTTCTATGTGTTTCAGAGGCACAAAATAATTTTTAAAATCAAATGAATATAACTTGTGTTATGAATTTTAAAAAATAAAGCTCATCCTTTCTGAAACAGGCTTCTTATTTCTATTAATTTAAAACTCAAATATTATATCAGATTTTTTACTAGCCTATTTATTCTTGAAACAAAATATATCCAAATTTACTATCGTAGCTATGGCTAAAAGTCAAGGTTAATCATAACCACGTGACAGTAGTGGTGTAGAACAGTGATAACAAACAACTGCCTGAAGAACCTTCTCTGAAAATTCACGCATTTGTTTTAAGAATAAATATGCTAGTTAAAAATCCCATATAATATTTTTCAATTAAGTTTTAAATGATAATTTGTGTTTATAAAGAGCCCACTGCTTTGTTCAATTACCAGACTGTAAAATGTATTTTGAATACATCGCCTTAAATAGTTCAGTTTAATTTAATTGTGGTGACTACGGCATCTCACAAGGTTACTTGTACCATTTTTTCTCTGTTTCTGATTGAATGAAAGTTAGTGCTTGAAAATATATCTCCAATTTTCATCCATGTTGTATTTGTTTTCTACCAAAGTGAATCTTGATATAGAAAAGTGATCAGTGTAAACATTTTAAATGCTGCTCATAATGAAATTTAACTGTAATATATTTTAGTTCAAGAAAATTCAGTATCATAATTTTATTTTGAAAGAACTACAAAGAACTTTTCTTATCTTTAATTTTCTCATCTCATTGGCATGTTACTCGCATCTCAATATGACATTAACTTGTTTTTCCTTTTGTATACATAAATTGCCTCATCTACATTTGAGTTAACCAGTGTAACATTAAAATTTATATGATCCTTTGATTTATTTCATTTCTCTATTTCAATATTTTTATTATTGGGTCATTCCATACTATTCCAACAAATTTCCTTTAAGTTGGTTGCTGACCCATTTCTATTTATTTTTTTATTTTTTGCACAATTGTTTATGCATGTTTAGAGAGTTCAAAACCAATTATAAGAAAAAAATTCCTGACTGTTCGGAGTTCATGCTTGCAACTCCATTTTTGGAGTTGCAAGCATTTATACAAAATGCTATAACTTTTTCCCTAATTTAGCTAATTCAAAAACCACTTTACTAAGAATGAAATGCTGATTATTTTGCCCCCCCCTTTTTTATTAATTGAGGTGTTTTGGAAATTTTATTGGCGGTCAAAGTTGACTATTGAAATTTGCATTTTTTCAATTTCCAAGCCAAATTTTCACCAGGGAGGGGACAAAACACTCAAACTAATTTTGTTTTGAAAGAACCATGGTAGCAGTAGATTGTACGTAGGGTGAGAAAACTGGAATGTTTTGAACCCTTCCAAGATTTTTCACTGATGAAAATGGGAAATTTTGAAATTTTTAGTTTTTCAGTAGCTACATCTCCAGTGGGGTGCACAGTAAAAATCTGAATTTTATACCACAGAGACTTTATTTGGAAACAATATCATACTAAAATTTGATTACTTTGTTTTGCCAACTAACAAAAAATATTTGAGCTTAAAGTTGTGAAAAAAATCCATGTTTTCCCCATTTGTTTTGAAGGACAGTTTATTACCTTTTTGGTTACAATTTATTAAATAACCATAGATCTAATTGAATATTGTAGACTGTTAAAAGAAAAATATATTCCAGTCGTAAAATTATAGTATAAAAGAGTTAACTAGTTTAAGGAGTGTGTGTGTGTGTGGGGGGGGGGGTATTGTTTCTTTTAGATTTGTTTGAAAGTGCTAAAGATGGAAACAGCAAATTAAATATGCTACAATTCATAACTGTTAAAGTTGCTGAGTTGGAATGGAAGTCTTGTCTCAACCTGCACAATTTTGAATGTCAGTGCAAGAGCAGACATGTTCCAACTTGCTGTCACAGGCAAGTGTGAGCTCTGCATTTTCTGTCAGTTGGCTCCAGACTGTGGTATAGTGTACATATGTGATAAAGTGAAGTTAAAGATAATGTGTTCTGTGGGAGTTAAAGTGAATGAGGATTGTCATAAGACTTTGTACAGGTATGTCACTATGTATGTTAAAGGATTTCAGTGAATTTAGCAGTGAGGAAAAAAACTGTTCTGAACTTAAGATTAGGAGACTTCGAAACTATTTGCTAGTATCATGAGAAAAAGTATCTGGTCAAATACCATCACCTGTATGGAAAGAAATGTTCAGATCCTTTCAGATGTCATAAAAGTGTCATAACGAAAGGTCTTACCGAAATATCTTTAAATGTTGCTCAAAGCCATCCAAACTTAGGATTAGTTCCAGGTGAAAGTTTTTGTATTTCGTGTTTTCAAAGAATCTACAGTCCACTTATTCTATCCAGTGGGACCATCAACATTGTTTGAAAAATCTAAAAAAGATACTGGATGTTATATGAAAATAAGTATGGAAACTTTTAAACACGCTTAGGTTATGTAAGAAGGTTTAATATATGGGAGCTTTCGGCTGATAACTTGAGCCTCTGTCAACCTTGTGACAGATGGACGATGGTAGTGATTGCCAGATCTGTGAGGTCATATACGTTATTTCTTTTTGGAAGTCAATTTAAAAAAAGAAATGTAAATAATAAAGACTTAATAAAGAAATAATAAAAAATACTTTACGGATCTGGCAACCACTGCGATCATCATTGTCTATCTGTCACAAGGCTAAGATTGAAGTTACCAGTTGAAAGGTCTCATAAATTGAACCTTCTTAAGCGCATTTTTAAAGTTTTTATGCTTATTATTAATGGTTATGTGCTTATGTCATATTTTATCATGTCATATGAAAATGCTTTAAGTGTTCTTACTCCTGCTGAGTTGTCAACTGTCACTGGAAGAACATGGAACACAGAACCAGGGTTGAGCAATGAACTACTGAACTTGTTACATCATAATGTCAAGCTCAAAAAAAAAAAAAAAGCTCACTAAGAGATCATTTTGGTAAAAGAAAAACACCTTAAAAATTACCAACTAGATGTGTCACTTTTAAGTGGCTCATTATTCATAACTATGAAATCTATGTAAATTAGTTTTAAAAATTTAAGTCTAGGCTGATTAATTTTTTCTTATTGTGTGCAGAATCGTAAGCAACAAACCATGTAAGTAATCATCTAGTTTTTGTTTCTTATTAAATTTTTTCTTGTAATTATAATTGAAACCTCCAACATTTACAGTCCTCCCTCTCCACCCCTTAAACTCCTACACTGGTCTTTACTTTTGCACTATATTTTCTCCAGTATATATTTTTGGTACATTACTCTTTATTTACACATTGTTCTTCATTTTTTATCTTTCAATTAGATATAGAAAGATAGGTAAAATTGTTCTTCAAAACGGAAAAACGTGGATTTTTTCACAACTTATTTTTGTTAGATTTTTTCACAAATATTTTTGTTAGTAGGATTTTTTCACAAATATTTTTTTGTTGGTAGGATTTTTTCAATATTATTTTCGTGGATTTTTTCACAAATATTTTTGTTAGTAGGCAAAACAGTGATAAAAATTTTGGTATGATGCTATCAAATAGAAGTCTCTGTGGTATAAAATTCAGATTTTTACTGTTTACCTCCACTGGAGATATAGCTACTGAAAAAACTGAAAATTTCCCATTTTCATCAGTGAGAAAATCTTTGAAGGGCTCAAAACACCCCACTTTTCTCACCCTAGGTACAATCTACTTGTTACCAAGGTTCTTGCAAAATTGGTTTGAGTGTTTTGTCCCCTTTCCGGTGAAAATTTGGCTCAGAAATTAAAAAAAAAAAATGCAAGTTTCAATGGCAAACTTTGACCACCAATAAAATTTTCGAAACACCTCAGATAATGAAAACAAGGAAAACCAAAATAATCAGCATTTTATTCTTAGTAAAGTGGGTTTTAAATTAGCTAAATTAGGGAATAAGTTATATCCTTTTGCATAAATGCTTACAACTCCAAAAACGGAAATGTTCCAAGCATCATCTAGGGACCTCCCCACCAAACAGTCAGGAATATATTTTTTTTTTGTATAAAATTGGTTTTGAACTCTGAACATGTACAAATAACTGTGCAAAAAAAAAAAAAAAAAAAAAAAAATGTTGCAGCAATCACCCTTTGTTGAAATGGCATGGAATGACCCTATTTTGTGCATGTTCAAAAATTCCTTGTTATTATATCAGAAAGCTAATTAGTTGCTCAGTTTCTGAGTGCTAGATTTAAAAAAAATACTGCATAAAAGTTAGTTGTGCCTAGCATTTTTGTGTATTCAGTATCTTTATCTGTAGAGCTAAGAGTTTACATGGATGCATAAACGGTGAAATGTCAAAGGGTTATGCTTTTATCCTGTGAATTTCCTTGTATATTATTTACTGCAAATTGGCAGCATAGAGCTCACTACCTCTTGTCAGTTGTCTATGTAACTTTTGTTGCTTTTTAAATATCTTTTTGATTAGTATAAAGTTCTTTGCAAATGTGACTCAGTTATTGCATAAATGATAGTGCTTTAGTGGGTTACTACAGTCATTTTTCTTTAGTGGGATATTAAGGGTGTTTTTGCCTGACATTTGCTTCATATTTCCAGATAATGGTTTGAATTTATTTGGTTATGTATACCTCCACTTTTTTTTTTTTTTGTTTTTTTGAACCTAGTGATAAGTACCATGCAAGGGAAAAAAAAAAAAGGAATTTCTATTTGAAACCTAATGGGAAGCCCAATTAGATGTGCTCTGTCTACTTCACAGGACTGTTTTTAACAACCCTTCCTTTTTTCCCCCAAGCCATGCTGCTACTCAGCAGGAATATCCCAGGGTGAACCAGGACACTAGATAAAATACTTATAGGCAATATCCTTCTCTTAGTGGTGTTTCTGCATATACATTGCTGTCCAGAATTTAAGGACAAGGTACGTTTTGACCAGTCAAAATCGTAAAAAGTGGTTTTACAGCTGTAAATGGTAGTGACTGTAATAGCAATAGTAAAATGAAATGCACATCAAAAAGCATGAGTAGTATGTAATAGAGACTGAAATATAGCAAAATGTGTTACAAAGGAGGTACAGGCTCACTTGTTGTCCACCAACACTCTTCCATCAGCATTGCATAAACAGACTACAGGGTGAAATCCTCAATAGGGGATTTGTCGACCCCACATCACAATGCATGTTTGGCACCGGTGTGTCAAGCTTAGCACCAAGTGGGTTAGGACCTGTTTGGGTAAATTGTCCCACACCTGTTGGAAATCCTGATCAGTACTGCAATGATTTCTGGTGGAGGATTCCTTTGTGCATCACATCTCCCCAGAGCTTCCCATACATGTTCAATTGGATATCAATCAAGGGAGCATGCTGGCCACTTCATCTGACAGATATCCTCACTAGCCAATACTTCATCCACAGCTGCTATGAAGACAGGACAGTCATTATTGTCCATAAAAGTGAAATTTGTGCCCACACTACCATGGGGCAGACAAGTGTGGCAAAGAATCACATCATTGCAGTAACACTACCCTGTGTTTATCACTTAATCCATCACCTACAGTTTGGTATGTCCATTGACCACTATGCTGGGCCCCACCATGATACCACTGATGCCATATCTGTCCCATTCAATGATGTTTCTGACATCATGTGCACACCCATATTCCCTCCAGTTCAACTGCCACTTAGAATCTGACAAGAGACTAAATGGCTTTCATCTGTTAACATTACTTTGGCCCGTTGATCTGAAGACCAGTCAATGTGAAAATAAAAACTATGCAGGACAGACATCAATGAATAGTAAGAAATCATTTACATACATACGAAAGTAAAAAATCATTTACACACCTACGTAGCATTTTGTACAGAATGTCACAGTGAATTCCTCAGCTCGCCGTAAAAATCCACCAAGCAAGTATTCCTCAGCTCCCATATTGCAGAAGACATCTGAAAGATCTATACTATAATATGAAAAAAAAAAATTATCTTCCCATATTGTAAGGCAAAGATAAACTCATACAGATTGCTTACTATTATAAAAAATAGAATTTTCATTATTGTGTGTCATTTAAAGCTGGGTAATTAGCTGATAATTCCCATATTATATAGACAACTTGTACTAAAATATCAAAATTAAAATCACAGAACATTGTATTGGGACCTCTGTCTTGCTTTGTCTGTTCTCTCATCAAGATTTTGAACAGAGCAAAACATAAATAATATCAAAAGGTATTCTTTACTTATTATTGAAAAAGTATTTCGCACGTTTGTTGCTCCGTGAGGCACGTGCTCTCGTCCCGAGAGAGGTAGATTTCTGTTACGGGCTTTTTGTTATTTAAGAAATTCTTGTAAATAAAACATTTTAGTTAAATATTTTCAGTTAAACATTTAGTACAATCAAACATTTAAATTTTTTTCTATTAATTAAAACATGCATAAGGTAAGGTTATACTCATCGGGTCGGGGGGCACGCGGTTCACAAAAAAGCTTTTCTACGATATTATGGCGAGCGCTTTCCATAGAGCACAGTCTTCAGGCCATCTATTATCTACGCGAGTGTTCTTCACGTGTGTAGCCGCTGGAATTGCATGTCAGGAAACGAAGGGTGGGTTGCGGGCGCGTAAGGTAATTACTCCTCAAGTGCCGCCATGTATTGGATTAGTTGGTTGGTATGTTCATCATAAGTATATTCTTCTTTATTTTTTAATAAAGGTATATTGAATTATTGCTATCTATTTAAATAAACTGTTGTATTATTTTCAGTCCTTTATTAAATGGGGTGATTTTTTGTAATGTTCTTTTTTTTTTGTCTTTTTTATGCATTTTTTTCTCTTTTTAGAAGTGACTTCCAAGTTGTATCTAGAGTAGTGGGGTCATGAAAATTGCATGTATTATCTTTTTTTTGTTCGATTGTAACACTTTCAGAAATCCTTAATTCTTTTTGTTTGAATTCCTTAATTTTATTCCGCCCCGTGTAAAACGGGACTAGTCTATCCACAAGATATCGGCCAAGAAGTTTTGATTAACCTCCAACGTGTTATGTACAAAGTTGCAGAAATCGAAACGCCTTCCCTGGTCTCTATCCATCAAACCTTGCACTAGCTGAACATGGTATGCGTGAGCTCCATGCTCGTTCAGGATTTGCCAAGCACGTTGTGCTGTTAATCTGTATGCTTCGGCGACTGCTGTGGTACTAACATTGGGATTGGCAAGGACATATCCCAGGACAGCCTCAGGATCCACTGTAACACCCGAACCCGTAGGTCTGCCCGATTGCAGATGTGCCTGTATGCTTCCGGTCTCTCGGAGGCAGCGAACACAGTTAATAGTCGTTGCAGTTGGATGTTGACCAGTCGGAAAACGTTCAGCATACCGCCTTGCAACTTCGTGGGCATTGCAATGACATTCGCCATCAAGCACGACCATTTCACAGTAATTAGCGTTTGAGTAACCCACCATCAGTGTTCGCGACGTGTACGTTGACTGACGTTCAAATCCTTAGCCTTGATATTTTATCTCACTGACCGGCTTCTACATCACTATCAATATTTACATACGCATTTGAATCGTTCTCCATCGTGGGCCGGTATTTTGCGTTGCCTAACCATCCAGCGACCACAGGCACTTTATCAGCATTTTCACCCATCCATGTACATAATTCATGTGCACCATATTCTGTTTCCTACTAATTAGACGATGTGCTACAACTTTGTAATTGGGATTTTGATTCTGTCTCGCTTTGTTCGCGAGTTAGGTTTCCTAACTTCTTATCTTTGCCGCTAGGGGCGCTCCAATCACTTTCATTCAATCCGCTATCATCCCTTTCCTATACATAGACCTAACTTGTGTACCACTCAGACCATTCTTTCCGCAGTTATTGTCCTGAATAAGGACTTTCCTTTGAACATTGTATAAGAAAAGGCTGAATTATAATTTAGATTTTTATTGATTATTAAGATGCTATACTTTGGGGCTTCTTATTAACCAATTTCTGTAGAATACTTTGCTGACCAAAACTACAACATGATGTTCATGTGATCATGGCCATTAATGCACTATATTTTTTAGAGAAAAGTACAACATTTTGTTTTTGCTAGGCTGTGTTATGTGCGTAGCAGCCATGAAAATTGCATCACCTGTAAGATCATATAGAAATGTGTTTATTTTGTAAATTAAAGTAGCATTGTGCTCCAGACCTGCTATAAACTGTAAAGATTGCATCATCCATGACATCAGAAACATGAGAACACTTTTCATTGGCTGCCAAAGTCTAATGTAGCACTATTTCCAGTGATTGCATCATCCACTTGTATAAAACCCCATGTGATGGTGATTCGCTGTTATAAGCAAAATGGAAAGTTTTCGACAGTTAACATTGCGTAAGAAGTCTGTAATTGTTACTTTGAATTCTGGAGGTTTATCCTCGTGTAAAATCGTGCAAAGATTTCATTGTCATCAATCAACAATTGTGCATTTGTTACAAAGAATACACGAAGATGGAAAGAAAAGCTTGATCAGGAGGTAAACATGTGAATATGCTATGCCAGGATAGGATGCTGAAGCACTTCAGCCTTCCAGAACGTATAGCTTGTTCGTCTGAACTGAAGGTATGATGGAAAAAGGAGACAGGTGCAAAAGCAAGTGCACAAACTGTACGACATCGTCTGTGCAACATGAGTCTCAAAGCCTATTGTCCATGTAAGAAGCTGTTACTGACATGTAAAACGCGTAGACAACCATGGTCTGTTTGGGCTAAAGGGCATGTGGTGTGGACCATGCACATTTGGGATTCTGTTATGTTTTCGGATGAATTGAAATTTAACCTGCATGGATCCAACGTCAAACCTTATTTTAGGCGTAGAAAAGGCGAGGCCTTCAAAGGTGATTGCTTGGTGCAGATAGTAAAGTTTCCAGTGAATCAAATGGTGTGGGATTCATATTCAGTAAAGATGTCAGAAGACTACACTTTATAAATATGTCTGTGAAGGCAGAATGCTACAAAAACATCTTATCTGTCCAGCTAATTCCAACAATCGAGATACAATTTGGCGACACTGAATCCTGCATCTTCAAGGATGACTGTGCGCCATGCCACTGCACCAGGAAGGTGAGTAAATTTTCATGTGTAATGTCTGTATGGTTTGTTAGCATTATTGTCACTTAACCTGATAAGCAATATTTGTGTCTAGGTCAAAACTTTCCTGCAAGAAGCTAGGGTCAGTTGCCTAAGTTGGCCAGGTAACAGTCCTGACCTAAACCCTATTGAGAACTGCTGGTACATAATGGCCAATAAAAGTTGCCGAGCAGAGGCCTTACAATAAACAACTGCAGGAATGTATTGCAAGACTCTGGTATCACGATTTCGTACAAAATATTTGAATGAACACATCCACTCCATGCTGAAGTGCTGCAAAGCTGTTGTTAAAGCTTGCAGCGGCCTTACACAGTATTAGGATCCCACGAAATGAGACATAACTGTTCATGTTATGTTTTGTAGGCCTACCTATGGTATGAACCTTTTTTTTTTTTCTTCCAGAAGTGTGAAAAGCACATTCTTGTGACAGTGCTCCTTAACAGTATTGGTGAGCCTGTGTGTGAAATTACACTTATTTCACCTAAATGTCACATTATATGTAATAAATTGAATTTCTTTGGTTTATTCTTCTTGGTTTATCCTCTGTGTTGCATATGATATCATTACAAACTGCGATCATGGCTTAAATATAATATTTTGCACATCTGTTGACTGACTTTTGGTATATCTCATATGTGATGCAATTTCCATGGCTGCTACTGTACATCCATCACAAATATAGAAAAGAAAACTTTTGGGGAACATGAAAAATTTTGGTAACAGAAAAGCACAATGTGTAAAGATTAAAAAGTTAATAAAAAGGAAAAACACAATTAAGAATAATAATTGTAGTGTAAAACAAAACTGACAAAACATCAAGTTTCATGATAGCCGTCAAGTTGCACTGTTTTATTAAGCAAGATCAATTTGATGAACAATTCATTTAAATTTTATATGCCCTGTTACAGGAATGTGTTGAATGAGTGTGTTTTAGTTCAACAATGGACACTTCTTTCAATTTAACATCATCTACTAACTGTTTGCTAAAAACTATTTTCAAGTTTCCCGAGGCTTTCACTCACACATGTATGGCAGTTAATGATAATATTTCTGTGGCAAAATATAATGATCTTTCTTATTAAGCCAACTCATGTATTACATCTGTATAATAAGATGAAATAAAGAGAAAATCATAGACTGCAGAAATATTTGAAACAAAAACTGTGTGCTGGGGAGATGCATTACATATGGGGGGTGTGGGGGTGTGGTAAGACACGCGCTGATCATGTGAGGAGTGAAGATGTGTTGCAGATGTGTAATGTGAGGCAAAATATTGTTAGTAAGGTGGAGACTAATATTCTTCGGTGGTTTGGCCATGTTGAAAGAATGAGTGATGAGGTGCTGACTAAGATAATTTTTTCAGCACAAGTGGCAGGAAAGAAAGGTAGAGGAAGGCCAAGAAAATCATGGGAGGACCAGATTCAGGAATGTCTGCTTGAGAAAAAGATTATGAGTATGAAGTACAAAAGGTCTTATGTGCGACGTGTGATGGATGTAAATGAAGCTCGAGCAGGGTGCAGAGATTGTTGCAAATGGGGACATTTGATACACCAACAGTAAGTAAATTCTAGTTCTATCAGTTAAATATGTACTTGGCACATGGTCTTTCTTTGAGGAGCTAACCTCTGAATCTCAGAGAACAGCTTAATGATTATGTGTGTGTGTATAAAACACATCCTTTTTTTTATCATATTCTTAACAACATATAATTATAAAAGGAAAATATACATGAAGGAAGACACAAAACAAAACAAAAATTAACAAATGTAAAACTAATAAAATGAAATAAAATATGCAAGTGATTTCCAATAATTTTCTTCACTGGTTTTCCTTTTGCTTGTTTTGTTTGGTGTATAGCAAAGGAAAAAAATTGCACAAAACTTAACAATTTTATTGTGTTTTTTTTTCCATGCCTAATTAATATAAGAGCAATTTAGTGAAACTGAAAAAAAAAAAAACTATATCCAAAGCCTAATCACTTTCAGGGCATTATTTATCAGAGGTGATTGTACTCCTGGGGTAGCCTGGAAATTTAGGTTTTTTGCACATTCTGAACCCGAAATTCTGGGTTTTTAAGTTTTTCAAGAATTTGGGAATCCTCAATCATGTCATTTTTGAAAATACTGCAAAATGGTAATTAATTGAAAGTGTGTTTCCAGTTCTGTTTGTGTGGGAATTATCATGTTTAATAAAAAAAAAAAAAATGGCATTTCTGTAAGCAAAGTTTGCGAGGGTGAGGAATGTGAATGTCGGAAAGGCGGCACTTATGTAGTGGCGTGGCTGAGTGGGGATGAGGTGCAGAGAGAGATATGACGGAGTAAGAGAAATGTGTAACACTGGCAGATGGGGTAGAGGTCTATAGGGGGAGCAAGAGTTCAAAGTCAACTTTTACTGCTTGACAAGAATTTTTTTAAGTCTGCAGTGAGACCTAGGGCAGTAAAACAATAACATGTGATATAGTTTTCCACTCAAGTTCCAGGGTGGATCCAGTTGGTAATTATAAGCAAGTGTACATTTAAAATGGAGAATTAAGCTGTGTTTCCATTCTTCTTAGAGAACAGAAAAAAATACACTAGTAATTGCTGTCTCTGCAATATATAAAATTTGAAATCCCATTAGTGTAACAGATTGTGTTCCATGTATTCACTGTTAGTGGTCGAACATAGGGATGCTGCCATGTTAATGAAAATAGGGGGTGTTTCCCAGAGAACTGTGAATAAAAAATACAAATCTAATCTTTGTGAATTTTTCATGAAATTGGCTGAAATTTGTATAAAAACGAGCTAAGAGCAACTGATCCCAAAACGCTCACCTAAATCGGTCATATACTCCTTAAAGTAGCCATTAAAATTTTATTTGTGGCTACTCAAGATGCCTGGTCTCCACCTGAACCACGTATCGCACGGCATGTCGAGGCACACGAGCTGCCAATTAAAGGCTCACCCGGTTTTGCATGCTCATCTTCCATTTTGCTTCAGATGCTTCCTTCCCAGACTGGTTTAAAACTACAAAAAACTGACGGAAATTTTTACAGTGGCCAGCCAACATGTATAAAAATAACGTATTGTTTTGAATTTCATCAAAATCCGTTGAAAACTTTAGAAGTTGCGCATTCATGTCCAGCACGTAACTGGAAAGACCCTGGGTTTGATTCCCGGTGGCTGCCAATGAGAATTTTTCTGTGACTCACTTATAAACGTGGAAAGAGTGACGACTTCTGCTTTGTTATTGCTAATCCACATCAATCGTCTGTATTATTTACTGTAAGAAACTGGGTACTTAAATTATTCTGCAGGTGATTGTATGATGTCTATGCATCAGTTTGTGGAGACCTTAAGACAAAAGCTATCATAGCAATTAAGAGTACATTTTATACTCAGGAGTTTTGTGGGAAAATACTACCTCGTATAAAACAGTACATTTTCACTTTTTTTTTTAAAGGTAACTGCAAGTCATTGTCAGTTTAAAAAGATCTCAAGTTCCAAAGCATTCTGTTGCTTCTAAAAATCATGAAAAAAAAAAAAACGAAAAAAAAACCGTGCTTTTTAATAAGTCCTTTTACATAAGAAAAAATAAAATTGTTGCAAGCCTATTCAGGAAAATAATGAGCTCCAACAGCAAATAAATGACTAATTCGCTCGTACTAACAAAAAGCATTTCATCTCACCCGATTGGAGTTCTACCGTATATGTAACTGTGGTCTACATGCCTTTCTAGCTCAATGGTAGCAATTGCAGCTTCTGTTGAGTCGACCCAGATGACCTCGGTAACAAACTCACCAGGGGTAAAGAGAAAACAATCTGCGGTAAAAGAGCTGAAAAAGTCCAAAGTGAAGATTTTGCAAAATTTCTGTGTAAATACAGAAAAACTTGAAATGTACTTTTCTGGAAATAAACGGAAATGCTGACTTTGAAAATTTGTCAAAATACTGGAGTTAGTAGAAGGAATGGAAACATTTAAATATGAAAGTATTGTTAAAAGACTGACACCTACCGGCAACTTTGCTTCATGTTATGCTCAGAAATTTTCGGTGAATTCACACCACTTATTTTTTTACAGTGTATTAGATGCTAAGCTTCTGTTAAAAAACTTCCTGGTAGTTAATTGCACACAAAGAAGTGTTTGTGTGAACATTTTAGCTAAATGTATCCCTCTAGGTGATGTAAAGCAGTCCTCTCTCTCTCTATCTATATATGTCTGTCTATCTGCCTACCTACCTACCTAACCTAATCATCTAACCTAATCTAATCTAATCTAATCTATGTATGAGGGGATGCTGATAAGTTCTTGGCCTCACCAAGAAGGAAATGGGATAGCGCCATGAAACTTAGACTGTTCCACATATTTACCTCGAAGTTCAACACACGTGGCACAGCGTTTCTGGAGTTTCTTTAACCCTTCCAAAAAAAAATTTCTGAAGTCTGATCACTCGAATACTGCTCTGCTGCTGATATCATTTCTGAATCATTCGAAAAATGCTTTCCTTTCAAACTTTTTTAAGGTTTGGGAATAGGAAATAGTGCAATGGAGCAAGGTCTGGTGAATGGGGTGGATGCTCTATGCACTTAAACCCCAAATCCCTCAAAACTTCCATTGTCTTGCGAGCCGGAGCATTGTCCTGTGAAAAGAGAACACCTTTCCACAGTTTTCCTTGCCTTCTTTAATTGGCACAGCAAGTTGGAATAATATTCAGCATTTATTGTTTGGCCCTTGAGGTGTATGTCAGTAAAACGCCTTCGGAATCCCAAAAAAACATTGCCATGACCTTTCTTGCAGACCTTTGAGTCTTGAATTTCTTTGGCCGTGGAGAACCCGAGTGCTACCACTGCACGGACTGTTGTTTCGTCTCTGGATCATAGTGAGGTAACCACGTTTCATTTATAGTGACAAGTTGCTGCAAAAAATTATCGCCAGATTGCTCAAAATACTGCAAAACCGATTTGTAAGTGTACCACTCATTTTCATTTCTCATTGGCATTCAAACATTTGGGCATACTCTTCACTGACATCTTCTGCATATCCAAGTGTTCATGAATTATGAACCCAATATGTTCCCTGGATATCTACAGAGCAGGGGCGAAGCGTCGGGGTAGACTTTGAGACTAAGTCTACCCAAGAGTAAAATGCCAAAACTGATTTTGTTATTACTTATATTTATTTAGTTTTTCACAAATACAATAGAAAGAAATCTCTAATTAATGTAATGCTGGACAATTAATTTGCAAAATAACATTATGTCCAATATTTTCTTTCAATCATATTATCTTGGAATGAAAAGTGAGACTCGAAATCATGAGTCTCACAGATCAACATACAAGTACAGCAGCTTCTGCGGGAAAAGTTATTTTTAGCGCTCTTGGCCACAGAGCAGAAAAAGCCAGTAATCACTGCTCACGGGTTTGTTTTTGTTATAAAGTGGAACTTATGACTGACTAATGAGTGTGTTGTCAGTGTTGTGCATTTAATTTTTATTTTTTAAGCGAGCAATGTGCGAACAAAGAAGTTCATGATTCTTCTGATTTAGTTAAGTATCTGCTGGAAAATCTGCTGTCTACCTTAATATTTCTATTAGGGTCCAGGTGTGTGTGTGTGTTTAAACGATGTTTAGTGCTCTAAACATTTAGAAGTTTGGTAAATGCTTAACAAAATTTTCATTGTGCATGTGTGCAATCAAATCCTGCATTTTTCTGGTTCAGAGCAAGTAGTTCATATGTTCTTAAAAGTTCTATTTTGGAAAGGTGAGGCCCATAAATCATTACAGCTGACACGTCGATAAACCTCAAAGCTGTTTTTACCCTCCTCTTCCTCACAAAAATATTAGTATTCAGCAAGACTTTCTTTCCTTATGGACATGGATATGGGAACAAATCATTTGAACTTAAAACAAAAATAGCCTGCAAAAGTACAGTGTAATTTTGTTTTGTTTTTTAAATGGAGGTTTGACGACCACCGTGAGTGACTCAATGGGCTATGAGCAGTCACCCGTCTCTACTTTATAGCCACTAGTTTCAGGGAAGAGAGAAATCCAGTGCTGTAAGACAAACAACATCCATGCCTCATGGGGATTCGAATCCGGACCCCTGTTCAGAAGCCATCGCTTATACCACTGCGCCCCGGGTGGCAAAGTACTGCTTACCCTTGTTAAATCTGCATAGTATTAGTTTGTCTAAATAAGTAAATATAAAAATATACCAAAACATATCACAATCTGCAGTAAAAAAAATACCAATCTTTGTGGGTCTAAGTTTATATTGTATGAAATGGAAATCATTACCTTTTTTTTTTTTTTCGTTTTCAGGATCGGTTTGGTAATAGTTTAATTTGCTAACAGTCTGATCTGTGATTAAGTTTCGCAAGTTGTGAAAAAAAATGCATTTATGTAGCAGTTTTTTAAAGATACAGTACAGCAAGCAATGACAATGCAAACAATATGTTGGTACTAAAATATTCACATGAATATAATATGCATCTTTGTTAGCATGCTATCTATATATGCATTAGTTTAACTGTAAAAAAATATAAACAAAATTTTTTAGTCTCCCTAACACAGAGCACCACGCTTCGCCACTGCTACAGAGTCTCAGCTATTGTTTTAGCAGAGATTCGCCGATCTGGCAAAATTAAGTCATGAACACGATCAACAATTTCGGGTGTTGTCACTGTTGAAGGACTCCCAGATCTTGGTGCATCTTTGGTCTCAAAGTCTCCACGCTGAAAGTTGGCACACCATTTCTTCACAGTGAAATCTAAAGGGCACTTGTCACTTAATGTTTGCATCATACACTCATAGATTTCCTTTGCAGTTTTCTTCTGCAGGAACAGAAATTTCATTACAGCCCAGAGTTCCACATTCAAAAATTCAACACTTTGCATTGACATGATTCAGTTCAGGATGTCGAATATCTGCAAAAAAAAAAAAAAAAAAGAGCTAATAGTCTGAAAATTGGCACTTTGCAGTACAAAAGAACTCTCTTTCAAGGTGCAGTGACAAAATGCTACAATTACAGGAAGTGGGTTAGGCCGAGAACTTTTCAGCATCCCCTCTTATCTATCTATCTACCTACCTGACAATTAGTAGGGATTGTCCGTAAATATTACGGAGAGTTGGCCAACTGCATGGAAAATCATGTGCTACTCAGTCTGCAGAGCACATTGTGACTGAACATCTAAAGTTTGAGCAATAAAATAAGGCTGGGCGATGTATCGGAGCATAGTGTAAAACTGGTTTCAATTTAACGTCGGTGTTCATGTTTAGACGACGACAGTACGATAGGTATATTGCAATTGCGGTGTATCATAAAGGCCAACGCGGACATCAAAGCTTCACACGCATTACTAAGATGACATCAGTGTACTATGACTCAAAAAACCTAGGAGCTGACTCATGACACAAAAACTTTGGATCTTCGCGCACAGCACAAACAGACACAAACTTAAAACTGGTTCTGATCGATCCATCGCGCTGTGTCTGTTTTGCTATTCGTTTGTGGTTATCAGTGGATTTGCATCTCCTGCCATTGTTTTAAGAAGTAGGCGGCAGTTTTTTTGTTTTTTTTTAAGAACAGTGTAAAAGCTATATTACTGGGTGATCGTAAACTCACAGAACCCAAAGTTTGAATTTTCATAAATTGTTGCTAAATTGTTATAATCATTCTTTCTGCCACTAAATGTCACAACCATACTGTTAGGAAGTATCAGCGAAGCCAAGGTCACTGTGATGTGTACAGGTTGTTCGTAGCGTAATTTCGTTTGTTGTGGAGATGAAATGTCTTTTTCCCAGATGCAGCGAATTTTCATTCTCGAAAGTTATTTTGTAACTCGTTCATACGGATGTGATGCCATGGACTTTCGCAAGAAATTTCCGGGTACAGCAGTCCCCAATAAATCCATAATATTGTAATTAGTGCAGCATTTTCGGGACACTGGATCTGTTGCGGATAAAAAACGCTCCGGGAGACCCTCCATTTTGACTGACCATAAAGTGGATGAGATAAAGCGAGCACTGTAGTGGTCACCACGAAAAAGCCTCTGGAAACTCGCCGTGCAATCATCAGTCTCATACGGTAGTGCTCATAAAGCTGCGAGATCATTACATCTTCATCCATATCGTATTTGCGCAGTGCATGAACTCGAGGCCCCAGATGCAGACAAATGAATACACTTCTGCTGATGGTTCCGCTCATTCCTGGAACAACACGGTATATATAGTCTGGATACAGTTTTCTTCAGTAAGGAGGCCTGGCTTCACCTCAGAGGTTATGTCAATAGTAAGAACAATAGGATTTGGTCATGTGAAAATCCACGTTTTTCTTGAAAAAGGTTTGCATTCGAAAAACTTGGAGTTTGGTGTGCGATATCGTGCCATCACATAGTGGGACTGATTTTTTTCAAAACGACTGTGGATAGTTCTGTCTACCAAGATATTATCACACAGTTTGTGGCACTCCTTGATGTCAGTGAATGACATTGTTGGCTCCAGAAAGACAATGCCACGTATCGATTAGTACTGTAAATTTTTTTGCGAGATTTGTTCAGTGAACGCCTCATCTCCAAAGGCCTGTGGCCTCCCAGATTTATCACCGCTCAACTTCTTTCTTTGGGGGTATCTCAAAGGTGTTGTGTATCACAATAATCCTCACACCCTGGATGAACTTAAAATGAACATTGCAACAGCGATTTAAAACATCAGTGTTGAGGTGCTTCACAAGGTGTCATCAAACTTGGTAAAAAGAGCGCGTTTGCATTCACGAACATGGAGCCCACTTTGAACATATGTTATAATGAGGTTCCTTTTCTTTTGTTGTTATGAAGGTAAGATTGTAACCTATATTTGACGATGTTTATTTTTTTTAACAATTGTAATTAACCTCAGAATTTTCCTTTTTTTCTGGGTTGCGCGACTTTATTATCACCCTGTAGTTTTTAAAGTTGCATCTACCTAATTTTCCGAATGTCCATCACTGCCCTTCTCACTTTCGGACATTTTCTGATGGAATTTACTTATGAAAATTGGTGCACATATAGTACCGGTCCAGTACAAATCTGAACAGAAAAAACTGATTTGCAAAAAATAAGTAAATAAAAAATGGGAAGAGCGGCTTAAAAAAAGGCCGTCTCAATTTATCGTCAGTTTCCAAACTTATGATTGGATTCTGACTTGAAAATAGCATAGACTACATATCAAGTTGGCAGCCACAAAATATGTTAAATTACCGTATTTTTTCATCATATAATCGGCGGATTATATTTAAAAAAATAATAAATTCAAGTTCTGCGAATTATACGCTGATGCAGATAATTTGCTGCCACTTTTAAAAAAGGAAATGACGTTTTTGCGTCTCTTTGATTTTTTAAAAATCGATATCAGAGTCATCAGGAGAGGTCATATGTTTGGAAAATTAGCAAAAATAATCGGATTAATAGCGATAAAATGGAAGGTGTGTGTGTGGGGGCCGCATGTCTAGTAGGGAATTGCTGATAAAAATTCATTTTTGCCTTTTATTCACTTGAAAATAACAGAAACCCATTTAAAAATGAAATTTTTTTTAGTGAGGTCCTTTTTTCTGTTTCTTTGGGCTGCTGGGTCATCCTGTGAGTTGTGTTCTATATGAAATTATGGTTTGGGATCAACATCGTGGGTGTTTCACGGCCATTGGGTTATGCGCAGCTACGGATTATAGAAGGAAAAATACAGTATATGTGTCAGACCTAAGATGTTAGGCAAAGGTCTAACTACAGTCTTGGTTTCTTTTGGATGGAATTATCCCATGAAAATCCATACACATACAATACCAGTAGAGTACAAATCTGGAAAAATAATGGATTTTAGAAGTCTTTTTCACCATGCTTGATTTACTGTCATAAGGTAAGTGTGCTAGCTTTACTTTATAATACAGTAATTTTAGTTAGTAACTTTAAAAAACTGTGTGACATCTTTAGTTTCCAAATGGTCACTGATAGACACCTTGAAAGGTTGGCAGCTCTGTATTTGTCTGTCATGGAGACAAGGAATATTTATTGCTAAAGGCACAATTGGTTGGATCACAGTTGGTACAGTGAAAAGAAAGGAGTTAAAAGTTTAGTTCTACATGAGGTGCGTTGCAGTTTCCATGTATGTTTCAATTGCTCATGAGGGGCTACGACGGAGGTTGATGGGGCATGGAATTTTGCCTGTTCTGGGCGATGTCTGATGGTTTTGTCCCCATGGGCTCTGTTCCTGCTTTACGGTGCATGGGCAGATAACTGTGCAAATACGTTTTACTATCTAACATTTTTTGTTTTTTTCTTTCCTATAGTGTACTCTAACTGCAATCTCCCTAGATTGCTTTTTCTAAGGGCTGTTTAACACCAGACGTCAGACACTGCCTTCTTAAAATCCTCTACACCATGAGTTATTTATTTAATTATTATATTCAGTTTTATTCAGCAGTCAGCATTTGGAAAAAGCACTGCAACATTTTCTTTATTGTGCATAAGCTTCATATATTTATTCTGCTTTTGCACAAATGCAATGACCTAGCAATCTTAACTTAGGCCTGACCAAACAATGACCACCTCCCAACAATGGTCACTTTTCCCCAGTCCGAGCAGTGTCCATTATTGAGGTTTTACCATATATATGTATAAGAAAAAACAGAGTACCCGTGACTTCTTCCTGTTCATTGTTTTGCAGTCACTAGAAGTGGTTTTGTGATGCATGTGTTGAAGTGTTTTTTGGTGGGATTCTGAGGGTGTTTGGTTTTTGAGTGAGGAAAGGAGGTTTGATTGTTGACCACGGTAAGAAGAGACTACCTCCAAGCACCAGCAAAGGGAAATGCACAATTAGAGATAGAGAAGCTGAAATCAGGCATCTTTTTTTTTTTTGGTTGGAGGTTTAACGACCACCGTGAGCAACTCAATGGGCTATAAGCAGTCGCCCGTCCCTAATTTAGGGTCACTGGTTCCAGGGAAGGGAGAGAGCCAGTGCCGTAAGACAAACACAACATCCATGCCTGACCGGGATTCGAACCCGGACCCCTTACGGGCGAATGATCAGAGGCCAGCGCCTTAGACCACTGCGCCACAGGGGCGGCAAATCAGGCATCAATAACTCCTCTATGCCATTGCATGGATCCACGGAAAGCAGAACAGTAAACTAAAAAAAAATAAATAAATAGTTTTTTTTCATGCTATTTGTTGATTGGTTATCTTTCCTCCAGCAATAAAGACCCTGCAACTCCACCATAAAAAAAAAAAATTGTTAATGCAATTTATTTTTAATATTTTAAGAAATTTCAGTTTTCTCCTTCCTTTCTTTCATATTTTATATTTCTTTTATAAATTTTAGATGTAGAGAAATTGTTTGCTAGTGAAGTAAGTTAACAAAATAGAAAAAAAATAAAAAGCTTGCATTTGTATTCTTGGATTACTATAGTTTTTTTGTTGAACACAGAGGCCCCCCTTCCATTAATCTTCAGGACCCCCCCCCCTGGTGTTCTGAGACCTAGCTACGGACTTGCTGTGTTCGTGAAACATTTCAAAGAGGCTGGCCTTAATTCTCCTCACAGCATGTTTCATAATATTTTGTGTTGGTTTGAAAACTAGGACAATCATTTTAATTACAATGTGCACATTTGTGTTACATGCAATAAAGTGCAGTAATTTTGGTTTTAAGTAAAATGCCTATAGGTTTAAAAAAAAAATTGGAATTATTAAAATGCTTATAAAATTTAATTATTATTATATACGAAATTTAGGAACTTTGGTAATTGAAAGCTCAAAAAAGGGCCTCAAAGACATTGGGGGGGGGGGTAGGTGCTGGTATGCTACAGCATGAAGGTCAGAGTTTCAGGGTTTCTTGTTTCACCTCACAATCACCATGATTTCTTCTTGAAATATTATGTGATGTGTGCTACTAAGCAGCTGTTACATTTATGTGATGCAAAGTCATTGTTTTATCTTACTTTGGTTCAAGATGAATGTGCTGGATGAAATAATGCCAGGAACTTGTAAATATTTAAACAAGATGATCTGTCAATGCAGTTTCATGGTACTTGTAAGATTTGTATTCAAATTTGTTCACACTCACAAATTAGCATCTTGTATGACAAAATAGAACATTTTGGTTAATTTCATAACAGTGGCAGCAACTACTCCAGTGACGTAGTCCTGATGACGAACTAGGCTTTAGTTTGAAAATTTGACCAACTTTTTTTAATAATAACCTCTATAAAACCCTTAAAAAAGTAATTCCATTTTAGTGGTGCCATAAATTCATTTACAACTAAAAATGTTCCTGTTAGTTAATTATTCATAAAGCTAATTTAGGTCACTGGACAAAATATATTTTTAAGCACATTTATAGTTTTATTCATTGAATAAACAGAGTGGATGAAATAGTGATATTATTGCATGCTAATTCCATTGTCCATCTGTAGAACAAGGATTTTGAATGAAATATTAAGGAAAATGGTGATTCTATTGGATATAAAATGTAAATCCTATGTTTGGTTTATATCCTTTCCTACATTAAAAGAATTCTTGAAATCGTAATCGCACGCGTAAGTTACGTTGAAAAATTAAAGGCGGGACGTTTCGGTAGCAACAAGTTGGCAGCTACAAAAGATTCCATCTGATGTCATCTGAACCAGCAGCCAATTCCATACTTGTTCTTCATTAGTTAAATTACCTATAAGCCATACAGAAAATAAATGCTGAAGGCAGAAAGAATGCAAATACATCAAATGAAAAATTCAAGAAAAATGTCAATTGGTCAAATGTTGCAAAGTTCTGACAAGAAATCATCCTTATTCTGTTGTATCAACCAAGGACTTTATCCAGAAACTCCCTTCTTTCATCAGTCGTTAAGATTCCCTTTACACCTTTGACATGGATTCATTGTTTCTTTCTGTTCCTTTCTTTGATGCCTACATGCTCATGGTCAGAAAACTAATGGAGCACCAAGAACTTCCTGGATAACTGACCAAAGATCTTTATGACTGTTTTGATTCATTGGAAAAGTATTCCTGTTTTGTATACAATGGTATCTATTACCAACAAAAACAAGGTGTACCTATGAGCTCCCCTCTTTCCCCCTTACTTGCTGAAATTTATTTGCAGAATATTGAAACATTAATTTTTGCCGCATCCCTCTTAAAACCCACCATTTGGTTAAGGTATGTGGACGACATCTTCATTATTTGGCCACACCAAAAAAAACACTGTTTGAATTCATGTCCTCCATAACTTCAAAATTCCTGCATATAAAATTTTCCTCTCAAGAACAGATCGACAATAATATTAGTACTGTGGAATTAACTTTTTACGGGTCATATAGAGGTTATTATTCAAAAAAGTTGGTGGTCAAATTTTCAAACTAAAGCCTAGTTCGTCATCAGGACTACATCACTGGAGTAGTTGCTGCCATTCAGTTGGAAGAGTCCAACCGCAATTATCGTTAATTGTGGTACTTCTTGCTATTTAGATCCCTTCTTCTAGTTTCCTCTTTAACTAAGTTTGACTGGTAGGCGATTATTCTTACTGAGTCCCAATTTATGGAGTGTCCACTTGCTTTTATATGTCTGTCTAGCACTGTTTTGTTACTGATGTTCCTAATAGCTGCTTGGTGTTCTTTCATTCAGACTTTAATACTTCTCCCTGTTTCTCCTATATAGCTGAGTCCGCAGTTACAGTCGATGCAATATAGTACTCCTTCTTGCAATTGGATGTCCACTTCTTTCTGCTTTAAAGCTGGCAGGAATTTCTTTAATTTGTTATTTAGATCTGGAGCAAGCCTCATATTATATTTTGCTCTGATCCTTTTCAGTTTTTCGAAAAGTCCTTTGTGGTACGTGATTTTGCTGGTGAATTTGAAGTTGGTTATTTCCTGCTTCTTTTTTGGCACTTGTCTGAATAATTTCTCAACATAAGGGGAGGGGTAATTGTTTTCTGCCAATATTTCTTTTAATTCTTCTCTGTGAAGATCTTTTTGAGTATCTGAAGAGACCAGGACTTCAATTTTTTCCAAAAATTGTCTCGCCGTATTCAATTTAATATAATCAGGGTGGAATGAGCAGAAGTCTAACATCTTCCCTGTGTTAGTGGGTTTTCTAAAAAGCTGAGTGAATATTCTACCCTCTCTTAAGGTCAAGTTTAAATCAAAGAAATTGATGCTATGGTCTTTTTCCAGTTCCAGGGTGTACTGCAAGGTATTTTCTAGCGAGTTAAATTCTGCTAGAATCTGAGAGGGTAGAGATTGGTCCTCAGTATCTACTATAAATAGGGCATCATCCATGTATCTTACATAGAGAGCAAATATTGAAGGTTGTACAAGGATTTTTGCCTCTAGTTTATTTACATAATAATTTGCAAGCAGAGGTGCTAGTGGAGAACCCATTGCAAGTCCTGAAGTTTGCCTGTAATATTTCTTTCCAAACTGGAAGAAATTATTCTTGAAAGAAAACAGGAGCAGTTCATATATGCCAAGTAGTATTTCTCTATTGTGATTATGGAAGACTATTTTTTCCGCCAGGTCGTCCGCAATGAATTCCAGCAGGAGGTCCAGGTTAATGTTGGTATACATAGATATTATATCCAGGCTTGCCATTACTGGATGAATTAATTCTGGCAAGTTGTCTTGTTTTTCTTTCAGCTGCATGGAATTTTTTAGAAGGTAGGGAGAGGAGAAAGGAAAGTATCTCTGAGGTGAGTAAGTAAATAATAATTAATGTTGGAAAGTGGTGAATTTCTAATGTCTATTATAGGTCTTATTGGATGGCCTTCTTTGTGAATTTTTATTGTACCATAGATCTGTGGAACTCTTGATTGGATTTTGGAGAAGCTGTTGAAGAGCTCATTTAGCTGATTTTTACTTTTTAAAGAGCTGATTAATTTCTTAAGATTTTTGACAGTTTGATCAATAGGGTTAGCAGTGAGTTCTTCATAATAAGGCTTGCTCAATTCAGCTTCCATTTTATTGTAATACTTATCTTTTTCCAACAATACCAAAACTTTGCTTTTATCTGCTTTCAGTGCTACTACTTTATCATTGGTTTTGGATTTTTTAAGGTCAGTAATGGCTTTTCTATCAAAATTGTTAGCAATTTTTACTGGCTTTTTACAAATTTTGAGACACAGTCTGAGAATTCTTTCCTTAAAGTGGCTGCTGTATTTTCATCTTCTCTTTCTACCTTACCACAGATGTTTTCTAAATCAATAAGCATTCGTTTTTTATCAAGTGTTGCGGAGGAAAATTTGTAATTATATCCCTTAATGAGGAGATTAATCAAGTTTCCATCTACTCCATCTTCTGTCAGATCTATGACGTGTTTGTTAGTGGGGGATGGTATTAACTGTGGGCCAGGAGCTGTAGACATTAACTTTGGACTCGACCACTTATTTTCTTTAATTTTCAATTTTCTTTAAACTTCTTGTTTTTATCTGTCACTGCTTTAGCCAACCAGTTATCAATATTTTTCATTTCTGCTTCCGGAATTTCACCTAATGAAGAGGCCCAAATAAGAGATTAAAATACAGCATCCACTTTAAGGAAATAATTCTCAGACTGTGTCTCAAAATTTGTAAAAAAGCCAGTAAAAATTGCTTACAATTTTGATAGAAAAGCCATTACTGACCTTAAAAAATTCAAAACCAATGATAAAGTAGTAGCACTGAAAGCAGATAAAAGCAAAGTTTTGGTATTGTTG
Source organism: Macrothele yani (assembly GCA_039090855.1). NCBI lineage: Eukaryota > Metazoa > Arthropoda > Arachnida > Araneae > Macrothelidae > Macrothele > Macrothele yani. Next base: position 121,335,377 of record CM076996.1, read on the forward strand.
GAAAAAGAGAAGTATTACAATAAAATGGAAGCTGAATTGAGCAAGCCTTATTATGAAGAACTCACTGCTAACCCTATTGATCAAACTGTCAAAAATCTTAAGAAATAAATCAGCTAAATGGGCTCTTCAAAAGCTTCTCCAAAATCCAATCAAGAGTTCCACAGATCTATGGTACAATAAAAATTCACAAAGAAGGCCATCCAATAAGACCTATAATAGACACTGGAAATTCACCACTCTCCAACATTAATTATTATTTACTTACTCACCTCAGAGATACTTTCCTTTCTCCTCTCCCTACCTTCTAAAAAATTCCATGCAGCTGGAAGAAAAACGAGACAACTTGCCAGAATTAATTCATCCAGTAATGACAAGCCTGGATATAGTATCTATGTATACCAACATTAACCTGGACCTCCTGCTGGAATTCATTGTGGACGACCTGGCGGAAAAAATAATCTTCCATAATCACAATAGAGAAATACTACTTGGCATATATGAACTGCTCCTGTTTTCTTTCAAGAATAATTTCTTCCAGTTTGGAAAGAAATATTACAGGCAAACTTCAGGACTTGCAATGGGTTCTCCACTAGCACCTCTGCTTGCAAATTATTATGTAAATAAACTAGAGGCAAAAATCCTTTGTACAACCTTCAATATTTGCTCTCTATGTAAGATACATGGATGATGCCCTATTTATAGTAGATACTGAGGACCAATCTCTACCCTCTCAGATTCTAGCAGAATTTTACTTGCTAGAAAATACCTTGCAGTACACCCTGGAACTGGAAAAAGAACGTAGCATCAATTTCCTTGATTTAAACTTGACCTCAAGAGAGGGTAGAATATTCACTCAGCTTTTTAGAAAACCCACTAACACAGGGAAGATGTTAGACTTCTACTCATTCCACCCTGATTATATTAAATTGAATACGGCGAGTGAAGTCCTGGTCTCTTCAGATGCTCAAAAAGATCTTCACAAAGAAGAATTAAAATAAATATTGGCAGAAAACAATTACCCCTCCCCTTATGTTGAGAAATTATTCAGACAAGTGCCAAAAAAGAAGCAGGAAATAATCAACTTCAAATTCACCAGCAAAATTACGTACCACAAGGGACTTTTCAAAAAACTGAAAAGGATCAGAGCAAACTATAATATCAGGCTTGCTTCAGATCTAAATAACAAATTAAAGAAATTCCTGCCAGCTTTAAAGCAGAAAGAAGTGGACATCCAACTGCAAGAAGGAGTAATATATTGCATTGACTGTAACTGCGGACTCAGCTATATAGGAGAAACAGGGAGAAGTATTAAAGTCTGAATGAAAGAACACCAAGCAGCTATTAGGAACATCAGTAACAAAACAGTGCTAGACAGACATATAAAAGCAAGTGGACACTCCATAAATTGGGACTCAGTAAGAATAATCGCCTACCAGTCAAACTTAGTTAAAGAGGAAACTAGAAGAAGGGATCGAAATAGCAAGAAGTAGTACTACAATTAACGATAATTGCGGTTGGACTCTTCCAACTGAGTGGCAGCAACTACTCCAGTGACGTAGTCCTGATGACGAACTAGGCATTAGTTCGAAAATTTGACCACCAACTTTTTTGAATAATAACCTCTATAAGACACATAACAAAGTTAATTCCGCAGTACAATATGAATAGAGGTGCCATGAATTCATTTACAACTAATAATATTAGTTTTTTGGATGTTAATAACCACATCAACCCAGACTTCTCACTTGGCCTCACTGTTTACAGGAAACCTTCTGCCACCCATATCATCCCTTACCATTCTCGCACTTTTGAAAAATACAAACTGTCTGCTCTTAAGTCATACATTCACCGGGCAACCTTATTTGCAACAGCCATTCTGCTCTTCAACTAGAATATTAGAACATCATCAACATTGACAAATTGCATGGCTTTCCACCCCCTTATTACATAGACTAATCAAGAGTTTTGAATCGCAGAATAGATCTAGTTTACTGCCTGAACCTTCCACCACCCATCAGTTTGTTGGCACTTTGCCCTTTAGCCTGTCCTTCACTCATAAAGTTTGCTCTATTTTCAAGTCTTTTGGCTACAGGAGTGCAGTCAAACCACCTTCACATCTTCTCAAACTAATCCCATCTTCTCAAACTAATCCTTAAGGATAGATATCTCAATAAACCCCTAGATTTACAAGGTGTCTACTCTATCCCTATCAACACTTCCACAGGCGTTACCCACTATATTGGTAGTACTTACCTCAGCATAAACCGGAGTTTGTTGGAGCATATTGCTGATGTTAAGAAAGGTAGCCCTTCCACATCCCTTTCAATTTTAACCATCAGCAATACGTCCGCGGCTCCCGATTGGCACAATGTTAAGCGAATCACCCCGTTCAGCAATCGGCATGCCCTCGGATACCGCGAAAGCATTGAAATCTACCTTACCCCTAACACCTGCAATACTGACACACCTTTTAACATCCCTATTATTTGGAAATAGATTTTGAAATCTGGCAACAACTGACGCTTTTACCACGTGTCTCATTCCATGGCTGATGAAGGTAGAAGTCGCTACCAAAACGTCCCGCTCTTAATTTTTCAACGTAACTTACGCATGTGATTACGATTTCAAGAATTATTTTAATGTTTTGTGTGTTACGTGTTTTCCTGCCAATTCTTCTCACTATGATCCTTTCCTACGTGCTTTTAGTGTCTTGAAGTTGATTTTTGAGGCCTGAATATTTCCAAGGAGGGAATTTTAGTTTTAATGAAGTAAAATCCAAATAAAGTCCTTAGAAACAACAAAATTTTTATTGCAATGAACATTCTAATGAACTTTTAAGCATGCACGAAAAAAGTGGTGTATTTTTGCTGTGCTTTGAACCAAATTCTGGATAAAAAAAAATTAGAATCAGTCTTGCCTTTCTTTTGTCAATATTTGCATGTTCAGCATTTTAATGCTGATTTGGCACAAGAGTAAGGATGCCAGTTGTTGAGTTTTAGAAAATGAACAAAAATATTAAGTTTGTGTAAAATGCTGTGCTCTTTCATTTTTTAAAATGTAGATCAAATGTTTTTTGTTTTGTTTATGCAGAATCATTTAATGCCACAGGGGGAAGAAGCTGCATGTACTTGTATATATTGTACATTCTTATTAGCTTTGGAAATTGTCTTGTATTTCCCTTAATTTCTTGATAATTTTCAGTTGTGAGCCATACTAAATTGAAACATTTTGCATGATGTGTGTGAAGGACTCAATTCCTTTTTATTATTAACTGGGGAAAAATTTGAAAGACATTATTTTTTCTTGAATTTTTCATTTGATCATAATATTTGCACCTTTAAGGTATATAAACACCAGCAAAGTGCGCATATTTACGTGCAATTCATTAATGACATATCATTAAATGGCCAATCACTTACCCGAAGGTTCTTGGTCATTATTTTCCTTTACACTTCAAGCACGTCAATTATCATCATGTAATGTAGTTGGCCTTCTAAGGTTGAAAAACTCCTTGCTTATGGGATTCGTTCTTCCGGTCATGAAACATTGTATTTTTTTATTTTTATTTTTTTTTATATTTTATTCACTGGACAAAAAATGCAGGTTTCATTATGCCTTCTGAGACGTAAACATAGCTCGTCATCTCCATAAAAACCACTCAAATATGCACACCATACAACTCATTCATACATTCAGTTAAAACCACTATGTACATAATTACACTATTTACATTCCCAGGCAGTTAAACCTTTGTAAACTGTGACTAAAAAGTGCTCCCTCCACTTTAAACACCGTACTAACCCTACCGCAAGTGCCAACCTCATTCAGCCCATCATACACAATCCTCTAGCGCTTTTAACAGTACATCTGTATTCATCAGGAGGCCAATGTGTCAGTCACTCTGCCTACCACAGCTCAAGTGAGCAAAGTCATTGAGGTTCCAGCTTCAGTCGCAATCTCTGCATCTGTGTGTCTCTGTCTGGCGCCATCTATTGTCAGTGCTGCTCTCTTTTCTCTTTTCCCCTCTTAACTGTTGTTCAATCTTTATTAATGCCCTCCATTGTTCGTTTAAGTTGCTTGGCTCATTAATGTTACACAATCTTGATCTGTTTTTTTCAATTAATACTGATTTTGCAATTCTCAACTGCCTTTCGTTTTTACAGCTCTTAATAATTTTAATATCTTCAAACTTCGGATATGGGCGATTTTCCAGACAATATTGGGTTCCGAAGTTTGAAGATATTAAAATTATTAAGAGCTGTAAAAACGAAAGGCAGTTGAGAATTGCAGAATCAGTATTAATTGAAAAAAACAGATCAAGATTGTGTAATATTAATGAGCCAAGCAACTTAAACGAACAATGGAGGGCATTAATAAAGATTGAACAACAGTTAAGAGGGGAAAAGAGAGCAGCACTGACAATAGATGGTGCCAGAGACACAAAGATGCAGAGATTGCGAGTGAAGCTGGAACCTCAATGACTTTGCTCACTTGAGCTGTGGTGGGCAGAGTGACACATTGGCCTCCTGATGATGACAGATGTACTGTTGAAAGCGCTAGAGGATTGTGTATGATGGGCTGAATGAGGTTGGCACTTGCGGTAGGGATAGTACAGTGTTTGAAGCGGATGGAGCACATTTTTAGTCACAGTTGACAAAGGTTTAACTGCCTGGGAATGTAAATAATGTAATTATGTACATAGTGGTTTTAACTGAATGTATGAATGAGATGTATGGTGTGTATATTTGAGTGGTTTTTATGGAGATGATGAGCTATGTTTACGTCTCAGAAGGCATAATGAAACCTGCATTTTTTGTCCAGTGAATAAAATATAAAAAAAAAAAAAAATATGTTGTTTCATGACCGGAAGAACAAAAATCCCCTAAGCAAGAAGTTTTTCAACCTTAGAAGGCCAACTACTTTACATGATGATAATTGGCGTGCTTGAAGTGTAAAGGAAAATAATGACCAAGAACCTTCGGGTAAGTGATTGGCCATTTAATGATATGTCATTTTCATTTGATGTATTTGCATTCTTTCTGCCTTCAGCATTTATTTTCTGTATGACTTATAGGTGATTTAACTAATGAAGAACAAGTATGGAATTGGCTGCTGGTTCAGATAACATCAGATGGAATTGAAGAAGTTACTGACAAAATCCTGTACAACCTCATATTACATAACGAGCACTTAGCTGTGTTGTTTTGTGAGTAAATTTTTATAAATGAAATATAATAATAAAATGTTAGAAATGCATGTGAAACACCTTTCCTTTTTCTCGGAATACCAATATAGTTATAATTTACTACTGTTTTGAAAAGGTATCTGTTTATGTAAATTTGTGTCTGCTGAATTTTTGGTTTTTAATTGTGTGTATGGTGAATGCTGTTTTTTTTTTCTGTTCATAGTTTGTTGTCTTCTCCACAGATCTGTTATCCATCTGTGTGACTACGGTTTTCAAGTACAAATTGATTTGAAATAACTTCATCCACATCAGTTTGGATGTGCCATTATGCCAAAATGCAGCCCAAAATGAAGACTGTAATATCATTACAAAGATACTATGTAACAGATAATTACCTAGAAATGAAGTGAAAATAGTAGATCAAATATCAAATTAACATATTTTCTGCTTATAAGTTGATCTGGAGTATAAACTGCATGGACAAAATTTCATGATTTTCTTATCTTCGTTTATAATAAGTCAATCCATAGTATAAGATGAGGCTAGAACAAATACAGTTAGTTTTCAAAAATTCTGTAACTATATTTTAAATGTTTCAGTAGTTATTAAAAGAGAGAAAATGGGGTATTCCATTTTTTGCTTTCTGGCAAAAAGTTTAATATTGTAAGGTTATTATTTCTTTCGAACTGATGCTACCAATATACCTTCCTTCTGACCAACCATTGAGGGAATCCACTGCACGCAAAGGTAAATGAAAAAAACAAGGTCACATATGTGTGCCAAATAGGAGTGATGCTTGCAGCATGAGTTATTGTTCACTGAATTTTCTCGCACAGTCCATTCGAAATCAGAAACCAAAAGAAATTTTGATTTCAATCGGAAACGTGAAATAAATTAAGATAAGCATAATAATTGGCAGAAATAGTTGATTTTAATTCAGTTGAGCTATACAATTGAGAGATTGACAGAGCACAAAAAAAAAAAAAAAAATGCCTTTGATAGCCACTGGTCATTGCTATTCTGAATGCACAAGCAGTGCTGGCCATCAACACAATTGTCCCCAGCCAATCAACTGCATGGTAGTGATATGTTTCAGAAGTTTAATCATCACAAGTTAAATGCAGTGCACCCACTGTAGTTCTAGCGACTTTGCAAAACTAGAGGTGAATGTCGCCCATATGAGGTCTTTGAGGGGTTGTGAGAAGGAGGCTGTTAACATACCACAACTGCCACTCCAAATTGGCGCCAGCAATTTTAATGATGCTTCCATCGTACGGAAATATCTGTTATAGCAGGTTTTAAAGTTCTTAGTGGCAGAATATTGCGTTGCTTACGCTTTTGGAATTATTTCATATAAAGGTAATATTGTATTTCAGGTGCTTGGATCATGACTGAAGTTAAGGCACAATATGTATATAAATTTCAATTTACTTCCGATATTGGAGGTTATATTTTTAATGTGCATTAATGCATTTGCATTTTTGAACTTCACTTTTAGTTGGTAAAGTTCGATGAACACTTACTGCACGTGGGGCTTGGCTTTCAATTCTTATTTCCGTTATGTGGATGCGGCATGGGGGTTTTTCATTTGGTCACGGGTCCACTTCTTTTTTTTTTTTCCCCCGTTGGTATTTATTTGCCCTCGTCACTAAATGAGTTTTTTTCCTTTGCTGCATCCTCATTTACTTTAATAATTTTATCATAACCCTAGTACTTTCGGTAATACACCATTACCGTCATCGAGGGACGTTTTGCTCCGACCTTCACGGACCGTGTCAGCTGGGCATTTCGGTGGTTCTCGCGGGCTGCTTCTGTCATAGGCTATTGCTTCTTCTTGGGCGTTGTGGCGCCATCTCTTGTTGGTCACTGATCTCATTTTTCGAACTTTTTCATTTTTTTGCTCAATTTTAATTAAATTTCTCCAGCGGTTTCTCAAAATATTAGGATCATTATGGTTGCAAACTTTTGCCCTATTTTTTTCAATCATTACCGACTCTGCTATTCTGAGGTGTTTTTCGGATTTACAGCTTTTAATGAATTTTTATATTTTCAAATTTAGGATATTTTTGGTTATCCAGACAGTATTGAATAAGTGCTGTTTTTCTTCTTTTTTTCTGCCAATTTTTTACGTGTTGTTTTAATCTGTGTTTAAGCTTATTTTTGGTACTTCCTATATAAGCCATTGGAGGATTTTCAGTAATAGGAATTGAGTAAATACCTGCTTTTTCTAACATTTTTATTTTTTCATTATTTTTTATTACCATATTTTTGATGGTATTTACTTTTCCTCCAATTTGAATGTTATGCTTTTTACAAATATTATTAATTTCATTGGTAGTACCTTTAATGTAAGGAAAACCATTTAAATATTTGACTTCTTTTTTATTTACTACAGCATTATTTTTTATTTTCTTTATTACTTCTGTGTTCCATTTTTTTATTAAATGGTTAGGATAACCAAAGCTACCTGCAATTTTTTTTATGAATTTGATTTCTTCATTGATGAACTGACTATTTTCAGAATGCGTATATGCTCTTTTAATTAAGGTTTTTATACTATTGCATTTTTGAGGATAAGGATGTGCCGAATTGTACGGGATTAGGACCGGAACAAATGAACTTTTCCGATAAACCCTGTATAGTAACTTATCTGTGGATTTGATAACTTGTACGTCCAAAAAGGCTATTGCATTATTTTTTTCTATTTCAACAGTGAGTTCTATAGTTGGAGTTGGAAGAAAATGTCCTGCATCATATGGAAGAAAAACCAGAAGTGTACTGTCGATATGTGGATGATATTTTCATTCTATCAAAACTGAACGAAGAAAAATTAAAAAAATTAACAAAATGTTACAGCTCTTTATATCCAACTATAGAACTCACTGTTGAAATAGAAAAAAATAATGCAATAGCCTTTTTGGACATACAAGTTATCAAATCCACAGATAAGTTACTATACAGGGTTTATCGGAAAAGTTCATTTGTTCCGGTCCTAATCCCGTACAATTCGGCACATCCTTATCCTCAAAAATGCAATAGTATAAAAACCTTAATTAAAAGAGCATATACGCATTCTGAAAATAGTCAGTTCATCAATGAAGAAATCAAATTCATAAAAAAAATTGCAGGCAGCTTTGGTTATCCTAACCATTTAATAAAAAAATGGGACACAGAAGTAATAAAGAAAATAAAAAATAATGCTGTAGTAAATAAAAAAGAAGTCAAATATTTAAATGGTTTTCCTTACATTTAAAGGTACTACCAATGAAATTAATAATATTTGTAAAAAGCATAACATTCAAATTGGAGGAAAAGTAAATACCATCAAAAATATAGTAATAAAAAATAATGAAAAAATAAAAATATTAGAAAAAGCAGGTATTTACTCAATTCCTATTACTGAAAATCCTCCAATGGCTTATATAGGAAGTACCAAAAATAAGCTTAAACACAGATTAAAACAACACGTAAAAAATTGGCAGAAAAAAGAAGAAAAAACAGCATTTATTCAATACTGTCTGGATAACCAAAAATATCCTAAATTCGAAAATATAAAAATCATTAAAAGCTGTAAATCCGAAAAACACCTCAGAATAGCAGAGTCGGTAATGATGGAAAAAAATAGGGCAAAAGTTTGCAACCATAATGATCCTAATATTTTGAGAAACAGCTGGAGAAATTAAATTAAAATTGAGCAAAAAAATGAAAAAGTTCGAAAAATGAGATCAGTAACCAACAAGAGATGGCGCCACAACGCCCAAGAAGAAGCGATAGCCGATGACAGAAGCAGCCCGCGAGGTCCACCGAAATGCCCAGCTGACACGGTCCGTGCTAGTCGGAGCAAAACGTCCCCTCGATGACGGTAATGGTGTATTACCGAAAGTACTAGGGTTATGATAAAATTATTAAAGTAAATGAGGATGCAGCAAAGGAAAAAAACTCATTTAGTGACGAGGGCAAATAAATACCAACGGGGGGAAAAAAAAAGAAAAGAAGTGGACCCGTGACCAAATGAAAACCCCCATGCCGCATCCACATAACGGAAATAAGAATTGAAAGCCAAGCCCCTCATGCGGTAAGTGTTCATCGAACTTTACCAACTAAAAGTGAAGTTCAAAAATGCAAATGTATATAAATATTTTTCTCATTGAGAAATTTCAGTGATCAATCAATAGTTTATTGTTATTGTGTGTACAAATGCATTTAGATTGCCACTTAATGGGGAAGCCTGTTGTTTGCTACCTTGCCGATATATGTGTGAATGCAAAACAGAATTATGTGCTAATAAAAGCTGATATTTATATCACACAGTCTATTAGTGCTTTATCTTCTGTGATAACAATATTTCTAGAAAAATGTGAATTTTTCTATGCTGTTCTGGCACATACTGGTTAATGTACAATAATGGTATACTACAGGTCCTATCAGTGGTGTCAGAATTAAAGTGTTTCATTTCAGTTTAGATTTTTTACATGCCACTATGTGATATATTAAATAGGACATTCTTATTCACAAATTAATTTTTACAGTTCTGAATTTACCTCACTTAACCTGGTAAATCACCTGTGTGAAAATATTTCTAAAATTGTTAATCTGGAAAGGAAAAGTTACTGCTCGGTGTAAAAGTTGTAAATGCATATTAATATGTAAAAGTTATTTTAATTCGAAAATCTTTACTGCTTCATTATCTTTAGAGTGTTTTGCTGTAGCATTTTATGATAGCATTTTGAACAACAGTCTGGCTGTTGTTGAAATAGAAAGAAGTTTACAGTAAAAAACGCAAAGAAAAAAATTAACTAGATTTAAAACATTGCTGTAAAAGTAGATAAATGAAAATACAATTAATAAATTTATCAAAGAACTAATTTAAACAAGGAAAAAGTAATTTAGGAAAGAGAAATAATAAAATAATACTGTGGATTGAGTGCTGTACATTGAAAGAATCCACACAACAATAATATATTAAACAAGTTAGTAAAATCATGCAATGCATTGATTATGATACGCTTTCCAACATACCAGAAATCATCACTCAAGTTATGAGGATAATGACTGTGGAATAAATCTCGCTCCTGTGTCCTGACCTTTGACCCCATTTTGATGATATTGAACAGGACCGGTTCAGTATACCTCCGAAACAACATGATAAAGTTTTGTCGCAATCGAAGCATTTTTACGCAAGTTCTGATGCATAAGTGCAATGGAATGGATCCTGTTCCTATGTTCTGACCTTTGACCCCATTTCACCCATTTTCAATAGGGTTCATCCCCAGGTGGTCCCCTACTACATACTAAAATTTCATCAAAATCGAACCATTTTTACGTGAGTTATCGTGCGGACAGACTGACGGACGGACAAAGCTGGAGCATATACGCTTCTTCAACCTACGGTTGGAAAGCGTAAAAAACTGTATAATAACAATGACCCAGCAATAGACATATTTACAAGATCTGCACTGTAAGCATGTAAAAACTTAAATGATGAGAAGATCCAATAGGTAGCAGCATAAGCTAAAGTATACACAATGAAAAAAGAAGAATTTAAAGCACAAAATTAATACAAAAAAAAAAAAAAAGAGGAATGCTTTTGACTTTAAAGTTAGCACCAGAAGGTGCTGACATTTTGTGAGTAAAATGTGTTGGCAGAAATAAGTTAGCAAATGGTAATTCTGCTTAGTTGTAGTAATCTTTCATTCATCATTTCTTGATGTATGGGACTTCCGTAGAATAATTATTCCACTACTTTGTTCCATTTTTAATTGAACAGAAAAAAAGAAAAACCCATTACAAATCAATTTCTATCATTCAGAGCATGACAATCAATTGGACTGTAAGACCTCAAGCATAAAAGGATCTGGGCCTTGAATCATCAACATATATAAACTCAACCAGAAACCAAAAATAAATAAATAAAAAATAAAATAAAATTGTAAATTTTAGTTCTTTGTAAAACTAAAATTGTAAATTGCAATTTAAAAAAACTAAAATTGTTTTTTTTTAATTTTATTTCTTTTAAATTTTTCAAAGAAATATTTAAAAATTTGAAGAAATAAACTTTTGGAAGAAATTTAAGTAAAAAAAACAACAACACAGCCTTTATAAAAAATGCTTTCCAGGAAGTTATACATGGTTCATTCTGTGTGTAGGAGCTGTAAAGAAAACATATAATGACAAAAAAATTTACGTATAGTATGTGGAATTACCATAAGTATATGGCAAAACTGTGAGAATTCTGCACTTTTCTTCAAAAAATGATTTTGGAGCTTAGCTTTGGTTATCTTTCATTCAGTGTTAGTTTTACCCAACAAGATAAGTAATAACTTGTTTTAATGATATGTGGCCTATCTAAAGATATCAGTTTTCTGTACAAACATTCTTGATTAGGAATTGTGATCCACTGTGTGGCTGTTGGTATGTAGGATTTAGTTTCTTAAAATAAAAATAAAAGTATTAACAAAAGTTCTTATGTTAACACTTTTTCTCTCCTATTACCATTCTGTTCCATCCCCATAACCATAAAAAGCTAGGTTCATTTGTTTGTCTATTCCTCCATTCATGAGTAATTAATTTAAATGACCAGAATTTATAAATACAAAGCCCACTTTTATCAAAGTTACTGCTAAATGCTAAAATTTGAGTAAGCGAACACATAAAAAACTGTTTCGAGTTAAAATTATTGTAAGAAAAGCATTTTTGATTTATTAACCATTTTTGTCTTTTTGTTGGATGAAAATGAAAAATATAAAAATGGCAGTTTTGGCATAAAAAAAAAAAGCATCTAAATTCTTTCAGAAAAGAAATTTTTCATTTGCTTTGTTTGTTAGGAGAAAATTTTCAGAAGCTCACATATTTATTTTTGGATTTCTGTTGTTATCACTTCTGATGGGTTGTTGCTAGTGAACAGTACATTTCTGCTTTTAAGAGTGTGAAGAAGGCACATCTTAGATTATCTATGCATTTTCCAAATTTTTGTAGTTCAGAATTTTTCATGAGGTGGTGTGCAACAGCAATCAGTTATGTAGGATATATGAAAAATTAAAAAAAAATGTGATAGAGATAAGTATTGAGAAGCCTAACAGAATGGTTCAGTTCAAAGTCAAGCTACAGAAATTATTAGTCACTTAGTATGACGGAAGACACCGGAACGGGTAAGATTTTCATTATTAGAGTGTGATCATTAATGAGACAGATAAAATTTGATTAGGAATTAGACAACACATCAGTGAAACAGGAAAAGTCTCTTATTGGCTGATAAAGCTATTTTTACTAAGGAAGAAGACGGCTAAGGAAGAAGGGACGGATAATCCGTAAAAGTTGGCAAGTATGAATTTGTAACTATGTTCTCCATAATATGTGACATATGTTCAGTAAGCTTCCATGTTATTTGTCTCTGTTTCATGATAAATTTCAAACTGAACATTTTTGCTTTTCTTTTAGTGGCTGCAATTTGTTTTTAGGAATTGTTCTGTTGTTGTAATTTCATGATATATTTTATGTCTTAGATGATCACAAGTCAAAAAAAAGTGCCAAGGTCCTGAAGGAGCTTGAGACGATTGATGATGATGCTGATCAGTATGAAATACTTATTGTAAAAACTGATGATTTTGAAGCTGCTCAAAAGTTTGGCCTGAAAAAACTTCCAGCCCTCGCATTCTTTGAAAATGAAAATATGACTCTCTTTGAAGGTTAGTTGCAGCATTAGATTTATCAGATTACACTACATATCAGTTAGCTTTTTCTTCATAGTATTGTTTCATGCTTTTTTCCTTACAAACTGTCTTATCTGACTGCTAGGGTGAAATGAAGTACACCTGATATGTACATAAAATTATTCCCATTTTATTTATTTTTCTCTTTCTGGTTAATGTATACCTCCTTTTTAGCACGTCTTTTGTAAGAAAAGATCGTGCTTATGTTATCGGTTTGTCCGTCCGTCTGTAGACACCATATCTCTGTAACTATTAGTCCGATTTCAAAAATTCTTTTTGCATTGGGAAGCTTGAAATATGAGAATGATTATCCTTCATTTCTTTCTTTTTACGATGTACAGTTTCGCCACTAGAGGGCATAAATGCAGATGGTATCGAATTCAAAATACATTTTATTCCATATATCTGCTTCTAAACATCTGACTGAAAAAATTCTTTTATCTTTCGTCTCCATTTATGTCAAAGAGTATTTTAGGTAGTTACTTTTTCAAGTTACACACAGATTTTCTGCTAGGGGGCGTAAAAGTAAATGTTTTCCCCGATATCTCTTTTTCTAAAACTCTGATTTGAAATTTTTTTCTTCAGCAGATACAGCTCTCGATATAAAATCTTTTGCATATAATTTCAAATTTTTGGTAAAGAATACTTCGGCCACCAGGGGGCGTAAGTGTTAATTTTTCCTTTAATATATTTGCCTTAAAATCTGAGCTTCTAACATCTTGACTGAAAAAATTCGTTCGTGGACTGATGCCACTCACACGATAAACCTTTTCGAAATATTTTTCTCAAAATATTGCATGGTTTCTATGCTAGGGGGCGTCGTAGATTTATATCTTATTTTTGTTAATATCTCTGCTTCTAATGGTCCAATTTGAAAAATTCTTTCTTCATTGGATAGTTTCCAGTGTGACATGTTTTTTATATAATTTCAAAATTTTCAAGTAAATCGTAGACTTTGCACTAGAGGGCATAAATGTAAATTGCGTTTCCCCCGATATTTCTGCTTCTAAAACCCTGATTTGAAAAATTCTTTCTGCAACGGATACAGTTCCTGTTGGGAAATCCTTTGCATATGATTTCTAATTTTTGGTAAAAAATGATGAATTTGCAGAAAAATCTGAGCTTCTAAAATCTCGATTGAAAACATTCATTTGTGGACCGGTACTACTCACGTCAGCAAACATTTTAGAAATATTTCTTCTCAAAATAGTGCATGGTTTCTATGCCAGGGGGCATAGATGTATATCTTATTTTTGTCCATATCTATCCTTCTAGGAGTCCGATTTGAAGAAAATTTTCTTTGTTGGATAGTATTTCCGATGCGCAATGTTTTTCATATAAATTCAAAATTTGAAAGTGAATCGTAGACTTTTCGAGAGAGGGCGCAAAGGTAAATTGCATTTTCCCTGATATTTCTGGACAGGGACGTGCTTCGACGGCCGATGTTAAAAGGCCAGACCAAGCAAACAGGAAAATCACAGAAGAAAACGTCGAGACAAGGTGAAAAACAGGAGACAAGGCAAATAACTGTGCAACAGCTGTGTTGGAACCGGGCACAGGAACTATGCACACAATAGTTCATAAATACTTAATACAGACATAAATACTTAGTGTACAGCAAGGTGAGTATGGTGTGGGTTCCCAAATTGTTGTCAACAGAACACAAGACTGAGCTAATGGGTTTGTCCATGGAGAACTTGCTGGGGTATGAGAAGGAGGGTGAACAGTTTCTTGATGGAACTGTGGCTGGTGGTGAAACTTGGTGTCATCACTTTGAACCAGACACCTGTTGCGTGAGCTTGAAGTGGAAGCACCAGTCATCTACCCCTCATCACAAATCATGCAGCATCATCAGCACCAGTAAAGTGATGCTCACTGTATTATTTTATAACCGTGGTCCAATACTGCTGGACTGGCTACCACATGGTGCAACAGCAAATAAGGAACGATATTGCACAATGCTCAAAACCTGCAGCAGACAATCAAGTCAGAATGGCCTGGAAAGTTAACACAAGGTGTGGTTCTTTTGCATGATAACACAATGCTGCATTCCTCCAGTGTTATTTTACACTAAACTTGCCAAACTACAATGGGATGTCCTGCCACATCTGCCCTACAGTCCGGATATGTTGCCTTGTGACTACCACATTTTTGGCCCCCTAAAAAACACTTGAAATGACATTGCTTTACAAACAATGGTGAGGCCAAACAAGTAGTCATAGATTGGTTCTCCCAGCAGTCGTCTTCATTCTTCAATCATGCCATCCATTCACTAGTGTCAAAATGAGATGCTTGTTTAAATGCTCATGGTGATTATTTCCAGTTTTAACTTATCCATATACATTATCATGTTCATTGCCACTTTCATTTCAATGAACCAAATATACCTGCCAATATGCGTTCTTCCTACTTCACTTTCTCTCTCTAACTCTCTCTCTCTCTATATATATATATCACTTAAAAAAACTGCAACTTGCAAACAAATGCAATATGATTTCTGCAAAACTGTGCCATGCTGCAGGTTTCAAACATAATCAGCATAGTAATGAGTTCAACATTACTATGCTGATTAGACTAATGCAATAATTCTTACCTCACATCAAAATCTAAAGCAAATACAGATATCAGAAGCTGTCTGGATAGAAAGAACTAAACATTACATCTGTAATACTAACTCCCCATATGATTTATCTCATGCCTGGATACATTTAATTAAATGTGAACTGGATAACAAAAATAAAATCCAGCAAATACTCAGAATAACATCGAAAATGAAAGACAGATTGCTAACTGATGTCGCTGCAGCAGACACACGCAATAACAATGATGACGTGGAGGGGACTGAAATGTTTGCAGCTTAGTTGAGCCGCAGTGATAACTACGTGTTACTAGTCATTGTATCACTAACACTGAGGAAAGCCATGACATAAGGTGGCCAAAACACATATGGATCTGAGCCAACGCAGACGAGTGTTTTCACGATACGACAGTGTGTGGACTCAACGCCACTTCAATTTCCTCCAGCTATTTGGGGGTTTGAACTGTTTCACATCTGGTTCGTACATTATCATCGTTTTTATTTCAACTATATTAATTCGAGTTTTATATTGGAACAGAGACTAGGAAGACGTGAGATTTTGTGTTGCGACAGGGTGTGATCTCGGTGCCATTTTATTTTGCCTTCTGCACTCGTTGGTTTTTATATTTCCTAGTTCGATTTTATGATCACATCGTTTTTATTTGAACTATTTTAATTTAGAGTTTTATGTGTTTCTGCTCTTCTGATTTTGAATCGTCAACCAATGTTACTGACGTAACGTTCATGTCGATAATTGTATAACATATTGATATTTACATCACTACAATGCATTGCAATGATTTAAATTGAAGCAGTGCATCAAGGTTGGATGCATTGAAGCAAGGTAAGAGGCATTTCATGTTACTCATTGAAGAGTTTACAACAATCTTTTATATCTGTAAGGTTACAGTGGTTCAGCCCCAGAAGTCTATTTGTAATGGTTTTTTTCTTTGTGTTAATTAATATTAAGCACATTGTGTAACATAAAGCAACGATAAAGTGCACATGGTGGACATGTGGGTAAATTTCCATTGTACTATACGAACACGGCATGGTTGCCGTGTCAAGCGAACGGTTCACCTGTGGCGATGTTGGCTCAGGGTCATCGATGTATGGCGAAGGTCGCCAACGCCCTGCTTGATAGAATGTTTTTCAAGGAGTGGAGAGCTTCCAGAGACGAGAGGTAAGAAAGGGGAGGAGATTAGGAGTCCTATAAATAGGGGTGAGCAGTTTTGCTCGGGGCTTTTTGGTATTTGGTTGTTTACTTGTCAGTTGGTGTGTAGGGGTGTGCTGTCTGTAGCCCCAGGCGTTTGTTTGGAGTTCAGTTGCTCTGCATTGAAGTCGCTTAACTGAGGGCCTCCGTTTGCAGAGGAGTGTGGGGAGGAAGCCTTCTTAAGCTCTCCGGGGCACGTACATCGCGGTCAGCAAAGAAGCACGTGCGGTGTTCGTTGATCGACAGGAGGACATCGGTGAGAGCTCGTGGGGATAGCGAGCAAGGTTCCCAATAGAACTACCTCAGAGAGGCAGTGTTGTAACTGCACCTGGAAAGCGGTCCACGTCAGAATACAGTTTATCAGCCAGAGCTTAATTTTTTTGATATTCGAATAAACATGTTACGTTTGCACCTGACTGTTTCCTCCAATGATTGACTGAATCCGAGTGTAAGGGTTATTCGACGATCTACTACAGACATTACAATTTCTTTGACAGTTCACATAAGAAAAAGAATCTGAGTCAGGACCTTTCGGAAGAGAGAAAGCATTCCACCTCAGCAACAGGGCTAGTCTGGTGGTTCCCCACAATATCAATAATTTCATGAGAGCACCACATATATTACATTGATGGTAATACACCGAGGCATAATATTACTTTGATAGCAGTGTGACGCTACAGAAATGATAAGATATGAATATTGGATATTCATCGAATGTTTAGATTGCCAGTCACTTTGCTGCCATAGCACAGGTCTGTGCCAAACAATAAGCAATTCTGAGATCACTTTTCATCTCTCTAATTGTGTTTCTGTGGTTTTCCATGACTTCAGCACATACATTCTCAATCATTTTGGGGTTCCTGCTTACAGAGGGCCTTCCTGAATACTCGTCACTCTCAACAGATATTTGTTCATCTTTGAAGTGCCTGATACCACTCCCTGATTTGTGTTGCACCTATAGCTTTTATCACCAAAAGCCTTTCTAATCATTTGAATTGTTTCAGCTGATGTGTCGCTGAGGTTATGGCAAAATTTGATTCAGGTTCTCTGCTCAACTCACTCGGTCATTGCAGCACTAGATAACAATACGATGGGCACAATGTCAAACCTCTGCCAAGCACTAAATTAGCCATCCGATGGCACGGCAAAAAATTATGTATTCACACTAAAATCCACGGTCGCACTCCACTAAGCCTCAGCGCTGTGCTGTGTCTAGTTTAGTAGGGGAAAATGCAGTTGGATACTTTTTGATCAAACCTTGTGTGTATTTCTTACAATGAAAAGACAATATTTATTATACACACCCACCTAATAACTTTGGTACCTACTTTTTGCCTTCACACCAGTAGCAACATAATGTGACGTAGACTCTACCAGCTGTTGGAAATATTTGGGTGGTATTGTGGCCCATGATTCCTGGACAGCCATCCATAAAATGCTGAGAGTTGCTGTTGGGGGTTTTAGGTTCTGTGTCGTGCCTGCGCTGCAGGACACACACGAGATAAAGGCAGATAGCAGTGAGAGCACATGTCCACATAGCTCAGTTGGGAGAGTGACTTACTCCGGAGTGAGGGGACCCAGATTCGATGCCCAAGCTGGACAAAAATGACGGAAAAATTTACTTTGTTATAGTTCGATCGCATCAATCCACTTCGTTCCACAGATACTCAATTGAGTTTAAATCCAGAGAGTGAGAAGGCCATTCAAGGGATGTAAATTGACTACAATACTCATCTAACCAGTCCTTCGCCAAATGTGTGCGATGTGACAGTGACATTATCTCATTGAAAGAAGGCATCCTCTGGTGTGGGAAATGGATAGAAATGAATAGGTGCAGGTGGTCAGCAAGTGAATCAACACAGCTTTATGCAGTGATGGTGGTCTTAATAGTTAAAAGGCACCCCAAGGTGGCACACATAAACACGCTCCAGAACATTACGCCAGCCTGTCATACCTCAACTTGACGGTTGGGGTTCATGGTGTCATGTGGTCTTTGTCACACTGCACTCTCCTGCTGGTTTGTTGTTGTTCAAACCTCAGTTCATTGAACCAAGCCTCTAAATTCTAGCCTTCCATGGTTCAGTAGCACTGTTCCTTCACCCATTGCAGCCTCATAGTCTGCTGATGTGCTGTTAACCATGGGTACTTGATATGGGCATTGCCAAGTCATGCCATCTTACTGTATATCCAAATGGTCTTTGCACAAACTTTTGTAGGTTCCCTTTCATTGAATGCCAGTGTTATCCTCTCCACTGTGACCCTCCTGACTGATGTTATGATATGAGAAAGGCAGCACTCACTACATCATAACATGAGAAAATGGTGGTCAACACTACCATGAAGTATTGAATTGATTTAATTAGAATGCACATCTGGAACTTTGGGAATATTACTAAGCTACTTCTGTTTAGCTTTAGTTTCTTGGAACTTTGTTGTTCTGTGTGGTGTAACAGTAGCATGCTTGAATATAAATCAGGGGATGCAGGCTTGATTCCTGTTCCAGGGCACTGTAATTTTCAAGTTTTTGGAAGGATGGCTATGTGGGAAACAGTAGTAAATATGGCACCCATGTGGCAATAATGATGTTTAAACATCAATGACCTATTTATAGTCACATTTGCACTGGCAGCTTCTGATTTTGATGTATTCTTGGTGCACACGTGCAACTTTCACAAGCAGAAATCCGAGACATTTTGTAGTTGTAGAGATGGAGCACCTCATCTTCCTTACACCAACTACTTGCCCATGATTGAACTTGCTCAGGTCACTATGTTTACTCATCATCATAGTTGTAGACCTATTTATGGCTGCAGGGAGTTTTGGCTGGCAGCATTATTGTGGCATTGTAGTGCAGGTTTGTGAGTGGGTGTAGTGTGTGTGATAAATTATGCTTTTAGTATATTTTTATTTGGAATGTTCATTAGAGTTCCATATAACTTTAGGAAGATTTTCAAAAATGACCCATCATGAGGTCCTCAGCTTCATGCTACTACTGTGATGGTTATGGTAAACCATTCTTTCAGCAGTGGCCAACCCATGTGATTGTTTGTGATGGAGTGTTTCTTAATTTCAAGTCTTTTGGATTTCCTTTTTATGTTACACATTTGATGACTAACAATTTTGACAGATTTCTGGTTCATTTTATGACCAGCTTCATTTGTCTGTCTAATGCAGTTTCATTAGTCTTTTTCTTAATTACTGACCTACACTATATTGACAGAAGTCACCAGACACGTAAAAGAGAAACGCAACATATCATTTATTGACATACATTAGTACGGTGTCACCACCTTTTGCCTTAATGCATGCACTGACCCTTCGAGACTTGCTTTTGACAAGATTTTCGAACACAGCGATGGGTATGCGCTTTCATTCAGTACATAATGCTGCCGCTAACTGTTGTTTAGTAGTAGGCCTTGGTTACAAACTTATGCGGCACTCTAATTCATTCCACAGGTGCTCTATGAGATTAAGATCAGTGCTCTGTGCTTGCCAGTCCACACACGATATGAAATTATCGTCAAACCACGCCATAACAGTCCTTGCTTTATGGTTTGGTACATTATCCTGCTGGTACCAACAAGGCTCGATTCCATAGTATTGCCACAGATTTTTAGAGCATAATTGTCCAGAATATCGAGGTAGACTTGCTGGTTAAAAGGTTTGTCCACGATAACCAATGGGCCGGGACCATACCACGAAAAACACCCCCACATGAGTACACTGCCAGATCCAAATTTGACCATATAAACAGTACACTGTGGTAAATAGCATTCCCCCGGCTGCCGCCATACCCACACACGGCCATCAGACTGATGGATCGTTTTATCTGGATTCATCAGTCCATAGAACCAGTTTCGATTGATCTATGGTCCACGATAAATGTTCTTTACACCATGCTGAACGACAAGTAGCATTGCGAGTGGAGATGAAAGTCTTATGTACATACCGAAGTTACAGCATTTTTACTCTCCTGTACACTGAGGTCTCGTGCAGTACTCCGTCGATTAGCTGTAAGGACTCTCCTGAGGCTTTGACGTCCTCTATAACTGATTTTCTTTGGTCTGCCGGTACGTTTTGCTGCTTCAGGCATGCCATGTGTCTTCCACTTATTCAGTACATCCAAAACAGTTCACTTGGGTATGTTTAAACGCCTCTCAGTTTCTCTTGTGGACAACCCACTAATATAACACCCAACAATCTTTCCTTTCTCAAAGTCAGTTCTCTCCCGCTGCGACATTTTCACTCAACCTCACGGTTCAATATGATCACAGTCTGCTGCAGGCTTGTTTTTATACCGTTTGCAGCTGTACCGCATATCTTAACAATGCAGCGGATCCATTTCTTTGCTTTAGAAGGGGTGCCCGTCGGCGACTTTTGTCAATATAGTGTATGTTCTGCCAGATGAGTTTTCAGTTGCTGAATAGCAACTAAGAACATTTATTAAAGCTGAATTTTAAGCATGTACATTTTCTTGAAATAGAATTTAATTTGTACCTTGATCTTATATTCATTTCTAGGAAACCTTATGAGAGAAGAAGAAGTCTTGCAGTGGCTTATTGATCAGCAGGCAAGTGATGAAATTGAAGACATCAATGATGAAACCTTGGATCATTTAGTTGACACCACAGAAAGTGTTGCTGTTTTCTTTTGTAAGTATAGGATTTCTGCGTGTGCTACAAACTAGTCTGCAACTTCAAAAGGTAAAACTTTTAACTGCAGTACAAAAGAAGTGATAAAAAAAACATGTACAATTTCTACTGTAATCAGAAGCATAAACATAAATTTCTGCATCAGTTTTGCATTGTGTTCAGTAATTATTCTGAATTTTGGATCCAGTTTCCTATGATTTAATGGTGAATTTTGCTACTGAAACTATTCCATGTGAATCATTTCAAAAGTACAAGTATATTGTTGTTTAAAAAAAGCTATGAATTTTCCCCCTCAGAATAGGTTTAACTTTAAATTTTAATTTGTATTATTTACAGGATGTCATATGATGTGGTTCTAGCATAAAAAAACATCTGATGTTGAAGGGAGAAACAATTCTAGAAATTTGAAAACTATGTGGATTTCCAGTAGCATCAGATAACTATGCTGTGTAACATTAAATTTGCCTACTCAAAGCAGCTGATGGATTATTATGAAGTGTAGCAAATACACAGAGATAAGTTAGGAGAACTGATTTGGGTTGTAAAAAAAATTGTGTCAGTGGATTAACTTATGATTTACCATTAATCATATTGCAAAAATCACAGCAACAATTGATATTGCTATATAAACTATAAGTTTGTTGCTTGGTTGGCTGGCTGTTAACCCTCAATTGGACACTGCTTAGGCTACACAATTGGTTAAATAGCCTGCACCAAAGCTCTAAGGAAAGAAGGTAGACTTGTTTATAAGAAGTCTGTAACCTGGACCGCACAATGCCTTACCATGGTGAGGTTTAGTCTGCAGCAAGACATGAACCAGGGACACGAGCCCCAAGCTGTGTGGGTCAACCACTAGCCTGACTGGGAGATATAGAACTGGTAGCATAACATATGAGTGCTAACCAAATATTAACAGCAGAAGCCATCCATATAAACAAAACCAAAGAATACAATTGTAATAACAGTACTATTGTTGTTTTATCACATGCATGGAGACATATTTTATTGGAGGAAAAAAATTGCAAAAAACAAGAAAAGAAAATCCAAAGTAATGACAGAGGGTGCCATGTGAGGCTGAGGCTGAATCTCATGTATTGTGCACTTGTGAGAGATTTACTGACTTGAACCCAGAAGATTAAATGCCATTAGCCACCAATGATGCCAGTGGAGAGGCCTATGAAATGCATTTGGCATGGAGATATGACGCTACGACATAATAACGATACCTTGTTTTTATCCATTTTTTATTTTATTTTAAAGTTTAGCTATAAATCCTGAATTCTCACCTTATTTTAACCAAAATGAATTTTTTTTTGACGTTTTCTTTATAAACGGGAAGAATATGCAAATTGAGAACCATGGTGTCAATGAAGATGATGTGGTCAAAGACAAGTATTTCTGTCCCCTATGTTTTTAATGTTTTGCTGCTTTTAGCTCATGTTTTATCTGGTACACCCATTTTGTTTTTAATTAATTTCCTACCTCTGTTTAATATCATAACATAAGAATTTGTAAGTTGAACCATACTGCAACAGCATTGACATGATTTGCTATAATGTTGAGATTGATGACAATAATAAGATGAGATGTAAGAACGAAGGTGAGTGATGTTGTTTTTACCTATTTCACTCTAAATCCTATGAATTTTGTTATACAGAGTGGCCAAAAGGGGTAATTTTACAAATATCACATGTTGAACAGAAATGACTATATATACAGTAAAAATACTTTAAATATAAAGTACACAATAAATATGAGTGGATTTCATATCTATGGTTTGTACACTCCTTGAAAAGTCCTTGAATAAAAAAAGTTCCTTTTCAAGTCCTTGAAAGTACTTGAAAAAGTTTATGGTTCTGTAAATAGTACTTGAAAAAAAATTATTTTGCTTGTTAAGTAATGATATGAAAGAGCATCTGTTAAATAACTGTTTATGCTAAAAAGATGTATAGTAGATTTCAGTGTAGTTCTGATAAAAACACCAAGCTGATCAAATAGCGCAGAACTTGCATTCAACCCAGGGGAGTGTGTAGACAGCTGGTACCTTGGCTATGATACCACTGCAGAGTAAAGCATCAGCCATGTTAGTACATTGCTTGTGCTTCATGTGGGGACCCTTAGTCTCTTGGCTGCATCAAAAAAAAAAAAAAAAAAAAAAAGTGCTTGAAAGTGTCAAAGTCATGCATCAAAAATAAAAGGTTAAAGCAAACAATAAGTGTCATACCAGCAGATGAATGCAGAAATGATGTATCCTTTCAAAATATTCCACAAAATGAACTGATTTCAAAAAATACCAAAACAGAGGGGTAATTCAAAGTTAATAAAATAAAACAACTGGGGGTAAGGGGTAATGGCAGGTCATTGAAGGTGGTGTGCCTGTCCCAGCTAAGATTAATGGTATGAACTTACTAAAATACCTACCTACTGAGCAATCAACAGCGCACACATATGATAATTCGAAGTCCTTGAAAAGTGCTTGAATTTATTTTGCTTGGAAGAGAACGAACCTTATGGCACATTTAAACATCTAAAATCATATGGCACATTTAAACGTCTTATGGCACATTTAAACATCTAAAATCATAAAAAGTTATTCATCTCTGTTTACAGTTTTAGATGTTTAAATGTAAAGTTTCTTGTTTTCCATCATTAGTCTTAATAAAAAAAAAAACCTAGTTTTTGGATGTTAGAAATGCTAACCCTTGTTGGATTACTTAACTAATGGTGATCATCTAGGGGCAAATTCGCTTGCATCAAACCAGTGAAGAGGCTCTCGATGACATTTGAGCGACTGCAGCAATAATCTAAGTGCAGATATCAAAACAGTTAAAAAAGTAACTCTGGTGGCAACCAGAATTACAAACTTTATTTTTGTTGAATATTTTTAGGACTTCATCCCAGAAATGTTGTAGCTATGTATGTTTCACAAAAAAAAAAAAAAAAAAAAATAGTACAACAAGTGTTTTGTTCATCATTCTTACTGAAAGTTTCGGAGTATTGACTTCAAGAATTTTTAGCATGATGAACAGAGTACATTTAGCATTAAAATGTAAATACCTTAATTAGCTAACCTAATACATTTGAACCACACATTAAAAAATAAAATTCAGTATCTTTTGATTTGAAAGAATGAGATTAATATTATAATTGCAGTTGATGCCAGTGTATGTAAAGAGTGCAGCTTAGTCTTTCACAGCCATCTTACCTGATAATGGGTTGGTGTCTGCAATGTAGAAAGGTTAATTTTAGCCATATCCATTGTAAAGACAGTAGTGAAGAGGAGCTCTAGGCCTGTTGATGAAAATACACTGTCTTCAAAATTATGGCTGAAATTAGTAAAATTCTGGTAAAAAAAAAAATGTGTTATTTAATAAAGAGAGAGGTGTAGGTGTGTGTGTGTGTGTGTGGGGGGGGGGTTATATATAAATTTTTAACAACTTTCAATAGTGACATAAGGCAAACTTGCTACATCCTTGATTTTATATACACTGGCGGAAAGTGAAAAAAGAACACCAAGAAGGAATTGGCGGATGATCATGAAATTTACATATGTTAATGGGGTCGAGTTTACGTAGGTGTGATGTTAATTTCGGGACCAACCGGTGAGCGCTTACGCCACAGCACGGCATAATATGCAAATTATTGTCGGTGGTATTTAAGGAGTACGGCGAAGTGAATGTAATCAGTCGTCGGCGTACAGACACGTGCGAAGACCCTGAAGAAGCTGCAATGCATGGACATGGAAGACGTGTACGATTTCAGCAGTTATCAGACTTTGAGCGAGGTCATCTAGTCGGACTCCGCGAGGCCGGGTGGTTGTATCGTCATATTGCGGAGCGAATTGGACGGGAAGTATCGGTGCTGGTACGATGGTGGCATAGATGGTCCGAGGAACATTCCCACACGAGAAGATGCGGAACCGGGAGTCGCAGACAGACTGATGAGCGGACCGATCAACGCATAAGAAGAGCGGCGTTGTCAAGCAGAACATCCAATGCGACGCAAATCCGAGCTGCCGTTGCACCTGAGGTGACTGTGTGAACAATCCGCAACCGTCTACTGGATGCAGGACTACCTGCACGTGTGCCTCTGGCATGTGTACCTCTGACTCCAGCTCACCATCAGGAACGGCTGCAGTGGTGTCGCCAACGTCTGCACTGGAGAACGCAATGGCAATCTATCTTGTTCAGCGATGAAAGCAGATTCTGCTTGGGAGCCTCCGATGGCCGTATGCGTGTTCACAGACACACAGGGGAGCGTCTCCACCCTTCTTGCATCTGCCAGCGACACACAGGGCCTACACCTGGTCTCCTGGTGTGGGGAGCGATCAGCTATCACTCCCGTACACAACTAGTGTTTGTACCGAGTACGTTAAACAGCACCTCCTACATCAACAACATCATTCAGCCCGTTGTTGTGCCATTTGTAAGGCTGGTCCATCGTGGTGTTTTCCAGCAAGATAACACACGCCCACACACGGCACGTGCAACGCAACATATGCACTTTAGGGTGTGAGACAACTTCCATGGCCTGCACGTTCACCGGATTTGTCCCCCATTGAGCACGTGTGGGATTTTATGGGACAATGACTTATCCGGTCTCTACGGCCAGCCACAACCATCCCCGATTTACGCGTCCAGGTTGAGGATGCTTGGAACTCAATATCCCAAACTTACATCTGTACGACAGACTCCATGCCAGAATTTCACAGTGTGACGCAGTTCATGGCAGTTGAACCTCGTACTAACCATGTTACATGGAAATGTTATTTTTCAGTTTACCAGCAAATACAGCTGTATTTTGCCATAATGTTTTGATCACGTTATCCTCTGTATTCCGTTATTATGCTGTATAAATTTCGTTGGTATCAGACGTCTCCTTCTTGGTGTTCTTTTTTCACTTTCCGCCAGTGTATATAAAGGACTTCATTTTGAGAAGTGGAGATATTGCACTTCAGATTCAAATAGACCTACAGAAGTTGAATGCAGAAAGAACATTGCACTTATGAATAACATATATGTAGTGTATTGGCATTACTTCATGATTGTAGTGTAACACTTGCTGTAGGGTAACAAGGAGAGAAAGTTTTTTTCATTACTCTTCATTCGAATCATAAGTTGGGTCATCATCAATATTATGTCGTTAAGTTGTGTCCTGAGATTAAGAGGTTTACTCCACAAAGAAAGATCCCCATCCAAATTATAATTACTGCTGATGTTAGATTTTACATACTTGTTGGTATATGAAATCTCTCCATGTACTGCGATTTTACACACGACTCAAGCTTTACACACACATCCATCACATATCTCACACATCATGTCCTTTTGTACTTCACACTCCTTAACGTTTCCTCCAGACATTCCTGAATCTGCCTACTTCCCTATGGTTTTTGGTACAATCCTTTAATTAACTCTCTCCTGTCACTTGGATTGAATAAATTACGTTAATTAGCACCTTGTCATTCATTCTTTTAACATGGCCGAACCACTTCCACAGAATATTGAAAGTTAGATACAGTGAAACTTCTCTTACCGACCATCTTTGCGTAAGGACCAGTGCACAAAAACTGCATTGTCCGGATTTCCATTCCCGCTGAAAAATTTCTCTATAACCTAGAGCCACAAAACATTGTCCGGATTACCATTCCGATGAAAAATTTCTCTATAACCTAGAGCCACAAAACAATAAATTAAACAAATGTGTATTAGTACATAGGGGAAACTTTAGATGGCTAGGAAGTTTCCTCCTGCATGGAAGTGAGTGAGTGGGTGGGGGTGTGAAAGAGTTCTTGGCGATGGCAGGCAATTCTAATGGCTTTAGTAATATAAAGAAAGACAGAGATGAAAAAGGAAGTGACAGCTAAAACTTATCTTTACTTCACTCCCCTTTTTGGCTGGACAAAGGATGCTTAAGAGGGATGATTCTCCTGAAGGGGGAAAAATTAAGAAACTATTCTGTGAGCTCAAAGAAAACTAGAAAAATCGTGCTGAAAGAAAAGTCTGATAACTTAAGCAGATGACATTACATTCGTTTTTGAAATGAATTTTTTTAGATTACCACTATAGGTACCTTCCACATGCGTAATTGTACTACGTGTACTGTAGTACTTTTTTAATCACGCTCATTGTCAAAAAAGTAGTTGCACCCAGAAGGAAGCAACTGACAGGAATGAAACTTGGTGGGTACATTTGACATCGTGAGACATGCAAATGATTCAAGTATCATGCTTGGCCATGCATGTGATGCAAGCAAGGAGGGGTCGTAGCGCTGTACCTGACCGGCTGTATAAGATTGTCCTGTTGCGCATGCTTGCCATTCTGACTTATGCTGTTGTGTTGGTTGCATCCTTTGCAAGTGAAGTATGCCTCAGAGAAAAGTTTGGAAGCAGTTGGAGGAGTTCGAGAAGGGCCACATTGTTGGGCTCGCTGAAGCAGGATGGTCTTATTACCATATTGCACGCCATACTGGTCATGCAGATATCGCCGTAGCATGCTGTTGGTGGCAGTAGATAGAACAAGGCACGCAGCAGTGACGGGAAGGGTCTGGGAGACCTGGACAAACCACGGAGAGATAGGATTGACAGGTTGTCCGATATGCGTGGCCCAACAGCCACAATTGTGGGTATTCAGTGAGCAGTGGTGCCCCCCATGCATCGTCCGATTGATTCCATCACCTTTGGCAGATGGCTGCATGACGTAGGACTACATGCATGCAGACCGTTATGACGACTGCTCTTAACAACAGTGCATCGTCGCCAAAGACTGCAATGGTGTTGTGCTAGACTGTCATGGAGCCATGCAGATTGACAGCGGGTGATCTTCAGTGATGGGTCCCGCTTTTGTCTTAGAGGAGACAACCACCGAATCCATGTGTGGAAGCACCGTGATCAGCGCCAAGATGAATGGTTTGTTGTCGAGCATCACACGTCCAGAAGGCATGGTGTGGGGTGCAATTGCCTACTATTCCAGATCACCTTTGGTGTTCATTACAGGCACTTTGACAGCCCAACATTACGTTAATGAGGTCCTGCAACCAGGGGCCCTACCTTTTCTGAACACTCACTCCGGTGTGATTTTCCAACAAGACAATGCTCGTCTGCATACTGCTGCTGTCTTGAGAGCTTGCCTTCAAGGGACTAAGACTCTGCCATGGCAATACCTATCGCCAATTGAAAATGTGTGGATTGCTATTGTATGCACTATCCACACCCCACCCCTACTGCATATTCTGCAAGAACTGCGTGAGAAGATTCAAGCTATATGGGATGGCTTATTGCAGGACACTATTAGGAACCTGTACAACTCCATGCCGAGACGTCTGGCATGCTGTGAGTAAACGTGGCTGTCCGACACCATACTGAGAGACACTACTTATTGCTGTGTAGCTCAATAAGTATTGCCCATAGCAGTCTCAATGTTTAATAATTTATTGTTGCTGGTAACCTTTACCTCCCTCCCAAATAGCATTCCAATCCCACACGTCCTTCTGGGTGCAACTATTTTTTTGACGATGAGTGTATTTATACACATACATACATACATACATACATACATACATACATACATACATACATACATACATACATACATACATACATAATGTACTGTAAATAAACTGAATGCATCATGTTTGGAATGTAGCAATTCAGAGTACGTAATTTATAAAAGTTATGCAGTAGTTTACAAAGGTTCAATCTCAAAACTGTTCATTGGATATGCCATTAAAACCTTCCCCTATTACTAATCTAAAGCAAATATTATGGGAATTTTACTAGGAAATTTTTTCATTAATAGCAAATTTTCGGAGAAAACTCTTCTCCTTCTTCAGGCTGTCTTGTTGTTGTCACTTTTTCCTGTCACTATCACGGTTACGGTTAACCTTGACGGTTTAAGGTTATTTTTCAACAAATCTTGCCAGATGTTAGGCAGGGAAAATCCTTTGCAGTCATTGATGATGGAATTTTGATTTTTCTCAATCTCTATTCCTTCTTTCAGCTTTCTTTTTTGAAAATTGCTTTGGAAACTAATGACTTTAAGGGAATTCCAATCCATGCTGTGCCCAGTTTCTCTAACATGCCTATCTAATCCAGTCTTGTTGGAGCAATTTTTTATAGCTGCTTTATGCTCAGCTATAAGAGTTTCTAGTCTGCGACCTGTTTCACCTATGTAAGATAGTCCACAACTACAATTTACTTCATAGACTACTCCTTGCATTTTTAAAATATTTTCTTCTCTTTGAACTATTTTAGGGAAATTTTTTTTAACTTTGTTCTCTAAACTTGGAGCTAGCCTAATATTGTACTTCTTACTAATTCTCTTTAAAGACTCAAATAAACCTTTGTGATAAGATTTTTTTTTTTTTTTTTAAATTAAAAAAGAATTCTTATCACAAAAGAAAAAAAATTATCACAAAGGTTTATTTGAGTCTTTAAAGAGAATTAGTAAGAAGTACAATATTAGGCTAGCTCCAAGTTTAGAGAACAAAGTTAAAAATTTTTCCCTAAAATAGTTCAAAGAGAAGAAAATTAAAAAATGCAAGGAGTAGTCTATGAAGTAAATTGTAGTTGTGGACTATCTTACATAGGTGAAACAGGTCGCAGACTAGAAACTCGTATAGCTGAGCATAAAGCAGCTATAAAAAATTGCTCCAACAAGACTGGATTAGATAGGCATGTTAGAGAAACTGGGCACAGCATGGATTGGAATTCCCTTAAAGTCATTAGTTTCCAAAGCAATTTCCAAAAAAGAAAGCTGAAAGAAGGAATAGAGATTGAGAAAAATCAAAATTCCATCATCAATGACTGCAAAGGATTTTCCTGCCTAACATCTGGCAAGATTTGTTGAAAAATAACCTAAACCGTCAAGGTTAACCGTAACCATGATAGTGACAGGAAAAAGTGACAACAACAAGACAGCCTGAAGAAGGAGAAGAGTTTTCTCCGAAAATTTGCTATTAATGAAAAAATTTCCTAGTAAAATTCCCATAATATTTGCTTTAGATTAGTAATTGAATTAAGAAACTAGGAAGCCATTTCTCAACCTTCCCCTATTTAGTGATAACCACTATGAACTACCGTTTTTTAGAAGAACCAGCAGTGGTTGCCTTAGAGAGGTTTTACTGTATATAGACAGGCAGACAAATCAAAGCGGAACATTTTTGTCATGCTTACTTCTGTCGAACATCTGGAAATGATAGTATTGTGTTTACAAACTAAACAGAAAGAATAGACTGTTGAATGGGCAAAATATGACACAAGATTTTCCTTTATCTTCTGATTAAATATGTTAGGGCTTCCTCTGTTTAAGCTAATTTAATAAAGAAGTTTCTATGGGTATAAAGAGAGAAAAAGGGGGGGGTACTTTAAATACCTGATATTTTTGAATGAGACTCTCATTTGCCATTAGGAGTAATTCCAGAAAACTGGCAACCACATGGGATGGATTTGCCAATCTGCATGATCGTTGATGTTGCCCAGTTTTAGAGTGCAAAATTTCAACAACCCTTTTAGCTTTTGGATAATTGTGCTGGCATGACAGTTATTTTCAGAGCCCCAGTCCATTTTATGACTTGTTTGTTAAACATGGTGATCTAATCCCATTTTATTGGAAATATTTCTAATAGCTGCTTTATGATCTTTCAGCTTGGTGTGTAATGTGCATTCTGTTTCTCCTATGTAAGGTAAACCACAGGAGCATTTTACAGTATGACTCCTTGATGTAAAATATCTTTGTCTAATTGTTTCAAAGAAGTAAGCAATTTTTAAACTTTTTTTGTTTAAGTTTGGAGGTATTTTAACATCGTATTTTTTCAGAAATTTTTAAGCTTTTTAAAAATACCTCTACGGTAAGTAACTTTCCTTGTGAATATAGTGTTGCTATTGTTTAATGAGTTTAGTGAGCTTGACTTTTGCCTGGAGGCATTCCTTTTCATCAGCTTGTTAATTACTGTGACTGGGTAATTGTTAGCAATCAAGCTATATTGACCTCAGAGAATTTTTGTATTTATCTTTAGCACTTGAAGATGAATTTACTTTTTCTATTTTTGTTAAGAACTGTAAAGCTGTATTCTGTTTGATGTAAGAGGGATGCTCTAAGTTGTAATCCAGAAGTTTAATTTGTATTGGTAGGTTTCTTCTGTGGTTCTGTCGTAATTTTGTTGTTTTCCCATTTTCTAAGTAATACAATTTATCTTTTTGCTCATCCAAATTAAATTGCAGGGAGTCTTTGTGAGAGTTAAATTCTTGTAAAATTTTGGATGGTAAATCTGTAGAGTTGTTATCAACTATGAAAAGTATGTCGTCTATATAGTGTAAATATATGCAGAAATTTTCTTTGGATGAGCAAAAGTATAACAAACGGCATTACTTCAATGTCATTTTTAAATGGGAAAGCAACAGGACTAGACAAGAAATCTACCAATACAAATAAATAAACTTCTGGATTACAACTCAAAGCATCCCTCTTACATCAAACAGAATAGAGCTTTACAGTTCTTAACAAAAATAGAAAAAGTAAATTCATCTTCAAGTAAATTCCAATTAGTAGTTCTAATTCTGACTATTATATAGCTCTAATTATTCTACTATTCTCGTTTACATGCTATATTTCAAAGTAACTTGTACAAAAATCTAGCGGATAATGCTTACCTTGGCATTCCTTTCTAGCGACGGGAACATTTCACGCACATGTTTTCCGGTCTTTGGTGATGTTATTGTCCTAAAGTCCGTTGTATGCGATGACTGGCTTTACTTCTCACACTTTTTGCTGGGTATACTCATTGGATCTTTGCCTTAGGATTCAAACACATCAATTTTTACTGTTCTTTATACTCGAAATTTTCGCCCATACTCTGGGCATCTTCAGGAGCGTGGCGACTTTACCATCGATGTTCGTGGTTAACTCGCGCTAATGGAGTCCGATACTCCTTGTTGCCATTCGTCGGATATACTTTCCTGGATATATTTCGTTATCAAGCCCGGCTGGCGCGATCTATGTTTCATTAAAACACTTTTTTTTTTTTTAATTTTCTTCTCCTATCCTGGTTTTCTTGTCTTTTTTGCCGGTTTTCTTTTGTTGTTGTTTTTCTTGTCTTATTAGTTCTTTCCACAGGCCCGATAATGTGCTAGGGTCGTTTTGATTACATACCTTTGCTTTATTTTTGTAGATTAATATTGCTTCTTCTCTCCTCATTTGCCTTTCCGATTTTTTATTCTTTTTTAGCATTTTAATTTCATCGAATTTTGGGAATGTCCGGTTTTCCATGCAGAATTGCACTAAGGCAGTTTTGGCTTCTTTTTTTGCCAGTTAGATATGTGTTGTTTAAGTCTTTTTTTTAAAGCAGATTAAAAAAAGGACTTAAACAACACATATCTAACTGGCAAAAAAAGAAGCCAAAACTGCTTTAGTGCAATTCTGCATGGAAAACCGGACATTCCCAAAATTCGATGAAATTAAAATGCTAAAAAAGAATAAAAAATCGGAAAGGCAAATGAGGAGGAAGAAGCAATATTAATTTACAAAAATAAAGCAAAGGTATGTAATCAGAATGACCCTAGCACATTATCTGGCCTGTGGAAAGAACTAATAAGACAAGAAAAACAACAACAAAAGAAAAACCGGGAAAACAAAAAAGACAAGAAAACCAGGATAGGAGAAGAAAAAAAAATTAAAAAAAAAGTTGGTTTTAATGACACATAGATGGCGCCAGCCGGGCTTGATAACGAAATATATCCAGGAAAGTATATCCGACGAATGGCAACAAGGAGTATCGGACTCCATTAGCGCGAAGTTAACCACGAACATCGATGGTAAAGTCGCCACGCTCCTGAAGATGCCCAGAGTATGGGCGAAAATTTCGAGTATAAAGAACGGTAAAAATTGATGTGTTTGAATCCTAAGGCAAAGATCCAATGAGTATACCCAGCAAAAAGTGTGAGAAGTAAAGCCAGTCTTCGCATACAACGGACTTTAGGACAAAAACATCACCAAAGACCGGAAAACACGTGCGTGAAATGTTCCCGTCGCTAGAAAGGAATGCCAAGGTAAGCATTATCCGCTAGATTTTTGTACAAGTTCATCTTCAAGTGTTAAAAAAGAAACATAAAAATGCTGTAAGGTCAATACAGCTTGATTGCTAACAACTACCCAGTCACAGTAATTAACATGCTGATGAAAAGGAATGCCTCCAGGCAAAAGTCAAGTTCATCAAACTCATTAAACAATAGCAACACTATATTCACAACGAAAGTTATAAATATTGAACGGGAATTATAGAGGATAAATTTTTAAGGTACTTTACCTCTCAAATTTTTGATCTAGACCCTAGATCATCATCAGGAGTTCTTGCGTCTTACTACTTCCACAGGTCTGGTGACCAAGCCTGGTGGATTTTCTATCCAGGATGGTCGTTGATGCTGCCACCTTGTGTCTTGTAAATTTCCAGGGATTCCTCTAATTTTCGGATAACTCCTGACGATGATCTAGTGTATAGATCGAAAATTTGAGAGGTAAAGTACCTTAAAAATGTATCCTCTATAATTCCCGTTCAATATTTACAATACTGAAGTAATTAGAGGAAGTCATGAAGTAATTAATTATTAGAAGGAAAGTTATTTTTCAAAAAGACCATTGAGGTATTTTTGAAAAGTTAAAAATTATTAGCAAAAAATACAATGCTGGAATAGCTCCAGGCTTAAACAAAAAAGTTCAAAATTACTCACCTTCTTTAAAAACAATCGTAAAAGTATATTTTACTCCAAGATGGAGTCATTTGTAGCGTAAAGTGCTCCTGTGATATACCTTACATAGGTGAAACAGGTCACAGGTTTACACACCAAGCTGGAAAAACATAAAGCAGCTATTAGGAATATTTCCAATAAAACAAGACTAGATAATCATGTTCAACAAATAGGTCACAAAATGTACTGGGGCTCTTGTAAAATAATTAAACGTCAAGCCAGCCTGATTATCCAAAAGCTAGAAGAATCGCTCAAAACTTTGTACTCTAAAACTGGCAACGTCAACGTTCATGCAGATTAGTAAATCCATCCCATGTGGTTGCCAGTTCTCTGGAATTACTCCTAATGACAAATGAGGGTCTCATTCAAAAATTTGAGGTATTTAAAATAACTGCTTTTCTTTCCCTCTTAATACCTACAGAAACTAGTTTATTAATTTTTTTTAATCTTTTTCCAAAACATAAGTTATAGACTAGTAAGTGTTAAGTCATTTATAAAGGAAGTGTATAGTAAAAACTAGGTTTTAAGGCATTTCATATGCATTGCAATATTTTTATAAACAATGTGGAAATTAATTCATATTCACTTTCCAAAGCAAATGATAAATGCCTAAAATTACTTTTCTGTGCCAGAAACAATGATTGTATTTTTTAAATTAGACTGTTTTGATCCTTACTATTTTTCATATGATGTGTGGGAAATGTAGATTAATTGGAAAATTTTCCACTGTTCTCCTGAATTCATATACTTTTGCCATGTTACTTAATTTTTATTGTTTGTTGTGCATTCGTTTTTGTAGAAATTGAAGCATGTAATTCCTAATGTATTTCTTAGCATCTTTTCACATCCATGGTTGCCAATCTATTTAGTCACACAGACCCCTTTTTTGTTGTCAAAAATAGTTTCTTGTGGGGTCCCAGGTACTACTAGTCAATTCTATAATGTTAATGTGTTTTTTTGTTTTGTTTTTTGCTCTTGTCTTAATGGAGTCCCACAGTAATAATGTTCAATGCACACCTAGCCAAGATAATAGTGAATTCTACTCATCATGTAAACAAATAATTTGCAAATATTATTGCATCTAGGGTACTTAAAAGAAAGCAGTTCTTTTTCATTCATTATAATGTTTTTTGAAAGACTAACTGTACAATTTACTAGTTATTTATTCCTTTTTACATGGACTTCATGGGGCTGCAGAAATCTGTTTACATAGTAACCTATTCCTCATTGTTGATCAGCTTAGATACTTGGCATCTTAAAACTGATAAAAATTTAGATGTGTCAAAGTTGACATCTCTTTTGTGTACAGTTATTAGTTTTCTATGGGTACTGACATAAATATTAAAATATTTTCCTTTCAAAAATTATTTTGCAAACAAAACTTGTTTTCAATTATTATTCTTTAACTTGTGGATTTTCCAAATGAATGAAATTTTTAATTACCTACCTATTTGACAAATTCTGGGAGTAGTTTTCAAATAGGCAGTGTGTGTTTATAATTTCTCTGATTTGAAAAAGAATCATAATTAACATACCTGCTGGTCACCCAAAATGCAACACCAAGAAGGACACGAGATAGCAAAGCCAGATTTACTGGACACATAACAACAGATACAAAGATGAAACGATTGAGCTTACAGGCCCGTGGGACTTGCGGAACACGCAGACATCAATATTTCGTATGGCCTCAATGGCTGGCAATAACGGCCGCTACACACCGCGGCATCGAACGAAAGAGGCTTTGCATGTGGGCTTGGGGTATGTCTGTCCAGGCTGCTTCCACACGTTGCCACAGTTCATCAGGCGTAGCCACGGGTGGTGCTTGCATGGCCACTCGGTTGCCGATCAGCGACCAGATGTGTTCGATGGGCGACATATCGGGAGAACAGGCAGGCCACGGCAGCAGTGACACCTGGTGGGCCGTGAAGAATTGCTGCACGATGCGTGCCACTTGCGGGTGCACATTGTCCTGTTGAAACGTGGCCGCTGGCAGGTCCTGCAGGTAAGAGAGGACTACAGGCTCCAAAGCGTTGGGGATGTAGCGGTGGCTGTTGAGTGTACCGCCGATGTGTACCAGAGCGGTGCTGATGTCATATCCAGTTGCGGCCCCAAACCATAACGCTAGGCGACAGACCGGTATGGCGATGCATAATGCAGGCGTCATACAGTCTCTTGCCGCGGTGCCGCCACACGCAGATCCGAGCATTGTGGTGTTGCAGGCAGAAGCGGGATTCGTGGGAGAAGACAATCTCGTGCCATTCTGTAGACCAGGTGCGGCGTTCAACGGCCCACTGCTGCCGCACTTGCCGGTGGTGTAACGTCATTGGTAATCAGAGCAATGGCTGCCGTGCGACAAGTTCCCGCTCCTGCAGATGACGTCGAACGGTACGTGCTGACACAGGTTGTTGCACAACACACCCTAATTCCTGCGCTAACATTCATGATGTGGCGGTGCGAGCCGTCAATACCCGCCACACGACATGCCGGTTCTCTCGTTTGGTAGTGTACTGCGGCTGCAGCAATCGCTCACGTCGGTCCGTCCGTCCCTCCTGCACCCACCGAATCCATACTCACCTCACTGTGGCTGGATGTCATCCCACAC
Source organism: Macrothele yani (assembly GCA_039090855.1). Classification (NCBI taxonomy): domain Eukaryota; kingdom Metazoa; phylum Arthropoda; class Arachnida; order Araneae; family Macrothelidae; genus Macrothele; species Macrothele yani. The sequence goes on from CM076996.1 coordinate 121,372,055, forward strand.
GGGCGCCGATGTCTCGGTACGATAAACCGCTGTCGCAATAAGCCACTATTCGTCCTCTGTCAAACTCCGAAACGTGCTGGAATGACTGCCATATTCTGAGACGAGGCATCAGGAAGCTTCCCACGCACAGGTCCAGCAGCACAACACACTTTCACTACTTACACCCCGCCTTCTGTGCACCCTTCTTATAGGGTTTCTCGATGGTGTGCCGGGTGCACATGATTTGCATGTCCTCTCGCGGGCGACGCATGCTGTGAATTTCAGGCCAATCGGATGCTTCCTTCTTGGTGTTACATTTTGGGTGGCCAGCAGTGTAATTATTATTAGACTGAAAAATTAGAGATGGCCATTTTTCACTAATTGTTTAATTTATTTTATGATTTTTTTCTTTCTGTAGAGTTTGATGTGAACAAATAGCCATATGCTGTATAACTCAAGGTTTTAAGATTTTTTGTTTTCATACAGTAACTGTAAGCGGTTTTTTTTTACTTTGGTATATCAGAATAAACAGTGTTGCTATTGCTAAAGGTAGTTTCTGTGTACACTAAAGTGTATTTTTGTTGTTGTTGTTGTTTGACAAAATGATTTCTAATTTGGTCTCTTCCAGATGATAAAGATGCTGAAATCAGTGAGCAGATTCTTCTGGAATTGGAAAATATAGATGATGATACTGATCGTCATGGAATACCCTTCGTTCGAATTGATGATGATTCAGTTGCAAAAGAGTTTGGCATCCTGGATGAGTTGCCAATTTTAGTATATTTTGAAAACAAAGTCCCAAGTGTTTATGAAGGTAATATAACTCTGAAACATTTTTTTTAATGTCAAATTACATGTATATTGCTATTTGTCTATACAGTACATAATCAAATAATCATGTATAATATTGGAAATGTGAAAATATCAAATCAGTAGGTTTATAATGAATTTGATTTGAAGTGGTGTTGAATGTTATGAATTAAAGCATAGGAATTAAAAAATATTAAATATTTTTGAAATTTTAACTTTCTTTAAACCTATAAGTTCTCAGTGTAGTTGTGTACCATGATATTTACTAAAAAAAAACAAAAAAAAACTGCTTACTAATGGGCTCTCCACTTTCCTCCTTGCTTGCCAAAATTTATATGCAAAATTTAAAAAAATATATATTTATTGCTTCATCTCACCTAAAACTCATATAACGTAATGTCTTTTTCGTGGGCAAGATTGGTGTTACGCTATGTCTAAGGAATGTTGAACTAAATAAGAATATGATGCAATAGTTCCTAATTAAGCTTTTACGGTCAGACGAAACATAAACAGAAGTCAGACGTACGATAACCTTTTATTGGTCCAGCACGAATTTCAGTAGAACTCCACAATGTAAGACAGCAGATATCAGATTACATTCATCTAATTCAACATCTACACACACACACATCCACATGAGCAACTGTCGTCTCATACTTTTTATCTATCGTTCTTATCACATTCAAAGTCACTTTCTCTCTGATTTCAAGGTGTTGCCAACCTCATTCTTATTTGAGGGAAAATACATAACGTTAAGTTTGGAAGTATAAAGGAGAACGAACTCAAATTTACATAGGAAAAGGAACTAAAAATGAAAGTTATATTAGAATATACGTCACACTCACCATTTGGCTAAGGTAGGTAGATGACATTTACATTATCTGGCCGTACTAGAAAAATTCATTAGTGGCAGTTATATCATCTGTTCCTTCCAATTCCCAAATATAAGGTTAACTTCTAATGAACAAGTTAATAATGATGCAGACATAAACTTTTACTATTCACTTAGCTTTTTTTCCCCCCACAGAAAACCCACCGCCACTCATAATACCATCCATTATTGTGCATATACCTTTGACAAGTACAAATTCAAAACATAATCTTACATTCACAGAGCTAGCCTTATTTGCAAAAGCCCTCTTTCCATTACAAGGAGAATATAATAAAATTTTAAATATTGGTAAATCACATAACTTTCCACCATCTTTGAACCACACTTTGATTAAGAAATTTGGGTCAAAGGAAAAGGTCACTTGTCTACTTCCTGAACTTTCAACTGCCTATCAGTTTTGGCCGTATCTCTTTCCTATAAGCTTTGCTCAATCTTCAAGTCATATGGTTACAGGGTTGCTGTTAAACATCTTCCACAACTTATTATTGGTATCCTTAAAGACAGACGTCTAAACAAAACCCCTTGGCTCACTAGGTGTTAATTTTATTGCGGTCAACACCATAGTGTTACCCTATTACATTGGTAGTACATACCAAAGAAAGGTAACTTGATCACGCTAGTTACGTTAACTAAAACTTTTACAAAAAGTTCGTAAGTTGGAAGCTTTCGACCTTATCTTAGGTCTTCATCACGCCAATCTACTATTGGCGTGATGAAGACCTAAGATAAGGTCAGCTTCCAACTTACGAACTTTTGTAAAAGTTTTAGTTAACGTAACTAGCGTGATCAAGTTACCTTTCTTTGTTAATATTGTTACGTGTTTTGCCCATAATCGTCATGGTAGTACATACCATAGTTATTAATCAGCATTTTGCAGACCACATTTCTGATGTTTGGAAAGATAGGCTATCTCCTTTTTTTTGTCATTGTTAACCATCAGTTATACTACTGCTGTTTGTGATTGGAAAAACACAATGCTCCGTTCATCAATTCAAAATCTTTTGAATATCATGAAAGTGTAGAGATTTGCCTTTTCCATAATACATGTAACATGGACTCACCTCATCAAATTCCCACTACTTGGAAATCTGTTTTAAAATCTGGCAACATCTGAATCACCATATGTTAAAACACTTCATGTTATCTTCATTCATTCCAAGCCGCTAGCAAAACATCTGATTTTTTATAATTTCTTTTTATGCAACTTAAATGTTGTTTTCATTAGAAATACCTTAATGTAACTTTCAGTTGTTATTATATTATCTAAATTTCTGGCATTCATTTTCATCATAATGTGTTACCCTTCAAAGAAATGAAAGAAATTCATAAAGGAATTGTACAACTTTGTATGTTCAATACAAGGGCTTTTTAGTATAACATGATGGATTTAATTTTTCTTTGCCCACACCAAGGACACAAATTTTTTACTTGGCAGCAGTTTTCTCCTTCCCGTTTCCCCCCCCCCTTCTTTTTTGATCCTTTAATCTTTTCCAGCATTTAAACTTTTTTCTAATTACATGTGTATATTGTACAAAAGGACACATATTGTGTTACATGAGTGATAATTATGCTGTACAGAATATAGAACATCACAACTTAGTAAAAAAAGTATATTTTGGAAAGAAACTAGGTCAAGTCATGAAGACTATGTAAAATATCCTGTATGTGTGTTGGAAGTCAGTGACTGTTAAAAAAGGAGAAGGACAGGCTGATGACAATCCCTGTGGTCTGAAAGCACCTCAAAATCCCCCCAAAACTTAGTGTTGCTTAATAACACTAGATAGATGTAGTGCAGAAGTCAAAACAAGATGCTACTTATGCAAATATCAACCTGCAATCAGGCTAGCATCACACATATATGAACAGCTGGCTCCTTTTCCCTCCACATGCTTTTATGAGTCAGATCCTGAACTAAAAGTTTCTGTTTCAATTCACTTCCGATATTGGAGGTTATATTTTTTAATGTGCATTAATGCATTTGCATTTTTGAACTTCACTTTTAGTTGGCAAAGTTCGATGAACACTTACCGCACGTGGGGCTTGGCTTTCAATTCATATTTCCGTTATGTGGATGCGGCACGGGGGTTTTTCATTTGGCCACGGGTCCACTTCTTTTTTTTTTTCCGTTGGAATTTATTTTGCCTCATCACCAAATGAGTTTTTTTCTTTGCTGCATCCTCATTTACTTCAATACTTATTCATAACCCTAGTACTTTCGGTAATACTCCATTACCGTCTTCGAGGGACGTTTTGCTCCGACTAGCACGGACCGTGTCAGCTGGGCATTTCGGTGGTTCTCGCGGGCTGCTTCTGTCATCGGCTATCGTTTCTTCTTGGGCGTTGTGGCGCCATCTCTTGTTGGTCAGTGATCTCATTTTTCGAACTTTTTCATTTTTTTGCTCAATTTTAATTAAATTTCTCCAGCTGTTTCTCAAAATATTAGGGTCATTATGGTTGCAAACTTTTGTCCTATTTTTTTCAATCATTACCGACTCTGCTATTCTGAGGTGTTTTTCGGATTTACAGCTTTTAATGATTTTTATATTTTCGAATTTAGGATATTTTTGGTTATCCAGACAGTATTGAATAAGTGCTGTTTTTTCTTCTTTTTTCTGCCAGTTTTTTACGTGTTGTTTTAATCTGTGTTTAAGCTTATTTTTGGTACTTCCTATATAAGCCATTGGAGGATTTTCAGTAATAGGAATTGAGTAAATACCTGCTTTTTCTAACATTTTTATTTTTTCATTATTTTTTATTACTATATTTTTGATGGTATTTACTTTTCCTCCAATTTGAATGTTATGCTTTTTACAAATATTATTAATTTCATTGGTAGTATCTTTAATGTAAGGAAAACCATTTAAATATTTGACTTCTTTTTTATTTACTACAGCATTATTTTTTATTTTCTTTATTACTTCTGTGTCCCATTTTTTTATTAAATGGTTAGGATAACCCAAAGCTGCCTGCAATTTTTTTTATGAATTTGATTTCTTCATTGATGAACTGACTATTTTCAGAATGCGTATATGCTCTTTTAATTAAGGTTTTTATACTATTGCATTTTTGAGCATAAGGATGTGTTGAATTGTACGGGATTAGGACCGGAACAAATGAACTTTTCCGATAAACCCTGTATAGTAACTTATCTGTGGATTTGATAACATGTACATCCAAAAAGGCTATTGCATTATTTTTTTCTATTTCAACAGTGAGTTCTATAGTTGGATATAAAGAGCTGTAACATTTTGTTAATTTTTTTAATTCTTCTTCGTTCAGTTTTGATAGAATGAAAATATCATCCACGTATCGACAGTACACTTCTGGTTTTTCTTCCATACGATGCAGGACATTTTCTTCAATTTCGTTCATCACAACCTCAGCATATAGAGTTGATAATGGTGAGCCCATTGGGCCTCCTGAATTTTGCTTGAATATAAAAACCTTAATTAAAAGAGCATATACGCATTCTGAAAATAGTCAGTTCATCAATGAAGAAATCAAATTCATAAAAAAAATTGCAGGCAATTTTTTTATGAATTTTTTTAAGTATTCTCAATGGAATATTTCTATAATATTTGTGCTTTTATTTTGGAACTGTCTGTTGAACAAACAAATGCCAGTTAATCAAACATCTAATATGTTTTTTTTTCTTCCAGGAAAATAAGTTAATTAAATAATGCAAATTTTTGGAGAAAACTTCTTTTTCAAAAAGTCTTTTCCCATCATTGTCGTGGTTACAGTTAACTCCAACAGTTACGGTTATTTTTAACCAAATATTGCCAGATGTTAGACAGGGACAAACCTCTGCAGTCATTGATGATGGAAGTCTGATTTTTCTCAATTTCTGTTCCTTCTTTTAATTTTCTTTTTTGACAGTTGCTTTGGAAACTGATGACTTTTAGTGAATTCCACTTCATCTTGTGTCTAGATTCTGTAACATGTCTATGTACTCCTGTCTTGTTGGAGACTGTCTGAAGAAGAAGAGTTTTCTCCAAAAATCTGTGTTATTTAATTAACTTATTTTCCAAGAACAAAAAAACAACAACCATATTAGATACTTGATTAAGTGTTTCATTTAAGTAACTAAGAAGCCAGTTTCCAGCATGAACTTTATTCAAAGAATAAATGCCAGTTGTTTACCAGCAATTACTGCCTACTAAAATGAAACCTTCACTCACAGTCAGCATCAAAGAAGGTATTTTGGTAGTCCCTAAATCCAAAAGTCAATATGTGAGAAAGAATTTAAAGAAGTGATAGATATGAGGAAGAAAACAAACAACTTCAGAAATTTTCGTGACATCTTGAGAAATGTCATGAATCCAAATTTCAATATGATCATGAAAGATATTGTGGAGAACTTTTCAAAATTGGGCTATAATATTTTTGCCTAAAGGTGCAATGTAGTTTGGAATGCATTCCCCAAAACTGAGGCAGTGTCAAAAAGATTAGGGTAAAATATTTCACCAAATATAATAAAAGAAGTGGAAAAAATGTGTGCCAAGAATGGTGGAATATGAATATGATTGCAGAGTATATTGTTAGATGTTTAGAAGAGGGTTCCAAAACGAAGTTAAAAAAAAAAGAACAAAAAAAGTAACAAAATATAAAGGTTGAATAGTGCAATTTATCACATGTTCACCTGAAAAGTGAACATATGATAAATTGCTCTACAGCCTTTACATTTTCTGTAAAGTGACTGCTGAAATTGCATTGTTATACCTTTACTATCAGATATTAACTCAATGAGTGTTTAAATATGACCACCTTTATTATTGAATTGAGTCTCCTCAGGATAGCATAAAACTTCAGGGGTGTGGTATGCTATACTCTACAAAGCATGCTACGATTATGTAACATTTAAAGGTTTTGGATCTGCTTATCAGACAGTCTTATCTATCTGACTTCATTCCACAGATGTTCTATGGGTTCCACATCTGGGTAATTCGGTGGCCACTGAAGGAGGGTGAACTCTTCTTAATTGTTCTTTGAACTATTCCCATACAATATGGGCCTGATGACATGGTGCATTATCTTGTTGGATATAACTTCAGAGTGGTTATAATTGCTAGTACCTAATCATATTACAACTGCATGTGCCTGTTTTTATTGTTGTGAAGTGATTATGTAGAAAAGAAAATTAAAAAGGATTTGAGGCAAGTCCCATCCAGAGTTTTGGTGAGACTTATTAGGAGTAAAGTCCCATTTGCAATGAGGCTTCTGAATTTAAATTATTTAATTCATTAGTTATTGTGAGAGAGCAGTTTTGCTTAGGGTTTTTAATAAATAAATAAATAAATGAATAAGAGTTAAATAATAAATTTTGTTACCAGATGGCTGGACTACTATATCCTGGTATACGGATGTGACAATTACCTATGGCCATATGGTGAAAGTCCCATCTCTAAAGTAGAGATGTATCCACTGAATTAGAGTATCACCCCTAATCAAAAGGGCTAATCACAACCAACCGTGAGCATGCTGACTGCATGCTATTTACATGCATTTTTATTTACAATGATTTTTTTTATGTACAAACTACATAATAGATAAGCTTAAAATGTCTTCCCAGCGGTCTGGCTGCACAGATCCATTTTTAATTTTTTTGGATGCACAGATCCTTTAATTCAATGTGTTGTGCAGTTCATCTGACTGAGAAATGGAAATAAAGGATTTTCTACTTACAGGCTGTGTTCCAGGAAATAATCCATGTTTAAGAGTGTATGGAGCATTATATGAGTACTAGTACAATACAGAAAGGTTCTGACCTTTCCCACTTGGCATGACACCTCAAAAAGTCACTGGCATCCTCCCATCGGCAGGCAAGTCGCACACTCTTTCACACCACGTGAAGAGGAGTGCTCATGGTGAGGAAGGAGGAATCAATGCTTTCTCTGGAGCATTCATCATTGTGCCGTAGGCTTGCTGGAATACTGCTATTTGTCCGGCTGGCTTCATTCTTTCTCCCCCAAAGTGAACAGTCAAAAGACACTGCCTTTTCTCACATTTCTGAGGATACCCCCTACTAATTTCTCCCTTTATTTGCAACTGATGGCCTTTTCTCCAGATTAAACCTTTTAGATGAATCCGAACTTCTCCAGGGCCAAACACATGAAGGAATGTGTTCCCAAAAAGAAACCTCTCCATCTGCATGCCAAAGAGAGTATTTGGAGCTTAATTTTGAACTTTTTACAAAACAAACCCTTAACAATATTTCTGTTATCTTAATAATATTAGGGAAATAATAAAAACATGGAATGAATCTGGTGATTTTTTCATTAAACAACTAATAAGAGAGCATATTTTCTCAATTGATCTGAGAAATCACCAAGTAAATGAGTAGCCTGACAAACCTTTTTTCATTTTTTTAAAGAACTGATATGTGTAATGCTTTCAGGTATGTTTTTTTTTTACTGTGAAAAAAGGTTTCTAAGTTTGAATGAAATTAATTATCTGTTATGTATATGCACATTTTCTTTTCATGGAATTATCAACTAATTTATTTTGTTAGGTATGCTTTTTTCATCAAGAAACATATTGTTTGTGTTTTTTAGGAGATCTGATGAAAGAGGAAGAAGTTTTAAACTGGATAATTAAGCAGAAAGAAGAAGATACCATTGAAGAAGTAACTGATGAAATCTTAGAAGATATGTTGAAGGACTATGAATATGTTCTTGTGTTTTTTGGTAAGCAACAGTTTGATATGTACCCTCCATAAAGAGCTTTTCAGTGGTGTGTTTTCTTTTGCAAAATATTTTTGAGCGCATTGAAATTGTATTTTGTTTTTTAGGGGTAATCCAGTTTTGATATTCCATGATGTCCAGTTTTGATATTTTGTATTTTGTTTTTTAGGTACATCTAGTTTTGATATTCCAATATAATTTTTTCTCTTCAGTGATACCCTGTTTAGTTTGTATATCACACTTTAAAGCAATAATGATGTCTATATAATGTACTGGTTCTCTTTCCTTATTAAATTTGCAATTCTACGAGTGTGTTTGAAGTTACACAAAACTACAAGTCACAAAAGTTTTGGCTGAAACTGGGTGAATGCTTTTAGTCAAAACCAAAGTGTAATGAAGCATGAAGATTCCTAAGTGGTATAGTTATATTTAATGAATAAAGTAGCATTGCAGGAATGAAATTGACCAAAGCTGAGTGATGAATTCAGCAATATTTGCCATATATTGGTTGGCCAAAAAGTCATTGTGTTTTTACACATAGATGGCGAAACATGTCTTGAAAGGTAACTAACATCATTTGAAACTGCAAGTTCATTATGTAACATGACAGCTGACACTTCAAGCTTGTTTTAGGAACAGAAAGTGCACGATTTCATTAACAAGTGTTTGTTTGGCGTCGATTTCAAAATGGACAATCAAAAGGAACATTTTTGTCATGTTTTGCTGTATTACTTCCGAAAAAGAAAAAATGTTGTGCAAGCTCATAAAAAGTTATGTGATGTGTAAGGTGAAGATGCCTTAATATCAGGGTGTGCACGGATGCTTGAAAACCTGGAAAGTCCTTGAAAATCATAACGTTTTCAATGTCTGGAATATCCTGGAAAAACGGTGGTTTTTTTTAAAGCTGTCTTGCAAAGCCTTGAAATTTAAAATTAGTGCTTAAAAAATATGTTTGAATTTATTTCAGAAAATCAGTGTTACATCTTTTTTAGCACATCTTTAGTAAAAAACATGGTGCTTATGTTACCACCAGTTTGTCCTTCTGTCCATCCGTCTATCTGTGGACACCATATCTGTGCAACTATTAGTCCGATTTGAAAAAAAAAAAAATCTGCATTGGGAAGCTCAAAACGTGCGAATGATGATCCTTGCACTTAGTTTCTTTTTATGGGGCACAATTTTGCCGCTAGAGGGCGTAAATGCAGAAGATGTCAAATTCAAAATATATTTTATTCCATATATTTGCTTCTAAACACCCGATTGGAAAAAATCTTTTACCTTTCAATTCCATTTATGGCGAAGACTATTTTAGGTATAGTAACTTTTTCAAGTTACACAAAGATTTTCGGCTAGGGTATGTAAAAGTAAATTGTTTTCTACGATTTCTCTGCTTGTAAAACCTTGATTTGAAAAATTCTTTCTGAACTGCATACAGCTCCTGATAGAAAATGTTTGCATATAATTTCAAATTTTTGGTAATGAATGGTTTGGCCACCAGGGGGCGTAAATGTTAGTTTCTGCTTCTGAAGTAATTGCAGCAAAATCTGAGCTTCTAAAATCTTGATTGAAAAAATTCTTTCATGGACCGATACCACTCACGCTGATAAACATTTTCGAACTATTTTCTTCTTAAAGTAATGCATGGTTTCTCCATCAGAGGGTGTAGATGTATATCTTATTTTTGTCTATATCTCTGCTTCTAGGAGTCAGATTTAAAAAAATTCTTTATTGCCGGATAGCGTTTTGGGTGCGAAGTGTTTCTCATATATATTAAAAAATTTCAAGTAATTCATTGACTTTCCACTAGGGGGCGTAAAGGCAGATTGTGTTTTCCCCGATATCTGTACTTCTAAAACTCAGATTTAAAAAATTCTTCCTGTGTCGGATACAGTTCCTCATGGGAAATGTAATGTTTTGCATCTAATTTTTAACAGTTAGTAAAGAATAGTTTGGCCACCAGGGCATGTATGGGTTTATTTCTGCTTCGATATATTTGCAGCAAAATCTGAGCTCTTGAAAACTCAATTGAACATTTTTTTCTGTGGACCGATACCACTCACATTGAACAACTTTTTGAGAATATTTCTTCTTAAAATGATGCATAGTTTTTCCACCAGGAGATGTAGATGCATATCTTATTTTTGTCGATATCTCTGCTTCTAAGAGTCTGATTTGAAATTCTTTTTTCCTGGATAGCATTAACGCTGCAAAATGTTTCTCATAATTTCCAATTTTTCTTAATGCACAAGTCTTCCACCAGAGGGATTAAGTTCACTTTTCCATATACAGCAATATCAGTGGGACTGAAAATCTGATTAAAAAACTTCCTTCTTTGGTTAGATACTACTAACTATGCAAAAACTCTGTGTGCATATTTTCTTCCCAAAATAATGCACAATTTCACCGCTGGGAGTCGCCAATTTTTAATCTGTTTTCTCAATATCTCTGTTTCTACATGTGTGATTTAAAAAATTCTTTCAACACCAGGTGCCACTTACCTTGTAGAACATTTTAGGCTAGTATATGAGGAATTTTGTAGTTCATAGTTCAGATGGTAGGTAGTGTTTTTGTACTTCAGTTTGCAACTGTTTTGCTGCTACTAAAAATCTGTATTGAGAAATTTCTTCTTTACTGTATGCCATTTGCTACAATAGAGATGTGGAGCATTATCTTCTTTAAATAATGCAAAGATTTCCCACTAGGAGTGTAATGGTAGAAACTTTTTTTTTTTTTCTACTATATCTGCTTCCAGGAGATGTATTTGAAAAATTCTTTTTCCATGAATATTTTCCACCTATTTTCAACTTCTCCATTATTCTCAATTCTTCCACTAACAGGCATAGACTTAATCAAGTTTCCTTCTATATTTCTTATTTTAACTGATTAGACGTGTTCCCTCCCAATTCTTAAATTCTGGATCTGCCCTTGCTTTGTTTTATGAGAATTTCAACTTTTATCAATAATAGACTGATTACATGGGAAGATAGTGCAGAATAATAATGAATTAATCATTTTCAGATTGAGGAAACAAAGATAGGCCTTGTGGTAATTGCATCACTATGATTCAGTTTTTGCATTATTGGGTAATTCTCCAATTAAAAACATTAAAAAGAAATGTAATGAGTAAAAAAGCACACTAATCCATTTACATCTTTCATCATTTTTAGTACTTAAAACCAAAATTGATTTAAAAAATATAATTTGGCCATGATACTGTAAAGCATAACAATCATCCTGGAATTATTTTTGTATTTGTCCTGGAAAAGGCCTGGAAAGACCTTGAATCCCCCCCCCCCAAGTGTACAGACCCTGTTAAAACTACTGCAGTGTCAGAATTGGTTTGCGAAATTTCAGTCTGGAAATTTTTATGTGAAAGATGCAATATGCCCAGGAAGGCCAGCTGATGATTACATAAAAAAGGCATTAATTGAATCCAATCGACGTGTTTAACGACACGAGAGATTGCTGAGAATCTGAACATATTGAAACGGAGCGTTGAAAACCATTTAAAACAACTGTGATATGTTAGTAAGCTCGATCTGTGTGTACCACATGAACTCAAAGAAATCTATCTCACTAAGCATGTTGACATCTGCAATTCGCTCTTGAAACAAGAAGAAAACAATCCATTTTTGAAACGCATGATAATAGGTGATAAAAATGGATCGTCTACAACAACATCGAATGGAAAAAAAAATCGTGGTGCAAGTGTGATGAACCTGCTCAAAGCACTTCAAAAGCAGATATGCACCAAAGGAAAGTTATGCTGCCAGTCTGGTGGGATTTCAAAGGTATTGTATATTTCGAATTGCTTCCAAGGAACCAAACCATTAATTCGAAGTATCATCAGCTGGATAAATTAAGTGATGCAGTCAAACAAAAGCATCTAGAATTGTTGAATCTCAAAGGTATTGTGTTTTACCTTGATAGCGCAAGACCACATACAAGTTTGGTCAGTCGTCAAAAATTGTTGCAGCCTGGATGGGATGTGTTACCACATCCACCATATTCACCAGATCTGGCACCACCAGACTACCATTTGTTTCGTTCGTTGCAAAATGCCTTGAATAGTAAAATCTTCACTGCTGATGAGGCTATAGTAGCTGTTCCTATTTTGGGATGTTTTATCAATTGTTGAAATCCGGTTGATTTTTTTTTCTTACCAGTTCCATTCACTTTGAATTACTCTGAAAATTTTTATTCGTGTGTCAAAGGAACAAGACAACGTGCCATTAACAACCGAAACTTTGGTGTCATTTTTCTTGTTTTCCTTATATCCTTTAGACTGCTGAACATATATACACTATTGTTTGTAAAAATTGCAACACCAAGAAAAAGAATCACACTATTCAAATGAAATTTATTTCACAGATTCCTCATGTTACAGGATGTAACTGATTACATTTGTAGACCTACGTAAGATTTTTCGCTTCAAAACTCAGTATCATGTGAAGCCACCTTGAGCAACAATAGTAGCCTCTACATGGCGTAGCATTGAATAGAAGAGGTTTTTTAATATCGTCTTAGAGAATAGCCTGCCAGGCTGTTTCTATGCTTGACTAGAGTTTGTTTGTGGCGACTGGAGAAGGCGCTTGGTGGGCTAGTTGCTTAACTACCATGTCCCAGATGTGTTCGATTGGGAACATATGCAGCGAGCGTGTAGGCCAGGGAAGAAGCGATATCTGCCATGCATGGAAGATGTCTAGGACATTCCAGGCCACATGTGGCTGAACATTGTCCTGCTAGAATATAGTGACAAGACAACTCTGAAGTAAGGGTATCACCTCTGCCTCTAAAATATCCCTACTGAATAGCTAGCTGTTGAATGTTCCCTCAATTCGCATCAGAAGAGATCGCAAATTGAATCCAATGGTGACCCAAACCATGATGACGCTACGAAATGCACCCTGCAAGGTGCCGTTCACCACGATGTTTTAGAACACAAATGTGACCATCATGATGCATTAAGTTGAATCATGGCTCATCAGAAAAGGTGTCTTTTGTTGCCAATTGAAGTGCCAATGTCTGAGACCCTGTTGCAGTCTGAGGCATATATGGTTGAGGGTCAAAGGAATGCGCAGCAATGGGGGCTACTAGCACTAGCAACCAGTCCTCTGTTAAACATACGACGTCGAACTGTACTGGACGACAAAGCCTGACCTTATGAGAGTGCTACACTGCTTCGCTAACATGGATGTTGCTGTGCGATTGGTCGGTACTGTGCAGCAGCGGCGTCTGTCATCTCTCGCAGTCGTGCAGTTTTGCTGTGCATTTCCCGGATTTCTGTGCGCCCGAGCCTTATCTGTCCACTGACTCCACGTTCACGTCACTGTTCTGGCATTTCATCCAGTGTGAGTGGCAATTTCGTGGTAGGAAAATCCAGCTTCTCTCATCCCCAAATCGTTCCTGGCCGAAAGTCCATCAGATGTCCATAATGCGATCTCCTTCGAGGATGGGGCATAGTGAGAAGCAAGATCAGAGGTGTAAGTTGGACGGGGCGGGCAGGCAGGGCATTTGCCCTAAGCACAGCTCAAGAGATGGCGCAAAAACCACTGCTTTTAATCCCATTAAAATTCAAATTCAAACTCTTGCACCAGTTTCTAGTACAGTATTTTGCGTCATAATTTGTCATTTGTCCATTTTTCAGAATTTGCTTGTAGTACATTTCCCAGATTTCGATAGCCTTGGTAGCTTAAAATTCACATTAATTCCTCAAAAAAATTCAGTGGATGTTAGTTGCTTACATTTGGAAATGAAGGCATGGTTTTACAGTCGGTCCAGCTAAAGAAGAACCATAGCCTTCGTCCACAACTATATATATATATATATATATTAAATTCGTAATATATATAACATTAAATTCATAATATAATATATATAAATTTGTAATATATATAACATAGAAAGACAGGTGGGGGCACAATATTTTGTGGTTGCCCAGGGCGCAGAAATGCATACCTCTGCACAAGTTGCACCTTTTCGACTCAATGCCAGCTCTTCACTGATTGCAACATCTGATTTAAGCCAGTCTTTATACTCAAGACCGGACAGTTCAGAGGGCACCAAAACCGCATGCGCATTTTCACTGACATTTTAATCATTTGCATATCCCAACCTGTTGTACATATTCTGTAAGTTTTAACCCAATACCAGTAGTCCTTCATGGTGTTGCAATTTCCACAAGCAGTAGTGTATCTATAACAAAAGTATTGTACCATAGCCAGATACACATTAGTGTTCTCTCTAGAGTTTTTTTACAGCTGGGTGGCAAGAAATTTTAGCGGGGTGGTACTTTAAACGACCCCTTCCTCAACAGAAAAAAAAAAAGAAAGGATGTTGTTTTGCTTAACATGATTGCACTTATCAGATACTTACAGTCATCAGATACTTACTGATAAATCATGTTCAACACAGATTTCAGTCATTTTCACCAATATTTATGGTGTATGTGGGAGTAAGTTTTTCACTCTTACTATTATGTGTGTTGTGAAAACATTCATTACAGGAAATTTAGCTGGGCGGGCCGCCCAGTAAAAAGGCTCTAGGGAGAACACTACACATTCGTGGAAATATGGAAGTAAATATTCCCTATCAATAAATGTGGAAACAATTGTTCTTCCACCTACAAGCTGTTTAATAAAGCATCACTGTGTAACAATGCTTTATTATTCAGAGTTGAAGAAATATTCTTCTCATAATACGTGGTAAATACGTCATGATAATTAACACAGCAATCGGACATTGCCGAATTGACTGTAATTACTATTTCACACATGAATTAAATCACATCAGAAAACTTGAAAATTTCGTCGCCGTGGAGCGGGAATCGAACCCTCATCTCATGATTTACATTCGAACGCGCTATCCGTTGCACCACCCACGACTGCGAATTCACAAGTTTCTGTGTGTTAAGAGCATCGGAATATTCTCCGACCGCATTCAGATCAGATTCACGCAGATTCTGCTGCCACGAATCTGAACGTGGTAGGAGAATATTCCGATGCTCTTAACACACAGAAACTTGTGAATTCGCAGTCGTGGGTGGTGCAACGGATAGCGCTCGAATGTAAATCATGAGATGTGGGTTGGATTCCAGCGCCACGGTGACAAAATTTTCAAGTTTTCTGATGTGATTTAATTCACGTGTGCAACAGTAGTTACAGTCAATTCGGTGATGTCAGATTGCTGTGTTAATTATAATGCTTTATTATACCACTCGCAGGGAGAAAAAGAAGTGATTATCATTTCATTTTTCATTTTGTTCAGAAATATGCATCTAATATACATTATACTTTCAAGTACAACATCCTTCTTAAAATCCATTGAGAAAATCCAACGTTTTCTTTTTTTTTGTTTCGGAGTTAAACAACTGCCATGAGCAAATATCTAAGGGCTAAATGCAGTTGACTTTTTCTATTTAGAACCACTTGTTCTAGTGAGATGCAAGAGCCAGTGACATCAAAAAACACATCACCCATCCAACCCTTGTGTGAGACATGAGCCCTGGCCTTTATCGGACAAATGCTACGAGGCCCGCGTCTCAGACCACCAGGCCACCAAGGTGGTGTTGCATACAAGAATGTATGTATAGAAAACTATAAAAGCCAGATGATGGATATGCTGCCCCAGTGACAAAGTGCTGATTTCTGACCATTCGTTCGAGACATGGCATGTTCGATCCCGCATTAGACATAGGTAGTTTGTTTGCTTTACAGCACTAATTCACATCCCTCACTGGCACCAGTGACCACAAATTAAGGACGAGTGACTATTTATAGCCCTTGGGATTGCTCATGCTTGTCGTTGAACTCCATCTCCAAAGGAACGATGAATAACTAAATATGTAATGTCCAAAAGATACACCTTTCTATCAGTATTTTTTTGTATTTTGACCCTCATATATCTACAGCTTCTGTATTAATATATAAAAATGTGTTACATATGGTGACTACAGCTAAATAGATAAATTCAAAGATAAATTATTCATGTAATTTGCCTTGGTATTTCAGTTCCATGTATAAGAATGTACATATATACGTATCACCATTAGAATTTGTACCTTTAATTTAAACCTGAAGATAAAAAAGTAGCTGAAAAGTAGCAAAAGTCGCTACTTTTCAAAAAAGTAGTGTAGCTAGCTGCTTTTCAAAAAAGTAGTTGTAGCAAGCTACTTTTTCAAGAATATAGTTGTAGCAGTAGCAAGCTACTTTGAAAAGGTAGCTTTCCAATCACTGCTCAAAATAGTAGGATTATACTAGTAATGTGAATTTCTTGATGTAGAACAGAAATCAAAGTTTGATTTCTATTCTACGCCAAGAAATTTGGAGTACTAGTATAGTTATTCTGATAATGTTACTACAGAAGAAAGTGCAGTGAAACATATGGTTAAATGTTTTCAACTGTCAGTACATTATATACATCATACATACATATCACTAAGCTGTTCTTTGAGATTCAGAGGTTAGCTCCAAAAAGAAATACAAACTACTAAATATTTTTACTTACTGTTGTCATATCAAACTTCTCCATTTACAGCGATCTTGACATACAACTCAGGCTTCACTGATATCCATTACACACCATACACAAGATCTTTTATACTTCATACTCATTATATTCTGTTGTTAAAAATAATTCTGTTGATTTCATTTAGAATTTTCATTTTTTTCTTTGTTATTGGTACTGATAATAATGGTGCATCTTACAGTAGATGGTGTCTTAAAATCGATGAAATGTAATAGTTGGTATAAATTGCACTTCCCATGTTTAAATATTTTTGCTTAATACTCAACAGGCCATTTTAGGTACAGAATCACAATATTAAGTCCACAGCAACAAAAATTGCTCCGTTTGTATCACTGACAAAATATTAATTCAGCATGAGAAACTTATCTGTGTTGTGTAACTTCCAGAAATAATTTTAAATTGTGCTAAACTATCAATGGCATGTTATTTCTTTCTTCTTTATTTTTTATTTTTCAGGCTTCTAGAATTTTTGGACATATGTTTCCATGTCTGGTGTTGAAAACATGTTTTAGTTTTATATTATTTTTAATACAATTATCTTGTGCTCTACTGAACTTCTTGCTGTTTATTGTTATTATTATTTTCATTTAGCTCCAAATGAATGCCCTGAATGTGAGCACATTTTGCATGAGCTTGAGAACATTGATGATGATACTGATGACCATGGAATAATGTTTGTTACCACTGATGACATGACAATTGCAAAAAAAGTAGCAAAGCTAAATAAGTTCCCAGCTGTCGTATTATTTAGGAATGGTGCACCAATTGTATATAAGGGTAACTATAAATATTTATTTGCTAATTGTAATAAAAATTTGTGCTACAGCAATACATATTTATAATTTATTATAACCAGTTGGTAATTGGAATTTCATTTACTTTGTGGTGTGAATCAAAAATAAAATTTAAACAAATAGGACACTATCCCATAGCAACATTGAAAATGAATGCAATTTTTTAAAAATGATTCTTTGCACTTAAATTACTCTTGAAAGTATTTGTAATTTATATACACTCTGTGTTATGCCTTTATTTTGCTGCTTTTTGCTGAGCAATTTTTTTATTATAAATTTTTTTGCGCACCTTTCAGTGTATATTGCTTTTGTTCTTTTATTTGATGGTTTTGTGTCTCTGTGACCTTGAAACCTTTACAGGAAGTAATCTTGCTACCATTAATGTCTCCTGAGTTGGACAGGCCAAAAATGGGTAGGCCCAGACAAAGAAATATACTAAGGTAATCTGATGGATTGCTGATGATGGATATTTTGAATTTCTGCATTTCAGGTTTCTCTAGGAAAGGTTATACAGATATATTTTTAGGTATGGTTCTTCTTCTCCTTCTTAGCCTGTTGACACCCACTTTCAGGGTATAGGTCTCCCACAGTCTTTTCCAACTTCCTCGATCCTTAGCTTCAGTCCACCATTTAGCACCTCTACTCTGAAGATCATCTCTCCACCTTGTTCTCTGGCAACCTCTTAGTCTTTTACTATTTCTTGGTTGCCATTCTGTTATTGTGTCCATCTTTCAACATGTCCACCCCATCTCCACTTCAATTCTTTTATTAATTTTACTCGTATATTCTATTATTCCTATTTTTTCTCTTATAAGTTCATTTCTAACTCTGTCTCTTCTTGTTATTCTTAACATTCTTCTCACTTTCTTACTGATATTCTTATTTTTTTTTTTTTTTTTTACATTATCGCTCTGTGACACTCCACGTTTCACTTCCATAAGTAAAAACAAGAATAATTACATGCATTGGAGATTTTTCTTTTTAAGCACAATAGATCACCGGTTAAATAGTCTTTTAAGTATCCAAAAAGCACCATTACCTTGGATAATTCTTCTATTCATTTCTCTTTCTTGTCTTTCTTTAAAACTGATTACTTGACCTAAATAGATGTATTCGTCTACTTTTTCAATTTCTTTTCCTTCTATCAAAATCTTTTCTGTATCCAGAAAACTGTATTGTTCATATTTAAAAGAAACAAAGATTTTATTGTTAATAAAAGATTTTTATTGTTATCAAAGTCTTTTCAATACAGAAAACTGTATTGTTCATATATTTAGTTTTTGCTGTGTTTATTGTCAAACCTTTTAAAAAGACTTTCCATTCATAAATCCATATCATATTTTGCATTCCTTATTGGTAGTTGTAATGATGACTATATCATCAGCAAATCTCTAGTGATTTAGGTACCTTCCATTTATGTTTAAACCCTTTTCTTCCCAGTTTAAATTTCTAAAAATATCTTCTAATACAGAGTTAAATCATTTTGGAGATAGTGGATCTCTTTGTCTAACTCTTCTCTGTATTTTGAAATCTGAGCCTAGGTTCTCTAACTTTATCGTTACTGTCACCCTGCTATATATTTTATTTGTTAAACTGACATATTTTCCTTCCAATGTTTGTCTTTTTATTGAAGAACTCATTTCCTTTTGATATATAGAATCAAAAGCTTCGATGTAGTCTACAAAAACTAAGTGACCTTCTTTTTGATATTCATTTGTTCTTTCTATTAATTGGTTAATTGTATGTAGATGGTCTATTTAGAGTAACCAGACCTAAAACCTGTTTGTTCTACCAATTGTGCATCTTCTAATTGTGAAGTTAATCTTTTTAATATTATTTTTGTGAAAAGTTCATACACTTGTGACAAAATGCTTATAGGTCTATAGTTGTTAATATCATCTTTGTTTCCTTTTTTATGAATAAGAGTTATAACTGCATTATTCCATTGTTCAGGGATTTCTTCCTTTTATATCACTTCGTTAAATAAAGCTGTCAGGGATTTCCATAAAATTTATCCTTCTTTTAAGTGTTCTGTTGTTATTCTATCTTGTCCTAGACTTTTATTTTTCTTTAGTTCTGAAATAACCTTTTCTATTTCATCTATTGTTATTTTTAGAATATCTCCTAAATTTTCTTCTAAATGTTCTTCTGAATCATCAGTTTTTATAGCTCTATAAAGGGTGGTATAGAACTCCTCACAGGTGTTCATTATTTTTTTTTCTATCATATATCAGTTCACTTTTTTTATTCTTGAAACAGAGTGTGCAGTTCTGTCCTCCATTTAACTTCTTTCTTGCTAATTTTATAGAGATTTGTTATTTTCAATAGTTTCTTTCACTCTGTTTGTATTATAGGATCTTATGTCTTTTCTCATTTCTTTCCTGACCAGTTTTTTTTTCTTTCAACATATTCTATTTTTGTCCTGGGCTCAGTTATTTCTTTTTGAATTCTTCTCTTTTTGTTTTCAGATAGCAGGTTTTTCGATTTAATCTATTTGAGTATTTTCTGTTTGGCAAATGTTTTAGACATTTTTTTCTAATGTTTTTTCTATTGCTAATGTTATTCTATCCATTTTTCTTGTGTTTTCTAACATTTCCTTGGGTAGTGTTTTTAATTCTTTACTTAAACAGGATTTAAAGTATTCATTGTTTAATCTTATTATTTCTCCATCGATATGGGTTTTCCTTTGTGCAATCTTCTTAAGCATAGAATCCAGCTTAATTTTAGTTCTTAACATCTTATGATCACTGTCAAATGACATCTTATGATCACTGTCAAATGACATCTTATGATCACTGTATGGTTCAGTAGGAGCTAAAAATGAGATATGGAATCAGATATGGCTTGCACCATTTTGCTAGGGCAGTTAATTATAACAAATAAGGAATTTCTAAAACAGCAGAAAAGGACATCACTGCTGGGGGCATTTTTTAAAGGTCTTAGTTGAGGGCAACAACTGGGATAATGCAACATTTAACATTAATTTTCACACGGAAAATCTTTGAAGCAATAACACTGTTCCTTCAATCATGATTTAGATACAGCAATAAATATTTCAAAGATTTTGGTACCTGTGATCCATGACCTGCTATAAAATCTTCAGCCCCTTCTCTCTCTCTAGTTTGTTCTTGCTTTGAGTTTGTACCTATGTATCTGGCAAGGGCTGAACTACAGTTTGATCAAATTTGGGAAACATTTGCCTCAAAAATGTTTGATAAATTCAGAAAATTAAGCACTTAAATGGCCATTTTGGCATATATAGTGAAACTTCCATTAACATGCACCTCCAAACAATGGTAACCTCCGAGCAACAGCAAGTTTTGGTTGGTACAGAACAGCTGCCATAGGATTAACATTAACCTCTGAACGGCAATCAACAGACACCCTAGTCAGTCCCAAAGGAGATCTAACAGACACTTTGTCCGTTAGGCTTCTATGTAGTTCCTTCTGTAATTTGGCGAGAATAAGTTTGGTACAAAGAGTGTTGCTAAGGAAGTGTGTTTAGGGACAAAGAATATTTATTGATAAAGGAACAAAAACTATTACTAAAGGAAGTGTGTTTATTCCTTCTGGTACAGTGGTGTGCTTGAGTAAAAAGAAAGGACTTAAAGTTTAGTTCTGTGTGAGGCAAGCTCCAGTTCCCATGTATATTCCAGTCACCTAGGAGTGGTTGCCGGTGCCTGGAATGTTGCCCATTGGTGGTAGTATCTATTGGTTTGATTCCTGTGGGTGCTCTTCCTGTTTTATGGCATGCTTCCAGCTAACTGTGCAGTTAAAATTCACCATCTAACACATTTTTCTTTTTTGTTTCCTGTAGCTTACCTTAACCTTAAACTCCTAGTTTGCTAGTCTCCTAGGGCTGTTTAAGATGAGACATCTGACACTGCTCTCCTAAAATCCTCTACCCCATGATTTCTTTATTTAATAACTAATTCAGATTTATTCAGCAGTCAGTGTTTGGAGAAAACATGGTAACATTTTTTTTCATAGGCTTTATACACCTATTCTGCTTTTGTACAAATACAATGGACTAGCAATTTTAACTTTAGCCCAACCTCTGAACAATGACCAACTCCCAACTGCGGTCACTTTTTTCTGGTCCAAGTAGTGGCTGTTATGTGGAAGTTTCACTGTATCTACACAGTTGAGTCACATTATTGTGACCACCTCCTACTTTTGATGTGCTTTCTTTCATTGGCTATGCGCTGTGGACATGTCGTGAGCTGGCTTGGAGGGTATATAAGGTGTGTTGTAGGCATTCTTATAACATATCACTCATTGCTGTCTTGGATAAAGGGAGATATTTATCAGATTTGCAAAAAGGGATGATTATCGGCTTTCAGGACAAAGGTGGCAGTATTTCTGAAACAGCGCAGTTTGTGAACTGTTCGTGTGCTGCTGTTGTTAAAGTGTGTCATGGTTGGAAAAATGGCACCATTGCGAATAAGCGAAGTGGAAACTGCGGAGCACCACATGCCATTGATGTGAGAGGTGAACAACGTTGGCTGCGAAGGTGCGTGAGGGCCGATCGGCACGCTACAGTGGAGCAACTCATTAGCCGAATGAACCAGGGGGCTACCGGAAGTGTGTCTAAAATGACAGTTCAGTGAATCCTGCTGCATATGGGGCTCCGATGCAGATGGATGGTCACTGCACCTATGCTAACGAAGATGCATCCGCAGAAAGGCTTACATTTGCACAGCAGTATCGGAATTGGACCTCCGCTGATTGGCAAAGAATTGCCTTCTTTGATGAGTCACGTTTTCTGCTTCATCGAACGGATGGACATTGGCGTATAAGGTGAGAAACATCGGAGAACAAACACTCTTCAACCATTGCTGGAAGAACACAAGCTGGTGGGGGCAGCATTAGGGTCTGGAGAATGTTTTCGTGGCATTCCCTGGGTCCACTCATACCTGTGGAAGGCACTATGGATCGAATTCATTATGAATCCATCCTTGCAGACTACGTACACCCATACATGCTGGTTGCTCACGGTGGTAGTTAAACCTCCTCTATACATGCTGATTGTCTTCCCTGGGGCGGATGGGATCTTCCAGCACGACAATGTGACGTGTCACACAGCTAGAAATGTCTGAGAGTGGTTGGAAGAGCACGATGAAGACCTCAAAGTACTTCCCTGGTTCCCTAATTCCCCAGACTTAAACCCAATTGAGCATCTGTGGGACCACCTCAATCATGTTGTGCGCTCTATGGATTCTCCATCACGCACCCTCCAGCAGCTGTCAGATGCATTGCAGTCAGCATGGCTCCACATACCTGTGTAAACACCTTCCAGCACCTTATTGAGTCACTCCCAGCCTGTTTAGCTGCTGTCCGCGCTGCACACGGTGGTTACTCTGGATATTAGCTGGTGGTCACAATAATGCGACTCGACTGTGTAGTTGTTATCGAACCATATCAAAATATAGTGAAGTGGGATTAATTCTTAGTTCAAATCATTGATCAGATAATTTTATTTGGTAGACTGGATTCCCATGATAAAAATAATTTTATTTGGTAGACTGGATTCCCATAATAAAAATAATTTTATTTGTTAGACTGGATCCCCACTGTGCAGTAGGGATTTTTAATTAAAGAAAATTTAAGAGGTTTACTAAATTGAGGAACATTTTAGCCAATGTCTTTTTACTCTTTGTGATATGAAAGCTCATTTATATCATTATCTTAACAACAGTGATGAATGCGCTTCCCCCCTCCCTTTTTACCCTTGATATTGTGAAAAGCATGCATACATAGTTTGTAGCATTAAAAACATTTGCTAGCAATTTGATTAAAACTAACTGGAGATAATTATAGCCAAATTCATCTCTTTCTGATTTAGCTAAAAGTTGAATGAATTTCTGGATCAAAAACAAATTTTACTAGTAAAAAATATTTGATTTGTGGACAGCTAGATTTACTACTAGGAGTGAACTTAAGTTTCATCATGACAAGAATGAACTCATTGGTAGAGTAATCAATGTGAAACTTGCTCAGCTGGATATAGTATAGAGACTAGGTGACTGTTCCTCCTAGGGTAGTGAAACACTAATTGTGGTTAATAAAACTGCTTTCCAAGACCTATGTTTTATATACAAGTACTTTATGGGCAGTTCTTTAAAACAAAAATTAACTTCTTTACAAATTTACATAATTTTTCTGCCCCCACAACAATTTGTTACAGAGCATGTAATACAATTATATTCATTACTAATGAAAAAGCTAAAAACTACTGATTTCTTTTTTTTTTTTTTTTTTTTCCGTAGTTTGCTACTGAAAACTTCCAATAAGGGTTGGATCATTGGTAGCTGTCATGAATTAGTTTTATCTCCACTAGCTTTTGTAGTTGACTGAGCTAACTTCTTACGTACTTTTTGAGTATTATAGAATGCAGTTTGAGATTGCATTAACATTTCACTTATGGATTCCGTCTTATACTTTGAAGTTTGAAAAACATCTTATTTTTAAAATGATACCAACCATTTGAAATCAATTATTATAATGAGTATGATATCAATATGCTGTTCTGGTGCTATCTCATGCTTGGCTTGCCATTTGACAAGGGAAAATGTTTGCAGTTCAAAATTCCTGAAGTATCTGTATGCAGTATAGTCTTCCTACTCTAGATTTTTAATGCAAATGTAATTTTGAACTAGAGTGAGCAACAACAGGGGAAAGTGAGCAGAACTTCAGCTTCCATCTTGTAACATTCCAAAGTATCTCTGGTAATTGTTTGCTGTATGAAAATGACTCTTTTGTTTGACTTTAGTGAGGTATGTTCTCCACCTTTTGTTCCTAACTACAACTCTATCAACTTTATTATTAATATTCAATGTGTCTTTTGAAACATGGGAATTTAGTAGGCTACTTTGTTTTGCAGATCAGCTTATTCATTTTGATCATCTTTTTTATGTATTATGTTCTTTTAATGTTTTTCAAGTTGTGTGTTAATTTTATTCTCATGTACTTAGGTGACTTGAAAGATGAAGATGCCCTTTTACAATGGGTGACAAGTGAAGATGCCCTTGACATTCCAGATAAAATTGAAGAAGTAAATACTAGAATGCTTGATAAATTGCTGGATACCTCACCTTATGTTGCTGTTTTATTTTGTGAGTAACTTAAAAAATAATATATTTTTTAATTAATTATTATTGCTATTGCTAGTGAAAGATATGTTCATTGTACCATATACAATTTCAAACTATTATTACCTATTTTTTCTTAGTGTAGTTTACACTTTAGCATAATATTACAGATCTGTTTAAAAATAAAACATGTTTACCCAAAGATATTTTCAAAAAGTATATAGCATGTAATTTTTGCTTGCATATAAAAATTTGTGTTTATTATTTTTGACACAGAAGGGGGTAAATGCAATAAGAATTATTTCCATTTTGATGCATTAGGCATTTTAACATTGCTGAAATAGCCTTTAATCTGATATGTTTTATCATAGTGGAGAGAGAGAGAGAGAGAGAGAGAGAGAGAGAGAGAGAGAATGAGAGTGAGTGAGTGAGTGTGTGTGTGTTGTGCTATGTTCACCTTATATAGTGAAACTGTGTGTGTGTGGTTACTGTCAGTATTTGTCATTTTTTCTCAGACTTTATTTGGAGATACTTGTTAATTATGACATAAGTTATGATGATGACTTAATCCACTTCACGGAGTCAAAGTCCTGCTCTAATGATTTGCTCCATGCCATGGGGTCAAAGTTTGAAATTCAGGAGTAGCTGGTAACGCAACTACTTCTGAATTTCAGACTTGGACCCAGTGTGCCATCGCAAGGTTTAATTCTCAGGCAAAATTACATGGAAGCTTCCTATGTTTTTAGGCTTTTCAGCTGGAATGGAAATTAGTTATAGTTGCTTCCCTGATCTATCACATTGTAATGAGCTTCCAGGTTATGAATACATTATCAAATAATTGGAATATAGAAAAGAGGATCAGAAATGCAGTTTTTAAGGGGGGGGTTATCTCTAAACTCTATCAGAATTAAAGGTCAAATTGATGTACAAACATTGTAAGATGGTCACTAATTGATTGGCAAATAGAACAAGTCTGTTCTTTCATCTACATCTTAATTTCTATGAAATGGTAGTCTCTCAGACTTACGTTAGATCTAGTTTGTGCCTTTAACTTTTTATATAAAACAAAGTATCTTTTTGAGAATTCCGTTAGTAATGGTGCTTTGCTGTTCTCTTCAAATGCAGTTAGAAACTTCTAGCATGAATTTGTCATTTTTTAAGGGAATTCAATTAACGGAGCTTCACAATACTCTCCAGGGAAGGTCAGAAACTTCTAAGATTAATTTTTTATTCCTTTAAATGGTGGAGACATTTGGGATACTTGCAACATATACTTCTTTCTCCTGACTCAAGGAATTTTGTGAAAACTACTACGAATTTTTCTATTTCAACTTCCAAATCATCATTCAGTAAACCTTACCTTGTTCGTTTACTCTAAGCAAAATTCACAAATAATATATGCGGTGATTTCATTTCTGCATGATATGCAAAAGACTGCATAGAACTGGATGTCTATAAAATGAAGTAAACGGTCTTAAAAGTATAACTATGCAATACGGGGATTACTAAGATGACACAGAAATTACTTTTTATCAAATTTTTGGGTTGTGCACTAACCCATCATCGGGACCGACCCAAGATAGTAGGTGCTGCCACTCAAGCCGTAACACCAAGCCATTATGTTCATTAATGTATGTGTACTCTTTGAAAATGCTCTCACATCTGGCACTCTTTGAAAATTCTCTCACACCAACAGCACTGTGTAAAATGGAAATTGGAAGTAAGTCTAACCATTGTTTAACCTAGTGCCACAATTAATGAACTGAACAGTTATTAGCCATGGCAGACGATTCCAATTTTGTTATTGCACAGTTGTTTACGGTTCATCTGCATTTCGCCATGATACAACTATGGAGGTGAGTGATTCAGAGCTAAGAAGTGAAATGCGTTGTGCGATAAAATTTTGATATCACTTGGGTAAAACGGCTCCAGAAACAGTTGATTTAATGAAAAAAGCTTACAAAGATAAATGTCTGGGTGAGTCAATGATTTTTAGATGGCATCATGATTTCAAAAAAGAGCGTTTGTCACCAGAACTCGCTCCTAGGCCTGGTCGACCTGAACGTGTTGTTACGGAGCGTACTGTTAACATTGTTTGGGCAATCCAGCAAGAAGATCCACAAATGACATGTGAAGACATAGCAGTGTCAACTAATACTTAAAAATGTTGGCATTCCGCATTCTATGCGACAAATTACTGCTGCATATTGTGTGTTCCAGATGGGTACCTCATCACCTGAGGAGAGAACAATTGTTAGCCAGAGTTCAGGTGTGTCATGAGTGGAAACAAATGATTGCAAAGGATCCAAACTTTCTAAACACAGTAATAACTGCCGATGAAACATGGGTCCACTATTTCGACCCCTCCCCTTCACAAAGCACGCAACGAGTGTCTGAAAGCATACAGGCTCGCCTCCTCCGAAAAACATCCGCCAAACCAAATCAGCTGGGAAGGTGATGATCATTTTCTTTGATCATAAAAGTGTAGTCTACCAGCATGCCATTTCTCCACAATTTACTGTCAATGCTGAGTATTAAATTTCAGTCTTGAAGCATCTGGGATGACACATATCGATTAAGCGACCAGAACTGGTGGGCAGGTGGACCCTACACCATGATAATGCCCGCCCACATGTGGCTGCTTGTGTTCAACAGTTTGGAAGTGCAGTACTGAAATCATGCCACAGCCTGCCTACAGTCCTGATTTCACCCGGTGCAATTTCTGGTTGTTTCCACAATGGAGAAGAAGTTCTGTGGTGCAACATTCAATGCAGATGCTGAAGTTATTCAAGCTGTACAGGACAGTCTAAAGCAGCTTCCACAAAATATCTTCGCCACATGCTTTGAAAAGTGAACTGAATGATGGGACTGTTGCATATCATCCGAGGGAAAATACTTTGAGAAAGAATAACGTATATTTTGCTGGGTTTTTTTTTTTTTATGGAATGGCCATTGTATTATTGTATTATATATCATCATCATCATGATCATTGTCAACCATTATCAATCCACTGCTGGACGAAGGTCTCCCCAAGTTTCCTCCACAACGGTCTGTCTTGTGCCAGTCTCCTCCATGTCACCCCTGCATACTTTCGAATTTCATCCACCCATCTTCCATGTGGTCTTCTTCTGGGTCTTTTCCTGTCCCTTGGAATCCAATCTAAAATTTCGGCTGTCCATCGATGATCTGTCCTTCTGGCAGTATGTCCAGCCCATTGCCATTTCAGGGATTTAACTCTGATCATGATGTCTTCCACTCTTGTCATTTTTCGGATCCACGAGTTCCTCTTCTTATCTCTCCTGGTTACACCAAGCATGCACCTCTCCATGGCTCTTTGAGTTGTCTGCAGCCTTTGTATGTCTCTTTTAGTTAAGGTCCACGTCTCTGCACCATATGTAAGCACTGGAAGGATGCATTGATCAAACACTTTTCTTTTAAGACATAATGGCATATTGCTCTTGAAAATTATGTTGTTTCTTCCAAAAACTCTTCAGGCAAGTTTTGTACGCCGATTAATTTCTTCATCAATGTGACCCTCACTTGATATCTGCTGTCCAAGATAAACGTACGTGTCTGTTATCTCCAGCTTTTCTCCATCAATCGATAAATCTTCATTTCTTGTAAAAGCATTGAACATCACTTTTGTCTTCTGAAAGTTCATTTTTAATCCCACTTCTTTACTCTTGTCAGCAAGTTCCTGGATCATACTCTGCAGCTCTGATGGGCTAGTTGCAAAAATGACTACGTCATCAGCAAAACGAAGGTGGGTTAGATAATCTCCATTAATCTTTATCCCCTTGTTTTCCCAGCTCAGTGACTGAAAAACACCCTCCAATGTGGCATTAAAGAGCTTCGGAGATATGGTGTCACCTTGTCTCACTCCCTTTCCAATATTTATGTGTGTTGTATTTTCAAACCGCCGAATCTTTGCACTTGCATTTTCATAGACGTTATTAATAATATTAATGTATGCATCTTCAATACCGCAGGTTTTCAGAGCCATTGTAACTGCTGATGGTTTCACCAAATCAAAGGCTTTTTCATAATCGATAAAAGCCATGCACAATGGAAGTTCATATTCCCTCGCTCTTTCAATTAGTTCTCTCAGCACATGGATATGATCTATTGTGCTGTAGCCACTCCTGAATCCAGCTTGTTCTCTCGGTTGAGCCATGTCCAGTGTTACCTTCAAGCGGTGTGAAAGAACTTTAGTGAAGATTTTATAAACTACTGATAGGAGGCTGATAAGTCTGTAGTTCCTGAGATCCTCAATGTCACCTTTCTTATGTAGCAGGATCATTGTAGCGGTGTTCCAATCCTCAGGAATCTTTCCTTCATTAAGGCATCGAGTGAAAATTTGGGCAAGTACTGTTTCAATTTCTCCACTTGCTTCTTGTATGATGTCTACAGTAATTCCATCTTCTCCTGGAGCTTTTCCCCGCTTCATGTTCTTGATTGCATGTGCAACTTCTGCTGGAAGGACTGGAAGAACTCTGGTACTGGTATCTTTCCTGATGTCTGGAGTGCATGTATCATCCCTTTCATATAATTTGGAGTAGAAATCTTTCACTCTTGTCAAAATTTCGCCTCTATTTCTTGTTACAGAACCATGTTCTTTTCTCAGTGCCATAATCTGTTTTCTTCCCTTACTGAGATGTCCCTTTGCTATCTTTAGGCTTTGGTTGTTTTCAATTGCTTTCCTCACTAGTTCACAGTTGAATTTTCTTACGTCTTCAGTGATACTTTTTCGTACTGTCTTGCATAGCTCTATATATTCCACTTTGGAAGTCACATCTTCTTTAGTTGTCCTCATCTCTCTTCTTTTTTGCATCAACATTTTCGTTTTTCCTGATAATTTATTTACATGCAACTTGTTCTTAGACCAATAATTTGTTTACATGCAACTTGTTCTTAGACCCAGCTAATTTTGTTGCTGTTTCCATAAGAGCTTTGGCTACTTTTCTGTTAACTTCAGAGCTGTCCACTTCTTCCGATGTTAGGCCTTCTAAAGCAGAGAACCTGTTCTTCAGTTCCAACTTGAAGGTATTATGGTGTTTTTAGGGTTGGTTATGTCAATAGATTTCGTTTGTCTTATGAGCTTGCCACGTTCAAGTTTAGTGTTGAGGTGCATCTTACATCTCACCAATATATGGTCACTACCTGTGTTGAACTTGTTTAGCACACTGCAGTCTTCTATGACGAATTTTTTGTTACACATAAGAAAATCAATTTCACTTGTCGTCCCATTTGGATGTCTCCATGTCCATTTCCTGTGTGGCTTTTTCTTGAAGAAGGAGTTCAAGATGAAAAACCCTTCTGCCTCTGCAAACTCAACGAGAGTATTTCCACGCTGGTTTCTGTTGCCGTGACCGAATTTACCTACTGAAATTTCATTCTGTTGCCGTTGCCCTATTTTTGCATTGAAATCTCCCATAATTATTTTCAAGTGCTGCTTACCTTTATTATTTAGATGACAAATTTCCTCATAAAATTCTTCAATTTCTTCTTCAGGATGGCTTGTGGTGGGTGCATAAGTTTGAATAATCTGAGCCTGGTATCTTTTCGAGAGTTGGATAACAAGCCGTGCAGCTCTGTCAGAGGAACTTTCAACTTCTACAACTTTATCCTTCAGTTTCTTGTTTATTATAAATCCAACACCACTAGTTCTGCCAGTATCTGTCCCACAATAGTAGAAGAGATGTCCACTTTTCAGTTCGATGAGATCTTCTCCTTTTCTCCTTACCTCACTTAGCCCCACGATGTCCCACTTGATCCTTTGTAGTTCCTCTTCCAATTCAAGAAGCCTTGAATCAGAAGATAGGGAGCGTCCATTGTACGTTGCCAAGGTCAGCATCAGATGGCAGCCTAGTCCGGTCCTCCGGGATTCTTAGCACCCTCTGCCTTCATGTCGCACTGGCCGCTGCCTTGGCCAGGTACATTCCAGCTGCCGGAGACTGAGGGCCAAGATTTAAGTTGTGGAGTCATTTTGGAGGGGTTTGGCCATAACTCACCACGCTGGCCAATCGGGTTGGTGAGTGTGGGATAGAATTTCCTCTAATCCCGATGGTATAGTTATACTGCTATTGGCGGTCGTCAGAGCCCCTTTAGTGGGAACAGGATGCATCACAAGAAGGTGGGGTTGACATTTGTCAAGGAGAGGCTGTGATGTTATGCATCACCTGACCTTACATCCCATATATATATATATATATATATATATATATTTATTAGGAACAGGATGCACCACGAGAGAAGGCGGGGCTGACATTTGTCATGGAGAGGCTGTGATGTTACGCATCACCTGACCTTACATCCCATATATATATATATATATATATATATATTTATTAAGGGATGTAAGGTCAGGTGATGCGTAACATCACAGCCTCTCCATGACAAATGTCAACCCCACCTTCTCGTGGTGCATCCTGTTCCTACTAAAGGGGCTCTGACGACCGCCAATAGCAGTATAACTATACCATCGGGATTAGAGGAAATGCTATCCCACACTCACCAACCCGCTTGACCAGCGTGGTGAGTTATGGCCAAACCCTTCCAAAATGACTTCACAACTTAAATCTTGGACCTCAGTCTCTGTCAGCTGGAATGTACCTGGCCAAGGCAGCAGCCAGTGCGACATGAAGGAAGAGGGTGCTAAGAATCCCCGGAGGGCCGGACTAGGCTGAAATCTGATGCTGACCTTGGCTACGTATAATGGACGCTCCCTATCTTTGATTCAAGGCTTCTTGAATTGGAAGAGGAACTACAAATGATCAAGTGGGACATTGTCAGGCTTAGTGAGGTAAGGAGAAAAGGAGAAGATCTCATTGAACTGAAAAGTGGACATCTCTTCTACTATTGTGGGACAGATACTGGCAGAACTAGTGGTGTTGGATTTATAATAAAAAGAAACTGAAGGATAAAGTTGTAGCAGTTAAAAGTTCCTCTGACAGAGCTGCATGACTCGTTATCCAACTCTCAAGAAGATACAAGGCTCAGATTATTCAAACTTGTGCACCAACCACAAGTCATCCTGAAGAAGAAATTGAAGACTTTTATGAGGAAATTTGTCATCTAAATAATAAAGGTAAACAGCACTTGAAGATAATTATGGGAGATTTCAATGCAAAAATAGGGCAACAGCAACAGAATGAAACTTCAGTAGGTAAATTTGGTAACAGCAACAGAAACCAGCGTGGAAATACTCTCGTTGAGTTTGCAGAGGCAGAAGGGTTTTTCATCATGAACTCCTTTTTCAAGAAAAAGCCACACAGGAAATGGACATGGAGACATCCAAATGGGACGACAAGTGAAATTGATTTTATTATGTTAACAAAAAATTCGTCATCGAAGACTGCAGTGTGCTAAACAAGTTCAACACAGGTAGTGACCATAGATTGGTGAGATGTAGGATGCACCTCAACACTAAACTCGAACGTGGCAAGCTCATAAGACAAACAAAATGTATTGACATAACCAACCTTAAAAAACACCATAATACCTTCAAGTTGGAACTGAAGAACAGATTCTCTGCTTTAGAAGGCCTAACATCGGAAGAAGTGGATATTTCTGAAGTTAACAGAAAAGTAACCAAAGCTCTTATGGAAACAGCAAAGAAATCAGCTGGGTCTAAGAACAAGTTGCATGTGAACAAATTATCAGGAAAAACCAAAATGTTGATGCAAAAAAGAAGAGAGATGAGGGAAACTAAAGATGCGACTTCCAAAGTGGAATATATAGAGCTATGCAAGACAGTACGAAAAAGTATCACTGAAGACGTCAGGAAATTCACCTGTGAACTAGTGAGGAAAGCAATTGAAAACAACCAAAGCCTAAAGATAGCAAAGGGACATCTCAGTAAGGGAAGAAAACAGATTATGGCACTGAGAAAAGAAGATGGTTCTGTAACAAGAAATAGAGGCGAAATTTTGACAAGAGTGAAAGATCTCTACTCCAAATTATATGAAAGGGATGATACATGTACTCCAGACATCATGAAAGGTACCAGAGTTCTTCCAGTCCTCCCAGCAGAAGTTGCTCATGCAATCAAGAACATGAAGCGGGGAAAGCTCCAGGAGAAGATGGAATTACTATAGACATCATACAAGAAGCAAGTGGAGAAATCGAAACAGTACTCGCCCAAATTTTCACTCGATGCCTTAACGAAGGGAAGATTCCTGAGGATTGGAACAATGCTACAATGATCCTGCTACATAAAAAAGGTGACATTGAGGATCTCGAGAACTACAGACCTATCGGCCTCCTATCAGTGGTTTATAAAATCTTCACTAAAGTTCTTTCACACCGTTTGAAAGTAACACTGGACATGGCTCAACCGAGAGAACAAGCTGGATTCAGGAGTGGCTACAGCACAATAGATCATATCCACGTACTGAGAGAACTAATTGAAAGAGCGAGGGAATATGGACTTCCATTGTGCATGGCTTTTATCGATTATGAAAAAGCCTTTGATTCGGTGAAACCATCAGCAGTTACAATGGCTCTGAAATCCTGCGGTATTGAAGATGCATGCATTAATATTATTAATAACATCTATGAAAATGCAAGTGCAAAGATTCGGCTGTTTGAAAATACAACACACATAAAAATTGGAAAGGGAGTGAGACAAGGTGACACCATATCTCCAAAGCTCTTTAATGCCACATTGGAAAATGCCTTTCAATCACTGAACTGGGAAAACAAAGGGATAAAGATTAATGGAGATTATCTAACCCACCTTCGTTTTGCTGATGACATAGTCATTTTTGCAACTACCCCATCAGAGCTGTAGAGTATGATCCAGGAACTTGCTGACAAGAGTAAAGAAGTGGGATTAAAAATGAACTTTCGGAAGACAAAAGTGATTTACCATGCTCTTACAAGAAATGAAGATTTATCGATTGATGGGGAAAAGCTGGAGATAACCAATACCTAAATTCATCTTGGGCAGCAGATATCAAGTGAGGGTCACATTGATGAAGAAATTAACCGGCATATAAAACTTGCCTGGAGAGCTTTTGGAAGAAACAGCATAATTTTCAAGAGCAATATGCCATTATGTCTTAAAAGAAAAGTGTTTGATCAATGCATCCTTCCAGTGCTTACGTATGGTGCAGAGAAGTGGACCTTAACTAAAAGAGACATACAAAGGCTGCAAACAACTCAAAGAGCCATGGAGAGGTGCATGCTTGGTGTAACCAGGAGAGATAAGAAGAGGAACTCGTGGATCCGAAAATGACAAGAGTGGAAGACATCATGATCAGAGTTAAATCCCTGAAATGGCAATGGGCTGGACATACACCGCCAGAAGGACAGGCCATCGATGGACAGCCGAAATTTTAGATTGGATTCCAAGGGACAGGAAAAACCCAGAAGAAGACCACATGGGAGATGGGTGGATGAAATTCGAAAGTATGCGGGAGTGACATGGAGGAGACTGGCACAAGACGAACTGTTGTGGAGGAAACTTGGGGAGACCTTCGTCCAGCAGTGGATTGATAATGGTTGACAATGATGATGATGATGATATATATTAATAATCCTATAATGTGCATGAAGTATTTCTTTGGATAATATGTGAAGAAAATGTTTTTTCCAGAAAGTTATATTATAAATATAACTTTTTAGTTGATCAGAAAATGTGTAGATACCACTTTGTTTTAAATTGATAACTGAGACGAAGTTGCATGTTGCTGTTTTTAATTAAGATCAAGAAGACAGTCCAGAGTGTGATAAGGTCCTTGCTGAACTGGAAAACATTGATGATGATGCTGAAGCATATGACATCGACTTTGTGAAGATTTCAGATCCTGAAATTTCTGAGGAATATAGCATTGTCACATTCCCAACACTTGTGTTCTTCCGCAGGAGATTTCCTCAGTTTTATGATGGTAGGTATTCTTTAATAATTTCTGGTTTGCTTTTTTATAGAATTTGTAATGAAAATAAAATATGAGAAAAATTAGACTGTAATGTATTAAATAGTAAAATGCATGAAATTGTTTAAGACTATATACCAGCATGCATCATTTAAGTACTATCGCCAAAATACCGATATTTACTACTACAGAGAAAATATCCACCTATTGTCGTAAAAACAAGAAAACTGTTTCTTAAGTTAAATAACTTGGATAACTTATCATAATAAGTTTCATAAACAGTATGAGCTGTCATGAGTTGTAAGTCCGAAAATGCACGTTTGTTTCAAAAATACTTTTTCCAAAGAAAATTTGTTTTATATGTCAGTTATCAAAATACTATACAAATACATCATATACTCAAAAATATTTAGTAAATAATTATTTTTCTGAACAATATTTTTAAATTGGAAAAAAAGAAATATCTGCAACATAAGAAGTATGAAATAAAGCTCAAAGCTGTTTATACACATATTTATAGCAAATTGTCATTATCGGAGTGTATGCAAAAAATATAGCATCAATCACATGTTTTGAACCTCACGTTCACTGCTAATTTTACATCAGAGAGAATGCATGAATTGGTGAATCAGCAAACATTTTACTTTTGCATTTAATAAAAGAAAAAAATGTGAGATAAGGGATTATCAATTAATGAATTCGTAAACATTTTACTGTTGTGTTAATAATACAAAAAAAAAAGTTATATATGTGAAAACTGTATATTTGATGTTGTTTCCAAGAGCCATTCATTTGTCAACAGATTTTATTGCATTCAGTGAGATCAGAGTTACTCACTGTAAATTCCAAAAGTCAGGTAACAGATATTTCATATAAACATCTCATTAGAAGTAAATTTCACTTATGTAAACACATACAGTATTGAAGCAATAAAATGCACTACCTGATGAAAAAAATGCCACACCACAAAGACGTGAACGCAGCGCCATGCAAATTGCAGGGTGGGTGCACACATACAAGTTATGCAAATGATTGCATTTTCAAGCCAATCGCACAATCAGTACACAGGATATAAGCTGACAACCAGCCCATGAGGCCATCGGGTGAGACGTCGCCACGACTGTGAGAAATGAGTGGTTCTGCTATAACCGTGTCTGGAGAACGAACAAGGGGTGCCAATGCCGTTTAGATGCCGTTGTACGAGATTTCGTCAAACGGATGAGTTCACAAGAGGTGTTATCGTAAGCCTTCGTGCCACTGGATGGTCCTTGCGTCATATTGTGGAAAAAAACACAACGTGATGCCACAACCGTCGGTTGCATTTGGAGGCAGTTGTCCCGGGTAGGATCTGTGCGATGTCTTAGGGAGACTGGAGCATGAAGGCGTACGTCCAAGCACACCAATCGTCGCATCCGACGTCATGCCATTGCGAACCCACAGGCCTCAACGTGCTACATTTTGTGGATTGTACGGGAAGGCTTGGGTGCTCCGATATCAATGTGGACAGTGTTGCACCGATTGGCTGCTTGGTTTGTTGTCCAGCTGTCCATTGCAAAGGCTACCCTTAACAGCGAGCCATTGTCATCACCGCTTGGCATGGTGTCGATACATGGGGTACCGAATGGAACAGTGTGGTATTCTGCGACGAATCGCGGTTCTGTCTCGCCATTGATGATCGCCATGTGAGAGTCCGCAGGTGACGTAATCAACAGGCGGATTCCTCCACCATTGTGGAGCACCACACGGCCCAGCAACGTGGAATCATGGTGTGGGGTTCTATCAATCCCAACAGCCAGTCACCGCTGGTATGCATTACGGGCACATTGACCACACGCCGCTATGTTGATAAGGCCTGTGGCACTACCATATCTGCAGGGCATCCCAAATGCCATTTTTCAACAGGATAATGCCCGGTCGCATACCACTCTGATCAGCCTGAATGCTTTACTCAGTGTGCGGATGATTCCATGTCCAGCACGATCCCCCGACCTCTCCTCGCCCATCGAGCATCTGTGGGACACGATTGGATGTCAGTTAAGTACCCTGCCACCCCCGCAAAATGAAGATGAACTGTAGACTCGGATCAACACCACATGGACTCTATTTGGACTCTCACTGCCTCGATGTCACATCGGATTAAATGCTGTATCGCCTGAAATAGGGGCCACACTCCTTATTGATCATCCTGTATATTTGGCCACTGTAGCCTAGTCTGTATGTGACAATTAAATCATTTGTTTAGGACCTACTTGGCTATCTGTGTGTGCAGTTTGGTCTGTTTTTGAGCATTCCTTCATGGTGTGGCATTTTTTCTGTCGGGCACTTTATATGGTTAACTTTCAAATGGGGAAATTAGGCTATAAAATAGTCCGAGATTATTCAGTTCATCACTTCTAATGATTTACAATTATATCTCATTCGGAGATTGTGCAAATTTGTAATATACAGTTAATAACTTTTCAAAATGAAGATTTTTTTAGAAATGAAATAATAAAACATACCTTGAATTCAAATACTTCCAGGAGTAGCTTTTTTATTTTGAAATAATAGGTATATCCATAGATGTGTTGGTCTGAGTTCATATCCATCTTGAATTAGGTGAACAAACGTTTTTTACGCTTAAAATACAGAAGTATTAAGTTTTGAAATTACAATGACAAGATGAAAAAGGGGGGCAGATAAAATAGGTACGATAGAAATAAAATTCCATTAAAAACCTCTAAAACTGCAAATCCACAGTCATTCCGCTTGATACCAGATGCATTTCAAATTTGTAATTCTATGGTCATCATCAATGGTGGTTGGTTGTTCAACTGCCAGAAGTTTTGAAGGTACTGTGCTCTGTTTGTAATTACCCCATTGCATTATTGATCTTCATTTGCTTTGATCCTCAGCACCATCTACAGATAAGTTATCAAAAGTGTTTTGTTTCTTTCTAAGTTGCTTTTGACATTTATTTGTAGCTGATAGGCGTTTTTCTTCTTGTATAAGGTGTTCCATGATTGTTGCCATTCTGTAGGGATGTTATGTAACGTACCAGGAGAGGAGATGTGACGTACCTGCCAGCAGGACGCACACGACATAAAGGCAGATAGGAATCAGAACAAATGTCCGCGTAGCTTAATTGGTAGAGCAACTTATTCCGGAATGAGTGGACCCGGGTTCGAACCCCGGCGCGGATAAAAATGACGGAGAAATTTACTTCGTTATAATGGCGCCCGAACTATCCGGATGACCCGACCGTTCAAAATCTCGCATTGGTGTGATGTTATTTCCACACCGCGAGATAGGAAAAATAAGAGAATCCTTTCTCCAGCACTTCGAAAAAAAAAAAAAAAAAAAAAATAAGGGGGAGATGATGTAACGTACCAGGAGAGGAGATGTGACGTACCTGCCAGCAGGATGCACACGACATAAAGGCAGATAGGAATCAGAACAAATGTCCGCGTAGCTTAATTGGTAGAGCAACTTATTCCGGAATGAGTGGACCCGGGTTCGAACCCCGGCGCGGATAAAAATGACGGAGAAATTCACTTCGTTATAGTTATTATTGCAGTTCATAGTTTTAGTCTGTTCAATAACTCTAGTTGTGGCTAATCAAATTTTCTTTTTATTTTATTGAGCAAACTATTTTGATTGGTGTTCCAGTTTTAGACAGAATTGTATTAAAGAAGTTCTTTAATGTTGTGTAGATTCCAATCTTTTAAGTGTTCATGTAGTCTAATTTCAAGTGCAGCATGAAAGTTAGGTTCTATGTGGCATCCATTTGGTTCCACATGGCATCGAGAAAGCTAATGTTTATTCTTTGCTTTGGTAGGGCTTCAAAAAACTGTAATCAGCTGCTTACTGTTTGCATAGCACAGCTATGTTGAAAACCTGATTTATTCCTGATGTGCTTGGAGTAACACTATTAATCTGGTGTGGCAATCAGAAGTGCTGTTACTGTACAACAGACTACTCCCAGCAGAGATGAAATTGCTTCCATCTAAAATATTTTTGACAAGCTGTCATTGTAAAGATATGTTGAAACTGAATTTCTGATCATGCTTTCCTCTCATTTTATGTAGGAAACCTAATGGATGAAGACAAAGCTCTGAAGTGGTTAGTTGAACATAAGCAAAAGAAAGATGATGTCATTGAATATGTTGACAAGAAGATGCTGGATGTCTTATTAGATGATGTGGATCACATTGTTGTGTATTTCTGTAAGTTTCCATATCTTAATCTATAATCAGCACTATCTGTAATATTTAAAGTCTAGTTTCTAAGTGTTTTGCATTCTATTATAATAATGGAATATATGCAACACTATGATGTCACAAGGTACACATGATACTGCAAGATCATAGGTTATGAGATCTCTCTTATTGCAATAATGATTTGACACATTATGGGACAAAAGAGCACCTCACTAAAACCAAAAAACTTGAGACTTGGCAAATAGCAGTGTTCTTCACAAAGCTGCTTTAACGTCTGCAAGTTTTCTGTTGTACACGTTATAAGTGGGTACAGTCTGCTGTGGTGCATTAAGTTATTCAATTCAGATATAATTCAGTTAAAAAGTCCTAAAAATGTTACTTACTGAAGTGTCTTCGATCCCACATCGATAGTTTGTTCAGAAACCTTTTTCGATATTGCTTGAAGTAGTTCTCCGTCTGCGTGCTGATATCGCCTTGATATGTTATTAGCTATAAGTTAGCTTTATTCTACTTTATTGAGAGCCTTTTGGTCAAAAATTGTATATACTTCTGTATGGTTGTATGTGGTGTCCAGCCATTAGGGCTAACTTGGTTCTGTGCACTAAGTTGTGTTGACTTCATATAGAGTAGAGAAAGGTTTCCCAGATAACAATTAAAAAAATTCTTGAATTAAGAGTCCTATATACACTAGTTACATTGTCTTGTGCAATATTATATCCCTTTCTTGGTTGGCGGTTAAGTTTTACTCCACTTGGGGCTCTACGTCGTACTTGGCCATTAGGGCTATTTTGTCAATGTTGAATCTGACCTAACTTGGAGATTTTTTCTGCAACTCTATGAGAATTCAACACAACCTAGTGTGAAGAACCAAGTTAGCCCTAATGGCTGGACACCACATATAACCATATACAAGTATATACAATTTTTGACCAAAAGGCTCTCAATAAAGTAGAATAAAGCTAACTTATAACTAATAGCATATCAAGGCGATATCAGCACGCAGACAGAGAATTACTTCAAGCAATATCAAAAAAAGGTTTCTGAACGAACTATCGATGTGAGATCGAAGACACTTCAGTAAGTAAAATTTTTAGGACTTTTTAACTGAATTATATCTGAATTGAATAACTTAATGCACCACCACAGACTGTACCCACTTATAATGTGTATAACAGAAAACTTACAGATGTTAAAGTGTCTTTGTGAAGAGCCTTGTAGGCCCTCAGTCTCCGGCAGCTGGAATGTACCTGGCCAAGGCAGCGGCCAGTGCGACATGAAGGCAGAGGGTGCTAAGAATCCCCGGAGGACCGGACTAGGCTGCCATTTGATGCTGACCTTGGCTACCTATAACGGACGCTCCCTATCTTCTGATTCAAGGCTTCTTGAATTGGAAGAGGAACTACAAAGGATCAAGTGGGACATCGTCGGGCTAAGTGAGGTAAGGAGAAAAGGAGAAGATCTCATTGAACTGAAAAGTGGACATCTCTTCTATTATCGTGGGACAGATACTGGCAGAACTAGTGGTGTTGGATTTATAATAAACAAGAAACTGAAGGATAAAGTGGTAGAAGTTGAAAGTTCCTCTGACAGAGCTGCACGACTCGTTATCCAACTATCGAGAAGATACCAGGCTCAGATTATTCAAACTTATGCACCCACCACAAGTCATCCTGAAGAAGAAATTGAAGAATTTTATGAGGAAATTCATCATCTAAATAATAAAGGTAAGCAGCACTTGAAGATAATTATGGGAGATTTCAATGCAAAAATAGGGCACCGGCAACAGAATGAAACTTCAGTAGGTAAATTCGGTCACGGCAACAGAAACCAGCGTGGAAATACTCTCGTTGAGTTTGCAGAGGCAGAAGGATTTTTCATCTTGAACTCCTTTTTCAAGAAAAAGCCACACAGGAAATGGACATGGAGACATCCAATTGGGACGACAAGTGAAATTGATTTTATTATGTGTAACAAAAAATTCGTCATCGAAGACTGCAGTGTGCTGAACAAGTTCAACACAGGTAGTGACCATAGATTGGTGAGATGTAGGATGCACCTCAACACTAAACTCGAACGTGGCAAGCTCATAAGACAGACAAAATGTATTGACATAACCAACCTTAAAAAACACCATAATACTTTCAAGTTGGAACTGAAGAACAGATTCTCTGCTTTAGAAGGCCTAACATCGGAAGAAGTGGATATTTCAGAAGTTAACAGAAAAGTAACCAAAGCTCTTATGGAAACAGCAACAAAATTAGCTGGGTCTAAGAACAAGTTGCATGTGAACAAATTATCAGGAAAAACCAAAATGTTGATGCAAAAAAGACGAGAGATGAGGACAACTAAAGAAGATGTGACTTCCAAAGTGGAATATATAGAGCTATGCAAGACAGCACGAAAAAAGTATCACTGAAGACGTAAGGAAATTCAACTGTGAGCTAGTGAGGAAAGCAATTGAAAACAACCAAAGTCTTAAGATAGCAAAGGGACATCTCAGTAAGGGAAGAAAACAGATTATGGCTCTGAGAAAAGAAGATGGTTCTATAACAAGAAATAGAGGCGAAATATTGACAAGAGTAAAATATTTCTACTCCAAATTATATGAAAGGGATGATACATGTACTCCAGACATCATGAAAGGTACCAGAGTTCTTCCAGTCCTCCCAGCAGAAGTTGCTCATGCAATCAAGAACATGAAGCGGGGGAAAGCTCCAGGAGAAGATGGAATTACTGTAGACATCATACAAGAAGCAAGTGGAGAAATTGAAACAGTACTCGCCCAAATTTTCACTCGATGCCTTAATGAAGGGAAGATTCCTGAGGATTGGAACAATGCTACAATGATCCTGCTACATAAAAAAGGTGACATTGAGGATCTCAGGAACTACAGACCTATCAGCCTCCTATCAGTGGTTTATAAAATCTTCACTAAAGTTCTTTCACACCGCTTGAAGGTATCACTGGACATGGCTCAACCGAGAGAACAAGCTGGATTCAGGAGTGGCTACAGCACAATAGATCATATCCACGTACTGAGAGAACTAATTGAAAGAGCGAGGGAATATGAACTTCCATTGTGCATGGCTTTTATCGATTATGAAAAAGCCTTTGA
This sequence comes from Macrothele yani, assembly GCA_039090855.1. Classification (NCBI taxonomy): domain Eukaryota; kingdom Metazoa; phylum Arthropoda; class Arachnida; order Araneae; family Macrothelidae; genus Macrothele; species Macrothele yani. The sequence continues at coordinate 121,414,023 of CM076996.1, forward strand.
TTCGGTGAAACCATCAGCAGTTACCACGGCTCTGAAATCCTGCGGTATTGAAGATGCATACATTAATATTATTAATAACATCTATGAAAATGCAAGTGCAAAGATTCGGCTGTTTGAAAATACAACACACATAAAAATTGGAAAGGGAGTGAGACAAGGTGACACCATATCTCCGAAGCTCTTTAATGCCACATTGGAAAATGTCTTTCAATCACTGAACTGGGAAAACAAAGGGATAAAGATTAATGGAGATTATCTAACCCACCTTCGTTTTGCTGATGACGTAGTCATTTTTGCAACTACCCCATCAGAGCTGCAGAGTATGATCCAGGAACTTGCTGACAAGAGTAAAGAAGTGGGATTAAAAATGAACTTTCAGAAGACAAAAGTGATGTTCAATGCTTTTACAAGAAATGAAGATTTATCGATTGATGGAGAAAAACTGGAGATAACAGATACATATGTTTATCTTGGACAGCAGATATCAAGTGAGGGTCACATTGATGAAGAAATTAATCGGCGTACAAAACTTGCCTGGAGAGCTTTTGGAAGAAACAGCATAATTTTCAAGAGCAATATGCCATTATGTCTTAAAAGAAAAGTGTTTGATCAATGCATCCTTCCAGTGCTTACGTATGGTGCAGAGACGTGGACCTTAACTAAAAGAGACATACAAAGGCTGCAGACAACTCAAAGAAGCATGGAGAGGTGCATGCTTGGTATAACCAGGAGAGATAAGAAGAGGAACTCGTGGATCCGAAAAATGACGAGAGTGGAAGACATCATGATCAGAGTTAAATCCCTGAAATGGCAATGGGCTGGACATACTGCCAGAAGGACAGACCATAGATGGACAGCCGAAATTTTAGATTGGATTCCAAGGGACAGGAAAAGACCCAGAAAAAGACCACATGGGAGATGGGTGGATGAAATTCGTAAATATGTGGGAGTGACATGGAGGAGACTGGCACAAGACAGACCGTTGTGGAGGAAACTTGGGGAGACCTTCGTCCAGCAGTGGATTGATAATGGTTGACAATGATGATGATGATGATACCTTGGTATTGTCTTTTCAAAATTTCATCTGCCTAAACTTCTATTTTTCAATTTATTATTTTTTAATTTTCTGTACAATGAATATGTTGAATATGTTTCATGTCCCAAATGGACTTCCATAACAAATTGTTAAAAATGAGTTCATTTAAGAATGATTGAAATTATCAGGATATTAAACATAGTGATCTGTTTTTTTTTCTTACAAAATAACAAAATAAATATCTTTAAAGCATTCAGTCAGGACTCTCTATTTCGATGCCCAACAGACAAGTGAATAAAAAGAGAACAATCTATTACTTTTTCCACTGATATGTCAAATAGCTGTTACAATGCAGTTAAAGTTTGGGTGAAGTGTAGAGAGAGAAAAAGTACACTTTCACACACACCCTGTTACCTACACATCTTACCCACAAACCGTGAAGTTATTTTAAATGCGCTGCTGTTTCCCCTCAAATGAGAATTTTCTTTTAGTATTATGCAGCTTTGTTTTAGTGACCCTCTGAGTACAGGTGTAAAGCCTTTAAAGTTCAACAGAAAATATCCCTTGTGCTTTATATGATGACATAAACTGTTGCTCTTTGGTTTCAAAGTATTCTGGCAAGAAACATATGAATTAACTGTCTTGTAATACTCAAAAGGCATTAGATTTGTATAATTGCTTGGACATAATTTTCAAGTTTAGTATTTCAATACAATATGGATCTGAATTTTATTTCATTATAACAAAAATGTTCAACATAATGAAAAACTTTTGCAGTTCATTGGAGTTTATTGTAATGAAATTTGACATGTACTAAGAGAACCCAAAGAGTAGACACCTGAATGTAAGTTTTTGAAAATTTCAGCTCTCTGTGGGCTTATACTGTGTTTCATATAAAATTCACAATTTTGGGTCTAAAACATTGTCTCAAAATCAAAGAAATTTGCATACTTCAGGGTGCGCACGCTTGCTTGAAAACCTGGAAAGTCCTGGAAAATCAAAGGGCGATAGAAATGTTTAATATATATCAAATACGTGGAGCTAATGTAAATGGACGATGTAATCACTCTTTCCACGTTATTTTTTAAACAACGCATATGCGACTGAAAAATTGTATGTTCGGCACTGCTGGGATGAACCCAGAACTCTCGACAACTAGTCGAAGGCGTTCGAATTTACGCCACAGCGCCAACAATTCTCAGCGCAATGCGTGGTCTATCAGTCAGCATCTGACTACACGAATGCGTATGAATATGAGGAGTATGCCTGATAGACCACGCATTGCGCTGAGAATTGTTGGCGCTGTGGCGTAAATTCGAACGCACTCGACTAGTTGTCGAGAGTTCTGGGGTTCGATCCCAGCAGTGCCGAAATACAATTTTTCAGTCGCTATGCGTTGTTTAAAAAATAACGTGGAAAGAGTGATTACATCGTCCATTTACCTGGAAAATCATGATTACGTTTTCAAGGCCTGAAATATCCTGGAAAAATGGTGTTTTTTTAATGCTGTCTTGGAAAGCCTTGAAATTTGAAAATAGTGCTTAAAAAATGCCCTTTTAGGAAATCGTGTTACTGTTACCCCTTCATTTTTTAAAGTTCCTCCCTGTTCTCAAAAAATGTTTTGGACGTGCACCAAATCCTAATTTGGCTGGGGAAAAAAAAAGCACTACTTCCAGTGCAATAAAATTGAATGATTACTAGTAGGTCTGTTAGGAAGGGGAGCTTGATGTCCGTCGGACAACAGAAGGGGAAAGAAGAAACATTTAGCATTTGCAGGGGGGTCGCATATGTACCAAGTCAGCTGGCATCCACCAGTGAGGAGTATGCCTGAACAACACATTCATCTGCTCTTGTTTATGTGCATTCCAGCCCTCCCCTCAAGAGACTTCCGCTACTTATGATAAAAATTAAGAAAACTATCTTTGCAAATTTTTCATGAAAGTGGCTGAAATTTTTACATTCACTATAATTGGATTACAGAAGCTTACTCCCAAAATTCCAATTGAATCGGTTTAAAACTTTAAAAGTTAGCATTGGAAATTTTTATTATTGGCAAGTATGTGTGCCTCTTTGGACAAAGTAAGCCTGGAGCAGAAAGGGTGTTACCATAGCAACGGTTGATTGACAGCTGGGAGCGCTGATCCAAAGCCCTTGGTTGGGAAGAAAGCAAACACCTGTTTATCACTTCCACTGCTCAAAAGGACTAGGAGAAAATTTTCAGAAATCCATTTTCCCGAATTTTGAAAATAACACAGTAAATTTTTTACAGTGGTTAAGATACATCACAATAAAGTTCTAGTGCAAATTTCGCCAAATTCCGTTAGAAACTTTAGCAGATGCAAAAAAAAAAAAAAAAAAAAAAGAATCCTTGCATTAATCGGATTAAAAAAAAAAAGAAACAGTAATTCTAAATTACGGGAAAAGCAAGTGAATTATTTTTTTTAGATGCCATGGTTTATTTAAACAGAGTGATCCCTATTTTTTTTTTTTTTCTGTGATGATATGGACTCTTATTTGAATTACAAACATAAATTTTTATTCGGATGTCTGAGTTACTGTTTTAATAAAAAAAAATCATCTATAATTAAAAAGTTTGATGGATTTAAGCGAAATTCAGCAGATAAACATATTTTAGTAAATGCAACATCATGACGTAAATTTGATCATTTTGGCAAAAATTGGGGAGCTTTTTTTTTTCTTACATTTTCTCCTATAGTTAGGGTGAAGGAGGAAGGGTGCAACTTGACAGTTCAATGAGCTGCAGGTGGTGATTTATGGCGATGTGCCAAATGAAAAGAAGCCGTTCCATCAGGACATTCCAAAGGTTGTGCGTGGAGTGGACGCGTGCTCCTGCTGTTTGATCTTTTGATCTTAATCAGAATGCTTTTGTGCAGGGGGGGAGAAATATCCGTTTCAGCTTTACAGCTTTCACAGCTTTTTTTTTCTTGGTAATAAATAAAAATCATAGTTGCTGCATTCACCATTGATCCATATTTGCATTTCTTGAATATAAACAACAGACAATCAGAAACATGGTGTTGGGCGGGTCTTGATGTTCTTCTTCATTTTGCATCTGCTGAATTCAGTTCTGTGGTAATAAGGAATGGCTTATACTGTGAATATATACAAAACTACATATTTTTGATCTGAAACAGTAGCTAACGTGTGAACTCAGACAAGACAATCAGACATACGGACATCTGATTCCATAAAAAAAAATCAACAGTTTTTTTATTATACACTACAGGTAAAAAAGCAAAAACATGTTTTTAAACATTATAAAGGAAAATGGAGTTTTGAAACGCCATGGCTTGACGATGATCTTAATTTCTGAAAGTTTCTTTTTTCCACATCCTTTTTTCTTTCAGTTACAATACATTGTAACAGGATACCTGTGTGTTGTATCACTTAGTGATATGACAGATTTTTGGTTGCCGATATCCGCGATCGTAAGTGGTAGTTGCATTGCGATTGTTGATATGACAAGATAAATTCTGGAGATGTAAAATGTTGCATAGACTTACCCCCCCTTCCGAACTTTCATGCGGTCATCATAGCTGATCAACCATTTCATTCCATGAACATCAGCACATTTCAATCATTTGACCATTGGGGGTAGGTGGGGTCTGACGGAATTCAGCAGTACTTAAGCGCTTAGCGCAACGAAAACATGCTAATTTTGGACAGTTCCATTCCCTTCCCCTCTAATCCCTAATAATTAAGAGTGCATACTGTAGTTTCAAATATTCTATTTATGAGCTAGTTTTCGTGCTGTTCGTTATGTTTTTATTTTCGAAATTACTAACACTTTCGAACTATAGGTTGCAGAAACGTTTATGCTTTGGGTTTGTCTGTGTACGATAATTCACATGAAAGCGGTTGAATTTCGGCGAAATTTTAGTATGCCGTTGGGTACAACCTGGGAACGTACCCTATTTTTGAAAATGGTCGAAATTAAATTCAAAGGCCAAGACATAAGAGCAGTATTTGTTCTCCAAGCTTAGGAATGTTAACTCACATAAAATCTGTTTGATTGCAACGAAGTTTTGGTATGTTATCAGGGAGGAGAAACCTACCCTTGCAGAAAATGGTCCAAATTGAATTCAAAGGTCAGGGCATAAGAACAGAATTCGTTCTTTATGATCTTGTGTTTGATAAACTTGATCCATTTGCATAAAGCTCACTCATCCATTTGCATCTTTCATCATTTTTATTACTTAAAACTGAAATTATTTTTAAAAAGTAATTTGAACATGATACTATAAAGCGTAATAATCATCCTGGAATTTTTTTGTATATGTCCTGGAAAAAGCCGGGAAAGTCCTTGAATTTTTCCCCCCCAAAAGTGTACGAACCCTGATACTTGAAACTCAGTGCATTAAGAGAACCATGGCAGTTATGAATCTTGATGTCAGTTTTTTTTTTTTTTTGTCTTCACATTTTCAACTTGCAATTTTAAAAACAGCCAAAACAGTATGTGCTTTTATATTTTTGGATTTTATAAAGGAATGGTTGTCATTGTATATTCTAGAAATTTTTTATTTATTTTTTGTAAATAGTGACACACACAGCTCGGGCAGGGACTTCTGGGACATTTGATGTACGAGGTGTGATCAAATGAAACCCATTCGTGCCGCGTCACATCAACCCACGCACATAAGCATGAGGATGTCACAGCTCGCATGATAAGCACAGATAAATGATCAAGGAAGCGTGCTTTCGTTCTCCTCGCATGTGTAGTTTGTGCTGAAGATAATTGACAATATGGCCGGTGTGATTCCGAATCCATCCAAGGTGGATCAGCGTGCAGTGATTCAGTTCCTAACAGCGGAAAGATGTATGATGACGGATGTGATTCAGTTCCCAGCATGCTGGATTCAAATGTGATTTCAATTCCTAACATGCAGGATTCAAATGTGATTTCAATTCCTAACATGCAGGCAGTGTATGGTGACAAATGTGTGTCGAAGGCAACAGTGATGGACTGGGCTCGAATGTTTCGGGAAGGACGTGAGGAAACGAAAGATCTTCTGCGGCTGGGCCAGGCACGTGTTGTTGTGACAGATGAAGCCATCACCAAGATTGGTGCAGCAATGCAGGTGGACCGTCGTCGGAGCTTAAGTTTGCTAGCGGAGGAATTTGCTGTCATTTGGGACAGTTCAAACGGTGGTTACAAAGACACTGCAGTATCGGAAGGTGTGTTCACAATGGATCCCATGGATGCTGACCGACCACCATAAGGAAGAACGCATATGTTGGAATTTGAACCACTTTCTGCATTACAAAGTGGAGGGTGATGCATTTCTGTCATGCATAGTGGCAGGCAATGAATCGTGGTGCCACCACTTTGAGCCATCCAGTAAACCAGCGAGCAAGCAATGCAAACATCCTGGATCACCAAAACACAAAAATTCAAGTCACAGGCTTCCGCTGGTAAGGTTATGCTGACCGCATTTTTTTCACCATGAAGGGCTTTTGTTGGTGGAATTTAAAAAGCTTCATGTGAACATTAATGCCAACCGCTACAAGAACACACTGGACAAACTGCATAAAATATCAAGAATAAGCGACCTGGCATGCTTTCACATGGTGTGATTCGTTTGCACAACAGTGCTCATCCTCATGTTGCGAACATTGTACAGGATGCATTTATACGGAAAGGGTGAAAGATTCTGCATCATCCAGCCTATAGCCCTGATCTGTCACCATGTGATTTTCATTTGTTCAGACTCTTACAAAAAGCTCTAAAGGGACAACGATTCCCCTTCAATGCAGACGTCATTGCCGCGGTGACCAAATGTTTCAAGGAAGCAACCAAAGTCCTTCTTTGCGGATGGAATCCGCCATCTCCCCAAGCAGTGGGATGCACGTCTGAACGCCTACAGTGACTTCCAACAAACTTTGGTGCATTCTTGCCTTTCTTATATATTGCTTTGTTTAATTCTGCCACACCTGCGGATGAACCTTTTCGTTCATCTTAAAGCCACTCGAACGGGTTTCTTTTGATCACTCCTAATACGTAAATTAGTCAAGACTCGTTGCCTCCTATGCCATAAAATGTTAATACGTTTTCACAGTGTTTTGGAAATAACATTTCAAAAGATCATTCAAACTCTTGGTGTTCTTCAGCACCAGCTAGTGTCCATTCTATGCTCCATTGTACTTGAGTGTCAAAAAGTTAAGCATAATTTTCTGACATGTCATTAGAAAGGGGTATTCATGGCTTGGTTTGGGAAGGTACATATTTTTTATTTTTTTAGATTGAGTCAACAAATGATGACAAAAATTTCAGCTGTTTCAGTTCATTTCCATGCTCCTCAGTGCAGAATTTCGTTCTGTAGTCATGAGCTAAATAAAACTCCCCTATATGAAAAGGAATGTAAGAATATTGCACAAGAATGACAAATTATCCCAAACAACTGTAGCAATCATAAAGTTGTGAAGTTTTCGTGCTAAGTAAATGAAGTCATAAAATAAGCCGTCTCATGCATGATTTTCAGGTAAAATGCTATAAACACATTAAAAATATTAAAAAAGGACAAGATCTTTCAGTGACCCTGTCGGTCCTTTCATCAGGTCACACACGCTGAGCAATAGAAATGAAAAGTTGGGTGACTTAAATACAGAATAAAGATGTCATGATACAAATATGCTACGCAAGTCAAAGAATCAAATTTACATAATTCTTAAGAGCATTTGTAAGAGGTATGATTTGAGTTTGTGTAAAAACTTGTAATTTAATATTGCAAATAAGAAACGACAGAGATATAATGAATTTGGAATACTGTCACAGCATTTACACCATTCCATTAAAGGCCATAGATTCCAATGAAAGAGACTCTGTATATGTGGGTTCTACATTTTGTAACTTAAAATGCTGAATATATGAACACAAATACAATCTAAAAACAAATTCTTCTGCTACAGCATTATCCAGATTATGCTTGGAAGGTAATCACGAGCCACTATGGAACCTTACTACACTGCTGGACAATTGCTAAGGACGGATCATAAACGGCTATATAGCGCATAAAAAAGTAAATGTGGTTGGATGCCAAGTGAAATAAAATAATGTCAGAATGCCAGGACATTACAAGAAAGACAATTTATTGTGCTCTGAAATCCAGAAGGCTTTGGAACGTGTTCAAGGGACAAACAGGCCATTTTGTGCAGAATACGTAAACGTGAAAAAAATGCAATTACCGTCCACAGGCGCTCCGGCGTAAGATGTCAATACGGGATATGGCCACCATGGAGGGCGATGCAAGATTCCACATGTCGTGTCATGCTTTGCACAACATTATCAACCAGCTGTTGGGGTAATTTATCCCATTCCTCTGTCAGTGCACGGATGAGGGTGTCCTTGTTTATTGGAGGGCATTGGCGACCAGCAAGACTCCTCCCCAAAGCATCCCACACATTTTCAATGGGATTCAGATCTGGAGAACGTGCTGGCCATACGAGGTGTTGAATATCCTCACTCTCAAGACACTCCTGGACAGCGACTGTTCGATGACATGTTGTGTTGTCGTCCATGAAAATGAATCTATCACCGACAGCACCACGGAGCATGCGAACATGAGGTAGCAGAACATCATTAATGTATCGTTGGCCAGTCATAGTCCCAGTGGGAAGCACATAGAGGGACGTACGGCCATTGATCATGATGCCAGCCCATACCATTACACTACATGTCGGATATCGGTCCCTTTCCTCTATGTTTGCTGGACAATATGCAGTACCACTATCACGCCAAATCAGTTGTCGTCGACAATCAGACGATAGACTGTATCTACTCTCATCTGAGAAGAGGGCAGTAGACCAGTCGTTATCAGTCCAATTGCGATGTTGATGGCACCATTGCAAACGGGCGGTACGGTGACGTCTGGACAATGGGATGCACACAACAGGACGGCGGGCGTATAGTCCTACTTCATGCAAATGTCTGGCGACAGTTTTTCGGGAGATCCGCTTGCCAGTAGCAGCCATAAACTGATTTGATACCTCACCAGCTGTGCTGCGCCGGTGTCTTTTTGTTGATAGCACTATGTACCGATCTTCTGCAGGTGTCGTACTGCGAACACGACCTCTCCCGTGACGTTTGCTACACTCTCCATTTGTTCGAAATGATTTCCAAAGCCTTGAAACAACACTGTGGTTGACGTCGAAACTCTCTGGCAACATCTGTTATTTTTTGCCCTTCTTCAATCTTGCCAATAATACGGCCACGGGTAAAATCATCTAGGTGATGTCAGGAAGACGTACTGAAACTTGCAAGTTCGTCAATTGATTCTTTCCCTTTCAACTTTGCGTTTGAACAACAACGGTCAATACGCGTCCAAATCCTTTATATCTCTTATCAGTGCTATGACGTCACGAACAAGTTCGGCAATACAAAATTTGCATACGCACAACACGTCTTACTGTATCCCGCACTTATGCTAATTTCCACATTTTCCTGCCTTCCATTTTATGGTTGCTATTGTCATCCGTCCTTAGCAATTGTCCGGCAGTGTACTATCCTTTCGGCTCCAACAACATGCTTTGCTACTCTATTCTCTAAAAGCTTATGGATTTACAAGTATGGACCTAAATGTTGCAATGATGGCACACCTGTTCAGATACTTCTCCCTTGGAAATTTCTTTTAAAACCAGAACCATAACTTCATGTTTTTCAAGACTTTAATTGGTGTATCTACTTTACGTAAATTTGATTGTTTGACATGTGTAGTGTACTTGTATTGGGACATCTTCATTCTGTATTTAAGTCACCCAACTTTTCATTTCCATTGCTCAGTGTATATGATCTGATGAAGGGACTGACGTGGTCACTGAAAGATCTTGTCCCTTTTTAATGTATTTTAAGGTGTTTTTAACATCATTTTTTAAATATTAAAGAGTGGTTTTACCTGAAAATCATGCAGGAGATGGCTTATTCTGTAGCAATCACCTATCAGATTTCCATTTTGAATGATTGTTAGTTTTTAATTCTTAATTATAAAAATTAAAGAACACTCCTTTGCTGTACACAAGACAAGAACAGTGTTATTGTGACACTTATTGAATCATGTGGTTGCTATCTTTTATGGAAAAAAATACAAAGTATGAGTCAGTTTCAAACAAGACTCATTAAAGAAAGTTTCCACATCATGAAAGCTGAAACAATAAATCAGCCTTCAAAAATATTAGTCATATTTTCATAGATTTGTGGAATATAATTAAAATAAGGACTCTGCTTTGTATCCCACAACCTACGAAAATAATCTAAAAAGAATATTTTAGGATATGCCAGTATAACACATAAAAAGTTTTCAAAAATCTCCAATTTAAATTAGTACATTGACAAACGGGCCTTGAAGATCATAAAGGGGCCAAAAACGTCTGATGTGATCCAAAAATGAACTTTGAGTAGTAATTCTGATTTTTTTTTTAATCCTGTGATAAAAACATGTTTTAAAATATTTTCCAAAAATAAAACTCTAGTGGAAAAAAATTATAAACAATATAAAAAAATCGATAGCATACAAAAAATTTGTGACTTAGATTATTTTCAAAATCTGCAGTTAGGTGAATGATCATTCTAAGTCCTTTTCTTCTTCATTTTCCATTATGTGTCACATGATAGCTAATATCAAGATACTGTAGATCAGTGTTATCTAACCTTGACCTTTGAATTTGCTGTTAGAGATCTGATTATGCCAGGGATTATAAAATCTTCAAAACCATTGTAACTGTGAGAAACAGTGGCTGCAGCTGGCATTAATTCTGTTTTGTTTACTGATAAAGATGGGTCATACATTATGACAGCACTTATATGCATTTCTCAATGGAATAAATCATACCAGCAAAGGCAAGACCACATCACAATCTTTGAAAATTTCTCAGAAAATTTCGACTTTCCCCTTTATGGTTTAATATATTGGGTTCTCGAAAAAGTTATGACGTATTTTGGCACCCGATGGCAGTTGGGCGGTTTTGGAAGTACTAGAGGCATGCACAGCTCTGTTATCGCTATGGCATTCAACAGGTGCCAGTTCTAGCTGCAGTCTAAAAGGAATAGTGAGCGATTTGGTTGATTTGCGGAGATTTTACATCAAGTTGAAGATGAAAGACCAAACGGTGCATTTTCACCATATTTTACTGTTTTACTTCCATAAAGGGAAGAACGCGCGTCAAGCTTGTGAAAAGTTGCGTAAAGTATACAGTGATAATGCTCTACAAGAACGTCAGTGCCAGCGGTGGTTTGCAAAATTCCGTGCTGGTGATTTTGACCTCAATGATGCTCCTTGGTCCGGAAGGCCCACCAAGGTTGACGACCAAATCAAGGCATTGATCGAGTCAAACCCACGTTATACGACAGGAGAGATTGCAGACACATTGCAAATCCATCATTCAAGCGTTCACGACCACCTGAAGAAGCTGGGATACGTATGCAAGCTCGATGTGTGGATTCCTCATGAACTCAAAGAAGCTCAATTGATGTCGCGTATAAACATCTGCGATATGCTCATTAAACGTGAGAAAAACAATCCTTTTTTGAGGCGACTGATAAACTGGTGACGAAAAGTGGATTGTGTACAATAATGTGCTACGCAAACGGTCTTGGTCCCGACGTGCTGCTTCGCTTCAAATGACATCCAAAGCAGACATTCATCAGCGGAAGGTTCTGGTCTCAGTGTGGTGGGAGTTTAAAGGTGTTGTGTTTCTCGAGCTCCTACCACGGAACCAAACAATCAATTCAAATGTGTACCATTGGTAATTGGACAGTTTGAGCGAATTTATCATCCAGAAACGTCCAGAGCTTGTTCATCGTAAAGGTGTTGTGTTCCATCACGACAACGTGAGACCACACACAAGTTTGATCATCCGCCAAAAATTATTGGAGCTTGGGTGGGATGTGCTGCCACACCCAGCATACTGGCCTGACCTTGATCCGTCAGACTTCCACTTGTTTCGCTCTCTTCAACAGTCCTTGCGTGGTATAACGTTCAATTCAGATGAGGCTGTAAATCAGCACCTTGTACAGTTTTTCGCCTCGAAAGACAGGCCCTTCTATGAACGAGGCATTCTGCAGGTCACTGAAAGTTGCATACATGAGATTCTTCCGCGAATTCGCGGAATTCCTTTTTCGGCATCATTTTGGTCATTCTCGAGGTCATTGCAAAAATGAAGAGAAATTTTTGAGGATTTTTTAGGGGGGGTCGTCGTTCTATAGAAAAAAAAAGCGGAATTCCGCGATTCCGCTTTTTTGTGGAGTAAAATAACTAAGCGCTTTCTAGCTGAAAGCGTTGCTTTTGGAGCAGACGCGGGGGGGCAAGAAGAAATGTTGGAGGGTGGAGTCAGGAGCTCAATTCGTTTAATGCTGTCAACAATGGATGGGTTGTCAGTCACTTGAGCATCGCAGCGCAAAGGGTGGATGGAAGCTCCGCCTACTTCGTGCGTTAGGGAAACTCCCGCAGCCCTTTCCGTGTCTTGCGGGAAATCGCCACTCTGCATTCTATCAGGGCCAAACTATCCGCTTGATTCTATCCGTGACGTCATCGCCAGAAACTCTCTTGTAATTTGCAAATGTACCCGAATGCGTTCCCGCTTTTCTGAGATCGTTCGAGAATCGAAGCTCTCGTGAATCCTCTTCCTACGGAGGATGCCAAAAATACGGAATCTCCGTAATTATTACGGATTTCCCCGGGATTACGGGTGACTAACAAAAAAATTATGGATATTCAGATTTTCGCTGTTATTAAGAAAAGTTTTACTGATTTTGTAAATAATCGACGTAAAAGCCTCTGAACAAAGTTCGTAACACAGCCCTTTGTCTTTTTTTTAGCCCTTTGTCTTTTTTTTTTTCTCTTCTCAGGTGGTGGAATTTGTTTTGCTTGTTTCAAAGTGTGAACAAAAAAAAAAAAAAAAAAATGCCCGTCGTGCTTCTTTCGCCGTGGCCCGGGATTACGTCGACCTGAAGCGTCTAAATAAAGTTCGTGACGCAGCTTTCTTTTCTTAAATTCGTTCTACCGCCCCGCCCCCGAAGAGAAGGAATTTGTTTTGCTTGTTTGAAAGCTAAGTGGAAAGTAAGAATGGCGCCACGCCGCGGGATTATGTAGGCCTGGTGGTCTTCTTTTGCCGTGATCCGGAATTACGTTAGTTCGGATGTGCTTCTTTGCCGTGATCCGGAATTACGTTAGTTCGCATGTGCTTCTTTTGCCGTGATCCGGAATTGCGTTGGTTCGGACGTGCTTTCACTGTTGCCCGGAATTGCTTCTGCCCGATGCCTCTGAACCATGTTGTGACGAACCTTTTTTTTTTTTTTCTAAGGAGGAGGAATGTGTTCTGCTTGTTTGAAAACTTAGTGGAAAGAAAGCACGGCGCCCGGCTAGGATAACGTCGGCCCGAAGCCGCTGAACAAAGTTCGTGACGCAACTCTGTTTCTTTCCTTTTTTTTTTTTTTTTCTAAGGAAGAATGTGTTTTGCATGTTTGAAAGCTAAGTGGGGGGGGGAGGCACGGCTTTGGGCCAGTATTACGTCGGGCCGAAGCCTCTAAAAAGTTCGTGACGCAGCTTTCCGTTTTTTTTTTGTTTTTTTTTTCCATTCTTTCTCTCTAAGAAGGAATTTGTTTTGCTTGTTTGAAAGCTAAGTGGAAAGATTGTGTCATGAGAGGCTCAAAAACAGGGTTAAAAACAAGAATTCGGCAGAGAAAATTTCCCCACTTGCTTGACGTTGATGGAGATTCATGTCACCATATTCACAATGCAAGCAAAAAATTTTGCAAGCCATTTTATAAGGTTACATTGAGAAATACTTTATTGACTTCTTCAATGACTAAAAACTAAGCTGTGGATATATGTTTCTAATTCTTGCAAGTTTCTAATTGCTTGACTAAATTCACAAACTTTCCTAGACAAATACTTTTCACCTCAGGATTTAGCTAGTAAAGATTCACATGTAAGTTTTAAATCTGATTTTTTTAAATATTTCATTTTATTTTGTTCTTAAATCCCTACTTGTCTATTGTGAATATAATAATGTGCTTCACTTTAATATTTACTTACATAATTTACAGAAAATAATTCCATATGGCTAGCGTACTCTTAAATATTGTATATATGCTGTATTTGAATTTGCTCAACGCGCGTTCGCGTGTCCCAATTTTCCACCTAGTTAAAAAGTTCAGCTTTTTTTGTCATCGGCCGGTTTCATGTATGAAGTTGGCAAAAGGTTATCAAACAGAATGGGCATTATATCATTGATTGATATTTATTTTTTGTATCAATAAATGACATTTGCAAAACATGGCTAAAATACGTCGTGGCTTTTCCGACAACCCAATACTTTTACAGAGGGTGAGTCGAAGTTTTGCAATATTTGCATTGAATGCATGCGCGGCGACAGGTATGTCACATATTTAAACTAGTTCAAGTCGCTCATTGCAGTCAGTCGAAAAGGATACAAAGTGGTAGTCGTTGCTGTGAACAGCATTGCATATCATCGTTCTGTCTGTGGTTGGGACTCTTAAAAGATGAACAACCAAAACCGCCTAATTATGGAACTTTTGCTTTACGAGTTTGAACTTGGCCATAACGCTCCTCAAGCAACACGAAACATTTGTCATGCAAAAGGGGACGTTTTTGTGGACCACAGCACCGCAACACAGATGGTTCAAGAAATTTTGCTCAGGTGACAGAAACCTCGACGATTAGCCAAGGTCAGGTAGGCTGCAAACCGTGGATTCGGAGGCCGTGTGCCAGGCCATAGAGGCAAATCCGACAACCAGCACTTGGAGTTTACCAAGCGAGCTGGACATATTGCAGACCACCGTGGTTTGTCACCTTCAGGACCTTGGCAAGGCCTACGGGAACTGCCGCTTTGTCCCTCACAAACTGATGCCAGTTGAAGCAAACTGCCAAGTGGAAAAGTGCACGAAGCTCCTAGAAAACTCGCGTAATGTATGTTTCATCAAGAGAATTGTTACATGCAAGGAAAAGTGGGTCTAATTCCGTAATCCTAACACACAATGGAAGTGGTTGAGCCCGGGCCAGCATCCTGAACCTGTTGCCAAACGTGGGCGCTTCAAGCACAAGGTGATGATCTATGTGTGGTGGAATTTTGAAGGGATAATAATCCATTACAAATTTGTTCTAGACAGTTGGACCATCAAGGTAAACTTCTACTCTGAACAGCTGAAGTGGATGTATGCTGTTTTGGAGAAATACCCGCCACTGGTGAACAGAAAGCTCTCTCTCCTACAGCAGCACAATGCTCGGCCTCATACCTCACGAATGACACGGGCAAAACTCCAGGAACTTGAGGGCATTGAACTGATGCTGCACCCTGCACATAGTCCGGACCTCGCTCCGTCGGTTTATTACTGGTTCTGGTCCATTGCCCACTTTCTTCACGGGCAGTACTTCAACAACCAGGAAGAGATGGCAGCTGGGTGAAGGAGTTCTTCACCTAGAAAGACAAGAACTGGTACCACTGTGGAATCTAAGAACTGGCAGACACTGTGGAATCTAAGAACTGGCAGACAGGTGGCTAAAGAGGGTGCAACGTGATGTCCTATACTTTGAATGCTAGTCAGCTTTCATCGTAAAGGTGCGTATGAAGACATAAATTGATCCAAATATTGCAAAACTTTCGACTCGCCCTCTGTAAACAAATTTTCTATGGCTTTACCCATTTTTTTGTGTTCAGCTAGTTATTAAATTAATTTTTGTGCATAGATCATAATGTTTCTGGGTGCTAGATAACTATTAAGGCTTAAATTGGGAGCTAAGAACTTAAGAAATCCTAATAGTTACCTAGCAGTCAGAAACATCTGTAATATAGGCAAGAAACTTGAATTTTCTCATAGCACAAAAGATAATCAATTCTTATTCTTCAGTTGCACAATATTTATTTGAATATTTTTAAAGTCAAATATGTTGTATTTCTCAAAAATGAATTGTGAAATTTGAGACTGTTCATTTCTTTCTAGCAATGTTTTCACTTTTCATGGTTAATGATGAAACAAAGTCTCATATTTTTAGTTTGCTGTTGTCATTAATCAGAATTGTTATTCTTGTGGGTTTAAAATCATTTAGTAGAATAATGGGCCACAGCTTTAACAACTTTAAAAGTTCTCAGTGCTAAACAAGACATCAAATTGTATTTTATTAAAAACGAAGGTGAAACAAAGGAAGTGCGAAAATATGTAGACCTGAGTTGCAAGTTTCATCATAAGGCTCCCAACAAAAAAAATGCAGTAAAAAAAAAGAGTGGGTTATTTATATCATTTGCTCAAAGCCTAGGGAGACCACATTACATACATACATACTAAGCTGTTCTCTGATATTCAGAGGTTAGCTCCACAAAGAAATACAAACTACCTGATAGTTTTTACTTACTGTTGCCGTATATCAAACTTCTCCATTTACAGCGATCTTGACATACAACTCGGGCTTCACTGACATCCATCACATGCCGTACACAAGATCTTTTATACTTTATACTCATAATCTTTTTCTCATGCAGACACTCCTGAATCTGATCCTCCCATGACTTCCTTGGCCTTCCTCTACCTTTCCTTCCTGCCACTGGGGCTAAAACATTTTTCTTAGTAAGCATCTCATTACTCATTTTTTCAACATGGCCAAACCACCAAAGCATATTAGTCTCCACCTTGTTAACAACATTTTGCTTCACATGACATAACTGCAACACACTGCTATGCATTAGAGTAGGAACAATAACACTTTCATATACAGCCATGCTGGGACTCTCTTGAGAACCCATCATTCCTGTGAAACCCTCCCAAAGCAGACATGACTTTCAATGAAGAATTCACTCACCTACTAATTTCACCATCCAATTTGTTCTCTCTGTCAAACATGCTTCCTAAATACACAAACTCATTCATCTTGTCAATCACTGTGCCATTTAGACTTACATTACATTCAGTGCTACCAGTTCCTCTCTCAAAAACCATAACTTTGTTTTTTCCCTTATTTATACTCAGTTTGAATTTCATGCAAACTTCGTACATCCAAGACAACATACTCCGCAACTCACTTTTGCTCTCTGCCAACAGGACAGTATCATCAGCATACAGTAATCTGCACACACAAATATCGCCAAGACATAAACCAGTATTATCTATTTTGGCATCACGCATGCACGCATCCATAAATATATTAAACAGCCATGGGGATATTACACAACCTTGTCTGACTCCTGCACCAATAGAAAACCATTTTGATAAAAACACCATTTACTCTTACACAAGCTCTACTGCCAGCATACATGGCTTTTACACTGTTAAGTAGATTCCCTGTAACACCATATTCATTCAATACCTTCCACAAAAGTGTCCTATTCACTCGGTCATAAGCTTTCTCTAAATCTATGAAGGCAGCAAAAACTTTCTTACCAGCCGCCAGATACTTTTTAATCATTATGCGTAATGCAAAAATTTGTTTAGTGCAGCCTTTACCAGGCATAAAACCACTCGGAACATCCCACACTTTCTCTGATGTAAGACTCCGTATTTTTTCAATAACGACCTTACCAAACACTTTCCCTGGCACACTTAGTAGGCTAATACCACAATAGTTCTTGCAGTCAGTCTGATCACCTTTTCCCTTATACAAAGGAACAATTATATCATCTTTTCAATCCCGATGGACCATTCCTAACTCCCAGCACAACTGGCAAATTTCAGTTAACGAATCAATTACAGGGTCACCACCATATATCAACACCTCTGCAGTTATGCCATCAACTCCTGGAGCCTTACCATTCTGAAGAGATTTTAGAGCTTTACACACCTCTTCTCTTGAGATCCCTCCTGTGCTTCCATCCTTCACTGTGACATCATCTGTTTCTACCTCTGAATCACCTTTGCTTTCCTGATCTTATAACTCACAGAAGTATTCACCCCATCTTTCACTTAACTCATTGGGCCCCCATATCATTTCCCCGATCCTATTCTTTACACAGCTTACAACTTTGTTTCCCCTATTTCTTTTTTTATTCTCATGTATTTCCAGAAAGTCTTCCTATCTTTCCAAAAGCCAATTCATGCTTTTCCACCTTCTTCCTATCTTTTGCCTTACTCTGGCGAACCAACTTAGCGACTTCACGCTTCTTGCAGTGATATTCATCCACAGAAACTCTACCTTGCAAAATCCCCAAATAGGATTCCTTCTTTCTCTTTACTGCCTCTTCAATCTTGCAATTCCACCAAGCATCACCTCTATTGTAACTCACTATTGTGGTGCCACAGACCTCTTCAGCAGCAGGGACAACACAGTTCTTAAAACATTCCCACTTCTTTTCTACATCCCTCTCACAAGCCTTCAGCTCCTTCAGTCATTCTCTGGGTACATCAGAATAACGCTGATGATATTCAGGGAGTCTTTCAATCTTTATTCTTTCCATCCTGGGCCTCTTCCCATTCCTTTTCCTCCAACCAACATTCAGTTTCACTCGTGACACTACCAAGTAATGATCAGACCAACATCCACGCCTCTCATCACACGAGTGTCAACAATTAAGTGTTTCAGACGCTGATCATAGACAACAAAACTAGGGAGACCACCACTTCAGTTAAATTGTGTCACTGCTGATCCCATAAGTAGAAACGGAAGGCAATGGTTGTTTACCCTAAAGAATTTCTTGAAATGTGCATTTGGCTAGTAAGGTTTCTAGTTGCGTCATATTCATGGATTCAAACCTAAAATATGCCTGTTATGACATACAGACATGTTATACTTTTCAATAGCTATTTCAACTCAAGCAATATTTGTCATCAATACTATGCATTTTCAAATTCTGTATGCTTTTGGAAAACTGTGTTCTTTGGATGAAATCTTCCAAAATGGATTCACATCTTCCAAATTTGTAAGTGTTATTTATTAAACACAGGCTTCTAAGTCAGATTTCCTCCTTAGAATACTAAGTGAATGATCAGATTTTATGTTGCAAGGGCCAACTGTAGTGATACAACACGCATAGATTTTTTTGACATAACGTACATCTCGTTAGTATGTCTTGAACATATAAAATACTTTACAATTGTCTTCTAAAAAGGTGAGTGTGAGACATGAATTGTAATGATACAGAGTCAGTGATATATTTTTATATGTGTGCATGAATACATAAATCACTGGCTTGCAAATCTACTGATCATGCTCCCAGAAGCATTCTTTGATTTTCACAAGTTTTGATATAATTATAATGAAGCTGCACACAAATGTGTAGGAGAAATAATATAGTAAACTAAGCTGTTATTGAAGTTCAGACATTTAAGGGGCATGCTATACTCTTGTGTGACATGGATTGTGGAGGTCTGATTGTATATGTTGTGTGTTAACAAAGTTTGAAAGAAGGATGATAGTGTATACCCAATGCATACGTCACTCTATTGGAGAGATGATACAGCAATTGCAGTGTCCGTATGTGACAGTATCGAGAATGTATTGGGAACACCCTATTTTTCCAGGATAACATTGCATCATGGACAGTGTAGGTGGAGAAAGGTGGTGGATGAACATTGCTATTAACACCTGTTCAAGCTATTTTCTATGTTGCTGCGACAGTTTTTTGAATTTTCTAAAATTTTGTGGAACAGTCGAACCAAATAAAAGAACATTATGAGATTTTAATGTTGTGACAAAAACTGTCACCTTATTCTGGTCATCACGTTTTTTTTAAGCCTTCGTTAGAGGAGCCTTACACATTTGTTCGTTTGTATTGCTTTTATGTTGTTATTTCGTTCAAATAAAGAAGTTTATTTACCGTGAGTCTTGCTTCTTAGTGTTCTTAATTTCCCATACACGTCACTAATTCAATGGATGACTTACATTTTTTCTGATTCGTCCCTCAGAAAAAGTGTAAGTCATCCATAGAATTAATGATGTGTATGGGAAATTAAGAACACTAAGAAGCAAGACTCAAGGTAAATAAACTTCTTTAATTGAGCCAAATAACAACATAAAAGCAATAAGACCTAACAAATGTGTAAGGCTCATCTAACGAAGGCTTAAAAAATCGTGAACAGAATAATTTGATAGTTTTTTTCACGACATTAAAACCAATATACCACGTAATAGAAACACCTGATGAGAGAAACGAATAGATACCTCTCACAGAAGTGTATATACAACATTATGAAACTTTGCATGAATTCTTAAAACAGCAGTTAAATCAAATTGAAAGTAATAAATGAAGGTTTAATATTAGATATTTTAGAGGTAAATTGCATTTTTTCAATTTCAGTTGTCAAATTTTCAAACTAGAACCTAGTTTGTCATCAAGAATATATGAAGTACATATTACTACATAGTCATCATGATGAACTAGGTTCTAGTTCAAAAATTTGACAACTAAAATTGAAAAACCATAATTTACCTCCAAAAAAAAAACCATAAAATGAACTAGTCACTACAAATAGAAAGGATGTGTGTAATGGAAAAATGAAATTTTATATTTATTTCAATTTCTTGAAATTTACCCTAAAATTTTCTTGGTTGGTTGATTGTCATTAACCCCTAACCAGGCACTATTTTTGCTACATAATTGTCTAAGTGGCCTAATCTGAAGCTCCAAGGAAAAGGGGAACACTTGTTTAAAAATTTTCTATCCTAGAATCAATGGCTTAACTTGAATTCTGAACCATGCTGGGGTAATCACCTTGTATCAAGTTTGAAATTACAGTTATAGATATTATTGCTATTTATATTTTATAAAACTTTGATTTATTGAATTACTTCATTTTCAACTGTTTTATTTTATTAGATGAAAAGGGATGTTCAGAGTGTGAAACAATCATTCATGAATTAGAAAAAATTGATGATGATACAGATCGTCATGGAATTCATTTTGTAAAAACTGATGACGTGAGAGTGGCAGAAGATCTTGGAGTGACAGAATTTCCAACTCTTGTATATTTTGAGCATCAGATCCCAAGTATTTTTACAGGTTAGTGGAATTATTGACCAACTTTTAGGTGAAAATTGCAAACAGTTGTGATTTCATGTGCATTGTGAAAATGCTAAGTGAGGTATCAAATTGTAGCTTTAAAAGACATCTTAAGAAAGTATATGCCAATATGTATATATATTGTATGTACTTCAGTATGTGTTCTTATATTTGAGGGTGTTTGAAAGGTTGCAGGGGATGGAGAAGTTGTCAGCACTGACAGTCATTAAAACGATAAGGAGTAATCCCATTTTTTGTATATTGTCATTTTTTTTTTAATTTTATAGTAATTCTTGAAGCAAAGTAGAATTAATGTATTCAGCATGTGTTTTCATTACAAATAAGCCTAAAAGTTCCATATACTTACTCTCTGAAATGGATGAAGCTAGTACTAAAAGTACCACCACTTCTGTTACTTTCTAAACATTTTAGTGTTGCATTAAATGTTGTTTAGCTACAGTTTTACAAGTTTGATGACATGGTCATCTGTTGTTAAAGCAATCAATTCTCTATTGTATATATCGTAAAGGAACATGAAAATGTTTGAAACATTCTGTTACTCGCATCCTAAATAATATAGTACATGGGATAGCAGCAATATTAAAAACTAAATTTCGTAAGAATTAAAATTAAATAATGAAAAACTAACTTTGTATAGAACAGTCATATCGTCCAAGTAAAGCCGATATGTATTCATTAGCTGTGCTGTTCATATCTCGACATTGTACCGACAAGCTCACAAATCAAATAAAAGAAATAATGCAATGGAAGAGGATTAAAAACTATGATTTGTTGAGCATTATGAGACTAAAACCCATGAGTAGTTAAAAAAGAAAGCAATAAAAATGATTAAAACCATAAATCAATGGCACTTAAAGGTACCCCGTCACACTCGCCTAATGCATTTCAAGACATTTCGTGTCATCCTCGGTGGTCTGGTTGATATCAATGAGCAACAGTCTCATAGCTACATCTGCCAACTCGCCACATCTGGACACACAGCTGTTCTTGATGTCATCATCTGCTTCATGGGTGAAACACCGCATCTGCATTGTGGGTGGAACTCTGCAACCTGCAATACAGATGATGAGGGTGGAACACTGCAACCTGCAATGCAGATGATGACATCAAGAACAGCAGTGTGTCCGGATATGGCGAGTTGGCAGATGTAGCTATGAGACTGTTGCTCATTGATATCAAGAAGACCACTGAGGATGACACGGAACGTGTTGAAATATGCTTGGTGAGTGTAACAGGGTAGCTCGATGTTTCATTGATTTATGGTTTTAATGGTTTTATTCCTTTCTCTTTTAACTACTTATGGGTTTTGGTCTCATAATTTTCAACAAATCATAGTTTTCACTCATCTTCCATTGCATTATTTCTTTTATTCGATTTGTGATCTTGTCAGTATGATATTGAGATACGAATAGCACGCCTAATAAATACATACTGGCTTTACTTGAATGATACAACTGCTCTACACAAAGTTAGTTTTTCATTATTTAATTTTTGATTCGTACGAAATTTAGTTTTTAACATCGCCATTGTCCCACGTACTATAATTTTTAGGATGCAAGTAACAGATTGTTTCAAATATTTTTATTTTCATTTACGATATGTTTTAACTACCTCATATATTGCACTGCTGTCCTAGATCTATGATATTGTTGTTGCTTTTTGGGAGCAGTGATTTGTATATGTAATTCTCTGTTGGTTTTTCAAGAAATGTGATCTTTGAACGTTTTTGTTTTTATGAGTTTGCTTGCTTTAGAAGAAGACAATCATTCTTAATAGGATAACAAGTCTCTTTCCTTACTACCAGTTAGGATCATCCTTTAAGTGTGTGTGTTATGGTTTCTAACACAATCATGAAAAAGTCCTTCTTCTCCCAGTAATGTACATTATAATAAAAAAAAAAGTACCTTGACACTCCTGTTGTACATAGTTCAGGGCACTCTTGTTGAAGCTCATGACTTACACTAAGAAGGCATACAAAATATTTTGCTATAGGCAGTGAGTAGTCTAGTTGTTAGAGCAGCCAATTCACAACCTGTTAGCCACGAACAGTTTGTGAATTGGCTGCAAAAAGGAAAAAGCAATTACAATATGTTGGAGCAATACCTTACCTTCCAGGAATATCTACAGAAATAAATAAATTATGCCATAAATATGGAATTCAGATGGGAAACAAAGTACTAACAGTTAGAGATATGATAATTAATAATACTGAAAATTGTAGTATCTTAGAAAAAGCAGGTGTATACAAAATACCTATAACTAGAATCCCACCAATATCTTATATTGGGAGTACCAAAAATCAATTAAAACATCGCCTACAACAGCATATCAAAAATTGGCAAAAAAAGAAGCACGAACAGCACTAACACAATACTGCCTGGATAACCACACATACCCTAATTTTGAAGAGATTAAAATAATAAAATCATGTAGCAATGAGAGACACCTACGCATTGCCGAATCTGTGTTGATTGAGAAAAATAGAGATAGAATTTGTAATAATAATGACTCAAGTATCCTTAATGAAAAATGGAAAGAATTAATAAAAATTGAACAAAAAAGCCAAAAAACACAGAAGAAGAAAATGAAGATTTTACAAAAGTTTATAATAGATGGAGCCACGGTGGAGGGTTCGTAGGTGACGTCGGAACGGGGGCAAGGAAGATGATCGTATCGCTCACTCACACTGCGGTAGCAGGAAAAATCACATCTGGAACGCCTCCTGAAGATGACCCCGGCGGGGGGTAGAAAGTGCTTGAGGCAATCTACGTGGGAATGGCTGAGGTGTGGTGACTGAATGCTATGGATGTTGTGGAGAAGTGTAGGGAATGGAAATTGACGGAATGACATAGAAGGCAATAAGATAAGTTGTGTGTAAATAGTTGTATATATGTTTTTAGGGTTTTGGGTTGGAATATTTGTGTGTATGTAAATAGGACGTTTGTGTTAGTTGGTCAATGTCAGTTCGAGTTGGGTTAAAGAATTTTGGTTTTTATAAATGCCAATTAACCAAATAAGGTTGGGTTTTTGCACATCAGTAAGAGTGGTTAGAAGGGAAGTAGATGCTGTTAGGGCCAACTGTCATTACTGCAGTTCCTGGCATTGAATGAACTGAAGACTGAATAGGACTACCGCACCAGAAGCTTGAACCAACTATAGACTACAAAAAGAAAAAAACGTGCAGAGAAATGTGTACTAAAGGAGCTGGCCTTACAACAAAAGGTGTAAGCTACCTATTATTATTGTTAGCCACGAGTTCAAAACCCATAGCTGCTGTAGTGAATCCTAAATATGTACCATGCCATGGGGAATGCATTAAGCTGATAGCCATGTAGCAAGAACCCCTGTTACCTCATACAAATGAGATCCTCACTTCCCTTCACCCAACCTCCTGCCCACTGTTCACTGTGCACTGCCTGTCCCTTGCCAGTCTAGTCAGGGTGTTCTAACCCACTTCTTCATTGCTTCCACTGTAATACTAAACCAAAAGTCTTTTTCAGATGTAGAAAATCAGGTCTGAACCTAACCTTGGGAGGAATCCCTACAAGAAATGATCGCTGAGACAAGTTTGTGTATTTTTATGGCATATAAAGCCAAGTTGATGGGCTGTGTAAGGGCTTTTAGTGTTGAATGTCATTTTGCTGACCTGTTGATCCATGAAAGTGTGGATAACATGTACTGTCCAGAGTCAACTGTCAGTGATGCAGACCTGCCAACTGTTTTGATTTTATCATATTTAGTACTATAAATCACACTGCAGTACGATAATATGATTTTGCTGCCAAAAATATGATTTTTTCTAAAAAAGTCATGTTTTTCCCCTTTTCAGACAGAAGTAGGGGAAAATTTACGTGTAATCTGTTTTTTCCCCCTTCAAAAGATTTTTTTTTTTGAAGAGGTTTCGGATTTCTATTAAGAAATTCCCCTGCCTCTAGTTTCCCAACAGAAATAAAGTAAGTCAAGTCAAGTGCAATCGGCAACCAATGGCCGAACCCAGACTCGTTTCATATAACATTCAAGACTGATTCGTATTTTCGACTCTTCGTCATACTTACAGCTGCGATTGGCCGGTGCTGGAATGTCAAGAATTTATATAGCTGAAATAGGCTTCAAAAGTTAACAGCACACGTCATGTTATGATTTTTTTATTTGAGTTACATTTTTTGGTTCTGAGAGGTTGGCAGGTCTGGTGATGTCACAAGGAAGTGGAAGTGTATTACAACTGTTTGGCAATGTAATGGAAAACCAAAGAAGTTGTGCCACAGTACAAAAGAGCATTTGAGTCATGTGAGCTTCAGCACTGGCTTGTTAATGTTTTCAATCATTTCTACAAAATATTAACCAGGAATTTCGAACATCAACAGTGGTTGAGGTTGGTACTAAAATTTATGATAACCATGGTAATTAAAGCTTTACAGCATCAGTTACCATGGAAAAGAGATGATGAGTAAGCTTAAAATTACTAACTGCAATCAGTGGTCTTGCCTTTCATGTTGTAAAGAACAGCGTATTTAATCTATATATGGAAGCTGATCTTATCACTACGCTGTTTTCTGAGATTCTCAGAGGTTAGCTCCTCTGGCAAGATCTTGAACATCTGCCAAATCAAAGTTATTGATGATGTTAGGTTTTGCTTACTGTTAATATTAATAAAAAAATCTCCATTTGCAACGTTATTTTTAATACACCACAATGTGAATACTCAAGAAACGCATCATCATGGTCAACCATTATCAATCCACTGCTGGACAAAGGTCTCCCCAAGTTTCTTCCACAACGGTCTGTCTTGTGCCAGTCTCCTCCATGTTGCTCCCGCATACTTTCGAATTTCATTCACCCATCTCCCATGTGGTCTTCTTCTGGGGTCTTTTCCTGTCCCTTGGAATCCAGTCTAAAATTTCGGCTGTCCGTCCATCAATAATCTATCCTTCTGGCAACATGTCCAGCCCATTGCAATTTCAGGGATTTTACTCTGATCATGATGTCTTCCATTCTTGTCATTTTTCTGATTCATGAGTTCCTCTTCTTATCTCTCTTGGTTACACCAAGCATGCACCTCTCCATGGCTCTTTGAGTTGTCTGCAGCCTTTGTATGTCTCTTTTAGTTAAGGTCCATGTCTCTGCACCATACGTAAGCACTGGAAGGATGCATTGATCAAACACTTTTATTTTAAGACATAATGGCATATTACTCTTGAAAATTATGCTGTTTCTTCCAAAAGCTCTCCAGGCAAGTTTTATATGCCAGTTAATTTCTTCATCAATGTGACCCTCACTTGATATCTGCTGCCCAAGATGAATTTAGGTATTGGTTATCTCCAGCTTTTCCCCATCAATCGATAAATCTTCATTTCTTGTGAAAGCATTGTAAATCACTTTTGTCTTCTGAAAGTTCATTTTTAATCTCACTTCTTTACTCTTGTCAGCAAGTTCCTGGATCATACTCTACAGCTCTGATGGGGTAGTTGCAAAAATGACTACGTCATCAGCAAAATGAAGGCGAGTTAGATAATCTCCATCAATCTTTATCCCTTTGTTTTCCCAGTTCAGTGATTGAAAGACATTTTTCAAAGTGGCATTAAAGAGTTTGGGAGATATCGTGTCACCTTGTCTCACTCCCTTTCGTTTATTTTTATGGTGTAACAAGCACAAAGATTCGCCAAGCTTTCGCACTCCACTGGGAGGTTTTTTCAAGGCAAAGGTAGACATAAAAAGGCTTATTACTTGCTTATTACACCATAAAAATAAAAGGATTTAATATGCTATATGTGTTTCTTGAGTATATCCATTTGCAATTATATTTGCACCAACTTAAGCTTCACACATGTATCAGATTGAATGTGTGTAAAGCTTAAGCTACAGTCACCATCCAATTATCTTTGCATACAACTTAAGCTTCACACACATTCATCAGATTGTCACATGCAAAACCTTTTGTACTACGTACTACTTATCGTTTCTTCTTTCAGAAATTCCTGAATCTGGTTCTCCCATGACTTCCTTGGCCTTCCTGTACCTTTCGTTCCTGTGACATGGGCTGAATAAATTCTCTTAGCAGTTCATCACTCATTTTTTCAACATGGCTCAACTGCCTCCTCAAAATATCTGCCTCCATCGTACTAACCACATTTTAAATTCACATCAAACACCTTCATTCCTGACTTAATCAGAACAAGTCTTGCCACACACCTTCTTCTTAAATAACTCATCCTTTCATCACGCAAATAATCTTGTGACGGTTCTGCAGTATTTAGTTTCACTACTGTACATCAGAATAGGAATAGTTGCACTTTCATATACAGCCATTGGAGGGACCTTTTTGACATCCTGTTAGTCATATGAAATCTCTCTGAAGCAGTGATGACTTTCAAACCTGAATTCACTTACCTACTGATTTCACCATCTACTCTGTGTTTTCCCAGACAAACATACTTTCTAAGTACACAAACTCATCTACCTTTAGTCTAACTCTGCACCATTTATACTGATATTGTGCACACTAACAGTTTCTCTATCAAAGACCACGACATTATTTTTCTTATTTATGCTTGATTTGAATTTCATAATACTTCATTCAATCCTGGACAACATACTCTGTAACTTACTTTTGATCTCAGACAAATCTACTGTCATCAGCATACAAGAACTTGCACACATGCAAATTACCTTGATGTAAGCCAGTACTATCAATTTTGGCATCACACATGCATTCATAAATACTTTCACCCCTGTTCATAAATACAGGGGTGAAAGAATTCTGCCTTTTTGGAAGTCATCTGGGGAGTTCCTGAAATTGATGCAGAGATGCCATAATTGCAATAAAACAAATTAGATCAGTATAAATATGGGATTGGCATTATTGGTTTGATGTAAACACATTGACTAAAATAAAATTCTTATTCATTCCTAAAGAAATGTTAGACAATTTTATAGCTTTTATATATGCATATATGGTGCTTAGGGTAGTTAATAAATGCTGAAAGGTAAATTATTTTTGCATATTCCTATGTAGGAAAAGTTCAGCCCTTTTTTGCCATGACCACTTTCATGCTTGTAAATATAAAGGGTTTATCTTTTCAGGTATTTCACACTTTAACACATTTGGGAACCGGGTTAAACGGTTTATATTAGATTTAAAATGCCTTTCTTCATATAATCACTTAAAAAAAAAACAATGAAAATATTGATCAGAAGAAATGACTTTGTCTGTAGCTTTCTTACTTATACAGCTCCGGAAGTTCCTGGTTTCCCAAGTTAGTTTACAGAGTTTCTTTAGTTCAAATTATGCAGTTTGTAAAACAATAATGTGTCTCTTTCATGGTCCTCAAAGTTTTAAACATTTTTTTTATTGAAGGTTTTATGACCACCATGTGCAACTTGATGGGCTATAACCTGTCCCTGATTTAGGACCACTGGTTCCAGGGAAAGGAGACGAGTGCCGTAAGACAAATACAACATATATCCTGTCCCTGATTTAGGGCCACTGGTTTCAGGGAAAGGAGACAACCAGTGCCGTAAGACAAATACAACAACCATTCCTCACTAGGATTTGAATTCAGACCCATCCTGGACAAATGGTCAAAAGCTAGTGCGTAGACCACTGTGCTGCATATATGTCTTCTGAAGTTTCTGATGAAGTCTTGATTTCATACGAAATATTATAGTACTGCATACCTTCATACAAAATAAAGACTTCGTCAGAAACTTCACAAGCCATATGTTTAAAACTTTGAGGACTATGAAAAAGGCAGATTATTGTTTTAAAATTGCATAATTTGAACTCCAGGCACTCTGTAGATGAACTTGGAAAGCCAAAAATTTCTGGAGCCATATGATGAAGTGAGAATCCTAAGGACAAAGTCAGTTGTATTTTATAAACAATAGTTTCATTTTTTAAGCAAATATGGGAAGAAAAACATTTTAAATATAATATGGACATTTTTCCTGGTGCTGAAATGTGTTAAAGTAAGAAATATGTGAAAAGATAATAAACATTTTAGTCATAAATATATTGAATAACCATAGAGACATTACACAACCTTGTTTGACTCCACCATTAATGAAAAACCAATTCAGTAAAGTCAAATACCCTGTACACATCTTCAATATAGTGCTACCATACGTAGCTTTCACACACACATGTAAATTTTTAGTTACACTATAATTTTTCAAGATTTTCCATAGAAGGTCCCTGTTTACTCTGTCACAAACCTTTTCAAAATCTACAAATGCAGCAAAAACTTTCTTACCAGCAAACAAATACTTTCAATCATCATACATAATGCAAAAATTTGGGTAGCACAGCTGTTACAGGGCATAAAATCGTTCTGAACATCCTATACCTTATTTGGTGTTAAGTCCTATATTTTATCAATAATTACCTTTCCAAACACTCTCCCTGGTATAGTCAGTAAGCTGACACCACAATAGCGCTTCCATTCAATCTAATCACCTTTTTCTTTATAGGAAGAAAGGGTGATAGCATTCCTCCAGTCCTAAGGGACTGTTCTCAAAGCAACTGACTGATTTCAACTAACCAACTAGAAACAATCGCCAACCGATTTTGACATCTCAGCTGTTATGCTATCTACTCCAGGGGCTATACCATATTGAAGAAATTTTATAGCTTTACAAATCTCTTCTCGTGAAATATTTGCAGTGTTTACTTCTCTATTTATGGCATCTGCTTTTACCTCCAAATCATATTTGCTTTCATGTAGTAATAATTCACACAGAAGTATTCACTACATCTTAACTCATTATAGGCTGCTAAATAATTTCTCGACTCCTGTTCCTCACAATACTGAAAACTTTGCTTTCCTTTTTTTTTTCTTTAACAAGCTTGCTTTTCCTGCAACCTTCATTCACTCTTTTTTTTATGCTATTTAATTTACTTTTTCTCGATAATGGTGTATATCAAAGTGAAAAATGAGGGTGGCTTCTCATGACTTCTCAATGAAAATCGTGAAACACTGGTGTTAGCAAGTGGTCTAATCACAGAATATTTGGCAGTCTAATCTTTATTATTAGAATGTACTGATATTACTAGAAATCAACTATTACATGCATACTAAGTTGGGCTACAACCTAACTGGTCTTCAAAGCAGGTTTCTTTTGAAGTTAGACTAGAATACAGCCCAAAATCAGAAAATAAATCAAATGCCATTATCTAGTAATTTGTGTCTACCAATAATTTTTTATTTGGTAGATGGTTTACATAGTAAGCAGTAGTAACACATATTTATGACAGTAAGAAAAGTGGTGAGTATATGCATTGAGAATAAATATGTGAATGGCATATCTTTATGGCATGAAGACATGTTGCTGCTAAAGAATACCGATACCCAAATGAAACATACAATAAAACACATACATGAGGTTAGCTACAACCAGTTGTGTTTGCGTAGCCCCAAATCATCAGAGAATTGATTATCCTGCATGTAGGACTATTCAGCATAAATATAAAGAATATGCAATTTACAAGTTGTACAAGCATTATCATTATTGCAAGTTTCACAAGTTTTATTATCATATTAATACTGAAAATGCAGAAGTGGAAACAGCCTTCAAGACTGTAGCATGGGGGGGGGGGGGTGGAGGGTGACATGGAGGAGAGAGAGAAAATTGCTCTTTCCCATACTTTTTGCTTAAATTTAATGATAATAAAAATTTTCTTGTGTTTCATCTTCTTTTGGAATCCAGAATTTCACATATTTTTTCATGTCAGGTAATTATTATTATTGTTATTATTGTCCAAATGCTATTACAATAATCAGATGACTTATAAACAACAAATTCATACAATCATCTCGGGTAACACAGAAATTACCATCACAGATAAAGAATTTTATATGTTTTCCCATCTAGTTGCACATTGAATTGCAACTTTAGAGCATGGTGAGCCCAGTGTTGGGCATATTAACAGATGGTTCAGGGTCTTTACTTCAACATAAATAATCACATTTGCTCGATCCAGCATAGAAGCTGTACTTAACTGTACAGTGGAACCTCTATATTCGTCATTAATCCGTTCTGGAGGGATGGACAAATACTGAATTGGATGAATGTAGAATAAATTTTTTCCATAGGAATTAACTAAAAGTGGAATAATCCATTCCCAGTCCCGAATCTCATACATAAATATTGTAAATAAAAATTTAACCAGGACTTTACCTTTAGTGAGGAGCAATGATGACCTGAGCTGAAATACTATCACCAGCCATTTGCTTTACTGTAATCCATACTAATAAAAGATTTTCCATGTCTTCATACATTTGTGATCTTTTAGTAGAAATAATTTTTAAATTTTTTGCCACTTCAGCCGCTTTAATTGCTTCTTTATTTTTAATTATGCTGCTTACCATAGTTCTCGGCATGTTAAATTCTAACGCTAAGTTGGAAACACGTTCCACTTTCAAACTTAGCAGTGATTTCTTTTTTCAACTCAATTTTAGTTGTCACAGCTGCCCTTTTTGGTTGTTTTTCTTCACTACATTTTTATGGGGCCATAGTCACTTCTTTTTACAAAGATAACTGCAAAAAATTACAAAATTGCAAAACACATTCAAAGAGATAATAACAGGTGATGCGCACTAAACTATCTCACAAGGCAGACTGCTGGGCTATCACATAGGGCTGGCTGGCTGTTTGACTGCGTGGGTGATTTCACAAGGTTAGGATGGCCATGTAGTGGGTGACTTTTTGTGACGAATGTTGGATTTTTGGATGAATATTGGAGCATTTTTTGCCGAAAAAATGTGACGAATATAGAGGTTACACTGTACTTTCTTGTCTTCTACCAGTTCTTGTGCACAGGTGGTCAAGAGATTTCCAAATTAATGTGTCCCTTGAGGCTCCTGGTGGTAGATTTTCTGAAAGCTCAGTGTCCTTCTTATGGTACTGTCGCAGAATTTAGAGGGAATCTTTCTCCACATATTGACTCATGCCTGTTCTACTGTCATTTTTGTTGATGTGGCAGTGTTAAATGAGCTCCTTCAAAATGGCAAGCATCTACGTGGGGATGTATATCCATATAGAAAATGTTGAGTGATCAGTCAGGTTATTTCTTCTCTCGATCATGCTGGATACCTTCCTTCTAATTGAAGGTGAAGCAGTGCTAGCTAACATATGCAGCATTGATTAAGGATTGAGCCCAACTTTTGGGCATGACAAGTTTGACTCCATACTGGATATCCATATTCTGTATGGAGTCAATAAACTACAGTGCGAAGGCTGAAGTTCATAATGCTTGGGGTGTTTGCTCCCCATTTTGAGTTGACTGGCTTTAAAAAAAAATGGCATTTCTTGTGTTCAATTTTGCTTTGTTCTTTTCTGTGTGCATTCTGTATGAGAGAGTACAATCTAATGTAACTACAAGGTAAAGAGGAAATTTACTATAGTGAAACTTCTTGCCACTTCAGGATGTGTTTAATTGTTTATTTATGTTGGGGTGATAGGATTGATTAACTGCACACACTCAGAAAGTCCTTCTGTTTGATATAGCATTTTGATAATTCATTCCACATCTTTAGATAACTAACTGTTGCACTATAAATTTCACTAAATTACGGGTTTTACTCAGGAATAAAAGGAAATTACTTACAGTCGAATTTTTGGGTAGCACCCCCCCCCTTCCTCAGGACTACACTATAGTAGGTGTTGCCATTCATTAGCAAAATTCCATCCTTTCACATCATTTTAATGTTCTACCTCTTCTCTCAATTTCCAAGAAACTGAGAAACAGGTAGCACCCCCACCCCTTCCTCAGGACTACACTATAGTAGGTGTTGCCATTCATTAGCAAAATTCCAACCTTTCACATCATTTAATGTTCTACCTCTTCTCTCAATTTCCAGGAAACTGAGAGAAGAGGTACAACATTAAAGGATGTGAAAGGTTAGAAACAAAAAAAAAAAAAAAACAACAACAACAACGTTTTAACGAAAAAAATGACAAGCATCATCATCATCTCTCAATTTCCAGGAAATTGAGAGAAAATATACAACATTAAATGATGTGAAAGATTGGGATTTAGCTAATGAATGGCAACATATACTATAGTGTAGTCCTGAGGAAGGGTAGGGGTGCTACCCGAAAATTCGACTGTAAGTAATTTCATTTTATTCCTAAGCAAAACCCATAATTTAGTGAAATTTATAGTGTATCAAGTCTAGGAATAGCCATGACATCAATTATTACCAAGTTAACTGCTGCATTTACGGGAAATCTGAAGATGAATAATATGAAAACAGTGTGAGAGGGAATGATACAGTTTCATGCTTTAGGTCCACTTCAAAATATAAAACATAAACTTTGGCTTACAGTTAAGTGAGCAATATTTTAAAAATATAAATCTTCCAATATTCATTTTCTATGCTGCATTACAGATTTCACTAGTTTCTAATTTGTGTTGTGATCTGAAGACAGCTCTGTGTCATTCAAAGATGCTTTCTTCAAAAATTATGGAATTTGACTTCATGAGTCAGCTGATCCTTTCAGTAATAAATGAAATTATTGCTACAGTTTAGTGTGAATATGAATATCATTTTGTAGCTCACCAGACTTTTGATGATGGTACAAAAATCTGTAGTGCTGAATATTTAGGAGTCTTCTTTTTCGTCCAATACACAACTTCTGTACCACAAAATCCTAACCCAGCATGTAATTTCCATTCTTTATTTTTTCTATATATCATGCATGATGCATATTTCATACTTATATGATGGAAATGGTGCATTAATTTAACCATTTTCAGACATTGGAAACAAAATGGCATTTTAGTTCTCACAATTACGTTGGTTTCATCTAAGCAGGTCTGAAGTTTTTTTATTTTATTTTTGGTGTTGCTTTGTGTGTGTGTGTAAGTGAGAGGCTTGTATGCAGATTGGGAGCCACCAAACAGTTTTTCTTTTTCATTCTGTTGATTGTTTCATTATTTTGCTTACATAGAATTTGATCAGAACTGTATGACAACATACTGAATTCATTTTATTGTATTTTATTTTAGGTGATCTTTTAAATGAGGACCAAGTTTTGGAATGGTTAATGAAGCAAAAGAATGAGGATACCATTGAGAATATTAATCGTGAGATGTTGTTCAAATTAATAGAAGATCAAGAATTTCTTGCTGTTTACTTTTGTAAGTAACGTGCTTTGCTAACATGCAGTGTTTGTTTTTATTTTGGGCTTTTTCATTGTTTTTCTTACAGAAGCTATAATGGAGGAATAACTCCCATAGAAACTCTGCATTTACAGACTAAAGGAAAAAAACACAAAGTGGATGCTGATGGTAAACCATTTTATGTGTGATACCTGAGTTTATTGTGGAAAAAAAGGAAATTAGCAGTGTTGAAAAATTTACTTTCTCATTTACAATTATACATGCATCTGCCAAAAGTAAATTTATAGAGAAACAAATCATGAAGACGAATCAGA
Source organism: Macrothele yani (assembly GCA_039090855.1). Classification (NCBI taxonomy): domain Eukaryota; kingdom Metazoa; phylum Arthropoda; class Arachnida; order Araneae; family Macrothelidae; genus Macrothele; species Macrothele yani. Next base: position 121,448,467 of record CM076996.1, read on the forward strand.
AAGAATTCGACAGGGGTGTTCACTAAAAAAATATTTTCAGGGTCTTCAAGTTCCAAAAAATAAAAATAAAATAAAAAGATAATTATTTACAGAAACTAAAAAAAAAAGTTATTATTTATTAATGATTTCCTTGTAAGCAGTGGTTAGCACTCAAGACAAAAGAGAAAAAAAAGGCTCTATTGTTATTTGCAAAGAAACTACAAAATGTAAATGGTGCCGAAGTTCAGCATTACTTGTTTTGGCCTTTTAGTATACTTTAAAGTACACATAAAGTATTTGCTTGGATGTACAAGAACCAGAGAAAAGTAATATATATCTTTCATTTTCTATAATTTTCTTTTCTTATTTGGTTAGTTTATTGAAAATTAAAATAAAAATGTATAGAATATCATGACCAGCCAGAAGTTTATAACTGTATTTCAAACAGCAATTCCAAAAGGATGTCACTTTTAAATAGAAAATATGAAGTGACAATGAGAGAGTGCTCATTGGAGGTTATTTATAAATCATGCATTGAAACACACATGTGGCAACTTCCATGAAAAGTCACACAGTACTGTATTTGCTGTATTTCACAGTTCATTACTGATGTTTGTGTCTTCTGTTGTGTACGAAAGATTTCTCTGCAAATAGTACCTTAATTCCTTTAAGGGCCTGTGCTTTATTTGGTATTCATGTCTTTTCAAGTAGCTCCATAGAAAAAAAAATTGTGTGCTGTCAAAATTTGAGACTAGGTTAGTCAAGGAAGGGCTATACATGAGTAAATCAACCAAATAGGAACCAGTGGTCTGAGTAAGGCCAAGACTTTCCTTGCAGGGTGCACCATCTATTTGGAATCAAAGGTTTTGTCATGAATTGATCATCACAGTCTACACTGCGGATGTTAGAAATGTGGTGGTCATTGCTTAATGGAAGTCATCTGTGACCATAAGTTTTGTGCCCATTTTTATCTCAAAAAAGTAGGGAACAATATGTACTGTATTCAGTTTATTGTTTTAAAAAATACCATGAAACACACACTTCCCTTTAAGCAGATGAAGGCATATATCTACGAGTAATTCTGATGAGTATTATGTAACATTACACTCTAATGAAATGTAGTTTTAATTGAAACTTAAGAGAACTGATTTACAAATCCTGACTTCAGTCTGTCTTTTTCCTACTGCTGATGCCAAACAAACAAAATAGCACTTGTATGTTATGTTTATCACAGTATACAGTGTGGCCTTAATTATGAGCAACTAGTTAGTATTTTTGTTGATTTTTGTAAACATATGGTACTCTTAGAAGGTACTTAAATTATATCCAGCCATCTATAGTAGATGAGTTTGGTACTCCTGGTCTAGAACTTTCAGATATGAAAATAGTATGTCTGATAGTTTCTCTGTTTGGCTTTTATTTACAACTAGCAGAGGTATCCAGCATTACCTGGGTTTAACAAAAGATACATTAATCAGCTTCTGGGCCAGTGCTTTCCAAACAATTTTCCTGGATTTTGGATTGATTTGTCCAATAAATTTGTGCTTTTTCAAGGGAATTCTGGAATTCATGCTGTTGAGGGGTCTCAGCTTCTCTTAATAATTTCACTTGGATATTGGATGGATTTGTCTGATAGATTTTTGATTAAGTTAAACGTGCATAGAAGTTTATAATAATTAACTGAAATTCATTTTGTTGTCAGACAAATCCCATTTCTTCCTTTATTGTAGCAATTATATCAAAATATAGTGTTTTAAAACTAACTGGCGCCTTCATGCACTAAACATAAATTGTCACAAAATGTCAAGGGGATGAAATCAGGAGGAGGGAGTGAGGTGTCCAGGTTTCATTGTTGCCTATATTTTCCACAGGGTCCTAGAAAGTAAAGAGTAACTATGCAAAATTTGGTCCAGATCGGTCAAAGGGTTTAGGAATTTATAGGGAACATACAAACAGGCATTCTATTATACTGTATATATAGAGAGGTGTCATTTATTGCATCACTAGTATGTTCTGTCACTGCATCCAGAAAAAGTAATGTATTCAAATAATGGGGAATGCAGGATTTTTGTAGCACCTGGAAATTCAGCTGAATATTGTAGATCTACTTATTATAGTACTTATGTACTGGCATTAATCATTAGGATTCTTGGTTTAAGTATATACCATGCAAAAAATTCTTATGAATCAGTTTACTTAAATAGTATGCTCTTGGGTTTCCAGAAGTCTACTGAAAAAGACATTGGGCAGTATAACAGTGCTCATTACTTTTCTGACATTCTGTTTAATATGCCATAGAAAAATGTATGTGTGTGTTATGTCTGTCCCATGTATGGGATGGATGCTGGGGAAAAAGAGTCCATCATGGACACCAAGATTTTGCTTATGCTACTCTTACATGAATTGTCACTTCCTAGGCACTTTCTGACTGTGGTGTAGCCAGAAATTTCTTTGGGAAGGAGGGGGGTCCATGGATTTAGTTCATTGGTGAAAGCCTCATATATATATACACTATATTGACAAAAGTCATCAGACACCTAGAAGAGAAACACAACATGGCGTTTATTGACATACATTAGTGCAGTGTCGGTCCACCTTTGGCCTTAATGCATGCACTGACCCTTCAAGACATGCTTTCAACAATGTTTTGGAACACATCGATAGGTATGCGTTTCCATTCAGTACATAATGCTGCCGCTAACTGTTGCTTAGTAGTAGGCGTTGGTTCCAAACTTCTTATGCAGTGCTCTAATTCATCCCATGGGATTAAGATCAGGGCTCTGTGCTGGCCAGTCCACACACGATACGGAAGTATCGTCAAACCATGCCATAACAGTCCTTGCTTTTTATGGCTTGGTGCATTATCCTGCTGGTACCAACAAGGCTCGGTTCCATAGTATTGCCACTGAGTTAGTAGGGCATAATTGCCCACAATATCGAGGTAGACATGCTGGTTAACAGGTTTGTCCACGATAACCAATGGGCCGGGACCATACCATGAAAAACACCCCCACACGAGTACACTACCAGCTCCAAACTTGACCATAGGTACAGTACACTGTGCTAAATAGCATTTCGCCTGCTGCCACCAAACCCACACATGATCATCAGATTGATGGATCATGTATCTGGTTTCATCAGTCCATAGGACCCGTTTCCATTGATCTACGGTCCACGATAAATGTTCTTTACACCATGCTAAACAACAAGTAGCATTCTGAGTGGAGATGAAAGGCTTATAAGCAGCAGCATGATCATGAAATACAGTTCTCTGTGAATGGTACATGTACATACCGAGGCTCCGGCATTTTTACTCACCTGTACACTGAGGTCTGTTGCAGTACTCCGTCGATTAACTGTAAGGACTCTCCTGAGGCTTCGACGTCCTCTATCACTGATTTTCTTTGGTCTGCCGGTACATTTGGCTGCTTCAGGCACCCCATGTGTCTTCCACTTATTCAGTACATCCGAAACAGTTGACTTGGGTACGTTTAAATGCTTCTCGGTTTCTCTTATGGACAACCACTAATATAACACCCAGCAATCTTTCCTTTCTCAAAGTCAGTTCTCTCCTGCTGTGACATTTTCACTCAACCTCACAGTACAATATGACCACAGTCAGCTGCAGGCTTGTTTTTATACCATTTGTGGCTGTACCGTGGATCTGTTCATTTGCTTTTGAAGGGGTGTCCAGTGACTTTTGTCAATATAGTGTATATATTGCTTTGAATTTTTACTCAGTCCACCCTCAAGGGGGGAATCCAGACCTGAAGACTTCTGCCCCTTGGCTATGCCTCTGCTTTCTAAGCTTCCAGAAGTTAAACTTAAAACTGGGTAGTATAGTGGCCCACAATTGAAATAATACCCAAAATATTATGTCAGGCTGACATCATCTAAAATAGCACAATTTGAATAATTATCACTAATATTATTCAAATTGTGCTATTATTCTGGGTGCATGAATTCATATCACTTAATCAAGAACCTTGTTGAGACATGTTTATTTCTACAATTCAGTCACTATCAAGTCATTGCACACTACTCAATTAACTGGGTACACAAACAAAATGCAGATAAATAAACATTAAGATAAATGCAGTTAAATAGATAGTAGACTATCTCATCACGTCATGTTAACTTTGCCAACAATGTGGTAAATACCTAGGGAAATATTTCTCCAGTGAATGTAAAAAAGTTGCAGTACAGTATTTACAGTTATTGCCACATCTTTAGTGTGCAATGTTTCAGGTACTCTGCACAGTTCTATTGGAAGGAGTATGTCTTAATCTCTGTGTGTTTCTGTGACACATCATGGGTCTAGAAGGCATAAAGCTAAAAGAGTACTTACAGTTTTATGTATCCATAGCACTACTTACTCAAACATAAGCATAATAATGTATTGCACACTCAAGAGGATGTAAGCATGATCACAAAACAAACTACAACTTTGAGAAAATGCATAATCTTAAGTTGATGACTTTTCTGTTACACATTCCATACAACAGTTTCCTTTGCTTCCACATGCATGACACTGAGGGAGGGAGGGGGGTATTCTGCCCATTGTATTCCTAACTAGACATCTGAAGCATTGGCCTACTCAGTCTGTGCTGGTCACTACTCTAAGGTAACAATCCTTCTTCAGCATCTGCCTAAAAGATGAATGGATGTACAGTTCTTCTGCTTCAGTGATTCATTCTCTCAGTCAACATTTTCTGTCAGATGTGCAGAGGAAAGGCTCCCTGTGTGAAAGCAGTATAGCCAGCCCCAGAAGGCCCGGCCTTCTCCAAACAGGGGCCCAGGTGCAAAAAAAAAAAAAATGTTGAGGCCCTAAGAAAATATGAATAAAAAGAGACATAAGTAAAATTAACAAAAAAAAAATTTTATTCAAGGAGACTCTTTCTCAGTTTGGATGTGTCCAATAGTTTGTTAAGTGTCATGATATATAATTAAAGACCATTAAATAAATACTTTAGCATAAAAAAAAATAAGTAAAAAAAATGTGCTGTTATTTACAGTTAGTTCGTTAGTTTTGCGAGTATACAGAAACTTTAAAGAGCCCATAGTGTTGAGTTTCTAACAATACTAATTGATTCAGTTTCATACAGAGATTTCTGTAAAACACAATAAGTAGAAAATGTTGTGTTAGCTATTTGTGACTTTGGTGACGAAAGCTCATACTCTTCTGCAGTTGTTAAAATACTAAAACAAAGTTCGAAAAACATCAGTAAAACTGTATTATAGCCAGCCTAAAACGTTTATTATACACTGAAGAGCAATTGAATTAGAGATACCTGCCTAGTAACGTGTAGCACCACCTTTCGCCCTGATGACGGCAGCGATTCATCTATGTATGGACTCGACAAGACACCGGAAGCGTTGGGAAACCATACGGATCCACGACCCCTGAACAAGCTCCCACAGTTCATGAAGATTTGATGGAGGGGGGTCAGAGCCTCGAACATCTCTCTCGATGGCATCCCAGATGTGCTCGATGGGATTGAGGTCAGGTGACCTAGCTGGCCAAGGAAGCAAGGTCACGTGGGTGGAGTGTTCATCCAACCATTCGGATACAATTCGGGAGCGATGGCACGTTGCATTGCCTTGTTGCAGGATGAGGTCTCCAGTGGGATGTTGAAGATGCACAAACAGGAGCAAATGTTCGTCCAGGATATCCCGGTAACGTTGACCTGTGAGGGACGATGTCACACGTACCAGGGGTCACATTTCAATCCACGTAAACAGTCCCCAGACGAGAATGCCACCCCCACCAGCTTGAAGAGTACCCTGCTGGCAAGAAGGATCCATCGCTTCATGTGGTTTGTGCCATACTCGTATCCTGCTATCCGCATGTACCAACGTGAATCTCGACTCATCAGTCCAGGCAACATTTTTCCACATGTCTAGGGTCCAGTGGCGATGTTCCTGCGCCCATGCTAATCTTTGCACCCTGTGATGTGTGGTCAGCAGCGGTACCCTCGTGGGATGATGGCTTTTGCACCCCATAGCGAGGAGATGGTTCTGGATGGTGTGGCTGCTTACACGTTTTTATGCACCAGCGTTAAATTGCTGAGTGACTTCTTGCACTGTGGCCCGTCTATTCACTGTTACAATGTGAGTTGGCCGACGATGACCCCGCTCATCCACACGCTGTTGTCCACGGAAGTTGACCCTTGTAGGGATGGTTTTACCGAATTCGATGTACTCACGGTGAACTCGTGACACAGTGGCTCGTGAAAATCCCAGTGCCTGCACGACTTCCGAGATGGAGTGACCCATTCGTTGGGCCCCGGCAATTTGCCCGCGATCAAATGCGCTTAGATCCTTCGTCTTACTCATACTGCGTCTGACTCTTACCGATTCCCGTCGCATCACTCCTTATATTGTCAGATCACTGCATACGTCATGTCGTTTCCGTTTACAGGAACGCCCACAGCGCCACATTTGCATAACGCCAGCTTGCTTTTCAGTGTATGTTACCTAATAATCGCTAGCTTTTTTACTGATCCACATACTGAAATTTAAAGATATAGATCGAAAAAGGCAGCCACATCATCACTACTCAATGTGATGTTATGATCTCAGTCGTCTCACTGCGTTACACCAACATGGCGGCAAATGTTGTGACGTCAGAATTGAGACGTTTCGCTGGCTTCATTTTGATGACACGAGGGGAACATTGGACCCTTACTCCATCTATTCTAACCTCCTTGGCTCACCCTACGTAATTTCAGAAGAAAGTGTAGGGGGACGTTAACAAACGCCAGTTCGGTTATAGGAGCCCTCTGATGTTACAACAATTCAGACTGAGTTTATAACTTAATTTTAACTAATTAACTTAATTAAAAATTTTATTTTCAGTTTTCTTTGGTTTCATCATTCTCCCCCCCCTCCCCTTTTCTTTTTCATTTTCCAGGGCACCTGCAAATCTCGGGGCCCGGGTGCCTTGCACCCATTGCATCCCCCTTGTCGCCTGCCCTGATAGCCAGTGTTTACTCACTGTAAGACTTTTTATAATCTGCCTTCCAAAGATTTTCTCATCTTCAGAATTCTACAATAGACTACCCATAAGGATTAATGCACATTTTTACATCATCTTCTCTGATCACATAATTCATCTCCTCTTTCAGTGTTGTCTTTCTCTCCAACTCTTGTCAATTTACAGGGTGATTCGTTTGGGTAGGGATAATTTAAAAATGCTCTGGTATGGCTTGTAACAGATATAATAAGTCAATATTTGGCAGAAATTACCTTTATGAATGGGAGTTTGTCTCGGCCTCTGCATGACTCCCTTTGCAAACTCAGCAGAGTTCATACCATGTGCTCAATTCTTGCCATGTGTTTCTAACATCTGTGGAGTGATTTGTGCAAACACTGCAGAAATTTTCACTTTCAAATCAATACAGGCTTTGAGGTTGTTGTGTGTAGATGATGTTCTTTACAAACCCCCACATGAAGAAATTGGGGGGGGAGATCCGAGAAGTTTTGCAGGCCAAGGAATAGGGTCATCATGACCACACCAGTTGTCTTTGAATGCGCTGTTGAGAAAGTTCCTGACTTCCAGTGACCGGTGGGGTGGGGCCTCGTCTTGCTATAAAATGACATTGTTATCCAATTGTGGTACCAAGAAGATATGTTGCATGTCCAGGTATGGTCCTGATCATACAGAGTCCTCAGAAAAGAAAAAAAGGACCATACAGCTGGTGACAACTCATCCTGCACCACACAGTTACCTTGGGGGCTTGCTCTTTCCACTTCATAGAAAGCATGGAGATTCTGGGTACCCCAAATGATAGCATTGTGCATATTCACTCTTCCACTCACATGGAATGTAGCCTCATCTGTGAATAGCCAGCGGTCCAAAAAGTGTTATCCACTTGCATCCGGTCGCACATAAGGCAGGTAAACGCGAAACGGCTTACAAGGTCACATTCCCGTGGTGCTGTACATGCTGTGAGCGATACAGGTACATTTTCAGGTAACAATTCATTGACATGTTGCGTACAACACTGTCAGCTCTAAGGATAAGCATTGTAGACTTTTCCGCGGGTTACACTCCAAGGCGGTGGAAGCAAAGCCTTCTTTCTCAGGCTTACGCTTATGGCCGCTGGAGTTTGATTTCATGATGTGCCCCATTTCTTCAAATGTGCGATACCAATGCTCTTTTACTTAGGTGCCTTCCCTACCCCAAAAACATGACAAAACTCTCATTGAACAGCTGTAACACTCTCAAACTTTGCATACCACAGGACACACTTTTATGTGTTGTTAAATGGTCACTGCCATTTCCACTTTTGCCATGATGCTACGAAGACATGTTAGCACTGACTACTAGTGCATCAAACTCCCTCTTTCCTCATCATTCTGGCACATGCACACTGACTACAGGGCATCAAAATCCCATCTTTCATCACCCTGCAGACAGAATTCGATCTCCGTACTGCAGCATTTTCACAAATCAATCTACAGATGTTGGAAAACAAGTGGCAAGAATTGAGAACCTGGTATGAACTCTGCCAAGTATGCAGAGGGGGTCATGTAGAGGCCTAGATAAACTCCCATCCATAAAGGTAATTTCTGCCAAATATTTACTTTATTATATTCATTACAAGCCATACCACAGCATTTTTAAATTATCCCTACCCAAACGGATTACCCTGTATTTCTATATGCATGGAGAAACCACTGATACTTACATAATTCATTATAATCACACAATGTTTTTGACTTCAAGTGGACCCAAAATTTATGTCCACCATAGGAATTGCATAACTCAATGCTTTCATTATCATGAGGACTATTTGTAGATGCTTACTACCAGGCAAATAGTTTCTCACAAAAAATCTCAAATCCTGTCACCCAGACATTATAAGATCAGTTTCAATTTACTTCCGATATTGGAGGTTATATTTTTTAACGTGCATTAATGCATTTGCATTTTTGAACTTCACTTTTAGTTGGTAAAGTTCGATGAACACTTACCGCACGTGGGGCTTGGCTTTCAATTCATATTTCCGTTATGTGGATGCGGCACGGGGGTTTTTCATTTGGCCACGGGTCCACTTCTTTTTTTTCCGTTGGAATTTATTTTGCCTCATCACCAAATGAGTTTTTTTCTTTGCTGCATCCTCATTTACTTCAATACTTATTCATAACCCTAGTACTTTCGGTAATACTCCATTACCGTCTTCGAGGGGACGTTTTGCTCCGACTAGCACGGACCGTGTCAGCTGGGCATTTTGGTGGTTCTCGCGGGCTGCTTCTGTCATCGACTATCGATTCTTCTTGGGCGTTGTGGCGCCATCTCTTGTTGGTCAGTGATCTCATTTTTCGAACTTTTCCATTTTTTGCTCAATTTTAATTAAATTTCTCCAGCTGTTTCTCAAAATATTAGGGTCATTATGGTTGCAAACTTTTGTCCTATTTTTTTCAATCATTATCGACTCTGCTATTCTGAGGTGTTTTTCGGATTTACAGCTTTTAATGATTTTTATATTTTCGAATTTAAGATATTTTTGGTTATCCAGACAGTATTGAATAAGTGCTGTTTTTTCTTCTTTTTTCTGCCAGTTTTTTATGTGTTGTTTTAATCTGTGTTTAAGCTTATTTTTGGTACTTCCTATATAAGCCATTGGAGGATTTTCAGTAATAGGAATTGAGTAAATACCTGCTTTTTCTAACATTTTTATTTTTTCATTATTTTTTATTACTATATTTTTGATGGTATTTACTTTTCCTCCAATTTGAATGTTATGCTTTTTACAAATATTATTAATAATTTCATTGGTAGTACCTTTAATGTAAGGAAAACCAATTAAATATTTGACTTCTTTTTATTTACTACAGCATTATTTTTTATTTTCTTTATTACTTCTGTGTCCCATTTTTTTATTAAATGGTTAGGATAACCAAAGCTGCCTGCAATTTTTCAGAATGCGTATATGCTCTTTTAATTAAGGTTTTTATGCTATTGCATTTTTGAGGATAAGGATGTGCTTAATTGTACGGGATTAGGATCGGAACAATATACAGGGTTTATCGGAAAAGTTCATTTGTTCCGGTCCTAATCCCGTACGATTCAGCACATCCTTATCCTTAAAAATGCAATAGTATAAAAACCTTAATTAAAAGAGCATATACGCATTCTGAAAATAGTCAGTTCATCAATGAAGAAATCAAATTCATAAAAAAAATTGCAGGCAGCTTTGGTTATCCTAACCATTTAATAAAAAAATGGGACACAGAAGTAATAAAGAAAATAAAAAATAATGCTGTAGTAAATAAAAAGAAGTCAAATATTTAATTGGTTTTCCTTACATTAAAGGTACTACCAATGAAATTATTAATAATATTTGTAAAAAGCATAACATTCAAATTGGAGGAAAAGTAAATACCATCAAAAATATAGTAATAAAAAATAATGAAAAAATAAAAATGTTAGAAAAAGCAGGTATTTACTCAATTCCTATTACTGAAAATCCTCCAATGGCTTATATAGGAAGTACCAAAAATAAGCTTAAACACAGATTAAAACAACACGTAAAAAACTGGCAGAAAAAAGAAGAAAAAACAGCACTTATTCAATACTGTCTGGATAACCAAAAATATCCTAAATTCGAAAATATAAAAATCATTAAAAGCTGTAAATCCGAAAAACACCTCAGAATAGCAGAGTCGGTAATGATTGAAAAAATAGGACAAAGGTTTGCAACCATAATGACCCTAATATTTTGAGAAACAGCTGGAGAAATTTAATTAAAATTGAGCAAAAAAAATGAAAAAGTTCGAAAAATGAGATCACTGACCAACAAGAGATGGCGCCACAACGCCCAAGAAGAAGCGATAGCCGATGACAGAAGCAGCCCACGAGAACCACCAAAATGCCCAGCTGACACTGTCCGTGCTAGTCGGAGCAAAACGTCCCCTCGAAGACGGTAATGGAGTATTACCGAAAGTACTAGGGTTATGAATAAGTATTGAAGTAAATGAGGATGCAGCAAAGGAAAAAAAACTCATTTGGTGATGAGGCAAAATAAATTCCAACGGTAAAAAAAAGTGGACCCGTGGCCAAATGAAAAACCCCCGTGCCGCATCCACATAACGGAAATATGAATTGAAAGCCAAGCCCCACGTGCGGTAAGTGTTCATCGAACTTTACCAACTAAAAGTGAAGTTCAAAAATGCAAATTATAAGATCAGTTAAACCTATGTTTCCAGTTTAAACCTACGATCTCTACAACCATTTTCATATGATTTTACATCTTTAAACAGTCACCTTAACAGCATTGACTTCACTTTAGCTACTCTAATGTTCTTTAATGAATAACAGTTTCAATGTTGGCTTACCATTTCTGATAACATCAATGTTATTGTTGCGTCATCTTTTTAGGCCTTATTTTCTTTCATTGCATTACTGATTGAATAGTGTCAGCAATTAATCTTTTTTTTTTTTCTGTTTTAGACTTGGAAAATGACAAGGAAAGTGAAGATACAGGCCATCACCTTGAGCACATTGATGACGACTGTGGAGAATTTGGTGTTCACCTTGTGAAAATGTCCGATAAACTTATGGCAAAAAAATATGGCGTTCGCAATCCTCCTGGTTTAGTACTTTTCCGAAATGGACAGCACATAAAATATGTTGGTAAGCTTTTTTTTTTATTTTCGTCACTTCTTTTCTGTGCATATTAGTTTCCACCAAAATGTAGCATAAAATTTAATACAGACATTTAACATGGAGCAGGAACATCAAACAAAGATCTTCGCTCTTTCCACGTTTTCAACGTGGAAAGAGCAAAGATCTTTGTTTGATGTAGCATAATATGTTCAAGAGCAAATTCAGAAGCTTAACTTAGGGGAAAGGGAGTTGCTGTGGTCTAAAAAAGATGGATAGGGTGACTTTGTGGGTGAGTCTCTCTCTGTCTCTCTGGTTTTGCATGGCTTTTTAAAACTTTTCTATAAAGTAAAATGTGCAAAATATTTAAATCACAAAATGGGAGAAACAACTTTAGAATCAGCACTATGTTCCTGGCATTCAGTTGCCTGCTTTGTGAGGAACCAAGCACAGTGCTTTTTAAATGTCAAGTCTGGATAGAATCTTTTTGAGCCCTTCTGTTTGGGAGCCTTAATTGAATATAATAATTTCCAGTTTGAATCATCGAATCATTCTTGAGCATTATGACCAGTAATGCCACTTTAAACTATTTATTCTTTTGCAATGCATGATTCCTACCTCTTTTGAAAGGAACTTCCATTTACTTTGCTTCATCAAGTCATTCCTGCATTCATTGTCTTACTGCCGATTTTCTCTCTGATGTTTGTGGAAATACTACAGTAAACAAAACACACCCAGTGCTTTTTGTGATCAAGCAAAATCTTTTTTCCCTTCCGCTCTCAGCTTCCTCTTTTTCTGAAATTAGTTTTTTTTTTCTTTGTGTTCTTTCTCACTCTTAATCAAAAACAGAACATTAAATCTCCAAATTTACAGCAAATTTTGATTGTTATAAAAACTTCTACAAAAATTTCCATTTAAAAAAAAAAAAAAAAGACCTAATTCTTTCTTGGCTTTACTCATTCTCACTGACACTTCAGCAGTGCCTCTCTGGAAGAATACTGAAACAATTGCTCTTTTCGTCAACAAAAGGGCTTTACGTTTTCGAGAGAGCATTAAAATTCCCACCTCTTTAAACTGTAATACTGATTGTCCTTATCTTCTTCCCATTATTTGGCAACAACCATGATCAAGAACTTGAAAACCGAATCTGGCAACCAGTCTAGCTCCACTGTTTACAGGTGATCAAGACCTAAGTTGGCTTGAAAGCTTCTGTGATATTTAGGTTCTTTGAATGTAACGTGTGTTCCATCACCGCCTATTGCATCATATTTATTTCTGAATCCACCAATCCACAAAATATTGAATTCAACAAAGTAATGTGTACACAAACATACATGTAAACGTGTGGCTGTAAACATTGCCTACTTCAATAATTAATAATAAGGAACTATACACCAACTATACTAAAATAGTATAACTATACTATTAATTCAAATTTCTTGGCATAGAATAGAAGTCAAAATCTCTAAGCTTTCACACATCAACCAGATGGCTTTTTGAAGAAAAGTAGACAGTTAACTGCAGTTAGCTGTCTACCTTCCTTGAAAAAGCCATCAGGTTGATGTGCAAAAACTTGGAAACTTTGACTTCTATTCTACGCCAAGAAATTCGAATCACTAGTATAATTATACTATTTTTAGCTTACTTCAATATCACTATTTTCATTTGTATACATGTTCAGGATCATGCCACTAAATGGTGTGATGGTGTCCAGAACTGAATGTTGATAAACTAATTTAAACAGAATGGAAATTCTCCAAAAAGGTTTTTAGTAATTTTTTTTTTAAGTGTCCAAAACAGACCCAAAATTGTGTGCTATCTTTTTGACTTTTAACTATTTTAGTGAATCCATTTGGTAAGCACAGGGAAAGAATGTCAAAGAAATGAGCTGAAGAGTTTAAATCACATTTAATTATTAAAAATTCTCTCTTTTCTGTTTTGAAGCATGCTTATTGTTTAAGAACTATACTTGGTACTTTAAAAAGTAGCCTTTTGCTACATTCAGGGGAGTATATAGAAAAAAATTTCAGGAAGGGGGGGGGTGATGAAAAATGGAAGTTTCTGAAATCCACCAGAACAAAATTTACAACCCATTGTAAAGCATTTGTATTACAACCCACTGCAGAGCGATCGTATTACAACCTGGAGCCAAAGGGCCAAATAGCTTCAATCTGTAGGACATTGAGTGTTTTAATAGTGAAACTTGGCATTTATTTTGGCAAAGCTAAATATATCTTAAAGGAAAATATGAACCTTTGGGTTAATTATTTGTTTGTTTGTTTTTGTGCATGTTCGGATTTTTTCATAAAACTACAACTGGCAGCTGCAGTACGCCCCTTCGTCGCCTATGCCCCTCTCCCCTGCAGCTGCAGGGGTGGTAGTTATCCCACTGACAACCAAGCAGCTCAAGCAATGACTTCTGGTACTATTGATGAAGGTAGTGACAAGGTCTTGAGGGATTAATGACCACTCCTCAAAAAGAGCTGTTCTGAGTTCTTGAAGTATACTTGGCACATGCTGATGAGCTCCAATGTATCTCCCTAGAGCAATTCCATACATGCTAAATGGGATTGAGGTTGGAGGATCTGGGTGGCCACTTCATTTGGGTAATATCTTCCTCTTTGAGAAAATTGTCAACCAAGTGAGCTCGATGAGGTTAGGCCTTATCATCCATAAGAATAAAATGTGGACTGATGGCTTCCCTGAATGGCCTGACATATGGGTTCGAGATCTTGCCTTTGTACTTCAGGGCAGTAACAGAGCGATTCTGAGAAAAGTGCAGATCTGTGCACACATTCATCATGATTTCTGCTCAGACCACCATGCCACCACCAGAGTATTCCCTTGATGTTAAAGGGACTGTTGCGGGTCCCTAGTTCTCTCCAGATGAGAATATGAAATGTCATGAATCAGTACCCCAAGCTGAATTGTGATTTATCTGCAAAAAAGAACATTCACCTACTGGTCTGGACTTCAAGGGTGAAGTTGGACACTCCACGTTAAACGTGTTCACTAGGGGGCCAGAGTTAGAGGGCCACAAATAACTGGTCTCTTTGCATAAAAAGGCATTGCTCAAGAAGTCTTGTACAAACAGCATGCCTTGAAACCCTCATTCCTGTAGGTGCTGCAAGCTCCAAAGAGAGTTGCCTAGCAGTCATGTCTGGCAGTCAGTCTTGTATAGGTATCATCTGCATCAGTTTTGGCTCTGCAATGTCCTTATCCTGGTTGATGACAAACATCTCCTATCTGTTGAAACTGTTTCCAGAGTCTTGATAAGACAATTTGTGGAACATTCAATACTGTGGAAACTTACATCAGAAACTGACCTGCTTCCATTGTACCAATTGCTATTCATCACTGAAAAACATCCATATGTTGGCACAGTAGGTTGATGCACACCTGAAGTGAAAGCAATAGTTGCCTAGAACAGCTACAGGATGCAAGTAGACTCATGTGTTATTTAAACACAATCCTAATTTGCATATTCCAGCTTACAAAAGTAAATGTGGGATAGTCTTCTGCCCAACGAAATTTGCATGTCTATCAATTTTTTGTGCATTATTTTACATTCATCAGCAGCTATACACATTTCTGTAGATTATACAATAATTTTGATTACCAGCTTACATGAATCATTCATGTTCTTTGCATTTTTAAATTATTGCATGAGAATCAACTTTTGACTTGTGGTTGAGCTGAAACTGTGCTTAGTCAATGATAAGGGTAATACTTCAAATACAGTTTTCAAAAGCTTAAAAAAAAGTTATGGTTACTAATTGTTATCACAAAGTTAGGATTTCTAAATTAGCCAAGTGCATACTGCTACTCATGATGACTTTCAAAAACGACTTTTCATGTGGTTTAGTGTAAGAAAAAAATAGAGTGAAAAAATGTAAATATATGCCCAAAACGAGCCTCTGACTCAGCAAAGTGAAAATAAGGCAGTTTGTGGTATTTATAGAAAAAATGGAATTATTTCCAGACTGACTCTCATTTCTCCAAGAAAGCTACACCGGGATTCGAACTCGGACCCTTCACGGACGAATGATCATAAGCCAGCGCTTAGACCACTGCGCCACTGGGGCAGCTATAGCCAGTTGTATATCAAAATGTAGCCAGTAATATTGTGTATCTAAGTCACATTGCGTTGTGTGATTGTGGCTAATGGTTTTTTGGTTCGGACGTATGGAGCGTCAAGTAGAGAGGAATGAACATTTCCTACACCTGCTCCTCTATGAGCTTAACGAGGGATTCACAGATGCTGAGGCTACTTGACAAAGTTGTGCTATGTATGGAGAGGATGCTATTACTCAGAGGATAGCCTACAAATCGTTTGAACAGTTCTGAGGTGGCAGTTTTGACCTGAACGACTCACCACGCTCAGGTTGTCCATTTCAATTTGATGAGGATCGTTTGAACCATCTATTCCACTTGGATCCATGTCAGACCACATGCGAATTGGCCACTGAGATGGACTGTGATCAGACCACAGTGGTGCAACACTTGGAACATATGGGAAAGGTCCAGAAATTGGGGTCTTGGGAGCCTCACACTCTCACCAAGGACAACAAGAATCAGCGTGTTGCCGTATGTAGTTCCTTGCTCGCCCGTTATTGTGATTGTTCTCAGCAGCACAAACTCTTTCTGTCACGTATTGTTACTGGAGATGAAAAGTGGTGCCTGCATGTGAATTTCAGGCATCAGATGGAATGGTGAAGCCCAAACAAGGTACCTACACTACGTCCAAAACATGACCTTCATCCTGTTAAGATTATGTTGTGTGTCTGGTGGGACATGGAAGGCATTATTCACTGAGAAATGCTGCCGAGGAATTCGACCATCAACACTGCACCCTATTGTGAGCAACTCCGCCATGTGGAGGGAGCAATTCAGCAGAAATGGATATGTCAGTGCCATGATGTCCTTCTCCAACATAAAGCATGCCCTCACAGTGCAAACATGACCAAAATGGCCATTCAGGACATGGAATGGGAGATCCTTCCACATCCAGCCTATTCCCTAGATGTCGCCCCTTCAGACTATCACCTGTTCCGATCTCTGTCAAATGCACTCTGTGGCAGAACGTTCAACAATTATGTTGATCTCCAGAATTTCCTTGATGATTTCTTCCCAGCAAAACCTGCACATTTTTTCAAGAATGGCATTGCAAACCTATCCAGACATTGGGACACCATCATAAACAATAGGGGGTGGGGATACATAGTTAATTGATTCTGTTTTCCCTTCTGATGTAATACATTCAGTTAGTGCATTTAAAAAGACGTTATGAACTTATGCATCAACCCAATAGCTTTGCAGGATCCAAGGCAAAAGAGAAAATCATAATTACAGAACAAACAATCTATTCCCCAGCCAGGATTTAAAACAATCATATATAATGACTACATTCCCAAAACTCTGGCTTTATAAATCACCATGTATCAGTTACTTTCTGGGAATCAAAACAGTGTAGAGTTGAGTTAATATTTATTGTTTAAAGATTAGTATCCGTTTTTACACCGTATCATTCTGTTTGATATACAGCATTAGTAAAAGAGTACTTTTAGCACATTTGTTCTTTATTATCAGGTTGCATTTTGTGATGTTTTAGTTTTGTATACTGCATTTTAATAAGCATGTTATTTTCTTCAATTTATACTCCTTTTTTTAACAGGTGACCTGAAGGATGAAGAAGAAGTTCTGGAATGGTTAACAAGTCCAGAAAACATGGCAACAAAAGAAGTAGTTGAGAAAGTCAATGACAGAATGTTTGAGCGTATTTTGCAAAGATTTGATCATGTTGTTACACTTTTCTGTAAGCAGTTTACTTCCTTTTACTTGAACAATTTATATCTGCTAGTAGTTTCACTCAAAATCATGTTGTAAGCAGTTTACTTCCTTTCACTATAACGTTTTATTTCTGAAAGAGGTTTCATTCAAAATATTTAAGTACAAAAAATGCAATTCATGAGACTACCTTATAGGTTGTCTTATGTTATAAACGTGAGTTTAATTAAACTATACATAATATCTAAGGTATTTTACCTGATATTGTCAAGGTAATTTTCACGTTCTTAACCAATGAACCAGGAGTGAGACGTCTCCTGACCCAATAAGTATAACCCTTTACTACTAAAATCTTTTAATTAATAATAAGTTTTAAACGTTTGAATGTGCAAGTGAATGAATGTGGAACTGAAAATATATAACCTAACTGTTTTATTTCTGCACATTTTTTATAACTAACCAAAACTCTGTAACGTACGAGACCTCTCGGGGCCGGGAACACGTGCCTCACAGAGCCAACAACGTGAAAAATACTTTGACAATATCAGGTAAAATACCTTAGATATTATGTATAGTATATTTAAGTACTATAGTTATACTTAAGAAATGTTTAAATTTTTGCTTGAGGAAGAAGTTAACATGTTTTGCTTCTGTCTTTTACAAGACTACCTCAAGAGTAAAGTATTATCAACTTATGAAGAATATAAATTTTGTGGATAGTACATTGCAAAGTTTTTATTTCCATTCACTCATAAAACAAACTGAAAAACTAAAGCTTAACCTTTGCACCATGTAACTCCAGAAACCATCCAGCC
Organism: Macrothele yani; assembly: GCA_039090855.1. Lineage (NCBI taxonomy): Eukaryota > Metazoa > Arthropoda > Arachnida > Araneae > Macrothelidae > Macrothele > Macrothele yani. The sequence continues at coordinate 121,466,659 of CM076996.1, forward strand.
TGTTCTCAGTTATTAACATATGTTTTGATCATTACTCAGTTTCTCTTCCTTCCTTCCTTTCAGTCAGGTTACAAACAGTACCTGGCATACATTCATGGTTTGCTTGGTGTGCAGTGTATACCCATGGAATTGCAATGTAGCAGATATTATATTTTTAGATTTATTCCAATTAAAAACTCCCTGTTTTTCCTCAGGCTTTGTGTTGTGCCTAAAATTAAATCCTGTGTACATTTTCATGAAGAGGAGAAGGTTCAATACATATAATCATCTTGATGTTTAAGAGTTCCAAATACAAACACTTTTGAGCCCTTGATGAGGTATGCAGATGGTGCTACAGGTCAGCCTTCCCATGGTTTAAAACCTGCCGATAAGGCATGGTAAGTTGTGCGCTGGGAGAACAGCACCCTAGTAGTAGTAAATTTGTGGCAATTAGTTTTTGCTTGGAGTAATCTAATTCAGTATTAGAATACTCCAGATATGTATTGCTTACCTATGAGGTCCGCTTCTAGAAACAAATCACATTTCATACACGTTATTTGGTCCCCGTCGATGTCCTTGTCCTTCAGTCTGTTGTAGAGAACACAAAAGCAATCAATACAAAGCACCCCAAACCAGGTAGAATCAGAAGATCTTAAACTTTGGACACAGAAACACCAACTATACACCATTAATAATATTGCTTGAAATTTTTCGCCCAACACTTTGGGCATCCTCGGGAGCTTGGTGATGTCCCCACCGATGTTCGTGGTTCACCTATCACCATTGGAGTGCGGTACTCTGATACTGCCTTTCTTCGGAGACACTGTCAGAGATACGATGCTAAAAACCATGCTGGCGCCATCTATGCGTTCAACCACTAACTAATTGTTAATGATCACCGGTGTGTTTCTATCTTTGTATTTTCTTTTTCCTGTGTTATTACCTCTTCTTTTATGCCAATTTTTTAAGTGTTGTTCAGTTTCCTGCCTAATTAAATCTTTCTAGTGATTGGATAACGTATTGGGGTCATTAAGATTGCATACCCTCTTCTTATTTTTATAAATTAAAATAGATTCTTCCATTCTTAGATGAAAAAATAAGAAGAGGGTATGTAATCATAATTTATAAAAATAAGAAGAGGGTATGTAATCATAATTTATAAAAATAAGAAGAGGGTATGTAATCATAATGACCCCAATACGTTATCCAATCACTGGAAAGATTTAATTAGGCAGGAAACTGAACAACACTTGAAAAATAGGCATAAAAGAAGAGGTAATAACACAGGAAAAAGAAAATACGAAGATAAGGAACGCATCAGCGATCATCAACAATTAGTTAATGGTTGAATGCATAGATGGCGCTAGCATGGTTTTTAGCGTCATATCTCTGACAGTGTCTCTGACGAAAGGCTGTATAGGAGTATCGCACTACAATGGTGATAGGTGAACCACGAACATTGGTGGGGACATCGCCAAGCTCCCGAGGATGCCCAAAGTGTTGGGCGAAAAATTTCAAGCAATATTATTAATGGTGTATAGTTGGTGTTTCTGTGTCCAAAGTTTAAGATGTCCCTATTCTACCTGGTTTGGTGTGCTTTGTATTGATTGCTTTCGTGTTCTCTACAGTGGACTTTCAGACAAGGACATCGACGGGGACCACATAACTTGTATGAAATGTGATTTGTTTCCAGAAGCGGACCTCATAGGTAAGCAATACATATCTGGAATATTCCAAATATTTGTTGAAATAACGCAAGTAAAATTGAATAGTAGCAATATCTGGCCTATGATTTAGACCTAGATATGAGCTTCAATTTTGAATTTGGACTAATTCAGTACTGTGTCATGAGTTGCTGTTTTCTGTGTGAATGAACCGATGTCTTTTGCAACACCGATTTAGATATAATTTGAGTTTTTATACCCATATTTGCAATGCAGAACAGTATTAACAATATACTGAAAATATAATTTTCTGGCAGAGCTTTTGCCTATTATATTGACCTGAAGCAAAATAGATTGGAACTGGTGTATGAATATGTGAGCAAAATAAATGTAAGCCTTTTTTTTTAATGTTTCAATTCAGAAATATAATATTTTCCCAAGCTATTTGCCATATTGTATTTAAAATCAAATTATGCAGTTGTATTTAAGAATCATAACAAAATACAGAAAATTTGTGCCTCGCTCTAGTATTTGCCAATAATATTCTGATCTGCTCACCACAGAGTTTAAAGATCTTTAAACTCCATTCTTCTCACATAAATGGCACGTATGATGCATAGTTACCTTTTTTTAACAGCTAACCTGTATGTTGTTCATATTTATGGATTCAATAGTTAAAATTATTTTAATGTATTCAAAATTATCTTGCAATCAACCACATTGGAGTAATTAAGAAAACCACTGTTGTGTTATTTATTCTTAAAACTTTCTCTTGTTGATCAAAATTCAATTTCATGTTCAAGTTATTTAATACACAAATTTTGCAGTGCAAGTTGCATAAAACTGAATTTCTCATAAAAGTGCGCCTGACCTAAATGGGTATGTGATGCTATTGAATTGTACAGCATCATAGAAACTGAGAAATTAATCCTCATATAGAAGTGATTTGGGACATTTCCATACATGGCAGGCATATAGTATTGTCATACTTGTTAGAGAAGCTCCATATTTTCTGTTTCCTGAGTAGCCACTCTTCAGAAAACTTGAAAGTTGCCCACCCTGGAGTGGAAATCAAACCGGCATATCCAGATTTTTGTTTCTCAATAAATTATTCTATGATATCTGAAGCACTGGTGACATATGACATATATCCATTCCTGGATGAGGAAATGGTTGTTGACACTACGAGGAAGCATTGGATTGCTTCAACTAGCATGAATCTGAAAGTTATTCAGATTGCTAAGCTAGAAGTGCTCAGCTTCAGTTGTGCGGAAATTCATTGTCCCGGGTGAGATAATGGTAAGATACTCAAATGAAAATCAGATGTCAGTTCAATTTGTGTTCCAGGGTGATGTAACTTTGAAGTTTTCTGAAGAGGGGCTGAATGGGAAACAGAGAAAATACAGCACTTCTGTGGCGAGTATGACATGCACAGCATTGGCTTGTTCTCCCCCAATAATTGGAATTTAGCTTTCACATAGTTTAAGCTGTCAATTTTTTTAATTCATCAGGCTCTTGGAATTCTATGTCCACACATGGCCTTTGCATCATGAAATGCCACAAACCAATTAATTTGTTCTCCTCCATTAAGATGTGATTTCATTCTTACTCAAAATTTTTCTTTTTTCCTTTTAGTTTGATTTGACTCATGCATGGTCATGTAGTTCTTCAATTGAATGTGTTGTAGCAGCCTCATAGCCCAATCTGTCAGTTTTCTTAAATCATCATGCTCTTGATTCATACATACATACATATCACTAAACTGTTCCCTGAGATTCACAGGTTAGCTCCAAAAAGAAGTACGAACTACCAGAAATTTTTACTTACTGTTGTCGTATCAAACTTCTCCATTTACAGCGATCTTGGCATACAACTCGGGCTTCACTCATATCCATTACACGCTGTACACAAGATCTTTTATACTTCATACTCATAATCTTTTTCTCATGCAGACACTTTTGAATCTGATCCACCCATGTCTTCCTTGGCCTTCCAATGCCTTTCCTTCCTGCCACTTGGGCTAAAAAGATTTTGTTAGTAAGCATCTCATCACTCGTTCTTTCAACATGGCCAAACCACTGAAGCATATTAGTCTCCACCTTGCTGACAACATTTTGCTTCACATCACACAACTGCAACACATCTTCATTCCTCACACAACCGGAACATGTCTTGCCCCCCCCCCGTAAGTAATGCATTTCTCTAGCAGCACACAAACGACTTCTATGTTCCTTATGTAGTACCCAGGTTTCACTACCATACATCAGAGTAGGAACAATTACACTTTCATACACAGCCATGCGGGACTCTCTAGAGAACCCATCATTCCTGTGAAAACCTCCCAGAGCAGCTATTACTTTAAATGAAGAATTCACTCGCCTACTAATTTTTCACCATCTGATTTGTTCTCTGTGTCAAACATGCTTCCTAAATACACAAACTCACTCACCTGGTCAATCACAGTGCCATTTATACTTACATTACATTCAGTGCTAACAGTTCATCTCTGAAAACCTATAACTTTGGTTTTTCCTCAGTTTAAATTTCATGCAAACTTCGTACATCCGAGTCAACATACTCTGCAAAACACTTTTGCTCTCTACAGGACAGTGTCAGCAGCATACAGCAATCTGCACACATGGATATCACCAAGACATAAACCACTATTATATATTTTGGCATCATGCATGCACACATCCATAAATATATTAAACAGCCATGGTGACATTACACAACCTTGTCTGACTCCTGCACCAATAGAAAACCATTTTAATAAAACATCATTCACTCGTACACAAGCTCTACTACCAGCATACATGGCTTTTACACTATTAAGTAGATTTCCAGTAACACCATATTAATTCAATACCTTCCACAAAAGTGTCCTATTTACACGGTCGTAAGCTTTCTCTAAATCTATGAAAGCAGCAAAAACTTTCTTACCAACAGCCATATACTTTTCAGTCATCACGCGTAATGCAAAAATTTGGTTAGTGCAGCCTTTACCAGGCATAAAACCATTCTGAACATTCCACACTTTCTCTGATGTAGGACCCCATACTTTTTCAATAACAACCTTACCAAACACTTTCCCTCGCACACTTAGTAGGCTAATACCACGATAGTTCTTGCATTCAGTCTGATCACCTTTTCCCTTATACAAGGGAACAATAATAGCATCCTTCCAATCCCAAGGGACCATTCCTAATTTCTAGCACAACTGGCAAATTTCAGTTAACCAGTCAATTACAGAGTCACCACCATTTTTCTACATCTTGGCAGTTATGCCATCAACTCCCAGAGCCTTAACATTCTGAAGAGATTTTAGAGCTTTACACACTTCTTCTCTTGAGATCCCTCCTGTGCTTCCATCCCTCACTGTGACATCATCTGCATCTGTCTCAGAATCATCTTTGCTTTCCTGATCTAATAACTCACTGAAGTATTCACCCCATCTGTCACTCAACTCATTGGGCTCCCATTTCATTTCCCCGATCTTATTCTTCACACAACTTACAACTTTGTTTCCCCTATTTTTCTTGAGTCTTGTGTACTTCCAGAAAGACTTCCTATCTTTCCAAAAAGCCAATTCATGCTTTTCCACCTTCTCCTTCCTATCTTTTGCCTTACTCTGGCGATCCAGCTTAGCTGCTTCACGCTTCTTACAGCGATATTCCTCCACAGAAACTCTACCTTGCAACAGTCCCAAATAGGCTTCCTTCTTTCTCTTTACTGCCTCTTCAATCTCACTATTCCACCAAGCATCACCTCTGTTGTTACCCACTATTGTGGTGCCACAGACCTCTTTAGCAGCAGTGGCAACACAGTTCTTAAAACATTCCCACTTCTTTTCTACATCCCTCTCACCAGACTTCAGCTCCTTCAGTCGTTCTCTGAGTAAGTCAGAATAACGCTGATGATCTTCAAGAAGCCTATCAACCTTTATTCTTTCTATCCTGGGCCTCTTCCTATTCCTTTTCCTCCAACCAACATTAAGTTTCACTCGTGACACTACCAAGTAATGATCAGAACCAACATCTGCACCTTTCATCACACGGATGTCAACTACTAAGTGTTTCAGATACTGATCGTAGACAACAAAATCTGTCACACTCTTTTGACCAAGAGTACGATTTTCCCAAGTATATGTGTGGATATACTTGTGGTTGAAAAATGTATTGGATACACACAAACCATTCTCAATGCAGAGTTAAATTAATCTTTCACCATTATCATTCACACAAGGATCATCAAACTTACCCAGAACATTGTCAGAAATTGCATTCTGCACACCTACTCCAGCATTGAAATCCTCTGCTATTACAACTTTTTCTTTAGCACCAAACTGGCTCAAAACAGCTTTTAACTCATTCCAGAAATCTTCCTTCTCGCCAGAAGGTTCTGAGTCACAAGGAGCATACACTACAATAATTACAATTCTCTGAAGTTTCACTTTCAAACGAATCCAGAGAATTCTCTCACGTACGCAACTATAGTGAATCAAGTTGTTCATCTTTTCACTTAAAATCACACCTACACCAGCCTGTCCTCTCACATTATCCAATACTCCAGACCACACACTCACCATGCCACTCACTTACCCCAATTTCCTTCTTTTGGGTTTCACTTACACACAGCACATCTAATCTATACTTATTCATCTCCGCAATCACCTCATTCATCTTGCCATTTATACCTCTAGTATTCCATACACTAATCTTACATTCACTCAGCTGAGATCTCTTTCTCATACGCCATTTTGAAAGTCCAGGTCAATTCCGTGGAGGACCATCCTTCTCAAGTGTGGTAGGTCCACCATATCCCACACTTAAGTAATTTTTAATATTCCTTTTTGTCTTTTTAATCAGGTAAGTACATCAGTGTGTGGGATTAGCCCACAGCTGACGGTTCCAGTTGGTCATTCAACCTAAGGATTCTGGAACAAAACCCAGTGAGTTGGGGTCTTTTTGCCAATGTCACACAGAACTAGCTTGCACCTCTCCAAGATTCACAGAGGCCCTAGTTGCTGTTGTGTGTGCCATTGTTTCCACGAAGCGCCCCGAGGAGGCAAACCCATCACTCACTACGACCGCCCGCTGCTGCTCTTGATTCTCTTTGACAAAACCTGGCCCTTGTGCCATAAAACCCCAAAAGCTAACCAGCCAGCAGATTTAAAAGGGCAATACAACATGGCACTCAGATACACACCAACATCCATTTATAATGAGATATCGTAATCAAAAGGGAAAACTTGTTGTGAATCTTATATAATACACTGAAGAGCAATTGAATTAGAGACAGCTGGCATTATGCAAATGTGGCGCTGTGGGCGGCCCTGTAAACAGAAACAAACGACATGACGTATGCAGCGATCCGACAATATAAGGAGTGATGCGACGGGAATCAGTAAGAGTCTGACGCAGTATAGGTAAGACGAAGGATCTAAGCGCATTTGATCGTGGGCAAATTGTCGGGGCCCGACGAATGGGTCACTCCATCTAAGAAGTCGTGCAGACACTAGGATTTTCACGAGCCACTGTGTCACGGGTGCACCGTGAGTACATCGAATCCGGTAAAACCATCCCTGCAAGGGCCAACTGCCGTGAACAACAGCGTGTGGATGAGCGGAGTCATCATCGGCTAGCTCGCATTGTAACAGCGGATAGACGAGCCACAGTGCAAGAAATCACTCGGCAATTTAACGCTGGTGCACAAAAACGTGTAAACAGCCACACCATCCAGAACCATCTCCTCGCTATGGAGTACAGAAGCCATCGTCCCACGAGGGTACCGCTGCTAACCGCACATCACAGGGTGTAAAGATTAGCATGGGTGTGGGAACATCGCCACTGGACCCTAGACATGTGGGAAAATGTTGCCTGGACTGATGAGTTGAGATTCACGTTGGTACATGCGGATGGCAGGCTACGAGTACGGCGCAAACCACATGAAGCGATGGATCCTTCTTGCCAGCAGGGTACTCTTCAAGCTGGTGGGGGTGGCATTCTCGTCTGGATACTGTTTACGTGGACTGAAATGGGATCCCTGATACGTGTGATATCGGCCCTCACAGGTCAACGCTACCGGGATATCCTGGATGTCCATTTGTTCCAGTTTGTGCATCTTCAACATTCCACTGGGGGCCTCGTCCTGCAACAAGACAATGCACCGTGCCATCGCTCCCGATTGTATCCGAATGGTTGGATAAACACTCCACCGACGTGACCTCACTTCCTTGGCGAACTAGGTCACCTGACCTCAATCCCATCGAGCACATCTGGGATGCTATCGAGAGAGATGTTCGAGGCTCTGATCCCTCTCCATCAAATCTTTGTGAACTGTGGGAGCTTGTTCAGGGGTCGTGGATCCGTATGGCTTCCCAACGCTTCCGGTGTCTTGTCGAGTCCATGCCGAGACGAATCGCTGCCGTCATCAGGGCGAAAGGTGGTGCTACACGTTACTAGGCAGGTATCTCTAATTCAATTGCTCTTCAGTGTATATAATTCTGTAGTTCCGCACAAAATTGCGGGACGTAGGTACATCATATGAACTTGGGAAATGGCTCATTTTAGAGTTCTTGATCCCAAGAATCAGGGGGAAATAAAAATTTTCTTCTAAATTTAATCAGCTGATTGCTGTACGTGTCACAACACTCGGTCTGACTTCATCATTGCAACATGGGGCAGATGGGTAGTCATACAACCTTGGGAGATGGTGCCAGCCGGCGCCAGTGAGCAAGCTGCCGATTGGCTATTATCAAGGACAAATTGGCTGCATGTGCTTTCACTGCTATTCAACTGTAAACTGTGTTACAGTGAGGATGGAAATAGGGTTCTGTTATGAGTAGCGTTCGAGAGAGGCCACCGAAACGAGGGCGTGTTTTATGTAATTATGTGAGCGAAGGAATTTTGAAACCACACATAATAATTTCAGCAATACATGCAGCAGCCTATCTTTGTGAAAAGCTTTATTTAATTTGTGTTGTTATAACGGCCTTATTTCCCTTCCATAACTACAGATAACCACGGGGCTGAAGGAATTCCTTCTGAACAGTCCTAATTTTGTCCAACACATCTGGAAATACAATAGTGCAATGTCGTTTGCTGATTTCAGGCTATGGTCCATACTGCTTTAAAATTCAGGGACAGATTCATTGGTACATCTTGAATTTGTTACCACTTACTTGTGAAAATTGTACTTTATACGTATGTTCCTCTGCAGCTACTGATATACGTATTGGTCGTAATGAAAATAAAGAATTGAAGTGATCGATATTGACAGCCCTAGCAGATATTCTGGCTATAACAGTCCTTACACCCAAGCATACAAGACTGCATCTGAGGCGATTGAACATCAAGTAGCAGGACACAACATGAACCTGCATTTTTTTAATAATATATTTACACATTCTTTATATTCCCTCAACAGAATACATAAAGCATGAAAAAATGGTACAATTTTATTATCACTTTACTTTCTTGAAAACTGTGAAAAATACATCTTACAGATTGGGGCTTTTGCCCCACCAAGCCACTAGTAAGTTATAAAATCTCATAAATTAGTATATGTACCACAATTAAGATTTCCTGGAATAAGTGATATTTTGTGATTTCCTCTTGAATTTTTACAGATTTTGAATAAACTTCGGAAATTAGTGTTTTTTTTTTATGGTTTTTTTATTTATTTGTTTTTTGTCATCAGTTGTCTTTTTACACTCCCTTCATTTTTCTCATATTACTGATGATTTGTATGTATGCAAATGAGTGCCTTATTAGAGATGAAGAAATCTTCTTGTTCATGCAGGGCAGAACAAAAATGGACTTATCCTCGATAATTCCCGTTAAATATTTATAATACTGAAAGTAATAAGAGGAAACCATGAAGTCATTAATTACTAGAATTAAAATGAACTATTAATCTTCGTTTTATTAACAAAGTGTGAAACTTGAATATACTCTGTTTGAATGCAACAAATACACTACTAATATCAATAGTTCAAAATGCAGATCTTGCATGGAACATTATACGTGATACGATATATTTCAATTCTACTACTTAATATAAGTAGCGATAATACTGTTTCACACGTTAAAATAACCAATCTGTGGCTATTAGAAATAGTCGACCTGGCTGAAATATTGATAAGAAGATATATAGCATAAAACGATACTGAGTTTTAAAGCAAAAAAATCTTGTATTGCTCTACAATGTATTCAGTTAGCTACTGTTTGCGAAAATTGCAGCACCAAGAAAGAATCACGCTATTCAAATGAATTTTATATCACAGATTCCTCATGTTACAGGAGATAACTGATTATATTTGTAAAGCAATACAAGATTTTTTTGCTTTAAAACTCGGTATCGTGTGAAGCCACCTTGAGCAACAATAATAACCTCTAGACAGCGTGGCATTGAATGGAAGAAGTTTTTGATATCGTCTTGGGGATTAGCCTGCCAGGCTGCTTCTGTGCGAGACCAGAGTTTATTTGTAGTGACCAGCGGAGGCGCTTTATGGGCGAGTCTCTTAGCTACCATATCCCAGACATGCTCTATCAAGGACATGTCCAGAGAATGTGCTGCCCAGGGAAGAAGTGGTAACTGCCATGAATGGAAGAGGTCTTGGACATTCCAGGCCACATGTGGCCAAGCATTGTCCTGCTGGAATATAGCGCCAGGACAAAAGGAAGGGTATCACCTCTGCTTCTAAAACATCCCTGATGCATTGCTGGATGTTGAGGTTTCTGTCAATTTGTATCAGATAAGATTGCAAATTGAACACAATAGCACCCCAAACAATGATCATTGGCATTGGGCTGGTATAACACTGCAGGGTGCCATTCACCACGATGTCTTCGAACCTGTATGCGACCATCATGGTGCATCAAGATGAATCATGACACATCAGAAAACACAACCTGCTGCCAATATCTGTGTTCGAGACCCCATTGCAGCCTGAGGCATCTGTGATTGAGGGTCAAAAGAATGTGCAGCAATGGGCTGCTAGTGACCACTCATCTATTAAGCAGATGACTTCAAAATGTGCTGGAGGACAAAGACTGACCTGTGACAGTGCTCCATTGCTGTACTAACATTGTGGATGTCGCTGTGCAATTGGTGAGTGCGGGATTGGTCACTGCCATGCGGTAGAAAAGGTAGAGGTGTCTGTCATTCCATGCAGTTGTGCGATTTTGTGGTCCATTTTCTGGATTTCTGTACGTCCAAGCATAGTCTTTCCACTGATGCCATGTTCACATCACTATACTGGCATCAGTGCTGTAGTTCTAAATAAAAAAGTGCCTTAGTGGTGAACGGAGTAGGAAAAATATACCCTCAAAATTTTCAAAATCTGATTTATTATTTATTATTATTTTTTAGTTTTCATGACTAATTACCAATATCAACTTGTATTAAATAACTGCTTAAAACTGTGTAATCTGAGAAATTTTAAATAACAGGAAGAATGTAACGTGATAGACATATGCCAAGATTATGAAATTTTTGTTTAAAAGGGCTGTATACGATTTTTAATATGCATTGGGTATATTTGTGAACTAACAGAGTAACATCAATTCAATATGACTAATGCGCCATTTTTATTAAGATTATGTGCTAAAAGTGGAAGATTTTTGTATTGCCCTTAAGGAGTCAGAGTGAGCTCAGGGGATTACTTTTATTGGAGTCTATACCAATGGTATTATTTAATACAAATATCCATCACTACCATTTTCTCTCTGAGCACTGCAATCTTAACCCTGCGGAGTAGTCATCTCCTACAAATTTATTTTGACCGTCTAGACAAAGGAGTTCACATTCTGTTTGTGATAGAATCTTGTGATTTGTGAGACACCCTACTGCATGGTCCAACTGTGTGGATCAATCTACACAGTATTTTTTGTTTGTTTGTTTCTGGGTTTAACAACTACCATGGGGAACTGGTATGGCTAGAAGCAGTCGCTGGTCCCTAATTTTGGGTCACTTGTTCCAGGGAAGAGACAGATCTAGCACTTTTGCCGCCATGCACACCACCCATGACTCATCCGGGGTTGGGACTCAGTCTTAGCTCAGATGAATGGTCAGAAGCCTGTGTCTAAGACCACTCTACCACTGGGGCGGCCATTTCTGTAGTATGAACATTCGGCTAAGATACAAGTATGTTTGCATACAGGACACAGTTTTACCTATTTTTGCATACATGATCATTTTAAAAATGTTCTTTTGCCCACATTCTACTACCAAGAAAGCACGAAAAGTGCCTTAGCGCTGCTAAGGCGCGCTATAAGCCCCTTCTACATCACTGACTGGCACTTTGTTCCTTATGAGTGGCACTTTCACAGTAAGAAAGTCCAGCTTCTCTCATCCCAACAATCATTCCTTGCTCAAAATCCACCAGGTGTTTATAATGCGACCTTTGGTGACAGAGTATAGAGAGACACACGAAACACCCTTTCAACTCAGTGTCAGCTCCTCAATGATTGCAACATCTCGTTTGAGCGATCTCTTTATACCCAAAATGGGATGGTTCAGAGGGAACTGCTCTATAAAGCCACATGCACATTTTAATCATTTGCATGGCCTAACGTGTTGTACATATCCTGTAAGTTTCAAGCAGCAGTCCTTCATGGTGTTGTAATTTTCACAAACAGTAAGGTATTATGCTAAGATACTGTAAATTGTTTAGAAAATATGTGGAAATGCTTGATAAGGAAAAATAAAGTTTTTGTATTAATTTTTAATTTCTTATCCCTATAACTTTTTAAAAAATTCTTTTAAGTTTCATATATCTTTTAAGTTTCAAATACACAGTGCAGCAATTAAGTAATGAGACTGAATACTTTTTTAAAAATGGAAAAACAGAAAAACTTAGTGAATATATTTTATTCGAAGTACATTCCTACTACAGTAATAAAGGAAGTGGCCTGATCAACCAATGAAAGGAAGTTTTGGTATGGAGTGAACAGCTGATAACACAGTTCTGTGTATGTCTTCAGTGTCTTGAAAAACTTTACCTTTTAAAGGCAGCTTTTGGGGGAGGGGGTTAACAACCACTGTGAGCAACTCATTGGGCTATAAGCAGTCACCCGTCCCTAATTTAGGGTCAGTGGTTCTTTTAATGCGCATACTTCGCCCTTTGCGCCCCATCAGTTCATTTGCAGTTGTATATTTAGTCATTTTCCGGGTTTTACTGGTACAGAAGAAAATTATTGCTAAGAATTTTCTTGATTTTATATGTACGAGTTTTTTTATTCACTAATAGAAAAACACATTTCGCAAGGATGTCTCAAAGTTCATTTTAGATCTGTCGATATGGCCTTGACTGCCCCGCTGGTAAATCGCCCAGAAGAAAGAGGTGAACGCGTCAGCCAGTAGTTTATAAGTTGCACCATGCCAAAGGTCATGACTGTGCTCAATTCTCAACGGGGGGAGGGGGATGAAGAAGGAAAAGAACAGACTATTGCAAAAGGAGACCGCTGCCCCTGCTTAGCGACGGCGGAGAAGAGAGGTGTGACAATCTACAAAACAGCGGTAACGTTATCAATGCATCCCGAAAGCGAAAGTGCTTAAACTTGGCCGATCGCTCACAATAACATTGCCACTGATAGTAAAAGTAAATTGAGTGTGCCCCGGCTCTAAAAATCAAACAAACCGTAACCTTTTCTGAAGACTAAGAGCGAGGAAAAAGGATTGCATCTTTACTGAATGGAGCTATGTTTGGTTTTGTCACTAAAGCCGATTGTTTGTCACAAACACGGTGGAGTGTGGGGGGGGGGGGGTGAAACTCGGGAGTAGATAAACAACCTCTCTGTCAATCACACACTCGTACAGCTCAGCAGTTGACAGACAGCTGCTACGCTGCACAGGGTAGTGGGAGAAAATTTTATAGAACAAATTTTCTTCAGTTTTTTAAATAGTTGCGTTAAAATTTTACAGTGTCCACAATACATCAAAATAAAGATTATTTTTAAATTTTGAAGAAATATATTGAAAACTCCAAAAGTTACACATTTATTTTTTACGGGATGCCTATTCTTTATGGGATAAAAAAACTATCAGGTTGACATCAAGACCTACGCTTTACAAATATGTTTCAGAAAGTTTTTTTTTTCTTTTTAAATAACGATGTGCCTTACGACGTTTGGTAAATGCATCACGATTCGTTTGTTGCGGGAGCAAATTCTTTACTCTCCATGAATGAAGTAACTGCAGCACTCGCAAAAAGTGGGAGGAAGGAGGGGGGGGCTATGTGCAAAACTGGGTTCATATATTGTTAAAGTGTGTAACCTTCCCCTGAAAACTCTCTAACCAGGGTGGTGAGCCTTATAATCTTCCCAGAATTGTGCCTCAATTCCACCCACATTTTGCGGGAAACTGCAGCAAGCAACATTGCGAGAGCCACTGCAACAATAAATAATAGGTTCACATTTCCGCATGCAGGCCCATCCTCGGAAAAGAAAAAAAAATTTTTTTTTTTATTTATACACAAGATAGGCAGGTATCAAAAACTGCAGATATTCACATAAAAATTGGGGGGGGGGGTCGACTTATACACGGGATATACAAAAACTGCAAATATTCAGATAAAAATCGGGGGTCGACCTATACACGAGTATATAGGTAAGTTATGATGCATAAAGGTGATGGAATGGATCCCGCTCCTATGTCTTGACCTTTGACCCCATTTTGCCCATTTTCAATAGGGTTCGTCCCCAGGTTGTCCCCTGCCACATACTAAATTAAAATTTCATCGAAATTGAACCATTTTTACGCGAGCTATCATGTGGACAGACAGACAGATAAAGCTGGAGCATATATGCTTCTTCAACTTATGGTTGGAAAGCGTAAAAAAACTGAGGAAGATAATTTTTAAAGGCATATGTTTGGCCAATAGCTCCCTATGATTCTGAGACATGGACACTGACCAAGAGGGAAGGCTGGAGGCATTTGAGATACTGAGCTATAGAAGAATGGAGATAATAGGTTGGCTCGATAGAAAGATTAATGAGGAGGTCCTGGAGAGAATGGGAGAACCCAGGAATCTAATCACTATGTTAAAGAGAAGAATGTTATGGATAGGACACACATTGCACCATGGAGGCCCGCTTCTGAAAGTTTTGGAAAGGAAAATTCAAGGCAAGAGAGGAAGAAGATGGCCAAGCAATAGTTTTGTGGCACAGTTACTCCAAGACACCAATACTAGGACATACTATGGCTTGAAGAGAACGGCAGAGAACAGAGGAATGGAGAGACAGTACATCTACTGAACAACCAGTCCTTGGACTGAGTAACCAAGAAGAAGAGAGTATTTCCTTCAAGTACTATTTGCAGAAATTTATAAAATTTGGTTAACATACAGAATCACACTAGTTAACTTTTTTATGGGATTTATCAAGGTAAAGTTATAATTTGCTGCAAATTTTCGGAGAGAACTCTTCTTTGTCAGGCAGTCTTTCAATCTAATCTCCATCACTGTCTTTGGTTGCGGTTAACCTTGATGGTTACAGTAATTCTGAAAAATATCTTGATGTTAGGCAGCATTAATCCCCTACAGTCAGTGGCGTAACTACCACCCCCGCAGCCCCCACAGCTGCGGGGATGTGCAGGTAACCAAGGAGCGTACTGCAGCTTCCAGTTATATTTTTTGAAAAAATTCGAACTCGCACAAAGACAAACGAACAAATAATTAACCCAAAGGTTCATATTTTCTTTTAAGGTACATTTAGCTTTGCCTAAATAAATGTCAAGTTTCACTTTTAAAGCACTGGAGTCCTACAGATTGAAGCTATTCAGCCTTTTGGCTCCAGGTTGTCATACGATCGATTTCCAATTGCCCTCTCTCTGCGCTGCTGAAGAAAAAAGCAAGGCCACATGGGGGTTCCCCATGGAGGATGTGGGGAAACAGTTAGTCAGTCGCCTATACTTAGGGCAAAGCAAACTTGATTACACTGTTAACGCTGGGAAATCGATTCACTGACAAGTCCGTATCTCTTGTTTATCTGTATTTCTCCGTGCACTAATGTGGTGACAAGTGTCACTGACCCTTCCCTCTAAGACCCTAAGGGGATAGGAGAAAAGACAAAAGGAATCTTCCCGCTCGTGCTTCAATCACGATGTTCCCCTCAACTACCACCCACCAGACAAACTGTTTCTTTCTTTTCAAAAATGCATCTGGGTATGGATAAGATAAACAACTTCGTTAAACATATTCCTTACTGTTCTATTTCATCAGTTATATGTAAACTTTTGGTGTTCTAAAGTGTTCCAAAGATATTTTTTTAGTTACATGTTAAATGTATATGCAGTAAGCATTTTTTAAAATCAGAAATACATTGGACTGCGCTATGTTTCCAGATGTACTCACAAAGTCCAAGACAGAACGAGTATTTTGAAATAGCAACCAGGAAGAAAGTGACAAGCTTAGAGACTGCTGTGACCAATTATCTCCCCTTTTACCCTCTAGCTCAATTCTCACCTCCTGCACGCTCAGTAAATATCCTCCGTGTATACAGTATAGCCTGTCTGAAGCAAGACACAAGTGACAATGACGTCGCGAAAATACGAATATTTGTATTTTTTAGAAACTCTGCCGAAACTGGGATCTTAATTTTTTTTTTTTATGTATGTACGTACAATATTTACAACATCGATATATCCATGTGCTTTTTAGCTCTCTGTTGAAGTTTGAACATGAGCTTTTCAACTGGAACTATATTATGCAGTGGAAATACACACTCCGTAACTTCAACTCCATAGTCAGGTTAGCCTTGCCCTGAGTATAGGATTACGTACACGACAGGCGCCAACGTTTATTCACAGCAGTCGCAGATGTGCCATGTACAAAAGGGTGATTTCTTCAAGTGATTTATTTTAGTTTTGTACGAAACAATTACATTACCTGTATTGTTAAATCTATTACTTAAAAATTTAAAACTACAGAGCTTCTAGGTACAAGAATTACTTTTCCAGACACTCTCTCTGACTTCCTGATCCCTCCCATCCACTACACACACGCCGCGAAAAATGCATCCTCCCTTGTGCTTAAATACTGGGAAAATTACTGCGCTTAGGGGCACTGAAGTAAATATTGCGATGGTAGGAGGGCACATTCTGCTAGTTACACCACTGCCTACAATAATTTATGATGGAGTTCTGGAATTTTCCAATTACAATTCCCTCTTTCAATTTATGCTTAAGGAAGTTGGATTGAAGTCCAATGACAGTTAAGAGTCCCAGTCCATGTGATATCCTGTTACTCTAACACGCCTGTCTAATCCTGTCTTGTTTGAAAAAAAATATTATTGCTGCTTTGTGCTCCGCAATGAGAGTTTCCAGCCTACAACCTGTTTCACCGATGTGGTATTTTCCACAGCTGCAAGTTACTTTATGAATTACTCCTTGCATTTTTTTACAAGTTTTCTTCTTTTTGAATCAAGCTAGGGCAAAATTTCTTAATTTTGTTGTCTAAACTGAGATCTTATATTATATTTACTGCTTATTCTCTTTTCTCTTTAAAGATTCAAACAAACCTTTTTGATACATAATTTTTCTAGTGAATTTGAACTCCTGCTTGATTGTATTATTCTGATTTTGTTCTGTGAGTATCTATTTCCTTTTTTTTTTTTTGGGGTAGTTATTTTCTGTTAGCAATACTTTCAGTTCGTCTATGTGGGCTAAATTCACTAGAAAAATTTCTATTAAAATGGTTTGTTTGAATCTTTAAAAAGAATAAGCAGTAAATATAATATAAGATTAGCTCCCAGTTTAAACAACAAAATTAAGAAATTTTGCCCTAGCTTGATTCAAAAAGAAGAAAACATGTTAAAAATGCAAGGAGTAATTTATAAAGTAACTTGCAGCAGTGGAAAATACTACATAGGTGAAACAAGTTGTAGGCTGGAAACTCTCATTACGGAGCACAAAGCAGCAATAAAAAAAATTTCAAACAAGACAGGATTAGACAGGCATGTTAGAGCAACAGGACACCACATGGACTGGGACTCTTTAACTGTCATTGGACTTCAATCTAACTTCCTGAAGCGTAAATTGAAAGAGGGACTTGAAATTGGAAAATTCCAGAACTCCATCATGAATGACTGTAGGGGATTAACGCTGCCTGACATCTGGCAAGATATTTTGCAGAATCACCATAGCCATCAAGGTTAACTGTAGCCGAAGACAGTGACGGAGATTGGATTGAAAGACTGCTTGATGAAGGGGAGGAGTTCTCTCCGAAAATTTGCAAAAAATTATAACTTTACCTAGATAAATCCCATAAAAAAGTTAACTAGTTTGAATGTAGTAATCTAGGAAGCCACGAAACAAAGATGAGTTTAATTTACAAAATCACATTTTCTCTGGAAAACACTGAAAAATTATATTGAAAATTCATTGCGTTAAACTGTAATGTTGATATTTTATGGAGTTCTCCATTGGATTCTGCAGTGCACTTTGTAAATTTTTTTCTGTTTAAATTAAATGTGTGTCACTTCACAGATTAGTAAATGATAGGTTGCACTTACATTTTTATAAAAAAGACAGGTAATACCAATGCTTGTGTGAGTAGCTTTTAAGAAACTTGGCAATAAACACAAACAACATACAGGTAATGGTATAGAATTAAAAGGTTAAATATTTATGCCCACATGTCCTAGTTATGTTTTTATGACTTGTCTTGTCTTCATGTTCTAGTCATGTCTCCATGAACAATAGAACATAAGATTGCTTCAGGCTTTAATTAAAATGTGTATGTATTACAAGTTTATGCTCCTTTCTTCTTAAAAATGCTCATAATTTATGCTTGAAAATTATTTAAAAATTTTACAGGCACTCTTTCTATGTATTTAGTAAGCCTAACCGTAACTACAAATTTTACTCAAACATTTTTTTCAGACAGGAAAACAGGGTGCAAAATGTGTGGCAAAGTTTTAGATGAACTTGAGAAAGTTGATGATGAAGCTGAAGCAGAAGGCATCCATATAATAAAAATTGATGATAATACCTTAGCAAAAAAATATGGAGTGTTTGCATACCCAGCTCTTCTTTTCTTTAGAGGAGAAGAAGCTGAACCTATTATATATGCAGGTAAGTTGAGGTACTTGTTTTGCAAATCATTATTGCTGTATTGTGCTTAAAAATAAATATATCTTTTGCTTTAGGAATTTTTATTAATTTATATATTTTTTCTTTATTTCCATAGCACACTATATTTTCAGAACTAAAACCTAATTTAGCATGCTTGTATCTGTTTATTAAGTTTACATAATTTTGTGATTTTCATTTGAAAAAAAAATTTTTTTGCTTTTGTGTTATTTTTTTTAGCAATATTTTGAGGTTTTTTTTATCCATCTTCAAATATTATTTCATATTTAGAACTTCATGAAGGCAATTTTACTTCTTAGATATTACATGTAGCAATCTTTTTTTGCACCAAAGATTTAGTAGAAATGTTCATATAAAGAATACAGACATTTAACGTGGACCAGGAAATTCAAACAAAGGTCTTCGCTCTTTCCACGTTCATAAGTGAGTCAAGGAAAAATTCTCATTGGCCGCCATCCCGGTGGCGGCCAATGAGAATTTTTCCTTGACTCACTTATGAATGTGGAAAGAGCGAAGACCTTTGTTTGAATTTCCTGGTCCACGTTAAAAGTCTGTATTAATTATTCATTCACCTTCTAATTATTTCTTCAGTTGCTGCTTACCATCTTTGGTGAATCCCCAGCATTGTGCTGGGCTCCAAGAAGCAACCTGCCAACTTGGCTTGGCAGTTAGTGTGTGTGAGTCTGAAGGAATTCGAGGCCACTGTGGTGTAGCGGAAGCATATCCGGCACGTAACTGGAAGACCCTGGGTTCGCCTCCCGGTGGCGGCCAATGAGAATTTTTCCGTGACTCACTTATGAACGTGGAAAGAGCGAAGACCTTTGTTTGAATTCATATAAAGAATTACAGCATTTATGTGTGTAATCAAATTAAGTGTGAGCTGAAAAATTAGAATTGTGTGTGTGTGTGTGTGTGTGTGTGTGTCTCTGTGTCTGGCCTACTTTTAAAACTGTAGAGTAGTGCAATTTTGTTCCTAAATTTAATCATTTAATTTTAGCAGTAGGTCACATATTTCATGAGCCAAAGTTAATATTTATAAACTAGCATATAGCCCATCCTAGGATGGTTGTTTCTAAGCTTTAAATAAATATTAATATATCGGGGATGTTGCCCGTCCTATGACAGAGCGAAATTTTTAATTGAAGCAGATTGAAAACAAATCAAATAGACGACGGATTTCTGTAAGGAAATATAGTAAAAACTTGTATAGTAAGAACTCGTTCATGTTAGAACAAAAAAATTATATGCTGTTTATTTCCGTTTTTCAAAAGACTTCGCAATAAATAACATTCTGTGTAAAATATTTGTTGTTTAACAATTGTAGATTAAAGCGTTTAGATAGATCAATATTTTGCAAAATGTGTAATATAATCAGCACTAAACTCGGAAAGTTGTTTTCGTGTAATCTTACCTTAATAACTTTTACTTTGATTTTTCGCAATAAATTACTGTTTCTCTGGCACACTTGTTATTCCCTTCACGGCTTGTTTTAGACTGTCGTATTCGACAGTTAGTTTGAAACTTCATACTGAAGCTTTTTGTACAAAATAATGCGACGTCTAGTATTACAAATTGGAACTATCTGAATTATCAACAATGTATACTGTTGGGGCGACATCTGCTTTTAGATGCAATCTTGCTCACTTTGACATCTCAAGATTTCAGTTTTTATTGTAGGTTAGAGCGTTTAGATAGATCGATATTTTGCAAAATGTTTAATATAATCAACACTAAACTCTGAATTAGTTAAAGTAAAAAATAATTAAAGCGTACACATTAATATCCGAATTGTGCTAAATTAAATTAATATACAAATGCAACTTGCCATGATATTAAGATTTCAATTCGGATTTTGTAGATCGGATAAATAGAACTCGAGTAATTGATAATCCAGTGTTTTAAAATTAGCACGCAATCACCTTGACATCTCAATGTGATCGTATGCAAACTCAACTTGTTGTGATATTAAGAATTCAATTCAAATTTTGTGGATTGGAAAAACAGAACTAGAGTAATTATTAATCCAGTGTTTTTTTTTTATTAACATGTGGTTACTTTGACATCTAAAAGTGATCACCTGCTATTATATAGCAGGCAATCATTTTAACATCACGAGAGCACACATGAATTTATAGCTAAGTGATGGTGCAACAATGCAGACGTTGCTGTGGTGTCAAGCATTCCTGAGAGAGAGAGAGAGAGAGAGAGAGAGAGAGAGAGAGAGAAATCTGGGTGTATATTATTAATGTAAAAATCAGGTGTTTATAACTGAAGTACCAATAATTTTGTCTTACAATAGTCTGGGCCTAAATTGTGGCACAATGTACTTGTGAGGTAGCTACTATGTTATCATTGAAAACTGATTTTTTGTTTCCAGCTATGGAATTGACCTGAGAGATGATTTTCTGCTTAAACCACTGAGATCAGCTGCCCCGATGACCAACTAGTCTAAGGCATGCATACAAAATGTGCCTGGGTTAAAGTCTTGGATGAGGCATGGGTGGTGTTTTTGTCTGATGCCTCTGGCTCTGTCCCTTCCATGGAACCAGTGACCCCAAAATTAGAGATGTGTTCACGTCAAGGTGATCATCTCCCCCCCCCATCACCCAAAGAAAAAAAAAGAACACTGAGTTCTGACTTAAGGTCAAAAATTTGTATGCATACTGATCTAATAGTTATAGGTAATAAATTATGGTCCTGGTCTACATTGGATATCTTTAGTGATGGATCATTCATGAACGAATTTGTTCACAATGAATGGCTCCACTGTGAATGCTGAGTAGTTTGCTCCCATGGCTGTGAATAATTCAATCTGCCATTACTGTGACACACACTGAAGTTGCAGCATATTTAACTTTCCTTTGTCCCCAGGAGTTCAGAAATGAATTCCCAATAAAAAATTTAATGCAGAGAATTTATGTGTTTCAACTGTTATGCAAGTAAGCAATGAGCAGTCACAAATGTTGTGAAACTTCAAAATGGGAATGATACATTAATGCATTCACTTGAATGGTGTGCCTGAATTATTTGCCTCAAGCCGGTACATTCATCATGAGTGGTGGAGAGATCTTGCTGTTTCGGGCAGTTTGCCAATTTCTGCTGTGGCCTTGAAAGGGCTTTGGTCATAAGCAATGGATCCCTGTGATAAGTGAATTACCTCATTGAGTATAGTGACAACTGGTAGTGGAAATTGGATGACCATTCATTTGAATGATCAATCGTGAATGCCTCTTTTGCATGAATGATGTGTTAACTATTGGGCTGATGCATAAGTTCATGCCGTTTTATTTCACAAGTGTTTCCCAGGTCACTAGTGATGGTGCAAATGGCCAGTTGTATATCAAACTGTAGCCAGTAATATCGTGTATCTAAATCATATTGTGTTGTGCGATTGTGGCTAATAGTTTTTTGGTTTTCAGGTCCGGAAGTATGGAGTGTCAAGTAGAGAGGAATGAACCTTTCGACATCTGCTTTTCTATGAGTTTAACATGGGATCCACAGCTGGAGAGGCCACTCGACAAATTTGTACTGTGTATGAAGAGGGTGCTTTTGCTCCAAGGACAGCCCACAAATGGGTTTGAGTGGTTCTGAGGTGGCAATTTTGACCTCAACGACTCTCTATGCTCAGGTCATCCATCTTACTTTGATGAGGATTGTTTGAACCATCTCATCCACTTGGATCCACGTCAAACCACATGCGAATTGGCCACTGAGATAGACTGTGATCAGACTACAGTGGTGCGACACCTGGAACATATGGGAAAGGTCCAAAAATTGGGGTCTTGGGTGCCTCACACTCTCGCAGAGGACAACAAGAATCAGCATGTTGCCATATGTGATTCCTTGCTCGCCCGTTATTGTGAATGTTCTCAGCAACACAAACTCTTTCTGTCATGTATTGTTACTGGAGATGAAAAGTGGTGCATGTACGTGAATTTCAGGCATCGGAGGGAATGGTTAAGCACAAACAAAGATGCTCACACCACGTCCAAAACATGACCTTCATCCTGCGTAGATCATGTTATGTGTCTGGTGGGACATGAAAGGCATTATTCACTGGGAAATGCTGCCAAGGAATCAGACCATCAACGCTGCACTCTATTGTGAGCAACTCCACCGTGTGGAGGGAACAATTTAGCAGAAATAGCCACATTAGCGCCATAGTGTCCTTCTCCAACACGATAACCCACTCTCTCACAGTGCAAACATGACGAAAATGGCCATTCAGGACATGAAATGGGAGATCTTTCCACATCCAGCCTATTCCCCAGACGTCGCCCGTTCAGACTATCACCTGTTCCCAACTCTGTCTTATGCACTCTGTGGCAGAATGTTCAACAATGATATTGATCTCCAGAATTACCTTGATGATTTCTTCGCAGCAAAACCTGCACATTTTTTCAAGAATAGTGATATGTTGCTGAAGATCTGTGGACACCTGATCAATGTTTTCAGATTTTCATCATTATCCACGTTTTTCTTGAAAGAAAAAAAAATAATAAATGGAAGGGATAATAGTGGTCAGCTCAGGAAAGGGTGACGATTCTTTCCTGGAGTGATTTGCTGTTAAACTTTTCGTAAATTTAGATTTCACCTCCCCTGGGTTCGATTTTGGATCCAGAGAGAAAGTCAAGAAAAAGTTACAGAAAATTCTATTTTCTCATCGTTGTTTTTTTTTTCCTCCTCTTCTCTGCTTAATGTACAAAATGAGTGTTTTTACTTTGTTAAGGGATAGGAGAGTAGCAAAGGGCTACCTTCCCTCCAATTCAGTATTTATCATCGCTCTGAGGCTAGCCTATGGATTTTTGGTTAAGTTCCAAGTTTAAGCATATAAATTGTGAAATAAGAGTTAGTGATTGCTTTCAAAATTACTCAGCCCAGCAGGAGGGAAATGGCAATGTGCATAAGAAAAAAGGAAGGGATGTAATATTTTGAGTGAAGAGTAGTGTAAATAATTTTTTTCTCTTTCTTTTACCTTTGTTGTGTGAACAAAATTGTAGCATTTGTATTATTCATTATCTAATCTATGCGTAGGACGATTCAGAAGTTAGTAGGATGTATTATAATTTTAACTTTGAAATTATGAAGTTGGTGAGGTAAGGCTGGGATGGATTTGATAAGTGGGCCTTAAAAACAAGAATAAATATAATCCAAATCAAGAAAAAAAAGGGAAAAGAATAATCTTTTGCCGGGGCAAGTAATTTCATAAGTGATGTTTTTTTTTTGTTGAGTATTAAAAAGGATTGCAAGAAAAGGAAAGCTGGTCTATGCTCAAAATAGGTAGTGAAAAAAAGAAAAGAAAAAATGTAGTTCTTTTTATGGTATATGATGTAAATATTTATATTTTCTGTAAGTCAAATGCAGTTCCTTTCTTCGTCCAACGGTCACTTATTTTCCCAAGCTCATTCCAAGAAAAGGGGAGTGCTGTTTGAAATTGTTAGGAGGTTGCCCACCCAAAAGTGAGCAGTTATTTACACAAAAAGGCATTTTCCCCTCTCTCCAACGCTGTGGTGAAATTCTCCGAACAGAAACACTCCACCAAGAAATTTCCCAGCTGGGTTCCGTGGGCTGGCAAAGAGAGTTTAACCCTGAAGAGTTATAGTACTTGCTGTCAAGCTCTGAACGGCAGGAAAGCAGGCGTGCATAAAAATTTGTGTTTTCCTTCAAAAAGGTAAGAAGGGTCATATCAGATTACACGTGTGCCTGGTCGCTGAGAGTTCCCGCGCTTTTGCTTTTTCCCCTACCCTACCTTCCTCTGGTTGTAAGAGGAATGTCATGTGGGCAAGCACGAAACCATTGCATGGTTTTGACCGGCTGACCAATGGGAGCAAAGCGTCTCTCGTGGACGGCGCTGATTGGCTCTCTGTGTTCTTCTGCGAGAGAGCGTCGTTTTGAGTCTGGAGAAGAAAGGTCTCGAAAAAGAAGTTGGAGGTGAGGAGAAGAAAGGGAGAAAGAATGCAGGCAATTTTGGAAGATAGTCCTTGTCCTCGGTGGTTATCCATCACCAGCCAGGAAGAAAAAAAAAAAAAGAATAAGACCTCATCCCTGATCCCAGAAAAAAAATAATAAAAAAATAAGCAAACAGCGGCTCTAGAACAGCCTCCAGAGAATGAAGGGGCCCGGGTCGAGGTGTGCCACCACCACCAGGCAGTTAGGCCTAAGAAAAAAAGATAGCCTATTTGCCGGGCCGTGAAGAGGTCAACCGCTGCGTGCATCTCCACCCCAGACGAGACTTGGCATTCGATACCTGCAACCTAATTCATGATGGTCAATGACGGCTCCGGGAAGAAAGCATCCTAACGTACCAGTTGCACTTCGTCAGTGAGCGTGGTCAAAGCATTCAACCTTCCAGCAGTTGTCAGCCTAAGACATGATGTTCCGACCTATTTGTGAATTGCAATACCGATTCCCCCTCATCAAGGGGTAAGTTGTACACACTAATTCTATTTTTGGCCCTTTCGTAGAGCCGAAGTCGGCACAACAGTAATCAGATTACCAGTATGGTCTAAAAAAAAAAAGGGTACTTTCCGTCTGCATGTCGGAGGTTATCCAGTTAAGATTCATCAGGAAAGAAAGAGGGAACTGTACGTGACATTGCTCTCACAAATGTAGTAGACATATAAAAAAAAAAAAAAAAAAAGGTTCAACTCACAAATATGATTGTAAATCGTGATAGTTTACTCGCCTCTTCAAGGCGGGAATTTTCATGTTAAAATGTTAACACTTCAGTTCACCTGTGCATACCTGCCTTAAAAAAATTTATTTTGAGTTTTGTTGATAGAGAGAAAGATATAAGTAATCTTAATCTACATATATATATATATATATATACCTATATAAATATACACTCATAAATATTGGATCCAGAGTTTTGATATTTGTTCAGAGAAGATACAATTTGTTTTGATAACATGTAAGCAAGCCACAAATGTAAATTAACGTTCACGCTGTGTTAACAAATGACATTATTCACGTGGACTCTGCCATGATTATATAAGATCGATCATTTGAATTACTGACTTCACATATGAGTGGGCCAGTGAAGCCTTAGCGAAGTGCTAAATAACCTTTCATAGCAATATTAATATCTGTCCTATTTATGCATGTTGTTATTGTTGTAAAAATAAATACAGGCATTAGCCTTTCAAAAACCAAATTTTGGTGTAAGTTGGCATTCGATTTCTAGGTGTGTCTCATAGTTTCTGAGCCATCGCATTCATCAACCAACGCTTTGACGTTGGTCTAGGACGAGAATCTGGGTTGTGACACAATATATACCAATGTCTATTTAGTAAAATGAAGTGATGATTACACGACCATTTCTTTTTGATGCTTATATACACGAGTTCCAAAATTACTGATTTTTCCAGAGTTGACACATTTATACACATGTAACATGAATACAGTGTGATGTCATAACATATAGAAATAGTACAGGTGGTGAAAACAAAATTGTATCTGTGTACACACAAGCTCACCTACAAGTGAAAACCTCATACACAATTGTCAATTCAAAGTAACAAGAATATAGCCACCATAAATACACTTTGGGTTCCGAAATGCATCTACCCATCTCTCGAAGTTAAATTTTAGTCTAAATTCAAAATTTTCCTTCAGGTTTTCTTTTGGCTATCTATTATAATCACCTTACATAACGTGGCTGAGATTTCCGCCACAACAGTAGCATTGCAGACCTATCCAGACGTTGGGACACCATCATAAACAGAGGGGGGATACATAGTTGATTTATTCCGTTTTCCCTTCTGATGTAATACATTCCTGTAGTGCGTTGAAAAAAATGACATGAACTTATGCATCAACCCAATATTCTAATGATATTGTCCTCAGCTAGACTATAGCTGGAAAATCTGGCAAATTAAGTAACATCATTATATCCTCTAAAAACCTGTAACTTCATTTAATTCTTTCAATTATGAAACTTATTTAACAGAGTACTGTAAATATATCAATGCCCCTCTTTCCCTAAATAAATGTAGCATACTAACACTTAAGGCAGTTCAGCACCTTTTAGGTAGAAAAAATTGCAGAATTTTCATGACTCAGTTACATAACTCTAGGGTTTATTGTGATTTTTATGGCAGTTTCTTGCAAAATTCATGCTTATTCAGGGTAAATTAGGTTTATTCAGAGACTGCCAGTCTGTAGCCTGTGTGTCAAAGTTAATGTATTTAATGACTGTATTTGCACAACCAGGTTAACTGCAAGGTTTTAAGCATGCTAACTGATTTTTTAATATGCAGCATTGTCTCTATCATTCAAGCCTATTTAGCAATTAACAAAGAAATAGATTATCACTACTTTCAGGTATGAACTTTGGTCAGAGACATGAAAGAAAACTTACCGATATGAATGAGTGTGTAATAAAAGAAGTTTCAATTTTTCACAGGATCACATTTTTGATGTGATGCCTTTATAAAAAGAAATTATCAAGTAATAATTTTCTTCTATTTTTATAGTAATAATTTGCAATTTGTTTCTCTCTTTTTTACCTAGGGAAAATAATTTGTTCACTAATTATACCCAATTTAATAAGTTCTTCCCCTAAAATTTTATTTTTATTTTTCAGGGGACCTCAGAAGTGGAGAACGCATGCTTGATTGGCTGTTAACACAAAAGGATCCTGGTGCTGATTATATTGAGGAAATGGAAGGTATTGCACTCCAGAATCTCATTGATACAGCTGATCATCTCGCAGTATTTTTCTGTAAGTTGAGTGATTTAAAATTGTTATAATATTAATTCATGTTTTTATGTTTCTGAATTTACTTCTGTTGAAAAATTAGTATTATGATATTAAAGTATTATGCCATTTTTATAATAATTTTATCAGTGTCATTCTCTGATTAAATTATTTTTATGGTAATATAGAAGAAAAACTAAAGGAATGTGTAAATAAAAAATCCTTACAAGTTTGTAAAGTGAGCTTAAAAAACCTGTGTGCTTGCATATCTAAATTAAATTGAATATACTGTACAAATAAAAGCATCTTAAAAGAAGATGACTTATATTTATGCTAATTATCCATTGAAAAAGTTTTAAAAGGAAATTAAGATATCTAGAAATAGCTCAATTGGAAGAATGCATCATAAGTTAATAATTATCATCTGCCTTTGCGTAGAACCTTCTGAGTAAAAAATAAAACGTGAGTGTATTTTTGATATCCCACACTTTGTGAAATTCACATATGTTGTTGATGCTGATTTACCTGCACCTTTTCTAGGTTATAAGCTCCAGTAGTCAAACAGATGTCCTAATGAGCTGGCGTAAAATGTCACCAACAGTTTGTATGTGGAATAAATCACTCCTTTGAGAGAGGTCTCTACTGCATGTACACTCGCAGACAATGAAATTTGCGCATCTAGAAGAAAACATGCTACAACCGCGAAACTTTGCAAATAGCTAGAGTGCGTGCTGGTATGCAAATGATCCACGCTTGGTGCGAGTGCGCATGACCGCACACCCTGTGGTTGTGCTGAAAGCATGAACTGGCAGCCTTATAAACTGGTGTGTAGTCGATGCCCCATTAAAGCGAAAAGCACCGGCCAATGCAAGTAAGAGTACAGAGTGACAAGAATGCTGGGTAAACACCAGAGACGTTGGTTCACGCAACTTAGACTTTGAGAGAGGCTGAATCATCGGGTTGAAAACTGCAGGGTGGTCGGTGCGCCATATAGCTCGCCACGTGGATCGTTCTGACCATACCATCCGGCTATGTTGAGATCAGTGGACATGCAATGGCACTGTCACATGGCAGAGCAGCTCCGGACGGACCAGGAGGACCATCGGTAGAGAGGATCGACGGATTGTTTGCCAGGCAAGAACGGATCCCACAGGGACCCGGTCCACTATACAGGCAGATGTAGCAGCACCTGCGTGCCCACAAACCATTTCCCCATGCCTCGCGAAAGTGAATATGGGATCCCAGCACCCCTTACATGTACTGCCATTAACACCAGAACATCGCTGGCTCCGTGTGCAGTGGTGTCAGGCCAGAGCGATGTTGAACGCCACAGATTGGTGATTAGTGCCGCTTTGTTTTGGGGACAGATGATCATTGTGTGGAGGTCCCCAGATCAACGGCACAATCCCAACCTCGCTATCGAGTGCCACACCTCCCCACTGTAGGCATTATGGTCTGGGGAGCCATTTCCTGCGATAGCCGATGAGCTCTAGTAGTAGTACAGGAATCATTGACGGGCCAGCAGTATGTGGATGAGATCCTACGACCCCATGTGCTCCCATTCTTGGCTGGGATTCCAGGTGCACTATGCCTGCCAGCACATGGCTCAGGTTGCCCAGGACTGCCTACTTCATGTCCAGACACTTCCATGGCCTGCCCACTCCCCTGACATGTCCCCTATTGAGCATGTGTGGGACCAGTTGAAACGGCGGATGCACTAGCCGGGATTTGGAGCACACCGTTGAACACGTGTGGGCCAGTTGCCTCAGGACAACATTAGGCGTCTGTTCACTTCTATGCCGGACCGTATTGCAGTATGTATCGCCGCACGAGGCGGTGCGACGCGCTATTGAAGATGACCGGACTGCGTGCCACAGATCCCTCTGTAATTGTCCTGCAGCTCTGTTTTTGCCATCATGTGTATCACTCATCTGTATCATTATGTCCATAAAATGTTAGTTCAATCTGATGCTTCCTTCTTGGTGCACAAATTTCATTGTCTGTGAGTGTATATGAAACATGCAGGTGATTCAGTTGTTGTATAATAATCAACTGTTCTTCATGGAGCAGTTGTTGATCTCGTTTTCCCTTCAGTCAAAGTTCCTAATCATGGTTATTCATACATATCAGCAACCTGTGTTTAATACAAGAATTGAAATTCAGCCTCTGTTAAAATAGATAATTATGTTAACATGGTCAATAAATTGAATTCAATTGGTTTCTAATCAATAGGTTCAAGGAATTTTGTAAACAAAATAATTCTACAGTGCGAAAATTGAAATTGCAGGTTTCATAGAGATAATTTTTAAATATTTGGCGGTCAAATTTGGAACCTAGTTCATCATCAAGATTACATCACTGGAGTAGTTGTTGCCATTGGTCAGCCGTGGCCAACCACAATGGTCGTTAAGCACGGTACTTCTCATGATTTTCATCCCTTCAAGTTTCCTCTGTACTACGTGTGATTGGTGTATGATTATTTTTATTGAGTCCTATTTTATGGAGTATCCACTTGCTTGTATATGTCTACTTAACCCTGTCTGGTTTGGAATGTTTCTAATAGTTGCCTTGTGTTCTATAATGTTTGGATCTGTTTGTTATCCTGGATGGGGTAACAGTAGAAAGACAACAACTACTCCAGTGATGTAGTCCTGACAATGAACTAGGTTCTAATTCAGAAATTTGACCACTGAATATTTAAAAATTATCGCTGTAAAACCGTAATTTCAATTTTCTTGCTGTAAAATAAATGTTAGTGGTATCATGATGTCATTAATACAAAATAATGCATATAATATTTTAACATCATAGGAATTCCTGAGAAACAAATCTTCATGTAGAGGAGATTATTGATATATCAAGTATAGGGTAGGCTCATAGTGATGTCATCCTCAGCACATAAGTGCCATATTTTTATGTATCATGTGGTTTTTATTATATTTCATCTACTTTAGAAAACTCGAAAATTGCATTGCACTTCAGCAAGAACTGAACTCGTATCTCCTGATTTCAGTTTGAGTATGCTAGCATTACACCATCCAAGATACCAAACTCACAAGCAACTGAAGCTAAGCATATGTAGTTTAGTAATGCGAACAGTGTTCAGATCTTTTAGTTATCCTGGGTGATATAACAGTTAGATAATCAAACAGAAATTGGATATGCAGGTTTGATTCCCCCTTCAGGGAGATTCTGTTTTCTAGTTTTCTGAAGAGATTGTTGCATCCGAAATTATGAAAATGTTATTTCGGTGTCAAGAATGACATTAATATGTGCCTGCCATGTTCTCAAATTATCAAGAATCATTTCTCCATAAAGATTCATTTCTCTTTCATTTTTATGATGGTATCTGAAGCACTGAGATTTATAGCCTATATTCAAGTGTGGGTGAGAAATAATCAGATTTGCGCCACCTCAAGCAATCTGATGCTTTCTTGTATCAGCATCAGATTGCTTCAGGTGGTGCAAATCTGAAAGCTGTTTAGATTCCTAAGCTTTATATGCATAGTTTCAGTTTCATGGTAGTTTTATTGTTCTGGGTGGTGTAATGGTAGCATATACTGAAGCAGAAATAAGGAGATGTTGGTTCGATTCCCACTCCAGGGTGATGTAATTTTTTTTTTTTTTTAGTTACAGTAATTACAGGAAGCCATGAAATCATTAAGTACTAGAAAATATGGTGTTTTTGTGCCAAGAATGACAATATTTTAACATTTTAAGTAATGTTTAATTTTATTTGTATCAACCAAAATGGCATTCCGATATGTTTGGATGCATTTCAAGCGGTGGTTTAAATCAAAATAGTGCATCTAATGTAGACTTACTTATAACTTGCACGGAAAACCTATTGTTTTCTGTTAGTAGGTGAGAAAGCACTTCATTGTCTTTACATCAAAACTAATGTTGTTGTTGAAGCAGTGGAAAAACACAAACACAAATCAAAAGGAAAAAGTGAAATTTTTAATAAAAATAATTGGTAAATTTTGTTATACAACTACTGTTCAGCTCTGAAGTTTAAAACCAGATTTTCAAATCTTGAGTTTTGTTTTGGTGCCACTTTCAGAACAATTATCTTTTAAAGTCTGACTACATCTCTCATGCACATTTGACAGCTACCTGCTTTTCTTTATTAACTTGTTTTATGCCTGATAATTGTTTCTTGGAATCAGTCTCAGAGAGTATGTGCCATTGAATACAAAAAAAAAAAAAAAAAAAAAAACACACACACATGCTGTATCTTAAAACAGTGCTTTATATATTTAGTTAATATCAGCCTTTTTAAAATTTGAAGTGGCAGTTGTTGCTGTGTTAATCATGAATTTCATTAACATGCTATTTCTCTGACTTCTAAGCATGCTTAATTTTTGCACTGTACATTTTTTTATATAATGCATATAGAAAAAAATGAAATTTATTTTTTATTTGTTTATTTACAGATGACAAGGACATGTGCTCAAATTGTGATGATGATCATATAGGTAAGAGAATCTTAGTGTCCTACTTTTAGTTTGTAAATTTGGCATTAATTTTTCAGCCAGAAGACAATAGAAAGATTCATGAAGTATTCCTAACACAATATTATAAACTAAACTCCATGCTTTTCAGTTATGTAAAATAAAAATTGTTAGATGGGACATTTTAGTAGAGATTATTACTTTTGCTAGCCATGGAATATATGAGGATTCATGAGGTGGTAACACATGTTGATTCAGATGTTGCCATATTTGAGAATGAATTTCCCATTTAAATTCATTTCAAATCCATTCTCAAATCTGACAACATTTGAATCAACAGTGTTATACCACTTTACATTATTCTCATACATTCCATAGCTGACAAAAGTAGTAGCCATTGTTGAAGCATTTCCATCTGGTAATTTTTATTTTACAAAACTTAAAAGTGAGCAGTCACAGTGAAGGATGGAAGCACAGGAGGGATCTCAAGAAAAAAGGTGTGTAAAGCTCTAAAATCTCTTCAGAATGGTAAAGCTCCAGGAGTTGATGGCCTAACTGCTGAGATTTAGAAATACGGTGGTGACTCTGTAATTGACTGGTTAACTGAAATTTGCCAGTTGTGCTGCGAGTTAGGAATGGTCCCTCAGGATTGGAAGGATGTTCCCTTGTATAAGGGAAAAGGTGATCAGACTGACTGCAAGAACTACCGTGGTAGTAGCTTACTGAGTGTGCCAGGGAAAGTGTTTGGTAAGGTCATTATTGAAAAAGTACGGGGTCTTACTTCGGAGAAAGTGTGGGATGTTCAGAGTGGTTTTATGCCTGGTAAAGGCTGCACTAACCAAATTTTTGCATTACGCATGACGATCAAAAAGTATCTGGCTGTTCGTAAGAAATTTTTTGCTGCCTTCATAGATTTAGAGAAAGCTTCATCATCATCATCAACAATTTTCAATCCACTGCTGGATGAAGGTCTCCCCAAATTTCTTCCACAATTGTCTGTCTTGGGCCTGTCTCCTCCATGTCACTCCAGCATACTTTCGAATTTTATCCTTCCATCCCCCATGGTGTCTTCTTCTGAGTCTTTTCCTGTCCCTCGGAATCCAGTCTAAAATTTTGGTTGTCCATTGGTGGTCTGTTCTTCTGGCAACATGTCCAGCCCATTGCCATTTCAGTGATTTCACTCTG
This sequence comes from Macrothele yani, assembly GCA_039090855.1. NCBI lineage: Eukaryota > Metazoa > Arthropoda > Arachnida > Araneae > Macrothelidae > Macrothele > Macrothele yani. The sequence continues at coordinate 121,499,736 of CM076996.1, forward strand.
GTCATGATGTCGTCCACTCCTGTCATTTTCCTTATCCACAAGTTCCTCTTATCTTTCCTAATTACACCAAGCATGCATCTCTCCCTGGTTCTTTGGGTTGTCTGCAGTCTTTGTATGTCTTTTTAGTTAAGGTCCATGTCTCTGCTTCATATGTAAGCACTGGCAGGATGCATTTGATTAAACACTTTTCTTTTGAGACATAATGGCATACTGCTCTTAAAAATTGTGCTGTTTCTTCCAAAAGCTCTCCATCCAAGTTATGACCGAGCAAATAGGACACTTTTGTGGAAGGTATTGAATGAATATGGTGTTACTGGGAATCTACTTAATAGTGTAAAAGCCATGTATGCTGGCAGTAGAGCTTGTCTGTGAGTGAATGGTGTTTTATCAAAATGGTTTTCTATTGGTGCAGGAGCTAGACAGGGTTGTGTAATGTCACCATGGCTGTTTAATATATTTATGGATGTGTGCATGCGCGATGCCAAAATAAATAATACTGGTTTATGTCTTGGTGATATCCATGTGTGCAGATTGCTGTATGGGGATGACACTATCCTGTTGGCAGAGAGCAAAAGTGAGTTGCAGAGTATGTTGTCCCGGATGTACAAAGTTTGCGTGAAATTCAAACTGAACAGAGTATAAATAAGTGAAAAACCGAAGTTATGGTTTTTGATAGAGAAACTGCTAGTACTGAATGTAATATAAGTCTAAATGGCACAGTGATTGACTAGGTGAATGAGTTTGTGTATTTAGGAAGCATGTTTGACAGAGAGAACAAATTGGATGGTGAAATTAGTAGGAGAGTTAATTCATTGAAAATCATGGCTGCTTTGGGAGGTTTTCACGGGAATGATGGGTTCTCAAGAGAGTCCCGCATGGCTGTGTATGAAAGTGTAATTGTTCCTACTCTGATGTATGGCAGTGAAACCTGGGTACTACAGAAGAAACATAAGAGTTGTTTGTGTGCTGGAGAAATGTGTTACTTATGGGGTTTGTGGCAAGACACATTCAGATTGTGTGAGGAATGAAAATGTGTTGCAGTTGTGTAATGTGAAGCAAAATGTTGTTAGCAAGGTGGAGACTAATATGCTTCTGTGGTTTAGCCATGCTGAAAGAATAAGTGATGAGATGCTTACTAAGAAAATGTTTTTAGTCCAAGTGGCAGGAAGGAAAGGCAGAGGAAGGCCAAGGAAGTCATGAGAGGATCAGATTCAGGAGTGTCTGCATGACAAAAAGATTGAGTATGAAGTATAGAAGATCATGTATACAGCATGTGATGGATGTCAGTGAAGCCCGAGTTGTATGTCAAGATCACTGTAAATGGAGAAGTTTGATACAGCAGCAGTAAGTAAAAATCATCAGGTAGTTTGTATTTCTTTTTGGAGCTAACCTCTGAATCTCGGAGAACAGCTTAGATATATGTATGTATGTAAAAGTGAACAGTTTACAGGATTATTAACCTAGCAAACAGATATGCCTGAATTTCCAGTTTTACTGTTTTATACATAACATCATCACATCAGAAAACTTGAAAATTACATCATCCTGGAGTGAGAATAGAACCTGCATCTTCCAATTTCTGTTGTTGTCTTCTACCGTATTTCCCCGAAAGTAAGACCTAACCGGAAAATAAGCCCTACCATGATTTTTTTCGGTTGCTTGTAATATAAGCCCTACCCCGAAAATAAGCCCCAGTCACGATATGTAGTACCGTAGTCAGGCAGCCTATCACTGTTCAAAATAACTGAAGCAAGTGCCAAAATCACCCTGTTCATGAGTTTAATTTGCCTTGAATATCCAGAGTAAGAAAGAAAGAAAGAAAGAAAGAAAGCCGATTGACTTTGAACTCACCGAGGATATGGTTTGTGTAATTATGGCGCATGCATTTAGTTCGGTTCAGAGAGCTAGCGGGAAATAAAAAGAAGCAGTCTTTTGTTCGGCAGCTGTAACATCCAGGTCCGAAAAGGGAAGTCAAAGAAAAAGTAAGAAGTGTTCTAACCGCCTTCAATGGATTACGAAAGGGGTTCGTCCCTGTCCAAGTTATTTTGTTGGCAACAGTGACTGAAAGAATTCTTTAAAAATCAAAGAGTTAATATTTTGGGGCTGAACGTACATTCGTAACTATCATTTTTGTTGCCACTCCTGTGTCGATTAACAATTAACACAGTCTTCAATTAACACTTGATTTAATGGTAGATTTAAAGGGAATAATATTTTGACCCCCAGACAAGATGAGTGCAAAAAGAAAGAGCTATTCCGTCGAGTACAAGAAAGGAATCGTAGAGGACTCCCGGAGCAAGAATCTTACGGCTTTCTGAAAAGAGAAGTTGGATCTCCGAATGGTTTGAAAATGGCAAGCAGAGTACGATAACCTCAGTCAACAGGTGGACAAGGGAAATGCTAAGAAGCGCAAATGTGGATTAGGTCGGCCACCATTATTTCCTGAGCTGGAAGCCATCATCTGTGAATGGATTGCTGACAGGAGAGCAAAGGCTTTGGTTGTGCGCAGGGCTGATATTCAAGCATTTGCCCTTGCAATGGCACCACAGTTAGAAATATCCCCAGAAGAATTCAAAGCATCACAACACTGGCTGGATGGCTTCCTTCAACGATATGAACTTTCTCTGAGAAGATCGACAACACTGTGTTTAAGCTGGAAGATACTGAAGTTATTAAACGTGCACTTGCATTAAAGTCCTTTGTTGATGGCATCGACTTTTCTAAATACCAACTCTTCGACATGATTGCTATGGATAAAACTGCAGTGTTTATGGGCCAAGCAAGGATCTCAAATGACAATTGATCAGAGGAGTGCCTTGTCAATCGACATTCCCTCCACTGGTTATGAAAGTGCACGTGTTACCTGTGTTTTGGCAATTCGTCTGGATGGAAAGAAAGCCCAACCTCTAATCATCACTAAGGGCAAGAAAGATAAGATTCCCCGCACGGGGATAACTGGTTTTCCAGTTATTTGGGGAGCGGCGCCCCCACGGCCCGAGCTGACCTTGTGACGGATCAATTTTTCATTTCGTCTTGAACGATTATATAACCGAAGGGACAGCTGTTCATCCAGCTGCTGGGGGATGGCGTCCTCACGGCCCGAGCCGACGTGTACTAGATGTGAATTTTCACATTTTTTATGTTTTTTGTTTTTTCACTTGACACGCTCCCGCCTCAGTTGTAGGTTGCTGAGGTTGTGATTATGCGCCAGCTCAGGATTTTAGTTTCTCGTTTTCTTTCCTGTCTTCTCCATTTCATGTTTCTTTCTTTGTTTTTCCAAGCTGGTTAGCTAGACCTGCCTGCACGTTTGCCGTGTGCGGTGACCCGTAAGGTGGAAAAGGGGATGCTGGAGGCTGAGGTTTCTGGAGGCCTGGGTGTTGTTGTCGCCAGTTGCCAACGCTCCTCTTTGCCCCCTGCTTCACCCTAAACGGGCGGCTGGGAACTAACCCACTCCTAGTCAATGAGGTCTGTGGCCGAGTGGAGCCCAGACCTCTAACGGCTTGTCGTCTCGTACGACAGGGTGAGTCTGGGGATAGGGTGGGCATGCCAAAGGGGTGTTCCCCAGGCATGGGAAAGTCTGGGTGCTCGCCGAGCGCATGTCTGCCCTATCAACTTGCTATATCCGCTTGCTATCCCTAGAGCCGTGTCCTGCGTCCACTTGAGCTTGCGGACCTCCGGTTCTCCCTTGTTGGGCTCGATTGTGGGTGGGGAAGTTGGCGGATGAATCCTTTAAATCTTTCATGGCTCTCAATGAAATTTCCCATGAACCCAAAACTAAAAGAGGTATGGAGGAAGGTTCAGGTCCTTCCGCCAAAAAATTTGTCGCAGATGTTTCCAATGCTAGATTCTTTTTTGTGCACTCATTGGACCCTTCAAAGCCTTTGAGTGCCAAAAGTCCATTTTGGATCCATAAAGCACTGCAATCAATTGCAAGCTCTCCTAAGAGCGTCAGGAAGCTCCAGTCTGGAGATCTTCTTGTTGAGATGTCTACTGTGGCCTACAGTTCCACACTTATCAACACCAGCATGCTGCTCGAGACGCCTGTCAAAATAACACCACACGGTTACCTAAATTCATCTCGAGGTGTTGTCTCCTCTCGGGATCTTATTGATTGCTCTGAGGATGAGCTTCTCGAAGAACTGAGGAGCCAACATGTTACGGGTGTGCGACGCATTTCTTTTAGGAGGAATGGGCAGTTTGTCCCATCCTGGAACATTATCTTGACTTTCAACTGCCCTTCCCTGCCTACATCCATCAAGGCAGGGTATCTCTACCTTGAGGTACGCCCGTACATTCCCAACCCGTTGAGATGTTTTAGGTGCCAGTCGTACGGCCACTCTCAGCAGTCATGTAGGAGTTCTCCTAGGTGTGGACGCTGTGGTGCCACAGAGCATCTCCTCTCAGAATGTGTGGCCGAGGCCGAGTTTTGTGTGAACTGCAAGGGTTCACACCCAGCATCAGCCAAAGATTGTCCCAAGTAGAAGGAGGAGAAGGAAATCCAAAGGCTCAAAACGGTGGAAAATATTTCCTATCCTGAGGCCAGAAGAAGAGTGGTTCCCGTTACATCTGATCGGCGATCATACGCTTCAGTGGTGGTTGCCAAATCTACGGTTGCCATTCAGACCGACGTTCAGATCTCCCCTAAATGTCCGTTTAATATGGAGGAAATCATCGCAGCCGGACTGGAGACACTCCAGTCGCGAGCTAGGGGTCTGAAAGCGGCACCCGCCACTTCACCGAAGCAGACTCACTCCAACACCAGCAAGGGAACTCAGGCCACTTCTTCTGGCAAAAACGCCAACACTAACACCAACACCAAGGATAAGAAGAGCATTTCTTCTCCTTCAAAGTCTCAGCCAAACAATCAACGGCGAGCAAATCCCGCCAAGACACTTGGGACAAAGCATTCACCAATCTTGGCCCCTGGTCACACACCACCAAATCTGGGGGAACGCTCACCAGAGGAAATGGAGGCTGACCAAGTTTAACCTTTTCCTTTCATTTCATTTTTACCCATGGGTTCAATAATTCAGTGGAACTGCTGAGGTTTTCGCACCAGTTTTGATGACGTGAAACATCTGCTTTATTTGTACTCTCCGGTGTGCCTTTGTCTTCAGGAGACAAAGCTTAAACCATCGGACCTGCTTTCAGTTCGAGGCTACAGTGCATTTCGGACAGACCACTCGTCTGGAAATATAGCCTGTTGGGGTGTCGGTATTCTCGTCCCTCACAGGGTTCCGGTATCTTCCGTCGCGGTTTCCACAACTGTGCAGGCCGTGGCGGTTCGTATTTCTATGCCTGTGCCTCTTACTGTTTGCAGTGTTTATCTACCACCGGATGAGGATGTTAGCGTCTCTGTTCTGGAGAGCTTGATTGATCAGCTGCCCTCACGCTTCCTTCTTTTGGGTGACTTTAATGCTCATCATCCTTTGTGGGGTAGTGTCAGCGCCAGCGCTAGAGGTCGTCGCATAGAGTCTCTTCTGTGCTCGGCCTCTGTGTGCCTTTTAAACACCGGTGCTGACACTTACTTCTATGAGCAGATCTTTCAGTGCGATCGATTTGACCTTGGGTTCACCATCGATCATTGCTGACTGGTCGTGGACGGTGTGTAAGGATCTCCACGGGAGCGACCACTTCCCAATCGTCCTCTGGCACCAGGCAAACGTGCCATATTCTGCCTCCCGCCCACCTCGATGGAGGATGGATTGTGCCAGATGGGAGGTCTTCACATCGTCCGCGGTGATATCTTCTGAAATGGTGACCCAAGAGTCAATCGACGCAGCTGTACTTAAAGTCACAACTTGTATTCTTCAGGCAGCTGATCTTTCAATTCGTAAAACATCTACGAAGCTCCCCAGAATTCCGAAACCTTGGTGGAACCCTAAATGCGCAGCGGCTAGGAGAGCTCAACACAAGGCCTGGTCTACTTTTCGGCGTTATCCAACCGAGGCTAATCTTGTTGCTTTTAAACGTGCTAAATCCTATGCTCGGTTGGTGCGTCGACGTAGCAAGAGGGAGTCTTGGATCCAGTATGTATCATCTCTTACCTCACGTGCCAATTCGAAAACTGTGTGGGAAAGGATTCGTAAGATCCGGGGTACCTACACTTCACACCAGATTGCCATTCTCGAGAGTAACGGCTGCACATATGCTGACGTCGGGGAGATTGCAGATTGTTTGGGGAGGCGTTTGCCTCCGTTTTGAGTGATCTGGCGTATCCGGCCTCCTTTCATAGGATTCAATCCTCCGCGGAACGCCAGAGAATCTCTTTTGCACCGTATACCGACACTGGTTATAACTCCCCCTTCAGCATGTGTGAACTTCGGGTGGCTCTGCATCGGTCCGGGGCTACTTCTGTCGGTCCCGATGACATCCACTACGACATGCTCCGTCATCTCTCCCAGTCGTCTCTCGAGAACCTTTTAATCTTATACAACCGCATCTGGTTAGAACACAGTTTCCCGGAGTCTTGGAGAAAGGCTTTTGTTCTACCTTTTCCGAAGCCTGGCAAGGATCCTAAGTCTCCCTCTAGTTATCGCCCAATTGCTCTCACTAGCTGTGTGTAAAGTTCTCGAACGCATGGTTAACTCACGATTAATTCATTTTTTAGAACATCATCAATTACTTTCACCATCACAAAGCGGTTTTCGGCGTCATCGTTCACCTCATGATCATCTCCTGCACCTTGAGAAATCTGTGCGCGAGGCGTTCGTGCGTAGGCAGCACCTGGTTTCTGTATTCTTTGACATCGAGAAAGCCTATGATCGTGCGTGGCGGCACGGGATCATCCGTGACCTCCACGCATGCGGATTGCGAGGGAATCTTCCGACCTTTATTGTAAATTTTCTTCGCAATCGGGTGTTCCAGGTGCGCCTGGGTACGACGCTATCTGCAGCATTCCATCAAGAACAAGGTGTTCCTCAAGGTTGCATTTTATCTGTCACATTGTTCATCCTTCGCATTAATTGTCTCCTCACAAATCTTCCTCCTGCGGTTTCGGCTACTGTGTATGTCGATGACTTGCACATCTTCTGCTCGTCATCGAGCATGCGTTTCATTGAAAGGCAGTTGCAGTCTAGTATTAATCAGATTTTTAAAGCGGCGAATAGCAATGGTTTCGTTCTTTCTCCCGACAAGACAGCGTGTGTTCATTTCTGCCGGAGGCGTGGCCTCCATCCTGACCCCGAGCTGTATTTGGACCGTGCAGCCATTCCAGTTTTGCTGGAGACCAAGTTCCTTGGACTGACCGTCGACCGTGCGCTTACGTTCCGTGTGCACGTTCGGCGGCTCAAGATTTCCTGTCTGCGTGCTCTTTCTATTCTAAAAATCCTTTCGAGAGTTTCGTGGGGCGCAGACAGGATCTCTTTGTTTCGCATTTACCACTCCTTAATTCGGTCGAAACTGGATTACGGCTGTATCGTGTATGGCTCGGCTCGTCCTTCCGTTCTCCGGCCTTTGGACGCTGTTCATCATCAGGCGCTGCGTCTTTGTACGGGAGCATTTCGAACATCTCCGATTCCCAGCCTTTACGCTGATGCGAACGAACCATCGCTTGAATTACGCCGTCTGCAGCTGTCTGTCCACTTTTACTTAAAACTTCGGTCTCTTCCAGACCATCCTTTGTACGGTGCAGTTTTCCATCCTCAGCATGCTCGTTTATTTGCGAACCGGCCCTCGTGCGTTCCAACCTTCGGTCTTCGTATGGCGGCCGTAGCTCGTGATGCAGGGCTCGACTTGTCGCTTGTTGCAGCGACCAGGGGCTTTAGGGATCCTCCATGGCACCCACTTGGGGTCATGGTTGATACCACCTTTTACGTCTTTCGACAAATCCTCAACCCCTGCGTCAGTGTACCAGCAGCTCTTCGCTGAGCACCGTGCCCTCAAAACTGAATACACTCCCATTTTCACTGATGGCTCCAAGATGCATGGAGTCGTTGGATCCGCAGCTGTCTGTGTTGATGACGTGTCAGTAGCGCGGATCCCAGCTGAGGCCACGGTGTTTTCGGCGGAGATGCATGCTGTGTATCTTGCACTTCTTCATGTTCAGTCGAGTTCTCATCATAGGGCTGTGGTCTATACGGATTCCTTAAGTGTCCTGCAGTCTTTGTCATCGCTGGACTATTGTAATCATCCTTTTCTTTTGAACGTACAAGGGCTTCTTCGTACCTTACTCGAGGCCGGAGTCCAGATTCAATTCTTCTGGATTCCTGGGCATGTTGGAATATCGGGTAACGAGTGTGCTGATGCGGCCGCTAGATCTGCTTCCTCTTTGGTCGTCGCACCCTTGCCACTCTTTCATCGCGATTTTCGATTTCTTGTTCGTGATCATATCAAACAAACGTGGCAGGGTCTGTGGGACCAACAGGTGGAAAATAAACTGCATCGTATTAAACCTATTCTCGAAATCTGGAACTCCTCATCTCGTCGGAACCGCAGGGAGGAAGTGGTGCTTGCGCATCTCCGCATTGGGCATTGTCGTTTCACTCACCGCTTTTTGCTGTGTGGCGACACTGCGCCGATGTGTGAGACGTGCAATTGCCGACTCACTGTCATTCATCTTTTGTGTAGCTGTGTTCGTTTTCGTGGTGTACGTTTCCATTATTTTCATTCTCATTTGTTGACCGAGGACGCCGCTACTCTGCAGCGGGTCCTGGATGACCACTGCGATACTGTCGCTATGTTTTCATTTTTACAAGAGATTGACTTTTTTAAACGCATTTAGATTTTAGCTCTTCCATCATCCTCATTTTTCAGTTTTAATGAATCAACCGAATTTTAAACATTGTATCATGTTTTTAATGCTGTTTGTTTCATTGTCTTTTAGCCCTTCCATCACTCTCATTTTTCACTTTTACTTAATCAGCCAGGTTTTAAGTTTTTTACCATATTTTTAATACTGTTTGGCTGTCCTGTGTCTTGTCTTGTCTTGTCTTGTGTTTGGCGCTCTTTGGCCAGACATGGCCCTTGCGCCATAAAAACTAACAAACCAACCAACCAACCAAAGATAAGATTGAACGTGTTTCAGGCATTTATGTTCTTGAAACCTAAAAAGCCTGGTGCACACAAGCAGTTATCAGAAAATGGGTCGATTTAATACTGCCACTTGTTTTGCGAGGTGGCCAAAGAGGTCTGCTAGTCTGGGATTCAGCCAACACTCACCGCACTAAAGATGTGAACTTCCTTGCAGAGAGAAGAATAGATCAAATAATGATTCCCGCAGGAATGACTGCCTATCTCCAGACTCTTCATATTGCAATAAACAAAGCCATTCAAGGATCATTTGCGCATGGAAATCAATGACTACATTGAAATTAGAATGGAGAGAAATCAGCGTGGAAACTTTGTGAAGCCTAGCCTGCAAGAGATTGTGACTTGGGTGAAGAATTCATGGGATAAAATCACTGACAGCTGTGTCACCAAAGCACTAAGAGCAGGCTAAACAGACAAGAAGTGCTTTTTTAAAGAGAGCTTTATTGCTGGACACGAGAGATTGGGGTCAATGGTTCTACAGGAAATGGAGTCTCAAGAAATTCAGGCTGGAATTCGGGGTTTGGAGAGTTATGACGATGTTCCAGAAGAAGATGACATGACTGTATTTGAATAAATGTGGATTTTTGAACATGAATAAATGTAGGTTTTTGTACATGAATAAATGTAGATTTTTGTACATGAATAAATGTAGATGAACATGAACATGAATTTGTACATGAATAAATGTATTACGGGTGGAAAGCTGCTCGGGGCAATCTACGTTGGGAACGGCAGAGGTGTGGTGCATGAATGAGAGAGTGAGATGAGTTTGTAAATAGAGGACAATGAGATAAGTTTGTTGTGAATAATTGAATTTTAGGCTTTTAAATGTGTTTGTTCGATGTTTTGGTGTTTGTAAATAAGAAGTTTGTTTATGGTTTCTGAATGTTCAAGCAATTTGGTTCACTGAATGATAGGTTTTATAAGCCAATTGGATTACCGGTTAGGGTTATTCAAAGTCAATGTAAATATAGGGTTTTAAAGTAAAAAAGAGGTTTCTTGGATCAAGTATCATTTCAGCAGTATGGATTAATAAATTGCTCACTCAGTCAAATAAAAGAACATGTTGAAGACAACATAAAACTGCTGCACCAGCAGCCTAAACCAACCGTAGATATTAAAATGGAAGTTAACGTGCAAAGAAATGTGTTTTTTCTGAGAGAACGGACCAACTGGTAGGGGTAAGTTTACTCTCATTGCTCTTATTAAAGTAATTGTAGGCACATAAATTTTTGAATAGTTATAGTGATACTGTGACTTGTCAAACAAGGAATTACATTTCTTATTAGTTTTACAGCATTGGACCCAGAGCTAAGAGGTAAAACTAGTACTATGTTAGCATTTGAAAAACTATCTTTTTATCTGTCTCATATATTTTCTGAGGCTGAAAAACCACAACTGTGTGCAGAATTAAGGTTATACCAAACTGACATTGATATTTCTGATGAAATGCTCTACTGTTGTGATACCAATAAAAAAAAAATCAAATGTGCGATACACAAATATTGGTCTAATTTTTTTTACTTAAAAGATGAAGTTACAAATGAAAAAAAAGTATCCTATGCTAGGAAAATTAGTCAAGACATGCCTTACCTGCTTTCCATGGCCCACTAGTTGAAAGTGCTTTCAACTTAATGGATGATATTCTGACTGAGAGTAGAACATCTCTTAAAATTGATTCATTGGATGCAGTGCAAACTGTTAAATATGACTTAATGTCTTCCAAAGAAACAACTTGCCAAAAATATGGCTCGAAAAATCCTGTGACTGATCTAATTAATAAGGATTTACTTGTAAATATCAATAGAAGTTAGAGAGCATTTCAGGAGGACTTAAACTGAAAAATGTAGTTCTGATGTGCTTATTTCAAATATAGAAACTCATGAAATCCCTTCCAGTTCATGTCAAAAAGAAATTCGTAGTTCCATATGTGAACAGGGATCTTCCAAATCCCTGTGTGTTGAGGAACCTTCCAGTTCTGTATGTGAAGGACAAAAAAAGAACCTTTCCCATTCCAATAGTTATTGTGAAATTCAATACAAAAGAAAGGCAGATTCAGAGCTTATTCCAAGGAAACAAAAGAAACTGGATGATTTTTTTAAAATAATTCAAGTGTTTTAAGATTGGTTTATTGTATTTTTCTTCATAATATATTCTGTGATTTAAATGTTTAAAATTGTTAAATATTGCTAAAAGAAGGTAAATGTAAATAAATTTTTGAATTATTATAATACAATTGGGTTATTATAATATAAGGTATAATAAATGGTTTTAAAATACTCATTGAATTAAAAGTCATAAAACCCTAGTAAGCCCGCGAAATTTTCAGGGTTTTTTATCTGGTCTTGCAAACACCCCCTGTATCCATGCGCGTGCTGCCAGCTGGCGGCTCCTGTCTCTACAGTGATTCACTGCTAGGCAGACGCAGAAGTTCAACAGCATCGGGAACTTCTCGTTGGTTCGGCGGTAAAACTATAACTATGCAAACTACATGTTTCCTGTTATTTAAATGTGGGAGGTTTTAGTGTTGGCTTCAGTTCAAAGCTGAGAGCATTCTTAATAAACACAGTTTTTTTCCACCCTCACTAGTCATTGAAGGAGGCTCAACATTCTAATTGAAGACTCTTCCCACTATGAATTGCTGCGGTCGACCTCTTCATAATGTGTACGAGGATTTATTCCACTGAAAGTGGAACACAAGAACTGTGCCAAGTGTTGTGAATGTGGATTAACTGTCAAGAATACAGCAAGGCAGTGTCTGAAAGCCCACAGGAAGGTCTGCGCCCGGACTTTTGCCAAAGCTCCTGAACCACTGCCACCACCACCACCACCACCACCGAGTTCCAGTTCTACCCTGCATCGATCGGACTCTGAAATGTCTATAGATATTGACGATCCTCTGGTTCCAGTTGCAAGTCCCAGTTCCTGCTCAACCGTGTCCGTGGTGATGAGTGTACCCTCCTCATCTCATGAAGAGCAAGATAGTTTCTACCTTGAATCTCCCATCACTGTAAGTTCTAAACCTTCTACGGTTAAATGTCAGATAACCGATTTTTTGGACAGGATGAATGCCTCCACAAAGCAGGAAATAGATCTTGCTATTGCCAAGGTTTTCCATGGTTGCAACATCCCATTTAGTGTGGTAGAATCGGTGCATTTTAAACAGTTCTTTAAAAGAATGTGGCTTGCCTATAAACCACCAACTAGAAAAGCTCTTTCTGATAAACTTCTGGACTAAGTGTATGATGAAGTTACTAAGATCACCATCAGTGCTGCAGACACAGACTCCGTTTTGCTCATAGACTGTTGGAAAATTTAATCGAACAACACGAAAAATGTTGTAACACTTCTTCACAATCCCCGTGGAAGTAGTGGCAAAGCTGAAAGTGTTTTTCTTGATGCTTTCGACATGTCTGGTTCACCAGAAACAGGTGAAGCACTTTGTGATGTGGTCAGTGAATAAAAAAGCTAGCTAAAGAATGATACAGTGTGAATATTTATTGTACAGTATCCGATAACGCCAGTAACATGGTTAAAAAGGGTAAAAATCACGGCCTGTGGCATTCTGCCTGCAATGCCCATACTGGAAATCTTCTAGCTAAGGATCTTCTCTCAAAAATCATTGTATCTCGTGTGAACATGGTGTTGAGGTCTTTCAAGCACCCTGATCGAGAACATGAACTGACAGAAAATAGTGGCTCTAAAGTATGCCTCGCTGCAGACACTCGCTGGTGTTCTCAGAGGGATGCCTGTTTGTCCTTGACTAACAATCTAAGTGCAATGAGGAAAGCTGCTGCCACTTATGAAGCTAAGAAATTGTCTTCTCAAATTAAGTCCCTCCTCTATGATACTGCCTTTCTCAAAGAAGTTGCCATTACAATCTCAGTGCTTAATCCAGTAAGTCAGCTAATAAATATATGCCAGAAAAAGAAGCAACTGCTGCAGACGCAGTTGAATTGTGGATGGACTTACGTCTACCTGAGGACCATAAGGACTTCATGCCACATGTAGAAAAAAGGAGAAACCAATTGCTAAATATATACAGCCTTGCAGCCAATGTTCTCCATCCTGTGTACCAAGGGCAGAAAATGAATGAGAAACATCATGAACAAGTAGAGGAGTTCATTTTGGAGAACCTCGACCCCTTGGGGATAACCAGTTTTCAACAGTATCGAGAAAAATCTGGAAAGTTTGGAGCGCATTATGAAGAAGAGTGTTAAATTACCACGGACATTCTGGTACTTCGCCAGTCGGCACCATAAGGAGTTGTCTGCAGTTGCTTTGAAGTTAATCAACATCCCAGCATCTTCAGCCCAACTTGAAAGACTTTTCTCTAGTTGGTCGGTTGTCCATAATACTACAAGAAACTGGCTCAGCTTCGAATGTTTGAAAAAATTGGTTCAATTATATTATACTCTTGAGTTACAAGATCATAACAGTGAGGATTATTAGTGTAATTAAGGGTGTGTGAGAACTGAGAGTGACATTTATAAACATTGAAAGAGTTACATTTAGAACAAGTAGTTTAATATTTTGTCAAATCTACAGTTTTTTCCTTTAAGGGTATAAGTATAGCACAATCAATATGAAAAACGTTTAGAGTTTTAAAAGGGTAAAATTATGATTTTGAAGTGTAAACCTGGATAACATGTCAAACACAAATATTATTAAATGAAAATGTACAATATTTTGTATTATAGACATGCCATAGACATTCATGTCAAAATATTATCTTTGGTGAACAAACTGAAAGTAAAATTGTTTATTTTATAGAATTACATAAATATGAAAATACGCTCGACGAATTTAAAGCTGTTAATAAAATCTTGAATTCTATTCAATATATATTGTGATTTTTATCGATGCTAGTGCAAGAGGTAGATTATTTTCTCAATTTTTAATATACAAGAAAGAACAGATGCATAATAATTTCTAAAAAGAAATCTGTTAATAGGTGGCTGAGCTGTGTGAACAATCTTAAGAGAACAATGATTTTGTAGTGAAATATACAAGAAATTTTAAGTTTAAAATGTAATATAATTAAAGTGGTTTTTATATTATATTATATTATTTATACACACACATGAAAGAAAATTAGTTTTTTATGTCTGCGTAAAAAAACTGGTTTTCTGCACCAAGTAAATTACCTGTATCATCATCATCATCATCATTGTCAACCTTTATCAATCCACTGCTGGACGAAGGTCTCTCCAAGCCTTTTCCACAACTGTCTGTCTTGTGCCAGTCTCCTCCATGTTACTCCTGCATACTTTCGAATTTCATCCACCTATCTCCCATGTGGTCGTCTTCTGGGTCTTTTCCTGTCCCTTGGAATCCAATCTAAAATTTCGACTGTCCATCGATGGTCTATCCTTCTGGTAGTATGTCCAGCCCATTGCCATTTCAGAGATTTTACTTTGATCATGATTTCTTCCACTCCTGTCATTTTGCTGATCCACGAGTTCCTCTTCTTATCTCTCCTGGTTACACCAAGCATGCACCTCTCCATGCTTCTTTGAGTTGTCTGCAGCCTTTGTATGTCTCTTTTAGTTAAGGTCCATGTCTCTGCACCATACATAAGCACTGGAAGGATGCATTGATCAAACACTTTTCTTTTAAGACATAATGGCATATTGCTTTTGAAAATTATGCTGTTTCTCCCAAAAGCTCTCCAGGCAAGTTTTATACGCTGATTAATTTCATCATCAATGTGACCCTCACTTGATATCTGCTGTCCAAGATAAACATATGCATCTGTTATCTCCAGCTTCTCTCCATCAATCGATAAATCTTCATTTCTTGTAAAAGCATTGTACATCACTTTTGTCTTATGAAAGTTCATTTTTAATCCCACTTCTTTACTCTTGTCAGCAAGTTCCTGGATCATACTCTGCAGCTCTGTGGTGTAGTTGCAAAAATGACTACGTCATCAGCAAAATGAAAGTGAGTTAGATAATCTCAATTAATCTTTATCCCTTTGTTTTCCCAGTTCAGTGATTGAAAGACATTTTCCAATGTGGCATTAAAGAGCTTCGGAGATATGGTGTCACCTTGTCTAACTCCTTTTCCAATTTTTATGTGTGCTGTGTTCTCAAACAGCCGAATCTTTGCACTTGCATTTTCATAGATGTTATTAATAATATTAATGTATGCATCTTCAATACCGCAGGATTTCAAAGCCATTGTAACTGCTGATGGTTTCACTGAATCAAAAGCCTTTTCATAATCGATAAAAGCCATGCACAATGGAATTTACGTAAAATATGTAACAAGTAAATTACTTTGCCAACCCTGGTTTTGGTAATGGGGGAAAAAGTATTGGCGATTACCTTTTTGTATTATTTATTATAAAACTCTGTTGTGGATTATACATCTGTTTTTTAACTTTTACTATGAATTTTGTCTGCGAATTATACACACTTTTTTTCTCTCGTGCTGAATTTTATTTCTGCGGACTGACTATATGCCGAAAAATACGGTACATGTAATGTGCATATCTCAATGCATGTTCAAATGTATGTATGTAACAATAAAATATGTTAGACCATGAATTTTCAAACGCGTGAACTTACTGCTTTCTCATTATTTATTTAAATCAGTCAGCAATTTTTGGCAGCAAAAAAACTGATAACAGCAGGGATTTAGGGGGAAGGGCACTTCATTGCATGTTTTCCAAAACATATTTTTAAATTCTTCAAGAGTACTGTTCCCCTGTATCCCTTATGTTTACAAAAAAACTTTTGTGCTTCACTGCATTCACAGTGTCATAAAAAAAAAATTGCACACCTCTTCGACAACTGCATCAGATGCTTCCTCAATTAAATCATTTTCTTCAGATGTTTTCAAAGCAACAAACTTGTGCACATTGTTTCTTGCCTCTTCAATTCACAGATCTTCATTGACCGCAATGAAATCTTTTGCATTTCCTTCCCTTTTTAGTCACATAGTTAGTTTGAAAATGGTGTCTAAATCCTATGTTTCTGGATTGCCAGTGGGTACTCCATTTTGTTTCAAAGAAGCTGTTTTCCCCACTTCTAAAAAAATTGGCCATATAAAAACCACAGACCAGTAGTTTTGTAATGGGGATCAGAAGGACAAAAAAAAGTACCTTATTTCTGCCCAGAGAAGCTGAACTAAATCTTTTAATTCAGCAAAAATTTGCCAATTTTTTTTTTTTATTTTTCTCCCTTGAATGTTCATGTTTTTAACTATCTTGTGGCCAAGATCACTGTCCATTATTTAGAGGGTCCACTACTTGAAGGTAAATATGCAGAACCATGTATACCTAGGTACTGGGAATCACAAAATTGTCCACTATTCAGGAGTGTTCGTTAAAGAAGGTTTTACTGCACATTAAAATTTTGCTGTTTTTGTGCTACTATAAGTTTAGGAAATAAGTTTAAAAGGCTGAAATTGCACTTGAATATGAGCTATGTAAACCAAAAAAGTAAATGATTAACAGTAGATCATTGTAAAAATACTTTTAATGAAAAATTTAGATTTTGTGTCATGTTTTTAGTACTATGTAGCACACAATATGTATTATTTCTCTGGCCTTCCTTTTTGTTGACATTTCTTCATGTTTTAAAACTTTGGATGTGTTTTAGTATTTTTTTCTTTTCATTTCTTCCATTCATATCAAAAGTTGAAGATCTTTAAGGTATAAAATGGAGCAAAATTTATTTTACTTTTTCAGAAATAAGTACAGTCATGTTTACCTCATCATTCAAGTTAATTTAAGTTGAGTTGTTAATTTATGAATATCATTGAGGTTTGTTACTTTGTATTTGTCAAATTTTGAGTTATACCCTACTCATTGTCATGACTATGTGTACAAAGTAGATGTTGCTACTAAGGTAGTAATGTTCAACCCTTGTGGTCATAAATTGTAGCACTGTTCCTCTTCAAGTCTCCCATCCTTCCTGTAATTTTCACTGTAAGACATTTGGGTTGATGTGCTATAATACTAATAGAGTTTGCATTATTCTTGTGGCTGGTATATTAGATGTGTCAGTCCAACCCTATTTCATTTGAAGTACTTTTCTTTATGTTCAACTGTTTGGGTCTCTAATTGTCTTCCCTTTTCTTCAATGTATGAATTTTTACAGGAACATATATTTCTCTTTTATGAATTTTTACAAGAACATACACTATATTGACAAAAGCCACTGGACACCTAGAAGAGAAACACAACACATAGCATTTATTGACATGCATTAGTACGGTGTCAGTCCACCTTTGGCCTTAATGTATGCACTGACCCTTCGAGACATGCTTTCGACAAGGTTTTGGAACACAGCAATAGATATGCACTTCCATTCAGTACATAATGCTGCCGCTAACTGTTGCTTAGTAGTAGCCCTTGGTTCTGAACTTCTTATGTGGTGCTCTAATTCATCCCATAGGTGCTCTATGGGACTAAGATCTGCGCTCTGTGCTGGCCAGTCTACACATGATACGGAATTATCATCAAACCATGCCGTAACAGTCCTTGCTTCATGGCTCGGTGCATTATCCTGCTGGTACCAACAAGGCTCGGTTCCATTGTATTGCCACATAGTTGGTAGGGCATAGTTGTCCAGAGTATTGAGGTAGACTTGCTGGTTAACAGGTTTGTCCATGATAACCAATGGGCTGGGACCATACCACGAAAAACACCCCCACACGAGTACACTGCCAGCTCCAAACCTGACTGTAGGAACCATACACTGTGGTAAATAGAGTTCCCCCAGCTGCCGCCATACCCATACATGGCCATCAGACTGATGGATAGTGCATCTGGCTTCATCAGTCCGTGAGCCCCATTTCCATTGATCTACATCCACAATAAATGTTCTTTACACCATGCTAAACGACGAGTAGCATTCCAAGTGGAGGTGAAAGGCTTATGAGCAGCTGCACAGGCTTATGAGCAGCTGCACGACCCCAGTAACCCATGGAATGAAGTTCTCTGCGAATGGTACTTGTACATTCTGAGGTTCCAGCATTTTTACTCACCTGTAGACTGAGGTCTTGTGCAGTATTCTGTCGATTACCTGTAATGACTCTCGTGAGACTTCAACATCCTCTATCACTGATTTTCTTTGGTCTTTCAGTACATTTTGCTGCTTCAGGCACACCATGTGTCTCCCTCTTATTCAGTACATCCAAAACAGTTGACTTGTTTATGTTTAAACGCCTCTCGGTTTCTCTTATGGACAACCCACATTATAACGCCCAACAATCTTTCCTTTCTCAAAGTCAGTTCTCTCCCGTAGCGACATTTTCACTCAACCTCACAGTGCGATATGATTGCGGTTAGCTGCAGGCTTGTTTTTATACCCTTTGCAGCTGTACCGCACATCTTAACAACGCAGAGGATCCGTTCATTTGCTTTTGAAATGGTGTCTGGTGACTTTTGTCAATATAGTGTGTATTATGAATATTTTTCTCTTGCAAAATATTCTCATATAGTGTATTTTAGAATATATTTCTCTTGAAAAATATTCTCCCAGATATTATATCTGGGAAAATATTTTCCAATTTTTGATTTTGGCCAGGAGCAAATCTTATATGATTTTTTTAGCAATTTTTTTTGTAGGTATTCAAGCAGTTCTTTATGATAGGAAATACTGCTGTTAAAAATAATTTTTCTCTGAATTCTTCTTTCTCTTCAAATTTTTTCAATCACAAGAGTAGGGTAGTTGTTTTCAGCCAACATAACGTTTTTTTTTTTTTTTTTAATGTGCTTTTGCTCATGAGTGGAGTTTAATTTTTTTTGCTGTTGTTTTTTTCTAAGAATTGTTTGGCATCATTTGTATTTATGTAGAAAGGGTGAAATAACAGATCTATTTGCTTTTAAAATTTCACTATTTTGGTTACATGTAAAGGTTATAGCATTGTAGAGATATCAGTTTAGTCACTCTCACAAGAATGTTTTTGTAGCATGTTTGGGACCTTATTTTTCTAGATGCATATACTCTAATATTAAAAGCACTTTTGCAGCTAATTTTAGTGTAAAAAGTGAACGATGTTTACCGTGTTAATATGAAAGTGAGTGATAAAGTATATATATTTTTTTTATTGTACTTTCACAGATGTTATGGAATGTGAAGATTGCCAGATTATTCTTGATGAGTTAGAAAACATTGATGATGATTGTGACAGGCATGGTATTCAGTTCATTAAGACAAATGACTTAGGACTAGCCAAAAAGTATGGAATTAAGACAACTCCCGCTCTTGTATATTACGAACAACAGGTACCCAGCATCTATGAAGGTAACCTTTTGCTATCATTATAACGATTATAAAGCAAGCACTAATCATGTAAATATAATCTGTTTTGCTAACTCTAAAGGAAAGTAAATTTAATTAAGAGATAAAGAACTGTGTGTGTACACTCACACCTTACCATTAACATATAGACACCCCTCTATTGATAATGAATTAGGTCCTATGCGAGGACCACATAACAGACCCAACCAACTGTATATTAGGGTGGGCCAAAAATAACTTTTTTTCTAATTTGCATATCGCCTAGTGCGGAAAAGTTGCGATTTGGGCTAACAAGAATAACAAAAGAAATTTTTTTGAAATCAACCAATATCTTATGTCTCCGCATGGCACACTAAGTTCGCATTTTTCCGACCGCATTGGGCCGTAACCAAAAACGGAAGGACTTTTTTTGTAATTGAAATCGTGTAACCCCTAGTGCGGCAAAGTATCCCTTAATGTTCCCAATAACAGCGAAACAAAAGTTTTGAAGTTGATCAATATGCTATGTCTCCGCACTGCGCACGAATTTCACCATTTTCTTCCCACATTTGGTCTGTAGGCCTAGGCTACGTAAAGGCATCCTGGCATGTAGGGCATCAGAAGAATCTGTAGGAAATTGCACTGTTCTGAGTGCACAATGCATGTGCATGTGTAGTACACCCAGTTTGCTTTGGAATGTGTAGTGTGTAGCTCTTGGCTTGCTTCCAATGTCACATATGGAAACAACCAAGAACTCACCACGAGGAAGTGGCTACTGGCTACACTTCTAGTTCGGCCCACCCTCCCTCCAGCTCAGAATTTTATTTCTACGTGGTATATCTTGTTCGGTAATCCGCTTTACTCAAAAAATGTTGCATTGATTGCTGTGATGCAATTGTTGCTCTTATGAATGAATCTCTAGTTTCAAATCACACACTGAGGGAGCTGCTTCGGTCACCAGTTTCACGCAACGTTCCACAGCTGGCGTGTGGCAGGGAAACTTGGTTATTTCTTCGCCAGCTGCGGCACAAGTTGCGATTAGTCGATCCAGATCTTCGTCTGAGATGTGTTTTGTCAGGGGTGGTTCGGTAAGACGCATTTTAGTCCAATCGATTATTTCATAATATTCATTAGGATCCAAATTTAATTGCGGCACTTCGAATTCTCTTATGACATCATTCATTTGTTGTCTAGCTTTCTGTATTCTTCTCCCTGCAAAAGCTCCAATGTGGGTGCGTTTTTCCGCAATCATATTTAGCAATATATTCTCTGGGTGACTGAAGAATGAGTTTCTCTTGATCACTGCATCAATGTCGTCGCCACTCATAACCCATCGCAAACTTTGATCCGTGTTGCTAACACAATGTATATGCCACGGTCTGGTTTCCCATAAAGAAGCCTTCTTCATGCACAGAAGGGGCCAAACTTTTTTGGAAACTGATCAACTTATCGCTCTTCATAGATTTGAAATGCAAAGCAATCATTGATACAATGATCAACAGAAAAATGCGTTCTTCAGTCACCCAAAGAATATATTGCTAAGTATGATTGCAGACAAATGCACCCACGTTAGAGCTCTTGGATGGAGAAGAATAAAGAAAGCTGGACAACGACAAATGAATGACATCATAAGAGAATTCGAAGTGCCGCAATTAAATTTGGATCCTAATGAATATTATGAGATGATCGATTGGACTAAAACGCATCTTACCAAACCACCCCTGACAAAACACATCTCAGACGAAGATCTGGATTGACTAATCGCAACTTCTGCAGTAGCTGGCAAAGAAGTAACCAAAGTTTCCCTGCCACACGCAAGCTGTGAAACGTTGCGTGAAACTGGTGACCGAAGCAGGCTGCCTCAGTGTGTGGATTTGAAGCTAGAGATTCATTCATAAGACCAACAAATTGCATCACGGCAATTAATGCCACATTTTTCGAGTAAAGCAGATTACCGAACAAGATATACCACGTAGAAATAAAATTCTGAGCTGGAGGGAGGGTGGGCCGAACTAGAAGTGTAGCCAGTAGCCACCTCCTCGTGGAGAGTTCTGGGTTGTTTTCATATGTGACATTGTTGGAAGCAAGCGAAGAGCTACACATTGCAAAACAAACTGAGCGTACTACACATGCACACGCATGGGGCACTCAGAACAGTGCACTTTCCTACGGATTTTTTTGATGCTCTGCATGCCAGGATGCCTTTTCCTAGCCTAGGACTACGGGCCAAATGCGGGAAGAAAATGGTGAACTTCGCGAGCAGTGCAGAGACATAGCATATTGATCAACGTAAAAACTTCTTTTTTCACTGTTATTAGGAACATTAAAGGACACTTTTCCGCACTAGGAGTTACTTGACTTCAATTACAAAAAATTCCATCCGTTTTTGCTTATGGCCCAATGTGGTCGGAAAAACGCAAATTTAGTGTGCCGTGCGGAGACGTAAGATATTGGTCGATTTAAAAAAAATTGTCTTTTGTTATTCTTGTTGGCCTAAAGGGCAACTTCCACACTAGGTGATATGCAAATTAAAAAAAAAAAAAAAGTTTTTTTCGGCCCACCCTACGTAACTGTATATGCTCATAGGGCTATGATGAAATCAAAGCATATCTGTGAATACAAGATGCTTCCATTGATAGAGTTAACTAATTTCCAGTGCTGATTGGTAATGGGGTGCCACATAAGCAGTTGCTACATGCATGACATTTCAGCAGTATTGAAGGTCCTTAGGTTGGTGGTAGGTAGTGTGATGTGCAAATTGAAGAAGACCAAGACTGGATCTGCCAAGAAATGACCTGGTAAACCTGTGGAGGTTACAGAACATGATAGGAGAGCTCCAAAACAGGAGTTTCCACTCAGAATGCCAATCAACATTGTCTCAAATCACTCTAACCCTATGAGAGACTTTTCGGACAGGACTCTGCACGATATGGGTTACCATGATTGTGAAGCTATCCACAAACTGCTAATTACTTCAGCTAATGCCACATGCTGATTGACATGGTGTAAGGAACATCTATCTTGGACTGTAGACCAATGGAAAACTGTTATTTGGACTGACAAGTTATAGTAAACAGTCTATTAGTCTGATAGTCATTCCCAGGTATGCTAGATGCCAGTGGAAAGATACTTTCTGGACTGTATCATCCCAACAATAAAGTTTGGTGCAGGCACCGTGATGGTGTGGGGCTGTTTTTTATGGTTCGGCTTGGGCCCATTAGTAATTTTGGACAACCACAGATGCTGAGCTCTAGTTAAATGCAGTATCAACATTGTGGCAGTTTTTTGGGAAAGGCCCATACCTCTATCAGTAGGACAGTGCACCATGTCATATTGCTTGCATTGTTACAGATGGGTTTAAGGACATGGACAATAAAAAGTTGAACTGGCTAGCCCAGAATTCTGATTAGATCATCAGGTGCATGGGAAAAGGGATCTCCCAACAAACAAAGTTGAACTGGTCATGACTTTGAAGGCCAAATGACAGAACATAATGATGGGCATTTACAAAAGATTGTGGAGGATATTCTATGAAGATTAGAGGTCTTCATAAGGGCCTCTAGTCTTTATATATTAGGTCACTTTGGAAGTATGTGAGCACTTTCATTACCATACATTTCAGAAACCTGAAGGGCA
This sequence comes from Macrothele yani, assembly GCA_039090855.1. Lineage (NCBI taxonomy): Eukaryota > Metazoa > Arthropoda > Arachnida > Araneae > Macrothelidae > Macrothele > Macrothele yani. The sequence goes on from CM076996.1 coordinate 121,522,637, forward strand.
ACACAGGTGATGTTTGGCAGTTGTGTAGTAGGAACCTTGGACTCAGTTCATGTCTACCAGTCAGCTAGTGAAACTTGTAATAACAATGGAGAAGCTGAGATGATCATTTACAGTGAAAAAAAAACACTTTTTTTTTTCAAGTTTTGTCTTATTGCAGTTTTCAGAGGATATGATACAAATTCTTCTGTGGACAGCAGTAGGTCAAAATGCCCTCAGTAAGAAAAAAACGGCCATGCACAATTGAATGAAAGGATATAAAGAAGGCAGGACATCACCCAAAAGTGCTCCAAAATACAATCTACCAATTTGGACTTCCAGACAAGAAGCCAAACAACACATCCAAGAGGCCTCATGGCAGACTTATTGTGTGAATGGCAAAGACCTTTCCACATAACTGGGTATCCTTCACACAATGGTTTATACCATGCTGTCAGAAGATCTAGGCTGCACAAAAGAAGTTCTGCTGTGAAATTGCACAGAGTAATTTTTCATGGTATTGTCACAGTGATAGTTTTTGTAAGGTTCCTCTGCTTAGTTAAAAGCTTGGTGGAATTTTATGCATCCAGGCAATGACATCAGTCTCAGTTCTGGGTTGATCTTGATATTTTCACATCATGTTTACCCCATACAGTGTATAACAACCTACTGGTCATTGACATGGATGTTTGTGGTGTGGCTTTTTGGCAGACATATGACAAGAACATAATCATGACATTGGAGCAGTATAAGTATTTTCTAATGGAGCATATCTTTCCATGGACACTGCAACATCATACACATTGAGCTATCCTCATACATCACAAATCATGGGCACATTGTCACAAGGCCCATATTATTTGGCTGTTCAATGAACAGAACGGTTGGGTAGAGCTGCCCTGCCAGCCATATTCACTTTAATGAATCCCTGTGATTTTACTTGTTTTCTGTCATTTGAACTGGGAGATGTCTGGTACTTGCTACAACAGTAAACAGAATTTTATCTCTGAATTACAGTCATTTTCCACATACTCTAATGACTCTGGCATTTTTAATGATGTTCGTGAACTGCCCACAGTTTGGGAGTGTATTATTGATAATGAGAACTACTAATAATTACTCGCAAATATGATCATTATTTTGCTATTACAGGAATTATGGTAAGTTGAAATGTACACTCACTTCCCAAATGACCTAATATACACTACTGTCTGTTGAAAATGCAACACCAAGAAAGACCTGAAATATTGAAGTGAAATTTATATGGTACATTACTTATGGTACAAGATGTAAGTGATTAGAAGTACAGACCTTCAAGTGATGTGGAACACACAATGCTCAGTAGCTTGTGTACTCGCCACGAACGGTGAAAATGGTTTGTACGTGATGTGGCATCAATTAGAACAGGTTCTGGATGTTATGCTCTTGAAAGTAATTCATGCTGTCTTGATTTGTACCCAAAGTTCATCTTGGATAACTGGCAGCGAAGTCTAATAGACCAGATGTCGAGTGCCCATATTCCACAAATCCAGTTGTTCAGTGGATGACAAATCAGGCAGATGCACTGGCCAAGGCAGACATGGCACATATCGGACATCCAGGAGCTGTAAGACATTCTAAACCACTTGTGGTTGGGCATTGTCCTGTTAAACGATGGCACCAGGGACCATCTGAAGGTACGGCAGCATGTCAGTCTGCACAACTTCCACATGCAATGCTGTCTGGTCACGGTTCTGCAATGTGTAGGAGGCAGAAACGTGAATGGAACCCTATAACACCCCACACCAGAATGCCTGGTGTCAGGCCCATATGATGGTGCATAATTCATGCCTCCAGCAGTCACCCACCACAGTGTTATAACACAAAGATATGTCAATCATGGGTCATTAGGTTGAACCACAACTTGTTGGAAAACATGATTGTGCTGCCATTAATCACGCCTGTCTGAGTTCTTGGGTCCATTGCAGCCACTGATGTCTGTAGTTTAAGGTCAAGGGAAGTTGAAGCAACAGATGGTGAGTGACAAGGTGTCTCTGAAGGAAACATTGTCAGATAGAGCTTACAGACAACCTCTGATGTGATACAGACCTCCAGTGTTATGCTTACCTTCGGAATGTGGCTTGAACAGCCATGACGTTCTTCCCATGCATTAATCTGTCGCTGTGTTCTAGACCCCTCATGACAATGCATCAGACCTTCCTCTTCCCACTTGATTCCATATTCACTGTTTACATTACTGTTCCCACAGTTCAACACATTAGCTTCACTCAAGGTCCATCAGCTGTATGTACAGAGATCTCTTCTGCTGCAGCAGGACATACTCAGTTACTACCACTATCTTACTGAAAAAGACCTAGTCTTAATGACTGAAACAAACCAGGAAGCAAGCAATCCACTTTGCAAATGTGTCCATTTGCCACTGCTTGCTTTCTGGTTTGCTTCAATCATTAAGACTAGGTCTTTTAAGTTCTTTAAAGAAGTATTAGTGTACTTGATTTTTTTTCAGGACATTGCTTCTATGCTGTTCCAGGCATTCCATTTCTAGTCATGTACATATTTTCCCATTGTTTTTTAACTTTATTACAAAAGCAACTTTTGTTGGACACAAGGATACTCTCCAAGATTTCTTCAAAATACGAACCTTGTGTGCAAAGCCTTAACATATGTATCACGCAAAAGAAGACAGCATGACTACTTGGTTCCCATATGAAAGGTATTTAAATATAAATGAATTTCTAGATAAAGGAACTTAAAATAATTTAATAATATTTTAACTATATATATTTTTAAACTTAGCAGTACTCAAAGAAATCGTTATCGGGAAATCGGCGATCCTTCCACAACGTGTCAAATAGAGCTTACTAGGAAGATAACATGCAAAAAGTTTAAAAGTAACGAAAGGACATTACACAAATGACTCATATTTTGACAAATTTTCAGGTGTTTTGAAATTTTTCTTGAATAACAATGTCTTCAAATGTTTTCCCTGTGGTGAATCTAGACATTTGAAACAAAACAACTACAGCTTCATTTCAGAGTTATACCCATAAATCCATGATTCATAACAAGTTGTGATCCTAGGCAAAAAGTTTGGGTCTGTTTCAAGTTTCTCTTTAAACTCTGTGCACACATTCACCCAGAATTGCTGCTGTTTATCAGTCAAGATGTGTGGCACAAATTTCACCGCAATTAATCTTATGTTCAGATTATTCATTAAAATGTTCTCACAGGTACCAAAAAAAAAAAAAAAACCCCCAAAAAACCCTGCCCAATTCAGATGCTGTTTTTCGAATAGTGACACATCTATCATCTTGAACAATTTCCTTAACCCGACTCACATTTTTGTCAGATATGCTTGATGATGGATGTCCTGAATGTTCTGTGCTCTCAACTAACATCTTTCCTTTTCTAAACTTTGAAAACCACTTAAGTGTTTCTTTTTGCTCATTGTTTCTTCCTGTATGCCATTTCCATTTCATAAGTTTTTGATGCGTACCTGTTGTTCTTTGAAATCAAGCATTCGCACAAAGTTGAAAAATTACAAAGGACACTAAATGTGTTCACTCTACTTTGTAAAACAGGACGGAGACACTGTGATGTGTCTCATGACACAGCACTGTCCCCCACGGATGCTCAATGCCCAAACCACAACGCTTGCATGCTGGTGTTACACTGAGGCCATTCCAGAAACTTCTTGATCACTCCTCATATACACACTCATGGGCCAGATCATCATGACTACTTGTCTCTACAAGCGAATGCATCCCACAGCATGTAGCAGTGACATTACAAACTGGCACAGGATATATAGACACAGCATGATCTGTTACTATGATATAATATAGCAAACTGCATGACATTGATACTGCAGACCAACACATCAGTTTAAGAAAAAAATCCTTTCCTTTCTATAAGATCAAATAGTTCCACCTTTTTATAAATTTTTATTCAAATGTTTAACTACTATTGATTTCATGCAAAAGTTACTGTAAAGGCGTGGATTACAGATGAAATCTTTTTAATCTGTGCTTGGAAATTTTGGCAGAAATCTTTTATGTAGCTGGAAGATATTTCTTTTAATTGATAACTGTCCTGTCTCACACACCCAAAACAGTTTTCTCCTGACATAATAATAAAATATTATCATGCCTCGGATATAAAGCAATTGAAACACAGTCTGGAGAATTAGCATGAATTTTAAGTAATGATGCAGCAAATTAATGGTTCTAAATGTCTTGCAGTGCTAAAATAGCAAAAGCATCCAGTTGGAAAGCTTTTTGAGTGTATCTAGGAGTCAACAAGACTTGAAAATATGTAACACCTCTGATAGCTGCTAGTAGTGTTCAATAAACTGTCACAGCGAAACTAGTCTTTTTGAGCAGGAATGTATCACAAAAAAATTCATAGTAAACCTCAAGCTAGGAAATTAATGACACATCTTGAAACAAAAACTGGTTGCTAAATACACAACTTGAATTGATTTGGATGTCAGTAAGTAGATTTTGTTTAATTTCTGTCCTTGAGATGCCGAACATTTAGGAAGTGTTAGTAAAAGGATTTGGGAAATATGAAAAAGAGTAAGAAAATGACATAAAAACTTGTACCATTATTTCAGATACAGGTTTTCTATGTTGTTAATGTGAAACATTATTACTTGTGTGCATTGCATCTTATCCTTCTCACTAGAACTCCTCCAAAATTGTTATTTTTTTTTTGTTTTACATTCAAATAGTTATGTGTTGAATAACTGAATAAAAAACAAAAACAACTTTTCGACTTCAGGCTGTTACTGGCATATAACTACTGTGATAGTGGTCAAGCTATTTGCTTAAAATCACCTTACTTGACCTTCTTGAGGTATGAGTTACAGCCTATCAAACTTGTGCAACAAATTTATTTCTTCACACATCGGAAAGATTATGAAGCAGAATATCATGTAAATATGTAACATCGGACGTTGACCTATTGTTATCACACTGATTTATCTGACATAAACTTCAAATTTAGGATATACCCTTTTGTTTAAGCTCCTGGCATAAAATTGTGAAGTTTTTAGTCACATGGCATGGTCTATTCAAAAACTTTGTTACAGTACTTTTTGTGCAAATTTTGATTATTTTTCCGAAAGTTCAGAGGGGATATTATTTTGAATCAACTATCTCTGTGCAGATGAATAACATCTGAACTAATGCTAAGTTAATATGAATAAAATTTTATTCATGCTAATTTATCCTTCAGTTATGAACTCAACCCAAAAATTAAAGAGGGACTGGACTGATAAATCAACTGAATTAAAATATATGTCTATTGCTTAGCTTAATATCAAATGAAATTGTCTTTATTTTAGCATTGAGTGTACATTCCCACATAGTTCATATGATGGATTGGACCATTTGCAGAAATGATTAATAACAGTTGTTGTGATATCAAACTTGGGTACTGGTACCATATGCAAAATTTTACTGAGATTTATGCATTCAATTTTTGCACAGGGTGTTTCACTCACTCTCGACCCCTGATTTTCCCTTAAAACTTTCAAACTAATTGACGTAATTCAGTGAAATTTGATACGGACCTACCTTGTTGTATGAGAAACATGGTCAGCGAACTGCCAAGGGCAGCGATCACACAGTCGGCCTTCACTTTGTGCAGGAGCGACACACAGGCTAGAGAGTAGTGACCAATTCCCAGAATAGTCGTATTTGGGCTAGTGAGAATTCTAACACTGTGCATGAGACACCTAGCCATGATGAAAAAATTGGGATGTGGTGTGCTCTGTCGCAGCGGCACATTATTGGCCCAATCTTCTTCCATACAACGGTGGATACCAGAGTCTACATGGAAATCTTCCATGAGTTTGTGAATCAGTTGAACAATGTAGAACTCCGTACTGGCTATTTTCAGCAGGATGGTGCCACCTGCCACACCTCCAATGTCAGCATGGCTGAAATTGTTTCCTTCTTTGAAGATCGTGTCCTTTTTAAGAACTTTGACCATCAAGGTTGCCTGACCTCACCTCACTGGATTTCTTCCTATGGGGCATGCTGAAAGGCAAAGTGTATCACAACAAGCCACGGACTCTCATGGAACTGTATGAAAACATTCGGCTTGAAATTGAGGCTGCGACTCCCGATGTGTTGGTGAATACCTTCTGTAACATGGAGAGGCATGTGCAGGCATGCTTTGATGCTAAATGGCGACCACTTTCAACATTTGCTCTGAGATCATCATGCTTCTTATACACCAAGGTGGGTTTGTGTCAAATTTCACTGAATTAGGTCAATTAGTTTGCAAGTTATAAGGGAAATTCAGGGGCCGAGAGTGAGTGAAACACCCTGTATATCACTAAGCTGTTCTCTGAGTTTCCAAGGTTAGCTCTTCAAGGCAAGATTCATTTGCATAATCAAAGTTATGATGATGTTAGATTTTTACTGCTGATGTATCAAATGTCTCCATTTGCATCAATCTTGGCACACAACTCAAGCTCCACAGACATCCACCACATGTCTTACAAAAGTCCTTTAATTTCGTACTTCACACCCATCATATCTTTTTTTTTTTTTTTTGCTAGCATTCTTGAATCTGGTCCTCCCATGATTTTCTTGTCCTTCCTCTTCCTTTCTTTCCTGCCACTTGGGCTGAATAAATTTTCTAAGTTAGCGCTTAATCTCTCATTTATTGCTAACAATAGTTTTTAATTTACAAGCATTATTTACCTTTGATGAACTGATAAACAGTTTACAACTGACTAGTTTTAACCTACATTATGTAATATGCCAAAAAATAGCCCTTTTTTTTATCTGTTTGGTTATCACAAAGTTCATGTAGATTGAATATTTTTAACTCTCCCTTCAACTTCATTATATATGGATTCAACTGTATATCTATTCTCTATGATTAAGTCTTCTACACAACACATGGTTTCTTTTGTGACTCATGTTTGGACACTCAAGTTTTTCTCATCTTAAACATATGTTTGACCATTTTTAAACAGATTGCACCATACCCACATCTGCTTTCATGACATGTTATAGATCCATACATACCCACTCTCATTGGTTGGTAATGAATTCCCACTGCTGTGGTGTCCCTTTGCACTGATAAATTTGATTATGCTGTGCAATTTAGTTGACCATGTTTCCCTTCTTCCTATAATTTTTTAATTGCTTCTGTGGCAGTATGATTCACATGTACTATGTGATAGTAGTTCCATGCACAAATATTGCACATGTTTTCCTAGTGCCACATGCCTGTAGAACTCACATTTTCAGATGGGATTCGTTGTTGCCTTACTTTTTGAAACTGCTTCATGTAAGATTACCTAACTAAAATCATTCAATGTTAAGCTTAAGTACTGCTCTTAATTTAAAAAAAGTAAGAATATAATGAAAAATATAGTACTACTAACATTCAGTTGTTAAAACACATGATGGAAGAAGAAATGGTCACAGTCGTACATCTGAAGACTGTGTTTATAATGCACTGCACTAAATATAATTTGTCTGCATCTTCGTTTTAAATGTCTTTATACAAATTTGTCTAAATCTATATATTAAAAGTTAGAAAAGATTGAAAAGAAACAGTTTAAATAGGGCACTGCACTGTTCATACTTTGTCTTGAATTATCTGTATCTGTGGTAAGACTATCATTACAACCAATATTTTTCATAATAATGTAAATTATTACATTAACAGGTAATAATATATATTATGTTAAATAATAGAGGCATTGAAAGGCTGGCTAGAAAGCTTGAGAGAATAGGCTGGTGGTTAAAAGTAAACATGTAAATCCAGGTGGTCAAAGAAAATCCTTTAATATACACTATATTGACAAAAGTCACCGGACACCTAGAAGAGAAACACAACATAACATTTATTGACATACATTAGTACAGTGTTGGTCGACCTTTGGCCTTAATGCATGCACTGACCCTTCGAGACATGCTTTCGACAAAGGTTTTGGAACACAGCGATAGGTATGCACTTCCATTCGGTACATAATGCTGCCCCTAACTGTTGCTTAGTAGTAGTAGGCCTTGGTTCCAAACTTCTGATGTGGCACTCTAATTAATCCCATAGGTGCTCTATGGGATTAAGATCAGGGCTCTGTGCTGGCCAGTCCACACACGATATGGAATTATCATCAAACCATGCCATAACAGTCCTTGCTTTATGGCTCGGTGCATTATCCTGCTGGTACCAACAAGGCTCGGTTCCATAGTATTGCCACAGAGTTGGTAGGGCATAATTGTCCAGAATATTGAGGCAGACTTGCTGGTTAACAGGTTTGTCCACGATAACCAATGGGCCGGGACCATACCTCAAAAACACCCCCACACGAGTACACTGCCAACTCCAAACTTGACTGTAGGAACAGTACACTGTGGTAAATAGCATTCCCCCTGCTTCCGCCACACCCACACACTGCCATCAGACTGATGGATTGTGTATCTGGATTCACCAGTCCAGAGGACCAGTTTCCATTGATCTACGGTCCATGATAAATGTTCTTTACACCATGCTAAACGACGAGTAGCATTCCGAGTGGAGATGAAACGCTTATGAGCAGCTGCACGACCACAGTAACAAAGGAATGAAGTTCTCTGTGAATGGTACTTGTACATACCGAGGTTCCAGCATTTTTACTCACCTGTACACTGAGGTCTTGTGCAGTACTCCATCAATTAGCTGTAATGACTCTCCTGGGGCTTCAACGTCCTCTATCACTGATTTTCTTTGGTCTGCCGGTATGTTTTGCTGTTTCAGGCACGCCATGTGTCTTCCACTTATTCAGTACATCCAAAACAGTTGACTTGGGTATGTTTAAACACCTTTCGGTTTCTCTTATGGACAACCCATTAATATAACACCCAACAGTGTTTCCTTTTTCAAAGTCAGTTCTCTCTTGCTGCGACATTTTCACTCAACCTCACAGCGCGATATGATTGCGGTCAGCTGCAAGCTTGTTTTTATACCGTTTGCAGCTGTTCCGTGCATCTTAACAATGCAGTGGATCCATTAATTTTCTTTTGAAGGGGTGTCCAGTGACTTTTGTCAATATAGTGTATTTATAGGAAGTCAAGGAATTTCTTTCAAATTATGATTTTTTTTTTTTGTGTTAACTGTGGGATATTTTACCTATGTGCTGATATTTCTCTTCTAGTTTTCAACACATTTTTCCCTTTTTTTATAGGAGACCTTGCTGCTGAAGAAGAAGTCCTTCAATGGTTGGTTCAGCAGAAATCAGAAGATACCATTGAAACAGTGAATAAGGAAATGTTGGAGAAATTGATAGCTGAAACGCAATATTTAGCAGTATTCTTTTGTAAGTCAGTATTTTGTTTTGTCTGGACAAACATCTGAACTTCAAAATAACCATGTTTTCATTCAAATTAGTATCATGATAACTATGTAGAATCTTTGTGAATGTGGTGTATTACTGAGCTGGTACTTGAATTGGCAAACATAAATAAAACGAAGTTGTTCTCTGAGATTAGCTTCTCAAAGAAAGTTCAGCTGCTAAAATCAAAGTTACTCATAGTGTTAAATTTCCCCATACTGTTGATGTTTCAAACTTCTCCATTTGTAGCGATCTTGGCACACAAACTCAAGATTCACTAACATTTAAACATTTATTGCATGTCTCACACAAGTCCTTTTATATTGTACTTCATTCTCATAAACTTTTTTTCTTGCAAGCATTCCTGAATCTGGTCCTCCCATGATTTAGTTGGCATTCTTCAACTTCTCTTTCCTGCCACTTGGGCTGAATAAATTCTCTAAGTTAGCAACTCATAACCTCCAAAAATTTCTTTCCACCCTATTAACAACATTTTGCTTCACATTACACATCTGCATTCCTCACGTGCTCACAAAGCATCTTGTCACAAACCCCGTGTAGGTAATACATTTTTCTAGCACACAAAACTACTATGACGTACTACAGCATGGTTCGTACGCTCCTTGAAAACTCCTTGAATAAAAAAGTTCATTTTCAAGTCCTGTACAAAAATCTAGCGGATAATGCTTACCTTGGCATTCCTTTCTAGCGACGGGAACATTTCACGCACATGTTTTCCGGTCTTTGTTGATGTTATTTTCCTAAAGTCCGTTGTATGCGATGACTGGCTTTACTTCTCACACTTTTCGCTGGGTATACTCATTGGATCTTTGCCTTAGGATTCAAACACATCAATTTTTACCGTTCTTTATACTCGAAATTTTAACACGTGCGTGAAATGTTCCCGTCGCTAGAAAGGAATGCCAAGGTAAGCATTATCGGCTAGATTTTTGTACAAGTTACTTTGAAATATTGCACGTAAAAGAGAATAGTAGAATAATTAGAGCTATATAATAGTCAGAATTAGAACTACTAAGTGGAATTTTCAAGTCCTTGAAAAAGTTTAAGGCTCTGTAAATAGTACTTGAATGTTTGTTTTTTAAGTAATGATATGAAAGAGCATATGTTCAATAATTGTGCTGAAAAGATGTATAGGAGATTTCTGTATAGTTCTGATAAAACACCAAGTGGATCAAATAGCGCAGAACTTGCGTTCAATCCAGGAGAATGTGTGGACAGCTGGTGCCTTAGCTATGAAATCACTACAGAGTTTAGTGTCAGCCATGTGAATAAAATAAGTGGAATGATGTATTCGCAAATTGTGATGGGCTTCTGTTTACTGGGGTTAGGAATGCGTTCTTGCCAAAGGGTGGAACTTCCAGGAATTGCTTGTGCTTTGTGCGTGAGCCCTTTGTCTCCTGGCTGCATCAAAGTTATGCATCAAAAATAAAAAGTTAAAGTAAACAATAAGTGTCATACCAACAGATGAATACGAATATAATGTACCCTTTCAAAATATTCCACAAAATCAAATAATTTTGAAAAACAATGAAACAGAGGGGCAATTCATAGGTAATAAAATAAACCAACTGGGGCAAGAGGTAGCATGCAGGTAATTGAAGGTGTGCCCACCCCAAGCTAAAATTAATGGTCTCAACTTACTAAAATACCTACAACTGACCGACCAATAGTATATACATATGATAATTTAAATATCGCACATAGACGGTGAGGTTTCATTTCATTTGACAATTCGGGTTTAAAAAATCCTTGAAAACTGCTTGAATTTATTTCGCTTAAAAGAGTAGGAACCTTGTTCAGAAATGAAAACATGTCAAGACCACAAATCTGCAGCGAGACACCCCGTCCACGTAGCTCAGTTGGGAGAGCGACTTACTCCGGAGTAAGGGGACAGAGGTCCGATGCCCTTCGCGGACAAACTTGTGTTTTCACATTGGCGCCTGATTGTGGAAAATGGATCCACTGGCCATTGGGCTCTTCGAAAAATGTATGATGTTTCTTCCACACACTGTTTGGAATTAATGAAAAATTCTTACTTCGTTTCAAAGACAAAAAAAAAATAACAATAATAAGAGGGAGATGATGTGATTCACTACAGAAGTGAAGACGTGTCACAACTACAAATCTTCAGCGAGGCATTCCGTCTGTGTAGCTCAGTTGGGAGAGCGACTTACTTTGGAGTGAGGGGACACGGATTCCATGGCCGTCGCAGACAAACTTGTGTTTTCACACTACCCCTGTGCTTCTTGTGCAGTACCCAGGTTTCACTATCATACATCAGAGTAGGAACAATTACGCTTTCATACTCAGCCATTCAGGATCTTTTTGAGAGCCATCAGTCCTGTGAAATCATCCTAAAGCAGTTATGTACATTGACTGCTTCTGTGCACGTTATTGTGAAAAAGGAACCATTGCCCAGTTTTGTACTCGGGCCTAACATGCACAATCCTTTTCCACAATATATCCAAAATAGATGTCATGATAATTAACACAGCAAGCGGACATCGCCGAATTGACTGTAACTACTGTTCCACACGTGAATTAAATCACATCAGAAAACTTGAAAATTTCGCCGCCGTAGAGCGGGAATCGAACCCGCATCTCCCGATTTACGTTCGAACGCGCTATCCGTTGCACCACACACGACGGACATCACAAGTTTCTGTGTGTTAAGAGCATCGGAATATTCTCCGACCGCGTTCAGATTCATGCAGATTCTGCTGCCACCTAGCGTTGTTAAGAAAATCTCCAGTTGTTTAGGTATTCAGAGTTGAAGAAATATTCTTCTCATAATACGTTGTAAGTACATCATCATGATTAACACAGCAATCAGACATCGCCGAATTGACTGTAATTACTATTTCACACGTGAATTAAATCACATCAGAAAACTTTAAAATTTCGCCGCCATGGAGCGGGAAACGATTCCCGCTCCATGGTGAAAAAACTTGTGAATTCGCCTTCGTGGGTGGTGCAATGGATAGCGCGCTCGAACGTAAAGCGGGAGATGCGGGTTCGATTCCTGCTCCACGGGGCAAAATTTTCAAGTTTTCTGATGTGATTTAATTCACGTGTGAAACAGTAATTACAGTCAATTCGGCGATGTCCGATTGCAGTGTTAATTATCATGATGTACTTACCACATATTATGAGAAGAATATTTCTTCAACTCTGAACAAAATAGATGTGTAAGCATTACCAGTGACCGTTGTACCTTCAGGAATGAATTCACGATGCAGAATTGCCTTGCTGTCGTAAAAGCGCACAAGATATTGGACTTCTGTAACCTGATCTTCTTTCCTTTGGGTGACTGTGGCAACTTCCATAGAGCTCTCTGATGCTTCTTTTCAGGATCATAACAAAAACACCATGTCTTGTTACCTGCCACAATGCTTTGGAGAAAATTTTGCATCGTTTCTGCGGTCTCCAGGATGTCTTTTGTGTACTCCACTCACGCATGTTTCTGGTCATCTGACAAAGCATGCGGAACAAAATGAGCACACACACACACACACACCCCTCCCCCAGTCTTGCACCAAAATTTGATATTGTCTTCTTAGTAACACCAAGCTCACATTTCAGCATCCTCAAGGTCACAGAACGATCACTTTTCATCCTTTTGTAAACTTTCTCAATGAGCTCAGATGAGTGCACTGAAATCGCAGATGTCAAGTCCTTTTGTCAGTTTCCAAATCATCCTGCCCATTCTTAAAACGTGCATACCATTGGAATGCACATCGTTATGTGGAAGTTATGATGGATCAGGCCTTGGGGAGCACCAGTGAAGGAGTTTGGGTGAATGCAGAGAGAATTAAGACCATTAAGTTTGCTGACGACCAGGCAACAGGATCAGCCAAATCATTACAGCGCATGAAGTCAAAAATATAAAAATGCGGATATCTATGGAATGAAGATAAATAAAAATAAGACAACACTTATGGTAATAGGGAAGGATCCAAAACAGGCTCACCTTAAAATTGAAGGGCATATCATTTCGCTATTTGGGTCAAATTATTACTGAAAATGTGAAAAGGAAATTAGAATGAGACTGGGGGATGGCAAAAATGGCTTTTAGAGAGAATCAAAGGCTAATTAGAATGAGACAGCCAAAAATATAGATCTAAAACTGAGGAAGAGAATTTTAAAGGCATATCATCATCATCATCATCATCAACCATTATCAATCCACTGCTGGATGAAGGTCTCCCCAAATTTCTTCCACAATTGTCTGTCTTGGACCTGTCTCCTCCATGTCACTCCAGCATACTTTCGAATTTTATCCTTCCATCTCCCATGGTGTCTTCTTCTGAGTCTTTTCCTGTCCCTCGGAATCCAGTCTAATATTTCGGTTGTCCATCGGTGGTCCGTTCTTCTGGCAACATGTCCAGCTCATTGCCATTTCAGTGATTTCACTCTGGTAATGATGTCGTCCACTCCTGTCATTTTCCTTATCCACAAGTTCCTCTTATCTTTCCTGGTTACACCAAGCATGCATCTCTCCGTGCTTTTTTGAGTTGTCTGCAGTCTTTGTATGTCTTTTTTAGTTAAGGTCCATGTCTCAGCTCCATACGTAAAGGCATATAGAAAATAGTAATACTATACTATAGTTATCAGAGTTATTGGCATAGGAAATAGGCACATAAGCGTTTCCAAGCTTTTGCACATCAACCAGATAGCTTTTTCAAGGAAGTTAGACAGAAACTACAAACTGAATAATAGAACACTTTAACAATTTGAACGCGGGAACTTGACTTTACAATAAATATATACGACATTGTATTCATTTAAAGATACGAGGCATCACGTTGGTTGTGCGGCCGGTATCCTGGTAGGGAGAAGGCGTTACTTGAACTGGTTCTAAATTCGTGGCAACTCAAGTGACTTGAATTTGACTTCTCTGGATAGTGCCATGGCTACTTTAATTCAAGTCTTCTACTCCTATGTGAGATGATATAAAGAAATTAGCTACCTACTCTACCCCTAAATGTACAGCCCTTCGGGAAACCTTGGAGATCATTACCAACAGCGATACTTGCAATGATGGATGGCGTCTCGCTTGAGTTGCCACGAATTTGGAACCAGTTCTTCAAGTAACGCCTTCTCCCTACCAGGATACCGGCCGCTCAACCAACGTGATGCCTCGTATCTTTAAATGAATATAACGTCGTATATATTATTGTCAAGTCAAGTTCCTGCATTCAAATTGTTAAAGTGTTCTATTATGCAGTTTGCAGTTTCTGTCTAACTTCCTTGAAAAAGCCATCTGGTTGATGTGCGAAAGCTTGGAAATGCTCATGTGCCTCTTTCCTACGCCAATAACTCGGATCACTATAGTATAGTATTACTATTTTCTACATAATTGGTGTACTGTTCCTCGTTATCAATTTAAAGGCATATGTTTGGCCAGTAGCTCTCTACGGTTATGAGCCATGGACATTGACCAAGAGGGAAGTGAAAAGGCTTGGAGACATTTGAGATGTGGAGCTATAGAAAAATGGATAGAATTTGAATTTATTGAATATTCTGCCATTCATCATAGCAATACCATACATGACAGAATTCCACACAGCAATACATTATTACAGTAAATCCGTGGTAAGTAGTTAAACAAAAGAAAATAAAGTTTCAGTAATGTATCCGTAGTATGTTATAACACAATTACAATAAACATTCCATTAATGACAATTAAAGAACTTGCACAATTAAACCAAAGTGTATGAAGTAGATGTTAAGAAATGTAAAAGAATAATCTATGTCTACATATAGCACTGTATGTGGATGAAATGGAGCCAGGGAAAAAGGCTTTAAAGGAAAAGTCTGATGAGCCCCCGGTCCCCAAGAAGTGTGCGACAGGCCAAGAACACAGTGCACAGAAATTCACAGTGAGACACTAATCATCATAATAGAATAGTACAGGTAAGTTAAGGAATACATGATGATAATAAACTCTAATTAAAAATTAGGTGGCATATAGACAGTACAGTTACAATACGTAGTAATCTTAACACATGCCAACATAACCACTGATAAGCAAAGTATAAAAAAATAATGAAAGATTTAGTTATGACATTTATATATATACACCAAACCAATGCATCCGTAAAATACACATCCCAAGAATATCTGTACAGCACATTTAACAATCGTGCAGCAATAAACAAACCAAAATCAAGAAGACAAAATAATGTGCCACTATATCCCAGAAAAGAAATCAAGGCATCAATTCAAATCATATCAGCCAGCCAATAATTCAGTAGTTAATACTCTCCTGAATGCCCTGAGGCTAACAATTGATTTAATGTGCAAGGGTAACTCATTCCACTGTTGCGGACCGGCTGCAATAACACTGTAATGGAAAAGATTTAGATATGCCCTGGGAATAACGAAGTTTGCATTGCCCCTGGTATCGTGGGAATGTGAAAATTGGCGCAATTCCAGAAGACTCATAAACTTATTAGCATAAATTCTATTGTGCATAAAAAGTAATAATCGAAATATATAAAGTTTATTAAATGGGATTATTTTATATGAACAGCAAACAGCAGCCATAGCACTATTAGTATCCAATAAGCAAATGTATTTCTTTTGTAAAATATATATTCTATTGACATTACCCAACGTGGTCTGACCCCAGGACAGTAAACAATACGAAAGAAGTGGATGTATGAACAAGTAATACAATATTAGTTTTAATCTTATCGTCAACATACCCGAAATTCTATAAACCATTCCTATACGTGATCTAAGCTGATTTGCCAAATAATAAATGTAATTATCCCAAAGTAGAGACTCCTGAATAAGTACACCCAGAAATTTAACAGTCTTAAATGTAATGGGAACTCCATTCACAAAGATACCAGTTGGGGTAGACGAACAATAAGAATGAAATGAAAACAGGACAGCATTAGTTTTATCTTGATTTATAGTTAAATAACTGCAACTGAACCAACGCAAGAACTCCTGAAGATTGCAATTAACTAAAGGTACCAACTCCATTAAAGAATTACCGGAAAAGAATAAACTGGTATCGTCAGCAAACCGTACGGTGCGCTCCCGAAGTAACATTAAAAATATCATTAACGTATATTAAAAAAAGAACCAGTCCCAGCACTGATTCCTGAGAAACGCCACGACTTATCCCACAAACCGAAGAACGAATGCCACGAAACTGAACGTACTGCGATCTCTGTAACAAATAATTCCTAAAAAACAAAACTGGAACTCCCCGGATCCCTATATGATTTAACTTTGACAATAGAATTTCATGATGCACACAGTCAAAAGCTCGAGTTAAGTCGCAAAATATACCCAGGACACTTCTTCCTGAGTCGATATCTGTGTGCAAAAAATTAAGACCATCCAATATAGCCGTTTCTGTTGAGAAGCCCTGGCGGAAACCATGCTGACCGTGATGTAAAATTTTGTTCCTCTCCAAGTAGCCAGATAACCTCTTTAGTACTAGTCTTTCCAAAAGTTTAGCAAACACTGTAATATTAGTAATTGGACGATAATTTTGTACACCAGATCTCAAACTCTTTTTGTGTATAACAGTGACTCTACCTGTCGTAAATGCTAAAGTAATAAACCAGTTTCTAGAATACGATTAAAAATATGTTCCAATGGTACCAACAAAAACTGAGCAAAAGATTTATTCACCCTTGGATGAACATCATCCGGGCCAGCACCCTTAGAGGAGTCCAACTTCTGTATAGTAGGCAACAGATCCGCTGACACTGGGTCAAAAAAAAAAAAAAGTTGCACAAAGTTTGGCGAGACAAAAAGTCAGCAAAGTCACCAGACACCCGCGGAATATCGTTCTGTAGTTTCACAGGCAAAGAAACAAAGTAAGTATTAAAGATCTCTACAATACGATTCAAATCAGTGACACGAGTTCCCCCCGTGATCAAGTTTTATTGGAGGGTTGTCATCATTTGTTCTATGCAACAATTCACCAACCGATTTCCATAACCTTTTCCCATCTGTGGTACCAGTAAAACGATTTAAATAATATATCTTTTTTTTGCATTTTTTAATTTAGTATTAAACCAATTTCTGTATCTACATAACTGTGATAAATCAGAGGCACTTCTGGACTGTATAAATAACTTGAACAGCCTATTCTTTTTGTTTAGACATCTTGAAAGGTTATGAGTAAACCAAGGTTTTCTACACTTTAATGAACGTGTAAAGGTCTTAAGTGGGAAAGAACATTCATAAGAACTCCAAAATAATCCCCAAAATGCATCAAAGGCATGTGTGGGATTATCATGTTGTAGCACCGGACACCAATCTGTAACAGCAAGTATCTCACCAAAAGTTCTTAAGCTATGCTGATTGTACGAACGAATACAAATCGAAATCCTGTCTACAAAATCCGAAGTAAGTACACTACCCGACAAACAAAAAATAGGGAGGTGATCACTTATATTATATGCCAACACACCCGTAGTGCAACAAAAATCATTTGTAATGCATAGATCAAGTATAGTTGAGGTAACAGGTGTAATTCTCATGGGGATTGTAACCACACTTATACATCCAGAAGAGCCTATGATATCACTGAATGGATATGAAACCCTATTAGTAGATGTCATATCAATATTAAAATCACCTAAACAATATAATGCCTTGCCAATGTGATTGACATCCTCCAAATAACTGGAAAAAAAAATCAAGAAAAACTGACTGATTTCCAGACGGAGGGTGATAAGCTGCACTTATAATGGTATTTTCAGTCTCTAAAGTAATAAACTCATAATTATCAGTTATAACCGTATATTTATCAATCTGCGAAAGTGAAATGGAGTGCCTAGCAAAAACAGCAACCCCTCACCTAGATCTAGAAGCAGAAAAAGTTCGAAAACCCGGTACATTACAAGTAAGTTGATCCACACTATTAAACCAAGTCTCTGAAACGCAAATAAAGTCAACAAGGTAATCCAAGGACCCCCAAAACTCCAAGAACAGGTCATATTTGCCAAATAAACTAAGAGCGTTAATGTGCAACAATCGCAAACTGCAATTTTTTTAAACCAACAAATCATGCAAATATTCAATAGAACAAATACTAGGATTACAGGTCATAAAAATGAGTTATGTACAGCCAATAGAGTTATAGAAACATCACATACCCATCAGAATCGACTAAGATCCAAGTCGTCCCTGCTCGTAATGGTAATTGCATTTCCACCCTCCTCCTTTCGGTAAAAAATATGCCCGTTTTTATACCAACAAAATCTGATATTGTTTTCTCTGGAAAATTTCCGCTCATTCCAGAATAATTCTCTTTTATGCACAGTCAAATTCTTATTAACATAAATTCTAGTTTCCTGAAAATAATTAGCACCAATATCAGTCAATTTCAAAATCTTCCGACTCCTTGATAAAAGAATATCTCTTACTTTTCTGGTCTGAAACTGCACAATGATTGGCGAGGGATGCCGTGCCCCCTTAGTTTTTATTCTATGAACGACGTCAATGTCATCGCACAAAAGGTCTCCAAAATCCAACCCTTTTGCAATATTAAGCACAATGTTCGAGAGATCAACATTAGTCTCTTCATTACTCTCAGGAATTCCGTGTATTTCCAAATTTCTATTTCTCATATATTGATCAAGGTTGTTCAAGTCCTGTGACAGTCTGGATATTTCAGAATCCTGGTTCAAAATCCTATGCTGAAGAGCAACCACTTCCCTACGAGAGTCCTCAAGCAACGAACTTGATTTATTTAAAGAAGTCAAAATGTCATCATACTTCTGTGAAAAGAACTCAACTTATCTCTTCAAATCTAGTATCTCAATCTTTAATTTGTTAATAGCATCTAGCTTTATGTTGACAGACTCCAGAACCGACTGAGAATCACTGCCACTGGCACACTCTTTCACCAATTTCACCTCGGAATTAATGTTTTTTGTAGTGGAAGCCGCTTCCTCAGAATGGACACCGGAATCATGTAATGCGCCACGTCGACAACTATCACATTGCCATTTCATTTTTTTCTCTTTTGACATTTGTTGGTAAACATTTTCTGTTATTGAACAACAAGCATAATTTCAATTTACTTCCGATATTGGAGGTTATATTATTTAACGTGCATTAATGCATTTGCATTTTTGAACTTCACTTTTAGTTGGTAAAGTTCGATGAACACTTACCGCACGTGGGGCTTGGCTTTCAATTCCTATTTCCGTTATGTGGATGCGGCACGGGGTTTTTCATTTGGCCACGGGTCCGCTTCTTTTTTTTTTTTTTTTTTTTTTCCGTTGGAATTTATTTTGTCTCATCACCAAATGAGTTTTTCCTTTGCTGCATCCTCATTTACTTCAATATTTATTCATACCCGAGTACTTTCAGTAAAATTCCTTTACCGTCTTCGAGGGGACGTTTTGCTCTGACTAGCACGGACCGTGTCAGCTGGGCATTTCAGTGGTTCTCGCGGGCTGCTTCTGTCATCGGCTATCGCTTCTTCTTGGGCGTTGTGGCGCCATCTCTTGTTGGTCAGTGATCTCACTTTTCGAACTTTTTCATTTTTTTGCTCAATTTTAATTAAATTTTTCCTGCTGTTTCTCAAATTATTAGGGTCATTGTGGTTGCAAACTTTTGTCCTATTTTTTTCAATCATTACCGACTCTGCTATTCTGAGGTGTTTTTCGGATTTACAGCTTTTGATGATTTTTATATTTTCGAATTTAGGATATTTTTGGTTATCCAGACAGTATTGGATAAGTGCTGTTTTTTCTTCTTTTTTCTGCCAGTTTTTTACGTGTTGTT
The DNA here is from genome assembly GCA_039090855.1 of Macrothele yani. Lineage (NCBI taxonomy): Eukaryota > Metazoa > Arthropoda > Arachnida > Araneae > Macrothelidae > Macrothele > Macrothele yani. Next base: position 121,542,744 of record CM076996.1, read on the forward strand.
TTAATCTGTGTTTAAGCTTATTTTTGGTACTTCCTATATAAGCCATTGGAGGATTTTCAGTAATAGGAATTGAGTAAATACCTGCTTTTTCTAACATTTTTATTTTTTCATTATTTTTTATTACTATATTTTTGATGGTATTTACTTTTCCTCCAATTTGAATGTTATGTTTTTTACAAATGTTATTCATTTCATTGGTAGTACCTTTTACGTAAGGAAAACCATTTAAATATTTGACATCTTTTTTATTTACTACAGCATTATTTTTTATTTTCTTTATTACTTCAGTGTCCCATTTTTTTATTAAATGGTTAGGATAACCAAAGCTGCCTGCAATTTTTTTTATGAATTTGATTTCTTCATTGATGAACTGACTATTTTCAGAATGCATATATGCTCTTTTAATTAAGGTTTTTATACTATTGCATTTTTGAGGATAAGGATGTGCTGAATTGTACGGGATTAGGACCGGAACGAATGAACTTTTCCGACAAACCCTGTATAATAACTTATCTGTGGATTTGATAACCTGTACATCCAAAAAGGCTAATGCATTATTTTTTTCTATTTCAACAGTGAGTTCTATAGTTGGATATAAAGCGCTGTAACATTTTGTTAATTTTTTAATTCTTCTTCGTTCAGTTTTGATAGAATGAAAATATCATCCACGTATCGACAGTACACTTCTGGTTTTTCTTCCATAGAAAAACCAGAAGTGTACTGTCGATACGTGGATGATATTTTCATTCTATCAAAACTGAACGAAGAAGAATTAAAAAAATTAACAAAATGTTACAGCGCTTTATATCCAACTATAGAACTCACTGTTGAAATAGAAAAAAATAATGCATTAGCCTTTTTGGATGTACAGGTTATCAAATCCAGAGATAAGTTATTATACAGGGTTTCTCGAAAAGTTCATTCGCTCCGGTCCTAATCCCGCATAATTCAGCACATCCTTATCCTCAAAAATGCAATAGTATAAAAACCTTAATTAAAAGAGCATATATGCATTCTGAAAATAGTCAGTTCATCAATGAAGAAATCAAATTCATAAAAAAAATTGCAGGCAGCTTTGGTTATCCTAACCATTTAATAAAAAATGGGACACTGAAGTAATAAAGAAAATAAAAAATAATGCTGTAGTAAATAAAAAAGATGTCAAATATTTAAATGGTTTTCCTTACGTAAAAGGTACTACCAATGAAATTAATAACATTTGTAAAAAACATAACATTCAAATTGGAGGAAAAGTAAATACCATCAAAAATATAGTAATAAAAAATGAAAAAATAAAAATGTTAGAAAAAGCAGGTATTTACTCAATTCCTATTACTGAAAATCCTCCAATGGCTTATATAGGAAGTACCAAAAATAAGCTTAAACACAGATTAAAACAACACGTAAAAAACTGGCAGAAAAAAGAAGAAAAACAGCACTTATCCAATACTGTCTGGATAACCAAAAATATCCTAAATTCGAAAATATAAAAATCATCAAAAGCTGTAAATCCGAAAAACACCTCAGAATAGCAGAGTCGGTAATGATTGAAAAAAATAGGACAAAAGTTTGCAACCACAATGACCCTAATAATTTGAGAAACAGCTGGAAAAATTTAATTAAAATTGAGCAAAAAAATGAAAAAGTTCGAAAAGTGAGATCACTGACCAACAAGAGATGGCGCCACAACGCCCAAGAAGAAGCGATAGCCGATGACAGAAGCAGCCCGCGAGAACCACCGAAATGCCCAGCTGACACGGTCCGTGCTAGTCGGAGCAAAACGTCCCCTCGAAGACGGTAAAGGAATTTTACTGAAAGTACTCGGGTATGAATAAATATTGAAGTAAATGAGGATGCAGCAAAGGAAAAACTCATTTGGTGATGAGACAAAATAAATTCCAACGGGGGAAAAAAAAAAAAAAAAAAAAAAGAAAAGAAGTGGACCCGTGGCCAAATGAAAACCCCGTGCCGCATCCACATAACGGAAATAGGAATTGAAAGCCAAGCCCCACGTGCGGTAAATGTTCATCGAACTTTACCAACTAAAAGTGAAGTTCAAAAATGCAAACAAGTATAATGATATCTGCCATAGCATTGAACCCCCTCTTCAGCATGGATTACAGCCAAACACATCAAACAAATTTTTTGTGTCATATCTATAAGTTAATAGTCAATGAGCTCTCAAATATGATAGACACCCCTGGCAGCAAGTGATGTAGTAGAAAATGTACCTTACCAGTCTTCACTGATACATGAAACGATCACGATTCCACTAAGTCAGTAGAGCTGGTATCGTCATCGGAATAGGAGCTATCAAAGTGTTGTTCACCATGTAAGTCTCATAAGACACAGTAACACATCTATAAGCTGTAACTGCAACTTTTATTGCTCAAAATCAATGAAGCACCACTTCATGGACCCAAAGTAACAAAACGAGACCCATACTTCTAAATTGGCTTGATAGAAAGACTAATGAAGAGATCATGGAGAGAGTGGGAGAACCTAGGAATCTGATCAACATGTTAAAAAGAAGATGAATGTTACGGATGGGACACACGTTGCGCCATGGAGGCCCTATTCTGGAAGGGAAAATTCAAGGCAAGAGAGAAAGAAGACGGCCAAGGAATTAGATGCTTCATGTATATCTTCCGTATAAGGAAGTCACAAGTTATACGTGGTTAAAATACATAATACATAGAGATTCAGTACCTCTTTTAGAATTGCTATTACGCACGTTAAAATGTATTATGGCCAAAGAATTGTTTTGTGGCACAGTTACTCAAAAACACTAATACTAGGACATACTATGACTTGAAGAGAGCGGCGGCGAATAGAGAGGGATGGAGAGACAGAGTACATTAAACAACCAGTCCTTGGACTGAGTAACCAAGAAGAAGAACAACTGTCGGAATATTAGACTAGTACACAAGATAGACAATCAGGCCCGTATGCATCACAGAACGATTCAACTGTCTCGGATGTAATTTTTTTTACCAGTTTTCAAACAAATATTTGCTCTCTGCTCCACAACAGTGTTTTTCCACACTGTCACCAGCTCTGTCTCATTACTTAATTGCCACACTGTGCATTGCTTTAGGTTCATTTATTACAAGCTACTATTTGATTACCTGAAAAAGAAGTATCCCCATTGCATTTTGTCAGTAATTTTGGAAAGAAGCATGTTGGTCACCAAAGGATAAAAAGTGAGAACTCCACCTCTGGCCGGTAATGTCCTAATATAGACACCTTTGAAATCCACCGGCACATACAGCTGAGCTTTGCGGCATATATCGCTAGCAGGCACAGCATCTCACGTCGCAGAAGACCGTCTACTTGTAGCCTTAAGGGGACCCTAAACAAATTGAAATGTGACTTACTACGGCAACACAAAAGCATGTTTCGTAACAAGTAGGAAACATGCTTTTGTGATTTTCACGCAAATGGTCTCTTTCTACTCAGAAACGAGTCACCCATGAGATACAATACAGAATTGTGTTCCATCCGTCCGCCGTCTGTCCTTCCGTCCCAAAGAATAAAAACAAATATCTCCTCCGAGAAACAACCAATTTGTACGGAAAGGATATCTTTCTACTCGGGGATGCCTCACGCCTCAGGTACGATAGGGAATTACGTTCCATCCAGCCGCCGTCTGCCTGTCCGTCCATTTGGAAGAATAAAAACCCATAACTGCATCGTGAAACAACTGATTTGCATGGAAATTATTTCTTTTTACTAAGGGACGGATGGAACGTAATTTTCTATCGTATCTGATAGGTGTGAGGTGTCCGTGAGAAGAGAGCATTTCCGTGCAAATCGGTTGTTTTTCAGAGGAGATATTTGTTTTTATTGTTCGGGACGGACGGACTGAAGGAACGTAATTCTGTATCGTATCTCACGGGTGATTCGTTCCTGAGTAGAAAGAGATACCATTTGTGTGCAAATTGGTAACTTACTTGTTAAGAAACATGCTTTCGTGTGGCTGTAGTAAGTCACATTTTAATTTGTAGATGGTCCCGTAAGTGAACCAGTCTCCGTTTCCTAGGTGATTGTTAAATTTGCAATTCGTTTATGGTACCCTTAAGGCTACAAACAAGAGTTGATGGTCGACCACAATGTGAGATGCCATGCCCACTGGCGCTTTATGCCGCGAAGCAAAGGTACATGTGCCAGTGGATTTCAAAGGTGTCTGTATTAGGACATTACCCTCTGGCCAAAGATAGATGCTGGCATAATTTCCTGCCTTTGTTTCATGACAAGACTGTGCATTAAAATATGAAAATTAATTGTGCAAAATCTTCATGAAATTAACTGAAATTTTTATAACATGATTATTAGTTAATAGATAGTGATTCCCAAAGTTTAGGTTGAATAGGTTAAAAACTTTTTAAATTAGCCATGAAATTTTTCATAACTAGTTAAAAAAGTTTTTAACTAATACAGGTGATTTTTTGGAAGGGGGCTATTTCTATAACTAAATTAGTGTTCAACAAAAAATTTTGTCAGTTTAATAAAAAATTCACAAAGATATGTTTTTTTTTGTATTCTGATCTCAGTCTCAAGAAAATCAACATCAGTTACTATATCACTCACTAAGCTGTTCTCTGAGATTCAGTGATTAGCTCCACAAAAAAATACAAACTACTAGATAATTTTTTACTTACTGTTGTCGTATCAAACTTCCCCATTTACAGGGATCTTGACTCTTGACATACAACTCAGGCTTCACTGAAATCGATCACACGCCGTACACAAGATCTTCTATATTTCATACTCATAAACTTTTTCTCATGCAGACACTCCTGAATCTGAACCTCCCATGATTTCCTTGGCCTTCCTCTGCCTTTCCTTTTTGCCACTTGGGCTAAAAAGATTTTCTTAGTGAGCATATCATCACCCATTCTTTCAACATGGCCAAGCCACTGAAGCATATTAGTCTCCACCTTGCTAACAACATTTTGCTTCACATTACACAACTGCATCACATCTTCATTTCTCACACAATAAAAACGTGTCTTCCCCCCCCGTAAGAAACTAATTTCTCCAGCACACAAGCAACTCCTATGTTTCTTCCGTAGTACCTAGGTTTCACTGCCATACATCAGAGTAGGAAGAATTACACTTTCATACACAGCCATGAAGAAAGTCGACATCAGGGTGACCAAAAACATCTCTTCTTGTGCTGATTTTATTTTTATTTTGTTTTGTTTGTACTTCTTTTCTTAATGCTTGCTCAAAGTATGGGTACTGTATTTAAATTGTGAATTCTGTTTCTGCTTTCCCTAAGTGGCCACCCAAATATAACCTCCAGAACTTTTTTTCTTTCACTCTTCTTGTTCACCAGCACTGGGAAGCAAGCAACATTAACCAATGCCTCCCTTTTCTGCACTCCGCCTGTTCCACAAAACAACAGTTCAGTCCCTGAAATACAATAATATCACCAGCAGTATTACAAAAATTTTATTATCATATCCACATGGGAATTTGTGTCATATTCTCTGGATAAAGTTCTCACGTATCTTCAGCTGATCCCAGGCCAGTAGAAAAGTTTTAGCGTTATTCTGAAAGAGAGAAAAAAAAAAGTAATCACCTGGTCATTGACTTGCCAATGTTTTGACACCTGCTATTATGCTAACATTTGGAAAAACAGTAGGGTTATTTTCCCCTATGTTCTTCAGAACAATATTTGAGGCTTACAAAGAATCTGTTAAAATGTTTAAAAACTGCTATTTTCTGCATTTAAACTGATATTGTCTGATGTTTTTCATGGAAGAAAAGTGATAGTTGTTTTTGCATTTAAAGAGTTAAAAAAACATTCTTCTAGCTCACGTGTTTACGACATGCATTCAAAATTTGATATCTGAAGGAGGATGTGTAAGATTATATAAATTTGCTTGGCTTACTATAGGCATATATATATATATATATATATATATATATATATATATATATATATATAACTACCCCAACAGAGCTGCAGAGTATGATCCAGGAACTTGCTAACAATAGTAAAGAAGTGGGATTAAAAATGAACTTTCAGAAGACAAGAGTGATGTTCAATGCTTTTACAAGAAATGAAGATTTATCGATTGATGGAGAAAAACTGGAGATAACAGATACGTATGTTTATCTTGGACAGCAGATATCAAGTGAGGGTCACATTGATGAAGAAATTAATTGGCGTACAAAACTTGCCTGGATAGCTTTTGGAAGAAACAGCATAATTTTCAAGAGCAATATGCCATTATGTCTTAAAAAGAAAAGTGTTTGATCAATGCATCCTTCCAGTGCTTACGTATGGTGCAGAGACGTGGACCTTAACTAAAAGAGATACACAAAGGCTGCAGACAAATCAAAGAAGCATGGAGAGGTGCATGCTTGGTATAACCAGGAGAGATAAGAAGAGGAACTTGTGGATCCCAAAAATGGCGAGAGCGGAAGACATCATGATCAGAGTTAAATCCCTGAAATGGCAATGGGCTGGACATACTGCCAGAAGGACAGACCATCGATGGACAGCCGAAACTTTAGATTGGATTCCAAGGGACAGGAAACAACCATTATCAATCCACTGCTGGATGAAGGTCTCCCCAAGTTTCCTCCACAGTGGTCTGTCTTGTGCCAGTCTCCTCCATGTCACTCCCGCATACTTTCGAATTTCATCCACCCATCTCCCATGTGGTCTTCTTCTGGGTCTTTTCCTGCCCCTTGGAATCTAATCTAATCTGGCCAGTGTGGTGAGTTATGGCCAAACCCCTACAAAATGACTCCCCAACTATATATATATATATATATAAATTCCATAAATGGCATTTTTGCTTTTTATCTTTTTTTTTTTTTTTTTTTTTTTTTTTGTGCATAGAAACACCATTAGTAACTGTTATCAATTGCCAAAAATAAGGACCTTAGATGGATGCTGCATACTATGAAGATTAATCCATTAATTTGTGTGATATTTATATATTGTATGTAGTCTTGTGCATCTTACTGTTATGGACTTTCTTTCTGTTCTCTCTCTCTCTCTCTCTCTTCTATGAAAAGACAAGTCACAAATGCACATAAGAGAAATTATAAGCCTTTTGTGTGTGTGCGTGCGTGCAGGTGTGTGTTGCTCAAGTCTTTCATGTAGTTTTCTTTTTATTATTTTTCTTTCTATTTATTATTATTTATTGAATAACTATAAAAATAGAAAATAAAGTAAATCACTTATACTTGGTAATGTATAAACCATGCTTTTTTTTCTATTCCAGATGAGACATGCCTACTTGATTATAGTTCTATTTATTAATTTTCATTTTGTGTCTTTTCTCTTTGTGTATTTTGTTTGAGATGTATATCAAAAGATAATGTCAAACAGTTTCATTAAAGTGCTATTGTTTTTGCATTATATTTCACAGCAAAAAATATTATTTTCTAAACTTTTTGATATAAGGGGTTGTGAGCAGTTCATTTTCATATCTTACAAAGTAGTTGAAATTTTCTGTTTGAAATTACATTAGTACTGTTCTGAAAATTCTTGCATTAAGGATTTGTTTCATTCACACAATTGTTTGATCTTCTTATGTATTTTTTAGATAAGACACACTGCAGAGCTTGTGATGTGGCTTTACAAGAGCTTGAAAACATCGATGACGACACAGATCTGTATGGTATCTATGTTGTACGGATACAGGACACACAAGTTGCTAAACGTTATGGAATTAAAACTTTTCCTGCTTTGGTATATTTCAGAAATGGCAATCCTCTAATTTATGATGGTAAATATATATATATATATATATTTTTTTTTTTTTTTGAGATTTAGCATTGATTTGAATGCTGCTTTATTTTCGTTAAAGGAATTTTATCTGTGTATTATCTATGAAGGACATTTCACTTTAGGTAATAGGAGCTCTTTGGCCCATTGAGGCCCTTGCCGTAAAATCTGATCAATCGACCATCCAACTCTAGGTAAATGTTGGCCACAAATCTTTATGATGATTTTCACTTCCATTGTATTAATTAAATATTACTAAAACTTGTAATTAATAAATTACAGAAAAATCAGTTTGAGGTTCACTAAATTTTTGAGTTAAATCATTTCTATTGTATTTATCCAAATATAAGATGACCTCCCTAAAATTATATGGCATTTATAGGAGAGAAACATACATTAGACCTGTAGGTCCACATCAACTTAATTCTTAAATCAAACTTCAAATCCAAATCACACACACAAACTTTTTTTTTTTTTTATGAAAATGTTCTGTTTATAACACAGGACATGATTTAAACATTGAATTACAGTTCTGTCAGTATCAGAAACCAAGAGTCAGAGTTTCATGTAGTCACTATCATTCTCGCTCTCATCGCTTGATGATTCAAACTGTTCATAGTCATTATTTTCCCATATCACATCTTTAGTTTCATCTAATCTGTTTGATAAGCTGCACTACTGAATCAAAAATGAAAGAAACAAGAACAATTGACACAAAATCCCAAGGCCTTATAAGGTTTTTGAAGGATAGTATATTAAACAGTCTTTGAAAAATGGTCATTAACACTAATAATAACAAATGTGCCAATGGTTTGTATACTCTTTGAGAACCTTGTAAGTCCTTGAAAAAAAAAAGGTCATTTTCAAGTCCTTGAAAGTACAGTCGGTCCTCCGTATCCGCGGATTCAACCAACCACGGATCGAAAACATTTGAGAAAAAAAAATTCAAGTACGTAATTTCCAAAAGCAAAACTTAAATTTGCTGCACACCAACTCCTGTGAAGTAAACTAACATATAAAAAAAAAACTTTTTAAGCATTAAAAAATATTTTTTATACTCGTAGACATTGTTGCCGACAGTTCACATTTCAGCTCTTCTATCAGCAAATAGCAACTCTCTGCGTGAGAAGTGTCGGAAGAAATGTCTTTGGCACCTAAAAGTCACCTTGGTAATGAGGCAAACACCGTCTCCTCTTACACGTGTGGTATCTGTGATTGCCACGTGCGTCCTTGGCCTTGCTGACAGTTGCCAGGCGGATCTCTGGCAAACAGGCGAAAGCAAAACAGAATTTATCAGCACGTTGTTCGAGCATTGACCGCCTCACGTCTCATTCCTTCGCTACTTGTGTTGTGTGTACCCTTTGTTTCTGTGAAAAAATAGCTCCTAAAAAGCAATTTAGTCAAAGCAACCCCTTAAAAGCTAAGAGGGAGCATAAAGTGCTATCTTTCACCGAGAACATAAAAAATCTTAGATCTTTTGAAAAGTGGCATGTTGCTTGCCGAAGTGGGCCGTAAGGTCGGTAAGAATTAATTGAGCATTCGCACAATAGAGCAGAAAGAAGCTGAAATTTGTGGAAGTGTTAGTGCTGCCCCTACAACAGCAAAAATGGTCTTTCTGGTTCGTGATAAAGTGCTTGCAAAGACTGAGAAAGCATTAAGTGTGTGGGTAGAGGACATGTCACAGAAGCATATCCCTGTTGATGGCAAAATTATGCATGAACAAGCACTTAGCCTCTATGAGCACTAATATCAGGGAGCTGAGGAGAGCAAGAGGAAGGAGTTTAAGGCAAGTAAGGGATGGCTGGCTAGCTAGCTATGTAAAGCGCTACAGCCTCAAGAACTTTAAGATCACGAGAGAATCGGCATCAGCTGATGCCGAGGCAGCATCAACGTTCCCAGAAGAGCTCAAAAAACTCATAGAAGAGAAGGGCTACCTTCTAGAGCAAGTCTTCAATTGTGATGAAACTGGCTTGTTCTAAAAGAAGATGCCCAATCAAACCTACATCCATAAGAGTGCCAAGCAAGCCACAGGGTTCAAGTCCTGGAAAGATTGCCTTACTCTGGTGCTGTGTGGCAATGCAGCAGGGCACATGATCAAGCCAGGCCTCGTGTACCGAGCAAAAAATCCCTGGGCCCTTAAGAACAAAAATTGCCTGCCCATGTTCTAGCAATACAACAAGAAGGCTTGGGTGACGACCATCTAGTTCTTGGAATGGTTCCACCAGTGCTTCATTCCTGAAGTGAAGAAAATACCTCAAAGAGAAGGGGCTGCCATTCAAGGTCCTCCTCATAATTGACAATGCTCCTGGACATCCCCAATCTCTCTGCTTTGCTGACGAAAACGTGGAAGTAATGTTCTTGCCTCCTAACACTACGTCTGTGCTGCAGCCACTTGATCAAGGCATCATCAAGTGCATTAAGGTGACTTACACACACCTCACCTTCAAGAGGATTTCTGCTGCCCTTGATGCTAACCCTGACTGCAGCATCATAGATTTGTGGAAGAACTTCACAATTGCAGACACAATTGTGCTTATTGCAGAGGCTGTAGATGCCATAAAACCTGAGACACTCGATGCATGTTGGAAGCCATTATGGAGTGAGGCAGTCAATGATTTCAGGAGCTTCCCACTATTGATGCAGAAGTCAAGAATATCTTGGATGTTGCAAGAGAAGTTGGTGGGGAAGGTTTCTCTGACATGATTGAGGACGACTTCGAGGAACACATAGAAGAGCATAGAGAATCCCTTACCAACGAGGAACTCAAAAATCTGCTGAAAACCTCTACCGAAGATGATGATGAAGCAAAAGATTTAGAGGAGGCAAAGCCATCAATTTGGACACTTGAAAAATTTGCAGCAGTTTTTCAACAGGGCGCAAGTGTTAAAAGATATGATCCTAGAGTACGATCCTTCGATGGAACGAAGCCTCTGTGTCACCCGAGGGATAACAACATGCCTACAACCACTGCAATATTTTATATAACCAGAAAAACAATTTCGCACAAGAAGTGATATATGCAAGAATTCAGCTGTTTACCTGTGCGATAAAACACCATAATATAAGTTGCAAATTAAAATCACTTTATTTACAATTTAAAAGTAGGTTAAAAAACAGACTAGCGCTTTCGGGGATCACGTTGTCCCCATCTACGGGTCCAAAGCACCACAGTGACACAAAAGAGGCAGTCATTATATACAGATTAAAATCCCCCACCCCCACCCCCGTACACTACGTCACCAACATTTTAGTGATGCCAGCATTTACACAGAAAAAGGCGTACATGTTAATAACAGCTGATATTACACTAAGTATAAAAAAAATTACAAATGACACTAGGCAAGAAGTGCAGATTGGCCATTAGACAAAGTCTCTGTCGGGGCAACCAATCCACGCCAAGGTCCCGGTACATATGCAGGCAAGTCCAAATTACAACATCTGTCACCATAAGCAAGAATATACAGGCTTTCGGAAAGGAAAACAGTACTTTTTTTGAGATTTGTTTCCAGAATTTTCACATTTTCCCAATCCGGTGAGTAACCGCCCTTTGTTACAGCTAACGTAAAGGCAGTATGAGTAGTGCCAACTCGAAGCATGTACTGGTGTTCTCTCAGGCGGGTATTTAAGCACCTGAGAGTAGAACCTATATAACAATTCTCAGTAACATTCGGGTCTCCATGGGTAAGAGGAATGCAGTATACCCCATGTTTTCTGAGGATAGGAGTTCTGTCCCGGTCATTCCTGACCATATCAAAGATATTTCTGGTGCATAATCCAAAAGAGATGTCATGTCGCTGACAGATTTTGGTAATCTACTTTACCTACAAATCTAGTTGTCCGAATTTCCCTAGACAAAGTGGTGAAGTTCAGTCTAGTAGATCTTCTCAACAACTTCTGAAAAAATTGTTCCGGGTAGCCGAATTTGCGAGCCAAAGACAAGGTTCTGGAAAGTTCTTCACGTCTTGCTTTGCCTGATGTAGAATGTGTATAAGCACGTTTAATCAAGAAGCGAAAAGCTGCAGATTTATGTTCTGGGGGGTGAGATGAGTTGAACGGTATGATACAGGGGGTGAAAATGGGTTTTCTGTAAACAGAGTATTTGATCTGTTGAGTATTTAGGTTTCTACATAACAAGAAATCAAGGAAGGGTAACTTCCCATTTTGTTCAACTTCTTTGGTGAATTTTATTGTAGGAAACTGTGATGATAAGCAAGAAATGAGATCATCAAGTTGGTGAATTGAATGTGGCCAGAAGACCAGCATATCGTCAACATACCTAAGGATTAATGAGGGTTGAAACGGATAATCACGCAAGACCTTGTCTTCCAGAAACTGCAAAAGTATTTCTGCCAGCACCGGAGAGAGTGGGGAACCCATGGGTGCACCCTCTCTCTGTTGATAGATTATGTCCTCATATTTAAAATATGATCTTTTGGCTACTAATTTCAAAGCTGTGAGAATAGCATGTACTTCTAAATATGGGATAGAGTCTTCTTGCAATCTGTCAGCAATGATGGAATGTACCGTGTCTAGTGGTACATTCGGGAAAAGCGACACCACATCCAGAGAGGCCATAATAAATCCAGTTTGTGGTGGGTCAAAGCCTTTAATACGTTCCAAAGCCTGTATGGAACTTTTTATTGATACATTAGAGTTCAAAGTGAGGGGTCTCAAATAAGTAGCCAGCGCAGACTCAAGAGGCCTTGTAGGGCTAGCACGGCCCGAGACTAATAATCTTAGGGGATGGTCTGGTTTATGTAATTTTAGCTTACCAAAAAGTTCTGGTACTCTGGGTCCAGTAGGAGGTTTCATTTTAGAGGATATTGAAACGGGAAGGAAACCCTGATTTCTGAGTTTACTCAGTTCCATCACCGTAGCTGCAGTAGGGTCCGACTTAAGAATTTGGTGTGGAATTAGATTCATAGCCTGAGCCATTTTTGGCAGAATAATTAGTTTTATCCAAAATAATAATTTGCTGAGACGTGTCCACCCCTACAATAGAAAGATTAGGGTTATTAGCCAAAGAAATCAGCTGTTCCCTTTCATACTTGAAAAACTTTGAGGAATTGGTGGAATTTGAAATAGATTTAATCAAAGCATAACGTGTAGAATCCCGTTCAGCATCAGGTAAAGCATTTATAATATTCTCAATCTGAGGGACAGAGTGCAGAGGATTAAACTTCATAATGGGATAGCTGTACTTGAGACCTCCATTCAAGGCTATATGCTGGTTTTCTGTAATTTGAACAGAATTATTTACACAATCTTGCTTTAAAGCATATTTCACTTCTAGTGTACAGTAGGTATTCCAATGTCAAGGTAATCTGGGATTTGTGGTTTGCATGTGAACAGACTTGGGATGCAATTTTATTTATTTATTTATTTTTTTTGGTCTTTTTTTTTTTGTTGTTGTTGTTATGTTAAAATAGTGAATATAAATAAACAAAAACTCTAAAAACCGTAAAATATGTGTCTAAAAATACAGTATTCAAAAACTTTCCAAAATAAAAAAAAACGACAAAAAAAAATTCTTTGAAAAAATTTCCGGATTGCAGGTCCGGTACTGTATTGGCTTTACATGATGCACAGCATTTTCTGCAATGTTGTAGCATGTGTGGTGGTGTCATTTCATCAGTGACTAATGTTTTGTAAAATAAATGTGCACATGTTTTGTGACTTCTTACTTTTTTCAACACATTTGTTCATGAAAAACTATTAGAAAGTACCAATCACTCACCCTAAAGATCATGGTAACCTCCATCGACAACACACTTCCAACACGTCAATCAATGATTGACGTGTTGGAAGTGTGTTGTCGATAGAGGTTACCATGATCTTTAGGGTGAGTGATTGGTACTTTCTAATAGTTTTTCATTTATGAATTGCACGTAAACTATGCGCACTTTGCAGGAGGTAAATACCTTAAAAGTGCAAATATAACATTTGTTCATAATATTTCAGTTTTATGTTTTAATGGAGTACTTGTGTATAACTAAATGGCAACATTTCAAATGTTAGGTGACTTAAAGAATGAAGAAGGTGTCCTGGAATGGTTAATCGATGATGATAATAGAGAACTGCCAGATGAAATTGAAACCATCAATTTGAGAATGCTGAATAAACTGGTTGAGGAGTCACCCTTCCTTGCAGTGTTTTTCTGTAGGTGAAACATTTTATTTCTCTCTCTCTAACCTTTAGTTTTAAATTTAGATCAAAATAAAAACTTATGCTCTCAGAAAAACATATGTATATGATTTTCATGTTTTCTTTTCTTTTGCAGACATATGACATATTCATAGCGCATTCCATTTCTGTAGTCATTCTAGATCCACGTCTAAATGCAGATATTTTTTTGGAATTAAATCAAATTCACGGTGTCCATGTGTATAGAACAATGTGACATGCATTAATAGGGTTCCCACGGTCCTTATAAATTCTTAAAAGTCCTTAAAAAGTGCTTAAATTTTTAGGGTGCTTAAAAGTCCGTAATTTTTGTCAGAAATTCCCCAAAATGGTAGTGCAGTGGTCTAAGCGATGGCCTCTGATCATTCATCCGAATGGGGTCTGGGTTCGAATCCCGATGAGGCATGGATGCTGTGTTTGCCTTGCAGCACTGGCTCTCTCCCTTCCCTGGAACCAGTGACCCTAAATTAGGTACGAGTGACTGCTTATAGCCCATTGAGTTGCTCACGGTGGTGGTTAAACCTCCAATAAAAAAAATGCTTAAAAAGTACTTTTTTTTTTTTTAACCTAACTGCCTGCGTGAAATGCAGAAGTTCCAATTTAGTGTGCGCAACTTTTGCTGGCGCCATGTGATGTTGGCAGGAAGCCCATGGGAGGACAGGAGGAGTTCTCGTTAGTGACTCATGGTGAACTTGACTTTGTAATTTTGACTTGGGTTTTACAATTCAAGTTATGAAATAATTATATGCACATATTTCTTGATGTATTTTCACACGTTTTCTTTTTTCTTTTTTTGTTTTTCAGTTAGAACCATTTAATGGTGGTTTTAACTGTTGTAACTTTACATGTTATATTTCCTTTGAGTGAAACGCAATTTCTGAGTTGGAAGGTATTAATATTCGCAGTGAATATTAATAACTTCCAACTGAGAAATTGCTTTTCACTCAAAGGAAATATAACATGTAAAAAGTTACAACGGTTAAAACCACCATTAAATGGTTCTAACTGGAAAAAAAAACGAAATAATTATGTGCAAAAGGTGTGGATCCAGAGGGGGGAGCTCCGGGGCACATGCCCTCCCTTCCCCTCAGAACCAACGAATAGCTTCAATTTATTAGGTTTTAATAACAAATTGAATACTTTTTCGTGAAAGAAAGTATTACTTAAAAGTATATTACTTTCCTTAATTAATTGGAAGAATTTATAGACATACTAAGAACACTTTTTCATTTTAAGGAAAAATATGAGAAAGGTCCCCCAGTTATTCTTGACACTTGCGCACTCCCTCACGAAAATCCTGGATCTGCCCCTGATGTGCAATATCCAAATCTAGATCTTGTAACTTTAACTACAGTCTTATGATTTACGTTCTTTTTGTTGTGTATATGATTCTTCTCTCATATGGGAACTGATATGACTAGCAGAACTGTCTTTTAAATTGCATAAAGTCTTATTTATTTCATCCACAAACTTTAATTATATGCAACAATATTGCAAGCTTCATCAATAGACTTTAATTTGTATAGTTGAATCGTGTATAAAAAGTATATTTGTATATATGTTATTTTCGCATGTATAATTTGTTAGGTCCTTAAAAAAATTTGGAGGGTGCTTAAAAGTCCTTAAAAAGAGCTTATATTTTTTTGGGAGAAAATGAGTGGGAACCCTGAAAATAAATTTTTGCCAAGTCAGTGACAACAGCTTGGCAACTGTTGCGAACATAAGTAGCAAATGTCATCGTTGGCACCTAGATGCTGTATTTTTCACTGTTTCCCATATAGCCGTCTCTTCAAGAAACTTCAGAATTGCATCGCCTGGAGTGGAAACAACTTGCATCTCTCAATTTCTGTTCAAGCATGATACCATTACTCCACCCAGGACAATGAAGTTGTAGCTCAAGAACATGAATAACATTCTGATTTGCACTACTTTTTCTCTCATCTAGATGTGGTAATATGTCACAGATCATCACTTCAAATAGCATCATAGATATTAATTTTAAATATGAATTATCCTGAAGAAATAACTCTTCACAATTACATGGTAGGCATGCAGGTGCCATATTTTTCACTACAAGTTTTCTGGAGAGATGGCTACAGTGGAAACAGGGAAAATACACCTTATGCATAGACTATTCAAAGCAAACAGAATATAAATTCCGAATTTTCGTGTACCACTTACTGGTCATCCATGTAACATCTCTCAGAAAACTTAAAAATATCATTGCCCTGGAGCGGGAAACGAATCCGCATCTCCCGATTTTCATTCGAGTATGTTAACCATTACACGACCATGGATGACCAGTAAGTGGTACACGCAAATTCAGAATTTACATTCTGTTTGCTTTGAATATTCTGTCAATTACCCATGTATTATGAGGAATATTTCTTCCTTCATTGATTTACCTTGGGCATATACAAATGTACTTATCAGGACTACCACGTAATTATGTAGAATTATTTCTTCAGTAGTATTTGTTTCCCTAATAATATCTATGACAGAAGTAGCATTTCAGCATGAAACAATGAACCCTACAAGAGTTTGTGCGTGTGTTTTAAAAACCATGGATATGTTTCAAAGATAATGAGTGTTTTTGCCAGACATCAACTAGAGAAAGATTGAATTGGTATTGTTTCAAGTACTTAATTTAATATAAAATAATGGAAGACTGGCTATTTAATAAATGACCAAAGAGGCTGGAATTTCTTATAGCTAGTCAATTTTAACCAAGATTTGGGAATATCTCAGTCAAACTTATTCTATAATGGCTTACTAATGTGGTGGAATAAAAGACTTGTTTATGCAGTCGTAACATATTTGGATGAACAAAAATCAGTGAAAATATCTTCAAAAATATCATTGTCAACCATTTATCAATCCACTGCTGGATGAAAATCTCCCCAAGTTTCTTCCACAACTGTCTGTCTTAAACCAATCTCTTCCTTGTTTCTCCAGCATACTTTTAAATTTCATCCACCCATCTCCCATGTGGTCCTTTTCTGTCCTTGGTATCCAGTCTAATATTTCAGTTGTCCATTGATGGTCAGTTCTTTTAGCAACATGTCCAGCTTATTGCCATTTCAGGGATTTTACTCTGATTGTGATGTCTTCCACTCTTGTTATTTTCCTGATCCACAATTTCCTTTTCTGATCTTTCCTGGTTTCCCAAGCATGCACCTCGCTATACTCCTTTCAGTTATCTACGGCCTCTTTATGTCCTTTTTTAGTTAAGGTCCATGTGTCTGGAAGAATGCATTGATTAAGCACCTTTTTTTTTAAGACATAATAGTAAATTGCTCTTGAAAAAATTGTACTATTTCTACCAATGCTCTCCATCCAAGTTTTATATGCCGGTTAATTTCTTCATCAGTGTGGCCCTTGCTTTATAACTGTTGCCCAAGGTAAAAAATGCTGGTGTCTGTTTTACCTCTAGATCTTTCCCATCAATTGCTAAATCTTCATTTCATGTAAAAGCATTGTTACATCAATTTTGTTTTGTGAAAGTTCATTTTTTAAACCCACTTCTTTACTCTTCTCAGCAAATTCCTGGATCCTACTCTGCAGCTCTTAAGGGGTACTTGCAAATATGACTATGTCATCAACAAAATGAAGGCGAGTTAAATAATCTTGATTAATCTTTATCAATTTCTCTTCCCAGTACAATGATTGAAAGTCATTCTGCAATGCGGTATTGGATAGTTTCCGAGATATATGGTCACCTTGTCTCACTTTCTTTCAGACTTTTATTGCTGCTGTATCCTCAAATAGCCAAACCTTTGCACTTTTATAAATGTTGTTAATGTATGTACCTTCAATACCATGGGACTTCAAAGACATTATAACTGCTGGTGGTTTCAAGAAATAAAAGGCCTTAAAAAATACCATAGCAGATGATAAATGGCATTCTAATATTTGTGTTTCCTTTGGTTAAAAAATGCAAAGGTGAAAATATTTGATGTGGAAATAAAACGTGACAAGAGCAATAGTTTTGAATTTCAAGAAATGACATTGAGAGTATTATAAATATTTAACAGGAATTATAGAGGATAAATTTATTAAGGTACTTTACCTCTCAAATTTTCAATGTATACTCTAGATCATCGTCAGGAGTTCTTGTGTCTTACTACTTCCACAGATCTGGCGACCAAGCCTGATGGATTTTCCATCCAGCATGGTTGTTGATGTTGCCACCTTGTGTCTTGTAAATTTCCAGGGATTCCTCTAATTTCTGGATAACTCCTGAAAATTATCTAGTGTATAGATCGACAATTTGAGAGGTGAAGTACTTTAATAAATTTATCATCTATAATTCCTGTTAAATATTTATAATACTGAAGTAATTAGAGGGAGCCATGAAGTCATTAATTATTAGAATTGAGAGTATTTTTTTTATTGAAGGTTTAACGACCACCATGAGCAACTCAATGGGCTATAAGCAGTCGCCTGTCCCTAATTTAGGCCCACTGATTCCAGGGAAGGGAGAGGGCCAGTGACGTAAGACAAACACAGCATCCATGCATCACCGGGATTCGAACCCAGACCCCTTCATGGACAAACGGTCATAAGCCAGTGCTTAGACCACTGTGCCACCGGGACAACCATTGAGAGTATGTTCAGCACTGTCAGGAATGGTGAAGTAAGTGTGGTGTAAAAGGAAAAAGTGACTTTGAAGCGCATAAATCCGTGAATCCTGGAAGTAAAATATCTGTGTTGACACATTCTGTCTAGATAACAAAATGTCATTTTATTTGAGAGTATTTCAACTATGTGAAGGGTCACTCTTTTAAAAAATAGGAACAATGTTTTTAGGTCTATCTCTTTTGGCATACTTTGCTAAGGCTGCCCTGGTGGCACAGTGGTCTAAGTGATGGCTTATGACCATTCGTCCGAGATGGATCTGGGTACGGGTTCGAATCCCGGTGAGGCATGAATGCTGTATTTGTCTTATGGCGCTGACTCTCTCCCTTCTGTGGAACCAGTGGCCCTAAATTAGGGACAGGTGACTGCTTATAGCCCATTGAGTTGCCCACAATGGTCGTTAAACTTTCAACCAAAAAAAAAAAAAAACAAACCGTGCTCTGCTGAGGAACTTATTAAAAACCCACTGTGTAAAGTTCAGTTTTCAAAATAATTCCAATGAAAAGTAATTATAGCATGATCAACATCATAACAAAAACTGGTGTCCAAAATTAACGCTACAAATACAAAGTCGATAATACAGTGCATGGCAGAGAAAATGCCACACCATGAATGAATGCTCGAAAACCGACCAAACTACACACACAGATAGCCAAGTAGGTCCTGAACAAATGATTTAATTGTCACATACAGACTAGGCTCCAGTGGCCAAATATGCAGGATGATCAATAAGGAGTCTGGCCCCCATTTTGGGCGATACAGTGTTGAATCTGACGTGGCATCGAAGCAATAAGAGTCCAAATAGAGCCCTGGGGTATCGTGGACCATGTGGTGCTGATCCGAGTCCACAGTTCATCTTCACTTTGCGTGGATGGGAGGGTACTCAACCGACGTCCAATCGTGTCCCACAGATGCTCGATGGGCGACAGGTGTGTGTGTGTGGGGGGGGGGGGTCATGCAGGCCACAGAAGCATCCGCACACTGTGTAAAGCATTTAGGCTGATCCGAGCGGTATGCGACCGGGTGTTATGTTGAAAAACGGCATTTGGGATGCCCTGCAGATATGGTAGTGCCACGGGCCTCAGCACCTAGTAAACATAGCGGCGTGCTGTCAGTGTGCTCATAACACGTACCAGAGGTGAGCGGCTGTTGGCGCTGATAGCACACCATACCATGATTCCACGTTGCTGGGCCATGCAGCGCTCCACAACAATGGTGGAGGAATCTGCCCGTTGGCCACGTCGCCTCCAGACTCTCACTCGGCGATCATCCGTGGTGAGACAGAACCGTGATTCGACGCTGAACACCACCCTGTTCCATTTGGCACCCCACGCAGCTCTGGAGCGAACCACGCCAAGCGGTGACGACAATGGTTCACTCTTAAGGGTAGCCTTCGCAATGGATGGCAAACCAGACGCAGCCAATTGGCGTGACACTATCTGCATCGATTTCGGAGCATCCAAGCCTCCCCATACACTTCGCAAAATGCCACCCGTTGTGGCCTGTGGGTCCGCTATGGCATGACGTCAGATACGGCGATTAGTGCGCTCGGACGTCCGTGCTCCTGTCCCCGTACGACGTTGCACAGATCCTCTCTGGGACCACTGTCTGCAAATGTGACCAACGGTTGTGGCATCACATTGCGTTTCTTCTGCAGTATGACACAAAGACCATCCGGCAGTACAAAGGCTTACTATGACACCTCTCGTGAACTCATCCATTTGACGTAATCGCATACGACTGCGTCTTAACGGCATTGGCACCCCTTGTTCATCCTCCAGATACGGTTACAGCAGAACGACTCACTTCTTACAGCCATGACGTCATCTCGAGTGATGGCCTCACGGGCTGGTTGTCCGCTCGTATCCTGCACGCCGTTCGTGCAATTGGCCTGCAAATGCAATCATTTGCATAACTTGTACGTGTGCACCCACCCTGCAATTTGCATGGCGCTGCGTTCATGCCTTTGTGGTGTGGTATTTTCTCTGTCGGGCGGTGTATGTCCAAAACGAGACGACCTATTTTAAAGATTTATCAATGACATGTGCAAGGGGAAACGCTAAGTCGACGTACCCAAGCAACATTGTGCTAGCTTCTATGGAAATATGCAAATGATGACATTGTGCTAACTCCTATGAAAATATCCAAATGACGACCTACGTCATCGAGCTGGCAGGAATGCCACCTTGATAAAGCATTTTTCAAGCAGGGTATGGCAATTGAAGCTTGAGTTGTACCATCACTTAGAAGTCTGTTTACCGGGGAGAGTGATTGGAAGAAGGCCCAATCTCAAGCTGAGGTATCAAGATTTCTGAATGTGTCGAGGCAAGTGGCCTCCAGTCTCTGGAGCCAGGTTCAAGAAACCAGTACAGTAACCAGAAGGCTAGGGCAAGAACATCCATGAGACACAACAAGTCAACATGACCAGTATTTGTTTCTAACAGCTGGCCACCGTAGAGAGTCAACAGCCAGGCAACTCCACAGGAGCTCTCCTCTGCTATAGGAACCACAGAGGTGAGCTCCTGGTGCGGAACATCAAGGACCTGAAACAAAGAATTGATGACGCCCTTGCCACCATAGATGAAGCTATGTTACAAAGAAACATGGCAAGAAATCAATTACTATCTTGACGTGGTTCGTGCAACAAATAGTGCTCATGTGAAAGTGTTTTAAATAAGGCATAAAAACTTTCACATTTACTAGTCATTGTGTAAACAATTGCACAGGTTTATCTCTTCACTTGTATTTGTAACAAATGTTTAAAGTTGTAAACAGACTTTGTGGACACCTTGTATACAAATCAACGTTATGAGGTAACTATAACCAAGCAAAGTCTTGGATAGAAATGACCTGAGTTAGTCCTCATGATCAGTGCTAAAAATATAAATAAAAAAATGGCATTAAAAAATTCCTATACACACTGTGAAATTGTTTATTCCATTTTGCACAGATTTTTCTTTTTTAAAAAAACTGTCCTGTAATTGTTGTTTGATTGTATCATAAATAGTGTCATTTCTACATTGCAGATGATCTTAACTGTTATGAATGTGAAAGGGTACTTATGGAATTGGAAAACATTGATGATGAGTGTGATGTTTTTGGCATTGACCTGGTAAAAGTATTTGACCCGGAAGCTGCTAGACAATATAATGTGCACAGTGTTCCTGCTGTCGCCTTCTTTCGCAAACAAGTACCTATGTTTTATGATGGTAAGCAGCCTTTTTGTTTTCATTTGAACCCCTCCCCCGCCAAAAAAATAATAACATATCCAGATCCTGTTCTTTTAATAAAACACATATTGAGATAAAGAAAACAAAACTTCTTTTAAATAATACTTATTTATAATTCTAGAAGCATGCATACCTGAAAGAAAAGCAATACTATTAAAAGCATATATACCCATACAGCAAAATTAAAAAAAAAATTGTCACATTACATTATCATTCTTGTATTTTTTTATATTAAATGGTGTGTGAAAACTGGCCCTTATTGGTTACATTGATCATCATTATTTAACACCAGAAGAAATAAAACCTAAAGGAATGACATCATGAAATATTAAAACCAGATTGACTGAACTCATGAAGAACTGGAGCAGAAAATAAAATAAAACAGCACTTGTTGATTTTTGTTTGGATAATCAATGTGTACCCTATTGGGAAGGAATTGCAATATTAAACCAGCAGAGTAATATGAGAACAATACAAATAGCAGAAGTAGTATTAATAAATAAGACCAAACCATTTAACTGTAATAATAACAGTCCATATGACCTTTCGTACGCTTGGTGGAACCTGATTGAAACTGAGAAGAAATTAAATAGGGAGAGGAAGACAAAAGGAAAAAGTGAGAATAGCAGAGATGAAAATAAGGTTGATACGACTTGACACCAGATGGCATTGACGATGGGTTATGAGAGGAACATGCGCACTGTGGACATGGGACTTTCAGATAGCAGACTTCGACAGAGTGTGAGAAGTCTCCATTGAAAACACCAGGGAGGAGCCTAGGCGAAACGCGCGTCCGGCGATTGGGACAGTGGACCGTATGAGGTGTTGTATATAATGTATATAGTGATTTTAACTGGAATTTTTAAGGCTTTTTATCTTGGACGAACCTGACTTAACTTGAAGATTTCTTCGACAATTCTACGAGAATACAACATCGGCGAAATAGCCCTAATGGCCAAGTACGATATAGAGCTTCAAGTGGAATGTAAATAGTAACTCTTAATTCAAGAATTTTTAAATGATATCTGAAAACATTTGCTCTCTCAATATGAAGTCAACACAGCCAGAACCGAGTTAACCCTAACGACTGGACATCATCGAAGTAGAATACAACTTTTGACCAAAAGGCTCCCGAATTAACCCTAACAACTGACCATATAGAAGCAGAATACAACTTTTGACCAACAAGAGACTCTCAATAAACTACCAATGTGGGACTGAACTCGCACTTCCGTAAGTAACATTTTTAGGACTTTTAACTGAATTGTATCTTAATTGAATAATTTAGTGCACCGCCACAGACTGTGCCCACTTTATATAACGTGTAAAACAGAAAACTTTCAGGCGTCAAAGCATCTTTATGAAGAACCTTGTAGTCACGTAACGGTATGTGAACTTTATGATAGAATCACATGAGATATATTGATCATGACAAAAGTTCAACATTGCTTTTTTAATTCATTACATATTTTAACATTGCTTTTTAATTCATTGCATATCACTCCTATATATCCAAAAGTGGATTTTCAGGTTAGTTAAGCACCACACATAAAATACAAGCTATGATTAAAAGCAAAAATTAAGGCCCACTTGAGTATAAATTCATTCACTTTTTCATTTGTAGAAATAGTGCCAAACTGATATCTAGCACATCATTGTCAGCATATAGATGCCATACTTTTTACTACGAAAAATGCAATTCATGAGACAATCTTATAGGTTGTCTTATGTTATAAACGTGCTTTTAATTAAACTATACATAATATCTAAGGTATTTTACCTGATATTGTCAAAGTATTTCTCACGTTGTTTGCTCTGTGAGGCACGTGCTCCCGGCCCCGAGAGGTATCTTACGTTACGGACCTTTGGTTAGTTATAAAAAAAAAAAAAAATTGGAGAAATAAAACAGTTAGGTTATATATTTTCAGTTCCACATTCATTCATTTGCACAATCAAACGTTTTAAATTTACTATTAATTAAAAGATTTTAGTAGAAGGAGTTATACTCATCGGATCAGGAGACGTCTCACACTGGGTTCGTTGTTACGGCGAGCGCTTTCTGCGGTACATTTACCGCCATGTTCGGGCCACTATTTCTACACGAGGGTTCTTCGCGCGTGTGTGTAGTTTTGGAGTTATATGTTGGGAATCGATGGGAAGGTTTGCTGCCTGTATGTGTTAGGTGATTTGTTTCTAATGTGTCGCCATCTATTGGATGAGTTGGTAGGTGTCAGTCGTAAGTATAATTCTTTTGTGTAAATATTTTTGGGCTATTATTATTTGTTCATAGAAACAGGTGTATTCCCCCCCCCTTTGTTTATTGGTGTAATTTTTTGTAATGTTCGTTTTTTGCCTTTTTTTATGGATTTTTCTTTTTTTATAAGTGATTTCCAGGCTGTGTCTAATGTGGTGGGGTCTTGTAAGTTGCATATTTTATCTTTTTTTTCAATTATAACGCTTTCGGAAATTCTTAATTCTTTTTCGTTTGTGTATGTGGTTAGTAATTTAATATTTTCAAAATCAGGGTATTGTTTATGTTTAACACAGTGGTGGATAAGTGCAGTTTTTTCTTCTTTTTTGTTCCAGTTTTTTATGTGTTGATGTAATCTTTTTATTAATCTATTTTTTGTGCTGCCAATGTATGATATGTGGTCTTCAGAACTCTGTGAAACAATAGGAATTTCATATACGCCTGCTGATTGTAGTATATTATTGTTACTTTTTTTCTTTATAATTAATTAATTTGGACATTCAGTTCAGAATATTGGTGACTTAATTATAAAGAAAAAAAGTAACAATAATATACTACAATCAGCAGGCATATATGAAATTCCTATTGTTTCACAGAGTTCTGAAGACCACATATCATACATTGGCAGCACAAAAAATAGATTAATAAAAAGATTACATCAACACATAAAAAACTGGAACAAAAATGAAGAAAAACTGCACTTATCCACCACTGTGTTAAACATAAACAATACCCTGATTTTGAAAATATTAAATTACTAACCACCCACACAAACGAAAAAGAATTAAGAATTTCCGAAAGCGTTATAATTGAACAAAAAAGATAAAATATGCAACTAACAAGACCCCACCACACTAGACACAGCCTGGAAATCACTTATAAAAAAAGAAAAAAATCCATAAAAAAAGGCAAAAAGAAAGAACATTACAAAAAATTACACCAATAAACAAAGGGGGAAAATACACCTGTTTCTATGAACAAATAATAATAGCCCAAAAATATTTACACAAAAGAATTATACTTACGACTGATACCTACCAACTCATCCAATAGATGGCGACACATTAGAAACAAATCGCCTAACACATACAGGCAGCAAACCTTCCCATCGATTCCCAACATGTAACTCCAAAACTACACACACGTGAAGAACCCTCATGTAGAAATAGTAGACCGAAGATGGTGGTAAATGTACCGCAGAAAGCGCTCGCTGTAACAACGAACCCAGTGTGAGACGTCTCCTGATCCGATGAGTATAACTCTTTCTACTAAAATCTTTTAATTAATAGTAAATTTTAAACGTTTGATTGTGCAAATGAATGAATGTGGAACTGAAAATATATAACCTAGCTGTTTTATTTCTCCAATTTTTTTTTATTTTTTTTTTTATAACTAACCAAAGGTCCGTGTTAGTAAGAGACCTCTCGGGGCCGGGTGCACGTGCCTCACAGAGCAAACAACGTGAGAAATACTTTGACAATATCAGGTAAAATACCTTAGATATTATGTATAGTATACTTTTTACTGTTTTGTATGTAGCCATCCTTCACAAAACTTGAAAATTCCATCACCCAGGAGTTGGAAACCAATCTTAGCTCCTCCCAGTTTACTTTACTTTCAAAGATGCAATCATTACGCCACCCAAGACAACAAAGTTCCAACTTACATCCATACATAGATGATAAATGGTCATCAATGCTATGATGAAGTGGAGGTTGCTGTGACTAGTGCATATCCAGAACATTGTTCAGATTCCTAAGCCACATCTGCTTAGCTTCCGTTGCTTGGAATTTCATTGTCCTGGGTGGTTTAATGGTAGGTAGCATCTGTGATGTGCGTGCACCGCAGGACGCACATGAGATAAAGGCAGATAGCAATGAGAGCACATGTCCGCGTAACTCAGTTGGGAGGGGCCCGGGTTCGATGCCCGGCGTGGACAAAGATGATGCAGAAATTTACTTCATGATACATCCTTGAAGGTAATTTGGAGACCTAGGTCTATTTCCCTTTCCTGGGTGTTAGAATTTTGGGCTACATGAGGAACAATAAAAAAGTTCAGCATGTATACGCCAACAATGATATGTATATGTCTTTCATGTATTTGTGAAGAATTACCATATTTATCGGCATATAACACGCACCCTAATTTTAAGAAGGAAGTTTGAAAAAAAAACAAACTTTAATTTAAAATAAATGACTTGGGAGCTCTGAACTTATTTTTTACATAACTCAACACACACACACACACACACACACACACACTCACACTCACACATGTTTATTAATATTTATACCACTTATAAGGCAAATATTACAAAAGAAAAAGCATCTGTTTAAATGAAAAAACTTGGATATTGGACCTGTAACAAAAATTTTAATTAGAATCACTGCTATCTTGGAAAGTGATGACAGACTAAAAAATTAAAAGCAGCCAGAAGTCTGGGTTCCTTAAATCGACGCCGTTTGCCAATAATGCATGGTCATTGTCGTAAGAAATGATACCATCGAAGCAACACGACAAGACCGCGCATAGACTAACGATTTTTATCACCAACCATCAGCCCCGGAGTTCGGACGTTAGCGGAAGTTTCGTCATATTTTCCCCAAGCAGCTGCTGCTAAAGCAGGTTGTGCCATGAAAGCAACTCAACCAGAGCAGATGCTTAGGCTTAACATGGCAGCTCGCACTCGCAGCTGAATAGAGTGAGGTTACTTTCGGACGCTTTAAAAAGATAAATCAGGAGTCTATCTCAAACTTTTTTGTGCGAATCCCCTTTCCGAAGAACTGAAGATTGTATTGATACCGCTTTTAACAAGATCCGTCAGAAAACAGAAGGAATATGCATTAGAGAAGTGTCTGCAGTTAGAGTAAAGTGATACTAAATCATTAGCATTTGGCAACATCAGGATGCATCACACTCTCCAGCAGTATTCATTTTACCTAAGTTTAAATTTAAAAAAAAAAAAGTAATATACATGTATAACATGCAGGTAGAATTTCAGTCCTAAATTTTAGAAAAAAAAAGTTTGTGTTATACGGCGATAAATGCGGTATTTCTTCCAAGAATTTTTCTTTTATTTGGGTGTTTAACAACCACATTGAATAACTCTATGGGCTATAAGCTGTTTCCCATCCATAATCTAGGGCCACTGGTTCGAGGGAAGCAAGAGAGCCAGTGCTATAAGACAAACACAACATCAATGTCTCACCGGGATTCAAACCCAGACCCATCTCGGAAGAATGGTCAGAAGACCTTTCAAAGTTTCATGGCCCAATGGTTTCTATCATTTGAAATTTAATATCTGCATTATTAATCCTGCCATGCTATTGAAAATTCATCTATTTTTTCCTGGTATTCCTCTTACCGCATTCAGGCTACAACTAACCAACTCTCACTGCTATAGAAGAGGATAGTTCTGAATACCTCAATTGTAAATAGACAAATTCATTCTTTGACCAACCTCCTCCTTAGCAAAAATGCTCTTATGCAGATGATATGAGACCTTCCCTGCTTTGTTAGTTCTATTGTCCAGTTCCGTATGAAGCTTTCTTGCCTCATTAATTACTACACTCAAACGATTAAAATCTGTTGCATGCTCAAGCACCTTTCTTTCCCTGAACTACACAATTAATATTTTTATTATTTCCTCTTAAAATCAGTGATGCACATTCTTAACATCTACCCTAATTCTGAATTCTTTACAAGTCTTACACAGCTGATTAGAATTACACTGTAAGCTACTACACTCTTGAATACTAATGCCAAATAATCAGCATAAAGCAAATGGTTGATGCTCTAAGAATTGCACATTTCAACATCTGCTGTTATCACAATGGCACATTTTGCTTTTTTGAGGTGTATATGCTCATTTAAAGGCACTGTTTGGAAGACATTTTGTAAAACGTTACCTTGTGAATCATAACTGCTGTTTGTACTACATGAAGGAACATGTGAACACATGCTTCAGTATCTTCTATCTCAAGGATTTGCACAGATATTTAGTAGATCAGTAAATCACTTTAGAAGCACAAAAACAGTGCTTAAAGTTGATTGTGTGCAGAAAGAAAGGTTCTGATATTAGCAAATGAATTTCAGAGAAAGCTGGTGAAGAAATTTGTGAACTGGTGACGTATAAGATAGATCTTGAAAGATTTTTTGGATATAAATAAATCAATCAGTTCTGATACTAATTGCTCATAGCAGAAGGAAAAAAAACTTTCCAGTTCCTTAAAGAATTTTTGATGTTCCTGAGGGGACTAATGGGTTTGTTTAAAGTTGTCTTTTTTGTTCTTCCAGTAGCTAATGAGTTATCTCACAGTCAGGTGACTTAGACTGGTATCAATGAGGAGGTGTAACTTAGTATAGACTGCACTATGTGCATTTTAGACTTGATGGAAAATTGATGAATATTAAAATATGAAGAAATTGTTTCTGTGCTGTCAGAGGGTACAGATGTATGGTGTCTCAGGAGTTTCTTTTTATGGTGTCTCAACCAATTACTTTTTTTTTTTTGCATTTTTGAACTTCACTTTTAGTTCCGCACGTGGGGCTTGGCTTTCAATTCATATTTCCGTTATGTGGATGCGGCACGGGGGTTTTTCATTTGGCCACGGGTCCGCTTTTTTTTTTTTTTTTTTTCCGTTGGAATTTATTTTGTCTCATCACCAAATGAGTTTTTTTCCTTTGCTGCATCCTCATTTACTTCAATATTTATTCATACCCGAGTACTTTCGGTAAAACACCTTTACCGTCTTCGAGGGGCCGTTTTGCTCCGACTAGCACGGACCGTGTCAGCTGGGCATTTCGGTGGTTCTCGCGGGCTGCTTCTGTCATCGGCTATCGCTTCTTCTTGGGCGTTGTGGCGCCATCTCATGATAGCTGTTGCATTAAGCTGTCATAATTACTTTTTATGTTTGTTTTTAAAATAAAGTAAGCTCATTCAAAATTAGATGCTTTAGGTCTTCCTGGGGACTAGGAGTTTTCTCCAGTTGAACAAAAACTCATGACAATTTGCATGAAATTGCTTCCACTTGAAGCAATTGACAAAGAAACTAAAAATTTATTGTCAAGTTAAGGTGAACTTATTAGAACAGTTAACAGGGTGGACTGTATCTGAACAATTGGTAAAATTTATCACACTGTGTGCTGTTGAAATATGTGGATTCCTAGTGGTGCTATATAATAGGTTCAGTGGTGAATATGTCATCTCTTATCAGATCTCTGGTTATTCATTCTGTTTTTGGTTGTGTATGCTTAAAAGACGTGTATAAGCCATATTTCTGGTACTTAATGTGGTCCATCTGTCAGTCATAGTTTTTGTGCTGATGGCAACTGTTTTCCATTGGTGCTTTGACAATTAAATATGGTCTACTAAGTTCAGATACTGTTTAGTGGGATTTTATGGTAGACGATTTAGATGTTATTTCAAACAGATGGGTAATTTGTAAAGTATCTCATAGAGAGTAGTTATATATGTACTCACTTTCAGGGAGACAACTCTAATCTGATAGATAAGAGTTGCATTAATCAGATCAACACACATACATGAATATTGACTGAAAGTACCAGTCTGTTAATGCAGTTTTCTGCTGCATTTAGAGGAGGTTATGATAGCTGTTGCATTATGCTGTCATAAAAATAATTCACTAGGAAAGTTTCTGTTAATATAGAAGGTCCTGAACAATCCTAGGATAAATGGGTATTTTCCTTAGTATGTAAAAGTTGGGTGAGTTATTAGTAGAGCTTGTGTTCATATGTAAGTAAATAGCAAAATCCTACAAATGCTATTGACAAATACAGAGGGTGAGTTGAAAGTTTTGCAATATTTATGTGATGAGGGTGAGTTGAAACTTCTGCAATATTTATATATTTACGTATGTCACGTGTTAAAACTAGTTCAAGTTGCACACTGCAGTCAGTCGAAAGTGAGATACAAGTGGTAGTCGTTGCTGTGAACAGCATTGCATGTCATCGTTCTGTCTGTGGTTGGGATGCCTAAAAGATGAACAACCACAACCGGCTAATTAGGGAACTTTTGCTTTACGAGTTTGAACTCTGCCATAACTCTGCTCAAGCAACACGAAACATTTTTCATGCAAAAGGGGAAGGTTCTGTGGACCACAGCACCACAACCAGATGGTTCAAGAAAATTCGCTCAGGTGACGGAAACCTCGATCAGCCATGGTCAGGTAGGCAGCAAACCGTAGATTCGGGAGCCGTGAGCCAGGCCGTAGAGGCAAATCTGATAACCAGCACTCGGAGATTACCAGGCGAGCTGGTCATATCACAGACCACCGCGGTTCCTCACCTTCAGGACCTCGGCAAGGTCTACAGGAGCTGCCGCATTGTCCCTCACGAACCGACACCAGCTGAAGCAAACCACCGAATGGAAGTGTGCACGAAACTCCTAGTAAACCGATGCGGTGTGTGTTTCATCAAGAGAATTGTTACGTGCGATGAAAAGTGGGTCTATTTCCGTAATCCTAACACACAACGACAGTGGTTGAGCCCGGGCCAGCTTCCTGAACCTGTTGCCTAACGTGGGCGCTTCGAGCACAAGGTGATGCTCTGTGTCTGGTGGAATTTCGAGGGATAATCCATTACGAATTTGTTCCAGACGGTCGGACCATCAACGCCAACCTCTACTCTGGACAGCTGGAGCGGATGTATGCCATTTTAGAGGAGAAGTGCCTGGCACTCGTGAACAGAAAGCACGCTCCTGTTCTCTCTTACAGCAGGACAACGCTCGGCTTCATATTGCACGAACGACCCAGGGAAAACTCCAGGAAATTGATGACATCAAACTTGTGCCACACCCAGCATATAATCCGGACCTTGCGTCGTCGGTTTATTACCTGTTCCAGTCCATGGCCCCACTTCAACAACCAGGAGGAGGTAGCAGCTGGGGTGAAGGAGTTCTTTGCCTCGAAGGACAAGAACTGGTACCGCCGAAAAATCAAAGAACTGGCAGACAGATGGCTAAAAATGGTGCAACACAATGGCCTATACTTTGAATGCTAGTCAGCTTTCGTCGTAAAGGTACGTATGAAGACATAAAGTGATCCAAATATTCCAAAACTTTCGACTCACCCTCTGTAGAATCGAAGAACTGCCTGACAGATGGCTAAAGACGGTGCAATACGATGGCCTATACTTTGAATGCTAGTAAGCTTTCGTCGTAAAGGTACGTATGAAGACATAAAGTGATCCAAATATTGCAAAACTTTCGACTCACCCTCTGTAGAATCGAAGAACTGGCAGACAGATGGCTAAAGACGGTGCAACACGATGGCCTATACATTGAATGCTAGTCAGCTTTTGTCGTAAAGGTACGCATGAAGACATAAAGTGATCCAAATATTCCAAAACTTTCGACTCACCCTCTGTAGAATCGAAGAACTGGCAGACAGATGGCTAAAGACGGTGCAACACGATGGCCTATACTTTGAATGCTAGTCAACTTTCGTCGTAAAGGTACGTATGAAGACATAAAGTGATCC
The DNA here is from genome assembly GCA_039090855.1 of Macrothele yani. Classification (NCBI taxonomy): domain Eukaryota; kingdom Metazoa; phylum Arthropoda; class Arachnida; order Araneae; family Macrothelidae; genus Macrothele; species Macrothele yani. Next base: position 121,574,299 of record CM076996.1, read on the forward strand.
AAATATTGCAACACTTTAGACTCACCTTCTGTAGAATCGAAGAACTGGCAGACAGATGGCTAAAGACGGTGCAACACGATGGCCTATACTTTGAATGCTAGTCAGCTTTCATCGTAAAGGTACGTATGAAGACATAAAGTGATCCAAATATTGCAAAACCTTTCGACTCACCCTCTGTAGAATCTAAGAACTGGCAGACAGATGGCTAAAGACGGTGCAACACGATGGCCTATACTTTGAATGCTAGTCAACTTTCGTCGTAAAGGTACGTATGAAGACATAAAGTGATCCAAATATTGCAAAACTTTCGACTCACCCTCTGTAGAATCGAAGAACTGGCAGACAGATGGCTAAAGACGGTGCAACACGATGGCCTATACATTGAATGCTAGTCAGCTTTTGTCGTAAAGGTACGCATGAAGACATAAAGTGATCCAAATATTCCAAAACTTTCGACTCACCCTCTGTAGAATCGAAGAACTGGCAGACAGATGGCTAAAGACGGTGCAACACGATGGCCTATACTTTGAATGCTAGTCAACTTTCGTCGTAAAGGTACGTATGAAGACATAAAGTGATCCAAATATTGCAACACTTTAGACTCACCTTCTGTAGAATCGAAGAACTGGCAGACAGATGGCTAAAGACGGTGCAACACGATGGCCTATACTTTGAATGCTAGTCAGCTTTCATCGTAAAGGTACGTATGAAGACATAAAGTGATCCAAATATTGCAAAACTTTCGACTCACCCTCTGTAGAATCTAAGAACTGGCAGACAGATGGCTAAAGACGGTGCAACACGATGGCCTATACTTTGAATGCTAGTCAACTTTCGTCGTAAAGGTACGTATGAAGACATAAAGTGATCCAAATATTGCAAAACCTTTCGACTCACCCTCTGTAGAATCGAAGAACTGGCAGACAGATGGCTAAAGACGGTGCAACACGATGGCCTATACTTTGAATGCTACTCAGCTTCCGTCGTAAAGGTACGTATGAAGACATAAAGTGATCCAAATATTGCAAAACTTTCGACTCACCCTCTGTAGAATCGAAGAACTGGCAGACAGATGGCTAAAGACGGTGCAACACGATGGCCTATACTTTGAATGCTAGTCAACTTTCGTCGTAAAGGTACGTATGAAGACATAAAGTGATCCAAATATTGCAAAACTTTCGACTCACCCTCTGTAGAATCGAAGAACTGGCAGACAGATGGCTAAAGACGGTGCAACACGATGGCCTATACTTTGAATGCTACTCAGCTTCCGTCGTAAAGGTACGTATGAAGACATAAAGTGATCCAAATATTGCAAAACTTTCAACTCACCCTCTGTAGAATCAAAGCACTAGCAGACAGATGGCTAAAGACGGTGCAACACGATGGCCTATACTTTAAATGATCTTCAGCTTTCATCGTAAAGGTACGTATGAAGACATAAAGTGATCCAAATATTGCAAAACTTTCGACTCAGCCTATGTAGAATTGAAGAACTGGCAGACAGATGGCTAAAGACTGTACAACGCGATGGCCTATACTTTGAATGCTAGTCAGTTTTCGTCGTAAAGGTACGTATGAAGACATAAAGTGATCCAAATATTGCAAAACTTTCGACTCACCCTCTGTAGTTCATTTCCTACAAGTGCAAGTGTGACACAAGAGGAATACAATCTGTCTCTCTAGCTGTTCAGTAACATTCGTCATGATTGTATTATACAAAAACTGATTATTGTCATTTACTTCATGGGAATATCTATACATTGAAACAACTTCCCAAGAATATGTGTCTATGGACTTGAACACCTTATGCCGATAGAGATTGGTATCATGACTGTAGACCTGACTGAAATGAAAAATAAATATGATTTACTTCCAACTGGATTGAGTCGTAGTTTTCCTTGGATCATGGAAAATATACCAGGGACAATGATATCAGTTGACAGTGGGCAGATGTGTTCTATTATAGACTGAGGCTTGAAGATGCATCGATAATAAATTTTGTTATTAATTTCTGAGGAAAAGCATGCTAATATTCAAAATAATAAACCAGGTACTGAGTATTTGTGAATTGATTGACAAGTTTTTTTTGCTTGTTTTTTTTAATGAAGATAGTCCTTATGTAGGAAAGCATCACACTTGATGGAAAATAATGTTGTAGTTAATATGCAGCACTTGCTTTATATAAGTATCTTTCACAGATTCTGTTTGTCTTTTATTTCTAGAATGAAGTCTAAATATCATTTGATGATGTGCATCAAAATGCAGTTGACAAAAACAGTTAGCGCAAATATTGGTTCTCTAGCGATTAGTGTTCTGTTAACTTATGTATGTTAACTGTATTTTGTAAGTGTGTACTCTAAAAAGTTGTTTTGTGTGCTATTCACAATTTTAGGAGACCTCTTTGATGAAGAGAAGTTACTAAAGTGGCTGACCAGCAATGATGTATTTGAAATTAAAGATGAAATTGAGGAAGTAAACAGAAAAATGTTGGAAAAACTTCTAGAAGATAATGAGTTTGTTGCAGTGTACTTTTGTAAGTATTTTCAAATCACATTATATTTTATTCATGGTCACATTTTTGCATGTTGTCTTGGTGTAAATATTTCGAAACTAAAATTTGCTTGTAGACACCAGTAGGCATATTATTTTTAGCATATAGTAGTCTTGTTTTCAGTTCTAAACATTGTCATTGTATTAGTCACCTTGTCAAAAGTTTAGAAAGGCTAACATGGTAGGATGATATTAGTTAAAAAAGCTTGTATTGATAAGGGTGGGTTTTTTTTTTCTAAGATTCAAAATGCATGCAGATTTAAATAACATTCTTTGTTGTGCTGATATACTTGATTAGTAACCTTAAACATACCATAGTGTACATGTAACTCTTCATTTTCATTTACCTAATATTTAAACTAAAGGGAAGATAATCAACACAGTTCAATCTAACTTGCGTATATATAAATAATACCTAATAATGTTTATCCATTATGTTCACCCATCAGAATCCAACAAGTGATATGTATGATGGGTTAGAGTTGTAGAAAATGCATTATTATGCATCTCTAAGGGGTTTGTAAACCACAATTCAAAATGTGTAGTTATTATTGGTCATGACATCATTTTGTGAATAATGGCTGCTTCATCTGACAGCATTGTCTATGCAAAATATAAGATTTTTGTAGCATTGCTCTCAATCAATAAGGGCATGGCTAAAACCTTCTGGTGTTGTGTTATACCGAATATGCAAAGGCAGAAAACCTAAGGTATCAGACTGTTTCTGTCAAAAGACTTAAAATTTAGCAAAAATATGAGGCCTCGGCGTGGTGACGATTAATCAAAGAAACACTTTTTGCATATTAACAGTAACTGAAAAAGTGACAAAACTTTTTATTCATTCTGTAAATTAAATTCATTTTTGTTTTGCGCCTTTCTAGATTACTACATCCAAACTAGTTAGCTTGTTAACTTTTTTTTATCGGATATTAGATTAGCTCCCAGTTTAGACAACAAACTTAAGAAATTTTGCCCTAGCTTGATTCAAAAAGAAAACTTGTTAAAAATGCAAGGAGTAATTTATAAAGTAACTTGCAGCTGTGGAAAATGCTACATAGGTGAAACAGGTCGTAGGCTGGAAACTCACATCATAGAGCACGAAGCAGCAATACAAAAATTTTTCGAACTAAACAGGATTAGACAGGCACGTTAGAGAAACAGGACACCAAATGGACTGGGACTCTTTAACTGTCATTGGACATCAATCCAACTTCCTGAAGCATAAATTAAAAGGGGGACTTGAAATTGGAAAATACCAGAACTTCATCATTAATGACTCTAGGGGATTATTGCTGCCTAACGTCTGGCAAGATATATTGCAGAATCACCATAACCGTCAAGGTTAACCGTAACTGAAGACAGTGACGGAGATTGAGAGAATGAGTACCTGATGGTGAGGAGTTCTCTCTGAAAATTTGCAGAAATTTGAAACTTTACCTAGAGAAATACCATAAAAAAAGTTAACTAGTTTGTATTCATGTTATTTTTTTAATTATATAATATAGTTACATCAACAAAAATTATAGGAGTTGTTGGCTAGACACTAATCTTGATTAGATTACATTGTAATCAAGTACAGACCCAGAGTTTATGTTCTGTTTTTTTTTTTTTTTTTTTTTTTTTGTCTGATGCCAGAAGAGATTTTCAGATGAAGTTCATGTTGTTGTAAGTGCATGTACATCACATATTGTTTTATACTTCAGGTAGTGTCCAGGTATTTTCATAATTTAGCAGCACAATGTAAAAACAATTTCTTGCTCTGAGTGCTTCCACAGAGTTCTCCATCATATTTTAAATAAAGAAGAAATACCTTTAATTATTTCCTGTGACCAAATCACCAGGAAGGGGTAGAATTTCGTATACATCTACTAAAAACTTGCAGCATTGATCAACATAGCACTAACTATACAAATATATTAACGTGTATAAACTCTCCCCGTGCAAATCTCATTAGCAGCGATCCTTCAACTCTCATAAGAACATTTTCCAAAAATAAGCAGTGTCCCTACACCCCTGGAATTGCCACAACATTCGTCAAAGAATTCTACACTAAAGTTAGTGCTCCACTCCTTTCATAAACTCAGCTCCCTTCCACCAAACTGTTATGTACAACAACAACAACAAAAAAATTGCTCAATAATTTTGGGTACAGGTCAGCTGTCACACCTCTCCAAGTCATGCATCATATATATGGTAACTAAAGATAGAGATGTTAATATGATTTAGAGGCACTATTTAATGCACGATGTGGTAACTTGTGATGCAAACCTTCATCACGTTTTAAAAAAAGGTTTACTAAAATATAGACTAAAATATTACACAAGTTAAAATAACGCACAGATAAACAAGATCTTTTGACCTAACATTCAGGTCATCCTCAGGTTTTGCTGAAAAACACTGTCTTTATAGATGGTCACCCTACATTATAAACGAGATCTTTCAACCTGACATTCAGGTTGAAAGATCTCATTTATCTGCGTTTTTTTTAACTTGTGTAATATTTTAGTAAACCTCTTTTTAAAACTTGATGAAGGTTTGCATTACAAGTTACTACATCGTGCGTTTAAATAGTTTCTCCAAATCATATTGTCATAATCTGCATGAAGAAATCGAGATTCTTGATAGAGATGCTATTAGCCATTGCAGATATCTTCGTTTACTCTGTTCTTACCTCTAGAACTGCAAAATTAAACATTTCTTTTTGTTCTTGCAGTAATATTAATCTTTTCCAGTTTGTTTCTATGTGAGAAAATTCTGTGGGAACTTTGTTGTATGTTTGCTATCTTTCCTTCACGATGAATTTGCATTAATGTTTCCTCTAGGAAGATGCATTATCTGTGTTTTGACAGTGCAGTTTTAGAATTGGATCATTTTAGGAAAGGGAATTTCAGAAATGAAAGTCACCAACTGTGCACACTTGAATTTTATCTTGAAGCCACAGCAAAATGTAGCAATGGAAGACAACTATCCTGTTGCAACTCAGCCATGTACATGTTACATTGAGTAGCTCCAAAAAGTGTTACTTGGTCATGTTGTTCATCTAAATATTAAGTTTTTATATGAATTATCATGCATGCAAACTGTGACTTTTTACTGGGCATCAGTTCATTAGCTTCATTTTTTCAAGGCTGGATTTCATATAAAGGTGATGAAAAGATCACATACTAATCAAAACCTTCTATTATGGGAATTCTTACTTGGCATTTTTTTATTTTAATTGCAAATTTTCGGAGAAATCTTTTCTCCTTCTTCAGACTGTCTTTTATTGTCGCTTTTTTCCGTCACTATCGCGGTTACAGTTATTTTTCATCAAATCCTGCCAGATGTTAGGCAGGAATAATCCCCTGCAGTAATTGATGATGGAATTATGATTTTTCTCAATCTCTATTCCTTCTTTTAGCTTTCTTTTCTGAAAATTGCTTTGGAAACTGATGACTAAGGGAATTCCAATCCATGCTGTGGCCAGTTTCTCTAACAGGCCTATCTAAACCAGTCTTGTTGTAGCAATTTTTCTCAGCTTTATGCTCCGCTATACAAGTTCCTAGTCTGTGACCTGTCTCACCTATGTAAGATAGTCCACAACTACATTTTACTTCATAGACAACACCTTGCATTTTCAAAATATCTTCTTCTCTGTGAACTATTTTAGAGAAATATTTCTTAACCTTGTTCTGTAAACTTGGAGCTAGCCTAATATTATACTTCTTACTTATTCTCTTTAAGGACTCAAATAAACCTTTGTGATAAGAAATTATTTTAGTGAATTTTACTTGTTGCTTTTGCAGGTTCTTCTTACCAGTAAAATTCAGAAGCTTCTCAATTTCTCCTTTAGGATGGTTATTTTCTGCAAGTATGACTTAAAGTATGCCTAACATCTGGCAGGTTTTGATGAAAAATAACCGTAACCATGATAGTGATGGGTAAAAGGGACAATAAAAGACAGCCTGAAGAAGAATTTTCTCCGAAAATTTGCAATTACAATAAAAAATTTTGTAGTAAGAGTTCCCATAATAGAAGTTTTTGATTAGTAATTGAATTAAGAAACTAGGAAGCCAATTCTCAACATGAGCTTTATTCAAAGATCACATATTTTATGATGTCCTTAAACATATTCATGCATGTTGCAAGGACCATCAGTGAAACTGGTAGGCAAGATGACTAATGACCTACATTGGCAGCACTTCCCAAATTGTTTGTGACATTCTAAGCGCAATGTCATTTTCAGCCAACAGTTTTTACTGGTTTGTTTCAGTGACACTGAGCCCTTCTGCTTCAGTCTTGATACTGGGTAAATTGATGGACAAGATTCTTCCCACTGCTCAATTCAACCCAGCTGGTAACATCAACTTGCAGGCAAAGACGCTTCACAGTTATTTTGTTTCTTTTCCTGTGGGAGAAAGGTTGCATTTTCACTTTCAAAATGGAAACCATTGTTACCAAACTAAAAAGTTATTGGATACTGAAGCACATATGATCTGTGTGTCTCAGCAATTCTCCAAAGACAGCTGTTCTCAGCTGCATCACAATATCTTCTCTTGCACATGCTCACTAGCCAGAATGACCACTACTGCTGTAATGAGTTCACTGAAGCATCTTCCATAATCACCAGTTGGAGCACTGAATTACATTATACACTGGAGCAATCTTGTCTGTGACACATTCAAAATTGTTACTGCAGTCCTTTTCATTGTGGAGAATCTCATGCTAGTAATGACTATTGCATAACCAATTTTTTTGTAATTTTGTTTCATGTTGCAAATCATTCCTTCATCCGTTAGCTGAGTAGAACTTGATGTGTGTGATGACAGCCATTCTAGTTTAATATTTAATATGTGGATAGCAAGTTGTGTTATCCAGATATAACAGCACATGCCTGCTTTGTTGTTTCTTCCTTGAATTGAAAGCTAGCATTTCTTTTTTGCCTTCCACCCAACTGGCCATCTCATGTCAATTTCTTAAAACAATAAAGTTTTATTGACTTGGTGAGAAACAAGGACTTCTGTACCACACCACTCAAAACATCACACCAGAAGGAAGGTGATCTTTGGATTGCTTTCCTCCCATACACTTCTTTACTCTCTCACAGAAAATTTTGCTGGACGTCAAATAAAAAAAGGTAACCAGTTTCATTGCTGTTCACTGTGTTTTAGAGTTCATTTCTCTCAATTAGATTTTAAAGTTTTTTCATCTATTTATTCAAATTGACTCTATACATCCCCAGCTTCGCCTTAAATTCCTTTTAAATGAATCCCATGCCTTTCCCTGAAGCTGTCACACCATCCACTAGACACACAAAATTAATCATTTTCCAGTGTTTCTTCTTTCACATGCACTTGTAACACATAGGTCCAGACTGAGGCAGATTTCAGGACTTTGCATCAACAAATCATTCCTAAAAAATTCCATTTTTATGCTTATTACCATTCCTATGCATTATTTTTAACCATTTCCAATCATCCAAGCTACATTATATCTTATCTTTTTTATTGTCTCATAAAACTGCTTTTTCCAATTTTAAACTTCTCCATAATTTGTGTCGAGTGGATATTATCCTTTGCATAATGCCATTGTAAAAACTTTATGGAACTGTTATTCTGGTTACACAAATTTCTTCATGCCAGTCAGATGAAGTAAAAGACCACAACTTTAGCCAAGTATATGCGTAGCTATACCTGCCAAGTTTTACCATTTACCCATAAAATTTACAGAAATTATATTTGTTTTATGGTTATTTTATGGATGGCGATTGATGGAACATATTGCTGATGTTAAGAAAGGCAGCCCTTCCACTCCCTTTCAATTTTAACCATCAGCGATACGTCCGCGATTCGCAATTGGCAAAATGTTAAGCAGATCGCCCCGTTCAGCAATCAACATGCACTCAGGTACCGATTGAAATCTACCTTGCCCCTAACACCTGCAATACTTACACACCTTTTAACATCCCTATTATTTGGAAAGCGATTTTGAAATCTGGCAACAACTTATGCTTTTACCACGCGTCTCATTCCATGGCTGATGAAGGTAGAAGTCACTATAGAAACGTCCCGCTTATAATTTTCAATGTAACTTACGCATGATATGATGATTTCAAGAATTCCTCTTATGTTTTATGTGTTTCCCTGTCAATTCTTCTCACTAAGATTCCTGATTCCTTTTAAGTTTTGCCCCCCCCCAGGTTAGAGCTGTTTTGAGGGGGAATGCCCCCAAGGATCAGTGCGCCTATATAATCTGATTTATATGTGTATGCGATCCTAATATTTGCATATTAGGATCACATTTTTACCCACTTCTGCTTCTATAAACCTCTCTGCTCGCAGCCTATTGATGAAGACTCGATAAAATTCTGTAGAATAGGCAGAAACTACTAAAAGAGAGAGGGAAAGAGAAATGAAAAATGTCAGGTCAAAATCTCAGTTAAGTTAAAGTAAAAAGCTACTACAGTATTTAATATTACAATAATTTTGCAGTTGCAAATAAAAATTTTATCTGTGTATGAAGCCTAATGGTAGCGTACTAATGAGAATTATGTATCAGTTGAATTTTAATCTCTGTATGAAATAGTGCTACGCATCTTAATTATGCATATGAAATAAATTAAAATTGACAAATTATTTTCATAATAATCGGCCTTTAATCGATTTGTATGATACATACATTCATTACATCAGTCAATTATATATATATATATATATATATATATATATATATATATATATATATAAAAGCGAAATGTTCACTAACATTTTTTTACAGATTTCAATTCTTTAGAATTGGCAGGTCTGCAGAGTGGAGGAATCACAATGGCTAACAAATGCAATTTTTTTACTTTTCTGGGGAAAGTGAATCCTTCTACCTTGCAGCCGCAGAGGGAGAGAGTTGAACAAATAGGATGGATCAAAGAAATGCTTTTTCCTAACTTCGACTTGTAATACGAACAAAGATAAGAGTGGGATGAGTAGCTCATAATTTGAGGTGTGCCCACCAAGATCTAAGTTTGAGCTCCAAGACAAATTTTTAGCTTCTGTGAGCAAATTTTTTTACAGCTATGGGGTGATTGCAGTAATTTTTTAATAATTTCAAATTCATTGGTGTGGAGTTATTTTTCATTAGAAAGAAAAAAAAAAAAAAAAAAAAAAAACGGGTTCCAGAGGTCTTCAAGTGCCCACCTGCATTCAATTTGAACTAAACAAAATAAAACTTAACCAAAAGCAACAAAAAAAAAAACTTACTTTGTCAACCTTATAATGATTCAAATGCAAAACAGGTTGCAAAGACTTAAATTTAAATGAGGTTGATCCATGAAATTACGGGTGTGCAACTACACGTTCACTTGGTATGTCCCTTATAATCCAATTCTAAAATGAATCCTGGCAAGATTTTATGAAAATGGAGTTTTCTCAGTATCATCAAACATGAAATCCACTTTCCCCTTCATGACTTTGGTAACAATTCAAAATGTTGTCTCCATGTGAGTGGGATACAAGAATAAATGTCTATCTGGATTGTTCATCTTCACAATGTTTTGAAATTCCTCAATAGTTACGTTTTCTGTCAAACTAGGTACTGTTAGATCACAGTGTTGTCAGGATATCAGATCAATGTAGTATCTGCACTAAAGTTTAGTAATGATATCCTAAATTTTCTGATTCTGTTCCTTATTGAAGCTGCATTTTGCACTTTTATTATTCATTTTAGAGCTAGTTGTCTGATGCATGGCTATTCGTCCAGAAGCACAGCAGTCAGAATATTTTTGGGGTGAGCAAAGAAACCATTCCACTGCATAACTGGATCAACTATTTCAGTTACTTCCTTGGAATAGCATGCCAGCCAGATTATTTTCTAGATCATCTGTGCATAATGGTTGGGTGCATGTCTTAAACTACATTTATGACAAATTGTGCCCAAGTCTTTAGGTTGCTATTGGTATTTACAATAGAAATGTAAAGTCGTAAAATCCTGTTGTCCTGTTGGTGGAGGTCAACCACATGGTATGAACAGTTTATCTGGATTCTTGTGTGCAAGGGTTTCAGAGCAATGCCCAGTTATGACTGTTTTACATATCTGTGTAAATTAGTCCTGATCTTTGCTGAGGTCTGATTTGGTGGTGATGGTTGGCATGTCTTTTAAGATGGGCTCAAAATTTACTGCTGATAATTTTTCTCTCTCTCAGCATTTCTTCAAGCATTTTCCCTATTGCATTGGAGTAGGAGTAAGGTCCTGTTGTGTAGCCATCTAATCTTTGCAATAAGTGGGGAAAGGGCAACCCATTGGAATGGAATTGGCAAATCAGTCTGGGAGAACACCTGCAGTCTCTGCATTAACCACATCCAATAAGAGATGCACTGCTGCACCATCCCATCGAAGCATGTATTTGAATGTTTTGTTTATTAGTTTGGTATTTGAATCATTTTATGTCATGTCATAAGCTTGACAAAATAAGAGGCAGGGGGAGGGGGAGTCTGGTTATGTTTGTTTTATAGTACAAGTTGAATGCTGGGTTGGCACCTGAAGATGACCCCCCCCCACACACACACACCTTATTTTTAATGAAAAATAACTCTATACCAATGAATTTAAAATTGTTTCAAAATTATTGCAATCATGCCCCAGCTGTAGAAAATTCGCTTACAGAAGCCAACAACTGATCTTACAGCTAATATTTAGATACTGGTGGACACCTCAAAACTATTACCTACTGTGAACCCAACTTTTTTCACTCTTAATTTTATTCCAATTGACGAATTTTTGTACGTATTACAAACCAAAGTTAGAAAAAGCATTTTTTGATCCACCCTATTATACTGTACATGCTATGTGCCTGATTAGAGTGAAAAACATTTCCTTGAAAGTAGCTGACAAACTTAAAAATGGGAGCTAAGAACTCTTTCCATTATAGCAGGTTCCTTTTGCAAAGATATTGCATATGGAGTTTGTTTCCCAGTTTGTGGAGTTTGTTTCCTTGACTAAAATCAAGAGGCCAGAAACATCTGTAAAAATCCAAAAGAACTCAGAGGGAAAGAAGATTAAATGAAAAAAATTCTTCAACTGAAACTATAACCAAATAAATATATCTGGGTAAAGCCTTGAGTAAGTGATTTAATATCTATTGTAACAGGAGGGACCTAGCATGGAACATTCCATACATTTTGCCGGTCTGAAAATATTTTCCATTATATACGTGCAAGATTCATTTAAAGGAGGTTTTACTGCATTAGTAAAGTATGTGAATAAACTTTGTCAGTATGCTAACTAATAGAAATTTTAGTGGCTGTTCCCTGAAGATACTCCAAAATAGCAGACCCAGTACCTGTACAGGGAGTAAAGCAGATACAGTCCGATACAAAACAATACCAAGATTCCCTTCACAGTTGTATGTTATGAGGTTCCGGAGTTACCCTGTGATGATATACACATTTTCTTTATCACTATAGACATTATCTTAGATTTTAATCTACAGTAATAATTATGAAATATTTCATAATTATTATAAATATTATGAAATATGTGATTCATGAGACAAACCTTAAGGGTTGTCTTATGTTATAAATGTGCTTTAGACTAAAAATACATAATATCTAAGGTATTATTACCTGATATTGGCAAGTATTTCGCACGTTGTTGCTCCGTGAAGACCCGACGATGACACACCGGTTGTCGAAAGCGCCGCCATAACAATGGTACGAAGAGCCTCTTGAGAGACGTCTCCCAACCCAATGAGTATAACTTTTCTAATACAATTTTTAATTAATAGTAAATTTAAAACGTTTGATTGTACGAACGAATGAATGTGAACTGATAATAATATAACCTAATTGTTTCATTTAATTAAATTTTTTAATTAACCGAAAAAACCCATAACAAATAACCTCTCTCGAGCTGGGAGCACGTGCCTCACGGAGCAACAACGTGCAAAATACTTTGCCAATATCAGGCAATAATACCTTAGATATTATGTATTTCTAGAGCCTATCTGTCATTTGCTTATCAGAAGAAACTACTGATCATACTATTTTGAAGTTCGGCATAAACTTGCAGAAGCACCTACATGGGTACACCTCAGATCTAGATGTTTAATTTTAATTAATTTTAGTTAATCTGCATAGGAACAGCTAAAACAGACATTACTGATAGATGTTAGCCCATTCATTCTCTTCAAAAGCCAACTTAACTGCTTATTTGTAAGGGGAAAAAGCCTATCATTTTTATTATTATTATTATTATTATTATTATTTGTTTAACTTAAAGCATGATTACATGTGTAAGCTGATTTGAAAAAAAATATAGTATATTATACAGTGGGGAGGGGAGGGATCAGAGGTAGATGTGGTGTGTTATACTGTGTGAACAACATAATGTTTTTATGTCTTGCAATGCAGTGGAAGTCAGGAAGGAGGCCAAAACTCGCTGTAAAACTACATATCTTTTTGTTTTGTTTTTATTTTGCTATATTGGAAGGCATTGCAATTAAATGTTCAGCTAAAAAATGTCTGTTGATGTTTTAGGGAAAAAATCACCATTGAATTAAGTAAGAACACTCATTGCATAATAAATGCTTTTAAGCAGAAGCTTTTGACCATTCTATAAAAAAATCCTGATCACCCATGATCAAGTGAATCAAAGGACTGAACTGGCAACAAGTCCTCTGATTCAGTTTATCGTAGGTGATCAAGACTGTTTTATTTTTCTATAGAATGGTCAAAAGCTTCCGCTTAAAAGAATTTTTTACGTAAGTCTGTGTGTTCTCACTATAATCTATGGTGATTATTGTTGTATTGCTGTATGAAGCCTGCTGTTTTCAACCAATTTTAAGAAAGCCTGGACAACACTGGCTCATAAAAAAATTTATATATTTTTAGCTAAACTCGGGCAATGCCAACCCTGTGCTAGGGAAGAATAAATCTAAAATATGTATCATACAAGCATATTATATGTTAGCTTAAAAATGCTGTATTTTGCTACTGTATTTACCAGTAGTAATCTCAGAGGGCTTAATTGCATCATCTTGGAGTGAAAATTGAACCCAGTCTTCTGATTTCTCTTTGAGCAAGCTACTATTAATATTACACCACCCAGGACAACGAGTTCTCCCCAAAAACTGAACAAGCCTCATATTTGTTCTAGTCAAAGCATCTGGTGCTTACTTGTAGCAACAACCATTCTAACACAGAAATGGGTCCATGCCAGGAATCACTAGATCTTCAGATGAAATCTTAGATGTTAATGAAGAATAAGCCATTACAAATATACAGCAATTAGTCATTCCAACAAATTATTTTTTGGCACAAAAGTTCTGTATTGTGGATGGTTTTTGTACTGGTCCATCTACAACACACCCGCTGTATTCACTTCGTGTGACAAGATTTTTTGATCCAATTTAATCCTCTTTTTAATGTTGAAGAGTGAATGTATATGTGCTCCATATGCTGTAAGTTTGTGAAACAGAGTTCATATTTTATTAGGTCCTGATAGTTTGTTGGTATGATGAACAAATATGCATATTACTTTGCGGTGCATTTCGTAGCTGCTTCTTTCCCTCTTTATTGTTTGAAGGAGGTCAAGGTAGGGTAATTTTCCGATCTTCAGTAAGTGTTTTGCTACAATCTCTGATGAATTTCATAGTCGTTTTAAGTAACCATTATCAGTATCTCTGGTAAGTCCCATTAAACAGACTACCATAAATTTTAGCAATTGAATTGCATACCATGTAATGGGTTGGTGCAAATGAAATGTCCACCAAAGGGACCAGCACACGTGGGCGGCGAGAACGAAAAAGTAGGACAACTTACCTAGGCAAAATAAGCCCCTCGGCATTGACACATAGTTGCCATCTGTTCGGCAAGGCCATGCATGATCCCGGAACGAAAATAGTCTTGTGGCTGGGACCCAAAGAAGTCATCAACTGCACACTGAACCTCGTTGTCTGTCGTGAACTGTTTCCCTAACAGGAAATGATCCAGGCGACGAAACAGATGATAGTTTGTCGGAGACAAGTCCGGTAATAGGCAGGATGAGGCAGTGCTGCATACATAGCCCACGACACTTAGTGTCAGCATCGTTTGTTGTGCGACACGAGGACGTGCATTGTCCTGGAGCAGAAGAACACCATGTCTGTTGACCAAAGCCGGTTGTTTCTGCAGAAATTTCCAGTGCATCTGGTGTAATTCAACACAATAACATTCTGCAGTGATGGTTTGGTCTCTTGCCAAGAAACTCCAATAAATTATCCCGGCTGTGGACTACCAAACAAGGAGCATCATCTTCTTGGTGTGTAGGGAGTAGCTTAGGATGTCATCCAGTAGGCTGTGCCTTGCTTAACCATTGTGCAGATCGTTTCTGATTATCTTAAAGGACCCACTTCTCATCGCAGGTGACTATTCGATGCAATAAAGGTTCCTGTTTATTCCTGGCAAGCAGTGATGTGCAGTCTTCCAAACGCCTAGTCTTGTTGGCAGTTGTCAACTCATGCAGTAGCCACATGTCTAGCTTTTTGACCTTACCCAGCGAAGCCAGACGCAGAACAACTGCCGTGTGGCGACACCTACCTCTGCCGCTATCTCACGATACGTTTTTCGGGAGTCCGCTTCAACAACATGTAACAGAACATCATCAGAAACAGCAACAGGTCAGTGACCAGGTGCTTCGTTTTGCAGGTCCGTATATCTGCTTCGAAACTTCAGAAACCATTGCCGAATGTTTTGCTCGTTGGCTGTATTCTCCCCAAACACTTTAACGTTTCAAGTGGCAAATCCTGCAGAATGGCCTAGTTTAAATTAATACAGGAAGATGACTCTCAAATCCGACCTCTGCATGTTTCCTTTGCAAGCCACGTTACATCCAAACAAACCACGCTTGAACCTTGTTCTTCACACATGTGCTAGCTACTTATAGTAACTCCGTGGCGTAACACCCGCAACACCTGTGAATGGTTCCATCCTGCTGTGGTGGGGGCCTGTCTCCACTGCAAGTTTGCGCCGGACATTTAATTCTCACCAACCCAACACTTTCATGGTGAAGTCCACTAAGTAGTTTTGAGTTTAAAAATTATTTTATATGCCCTTTAACATTTCTAAATGAACTTAATTCAGCTCTTTCCTGTAATAATTTATTTGGCTTCTTTAGCATGATTTCTTGTGATCATAAATAAAATAACAGCAGCACTAGCATATTTATTAGCACTGAACTTTTGCGTTTGTGATGTACTAATGTGAAATGCATTTCAGATGATAATAACTGCCCAAAATGTGACGAAGTACTCCAAGAGCTGGAGCGAATTGACGATGAAGCAGATGATCTTGAAATTATGTTTGTTAAAATAAAGGACCCTCGTTATTCTCGGAAATTTGGAATTGCTCAGTTACCATCTCTAGTGTATTTCCGGAAGAAGTTCCCATCAATATACAGAGGTATGTCTTCCCTATAAAAAGTTGGAATGTTTATGTATGTGAAAATTGAAATGACTATGAGCCATTTGATTAAATGTATGTGTGACTGACTGAGAGACGAAGTAAACATTTGTGAAATTTGAATTATTTCTGTACTTCTCTTTACATGTTTTTGGTCATTTTACTAGGTATGTTTAGAAAGCACCAGCACTATATTGCAAACAATATTCTTTTAAGCTAATGCAGTGGTCCCAGCATTTTTGTCACACATTTGGATGTCTTTTGAGACTATGTTCAGCTCCTGGGTGTCATATTCTCGATGTGTAATACTGTCAACACTCTCAAATCATTATCCCCTTGGAAAAGTCTCAGGGGAGCCAAAACATGTGAATAAAGCAGGTGTGTGTGGTACTACTGAGATTTGGTGTTTGATCAGGAACTTATGGATTGACAGTGCTGATGCATTATCATGACACAACAGACAGATTGAGACTGCCATTGTTGTGGCGTTTTGCACACTGTGCAGGCACTGCCCGTAGGATGATGCAAACTCTCCAATCATTGCTCCAGTTGTGAGTCAGACTTCAGTATACTTCAGTATACAAAGTTGGCTATATTTGCTGGCAAATTTGTTTCTGTTCCGAAAGATTCTGCCGTGAAATGGAGGAAGAAAGTGAGTCAGATCAGAACTCGCGTAGCAACCAGCATTCCTACCTTAAAATTGAAATTTTGCAAGAAACTCCCCTACCGAAATTCATAAAGCTTTGTGTGAAGTTTGTAGGGTTAGTGTAGTGGATCATAGCACAGTGTCACGGTGAGCTTCTCGTTCCTCCTGCCAAGGTCAGGGAAGCATCAAAGAAGACCCATTAAAGTGGCCGGCCATCAGATGCTATGGATGACACTTCTGTGGTTATCATCAACAGCATTTTGGAAGATTGACAGAAAACATATGAAGAGATTGCATATGAAGCAAACGTGTCTGCCGCTTCAGATTTCAGAATCCTAACTGAAAAATTACAGAAGAGAAAAGTGGCTGCGAAATAGCTTCTGCATAATCCGAGTGAAGAGCACCAAGCAGTTCGCAAAGGGATCACAGAAGAATTGCTTCAGTGGTAAGAGACAGAAGGCAAAGCAGTTTTTGGACAGAATTGTTGCTTTTATAGACAAAACTTGGATATGAGATTTTGAACCAGAATTTAAATCTCAGTCCACTCAGTGGAAACATCCAGAATCACCTCACCAGAAAAAATTCAGCCGCCAACAATTGAAGGTTAAGCTGATCATAATTATGGCCTATGACAAGGTTGGAGTAATAGCAACAGATAGTTCCTGAGGGGACCACTGTAACAGCAGGATACTACAGAAGGTTTCTACAAAATGTTTTGCACCCAAAGATTCACCAAAGAAGGCCTGACATGCTCGAAGCTGGTGTCATCATTTTGCATGACAACGTGAGGCAGCATGTTGTCCGTACAGTAAGACACATTCTGGAAAAGTATGGATGGGGATTGCTTCCTCATGCACCATACAGTTCTGACATGAGTCCACCAGACTATGACTTGTTCCCAAAACTGAAGAAGCCACTCCGCGGGAAACGATTCAGTACGATTTAGGATGTTTCTAATGAGGTGACCCGAGTAATCTGACACCTCAACAATGGAGGTGTCCTGACTGGAATACAAGACTTGCCCAAATGTTGGGCCGCTGTCATAAATAAACATGGAGATTACTTCAAAGCCCTGTAAAGGTATGTTGTGAAATAAATTCATTTTTTTAGAGATAACCCACAGTGTGCATAACTTTTGAAATGACACTCATATAAGTCTGGTTCACAGTCTGCCTAGTCTGAGCAAATTCAAAATGCACTGTGCTTTTAACATGAAAGAAAGAACTCATCACCTACACATTTGATTTTACTTGCCAGGCTCCCCCCCATTTAGATGAATGGGTTTTTGTTTCAGGGTGATATCCACAGACCCAAGATTCTTCTATGATGATAGATATTTTCTATAATGTGTGGGTCCTTTGTTGCAAGATTTGAAGTCTTGACAAACTGCAACTTGGTGCTCCTTTTGATCATGTATGAGAATTAAGCCTAGGCACAATTTTTTTTGTTACTCTTCTCTCCAAACTCACATAAGACCCAATGATTATAAGATGCTAGTTTCACTAGACACCCATTTTGCTGTTACTCTTCTTATTGCCAAAATCTCAATTGAAATGCCAGTTTTACTAGACACCTCCCTAAAGTGAATCATCCATCATGTCTGGTTACCTCATTCACATGAGCAATGGAATCATCTGTTCTTGAAGTTAATAGGCATTCACAGCGGAAGGATGGGGGTTTCATTTTCATTTGATGTTTAGCCTTCTCCAAATCTCTCAAACAATTCAAATTTCTTGAATGGCTTAGAGCTTCTACTATAAATGTTGTTTGCAACATTTCAGATGTTTCCAAGACAGTTTTTCAAAGTTCTAGACGAAATCTGCTGCATAGTCACTGCTCATTTCATTTTGGCCAAACCACTGTAACACTCAACAGAGTAATTGGTGAATAACTTAAACTGTGCATGATGGCAAGCAACCCCATTGCCACCATGTCTATTTATTAGAACTACAGTATTGCATGCTTATCACAATAATTACAGCTGTAGTCTTGATTCTTTTTGAACATGTATATCTATTGTTTCGATTCTTTCATAAAAATGTTTGTTAATTAATTTTTGTTATCATGATCATTTTAAATGGTGTTAAGTTGAAGCAGAGAAAATCATGAATGCCAATTGAAAGGGGGAGGGGTGAAAATTGAAATGAATATTGGTTTGCTACAAAATTTTTCCATTTTTTTTTTTTTTTTTGTTCATTGCAAGTGACATATATACTCGGTTCTTATATATATGACATATATACTCGGTTCTTATGTATGTGACATATATACTCGGTTCTTATGTTCTTATGTATATGACATATAGATTCTGCCCGTGTTGCCAGTTTTACACTCTCTCATTGCGTTCTGGGTGTCTTCCTTTGTTTTCAGCATGCTATCTTAAAATGTGCTGTCTGTTGGGATAACCATTCATCTCCCATATAACTATGGCAGACCTGCCAAATGTTGCAATTTTATCATATTTAGTACGATAAATCATGCTGCAGTACGATAATATGATTTTGACTCCAAAATACGATTTAAAAAAAGAAGTCTTGTTTTCCTCCTTTTCAGACAGAAGTAGGGAAAATTTTACGTGTTATCTGTTTTTCTCCCTTCAAAAGATTTTTTTCTGCGAGAGGTTTCCAATTTCTCTTAACAAATTCCCCTGCCTCTAGTTTCCCAATGGAAATAAAGTAAGTCAAGTGCAATCAGCAACCAATGAACGAATCTCAACTCGTTTCATATAACGTTTGAAAGTGATTCCTATTTTTGACTCTTCGTCACACTTAAAGCTGCTGATGGAATGTGGACATGTTTATTTTGAAGCAACCTCCCTCCCCTTACACCTGCAACTATCAAGAATTTATATAGCTGAAATAGGCTTAAAAAATTATCAGCATGCGTCATGTTACGATTTTTCTATCTGAGTGTTACGTT
This sequence comes from Macrothele yani, assembly GCA_039090855.1. NCBI lineage: Eukaryota > Metazoa > Arthropoda > Arachnida > Araneae > Macrothelidae > Macrothele > Macrothele yani. The sequence goes on from CM076996.1 coordinate 121,593,823, forward strand.
TTTTGGTTCTGAGAGGTTGACAGATCTGCTATGAGGATCCAAACCATCTATGTATGTTTCCATTAACTGCATATTATTTTTTGGTACACAAGTACCTATTTAACATTTAGCCTTCTCCTCAGAAAATTGATCCTGCATTTCTCACTTTTCGTCTTGAGTATTTTGCCATTTTCCACCCAAGGAAAGCAGTTAAAGTATAGGAATCTGAAGAACCAAGTCAGATATGGTATCCACAATTTCAATCCCACCATCACATTAATATTTCTTTTACCACCTTCAACCTCTAAATAGGGGACCTTACTCAATACGTAACACTTGCTGCCATGAAAGAGGTAGGCATGATTACTGCATTTGTATACAACAGTGGTGTTGAGTCATTATGGGCATCCGGGCTAAGCCCTGCATGAAAATAAGAAAAAATGTTTTTTTCTTTTAATTGGAAAAATTCTGAAAGAAAATCTGTAGTGTGGTAACCAGTTCCCAGATTTTTTTAATGCAAATGTGAGCCACTACAGTATTTGAGTAACTGGGTAACACATCTGTTCACTAGAGTGCAATGAATACCACGTGGGTGAGGGAGGCGACACCCATTGGCTTGTTGCCTTGATGAAGCTTCGGAGAACAGTAATGAATGAGCAGACGTGCACAGCACATGTGAAAAACTGCCTTTTGGGGCTGGTCACCTTTCTGTTTAACAGCAGTAATTTTGCTTCTGCTTGTTTAAGTAAAATGAGCAAAGGGACTTTTTATTGGAACACCCTTTTAGTTTATTAAGGGATGCAGAAAAAGAAAAAAAAATGTTTAAGACTTTGGGCCCACATCAACCAAATATTTCCTTCGTGCAAAAACATAAGAATCAGTCTAGAGCTTTTAATGTGGAGTTATAGCAAAATATCCTGGTTAACTGGAAGCGAAAGCAAACATACTACTGTTTTGTTTCTTTTTTTTTTTTTTTTTTGGTTATACATACATTGAAGAGCAATTGAATTAGAGACCGCTGGCATTATGCAAATGTGGCACTGTGGGTGGCCCTGCAAACGGAAACGACATGACGTATGCAGCGATCCGACAATATAAGGAGTGATGCAACGGAAATCAGTAAGAGTCGGACGCAGTATTTGATCTAAGCGCATTTGATCTAAGCGCATTTGATCGTGGGCAAATTGTCGAGGCCCGATGAATAGGTCACTCCATCTCAGAACTCGTGCAGGCAATGGGATTTTCATGAGCCACTGTGTCACGGGTACACCGTGAGTACATCGAATCCGGTAAAACCATCCATGCAAGGGCCAACTGCCGTGGACAACAGCGTGTGGATGAGCGGGGTCATCATCAGCTAGCTTGCATTGTAACAGCAGATAGACGGGCCACAGTGCAAGAAATCACTCGGCAATTTAGCACTGGTGCACAAACACGTGTAAGCAGCCACACCATCCAGAACCATCTCCTCACTATGGGGTACAGAAGCCATCGTCCCACGAGGGTACCGCTGCTGATCGCACATCACAGGGTGCAAAGATTAGCATGGGCGCGGGAACATCACCACTGGACCCTAGACATGTGGAAAAGTGTTGCCTGGACTGATGAGTTGAGATTCACGTTGGTACATGCGGATGGCAGGATATGAGTACGGCACAAACCACATGAAGCGATGGATCCTTCTTGCCAGCAGGGTACTCTTCAAGCTGGTGGGGGTGGCATTCTCATTTGGGGACTGTTTACGTGGACTGAAATGGGACCCCTGGTATGTGTGACATCGTCCCTCACAGGTCAACATTACCGGGATATCCTGGACGAACATTTGCTCCCGTTTGTGCATCTTCAACATCCCACTGGGGACCTCATCCTGCAACAAAACAATGCACCATGCCATCGCTCCTGAATTGTATTCGAATGGTTGGATGAACACTCCACCGACGTGACCTCGCTTCCTTGGTCAGCTAGGTCACCTGACCTCAATCCCATCGAGCACATCTGGGATGCCATCGAGAGATATGTTCAAGGCTCTGATCCCCCTCCATCAAATCTTCGGGAACTGTGGGAGCTTGTTCAGGGGCCATGGATTGTATGGCTTCCCAACGCTTCCGGTGTCTTGTCCAGTCCATGCCGAGACGAATCGCTGCCGTCATCAGGGCGAAAGGTGGTGCTACACGTTACTAGACAGGTATCTCTAATTCAATTGCTCTTCAGTGTATATATATTGGGTTGATGCATAAGTTCATGCCATTTTATTTCACGAGTTTTTCCCAGGTCAGTAGTGACGGTGCAGATGGCCAGTAATATTGTTTATCTAAATCATACTGCATTGTGTGATTGTGGCTAATGGTTTTTTGGTTTTCAGTTCCGGAAGTATAGAGTGTCAAGTAGAGAGGAATGAACATTTCCGACATCTGTTCCTCTACGAGTTTAACATGGGATCCCCAGCTGCCAAGGCTACTCGACAAATTTGTGCTGTGTATGGGGAGGATGCTATTGCTCAGAAGACAGCCTGCAAATGGTTTGAGTGGTTCTGAGGTGGCAATTTTGACCACAATGACTCTCCACACTCAGGTTGTCCATCTCACTTTGATGAGGATTGTTTGAACCGTCTCATCCACTTGGATCCGCTTCAAACCACACGCGAATTGGCCACTGAGGTGGACTGATCAGGTTGTGCGTTACCTGGAACATATGGAAAAGGTCCAGGAATTGGGGTATTGAGTGCTTCACATTCTCACAGAGGACAAGAATCAGCGTGTTGCCGTATGTGGTTCCTCGCTCGCCCGTTATCACAAATGTTCTCAGCAACACAAACCCTTTCTGTCACGTGTTATTACTGGAGATGAAAAGTGGTGCCTATATGTGAATTTCAGGCATTGGAGGGAATGGTTAAGCCCAAACAAAACTCCCACACCATGTCCAAAACATGACCTTCATCCTGCAAAGATCATGTTGTGTGTCTGGTGGGACATGGAAGGCATTATTCACTGGGAAATGCTGCGGAGGAATCGGACCATCAATGCTGCATTCTATTGTGAGCAACTCTGCCATGTGGAGGGAGCAATTTAGCCGAAACTGCCACATCAGCACCATGGTTTACTTCTCCAACATGATAATGCACGCCCTCACAGTGCGAACATGACCAAAATGGCCATTCAGAACATGAAATGGGAGATCCTTCCACATCCGTCCTATTCCCCAGATGATGCCCTTTCAGACTGTCACCTGTTCCGATCTCTGTCGAATGCACTCCGTGGTAGAACGTTCAACAATGATGTTGATCTCCAGAATTTCCTTGATGATTTCTTCGCAGCAAAACCAGCACGTTTTTTCAAGAATGGCATTGCAGACACCTATCCACACGTTGGAACACCATCGTAAACAATGGGGAGGAATACATAGTTGATTGATTCTGTTTCCCCTTCTGATGTAATACATTCCTGTAGTGCGGTGAAAAAAATGGCATGAACTTATGCATCAACCCAATAAATAAAATTTGTACTTCATTCTATGTGGTTACGTATGATTTCAGCAGGTGGCATTTGGAAACCTCACAATCTACTGCAATTATATTTCACAGTATGGAAGAGGGTTGAGAGCAATTTTAAAAATATTTAGCCCCGGATATATTTTAGGTCACCCTACACCACTGGTATACAGCAAAGCTTTGTTCTTTGTCTTACCTTATCCTTAGTGAAAATAGTCTTATGCAGGTGATGTTAAAACCAGGGTGGGAAATCAGAAAAAATTGACAGGTGCAAAATTGTGTTTGTAGCTAAAATTCTAGGCACAAATCTTACAGTAGCATACGAAGAATTGATTATTATTATTATTATTTTTTTTTTTGAGTGAAAAGTATAGTATGGGATATTTGGGGAATCCTCTTATATATTTGAAATTTGGGCATGGATTGGGGGAGGGGTAATGTTTGTGAATTTTTAAACCACATTTTATCAAAACTCACTACAAACTGCAGTTTAAAACTCTTACTTTACCAGTAAAATGTTGTTTATTTCCTCCATCTGATGTATTATAAATACCATGAACACCTAAACTGAATTAAACTGAAATTTGCTGTATTGAGGTCCACAATATTGAGCTTCTTGTATTGAGGTCCACCATATTCAGCTTCTTGTACTTAAATGGCTAAACTGCATGCATGAATTCACAATTTCTCAGTTTAAAAAAATATTAAGAGGAGGGAGAAATCTTTAGCCATTTACTGAGTTTTCATCAGCTACATACACTACATGAGTCACAGAAGTTAACATACTTATTCCGTACGTCAGAAATTACAACTAAGCTATAGTCACCAAAAATTATATAAGTTTTCGGGCTGCAGGTGGCTTAGTGGTCAATGTTCGTGACTGCCTTGGAGATAACCTCAGGTTCGATCCCGGGCAGGTACAAATGCTTGAACCACTAAACATCCGCCATGCGTTGGACCCTGGGTACTGGCTCCCCCAGTAATAAACAAGGGCGTCTTCCTCCCACTTTCTACCTCACTCCAGTGTCCCTTTCCTGTCAGGCACTCTACCCCAAATCTCCTAGCTTCCTATTTCTAAGGGTTGTTTATGACCTGGGGTCAGACACTCCCTTCCTAAAATCCTCTACATATGATCTGATCTATATAAGTTTTCTAAACACCTTTTTATACACATGTGTCGCAAATCAAAGATTCATTAACCTTCCTATGGCCTTTGGAATCTTATAAGACCCCAGAAAATCTTTGGTAACTCTGTTTCACTGTTCTTTTTTTTTTTTTTTTTTTTTTTTAATTTTTTTTAAATGCTATTTCGTGACTTTTACTTATCTACTACGAAGTACAGAACCTTTAGTGATTATAAGTGCTACATATTTTACCTTGAAGTCCTATATGACCCCTAAGGTACTGTGTGTACATAAGATTTGAGGGACTTAGGAGGGTTAATGAATGTTTCACTAATACGCACCGAAATATCTGAAAATACTTGTAATTGTAAGCATGCATTAAATTTTGCAACTGTAAGGCCGAATATTTAGAAGATGCTTACCTGGAAACTGAAGTAATCCAAATATTCAATTTCTTCTAAATTTGTGCAGTCGTGAATTTGCACCCATGCCCAAAATACTTGTCACAGAATGAAAAATTATGGTCACATTTTGTGCCTTGCTCCCACTAATTTCCCACCCTGGTTAAAACTAATGTGAAATTTCCTTATTTTGCTAATTCTGCTCTCTAATTTCTTACAGTCAGCAATTCCCTGAGTGTCGGCAACCGTTCTGCCATCACTCTTGACGATGGAGATCTCCCGAGAAGGGTACTTTCTGCGAATTTTACAAATCCTGTCCCAAACGAATTTAGGGCTGGTAGTGGTGTTAATTCCAGATACATATTGTATCCATAAGTCCCGTTGACTACGACGATGAACCAATCGCGCGTAGGACTTTGCTTTCTTGAAAGCAAGTAAATTTGCGTCAGTGGGATACCGACAAAACCTACCCCAAGCCTGATGTTGAGCCTGACGTGCTGCCTTGCAATCGGAATTCCACCAAGGTCTTGGGCAATCTGGAAGTTTAGTCGATGTCTTTGGGATGGAGAGTTCTGCTGCTTGCACAATGCAATCCGTAACCGCTGCAACAGCTTCACTGATTGTGCCTGAGAACACCATAGCAGGAGTAATGGTCGCTGATGCCGTGAATGCGTCCCACTTGGCTCGATCGATATCCCATCTAGCAGGATGGGTGGGATGGCGGTATCTGCCACATGCTAGACAAAGAAAGATCGGAAAGTGATCGCTGCCAAGGGGATCACCAGACACGCTCCAGGACCAGTCGGGATATAAAGATGGGGAACTCTGAGACAGATCAATGGCTGAGTACGAGCAGGTAGGTTCATGAAAATATGTCTTTGTCCCTGTGTTGTGGAGACAGGGACGTGTTGGAGAATAGGGACTCAACAACGCGGCCCCTTGAGACTGGAGTGTTATCACCCCACAAATGATTGTGCGCATTGAAATCTCCTAGAAGGAAGAAAGGAGGCGGCAACCGGTCAACTAAATCTTCCAAATCTGAAAGGCTCACAGCTTCATCTGGTGATACATAGATGGAACAGACTGTGAACAGGATGTTCACAGAAATTCTCACTGCCACTGATTGCAGAGTCGTTCGAAGAGCAGGGCTGCCAGCCTATCACACCCAAGAAAATAGTTGCTTTAGTAGTCAGTAATGGTAAAAATAGTAGCCTTAACAACTTATGTTAATGACTAAAATAGTTGCCTAAAAAAGTGTATGAGTTTTAAAATGTAAGTGCTCCACACCAAAAACAAAGATTTTGTTAATTTTTTTCAAACCATGGTGACAAAATTAGCACATGTTCACATTTTGGTGGGGAAAAAAATTATATATCAGCCTCCTATCAGTGGTTTATAAAATCTTCACTAAAGTTCTTTCACACCGCTTGAAGGTAACACTGGACATGGCTCAACCGAGAGAACAAGCTGGATTCAGGAGTGGCTACAGCACAATAGATCATATCCACGTACTGAGAGAACTGATTGAAAGAGCGAGGGAATATGAACTTCCATTGTGCATGGCTTTTATCGATTATGAAAAAGCCTTTGATTCGGTGAAACCATCAGCAGTTACCACGGCTCTGAAATCCTGCGGTATTGAAGATGCATACATTAATATTATTAATAACATCTATGAAAATGCAAGTGCAAAGATTCGGCTGTTTGAAAATACAACACACATAAAAATTGGAAAGGGAGTGAGACAAGGTGACACCATATCTCCGAAGCTCTTTAATGCCACATTGGAAAATGTCTTTCAATCACTGAACTGGGAAAACAAAGGGATAAAGATTAATGGAGATTATCTAACCCACCTTCGTTTTGCTGATGACGTAGTCATTTTTGCAACTACCCCATCAGAGCTGCAGAGTATGATCCAGGAACTTGCTGACAAGAGTAAAGAAGTGGGATTAAAAATGAACTTTCAGAAGACAAAAGTGATGTTCAATGCTTTTACAAGAAATGAAGATTTATCGATTGATGGAGAAAAACTGGAGATAACAGATACGTATGTTTATCTTGGACAGCAGATATCAAGTGAGGGTCACATTGATGAAGAAATTAATCGGCGTACAAAACTTGCCTGGAGAGCTTTTGGAAGAAACAGCATAATTTTCAAGAGCAATATGCCATTATGTCTTAAAAGAAAAGTGTTTGATCAATGCATCCTTCCAGTGCTTACGTATGGTGCAGAGACGTGGACCTTAACTAAAAGAGACATACAAAAGCTGCAGACAACTCAAAGAAGCATGGAGAGGTGCATGCTTGGTATAACCAGGAGAGATAAGAAGAGGAACTCGTGGATCCGAAAAATGACGAGAGTGGAAGACATCATGATCAGAGTTAAATCCCTGAAATGGCAATGGGCTGGACATACTGCCAGAAGGACAGACCATAGATGGACAGCCGAAATTTTAGATTGGATTCCAAGGGACAGGAAAAGACCCAGAAAAAGACCACATGGGAGATGGGTGGATGAAATTCGTAAATATGCGGGAGTGACATGGAGGAGACTGGCACAAGACAGACCGTTGTGGAGGAAACTTGGGGAGACCTTCGTCCAGCAGTGGATTGATAATGGTTGACAATGATGATGATGATGATGACACACATCCATACACTGCAAAAAGGGCAACTTAAGTTTCAATATAATGCTACTCAAGACACTCAGAACTATAAAGGTTATGGAAATTACACCCCCCCCCCCAAAAAAAAAAAATATTCAATTATATATCAAAAACTACTTACATAAACTAACCTGATACAAACTTTGGAATTACAAAACATTTCCTTCTTTGTTCTGGAGGTCAGATGTTCTCATCTGTATCAAGCCAGTACAGAGAGCTTTCTTCTGCGTTGTGGTTGGTAAAAAAATAAGATTTTCCAAGTGGGCTTCATACACTGTGTTGAAAAAATTGTTGTGTATTTCTTCTTTCAAAGGCCATAGTTGTGGTCATTCAGTGTTATGATGATCACTTGATTTGTTCTGTACACATAATAATCGTAGTTATCTGATATGAGGTATATCAAGAATCTCATTCAGATAGGTGAACATTTGGAAATATTTCAAACTTGTCTTCTGTACAGCTATGACAATAAATATCAAACACTGTGAATGTGTTTAGTATGGAACAAAAACACAAAGCCTAGAACTAAAAAAATGAAAACTTGCAGTTTATTATCATCAATAATGGAATGGGTATAGTGTAATCTCCCTCTTCAATAATGGAAACTCTTTAAATCATAAGTAATAATAATAATAATGGTGCTTAACATGATTTTGAATTACGTTGTAAAAGAGCACATTTTATTTTGATTCCCATATTTGAAAGGTAAACATGAAAAACCTGTCTGAAACATCTTCATTTCATTAGGGCATGGACAACTGTCTTACGATTCAAGCTCAAGTCTGTGTGTGTCAGGTATAATTGATATGAAGCATTACACTGATATACACCTGCCTTGATAATGTTACAGTTATTCTTCACAGTGTCCTTGATGCTTTTGAGACAAATATAAAGAAATTACTTTATCCTGTAAAATCATTCCAACTCATAACTACAGAAATAAAAGAAACAAAAAACTTGACTTTCTTCTAATTTGGGTTACTTTTATAACAGCAGACAATTAAATTTAATCCCTAGATGTTAACCATGATCGATTTTCAAAGCTTTAACAACAGTAAAACTAAGATTATCCTTACACCCACTGATGAGAATAATAAAACCAAAGCTCAATTTTTTGAAATGATTGTTTTATAACTCTTCTGAAAATTACTGTCATGGGACATCAACAACTTTTATATGATGCCCTCCCCCAAATATGTATAAACAAACTTTTTTATCATTTAGCAATTTTGGGGGGGGGGGGGTCCTCTTTAAAGGTTACATTATTCTTATACCATGGTAGCAATTTGGAGGAGTTATATGCAGTAAATTATTTAAAAAAATTGAGTGTGAATTTATACCACTGCCATCAGTGCATATAAGGGTAGGCTTAACTAAAAAGCTTCCTTATTAACCTTAGATTTATTCCTTTTTTGAGGTTTTCTGCATAAATGCATCAATTAGGGAGGATTTTCTTTTATGAACTACCCTATTCATTTTCAATGCTTCAAGTTCATGTTGTCTTTCCTTTTGTCAAAGTTTCTCTGCTCCTTCTAGAATGCCATGTGCAACTCGTATTTGTAGGTATGTCTTTTTTTTTTTAATGCTTGCTTTAGTCTCTTACTGGCTTGTTTAAGCACAGAGTCTACTGATTCTTGTACTTCTCTTTTTTCTTGAACAAGAATTTGTATCTTGTTTTCCATGTTTTCTATAGTTTGCTTTCTGCTCTTCAAATCCTTTATTTGGCAATTCTTGTTTCAATCTCTCAGCACTTTCTTTCTCTGTTTCAGTTGCTGTTCCTTTAATATCTGCTCCTCTTTCAAATGGTTGCTATATGACCTATGTGCACTAAGTGCTAATTTTATTAGTTCTTTGGTTATTAGCACCTTTGCAACTTGGTTGTTATACATTTTTAATGCATTTTGAATTGATAGTCTCTCATTCAACATCTTCTCAGGCATAGATACCTTCTCATCTGAAAGAACTCTTCGTGATACAGAAGAGCCTCTCTGTACATCGAAGTTGTCATAAGATAAAGCAAGGCATGTGTTATGTTCTTCTATATGTATAATTAATACTCAAAATACACTACATGCGAAGGCATAACATTTAATCATCTCTACTCATGCATAACTAGGGACACAGCTGGTCAGCCGAATGACTATAAACATAATATATACATAAACTTTCAGCCTGACAACAAGATACGTATGCCTAGTCTGTTGTACCCGAACTCTCTGCTGTCTACTGTGCACGCTGCAATCTCATGTGCTACATGGCGTATTATTACGCGCAACATCATAGAGAATTACGTAACTACAACATTTACGGACTAAATCCAGTCTACTACTCAGAGGACATCCCAACATAATCACTGCCGGTGAAAGGCCAGTACTGGCCAGAGGTGCACGGCGATAATTGAACAGGAAACGCTCCAGGCGTTCCTTCAGGGTACCTCCTGAAATCTTCTTTAGTGATGTTTTCACTGTTCGCACAGCTCGCTCTGCTAGATCATTTGATTTTGGATGAAATGGTGCAGTTCGTATGTGCTTGATTCCATTACACACCATGAAAGAACGAAATTCACCCCTAGTAAATGATGTGCTATTGTCACTTACAATAATTTTAGGTAGGCCAAAACATGAAAATAGAGTTCTGAGAACTGCAAGAGTAGCTGAAGATGTTGATGGAACGGGCACAACTTCCAGCCACTTTGACCCGGCATCCATTATATCCAGTAAAGTTTGACCTTCGAGCGATCCTGCATGGTCAATATGTAATCTCTTCCAAGGAGATTTAGAAATTGGCCAGGGCATTTGCTTTGCAGAAGGAAAGGAAGCATTTTCTTGGCAGGCATTGCAGTTCTGGACCTCTATGTCTTTATCAATACCAGGCCACCATATTGATGAGCGTGCCATTGTTTTGATTACAGTGATGCCTTGATGCCCATCATGCAACTCATTAAGCATGATTTTCTGGTCTGGTACTGCTCGGGAATAAACACTCAACATCCTTGAAGGATGACTTCATTCACCATTGATAATTCATGTCTACAGTTCCAGAAATTTCTCAGTTCAACAGGCACACTTTTCGGCCAACCTCGCAAAATGTACTGCTTCACCTGACATAGCAACTGATTATTTAATATAGCTGTTTCAATCTGATGTGAAGTAACAGGACCATCATCAACCTGTTCCAACAGAAGAACCAAGTCTGCTGGTAGCTGAGGCTCCGATTCCTATACAGGTAAAGGTAAACGGCTGCATGCATCAGCATTGCCATTTGAGTTTCCCCTTGCGGTATTTGATTCTGTACACATAAGCAGACAACGTCAAAGCTCAGCGTTGAATGCGAGCGGCTGCAACAGCTGACAATGGCTTATCTTCTGAAAGTAAACTCACTAATGGGCGGTGATCGGTCACAAGTGTGAATTTCTGACCCAGAAGGTAATATCTGAAATGGATCACTCCAAAAACAAGAGCTAAGGCCTCCTTTTCAATATGACTTTAATTCTTCCCTGCTTTTGTCAGTACACGAGAAGCAAAAGCTTTCAGTTCCGTCTATCTGGTGTGATAAAACGACACCTAGATCATAAGTACTTGCATCACATGCCAAGATTACTTCTTTATCGTTATCAAAGTGCACAAGCACAGAGGAATTTTTTAGAACTTATTTAGCTTTCATGAAAGCATTCTCCTCTGTTGCAGACTATTTCCATGGTTAATTACGCTGTAGCAGCTTATATAGCAGTGCTAATAATGCAGCCATAGGCGGCCGAAACTTTGAATAATATGTCAACAAGCCGATGAAAGAACGAAGCTGTTCGACGTTAAGGGAGCGGGAGCTTTCTCTATAGCTTCTAGTTTAGATTCCACTGGATATAGACCATTCTGGTCAATAGGATTACCCAGATATTCCACTGACAACTTCATAAACTCACATTTGGCAGGGTGCAACTTTGCACCTGCTTCTACCAGTTTGCTAAGCACTTGTTCTAAATTATGCAAGTGTTGACTGTCATTTTCACCTGTCACGAGCAGGTCATCTAGACAACAGGAGGCCCCTCGTTGACCTCGTAAGAGAATATCTATTTCTCTTTGGAAAATGACTGGAGCTGAGGCTACTCCGAAAGGCAGTCGAGTATAATGAAACAATCCTCTGTGTGTATTAATAACCACCAAGTTCTTTGATTCCAGATCTAATTCCAATTGACAATAGGCATCTTTCAGATCCATTTTAGTGAAACAATTTCCAGCTGACCACTGAGCAAATAAATCTTCGATATTCGGAAGAGGATATTGCTCCAGTTGCTTTGCTTTATTTACAGTTAACTTAAAATCTCCACAAAGACGAACTTGTCAGTCTCTTTTCAGCACAGGTACCACAGGGGCAGCCCACTTAGAAGATTTTACTGGAAATGGTGTAGTTACGTAATTGTCTATGATGTCACATGTAATAATATTTCATGTAGCGCACAAGATGGCACCGTGCTTTGAGGCACGTTATGTTTCAAAAACAACAGTAGTGAGCAGAGAGTTCGGGTACAATGGACTAGGCAGACATATCTTGTTGTCAGGCTGAAGTTTATGTATATACGTATTATGTTTATAGCCCCTCAGCTGACCAGCTGTGTTCCTAGTTATGTAGTGATGTACGAGTAGAGATGATTAAATGTTATGCCTTCGCATGTAATGTATTTTGAGTATTAATTATACATATAAAAGAACATAACATAACTGGCGACGAGGATGGGATACATAACTGCCGATGTAGAATGGAACTTGTTGACAAGGACTCTGGAATTCTTAGCCTGAAAGTAATTTGAAATTAAAACACCTGCTCATACGCAGAAGATGACCACTTTTGGAATTGTGGGCGAGTATGTCTCCAATAGTGAACCGTTTACCCAATATGTGGAATGTATAGAACAGTTTTTCATAGCAAATGAGATAAAAAATAATCTCCGTAAGAGATATATATTTCTGACGGTAGTAGGTCCTTCCACATTCGGTCTATTAAAAGCCCTTATAGCTCCTGAAATTCCAAAGTCAAAATCGGCAGAACTCCTGGCTGTTCTAAAGGCACATTTCAACCCCGTTCCCCAAGAAATTGTGGGACATTATAAGTTTAACTGCAGAATAAAAATACCTGGAGAATTTATTGCTGTTTTTATTGCGGAACTGCTTCATATGGCAAAGTTCTGTTCTTTCGGAGCCACACTGGATACCATGTTAAGAGATAGAATGGTGTGTGGAATTGCAGATGAAGCCGTACAAAAGAAGCTTCTTTCAGAACCAAAATTAGCGTTGACGAGTGCCATAGAAATTGCACTTTTGATGGAAGCAGCCGTTAAAAACTCAGCGGAGCTAAAGCCAGCTTCTTTGTCCCTTAGCGATAATGTGTTCTACGTTCAAGGTCGCAGTCAAAATAAATCTAGAAAGCCTGTCAAACCAATGAAAGCGCCAGATTTTTCTTCGAAGCCTCAAATAGGAGAGGTTGTTAAAAGCCTTACTATCCTGTTTTGCATCAAGGGTTGTGCTACCGTTGTGTTGGACCGCACCTGCAGCAGAGTTGTCGACATCTGACAGAGACTTGATTTCATTCATTCAGTAAGCAAGTGATTTTTTTCTTTGATTCCTCACTAAAGGATTGTTGCAACCGATCCTGTATCCTACCGGTTTTCGTCTGCGTTTTCCCATTTTCACAGGGATTGGGTTTCTGAACTCTGTTTCTTTACCAAACAAATATTAGATGATGAACTTTCCAGTCTGGCATGATCCGACTGAACTTCGGGGCCGGATTCGCATCTGAGGCCATTTCCAAAGTGCAAAGCGTCTTTGTCAATGTTAAGTGGATTAACTTTTTTCTTCGAGTGCTTGCTACATTTTTTTCCATTATCCTCCTTACCCTTCTCATTGAAACCAGAAAATGATCAATCCTAATTTCACTGTTTGGAATAAATTCTTATACATACAAGTACATCTATACCTAGATCCACGTGATTAGAGGAACGACTTACTCAAATGACAAAAAGTAGCATCTCGTTACTTTTTAACAGATACACAAAAATATCTCACCAGGTGTTTTTTCGATTACCACTTAATTTTTTCATTATGAACAATTCCTAATTTATATTAAACAGTTTGTAGGTAATGTAAAGTGAGTTTAAATGTCCGTTGGCAAAAGCATGCATTTTCCGTGTCAAAATAAAATAAAGCTGTAAAAACAATCGCGCAAATTTATTTCAATGAACATATCATTCATGAAATCCTAGGTACAAAATTTTCGACTTGAAATTGATACATTTAACTGCAAATAAACTTCAGTAAGCACAGAAAACAACAGTCTTTATTTAATATGGCGAAGGCAAGATATGTGCTCGCTCCTGGCACTGCCGTATTCGAAACAGAAAAACGGGACACTTTTTCGGCGGAATATCTTGATTTGAGTAGGTCGTTCCTTTAATCACATGTGGGTCTAGTCTATACTTACCACTGACTTTCCTCCATGATATTTGCAATAAAGCAGAAAGCAATAAACTGAACAAGACATATCGACAACGATTCACATGGTTTATTCGCTTTTACAATCACAAAATTCCAGGATTTTTTTATTTTTTTCCAGGACATACAATCCAAATGCTCTTACTTAAAATATAGTGAAACCACACGTCTGTTCAATTTGTAACCTACAACAAACAACTTCCTACATGCTTGGGCAAACTTGAAACAGAATGTTAAAAATGATGTCTTCTGCAGCTAATCAGAAACTTAGAATCGCAGATAAATACTGAAATACCAAAACTGTCACTGAAAATGTGACCAGATTTAATATCTACTAAACTTTTATATACAGTATACTCTGCTGATTTTGAGAAAACTTTATTTTTCTACTTTGGCTTTAGTTCAATTTTTAAAGCAAATTACAGAATAAAAAAACAACAACCATAAAACACAAAAATACATAGGTATGTGGCATTTCTCTTGAAATGCTTTCATATACCACACAATCAATACATAAAATACTATTTATATTTAATTATTTTGAAATAATACTTACATTGGAAATTTAAGGGTGAGGAAAGGTGAAATATCTAGAACTTTTTCAAAGGAGTTATGTGCATTGCCTACCACTCATTTATGATTAGGGAAGGAATTTTCAACATAATATCGATGCTGTAGCTATGTTTTAAATTTTTACTCTCCAGCAAACAAAGTATGCACAAAAATTTCCAACGTGAAATGAAAGAGAATAACAGGAAAACCTTATGTCCAAGGGCTGTGTGCAATTGCATTCATTAGTGATCGTGGCAATTTAACTGGCATGATTAAAAAACTAATTATAGAAGCTCAGAAAATTCTAAGAAACAACTAGATTTACGTTTCTGATATTAGAAAGCAATCTGATTTTATGGCAAATTTTTAAATAAAGTATTTCATTACAAGATTTCAGTAAAGGTAAAATACCCCCCCCCCCCACACACAAAATCAGCTATTTACTTCCACCAGCGGCTAAAAACTAAAAAATATGTTACGGAAATTAATAAACGGTGCAAAAAAAGTTTCCCATAGCAGAAGGGAAGGTATTGGAGACAAAAAGATTTCCAAATCAATCAGTTAAAAGAAAGATGTAGAAGGAAACATGATATAACTATGCGTTTCAGCGGAAGAATTTTGCATAATGGAAAAGTTGAAAACAGGAGAAAAGCATTCTTCTTAGCAAAAGCTATGCTAAGGAAAAAAACTTTTCACATACGTCTCCCGGAAGGAGAGATAGCAAGAAAAACGTTTTGACCTTTACAAAACCCTAGCGGGAAAGTTGTACATTATTTGAAGAGAATCTTCTTATTGTAGCAAAAATCTTATTCACTCTGTCTTTATTATAGCAAATGGCATATAGTAAAAAAAGAAGTTTCTCAATAGGGTTTTTACAGGCAGAGATAGCCTGCAAACAGAAGTACACTAACATCACCTAGCGGCAGAATTGTGAACCACAAACACGAACCTAAAGTGTTCCATAAGGTAAATGGTATCTGGTGTTAAAATAATTTTTTAAATTGGACATTTAGGAGTACAGATATTAAGAAAAATAGATTAAATATTTGCGCCCCCTAGCGGCGAAATTGTGCATTATTTTGTGAAGAAAATACAAATAAATAGTTTTCATAGTTAGGTATCTGATCGAAAGAGAATATTTTCAGTCGGGGTTTTTAGTCGGCAGATATTGCTGTAAACGGAAATGTGAGCTTACGCCCTCTAGTGGCACACTAGTGCGTTGAGAAATATTTGAAATTTTATGAAAAACATTTCGCAGTGAAAACGTTCTCCAAGAAAGGAATAATTTTTCAAATCGGACTCCTAGAAACAGAGATATGGACCAAAAATAAAATATACGTGTACGCCCTGGTGAAAAAAATTGTGCACTATTTTAAGTAGGAAGTATTCTCAAAAAGTTTTCCGAGTTGAGCGGTCTCGGTTCACAAAATAATTTTTTCAATCTAGTTTCCAGCTCAGATTTTGTTGCAAATACATCAGAAGCCAAAATAAATAGTTACGTCCCCTGGTGGCCAAACCATTCTTTACCAAAAATGAGAATTTGTACGCAAAACATTTCAACCTCAAGAGCTGTATCCGACTCAGGAAGAATTTTTCAAATTGGACTTTTAGAAGCGGAGATATTGGAAAAAACGAGATTTACCTTTACGCCCCCTAGCGAAAAATTTATGCACTATTTAAAAAAGGGACTGTAACTAAAATAGTGTTCGATATAAATGTCATTGAAAGGAAAAATAATTTTTTCAATTGGATATTAGAGGCAAATATATGAAACGCATTTTCAATTCGATACGATCTCCATTTGCGCCCTCTAGCTGTGAAGTTTGTGCATAATGAAAAAAACTGAAATAATGGATCATCGTTCTCACATTTTAAGCTTCCCAATACAAAAAGAATTTTACAAATCAAACTAACAATTGTAGAGATATGGTATCCCCGGCGGGACAGACAAAGTGATAACATAAGCATGACACAAAAGATGCTAATAACGCAGCTTGAGTCCTCCTAAACAAGAAAACTGATACCCCCACCCACCCCCATACACACATTTTGCAGGGGGTGGGGAGGGAAATTTGTCAGACATAAGTTATGTCAGTAGAAAAATCCTCAACTACAAAACATCATGCAGGGACAAAAAGGCAGAAATAGATAAAATTCCAGGACATTAACAGAATTTTAGGACCTTTCCAGGACAAAATGGAATTCCAGGATGCATATGAACCATGGATTTGACATATACATATCGATATCAAAGTTGATATTCACGTGCATCAATATTAAAAGTGATGTTATACAAGCACATTGATATACGCAACACAAATCACGTTTTTTTTTTTTTAAATAGTAGCCGTACAATTAAAATAGTTGAAGGCTTTTCTGAAAATAGTTGCTTTTGACTATTTTTTGTAAGAAATAGTCACCTGTCATAAAAAATAGTAGAAATAGTCACCACTGGCAGCCCTGAAAGAGCGACCACAGTGACAGGAACACCATGAAGAACAACAACAGCCACTTCTCCGCAGGCAATAACTCCATCCTCATGATCTTTGTGAAAAATGGAATAACTGCGTAGCAAAAGAGCGTCCATCGTGCGGAGCTTTGTCTCCTGGAGACACACGCACACATACGTATACGAAGACAGTAAGCCTTTCAAATCATCAAGTCATCGTCGCAGACCTCGGCAATTCTACTGAATGATTGAAGCCATTATGAGAAAAGGAAAGAAAGAAAGAAAGACTGAGACGACTAATACGCCTCGGAGTCCATGAGCTCCAGTACGTCTTCAGTGTCTGGAGGTAATACAGGGGTGTGCTTACTCCCTGTGTTCTTGGATGATGGTGCCCGACTCTGAGTGTTGGAGCGAAGTTTCAGGGAGGATGTGCCTGGCTTCTGCTTCTTGGGTTTCTTCATTGTGGTGCTCTTAGCCTGAGTCCCAGTGCTGGCAGAGGATCTTTTCGGCGACGATGTGGGTGTTGCTTTGGACTCGAGACTGCGAAACTTTAATGCCTCCAATCCCGCAGCAACGATGCCCTCAAAATCATAAGGACACCACGCTGGGATGTGCACCTCAGTCTGCATAGCAACAGTGCACTTCTGAACTACGACTGATGCATATGATCGCCGGCCTCGGGATAAAACAGATTGTCTTTAGGCGCTGGATAGCCTGCTCCTCTGTCCACTTTGGACATTGCTTTGTTGATCCAGAGTGTGACTCATCACAGTTAACGCAGTGATCTGATTCTGCTGAGCATTCCATCAAAGAATGATCCGTGGAACCACAGCGCCCACACGTTGCTACGTTGCAGCACGATTGTTGAGAATGACCGTTATGCTGGCACTTGTAACATCTCAAAGGATTGGGGATATATGGGCGAACATCAAGATGTAAGTAACCTGCTTTGATGGAAGTTGGCCGGGTTGGAGTGTCAAAAGTGAGAATGATGTTCTGGGAGAGGGTATAGAATTCCCATCTCGCCTAAAAAGAATTTGCCGAACCCCAGTGACATGTTGGTTGCCAAGTTCCTCATCGCTGCATTCAAGTAAGTCCTGGGAGTTGACGACATCATGAAAGGAATTCAAATAACCATGAGGCATTATTTGTTCTGGAATATCCAGCAGAACGGTAGTCTCTAGCAAGGTGGCCCTATGTCGTGGATTAGATGTTTCCACAAGAAGATCCCCTGATGGAAGCTTCTTAACACTTTTCAGAGGGCCAGCAACCGCCTGAAGAGCCCTATTAATCTAGAAGGGGCTCTTCGAACTCAGAGACTGTGAAGAATCAACCGAATGAATCAGAAAAAACAGAGCATTACAATCAGTACTAAGGGGTTTCTTTGTGAAGGAGGGTGTCCCTTTCTCCATGTGGTGCTTCACAGTTATAGCATGGGAAACACTGTTGTTTGCCATAGAGAAAAAAGAAAATTCATCTGCCGCCTTCCCCACCCACAACAGAGCCCAACGAGGGAGAGCCGGAGGTCTGCAAGCCCAAGTGGACGCAGGACACTGCTCTAGGGATAGGAAGCGGATATAGCAAGTTGATAGGGCAGACATGTGCTCGGCGCGCACCCAGACTTTCCCGTGCCTGGGGAACACCGCTTTGGCATGCCCTCCTTATCCCCAAACTCACCCTGCTGCACGTAACCACAAATCGTTAGAGTTCTGGACTCCACTCAGCCACAGACCTCATTGACTAGGAGTGGGTTAGTTCCTGGACGCCCATTTAGGGTGAAGCAGAGGGCAAAGAGGAGTGTTGGTAGCTGGAGGCAACTACATCCCAGCCCCCAGAAACCTCAGCCTCCCCTTTTCCACCTTACAGGTCACCTCTCACAGCAAACGTGCAGGTAGGTCTAGCCAACCAGCCCAGAAAAACAGAGGGAAAGAAATCGACGAACTAAACTCTAAACTCCAGTGCTGGCGGCCAATCACAACCTGAGCAACCTAGAACTGAGGCGGGTGCATGGCAATTTTAGAACAAAAGCCAAAAATGAAAAAATCATACAAGAAATGTCAGCTCTGGCTGTGATCCTCCAGCAGCTGGATGAACAGCTGTCCCTTCGGTGATGTTATCGTACAAGATGAATATGCAAGTTTTTCCGTCACAAGGTGGGCTTGGGCCGTGGGGTGCTGCTCCCCAAATAACTGGAAAACCAGTTATCCTGGGGGGGGCAGAGAGGACTGGGAGTCGTGTGTGTGTTTGCCCCCTCCCATAGAGTGGAGATGATCATTGATGAGGAATTGTTAATGACCAGCAGGCCACAAGAGTAAGTGCTGTGGTTTGCACTTTGTCTTAAATCAGCAGTGCACTTTGAATTAGTGCCCACACACTCCAATGCTGTGCTATCATGATAACTTAAAGTAGATTAAATCAGACCAGCAGAAACTAAGTATTAGAAACACTTATTCTTGATTTAACTGTTTCACTTTTAGGGAATAATAGCTCAGAATGCAGTAGGACTCAAGCTTGTATGGCTTACTGACCAAATTATATCTAACAAGAATTGCTTTATGCAGTCAGTAATTAAACAGTTTGCAATCCTAAACTATGATAAATTGAGGCTATTTAGTGTCTGTTATGTAGTGTACTTGCGAGTGACATCATTGGTACATTTTCTTTGCTATTTTCTTGTTTGTTAACTAATCAAATATGTCTGTTGCCTTGTGCCTACCCCGAAGTCAAACGAGTTATTTCGAGTATCAGTAAAATTTGCTTTTGATTGGTTGATAAATTTTTGGCTGAATTCTCTTGCCCAGTAAAGATTGTGACAATAACGAATTTCCAAATTATTAATTCATTTTTGAAATTTTAATGATCCTGCATGGCGTCAGCCGCTGCACGACGTGCTGCCAACCCAAATTCTTAAACTTTCTTTTATTTTAGTATAGCTAAAACCGGGATGTAACAATATCATACCATTTGCTGGTAATTTCCTTGATTCCAATTATTGTAAGGCATTTTGAGTATTTTTTTCAGTAACATGGCTTTCACTTCTGTGACTTTTGAACACAGTGAAGAGCTTGTTTCTACGTACCCCGTCAAAAGTATTTTCAAAGTTAACACACTGTGTATAAACTCGGGCTCACCTCTCAAAGCAATTATATTATCTTGGCATTCCCTCCCCTTGTGAAGAGCTGTACTGTATTTCACTCATGTTTCTGGGGCTTCTTACTCACTTTAAGTTAATTTTACAAGACATACTAATTAAGGAGATATCATGGTAATTATCCCAATCTCTCTAGTTTCCTTTCTTGTAAATTGACACAATGACTTCTGCCAATCATGTGGAACCAAGCTGGTTTTCTGTGGCAATTGAATGATCCTGTGTAGTCAAAGTGCACCTGTAGTTTTCCTGTACATAAATAATTCTGGATTACTTTCATTAAAACATTTACCACTCTTTGAAGGCAATTGGTCCCATAAAACTTCAGGCACATGGCAATAGAGAACCTATGTGTGCATGCCAATGGACCAGGCTTTGAAGTTGTTGCATGCTGCCCTGAAGGTATTTCTGGGCACCTTTTGATATTCTATATTATTTTCAATGCTTATGCTACTTACTATGTTTGCAATCAAGTACTGGAATTGTGTGAACTAGCCTTGTGGTTGTCACTATAGTAGGTCATTATTATTTTTTAAATAGCTTTTAGGTACCATTTTTGACTTGCATACATGTGTAGGTTTCACATTTCCTCTGTCTCGTGAAACTGTTGACTTTTACATTGTTCATTTTCAGGAAACTTACTTGAAGAAGATGAAGTTCTCGAATGGCTTAGGAAGAATCGCTACCGTCACCCGGAATTAAATCTTTTCATGTATGGTCTTGGTGCCTTAAGTCTGAGTTTCATTCTGTACACAGTTTTCCTGATCTTCTGTTTCAACAAAAATAAAGAGAAGAAGGAGTAAATCTAGAAAATGGCAAATAAAGGGAAATAAAAGGAAGTATGACAGAAGCTAAATTTTTGTGCCTTTTACAATCCATGGAGGAGAGGTGTGTGCGAGTGTGTGTTGGACTTAGGATTACCACTTTAAGTTTGCACCTGGATGTGGAAGTATGACTGGGTTCCTGCTGCTATGTGTTCAAAGCTTAAAAATGTGCTTTCTTTGTCAGTGTCTAGATGTAGAAAATTGGCTTTAATTTGCATTTCATCTCATACTGTTCAATTCTGATATTTGTTGTAAAATGTCTGTTTTATAGTAATTGTTTGTTTATACATGAAAGAACTGCAGTGTACAAATAAGATATTGAAATTGTGTGAAATCTAATGTTTTAAAAAAGCTGTTGAACAACTTGCACAAGGGGCAAATCTATTTTATAGCATTTACCTTAAACCTATGCTGTGAATTATATATAAATTTGGTCAAGCTATACATACCAAACTCCTAGTCCATGTACAGCGTGTGATTTTTGAAATTTATTCAATAACAAATATTGCTCTTGTTGGTTTCGGTGAAGAATTTGAAAAATGTGTGATGTAAATTATATCTCTGCTTTTATATTGATATCAGAATGTGTTGATCGTGTTAAAATATTTATTATATGGTTTTTTAACTGTTTTAACACATATCAGTCGCAACTATTTCCCACTTCTATATGATGTGAGAGCTTAAAAGATCATCTTACACTCTGCGAGTACATGCCTTGGTTTCTACTGTACTGCTTGCATGTATAGCATAGTTGTACAGGATGTGAAATTTCTGTTTCAGGTTAATGTGATCATAGCATTTTTTACAGTATGTTAAAAATGTGCTTGACAGTCCTAGCTGTTTTTCTTAATTTGTGCATGAATCCTTCATGTTGGTATCATTTTGTACTATTTTCTTTCAAAAGGTGCAGTTTGCTCCATCTGTCTTCTCATGTGTTGCTACTACAGAGGAACTTTTGTGATAAATTCATTTTCTGACTAGTCAACATGTGATTCCATAGCATCATAGCAAATAATTTATGCTGTAGATTCACGGTTATCCTTGAAAGAAGCCATATTTTAGTTTTCATAATGCTTATTCTCATACTCAAATATGTAAAAAAAATGAGTGCATGAAATTTCAGGAATTAAGAATAAACCCATATCAAACTATACCTCCATGGATTTTTACTGAAGCTTTTCATTTTGAGGTATTGTAATACAGGATTTGTATGCATTCAGTACTCAGTTACAGTCATTATTTATGTGCTACTTATTTTGTTAATTTAAAATCCTGAAATCTTAATTCATCCATATTGCTGAAACCCCCCCCCCTTTTTTTTTTCTTTCGTGCTATGAAATCACACTTTGAATCTCCCCCAATCAAACGTTTAAAATACCTTAATGTAATAGTTACCTGTTAACCTGATAAAATTCTCATATCATAATATAATTGTATGGTCAATAACTTTACACGACAGATGTTCATGTTGTGTAATAACCTGTCTGGAACTGTTTCTGCCTAGGATTGTTGTCTATAAAATGAACCTTTGGAATGAATGTGTTTGTTTCAGCATCTTACCATTCAGTCTGTGCCATTTGACTTCTTGTTATGTTGTATACTGTCAATCAGGGTGTATTATGTTGTTCATGAATAAATCATGTACTTCATTCCATGAAATAGGCTGTTCTTTTATGGGTTTCGGAGCAATTGTATTTATTAGAAAACACTGGAAATACCTGGACCAGGATTTTTAGCAATTAGTTGTACCAGTTTTCACATTGCTACAGCAGGAGCTGTGCATTTTTCAAGGTACATCAAGCAGGGTTAGTTGATTTAAATCATAAATAGAAATCTCCATTATGTATTTGTAAAATCCACTAAAATTAAAACTGCATGTGCTCGAATTAACAGTGCTAAATTTAGTTCTGTTATTCACTAAACAAAATCAACTTCATGCTGAAACAAAACACTGTTAGAAATTCTAAGTAGGTTCGCGCATTGATCTCAAATGACTGATTCAACAAACGAAAGAGAATTCTTGAACTCACAGAACGAATAGTTGAAAGCATAAAGAGTATTTACCACCTTTAAATAGATAATCCATTATCTTTAATCAAATGAATATATTCATAACACATCACTGAAACACTGAACATCTAAGAAAACACACGCAATCTAACTTTATATTGGTTTTTGGAACAACACCACATACGCAGTACGTTCACACATAACTCCATCGTTTTTGTTTTGGTTCTCTAGGGAACAGCCTTTTCTCTTCTCAGGTCGAAGGCCAGGCAAGCACTTCACGATTTCTTGCGTTGGAGGAAGGATGAGAGTTTTCTTTTTATTTACAAATAAGTTCGCTTAACGCAGCAACGCCATCTATATTGTTTTTTGTGTGGAATTTGAACGGACACATCGCACTTTTTCCAACGAACTCCCAGTTGTCTGGAACAGTTCTGCACCATGAGACCTAGGGATGTCCTTAATTGTTCAAATTGTGGTCTGGCCAATGGCTTTGTCAGGATGTCTGCTACCATTTGGTCAGTTCTACAATAATCCAACTTGAGAATCATACCTTGTAGTTCTCGTATGAATTGGTATCGCACCATGATGTGCTTTGATCTTGCGTTTATCTTTTCATCTTGGATTAAACTTATGGTGGATTATCTTGAAATATTACAGTCTCATTTTGTTGTTCACATTCTGAGTCTTTGAGTAGTTCCCTTAGCCATATTAGTTCTTTGCTGCTCTCCGCTGTAGTGATAAATTCAGCTTCTGTTGTTGACAATGCTGTCATTGATTGTTTAAGACTTGCCCAGGATATTGCACTATTTCCCAATATGTAAACAAATCCTGATGTGGATTTCGAGTCAACTCTATCACCTGCCCAGTCAGAGTCTGCATATCTTTTGAGGATGAGTGGACTTTCAGCACTTAATATTAGTTTCAAATCAATAGTTGCCTTTAAATAATGAATTAACTTCATCAAGGCTTTCCAGTCTTCCATGTTAGGTTTTTCCACTTTTCTACTCAATATTCCTATAGCATTGGAAATATCTGGTCTTGTCACAATTGAGAGGTACTATTTCTCTATAACGTCCATTTTCATTAATGTATTCTTGTATGCCTTTTCCACAGTTAGTGCTTATTGGTGTTTTACTTTCTTTGTTAGGTTCAGTATCATGATTCTGAATAATTTCCATGATCTTGTTTCTTTGGTTAAAAAGGAAACTTCCGTCTTCTTCTCTTTCTACTTGTATACCAAGATAATATGTAACTCACTAATATGTAACATAAGTTGCCAAAAAAGTTTGTTTATCCTTATTCTTCAATGATAGTAAACATGGATCTGCTGTACTCTGAATAAAACCTATGTTGCATAAAATTTTTATAATTGTTTTATTCCAATTTCTTGCACTTTGTTTTAAACCATAGATACTTTTTTCAGTTTACATACTTTGTTTTCTTTACCTGATTCTTCAAATCCTTCTGGTTGAACCATATATACGTCTTCTTCCAATTTTCCATGAAGAAACATTGTCTTTATGTCCAAATGATGAACTTTTAGCTTCTTGTTTGCTGCAACTGTCAAGAGAGTTCTTAAGGTTGTATATTTAACTACTGGTGAAAATGTATCTTCAAAATCTATTCCTGGTTGTGTTGAGTGTATCCCTTTGCAACTAATCTTGCCTTATAAGTTTCTATATTACCATTAGCATTATATTTTCTTTTAAATATCCATTTGTTCTTGATTGGTCATTTTCCTTCAGGTAAATCTACCAAAGTCCATGTATCATTCTTTCTCATTGCTCTTAATTCTTCATTTATTGAATTCAACCATTTATCCTTTTCTGAATTTTCCATTTCATGAATCTCTACCAAATTTTGTGGATCTTTTCTATATAGAGTCTTTGCTATATATGCAAGTATTTCTGGTGGTTTACCTTTATTTTCTCTTGGTGATCGCCTTGGTTGTTTTTCAGATTCATCTTTTTCTTCTCCATTAACTATACTTCCCGATGAATTTATTCTATTTTCAATTAGAATTTCTTGATTACTTTCAATTTTCTTCTCATTTTGTCTACAAAATGTTTCTAAACTTTTTTCTTTCATCAAATTTTACTGTTCTGGTTATGACCAGCTCATTTGTTTCTGGAATGAGGACTCTATATCCTCGAGATCTTTCATCATATCCCATTAGAATTCCTTCTTGAGCTCTATTCCCCAGTTTTCTCCTTTTTTGTTTTGGTATGTATACATAGGCCTTTGACCCAAATACCTTGATGTGACCTAAATATGGAGTGTATCCTTTCCACATTTTAAAGGGTGACTTCCCTGTTGCTTTTGTAGGAACTCTATTCTGTATATATGTAGCAGTTGATACAGCTTCTGCCCAATATTTATCATCTATTTCAGCATCTAGGAGCATAGCTTTTGTCATTTCTATTAAACTTATATTTTTGCGTTCTGCAATGCCATTCATTTGAGGTGAATATGGGATAGTGATTTTATGCTCTATTCCCTGTTCTGCTAAATAACTTTCAAATTTTGCTCTGCAATATTCTCCTCCACTATCTGTTCTTACACTTTTGGGTTTCTTATCAAATTTAGTTTGAACTGAGGCTACATATTCCTTGAATTTTATCACTGCTTCATCTTTATTTCTTAGCAAATAAGTGTATGTGTATCTAGAATAGTCATCTATAAAAGTAATGAAATATTTGTATCCACTTGGACTGGCTTTACTCATTGGACCACATTTATCTGTATGTACCAATTCTAGTATTCCCTTTGTTTTGTAAGTGTTCTGTTTTGAGAATGGTTTTTGTGTGAGTTTACCCTTTATTCATATCTCACAGTTCTCTTGCTTTTTACAAATTGATAAAACAATACCTCTAGCTAATCCATTTTTCTCCATTTGCTCTAGCATCTGTATATCTCTATGTCCTAATCTTCTATGCCATAAGTTTGAGCAATTTTTCTCTTCACATTTTGCAACTAAATTAGCCTTTTCATTTATAGCCTGTAATTTATACAAATTGTTTGAGTTGTCTACTATACCTGTTGCTACAATAATTTCTCCACATTTTATTATGCACTGTCTATCTTTAAATGATACTTCATATCCTTTTTCTGTAATCTTTCTAACTGACAATAAATCCGTTTCCAATTTAGGAACATATAATACATCCTTTATCTCAAATTTTTTAATTGTATCTTTTTCAGCTTTACAACTTAGGAAAATATTTCCTATTTCTTGACTTTATTTGAGTGCCATCAGCTGTAGTGATCAATTGTGATTTATCATTAGAAAGCTCTTTAAACAATGCTATATTGTTAGACATGTGTACTGTGGCTCCACTATCGATTGTCCAATTTTCAGAGTTTTTGTTATGTAATGACTTTGTTTCTAATGAAAAACTTTTATTTTCCTTTTTTATTTCAATTTCCTTTTCTTCTGGTTTTATTGTTGCTGTCTTCACTAAGTTGTGAGATTGGTTAGATGTGGATTGACCTTTGTGAAATATTTTCTCTATGTTTCCCTTATTTTTATCTCTTTCTCTTTTAAAATGCCAACATTCATTTTTGGTATGATTCCATTTGTTACAGTATGTACAAAACTTACTTGGTTTTATGTTGCGGTTTTTACCTCCAAACCTAGTTTTTAACACTGTTGTACTTGCATTTGAATTATTTGTGCTTGTTTGAGTTATTAGATCAGGAAAGCCATATCAGATCACCTAGGGCATGTCACCCACCCATCTCAGATTTTTGTGAAAATTGGCACAAAGTATTGTACTGGTGAGATATGAAATCTTTTAAAATTTTAGGTCAGTCGGTCCATTAGATTTTGAGTAATGCCACCTTAAAGATTGGGTAGCTCTGCCTTTAAAGTTTTTGCTCTGAGTTTTCAGAACTACACTGTAAGATCCAAAAAAAAAAAAAAAAAAAAAAAAAAAGTCATAACTTCACAATTGCAGCCACATTTTTTTTATTAAATTATCTGCATGATCCATACATTTGGGAACAACGTTTTCTGCACATGTTTTGAATTAAAAGAACTTTTTTTATAAATTTAATGACCAAAAACATGGAAAAATGAGGACACATTTTTATTAAACAATTTTTTTTAATGAGCCCCCACTTCAAATTTGCTAAAAATATTTTCATGTGTGTATTATAATGTAACCTTTCAGCAGGAGAAAAAATTCTGTGGGCAATTCGCAATTTTGGCAAGGGAAAAGAAATGGCGTGTTTTATGTACGAAACATTTCGACATATTACCCAATTTTTTTATTAAGTTGTTGCTTGACCATTTCATGCACCTTTCCCCCTCCCCGAATAGTTTAACCCTATTGGTGAGTAGCTCAAAACAATTTTTATTTTATTTTTATGTGCCACCATCTTGGATACAGGTTTATTTTTCTTCTCTGCGGCACGCCAAAATAGGGACTCACAATGGTTTTGAAAAAAGGCAATTGCTTTCCTCTTATTGTAGATCAAAAGTTATGGTTTTTACTACCTTAAAGAGGACATTTTAGGCTTACAGAAAATGTATAGAAATGATAGAAAATATTTTTTTTAACACTTTGCTTAAAAGGGTGTTGAAATCTTCAATACTCGCAAGCATAAATCACCATTTTTGATGGACTGTTAAGGTGACTGGAAGTTGGAACCCCAAGTTGGGAATTTTTATGTAATAACTATGGCTAGTAGAGTTTTCAGCTATGGAGAACTAAAGTCTGGGTTTGGTCCCCCCTCCACCCCCAAAGTTGCAAAATTTTCAACTTTTGCAGATTTTAAGGTTATATATTTCGAAAGAGGGACCAGATATTTTGTTTTTCCCACCAAGGATACCACTATTGGTACTCAACAAAACCTGTGAGTTTCATTTTGTGGTTCAAACTGGTTTACAAGTTACAGGCTGGGAAATATTTGTGAATAAATGGTAACATTTCATCACTCAGAAATGCAGAAAAACTGATGAATATTTATGCTTATTTCTGTTTTCAAAATATTTCTAAGTCTTATGGAATTATATTTTAAACACCGTTAACTACCAAATACTATATGTACAATTTATACATAAGGTAAAAAAAAAAAAAAAAAAACCTCAGCAGAGCATATTGTACAGTTTGCAACTACTCACAAACTTTAGCAGCAACACTTGTCTAGATGTATAGCCGTACTTCTGTGAGTGCACTTGCTTGCAACTCACTATATTTGTTACTGTTGAATTTAATATTTTGACCAATTTCAATTTGTAACTGATCAAACCGCTAGCCTAGCCTGCAAAGCCGTGCTCACAATCGCCAGTCAAATTGACAAAGTTTTTTTTATAGTTGCTGTGCTTAAAAATAATCAACAATTGCGAAAAACGCGACCAACGGGGCCACCTCTGCTATCCCAAGCTGTTTTGTTTATTTAAGAATAAAAGCAAGTGCAAAGATTAGGTGTAACTAAATTTCCTACTAATTTTAATAAAAATATAAACTAATGAAACAAACCATTTCATGATTTTTTTTTACATTGAATGATACGTTTATGTATGATTTATAAATGAACTTTTCCTTGGTTACATAAGAGATAAATGAATTCTTTTCTCTGTCAGTTTGAATTAAAACTAAACACAATTACTAATTTTCATATGAAAAAAACTTTGTCTAAACCTGTTTGGACAGGCTATATGTTTTTCCTGTTGCAGTGTTTACCTCAACCAAACATAATATATGTGTTAGAGGTACTTCACAATCATTATTAGGCCAATAAAAGGATGGAGGGCCCATGTGGATGCATGAATCGAACACTCACATCACCTTCATCATAGTTAATCTTTTCAACAAATCCCACATGCTACACTGCAGTTAGCATGTAACTGTAACTCATCTTGAAAATTAGTTCAGAGCTGCCACTCGGTTCAAGCAGTAAAAAAAGTTGAAAAAGTAGCCAAAATTATATATATATATATATTATTGGGATGTAAGGTCAGGTGATACGCAACATCACAGCCTCTCCTTGACAAATGTCAACCCCGCCTTCTCGTGGTGCATCCTGTTCCCACTAAAGGGGCTCTGACTACCGCCAATGGCGGTATAACTATATCATCGGGATTAGAGGAAATGCTATCCCACACTCACCAACTCGCTTGGCCAGCGTGGTGAGTTATGGCCAAACCCCTCAAATGACTCCACAACTTAAATCTTGGCCCTCAGTCTCTGGCAGCTGGAATGTACCTGGCCAAGGCAGCGGCCAGTGCGACATGAAGGCAGAGGGTGCTAAGAATCACCGGAGGACTGGACTAGGCTGTCATCTGATGCTGGCCTTGGCTACGTATAAGGGACACTCCCTATCTTCTGATTCAAGGCTTTTGAATTGGAAGAGGAACTACAAAGGATCAAGTGGGACATCGTCGGGCTTAGTGAGGTAAGGAGAAAAGGAGAAGATCTCATTGAACTGAAAAGTGGACATCTCTTCTACTGTCGTGGGACAGATACTGGCAGAACTAGTGGTGTTAGATTTATAATAAACAAGAAACGGAAGGATAAAGTTGTAGAAGTCGAAAGTTTCTCTGACAGAGCTGCACGATTCGTTATCCAACTCTCAAGAAGATACCAGGCTCAGGTTATTCAAGCTTATGCACCCACCACAACTCGTCCTGAAGAAGAAATTGAAGAATTTTATGAAGAAATTCGTCATCTAAATAATAAAGGTAAGCAGCACGTAAAGATAATTATGGGAGATTTCAATGCAAAAATAGAGCAACGGCAACAGAATGAAACTTCAGTAGGTAAATTCGATCACGGCAGTAGAAACCAGCTTGGAAATACGCTCGTGGAGTTTGCAGAGGCAGAAGAGTTTTTCATCATGAACTCCTTTTTCAAGAAAAAGCCACACAGGAAATGGACATGGAGACATCCAAATGGGACGACAAGTGAAATTGCTTTTATTATGTGTAACAAAAAATTCGTCATAGAAGACTGCAGTGTGCTAAACAAGTTCAACACAGGTAGTGACCATAGATTGGTGAGATGTAAGATGCACCTCAACACTAAACTCGAACGTGGCAAGCTCATAAGACAAACAAAATGTTTTGACATAACCAACCTTAACAAACACCATAATACTTTCAAGTTGGAACTGAAGAAATAGATTCTCTGCTTTAGAAGGCCTAACATCGGAAGAAGTGGATATTTCTGAAGTTAACAGAAAAGTAACCAAAGCTCTTATGGAAACAGCAACAAAATTAGCTGGGTCTAAGAACAAGTTGCATGTGAACAAATTATCAGGAAAAACCAAAATGTTGATGCAAAAAAGACGAGAGATGAGGACAACTAAAGAAGATGTGACTTCCAAAGTGGAATATATGGAGCTATGCAAGACAGTACGAAAAAGTATCACTGAAGACGTAAGGAAATTCAACTGTGAGCTAGTGGGGAAAGCAATTGAAAACAACCAAAGCCTAAAGATAGCAAAAGGACACCTCAGTAAGGGAAGAAAACATATTATGGCACTGAAAAAAGATGGTTCTGTAACAAGAAATAGAGGCGAAATTTTGACAAGAGTGAAATATTTCTACTCCAAATTATATGAAAGGGATGATACATGTACTCCATACATCATGAAAGGTACCAGTACCAGAGTTCTTGCAGTCCTCCCAGAAGAAGTTGCACATGCAATCAAGAACATGAAGTGGGGAAAAGCTCCAGGAGAAGATGGAATTACTGTATACATCATACAAGAAGCAAGTGGAGAAATTGAAACAGTGCTCGCCCAAGTTTTCACTCAATGCTTTAATGAGGGAAATATTCCTGAGGGTTGGAACAATGCTACAATAATCCTGCTACATAAAAAAGGTGGCATTGAGGATCTCAGGAACTATAGACCTATCAGCCTCCTATCAGTGGTTTATAAAATATTCACTTAAAGTTCTTTCACACTGCTTGAAGGTAACACTGGACATGGCTGAATCCGAGAGAACAAGCTGGATTCAGGAGTGGCTACAGCACTATAGATCATATCCACATACTGAGAGAACTAATTGAAAGAACGAAGAAATATGAAATTCCATTATGCATGACATTTATCGATTATGAAAAGGCCTTTGATTTGGTGAAACCATCAGCAGTTACAATGGCTTTGAAATCCTGCGGTATTGAAGATGCATACATTAATATTATTACTAACATCTATGAAAATGCAAGTGCAAAAATTTGGCTGTTTGAAAATACAACACACATAAAAATTGGAAAAGGAGTGAGACAAGGTGACACCATATCTCCGAAGCTCTTTAATGCCACATTGGAAAGGTCTTTCAATCACTGAACTGGGAAAACAAAGCGATACAGATTAATGGATATTATCTAACTCATTTCCTTTTGCTGATGATGTAGTCATTTTTGCAACTACCCCATCAGAGCTGCAGAGTATGATCCAGGAACTTGCTGACAAGAGTAAAGAAGTGGGATTAAAAATGAGCTTTCAGAAGACAAAAGTGATGTACAATGCTTTTACAAGAAATGAAGATTTATCAATTGATGGAGATAACAGATACGTACGTTTATCTTGGACAGCAGATATCAAGTGAGGGTCACATTGATGAAGAAATTAATCAGCGTATAAAACTTGCCTGGAGAGCTTTTGGAAGAAACAGCATAATTTTCAAGAGCATTATGTCTTAAAAGAAAAGTGTTTGATCAATGCATCCTTCCAGTGCTTACCTATGGTGCAGAGACGTGGACCTTAACTAAAAGAGACATACAAAGGCTGCAGACAACGCAAAGCAGCATGGAGAGGTGCATGCTTGGTGTAACCAGGAGAGATAAGAAGAGGAACTCGTGGATCCGAAAAATGACAAGAGTGGAAGACATCATGATCAGAGTTAAATCCCTGAAATGGCAATGGGCTGGACATACTGCCAGAAGGACAGACCACGGATGGACAGCTAAAATTTTAGATTGGATTCCAAGGGACAGGAAAAGACCCAGAAGAAGACCACATGGGAGATGGATGGGTGAAATTCGAAAGTATGCGGGAGTAACATGGAGGAGACTGGCACAAGACAGACCGTTGTGGAAGAAACTTGGGGAGACCTTCGTCCAGCAGTGGATTGATAATGGTTGACAATGATGATGATATGTTATTATTAATAGCCTCCTCATCACCTCTTATAGCCCCGATTCACCCACCTTATTTCTATTTTATTTTTTAAACTACTTTATATATTTATACATGAACAGGAAAGTAATTTAATTATAAAAATATGGAGCAAACATGTGACAAATGTAGTTTTTTTATCAAAAAATACACTAAAATTATTTATTACGTACGGAAAAAGTTGGTAATAATTATATAAATTATTTTGCATAAGTTCTGCTTTGTTATACTTTAGATTTTCCTTAATAATAACACATGAATAGAAAAAGTAATATAATTGCAAAAAAATAATGGAATGAACATTATTAGTGACAAATGTAGTTTATTTAATTAGTAACAATGTACTAAAAATATTTATTTTTTCTGGAAAAAGTTTTTAATAAGATGTGTCCTCTGCTTATCTAAATTATTCTGCATAAGTTCTGCTTCTTTACAAACGAGATTTTCCTGTTCTTTTACAACTATCATTCCTTCAAGCGTTGCTTGCTTCCCCAAGATCATTTCTGTCCAAATCTTTCTTTAACTTCGAATGCACTTCTTCAAAAAGCTTGTTACTGGTTGTTTTTTTCTCATTACGATCTTTTTTAATTCTTTTCAGATCTTCTTATAGTTTTTCAATACACTGTTTTTTCTTTTTAATTTCTAATTCACTTTCTTCTATGATCTTGGCTTACTTCTTCCTTCTTTAAGTTCAACTGTTGCTCCATTTTTTTATTCTCTAGATGTGTCATGTAGGAAAAGTGGGCAGATCTTGCCAAAGCCAGTAGTTCCCTGGTGATTGCGATTAATCCTGGTTTGTTTCCATAGTTTTTTTTAAAGCACATTGAATATTAATTCTTGCATTTGACATACACACTGACATGGATGCTTTGTCATCAGTCAAAATTCTACCAGATTGAGAGAAACCTCTCAACATCTCCACTCCCATGAGACAGAGTGAAACATACCTTTATAACTTCTGCAACATTTGGATACTTCAGCATGCCACAAGGGAGTTTGAGATTAATGTACGTTTACCAGTACTCATCAATTGGAGACTTTTTATTTGCTTCAACTTTTTTAACTGTAGCCTTTTCCACTCATCTTGAAGGATGTCAGTGCGAATATCTATGGGAAGAGCCTTAGCAATCTTTACAATATCCGTAATGCTGCGATTTGAATTTTTCTCCTTAGGCTGCAGAAAACGCATGTGTTTAAGAAAAGATGCAGACGTAGATACAGATAGCAATGTTTTCTGTAGAAGAGGTTTACAACTGGCAATATAATGTTGCTGTAAACCCCTTAGAAACAGAATGACTTCTTTTTCTGGCAAGTCTTTCATGTAAGCTTCCACTATGCCGTTAACCACAACAGCTTTTAATGGAAGAAGGTTGCCCGACTGAAAGATTTGTTCCTGCTCCCATGAACATGATGTATTCAGTTTCTTTAATATGTCAGTCTTGCAAACCTGACCAATAAGAGAGCAGCAGAGTATTTTCAGTTCATCATACAAAATATGAATGAGCGGTTCTTGCTTTTGAAACCTCTTAGTGAATGCAAGAACTATCGTGGTATTAGCCTACTAAGTGTGCCAGGGAAAGTGTTTGGTAAGGTTGTTATTGAAAAAGTACGAGGTCTTACATCAGAGAAAGTGTGGGATGTTCAGAGTGGTTTTATGCCTGGTAAAGGCTGCACCAACCAGATTTTTGCATTACGCATGATGATTGAAAATTATCTGGCTGTTGGTAAGAGTTTTTGCTGCTTCATAGATTTAGAGAAAGCATACAACCGAGTGAATAGGACACTTTTGTGGAAGGTATTGAATGAATATGGTGTTACTGGGAATCTGCTTAATAATGTAAAAGCCATGTATGCTGGTAGTAGAGCTTGTGTACAAGTGAATGGTGTTTTATCAAAATGGTTTTCTATTGGTGCAGGAGTTAGACAAGGTTGTGTAATGTCACCATGGCTGTTTAATATATTTATGGATGTATGCATGCGTGATGCCAAAATAGATAATAGTGGTTTATGTCTTGGTGATATCTGTGTGTGCAGATTGCTGTATGTTGATGACACTCTCCTGTTGGCAGAGAGCAAAAGTGATTTGCAGAGTATGTTGTCTTGGATGCACGAAGTTTTCATGAAATTCAAACAGTATAAATAAGGGAAAAACCAAAGTTATGGTGTTTGAGAGAGGAACGGGTAGCACTGAATGTAATGTAAGTATAAATGGCACTGTGATTGACCAGGTGAGTGAGTTTGTGTATTTAGGAAGCATGTTTGACAGAGAAAACAAATTGGATGGTGAAATTAGTAGGCGAGTGAATTCTTCATTGAAAGTCATTGCTGCTCTGGGAGATTTTCACAGGAATGATATGTTCTCCTGAGAGTCCCTCATGGCTGTGTATGAAACTGTAATTGTTCCTACTCTGATGTATGACAGTGAAACCTGGGTATTGCAGAAGAAACATAGGAGTCGTTTGAGTACTAGAGAAATGCGTTACTTACGTGGGGTTTGTGGCAAGACGCTCTCTGATTGTGTGAGGAATGAAGATGTGTTGCAGTTGTGTGATGTGAAGCAAAATGTTGTTAGCATGGTGGAGACCAATATGCTTTGGTGGTTTGGCCATGTTGAAAGAATGAGTGATGAGATGCTTACTAAGAAAATCTTTTTAGCCCAAGTGACAGGAAGGAAGGTGAAGGAAGACATGGGCGGATCAGATTCAGGAGTGTCTGCATGAGAAAAAGATTATGAGTATGAAGTATAAAAGATCTTGTGTACAGTGTGTAATGGATATCAGTAAAGTCCAAGTTGTATGTCAAGATCGCTGTAAATGGAGAAGTTTGATATGACAACAGTAAGTAAAAATATCTGGTGGTTTGTACTTCTTTTTGGAGCTAACCTCTGAATCTCAGAGAACAGCTTGGTGATATGTAATGTTTAGTGAATCCTGTAAACAAATCAGCACTTGACATGACAAAAGTCAGTTCAGCTCTGTATGTTGGTTTTTTCAGGAATGAGCTGATAACTTTGAACTTTCTAGTTGACATTAAGGCTGCACATTCTTTAGGGATAAAATTCAAGAAATATTTCTCTAGAGCAGGACTTTGTTCAAGCAGGCATTCACAAGAATCTCTCAAGGTCAGCCACCTTGATGGCACATGCTTCAATAATTTCTTCCTTGGCACATTCATTTCTTGTTGTACTTCGGTGTAATCTTCCCGTCTACTCGGAAAACCAAAGAAATGGAAAACTGTAATAGAAATATCTGAACATTTCTTTCCTAATTCATTAAGACCCTTCAGGAAGGCATTATGAACCACATGTATGTTGCATGTGCCAATGTTAATAAGGCCACTACCTCTAACAGACAACACTTCTTCATTAACTAGTCTGTGCACTTTTATATTGACGTTGGGTCCATCACTTCCTAACAACATGTGAGTTAAGGACAGATCTGATTTTTCTAAGGCCAGCAATATATGCTTTGATAGTTCTTCTGCAGTCGCGTGATTTAAGAAGAAAGATTCAAAATGCATAACCTGTATTTTCCCTTATTTTTTGACCAATATCTTATTAATATTTGAAGTTCTTTTTCATTTTCTGCATTTGTCTCATCAAACTGAATACTGTAATATGAACCCTGAGCATTTTTGATCATTTGGTTATGAAAATAAGGACCTGATGCTTCCGTAATAAGATAACTCACTTTAGTTTTCGACAAGGAAAACCCATTAGGTACACACTGTGGAAACATGGACTGAAATATATCACTTGCCGCCCCGGTGGCGCAGTGGTCTAAGCGATGGCCTCTGATCATTCGTCCGAAAGGGGTCCGGGTTCGAATCCCGGTGAGGCATGGATGTTGTGTTTGTCTTACGGCACTGGCTCTCTCCCTTCCCTGGAACCAGTGACCCTAAATTAGGGACGGACAACTGCTTATAGCCCATTGAGTTGCTCATGGTGGTCGTTAAACCTCCAATAAAAAAAAAAAAAAAAAATATATATATATCACTTATTCCGTCGCATGAAGCAGCAGAATAATTTCTAACAACAGTTTTCAGCGCCCAAAATAATTCTACTCTAATTGCACTGTCTTTTGAACTGTATAAAAGCACTGCACCTGTAGTACTGACTGGCTCTAATACAGAAAAGGATGATCCAGATTGATGGTTATCACGTATTGGAGCTGCAGGTGGTCCAATTCTTGCTGATAAATGCAGTTGAAGCGGAGACATCTTTGTTGAAACATTATTTTTATGTTTCACAGACTGTGAATGCTGAGTCACAGACTGCAACTCTTTAGTCATTGTAAAGTTGCATTCACAAACAACACAATATCCTTGATCTTCAGAGTTTCCCTTTTTTAACCACTCAGATATTTTAACACCGTGGCAATCTGTTTTTGATAGCCATGAAGTCTGAAACGTGCACTTTCCCATGTTATTTTCTGTATTCAGAATCAATCTATAAAAAAAAAGCCTCAGTATAGAGTTCTATACAAGATAAAGAATAGAAAAACACTTATAGTTGAATTCAGCATGTAATTAACTTTTGTGTCTTTCTGTTTAATTGGTAAGTTTAACTCTTCAGATAAAATAAAAGGATATAACTCTACAGATAATATATCCTTAAGGATAGATATATTTGTTTATTCTCATCATCAGAGTTCAATCAGTGAAATTTAAATAAGGCCTATAATTTATTTCAATTAGAATAAAAATGATGACCTTAGGTACACAGCTGATTTCTCTAGGTACCCGTACACTACATTGTAGTTGATGTTTCTTGCTGTTTATTCCTAGAAAAGGAACTTAAAGTAATTTTGAATTAAAAAGGTTACCAAATAGTGACTTAAAAAAGAAAAAGTAACTTTTAGTTGAAAAAGTAACCAAGTGGCAGCCCTGTTAGTTACACTGATTTCGGAAATAATGCTGTAATATTTATCAACTTAATCTCTGAGCACCAATTCTAAAATTGGGAAGTGGTGTAAAGTGATGCATTGTGTGTGTACCAGGAAAAGCTTTTGCTTTCTCAAAACGGGGACTAAGCTGAGTACGCACTTTGTTCATTTCTTCTGAACACACAAAGAAAAAATGTAATTTCTTTTACATTATCTTTGCAGAAGTTATACATCCTTGCAACAGATATTATTGGTTGAGCTAAAGGTCACTGCAAACTGGCTTTTGTTCTTAGCCTTCTTACAGTCTGCACCAATACCATCAAATGGTGACTTGCCATGGCTTGTTGCAGAAAATTACCACTTCCTTACCAATTTAAAAAATTCCTGTTCATGATAGTCCAAGTACAGAAAATTCCAGCAGTTTTTCAATTGTGCAGAACAACCATCAGTGAAATACTCAATATTTCTCACAGTCTGTGGTAATACACAGCCTTTTTCCTAAACTGAAGGAAGTAGAAACATCCACAATGACTAGAAATTTTAGTAGGAAGCAAAAACAGAGATAGCAAGTGAAGATAGAACTTTATTTCGAAGTCCTGTAAGGAGAAATGATTTACGGGGGGGGGGGTGTCGACATTTATTAGTACTTATGGAAAGCATTTCATTATTAATACAAAAAAATTAGGTTGGACTTTTTTTTTTTCATGTTCTTAAAAGTATTTACGTGCACTGGATGAAAAACTAACTAAAGAAAATTCCTGTACCTTATTAGAACTTTCCATTCAACAGGTTAAATTACTTTTATTTGATTGCATATTTAACATGAAAATTGAATATTTCCCCTTGTTGAGTTTATGTACTATGTACTTAAGAAAAAAATCTGAAGATCCAAAATAAATTATTTTATTTGGTGATGATTTGAAGCGCGAGCATGTGTTGTATGTGTGTGTGTGTGTGTTCTCCCAGACTTAAGTTCTCCATAGCTGAAAACTACTAGCCATAGTTATTCCACAAAAATTCCCAAAGTGGGGTTTCAACCCAGGATGGTTCCAACCCCCAGTCACCTTAACAGTCAATCAAAAATGGTGGTTTATGCTTACGAATAAGTAATACCCCGAAGTTACACAATAGGTGGGACCGACAAGAAGCGCGTAAGTTTGGGTACAATTCTGCATACAAATACTTATAAATATTAGTTGATTGGGACCAAAGGTTTACAAAAACAGATGTCTTTTGTTAAAAATGTAATCAAATTGCAGTTATTCCTATACAATACATATATTAAAACATAAAAGACTTGCATAAAAGAAAGTTATTTCCATGTCGATGGCTCCATAAAATCTAACAGACTCGTCTGATGGCACTACGCCTTTTCTTTTCACGCAAAATTTCTTCGTAGCAAGCTAATGATTTTTTATTCCTTGCCTTGTGGCTGGAATCCGGTCATTAGAATCCGTGTTCTCCAAAATCTTTAACCCTTTTTCAATTAAGCTGAGACCTTCTGTTAAGTTTGCAATTGTCCTGTGTTGTTCTGGTGGAACTGGGTGTACAGTGTCGGCCTCTTCAGCAGCGCTTTGCTCACGCATCTCTATGAGCTCATCAATTGTAAGCCCCTTGTTATGTGAATCTAACAGCTCGCTGGCATCTTCACTGCCGACTTCCAAATCCAATTGCCTAGCAAGGTGGACAACTCCTTCTATTGCCTGAGTGACTTGAACTTGATCGGTTTCTGGCATCGTTTCCGCCTCGCACTGAAAAAAGAACGGATAAAGTTTTTTCTACACATCATTCAAGGTTTTTTGGGATATTTCAGCCCAAGAATCTCCGAAGATCCTTACGGCATCTAAAACATTAAACTGTTTCCAAAACTCTTTAACAGACAGTTGATCATTGAGCCTCATAGCTTAATTCAATTGTGGAAACGAACGTCGCGTGTAGTGCGCTTTGAAAGTTTTGATAACGCCTTGGTCCAACGGTTGAAGTAAGCTGGTTGTGTTTGGAGGCAAGAAAACAACTTTCACTCGTGGGTCGAAATCAATTAGAGTGGCAGGCGGGTGACCGGGTGCATTGTCAATAATGAGCATCACTTTAAACGTATTATTTTTTAGACTGGCAATAACGTTCGACTTCAGCTATGAAGTGGTGACCAAACCAGTCTTCAAAACTGGAAGCTGTCACCCAAGCCTTAGGATTTGACTTCCAAATCACTGGCAAACCAGCTCTAGATTTTTTTTTAGTTTTTTTTTTTAGAGCTCTTGGATTTTCGGAGCGATAAATTAAGAGGGATTTTAACTTACAATCACCAGCTGCGTTCCCACCAACCATCACTGTCAATCGGTCTTTGGAAGCTTTAAAGCCAGGAAACGTTTTTTCTTCACGCGCGATAAAAGTTCTTTTGGGCATCATCTTCCAAAATAGGCCGGTCTCGTCTACATTAAATATGGTTTGACTGCTATAGCCACCTTCTTCTATGATAGCCTTGAGTGTCTCAGGGAAAGAAGACGCAGCTTCTATATCGGAACTTGCCGCCTATCCGGTCTCCGCAATGCTGTGCCCGTTACAGCGATTTTTAAATCGGTTGAACCAACCGTTGCTGGCTACGAAGTTTTCTCCTTTAGCTTCTTCCCCAGCTTCTACTTTTAGCCTCTCAAAAATCAGCCTAGCTTGGTTGCATATGCTGTTCTAATCGACTGGACAATTCCTCACTCTTACTTGATTATCACACCATAATTTAAGCATCCTTTCCATCTCGGCAATAACCCCATGACGCTTACGAATTGTGCTTGAATTCAAGGACTGGGCATTTTTCACAGCTGCGAGAATTTTTTCTTTATCTTTTATGATTGTTCTTACTGTGGATACCGGCAGATCAAACTTCTTTGCTAGCTCACAAATTTTCATTTTGCCATCAAAATCCTTAATGATGTTGAGTTTAAATTTCAAAATCAACGTTTTCCTTTTCTTGCTAGATGTACAACAATCAAACTTACTTCGTTTGGACGATATAATTGCAGTTAGTATTACGCACGTTATTTTAAACGACACAATTTTGCACCTAACACAAAACAATCTCAAGTTACGTCGATCGTGAAAATCGTGTATGGATGGTTTCGCGTGAAACACGTCCCTACATGTCACTGCAAGTGCGACACCGGCAAGCGCGGGAGGTAATGCTTGGGTGAATTTGTGCGAAATACGTCCTGGGCGGTAAGGGGCGAAGCGGGAGCGCAGTAATAAGAAATCGCGTAACTTCGAGTTCACGTAAGTCAGGATATTACAGATTTCAACGCCATTCTAAGCAAGGTTAGAAAAATATTTTCTATCATTTCTATACATTTTCTGTAAACCTAAAATGTCATCTTTTAAGGTAGTGAAAACCAAAACTTTCAATCTACAATAAGAGGAAAGCAATTGCCCTTTTTCAAAACCATTGTGAGGCCCTATTTTGGCATGCCGCCGAAAAAAAAAATGAACCTATATCCAAGATGGTGGCACATAAAAATAAAATAAAAATTGTTTTGAGCTACTCACCGATAGGGTTAAACTATGGGTGGAAAAGGTGTACAAAATGGCCAAGCAACCACTTAATTAAAAAATTGGGTAATATCATGTCGGAATGTTCCATATATAAAACACACCATTTTTTTCTTTTCTTTTTTCCTTGCCAAAATTGCGAATTGCCCAAAGTATTTTTTCTTCTGTTGAAAGATTACGTTATAATACACACATGAAAATATTTTTAGCAAATTTGATGTGGGGGCTCAATTTGAAAAAAAAAATGTTTTGTTTAATAAAAATGTGGCCTCATTTTTCCATGTCTCACTAAATTTTTTAAAAAAGTGTTCTTTTAATTCAAAAAAATGTACAGAAACAAGTTGTTCCCAAATGTATTGATCATGCAGATAATTTAAGAAAAAAAGTTATGTGGCTGCAATAGTTAGTTGTGAAGTTATGATTTTTTTTGTCTTACAGTGTAGTTGTGAAAACTCATAGCACAGAAACTTTAAAGGCAAAGCTACCTAATTTTTAAAGTGGTTTTTCTTAAGATCTACTGGACCGACTGACCTAAAATTTTAACAGGTTTCATATCTCACCAGTACAATACTTTGTACCAATTTTCACAAAAATCTGAGATATGTGGGTGACATCTCGTGAAAATGCTGGGTGATTTGATATGGAAAACGCCCTGGCATAACTGTCGAGATGTTGAAATATGGTGGTGACTTTGTAATTGACTAGGTAACTGAAATTTGTCAGTTGTACTGGGAGTTAGGAATGGTCCCTCAGGATTGGAAGGATGCTATTATTGTTCCCTTGTATAAGGGAAAAGGTGATCAGACTGAATGCAAGAACTATCGTGGTATTAGCCTACTGAGTGTGCGAGGGAAAGTGTTTGGTAAGGTTGTTATTGAAAAAGTATGGGGTCCTACATCAGAGAAAGTGTGGAATGTTCAGAATGGTTTTATGCCTGGTAAAGGCTGCACTAACCAAATTTTTGCATTACGCGTGATGACTGAAAAGTATATGGCTGTTGGTAAGAAAGTTTTTGCTGCTTTCATAGATTTAGAGAAAGCTTACGATCGAGTGAATAGGACACTTTTGTGGAAGGTATTGAATGAATATGGTGTTACTGGGAATCTACTTAATAGTGTAAAAGCCATGTATGCTGGCAGTAGAGCTTGTGTACGAGTGAATGGTGTTTTATCAAAATGGTGGTGAAGGACTCAGACAAGGTTGTGTAATATCACCATGGATGTTTAATATATTTATGGATGCGTGCATGCGTGATGCCAAAATAGATAATAGTGGTTTATTTCTTGGTGATATCCGTGTGTGCAGATTGCTGTATGCTGATAGTTGGTTGGTTGTTTAAATTTTTATGGCACAAGGGCCATGGCTGCCCAAAGAGCGCCAAACAAAAGACACTCAAAACAATACAAAATAAATTAATTTAAAAACGTACAAAAGGTTAAAAACAGGTTGATTCGGTAAAAGTTAAAGATGAGAGTGAACACGTTAAAAACCAGAAGACGAATTTTAAAAAATCAATATCTTTTAAAAACGAAAACACTGGGAACATGTCGCATTCTTCACCCAGGATAGTCTACAGCTTAGCTGCTCCATCGTCCAACAAATGAGAATGAAAATAACGAAACCAATGATCACAAAAACGAACGCAAGTGCACAAAATATAAAGGACTGTAAGACGACAGTTGCACGTCTCACACACTGGGACAGTGTCGCCACACAGCAAGAAGTGGTGAGTGAAACGACACTACGACAGTGCCCAATGCGGAGACGCGCAAGAACAACTTGTTTACGACGGTTCTTCCTCAAGCTAGACTTCCATAGTCCGATCTGTGGTTTGATGGTATGAAGCTTATTGCTGCCCTGTTGAGACCACAGGGACTGCCACTCGTCCATGATAAATTGACGGATCAAAGGTCGGAAAAACAGTGGCAGCTGTGTGGGTGTCATGGACGAAACAGACCTGGCAGAGAGATCCGCCAGCTCTTTTACCCCGGATCTCAACATGGCCAGGAATCCAATAGAATCGGACCAAGAATCCAGCACCGGCCAAAGTTTCAAGAAGACGACGAAAATCTCTGCTGACCGGCGAGTCCGTATCCTCCGGAGAGGATAAGGCTTGAATGACTGTTGGGAATCGATGCAAGTCATAGTGCGACGATGGGACCTGGACTGAATGTGGCGCAAAGCGAGGTACACCGCACGCATCTCTGCCGAAAAGACCGTTGATTCCGGCGGAAGCCTCTCAGCACGAGTGTCATCGACTCACACAAAAGTGGACCCAACAACATCCCCGGACTTCGAGCCATCGGTGAACACAGGCACGAAATCCGGATAGAGACTGTTGTTCGGAAAACAGCTTCTGGTACACCAGAACAGGAGTTGATGACTTTGGCCACACACAAAGAGAGAGATCAGCCATTGCTTGAACCGGCTGCCATTGAAAAAAGGTGTCACACCAATCTTCGACAAATTTAGGCCAGCATCTAGCTCTATGTTTGACATCCGAATCCCGAAAGTGGGAGCACAAGAATGGCAGTTTGAAAACAAGCGAACACATTGCGGGTAGAAGACTTCCGGAATCGTGCAGTGGATAATCAGGAACGACTATTCCTGGGCAGTATTATTAAGTGTTATTACGCTTATACTTAGGCATTAAATATTAATATGCCCAAGCCGTTTTAACAGTTTTTCTTCCATCGTGTTCATACTCACAAGGTTTAGACACCAAATCAAGTTAGTATTATTGCGCCTTTATTTAGGCATTAAATATTAATACCTTGGCCTAGGTTTTTTTAACAGTTGTTATTCCATCATGTTCATACTTACAAGGTTTAGACACAAGGTAAAGTTAGTGTTATTCCAGTTTTACTTAGGCACCAAATATTAATACCTTGGCATAGGCCTTTTTAATAGTTTTTATTTCATCGTGTTCGTATTCATAAGGCTTAGATACCAAGTAAGTTAGTATTTTTACGCCTTTACTTAGGCGTTAAATATGAATACCTTGGCTTAGGCCATTTTAACAGCTTTTATTCCATCATGATCATATTCATAAGGTTTAGACACCATGTCAAGTTAGTATTATTGAACTTTTACTTAAGCATTAAATATTAATACATATGCAAACGAGTAGGCCTTTTCAACAGTTTTTATTCTATTGCGCTCCTATTTATAAAGTTTGGACACCAAGTCAAGTTAGAGTTATTGCGCCTTTACTTTGTCATTAAATATTAATATCTTGTCTTAGGCCTACGCATTAATATTTAATACCTAAGTTAAAGCGCAATAACACTAACTGGACCTGGAGTCTAAACCTTACAAATATGAAAACGATGGAAGAAAAAATATTAAAAATGTTTGAAGAGCGCAGTTGCTTTTAGCAATAAAAAAAAACACTAAGTAAATTTTGACACAAGCTGCTAAATATGACGACGCATTAATGAGAACAAAAATGAGCTTTATCTGATGCTTAAATGAATATAACATATATACAGTTGACTTAAGCTACAGCATTCTGTTACCATGTTGTAACTATCAAAATAAGAATGATTGGTTGGTGGATTTTAATGGCGCAAGGGCCATGCTTTTTCAAAGAGCGCCAGACACAAGACAATCAAACAAACAGCATTAAAAACGCGGTATAATGCTTAAAATCAGGTTGATGCGGTAAAAGTGAAAAATGAGAATGAAGAAAAGTGTAAAATCTAGATACGTTTAAAAAAGTCAATTCGTTTTAAAAATGAAAAGACAGACAGTATCGCAGTCGTCATCCAGAAGCCGCTGCAGCGTAGCGGCGGCGGCGTTCAACAAATGAGAATGGAAATAGTGAAAACGAGCAGCACGAAAACGAACACAAGTACATAGAACACGAATGACAGTGAGACGACAGTTGCATGTCTCGCAAACTGGGGCAGTGTCGCCACGCAGCAAGAAACGGTGCGTGAAACGAAAATTCCCAATGCGGAGACGCGCAAGGACAACTTCCTCACGACGATTCCTACGCAAAACTAGGTTGCCA
The DNA here is from genome assembly GCA_039090855.1 of Macrothele yani. Classification (NCBI taxonomy): domain Eukaryota; kingdom Metazoa; phylum Arthropoda; class Arachnida; order Araneae; family Macrothelidae; genus Macrothele; species Macrothele yani. The sequence continues at coordinate 121,638,509 of CM076996.1, forward strand.
TAGTCCGATCTGTGGTTTGATGGAGAGAAGTTTGTTCCTGCCCTGCTGAGACCAGAGGGACTGCCACTCAGCCATGATGAAGGAACGGATGCCAGGACGAAAATCTCTAAAAAACAGCGACAGTCGAGTGATTGGTATGGAGGTGACGGACCTGTCAGATGAATCCGCCAGCTCGTTACCTTGAATACCAACATGGCCAGGAGCCCAACAGAATCGGACCTGGAATCCAGCGCCAGTCAAAGTCCGCATGAGACGACGAACATCCCTGGTGACTGGAGAATCAACGCCCTCAGGAGAAGATAAGACTTGGATGACAGACTAGATTGCCATAGTCCGATCTGGTCAGTGCAAAGCATGGCGCAACGATGAGAACAGGACTGGATGTGACATAAGGCCAGCTGAACTGCATGCATTTCCGCCGTAAAGACGGTCGCCGCCGGCGGAATCCGCTCTGCGTACGTCTCACCAGTACACACAAAGGCAGATCATCACCGGATTTCGAGCCATCGGTGAAGACATGCACGAAATTGATATGGAGCGAGTCGTTCTCAGCAAAAAGCTCCTGGTAAACGGGCGCAGGCGTGGAAGATGGAAGACTTGGGCCACACAGAAAGAAACACATCAGCTATTACCTGAGCTGTCAGCTAAGGAGCATCACAATAAGCTTTAGTCACACCAATCGTCGATAAGTCTAGGCCAGCGTCGCGTACCGTGTCTGACATCCGAATCCCGAAAGTTGGAACACAAGAAGGGCGGTTGGAAAATAAGCGGACACATTGTGGGTTGAAGACAGAATCGTGCAGTGGATGAAGATGTAGTGACTTTAGCTTGGTGAAAAACTGTAGAGACAGTTGCAGACGGCGGAGGCACAACAGCGGTTCATGCGACTCTGCATACAGGCTATGCACGGGAGAAGTACGAAAAGCGCCGGTGCAAAGACGCAGAGCCTGGTGATGAACCGGGTCAAGGGGACCTAAAACAGAAGGCCGTGCAGAACCGTAGGTTACACATCCGTAGTTCAACCTTGATCGCACAAGGGAGTGGTAAATGCGGAGCATTTATCACCTGTCAGCCCCCCCTCCCAAGATGTTCGGGAGAGGACCTTAAGGATACTCAAGGACTGCGTGCATTTCACCTTCAACGACTGAATGTGAGGACGGAAGGTGAGTACGCGGTCAAAAGTCAAACCTAGGAACTTGACTTCGGGCACAACAGGGATCGTAGAGTACCCCAGACGGAGATGAAGGTCTGGGTGCAGACCCCGTTTGCGGCAAAAATGCACTCAAATGGTCTTGTGGAACGAGAAGCCAAAACCATTACGTAAGGCCCAGAAAGAAATTTTAGTAATGGCCGACTGCAATTGTCTCTCAGTTGTGCACATGTTGATTGATGCACACGAAATCTGCAGATCATCCACGTACATCGATGCACGAACCTTCGGAGGAAGTAATGTGAAAATGTGATTAACACGAAGAATGAAGAGAGTGACTGATAAAATGGAGCCTTGAGGAACACTTTGCTTCTGTGGACACAAGGCAGAAAGGGTCGATCCGACGCGCACACGGAACACCCGGTTCTGGAGGAAGCCGGCAATGAAAGTTGGTATATTTCCCCGCAATCTGCAGTCGTGCAGATCACGAGAATGCTGTATCTCCACGTCCGATCATAAGCTTTTTCCATGTCAAAGAACACGGAGACCATGTGCTGACGCCGGACAAACGCCTTTCTGATAGATGTTTCAAGGCGAAGGTGATGATCAGTGGTGGAACGAAAGCGACGGAAACCACTCTGATGAGGTGATAAAATGTGATGAGTCTCTAAATAAAACATCAGACTAAAATTGATGATGCGTTTTAGCACTTTGCAAAGGCAAATCGTCATAGAGATGGGACGGTAGTTCAACGGTTTTGTGGGATCTTTACCAGGTTTGAGAACAGGTATGACAATAGCTGTCCGCCAAGAATCGGGAAAGACCTGCTCTTGCCAAATTCTGTTAAACAGAATTTGCAGACAGTCTAGAGAGGATGGAGAGAAGTGCTTCAGCATGTTGTAGGGGATGTTATCCGGTCCGACAGATGTTCAGCCGGATCGATTCAAAGCAATCTTCAGTTCCACGGCAGTCAGAGGGCTGTTATAGTCCTCAGAGGAAAACGATCCGAAGAATATTATTTTCCTCTCAAGCCGCGTTTGAAGCTGCCGGAACGAAGAAGGGTAATTGCTGCTGCTGCTGGACACCGAAGAAAAAGCGGTGCCAAGACAGTCAGCAATACCCTGAGCCTCAGCAACCGTTCGTCCATCACTCTCAAGAATGGAGAGTTCCCCTGATAGGTACTTTCCCGAACCTTGCGAATCTTGTCCCAAACGATCTTAGAGCTGGTAGAGGTGTTGATCCCAGAAACATACTGGATCCAGGACTCCCGTTTATGACGAAGACGGACGAGGCGCGCATACGCCTTGGCTTTCTTGAAAGCAAGGAGGTCAGCGTCGGTAGGAAAGCGACGAAACCGGTCCCAAGCCGTATGCTGAGCCTGATGTGCTGCCTTTCAGTCGGAATTCCACCAAGGCTTCGGACAACGTGGAAGATTTGTTGACGTCTGCGGAATGGAAAGTTCTGCCGCTTGCACAATAGAATCCGTTACGGCTCCAACAGCATCATTGATCGTACCTGAGGTCACCATTGGAGGAGTATTGGTCGCCGAAGCAGCGAATACGTCCCACTTGGCGCAATCGATACCCCATCTAGCGGGAACGGTGGTATCCGTCACCTGCTAGCCAAAGGAAGATTGGAAAGTGATCACTGCCAAGGAGATCGTCAGACACGCTCCAGGACCAGTCAGGATAAAAAGATGATGAACTCAGCGACAGATCAATGGCTGAGTACGAACGGGTAGGTTCATGGAAGTAGGTCGTTGACCCTGTGTTATGCAGACAGAATGACGTGTTGGACAAGAAATCCTCGACAACACGTCCCCTGGAGTCTCGACTGTTGTCACCGCACAACGGATTGTGTGCATTAAAATCACCCAACAAGGAAAAAAGGAGAGTGCAGCTGGTCAACTAAATCCTCCAAGTCAGAAAGGCTTACAGCTTCATTGGGTGGTAAGTAGATTGAACAGATTGTGAACAGAACGTTCACAGACAGTCTCGCTGCAACCGTCTGCAGAGGCGTACGTACACAAAGGGACAGCGGTAACAGGAATACCATGAGGAACGAGAACTGCCACACCGCCGCACGCGATAACCCCGTCCTCATGGTCTTTGCGAAAAACAGAATGCCTGCGCAGCGAAAGAGTGTTCCTGTCGCGGAGTTTTGTCTCTTGGAGACACACGCACACTGGCGCGTGCGAAGATAGTAAGCCTTTCAACTCATCAAGTCTTGGTCGGAGGCCTCGGCAATTCCACTGGATGACGGAAGCAATAATGAGAAAAAGGTAAAAAGAAAAGATGAGGAAATGCACTAAGACTGTGACGTCTAAAAGGTTTCAGAGTTCATAAGCTCCTCCGGAAGATCTTCAGAGATTAGGTGTGGCGGTGATTTGCCTGGTGGGTATATGGGACGGTGTTTGTTCGCGGGTTCTTGGAAGGAATCTCCCTACCCTGATTTTTAGTTCCGGATTTCGGAGAGGAAGAACTTGGTTTTTGCTGCTCTGGTTTCTTCCCGAAGCTTGAGTGCCAGTGGAAGAGGTTGATCTTTTCGGCAACGAGGTGGGTGTCGCCTTTGCAGCTTTACGGCGAGATCTAAGGGCCTCTAGTCTATCAGCAACGATATCTTCGAAATCGTAGGGACACCGCGCTGGGATGTCAACCTCAGTCTGGACCGCAACAGTAGCCTTCTGGACCACAACTAAGGCACATGATCGTCGACCTGGTGGCCCAGGGGCGATCCGCCGTCTGGCCTCTGGATAGCAGAGATGCTCAAAGGTCTTCAGGCGTTGAATAGCCTGCTCCTCCATCCACTTTGGACACTGATTGGAAGCAGCAGAGTGGGAACCGTCGCAGTTGGTGCAGTGTTCAGAAGCCGCCGAGCATTTCAGCAAAAGATGTTCCTCAGAACCACAGCGACCACACCTAGCCACTTTACGACACGACTGCTGGGAGTGTCCGTAACGCTGGCACTTGAAACACCTGAGAGGATTGGGTATATAAGGCCGAACGTCAAGATGTAAGTACCCTGCCTTGATGGAAGTCGGTAGGGTGGGGGTGTCAAAAGTGAACATGATATTGCGAGAGGTACCAAGTTTCCCATCTCGCCGAGAAGAATCCGTCGAACCCCAGTGACATGTTGTTCCCCTAGTTCCTCAAGTAGCTCCTCATCACTGCAGTAAATTAAGTCGCGGAAATTGACCACGCCGCGAGAGGAGTTCAAGTAGCCGTGTGGTGTCACTTGCACCAGAATACCCAACAGTGCGGTCGTGGTAAGCAGAGTAGCGCTATGTCTGGAATGAGAGGTTTAGACAAGAAGATCCTCTGAAGGAAGCTTCTTGACATTGCTCGGAGAGCCAGCAACGGCCTGAAGAGCCTTATTGATCCAGAAGGGGCTTGGCACTCAAAGGTTGTGAAGGATCGATAAAAGGTATCAAGAGAAACAGAGCATTGCAAGTGTCAGAGACAAGTTTCTTGGTGGAAGGGATGGTCCAGTCCTACATTGGACGCTTAGGTGTCGCATTATGGGAAACATCCTTAGAACTCATAAAGAAGAGAGAAGATTCATCCACCGAATTCCCTGCCCACCACCGAGCCCAACGAGGGAGAGCCGGAGGTGTCAAAATTTACCACTGCTTGAGGATTCCGGCAGTTTGGCATGGCGCATTATCCTCTTGGTAATGGCCATCACCAGCAGGGAACACAGTTGCCATGAATGGGTGAACTTGGTTCGCAACAATGTTCAGATACCTGACAGTTGTCAGGGATTGTGCTATTGGGATAATGGGGCCTAAAGTTTCCCAAGAAAGCATCGCCCACAGCATAATACCGCAGCCGCCGCCGACCTGTTTCCGCCCAACAGTGCATCCAGGTGCCATAGCCTCCGTTGGTAATCGGCGTATCAGCGCTCAGCAGTCTACGTGATGCAGCAAGAATCTCGATTCGTCAGACCAGGCCACTTTCACTCCAATCATCCACGGTCCAATCTCGATGATATTGGGCCCATTTCGTGCCTTGTTGGCAATGACGTGCAGTGAGCATGGGGACCCGGCTGGGCCTGCGTTATGAACTGTGTGCTGTGACACATTGCCCTGATCACCACTTTTGTAGCTGCGGGGGATTTGTCGCACTGTGGCCCTGCGGTCGCTGTAAACACTGCGCGACAGTCGCTGCTCCCCTTTGCTATCAATGAGCTGCGGATTACGGTTCGTAGTTTGGCCATCTGTGCACCACTTTTTATACGTACTCACTACAGCGACACGTGCACAACCCGCAAGCCGCGCCGTTTCGGAGATCGTAGTTCCGAGGCGCTGCGCCATCACAATTTGTCCTTTATCAAAATCCGATAAATCGGCAGATTTTCCCATTCTGACTCCAAAGACTCTACTAACCGAGAGCCGGTCCTAGGGGTGTATATATACTGCTCTGTGAAGTTCACCTGAGCCACCGTTCGGTTTCCAGACGCGTTTATTTCTCTAAGCTGGGGGTGGTCACAATGGAATGGCTCAGAGGTGTATTCGAATTTTTGTTGGTGTTGTTGTTTCGGGGTTTAACGACCCCTGCCATCAGCTCCAAGGGCTATAAGCAGTCGTCCGTCCCTAATTAATAGGGCCACCGATTCCAGGGAAGAGAAAGAGCCAGTACCGTAAGACAAACACACCAGCGCCGCCCCGGTGGCGCAGTGGTCTAAGCGATGGCTTCTGATCATTCGTCCAAAAGGGGTCCGGGTTCGAATCTCGGTGAGGCATGGATGTTGTGTTTGTCTTACGGCACTGGCTCTCTCCCTTCCCTGGAACCAGTGACCCTAAATTAGGGACGGGCGACTGCTTATAGCCCATTGAGTTGCTCACGGTGGTCGTTAAACCTCCAATCAAAAAAAAAAAAAACCTTTAATAAAAAAAAAAAAAAAAAAAAAAAAACCACCAGCCATGCTTTATCGGGACTCGAAACCAGGCTCACTCAGACGAACAGTCAGCCTGTTTTTAACCTTGTTTACGTTTTTTATTAATTTTGTTTCGTTTTGATGTTTTTGTTTGGCGCTCTTTGGCCAACCATGGCCCTTGCGCCATTAAACTTAATCAACCAACCAACCAACCAGACGAACAGTCAGAAGCCAGCGCTTAAAATACGGCTGTTGTTCGAATAAAGATGGAGGGGGGATGAAGGTGGTGGAAAATTTCTTGAAACACAAGTCATTCAAGAACGTTTTCTGGAACCAATTTCTTTCTGCAAATTAACATAAAAATGAAACTGGAAAGTAAGCATTGTTGTGAGCGTGATTTCATTTTTTGCCGAGAAGCTGTTTTTAAATTTTAATGATGTGGTAAAAAGTTAAGAAATGAATTTACGCAAAAGTGAAATGTTGCTTAGTAGGATTTTTTCTCTCTCGAGGAAATAATGCGCTGGGCAAGGATCTTTTGTGTTCGGAACCCACGCAAGCACCTGTGCTTTCTCCGATTATGAAACAAGGGAAATTTCTTCTGTAAAATATTCGACTTTTTATTTCATTCTCAAGGGATTAGCGACGATGAAAAGATTTCCACTTCGATCGGTGCTCCTACTCAACAGCAAACATGTTTTCATTTTCAAGAAAGGACGAAATGCATTTATCCAGATGTTTTCGAAAAATATTTTTAATGCAGTTTTATTTTATTCATTCCACTTTTCTTCAAAAACGAATATTTACAAGAATTGGTTGAAGAATTTTTTACCTTCCGTATACCAGGAATGAGACGCTAATATGAATGATTTCAGAATAGTATGCTCATTATTTTCTGACATCCGTTTAATATTTTGCTTTGATCTGCAAGCGATACATTCTCATTAGTCTATCCGTTTGGGGAATAACCCGCAGAATTTTAAAGCAAATTGATACACGCTTACTGTCATTGATGAACAGGAATTGAGGAAAACGCACTGGATTATGTAATATTTCATGAAATGCTTTGTCTGCGTTATCAGTGGAAGCAACTTAATGAGAAATGTTAGGTTCGAAAGAAAAACGATTTGCGTTCGTATCTCCGCAGGCAGAAGACATGATAAATGCAAGAGATCTCTGATAATTATGAGAAAATATTTTGATGCATATAAGAGTTCCATTTTTACTATCTAGTTCTGCTGCAGCAGTCACGTAGAAGCTGGCGTTGCCCTTAAGACATGGAAGTCCAATAAAACCACATCGATGGGCACATTTAATATCTCACCAGGAGGAGTTCTTAGATAGATCTTTCGATTAAGGATTAGTACTGTGCATTGTAAAAATACCGAGACTCTTCCATCAGCTCAGGTTATCAGAGTAATAAATATGGAAATGTGTCTTGATGTACAGTGAAACCTTCGAATAACGATCGCTACTCAGACCCGGAAAAAGTGACCGTTGTTGGAAGGTGCCGTTGTTCGGAGTTTAGGGCTACGTGAAGTCATAATACTTTATTATGCTAATGATCTAAAAGATACATAAAGCATTGGCAGCTAAAAGATTAAATAAATGGTAGTACATGAAGACATGAAAAGATAAAACCTTGATTTATATAAGCTAAGGAATTAAGTCCCTTTAAATCATTAATCTGCCACTAAAAATAAAGATATACATTTTACGCAGCTATGAAGAATGGTTTTCTGAACACGTGTTAGGAGTACGAAAGTAGGTCAAGCACTCAAGCCACTTAAAACAACAAGTTAGTAAAATCATGCAATGCATTGATTAGATACGCTTTCCAATATACTAGAAATCATTACTCAAGCTATTACTCAAGTTATGAGGGAAATGGCTGTGGAATAAATCTCACCCCTGTGCCCTGACCTTTGATCCATTTGGATGATATTCAACAGAACTGGTTCAGTATATCTCCGAAATAACATGATAAAGTTTTGTCGCAATCGAAGCAATTTGACGGAAGTTATGATGCATAAGCGCTATGGAATAGATCCCGCTCCTATGTCCTAACCTTTACCCCATTTCGCCCATTTTCAATAGGATTCGTCCCCAGACAGGTCCCTACAACATACCAACATTTCATCTAAATCGAAACATTTTTACGTAAGTTATGACCCATAATGGCGATGGGAGTGATTCCGTTCCTATGTCCTGACCTTTGACCCCGATTTCGCCAATTTTCAATAGGGTTTGTCCCCAGGTGGTCTCCTACCACATACTAAAATTTCATCGAAATCGAACGATTTTTACGCGAGTTATCGTGCGGACGAACATACGCACACAACGCATGAAGACATGAAAAGAAGGCAGATGGGAATCGCGACCATCTGCTAGCAAGGCGTGACGTCATAAAACTTTAATAGTATCAACAAACAACACGTGACGTAATGAGATAGATGGCATGACCGCGCGCCAACATCTAATGGGGCGACGCCATGACACCACACTTGGAATACTTAATATTTTCTAAAACATAACCATAATTATGCAATCCAACTTTTTTTGTCTGCTGACATCATGATAATACAGGCCGCGCCATCTTTTTCTGGACAATTAATGTGTTCACAAGGATGAAAATTTGAACATCGATTAAAATAGCTTCATTTTATAACTTGGAATACTAAATATTTTCTAAAACATAACCATGCAATCCAACATTTCTTTGTCTACTGACGTCATTAAAATACAGGTCGCGCCATCTTTTTCTGGACAATTAATGCATTTTTTTTATTGGAGGTTTAACGACCACCGTGAGCAACTCAATGGGCTATAAGCAGTCTCCCGTCCCTAATTTAGGTTCACTGGTTCCAGGGAAGGGAGAGAGCCAGTGCCGTAAGACAAACACAACATCCATGCCTCACCGGGATTCGAACCCGGACCCCATTCGGACGAATGATCAGAGGCCATCGCTTAGACCACTGCGCCACCGGGGCGGCCAATTAATGCATTCACAAGGATGAAAATTTGAAGATCGATTAAAATATCTTCATTTTCTAACTTGGAATACTTAATATTTTCTAAAACATAACCATAATTATACAATCCAACATTTGTTTGTCTACTGACGTCATCAAAGAAGAGGTCGCGCCATCCTTTTTCTGGTTTCAACACCACCAAAGGAAAAGTTATTGATTTTTAATATAATTATGGTTGTGTTTTAGAAAATATTAAGTATTCCAAGTTATAATAAAGTTATTTTAATCGATGTTCAAATTTTCATCCTTGGGAACACATTAATTGTGAAGGAAATGTGTACAAAAGTTTTTCCATTGGAAGTATAGGAAGCAAAATTACTTGACGTCCACCTTAATTAAGAGCGATGGAATGGATCGCAATCCTATGTCCTGACCTTTGACCCCATTTCGTCCACATTCAATAGGGTTCGTCCCCAGGTGGTCCCCTACCACATACTGAAATTTCATCGAAATCGAACCATTTTTACGCACGTTATGACGCATAAGGGCAATGGAATGCATCTCGCTCTTATGTCCTGACCTTTGACCCCATTTGACCCATTTTGAATTAAATTCGTTCTTAGGCGGTCCCCTACCACATAGTAAAATTTCATTGAAATCGAACCATATTTACGCAAGTTATGACGCATAAGGGCAATGGAAGGATCCCGCTCCTACGTCGTGACCTTTGAACCCATTTGTCCCATTTTCAATAGGTTCCGTCTCCAGGTGGTCCCCTACCACATACTGAAATTTCATCGAAATCGAACCATTTTTACGCACGTTATGACGCATAAGGGCAATGGAATGCATCCCGCTCTTATGTCCTGACCTTTGACCCCATTTGACCCATTTTGAATTAAATTCGTTCTTAGGCGGTCCCCTACCACATAGTAAAATTTCATTGAAATCGAACCCTATTTACGCAAGTTATGACGCATAAGGGCAATGCAAGGATCCCGCTCCTACGCCGTGACCTTTGACCCCATTTGTCCCATTTTCAATAGGGTTCGTCATCAGGTAGTCCGCTACCACATACTAAAATTTCTTCGAAATCGAACAATTTTTACGCCAGTTATCGTGCGGACGGACGGACGGACAAAGCTGGAGCATATACGCTTCTTCAACCTACGGTTGGAAAGCGTAAAAAAGAAGAAACTATCGAGTGCTGAAAAGTTATCCATACACACCTGCAATGCATTGCACGACTGTTGTGATGAGAATCTGGCAGTTCTGTCATTTTACAAGCAATAACTTATTGCTTAGGGCTACGTGAACACTGCTAGTCCCTTGCTTTGGATCAAAAGATGAATAATTGTACAAAGCTTACGCACAAAGAAAACGGTTTCAGAGCTTTCTCCAAATGTAGAATGTTGAGTAAAACTCAAAATAGCAAACAATTTTTTTTTTTAAATCATGGTGTAGGGGATTTTAGTAAACTGGTGCCTGACTCGTTGTCTTAAACTTCGCCTTGGAAACAGCAAGCTAAGAGGTTAAGTCTAAGGTACGCTAAGGAAAAGGGGGAAAAAATGTCAGGCAGTGAAGTCGAACTGCAAAGTTAGCAAGCCGCGAGCAGAATAATAGGAACAGAACTAAGAGGGGCCAAACAAAGATACAGTATACCGCCGCCAAAGGAAAACATTTCAGGCAACACCCCCCCCCACCCCCACCCCTAGGTTCCGACTGAAACACACACAGGAGCTGGAATTTGCCTCACATCGAACTAAACTTAAACTCCTTTTTTTCATTTAATCACATCCTTGTACCTGTCGTAACGCAACCCATCCTTCTCCCATGTCAATAACAATTTATTCCTATATTTTATATTTTTCCTCCCTCTCTCCGAAATACCGAAAGAACTCCTATTCTGAAGAACAAAATGTGCGTTAGATCTACACTGCCCGGCCACAAAAAAAGTCGCGCTGTGAATGGAAACATGCAAATACAGAGGAGGGCATAACTGGTAAAGCATTTCGAATATTTGCATAATGCTGCGGCCAATACAACCTTTAAATGGAACGGGATGAGCGTGCAGTTCATCAGTTCTAAGCTATCGTGGCAGAAGTCGTTATACGCGGTCGCGGAAAAGATGTGACAGATTTCACAGAGGGCCAAATTATTGGCCTATGGCAAGGGCAGAAGACCTGCAAGAAGATTGCTGAAATCACTGACACCGTAGTACGAACTGTCCAACGCATTATTAAATCGTGGAATGATGGCGGCGAAGCATCAACTTCGCGGAAAATGTAGGGTCGGAATACAGTCCTGAATAATCGTGACTGAAGATCATTAAAGTGCTTAGTGAAATCGCATCGCAAAAGAACGGCACTAGAACTCACAACCATGTTCAATAGTGGAAGCAAGACCATTTCCACTCGCACGATTAGATGGTGAAATTAAAGGACTGGGATTAAACAGCTGTGTTGCAAAAAGGAAACCACTGGTTAGTGAGAGTAATCGGAAAAAAAGACTCCAATTCGCCACGGAACATAAAAATTGGACTGCTGATCAATGGGGGAGAGTCATGTGGTCTGATGAGTCGAGGTATACTCTGTTCCAACATGCTGGACGAATCAGGGTTCGAAGGGAAGTATTGGACCCTTCCTGTACTGTACCCACTGTACAGGCCTCAGGAGGAAGGGTTATGATCTGGAGTTGCTTCTGTTCGGCTGGTTTAGGCGCAGCAACACTATGCAGCAATAAAATGAGGTCGCCTGAGTATCTCAGCATACTGAATGACCACCTTATTCCATCAATGTAATTTTTCTTTTCTGAAGGCAATCGCCTATTCCAGGATGACAATACCACGACTCATCGCGCTAAAATTGTGAAAGATGGTTCGAGGATTACGACGCATCATTCGCACACTTGAATTGGCCACCACAAAGTCCTGACGTCAACCCCATTGAGGGTCTGTGGGATATACTGGGGAGGAATCTAAGGAGTAATTCCATTCTTCCGCTAGGAACCAAGGATCTTGGCGAAATGTTACTGCAAAGCTGGCCACAAATCAGTGGGGAGACAGAGTATAAACTCATAGATATCATGCCACGCCGAATGCGTGCTGTAATTCGTGCTAAAGGTGGTCCCAGGAATTATTAACATGCACGACTTTTAATTTGGCCAGGCAGTGTACTACGGGGCTGACTGGGGTGTCCGTTGACCGCTGTTAAGATGTTTCGTTGTTTGGAGGTTATCGTTAATGTTAATCCTACGGCAGCTTTTCTGTACCAATCAAAACTTACCGCTGTTCCGAGGTGTCCGTTAATGCAGGCTTCACTGTATTACATAAGTAACAAATGCTACGAATGTATAAATTAATAAGAGATGGAGCAACAACCCCCGCAGTTTAAATTACACCTGCAATCGGAAAAATGATTGATTTGGAACAGTGTTATTTATTTTGACGACCACCTTGAGCATCTCTATGGGCTACAAGCATTCGCCCGTCCCTAAGTTTTGGCCACTGGTTCCAGGTAAGGGAGAAAGCCAGTGCCATAAGACGATACACCACGCATGACTCATCTGGGGACTCGAACTGAAGAGCGTCTGGGACAAATCATCAGATGCCAGAGCTGGGTCCACTGCCAGCAGCGTTGTTTCCCAATTGAGGGACCGTAGACCTGGGTTCAGTTTTTTTGGTACCATGTGACGTATCTCTAAATTTTTATTTTGTACGTTTGGTGGTTTAACGACCACCATGAGCAACTCAATGAGCTATAATTGGTCACCCATCCCTAATTTGTGACCACTGGTTCCAGGGAAGGGAGAGAGCCAGTGCCGTAAGACAAACACAACCATGCTTCACCGGGATTCGAACTCGGACTCATCTGGGACGAATCACCAGAAGACAGCGCTCAGACCATTGCTCCACGGTCGCCCTTATGCGTTATAACTTACGTAAAAATGCTCTAAATTAACGTTCCTTCCTTTTTTACACTTTCCAACCGTAGGTTGAAGAAGCGTACATGCTCCAGCTTTGTCCGTCCGTCTGTCCCCACGATAACTCGCGTAAAAATGGATCGATTTCCATGAAATTTTAGTATGTGGCAGGTAACCACTGGGCACGAACCCTATTGAAAATGGGACAAATGGGGTTCAAGGTCACTACATTAGAGCGGGTTTCATTCCATTGCCCTTATGCGTCATAACTTGCGTAAATATGGTTCGATTTCAATGAAATTTTAGTATGTGGTAGGGGACCACTTAGGGATGAACCTTATTGAACATGGGTGTAGTGGGGTCAATGTTCAGGACATAGAAGCGGGATGCATTCCATTGCCCTTATGCGTCATAAGTTGCGTAAATATGGTTCGATTTTGATGAAATTTTAGTATGTGGTAGGGAACCACTGGGGACGAACCCTATTGAAAATGGGCGAAATGGGGTCAAAGGTCAGGACGTAGGAGCGGGATCCATTCCATTGCACTTAAAGTTTATAACTTGCGTACAAATGGTTCGATTTCGATTAAATTTTAGTATGTGGTAGGGGACCACCTGGGGACGAATCCTATTGAAAATGGGCGAAATGGAGTCAAAAGTCAGGACATATGATCGGGATGCATTCCATCGCCCTTATGCGTTATAACTTACGTAAAAAGGTTTCGACTGAGACAAAACTTTATCATGTTGTTCCGGAAGTATACTTTAGCTGTTCTGTTGAATATCATCGAAACGGGGTCAAAGGTCAGGTCACATGAGCGAGATTTATTCTACAGCCATTATCCACATAACTTGAGTAATAACTGGAGTAATGATTTCTGGTACGGTGGAAAGCGTATCATAATCAATGCATTGCATGATTTTACTAACTTATTTTTTTAACCTTTCCAACCGTAGGTTGAAGAAGCATATATGCTCCAGCTTTGTCCGTCTGTCCATCCGCACGATAACAACTCGCGTAAAAATGGTTCGATTTTGATTAAATTTTAGTATGTGCTAGGGGACCACCTAGGGACGAACCCTATTGAAAATGGGCGAAATGGGATCAAAGGTCAGGACATAGGACGGGATCCATTCCACCGCCCTTATGGGTCATAACTTGCGTAAAAATGGTTCGATTTCGATAAAATTTTAGTATGTGGTAGGGGACCACCTGGGGACGAAACTTATTGAAAATGGGTGAAATGGGGTCAAAGGTCAGGACATAGGCGCGGGATCCGTTCCATGCCCTTATGCATCACAACTTGACTAAAAACGCTTCTATTGCGACAAAAGTTTAGTATGTTGTTCCGGAGATATATACTGAATCAGTTGTGTTTAATATTATCGAAATGGGATCAAAGGTCAGGGCAGAGGAGCGAGATTTATTCCACAGCCAGCATTCTCATAACCTGACTAAAAATGCTTCTATTGCCACAAAACTTTAGTATGTTGTTACGCAGGTATGCTGAACCTATTCTGCTTAATATCATCGAAATGGGGTCAAACGTCAGGGCACAGGAGTGCGATTTATTCCACAGCCATTTTCTTCAGAACTTGAGTAATGATTTTTTTTTTTTTGATTGGAGGTTTAACGACCACCGTGAGCAACTCAATGGGCTATAAGCAGTCGCCCGTCCCTAATTTAGGGTCACTGGTTCCAGGGAAGGGAGAGAGCCAGTGCCGTACGACAAACACAACATCCATGCCTGACCGGGATTCGAACCCGGACCCCTTACGGACGAATGATCAGAGGCCAGCGCCTTAGACCACTGCGCCACCGGGGCGGCTGAGTAATGATTCCTGGTATGTTGGAAAGCGTATCATAATCAATGCATTGCATGATTTTACTAACTTGTTTGAGTTCCTGTTGTTATGAACATTGTGTTATTTCTCCGTTGTATTTCTTTCTGAACGGCACGTCAACTTCTTTGAACTACCTTATACTTTTTCGCAACGACTGACAGTGAGTCGAAGGTAAATAAAAGCCACTCAGACCGTAATGTGTGGTACGAACGTAAGACACTTTACTGCTGGAATTCGGGCCGCATGTTGGCTTGATGACCTGTACGTTAGTTAAAATCTTGCAAATATGTGGAGACAATGTGAATAGACAAAGTCATAGCTCTTTCCACGTTTTTCTTTGATTAACACACAGCAACCGAAAAATTGTTATCCTGACTCCGCTGGGATCGTACCCCAGATCTCGCGATAACTAGCCGAGTGCGTTTGCCTTACGCTACGGTGGCCAACAATCCACTGCGCTATGTGTGTTTATCTGTCAGCATCTGACTTCACAAATCCGTAGAAATAGGCTCAGCAACTGAGACATCTCCATATGTTCGGGCTTAACGACACAAGCTGTTAAATTATAGCTAATAAATCCAAAGGGCGAGAGTGATAGTGATGGTAAAGCGTAGTGGTGGCCAACAATCCACTTAGTTGCTGAGCCCATCTCTACTGATTTGTGAAGTCAGATGCTGACAGATATAAACACAAATAGCGTCGTAGATTGTTGTCACCGTAGCGTAAGGCGAACGCACTCGGCTAGCTATCGAGATATCTGGGTTTCGATTCCACCGGTGTCCGGATAACAATTTTTCGGTTGCTGTGTGCTAAATAAAGAAAACGTGGACAGAGCGATGACTTTGTCTATCACACTGTCTCCACGTATTTGGAAGATTTTCACCATTTACTTTCGCCCATTGGATTTATTAGCTACATATAATTAAATAGCGTGTACTGTTAAGCCCCGCCAGATGGAGACGTCTCAGTTGCTGAGCCCATCCCTACGGATTTGTGAAGTCAGAAGCTGACAGATAAACACACATAGCGCCGTGGACTGTTGGCACCGTAGCGTAAGGCGAACGCACTCGGCTAGTTATCGAGATATCTGGGGTACGATTCCAGCGGTGTCTGGATAACGATTGATCTGTGTGCCAAATAAGTTTTATCTACGAGATTGATAAACGAGCTATTCAGCCACCGAAACTATTTTAGTTATTCAAAGGAGAACAGTATTGGTGTTTACAAGCTGTAAAACAACAACCAGGGATAAACAGGTCTTTGTAAGTTCTATTTCTTGCTATATAGATGCACGAGACAGTGGTCGTCTAAGAATCATTCCCAATGTGAACGACATCCTTTTTTTGCAAAGTACGTACACCCGCGTCTTAATTTCTGACTATGAGCAGCTAACATTCTTTGAATATTAAATGGAAGAAATGCGAATTTTAAGCTGCCAGAACATGTAAGCAAACTTTGTAAATAGACAAATGACAAAGTATGGCGCGAATGAATTGTACCAGAAACCAATGCAAAAGTTTCAATTCCAATTTTAAGCAAATTATCAGCACTGATTTTTGCGCCCTTTTTTGAGCTGCGTCTAGGGCAGTCGCCTCGCCTGCCCCGCCCTAGTTACGCCTCTGCTTGCAGGATAGTTTCTATTTTATATGAAAATTCAGAGGTTGATAGGGAAAATCTAGAGGTAAGGTACCTACATTTACCTTTGGCAACAGATATCGATGGAGGGCCACACTGAAGAAGAAATTAATTTGCGTATAAAACTTGGTTGGAGAGCATTTGGAAGAAACAGTACAATTTTCGAGAGGAACTCATTATCATGTCTTAAAAGAAAAACGTTCAATCAATGCATCCTTCCAGTTCTTACTTCTGGATCAGAGACATGGACTTCAACTAAAAAAGAATACAAGGGGTGCGAACAACTGAAATAAGCCTGGAGAAATGCGGGATTGGTATAACTACTGGGTGTGTGCAAAAGTTCTAGTCGTTTTTGTAACAGATGCAAATTGCGATCGGAGTAGTTACGTCACAAATGACGCTGCGATGCCGAATTTTCGGCCAATAGAGAGTGGAGTAGTAGAGCATATAGAGGCACTTGGTTTGTCCGAGTAAGTCATTCGTTACGAAAATCACGGACAGTTTAACATGGCATGCGATAAGGAGCACATTAGACGTTGTTTACTGTACGAGTTCGATAAAGGCAGTACTGCAGCCAACATCTGTCAAGTGTATGGGGAGGATGCAGTTGATGATACCGCATGTCGCCGTTGGTTTCGGAAATTCCGGGACGGAGGCAGAAGCTGTAAAGATCAACCACGTCCTGAACGTCCATCCGTGGTTTCTGACGAGGATGTGGACCAAGCCGTAACAAATGACACACATCCAACCCTTCAGGAATTAGTGGAAACGTTGTCGGTACACAGAACAACAGTCGAAAGACGGATGCATGCTCTTGGGTGGATCACCAAGTTCGATAACTGGGTTCCGCACCAGCTTTCTGCAAAGCAACGAGAGGAGAAAATCCGTACCTGTGTTTCTTTGCTTTCTCGTCACAGAAATGAACGGTTTGGGGGACGAATTGTAAAGGGTGATGAGAAATTTGTACTGTACCGTAATGTAAAGCGTCGACGGACTCTGTGCCAAGGTGTGGAGCCTTCTCCATCTACCTCAAAAAGGTTTTGCTGAGTGTTTGGTGGTATGTCTAGGGAATAACCCACTGGGAGGTGTTGGCACCTAACAGAACGATAAATCCTGACCTCTACTGCCAACAGTTGGAGAGATTGCAAGAACTATTGACATCGAAGGGGCCAGCACTCGTCAATCGCAAAAGCTTGATCCGTCATCATGATAACGCCAGACCTCATACTGCTTTAATCAAGCGGCAAAAATTACTGGACTTTGGTTGGGAAGTGTTACCTCACCTGGCGTATTTCCCTGACCTGGCACCTACGGACTACCACCTTTTTCGATCGTTACAGAACGACTTCGCTTTCCAAACCTTCGATGATGTGGACGATGTGAAAACGGCATTACATGACTTTAAAACATAGGAGTTTTTCTGGCGTGGGATTCACCAACTCATAGACAGATGGCAAGATGTCATTCAGAATGATGGCAATTATGTGAAATCCTAGGTACGTTATTTGTTGTGTTCTCCACCTTTCTTTGTAGCCTACAAAAACGGGTAGAACTCATGTACACACCCAATAGGAAAGAGAGAAAGAGGAACACGTGTCGATGAGGAAAATGACAAGAGATGGTGACATCATGATCAAAGTGAAATTCCTGAAATGTCAACGGGCTGGACATATTGCTAGAAAAATTGACCGCCGCCCCGGTGGCGCAGTGGTCTAAGCGATGGCCTCTGATCATTCGTCTGAAAGGGGTCCGGGTTCGAATCCCGGTGAGGCATGGATGTTGTGTTTGTCTTACGGCACTGGCTCTCTCCCTTCCCTGGAACCAGTGACCCTAAATTAGGGACGGGCGACTGCTTATAGCCCATTGAATTGCTCACGGTGGTCGTTAAACCTCCAATAAAAAAAATTGACCACCAGTGGATAACTGAAATATTTGACTGGATACGAAGGGACAGAAAAAGACGTCGTCAGAAATAGGTGAATGAAATCCTAAATCCTGCTGAAGTAACATGGGGGAAAATGGCTCAAGACAGACAGTTGTGGAAGAAACTTGAGAGTGACCTTCATCCAGCAGTAGACATAATGATTGACGGTGATATACGCTACCATAACAGACAGACAAAAAAAAAACTCAACTTAGCGCCGATCGTACCGCCTCAAAGCCGGCCCTGTAACTAAAGCTAGCCATTGTTACACGGCACTATTAATGTTCCTGCCGAGTCGGCCGGTAACGGTGCTTGAAACCTGTCATACAATGTAGTTGGCCGCGGCACCAGGTGTGAATCTCAGGTGCACCGCTGCACTCAATGATTCACACCAGAACATAAAAAAATGAAACTTGGAAGAATGACCCGAAGCATGAGGCTTGGGTGAATCCACCGTGTGAACAAAAATAACAACAATAAAAAATACAATAAACTAAAAAAACGATACTTTGGGATCAGAGAGTTGTGATGAGGTTCACCCGCAATCACCAATTCGTGACTGAGTGTAGTGGTCCGGATCTTACTCCGGTACATTCAATCCCCAACCAGCCAGTACAACACTCACTTTCGCAAATAACACATGATTCTCAAATACACAACACAACATTTAATTACGTTCTGCGAGATTTAAACAGATACGGCGCTCTCTGGGCGTATAGACAATTGCCCCTCTTATGTGGGCAGCATACGGTATCACACATTACTGTCGGAAGACACAAGCCGACTGAGTCTCCACCGGACTATCTGAACAAGAGATACTGCTCGTTAACACACTAAATAGAGCAGGAGGTGATATTCATATACAATTGCTTAGAGAATGAAAACAAATTATATGCAAACGATCACATTAAAAATACTCGCGACATAAAATACACAAGCACGTTAATTTGCGGTATAAGATTATAGGTGCGAAATACTGCCAAAGTTAATTAACTAAATCTAATAAGCATGCACATGCAGATCCCTTCCCCGCTCGCTTTGGCCCTGAACCAAAGTTAAAAGAAACTGTCCCGCCCAGCGGAATTTGTGGCCACACCCTCTCCCTTATTCATGTAAAAAAATAATCAGGAAATGGGCCCTGTAAAAAATTGAAATCTGTATGTGCAGGTATTTCCTCTGAGGTTCAGTCACTCAGCATTACTGCATCTATGTCCATGCAGCTTTGGGTGTCGGGATGGCACAAGTTCGCAGATGTGCGTAGAAAAAAAAAAGGAAATATTCATCTACTTACAGTTTCGTGACTTTGCTGTGCAAATCCAGTGTGCATCACATAATATAACACGACAAAAAACACACACACAGACACTTGCACCATGTGGCAACACCGATGATTCAACACTTCACTTTGACGCTTGATGTAAATGAAGCACACAATTAAAATGGTGATAACACGCCGCACTTTGTTGCAATGATTAGAGTGCACACTGATCTACTCTCGTGACAATTTGAAGCTGGCCGTTAAACAAAATAGGCCCTCTCACATCTGCTGTTGCGGTTTCCAAGATTGATTTTCTGTGTTCCTGGGAAATGATTTCTGTTGTCGTGAAGAAATGTTTCTGACCATCAACTGTTTGGAGAGTGGGACCCCCTCACTTCCGCTGCTGCTATAGTAGATTCCGTCCGTCGCTACCTTCCGTCCTTTTTGACCATTCATTCCCAATTCAGCCAGTTCCTTTCCGTTAGCATAACTTCTACCCTGCCTGAGTACGCAGTTCAAATATGCCCCTCGCAGGTTTTGTTTCCATTTTTTTTATCGAGTTGCGACCGCCAGCCCTGAGATTAATTTTCTCGGCCGAGCAAAATCAGACGTGCTTTTACCTTAAGCGTATATCAGCAACTCTGACCGAAAACAACGCTCGAATTCACTCCCTATTCTTTTCGGCGATTCTATACTCTTAATTGCCCATTGTCCCTCGCAGACGTCAGAGTATTTTTGTCGCTGACAGAGTGTTGTGTCTGCTGAGGGTCTCTTGGCCCACCCACTGAAGTAAACATACGGACCACAGCGTTAAGCTACAAGCGGAAAGAAGAAAAAAAAAGAAAAGTGAAAAACCACTTCGAACATTGCTGCTTCCATCCGCATTCGAAAGCACATTTCCCTAGTTCGCTTACACCCCCTAGAAGACCCTTGAGATAGGAATTTTTATGTTTCACTTCAGGGCTATGTGTGAGGTCTAGCAATTCAAAATGGCAAAATATTGCGTTTCTTGCCTTCAAGAGCATTGGAGCGACTTCCTAATTATCCCGCAATTTTGTTAATTAATTTTAGAGAACAGCCGAAAGAAAAAACAACGTAAATGAGAAATAAATAAAAAAAACTGAACTGTAAAAGAACATGTGAGCCTGCCGAACTGTGATTCCTAGCTGCCTCATACCATACGCGACATGGTGGACAAATTTTAGAGTTTTCTTCAGGTTTTAGGTTGGGATGGGCGGGGGGTGTCCACTGTAACACCATTGTTAAAATAATTTTTCCCATCTAATAAGTTTTCTGTTGAAACATGCTATCTCTTACATCACCCAGAACAACGATGATCCAAGGAATTCTCTAAACTAAGAATATAAACTTTTCCAGCCTTGAGGGAATGTCTTGGATTGAGAAAGGTTCGAGAAAAAGCACGGAATATCCTCGTGGTTAGGTGCAAAAAATTTCGAATCCTATTTACATACTGTAGATGCAAAAATGTCTCTACAGACAGACGAACAAAGATGTTCCAAGCACGTACATACCCACACAGCACAGAATATTTCGTACATGTTACAAGTACGTAGCACTGAAACCTTGAGACTTTTCAGATACGTTGCGCAATGTAACAGTAATGTTTCAGAAACCTTACGGTTACGTCAAAATGTCCTCAAACGTTACTTAACTTTGAAACATAACCCATACGTTACAGTGAAAGGTCTTTGTAACTTCAACATACCAACTTCATGTTACTGTTACGTATTTCAAAGATATTTGTGACATGATCATATTGCTGTTACGTATTTACTACGTTGAACATTGTAGTTTTAATAAACATTGTAAAATCACAATAAACATTTTTAAACTCGACAGCTGTTTCAGAAGCAACAATAGGGGTATTACGACCTGTTTACGTTTTCACAGGTTAAGGCGCAGTCCGCTGTCCATTGGGAACAGTGGCGGCATTCATATATTGATAACAAAAGAAATTAAAATAGGTCCCAAAAGAAGGTATCGAATTTCTATTATACATGTGGAATAGACTATACACTGAAGAGCAATTGAATTAGAGATATCTGTCTAGTAACGTGTAGCACCATCTTTCGCCCTGACGACGGCTGCGATTCGTTTCGGCATGGACTCGACAAGACACCGGAAGCAATGGGAAGCCATACGGATCCACGACCCCTGAACAAGCTCCCACAGTTCACGAAGATTTGATGGAGGGGGTCAGAGTCTAGAACATTTCTCTCGATGGCATCCCAGATGTGCTTGATAGGATTGAGGTCAGGTGACCTAGCTCGCCAAGGAAGCGAGGTCACGTCGGTGGAGTGTTCATCCAACCATTCGGATGCAATTCGGGAGCGGTGGCACGGTGCATTGTCTTGTTGCAGGATGAGGTCCCCAGTGGAATATTGAAGACGCACAAACGGGAGCAAATGGTCGCTCAGGATATCCCGGTAACGTTGACCTGTGAGGGACAATGTCACACGTACCAGGGGGTCCCATTTCAGTCCACGTAAACAGTCCCCAGACGAGAATGCCTCCCCCACCAGCTTGAAGAGTACCCTGCAGGCAAGAAGGATCCATCGCTTCATATGGTTTGCGCCGTACTCGTATCCTGCCATCCGCATGTACCAACGTGAATCTCGACTCATGAGTCCAGGCAATATTTTTCCACATGTCTAGAGTCCATCAGTGGCGATGTTTTCGTGCCCATGCTAATCTTTGCACCTTGTGATGTGCTGTCAGCAGCGGTACCCTCGTGGGACGATGGCTTCTGTACCCCATAGCGAGGAGATGATTCTGCATGGTGTGACTGCTTACACGTTTTTGTGCACCAGCGTTAAATTGCTGAGTGATTTCTTGCACTGTGGCCCGTCTATCCGCTGTTACAATGCGAGCTAGCCGACGATGACCCCGCTCATCCACACGCTGTTGTCCACGGCAGTTGGCCCTTGCAGGGATGGTTTTACTGGATTCGATGCACTCACGGTGCACCCGTGACACAGCGGCTCGTAAAAATCCCAGTGCCTTCACGACTTCCGAGATGGAGTGACCCATTCGTCGGGCCCCGACAATTTGCCCACTAAGCTTAGGCGCTTAGATCCTTCGTCTTACCCATACAGCGTTCGACTCTTACTAATTTCCGTCGCATCCCTTCTTATATTGTCGGATCGCTGCATACGTCATGTCGTTTCCGTTTACAGGGCCACCCACAGTGCCATATTTGCATAACGCCAGCTGTCTCTAATTCAATTGCTCTTCAGTGTATTTCAGCGAAAAAAAGAAAGAAAATGAAATTCATCATTTCTCTAAATACCTACGAATATGAAATTTCTCAGCTTCAAGTAAAAAAAGCATGCTGGTATAGTATAGTAATACACCAAATAGCCATCGACTTAGATTTTATAAAATGCTTTTTAGAATTTAAAAATTATAATAATCAAAACAATTACTTACTTTCAGATGATCTTGAATCACAAAATAAAAAAAAATAGGATTAAATATTAAATCAACTAACTAGCTAACTCGAGTACGGCAGTATCCCCAAAGAATATCCCAGTAGCACGTGGAAATGCGACTACGAGAGTGCTTCGGTGAAATGGCATAAATGTGCATGGGCATACACGCCGTTGCCAAACCAAAAATCTTAAATATCTCCGGAATGTAACATCAAGGTAGCAATCATGCACGATGGAAAGTATAAAACAGTAGTATCGGTGAATGTTATTTTTAACGTAACCGTAATGTCATCATCATCATCATCATGATCATTGTCAACCATTATCAATCCACTGCTGGACGAAGGTCTCCCCAAGTTTCCTCCACAACGGTCTGTCTTGTGCCAGTCTCCTCCATGTCACTCCCGCATACTTTCGAATTTCATCCACCCATCTCCCATTTGGTCTTCTTCTGGGTCTTTTCCTGTCCCTTGGAATCCAATCTAAAACTTCGGCTGTCCATCTATGGTCTGTTCTTCTGGCAGTATGTCCAGCCCATTGCCATTTCAGGGATTTAACTCTGATCATGATGTCTTCCACTCTTGTCATTTTTCGGATCCACGAGTTCCTCTTCTTATCTCTCCTGGTTACACCAAGCATGCACCTCTCCATGCTTATTTGAGTTGTCTGCAGCCTTTGTATGTCTCTTTTAGCTAAGGTCCACGTCTCTGCACCATACGTAAGCACTCATTCAAAAACAAATGAACGGATACGCTGCGTTGCTAAGATGCGTAATGTACAAAGAGTTATATTCCGAAATACAGTAGATGTTGCTGAAACGTAATTGTAAGATATCTCTGAAAGTGTAACGAAAATGAGAGATTGTAACATTATTGATACATATCTGAAATGTTTTGTGCTGTATGTGTTGTGTTTTACCTTTTTTAAAAGACTTGTTATTTGAAAAGAAACTCTAGTCTCCAATTTTCTTCCATAAACTTTCGGTTTCCCAATCACGGCGAAGGAACATTCTAAAATCAAATGCGTGGATGATCATGTACCTTTTCTCGTGGAGTGTGGAACGGTGCTTTACAATAACTGTTCGACTTAAGCTTATCAGTAACACCGCCTGCTGACTGCTATTGTTGCATTTTGGTCATACGTGAGAGAAGCTAGCTTTGTCTAGATCGAGAGCCTTTGCGTTTTATAAACAAAGGAAGCTCATTGTGTTCTGAGGTATCCTTGGGATTTCATTCGAGTCAGCGAAGTTTGCAAGATGTCGGGGATTGAATGGCACTCAGATGAGAACAGATTTTCCCGAGAGATATCCTCGAGGAAAAATCAATATTTTCAAATGCATCCCAGACTTGGTAACCACATTTCCTGGCTGTAAGGTTAAAAATATGTATCCTTTAAATCACTTTGGTGTTTTAAATATACTGTATAGGAAGCCAATTTAAAGTGCACCTATTTCCTTAAACAAAATGGGAGAACAAAGGTTTTAAATTTGCCTTCTTACTGCACCTTGAATTGTGATCAATACCGCTAGTAGTCGATAATGTTGTGTGAAAGGTATAATCGTTTATAGTAGTAAATGATCGCTGCTAGTCGATAATCAGCGTTTAATAGCTAATTCATTTATTAAATCCTGGCCCAAGGGCCAAATTTGGCCAGGGAGCGCCTTAAGATACACTATATTGACAAAAGTCACCGGACACTTCTTCAAAAGCAAATGAACGGATACGCTGCGTTGCTAAGATACGCGGTACAGCTGCAAACGGTATAAAAACAAGCCTGCAGCTGACCGCGATCATTTCGGACTGTAATATTGAGAGAAAATGTCGCAGCGGGAGAGAACTGACTTTGAGAAAGGAAAAATTGTTGGGTGTTATATTAGTGGGTTGTCCATAAGAGAAGCCGAGAGGCATTTAAACGTACCCAAGTCAACTGTTTTGGATGTACTGAATAAGTGGAAGACACATGGCGTGCCTGAAGCAGCAAAACGTACCGGCAGACCAAAGAAATCAGTGATAGAAGACGTCGAAGCCACAGGAGAGTCGTTACAGCTAATCGACGGAGGACTACACAAGACCTCAGTGTACAGATGAGTAAAAATGCTGGAACCTCGGTATGTACACGTATCATTCGCAGAGAACTTCATTCCATAGGTTACCGTGGTCGTGCGGCTGCTCATAAGCTTTTTATCTCCACTCGGAATGCTACTCGTCGTTTAGCATGGTGTAAAGAACATTTATCGTGGACCTTAGATGAATGGAAACGGGTCCTATGTACTGATGAATCCAGATACTCGATCCATCAGTCTGATGGCTGTGTGTAGGTATGGCGGCAGCCGGGGGAACGCTATTTACCACGGTTAACTTTGGAGCTGGCAGTGTACTCGTGTGGGAGTGTTTTGCGTGATATGGTCTCGGACCATTGGTTATCGTGCACAAACTTGTTAACGAGCACGTCTACCTTGATATTCTGGACAGTTATGCCCTACCGACTCTGTGGCAATACTATGGAACCGAGTGTTGTTGGTACCAGCAGGATAATGCACCTAGCCATAAAGTAAGGACTGTTATCGCGTGGTTTGATGATAATTCCGTATCGTGTGTGGACTGGCCAGAACAGCGCCTGATCTTAATCCCATAGAGCACCTATGGGATGAATTAGGGCTCCGCATAAGAAGTTTGGAACCAAGGCCTACTTACTAAGCAACAGTTACCGGCAGCATTATGTACTGGATGGAAGCGCATACCTATCGCTGTGTTTTAAAACCTTGTCGAAAGCATGTCTCGAAGGGCCAGTGCATGCATTAAGGCCAAAGGTGGACCGACACCGTACTTAATGTATGTCAACAAATGATTTGTTGTGTTTCTCTTCTAGGTGTCCGGTGATTTTTGTCAATATAGTGTATATAGAAATATCCAACCCTCGATGTACCGCCCCTCAATTTACCGCCACCCTTGCATAACGCAACTCTTTGAGCCTCAACAGACGTGCGCTGTATAAAGTCCAGGATCCCTTGATATAATGCCACACCCTTGCCAACCGCCGATGTACAGGGGTTGGACAAAGTAATGTGAACCCATGTATATAGGGGTTAATGTTATGAGTGTAGGCTACACTGAAATAAAAACATACGTTGTGATAATCTTTTGTGTATCTTTTCTTTGTATATATTCTTTAGGTTGTACGCCAGTGTAGTACGAGTTGTGTTCAACAGCGGTTTGTACGAGCAGTGGGTGAAATGGGTGACCTGTCAGACTTCCAAAGAGGACAAATAGTGGGAGACCGATTAGCAGGAAGAGCCTGTAACAATAGCAGCCAAATTGTTAGGTGTTTCAAGAGCAACAGTCCCCACGGTTATGACTGCATATGCAAAGCATGCCTAGATTTCATCGGCGAAGAAGAATAGCGGGTGAAAACAGGGACTGAATGAGAGGGACCGTCGAACACTAACAAGGACTGCGTCCAAACTGTTAGAAGAATAATTAATACACACAATTGACGTGGATTAGGAATATCAAACAGAAGTCATCGCTCTTTCCACGTTTTTATAAGTGAGTCACGGAAAAATTCTCATCGGCCGCCACCAAGAAAGTCATCGCTCTTTCCACGTTTTTGTAAGTGAGTCACGGAAAAATTCTCATCGGCCGCCACCGAGAAAGTCATCGCTCTTTCCACGTTTTTGTAAGTGAGTCACGGAAAAATTCTCATCGGCCGCCACCGGGAATCGAACGTATGTGAGTCTGGAGGAATTCGAGGCCACTGTGGTGTAGTGGTAGCATGTCCGGCGCGTAAATGGAAGACCCAGGGTTTGATTCCCGGTGACGGCCGATGAGAATGTTTCCGTGACTCACTCATAAAAATGTTGGAAGAGCGATGACTTCTGTTTGATGCGGTTAGAAGAATTACCAAGGTGTGTCTGTTCGCAGTTCTAGAGGACGATAGATGTCGCTACCGCACTGGGCGAAACTCTCTCTCACTCACTCCTACAGGCGAAGTGAAGCTGCAGTTGTTCCTTCCTCCCTCGTCGGCAGCGAAAGGTTAAGATGGCAGTGTGTGTGCTTGTCTTATTGTAAAAACAATGTCAATTTATGTGTGTGTTAAATCAACCTGCTGTCATCAGTGAACGATCATGGTGTTGTGAGTCAACTTATTGTGAATACAATTTTGGATTACTTAATGATTGGTGGTAAGTAATCTCTCTCTGTTCAGTCTTCCGTTCAACAAATTGGAAAATTCTGGTACTTTCGTTAGTCGTCATTTGAGATCAATGCGCAAAGCGTTGCTGAGTGCACATGATAGAGTACTAAATCACTAACACAGACATCACAGAGCTACTGAAGCAAAAGGGACAGCAGAACTCGATATCGACCTGGAAGACCCTGTTTCCACAAAAACAGTCCGCGGAGAACTTCACAAAGCCAACATCCATGAAAGAGCTGCAACTGCTAAACCTTTATTAACAGAAATCAACGCTAAGACACGAAAAATATGATGTCATGAGCATAAAATCTGAACAGCCGATGACTGGAAACGTGTGAAATGATCCGAAGAGTCTTCATTTACATTATTCTCAACAGTAGGTTGTGTTTATGCATGGAGAACTCCCCAAGGGAGCGTACAATTAGGAATGTCTGGTTCAAACAGTCAAACATGGGAGTGGATCTGTGATAATTTGGGTGGCCGTATCTTGGTATTCGGCTGTCCTATAATTACACTACATGGTCGAATTACTTGGACATTCTAGGTGATCAGGTGCATCCTATGGTCCAAATGTTATTTCCCAATAATGATGATAATTTGATGATGATACGCGCATGCATACAGCCAGAACAGTTCAGTCTTCGTTTGAGGAGCACCTAGATGAACTTCAAAATCTACCCTGGCTAGCTCAATCACCTGATTTTAATATCATCGTGGGCAGTTTGGAGAGTGATAATGCGCCCATACACACATCCAGTACAGTTCCGTCTTGGTTTGAGGAGCACCTAAATAAACTTCAACATCTGCACTGGCCAGCTTAATCATCTGACTTAAATATCATCGTGAGCAGTTTGGGAGAGCGATAATGCACTCATACACACAGCCAGAACAGTTCAGTCTTGGTTTGAGGAGCACCAAGATAAATTTCGCCGACTACCCTGGCCAGCTCAATCGCCTGAATTGAATATCATGGAGCCACTATGGGAGATTTTGGAGAGCATAATAAGATGCAGATTCCCGCCTCCAACATCTCTGAAGCAATTGACCGATATATATACATCTGAAAAAATTGGCCAAATGATAGAATACTTCACTGGATGTTATTCAAAAGCTGCATGAATCTATTCTAAGAAGGTTGGAAGCTGCACCAAAGGTACATGGTGGTCGAAAACGTTATTAATGAAAACATATCGCCTATTTCCCAGGGGTTCACATCCTATTATCCAACCCCTGTGTATTACTATGCACACACACACACAACGTGCCTTTCCCAACACAAAACATACGAGATGTACCGCCACTTGCAAGCTCTGAGAGAATTCCCTTCCGGTTTTTTCGGGCCATGATTCAATTAAGGCAGCCCTTAATGTAAAATACACTGACTGAATCAAAGATGCGAATCAGTGTCTTAACATTATGAAGATTCTTTGAAGCATACTTGCAGGTTGGCGATATTTCAAACGCATTAGTTAAATTAGACTGCGCTCTGAAAATAATTGGCTTGAAATTTAGGGGTCAAATGAAAATAGACTACACCAATGAGCCATTAGATTATGACCACCCCCAGCGCAGAAAAATGAGCGCGCCTGAAAACCGAACAGTGGCGCAGGTGAAGTTCACGGAGCAGTATATATACAACCCGAGGACCGGGTTTCGGTTAGTAGACTGTTCGGAGTCAGAATGGGAAAAGCTGTCGATTTATCGGAGTTTGATAAAGGACAAATTGTGTTGGCACGGCCGCTCGGGACTACGATCACGGAAATGGCGCGGCTTGTGGGCTGTTCACGTGCCGCTGTAGCGAGTACGTATCAAAAGTGGTGCACAGATGGCCAAACGCCGAACCGTCGTCCGGAGCTCATTGATGCCAGAGGGGAACGGAGACTGTTCCGCATTGTTCACAGCGACCGCAGGGCCACAGTGCGACAAATCACCCGCAGCTACAACAGCATGGTGATCAGGGATATCTGTCACAGTACACAGTTCGTCGCAGCCTTCTGCACATGGGCCTGCTTAGCCGAAGACCCAGCGTGGTCCTCATGCTCACTGCACATCGTCACCAACAACGCATGAAGTGGGCCCAAGATAATCGAGATTGGACCCTGGATGATTGGAAGAAAGTGGCCTGGTCTGACGAATCAAGATTCCTGGTGCATCACGTATCCGGCTGAGCGTGGATACGCCGATTACCAACGGAGACTATAGCACCTGGATGCACTGTTGGGCGGAAACAGGTCAACGGCGGCGGTGTTATGCTGTGGGCGATGTTTTCGTGAGACATTTTAGGTCCTATTATTCCAATAGCACAATCCCTGACAGCTGTCAGGTATATGAACATCATTGCGGACCAATATTCACCCATTCATGGCAACTGTGTTCCCTGCTGGGGATGGCCATTACCAACAGGATAACGCGACATGCCACACTGCCAGAATCGTCAAGGAGTTGTTCGAGGAACATGCTGACGACTCTCCATTAATGCCACGTCCTTCTAAATGCGCCTGACAAGAACCCAATTGAACATTTGTGGTTCGACTTGAAAAAGCGGGTTCGCGCTAAATCACCACCACCCCGAATTGTACGGGAACTGGAGGACCTGCTGCTGACGTTATAGTACCAGATGCCCCATAATACATCTAATCGATACCATATCGAATCGATGCCTCGCCGAGTGGCCGCTGTCTTGCGGGCTAAATGGGGGTCCTTCAGCTTAGGTAGGAGGTCATAATGTAATGGCCCATTGGTGAAGTATTTTAAAAGAAACTACGGTACGTAAAATGATTTTGAGTAATGTTTTAAAGTTTCGCGTGAAAAAGCTTTAGTTACAAAACATGATATTTTATTGTGGGAGAATTGTAAATGCTACATATTGCACAGTAAAATTACCGTCAACTAAAGACATGATAAATCATAAGAGTGCCGCCCCGGTGGCGCAGTGGTCTAAGCGATAGCCTCTGATCATTCGTCCGAACGGGGTCCGGGTTCGAATCCCGGTGAGGCATGGATGTTGTGTTTGTCTTACGGCACTGGCTCTCTCCCTTCCCTGGAACCAGTAACCCTAAATTAGGGACGGGCGACTGCTTATAGCCCATTGAGTTGCTCACGGTGGTCGTTAAACCTCCAATCAAAAAAAAAATCATAAGAACTTGTAAATACTTAAAAACAATAATTGAATACAGCTATGACTGCTGACTTCAACCTTACACCACGAAGGCAAGAACAACTCTGATGATACATTTTGCTGTTACAGCACGTACTTTCAATAGTGCTTGTCACGAGAACAATGCGTGACGTGTATATACACATCTCACTTGACTTGGATTAATAAACATAATAACATAAGAACAATTACGCCATTACATGAGATTAAACAGCAAATAAGGATTGACTTTGTACAATCCCCCTCACAATTCTTATTTTCCATATATACAAACATTTTGTGAGTTTTCCCATTTTGTTAGATTTACATCAATCTTACCTCTTTCATATAATTCTCTGACAAAATGATGACGAATGTCAATATGCTTTGTCCTGGAATGATAAATAGGATTATGGACTAGCTTTTGCGCTGAGTGGTTATCACAATATACACAGTACGTCAAAGAATTTTTAAGACTGGCGTTAGATTTCAGCCTACGGTGGCGCCACCAGTGTAATCCCGAATGCGTTGTAAACCGTGACCATCTGCTTGCTTTCTGCTAAAAGTACTGCGCAGTTGTTAAAGTAGCTCAAACGAAACGGGCGTTCATTAGAGAAGTAAAATTTTTTTCATGTTGAATTATTAAGATGGAACAAAGGGCTGTTATTAAATTTAACGCAAAACTTGGTAAAAGTGCCTCGGAAACGTACCAGATGATGAAACAAGTTTACGGTGAGTTTTGTTTAAGTAGATCAAATGTTTCCCTGTGGCACAAACGTTTTTTGGACGGAAGAGATACGCTGGAAGATGATAAGCATACCGGAAGACCAAGTTCATCTAGAACACCTGAGATTATTGAAAAAGTGCGTGATTTAGTGGCAAACAATCGATGTGCGTCACTAATAATGATGGAAGAGTCTTTAAACATCAACAAAGAAACGATTCGAACCATACTGCATGAAGATTTGGGCAAAACAAAAGTCTATGCTAAATTTGTTCCACACACGTTAACCAATGAACAAAAATCAAGGAGAAGTGGACATTGCAGAGACATCATTTCTGCCGCTGAAAATGATCCAAACTTCTTAAAATCGATTGTTACAGGTGAGGAAACATTGTGTTTTCAATATGATCCTAAAACAAAGCGACAAAGTGCGGAATGGAAGTCAAAAAACTCACCACAAGCCAATAAAACAAGAAAAGTTCCATCAAAAATCAAAACAATGCTCATTACATTCTTCGATAGTAAGGGTATTATCCACAAAGAATTTGTTCCAAGAGGACAAACAATTACTGGTGAGCTTTATTTAAATGTTTTGAGGCGTTTGATGGGCAGAATTCGTCGCATTCGTCCAGAATATCGGGATGAAAACAGTTGGTGTTTGTTGCGCATTAATGCACCCAGTCACACCTCACTTCTTGTTCGTAGATTTTTGGCGAAAAATAACGTCTGTCGAATCATCCACCGTATTCGCCTGATTTAGCACCCTGCTACTTTTCTTTATTCCCAAAACTTAAAATGACGTTAAAAGGGTGTTATTTTGATGATATTTCGACCATACAAACAGCCTCGAGGGGTGCTTTGGAGGCAATTCCGCAAAGTGAACTGGAACAGGCATTCGAATCATTATTAAATCGCTGTAACAAGTGTATTGAAGCCGGAGGGACTTATTTTGAATAACAAACCAAAACAAATTATAATTTCTTGTTTCTATTTCATTTTACAGACCCAGTCTTAAAAATTATTTGCCACACTGTGTATATCCGTTGGTGACGTCATGGGTTGTGAAGAAAGTTCACTAAGAAAATTTCTTAAGCACACAGCTTCTTTAGCAACTTCTGAGAGCGCCATACATTCTGCTTCGGTAGATGACAAAGCGACAGTTCTTAGCTTTTTAGATACCCAACTTATTGCTCCTCCGGAAAATTTGAATACATATCCGGTATAGGATTTTCTATCGTTTATATCGGAAGCCCAGTCTGCATCTACAAAAGCCGTCAATGGCTCTTTTGCTCGGTCAAACACAAGCCCTATGTTTTGTGTGCCTTTTAGATATATCAGCACTCTTTTGGCTGCTATCCAGTGATGTTTGCCTGGATTGTTGTTAAATTGGCTGAGAAAATTCACAGCATGAGTAATATCAGGTATGGTTGCTACAGAAAGATACATGAGCGAACCAATAAGTGAACGATATGGGATATCTTTCATCTCAGATCTTGTTTCTTCAGTTTTAGGACTCATCTCCTTTTTTATCTTTGCGCTAATATCCAAAGGTGCTGTTAGAGATTTTACATCTTGCATCTTGAATTTGCATAAAACATCTTGTGTAAATTTCCTTTGTGACATTGTTATGCCATTTGCATTTTGAGCAAATTCAATGCCTAGGTAGTAATGCAAGGATCCTAAGTCCTTCATTTTGAATGAGCTAGCCAGCTTATCCCTTTATGGTTTTGTAGCTATCTTTGCTGTTTGCAGATATCATTAAGTCATGAACATAAACAATAATAATGACTTCATCTGTGCGATTGTTTAGGTCGTAAACACATTTATCTGAATTAAGTGGCTTGAAACCAAGAGATTTCAATTTTTCATCAAGCTTCTTACACTGAAGAGCAATTGAATTATAGACAGCTGGCGTTATGCAAATGTGACACTGTGGGTGGCCCTGTAAACGGAAACGACAGGACGTATGCAGCGATCCGACAATATAAGGAGTGATGCGACGGGAATCAGTAAGAGTCGGACGCAGTATGGGTAAGACGAACTATCTAAGCGCATTTGATCGTGGGCAAATTGTCAGGGCCCGACGAATGGGTCACTCCATCTCGGAAGTCGTGCCGGCACTGGGAGTTTCACGAGCCACTGTGTCACGGGTGCACTGCGAGTACATCAAATCCGGTAAAACCATCCCTGCAAGGGCCAACTGCCGTGGACAACAGCGTGTGGATGTGCAGGGTCATCGTCGGCTAGCTCGCATTGTAATAGCGGATAAACGGGCCACAGTGCAAGAAATCACTCGGCAATTTAACGCTAGTGCACAAAAACGTGTAAGCAGCCACATCATCCAGAACCATCTCCTCTCTATGGGGTACAGAAGCCATCGTCCCACGAGGGTACCGCTGCTGACCGCACATCACAGGGTGCAAATATTAGCATGGGCGCGGGAACATCGCCGCTGGACCTTCGACATGTGGAAAAATGTTGCCTGGACTGATGAGTCAAGATTCACGTTGGTGCATGCGGATGGCAGGATATCAGTACGGCGCAAACCACATGAAGCGATGGATCCTTCTTGCCAGCAGGGTACTCTTCAAGCTGGTGGGGTGGCATCCTTGGGGACTGTTTACGTGGACTGAAATGGGTCCCCGGGTACGTGTAACATCGTCCCTCAGAGGTCAACGTTACCGGGATATCCTGGACGACCATTTGCTCCCGTTTGTGCGTTTTCAACATCCCACTGGGGACCTCATCCTGCAACAAGACAATGCACCGTGCCACCGCTCCCGAATTGCATCCGAATGGTTGGATGAACACTCCACCGACGTGACCTCGCTTCCTTGGCCAACTAGGTCACCTGACCTCAATCCCATCGAGCACATCTGGGATGCCATCGAGAGAGATGTTCGAGGCCCTGACCCCCTCCATCAAATCTTCGTGAACTGTGGGAGCTTGTTCAGGGGTCGTGGATCCGTATGGCTTCCCAACGCTTCCGGTGTCTTGTCGAGTCCATGCCGAGACGAATCGCCGCCGTCATCAGGACGAAAAGTGGTGCTACACCTTACTAGACAGGCATCTCTAATTCAATTGCTCTTCAGTGTATACCATTGTCTACTGGATTGTTTTATACCATAGATTGATCTTTTCAATCTGCAAACGTGATCTTTGTTTGATTTACTTTGGAAACCTTCCGGTAATTCCATGTATATTTCTTCGTCTAAATTTCCATTTACGTATGCCATTACGAAATCTAGCTGGTAAGCCGTTAAGTTGTTTGTAATGGCATGTGCGATTACAGTTCGAATCGAACTTAATCTGGCAACCGGTGAAAAGTTTTCTTCATAATCAATTCCTGGTGTTTGAGAGCACCCTTTTACAACTAGTCTTGCTTTTAACTTTTCAATACTGCCATCTTGATTGTATTTGGTCTTTAAGACCCATCTGCAACCAATAACTCTTTTATGTTTTGGTCTCGGTACTAATTCCCATGCTTTCTCCTCTATGAGAGCATCATATTCTCTTTGCATAGCAATCTTCCATTCTTTACTTTGCGTACCATTTAAAGCTTCATAAAGAGTAGGATTTGCTTCAACATGATTGACAAGATCAACAGTTTCAGTAATGTCAGCGGGTACTGTTTGATACTGTTTTGCAGGTCTACCTGGTTTTCCAGTATGAACTTTTCTAGGACGACCAACGGTCCTCATCTTAGTTACTGCGTGATCTTTGTTTGTAAACAATAGTGAATCACGTTCTTTTGAAGAATCTGGCATGGCTTCCTCTGACATAAGTTTCTGTGACGTACTCGTCTCTGACGTCATGTCTTCCACTGCCATTTCTTCTGTCGTAGCGTCTGTTTCACTCTCGGCGTCCGGTGCACTATTACGATCGGGTGATCACGTTGTGTCACTCATTTCAATGAATTGAATATGCGATTCGGATGACGTGAGCAGTTCGAATTCGTAGCTGTATGGAAGGTTATTTTCGAATTCATCGATAAAACGGATGTCACGGCTTTCGACTATTTTTCTGGAACTTTTATTCCATAAGCGGTATGCTTTGGATTCCATTGAATAACCAACAAATATATGTTATTGGGATCTAGGGTCGAATTTCCCCTTTGATCGCTTATTCAAAACATAAGCTGTTTGCCTGAAAACCTTGAAGAATGATACATTTGTTTTAACGCCAAATACAGCTTCATATGGGGTAATTTTCCCATTCAAACTTTGTGTCTGAGAACGATTTCTTAAGAACACAGCACAGTTAATCGTTTCTGCCCAAAAGCTAATAGGTAGTTTTGACTGTATCAACAAACATCTCGCCATTTCGACGATTGTGCGATTGTATCGCTCGGCAACTCCATTTTGTTGCGGTGTTAATACTGCAAATTTTTCTCTGCGTCTGCCTTCATGCTCCAAATATGCGTTAAATTCTGCTGTGCAATATTCTAGCCCATTATCGGCACGAAGTGTTTTAACTTTTACTCCTTGTCGATTTTCCATTGATGCCTTGAATTTCAAAAAAGCCTTCTTCACTTCATCTTTTGATTTAAAACAACATATTTCCGTATATCGTGACTTGTTGTCAATAAAAGTAACGAAATAACGTGAACCACTAAGAGATTGGGTTTTCATCGGTTCACAGACATCTGAATGGATGAGGTCCAGAAGTTGCTTGCTTTCAAACCGGGATTCCTTCGGAAAGGGTTTTGTCGTCTGTTTCGCCTGAATACAGACTTTACAATTTTTCAGGGTATCCCCATTTTTAAAGAAGAGTCCTCGTACCATTTCGTTTGCCTTCTTAGATCATTCTCATTCAAATTACCATATTTTAGATGCCATTTTTGAAATTCTATGACCATATCCACATTTTCATATAGCTTGGTGTCACATAATACAGTTCAACTTTTCTATTTGCTCAGAGAAGAGTGGTTCCATTGGATTCAATGACACTGGCTTCTTTTTGGGTGAAGACAACTGAACGGTTACTAACTGTGGCTTTTGACACAGATAGTAAGTTATTCTTCAGATCAGGAATACAGAGCACATTTTCTGATCGAATGGTTTTTGTATCTTTTCCATTCGGTACAATGATCCGTATGGATTCTTTTCCGGTTACTTCAGCTGTTTTATCTACTGCAAGATTCACAAAACATTTTGCTTGTTTATTTATTTCTGTAAACAGATTCTCGTTGTTGCACATATGCGACGTTGCTCCGCTGTCTATGCACCATATAGACTTTGTATTATGAGTGACATTCATTGATATGGCTGTATGCATACTTTCGTTTTTCGCTTTTATTACCATGTGTCTAAAGGATTCTGCCTTTTTATCAGCAATCCGTTTTCGACATTCAGTTGATTTATGACCGACCTTCGAACAGTAGTTACATTTGTAGCTACGGAACACTTTGTTGTTCCTTTTATCGTTCTTTCCTTGATTTTGCCTCTAGATGCTAGAGGTTGGCTTCAGGTTCGAATCTTTTTGTCTGTTGAAAGACAAATATGCTGTTTGGCAATTTGGATAGCTTTTTGTTTTTCGAGCTTCCAATTCTTCCAAAAGCTTAACTTTCCGAATGTCAGGTTTCGGTAGCTCATCTCTTGACTTTATGGCACATCGAAAGTTGTCGAAAGTATCTGGAATACTAGTATTGAAAGGAAATCGTCAGCTATTACGATGTCCATTTCATTAAGTTTATCAACTATTTCGAAGAATTCAGTCAGATGTTCTGGCATGTCATTAATATCATTTGTCTTGTGAAATAGTAGTCGCTTCAGTAGCGTTGATTTTCTAGCTGGTCCCTTCGATTCATAAGTTGATCGAAGCTTCTGCCAAATTTCACTTGAAGTTTTGCAATTTTTAGCACGTCTTTTGTAAAAAAAGATCGTGCTTCTGTTATCGGTTTGTCCGTCAGTCCGTCCGTCCGTCTGTACCCACGGTATCTCTGCAATTTTTAGTCCGATTTGAAAAATTCTTTTTACATTCGGAAGCTTGAAATATGCGAATGATGATCCTTTATTTCGTTTTTTCTTACGATGCACAATTTTGCCGCTAGGGGGCGTAAATGCAGATAATGTCGAATTCAAAATTACGTTTTAATCCACATATTTGCTTCTAAGCATCCGATTGAAAAAATTCTTTTATCTTTCGATTCCATTTATATCGAAGAATGTTTTAGATATAGTTTCAGTTTTAAATTACGCATAGATTTTCCGCTAGGGGGCGTAAAAGTAAATTACATTTTTCCCGATAACTCTTCTCCTAAAACTCCGATTTGAAAAATCTTTTTTTCAGCGGATACATCTCCTAATGGAAAATCTTTTGCATATAATTTCGAATTTTTGGTAAAGAATACTTTGGCCACCAGGGGGCGTAAGTGTTAATTTTTACTTCTGATGTATTTGCCATAAAATCTGAGCTTCTAAAATATCGATTGAAAAAATTCTTTCGTGGACTGATGTCACTCACATCGATAAACCTTTTCGGAATATTTTCTTCCTAAAATATCCCAAGCGCGAGAAAGAATCAGAATGGCCTGAAAACGTAGAATTACTCGAAAGAGAAGAGTGAGAAGTGTGACTTCAATGGATAAGCTTGTCTTACAAATAACGGATCATCCTTGTCAAAAATGTAGTAGCATAAAAGATACTAAAATAATTCACAAAAATCATGGGAAATGTGTTAAAGAAACGAAAAGCAAAAAAAGTTCAAACAAAAAATATATAAATAAGTAAACGAAAGGAAAATATAACTTCTAAACACGCCAGCGTTTTCTTATGAGTTTCTCCGCCAGGGGGCGTAGATGTATATCTTATTTTTGTCAATATCTCTACTTCTAGGAGTCCGATTTGAAAAATTCCTTCTTTGTTGGATAGTGTTTTCCGTGTGACATGTTTTTCATATAATTTCAAAATTTTCAAGTAATTCATAGACTTTCCGCTAGGGGCGTAAAGGTAAATTGCGTTTCGCCCTATATCTCTGCTTCTAAATCTCGGATTTGAAAAATTCTTTCTTCACCGGATACAGCTCCTGATGGGAAATCGTTTGCACATAATTTCTAATTTTTGTAAAAAATAGTTTGGCCACCAGGGGCGTAAATCTTAATTTCCGCTTCTGATGTATTTGCAGCAAAATATGAGCTTCTAAATTCTCGATTAAAAAAACGTCGTTTGTAGACCGATACTACTCATGTCAACAAACCTTTTAGGAACATTTTCTTCTTAAAATAGTGCATGGTTTCTGCGCCAGGGGGCGTAGACAGGGGGCGTATCTTATTCTTGTCAATATCTCGACTTCTAGGAGTCCGATTTAAAAAATTTTTTCTTTGTTGGATAGTGTTTCTAGTGTGCCATGTTTTTCCTAATAATTCAAAATTTTCAAGTAACTCATAGTTTTTCCGCTAGGGGGCGTAAAGCTAAATCGCGTTTCTCCCTATATCTCTGCTTCTAAATCTCCGCTTTGAAAAATTCTTTCTGCACCGGATACAACTCCGGATGGGAAATCGTTTGTACATAATTTCTAATTTTTGTAAAAAAAAAATGGTTTGGCCACCAGGAGGCGTAAACCTTAATTTCCGCTTCTGATGTATTAGAAACCAAATATGAGCCTCTAAAATCTCGATTGAAAAAAAAGTTTTTTGTTGACCGATGCTACTCATGTCGACAAACCTTTTAGGAACACTTTCTTCTTGAAATAATGCATGGTTCCTACGCCAGGGGGCGTAGATGTATATCTTATTTTTGTCAATATCTTTACTTCTAAAAGTCCAATTTGAAAAATTCCTTCGTTGTTGGATAGTGTTTCCGATGCGAAATGTTTTTCCTATAAATTCAAAATTTTCACGTAAATCATTTAAGACTTTCCGCTAGGGCGCATAAAGGTCAATTGCGTTTTCTGCTCCTAAAACTCCGATTTGAAAAATTCTTCCTGTATCGCATACAAGACCTGATGGAAAATATTTTTCACATAATTTCTAATGTTTGGTAAAGAATGGTTTGGCCACCAGGGGTCATAAGTGTTAATTTCTGCTTCTGATGTATTTGTAGTAAAATCTGGGCTCCTGAAAACTCGACTAAATTTTTTCTTGGACCGATACCGCTCATGTGGATAAACCTTTTGAGAATACTTTCTTCCTAACATAATGCATGGTTTTCCCACCAGGGGGGGGGGGGGTAAAGTCACATCTTATTTTTGTCGATAACTCTGTTTTTAAGAGTTCGTAAGCTCAAGATTCCGTTTACACCAATATCTGAGGGATTAATGACATGATTGAAAAACTTTTTTCTTCCGTCAGATACTATTGTTTTCCATACCGGTTCCATTGCCTTTGAATAGCTTTGATAAATTTAATTTGCGTCAGAAGGGATTCAAAAGACGTGCTTATTACACCCGAAAATTCGGTGTCATTTTTCTTGTTTATATTGCAGAGCTCGCTTGGACATGGAGATTATTATATCTGCCTTTGCTGTCTGATCACCTACTGTCCGCTTATTAATCGTTTCTAATTCAGCTTCGTTTGTTCCGTCAACAGGCTTTGGAATTTGACCTGTCACGTAACCCCAACGGTCATTTTGGATTAGAATAGCTTCTATCTGGATTTTCCAAGTGTCATAGTTGCTTTTGCTCAGCATTTCTATATATATCTGCGACATTGCTTATTTATTAATGCTATCGAAAGAAATAATAATAAATGCTTAGTTACCAAGGGCTGGATCGAAGTTCACAGACTTTCAGTCATTCGCCTACTTCTCAATCGGTCTTAATGAGTGATTATGCGGACTCCCTTTTAGCAGTCGGAAAAACGTTCTTCTTTGAACGGTGTTTTGCGTCCTTGTTTGCTTCACTGGATGCTTCTCTGGCTGCCGGCTTAACTTGGGTGGCGCAGTGGAAGAGTGCTGGGCCCATAACCAAATTGTGGGAGAATTAATGGAGCATTGCAAATGCTACATATTGCACAGTGAAATTATAGCCAACTAAAGACATGATTGAGTGATTAAAAACTATTATTTTTTATCGTTGTAAATCATAAGAACTTGTAAATACTTAAAAACAATAATGGAATACAGCTATGACTGCTGACTTCAACCTTACACCACGAAGGCAAGAACAACTCTGATGATACATTTTGCTGTTACAGCACGTACTTTCAATAGTGCTTGTCACGAGAACAATGCGTGACGTGTATATACACATCGCACTTGACTTGGATTAATAAAGATAATAACAACGTAAAAATTGGGTAGATATACACCAGTAATACTATTAAAACGCTGAAATCCGTTTTTATTGGTGTAATATTAGAAAAAACTAGGATAAAACGCTAGCTTTCGCCACCACGGGTGGCTTCTTCAGCGAGAAGTATTATTCAAAGATAGCGCTTTGTCCTAGGTTTTCTAATATTACACCAATAAAAACGGATTTCAGCGTTTTATTAGTATTACTGGTGTATATCTACCCAATTTATACGTTATTTTCAGCCATCTCCGGGCAATATGGGTAGCTTCAAAGAGTTCCGACAATTACGAATCAAGCTGGAGGAGCAGCGATGTCACTTACATTTCTTGACCACGTCTTTATGTCATTCCGAACTTTCTACGCTTTAAATCTACCATTAACGCACCGTGGTTCATGAGAAAAAATCCCTTTTCTAGCGCCAAACACTGTCGCACTTTATACAACTAAAAAGAAAACAAGTCATGTCGATGGAATCCCGCCTTTACAGCTGGCACTCGAACCTGGCGATGAACTCCAGCCCCCTAGAGCTAGACGCCTTTCTCCACCGATTAGACATGCTAGTACAACGGCCGCCCCGGTGGCGCAGTGGTATAAGCGCTCGCCTCTGATCATTCGTCCGTAAGGGGTCCGGGTTCGAATCCCGGTCAGGCATGGATGTTGTGTTTGTCTTACGGCACTGGCTCTTTCCCTTCCCTGGAACCAGTGACCCTAAATTAGGGACGGGCGACTGCTTATAGCCCATTGAGTTGCTCACGGTGGTCGTTAAACCTCCAATCAAAAAAAAAGAAAAACAAAAAAATGCTAGTACAACGCCAAAGAAGATGTCTATCAGCCACCCACGACAAAAAGCTCTCCAGTTTGCGAGCTCAATGCAAGCCGTCCGCTCCTCCTTTCACGGTACCAAATATCAACATCTCAAGTAAGACTTTCTCCCAAAGAGAGCTGAAGGCACTAGAGAAAGGTCCGAAATTCTGCCTTGCTTCACGTCCGCGTCTTCAAGATCTCGTTGCCGCCCCGGTGGCGCAGTGGTCTAAGGCGTTGGCCTCTGATCATTCGTCCGTAAGGGGTCCGGGTTCGAATCCAGGTCAGGCATGGATGTTGTGTTTGTCTTACGGCACTGGCTCTCTCCCTTCCCTGGAACCAGTGACCCTAAATTAGGGACGGGAGACTGCTTATAGCCCATTGAGTTGCTCACGGTGGTCGTTAAATCTCCAATCAAAAAAAATATCTCGTTCTGGCCATAGAAAACCTACTTAGCAGAGTCCCGCTAGAACATCGAGACTCACTTAGGTATCAATGCGTCAATAAACTTGATCAGGCCCAGAAGCTTTCTTCGACCGCTTCTAGCAGAATACCTTAGCACAAGGTGACCATCGCGCAGCTAAAGCGTGACTCTAGCGTAATCTACACTCTCCCAGACAAATCTGGCCAGCTGGCAGTGATGAACAAAACGGACTATGATGAAGGGATCCAGGACTTCATCCACTAGTCGCAGTCAACACTCCAAACCAAATCCCCACTTAACAAGAAATAAACAGGTGGGCAGTTACACCAGATGATACCGATTCTTGTGAAATCCGTTTATTTTGGCGTAATATACAGTGAAGAAAACGAGCGAGCTTTCACTACCAACGGGTAGCTTCTTCAGGCTGGATTAACGTCTAAAGAATATATACAAGAATTTACAAGAATTTAAATGCAAGATAACAATAATATAAACGTAAAAACTTCGTGCAGGCGGGTGAAAGGCATGTGCTAGGCGTGTGCTGTTCGCAGAAACATGCGCCATGCAAAAGGTAAATCAAAAGAAAGTTCATCGTTGCACGCGATCGGGTTGGCTATGATTTCAATGGATTCCCTTATAGCAGTGAAACGATTGGTCGAATTGTGTAGGAGGCGATTTTCTTCATGTCGCCCCATTGTGGAGTGGCTGAATGGGTTGCGACTTCCTTTGCTAGTGCTGTGTTTACTCTTCCCGCTGCAACATCTCTCTTGTGCTCCGCTAATCTTACCTTGAAGGAGCGCTTTGTCATGCCCACATATTCTTTCATTGATCCGTCGGGGTAGATTAGCGGTATAGAGTAGACTCCGGCGTCTGAAAGATCCGTGATAGTGCTCTTTTTTGAAGTGAGG
Source organism: Macrothele yani (assembly GCA_039090855.1). Classification (NCBI taxonomy): domain Eukaryota; kingdom Metazoa; phylum Arthropoda; class Arachnida; order Araneae; family Macrothelidae; genus Macrothele; species Macrothele yani. The sequence goes on from CM076996.1 coordinate 121,680,956, forward strand.
ATCCTGGCGAGTGGTTTTGTTTCCTCTTATCCCGATGTCAAGACCAAGTTTCCGGAGCGAGTTCTTGAGAAAATAACTGAAATGCTGTATGTAGGGGAAGGATCCAATGTAGCGGGGTGGGTTGTCATATGTCCGGTTGTCAGGGCTGGTTGATTTAATTTTCGCCCTTTCAATAATGGCTTCTATCCTCTATACGTCATAACCTGCTGTGTTCTCAAGGATTCGCAAATCATTGAGTTCTTTCCGGAAGTAGGTAGATCAGAACAGTGCGTGAAGGCCCGTTGTGCCCTGTGCCGGAAAAGGGCCATTTTGTGCATCATCGGGCATGATGAGGAAGGCAGCATCACGTTTGGGATGTGTGTTGGCTTGTAGTAAACACTTGTTAGCGGCCTTCCGTGTGGTGTCTTTTTGACAAGTACATCAATGAACAGGAGCGTGTTGTTGGATTCCTGTTCCATCGTGAAATTGATGCTTGGGTGCATAGTATTGAGCCGTTCGAAAAAACGATCGAGATCAATACTGTCATGAGGCCAGATGAAGAAAATGTCATCGGTGTATCTCAGCCATGTTGTTGGGAGCAGGGTTTGAGCGCTGAGGATTTTCTCTTCTAGTGGACGAAGGACAGCTTCAGCAAGCACGGCTGAGAGTGCTGATCCCATAGGGACTCCATATGACAACCACCCGCTACATTGGATCCATATGTCTTTACGGACATATGACAACCCACCCCGCTACATTGGATCCTTTCCCTACATACAGCATTTCAGTTATTTTCTCAAGAACTCGCTCCGGAAACTTGGTCTTGACATCGGGATAAGAGGAGCAAAACCACTCGCCAGGATCCTCACTTCAAAAAAGAGCACTATCACGGATCTTTCAGACGCCGGAGTCTACTCTATACCGCTAATCTACCCCGACGGATCAATGAAAGAATATGTGGGCATGACAAAGCGTTCCTTCAAGGTAAGATTAGCGGAGCACAAGAGAGATGTTGCAACGGGAAGGGTAAACACAGCACTAGCGAAGGAAGTTGCAACACATTCAGCTACTCCACAATGGGGCGACATGAAGAAAATCGCCTCCTACACAATTCGACCAATCGTTCCACTGCTATAAGGGAATCCATTGAAATCATAGCCAACCCGATCGCGTGCAACGATGAACTTTCTTTTGATTTACCTTTTTTAATGGCGCATGTTTCTGCGAACAGCACATGCCTAGCACATGCTTTTCACCCGCCTGCACGAAGTTTTTACGTTTATATTATTGTTATCTTGCATTTAAATTCTTGTAAATTCTTGTATATATTCTTTAGACGTTAATCCAGCCTGAAGAAGCTACCCGTTGGTAGTGAAAGCTCGCTCGTTTTCTTACTGTATATTACGCCAAAATAAACGGATTTCACAAGAATCGTCTCCACTTAACCGTTGGATAGCGCAGGTTAAAATGGTGGCGAAGAAGCCGGCGCTCCCAGACACCATGAGGAAAGGGGCAAAGCTACCTCCAGGGCAAAAGATGCCACCAATTTTCGCAAGGCTTAAGCATCATAGGCCGGACAACCCAATTCGACCAATCGTTTCAAGAAGATGTGGTCCGTCATTCCATCTCGAAAAGGTGCTAGGTAAATTTTTGTCACCTTTTCCTTCCACATTCAAGTGTTGTTCTGTTGTCGTCTGAGGACTTTATCGAAAGTATTAGAAGCCTAAAGGTAACGCCTGCTAATATCTTAGGGAGTTTTGATATTGTCTCACTGTACCCATCAATTCCTGTTAAAGAAGCTACAAACACCCTAAAGCAAGCGCTCGCCGATTCATCGCTTTACACTGAAAGTACACTAACGGAGATATCCAAAGTCATAAACCTCGTTACTGATGCAAACTATTTTAGTTTCCAGAACCATACCTACAAGCAGATCAAAGGGGTCTCAATGGGCTACGCCCTCTCTGCAGTACTGGTCGAAGCAGTCCTACGACCCCTAGAAGCCCGGATGCTCAGCGCACCTGGACCAACCCCGTGTACATGGCTACGATACGCTGATGACGTTTTCTTCATATGGACAAACACAGAGGAAGAACTAAATCAGATTTTCACCACCATCAATTTGGAACACATTGCCATAAAGTTCACTATGGAGCGAGAAACAAATGCATCCCTACCGTTCCTGGATGTATTGGTCAAGAAGTCGCCATTCAGGTACCTTAACACTAGTGTCCACTACAGACCTATCTATGTTCCTAATGCCATACTGACTTCCTCATCGTGCCCCAAGGAGAGAAAGCCAGGCCTTTTCCAGCACAGGGCCAGGCGAGCTTTTACCCAAGCATCAGACAACGCAACACTCCCCGCCGAGCTTGACACCATGAGGTCTTTAGCCTTTTCTGGAGGATACTCACCCAGCATGGTAGATCAGATCATACACCAGACGAAGTCTAAGCTCGCATCCCGTGGCACCGGATGCCCCAGCCAAAGACTACAACCCATCGGCTCATGCCAGTACGTACCAGACTTCACACATTTCTTAAAAAAATTCACTAAAAAAACTTGGTTCCGACATAGGGATTATAGCATCTAGGACAATCGCGTCTTGTCTCGCATCAACAAAACCGCCGTGGACCTGGAAGATATGGGAGTATACACTATACCTATAGTATTTTCTACCCAGACGGGACAACCAAAAACTACATGGGCATGACCAAGAGGTCTCTGAGACTAAGACTCCAGGAACACCAGAGAGATGTCAAAATAGGACTTCTCACTACGGCACTAGCGCGTGAAGTCGCCAACAACTCTGCAACACCTCTGTGGGGACAAATAAAGAAAATCGCACGATACACAACCGCCAGAGCCACCCTCCTCAGAGAAACTATAGAAATCCTATCCAGTCACGGGATATGCAACGAAGAAACATCAATGGACCTCCCACATGTATGGCGCACGTTCATTAACACGCGCGCCCTTAATCATACATCTTGAATATGACGCGCACGTTCTATAATATCTATAGCAAACGTCCATTTTTGAATTCATAACTGAAACTCTGTGTTTGCATTTGAATAATACTTATTCCTGAAGAAGCCACCAGTGGTGGCGAAAGCTAGCGTTTTGTCCTAGTTTTTCTAATATTACACCAATAAAAACGGATTTCAACGTTTTATTAGTATAAACATAATAACATATGAACAATTACGTTATTACATGAGATTAAACAGCAAATAAGGATTGACTTTCTACATTTATTCATTTTGCTCATAATTAAAATGCTAACTTTGTCTTTCTATTAGGCAAAGTAAAATTTCGCATTTAATGCATACCAGAAGCTTCGAGATAGAAATGGACTCGTCCATACAGTCCATCCTCAGTAGGCAACACATAACTGAATATTTTCTAATTAACATGTTTCTAAATTAATGCAAATTATGATTTTCGATGAACCATAATTAACAAATTTGGGTTTCTTAAAAATAATTGGACAATTTGATATAACGATACCCTTGATGTAAAGACACAATGGAATAAATGGCGGTATATCATGGGGAGATGCCCAACCGCAAAGAAAACAACAACAACAAAAACTGACTTCTTGCGTTTCCGGCATTTGACAGCGTGTAATGTACAAGGCTCGCTCAAAAAGTAGTGCACAATCGGTTTTCATTAGTATACCTAATGAAAACTTTCTGTGTGTCGAACGTTATGGAACTTTAAGTACCAGAATCAGTCTGTAATCGAATTTCTTTTCAAGACCAATGAAACTGTAATTCTCGAAAAACTGAAAATAGCTTACAGTGAAGAAACGAGACAGAAACATCGTCCAGAGGTGAATTCAGCGCTTCAAAAGCGAATATTTTGATACCAGAGACAAGGTTAAGTCGGGTAGACTAGCAACAGTAACAACGGACGAAAAAGCGCTTCTTGTTGAGCAAATTTTCGAAGCTGACAGAACAGAAACAATAAATTAGATAAGGAAAAACCTTCATTGCCTAAAGGAAATGTTGCGCAGTTGATTTCAACCATTGGATATCGAAAACTTTGCTCCAGGTGGATGCCAAAGCTTCTTACGCGTGAGATGAAGCAATCCAATCAAGTGGAGAAATTTGCGCCGATCTTTTGGAGAATTTCTCTGGCCCGCCATCTGATGATTTTAAGGGAATCATGACATGTGACGAGACCTGGGTTTATCTTTATGTCCCTTACTCTAAATGTCAATGAATGCTATGGAGCAACAAAATATCAAGTTAAGAAAAAATCCAGGCCTTCTCTATTAAAAAACAAAATTATGATCTTTTGCGATCAAGACTGCATTATTTTCCTTGACAAACTTGGAAAAAAATCGACGGAGTACCCTGGTACACTTTGTAGTCATAATACTTTATTATGCTAATGAGCTAAAATATACACAAAGCATTGGCAGCTTAAAAGATTAAATAAATGATAGTACATGAAGACATGAAAAGATAAAATCTTGATTTGTATAAGCTGAGGAATTAATTCCGTTAAAACATTAACCTGCCACTTAAAATAACGATAAACATTTTGTGCAGCTATGAACGAATGGTTTTCGCGAAATGACTTAAGCCACTTAAAAAAAGAAGAAATCATCGAGTGCTGAAAAGTCATCCATACACACCTGCAAATCGTGATAGAAGTAGAACACAGGAAAATCTCATTGCATGATTGTTGTGATGAGAATCTGGCAGTTCTGACATTTTTACAAGCAATAACTTATTTACATTGTATAATAGCAATAATATACGTGAATAAGCTAACTTAAATGAAAGAAAACAGATATTAAAACACATGTGCTGAGTATAAACTTCGCAAAAATAAGTCAGTAGGTTTAAAAGAACATTATATGATACTTGATGAAACAATGAAAGAAATATTTTCAAAACGGTTGCTTTAAAAGTCATATTTGATCCAGAACAAACATAAATGAAGCATTACGTAATGATGAAAAGTACTGAAGGTACGAAGTTATGGTTTCTAAGACGGATATAATTGCAGTGAACAGACATCCAACCAGTAGAAAGAAGATTCACGTAGAATGAAAATTCGAAAGTTGAGCAGTTTTAACGTGCCATTGTGAGTTCGAGTTGTAATCTGGATATGAGCTAAATGCGGAATTGAATAAGTAGTTTTTTTTGCGGTACAAAGTGGTAGAGGTGGATTATCTTTGACATGATTAAGAAAGAAATTATAAATTGCAGATTTGGTGAGAATAAAACAAAATGCGCATAGATAGTTTATGCTATGCATCTTTTTCATGCTAAGATCTTTGTGGATGTGAAATAAAACAAGTGATACATTTATTTGCGTGCAACACAATGCATTTCTTCGCGTTATTCACACGACCAAACCGAGCCACAGCCAGGTACATACTAAATGGAATTAAATCATAACAAACAATAAGGTTCATTAATTCTTGACATTAAGTGGTACTTAGGTAGGTGGATTAATGAACGTTATTGCCATAAAACCAGTGAAAGAAGATATGTGAGCCATAAAAGTAAATATTTACTAAACTATGCAGGGGGCAACAGTAAGTATTTTGCTTGTTTAGTTTTTCAAAAACAATATTTATTGAAAATCATCTAAATACGTGGCGTCAGTTGAATAAATAAATCCATCGCTATTTCCACGTTAAGCAACGCACAGCAACCGAAAAAGTGTTTTTCAGCCGCCGTCGGGGAATCGAACCCCAAATCATATCGAAAGATTCGGGATTCAATTCCCCGACGGTGGCCGAATAACAATTTTTCGGTTGCTGTGTGTTGCTTAACGTGGAAAGAGCGATGGATTTATTTACAATATTTATTTTTATTCAGATTTAGACGAACGTAAGAAGCGACCCTGACACTCGATGAAATGTGATGGAGCTACGAAAGTCCATCTGCGCATGCGCATGCTAAAATCCGACCTCAAGATTGAAAGAAAAGATGGCTGGTTGGTTTGGTTGTTTAATTTTTATGGCGCTAGGGCCATGGTTGGCCAAAGAGCGCCAAACAAAAGACATTCAAAACAAGACAAAACAGATTAATTTAAAAACATACAAAAGGTTAAAAACAGGTTGATTCTTTAAGAGTGAAAGATGAGAGTGAACACGTTAAAAACTAGACGAGTTTAAAAAAGTCAAAACGAAAACACTGCGAACGTGTTGCATTCTTCACCCCGGATAATCTGCAGCGTAGATGATCCGTTGTTCAACAAATGAGAATGAAAATAACGAAACCAATGACCACAAAAACGAACACAAGTGCACAAAACATGAAGGACTGTAAGACGACAGTTGCACGTCTCACATACTGAGACAGTGTCGCCACACAGCAAGAAGCGGTGAGTGAAACGACAGTGCCCAATGCGGAGACGCGCAAGAACAACATCTTCACGACGGTTCTTCCTCAAGCTAGACTTCCATAGTCCGATCTGTGGTTTGATGGTATGAAGCTTATTGCTGCCCTGTTGAGACCACAGGGACTGCCTCTCGTCCATGATAAATTGACGGATCAAAGGTCGAAAATCTCGGAAAAACAGTGGCAGCCGTGGGGGTGTCATGGAGGAAACAGACTTGGCAGAGAGATCAACCAGCTCGTTACCCCGGATCCCGATATGGCCAGGAACTGAACAAAATCAGACCAACAATCCAGCACCCGCCAAAGTTCCAAGAAGACGAAGAACATCACTGCTGACCGGCCTTATCCTCCGGAGAGGATAAGGCTTGGATGACAGACTGGGAATCGATGCAAATCATAGTGGGACGATGGGATCTAGACTGAATGGGGCGCAAAGCGAGGTACACCGCACGCACCTCCGCCGAAAAGACCGTTGATTCCGCCGAAACCTCTCAGCATGAGTGTCATCGTCACACACAAAAACGGACCCAACAAGATCCCCGGACTTCGAGCCATTGGTGAACACAGGCACGAAATACGGATAGAGAGACTGTTGTTCGGCAAACAGCTTCTGGTACACCAGAGCAGGAGTTGATGACTTAGGCCACACCCAAAGAGAGAGGTCAGCCACTGCTTGACTGACTGCCAAGGGGGTTCATTGGAAAAACGGGTCACACCAATCTTCGACAAGTTTAGACCAGCATCTGGCACTATGATTGGCATTCGAATCCCGAAAGTGGGAAACAAGAAGGAAGGTTCGAAAACAAGCGAACACATTGCGGTTGGAAGACGGAATCATGCAGTGGATGATTAGGAAGAGATTTCAACTTGGTACAGAACTGAAAAGACAGCTGCTTACGGCGGAGGCATAACGGCGGTTCATGAGACTCGGCATACAGGCTATGCACAGGAGAAGTACGGAAAGCACCGGTACACAGGCGCAAAGCCTGGTGGTAAACAGGATCCAGGAGCTTCCAAACCGAAGGCCGTGCAGATCCGTATGTTATGCAGCCGAAGTCTAACTTTGACCGAATAAGAGAGTGATGGATACGAAGTATTGGGCCCCTGTCAGCCTCCCGAGATGTTGAGATGTTCGAGAGAAGATCTTCAGGATACTAAATGACTTCGTGCACTTCACCTTCAAAGATTGAATGTGAGGACGGAAAGTGAGTGCGCGGTCAAAGGTTACTCCAAGGAACTTGACTTCTGACATCACAGGAATGGTAGTACTTCCCAGACGGAGATCGGGGTCTGGGTGAACACCCAGTTTGCGGCAAAATGCACACAAACGGTCTTCTGAGACGAGAAGCCAAAACCATTATGTGAAGCCCAGTTAGAGATCTTGTTAATAGCCGACTGCAGCTGTCTTTCAATGGTGCGCATGTTAAGAGAGCTCAGGGAATCTGCAAATCATTCACGTACATGGTTCCACGAACCGTCGGAGGAAGCAGCTTGAAAATGTGATTCACACGAAGGATGAACAAAGTGACTGATAGAATGGAGCTTTGAGGGACACCCTGCTCCTGTGGGTACATCGCAGGGAGGGTCGACCCGACACGCACATGGAACATCCGGTTCTGGAGAAAACCGGCAATGAATGTTGATAAATTTCCCCCAATCCGCAGTCGTGCAGATCACGGAAAATGCCGTATCTCCACGTTCGATCGTAAGCTTTTTCCATGTCGAAGAACACGAAGACCATGTGCTGACGCCGGACAAACGCCTCCCTGATAGATGTCTCAAGGCGAAGATGATGATCAGTGGTGGATCGAAAACGACGGAATCCACTCTGATGAGGTGATAAAATGTGAAGAGTTTCCAAATAAAATATCAAACGAAGATTGAAGATGAGCTCGAGCACTTTGTAAATGCAGCTCGTTATAGCAATTGGCCGATAGTTCAACGGGTTGGTGGAAGCTTTACCAGGTTTGAGAACAGGTATGACAATAGCTCTATGCCAAGAATCGGGACAGTCGTTCTCATGCCAAATCCTGTTAAACAGGATTAGCAAAAATTCAAGAGAGGACAGAGAAAGGTGCTTCAGCATGTCGTAGTGGATGTTATCCGGTCCGACAGATGTCCGGCCGGACCGATTCAAAGCAATCTTCAGTTCCACCGCAGTCAGCGGGCTGTTATATTCCTTCGAGGAAAAAGGTCTGAAGGAAACTCCTTTCCTCTCAAGCCGCGTCTGATGCTATTGGAACGAAGGGGGATAATTGGCGCTGCTAGGCCCTGAAAAGAATGCCGTGCCAAGACAGTCAGCAATTCCCCGTGCGTCAACAACCGTTCTGCCTTCTCTCGAGGATGGAGAGCTCCCGAGAAAGGTACTTTCCGCGAATCTTACGAATCCTGTCCCAAACGATCTTAGTGCTGGTAGTGGCGTTAATTCCGGATACATATTGGATCCATGAGTCCCGTTGACTACGCCGACGAACCAATCGCGCGCAGGACTTTGCTTTCTTCAAAGCAAGTATACTTGCGTCGGTGGGATACCGACGCAAGCCTTCCCCAAGCCTGATGTTGAGCCTGACGTGCTGCGTTGCAATCGGAATTCCACCAAGGTCTCGGGCAACGTGGAAGTTTAGTCGACGTCTTTGGGGTGGAGAGTTCTGCCGCTTGCACAATGAAATCCGTAACCGCTGCAACAGCTTCACTGATCGTGCTTGAGGATACCACAGCAAGAGTAATGGTCTCTGAAGCCGTGAATGCGTCCCACTTGGCTCGATCGATATCCCATCTATCAGAACGTGTAGGATGACTGTATCCACCACCCGCTAGACGAAGAAAGATAGGAAAGTGATCGCTGCCAAGGGGATCACCAGACACGCTCCAGGACCCGTCAGGATATAAAGATGGTGAACTCAGAGCCAGATCAATGGCAGAGAACGAGCGGGTAGGTTCATGAAAATATGTCTTTGTCCCAGTGTTGTGGAGACAGAGGGACGTGTTGGAGAGTAGGGACTTGACAACGCAGCCCCTTGAGTCTCGAGTGTTATCACCCCACAACGGATTGTGTGCATTTAAATCTCCTAGAAGGAAGAAACGAGGCGGCAACTGGTCAACTAAATCTTCCAAATCTGAAAGGCTCACAGCTTCATCTGGTGGTACATAGTGTGACGTGCCTGCCCAGCAGGACGCACACGACATAAAAGCAGAAAGCAGTCAGAACGAACGTCCGCGTAGCTCAATTGGTAGAGCGACTTATTTCGGAATGAGGGGACCCGGGTTCGAGCCCCGGCGTGGACAAAAATGACGGAGAAATGTACTTCGTTATAGTAGATGGAACAGACTGTGAACAGGATGTTCACAGAAATTCTCACTGCCACTGAATGGGGAATCGTCCGAAGAGCAACCGCAGTGACAGGAACACCCTGAGGAACAAAGACAGCCACTCCTCCGCAGGCAATAACTCCGTCCTCATGATCTTTGCGAAAAAGGAATATAGGCGCAGCGAAAGAGTGCCCGTCGTGCGGAGCTTTGTCTCTTGGAGACACACGCACACAGGCGCATACGAAGACAGTATGCTTTCAAATCATCAAGTCGTCATCGCAGACCTCGGCAATTCCACTGAATGATTGAAGCCATTATGAGAAAAGGAAAAAAAGAAAGAGAAAGACTGATAAAGACTGAGACGACTAATACGTCTCAGAGTCCATGAGCTCTAGTACGTCTTCAGCGTCTGGAGGTAATACAGGGGTGTGCTTATTTCCCGTGTTCTTGTATGATGGTGCCCGACTCTGAGTGTTAGAGTGGGGTTTCGGGGTGGATGTGCCTGGCTTCTACTTCTCTGGTTTCTTCATTGTAGCGCCCTTAGCCTGGGTCGCAGTGCTGGCAGAGGGTCTTTTCGGCGACGATGGAGGTGCCGCTTTGGACTCAAAACGGCGAGACTTTAGTGCCTCCAATCCAGCAGCAACGATGTCCCCGAAATCATGAGGACACCGCGCTGTGATGTGCACCTCAGTCTGCACAGCAACAGTGCGTTTTTGAATTACAACTGATATGTATGATAGCCGGCATGGTGTTAAAGGAACGATCCACTGTTTGGCCTCGGGATAAGAGCGATGTTCTGTTGTCTTCAGTCGTTGGATAACCTGCTCCTCTACCCACTTTGGACATTGCTTAGACGATGCAAAGTGTGACCCATCACAGTTAACGCAGTGATCTGATTCTGCTGAGCGTTGCATCAAAGAATGATCCGTGGAACCACAGCGCCCACACCTTGATACGTTATGGCTTGATTGTTGAGAATGACCGTAATTCTGGCACTTGTAACATCTCAAAGGATTGGGGATATATGGGCAAACATCAAGACGTAAGTAACCTGCCTTGATGGATATTGGCAGGGCTGGGGAGTCAAAAGTGAGAAAGATGTTCCGGGAGGGTATAGACTTCCCATCTCGCCTAAAAAGAACTCTCCGAACCCCAGTGACATGTTGTTCACCAAGTTCCTCCAGTAGTTCCTCATCGCTGCATTCAAGCAAGTCCCGGGAGTTGACGATATCGTGAGAGGAATTCAAATAACCATGAGACATTATTGTTCTGGAATATCCCGCAGAACGGTCGTCTCCAGCAAGGTGGCACTATGTCGTGGATTAAATGTTTCCACAAGAAGATCCCCTGATGGAAGCTTCTTGACACTTTTCGGAGGGCCAGCAATCCCCTGAAGAGCCTTATAAATCCATAAGGGGCTCTTCGAACTCAAAGACCGTGAAGGATCAACAGAATGAATCAGAAGAAAGAGAGCATTACAATCAGTACAAAGGCGTTTCTTTGTGGAGGAGGGTGTCCCTTCCTCCATGCGGTGCTTCACATTTATTGCATGAGAAACACTGTTGTTTGGCATAGAGAAGAAAGAAAATTTATCCGCTGACTTACCCACCCACAACCGAGTCCAACGAGGAAGAGCCGGAGGTCCGCAAGCTCAAGTGGACGCAGGACACGGTTCTAGGGATGGGAAGCGGATATAGCAAGTTGACAGGTCGGACATGCGCTCAGCGAGAACCGCGACTTTCCCGTACCTGGGGAACACTCCTTTGGCATGCCCACCCTATCCCCAAACTTACCCTGCCGTACGTAGCGAAAATCCGTTAGAAGTCTTGACTCCACTCGCCCACAGACTTCCTGACTAGGAGTGGGTTAGTTCCTAGCCGCCTGTTTAGGGTGAAGCAGAGGGCAAAGAGGAGTGTTGGTTGCTGGAGACAACTACATCCCGGCCCCCTGAAACCTCAGCCTCCAGTATCCCCTTTTCCACCTTACGGGTCACCGCACACCACAAACGTGCAGGTAGGTCTAGCCAACCAGCCCAGAAAAACGAAGAGGGGAACATTAAATGGGAAAGAGAGGAAAGAAATCGACGAATTAAACTCCGGCGCTGGCGGCTAATCACAATCTCAGCAACCTACAACTGAGGAGAATGCGTGGCAATATAAGAACAAAAGCCAAAAATGAAAAAAAATCATACAAGAAATGTCGGCTCGGGCCGTGTGGTTGCCATCTCCCAGCAGCTGGATGAACAGCTGCCCACTCGGTGATGTTATCGTACAAGACGAATATATAAGATGTTCCGTCACAAAGTGGGCTCGGGCCGTGGGGGCGCTACTCCCTAAATAACTGGAAAACCAGTTATTCCCGTGCGGGGAAAGAAAATATGAATCGCAGGTGCGTTAATGAAGGGGATTGGTAACTTTTGGTCAAGTATAAGAGCAGGTTACAGCCCTTTGTGTTATATATCATTTTAAAGTTCTCGACAATAGCAGGTAATTTCCCACGGGAAAGTCGGAAGGAAGCCAAATTTCGCTACGAGGCACCGTTTTCAAAACATAAAAAAATGCATTTTGTAATGGTTTTTATCACATTTAGCATCAGGTTCCTCGCCACTTACGCAGATTGCAGAGAGACATTGTTACGTTTATGTAGAACGTGAGGAAATTATGTACGGCGATAGTTAAATGAAATATATTGTTCAGTAACAATGAAATTAACTATTATTGCGTCGTTTCATGGGACAACATTAAAAAATCAGATTTTAACATTGGTTTTGTATACTTTCGCTACCCATTTCCGTTACACCGAAATTTTCAGCACGTCTTTTGTAAAAACGGACACCTGGCAGTTTTAAGCAAATGAGCTATGTATGCACGCTGTTGCCGCCAGAGGGAGAGGCTAGTATAAAAACGGAAAGCTTAGTGCTTGCGACAGTAGTAGAAGTGATTTTTGGGTGACGAGATGGGTAAAAAATGCGATTTAACGGACTTTAAACGTGGGATGGTTGTAGGAGCTCAGAGCCATGGAGCGAGTATCACCGAAACCGCCGCATTTGTGAAATATTCCAGAGCAGCTGTTGTTTAAGTGTTTAAAGAGTGTTTTTGGACTGTCAGCCAAAAAACTGGGTCTCTACGTGCAACGTGTGGTCGTCATCGACTAGTGACTGCTCGGGCGGAACGGAGAGTGTCCAGACTTGTAACAGACAACAGAAGGGCAACAGTGCAGCAAATTACAGACCATCTTAATCAAGGATCCCCTCAAATGATCTCTGCACACACTGTTCGCCGTACACTGCATCGGATGGGATATGGCAGCCGAAGGCCTGTTCGAACACATTTGTTGTCTGCAGTTAACAAGAGAAAACGTCTCCAGTTCGCACAGGAGCACAAGGATTGGACAATCGATAATTGGAAACAAATTATGTGGTTCGATGAATTACGTTTTCAGTTGCACCATGCCGATGGCAGAGTGAGAATTTGGCCGAAACAGCACGAAAGCATGGACCCCAAATGCATTGCTACAGCCCTTCAAGCTGGTGGAGGCAACGTTATGGTTTGAGGAATGTTTTCCTGGCATGCTTTGGGCCCTTTAATTCGTGTTGATCAACGTCTGACTGACACATCATATCTAAACATCGTTGCGGACCAAGTACATCCTGTCATGTGGATAGTTTATCCCAATGGCGATGACTACTTTCAACAAGATAATGCGTCGTGTCATAGTGCTCGTATTGTACAGGATTGGTTTCAGGAACATGCCGGTGAGTTTACTTTGCTTAGGTGGCCCTTACAATCTCCAGATCTCAACCCCATTAAGAATTTTGGGATGAAGTTGAACGAGCCATCAGACAGCTGGATTCACAACCCTGCAATCTCACAGTCTTGGAAAGTGCTATTCATCAAGCATGGTCTCAGATTCCACAAACCACCTATCAACATCTCGTGGAGTCCATGCCACGAAGAATCGACGCAGTATTTAAAGGCAAAAGGTGGCCCAACGAAGTACTGAGGGGTGGTCATAATAAAGTGGCCACTCAGTGTATTATCGTTTGCCCGTCCGTTCGTCCGTCCGTCCGCCTGTGGACACCATATCTCTGCAACTATTAGTCCGATTTGAGAAATTCTTTTTGCATTGGGAAGCTTAGAATATGTGAATCATGATCCCTCATTTCGTTTGTTTTACGATGTACAGTTGCGCCGTTAGAGGGCGTAAATGCAGATGATGTCGAATTCAAAATACATTTTATCCCATATATTTGCCTCTAAACATTCGATAGAAAAACTTCTTTCACCTTTCGATTCCATTTATGTCGAATAGTATTTCAGGTATAGTCACCTTTCTAAGTTACGCACAGATTTTCCGCTAGGGGGCGAAAAATTAAATTGCATTTTCCCCGATATTTCTACTCCTAAAACTCCGATTTGAATCATTTTTTTCTTCAGGGGATACAGCTCCTGATGGGAAATCTTTTGCATAAAATTTATAGTTTTTGGTAAAGAATAGTTTGGCCACCAGGGGGAGTAAGTGTTATTTTCTGCTTGTGATGTATTTGTCACAAAGTCTGAGCCTTTAAAATCCCGATTGAAACGATTGAAAAAAAAATCAAACCAATCGAGCATCTGTGGTTTACAGCAAATCCGATCTGCGGAGGCTCAGCTCTGTAACTTACAAGAGTAAAATAATCTGCTAGTAACGTGTTGGTGCTAGATACCACAAGACTCCTTTTGGAATCTTGTAACATCTATGCCTCACCGGGTAAGAGCTGTTTTGGCGGCAATATCATATTAAGCGGATGGTTATATTGTTTTTGCTCTTCGGTGTATATGAAGATATAGATATTTATGCATATTTGCATTCATACAAATGGAAAAACGAAATATCTATATTTGTTCAAAATTGATAAAGTATTGGGGGCACCGGAAAGTAATGTCGTGTTTTTGTGGGGGGGGGATAAGTTTGGGGAGCAGTTGTGAGTGTTTATGTACGTACAACGTAAAGTAAGTGTATGTACAAGTGAATGTACTATTCGCCTTTCACTTAAGTAGGTGTTTTTGTCTTCCAGATTTGCAGAACAAAATACAAAATGAGTGACATAAAATCCGAGGAGAGCCATGTTCGTTATTGTATGCTGCATGAATTTCACAAGAGGAACAATGCAACCATGGCCACAAATAACATTTGTGGCCATGGTTGCATTGTTCAAAATTGCCCGCCCAATTCTGGTCGGGCAATTTTGACCTCTCTGATGTCCCTCGTGCAGGAAGGCCCATGGAGCTGGACAATGACCTCCTGCGTGCAGCCGTTGAGGCAGATACTCTTCAAACCATTGATGAATTATCCCAACATCTTAATGCATCATGGTCTACTGCTCAAGAGCACCTGCAACAGATAGGGAAGGTCTATAGACAAGGAGTTTGGGTCCCACGCCAACTTTCACCTGACAACAATGCCCAGCGTTACACCATCTGACACTCTTTGCTAAACTCTTTCATCATGGTCTACTGTTCAAGAGCACCTGCAACAGATAGGGAAGGTCTATAGACAAGGAGTTTGGGTCCCAAACCAACTTTCACCTGACAACAAATCCCAGCGTTCCACCATCTGACACTCTTTGCTAAACTCTTTCATCATGGTCTACTGTTCAAGAGCACCTGCAACAGATAGAGAAGGTATATAGACAAGGAGTTTGGGTCCCACACCAACTTTCACCTGACAACAAAGCCCAGCGGTCCACCATCTGCAACTCTTTGCTCAGATGACAGGAAAAAGGATTCATTTCTTCATCGAATTGTCACTGGAGATGAAAAGTGGGTTCTTTATGTGAACAACAAACGCAAAAACCAGTGGCTTTCTCTAGGTCAGACACCAGTTCCTACGCCAAAACCAGGCCTACACCCCAAAAAGGTTTTGATCTGTGTTTGGAAGACTACCGCTGGTATAGCTCACTTTGAGCTCTTGGAATCCGGACAGACCGTTACGGCAGACCTCTATTGTCCACAACTGGGCCGTTTGAAACAAGCTCTTACTGTAAAACATCCAGCATTGGTCAACAGAAAAGCTGTCATCCTCCAGCATGACAACGCGAGACCTCACACGGCGAGACGGACCCAGCAGACGATCAGAGATTTTGACTAGGAAGTTTTGCCCCATCCCTCTTATTTCCCTGACATTGCACCATCTGATTACCATTTGTTCAGATGGTTGGTTGGTTGATTTTGTATGGCGCAAGGGCCATGTGTGGCCAAAGAGCGCCAGACACAAAACAAACAAACAGTATTAAAAACGTGGTATAAAGCTTAAAATCTGGCTGATTCAGGTAAAGTGAAAAATGAGAATGATGGAAGGGCTAAAATCTAGATACGTTTAAAAAGGTCAATTTGTTTTAAAATTGAAAACACAGCGACAGTATCGCAGTGGTCATCTAGGACCCGCTGCAGCGTAGCGGCGTCCTCGGTCAACAAATGAGAATGAAAGAAGTGAAAACGCACATCACGAAAACGAACACAACTACACAGAAGATGAATGACAGTGGGTCGGCAATTGCACATCTCACACATCGGCGCAGTGTCGCCACACACCAAGGTGCGGTGGGTGAAACGACAGTGCCCAATGCGGAGACGCGCAAGCACAACTTCCTCCTCCCTACGGTTCCAACGAAATGAGGATTTCCAGATTCCAAGAATAGGTTTAATACGATGCAGTTTGCTTTCCACCTGTTGGTCCCACAGACCCTGCCACGTTCGCTTGATATGATCGTGAACAAGAAAACGGAAATCCCGGTGAAATAGTGGCAAGGATGTAAAGATCAAAGAGGAAGCAGATCTAGCAGCCGCATCAGCACACTCGTTACCCGAAATTCTAACACGGCTGGGAATCCAGCAAAATGCTATTTGGAAACCGGCCTGAAGTAAGGTACGCAGTAACCGCCTCACGCCAAAACGGAATGGATGGTCAGATATATCGGCAGAAGAGAGGGCCTGCAGTACACTCAAAGAATCCAAATAAATGATAGCTCGATGATGAGTGCTCGACTGTTGATGACAAAGGGCGAGATAGACAGCATGCATCTCCGCCGAAAACACCCTTGGCCTCATTTGGGATCCACGCTACAGAGACGTCATCAACACAAACAGACGCGGACCATTTGTTCAGATCTCTGCAGCACTTTTTTTTTTAATAGGAAATATTCCACAATATTGATGATGTCAAAACGGGGCTTTCCACTTCTTCGCATCACAGCCAACGTCTTTTTATACAGACGGCATTGAAAGTTTGGTTCCACGATGGGCAAGTGTGGTCAATAATGATGGCGGTTATATAATTGATTAAGAAATAAATTTCTTCTGTTAGAAACAGTGTTTCTCTTTTCCAAAAAACGACATTTTTTCTGGTCCCCCAAATATATTTTCAATAAAATTTCGTGAATAAATCTTAGTTCATGTGTGCGTGTGCATTCATTTATTGAGGAAACAACTTCAAACAAAACTAAGGAAATCCTTCTGCATCGAAGTCCTTTGAATCATTTCGAAAGAAATCACTGAAATAATGCAAGTGGGAGCAAATCTGATTTATAAAGCATATGAGATAAAAACTAAAGATTGTTCAAATTTGCGATGCCGTGGAAAAGACTTTATACATGAAAGACATGGTAATGAAGAAAACAAAAACAAAGAATTTTTTCCCCTCTGGCCATCTGGGCGAAGGGAGCAAATAAATGACACAATCTTACGCAACGTAATTGGCTCAACTTCTGAAGAGTGTCAGGAAATATGAAAATAAGCACGCGAGTGTAAAACAAAAATAAATGACAAAGTGAAAACTGTATTTAATACATATTAATGAGAATTCGGAACTCTGGTTTCGAAAATTAATATAAAGCTGACATGTAAAAGGATTTCGAAAATCCTTCATTCGAATTTATTTAAAATCTTGAATCACCGGGGTATTTTGATTCAATTTTGATTCATCGCACTCTAAGAATGCTATCAGGCTTTTTTTTTTTTAAATCTAACTGGGGATGAGAAATTACGATGCGCCACCACAAAGACTTCGTTAAATGAAACAACAAAGGAGTGGATACATCTGCATCAAAAACTAGATTTGTTAGATAGTTCCTGAAAAAGTATGATTTTTGTCACGTTATGAAACAAAAGGAGTTAAGAGTCTATTCTAAAAAAAAAAAAAAAAAAGGGAACTGCCGCCGCCGTTGCTTTTTTAGAAATTTCGCGACACGCAATTTCCCAGTTCGCAGCGCAAAAAAGTACTGAACACAAAAATATGAAATTTACATTGTTTGTAGAGAATCGTTTGCAGAACCCGCTGAAATAAACCGTTTTTCGATTCTGGTGATACTTCAAGAGCTATTGTATTTCAAAGTTAAGGCAAGCAAAAAAGTGCTATGAGTTCGCGTTCCGGACACACTAACAGCAACAGAACCGCGAAACCTCGTACGTATGTAATATACTGATTTCATTGTCCCGTTCCGCCAATCTGTCTTGGCTCCACGGGGACTTATTGAGCACCTTGGATGTTATTTTGACATGTTGCGACAATTATCCTGCCTTGAGACGCCGGTTCGGACCCTGGCCACCCCAATGGCCCAGAGACCAGCCCGTGGTGACGTGCTGGCAGGCGACCTAGTATACCTTGTCTGGGTTCCCGCTCTGTCTGGCGGGATAGGTCGTTTCTTACTTTATCGTTGACTGGAAGATTCCTTGCCCTCGAACTTTTTTTGGGGGAATAATTTCCCTTTATTTTCTTTTTTCAAAACATCTACACACATGTATACACTGTCCTCATGCTTAGGACTTACAACATCAAGAGATAGCAAAAAATTTATTTACAGAATATTTACATTGGTGGTCTCTTCGTCTGCTTTCCCACAGACTTCTACCCTCATTCATCTTCCGAATCGCTTTCGGTGTGCACGTTCACCTCCTGCGTTTCGGTCCCCGTTTGATTGGGGAAGATGGTATGTTGCTGGAGGGTTAGCCTTTCTACAAAGGCTATTATCCCCCTCCTGTTAACGGAAGATTGGATGAGCAGATCCAATCTTCTGTTAACGGAAGATTGGATGAGCAGATCCAATCTTCGCGTTCTTTGCACACCTGGGATCAGTGTGTTTCTCCATTCGGCGAAGCCACTGCATTCAAGTACGCAGTGTTCTATGCTTGCCGTTCTCTTTCCACAGGGACAAGTGCAGTTCCTGATGGCAAATCTGCCTAGGTATTCAGGGCTGATGCCATGGCCACTGAGTACTTGATTCAGGAACTTATTTGTCTGTGCTCGTTTGGTCGAGACCTTCGGAAACACTCTGTGTGTCTTCCGCCCTGTCTCTCCCGTGTCCCATCTGACCTGCCATTCGGTCATGGTCCGACGTGCTAATGCTGCGCGAGTACACCTTCGCGGCGTTCTGCATTGCACGTCGACCGTCTCTTTCAGCGTGGCTGCCTTCGCCAGCTGATCTGCCCTTTCGTTTCCTAGGATTCCGACATGGCTTCGTACCCAGTGGAAACTAACTGCCCCATCTCCCTCTGCCCTCAAGAGGGTTTTGATCCTCTGGACGATGGGGTTTCTTCCCCTGAATCTACTCAGAGCCTGCAGTGCTGCCTCACTGTCCGAGTAGAGTTTTATTCTTTCTTCACTACGCCTGGGGAGTGCCCAGGTGAGTGCCATCTCTATCGCCAGAAGTTCTGCCTGGAAGACAGAAGCGTTCTGCGATAATTTCACGCTTCCTGCAGTGGCTTCGTTCCCGTCCGAGAACGCACAGAAGCCTGCCCCCACTTGTCCCTTCAACTTTGAGCCGTCCGTGAACAGCTCATGCCCAACTCCCGTGGGTTTCTCCTTGTCCCACGGTGGGCAAATTTCCTCGGCAGGGTGGATCTGCCAGTCCACGCTTTCCATCTCCATGTCGGAGGCTCGATGCGGCGCACCGAGAAGGTAGGCGTCCTCGCCTGACCTTAGGCAGTGCATTGCTGCCTCCATTTCCACTACTAGGTCTGCCGGCTCGCACCCCGCCAGCACTTGGAGTGCTAGGGTCGACGTTGTGCGAAAACAACCGGGTATCCCTAGTAGGGCCAACCTTTGGATTTGGTTTATCCCCTTCTTCATTCTGACTGTGGGATTCCACCATGCCCCACTTGCATACGTCAGAATTCTTTCAATTCCTCTCTGATAGATGGCCTTCTTGGTTTTGCCCGTTAACCTCATGCCATTCAATCTATTGAGAATCATCGTGCACCTTGTTCTAAGGTGCCTCAGGTGTGGCAGCCCTGATAGACTCTGATCCAGGACCACACCCAAGTATTTCATTTCACGCACCGCCTTGATAGTGCACCCTTGGAATCTGCACTGGGGTGGTGTTTTCATTACTCCTCTCTTAGCTATTGCTAGCAGAGTGGTTTTCTCAGGAGCGAAGCACAGTTTGCTTTCTCTGCTCCAATTTTCTAGCACATCCAAGGCCCTATGTGCTTCTCTTTCGATCACGTGTCTCCCTGAGGCGGAGACCACGAGAACGAAATCGTCCGCATAGGCTTGAATCTCCACTGCGGGCCCCAGGTCTAGGTTCAGTGCTGAATCAGCAACTATATTCCACCAGAGCGGCCCGGAGTTGGATCCCTGCGGACACCCTCTATGGTACGAACGCGAGGATTGCCCATTCCCCGCTTCGAACTCGACTCTTCTATCAGACAGGTAGCTGCTGATCAGTTTGAACAGGTTCCTTGGACAGCCAAGTTCTTTAAGTCTGGTTAAAACCATTGGCCACCAGACACTGTTGAATGCCCCCCTCACGTCTAGTGAGATGAAGCAGGTATGGAGCCCCTCCGCTTTGTTCCTCTCTGCCCTCTCTCGGAGGCTGCGCATTGCCTGCGTTGCGCAACGCCCCGGAAGGAAACCAAATTGGTTCCTGTTTAGCTTTCCCTGCTCCATGAGAAAGCCAAGCGCTCTGTTCGTTATGAGCTTATCCAGCACCTTGCTCCACGCCGAGAGGAGGCAGATGAGCCTATAGGCTGCGGGATCATTTTTGTTCTTTCCGGTCTTGTTGAAAAGAACTAGCACCGCTGTTTTCCACAAGTCTGGGAAGATTCCCCTCCCGAGGCATTCGTTTAGGAGCGCCACAAAATACCCGGGATTTGCATAGTAGATTTCTCTGACTATGCTGAGGTCGAACCCATCCTTGCCTGGTGCTTTGCCCGTATTTAGACTGGAGAGGGCATTCTCCACTTCGTCTCTCGTGAAATGGGGGGGGGGGGTCCTCACCAGTGTCCGGCGGGATCCGACTTTCTTCCCTTATTTCTTTTTGTTGAGGGGAGTCCCCTTCTCCCTCGTCTCCTTGGAAGTGGTAATCCAAGAGACTTTCTACGGTACTATCAAGAGTCTTTGATAGGCTACCGTCTGCCCTTTCTACCGCTGCCAGTTTTAGCGGTTCGGTTATGGATCCCCTCGAGATCTTATAGGGGATCCCGAAAGGGTCAGCCGGAGTTTGAAACTCACACAGTTTTCTCCAGTAGGAGATTTTCGAGAGATTCAGTTCTCTCCTGTATGCTGAACGAGCCTTTTTATGCACTTCTGTGCACTCCCTGTCTTGCGGAGTAGCTTTTGCTCTTTGCAGAGCTTTCCTACTCCGCCTAGCTCTCGCCCTTAGAGCTTTTAGTTTCTCCGACCACCAGGGGTGGGGGTCCTTGGCTCCCCTTTTATTTCCCCTACTACTCTCGCATAGCGTTGTTATTTGACTGGTAAGTTCTTCAAAGAGGGAGTTGAGGTCCGACACTTCTGCGGCCTCTTCTTCCCTCCTACCCCCAACAAGGTAGTTAACTTGGCTTTAAAAGCCCACCAGTCTAGATTCTTCATTAAGAACCTTTTGCGCTTGGGTCGGATGGGCTTTTCCGATCCCAAAACGAAAGATAGCGCTAGGTGGTCACTGCAGCTCTCGTCGTCCAGTACTTGCCAATCCTGGACAAGGCTGCGCTTAGAGACTCTGACGAGAGTCACGTCGATCCAAGAGGAGCCCCTCGCCCCTTGGAAGGTCGGGGTGCTCTCTGGATCGTTCAAGAAACTCAGGTCTGCCGCGTTGGCAAAGTCCACTAGTAGCTGGCCGCGTTCGTCCTCGTTCTGATTGCCCCAGAGAGGACTCTTCGCGTTGAAGTCGCCTGCTATTATTATCTCATGACTGGGGAATTCCCCTAATAGAGACATTAGCTCATTCAGCGTTTCTCTCAAATTGCCTGCTGGAGAACTGTATACGTTCACCATTAAAAATTTCGCATCACCACATTCCACGCCCAGGGCGACCACGTTCTCGGAGCATTTTACCTCGAGAACCGCTAGGGACGGGTCTTTCACGACCGTGGCCACCCTGGGCTTTGTCACCCTAGGGTGGTAGATCCGGTAGGAGTTAGGGAAGCCCACCACTCTTCCCCCTGTTCGAATGGTTCCTGCAATAGCAGAATATGAGCTTTTTGCTCAGTGGCTGTCACCAGGGCCTGTGTTGTTGCTGCCCGTGCGTGGTGCAGATTGATTTGAAGCACCTTAACGCCTCTCTTTGGTTTATTATCCATAATGAGTGCGTTCTTTTAGCAGAGCCAGTTCTCTGACAAGGCTTGGGCATTCCTTGTCTAGACTCGAGTGGCCTACATCCACTCGACGCCTGAATCTCTTGTTGTTTGCCAAGCAGTTAGTGCAGACCGGGCTATTGCTGCACTCCTGGCGCTTGTGCCCGGTTTCCCCACACCGAGCACACCTATCCTGCTCTTCGGTGCACCTTGACCTAAAGTGCCCGAACCCGTTACACCTGTAGCAACGGACCTCCCTCAGATATTCCCTTACTGAGTGGACGGTCCATCCCACTCCGAGCTTGCCTCGCTTCATCACTTTTTTGAAGGTCAGTGGGTCCGCCTCTGCTACCCAGTGGCGTTTCCCACCTTTCACCTTCAATGAGAACTTGAGCTGGAGGCTGCTCTCCTCCAACTCTGGGTTCTGTTCCGCGAGACATTGCTCGACCTCTTCCCTTGACAGGTTTCCGTCTATCCCGTAGACGATAAACCTTGGATTCCTTTTAGCTGGCAATCTGGACCGAAGGTTCTCCTTCGTCACTGCATTGCTCTTTAGCTCCGAATCCAGTTTCTCTATTTCTTTGGCGGAGGAGCATTCCACCATTACTCCTCCCCATTGACCTTTCTAACTCCCTTAACCCCAATCTGGAGTTTGGCGGGGCAAATCTGAGTTTGCAGAACCGCCTTAACTTCTTCTGACGAGGGAGAACCCTTGTCTGTTGCGGGGTAAACGAGAAGCTCGTGCCTCTTCTCGACCCTCTTGGCTACCACCTTCTTGGCTACTTCCTTCTTAGCCGTTTTTTGCTTAGGGGCCGTGTTCCCCTTGCCGGGCTTCGCTCGAGCCGCTTCGGCATATGTTTTTGGAGCCGCGTTAGCGTGCTCACTTCTTTCCTGTAGTCTCCCTTGGACGAGACTCATTTCTATCACTTGCTTGGTGCAAGCTGCCTGTAGCGAGTTTGCTACCTTTCTTATCTTGGTTCTGGTGTTAACCAGAACCTTATTTGATGGATTCTCTAGAATCCTCTCCAACTCTTGAAAGAAGGAGTTGACTGCGCTTGCGAATTCCGACGGAATTTCTAAGCCGCAGTCTGCCTCAACGGGCTCACTGGGACCGGGGGTTGAAGTCCCCGCGTCCTCTGCCATCTCTCTACTCGGGTTGCTAACCGAGTGTAAGCCCTGGGACCTGTGTCCCTGGTCGGTCAGACTTAGTACGTTCGACAGTCAAGTGCTCAGCGGTACCCTAGGGTTCTTCCGCTGTAACCTGCACTTGACCCTGGTTGAGTGCGGGATTTGGCCTGATCCGTAGATCAGGGGGACCAGCACGACGACGACGTACCCGCTCGTGTGTCAGAGTTGCGCACCGTGCTTTGACCGCAGCTCGGACTTTGCCCTGACAAGGACAGTTTTTCTAAGTCCGAACTGACTGCACCAAAACACTTTTTTCAAATTAATGAGAAAAAATTTTTTTCTTCCCTTCGTTTTGAAAAACGAAAGAGAAGAAAAATCAAGTTTTTGAGGGGAGAAACAACTCCCCTCGCTCTGCTAACAGAGTCTTATTGGAACAGCAGTCGATTTGATTCGCAATCAATCACACAGTACTCACTCAACCAGCCTCTGACAACGGCCGGTCTCGTACGTATGTAGTAGGGCCATGGCCGAATTTTGCACCTTGAAGCTCTTATTTAGAATTTTGATTTAGTTTACGAGAAATTCAATTTTAAAATTTCACAAAATTCTCTATTTCGCGATTGGATCTATCTTAAAAAACGGATATATGGCAAAACGTAAATCATAACGCATTGCAATTTTTACAGCATAAACACAGAACTATCGTCTCCTTTTTTTACAGAACTTTTTTTTTAAGAAAAAATAATTTTCTGATTTTTAAGCATTTTTAAAGACGTAAAGGAAATGAACGAGCCACTTACTCTGTTTTCAGCGTTAGCCACACAGGAAAGTTCTGGTCTCGTGACCTGGTGCCATAGTGACGCTGCTATTTTTAGCAATCTCTTCTCATCATTGGGTGAAAGGACAGGCTACAATCAAACTGGTAATGACGCATTGCTTAATGACTTAGCGCCCTTTTTTTTTCTTTTTGATTGGAGGTTTAACGACTACTGTGAGCAACTCAATGGGCTATAAGCAGTCGCCCGTCTCTAATTTAGGACCACTGGTCCCAGAAAAGGGAGAGAGTCAGTTCCGTAAGACAAACACAACATCCGTGCCTCGCCGGGATTCGAACCCGGACCCCTGTCGAACGAATGATCAGAAGCCATCGCTTAGACCACTGAGCCACCGGTGCGGCGCGATACTTTTAAAGTTCGGCGTTTCCCGCCGGCATAAAATAAAATTAAATAAAATTAAAATAAAAATAAAAATGGTGTAGCTATGGAACATTTCTTTGCTTGAAATTTTCGCGAGTTGTTCGACCACTTCTACATGACCTGGAGATTTGAAAACTGTCATGTCGATAGATCTTAAGGTCCGAATACCTAGAAAAGTCCGAAAACAAAAGAAAAATCAAAATGGCGGCTTTGAAACATTCTCTGCTTAAATTTTTCGCAAATTGTTCGACCACTTCTCAATAACCTTGAGATCTGAAAATCGGCATGCTAATAGTCCTTAAGGTCCAGATACCTAAAAAAGTCTAAAAACCAAACAGTTCAAAAGGGAGGCCTTAGCTTTACTGTTAAAAATGCTGATAGGTTTGAAGATAATTATGCCAGAAACGTTGAAATGCTGTAAAAATTCCATGAAATTTTGATTTAAAATTAAGGAGCGCCAAAGCCTGATCAGTTTAACGTCAAACCATTAACGTCACGACCCTGTTCTAAATCGTGGAAGAGTTACGGATCTTAAACTACTTTTCTTTCCCTTAATTACTTTTCCTTTCTTTAAATTTATGTTAAAAAAATTATAAATTAACAGTTCAGAGAACGAGCATAACTGCTAGTTTTTAAAATATGCATGACGTTGAAATGCTATCCCCATGCGATTCAGTGTCTTATCTGCTTTATACGGAGAACATTAATTGCAGAGGGCAATAGGTTTGATTTTCGTTTAAATACTCGTAGCTAAAAATAGAAATACTCTGACTGATATGAGAAATATAGCAAAGTACAATACTGTTTGTGAAAATTGCAATATCAAGAAAGATTCGCACTATTCAAATGAAATTCATATAACATATTCCTCATGTTACAGGAAATAACTGATTACATTTGCAGAGCTATAGAAGAAATTTTCGCTTCAACACTCAGTACCGTGTGAAGCCACCTCCAGCAACAACAGCAGTTCATTTGCGATGACTGGAGGAGGTGCTTCTTGAAGGGCAAGTCTGTTAGCTATCATCTCCCACACGTGTTCGATAAGGGACATATCCGGCGAACCTGCAGGCCAGAGAAGAAGCTGCATCTGCCGTGCATGAAAGAGGTCTTGGACATTCCAGGCCACATGTGGATGCTGGAATACAGCGCCAGGACAACTCTGAAGGAAGGGTATCATCTCTGTCTTTAAAACATCCCTGATGTATCGTTGGCTGTTGAGGGTTCCCTCAATTCGTAACAGGCAAGATCGCGAATTGAAGCTCAATGGCGCCCTAAACTATGACGCTTGGCGTTGGGTCGATATGACGCTGCAAGATGCTGTTCACCACAATGTCTTCGAACACGTATGCGACCATCATGGTGCATCATGCTGAATCGCGACTCGTCTGAAAACAAGATCAGTTGCCAATCAGCGCGCCAATGCCTGGGTTCGAGATCCCATTGCATCCTGAGGCATTTGTGGTTGAGAGTCAAAGAAATGCACAGCAATGGGCTAGTAGTGACCAGTCCTTTGTTTAGCAGACGACGTCGAACTGTATTGAAGGACAAAGCCTGACCTATGAGAGTGTTACACTGCTGCGCTTGCATCGTGGATGTAGCTGTAGAATTGGTCACTACCGTGCGGCAGCGGTGTCTGTCATCCCATGCAGTCGTGCGATTTTGCTGTGCATTTCCCGGATTTCTGTGCGTCCGAGCCTCATCTCTCCACTGACGTCACGTTCACATCACTTTACCGGCGTTTTGTCCCATGCGGGTGGCTATTTCGGGGAAGGGAAATCCAGCTGAATACGCTCCTCCTAAAACCAGTAATTCGTGCTAAACGTGATAACCTGCAAAACTTTAATGAAGAGTACACGAAATATACAAAATTGAAAAGCGTCTGGAGCTCACAATAAATCCGATTGTTGGCGTTGATAGGACGATTACTATACAACAATGATAAACGCGGTAATTTACAGAATTTAAAAAACAACAACAACAGATTTTTCAAAAAATTGTAATAGAATGTTTTCAAGAATGTATTTAGTTTTTGATCGAGAGTTACTGAAAGCAGGACACGTTTTTACACAGTCGAGTCACATTACTGTGACCACCTACTTTTGACGTCAACAGCGCGTAGCCAATGAAAGAAGGTACGTGTCGTGAGCTGGCTTGGAGGGTATATAAGGTGTGCTGTAGGCAATCTGAAAACATATCGCTCGTTGCTGTTGTAATGGATAAAAGGAGCGATTTATTAGATTTGCAAAAAGGGATGATTATCGGCTTTCGGGCCAAGGGTGGCAGCATTTCTGAAACAGCGCAGTTTGTGAACTGTTCGCGTGCTGCTGTGGTTAAAGTGTATCGTGATTGAAGAAATGGCACCATTGCGAATAAGCGACATGGAAACTGCTGAGCACCACGTGCCATTGATGTGAGGTGAATGTCGGCTGCGTAGGTGCGTGAGGGCCGATCGACACGCTACAGTGGAGCAACTCACTGGCTGAATGAACCACCAGGGGGCTACCCGAAGTGTGTCTAAAACGACAGTTCAGCGTACCCTGCTGCGTATGGGGCTCCGATGCAGACGAATGGTCGCTGCACCTATGCTAACGAAGGTGTATCAGCAGAAAAAGCTTACATTTGCACCGCTGTATCGGAATTGGAGCTCCGCTGATTGGCAAAGGATTGTCTTCTTCGATAAGTCACGTTTTCTGCTTCATCGAAAGGATGGACGTTGGCGTATAAGGCGAGAAACATCGGAGAACAAACACCCTTCAACCATTGCTGGAATAACAAAAGCTAGTGGGGGTAACGTTATGGTCTGGGGAATGTTTTCGTGGGTCCAATTATACCTGTGGAAGGCACTATGGACCGAGTTCGTTATGAATCCATCCTTGCAGACAACGTACACCCATACATGCTGATTCTCTTCCGTGGGGCGGATGGGATCTTTCAGCACGACGATGCGACGTGTCACACAGCTAGAAAAGTCCGACAGTGGTTGGAAGTGCACGATGGAGACTTCAAAGTACTTCCCTGGCCCCCTAATTCTCCAGACTTAAACCCAATTGAGCATCTGTGGAACCACCTCGGTCGTGTTGTTTGCTCTATGGATCCTCCACCACGCATCCTCCAGCAGCTGTCAGATGCACTGCAGTCAGCATGGCTCCACATACCTGTGAACACCTTCCAGCATTTATTGAGTAACTCCCAGCCCGTCTAGCTGCTGTGCGCGCTGCAAACGGCAGTTACTCCGGATATTAGCTGGTGGTCACAATAATGTGACTCGATCGTGTAGTTCGTAACGGAAATTCTTAGCATTTTTCTTAATGGAAATTTTTATAATAAACTTTTAAACTTAACATTAGAATATTAGATGTGTAAGACGCACTTGAGAAACCTTATTCCAGGCCCTTTATTCGGCTTATTGATGCAGCCTGAGGCTTCATACGCTGGCATTTTTAAGAAGTTTCTTTCCTGCAAAAACAACGCAAACAAAAATAATCAGGAAAACAAAGCACTAAACTAGAACTACGCAAGCGTTCACTCTCGCATAACTTAGAATGCTTAAATGAGTAAATGAGGGTAAGTCAACATGGCGGCCACGCAATGCAGCTGGCTTCCCCAGTGATGTCACATGCTTCTTTCCCTTATTCTATGCGCAATGTAGGCAGTGTTTACAGTATATTGAAACGGTTACAAAAAAAAAATCAAAGGGGCACAGAGTAGCAACTGTGTCGCAACCTACAACATAGAACTACTTCAACTGTCACTATTTCGTGACACTATCACACTAGTTCTACGTCCTTAAAGTGTTCAGCGAAGGACAGTTGACGTACACTACGTTTCAGGTTACGGCGCAGTAGCTATTGTGCCCCTTTGTTTTTTTTTTAGATATAAAATTTTTAAGAAATAAAACGAAAGAAATGTTTTACTTTATTTACTTAAAAGCAACTTATACTATATACAATTCATAGTAACTTATGCTGATTATAAATTAATGTTAGTAGAAGTAGAATGCGTAGTATCTCTCGTCGTTGTCAGTAGTATACTGCATACAATTCACAGTAACTTATACTGATTATAAATTAATGTTAGTAGAAGTAGAATGCGTAGTATCTCTCGTCGTTGTCAGTACTATACTGCATACAATTCATAGTAACTTATGCTGATTATAAATTAATGTTAGTAGAAGTAGAATGCGTAGTATCTCTCGTCGCTGTCAGTAGTATACTGCATACAGTTCATAGTAACTTATGCTGATTATAAATTAATGTTAGTAGAAGTAGGATGCGTAGTATCATCGTTGTCAGTAGTTATTGCTAAAATTGTTTATAAAGAAATCGTTCTTCAGAAGCACTATTTCAAACTCCTTAGTTGTCTTAGTATAAAGTAGGCGATACGTCTCAAGCCGAATGTACTCTTCTTGTTGCTCTTGTTCTTGTCTAGATTCAGAATACATGGGTGGTGTAAAGGTTTGAGACATAATATAAACATTCATTATCCAGCGAAGTTTTGAAGACTTGCGATGTACGTTGGCAATCCAAGCTAGGTGTGAAAATTTGCATCGATGACGTCAATCGCCATCTGTTCTTGCTGTTCAGGCTCAATTTGTGCAGTTGAAGTGGAAGTTTGTGGCTCTAGAGTCAAACTCATCCCGACGTGCGGGCTTTTGACGCTCCCTACATCCCCGTGACCTTTCGGTTGATATCATAGCGGATCTTTTCGGATTCCTCTCGTTCTCCTCTAACTGTTTCTTCAACTTTCGTCGGTTCTTATAGCAATTTTCCCTGGATTTTTGCGGCATTTCTAAATTTTCGTCACCAAATTTTTGTTAATCCAAAAAATAAATAAATTATAAATCCACTTTATTTCGGTTTATCTCTACGGCCGTTAGCTCTGACCGTCAGCTACGAAATGCGGGGCTGAGGTCATCGCTATCATTATCTATTCACTAGTTATCAACCTTAAAAAGGCGTGCGGCGAAACAAAATTACGCAAAATTTAGTTTAACTTTGTAACGCTACTGTATCGAAGGGTTACGGAGCGGAGGATTGAAACTTATTTTGTTATAAATGGGATCTACGATTATTAGTTTCGAAGATATAAGTGTTCAAAGTGGGACATGTTTTCGTTGCACCCGTGGTCCCGATGTTGACCCATAACCAGCGCGAAGAAAGATGTAAGTCTACGTCAACCAGTTAGTAAAATCATGCAATGCATTGACTATAATACGCTTTTCAACATACTAGAAATCATTACTCAACTTATTACTCGAGTTATGAGGATAATGGATGTGGAATAAATCTCGCTCCTATGACCTGACCTTTGACCCCATTTCAATGATATTCAACAGAGCCGGTAAAGTATACTTCCAGATCAACATGATAAAGTTTTGTCTCAATTGAAGCATTTTTACGTAAGTTATAACGCATGAGAGCTATGGAATAGGTCCTGATCCTATGTCCTGACCTTTGACCCCATTTCGCCCATTTTCAAGAGGGTTCGTTCCCAGGTGGTCCCTTACCACATACCAAAATTTCATCGAAATCGAACCATTGTTACGCAAGTTATCGTGCAGACGGACAGACGGACAAAGCTGGAGCATATACGCTTTTTCAACCTATGGTTAGAAAGCGTAAAAAATTATCAGCCGGATTGCTACATAGTCGGTAAAACATGTTCTACGAAAAATCTTAATGTGAACAAAGTATTTCTCATAACGGAAGGTATCTAGGGCAAAGGGAATTTTCCAAATCGGGTTCTTAAAAACGGAGATGCAGTAGTTCCAAGTATGGTACAAATAGAAATAAATACTTAAAACCCCTAGTGGAAAAACTATGAGGTACAAAAATTGGCAAAGATACGAAAAGTATTCCACGCCACAAAACGCCATCAGTAGCAAAAAAATATTTTTTTTAATTGGACTTTTAGAAGCGGAGATGACACATTGCGTTGTACAGAAAGTAGTGTCAGCAAATGCAAGGCAACAGTAAAGTGCTAATTACCCTATACTGTATACAAGTACAAATAAGTGAGAAATGCCCTCTAGCGGCGAAATTATAATCGTCATTGTTTGCCACTACTTGATCCCATCGTCTGGGCAGCTATTGGATAACGTCCCTAGAGAACTGTGGCGGCTTCGACGAAGACGAGCTCACACTATTAATAACTAACGTTATGCAAACTTCTGTTCTTCACATAATTAAGGACTTTAATTGTTGAGAGGAGCTCAATTATACAGTCACACTAAAATATTATTTTACAAATTAGAACTGAATAATAGATATTTCAAGAGTTCAGCATGTTCAAAGTTTCTACCTTGTTCAGGGCGGGATTAAGTACTTTAATGTACATTTTGGCCCTTGTTCAGGGCCAGATCATGTTTAAAGTTCTTACCTTGTTCGGGGTTGGATGGATCACCAGTTCCTGCTTTGTTTGGCCGGAAAGACCTTAGTGGGCCCCTAGTCTAAGATACCTGAGTAGGTTGCCGAGGCTAAGATATCTGAGTGGGCCTCCAAAGAACTTTTGACGATGAATCATTATGAAGTCCATTAAAATACGAAACTGTAGCAATCTGCTTGTGATAATCAATATGTGTAGGGCGTTCTTCAAACTGATAAACTGCCGGCACAGTTTTCGTCACTGTAGTTTCCATTGTCCTCCCAAGAACATGAGTTAAAAGCTTAAGATTCCTAGATTTTGTCTTGGAATTTTTAAGGATTTACCATTGTATACTTTTCTTGGTGCATCTTTTTTTACGCTTTCCAAACGTAGGTTGAAGAAGCGCATATGTTCCAGCTTTGTCCGTCTGTCTGTCCCCACGATAACTCGCGTAAAAATGGTTGGATTTCGATGAACATTTAGCATGCGGTAGGGGACAACCTAGCAACGAACCCTATCGAAAATGGGCGAAATGGGGTCAAAGGTCAGAACATAGGAGCGGGATCCATTTTATCGTCCTTATGCGTCAGAACTTACGTAAAAATACTTCTATTGCAGCAAAACGTTAGTATGTTGTTCCGGAGGTATACTGAATTGCTTCTGTTGAATATCATCGAAATGGGGTCAAAGGTCAGGGCACAGGAGCGAGATTTATTCCACAGCCATTATCCTCATAACTTGACTAAAAATGCTTCTATTGCAACAAAACTTTAGTATGTTGTTCCGGAGGTATACTGAACCAATTCAGTTTAATATCTCCAAAATGGGGTAAAAGGTCAGGGCATAGGAGTGAGATTTATTCCACAGCCATTATCCTCATAATTTGAGTAATAACTCCAGTAATGATTTCTGGAATGTTGGAAAGAGTATCATAATCAATGCATTGCATGATTTTATTAACTTGTTTGTTATACAATGTGAAGTCACAGTGGATTTCGTCCATTAACGGTTCAAAGTGCAAAGAAGCTGTGGGTGGATAGTAGGGGAAAAGCTGAAACTTACTAGCAGAGCTGTACGCTCCTATATCCTGACCTTTGACCCCATTTCGCCCATTATCAATAGGGTTCGTTCCCAAGTTGTTGCCCACCACATACTAAAATTTCATTGAAATCGAACCATTTTTACGCAAGACGGACGGACAAAGCTGGAGCATACACGCTTTTTCAACCTACGGTTGGAAATCGTAAAAAAAGAGAATGAGAGAGGGAGCTAATTTCTTAGTTTCAATTATTCTAATTTTTACTTTTGAAACTTCTGTCCGAGGTGGGTCTCGAATCCCGGTGAGTCATTTTTTTTTATTGGAGGTCTTTTTTTTTTTTTGATTGGATGTTTAACGACCACCGTGAGCAACTCAATGGGCTGTGAGCAGTCGCCCGTCCCTGATTTAGGGCCACTGGTTCCAGGGAAGGGAGAGAGCCAGTGCCGTAAGACAAACACAACATCCATGCCTGACCGGGATTCAAACCCGGACCCCTTACGGGCGAAATGATCAGAGGGCGGCTTATTGGAGATCTAACGACTACCGTGAGCAACTCAATGGGCTGTGAGCAGTCGCCCGTCCCTGATTTAGGGCCACTGGTTCCAGGGAAGGGAGAGAGCCATTGCGGTAAGACAAACACGACATCCATGGGGGCAATGTCCGAGGAATAGGCTGGGTGCAGCAGCAGCTCCCAGCCGGGTCCTGATCTTGTGACAGGTCACCAGTGCTGTGTGAAGTTTCAATTAGAAAAATACTCAAAATGACATAAAGACTTACGACATGCAGTTGCTCTCCTGTGGGTGGCATTTGCATAAAAATAAAAACATTAATTTTTTTATACAGCCTTCTCAGAAAAAAATGTTCAATAAAAAATGCCCCGTAATGCTCTGATTAGTCGAAAAGCAAAAACCAAACCCCTTCATTCTGCTTGCAAAACTCGCGGAGATATTTGCGACGAAAGTTGTAAACAAGAAAGATGACACCGAATTTTCGGGTGATATAAGCACGTCTTTTGAATCCGTTCTGACGCAAATTAAATTTATCAAAGCTATTCAAAGTCAATCGAACCGGTATGGAAAATAATAATATCTGACGGAAGAAAGAAGTTTTTCAATCGGGTTTTTAATCCCTCAGATACTGCTGTAAACGGAATCGTGAGCTTACGTCCTCTGGTTGCAGACTAAAGAAAAACATGCATTTATATGAGAAACATTTCGCACCGGAAACGCTCTCCAACACAGAAAGAATTTTTCAAATCGGTCTCTTAGAGACAGAGATGTCGACAAAAATTAGATGTGATTTTACGTCCCCTGGTGGGAAAACCATGCATTATTTTAGGAAGAAAGTATTCTCAAAAGTTTTTCCATATGAGCGGTATCGGTCCAAGAAAAAAAAATTTAGTCGAGTTTTCAGGAGCCCAGATTTTGCTACAAATACATCAGACGCAGAAATTAACACTTAATCCCTCTGGTGGCCAAAGCATTCTTTACCAAACATCAGAAATTATGTGACAAATATTTTTCATCAGGTCTTGTATGCGATACAGGAATAATTTTTCAAATCGGAGTTTTAGGAGCAGAAATAACGCAGAAAACGCAATTTACCTTTGTGCCCCCTAGCGGAAAGTTTATGATTTACTTGAAAATTTTAAATTCATAGGAAAAACATTTTGCATCGGAAACACTATTCAACACAGAAGGAAGTTTTCAAATCGGACTCCTAGAAGTAGATATATTGACAAAAATAAGATATACATCTACGCCCCTGGCGTAGAAACCATGCATTATTTCAAGAAGAAAATGTTCCTAAAAGGTTTGTCGAAATGAGTAGTATCGGTCAACAAACGACTTTTTTTCAATCGAGATTTTAGAAACTAATATTTTGCTGCAAATACATCAGAAGCGGAAATTAAGGCTTACGCCACCTGGTGGCCAAACAATTTTTTACAAAAATTAGAAATTATGTGCAAAGGATTTCTCGTCAGGAGCTGTATCCGGTGCAGAAAGAATGTTTCAAATTGGAGATTTATAAGCAGCAAAATAGGAGGAAACGCAATTTACCTCTACGTGCCCTAGCGGAAAGTCTACGAACTACTTGAAAATTTTGAAATTATATGAAAAACATGTCACACTGAAAACACTATCCACAAAGAAGGAATTTTTCAAATCGGACTCCTAGAAGTAGAGATATTAACAAAAATAAGATATACATCTACACCCCTGGCAGAGAAACCATGTGATATTTGAAGAAAATATTCCGAAAAGGTTTATCGACGTGAGTGGCATCTGTCCACGAAAGAATTTTTTTCAATCGAGATTTTAGAAGCTCCGGAGGTATACTGAACCGGTTCTGTTGAATAACATCGAAATGGGGTGAAAAGTAAGGACACAGCAGAGAGATTAATTCCACAGCCATCATCCTCATAACTTGACTAAAAATGCTTCTATTGCGACAAAACTTTAGTATGTTGTTCTGGAGATATACTGAACCAATTCTGTTTGATATCATCGAAATGGGGATGAAAGGGCAGGGCACAGCAGCAAGATTTATTCCACAGCCATCATCCTCATAACTTGACTAAAAATGCTTGCATTGCGACAAAACTTCAGTATGTTGTTGTGGAGATATACTGAACCAATTCTTTTTAATATCATCAAATGGGGTCAAAGATCAGGACACAGGAGCAAGATTTACTCCACAGCCATTATCCTCATAACTTGACTAAAAATCCTTCGATTGCGACAAAACTTTTGTATGTTGTTCCGGAAATACACTGAACCAATTCTGTTAAATATCATCGAAATGGGGTCAAAGGTCAGGACACAGGAATGAGATTTATTCCACATCCATTATCCTCATAACTTGGGTAATAACTTGAGCAATGATCTCTGGTATGTTGAAAAACGTATCATTATGAATGCATTGCATGATTTCACTAACTTGTTTTAGCAGGTCTTCTGTAAAAAAAGATCGTGCTTATGTTATCGGTTTGTCCGTCCGTCCATCTGTCTGTCCGTCTGTAGACACCATATCTCTGCCACTGTTCGTCCGATTTAAAAAATTCTTTTTGCATTGGGAAGCTTGAAACATGCGAATGATGATCCGTCATTTCATTTTTCTACGATGTACAATTTCGGCGCTAGAGAGCGTAAATGCAGATGATATCGAATTCAAAATACATTTTATTCCATATATTTGCTTCTAAACATCGGATTGAAAAAAAAATTTCATCGTTCGATTCCATTTATGTCGAAAAGTATTTTAGGTACAGTCACCTTTTCAGGTTACGCATAGATTTTTTGCTAGGGGGCGTAAAAGAAATTTGCGTTTTCCTCGATATCTCTACTTCTAAAACTCCGATTTGAAAAATATTTTCTTCAGCGAATACAGCTCCTGTTGGGAAATCTTTTGCATACAATTTCTAATTTTTGGTGGAGAATGGTTTGGCCACCAGGGGGCGTAAGTGCCAATTTTTGCTTCTGATATATTTGTCACAAAATCTGAGCTCTAAAATCTCGATTGAAAAACTTCGTTCGTGGACTGATGCCACTCGCGTCGATAAATCTTTTCGGAATATTTTCTTCTTAAAATGTTGCATGGTTTCTTCGCCAGGTGCGTAGATGCGTATCTTATTTTTGTCAATATCTCTGCTTCTAATGGTCCGATTTGAAAAAATCCTCCTTTATTGGATAGAGTTTCTGTGCGGCATGATTTTCATAAAATTTCAAAATTTTCAAGTAATTCCTAGACTTTCTGCCATGGGGGGGGGGGGGTAAGGGAAAATTGCGTTTCCCCGGATATCTCTGCTTCTAATACTCCGATTTCAAAAATTCTTTCTGCACCGGATACATCTTCTGATAGGAAACCCTTTGCATATAATTTCTAATTTTTTGTTAAAAATGGTTTGGCTGACAGGGGGCGTAAGTCTTAATTTCCGCTTCTGATGAATTTGCAGCAAAATCTGAGCTTCTAAAATCTCGATTAAAAAAATTCCTTTGTGGACCGATACTACTCACGTTGACAAACCTTTTAGGGATATTTTCTTCTTAAAATATTGCACGGTTTCTACGCCAGGGGCGTAGATGTTCTGTATATCTTAGTTTTGTCAATATCTCTGCTTCTAAAAGTCTGACTTGAAAAATTCCTTCTTTGTTGAATAGCGTTTCCGATGCAAAATGTTTTTCATATAATTTCAAAATTTTCAAGTAAATCATAGACTTTCCGCTAGGCGGCGCAAAGGTAAATTGCGTTTCCTCCGATATTTCTGCTTCCATAACTTCGATTTTGAAAAATTCTTACTGTATTGCATACAGCTCATGATGGAAAATGTTTTTCAGGTAATTTCTAATATTTGGTAAAGAATGGTTTGGCCACAAGGGGGGCCATAAGTGTTAATTTCTGCTTCTGATGTATTTGCAGCAAAATCTAAGATCCTGAAAATTCGACTAAAATTTTTTTCCTGGACCGATACTGCTCACATCGAAAAGAAAACCCGTTTGAGAACAGCTTTCTTTCTAAAATAATGCATGATTTTCCGGCCAGGCGGCGTAGATGCATATCTTATTTTTGCCCATATTTCAGCTTTTAAGAGTCCGATTTGAAATATTCTTTCTTTGTTGGAGAGCGTTTCCGCTGTGAAATGTTTCTCATATAATTTCAAATTTTTCTTAACGCACAAGTCTGCAACCAGAGGGCGTAAGTTCACGATTCCGTTAACAGCAATATCTGCGGGATTAAAAACCCGATTGAAAAACTTCTTTCTTCGGTCAGATATTATTTGTTTTCCATACCGGCTCCACTGATTTTGAATAGATTTGATACATTTAATTCGCGTCAGAACTGATTCGAAGCCGCCCCGGTGGCGCAGTGGTCTAAGGCGTTGGCCTCTGATCATTCGTCCGTAAGGGGTCCGGGTTCGAATCCCGGTCAGGCATGGATGTTGTGTTTGTCTTACGGCACTGGCTCTCTCCCTTCCCTGGAACCAGTGACCATAAATTAGGGACGGGCGACTGCTTATAGCCCATTGAATTGCTCACGGTGGTCGTTAAACCTTCAACCAAAAAAAAAAAAAAACTGATTCGAAAGACGTGCTCCTTACATCGAAAATTCGGCGTCATCTTTCTTGGGGTTTTTTTTTCGGTTCTTCCTACTCGTCTTCTTCGGTTCCATTTTTTTCTCCATCGTCAATCGCGAATTCTCCTTTGCTGGTGCTCAGACGTAGCTTGCTCTTTGCATGATCGACAACCAAACCCCTTCGCTTCCCCACTGGAAAACCAGGAGCTCTCAGATTTCTGATACAAGTTCCATTTCACGTTCCAACGACATTTCTTTGTAGGCAGTTAACTAACTGGTAGTTTTTGTTGTTTTTTTTGTTTTGTGTTATTTTTTTTTTTTTTTTTTTTTTTTTTTTATTGGAGGTTTAACGACCACCGTGAGCAACCCAATGGGCTATAAGCAGTCGCCCGTCCCTAATTTAGGGTCACTGGTTCCAGGGAAGGGAGAGAGCCAGTGCCGTAAGACAAACACAACACCCATGCCTGACCGGGATTCGAACCCGGACCCCTTACGGACGAATGATCATAGGCCAACGCCTTAGACCACTGCGCCACCGGGGCGGCGTTTTGTGTTAACTGCTCAGTGCCATTAGGTGAATATACAGAAAGGGACCAGAATAATAAACTGAAAAATAAATAGTTTTTCATGCTAGTTGGGAGTTATTTTGCCTCCAGCGATTAGGAACCTGCAATGTAACCATCAAGCAACCCCGGTAGCACATTACATCGATTCGACGTCGAATTTTTAATCGATTTTTGGTCGATATGAAACGTCGAAAATAGATATCCATGCTCACTTTCGTTACGCCTTTTCGACGTCGAATTTTAAACCTATTAAGTCGATATCAAATCAACAGTAGACGAAGATTCGACCTTCCGAGAGAAACACATACATCGTTTCTACGTAGTGTAGACGCCGATTCTACGTTGATATTACGCAGTTTAGTCATCGATTCTAGTACTGTTGTAATGTAGAATCTACGTTTACTCTACAATTTAGATGTTGAAACATGAAATTCTAAACTTTTAATCGTGGGATAAAACTTAGAATGTATTCGTATTTGTAGTACGATTCTACGACGCTGTTTACGGTTAAAAGATCATATAATTTTTTTTTATTGTTTCAACATCCAAGTTTTTTCGGACGCATTCGAAAAGACGCATAATTCTCAAAAATTTCACAGAATTTTTGGTGATCTGTCAGCATCGCGCTAGGCCTATCCTTAATTGGGATATGCGCACGTACAAATTATTATACATCTTAAAAAGAAATTCTACTTAAAGGAAGGAGACTCAGCTTTTATAAACATACTTAAGCGAAAAAATAAAGACTTTTAAGTTACCGACGAAAAAGGAGATAGGTAAAAATCTCGTCTTACAACAGAAATGATACAACCGACCAACACCCCAGCATCCAAAAAGTTTGTTTGGCGTAATGGTTGCAAATGCGCATGCGCGCGATGCTTACAGATCGCATAAAAACATCTATTATTCGACCTAATGAAACTAAAGGGATAAACTGCGCAAAACCGTCTACATGTATACTGAAATTCAATGCAATGATTTTTCTTGACGTTCCGTCTCATCTATTTTACGTCGAAAGTTATGCCTCCACGTAATATCGACCTGGTAACCATAAATCGACGTCGATTCGACATTAATGTGCTACCGGAGAAATCCAGGGAATGTGATTCTCTCTCTCTCTCTTTTTTAAAATATATTTCAAGAGAGTTCATTTTCTTTCTTCCCCGTTTTTTTTTATATTTTGCGTTATATTTAACTGATTTTACTTTTTGGCTTGGGAAAATAATTTCCTAATTTTGGCATGTTCGGCAACTTGTTTAAGTTAATTAGCACATTGCGCAACTTT
Organism: Macrothele yani; assembly: GCA_039090855.1. NCBI lineage: Eukaryota > Metazoa > Arthropoda > Arachnida > Araneae > Macrothelidae > Macrothele > Macrothele yani. Next base: position 121,719,810 of record CM076996.1, read on the forward strand.
TTTAAATTGAACTTTTTTTTTTGCGAAGTCTGTATAAAAAATTAACTGTTTCATTTTTATAGGAATGCCATCCACATGGGCGCAATTGCCATGTCGTAAGTCTTTACATCATTTTGAGTACTTTTCTAATTGAAAGTATGTACCCGGGATGAACCGCTGAAGAGATAAAAGCTTGTTTCAATCTTTTTTGAGACAACCGGTATTGCTAGAAGAATTGGCCACCGTTAAACCATTATCAGCCCGCTGTTGGATGAAAGTCTTCCTAAATTTGTTCCAAAACTTTCTGTCTTGAGCCAATGTCCGCCATGTCATTCGGACATGCTTCCGAATTTCAGCCATCCATCTCCCACATGCTCTTTTCACAACTTTCTGTCTTGAGCCAATGTCCGAATGACATGGCGGACATTGGCTCAAGACAGAAAGTTGTGGAACAAATTTAGGAAGACTTTCATCCAACAGTGGGCTGATATTGGTTTAATATGCACTATATTGACAAAAGTCACCGGACACCTATAAGAGAGACACAACATAGCATTTATTGTCATACATTAAGTACGGTGTCGGTCTACCTTTGGCCTTACTGCATGCACTGACCCTTCGAGACACGCTTTCGACAGGGTTTTGGAACGCAGCGATAGGTATGCGCTTCCATTCAGTACATAATGCTGCCGCTAACTGATACTTAGTAGTAGATCTCGGTTCCAAACTTCTTATGCGGCGCTCTAATTTATCCCATGGGTGCTCTATCAGGGCTCCGTGCTGGCCAGTCCACAAACGATACGGAATTATCGTCAAACCACGCCGTAGCAGTCTTTGCTTTACGGCTCTGCGCATTATCCTGCTGGTACCAACAAGGATTGGTTCCATAATATTGCCACAGAGTTGGTAGGGCATAATTGTCCAGAATATCGAGGTAGACGTGCTGGTTCACAGGTTTGTCCACGATAACCAATGGGCCGGGACCATAAAACGAAAAACACCCCCACACGAGTACACGGCCAGCTCCAACCGTGACCATAGGAACAGTACACTGTGGTAAATAGCGTTCCCCCGGCTGCCAACATACCCACACTTGGCCATCAGACTGATGGATCGTTTATCTGGATTCATCAGTCCCTAGGACCCGTTTCCATTGATCTACGGTCCACGATAAATGTTCTTTACACCATGCTAAACGATGAATAGCATTCCGAGTGGAGATGAAAGGCTTATGAGCAGCCGCACGACCACGGTAACCCACGGAATGAAGTTCTCTGCGAATGGTACGTGTACATATCGAGGTTTCAGCATTTTTACTCACCTGTACGCTGAGGTCTTGTGCAGTACTCCGTCGATTAGCTGTAACGACTCTCTTGAGGCTTCGACGTCCTCTATCACTGATTTTCTTTGGTCTGCCGGTACGTTTTGCTCCTTCAGGCACGCCATGTGTCTTCCACTTATTCAGTATATCCAAAACAGTTGACTTCGGTATGTTTAAACGCCTCTCGTTTTCTCTTATGGACAACCCACTGATACAACACTCAACAATCTTTCCCTTCTCAAAGTCAGTTCTCTCCCGCCGCGACATTTTCACTCAAGCTCACAGTGCGATCTGATCGCGCCAGCTGCAGGTTTGTTTTTATACCGTTTGCAGTTGTACCGCCGCGCATCTTAACAGCGTAGCGGATCCTTTCATTTTCTTTTGAAGGGTGTCCGGTGACTTTTGTTAATATAGTGTATATAGACAATGAAAAGCACTGATCCTATACTAGGTGTTTAATGCAAGTAATTTACAAAAAATCTTATCGTTGATTGAATTGAACGACTCAAACCGTTCATTGCTACTACCCAAGGAAACCGTATTTTCCACAGATTAATAGTAAAAAAGCATACACTACAATATTATTTCCATCACCTAAAAACCTTTTTTTTTAAGTTTAACGAACATCGTGATAAACTCAGTGGGCTATGAGATTTATGTAGAGGATTTTAGGAAATAACCCCAGGTCTTAAACAACCCGTAGTAGTAGTAAACAAAAAGATTTGGGTTAGATTTTTTTTTTTTTTTGATTGGAGGTTTAATGACCACCGTGAGCAACTCAACGAGCTATAAGCAGTCGCCCGTCCCTAATTTAGGGTCACTGGTTCCAGGGAAGGGAAAGAGCCAGTGCCGTAAGACAAAACCACATCTATGCCTCACCGGGATTCGAACCCGGACCCCTTTCGGACGATTTGGGTTAGAGTGCCCGACAAGTAAGTCACATGAAAGCAAGGTAGAAGCCCTTATTTTTAACCGAGGGGCAGTACCCGGGGTTCGACGGCTTAACGTTCCCATCCGACTCACGGCGGTTTTTTAGCGTTCCGAGCGTTCGTACCTCTCTGTAGCAGTCACAAACGCTGACCACTAGGTCATCCGCGGCCCATGGGCCACACGCAATCTCCCGTTCCTAATTTAGGGTCACTGGTTCCAGGAAAAAGAGAGAGCCAGTGCCGTAAGACAAGCAATATAAATGCTTTACAAGGATTCGAAAGCGGACCCGTCTCGGGCGAATAGTCAAAAGCCAGATGCGCCACAGGAACGACGTTTTAAACTTTAATCATTTCACATTCATCATATGTGTTGGCAGACTTCTTCAAAATGAGACAGATAAGAGAAGAGACTGGATGGCGACAACGGCGTTTCCAATTACTCGAGCATTTTTCTCAAACAAATGTATCATTCGTCATTTTATTTTTAAAATATTTTCGCAATTACAACTCTGTATGGTGAAACGTGTGAATCGGCAAGTTAACATATTGAGGAAGGAACATTAGAACTTGTATTCGATTGTTTTTAAACTACTGCCGTTCTAAGGGAAAAATCGTGACCTCGAAACTGAGCTGGGTTTGCTTTCAGCCATCAGCATTTGTTCTCTGTTTCACTGTTTTTTTTTTACGCTTTCCAACCGTAGGTTGAAGAAACATACATGCTCCAACTTTGTCCGTTTGTCTGTCTGTCCGCACGATAACTCGTTTACGCTTTCCAACCGTAGGTTGAAGATGCGTATGTGCTCCAGCTTTGTCCGCCTGTCTGTCTGTCCGCACGATAACTCGTGTAAAAATGGTTCGATGTCGATGAAATTTTAGTATGTGGTAGGGGACAACCTGGGAACGAATCCTATTCAAAATAGGACAAATGGGGTCAAAGGTCAGGACATAGGAGGGGATCCATTCCATCGCCCTCATGCGCCATAGCTTACGCAAAAATGCTTCGATTGCGACAAAACTTCATCATGTTGTTCCGGAACTATACTGAACCTTGTTCTGTTGAATATCGTCGAAATGGGATCAAAGGTCAGGGCACAGGAGCGAGATTTATTCCACAGCCATCATCCTCGTAACTTGACTGAAAAGGCTTCTATTGCGACTAAAAATTTAGTATGCTGTTCCGGAAGTATACTGAATCAATTCTGTTTAATATCATCGAAATGGGGTCAAAGGTCAGGGCACAGGAGCGATATTTATTCCACAACCATTATCCTCATAACTTGAGTAATAATTTCTGGTATGTTGGAAAGCGTATCATAATCAATGCATTGCATGATTTTACTAACTTGTTTTTAAAACATTTTCGCAATTACAACTCTATATGATAAAACGTGTGAATCGGCAAGTTAACATGTTAAGGAAAGAACATTAGAACTTGTAATCCATTGTTTTTAAACTACTGCCGTTCTAAGTGAAAAATCGTGACCTCGAAACTGAGCTGGGTTTGCTTTCACCCGTCAGCATGTGTTCTTTGTTTCCCTGTTTCCTTTTCATATTATTCTTGAAGATAATTTTCCTTCTAGAAAATTCGAATGTTATGAACGCGTGTCAAAAAGTGCAAGTTTGTTGCCTTTTTTTTTTTTTTTTTTTTTTCGTCTGACCAATTGGAAGCTTTCCTGGTAGGCATCTCACGATATTTTTTTTTTTTTTCGACCTTTGAATTAACATACGAAACAAAAAATTCTCTGCGTTTCCGAACATTTAAGTTGTCATGCAGGAGCATGCGTTTATTATTTACACACAAAATCTGTTGGCCTCGAAGGAAAGCACAGATGATTTGTTCATAAAAAGTAAGGCGTTTTTAAATTTTACTTGGCAATTTTGTTTTAATTTGTACAAATGTTTAAGTTATTTCATCTCAGAACAAAATGGGTAATTAAAATAAATAGTTTTGAGAATACATTTACATCCCCTTTTCGTATAGCATACACTTATTGGAATGTAACCGTTCGCATTCACTGATTCAATATACAGAGTGATTCGAAAGTTTTCATTTTTTTTATTGGAGGTTTAAGGAACACCGTGAGCAACTCAGTGGGCTATAAGCAGTCGCCCGTCCCTGGCTCCAGGGAAGGCAGAGAGCCAGTGCCGTAAGACAAACACAACATCCGTGACTCATGAGATTCGAATCCGGACCCATCTCGGACGAATGAACAGAGGCCATCGCTTAGACCAATGCGCCACCGGAGCGTCGATTCCGAAAGTAAAATGCGGTTGAAAAAGATCTATGTGTCGGAGAGACATGCTGCTTACAGATTAATATTCACCGAGGTACAGGATTTTGTATGGCATCAAGAAAAAAATAGTTCAAAATCTCGACAATAGTGGGCGCTGCTGCAGAAAATGGCACATAAGTTACGTTTGCACATTACTCGCACAAAACAACGTTAGGGTGAGACATAAAAACAATTACGGAGAAGTGCAGTCACATTTTCAATGTGCGAAAATAATAAAGGTTTGTGCTGTCATTTTGATTGCAAAACCACACGGTTTTATTAAGCTAATAATTTGCATATAACGTGAAATCGGGCGCGCACATTTAGCGCCGATCGTCTATTGAACAGACATAGTGCACACGAATGGCCTCCTAGATCTCCAGATCTCACACCCGCTGATTTCTGGTTGTGAGGCTATAAATCCCGTATCTATAGAGGTGATCCTCGGACCTTGTCATTGCTGAAAAACGCCATACAGCAGGAGGTATCATTCATTCCCGTTGAGATGTTGTTCAATGCTGTATCAGGCGTAATACCATGACTGCACGCAGTACTGGAATGTGGTGGTGGACACATCGAGTCCTTGCATCTGTAGATCATGCTGAAATGAAGTAAGTTTCACTAACGTAGATCTCATTTCACAATTCTCACCTCTCGTTGTTTTCTTTGCAGCAGCGCCCTCTATTGTCAAGATTTCGAACTATTTTTTCTTGATGCCATACAAAATCTCGTACCTCGGTGAATATTGATCTGCAAACTGCATCTCTCTACGACCCATGAATCTTTTTTAATCGCATTTTACTTTAGCACCAAACTTTTGAATCGCCCTGTATTCCTGAAAAGCAAAAATCCGTATTTTCTAATAGATGTATGTAGACGAAACAAAATAGGTATGAATAAATTAATATGAGAATTGATTTATTCTGTGTATAGATCTTATTAAATTCTATTTGATTCTTATTTTAAAATTGGAGATATTTTTGATTTATAAAAAAACAGGTGGTGAAATGAGCATAGCTCTCAAGAGTATTGAAGTAATACAAAGACGGATTTCAAATATTACTTCTTAATAACTGTCATTAACAAGGGCTCAACAAATAACTAACTTCGAAGCTCTGTGAAATCATCTTACATAACAATGCTAAAGTGTCAGGGTAATTGTTAACTGAAAATGTTTCTCTCTATTAAGTATCGGTGGTTTTCATTAATTGGTGTTTGATATTCAGTACCGCTGGTTCTGATTGTACTAAAATGATGTATCAAACACTGGGAGTGCACTTAGAATGCACTACTAGATGTAAAAGCAGGGGCGGGCCAGAAGCTTACCGTGGGGGAGGGGGCGTTTGTTCCGGCCTTCTATATGTACTCGCTTGATATCTGCTGCTACACCGTTGAATCACATTATTGTGACCACCAGCTGCTATCCAGAGTAACAGCCGTGTGCAGCGCGGACAGCAGCTAGACGGGCTGGGAGTGACTCAATAAGATGCTGGAAGGTGTTCACAGGTATGTGGAGACATGCTGACTGCAGTGCATCTGACAGCTGCTGGAGGATGCGTGGTAGATGATCCATAGAGCGAACAACACGATCGAAATGGTCCCACAGATGCTCAATTGGGTTTAAGTTTGAGGAATTAGGGGGACAGGGAAGTACTATGAAGTCTTCATCGTGCTCTTCCAACAACTCTGGGACATTTCTAGCTGTGTGACACGTTTCAATGTCATGCTTCAAGATCCCATCCGCCCCAGGGAAGACAATCAGCATGTATGGGTGTACGTGGTCTGCAAGGATGGATTCATAACGAATTCGGCCCATAGTGCCTTCAACAGGTATGAGTGGACCCAGAAAATGCCACGAAAACACTCCCCAGACCATAACACTGCCTCCACCAGCTTCTGTTCTGCCAGTAATGGTTGAACAGTGTCTGTTCTCCGATGTTTCTCGCCTTATACACCAACGTCCATCCGTTCGATGAAGCAGAAAACGTGACTCATCGGAGAAGGCAATCCTTTACCAATCATCGGAGCTCCAATTCCGATACTTCCGTACAATTGTAAGCCTTTTCTGCCGATGCACTTTCGTTAGCATAGGTGCAGTGACCATCCATCTGCATCGGAGCCCCATACGCAGCAGGGTTCACTGAACTGTCGTTTTAGACACACTTCCGGAAGCCCCCTGGTTCATTTGGCCAGTGAGTTGCTCCACTGTAGCGTGTCGATCGGTCCTCACGCACCTTCGCAGCCGACGTTCACCACTCACATCAATGGCACGTGGTGCTCAGCAGTTTCCACGTCGCTTATTCGCAATGGCGCCATTTCTTCAATCACGATACACTTTAACCACAGCAGCACACGACCAATTCACAAACTACGCTGTTTCAGAAATACTGCCAACCTTTGCCCGAAAGCCGATAATCATCCCTTTTTTGCAAATCTGATAAATCGCTCCTTTTATCTATGACAGCAACCAGTGACATGTTTTCAGAATGCCTACAGCACACCTTATATACCCTTCAAGCCAGCCCACGACACGTGCCTACTTTCATTGGCTAAGCGCTGTTGACGTCAAAAAAAGGAGGTGGTCACAATAATGCGACTCGACCGTGCATATGACAATCATTTTTGCAACAACTCCTACATAGCTGCAGAGTGTGAGCCAGGAACTTGCTGACAAGAGTAAAGAAGTGGGATTAAAAAGGAACTTTCAGAAAACAAAATTCATGTACAATGCTTTTACAAGGATTGAAGATTTATCGGTTGATGGGAGAAATCTGGAGGTAACAGATACCTACATTTACACTGGGTAACAGATATCAAGCGAGGGTCACATTGATGAAGAAATTAATCGTCGTATAAAACTTCGTTCGAGAGCTTTCGAAAGGAACAGTACGATTTTCACGAGCAATATATCATTATGTCTTAAAACAAAAGTGTTGAATCAATGCATCATTCCAGTTTTTACGTATGGAGCAGAGACGTGGTCCTTAACTAAACAAGTTAGTAAAATCATGCAATGCATTGATTATGATACGCTTTCCAACATACCAGGAATCATTACTCAAGTTATGAAGATAATGGCTGTGGAATAAATTTCGCTCCTGTGCTCTGACCTTTGACCCCATTTCGATGATATTAAACAGAATTGGTTCAATATACCTCCGGAACAACATACTAAAGTTTTGTCGCAATTGAATAATTCTTAGTCAAGTAATGAGGATAATGGCTGTGGAATGAATCTCGCTCCTGTGCCCTGACCTTTGACCCCATTTCGCCCATTTTCAATAGGGTTCCTTCCCAGGTTGTCCCCTGCCACATAGTAAAATTTCATCGAAATCGAACCATTTTTACCGGAGTTATCGTGCGGACAGACAGACAGACTGACAAAGCTGGAGCACATACGCTTCTTCAACCTACGGTTGGAAAGCGTAAAAAAAGACTTTCAAAGGCTGCAAACAACTGAAAGAGGCATGGAGAGATGCATGCGTGGCGTAACCAGGAAAGATGAGCAGAGGAACTCGTGGATCAGGAAAACGACGAGAGTGTAAGGCATCATGATCGGAGTAAAATCCCTGAAATGGCAATGGGATGGACATATTGCCAGAAGGACGGAGCATCGATGAACAACCGAAATTTTAGACTGGATACCAAGGAACAGGAAAAGAACCAGAGAAAGTCCACGTGGGATATAAGTGGATGAAATTCGAAAGCATGCCGGAGTGACATGGAGACTGGCTCAAGGTTGTGGAGGAAACTTGGGGAGACCTTCATCCAGCAGTGGATTGTTAATGGTTGACAATGATGATGAGATGATATAGATTTGTGTTTAGAAAGCCGCGCAATGTCGGGAGGCAATTTCAGGGCTGCCAGTAAAGGGGTTTAGCACCAAAGAAAAGTAGAATTACTTTGGATATTCATGATTCATCCGCAAGGGGTCTGGGTTCGAATCCCGTGAGGCATGGATGTTGTGTTTGTCTTACGGCACTGGCTCTCTCCGTTCCCTGGAACCAGTGACCCTAAATTAGGGACGGGCGACTGCTTATAGCTCATTGAGTTGCTCACGGTGGTCGTTAAACCTCCAATTGAAAAAAGGAAATCTGTTAATGAAAAGTACCTCGGTATTTTTATTGTTACCTATTCGAGACCTACAATTTATGTTCACGCGTAAGTTTAATTTTTTAATTTTTTTAGGGAAGCCCGTCGGTGTCAAGGGATTTAAGCAGTCACTAGTAATCGGCATAAGTTCTAGAACATTTTACTCATGGTCGGTAGTACAATATTTCTGGATATATTTTGTTACATAATTCTATCATAAAACATTAATAAGAGTAGAAAAATTTCTCATTTCTGATACATTCCAAGAAATATCGTCAGATATGCGTAATCCAGAAAGCGCGGTATTACACTTGGGAATTTTTTTAAGCTCAACTTTTCCTGGCTGTTGGGGGGGGGGGGATATAAAGAAAAAGGAATCCACATAGCTTTAGTGGAATTAATTCCGAAAACATTAAATATGAATAACATGAAGAGTTCGGTGTTTTCTAAGAAACTTATCTTAAGCAGTATACCTTTAAGTTATCCCGTTCTTTGTTTGAAGAAGGAAATGTTTTTGAGCTTGTTTTATTTTAACTCTCAGAGTCTTCGTAAACAACTTTTTAAGGAGTTTTTCTAAAAAGCAAAAGCTAAAACACATGAATGCATCGGGACTTGTTCCCCAGTGGAATAATTTCCTTTTTTTTTTTTTTTTTTTTGATTAACATCTGGAAGTCCTACAGAGCGTTGACATTTAAAAGTACTTAGAACTTTTACTCCCTGCTGACAAAGAGAGACGAAGGATAGTTATACTTATCTCGAAATAGAGGGATTTTTTAGTAGCGTAGCTAAAATCAGTTTAGAAGATTCATGTCTCTCTCCCTGTGCAAGTTCATACTGAATTTATAAAATACACTGCTGGCCACCCAAAATGCAACACCAAGAAGGAAACTTCCGATTAGCCTGAAATTCGCAGCATGCGTCGCCCGCGAGAGGACATGCAAACGATTAGCATTGCAGGGCATATGCAAATCATGTGTGGCCGGCACGCAACCAAGAAACACTGTAAGAAGGGTGCACAGAAGGCGGGCTGTAAGTAGTGAAAGTGTGTTGTGCTGCCGGACCTGTGCGTGGGAAGCTTCCTGATGCCTCGTCGCAGAATACGGCAGTCATTCCAGCATGTTTCGGAGTTCGACAGAGGACGAATAGTGGCTTATCGCGACAGCACTTTCTCGTACCGAGACATCGGCGCCCGTGTGGGACGACATCCAGCCACAGTGAGGCGAGTATGGACTCGGGGGGTACAGGGAGGTCAGAAGGACCGACGTGAGCGATTGCCGCAGCCGCGTCACACCACCGAACGAGAGGACCGGCATTTTGTGTGGCGGGCATTGACGGCTCGCACCGCCACATCACGAACGTTAGCGCAGGGATTACGGTGTGTTGCGCAACAACCTGTGTCAGCAAGTACCGTTCGACGTCGTCTGCAGGAGCGGAGACTTGTCGCACGGCGCCGATTGCTCCGATTACCATTGACGTTACACCACCGGCGAGTGCGGCGGCAGTGGGCCGTTGAACGCCGCACCGGGACTACGGAATAGCACGACATCGTCTTTTCCGACGAATCCCGCTTCTGCCTGCAACACCACGATGGTCAGATCCGCGTGTGGCGGCACCGCGGCGAAAGACTGTATGACGCCTGCATTATGCATCGCCATACCGGTCCGTCGCCTGGCGTTATGGTTTGGGGCGCAATTGGATATGACACATCCATCCCTCTGGTACGCATCGCCGGTACACTCAACAGCCACCGCACCATTTCCGACATTTTGGAGCCTGTAGTCCTCCCTTACCTGCAGGACCTGCCAACGGCCACGTTTCAACAGAACAATGAGCGCCCGCACGTGGCACACATCGTGCAACAATTCTTCACTGCCCACCAGGTGTTACTGCTGCCGTGGCCTGCCTGTTCTCCCGATATGCCGCACATCGAGCACGTCTAGTCGCTGATCGGCAACCGAGAGGCCCGGCAAGCACCACCCGCGGCTGCGCCTGATGAACTGTGGCAAACGTGTGGAAGCAGCGTGGACCGACGTACCCCAAACCCACATCCAAAGCCTCTTTCGTTCGATGCCGCGGCGTGTAGCGGCCGTTATTGCCAGCCATGGGGGCCACACGAACTATTAATGTATGCGTGTTCCGCAAGTCGCACGGGCCTGTAAGCTCAATCGTTTCGTCTTTGTATCTGTTTTTTTTTTTTTTTGATTGGAGGTTTAACGACCACCGTGAGCAACTCAATGGGCTATAAGCAGTCGCCCTTCCCTAATTTAGAGTCACTGGTTCCAGGGAAGGGAGAGAGCCAGTGTCGTAAGACAAACACAACATCCATGCCTTACCGGGATTCGAACCCGAACCCCCTTACGGACGAATGATCAGAGGCCAGCGCCTTAGACCACTGCGCCACCGGGGCGGCTCTTTGTATCTGTTGTTATGTGTTCAGTAAATCTGGCTTTGCCATCTCGTTTCCTCTTTGGTGTTGCATTTTGGGTGGCCGGCAGTGTAGAAAAGCATGTATTTCGTTAATAGAAAACTAAACTACGTATTTTGTCTCTCAATCCACTCATATACAAAACATATAACGTACAAGTTTTTTTACGCGCCGGGCATCGAATCAGGGTCACCTCACTCCGGAGTAAGTCGGTCTCCCAACTGAGCAACGCGGACGTGTGCTCTCATTGCCATCTGCCTTTATCTCATGTGCGTTCTGCGGGGCAGGTACGTCACAAACTGTTTGTGAAAATTGCAATACCAAGAAAGAATCGTGCTATTTAAATAAATTTATATCATAGGTTTCTCATCTTACAAGAGATAACTGATTATATTTGTAGATCTATACAAGATGTTTTCGCTTCAAAACTGAGTATCGTGTGAAGCCATCTCGAGAAACAATAACAGCCTCTACACTGCTGGCACTGAAATGAAGAGGGTTTTTTTTTAAATTATTATTGGAGGTTTAACGACCACAGTGAGCAACTCAATGGGCTACAAGCAGTCGCCCGTCCCTAATTTAGGGTCACTGGCTCCAGGGAAGGGAGAGAGCCAGTGTCGTAAGACAAACACAACATCCATGCCTCACCGGAATTCGAACCCGGACCCCTTTCGGACGAATGATCAGAGGCCATCGCTTAGACCACGACGCCACCGGGGCGACGGAAAGGTTTTTGATATCCGTCTGGGAAATATCCTGCCAGGCTGTTTTTATGAGAAACCGGAGTTCATTTGTGGTGACTGGAGGAGGCGCTTTTTGACGGAAAAGTCGCTTAGCTACCATGTTCCACACGTGTTCGATAAAGGACATATACGGCGAACCTACAGGCCAGAGAAGAAGCTGTATCTGCCGTGCATGAAAGAGGTCTTGGACACTCCAGGCCACATGTGGATGCTAGAATATAGCGCCAGAACAACTCTGAAGGAAGGGTATCATCTCTGTCTTCAAAACATCCCTGATGTATCGTTGGCTGTTGAGGGTTCCCTCAATTCGTAGCAGGCAAGATCGCGAATTGATGCTCCATGGCGCCCTAAATTATGACGCTGCAAGATGCTGTTCACCACGATGTCTTCGAACACGTATGCGACCATCATGGTGCATCATGCTGAATCGTGACTCGTCAGAAAACACGATCAGTTGCCAATCAGCACGCCAATGCCTGGGTTCGATATCCCATTGCATTCTGAATCGTTTGTGGTTGAGAATCAAAAGAATGCGCAGCAATGGGCTAGTAGTGACCAGTCCTTTGTCTAGCAGACGAAGTCGAACTGTACTGAAGGACAAAGCCTGACCTATGAAAGTGTTACACTGCTGCACAAACACCGTGGATGTTACTGTGCGATCGGTCACTGCCTTGAGGTTGCAGGTGTCTGTCATCCTGTGCAGTCGTGCGATTTTGCGGTTTCCCGGATATTTTGTGAGTCCGAGCCTCATTTGTCCACAGACGTCACGTTCACATCACTGTACTGGCGTTTTATCGCGTACGAGTGATAATTTCGCGGTAGGAAAATCCAGTTTCTCTCATCCCAACAATCCTTCCTTGCTCAAAGTCCGTCAGGTGTTCATGATGCGACCTTCTTCGGTGACGAGAATAGTGAGACATAAGAAACATCCTTTAGACTCCATGTTGGCTCTTCATTGATTGCAACATCTCGTTTGAGCCAGCTCTTTATAACCAAGACCGGACAGTTCAGAGGGCGCTGCTCCCAAACCGCATGCGCATTTACACTGAAAGTTTAATAATTTGCATGCCCGAACCAGTTGTGTATATCCTGAAAGTTTTAAGCTAATACCCGTAGTCCTTCTTGATGTTGCAATTTTCAAACAGTAGGGTATATTTGAGCCTGCTTGGCTCCAGGCTCAAATGTACCCTACTGATAATCACCACTGTCAATAAAATTAAGATATTATCGCAGCAAAGTTTAGATTGCCTTTCGAGAAAACGTGGCTAGGCTGTGAGACAAATACATTATATTGACAAAAGTCACCAGGACACCTAGAAGATCATATCATATGTAGAGAATTTTAGGAACGGAGTGTCTGACCCCAGGTCTTAAACAACCCTTAGAAATAGGAAGCTAGGAGATTTGGGATAGAGTGCCCGATAGGAAAGTGACTAGGAAGCGAGGTAGAAAGGGGAGGAAGACGCCCTTATTTATTACCGGGGGCAGTACCCGGGGTCTTACGGCTTAACGTGCCCATCCGACGCACGGCGGATATTTAGTGGATCGAGCGTTCGTACCTGCTGGGATCGAACCTGAGGTCCTGTCCGTGGCAGTCACGAACGTTGCCCACTAGGCCACCAGCGGCCCGACACCTAGAAGAGAAACACAACATATCATTTATTGACATACAATAGTACGGTGTCGGTCGACTTTTGGCCTTAATGCATACACTGACCCTTCGAGATAGGCTTTCGACAAGGTTTTGGAACACAGCGATAGGTATGCGCTTCCATTCAGTACATAATGCTGCCGCTAACTGTTGCTTAGTAGTAGGCCTTGGTTCCAAACTTCTTTTGCGGCGCTCTAATTAATCCCATAGGTGCTCTATGGGATTAAAATCAGGGCTCACTGCTGGCCAGTCCACACACGATACGGAATTATCGTCAAACCACGCCGTAACAATCCTTGCTTTATGGCTCGGTGCATTATCCTTCTGGTACCAACAAGGCTCGGTTCCATAGTATTGCCGCAAAGTTGGTAGGGCATAATTGTTCAGAATATCGAGGTAGACGAGCTGGCTAATAGGTTTGTCCACGATAACCAATGGGCTGGAACCATACCACGAAAAACATCCCCACACGAGTACACTGCCAGCTCCAAACTTGACCGAAGGAACAGTACACTGGGGTAAATAGCATTGCCCTGGCTGCCGCCATACCCACATATGGCCACCAGACTGATGGATCGTGTATCTGAATTCATCAGTCTATAGGACCAGTTTCCATTGATCTACGGTCCACGATAAATGTTATTTACGCCATGCTAAACGACGAGTAACATTCCGAGCGGAGATGAAAGGCTTATGAGCAGCCGCATGACCACGGTAACCCATGGAATGAAGTTCTCTGCGAATGGTACGTGTACATACCGAGGTTATAGCATTTTTGCTCATCTGTACACTGAGGTCTTGTGCAGTACTACGTCGATTAGCTGTAACGACTCTCCTGAGGCTTCGACGTCCTCTATCACTGATTTTCTTTAGTCTGCCGGTACGGTTTGCTCCTTCAGGCACGCCATGTGTCTTCTACTTATTCAGTGCATCCAAAAAGTTGACTTGGGTATGTTTAAACGCCTCTCGGTATCTCTTATGGACAACGCACTAATATAACACCCAACAATCTTTACTTTCTCAAAGTCAGTTCTCTCCCGCCGCGACATTTTCACTCAACCTCACAGTGCGATATGATCGCGGTCATCTGCAGGCTTGTTTTTATACCGTTTGCAGCTGCACCACGTATCTTAACAACGGAGCGAATCCGTTCATTTGCTTTTGAAGGGGTGTCCGGTAACTTTTGTCAATATAGTGTATTTTTGTGTTTTTTATGATAGAAGCACGATTAACACATTTGGATTTTGTTTTTACAATAAAACAGTTGTGTTATGAAGTGGGCGCAAATCTGTTACTGAATATAATAATTTACTAAAAAATATACGAAACTTAAATTCCAACAAATTGCTCACTTGTCTGCTCTGCCCAACGAATTCTCAAATTTGTGGTCATGTTCTGACAACATTGTAATACCTGTTTGTGTTAGACGGTATTTAGAACTTACCTACTGTTGAACCATACTATCTGCAATGTCAGGCAGTGTATGAAGATGTCTTGTGGATTTCTATCTATCGAGAAGTGTACGAGGAGCGTTCAATAGGTTCCAAGCCTGACCTTGAAAGTAGCGGTTCGCGGCTGACGCAGGTATTGCATCATCCTTCCGTTATACACAGTCGAGTCACATTATTGTGACAACCTCCTACTTTTGACGTCAACAGCGCGTGTCCAATGAAAGAAGGCACGTGTCGTGAACTGGCTTGGAGGGTATATAAGGTGTGCTGTAGGCATTCTGAAAATATAACACTCGTTGCTCTCATGGAAAAAAAGAACGATTTATCAGATTTGCAAAAAGGGATGATTATCGGCTTTCGGGCCAAGGATGGCAGTATCTCTCTCTCTTTCTCTGAAACAGCGCAGTTTGTGAACTGTTCGCCTGCTGCTGTGGTTAAAGTGTATCATGATTTGAAAAATGGCACCATTGCAAATAAGCGACGTGCAAACTGCTGAGCACCACGTGCCATTGATGCGAGAGGTGAACGTCGGCTTTGATGGTGCGTGAGAGACGAGCTACAGTGGAGCAACTCACTGGCCGAATGAACTAGGGGGCTACCGGAAGTGTGTCTAAAACGAAAGTTCAGCGAACGCTGCTGCGTATGGGGCTTCGATGCAGACGAAGGTGCATCGGCAGAAAAGGCTTATATTTGCACGGCAGTATTGGAATTGGACCTCTGCTGATTGGCAAAGGATTACCTTATCCGATGAGTCACGTTTTCTGCGTCATTGAACTGATGGACGTCGGCGTATAAGGCGAGAAACATCAGAGAACAAACACTCTTCAACCATTGCTGGAAGAACACAAGTTGTTGGGGGCAGCGTTATGGGCTGGGGAATGTTTTCGTGACATTCCCTGGGTCTACTCACACCTGTGAAAACCACTATGGACCGAGTTCGTTATGTATCCATCCTTACAGACCACGTACACCCATATATGCTGATTGTCTTCCCTGGGGCAAATAGGATCTTCTAGTACGACAATGTGTGATGTGCCTGCTCTGCAGGACGCACATGAGATAAAGGCAGATAGCAGTACGAGCACTTGCCAGCGTAGTATAGTGGATATCACTCGGAGCTCCGGAGCCGAGAGTTCGAATCCCTCCACTGGCATAAAAATGGAGATATTTACTTCGTCATATTGGCGCCTGAACTTCAAGGGTGATCTGGCTGATAGGTTTCTCGCGATGGTGTGATGTTCTTTCCACACCGCAAGACAGGAAAACGGAAAATCCCTTCTTCAGTGCTTCGAAAACAAATAAATCAGTGTGATGTTACGTTCCGCACACCAAATTGTCTGAGATTTCTCAAATACACGTTCTACATCGGATGACTGCCTTTAGCGACACATGGTCGCGGCTGACCCGTGGGCCATGCCCCCGGCCCTCTTTCGGGGAGGGGTGATGTGAACGTGCCTGCCCCACAGGACGCACATGAGATAATAGCAGTGAGAGCACATGCCAGTGCAGTATAGCGGATAGCACTCGGAGCTTCGGAGCCGAGAGGTGGGTGTTCGCATCCCTCCCCTGGCATAAAAATGATGGAGAAATTTACTTCGTCATAAATGCGACGTGTCACACAGCTAGAAACGTGCGAGAAAGGTTGGAAGAGCACGATGAAGACTTCAAAGTACTTCCCTGGCCCCCTGATTCCCCAGACGAAAACTCAATTGAGCATCTTTGGGACTACCTCGATCGTGTTGTTCCTTCTATGGATCCTCCATCAGCTGTCGGATGTACTGCAGTCAGCATGGCTCCACATACCTGTGAACACCTTCCAGCACCATATTGAGTCACTCCTGGCCCGTCTAGCTGTTGTCCGCGCTGCACACGGCGGTTACTCTGGATATCAGCTGGTTGTTACAATAATGTGACTCGACCGTGTATAACAGCCACACCACGGTGTTAGCATATCAGACGGCGCCGCAGTGTATTGAAGTTCATGACAGTGGATGAGTGTCAGATGAAATTGCAGAACCGAGAGGTGACTGAATTTTTGGCGTAGGAATGCGAAACGCCTCGCAGCGTTCACGAAAGAACGGTCCGTGCGTACGTAGATGGTTCACGTTTATATGCCACTTTCAAAGATGGGCAGCTCAGTGAGAATTAAATTGCTGAAAATTGTAGCTAAAAAAGAATGTTATAAACTACAGTATTTTCTTTTTTAAAGACTTGAGTTAGACGCACATAACATTCTGGTAATAACTTTTTGTCTTTTCGCTGTTTATTCAGTTGCTACAAAATCAGTCAGTTACGATGCTTACGCCAAACTTATAACGATTGTTCTGATTGACTTTATTCCGAAGAAAATTAATGAGATTGGCACATGTATTAGGTATACAAATCAGTTTTAAAGCGTTTTTTGCGTGATGTATACCGCTAATTTACATATCCGACATTTTCCTGCGTTGTTGGCACGTGACTATAACTGGCGCAGAGTATAAAATGTGAAACAAAAGTTTGCCCAACACTCAAACACACACATCGGTAGGTGAAAGATGGCAAGCGATACTGCATTTATTCGACACTGCATTCGTCACGAATTTCATCGAAGGAAAAGTGCTGCAAAAGCATGTGTTCTGTTCTGGGGGAGAATATTTTATCGAAAAGCACGTGTGAGTTTTGGGTTAGACGCTTTTAAAGCAGGTGATTTTGATGTTAGCGATCGGGAACGTAGCGGCGCCCCGCAGAAGGTTGCACATGAGGAACTCCAAGCATTGCTGGATGAAGATTCGCCTCAAACGCCAAAACAACTAGCTGAACGACTGGGGAAACTCAACCAACCATTTTCAATTGTTTACGCGCGATGGGAAAGATTCAGAAGGAAAGAAAATGGGTGCCACATGACCTGAGCCAGATGAACAAAGATGAGCGTGTCATGAAGTGTTTGATTCGGTTGAATTAACAACACAGAAAGTTTTCCCTGTGGAAAATCGTTACGGGTGATGAAAAGTGGGTATTGTACAACAATCCCAAATGCAAAAAACACTGGGTAGATCCCGGTGAAACAACGACTTCGACACCGAAACGCATTATTCACTCCAAGAAAGTTCTGCTGTGCATCTGGTGGGATATGAAGGGTGGGCTGTATTATGAGCTATTGGAATAGGGTCAAACTGTTACTGCTGATCGCTACAAGCAGAAATTGCTGTGATTAAAACAGGAAATCTATCGCAAACGTCTATACACAGGCAAAGGATTGAGTCCCGTGAAATTACTGCATGACAACGCTAGGCCGCATGTTGAGAAATCGGTCAAGGAAACGTTATTGACACTTGGCTTGGATGTTTTGGAGCACCCGGCCTATAGTCCCGACATAGCCCCTTCAGACTATACTATACGGTTCCGGACATGTGACGAAGTGCAAAAATGGGTTGACGACTTCATCGCGTCACACAACGAAGTATTCTTCATGGCTGGAATCCCTCAGCTGGCCGATTGATGGCGGAAGGTGATAGATAATGACGGCGCATATTTTGATTCGTAAAGGTATTGTTGTTTTCTCTCAAATTACATATTGCGTTGTCTTCAAAAGCTTTAAAACGTAATTGCACACCTAATAAATACATTGAAGTGCCCCAAAACACTTGTATATATCTCTAGTACCGCGTGGGTCTTCCTTGCTATCGGATAACGGCAACAACGCGAAGGAGTATGGGCTCCATGAGCTTTCTGTAGTACTGTGTATATAGTGCCCACCATGCTTCCTGAAGAGCATCTAACAATTCCTCAATATTCACCGGTGGAGGATTACTGGCATTGACGGCATGTTCAACAGCACTCCAAATGTGTTCGATGGCAACTCCGTGTAATGTTCCTGAAGCCAGAATCGGGCGACTGTGGACGCTTACGGTGGGCGCATTGTCGTGTTGAAAGAGATCGCACCCGTCGGAGTGGTTGCATGACATGAACGGATGCAAATGATCCCCAAGTATGGTTACGTAGCATCCACCGTTCTGAGCGATCTGCAGACGTATGAGTGGTCCTAATGCATGCCAGCTAAAAGCACCCCACACCATAACAGAGCCACCGCCGGCCTGCACTGTCCCTTGTAGGCATGCGGGAAACATTGCCTCGTGGGGTTGTCACTATACCGTGAATCTGCCATCTGCCCGAAACAGTTGGTACCGCAATTCGTCTGACTAGGCTACACGCTTCCAGTCATCTCGACTTCGATGGCATTGTTCCCTATCCCAGGCGAGGTGCACAGATTTGTGTCTTTGGGTCAGCAATGGCACCCGAGGGCGCCGTCGGCTCTGGAACCCCATAGGACACAGGGAACATTGCACTGTCCAGACGCTGACGCTAGTGCTGGCTCCAGCATTGAATTGCGCTGTGATCTGCGGCAATACTGCACGCCGCGCAGGTGTTGCACGCTAGGCGTATATTGCACGCCGGGCGGATGCTACACGCCGGGCGGATATTACGATGCGTTCCAGACTCAACTGCCCACGATCGTCCAGGGCTTTTCTACCACCACACCTGTCTCGCACTCTGGATTTCCTCCCTGAATTTGTGTAGTCCAGGTACACCTTTGAAATTGTTGACCGTATATATCCAAATTTCGTAGTAATTTCCCAGATGGAGTGACCCATCTCTCGGGAGCCCACTATCATCCACGCTCGAGATCGCTTAAATCCTGATAAGCGGCCATATGAACTGCGAATGCTGCTACTTGTGCTTGCGGAGATATTTTCCTCTATATATACGTCGTTTGCGGACGATACCATTTACCGCATGGGTGCGGTGGCATGTAATGAAAATTGTAGCGCCCTTCCCAGTTTTTTTTGGAACCTCAGTATATACACTGAAGAGCAATTGAATTAGAGATACCTGTCTAGTAACGTGTAGCACCACCTTTCGCCCTGACGACGGTGGCGATTCGTCTCAGCATGGACTCGACGAGACACCGGAAGCGTTGGGAAGCCATACGGATCCACGTCCTCTGAACAAGCTCCCACAGTTCACGAAGATTTGATGGAGGGGATCAGAGCTTCGAACATCTCTCTCGATGGCATCCCAGATGTGCTCGATAAGATTGTGGTCAGGTGACTTAGCTGGCCAAGGAAGCGAGGTCACGTCGGTGGAATGTTTATCCAACCATTCGGATACAATTCGGGAGCGATGGCACGGTGCATTGTCTTGATGCAGGATGAGGTCCCCAGTGGGATGTTGAAGACGCACAAGCGGGAGCAAATGGTCATCCAGGATATCCCGGTAACGTTGACCTGTGAGGAACAATGTCACACGTACAAGGGCTCCCATTTTAGTCCACGTAAACAGTCCCCAGACGAGAATGCCACCCCACCAGCTTGAAGAGTACCCTGCTGGCAAGAAGAATCCATCGCTTCATGTGGTTTCCGCCGTACTCGTATCCTGCCATCCGCATGTACTAACGTGAATCTCGACTCATCAGTCCAGGCAACATTTTTCCACATGTCTAGGGTCCAGTTCCCATGCTAATCTTTGCACCCTGTGATGTGCGGTCAGCAGCGGTACCCTCGTGGGATGATGGCTTCTGTTCCCCATAGCGAGGAGATGGTTCTGGATGGTGTGGCTGCTTACACGTTTTTGTGCATCAGCGTTAAATTGCCGAGTGATTTCTTGCACTGTGGCCCATCTATCCGCTGTTACAATGCGAGCTAGCCGACGATGACCCCGCTCATCCACACGCTGTTGTCCACGGAAGTTGGACCTTGCAGGGATCGTTTTACCGGATTCGATGTACTCACGGTGCACCCGTGACACAGTGGCACGTGAAAATCCCAGTACATGCACGACTTCCGAGATGGAGTGACCCATTCGTCGGGCCCCGACAATTTGCCCACGATCAAATGCACTTAGTCTCACCCATACTGCGTCCGAATCTTACTGATTCCTTTTTCCAGTGCATTCCATTTCTTGTAGGACTTCCGTCCACAGTGAGTAGAGTTTAGGTCCCAGCCACCTACAGCGAGATCGCCTTTTGGGCAAGACACAGAAACGTAAGGAATTTGAGCAAGTCTAGCGACTTTGACAGAACAGTTTGTAGTGAGATTAGAGTACAGTAGATGGCGCCACCGTACAAGTACGATATTGCACATATAAGGGTGAGAGAATTTCAGGGAGGGCATAGGAAAGGATACCCATTTAACCAGTGGGTCCTGCCTGGGGGCCGTCACTTAACGTGCTCGTCCGATGCACGGCGGATATTCAGCGATTGTTAGCAAATCACACCATCTCTGAAAGATCAGCCCAGGTTCGAACCTGAGGACCTTGCATCGATAGTCTGAACTGCTAACCACTAAGCCATCCGCGGCTCTCTTACTGATTCATGTCGCATCCCTCCTTATATTGTCGGATCGCTGCATACGTCATGTCGTTTCCGTGTACAGGGCCTCCCACAGAGCCACAGCATAACGCCAGCTGTCTCTAATTCAATTGCTCTTCAGTGTATAAGCCGTTTTAGGAAGATGCCATTTGCTGAAAGGGTGTGGTGGCATGTAAAAGAAATGGCAGCGACCTTCCCCGTATTTTTGGCACCTTAGTGTATGCGGTATGTTTCCACGAGGGTCATTTCAAAAGTTCCGCACGCTGTGGGTTGTCTCTTAAAAATCACCATACCTTTACAGGGCTTCAAAGTAATCTCGATGTTTCTTTATGACAGCGGCTGAATCGTTTCTGAAAAAAAAAATCCTTTCTGAAAAGTAATATGTGAATCGTTTTCCGCGGAGTGGCTTCTTCAATTTTGGGAACAAGTCATAGTCTGGTGGGCATATTTCAGGACTGTATGGCGCTTGGGGAAGCAATTCCCATCCATATTTTTCCAGAATGTCTCTTACTCTACCGGGCAACATGCTGTCCGGCGTTGTTGTGTAAAATGATAACACCAGCTTCGAGCATGTCGGGCCTTCTTTGGCGAATCGTCTTGCGCAAAACAAAATGCCACGATCCACTATTCTAACCCCACAAACTTTACACAAAGCTTTATGAATTTCGGCAGGGCATCTTCCTCGCAAAATTTCACTTTTAATGGGGGATCGCTGGACGCTACGCGATATCTGTCTGGCTCACTTTCTTCCTCCATTTCTTGGCAGAAGTTTTCGGAACAGGAACAAATTAGCCAGATAACGTAGACACAACTTTATATTAGGTGTACAAAGAAGTTTCAAAGCGTTTTAAGACAACGCAACATGTAATTTGAGAGAAAACAACAATACCTTTACGAATCAAAATAAGCGCCGTCATTATCTATCACCTTCCACCATTGGTCGGGCAGCTGACGGATTCCAGCCATGAAGAATACTTCGTCGTGTGACGCGATGAAGTAGTCAAACCCATTTTTGCACTTCGTCACATGTCCGGAACCGTACAGCAGACAAACCATGTTGCGTCGATGGGAACAAATGATAGTCTGAAGGGGCTATGTCGGGACTATACGCCTGGTACTCCAAAACGTCCCAGCCAAGGGTCGAAAACGTTTCCTTGACCAATTTGGCGACAGCGTTGTCATGCAGTAATTTCACGGGACGCAATCCCTTGCCTGTAAATGAACGTTTCCGACAGATTTCCTGGTTCAATCGCAGCAAGTGTTGCTTGTAGTGATCAGCAGTAACAGTTTGACCCTGTTCCAATAGTTTGTTATAGAGCACACCCTTTATATCCCACCAGATGCACAGCAGAACGTTTTTGGAGTGAATATTGCGTTTCGGTGTCGAAGTCGTTGCTTCACCGGGATCTACCCAGTGTTTTTTGCATTTGGGATTGTCGTACCGTATCCCCTTTTCATCACCCGTAACGATATTCCACGGAAAAACTTTCTGTGTTGTTTATTCAACAGATTCAAACGCCCATCCTTGTTCCTCTGGCTCAAATCATGTGGCACCCATTTTCCTTCCTTCTGAATCTTTCCCATTGCGCTTAAACGATTGGAAATGGTTTGTTGAGTTACCCCAATTGTTCAGCTAATTATATTTGCGTTTGAGACGAATCTTCATCCAGAAATGTTTGCAGTTTCTCATGTGCAACTTTCTGCGGGTCGCCGCTACGTTCTCGATCGCTAACATCAAAATCACCTGCTTTAAACCGTCTAAACCAAAATTCGCACTTACTTTTCAGTACAATATTCTCCCCCAGAACAGAACACATGCTTTTGCAGCACTTTTTCCTTGATGAAATTCGGAACGAATTCAGTGTAGAATAAATGCAGTATCGCTTGGCATCTTTCACCTACCGATGCGCGAGTGCGTTTGACTGCTGGGCAAACTTCTGTGTCACATTTTATACACTGGACCAGTTACGGTCACATGACAACAACGCGGTGGAATGTCGGATATGTAAATAAGCGGTATACGTCACAGTATACGTCACTTAATATACTGAAGTCTGACTCACAACTGGCGCAACGATGGGGCGATTGCATCACCTACGGGCAGCGCCTGCGCAGTGTGCAAAACTTTTGAAATGACCTACGTATGGCTATCTTGTAGAAACTCAATTTTGTGGCATCATCATTATATCCATCTCACACGATACGGAAATGAATGCTTCACTTACTCTTTCGCTGCCATCAAACCACTCGTACACTGCTGTGCAAACTTAAAGATCAACATGAAATTTTACAACTATGGAGCGTCATTGGCCTAACAGATGTCGCTATCATACGCACTCTAGTGCGAAGGGACGTATGAAGACATTTCAAGAGGCGTAGCCCGTATCTATATTTACTGCGAACACATGATAGCTGCAGAGGGAGACTAAGTCTTGTCTTGTAGAAGTTCATTCTGTTTTTCATGTGTTTCAGCTACCTAGTGAGAAACTGAGTGTCTGAGGTAACAAAAGGATGTCTCCTACACATCTCGTGGATGAATTTACTTGATGTAGAATTATCAGCAAGTTCAAAGAAGTCCGGGCTGTGACCGATGTCGTTAGAGAGTGAAAAAGTACATAGCAGAGTGTGGCGGCTTTGATCAGTCCGTTTCGGAGACACAGAACCTCTGCCAAGTAATTCGCTGTAGGTCGTTACCGCTGTTTGAGCCAGCGGGACGACTGTTACCTCGCCATAACGGCAAAACGGAATGCACGAAGTACTGCAGGCCAGTTGGTTAGCCAACTTCAAGACAGCATAGGTGTGAGAATTTCGTGCGAAGCAGTGTCGAGACACCTAAATGCAGCAGAACTGCATGCCCGGAAACCCATCGATGTGTATCATCTAGGTCGCATCGCACAACCCGCCATCATTGGTATATGTCCCACCTTGACTGATCCTCAGATCAACGGGACAAGGTGGTGTTCACAGGTGAACGCCGCTTAAGTCTCTCTTCGGAAAACAAGCGGCAATCAATCTGGAGAGAACGTGGGACTGCGTATGATGCACGGAACATAGTTGAACAGGACAGATAAGGCGGTGCGTCGTGGTGTAGGCCGGTGTCATAATCAAAGGACGTACCAAACTTTTATCGATGGATCAACAAAAGCAGTGCAGTTTTACTTCAATGATGTGATCTTTCGCCCTGTAGTTCTGTTCTGTGGTACTATTGGCGAAAATTGCATTTTTATGGAAGATAACGCCCATCCATCCCGCACAACACCTGTGGATGAAGTATTGAATAGTGTATAACGTAAACCTTTTTCGTGTGCGAGATTAGTGTTACGCTATGTCTAAAACCATGGCTAAGGAAATGTTGAACTAAATGAGAATACGATGCAATAGTTGCGCGGGATTAAGGTTTTACGGCCAGACGAAGCATATACAGAAGTCAAACTTACGATAACCTTTTATTGGTCCAGCAATATTTGATGAAATCCACAACACTGTAGGTTGTAAACTTCACATCTATCTTAACAGCGATCAAACATACACACACACACACACACACACACACACACACACACACACACACTAAGCAACTGCTGTATCGTCCTTTCTATTTAACGTTCTTATCACATTCATACGTCACTCTCTCTGACCTCAAAAGTGTTGCCAACTTCGTTCATGTGAGAAAGAAGATATCACGTTAAGTTTGGAAAGTGCAAAAGAGAACAAACTCAAATTTACATAGGAAAGGGAACTAAAAATGAAAGTTAAATTAGAATATATACGTCACAAGTGATGATATGCGTCGAATAGAGTGGCCAGCGCGCTCCCCCGATCTCAATCCAATAAAATATGCATGGCATGCTATAAATAGACGTGTTGCACAAAGGAATCCCCCATCAGGAACCATTCCAGAACCAATTCAGGCTCTCCAGCAGAAGTGGGACAATTTGCCACAAGATCTCCCATATCCCTTGGTGCGAAACACTCTACCGATGACTTCATCCTGTAGTCTGTTTACGCAGTGCTGATGGGAGTCACTAGACAAAGGCCAGCCCGTATCTCCTTCGCAACATTTTGTTCTGTTTCGACCTCCATTGCATATTTCTCAAGTTTTTTGATGTCCTGAATTTCATTTTACAGTCGTTATTACCGTTAATATCACTGAGAATTGTAAAACGGCTTTTTCCGGTTTTCACTGGTCAAAATGTAGTTTGTTCTTAAGTTTTGCGCAGTAGTGAATTTGATAAAGTGATCTGTGACGTATATTCTAAATTAAATTTCCTTTTTAGTTTCTTTCCCTATTTAAATCTTGAGTTTATTCTCAGGTATACTTCAAACTTAACGTATTATCTTTTCTCTCAAATGAATACTGTTGGTAACATAATTGGGGTTGAATGAGCGTGACGTATGCCCGGTTTGATAAGAACGAGAGATATAAACTACGAGTAAACTGTTGCTTGGGGAGCGTTGTGTTGGAGAGCGATTAATGTGGAACGTAGCGTTGTTGGTGTGTGGTGTGTTTAATGTTGATACCGATTTATTATGTGAAGTGCTACATCGAGAAATAAAGCATCTTTTCCATAAGTTTGACTTCTGCTTTCTAAATGTTTCGTCTGGCCGTTAGGGTTTAATTTAGGAACTATTTCATAGTATGGTGATGTTTTAACATAACGTAGCAGTACGACAAGACTTCTACGTTATAATGGCGCCCGAACTTTCCGAATGACCCGGCCGTTCAAGATCTCGCAATAGTGTGATGTTCTTTCAACACCGCGAGATAGGGAAAATAAGAAAATCCCTTCTCCAGCGCTTCGAAAAATAAATGTCTGTGACGTTGCATTCCACACACTACTGGGAGTTCTCAAGAGTACGTTCTTCAGCGGATGGCTGCTTGCAACGATTCATGGTCACGGCTGACCCGTGGGCCATGCCCCCGGCCCTCCTTCGGGGGGTAGATGTGACGTGCCTGCCCAGCAGGACGCACACGACATAAAGCAGATAGCAGCGATTACGAACGTCCGCGTAGCTCAATTGGTAGAGCGACTTATTCCGGAATGACGGGACCCGGGTTCTATCCCCGGCGTGGATAAAAATGACGGAGAAATTTACTTCGTTATAGATCTTTAAGTGAAATGAACAATTCGATAGAAATGATTTTTCGGTGAAACAATCCTTTCGTAGAGTGATCTTTTGGGAGGAATAACCTTTTGTCAAGTTAATTTCCGCGAAGTGAGCTTCATTGAAGTGATCTTTCGGTCAAATTAAGGATACCAGAATAAAATATGCAAAGCATGGATAACGACTAAAATACGATATCCATTTCCGGCAAATCGTATTTCGTTAATCCCAGATTATACTGCACAGTAATACTTCGAAAACAGGTACATCTATGAGTCGAATTTTTCCTTAACTCGAAGAATTTCGGCATTTTGCGTAAAATTTTCTCTTTTTTACATACATTTTTTCTTCTGTAAGTCAAATTTTTCTATAACTCGAAATGTTATTTCGTGTTTTATGAAAAAAATCGTGAAAATCGTATTCTAAAACTCGAATTAAAAATAGAAAAATCCACCTGTTGCTAATCTTGTAGGTGCTGGGGGTCAAACAGGGTCAACTGTACAAAGGTCAGCTGTACCGCTACCATCCACCCTGTGAAGGGGGTGTTTTAAACCCTTCCAGGTGGACCATTTTCGAGGATTTAGCCCTTAGCTACAAGGCCTATCCAGTAGCACGTGAGTAGAATTCTTTCCAAATTCTTTCTTAAGTCTGCATTCTTTTAGGCCCATTTCAGGCAGTGAGTGCTGTGCACCCAGTTTTAGAAAAATCCAAGTTTATCATGGTAGTGGACATTTTTGTGATGTCTGAAAGGAAGCTTAAAGTGATATCCTTGCAGGAAAAAATAAAGTTAATACAAGAAGTGAATATTAAGGGTTAATACAGACATTTGGCGTGGACCAGGAACATCAAACGGAGGTCATCGCTCTTTCCACGTTTATAAGTGAGTCACGGAAAAATTCTCATTGGCCGCCACCGGGAATCGAACCCAGGTCTTCCAAGTTAAGCGCCGGATATGTGAGTCTGGAGGAATTCGAGGCGGCTGTGGTGCAGTGGAAGCATATCCGGCGAGTTACTGGAAGACCATGGGTTCGATTACCGGTGGCGGCCAATGAGAATATTTTCGTGACTCACTTATAAACGTGGAAAGAGCGATGACCTCTGTTTGGATATTAAGGGAATAAAGAAAAAAGATATTGCTGAAAAATATGGAATACCAACTAGTACTCTTTCTACTCTTAAAAAATCGCGGAAATCTATTGAAACATGTTGACGATGCCATGTTGACGATGCCATGTTGACGATGTTGACATTTGTAATTGCATTTAAATAAATACAATAATTACGATAACTCTAGGCCCAAAAATTAGATAGAGCAAGATGTAAATATTTGGCATAATTCTCTCTGTTCTAAAAAGAATGATCATGTAGGGGGTAAGGGAAAAATACAGTTACGCAAACCTGACTGTTTTTGAAATCTGAAACGAAAGCAAGATAACAGAATTTAGACACACTGAAGAAACGAGATTACTAGAAGATTAAAGCACATCGAATAAATAGGAAAAGTTCTACTTCTGAAACAAGGGTAAGAAGCAATCATAGTTTTCGAAAAATCAAAACTGGAGCTTTCCCGTCGTCAGAAGGAACTGCCAGAGACACCGCCACCAACAATCTACAGATCAAAGTGGAAAGCAATCTTCCCAGATTTTGAAAGCGGAATTGATCTGCAAGTATTGAACGTGCAAGGATAAGAGATTCTCGATTCAGCTGTGGGTATTCAAAAATCATTCATCACGCTATCGGAAATGATGAGGTCGGGAAAGAAATTTTTTCTTCGTGCTTTGTTTGACACGACTGACATTCATGATATCACCCTCGATCGCATCTCTTCCAACGTAAAAAGAAAAAAACTGACATGAGATGCTGAACTTTAATTTAGTACAAGCAAGAATATACGAGCATATCTAATCTGAGACAGAAACCTTGAAAGATATTAAACTTCATTGTCCAACAAAAGTTAAACATAGCGTCGCATATCTATCGCAATGCGCAGCTAAAGATCAGTGACATCTGAAGTAATGCTTTCTTTCCGAACAGAAAACTTACATTTTACAAAATCCACCCAAAGCGTATGAATAGATTGAAAGCTCCTGTATAGGAATTCTTTTTTGAAACGAAAGATTTTTTTTTCTTCTGAGTTTGAATAAATTCTGAAAATCGATCATGCATCAGTGAAAAATCTGCAAGATGGAGAATAGATTTTCTATCTTTCAGATATGTTAAATAAATGTCCTTAAATTTGGGATTCAGATCTTGTCAAAGTCGTATTCCCATGATGGCATTTTTTCTATGAGCTTTTTTTAACCGCAGTCGTCAAAGATTTATCTGCTCATACTGTAAGCACTCTCGTTTTAAAATCTAGAAGACGGACTGAAAGTCTTATTGCGTCGGATAATAGTAATGATTAAGATTATTCTTACAATTTCAGATTTTTTAATTAATAATTAAGGCCTATTGATTATTATTATTTAATGCCTAAGTAAAAGCGCAATATTACTAACTGGATTTCATGTCCGAGCCTTACGAAAATGAGCATGACGAAATAAAATGTGTCAAAAAGGCCAAGGGCTATTTTTTAATATTTAATGCCTAAGTAAAAGTGTAATAATACTAACTTAACTCGGTATCTGCCGTCCTGGTGGCGCAGTTGTCTAAGCGATGGTTTCTGATCATTCGTCCGAAAGGGGTGCGGGTTCGAATCCCGGTGAGGCATGGATGTTGTGTTTGTCTTACGGGACTGGCTCTCTCCCTTCCCTGGAACCAGTGACCCTAAATTAGGGACGGGAGACTGCTTATAGCCCATTGTGTTGTTAAACCTCCTACCGAAAAAAAGATAACTTGGTATCTAAATCTCATGAATACCAGCACAACGGAATAAAAACTGTTGAAAAGGCCTTCTTATTAATATTTACTGTTTAACCCTTTGACGACCATGACCCAAAAATCTTTTATCACTCCAAATATCATAAAGCCCGAAAGTGTCTCTTGGTTCAGTTCTACAATATAGTGACTGAGGGTGATTCTTGCTGATCCCTCATAGGTCGAGAAAATTTTAAGAACAGGTATGGGTAGGAAATCTGACTCACTCTAGGCAGGCGTTTCGGGCGGCTATGGCCGTTTTTATGCACGGGCGTTTTGGGCGTTATATTCGTTAAAGGGTTAAGTAAAAGGGCAATATTACCCAAATGACTTGGTGTCTAAATCTTATGAATATGAGCACAATGGAACAAAAACTGTTTAAAGGCCCAGGCCTAGGGCCTATCTATTAATATTTAACACCTAAGTAAAATCGCAGTAATACTAACTAGACTTGGGGTCTAAACTTCATGAATATGAGCACGATGGAATAAAAACTGTTAGAAAGGCCTAAGCTTAGGCTTAATTTTTTTAGTTCTTTGGCGCTAAAATAAATGAATATGCCTAGGCCTAATAGGCCTAGGCATATTCATTTATTTTTAGTACCAAAGAAAAAGCGTAATATTACTGACCTGTCTGGGTGTCCAAACCTTATTAAATATGATCATGGCGGAAGACAACCGAAATCGTACGTTTTCCTGCATGCAATTTGTACGTAACCAAAATTTGTAAACGCGACGAATTTGACCGCGATGAATTGACGCCGGCGACGTATTGACGTATAACCCTGCGGAATGGGACGTTTTCCAGATATGACTTCTGAATGCAGAGGTAGCAAAAAAAAAAAAAAAAAAAAAAAGAAAAGAAAGAAAAAAGAAAAAAACAGTTTCATATGTACAGTATATATAAACCCTGTAGCTGGAAAATTGTGAGAGAATGTTGGAAACCTTTCCCATAGCGGATGGCATACAGTACAAAAGGATTTTTATAATCGGATTTTTAGAAGTGGAGACACAGATACATTCTCCTTACGCCAAAAAAAATACTTACGCCTACTAAAAGCCGAACTGTTCATCACGAAAAATTAGAAACTGCAAAATATTTCTTGCAGTGAATAGTATCAGATGTAAAAAGAATTTGACTTTTAGAAGAGAAATCGAGAAAAACATAATATATATTTACGTCCCCAAACGGGAAAACTGTCCATTTTTTTGAGCACAAAGTATGAATAAAATGTTTTCCACGGTGATTAGTATCTTTCTAAGAAGTAATCGTGTTTTTAGAGGCATAAATACGGCTGTAAAACTGTTGTAAACAGAAGTATGCACTAAAGCCCTCAAGTGGCGAAATTCTGAGTTACAGGAGTTAGAAATTATGCGCCGAA
Organism: Macrothele yani; assembly: GCA_039090855.1. Lineage (NCBI taxonomy): Eukaryota > Metazoa > Arthropoda > Arachnida > Araneae > Macrothelidae > Macrothele > Macrothele yani. The sequence continues at coordinate 121,750,366 of CM076996.1, forward strand.
TATTCTTCTGTATAAACGCTATGGGTCGCAAAAAGAGTTTTCATATGGAATTTTTAGAAGCAGAGATATCAAGAAAGTGATGACATATACATCGAACAGTCAAAACATTATGACCACTTGCCTAATATGATGTTGGTCCTCCACGTGAAACCACCAAAACCGCTCTTATCCGGCAAAGTACAAGCCCTACAGATTTCTGAAGGCGTCTTGTGGTATCTGGTACCATCATATCATCAGCAGATCCTTTAATTCTTGTAAGTTACGCGGTTGAGCCACCGCATACTGGATTTGCTCTTCGAACAGAAACCACAGATATTATACTCGGGGCAAGGCTAACCTGATTATGCAGTTAAGGTTACGGAGTGTGTACTTCCACTGCATAATATGGTTCCACTTGAAAAGCCCGAGTTCGACTTCGAACGAGGGGCGAATCCAGAAGTTTACTCTAGGAATGGGGCGGTTTTTCGGGTATAAAAGAGGGGGGCAGAAGCCATTATGAAATGGTTTTTTTAAGATATAATATATATACACTGAAGAGCAATACAATTAGAGATACCTGTCTAGTAACGTGTTGCACCACCTTTCGATCTGATGACGGCGGCGATTCGTCTCGGCATGGACTCGGCAAGACAGCGGAAGCGTTGGGAAGCCATATGAATCCACGACCCCTAAACAAGCTCCCACAGTTCACGAAGATTTCATGGAGGGGAGTCATTTCTCTCGATGGCACCCCAGATGAGCACCTAGCTGGCCAAGGAAGCGATGTCACGTCGGTGGAGTGTTCATCCAACCATTCGGATACAATTCGGTAGTTGCATTGTCTTGTTGCAGGATGAGGTCCCCAGTGGGATGTTGAAGACGCACAAACGGGAGCAAATGGTCAGCCAGGATATCCCGGTAACGTTAACCTGTGAGGGACAATGTCACGCGTGCCAGGGGTCCCATTTCAGTCCACGTAAACAGTCCCCAGACGAGAATGCCACCCCCACCAGCTTGAAGAGTACCCTGCTGGCAAGAACGATCAATCGCTTCATGTGGTTTGCGCCGTACTCGTATCCTGTCATCAGCATGTACCAAGGTGAAACTCGACTCATCAGTCCAGGCAACATTTTTTCCACATGTCTAGGCTCCAGTGGCGATGTTCCCGCGCCCATGCTAATCTTTGCACCCTGTGATGCGCGGTCAGCAGCGGTACCCTCGTGGGACGATGGCTTCTGTACCCCATAGCAAGGAGATGGTTCTGGATGGTGTGGCCGCTTACACGTTTTTGTGCACCAGCGTTGAACTGCCGAGTGATTTCTTGCACTGTGGCCAGTCTATCCGCTGTTACAATGCGAGCTAGCCGACGATGACCCCGCTCATCCACACGCTGTTGTCCACGGCAGTTGGCCCTTGCAGGGATGGTTTTACCGGATTCGATGTGCTCACGGTGCACCCGTGACACAGTGGCTCGTGAAAATCTCGGTGCTTGCATGCCTTCCGAGATGGAGTGACCCATTCGTCGGGCCGCGACAATTTGCCCACTATCAAATGCGCTTAGATCCTTCGTCTTACCCATACTGCGTCTGACTCTTACTGATTCCCGTCGCATCACTCCTTATATTGTCGGATCGCTGCATACATAATGTCATTTCCGTTTATAGGGCAGCCCACAGCGCCATATTTGCATAACGACAGCTGTCTCTAATTCAGTTGCCCTTCAGTGTATATATAAATTGTTAGTAGCAGGAGATGCCGAAAATTACCCAGTATTAGCCACGCTGTCTGTCTCCCAGCCCAGCCCAGCCCAGCCCACTCAAGCGGGGTTGACTTCGGAGTGGGTGGAACAACGGGAAGCGCCCGTGAGGCGTGAGGGAGCAGGAAAAATAAGAAAAAAGAAAGAAGTCCTAAAAATACCGTGTGGGAGGAAGCGGTGGGGACATTTTTACCAATTTTCTTTATGACCCAATTAAGATACGTACGTAGATCAGATTGTTATTCACAGTTCCTCCCACCTATTCTGATTTCAGTACCAAGCTCTGCCTTTACCCTGTTTCGAGACGATACAGATGCTAGAGAATATGACAATAGCAAATAACTAACAAAGAATATCCCCATGTTTTTTACCCCCGCTGTCCCTGTTTTCACCTTATTTTATGCTCTCTCTCTCTCTCTCTCTCTCTCTCTCTCTCTATTCTATTCTTTTCTCTTTCATTTTTACTGAACCTAAATCAATGCAATAAGTATTTTAAGTCCTCCGTACTAAGTTTAATTGTTAATTTTTTTTTAGAAAAACTGAAAACAAAATATGCAAAGTTAATCATTCTCGATATTTGCCACTTTAAACGTAAAAACGTCTTTAGGGTGGGGGGGGGGGGGCGACTGCCCCAGTCGCCCCCGGCTGGATCCGCCACTGGTTTGAACTGAGACCTAAAAAGGACATGGATATATAGATGTTTTAAATGTTGAACTCGCAATGAAGAGGTCTCTGTGATACAAAACACGATAGACAACTTGTACAATAACCACTTCTTGACCACATGATGAAGAACATCAAGTTTACACATTTAATCAAGTTAAAAAACGGTATTTACAAGTTTCAAAATATGATAGATAAAAGCACGATATCTTAGTCTATCATAGGGCACCCCGTTTATAATGGCATCCCTGGATGTCGTATCCCTATACCCTAGTATTCCCCTCCAGAAAGCGCATAATATTATTTGTCAGAAATTATATGGTCTACACCCACCTATCCCACGTTTGGAAATTGAGGCTGTTCTTTCCGCTTTAAAACTTGTTGCTTCCAGGTCATACTTTAAATATAATGACGTTATCTTCCAGCAAAAAGAAGGCGCTACTATGGGTTCACCCCTTTCAGCGATTCTCGCTGAAGTCGTCATGCAAACCCTCGAGAAAGAGGTAATTGACGAATGTCCGCTAAAACCTCTTCTCTATACCCGTTATGTGGATGACATTCTTGTCCTATGGCCACACTCACACTCAGACCTATTACACTTCCTCAGCTTGTTAAATTCCAAATGTACAGGGTGATTCATAAAGAAGTATACAGTTTCCAGATGCTGTAAAACAGTAACAGTTGAAGACACGGACCACAACTGCGAACCGTTAGGTAGATGTACTCATAGAGTTTGTGCCCCGCTACTGAGGGAAGTGACGTAGGCGACAGCGCGCGTGTCACGTGACTAGTCAGTCGAAATGGCAGCGTCTGCAGTGGAGAAGGCGTTTTGTGTTCTTGAATTGAGCAAAACGGAATCTGTAACTGTTGTGCAACGGCATTTTCGATCACGATTCGGAAAAAGAACCTCCAACCAGAAAATCTATCTACGATTGGCATAAAAAATTTGAAACTACTGGCTGTTTGTGCAAACTTAAAAATCCTGGACGACCGCGTGTATCGGAAGAAGTCGTCGATAGTGTCTGCACCGCCATTCAACGAAGCCAGGGAAAATCAACGCTGAGGGTGAGTTGTGAAGTACAGATTTCACAGCCCACTGTCTGGAGAATTTTGAGAAATAAGCTGAAAATGATTCCATACAAAGTGCAGATGTTGCAAAATCACAGCCACTATCACTGCACTTGATTCAGATATCTTACCTCGCGTTTGGGCGGAAATAGATTACTGGCTCGTTGTGTGTCGTGTGACTAAATGTGCACACATAGAACATCTGTGACTGTCTCTAAAAAAACTTGAAACATTCTCCTACAATTCTGTCACAGGTAACATAAAATATCTTACATTGTTTTTGTTTTATAGTGCGTTGAAACTGTATACTTCTTTATTAATCACCCTGTACTTCTATAAACCTTACCCTGGACTTGGAAAATCACCTAAAACTCCCGTTCTTGGATTTACCCCTTGAGCGGGAACCTCAAAACTTTACCTTAAAATACTCCGTATATCGAAACCCCACATCTTACCCAATTATTCCCCCATACAATTCGGCGCAGCCTCTGTCTGTCAAATTTGCTTCCCTGCGATACCTGGCACAAAGGGCATTTATGCATTTGTCATCCGTATGTCTACGACGCATCGAACTAAATCGAATCTATACAATTGCTAGCGAGTTTGGGTACCCGACAGACGCGGTACACTCAATTCTCCACAGGCATCGACGACTTGCGTTTACTATATTAGGAGGCACCTGCCCAGCTACCATGTACGTAAGATCCATGAGCTATCATACTGGATGCACTGGCGCTTTAAAAAATGCATGCGCCAGGTTTAACTTAAACTTTGGTTTACAGACACGCAATTTATACATGCTGATTAAGCGTGACAGGGACCCCGTGGAGACCAAACATTGGTACGGCGTCTATCTTATTCCTCTGAGGGCCGTAAACCCTAATGAAACTGATCCAGTGTACATAGGTTCAACTCTGCGCAATTTAAAATCCGACTGCTTGAACACTTGCGTGATGTGAGAATAAGCTCACAATCGACAGCACTAGCTCGACTGGCAGCTAGTGGTACACATAGACCTACACTGAAGAGCAATTGAATTAGAGACAGCTGGCGTTATGCAAATGTGGCTCTGTGGGCGGCCCTGTAAACGGAAACGACATGACGTATGCAGCGATCCGACAATATAAGGAGTGATGCGACGGGAATCAGTAAGAGTCGGACGCAGTATGGGTAAGACGAAGGTTCTAAGCGCATTTGATCGTGGACAAATTGTCGGAGACCGACGAATGGGTCACTACATCTCGGAAGTCGTGCAGGCACTGGGATTTTCACGAGCCACTGTGTCACGGTTGCACCATGAGTACATTGAATCCCGTAAAACCATCCCTGCAAGGGCCAACTGCCGTGGACAACAGCGTGTGGATGAGCGGGGTCATCGTCGTCTAACTCGCACTGTAACAGCGGATAGATGGGCCACAGTGCAAGAAATCACCCGGCAATTTAACGCTGGTGCACAAAAACGTGCAAGCAGCCGCACCATCCAGAACCATCTCCCCGCTATGGGGTACAAAAGCCATCGTCCCACGAGGATACCGCTGCTGACTGCACATCACAGGGTGCAAAGATTAGCATGGGCGCGGGAACATCGCCACTGGACCCAAGACATGTGGGAAAATGTTGCCTGGACTGATGAGTCCAGATTCACCTTGGCACATGCGGATGGCAAGATACGTACGGCGCAAACCACAAGAAGCGATGGATCCTTCTCGCCAGCAGGGTACTCTTCAAGCTGGTGTGGGTGGCATTCTCGTCTGGGGACTGTTTACGTGGACTGAAATGGGACCCCTGGTACGTGTGACATCGTCCCTCACAGGTCAACGTTACCGGGATATCCTGGACGACCAAAAATCACTATCTCGGAATCTTGTCATTCAGCGCCGCACATGAATTGGCGATTTCTTCCGAAACAGCTTTTGTGCATTTGAATAAAGTGCTACCAAGCGCCACTCATTTGCCTCCCGTACATCGATGCTGTATGCCTTCGACCGTAACATATGCACATTTTGTTCAATTTGAACTATATTTGCCGCCCCGGTGGTGCAGTGGTCTAAGCGATGGCCTCTGATCATTCGTCCAAAAGTGGTCCGGCTTTCGAATCTCGGTGAGACATGGATGTTGTGTTTGTCTTACGGAACTGGCTCTCTTCCTTCCCTGGAACTAGTGACCCTAAATTAGGGACGGGCGACTGCTTATAGCTCATTGAGTTGCTCACGGTGGTCGTTAAACCTCCAATAAAAAAAAAACTATATTACTCCCAACTATCGCGAATTTTCTGTTTGTTGCTTAATTTATGGAAACTAGGTTATATCGCTAACAGAAATTTGTACTAGTGGCAAAACGGCATTACAAAAAATTTCAAAAGTATTTATGCAAAATATTTTTTGCTAGCAATAATTTTTCAAACTTTTAGAAGCAGGGATATTGAAAAAATACAGTTTACGTTTAGCAGTAAACCTTATAACGAAGTAAATTTCTCCGTCATTTTTGGTGCACGCCAGGGATCGAACGAGACCTCTTATTCCGGAACAAGTCGCTCTACCAACTGAGCTACGCAGACGTTCGTTCTCGCTGCTATCTGTCTTTATGTCGTGTGCGTCCTGCGGGGCAGGCACGTCACATCTCCCCCACCCCCGAAAGAGGACCGGGGGCATGGTCCGCGGGTCAGCCGTGACCATGAATCGTCGTAGGCAGCCATCCGCTGAAGAACGTGCACTTGATAACTCCCAGTCAATCTAGTGTGTGGAATGCAAAATCGCACATTTTTATTTTTCGAAGCCCTGGAGAAGGGATTCTTATTTCTCCTATCTCGCGGTGTGGAAAGAACATCACACCATTGCGAGATCTTGAATGGCCGGGTCTTCCGGGAAGTTCGGGCGCCATTATAACGAAGTAAGTTTCTCCGTCATTTTTGGTCCACGCCGGGGATCGAACACGAGTCCTCTTATTCCGGAACAAGTCGCTCTACCAACTGAGCTACGCAGACGTTCCGTTCTCGCTGCTATCTGCCTTTATGTCGTGAGCGTCCTGCTGGGTAGGCACGTCACAACCTGAATTACTTGGAGAAACTGTTTACAAAAAAGTTTTTCAGTCGAATTTCCAGTTCCAATGATATAAAATTATTTTGCATTCAATAAAATATGTACATAGTATTTATGCCCTCTCGCTGTGAGGTTATGCATCGGAAAAAGACCGAAAGTCAAGGAACGTCCTCACATTTAAAAGGTTACGCAGAATTTTTCTTTTTTCAAATTGTACTGAGAGGAGCAGACGGACTGACTGAAATAGCGATAACATAGTTATTTTTTTTTTCAGAAGGCGTGAAAATAATAAGTGTTGGACGAAAAGCAGGTCAAAGGAACGATCTGTAAGGATTTGTTGCGTGTGTTTCAAAAGAACGAAAATGCGATTGTATTTTATATGAGCTCAGGGTGCAAAATTCGTAATACGACGCTAGGTGGTGCTAGTCAGCGTTTGCCGTGGGGGATCGTAAATCGACGGCATCCGGCTCAGACCCTAAGAAGATGTTTTGTGGGCAAGTTGCTGCATCACCCACTCTTTCAGCTCTCGAGAAGCTATTCTTCAATTGAATAAACTCATGAAACGGAGAACCACGCTTTTCCATCTGATACTCCGTGCACTTTATTGAAAGGTAACATTTGTTTTATCCGCTCTCATTTACTTCTTCTTCAAAAGTTTCATTATTCCATCGATACTGAATTTCTACCATGAGAGATTGCATGCATTAACTTCAGGCACTTTTCCGAAACTATTTTAATCACAGATTTAATCGTAACACTGAACGAAAATCTGTATGAATAGAATATTTGCAAATCCACACTACTAATTTATTCTGCTTTTCTTTATCGGTTGGAGAACACCTTGAAAAATTCTTGAGCGTCTATTTTGAATTTTCTAAGTTGTTTCGGGTTTAACGACCGCTTGAACAGCTTTTTGTTGGGGTTTTTAACGACCACCGTGAGTAACAAGCAGTCGCCTTTCCCTATTTTAGGGGGCCACTGATTTCAGGGAAGGGAGAGAGAGCCAGCACCGTAAGACAAACATAACATCCATGCCACATCGGGATTAGAATCCGGACCCCATCTCGGACGAATGACCAGAAGCCATCGCTACGTCACCGGATTGGCTTTGAGCAGCTTTAAGTAAGGGCTACAAGCAGTCACCTGACCCTAATTTGGGGCCGCTGGTTTCAGGAAGGGGAGAGAGAAAGAGCGAACCTCCGCCCCGGTGGAGCAGTGGTGCAAGCGCTGGCTTATGATAATTAGTCCGGGTTCGAATCCCGTTGAGGCATGGGTGCTCACCTTACGACTCCTCTCCCTTCCCTGGAATCAGTGGCCCTAAATTAGGGCTGGGCGAGTTGCTAAGGGTGATCGTTAAACCCACAGTAAAAAAAAAAAAGAGCGAACGCAGTGGGACAAGCACCCTATTCATGCATTTTTCAGAAATCTAACCCATTCCCAGTTTGGACGACTAGCTAAAAACCCACGAATCTGATCCCTCGTCGAGCGGGGCACACAGAAGAAAAAAATAAAACTGCGGACTTATCTGTGTTTTTTTTTTCTTTTTTGTTTGTTTTGTTTCGGAGTTTATCAATTACCATGAGCAATACTAGGGAATGTAATCGGTCGTCCGTCTCCAGCTTTTGGTAACTGGGTTCAAAAAAGGGAGGGAGTTAGAGCATAAAACAGTTATCACCCCCGATGCCTCATTCGGGACTCGAACCCAGGCCCACTCAAACGGACGATAGGGGGCCAGAGCTTAAACCAATACGCCACGGAGGAGGCAAGGACTTATTGCTCCATTTTATTTTTGGGTTAAACAAACATCATGGGCACCAAAAGCTATATGGAATCACCTATCTCTAATCTAGACTCAGTGACTCCACGGAAAGGAGAGAAGCAGAAGATCGAACAACTTCCATGCGTAACCCGGGATTCGAACCCAGACGCGCAAGAAGTCAGAAGACACACCCTATACCGCTCGACCTCTTCATATATAAAATTGGACAAAATTAATATAACATTCCATGTTATGCCTATAAAAACTGCATCAGGTGATTGCAAACTAAACTTACCTGAAGCCTGCAAGTGAGAGGTCCGGGTTCGAATCCCGGTGAGGCATGGATTTTGTGTTTATTTTACGGCACTGGCTCTCTCCCTTCCCTGGAACCAGTGGCCCTAAATTAAGGACGGGGGACTGCTTATATCCCACTTAGTTGCTCACGGTGGTCGGTAAACCCCCAAGCAAAAAAAAAAAAAAAGCAGGCAAACTCATCTTTACACTGATACTTAAAATCTTGATTCTTCCCGTGTTGGCAGGGCAGTCAGAACGCTGGTTTGCAGATCCTACTGAATATTGTGTTAGGTATTCCGTTCGGGTTTTACTTTTTCCATGCAGCCAATAAATGATCTTAAGTAAAAGACGGACGATTTTTCCTAGTCGTCAATTTTCGCGGGGCCGTTCGACTTCAAAAAATATCTGACTTTACGCGCGTAGAAGTAATAATTCAGATGCAGTGTAGGGATAAAAAACACTTATTTACGACGTCACCAGCACATGAGCTTTCGATCATAGCGGTAAAGACAATGGATATTTTTGCCGTTTTAAGATGCTATGGTACCCAGAACGAATGTATAATACATGTTTGATCTGTTGTGCTCATGTAAAGCTGGCACATCATTGGGATTTCAATTAGATGTTTCATTGACAAGAGAAGCTATTCTGTTGCTACTTTTTATTGAAGAGATAAAAACTTCGTGCCAATCAATGATCTAGATAAAATCGAAATTTAACAACCGTCTACGCACGATTAAAACACATCCAATTGAATAATTAAGACTTTAATAGCTTTACATTCTAAAAAAAAAATTTTAATTCTTGAATCGGATGTATTTTTAAGTGAGTAGATTGTTGTTAAATTTCGATTTTATCGAGATACTTTTTATTGATTTCACAAATGACTCAAATAGCTTATGTTTAAAATTCAGAGTGGTCCATAAGTATACGGGTAATGTTTTTCGGGATTTTAGGACCACCATGAGCAACCAGAGATGGAAACGGGTCACGGTCAACAACTTCTTGCGGGCCTAACGGGTCAACAATTTCTTGAGGGTCAAATGGGTCTGGTCAAGGTGTTCCTGACCCCGTTTTATTTCCGTTTCAATTTTGAAAAGAAAAAAATATTTTAAGAAACAATTTGTATTGTGGATTTTTTTACTCGGTGCTGGTATCAGCGGAGTAAAAAATGATTTGTCATACAAAAATATTGCTGTCTCTTTCTTAAAGCAAAGAGAATTTCCACCGACCGACGATATCATATCGTAAAACGATACTTCCTTTGCGTCTGTTTTCAGTGCGATTGTCCGGAGCAAGGTACAAGCAAGTGCCTGTCGCCAGTTTCTTTGGTGATTCATTCTCTCACACTCCGCGTGTCACATTGTAAGAATGAGAGTGACTTTTCACATAGCATCTTTTGCATTGAGCATTCAGATGTTTTCGTTTGACGTGCTAACGTACCGTTCCATTGCATGTCATTTCGTAATTAATGTTTTATTTGTTAATATGGATGAGTTTTATATTAAGGAGATTGAAAAAACGCGTAGAGGCCAACCAATACGTTCTTGTTCAAAACAAAAAGGGGAACGGTGAAATCTGGAAGTTCTTTCGTCTCATAAAGAAACCAGAATATGTTTCACAGCAACACCAATGTTTACAAGCATGTGAAGAGTTGAAAGTTTCCAAAATGTAAATGTTGATTTCATGAGTGTTCCTTTCTTCTGAGGGGCAATGATGAAATCAACATCCATATTTCGGAATATTTCAACTCATCAGAAGCTGGTGAAAATTGGTGCTGCTATGAAACATATTCTAAAGCTTGATATGTTACCCAGAAACCAGCAAAAACTTAAATTAAACATACAGTAAATTACATAATTCAAAAATTTTTACTGTAGCACAATCAAAATTAAGTGGGACAGCCTTAACATTACTGAGGAGCGTCATTTTGACTCTTACAGATGTGTTTGAAAACATGAGTAAAACAGTTCGTTTATATGAAGAACGACAGTTTCAACACTTTCTGTAAGTGACTAAGTAATACACTGGTGTGCAAAAATTAACGACCAAGAGGAGAAATTAGCATAAGAGCTGAACGAGCAGGCAGAACGGACCGAAAGACCACTCAAGAGATAGACTAGGGTCCGGTACGGTAGGGCATGCGCATATATGCAGCATGACGTAGGGGGGAGTGTCGGAAGGGTATAAAGCACACGGGCGGTGTACGCTCAGCAATTCGGTGAAAGCTATTGCACGGTGTACATCGGTTTGACGGACGTCGAGTTGCTGCCACCGTGTGATATGGCCAACAGGAAATCCAGTAGACGACATCTGGATGACTTTACCCGAGGTCGTGTCATTGGGAAGTTGGAAGAAGGTCGAAGTGTGACTAGTGTGGCCGAGGAGTTCGGGATCGCTCACAGCATCGTTTCACGAGCTTGGAGAGAATTTCAAACGACAGGAACAGCTGTCCGAGAGTTTAGTAGTGGTCGTCCACGAGCAACCACGGCGGCGGACGACCGGTATATTGTCCTACAGTCGAGAAAAGACAGATGGTAGACACTGGGAGAAATCTCAAGGCACATGCAACAGACAACTGGACGTCCGTTATCGCATTTTACCGTGGCCAGGAGGCTGCACAAAGGTGGTCTATATGCACGACGACCAGTACGGTGTGTGCCATTAACGCCTGCGCATCGGAGACGGCGGTTTCTGTGGTGCCAGGAACACAAGAACTGGACACATCAGCAATGGGGTCGAGATCTCTTTACGGATGAGAGCCGATTTAGTCTGACGAGCGATTCTGGACGGATACACATCTGGAGAGAGCAGGGAACACGCAATCACACTTCCAACATCATCGAAAGGGACCGGTTTGGAGTTGGAGGTGGCGGAGTTCTCGTTTGGGGCGGTATCATGCTTGGCAGCCGTACTGACCTTCACATCTTCCAAGGAGGTGTCCGCTATTGTACCGAGGTTCCTATTTCATTGGTGTACCTATTTCATTGGTGTCCGCTATTGTACCGAGGTTCTCCTGCCTCACGTGCGTCTGTTTAGAGGTGCTGTGGGTCCCGAGTTCCTCTTCATGGACGACAACACTATACCTCATCGTCAGTGGCTGTCACAGAGCTGTTGGAGAGCGAAAATATTCAACGCATGGATTGGCCCGCAAGGTCCTCGGACCTAAATCCAATCGAACACGTGTGGGACCTTCTCCGGAGACGCTTGGCAGCACGTCACCAGCCGCCAGCAACGATTCCGCAGCTGCGATTGGCGCTACAAGAGGAATGGGCCGCGATGCCTCAACAGCTCCTTGACAACCTCGTCCTCAGCATGGACAGATGTAATCCTGCAACGCAGTCAGGGGTGATCATATCCCCTACTAAAGACTGATTTTTTCTTGGCAGCCGCCTGTCAGATGGACATTTTTGTCTTCTGTCCAGTTGTGCTCGAAGCTACCTTTTCAATAAAGTGTCTTTGTATCCTTTGGATTCCTTGTTTGGACGGTTTTGTTCACATGTCCCGTATTCTTACATCTTGGGGATCTTATGGTACGATTTGAGTCGATGTGGAGCACTTCTGCACGACGTTACATTCGAAAAACCGTCTATTCCTTAATTTTTGCATGCAAGTGTACAAAGGTATGATCCGCTTTGAGATCGTTCAGGATGGTGGGGCTACGAAGGCCGAACTGTGTTCCAAGTAGCTGGATCGGATGTAAGACAAATTCAAACAACGGTACCCTGCTTTAAGTCAATCGAAAGCGGGCGTTCTGTCAACTGAAAAATACCAAGCCTCATACAGCAATCATGAACAAGCTCAAAGTCTTCGTGATGTAATCGAGCTCCTGTCACATACATACTGTACATCTATAGCTCAGACTTTGCTCCTGATTATCACTTGCTTCAGGAGACTGCGCATTTTATCCGTGGTAGGAGATTCGGACGACTTCGAACGCGAGTATCAAGAGTTCTTCGCCTCTAACACAAAAGTACCTCGTTCTTGAACTGAACACTATTCAGAAGGATGGTTGCAAACCATTGAACACGATGATGCATACTTTGAAATACAAAGCATTGCTTTTTACAAGTGATTTCTCAAACGAATATTTTCTGGGCAACAATATTTTGTAATACAAGAAATTTGTGAAATTGAATACACAAAAAATAAAATGCACTCGTATCTATTGGGTTGATGCATACGTTCATGACTATTTTTTCACCGCACTACAGGAATGTATTACATCAGAAGGGAAAACGGAATCAATGAACTATGTATTCCCCATTGTTTACGATGGTGTCCCAACGTCTGGATAGGTCTGCAATGCCTGTCTTGAAAAAACGTGCAGGTTTTGCTGCAAAGAAATCATCAAGGAAATTTTGGAGATCAACATCATTGTTGAATGTTCTTCCACGGAGTGCATTCGACAGAGACTGGAACAGGGTAGTCTGAAGGGGCGACATCTGGGGAATAGGCCGGATGTGGAAGAATCTACCATTTCATGTCCTGAGTAGCAATTTTGGTCATGTTTGCAATGTGAAGGCGCGCATTATCGTGTTGGAGAAGGACACCATGGCGCCAATGTGGTAGTTTCTGCCGAATTGCTCCCTCCACACGGCGGAGTTGCTCACAATAGAGTGCAGCGTTGATGGTCCGGTTCCTCGGCAGCATTTCCCAATGAATAATGCCTTCCATGTCCCACCAGACACACAACATGATCTTTGCAGGATGAAAGCCATGTTTTGGACGTGGTGTGGGAGTCTTGTTTGGGATGAAACATTCCTTCCATTGCCTGAAATTTACGTACAGGCACCACTTTCCATCTCCAGTAATATTACGTGACAGAAAGGGTTTGTGTTGCTGAGAACATTCGCGATAACGGCCGGGCAAGGAAACACATATGATAACACGCTGATTCTTGTTGTCCTCGGTGAGAGTGTGAGGCACCTAAGACCCCAATTTCTGGACTTTCCCCATATGTTCCAGGTGTCACATCCCTGTGACCTGATCACAGTCCATCTCAGTGGCCCAATTAGCGTGTGGTTTGATGCGGATCCAAGTGGATGAGATGGTTCAAACGATCCTCATCAAAGTGAGATGGACGACCTGAGCGTGGAGAGTCGTTGAGGTCAAAATTGCCACTTCGGAACCGCTCAAACCTTTTACGGGCTGTCCTCGGAGCAATAACATCCTTCCCATACACAGCACAAATTTGTCGAGTAGCCTCGTCGGCTGTGGATCCCTTGTTAAACTCGTAGAGGAGCAGATGTCGGAATTGTTCATTCCTCTCTACTTGACACTCCATACTTCCGGACCTGAAAACCATTAGCCACAATCACACAACGCAATATGATTTAGATACACTATATTACAGGCTACATTTGGATATACAATGGGCCATATGCACCGTCACTACTGATCAGGGAAACACTCGTGAAATAAAACTGCATGAACTTATGCATCAACCCAATGCATAGGATATTCATTATTCCATATCTCCTGTCATTCTTCTAAGGGCTTTAATTTCCAAGTAGTCTTCAAAGTCGACACTGGTGTTTCACACTAATGTTAACACTTCATTTGTTTGTGGAGCTTTTTGAAATTCAGCTTCATTTCCGGAAGCACTATTATGTCTTTTTATCCAGCGTAATGACAGCTCCACCCAAATTTTACAGCTTTCTTTTTTTGTTTCATTAGAGATGTAGTTGTAGTGTCTTCGGGTTTCAACGCACTTTGTTGGAATACACAGGTGTGCATTCTACCCAGGAAACTGATCTCATTTTTAGTGAAAAGGTTTTAATATGCACTGCTGGCCACCCAAAATGCAACACCAAGAAGGACACGAGTTAGCAAAGCCAGATTTACTGGACCCATAACAACAGATAGAAAGATGAAACGATTGAGCTTACATACCCGTGCGACTTGCGGAACACGCAGACATCAATAGTTCGTGTGGCCCCCATGGCTGGCAAAAACGGCCGCTACACGCCACGGCATCGAACGAAAGAGGCTTTGGATGTGGGCTTGGAATATGTCGGTCCAGGCTGCTTCCACACGTTGCCACAGTTCATCAGGCGTAGCCGCGGGTGGTGTTTGTCGGGCCACTCGGTTGCCGATCAGCGACCAGACGTGTTCGATGGGCGACATATCGGGAGAACAGACGGGCCACGGCAGCAGTGACACCTTGTGAGCCGTAAAGAATTGTTGCATGATGCGTGCCACGTGCGGGCGCGCATTGTCCTGTTGAAACGTGGCCGCTGGCAGGTCCTCCAGGTAAGAGAGGACTACAGGCTCCAAAACGTCGGAGATGGTGCGGTGGCTGTTGAGTGTACCTGCGGTGCGTACCAGACGTATGCGGGTGTCATATCCAATTGCGCCCCAAACCATAACGATAGGCGACGGACCGGTATGGCGATGCATAATGCAGGCGGCATACAGTCTTTCGCCGCGGTGCCGCCACACGCGGACCTGACCATCGTGGTGTTGCAGGCAGAAGCGGGATTCGTCGGAGAAGACAATGTCGTGCCATTCCGTAGTCCAGGTGCGGCGTTCAACGGCCCACTGCCGCCGCACTCGCTGGTGGTGTAACGTCAATGGTAATCGGAGCAATGGGCGCTGTACGACAAGTCCCCGCTTCTGCAGACGACGTCGAACGGTACGTGCTGACAAAGGTTGTTGCGCAACACACCCTAATTCCAGCGCTAACGTTCGTGACGTGGCGGTGCGAGTCGTCAATGCCCGCCGCACAACATACCGGTCCTCTCGTTCGGTGGTGTGCCGTGGATGCGGCAATCGCTCACGTTGATCCGTCCGTCCTTCCTGCATCCACCGAATCCATACTCGCCTCACTGTGGCTGGATGTCGTCTCACACGGGTGCCGATGTCTCGGTACGATAAACCGCTCTCGCGATAAGCCACTATTCGTCCTCTGTCGAACTCCGAAACGTGATGGAATGACTGCCGTATTCTGCGACGAGGCATCAGGAAGCTTCCCACGCACAGGTCCGGCAGCACAACACGCTTTCACTATATAGACCCCGCCTTCTGTGCACCCTTCTTATAGTGCTTCTCGGTGGCGTTCCGGGCGCACATGATTTGCATATGCCCTGCAATGCTAATCGTTTGCATGTCGTCTCGCAAGCGACGCATGCGCCGAATTTCAGGCCAATCGGATGCTTCCTTCTTGGTGTTGCATTTTGGGTGGCCAGCAGTGTAGCTATTTGTTCTGCTTGATATACTAAGTCATTGCTAGATCAGTTCGTATCACTAAGTTTTTGTGAGAGTCATAGCTTTGCACCTGACAGAAGGCCCTTGTTCCAAATTAAAGTTACGCCGTCCAGGTGACGCAGTGGTCTAAGCGAGGGCTTCTGACCATTCGTCCGAGATGGGACTGTGTTGGAATCCCGGTGAGGCATGGATGTTGTGTTTGTCTTACTACTCTGGCTCTATACCTTCTCTGGAACTAGTGCCCCTAAATTAGAGACGGGCGACTGCTTAAAGCCCACTGAGTTTCTCACGGTGGTAGTTAAACCCCCAAGAAAAAAAAATATAAATTTACAGATGTCACTAGATTTTGCTTCCTGCTAATGTATCAAACGTCTCCATTTACAGCAATCTTGGCTCACAGCACGAGCTTCACTGAGATTCGTCCCACGCAAGATCTTTTATACAGACTTATCTTCTTTTCCTCTTGTAGGTATTTCTGAATTTAATGCTACCATGATTTCATTGGTCTGCCTCTACCTTTCTTTCCTGCCACTTGGGCTGAATAAATTCTCTTAATAAGCACCTCATCAATCTTTCAACATTGCTAATCCACCTCAGAATATTTGTCGCCACCCTACTAGCAACATTTTGCTTCACATCTGCAATACATTTTCGTTGCTCACGTGATCAGAATATGTCCAGCACACAAAAGATTCCTGTGTCTCTTTGGCAGTGCTTTGGTTTTACTAAGATCCTCCTGAGGATTTCGTAGAACTCACGAGCTCTCGTTTTATTGCAGCACAAATGCACAAAATGGGACTCCCATTCTGTTGTTGAGCTTCGAGCTCTCAAAGTATATTTCTTGGGAGCAGCTCCCTAGGTCCCATGTATTCCATGTTATGAGGTATTGAGCCTTCGGTTTAACATCTGTAGATATCTTTCATCGACTGAGCTTTAATTTCAGTGTCATTTAAATTTCAATCTTTCCCCTTGAACTTCAAGAAGAAACTTTAACGTTCTATTTTTCAGCCATAATATCAGTTTGAATGACTCCAGCCAAAACTTACAGCACAGAAGTTGAAGTAGTTCTGTAACACTTTTCTATCCCAAAGAGCAGCTCCCCACATTTGCAGCAGTTTGTTTCGAAGACTGTACCTCCTTCTGGCCACCAACCTCCGCAAGCGTATAAGAGTATCCTTTCAATTATTCTTAAAGAGCCTTTAGTACTCTCCCTTATTATCCTAAGTTGTTCATTTTTCTCAAATTATCTTCATTGTGCTTTTAATATTATTCACGTGCGGAACCCACGACTTATGTCTTATAACTGGAGCAAAACATAACTTCATAAGATTGCTCTACTTGTAATTTTATTAAAAGACTATGTTTCCTTGCAATTTATTATAAAAATATGTTTATGATCCAAATAAAATCATTGCTATAAGCGAGAGTCACATCCAACTCAAAATTTACGTAGAGGGCAGAGTCTTGTACAGTATAATGTTATACAATCCATTTGTTTGTCTACTGACGTCATCAAAGTACTGGTCGCGCCATCTTTTTTCTGGTTTCAACACCACCAAAGGAAAAGTTTTTGATTTTTAATATAATTAAGGTTATGTTTTATAAAATATTAAGTATTCCAAGTTATAAAATGAAGCTATTTTAATCGATGTTCAAATTTTCATCCTTGGGAACGCATTAATTGTAAAGAAAATGTGCACAGAAGTTTTTCCATTGGAAATATAGGAAGCAAAATTACTTGACATCCACCTTAATGGCATGGCCAGTATTTTTTGTAATTTTGTATGCATTGTTTCCATTTAAATACTATAAAAGACTGATCTATCTTTAATATGGTCTCATTCGTAAGAATAGGTTCCTTAGGTACTTTAATGTTCGTAACCGAAACAGATCCAGCTGCTACCACATATTATTGGATGTGTGCAAAAGTTCTACCCGTTTTTGTAATAGATGCAAATTGCGATCGGAGTAGTTACGTCACAGATGACGCTGTGATGCCGAATTTTCAGCAAATAAAACGTGGAGCAGTATAGTATATAGAGGCGCTAGGTTTGTGCGAGTAAGTCATTCGTAAAGGAAATCACGGATGGTGTAACGTGGCATGCGATAAGAAGCATATTAGACATTGTTTACTGTACGAGTTCGATAAAGGCATTATTTCAGCGGCGGCTTGCCGCAACATCAGTCAAGTGTATGGGGAGGATGCAGTTGATGATAGCACACGTCGCAGTTGGTTTCGGAAATTCCGGGACAGAGACAGAAGCTGCAAAGATCAACCACGTCCTGGACGTCCATCCGTGGTTTCTGACGTGGATGTGGACCAAGCCATAACAAATGACCCACATCCAACCGTTCAAGAATTAGCGAAAGCGTTGTCGGTACACAGAACAACAGTCGAAAGACGGATGAATGCGCTTGAGTTCATCACCAAGTTCGAACACTGGGTTCCGCACCAGATTTCTGCAAAGCAACGAGAGGAGAGAATCCGTACCTGTGTTTCTTTGCTTTCTCGTCACAGAAATGAACCGTTTTGGGGACGAATTGTAACGGGTGATGAGAAATGGGTACTGTATCGTAATGAAAAGCGTCGACGGACTGTGTGCCAAGGTGCGGAGCCTGCTTTATCGACCTCAGATGGAGGACTACATCCCAAAAAGGATTTGTTGAGTTTTTGGTGGGATGTTCAGGGAATAATCCTCTGGGAGGTGTGGGCCTTTAACCGAACGGTAAATGTTCACCTCTACTGCCAACAGTTGGACAGATTGCGGGAACAACTGACATCGAAGCTGCCAGCACTCGTCAATCGCAAAGGCGTGATTCTTCATCGTGATAACGCCAGACCTCATGCTGCTTTATTCGCTCGGCAAAAATTACTGGACTTTGGTTGGGAAGTGTTACTTCAACCGGTGAATTCCCCTGACCTGGCACCTACGGACTACCACCTTTTTATATCGTTACAGAACACCTGCGCTCTCCAAACCTTCGATTATGTAGACGACGTGAAAACGGCATTACATAACCTTTTTGACTGTAAAACACAGGAGTTTTTCCGGCGTTGGATTCACCTACTCATAGATAGATATTGAGTGTGATACATACAGAGGTCATACAGAATGATGGCAATTATGTGAAATCCTAGGTACGTTATTTGTTTTGTTCTCCTCCTTTCTTTGTAGCTTACAAAAACGGGTAGAACTTATGCACACACCCAATATCTGGCACATAACCATAGACGCTTTAATTTATACAACGCTTATTTTTTGGCAAAAACTGTATGTTCAGCATAATGCGGCAAATTCAAAATTTAATAATATGCCTATAGCACGCCCTCGGCTTAAAATATGATACAATTTTAATAACTGACATCCGTGTCATTTTTGAATGACAAAATGCCCAGTTCATTCCTCCGTTCTTGCAAATTAGTGGGTAATAACTTTGAACCGAGAGAAATTCATTCCTGCTTACAGTAAGAGGAATGGTAAGTAAAACCCCGAAAGCAATCCTCTCTCGTCCCTCTGAAATGTCAGACGTATATCGATTTCAGTTTCGCTGCATCTTCAGCCTTTATTCCAACAGCTGAGTTGTATGCTACGGTGCATAAACTCTTGGATAATTCGATAAACCTCGATTTACAAATTCCTGATCGATGTAAAGTAGCTTATTAGATAGAGCTTTTACGTCAGATAGAGATTATTTCGAAGAAATGTACGAACTCACATACATGAAACCACCAAATGAAGTCAATCTTAGAGAAGCTACGGGGAGGAGACTTTTAGTCAGGAAGATCTAGGTTTAAAACGCTGTTGACAGACGTAATTTTGATGCTCCTCAGTGGTTCTAGTTCCCTTTCTTCCTTGGAGCTAGGAATTCTAAATTGGTAATCAGAGTATCAGTAACATAAATATAAAATACGGAAGGAAGGAGGGTGCCCCCAAATAATATCTTCCATTTCCTCAGTGGCGACGTCATGATTTGAAGTTGATTGATTTACCGCAGATTCCTGAAAAGACTCAACATACAGTTTCTTTACAAATTTGGAAGACGCGAATTCGTTTTTTGTTGTAAATATGACATGGATGTTAAGTTACGAAAAAAGTGAGAACCACATCTTGAAAACGGAAATTTACCGTCAATATAAGAAAACATTACGGAAAGGTTTGAAAATTCAGAAATTTCCCGGCGTACGGAAAAATCCGTTAAATTCAGGTTTCTTTCCGTCATGTCACGGAAAAGGTATCAGAAATATGCTTCGTTAATTCACATAAGGAATCACAGAAAGTAGCTGGTGAATTTCAGAATTTTTTTACAGTGTAATGTTCGTGCTATTGCAAAAAAACACACACTATAAGATGCATCAGACCCCCACGCCCCTCCCCTGATTACGTGCCTGGGGAGGGGAGTGTCAGTTGCCACAATAACCTAATATCACGAGATGTGCTGTCCACCATATCTGGGCTCGCTACAGAACCTAAAAATTAAGTCCGCTAACAGACAATTGAAATTTAATATTAGTCAAACAAACAAAAAAAAATACATGAAGTACTCTTTCGCGAACTGCTCTTAACTCCGAAAAGTTTTCGTCATATCAATGCGCAACAAATTAGTAAAATCATGCAATGCATTGATTATGATACGTTTTCCCACATACCCGAAATCATTACTAAAGTTATTACTCAAGTTATGAGGATAATGGCTGTGGAATAAATCTCGCTCCTGTGCCCTGACCTTTGACTCCATTTCGATGATATTAAACAGAATTGGTTCAATATACCTCCGGAACAACATACTAAATAAAGTTTTGCCCAAATAGAAGCATTTTTCGTTAAGTTATGAGGATAATGGCTGTGGAATAAATCTCGATGCTGTGCCCTGACCTTTGACCCCATTTCAATGATATTCAACAGAACCGGTTCACTACCTTTGCGGAACAACATGATAAAGTTTTGTTGCAAACGAAGTATTTTTACGTAAGTTAGGATGCATAAGGGCGATGGAATGGATCCCGCTCCTATGTCCTGACCTTTGACCCAATTTCCAATAGGGTTTTTCCACAAGTTGTCCCCTACCACATACTAAAATTTCATCGAAAGTGAACCATGTTTACGCGAGTTATCGGCGGACAATCAGACGGATAAAGCTGGAGCATATACGCTTCAACCTACGGTTGGAAAGCGTACAAAACTGAGAGCAGAATCTTTGCGTTAACATACGAACGGAACCACGGAAGGTT
This sequence comes from Macrothele yani, assembly GCA_039090855.1. Classification (NCBI taxonomy): domain Eukaryota; kingdom Metazoa; phylum Arthropoda; class Arachnida; order Araneae; family Macrothelidae; genus Macrothele; species Macrothele yani. Next base: position 121,771,362 of record CM076996.1, read on the forward strand.
TCCGTGAAAATTCAGATCTGTCCGTTGGCACCGCTTGAAAATAGAAATTTTCGCTATTAACAGGAGTATTTCTGAATGAAAAATCGCAGCCCCCGTCATTTCTTAAAAAAATGTTGAAACAGGTACTTCATTAATTCACGAAAATAATCACGAAAAATGGGTCCTGAATTTAAGATTTTTTTTTACCGCGTATTTTCGAATGAGCTGCGAAGTAGAATATCTAACACTGATTACTCATGGCTCGAAGAATTGCTCAAACAGAGTCAGAATTCCTCCAGGAAAAAAAAAAATCAATCGAATGCGTTGCAAGTATTACGTTTTTCTCGACAGGTGTTTTATATAATTATGTAATAAAAAAGATGAAAAGCATTACGTGATACGTATGTGGGAAGAAGGAAAGAGCTCACGTGCTATGCACGAGGTGAAGAACAAGACGAAAACGAAGTTTGGTTTCGAGACTGGTGTCCCGTGCGAACTTCGATGGCACAGATTAAAATAAAAAAAAAATGTTGTTTTACAGAGCTATGCGGAAAGAAAGAAACTGCAAAATTGCCTGCTTACCTGTTGTTCCGCTATCATTTCGGGTCCGACACGCAATTTATCACGCAAAGCAAACCATTGTTTGTCACATTGCGCAAAACTGGCGTTTATATACAGCTTTTGTTAATGGGGAACGCGTATCGTACACGCACGATATTTCACATCCTTGTGGCCTTGCAAAGACGGAACCTCCAGTCCTGGCCAAAAGTCCTGCACCAGTTACCGAAAGTCAAAATTTTGATGCTTGAAGTCAACTTATACAGCGTAATAGTAAAGCCAGGAATACATATTATACATCATTTTAAAGGCAATGTTATGCTCAATTTAAATATTTTTACAGAATGTTATTACCAGTAATAGAAGTGAAGTTACAAGCAAAAGTGCACCGTCTAGTCATAAAAAGCAACAAATAGTGGAATTCGTGAAATTAGTGTACAACGCATTTAATGTAAAATTACTCTGCAGTACATTTTTGACAGTTGCAGGACACTTGAAATAACTGACCAACAAGCAAAATACGCTTTAGTATTTAATTGGATGACCACGACTTCTTAGTAACAAAGTGCATCTTCTTGACATGGAACTAATGAGCTTCTCTAGTTGTCCATTGGTGATAACACGGTGCTATACGACCCTTACAGACTCAATTAAAGTCTTTAATCGGTGATAACACCGTGCCATATGGCTCTTACAGACGCAATTAAAGTCTTTAATTGAGTCTGTAAGGGCCGTATGACAGAGATGAGCTCAGGCCCGGGCGGGCTCAGGATTCATTAAGATCCGATATCCCCGGGCCCAGAGCGTGCCTGGGCTTGGCATTACACATGTTGAATTTCATTACTGAATTCTTTATATATGTCCTTCATTGTTTATAAGTTACCTTCACGAAAAACTGTAATTAAAAAATAATTCCCTGGATATTATTATTATAAACTGGTTACCAAAAATTAAAGAATTTCTAGTGTTAAGTACATGGGTGGTGCCACTTCTAGATCTGTTGCTTGATTTCTTCAAGAAGGATTTTTTTTCCGGAAAAAATCAGCAGCCTTATTTAAAGATTTGGAAGTTGAGTTTGAAATTCATGATCCTGATCCAGATTAAATTTGTAAGTATGTGGAATTGCGCATGGGAGAAACACACTTTGAAGCTGTGGATTTGTTACCGTGGTGGAAGAATTCTCAATTTCCTAAGCTAGCTGCCATTGCGAGACGTGTACTATGTATACTAGCCAGTAGTTCTGCTAGCGAGAGAGTGTTTAGTGCAGCAAGTCAAGTTTTAGAGGAAAGAAGATTAAGGTTAAGCGCTGAAGCATTAGATGCGATTCTTTTTTTGAGTAGTTTCGAGAGACTTAAACGGTAAACAATTTTCATGTTGAACTTGCTGGAAACTGCACACACATCATTGGCGGCTCGTGGTTGGAAAAATAGGTGAAGAGGTACAAGAGTAGTATGAAAGGATATACCGAATATACTGTCTATAATGAAAATCCTTTAATGAGGACTTACTTATTTTTTGTATATTAAATCAATTTTTCTTCCTTTTAAGGCTGCAAATTTGTCGATTATGTTGTCATAAGATGGTTAGATGGTTGTTTCTTCGTGAGCATCAATAAAATGTCTTCCTGAATAGAAATATTTGCCAGAGAAGCAAGTCTATCTTGGGAACTAGTGTTTCTTGAGCAAGTTTGTGTTCTTTTAAGAAAACTTCTTTCCACTGGCACACTTGTAGATGGAATTGTTAAACTGAGGAAAACCAATTTATAATCTTCTGTAAAAATGTCTTTGTCTCCGTGAAACACTCGAAGGAGTTCTTGAGTCAATATATTCCTTAATTTTTCATCGGCATATACAAGACTCAGTTCATTTTTAAGGTGCTGGTGTTTAGTAAATATGCTTCCCTAAAAATGTAGATTTTCAAGAGCGCGAGTTGGAAAGCATGCATTAAATTATTCGAATTTGGTTGTGTCAGCAAGTCAGACAAATTGAAGTTTCATACAGTCTTGAAATCTTATATCCATTTCCATAAGAATGTGGTCCAAAATTTCAAAATACAATTGTTTATAATTTTGAAAAATTGTTTCCTTTGTAAGAGCAGCATACTCCCGTGCTTATTTCTGTGATTTTGCTAGCTTTTCCAAACTGTGTTTCAAATAACTCATCGTTCCTTTTATGGCTCAAAATTTCACGAGGTTTTTTTTTTTTAATTTGAGTTACACAGTAGCTTATGTTTAGTTATTTTTTCTTCAAAAGTTCGAATAATAGATCGGTGGAGCCAAAAATGTAAATTCGAAAGTGTTCATATCATTCAAAAACCCCTTGGCAAGATGAATTGATTTTTTGTCTGATTATTTGCTATTCGTCAGAAATCCGAACACTTCCTTCAACTTATCCCAATCTTCAACAACTACATTTACTAATTTCGAAGTGGAGGACCATCGAGTTTCTGGATGGTTGGTCTGCATCTTGCGGTTGTTGATATAAGTGTATAAGACCGCTTCGCAGAATGGTGAACAAACGAAGCAATTCCACTGAGGCTTGCAAAAAATATTCGACACTTAGAAATTTTAGAAAAACCCTGGTGTAATACATGATTCAAACGATGAACTAAGCATTGAACAAAAACAGCTTCAGAAGCTTTATCCTTGACTTTTTTTTCTGTAGCTCATTTAAGTGTCCAGACATTATACTTGCCCCATCGTAACATTGTCCTATTTATTTGTGTTGGTAATCAGACTGTTCCAAAATTTTGTCTAGCATTTTGTATAAAGCTCCTGACGTTCTATCTTCATTCACATCATGGAAACCCAAAAATCCCTCAACCAATACACCTTCCAAATCAACAATCAAAAATTATTTAATTTTTGACGTGATCGTTTATATATTCAGAAATACATTCAATTAATTCATTTTGAATAGTTTTTTATCCTTTCATATTGATTTTCAATTTCTAAAGAATTTCTTCATATCAACAATGAAAGTAATTCAATGAAATTTCCACGATTTATCGAGCCCATGCTTTCATCATGGCTCTCACGACTTTACGCTCAAAAACTGAATGATGCAGAGGTAAGGCGTGTTAAGCTGAAACACTTCACTTGAGCGAGCAGATTGGGGAGGGTGACGTCACAGTTACCATGGCAACTCGGCGGAAAACTGCAGACTTTAAAGCATTCTCATTTCGGTTCTTCACTTGCACTGTTTTGCGTATAAGGATTTGTTTTCCGTATTGAGCGCGCCATGTGAATTAATATCTATTCAAAATTTTGAGTATTTTGGAACTGAATAAAGGCAAAAAAGAATATATTATAAAAAATACTGAATAAAACTTTATTTTGAGTAAAATAGGTGAAGAGGCACTTCACCTACTTCACCTGAAAAGCCGCCACTGAGTCACACATAGAATAATATCGTGGTTATTACACTATTATGTGCAAAGCTTTGTTAATGTTAGAAAATGCTGAATAATCTAGTCTGGAATGCTCATACTTTTGGGTTTTTTTCTTTTGGAAATTTTCTTACATGCTTTTTTTATGCTCTACTACATCACTGTGAACTATCTTTACCAGTTAGCATATACGTAAATTATATTGCAAAATTTAGCATTCTAGAGTCACTATTCAAAACACGTGCGACTGTCTGTAAAGAGTTGTATGTTTTCTAATGCAATTTATTCAAAATAAAAGTAAATTTAGAAATCCAAAAGAAATAACGAATGGAATATTTTGTGTTTCTAAAAGATTTCTTATCTTCAGTTTTTGGCAAAATCACTGACCTGGTATAGTCGAACGGCATATGCATCGGTTAATTATTTATTTTCTAGTCCACGTTTTAGAACACTTGCTTTTACGCATAGTGTTTCGAAGAACATATTAATATTATGAAGTGGATTAAATGAAGTAAACTTTTTAAACTAATGATTTTTAAACTTGATTGGGCCATAGCTTTGGCCTGTGCATAATGCAAGCCTTGCTTAGCAAACATATGTAATCAAAGAAAGCGGGCTGGGCCCGGGCTCCAGGTCTTTGGAACCTGGCGGGCCCGTGCTTCTAAAATTGAGCCCGAACTCATCTCTACCGTATGGCACTGCGTTATCACCAATGGACAACTAGAGAAGCTCATTAGTTCCATGTCAAGAAGGCGCACTTTGTTACTAAGTAATCGTGGTTATCCAATTAAATATTAAAGCGTATTTTGCTTGTTGGTAAGTTATCTCAAGTGTCCTGCAAGTTTCAATAATGTACTGTACAGTAATTTTACGTTAAATGCATTGTGCACTAATTTCACTATTTTTTGCTTTTTATGACTAGATGCTGTACTTTTGCTTGTAACTTCACTTCTATTACAGGTAATAACATTCTGTAAAAATATTTGCATTCAGCATAACATGCCTTTTAAAATGATGTATAATAATATGTATTGCTGACTTTATTATTGCGCTGTATAAGTTGACTTCAAACATCACAAATTTGACTTTCGTTCTACTGGTGCAGGACTTCTGGCCACGATTGTATGATTTCAAATGATTTTCAAATGAATGCCTCTGCAGTTATTTGAAAAACAAAATACAATCTGAAAAGCAACTGCCCCCGCAGTCACTTTTCAGATTGTATTTTACTACATAGAATCTTCTTTAACTTCCCAGAAATTGTCCACCCAATTTTTGTTCTTCTGGCAATTTCTTCCATAATTCCCTGTTTCTTTATGGTAATTAGTTTTCCCAGGTGTGCAAACATAAGTTTGACCCTGACGGACATCGAAGCCTCGTCCCCTCACTCCGGAGTAAGTCGTTCTCCCAACTGAGCTACGGGGACAGAATGTGTCGCTGCAGATTTGTCGTCTTGAGACATGTTCTGACCTCTGTAGTACGTCACACTTTCTTTTCGGATTCGTCGCGGTAATGGTTGACGGACATAGAGGTACAAATCTTGATTTTTACTGGTTCTCCAATGGGGGGACCCGTAACTGCGTTAGCATCTGTCGCGTGATACGAATCTAGAGCTTATAAAAACAGCTTTGCGGAGAGAGTTGGCACTCTCGAAAAAATATAAAGAACAGTTTAGGCTTTCATGGTTATGGCGTGTTAGTTCGTTTTTTGTCCGCTGGTCCGCTGTTCTATTGAGATGATCTGGGTCAACATGTTTCCATTAGTCAAAGGGAACTTATCGCCTTTGTCTCGTGCTGCCTGGTACGTCTAGTGAGAAAAGTTTGAAGTCTGTTGTTTTAGTGATGAATGGTCGTAATACCATGTACGCAGCACAGCGTAGGAATGAAAAATTTTCGACGTTATCATCGTTCATGAGAAATTCCTTGGCAAGCTGATGAAAGCTGACTTGCCGCCCCGGTGGCGCAGTGGTCTAAGAGATGGCCTCTGATCATTCGTCCGAACGGGGTCCGGGTTCGAATCCCGTGAGGCATGGATGTTGTGTTTGTCTTACGGCACTGGCTCTCTCCCTTCCCTGGAACCAGTGACCCTAAATTAGGGACGGGCGACTGCTTATAGCCCATTGAGTTGCTCACGGTGGTCGTTAAACCTCCAATCAAAAAAAAGAAAGCTGACTTTAATTTTACGTTGATTCCGGATATGATGATATTGCTTCCTTACGATGGCACCTTAAAGGCAATATATATTCAAGCTTTGCCTGTGGAGGTGGATGACCCTGTGGTACCCAATGCTTTAACGCCTATGGAGATATTAAGGGACTGATTAGCGGCAGACTATCCCTATATGGGAGTTTTCATTTCTTAAGTGTAGGGGACCCGTGTGAAGGAAGACACGAGTGCTAACTTGTTGTCGGTGGGTGGTTATCAAGCGAGAATGAGATACAACAGAGTTCTGAAGGTCCAGCGAACGTGTACGAATATGAGACACGAGTTTGCGGTTTGTTCTTCAGTCCCACGTCAGAATGGTGGATCTTCTGACGATCACGAAGTACAGTGCGCAGCGGAAGGCAAAGATACAGACAGCTCCAACATGAAGTACTGTGTACGTGGAGCGCAGAGGAGCCGGTGACAGCGTCTAACATTCATGAAGGTGAGATACATGAGAGTGTAGAGCAAATTCACGTGTCTGTCGCAAAAAAATCAAAGGGGCACAGTAGCAACTGTGCGGCAACCTACAACGTAGAACCACGTCAACTGTCACTTTTTCATGGCACTATCTCACTAGTTTTACGTCCTTAAGGTGGACGTCAAGTAATGTTGCTTCCTATACTTCCAGTGGAAAAATTTCTGTACACATTTTCTTCCCAATTAATGCATTCCCAAGGATGAAAATTTGAACATCGATTAAAATAGCTTCATTTTATAACTTGGAATACTTAATATTTTCTAAAACATAACCATAATTATGCAATCCAACATTTGTTTGTCTACTGACGTCATCAAAGTACAGGTCGCGCCATCTTTTTTCTGGTTTCAACACCACCAAAGGAAAAGTTATTGAATTTTAATATAATTATGGTTATAATTTAGAAAACATCAAGTATTCCAAGTTATAATACATATGAAGCTATTTTAATCGATGTTCAAATTTTTATCCGTGGGAACGCATCAATTGTGAAGAAAATGTGTGCAGAAATTTTTCCATTGGAAGTATAGGAAGCAAAATTACTTGACGTCCACCTTAAAGTATTCAGCGAAGGATAGTTGACGTAGCCCTGGGTGAGAAATTCCTTGGTTGCCGCACAGTTGCAACTGTGTGCCTTTAATTTAAAGTATTCAGCGAAGGAGAGTTGACGTTGCTCTGCGTGAGAAATTTGTAGGTTGCGGCACAGTTGCTACTGTGAACCTTTGATTGTTTTTTCAGATATAAAATTCTTCAGAAATAATAAGAAAGAAACGTTTACTTTATTTAATTAAAAGCAACTTATACTATAAACAATTCATAGTAACTTATGCTGATTATAAAGTAATGTTAGCAGAAGTAGAAAGCGTAGTATCGTCGTTCTCAGTGGTTATTGCTAAAATTGTTTCTGAAGAAATCGTTCTTCAGAAGCACTTTTTCAAACTCCTTAGTTGTCTTAGTATAAAGTAGGCGATACGTCTCAAGCCGAATGTACTCTTCTTGTTGCTCTTGTTCTTGTCTAGATTCAGAATGCGTCGGTGGTGTAAAGGTTTGAGACGTAATATAATACATTTATTATCCAGCGAAGTTGTGAAGACTTGCGATGTACATTGGTATTCCATGCCCGGTGTGAAAATTTGAAAATTTGGATCGATGTCGTCAATCGCCATCTGTTCTTGCTGTTCAGGCTCAATTTATGCAGTTGAAGTGGAAATGTGTGGCTCTAGAGTCAAACTCGGGTGAAACGCATTCCGGCGCGCGGGCTTTTGACGCTCCCTACATTCCCGTTACCTTTCGGTTGATAACTTAGCGGATCATTTCGGATTTCTCTCCTTCTCCTCCAGCAGTTTCTTCAACTTTCGTCGGTTCTTATAGTAATTTTCCCTGGATGGAGGGGACCTGCTGAAAACTACGATATGACTGCTCAGAGCATAACAGAACCACCACCGTGCTGCACCGTTGGGCGCTGAGAGTCTGGGTTGTACGCTTCTCACGGTGTTCTCCACATGTAAACACGTTCTGCGGTAGGTAATAGTGTGAATCTGGATTCATCCAACCACATAACACGCTTTCATGCATCGGTAGTCTCTTGGCACCACTGCGGTCGCCGTTGGGCATTCACCCGGACCACCAGAGGTTTTGCAATAGCAGCTCTGCCATGAATATCTTGTTTATGCAGTTCCCTGCGCACTGGTTTCGTTGATACTAGGGTCTGGAGATGCAGATTGAGCTCCGCACTCATTTTAGGCGCCGTGGCCTTCTTATTACGAGTAACAATCCTCTATAATGCTCTCCTGTCTCTGTCAGTCAGGGTCGTTTTCCGCCCGCTCTTGTGTTCCCAGACGAGGTTTTGCCACGAACACAGTATGCTGTCATGACGCTAGACACAGTAGCTCTCGATACTCCTACTACCCTGTCGACTGTTGTCACGGAGGCACCAACTATCCGGCCACCAACAATTAGCCATCTTTCGAAGTCCGTTAGATCGCTCATTTCGTCGTCACCCTGAAAGAAATTTTGCAACAAGACACTTTAAATGCACTTATGATCATATGTAGAGGATTTTAGGAAGGGAGTGTCTGACCCCAGGTCTTAAACAACCCTTAGAAATAGGAAGCTAGGAGATTTGGGCTAGAGTGCCCGATAGGAAAGTGACACGGAAGCGAAGTAGAAAGGGGGAGGAAGACGCCCTTATTTATTAACGGCGGGCCAGTACCCGGGGTCCGACGGCTTAACATGCCCATCCGACGCACGGCGGATATTTAGTGGATCGAGCGTTCGTACCTGCCTGGGATCGAACCTGAGGTCTTCTCCATGGCAGTCACGAACGTAGCCCACAACGCAACCCGCGGCCCTTGAATGCACTTAAACGGGACCTTGAGGTTCTAAACAAAGTTATTACAACCAAAAAGTGGTGGATACCTTAGCGTAATACTACGTACGCAGCTGCATTAGAAGTCACGTCTCTGAGCATGGTGTTCACATCATTCTGTCCAACCCCTGTATGTTAATCTTTTTTTTTTTTTTTTATTCGAGGTTTAACGACCACCGTGAGCAACTCAATGGGCTATAAGCAGTCGCCAGTCCCTAATTTAGGGTCACTGGTTCCAGGGCAGGGAGAGAGCCAGTGCCGTAAGACAAACACAACATCCATGCCTCACCGAGATTCGAACCCAGACCTCTTTCGGACGAATGATCAGAGGCCATCGCCTTATACCACTGCGCCACCGGGGCGGCATGTTAATCTTGGTATAGAGAATATTAAATTTGAATCTTATTCTTCAAACACTGCTTTAAAAATTCTTGCACATTTCCGAAGCTATACGTACATGTAGCAATAAATAGTCTGAAATTGTTCGGTTCGCTACCGAAGGATTTTTTACGGATACGGACGGATTTACACAGAGCAATGAATACTGTCTGCATCCAGCAGTCTGGGCAAGTTGTAGGTATTGATGTTCTCATTTTTGGAAACGTTTCACGGTACAGTACAACTCCATTGACTATTCCGTACCTGCTCAGGTCCATCTCACAATAACACTTGAAGAACCCGGATTTCAAAAAGAGTTTTTGTTTGAAATTTGCGATATACAGAGGGTAAGTCGAAAGTTCTGCAAAATTTGCATAAACACATGTGCTACGGCAGGTATGTCACGTGTTTAAACTAGTTCAAGTCGCGCACTGCAGTCAGTTAAAAGGGATATAAAGTGGTAGTCGTTGCCGCGAACAGCGTTGCATGTCGTCTTTCTGTCTCTGTGGTTGGGACGCCTAAGATATGAACATCCATCCACAACCGGCTAATTAAGGAACTATTGCTTTATGAGCATGAAATCTGCCATAACGCTGCTCAAGCAATACGAAACATTTATCATGCGAAAGGGGAAGTTTCCGTGGACCACAGCACCGCAACCAAATGGTTCAAGAAATTTCGCTCACGTGACAGAAACTTCGACGATCAGCCAAGGTTAAGTAGGCCGCAAACCGTGGATTCTTTTTTTTTTTTTTTGATTGGAGGTTTAACGACCACCGTGAGCAACTCAATGGGCTATAAGCAGTCGCCCGTCCCTAATTTAGAGTCACTGGTTCCAGGGAAGGGAGAGAGCCAGTGTCGTAAGACAAACACAACATCCATGCCTTACCGGGATTCGAACCCGAGCCCCTTACGGACGAATGATCAGAGGCCAGCGCCTTAGACCACTGCGCCACCAAGGCGGCAAACCGTGGATTCGGACGCCGTGCGTCAGGCCGTAAAGGCAAATCCTACAACCAGCACTCAGAGATTATCAGGCGAACTGGGCATATCACAGACCACCGTAGTTCGTCACTTTCAGGTCCTCAGCAAGGTCTACAGGAGCTGCCGCATTGTCCCTCACGAACTGACGTCAGCTGAAGCAAACCACCGAGTAGAAGTGCGCACGAGAAGCCTAGAAAACCCGCGCGCGATGTGCGTTTGATCAAGAGAATTGTTACGTGCGATAAAAAGTGGGTCTATTTCCGTAATCCTAACACACGATGGCAGTGGTTGAGACAGGGCCATCTTCCTGAACCTGTTGCCAAACGTGGGCGCTTCGAGCACAAGGTGATGCTTTGCGTTTGGTAGAATTTTGAGGGGATAATCCATTACGAATTTGTTCCAGACCGTCGGACCATCAACGCCAACCTCTACTATGAATAGCTGGAGTAGTTGTGTTCCGTTTTGGAGGAGAAGTACACGGCACTGGTGAACAGAAGGCGCATTCTGCTACAAAAGGACACCGTTCGGCCTCATACCGCGCGAACAACCCGGGCAAAACTCCAGGGACTTGAGGTCATCGAAATAATGCCACACCCAGCATATAGTCCGGACCTTTCCCCGTCGGATTATTACTTGTCCCGGTCTATGGCCCACTTCCTTCGCGGGCGGCACTTCAACAACCATGAAGAGGTGGCAGCTGGGGTGAAGGAGTTCTTTGCTTCGAAGGACAAGAACTGGTACCGCCGCAAAATCAAAGAACTGGCAAACAGATGGCAAAAGACGGTGCAACACGATGGCCTATACTTTGAATGCTAGTCAGCTTTCGTCGTAAAGGTACGTATGAAGACATAAAGTGATCCAAATATTGCAAAACTTTCGACTCACCCTCCGTAGAATCGAAGAACTGGCAGACAGATTGCTAAAGACGGTGCAACAGGATGACCTATACTTCGAATGCTAGTCAGCTTTCGTCGTAAAGGTACGTATGAAGACATAAAGTGATCCAAACATTGCAAAACCTTCGACTCACCCACCGTAGAATCGAAGAACTGGCAGACAGATGGCTAAAGACGATGCAACAGGATGGCCTATACTTTGAATGCTAGTCAGCTTTCGTCGTAAAGGTACGCATGAAGACATAAAGTGATCCAAATATTGCAAAACCTTCGACTCACCCACCGTAGAATCGAAGAACTGGCAGACAGATGGCTAAAGACGATGCAACAGGATGGCCTATACTTTGAATGCTAGTCAGCTTTCGTCGTAAAGGTACGCATGAAGACATAAAGTGATCCAAATATTGCAAAACTTTCTACTCACCCTCTGTAGAATCGAAGAACTGGCAAACAGATGGCTAAAGACAGTACAGCAAGGTGGCCTATACTTTTGAATGCTAGTCAGCTTTCGTCGTAAAGGTACGTATGAAGACATAAAGTGATCTAAATATTGCAAAACATTCGACTCACCCTCTGTAGAATCGAAGAACTGGCAGACAGATGGCTAAAGACGGTGCAACACGATGGCCTATACTTTGAATGCTACTCAGCTTTCGTCGTAAAGGTAAGTATGAAGACATAAAGTGATCCAAATATTGCAGAACTTTCGACTCACCATCTGTAGAATCGAAGAACTGGCAGACAGATGGCTAAAAACGGTGCAACAGGATGATCTATACTTTGAATGCTAGTCAGCTTTCGTCGTAAAGGTACGTATGAAGACAAAGTGATCCAAATATTGCAAAACTTTCGAGTCACCCTTTGTAGAATCGAAGAACTTGCAGACAGATGGCTAAAGACAGTGCAACAGGATGGCTTATACTTTGAATGCTACTCAGCTTTCGTCGTAAAGGTACGTATGAAGACATAAAGTGATCCAAATATTGTAGAACGTTCGACTCACCCACCGTAGAATCGAAGAACTGGCAGACAGATGGCTAAAGACGGTGCAACACGATGGCCTATACTTTGAATGCTAGTCAGCTTTCATCGTAAAGGTACGTATGAAGACATAAAGTGATCCAAATATTGAAAAACGTTTGACTCACCCTCTGTAGAATCGAAGAACTGGCAGACAGATGGTTAAAGACGGTGCAACAGGATGACCTATACTTTGAATGCAAGTCAGCTTTCGGCGTAAAGGTACGTACGAAGACATAAAGTGATCCCAATGTTCCAAAACGTTCGACCCACCCTCTGTATAACAAAAACAAATTTAGTCAGTAAAAGTAATCTTACATGTTGTTTCGTCTGGAAAACGAAGTCTTCCAAAAAATAGCCAAAATAAGCTTTCTGTTTTTTCAGTATTCACGTCGTTTCGAAACCGAGTTTCGAAAATCTTGAGAGAGCAAAAAATGAAATGATACTCGGTTGGTCATCTGTTAAAAGGATCAAAATAGCCACCAGTTTTGTCAATCGAAACAGCTTAGGAAATTTCAGATTGCCGTGGAAAATGCACTGAAACGAAGTGTAGGTTAGCGACAAGAGGGGAGCGCTGCAAAGATATTTGCTTTATTTCTCAAGATTTTAGAATAACTGCCGCTGTATCTATAACAAGTACGTGTCTGAAGTCAGTGATAAGAAGTGATTCTTCTGTTTCTTTCGAGGGAGAGTAATCGCTGCATCCCAAGCATCGAAGGCTAGGAGAGAACATCCATCCGTTATTTAGTCACGGATTCAGTGAAATTAATATTATGAGCACCAAAGGATAAACACAAGTTAGTAAAATGATGCAATGCATTGATTATGATACGCTTTCCAACATGCCAGAAATCATTACTCAAGTTAGTACTAAAGTTATAAGGATAATGGCTGAGGAATAAATCTCAATCCTGTGCCCTGACCTTTGACCCCATTTCGATGATATTAAATAGAATTGGTTCATCATACCTCTGGAACAGGATTCTAAACTTTTGTCGCAATTGAAGCATTTTTAGTCAAGTTATGAGGATAATGGCTGTGGAATAAGTCTCGCTCCTGTGCCCTGACCTTTGACCCCACCTCGATGACATTAAACAGAATTGGTTCAGTATACTTCCGGAAAAACATACTAAAGTTTTGTTGCAATAGAAGCATTGCAAATCAAAATATGAGCATAATGGCGGGGGAATAAATGTCGCTCCTGTGCCTTGACGTTTGACCCCATGTCGATGATATTCAACAGAACCGGTTCACTGTATCTCCGAAACAACATGATAAAGCTTTGTCGCAATCGAAGCATTTTTACGTAAGTTATGACGCATAAGAGCGAAAGAATGGATCCCGCTCCTTTGTCCTGACCTTTGACCCGATTTCATCCATTTTCAATAGCGTTCGTCCCCAGGTTGTTCCCTACCACATACTTCAATTTCATCGAAATCGAACCATTGTTACGCGAGTTATAGTGCGGACAGACAGACGGAAAAGGCTGGAACATACACGCTTCTTCAACCTACGGTTGGAAACCGTAAATAAAAGACATGCTTCACCCAGGTATTGAACTCTGATATAGTACACATAATGCTAGATAAAGAAACTGAAGATAACTACATGCACTGGCGTGCAAAAATTAAGGACGAGACGGTTTTTCGAATGTAACGTCGTGCAGAAGTGCTAAACATCGACTCAAATCATACCATAAGATCCCCAAGATGCAAGAATATTGGGCCAAGTGAGCAAAACCGTCCAAACAAGGAATTAAAAGGACACAAAGGCACTTTATTGAAAAGGTAGCTTCGAGCACAACTGGACAGAAGACAGAAACGTCCATGTGACAGGTGGCTGCCAAGAAAAATCCAGTAGTCTTTAGTAGGGGATATGATCACCCCTGACGGCGTTGCAAGATTTACAACGTCTATCCATGCTGAGTACGAGGCTGTCAAGGAGCTGTTGAAGCATTGCGGCCCATTCCTCTTTTAGCGCCAAGCGCAGCTGCGGAATCGTTGCTGGCGGCTGGTGACGTGCTGCCAAGCGTCTAACGAGAAGGCCCCACACGTGTTCGATTGGATTTAGGTCCGGGGACTTTGCGGGCCAATCCATGCGTTGAATATCTTCAGTCTCCAACAGCTCTGCGACAGCCACTGTACGATGAGGTGTAGCGTTGTCGTGCATGAAGAGGAACTCAGGACTCACAGCACCTCTAAACAGACGCACGTGAGGCAGAAAAACCTCGGTACAATAGCGGACACCAGTGACTGAACTTCCTTGGAAGATGTGGAGGTCAGTACGGCTACCAAGCATGATACCGCCCCAAAAGAGAACTCCGCCACCTCCAAACCGGTCCCTTTCGATGATGTTGGAGGTGTGATTGCGTGTTCCCTGCTCTCTCTAGATGTGTATACGTCGAGAATCGCTCGTCAGACTAAATGGGCTCTCATCCGTAAAGAGAACTCGACCCCATTGCTAATGTGTCCAGTTCTTGTGTTCCTGGTACCACAGAAACCGCCGTCTCCGATGAGCAGGCGTTAATGGCACTCACCGTACTTGTCGTCGTGCAAATAGACCACCTTTATGCAGCCTCGTGGCCACGGTAAAACGCAATAACGGACTTCCAGTTGTCTGCTGCATGTGCCTTGCGATTTCTCCCGCTGTCTGCCGTCTGTCTCTTCTCGCCTGTAGTACAATATACCGGTAGTCCGCCACCGCGTGGTTGCTCATGGACGACCTCTGCTAAACTCTCGGACAGCTGTTCCTGTCGTTTGAAATGCTCTCCAAGCTCGTGAAACGATGCTGTAAGCGATCCCGAACTCCTCGGCCACACTAGTCACACTTCGACCTTCTTCCAACTTCCCAATGACGCGACCTCGGGTAAAGTCATCCAGATGTCGTCTACGGTGGCAGCAACTCGACGTCGTTCAAACCGATGTACACCGTGCAATAGCTTTCACCGAATTGCTGAGCGTACACCGCCCGTGTGCTTTATACCTGGACGACACCCCCCTCCCTACGTCATGCTGCATATATGCGCATGCCCTACCGTACCGGACCCTAGTCTATCTAATGAGTGGTCTTTCGGTCCGTTCTGCCTGCTCATTCAGCTGTTATGCTAATTTCTCCTCTTTGTCCTTAATTTTTGCACACCAGTGTATTAGGGGTATGCAAAAAGGTTTCGCCGTTTTAAGGAGAAAGGAGACAGGAACAATCAGGAAACGAGTACACATTTAAATGGACGATGTCATCGCTCTTTCCACGCTATTTTTTAAACAACGCATAGCGACTGAAAAATTGAATTCCGGCACCGCTGGGATCGAACCCCAGAACTCTCGATAACCAGTCGAGTGCGTTCAAATTTACGCTACGGCGCCAACAATTCTCAGCGCCATGCGTGGTTTATCAGTCAGCTCTGACTACACGAATACGTATTGATGGACTCAGCAACTGAGATGGCGTCATCTGGTGGCGTTTAACGCAACAGCTATTTAATTGTAGCTGATAAATTCAAAGGGCGATAGAAATGGTTAATATATATCAAATACGTGGAGATGTAAATGGACGATGTCATCGCTCTTTCCACGTTATTTTTTAAACAACGCATAGCGACTGAAAAATTGTATTCCGGCACCGCTGGGATCGAACCCCAGAACTCTCGATAACCAGTCGAGTGCGTTCGAATTTACGCTACGGCGCCAACAATTCTCAGCGCCATGCGTGGTTTATCAGTCAGCATCTGACTACACGAATACGTATTGATGGACTCAGCAACTGAGATGGCGTCATCTGGTGGCGTTTAACGCAACAGCTATTTAATTGTAGCTGATAAATTCAAAGGGCGATAGAAATGGTTAATATATGTCAAATACGTGGAGTTAATGTAAATGGATGATCTCATCGCTCTTTCCACGTTATTTTTTAAACAACGCATAGCGACTGAAAAATTGTATTCCGGCACCGCTGGGATCGAACCCCAGAACTCTCGATAACCAGTCGAGTGCGTTCGAATTTGCGCTACGGCGCCAACAATTCTCAGCGCCATGCGTGGTTTATCAGTCAGCATCTGACTACACGAATACGTATTGATGGACTCAGCAACTGAGATGGCGTCATCTGGTGGCGTTTAACGCAACAGCTATTTAATTGTAGCTGATAAATAGCTGTTGCGTTAAACGCTGATAAATAGCTGATAAATAGCTGTTGCGTTAAACGCCACCAGATGACGCCATCTCAGTTGCTGAGTCCATCAATATGTATTCGTGTAGTCAGATGCTGACTGATAAACCACGCATGGCGCTGAGAATTGTTGGCGCCGTAGCGTAAATTCGAACGCACTCGATCCCAGCGGTGCCGGAATACAATTTTTCAGTAGCTATGCGTTGTTTAAAAAATAACGTGGAAAGAGCGATGACATCGTCCATTTACATTATCTCCACGTATTTGATATATATTAACCATTGAGTACACATTTATTCAACGAAATATTGGCCGTGAGCATTAATGACCGTTTGCCATTTCTCAGGCAACAAATGAATGCCCCTGTGATAGAAGGACTCGGGTTTCGAGCTGAAGAACGCAGTAACAAAATGTCCCACCTCTGGAACAGTGGTGAACTGCTGTTGGGCTAGGGCATGTTGCATAGAGCGAAACAGTCTGAGGGAGCAATGTCCGGGGAGTAAGACGGGTGCGGTAAAGCCTCCCAGTGTAACTGTTCAAGGGTTGATTTCGTGGTGGTGCCTTCATGTGGTCTGGCATTATCGTGTAACAGGATGACTGGGCGGCGTCCTTTATCTGTCCATGGGCGCTTTTGCTCGATTGTGGCGGTCCGTTTCATCAACTGATTGCTTTATCGTTGTGCAGTGATTGTTTCATCCGGTTTCAACAGTTCGAAGTACAGCACTCTGTGCATATCCCACCACACACACACACACACACACACACACAACAGCACCTTTTCCTCACAGATATCCTGTTTTGCATTGTATGTTGATGGTTGGCCTGGGTCAACCCAGGATCGCTTGCGTCGCAATAGACCCATTTTACATCTCCGGTGACAACCTTCCACCAGAAATTCTTCCCTGGAAACCTCTTCAGCAACGACATGCAGATTCCCAATCGATGACCAATATTACGCTCCGTTAAAGTATGCGGAACGCAGTTACCAATCTTTTGGATCTTTCCCAAGGCCTGTAGACACCGTACCACCATCGATTGAGCCACTTTCAAACGTTTTGACAGTTGCGTGGTCGATTGTGTGGCATCCAACGACTCCAGCTCTTTGTCTGCGAGTTCCTGCAGTCTACCTGCACGTGGCTTGTCTTCTGAGCTTAGATCACCTTTCTTATACCTGGCAAACCATTCTCGACATGTCCGCTCACCCATAACCGTTTCGCCAAACGCCTGACATATTGAACTGTATGCTTCACTCGCACTTTTCCCTAAATTAAACATGAATAACAAACAGTTCCGCAAATGAACTTTTTCGACCGCCATGCTTGCCTTCATGTACAAACTGACAGCGTGGGTCGCCGGCCGGTTAGACCCCTACAGCGCCCGCTAGCTGGGGTAGCAGAAACATTTCCATACCCCTAATAAAATGCGCAACCTAGGTCCCAAAAATTCCAGGTCTAACTGCATAACTGATGTAACACTGGTGGATAAAAGTATCACGTGTATGCCAGAAGACAGCTGTCCTCGGCCAATCAGCGAAAAGCTTGAAACCGATTTTTACCAGTATCGACAGGCGGTAGACTTACATTGAGGGAGTCATAGCCAGCGTTCTCATCCCATTTTCTTTTAGGCATGGAAGAAAAGAGAGTAAACACCCGTTTTTGTTGGGAATTTGGTAAATCCGTTAATGAAAGTTTCAGAATCTTAAACGAAGTGTATGGAGACACAACATTATTCCACGGCAGAGTTTGTGAACTGTATGCATGGTTTCTTGACGGGCGCGAATTCTTTAATGATGATTCGAGATCTGGGCGACCCTCCAGGGTGCGGATAGCGGAAAAAATTGAAGATATGCGGAATCAGTTAAAGAAAGATCGCCGAATTACAGTGAGACTTTTGAATGAGTCGGTGGGCATGAGTAAGTCCATCTGTCATGAGATTCTACCCGAGGATCTAAGAAAAACAAAAACTTAATGCCAAACTGGTACCCCGCATTCTGTATGATGACCAAAAGGAAGTTTGTTCATCGATCTGTTCCGATCTTCTGGGCACTGCAGCTGATAATCCTGATTTTTGCTCCAGAATTACTGCAGGAGATGAAACATGGTGCCTGCAGTATGATCCACAAACCAAGCGACAAAGCGGTGAATGGAGAGGTACCCACTCACCATCGACCAAGAAAGCCCGCATTCAACCATTAAAGTCAAAGATGATGCTGATAGCCTTTCTCGATTCGAAAGGTATAGTTCACAATGAATTCGTACCAGTGAGTTAAACGGTAAATCAAGAATTCTACAAGCAAGTCTTACCACTTTTGCGCAGCAGTATTCGTCACAGCCGTCCTTGGCTACGGCAATCCAGAAATTGGCTCTTGCTCCATGATAATTCAAGACCACATACTGTCAGTCCAACGATTCCTGGCTCACCATGATATCTCTGTGTTGCTGCATGCGCCGTATTCCCCTGATTTATCGTCCTATGACTTCTTCCTGTTCCCCAGGATAAAACGGGCACTAAAAGGATAATATGCAGACATCTATCCAAGCAGCAGTGACAAAACAACTTGCAAACATCCCGGAAAGTGCCTTCCTGAGCTGTTTTCAGGATCTTCAGAAAAGCTGGAAACTGTGTGTTGATTCAGAAGGGCGGTATTTTGAAGATGACCAGCATTAATTGTGAGTATGGTACTTTTTAACGCTTTCCAACCGTAGGTTGAAAAAGCGCATATGCTCCAGCTTTGTCCGCCTGTTTTTCTGTCTGTCTGTCCGCACGATAACTCGAGTAAAAATGGTTCGATTTCGGTGAAATTTTAGTATGTGGTAGGAGAAAACCTGAGGACGAACCCTATTGAAAATGGCAGAAATGGGGTCAAAGGTCAGGACATAGGAGCGAGATGCATTCCATCGCCCTTATGCGTCCTAACTTACGTAAACTGCTTCGATTGCGACAAAACGTTACCATGTTGTTCTGGAGGTACACTGAACTGGTTCTATTAAATATAATCGAAATGGCGTCAAAGGTCAGGGCACAGGATTGAGATTTATTCCACAGCCATTATCCTCATAACTTGTGTAATAACTTGAGTAATGATTCCAGGTATGTTGGAAAGCGTATCATAATCAATGCATTGCACGAGTTTACTGTTAGAAATTCTAAAAGGTTCGCGCGTTGATCTTAAATGACGGATTCAACAAACGAAAGATAATTCTTGAATTCACTAAACGAATGGTTGAAAGCATAAAGAGTACTTACCGCCTTTAAATAGATAATCCATTATCTTTAATCAAATTAATATATTCACAACACATAACTGAAACTAAGAAAACATACGCTATCTAATTTTATATTGGTTTTTGGAACAACATCACATGCGCAGTACGTTCACACATAACTCCATCGTTTTCGTAGTTTCGGTTCTCACGGGAACAGTTTTCTCTTCTCAGGTCGAAGGTCAGGCAAGCACTTCACTTCTTTTTTTGCGTTCGAATGAGGATGAGAGTTTTTCCGTTATTATTTACAAATGAGTTCGCTTAACGCAGCGTCCATCTACTGTTCTTTTGTTTGGAACTTTGAACGGACACATAACAAGCACTCTTTCCAACAAACTCCCACTTGTCCGGAACAGTTCTGCACTATAAGACCTAGGGATACCTTTAATTTTTCAAATTGTGGTCTGGCCAATGGCTTTGTCAGGATGCCTGCTACCATTTGGTCAGTTCTGCAATAATCCAACTTGAGAATTGTACCTTGTAGTTCTCATATGAATTGGTATTGCACCATGATGTGTCTTGATCTTGCGTTTATCTTTTCACCTTGGATTAAACGTATGGTGAATTTTTTATCTTGAATTATTACAGTCTCATTTTATTGTTCACATTCTAAGTCTTTGAGTAGTTCCCTCAGCCATATACGTTCTTTGCTGCTCTCCGCTGTAGCGATAAATTCAGCTTCTGTTGTCGACAACGCTGTCGTTGATTGTTTACGACTTGCCCAGGATATTGCACTATTTCCCAATATGTAAACAAATCCTGGTGTGGATTTCGAGTCAACTCTATCACCTGCCCGGTCAGAGTCTGCATATCCTTTGAGGATGAGTGGACTTTCAGCATTTAATTTTAGTTTCAAATCAATAGTTGCCTTTAAATAATGAATATACTTCATCAAGGCTTTCCAATCTTCTATGTTAGGTTTTATTACTTTTCTACTCAATATTCCTATAGCATTGGAAATATCTGGTCTTGTCACAGTTGAGAGGTACATGATCGCTCCCACTATTTCTCTATAACGTCCATTTTCATTAATGTATTCTTGTTCTTGTATGCCTTTTCCATAGTTAGTGCTTATTGGTGTTTTTTCTCTCTTTGTTAGGTTCCGTATCATGATTCTGAATAATTTCTTTGATTTTGTTTCTTTGGTTAAGAAGGAAACGTCCGTCTTCTTCTCTTTCTACTTGTATACCAAGATAATAAGTAACTCAGCCTAAATCCTTTATTTCGTACTGGTTTTTCAGCAGTTTTGTAATCCTTGCAATTTCTTCTTGGCTGTTTGATGCTATTAATATGTCGTCTACATAAGTAGCCAAAAAAGTTTTTTTATCCTTATTCTTCAATGATAGTAAGCATGGATCTGCAGTACTCTGAATAAAACCTATGTTGCATAAAAATTTTATAATTGTTTTATTCCAATTTCTTGCACTTTGTTTTAAACCATAGGTACTTTTTTCAGTTTACATACTTTGTTTTCTTTACCTGATTCTTCAAATCCTTCTGGTTGAACCATATATACGTCTTCTTCCAATTTTCTATGAAGAAACGTTGTCTTTATGTCCAAATGATGAACTTTTAGCTTCTTGTTTGCTGCAACTGTCAAGAGAGTTCTTAAGGTTGTATATTTAACTACTGGTGAAAATGTATCTTCAAAATATATTCCTGGTTGTTGAGTATATCCCTTTGCAACTAATCTTGCATTATAAGTTTCTATATTACCATTAGCATTATATTTTCTTTTAAATATCCATTTGTTCTTGATTGGTCTTTTTCCTTCAGGTAAATCTACCAAAGTCCATGTATCGTTCTTTCTCATTGCTCTTAATTCTTCATTTATTGAATTCAACCATTTATCCTTTTTCTGAATTTTCCATTTTTTGAATCTCTTCCAAATTTTGTGGATCTTTTCTATATAGAGACTTTGCTATATATGAAAGTCTCTCTGGTGGTTGACCTTTATTTTCTCTTGGTGATCGCCTTGGTTGTTTTTCAGATTCATCTTTTTCTTCTCCATTAATTATGCTTCCTGATGAATTTATTCTATTTTCAATTAGAATTTCTTGATTACTTTCAATTTTCTTCTCATTTTGTCTACAAAATGTTTCTACACTTTTTCCTTCATCAAATTTTACTGTTCTGGTTATGACCAGCTCATTTGTTTCTGGAATGAGGACTCTATATCCTCGAGATCTTTCATCATAGCCCATTAGAATTCCTTCTTGAGCTCTATTTCCCAGTTATCTCCTTTTTTGTTTTGGTATGTATACATACGCCTTTAATCCAAATACCGTGATGTAACCTAAATATGGAGTGTATCCTTTCCACATTTTGAATGGTGACTTCCCTGTTGCTTTTTTAGGAACTCTATTCCCTATATATGTAGCAGTTGATACAGCTTCTGCCCAATATTTATCATCTATTTCAGCATCTAAAAGCATAGCTTTTGTCATTTCTATTAAGCTTCTATTTTTGCGTTCCGTAATGTCATTCATTTGAGGTGAATATGGGATAGTGATTTTATGCTCTATTCCCTGTTCTGCTAAATAACTTTCAAATTTTGCTCTGCAATACTCTCCTCCATTATCTGTTCTTACACTTTTGGGTTTCTTATCAAATTTAGTTTGAACTGAGGCTACATATTCCTTGAATTTTATCACTGCTTCATCTTTATTTCTTAGCAAATAAGTGTATGAGTATCTAGAATAGTCACCTATAAAAGTAATGAAATATTTGTATCCACTTGGACTAGCTTTAATCATTGGACCACATATATCCGTATGTACCAATTCTTTCTAGTATTCCCTTTGTTCTGTAAGTGTTATGTTTTGAGAATGGTTTTTGTGTGAGCTTACCCTTTTTGCATGTCTTACAGTTCTCTTCCTTTTTACAATTGATAAAACAATGCCTCTAGCTAATCCATTTTTCTCCATTTGCTCTATCATCTGTATATCTCTATGTCCTAATCTTCTATGCCATAAGTTTGAGCAATTTTTCTCTTCACATTTTGCAATTAAATTAGCCTTTTCACTTATAGCCTGTAATTTATACAAATTATTTGAGTTGTCTACTATACCTGTTGCTACAATAATTTCTCCACATTTTATTATGCATTGTCTATCTTTAAATGATACTTCATATCCTTTTTCTGTAATCTTTCTAACTGACAATAAATTCGTTTCCAATTTAGGAACATACAATACATCCTTTATCTCTAATTTTTTAATTGTATCTTTTTCAGCTTTACAACTTAGGAAAGTATTTCCTATTACTTCTGACTTTATTTGAGTGCCATCAGCTGTAGTTATCAATTGTGATTTATCATTAGAAAGCTCTTTAAACAATGCTATATTGTTAGACATGTGTACTGTGGCTCCACTATCGATTGTCCAATTTTCAGAGTTTTCGTTATGTAATGACTTTGTTTCTAGTGAAAAAATTGCATTTTCCCTTTTTATTTCAATTTCCTTTTCTTTTGGTTTTATTGTTGCTGTCTTCACTAAGTTGCGAGATTGGTTAGATGTGGATTGACCTTCGTGAAATCTTATCTCTGTGTTTCCCTTATTTTTATCTCTTTCCCTTTTAAAATGCCAACATTCATTTTTTGGTATGATTCCTTTTGTTACAGTATGTACAAAACTTACTTGGTTTTATGTTGCGGTTTTTACCTCCAAAACTAGTTTTTAACACTGTTGTACTTGCATTTGAATTATTTGTGCTTGTTTGTGAATTTTCTGTCCGTCTATTGTACTCGTCAAGTACTTTACATTTTGTGAATTCAAAATTTGGATCGTCTTGATCTCTAGCTTCAAGGTGCAACAATTAAGTTCTCATAAGCATTTGGCAAACTATTAAATAAAATTGCACCTAAGTGGGTGTCTGGCATTTTCTCGCCTTTTGTGCGCAATTTCTGAACCATTTCCATCATTATATTTATGTGTTTGTGCATTGTAGTGCCATCGTCATGATAACGCAATTTATACAATTTACTAAGCAAGTGGAGTTTATTAATTAAACTTCCTCTTTCATATACTGCCTTTAAAGCGTTCCATGTTTCGTTACTTGTGTGTTTATCTAACACGTGAATAATTTGATCGTCATTGACACAGAGTGTTATTGTGGCTCGTGCCTGTGAATCTTGATTGATCCACGCCTCACTTCTTTCAGTGGGAATCAGTTCTGTAACTATATTCCACAAGTTATCTTTAATAAGTAGTATTTGCATTTTGAATTTCCATGTCTGATAATTATAATTATCCAGCTTTGCAACGCTTACATTATTGCCAATGAACGACGCCATTATTCAGTTAACTCTACTTCAGTAGCTTAACAATTTAGTTACTTTACATTTGCTAACTGCGTATCTTTTTTATTTCGTTTTAGTACGTTCACTATAATCAGAATAATCATCCGTTCTTTCTGTCTATTAAACGCCGCACATATGAGATACTCATTCTCATTATCATATTGTTAGAAATTTTAAAAGGTTCGCGCGTTGAAATGACGGATTCAACAAAATAAAGAGAATTCTTGAATTTACTGAACAAATGGTTGAAAGCATGAAGAGTACTTACCACCTTTAAATACACTGCTGGCCACCGAAAATACAACACCAAGAAGGAAGCATCCGATTGGCCTGAAATTCGCAGCATGCGTCGTCCGTGAGACGACATGCAAACGATTAGCATTGCAGGGCATATGCAAATCATGTGCTCCCGGCAAGCTACCGAGAAGCACTATAAGAAGGGTGAACAGAAGGCGGGGTGTAAGTAGTGGAAGTGTGTTGTGCTGCCTGACCTGTGCGTGGGAAGCTTCCTGATGCCCCGTCGCAGAATACGGCAGTTATTCCAGCACGTTTCGGAGTTCGACAGAGGACGAATAGTGGCTTATCGCGACATCGGTTTATTGTACCGACACATCGGCGCCCGTGTGGGACGATATCCAGCCACAGTGAAGCGAGTATGGATTCGGTGGGTGCAGGTGGGACTGACGGACCGACGTGAGCGATTGCCGCAGCTGCGGCACACCACCGAACGAGGCGACCGGCATGTTGTGCGGCGGGTATTGACGGCTCGCACCGCCACATCATGAATGTTAGCGCAGGAATTAGGGTGTGTTGCGAAACAACCTGTGTCAGCACGTACCGTTCGACGTCGTCTGTAGGAGCGGGGACTTGTTGCAAGGCCCCCATTGTTCCGATTACCATTGACGTTACATCATCGGTGAGTGCGGTGGCAGTGGGCCGTTGAACGCCGCACCTGGACTACGGAATGGCACGACATTGTCTTTTCCTACGAATCCAGCTTCTGCCTGCAACACCACGATGGTCGGATCCGAGTGTGGCGGCACCGCTGCGAGAGACTGTATGACGCCTGCATTATGCATCGCCATACCGGTCCGTCGCCTGGCGTTATAGTTTGGGGCGCAATTGTATATGACACCCGCACCCCTCTGGTACGCATCACCGATACACTCAACAGCCACTGCTACATCTCCGACGTTTTGGAGCCTGTAGTCCTCCCTTACCTACAGGACCTGCCAGTGGCCACGTTTCAACAGGACAATGTGCGCCCGCACGTGGCACGTATCGTGCAACAATTCTTCACGGCCCACCATGTGTCACTGCTGCCGTGGCCCTCCTGTTCTCCCGATATGTCGCCCATCGAACACGTCTGGTCGCTGATCGGCAACCGAGTGGCCCGGCGAGCACCACCCGCGGCCACGCCTGATGAACTGTGGCAACGTGTGGAAGCAGCCTGGACCGACATACCCCAAGCTCGCATCCAAAGCCTCTTTCGTTCGATGCCGCGACGTGTAGCGGCCGTTATTGCCAGCCATGGGGGCCGCACGAACTATTGATGTCTGCGTGTTCCGCAAGTCGCACGGGCATGTAAACACAATCGTTTCATCTTTGTATCTGTTGTTACGTGTCCAGTAAACCTGTCTTTGCTATCTCGTGTCCTTCTAGGTGTTGCATTTTGGGTGGCCAGGAGTGTAGATAATCCATTATCTTTAATCAAATGAATATATTCACAACACATCACTGAAACACTGAACATCTTAAGAAAATACACGCTATCTAATTTCATATTGGTCTTTGGAACCACATCACATACGCAGTATGTTCACACATAACTCCATCGTTTTTGTAGTTTCGGTTCTCACGGGAACAGCTTTTCTCCTCTCAGATCTAAGGTCAGGCAAGAACTTCACTTCTTTTTGCGTTCGAGTGAGGATGAGAGTTTTTCCTTTATTATTTACAAATAAGTTCGCTTAACGCAGCAACGCCATCTATTGTTCTTTTATTTGGAACTTTGAACGGACACATAGCAAGCACTCTTTCCAACATTTACTAACTTGTTTATATTCTTTATTGCGCCAGTCCTGGAACTTTTCGGACATAGGTTGTATTTGCATTTTATTGTTTGCTGCATGAAAGTCAGAAAACTATTTAAAAACAAATTTCTAAAAATTCTTGTTGGTTTTTGCAATACATTCAGTCCAAAAAATACTAGGTACTTAAGCACGGAACGCTTTCGTCTGAACCAATAACTTTCAGTTTCGCTAACTAGATTGGATTTATTCATTAAATGTTTAGTAAAAATTCGTTGAATTACATTCTAATTCACCGACTGCAAAATTCCATGCCTTCCCGGTGGCGCAGTGGTCTAAGCGTTGACTTCTGACAATTCGTCCGAGATAGGTCCGGATCCCGGTGAGGCATGGATATTTTGTTTTATTTTAAGGCACTGGCTCTCTACTAGTCGTGTCGAAAAACCTTTTAGAAACATTTTCTTCTTAAAATAGTGCATGGTTTCTGCGCCAGGGGGCGTAGATGTATATATTATTTTTGTCAATATCTCGACTTCTAGGAGTCCGATTTAAAAAATTCCTTCTTTGTCGGACGGTGTTTCTAGTGTGACATGTTTTTCCCATAAATTCAAAATTTTCAAGTAATTCATAGACTTTCCGCATGGGGGCGTAAAGGTGAATTGCGTTTCCCACTATTTCTCTGCTTCTAAATCTCCGATTTCAAAAATTATTTCGGCACCGGATACAACTCCTGATGGGAAATCGTTTGCACATCATTTCTAATTTTTGTAAAAAAAAATGGTTTGGCCACCAGGTGGCGTAAGTCTTAATTTCCGCTTCTGGTGTATTCGCAGCAAAATGTGAGCTTCTAAAATCTCGATTGAAAAAAAAAATTGTAGACCGATACTACTCATGTCGACAAACATTTTAGGAACTTTTTCTTCCTAAAATAGTGCAGGGTTTCTACGATAGGGGGCGTAGATGTATATCTTATTTTTGCCAATATCTCTACTTCTAAAAGTCCGATTTGAAAATTCCTTCTTTGTTGGATAGTGTTAACGATGCGAAATGTTTTTCCATAAATTCAAAATTTTCACGTGAATGATAGACTTTCCGCTAGGGCGCATAAAGGTAAATTGCGTTTTCTGTTCCTAAAACTCCGATTTGAAAAATTCTTCCTGTATCGCATGCAAGACCTGATGGAAAATATTTTTCACATAATTTCTAATGTTTTGTAAAGAATGGTTTGGCCACCAGGGGTCATAAGTGTTAATTTCTGCTTCTGATGTATTTGTAGCAAAATCTGGGCTCCTGAAAACTCGACTAAATTTTTTTTTCTTGGACCGATACCGCTCATATGGATAAACCTTTTGCGAATACTTTCTGCCTAAAATAATGCATGGTTTTCCCACCAGGGGACGTAAAGTCACATCTTATTTTTGTCGATAACTCTGTTTCTAAGAGTTCGTAAGCTCACGATTCCGTTTACACCAATATCTGAGGGATTAAAGACCCGATTGAAAAAGTTCTTTCTTCCGTCAGATACTATTGTTTTCCATACCGGTTCCATTGACTTTGAATAGCTTTGATAAATTTAATTTGCGTCAGAACGGATTCAAAAGACGTGCTTACTACACCCGAAAATTCGGTGTCATTATTGTTGTTATTTATTTTTCCACTAAAACGTATCTGTATATACTTTAATGTAGTAGCATAACAAATAATTGTTTCCCTAACTTTTATAGTTTTTTAAGTAATGCACAACCTTGAGGGATATATGGTGATTTATGTGGCTCTAAATATTACGAGTTCGTAGCCATTTTATCTGTCAACAGATTTCATGCGGATAGTGCTGTAACGAAGTCAGCTGGTTCGTTCAAAAGACTGGAGATTGGCGCCCCACGATCCGAGTTGAATTTTGTAAATTGTTCTGTGGTGTGTTTCATCCCTCTCGTTAAGTGTGGCCGTTTTTGCTCCATACTTTTTAATAAATAAAACAATCAACAAACAAACAAAATTATAGGGAAAAGCCCCTGTCTTGGAGAAATTGGCTGAAAACGTTTGAGCTGCTCTATATTCTTGCAATTTAACAATTTCCATATTTTAGTGCTTTTTATTGTTTTTTTTTTCAAATTCAGTTTCCCTTCAATGCATTCCTTCTAGCATTTAAATATTGCGCTGATTTCAATTGGTGCAACTTGCCAGTCCCGTGGCGCAGTTGCCTAAGCGCTGGCTTCTGAGCGTTAGGGTGAATGGACCCGGGCCAACCAGGTGACGCAGTGGTCTAAGCGCTGGCTTCTGACCATTCGTTCGAGTTGGGTTTGGGTTCGAATCCCGGATGAGACATGGATGTTGTGTTTGTCTTACGGCACTGGCTGTCACCCTTCCCTGCAACCAGTGGTCCCAAATTAGGGACGGGCAACTACTTATAGACGATTGAATTGCTCACGGTGGTTGTTAAACCCCCAATCAAAAGTAATAATAATTAAAAAAAAAATGGGGGTAGACTGTGTCCGGAACACACCCGCAGGTTTTATTTACGTGGTTACGTGTTTGACAGTAAGGGTTTGAGGTAGAAGTCGGTTGATAAATGAAAGAGGAATGCACTTAGACTATAATTTTATTTATTAAAGGACGATGATATGAGAAGTAACAAACATATGACATATGTTATATGAGAAGTACAAACACATGACATCTATGTTTCGTACATAGGTTAAGTCGATACAAGTATTGCCGAGGTAGTTGGTGGAGAATTTATATAAATCAAGCCGAAATTGTCTTTCATGACTTGAGTAAGTTGATGTTTTGTTGCACAGCAATGTTAGTCACCAGTGAGAATGATAGGCACTTGGGTATCCGGTACCATACTTGGTATGATTTTCTTGATGTTTTCAGAATAATCGCGTAACATCCGGAACATGAAGACCTCTAGTGATGTTGTGGATGAAAGTAATGTATAGCATCCGGAACATGAAGACCTCTAGTTATGTTGTGGATGAAAGCAATGTATAGCATCCGGAACATGAAGACCTCTAGTGATGTTGTGGATGAAAATAACGCATAGCATCCGGAACATGAAGACCTCTAGTCCTCTAGTGAAACGTTGGGATGAATGTTAAGCGAACCAAGTATGAAGCGAGTTTGAGCAGACACTGTCACATCAACTAGACACATGTCACCCACATAGTCATCTTCAATTCTCAATCTGTTGTTGACTGAGACATTTACGGGTTGGCAATCTGTTAGTTTATTGATGTTTCTGCAAATGCCAACTCTCCCCGCAGTTCGTTTTGTGGGCGACGTAGTACGTTTGGAAGTGGATGGTTTGTGTTGGGCTATTGCCCTATTTATTTTCGCCTTCAATTCGAAACCGGGCAAATGTATGGGACTAGAATCATCCACCCAAATTTCACTCACGGCCAAGTAGTTCGTTGGTTCATATGTACTAGCTGTAGAAGTGCTTGGTTGTGGCTCCGCGCATTGCGCCGCTTCGGCTTTCTTGTTCTGTCTATAAGCCCTACATCGTACTGCATTAGTCGTTTTGGGCTTATTCGATTCCTTTTGAGTTTTTCTTTCTTCTGATATACGTTTGTAGTATTTTGAGACAGACTTTTGCTTCAAATATTTAGACATTTTGATTTTCTCACAAAGATTTTTTCGTTTATCACTTATAGCTTATAAAGTACTTATTAAATGTTTATGAATTATTGGGTTTTAGATCGAGCTCATCCAGACAAATCGTTTGAGACCAATATCGCGATCCTACCTCTACGCGATCTCGAGTAAACTGATTTCAAGGCGCTTGACTCAGCGTATTCTGCCCCAAAATGGCAGACACCCTCCCCTCTCCCCGCGCATGCGCATGACTTTGAAGTTAATATTTTTAGAATCATTGCTTACTTTTTATGTCAGTTATTAGATTATAGCTATTTGTTATAATTTAGAAATTATAAGCATTTGATCAATCGTAAGAAATTATGTCAAGTTTTCCTAGAGGGTACCCCAATGGTATCGATTTTTTACGCTTTCCAACCGTAGGTTGAAGAAGCGTATATGCTCCAGCTCTGTCCGTCCGTCTGTTCGTCTGTCCGTCTGTCGGCACGATAACTCGCGTAAAAATGGTTCGATTTCGATGAAATTTTAGTATGTGGTAGGGGACCACTGGGGACGAACCCTATTGAAAATGGACGAAATGGGGTCAAAGGTCACGGCATAGGAGCGAGATTCATTCCATTGCCCTTATGCGTCATAACTTGCGTAAATATGGTTCGATGTCGATGAAATTTTAGCATATTGTAGGGGACCACCTGGGAATGACCCCTATTGAAAATGAGTGAAATGGGGTCAAATGTCCCGGCATAGGAGCAGGATCCATTCCATTGCCCTTATGCGTCATAACGTGCGTAAATATGGTTCGATGTCGATTAAATTTTACTATATTTTAGGGGACTACCTGGGGAGGATCTTACGACGTCACAATCTCGCGCTTGATATGCTCGCGCGCGATCACGACATCTGTCTCATTACGTCACGCTTTGTGTGTGGATCCTATTAGTTTTATGACGTCGCACTCTTGCGAGCAGATGGTCGCGATTCCCACCTGCCTCATTACGTCACGCTTTGTGTGCGTATGTTCGTCCGCACGATAACT
The DNA here is from genome assembly GCA_039090855.1 of Macrothele yani. Classification (NCBI taxonomy): domain Eukaryota; kingdom Metazoa; phylum Arthropoda; class Arachnida; order Araneae; family Macrothelidae; genus Macrothele; species Macrothele yani. Next base: position 121,802,001 of record CM076996.1, read on the forward strand.
CGCGTAAAATCTTTCGATTTCGATGAACTTTTAGTATGTTTAAGGGGATCACCTGGGAAGGAACCCTATTGAACGTGAACGAAATGGGGTCAAAGGTTAGTACATAGGAGCGGGATCCATTCCACTGCTATTATGCGTCATAACTAACGTAAAAAGGGTTCCATTTCGATTAAATTTTAGTATATGGTAGGGGACCACCTGGGGACAAACCCTATCGAAAATGGGCGAAATGGGGTCAAAGGTCAGGACATAGGAGCGGAATCACTTCCATCGCCATTATGCGTCATAACTTACGTAAAAATTCTTCGATCTGGATGAAATGTTAGTATGTTGAAGGGGCCTGCCTATTAAATAGGGTCAACGAATATTATTCAAAATGGGCGAAATGGGGTCAAAGGTTAGGACACAGGAGCGGAATCTATTCCATAGCCCTTATGCATCATAACTTACGTAAAAATGCTTCCATTCCGACAAAATTTTATCATGTTATTTCGGAAGTATACTGAACCGGTTCTGTAGAATATCATTCAGGGCACAAGACCGAGATTTATTCCACAGCCATTATCCTCATAACTTGAGTGATACCTTGAGTATTGATTGCTGGCATGTTGGAAAGCGTATCATAATCAATGCATTGCATGATTTTACTAACTTGTAAAGACGTATCCACGTCAAAAAAATGGTCTCGGCCTGGTAGTGGTCTCGCATGAGGCATGGATGTTTCGTTTGTCTTACAGCGCTGGCTCTCTCCATTCCCTAGAACCAGTGGCCCTAAATTAGGGACGCGTGACAGGTTATAGCCATCAATGTTGCTCACGCTAATCCTTAATCCCGAAGCAAAAATATAGACATAACTGAGGAAAGTATTTAACAAAACGGCCGCTTTGTGTGTGTGTGTGTGAGAGAGAGAGAGAGAGAGAGAGAGAGAGAGAGAGAGAGAGAGAGAGAGAGAGTGAGAGAGAACTGTAAAACAAATAATTCTTCATATATTCTCAGTTTTCTGGAAGTCACTGCTAGCTCCTTATGATAAAAAAAGGGTAGCTCACTTTGTTTATGGCCTGATTTCATTTAACGGAAGAGACATAGGTCGGTTCTTAACCCTTCTTGTATCAGAGATGATCACTGGTCAACGGATCGGGTGAAGGTGTTCCTGACCCGATTTCGACCCAGTTTTATTTCCCTTTCATTTTTGCAAAGCAAAAAACAAATTTATTTTTTTTTCCAGGAAAAATGCGTACTGTGGAATTTTGTGCTCTATTCTGGTGCCCGCGGACTGAAAAACGATTTGACATGTAATACGGAGGAAGAGTGTCCCTTCCTTTTGAGAGGTAATGATTATAAACAACATCCATATTTTAGAATCTTTCAACTCATCATAAGTTTGTGAAAACTGGTGTTGCTGTGACACATTCCGATGCTTGATATGATATCAAGAAAAAAAGGAAAAACTGAAATTAAACATACAACAAGCTACTTAATTAATAAAAATTGACTGTAGCGCCATAAAAATTGGTGATGACAACCTTAACATTCCTGCGTAGGAACATTTTGACAATCGCGGATGTGTTTGAAAACACGTGTAAAACAGATGCAAATGAAGGACGACAGTGTCATTACTTAATGCGATGTACATGGTTGAGTGCAGTTGTGACCACCAGCTAATATCCAGAGTAATCGCCGTGTGCAGCGCGGACAGCAACTAGACGGGCTGGGAGTGACTCAATAAGGTGTTGGAAGGTGTTCACAAATAAGTGGAGCCATGTTGACTGCAGTGCATCTGACAGCTGCAGGAGGGTGAGTGGTGGAGGATCCATAGAGCGAACAACACGATCGAGGTGGTCGCACAGATACTCAATTGGGTTTACGTCTGGGGAATTAGGTAGCCAGGGAAGTACTTTGAAGTCTTCATCGTGTTCTTACAACCACTCTCAGGCATTTCTAGCTGTGTGACACGTCGCATTGTCGTTCTGGAAGATCCCATCGGCCCCAGGGAAGACAATCAGCATGTACGGGTGTACGTGGTCTGCAAGGATGGATTCATAACGAATTCGGTTCATATTGCCTTTCACAGGTATGAGTGGACCCAGAGAATGCCCCGAAAACATTCTCCAGACCATAACGCTGCCCCCACCCGCTTGTGTTCTTCTAGCAATGGTTGAAGAGTGTTTGTTCTCCGACGTTTCTCGCCTTATACGCCAACGTCCATCCGTTCTATGAAGTAGAAAACTTGACTCATCGGAGAAGGCACTCCTCTGCCATTCAGCGGAGGTCCAATTCCGATACTGCCGTGCAAATGTAAGCTTTTTCTGCCGATGCGCTTTCGTTAGCATAGGTGCAGTGACCATCCGTCTGCATCGGAGCCCCATACGCAGCAGAATTCGCTGAACTGTCATTTTAGACAAACATCCGGTAGCCCCCTGGTTCATTCAACCAGTGGGTTGCTCCACTGTAGTGTGTCGATCATCCCTCATGCAACTTCGAAGCCGACGTTCACCTCTCACATCAATGGCACATGGTGTTCCGCAGTTTGCACGTCGCTTATTCGCAATGGTGCCATTTTTCAAATCACGATACACTTTAACTACAGCAGCACGCGAACAGTTCACAAAATGCGCTGTTTCAAAAATACTGCCACCCTTGGCCCGAATGCCGATAATCATTCCTTTTTGCAAATCTATTAAGTCGCTCCTTTTATCCATGATATTCATTGGCTACGCGCTGTTGACGTCAAAAGTAGGAGCTGATCACAATAATATGACTCGACTGTGTATATCTATATATATACACTGAAGTGCCAGAAGAAACTGGTACATCACTCTAATACTTGGTAGGTCTCCCACGGAAGCGCAGGACTGCAGAAATACGACGGGGCATAGACTCCACTAGCTTCTGGAAATATGTTGTAGCCAATGCACATCATACTTCCTGCAGAGCGTTCCACAATTCGGGTATATTCCGAGGTCTCGGATTTCTGTGTTCGATAGCGCGTTGCATGGTATCCCAAATGTGTTCTATCATGTTCAGATCTGGGGACTTGGGTGGGAATGGCAACACCCCAAACTCAGATGAATGCTCCTCTAACCATAATGTGGCGCCCCGACACTTGTGTGGAGGTGCATTGTCCTTTTGGAACAGGCCCAACCCATCAGCATGAATGCAGGACATGAACGGGTGTACCTCGTCAGAAAGGATGTGCTCATAGCGTTGGCCGGTCACAGACGTTTGTAGACGTACCAGGGGTCCCAGTGAAATCCCGCTAAACACACCCTATACCATTACGGACCCCCCACCAGCCGATACAGTTCCCTGTTGACAGGCGGGATTCATGGATTCATGGGGTTTGCGTCCCACACGATTCCTTCCATCTGCCCGATACAGTTGGAAACGCGACTCGTCAGACCAGGCTACTTGTTTCTAGTCATCAAGTGTCCAGTGGCGGTGTTGCCGTGCCCAAGCGAGGCGAATAGTTCTGTGTCGTGCACCCATCAAGGGGACTCGAGTTGGGCGTCGGCTCCCAAAGCCCATATCGTGCAGGGTACGTTGCAGAGTCCGGACGCTGATGCTTGTTGAGGCTCCAGCATTGAATTCCGATGATACCTGCAAGAGTGTTGCACGCCTATCGCGTGAAACGATTCTTGACAGCAGACGATGGTCACGTTCACCCAATGTCTTTTTACGACCACACTGGTATCGTAAATTGGAGGTTTTGCCGGAATTCTTGTAGTCACGGTACATCCTTGCAATGGTCGTCCGTGGAAATCCGAATTTCGTTTCTACCTCCGAAATACTATGGCCCATCTCCCGAGCGCCAACTATGACACCGCGTTGAAAATTGCTTAAATCTTTATTACTTGTCATTCGCATGCCGAAAACAGCTCTGACAGCTGGCAAGGATGTCTGTCGCTTTATATACGCATTGGTGGACGCAACCGAGTACGCGCATAGATGATGTTGCTATGTATTTTGCATAAGCACGTCGGTACCAGTTTTTCTGGCACTTCAGTGTATATATATTAATGCCACATTGCAAAATGTCTTTCAATCATTGAACTTGGAAAACAAAGGGATAAAGATTAATGGATATTATTTAACTCTCCTTCGTTTTGCTTATGACGTAGTCATTTTTGCAACTGCCCCTTCAGAACTGCAGAGTATGATCCAGAAACTTGCTGACAAGAGTAAAGAAGTGGGATTTAAAGTGACCTTTCAGAAGACAAAACTGATGTACAAGGCTTTTACAAGAAATGAAGATTTATCGATTGATGGGAGAAAGCTGGAGATAACCAATGCCTACATATACCATGCACAGCAGATATCAAGCAAAGGTCACATCGATGAAGAAATTAATCGACGTATAAAACTTGGTTGGAGAGCTTTTGGAAGAAATAGTACTATTTTTAAGAGCAATATGCCATTATGTCCAGTGTTTAATCAGTGCGTCCTTCCAGTGCTTACGTATGAAGCAGAGACGTGGATCGTAACTAAAAAAGACATACAAAGACTGCAGACAACTGAAAGAGGCATGGGCAGATGCATGCTTGGTGCAACCAGGAGAGATAAGAAGAGGAACTCATGGATAGGGAAAATGACAAGAGCGGAAGACATCGTGATCAGAGTAAAATCCCTTAAATGGCAATGGGCTGGACATCGGAGCTGAGTTCGGGCTCAATTTTAAGAGCCCGAGCATGTCCGAGCCCGAAGTATGTCAGCCCGAGGCCGAATGTTATATTGCAAGATAGAATCCGGGCCCGAACGAGCCCGAAAGCTATGATTAACCTGTTTAGGCATTAAAAAAAACGTCTTCTGTTCCAAACTTCCAGATGCGGCCGTGTCTTTCCTACCCGTGCAATTAACCGATATTTTTCTCAACTGCTGAGTGGGAAAGGGATGTCTATTTATTTTCTATGGTTTATTGGACCACTCATTTCTTCCTGAAATGTATCTGGGGGGGGGGGGTATCAGGAAATCAGAAAAAATCGGGAGGCATAAAAAACTACGTCGTGCGTTGCTCAATAGAATCAGCAGGAAGCTGTCCTTTGAGGTAGGGAGCAAAATTTCGTCAGCTTGCTATCTACTGTCTACAGTTCTTATAGAAACTTTTCCTTTGCAGAAATCCTGTAATTCTAGGCCTACAGAATTTCGTTACCCGGGATGGGTAGCCCTGTCGAATTCCTACTCCCCATCTAGACCCAGTTGCCGAAGAATTCTCTTTAACAACTCGAAAGTGTAAAAAGGTCTCGTGTGATAAATCATGTAAAATCGCATTAAAAGAAAAAGGAAGAAAATTCTCTCCTTCTCTCAGAGCCCCAGCCTGCCAGAGCCTGAACTCCAGTAAGTATTACGTAATACTTACTGGAGTTCAGGCTCTACTTCGGGCTCGGCTTGTCTCAGCTCTGCTGGACATGGTGCCAGAAGGACGGACAACCGAAATTCTAGACTGGTTTTTAAAGGGAGAGGAAAAGACTCAGAGGAAGGCCACATGGGAGATGGGTGGATGAAATTCGAAAGCATGCGGGAGTGACATGGAGGACGCTGTCGCAAGACGGACCGTTGTGGAAGAAACTTGGGGAGACTTTCATCCAGCAGTGGATTGACAATGATGATGATATATATTTGTCCAGATCAGTTACAGTCCAATTAAGTGACGTCCGGGTAAACATTTTTTGACCACTTTTCCAACGCTATCTTGGACGCAAAGCACTTAAAATTTTGGATGACATTTTAGCCTGCTAAAAATAAACGCAATTAAAGAACGACTCATCCAAACCATTTGACTCCATTCGAAAAGTAATGCCCGAAACCAGAGTAGTATATCCTGAAATTTGAGCCTTTACAGCGAGATCTTTCATAATTTTATTCCATTTTTAAAATAAAAATGCCTTGTTGACTAGGAAAAATCTCATTCGTCTGAAAATAACTCAGGTGACGCAACTTGGCTCGGGAAAAAAGAAATAATAAAAACCGTCTCGCATTGCTTTTCATAAGTTTGGAAACGATATGAATTTGACGGAACATATATTTATTCTGTGACGAAAGAATTCTTTTTTACGCCTATTTTCTTTTTTAACTTGGGATTTTTCTGCTGACGGAGAAATAATCCTTCGACCTAATCTTTCCTACGTTGACCTTGAGAGTGTTCTGTTTTGGAATACTTGTGGAACGAGAAATAGCTCACCTTAGTCGCCTCTTCTGACGCATACACTTACGGATTCTCATAACACGCTTAACTGAACCCTAATATTGAAGACTGCTAGCCCAGAAAAATTAACGAACGAATTAGCTAAATAAAGAAAAATAAAACTTCGTCTAAATCAAAAGCAAAGAAACTGAAGGGAAGTAAAACTTAAGAAAACCAAAGGTGTTGGAGAACATCGATGTTGTACACCGATGAAACATTCCATTATGGTCGGTTGGTTGGTTGGTTGTTGAATATTTATGGCGCAAGAACTATGTATGGCCAAAGAGCGCCAAACACAAGACAATCAAACAAACAGTATTAAAAACGTGGTATAATGCTTAAAAACCAGGCTGATTCAGTAACAGTGAAAAATTAGAATGATGGAAGAGGAAAAAACTAGAGACGTTTAAAAAAGTCTATCTGTTTTAAAAAGGAAAAGACAGCGACAATATCACCGTGGTCGTCTAGGAGCCGCTGCAGCGTAACGCCGCCCTCGTTCAACAAATGGGAATGAAAGAAATGAAAACGCACATCACCAAAACGAACACAACTACACAGAAGAGGAGTGACAGTGAGTCGGCAATTGCACGTCTCACACATCGGCGCAGTGTCGCCACACACCAAGGTGTGGTGGGTGAAACGACAATGCCCAATGCAGAGACGCGCGAGTACAACTTCCTCCTTACATTCCATTATGACCGCTCTCAGCCTAGGGAGATGAGCGCGTCTAGAGGCCGAACGGTGGCGCAGGTGAAGTTTTTTTTTTTTTTTTTTATTGAAGGTTTAACGACCACCGTGAGCAACTCAATGGGCTATAAGCAGTCGCCCGTCCCTAATTTAGGGTCACTGGTTCCAGGGAAGGGGGAGAGCTAGTGCCATAAGACAAACACAACATCCATGCCTCACTGGGATTCGAACCCGGACCCCTTTCGGACGAATGATCAGAGGCCATCGCTTAGACCACTGAGCCACCGGGGCGGCAGTTGAAGTTCACAGAGTAGTGTACAACCCGAGCACCTGCTCTCGGTTAGTAGAGTGTTCGGAGTCAGAAAAGCTGCCGATTTATCAGAGTTTAATAAAGGACAAATTGTAATTGCACGGCGTCTCGGAACAACGATCTCGGAAACGGCGCGGTTTGTGGGTTGTTTACGTGCAGCTATAGTGAGTACATATCAAAAGTGGTACATAGATAGCCAAAGGACGAACCGTCGTTCAGTCGTGTGTCGTCCGCAGATCATTGATGCCAGAGGGAAGCGTAGACTGTCGCGCATTGTTCACATCGACATCAAGGCCACAGTGCGACAAATCACTCGCAGATACAAGAGTGGTGATCAGGGCAATGTGTCACATCACACAGTTCATCGTAGCCTTCTGCGTATGGGCCTGCGTAGCCGACAACCCAGCCGGGTCCCCATGCTCACTCCAAGTCATCGCCAACAACGCATGAAATGGGCCCAAGATTACAAATTATTTATGTAGTAGCACTCTTTAAAGAGATCTAGGGGTTGTAATCGACTAGTGCAAATTCGGTGAAAGAAAATTACTCTCACGTTTTGCAAGAATTCGGTTGCTTGAGGATGCGCGGTGCATTGGTCCATACATATTAAAATCTTTCGGTTTTGAGGTTTCATCGTTTTGTGTATGTTCTTGAGCCACTCAGTGAAAAAGACACTCGTCATCCACGCTTCTTTGTTTGCTTGATACGATAATGACAAGCTTCTCTTATTCTCAAAACACCGTGGATTCCGTGACTTTCCTATAACTAACGGAACCAGTTTTTCAGTTCCATCAGCATTCGCGCAAAGTAAAAGAGTGAGCGTACTTTTCTTTCTTCCCACCTTTACATTGGCCACCTTTAAATGTCTTGTAAGCAGCAGATGAAAGAATAACCCTGTCTCATCAAGGTTAAAAATGTCTTGTAGTTTGTACCCATCCATTTTTCTGGATAAATCTTGGAAACAATCTTCTACAGACTCTGATGAAACATCTTTTGACTCACCACTTACAACTTGAATGAAATTCCGTGACGCAACTTGAAATTTGTGTAACCACCCTGTAGAAAAACACACGTCCTTCACATCAAGTTTCAGCGCAATTTCTTTTGCCTTTTCCATCAGCATTGGCCCACTGACGGAGATATTTGAGGCACGGCATTGATTAAAGAACTGCGACAAAATGTTTTCGACTTCTGGGAACTTCCCATCTTGGACTCCCAACTTCTTCGAAGTAGATTTTCCACAAGCTGCAGATTTGCCTTCTATTTTCTCTCTGTCGTACACTAATGTTTTCAGCGTTGACCAAGGTACATTTAACATATTTGCAATTTCTGCTTTAGTCAATCTAGTATTCTTGTCAAATTCTTTTAAAATTTTAACTTTATTTGTTAATGAAAGTGCCTTTCTTTTTCGTGACATGCTTAACAAGCAATCGTAGAAAAGCAATTAACCAAAGGCACCTGAAACGGATGTGCTGTATGGAGGGTGTCTTATTAATAAACCTGTCCAGTGAGGTCAGAAGTCTGTCCATTCTTTTCCGACTCCCCTTTTCGACCCCTCGTAACTTCCAGCGATGTCCCCTGGTTCCTTCAAAGAAGGAACCTACGCTTGCTGTGGCTGGTGGGGATCAATCTATTCCCCCTCATTCAGGTTCTTTTGACGGAAAAAGGGAGCCCCTCGCAGTCGCACCTTCGCGTATACTCCTTATCTTCGTAGCCCCCACTGGTCAATGGACGGTTCTTCTGTGTCTGCTGAAGAAACAGGCCTCGAGTCTGCGTTCGAAAAAGGTGTCAAAGAATGACTCAGATAAGAAATATTTGACCTCACTGGCAAACTTCGACTAATGAATGAGGGAAAACGACGACGTGTAATCGAGGTTACGCGTCGTATAAACGAAATGTTTTACTATTAAAATTAATAGTAATTAATCGGGTCCGACCTGAAACAACGTATAAAGGTAAAAGATGTATAACTGAGAAACGTATAAACGGTGCTTTACTGTATATGGAGATGAGTTGGAATCTTTCACTAGGAAAGGACGGTTTCGAAAAAGCGGAAGGCTTCTAAAAAAGTCAATATCAGACACTGCTCTAGGTCTTTCTAATTGTTTTGTTCACGGTACATCCTCAGCATCTACGCTATATATTTTTGCAAAGATTCTTCGGTCTTCCAAACTGAATATCAGAGATGCTGACGGCCACGGTTTTGTAATTTCCGGAAGGGTTGGTCATCAGTGAAAGGCGGCTTGAGTCGCTGACACTACTGTCATCCCATGTGAGAAATTAGAGACCTAAAAAAACGCAGATGAATTTGAAGGCTGTTAGCTTATGGTAAGTAAAATTTGCAGCCTGAGTTAAAAGACATTCTAGGAACTGGATCCTTTCTCCGTTTAACACCGCGAGGAAGGAAGAAGTGGGGAAATTGTAAATGGACAGTAGAGAAAATCCCACCGGAAACTGGGTGTGATAGTCTCTCATGTCCAATTACAATTTTCCATACATATGCTTACTTACATTTATCTCTGCACGGTTGTTACTGGGGATTCGTTCACTTGCAAGTAGGCTAGAGGTGGTTCAGACTGAATATGATTTAGTCAGATATTACTAGGTTTAATAGGTTTTAGTTATCAGAGTCGTTTGAAGCGCTAACGTCCGACCAGTCGCCCTAGAGAAGCCCGGGTTGCGTTTTCGGGATTTAACTACTAACGTGGGCTACTCTAAGGACTACAAGCAGTCTCCGGTCCCTAATTGGAGGCCACTGGTTCCAGGAAAGAGAACAAGCCAGCACAGTAAGACAAACACACCACATATGCTTCATGCGGGACTAAAAACTCCGGTCCAGCTCAGACGACTACTCAGAATATCAGGCCTGTGGCCACTCGTCCACTGGAGCAGCCGGGCCCGGATTAGACACCAGATTGAGTTAAGACTGATGTGCTTCTGGGATGATGCTAGTTCTGTTTCTGCTCTGCAACCAGTGGTTCTGAATTAGGGACTGGAAACTGCTTTATAGCCCTTATAGTTACTCACTGTGGTCATTTCCTTTTCATTTCATTTCATTTCATTATTTCTGCTGTTACAGGTCATTGAATAATGATAATAATTATTGACAGTTATAAAATAACAGCAAGGGAAGCTCCAGGAAAAGGCCTCATTGAGTCCTGTCTAAGCCCGGAGCTCCCTGAAGGAAATTTGCAAGTCAAGTACAGCAATGTACACCACCAGCCATTAGTATTTTCTCTCCCCCACCCACCCTATTATTCCCTTAAATAGTTAGCTTAATAAGTATGCTTTTAATTTTTTCTTATAGAGGTTAAAGTTATTAATCAATGTCAGTTCTCCGGGCAATGAATTCTAAAACGCGGGCCTACAATAATTTAAACTTTGTTTCATAGTTAAAGTTTTAGGGAGCACTGCCTTTTGATTTCTTGTATTATATTGATGCGTATATGTAGATATTTTAATTAATTCCTGCTCTATGTTATTTTTTATTCTTTTGTACATGATTTTACCCAAGTTAAAGTTATATAATTGTTTAATAGTCATTATGTTATATTTGTTAGGGTCAACTCTTGTATATGTATGTATACATGATTTAGAAAAAATAACATTATTACAACTATATTTTAAATCTAATAATCTAATATACTTGTTTTGAAGTATTTGTAATTTCTTAACATTAGATTGAGTTGTTTGACCCCATGTTAATATACAATAGTTAAGGTGTGTATGAACTAAAGTAAAATATATTAATTTTAATGTTTTAACAGTAAGATTTGTCAGAACATGACTTACAATTCCTATATTTTTTGATAATTTATTAAAGAGATTATCAATGTGTTTATTCCATTTTAAATCATTATTAAGTTTAATACTTAAGTAAGTAAACTCATTTGCTATTTAAATTGATTTCTTGTCGAGAAGTAATGGTATATTAATAAGTTGACTTGTTCGTTGTCTTGAAAAAAAAACTGCTTTAGTTTTATCTGTATTTAATACAAGTTCATTAGCAGCCAACCAGTTTGGGTATTTTTGCAATTCAATATTACTTAGTAAAATTATTTCTTCTGGATTAGTACCCTTAAATAACAATGTAGTGTCATCTGCATAGAGGATAATTCTAGATTCAGATTCGGTGTTAAAAATGTCATTAATGTAGATATTAAATAATAATGGTCCAAGTATTGAACCTTGGGGTACACCCAACTTAATATTTTCCGTTGTTGAGTAATAATCGCCTAGTTGAGTAAACTGAATTCTGTTTGATAAGTAATTTGTAAAGAGTGCATGGGCAGTACCCCTTATTCCTATATTATGTAGTTTTGATAGTAATATGTTATGATTTAATGTGTCAAAAGCCTTTGTTAAATCCAAAAAAATAGCAACGGTTAAATTTTTTTCCTCAAAATTTTTCTGAATTATATCTTGAATATGAAGAAGAGCAAGATCTGTTGATTTATTTGATTGAAATCCAAATTGGTTTTTGTCAATAACTTTATATTTGTGTAAGTAGGATAACAATTTATTGTAAATTAGTTTTTCAAGTAATTTTGCAAAGATTGATGTCTTAGATATTGGACGATAATTGTTTTCATCATTGTGTGATCCTGCTTTATATTTAGGGGTAATTTTTGTAATTTTCAGCTTATCAGGAAAAATTCCTGTATCAAGAACAGAATTAAAAATTTGAAGTAAAGGTTCAGATATCTCATCTGCAATATATTTAATTACCCGTGAATTAATTTCATCAGATCCTGAACCTGCTGATATTCTTATATTCTGAAATTCCACTAACAATTCAGTTTTTGTAATATCTGTAAAATGAAAATTATTAGGGAGATATGATTTTTGTAAATAACTGGAGTAATGTGTATTAACCCTTTTTAACTTTTGTTTTAATGTAACTGGGGTAGTTGTAAAATGATGATTCAGTTGTGTAGCAATGTCCTGTTGATTGCTTATTTTCATATTATTTATAGTTAGGTGAGATGGTAATATCGTTTTAGGTGCCTTGATTAAGATACTTCCATGTTAGTTTAGAAGAATTTTGTGAGAATATATTAGCATAATAAGTCCTTTTAGTAGTTCTTAATTCAGAGTTCAGCCTATTTCTGTATTGTTTAAAATAATTAAAATCTGATTGTTGTCTAGTTTCAAGGAATTTAGAATATAACTTATTCCTTTTTTTAATGCACTTAAGTAATGTGTCTGTAATCCATGGTTTTCGAAAACTTTTTCTGGATTTATTGCTTAGTACTGAAATAGGAAAACATATGTCATAGATATCTTTTAGTTTTGTAAAAAATATTTCATATTTTAAATCAGGTGATGAATATGTGTCCAATTCGCTCCAGTTTATATTCTTTAATTTATTTTTAAAAATTTCTAGATTTTTTTTTTGTTTATAAGTCTCATTTTAGAAACTTCATGTACTTGAGCCTTTTTAAGTGTGTGTCTGTGAATAATAAAAATAGGTAAATGATCACTAAAATTAAACTCCAATACTCCCGCAATAATTGGATCTTGTTGAATGTTTGTAATACACAAATCCAAAATTGTTTTAGAATGGGTAGTTATTCTGGTTGGCAGTGTGATGGTATTTACAAATCCAGATGAATTTAAAATATAAATTAATTGATTAGTTATAGAATTATCCTGGGAAATATCAATATTTAAATCTCCCATGATAACAGTTTTTTTCTTAACAAGGTTAGCGTAATTTAGAAATTCACTTAATATATTCAGACATATATTATAATCAGATTTAGGTTGTCTATAACACACCATGAATATATAAAATTCATTTTGAATAGTTAATATTTCTATGTTAGAGTTTGTTATAGTAAAGTTGTTAACAGTTGAAAAGTCCCTATATTGATTATTAACATATATTGCAATGCCCCCTCCTCTTGAGTAATTTCTATTTAGGTTAAATATGGTATAATTAGTTAAGTGTATTGAATAATCCCCACTTGGAAACCATGTTTCAGTTATACAGACAATATCTATCGCTGCCTTAATTAAGTGTAATAAAGACTCCAGAAGTGTAATTTTGTTTATTAGTGATCCTGCATTAATATGTATAATTTTTAATGAATTATTTAGGTTAGTTGTTATTAAGTGGTTCAACTGTTCAACTGAATAATAACCATCCATCTTGTCCCCCACATCCCCCATTTTAGCCCTTATAATTTATAATTTAATCAAGTCATTAAGAGGAGTTCATAAATTCATGTAGTTCTTCAATAGTCAGTATTTTTCTTTTTTGAGCTTCATTTTTTTATGAATAAGTTTCCATTCCATGTCCATGCGTACTTGAGCCTTGACTGCTGCACCAGTGTCCTTGTTTCCCAGTACAGATGTTTATTGTAAGGGGTAAGATTTTTGTTTAAGTAGATTCTTGTTGCCCTTAAACCAGGCATTAGATCATTATTATAGGTAAGAGTTTTTTTCTTGGACATCCAAATATTCCTAGTTGTTCTTGATTTGAACTGGATGAGCACTACCGAGTCTTGAGTCCTTTTATGCTTGGTTGGTAAAGGGTGAGCAATATCAATATCTTATGATAGATCCTTATCTATTTGTAATTTAGTTGCTAAGAGATCAACAAGGTTATTAAGATCTTCCTGAGATACAATATTTGAAAGATAAATTCCGTGTATTTCTATGTTTCTCAGCCTTTGATATTGATTCAGTTCATTTAATTCTTTATTTAATAATTTATTCTGTTGAAAATTCTTCCTTTCCTGTATTTGAAGAGATTCTAATTTATTTTTAGATCATTACTGTGTTCTAGTACAGTACATTTCGAAAGAACACTATTATATAGTTCACTCAAAAACTCAACAGAATGTTTGATATCTCCTAATTCCTCCCTGAGTTCTGGAATATAATTTTGTTTAATTTCACTTATTTCCATCCTTAGTTAAGCAATAGAATCAAGCTTTAAACTGATATCTGTTAAAGATTGCTTAATAAAATTCATATCAAAGTCATTAGAGTCAGTTTTAGCTTTACTTGTGTTTATGGTACCTTGGTCTTTTTGGGACCCATGACAGTAAATTTCAATTAATTTTTACTTAATTTGTACTCAATAACAGTAATTTTCACTTAATTTTGTCCTCAGTTTCTGCAGCTGTGTAACAGATGGCAGCAGCACACTATCTCATCACCAAAATTTCTTTTTTTATTCATTTTTATCAAAATTTTCAATATATTTTTGTTTCAGTTGTCACCCTTTTTTTTCTTTTCTTTTACTCAATAACTCAGTCATGTGGTATTTAGGTTCAATGTCAACAAAAGTCCATAGAAAATCAATCAATAATTTCAAAGTTGAAGAAATAAAAATTTACCTTTAACTCACGAAACACTAATATCCATTAGTTTGCAGACAAAAACACAAAATGCAGACAACAATCCCGAACAAGAGCAAACACTCGAAGACAAGACGGCGTAGAACAACACAATTTTTTGGCTCCCCTAATTTCATCTGAGAGCCACAAATCCACGGCCTATCTACCTGAGTGACCTGCCTCCAGTAATTACCACAATTTCCGGAGCTCTTATCTTGCATGTGGTTGCACTGAACACTCATGAATCCGCAATGAACTTCAAAAACACCCAAATACTACATCGCAAAACACTTCAACCAACAAACTATCATTAGCTTGAGCATAGTTGTATGTTAACATCGTGACTTGACTTGTCTTGTTATCCGCGAAGCATAAAAAAATGAACCTACCAATGGTCTTCAGATGGAGCTTCTTTCCAAATTTCATTAAAATCTCTTCATTTTCATCTACACAGCGTGCTGAAAATGTCAGTACTAGAGAAGCCTTCACATCATAGTTTAGTTGAGTCATATGTTTGAAACATAACTGACATTGAAATATTGACAAATGGGATGCACATGTCAGTTTAACAGATCGTTCTAGTACATCGTAGATTTACTAAAGTAGTTTAATGGTGGTAAGATATCTTCGACTATCGAAATAGTTACGAAGTAAGTTTTTCGCTAAGAGAGCTTCAGTTCAAGTCTCGAATGTGATGTGGCTTTTTGGTACAAGTTTTTTGCCCTTTCCTGGAACCTGAAGTATAATATCATCATCATCATCATTGTCAACTATTATCAATCCATGGACGAAGGTCTCTCCAAGCCTCTTCCACAACGGTCTGTCTTGTGCCAATCCCCTACATGTTACTCCCGCATACTTTCGAATTTCATCCACCCATCTTCCATGTGGTCTTCTTCTGGGTCTTTTCCTGTCCCTTGGAATCCAACCTCTGTCCATCGATGGTCTGTCCTTCTGGCAGTATGTTCAGCCCATTGCCATTTCAGGGATTTTACTCTGATCATGATGTCCTCCACTCTTGTCATTTTTCTGATCCACGAGTTCCCTCTTCTTATCTCTCCTGGTTACACCAAGCATGCACCTCTCCATGCTACTTTGAGTTGTCTGCAGCCTTTGTATGTCTCTTTTAGTTAAGGTCCATGTCTCTGCACCATACATAAGAACTGGAAGGATGCATTGATCAAACACTTTTCTTTTAAGACATAATGGCATATTGCTCTTGAAAATTATGTTGTTTCTTCCAAAAGCTCTCCAGGCAAGTTTTATACGCTGATTAATTTCGTCATCAATGTGACCCTCACTAGATATCTGCTGTCCAAGATAAATGTAAGTATTGGTTATCTCCAGTTTTTTTCCATCAATCGATAAATCTTCATTTCTTGTAAAAACATTGTACATCACTTTTGTCTTCTGCAAGTTCATTTTTGACCCCACTTCTTTACACTTGTCAGCAAGTTCCTGGATCATACTCTGCAGCTCTGATGGGGTAGTTGCAAAAATGACTACGTCCTCAGCAAAATGAAGGTGAGTTAGATAATCTGCATTAATCTTTATCCCTTTGTTTTCCCAGTTCAGTGATTGAAAGACATTTTCCCATGTGGCATTAAAGAGCTTGGGAGATATGGTGTCATAAGTATATATACTCATATATATGTATATATAGTATATACAGTATATACTTTATATATACACCGATGAGCCATAACATTATGACCACCTACCTAATATGCTGTAGGACCCGCTTTTGCCTGCAAAACAGCGGGCACTCGGCGAGGTATCGATTCGATGAGCTGGCGATAGGTATCCTGGGGTATCTGGTACCATAATGTTAACAGCAGGTCCTTCAGTTCTCGCCCATTTCGGGGTAGTGGTGATTTAGCGCTATAACGTACAAGTTTGTCCGCCCCGGACATCGAACGCGGGTCCCCTCACTCCGGAGTAGGTTGCTCTCCCAACTGAGCTACGCGGACATGTGCTCTCACTGCTATCTGTCTTTATCTCACGTGTGTCCTGCGGTACAGGCACGTCACAGCGCGAACCCGCTTTTCTAAGTCGAACCACAAATGTTCGATAGGGTTCATGTCAGGTGAATTTAGAGGCCAGGGTATTAACAGAAAGTCACCAGCATGATCCCCGAACCACACCTTGACGATTCTGGCAGTGTGGCATGGCCCATTATGCTGTTGGTAATGACCATCACCAGCATGGAACACAGTTGCCATGAATGGGTGAACTTGGTCCGCAACGATGTTCAGATACCTGACAGCTGTCAGGAATTGTGCTATTCGGATAATGGGGCCTAAAGTGTCCCAAGAAAACACATCGCCCACAGCATAACACCTCCGCCGGCCTGTTTCCGCCCAACAGTGCATCCAGGTGCCGTAGCCTCCGCTCGTAATCGGCGTATCCGCGCTCGGCCGTCTACGTGATGCACGAGGAATCTTGATTCGTCAGACCTGGCCACTTTCTTCCAATCATCCACGGTCCAATCTCGATGATCTTGGGCCCATTTCATGCGTTGTTGGCGATGACGTGCAGTGAGCATGGGGACGCTGATGGGTCTTCGGCTACGCATGCCCATGCGCAGAAGGCTGCGATAAACTGTGTGCTGTGACGCATAGCCCTGATCACCACTGTTGTTGTTGCGAGTGGTTTGTCGCACTGTGGCCCTGCCGTCGCTGTGAACAATGTGCGACAGTCTCCGCTCCCCTCTGGCATCAATGAGATGCGGACGACACGCGGCTGGACAACGGTTCGTCGTTTGGCCATCTGTGAACCCCTTTTGATACGTACTCACTACAGTGGCACGTGAACAACCCACAAGCCGTGCCGTTTCTGAGATCGTAGTTGTCCTTTATCAAACTCCGATAAATCGGCAGCTTTCCCCATTCTGACTCCGAACGCTCTACTAACCGAATGCCGATCCTTGGGTTGAATATACACTGAAGAGCAATTGAATTAGAGATACCTGTCTAGTAACGTGTGGCAGCACCTTTCGCCCTGATAACAGCGGCGATTGGTCTCGGGATGGACTCGACAAGACACCGGAAGCGTTGGGAAGCCATACGGACCCACGACCCCTGAACAAGCTCCCACAGTTCACGAAGATTTGATGGAGGGGAGTCAGAGCCTCGAACATCTCTCTCGATGGCATCACAGATGTGCTCGATGGGATTGAGGTCAGGTGACCTAGCTGGCCAAGGAAGCGAGGTCACGTCGGTGGAGTGTTCATCCAACCATTCGGATACTATACGGGAGCGATGGCACGGTGCATTGTCTCGTTGCAGGATGAGGTCCCCAGTCGGATGTTGAAGACGCACTAACGGGAGCAAATGGTCGTCCAGGATATCCCGGTAACGTTGACCTGTGAGGGATGATGTCACACGTACCAGGAGTCCCATGTCAGTCCACGTAAACAGTCCCCAGACGAGAACGCTACCCCCACCAGCTTGAAGAGTACCCTGGTGGCAAAAAGGATCAATCGCTTCATGTGGTTTGCGCCGTACTCGTATCCTGCCATTCGCATGTACCAACGTGAATCTCGACTCATCAGTCCAGGCAACATTTTTCCACATGTCTAGGGTCCAGTGGTCATGTTCCCGCGCCCATGCTAATCTTTGCACCCTGTGATGTGCGGTCAGGAGCGGTACCCTCGTGGGACGATGGCTTCTGTACCCCATAGCGAGGAGATGGTTCTGGATGGTGTGCCTGCTTACACGTTTGTGTGCACCAGCGATAAATTGACGAGTGATTTCCCACGGCAGTTGGCCCTTGCAGGGATGGTTTTATCGGATTCGATGTACTCACCGTGCACCCGTGACACAGTGGCTCGTAAAAATCCCAGCGCCTGCACGACTTTCGAGATGGAGTGACTTATTCGTCGGGCCTCGACAATTTGCCCACGATCAAATGCGCTTAGATCCTTCGTCTTACCCTTACTGCGTGCGACTCTTACTTATTCCCGTCGTATCACTCCTTATATTGTCGGATCGCTGCATACGTCATGTCGTTTCCGTTTACAGGGCCGCCCACAGCGCCACATTTGCATAACGCCAGCTGTCTCAAATTCAATCGGTCTTCAGTGTATATGCAGCTCTGTAAACTTCACCTGCGCCACCGTTCGGTTTCCAGGCGCGAAGTGACACTTCACGCATGTCTAGCTCTGGTTCGAACCTGACCGAGTGATCCAGGACTTGATCTTCTGACTTTTTGATTCCGGTGTCAAGACATGGATGATGTGTTTGTGCTTTCCGACGCTAGTTGCCTTGATCGCTTCTCTGGAACACGTGGCTATCAATTCGATTGGGAGACTTCTCATAGTCTTAGGTGCTCGCGGGGGAATGGAGGGGCTTTAAACTGCGAAACGAAAAAAGTAGTACCGCTTGTCGTTTGGTCAGGATGTTTTCTGGTGCTGAGAATACAGGTTCGAATCAGCACTAGACGTGGGCATAGCGTCACTTCTACACTGTAAAAAGTGGTGTGTATTCACGGAAAATTCCTGAAAATAACGTGCACCAAAGTTGTCGGTAGGCGTCCATCTTTTAATGAAATTTCAGGTTTTATTTGGGCCCGTTTCTTCTAACTTCAGCACTTTGACAGAATTCCAGTAGTCATCAGTAATCCGTTTATTTCAGAAAAATCAGTTCCACGTTTTTTTGTATTTATTGAGAAATTTTGCAAAATCTTCGATTTTGACTTATTCAGCTCTTTTACGAATCCTTCCCATTTGCGCGAACCATGGACCTTTTCAACGCAACAAGGGGTGCTATCGTTGAGCCACAAAGACACGTACAGTACAGTCACGTATAAGTTAGAACTACTAGGTATATTACAAAGTTTCCGCCGCCCCCGCTAGTGGGCGTTGTAGAGGTCTAATCAGCCAACGAGCCGTGCTGTCAGTTCGTACATGAAGCCAAGCATGGCGGTTGATTAGTTTCATTTGCGGCACTGTTTGCTATTCATGTTCAATTTAGGGAAACGTGCGAGTGAAGCATACGGTTCAATACGTCAAGCCTATGGCGAAACTGTTATGGGTGAGTGAATGTGTCGAGAATGGTATGCCAGGTTTAAGAAAGGAGATCTAAGCTTGGAAGGCAAGCCACGTGCAGGTAGACTGCAGGAACTCGCAGACGAGGAGCTGGAGTCGCCGGATGCCACACAATCGACCACGCAACTGGCGAAACGTTTGAAATTGGCTCAGTCGACGGTCGTACGGCGTCTACAGGCCTTGGGGAAGATTCAGAATATTGGTAAGTGGATTCCGCATACTTTAACGGAGCGTAATATTGGTCAACGGTTGGGCATCTGCATGTCGTTGCTGAAGAGGTTTCAAGGGAAGAATTTTTTGTGGAAGGTTGTCACCGGGGATGAAAAATGGGTCTATTGTAGCAACCCCGTACGCAAGCAATCCTGAGTCGACACAGGCCAGCCATCAACATCCACTGCAAAAGAGGATAACCATGGGGAAAAGGTGCTGTTGTGAGTGTGGTGGGATATGCATGAAGTGCTGTACTTCGAACTGTTGAAACCGGGCGAAACAATCACTGCAGAACGATGTAGCGATCAGTTGATGAAACTAAACGCCGCAATCGAGCAGAAACGCCCATGGACAGGTAAAGGACGCCGCTCAGTCATTCTGTTACACGATAATGCCAGACCACATGTCGGTGCCACTACTAAATAAACCCTTGAACTGGGAGGTTTTACCGCAGCCGGTTTACTCCCCGGACATTGCACCCTCAGACTTTCATCTGTTTCTCTCTATGTAACATTCCCTAGCCCAACAGCGGTTCACCAGAGTTCCAGAGGTGGAAAATTTCGTCTCTGCGATCTTCATCTCAAAACCCGAGTCCTTCTATCACAGGGGCATTTCTTTGTTGCCTGAAAAATGGCAAAAGGTCATTAATGTTAACGGCCAATATTTCGTTGAATAAATGTGTACTGGTTTCCTGATTGTTCCTGATGAAATTTTAGTATGTGGTAGGGGACACCAGGGGACGAACCCTATTGAAAATGGGTGGAGTGGGGTCAAAGGTCACGCCATAACAGCGGGATCCATTCAATTGCCCTTATGCGTCATAACTTGCGTAAATATGGTTCGATTTCGATGAAATTTTAGTATGTGGTAGGGGACCACCAGGGGACGAACCCTATTGAAAATGGGTGAAGTGGGGTCAAAGGTCACGCCATAGGAGCGGGATCCATTTCATTGCCTTTATGCGTCATAACATGCGTAAATATGGTTCGATTTCGATGAAATTTTAGTATGTGGTAGGGAGCCACTGGGGACGAACCCTATTGAAAATGGGAGAAATAGGGTCAAAGGTCAGTACACTGGAGTGGGATCCATTCCATTGCCCTTGTGCATCATAACTTACCAAAAAATGTTTCGATTGCGACAAAACATTATCATGTTATTCCGGAGGTATAGTTTACCGGTTCTGTTGAATATCAACGAAATGGGGTCAAAGGTCATTGCACAAAAGCAAGATTTATTCCACAGCCATTATTCTCATAACTTGCGTAAAACTGCTTCTATTGCGACAAAACTTTAGTATGTTATTCTTGAGGTGTACTGAACCGGTTCTGTTGAATATCATCAAAATGGGGTCAAAGGTCAGGACACAGGAGCGAAATTTATTCCCCAGCCATTATCCTCATAACTTGAGTAATAATTTCTGGTATGTTGGAAAGCGTATTATAATCAATGCATTGCATGATTTTACTAAGTTGTTTTCTGTTGGAGCTTATTATGTTTCTGAACAGGTTTGCAATAATTAAATTTTTTCCGTAGGAGGACTTATTACAAAGTGCGCATTTTTCCATCGTGATTTTTCGAAGCAACAGAATACTTTGGAACCAGAGATTTTATTAAATTGACAATGACTTTCCATTATGGTTAAGAAAAGGTGAATTGCCCTGCTTTATTTTATTTCACAAAACTCCTAAATATAAAATTTACTCTTGATAGATATAACAGCTTTTGTCTTAAGGGTTCCACAGATTCATACATAGACTCCATACAATCACCTGTATAATAATTTAAGTACCCGGTTTATTATACGGCATCACAATACACAATAGCTGGTGGGCAAAATGGGGAGGGGGGAGAAACATCCTGTGGCACACTAACCAAAATGTCATGCGATATACCATCCACAATATACGATCTCGCTACAGAACTGCAAAGTCAGTTTCTCCGACAGACGAATGAAATTTAACATTGGGTTGATGCATAAGTTCATGCCGTTTTATTTCACGAGTGTTTCCCAGGTCAGTAGTGACGGTGCAGATGGCCAGTTCTATATCAAAATGTAGTCAGAAATTTCGTGTTTCTAAATCATATTGCGTTGTGTGATTGCGGCTCATGGTTTCTTGGTTTTCAGGTCCGGAAGTATGGAGTGCCAAGTAGAGAGGAATGAACATTTCCGACATCTGCTCCTCTACGAGTTGAACAAGGGATCCACAGTCGCCGAAGCCACGCGACAAATTTGTGCTGTGTTTGAGGAATGTGTTATTGCTCCGAGGACATCCCACAAATGGATTGAGTGGTTCCGAGGTGGCAATTTTGACCTCAACGACTCTCGACGCTCGGGTCGTCCATCTCACTTTGATGAGGATCGTTTGATCCATCTCATCCACTTGGATCCGCGTCAAACCAGACGCGAATCGGCTGCTGAGGTGGACTGTGATCAGGCCACAGTGATGCGACACATGGAACCTATGGGAAAGGTCCAGAAATTGGGGTCTTCGGTGCCTCACACTCTCACCGAGGACAACAAGAATCAGCGTGTTGCCGTAAGTGGTTCCTTGCTCGCCCATTATCGCGAATGTTCTCCATAATACAAACCCTTTTTGTCGCGTATTGTTACTGGAGATGAAAAGTGGTGCCTGTACGTGAATTTCAGGCATGGGAGGGAACGGTTAAGCCCAAACAAGATGCCCACACCACGTCCAAAACATGACTTTCATCCTGCGAAGATCATGTTGAGTGTCTGGTGGGAAATGGAAGGCATTATTCACTGGGAAATGATGCTGCCGAGGAATCGGACATTCTCATTTCCGTGCCGTGGGATATACAGCTAACGATAATTTATATGGGATGGTGGAACCTTTTCATGACTTTCGGTACTTTTATTGTCTTAAATAACTGAGTGACAGGTGAATGTG
Organism: Macrothele yani; assembly: GCA_039090855.1. Taxonomy (NCBI): domain Eukaryota; kingdom Metazoa; phylum Arthropoda; class Arachnida; order Araneae; family Macrothelidae; genus Macrothele; species Macrothele yani. Next base: position 121,824,694 of record CM076996.1, read on the forward strand.
TCCACTCCACGATAGGAAGAAACTTTTCCCTTTTCCCTTAGGGCCCTCTAAGCTATCGTCTGTCATTGTGTTATAGTCGAAAGCGCAGGAAACGGATAATTAATTTATGAGCACGTAAAGGGAGGGTATGGGCATAGATAAAGACACACTGGTAGATGAGATGGCACGTAAAAGAGAAAGAGAGAGAGAGAGAGAGAGAGAGAGAGAGAGAGAGAGAGAGAGAGAGAGAGAGAGAGAGAGAGAGAGAGAGAGAGAGAGAGAGAGAGAGAGAGAGAGAGAGAGAGAGAGAGGTTTTGCTTTAAGTTCTAGGCTCACAGTTGAATATATCTCCATGGAAAAAAAATTTGGTAGCATCAGGAGAATTCCTACAGCGTGTTGATGTTCCATTTGGTGCGAGCACAAGAAGATGAAAAAAAAAAAAAAAGAAACTACATGCAAACTCGTTGCTTACAAAGATCCTGTGACATAAAGATCTCGTAGGGGCAATGCCCACACAGCCTGATCTGTGAGGGCACGTGCCCCTACGGGTTAGGCTGCACTGTGTGAAGAGGCAAAACTCTCCTCTCCGCTATCCCACGACGCACGTCTTTCATCAGTTGCGCACTTCTTCTTCCATGAAATTTGCTTTCATTAGTCGATAACATCTTCCTATGAGTACGTAAAATTAATTTTGCGCAAACCTAATCTTACTCATAAGTATGCACATTGAACTTCAGCGCATTATTTATACGAAGAATAAATAAAGCACGAAGGCCTGGTGTGCTCCGTAATTTGCTTTTGTAAAATAATATAATTTACTACTACCGTATGCTGTGTAATTTATCTGCTTTCGTAAAATTACATAGTTGACTACTTCTGTGACTATTACCCCTGTTATTTCAATAGTCCCACATGCAGAATAGTATAGTTGTCTGGAAGCGATAATTATATTAAGGGCATTTAATACAATAAAAACTGAGCGTTAAAGGGGTAATAGAATCACTTTAGGATAATCCATTCAGGCAAAACGCACATAGCATCATGTAAGTGAATTGAATTTATGCTTCTCCGCAGTTCAAGGCAATTCTAATAACATTTTAACCCGATTGTGTTCATCGTTGGTGGTTACCTCCACATTCATACAGTTTTAATGACGATTGGGATAATTTCAGCTCTGTTCATCTTTCCAAGGTTTCTACTGAGTGAGTGTTTTTCGTTTGAGCAAAGTGTTTGCGAAGGGTAAATGAGGTTTCTCTATTATTTCCATGCCAGATGATTCTTTCAGGAGGTCTGCGATCAAGATAAATAGACATCTGCCAGTCTCAGCTTCAGGAACAGAAAGATCTGGATGGGTTTCTTCCATTACCTGGACATAGTATGCATGCGTCGAACGTGTGATCAAAACTGAATCGGTGCAGCGATTGGGGAATAATTTTTCCTCAGAAAAATCTTTTTTCAGCTTCGGGCCAATTTTCTTCTTGTGTATCGGCTAGGTGAGATTGGTTTAAGAATTTTCGTTTCCTTCATTCTCACCCAAGACTGGTGACCCTTTCTTTAGGTATTTTACTTCGAAATTTATTCACCCACGCACACAAATGGATCGGAAAATCGGAAGGATGTAAAGAGAAAGACCCCGAGAAACAGGAATCAAATAGCAGGTGCAGTTTCTACAAAAAAAAAAAAAAAAAAAAAAAAAAGGAAGGGGCGCATAACGCTTTTTTTCAAACTAACTGCATCTTCATTCAAGTGCAGATATTGAAAGACAGTACAAAAGAATGCAAAAGCAAAGCCGAGAATAAAAGAATGGAATCAATCTACAACAAAAAAGCTACCATATATACAGATTTTAAATTTCTAAAGCTGAAGAAAAACAAACAAAAAAAAAAAAAAAAAGAAATTTAAGGCGGAAAAGGTGCGATGATACAGCGAGAATTCATCTATTTTCATTTCAGCGAAATCTCAGAGAGAACTTCGACATTTCGTTATACCAGTAATGTGACTCCATTATGGCAACACATTTCGAGAAGCAGATTTTGTTTTTTATTTTTCGGTTATTTTTTTATTCGTTAACACGCAGCTCGAGGAAAAGTCTTCTTTTATTCCGGGCAACGAAGCCGAAGACGCAGGCATACCTTCCATTTGCTCCTGACAAGATTTTCCTCTTTTTCTTAGCTTGAAAGTGTCTGCTGCACTTTAGAATTCTCTCTCGAATCCCAAGCGAAACAGCGTCATGACTGACATGGAAGGAAGAATATTTACTACTGCCTTGTCAAGGGCATTTCTTGGGAGGCATTTTCCAAGAATTCACGTCGTACAGCAGGCACGATCCAATATTCTATCTATAGCTCCTAAGGCTTTATAGCTGGATACAAGAGGGACGTCTTTGCCTTCAATTCAATTTTCAAGCGAACGTGTGAAGCCGTTAAGCGATTGCTTGCATAAAGCGCTTAATTACCCTATTCCACTAAGTCGAGAGTGTTCTGCTTACCCTTGCGACTTGAAGTTTGATCACAACTTGCCTAGGAATTTCAGTAGATGTTGCAAAATAATTATGCAGAATCATGACAGATCCTCTGAGTATGGTTGGTAAAATAAACGTAACAAAATGTCATAACATTAAAATAAAACTTTAATTTTTATTTTATTATGCCTAAAGGAGTTCTGTGTGAGTAAACCTTTAATAAGAAATGCTTAATCTGCTCTTGGTCTTAATATTTTCTCTACCTCAGCTTAGCGTAGTCACTCTTTTTACTTTAAAAAAATTAGGTTTTCTTCTCAGCAGGATTATATTTTTCCTCTCTTTGAATCACAATTTAACTCAGCCCTGGAGCATGTAACATTTGTGGTAGTGAGCGTAAATCTACCCTGAAATTTGTTGATGCACTGAAGAAAAGTGATTGGATTGATTTATCAATGCGACATGTATATATATATGGAAGTGTAATTGCTCCTGGAGATTATCTAACCACCTTCGTTTTGCTGATGACGTAGTCATTTTTGCAACTACCCCATCAGAGCTCCAGAGTATGATCCAGGAACTTGCTGACAAGAGTAAAGAAGTGGGATTAAAAATGAACTTCCAGAAGACAAAAGTGATGTTCAATGCTTTTACAAGAAATGAAGATTTATCGATTGATGGAGAAAAGCTGGAGATAACAGAGACACGTACATTTATCTTGGACAGCAGATATCAAGTGAGGGTCACATTGATGAAGAAAATCGGCGTACAAAACTTGCCTGGAGAGAGCTTTTGGAGGAAACAGCATAATTTTCAAGAGCAATATGCCATTATGTCTTAAAAGAAAAGTGTTTGATCAATGCATCCTTCCAGTGCTTACGTATGGTGCAGAGACGTGGACCTTAACTAAAAGAGACATACAAAGGCTGCAGACAACTCAAAGTAGCATGGAGAGGTGCATGCTTGGTGTAACCAGGAGAGATAAGAAGAGGAACTCGTGGATCCGAAAAATGACAAGAGTGGAAGACATCATGATCAGAGTTAAATCCCTGAAATGGCAATGGGCTGGACATACTGCCAGAAGGACAGACCATCGATGGACTGGCGACATTTTAGATTGGATTCTTAGGGACAGGAAAAGACCCAGAAGAAGACCACATGGGAGATGGGTGGATGAAATTCGAAAGTATGCGGGAGTGACATGGAGGAGACTGGCATAAGACAGACCGTTGTGGAGGAAACTTGGGGAGACCTTCGTCCAGCAGGGGATTGATAATGGTTGACAATGATGATGATGATGATGATGAATTGCTCCTACTCTGATGTATGGCAGTGAAACCTGGGTACTGCAGAAAAAACATAGGAGTCGTTGTATGTTGGAGAAATGTGTTGCTTACGGGGGGTTTGTGGCAAGACACGTTCTGATTGTGTGAGGAATGAAGATGTGTTGCAGTTGTGTGATGTAAAGCAAAATGTCGTTAGCAAGGTGGAGACTAATATTCTTAGGTGGTTTGGCCATGTTGAAGAGTGAGTGATGAGATACCAAGAAAATCTTTTTAGCCCAAGTGGCAGGAAGGCCAAGGAAGTCGTGGGAGGATCAGATTAGGAGTGTCTGCATGAGAAACAGATTATGAGTGCGAAGTATAGAAGGTCTTGCGTACGACGTGTGATGGATGTCAGTGAAGCCCAAGTTGTATGTCAAGATCGCTGTAAACGGTGAAGTTTGATACAGCAACAGTAAGGAAACATTATCTGGTAGTTTGTATTTCTTTGTGGAGCAAACCTCTGAATCTCAGAGAATAACTTAGTGATATGTATGTATGTATAATCAGGAATAAACTGCAGAAGCTCTCTTCCCCGAAAGGGATCTACGAGACGAATCACCAGCTCTCTTATGCACTCAATGAGCAAAACATTAGAGTTACCTACCTAATAGCGTTTTGGTCCTCCTCCTCCAACGCGAATAACAGCCTGAGGCATGGACTCCACCAGATGTCGGAGGTTTTCCGGAGGTAATGCCAGCCACGCCTGTTGCAGCATTATCCACAACTCCGCCCGAGACGTCGGCCCAGGATCCATGGATCTGATGATCGCTTCACGGCATCCCAGAGAGCTTCCACAGGGTCTTATCCGGAGACCATGGAGGCCACTGGATAGTTCCAAACTCAGATGAGAGTTCCTCGAGCCTTGCCTGGGAAGTTGCGCTTGAGTGGGGCGTCTCATTGTGCTCTTGAAACAGACCATCGAATGCAGGATGCGGGATGCCCATGAAAGCGTGTAGGTGATCAGCCAGCACATGCTGGTAGCGGTTAAGGACCTCTCCAGACACACTAAGGGACCTAGTGTGTCGTTTGAGAAGGCTCCCCAAACCATCACATAGCCACCACCGCATTGAACCGAGCCGAGCTGGCACGACGGGGCCATGGTCTCATGCTGTCGACGCCACAGCCGCACTCTCACGTATGATCAGTGCAGCTGGAAACGGGATTCATCTGACAACACGACGTGGCCCTTCTCTGCAGTTGTCCAGTTTTGATGCTCCCGGCACCATGCAAGGCGTAATGTCCGATGACGAGCAGTCAACAGTGGCACACGAATAGGGCGTCGACTCTCGTAGCCCATGGTATGCATTGTACGCCATACCGTTTACTCGCTGATGCTGCTTGCGCCTCCGACATTTAACCTGGATGTGATTTGCGCCGCCGTTGCCACACCGTTGGTCTGTGCCAGCCTCTATAGTCTCCGTCGACCCCGGTCATCAATGGCGTGTGGTTGGCAACCGCTTGCTCTCTGGGCGCTGGTACGTTCGCCGCTGGTATACTCGCCGTACACGCTTCATACGGTTACCCTCAGAAATCTTAGGGCTCTTAACACTTGGACGATAGAATGACACATCTGTCTTGCGCCGACAATGCGTCCACGATCAAAGTCTCTCAGATCATCACGTTTACTCATGTTCGTCGATTGCGATACACTGTTGGGAAGTCCTGCCCTTCGCCTATTTATCGCCTGCGTTCGGTTTGGGTATGCTCCACTCTGCGCGGGGGATGCTCATGTCAACTGCTCACCACCTCTATCTCTAATGTTTTGTCTACTGAGTGTATATGCAAATAAATAAACAAAGACATCGCTCTTTCCACGTTTATCACCACATAGCAACCAAAAAATTGTTATCCGGCCACTTCTGGGATCGTACCCCAGATATCTCGATATCTAGCCGAGTGCGTTCGCCGTACGCTACGGTGGCCAACAATCAACGGCGCTATGTGCGTTTTTCTGTCAGCTTCTGACATCCCATATCCGTAGGACGGACTCAGCAACTGAGACGTCTCCATCTGGTGGGCATTAACGGCACAAGCTATACACTGAAGAGCAATTGAATTAGAGACAGCTGGCGTTATGCATATGTGGCGCTGTGGGCGGCCCTGTAAACGGAAGCGACATGACGTATGCAGGGGTCCGACAATATAAGGAGTGATGTGACGGGAATCAGTAAGAGTCGGACGCAGTATGGGTAAGACGAAGGATATAAGCGCATTTGATCGAGGGCAAATTTTCGGAGCCCGACGAATGGGCCACTGCATCTCGGAAGTCGTGCAGGCACTGGGATTTTCACGAGCCACTGTGTCACGGGTGCACCGTGAGTACATCGAATCCGGTAAAACCATCCCTGCAAAAGCCAACTGCCGTGGACAACAGCGTATGGATGAGCGGCGTCATCGTCGGCTATCTCGCATTGTAACAGCGGATAGACGGACCACAGGGAAAGAAATTACTCGGCAATTTAACAATGGTGAACAAAAACGTGTAAGCAGCCACACCATCCAGAACCATCTCCTCGCTATGGGGTACAGAAGCCATCGTCCCACGAGGGCACCGCTCCTGACCGCGCATCACAGGGTGCAATGATCAGCATGGGCGCGGGAACATGGCCACTGGGCCCTAGACATGTGCAAAAATGTTGCCTGGACTGATGAGTCGAGATTCACGTTATTACATGCGGATGGCAGGATACGAGTACGGCGCCAACCACATGAATCGATGGATCCTTTTTGCCACCAGGGTATTCTTCAAGCTGGTGGGGGTAGCATTCTCGTCTGGGGACTGTTTACGTGGACTGAAATGGGACCCTGGTACGTGTGACATCGTCCCTCACAGGTCAACGTTACCGGAATATTCTGGACGACCTTTTGCTCCAGTTTGTACGTCTTCAACATTCCACTGGGGACCTCATCCTGCAACAAGAAAATGCACCGTGCCATCGCTCCCGAATTGTATCCGAATAGTTGGATGAACACTGCACCGGCGTGACCTCGCTTCCTTGGCCAGCTAGGTCACCTGACCTCAATCCCATCGAGCACATCTGGGATGCCATCGAGAGAGATGTTCGAGGCTCTGCCCCCCTCTCTATCAAATCTTCGTGAACTGTGGGAGCTTGTTCAGGGGTCGTGGATCCATATGGCTTCCCAACGCTTCCGTTGTCTTGTCGAGTCCATGCCGAGACGAATCGCCGCCGTCATCAGGGCGAAAGGTGGTGCTACACGTTACTGAACAGGTATATCTAATTCAATTGCTTTTCAGTGTATATTAATTATAGCAAACAAATCCAAAGGGCGAGAACAACAGTGAATATCCTCTAAATACGTGGCGTCAGTGATTAACAAAGGCATCGCTCTATTCACGTTTATCAACACATAGCAACCGAAAAATTGTTATCCGGCCACTGCTGGGATCATACCCTAGATCTCTCGATATATAACTGAGTGCGTTCGCCTTGCGCTACAAGAAGCAGCTGACAGATAAACGCACATAGCGCCGTTGATTGTTGGCCATACGGCCGCGGGTGGCCTAGTAGGCAACGTTTGTGACTGCCACGGAAAGGACCTCAGGTTCGATCCACTAAATATCCGCCGTGCGTCGGATGGGCACGTTAAGCCGTCTGACCTCGGGTACTGGCCCCCGGTAATTAATAAAGGCGTCTTCCTCCCCATTTCTACTTCGCTTCCGTGTCACTTTCTTATCGGGCAGTCTAGCCCAAATCTCCTAGCTTTCTATTTCCTAGTGTTGTTTACGACCTGGGGTCAGACACTCCCTTCCTAAAAATCCTCTACATATGATCATTTGATTGTTGGCTATTGTAGCGTAAGGCGAACGCACTTGCCTAGACATCGAGAGATCTGGGGTACGATGCCAGCAAGAGGAGGATAACAATTTTTCGGTTGCTATGTGTTGATAAACGTGGAAAGAGAGATATCTTTGTTTGTTCACTGACGCCACGTATTTAGAGGATTTTCACGAGTGTATATTGGATTCAGGAGTAGCTGCAGCACTATAGATCATATCCACGTACTGAGAGAACTAATTGAAAGAGCAAGGACATATGAACCTCCATTATGCATGGCTTTTATGGATTATGAAAAGGCCTTTGATTCGGTGAAAACATCAGAAAAAATCAAATCCTGCGGTATTGAAGATGCATACATTAATATTATTAATAAGATCTATGAAAATGCAAGTGCAAAGATTCGGGTATTTGAGAATACAGCACCCATAAAAATTGGAAAGTTGGAAAGGGGGTGAGACAAGGTGACACTATAGCTCCCAAACTCTTTAATGCCACATTGGAAAATGTCTTTCAATCACTGAACTGGGAAAACAAAGGGATAAAGATTAATGGAGATTATCTAACTCCCCTACGTTTTGCTGATGACGTAGTCATTTTTGCAAATACCCCATCAGAGCTGCAGAGTATGATCCAGGAACTTGCTGACAAGAGTAAAGAAATGGGATTAAAAATGAACTTTCAGAAGACAAAAGTTATGTACAATGCTTTTACAAGAAATGAAGATTTATCGATTGATGGGGGAAAATTTGGAGATAACAGATACCTACATTTATCTTGGACAGGAGATATCAAGTGAGGGTCACATTGATGAAGAAATTAATCTTCGTATAAAACTTTCCTGGAGAGCTTTTGGAAAAAACAGCATAATTTTCAAGAGCAATATGCCATTATGTCTTAAAAGAAAAGTGTTTGATCAATGCATCCTTCCAGTGCTTACGTACGGTGCAGAGACGTGGACCTTAACTAAAAGAGACATACAAAGGCTGCAGACAACTCAAAGTAGCATGGAGAGGTGAATGCTTGGTGTAACCAGGAGAGATATAAGAAGAGGAACTCGTGGATCAGAAAAATGACAAGAGTGGAAGACATCATGATCAGACTTAAATTCCTGAAATGGTAATGGGCTGGACATACTGCCAGATAGATGGACAGCTGAAATTTTAGACTGGATTCCAAGGGACAGGAAAAGACCTAGAAGAAGACCACACGGAAGATGGGTGGATGAAATTCGAAAGTATGCGGGAGTAACATGGAGGAGACTGGCACAGGACAGACCTTCATGGAAGAAACTTGGGGAGACCTTCGTCCAGCAATGGATTGATAATGGTTGACAATGATGATGATGATATAAGCATTGCAGAAATTTATGAAGAAATAATTGCCAATACACATGGAAGGCATAACAATTTATTCTGTAGCAAAGATATGTCAGAATTGACTATCATTCAAGCGGACTTACTGTTCATCGCAAACCGACCGTTTGTTTAGATTCCAGTGGTTTAGAAGTGTAGTCTGCACGAACGGAAATTGAAATGTCCAGGCCCGTTTCCTTCTCCGGGAAGGAGCAATTTTCAAGTGTTCTGACGAGTTGGATGCATGGATGAAGGTTGATTCCGGAATCTCTATGCTAGGGATGGCCAGAACATAGCTCGCGGATTTCCGTATCACCTCTGTCATAAAGTTTTGATACTACGTTTAAGTTAAAGGTGTCAAAGCTAACAAGAAAGGTGACACCGAATTTACGTGTGGAATGAGCACGTCTTTTCAATCCGTTCCGACGCGGATTCAAGTTATCAAAGCTACTCAAAGTCAATGGAACCGGTGTGGAAAACTGTAATATTTGACCAAAGAAAGAAGTTTTTCAATCGGGTTTTTAATCCCATAGATATTGCTGCAAACGGAATCGTGAACTTCTGCTTCTCTGGTTGCAGGCTTGTGCGTTAAGAGAAATTAAAAATTATATGAGAAATATTTCGCAGAGAAAATGCTCTCCAGCACAGAAAGAATTTTTCAAATTGGACTCTTAGAAGCAGAGATATCGAGAAATATAAGATATGCCTCTACATTCCCTGGCGGTAAAAACAGGCATTATTTTAAGGAGAAGGTAGTTTCAAAAGGTTTTTCGACGTGAGCGGTATTTGTCCAGGAAAGAATTTTTTCAATCAAGTTTTCAGGTGCTCACATTTTGCTGCAAATACATCAGAAACAGAAATTAACACTTGTACTCCCTGGTGGCCAAACGATTCCTTACAAAGTATTAGAAATTATATCAAAGACATTTCCCATCAGGAGTTGTATGCGACACAGGAAGAATTTTTCAAATCGGAGTTTTAGAAGCAGAAATATCAGGGAAAACGCAATTTGCCTTAATGCTCTCCTAACGGAAAGTCTATGAGTTACATGAAAAAGTGACTGTGCCTAATATACTCTTCGACATAAATGGAATCGAAAGGTAAAAGAAATTTTTAAATCGGATGTTTAGAAGCAAATCTATGGAATAAAATTTATTTTGAATTCAGTATCATCTGCATTTATGCCCTCTAGCGGCGAAATTGTACATCGTAAAAAAAATAAATAAATAAAGGATCATCATTCGCACATTTCAAGCTTCCCAATGCACACAGAATGTTGCAAATCGGACTAATAGTTGCAGAGATATGTTGCCCACCGACGGACGGACGAACAGACAAACCGATAACAGAAGCACGATCTTTTTTTTAAATTAAAGACGTGGTAAAAAAGTAAATACAGTGAGATCCGTTTGCTGCGGAAGATTTTCTCGATCCCTTCATCGACAATATATTCAATACACATATAACGTGAAAAGAGGGGGTGGGGGAGGTTCGTACGCTAAAAGAAATGCATGATACGGAAAGTTTAAGCTATATCATTCCATAATCACACAAGTAGAAAACATTTTGGTACTACAATTTGTACCCCGTACATCGATTTAGTTGAAAGCGAAATGCACAACATTATTGGAAGTTTCAGTGTTGTTCATTGTGAAATTGGAAAGTCCATCGTGATGAAAAAAATCACAGGACAATAACGGTCTACTATGAGCACAAAAATCAGTATTTCTGAAATCTTTTAAGTGTGAAATAAGGAAGAAATAAAAAAGATTGCCAAACGGAAATACTGCCTACTTTTTAAACAAATTAGTGCGTTTTTATTTTGGGAAGGTGGATTTTCTTGGTTGCAACTTTTAATTAATTAATGAAGTTGTGACGTGCCTGCGCCGCAGGAAGCACATGAACTAAAGGCAGATAGCAATGAGAGCACATATCCGCGTTGCTCAGTTGCGAGAGCGACTTACTCCGGAGTGAGGGGGACCCGGTTTCGATGCCCGGCGTGGCTGTTTTCGCAACTGAACTAGGTCGGCAGACTCTTCGTTGCAAAACTTCCGATTTGGCTAATACGTCATCTACGTCACGTGACTTAGTACCTTAGAAGTTCAACTAAGTCACGTGACTTAGTACTTTAGAAGTTCAACTAAGTCTGCTAGGTACTGAAACCAATGTTCCACGACATGCCCGGAATATATAAAAATTCTAGTGTTAGTGCATGAGTCAGCAGTCACAAAAACGTACTACGCTGCGGCGATGGGGGGGGGGGTTAATGATTATTACAGGGCATATGTTCACTTTCACGACTAATACGAAAATACACACCGAGGAGCCATTACATTATGACCAACCCCAGCCTACAGAAATAAGGTCACCTGGAGACCGAACGGTGGCGCAGGTGAAGTTCACAAAGCAGTATATATACACAACCCGAGAACCGGCTATCGATTAGTAGAGTGTTCGGAGTCAGAATGGGAAAAGCTGCCGATTTATTGAAGTTTGATAAAGGACAAATTGTGATGGAACGGTGCCTCGGAACTATGATCTTGGAAACTTCCAGGCTTGTGGGTTGTCCACGTGCTGCTGTAGTGAGTACGTACCAAAAGTGGTGCACAAATGGCCAAGTGACGAACCGTCGTCTAGCCATGTGTAGTCCGCAGCTCATTGATACCAGAGAGGAGCGGAGACTGTCAAGCATTGTTCACAGCGACCGCAAGGCCACAGTGCGACAAATCACCCGGAGCTACAACAGTGATGATTAAGGAAATATGTCATAGCACACAGTTCATCGCAGCCTTCTGCGCATGGGCCTGCGTAGCCGAAGACCCAGCCGGGTCCCCATGCTCACTGCACCAACAACACATGAAATGGGGCCAAGATCATCGAGATTATGGATGATTGAAACAAAGAGGCCTGGTCTGACGAATCAAGATTCCTGGTGCATTACGTCGACAGCCGAGCGTGGTTACGGCGATTAACAACGGAGGCTATGGCACCTGGATGCACTGTTGGGCGGAAACTGCCCATCAGTGGCGGTGTTATGCTGTGGGGGATGTTTTCTTGGGACACTTTAAACCTCATTGTCCCAATAGCACAATCCCTGACAGCTGTCAGGTATCTGAACATTGTTGTGGACCAAGTTCACCCATTCATGGCAACTGTGTTCCCTACTGGTGATGTCCATAACCAGCAGGATAATGTGCCATGCTACACTGCAAGAATCGTCAAGGAGTGGTTTGAGGAACATGCTGACCCAATGGCCTCCAAATTCACCTGACCTGAACCCAATCGAACATTTGTGGTTCGACTTGGAAAATAGGGTTCGCGCTAAATCACCACCACCCCGAAATGTACGGGAACTGGAGGACCTGCTGTTGATCTTATGGTACCAAATACTCCAGGTTACCCATCGCCACCTCATCGAATCGATGCTTCGCCGAGTGGCCATTTTTTGGGGGTCTAAAGAGGATCCTACATCTTATTAGGCAGATGGTCATAATGTAATGGCTCACCGGTGTAAGTCCCGTAGATTTCTGCATTCAGCAGATTTGACTGCAGTATAAAAACTGTTCGTATAAACTCATCAAGGTGTCCATCAGTCGAAACAGAGCGGTACTATGATTTAAATACTTTTTACGTTGCGCACAAGTACTCTTATAAAAATATGTTATAAATAGAATGAAAATCATTATATGCGCGCATGTTTTGGTTTTAGTATATTTATTTTTTGAAAGTTTTACACTGGAGGTTGATGGTGCAAATTTAGAAGGTAACTGATGTCCTCAAAGACGGAAATTAATAGGCGTATAAAGCTTGGCTGGAGTACAAATGGAAGAAACAATGCAATTTTTAAGTGCAATTTCCCATTATGTCTTAAAAGAAAAGTGTTCAATCAGTGCATTATCTTCCAGTTCTTCGTCATTGATCAAAGACACGGACCTTAACTAGAAAAGACGTACAAGAGGCGGTGGAGCAACTCAACGAAGCATGGAGAAATGCATGTTTGGTGTAAACCAAGAAATATAGGAAAAGGAACTCCTGAATCAGAAAAATGACAAGGTGGAGAACATACACCGGGGCGCCAATATATTATAACCAGCGCGCGTCTTTGGATTTAAACTTCATTACTGAAAATTATAAAAGATGGAAAAAGGCATTATTGCGACCTATTTTACCAAAGACACAGATGCCAAAGCAAATTTTTAGCTACATTGGTAATGAGTACTAGAATGGGTTGCCTGTGGAGTTAATTGATATTAATAATTTAACATTATTTAAAAAAAAACTAAAGATGTACTTACTTACTGAAACGATGAAAGTTTTCCGTCTTTAGCACGATTTTAATGATAAAAAATGAATAAAATATACACTTAAAAACATGAGCACTTTCGAGGCAGCGGCTGCCTCATCCTCAAATGTAATGAATAAAGACACATTGGATCTATATATAATATAGATCCTTGCATTGTGGGAAGCTTAGTAAGTTAATAGCCAATAGTAATCTACATGCGCCAAACTGTTGCGTATATTGTTGGCCCAATGGTCTATGAAGAAAACATGGAAATATATTATAGAAATCAGATATGGTGTAGGGTGGGTAAACATTCAATTAAAGTTTATATTACAATTTATAATTTACTGTTTTAATAAGCGACTTCTAAACATTATGTAACTCATAGGTTATAACGAAGTAAATTTCTCCGTCATTTCTATCCGCGCCAGGATTCGAACCCGGGTCCCCTCATTCCGGAATAAGTCACTCTACCAATTGAGCTACGCGGACGTTTTATTCTGATTCCTATCTGCCTTTATGTCGTGTGCGTCCTTTCTGGCAGGTACGTCACATATCCTGGTACGTTACATCATCTCCCCCCTTATTTTTTTTTCGAAGTGCTGGAGAAGGGATTCTCTTATTTTTCCTATCTCGCGGTGTGGAAAGAACATCACACCAATGCGAGATTCTGAACTGTCGGGTCATCCGGATAGTTCGGGTGCCATTATAACGAAGTAAATTTCTCCGTCATTTCTATCCGCGCCAGGATTCGAACCCGGGTCCCCTCATTCCGGAATAAGTTGCTCTACCAATTGAGCTACGCGGACGTTTTATTCTGATTCCTATCTGCCTTTATGTCGTGTGCGTCCTTCTGGCAGGTACGTCACATCTCCTGGTACGTTACAAGGTAGCATGTTTATTACAACATTGTACTCCGGAAGTCTCAATATATACACTTTCTGCAGTTAAAAGGTCACCAAGTTTACTAGGTGTGTTAATTATTCTTGCATTATCCCAGTCGGGATTAAGATCATTTTGGATAACAGATTTGGCAAGGGATGTACAATGCATGCCTGTTTTAATATTGTATTTATGTTCCTTTATTCGTAATCCTAGATTACGTTTTGTAGAACCCACATAATTAGAGGCTGTTTGTCCTGTAGTTGCCTTAACCAGCGGGATATTGTAAATACCCCACTGTCCCATTTTGCTATTCTGTTCACGATCCTTACGAACTACAGAAAATAAATTTCGTGCTCGTGAAACAAATTTTAATCCATATGGTTTACATAGTTATGTTAAGGTTCTCGTTAAAGGATGGATAATATTGCATAGAACCAACATATATTGAACTGCAGTTGGAGTTTCTTGACAGGGTAGTATGCAGGTCATATTTGACCCTTCTAAACACATGCCTAATCAGATATTTAGGAAATTCATATTGCTCAGCTAAACCAAAAATATAGTTAACTTCTTGCTGAAATAATTCAGTGGTTGATGAATGTGAGTGAGCTCTTCTAAACAAATAGAATAATGCTGACAACTTATGTTGTTTAGGGTGTGATGAATGAAAAGGTATTAAAACAGGTGTATGACAGGGTTTTCTATATACGCAAGTGGTAATACAATTGAGATTATAGTTCTTACGAATAAGAATATCCAAGTAAGGTAAACTATTATCAACTTCAAATTCTATCGTGGGCATGATAGTTTGGAACATGGATGATAGTTCGTTGGCGAATAAGTATAAATCATCCCGGTTGTGAGGCCATGCAACCAGGATGTCGTCAACGTACCTTTAATAAAGCAACGGGCGGTAAAGGAAAGAACTAATGACCTGATTTTCGATGTGCTGTAACAAAATTTTAGCTAGAACAGCAGACAGGGGGAACCCATTGGGGAGCCCTCCAACTGTTGGTAAATGCTGTTTTGAAATATGAACGTTTCTTAACAAGACGAAGTGCGTTCATAATAGCATTAATTTCTGAACTTGGGATATGGGACTCAGCAATTTTTGCCTCAATAATCCGATGTGTGGCCTCAACAGGTACGTTAGCGGTACAATGAGACCAAAGAGATGTCAGAATGAATGGCTACGATTGTGGCTGAAGCAATCGCAGTCTTTCAATAGCCTTTGTGGAACTTTTAATTGAATAAAGTGAATCCTCAGTATAAGTGGTAAGATATTGGGCCAAGGCTTTTTCTAAAGGTCTGGTGGGGCTAACATAGCCTGACACCAGAGATTGAATGGGTAAATTCTCTTTATGCAGTATAACCCGTCCGAACACATCAGGCACACGATATAAGGGGGGGAGGGTGAATGCATGCGAAAAACCTTCAGGAAAAATATAAGCCTTTTTTAGTCTTTCAAGAGCCGCTACAGTAGCTTGACTAGGATCACTTTGAATAGTTTTGTGTGGAATAGCATTGACAACTTCACGCATTTTTTTATCATAGTCACAATTATTCAATAACACAATCTGATGGGATTTATCTGCAAGCACAATAGACAAGTCATTACTGTTTTTGAGTTCAACCAATTGTCTTTGTTCTTGAATAAGATCAGGCTGTGGAACAGGGTGACTAGAGTCCTGTTATAAGGTATGTGCCATTATCACTCTGGCATAATCCTTATTCTGTTCAGGAATATATTTAAAAATGCTTTCCACCTGGGTAATAGTGTTCAGTATGGATCCTTTTGATGGTGGATAAGAGTATTTTGCTTCCTTGTTTAAGGCCTTGGTTTGCAGACTATTAATTTCAATATGCTGCTATTAATTTTTTACTTACTTAATAACTAAAAAAATCAACAGCTAACATACATCTTTCCCTTACTGCGTTGTATAACGAAGTAAATTTCTCCGTCATTTTTGTCCACGCCGGGGCTCGAACCCAGGTCCCCTCATTCCGGAATAAGTCACTCTACCAATTGAGCTACGCGGACGTTTGTTCGGACTGCTATCTGCCTTTATGTCGTGTGCGTCCTGCTGGCAGGTACGTCACATCTCCCCCGAAAGAGGGCCGGGGGCATGGCCCACGGGTCAGCCGTGACCATGAATCGTTGCAGGCAGCCATCCGCTGTAGAACGTGCACTCGAGAACTCCCAGTCAATCTGCTAGTGGGTGGAATGCAACATCACACATTTTTATTTTTCGAAGCCCTGGAGAAGGGATTCTCTGATTTTTCCTATCTCGCGGTGTGGAAAGAACATCACACCATTGCGAGATTTTGAACGGCCGGGTCATCCGGAAAGTTCAGGCGCCATTATAACGAAGTAAATTTCTCTGTCATTTTTGTCTACGCCGGGGCTGGAACCCGGGCCCCTCATTCCGGAATAAGTCACTCTATCAATTGAACTACGCGGACGTTTGTTCTGACTGCTATCTGCCTTTATGTCGTGTGCGTCCTTCTGGCAGGTACGTCACAGTTGACACGACAAGTTCTCAACTCATTTGTTCTGTTTTGGGGATTCAGGGCACGTCAGGTCTCTGTGAGGCCTTTTCCCTGTTTTCCATTGCTGCTATTAATTTTTAATTGCACATAAATATCTCTGATTCACGATGTTATAATGTAACATCATAAATACTGAAATAAATACATAAATAATCCAATCGCCGTGAGATAAAATTTCGCTGGTGGAATTGTCACAAAACTGCGGGAAGACCTAAGAATGTAGTTTCCTTTTAAAATGTGATTCTAAAATAGTGACTGCAAAAATAGGCATATAGAAATTATTTTATGGGATAATAACACGCAGAATTTATTTAAAACTTAAAGGGAAACAACAGAACCTCTTGTGTTCCTTTCAGCGAACGGATTAATAATTTCGTTCCTGCACATCAGTGCGCTGATTCAGCTGAAAAAAACTGCCACGCATTTAATCTGCTTTCTCAGATTCCAGATCGTAAGTGATTCTAAATCCTCCGACGACACTAAACTGCACGTTTCCGCAGTACAGATTGCGCTGCGGTGCTTGTGAAAATCCTTATGCGCAAAATATTTCGTACACAAAGAATGCATGGAAACACTGATCATTGAAAGCAGTTCCGCTCTCGTTTAGACAGCTCATACAAAGTAAGTTGCTCTCTTGGATGATTTTAATTAATTGGATGAGAACAGAAAATTTCTCATTTAATAGGGTATTCGAAGAGCGTCGTGTTACTTCTTTTTTTACTTTCTAATTAAGCTACTTAGAAAGAGAAGAAATGCTTCGGCTTGTAATTGTTTCGTGCTGATCTGCAGAGATGCCAGGGTGTAATCGTTTGGAACTCGTTTCCGCACACGTTCTCACGAAGGTGCCAAGCTTTCGAAGACATAGAGCCAGTTCTTGTAATTATTTATTAAGATATTCTAAATTTTCTTTTAAATGGGCTCTCTGCAACACCGTTTACTGTTCGAACATTTTTTCAAGAGAAGTCTACGAATCATTACAGGATTTTCAATTGAGGCAGTAATTAATAACATTTCACTCATTTTCTTGGATCACAGGTCCGTAGTATAATTTAATGTAAAAATAAAATAGCCTCCGTTTGCTGAGAAGCAACAGAACCGACAAGGTACGTTCTTTAAAAGAGACTGTCCGAGGCTTCATTCCGTTTTTGAAAAAATTAAACTGAATTCAGAATTTGTAAAAGTTTCTTCATGACCTGAGCCAGAGGAACAAAAATGAGCATGTAATGAAGTGTTTGAATCTGTTGAATAAACAACACAGAAAGTCTTTCCTGTAGAAAATCGTTACGGTTGATGAAAAGTGGATATGGTACGACAACCCCAAATGCAAAAACAACTGGGTAAACCCCGGTGAAGCAACGACTACGACACCGAAACGCAATATTCACTCCAAGAAAGTTCTGCTGTGCATCTAGTGGGATATGAAGAGTGTGCTCTATTATGAACTATTGGAACAGAGTCAAACTGTTACTGCTGATCACTACAAGCAACAATGTCTGCGATTGAACCAGGAAATCTGTCGGAAACGTCCATTCACAGGCAAAGGATTGCGTCCCGTGAAATTACTGCAAGATAACGCTAAGCCGCATGTCGCGAAATCGGTCAAGGAAACTTTATTAACGCTTGGCTGGGAAGGTTTGGAGCACCCGGCGTATAGTCCCGACATAGCCTCTTCAGATTATCATTTGTTCCGATCGATGCAACATGGTTTGGTTGGTTGGTTGTTTAATTTTGATGGCGCAAGGGCCATTGTTGGCCAAAGAGCGCCAAACAAAAGACACTCGAAACAAGACAAAACAAATTAATTTGAAAACGTACAAAAAAGTTAAAAACAGGTTGATTCGGTAAAAGTGAAAGATGAGAGTGAACACGTTAAAAACTAGACGAGTTAAAAAAGTCAATCTCCTTTAAAAACGAAAACACTGCGAACATGTCGTATTCTTCAAACAGGATAGTCTGCAGCGTAGCTGCTCCGTCGTCCAACAAATGAGAATGAAAATAACGAAACCGATGATCACAAAAACGAACACAGGTGCACAAAACACGAAGGACTGTGAGACGACAGTCCTTCATGTTTTGTCGCCACGCAGGAAGAAGCGGTGAGTAAAGCGACAGTGCCCAATGTGGAGACGCGCAAGAACAACTTCCTCACGAGCGACGGTTCTTCCTCAAGCTAGACTTCCATAGTCCGATCTGTGCTTTGATGGCATGAAGTTTTTTTTTATTTTATTTTTGGTTTAACGGCAACCATGAGCAACTCAATGGGATATAAGCAGTAGCCGGTCCCTAATGTAGGGTCACTGGTTCCAGGGAAGGGAGAGAGCCAGCACCGTAAGACAAACACAACATCCATGCCTCACAGGAATTCGAACCCTGACCCATCTCGGACGAATGATCAGAAGCCATCGCTTAGACCACTGCGCCACCGGGGCGGCCTCCGTAACTTTATTCCGTTCTTAAGAATTTCAAACTGAATTCAGAATTTGTAAAAGTTTCTTCCCTTTTAGCAAGAACAGAAATCCAAATGCGCTAAAAATTAATTTCTTTTCCAAAACACGTGTCATTAATAAAATAATTTCTAAAAAGTCTCTTGAAAAAAACTGACAATAATTGCATAAATTTCGGTGCAAATTTATAGTGAGAGAAATTAAAGAATGCTAAAATTATTTTTTATTTAATTATACTTTCAAATGAAAACAAATATTTTTTGTTACAGCCGAAACAGACTTGCCAGACCTGCAGTTCAAGATTTTGTGTAACCGTAAGGCCCAAAAAGTTGTTTTATTATTTAACTGCAAACGCAATTGGCAAAAGCGAAAGGAGGTAGAAGGATATCAGCCCAAAGGGATGGGGTTTGAATATGAAAGTCTAGAAAGCAGAACGCGGTGTATTAAAAATAGAGTTCGGTGCGATCTGCTACGTATGTTTATATACAGTCGAGTCACATTATTGGGACCACCAGCTAGTATCCAGGGTAACCGCCGTGTGCAGCGCGGACAGCAGCTAGACGGGCTTGGAGTGACTCAATAAGATGTTGGAAGGTGTTCACAAATATGTGTAGCCACGCCGACTGCTGTGCATCTGACAGCTGCTGGAGTGTGAGCGGTGAAGGATCCATACAGCGAACAACACGATCGAGGTGGTTCCACAGATTCTCAATTGGGTTTTAGTCTGAGGAATTAGGTGGATTTTTTTGGATTTTGTTTTTTGGATTGAAGGTTTAACGACCACCGTAAGCTTCAACAATATTTATTTGGAGCAAACATGAACAGGAAGATACAGATGGCCTGTGCTTAACAGTTACCAAAAGATAAACAAGTAGATGACCTATTTACAATGACGATGAGATATTTACACTATGTGGATGCACTATATACAATGTAAGCAAATTCATAACACTGACAATACTGGACTGAAGGATTGACTTATTCTATGTACAACATATGTTCGCAATGTGCATCAGCAGATTGCCATCTCTAATAGGTGAACACCAGTACAAGGTATAACTATAAATTTTACAGTGCAAAAACAAACATGTATATTTTGAGCAATCTTGAAAAAAAGAAGAAAAGAGCAGAAAGCTTATACTTTTCAGTGTCTGAAAGATAAGCGAATAAATAATCTAATTACAATGATGGTGTGAACTCTATACAAATTGAATGCAATATCTCTATTGTGAAACACTGTCAAATTATAAAAAGAACTATTACTTAGGCTTAAACAAGTGCCTCAATCACAATACTATAGATTAACTTGTAATGAACTACAACATATGTACACAAGGTGCAACGGCATAGGGAAGACACTAATAAAGAATTACAATTCCATGGTACAACTGTAAATTGCACAGTGCAAAGAGTAAAGTATATTAGTACAAACAGAACTTGCGTTTTACAGGAAATTTATACTTCGGGTACAATACAAATAATGAAAATATGAAACTGACTCTTTGTACAGCAAATGTGCAATACAGCGCAGAACATTATGTAAAACACTGATTATTTCCTGGTAGGCACATGTGACATGAGAAAAACCACACTGTGTAACATTAACATATAATTGAAATACTATCAAAACGTTTGCTCCGCACCATGAGCATAAAACTTAAGACATCTAATCTTGACCCAACATGCGAAATGTGCCGAACATAAATTTTACAGTGCAATTAGGAAAGTACATTAGTATATACAAAACTGAGCTTTTGGCATAGCAACTATACTTCAGGTATAGTACAAATATCTGAACGAGGAACAATTATTCTTTGTACAACAAAAGTGCTAAACCTCGCTGAACAATGTGTATTTGACTGATCATATACCTTTATGTACATGTAACATGATCAAAAACCCCACTGTGCAAAATTAATAATTAAATTTAAACATTAACAAACATTTGCTCAGCACCGTGAGCATAAACCAGAAATTATAAAGCCCGGCAGACATAAGGAAAGCGTTGAACATAAAACTTTAAACTTTATCTAAGTGCCTGTGGTGTAAAAAAAAAAAAACCCCTCACCTACAGGACCTTGTTGGTGAGAAACATGCAGACGCGCAGTAACATTGGGCAGCAATGATGAAGAGGGCACCTAAGAACACGTTAATCACAAAACTATGCTTTAGTTAGTCTAAACAAATTCACAGAAGTCAGAACAATAGTCTAAGGTCTTCTGATGGACCAGAAAACCATTGACGAAAAGGTGACCACACTGACATAAAGTGTGGGATTCGATTCGCAGCCTTAGCAACAGTGAAAGCAAGCCTCAAGCGTGAAATCAGTCTGTTCCGGAACTGACTGCACATGGCAGCTCCCGCCTGAAAGATGGTAGGCTGTATAGGGGTAGAACGAAGCTGTTGATAGTAGCAAAAAATCACATGTTTTGCTAATATGAAAACATAAGCACATGACTCTGATATAAGCAACTCAATGGGCTATAAGCAGTCACCCGTCCCTAATTTGGGGCCACTGGTTCCAGGGAAGGGAGAGAGCCAAGGCCGTAAGACAAACACAACATCCATGCCTCACCGGGATTCGAACCCGGACCCATCACGGACGAATGGTCACAAGCCAGCGCTTAGACCACTGCGCCACCGGGGTGGCTGGGGGAATTAAGTGGCCAGGGAAGTACTTTGAAGTCTTCATCGTGCTCTTTCATCCACTCTCGGACATTTCTAGCTGTGTGACACGTCGCATTGTCGTGCTGAAAGATCCCATCAGCCCCAGGGAAGACAATCAGCAAGTATGGGCGTACGTGGTCTGCAAGGATGGATTCATAACGAATTCGGTCCATAGTGCCTTCCACAGGTATGAGTGAACCCAGAAAATGCCACAAAAACATTCCCCAGAACATAACACTGCCCCCACCAGCTTGCGTTCTTCCAGCAAAGGTTGAAGAGTGTTTGTTCTCCGATGTTTCTCGCTTTATACGCTAACGCCCATCTGTTCGATGAAGCAGAAAACGTGACTCATCGGAGAAGGCAATCCTTTGCCCATCAGCGGAGGTCCGACTCCGATACTGCCGATGCACCTTCGTTAGCATAGATGCAGTGACCATCCGTCTGCATCGGTGCCCCATACGCAGCAGAGTTAGCTGAACTGTCGTTTTAGACACACTTCCGGTAGCCCCCTGGCTCATTCGGCCAGTGAGTTGCTCCACTATAGCGTGCCGATCGGACCTCATGCACTTTCGCAGCCGACGTTCACCTTTCACAAACAAACTTAATTGATCAGGTGATATTAGCAATGCACATTATATTAGCGTACATCATGTCACTTAATATTTTTTGTTAGCAAGTCTTTTGTAAAAAAAGATCGTGCTTATGTTACCGGTTTTTCTTTCTGTCCGTCCGTCTGCAGATAAGATATCTCTGCAACTATCAGTCCGATTTGAAAAATTATTTTTGCATTGAGAAGCTTGAAATATGCGAATGATGATCCTTCGTTTCGTTTTTTAGGACGTACAATTTCACCGCTAGATGGCGTATATGCAGATAATACCGAATTCAAAGTACATTTTATTCCATATATTTGCTTCTAAAAATCCGATTGAAAAAAATATTTTACCTTTCGATTCCATTTTTATCGAAGAGTATTTTAGGTATAGTTACGCATAGATTTTCCGCTATTGGGCGTGAAGCTAAATTGCGTTTCCCCCGATATCTCTGCGTCTAAAACTCCGATTTGAAAACGTTTTCTTCATCAGGTACAGCTCGTGATGGGAAATCGTTTGCATATGTTTTCTAGGTTTTAGTAAAGAATGGTTTGGCCACCAGGGTGCGTAAGTGTAAATTTCTGCTTCTGATGTATTTGTCACACAATCTGAGCTTCTAAAATCTCGATTGAAAAAATTCGTTCGTGGACCGATGGCACTCACGTTGATAAACCTTTTCGGAATATTTTCTTCTTCAAATAATGCATGGTTTCTCCGCTAGAGGCCGTAGATATGTATTTTATTTTTGTCAGTATCTCTACTCCTAAGAGTCCGATTTGAAAAATTACTTCTTTGTTGGAGAGCGTTTCCTGTGAGAAATGTTTTTCGGATATTTTCAAAATTTTCAAATAACTCATGGACTTTCCGCTAGGGGGCGTTACGGAAAATTGCGTTTTCTCCGATATTTCTGCTTCTGAACCACCGATTTGAAATTTTTTCCTGTATCGCATACAGTTCCTGATGGCAAATGTTTTGCATATAATTCATAATATTTGATAATATTTGGTAAAGAATAGTTTGGCCACGAGAAAGCATAAGTGTTAATTTCTGTTTCTGATGTATTTGCAGCAAAATCTCAGCACCTGAAAACTTGACTAAAAAAATTCTTTCCTGGACTGATAGTGCTCACATCGAAATACCTTTTGAAAATACTTTCTTCGTAAAATAATGCATGCTTTTCCCCCAGGGGGTGTAGATGCATATCTTATATTTGTCGATATCTCTGCTTCTAATGGTCCGATTTAAAAATTCTTTTTCTTTGTAGGACAGCGTTTTCTCTCCGAAATGTTCCTCATATAATTTCAAATTTTTCTTAACGCACAAGTCTGCAACCAGAATGCGTATGTTTACGATTCCGTTTACAGGAATATCGGCGGGATTAAAAACCTTATTGAAAACCTTTCTTCAGTCAGATACTACTGTTTTTCATACGGGTTCCATTGACCTGGAATAGCTTTGATAAATTTAATTCGCGTCAGAATGCATTCAAAAGACGTGCTCATTACACCCGAAAATTCGGTGTCACCTTTCGTGTTATTATTATTAACTAAGAATATCATCACGTCGGACACTTTACGGTTTCTGATGACCAAACCATACAGAGTGATAGCCAGTGACGTAGTTCCGAGAAAAAAATGCCTTAGCGGTTAACTGTTTTGGTAAATACAACCCAGAAAGATTCTCAAAAGGGATTTAAATTTTGATTTGTTGTGTTTAGTATTGAGCACTTTTTATTGAATGTTTATTGCCAATTAGTTCTATCAATTTTCATCAAAATTTCATGACTTGCTCAATTTTCAATAAAAGAATGTTACACGTGGGAATCAAGTTGCTCAGAACATTAAGCTTTTCCTTAAATACTTCTCTACCATTCTTTACAATCCAGATATTCAATGCAAATAACACAAATCAGTCACACTGAATACATATGGCTTATTATTCACTTTTCCTGAGATTATGGGATGGCGATATCTTTAATGTTTCTTGTTGTTTCTTTTGGGGTTCAGGTATTTGTCAAACCAGATGTGCAAGTCCGGGCTGTGCTGGGTGATATATATTGGCTTGATGCATAAGTTCATGCCATTGTTTTCAGCGCACTACAGGAATTTATGACATGAGCAGGGAAAACGGAATAAATCAACTATGTACCCCCTCTCTATTGTTTACGATGGTGTCCCAATGTCTGGATACGTCTGCAATGTCACAAAAACGTGCAGGTTTTGCTGTGAAGAAATCATCAAGGAAATTCTAGAGATCAACATCATTGTTGAACGTTCTGCCACGGAGTGCCTTCGACAGACATCGGAACAGGTGATAGTCTGAAGGGGCGACATCTGGGGAATAGGCTGTATGTGAAAGGATCTCCCATTTCACGTCCTGAATGGCCATTTTGGTCATGTTTGCACTGTGAGAGCCTGCGTTATCATGTTGGAGAACAACACCATGGCGCCTATGTGGCCGTTTCTACTGAATTGCTCTCTCCTCACGGCGGAGTTGCTCACAATAAAGTGCAGCGGTGATGGTCCGATTTCTCGGCAGCATTTTCCAGTGAATAATGCCTTCCATGTCCCACCAGACGCACATCATGATCTTCGCAGGATCAAGATCATGTTTTGGACGTGATGTGGGCGTCTTGTCTGGACTTAACCATTCCCTCCGATGCCTGAAATTCCCGTACAGGCACCACTTTTCATACCCAGCAACAATACGTGACAGAAAGTGTTTGTGTTGCTGAGAACATTCACGATAACGGGCGAGCAAGGAACCCCACATATGGCAACCCACTGATTCTTGTCCTCGATGAGAGTGTGACGCAATCAAGACCCTGATTTCTGGACCATTCCCATACATTCCAGGTATCGCACCACTGTGGCCTGATCACAGTCCATCTCAGTGGCCAACGCGCGTGTGGTTTGACGCGGATCCAAGGGGATGAGATGGTTCACACGATCCTCATCAAAGTGAGTTGTACGACCTGAGCGTAGAGATCGTTGAGGTCAAA
This sequence comes from Macrothele yani, assembly GCA_039090855.1. Taxonomy (NCBI): domain Eukaryota; kingdom Metazoa; phylum Arthropoda; class Arachnida; order Araneae; family Macrothelidae; genus Macrothele; species Macrothele yani. Next base: position 121,850,033 of record CM076996.1, read on the forward strand.
ATTGCCACCTCGGAACCGCTCAAACCATTTGCGGGCTGTCCTCGGAGCAATAGCATCCTCCCCATACACAGCACAAATTTGTCGAGCAGCCTCAGCGGCTGTGGATCCTTTGTTAAACTCGTAGAGGAGCAACTGTAGGAAACGTTCGTTCTTCTCTATTTGACACTCCGTACTTCTGGACTTGAAAATATAAAAAAACAAACAAAAAAACCTTTAGCCACAAGCACACAACGCAATGATTTAGGCACACGATATTACTGGCTATATTTTTATATACAACTGACCATCTGCACCGTCACTACTGACCTGGGAAACACTCGTGAAATAAAACGGCATGAACTTATGCATCAACCCAATATTAAAGAGAGCATTGGAACACCACTTAGACTGCGCTGGAAGCGACTATGCCGTGCGGAGCTGAACTGACGGACTTTGAAAGGAGCATTGTGATTGGATTCCACCTGAGTAAACAGTCAGTGTGTAGCATTGCAACTGTTCTGGTATTCCCCAAATCCACTGTCGCTAATGTTTTTCATTAATGAAAAGCAAATGGTTGTGCTGCCTCCCACATTGAATCCACGCTCTGGAAGGCAGCACAAATTGAGCGATCGTGCCAAACAAAGCCTAATGCAGAATGGGAAAAAGGTACGCACTTCTTGCGCCACAGACCTGGCCGGCGACGTTGCGTAAGCCACTGGAATTGCTATTTGGACCAGAACAGTCCGTCGGGTATTGAATTCCCACCGTTATCATGCTATCTCAGCTGCATACAAACCCTGCATCACTCCAGGTAATGCCAGACGACGATTGCATCGTGTCCCGCTGCCGTTCATGCACAACAGAAGAGGAAGAGAGTCGTGTGGACTGATTATTCACACTGCTCACTCCTTCGTTAGGATGGACGTATTTGGGTGGGATGTCTGCCTGCGGAACGCTGTCAGGCGGACTGCACTGTCCCTACATTAAAGCTTGGAAGGAAATCTATGATGGTATAGGACTGGAAAGGCTCGTCCTTTAGTAGCGGTGCCCTCCAGCTTGACGGCCGCCAAGTCGAAGACATTCTGAAATATTCCGCACTACCTAGGCTATGGCAATACTTCAGCACAGGTCCATGCCTACTTTAGCAAGGTCCAGCGCCTTGCACGCTGCAAGCTCTGTCCAGGCCAGGTTCGAGGTGCAGCGCTTCCAAGTGTTAGATTGGCCGAAGCAAACTCCCGATCTAAATCTAATAGAACATCTGTGAGAAGAGCTATAACGCCGGATTTGATCTCGGCAGGTAAGCCCTACATTTACGGCAGCTATGGAAGAAGCGTTGCAGGAGGAATGCAGAAAAAGCTTGGTTGGGAACTACCGGTATCTCGTAGATAGCACGCAAAAAACGGTAGCTGCAGTCATTACTGCCAAAAATGGGCCGACTATGTACTGATTTCAAGTAACAAAATGCTCTTGTGTTTCCTTTCGACCTAGGTGTTTGAATTCTTTTGTCTACACAGTGTATATTTATTTTACAATATTTTCTTTGTTATGTAGGGTAAAAGCATATTTACCCCATATCTTTTTTCACCTCTACTTTATGAATTTTTGTACCGCGATGGAGAACAAATGATGTAATTTCTGCAATGGGCAGAGCAAAAGATTTAAACTCACTTATTACATTTCAATCATTGGATTTCTTTTTAATTCAGGCTAGTGAAATTGCTATTGTTCCTCTTCTTGGTTTTTCTAAGCGATGGCCTCTGATCATTCGTCCGAAAGGGGTCCGGGTTCGAATCCCGGTGAGGCATGGATATTGTGTTTGTCTTACGGCACTGGCTCTCTCCCTTCCCTGGAACCAGTGACCCTAAATTAGGGACGGGCGACTGCTTATAGCCCACTGAGTTACTCACGGTGGTCGTTAAACCTCCAATCAAAAAAAAAAAAAAAGGTTAAGACTCTGTTCCATTCACGTAAGTGGCAAAAGCGCAGTTGTGTACAGAGATTGAGTCGAAAGTTTTGCAATATTTACATAAGCGCACGTGCCGCGGCGGGTACGTTACGTGTTTAAACTAATTCAAGTCGCGCACTGCAGTCAGTCGAAAGGGATATAAAGTGGTAGTCGTTGCTATGAACAACATTGCATGTCGTCCTTCTGTCTGTGGTTGGGACGCCTAAAAGAAGAACATCCATCCACAACCGGATAATTAAGGAACTTTTGGTTTACTCGGACATAACGGTGTTCAAGCAAAACGAAACATTTGTCATGCAAAAGGGGAAGGTTCCGTGGAGCACAGCACCACAACTGGTTCAAGAAATTTTGCGCAGGTGACAGAAACCTCGACGATCAGCTAAAGTCAGGTTGGCCGCGAACCGTGGATTCGGAGGCCGAGCGCCAGGCCGTAGAGGCAGATCCGAGAACTAGCACTCGGAGATTATGAGGTGAGCTGGACATATCACAGACCACCGTGGTTCGTCACCTTCAGGACCTCGGCAAGGTCTACAGGAGCTGCTGCATTGTCCCTCACGAACTGATGCCAGCTGAAGCGAACCGCCGTGTGTAAGTGTGCACGAAACTCCTAGAAAACCAGTGCGATGTATGTTTCATCAAGAGAATTGTTACGTGCGATGAAACGTGGGCCTATTTCCGTAATCCTAACACACAACGGCAGTGGTTGAGCACGCACCAGCTTCTTGAACCTGCTGTCAAACATGAGCACTTCGAGCACAAGGTGATACTCTGCGTCTGGTAGAATTTTGAGGGGACAATCCATTACGAATTTGTTCCAGACGGTCTGACCATCAACACCAACCTCTACTCTGAACAGCTGGAGCGGATGTATGCCATTTTGGAGGAGAAGTACTCGACACTGGTGAACAGAAAGCGCGCTCCCCTACAGCAGGACAACGCTCGGCTTCATACCGTGCGAACGACCCGGGTAAAACTCCAGAAACTTGAGGGCATCGAACTAATGCCACACCCAGCATATAGCCCCGTCGGATTATTACCTGTTACGGTCCATGGCCCACTTTCTTCGCGGGCGGCACTTCAACAACCAGGAAGATGTGGCAGCTGGGGGGAAGGAGGTCTTCGCCTCGAAGGACAAGAACTGGTACCGCCGCGGAACCGAAGAACTGGTAGATAGATGGCTAAAGACGGTGCAATACGATGGCCTATACTTTGAATGCTAGTAAGCTTTCGTCGTAAAGGTACGTATGAAGACATAAAGTGATCCAAATATTGCAAAACTTTCGACTCACTATCTGTAGAATCAAAGAACTGGCAGACAGATGGCTAAAGACGGTGCAGCACGATGGCCTATACTTTGAATGCTAGTCAGATTTCGTCGTAAAGTTACGTATGAAGACATAAAGTGATCCAAATATTGCAAAACTTTCGACTCACTCTCTGTAGAATCAAAGAACTGGCAGACAGATGGTTAAAGACGGTGCAACACGATGGCCTATACTTTGAATGCTACTCAGCTTTCGTCGTAAAGGTGCGTATGAAGGCATAAAGTGATACAAATATTGCAAAACTGTCGACTCACCATCTGTATTATAAAACGGAATAATGACTCTAAAGTCGAACTTCGCGACTACTGAAGTACGTGTTTCATCCATTCATTTCAGCTAAGGCACGTTCTTGCAATTTTCCTCTCATGAAGCAGACTTTCCTTTATTTCAGTTACGTGATACCTGTTCCTCACAGACCTTCGACAAAGTAATGTTTCCAAATAGGTGCGTGTTATGTATTTGTACACTGCAGATGGAAAATGAAACATTGGAGGCAAGTAACAGCAAATTTATCATAGGTTGCAAACATTAAAGGCAAAAGCACCACCAACAGACCGGGGTATAATGATTTGTTGGTCCATCAAAAATCTGACTATTTCATTCACATAAGGGTTTTTTTCTTAAAAGAAACTCCAAAACTAATAGCTGATTCTTCCCAGAAGGCTTAAATTAAGAAATCGCGATTTAAAACAACAACAGAGTATTAACATTTTCTTCAGAAACTTTTAGTACTGCTCGAATCAACAGATATTACCACGAGAACAATTACAGCCAAACCTCTTTAAATCACCAACGTTTGTTTCATATGTTAAAGCCACGGAGGCGGTGTAAAAGTGGGTGAGGAATTATGTTTCTTAAATATATACACTATGTTGACAAAAGTCACCGGACACCTAGAAGAGAAACACGACATAGCCTTTTTGACATACATTAGTACGGGGTCGGTCCACCTTTGGCCTTAATGCATTCACTGACCCTTCGAGACATGCTTTCGACAAGGTTTGCATGAAAACAAAGTAATTACACGGAAACTACGTTTCAGAAGAGAGAACGTCGAAGCCTCAGGAGAGTCGTTACAGCTAATCGACGGAGTACTGCACAAAACCTAAATGTACAGGTGAGTAAAAATGCTGAAACCTAGGTATGTACACGTACCATTCTCAGAGAATTTCATACCATGGGTTACCGTGGTCGTGCGGCTGTTCATAAGCTTTTCATCAGCGATAGGTGTGCGCTTCATTCAGTACGTACATAATGCTGCCGCTAACTGTTGCTTAGTAGTAGGCCTTGGTTCCAAACTTCTTATGCGGCGCTCTAATTCATCACATAAGTGCTCTATGGGATTAAGATAAGGGCTCTGTGCTATCCAGTCCACACACGTAACAGTCCTTGCTTTATGGGTCGGTGCATTATCCTGCTGGTACAACAAGGCTCGGTTCCATAGTATTGCCACAGAGTTGGTAGGACATAATTGTCCAGAATGTCGAGATAGACGTGCTGCTTAACAGGTTTGTCCACGATAACCAATTAGCCGGGACCATACCACGAAAAACACCCCCACACGAGGAGTACACTGCCAGCTCCAAACTTCACCGTAGGAACACTACAGTGCGGTAAAGAGTGTTCCCCCGGCTGCCACCATATCCACACACGGCCATCAGACTGATGGATCGTGCATCTGGATCCATCAGTCCATAATACCCGTTTCCGTTGACCTACGGCCCACAATAAATGTTCTTTACACGATTCTAAACGACGAGTAGTATTCCGAGTGGAGATGAAAGGCTTATGAGCAACCGCACGACCACGGTAACCCATGGAATGAAATTCTCTGCGAATGGTATACGTGTACATACCGAGGCTCAAGCATTTTAACTCACCTGTGCACTGAGGTTTTGTGCAGTACTCCGTCGATTAGCTGTAACGACTCTCTTGTGGCTTTGGCGTCCTCTATCATTGATTTTCTTTGGTGTGCCGGTACGTTTTGCTGTTTCAGGCACGCCATGTGTCTTCCACTTATTCAGTACATCCAAACCAGTTGACTTGGGTATGTTTAAACGCCTCTCGGTTTCTCTTATGGACAACCCACTAATATAACACCCAAAAATATTTCCTTTCTCAAAGTCAGTTCTCTCCCGCCGCGATATTTTCACTCAACCTCACAGTGTGATATTATCGCGGTCAGCTGCAGGCTTGTTTTTATACTGTTTGCAGCTGTACCGCGTATCTTAGCAACGCAGCGTATCCGTTCATTTGCTTTTGAAGGAGTGTCCGGTGACTTTTGTTAATAGAGTGTATCATCATAATCAGCAGCAGCATGGTCAACCATTATCAATCCACTGCTGGACGAAGGTCTCCCCAAGTTTCCTCCACAACGGTCTGTCCTGTGCCAGTGTCCTCCATGTTACTCCCGCATGCTTTCGAATTTCATCCACCCATCTCCCATGTGGTCTTCTTCTGGGTCTTTTCTTGTCCCTTGGAATCCAATCTAAAATTTCGGCTGTCCATCGATGGTCTGTCCTTCTGGCAGTATGTCCAGCACATTGCCATTTCAGGGATGTAACTCTGATCATGATGTCTTCCACACTTGTCATTTTTCGGATCCACGAGTTCCTCTTCTTATCTCTCCTGGTTACACCAAGCATGCACCTCTCCATGCTACTTTGAGTTGTCTGCAGCCTTTGTATGTCTCTTTTAGTTAAGGTCCACGTCTCTGCACCATACGTAAGCACTGGAAGGATGCATTGATCAAACACTTTTCTTTTAAGACATAATGGCATATTGCTCTTGAAAATTATGCTGTTTCTTCCAAAAGCTCTCCAGGCAAGTTTTATATGCCGATTAATTTCTTCATCAATGTGACCCTCACTTGATATCTGCTGTCCAAGATAAATGTAGGTATTAGTTATCTCCAGCTTTCCCCCATCAATCGATAAATCTTCATTTCTTGTAAAAGCATTGTACATAACTTTTGTCTTCTGGAAGTTCATCTTTAATCCCACTTCTTTACTCTTGTCAGCAAGTTCCTGGATCATACTCTGCAGCTCTGATGGGGTAGTTGCAAAAATGACTACGTCATCAGCAAAACGATGGTGAGTTAGATAAACTCCATTAATCTTTATCCCTTTGTTTTCCCAGTTCAGTGATTGAAAGACATTTTCCAATGTGACATTAAAGAGTTTGGGATATATGGTGTCACATTGTCTCACTCCCTTTCCAATTTTTATGGGTGTTGTAGTTTCAAACAGCAGAATCTTTGCACTTGCATTTTCATAGATGTTATTAATAGTATTAATGAATGCATCTTCAATACCGCTGGATTTCAAAGCCATTGTAACTGCTGAAGTTTCACCGAATCAAAGGCGTTTTCATAATCGATAAAAGCCATGCACAATGGAAGTTCATATTCCTTCGCTCTTTCAATTAGTTCTCTCAGTACGTGGATATGATCTATAGTGCTGTAGCCACTCCTGAATCCAGCTTGTTCTCTCGGTTGAGCCATGTCCAGTGTTACCTTCAAGCGGCGTAAAAGAACTTTAGTGAAGATTTTTTTTTAGTGGTTTGTAAAATCTTCACTAAAGTTCTTTCACACCGCTTGAAGGTAACACTGGACATGGCTCTATATTATATATATATATAACATTTATCTTTACATTGAATGGATAAAAAAATTGTTTCTTACGGAAATAAAAGTCCTTTCGGACAGAAGCTTTAATTTTTTTTCCTCTTTTAAGGAAAATTTGGTGGAACAAGGAAGAAAGGAAAAAAATTCAAAACATTTAGGCGGGGATGCGTAACCCTGTCATGATTGGTATCGATACCAATGGTGAAATACGCTCGAAAGATTTTTCGTAGTCGGCGGTATTCAGCTAGCCATGAAAGAAAAATTTCCATGAAGTTTTCAGAAGCCCAGATATTAGCCTCCCCGGTGGCGCAGTGGTCTAAGCGTTGGCTTATGACCATTCGTCCGAGATGGGTCCGGGTTCGAGTCCCGGTGAAGCATGGATGTTGTGTTTGTCTTAAGGTACTGGCTCTTTCTCTTTCCCGTAACCAGTGGCTCTAAATTAGAGCGGACGACTACTTATAGCCCATCGATTTGATCACAGAGGTCGTTAAGCACCCAAGAGCCGGCCCCGGTGGCGCAGTGGTCCAAGCGCTGGCTTATGACCATTCGTCCAAGATGGGTCCGGGTTCGAGTCCTGGTGAAGCATGGATGTTGTGTTTGTCTTACGGCACTGGCTCTCTCTCTTCCCTATAACCAGTGGCTCTAAATTAGGGGCGGGCGACTGCTTATAGCCCATCGATTTGATCACAGAGGTCGTTAAGCCCCCAAGAGCCGGCCCCGGTGGTGCAGTGGTCTAAGCGCTAGCCTATGACCATTCATCCGAGATGGGTCCGGGTTCGAGTCCCGGTGAAACATGGATGTTGTGTTTGTCTTACGGCACTGGCTCACTCTCCCTCTTCCCTGTAACCAGTGGCTCTTAATTAGGGGCGGGCGACTGCTTATAGCCCATCGATTTGATCACAGAGGTCGTTAAGCCCCAAGAGCCGGCCCCGGTGGCTCTTGGGCTTAACGACCTCTGAGTGGACGACGGGACTCGAACCCGGACCCATCTCTGACCATTCGTCCGAGATGGGTCCGGGTTCGAGTCCCGGTGAAGCAGGGATGTTGTGTTTCTGTTAGGGCATCGCATACTTCCCGAGTGGAGATCAATTGGTTCTAGGAGCATTTAAGTGAGTTTAGCATCCTTAATCGCTGGACCTCAACTCCATTGAGGATATGTTAGACGAACCGGAATGATCTGTTCGAGGCCGCCATCCCCCACCATAGACTGTGGATGCCCAACGACAAGGCGATACTTGCTTTATGGACGGCAATACCACCACTGACTTTCCAACACGTCATTGAGTGATGGGTGCTATTGTGGTAGCAAAATATGGAGCGACAAATTGTTAGGTAGGTGTAGATAATATTAGGTGTACAAATAAATTTTAAAGCGTTTTAAGACAACGTAATTTGAGAGAAAACAACAAGATGTTTAAGAATCAAAATATGCGCCGTCATTACCTATCACCTTCCGCCATCGGTCGGGCAGCTGACGGATTCCAGCCATGAATTCAGCCTTTCGTCGTGTGACGCGACGAAGTCGTCGACCCAGTTTTTCACTTTGTCACCTGTCCGGAACCGTACAGCCGACAAATCATGTTGCATCGATAGGAACAAATGATAGTCTGAAGGGGCTATGTTGGGACTATACGCCGGCTGCTCTAAAACCACCCAGCCAAGCGCCAATAATTGTTTCCTTGACAGATTCCGCGACATGCGACCTAGCGTTGTCATGCAGTAATTTCACGAGACGCAGTCCTTTGCCTGTAAATGAAAGTTTCCGACAGATTTCCTGGTTCAATTGCAGCGATTGTTGCTTGTTGCGAGCAGCAGTAACAGTTTGACCCTGTTCAAATAGTTCATAATAGAGCACACCCTTTATATCCCACCAGATGCATAGCAGAACTTTCTTGAAGTGCATGTTGCTTTAGGTGTCGAAGTCGTTGCTTCATCGGGATCTACCGAGTGTCTTTTGCATTTGGGATTATCGTACCATATCCGCTTTTCATCACCCGTAACGATTTTAAAAAGGAAAGATTTTATGTGTTGTTTATTCAACAGATTCAAACACTTCATGACACGCACATCCTTGTTCCTCTGGCTGAGGTCATGTGGCACCCATTTTCCTTCCTTCTGAATCTTTCCCGTTCCGCGTAAAGGATTGGAAATGGTTGATTGAGTTACCCCCAGTTGTTCAGCTAGTTTGGTTTGCGTTTGAGACGAATCTTCATTCAGCAATGCTTGCAATTCCTCATGTGCAACCTTCTGCGGGGCGCCGCTACGTTCTCGATCGCTAACATCAAAATCACCTGCTTTAAACCGTCTAAACTAAAACTCACACGTGCTTTTCGATACAATATTCTCCCCCAAAACAAATCGATGCACATGCTTTTGCAGCACCTTTTTCTTGATGAAATTCGTAACGAATGCAGTGTTGAATAAATGCAGTATCGTTTACCATCTTTCACCTACCGATGTGCAAGGGCGTTTGACTGTTGGGCAAACTTCTGCGTCACATTTTATACTCTGGACCAGTTACGGTCACATGACAACAACGCGAGGGAAGTTGGATGTGTAAATCATCGGTATACGTCACACAAAAACGCTTTAAAACTTATTTGTACACCTAATAATTCGTCCATTCAGTACAAAACGAAACTCCTTTTGTATTAAAGATTTAGATAACTTTAATTTTCAGAAATTTGATTCTCTGTAGCCCCCTGTGAAGTAGGTTCTGATTACTGATGATACTGAATGAAATTATATTGAAATCCGTACCTCAGATGTGACAAAGACGGAGACATCTATTCTGAGTTAAAATGCATTCGTATTCTGTTTCCTTCACATGCTTTTCTTCTTTCTTTTTTTGTTCTCATTAGAAGATAGTTTGCTCTCATTGCGCAAAGTTTGTCTTATGTAACACTGTCTGGTTATGTCGAGTCGTGTTTTATATAACCATTCGTCTTTTCAACTTCAATGTTTACTGGTTCACTCTTCAGGAAAGAGAGTAAGGTTTACTTAAGCCATGTTCTGTAGGACCGAAAAAATGAGTGGACGACGTAAGCACTTCTATCCTGAATGATTTTGTTCTCATTACTTTGAGAGCTTTCGCATCAATAAACTTTTACGATGACAGGAAGATTCAAAGCGAGCATAGCATTTTGATCAGCTACTTTTCTCGAGGCAGTCCAGTGTTTCCATTTAGTCGCCCAAGCAGATCCTGAATTCTTCAAAACATTTACTTGCGCATCATGGACTTGAAAGTTTTTTCACTTCCTTTGTTTGATAAAACTTAAGGAAAGTATGCTTTACGTTACATTTACTCGACACCTTTATTACATTTTTGTGTGCAAAACCAATAAACATTTCAGAAATTATTTTAAATACAAAGAGCATCCTGAAAGTAATACCTCGTTCCTCATAAGATTTTTATTTGTAGCAGCAAAAATGTGAAACTTAGTGGCAAAATACTTGGAAATATTGTTAATAATGCTAACCTATTCAAAGTATTGTCTATCACTTTCTATACATTTCCGCCATCTTTGAACTCATTGGTAAAATTCATTTTGGAAAAATTCCTGAGGCTGTCGTTTCACCCATGAGTTCACAGCCAGTTTAACGTCTGTCACATCGTCGAAACGTTCCCCACGAAGGGTGTTTTTCAAAGGGGAAATCAGGGAAATGTGTCAGGTAGCCACATCAGGACTGTAGGGAGGTTGGGGCATCAACGTCCACCCCATTTTGGCAATAGCCTGTGAAGTCTCCATTGAGGTGTGGCGACGTGCGTTATCATGGTGTAAAACAACACTATGAAGCGGAATGCCACGTCTTTTCCTTCTGATTTCTTCCTTTAGCTTTTTCAATGTCTGCACATAGCAAGCGCTGTTTATTGTTGCAACTCCTGGATGGTGACGGGACGATCAGCCGTGATGAGGTCTTTCACTCGTTGCCTGTTGGCATCTGTCACTGCAGTTGCGGGTCTTCTACTCCGTTATTTGTCTGACACTGAACTTTCTCCCTCTTGAAGCCTCTCCATCCATCTTCGGACATCACTAATATCGATTGTAGCAGCTCCATACACCGCCAGGAGTCTTTTGTGGATTTCTGGAGCCTCACATCCCTCTTTTTCCAGGAATTCAATTGCGGCTCGCTGCTTTTCTGTCATTCATGATCTTTATTTCCGATTCTGAAAAGTATTTGTTCCCACATTGGTAACATATCATAGTACATGTCAGTGCAGTTTCATTAAAAGCATTTCAAAATTTAAAAAACTATTAAGGAAGAGGCATTAATTTAGAGATACTCTTCGTACGTAAGTAAAATAAGCCATTTTAAGATTTACTACAGGTTGCTGCTAAAAATGCAAGAGTAAATCAGAAGAGTTTTAGAAAACATTTTTGATGTATTTGTGCTAATACACTGCTGGCCACCCAAAATGCAACACCAAGAAGGACACGAGATAGCAAAGTCAGGTTTACTGGACACATAACAACAGATACAAAGATGAAACGATTGAGCTTACAGGCCTGTGCGACTTGCGGAACACGCAGACATCAATAGTTCGTGTGGCGCCCATGGCTGGCAATAACGGCCGCTACACGCCGCGGCATCAAACGAAAGAGGCTTTGGATGTGGGCTTGGGGTATGTCGGTCCAGGCTGCTTCCACACGTTGCCACAGTTCATCAGGCGTAGCCGCGGGTGGTGCTTGCCGGGCCACTCGGTTGCCGATCATCGACCAGACGTGTTCGATGGGCGACATATCGGGAGAACACGTGGGCCACGGCAGCAGTGACACCTGGTGGGCCGTGAAGAATTGTTGCACGATGCGTGCCACGTGCGGGCGCGCATTGTCCTGTTGAAACGTGGCCGCTGGCAGGTCCTGCAGGTAAGGGAGGACTACAGGCTCCAAAACGTCGGAGATGTAGCGGTGGCTGTTGAGTGTACCCGCGATGAGTACCAGAGAGGAGCGGGTGTCATATCCAATTCCGCCTCAAACCATATGGCCAGGCGACGGACCGGTATGGCGATGCATAATGCAGGCGTCATACAGTCCCTTGCCGCGGTGCCGCCACACGCGGATACGACCATCGTGGTGTTGCAAGCAGAAGCGGGATTCGTCGGAGAAGACAACGTCGTGCCATTCCGTAGTCCAGGTGCGACGTTCAACAGTCCACTGCCGCCACACTCACCGGTGGTGTAACGTCAATGGTAATCGGAGCAATGGGCGCCGTGCGACAAGTCCCCGCTCCTGCAGACGACGTCGAACGGTAGGTGCTGACAAAGGTTGTTGCGCCACACACCTTAATTCCTGCGGTAACGTTCGTGATGTGGCGGTGCGAGCCGTCAATGCCCGCAGCACAACACGCCGGTCCTCTCGTTCGGTGCCGTACCGCAGCTGCGGCAATCGCTCACGTCGGCCCGTCCGTCCCTCCTGCACCCACCGAATCCATACTCACCTCACTGTAGCTGGATGTCGTCCCACACGGACGCCGATGTCTCGGTACGATAAACCGCTGTCGCGATAAGCCACTATTTGTCCTCTGTCGAACTCCGAAACGTACTGGAATGACTGCCGTATTCTGCGGCGAGGCATCAGGAAGCTTCTCACACACAGGTCCGGCAGCACAACACACTTCCACTACTTACACCCCGCCTTCTGTTCACCCTTCTTATAGTGCTTCTCGGTGGCGCGCCGGGCGCACATAATTTGCATATGCCCTGCAATGCTAATCGTTTGCATGTCCTCTCGCGGGCGACGCATGCTGCGAATTTCAGGACAATCGGATGCTTCCTTCTTGGTGTTGCATTTTGGGTGGCCAACAGTGTAGTTAACAATATACTAGGGAAGTTGGTTGGTTGGTGGACTTTTATGGCGCAAGGGCCATGTTTGGCCAAACAGCACCAGACCCAAGATAATCAAACAAACAGTATTAAAAACGTGGTAGAATGCTTAAAATCAGGCTGATTCGGTAAAAGTGAAAAATGAGGATGAAGAAAAGTGTGAATATATTTCAAATACGTGGAGATAATGTAAATATACGATGCTATCGCTCTGTCCACGTTATTTTATAAACAACGAATAGCAACTGAAAAATTGTTCATCCGACACCCTGGGATTGAACCCCCGATCTCTCGATAACTAGCCGAGTGCGTTCGCTTTACGCGACGGTGCCAACAATTCACAGCGCTATTGGTGGTTAAAAACAAGATACGTTTAAAGAAAGTCAATTTGTTTTAAAAATGAAAAGACAGCAATTTGTATCGCGGTGGTCATCTAGGAGCCGCTGCAGCGCAGCTGCGTCGTCGTTCAACAAATGAGAATGAAAGAAGTGAAAACGAACACAACTGCAGAGAATATGAGTGACAGTGAGTCAGAAATTGCACGTCTCACACAACGGCGCAGTGGCGCCACACAGCATGAAGCGGCGGGCGAAACGATAATGCCCAATGCGGAGACGCGCAAGAACAACTTCCCCCTACGGTTCCGCCATACTAGGAAAGAATAAATTTTTAATTTGTTAGCAATATGTTTTTTGTAAGTGGAAACACTGCTACAGTACCTCGTCTGTTAGAAACACCCTGGATGGAATGCTAGAACTGAAGGTGAATTATTTTCACTTACAAAAATTTGACAAACACATTAAAGATTCACCTACCATCTGTATATTTTTTAAATGTATTCGTAAAAATAAAATGCAATATTAAATGAAACATCCTTCCTAACATTTTTTTGCAGTTTATCCTCGTATAAAGAAATGGCTTTGGAATTATTTTCTATTGCAAGTAATTCTTAAAAAAAAATATCAGCTTTTCCATGTCCCTTTTCTCTGAAGAAGTATGAAAACGAAAGTGTATAATTTAATTATTTTTACTAAATAACCCCACAGCATGCTAAGCTATTCAGAAGCTGGGATATGACTGACAATTATTTTTTCGTCTACCTTTGTGATAAGGAGTATTAAGAACACCGGTACTTCAATTGTGATATCATATATGAGGGACAACTTGTCAATATTCACTGCAAAACCAATTCGCAAGCGGTGGAACATTTTCGTATTCACAAAAAGTCTTATACTACACTAAGAGGCAGATTGTTCTCAAATATTTATGTACAGTGGAACCCATTTTATACGTTTCTCCAGGGATCAAGTAAAATCAACGCATAACTGAAAAAGCATATAAAGGAAATAGAGCACGATTCAGTTCCTAGATGGCAGCACATTATTCCAAGGTGTTTACTTACCGTTAGTGTTATTATACTAAGTAGCAAGTAGTATAGTTTTTATGTTCTAATATACTAGTATTTTCAATTCTCTAGTTTTTTTACAGCTTTTTTTGTTTGTAACTTTGTTGATTTCAATTACACTGCATAGAGTTACAACAGTTGTAAGTACAGTATGTAATATATATACTCTATGTACATAGTATACAAAGTATTACTACAAATTCATTTACGATTGATATTTTTTACACAAGAAATGAAGTAGTATATTACAAAAAATACGTATACATTAACATGGTTTAAAAAAAATCATTAATTTTTATTGTTTATTTTTAACAAAGCATTGCATTTTCAAGGCTATTGAGATCCTGCAGTGTTTTCTTACCAGTAATATACCTATAAAAGAAGTTCCTAACGACGCGATTCTCAATCATTTCACCTAGATTCACAAGTGATGACGTTGCCAAATCTCCGTCGCAACTGACGTAATCTTGGAAACTTAACTCATCTTCCTCTTCAATTATAGTGTTCCAGTCAGATCGATTAACGATTTTTCCTTGGGGTGCAAAATCGTCGGAAGCCAACATGCCGATGTCAAATATCAAAATCCAGCTTTTACAAAACAGAATAGTGTTTCTGACGAAACACGCGTGTCGTTTTCATTAACATCCTTCAGGATATCGATTTTATCGTTTAAAGACAAGGCTTTTCCGATATCGTGAAGCCATGGCTCCAATGCAAGGAAGCGAATGCAAATGAAGGTATAAAGAAAAGAGTCTGATATGCCAACGGCAAGCAAGAGTAGGTGTCTACTGCCGTTGCCAGCTGAGCTGACCAATGGTAGCATAAGAGGAGAGCGCGCACTCCGCAGAGTGAGTCATTGAACAGGTGGATGACAGGAAATAAGCAGCACGAAAAACGAAGGGTGATGATTGAAAAATGGCAAACGGAATTAAGGGCGAAGGGGCAGAGTAGGAAGATAGCATAGTAAACGGAATACACGTGGTTTGAATTTCTAATTCACGGCACCATAATTTAACGTACAAATGAGAAGAAAACTAATTCGATGAACGTAAAATTTTTAAAATTTAACATTAAGGGCAGTTCAGAATTCTTAGGCAGGCGTCATTCTACTTACATACGAGAAAAACGTATAAGTGAGAAATGTATCAACGATGCACTAAAGTATTTCCGATATACGTTATGTGCAAAGGCCGTTCCATAAAAACTGAAAGTATTTTTTTTTCGAATGGGCAACAGCACGAAGGGAGAAAATAACAACGCAGACGACTAACTGAATTAAGGAAGTATCTATGGCAATAGTTATTAGCCTTGGTAGATGATTCTGGTTTTGTTATTGCGCAATTGTTCAAGGCACGTCTGCATTTCGCCATACAGTTATGGAGGTGAGTGATTCAGAGTTAAGAAGTGAAATGCGTTGTGCGATAAAATTTTGCTATTGTCTCGGTAAAACAGCTGCAGAAACAGTTTGTTTAATGACAAAGATAAACGTTTGGGTGAGTCAACGATTTTTAGATGGCACCATGGTTTCAAAAGAGGTGCGTTTGTCGGAAGAACTCGCTTCTAGGCCTGGTCGACCTGAAAGTGTTGTTACAGAGTGTATTGTTAGCACTATTTGGGCAATCCTGCAAGAAAATCGAGGAATTACGTGTGAAGACATAGCGGCGTCAACTAATATTTCAAAAACGTCGGCATTCCGCATTCTACGTGACAAATTACTGCTGCATCGTGCGTGTTCCAGATGGGTACCTCATCACCTGACGAGCGAAAAATTGTTAGCACGAGTTCAGGTGTGTCATGAGTGAAAACAAATGATTGCAGAGGATCCAAACTTTCTGAACACAGTAATAACTACCAATGAAGCATGTGTCCACTATTTCGAACCACTCACAAAGCACGCAACGAGTGTTGGAAACACACAGGCTCGCCTCTTCCAAAAAAATTCCGCCAAGGCAAATCCGCTGGGAAGGTGATGATGATAATTTTCTTTGATCATAAAGGTGTAGTCTGCCAGCATGCCGTTCCACCACAAATTACCGTCAATGCTGAGTATTTACATTTCAGTCTTGAAGCATCCGCGACGACACATATCAATTAAGCGACCGAAACTAGTGGGCAAGTGGACCCTAATCCATGATAACGCCCCCCCCCCCACACATGTGGCTGCTTGTGTTCTACAGTTTCTTTAGAAATGCAGTATTGAAATCATGCCGCAGCCTGACTACAGTCCTGACCTCGATTTCTGGTTGCTTCCGACAATGAAGAAGTTCCTTGGTGCAAAATTGAACTCAGATGCTGACGTTATTCAAGCAGTATACGGGTCCTTCCACAAAATGCGTTCGCCACATGCTTTGAAAAGTAGACTGAACGATGGGACAGTTGCATATCATCTGAGGGAAGATACTTTGAGAAAGAATAACATATATTTTGCTGTACCTATATTTCTTCATTTTGTGGGATTTTACTCTCAATTTTTATGGAGCGGCCGTTGCATTATGAAAGTGCTGTACATAGTGTGGCAAAGAATTTTTAAGACTGGGTCTGTAAAATGAAATAGAAACAAGAAATTATAATTTGTTTTGGTTTGTTATTCAAAATAAGTCCCTCCGGCTTCAATACACTTGTTACAGCGATTTAATAATGATTCGAATGCCTGTTCCAGTTCACTTTGCGGAATTGCCTCCAAAGCACGCGTCGAAGCTGTTTGTATGGTCGAAATATCATCAAAATAACATCCTTTTAACGTCATTTTAAGTTTTGGGAATAAAGAAAAGTAGCAGGGTGCTAAATCAGGCGAATACGGTGGATGATTCAACACACAGACGTTATTTTTCGCCAAAAATCTACGAACAAGAAGTGAGGTGTGCCAGGGTGCATTATCGTGCAACAAACACCAACTGTTTTTATCTCGATATTCTGGACGAATGCGACGAATTCTGCCCATCAAACGCCTCAAAACATTTAAATAAAACTCACCAGTTTTTGTTTGTTCACTTGGAACAAATTCTTTGTGGATAATACCCTTACTATCGAAGAGTGTAATGAGCATTGTTTTGATTTTCGATGTAACTTTTCTTGTTTTTTTTGGCTTGTGGTGAGTTTTTTGACTTCCATTCCGCACTTTGTCGCTTTGTTTTAGGATCATATTGCAAACACCATGTTTCATCACTTGTAACAATCGATTTTAAGAAGTTTGGATCATTTTCAGCGGCTGAAATGATGGCTCTGCAATGTCCACTTCTCCTTGATTTTTGTTCATTGGTTAACGTGTGTGGAACAAATTTAGCACAGACTTTTGTTTTGCCCAAATCTTCATGCAGGATGGTTCGAATCGTTTCTTTGTTGATGTTTAAAGACTCTTCCATCATTCTTAGGGACACACATCGATTGTTTTCCACTAAATCACGCACTTTTTCAATAATCTCAGGTGTCCTAGATGAACTTGGTCTTCCGGTATGCTTATCATCTTCTAGCGTATCTCTTCCGTCCAAAAAACGTTTGTGCCACAGGGAAACATTTGATCTACTTAAACAAAACTCACCGTAAAATTGTTTCATCATTTGGTACGTTTCCGAGGCACTTTTACCAAGTTTTGCGTTAAATTTAATAACAGCCCTTTGTTCCATCTTAATAATTCAACATGAAAAAATTTTTACTTCTCTAATGAACGGCCGTTTCGTTTGAGTTACTTTAACAACTGCGCTGTACTTTTGGCAGAAAGCAAGCAGATGTTCACGGTTTATAACGCATTCGGGATTACACTGGTGGCGCCACCGTAGGCTGAAATCTAGCGCCAGTCTTAAAAATTCTTTGACGTACTGTGTATATCTGACTTTCTGGCCACCTAGGGTCTTAGGTTTCGTTAAAGGTTGTTGTAGTTTGCCTATAAATGCCGCCACGCTTCGTCTGTTAAGTTTAAATGAACTAACATTTATTCCTTTTCAATGAAGCACAATATTAGGACATGATCAAGAATGAAATTTGACGATAGTCTGATGATATACACTGCCTAACCGAATTAAAAGTCGTGCATGGTAATACTTCGTGGGACCACCTTTAGCAAGAATTACAGCACGTAGTCGTCGTGGCATGGTGTCTATCAGTTTATGCACTGTATCTTCACTGATTTGTGGCCAGCTTTGCAGTAACAAGTGTGTGAATGATGACTCGTACTCCTCGAACCAATCTTTCACGATTTTAGCGCGTTGAATCCTGGGCATTGCCATCGTGGAACAGGCCATTGCCTTCAGGGAAGAAAAATTATATTGATGGAATAAGGTGGTCATTCAGTATGCTGAGATACTCAGGTGACTTCATTTCATTGCTGCATAGTGTTGCTGCGCCTAGACCAGCCGAACAGAAGCAACTCCAGATCATATCACTTCCTCCTGAGGCCTGTACAGTGGGTACAGTACAGGAAGGGTCCAATACTTCATGCGGCGCCCTTCGAACCCTGATACGTCCATCATGTTGAAACAGAGTATACCTCGACTCATCAGACCACATGACTTTCCCCCATTGCTCAGCAGTCCAATTTTTATGTTCCATGGCGATTTGGAGTCTTTTTTTCCGATTACTCTCACTAACCAGTGTTTTCCTTTTTGCAACACAGCTGTTTAATCCCAGTCCTTTAAGTTCCCATCTCATCGTTCGAGTGGAAATGGTCTTGCTTCCACTATTGAACATGGTTGTGAGTTCTAGTGTCGTTTTTTTTTTTTTGCGATACGATTTCACTAAGCGTTTTAATGATCTTTGCTCACGATTATTCAGGACTGTTTTCCGACCACACATTTTCCGCGAAGTTCATGCCATCATTCCACGCGCTGGACAGTTCGTAATCTGGTGTCAGTGATTTCCGCAATCTCCTTGCAGGTCTTCTGCCCTTGCCACAGGCCAATAATTTGGCCCTTTGTGAACTCTGTCACATCTTTTCCGCGACCGCGTATAACGTCTTCCGCCATGATTGCTTCGAACTGATGAGCTGCACGCTCATCTCGTTCCATTTAAAGGTTGCATTGGCCCGCAGCTTTATGCAAATATTCGAAATGCTTTACCAGTCATGCGCTCCACGCTATTTGCATGGTTCCATTCACACCGCGACATTTTGTGGCTAGGCAGTGTATTTCTTATGACACTATATTATGGCATATTTTCACAATGATCGGTTCTTGTCAAGAGCCTTCCGTTTTTTTCTTGTTTTTCTTTCTTTACGAACAAAAATTGTTGACTTAAAAAATTGCGCTGAAAAGTCCAGAGCCCGTCGTAGAGTAATCGAGTTTTATCACCCTTGCGCAGCTGTATACAACCTAAGCTAAGGTTATCAGGAGGAGAAATTAAAACGGAATGTGATGAAATAGTTGCACACTTTGGAAGTTCGCGTTCTAGGAAGATCCTCTTGTTAGCAAGCAAATATATGAAGAGTTTTCACAATGTACATGAGACTGATGAGCAAAAAGCTGAACTTTTTAATCGGGTGAAAAGTCAGAACGAGTAGCAAGAAAGTGTGAATATAATGTACAGTGAGCAAGATGAAATTGTTCCCTGTAATTTATTCATGTAAATATTAAACTGAAGAACACCACTGTATTCACATTATAAAATTACTGAATTCAAAACAAAGTAAAATGCTTATAACAGCCAGTGCTCGAAATGGGGTGGCTTACGCCGGTATGGCATACCGGCACTTCTATTTTTATAGTATTTCATAGCGACACTAGTTTTTACCGGAATTTACATACCGGTACTAATTTTAGTAGTGAGGACTGCAGAAATTATTTGATTTTTGTCCCTGACCTACGAGAACACATTCTTAAACATAAAAACCGTACGTACTTCGTGCCCTTGAGAAATACAGTCGTGGCCAAAAGTACTGCATCAGTAGATCGAAAGTCAATTTTTGATGTTAGAAGTCAACTTATACAGCGTAATGGTAAAGTCAGGAATACATATTATGCATCATTTTAAATGACATTTAATGCTGAATTCAAATATTTTTACAGAATGTACAGTAACAGAAGTGAGGTTACATGCAAAGGTACAGCGTCTAGTCATAAAAAGCAACAAATAGTAGAATTAGTGCACAATGCATTTAACGTAAAATTACTGTACAGTGCATTAGTGATACTTGCAGGACACTTGAAATAACTTACTAACAAGTAAAGTACGCTTTAATATTTAATTGGATAACCACGGTTTCTCAGTAACAAAGTGCACCTTCTCGGCATGGAACTAATGAGCTTCTCTAGTTGTCCATTGGCGATAACACGGTGCCATACGACCCTTACAGACTCAATTGACACGGTGCCATACGGCCCTTACAGACTCAATTAAAGTCTTTAATCGGTGATAACACGGTGCCATACGGCCCTTACAGACTCAATTAAAGTCTTTAATCGGTGATAACACGGTGCCATACGGCCCTTACAGACTCAATTAAAGTCTTTAATTGAGTCTGTAAGGGCCGTATGGCACCGTGTCAATTAAAGACTTTAATTGAGTCTGTAAGGGCCGTATGGCACCGTGTTATCGCCAATGGACAACTAGAGAAGCTCATTAGTTCCATGTCAAGAAGATGCACTTTGTTACTAAGTAACCGTGGTTATCCAATTAAATTTTAAAGCGTATTTTGCTTGTTGATCAGTTATTTCAAGTGTCCTGCAAGTGTAACTAATGTACTGTACAGTAATTTTGCATTAAATGCATTTTACACTAATTTCACTATTTTTTGCTTTTTATGACTAGACGCTGTACATCGTTTTTGACTAATGAAAATTTTAATCAATTGACAATTCCGTATTCCACGAAATTGTCGATTACATTGTCAAACAAAGCAGTTTTTCTTCCAGGGATTTTTTTTTTTTTTTACTTTTTCAGTTTTGGAAATTTCCTGGCGGAGGTATTTCTCCTGGATGATTTTTAGCTAAATAAGAGCATACCGGTTTTTCAAAAAAACCATTTCCAGCACTGATAACAGCCATTGCCTCAAAAACAGTTTTTGTCTTGTTTTGTTGTTATACGGCTCAAGTTTCCTCTTGTAATCAAGCCTTGCAGCCATATTTGTCTTGTATTGAGACTCTATAGCTGCAAAGCATCAATTGTTTAATATTCTGTTCTGCTGATACTTTTCCCTTGCCATTTCTTTATTGTCGCTTTTCTTGATAAGAAGAATTCAAAGCTGTCGAAGCACGGTAAATTTTCATGAAGTAGCCAAAGCACACATATCACACTTTAACTATTCCTTCTAAAAACGTAGGATCTAAAAAACGTCTTCATTTACAATATTAAAAATTATGGTAGATAAAAGCTCTGGCGAGCACTTACGCGACCACTACGGCCGCATGATCAGACCATTAAGTGAAAACAGATTTCAGCGGCACAAGGTTAAATAGTAACAGACAAGAGCATAAATAATGCACATTATGTAATGAACACACAAATCATTTTTATTCACTACAAAATTATTGTTAAAAGTTCGTTCGTAATAATTCGGATTCTTCTTTCTGAGAGTACTGTAAAATCAAATTCCTCCAGATAGAAGCAATGTATACAGGCACGTCTTCATTACAGCGGTTTTTTTTTTTTTCGATTGGAGGTTTAATGACCACCGTGAGCTATACTCAATGGGCTATAAGCAGTCGCCCGTCCCTAATTTAGGACCACTAGTTCTAAGGAAGGGAGAGAGCCAGGGCCGTAAGACAAACAACATTCATGTCTCACCGGGATTCGAAACCGGATCCCTTTCGAACGAATGATCAGAAGCCATCGCTTAGACCACTGCGTCACCTGGGCTGCTACAGCGTTTTGGTCCAAGTTTAATTATATGTAGACTCTAAGTAAAAAGCATAGAATTAGTAAGAGCAGTTGGACGTTGCGCAGTGGTCGAAGCGATGGCCTCTGATCATTCGTCCGAAAGGAGTTTGGGTTCGGATCCCAGTGAGGCATGGATGTTGTGTTTGTCTTAGGGCACTAGCTCTCTCCCTTCCCTGGAACCAGTAATCCTAAATTAGGGACGGGCGACTGCTGAGTTGCTCACGGTGGTCGTTAAATCTCCAATATTAAAAAAAAAAAAAAAAAAAAAAAAAAGAGCAGTTGACAGTAAGCTCACATTGTCCCAATCAGGTCTCACGTCTTTTTCAGTAACAATTTTTGACAATGTCGAAGCTGCAGATTCTTTACGAATGGCATATCTGTGTGTAAAGCAGCGAGTACCTAGGCTTCGATAGGTCGAACCCACGTAGCAGAGATTTACCGATTGTCCATTCTTGTCCAATAGAGGAATGTTATAAACTCCAAAACGGGAAGTAGTTGGAACTACGTCTTTATCACGTCTAATTAATGAAAATAGGTTTTGGGTTTCTACCCCGAACCCAATAGAATATTTTTTACATACATTTTTCAATATATAGACCACAGATTTTTGGCAGTCCATGCTCCCCACATATTTAATTGCGGATACATTTCTAGTAAGTGTTGTGAATGTTTTCCTTTGACATTGTTGAAGAAGTCTTTGAACACAGCCAGCGGGGTTCCCATGAACTTCAGAAATCTCAGTAATTTTTCGTATTTCTCGGTTTCGGTTATTAGAGGTTGATGAGTGAGTAAAATCTCTGCGTAAAAGGAATCCAAGTCGCTTTTATTTTTCTTTACGCCCTGAGTTGATAATAATTTCATCAAATAAGCTGAAAGAACTTTCAGCCTGAGGTATCAAAGCTTTCACTATTTTAGGTAAATGGTTTAACTTGGAGAATAGGAATACTTTTGAACACCATGCATCAGTTCTTACAAATCTACCAACTTTGTCACTTCCATTTCCGGAAATCTCCCCCCCTCCCCGCCCCACACACGTATCAAGCAAGTTAAATAGTATTTAACAGACACGTAAGATAGTCGGAGCATCGCGGAAAAAAATTACGGTTACGAAGAAATGTACTATTTCCGATTTCGAAACTGTGACGTATATTCTAAATTAACTTTCCTTTTTAGTTTCTTTCCCTATGTAAATCTTGAGTTATTCTCAGCTATTCTTCACTCTTAACGTAATATCTTTCTCTCAAACGAATACGTTTGGCAACACAATTGAGGTGGTTGAATGAACGTGACGTATGCCTGAGTTTTGACAAGAACGAGAGATAAAAGCGACGACTAATCTGTTGCTGAGAGAGCGTTAGGTTGTAAACTGATTATTGAGAAGAGCATATAAACTGATTATTGAAAGGAGCGTTGTGAAAAGAGCGTTGTGTTAAGAGTTGTGTGGTGTGTGGAGAGTTTAGTGCAATATGCTATGCTACGATGTGTTTGCTACATCCTGAATAAAGCCTCTTTTCCGTAAGTTTGACTTCTGTTGTTTACATGTTTCGTCTGGCCGTTAAGGTTTAATTTGAGGAACTATTTCTTCGTATAGTGATGTTTTAAATTAACGTAGAAGTGCGAAAAGACTTCTACGTTATAAAACTTTTTCCGCCCTTTTCAAGTAGGAATACAAAATATTTACAGAAAAGTACTACCCCAGCCCCCTCCGCAAATCCCCTCAAAATTTCTGTTCAGTTGCACGTCGATCTCGAAAACGACCCAAATGATAACGGAAAAGTCGGAATTCCTGTAATCCGCGGACGCATCTTGTGCCTGAATATTACAGGAAAATTATCGAGACACCTAACTTCCGTTTTTGGAAATTGTTGGCTGCAATTTTAAGCTGAAATATAAACATTTGCACAGTAAAATATTATTTAACAGCAATACTAGACAGAAACAATATCGCGAGAAAAGAATTATGATTATGGGGTAAATCTTCACTCCGTTTAACTACAGTTTTCGAAAGTTTTGAAAGACGAAAATACCGTCAACAGACGGGAAATGACTCCCAACCCCAACTAATCCCCCCAAATTTCTCTTCAGTTTTGCATCGATATCGAGAATGACTGCACCCCCCCCCCAAAAAAAAAAAAGTGGAATTCCGCAAAATAGATGAAGAATCTCGTGTATGTTAATTCTAGCTAGTATCCGAATCTTACACAGAAATTTGCATTGACATAGGCTGCCATACTAGAAGATATACTTGACTGGTCTCCTAAAGTTTTCCGTCTAAAGTAATCATTCACGTTTAGTTTCATAAAAATGTGATTGGCCAGCGTTCCGTCGATTCATATATATAACATTAGCACTCCTGTTCTTTATAAGTTGACCCGCGGGTGGCCTAGTGGTCAACGTTCGATCCCAGCCTGTAACGAACGCTCGAACCACTAAATATCCGCCGTGCGTGGGATGCGCACGTTAAGCCGTCGAGCCCCGGGCACTGGCCCCCCGGCAATAAATAAAGGCGTCTTCCTCCCCCGCTTCCGTGTCACTTTCCTATCGGGCACTGTAGCCCAAATCCCCTAGCTTCCTATTTCTAAGTTTTGTTTAAGACCTTGGGTCATACACTCCCTTCCTAAAATCCTCTACGTATGATCTGATCTGATCTTTATAAGTTACCGGCATCGTATCATTAAAACGCATTGTTTCAGGTCTGAAATATTGAATAGATCGTTTTTAGCAAATCTTTCGGGGAAGTCCGTTCAGTCAAGAATCCCAATATTTGCAGACGGACGGACAGGCAGGCATACTAACGGAATATCCATAAGCGCGTTATTTTCCCAGTGAAGAGCCTTTTACAGTGATGAAGCCATTTTTGAGTTAACCTTTATCTGATATCACGATATAGCTGAAATTGATTACAAAACAGCTCAAGGAATCAGTTCGTCCAGCTTCTGGGAAATAGCGACCACTCTGCCTTGATTAATTTCTCTACGGTGTTTGCCCCTGCGCTTTTTCTTTTCTACAGCTCTAAATAACGGATTGGGAACTTCTGGTATCTTCAGTGAACTCTTGAAGATCTCAATACGACTCAACAGACGGATGCTTAATGGAGCGTCTTATAGTGCGAGCTCACTTTCCTCGATGCAACAGACACTTGTATGTAACATTCTTTTTTCACAAAAACAGCAAAGTTACTCACCACTAGAAATCGGTTTATCGTTGATGTAGCGAAGTGGATAGTTATCGGTCACAATATTTGCTAGGACCGTGAAGAAACTAAATTCCTAAGCATGGTCAACTTTACGTAAGTCTCGCTCGTAAGACAATTCAATTATCTAACTGTTATACACTGGCGGAAAGTGAAAAACGAACACCAAGAAGGAATTGGCTGACGATCATGAAATTTACATATGTTAATGGGGCCGAGTTTACGTAGGTGTGATGTTAATTTCGGGACCAACCGGTGAGCACTTACGCCACAGCACGGCATAATATGCAAATTATCGTTGGTGGTATTTAAGGAGTACGGCGAAGTGAATGTAATCAGTCGTCGGCGTACGGGCACCTGCGAAGACCTTGAAGAAGGTGCAATGCCTGGACATGGAAGACGTGTACGATTTCAGCAGTTATCGGACTTTGAGCGAGGTCGTCTAGTCGGACTCCGCGAGGCCGGGTGGTCGTATCGTCGTATTGCGGAGCGAATTGGACTGGGGAGTATCGGTGGTGGTACGATGGTCCGAGGAACATTCCCACACGAGAAGACGAGGAACCGGGAGTCACAGACGGACTGGTGAGCGGACCGATCGACGCATAAGAAGAGAGGCGTTGTCAAGCAGAACATCCACTGGGACGCAAATCTGAGCTGCCGTTGCACCTGAGGTGACTGTGCGAACAATCCGCAACCGTCTACTGGATGCAGGTCTACGTGCACGTGTGCCTCTGGCATGTGTACCTCTGACTCCAGCCCACCGTCAGGAACGGCTGCAGTGGTGTCGCCAACGTCTGCACTGGAGAACGCAATGGCGATCTGTCGTGTTCAGCGATGAAAGCAGATTCTGCTGCTTGGGAGCCTCCGATGGCCGTATGCGTGTTCGCAGACGACCAGGGGAGCGTCTCCACCCTTCTTGCATCCGCCAGCGACACACAAAGCCTACACCTGGTCTCCTAATGTGGGGAGCGATCAGCTATCACTCCCACACATAACTAGTGTTTGTACCGGGTACGTTAAACAGCACCTCCTACATCAACAACATCATTCAGCTCGTTGTTGTGCCATTTGTAAGGTCGGTCAATCGTGGTGTTTTCCAGAAAGATAACGCACGCCCACACACGGCACGTGCAACGCAACATGCACTTCAGGATGTGAGACAACTTCCATGGCCTGCACGTTCACCGGATTTGTCCCCCATTGAGCACGTGTGGGATTTTATGGGACAACGACTTATTTGGTCTCCACGGCCAGCCATGACCATCCCCGATTTACGCGTCCAGGTTGAGGATGCTTGGAACTCAATACCCCAAACTTACATCCAGCATCTGTGCGACAGACTCCATGCCAGAATTGCACAATGTGACGCAGTTCATGGCGGTTCAACCTCGTACTAACCATGTTACACGGAAATGATATTATTCAGCTTACCAGCAAATACAGCTGTATTTTGCCATAATGTTTTGATCACGTTATCCTCTGTATTCCATTATTATGCTGTATAAATTTCGTCGGTATCAGACGTCTGCTTCTTGGTGTTCTTTTTTCACTTTCCGCCAGTGTATTTACAAATCAGATCTGAAACAGTGCGCATAAAGATAGTTTTTATACTGAGCGATAGTTAGACTATCGCACAGTTGCTCAGTAAGGATAATACTGGTATTTCTTCAATTCTGGGGCGAATTTGTGATGTATGTAACAGAAGTTCTTCTACGGACTGAGATCTCTCACTTTTCTGATAAATGTTACTGGGAAGGCTAGAAAATCATTGAAAAGGTATTTGTCGCAAATTGTAACTTTTGAGAGCCTTTTATTTTATAGTATTGATACCAATTCGAAATGAATGAAGAAAAGCTATTTCAGTGTGCTTCAAACTCAGTGCTTTTGTATACACTCACTGACAATGAAATTTGCGCACCAAGAAGGGAGCATCGGATTGAACTGAAATTTTATGGACGTAATGATACAGATGAATAATACACATGATAGCAGAGCTCCACGACAATTACAGAGTTGCTGTTTACCATCTTTGGTGAATCCCCAGCATTGTGCGGGGCTCCAAGAAGCAACCTGCCAACTTGGCTTGGCCGATAGCGTGTGTGAGTCTGGGGAATTCGAGGCCGCGGTGGTGTAGTGGAAGCATATCCGGCGCGTAAAGTGCAAAAAGAACACGCAACTGGAAGACCCTGGGTTCGACTCCCGGTGGCGGCCAGAATTTTTCCGTGACTCACTTATGAACGTGGAAAGAGCGAAGACCTTTGTTTGAATTTCCTGGTCCACGTTAAATGTCTGTATTAATTACAGAGGGATCTGTGGCACGCAGTCCGGTCATCTTCAATAGCGCATCGCACTGCCTCGTGCAGCGATACATGCTGCAATGCGGTCCGGCATGGAGGCGAACAGACGCCTGATGTTGTCATGCGGCAGACTGGCCCACACATGTTGGACGGTGTGCTCCAAATCCCGGATAGTGCGGCACGGTGGGTGCTGGCGAATCAACTGGTCCCACGCATGCTCCATAGGGGACATGTCCGGGGAGTGGGCAGACCATGGAAGTGTCTGGACATGACGTAGGCAGACCTAGGAAACCCGAGCCACGTGCTGGCGGGTATTATCCTGATGGTATAGCGCAATTGGAATCCCGGCCAGGAGTGGAAGCACATAGGGCCATAGAAATGGTGAATATATTTCAAATACGTGGATATAATGTAAATATACGATGTCATCGCTCTGTCGACGTTATTTTATAAACAACGAATAGCAACTGAAAAATTGTTCATCCGACACCGAGGGGATCGAACCCCAGATCTCTCGATAACTAGCCGAGTGCGTTCGCTTCATGCTACGGTGCCAACAATTTACAGCGCTGCTTGTGGCACTCGGCTAGTTATCGAGAGATCTGGGGTTCGATCCCAGCGGTGTCGGATGAACAATTTTCCAGTTGCTATTCGTAGTTTATAAAATAACGTGGACAGAGCGATGACATCGAATATTTACACATAGGGCCGTTGGATCTCATCCACATAGCGCTGACCCGTCAATTATCCATGTACCACTACTACAGCTGATCGGCTATCGTTGCCAATGGCTCCCCAGACCATAATACCTGCAGTGGGGGAGGTGCTGCGCTCGATAGCGAGGTTAGAATTGTGTCGTTGTCCCGGGACCTCCACATCTAGACACGAGGATCATCTGTCCCCAAAACGAAACGGCACTCATCGCTAAACACCACACGTCGCCTGTCTGTGGCATTCCACGTCGCTCTGGCCTGGCATCACTGCACACGGAGTCGGCGATTATCCGGTGTTAATGGCAGCACACCTAAGGGTCGCTGGGATAGCAGATTCTCTTCCGCGAGGTGTTGGGAAGTGGTTCGTGGGCACACAGGAGCCGCTACATCTGCCTGTATAGTGGACCGGGTCCCCGTGGGTTCCATTCGTGCATGACGCACGATCCGTCGTTCCTCTCTACCGGTGGTCCTCCTGGTCCGTCCGGAGCCACTCCGCCGTGGTGTAGTGCCGTTACGTGTCGACGGCTCCCAACACAGTCGGACGGTATGGTCAGAACGATCCACGTGGCGGGATATACAGTGCGCCGACCACCCTGCGGTTTTCAACCCGATGATCAGGCCTGTCTCAAAGTCCGTAAGTTGCGTAAATCGACGTCTCTGGCGTCTATTCGGCATTCATATCACTCTGTACTCTTGCTTGCGTCGGCCGGTACTTTTCGCTTTCGACTACAGACCTGTTTATAAGGCTGCCGGTTCGTGCTTGCAGCACCACCACAGGGTGTGCTGTCATGCGCACTCACACCATACGTGGATCATTTGCATACCAGCACACACTCTAGTTATTTGCAAAGTTTCGCGGTTGTAGCCTGTTTTCTTCTTGGTGCGCAAATTTCATTGTCCGTGAGTGTATAAGGAATATCTGTCATCTTTTAACTTCCCTGCAATGGATAGAACTGGGTTTCTGACCCAGTCTTTTGTTACATTTGCAAGAGAAGGAAGGTAGTGATTCATAGTTTTTGCAAATTGTTCAGATGATTCAGAGCGACATGTAGAATTTCTTGTTTTGTCTCAGCAATCAGAGCCAAAGCATTTCTGGATTTCCTTGGAGGCATGGGCTTTTCACAATTTTTCGCAAAATTTCGTGGAACCCTAGCAGACAACAGTTAGACTAAGGTAAAAAGATGTAATAACCATCTGTTGCCACCAAATATACAGTCATTTTGGAAAAGTTCAAGACCACCTGTTAATTTATTGAAAATTAAGATTTTCAAAGAAACAACTAATTATTAGTCAGAGATATTTGAAACAAGAAAGATGACACCGAATTTTCGGGTGTAATAAGCACGTCTTTTGAATCCGTTCTGACGCAAATTAAATTTATCAAAGCTATTCAAAGTCAATGGAACCGGTATGGAAAACAATAGTATCTGACGGAAGAAAGAAGTTTTTCAATAGGGTTTTTAATCCCTCAGATTTTGCTGTAAACGAAATCGTGAGCTTACGCCCTTTGGTTGCAGACTTGTGTGTTAAGAAAAACATGAATTTTTAAGAGAAACATTTCGCACCGGAAACGCTCTCCAACACAGAAATAGTTTTTCAAACCGGACTCTTAGAAACAGAGATATCGACAAAAAATAAGATGTGACTTTACGTCCCCTGGGGGGAAAACCATGCATTATTTTAGGAAGAAAGTATTCTCAAAAGGATTTTCCATATGAGCGGTATCGGTCCAAGAAAAAAAAAACTTAGTCGAGTTTTCAGGAGCCCAGATTTTGCTACAAATACATCAGAAGCAGAAATGAACACTTATGCCCCGTGGTGGCCAAACCAATCTTTACCAAACATTAGAAATTATGTGAAAAATACTTTCCATCAGGTCTTGTATTCAATACAGGAAGAATTTTTCAAATCGGAGTTTTAGAAGCAGAAATAACGCAGAAAACGCAATTTACCTTTGTACCCCCTTAGCGGAAAGTCTATGATTTACTTGAAAATTTTGAATTTATAGGAAAAGCATTTCGCATTGGAAACACTTTCCAACAAAGAAGGAATTTTTCAAATCGTTCTCCTAGAAATAGAGATATTGACAAAAATAAGATATACATCTACGCCCCCTGGCGTAAAAACCATGCATTATTTCAAGAAGAAAATGTTCCTAAAACGTTTGTCGACATCAGTAGTATCGGTCGAGAAACGACTTTTTTTCAATCGAGATTTTGGAAATTCATATTTTGCTGCAAATACATCAGAAGCGGAAATTAAGACGTACGCCACTTTGTGACCAAACCATTTTTTACAAAAATTATAAATTATATGCAAAGGATTCCCCACCAGGAGTTGTATCCGGTGCAGAAAGAGTTTTTCAAATAGGAGATTTAGAAGCAGAGATGTAGGGGAGAAAGCAATTTACCTTTACGCCCCCTAGCGGAAAGTCTATGAATTACTTGAAAATTTTGAAAGTATATGAAAAACATGTCACACTGGTAACACTTTCCAACAAAGAAGACATTTTTAAAATCGGACTCCTAGAAGTAGAGATATTGACATTTTCTTCTTAAAATAATGCATGGTTTCTACCCTCTGGGGGAGAAACCATGCATTATTTTAAGAAGAAAATGTTTCTAAAAGAAGTTTGTCGATATGAGTACCATCGGTCTACAAACGACGTTTTTTTCAATCGAGAATTGAAAAGCTCATATTTTGCTGCAAATACATCAGAAGCGTAAATTAAGGTTTACGCCCCCTGGCGGCCAAACCATTTTTTTTTTACAAAAATTAGAAAATATGTGCAAACGGTTTTCCATCAGGAGCTGTATCCAGTGCAGAAAGAATTTTTCAAATCGGAGATTTAGAAGCAGAGATATAGGGGGAAACGCAATTTACCTCTACGCCCCCTAGCGGAAAGTCTATGAATCACTTGAAAATTTTGAAATTATATGAAAAACGTGTTGCACTGAAAATACTGTCCAACAAAGAAGACATTTTTCAAATCGGACTCCTAGAAGTAGAGATATTGACAAAAATAAAATATACATCTACGCCCCTGGCGGAGAAACTGTGGAATATTTTATGAAGAAAATATTCCAAAAAGGTTTATCGATGTGAGTGGCATCAGTCCACGAAAGAATCATTTCAATCGATATTTTAGAAGCTCCGATTTTATGGCAAATACATAAGAAGCAAAAATTAACACTTACGCCCCCTGGTGGCTAAAGTATTCCTTACCAAAAATTCGAAATTATATGCAAAAGATTTTCCATCACGAGGTGCATCCGCTGAAGCAAAAATTTTCCAAATCGGAGTTTTAGAAGAAGAGTTATTAGGGAAAATGTAATTTACTTTTACGCCCCCTTGCGGAAAATATATGCGTAATTTGAAAAAGTAACTATATCTAAAATACTCTTCGACATAAATGGAATGGAAAGATAAAATAATTTTTTCAATCGGATGTTTAGAAGTAAATATGTGGAATAAAACGTATTTTTGAATTCGACATCATCTGCATTTACGCCCTCTAGCGGCGAAATTTTACATAGTAAAAAATACAAACGAAATAAAGGATCATCATTCGCATATTTCAAGCTTCCCAATGCAAAAAGAATTTTTCAAATCGGACTAATAGTTGCAGAGATAGCATGGGTACAGACGGACGGACAAACCGGTAACGTAAGCACGATCTTTTTTTACAAAAGACGTGCTAAAAATGACCCTACAGATGAATACCCACATTCCTTAGAACACAAAAAGACCAAAATCAGTACTTTGTGTGGCCGCCTTTGTTTTTTATAACGGACAGAATACAATGTGGTATACTCTCAATGAGGGATTTGTAGTAGTCACTTGAAATGTCACGTACTTTATCACGCCAATCAAAGCATGGGAAATTTATGGCTGTTTTTCTGCTACCTTGTCTATTAAAATGGTCCACAAATTTCCGATGGTCGGGACTGTTACCGGGCCAGTCAAGCACAGTTATGCTTTTCCTCTGCAGGTTGTCCTTTTCCGTCTTTGATCTGTGGCATGGAGCACCATCATGCATAAAGATTTTGCATATGTGCACTGGCATATGAGTTAATAGCTTCTCACGTAACATTTCCACGTAAAAGAACCAGTCATAGAAGCGCCTGTCGATAAAAAGGATAATGAGGCAGTACCGGATACTGGCATAGCACCCCATATTATCTGACTAGGCGGATGTCTCACGGTTCTAACGGTGTATTTTTCATCAAACCTTTTGTCTTTTAGTCGTCGAATATGTGCTTCCCATGGTTCAAGTTGACGCACAGTTGATTCATCGGGGGAAAAAAAAACTTGGCTCTTATTTTCAGCAGTCCACGATTGATGACGCTTCGCAAACTGGAGTCTCTTCTTTTTCATGACAAAGGTTAATCTAGGTTTATGTGCAGGTTTATAAGACTTTAACCCAAAATCTTTGCTAAGACGTCGGGAAACAGTGCTGATACTAATATCAGACCATTTTGAATGTAGAAAGGCCTTAATTTTCTTGCACGAACTCCTTGGAGAACGCACAAGTATTCGCTATATGGTATTGTCATCATGTGGGGTTGTTTTCCTTGGACGTCCACCAAAGATGTGTGTGGTCTCGCATTGTCACGGTGCGTGTGGATCCTTTTCAGATTCTTATTCGGTCTCTTCCTCCTTATGGCTCCTCGAAGTTTCTTGACTGTCTCAATGTACCGCTCGCTGGTCACAGTATGGCCACGTTCCAGAAAATCAAGGGAAATGACACCACCCCTGTCATCCCCCCCCAAAAAAAACAGTCACCGTGACTTTCTGTGCTGATCGCTGGCTTTTGAACTTCTTAGTCCTCGGTGAAGTGGTGTGACACCATTCCATAGATTGATACTTCGTTTCAGGATCGTACAGATACGCCCACGTTTCATCTCCTGTCAACAGATCGAAGACAAAAACGTGTCTTCATTGATTTCAAACGCTTCCAGAAGATCAGAGCAGACTTTCACCCTTCTCTTCTTCAAATAGGGTGTCAACTGCAACTTTGCACACACTTTCCGTTACACTAATTCTTCCACCATCTTCTGTAGGGCATTGTGACCACAATCCAGTTATGCAACAAGATCACGGATTGTGACTCGTCTCTCCGCGCGAATCAATTCATCCACTCGCTGGCGATTCGTGTCCGTGGTCGCAGATGATGGTCCCCCACTGCGTGGTTTGTCTTCAATGCTGGTTTCTCCTTCTTCTTTAAACTTCTTCGTCCATCTGTGCACATTGCTCTTGTTAATGGTATCATCTCTGTAAACATTGTGTAGCCTTCTGTGGATGTCGGACAGCCTGCATCCTTCCTTCGTCAAGAACTCAATGACGGCGCGTTGGGTTTGCTTCGAATCTATTATTTACCTGTAATGACGAAGAAGGATTACTATAGAGGAAGAGTTACTCTACCAACATGTGCCATTTGAACGAATTCTGTCAGTTAATAGAAACATTATGCCCACCTTTGCATTACTTTCGGTACAACCCTCGTATTTTATGAAATTTCCTCTCCGATTAATAATCATAATCTGGAGTTTGAAATTATTAAATTCGCATAATTTTGGAACAGTAACGCGAATCAGTTTCATAAGAGGTCTAAGTGAGTTTTTTTTTTTTTTTTTTTGATTGGAGGTTTAACGACCGCCGTGAGCAATTCAATGGGCTATAAGCAGTCGCCCGTCCCTAATTTAGGGTCACTGGTTCCAGGGAAGGGAGAGAGCCAGTGCCGTAAGACAATCACAACATCCATGCCTGACCGGGATTCGAACCCGGACCCCTTACGGACGAATGATCAGAGGCCAACGCCTTAGACCACTGCGCCACCGGGGCGGCCTAAGTGAGTTAAGGAGCAGTTATGAGATTTTAAATCTTTATGCTGACAAGGGTTTAGTTCAAACACGTAGGCCATTCCGAAAGTACGTGGACTGGCAGCACTGCGTCGTTGCTATGGAAACGAGTCATGTGCTTCCGGTGGGGAAAAATTTCCCATCTGTGCTGTGTTAGTTTGAGTGAAGGCAACGCGCAGTATTTCTTCATGGATGTTGTGCATAGAGATGAGCTCGGGCCCGGCCCGGGCTCGGACGGGCTAAGAATTCATGAACTACCGAAAAACCCAGGACCGGTCTCGGAATTACACGTCTTGAATTTTATTACTGTAATTAATTCAACACGTGCAATTCCGAGTAGTATTATGCGTAGTATTTCTAAAAACATATTAATATTGTGCAGTGGATTAACTGAACAAAAGGTTTTAAACTAATGATTTTTAAACGAATCCTTGCTTGGGCCATATCTTTGGCTAGTGTACAATGCACAAATGCAAGCCTTGATAAGCAAAATTTAAGCAAGATAAGCAAAGATAAGCAAACTCCGGGCCCCAGCAGGCCCGGACTCAGCAAACACATGTAATCAAAGAAAGTGGGCCAGTCCCAGGCTCTAGGCCCTTGGACCCGGGCGGGCCCGGGCTCCTAAAATTGTGCCCAAACTCATCTCTAGTTGTTGTTCACATGAAGTGCGTATTACTATGGCGAATGAGCACGATATACGGCTAATTACCAGGTAAAGAATCGCAATTGAATTTCATGTAAAGTTATGCAAAAGTGGCCAGGAAACGTTTCAGATGATTCATGAAGCGTATAGTGTAAAAGTGTTGCACAGGTCGGCTGTATTCAAGTGGTTGGTGTAAACGTTGCACGAACGGTAAACGCAGTGCGCAGGATAACCAGCGAAGCGGGTGGTCTGTCAACACCAGTGACCGATGAAAACATTGTCAAAGACGATAGACGTTTATCGATTCGTGATTTGGCACTACAGCTGAATGTTGGTGTAGCAAGATGTCATAAAATTGTAAATTCGCATCTGAAGATGTTTCGTATTTGCGCAAGATGAGTGCCACATAGCCTTGCTAAAAAATAAAAACAACGCGGCGTTGAACTTTGTCATACTTTTCTTCGAAGAGTGAAAACAGATTCTGACTTTTTGAACCGAATAGTCACCGTAGACGAGTCTTCGATAAAACATTTTGATCCCGAATCGAAACAACAGTCAAACATATGGAAATACACCGACTCGCCGCCCTCCAAGAAATTCCGAGTTTGTGGTTCTTCAAAGAAATTAATGTTGTATAACGTAGAAATCTTTTCGTACTTCTACGTTATTTTAAAAGCATAACCATAAGATGAAATAGTTCCTAAATTAAACCTTAACGGCCAGACGAAACATGTAAACAACAGAAGTCAAACTTACGGAAAAGATGCTTTATTCAAGGTTTTCTCCAACACATCGCAACATAGCACATCGCATTAAACGCTCCACACACCACACAGCTCCACAACACAACGCTCTCCAACACAACGCTCTCCCAAGCAACAGTTTACTCGTAGTTTATATCTCTCGTTCTTATCAAACCAGGCATACGTCACGTTCACTCAACCTCAATTATGTTGCCAACAGTATTCGTTTGAGAGAAAAGATATTACGTTAAGTGTGAAGTATAACTGAAAATAAACTCAAGATTTACATAGGGAAAGAAACTAAAAAGGAAAGTTAATTTGAATATACGTCACAGTTGATTTTGCTTTTTGACGCCCGTGGGCGAGTATTGCAGCCTTAAGTGCCCGAGAAACAAACCGTTTATTCACAATATTATGCTCACGAATAATAAATACAGACATTTGACGTGGACCAGGAACATCTAACAGAAGTCACTGCTCTTCTCACGTTTATAAGTGAGTCACGGAAAAATTCTCATTGGCCGCCACAGGGAATCGAACCCAGGGTCTTCCAGTTACGCTCCGGATATGCTTCAACTGCACCACAGCGGCTTCGAATTCCTCCAGACTCACATACACTAACTGACAAGCTACTTGGCAGGTTGCTTCTTGGAGCCCCGCACAATGCTGGGGATTCACTAAAGATGGTAAGCAGCCACTGAACAAATAATTAGAAGGCGAATTGAATAATAAGTTGCTGCTTACCATCTTTCCTGCATCCCCAGCATTGTGCGAGGCTCCGAGAAGCAGCCTGCCAAGTAGCTTGTCAGTTAGTGTATGTGAGTCTGGAGGAATTCGAAGCCGCTGTGGTGCAGTGGAAGCATATCCGGCGCATAACTGGAAGACCCTGGGTTCGATTCCCGGTGGCGGCCAATGGGAATTTTTCCGTGACTCACTTATAAACGTGGAAAAAGCGATGACTTCTGTTAGATGTGCCTGGTCCACGTCAAATGTCTGTTTTTATTATTCATTCGCCTTCTAATTATTTGTTCAGTTCCGGCTGATCATCTTTGGCGAATCCCTAGCATTGTGCGGGGCTCCAAGAAGCAACCTGCCAAGTAGCTTGTCAGTTAGTGTATGTGAGTCTGGAGGAATTCGAAGCCGCTGTGGTGCAGTGGAAGCATATCCGGCGCGTAACTGGAAGACCTTGGGTTCGATTCCCGGTGGCGGCCAATGGGAATTTTTCCGTGACTCACTTATAAATGTGGAAAAAGCGATGACTTCTGTTAGATGTTCCTGGTCCACGTCAAATGTCTGTTTTTATTATTCATTCGCCTTCTAATTATTTGTTCGGTTGCTGCTTACCATCTTTGGTGAATCCCCTGCATTGTAGGGGGCTCAAAGAAGGAACCTGCCAAGTAGCTTGTCAGTTAGTGTATGTGAGTCTGGAGGAATTCGAAGCCGCTGTGGTGCAGTGGAAGCATATCCGGAGCGTAACTGGAAGACCCTGGGTTCGATTCTCGGTGGCGGCCAATGAGAATTTTCCGTAACTCACTTACAAACGTGGAAAGAGCGATGTCTTCTGTTAGGTACTATTCTCAGTTTTTGCAAGTTCACCTGAAAGAGCAATGCGCAGGAAAAGAATAGAACTGTTTAATCAAGAATGGTTTCTTCTTCAGGATAATGAGAGGCCGCATGAGGCCCGAGTGGCATTGCAAGCTTTGGAGAAAATTGAGGGCCAACGTCTATCACATCCTTCACACAGCTCAGACCTTGCACCCTGCGATTTCTGGGAATTTTCAACACTTAAAGAGTAGTGAGGAAGGAAGCTTAGGACAAATGAGGAAGTGAGGCTGCCACATTAAAGCGACTTTCACAAAATGGACTGCAACATGCGTTTCAGAGGTTAGTGGCCCGCTGTAAACGGTGAATAGCATTAGCAGGTGCTATTTCGAAAAGGAAGTCCACGCCAAACTTCCAAGTGACACAGACTCAGAAGAGTTGCCTCGCTCTACGGCAAAGGTTCCCAATCTGTGCGTCGCAACTATAAGCAAAAACGTATAATTTACAGTGAAACGCAATATGCAAACATGCAGATTTTGGAGCATCTATCTCAACTCAACATTCAATTTGACAAATAGTTTCCTCTACAAACAGATGAACACAAGTGGGTTCAGACCCGTTTACAGCAGATCCACCATCAACCTTCACTACTGCTGAGCAGTAACAGTTAATACTGTAGATATTTCTACAGGCTCCACATCGAAAATGACATTCTCTTCCGGAACTCTACCCAAGTTTTGGAACAGTATGGCAATTCCTCCACAAACAGATGAACACAAGTGGGTTCAGACCCGTTTACAGCAGATCCACCATCAACCTTCACTACTGCTGAGCAGTAACAGTTAATACTGTAGATATTTCTACAGGCTCCATACCGAAAATGACATTCTCTTCCGGAACTCTACCCAAGTTTTGGAACAGTGTGGCAATTCCTCCACAAACAGATGAACACAAGTGGGTTCAGACCCGTTTACAGCGGATCCACCATCAACCTTCACTACTGCTGAGCAGTAACAGTTAATACTGTAGATATTTCTACAGGCTTCACATCGAAAATGACATTCTCTTCGGGAACTCTACCCAAGTTTTGGAACAGTGTGGCAATTCCTCCACCAACAGATGAACACAAGTGGGTTCAGACCCGTTTACAGCGGATCCACCATCAACCTTCACTACTGCTGAGCAGTAACAGTTAATACTGTAGATATTTCTACAGGCTCCACATCAAAAATGACATTCTCTTCGGGAACTCTACCCAAGTTTTTGAACAGTGTGGCAAAGGAGTACCCGGAATTGAGTAAGAAAGCCGTGAGAATAATTCTCCCTTTTGACACATCCTACCTTTGCGAGGCAGGATTTTCAGCTCTGGCGGTAATAAAATCCAGATATAGAAGCAAAGTTGAGAAGGAGATCCGCGTAGCTAACATTGTCCCCAGATTCGATGTTTTGTGTGAACAGGAACAAGATCCCACATCCCATTAAGACGCAAATACCTCTGTTAGGTAGTTTCTAAAATTACTGTAAAAATGCGAAAGCCCAATGAAGAGTGTTACCATTGTGAGAATATGCCTATCTCATCAGATTCTTCTTATTCGGTTTTGTAATTTTATTCTAATTTTGTATATTTACGTTAAAAAGAATACAAGCTAGTAATGTAAATGATTATTTCCTTTTTAAAAATTACCACAAACTCGAATTTGGGCATCTTTTTTTACGCTTTCCAACCGTAGGTTGAAGAAGCGTATATGCTCCAGCTTTGTCTGTCTCTCTGTCTGTCTGTCTGCCCGTACGATAACTCACGTACAAATCGTTCGATTTCGATGAAATTTTAGTACGTGGTAGGGAACAAACTGGGGTCGAAACCTATTGAAAATGGAAAAAATGTAATCAAAGATCAGGACGTAGGAGCGGGATCCATTCCATCGCCCTTATGCGTCATAACTTCCGTACAAATTGCGACAAAACGTTATCATGTTGTTCCGGAGGTATATTGAACCGGTTCTCTTGAATATAATTGAAATGGTGTCAAAGGTCAGGGCACAGGAGCGAGATTTATACCACAGCCATTATCCTCATAACTTGACTAAAAATACTTCTATTGCGATAAAACTTTAGTATGTTGTTCCGGAGGCATACTGAACCGGTTCTGTTTATTATAATCGAAATGGGTCAAAGGTCAGGGCACAGACGCGAGATTTATTCCACAGCCATTATCCTCATAACTTCACTAGAAAATGCTTCCATTGCGACAAAACTTTAGTATGTCGTTTCGGAGATATACTGAAACAATTCTGTTTACTATCATCGAAATAGGGTCAAAGGTCAGGGCACAGGAGCGATATTTTTTCCATAGCCATTATCCTCATAACTTGACTAAAAAATGCTTTTATTGCGACAAAACTTTAGTATGTTATTCCGGAGGTATACTGAAACAATTCTGTTTAATATAATCGAAATGGGGGTTAAAGGTCAGGGCACAGGAGCAAGAATCATTCCACAGCTCTCATAACTTGACTAAAACTGCTTCTATTGCGACAAAACTTTAGTATATTGTTCCGGAAGCATACTGAACCAATTCTGTTTAATATCATCGTAATGGGGTCAAAAGCCAGGGCACAGGAGCGAGATTTATTCCACAGCCATTATCCTCATAACTTGACTAAAAATGCTTCTATTGCGATAAAACTTTAGTATGTTGTTCCGGAGGTATACTGAATCGGTTCTGTTTAATGTCATCGAAATAGGGTCAAAGGTCAGGGCGCAGGAGCGATATTTATTCCCCAGCTATTATCCTCGTAACTTCACGGGAAAATGCTTCCATTGCGACAAAACTTTGGTATGTTATTCCGGAGGTATACTGAACCAATTCTGTGTAATATCATCGAAATGGGGGTCAAAGGTCAGGGCGCAGGAGCAAGATTCATTCCACAGCCATTATCCTCATAACTTGACTAAAAATACTTCTATTGCGACAAAACGTTAGTATGTTGTACCGGAAGTATGCTGAACCGGTTCTGTTGAATATCATCAAAATGGGGTCAAAGGTCAGGTCACAGGACCGAGATTTATTCCACAGTCATTTTCCTCATAACTTGAGTAATGATTTCTTTTTTTTTTTTTTTTTTTTTTTTTTTGATTGGAGGTTTAACGACCACCGTGAGCAACTCAATGGGCTATAAGCAGTCGCCCGTCCCTAATTTAGGGTCACTGGTTCCAGGGAAGGGAGAGAGCCAGTGCCGAAAGACAAACACAACATCCATGCCTTACCGGGATTCGAACCCGGACCCCTTCGGACGAATGATCAGAGGCCATCGCTTAGACCACTGCGCCACCGGGGCGGCGTAATGATTTCTGGTATGTTGGAAAGCGTATCATAATCAGTGCATCGCATGATTTTACTAACTTGTTTAATTTTGGGTACAGGGGCGCCGCACGGAAAATATGACATGTGAAAGGCGGCGCCGTCTCAAAAAGTTTGGGAAACCCTGGTCTACGTACTATCGGAACAGCCATCGTACAAGCTGTCCCTGTATACCTTAAGGGGGCAGTTCTGAAGGAACATCCTACATGAGTATGAATGCATAAAATTAAACTCGGACTACTTCCATCACAGTTCTCTCCCTGTCCTTGTTTGAGTGGAAATGTGCTGTCGTGCAGTGATAGTGATTTTCCTTTCTCTACGGGCGAGATGTTAGGATGCTATCACACTTTCTGACAGAGAAAATGCCACACCATGAAGGAATGCTCGAAAACAGACCAAACTGCACACACACATAGCCAAGTAGGTCCTGAACAAATGATTTAATTGTCACGTACAGACTAGGCTACAGTGGCCGAATATACAGGATGATCAATAAGGACTGGCCCCGTTTTGTGCGATACAGCGTTGAATGCGACGTAGTGTTAAGGCAATGAGAGTTCGAATAGAGTCCTGGGGTATCGTGGACCATGTGGTGTTTATCCGATTCCACAGTTCATCTTTATTTTGCGGGGGTGGGAGGGTACTCAACGGACGTCCCACAGATGCTCGGGGGATCGTGCTGGCCACGGAAGCATCCGCACACCGTGTAAAGCATTCAGGCCGATCCAAGCAGTATGCGGTCGGGTGTTATTCTGTTGAAAAACGGCGTTTGGGATGCCCTGCAGATAAGGTAGTGCCAATGGCCGCAGCACCTTGTCAACATAGCGGCGTGCCGTCAGTGTGCCCGTAATGCGTACCAGTGGGGAGGTGTTGTTGGCGCTGATAGCATACCCCCCACACACCATGATTCCGTTACCGGGACGTGTGGCGCTCCACATTGGCGGAGGAATCCGCCCGTTGGCCATGTCACCTCCAGACTCTCACACGGCGATCATCAGTGGTGAGACAGAACCGCGATGCGTCGCTCAACACCACACTGTTCCATTGGGCACCCCACGCAGCTTTAGAGCGACACCACACCCAGCGGTGACGACGACGGCTTGCTGTTAAGGACAGCCTTCGCAACAGACGGCTGGACAGCAAACCAGACGCAGCCAAGCAGCATGACACTGTCCGCGTCGATATCGGAGCATCCAACCCTCCCCGTACACTCCGCAAAATGTCGTCCGTTGTGGCCTGTGGGTCTGCTACGGTATGACGTTGGATGCGACGATTGGTGAGCTCGGACTTCCGTCTCCGTGACCCGGTACCCCTACGACGTTGCACATATCCTTCCTGGGACCACTGTCTCCAAATATGACCTACGGTTGTGGCATCACGTAGCGGACGCAAGGACCATCCGGCGATAGAAAGGTCTGCGATGACACCTCTCGTGAACTCATCCGTTTGATGAAATCGCGTAGGACGGCGTCTTAATGGCATTGGCACTTTTTGTTCGTTCTTCAGACACGGTTACAGCAGAACCACTCACTTCTCGCGGCCGTGACGACGTATCAACCGTTCGCCTTACGGGCTGGTTGTCCGCTTATATCCGGTGCGCCGTTCGTGCGATTGGCCTGCAAATGCAATGATTTGCATGACTTGTACGTGTGCACCCACCCTGCAATTTGCATGGCGCTGCGTTCTTTTTTTGGTTTCCAACCGTAGGTTGAAGAAGCGTATATGCTCCAGCTTTGTCCGTCCGTCCGTCCGCACGATATTCTGGCGTAAAAATAGTTCGATTTCAATGAAAGTTTAGTATGTGGTAGGGGACCACCTAGGGACGAACCCTATTCAA
The DNA here is from genome assembly GCA_039090855.1 of Macrothele yani. NCBI lineage: Eukaryota > Metazoa > Arthropoda > Arachnida > Araneae > Macrothelidae > Macrothele > Macrothele yani. The sequence goes on from CM076996.1 coordinate 121,892,153, forward strand.
AATGGGTGAAGTGGGGTCAAAGGTCAGGACATAAGATCGGGATGCATTCCATTGCCCTTATGCGTCATAACGTGCGTAAAAATGGTTCGATTTCGATGAAATTTCAGTATGTAGTAGGGGACCACCTGGGGACGAACCCTATTGAAAATGGACGAAATGTAATCAAAGGTCAGGACATAGGTTTGCGATCGGTTCCATTGCTCTTATTCCATATTATTAAGGTGGACGTCAAGTAATTTTGCTTCCTATACTTCCAATGGAAAAACTTTTGTACACATTTCCTTCACAATTAATGTGTTCCGAAGGATGAAAATTTGAACATCGATTAAAATAACTTCATATTATAACTTGGAAAACTTAATATTTTCTAAAATATAACCATAATTATATCACAAATCAATAACTTTTCCTTTGGTGGTGTTGAAACCAGAGAAAAGATGGCGCGACCTATACTTTGATGACGTCAGTGGGCAAAAAAATGTTGGATTGCATAACTACGGTTATGGTTTAGAAAATATTAAGAATTCCAAGTTATGAAATGAAGCTATTTTAATCGATGTTCAAATTTTCATCCTTGTGAACGCATTAATTGTCCAGAAAAATGATGGCGCGACCTGTATTTTCATGACGTCAGTAGACAAACAAATGTTCAATTGCATAATTATGGTTATGTTTTAGAAAATATTAAGTATTGCAAGTTATAAAATGAAGATATTTTAATCGATGTTCAAATTTTCATCCTTGGGAACGCATTAATTGTGAAGAAAATGTGAACAGAAGTTTTTCCATTGGAAGTATAGGAAGCAAAATTACTTGACGTCCACCTTAAAGTAGCAATTGTTGCATGTATGTATGTACATTTTATTTTGAAAACGGCTCTAAGAATTTTGATGAAAGTCGTTAACCTACCGTTTTCTGGTACTAGAAATGGATTTAGCTTGTTTTTTTTTTTTTTTTTTGATTGGAGGTTTAACGACCACCGTGAGCAACTCAATGGGCTATAAGCAGTCGCCCGTCCCTAATTTAGGGTCACTGGTTCCAGGGAAGGGAGAGAGCCAGTGCCGTAAGACAAACACAACATCCATGCCTGACCGGGATTCGAACCCGGACCCCTTACGGACGAATGATCAGAGGCCAGCGCCTTAGACCACTGCGCCACCGGGGCGGCGGATTTAGCTTGATCTCGACTTTAGGAGAATTCGTTTAGTGGATTAAATAACCACACCGAATTATAACGTTTTTAGTGATGGCGTTGTTCCATTAATGTTACCAATGCTTAGAAAGGCCGCCCCAGTGGCGCAGTGGTCTAAGGCGTTGGCCTCTGATCGTTCGTCCGTAAGGGGTCCGGGTTCGAATCCCGGTCAGGCATGGATGTTGTGTTTGTCTTACGGCACTGGCTCTCTCCCTTCCCTGGAACCAGTGACCCTAAATTAGGGACGGGCGACTGCTTATAGCCCATTGAGTTGCTCACGGTGGTCGTTAAACCTCCAATCAAAAAAAAAAAAAAATGCTTAGAAATCTTATGACGTCACAATCCCACGTTTGAGAATGTTGGCGCGCGGTCACGTCATCTGTCTGATTACGGCACGCGTTGTGTGTGGATCCTATTAAAGTTTTATGACGTCATACTTTTTCGGCGAGCAGATGGTCGCGATTCCCATCTGCCTCATTACGTCACGCGTGGTGTGCGTATGTCCGTTCACACGATTACTCGCGTAACAATCGTTCGATTTCGATGAAATTTTAGTATCTGATAGGGGATCACCTGGGAAGGAACCCTGTTTAAAGTGAACGAAATAGGGTCAAAGGTCAGTACATAGGAGCGGGATCCATTCCACCGCTGTTGTGCGTCATAACTAACGTAAAAAAGGTTCGATTTCGATGAAATTTTAGTATGTGGTAGGGGACCACCTGGCGACAAACCTTATCGAAAATGGGCGAAATGGGGTCAAAGGTCAGGACATAGAAGCGGAATCACTTCCATCGTCATTATGCGTCATAACTTACGTAAAAAGTGCTTCGATTGCGACAAAACTTTATCATGTTATTTCGGAGGTATGCTAAACCGGTTCTGTTGAATATCATCGAAATGGGATCAAAGGTCAGGGCACAGGACCGAGATTTATTCCGCAGCCATTATTCCCATAACTTGAGTGATAACTTGAATAATGATTTCTGGTATGTTGGAAAGTGTATTATAATCAATGCATTGCATGATTTTACTAACTTGTTTATTATTTTTTTTATTGGAGGCTTAACGACTACCGTGAGCAACACAATGGGCTATAAGCAGTCGCACGTCCCTAATTTAGGGTAGCTGGTTCCAGGAAAGGGAGAGTGCCAGCGCTACAAGACAAAAACAACATCAATGCCTCACTGGGATTCGAACCCGGACCCCTTTCGGACGAATGATCAGAGGCCGTCGCTTAGACCACTGTACCACCGGGACGGGGGCGCTGCGTTCACGTCTTCGTGGTGTGGCATTTCTCTGTCAGACAGTGTATTTTAAGCAGGGTGAATAATTAATCTTCAGAATTAAATCTTCTCAATCCAAATATATTTAAATTTACAACCTGGGTAATTCTTTTCTTTTCTGAAATGCGTCAAAATTTTCCAGTTGGAAAGAGTTTTTATTTCGTAGGTCAAAATGCAAACTCAGCAATTTTTATCGGAAAATTAGTTGATTGTAATATATTACAAATCTGAATAATTCTCACTGGCATTGCATTATTATGGTTGAGACTTCTTTCTTTGGAACATGATGAATTTTAGTTGAGCCAGTCAAAAAAGAACACTTTTGATCCTCTCCTTTTGCATTAACTTTGAATAAACCTGTTCGCCTTGTTCCACACAGAAGAGTCACATTCACTTTAGTCCTTTGGAAGAACTGAATTTATCAAATTTTATTCCTGAAAAGTGTGCTCTATCAGTCGCAGTGCTTCTACCATGTTCAGAAAATTCCGAGAAAATCTAATTATTTTAGAACAAAGGGATTCCATCAGAAATTCCTTTGCCTGCGGATATTTTAGGAAGCGCTGTTACATTGAAAGAAAATAAGGAAATTTTATTCGTAGCACCTCTCTCTCTCGTCTTTTCTCTCTTGGGAATGCGTGCTACATATTGCATAGTGTTTTTAATTTCAGTTCGTAGAAACTATAGTTCATAGTTTTATGACTTAGGTTATTTCTTAGAATTTACGCTTCACGCATTTCCTCTTTCACAATTCATTTCTTAGAGTTCATTCTAATTAAGCGAGAGAATAATACACCTCGGCAGCATTGAAACATTTTAATGACTTACTGACAAAATGCATTGTTGCACGTAGTTTCTAGCTTATCTATGCGACAATTCTCATAAAGTTATTTTGATTGACAGCTTTTCATACACAGTCACCACATTGTTAAAAATAAGTGGTGCGAATTCACGGAAAATTCATGCAGCAAAGCTGCCAGCATAGGCTCAGCTTTTCACGAAATTTCTAGTTTGAAAGGTTAGCGTTTCTAATAGCGGAAACTACGTTATTTTGCTAGATTACGTTTTTTTACAGAAATGTCAGTTTTGAGCTTTTCCGCTATCATACAGAAATTTCTGGAGTTTCCATAAACTTCGATTTTGACGTTTTCAGTTTCTATCCCCGGTAGCACAGTAATGTCGAATCGACATCGATTTTTGGTTACCAGGTCGATATTACGTCGAGGCATAGTTTTCGACGTAAAATCGATGAGACGGAACGTCAAGAAAAATCATTACATTAAATTTCAGTATACATGAAATGGTTTTACGCAGTTTATCCCTTTAGTTCCATTAGGTCGAATAATCGATGCTTTTTATGCGGTCTGTAAGCATCGCGCGCATGCGCCTTGATAAAAAATTCGACGTAGAAGGGATGTAACGTGCTACCGGGGATGTAGAAGAAACTGCTTTTCTCAGTTTCTTTCAGCCTAAATAAACTGCACCACTCGCACTGTAAGCCGTTTCCCTGACTTACGAGGTGAAGGAGTGCTTTCCCTTGTCTGCAGTGGAGCTCAAACCCCTGATGGTTTGCACGCGAGTAAGGAGCGCAACTGACTGAGCTAGCTAAACACTTCTTACCAGACCACGTTTAACGTACAAACAGAGAGAACTGGAGTCGCATGATGATGAAATGGTTTTCGTTGTGAATGTAGTTAGTCATTGTATTTTCTATAGGAGCTCATTATTTTTCTGAATAGGTTTATAATAACTCCATTTTTTTTTTTCGATGGGAGGACTTATCACAAATTATTTTCTTCATCGCGAGTTTTCAAAGCAACAGAATGGTTTTGGAACTCGAGATTTTTTTAACTGACAATCACTTTCAAATATGTTTAAGAAAAGCTGAAATGTGCTTCTTATTTCACAAAACCCGTAAATATGAAACTTACTCTTCGTAGCCACAATAGCTTTTGTGTTAGGGGATCCACAGGCTGATACACAGACATCATACAATCACCTGTACTGCACTTTAAGTATCTGGGTTTTTACGGTAAGGCAATGTACTATAGCAGATACACTAACTGGGGGTCATCCGTTTGCCACAATAACCGTAATTTCCCCGGTAGTACATTACATCGACTCGACGACGAATTTTTGATCGATTTTTGGTCGATATGAAACTTCGAATACAGATATACATGTCCACTTTAATTACGTCTTTTCGACGTCGAATTTTAAACCTATTAAGTCGATATCAAGTCAACAGTAGACGAAGATTCGACCTTTCGAGAGAAACACATACATCGTTGCTACGTGGTGTAGACGTCGATTCCACGTCGATGTTACGCAGTTTAGTCATCGATTCTAGTACTGTTGTAATGTCGAATCTACGTTTACTCTACAATTTAGATGTTGAAACATGAAATTCTAAACTTTTAGTCGTGGCATAAAGCGTAGAATGTATTCGTATTTGTAGTACGATTCTACGACGCTGTCTACGATTAAAAGATCATATAATTTTTTTTATATTGTTTTAACATCCAAGTCTTTTCGGACGCATTCGAAAAGACGCATAATTCTCAAACATTTCACAGAATTTTTGGTGATCTGTCAGCATCGCGCTAGGCCTATTCCTAATTGGGATATGCGTACGTACAAATTATATATCTTAAAAAGTAATTCTACTTAAAGGAACGAGACTCAACTTCTTATAAACATGCTTAAGCGAAAAAAAAAACTTTTTTTTTTTTTAGCTTACCGGCGAAAAAATGGGGCAGGTAAGAATCTCGTCTTACGACTGAAATGATTAAACCGACCAACACCCTGACATCTAAAAAGTTTGTTTGGCGTAATGGTTGCAAAGGCGCATGCGCGCGATGCTTACAGATCGCATAAAAATCATTGATTATTCGACCTGATGGAACTAAAGCGATAGCTGCGTAAACCCGTCTACATGTATATTGAAATTTAATGTAATGATTTTTCTTGACGTTCCGTTTCATCGATTTTAGGTCGAAAACTATGCCTCGACGTAATATCGACCTGATAACCAAACAACGACGTCGATTCGACATTACTGTGCTACCGGAGAATATCCCTTATGCTATCCACAATATCCGGCACTTGGAAAAGCACTAATGTATATGGTAAAATGTGCTTAAGACAAATCCAAAAATATCTTCGTCTTGGTTTTTCCTATCGATGTCAAAAACATTTTTGAATCCGCCTTCTCGAGCAATGTTATTGTGGCAAATACAAATATACCATTATGTCCCCCACCGGGAAAATTGTGCATTGCGAAAAATTGAAAATACAAGGGTAAATCTGGTCATGCTGACAACTTGCGGGTTTGAAAACAATTCTTCCAATACGATATTTAGCAGTAGACGTACAAAGCGGTAACACGAACGTTGTAAATACAATCACGATGAAAGCTAAAATAAGATACGAATGGTGGAACATCTTTTACTTCATTATTCATTGGAAAGCATTGTGATAAAATCTGAAGCTGTAGACGAAAGGCGACCAATTTATATTTTTACCTATACAAGGTGGTAAGGAAAGTCATGGGCCACGCCAATATCTCGAGAAATATGATAGCTGACGTTCTACTTTTTATGCAAGTGTATGTAACCTCTATGGAGCTACACGATGTAACAATGTTGGGCGTCCTACCCCCCCCCCCCCACGTGGAAAGATTAGGGGCTATCTTGATCTCCTAGGAGATAAGGCAACAAAGTCAATTACAAAGTTGTACAGCGTGGCAAATATTGTACATACACTCATCGTCAAAAAATATTTGCACCCAGAAGGACATGTCGCATTGCAATGCTATTCGGGAGGAAGTAAAGGCTACCAGAAACAATAGATGATTAAACTTTGAGACTGTTATGAGCAATATTTATTGAGCTACACGCCAATAAGTAGTGTCTCTCAGTATGGCGTCGGGACGCCATGTTTGCTCATACAACATGCCAGACGTCTGGGCATGGAGTCATTCCATGCCCAGACGTCTATGCAGCTTGAATCTTCTCACGCAGTTCCCGCAGATGGTGCGGTAGGGCTGGAGTGTGGATAGCGCGTCCAATAGCATCCCACACGTTTTCAATCGGGGATAGGTCGGGAGATGCGGTTGGCCATGGCTGAGTGTCAGTGCCTTGAAGGCAAGCTCTCGAGACAGCAGCAGTATGCGGACGAACCTTGTTCTATTGGAAAACCACACCGGAGTGAGTCTTCAGAAAAGGTAGGGCCACTGGTTGCAGGACCTCATTAACGTATCGTTGGGCTGTCAAAGTGTATGTAATGCACACCGAAGGTGTTCTGGTATCTTAGGCAATTGCAATCCTCACTAGGACATCTGGACGTGTGACTCTCGACAACAAATCGTTCATCTTGGCGCTGACCACGGTGCCGTCACACAGGTATTCGTTAGTTGTCGCCTCCAGGGCAAAAGCGGGACTCGATACTGAAGATCCCAAGCTACCATTCTGAGTGGCTCCTTGACAGTCTGGCACGACACAATTGCAGTCTTTGGTGACGATGCAATGGTGTTAAGGGCAGTCGTCGTAACGGTCTGCGTGCGTGTAGTCCTATGTCGTGCAGTAGTCTGCCAATGGGGCTGGCACTAATCGGACGATGCACGGAGGGAACAACTACTCGCTGAATATCCGCAATCGTGGCTGTTGAGTCACTCCGCGCATGTCGGACAACCCGTCGGTTTTTTCTCTCACTGGTTCGTCTAGGTCTCCCAAATTCCCTACTGTGGCTGCTGCGTGTGTTGTTCTATCCACTGCCGCCGACAGCGTGCCATGGTGATATCCGCATGACCGGTATAGCGCGCTATACGGCGATAAGACCATCCCGCTTCCCGGAGCCCGACGATCCGGCCCCTCTCGAACTCCTGCAACTGCTCGAATTGCTTCCGAACTTTTCTACGAGGCATACTTCACTTGCAAAGGATGCAACCAACTCTACAGCTCGAATCAGAATGGAAAGCACGCGCAATGGGATGACCTTATATAGCCGGTCAAGCACAGCGCTACGACCCCTCCTTGCTTGCGTCACATGCACGGCCGACCGTGATACTTGAATCATTTGCATGTCTTACGATGTCAAACCTACCCACCAAGTTTCGTTCCTGTCGGTTGTTTCCTTCTGGGTGCAACTATTTTATTGACGATCAGTGTGTAACGCATTTGTCCCTAAACGAAGGATGGAAAGAAACTCAAAAGTTGACAGAAATAGGCACTTCTGTGATTCCCGCAGCATATTTGGATACATATCCACTTTCGGGAGACCTGCTTGTTCAGCATTATAGGTTTGTGCGATGTATCCCATGTTGTCAATCAGTGTCAGATGATCCAAAGCAGATGTTTCTCTGTAGCGTTGGGTTTAATCGTTGGTTTTAATCGTAGGTTTAATAAAGGAAGTGTACGATCGCATTTTCCGTACGAACGAGTAATTTTGTGAAATGGTTGTGGTTTATGTTGAACGAAACTGGTGAATGCACAGGGGTTTTTTAATGCCAGAGATTCTGGTCATGTTACCATCAGAAATGCCGTTCGTCGATTGCGTGACACTGGCAGTATACGTTGCTGCACACGTACAGGCCGACCACGGCGAAATGATACGGGTGTTCTGGCATAGGTGTTTACACACCCCCAATGCACGGAAAGTTGGCGATGAGAGTGGATTGAGTCATCAGCTAGTGTTACAAATTTTGCAACGGCACCACATGCGGTTCCCATTCGTGGCATTTTCAGCAGACACTCCACCCTCAGAGAAACTGCTGGAATTGTGTAACTTCGTGTTGAATACATTAGAAGAACCAGATTTTTTGTCGAACATGTAATGGACAGACTAGTTGCAGTTCACACATAATGGTGTAGTGTCGGACAGTCCGTACTGGACGAAGGACACACATCACGTCAGTGGTCAACCAACGTTTGGTGTGACCTGTGGGGTAGCTAACCACTTAATAGGGCATTTTTTTTATCATGATGAGCTGAACGCTATTAGCATCTGCTCAGAACGGATGTAATAGATTTCTTAAATAATTTGCCATTGCAGCTGTTAAACAAGATGTGGTACCATCACGACGGGGCACAAGTGTATAGGAGTGGACAACTAACACAGTGGTTGGACGAGTTATTACGCCAGCGATGGATGGGACACGGAGACCCAATAGGTGGCCTCCACGGTCACCAGATATGGACCTTTTTCCTTGAAGGCACCTAAAGTCATAGGTCGTCTGAAGCCCCGGTGGCGCAGTGGCCTAAGCGCTGGCTTCTGACCATTTGTCCGAGATGGGCCGAAGTTCGAATCCTATGAGGCATGGATGTTGTGTTTTTCTTATGCCGCTGCCGCTGGCTCTCTCTCTCTCTCTCTCTCTCTCTCTCTCTCTCTCGTCCTCTTTCCTGGAGCCAGTGGCCCTAAATTAGGGACACGCAATTGCTTATATCCCATAGAGTTGTTCACGGTGGTCGTTAAACCCCCAAACAAAAGAAAAAGTATGAGGATTATGCAACGCCACCATAGGACGTACCAGATCTTCAACAGCGGATCGCAGCTGTATATACCATGGTTGATGAAGATATGTTGAAAAGCATACGCAGGCAGCTGGCTGAACGAGTGCAGCTGTGCGTGCATAATTGCTGATGGTCGACACTATGAGTATGCAAACATGTGAGTTAATTTTTTATTTTATAAAGTCCATCTTATTGATTCACCTGTAGTGTTGTCAGAATTTTAGGCTTTTTGTTTTCTTGGTGTTTAGATTATATATACTGTCGGGGTTTTTCTGGGTTTCTTTCCATCCTTGGTTTCGGGACAAATCCATTATGTATCATTTTACCAAGCTCTACAACTTTTTTTGCCTTTGTTGCTCTGTCACCAAGCGGGAGGGTAAAATAGCCCTCTTATACCGCTGGGGACGAGGTTTCAACATTGTTTCATCATGTAGCACTGTAGGCGATTCCTATACACCTGCACAAAAAGTAAAACTCTAGGAATCATAGTTCCGGAGATATTTTCCTGGTCCATGAGTTTCTTAGTCACCCTGTATACCAATTTTTTGTTAGGAGACACAAGTTACGTTATTACTCATAGTATTCCAATGCACACAGTTGTCAATAAAAAATTGAGAGATATATACTGTAGTTATATATATTCCCATCGCATGATGAATAATGCATTTATTTTCTATGCATCTTTTTATCCGTTGGAATCGCAATGGAGAATCTGTTCACTATTCTTGCGTCGCAGAGAGCACTGAAAAATTGAATGTTACTCAAATGACAGATTTAATGGGAGTAAAATAAAAAGCAAAACGGAAACTTACCTCATTTTATCTGGTAGGAAATGATGATCTCAATTTTCCTGTAACGGGAGAGGAAAGGTTCTATTAATTTAAAATTAGCACACGAAAGCTTCTTTATTCACGGATGAAATATTTAATGAGTCCCAGAAAAAAGTTTCGGATTTCCTGATTTTAAAAATTGCTATGCGCATTGTTATTTTCAATTTTCTTTCCACATGGGTTTCGGCGAACGATAGGAAAAAAGGTTTACGGCACAAAAGAGATCATTAGTACGATATCGGTAAAGCAAGATTTGGCACAACAAAAGAGAAGTGAAATCTACTAAAATGGCTACAAATGGGGCATTGTAAAAGGAAACGAAGGGAAGCAAAAAGTTTTCTTGACCCTTCGTTGCTTCGTCAACAATAAAAAGAAATATCCATGAGTTCTACTTAAAAAAAGAAAACTCTTAATCTACATGATAATGAGGTTGAATGAACACACATACTTAGTACAAGTACAGAATATTTAAGATGGCAGGATGTTAAGTGTGTGTGTGTCTGTGTGTGTGTGTCGCCCCTTCTACTAGTGAAGCAGAAACTACACTGGCGGAAAGTGAAAAAAGAACACCAAGAAGGAATTGGTAGACGATCATGAAATTTACATATGTTAATGGGGTCGAGTTAACGTAGGTGGGATGTTAATTTCGGGACCAACCGGTGAGCGCTTACGCCACAGCACGGCATAATATGCAAATTATCGTCGGTGGTATTTAAGGAGTACGGCGAAGTGAATGTAATCAGTCGTCGGCGTACGGACACGTACGAAGACCCTGAAGAAGCTGCAATGCCTGGACATGGAAGAGGTGTACGATTTCAGCAGTTATCGGACTTTGAGCGAGGTCGTCTAGTCGGACTCCGCGAGGCTGGGTGGTCGTATCGTCGTATTGCGGAGCGAATTGGACGGGAAGTATCGGTGGTGGTACGATGGTGGCGTAGATGGTCTGAGGAACATTCCCACACGAGAAGACGTGGAACCGGGAGTCACAGACGGACTGGTGAGCGGACCGATCGACGCATAAGAAGAGCGGCGTTGTCAAGCAGAACATCCACTGCGACGCAAATCTGAGCTGCCGTTGCACCTGAGGTGACTGTGCGAACAATCCGCAACCGTCTACTGGATGCAGGACTACGTGCACGTGTGCCTCTGGCATGTGTACCTCTGACTCCAGCCCACCGTCAGGAACGGCTGCAGTGGTGTCGCCAACGTCTGCACTGGAGAACGCAATGGCGATCTGTCGTGTTCAGCGATGAAAGCAGATTCTGCTTGGGAGCCTCCGATGGCCGTATGCGTGTTCGCAGACGCACAGAAGAGCGTCTCCACCCTTCTTGCATCCGCCAGCGACACACAGGGCCTACACTTGTTCTCCTGGTGTGGGGAGAGATCAGCTATCACTCCCGTACACAACTAGTGTTTGTACCGGGTACGTTAAACAGCACCTCCTGCATCAACAACATCATTCAACCCGTTGTTGTGCCATTTGTAAGGTCGGTCCATCGTGGTGTTTTCCAGCAAGATAACGCACGCCCACACACGGCACGTGCAACGCAACATGCACTTCAGGGTGTGAGACAACTTCCATGGCCTGCACGTTCACAGGATTTGTCCCCCATTGAGCAGGTGGGAGATTTTATGGGACAACGACTTATTCGGTCTCCACGGCCAGCCATGACCATCCCCGATTTACGCGTCCAGGTTGAGGATGGTTGGAACTCAATACCCCAAACTTACATCCAACATATGTACTACAGACTCCATGACAGAATTGCACAGTGTGACGCAGTTCATGGCGGTTCAACCTCGTACTAACCATGTTACATGGAAATGCTATTTTTCAGTTTACCAGCAAATAGAGCTGTATTTTGCCATAATGTTTTGATCACGTTATCCTCTGTATTCCGTTATTATGCTGTATAAATTTCGTTGGTATCAGACGTCTCCTTCTTGGTGTTCTTTTTTCACTTTCAGCCAGTGTATAAGTCATTGGAGCGATTCTCAGTGACATTCTTGAAATCGTGATGAAGGAATTTAAAAGTAGCATGAATTTATAAAACATAAATTATTCCCAGTTTCTCCTTGCGATAACCATATATGTTCTGGGAATACCTTAGCTTCAGCCATCTTAGACATAAGTCGATGTAATAAAAGTCCTGGGCGGTATTTAGACTAGAGATTGAGAATTTTTTCTCAGTACATAAAGATAAAAACAGAGATAATTAACTTGTGGTTTTGCCTTTTTCTATTTCAGAATTTTATTTTAGGATTAAGGCAGAGCTCCGAAAACGTTTCATGCTAAAAATAAACAAAACCTTAAAAAGTAGCCACCCAAACAAGTGAGTAGGAATTTGTTGGGCACGAACCGTTAACGATTGATAATAGACCTTAAAATCATGTAAATATTTTGCCTGTACATTTTGAAATTTCTACGTGCAGGGAACCTCCTTACAATACAAGGTAAGAAGGTTGCATATTACAGTGGTTAGGAAACCTCAACAATGCACGTCAGGAAAGCTGGATATTACAGGTCAGGAAACCATTTTACAATGCAAGTTAGGAAAGCTGGATATTGCAATGGTCAGGAAACCTAAACAATACAAGTCAGGAAAGTTGGATACTGCAACGGTTAGGAAACCTCTTTACAATGCAAGTTAGAAAAGCCGGATATTGCAGTGGTCAGGAAACCTCGACAATGCACGTCAGGAAGGCTGGATATTGCAGTGGTCAGGAAACCTCAACAATGCACGTCAGAAAGGCTGGATATTGCAGTGGTCAGGAAACTTGGATATAGCCAGGGTCAGGAAACCTCTTTACAATGCAAGTTAGGAAAGCCGGATATTGCATGGTCAGAAACCTCAACAATGCAAGTCAGGAAAGCTGCATACTGCAACGGTCAGGAAACCTCTCTACAATGCAAGTCAGGAAGACTGGATTGTCAGAAATCTCAGTACAGTGCAAGGCTGGATAATGCCGCGGTCAGAAAATCTCGGAACAATACAGGTCAGAAAATCACGATTCAGGGCTGAGAAAATACTGGACAAAAGGGTGAGGGTGGTAAAGTCGAACGCCACATCAAGGGGAAACGTTTCTTCAATTCTGAGAACTTCCTGACCTTATTTCGAAGCAATGTCGTGGAGCTACAGTATTATACTATATTTAAGAACTTTCGAAGGCACAGTGTAGATTATATTATAACGAAGTGAGTCATGTAACCGTATCGTGTCAGTTGGTTTCGTAGTTGGCTGGGTGTAAGAAGAATTCTGGCCCGACCTGACCTTGTACGTGCTGTATTTACACATGACGCTCTTTAGTCAAACATAACCTTTGCTTTGCGCCTTCTTCTCGAACTACGGTATTAGTATAATTTGTCTTCATGGTGAGGACAATTTCCTGGAGTTTAAGTAGTGGGAATTTCAGTCCATTGCTGTTTAAAAGATAACAGAATTTTACTCCTCTCTCCATGCAAGGCAGAACCTTGACAAAGAACATTGCTCGGTTTCTTCTTGGCCTGAATATTTCCCCCGGCTTGACATCTAGCTACAGGCGAATTTTTACTTACGAACTTTCGAGAAACGAACAATTCGTACTTACGAAAATTGCACGGACTAGTTAATTGCGAGTGCCAACTCAGTTAAAGAACACAGAACCCCGAGCTCACGAACATTTAACGATGCACGACGAAAATTTCTCGAAAGAAAGCCACCAAGAATGAATCGTTGCTGGACAAAAATGAGCCCAGCAGTTTGTTTCTGGTTCACAGGATTCTGAAGCCAGTGACCCAGGAAGTTATAAATACGGGATTGAGGTTGAACTTGGATGTTTCAGATGCAGAAGATTTAACTGAATCTCATTCAGTTGAACTGACAAATGATGAGATAATAGAAATGCAATTGGAGCTCGAGATGAGACATATGATGAAGACAGTGCAACTGGTGTGAATTTTCCAACAAAGCTTTTGAGAGTCATACTTCTTGCACATTCTTTAAATTAAATTGAGATGGCTTTAAAAGAATTAAAAGATAACACGCCAGATGACTCCAGAATTGAAACAACGATGTGTTGATGCCCGTCAAGAACTTTTGCGACGCCTTGAACCAGAAGGTGATGGCTTCCTACAGATAATTGTTACTGGTGATGAAACCTGGGTTCAATATCATCAGTGAGAAACCAAGAGAGCGAGGAAGGAACGGCGCCATCCCTCCTCACCAAATCCGAAGAAGTTTCGTACGCAACCAACTGCAGGGAAGGTTATGGTGACTCTCTTTTGGGATGAACGAGGTGTAATTTTGGGGTACTACATGCTCGGGGGAAACACTGTAACCAGTGACACGTATGCAGATCTTCTCAGGAATCATCTTTGACCTGCCATAAAATCCCAACAACGTGAACTTCTGAGTACTGGTGTCTTGTTGCAGCATGAAAACGCCTGGCCCCATGCTGCCCGTGAAACCGTTGCAACCATACAAGACCTAACTTCGAGTGTTTTCACCTCCGCCGTATTCACCAGATCTTGCCTCTAGTGATTATCACATATATGGACCATTCAAAGATACGATGGGAGGAAAGACTTTCAGGTCCGATGAAGAGATGCAGTAGGTGGTGCATGAGTACACGGGAGCAAAATAATCTTTTTCTACAGGAATCTATGCACTTTGTAAGTGTTGGAGGTCTTCTACTGCACAAAATGGAAATTACATTGAAAAAAGATAGAGGTGTGAATCACTTTTGTTCAATAAATTGAGAGAAAAAAATTAAGATTTTCACACACATTTGACTCTCCCTTGCATAAATGTTAAATCCATCAATCATCCCTTGATCACGATGTCTATATCTGATTGCAGAGCACCCAGATCATTCACAAAACTTCTTAGTGCCATGTATGAAATACCATTTAGCTTGATTAGCAACATGGCTTAGGAGGACTATCTTCAATCGCTTCTTTTTCTTTTGTTTTGGTGTTTAAAGATCAGCGTGAGAAACTCAAAGGGCTGTAAGCAGTTGCCGGTGCCCAATTTGTGATGCCACTGGTTCTTTGTAGTGGAGGGAGGAGCTACTACAAAGAACCAGTGCCTGCACGACGTCTGCACTGACCAGGCCAAGTCGACCTATTCTTTTTTTTTTATCGCAATGGAAAAGAAAGAAAAAGGCCGTGTTCTCCGATTTCCTGGTCTCTTAATCTGTTTTGCTGGCTTAATTTATTTCCATAACATAGCCCAGGGCGTAATCACAAAAGCAAGGAGATGCACTCACAGTGTTTTTACCATCCGTAGTTATTAAGATGGTAAAGCCACTTTGGAGCTTGTTGACAAAAAAAAAAAAGATTCGACCCCCAGCGGAGACGGGGGTGTCTGCAGTGATGTGGGATGTACGTGTGTGTGTTTGTATGAGAGAGTGGGATGACATCAATTGTTTCTCCTATCCCTAATCTGTATAGGGATTGACTTTTGTAAAGGTACCACTTGCTAGTTCAGAGAAAGGGAGATTCTGAACGCACTTAGCCTTCCTTTTTCTCTCTCTTTAAAGGTTATATTCTTCGATGACTGTTAAAGTTTAGTTAACATTAGGTGTACAAATAAGTTTTAAAGCGTTTTTTGTGTAACGTATACCGCTAATTTACATATCCAACATTCCCCCGCGTTGTTGTCATGTGACCCTAACTGGTTCAGAGTATACAATGTGGCACCGAAGCTTGCCCAACAGTCAGAAGCACTAACACATCGGTAGGTGAAACATGGCAAGCGATACTGCATTTATTCAACGCTGCATTCGTTACGAATTTCATCAAGGAAAAGGTGCTGCAAAAGCATGTGCATCGATCTGTTCTGGGGGAGAATATTGTATCGAAAAGCATGTGTGAGTTTTGGTTTAGACGGTTTAAAGCTGGTGATTCTGATGTTAGCGATCAAGAACGTAGCGGCGCCCAGCAGAAAGTTGCACATGACGAACTGCAAGCATTGCTGAATGAAGATTCGTCTCAAATGCAAAAGGAACTAGCTGCACAACTGGGGGTAACTCAACAAACCATTTCCAATCGTTTACGTGCAATGAAAAAGATTCAGAAGGAAGGAAAATGGGTGCCACATGATCTCAGCCAGAGGAACAAGGATGAGAGTGTCACGAAGTGTTTGAATATGTTGAATAAACAACAGAGAAAGTCTTTCCTGTGGAAAATTATTGCGGGTGGTGAAAAGTGGATATGGTACGACAATCCCAAACGCAAAAAACACTGTTTAGACCCCGGTGAAGCAACGACTTCGACACAGAAACGCAATATTCACTCCAAGAAAGTTCTGCTATGCATCTGGTGGGATATGAAGGGTGTGCTCTATAATGGAACAGGGTCAAACTGTTACTGGTGATCGCTACAGGCAACAATTGCTGCGACTGAACAAGGAAATCTGTCGGAAAGGTCCACTCACAGGCAAAGGATTGCGTCTTGAGAAATTACTTCATGGCAACGCTAGGCCGCATGTCGCGAAACCGGTCAAGGAAACGTTATTGACGCTTGGCTGGGAAGTTTTGGAACACCCGGCGTATAGTCCCGACATAGCCCCTTCAGACTATCATTTGTTCCGATCGATGCAACATGGTTTGTCTGCTGTACGGTTCCAGACATGTGACGAAGTGCAAAAATGGGTTGACGACTACATCGCGTCACACGACGAAGTATTCTTCATGGCTGGAATCCGTCATCTTCCCGACCGATGGCGGAAGGTGATAGATAATGACGGCGCATATTTTGATTCGAAAAGGTATTGTTATTTTCTCTCAAATTACATGTTGGGTTGTCTTAAAACGCTTTAAAACTTATTTGTACACCTAATATTTTTAGGCTTATATTAAACTAAATATTTTCAATAATATCTCATAATTTCAACAATTTAATAAAATACAATAGAAAGACAAAGTAATACCAAATGGCACATCACGGGCTAGGCCTAAATAAGAGCAGCAACTGACGGGCCCGAGCCGGACTGGGCCGAGTGTCTGATATTTGAAGCGGGCAGGGCCGGGCCTTAAACGCACAGGCTTGGGAAGGGCCGGGATCAACAAAGAAGGCACGTGCATGCCTCTAACGCACGCACGACCCATACCTTATCCGGGACTAGAACCCAGGCCCACTCAGACGAACTGTCAGAAGATAGTGCTCAGACTACTGCACCACCGGCAAAAGACCACCAGACGTGTACGGCGAGAACAGAATAATAGGACAACTTAACAAGGCAAAATAATCCCCCTCGGCATCGACACATAGTTGCCATCTGTTTCGTAACGACTTTGGAAGCAGTTCCGCGCCGCCCCGGTGGCGCAGTGGTCTAAGGCGTTGGCCTCTGATCATTCGTCCGTAAGGGGTCCGGGTTCGAATCCCGGTGAGGCATGGATGTTGTGTTTGTCTTACGGCACTGGCTCTTTTCCTTCCTGGAACCAGTGACCCTAAATTAGGGACGGGCGACTGCTTATAGCCCATTGAGTTGCTCACGGTGGTCGTTAAACCTCCAATCAAAAAAAAAAAAAAAAAAAAAGCAGTTCCGCAAAAAAATGTTTTTTTGTCAGCAATCGCGGGCGGTATGCATGCCTGAGATTCGTTAGCCATTATTTTCGCACGATAACTTCCGTGAAAATTGCCCGATTTAGATGGGAATTTTAATTATAAAACGGCTTAGGTGTGGTAGCTCTTGATAATAGAAATAGGTAACACGGATACAAAGAGATTTAACTTTGATATATGTGAACCTCAAACGTTATACCATAGTATAGTTCCCTCAAAACCAAGGTATTTTCCTATGATTTCTAATATGTTACAAAGCGTATCATAATTAAGGCATTGCATGATTTTACTAACTTGTTTCATTTTTTCAAGAAATAGAGTGGTAGATTTGGATGTATATCTGGTAGCCTTATCCTGATGGAGTTCTACTCTTTCAAGGCTCTGTGGATAAAGGAACATTAGTTAAAACATTATTTTGGTAGTATGTACACAGCTGGCCACCCAAAATGCACCACCAATAAGGACACGAGATAGCAAAGCCAGATTTACTGGAAACATAACAACAGATACAAAGATGAAGCCATTGAGCTTACAGGCCCGTGCGACTTGCGGAACACGCAGACATCAATAGTTCGTGTAGCCCCCATGGCTGGCAATAACGGCCGCTACACGCCGCGGCATCGAACAAAAGAGGCTTTGGATGTGGGCTTGGGGTATGTCGGTCCAGGCTGCTTCCACACGTTGACACAGTTCATCAAGCGTAGCCGCGGTTGGTGCTTGCCGGGACACTCGGTTGCCGATCAGCGACCAGACGTGTTCGATGGGCGACATATCGGGAGAACAAGCGGGCCCCGGCAGCAGCGACACCTAGTGGGCCGTGAAGAAGTGTTGCAAGATGCGTGCCACGTGCGGGCGCGCATTGTCCTGTTGAAACGTGGCCGCTGGCAGGTCTTGCAGGTAAGGGAGGACTACAGGCTCCAAAACGTCGGAGATGTAGCGGTGGCTGTTAAGTGTACCGGCGATACGTACCAGAGGGGTGCGGGTGTCATATCCAATTGCGCCCCAAACCATAACGCAAGGCGACGGGCCAGTATGGCGATGCATAATGCAGGCATCATAGAGTCTCTCGCCACGGTTCCGCCACAAGCGGATCCGACCATCGTGGTGTTGCAGGCAGAAGCGGGATTCGTCGGAGAAGACAATGTCGTGCCATTCCGCAGTCCAGGTGCGGCATTCAACGGCCCACTACCGCTGAACTCGCCGGTTGGGTAACGTCAATGGTAATCGGAGCAATGGGCGCCGTGAGACAAGTCCCCGCTCCTGCAGACGACGTCGAACGGTACGTACTGACAAAGGTTGTTGCGCAACACACCCTAATTCCTGCGCTAACGTTAGTGATGTGGTGGTGCGTTCCCCTCAATCGGTGGTGTGCCGCGGCTGCAGGAGTCGTTCACGTCGGTCCATCCGTCCCTCCTACACCCACTGAATCCATACTCGCCTCACTGTGGCTGGATGTAGTCCCACACGTGCGCCGATGTCTCGGTACGATAAACCTCTGTCGCGATAAGTCACTATTCGTTCTCTGTCGAACTCCGAAACGTGCTGGGAATGACCGCCGTATTCTGCGACGAGGCATCAGGAAGCTTCCCATGCACAGGTCCGGCAGCACAACACACTTCCACTACTTACACCTCGCCTTCTGTGCACCCTTCTTATAGTGCTTCTCGGTGCGTGCCGGGCGCACATGATTTGCATATGCCCTGCAATGCGAATCGTTTGCATGTCCTCTCGCGGGCGACGCATGCTGCAAGGCCAATCGGATGCTTCCTTCTTGGTTTTGCATTTTGGGTGGCCAGCAGTGTAGATACGATTAAAAAGCAAAATACAGCAAAAGTATCGCAGTGGTCGTCAACGAGACGCTGCAACGCAGCTTCATCGTCGTTCCGCAATGAGAATGAAAAAGGTGAAACCACACATCACGAAAACGAATACAACTACACAGAAGATGAGTGACAGTGAGTCTACAATTGCACGTCTCACATATCGGCGCAGTGTCGACACACAGCAAAAAGTGGTGAGTGAAACGACAATGCCCAATGCGGAGACGCACAGGAACAACTTCCTCCCTACGGCTCCGGCGATATGATGACTTCCAGATTCCAAGAATAGGTTTAATGTTTATTTTCCACCTGTTTATCCTACAGACCCTGGCACGTTTGCTTGATATGATCCTGAGCAGGAAAGCGGAAATCCCGGTGAAACAATGGTAAAGGTGTGACGACGTAGGAGGAAGCTGATCTAGCAGCCGCATCAGCACACTCGTTATCCGAGATTCCAACATGCCCAGGAATACAGGAAAAGTGAACCTGAAAACCGCGCTCGAGCAAACAACGAAGCAACCGTCTCACCTCCAGGAGAAAAGGATGCTCACGACAATCCGCAGATGAAAAAGACTGTAAGACACTTAAGGAATCTGTATAGACCATAACACGATGATAAAAACTCGACTGAACATGGAGAAGATCGAGATACACAACACGCATCTCCGCTAAAAACACTGTGGTCACAGCTGGGATCCGCGCAACAGGAACATCCTCGAAGCAGACGGTGGCGGATCCGACAACAACACCCATTTTAGAACCGTCGGTGAAAACTGTATCATAATCAGAATTGAGGGAACGGGGCTCAGCAAAGAGTTGCTGGTACACGGAAGCAGGGGTTGAGGACTTATCAAGAGAAGAAAAGATCAGATCAGTGACGACCTCAAAAGGCTGCCACAGTGGGTCCCCAACGACCCTGGTCTCTCCAACAAGAGACAAGTCGAGCCCTGCATCTCGAGCTACGGCCGCCATACGAAGACCAAAGGTGGAAATGTACGAGGGCCGGTTCTCAAATAAACGAGCATGCTGGGAATGGAAAACTGCATCGTACAAAGGATAGTCTAGAAGAGATCGGAGTTTCAAGTAAAATAGAATATACAGCTGCAGACGGCGTAATTCAAGCGATGGTTCTTTTGCGTCAGCATAAAGGCTGGGAATCAGGGATGTTCGAAATGCTCCCGTACAAAAACGCAGCGCTTGTTGGTGAATACTGTCCAAAGGCTAGACAACGGAAAGACGCGCAGAGCCATACACTATACAAACATTATCCAGTTTTGACCGTATTAGAGAATGGTAAATGCGAAACAAAGACATCCTGTCTGCACCCCACGAGACCCGTGAAAGGATCTTAAGAATGGACAGAGCCTTAAGACAGGAAATCTTGAGCAGCCGAACGTGCGCATGGAACGTAAGCGCACGGTCGACGGTCAGTCCAAGGAACTTGATCTCCGGCAAAACTGGTATGGCTGTTAGTTCCAAATGAAGCTCTGGGTCTAAATGGAGGCCACGCCTCCGGAAGAAATAGACACACGTTGTCTTGTCGGGAGAAAGGAAGAAACCATTGCTGTACGTTATTTAACAATCTAGTTAATCGCAGACTGCAACTGCCTTTCAATAAAATTCATGATTGATGACGAGCTGAAAATCTGCAAGTCATTGACATAAACAGTAGCCAAAACCGCAGGAGGAAGATTTGTGAGAAGACAATTAATGCGGAGGATGAACAATGTGACTGATAAAATACAACCTTGAGGAACACCTTGCTCTTGATGGAACGGTGCCGAGAGCGTCGTTCCCAGGCTCACCTGAAACACGCGATTGCGAAGAAAATTTACAATGAATGCTAGGAGATTTCCTCGCAACCCGCATGCGTTGAGGTCACGGATGATACCGTGCCGCCAAGCGAGATCATAGGCTTTTTCATTATTAAAGAAAACAGAAACCAAGTGCTGCCTAAGCAGGAAAGCCTCCCGCACAGATGTCTCAAGGTGCAGGAGATGATCGTGAGGTGAACGATGACGGCGAAAGCCGCTTTGTGATGGTGAAGGTACGTGATTTTGTTGTAAAAATGAATTAACCGGGAATTAACCATTCGTACGAGAACTTTAGACAGACATCTAGTGAGAGCAATTGGACGATAACTAGAAGGTGACTTAGGATCCTTTCCAGGCTTGGGAAAAGGCAGAACAAAAAGCTTTTTGTCAAGATTCCGGGAAATTGTGCTCCAACCAAATGCGATGGAAGAGGACTAAAAGATTTTCGTGAGACGACTGCGAGAGATGACGGAGTATATCATATAGTGGATGCTACCGGGACGGACAGATGTCGCGCCGGACCGATGCAGAGACATCCCGTAGTTCAACAATGCTGAAGGGGGAGTTATAGTCGGTGTTATGAAAAGGCGCAAATGAGATTCTCTGGCGTTCCGCAGTGGATTTAATCCTTTGAAAGGAGGAAGGATACGCCAAATCACTGGACACAGAGGCAAACGCCTCCCCAAACAATCCGCAATCTCCTCGACTTCAACATATGTGCAGCCGTTACTCTCGAGAATGGAAATCTGGTGAGAACTATAGTTACCCCAGATCCTATGTATCTTGTCCCACACAAGTTTCGAACTGGCACGTGAATTGAGAAATGATACATACTGGATCCAAGACTCCCTCTTGCTTGGTCGGTGCAACAACCGAGCATAGGATTTTGCTCGTTTAAATGCATCGAGATTGCCATCAATTTGATAACGCCGAAAAGTAGACCAGGCCTTATGTTGAGCTCTCCTAGCCGCTGCGCATTCAGGGGTCCCCCAAGGTTTCGGAATTCTGGGGAGCGTCGTTGAGGTCTTTGGTATTGAAAGATCAGCCTCCTGAAGAATGCAAATTGTGACATCGAGAACAGCTGCGTCGATTGACCCTTGGGTCACCATGGCAGAAGATATCACTATGGACGATGTGAAGACCTCCCATCTGGCACGATCCATCCTCCATCGAGGAGGGCGAGAGGCAGAAGAGGGCATACTCACAGAATGTGAGAGCACAATTGGGAAATAGTCGCTCCCTTTGAGGTCGTTACACACCGTCCATGACCAATCAGCAATAATCGATGGTGACCCCAAGCTCAAATCGATCTCGCTGAAAGATCTTGTTGGCTCGTGGAAGTAAGTGTCAGCACTGGTGTTAAAAAAGCACAAAGGGGTCGAGGACAGAAGAGACTCAATTTTAAGGCCTGTTGTGCTGATGCTGACACTACCCCACAAAGGATGATGGGCATTGAAGTCACCCAGTAGAAGTAAGGGTGAAGGCAGCTGATCCATCAAGCTGTGTATGAAATTACAAAAGTGAGCTAACAAAGTTCACTTACTAATCCTCCTTCAAAACCTGTCTCCAGGGGAGCGGGATAACGCACGGTAAGTCATCATTACAGAACTCAGTTCCCAATCTGTAAATATATAGACTCTCCATGAACCGGATGTTACATCCTGTCTGTGGCGCCGCAATTGTTGTGATCCCCGACCACTGTGGATAATACACTGACGGAAAAAAATCCCAACACCATGTAACGCACCAGGAGATGTGACGTACCTGCCAGAAGGACGCACACGACATAAAGGCAGATAGGAATCAGAATAAAACGTCCGCGCAGCTCAATTGGTAGAGTGACTTATTCCGGAATGAGGGGATCCGGGTTCGAGCCCCGGCGTGGATACCAGAATAAAACGTCCGCATAGCTCAATTCGTAGAGTGACTTATTCCGGAATGAAAGGATCCGGGTTCGAACCCCGGCGCGGATAAAAATGACGGAGAAATTTACTTCGTTATAACCACGAAAAAATAGTTGTTGAGGAATGAAATGGCGGCAATACATTTGTATAGGTAACATATTTAATCGATTAAGGTTTCAAGATCACAGCTCATTGTAAGCGCGAGAAGAGCCATTTTAAATTTGAAATGCTGGTACATTAATAACCGGTGTAACCGCCAGAATGTTGAATGCAAGCACGCAAACGTTCATGCATTGTGTCATACAGGTGCGGGATGCCAGTTTGTGGGATGGAGTTCAATTCCTGTTGCACTTGGTCGGTCAATACAGGGACGGTTAATGCTGGTTGGGGGTGACGGTGGAGTTGTCGTCCAATGATGTCCCATACGTGCTCGATTGGTGAAAGATCTGGTGATCTAGCTGGCCACGGCAACATGTCGACACTCTGTAGAGCATGTTGGGTTACAACAGCGGTATGCGGGCGAGCGTTATCCTGTTGGAAAACACCCCCTGAAATCCTGTTCATGAATGGCAGCACAACAGGTTGAATCACCAGACCGACGTACAACTGTGCCGTCAGGGTGCGTGGGATAACCACGAGAGTGCTCCTGCTGTCATAGGAAATTGCTCCCCAGACCATAACTCCAGGTGTAGGTCCAGTGTGTCTCAGCCACAGGCCTCCTTCTAACCAACACACGGCCATCACTGGCACCCAAGCGGAACCGGCTTTCATCAGAAAACACAACATATCTCCACTCCGTCCTCCAATGAGCTCTAGCTTGACACCACTGACGTCGCAAACGGCAGTGGTTTGGAGTAAGTGGAATGCATGCTACAGGGCGTCTGGCTCGGAGCTGTCCTTCAAGTAACCGATTTGTAACAGTTCGTTGTGTCACTGTGGTGGCACCTGCAGCTTGAATTGCTGCCGCAGACGCGGTACGATGCGCCACGGCCACACGCCGTACACGGCGGTCTTCCCTCTCAGTAGTGCCACGTGGCCGGCCGGAACCCGGTCTTCGTGAGGCAGTACCTTCCCTTGACCACCGTTGCCAACAATCATGCACAGTGGCTACATTCCTGCCAAGTCGTTATGCAATATTGCGGAAAGAAAATCCACCTTCTCGTATCCCTATTACACGACCTCGTTCAAACTCCGTGAGCTGTTGATAATGGCTTCTTCGTCTTCTTAAAGGCATTCTTGACTAACATCAACACGTCGAATCTCAACGATAACTAACGCTCACGAACGTTACAGCGCGTATTTACAGCAAACCTGCTTTGCATGTTCCGAGGGGCGCTACTAGCGCCACACGTATGCGCCGAGCGCGAAATTTGCATAGACGTCATCTTACAGATGTACTCTAACCGCCTACCAACTGTCGTTTATCTAACCCAACCCCTTCTTGGTGTTGGAATTTTTTTCCGTCAGTGTATGTTCCCTTATTCATCAATATGGCGAGGGTCTTTGTTTTGGCTCCCGTTTTGACATCGAACATATGTTCTTTAACAAGGGTATTCAATGTCCTCTTGGTAGAAATCACATAAATCTTCCGATCCTGTGTGGTATCCAGTGAACACAATGGAATCTTGTACACCCCATATTTATTACCCCCTGGCGTAGGATCTCTGTCGCTTTTTACCATATTCAATATGTTAGTCGTTTTTATACCGATACCCAAATGATTTCTGTTGCACAATTTCTTAATGGTATTGATAAGGTCCGGAATAAAATCCACTGACCCTACGAACTTGCGTTGCTGATAAACACACTGCAATGTAGAACATATCGCTCTCAGTAGTTTCTGTAGCAATCTGTCAATAATTGCTTTGGAGTATCCATGGGCCATGGCCAGATCATCATAAATCCTTGCTAACTCTTTCTTTCATAGTTTTTTAGACGAAGAGTGGGTGAATGCACATTTTAAGAAAACCCACAAGGCCGACATTTTTTGGCTCATGGGGTGTGATGATGCCATGGGTATCATAACGGTATTGCTAGTGGGTTTTCTATATACTGAAAACGAAATGTTTCTTAACGTCGGGTTACACTTTCTAATTCACAGGCAAATTTAATAGTTTGAAATCTGGATGAAAGAGCCCCTGTAAATTCATGTAAGGTATCCTGAGTAGAAGGCAAAAAGACTAAAACCTCGAACACATATCTTAAATACTACAGACACTGTATCCTAAAAAATAAAAGACTCCTCGAGATGTTGTAAAACCACTTCGGCCAGAGGTGGAGAAAGGGGGAACCCATGAGGGGCCCTCCAATTGTCTGTAGATACAACCGCCAAACTTGAAGTACGATCTATGGTGTACCAACCTAAGTGCTGATAAAATACACTGCCGGACAATTGCTAAGGACGGATGAAAATAGCAACGATAGCAACCATAAAATGAAAGGCAGGAAAATGTGTAAATTAGCATAAGTGCGGGATACAGTAAGACGTATTGTGCGTATGCAAATTTTGGATTGCCGAACTTGTTCGTGACGTCATAGCGCTGATAAGAGATATAAAGGATTTGACGCGTATTGACCGTTGTTGTTCAAACGCAAAGTTGAAAGGAAAAGAATCAATTGACGAACTTGCAATTTTCAGTATGTCTTCCCGACATCACCTAGATGATTTTACGCGTGGCCGTATTATTGGCAAGATTGAAGCAGGGCGAAAAATAACAGATGTTGCCAGGGAGTTCGACGTCAGCCACAGTGTTGTTTCAAGGCTTTAGAAATCATTTCAAACAAATGGAGAGTGTAGCAAACGTCACGGGGGAGGTCGTGTTCGCAGTACGACACCTGCAGAAGCTCGGTACATAGTGCTATCAACGTAAAGACCCCGGAGCAGCACAGCTAGTAAGGTAGCAAATCAGTTTATGGCTGCTACTGGCAAGCGGATCTCCCGAGAAACTGTCGCCAGACGTTTGCATGAAGGAGGACTATACGCCCGCCGTCCTGTTGTGTGCATCCCATTATCCAGACGTCACCGTACCGGCCGTTTGCAATGGTGCCATCAACATCGCAATTGTACTGATAACGACTAGTCAGCTGTTCTCTTCTCAGATGAAAGTAGATACAGTCTATCGTCTGATTGTCGACGACAACTGATCTGGCGTGATAGTGGTACTGCATATTGTCCAGCAAACATACAGGAAAGGGACCGATATCCGACATGTAGTGTCATGGTATGGGCTGGCATCATGATCAATGGCCGTAAGTCCCTCTATGTGCTTCCAACTGGGACTATGACTGGCCAACGATACATTAATGATGTTCTGCTACCTCATGTTCGCATGTTCCGTGGTGCTGTCGGTGATAGATTCATTTTCATGGACGACAACGCAACATGTCATCGAACAGTCGCTGTCCAGGAGTGATTGAGAGCGAGGATATTCAACGCCTCGTATGGCCAGCACGTTCTCCAGATCTGAATCCCATTGAAAATGTGTGGGATGCTTTGGGGAGGAGTCTTGCTGGTCGCCAATGCCCTCCAATTAACAAGGACACCCTCATCCGTGCACTGACAGAGGAATGGGATAAATTACCCCAACAGCTGCTTGATAATGTTGTGCAAAGCATGACACGACGTGTGGAATCTTGCATCGCCCTCCATGGTGGCCATATCCCGTATTGACATCTTACGCCGGAACGCCTGCGGACGGTAATTGCATTTTTTTCACGTTTACGTATTCTGCACAAAATGGCCTGTTTGTCCCTTGAACACGTTCCAAAGCCTTCTGGATTTCAGAGCACAATAAATTGTCTTTCTTGTAATGTCCTGGCATTCTGACATTATTTTATTTCACTTGGCATCCAACCACACTTACTTTTTTATGCGCTATATAGCCGTTTATGATCCGTCCTTAGCAATTGTCCAGCAGTGTATTAGGGGTATGCAAAAGTTTCTGCCGTTTTAAGGAGAAAGAAGACAGAAACAATCAGGAAACCAGTACACATTTATTCATCAAAATATTGGCCGTTAGCATCAATGACCTTTTGCCATTTTTTCAGGCAACAAATGAATGCCCCCGTAATAGAAGGACTCTGGTTTTGAGCTGAAGAGCGCAATGATGAAATGTTTCACCTCTGGAACTGTGGTGAACCGCTGTTGGTCTAGGGAATGTTGCATAGAGAGAAATAGATGAAAGTCTGAGGTTGCAATGTCCGGGGAGTAAGGCGGGTGCTGTAAAACCTCCCAGTGTAACTAACTGTTCAAGGGTGGATTTCGTGGTGGCACCGACATGTGGTCTGGCATTATCGTGTAAGAGGATGACTGAGCGGCGTCCTTTACCTGTCCATGGGCGTTTTTGCTCGATTGCGGCGTTCAGTTTCATCAACTGATCGCTGTATCGTTGTGCAGTGATTGTTTCGCACGGTTTCAACAGTTCAAAATACAGCACTCCATACATATCCCACCACACACACAACAGCACCTTTTCCCCATGGATATCCTGTTTTGCAGTGGATGTTGACGGCTGGCCTGGGTCGACCTAGGATCGCTTGCGTACGGGGTTGTCGCAATAGACCCGGTTGTCATCCCCGGTGACAACCTTCCACAAGAAATTTTTCCCTTGAAACGTCTTCACCAACGACATGCAGGTACCCAATCGTTGACCAATATTACGCCAAGTTAAAGTATGCGGAACCCACTTACCAATCTTCTGGATCTTCCGCAAGACGTGTAGACGCCGTACCACCGTCAACTGAGCCACTTTCAAACGTTCCGCCAGTTGCGTGGTCGATTTTGTGGCATCCTCTTGCAACAGCGAATCCAGCTCCTCGTCTGCGAGTTCCTGCGGTCTACCGGCATGTGGCTTATCTTCCAAGCTTCGATCACCTTTCTTAAACCTGGAAAACCATTCTCGACACGTCCGCTCACCTATAACCGTTTTGCCATAGGCCTGACATATTGAACCGTATGATTCACTCGCACTTTTCTCTAAATTAAACATGAATAACAAACAGTGGCGCAAATGAAATTAATGGACCACCATGCTTGGTTTCATGTACGAACCGACAGCACGAGCCGCCGGCCGGTTAGACCCCTACAGCGCACGCTAGCGGGGGCGGCGGAAACATTTACATACCTCTAATAGATTGGATCTCATTTGTAAATATATGACCCTGTTTTATCAATTCTGCAATAATTCCATGGGCAACAGTGACAGGTTCTGAAGGAGGATTAGTAAGTGAACTTGGTTAGCTTAGTTTTGTAATTTCATACTTTCATTTGTCCGGACTATCCTTTGGGATTTCAGTCCTTCTGTACTTGTTGGTGGGGGAGGACTTTAATCAATTGTGTTGGGGGTTGACTGTGAAGGAGAAGAGAGAGGGGAAGGGTGTGCTTCTACAGTATTGGTGTGACTATGGAGACGAACAGGCACAGCGCAAGATTTTTGCTCATCACGCTCCATTGGGGACTAAGGTCAGGTGATGCGTAACATCACAGCCTCTCCTTGACAAATGTCAACCCCGCCTTCTCGTGGTGCATCCTGTTCCCACTAAAGGGGCTCTGACGACCGCAAATAGCGGTATAACTATACCATCGGGATCAGAGGAAATGCTATCCCACACTCACCAACCCGCTTGGCCAGCGTGGTGAGTTATGGCCAAACACCTCCAAAATGACTCTACAACTTAAATCTTGGCCCTCAGTCTCCGGCAGCTGGAATGTACCTGGCCAAGGCAGCGGCCAGTGCGACATGAAGGCAGAGGGTGCTAAGAATCCCCGGAGGACCGGACTAGGCTGCCATTTGATGCTGACCTTGGCTACCTACAACGGACGCTCCCTATCTTCTGATTCAAGGCTTCTTGAATTGGAAGAGGAACTACAAAGGATCAAGTGGGACATCGTCGGGCTAAGTGAGGTAAGGAGAAAAGGAGAAGATCTCATTGAACTGAAAAGTGGACATCTCTTCTATTATCGTGGGACAGATACTGGCAGAACTAGTGGTGTTGGATTTATAATAAACAAGAAACTGAAATATAAAGTGGTAGAAGTTGAAAGTTCCTCTGACAGAGCTGCACGACTCGTTATCCAACTATCGAGAAGATACCAGGCTCAGATTATTCAAACTTATGCACCCACCACAAGTCATCCTGAAGAAGAAATTGAAGAATTTTATGAGGAAATTCGTCGTCTAAATAATAAAGGTAAGCAGCACTTGAAGATAATTATGGGAGATTTCAATGCAAAAATAGGGCACCGGCAACAGAATGAAACTTCAGTAGGTAAATTCGGTCACGGCAACAGAAACCAGCGTGGAAATACTCTCGTTGAGTTTGCAGAGGCAGAAGGATTTTTCATCTTGAATTCCTTTTTCAAGAAAAAGCCACACAGGAAATGGACATGGAGACATCCAATTGGGACGACAAGTGAAATTGATTTTATTATGTGTAACAAAAAATTCGTCATCGAAGACTGCAGTGTGCTAAACAAGTTCAACACAGGTAGTGACCATAGATTGGTGAGATGTAAGATGCACCTCAACACTAAACTGGAACGTGGCAAGCTCATAAGACAAACAAAATGTATTGACATAACCAACCTTGAAAAACACCATAATACTTTCAAGTTGGAACTGAAGAACAGATTCTCTGCTTTAGAAGGCCTAACATCGGAAGAAGTGGATATTTCGGAAGTTAACAGAAAAGTAACCAAAGCTCTTATGGAAACAGCAACAAAATTAGCTGGGTCTAAGAACAAGTTGCATGTAAACAAATTATCAGGAAAAACCAAAATGTTGATGCAAAAAAGAAGAGAGATGAGGACAACTAAAGAAGATGTGACTTCCAAAGTGGAATATATAAAGTTATGCAAGACAGCACGAAAAAGTATCACTGAAGACGTAAGGAAATTCAACTGTGAGCTAGTGAGGAAAGCAATTGAAAACAACCAAAGCCTAAAGATAGCAAAGGGACATCTCAGTAAGGGAAGAAAACAGATTATGGCTCTGAGAAAAGAAGATGGTTCTATAACAAGAAATAGAGGCGAAATTTTGACAAGAGTGAAAGATTTCTACTCCAAATTATATGAAAGGGATGATACATGTACTTCAGACATCATGAAAGGTACCAGAGTTCTTCCAGTCCTTCCAGCAGAAGTTGCTCATGCAATCAAGAACATGAAGCGAGGGAAAGCTCCAGGAGAAGATGGAATTACTATAGACATCATACAAGAAGCAAGTGGAGAAATTGAAACAGTACTCGCCCAAATTTTCACTCGATGCCTTAATGAAGGGAAGATTCCTGAGGATTGGAACAATGCTACAATGATCCTGCTACATAAAAAAGGTGACATTGAGGATCTCAGGAACTACAGACCTATCAGCCTCCTATCAGTGGTTTATAAAATCTTCACTAAAGTTCTTTCACACCGCTTGAAGGTAACACTGGACATGGCTCAACCGAGAGAACAAGCTGGATTCAGGAGTGGCTACAGCACAATAGATCATATCCATGTACTGAGAGAACTAATTGAAAGAGCGAGGGAATATGAACTTCCATTGTGCATGGCTTTTATCGATTATGAAAAAGCCTTTGATTCGGTGAAACCATCAGCAGTTACCACGGCTCTGAAATCCTGCGGTATTGAAGATGCATACATTAATATTATTAATAACATCTATGAAAATGCAAGTGCAAAGATTCGGCTGTTTGAAAATACAACACACATAAAAATTGGAAAGGGAGTGAGACAAGGTGACACCATATCTCCGAAGCTCTTTAATGCCACATTGGAAAATGTCTTTCAATCACTGAACTGGGAAAACAAAGGGATAAAGATTAATGGAGATTATCTAACCCACCTTCGTTTTGCTGATGACGTAGTCATTTTTGCAACTACCCCATCAGAGCTGCAGAGTATGATCGAGGAACTTGCTGACAAGAGTAAAGAAGTGGGATTAAAAGTGAACTTTCAGAAGACAAAAGTGATGTTCAATGCTTTTACAAGAAATGAAGATTTATCGATTGATGGAGAAAAACTGGAGATAACAGATACGTATGTTTATCTTGGACAGCAGATATCAAGTGAGGGTCACATTGATGAAGAAATTAATCGGCGTACAAAACTTGCCTGGAGAGCTTTTGGAAGAAACAGCATAATTTTCAAGAGCAATATGCCATTATGTCTTAAAAGAAAAGTGTTTGATCAATGCATCCTTCCAGTGCTTACGTATGGTGCAGAGACGTGGACCTTAACTAAAAGAGACATACAAAGGCTGCAGACAACTCAAAGAAGCATGGAGAGGTGCATGCTTGGTATAACCAGGAGAGATAAGAAGAGGAACTCGTGGATCCGAAAAATGACAAGAGTGGAAGACATCATGATCAGAGTTAAATCCCTGAAATGGCAATGGGCTGGACATACTGCCAGAAGGACAGACCATAGATGGACAGCCGAAATTTTAGATTGGATTCCAAGGGACAGGAAAAGACCCAGAAAAAGACCACATGGGAGATGGGTGGATGAAATTCGTAAATATGCGGGAGTGACATGGAGGAGACTGGCACAAGACAGACCGTTGTGGAGGAAACTTGGGGAGACCTTCGTCCAGCAGTGGATTGATAATGGTTGACAATGATGATGATGATATAACCAAGGACAGTGGCCATGAATTGGTTTTTATTGTCATCACATCTGACGATGTGATCCGTTGCGGATCCCGAAAGTCTTATGTATATTTAGTATTTTTAATTTTGGAAGTGTTTTTAACCGGGTAATTGATAATTAAGGTTTTTTTAATTTGTCGGTAGCTTTGTTTTCACTTGATTACCATCGTGCAATGTCAGTTGACCTTTTATTCACATAGTGAACATTGTCTTCTTTTTTTCAGATTCAAACCTTTGTCTATTGCCTTGGTTGCATGGGATACAGAGATTTTTAACGACTTAGTGATTGCTTTTTGGGTCGGTGGATTGTCTTTTAAGACCAGAAACCTTACCTTTGAAAGAGTCGTAAAAGTACGTACCTTCTTTGGATATTCGTTTGGTGTTCTTTTTATTGTTAAAAGCAATGCTTGACGATCTTTCTCTCTATTACTAATAATATTGCTTATTTTACATTTAGCAATGCTATTTCCATGATATCCACACCGTTCTTTACGCTTTCCAACCGTAGGTTGAAGACACGTATATGCTCCAGTTTTGTCCGTGTGTCTGTCTGTCTGTCTGTCCGCACTATAATTCGCGTCAAAATGTTTCGACTTCGATGAAATTTCAGTATGTGGTAGGGGACAACCTGGGGACGAACCCTATCAAAAATGGGAGAAATGGGGTCGAAGGTCAGGTCACAGGAGCGGGATCCATTCCATCGCCCTTATGCGTCATAACGTACGTAAAAATGTTTCGATTGCGACAAAACTGTATCATGTTTTTCCGGAGGTATACTGAACCGGTTCTGTTGAATATCATCGAAATGATTGGCTTGTTGTTTAAATTTTTATGGCGCAATGGTTGGCCAAAGAGCGCCAAACAAAAGACACTCAAAACAATACAAAATAAATTAATTTAAAAACGTACAAAAGGTTAAAAACAGATTGATTTGCCAAACGGGAAAGATGAGAGTGAACACGTTAAGCCGGGCGCAGTGGTCTAAGCGATGGCCTCTGATCATTCGTCCGAACGGGGTCCGGGTTCGAATCCCGTGAGGCATGGATGTTGTGTTTGTCTTACGGCACTGGCTCTCTCCCTTCCCTGGAACCAGTGACCCTAAATTAGGGACGGGCGACTGCTTATAGCCCATTGAGTTGCTCACGGTGGTCGCTAAACCTCCAATCAAAAAAAAAAAAAAAAAAAAAAAGAACACGTTAAGAACTAGACGAGTTTTAAAAAGTCAATTTCTTTTAAAAACGAAAACACTGCGAACATGCCGCATTCTTCACCCAGGATATTCTGCAGCGAACCTGCTCCGTCGTCCAACAAATGTGAATGAAAATAACGAAACCGATGATCACAAAAATGAACACAAGTGCACAAAACATGAAGGACTGTAAGACGGCAGTTGCACGTCTCACACACTGGGACAGTGTCGCCACACAGCAAGAAGCGGTGAGTGAAACGGCAGTGCCCAATGCGGATACGCGTAAGAACAACTTCCTCACGACGGTTCTTCCTCAAGCTAGACTTCCATAGCCCGATCTGTGGTTTGATGGTATGAAGCTTATTGCTGCCCTGTTGATACCACAGGGACTGCCACTCGTCCATGATAAATTTGCGGATCAAAGGTCGAAAATCTCGAAAAAACAGTGGCAGCCGTGGGGGTGTCACGGAGGAGACAGACCTGGCAGAGAGATCCGCCAGCTCGTTACCCCGGATCCCAACATGGCCAGGAACTCAACAGAATCCGACCGGAAATCCAGCACCCGCCAAAGTTCCAAGAAGACGACGAACATCACTGCTGGCCGGTGAGTCAGTATCCTCCGGAGAAGATAAGGCTTGGATGACCGACTGGGAATTGATGCAAATCATAGTGCAACGATGGTATCTAGACTGAATGTGGCGCAAAGCGAGGTACACAGCGCGCATCTCTGCCGAAAAGACTGTTGATTCCGGCGGAAGCCTCTCAGCATGAGTCGATCGAAATGAGGTAAACGTGAGAGCACAAGAGCGAGATTTATTCCACAGACATTTATCCTCATAACTTGACTAAAAATGCATCTGTTGCGACAAAACTGTAATATGTTGTTCCGGAGGTACAGTATACTGAACCAATTCTGTTTAATATAATCGAAATGGGGTCAAAGGCAAGGACACAGGAGCGAGATTTATTCCACAGCCATTATCATCATACACTGCCGGAAAGTGAAAAAAGAACACCAAGAAGGAATTGGCGGACGATCATGAAATTTACATATGCTAATGGGGTCGAGTTTACGTAGGTGTGATGTTGATTTCGGGACCAACCGGTGAGCACTTACGCCACAGCACGGCATAATATGTAAATTATCGTCGGTGGTATTTAAGGAGTACGGCGAAGTGAATGTAATCAGTCGTCGGCCTACGGACACGTGCAAAGACACTGAAGAAGCTGCAATGCCTGGACATGGAAGACGTGTACGATTTCAGCAGTTATCGGACTTTGAGCGAGGTCGTCTAGTCGGACTCCGCGAGGCTGGGTGGTCGTATCGTCGTATTGCGGAGTGAATTGGACGGGACGTATCGGTGGTGGTACAATGGTGGCGTAGATGGTCCGAGGAACATTCCTACACGAGAAGATGTGGAACCGGGAGTCACAGACGGACTGATGAGCGGACCAATCGACGCATAAGAAGAGCGGCGTTGTCAAGCAGAACATCCACTGCGACGCAAATCTGAGCTGCCGTTGCACCTGAGGTGACTGTGCGAACAATCCGCAACGGTCTACTGGATGCAGGACTATGTGCACGTGTGCCTCTGGCATGTGTACCTCTGACTCCAGCCCACTGTCAGGAACGGCTGCAGTGTTGTCACCAACGTCTGCACTGGAGAATGCAATGGCGATCTGTCGTGTTCAGCGATGAAAGCAGATTCTGCTTGGGAGCCTCTGATGGCCGTATGCGTGTTCGAAGACGCACAGGGGAGCGTCTCCACCCTTCTTGCATCCGACACACAGGGCCTACACCTGGTCTCCTGGTGTGGGGATCGATCAGCTATCACTCCCTTACACAACTAGTGTTTGTACCGGGTACGTTAAACAGCACCTCCTACATCAACAACATCATTCAGCCCGTCGTTGTGCCATTTGTAAGGTTGGTCCATCGTGGTGTTTTCCAGCAAGATAACGCACGCCTACACACGGCACGTGCAACGAAACATGCACTTCACGGTGTGAGACAACTTCCATGGCCTGCACGTTCACCGGATTTGTCCCCCATTGAGCACGTGTGGGATTTTATGGGACAACCACTTATCCGGTCTCCACGGCTAGCCACGACAATCCCCGATTTACGCGTCTAGGTTGAGGATGCTTTGAACTCAATACCCCAAACTTACATCCAACATCTGTACGACAGACTCCATGCCAGAATTGCACAGTGTGACGCAGTTCATGGCGGTTCAACCTCGTACTAACCATGTTACGTGGAAATGTTATTTTTCAGTTTACCAGCAAATACAGCTGTATTTTGCCATAATGTTTTGATCACGTTATCCTCTGTATTCCGTTATTATGCTGTATACATTTCGTTGGTATCAGACGTCTCCTTCTTGGTGTTCTTTTTTCACTTTCCGCCAGTGTAACTTGAGTAATGATTTCTGGTACGTTGGAAAGCGTATCATGATCAGTGCATTGTATGATTTTACTAACTTGTTTAATTGCAGAATACGAATATTTCTCTTCGTAAAGAGCATAAACATAACCATCTATTCACAGCATGTTTACGTGTGCAATTTTCTTAGGAGACGATATTTAACTGCATCAGATGTTTCTTTTGTGTTCATCAAATAAGCCTTTGCGAGTTTCAATTCATTGAACGTTTTTTTATTTTCGGTAATTTCTTATCAAACACGTTTTTAAAATGTATGAACATCCTCTGAAAGATTCCGCTATGGTCACGCGAGTAACATTTTCTATGTTGCTTATGCTGTAGCACTTACATCTGTGCAGGAAGTCGAATTATGTAACAGTACCCGATTTATTGTCATGACTTATTTCACGGAATTTCATCACCAGACTCTCCAACCTATCAGACACGGAATTTCTTCCACGACGGTATCTTTACTTTCTATGCAAGTGGGCGTTCTTTTTTCTTTCATGACCTTTAACGTTAACAGAAAATAATGAACAGCCGAAGTCATTTCCGAAAAATCCCAAAGGGAAATTAATTTCTTCCACAACAAAATGCCATTCACCTTTATAATTGGAAATAATTACCCCGATTAACCCACGAACCGAGCATAGTTTCATTTCGTCTTAAACTTCGTCGGAAGCAGGCTGCAATTTTTCTGCTATTGTGGTACTAATTCTCTAGATTAATCACGACGGGGAAGAACAATACAGAAACATCAAAATTTTACTCTTCACCGCTAATGAATCAACAGCCATGAAGATAGAAAGAATTATACATAAAATATATATGCTTCAATAACTGCAAAACATCACGTTCGCTTCAATAAGACTCTTCTAATTTAATGCTACCGGGGATGTAATGTTAAAAAAAAGATATATTGAAATTACTCGCGATTTTTCCTATGTTTTCGCTGTGATCACATCGAAAATAATTTTCCTGGGAAGATATTTATGTCTAGAGGAAGAATGTCTCGTATGGTGAAAGCAGAAATACGCTTCACATAATGGAATTTTGGTTTCATCAACGGCAAACGTTATATTTTGATATTTTTGATAGTTCACATTTTTTTTTTCTCCTGAAAATGTTTCAGATCGTCACGATATACCGAATTAGCCATTTTCTGCCAGCGGTGGGATGCAAACACACACTGTAAAAAATTGCCGTGAATAGTGAGTGTTTCACCCATATTAAGACGGTTTACAGATCGTAAGCACGCCACCTAGCGGTCAACCATAAATTTTCGGTAGATAAACTACATGTTCACGGTGTTTAAGCTGTTTGAACTGTTACTGTATTTTTAACTTGAGAGTCTGGCAACGTTCTTCTTAAAGTGGTTATATACCTGTTTTTTCATGTACAGTCAGTCGACTGGCAATACCTGTACGGGCAACATGTTTTTATTTCCCGGTTAGTAGACATATTATTTATTCCATGTCATTAGACATGTTAACGATCATTACTGCATTAGACTTTATTTCCCATTAGACATGATAATGAACATAACATGTGCTATTATTTATTTGTCATTAGACATGTTAATGAACATAACATGTGTTATTATTTATTTGTCATTAGGCATGTTAATAAACATAACATGTGTTATTATTTATTTGTCATTAGACATGTTAATGAACATAACATGTGTTATTATTTAACATCTGTCTTACGACCCATATTTCAGACTAAATTCAACACACACGTTGCTCTTAACAGCACCATACGAGCCAGAAATCAGCCTGTAAACCACATCAGTGCTATTTATCTCCCAACAAAGCTATCACGTCGCCCTCTGTGCAACCAGTATCTTCCTACTATCATTTCTGTTAGGGGTGACTAATTTTTTGTCCGGTGTGCTTATGAGAAGGCACCCAAACCATCACAGAGCCACCACCGCCTTAAATAAAGGCGATCTGGCATGACGGGGCCATGGCCTCATGCTGTCTACGCCACACCCGCCCCCTCCCGTCAGCTCGGTACAGTTGAAAACGGGATTCATCTGATCACACGACACGGCGCCACTCTGAAGAGGTCCAGTTTTGATCAGTCGGGGCGTAATGTCCTTTAGCGAGAAGTCAACAATAGCACAAGAGTAGGGCGTCGGTTTCAGTAGCCTAGGGTGCTATGGGGCGTGCGTTGTACCGTTCGCTCACTAACGCTGCTTGGGCCTCCGGAGCCATCAGTGACGTGTGGTAGGCCACCGCTTACCCTCTGGGCGCTGGTACGTCTATCGATGGTATACCCGCGATAGACCCTCGGTACGGTTGCCCTCTGGAACCCGAGGGTTCTTAGCACTTGGAAGATATATATGTACGGTTGCCCTCTGAAACCCGAGGGTTCTTAGCACTTGGAAGACCCATGTATCTAGCGCCAAGAATGCGTCCGCGATCAAAGTCGCTGAGATCACCACGTTTACCCATGCTCGTCGATTGAAATACACTGTTAGGAAGCTCTGCCGTCCGCCTATTTATCACCTGCGTTTGGTTTGGCTCTGTTCCACTCTACGCGGGGGTTGCCAATGTCAACTGCCCATCACCCCTATATCTTATTTTTTATCTATAGAATATGTATCGTAATATTTTAGCACGTCTTTTGTAAAAAAAGATCGTGCTTATGTTATCAGTTTGTCAGTCCGTCTGTGGACACCTATGCAACAATTAGTCCAATTTGAAAAATTCTTTTGCATTGGGAAGCTCGAAATAACTGAATGATGATTCTTTGTTTCGTTCTTTTTTTCGATGTAAAGTTTAGCCGCTAGAGAGCGTAAATGTAGATGATATCGAATTCAAAGAAAATTTTATTCCATATACACTGGTGTGCAAAAATTAAGGACGAAAAGGAGAAATTAGCATAAAAGCAAAACGAGCAGGCAGAACGGACCGAAAGACCACTCAGGAGATAGAATAGGGTCCGGTACGGTAGGGCATGCGCATATAGGCAGCATGACGTAGGGGGGGGGTGTCGGAAAGGTATAAAGCACACGGGCGGTGTACGCTCAGCAATTCGGTGAAAGCTATTTCACGGTGTCCATCGGTTTGAACGACGTCGAGTTGCTGCCACCGTGTGATATGGCCAACAGGCAATCCAGTAAGCGACATCTGGATGACTTTACCCGAGGTCGCGTCATTGGGAAGTTGGAAGAAGGTCGAAGTGTGATTAGTGTGGCCGAAGAGTTCGAGAACGCTCACAGCATCGTTTCACGAGCTTGGAGAGCATTTCAAACGACAGGAACAGCTTTCCGAGAGTTTAGCAGTGGTCGTCCACGAGCAACAACGGCGGCGGTCGGCCGGTATATTGTCCTACAGGTGAGAAGAGACAGACGGCCGACAGCGGGAGAAATAGCAAGGCACATGCAACATAGCTCTGGACGTCCGTTATCGCGTTTTACCGTGGCCAGGAGGCTGCACAAAGGTGGTCTATTTGCACGACGACCAGTACGGTGTGTGCCATTAACGCTTGCTCATCGGAGACGGCGGTTTCTGTGGTTCCAGGAACACAAGAACTGGACACATCAGTAATGGGGTCGAGTTCTCTTTACGGATGAGAGCCGATTTAGTCTGACGGGTGATTCTGGACGTATACACATCTGGAGAGAGCAGGGAACACGCAATCACACCTCCAACGTCATCGAAAGGGACCGGCTTGGAGGTGGCGGAGTTCTTGTTTGGGGCGGTATCATACTTGGTAGCCGTACTGACCTCTACATCTCCCTAGGAGGTCCAGTCACTGGTGTCCGCTATTGTACCAAGGTTCTCCTGCCTCACGTGCGTCTGTTTAGAGGTGCTGTGGGTCCTGAGTTCCTCTTCATGGACGACAACACCACACCGCATCGTACAGTGGCTGTCTCAGAGCTGTTGAAGAGTGAAGATATTCAACGCATGGATTGGCCCGCAAGGTCCCCGTACCTAAATCCAATCGAACACGCGTGGGACCTCCTCGGGAGACGCTGGGCAGCACGTCACCAGCCGCCAGCAACGA
Source organism: Macrothele yani (assembly GCA_039090855.1). Taxonomy (NCBI): domain Eukaryota; kingdom Metazoa; phylum Arthropoda; class Arachnida; order Araneae; family Macrothelidae; genus Macrothele; species Macrothele yani. The sequence continues at coordinate 121,931,328 of CM076996.1, forward strand.
TTCCGCAGCTGCGATTGGTGCTAGAAGAGGAATGGGCCGCGATACCTCAACAGCTCCTTGGCAACCTCATCCTCAGCATGGATAGACGTTGTAAATCCTGCAACGCAGTCAGGGATGACCATATCCCTTACTAAAGACTGGATTTTTCTTGGCAGCCGCCTGTCACATGGACGTTTCTGTCTTCTGTCCAGATGTGCTCGAAGCTACCTTTTTCAATAAAGTGCCTTTGTATCCTTTGGATTCCTTGTTTGGATGGTTTTGCTCACTTGTCCCATATTCTTACATCTTGGGGATCTTATGGTATGATTTGAGTCAATGTGGAGCACTTCTGCAAGACGTTACATTCGAAAAACCGTCTCGTCCTTATGCTTTGCACACGTGTGGGGCCTTCTCGGGAGATTTTTCAATTGGATGCTTCTAAACATCCAATTAAAAAAAATGCTTTTACCTTTCTATTTTATTTACGTCATAGAGTACGCTAGGTGTAGTCCCTTTTTCAAGTTACGCATAGATTTTTCGCTAGGAGGCGTAAAAGTAAATTGCGTTTTCACCGATATCTCTACTTCTAAAACTCTGATTTGAAAACATTTTCCTTCAGCGTATACAGCTCCTGATGGGAAATCTTTTGCATATGATTTCTAGTTTTTGGTAAAGAACGGTTTGGCGACCAGGGGGCGCAAGGGTTAATTTCTGATTCTGATGTGTTTGCCACAAAATCTGAGCTTCTAGATTCTCGATTGAAAAAATTCGTCTTTTCAAAATAATGCATGGTTTCTCCGCCAGGGGGCATAGATATATATCTTATTTTTGTCAACATATCTACTTCTAAGAGCCCGATTTTAAAAATTCCTCCTTTGTTGCATAGCGTTTCCAGAGCGAAATGTTTTTCATATAATTGCAAAATTTTTAAGTAACTCATAGACCTTTCGCTAGGGTGCGTTAAGGTAAATTGCGTTGTCCCCGATATTTCTAACTCCGATTTAAAAACTCCTTCCTATATCGCATACAGCTCCTGATGGGAAATGTTTTTCATGTAATTTAAAATATTTGGTAAAGAATGGTTTAGCCACCAGGGTGCACAAGTGCTAATTTCTGCATCTGAGGTAATTGCAGCAAAAGCTGAGATTCTGAAAACTCGACTGAAAAAATTGTCACCTAGACCGATATCGCTCACATCGAAAAATATTTTAAGAACACTTTCTTATTAAAATAATGCATGTTTTTCTCACCAGGGGCCATAGATCCATATCTTATATATGTCCATATCTCTGCTTCTAAGAGTCCGATTTGAAAAATTCTTTCTTTGTTGGAGAGCGTTTCCGCTGTAAAATGTTTCTCATATAATTTAAAATTTTTCTGAACGCACAAGTTTGATACCAGAGGCCGTGGGTTCACGATTCCGTTTACAGAAATATCTGCGCTATTAATAAACCCAATTGGAAGATTTCTTTCTTCGGTCAGATACTTCTGTTTCTTATACCGGTTTCATTGACTCTGAATAGCTTTGATAAATTTAATTCGCGTCAGAACGGATTCAAAAGACGTGCTTATTACATCCGAAAATTCGGTGTCATCTTTTTTGTTTTTTCATGGTGGTCGTAATAAACACGCACTAAGCGAGTGTTTGCGAAGCAGGCAGCTGCATGAGGTCGGATAATAGTTTACTGCAACCGAGAGGAATGTCCATGATAAAAACTGTAAAAGATACCCATACCTACAACTATCGGTTTGTTAGAAAACAGATCATAAAGAGTCGGTTGATGCCCTGTTGTTAATCTGACGCACAGCTGTTTTCTTGCACAGCATCAAGATGTTTTAGCATTAATTTGGTTTCACTCGCAAATGTGAGAACATTCTGGGTGAACTTGTACCAAATGTTACTAAAATTATCGTCAAAATGCAAAAGAAAAAGAACCTTACTTTTCTGCGGCGCACTCTCTAATCTTGCGCAAACAAACACCCTCGGTAGCTGAATGCAATCTCTGTTCATGACGACTTCAGGGATTTATTTAAAGTCTAAAGAGTAATCCTTCCAAAGGGGAGATGACATCATGTGATTACGTGTGCATTTTTAAGAATTTTTAATGCTAAACATGCATGATTCAAAATGAATTTGTATTCAAAAAACCCTGTTACACTCATCGTCAAAAAAATAGTTGCACCCAGGAGGACGTGTAGGATTGCAATGCTATTCGGGAGGACGGTAAAGGTGACCTGGGACAATAAATGAGTAAACTTTGAGACGGATATGGGAAATAGTTATTGAGCTACACGCCAATACGTAATGTCTCTCAGGATGGCGTCGGGCCGCCATATTTACTCACACAGCGTGCCAGACGTCTCGGCATGGAGTTGTACAGGTTCTTAATGGTGTCCAGTGCTAAGCCATCCTATACAGCTTGAATATTTTCACGCAGTTTCTGCAGATTGTGCGGTAGAGGTGGAGTGTGGATAGCGCGTCCAATAGCATCTCACACATTTTCAATGGGCGACAGGTCAGGCAATGTGGCTGGCCATGGCAGAGTGTCAGTGCCTTGAAGGCAAGCTCTCGAGACAGCAGAAGTATGAGGACGAGCGTTGTCCTGTTGGAAGATAGCACCGGAGTTAGCTTTCATAAAAGTTAGAGCCACTGGTTGCAGGACCTCATTAACGTAACGTTGGACTGTGCCTGTAATGAACACCAAAGGTGTCCTGGCATCGTAGACAATTGCACCCCACACCGTGACACCAGGCCTGGACGTGTGACGCTCGATAACAAACCGTTCATCTTATGGCTGACCACAGTGCCTCCACACACGGATTCGGTGGTCGTCTCCTCCAAGACAAAAGCGGGTATCGTCGCTGAAGATCACACGCTGCCGTTCGGCGTGGACCCATGAGAGTCTGGCATGACACCATTGCGTTCTTTGACGACGATGCAATGGTGTTAAGGGCAGTCGTCGTAACGGTCTGAGTGCGTGTAGTCCTACGTCGTGCAGCCGTCTGCCAATGGTGCTGGCACTAATCGGACGATGCATGTAGGGCGCCACTGCTCGCTGAATATCCGCAATCGTGGCTGTTGGGTCACTCCGCGCATGTCGGACAACTCGTTGGTTCTTTCTCTCACTGGTTAGTCTAGGTCTCCCAAACCCCTCCTGACGTTGCTGCGTGCCTTTTTCTATCTACTGCTGCCAACAGCGTGCTATGGTGATATCCGCACGACCGGTATGGCGCGCAATATGGCGATAAGACCATCCTGCTTCCCGGAGCCCGACGATTCGGCCCCTCTCAAACTCCTCTAACTGCTCGAATTGCTTCCGAACTTTTCTCCGAGGCATACTTCACTTGCAAAGGATGCATGCAACCAACTCTACAGCTCGAGTCTGAATGGAAAGCACGTGCAATGGGACGACCTTATATAGCCGGTCAGGCACAGCGCTACGACCTCTCCTTGCTTGCGTCACATGCGCGGCCGAGCGTGATACTTGAATCATTTGCATGTCTCACGATATCAAACCTACCCACCAAGTTGTATTCCTGTCGGTTGCTTCCCTCTGGGTGCAACTTTTTTTTTGACGGTGAGTGTATTTTTAAAAGAGTTGCTTGCGTGCGTCTTTCAGTAAATGCCACTTGAAACGCTGCTTTAATTTTACCCGCTAGTAGAGTTGGGAGCGATATTGAAGAGTATATAAAAAATTATTAATCGGATTTTTCTTAAGAATTCCAACTGTGTAAGAAGTATTCAAGTAGATTTCTGCTAAAATGTGAGAAAGAGAAACCATCCAGCCTCTCCACGTGTTTTAAGTGCGTCCTTTGGAAATATAAAAGAACGAGGAGTGAATTCGTGTAAATATCATTTAGAAAAGAGTTCGGCGAATAGGTATATTTACTCCATTTGAAAAGTATGATGGGAAGTAAGTATCCTGTGGTAGTAAGAAAAAGCTGCGAAACTCATTTTAAATAGTCTATATAAAAATGGCTGAAAGCCTGGACGAATCAAATAAAGATTGGGTCCCTCAGGTGAAGTTTCAGAAAAGCAAAATCAGCTGCTGCTTTTCTTCTGAGGCAGTTGTTGGAGGAAGGTTATTGGAAATGAAATAAGAAGCTTTCATCATACTTGTGTGTGTGTGTGTGTGTGTGTGTGTGTGTCATATGATGAATATATATATCGATTTGGAGAAAGCAACCTGGGGGTATTTTATGCGCCCTAAGAAAGAAAAGGCTTATAACAAAAGCTTTGATAACAGTATAAAAAAGAAATGAACAGTTAAAATTTTCCCACTCACAAAAAGATTGAAGAGGCTCCAAAAATGATACGATGATAAATTTGGCCCACGTCACAAGTTATATATTATTTATTTCATTCCCCAAAATTAAAGTACACTGAAGGAAAAAAAATCCCAACACCAAGAAGGGTTTGTGTTAGATAAACGACAGTTGGTAGGTGGTGAGAGTACATCTGTAAGATGACGTCTATGCAAATTTCGCGCTCGGCGCATACGTGTGGCGCTAGTAGCGCCCCTCGGAACATGCAAAGCAGGTTTGCTGTAAATACGCGCTGTAACGTTCGTGAGCGTTAGTTATCGTTGAGATTCGACGTAGTGTGTTGATGTTAGTCAAGAATGCCTTTAAGAAGACGAAGAAGCCATTATTAACAGCTCACGGAGTTTGAACGAGGTCGTGTAATAGGGATACGAGAAGGTGGATTTTCTTTCAGCAATATTGCAGAACGACTTGGCAGGAATGTAGCCACTGTGCATGATTGTTGGCAGCGGTGGTCCAGGGAAGGTACTGCCTCACGAAGACCGGGTTCTGGCCGGCCACGTGGCACTACAGAGAGGGAAGACCGCCGTGTATGGCGTATGGCCGTGGCGCATCGTACCGCGTCTGCGGTAGCAATTCGAGCTGCAGTTGCCACCACAGTGACACAACGAACTGTTACAAATTGGTTACTTGAAGGACAGCTCCGAGCAAGACGCCCTGTAGCATGCATTCCACTTACTCCAAACCACTGCCGTTTGCGACGTCAGTGGTGTCAAGCGAGAGCTCATTGGAGAACGGAGTGGAGATCTGTTGTGTTTTCTGATGAAAGCCGGTTCTGCCTGGGTGCCAGTGATGGCCGTGTGTTATTTAGAAGGAGGTCTGCGGCTGAGACACACTGGACCTACACCTGGAGTTATGGTCTGGGGAGCAATTTCCTATGACAGCAGGAGCACTCGCGTGGTTATCTCACGCACCCTGACGGCGCAGTTGTACGTCGGTCTGGTGATTCAACCTGTTGTGCTGCCATTTATGAACAGCATTCCAGGGGTGTTTTCCAACAGAATAACGCTCGCCCGCATACCGCTGTTGTAACCCAACATGCTCTACAGAGTGTCGACATGTTGCCGTGGCCTGCTAGATCACCAGATCTTTCACCAATCGATAACGTATGGGACATCATTGGATGACAACTCCACCGTCACCCCCAACCAGCATTAACCGTCCCTGTATTGACCGACCAAGTGCAACAGGCATGGAACTCCATCCCACAAACTGACATCCAGCACCTGTACGACACAATGCATGAACGTTTGCGTGCTTGCATTCAACATTCTGGCGGTTACACCGGTTATTAATGTACCAGCATTTCACATTTAAAATTGCTCTTCTCGCGCTTACAATAAGCTGTGATCTTGAAACCTTAATCGATTAAATATGTTACCTATACAAATGTATTGCCGCCATTTCATTCCTCTACAACTATTTTTTCGTGGTGTTGGGATTTTTTTCCGTCAGTGTATATAAAAAGCATAGAATTTATATCAAAATGAGGATTCGGTTCCAAGGAAAACTAGAAGACTCTACAGCCTTGATGGCGCATTGGTGTAATCGCTGGCTTCTGACCACTCGTCCATATGGTTCGGGTTCGAATCTCGGTTCGGTGAGGCATGAATGTTGTGTTTATCTTACCGCACTGGCTCTCTCGCTGCGCTGGAACTAGTTGCCCTAAATTAAGGACAGACGAATGCTTATAGCCCATTTAGTTGCTCACGGTGGTCGGTAATCCCCCCCCCCAAAGAAAAAAGCTAGACTCCTCGTTGGGTTTAAATGAAGAGGAAGATGTTATGAGGATATATTAGGTGTGCAAATAAGTTTTAAAGCGTTTTAAGACAACGCAATATGTAACTTGAGAGAACACAATACCTTTACGAATAAAAATATGCGTCGTTATTATCTATCACCTTCCGCCATCGGTTGGGCAGCTGAAGGATTCCAGCCATGAAGAATACTTCGTCGTGTGACGCGATGAAGTCGTCAACACTTTTTTGCACTTCGTCACATGTCCGGAACCGTACAGCAGACAAACCATGTTGCATCGATCGGAACAAATGATGGTCTGAAGGGGATATGTCGGGACTAAGAGACGGGTGCTCCAAAACTTCCCAGCCAAAGCGTCAATAACGTTTCCTTGACAGATTTCGCGACATGCGGCCTACATCTGTCATGCAGCAATTTCACGGGACGCAATCCTTTGCCTGTGAATGGACGTTTCCGACAGATTTCCTGGTTCAATCGCAGCAATTGTTGCTTTTAGCGATCAGCAGTAACAGTTTGACCCTGTTCCAATAGTTCATAACATATTCTTCCCTTCATATCCCATCAGATTCACAGCAGAACTTTCTTAGAGTGAATATTGCGTTTCGGTGTCGAAGTCTTTGCCTCACCGGGGTCTACCCAGTGTTTTTTGCGTTTGGGATTGACGTACCATATCCACTTTTCATCACCCGTAACGATTTTCCACAGGAAAGACTTTCTGTGTTGTTTATTCAAGAGATTCAAACACTTCATGACACGCTCATCCTTGTTCCCCTGGCTCAGGTCATGTGGCACCCATTTCCCTTGCTTTTGAATCTTTCCCATTGAGCGTAAACGATTGAAAATGGTTTGTTGAGTTACCCCAAGTTGTTCAGCTAGTTGTTTTTGCGTTTGAGACGAATCTTCATCCAGCAATACTTGCAGTTCCTCATGTGCAAACATCTGCGGCGCGCCGCTACGTTCTCGATCGCTAACATCAGAATCACCTGCTTTAAACCGTCTAAACCAAAATTCACACGTGCGTTTCGATACAATATTCTCCCCCAGAACAGAACACATGCTTTTGCAGCACTTTTTCCCTCATGAAGTTAGTAATGAATGCAATGTCAAATAAATGCAGTATCGCTTTCACCTACCGATGTGCAAGTGCGTTCGACTGTTGGCAAACTTCTGTGTCACATTTTATACTCTGAACCAGTTACGGTCACATGACAGCAACGCGGAGGAATGTCGGATATGTAAATTAGCGGTATACGTCACACAAAAACGCTTTAAACTTATTTGTACACCTAATACAATTAGTTGACCAAAAAAAAAAAAAAAAAACCAGGAAATTGCTCTCGGAAAGACGCACTAGCTGTAGCGTTATAAAACATATTTTCATAGAAAACCAAGTCCTGAAAGAAATATGTGTACTCTAGAAAAAGGCAAAATCTTGTATCAGTAATTTACCATAGGTTTTCAGCTTACAGTGCTTTGGCATGCGAAGCTCGACAAATTAAAGTCGGCTGAGATAAACCCATGTATATTCTGTACAAAACGCTTAAACGATTAGTTTTTTCACCTAAGTGGCAACAGCTCAAATGAATATGACGTCACGAGATATGGTGGCTCAGTTGTTCCTGTCGCGGGCATTGTGATTCGGGCTTTTATTTCTTCTTTGATTCGTCATTTCCTTTATATTACTCAAACCATTTCAGGGAACATGTAATTCTTGCATCACGGAATATGACGCCAAGAGAAAGAAAAGGGACAGAAATATATAGAAGTGCCTGCCCTATATAAGCATTTCATGCCGTTCGCGAACTGGACTTCGCTACAACAGGTACCGAATTTCTGTTTTGTACTTTGCTGATCACGGAACTTAATTGGACGGAATCAATTGGTCCTTCCATTGGACTGGGTGGGGGTTGGCCTCTCCACGGTCTGAGCTGCATTTGTCATACATTTTGGCTCTCTTTGTCCAAAGTTGGCACTTGTCCCAGTTTTTGTTTTTTCAAAACAAGAAAACCTCATGGGTCTTCGCTAAAGTGATGTTTCCAAACATGCACCAACAGCATTATACACAGGCGAAAGAGTGCAAAAAACCGATGGGAACTACCCAACGATTGTCGAACTCGAAATGCGTAAAAAAAGAAAGAAGCGAAATCAAACCAACGGTTAAGATGGACGTTAAGTAATTTTGCTTCCTGTACTTCCAAGGGGAAAACTTTTGTACACATTTCCTTCACAGTTATGAACATCAATTAAAATGACATCATATTATAATTTGGAGTACTTAATATTTTCTAAAACATTACCATAAATATATAAAAAATCAATAACTTTTCGTTTGGTGGTGTTGGAAGCAGAATAAAGATGGCGCGACCTGTACTTTGATGACGTCAGTAGACAAACAAATGTTGGATTGCATAATTATGGTTATGTTTTAGAAGATATTAAGTATTCCAAGTTATAAAATGAAGCTATTTTAATCAATGTTCAAATTTTCATCCTTGGGAGCGCATTAATTGTGAAGAAAATGTGTTTCACTCTAATTCAAGGTTCACTTTGTTCGCGGTACCGCTATTGGCACAGATACGCGTGCGCCGATCTCAAGCAGAAGCGTGATTCATCGCTGAAGACCATTTGATGCCAGCTCCATACCATCACGCTGCCTTACCCAGGACGATACAGCCTATGTACCTTCTTCCGGTATTTACTACAGCCAGGAACGACAATCATACTAGTAGATTGTGTACTCGTTAGTTCAAATCACAGTTTTTCATTGGCCTACAATCCAAGATTGACGTCCCTTACACAACGTCAATCGAAGTGAATAGCTGTTTGTGGATTGCTCCTTGACCGTGGTAACCCATGTCCTGCGCACTGTACTACAGTAGTTTTAACATCAGATCCATCTGTCTCACATAAGGTTTACATAATTTCAGACGTTTGCTTGCGTTCGGCGTGGATAGTCCTTTGAAGAGCTCACTTTTAACATTCCGTTAGCTTCGGAGGTTTTCCCTGGCCGTTTCTTGGCAGACTCGTCCCCAGTCCGCTACCATTTGCATAGCACGTCACCAACCCTCAAACTAGGAATCCTCCGTGCCATTGAAATGTCACATACGTTGCTTATGCGGCTGCACATTGTTATCAATCCTCCCTGGAAATCACTTTCCTCTGTTAATCGAGGTATCTTGCTTTCATGCTGTTCTTCGTTAATTGTGTATAACTATAAGGGGAAAGTCAGTTTTCCTAGAACGTTAATACACTGGTGTGCAACAATTAAGGACGAAGAGGAGAAATCAGCATAACAGCGGAACGAGAAGGCAGAACGGACCGAAAGACCACTCAGGAGATAGACTAGGGTCCGGTACGGTAGGGCATGCGTATGTATGCAGCATGACGTAAGGGGGGCAGTGTCGGAAGAGTATAAAGCACACGGGCGGTGTAGGCTCAGCAATTTGGTGAAAGCTATTGCATGGTGTACATCGGTTTGAACGACGTTGAGTTGCTGCCACCGTATGATACGGCCAACAGGAAATCCAGTAGACGACATCTGGATGACTTTACCCGAGCTCGCGTCATTGGGAAGTTGGAAGAATGTCGAAGTGTGATTAGTGTGGCCGAGGAGTTCGGGATCGCTCACAGCATCGTTTCACGAGCTTGGAGAAAATTTCAAACGACAGGAACAGCTGTCCGAGACGAGGGTTTAGCAGTAGTCGTCCACGAGCAACAACGGCGGAGGACGACAGGTATATTGTCCTACAGGCGAGAAGAGACAGACGACAGAATGCGGGAGAAATCGCAAGGCACATGCAACAGACAACTTCACGTCCGTTATTGCGTTTTACCGTGGCCAGGAGGCTGCACAAAGGTGGTCTATTTGCACGAAGTCCAGTACGATGTGTGCCATTAACGCCTGCTCATCGGAGACGGCGGTTTCTGTGGTGCCAAGAACACAAGAACTGGACGCATCAGCAATGGGGTCGAGTTGTCTTTACGGATGAGAGCCGATTTAGTCTGACAAGCGATTCTGGACGTATACACATCTGGAGAGAGCAGTGAAACCGAAATCACACCTCCAACATCATCGAAAAGGACCAGTTTGGAGGTGGAGGAGTTCTTGTTTGGGGCGATATCATGCTTGGTAGCCGTACTGACCTCCACATCTTCCAAGGAGGTTCAGTCACTGGTGCCTGCTATCGTACCGAGGTTCTCCTGCCTCACGTGCGTCTGTTTAGAGGTGCTGGGGTCCTTAGTTCCTCTTCATGGACGACAACGCTACACCCCATTGTATAGTGGCTGTCGCAGAGCTTTTGGAGAGTGAAGATATTCAACGTATGGATTGGCCAGCAAGGTCCCCGGATCTAAATCCAATCGAACACGTGTGCGACCTTCTCGGGAGAAGCTTGGCAGCACGTCACCAGCCGCCAGCAACGATTCCGCAGCTGCGATTGGCGCTACAAGAGGAATGGGCCGCGATGCCTCAACAGCTCCTTGACAACCTCGTCCTCAGCATGGACAGACGTTATAAATCTTGCAACGCAGTCAGAGGTGATCAGATCCCCTACTAAAGACTGGATTTTTCTTGGCAGCCGCCTGTCACATGGACGTTTCTGTCTTCTGTCCAGTTGTGCTCGAAGCTACATTTTCAATAAAGTGCTTTTGTATCCTTTGCATTCCTTGTTTGGACGGTTTTGCTCATTTGTCCCATATGCTTACATCTTGGGGATCTTATGGTATGATTTGAGTCGATTTGGAGCACTTCTGCACGACGTTACATTCGAAAAACCGTCTCGTCCCTAATTCTTGCACGCCAGTGTATTACGTGTATAAGACTATTGCTTTGACGAAAATGTTCCGTAGCGTTTACGTGAAGCTCCGAATAACTTAACACAAATATCTCTTAATTAAACACCGATTGGATGAACGATCATTTAAAGAAAAAGTCTTTACTTACGAAAACTTCAAAGTTTATTTAGTCCTTTGGGCACTTTCGGAAGTTCGCACATATCATCCAGTAATTTGACTCTGGACAAGCCTAATTCTCAAGTATCTTCTTTTAGTATCCTCCAAACATTAAGCGTAAGAGAATTTATCAACAAGTAAGATAAACATTAACTTCTATCTCCAAAACATAAAAACGAACGAATCAACTGTTAACAAGAACGAGCAGGATACTCAAAACAGCTACCAAGAAACAGCCTACATCTAACAAAAGTCAGCAAAATACGAGGCATGTTCAATAAGTAATGGCAGCCCCGGTGGAGCAGTGGTCTAAGCGCTGGCTTATGACCATTCGTCCGTGAAGGTTCCGGGTTCGAATCCCGGTGAAGAATGGATGTTGTGTTTGTCCTACGGCACTGGTTCTCTCCCTTCCCTGGAACCAGTGACCGTAACTTTTACCCACATCCAACCGTTCAGGAATTAGCGGAAGCGTTGTCGGTGCACGGAACAACAGTCGAAAGACGGATGCATGCGCTTGGGTTCATCACCAAGTTCGATAAATGTGTTCCGCACCAGCTTTCTGCAAAGCATCGAGAGGAGAGAATCCACACCTGTGTTTCTTTGCTTTCTCGTCAGAGAAATGAACCGTTTTGGGGACGAATTGTAACGGGTGATGAGAAATGGGTACTGTACCGTAATGTAAAGCGTCGACGGACTGTGTCACGGTAACTTCAGAGCTTATGCTGCTTTAATCACTCGGCAAAAATTACTGGACTTTGGTCGGGAAGTGTTACCTCACCCGGCGGTATTACCCTGACCTGGCACCTACGGACTACCACCTTTTTCGATCGTTACAGAATGCCTTCGCTCTCCAAACCTTCGATGATGTGGACGATGAGAAAAGGGCATTACACAGCTTTTTTGACTCTAAAACAGAGGAGTTTTTCTGGCGTGGGATTCACCTACTCATAGACAGATGGCAAGAGGTCATGCAGAATGATGGCAATTATGTGAAATCCTAGGTACGTTATTTGTTGTGTTCTCCTCCTTTCTTTGTAGCCTAAAAAAACTAGTAGAACTTATGCACACACCCAATACTTCCGTTTTCTCTCTATGTAAAACGTGCTGTGGTTGCGTCAAAATTTCTAACGAATATCGTTTTACTTTATGGCTCGTATTTTGAACATTTCTGTTTAACGCAGTCTTGTTCCCAGCAACATTGATTGTCACTTATTCTCTGTTATTATTTCCAAACATCGTTCAGCTGACAGAGAATTTTGGGGGATAAGAACAAAATATTGAGATGAAGGACAGGGCGCCCTGATCGGAAAGAAAAGCTGGAAAAGTGGTGCAAAATATAGCTTGTTAAAATGTACGGTTTCCGTGAAGTGTGAGGAAGTTAAAAATGTACCGATATGCTTTACAGTGCTGAGGTAAATACAGGAGTAAGCGACAGCCACGACACCTTAGGAAACAAAAGTAGAAGAGAATCTGGTAAGGGCAGACAGCTGATGATGAAAGGAAAACAGAAATATTACTAACACAGACAATAAATCCAAAGCACTACCATCAGAACTTTTTCTGAAAAGTTCTTTCGGTTCTCCTTTCACTAAAACATTTAGTCTAGACGTCACATCTCAGTTCCGAACGTAATGGACACAAGAGCGCAAATTTTTTCACCTGGGAGGATTTAGCCTCCCAGGTGAAAAAATGGGGGGGGGTTGAGTAGCTTCCGTGCTTTCATTTATTAGGTTTAAAACTGACCTATGACCTACAGCACTGGGATTTGCATTCACAGTGTGCATATTTTAATCACGTTTCTATTTTTCTACATTTAAGCGCAAAGTGTAAAATAACTTAGGTTGGGATTTTCTCACATTATTAGAGAGTTAACTATTTGAAAAACGAAAGATTTATAGGATCTGTCCAAATTGATCAAATAGAGAAGATGACAGGTTTTTAAAGATTAGTGAAAAATAGGAGATTAGCTGATGTTCAAAGTGTACTAATTTCTTTCATTAGCTAAAAATAAATATAATCATATATGGATTTACATACAAAATAAACGTACCTAACAATCCATAACTGATATAAGGCGCATTGTAGGTGTGACACTATTTAGTGCACATAATATGTTTTAACATTTTAAAGGATTGGAACCAATGCGCAATGTTGTACATGAATTGAAGAATAAAGGCAAGATATTCACCCATCAATGGAGTTGTGGTTGGAGGAATCACGGCATGGTTGAGATTCATCAGTGCATCCACAAAAATATTGTTACACCTATAATGTGCTGTATAGCAATTACGGATTGTAAGGTACGTTTATTTAGTATTTAAAACCATATATGATGATATTTATTTTTAACTAAAGAATATGTTTGTGTGAAGAATCATTGTATGACCCATGAACAAGATTTTTTGGGTTTATATAAGATATCTTTCATTAGCACAATATTGAGTAATTCCCTGTTTGCAAGATTTGCGATAACCCTAAAAAAGGCCTTTTTTCATCACTTAATGGCTTACGTGCAGACCAAATAAATTTTTAATTGGTTCATGCTCACGAGAGAGGGGGTTTGAGTTTGGAACCAGCTGGGTCTTGCATAGGGAGAATATTTTTCTTCCCGATTTTTATGCCATGGTTGTTTTGCATAAGCTTGGAGGGGTGGGGGGCAGTTTGTCTCCTCTGAAGTTGAGTCCCAAATTCCTGTAGTCCCACTCGGTAAATATTAATTGGGATCTACTGAGACTGCAGAAATTTAACACTAAAAAAGTCAGGGCCGCCGTTAAGGGTGTGCGGCGCGTGCGACCGCACAGGGCCTCGCGCTTTGAGGGGCCTCGCGCTGGTGGATAAATAAGATAAAATAAAACAAAACAGAGAAAGAAAGAAAAATATAACATTAAATACACAGACTAAAAACAAATCCGACAGTTAAAAACATATGAATTACCATCCCAGTTCTCCGTGAGTCCGTATACACAAACATCCCAGTGATTTCATACATACGCTCCCCCTTCCTGATTCAAAGTGCAGCGCGCTAAGTTCGGTACTTCTGTATCCCTGAGAGACCCTGAGTCTGGTGGGCGGAGCCAGGTGGTGTTACCTTCATAAGTCCAACACACGCCGCAGCGCCGACAACAATATATTTTCTTCTCGCCGCTGGAAACTCTGTGATTGACGGGTGTGAGTGGGAATCACGTAGCGACATTTATTGAGTTTTACCGCCTATCTTGGGATCCGCTTTTTGTGGATTTTTCTAAGCTATTTTTCCAAAACAAAAACATTTATTTGTGTGTGTGTGTGTGCCAAATTAACTGCTCGCTGTGTTTGGCGATCTATTAACTACCTTCGGTTGCTCATTCGTGCTTGTTTTAACCAGGTTCACTTCTCTACTTCGAATGTAACTAATTAACTTTTTAAGAATAGAATTTGCGTTAAGTGAGATGAGTTGAGATGTCTAGAGAGCGGGATAAGTTCTGTAAATTCGAATCAGGTTATCAAAAAGTAAAGAAATGGGACAGAAGAGAAATGTTTTTACAAACTCAGGAAGGTGCCTCCGATAAATTTTACTACCTTCAGCTTCAGTTCCTGTGGCCAGCAGTTCATCGTTTGCTTCAAATTGCATCGACGATAAAAAATCCAGTGCTAATATTGTGGATGTGGTTCAAGTCAGAGCAAGTGATAATAATGTTGCGAGTGTCTCTGACTAGCTTACACGAATATCTGATGTGAAGGAATGTGATTCATCATTTCAAACAAGTGAAGAATTTGTTCTACTCTTAGATCCAGGTGAGTGGCCGCCTGTTTTAAACAACACACAGCTTGATGTAATCTTGCAAAAGGGCCCGATTTGTGTGGTAAACTATGATTATCCAAGTGATGACAAGAAGCGGCACGTTTCGCCAGAACACTATGAGAGCATTTTACACAACGGGGAAACAGCAGACAGGAGGTGGTTGATTTACTTAAAGAAAAACAAATAAAGTTTTCTGTTTTTGCTGTAAATTATTAGGAAACACAAATGGGGGCATGTTAGCACATGATGGTTTTTGCCACTGGAGACATTTAAGTCATAGGTTGATGAGTCATAAAATATCCCAAAATCACGTAGAATGTATCAAAAGGTGAACTGAATGCGAACTTAGACTTGCGAAAAACCTCACCATTCACGACAAACACAGGTCACTCAGTTTTCAAAAAAGTAGCATTGGCGCAAAGTCTTGAAACGCATATTATACACTGGCGTGCAAAAATTAAGGGCGAGACGGTTTTCGAATGTAACGTCGTTCAGAAGTGCTCCACATCGACTCAAATCATACCATAAGATCCCCAAGATGTAAGCATATCGGACAAGTGAGCAAAACCGTCCAAACAAGGAATTCAAACGGATACAAAGGCACTTTATTGAAAAGGTAGCTTCGAGCACAACTGGACAGAAGACAGAAACGTCCATGTGACAGGCGGCTGCCAAGAAAAATCCAGTCTTTAGTAGGGGATATGATCACCTCTGACTGCGTTGCAGGATTTACAATGTCTGTCCATGCTGAGGACGAGGTTGTCAAGGAGCCTTTGAGGCATCGCGGCTCATTCCTCTTGTAGCGCCAATCGCAGCTGCGGAATCATTGCTGGCGGCTGGTGACGTGCTACCAAGCTTCTCCCGAGAAGGTCCCACACGTGTTCGATTGGATTTAGGTTCCGGGACCTTGCGGGCCAATCCATGCGTTGAATATCTTCACTCTCCAACAGCTGTGCGACAGCAACTGCACGATGAGGTGTAGCGTTTTCGTCCATAAAGAGGAACTCAGGACCCACAGCACCTCTAAACAGACGCCCGTGAGGCAGGAGAATCTCGGTGCGATAGCGGACACCAGTGACTGGACCTCCTTGGAAGATGTGGAGGTCAGTACGGCTACCAAGCATGATACCGCCCCAAACGAGAACTCCGCCACCCCCAAACCGGTCCCTTTCGATGATGTTAGAGGTGTGATTGCGTGTTCCATGCTCTCTCCAGATGTGTATACGTCCAGAATCGCTCGTCAGACTAAATCGGTTCTCATCCGTAAAGAGAACTCGACCCCATTGCTGATGTGTCCAGTTCTTGTGTTCCTGGTACCACAGAAACCGCCGTCTCCGATGGGCAGGCGTTAATGGCACACATCGTACTGGTCGTCGTGCAAATAGATCACCTTTGTGCAGCCTTCTGGGCACGGTAAAACGCGATAACGGACGTCCAGAGCTATGTTGCATGTGCCTTGCGATTTCTCCCGCTGTCTGCCGTCTGTCTCTTCCCGCCTGTAGGACAATACCGGTCGTCCGCCGCCGTGGTTGCTCGTGGACGACCACTGCTAAACCCTCGTCTCGGACAGCTGTTCCTGTCGTTTGAAATGCTCTCCAAGCTCGTGAACCGATGCTGTGAGCGATCCCGAACTCCTCGGCAACACTAGTCACACTTAGACCTTCTTCCAACTTCCCAATGACGAGATCTCGGGTAAAGTCACCCAGATGTCGTTTACTGGATTGCCTGTTGGCCGTATCACACGGTGGCAGCAACTCGACGTCGTTCAAACCGATGTACACCGTGCAATAGCTTTCACTGAATTTGCTGAGCGTGCACCGTCTGTGTGCTTTATACCCTTCCGACACCCCCCTACGTCATGCTGCATATATGCGCATGCCCTACCGTTCCGGACCCTAGTCTATCTCCTGAGTGGTCTTTCGGTCCGTTCTGCCTGCTCGTTCCGCTGTTATGCTGATTTCTCCTCTTCATCCTTAAGTTTTGCACACCAGTGTATGTTATTCAGTATTTGGTTGAACATAACCTTGCATTTAGAGGGGATAGCAACACTCTGTACTCGCCCAACAATTGCAATTTTTCTGAGTAGATACAAATGATTGAAAAATTCGACCCTGTTTTACAAGTGCATTTAAGTCGCATCAAAAATAGCGAAATTCACGACCATTATTTAGGTAGCCAAATTTAGAATGAACCCATTAAATTAATGGCATCTAAAGTAACAAAATCAAATGTAGACCATGTTAAGAAATCAAAGTACTTTTCAGATATACTAGATTACCCTCCCGATTCAAGTCATCAAGAGCAAATGCCGTTGGTCGTTAGATTTGTTAATAATTCAGAGGAAAATTTTAAAGTTGATTAACACGTCATTAAATGTATAGAAACTGTGTCATCTACTGGAAAACACCTCTTTCTGACCGTCTCTTGGTAGCCCTGGATGAGCTTGGGTTGAACTTAAATGCCTGCAGGGGCCAGGGGTATGATAACGGCGCTAATATGAAGGGTGTAAATAATGATATCCAAGCTCAAATTCTTCAGTTAAATCCTACAGCATTTTTCATCCCATGTGCATGCCACAATTTAAATTTACTCTTAGGAGACATGGCTAAATGTTCAGCAAAGCGATTTCTTATTTTTGTGTGTAATTTGTAGAATCTATTCTATATTTGCAGCATCTCCTACTCAATAGAACCTTATGCTCAAATCTAATTACTTTATATTACTGTTAAGAAGTCCTGTGACACTAGATGGGAAAGCCGTGTAGGAAGCGGTAAACCCATTATTACATACCAAGCAAAAGAAGTAAGGGACGCGCTTCTTGAAGTTGCGGACACAGTAAATGATCCTAAAATCAAA
The DNA here is from genome assembly GCA_039090855.1 of Macrothele yani. Lineage (NCBI taxonomy): Eukaryota > Metazoa > Arthropoda > Arachnida > Araneae > Macrothelidae > Macrothele > Macrothele yani. The sequence continues at coordinate 121,948,975 of CM076996.1, forward strand.
TGTGAAGCTCGCTCTTTGGCAGTACATGGACTTCAGAGTTAGGAATTCTTATTGGGTATTGTTATATGGTGCGACATACTCTTTTCTGTGTAAACAGTGCGAACAAACCACTTCAATCAGAGAGCATGCAGCTTGACATGGCGGAAAATATGCTTCAGGGGGTTATTAAATTTTTGAACCAATTTCGAAACGAAGGCTTCAATTCAGCAATTCTGGCCGCTCGTGATATTTATGAACAGTTAGGTGTTGAACCAAAATTTTCTGAGCAAAGAGTGGCTAAAAAAGAAACATCCTTGATTACGAAGTAGACGATGAGCTCTTGAGAAATACAAAATCTGCAGAGGAAGTCTTCAAAATAAAGTATTTTTATCCAATTATAGACACTGCTTTACAGTCTTTGAAATCTCGTTTTGAACAATATAAATCCATCATTAAAGTATCTCGTTTTGAACAATATACTTCAATGACAAGTTTGGATTTTTGTATTCTCTACTGAAAATGAAACAAATGAATGACGAAGCTCTAACGAAATATTGCAAAAACCTGGATTTGACCCTTCGTTCAGGAAATTCCCGCGATATATATACGGAGAGGAGCTATTCACAGAATTGAAAATAGTCAGAGAACTAGTTCCGGACGACGTCAATACTGCCATCCAAGCATTGCAATTTTAAACGGAATGCGAAATCCCTTCGCTAACGTAGCTGTCGCGTACAGAATCATGTTAACTGTGCCGATAACAGTCGCGAGTGAGGAAAGAAGTTTCTCTCGCTTGAAATTAATCAAATCGTATCTGAGGACAAGCATGTCTCGAGAAATGTTAACCGCACTCGCTACATTGTCAATAGAACGCGATGTAGCATCAAAACTAAATTACGATGATATTATTGAAGATATGCGGCTATCATTTGGAGTCCTAGTCAAGTAACTCTTGTAAATGAAATTGAGAAAGTTCAGAAATAGTTTCTTAGACACATTTTTTATAAATCGACCGGTGTTTATATAGCGCACATCCCGATCGCTGACCTTCTGACATTCTTCAAGATGACCTCTTTGCATTCTAGAAGGAAGGCTCTCCAACTCAAGTTCCTGTACGGCATCATCAATGGAGAGATAGATGACACTCAAATTGTAAACCAATTAAGTTCCCGTGTTCCGTATTTACCGAGGACAAAATGTGAACTATTTGCAGTGCCATTTTGCAGAACTGATGCTGAAAAACATTCTCATTTATGTAAAATGTATAGGCTTCACAACTCACTTGAAGAATGTCTGGATATTTTTAATGTAAGTAATAATTTTTTTCATAAAGCATGCTTTGCAAGATTGTAAATATCACTTGGTAATTACCACTGTAAATATAAATATAGCAATTCCTGTAACTAGATTTACCGTCTGTAGGGATGTGCTTACAATAAATAAATAAATTAATTAATTAATTAATTAATTTTGCTGGACAAAAAGGCGAGAAATGTCTCTTTTTGCGTGAGAGGTAAAACGTGAAGTTTTCCTTTAAATACCAGCATATTCATGAAATACGATGACTGTTTCTCTAACTTTTAAAGGACATTTTTTAATGTGTTATAATTCACTAAGAAATTAATGTATCTATTTAAAACAGTTTTCTTTTTGTTTCGCAAAGGTTTCATTTTAAAAATACACAGCTTATAGTAAAGCAAATAAAAACAAAATCATACTGCATAGTGCATAGTATTACTAACGTTCACCTTCTTTTTTTTTTTTTTTTTTTTTTTTTGCAAACCCGAACGACGGTTGAGTTTAATAATAATAGCAGTTACGGTTACAAGTTTAAGAAACATATCAGTTCCCTCAATAACAAATAAATGAGTGAAACGCTTATCATCACCTTCCCAGAAAATAAAAAATATTCTATTGCGTACATGCGCAAAATACCGTATGCCAGGTTGGCTTAGCAAAAATTATTAGTTAGCCAGCTGGCCTCCCAGGGAGAGTTCGCACAGGGCCTCGCGTTACGCTTGCGGCGGCACTGAAAAAAGTAACCAGCTCTCTTCGTTGATTAGGGTTGGTTCTAAGACTAATCATTTGCGTCGGCTCAAAGACCAGCTTTAGCTGAATGTTAAGCAAACAATTTTGTTTTATTATGTAACATCAGTGTTATTCTTAGGAACGTGAAATACCATGAAATAGGTGTTGTCATCCGTATAACAAAAGTTGGCGAAAAACGACAAATATACGCGCTGCAGAAGGCAAATTGTCAATTTACGTACATTTGCCTAACAAACCAGGAAAATTAGTGGTTTATAAAGGCCACGGTTACACACGTACGCGCATATACGAATTTTCACGCATTGCGGCGAAATTTTTCTGTCTTGTGAATCACTTTGAATAGTAATAACAAAGATTTAAATCAGTTGTAAGGTTATGTAAAATTTCTGTTGGCATCAATATTAATACCGCAGATTTCACACAGCTGAACCAGAAGTCCTCAGTAGCAGTTGTAGCATCACTTGAAAAATCTTCATAACCTAAGGCTTGGTGGATCAAACTATAAAGGTAAGTGTATTTTCTCATAGTACCCTAATTTTACATTTTAATGTTTGTTTTTCAATTCGATATGGAGTTCTGCTGAGCATTGATATGTTTTTTTTTATAAAGTGTGGTTTGCTTACTGTAAATGAGGTCATCACAAAATGAATTCACAAATTGATTTTGTACTTAGAGTTTGTATGATTTATCGTGCTTGTTTGGTTGCTAAGCAACACAGGAGGATTTCATTCATATTCAGCACACTTTATTCTACGGATCTTTTTATTTCAATAACATTCTGTGTTCGTGGTTGTGTTTTATGATCGCTTTAAGGCAGTGTATCGTCATATTTTGAATTATGGATTGCTTTTTTAAATAAAAAGAATTGCTCTCATTATCAATTTTAAGAACACTGAGATACTGATTAACGATTTTATGATATGGTAAACCCCAATAATTTTAAATTTTTCATATTAAGGAAGGTACTTGTAAGTTGTTTTTCTCACAGCAGTTTTATTATTTAACAGCTACATAAAGATTTTTAATATTTCTCAATGACCATTTTGATCATTCTTAGGACGATTAGTTAAAGGCGTCTTTTTGTTTTTTTGATTGAATGTTTAACGACCACCGTGAGCAACTCAATGGGCTATAAAGCAGTCGCCCGTCCCCAATTTAGAGCCACTGGTTCCAGGGAACTGAAAGAGCCAGTGCCGTAAGACGAACACAACATTCATGCCTCGAACCCGGACCCCTTTCGGACGAGTGATCAGAAGCCATCGCTTAAACAACTTCGCCACCGGGGCTGCGGTGTCTTTCTCAGTTATCGACAGAAAATCTTTCTTTTCATAGGTTTTCAAATATTAGGTGTACAAATAAGTTTCAAAGCGTTTTTTGTGTGACTTATACCGCTAATTTACATATCCGACATTCCCCCGCGTTGTTGTCATCTGACCATAACTGGTCCGCAGTATAAAATATGACACAGAAGTTTGCCCAACAATCAAACGCACTTGCACATCAGTAGATGAAAGACGGCAAGCGATACTGCATTTATTCGACACTGCATTCGTTACGAATTTCATCCAGGAAAAAGTGCTGCAAAAGCATGAGTTCTGTTCTGGAAGCGAATACTGTATCAAAAAGCACGTGTGAGTTTTGGTTTAGACCGTTTAAAGCAGGTGATTTTGATGTTAGCGATCGAGAACGTAGCGGAAGGTTGCACATGAGGAACTGCAAGTATTGCTGGATGAAGATTCGTCTCAAACGCAAAAAGAACTAGCTGAACAACTTGGAGTAACTCAACAAACCATTTCCAATCATTTATGCGCAATGGGAAGAATTCAGAAGGAAGGAAAATGGGTGCGACTTGACCTGAGCCAGAGGAACAAGGTTGAGCGTGTCATGAAGTGTTTGAATCTGCTGAAAAAATAACACAGAAAGTCTTTCCTGTGGAAAATCGTTACGGGTGATGAAAAGTTGATATGGTACGACAATCCCAATTGCAAAAACCAGTGGGTAGACCCCGGTGAAGCAACGACTTCAACACAGAAACGCAATATTCACTCCAAGAAAGTTCAGCTGTGCATCTGGTGGGATATGAAGGGTGTGTGTGCTCTATTATGAACTATTGGAACAGGGTCAAACTGTTACTGCTGATCACTACAAGCAACAATTGCTGCGATTGAACCAGGAAATCTGTCGGAAACGTTCATTTACAGGCAAAGGATAGCGTCCCGTGAAATCACTGCATGACAACACTAGGCCGCATGTCGCGAAATCGGTTGAGGAAACGTTATTCACGCTTGGTTGGGACGTTTTGGAGCACCCGGCGTATAGTCCCGACAAAGCCTCTTTAGACCGTCATTTGTTCCGACCGATGCAACATGGTTTGTCTGCTGTACGGTTCCGGACATGTGACGAAGTGCAAAAATGTGTTGACGACTTCATCGCGCCACACGATGAAGTATTCTTCATGGCTGGAATCCGTCAACTGCCCGACCGATAGCGGAAGGTGATAGTTAATGACCGCGCATATTTTTATTCGTTTAGGTATTGTTGTTTTCTCTTAAATTACATTTTGCGTTTTCTTAAAACGCTTTAAAACCTATTTGTACACCTAAGATTTGCTATTGATGAAATATCTTTGAAATTCTATTTAATTAATATCTCAAGCTAAAATTAATTTCTTGTGGAAAGATTTTAGAATTATGACTTTCTTTTCCCAAATCATCCTCAAATTATTTGCATGCGTGTCAGATTTAGCTGATCAGTTTGAAATGCTCTGGAATTTAGAAATGCACAAATATTTGCGATTTGAATTCACTTTTAAAGGTTTTATCATGTTTCATTTAATTAAGAATTTATACTATGACTAATACTTAGATGCTTTAAAAAAGGTAAGTCATGATGTTTTCCAGAACGCCAGCATTTACATTTTAACTACACTGCTCAACATAGAAAGCGTCACACCATGAAGCAATGCACAGAATGAGACGAAACTTACATGTAGTCATGTAGGTGGGAAAGTAGTGACTTAATTTTTGAAGGATTACACGAATGCCATGGGCAAGGAGACGACATAATGTGGCTTGAGTCAGTAGGTTATATGACCGCCATGTTGAGCTATACATTAGGCAACATAATACACGAAACATAAAAGCCGTTTTTGCACGATGAAGGTGAGTTAATACCAATTGATATGAAATTAAAATCATTTATTAAAATACATGAAGTTAAAATCATAACACACACTATCTTTCAACCTCACTGTGAGGTCATCCTCAGATGTAAAGAAACTTGAGAAAGTTCGACACAAATTTATATATGCTATTCCGCACGTACTAAAAGGATCAAATGCACTTTGTAACGTACCAGGAGATGTGACGTACCTGCCAGAAGGACGCACACGACATAAAGGCAGATAGGAATCAGAATACATGTCCGCGTAGCTTAATTGGTAGAGCAACTTATTCCGGAATGAGTGGACCCGGGTTCGAACCCCGGCGCGGATAAAAATGACGGAGAAATTCACTTCGTTATAATGGCGCCCGAACTATCCGGATGACCCGACCGTTCAAAATCTCGCATTGGTGTGATGTTATTTCCACACCGCGAGATAGGAAAAATATGAGCAGCACTTCGAAAAAGAAAAATAAGGGGGAGATGATGTAACGTACCAGGAGATGTGACGTAACTGCCAGAAGGACGCACACGACATAAAGGCAGATAGGAATCAGAATACATGTCCGCGTAGCTTAATTGGTAGAGCAACTTATTCCGGAATGAGTGGACCCGGGTTCGAACCCCGGCGCGGATAAAAATGACGGAGAAATTCACTTCGTTATAACTTATTGTGATGACTTACCTGGGGCTGTAGATCGTTGTATAAATATTACTTAAGTGCCCAGGACTGTCTTGATTAAAGGTGGCATTTTCTGAAAATAACCTCTTCCAGATTTCTGACACGAAGTTCGGTAATTAGTCATTGCAGCATATGAATGCAAATGCTCTGAGTAAACAGTAACGATGGTCTAGATGTGGGGGTAACTAGGATAGTAACCCATGCTGGATAAAATTTACCTTCCGAGGCTAAACGTGAAAATGCCGTTGATTGAGAGCCCATCTTAACACTGTATTTATGTGCTGAAAGTCTAGTTCGTAATCTACGTGAAGTAGAGCCGATGTACACACATTCTGTATCCTCAGGGTTCCTTGGTGAGAGCGGTCGACTGCAAATTCCATGTCTGTCATTCAAGTCCAGTGGTCTAAGGCGTTGGCCTCTGATCATTCGTCCGTAAGGGGTCCGGGTTCGAATCCCGGTCAGGCATGGATGTTGTGTTTGTCTTACGGCACTGGCTCCTTCCCTTCCCTGGAACCAGTGACCCTAAATTAGGGACGGGCGACTGCTTACAGCCCATTGAGTTGCTCACGGTGGTCGTTAAACCTCCAATCAAAAAAAAAAAAAAAAAAAATAACGTTTCCATGTAACATGGTTAGTACGAGGTTGAACCGCCACGAACTGCGTCACACTGTGCAATTCTGGCATGGAGTCTGTCGTACAGATGTTGGATGTAAGTTTGTGGTATTGAGTTCCAAACATTCTCAACCTAGACGCGTAAATCGGGGATGGTCGTGGTTGGCCGTGGAGACCGGATAACAACGGCAGCTCGGATTTGCGTCGCAGTGGATGTTCTGCTTGACAACTCCGCTCTTCTTATGCGTCGATTGGTCCGCTCATCAGTCCGTTTGTGACTTCCGGTTCCACGTCTTCGCGTGTGGGAATGTTCCTCGGACCATCTACGCCACCATCGTACCACCACCGATACTTCCCGTCCAATTCGTTCCGCAATACGATGATACGACCACCCGGCCTTGCCGAGTCCGACTAGACGACCTCGCTCAAAGTTCGATAACTGCTGAAATCTTACACGTCTTCCATGTCCAGGCATTGTAGCTTCTTCAGGGTCTTTGCACGTGTCCGTACGCCGACGACTGATCACATTCACTTCGTGTACTCCTTAAATAACACCGACGATAATTTGCATATTATGCCGTGCTGTGGCGTAAGTGCTCACCGGTTGGTCCCGAAATTAACATCACACCTACGTAAACTCGACCCCATTAACATATGTAAATTTCATGATCGTCCGCCAATTCCTTCTTGGTGTTCTTTTTTTCGCTTTCCGCCAGTGTATTTAAAGTTGCGTTTCTCGCCAGTGAAGGAGGTAAGTGCTTTATTGCTAACCTTATGAAAGACACGTTGAACCATGTGGTCTGGATACCCGTGAGCAAGATCAAAAATGTATTTCAATTCATCGTCACGAAAGGAATTATTCGAAGAATGCGAGAAAGCTCGATTCATTAAAAAGGAAATTACAGAAAGCTTGTGATTATGAGGGTGGGCAGAACTCGAAGGTATTAAACAAGGAAACGTAGATGGTTTCCGATAGATAGAATAACTAATGAAGTTTGAAACTGGTTCCCGTCAAAGTAAAAAAAATTAAGAAATGGTAGCGAGAAGTTATTTTCCAGTTCAATGGTGAACTTAATGGTAGGGTAAAGTGAAGACATGAAAGTGCGAAGTCAGATAATGCAAACTTGCCTCAGCCAATCTGTGATTCGCAGTTCGTGTCGATACGGGGATGCCCATAGCTGTATGTACATCTGGTGGAATGCCGTCTGCTGTAGATTGTGGGACTGCTACAGCTTGTCTTGGAATGCCGCGATCGAGATGTCAGCCCACGTCCATCGATACGTTCTTCTAACCACTATCGCACGATAGTTTCTGCATCCCGATGCGTTTATGCCGCAGTGACCAACCAGCCGTACGTAGCCCTGTGATGAAGCCTCTGGTAATGGTGACGGTTTACGTCACTTAGACATTATCACTCCTTACACGTGCTTTTGCCACCGAGATCACTCCAAAGCGGTAGTCCACACACCCAGGTGGGACAACTGAACTTAGTTACACGGAGCCGTTTTGCCCTTTTGTTACCCTCGCCTATCACATTGTCGGATCGCAACTGTGATCATTGACATAACTGAACTGTCGACATATACCCACGAATTTGCATGGTTCTCCTACAAATACCTCTTGGAGTGGCATTTCTAAGTCAAGCAGTATATTATTAAGCAAGAATACGAACCGCGCCTTGTACTTTCTAGAAAACAGTAAATTGAAGTGAGTATGGGATCGCAGCCACTACCCCGTTGGCGCAGTGGTCTAAGGGCTGGCTTCTGACCATTCGTCCGAGATGGGTCCGGGTTTGAATTCCAGTTAGGCATGGATGTTGTGCTTGTCTTAAGGCACTGAATCTCTCCCTTCCCTGGAACCAGTGGCCCTAAATTATAGACGGGTGACTGCTTATACCCCATTGAGTTGCTCATGGTGCTCCTTAAAGCTCCAAACAAACAAGCTTTCGTGGAAATGAAGTATTACTAGATATACACTGAAGTGTCAAAAGTCATGGGATACGTACTTAGTATCGTGTAGGACGACCTCTAGCCCGGCGAAGTGCAGCAACTCGACGTTGCATCGATTCCACAAGTAGCCGGAAGACTTCTACACAGATGTTGAGCCAAGTCGTCAGAGCAGCCGCCCACAGTTCTCTGGTATTTGTAGGTGCAGGATTTTGGGTGCGAATGGACCTTTCCACCAGGTCCCACAAGTGCTCTATTGGGTTCATGTCTGGCGAACGTGGTGGCCACACCATCCGTCGGAACTGTCCAGAATTCTTTTCGAACCAATTTCGGACAACTTGGGCCAGATGACATGGTGCATTGTCCGCCTGTAAAATCACATCGTTGTTGGGGTACATGAAGTCCATGGAGGGATGCAAATGGTCACCCAGCAGAGCAACAAAACGAGTACCGGTTAATCACGAGTTTACGAGGACCAGAGGACCCAAACCGTGCCAAGTAAAGACACCCCACACAATGTGTGGAGCCACCGCCAGCTTGCACAGTGCCGTGTTGACAGCTTGGGTTCATGGCCTCATGGAGTCTGCGCCACACTCGATCCCTGCCATCAGCTCGCAACGCACACATGTTGACACTCTTCTAGGGTCCAAATTTCGTGTTCACGAGCCCATGTCCTGGTGAGGCGTTGTGTCCGTTGTCGTGGTGTTAACAAAAGCACTCTGGTGGGTCTTCTTCTCCCATTCCCCATGGACGCTAAATTACGCAGCACTGACTTGATGGATATGTTTCTGGTACCTTCTGCATTGACTTTGGATGTTATTTGAGCCAGTGTCGCTTGTCTGTTAGCATGGAGAATCCAGGTCAGACGCCGCTAGTCGTGGTCATTAAGTACCCGTGGTCGGCCACTGCGCTGTCCGCGGCTGGTGGTAATGCCTTCCATGAGGTATTCTCGGTACACACGTGACACCCTGGATCGAGGAATATTGAATGTTCGCACAACTGCCGCAACTGAATGTCCCATCCGTCTGGATCCCGCTACCATGCTTCGTTCAAACTCCGATAATAATTCACGTCGGCTTGCCACAATCCTACTGGCCGTTGTTCAACCTGACTCACAAGATTACACCTAGCAACTTATAAAAATTGTAGCGTGCGTCGAAGCCTTTATATGACGGCAACGCTGTTAAAAATTTGCATACTGCTATTCCATGACTTTTGGCCCTGCAGTGTATATTCAAGTATCATAAATAATAGAATACAGCAGGATATTGCCATTACCGAATTGTCAGAGGCTTCGGGTTTTGCCTAGTAGTTCGAGTTGGAGTCATGTTGGTCGTTAAATCCCGATAGAAAGAGAAAGTAAAAATGGCAGGAACCAAGTATGAAATTTCCTAAATAGATCAACAGTGGCATGGATCATGAAATATTTCCACTAGAGGCATTTGCTCAGTACCTCATTTCTGACACAGGTGCGTGTCTGAGGTCAGACAGTGTGCTGTGCACGTGAATGTTTACGTTTTGGTTCTCTGTCTTCCTTGAAAGCCCCAAATTCGATTGAAATAATTGGATGACGTATCCTAGGTGGAGATGCGTACGGAGTAATTAAACTGAGAAATATGGAAGAATATTTTAACTTTCAGAAAATGATTCATATTGAGTTTTCATTTTATCGTTTTGTGTTTATTGAAAGGCACTTTTCCGTAGTCAGTGTAAAACTTCAAAGAAGTAACTGTACGTAAGTATTGAATTTTACATAACTTTTCTAAAACTCCGAAATGGAGAATCAGTTATTAATTAAATTGCTAAAATATGGGAGCTGAAGTTTTTGACAACAGTTTTTATGGGAAAGGGATTTTCTGCATGACTTTGAATTAGAAATTCAAAATACGTTTCCTACCTACGCTTGCACATGCATTGAAACCAAGCAGACAATGATTTCGCCGCATTTTTCCTATTTTAAACAAATTTTAGGGACAGATTCTGTAAAACCCAATATTGATTTAGTTGGTGTTCACGTACATTTTTGAAATATGACTAGTCAGTAATGACAGATATGTGTGTTAGATGTGCAATATGTGTCCGGTTTACATATTACACGTCTTACATTGAAGTGTCATTTTATTAATTACATCATCTGTGAGTAGTATTCCCTTAGATGAAATATGGTTGTTTCAGTAATAAAATGGGCACTTGTGTATATGCGATTCGGCTCCAGTTTAGATACTGAGTTAGTTGTTATGAATCAAAGGCTACAACAATGTTTTAGTGGGATAAACTTGGAAACAGCAGCATGTGTTGAACCTCTATGTACTGACCAAAAATATATTGGGTTGATGCATAAGTTCCTGCCGGTTTTTTTCACCGTACTACGAGAATGTATTACATCAGAAGGGAAAACGGAATCAATCAAATATGTAGTCCCTCCCCCATTGTTTACGATGGTGTCCGAACGTCTGGATTGGTCTGCAATACCATTCTTGAAAAAACGTGCAATTTTTGCTGCGAAGAAACCATCAAAGAAATTCTGGAGATCAACATCATTGTTGAACGATCTGGTACAGAGTGCATTCGACACAGATCGGAACAGGTGATAGTCTGAAGAGGTGACAACTGGCGAATAGGCCGGATGTGAAAGGAACTCCCATTTCATGTCCTGAATGGCCATTTTGGTCATGTTTGCACTGTGAGGGCAAGCGTTATCATGTTGGAGAACACCATGGCGCCGATGTGGCCGTTTCTGCTGAATCTCTCCCTCCACACGGCAGAGTTGATAACAATAGAGTACAGCGTTGATGGTCCGATTCCTTGGCAGCATTTCCCAGTGAATAATGCCTTCCATGTCCCACCATACACACAACATGATCTTCGCAAGATGAAGGTCATGTTTTGGATGTGGTATGGGCGTTTTGTTTGGGATTAACCAGTCCCTCCTATGCCTGAATTTCCCCTACAGGCACCACTTTTCATCTCCAGTAGCAATACGTTACAGAAAGGGTTTGTGTTACTGAGAACATTCGGAAAAACGGCCATGCAAGGAACCACATATGGCAAGACGCTGATTCTTGTTGTCCACAGTAAGAGTGTGAGGCACACAAGACCCCAATTTCTGGACCTTTCCCATACGTTTCAGGTGTCGCACCCTGTGGCCTGATCACAGTACATCTCAGTGGCCAATTCGCGTGTGGTTTGACGCGGATCCAAGTGGATGAGATGGTTCAAACGATCCTCATCAAAGGGAGATGGACAACCTGAGCGTAGAGAGTCGTTGAGGTCAAAATTGTACCGCTCAAACCATTTGCGGGCTGTCCTTGAAGCAATAGCATCCCTCCCATACACAGCACAAATTTGTCGTGTAGCCTCGGCGGCTGTCGGTCCCTTGTTAAACTCCTAGTGGGGCAGATGTCGGAAATGTTCATTCCTCTCTACTTGACACTCCATGCTTCTGGACCTGAAAACCAAAAAACCAGTAGCCACAATCACACAACGCAATATGATGTAGATACACGATATTACTGGCTACATTTGGATGTACAACTGGACATCGGCACCGTCACTACTGACCTGGGAAGCACTCGTGAAATAAAACGGTATGAAGTTATGCATCAACCCAATATGAGGACAGCTGCCTATTTAGAAACTTCTTGTAATAGGAAGGGAATTAATATCGATTTGATCCACCCTTTGCTGCTATCATGGCCTTCACTTTTCTGGAAAGGCGTTCCTTTAGATTTTGGTAAGTTGCTACGGGAATTGCATTCCATTCTGCAACAAGAGAATTATTCAGGTCAGTCACCGATGTACGTGGTTCGACCTGGCTCGCAGTCGGCGTTCCGATTCATCCAAAAAATAATCCCTGGGGTTGAGATCGAGGCTCTGGGTAGGCTAATCAAGTTCATCCACGCACATCTCACCAAACCATTCCTGCACATGCCTCACTTTGTGGACTGGGGCAATGTGCCGTGATGAAGGGAAGGGCCTTCAACGAATTGCCGCCATGACGTTGGAAGCACACTATTGTAAATAATTTTATTAATGGCCGGAGCGTTAAGATTTCCAGGCAGGGAAACTAAGGAATCCAGCCCAAACCATGAAAACCAACCCCAGCCTGACACGTGCGTTGGACGGCAAATGGTGAAGCACAGTGATTGATCCCTCCAGAGTCCGCTGGCGCCTAGCTTCACATCACTTTAACTATCGCTTGAGGTTGATCTTGCTAATTGTAGGAGGTCAGGCGATTTTGTCTCAAAATCGCCTGTCCTGTCAGGCGATTTTGTCTCAGCATCCGCTTCATCAGTCGGCGGTTCCGTTCACTCATTTTGTATTGCTTACCAGGACCCGATTACACTACTGTTGCTCCTAGGCATTTCAACTTCACAATAGCAACACTTACAGCTGAATTGGGACAGCTACAGCGCGGGCAGAAATTTTCTGAACTGATTTGCTGCTAAGATGGTACCCGTGTCACGTAGAAAGTCACTGAACTCTGCCGTATGGCTCATTCTACTGTTCATGCTTCTCAGGTCACGTACGTCTTTTTTACGCTTTCCAGCCGTAGGTGGAAGAAGCATATTTGTTTCAGCTTTGTCCGTCTGTCTGTCCGCACGAAAACTCGCGTTAAAATGGTTCGATTTCGATGAAATTGTAGTATGTGGTAAGGGACTACCTGGGAAGGAACCCTATTGAAAATGGACGAAATGGGGTCAAACGTCAGGACATAGGAGTGGGATCCATTCCATCGCTCTTATGCGTCATAACTTACGTAAAAATGCTTCGATTGCGACAGAACTTTATCATGTTGTTTTGAAGGTATACTGTACCAGTTCTGTTGAATATCATCGAAATGGGGTCAAAGGTCAGTGCACAGGAGCGAGATTTATTCCACAGCCATTATCATCGTAACTTGACCAAAAATTTTCGATTTCGACAAAACTTTAGTATTTTGTTCCGGAAGTAAACTGAACCAATTCTGTTTAATATCATCGAAATGTGTTGAAAGGTCAGGGCAGAGGAGCTAGATTTATTCCACAGCCATTATCCTCATAACTTGAGTAATAATTTCTTGTATGTTGGAAAGCGTATCATAATCAATGCATTGCATGATTTTACTAACTTGTTATACCCGTATAGGCAATGGCTTGACGTATATGGGAAAATTTACTACTCAGAATGGGTGTCCGGATACTTTTGATCATACAGTGTATTCATTAAGTTAATAATTTGTTACTGACATGTAATCAAAGCACCTAGGAAGAAAAACAGGAGGGAAATTTGCAGAAGTTTATGTAACTGATAAGCCCGAAGCTTGATAAGAGATTGGGTGCAAAATATCCGACGTGCAGTGTTTGAAAGGCTGCGATAGAGGAGCAACTTATTATGAGCTATATGCAATCCTGCAAGAATATTTCATGTATGACGGTTTATATTCTGAGAGCGTAGAGGATTAGGATTTTGTATTTAGTGAGGCTTTCCCGTTTGTTTTAATCCAAGCACTCTTGAATGATGTGGATGATTAAGCAGAGACGTGCTGACAGAGACTAATAAAAGATTTGAACTACACTGCTGTTTGTTGAAAATGCAAAACCAGAAGAAACGTGTGCGATCGGACTGAAGCTCCTTGGAGGGGTAGGTCACGCGATCAGGTGCAAATGGTTACAACCGCAGTGCACATTCAAATGATTTGTGCCAGCCACACCCTCGTAGATGTCCCGAGGAAGATATAAGAGCACGACGCACAAGGCAAGTTGCCATAATCTATTCGCGGGAATTGTGGCAGTAAGGTACTGGTAGTAACTGAGTATGGCCCGCCGCTGTAGATGAGACCTGTACGTACAGCTGACTGAATTTAAAGGAGCCCGATGGCTTAAACTAAGGGAAAGCTGACTTGCATTCCGCGACATCGCCGCACGTGTTGAACGAACAACAAGCAGAGTGGTGCGAATGTGACGTCAGTGGGAAGACGAAAGTGTGACGTACCGACGTGGAGGTCTGGAACCCAGCGATGGACAAACGCACAGGAAGACGGTCATCTCCACCGTATGGCGCTGGTGGACCAAACATCCACGTCCCGAGGGTTAGCACAGCAGTGAGTATCTGTATCACATCAAGGGTTGTCTACAAGCTCTGTCCGACGCCCTTTTCTTCAGACAGGCCTCGTCGCTCGCTGTCCGTTGCTTCGACTTCCCTTAATGTTAAACCCCAGACCTCAGCGGCTACAATGGAACCAAGAAGGCAGACACTAGCGTGATGAATGGTAGTGCATAGTGTTTTCCTACGAGTCGCGGTTCAACCTAATGGCTCGTGAGGAACGTATCCTGGTACAGCGAAACCGTGGTGAACGGCTGCTGGAGGCATGCATTATGCAGCGACATGCGGGATCAGCATTGGGCTTTCTGGTGTGGGATACTTTTGGGTTCCGTTCACGTTCCCGCCTCCAACGCATTGGCAAGAACTATGAGCAGCCACTGGTACATCGCGGAAGTTGTGAAGGCTGAAGTGCTGCCATATCTGCAGACCGTCCCTGGTGGCGTCTTTCAACAGGAAAATAGCGGACTACATGTGGCGCGAAATTTCTTACAGCTCGACATGTCAGCGCGTTTGCCTGATTTGTCTACCCTTATACAAGTGTGGGATATGGTTGCTTCCTCCCTGGCCCGTCAGGCTCCTCCGTCAATTATATGAGCTTTGGTTACAAATCGAAACAGCATATAATGATTTTCTGCAAGGAGACATTCAGAACCTCTTCCGGCCGATGCCACGCCGTATACGAGCCGTTATCGCCGCTCGTGGTGGGTAAACAAGGTACTGAATATTGTATGTTCCACATCACTTACAGGTCTGTATTTCTGATCAGTTACGACTTGTTTCATAATTAATATACCCTATAGATTTCACTTCAATATCTCAGGTCTTCTTGGTGTTGCATTTTCAACAGACAGCTGTGTAGTAAGTAACCTTGTTTTATGTGAACCTTTGGCCGTATGGTGAAATAATAAATATGTTAAGACTTTCAACTGCTATGACTGAGAATAAATCCGAGGTTTAACAGTGAAACTAATTTACTACGTCAAGTTAAACCTCACGTAAATTGTTTAGTGTTTTACAGTAAAACTAAAGTTAAATGTAACTCAAAGCTTTTAGTGTTCTACAGAGTTAATGATAACGTTTTATTTAAACTACCAACGTCACACAATAAAGCATGTAAAACGTCTAAAGCAAATAAATTTAAATTTTAGCTGATTACAGAGTTTACAGTTTCCGATATTTCTGATCATTTTCGTCTTCGATATAAAAAATGAAGGTGCTCGAAAGGTAAGTCGCCAATTTTTTCTCTCAATTGATATGATGGAGTCCTGTTCGTTTTACCGAAGAGACCACTTTACCGAGAGATCATATTGCCGAATTGTTCATTTCACCGAGACAGTTCATGTCATCGCATAGTTACTTCACCTAAAAAGTTCATTTCATCGATGGATTAATGTATCATGGGATGTCTCTGTATTTAATACCAGCCAAACTGTTTCTCTGTGACACTCTTAATGATAATGGGACCATAGTTAGTCCCTAAAGATCTTGCAGGTAGTTTTTAATCATTATGTTTTAATTGTAAATAAATCTCGTATTTTAATTCTGCAATTGGAACATATTGGTTTAATGTAACGTACATAGACAGCGTTTAACTTGATATACGTTTCCACGTATGCGTTTTTGATTAATAACCATGTATTTTTTTTGATTGGAGGTTTAACGACCACCGTGAGCAACTCAATGGGCTATAAGCAGTCGCCCGTCCCTAATTTAGGGTCACTGGTTCCAGGGAAGGGAGAGAGCCAGTGCCGTAAGACAAACACAACATCGATACCACACCGGGATTCGAACCCGGACCCCTTACGGACGAATGATCAGAGGCCAGCGCCTTAGACCACTGCGCCACCGGGGCGGCAACCATGTATTTCATGAAAGAAATACGGGATTACGCCATATAATACAAATTTTGAAGATGACAATCCAATTTTTGGCGTACATGTGACAAGGATGGTAAGTCAGATAATATCCGAAAACTTGAAAATTTTCATCGTCCTGGAGCGGAACTCGAATCCGCGTCTCCCAGAAAACGCCTGGGTATGCTAACCAAATTGATCGGAATATTCAAATTGATCGGAAACTTGAAACTTGGTCGTTCTGGGTGGTGTAGTGGTTAGCATACCCGGGCGTTTTCGGGGAGACGCGGGTTCGAGTCCCGCTCCAGGACGATGAAAATTTTCAAGTTTTCGAATATCATCTGACTTACCATCCTTGTCACATTTACGCCAAAAATCGTATTGTCATCTTCAAAATTTGCATGTATTTCAATGTCCCATTCTTTTTCTCTTCACTCTTAAAGGAAGATGTCTGCCTGCATTGTAATCTACGATGTAAGATGTTGTTAATTGGAGGAAGTTAGGATTTACGCGGGAACATCTGGCGTAAAAGTTGCTTACGAGAGATTGTCACCCGTTATACACTGAAGTGCTAAAAGTCATGGCACACGTACCTAACATCGTGTAGGACCTCCTCTAGCCGGGCGAAGTGTAGCAACTCGACGTGGCACCGATTCCGCAAGTGACCGGGAGATTTTTGGAGAGATGTTGAGCCAAGTCGTCTGAACAGCCGCCCATAGTTCTCTGGTGTTTGTAGGTGCAGAATCTTGGGTGCGAATGGACCTTTCCACTACGTCCCATAAGTGCTCTAATGCGATCATGTCGGGCGAACGTGGTGGCCACACCATCGGTTGGAACTGTCCAGAATGCATCTCGAACCAATTTTGGACAACTTGGGCCCGATGACATGGGGTATTGTCAGCCTGGAAAGTCCCATCGTTGTTGGGGAACATGAAGTCCACGAAGGGCTGCAAATGGTCACCCAGCAGAGCAACAAAGAGATTACCGGTTAATCACGTGTTTACGAGGACCAGAGGACCCAAACCGTGCCACGTAAAGACCACCAGCTTGCACAGTGCCGTTGACAGCTTGGGTCCATGACCTCATGGGGTCTGCGCCACGTCCAAACCCTACCATCAACTAGTAACAAGTGCTAGCGTGACTCATCGGACCACGCCACATATTGCTAGGCTTCCAAGGTCCAATTTCCGTGTTCACGAGCCCAGATGGGGCGCTGTGTCCGATGTCGTGGTGTTAGCAAAGGCACTGTGGTAGGTCTTCTGCTTCCATACCGCATGGACGCTACATTACGTTGTACTGACTTGATGGTTATGTCTCTGGTACCTCCTGCATTCAATGTGCATATTATCTGAGCCAGTGTCGCTCGTCTGCTAGCATGGGCAATCCTGGTCAGACGCTGCTGTTCACGGTCATTTAGCACCCGCGCTGTCCACAGTGGGTGGTAATGCCTTCCATAAGGTATTCTTGGTACACACGTGACAACGTGGATCGTGGAATGTTGCATGTTTGCACAACTTTGGAAATTGAATGTAACTTCTGTCTGGCTTCCACTACCATGCTTCGTTCAAACTCCGATAATTCACATCGGCTGGCCATAAACCTACATGCGGTTCTTTATCCAGACTCACTAGATTACACCTCGCAACTGACAAAAATTGTCGCGTGCGTCAAAGCCGTTATACGACAGCAGCGCCAGTTAAAAATTTGCATACTGCTATCCCATGACTTTTGGCACTTCAGTGTAAGTCTTCTCTGGTTTTGTAACAGCTTCTGCGAGAAAGTTTGTCCCGTCTACTGTGAAGATGACGGATGGGGGCGCGATCGTTCCTTCTTCTGTGGGTGGTGAACAAGAGGGATCTCTGATGGTGGGTGGGTGTGGTCCGTAAAAGATTCTGTGTACCCGAAATTATGTCTTTTTTTCTGATGACGAGTTTCTCAGCTTTTTTTGTTGAATTCGAGTATCACTATTAATAATATAAACATTCTGGAACGCTTGTCATCACAGCAACGTCTGCATTGTGGCGTCATCCCTTATCGATCAATTCGTGTGTGCTCTCGCAATGTCAAAATGATTGCCTGCTACATAATAGCACGAGATCACTTTCAGATGTGAAGGCGATCGCGTGCTAATTTAAAACCATTGGATTTTTAATGACTCGAGTTCTATTTTTCCGATCTACATAATTTGAATTTAATTCTTAATTACACAGAAAGTTGAGTTTGCACGCGATCACATTGAGATGTCAAGGTGATCGCGTGCTAATTTAAAAACACTGGATTATCAATGACTCGGGTTTTATTTATCCGATAAACAAAATTCATATTGAATTCTTAATATCACGGCAAGTTGCGTTAGTATATTAATTTAATTTAGCACAATTTGAATATTAATTTGTACGCTTCAATTATTTTTTACTTTTTAATTTAACTATTCGAGTTTAGTGCTGATTATACTCAACATTTTGCAAAATATCGATCTATCAAAACGCTCTAATCTACAATTGTTAAACAACAAATGTTTTATACAGAATGTTATTTATCTCAAGGTCTTTCGAAAAACGGAAATAAGTAGCATTATAACTTTTAGTTCTAACATGAATGAGTTCTTACTATATAAGTTTTTCCTATATTTCCTTGCAGAAATCCGGCGTCTATTTGATTTGTTTTCAATCTGCTTCAATTAAAAATTTCACTCCGTCATATAAAATGGATATTTTGTTCAAAGCTTAAAAACAACCGTCCTAGGACGGGCTGTATGCTAGTTTCATTGTATTCAAATGAAACTACGGGATGTATACTATTTCATTTCTATTCAAACATTTCTATGTAACAATAAGAAACTTACCTTTAGGAATTCTTACTCCTCATACAGTATCCTTGCACGCTTTTTATTTTCTAACAGTGCAGTGTAGCGCAGGCCATGGGCCTTTACCAACAATTTAAGTCAGGAGACTAAAATTAGAGGTGCTTGCTGTATCCCTATGGATTTCTTCTGACATCACATGCTGTACGCAAGAGTGCAGAAACTCCACAGGTTGCGGCTTCCGAAGCATGTTCGACTACTGGATCAGTAAGTAGTCATCACTTAAAAATAACCACACAGTGCTATGGATATTATAAATTCAGGTGTGCGGCATATCACAGAACTTCTTCATAACAAACCCACTATGCGCAAGCGACTTCGCGCTTTAAGCTTCGTACATGAGCTGGTTTGACTCTTTGATTCGCATTATGAGCAACAGACATTTCTTAGCGCAAAAGCGACGGAAGTGTACTGCCAAGCCAATTAGAGTCTCTCACAGTAGTCACCCATTAAGATTATTTCAATATCCATGAAGCACAGAAAGATAAAGACTCTACACTATAACGAAGTAAATTTCTCCGTCATTTCTATCCGCGCCAGAAAGATTCGAACCCGGGTCCCCTCATCCCGACGAGCCATTACAGTATGACCACCTACCAATTGAGCTACGCGGACGTTTTATTCTGATTCCTATCTGCCTTTATGATCGTGTGCGTTCTATCTGGCAGGTACGACACATCTCCTGGTACGTTAAAGACTCTACACTAGATAACTATTTCGAAGTTACCACAAGAAAGAGACCTCCTACTTATGCCGACGAGCCATTACATTATGACCACCTACCTAATAAGCTATACGACCCCTTTATCCCGTAAATCAGCAGCCACTCATCGAGGCATCCATTCGATGAGATGGCGATTGGTATCCTGGGGTATGTTGTACCATAATGTCACAGGCAGGTCCTCCAGTTCCCGTACATTTCGGTGTGGTGGTGATTCTGCGCGAATCCGCTTTTCTAAGTCGAACCACAAATGTTCGATTGGGTTCATGTCAGGTGAACGTGGAGGCCAGTGCATTAACAGAAAGTCACCAGCATGTTCCTCGAACAACTCCTTGACGATTTTGACAGTGTGACATGGCGCATTATCCTGCTGGTAATGGCCATCCCCAGCGGGGAACTCAGTTGCCCCGAATGGGTGAACTTGGTCCGCAACGATGTTCAGCTACCTGACAGCTGTCAGAGATTGTGTTATTGGGATAATGGGGCCTAAAGTGTCGCAAGAAAACATCGCTCACAGCATAACACCGCCACCACCAGCCTGTTTCCGCGCAACAGTGCATCCAGGTGCCATAGACTACGTTGGTATTAGGCGTATCCGCTCTCGGCCGTCTACGTGATAACCAGGAATCTTGAGTGGTCCGACCAGGCCACTTTCTTCCAATCATTCACGGTCCAATCTCGATGACCTGGGGCCCATTTCATTCGTTCTTGGCGATGACGTGCAGTGAGCATGGGAACCTCGCTGGGTCTTCGGCAACGCAGGCCCATGCGCAGAAGGCTTCGATGAACTATGTGCTGCGACACATTTCCTTGATCACCACTGTTGTAGCGGCGGGTGATTTGTCGCACTGTGGCCCTGCGGTCGCTGTGAACAATGCGCGACAGTCTCCGCTCCCCTCTGGCATGAATGAGCTGCGAACGACACACGGCTGGACGACGGTTCGTCGTTTGGCCATGTGTACACCACTTTTGATACGTACTCACTACAGCGGCACTTGAACAACCCACAAGCCGCGCCGTTTCCGAGATCGAAGTTCTGCGGCGCCGTGTCATCATAATTTGTCCTTTATCAAATTCCGAGAAATCGGCAGCTTTTCCCATTCTGACTCAGAACCCTCTACTAACCAAAAGCCGGTCCTCGAGTTGTATATATACTGCTCTGTGAACTTTACCTACGCCACCGTTCGGTCTCTAGGCGCGCTCATTTCTCTAGGCTGGGAGTGTTCATAATGTAATGGCTCATTGGTGAATATACAGGTAGCAAGTTTTAAAATTCCTAAATTACGAAATGGAGATGACGACATCAGCAAGTCATTCGTCAAAAACAATGAGTGTTATCGATGCCCTTCAGTGATTTAATTTCGCATGGGACAACGTGACATACTTAGTACGACATAAGGAACAACTTTTAGAAATGAGGATTTAATTCACCAAATAGCATTTTGGTTGGTTGGTTGTTTGTTGAATATTTATGGCGCAAGGGCCATGTGTAGCCAAAGAGGGCCAAACACAAGACAGTCAAGCAAACGGTATTAAAATCTTAGCATAATGCTTAAAATCTGGCTGATTCAGTAAAAGTGAAAAATGGGAATGATGGAAGGGCTAAAATCTAGATACGTTTAAAAAAGTAAATTTGTTTTAAAAATGAAAAGACATCGACAGTATCCCAATGGTCATCTAGGAGCCGCTGCAGCGTAGCGGCGTCCTCGGTCAACAAATGAGAATGAAAGAAGTGAAAACGGACATCTAGAAAACGAACACAGCTACACAGAAGATGAATGACAGTGAGTCGGCAATTGCACGTCTCACACATCGGCGCAGTGTCGACACACAGCAAAAAGCGGTGAGTGAAACGACAATGCCCAATGCGGAGATGCGCAAGCACAACTTCCTCCCTACGGTTCCGACGATGTGAGGATTTCCAGATTCCAAGAATAGGTTTAATACGATGCAGTTTATTTTCCACCTGTTGGTTCCACAGACCCTGGCTCGTTCGCTTGATATGATCGTGAACAGGATCCCGGCGAAACAGTGGCAAGGGTGTGACGACCAAAGAGGATGCAGATCTAGCAGCCGCATCAGCACACTCGTTACCCGAGATTGCTCAGGAATCCAGAAAAAGTGTACCTGAAAACCGGCCTCGAGCAAACTACGAAGCAACCGTCTCACATCCAAGAGAAAAGGATGTTCACGGCAATCCGCAGAAGACAAAGACTGCAAGACACTTAAGGAATCCGTATAGACCATAGCACGATGATGAGAACTCGACTGACATGGAGAAGGGCGAGATACACAGCATGTATCTCCGACGAAAACACCGTGCCCTCAGCTTGGATCCCCGCAACAGAAACATCATCTACGCAGACGGCAGCTGATTCGACAACATCACCCATCTTAGATCCTTCGGTGAAAACTGGAACATAATCAGGATTGAGGGAACGGTGTTCAGCGAAAAGCTCCTGGTACACGGAAGCAGGGGTTGAGGACTTATCAAAAGAAGTAAAGTTGAGATCAGTGATGACCTCAAAACGCTTCCAAGGCGCGTCCCCAACAACCCTGGTCTCTCCAATAAGTGACAAGTCGAGCCCTGCATCATGAGCTACGAGGGCCGGTTCTCAAATAAACAAGCATCCTGGGGATGGAAAACTGCATCGTAAAAAGGATGGTCTGGAAGAGATCGAAGTTTCAAGTAAAATTGAAGAGACATCTGCAGACGGCGTAATTCAAGCGATGGTTCATTCGCGTCAGCATAAAGGCTGGGAATCGGAGATGTTCGAAATGCTCCAGTACAAAGACGCAGCGCTTGATGGTGAATAGTATCCAAAGGGCGGAGAACGGAAAGACGCGTAGAGCCAAACACGATACAACCATAATCCAGTTTCGATCGTATTAAGGAATGGTAAGTGCGAAACAAAGACATCGTGTCTGCACCCCACGAAACGCTCGAAAGGATCTTTAGAATGAACAGAGCCTTCAGACAGCAAATCTTGAGCCGCCGAACGTGCGCACGGAACGCAAGCGCACGGTCGACGGTCAATCAATGAACTTGGTCTTCGGCAAAACTGGTATAGCTGTTCGTTCCAAATGAAGCCCTGGGTCTGGATGGAGGCCACGCCTACGGCAGAAATGGACACACGCTGTCTTGTCGGGTGAAAGAACGATACCATTGCTGTGCGCCGCTTAAAGGCTGTCTTTGAAGGAGTGTTAGGGCTCATCTGCTGCGATAGATGGCCCAAAATATCACTCCTTGGGTGTGGCTTTTAGATCTTGAGGGATTGTCCCAGAAGTTCGCGTCAGCGAATGACTGAAGACATTACCATATTCAGAATGGAAGCGGTCTCTCCTTGGCTCCACAGTGAAAAGAGAAAATACGCGATGTTACGTTTTAACCAATGACATTGTTTGGGGGTGGAGCGTAGTAAATAGGGGTAGTTTCTGTCTCAAATTGAAGTGTTTTCTGGTAATGTACACATTTTCTCTTCAAAAAATGAACGTACAGTAGAATTTAAGATGATCTATAGAAGACAAGATTCCAATCTCACTTCAGTGCCCATTTTTTGTTTCTATTTGGCCTAGATAATTAAACAAATCAGACATAAATGAAAGGTTTCGTTTCTACCACACAGAAACACTGCCAAGCTAACTTCTGGCGCCATCTAGCTCCAAATCGGAATACTTTCGAGTCAGATAAATTCAATTTAAGAAACAAATCTAACAATTTTTTCGGAAAAATAACTGCGACACGTATTAGCTATGGGTTGTTTTTATTTGTGCTCAAAATTTCAAACTCTACAAAGTAATAGTTTTTGAGAAAATGTGTGCAAAAAAATTTGCATTACAGATATAGGACAGAATTTCTGTTACACTCATTCAAAGACAGCCGTAAGAATCTGGTTAACCGCAGACTGCAACTGCCTTTCAATAAAATTCATGCTTGATGACGAGCAGAAAATCTGCAAGTCATCGACATAAACAGTAGCCGAAACCGCAGGAGGAAGATTTGTGAAAAGACAATTAATGCGGAGGATGAACAGTGTGACAGATAAAATGTAACCTTGAGGAAAACCTTGTTCTCGACGGAACAGTGCCGAGAGTGTCGTACCCAGCACACCTGGAACACCCGATTGCGAAGAAAATTTACGATGAAAGTCGGAAGATTTCCTCGCAACCTGCATGCGGGGAGGTCACGGATAATCTCGTGCCGCCACGCTCGATCATAGGCTTTCTCAATATCAAAGAATACAGAAACCAGGTGCTGCCTACGCATAAACGCCTCGCGCACAAATGTCTCCAGGTGCAGGAGATGATCGTGAGGTGAACTATGACGGCGAAAGCCGCTTTGTGATGGTGAAAGTATTCGATGTTGTTCTAAAAAATGAAATAACCGGGAATTTACCATGCGTTCAAGAACTTTACACAGCCAGCTAGTGAGAGCAATTGGACGATAACTAGAGGGAGACTTAGGATCCTTGCCAGGCTTGGGAAAAGGCGTTCGGCTTGTGACTTAATCCTGTGAAATGAAGAAGAATAAGCCATATCACTAGACACCGATGCAAAAGCCTCACCCAAACAGTCCGCAATCTCCCCGACTTCAGCATATGTGCAGCGTTACTCTCGAGAATGGAAATCTGGTGAGAGCTGTAGTTACCCCGGGGCTTATGAATTTTGTCCCCACACATTTTTCGAACTGGCACGTGAAGTGAGAGATGAAACATACTGAATCCAAGACTCCCTCTTGCTACGTCGACGCACCAACCGAGCATAGGATTTTGCTCGTTTAAATGCAACGAGATTGGTATCGGTTGGATAACGCCGAAACGTAGACGAGGCCTTATGTTGAGCTATCCTACCCGCTGCGCATTCAGGTGTCCACCAAGGCTTCGGACTTCTTGGGAGAGTCGTAGATGTTTTTGGTATAGAAAGATCAGCCGCCTGAATAATGCAACTCATGACATCGAGAACAGCTCCGTCAATTGACTCTTGGGTCACCATGGTAGAAGATATCACTGCAGACGATGTGAAGACCTCCCATCTGGCACGATCCATACTCTATCGAGGAGGGAGGGAGGCAGACGATGGCATACTGACAGAATGCGAGAGCACAATTGGAAAATGGTCGCTCCCGTGGAGGTCGTTACACACTGTCCACGACCAATCAGCAATAACCTATAGTGATCCCAAGCTCAGATAGATCGCACTGAAAGATCTTGTGGGCTTGTGGAAGTAAGTGTCAGCACCGGTGTTAAAAAGGCACAAAGAGGTCGAGGACAAAAGAGACTCGATTCGACGGCCTCTCGTGCTAATGCTGACACTACCCCACAAAGGATGATGGGCCTTAAAGTCACCCAGTAGAAGAAAGGGGGAAGACAGCTGATCAACCAAGCTCGCCAGCACAGAGATGCTGACGTCCTCATCCGGCGGCAGAAAGACACTGCAGACAGTAAGAGGCACATGCACAGAAATACCAACAGCAAAGGCCTGCACAATTGTTGCTACCGCGACGGAAGAGACCGGAACCATGTGAGGGACAAGAATAGCGACTCCCCCACAGGTTATATCTCCTGACACGTTATCAGTCCGAAATGCACTGTAGGCTCGAACTGAAAGCAGGTCTGATGATTTAAGTTTTGTCTGCTGTAGACAAAAGCACGCCGGAGAGTACAACGAAAGAAGATCTTTCACGTCGTCAAAACTCGTCCGTAAACCTCGGTAGTTCCACTGAACGATTGAAGTCATGGTTAAAAATGAGATGAAAAAGGAAATAAAATGAACAATAATTACTGCTCAAACGAGGTCAGCGTCCATCTCCTCTAACGAGTGGTCCCCCAGATTTGGGGGCGTGTGACCAGGGACCAAGATGGGAGTATGCTTTGTCCCAAGTGTCTTTACGGGATGCGCTCGGCGTTGAGTAGTTGACTGAGATTTTGGAGAAGAAACGCTCTTTTTCTCCTTGGCGTAGGTCTTCTTGCCAGAAGAAGTGGCCTGAGTTCCCTTGCTGGTGGTGGGGTAAGTATGCTTCGGCGAAGTGGTGGGTCATGCTTTCAGACCCCTAGCTCGAGACTGGAGTGCCTCCAGCCCAGCTGCGATGATATCATCCAGCTTATAGGGACATTTAGGGGGATCTGACTGTCGTTTTGAATTGCAACAGTAGACTTGGCAACCACCACAGATGCAGATGTTCGCCGAGCAGATGAAACGGGAACCACATTCCTTCTGGCCTCAGGATAGGAAGTTTTCTCCGCCGTCTTCAGCTTTTGAATTTCTTTCAATTTATCTATTTGGGACAATATTTGGCTGACGCTCATTGTGAATCCTTGCAATTCACACGAAACTTGGCCTCGGCCACACAGTCTGGTAAATAATGGTCTGTGGAACCACAGCGTCCACACCTAGGAGTGCTCCTGTACGACTGCCGAGAATGGCCGTACGACTGACACCTAAAACATCTCAAAGGGTTAGGGATGTACGGACATACCTCAAGGTGAAGATACCTTGCTTTGATGGACGTAGGCAGGGAAGGGCTGTCGAATGTTAAAATGGTGTTGCGGGATGGGACGGACTGCCCATTTCGCCTGAAAAGAATACGCCGCACACGCGCAACGTGTTAACTCCTCAGTTCTTCAAGAAGTTCATACTCGGTACGTTCAATGAGGTCCCGAGAGGAGACAAGATCTAGAGATGTATTTAGTATCCACGTGGTGTTATTTTGACCGGAGTCTCAAGCAGTATGGTAGTGTTAAGGAGTGTGGAACTGTAGGCCACAGTGGACATTTTTACAAGACGATATACAGACTGGAGTTTTTTACGCTCTTAGGAGAGCTTGAAATGAATTGAAGTGCTTTGTTGATCCAAAATGGACTTTTGGCACTCAAAGACTTTGAAGGGCCCAATGAGTGCACAAAGAAAAAACGAGCATTCGAAGAATAAGGGACATGCTTTTTGGCGGAAGGGGCTGAGCCTTCCTCAATACCTCTTTTGACTTTAAGTTCGTCGGAAATATTATTTAAAGCCATGATGAAAAGTAAAGAATTCTTCAGCCGACTTGCCTACACACCACCGAACCCAATAGGGGAGAGCCGGAGGTCCGCGAGCTCAAATGGACGCAAGACACGGCTCTAGGGTTGGGCGGCGGATATATTAAGTTGATAGGACAGACATGCGCTCGCCGAGCACCGCGACTTTGCCGTGTCTTGGTAACACCCCTTTGGCATGCCCACACTGTCTCCAAACTCACCCTGCAGTACGAAACGACAAGCCGTTAGAAGTCTGGACTCCACTCGGTCACAGACCTCATTGACTAAAAGTGGGGTTAGTTCCTAGCCGCCCGTTTAGGGTGAAGCAGAGGGCAAAGAGGAGTGTTGGCAACTGTCGACAACAAAACCCCGGCCCCCAGAAACCTCGGCCTCCAGCATCCCCTTTTCCACCTTACGGGTCACCGCACACGGCAAACGTGTAGCTAAGTCTAACTAACTAGCTCGGTAAAACAAAGAAGAGAATGTAAAATGTAGAAGACAGGAAACAAAAAGAGAAACTAAAATCCGGCGCTGGCGCATAATCACAACCTCATCAACCTACAACTGAGGCGGGTGCGTGTCAAGAGAACAACGAAAAACTTAAAAGTGGGAAAACATCCTAGAGTACATGTCGGCTCGGAACGTGGGATCGCCACTCCCCATCAGCTGGATGAACAGCTGCCCCTTCGGCATTATTATCGTACCAAGACGAAATGAGAAGATGATCCGTTACAAAGTCAGCTCGGGAAGCGAAGGCGCCACTCCCCAAATAACTGGAAAACCAGTTATCCCCGTATGGGGTTAACGATATGGATTTTAAAAATTCTATCCCGTGATTGCCCGGAGGAGCAGATAAATCATGAATGGAATACGGGATTACACCATACAATACAAATCTTGAAGATGTGAATTTGTTTAGTGGTGTAAATATGACATGGATGGTAAGAATAGATAATATCCGAAAACTATTCGTTAGTCGAAGCAACAGGTATTCATGTTTAGCGAATTTGTATTGTATGGTGTAATCCCGTATGTCATTAATGTGTTTATCTGTTTCACTTTGCTTAAGAACTGAATTGAATAAGAACGGGCGCTTGGGAAGGGGAATGATGGTGTGTTAACGATGCTCTTTGGATCCCGATAAAAGTTCTCTGATTTCCGATAATGGAATATCGTTTTGGGATTTAGAGGAGAACATTTGCAGGATGCTCACGCAAAGTAATCTCATCTCCCCTAAGAATGGAGACATTGGTAGGGAGGCAAAGAAGGGTTGAATTTTAGCACCATCAGCTAATTCGTTTTCCTCCCCCACCGTTCTCAGTGAAGGAGACCCTTGACCACTTCACTTTACTGTCTACTGCTTCATTATAAGTTGCAGGCACTTCGTAAAAATTCCAAGAAAAGTTTAAGGAATGAGAAAAAGTACTTGACTGGCTCATGCCCTCCTTATAAGCCGGTAAAACTTCGGATACTGTTTTCTGACGGTCCTTCTAATAGCCATTGATGATGTATTGAGTGTTGAATAGTTCCTCACTATAGCAGAAAAGGTAATTTTTGTTTCTCAAGACTAATCTAACTATGAGTGATGGAAGAAAGAGAGTGAGTGAAGCTGTGAGTACAAAACAATAGCAACTGCTAAAACGTGATAATTGCTGTAGAATTACTAAAATTGATGAACATTTCACTGTTGAATGCGTTGTATCAGTTACAGCGACCAATGAAGAAACCACTTCAGTTGATGTCTTAAATGCTAATAAGAATGTATTGTGTGTGTGCATAAGTTCTACCCGTTTTAGTCGCCCGTCCCTAATTTAGGGTCACTGGTTCCAGGGAAGGGAGAGAGACAGTGCCGTAAGACAAACACAGCATCCATTCCTCACGGGATTCAAACCCGAACCCCTTACGGACGAATGATCAGAGGCCATCGCTTAGACCACCGCGCCACCGGGGTGGCATCTGACCTTTTGCTATCTGTCTATGAGTAGGTGAATCCCACGCCGGAAAACCCCCTGTGTTTTAGGGTCAAAAAAGTCATGTAATGCCGTTTTCACATCGTCCACATCATTGAAGGTTTGGAGAGCGAAGGCGTTTTGTAACGATCGAAACAGGTGGTAGTACGTAGGTGCCAGATCAGGGGAATACGCCGGGTGAGGTGACACTTCCTAACCAAAGTCCAGTAATTTTTGCCGAGTGATTAAAGAAGCATGAGGTCTGGCGTTATCATGATGAAGGATCGCGCCATTGCGATTGACGAGTGCTGGCCACTCCGATGTCAGTTGTTCTCAGAATCTGTCCAACTGTTGGCTGTAGAGGTCAGCATTTATCGTTCGGTTAGATGCCAACACCTCTCAGTGGATGATTCCTTGGACATCCCACCAAACACTCAACAAAACGTTTTTAGGATGCAGTCCTCCTTTTGAGGTCGACGGAGCAGTCTCCGCACCTTGGCACACAGTCCGACGACGCTTTACATTACGATACAGTACTCATTTCTCATCAACGGTTACAATTCGTCCCCAAAACGGTTCATTTCTGTGACAAGAAAGCAAAGAAACACAGGTACGGATTTTCTCCTTTCGTTGCTTTGCAGAGAGCTAGGGCGGAACCCAATTATTGAACTTGGTGATGAACCCAAGCTCACTAACATTTCTTTCGACTATTGTTCTGTGTACCGACAGCGTTACCGCCAATTCCTGAACGGTTGGATGTGAGTCATTTGTTTCATTTCTTATGGCTTGGTCCACATCCTCGTCAGAAACCAGGATGGACGTCCAGGATGTGGTTGATCTTTACAGCTTCTGTCTCCGTCCTGGAATTTCCGAAACCAACGGAGATGTGCTACATCAACTGCATCCTCTCTATACACTTGACAGGTGTTGCAGCAAGCCGCGGCTGCAGTACTGCCTTTATCGAACTCGTAGAGTTAACAATGCTTACTGTGCTCCTTATCTCTTGCCATGTTACACCGTCCGTTATTTCCGTTGCGAATGACTTACTCGGATAAACCTAGTACTTCTATATGCTCTACTGCTCCACGCTTTATTGGCCGAAAAGTCGGCATCGCAGCGTCATCTGTGACGTAACTACTCCGATCGCAATTTTCATCTATTACAAAAACGAGTAGAACTTTTGCACTCAGCCAATACTTTAAGAAATAATTATTATACTGCCTGCTGAGAGTACTTGTGTAAGTACCCTGCAGAATGGGAGATAAACTACCGTACCACTGTTTCTTCATTTTCTCAACGTATAGAAAAAAATTTAAAGGGGAGTTAGGCAGTACATTTGTCTATACCTATGGGCTGCAAAAAGCTTAATCCGTCGCTGTGAGGATGGCTCTTGTCTGATTGCTATCCGATGTTCCCAATAATTTGCTACTTCAGTGTATATTCAGCCTAAAAGCACGTGATGCATTTCTTTTTTGTTACCCAGATAAAAGCGCAATTTATTATAAATTCCCTTGCCCATTTCCTTGAGCAAAGTACATTTGCCTGGATGATTTACTACAAAACCCTATAAGCAATAAAGTCGAACCCGCTCAATGAAATAGCCTATTTGTCAAAAGAAAATATTCCAATAAGCGGGATATCCCATTATCTGGGATCTATCCAAATAAATTCGCATACGTATGCATTTACATACGAACTCAATTACACTACGTATAACTACGTAAATACAGTGAAGAGCAATTGAATTAGAGATACCGGTCAAGAAACGTGTAGCACCACCTTTCGTCCTGATGACGGCGCCGATTCGTCTCGGCATGGACTCGACAAGACAGCGGAAGCGTTGGGAAGCCTTACGGATCCACGACCCTTGAACAAGCTCCCACAGTTCACAAAGAATTGATGGAGAGGGGTCATCTCTCTCGATGGCATCACAGATGTGCTCGATGGGATTGAGGTCAGATGACCTAGCTGGCCAAGGAAGCGAGGTCACGTCGGTGGAGTGTTCATCCAACCATTCGGATACGATTCGGGAGCGATGGCACGGTGCATTGTCTTGTTGCAGGACGAGGTCCCCAGTGGGATATTGAAGACGCACAAACGGAAGCAAATGGTCATCCAGGATATCCCGGTAACGTTGACCTGTGAGGGACGATGTCACACGTACCAGGGGTCCCATTTCAGTCCACGTAAACAGTCCCTAGACGAGAATGCTACCCTCACCAACTTGAAGAGCACCCTGCTGGCAAGAAGGATCCATCGCGTCATGTGGTTTGCGCCGTACTCGTATCCTGCCATCCGCATGTACCAACGTGAATCTCGACTCATCAGTCCAGGCAACATTTTGCTACATGTCTAGGGTCCAGTGGCGATGTTCCTGCGCCCATGCTAATCTTTGCACCCTGTGATATACGGTCAGCAGCGGTACCCTCGTGGGACGATGTCGCCTGTACCCCATAGCGAGGAGATGGTTCTGGATGGTGTGGCTGCTTACACGTTTTTGTGCACCAGCGTTAAATTGCCGGGTGATTTCTTGCACTGTGGCCCGTCTATCCACTGTTACAATGCGAGCTAGCCGACGATGACCCCGCTCATCCACACGCTGTTGTCCACGGCAGTTGGTCCTTACAGGGATTGCTTTACCGGATTCGATGTACTCACGGTGCACCCGTGACACAGTGGCTCGTGAAAATCCCAGTGCTTGCACGACTTCCGAGATGGAGTGACCCATTCGTTGGGCCCCAACAATTCGCCCACGATCAAATGCGCTCAGATCCTTCGTCTTACATATACTGCGTCCGACTCTTACTGATTTCCGTCGCATCACTCCTTATATTGTCGGATCGCTGCATACGTCATGTCGTTTCCGTTTACAGGGCCACCCACAGCGCCACATTTGCATAACGCCAGCTGTCTCTAATTCAATTGCTCTTCAGTGTACGTAGTGAAGAAAAAATATTTTAAAGAACGGATAAAAACGAAGTTAAATGTTGCTTTACAGCGACTTAAAATTTTATACAGTACAGTACTATAGGTGTAGCATTCATGGTTTAGCAAAATAATCAGTTATATCTTTTACATTCCTTGTATTCGGAATTTAATAAATTTGTTACCTGATTATCCAATTTATAATATGCGGAGAAGTATACATTACTCTTATTTTCCAAAAAA
The DNA here is from genome assembly GCA_039090855.1 of Macrothele yani. NCBI lineage: Eukaryota > Metazoa > Arthropoda > Arachnida > Araneae > Macrothelidae > Macrothele > Macrothele yani. The sequence goes on from CM076996.1 coordinate 121,981,056, forward strand.
GTGTCTTAAAATGCTGCATGCATTATTCACTTCGGTATGAGAAGGTACTTCAGTATTCACATGATCATCATCAGCATCTTCTATAATTTCATTTTGAAGGATTTCACTATCAGATATCTCTCCAAACACCTCTAAGTCATTATCAAAATTTACGAAATTAGAAAAGTCATCTTCCATCATTACTTAAGGTGCGGGATCGAGGAGAGATAAAGTCACTTCTTCAAGAGTAGCATCTACCAAAAATATACACTTAAGAAAACAATTTATTATGCTTTCTTTTGAAATTGCATTCCCTGATTTCTTCATCATATGAACCGCAGTAAGTATTTCTATTTGCTTAATAACATCACCAGCCTCAACAGCATATCCTTAAAATCCTAACAGGCAACGATCTTTTTCACCACTTTCAGGGTGAGATAAGGTCGACGTCAAGCCTGGGGGAAATGACCGCTTTAACCTGATTATTGTTTACAATTGGGAGGGGCCCGTTCGTAGACCACCACACTTTGAACGTGTGGTTTTGTCTGTGAACAATCGCAACACAAATTCCAAGAAAGATGCCTTGAATAAAGAAACTGCTTTTCTCCTTTGTAACCTTGAAAGAGCAAAAAGTCAATTCCAATAACCGGAATTAATCCCATATTCTTATTTTATTAACCGGAGCGTTTTATCATTATGTAAAAGATTGCGGTTTGGGACACAGGAATTTTATTCATTTAAGCGGGATATTCCATTATCCGATATTCCATTAAGCGGGTTCGACTGTACTTTGATGGGGGACCCAGTGTGCAGTAATGGTACGTAAGACACAGCATAGTAAATTTGCTACATACCTTCTAAAGACTGTGGAATTGGATTTAGTCCACTAAGAGGGCGTGCAGTAGGCTAATTATTAGGTGTACAAATAAGTTTGAAAGCGTTCTTTGTGTGACGTATGCCGCTAATTTACATATCCGACATTTCCATGCGTTGCTGTCATGTGACCGTAACTGGTACACGGTATAAAATGTGACACAGAAGTTTGCCTAGCAGCCAAACGCGCTTGCACATCGGTAGGTGAAAGACGGCAAGCGAAACTGCATTTTTCGACACTGCATTCGTAGCAAATTTCATCAAGGAAAAAGTGCTGCAAAGGCATGTGCATTGATCTGTTCTGTTCTGGAAGAGAATATTGTATCGAAAAGCATGTGTGAGTCTTAGTTCAGACGGTTTAAAACAGGTGATTTTGATGTTAGCGATCGAGAACGTAGAGGCGCCCCGCAGAAGGTTTCACACAAGGAACTGCAAGCATTGCTTGAAGATTCCTCTCAAACGCAAAAAGAACTAGCTGGACAACTGGAAGTAACTCAACAAACTATTTTCAATCGTTTACGCGCTATTTGAAAGATTCAGAAGGAAGGAAAATGGGTTTTCCATGACCTGAGCCAAGGAACAAGGATGGCGGTGTCATGAAGTGTTTGAATCTGTTGAATAAACAACACAGAAAGTCTTTCCTGTGGAGAATCGTTACGGGTGATGAAAGGTCGATATGGTACGACAATCCCAAACACCAAAAACACTGGGTAGACCCCGGTGAAGCAACGACTTCGACACCGAAACGCAATAATCACTCCAAGAAAGTTCTGCTGTGTATCTGGTGAAATATGAAGGGTGTGCTCTATTATAAACTATTGGAACAGGGTCAAACTGTTACTGCTGATCACTATAAGCAACAATTGCTTCGATTGAACCAGGAAATCTGTCGGAAACGTTCATTTACAGGCAAAGGATTGCGTCCCGTGAAATTACTGCATGGCAACGCTAGGCCGCATATCGCGAAATCGGTCAAGGAAACGTTATTGATGCTTGACTGGGAAGTTTTGGAGTACCCGGCGTATAGTCCCGACATATCCCCTTCAGACTATCATTTGTTACGATCGATGCAACATGGTTTGTCTGCTATACGGTTCCGGATATGTGACGAACTGAAAAAATGGGTTGACGACTTCGTTGCGTCACACGAGGAAGTATTCTTCATGGCTGGAATCCGTCAGTTGCTCGACCGATGGCGGTAGCTGATAGATAATGACGGCACATATCTTGATTTTTTTAATTGGAGGTTTAACGACCACCGTGAGCAACTCAATGGGCTATAAGCAGTCGCCCGTCCCTAATTTAGGGTCACTGGTTCCAGGGAAGGGAGAGAGCCAGTGCCGTAAGACAAAAACAACATCCATGCCTCACCGGGATTCGAACCCGGACCCCTTTCGGACGAATGATCAGTAGCCATCGCCTAGACCACTGCGCCACCGGGACGGCTATCTTGATTCGTAAAGGTATTGTTGTTTTCTCTCAATTTACATATTGCGTTGTCTTAAAACGCTTTAAAACTTATTTGTACACCTATTATAAGCGTCCGCAAGATCAGCAAGTAGACTGGGAACCTCATCATGGCATTATAGGCTACTTCTAGATTTTAATACAGTAAGGCGGTGGCATTGTTACAATTAAGCATTTCTGTACTACGCAGGCAATAAGCGTTACCTATGGTATCTGAGAATTTAGACAATCAATGTGCTTCCGTATTTGTCTCTCTTCTTTCCAGTTTGCCTTGACGCTGAGATTGGCCAGACAGAATAGGTTTCCGTGTAATAATTAAGGATTATATCCACTCTAATTCTATTCTCTTCAAAAGTTCTGTAATAACGACCGAAATAATACGTCAGGGTATTCCTCAAATATTTGGCATTCATTAGCTTACCGATAACTTCAATTAATGCATGGCGACAGAAATATATGTACACGCTAAAATCGGTGTGTGGGGACTTTTACGAGCATCGTCTCCGATAGCAAGAATTTGCATAAGGTCTGCCATCGCTTTAACATTCATCTGCACGACGGAACATGATCGCAGCCCTAGACATTAGTACTCTGAATTATCTAATAAATTCACGCAAACTATTACATGTAACAGAATGGAGCTTTAATCCTCTTTGTGACAATATCTGACGTTGTCACAGGTTTAGCCTGCACAGGAGTGGCGATAATTGAGTGTAGCGTTTATTTTTTATCAGGTATATGACTAAAATTAAACCTTCCGTTGAAACGTTTTATACTCCTCCATAACAGAAGATTATAATGTATATGCTGCTTATGACGTTTGCTCCTAATTTCAGTAACTTCTACACCGACGGCCATTACATTATGAACATCCCCAGCCTAGAGAAACGAGCTCGTCTGGAGACCGAACGGTGGGGCAGTTGTAGTTCAACGTGCAGTATACACTGAAGTGCCAGAAAAACTGGTACACCAGTCTAGTATTTGGTAGGTCCCCCACGGGAGGGCAGGACTGCAGAAATACGACGGGGTATAGACTTAAATAAATAAATACATCGCTTTTAACCACGTTCAAGAAACACACAGCAACCGAAAAATTGTTTTTCAGCCGCCGCTGTGGAATTGAACCAACAGAACTCTCGATATCTAGCCGAGTGCGTTACATATACGCCACGGTGGCCAACAATCCGCGGTGCTAGGTGTATTTTTAAGTCAGCTTCTGACATCATAAATCCGTAAGATGGGCTCAGCTACTGAGACGTCTCCATCTGGTGGGCATTAACGGCACTAGCTATATATATATATTATAGAAATTAAATCAAAGGGCGAGATACAAGTTGAGAATACTCCAAATACGATGATGATGTCAGAAGCTGACTTAAAAATACACATAGCACCGTGGATTGTTGGCCACCGTGGCGTATATGTAACGCACTCGGCTAGATATCGAGAGTTCTGTTGATTCAATTCCACAGCGGCGGCTGTAAAACAATTTTTCGGTTGCTGTGTGTTTCTAGAACGTGGTTAAGATCGATGTATTTATTTATTTACTTGTCGCCACGTATTTGGAGTATTCTCAACTTGTATCTCGCCCTTTGATTTAATTGCTATAATATATATATAGCTAGTGCCGTTAATGCCCACCAGATGGAGACGTCTCAGCAGCTGAGCCCATCTTACGGATTTATGATGTCAGAAGCTGACTTAAAAATACACATAGCACCGTAGATTGTTGGCCACCATGGCGTATATGTAATGCACTTGGCTAGATATCGAGAGTTCTGTTGGTTCAATTACACAGCAGCGGCTGAAAAACAATTTTTCGGTTGCTGTGTGTTTCTAGAACGTGGTTAAGAACGATGTATTTATTTATTTACTTGTCGCCACTTATTTGGAGTATTCTCAACTTCGGCATAGACTTCACTAGCTTCTGGAAATATGCTGTAGGCAATGCACACCATATTTCCTGCAGAGCGTTCCGCAATCCGGGTGTATTCAGAGGTCTCAGATTCCTGTGTTCGATAGCGTGTTGCATGGCATCCCAAATGTGTTCTATCACGTTCAGATTGGGGACTTGGGTGGGAATGACAACACTCCAAACTCAGATTAATGCTCCTCAACCATAATGTGGCGTCCCGACACTTGTGTGGAGGGGCATTGTTCTGTTGGAACAGGCCCGACCCATCAGCATGAATGCAGGACATGAACGGGTGTACTTCATCAGAAAGGATGCGCACATAGCGTTGGCCGGTCACAGACGTTTGTAGACGTACCAGGGGTCCCAGTGAAGTCCAGCCAAACACACCCCATACCGTACGGACCCCCCACCAGCAGGTACAGTTCCCTGTTGACAGGCGGGATCCGTGGCTTCATGGGGTTTGCGCCACACACGAATCCTTCCATCTGCCCAATACAGTTGGAAACGCCACTGGTCAGACCAGGCTACTTGTTTCCAGTCATCAAGTTTCCAGTGGCGGTGTTGCCGTGCCCAAGCGAGGCGCATAGCTCTGTGTCGTGCACCTATCAAGATGACTCGAGTTGGACGTCAGCTCCCAATGCCCATATCGTGCAGGGTACGTTGCACAGTCCGGACGCTGATGCTTGTTGAGGCTCTAGCATTGAATTCCGATGATACCTGCGAGAGTGTTGAACGCCTATCGTGTGAAACGATTCTTGACAGCCGACGATGGTCACGTTCACCCAATGTCTTTTTACGGCCACTCGCAGGTTGGAGGTTTTGCCGGAATTCTTGTACATCCTTGCAATGGTCGTCCGTAAAAATCCGAACTTCGTTTTTACCTCCGAAATAGTATGGCCCATCTCACGAGCACCAACTATGACACCGCGTTGAAAATCCCTTTATCGTTATTACTTGTCATTCTCATGCCGAAAACAGCTCTGACAGCTGGCAAGAATGTTTATCGCTTTATATACGCACTGGCGGACGCAACCGAGTACACGCATAGGTGACGTTGCTATGTATTTTGCATAAGCTCGTCTGTACCAGTTTTTCTGGCACTTCAGTGTACATACAACCCGAGGACCGACTTTCGGTTAGTTGAGTGCTCGGAGTCAGAATGTAAAAAGTTGCGGATTTATCGGTATTTCGTAAAGGACAAATTACGATGGCACGTCGCCTCGGAACTACGATCTCCGAAACGGCGCTGCTTGTGGGCTGTTCACGTGCCGCTGTAGTGAGTACGTATCAGAAATGGTGCACATATGGCCAAACGGCGAACCGTCGTCCAGCCGTGGGTCGTCCGCAGCTCACTGATGCCAGAAGTGAGCGTAGGCTGTCGCGCATTGTTCACAGTGACCGCAGGGCCACAGTGTGACGAATCAGCAGCAGCTACAACAGTGGTGATCAGGGTAATGTGTCACAGCACATAGTTCATCGCAGCCTTCTGCGCATAGGCCTGCGTAGCCGATGGACCAGCCGGGTCCCGATGATCACTCCACGTTATCGCCAACAACGCATGAAATGGGCCCAAGATCATCAAGACTTAACCGTGGATGACTAGAAGAAACTTCCCTGGTCTGTCGAATAAAGATTCCTGGTGCATCACGTAGACGGCCGAGCGCTGATACGCTAATTACCAACAAAGGTTTTGACACCTGGATGCACTTTTGGGCGGAAACAGGCCGGTGGCGGCGGTGTTATACTGTGGGAGATATTTTCTAGGGACACTTTAGGCCCCATTATCACAGTAACATAATCTTGCTGCCTAAAGGGGGTCCTACAGCTTATTAGGTATGTGGTCATAATGTAATGGCTCATCAGTATATGAAAAACCAACGTCTTGACTGATTCAAATGTATTCAATGCAAACCTGTAATTTCCAGAGCACACGCATTACAATGTTTTCTTTCCACGATATACACCCTATTGACAGAAGCCACAGGACACCTAGAAGAGAAACACAACATGGTATTTATTGACATACATTTGTACGGTGTTGGTTCAACTTTAGCTTTGATGCGTGCACTGACGCTTCGAGACATGCTTTCGACAAGGTTTTGGAACACAGCGATACGTATGCGCTTCCATTCAGTACATAATGCTGCCACTAACTGTTGCTTAGTACTACGCTTTGGTTCCGAAATTCTTATGCGGCGCTCTAATTCATCTCATAGGTGCTCTATGGGATTAAGATAAAGGCTCTGTACTGGCCAGTCCATACAAGATACGGTATTATCGTCAAACCACGACGTGTCAGTCCTTGCTTTATGGTTCGGTGCATTATGCTGCTGGTACCAACAAGGATCATTTCATAGTATTGCCATAGAGTTGGTAGGGCATAATTGTCCAGAATATCGAGGTAGACGTGCTGGTTAACAGGTTTGTCCACGATAACCAATGGGCCGGGACCATGCCACGAAAAACACCTCCAAACGAGTACACTGCCAGCTCCAAACGTGACCGTAGGAACAGTACACTGTGGTAAATAGCGTTCCACCGGCTGCCGCCATACCCACAAACGGCTATCAGACTGATAGATCGTGTATCTGGATTCATCAGTCCATAGGACCCGTTTCCATTGATCTACGGTCCACGATAAATGTTTTTTACACCATGCTAAACGACCAGTAGCATTCCGAGTAGAGATGAAAGGCTTATGAGCCGCCGCACGACCACGGTAACCCATGGAATGAAGTTCTCTGCGAATGGTACGTGTACATACCGAGGTTCCAGCATTTTTACTCACCTGTACACTGAGGCCTTGTGCAGTACTCCGTCGATTAGCTGTAACGACTCTCCTGAGGCTTCGACGTCTTCTATCACTAATTTTCTTCGGTCCGCCGGCACGTTTTGCTCCATCAGGCTCACTCTCACAGTGCGATATCATAGCGGTCAGCTGCAGGCTTTATTTTTATTCCGTGTGCTACTGCACCGCGCATCTGAACAACGCAGTGGATCCGTTCATTTGCTTTTGAAGTGGTGTCCGGTGACAAAAAAAACCTGGGATACTTCTCTAATACCGCATTGGTCTCCTCGCGATAGCATAACGGCAGCAACGTGAAGGGACATTAATTCCACGAGCTCTCTGTAGTACTGTGGAGACAGTGCACACCATTCTTCCAGAAGAGTGTCCCACAATTCGGTAATATGAGCCGGTGGAGTATTCCTGGCATTGACGGTAGGTAGAACAGCATCCCAAATGTGTTCGATGGTGTTTAAATCCGGCAAACGAGGGGGACGAGTCAGAATGCCAAACTCAGTGGAATGTTCCTCCAACCATAATCGGGTGTTTGTGGACGTGTGTGTTGGCGCATTCTTGTGTTGAAAGAAGTCGCCCCCCTTCGGAGAGATTGCATGACATTAACGGAAGCAACTGATTCCCAAAGATGGTTACGTCCCCTCAACCGGTCAGACCGGTCTGAAATCGTATGAAGCGTCCAAATGCGTGTCAGCTGAAAACAACCCCACACAATAACAAAGCCAACGCCTGCTTAACTGTCCTTTGTAGACATGCAGGATCCATTGCTTCGTGAGGTTGTCACAGCCTGCCATCTGCTCAAAACAGTTGGTAACACAATTCGTCGTACCAGGTTACACGTTTCGAGTTATCTAGTGTCCAATGGCGGTGTTCTCAAGCCTTGACGATGCACACAGCCTAGTATCGTTGGGTCAGCAATGACACCCGGGTAGACCGTCGGCTCCGAAAGCCCATAGAACACTGGGAGCTTGGCACTGCCTGAACGCTGATGATACTACTGGTCCCAGCATCGAATTGCGCTGTAATTTGCAGCAATGTTGCACGACGGGTGGATATTACGATGCGTGTGTGACGTCACTCTCCGCGATCGTCCAGGTCTTTCATACAGCCATACTGGTCTCGCACTCTGGATTTTCCCCTCTGAATTTGTGTAGTCCAGGTATTATACATCATTGAAATTGTTGACAGTGTAAATCCAAATTTCTTGGTAATTTCCGAGATGGAGTGACCCATCTCTCGGGAGCCCACTATCATACCACGCTCGAGATCGCTTAAATCCTGATAAGCTGCCATCTGAACTGCGAATGCTACTACTTGTGCTTGCGGAGATATCTGCCTCTATACACTGAAGAGCAACTGAATTAGAGACAGCTGGCGTTATGCAAATGTGGCGCTGTGGGCGGCCCTGTAAACGAAAACGACATGACGCATGCAGAGATCCGATAATATAAGAAGTGATACGACGGGAAACAGTAAGACTCGGACGCCGTATGGGTAAGACGAAAGATCTAAGCGCATTTGATCGTGGGAAAATTGTCGGGGCCCGACGAATGGGTCACTCCATCTCGGAAGTCGTGCAGGCACTGGGATTTTCACCAGCCACTGTGTCACGGGTGAACCGTGAGTACCTTGAATCCGGTAAAACCATCCCTCCAAGGGCCAATTGCCGTGGACAACAGCGTGTGGATGAGCGGGGTCATCGTCAGCTAGCTCGCATTGTAACAGCGGATAGACGGGCAACAGTGCAATAAATCACTCGGCAATTTAACGCTGGTGTACAAAAACGTGTAAGCAGCCACACCATCCAGAACCGTCTCCTCGCTATGGGGTACAGAAGCCATCGTCCCTCGTGGGTACCACTGCTGACCACACATCAAAGGTGGAAAGATTAGCACGGGGGCTGGAACATCGCCACTGGACCCTAGACATGTGGAAAAATGTTGCCTGGACTGATGAGTCGAGATTCACGTTGGTACATGCGGATGGCAGGATACGAGTACGGCGCAAACCACATGAAGCGATGGATCCTTCTTGCCAGCAGGGTACTCTTCAAGCTGGTGGGGGTGGCATTCTCGTCTGGGGACTGTTTACGTGGACTGAAATGGGACTCCTGGTACGTGTAACATCGTCCCTCACAGGTCAACGTTACCGGGATATCCTGGACGACCATTTGCTCCCGTTTGTGCGTCTTCAACATCCCACTGGGGACCTAATCCTGCAACAAGCTCCCGAATTGTATCCGAATGGTTGGATGAACACTCCAGCGACGTGACCTTGCTTCCTTGGCCAGCTAGGTCACCTGACCTCAATCCCATCGAGCACATCTGTGATGCCATCCAGAGAGATGACCCCCCTCCATCAAATCTTCGAGAACTGTGGGAGCTTGTTCAGGGGTCGTGGATCCGTATGGCTTCCCAACGCTTCCGGTGTCTTGTCGAGTCCATGCCGAGACGAATCGCCGCCAGCATCAGGGCGAAAGGTGGTGCTACACGTTACTAGACATGTATCTCTAATTCAATTGCTCTTAAGTCTATATAAGTCGTTTGCGGACGATACCATTTACCGCATGGGTGTGGTGGCATGTAATAAAAATCGTAGCGCCCATCCAAGTTTTTTTTTGGAAGCTCAGTATATATATATATACACAGTCGAGTCACATTATTGTGACCACATCCTACTTTTGACGTCAACAGCGCGTAGCCAATGAAAGAAGGCACATGCCGTGAGCTGGCTTGGAGGGTATATAAGGTGTCATTCTGAAAACATATTACTAGTTGCTGTCATGGATGAAATGAGCGATTTATCAGATTTGCAAAAAGGGATGATTATCGACTTTCGGGCAGTATTTCTGAAACAGCGCAGTTTGTGAACTGTTTGCGCGCAGCTGTGGTTAAAGTAGATCGTGATTAGAGAAATGGCGCCATTGCAAATAAGTGATGTGGAAACTGCGGAGCACCACGTGCCATTGATGTGAGAGGTGAACAACGTCGGCTGCGAAGGTGCGTGAGGGCCGACTGACAGGCTACAGTGGATCAACTCACTTGCCGAATGAACCAGGGGGTGCTATCGGAAGTGTGTCTTTAACGACAGTTCAGCGAACCGTGCTGCGTTTGGGGGTCCGATGCAGACGGATGGTCACTGCACCTATGCTAACGAAGGGGCATCGGCAGAAAAGACTTACATTTGTACGGCAGTATCGAAATTGGACCTCCGCTGATTGGCAAAAATTACCTTCACCGATGAGTCACGTTTTCTGCTTCATAACGGATGGACATTGGCGCATAAGGCGAGAAACTTCGGGGAACAAACACTCTTGCGCTGGTGGTGGTGGGGTGAGGGGTGGTGTGCGGCGTTATGGTCTGGGGAATGTTTTCGTGGCATTCTCTGGGTCCACTCATGCCTGTGGAAGGCACTATGAATCGAATGCGTTATAAATCCATCCTTGCAGACCACGTACACCCATACAGGCTGATTGTCTTCTCTGGGGCGGAAGGGATCTTCCAGAACGACAATGCGACGCGTCACACAGCTAAAAATGTTCGTGAGTGGTTGGAAGAGCACGATGAGGAGTTCAAAGTACTTCCCTAGCCCCCTAATAACCAGACTTAAACACTATTGAGCATCTGTGGGACCACCTCGATCGTGGTGTTGGCTCTATGGATCCTCCACCACACACTCTCCAGCAGCTGTCAGATCCACATACCTGTGAACACCTTCCAGCACCTTATTGAGTCACTCACAGCCCGTCTAGCTGCTGTCCGCGCTGCACACGGCGGTTACTCTGGATATTAGCTGGTGGTCACAATAATGTGACTCGACCGTGTGAATGAAGAACGGTGTGTCGTATACTTTAATTTATAACCTTCCTTTTTTAGTTTTTGTCTTCTTATGTAAATTTTGTTTATTTCATGTTAAGCGTTTTTCATATGAAAGCCCCATTTTCTCTCCCGACGAATTCGTGTTTGGCAATCCTGACAACAGGCCTGAAATTAATATCCTATGCTCAAGTTAGAGAAAAGAGCTGCTATTTGAATTGTTCTATAGCAGCTTTTAGCGAGCGCTATTCGTTTACAAGTATTTTTACTGTAATGATTGGAAAGCCTTCTTGTTAACGACGGAGATAATTCTTGTTTGTTTACGACTGCGTGCGTTTCTGTTCCAATTGCTAATTTGCTCGTTGCATGATAAGTGAGCAATGTCTATTTATGGAAACTTTGGTGATGATTATTTCTGATATTTGGGTGATTACTTACGTTCCTGGATGGGATAATGAAAGGATTGAAACATAGCAAGTAAATCTTGTACTCCTTGGAAACCTCGCCGTTAACTGAAAGCACTAATTATATGTTTAATTAAGGTTTCAACTGCACGAAGAGTGATGCCTTCTGGGACAACAACTTTGAAGTTTAAAGTTACAATTTCATGTTTACATAAAAGCTAACGTAATAGATGAAGTTAGCGTAAACCTAATAAACTCCAACCGTTTAATAATTTCCATGGAAGCTAATCCAACGTTCAAATTAAACCAACTACAGTTTATTCCTTCCAAATGTAAAAATCACTGAATAATAGAAACTTGCAATAACATTAATAATGCAGTAGCAATCACATACATGTTTTACACTTTCGTAGGATCAAGTTTACATTCCTACTTATGCCGCCCCTCTGGCGCAGTGGTCTAAGCGCAAGCTTGGGACCATTCGTCCGTGATGGGTCCGGGTTTGAATCCCTGTGAGGCATGGATGTTGTGTTTGTCGTACGGCACTGGCTCTCTTCCTTACCTGGAACCAGTGACCCTAAATTAGGGACTGGCGACTGCTTATGGCCCTTTGAGTTCCTCACGGTGGTAGTTAAAGCTTCAATAAAAAAAACAAAAAAAACCATTCCAACCTTATTAAATCAGTAATCTCTTACGATCGTATCCCCGTTCTTATCACATTGCCAATATTGCCAAAACGTAGAAGAGAATCACGGAAAGGATGTGCCATTCAGAAGGAAATATTAACTGAGGAGTAACGAAATTTGCATAAGAATAGAAACAGAAATGAAAGTCTAAGACAGAAATATACTTCATGCAACCTACAAAACATTCCGATAATTCAAATATCATCATCATCATCATTGTCAACCATTATCAATCCACTGCTGGATGAAGGTCTCCCCAAGTTTCCTCCACAACGGTCTGTCTTGTGCCAGTCTCCTCCATGTCACCCCTGCATACTTTCGAATTTCATCCACCCATCTCCCATGTGGTCTTCTTCTGGGTCTTTTCCTGTCCCTTGGAATCCAATCTAAAATTTTGGCTGTCCATCGATGATCTGTCAAATATATATAATATATCACGTTAGTATATACTGTCAGAGAAAATATGAGATAATATAAGACACATGGCGTGCCTGAAGCAGCAAAACGTACCGCCAGACCAAAGAAAATCAGGGATAGATGACGTCGAACGCTCAGAAGAGTCGTTACAACTAATAGACGAAGTGCTGCACAAGACCTCAGTGTACAAGTGGGTAAAAATGCTGGAACCTCCGTATGTACACGTACCATTCGCAGAGAACTTCATTCCATGGGTTACCGTGGTCGTGCGGCTACTCATAAGCCTTTCATCTCCACTCGGAATGCTACTCGTCCTTTAGCATGGTGTAAAGAACATTTATCATGGATCGTAGATCAATGGAAACGGGTCCTATGGACTGATAAATCTAGATACACGATCTATCAGTCTGATGGCCGTGTGTGAGTATTGCGGCAGCCGGAGGAACGCTATTTGCCACAGTGTACTATTCCTATGGTCAAGTTTGGAGCTGGCAGTGTACTCGTGTGGGGGTGTTTTTCGCGGTATGGTCCCGGTCCATTGGTTATCGTCGACAAACCTGTTAACCAGCACGCCTACCTCGATATTCTGGACAATTAAGCCCTACCAACTCTATGGCAATACTTTGGAACGAGCCTTGTTCGGTACCAGCAGGATAATGCACCGAGCCATAAAACAAGGACTGTTACGGCGTGGTTAGACGATAATTCCGTATCGTGTGTGGACTGGACAGTGTGTTGACTAGACAGCATGGAGCCCTGATCTTAATCCTATAGAGTACCTAGGATGAATTAGAGCACCGCATAAGAAGTTTGGAACCAAGGCCTACTACTAAGCAACAGTTACCGGCAGCATTATGTACTGAATGGAAGCGCATACCTATCGCTGTGTTCCAAACCCTTGACGAAAGCATATCTCGAAGGGTCGGTGCATGCATTAAGGCCAAAGGTGGACCGATACTGTACTAATGTATGTCAATAAAGGCTATGTTGTGTTTCTCTTCTAGGTGTCGGGGAACTTTTGCCAATATATTGTATATAACACCTAAATAAATAATCGAACCTCATATTAATGGATTCCTGAAGCTATTTATAATAAGGGCCTGCTTCATTCATTGAGGAAGAAACGAACCGAAAATATTGGGCCTGCCTGGAGGAATGCCTGGAACTCAGCGTCCGCTCTATCACAATATCCACTACTGATGTATAATGAAGATTGTCCCATTTTTGCCTTATGATGACTGCCCATTCAGCAAGAACAAATATGCTTAAATTTTATATTATGAACCTGTTTCCTATTCGGTACTGTTCACCACCAGATAAGATTTCTTTAGCAGAAGCCTGCACATCCAACTCGGCTAGATTTTCATTACTGAGCAGCAAACCATGCTATTCCAACAGCTCATTAACATCAATACCAAACAATTTGTTGAATCATGCCTTTTAATATCCCATTACGATTGTTCAATCGCAGCATGTAAACGAACGCTCTGTCGCAAGGTCATTTCCCCCGCCCCCTACAATTCTTCACTTTTTAGGCGACTGGGATTTCATATTAAAAAGAATCAAAGACAAAATGAAATCTAAATTGTTAAGTTTTCCCAGGATGCATTTTCTTCTTTGATATCAGCAATCCCTTTAAAGTTACAAAGCATCTTTCAAGACCTAAATGCGATAATAACACTTTGGACTTACACAAACGCTGCCGTCGTTGGTGGCATGAAGATAGCTTTAGCTTCGCAAAACAGCTGTTCGAAAAGCCAGGTGTGATAAACATTGGCATTGTCTAATATGAGAAGAATATTTAATGCCAAATAAGTGCGTTATGGTATTCCTTTTTCTTTTCGCGCATAACATAGTTCACTAACACTTTAGTGTAAATCCGCCTCGTTATCCAAGTCTTACAATTGGATTTTCAAATTACATAACGGCAGAATTTTGGAGCGTTCTTAAGTGCTAATGGATGTTCACTTCGATAAACGAGCAATGACTTTAATTACCTACCGCCATTCGCGTTGCAACCTAAAAGGGATTACGACTAACCTTTGAAGCTTTAAAAATAGTAGCACCCTTGCAGAAATGTGTGTGCGAGAAAACAGTCATTTCCAAATTACCCCGGTTACATCAACGTTAAAGACTTGTCTTGGATCATATCTATAAGGTGAACAAATAAGTTTTAAAGCGTTTTTTGTGTGACGTATACCGCTAATTTACATATCTGACATTCCCCCGCGTTATTGTCACGTGTCCGTAACTGGTCCTGAGTGTAAAATGTGACACAGAAGTTTGCCCAAAAGTCAAACGCACTTGCACATCGGTAAGTGAGAGATGGCAAGCCATATTGCATTTATTCGACACTGCATTCGTTACGAATTTCATCAAGGAAAAAGTGCTGCAAAAGCATGTGCTTTGATGTGTTCTGTTCTGGGGGAGAATATTGTATCGTAAAGCCCGTGTGAGTTTTGGTTTAGACGGTTTAAAGCAGGTGATTTTGGTGTTAGCGATCGAGAACGTAGCGGCGCCCCGCAGAAGGTTGCAAAAGAGGAACTGCAAGTATCGCTGGCTGAAGATTCGTTTCAAACGCAAAACGAACTAGCTGAACAACTGGGGGTAACTCAACAAACCATTTCCAATTGTTTACGCGCTATGGGAAAGATTCAAAAGGAAGGAAAATGGGTGCCACATCACCTGAGCCAGAGGAACAAGGATGAGCGTGTCACGAAGTGTTTGAATCTGTTGAATAAACAACACAGAAAGTCTTTCCTGTGGAAAATCATTACGGGTGATGAAAGGAGGCTATAAGAGGATATGGTACGATAATCCCAAACGCAAAAAACACTTGGCAGACCCCGGCGAAGTAACGACTTTGACACCGAAACGCAATATTCACTCCAAGAAAGTTCTGCTGTGCATCTGATGGGATATGAAGAATGTGCTCTATTATGAATTACTGGAACAGGGTCAAACTGTTACTGCTGATCGTTACAAGCAACAATTGCTGCGACTGAACCAGGAAATCTGTCGGAGACGTCTATTCACGATCAAAGTATTGCATTCCGTGAAATTACTGCATGGCAACGCTAGGCCGCATATCGCGAAATCGGTCAAGAAACGTTATTGACGCTTGGCTAGGAAGTTTTGGAGCACCCGGCGTATAGTCCCAACATAGCCCCTTCAGACTATCATTTGTTCCGATCGATGCAACATGGTTTGTCTGCTGTACGGTTCCGGACATGTGGCGAAGTTCAAAAATGCGTTGACGACTTCATCGCGTTACCTGACCGAGTATTCTTCACGGCTGGAATCCGTCAGCTGCCCGACCGATAGCGGAAGGCGATAGATAATGACAGCGCATATTTTGATGTTGCGTTGTCTTAAAACGCTTTAAAACTTATTTGTACACCTAATACTTCCTGCGGTGGGTTTCATTAAGAAACGGTGCATCCGCATTGGCTGCCTCTATCTGAAGCTTTAAATATTTGAAATCATGCCGATGTATGTGGAACTCATTCGCCTGCCGAGTGGTCAGAAGCGAGGGCTTCTTGCTAATCGTCTGAGCTTTGGAAAATGGTATGCAGCGTCCAGTTGTTTTGATCCATGATCACGCAGCATGTCTTCAAATCCTGGCCAGCCACTTTACAACCAAAATAAAGTTCGAATGCTTGACTGATTAATCAAGTAAATGATATCTGCGTCCTCTTTGGAATAAATGTAGTAAAACAAGGTAGGAGAATTAACGCATTTACTAGGCATGTTTTATTGCCAATGAATACAGCACTCACTAAGATTGATGAACTTTGATTGCTATGCAAAGAGGTCTTGCGAAAAGGTGGTGCAATCGTTATTGCAGACACGCACTAGCGATTGCATCATATTCTGCAATCGTTCAATGGATGTGGCATCATCTTTCACCCCTTCACAGTGAAAGAAGATGCAATTGCGTCATAGCCTGTTATGTTTTATACTAATGTTCTCAGGAAAGGTACGTGATAGCAAACGCTTATGAACAGATTTGGAATCAGCGTGAGAAACTCTACAAGAGTCACTCATTGGTTCAAAGGAAACGAAAAGTGTGTCGAACAGATACCAAAAGCGAAGAAAATAATTCTGGGAAATCTCAATTTTCCTGGCTACGATTTCTGGGTGAAGACAGTGTCAAACTATATACCATGGGCGATCCATTCTCCACTACTGGATGAAGGTCTCCACAGGTCGGTTCCACAAATTCCTGTCTTAGCAATTCTCTTCCATGTCACTCCAGCATGCTTTAGAATCTCCCTCGCGGTCTTCTTCAGAATTTCTAGCACGTCTTTTGTAAAAAAGGGTCGTGCTTAGGTTACCGGTTTGTCCGTCCGTCCGTTCGTCCGTCTGTACCCACGATATCTCTGCAACTATTAGTCCGCTTTGAAAAATTCTTTTTTGCATTGGGAAGCTTGAAATATGCGAATGATGATCCTTCATTTCGTTTGGTTTTTTACGATGTACAATTTCGCCGCTAAAGGGCGTAAATCCAAATAATGTAGAATTCAAAAATACGTTTTATTCCACATATTTGCTTTTAAACATCCGATTGAAAAAATTCTTTTATCTTTCGATTCCATTTATGTCGAAGAGTATTTTAGATGTAGTTACTTTTTTCAAATTGCGCAGAGATTTTCTGCTAGGGGCGAAAAAGTAAATTACATTTTTCCCGATAATTCTTCTTTGAAAATGTTTTTCTTCAACGGGTACACCTCCTGATGGAAAATCTTTTGCATATAATTTCACATTTTTGATTAAGAATACTTTGGTCATCAGGAGGCGTAAGTGTTAATTTTTGCTTCTGATGTGTTTGCCATAAAATCTGAGCTTCGAAAATATCGATTGAAAAAATTCTTTTGCGGACTGATGCCACTCATATAGATAAACCTTTTCGTAATATTTTCTTCTTAAAATATTCCACAGTTTCTCCGCCACGGGGCGTAGATGTATATCTTATTTTCGTCAATATCTCTACTTCTAGGAGTCCGATTTGAAAAATGTCTTCTTTGTTGGATAGGGTTTTCAGTGTGACATGTGTTTCATAATTTTCAAGTAATTCATAGACTTTCCGCTAGGGAGCGTAGAGGTAAATTGCGTTTCCCACTATATCTCTGCTTCTAAATCTCCGATTTGAAAAATTCTTTCTGCACCGGATACAGCTCTTGATGAGAACTCGTTTGCACATAATTTCTAAATTTTGTAAGAAAAATGGTTTGGCCACCAGGGGTCGTAAATCTTAATTTCAGCTTCTGATGTATTTGCAGCAAAATATGAGCTTCCAAATTCTTGATAAAAAAAACGTCGTCCGTAGACCGATAGTACTCATGTCGACAAACTTTTTAGAAACATTTTCTTCTTAAAATAATGCATGGTTTCTACGCCAGGGGGCGTAGATGTATATCTTATTTTTGTCAATATCTCTACTTCTAGGAGTCCGATTTGAAAATTTCCTTCTTTGTTGGATAGTGTTTCCAATGCGAAATGTTTTTCCTATAAATTTAAAATTGTCAAGTAAATCATAGACTTTCCGCCAGGGGGTACAAAGGTAAATTGCGTTTTCTGCGTTTTTTCTGCTTCTAAAACTTCGATTTAAAAAATTCTTCCTGCAACAGCTGATGGAAAATATTTTTCATATAATTTCTAATGTTTGGTAAAGAATGGTTTGGCCACCAGGGGGCATAAGTGTTAATTTCTGCTTCTGATGTATTTGTAGCAAAATCTGGGTTCCTGAAAACTCGACTAAATTTTTTTTTCTTGGACCGATACCGCTCATATGGAAAAACCTTTTGAGAATACTTTCTTCCTAAAAGAATGCGTGGTTTTTCCACCAGGGGATGTAAAGTCACATCTTAGTTTTGTCGATATCTCTGTTTCTAAAAGCCCGATTTGAAAAATTCTTTCGGTGTTGGAGACCGTTTCCGGTGCGAAAATTCGTGTTTTTCTTAACGCCCAAGTCTGCAACCAGAGGGCGTAAGCTCACGATTCCGTTTACAGCAATATCTGAGGGATTCAAAACCCGATTGAAGAACTTTTTTCTTCCGTCAGATACTATTGTTTTCCATACCAGTTCCATTGACTTTGAATAGCTTTGATAAATTTAATTTGCTTCAGAACGGATTCAAAAGACGTGCTTATTACACCCGAAAATTCGGTGTCATCATTCTTGTTTACTATCCTTTGGTATGGAGTCCAGTGTCTCAGTTATCCAACGGCAGTAAGCTCCTCTAGTATATAAATAAGGCACTGAGATGTCAAAGAAATCTGGGAAGGACGTTACTACTGGGTGTGTGCATAAATTCTACCCGTTTTTGTAGGCTACAAAGAAAGGAGAACACACCAAATAACGTACCTAGGATTTCACATAATTGCCATAATTCTGTATGACTTTTTTTTTTTTGATTGGAGGTTTAACGACCACCGTGAGCAACTCAATGGGCTATAAGCAGTCGCCCGTCTCTAATTTAGGGTCACTGGTTCCAGGGAAGGGAGAGAGCCAGTGCCGTAAGACAAACACAACATCCATGCCTGACCGGGATTCGAACCCGGACCCCTTACGTACGAATGATCAGAGGCCAGCGCCTTAGACCACTGCGCCACCGGGGCGGCTGTATGACTTCTTGCCATCTGTCTATGAGTAGGTGAATCGGCCGGAAAAACTCTTGTGGTTTAGAGTCAAAAAGGCATGTAATGTCGTTTTGACATCGTCCATATCATCAAAGCTTTGGAGAGCGAAGGCGTTCTGTAATGATCGAAAAAGGTAGCAGTCCGTAGGTGCCAGATCAGGGGAATACGCCGGGTGAGGTAACACTTCCCAACCAAAGTCCAGTTATTTTTTCCGAGTGATTAACGTGGCATGAATTCTGCGTTATCATGATGAAGGAACAGGCCTTTACGAAATGCTGGCCCCTTCGATGTCAGTTGTTCTCGCAATCAGTCCAACTGTTGACAGTAGAGGTCAGCATTTATCGTTCGGTAAGGTCCCAACACCTCCCAATGGATTATTTCCTGGACATCCCACCAAACACTCAACAAAACCTTTTTGGGATGCAGTCCTCCTTTTGAGGTAGATGGAGAAGGCTCCACACCTTGGCACACAGTCCGTCGACGCTTTACATTACGGTACAGTACAAATTTCTCATCACCCTTTACAATTCGTCCCCCAAACCGTTCATTTCTGTGACGAGAAAGCAAAGAAACACAGTTACGGATTTTCTCCTCTCGTTGCTTTGCAGAAAGCTGGTGCGGAACCCAGTTATCGAATTTGGTGATGAACCCAAGCGCATGCATCCGTCTTTCGACTATTGTTCTGTATACCGACAACGTTTCCGTTAATTCCTAAACGGTTGGATGTGAGTCATTTGTTTTGGATTGGTCCACATCCTCGTCAGAAACCACGGCGTCCAGGACGTGTACAGCTTCTGTCACCGTCCCGGAATTTTCGAAACCAACGGCGACATGTGCTATCATTAACTGCATCCTCCCCATACACTTGACAGATGTTGGCTGCAGTACTGCCTTTATCGAACTCGTACAGTAAACAACGTCTAAAGTGCTCCTTATCGCATGCCATGTTACACCGTCCGTGATTTCCGTTACGAATTACTTACTCGGACAAACCAAGTGCCTCTATATGCTCTACTGCTCCACTCTCTATTGGCCAAAAATTCGGCATCGCAGCGTCATTTGTGACGTAACTACTCCGATCGCAATTTGCATCTAATTACAAAAACGGGTGGAACTTTTGCATACACCCAATATTTCTATTACATGCCACAACACCCATGCGGTGAATGGTATCGTCCGCAAACGCCGTATGTATAGAGGCAGATATCTCCGCAAGCTCAAGTAGTATAATTTGCAGTTCAGATGGCATCTTATCAGGATTTTAGCGTTTTCGAACGCAGAGGTCGACGCCGGAGAGATGGGTCTGGGAAATTGCCACGAAATTTGGATTTATGCGATAAACAATTTCCCTGGACTACACAAAATCAGGGGTAAATCCAGAAGGCGAGACTGGTATGGCCGTAGAAAAAAGATGGACGATCGTGGCCAGCGGCGTCTGGCACGCATCGTCACATCCACCGGGCGTGCAACTTTGCCGCAAATTACAACGCATTTTAATGCTGGGGCCAGATGTAGCATCAGCATTCGGACACTGCAACGTTTCCAGTGTTGTATGCGCTTCCGGAGCCGATGGCCCACACGGGTACCGTTACTGACCCAACGATACAAGGCTGTGGGCGTCGCCAAGGCTTGGGAACACCGCCCTTAGACGCAATATAGCTGGAAACGTGTAGCCTGTTCCAACGAATTGCGTTGCCAACTGTTTTGGGCAGATGGCCGACTGCTGGTGTGGCGACAACCTCACGAGGCAATGGATCTCGCATGTGTACAAGGCAACGGCGGCTCTGTTGTGGTGTGGAGTGTTTTCAGCTGACACGCATTAGGATCCCTCATACATCTGCAGGTCGCTCTGACCTGTTGAGGCTACGTAACCATCCTTGGAAATCATTTGCAGCCATTCGCGATATGCAACCACTCCGACGGATGCGACCTCTTTCAGCACGACAACGCGCCTCCACGTGGACACGTCCACAGTCGCCCGATTATGGATGTAGGAACATTCCACGGAGTTTGGCATTCTGACATGGCCCCTTCGTTTGCCGGATTTCAACGCCATCTAACACAATTGGGATGCTGTTCAACGTACCGTCAATGCCAGGAATCCTCCACTGACGAATAGTAAGAAATTGCGGGACACGAGGAGGACCAACGCGGTATTAGGGAGGTATCCCAGTGTTTTTTGTTTTGTTTTGTTTTTTTGTACACTTCAGTGTATGTCCTGCTTATTTCTACTTGCAGGTCTTTTATTTGGTCATTATGTCATCAATTATTCTTTTCATATTCCTGATCCATGAGTTCTTGTTCCCAACAAGCATACATCTGTCCCGGCTTCTTAGAGTTTGATGTATTCATTTTAAAATCCATTTTTTACGTTTTCCAACCGCAGGTTGAAGAAGCGTATATGCTCCAGCTTTGTACGTCTGTCCGTCGGCGCGATAACTCGCGTGAAAATGGTTCGATTTCGATGAAATGTTAGTACATGATAGGGGATGACCTGGGGACGAACCCTATTGAAAATGGACGAAATGAGGTCAAAGGTCAGGACATAGGAGCGGGATCCATTCATTCCATTGCCCTTATGCGTCATAACTTGAGTAAAAATTGTTCGATTTCGATAAAATTTTAGTATGTATTAGGGGACCACCTGGGGACGAAACTAGGTGGAAGAAGCGTATATGCTCCAGGTTTGTCCATCTGTCTGTCCGCACGATAACTCACGTAAAAATGGTTCGATTTCGATTAAATTGTAGTATGGGGTATGGGACAACCTGTGAAAGAGCCTTAATGAAAATGGACGAAATGGGGTCAAAGGTCAGGACATAGGAGCGGGATCTATTCCATTGCCCTTATGCGTCATAACATGCGTAAATAATGTTCGATTTCAATGACATTTTAGTATGTAGTAGGGAACCACCTAGGGACAAACCCTATTGAAAATGGGTGAAATGGGGTCAAAGGTCAGGACATAGGAGCGGTATGCATTCCACTGCCCTTATGAGACCTAATTTGCGTAAATATGGTTCGATTTCAATGAAAGTTTAGTGTGTGGTAGGGGACCACCTGGGGATCCTATTGAAAATAGGCGAAATGGGGTCAAAGGTTAGGACATAGGAGAGGGATCCATTCCATTGCCCTTATGCGTCATAACTTGCGTAAATATGGTTCGATTTCAATGACATTTTAGTATGTGGTAGGGACCACTTGGGGACGAACCCTATTGAAAATGGGATCAAAGGTCGGGACATAAGAGCGGGATGCATTCCACTGCCTTTATGCATCATAACCTGCGTAAATATTTTTCGATTTCAATGACATTTTAGTGTGTGGTAGGGGACCACTTGGGGACGAACCCTATTGAAGATGGGCGAAATGGGGTCAAAGGTCAGGACATAGGAGCGGGATCCATTCCATCGCCCTTATGCGTTATAACTTACCTAAAAATGATTCGATTGAAACAAAACTTTATCATGTTTTTCCGGAAGTTAAATTTACCGGTTCTGTTTAATATCATCAAAATGGGGTCAAAGGTCAAGTCATAGGAGCGAGATTTATTCTACCGCCATTATCCTCATAATTTGAGTAATAACTTGAGTAATGCTTTCTGGTATGTTGGAAAGCTTATCATAATCAATGCATTGCATGATTTTACTAACTTGTTCGTATTGTTCTTATTCTGTAGAGTGAAATACCAGTTACCGAAATTTTAAAAGCTGCATTAGTTAAAATTAATGCCACTACTAAAAAAGAAGGATTTCGCGCAAGGAAAGCCGATCACATAAACACTGATATAAAAGAAAACTGTAGCTCAACCTTTTATGAAATTTTCACCAACCTTCCTCTTCAAGAAATTTGATTGTTCTGAACTGCACTGTTTTTTACTGGCTTGGTGCACAATTAATAACCTGTGGTTTCATGCTTGGTCGAAAACTGTCTGAGATAGTCACATAACGAGGACGAGATATCAACCAATTTACTTCATCATCATCATATCAAACGACTTCAGTACGGTGATGCTAAAATCTTCGCAATTGAAAAATTCGACTTTTCGTGGTTATGTATCGGAAATAAATCTTCATATTCGCCGCCGCATACAGCGGTTGGTGGCCGCATCCCACAAACAAGTTCCCATCACTGGGTATTCGTAAAATCGTCTCTCCACTGTTGCGTGATATTTTCAAATTCCAACTGATGCTCACCCATAAGTTGTATGCATAACAGTTAGCATACGGTGTGAAGGATAACAGAATGGGCTTTATCTGAAATTTCAGCAGTGCTGCTGAGTCTGTATTCGAATCCGGGAGTAAGACATAGATACTGTGCCTTTTACTCGGCGCTGGTTCTCTTCTTCCATGTAGTCGTGGTCCTAAATTACGGATAGTACTCCTTATAACCGAAGATACTATTGACTGTCGTTAAACCCCAAAATGAAAAAATAAAAAATAAAAAATAAAAGAATTAAAGGGGCACAGTAGCAACTATGCCGCAACCTACAGCGTACAACTACGTTACCTGTCACTATTTCATGGCACTATCTCACTAGTTCTACGTCCTTAAAATAGTCAGGAAAGCAGTTGACGTAGCCCGACGTTGTAGGTTGCGACACAGTTGCTGCTGTGCTTCTTTGATTTTTTTTCAGATATCAAATTTTTAAGAAATAGAACGAAAGAAATGCTTTACTTTATTTACTTAAAAGCAACTTATACTACTATATACAACTCACAGTACCTTATGCTGATTATGAATTAATGTTAGTAGAACTAGAAGGCGTAGTACCATCGTTGTCAGTAGTTATTGTTAAAATTGTTTCTGAAGAAATCGTTCTTCAGAAACAATTTTTCAAACTCTTTAGATGCCTTGTTATAAATTTTGCAATACGTCTCGGACCTAATGTACTCTTCTTGTTGTTGCTCTTGTTCTTGTCTAGATTCAGGATACATCGGCGGTGTAAAGGTTTGGGACGTAATACATTTATTATCCAGCGAAGTTGTGAAGGCTGGCGGTGTAAAGGTTTGGGACGTAATACATTTATTATCCAGCGAAGTTGTGAAGGCTGGCGGTGTAAAGGTTTGGGACGTAATACATTTATTATCCAGCGAAGTTGTGAAGACTGGCGTTGCACATTGGTATTCCAACCTCGGTGTGAAAATTTGGAAATTTTTGTCGCTGATATCAATCTCCATCTGTTCTTGCTGTTCAAGCTCACCTTGTGCAGTTGAAGTGGAAGGTTGTGGCTCTAGAGTCGAACTCGGGTGAAAAGCATCCTAGCTCGCGGACTTTTGACGCTCCCTACATTCCCGTAACCTTTCGGTGATGACGTAGCAGGCCTTTTCGAATTCCTCTACTTCTCCTCTAGCTGTTTCTTCAATTTTCGTCGGTTCTTATAGCAATTTCCCTGGATTTTCGCGGCATTTCTAAATTTTTGTCACCAAATTTTTTCTCTGACCGTCAGCTACGGAATGCGGGTCTGAGGTCATCGCTATCATTATCTATTCACTAGTTATCAACCTTAAAACGGCGTGCGGTGAAACAAAATCATGCGAAATTTAGCCTAACTTTCCAACACTACTGTATCAAAGGGTTAAGGGGCAGAGGATTGAAACTTATTTTGTCATAAATGGTACTTTATAAACTATCTAATGATGTAATATTTATTACTCTACGAATATTAGTATCGAAGATATAAGCGTTCAAAATGTGATATGTTTTCGTTGCACCCTGTTTCCGATGTTATCCGCTACCCAGCGCAGAAAAGGACGTAGTTCTGCGTCCAAACTTTCAGAATTACAGCAACCAGTCCTATACAAAGTGTATTTAAAATAAATGTTTGTTCTTACCGGCTGATCACGAACGCAGACCTCAAACTTAAGAACTATGGAATAAAATAGTAAATCTCGTGATATGAAATTTACGCGAACTACGTAAAAAAAGTCGAAATAAAACAAGAATTGCCATTATATTTTCATGCAAAAAGCTGGTTTTTATTTTGAAATGATTCTTTTCATATATTTTTTAGGCAACTGAACTTCTTTGCC
The DNA here is from genome assembly GCA_039090855.1 of Macrothele yani. Classification (NCBI taxonomy): domain Eukaryota; kingdom Metazoa; phylum Arthropoda; class Arachnida; order Araneae; family Macrothelidae; genus Macrothele; species Macrothele yani. The sequence continues at coordinate 122,006,086 of CM076996.1, forward strand.
AACAATGAAATTGGCGTCCCGGTAGCCGGGCAGTCTGAGGCGTTGTTTTCGGATCAATCGTCAGAGTTCTGCCCGGGTTCGAAACCCGGATGAGGCTTGGGTTGTCTGTTTGCCTTACGGCACTGGCTTTCTCCCTTCCCTGGAACCAGAAGCCTCAAATTAGGCACAAGCAACTGCTTGTAGACCAACGAATTACTCATGATTGTCGTTAATCCCCGAAAAAACCTGAAATCCTTTTCATATTCCTCAAAATAGCAAAGGAAAATTTGCTTACTTTCACATTCGTGGCGATTTTAAGAGATCTAACGTCCGCAAAGAAGGCGGGAAACTAATTACACCAGTGAGCCATTACATTATGACCACCTACCTAATAAGCTGTAAGACCCCCTTCATCCCCCAAAACAGCGGCCACACGGCGAGGCATCGATTCGATGAGGTGGCGATAGGTATTCTGGGGTGTCTTCTACCATAATGTCAACAGTAGGTCCTCCAGTTCCTGTACATTTCGGGGTTGTGGTGGTTTAGCCTGAACCCGCTTTTCCAAGTCGAACCACAAATGTTCGATTGGGTTTATGTCAGGTCAATGTGGAGGCCACAGAATGACACCAGCCTGTTCCTCGAACCACTCCTTGACAATTCTGGCAGTGTGGCATGGCGCATTATTCTGTTGGTAACGACTATCATCAGCAGGGAACACAGTTGCCATAAATAGTGAACTTGGTCCGCAATGATGTTCAGATAACTGACAGCTGTCGGGGATTGTGCTATAGGAATTATCCTTTGCACGTAGAATTCTGCCGCTGGTTTATGCAGTAGAGTGCAGTGCAGCCGGATTTTCCAGCACATGTGCTCTTCACAGATGAAGCCTATTTTACATGTAAGAGAGTGTTGAATGTGCACAATGCTCATGTTTGGTCAAACGACAGTTCGCACGCTACACGTCCACCAGCAACGATTTTCTGTCAATCTTTGGGCGGGTATCGTCAAGGACTTTCTGATTGGACCATGTCTGCTACAACCTCGACTCGACGGGAGGAGTTATGGTATTTTTCTGGAGGATATCTTGCCGGAATTGCTTCAGGATATTCTAGTAGCCGTTCGAAGTCGAATACGGTATCAACATGATGGAGCGCCAGCACATTTCAGCATTGATGTGCGTAATTACCTGAATGCCATTTTTATCGGGCGATGGATTGGCTGAGGGGGAACCGTCGCTTGGCCACCACGATCGCCCGATTCATCAAATCTCGATTTCTTACTATGGGTACATCTGAAGGGTCTCGTGCACGAGTCTCCCATTGACTCCATTGAGGACCGCGTCTCCAGACGGTCTGTAGTTGCTGCAACTCTTCTAGAAATACCTGGCATCTTCAGAATTGTATGCCAATCACTGCGTCGACGCTGTCAGGCATGTATTACTGTTGGCGGTCCTCCTTCGAGCATTTATTGTAAAATGAGATAAATAAAAAAATTGTTTAATTTTCTGATATGAAGACATGAAGAATATATAATTTTCTCAGCAATTCTTGCGCTAGCGCTTAAACGCGATAGTTGCGGAAATACATTATTGGACAAAAAAATGTTTGTTTTAGTGTGCCCTACTACCCCTTACAGTTTGTCCTATGAATTTAGAATCACCCTGTATATTCCTACGGATCACTATTATCTGCCGTCTTGTTTTGGACATATTCTCGAATACTTCACGCTATTTTTTGACACCAGTTCATTTCAGCATGTTGATATTAAGCTTCCACGCTAATTTATTTTACATTTAGTTTGTATTTATACTTATATTTCATACTTACCTTGTATGAATTTCGTTTTGGATTTGCCAGATTAAAATTCGTAAGCTCTTGGGGAATTCCTAGTGTTTCTAATTTCTTCCGGCAGTACTTTCACCGCGTAATAGTAAAATCCTATGCAATCATTCCGGTTCCGTGTCGGTGGGAAGAATAGGGAACAGCGTCTTCTCAAAATTTCTGCCTCCATGTTTTGTATGTACACTGTTGACCTTTCGCTAACACTTCTGTACAAAGTGTGCGTTCTTATAAATAATTTACTCACAATGCTCAAATTTATTGTGCAGCTCTGTGAAATGTGTAATGCGAAACATTAATTATGATTTCTTTCTTTTTCAGGTTTACTATGCAGTACTTCACTCCCACAGGATAGCAAACTAAAAGCTATGAAATTTATCCCGACAACGTTTAGCACGTTGAATGGGTTTAGCTTCTTCGACAATGTTTGTATGCCATATTGTTATTTCCACTAATGCTGTACCATTATATTTTGAAAATAAAAGTTTGCCGAGTCCGAATTTCATTTCTTCCCTCAATTATTGCATCTTACGTTTGAACGAACGATGGTTTACGAAATGAACTGTTCCCAAGAATCAATGAAATTTCAAGCAACGTTCAGCATTTCGCCAGATGAAAAGCATGAAGTACAATAAACTTTAATGTAACATTTTCAAGTAAAAAGCAGTATTGAATGAATCCGTAGAAATCAATGCAGTCTATCAAAAATATTATGTCTATGCATAAGTTTCCAGCGTTTTATGGTTGAATGGATTTCGTACTTAACCCTTTCGCTACCATAGCGCTCAACGCGGCCTTACATGCAAGCATCCGCAAGCTCCCGAGTTGCCCGGATAGCATGAGTGTGATTTCCTACGCTCATGATCTTTGAATTTGCATGGCGTCCGAGGGACTAGAAGCTTCACCCCAGTCGTCATGGTTGTCGCTAAACAAAGAAGTGAACCAAGAGTTGGTTTGTCCCGGGGCTATATCATTCAGCCTTCTGACATCGCTCAGTAGAACTTGTTGACACGTGCTTCGTTTGTGAAATTTTTCTATTTTTCATTGTCCTAAAAGGCGGAGTGTACGGGGGGGGGGGATGTTGTCTAAATTCTTTCATTTTGCCCAATTCAAATAGACAGATTGAGAGCATATGTTTTACAAGAAAAAACAAGAAAAGGGTAAAGTAAACAAGATTTTTCAGCTGTTACCACTTCATCCTATCTGCCTAAGGCTCTCAGTAGAAGAATGCACTGATTGCCCAAGGGAAACGTACGAAGATCAGTATATGTCAAGCCTAGAGATGAGAAGTTTCGAGTTCTGACTCAGCACTCATACTTCTTTTGTTATTGCAGAAGGGAGGAAGAATGAAATTCGGTAACGAGAAGTAGACATTTTCGGGCGTTATGGTATTTGGAGTGACAGAACATTTTATGATCGTGGTCATTAAAGGGTTAAACAGGCAGGTCGCTTTTATGCAACCGTTGACTCACTGTCGAATGATTCACGCCAAACTTTATTGCCAGTTCTGTGGTTGCCCGGGCTGCATCTTCAAAAGAGCTTGCAAAATTGCGTTCCGCGTCTCCTTCGGTCGTTCGCTATGCTGCTTGTCCTCCAGGCTGCAATCACAACTTCTGAATTTAACAAACTACTCATGACACGTGCGTGCACCTACAGCATTCTTGCCGTATGCCGAAAAGATCCAAACTCGTGCTTCAGCAGCGGTTTTCTGAAAGTTAAACATGAACAACAGACAGTAACGATTATGTGCCATGTCCTAGCTCAACTTGCCGCCTGTGTAGGCTGTCCGCTAACACGCATTATTCAACACAGTTTTGCCATCTTACTCCTACAGCACGAAATTCTGACAAAAACTCAACCGTTACGCTTTTATAGCCCGCTACGTGAAGCACAGAAAAGTTATACATAGGTCTAATATATTATACATAGCTTTAGGGTGCGAAACAGACTCCGTGTTAAGAACTTTTGCATCCAGTTCGATTAAAATGAGATACCGCCATGGTTCTCAACCTGGGGTACGCCTACTCCTCAGGACCTCTGGTGTTGCATCCAAAAGATCGATTTTCGTTTTGCTTAGTAAACTAATTATTACCTAACTGTGGAAGTCATTATACTAATTGAGAGACGTATGCTAAATTGATGAGCCATTATATTATTACCACCTACCAAAAAAGCTATAGAACCCCTTTAGCCCGCAAAAAAGCAGCCTTTTGGCAAGACATCGATTCGATGAGGTGGCGATAGGTACCCTGGCGTATCTGGTACCATACTGTCAACAGCAGGTCCTTCAGTTCCCGTACATTTCGGGGTGGTGTTGATTTAGCGCGAACACTATTTTCCGAGTCCAACCACAAATGTCAGATTGGTTTCATGTCAGGTGAATTTGGAGGCCAGGGCATTAACAGAAAGTCACCAGCATGTTCCTCGAACCAATCCTTGACGATTCTGGAGGTGTGGCATGGCGCATTATCCTCTTGGTAATAGCCATCACCAGCAGGGAACACAGTTGCCATGAATGGGTGAACTTAATCCCCAACGACGTTCAGTTACCTGACAGCTCTCAGGGATCGTGCTATTGGGATAATTGGGCTAAAGTGTCCCAAGAAACAATCGACCACACCATAACACCACCACCGCCGGCCTGTTTCCGCCCAACAGTGCAGCCAGGTGCCATAGCCTCCGTTGGTAATCGGCGTATCCGCGCTCGGCCGTCTACGTCATGCCCCAGAAATCTTGATTAGTCAGACCAGGCCACTTTCTTCTAATCATTCACATTCCAATCTCTATTATCTTGAGCCCATTTCATGAGTTCTTGGCGATGACGTGCAGTGAGCATGCAGACCCGGCTGAGTCTTCGGCTACGCGGGCCCATGCGCAGAAGGCGGCGATGAACTGTATGCGGTGACGCATTGCCTGGATCACCGTTGTAACTGCATGTGATTTGTCGTACTCGGGCCCTGCGGTCGCTGTGAACAATGCGCGAAAGTCTCAGCTCCCCTCTCTGGTATCAATGACCTGCGGACGGCACACTGCTGGACGACGGTTCGTTCATCTGTGCACGACTTATGATACGTACTTAGTACAGCGGCACGTGAACAACCTACAAGCCGCGCCGTTTCCGAGGAGACGTGGCATCACAATTTGTCCCTTATCAAACTCCGATAAATCGGCAGCTTTTGCGATTCTGACTCCAAACACTCTACAAACCGAAAGTGGGTCCTCGGGTTGTATATATACATTCTGTGAACTTCACCTGCACCACCGTTCCTTCTTTAGGCGCGCTCATTTCTGTAAGTTCGGGGTGGTCATAATGGAATGGCTCATCGGGTGTATAAAACTGAAGTGGTAATCAGTTCCATGATCATACCTTGACGGTATGCTAAGATGTTACATCGGAATGACAGAACGCTCATTTGGAACCAGAATCAGAGAACACAAAAGAAACTCAAGATCATCTACTGCTCTATCCAGAGAAGTGTGTTTAAAGTCAGTGGTACCTATATGGGAAAGTATTAAAAAATTATTCATCTACTGTAACCCAAAAGCAACAGCATTCAGAGAATCTCTGGAAATTATTATGAGCCGTGAAGCATGCAACGACAGCGTTTCCCTGGAGTTGACAAAAATCTGGATCCAGACTTAATGATTTCTCCTCTCAAAACCGCCACGTTCCAAATTAACACATCTTCTGACTTCATATTCGGAACACACTGCGCTGCGCATTTAATCATTCTTTATGTGTCTCGTGTAACCATTCTCATATTAAAATTGTAATCGTTGTAATATTTCAGTTGGTTTACGCTATTAGCCTTGAAAAACCCATCCGTAGATGAGCAAAAGATTGGTAAATTGTATTTTGTTTTCTTACGCCGGTTAAACGGACCACCACTTCATTCTTATATTTAACCCTCCAAGTGGCAGGAGCTTTGGAAGAGGCAATGCGAATTTTTTCACATGTGTACCAGAACACATCCCTTTCTGTAGTATTTTTTTTTAAGTGGAGGTTTAACGACCACAGAGAGCAACTCAATGGGCTATAAGCAGTCGCCCGTCCCTAATTCAGGATCACTAGTTGCAGGAAAGGGAGAGAGCCAGTGCCGTAAGACAAACACAACATCCATGCCTCACCGGGATTCGAACCCGGACTCCTTTTGGACCAATGATCAGAGGCCATCGCGTAGACCACTGCGCCACCGGGTAGCCTTTCTGTAGTATTCGTAGTCGTTAAGATGCGCAAATACATACTTTCTCGCACCAATTAGTCTGAAATTTTTTCGGCGGAATATTGCGTTCTCGCGGCAATTCAACAAGTTTTCGATGAACGTATTATTGCGTCGTCGCCGTTTTGGTCACAGAAACCACCGAACGTAAACTGAAGTGCCAGAAAAACTGGTACACCAGTCTAATACTTGGTAGGTCCCCCACGCGAGCGCAGAACTGCAGAAATACGACGGGGCATGGACTCCACTAGCTTCTGGAAATAGACGGTGGGCAATGCACACCATACTTCGTGCAGAGCGTTCCACAATTCGGGTGTATTCCGAGGTCTCAGATTCCTGTGTTCGATAGCGCGTTGCATGGCATCCCAAATGTGTTCTATCACATTCAGATCTGGCGACTTGGGTGGGAATGACAACACCCCAAACTCAGATTAATGCTCCTCTAACAATAATGTGGCGTCCCGACAGTTGTGTGGAGGTGCATTGTCCTGTTGGAACAAGCCCAACCCATCAGCATGAATGCAGGGCATGAACGGCTGTACCTCGTCAGAAAGGATGCGCACATAGCGTTGGCCGGTCACAGACGTTTGTGGACGTACCAGGGATCCCAGTGAAGTCCAGCTAAACACACCTCACACCATTACGGACCCCCCACCAGCCGGTACAGTTCCCTGTTGACAGGCGGGATCCGTGGCTTCATGGTGTTTGCGCCCCACACGAATCTTTCCAACTGCCCGATACAGTTGGAAACGCGACTCGACAGACCAGGCTACTTGTTTCCAGTCATCAAGTGTCCAGTGGCGGTGTTGCCGTGCCCAAGCGAGGCGCATAGCTCTGTGCCGTGCACCTATCAAGATGACTCGAGTTGGACGTCAGCTCCCAATGCCCATATCGTGCAGGGTACGTTGCACAGTCCGGACGCTGATGCTTGTTGAGGCTCTAGCATTGAATTCCGATGATACCTGCGAGAGTGTTGAACGCCTATCGTGTGAAACGATTCTTGACAGCCGACGATGGTCACGTTCACCCAATGTCTTTTAGGTTTTGCCGGAATTCTTGTACACCCTTGCAATGGTCGTCCGTAAAAATCCGAACTTCGCTTTTACCTCCGAAATAGTATGGCCCATCTCACGAGCGCCAACTATGACACCGCGTTGAAAATCCCTTTATCGTTATTACTTGTCATTCTCATGCCGAAAACAGCTCTGACAGCTGGCAAGAATGTCTATCGCTTTATATACGCACTGGCGGACGCAACCGAGTACACGCATAGGTGACGTTGCTATGTATTTTGCATTAGCTCGTCTGCACCAGTTTTTCTGGCATTTCAGTGTATATATGCGTGCTTGCCACCCGGAGGGTTAAGATATTTCTCATACATACAGTGGCGGCTCTTCAGGTGAAGTGCTTCTTCACCTATTTCACTTAAAATAAAGTTTTATTCAGTATTTATGTATAATACTAACAGTTATGCGCTTTCTCCGAACGGTGAAACTATAACTTTTTTAACATAAAGTTAAAGAAAGGAAAATTAATTAAGGGAAAGAAGGGTAATTAAGATCCGTAACTGTTACACGATTTAGGACAGGGTCGTGACGTCACTGCATACCGTTCACGTAAAACGGATCAGACTTTGGCGCCCCTTAATTTTAAATCAAAATTTCGTGGATTTTTTGCAGCATTTGAACGTTTCTGGCATAATTATCTTTAAACCTATCAGCATTTTGAACAAAAAAGGTAAGGATCCCTTTTGAATTGTTTGGTTTTAGACTTTTTTAGGTATCCGGACCTTAAGGACTATCAGCATACTGATTTTCAGATCACAAGGTTATTGAGAAGTGGTCGAACAATTCGCCAAAAATTCAAGCAGAGACTGTTGCAAAGCTGTCATTTTTATTTTTTTCGGACTCTTCTAGATATTCGGACTTTAAGACTTCCTATCAACATGGAAATATTCAAATCTCCAAGTCATGTAGAAGTGGTCGAACAATTCACGAAACTTTCAAGCAGAGAAATGTTCCATAGCCACCATTTTTATTTTATTTTATTTTATGCCGGCGGAAAACGCTGAACTTTAAAAGCGTCGCTACGTCGTTAAGCATTGCGTCATTACTAGTTTTATTGTAGCCTGTCCTTTCACCCAATGAGAAGAGAGTGCTAAAACTAGCTGCGTCACTATGGCAGCAGTTCACGGGACTAGAACGTTTCTGTGTGGTTACCGCTGAAGACAGAGGAAGTCATTCGTTCCTTTCCTTTGCGTGGTTACCGCTGAAGACAGAGGAAGTTGTTCGTTCCTTTCTTTTGCGTTTTAAAAAATCCTTAAAAATCAGAAAAATGATTTTTTCTTAATTTTTTTAAAAAGGGATGATAGTTGTGAGTTTATGCTGTAAATATTGTAATGCGTTATAATTTACAGTTTGCCATATATCCGTTTTTTTGAATGGATCCCATCGCGAAATAGAGAATTTTGCGAAATTAAAAAAAATAATTTCTCCTAAAATAAATCGAAATTCAAAAAAAGGGCTACGAGGTGCAAAAATTTGGCCATTGCCTTACATGTCTGCAAAGTTTCGTGGTTCTGTTGCTGTTAGTGTGTCCGGAACGCGAACTAATAGCACTTTTTTGCTTACCTTAACTTTGAAATACAATAGCTCTTGAAGTATCACCAGAATCGAAAAACGGTTTATTTCAGCGTGTTCTCCAAACAATTCTCTACAAACGATGTAAATTTCATATTTTTGTGTCCAATACTTTTTGCGCTGCGAGCTACGAAAGCGCGAGTGTCGCAAAATTTCTAAAACAGCGGCAGTTACTTTTTTAAGAATAGAGATTCTTTTTAGCATTTCAATTCCAAAATACTCAAAAATTTGAATATAGATTCACATATAGCGAGCTCAATACGGAAAACAAGTCCATGTACCCAAAACAGTGCAAGCGAAGAGCCCAGTTGAGAATGCTTAGAAATCTGCACTTTTGGGGCAAGTTGCCATGGAAACAGTGACGTCACCCACCCCTGTCTACTTGCTATTTGATTTCGCAGAGCACGGGGGTCAAGAGATTTCGCCTTAGACCACCTCGTACTCTGCATCTTAAGTTTTGAGGGCGGAGCGGAGATCCCCAGGATACCTTGTGATCCAACTGTTTTTTTTTCTTTGTTTTTTTTTTTTTTTTTTTGTTTGGCTATGTGTCTCTTTGGTTTACCTACGTGGCTTTCGAACGTGAATTGTTTTTTCGTGCTTTGTGTATATTTGTTGAAAACTTTAGGTGTTAGTTTAGTTTCGCGTATAGTTTTGCACTTTACATATTTGGCAATAGAATTTAATGAAAGTTTTGGCTTCACCGATCTATTATTCGAAATTCTGCAGCAGGCGTGGACTGGGCCTCCGGGTGAACTCGTAGGCCGCTATATTTTGGGCTGGTAAACGTTATACTGACTCAAAAAAAAAAAAAAAAGCATATTTACTTGTAAAAGAAAACTAAGTTTTACTAAATCTGAAAAGTTTGTTTGCCACTTTGACGGCTTCAGAAAGGCAATGGGGGGGGGGGGGGGGAGGTGCTACGTAGCAAATGTTCTGTTGAGCCAAACACTGTTTGATGCACTCATCTGCCCTTTCTCGACTTTCAAATCTAAGCTCCTTCCGTTCGGGCTTAGTCTCTACCCCAGTCCGATTTTGTTGATTGCAGTTAAATAACCAACACAATCTGATCAAATATGTCATCAACATGCACGATAACACGCGTAGAAATGGTTCGATGTCGATGAAATTTTAGTATGTGGGGTAGGGGACCACCACACATACTAAAATTTATACCTGGGAACGAACCCTATTGAAAATGGACGAAATGGGGTCAGAGGTCAGGACATAGGAGAGGGGTCCATTCCATTGCCTTTATACGTCATAACTTGCGTAAAAATGGTTCGATTTCGATGAAATGTTAGTATGTGGTAGGGGACTACCCGGGGACAAACTCTATTGAAAATGGGGGAAACGGGTCAAAGGTCAGGACATGGAGGGGATCCATTCCATCGCCCTTATGCGTTATAACTTACGTAAAAATGCTTCGATTGAGACAAAACTTTATCATGTTGGTCCGGAAGTATACTTAACCGGTTCTGTTGAATATCATCGAAATGGGGTCAAAGGTCAGGGCATAGGATCGAGAATTATTCCACAACCATTATCCTAGTGAGCAATGATTTCTGGTATGTTCGAAAGCGTATCATAATCAATACATTGCATGATTTTACTAACTTGTTATACATGCATGTTTTTATTTATTGTTTTTCTTTTTTTTTGGAAGAGGTCTACATGTAATTTACTGCTTTTTCGGCCTTATGGTGATAAGAATTGAACTACAGTTCTGGAAAGTCTGTTTCGGTTACAAGTACTGTAACGTACCAGGAAATGTGACGTACCTGCCAGAAGGACGCACACGACATAAAGGCAGATAGGAATCAGAATAAAACGTCCGCGTAGCTCAATTGGTAGAGTGACTTGTTCCGGAATAAGGGGATCCGGGTTCGAATCCTGGCGTGGACAGAAATGACGGAGAAATTCACTTCGTTATAGTACTTCTTCAATTTGATAGTAAATATATAAAAGTTAATTTTCGCACTCGTTAATTTCTTTCACTCTATAAATCTGCACTGTTGCAAATTCTGAATTCAGTTATCGCAATAAAATTTATGAGAATGGGATAAAGACTTCTACGTTTTCTGAGAACGTACCTTGTCTGTTGCTTCTCATCAAAGGAAATAATTTTGTTCATACAATAAATTTTGTTATAATAAACAAAATAAACACGTGAAATAATAAACGTTAAGACGTTAGTAGCCTCTATACGAAAAAAAGTTGCAATGTTTAGCAGACTTGTATTGAAAAAATGTTTTAACAGTAAACGGTGATTCTGACAGACCGTTAACTTTAAGGAATGGGATACCTTGATAATTTTTCCAAAAAAATGGGCAGCACAAAATAGCTTCCAGGGCCGCTTATGAGTCTCCAGTCCGCCACTGTTCTGCGGAAGAAATCAGTAAACATAAACTGCTGTGTAACTCAAATTAAAAGGAAAAAAACTCGTGAAATTTTAAGCCATTATAGGAACGATGAGGATTTTCAAATACTGTTTGAAAAAGCTAGCAAAATCACAGAAATAAGCTATTTAAACGGGAATATGCTACTCTTACGAAAGAAACAATTTTTGAAAATTATAAACAATTGTATTTTGAAATTTTGGATTCTTATGGAAATGCGTATATATTATTTCAAGACAGTGAAAAATTTCAATTTGTCTGTTTTGCTGATACAACCACGCTCTTGAAACTCTACATTTTTACGCACCATATTTACTAAACCCCAGCACCATAAAAATGAAACGAGTCTTGTGTATGCCGATTAAAAATGAAAGAATATATCGACTCAAGAACTTCTTGGAGGGCTTCATGGAGAGAGACATTTTTACAGAAACTTATAAATTGGTTTCCTCATTTTAAAAATTTCATGTACAATTTCATGAAAACAGGTTTTCTTCCCTTAAACGCATACAAACTCAAGAAATACTATTTGTCAAGATAGGCTTACTTCTTTGGCAAATATTTCCAAAGAAGCAAGCCAAAGAAAGGCACTTTATTGATGTTGATGAAGAAACAACCATTTTATGGCGACATAATAGACAAGTTTGCAGCTTTTTTTTTTAAAGAAAGAATTGTGACGTATATTCTATTTCAACTTTCATTTTTAGTTCCTTTTCCTATGTAAATTTGAGTTAGTCTTTTTTTGCACTTTCCAAACTTAACATGATATCTTCTCTCTCTCACACATGAATGGAGGTTTGGCAACACCCTGAGGTCAGTACGTAAGTGACGTATGCATGTGATAAGAACAAGACGAGAGGCATATAATGGCTACGCAGTAGCTTGAGATGGGGATTTTGATGGTGAACGTTAATGTTCCTTTTGGAAACGAGACTGCTTAATTGCCATTTAGGTATTTTGGAAGGCTACGTGTTCTACTTTAATGACAGTGTTGTGTTTCGTATTCAAGTGTTACTGTGGATATTAACTCAAGTTCCAGTGTTGTGTTTCACGGTTAAGTGTTATTGTGGGTATTAACTCAAAGTTCGTTGATCTCACCTTGTTGAAGTGCAAGTGATCGAGTGCCTATTGACAACAATAAAGGATTAGCTCTAAGTAACAACTTCTTAAACTTTATTTGAGTGACTTGTATTTCACTGTAGGCGAAGTTTTTGATCTATGTAGTGTTTTAGTAAGTCAGCTACGCACATTCACTACGCAATTGGCGCCCGATTGTGGAAAATGGATCCACTGGCCGTTGGGTTCTTCGAAAAATGTGTGATGTTTGTTCCACACCTTGTTTGGAAATAATGAAAAATTCCTACTTCGCTTCAAAGAAAAACATTTAAGAGGGAGATGATGGGACGTACTACAGAGGTGAAACTATGTGTCAAGACGACACATCTGCAGCGAGACTTTCTGTCAGAGAAGCTCAGATGGGAGAGCGACTTACTCCGGAGTGAGGGGCGTCGAGAACAAACTTGTGTTTTCACAGAATTGATTTAATATACAAAAGAGAGCAAGTTTTCATTGTAATAGATATCTTTTCGTCTTGCGCTTGTAGTTCTTCACCTATTTCCCCCCACCACCGCCACTACATGCATATTTAATTAGTTGAAATATCTTGTGCCATATCACTTCAAGGAACGTTATAGGGCAAATGTTGGTAATTTCATGGCATACGTAAATTCGTGATAGAGCGTAAGCGCCTATTCGTAGAGCAACTACGGTCTTAATTAGTTTCAACTCTTTATCATAAATGGCAGCAGATGCCCAGTTTCTAAAATCGGAAGAAGATCGAAAGTAAGTTGTTTTGTTCATATCACAGATAAAGTTATTCAACGCGTGGGGGGAATCGAATAGTCTTTTGTGATGTATAACGAAGTAAATTTCTCCGTCATTTTTGTCCACACCGGAGCTCGAACCCGGGTCCTCTCATTCCGGAATAAGTCACTCTACCAATTGAGCTACGCAGACGTTCGTTCTGACTGCTATCTGCCTTTATGTCGTGTGCGTCCTGCTGGCATAAAACGGAGAAGACAGGAAACAAAAAGAGAAACCAAAATCAATAGCTGGCGCACAATCATAACCTCAGCAGCCTACAACTGAGGTGGGTGCGTGTCAAGAGAACAACGAAAAACATAAAAGGGGGAAAATCATCACACAGTACATGTCGGCTCTGGCCGTGGGGTCGCCATCCCCCAGCAGCTGGATGAACAGATGTCCCTTCGGTGATATTATCGTACAAGACAAAAAGCAAGATGTTCCGCCACAAGGTGGGCTCGGGCCGTGCGGGCGCCAGCACGCTACAGTGGAGCAACTCACTGGCCGAATGAACCAGAGGGCTATCGGAAGTGTGTCTAAACGACAGTTCAGCGTACCCTGCTGCGTTTGGGGCTCCGATGCAGACGAATGGCCACTGCACCTATGCTAACGAGAGTGCATCGGCAGAAAAGGCTTACATTTGCACGGCAGTATCGGAATTAAATCTCCGCTGATTGGCAAAGGATTGCCTTCTCTGATGAGTCACGTTTTCCGCTTCATCGAACGGATGGACGTTGGCGTATAAGGCGAGACACATCGGAGAACAAACACTCTTCAACCATTGCTGGAAGAACACAAGCTATTGGGGGAATCGTTATGGTCTGGGGAGTGTTTTCGTGGCATTTTCTGGGTCCACGAATACCTGTGGAAGGCATTATGGACCGAATTTGTTATGAATCCATCCTTGCAGGCCACGTGCACGCATACATGCTGATTGTCTTCCCTGGGGCGGATGGGATCTTCCAGCATGACAATGGGAAGTGTCACACAGCTAGAAATGTCCGAGAGGAGTTGGAAGAGCACGATGAAGACTTTAAATTACTTCCCTGACCCCCTAATTCCCCAGACTTAAACCTAATTGAGCATCTGTGGGACCACCTCGATCATGTTGTTCGCTCTGTGGATCCTCCACCACGAACCATCTAGGAGCTCTGCAGTCAGCATGGCTTCACATACTGTGAACACCTTCCAGCATCTTATTGAGTGACTCCCAGCCCGTCTAACTGCTGTTCGCGCTGCACACGGCAGTTACTCTGGATATTAGCTGATGGCCACAATAATGTGACTCGACCTTGTATATTGTTGCACAATGACTAATGCAATGCAATAAGTTTTATTCGGATTTGTTCACCAACTAACATTATTCCAAGCCTTACCCTCTTTTTTTTTTTTTTTTTTACTACGAAAAAAATAGTGACGAGACAGTCTGAGATTTAATTTGACTCCGTAATTACACGGATTGTTACTCGTTTTTGTTACATTCTTTCAGTTCTTTGATTAATCAGTATAATGTTCTAGCAAAATATTGGGATGATGCATATGTTCATGCCGTTTTTTATTTCACGAGTGTTTCCCAGGTCAGTAGTGACGGTGAAGATAGCCAGTTGTATATCAAAATGTAGCCATTAATATCGTGTATTTAAATCATATTGCGATCGTGGCTAATGGTTTTTTTTGGTTTTCAGGTCCGGAAGTATGGAGTGTCCAGTAGAGAGGAATGAACATTTCCGACATCTGTTGAACAAGGGATCCACAGCCGCCGAGGCTGCTCGAAAAATTTGTGCTGTGTATAGGGAGGATGCTATACTTCCATATATTTGTTTCTGGACATCCGATCGAAAAAATTATTTTATATTTCGATTTCATTTATGTCGAAGAGTATTTAGGTGTAATTACTTTTTCAAGTTACGCATAGATTTTCCGCTAGGTGGCGTAAAAATAAATTACGTTTTCCCCGATATCTCTTCTTCTAAAACTCCGCTTTGAAAAAATTTTTCTTCAGCGGATACAGCTATTGATGGAAATTTTTTTGCATATAATTTATAATTTTTGGTAAAGAATGCTTTGGCCACCAGGGAGCGTAAGTGTTAATTTCTGCTTCTGATGTATTTGCCATAAAATATGAGCTTGTAAAATCCCGATTGATAAACGTCTTTCATGGACCGATGCCGCCTACGTTGTTAAAACTTTTTGGAATATTTTCTACTTAAGATATTGCATGGTTTCTCCACCAGGGAGCGTAGACGTATAGCTTATTTTCGTCAATATCTCTACGTCTAGAAGTCCGATTTGAAAAATTCTTTATTTATTGGATAGAGTTTGCGGTGTGACATATTTTTCATATAATTTCAAAATTTTCAAGTAATTCATAGGCTTTCCGCCAGGGGGCGTAATAGTAAATTACGTTTCCCCCGATATCTCTGCTTCTAAGACTCCGATTTGAAAAATTCTTTCTGCAGCGGATACATCCTTTGCATATAATGTCTAATTGTGGTAAAAAAAATGGTTTGTCCACCAGGGGGCGTAAGTTCTAATTTCCGCTTCTGATGAATTTGCAGCAAAATCTGAGCTTCTAAAATCTCGATTGAAGAAAATTCCTTTGTGAACCGATACTACTCACGTCGACAAACGTTTTAGGAATATAAATACGTCGAATATTTTCTTCTTAAAATAATGCATGGGGTCTATGCCCTGGGGCGTAGATATATATCTTATTTTTGTCAATATCTCTACTTCTAGGAGTCCGATTTGAAAAATTCCTTCTTTGTTGGGTAGTGTTTCCGATGCAAAATATTTTTCATATAAATTCAAAATTTGCAAGTAAATCATAGACTTTCCGTTAGGGGCACAAAGGTAAATTTCGTTTTCTGCGTTATTTCTGCTTCTAAAATTCCGATTTGAAAAATTATTTCTGTATTGCATACAGCTCCTGATAGAAAATGTTTTTCATATAATTTCTAATATTTGGTAAGAAATAGTTTGGCCACCAGGGGGCATAAATGTTAATTTCTGCTTCTGATGTATTTGCAGCAAAAGCTGAGATCCCGAAAACTCGACAATTTTTTTTTTCCTTTACCGATACCGCTCGCAGCGAAAAACGTTTTGAGAATACTTTTTTCCTAAAATAATGCATGGTTTTTCTGCCAGGGGCGTAGATGGATATGTTATATTTGTCCATATCTCTGCTTCGAAGAGTTCGATTTGAAAAATTCTTTCTTTGTTAGAGAGCGTTTCCGGTGCGAAATGTTTCTCATATAAATTCATGTTTTTCTTTAGTCTGCAACCAGAGGGCGTAAGCTCACGAGGGATTAAAATCCCGATTGAAAAACTTCTTTCTTCCGTCAGATACTATTGTTTTCCATACAGGTTCCATTAACTTTGAATAGCTTTGATAAATTTAACTTGCGTCAGGACGGATTCAACAGACGTACTCATTACACCGAAAAATTCGGTGTCATCTTTCTTGTTTAATTTGGAGTCTTAATACTACTTAAATTACTATCGTTTCAAATTTTCAGAATAATTATTTTTTTTCTCACTATAATATGGTAAACTCAATGGGCAAAACATTAGAAATACTTACGTAATACCATGTTGGTCCTCCTCTAGTCCGCATAACAGCCCTAGACATCGATTCCACCAGATGCCGGAAGATTATCGACAGTAATGCCAGCCATGCTTGTTGGAGTGTTATCTACAACTCCGTGCGAGACATCGGTCCAGGATCCATTCATCTGACGTTCTGCTCCATGGCATCCCAGAGAGCTTCCACAGGGTTTACATCCGTGGATTGGGCGTCATTGGATGGTTCCTAACTCAGAACAGTGTTTCTAAAGCCATTCCTGGGTGTTTGCGGCCCGGTGGAGCGGTGCATTGTCTTGCTGAAACAAATCATCGGCAACAAGGTGCTCAAAGGTCCTGAAAGCGTGTAGGGAGGAGTAACGCGCAGAGGTTAAGGACCTCTCCAGACACACTAAGGGACCTAATGTGTTCCATGAGAAGGCTCCCCAAACCATCACAGAGCCTTGAACAATTGAACAGAGCCGATCTGGTATGATGGGGCCATGGCCTCATGCTGTCTGCGCCACACCCGTACCCTCCTGTCAGCTCGGTATAGCTGGAAACAGGAATCATCTGACCACACGACGGGGGGATATTCTGCAGAGGTCTAGTTTTGATGTTCCTCGGCACCAGGCGACGCGTAATTTCTGATGACGAGCAATTAACAGTGGCACTCGGGTAGGGCGTCAGCTCCAGGGTACGCAGCGTGCGTCGTACCGTTTGGTGGGTGACGCTGCTTGGGCCTTCGACATTTAACCTGGATGCCATTTGCGACGCCGTCGCCAAATGTAGGTCTGTACGAAACTGGATAGTCTGCGTGTACCCCGGCCATCAATGGCGTGTCGTTGCACACCGCTTGCTCTCCGAGCGTTGGTACGTTCGTCGATGACATACTCGCGGTACTCCTTAAATGTGGTTACCCTGAGAAATCCTAGGGCTCTTACCACTTGGGCGAACCTATCTGTCTTGCGCCGACAATGGCTCCACGAGCAAAGTCGCGCAGATGACTACGTTTACCCATGTTCGTCGATTGCGATCAGGAAAGCCCGGCTGTCCGCATATTTGTCGCCTGCGTTCGGTTTGTTCCACTTTTCGCGGGGGATGTCCATGTCACCCTTATCTCTAATGTTTTGTCTACTGAGTTTACATGAATGTGAAAAACGGAAAACATAATTTCCTCAACGTTCAATACCTACGATAATCTTAGGGATTACTAAGTATATTTCTCCATCATTTTCATGCCATGGGCGGGATTCGAATCCACAACTCTTGGCTCCGGAGCTCCGAGTGCTATCCACTATACTACACTGGCATGTGCTCTCACTGCTATCTGCTTTTATTTCATGTGCGTCCTGCGGGGCAGGCGCACGTCACATCTCATCAGAGGACGGGGCCGACCTTCCAGGAGGTTCCTCGTCCAAAAAGGTACAAAACCACTGAGATAGAGCATGCTGATTGTTTGGACCATAAATAAATTCAGAAAAAGAGTCATCGCGGGAGAAAATGCTCTATTCAAATTCGTTTAACGAAGTGTGTTTTTTTCCCACCAAATCTTCGGGAAATGATACTACACAGAGAAAAACGACGGAGGTGATGAAGCATAGTTTTGCTTCATTTGAAAGTAAATTTTTATTTGAAAGAATCGCTACTGTTAATTGATTACGCGAAAGAATTGTTTTTAAGGCTTTCCTAATTATCGTAGGAGCAGCTCCTAAACTTAGATTCGTTTTCCTATTCGTTCGATAATTCCTTTAAATTTGTCCTTTTTGATCAAATTTAAGCATGTTTCAGTAATCTCACGTTAGCAGAAAGAGCTCAAATCTCTAGAGATTATAGGCAAGGGAAGCTGTTAAAAAAATAATTATCTGGTAACTGCCTGAAATTTACCAAAAATAATTCGCTAAGAGGTTTACTGTTTTGTTTCCACTTCTCTAAAGGCTCATTTCCCATGAAATATTTTATTTAATACTAAATCCATACAAAATTTATTCAAACGAAGAAAATTTTATTTCTTTTAGTAAAATAACTTAAAAACACATCTCGTTTACAGACAGCAATCAATAATTACCCTTCTGTTGGTTGAGGATTTGGACAACAATCGTTGATTCCGTATGTTTGATTACGTAGTTTTAGTGCATCAAATAATTTTAATTAATTTTTTACTGTTTTGGACGTTTCTTTGTAAATATGTATCATTTTTACGCTTTCTAACCGTAGGTTGAAGAAGCGTATATGCTTCGGCTTTGTCCGTCTGTCCGTCCGTACGATAAATCGCCTAAAAATGGTTCGATTTCGATGAAGTTTTAGCAGTGGTAGGGGACCACCTGGCGACGAACCCTATTGAAAATGAACGAAATGGGATCAAAGGTCACGACACGAGCAAGATTCATTCCATTGCCCTTATGCGTCATAACTTGCGTAAATACGGTTCGATTTCAGTATTAGGGGACTACTTGGGGACGAAACCTATTGAAAATGGGTGAAGTGGGGTCAAAGTTTAGGACATAGGAGCGTGACGCATTCTATTGCCCTTATGCGCCATAACTTGCGTAAATATCGTTCGATTTCGATGAAATTTTAGTATATCGTAGGGGACCATCTGGGGACGAACCCTATTGAAAATGGGTGAAATGGGGTCAAAGGTCAGAACATAAGATCGGGATCCATTCCATTGCCGTTATGCGTAATAACTTACGTAAAAGTGCTTCGATTGAGACAAAACTTTTCATGTTGTTCCGAAAGTATACTTTACCGGTTCTGTTGAATATCATCGAAATGGGGTCAAAGGTCGGGTCATGGGAGCGTGATTTATTCTACAGCCATTACACTCATAACTTGAGTAATGATTTCTGGTATGTTGGAAAGCGTATCACAATCAATGCATTGCATGACTGTACTAACTTTTTTACGCTTTCTAAACGTAGATTGAAGAAGCGTATATGCTCCAGTTTGTCTGTCTGTCTGCCCGTCCGCACGATGACTCGCGTTAAAATGGTTGAAATTTTAGTATGTGGTAGGGGACCACTGGGGACGAACCCTATTGAAAATGGACGAAATGGGTTCAAAAGTCACGACATAGGAGAGGGATCCATTCCATTGCCCTTATAGTTCATAACTTGCCTAAAAATGTTTCGATTTCGATGAAATTTTCGTATGTGGTAGGGGACTACCTGGGATCAAATTTTATTGAAAAAGGACGAAATGGGTTCAAAGGTCAGGATATAGGAGTGGATCCATTCCATTGCCCTTATGCGTCTTAACTTATGTAAAAATGCTTCGATTGCAACAAAACTTTAGTATGTTGTTCCGGAAGTATACTTAACCAATTCTGTTTAATATCATCGAAAAGGTCAGGGCACCACAGTCATTTTCTTCATAACTTGAGTAATGATTTCCGGTATGTTGGAAAGCGTATCATAATCAATGCGTTGAATAATTTTAGTAACTTTTTCATAACTTCATTGACGTTAATCTTTTCGGATATCATTTGAGTTTTTTGAAGCTGCTTCGACAATGTGATCCAGTGTTCAGCTTAAACTATCAGATCGATCCTGTTCTAATTTCAAACACACACACTAACCCTATATTGACGTAGGATTACGTCTAACTCCGTGGATAGTATGGGGCGACTTACGGCCGACCGCCTGTGACAAAAATATGTCCCAATTGAAATCATTATAGTGTTAAAAATACGTGTCGCACACTAATCGTGTTAACATATTCGTAAACAGCATGGAGTCCAATTCGCGTACTGCGCAATACATCGTGCTCCCCGCGCTCCCTGTGCGCGTGGGAGATGATGCAATATTTCTGGGTGTGCCGCCGCGTTTGACTCAGTCTATCTTGGCAACACGACTGTGCGTGGTATCGTTTTAAAGCTCTCGACGAGATCTATTCATATATACGAAGAACATTTCGCAATGGTTTGAACTAAACATTTAAAAAATTGTTTTCTTGTGAACCGGTGAACAATTTTGACAATATCGTGGTTTATCTGGACACCGTGCGTGCAAAACGGCTGTGCATGGTACATTTTTAAAGCTCTAGAAGATATATTCAAATATATAAAGAACATACCGCAGTGGTTTAAACTAAAATTTTTTAAAAATGTTTTAGTGTGAACGGGTTAACATTTTCGACAATACCACGGAATTCGCAGAAGGAACGCAAGCAAAAGTGGAGAAAAATCAAAACGAGGCAAGTGATGAGGAATGTAAGAAGCCCAAGAAGACAGAGCACCACAATGGATAATTCGTGTATCGCTCTGCTTTCTGTTTGCAATGTATCCAGCATTATTTGTAAAAATTATGTAAGCCACTTTTCATATCGTAGACAGGTGTCGCAAATTAAATTAACGCTTTGAAACCATACTGGACTAAGTCGTAGTACTACGTTCTAAACTGACGGCTCCATTAGAACTGAGCCTACCTGGGGTTTTTTTTTTTTTTAAATACCGCTGTCATATAATTTATTTAACAACATATTTGCGGTTTTGTAATTTGTGTTTCTATTGACACTGGCAATTCATCTGTAACTGATGAATTTGATGGACAGGAACAATGTCTTACGTCAGCGTGTCATTTTGTTCCTTTGATGCATTTTTTTTTTTTTAATGGGAGGTTTAACGACCACCGTGAGCAACTCAATGGGCTATAAGCAGTCGCCCGTCCCTAATTTAGGGTCACTGGCTCCAGGGAAGGGAGAGAGCCAGTGCCGTAAGACAAACACAACATCCATGCCTCACCGGGATTCGAACCCGGACCCCTTTCGGACGAATGATCAGAGGCCATCGCTTAGACCACTGCGCCACCGGGCCGGCCTTTGATGCATTGAAAACAAGATTTAAAATTCCGTTTCTGATTAGAAGGGTAATGTTCTATCATCTCAGGGATGCAATGTTACAGACCTATAAATTTAACTGAAAAGGGTAAAAGAATATTGAAAATGAAATGTTGTTTGCATCACCCTGCATCAAAGTATCAGTAACGAGGTAAGCATTACAGTTTAAATCCATTAAAGCCATGAAAACTGATTCCCATAAAATTAAAAACCTCTCGTTATTCAGCTGAGTGGTATCAATCCTATTTTGCAGCCCAAAGGTAAAGTTATCCAAAAAATAGAACCTTGAACTACGTTTATTGAGGTAATGGTGGTTTACGAATACAGTGTTGTCAAGCTTCCAAATTAGCCGTTTTGGGCTCTGCGCTGTTTACCCAAGATGTTGGTAACGAACTCTGCAGGCTAGTGTAATTTGTAAATAACATCAGTTATTTCGGTTTTAACGGTAAAACGTATAAAAAGATAAAAGAAGTCACTATGGTATTCCCTTTTCGGCTGTTGTAGCGGAAGCTACTCTGCGGCCCCTAGGGGATGATCTTTTCAATTTTCACGCTAGCATAGTTTATATGGCTAAGATACACCGATAAGCCATTACATTATGACCACCCGCAGCCTAGAAAAATGTGCGCGCGTGGAGACTGAACGGTGGCGCAGGTGAAATTCACAGGGTAGCATACATACAAACACTAGGACCGGTTTTCGGTTAGTAAAGTGTTCGGAGTCAGAATGGGAAAAGTCGATTTATCAGAATTTGATAAAGGACAAATTGTGATGGCACGGTGCCTCGGGACTACGATCTCGGAAACGGCGCGGCTTGTGGGTCGTCCACTGGCCGCTGTAGTGAGTACGTATCAAAAGTGGTGCACAGGTGGCCAAACGACGAACCGTGGTCCAGCCGTGTGCCGTCCGCAGCTCATTGATGCCAGAAGGGAGAGGAGACTGTCGCGTAGTGTTCACAGTGACCGAAAGGCCACGGTGAAACAAGTCCCCCGCAGTTACAACAGTGGAGATCAGGGCAATGTGTCACAGCACACAGTTCATCGCAGCGGCGTTTCTGCGCCTTCGCCTGCGCAGCTGATGACCCAGCCGGGTCCTCATGCTCACTGCACGTCATCGCCAACAACGCATGAAATGGGCCCAAGATCATCGAGATTGGACCGTGGATAATTGGACGACAGAGTGCTGGTCTGACGAATCATGATTCCTGGTGCATCACGTAGACGGCCGAGCGCGGATACGCCGATTACCAACGGAGACTACGGCACCTGCATACACTGTTGGGCGGAAACAAGCCGGCGTCTGGGGTATTATGCTGTGGGCGATGTTTTCTTGGGACACTTTAGGCTCCATTATCCCAATAGCACAATCCCTGACAGCTGTCAGGTATCTGAACATCGTTGCGGACCAAATTCAGCCATTCATGGCAACTGTGTTCCCTGCTAGTGATGACTATTACCAACAGGATAATGCGCCATGCCACACTGTCAGAATCGTCAAGCAGTTGTTCGAGGAATATGCTGGTGACTTTCTGTTTCGACTTGGAAAAGCGGGTTCACTTTAAATCACCACCACTCCGAAATGTACGGGAACTGCTGTTGGTATTATGGTACCAGATACCACTGGATAGCTATCACCACTTGATCGAATCGATGCCCCGCGTAGTCGCCGCTGTTTTGCGGGCTAAAAGGAGTCCTACAGTTTATTAGGTAGGTGGTCATAAGGTAATAGCTCATCGGTGTATGTTAGAGGTTTTCTCTGAGTTTCAGCATGGGCGACATAAACATTTTCTTGTTAAAATCAATAACCTCCCTCCAATGTATTTATAGAGTGCGGAAATAATGGTACCTGACCTTGATGTTTTAGTGAGAGACAGAGCAAGCTCCTTGGTGGTAGACTCTCCACTGAAGTCTATTTTATGAGCTCACATCAATATCCGATGTGATACATTCTCAATCATTCTGATAAAGTCTCGAGCTAAGAAAGAGTTTGATTTTTCATAAGACCAAGAAAGTTTTGAAGCAGAGATTGCTATTTTTTTAATAACTGGTTCCAGGATAGGGAGAAGGCCAGTGCTGTAAAACAGACACAACATCCATGCCTCACTGGGACTCGAACCCGGATAGTATCGGAAGAATGGTCATAATCCAGCGCCTCGACCACTGCGCCGGCGGGGCGGCATTGCTAATTTAAAGAATTTTGCAGATCACAGCTGGTTACTTACTGCATACGCAAAGTCCTAAACGTTCTTGAAGAAGTAAGAAACTCTTATAATGGACCAGGCAAGCAGCCTACTTCTAAGACTGAATACATGGACTCTAGACCACTTATCCCACGTTTCTTACATTTCTTTATAAACATATTTAGGAAGTTTATTCCTGATGTGGGCATTAAAACTCCACGACAAGCGGCCGCAATCCTCACTAAGAGACCAGAGGACCTCAAACGAGTGCTATCAGTCTACTTTTTATCTACAGGATATGAAAACAGCTGCAAGAAATTCTGTATGAAGATGATAAAAGATCTTTTGCCATCCGTATTGCGGAACACAAACGCTGTGTGCGCTCAGTTAATGACTGGGCTTTCACCAGAAGTAACATTACATGTACCGATTTGGAGCTGTCTTAATATCCCATATACACTGGTGTGCAAACATTAAGGACGAAGAGGAGAAATTAGCATAACAGCGGAACGAGCAGGCAGAACGGACCGAAAGACCACTCAGGAGATAGACTAGGGTCCGGTACGGTAGGGCATGTACATATATGCAGCATGATGTAAAGAGGAGGTATCGGAAGGGTATAAAGCACACGGGCGGTGTACGCTCAGCAATTCGGTGAAAGCTGTTGCACGGCATACATCGGTTTGAACGACGTCGAGTTGCTGCCACCGTGTGATATAATCAACAGGCAATCCAGTAAATGACATCTTAATGACTTTACTCGAGGTCGCGTCATTGGGAAGTTGGAAGAAGGTCGAAGTGTGACTAGTGTGGCCGAGGAGTTCGGGATTGCTCACAGCATCGTTTCACGAGCTTGTAGAGCATTTCAAAATACAGGAACAGCTGTCCGAGAGTTTAGCAGTGGTCGTCCACGAGAAACCACGGCGGCGGACGACCGGTATTATTGTCCTACAGGCGAGAAGATACAGACGGCAGACAACGGGATAAATCGCAAGGCACATGCAACAGACAATTGGACGTCCGTTATCGCGTTTTACCGTGGCCAGGAGGCTGCACAAAGGTGGTCTATTTGCACGACGACCAGTACGGTGTGTGCCATTAACTCCTGCTCATCGGAGACGGCGGTTTCTGTGGTGCCAAGAACACAAAACTGGACACATTAGCAATGGGGTCGAGTTCTCTTTACGGATGAGAGCCGATTTAGTCTGACGAGCTATTCTAGACGTATACACATCTGGAGAGAGTAGGTAACACGCAATCACACCTCCAACATCATCGAAAGGGACCGGGTTGAAAGTGGCGGAGTTCTCGTTTGGGGCGGTATTATGCTTAGTAGCCGTACTGACCTCCACATCTTCCAAAGAGGTTCAGTCACTGGTGTCCGCTATTGTACCGAGGTTCTCCTGCCTCACGTGCGTCTGTTTAGAGGTGCTGTGGGTCCTGAGTTCCTCTTCATGGACGACAACGCTACACCTCATCGTACAGTGGATGTCGCAGAGCTGTTGGAGAGTGAAGATATTCAACCCATGGTTTGGCCCACAAGGTCCCCGGACCTAAATCCAATCGAACACGTATGGGACCTTCTCAGGTGACGCCTGGCAGCACGTCACCAGCCGCCAGCAACGATTCCGCAGCTGCGATTGGCGATACAAGAGAAATGGGCCACGATGCCTCAACAGCTTCTTGACAATCTCGTCCTCAGCATGGACAGACGTTGTAAATCCTGCAACGCAGTTAGGGGTGATCATATCCCCTACTAAAGACTGAGTTTTTCTTGGAAGCCGCCTGTCACATGGACGTTTCTGTCTTCTGTCCAGTTGTGCTCGAAGCTACCTTTTCAATTAAGTGCCTTTGTAACTATTGGATTCCTAGTTTGGACGGTTTTGTTCACTTGTCCCTTATTTTTACATCTTGGGGATCTTATGGTATGATTTGAGTCGATGTGCAGCACTTCTGCACGACGTTATATTCGAAAAACCGTCTCGTCTTTATTTTTTGCACACCAGTATATAAAGAGTAGACTCCAGCATTCGTTTGATAGAAGAAGTAACCCGTATACCCCTTCATAGGAGACAGTTCTAAAGCTGTTTATCGAAATCATCACGAACCGAAGAGCTTGCTATGAAAAGATCTCCAAAGGCCTACCATTAGTCTAGCATCAGCTACTTCGAATTTCGAGACAACATATTTTGTTTATCTTTTGCACGTAGTTGTTAACATTTCAGTGTTTTAAATTTCGAGCTTCTTTTGGAAAGCTTGCGTTACAGCTGTATTTGCTAGACCTGACAAGAGTATTTACCACTGAACTCTAATGATGAAATCTCGAAAATGGTAAATATTTAGTAAAGCTCCACTATACCAATAAACGAAATCCAACGTTATATCTTACTTTGTATTATTACGTAACTTAATTAATTTCCATTTTACTTCTGACAGCGAAAATAAAAATTCAAGAAGTAATCTCAAGTACTTTGCTGGCGTTTTGATAAAAAACACGCGTCGTTCGAAGCCAAGACTGCAGCTCTGACAAGAGTTAGTGTTGTCACCAATTTCTTTTTCTCATATCTTGAGAAACATTGCAATCGGAGTACGTTGTTAATGGTTTTATAAAAAAATCCTTTAATGCAATGTAAGGGTCGTGGGAACTTAATGTTGGTCACGCGATCACATGGTTATTGCAGCTGAGAATGAAAGCAACAGGTTCGAAAAGGGTGTTCTTGTGACAGTGATAAGAGACACTTATGATATTGGTAACCCATGTCGTACAGCATCCTACGCACTGTACTGGTGATAACATCAGTATCAGTGACCTCACATAAAGTTTGCGTACTTTGAGACAATATCGAATTGCGTTCTGAGCGGGCAGTCATTTGCAGAGCTCTCCGGTCATATTCTGTTAGCTACGGGGGTTTTCGTGTGCTGTTTTGACAGATTCAGCCCCAGTCAGCATCTGTTTGTATGTTGCATCCCCAACCGTCGACATAGGGATCTTGAATGCCGCTGAAAGTTACGTACGGAGCGACTGCTTATGTGGCACCCCATCCGTACTTGAAATCAAGTAGCTCTGTCGATCGAGGCATCTTGCATTCACAGCCGTGCTATTGTCTCATCACAAACTTTCGGGAATATTTGTTGTTGGGTTTGTGACGTGGAGCTTGCGTAGGACCAAATTCATTATCAATAGAGGGGTGTCTCAATATTAAGACATATTTGAAAATTACTTTGTCTGAATTCATTGGAAAATTTTGTAATTCCCAGGAATAATACACTATGCTACTCTAAAAATATTACTAAGCATTATTTTTCGTGAGATTACAACCCGAAAATCCTACAAAATTGGCAAAATTATGTTTGTAAAAACAAATTTAAGATCCCAAGGGTTGATCTTTATAACAGAGAATGTACACTCATTGTCAAAAAAATCTGTGCATCAAGAACGAGGCGTCGAATTGAAATGAGATTTTAGTAGTAAGATGGTGCATACCAAAGAAAGAGGTGATTACAATCTCTCAGCAGCAGGACGATTTCCCGCGGACATACGGTACACATTCCGGTCAGCGTTAGTACCGCGTCGGAACGCCTCGTGCTTGGATACATGCGATGATACGGCCCGGCATGGAGTTAAAAAGACGCCGTATGTTATCCTGGGACAGATTGGCATATACTTCTTGCAACTTACGTTCTAAATTACCAACACTGGGACATGGAGAAAGCTGGCGTCCCATCTAGTTCCCCACGTGTTCGATTGGCGAAAGATCAGGCGGTCTGGAAGGCCACGGGAACGTCGAAGCATGACGTAAACAGTCCTGGGAAACCCGAACCGTGTGCGGACGGGCGTTATCTTGTTGGAAAATGCTCCGGGCCGCCCCGCCAGGAAAGGCAGCACATGGGGTCGCAGGTTCTCCTGTACATAGCGCTGGGCAGTCAAAGTCTCTCGGATCACTACAAGGGAAGTCCGGCTGTCATACGCGATGGCTTCCCAGACCATCACGCCTGCAGTTCGGGACGTGTGCCGCTGTACAGTGAGGTTGGGATTGTAGCGCTCACCTGCGGTCCTCCACACTCTGACACGGTGGTCGTCCGTTCCCATAAAGAAGCGGGATTCGTCGCTGAGCACTATACGTCGCCTCGCCAGTCCGTAGCATTCCACGTTGCTCGCTGCTGACACCATTGCAATCGATTCCGACGATGGTCAGGTGTTAATGGCAGAAAACGTAAGGGCTGTCGAGAGTGCAGATGCGCTTCTGCCATTCGTTTGGAAATGGTTCTGGCGGCCATAGGAGTCCCGTGTACAGCCGCCACAGGTTTCTGGATATTGAACAAGGATGTCGTTGAATTTGTGTGTGCCGCTCTCGCGATCACACCGACCTCTCTGCTGGTGGTGTGCCTGAGTCGTCCGGAGCCAGTCCGCCGTTTACGGGTGCATTCCCGTGTCCATTGCTCCGTACACAATTGCACTGTACTGTCCGTCAGTCACAAATGGTGGCCGATTTGGCGCGCCGGCCACCGGTCTTCTCTCATCCTGACGATATGGCGTCGTTCAAACTCCGTCCGTTGCCCGTACGTACATTTACGGCGGCTCTTCGGCACATCTATCGCTCAGGGATCTCACCTGACTCTTACCGTGCACTTCGGCACGAATGTGGAGTCCCCTGCGCGGCGCCTTATAACCCCGAAGGATTGCGATTGCAGCGCAAGTCTTGGACGCTCGGGCATGCGGAATCGCACGGAACTTTAACCATTTGCATATCTGCCTCCCGTAGCTATTCGCCGAGTTTCGCGTTAATCGCACGGTTTTTTGGTGCGAGGAGTTTTATGACAATGAGAGTATTTACTACTGAACTAGAAATTCCCAAGGGCGCTCACGTGCAAACGAAATTTAAAATTCAGTTTCGGCAGTCTGAGAACAGTTGTTGAATTTACCAATCGAGGCTAAACGCTGTAACTACAATATCAACTGTTAGCAGATATTAATTGGCAACAGCGATGGTTTCATTTTGATTTTCTGTGTAACCATCTATTCAGAGCTACTGCCAAGCAGCAGAAAATATGATTATTTTTCTTTTACGCATATGAGAATTATTAATGGATCACATAAGGTTTTATAAGTCTCTCTTCAAGCTGCAGATGAACTTCCCAACAAGACAGAGGTTAAAAGCTATGGGTACTCGGAGATCTGGGTTAAACGGAGGGGAAGCTGGAACCATCTTCTTCAACACCTGAGCTCGGAGTGGTAAAACTGCCGAACAGTTAGTGATAATCAAATCCTCGTGAATTTATTAGGTGTACAAATACGTTTTAAAGCGTTTTTTGTGTAACGTATACCGTTAATTTACATATCCGACATTCCCCCGCGTTGTTGTCATGTGACCGTAACTGGTCCAGAGTATAAAATGTAACATAGAAGTTTGCCCAACTGTCAAACGCACTTGCACATCGACAGGTGAAAGATGGCATGCGATACTGCATTTATTTGACACAGCATTCGTTACGAATTTCATCAAGGAAACCGTGCTGCCATGGTCATCGATCTGTTCTGTTCTGGGCGAGAAAATTGTATCGAAAAGCACGTGTGAGTTCTGGTTCAGACGATTTAAAGCTGGTGATTTTGATGTTAGCGATCGAGAACGTAGCGGCGCCTCGCAGTAGGTTGCACATAAGGAACTGCTAGCATTGCTGGATGAAGATTCGTCTCAAACGCAAAACGAACTAGCTGAATAACTGGGGGTAACTCAACAAACCATTTCCAATCGTTTACGCGCAATGGGAAAGATTCACAAGGAAGGAAAATGGGTGCCACATGACCTGAGCCAGAGGAACAAGGATGGGCGTTTGAATCTGTTGAATAAACAACACAGAAAGTTTTTCCGTGGAAAATCGTTACGGGTGATGAAAAGTGGATATGGTACGACAATCCCAAATGCAAAAAACACTGGGTAGACCCCGGTGGAGCAAAGCCTTCGACACCGATACGAAATATTCACTCCAAGAAAGTTCTGCTGAGCATCTGGTGGGATATGAAGGGTGTGCTGTAATATGAACTATTGGAACAGGGTCAAACTGTTACTGCTGATCGCTACAAGCAAAATTTGCTGCCATTGAACCAGAAAATCTGTCGGAAACGTCGTCCATTTACAGGCAAAGGATTGCGTGACAACGCTAGGCCGCATGTCGGGAAATCGGTCAAGGAAACGTTATTGACGCGTGGCTGGGAAGTTTTGGAGCACCCGGCGTATAGTCCCGACAAAGCCTCTTAAGACCGTCATTTGTTCCGACCGATGCAACATAGTTTGTTTGTTGTACGGTTCCGGACATGTGACGAAGTGCAAACATGGGTCGACGACTTCATCGCGTCACACGACGATGTATTATTCATGGCTGGAATCCGTCATCTTCCCGACCGATGACGGAAGGTGATAGGTAATGACGGCGCATATTTTGATTCGTAAAGGTATTGTTGTTTCCTCTCAAATTACTTGGTGCGTTGTTTTAAAACGCTTTAAAAGATTTCAATTATGATCAGATAGCGCTGTTAAAAATATTTTGAAAGGCAGTAATTTTCAAATCTCAATAATCAGGCGTTAAATGTTTATTCAGGTGTGGTACATTCTGCTTCAGATTTCAAGCTTGGTCATAGAATTTAATTACATGGGCCACTTAGCGCGTGTACATGTAGTGTCGGAATTTCACATTGCCGTCCCGGTGCTCGAGTGGTCAGAGGACATGGTGTCTGGATAATCCTTCATGCTAGGCCCCGGCTCGAGTCCCATATAACGCATGGGTTGCATTCTTGTCCTACCGGTGGTGTCCTCCCCCCCCCTTCCCCAGGGAAAGTAACGCTAAATTACAGACAAGTGATTACTTGCAGTCACAACTGAAGCATGTGCATTGCCTCGGAAGAAATATTCTCAGCGATGAATACCCAAAATATCAGTTTCGAAAGGAAAATTCTTAAACGTTCTGATGTAATGTGCGGGCTTTCATTGGAAACTATCGTCACCAAATTTTGCCATTGTTTTTGTTCCGACACTTCGCTTCAGTTCTGAAATAATGTGCGGCAAGCTTACAGTTGCTCACGGTGATCGTTGTAATCCAAAGCAAAGAAAAGAACTGGGAGCTCTTTGTATCCAATTATTATTGGCTGAACTCAAGGGTGCAGAAGGGCCTTAGCGTGGCTTAGCGGCGCTAATGCACTATTTTTCTAGGCTTAGAGGCGCTAATGCACTATTTTCCTAGGATTAGCGGCGCGAATGCACTATTTTCCTAGGCTTAGTGGCGCGAATGTACTATTTTTCTAGGCTTAGCGGCGCTAATGCACTATTTTTCTAGGCTTAGCGGCGCGAATGCACATATTGTTCTAGGCTTAGCGGCGCGAATGCACTATTTTCTAGGCTTAGCGACGCAAATGCACTATTTTATTAGGCTTAGCGGCGCGAATGCACTATTTTTCTAGGCTTAGCGGCGCTACGGTACTTTTCACAGTTAGACAGATGGTTGCAGGTGATGGGTAAACAAATTTTTCAGATGATCATATATTCGAAAATAGCGAATATTGTGTTTTACATACAATCATAACCAAAATATTCGTACTGCAAGGTTGGTATTAAACCATGGGATAACGCAGGACATCTCACAGATCATAAGGGTAAAGAGAATGTTGTTTGTTTCAGTTTTAACTTTCACCGTGAGCTACTATAAGGGCTATATGCCATTGGCCGTAACTGATTTAGGGCGAGGGAAGCGCAACACCCATGCTTCTTGCGTAAAAATGGGAAATCAGAATTCACAGTGCTTTCAAAAACTTGAGACTTCTTTCCAAGGCATTTTCACCTAATCAGTTCACCGCTATGGCACTTTTTTTAAATAAAAACTGTTGGGTTGGCCAAGAAGTAATTTCGTTTTTTTCCTGTGTAAATGAAAGGCGAATTTTGAATGAGAAACAAAAGCTTTAGTCAACAACATATTGTCCACTTTATTTGATGACCTTTTGCCATCTCGCAGGCAAGTTCATGATTCCGCACTCAAAAAGTTTTTGTCTTTTTTGGCAAAAAAAAAATTCCAAGAACGAGTTAATAGCCTCATGAGCAGTGAGAATTTTACTAATTAAGGCGTTTTGCAACGAACGAAACAAATGGTAGTCTGATGGTGCTAGGTCTGGAAAATACGGTGGATGTGGTAACACATCCCATCCAAGCTGGCAACAATTTTTGACGAGTGGCCAAACTTTTGTGTGGTCTTGCGTTATCATGGTGAAACACAACACCTTTGCGATTCACCAATTCTGGACGCTTCTGTTTGACTGCATCACTTAATTTATCCAGCTGACGACAGTACACGTCCGAATTAATGGTTTGGTTCCTTGGAAACAATCCAAAATACACAATACCTTTGAAATCCTTCCAGACTGACAGCATATCTGATTTTGAAGTGCAAGGTTCATCACGCTTGCTCTTTTTTTCGACGATGTTGTAAACGATCCATTTTTCATCGCCTGTTATCATACGTTTCAAAAATGAATCGTTTTCTTCACGCTTCAAGAGCGTATCGCAGGTATCAACGTGCTAAGTGAGAGGAATTTCTTTGAGCTCATGTGGTTTTCAACATAATTTATTTAAGAAAATAGGCTGTTACATCATTATTGTTCGCGCCCATCAAAAACATAAAAATACACATGACATTTATAATGCTATGTACACATGAAAGAGGGTAAAGCTACCCAGATTAAAATAATAAAAACACGAATGCAGGCAAGCATTCTATGAGTATCGTAATGGTACAGGAATCTGGGGTCAAGTGCAACCCCATGATACGTGAAATACAACTAGAGAAACACAAGAAGCATATTTAGCATATGAGAGCAAATAACAAAATGATTTCGGGAGAGTGTGCTAGAACAGAGAATGTAAGTAAATACAACGATGTATGTAATAAACTAAAACAATACACAAAGCACAAGATACAACATCGCAAAGTCGGTGACATAACAAGAACTTTGATCAGAAAATACAGGGATGCTAACGGAGATAATATCGTCACAGAACACGAATCACCTAAGAAGACATAATGACATACTACAGGATAAAAATATGTTCTTGAGCAAAATCACATATAATATGCAATGTAAGAAAAAAGGAAATTTGTACAACATGTTGCCACACAAATAAAGTTAATTAACAGTACACACAATGTGACTCGGCATTGGCGAGGAAAAAAAGCAAACTGAAGAAAACAGTAAAGACACAATACACACTAGGTACGGTGAGTGAAAAAACAAAACATTAGAGAACAGTGAATACAATCTGGCGGAAACAAAAATCAAAAGCTTGATGAGTCAACGTCTCGTGAACAGTATACCACTTTTAAAAAAGTCATGTTGTTTTCAACATATTGAAAGAAAGAAAAGGATGACGCAGTTCTACACTCTGTTCTTAAAATAGAAGAAACACGACTAATAAAATGAATAGAACACTCAGAGTGGTTAATATCGTTAAAGTACATATGTAACACAATTATCACTCATTGAAGCTATGCAAATGAAATCTACAAGAGAGGTGCAGAGCCTAGGTTATGAAAGAGGTACAATGTCATCATGCTGATACAGAGAACAAGAAAGAATACACTAGAAAAATGTACAGCACATTTGCAGAGTGATACGATAATAACGTGATCGCCTATAACACGGATAAAAACTATAATAACTATGTATAAGTACGTACAAACAATTACGATATTTACAGAAAACAGCAGGCAAGTAACATTAATCATAAATGGGGTCACAATAGGAAGGAAAAAAACACGTACTGTGGCGCGAAACTCAAGTATGTACAACACAATACAATGTTAACATGGTACCATAACTATGCGTACGTAGGTTGCCACAGTGTGGCTACTCAGAAAAAAATTGAAACACAGAGCACTCTTGGCACGGTGAAACAAATATCTAACGAAAGACACACTAGACTTAGTGCCACCAAACACAAAAAAAAACCACACAACATATACTCAAATGGTGATACGGACAGAATTCCCATCCATCGTAAACCATCCTGAGTGCTCGGCCCAGGTGGTGTGAAATGTTGTGAGAGAATTTGACGATATGGCGGTGTTATATTCAAGTCGAAGGCGTGCAACTATTCGGCCTCGAAAGCAAGATAGCAAACGACTTCCGGCCTGCAGAATTGAAAGTGGCTGCGATGCAGAACGTTGTGATTGATGAAACATATGAATGACAGGTTTGACAAGTACAAATAGAAAAAAGCAGGTATCTGGTAGACGTGTTATAACGAAGTAAATTTCTCCGTCATTTCTGTCTATGCCAGGATTCGAACCCAGATCCCCTCATTCCGGAATAAGTCACTCTACCAATTGAGCTACGCGGACGTTTATTCTGATTCCTATCTGCCTTTTTTATGTCGTGTGCTACCTGCTGGCAGGTACGTCACATCTCCTGGTACGTCACAGTGTTTTTTTTTTTTTAATTGGAGTTTTAACGACCACCGTGAGCAACTCAATGGGCTATAAGCAGTCGCCCGTCCCTAATTTAGGGTCACTGGTTCCATAGAAGGGAGAGAGCCAGTGCCGTAAGACAAACACAACATCCATGCCTCACCGGGATTCGAACCCGGACCCCTTACGGACGAATGATCAGAGGCCAGCGCCTTAGACCACTGCGCCACCGGGGCGGCTCACAATGTTGGCGGATGCTTCGTTAATAGAAGCCACGGATATGCTTGGAATGGAAGATCTTGAGAAACGATGAGGCCAGCCAGGCGGAAAGCAGAATTGAGAAGAGGTAGCAGGATAGGGCAGTGGCAATAGGTGTTTTAAACATCACCGACATTACCACAGAAAAAGCAGAGTGGAGAAGAGACCAGAGACATACGGAAAAGAAGATGGGGAACAGCGAGACGACGGTGAAGGAAACGCCAGTGAAGATTGCGCTCGAGCGGAGAGGAGAGATGAGAAGAGGAAGCTGACCAGACAGTCATGGAAAGCGAGGGAGAGAAGTCAGAGACGGGTTGTGGAAGATCCGAAGGTGAACGGAGAAAACGATAGAGGGAAGCAGTGGTGAAGGAAAGCACAGGGGCGACAGAGTCAAGGAGAGGAAGAAAGAACGGAATAGGAAGACTGGGTCCAGAGACAACACGGAGTCCGTCGGCAGTAACCAAAGCAGGGTATAGAGAGAGGAGGGAAGTGGGAAGTAGGGGCATACTCCTCCTCGAGAGAAGGAGTACTAGTAGAAAAAAGGGAAGTAATGGGTTTCCAAGTGAGGTTAGCAGTAATCAGGGCATTGACTGCTAAGATGCCAGAACGAACCCAGAGTGGGAGGAGAAAGAAAGGTTGGTTAGGAGGGTGGATCAGTGAGGAAAAGAAGAGTGGTTCGACAAGGAGATCAAGAGTGGTGGCAGGAGGAGCCCGGGATAGAGGAAGGGACCGGAAAAACGTAAGAGCTTCAGAGATAGTAGACGGAATGTTAGAGGAAGGAAGGGTGTAAAAATCCATCCTGAGGAAAAGAAGAAAAGTGAAGGACGGATCATGGACAGAAAGGAGTGCATCAAAAGAAATCACAAGAGAAGGAGAGGGAGAGGTAAGCAGACGAAGAAAAGTGGTAATACGGTACGCTCTATAGTATTCATGAATATCAATGAGCCGGATGCCACCATGCGACTCAGGAAGATACAATGTCTGGGCCGCCGACCAATGTTTGGACTGCCAGATGACGGAAGTGAACTGACTATTGATGTCAGTAAGACGAGAGGCCAAGAAAACTGTTGAATTCCAGGAATATGTACATAGTGAGAGCAGGTAACGCTGGACAATATGTGCACGTTGAAAATAAGATGTAAATGGAAAGACGAAACGCCAATACGCAACTCGGCGCCGAAGCCTTGGGAAATGGTTGGTCCATGTTGCTTGTCCAGCGGTAAACGGATGACCAGCATAGGTGCCGAGAATCTTCTGGGTCAAAGAAGACCACACCGCTCCTTAAGGGAGTCAGTGCGGCCTATCCAAGACCCACACCAGAGACCAGTACTCTTAGAGACATTAAGTGAAGCTCCCGAAACAGCAGCATATTGGTGATAGGTGATGAGCAGGTCTTCAAACTGAGCATCTCTCCTGATACAAAACGTTGCGTCGTCTGCATAAGCGGAAAAAGTATATTCGTGATGTCGCGTACTTGCAACGGTAGGCGGCAGCGAAGATCGAAGAGAGCGATGAGCAGCAATCAGGAATGGTTCAAAGGCTAATGCAAAAAGTTGCCCCGAGAGGGGGCAACCCTGCCTAATTCCACGTTGAAAAGGAATTGAAGCCGTCAGAAAGGAGGCCGCCCGGACATGAAAATGGGCGCCCCGATAGAGACTAAGTAAAAGAGTAACCAAAGAAGAGGGGGAACCAAAGCTATGAAGAGTAACAGAAAGATAGTCGTGAGAAATGTTATCGAAGGCTGATTTTTAATCAATGTTAAGCAAGGCAAGTGGTTCAGAAAATTTACGAGCAAGAAAAACAAGGTTGGGAACAAAAGAGATGTTGTTAGCGATAGACCGACCAGGCACAGTGTATGACTGGTCGGTCGAAAGGATGAAAGGAAGAACAAGATTCAAACGACGGGAAAGGAGTTTAGTAAAGAATTTATAGTCGAGATTTAGAATGGAAATAGGACGCCAATTTTGCAGGTCCAGGGGGTCTCCCTTCTTCGGCAAAAGAATGACGTGGGCCACCGTAAACTCCGGCGGCAGTGCAGAAGAAGATTGAGCTGCGGAGAAACAGGCGAGAAGGAAGGGGAGAAGGGATGGAAGAAAAGCACGGTAAAAGGAAAGAGAACGGTCGTCAGGTCCAGGAGAAGCATGAGGATTTAGAGAGGCAAAAGCCTCTCTGAGTTCAGTGGGGGAAAGGCCGCGAGAAGAGAAGGACAGAGTTGTGAGGGGACCTGCGGAAGAGCACGAAGAAGGGGGGATGATGAAAGAGAGTGAGTCTGCACTACCGCTCGGAATTTATCTTGGAAAAATTGACGAACCTGTGTGCAGATAGTGGCTGAGTCTGATGAAATAGTTCCATCAGACAGACGGAGATGTCGGAGGGTAGTAGATGAACGCCGTAGTCTTTCCGTGCGAGAGAGAAATTCATATGAGTGAGCTGTTGAGGAAAGATTAAGTAATTTCATCCTACAGAGAGCTTGCTGTGCCATCGGATGAAGCAGCGCTCTAAGGGCATCCTGTACTTCAGGATATGATGGATCAGTGAGAGACATCGAGGAAAGGATCCCACGAAGGTTGCTGATTTGCATACCACGTTCAGTACGGGCAGCAAATGAGTATTGTCGGATTAACATACGAAGCTCAAACTTAATGTCGAGCCACAACTTGAGTGCGCTTGGTGTTGTGGCGAGAAGGTGACAACGATCATCCAAGAATTGACGGATTGTGGTACAGAAAGTTTTGTCCTGAAGCAAGTCATCATCAAAGGACCAGGTACGCTGTGAAGTAATTGGCAGTGCAGAAACGCAGATAGACAGCGTCACCGCTCTGTGATCAGACGAGGTTGTTGGCACATGCCGTGCCTCAGTAGATGCAGAGAGCAGCTCGGAGGAGACGTAAATTCGGTCCAACCGGGCCGCTGACGAACCTTGCCGAGGTGAATTGCTCCAGGTATACGAAACCGTGTTTGGATGAAAATGACGGAATGAGTCAACAAGATGATGGTCGGAGAGGAGTAGCGTAAGCTGATCGACTAAGATAGGACGGAATTCTCTTAGGGACCGGCTGCGGTCCAACGACGGGAACAAAGTGCAATTGAAATATCCTCCTAAGACATAAAAATCACCGGAGGGAATTGCTGTAAGTGCTGAACGTAAACATTGAAAAAGGGGGTCAATGAGAGATTCATCTGCAGGAATATAAATATTAAATATATGATAGGTAATATGATCAATACAGAATACACAACATTGTAACAAATCAAGGTATAAATTATTTACAGAGACTGTAGTCAGTGAGTGAAGCAAACGGTTGTGGATGCCAATGGCAACACCACCGGATTGCAACCGTCTATACGCATGGAAGAACTTAAAAGGCCAACTACGCCAACGATGGAAGGGCGTTGTAGGAGAGCATTTCGTTTCTTGAACGAGAAGAACGTCAGCGTTCTCTGCCGACAAGTCTTCATACACTTTTGAGTTTGCGTCAGGGGTGCCAAACCCCCGACAGTTCAACGAAACTACCTTGAAAGCGGTAGGTCACTTGTAGGTGTCGTAGCTTTTGTGACAGTTGTTTGAAGTAGATGGATGTGCTGTCGGATGTGTTGGCCAGCCGCACTCAGGTGGCCAGATGGTTTGGCATAGACATCAAGAACTCTATCCAAAGAGGTAAGTTGCTGAAGAATATTTGCAAATCATTCTCATGTCGCTTGACAAAGGTATGTGCTGTAGCAGGATATTGTTTGACACACATGAGAGAATAAAGTTCCTTGTATGACAATGGTGTAGGCAATAATTCAAGGCTAGGCATTTGGGCAGCAAACTCGTCAAACGGCACCACTCCATCGGTGGGGTCCGGTGACGTTTCAAAATCAACGACTCGTGCGGGTGAAGTACGGGTCCGGGGGGGTCGAGTAGGGCTCACGCGAGCTCGTCCCTTCTTGGCGGGGGCACAAGGTGGTTTCGGGGCTTGACGCTTTTCCAGTCGTACTTGGCGTTCAGGCTCCGAGCTATCGCTCATGGTTTGATCCGCACTGAAATATGCAGTTTCATTATCCGGAACAGAGAGATCTGCCACTGACGTAACACTCCCTTCAGCTGACTCCACTGGTGGATCGGGAGCACGAAAGTGAGTCTGAGCAAGTATAGGAGGGACATTTGTCTCATCCACTG
The DNA here is from genome assembly GCA_039090855.1 of Macrothele yani. Lineage (NCBI taxonomy): Eukaryota > Metazoa > Arthropoda > Arachnida > Araneae > Macrothelidae > Macrothele > Macrothele yani. Next base: position 122,044,466 of record CM076996.1, read on the forward strand.
GTGGTGGGAGAACAGCAGACGAAAGAACAGTGTCTAGGCTTGGTGGAACAGCAGTCGGACGCACTGGAGCGGAAACCATCTCCTGGGTCCGGTTGGGAGTCTCCGCTGGAACTGCAGACTTGGGAGACGAGGAAACTTTGGGACAATCTTTGTAAAAGTGTCCAAATGCTTTGCAGGCGCTGAAATGAAATTCAGTTAGGAGATCAACATAACGCACCTGCCCAGAACACTTTACTTTAAACTGCACTGGGATCGTGCGAATGCTGTCAGGAGTTGTGAAGAGGACCCGCGCAACGCGACGTATACCACAAATAGATTTGTCGTCGGGATCCTTTGGGGCTGCTGAGAATGTCTTCACCGTGCCTACAACACGACCAAGAGTAGAGAGGACGGCATACAACATTGTATTCGTGACTTCCGGTGGCACTGGATAGAATGACACGTTGATAGGTCGCTGCGCTACAGGAGTAGGCTCTAAGAACTGATCACCGAGAGTGAGACCTGTACGTAGGATGGTGGTAGCATATTCAGCTTTACTGAAGTACACCACAACTGTCCCTACCCGCCGGAACATATGAGAAATGGCTTGTGGGTTGAACCTGTTCTTCAGGGCAGTGGAGTACACCTTTAACGGCGTCGCCGGTAAGGCAACAAACACCACACCTTTATCCAAGGCAGAATTAAAGTTAGCACTAGCTGCAGTATCATCAAGAATGTCGAGAGTGATGGTGCCGCCCTGGTGGCGCAGTGGTCTAAGGCGCTGGCCTCCGATCATTCGTCCGTATGGGGTCCGGGTTCGAATCCCGGTCAGGCATGGATGTTGTGTTTGTCTTACGGCACTGGCTCTCTCCCTTCCCTGGAACCAGTGACCCTAAATTAGGGACGGGCGACTGCTTATAGCCCATTGAGTTGCTCACGGTGGTCGTTAAACCTCCAACCAAAAAAAAAAAAAAAAAAGAGTGATGGTGTTTCCTTCTCGGAGAATATAGGACGCCATGCCCGCCACTCCGGCGTACTGTGTTGGAGTGGAGTGGATAGGAATAGAAGTAGTGACTGCCTTAGAGTAGGTGGTGTAGGATGACTGTTGTGCAGGAATAGAAGGAATGCCATCAGAATCTATGACGTCCATAGCAAAGTCAGTAGAAGTTGACGTATTAGGAGAAGGTAGCGAATCGACGTGAGAAGAGTGTACGGACGTACCGCTAGATGAGGGGAGTGCATCACCGCCAGTTGGATCGGACAGCGTAGCGACGCCTCTGGAAGAAGAAGTGGAGTGCTTCCCGGAAGTGAGGTCGTTGCTAAGTCCCCCACCACCGGAAGACGCTATTTGCACGGCACCTCAGTGATAAGCAATGACCAGCTCGGTCGGAAATAAACACAACGTAAAAACTCAACTAAAAAATGCACTCACCGGCTCGGGAGTCAAACGGAAAGAAGCACGGTACCTTTATACTTCGTACACACCACACACAAAATTAGAGAACTTAAAGCGCTATATACGTGAATTTATACACAAAAATGAGGAGCAAAACAAACGAGCTCATGTGGTACCCACATGTCGAGCTTACTATCGTATCACAGTTGCTTTAAATGGTTTTGAGCGCTCGATTTCGGTATGTTCAGATTCTCAGCAATCTCTCGTGTCATTAAACGCTGATTGGATTGGATCAATGCCTTTATTTTGTCGTCATCAACTTCGATTGGCCTTCGTGAGCGTGGTGCATCTTTCACATCAAAATCTCCAGACCGAAATTTTGCAAACCAATTCTGACACTGACGCAGTTTTAAGGAATCTTCCCCATACACATCACATAACTTTCCTTTTCGGAAGTAATACAGCAGAACATGACGAAAATGTTCCTTTTGACTGTCCATTTTGATATCGACGCCAGACAAGCTCTTGTTAACGATATCATCCACTTTCTGTTTCTAAAACAAGCTTGAACTGTCAGCTGTCACATTACATAATGAACTTGCAGTTTCAAATGACGTTAGTTACATTTCAAGACATATTTCGCCATCTATATGTAAACAACGCAATGTACTTTTTGGCCAGCTCAATACATCACCGGCTGAACTCATTTTACACACGCGCTCTTATTTACACTAGGAAAACAGTCAATAAACTGAAGCAGCAGATCCTAATCGGCCCAAACTGACTAATAAAGTTCACATTTTTGTCAAAGATCATCAATTAAGATGTGAAAGTTCAGACAAGATTGTTTCAGAAGGTGCATGTAACGGCCAAAGGGAAATTTAAATAAAATTAAATAACACATAATTATCAAGAAACTTAGGGAATAAAAGAAAATTGAAAACGTGACTGAAGAAAGAAAGTACAATAATATCCTATCCCCCTTCCGAAACTTCGACTAGGGATGATAACGAATGGATGGAGAAGGAGGAGTATAAATAATGCGAAACTGAAATACCTTTTAAGAGTGCTTACTAGAGATAGGACTCTATATCAAACGAATAAAATACAGTATTTCTTGAAAGCGTCGTTGCGTCACATTACAGGCAGCTACTCTTCACAAATTTCCGTTTCCAGCTAAGAAAATACTTCTGATATTTCTTTGAACAAAGCCAGAAACTGGAAATTTATTTCTTCACTGCTGCATCTTCCTTTCTTGTTTGCTAACAAATGCTAACATTACATGATTCTTTCAGAAGTAATGGGAAATCTTCAGGAACTAAGTGTTCTCATCTGTGCAAGATTTCTTCTTTCTTCAAGTTGGCCGGATGGCAAAAGAATTGTTACCGGCACGATTGCCTTGTTTCCTAGTCTCTTTCGCGGAGTTTTATAGGAATAAAAATATTTTCATTGGCAGTCACATTTTTCATTCTAACGGTTTCCACCGTATCTACCCCGGGCAACTTAATGTGTCATTTCATTTTTTTTTTTGATTGGTGGTTTAACGACCACCGTGAGCAACTCAATGGGCTATAAGCAGTCGCCCGTCCCTAATTTAGGGTCACTGGTTCCAGGGAACGGAGAGAGCCAGTGCCGTAAGACAAACACAACATCCATGCCTGACCGGGATTCGAACCCGGACCCCTTACGGACGAATGATCAGAGGCCAGCGCCTTAGACCACTGCGCCACCGGAGCGGCCATTTCATTTCATACGTAGTGGAAAACACATAGCCGCCCCAGTGGCGCAGTGGTCTAAGCGATGGCTACTGATCGTTCGTCCGAAAGGGGTCCGGGTTCGAATCCCGATTAAGCATGGATGTTGTGTTTGTCTTACGGCACTGGCTCTCTTCCTTCTCAGGAACCAGTGGCCCTAAATTAGGGACGGGCGACTGCTTATAGCCCATTGAGTTTCTCACGGTGGTCGTTAAACCTCTAATAAAAAAAAAAAGCACAAGCAAAATCTAGTAATCTTTGAAACAATATTTCATGAAATGTATACACTGAAGAAGTAGCAAATCATTGGGAACTCCTAGTAGCAAACAGACACGCGCGATATACACTATATTATCAAGCCTATTCGGACACTACCAAATATTTGCATAAGTGCAAAGAATGGTTTTGCAAGAAGGTGCGTTGTGAGTGGGGAGGTAAGTACAGGGGATGGACAAAAATATGGAAATACCTGGTAAAAAGTATGGGTAAAGCGACCAATGTTTTCCGCGTGAAAATGGAGATGGCGTCGGAGGTGTTGATAGCGAATGTGTGCTACGAAATGTGGAAAACCAGCAAATAGCCACAGTCGTTGTCTAGACATTGATCTATGCGTTGCAAGTGAATTATGTCGAAGCCTACAGAGTTTCAAAGAGGGCAGATTGTTGGGGCCCGTATGGTGGGTGCTTCCGTAACCAAAGTAGCAAGTTTATTTGGTGTATCGCGAGGTACTGTATCAAATATTATGACCGCATTTTTTTTATTCACTGACGGAAAAAAAATCCCAACACCACGAAAAAATAGTTGTAGAGGAATGAAATGGCGGCAGTATAATTGTATAGGTAACATATTTATTCGATTAAGGTTTCAAGATCACAGCTTATTGTAAGCGCGAGAAGAGCCATTTTAAATGCGAAATGCTGGTACATTAATATCCGGTGTAACCGCCAGAATGTTGAATGCAAGCACGCAAACGTTCATGCATTGTGTCGTACAGGTGCTGGATGTCAGTTTGTGGGATGGAGTTCCATGCCTGTTGCACTTGGTCGGTCAATACAGGGACGGTTAATGCTGGTTGGGGGTGACGCTGGAGTTGTCGTCCAACGATGTCCCATACGTGCTCGATTGGTGAAAGATCTGCTGATCTAGCAGGCCACGGCAACATGTCGACACTCTGTAGAGCATGTTGGGTTATCCTGTTGGAAAACACCCCCTGGAATGCTGTTCATGAATGGCAGCACAACAGGTTGAATCACCAGACCAACGTACAACTGTGCCGTCAGGGTGCGTGGGATAACCACGAGAGTGCTCCTGCTGTCATAGGAAATTGCTCCCCAGACCATAACTCCAGGTGTAGGTCCAGTGTGTCTCGGCCGCAGACAGGTTGGTTGCAGGCGCTCACCTGGCCTCCTTCTAACCAACACACGGCCATCACTGGCACCCAGGCAGAACCGGCTTTCATCAGAAAACACAACAGATCTCCACTCCGTCCTCCAATGAGCTCTAGCTTGACACCACTGACGTCGCAAACGGCAGTGGCTTGGAGTAAGTGGAATGCACGCTACAGGGCGTCTGGCTCGGAGCTGTCCTTCAAGTAACCGATTTGTAACAGTTCGTTGTGTCACTGTGGTGGCAACTGCAGCTCGAATTGCTGCCACAGACGCGGTACGATGCCCCATGGCCATACGCCGTACACGGCGGTCTTCCCTCTCAGTAGTGCCACGTGGCCGGCCGGAACCCGGTCTTCTTGAGGCAGTACCTTCCCTTGACCACCGCTGCCAACAATCATGCACAGTGGCTACATTCCTGCCAAGTCGTTCTGCAATATTGCGGAAAGAAAATCCGCCTTCTCGTAGCCCTATTACACGACCTCGTTCAAACTCCGTGAGCTGTTGATAATGGCTTCTTCGTCTTCTTAAAGGCATTCTTGACTAACATCAACACCCTACTTCGAATCTCAACGATAACTAACGCTCACGAACGTTACAGCGCGTATTTACAGCAAACCTGCTTTACATGTTCCGAAGGGCGCTACTAGTGCCACACGTATGCGCCAAGCGCGAAATTTGCATAGACGTCATCTTACAGATGTACTCTCACCGCCTACCAACTGTCGTTTATCTAACACAACCCCTTCTTGGTGTTGGGATTTTTTTTCGTCAGTGTATATGGTTCGAACGTTGTGATGCGTTCCGAGTCGGGAATTTTCACGATTTTGTGTTTACATTTGTGTTATTCTCGGGCGATTTATTTGACCTTGGCGAACAGTAAGATTATGCACCACTTTTGCGCAAATGAAGAACGTAAATGCTTTAAAATATCAAGATATTTCTTTGGACAAAACCATTGACTTCCTCAAAGAAGGCGGTACTTTCTACTCTACTGTTGGATTAGAGGCGTTGAAAGGAAACTTTGTCAAGATTTAAAAGTTACTTCATCTCCAAGGTTGTTTGAAAGAACAATTCGGGAAATAACTGAAACTTTAAAACCGCTGGTCAAAGAGAGTTCTTATTACTTTCGCTATTTTCATTTTTATTGTTCGAACGTTGGGATTTGGCCTGTTTTCCATGGTGTGCTAGCAGAATGTTTTCTGCTACAGATAACTGACAGCTGTGTTATCATAAGCATTTTGAGATGTGTTGGCCATTTTAGGAGTGGAGACCGCACATTGTGTTTCTTGAAAAACATCCGATAAACACTAGCGTGGACAAAAGTGTGCATTGAATGACAGAGAGAAGGACATTGCGGAGGATTGTGACCACAAATAAGAAGACAACAGCTGCAAAAGTTACTGCTGAGCTGAATAACGTGATTTCAAACCCTGTGTGTACAAAAACAGTGCGAAGAGAACTCCATGGGCAGGGAATTTATGGTCGAGCTGCAATTGCTAAACCACTGGTTAATAAAGTAAACGCAGCACGCAGGAGAGAGTAGTGCAACACTCATAAAGCATGAACTGCTGAGCAATGGAAGACTCTCATCTAGTCCGATGAATCGACCTTTACACTGTTTCCAACATGTGGGAGAGTTTACGTGTCCCGCCTAAACTTACGATCCGGCTTGCCTTTTGCCGACAGTGAAGCATGGCGGTGTGTCTGTCATGGTTTGGGAAGCCATGTCATGGTATTCTGCCAGCCCCAATATTACCTTGCAAGGTCGTGTCACTGCCAAGGACTATTTAAGCATTTTGAGCGACCAAGTCCATCCCATAGTACAAACAGTGTTTCTTGCCGGCGATGCCATTCATCAAGACAATAAGGCCCCAATTCATACAACTCATATTGTTCAATCATGGTTTGTTGAGCATGTTGATGAGGTTTCCCATCTCCCCTGGCCCTCTCAATCGCCAGACCTCAATATACACTGAAGAGCAATTGAATTAGAGATACCTGTCTAGTAACGCGTGTAGCACCACCTTTCGCCCTGATGACGGCGGCGATTCGTTACGGCATGGACTCGACAAGACACCGGAAGCGTTGGGAAGCCATACGGATCCACGACCCCTGAACAAGTTCCCACAGTTCACGAAGATTTCATGGAGGGGGTCATCTCTCTCAATGGCATCCCAGATGTGCTAGGTCAGGCGACCTAGCTGACCAAGGAAGGGAACTCACGTCGGTGGTGTGTTCATCCAACCATTCGGATACAATTCTGGAGCTGCATTGTCTTGTTGCAGGATGAGGTCCCCAGTGGGATGTTGAAGACGCACAAACGGGAGCAAATGGTTGTCCAGGATATCCCGGTAGCGTTGACTTGTGAGGGACGATGTCACACGTACCAGGGGGTCCCGTTTCAGTCCACGTAAACAGTCCCCAGACGAGAATGCCACCCCCACCAGCTTGAAGAGTACCGTGCTGGCAAGAAGGATCCATCGCTTCATGTGGTTTGCGCCGTACTCGTATCCTGCCATCCGCATGCACCAACATGAATCTCGACTCATCAGTCCAGGCTACATTTTCCCATATGTCTAGGGTCCAGTGGCGATGTTCCCGCGCCCATGCTATTCTTTGCACCCTGTGATGTGCCGTCAGCAGCGGTACCCCTCGTGGGACAATGGCTTCTGTGCCCCATAGCGAGGAGATGGTTCTGGATAGTGGGTCTGCTTACACGTTTTTGTGCACCAGCGTTAAATTGCCGAGTGATTTCTTGCACTGTGGCCCGTCGATCCGATGTTACAATGTGAGCTAGACGACGATGACTCCGCTCATCCACACGCTGTTGTCCACGGCAGTCGGCCCTTGCAGGGATGGTTTTACGGGATTCGATGTACTCACGGTGCACCCGTGACACAGTGGATCGTGAAAATCCCAGTGCCTGCACGACTTCCAAGATGGAGTGACTCATTCGTCGGGCCCCGACAATTTGCCCATGATCAAAGGCGCTTAGATCCTTCGTCTTACCCATACTGCGTCCGACTCTTACTGATTCCCTTAGCATCACTCCTTATATTGTCGGATCGCTGCCTACGTCATGTCGTTTCCGTTTACAGGGCCGTTCACAGCGGCACATTTGCATAACTCCAGCTGGCTCTAATTCAATTGCTCTTCAGTGTAATAGATCCCATATGGGCCGTTTTGGAGAACATGGTTCGAGCCCACTATCCGCCTCCAGTATCTTTACAGGAACTTGAACGCGTGTTGCAGGAAGAATGGTATAACATCCCATTACCCACAACCCAAGACTTATATTTGTCCATTCCAAAAACAAAAATGCTTGTAATGGCTCAAGGAAATACTTGTAACGGCTCGGTTGGTACCGTAACTATCTGCAGAGAGTTGTACAGTGTGGGTTATTATGGTAGAGCAGCGACACACAAGCCACACATCACTACCGTGAATACGAAGCGCCGTTTGGAGTGGAGTACCTCTCGTCATTCTTGGACTGTGGGTGACTAGAAACCTGTTCTTTCGGGTGATGAGTCACGCTTTTCACTTTTCCGATCTGATAGGCGTACTTGGATTTGGCGACAGCCTGGCGAACGATTTTCGTCGGACTGTTCTTCTAATTGTTCAGTTCGACGGAGGCTCCATCATGGTACGGAGTTCTTTTCGCTGGATGGTACTGGGCCCGTTAGTTATTATACCACAAACCATGAACTCTGAAATGTACCTTGACGTTCTGGATAATTCTACTCTACCAACAATGTGGCGGTATTATGGAAATGACAGTTGCCTCTTCCAACACGATCAAGCTCCCTGCCATGGTTTCTTGAAAATGAGATAGTAATATCAAACTGGCCTGCTCAGAGTCCTGATCTAAATCCCATTGAACACCACCTGTGGGATGGTTCATTGTTTAATGGTGCAAGGGCCATGGTTGGCCATGGCCCTTGCACCATTAAACAACGAACAACTTCCTCACGAGGGTTCTTCCTCAAGCTAAACTTCCATAGTTTGATCTGTGGTTTGATGGTATGAAGCTTATTGCTGCCCTGTTGAGACTACAGGGACTGCCACTCGTCCACGATAAATTTGCGTATCAAAGGTCGAAAATCTTGGGAAAACAGTGGCAGACGTGTGGGTGTCATGGAGGAAACAGACCTGGCAGAAAGATCTGCCAGCTCATTACCCCTGATCCCAACATGGCCAGGAACCCAACAGAATCGGACCAAGAATCCAGCACCCTCCAAAGTTCCAAGAAGACGACGAACATCACTGCTGACCGGTGAGTCCGTATCCTTTGTTGAGGATTAGGCTTGGATGACTGACTGGGAATCGATGCAAATCATAGTGCGACGATGGGAACTAGACTGAATGTGGCGCAAAGCGAGTTAAACTGCACGCACCTCTTCCGAAAAGACTGTTGATTCCGGCGGAAGCCTCTGAGCATGAGTGTCATATTCGAAATTTTAAAGTTAGTCAAACCTCAAGTATGAATATATTTCAAATACGTGGAGATCATGCAAATAGACGATGTCATCGCTCTGTTCATTTTATTTTATAAACAACGCATAGCAACTGAAAAATTGTTCATCCGACATCGCTGGGATTGAACCCCAGATCTCTCGATAACTAGCCGAGTACGTTCGCTTTACGCTACGGTGCCCACAATTCATAGCCCTATGTGTGGTTTATCAGTCAGCATCTGACTACACAAATCCTTATTGATGGGCTCAGCAACTGATGTGTCGCCATATGGTGGCGTTCAACAGAGCAAGCTATTTAATTACAGCGGGTAAATCCAAAGGACGATAGAAATGGTGAGAAAGCACTCGGCTAGTTATTGAGAGATCTGGGATTCTATCCCAGCGGCGTCGAAAGAACAATTTTTCAGTTGCTATGCGTTGTTTATAAAATAACGTGGACAGAGCGATTACATCGTCTATTTGCATACCTCAAGTACTCTCACGAATCACTCCTATTACCGGTAATTTCTCATCATACGGATACGGAAAAAGTGAGAACGGAGATTTTCCGTTAATATACGAAAGGAATTGTGGAAAGGTTTCTGAAATTTCAGAAGTTTCCTTTAACACATCTCTAAAACGGTAATTTACGGTCAATATAAGAAAGGAACTGCGGAAAGGTTTCTGAAAATACAGAATTTTTTTTCCCTTGGTATGAAAAATCCATGAAATTCAAGTTTCTTTCAGTCATTTCACGAAAAAGGTTGTATCAGAAATATGCTTCGTTAATTCATGAAAGAAATGACGGAAAGTAGTCCGTGAATTTCAGAAAACTTTTTACAGTATGCCTTTCTTTTTCTTCTCGTCAGCCTCGAGCGCCGAGATCATGTGAAAAGATGGACCTCACAAAAAGAGAGCAATTGTACTCGAAACTGTTCTTAAACAACAGACGAATTTACGGTTATTTGTTGCTTCTTGTCCCCTTTTGCATTAAGCCCCATATCAATTGTTTGTAATGTCTCGCTTCGAGCCGTCTCCTATTTTCAATGTTTAGTCTATGCGTCGCCCGACATGCGCTCCGGCTATTTACGACTTAAAGCGTTAGAAGCTCCGACCACCCAAACCGTGTGCTAAATTCTTCCTTTTTTCCCCTCCTAACCCCGGATAAAACTTCATCTTCTATTTGCGCTTTTAAACCCCAACGAAGCCTCGAACTTAATTAATACCTAATTAATTCGAAACGTCCACCACGCCCATTAATTCCAGAATTAATGGGGATGGGTTGTAACAATATTATTGAGTCTGATTTGCAATCCCCTCAGGTAAGATGTGGATGCTGTTTGTTTTTCCTTCCTTCTTCTTGTGTTTTCATTTTTTGTTACTGTACCGAGCTAATTTTAAAAACTGAATGCATATTTAGTCACTCAAATGATATTACCTCAAAACATTTAGTGTAATAAATAGTTCGTGTTCTTCACATCCTAGAATATAATGCACTGAGTTATGAATTTTTATTTACAGTTATGAAGGTAGAGTAAAGAATCAGGAAGAACTTAAAAGCTCATCGGATTCAGAAAACCTGTGGGATGACCGGTGTCCAATAAAGCATCAGGGTAGCATCGAAATGTACGTACCGCTTCAGAAGGTGAAAGAGCAGAAGAACAACTACGTTGACATCTTGAGTAAAAGTGGAACGCTAAGTTCAAATATTTTGTGGATCATACCAGTCTTCAAGTCCAAATGAATTCCTCTTTTTAATCTTCCTGGTCTGTATGTTTAAACTGACACTGAGACACCTCATTTGATATGTTGTGATTCATCTGCTTAAATTTATTAATTGGATATTATGAGGAGCATGCCAGGTTGTACATCAGAAATTTCCTGCTGTTTCGACAAATTATTTCAGTAATAACCACACTTTGCTTGCATCAACCGTTTCTGATCTTCCCTTTTTTTTGTCTGAGTACTACCCTTTAGAGTGTGCATAAAACCATCAAATTAAGCGGTGCAAATGAATAATATTACGATACAATGTTAAAGAGGTAAACTGCATTTGAAATTAGTCACTAAACATTTATAATATTAAGAGTATATATTTTAATGTAAGAGAAAGCTAAAAAAACTTTTTACAGAAAAATATTGACATCCTATAGTAACTTTCTCTTGCAATCAAATAATGCGTATTACTTATGATAGATATTTAAGAATACTGAAAGTATAAATCTTCCCATTTCACTAAGAAGATAATATTTTTCTTTTATGATAAATATCTGAGATTAAGGTATGAGGTATTTTCCTTTAGAGAGTTTTTAGCAAATTTCGCAAACCAAAGTAAAAGTTGTGGACTCGAAAACACCTTTCGTATTTTGAACTAACTGATAACGACTGTACATAATATGTGAATCTTCATCTATCACTAAATTCCTTGGCTATTTTTACTGTTGTCAGTAATAGGAACAGTGACTTGCATACTGCAAAACTGAATTCAATTTTCGTAACGTCATTCGAAATGTATAAAATCATCAGGTTTTAAATCGGTACATTAAAATACCTGTAGTGTTTTAATATATCGGCTTTCTATGACGTTTCTGATTAATATCAGAAATTGTTTCTAATTTACTTTCATAGACTCTTGAGGTATTTAACTATCAATGTCTGTCGAAGATTCTCTATACTTCGTTTTCGAAGTTGAGACATTCTGTTTCTCAGTAAAAAATGTTATCAATTCGTTCATCTTTACACCAATTTTAGTCTTCAGCGGCTTGGTGTTTTTAATAGCTCTCTTAACACACCTGATCTCAAACCTCATTAGAAGAGGCGGTTCAAAACCAAAATTTTATTATCGAGCTTCCGACTTCTCTCGTTATTTAGAAAGAAAACTTCCTGGTTTTCATAAAACCTACACACCCCCATTTTGGGCTAGACATCCTCTTATTCAGACATTTTGTCCGTCTAGCCCATTTCAATGGATGGACGTCATATTCGAAAGAGAGTACCTTCAACTCAAAGATCGCGGATTAATAGCCCTCGACTGGGCTGCTCAAACTCATTATTCTCCTGAAAACGATTTTCGCCTTCGCGAATCTGCTCCTGTGCTTTTAATAGTCCCACCACTGACGAGCTCTTCTCTGTCTTATGGTCCACTGTGTCGTGAAGTTTTGGCGCGAGGCTTTAGACCCGTGATATTCAATCAAAGAGGTCAAGGTGGCTGTCCACTCATCACTCCTAGACTTCAAACGCATGGAGACGCCAGTGATTTAAGGCAGGCAACGCAATTCATAAAATATTTTCTACCTCGCGCCCCTATCACGGCATTGGGTTACGGGTCTGGATCAGATTTACTCATGGCATATCTAGGAGAATTTGGAGCTTCATCATTTATTGCAGCTTCCGCTGCAATATCACCAATGTATGATCCTAGTCGGCTGTATGATGATGATATTGCAAAGATATATAAATCTTTGCGCCTTTTAAAACTTCGCAACTTCTTAGGTAATCACTACGATGCTCTGAACGGTGTCATCAATTACGAAGCTATAATGAATTGCTCCACTTTAGAAGATTTTGATAGACACCTATTTTGGAAGATGAATGGTTACGACGATGAAGATGAGTACTGGGGTAAAAATGCACCTCTTAGGGATATCGATGATATCGCTGCACCGTTGCTTTGCATAACCAGCCTGGATGATCCATACGTTCCAGAAGATTCCATTCCAATCGAATTATTTAATGTCTATCCCAATCTGTTTTTAGCTGTCACTGAAAAAGGAGGTCACTGCGGCTTCTTGCAGAACTTTTCGTCTTTCTCGTGGGCAGAAATGTTAGCTTTAGATTTCTTAAAAGCAACAATTGCATTTGGTAAATCCGAGTGCAGGAGAGCGAAGCCAGCTTCTCGATGAAATAAATTTTAGATGTGATAATTGGTGTTGCATGTACGAAGTCAAAGTGTACTCGTATAAATTATTTTAAGTGTGGTTCTTGTGTATATTGTTCTACCGTGATATGTTATAAAACTAAGATCACTCAAGAGTATATACGAAGTGATCACAGTTTGTAATCAGAAATTGTTATTTATTCTTAGATAAAAAAAATTATAATGAAACCAGAGACATGCTAGACTGTTGGTTGTGTTCTACTGCTTCCATAAAGAGGTCTTAATGTTTGTCTAAAATTTACAACAGTAGTTCGAAAAAACTAGAAAGCCAACGAAACATATGAAATATTAAGTTTGAGGTTGCAAAACTTGTTTGAGTATTTAGAGAGTGATATTAAATATTTGTCTTTCATTTAAAAATTAGTAAATTGTTTTCCAGTTAGGCATAAATAAAACTGTAGCTTTCGAACGAACTAAATAATAGAAGTTCTAAAGAAGAGCCTGAAAACAAAATCAACGAAGGTATGTTTTATGACAATATTTGAAGTTAGGTAGGCGTATCAAAAGATAAGTTTTACACATGTTTCGCATAACGTTTGTTAAACAATAAGAAACCAAAAAACTGCAATTTCTGGAACATATATATTTCCTTTATTTTTGCACATAATTGCCAAGTTTTAGTAAACACTTGTCGAAACGAGAAACCAGTTTTTCAATATTGAGAAAGTAAAAGTTCGCTCCAAGTTCACGGAGACATGAAAATCTTCCAAATACGTGGAGACAATGTGAATAGACAAAGCCATCGCTCTTTTCACGTTTTTTTTAATTTGCATACAACAACCAAAAAATTGCTATTCGAGCACCGCTGGGATCGTACCCCAGATCTCTCGATAACTAACCGAGTGCGTTCGCCTTACTCTACGGTGGCCAACAATCCACAGCGCTGTATGTGAAGCGCCGTGGATTGTTGGCCACCGTAGAGTAAGGCGAACGCACTCGGTTAGTTATCGAGAGATCTGGGGTACGATCCCAGCGGTGCTCGAATAGCAATTTTTTGGTTGTTGTATGCAAATTAAAGAAAACGTGGAAAGAGCAGTGACTTTGTCTGTTCACGGAGACATGTTTTTACAGCTTCCTTGACTTTATCATCATTTGGGAAACGCTTGCCCCCAAGGTCCTTTTGAATTTTTAGGAACAAGTGGTAATCGCAGGGGGCTAAATCAGGACTGTATGGGAGATGCGGCCATACTTCTGACTTGAGACTGCGAGGAAGCTCCTGCGTGGCGGCAGCTTTGAGTGGGGTTGCGTTGTCGTGCAACAAAATGATTCCTTTAGACAATTTTCCACGTCTTTGGTCCTTAATTGCTTTCCTTAACTTCTTCAATGTCTCGCAGTACATTGCAGCGTTTATCGTACTTCCTTTTGCCATAAACTTTGTGTACACCGGACCCTCGCTATCAAAAACGACCGCTGCCATCACCTTTCCGGCATGCGTCACAACTTTAATTTTCTTTTTTCAGTTGGTGGGCTGGGGCGTCTCCCACGCCATGGATGCCGATTTACTTTCTGGTGCAAAGTAATGCACCCACGTCTCATCGCCGGTGACGATGCGCTGGAAAAAATCTGCCTTCTTCAGAATAACGTTGCAGGAACGCAATTCGATACAAATCGTTTATTTTTGTGCTGTTCTGTTAAAGATCGTGGAACCCATCTTGTGCACAGTTTTCTGAAATGCAGGTGCTGGTGAATGATGGCGTGCACACTACCACATGACATGCACAAACATTCGATAGTTGCATGAATTTCAATGCGGCGGTTGTCCTTAATCAACTTCTCGACGAGCGAAATGTGATCAACGGTCGTCGAAGTCGAAGGTCTCTGCCTGGTTCATCTATAAAATCCGTACATTCTTCTTTGAGCTGCTAGTACCATTTCCCAATTGCCTGGCGAAACATTTCCTCTTCTGCTTAAATAGTCGAAACTTCACGATGGATTTCAGTTGGCTTCAAATATTTTTCCCATAAACAAAGCACTGTTCCGCAAACTTCCAATTTCGAGTAACACTCCTGCTGCTGTGCATAGACGACCATTAAAGAATAAATTACGAAGCACAATTGTTCCACGCTCCTTCCACAACCAAGTAGGTAAAGAAACGTACGACGTAACTACGCAATCACGTTCTTCCCTTCTTTCCATTTCCGATAGTCGCTGCTATGTGAAACTTATTTTTTGATACGCACTCGTATTTATTGTGCTGATAAACGCTAACTGTCAGATCACCAAAAACATCAGAAAAAATACTTTCATTTTCTACTGCAAAATGTATCACCATACTTACCGAAATTCAGAATACGTTTACTTCCAAAAGATGGTATCAATATTCATCATTTAGCATGTCCTCTTTTCTTTTACGTTGCAAATAGAAACATCATTTTCACTTTTTCAAACAGAAATTATGTTTTGGATTTCGCTTATTTGCAAAACTTAACGACTGTTCATGTGTTACTTGTTAAACGAGGAGGCTCATACAAAACGAAAACGTTTCTGAAATGATTTTTCGATGTTATAACGAAGTAAATTTTTCCGTCACTTTTGGTCGACGCCCGGAACAAGTCGCTCTACCAACTGAGCTACGCAGACGTTCATTCTGATTGCTATCTGCCTTTATATCGTGTGCTCCCTGATGGCAGGTACGACACATCTCCCCCCCCCCAAAGAGGGCCGGGGGCATGGCCCACGGGTCAGCCGTGACCATGAATCGTTGCAGGCAGCCATCCACTGTAGAACGTGCACTTGAGAACTCCCAGTCAATCTGGTGTGTGGAATGCAACGTCACACACATTTATTTTTCGAAGCGCTGGAGATGGGATTCTCTGATTTTTCCTATCTCGCGGTGTGGAAAGAACATCACACCAATGCGAGATTTTGAACGGTCGGGTCATCCGGATAGTTCGGGCGCCATTATAACGAAGTAAATTTCTCCGTCATATTTGGTCTACGCCGGGATTCGAACCCGAGTCCGCTTATTCCGGGACAAGTCGCTCTACCAACGGAGCTACGCAGACGTTCATTCTGATTGCTATCTGCTGGCAGGTACGTCACAATGTAACGAATAAAATATTGTAAAACGGGGTAAATCTGCACTTACCAAACACTGTAGATGGGAAAAGATTCGCATTTTTTGTTCGTTGTAAAAATGTGAGAATATGAAATACGAAATGTGGAAAAAAGCGACATGCTGGTTAATTCAAAGAATTTGCTTTATTTCTAACGTACATATTATACATTAACAATAGTTAATAATTCTGAAGTATTAGTTTAATAAAATTAAAAACTTTTTTTGGCTTTCTATGTAATTATATGTACTATGTGTAAACTCTGCGAAAGTGCATTATGGATTTGAATTACATCAGAACTCCAATTATCCGGACTCCATATATCCGATACCCCAATTATCCGGATTGCTTGTTCTTCTTTCAAGGCCAAGTAAAATTAAAATTTTTGCTAATTTATTTACGTGTTTTTAGTTTTATCGTTCATTTAAATAATACAAAATTTTAATGCAGTACAGTAGATATTTATTTTTTTAAACTGTATAACTTTTGTTACTATAAAATACGATAAACGAAAAAATTAAATTCCCTCACGTCAATTAATAAATACGCATTTGGCCTACAGAAAAAGACAACCAAATTATCCGGATTTTCCGAATATCCGGATGGGCTGTGGTCCGAGTTAACCCGGATAATTGGAGTTCTACTGCACTTTTTGTTGTAACAAGAAAAATGACAATCACAGTTTTTGAAAATGCTCTCTCTCAAGGACCCTTCGTTGAGGTACAATAGTAATTATGTGAAAATATTTTATTCAAATTTACATGAACACAAGTCAAACCGCATCGGCACTATGTATTTCAATAGATTCACTGTCGCATATCAAAGAATTTTAGGTCTCGATGCTCATATTATAAACTGCTTTTCCACACATATTGTAAAATTAGTCAGTCAGATATACTGTCCTCCCAAAGGTTTTTTCACGAATTTATTATACAGGGTGATTCATAAAGAAGCATTTATTGACATACATTTGTACGGTGTCGGCCCACCTTTGGCCTTAATGCATGCACTGACCCTTCGGGACTTGCGTTGGACAAGGTTTTGGAACAGAGCGATAGGTATGCGTTTCCATTCAGTACATAATGCTGCCACTAACTATTGCTTAGTAGTAAGCCTTCGTTGCAAACTTCTTATGCGGCGCTCTAATTCATCCTATAGGTGCTCTATGGGATTAAGATCAGGGATATGTGCTGGCCAGTCCACACACGATACGGAATTATCGTCAAACCGCGCCGTAACAGTTCTTGCTTTATGGCTCGGTGCATTATCCTGCTGGTACCAACAAGGCTCAATTCCATAGTATTGCCCCAGAGTTGGTAGGGCATAATTGTCCAAAATATCTAGGTAGACGTGCTGGTTAGCAGGTTTGCCCACGATAACCAATGGGCCGGGAACATACTACGAAAAACACCCCCACACGAGTATACTGCCAGCTCCAAACTTGACCGTAGGAACAGTACACTATGATAAATAGCGTTCCCCGGCTGCCGCCATACCCACACACGGCCATCAGACTGATGGATCGTGTATCTGGATTCATTAGTCCATAGGACCCGTTTCCATTAATCTACGGTCCACGATAAGTGTTCTTGACACCATGCTAAACGACGAGTAGCATTCCGAATTGAGATGAAAGATTTATGAGCAACCGCACGACCACGGTAACCCATGGAATGAAGTTCTCTGCAAATGGCACGTGCACATACCGAGGTTCCAGCATTTTTACGCACCTGTACACTGAGGTCTTGTGCTGTACTCCGTCGATTAGCTGTAACTATAACGCAGTAAATTTCTCCGTCATTTCTGTCCACGCCAGGATTCGAACCCGGATCCCCTCTTTCCGGAATAAGTCACTCTACCAATTGAGCTACGCGGACGTTTTATTCTGATTCCTATCTGCCTTTATGTCGTGTGCGTCCTTCTGGCAGGTACGTCACATCTCCTGGTACGTTACATCATCTCCCCCTTTTTTTTTTTTTTTTCGAAGTGCTGGAGAAGGGATTCTCTTATTTTTCCTATCTCGCGGTGTGGAAATAACATCACACCAATGCGAGATTTTGAACGGTCGGGTCATCCGGATAGTTCGGGCGCCATTATAACGCAGTAAATTTCTCCGTCATTTCTGTCCACGCCAGGATTCGAACCCGGATCCCCTCATTCCGGAATAAGTCACTCTACCAATTGAGCTACGCGGACGTTTTATTCTGATTCCTATCTGCCTTTATGTCGTGTGCGTCCTTCTGGCAGGTACGTCACATCTCCTGGTACGTTACATAACAACTCTCCTGAAGCTTCGACGTCCTCTATCACTGATTGTCTTTGGTCTGCCGGTACGTTTTGCTGCCTCATGCACGCCATGTGTCTTCCACTTATTCAGTACATCCAAAGCACTTGACTTGGGTAGGTTTAAACGCCTCTCGGTTTATCTTATGGACAACCCACTAATATAACACCCAACAATCTTTCCTTTCTCAAAGTCAATTCTCTCCCGCCGTGGCATTTTAACTCAACCTCACCGTGCGATATGATCGCGGTCAGCTGCAGGCTTGTTTTTATACCGTTTGCAGCTGTACCGCGCATCTTAACAACGCAGAAGATCCGTTCATTTGCTTTTGAAAGGGTGTCCGGTGACTCTTATGAATATAGTGCATGTACGAAATGCATTAATGCAACACATAAATGCAAAAAAATTGAGTAATAATACAACTAACATAAACACATGAACCATCAAACATTCAAATACAAATATTATACAATAATAATATACGTATAATGCAAAGTACAAATGAAGTAATAGTAATACAAAAACACGTATGACAATACGAATAGTACTACGTATATTACCAACACTTATACAATCAGCTGTAGTGCAACGTAGCAGGGTGCCAGAGCGAAAGGGCTAGTGTAGGACTGACGAGCCCCTGGTCTCCTAATAAAAAACAAAATTGCCAAGTCAAGAAATTATCCTCCTATAGAAGTTCAATTTACATAATCACAATTGTAGATAATCAAACCAGAAACATATTAACTGTATATCAAGTCTTTTAAATGAAGCATAGTTAACAATTGATCTAATATAAATCGGCAACCCGTTCCAGAGGAGAGGGAAGTGGCATTGATATTATAATATAACATGTTTGTCCGAGCTCTGGGGATCACCAAATTTGTATATCCACGAGTGTAATAAGCATGCGTAGGACGACACACAGTAATTAGATTTAAATGCTTATTAGCATAGACACGCTCATGCATTAACAACATACTATACTGTACAAATTAATTGGGACAAAGTAAAAAATCACTCTTTTTTTCCAAAACTATGCCTTTTTATCATTCTATGCCTTGATATACACTGATAAATACCTGTATTTGTATGAAGTATGTCCTCCTTTAGCAGAAATGACCTCTTGAATTCGTTTTGGCATTGACTCCACTAATTGAGTGCACATATTTTTGACTTCATAATCGTGGAACCACACTTTTATAGCATTCGTTATCATGCGTTCTTTGGTTGTACAGTCCATTTTACCTAAATGTCTCTTCAAAATATTCCACAAGTTTTCTATGGGATTTACGTCTGGTGAATTTCCAGCCCAAACAAGCAAATGAATTTGATTTTCCAGCATGAAATTCTTGACCAATTTCGAATTGTGACATGGGGCCAAGTCATGTTGAAATGTCCCGTCAAAAGTTTACAAGAATTGAACAATCCTACGTTGTAATATTTCTACGAACTTAGCTGAATTCATCATACCTTGAACAGGAACTGAGCTTCCAGTGCCATTTGATGTGAAAAAACCCCAAAACATCTGCTTCAGAGGGTGTTTTACAGTTTGTTTGACATGCTCAGGTCTTAAGGGTTCACAGTTGCTTCGTCTAACGACATTTGCTTGGTAACCCTGCACAAATAAATGAGTTTCATCACTGAAAATTACCTTTTTCCAATCGTCAGCAGTCCATGATTTATATTTTTTGGCCCATGCTAAACGTTTTATCTTCATTTTCGCATTCAAATATTGTTTTTTCGTTGGTCTTTTTGCCTTCCGGCCAACTTCCAGAGGCCTACGGCGTACAGTTGAATGACTAACATCACAACCACTAGCCAATAAATCTCTTTGAAGGTCGGTGCTTGTTTTTTTCTTTTTTTGGATCCATTTTACTATTTCTGATTAGATATTTATCGGTTCGTGGAGTTGTTTTTCGTTTTCTTCCACATTTATCTCTCCTTTTTGGAGACTATGATCCAGATGCATTGTATCACGTAAGCAGTCTTGATACACTTGATTTGCCTACACCAACTGCAGAAGCGATATCTCTCACTGTCATAGAAGTGTGATCCTTCAGAGCAATAATTTTTGCACGCTTCCTTGGGGAAATATCCATTTTTCAATACACGAAAGCAACACGTACTCACAGAGAGCAAAAACTAACATCCATCTGTCACACACGAAAGCAACACGTACTCACAGAGAGCAAAAACTAACATCCATCTGTCACACACGAAAGCTCACAACTGAAGCTGAAGTGCCTATTTCCTGTTTAAAACCGGTCAAATCACATTCTTACGATCAATTTCTAAGTCACACCACCTCACAGCTGATAAAACCGGTTTACGTGGGTTTCCGACATCAACTGGCGATCACATTACAATTCTGAGAATAAAATAGCTTGTCTCAATTAATTTGCACTGTATAGTAAGTCAGAAAATGTACAGTTTTTCAAAAATTAATAACCTTTAACGGTATAACAAACTACCTACATTTTCCGATTGATTTAACAATCGAACAAATTTGTTTTGCAAAGCTAAAGACAGTAAGACATAAGTGGGTAAATAAAAGAATAATAAAGTACTCTCTTTATTTTAATTGGCAAGCAACCCAAAATCCTGGACAAAACTCCAATACGAGATCTCAACTTAACTGCCAAGGCATCAGCATGTGCATCCCACCGTACATTTTCATGCAGATGAACCCCCAAACATTTAACATTTGCCTAAATAGCCAAAGAAATATCATTCAAATAGATCCGGGGAGTAGTTACTGTCACAACCCTTCGACCAGAGAAAAGAACACAATTTGTTTTAGGAACATTGAGGGTTAAAATATTCTATGTATCTGGTTATTTTCGACTCTTTTGGCTTACTCTTTGTGGGTGGGGCGATTTCAATGTCGAGAAGTTTATTACTAATACACAATGAGGAAACCACTACCAGTAGGAGGAAGGAAATTTTAATACGTACTTCTCTATCTGAAAGGTTTTTCCCAATAAGTCTCCTAAAACGCAAATATTTTGAGGTAAAATTATTTTTCTTAGCATGACATACACATTTATGCCATCTGGCAAAAATTTCTGCTTCTAAAATGCTTGAAAATTCATGCAACACCTTTATCATACCTACCTCTGTCTGATCCCAAAAGATGTTTCGAATTTTCCAGCACAGATATTAAAATCTTTCAACATCTCGCGAGAACATTTTGCTCCTGGGAAAGGGCTAAACCTGGTTTGAATCTTGATCGTGTTTATATCAATCCGATACTCAAAAATATTTTTTCAAATACGACTTTTGGACGCAGAAATATGGACAGACTGAACAGAAAGAAACTTTTGGTCTGCACATGTTAGCGAGAAACATACTAAGATGCTTCTTTTTCTTTTTTTACGCAGCTGGCTGTATGTGTGGAAATGCATTTAGATACGGGGTTTTGACATGTTTACAGGAACAAATTTGATTAAATTTATATCGAAGGAAATAACATGGTCACTGACAGCTAGGAAATTGAAATCCTCTTCAGCCACGATGCATATATATATTTTACATTAATTTTAAAGAAGGAAAACTGGCAGTAAAAGCAAATTGACATGGCAGGTCTAGAATTCAGTTATTAGAAAAACTGATGCCTCCGATTTTTTTCACCTACGTCGCTTTTCTTCTGCATGGAAAAATTATTTCGGAAATAAGTAATTTTTGAATGCGCCTCCTCGCAAGTCTAATGTGGTGCTAATGATTAAACTTTATCATGCAAGAATTTAAAAAACCAAATGAGTAAAATGTTTCATTAAAAAAAAATACGATTCTGTCTTTTTTTTATGTTATCATATAGCTGGGAAATGTTCTTAACTTGTTTGACCAAGTTAAATGATCTCATTTGAACTTCTCAGAGTAATTTTGTTAATCATTTTGACTTTCCTGATAAAAAAAAATGGAGTCTTTAGATACATTTTAACCACGATTCTTTTCATCACGAAGTTTCAGTTTCCTATCAAATGATCATGTAAAGCTGTCTAACAGACAATTTTCAGTGTAATAAGTACCGTTCAGTGTTAATTGACAGTCATTTGTATTCCAGTACCAATGTTTACTACGCCATATTCAAGTTTAATTTGAATTACATATCTGATTCATTCTTATCTTTTAAGTGATTATGAATGTTTATTGTAATGTCTCAGCGTACGCTTCAGTTGTCTTCTTTGCTAGAATTCTGTTTATGTTTGCACTATTTTTTCGCTCTGTAAGATTTCCTCCAAGTGTACATAAGCCAACTTTCATGCATGTTAATGTACATATTTATATGAAACAAAAATCATCACCATGTAATTACATATGCATATATTAATACGTAAGCATAAATATTTACGTACGCAGATGTAAATTAATTGTAAAACTGTTTGTAATAATAATTGTTGTTACTAATCGTGATGACTAAAGGGTAATGTACATGAATTTGGATTTTAAATATTCAGATTTATTTTCTAAAAGAATAACTAAATTCCCCAAAATTTATCTTGAATAGATTTCAAGATTTTTCCCTTGTATAAAAGTCTTATCAGCTCTACTGCTTTATTATTTTTCTAGAAATTTAAGAGATTTTAAGTTTTAATAATTATTTTTAAATGAAGAGGAACGTGAATTCCGACTTTTTCTTACTTTTGCATTTTGAGAGTGTTGCTTCGTGAAGAAAAATATCATTTTTTTAAACCGATCTGTTCAAAAAGCATGGACTGAACAGATAACATTCTGAATTATTTTTCCAATGATTTTGGAAAATGAATCAAAATATATACAAAAATGTTATTTGAATTTTGCAAACTTTGTTTCTGGAAGCACACAGGAGTTTTATGAAAAGCGTTCCATTTGCTTTTTAGAACCATAAATAAAAAACTACACTGACTAAAATAACTTCAAAATTACTTTTTAACAAAAACTAATTTTGAAGTTATTTTAGAATAGAAACAAACATCCGAAAATCTTCTTTTGGTTGGACTGTGAAGCATTTACCCCATGAAGCAAAGGAATTTAGGAAGTGAACTAGTTCTCTCCCTCTCTGTCTCTCCCCTATGTTTCTTTTTCTATCTCTGTGACCCTCTTAATCTCTTTCTCCCTCTCCTAATCTCCAAGTCACTATTTGTCCTTTGCCTCTGTCTGTCTTTCTTTGTCCTCCTCTGTTGCTCACACTATTTTTGTTCTCCCTCTTTCTCTCTCACCCACCCCCCGCGCCGCTGTTTTCCTCGGACGCTCTTTATCCTTTTCCTCTCCCTATGTCTGTCTGTCTCTCTCACCCTATCACGTTCTCTCTCCCACTCTCCTAGTTACTATCTCTTCTTTTTCTCTGCCTGCCTGTATCCCGCTCTCAGTGTCATCCTATTCATACTCTCACCCTTTTTCGTTTTCCTCTTTCTCTCTCTCGTTATCTCACTCTCACAATCACTGTCTCCCTTGAACCCTGTTTATCATTTTCCTCTCCCTATGCATGTCTCTATCCCGCTCTCCCTGTCATCCTCTGACACCCTCATTTGTTCTTGTTCTCTCTTTCTCCCACTCTCTCAGGCACTCTCTCTCGCACACTCTTTCTCCTTTTCCTCTGCTTCTCCATCTCGCTCTCCCTGTCAGCCTCTGTCTCTCTCACCCTATTTCGTTTTCCTTAGCTCTCTCCCTTTCTCCTGCTCACTATCTTTCTCGCAACCTCTTTCTACTTTCCCTCTGTCTGTCTGCCTGCCTTTCGCTCTAATCTTGTCTCTTCCACCATATCTTGTTCTCTCTCTCTCTATCATCCTGTCTTTTACATCCTATCGTTCTCTCTCTCTCTCTCTCTCTCTCTCTCTCTCTAAGAATTTTTCTGGTCCGAAAATATTGAGCTGGATCCATATCGTTCTTTTTTAGAACCATAAAACTAAATTCCGCTGACTCAAAATAGTTCTGAATTATATTTCTTTAAGAATAGGAAAACACACACTAAAAATATTCTTTTGCGGGACTGTGAAATGTATTTTATATGAAGCATACAGAATTTAGAAAATGGAGCGCTCTCTCTCTCTCTCTCTCTCCAACACCCCAAGTCTGGACTGATTCCCTGACTAGGTCTGTTTGAACAAAGCCGAAAAATCAATCTATCTACGTCTCCCCGATGGCTAAGTGGTCCGAGGCGCGAGACTTCAACCAATCGTCGGAGATCGGCCAGATCTCGAACCCCGGATGAGAACTGTGATGTGCAGCTGTCTAATAGCACAGGATCTGTCTCTTCCATGGAAGCAATGGCCCCAAATTAGGGGCGGGTGACTGCTTATAGCCTTAGATAATCCCGGTAGGCGTTAAACCCCCAAACAAATAAAATGTATCCATTTATTGAAAGGAATAAAATAAGTTAGTTCCAATCTAGAAACCAATAACATTGTCATCTGTTAGGCAAAAGCTAACTTATTACTTCAAAATAATTTGTTTCTGTGACTGGAAATAAATTGTCTTCTGTTGCTGACAAGTCATTATTCTCTGAACGTTTTATTATTAAAAGAAAATAATGTATGCCTCCTGGCATAACACCGTCAATGTTTTATTAAGCCTTCTGCGCTCATTTTCTCCCTGTAGTTCTATTTTACAAACTAAATCTATAAGCGGATTGTCAAACTACTGCTCTTGAGCATTGCCAAGGGACCTGACCTTATTTAATTTCAAATATTTCCTTTCAGCAATTTTGGCATTTTGTGTTTTCGATTGAAGCTTTTAAAAAATAAAAATATCAATTTCATTCTTTGCGAAACATCCTATTTTTAGTCATTTGTAACGAAACGTTCGACAGAATCTTCTTGATCCTACACGAACACTGGGGAGTTCATGTATTTTCCAATACTTTGGGACTAATATTTTTGACGCGCAACGAAGCCTTTGGTGATATTTAACGTTTGGGAATGCTTGAGGTCTTAATAGAAAAACACCGTAACAGTAAAATCTCTATTCTTTTACCCTAGCGGGAAAAATCTTTCGTCGCTGAACTTACTTGTGAACATAACTGTTCACATTTAATCTTATACAACTGAATTCAGTTGTGATTCGATATCTTCGCGCTTTTTTTTTTTTTTTTTTTGATTGAAGGTTTAACGACCACCGTGAGCAACTCAATGGGCTATAAGCATTCGCCCGTCCCTAATTTAAGGTTACTGGCTCCAGGGAAGGGAGAGAGCCAGTTCCGTAAGACAAACACAACATCCATGCCTCACCGGGATTCGAACCCGGCCCCCGTTCGGACGAATGATCAGAGGCCATCGCTTAGACCACTGCGCCACCGGGGCGGCTCTTCGCGCGTGTGACATATATTCTAATTTAACTTTTATTTTTAGTTCCTTTTCCTATGTAAATTTGCGTTTGTTCTCCTTTGCACTTTCCAAACTTAACGTGATATCTTCTCTCTCACATGAATGAGGTTGGCAATACTTTTGAGGTCAGAGAGAGTGACGTATGAATGTGATGAGAACGGTAGATAAAAAGACGGAACAGCAGTTGCTTAGTGTGTGTGTGTGTGTGTGTGTGTGTGTGTGGAGATGTTCGATCGTTGTTAAGATAGATTAACCGACCGATAATTAAGGTATTATGTGTGAAGAGTAAAACTCTCAGTGCTATATTTTGGATTTCATCTACTGTGCCGGACTAATAAAAGGTTATCGTAAATTTGACTTCTGTATATGTTTCGTCTGGCAGTAAATGCTTAATTTGAACTATCCCGTGCAACTATTGCATCGTATTATCATTCAGTTCAACATTTCCTTAGTCATGGTTTTAGACATAGCGTAACACGATTCTCGCCCACGAAAAAGGGTTACGTTAAACGCTCTGCAGAATTTTTTCTGTTCGGGGGTCTAACAACCACAGAAAGCATATTATAACGAAGTAAATTTCTCCGTTATTTTTGTCCACGCCCGGGCATCGAACCCGGGTTCCCTCATTCGGTAATAAGTCGCTCTCCCAACTGAGCTACGCGGACGTATACTCTCGCTTCTATCTGCCGGTGCAGGCACGTCGCAATATCGACAGGTTTAAGAAGCCGCCCGTCTCTAATTTAGGGCCACTGGTTTCAGGGAAGGGAGAGAGCCAGTGCCGCAAGACAAACACAACATCCATGCCTCACCAAGATTCGAACCTGAACCCATCTCGGAGGTATGATCCGAAGCCAGCGCTTAGACTACTGCGCCACCGGGGTGAGCGCCATATATAGGTTTTGCAGTTTTAAACTTCAGAAGCTGACTGCTAAAAAGTGCTTAACGTTAGCAGGACACTTTGGGGACCGGACAAGAAAAGCCTGCGGCGTAGAGTTACGGAAACGATGCTCCTTGGAAAGCAATCCGGAAGACCACCTAATGCGAGATGTAAAGATTGTGCCAATAATGAAATGAAGAAAGAGAGCTAAGAGTGGAGAAAGAGGATCCGTAGCAAAGAGTCCATCTAGATGTGGGAATAATTACGCTGCAAAAGAACACCGAAACAGTATTTTGGGGGAAGTCTGGTCTTTGCTTTCCGCTCACAAAAATGACAAACCCAGAAACAGAACTTAACGGAAAATCATCTTATTATGTCTTCTTTCCGATATGCAGTCTATAACGTAATGTCTTTTTCGTGAGCAAGACTGGTTTTACGTTATGTCTAAACCATGACTAAGGAATGTTGAACTAAATAAGAATACGATGCAATAGTTCCTAATTAAGCTTTTACGGCCAGACGAAGCATAAACAGAAGTCAGACTTACTATAAATCTTTATTGGTCCAGTACAAACTTCAGTAGAACTCTACAATATAAGACAGCAGATATCAGATTCCATTTACCTAATTGAACGTCTACACATCCCTCTGAGCAACTGTCGTATCGTCCTTTTTATCTATCGTTCTTATCACAGTCATACGTCACTTTCTCTCTGACCTGAAATGTGTTGCCAACAGTATTCTCGTGAGAGAGATGTCACGTTAGGTTTGGAAGCATAAAGGAGAACAAACTCAAATTTACATAGGAAAAGGAACTAAAAATGAAAGTTAATTTAGAATATACGTCACAAGTCGAAATTACCGCCACTTCACGATACCCGCACGATACGCAAGAAAAGCTATCCAGTTATTATTTTGTATTTATGATAAGTTCCCACACAATGAGCTGGCATACGATTCTTAATATCGTCAAAGCATCCCAAAGATACCTGCACCAAGTGAAAATCCTATCACTCATAAGCTTCCCGAGAAAATTTCAAAATTCTACGTATTTTGGAAATTAAATTCAAACACCATGCTAGTTTAATGAGGACAAGTTGGGTCCATTCTACTGAGCTCTGTAGTTGTTGAAGGTCGTAATAAGTCCTGCAATCTGAAGATGAAAGGTACAGCTTGGTAGTCCCGAGGCCAGCTCGGTCTACTGTCAACGAGGGAACGTAACAACGAAGCATTCCAATCTCGTGTTCAGTTCTGCTCGTGGAAAACACAGTCCAAAAAAACTGTTCAGTTAACTCAACGTTTTGACATCTGAAAAAAGGCTACCCCGTGGCCGAGGGGTCAGAACTGTGAGTTTCTGCCTATTCGTTGGGATTGGGGCCAAGCTTTGTGTCCCGATGAGGCATGCGTGGTGTTGTACTTTACGGAACTGTCTCTCTACCTTTCTTGAAACCAGTGGCCCTAAATTAGGGACGAACGACTGCTTATCGCGCTTAGCGTTGTTCCTGGTGTTCATTCGATCCCGATTAAAAACAAGAAAAATGACACCTTATTTTCGGGTGTAATACGTACGTCATTTGAATCCGTTCTAACACGAATTAAATTTTTCAAAGCTATTCAAAGTCAATGGAACCAGTATGCAAAATAATAGCATCTGACCGAACAAAGAAGGTTTCAATCGGGTTTTTAATCCCGCAGATATTGCTGTAAACGGAATCCTAATCTTACGCCCTCTGATTGCAGGCTAAGAACATTTTCAAATTATATGAGAAACATTCTCAGCGGAAACGCTCTCCAACAAAGAAATATTTTTTTAAATCGGACACTTAGAAGCACAGATATCGACAAATATACGATATGCATTTATGCTCCCTGGCGGGAAAACATGCATTATTTTAAGAAGAAAGTATTCTCAAAAGGTTTTTCAATGTGAGAGGTATCGGTCCAGGAAATAATTTTTTCAATCGAGATTTTAGGAGCTCAGATTTTGCTCCAAATTCATCAGAAGAGGAAATTAAGACTTACGCCCCTGGTACCCAAACCATTTTTTACCAAAAATGAGAAATTATACGCAGAAGATTTCCCATCAGGAGCTGTATCCGGTGCAGAAAATGTTTCAAGGCGAAGTTTTACAATCTGAAATATCGTGGAAAACGCAATTTACCTTTACGCCCCCTGGACTTTTTTCAGATGTCAAAACGCTGAGGAAAGTCTATGATTTACTTGAAAATTTTGAAATTATATGAAAAACATGTCGCACCGGAAACTATCGAATAAAGAAGGAATTTTTCAAATTGGACTATTAGAAGCAAAGATATTGACAAAAATAAAATATACATCTACGCCCCCTGGCGGAGAAGCTATTCAATATTTTAAGAAGAAAATATTCCGAAAAGGTTTATCGACGTGAGTGGCATGGGTCCTCGGAAGAATATTTTCAATGGAGATTTTAGGAAGTCAGGTTTTGTAGCAAATCATCAGTAGCAGAAATTAACACTTACGCTCCCTGGTGGCCAAACCATTCTTTACCAAAAAAATAGAAATTATATGCAAAAGATTTCCTATCGTATCCGCTGAAGAAAAAAAAATTCAAATCGCAGTTTTGAAAGTAGAGATATCGGGAAAAACGCAATTTACTTTTACGCCCCCTAGCGGAAAATCTATGCGTAACTTGAAAAAGGGATTGTACCTAAAATACTCTTCGACATAAATGGAATCAAAAGGTAAAAGATTTTTTTCAATCGAATGTCTAGAAGCAAATATATGGAATAAAATGTATTTTGAATTCCATATCATCTGCATTTACGCCCTCTCGCGGCGAAAAACAAAATAAAGGATCGTCAGTCGCATATTTCAAGCTTCCCGATGCAAAAATAATTTTCAAATCGGACTAATAGTTGCAGAGGTATGGTGTCCACAGACAAACGGACAGACAAACCGATAACAGCAGCACGATCTTTTTTTCACAAAAGACGTGCTAAAAAATGGAAACTTCTGAAAAGTGATGAAAACAAAAAAGACAGGATATGCTGACAAATTGCAAACCGGTGCAGTCCGCCATGTGGCGCAGTGATCTAAACGCTGGTCTCAGACCGTTCGTCTGAATAGGCACGAGTTCGATTCCCGAATAAGGCGTATTAGGTGTGTTTCTTTTATGACATATTAGCTGTTTCCCTTTTTTGGAACCAGTGGCCCTAAACTAGGGACGAACGATTGTTAAAACCCAATGAGTTGCTCACAATGGTCGTTAAAACCCAAAACAAACAAACAAACAAACAAATTAGTGCAGCGTTCTGACTCTTAGAATGAAGGACAAAGCTGTTAAACCAATCTGGTATATGCTAAACAGCTGATCTCTTACGGTTATTGTGAAGATAGTCCAGTCATCCACCTCTGAAAATTGATAAAACCCGGCAACCCAGACAGCAGCTGTCAAACCATTCCGTCTTCTGACACTTCAAATGGATGGCTATTAACATACCACTGGAGTATTTTGACTCCTGAAATGTGATCACTAGTAACCAACAAGTGCAATGACCTGACTAGAAAAACGACAATATTTGATGGAATTCACAGACCAGTGCAACGTCATGGTCACAAAAAATGTCCTAAACTCCATCAAAGCGTGATTACGCTAGTTAGAAAAAATTAGATTTTGTTATTCTACTGTTATTTCGCTGCATGGTACTAGTTTCTGTGTGTCACAGATACTGGGATGCGAATTCAGTAGGTACAACTACCTACTGACGTGTTACCCCGCTCTTGGTCCTCTTGGTCTGCAGAACATTTGACGGAACATGGAACGTATCAGATGCTAGAAACGTCGTGCAGCAATACTATACCATGCATTATAACGTACCTAAAGAGTTGAAAACATGTGTCAAGACGGCAAATTTACAACGAGACATTTTGTCCGTGTAGCTCAGCTGGGAGAGCGACTTCTTCCGAAGTGAGGGGAAACGGTTTCGATGCCCGTCCCGGACAAACTTGTGTTTTCACATTGGATGATGTGACAAGCTACAGAGGTGAGAACATGTGTCAAGACGACAAATCTGCAACCAGACATTCTGCCCGCGTAGATCAGTTGGGAGAGCGACTTACTCCGTAGTGAGGGGACACGGACAAACTTGTGTTTTCACATTGGAGCCCGATTGTGGAAAGTTGATCCACTGGCCATTGGGCTCTTCGAAAAATGGGTCATGTTTTTTCGACACATTGTTTGGAATTAATGAAAAATTCCTACTTTGCTTCAAAAAAAAAAAATTAAGAGAGAGATGATATGACGTACTACAGAGGTGAAAACATATGTCAAGATGACAAATCTGCAACGAGACATTCTGTCTGCGTAGCTCAGTTGGGAGAGCGACATACTCCGGAGTGAGTGGACACGGATTGGATGACCGTGGCGGACATACTTATGGTTTCACACCTGGAACTAATATTACTTCTCTGTTCGAAAAATGTGTGATGAGTCTAGAATTAGTGAGAATTTCTTCTCTACAGAAAGGTAGTTCAAGCAGGGTTTGCGGGGAACCGGAAACCTACGATTTCGTGCAACCCCCACCTCTTTCTCAAGAGGGGATATATGCGACGTGCTACAGAGGTGAATTACATGTTAAGGGGAGTCGGATTGTTCCAAGGGTCAAATAATTCGAATTTCAGGTTTTAAGCTATTTTTTATTCTATGCACCTTTAGGTTTAATTTGATACCAAATTTATGTGATTCTGTGCAGTACATCACATTTAATGAGCATTTCTATGACGGAATCGTCTCATAATGTGTTGTGCCCTAAAGGTGCTGAAAGCTGGTGCAAGTTCCAGAAGGCAGTAGATAAGAATGAACCATATGACCATAATGACCAAATACACCTACCAAGAGCTGTTATGGACGAAATTAAACACATCTTTAGAGATTTAGCAAATCCACAGCTCCTCCAGAAATGTTTACATGGTGGCACTCAAAATCCTTGCGAGTCCTTGAACAGGACAATTTGGTCAAGAATTCCGAAATCTACTTTTGTAATGAAAACAGCATTAGAATTAGGTGTTTGTGAGGCTCTAGCTACTTTTAATAAAGGGGATCATTTATAGTAAAATGTGAACTTCCGAAAAAATTGGGAATTTCTCCTGGCACAAATTGTATAGACACAATGAAAAAAACCTGATGAACGACGAATTGCAAAAGCTGAAAAAACGATTCAAGAAATTGAATAAAAAGTGTCGCCAGAAGGGCAGCCTAGCCAAAAGAAGTTGGAGGACATGTACCAAGAGCAAGAGGACCCAGAATATCCTTCATTAAGGTAAGATTAGCTGCATTAATTACCTAAGTATTAACTTTCCGTGTGTTTCCTCATGCATTAAGGTAAGATTAGCTGCATTAATTACCTTAGTATTAGCTTTCAGTGTGTTTCCTGGAAAAAATTTTTTTTTCAAAATATAGGTACACTTTTCTCAGGAACCATAGTGGATATCTGCATGATTTTTTTCGTTTTGTTCCTCATATCTAGCTCTACATTTTGAGCAGAGGGATTTTTAAAATTCTTATTAATTTTGAAATTATATTACTTCACAATTTATTTTTTGTAGTTTTTAGATCAATTTTTAAACAATATTTTTTATCTAAACTTTTTTTAAAAAACTCTCTGCTTTTAAAATGTTATTATATTGTGTATTTTACAGTGGAAAAAATTAAGCTTACAGTGGTGGCAAAAATTGTGGACGCATTTTGAAACTTTCATGTTTTGCAAATTTGCAGGCTTATAGTAAATGTTATTTTGCACCAAATGCAAATGTTTATATCAATTTAAAGAAAATTTAATACTGAATTCAATAGAAAAAACAGAATTCAAATTTATGCAGTACAAAAAAAGCTATTCTTACTTTAGTCTAAAAAAGAAACAAGTGTGATTCAGTTAAGAAGCAGATTGGAAGTGCAAACCCTACTGGCCAATCACAGTCCTTGTTCTAGGGACCAATCAAATGGCAGTATCTTCAATATATCTTGTGTGAAGTTGAGAACAGCCAGTTTTGCTGTTTGTTCTGTAGAAGAAAGATTGTTAGAGGTGAAGCGAAATTGAAGATTATGACCAGGGTTGTTTATTACCTGAATCGGGTCTTTTTATGCTGAAAGTGCAAGGCCAGTAGGTGTGTCAGTGACAACATCTGGTGCACGAAAGTGCTGTTTACGTTATCAGGAAACAAAGTCACTGAAAAACAAACCAGAAAAAGGCAGATAAAATTGCACAAAAGCTGTTGATGACAGATGAATAAAAAGACTGTCTGAATGACAGAAAAATTTCATCTGAGGCAATCAGAGCTGAACTGTGTTCAACTGGTGTTTCTGTCAGTTTAAGAACGTATAACGAAGTAAATTTCTCCGTCATTTCTGTCCACGCCAGGAATCGAACCCGGATCGCCTCATTCCGGAATAAGTCACTCTACCAATTGAGCTACGTGGACGTTCATTCTGATTGCTATCTGCCTTTATGTCGTGTGCGTCCTGCTGGCAGGTACGTCACATCTCCCCCCCCCCCGAAAGAGGGCCGGGGGCATGGCCCACGGGTCAGCCGTGACCATGAATCGTTGCAGGCAGCCATCCACTGTAGAACGTGCACTTGAGAACTCCCAGTCAATCCGGTGTGTGGAATGCAACGTCACACACATTTATTTTAGATTCTCTGATTCATCCGGATAGTTGGGGCGCCATTATAACGAAGTAAATTTCTCCGTCATTTTTGGTCTACGCCGGGATTCGAATATTCCGGAATAGTCCGCTTATTCCGGAATAAGTCGCTCCACCAACTGAGCTACGCAGACGTTTGTTCTGACTCCTATCTGCCTTTATGTCCTGTGGCGTCCTGCTGGCAGGAACGTCACAAACGATAATGAGCAGACTGTCAGATATGGGACTAAGAGGTAGGATTCCGAGAAAACAAGCCGTATCAGAATCCACAGCAGAGTACGAAACGACTACAGTGGGCAAAAGAACACATTGGATGGACAGTCCATCAGTGGAAACAAGGTATTTGGAGTTACAAAAGTAAGATATCCTTATTTGGTAGTGATAGCCGAAAATACGTGAGACGTAGAGTAGGAGAAGAGATACATCCTAACTGCATGGAGGCCAATGTAAAGCACTTAAAAAGCGTTATGATTTGGAGCATATATGGCAGCAAATGGTGTTGTCCGCCTTCATGTAATCGACGGCACGCTGAACGTAAGAAAATGCATTGACACCATCTTGGAACCAATACTGCTACCTTCCATCAGGGATCTCTTTCCCAACAATGAACTATTTTTTTTTCGGTGGGATTCAGCTCCCTCCCACACAGAAAAAATATGCAATCAGTGGATCACAGCAAAGTCCATTCCATTGTTGACCTAGCCAGGAAACAGCCCTGACCTAAACCCGCATAGAAAATTTGCGGCACCGTTTGGAAAGCTTTGTACGAATGAGGCGTCCATCAAATAAAAGGCAATTAATTGAGGCTATAATTGCTTCCTGGCACCACGCAATGACGAAGGCACTTGATGGCTCAATGAGACGTCGCTGTGATGAGGTTTTAAAGAATAAAGGGTACCCTACCAAATACCGATAGTACATTAAAATCGTAAGTGCATTATAGTATATTAAGCATGACTGCAGTATTCCCTGAATAACTTTTCTTTTTGTACTGCATATATTTGCATTCTGTTTTTGTATTGAATTCAGCATTAAATTTTCTTTAAATTGACATATAAACATTTGCATTTGGTGCAAAATAACGTTTCCTATAAGCCTGCAAATTTGGAAAACATAAAAATTTAAAAAAGTGCCCACAATTTTTGCCACCACTGTATATCTGTTGTAGTTTCTGAAGTGAATGTACCTAAAGTTGTGCAAATTAACATGGGGAAGATAGAGTCATCCAACTCCCCTTAAAACGGCAAAGTTGCAGCGATACGGTGTAGCTTAATTGGAAAAACGTACGGCTCCGGGTTCAAAGCGGCAAAAATGTGTTTTCAGATCCTTCAACAGTAAAAGAGTTGAGTTGCAACCAACCGGGAAAATTATTTCAAAGATATTAAAGATTCATTTTTCTCTTGCATATTTAAAACCCTTCAAAGCAACGTAATATGGCAGAGGCAATGTGTTTTTGATTTGCAATCACATTTTAATTTAGAAATTCTTATCCACGAATGTTTACATGCTGTTAAGACACGAGAAGAAATGGAATTTCTTAAGTAATGTTATATCCGTTACCGATCCCAATTTCAGTACAACATTAAGAATTATTTTCGAAAGCAGTTTATCTCGCCAGTGCTCTTATACACGGAATAATGGCCGCCTGGAGAAGGCGGAGATTGACTTTATTTGCCGTAACTCGCTTTCCAGAGTCTGCCTATGATTCATCCTCCGCTGTAAGATCATTTTCTGACCTGGAGGCACGCTTCGCAGAACGCATCTGCACATTCAGCTTAAGCTATGAATAATTAAAGAGATGTGTGCGGATGCAGATTAATACAGCAAAAAAAGAAAACTGCCACGAAATCGTGCTCAGATCTTTTTATAAAATACCTAGAATTTTTGCGTTTTCAGGAAATGCTTTCAAAACGCTAATTCTTCGTGAATACTTAATTATATATTGTTGACGGAACGGAGACGTTTCACGAAAAATAATATCTGGAGGTTAATGACAAATTCGACATTCTACGATGCATAAATCATTTTTCTGCCCATTAATAAATTAAACACAACTTTACTTCCTTAAAAATTATCGCCTGCTCTTTCTGAAACAAATACCACATTTTTGATGACGTGCGGGACATTTCCTCTATAAATTAAGAGCTGCCTCTCTATTGGAGAATTTTTAAACATCAACGGGAAATTTAATTGGTGCAGACGTTTCCTTTTACGCAGATTTTTTCAGTGTTCGTGCCTATTTTTTTTAAATGGTTGTTTGGAAATTTGTATAGCTTACATTAAATTATTGAATAAACAAAATAATATATTTATTTTTACGTCTGGGTTGGTTGTTTAATTTTTATGGCGCAAGGGCCATGGTTGGCCAAAGAGCGCCATACAAAAACACTCAAAACAAAACAAAAATTAATTTAAAAACCTACAAAAGGTTAAAAACAGGTTGATTCGGTAAGAATGAAAGATGATAGTGAACTCGTTAAATACTAGACGAGTTTAAAAAAGTCAATCGCTTTTAAAAACTAAAACATTGCAAAAATGCCGCATTCTTCACCCAGGTTAGTTTGCAGCGTAGCTGCTCCGTCGTCCAACAAATGAGAATGAAAATAACGAAACCGATGATCACAAAAACGAACACAAGTGCACAAAACATTAAGAACAGTGAGACAACAGTTGCACGCCTCACACACTGGGACAGTGTCGCCCCACAGCAAGAAGCGGTGAGTGAAACCACAGTGACCAATGCGGAGACGCGCAAAAACAACTTCCTCGGGACGGTTCTTCCTCAAGCTAGACTTCCAAAGTCCGATCTGTGGTTTGTTGGTATGACGCGTATTGCTGCCCTGTTGAGACCACAGCGACTGCCACTCGTCCATGATAAATTTGCGGATCAAAGGTCGAAAATCTCAGAAAAACAGTGGCAGCCGTGTGGGTGTCATCAAGGAAACAGACCTGGCAGATAGATCCGCCAGCTCGTTACCCCGGATCCCAACATGGCCAGGAACCTAACAGAATCGGACCAAGAATCCAGCACCCGCCAAAATTCCAAGAAGACGACGAACATCACTGCAGACCGAGGAGTCCGTGTCCTCCGGAGAGGATAAGGCTTGGATGACTGACTGGGAATCGATGCAAATCATAGTGCGACGATGGGATCTAGACTGAATGTGGCGCAAAGCGAGGTACACCGCTCGCACCTCTGCCGAAGAGACTGTTGATTCCGGCTGAAGCCTCTCAGCATGAGTGCCATCGACACACACAAAAGCGGACCCAACAACATCCCCGGACTTCGAGCCATCGGTGAACACAGGCACGAAAACCGGATAGAGAGACTGTTGTTCGGCAAACAGCTTCTGGTACACCAAAGCAGGAGTTGATGACTTAGGCCACACACAAAAAGAGAGGTCAGCCATTGCTTGAACCGGCTACCAAGGAAGTTTATTGAAAAAATGGGTGACACCAACCTTCGACCAGTTTAGACCAGCATCTCGCACTATATTTGACATCCGAATCCCGAAAGTGGGAACACGAGAAGGGACTTTTGAAAACAAGCGAACACATTGCGTTTTGAAAAAGGGATCATGCAGTGGATGATCAGGAAGAGGTTTCAACTTGGTATAGAACTGAAGAGACAGCTGCTAACGGCGGAGGCATAGCGACAGTTCATGAGACTCGGCATACAGGCTATGCACGAGAGAAGTACGGAAAGCACCGGTACACAGGAGCAAAGCCTGGTTATGGACGGGATCCAGAAGCTTCAAAACCGAAGGCCGTGCAGATCCGTATGTTATGCAGCCGAAGTCTAACTTTGACCGAATAAGAGAGTGATGGATACGAAGCATTAAGCACCTGTCGGAACCCCAAGATGTTCGAGAGAGGACCTCCAGGATACTCAAGGACATCGTGCAGTTCAACTTTAAAGATGTGATAACGGAAGGTGAGTGCGCGGTTAAAAGTTACTCCAAGGAACTTGACTTGAAAGGCTGTGAGCCTTTCAGATTTGGAAGAGCGGGGTTTCGGGGAGAATGTGCTTGGCTTCTGCTTTTCGGGTTTCTTCATTGTAGTGCTCGTAGCCTGAGTCCCAGTGCTGGCAGAGGAGCTTTTCGGCGACGTTGTGGGTGTCGCTTTGGACTCGAGACAGCGAGACGTTAGTGCCTCCAATCCAGCAGCAACGATGTCCTCGAAATCATAAGGACACAGCGCTGGGATGTGCACCTCAGTCTGCACAGCACTAGTGCACTTCTGAACAACGACTAATGCGTACGATCGCCGGCCTGTGTTGAAAGGAGCAATCCGCCGTTTGGCCTCGGGATAAGACAGATGTTCTGTTGCCTTCATGCGTTGGATAGAATGCTGCTCTATTCACTTTGGACACTGCTTCCAAGATGCAGAGTGTGACCCATCACAGTTAACGCAGTGATCGGATTCTGATGAGCATCCCATCAGCGAATGATCCGTGGAACCACAGCTCCTACACCTTGCTACGTTACGGCAAGATTGTTGAGAATGACCGTAATGCTGACACTTGTAACATCTCAAAGGATTGGGGATACATGGGCGAACATCGAGACGTAAGTAACTTCCCTTGATGGAAGTTGGCAGGGTTGGAGTGTCAACAGTGAGAACGATGTTCTGGGATGGTATAGACTTCCCATCTCGCCTAAAAGGAATTATCCGAACCCCAGTGACATGTTGGTCGCCACGTACCTCCAGTAGTTCCTCATCGCTGCATTCAAGCAAGTCCCGGGAGTTGACGACACCGCGAGAGGAATTCAAATAACCGTGAGGTGTTACTCGTACTGGAATATCTAGCAGAGCGGTTGTCTCCAGCAAGGTGGCAGTATGTCGCGGATTAGATGTTTTCACAAAAAGATCCCCTGAAGGGAGCTTGTTGACAATTTTCGGAGGGCCAGCGACCACCTGAAGAATCTTATTAATCCAGAAGGGGCTGTTTGAACTCAGAGACTGTGAAGGATCAACAGAATGAATCAGAAGAAACAGAGCATTACAATCAGTACTAAGGAGTTTCTTTGTGGAGCAGGGTGTCCCTTCTTCCACGCTGCGCTTTAAATTAATAGCATGGGAAACACTGTTGTTTGCCGTAAAGAAGAAAGAAAATTCATCCGCCGACTTCCCATCCCACAACCGAGCCCATTGAGGGAGAGCCGAATGTCAGCAAGCCCAAGTGGACGCAGGACACGTCTGTAGGGATAGGAAGCGGATATAGCAAGTTGATAGGACAGACATGCGCTCGGCGCGCACCCAGACTTTTCCGTGCCTGGGAACACCCCTTTGGCATGCCCACCCTATGCACAAACACACCCTGCAGTACTTAACGACAAGTCGTTAGAAGTCTGGACTCCACTCGGCCGCAGACTTCCTGACTAGGAGTTGGTTAGTTCCTAGCCGCCCATTTAGGGTGAAGCAGAGGGCAAAGAGGAGTGTTTGTAGCTAGAGACAACTACATCCCGGCCCCCAGAAACCTCAGCCTCCAGCATCTCCTTTTCCACCTTACGGGTCACCGCACATGGCAAACGTGCAGTTAGGTCTAGCTAACCATCTCGGGAAAACAATGAAGGGAACATAAAATGGAGAAGAGAGGAAAGAGAACGAGGAACTAAAATTCTGAGCTGGCGCATAATCACAACCTCAGCAACCTACAATTGAGGCGGGCTCGTGGCAATATAAGAACAAAAGCCAAAAATGAAAAAAATCATACAAGAAATGTCGGCTCGGGCCGTGGGGTCGCCATCCCCCAGCAGCTGGATGGGCAGTTGTCCCTTCGGTGATGTTATCGTACAAGACGAAAAAGCAAGATGTTCCGTCACAAAGTGGGCTCGGGCCGTGGGGGCGCTACTCTCCAAATAACTGTAAAACCAGTTATCCCCGTGCGGGGGTGTCATGGAGGAAACAGACCTGGCAGAGAGATCCGCCAGCTTGTTACACCGGATCCCAACATGGCCAGGAAGCCAACAGAATCGGACCAAGAATCCAGCACCCGCCAAAGTTTCGAGAAAACGACGAACATCACTGCTAATCGGTGAGTCCGTATCCTCCTGAGAGGATAAGGCTTGGATGACTGACTGGGAATCGATGTAAATCATAGTGCGACGATGGGACTACTACCTTTTCTTGTAATAGATGCAAATTTTGATCGGAGTAATTACGTCACAGATGACGCTGTTATGCCGAATTTTTGGCCAATAAAGCGTGGAGCAGTAGAGAATATAGAGGCACTAGGTTTTTCCAAGTAAGTCATTCGTAACAGAAATCACGGACGGTGTAACATGGCATCCGATAAGTAGCACATTAGACATTGTTTACTGTACGAGTTCGATAAAGGCAGTATTGCTGTCGCGGCTCGCCGCAACATCTGTCAAGTGTATGGAGAGGATGCAGTCGATGACAGCACATGTCGCCGTTGGTTTCGGAAATTCCGGGACGGAGACAGAAGCTGTAAAGATCAACCACGTCCTGGACGGAGACAGAAGCTGTAAAGATCAACCACGTCCTGGACGTCCATCCGTGGTTTCTGAGGAGGATATGGACCAAGCCATAACAAATGACCCATATCCAACCGTTCAGGAATTAGCGGAAACATTGTCGGTATACAGAACAACTGTCGAAAGACGGATGCATGCGTTTATGTTCATCAACAAGTTCGATAACTGGGTTCCGCACCAGCTTTTTGCAAAGCAACGACTGGAGAGAATCCGTACATGTGTTTCTTTGCTTTCTCATCACAGAAATGAACCTTTTTTGGGACGAATCGAAATGGGTGATGAGAAATGGGTACTGTACCGTAATGTAAAGCGTCGACGGACTGTGTGCCAATGTGTAAAGCCCGCTCCATCGACCTCAAAACGAGAAATGCATCCCAAAAAGGTTTTGGTGAGTGTTTGGTGAAATGTCCACGGAATAATCCACTGGGAGGTGTTGGCACCTAACTGAACGATAAATGTTGACCTCTACTGCTAACAGTTGGACAGATTGCGAGAACAACTGACATCGAAGACTCCAGCACTCATCAATCACAAAGGTGTGATCGTTTATCATGAAAACGCCAGACCTCATGCTGCTTTAATCACTCGGCAAAAATTACTGGACTTTGGTTGGGAAGTGTTACCTCACCCGACGTATTCCCCTGACCTGGCACCTACGGACTACCACCTTTTTCGATCGTTACAGAATGCCTTCGCTCTGCAAACCTTCGATGACGTGGACGATGTGAAAACGGCATTACATGACTTTTTTGAGTCTAAAACACAGGAGCTTTTCCGGCGTGGGATTCACCTACTCATAGACAGATGGCAAGAGGTCCTACAGAATGATGGCAATTATGTGAAATCCTAGGTACGTTATTTATTGTGTCCTCCTCCTTTCTTTGTAGCCTACAAAAACGGGTAGAACTCATGCACATTACAGTGACTCTGGATTGAATTTTCAATTTTTTTAAATTGAGTAAATTTTTTAGCATTATTTGCTTTCAATCATTGGACACTCGTTTTCTAATTAAAATAAAGAAATCTCGCTTTGTATTTTTGTTCGAATAACGACCCCTCTATTTGCTGATCAAAGCACGTCACGGTATTTATAATTTCTTTACGTAGTGTAGTCTAAATGCAGAGGCGTTTGGGTTGAAATAGTCTCGAAACCTTTATCAGTCTTTGCACATTAAGCGCTAATACACCCAAAACACCCTTTTCCTGCAAAACTACGAGATCATTAGGTCTATGCAAATCATAATGAACATTTTCAGAAGCGTGTTTAAGAGGTTAATGAGAGGAACACCGTATTATCTACGAAAACGAAGCACAATGTTCGCCGTCTTTCATTTTAACCAATTAGTGCCTCGCAGCTATTTCCCTTTTTTTTTTTTGTACTAGTTCTTACATTTTTGCTCTGTGCAACTGCATATTTGCATAGGTCTGCGCATCTTTCGGTTGCCGCGGCATTTACTTTGTGCTGTAATTTCATTAACACGACAGCATTTGTCGAACGAGTGCAATTTTCTAAATTGACTTCAGGAATTCGTCAACACAGATTTTCCTCAAAGTGAATGAAAGCAGCGATGAGATATTTAAAAAAGAAACGCGTTTTTTACAATTACCGTAAATAGTGATGATCTTAAAAAATTATGAGGTGACAATCACGTTATTTGCTTTTGTCGCTTTAATCACTGAAAGAGCCACGCGGCAAATAGAAGTTCTTTTAAGAAGAGATTAAAGCCGGGATTTTTTTTTTTTTTTTTGATGGGGTTTCTAACGACCACAACATGAGCAACTCAACGGGCTATAAGCAGCCGCTGTCCCTAATTTAGGGTCACTGGTTCCGAGGAAGAGAATGAGCCAGTGTCGTAAAGCAGACACAACATCCATGTCTCAACGGGATTCGAACCCGGACCTGTCTCGGACGAATGGGCAGAAGCCATTTTTGATTGTTGAACCACTGCGCCTCCTGTGCGGCTACTATACGTTACTCTCATTATGATGAATACATTCTGCACTGAGAAAGATTTGAAATAATGGCCATGCTTACTTCTATCCGAAAAAATAAAATTTCTTCCGCATGTAAAACCTCAAAACTCCGGCATCCAGAAAACCGGCAACTTCAGAAATCCGGCACTTCTTGGTGGTGGCAGTATGTGGATTCAATCGTGTAATGACATCTACATCGGTCTTCATGATGCATCGCGGTAATCGACTTCGCGATGTATCGTAGTTTCATCATTCGAAAAATGATAACATCGATGTAAAATTCACATCGCGTTTTAAAGCCGATATGTAATTGATCATTACAGTTTTGTAATGATCAATTATATCTGTCGATGAAAGCTGTGGAACAAAACTGTAAAGATCATGCTGTGAATAAACTGTGATGCTCTACCTTGAGAACATTACAAACGCGGATCGCAGAACATCAGTATGATGTAAAAACTGGATCCCAAACAACTGCTCTCGCATAACTTGTGAATGAAGGAACACTTTACCCTAAGTGGGATGATGCTTTCATCCTCGCAACCCCATGGCTGGGCTACCCTTCTGGCGACACTTTTGCACATCTTCAAAATCAACAAAACTGTTGTAATGATGAATTCCCTGCTAATATTCCAACTCAATGGGAACGATTAATTACTTCAAATAACCTTGTACGTAGAACATTAACTACATCGATACCAACATCATCGAATCGTGTAAACTAATATTATTCAGTACCCCTTAATGTTCCGGAGCATGTGCAGTACATATCTATTACATCACTTGGTAGTATGACCAGACGTATACAGGGTGATTCAGTACCCTTAATGTTCCTTACAAGAAATGTGGGCTTGGGCTGTGGGGTCGCCATCCCCCAGCAGCTGGATGAACAGCTGTCCCTTCAGGGATGTTATCGTACAAGACAAATATGCAAGATGTTCCGTCACGAGGTGGGCTCGGGCCGTGGGGACGCTACTCCCCAAGTAACTGGAAAACCAGTTGTCCCCGTGCGGGGATCTCAGGGATGCTCTGACCCAGTCGTCTAGCCATTACATTACTTCTCTTAAATCCTGTAGCCTTTCCCATCTGAAGAACAGGAATAACACTTATTTTCAGAGCTCAGGAGCAGGTGTTATTTATACCATTTCATGACCTTCAGACGCCCCGTCGTTTACCTGCAGTTGCTTCGATTTGCATAAAGACGCGCTGGTCACAATGTTTTGGATCTTCGGTGTTGTGACGTAAATACTAATTCAACTTTCATTTTTAGTTCCTTTTCCTATGTAACTTTGAGTTAGTTCTCCTTTGCACTTTCCAAACTTCACGTGATATCGTCATTTTCACATGAATGAGGTTGGCAACACTTTTGAGGTCAGAGAGAGTAACGTATGAATGTGATAAGAACCTTAGATAAAAAGGACGATACAGCAGTTGTTTAGTGTATATCTGTGTGTTTGTGTGTGTGGAGATGTAGGATCGTTGTTAATCTAGATTATATGGTAGATAGTTAAGGTATTATATGTAAAGTATAAAACTAGCAGTACTATATTGTGGATTTCATCAATTGTTTCTGGACCAATAAAGAATTATCGTAAATTTGGCTTCTGTATATGTTTCGTCTGGCCGTAAAAGCTTAATTAGAGGCATTCCGTGCAACTATTGCATCGTATTCTCATTTAGTTCAACATTTCCTTAGTCATGGTTTTAAACACAGCGTAACAACAATCTCGCACACGAAAAAGGGTTACGTTATAAAGTATATTCAAGGAATTTTCTAGAACAGAGAAGTGTAAGACACACACACACACAGTGTGTGAAAAACTCGCCTTAACCCAACTCATTCTATTCAGCAGTACTGTTGATAACACAGCACACACAGAAAAAAAAACTGCTCAGACTTTATACACTGCTGACCACCCAAAATGCAACACCAAGAAGGACACTAGATAGCAAAGCCAGATTTACTGGACACATAACAACAGATACAAAGATGAAACGATTGAGCTTACAGACCCGTGCGACTTGCGGAACACGCAGACATCAATAGTTCGTGTGGCCCCCATGGCTGGCAATAACGGCCGCTGCACGCTGCGGCATCGAACGAAAGAGGCTTTGGATGTGGGCTTAGGGTATGTCGGTCCAGGCTGCTTCCACACGTTGCCACAGTTCATCAGGCGTAGCCGCGTGTGGTGCTTGCCGGGCCACTCGGTTGCCAATCAGCGACCAGACGTGTTCGATGGGCGACATATCGGGAGAACAGGCGGGCCACGGCAGTAGTGATACCTGGTGGGCCGTGAAGAATTGTTGCACGATGCGTGCCACGTGCGGGCGCTCACTGTCCTGTCGAAACGTGGCCGCCGGCAGGTCCTGCAGGTAAGGGAAGACTACAGGCTCCAAAACATCGCAGATAAAGCGGTGGCTGTTGAGTGTATCGGCGATGCGTACCAGAGGGGTGCAGGTGTCATATCCAATTGCGCCCCAAATCATAACGCCAGGCAACGGACCGGTATGGCGATGCAGTCTCTCGCCGCGGTGCCGTCAAACGCGGATCCGAACATCGTGGTGTTGCAGGCAGAAGCGGGATTCGTCGGAGAAGACAGTGTCGTGCCATTCCGTAGTCCAGGTGCGGCGTTCAGCGGCGGCAGTGGGCCGCTGAACGCCGGTGGTGTAACGTCAATGGTAATCGGAGCAATGGGCGCCGTGCGACAAGTCCCAGCTCCTTCAGACGACGTCGAACGGTACGTGCTGACACAGGTTGTTGCGCAATATACCCGTATTCCTGCGCTAACGTTCGTGATGTGGCGGTGCGAGCCGTCAATGC
The DNA here is from genome assembly GCA_039090855.1 of Macrothele yani. NCBI lineage: Eukaryota > Metazoa > Arthropoda > Arachnida > Araneae > Macrothelidae > Macrothele > Macrothele yani. The sequence goes on from CM076996.1 coordinate 122,088,866, forward strand.
CTGCCGCACAACATGTCGGTCCTCTCTTTCGGCGGTGTGCCACGGCTGCGGCAATTGCTCACGTCGGTCAGTCCGTCCCTCCTGCATCCACCGAATCCATACTCGCCTCACTGTGGCTGGATGTCGTCCCACACGGGCGCTGATGTCTCGGTACGATAAGCTGTTGTCGGGATAAGCCATATTCGTCCTCTGTCGAACTCCGAAACCTGCTGGAATGACTGCCGTATTCTTCGACGAGGCATCAGGAAGCTTCTCACGCACAGGTCCGGCAGCACAATACCCTTCCACTACTTACACCCCCGCCTTCTGTGCATCCTTCTTATAGTGCTTCTCGGTGGAGTGCCTGGCGCACATGATTTGCATATGCCCTGCAATGCTAATCGTTTTCATGTCCTTTCGCGGGCGACGCATGCTGCGAATTTCAGCCCAATCAGATGCTTCCTTCTTGGTGTTGCATTCTGGGTGGCCAGCAGTGTATTTTGGCGACACGTTCACCGAATACTGGTTCGTATATTTCTCTTGATCATTCGTTGTCGTTTTAGAAAAAGTTAGAAACTTTTATTTAATTAAAAGAAATGTATCTATTGTATTATTCTATTGAACGGTAAAAAATTGCGTTTTTTTTACATCTGCTTGAACTGAATACCGAGCAACTTGAGAAATTACCTTTACGTTGCGTTTAAAGAGGCAGCATTTAACAAGGAGTGTCAAATAAATCTATGTGTTTAAACGAAGGAAGTCGGCAGACGAGGAAAACCACTTTATTTCATGCAAAAAAATAAGTGAAGGCTGGGGAATAATTGGTATTGTCACTGTTTTTAAAAAGATATTCAGGTTTTCACACCAGTAGGAGTCCAAGCGTTAGATTTGCTTGCTTTATTTGAAAGAGAATGAAAAATTCATCTGCCTTAATCCGAATAATTTAACTATTCCAAAATGATAATTTAAAGGTCGTTGATGTTCGTTTTTCTGGACCTTTGACTTTATCATCTACGGTTTTTTTATCACAGCAAACAGCACAATCTTACAACAAATAAAGTACCATTGTGTGCCAAGTTTATTCATAAGTCTGTTCGTTTTATTGCGTACTTCAGAAAGGGCTATTACTACATAAATAAATTACTCATCAAAATATAAACGAACAAGCCGTAAAAATACAAACTTCGTACTGTTGTTACTTAAGAAGCAAATAATTCCGCCTTATGCACGATTTTTAATAACTTAAAATTTACCACATATTGTAAAATATATATATAGTTAAAAACACACTTTCGGATTCACTAGAATCCTTCATAAGATTTATGTTAAAAGCAAAATGGCAATGAAAGAAACCTGCAAGTCACATGTTCTTTATATACAACTGACGCCATACGTCATTAGTGCTTGCATTTTAATGTTCAACCAATCACCTTAGGTGGGAGGGTGGAGGTGGCAATGATGAAGAATTGTCAATGTTTAGAATTTGTTCCCACGAGGGTGGGGGTATTACACACGGATCACCATCATAGCAACATTCTTGTTTAAATTGATAAATTAACTAACAGACTTTCTAGACTTTCTGTTAATAATAAGTGGGATTTAGCCTTGGGATTACAAAGGATTTTACTGTTTTCCCACTGCGGCATATACGACCCGTCTCGGCATAGTCGTGCTAATGCCGTACATGTTGATGCAGTCCTAAGGCTATATTTGTCTTCTGCCAATCTGCATTTTAAAGTTCTAGAAGTTGAGCCCACATAAACTCGGTCCGGTTCTTCCTCGTCTTCCGATTTCAGTGGGATTAAGTATCCTCCCCATTTATTGTCACTGTCATTTAGAGACGAGGTCACCAGACGAGGTCCCTTTAGCGACGTGGCATGGTGCACTGTCCTGTTGGTAGACACCATCACCACCAGGGTAAGCGTCCAACATGAAGGGATGCATGCGGTCAGCGAGGATGGACAGGTGGCTCTTGGCATTTAGGGACCCATCCAGTAATGGGTTGTTCAGGGACCCATCCATCGTCGATGACGGTTTAATTGTCACAAACTTTACAAAAGAGACACCTTGCGCAGAATTCTAGAACAACCCAGGAAAATTCGGCACCCCCAGCTACCCCTCATATTTAAGGTACTGATATACTTCTTTAATTACTATCTAACTAAAGTTCGATAAATACATGGAATGTCCACCGGGTAAGAGTCATTACAGCACGGTTTTTCATTTGCACAAATACACAAGGCCTCTGAAAAGTGCAAAGATGATATACTTTGAGGCGTATTCATGACCCTTGCTTGTTCCCATACTGGGAAGTGAGTTCCTTTACCAAAGCAGTAGATCTGGCACCCATTCGCATATTGTAAGAGTGTTATTGCAAACATGTTTTTTAATTTCTCCTAGTGGATGCTATATATACCTTTGACGATTCGTTACTGTCCATAAGCCTGTAAAGTAAGTAACACTATACACTCCAAACTGATCTTCTGGTTTAACTTTATCTCTCTCGTTCTTCACCAATGACATAATGTTTGAAGTTTTGGTCCCAAAATCAATATTATGCTTATTGCAGATGTTTCTGAGAGCTGCTGTGGTTGGGGGTGGGATGCTGCGGAACCAACAAATCTTGTCTGAGGAGAGTTTCTGTGAAAGGTAGTCGAACGATCGTTTTTGAATTTCTTTAAAAGCTGATCCATATAATGATCCGGATATCTGTGCAGATGCGTAATTTTACGAATCTCTATCAATTCGTGCTTTAGAAAACTTGAGGATGAAAAATAGGAATAGGCTCTTTTTATCAAAAACCTAATAGCGGCAAGTTCGTAATTTTTTGGATGGAAAGACTGAAACGGAATTATAGAGGGATTAAAGTGGGATTTGTTTTTGTGCGAATTAAAATGACTTTTACCCGGTGGACATTCCAGGTATTTATCGAACTTTAGTTAGATAGTAAATAAAGAAGTATATCAGTACATTAAATATTAGGGGTAGCTGGGGATGCCGAATTTTCTTGGGGTTTTCTAGAACTCTCCGCAAGGTGTCTGTTTTGTAAAGTTTGTGACAATTAAACTGTCCCCGACGACATGTTTGTTAGTATTTAAGATCTAGCACAGACGTCTTGTGGTTAGTCTGATGATGGGCTCAAAGTGACGTCCGAAAGGTCTTACTATTTTAATTGTAAATATTTTTCGTATTTCAGTAAAAGTTTTAACTCAACATGGGATTTATTTTTTATTTTTTATTTATTGATTTATTTTTACTTATTTATGCTGTTACATAACAATATCACGTTACAATAAATAATGCATACAAAGGCTATTAATTAGACAGCAAAGGGAACAAGGGAAAAGGCACCTTAGGAGTCCCTTCGGTGCCTTAAAATTATAAGACAAGTGAGTTTGGCCATAGTAGATGAATCCAATACTGAATAATAAATTTAGGAAAAACTTTGTGTTTTTAGCAAATAATTAGTATTAGTGTTTGGATGTAATTAAAGAAAGTATCTTTTATTTTCTAACTCAGTAAATGTTGTTTAAGTGTTTTTTGCAGAGATTTTGGTCACTGATATTTGTTAAATGTAGAGGTAATTGAGTTCCAATAATCTAAACCAGCATAATTCAAGCTTTGTTTTAATACCTGGGTTTTAAGCTGTATTGGACGAAGCGGTATTTCTTGTTATGTCTGTTGCAAGTAATTTCAATTAAGTCTACATGCAAATTATCCTTGAGTCTCTGAGACATAGTTTTACCTAGGCTGTAATGGAAAAGTTGATGTATTGTTAGTATTCGGAAATCATTAGGATGAACTGGAGGGTGTTGATATGGACGTATGTGTGTTGTCGAAGTAGTACTTCGTTTTGAAACGAAGTACTACTTCGACAACACACATACGCTGTGTGGGGAAAAACGAAGTAGTACTTCGTTTTTCGCCACACAGCAAGAAGCGGTGAGTGAAACGACAGTGCCCAATACGGAGACGCACAAGAACAACTTCCTCACAGAATTTTTCTTGATCGACAAATGCCCCGAACAACCAGAAATGAAGGCCTACGTAGTTATTAATAATAATTTAACATATCCTGCTTACGTAAATGAAATTGAAATACCTCAAAATGAAATAAAAAATTCTGCTGCGCCGTTAATAAATTAAAATCCTGGGATGAAGTACGACATGTACTAGTGACTGTAAACAATATAGCATATAATAGCGTAGAAATATACGACATAAGCGATGTTATTATTAATGCAGCCACCAAGACATTGCATACTCTTTTAAATCATATCAAAGACAGCAATGAAAATGAAGAGATATCGGCTTCCCTAAGCTTTATCATTGAACAACTACAACTGTTAAACTGCGCTCCAAATCATTTTTCTTACAGATCTGATGTTTTAATGTTCGCATATACATTATTTATTTAGTCACCTGCAGCACATGAATACATAATACAGTGTGGTATTCTACGGCCTCCTCACTCTAGAACACAGAGAAGACTGTCTAGCATACTTGCAAAATCAGATCCAAAAACTGATTATCTTTATTATTTAAAGTAAAAGACGTCATTACTGAGCGAGGAGGCGAAAACTATAAATATTTTGGTTGATGAAATCCATATTAAACCCGTTTGCTTGCAAAGATGGGAGAATTGTCGGAACGGCTTTCAACACCACAAATCATCTTACACACTCTGTTCATAGCATAATGCTATCACCTATTTTTTTTTTTTTTAATAAAGATCTCATTTCGTTTTTTGCCTGTGAAATCTGACAGCTGAACAGCGGTATGAACACACAAGGATGCGTTATAAAATTTGAAAAAATAAGTTACCAAGTTCTTACATTAATTACTGATAATTCAGTAAACGGGAAATGTTTTGCCTGTTTCTACGAAACAGCACATTTCCTTGCCTATAGCTTCTCACTCATCCGATGCCAACAACCAACTTCTTCTTGTTTGACAGAGTTCATATTTTAAAATGCATCCTCAATAACTGATTTGTGCAGTCAAAACATTTCAGTTTTCCAGATTTTAGTGATCAATCGAAGGTGTTAAAAGACCATCATAAACATTTAATTGATATTTGGAAACTGGAGAAATCGTCAGGGGTAAAGTATGCATACCATCTAAATGAGAATATACTATTTCCTTCAAATTTGCAGAAACAGAGGGCTAGTTTCGCAATTATAATATTTGACCGATCAAATGTCAGTGGTTTGAGCATTCTGGATAAAAAACATAATTTGCTGCTTGGTTGGGAAGGCACAATTGCATTTATTTCCATTATTCTGTATTGGTGGGAAATAGTAAATGTGAAATCCTGTGGGAAAGGAATTAAAAAACGAAGTGAAAAAATTAACCCGGTGTTCTCAACAGACAGTCCACAGGCTAAATTCTTGATTCAATTTCTAATGGCTGGGGAAGGGGCGACAGGTTGCTGTGGGAAATCATGAAATGGCCTAAGTAAAGAAACTTCATCATCATCATCATTGTCAACCATTATCAATCCACTGCTGGACGAGGGTCTCCCCAAGTTTCCTCCACAACAGTCTGTCTTGTGCCAGTCTCTTCCATGTCACTCCCGCATACTTTCGAATTTCATCCACCAATCTCCCATGTGGTCTTCTTCTGGGTCTTTTCCTGTCCCTCGGAATCCAATCTAAAATTTCGGCTGTCCATCGATGGTCTGTCTTTCTGGCAGTATGTCCAGCCCATTGCCATTTCAGGGATTTAACTCTGATCATGACGTCTTCCACTCTTGTCATTTTTCGGATCCACGAGTTCCTCTTCTTATCTCTCCTGGTTACACCAAGCATGCACCTCTCCATGCTGCTTTGAGTTGTCTGCAGCCTTTGTATGTCTCTTTTAGTTAAGGTCCACGTCTCTGCACCATACGTAAGCACTGGAAGGATGCATTGATCCAACACTTTTCTTTTAAGACATAATGGCATATTGCTCTTGAAAATTATGCTGTTTCTTCCAAAAGCTCTCCAGGCAAGTTTTGTACGCCGATTAATTTCTTCATCAATGTGACATTCACTTGATATCTGCTGTCCAAGATAAACGTACGTGTCTGTTATCTCCAGCTTTTCTCCATCAATCGATAAATCTTCATTTCTTGTAAAAGCATTGAACATCACTTTTGTCTTCTGAAAGTTCATTTTTAATCCCACTTCTTTACTCTTGTCAGCAAGTTCCTGGATCATACTCTGCAGCTCTGATGGGGTAGTTGCAAAAATGACTGTCATCAGCAAAACGAAGGTGGGTTAGATAATCTCCATTAATCTTTATCCCTTTGTTTTCCCAGTTCAGTGATTGAAAGACATTTTCCAATGTGGCGTTAAAGAGCTTCGGAGATATGGTGTCACCTTGTCTCACTCCCTTTCCAATTTTTATGTGTGTTGTATTTTCAAACAGCCGAATCTTTGCACTTGCGTTTTCATAGATGTTATTAATAATATTAATGTATGCATCTTCAATACCGCAGGATTTCAGAGCCACTGAAACTGGTGATGGTTTCACCGAATCAAAGGCTTTTTCATAATCGATAAAAGCCATGCACAATGGAAGTTCATATTCCCTCGCTCTTTCAATTAGTTCTCTCAGTACGTGGATATGATCAATAGTGCTGTAGCCACTCCTGAATCCAGCTTGTTCTCTCGTTTGAGCCATGTCCAGTGTTACCTTCAAACGGTGTGACACCGTTTGAAAGAAAGAAAAGAAACTTATGACTCTTTAATTCATACAGTAAAAAGGCATATCAGATTATTGAATTACATACTGCATAATCTAAAGTGGAAATATGTGCTTTAGGAAAATTCCAGGCTGACAAATTAGAGTCCCGTTTTGGGCAATATCGACAGTTAAGTGGTTGCAATTGTAATATTTCTCCTCTAAAAAAAGTAACTGCCGTAGCCGCCGCCGTCGTTGTTTTAGAAATTTGGCGACACTCGCTTTTTTCTAGCTCGCAGCGCAAAAAGTGCTGAACACAAAAATATGAAATTTACATCGTTTGAAGAGAACTGTTCGGAGAACACGCTGAAATAAACCGTTTTACGATTCTGGCGATACTTCAAGAGCTATTGTATTTCAAATTTCAGGTAAGCAAAAAAGTGCTATCAGTTCGCGTTGCGGACACACTAACAGCAACAGAACCACGAAACTTTGTAGGCATGTAGTGTCATGGCCGAATTTTGCATCTCTTTGCCTTTTTTTGGAATTACGATTTAGTTTACGATAAATTAAATTTTTAAATTTCACAAAATTCTTTATTTCGCGATGGGATCCATTTTAAACAACGGATATATGGCAAACTATAAATCATAACGCATTGCAATTTTTACAGCATAAACTCACACCTCTCATCCCTCTTTTACAAAAAAAAATTAAGAAAAAGCCATTTTCTGATTTTTAAGCATTTTTTAAAGACGCAAAGGAAAAGAACGAGCGGCTTACTCTGTCTTCAGCGTTAACCACACATGAAAGTTCTGGTCCCGTGACCTGCTGCCATGGCGACGCAGCTATTTTTAGTACTCTCTTCTTATTGGGTAGTAGGACTGGCTGCAATCCAACTGGTAATGACGCAGTGCTTAATGACGTAGCGACGCTTTCTTTTAAAGTTCGGCGTTTTCCGCCGGCATACTTGCATACCTATGTAAATACACTGGCGTGCAAAAATTAAGGACGAGACGGTTTTTCGAATGCAACGTCGTGCAGAAGTGCTCCACATCGACTCAAATCATACCATTAGATCCCCAAGATGTAAGAATATGGGACAAGTGAGCAAAACCGTCCAAACAAGGAATCCAAAGGATACAAAGGCACTTTATTGAAAAGGTAGCTTCGAGCACAACTGGACAGAAGACAGAAACGTCCATGTGACAGGCGGCTGCCAAGAGAAATCCAGTCTTTATCAGCCCTGACTGCGTTGCAGGATTTACAACGTCTGTCCATGCTGAGGACGAGGTTGTCAAGCAGCTGTTGAATCATCGCGGCCCATTCCTCTTCTAGCGCGAATCGCAGCTGCGGAATCGTTGCTGGTGGCTGGTGGCAGGTGACATGCTGCCAAGCGTCTCCCGAGAAGGTCCCACACGTGTTCGATTGGATTTAGGTCCGGGGACCTTGCGGGCCAAACCATGCGTTGAATATCTTCACTCTCGAACAGCTCTGCGACAGCCACTGTATAATGAGGTGTAGCGTTGTCGTCCATGAAGAGGAACTCAGAACACACAGCACCTCTAAACAGACGCACGTGAGGCAGGAGAACCTCGGTACAATAGCGGACACCAGTGACTGAACCTCCTTGGAAGATGTGGAGGTCAGTACGGCTACCAAGCATGATACCTCCCTAAACGAGAACTCCGCCACCTTCAAACCGGTCCCTTTCGATAATGTTGGAGGTGTGATTGGATTGCGTGTTCCCTGCTCTCTCGAGATGTGTATGCGTCCAGAATCGCTCGTCAGACTAAATCGGCTCTCATCCGTACAGAGAACTTGATCCAATTGCTGATGTGTCCAGTTCTTGTGTTCCTGGCTCCACAGAAACCGCCGTCTCCAATGAGCAGGCGTTAATGGCACCATACTGGTCGTCGTGCAAATAGACCACCTTTGTGCAGCCTTCTGGCAATGGTAAAACGCGATAACGGACGTCCAGTTGTATGTTGCATGTGCCTTGTGATTTCTCCCACTGTCTGCCGTCTGTCTCTTCTCGCCTGTAGGACAATATACCGGTCGTCCGCCACCTTGGTTGCTCGTGAACGACCACTGCTAAACTTTCGGACAGCCGTTCCTGTCGTTTGAAATGCTTTCCAAGCTCGTGAAACGATGCTGTGAGCGATCCCGAACTCCTCGGCCACACTAGTCACACTTCGACCTTCTTCCAACTTCCCAATAACGCGACCTCGGGTAAAGTCATCCAGATGTCGTCTATTGGATTGCCTGTTGGCCATATCACACGATGGCAGCAACTCGACGTCGTCCAAACCGATGTACACCGTGCAGTAGCTTGAGCGTACACCGCCCGTGTGCTTTATACCCTTCCGACACTACCCCCCTACGTCATGCTGCATATATGCGCATGCCCTACCGTACCGGACCCTAGTCTATCTCCTGAGTGGTGTTTCGGTCCGTTCGGCCTGCTCGTTCCGCTGTTATGCTAATTTCTCCTCTTCGTCCTTAATTTTTGCACACCAGCGTATAATCTTCCGCCTCGTATATAAAAAGCAAAGAGGGAAAATACGAGTGTGATCGTCCGCGAATTGTTCGACCACTTCTAAATGATCTAGAGATCTGAAAATTGGTATTGGCATATAACTAGAAAAGTCCCAAACCAAAAAAACAAAACAAATGGCGGCTTTGGAACATTGTCTGCTTTAACTTTTCGCGAATTGTTAGACCACTTCTAAATAACCTAGAGATCTAAAAATTGGCATGCTGGTAGGTCTTAAAAAGTCCGGATACCTGCAAATGCACGAAGGAAAAAACCAGAGCTTTAAAACATTGTCTGCTTGAATTTTTCTAACACATCTACACCTAGAAAAAAGTCTGAAAACCAAAATATTCAAAAGGGTGGCTTAGCTTTACTGTTTCAAAATGCTGATAGGTTTAAAGATAATTTTGTCAGAATCACTGAAATGCTTTGAAAATTTCAAATTTTGATTTAAAATTAAGGGTGCATAAGCCTGCTCCGTTTTACGTGAAACCGTATGCATTGACGTCACGACACTGTTCTAAATCGTAAAACAGTTGCGGATTTTGAATTACTTTTCTTTACCTTAATTACTTTTCCCTTTCTTTAATTTTATGTTAAAAAAAGGCTTAATAAATTCACCGTTCGGAGTACGGACATGATTGCTAGTCTGAGAAAAAAAAATAACTTAAAATCTCAAGTCTGCTTAAAATCAAGTCTTCGAAATTCAGTGAAATTTCTGTCCGAGCTATGTGCTTTATTTTCGGAAGAACAGATTGTGCTATCAGGTAAAGATGTAGAATTTGTGAAAGAATCTACTGAAACATGTATTGATTTTCTTCTAAGTGAAGACGATTTGAAAAAGTTTACTTTGTTGGATATGCTACTTTTCATTTGAAGAACAAGATAACATGAAGCGGTGGTATCAGTTTTGTGTCGGCTACAAAAGATTTACACTTGGGTGTAGTTTGTGACACTCTGTTAATTGATATGTGTGACCGTGGTGTGGCCTAACTTACCCGACAAAAGTTGTTGTTAAACAGTGGAATTATATGCCTTATCAGTCTTCCAATACCTAATTTCTGAAACAGTGGAAAACTAATTTTTGAACTATGGAAGTCAACTTCCTGTATATGAAGAAATTTCTCACCATATTGTGTCAAAGGAATATTTGATGACCAATAAAAATCATCGCTGTGAAAGCGGACAAATGTATACTGATTTACTAAAAATAAATCATCGTGATTTGTGGAAATGCTTTATTCAAAAATTATTCGAAATCAAACTTTGGTGAATTACGGAAGCCAAACAAAAGCTTTCATCATTGCTGAAATTACTATTTCGCAGTCCATTTTTCCTTTAACTACAACATATTTAAAATTTACCATAGAGTTAGTAATTACGCATTTTGATATACATCGTTAAAAGTTAAACTGCCATCATTGTCTTACACAGCTGAAAGGCATGAATCTTGTAAAATTCTTCGTAACGCATTCGAGTCAAATTCTATGAACTTCTCGCGGCATATTATATTACCATTTACGAAATTTTAGTAAATTTATATATTAAATTTAAGCGTTTGGTTGGCTTTGTAGTTTTCGTTTCCAAACAAATAATTTTGCTTTTATGCACAAAATTGGCAAATTACTTCGGAAAGTCAGAAAGGCATTTGTCGAATACATTTCACAGAAAATAAAAGTCCAGACGATAGTTAAATCTAAAGTAAAATATGTTGGGACTGCGTACATTTAAAAATCAAACTTGGCAAATATAGGAAAGTTGAATCCACTCTGTAATGAATGCTATAACGGAGGTCTTGAACAGTGTTTCTTTCAGGACTTTTTGACCGGGGGGGTAAGTCGACTCTTAGAGGAGGCAAGTTTTCCATTTGACATATATATATATAATTTTAACTACTATATGAACACATGTGGAAGTAATTACTATATATATAGTACAAGGACGTATTTAAAGGAGGCCGGGGGTGGGGCCTTAGCCCCACGAAAGTGTTTTATTTTATTTATTTTTTTGGTTAAAATGCGACTTACATTAGGAAAAAATGCTTTAATTTAATAAAAATGCATCAACTTACATTTGAAAAAAAATGCTTTAAGTTTTCTTTTATTTTTCATTAACTTTAATTTTGTTTGGTGGATTTCAAAAACTTCCATTTTTCGTCGCCCCTCCCGAAAAAGAATTCTATATACGCCCCTGATATAGTAATTACTTCTTCAAGCATTTCAAGAACAAACTTTCTTCAGCTAAACGAGGCGGGGGGGTGTTGAAGGTGTGGGTGTTGGTTTCGGCAGTCTTGGATATTTTATCTATTAAAATGCATTTCAAAACACTACTGATTTTGAATTGCGATTCAAACCATCAGGTATGATTAGTCTATTATATTTTGAGGAATAGCATGCGTCTTAATACACTTTTTAGCAAAATAAACTACGTATAATACTTGAACATATTAAAATAAATTATCAATATAATTGGAGAAATACTTTAAGCTTATGAAAAGAAACATCCTTTTTCATTATAGTTTGAATTTATTAACATTTGGCTCTGTAACATAAAATGTGTTCGCGGTGGGAGGGGGGAGATGGTCGTTTCTGGAAGGGCTTCGGAAAACCTAGTCAGTTTCGGGTATGACCCCCGAAACTAAAGCCTAGTCAGTACTAAGGCCTTAGTTTCCTAGTCAGCTAAAGCCTAGTCAGTTTCGGGTATGACCCCGAAACTAAAGCCTAGTCAGTACTAAGGCCTTAGTTTCTTAGTCAGCTAAGGTCTAGTCAGTTTGGGGTATGACCCCGAAACTAAGGCCTAGGTTTTCACAGTGGAAGACCCCAAACTCTCCCGGACCCAAAAAAGCACGACAGAGCCGCAGCAATGTCAAGACTATGCTGACTGTTTTTTTTAATCATGAGGGAATTGTTGATCATGAATACGCTCCATCATGTCAGTTAGTCAACAAGGAGTACTACTGTAAAGTTTTGTGACGTTTGAGGGGCGCAGTTCGTCGCAGAGGGCCGGCATGAGAGTGGCAACTCCACCCATGCATCGCAACTTGTGCAGCAGTTTCTTGCTAAGCACCGCATTGCACAGGTCCGACAGCTACCCTATTCGCCAGATGTCACTCCCTGGGACTTCCCAAAAATCATATACTACTTAAACGTAAAAATATACCAAGATATTGGGAAGATACAACAGATTGCGGCTATGCAGCTGTTCTCTATTTCAGATGACTTCAAAAAATGCTTCGAGTGGTGGAAACAGCGCTGAGCTAAGTGTGGTTTTGGAAGGGGACTACTTCGAAGGCGATTAGGTTTTAAATCTGTAAGTCTTGTACTTTTTTTTTTTTGGTAAGTCCACTCTGGATATTTTTTAATAACATCTTCAACTTACCGTCTTGCCGTTTGCTAATTAAAGTGAAAAACAATGGGGTCCGAAGTACAGAGCATGTTCGCACATTTTTAGAACAATTTTGCAGCAGTACGATCAATGTTTCAAATTAAATTATTTTTTTCTTAAATGTTTTGTCTGATAGCCCTTTCTCTGGGCTATGAACCTACACCTAGATTTTAAACATAAAAGGGCATTTCTTAATTTTTTTATTTTATTCCACTCCTCTTCCACTGCTTTCCATAGTCCAATTGTTTTCGGTCTGAGTTTAGAAAGCCCTCTCTTTTTAGCATCCCGAAGACACAACTGTTCATTGGTGACACATCAGGGGACTTTGAAATAATATTAGCAAAAAATATAAACTTGATACCCTTCCCTTTTTTTTCAGTTTTGCAAGAAATAGTGGTAGATTTGGATGTATGACTGGTAGCATTATCCTGATGGAATTCCACTCTTTGAAAGTTCTGTGGACAAAGGAATTGTATCTCCTCGTTAAATATAAGAGTTAAAACATTACTTTGGTAATATGTAGAATTGATTTTAACATTCTTTTAAATTTTCTTAACTTTAATTTTCCATGGTAAGAGAAACCAACAATCATGAATATTTTACTGAAACTTTCTTTGGATTCTTGGAACCAAGTTTGTAAGTTTTTTCTACTCTTTTGCGATAGTAAATCGACCTTTTTTGTTACAGTCGTTTAGGTAGATTCATGCTTCATCAATATTCACATTGAATTCCATTTGTCTTCGGCTTTCATAAAGACATCTACACCGTGTTCTGCGCTCAGCCACGTGCCTAGGCAAAAGGCGGTTAACATTATGTTTTTGGGGTTTTCTTCAGATTCAAATCTTTGTTTATAATCTTATTTACAGCTGATACAGTGGTTTTTAACGAGTTAGCGATTGTTCTTTGTTTCAGCGAATTTTCTTTAAAGACCAGAGTCCTTACAATTGAAGCAGTCGTAAAAGTACGTACTTACTTTCTTTGGATTCGTTTGGTATTCTTTTTCGGTTAAAAGCAGTGATTAACTATTTCCCCCTCTATTATTAATATTATTGCTTATTTTACATTTACAAACGCTAATTCTATGATTTCCACAGCGTTTTTTAAATACAGAATACGAATATTTCTCTTCGTAAAGAGCAAAAACATAACCTTCTATCCACAGCTTGTTTACGTGCGCCATTTTCTTAGCAGACGATATTTAACTGCAGCAGATGCTTTTTTCATGTTCATCTAACACGCTGTTACAATTCTTTGAACATTTTTATTTTTTGTAATTTCTTATCAAGAACATTCAAAAAATATGTAACATCCTATGTATTTCCGGTGTACAAATAAGTTTTAAAGCGTTGTAAGACAAAGCAACGTGTAATGTGAGAGGAAACAACAATACCTTTACCAATCAAAATATGCGCCGTCATTATCTATCCCGTTCCGCCATGGGTCGAGCAACTGACGGATTCTAGCCATGGAGGGACGCGATGAAGTGTGACGTGTGACGCGATGAAGTCGTCAACACATTTTTGCACTTCGTCACATGTCCGGAACCGTACAGCAGACAAACCATGTGGCATCGATCGGAACAAATGACAGTCTGAAAGGGCTATGTCGGAACTATACGCCTGGTGCTCCAAAACTTCCCAGCCAAGCGTCAATAACGTTTCCTTGACCGATTTCGCGACACGCGGCCTAGCGTTGTCATGCAGTAATTTTCACGGAACGCAATCCTTTGCCTGTGAATGGATGTTTCCGACAGGTTTCTTGGTTCAATCGCAGCAATTGTTGCTTGTAGCGATCAGCAGCAGCAGTTTGACCCTGTTCCAATAGTTCATAATAGAGAACACCCTTCATATCCCACCAGATGCACAGCAGAACTTTCTTGGAGTGAATATTGCGTTTCGGTGTCGAAGTCGTTGCTTCACCTGGGTCTACCCAGTGGATTTTGCGTTTGGGATTGTCGTACCATATCCACTTTTCATCACTCGTAAAGATTTTGTACAGCAAAGACTTTCTGTGTTGTTTATTCAACGGATTCAAACATTTCATGACACGCTCATCCTTTTTCCTCTGGCTCAGGTCATGTGGCACGCACTTTCCTTCCTTCTGAATCTTTCCCATTGCGCGTAAACGATTAGAAATGGTTGGTTGAGTTATCCCCAGTTGTTCACCTAGTTCGTTTTGCGTTTAAGATGAATCTTCGTCCAGCAGTGCTTGCAGTTCCTCATGTGAAACCTTCTGCGGGGAGCCGCTACCCTCTCGATCGCTAACTTCAAAATCACCTGCTTTAAACCGTCTAAACCAAATTTCACACGTGCTTTTCGATACAATATTCTCCCCCAGAACAGAACACATGCTTTTGCAGCACTTTTTCCTTCATGAAATTTGTAACGAAAGCAGTGTCGAATAAATGCAGTGTCGCTTGCCATCTTTCACCTACCGATGTGCAAGTGCGTTTGACTGTTGAGCAAACTTCTGTGTCACATTTTATGCTCTGGACCAGTTACGATCACATGACAACAACGCGGGGGAATATCGGATATGTAAATTAGCGGTATACATCACACAAGAAACGCTTTGAAACTTATTTGTACACCTAAATATATTGTTTCCATTGCTACATCAGCTTCAAAGATTTCTGGAATTCATTTTTCGATTTCTAGAATTCACAATTTTGGGACATGGCACGCAAATCAACCATAAAACTTCCTGATGATGTACAACGAAGCGCTGTTTGCTGTGTTGAAAACGCTGTACGCACTGGTTTTTTTTTTTTTTTTTCTTCAAATGCCTACCCATAGTAATGCTGTGGCTACTCCATGTATCATTAACTTGTACTACCGCACACGTTTTTCACTTGAATTATCATCCTTTGTCCCTCTGGCTTTACTGAAATCTTCTATCTCTCTGTAAGAAGTGCAATCTCCTAGCAATCGTTTCGCGTTCACCTTAGCAAAAGCATCAGTTTCCTCCTACATAAAAATCTTTCCAGTTGCGGAGTAGTTTTTTTTTTATTGAAGGTTTAACGACCACCGTGAGCAACTCAATGGACTATAATATAAGCAATCGCCAGTCCCTAATTTAGGGTCACTGGTCCAGGGAAGGGAGAGAGCCAGTGCCGTAAGACAAACAATATCCGTGCATCAACGGGATTCGAACCCGGACCCCTTTCTGACGAATGATCAGAGGCCATCGCTTAGACCACTGAGCCACCGGTGCAGCCGGAGTAGTTTAGAGTGCCGGCTTCTGACTTCTACGTGTCTAGGTTCGAATCACGTGGTAAGACATGGATGTTGTGTTAGCCCTTCCGACGCTGGCTGTATACCTCTCCCGGAACCAGTTGTTCGAAATCAGGGATGGCGACGTTTTATAGTCTTAAATGCTTGTGTTTGTTAAACTCATATGTAAAAAAAGAGGGAAAAAGTTTGGCATAATTGAATACGTTTTCCTGCCTTCGTCTTCTTAAGTCTATGAAAAACAAACTATTTTTTGAGTTAAGTGCGTGCTTTAAAAATGGGGAAAAGGTTAGGATGGTGTCATTCACCATAAGATTTGACTTTCATAATCAGTTCCCCAAAGAAATGAAAAAGAAGTCCGGTGATAACGTTTATTTCCTTTTTCTGCCTCAATAAAACTTTACTTCCTTTGCAGGGAAATTAAACCGTAAATGAAAAAACGCGAATTCCTTTTTTCTAGCACATGAGCTTTCATGGGATGACGACATAGAAGCATCTCTGTTCGACAGCAGCCGCAAGAGATCTTTGTGAACGGAATTTACGCCTTAATTAACAGACGGAATAAATGTTTTCAGGCATATGGAGATTATTTCGAAAAATAAAATTTATTTTACTGAGTTCTAGTCGAATTCTCGTTATTTACTGACTTAACTAGAAGAGTTTTTGGCACGAAGACTTTTTTTAGTTTGTGATGTTTTTCGCATTTGATAGCCGGTGCTGAAACTTCCCTCTGATATTTAATTAATCGTATAACTCCCAGAATTTAATTAATTGCATGAGCTTTAGCGAATGAAAAAGAGAAAATAATGTTACTAAAGTATGTGCTGTGAGCGAGATGAAACAGTGTAATTCTCTGAAAAATGTTTTAAATACAAACCTAAATCAGGAATTTTCGAAATGCGAGTACAGCGTAGATGAAAGTACAAGTTAAGTGATGTTATAACGAACTTCAAGAGATAGCAGAAATTTTTCGTTTTACTTTAATGATAAAAATTTTAAGCATATTCTATTTAAATACAGTATTAGTTTCTTGAAAAATGTTATGTTCAAATTATTCCCACAAGTCAAAGCTAATGAGTATTTGCTTATTATTAAACAGCAAACTAGGATACTCATTGCACATAATCTCGAAACCAAACAAAATTATTTTTGCCTGTGTCATCGTATAATGCAATTAGAATTTCTCTTCTTCGCTTAGTTCCTAAGGCCTTATCTTTTACCTTGTATCCAATTTTAATACCATTTTTAAAACTGTACACAATGTTGGAAAAGTCATACTAAATTCTTATACAATGCCTCCATTCCTTTTTCCAGAATCAATTGTTTTTTACTTCCAAATAAACTTGTTTTTTTATTGTATTTTGTCTAAATCAAGGCGATAAAGTGAAAAATAAATTAGCCTCCCCGGTGGCGCAGTGGTCTAAGCGATGGCCTCTTATCATTCGTTCGTGAAGGTTCCGGGTTCGAATCCCGTGAGGCATGGATGTTGTGTTTGTATGGCACTGGCTCTCTCCCTTCCCTGGAACCAGTGACTCTGTAACGTACCAGGAGATGTGACGTACCTGCCAGAAGGACGCACACGACATAAAGGCAGATAGGAATCAGAATAAAACGTCCGCGTAGCTCAACTGGTAGAGTGACTTATTCTGGAATGAGGGGATCCGGGTTCGAATCCTGGCGTGGACAGAAATGACGGAGAAATTTACTTCGTTATAATGGCGCCCAAACTATCCGGATGACCCGACCGTTCAAAATCTCGCATTGGTGTGATGTTCTTTCCACACCGCGAGATAGGAAAAATAAGAGAATCCCTTCTCCAGCACTTCGAAAAAACAAAAAAAATAAATAAATAAATAAATAAATAAGGGGGAGATGATGTAACGTACCAGGAGATGTGACGTATCTGCCAGAATTACGCACACGACATAAAGGCAGACAGGAATCAGAATAAAACGTCCGCGTAGCTCAACTGGTAGAGTGACTTATTCCGGAATGAGGGGATCCGGGTTCGAATCCTGGCGTGGACAGAAATGACGGAGAAATTTACTTCGTTATAACTCTAAATTAGGGACGGGCGACTGCTTATAGCCCATTGAGTTGCTCACGGTGGTCGTTAAACCTCCAATCAAAAAATAAATAAGTTTTTACAGATGACTATAGATGAGACAGAGCCGCACGTGACTCAGGGAGGTGGTGGCGCTTCAGCGTAACTGTGGGGAAAGGAAGAATATGTGCTCACCCCGGATGGCTACCACAGGAAGAATGCGTAATGTCAGGAGACCGTACTCGACGATAAATAAAACGATAAACTTCGTCCGAAAGGTGTCCGGGTTCGAATCCCGTTGAGGCGTGGATATTGTGTTTGTCTTACGGCACTGGCTCTCTCCTTTCTCAGAGCATTCGCAACGCGAATATCATTCCAGCAACATTTACAAACACAGCTGTGACTGAAAGTGAAAGAGTGCGCTGTCCAGTTGAATTTTTGCACAAGATCGAAACGAGTGGACTTCTGTCTCACATTTTACGACTGAAAAAAGAGTGCCGGCGTGATGCTCATCACGAACCTGGCCACGCCAGTGGCGCAGTGGTCTAAGCGCTGGCTTATGATGATTCGTTCGTGAAAGGTTCTTTATATCTCTCTAACAGTCACTTTAGAGATATAAAGAAGTTATGGATCGTTTCTTTGTTTGTTGTCAGTTAAAAATATTGATGGGTGTTTTTAAAATGGGACTGCGTTTTTACTTCACATAGTTACTTTCTTCTCGTTAAAGCGAATATTCTTAACGATAGTTTTTCTGACATTTTCAGGGAATGTGAAAAAAATAACTCGTTATATTGAAAATTTCGTTACTTTGAAGTTAGTCACAACGGGGTTATTCCTGTATATCGTTTAAAGCATATTTTCTTTTACACTCTCGAGTCTTTCAAGGTACCAACAACAACCTCTTCTTCCACGCAATGCACATGATTTCACAGTTAGGAGTACAAAAGCGTACAGTGGGTATGCTCATGTGTGTTTATTGTCTGAGGCGCCAGTACTACCACCTGAAAAGTGAGCAGACCGACTTTTTAGTGTACGGAACAAAAATACTCGTATAAGGTGTAAACTTCTATTCCCCTCGAAGAAAAGGAACAAAAGTACTCCATTGCAGAAGTACCTTGTAAATTTATATCATCGTCAGCAAACATTTTCAACCCATTGCTGTATGGTGGCTCCCAAGTTTCTTTAACAACTATCCGCCTTGAGCAACCCTCTTCCATGTCGCTCCTGTATGTTTTCGAATTTTATCCACCCATCTCCAACGTGGTCGTCTTCTGGATCTTTCCTGCCTCTTGGCACCCAGTCGAGTGTCTCAGTTGCCCAATGGTGGTCAGTTTTTCTAGCAATATATGCAGTTCATTACCACTTGAAGATCTCTACTTTGATCATAATGTCATCCTCTGTATCATGTTTTTATGTTAAATTAGTGAAAGTCGCTTCAACTATTATATTAACTTAAACTGCACGGTAATGTCTTGATCTTTTATATAAGCTTTAACTTCAACATTTGATTATTTTTATATTAGTTTAACTGCGGAACACAACCGGATTACAGCTCGTTAGGCTTATCACCCTGTACTTTCGCTAACCCGAATAGCTTAAATCTTAATGTTTGAAATGCTCTTAAGTAGACATGAAAAAGCTAACTATGCACTTCTGGATAATAGGTTGAGAAAAAAATCTCGTGCTTACAACAGAATATATTTTCGTTTTAATCCAGTAGGCACGTCAACACGCAGTCTTAACCCGGAGAAACTTAGCTTCTACTATCTAGGGCCGCGAGTGGCCCAGTGGTCAACGTTCATGGCTGCCACGGAGAAGACCTCGTGCTCGATCCCAGGCAGGTACGAACGCTCGAACCACTAAATATCCGCCGTGCGTCGGATGGGCACGTTAAGACGTCGGACCCCGGGTACTGGTCCTCCGGTAATAAAAAAGGGCGTCTTTCTTCCCCTTTCTACCTCGCTTCCGTGTCACTTTCCTATCGGGCACTCTAGCCCAAATCTCCTAGCTTCCTATTTCTAAGGGTTGTTTAAGACCTGGGGTCAGACACTCCCTTCCTAAAATCTTCTACATATGATCTGATCTGATCTTCTACTATCTAACTAATAACTATCGCTCTGTCAAGCTATCAGAATACCAGGATAAAACTTTTATTACTGAATTAACGATAATTTAAAACATTCTTGATCTCAGTTCAAGTCTTGTGACGATTATATTTATCATATATTAAAATAATACTGCGCAGTTGGTCATAAATATTTATTTTTTCAAGCCGACCACTTCCTAATGAAGCTAGGTCAATACCCAGCGAAACCATGGTCGGCTTGAAAAATAAATATTTCAGACAAACTGCGCTGTATTATCTTAATATATATTTAAAACATTGTTTAAGAGATGCCGAACTTTCGACATCAGTTTTAGGGCTTCTTAAACGAAGGAACTGAAAGGATATAAATACTGTAACGAGCCGAGCGTTCGTAACGCCTGAAGAAAAGTGTATCTCCAGCATTATTTTCATCGGAAATTATGGAGTGACGCAACAATGGGGAAGCCGTTTTAACGAAGACCCCGAAGTGAATGAATCTTAAAACACATGGTAAAATCAAAAGAATTCCCACCTCTCAAACAAAGTATGGCGGTGCACCAGAGTAATAAGTCTGTTCGTAGAAAGATAGGTAACGTTATCTAGTTGAGCAGAGGAAATGTTCTGACTAGTTTTGTCGATTACTTAAGAGATGAAATGTGAAGATCTTTCTTTGTTTTCTTTACGAAATTAAAAACAACCTCATGTTTCTAACAGACATTGGAACACACTGTTCAACGGCTGGCATATTTCCCTATTTTAAACAAGTGTGCATTTCCTCCAATTTTCGAGAAGCAGGCATTTTTTCTTAGAGCTTTATTTCTGTGGACCATTTTTCATTTAGCTTTATTTCTATGGACCATTTTTCAGTGGGTTTTCTTTCACATACACTCGCCCACAAACTTGTACGGACATGCACGCATATACGATACGTCATGCTTTACCTTTAAACGTTTCATTGTTTAAAGGTTAAGTACGACGGGAGTATTTCATATGAAATTATCACTGCTTCTTTTGATGACAAAAATAGAGCAAGTAAGGAGAGGGAGAGAGAACAGGCTCAATCTCTTGTTTTCTACAAACGCTGCGCTTCTGAATACTAAACAGAGTTGACAAACGAAGTAACCGAAGACTATCTTAGATTTCGAGAAAATACTAGATTCACTTTCAAATGAAAGATATCTGATAATTCTCCAGCTATAGATTCTCCACTTACTGATTTTAGGAACTGAAATTTGGAATGTTTCAGTTCAATGTTTTAAAACCGTTCCAAATATGCCGAAAATTCTTGTAAGCATTAGATTATAGAACGTAATAAATTTTTACAGGCCTAACTTTCGAAATTATTATTTGAATGCAACTGTTTCACTTTAACTTAGTTTTTTTTTCAGGTTTTTTTGCAACTGTTTAACTTAAGGAAAATTATGCTTAAACGAATTAAAATGAATTTGTGACAGGAGCTCATAGAAATTAATACTGCTACGTACCAATATAATATTCGAAACCAAGCTTTGCTGAGACTTACTACACCTAGAAACACAAACTATTAAACAAAGCCTAGATTGTTCTGGTCCAGAGTTCTGGAACTCATCGCCTGTAGAATTAATATCTATCAATAATTTCAATTTGTTTAAAAATAAATTAAAACACTTCCTACTTAACAACTAATACTCATTCAAAAATGCAAGATGGGAAGTTGATTGATACAGGGATTATTTGACTGGGGGGAAGGCAGGGGGACTTACCTGGTGAGGATTGGGTAGGGGGGGGGAGTTTCATGATTTCCATTACTTTAACATTATATTTCCCTCGATACGCTCTCAATTCAATAGCATGCAAAATATTTATTTTAGTTAACATGTTGTATCTTAGATATGTTACTCTATCTTACTTTTTGTTTTTTTTTCTTTCTTCGTTCTCTTTTTATTTGTATGTTTTCTTTTCTGACTTTGTTGCTGTTGCATAAATGTTCTTGGCTTCACTTATATTTAGGTAGATTAAGGCTGAGTCAGGTCTCTTCGAGGTCTTTTCCTTGTTCTTCCCTGCTGTTATTTACATGTTTACGCTTAACTGTTCAGAATTATTAACTTTAATATGTAACAGCAAGATGAATAAATGAAATGAATTTCTCACTAGCAACGTCGCAAATATGAAAAACTGCAAAACCCCTTTTCTTTAATAAGAGGTTTGGTTTTCTTCAAGTATCGCAACACTGATTCAAAGTAGACATGTCACAAAAATCTCCAAGTCTTTCTTTTCGATTTTGGTCAAAACGAAGTGAGTTGTTTCAAATTATAAAGAAAAGGCAGAAGAAACATCAAATAAGAATTCAACAAATAGAAAAGATTGCTGTTAATTAATTATTAAAATTCAAACAGGATTTCAAAGCAAAGTGCAAAAGCTTTAACCTTTAAAGTGGGGAGATTAATTCACAATGCCAAATATATCAGACAAAATACAATTTTAATAAGAGTTTAAACTTTATCTCGCCTCAGTAAGTACTGCACCAAAGCTAAAAATGAAATTCAGAAGAATTAATTGGAACAAACAGGAATTATTTCTTAAATATTTCTGAGATATTCGCTTAATAATATAGTCTTTCACAAGGAGAGATAAGCTAAAAAATATTTGATGTTTTTATAGTTATCACTAAGACTTAAGTTTTAGCAGTGACTGAATCTTTTTTTAAGTTAATTTTAAAGAATGAGTACAAACATTAACAGTTTTACTTCTGTTTTGAAGGTGAGAGAAATAAAATTAATTTGCATGCTATTTTTGGCTCCATAAAAGTTAGAAAATTAATTAAATTCTGGGGATTATGCAGTTAATTAAATTCTTGGGAAAGGTTTCAGTTTCCATCTCATCATAACTGAAAAAAAAATACAAATATTCACAGCGAACATTTGATTACGCTGCAGAAAACTTTTGCAGCTTTTTTGTTAATGACATCTTTCTGCTTTTACATAAGACAGCATAAACTGGGTGAACTGAATATACTGTATCAGTTGGCTTCAAACTAAAACAGAACTCCAAATTGCAGTATAATGCACTTGAAAAACGATCCGACAAACTAATTGAAATTAATCTCCAACTATTTATGGAATTTTGTTATACACGATATTCGGAAGGAAGCAAATTCTGGTTTTTGAGAAATCCCCAGCATGCTTCACAAGAGCCTTATAAATATTAAAAACTACTTACGACGTAAAGATTTTGTTTTATTCGACAAAGGAATGCAGTTGTGAAAACAATACTCACTGTTTGAAATATTTCTTTTTTCGTTGTTTGAAGTTATCTCATCTATACACTGTTTTGCTAAAAGTAGTAGGACACTGAACGTTTTAGACGATTATCATTTACAGACAAATTTGACAACATATACGAGGTAGGCCAATTTTAAAGGTACAGTAAAACCCCGTTTATAAGTTTTTCAAATGACTAAGTAAAATATTAACGTATAAACAAAGCATGTCACGTTTTCGTCTCTAGATGGCAGAACATTCTGTTGCAACGTATGGCGTAGTCGTTAGCGTTACTATAATAGGTATTACGTAGTATATTTTTTTTACGTTCCATTGTACTAATACATTCAGGTATGCGTTTTTACAGAGCTTTATTTCTAACTATTTTCATTTCAGTTACATTGCATAGAGTTACAACATTTGTAAGTATAGTACATTGTACATATACAATTTTTCCTATTATACAAAGCATTACAACTAATTCATTTATGGCTGGTATTTTTTACACAAGGAGATGTGATGTAGTACATTATGAAAAATGAATATACAGGGTGGAAAGAAACACGACTGCATAAACACCCCAGGGGGTGATTCCTTGGGTCAATTCAAGCATAAAATGTTCTATGACATTTTTGGATGTAGGGCTTAGTTTTCCAGATATACGCCCCCAAAGTTGCGTGACGTCATGTCCGGAATCGCCTGTTTTTGAGGCTTCAATTCAAGCACAACCCGAGTGCCATGCAGGACAGCTCGTGGCGGATGCTTGATTCTGCAAGCTCAGTACTTCGGCAGTCATCACGACTGATTTACATATCGCAATGCTCTCCGAGGCCGTAGGTCGTGCAACAGGGTGAACCAATTCCGTTCGTCTCAACAACTACGGACGTAACATGACTCCGGAAACAAGCTGGATGACTGCGATTGCATCATCAGGCATTCGCCACGCGCTTCCCTGCATGACCACTTGGGATTGTGCTTGAAGCCTCAAAAACTGGAGATTCCGGATGTGACGTCACGCAACTTTCAGAGCTTATATCTGAAAAACTAAGCCCTAAATCCAACAAGTTAGTAAAATCATGCAATGCATTGATTACTATACGCTTTCCAACATACCAGAAATCATTACTCAAGTTATTACTCAAGTTATGAGGATAATAGCGGTAGAATAAATCTCGCTCCTATGACCTGACCTTTGACCCCATTTCGATTATATTAAACAGAGCAGGTAAAGTATACTTCCGGAAAAACATGATGACGTTTTGTCACAAAAGAAGCATTTCTACGTAAGTTATAACGCATAAGGGCGATGGAATGGATCCCGCTCCTATGTCCTGACCTTTGACCCCATTTCTCCCATCTTCAATAGAATTCGTCCCCAGGTGGTCCCCTATTACATACTAAAATGTCATTGAAATCGAACCATATTTACGCAAGTTATGACGCATAAGGGCAGTGGAATGCGTCCCGCTCCTATGTCCCGACCTTTGACCCCATTTTCAAAAGGGTTCGTCCCCAGGTGGTCCCCTACCACATACTAAAATGTCATTGAAATTTTAGTATACCGCGAAACGGTATACTAAAATTTACACCCAAGAGCATACCGCGAAACGGTATGCTCTTGGGTGTACATTCTTGTGGAAAACTACTGCAAAAGGAAGTCTCAAGGAAAGAGTCCGATATGCCGCCCCGGGTGGCTCACTGGTCTAAGCGCTGGCTTCTGCCGTTTCGTCCGAGATGGGTCTGAGTTCGAATCCCGGTGAGGGATGGATGTTGTGGTTTGTCTAACGGCACTGCATCTCTCCCTTCCCTGGAACCATTGCCCCTAAATTAGGGACGCGCGACTTCCTATAGCCCATCGAGTTGCTCACGGTCATTAAACCTCCAATAAAAAAAAGAAAAAATTACGTTGGAGCCCCAATATTATTCCCCTGGGAATAAATATCGCGACATTTTCTTATTTTATCATTTTATACTAAATACCCCTACAGAGACAAAACGTTTTATATTTATTCGCGGCCTTGTTATAAACAATTGAAACGCAAGCTACTTTTTGAAATGTCAAACCTCCTTAGTCCCATTAAACCGTTATATAGTGGAACACTCAGTTTTTTCCCTAAACAACTGTATGACCACCCGATCTTGTGCCGAACAACAGTAAGTAGATGTGAGGTAAACTTGTCTTCTCCGGAAGTGCTGTATCGTGGAAATGACCAGCTGGTGATACTGAGCGTATATGGTCTTGTCCTGAGCTGCTTAACTTATTTGTTCTGAAATAAGATGGGGTATTTTATTTTATTCTAAACAACAGTGTAGTGGTAGAAAGGTCAACTGTTCTTGTCCTGAACAGCTGCGATGGAAGTGGAATAAACTGCTCCCATCCTGTAAATTTCAATGATGGAAATGGAGTAATGTGGGCGTGTCTTGAATAGTTATACGATGGAAGTTGGGATAACTGGGCTTACTTACACCAAACAGTAGTCTAGTGGAATTAGAGTATAGTTATTTGGTCCTGAAAAGCTTTTCAGTGGAAGAGAGGTACATAGATCTTTTCCTAAAAAGCTGCATTGTGGAAATGGAATTACCCGACTGTTCTAAACAGCATTATGTGGAAGTGGGATAAGCTGGTCTTATCCTGAACAGCTCAATTGTGAAAGTAGAGCAAAATGGTCTCGTCCTGGGTAAATGACTGTAGAGGAACACTAATCTTTTCCTAAACAACTGTACGATGAATGTTGAATAAACTGCTTTGTTTCGGTTAGCAATATGGTTAAAGTGAGGCACACTATTGTGTCGCATACAGAGATTCTGAAGACGTTTAGGTAAAAACATTTGTTATTTATTATTTGAATTTTATCGAAGAAAAAGGATTATTCTCCTGAACTATTAAAAATATTTCTTTCAATAATTCAATTATTACCGTACTTAACCTGGCATGAAATTTTTAATTACAAAAATATGTTTTTATGCCTTCTGATTAGTATTTTGGTAAACGTAGTTTTTACTCATGTTTCCCTGCCTTTTTTCGCCTATAATGAAATACAAAATATAAAGAATGCGTACGGTTTTTTTTTCTAAATGAATAAATGGTACTTCAAATTTACAATATCCCGTAACATTCCGAACTTCGCTTGCTGAACCTGGTTAACGGTAACATGATGTTCAGTCACCGAAAATACATTGTGCTTTTTGTTTTGTTTCAACCACCTAACCAAAATGTTGTCTAAGACGAAAAGCTGAAGAATCCTGTAGTCATGTATACCATTCTCGATAATCCAAAAATAATTTTCCCTGTCTACATTTTGCCATCACAGCAAAATGCAAGCGTATTCTATTATAGTGGATTCGAACCCACAATTATTACCCCTCCAGACTACTAAACTCGCAGCTGAATTACGCAGAAAGGTCTTTTTTTATTGTTTGTTTGAGGATTTAACGATCACCGTGAGCAACTCAGTTGGCTGTAAGCAGTCGCCCGTCCCTAATTTAGGGCCACTGATTCCAGCGAACGGAAAAACCAGTGCTGTTAGCAGGACCGTAGCAAGCTCTTCTTATCTAGGAGAGTGTGACTTGAAACTGCCCCTTCGAGTTCAAAATTACGCCCCCTTCGAGTTCAAAATTACGCCCCCTTCGAGTTCCACTCAAATAATACGAAGTTTTTACTTTCCCACGCACCGCCGTTATAGAGAAGTACACTGTAAAAAATAAGTGGTGTGAATTCACTGAAAATTTCTGAAAATAACGAATTGAATTGAACTTATATAAATCAGGGAAACCAGAAAATATTATTAATAACTATCGACCAATTGCTAATATTTCAGTCTTTGCCAAGGTATTAAAGAAATTAATTTTTAATATATTAACAACATGTCTGATAAAATACAATATCATTCATAGAAATCAACATGGTTTTCAATCAGGAAGGTCTACTGAGACGGCTATTTTGTCTCTCCAGAAATATGTATTACAAAACCTTATTGAAAAAAAATCACACTGGCATTATTTCTAAATTTGACAAAAGTGTTTGATTGCATCAATCATTCCATCTTATTAAAAAAACTCCATAATATTGGCATACGAGGATTACCTAGGGACCTTTTCAAAAGTTACCTAACCGATAGACTCCAATTGACTAAAATTACCGATTATTACTCAACACAAGAAAACATTACGGGTGTTCCTCAAGGATCAATTTCAGGCCCAATTTTATTTACCATATACCGTATATTTAATGATATTACCTCAGTTCCTTCCATTAGAAAATTAATTTTAT
This sequence comes from Macrothele yani, assembly GCA_039090855.1. Taxonomy (NCBI): domain Eukaryota; kingdom Metazoa; phylum Arthropoda; class Arachnida; order Araneae; family Macrothelidae; genus Macrothele; species Macrothele yani. The sequence goes on from CM076996.1 coordinate 122,116,300, forward strand.
ATGCAGATGATATAATACTTCTTCTTGAGGGACAAGATATTTCGCAAATAATTGATTGCTTTATTACAATAAAACGTCAATATCAAGACTGGTTCATTAATAATGAATTGATCCTTAATACATCCAAAAACTAAAGCAATGTTTTCCAAATCCAAACCTAAACAATCAGCAAGATTCAACCATTTCCTTTGATGATGTACCAATATCTACAGTTGATCATTATATTTACTTGGATGTAGTTATTCAGAATACCTTGAAATGGGACTTACACACAAATAAAATAGCTCGTGAAAGTGTCGAGAAACATAGGAATTATTGGCAGTGTGTTTAATAGTCTTACCACGAAAACCATTAAATTACTATACTATTCTTTAGTACACTCTCGTTTAATTTACTGTCTCTCTTGTTGGGGGTCGACAACTCAGCGTAACCTTAGGAAACTTCAGGTTCTTCAGAATAAAATAATTAGATTTTTAGAACTGAAATTAAATCCACGTTTAATTGGTACAACAGGTTCACAAAATTATGGTCGAATTAGTCTCGATCCTAATAAACATAATATTTTGAACATTAACCAGTTGTATTTACGCTCTCTAGGTACTGATATGTTTAAAAAAATTAAATTGGGTTTTAATGATGATATCATTGGCATTCATCAAGAAACTCATGAATACGATACGAGATATAGACATCTCGTATCGTATTCATGAGTTTCTTGCTTTTCCGAAAAATCAACAAATAGAACTCAGTATTGGATATCAAGGGCCAAAATCGTGGAATGACTTGCCGAAGGAAATTGATAATATTAATAATTATAGTTTATTTAAGAAAATAATTACTATTCACTTACTTACTCGCTAACATTGTAAAAAAATAGGGGGAGGGTTGGTCAGAGCAGTAAGGAGGGAATGGAAGTAAGAGAGGATGGGGGAGAGATCACTCATAAGACAGAATAGATGAAATATGGCCATACCATTGCGACTGTGTATGTGAGGTTTTTATCGAATTAAAAGTTGATAAAGATGTCCACGTTATTTATAAATATCAAATGTAAATATATGATTTTGTTTGAAAATATATTTTTCCACCACTACTTGCCCCCTATAAATACTGCTCTCAACACATTGAGGCACCGTTTACATGCATTTACTACTAACTACTAATATATTTATTATTATGTTCATTTGATGTTAGGTATTTTATTTCTTGACTTGTGCTTTTTTCGAAGGGAGATCGGAATTTGTCAGGTCATTATGGCCTTTTTCTGATCTCCCTAGCTGTTATATATCTATTAATTTGTTATTTCTAATGAATATATGTGTATGATAAAAGCTAAACTAATAAACTGAATTGAATTGAATTAAATTGAATTAATGATAAATTTCTGAAAATAACGTGCAGCAAAGTTGCCGATAGGTATCCGTATTTTTCAGAAACTTCCATTTTTAAAAGTGCCCGTTTATTTTAACTTCCGTATTTTCACAGATTTTCCGTAGTCAGAAGTTCCGTTCATTTCAGAAAAGTCCATTTCAGGTTTTTCCGTGTTTAAACTGAAATTCCGCAAAAGCTACGGACCTGCATTTTTAGCCCTTTCCCCAGATAATCCTTCTACTCCAGTCAGAATTGGACTAGGGCCGTTTGAACAGGTAACGCACGCCTTCAACAAATGAGCCACAGACGAGGGATTACCGAATAAATTGGTGGACGAATGTGACTTGATAATTCTTTATACTTGGCGGTTCGTTTAATTGTAAAGTGTAATTTATGTGCAACGCAGCTATTCCAGAATATTAGCCAATTAATAGTTAGCAAATCAGGTAACCGCTTTAAAACTAAAACGAATTAAAAACTCCATAAGACTTAACTGCCTTATCGGCCACTACGGTTCCTAGGCCACAATCTCGCGGAGTATTTGTAAAATGATGTTGAACGAGACACAGACTCTGAATCCACTGCCATCTAATCTCCGTAGATTGGTGCATTCACTGGCGAATATTTTACCAAAATGTTACAAAAACTTAGTCGAGCCAACCCTTAGCTAAACTGTCACTGTGTCATAGACTAAAAGTGGACCCATACGTTATTAGGTAGGTAATCCTAATAAATCGTCCGCTCAGTGTATGTATACGCTGAAGAGCAATGAATTAGTGATACCTGTCTAGTAACGCGTAGCACCACCTTTCGCCCTGATGACAGCGGCGATTCGTCGCGACATGGACTCGACAAGACACCGGAAGCATTGGGAAGCGATACGGATCCACGACCCCTGAACAAGCTCCCACAGTTCACGAAGCACGAAGATTTGATGGAGGGGGAGGGCGGTCATCTCTCTCGATGGCATCCCAGATGTGCTCGATGGGATGGAGGTCAGGTGACCTAGCTGGCCAAGGAAGCGAGGTCACGTCGGTGGAGTTTTCATCCAAACATTCTGATAGGATTCGGGAGCTGCATTCTCTTGTTGCAAGATGAGGGGGATGTTGAAGACGCACAAACGGGTACAAATGGTCGTCCAGGATATCCTTGTAACGTTGACCTGTCAGGGACGATGTCACACGTACCAGGGGTCCCATTTCTGTCCACGTAAACAGTCCCCAGACGAGAAAGCCACCCCCACCAGCTCGAAGAGTACCCTGCTGGCAAGAAGGATCCATCGCTTCATGTGGTTTGTGCCATACTCATATCCTGCCATCCCCATGTACCAACGTGAATCTCGACTCATCAGTCCAGGCAACATTTTCCCACATGTCTATGATCCAGTGGCGATGTTCCAGCGCCCATGCTAATCTTTGCACCCTGTGATGTGCGGTGAGCAGCGGTACCCTCGTGGGACGATGGCTTCTGTACCCCATAGCGAGGAGATGGTTCTGGATGGTGTGACTGCTTGCACATTTTTGTGCACCTGCGTTAAATTGCAGAGTGATTTCTTGCACTGTGGCCCGTCTATCCGCTGTTACAATGCGAGCTAGCCAACGATGACCCAGCTCATCCGCACGCTGTTGTCCACGGCAGTTGGCTCTTGCAGAGATGGTTTTACCGGATTCGATGTACTCACGGTACACCCATGACACAGTGGCTCGTGAAAATCCCAGTGCCTGCACGACTTTCGAAATGGAGTGACCCATTCGACGAGCCCCGACAATTTGCCCACGATTAAATGCGCTTAGATCCTTCGTCTTACCCATACTGCGTCCGACTCTTACTGATTTCCGTCGCATCACTCCTTATAGTGTCGGATCGCTCTATACGTCATGTCGTTTCCGTTTACAGGGCCGCCCACAGCGCCACATTTGCGTAACGCCAGCTGTCTCTAAATAAATTGCTCTTCAGTGTACATTTATACTGCTAATGTTTAAAAAAGTATAAATCTTTAAAGCTAGTTAATGAATAACATTATTTGCATGTATATTGCAAATAACATGCATCAGGTTTTTGGTTTGCTTAAACTAAATATTTGCACATATAACAATTTTAATATTTACGAGTTATATTTTGAGTCTCCCTGGTACTACCAAATACGAATTTTATTGAGCATAAAGGTTTCATTTCTCTAATGTTTGATTTCTTTCATGCAAATGAAAGCATTGCTGTATGACTTGAAATTGCACCTGTAAAATAGATGGAATAATAAGTAATGCAAGTATCTAATTCTTATTTTAAAATAAAGCTCCCCGTTTTCTTAGTATTTCTTTTTTTTTTTTTTTTTTTTTGATTTTTCACAAAAATGTTTTTTACGTTTCTTATTAAATGACAGAACCAGAAAGATGTGGTGTTTGTAACCAGATAAAGCACATTCGTGTCGTTGTATAATGTTCGATATTTTAACAGTTCGTGTTCTATCTGATGTGCCTATATCTGTTTGTTGCTCAAATTTTGAGTACTTATGAATGAGATAAGCAAAAGTTTAAATTTTATGTGAACTTATTGTTGTTGATGTAATTGTTATTATAAGAGACGTTTGTATGATGTTACTTTGTTTTCGATAAAATTAATTTTAACATAACCTGTCTCTTTTCTTTGGTCTCTGCGTTTCGATAGAAACGAACGCCTATTACTTTTTCACACTCTATACATCCCTGGATTTACGCCGGTTCGTTGATTGGTTGATGGGTTTTTATGGCGCAAGGGCCAAATTTGGTCAAACAAAGAGCGCCAGACACGAGACCAACAAATCAAAGACGTTAAAAGCGTGGTACAGTAGTTAAAATCAGGCCAATGTAGGAAGAAAAAGTTAAAAACTAGATGAGTTTTAAAAAGTCAATGTGTTTAAAAAACAAAAAGACAGCGAACGTATCGCACCGGTCTCCCGAAATCTTCCGCAGCTTAGCTGCTCTGTCATCCAACAGATGAGTGTGGAAATGTTGAAAAGCCGCCTCGGTGGCGCAGTGGTCTAAGCGATGGCTTCTGATCATTCGTCCGTAAGAGGTCCGGGTTCGAATCCCGGTGAGGCACGGATGTTGTGTTTGTCTTACGGCACTGGCTCTCTCCCTTCCCTGGAACCAGTGACCCTAAATTAGGGACGGGCGACTGCTTATAGCCCATTGAGTTGCTCACGGTGGTCGTTAAACCTCCAATCAAAAAAAAAAAATGTTGAAAACGATGTAACCGAAAACGAACACATACACATGAAACATGAATGAGAGTAAGTCGGCAGTTGCACGTCTCACACATCGGAGCAATGTCGCCACACAGCAAATAGCGGAGGGTGAAGGGACAATGCCCAATGCGGAGACGCACCAAGATAACTTCCTCGCGACGATGAACACGAAGACTTGATTTCCATAAACCGATCTCTGGCTTCAATTTAACGAGTTTGTTCTCTGTCTGTTGATTCCAGCTATTCTGCCACTGAAGGCAAGCGTAGTGTACAACGGTTGACTTCAAATCCTTGTGAAACAGTGTGTGATGACCAGCCAGAAGAATGCTGTTCTTCTGCTGCTTTTTCCGCATTCATGATTTTTACTTTATCTTTACATTATCCATCACATTGTTCGTAAATAAGATGGCTTTATTATTTCATGACAAGAGCTTTATTAAGCAGTTTTATCAGTACATATACACTGAAGAGCAATTAAATTAGAGATGCCTGTCTAGTAACGTGTAGCACAACCTTTCGTCCTGATGACGGCGGCGATTCATCTCGGCATGGACTCGACAAGACACTGGAAGCGTTGGGAAGCCACACGGATCCACGAACCCTGAACAAGCTCCCATAGTTCACGAAGATTTAATGGAGGGGGGGGGGTCAGAGATTCGAACATCTCTCTCGATGGCATCCCAGATGTGCTCGATGGGATTGAGGTCAGGTGACCTAGCTGGCCAAGGAAGCGAGGTCACGTCGGTTGAGTGTTCATCCAACCATTCGGATACAATTCTGGAGCTGCATTGTCTTGTTGCAGGATGAGGTCCCCAGTGGGATGTTGATGACGCACAAACGGGAACAAATGGTCGTCCAGGATATCCCGGTAACGTTGACCTGTCAGGGACGATGTCACACGTACCAGGGGTCCCATTTCAGTTCACGTAAACAGTCCCCAGACGAGAATGCTACCCCCACCAGCTTGAAGAGTACCCTGCTGGCAAGAAGGATCCATCGCTTCATGTGGTTTGCGCCGTACTCGTATTCTGCCATCCGCATGTACCAACGTGAATCTCGACTCATGAGTCCAGGCAACATTTTCCCACATGTCTAGGATTCAGTGGCGATGATCCCGCGCCTATGATAATCTTTGCATCCTGTGATGTGCGGTCAGCAGCGGTACCCTCGTTTGACGATGGCTTCTGTACCCCATAGCAGGGAGATGGTTCAGGATGGTGTGGCTGCTTATATGTTTTTGTGCACCAGCGTTAAATTGCCGAGTGATTTCTTGCACTGTGGCCCGTCTATCCACTGTTACAATGCGAGCTAGCCGACGATGACCCCGCTCATCCGCACGCTGTTGTCCACGGCAGTTGGCTCTTGCAGAGATGGTTTTACCGGATTCGTTGTACTCACGGTGCACTCGTGACACAGTGACTCTTGAAAATCCCAGTGCCTGCACGACTTCCGAGATGGAGTGACCCATTCGTCGGGCCCCAACAATTTGCCCACGATCAAATGCGCTTAGATCCTTCGTATACTGCGTCCGACTCTTACTGATTCCCGTCGCATCACTCCTTATATTGTCGGATCGCTGCATACGTCATGTCGTTTCCGTTTACAGGGCCGCCCACAGCGCGACATTTGCATACCGCCAGCTGTCTCTAATTCAATTGCTCTTCAGTGTATATACATTTATTTACAAGTTAATTTTCACTTTCCTTGGGTGACCACTGAGCAGCGACTTTCCTCCATCCTACCATCATCGTGTTCTTCCTTCGTCTCCCTCCTTTTACAACTCTCTTCCCCGACTTCCCCTTCGGTAACAGCCCAACCTAAACAACCTTGGCGATTCTTCGAAGAACCCCCTTTCCAATCTCAATTTTTATACCGTCCGTGACATCGCTTTACCCTTCTTGGAGCGTCGTGGTCACTCGGAAAAGAAATTTACATCATGAGTGGCATTACAGAAATTTTACATTTTGGAAGGATCATGACACAGTGGCAGAGTAGTGATGGGCAAAGAATACACTGTCCTAACGGAAATATCCGCCATTTCGTTTCCCCTGATGCCAACGCGACCGAGAATCCAGAAAAACCGAACACGGAAACCAGTGGCGGTTAAAGTCCGCAAAAGCCGTCTCACATGATAGACGCTCGGGTGGTCGCAAACAGACACAGATGCAAACGTCTGTAGAACGCTCAGAGAATCCATATAGACAACAGCTCGGCGATGAGGTTTTGCCTGAATGTGACGAAGAGACAGGAAAATAGCATGTAACTCTGCTGAAACACGGTCGCCTCCGACGAGATACGTTCAGCGTATACCTCGTCAATTCACATGAAGGCAGAACTCACTACTACTCCATGGGATTTTGAATAGTGTGTGTAAATCGGAACAAAATTCGGATGACACATCCGGTGTTCAGCGAATCGTTGAGGTTATTCAGTAGCGGAACAAGACGATTTTGTACAAGTGCTAATGGACAAATCGACATTAGCCACCACAGGAGCCCAGGGCGGCTGGCCAACCGTCCTGATCTCGCCAATCAAGGAAACATTAATCCCCGCATCCCGCACTGCAGTCTGCATACAGATTCCAAAAGTGGGTATACAGGAAGACCGGTGTTCATAGAGACGGACAAATTGGGGTTGACTGATTCTCGCAAAAGATGGTCGAGGAGGGCATCCAGTTTTGCATAAAACTGGAGGGACAGCAGCTGGAGGCGACACAAACACAAAAGCGGATCATTAGACTCGACATACAAATTCACCACCTTTAAAGATTGAATGTGAGGACGGAAGGTGAGTGCGTGCTCAAAGGTTACTCCACGGAACTCTACTCCTGACACCACAGGAATGGTAGTACTCCCCAGACGGAGATTGGGATCTGGGTGAAGACCCCGTTTGCGGCAAAAATGCACGCAAACGGTCTTTAGGGACGAGAAGCCAAAGCCATTATGAGAAGCCCAGTCAGAGATCTTGTTAATAGCTGGCTGCATCTGTCTTTCAATGGGGCGCATGTTGACAGAAGCACAGGAAATCTGTAGATCATCCACGTACATGGTCCCACGAACTGTCGGAGGGAGCAGTTTGAATATGTTGGTTGGTCGGTTGTTGAATTTTTTTGTCGCAAGGGCAATGTGTGGCCAAAGAGCGCCAAACACAAGATAATCAAACAAATAGTATTAAAAAGGTAGTATAATGCGGCTGATTCGGTAAAAGTGAAAAATGAGAATGACGGAAGGGGTAAAAACTAGATACGTTTAAAAAAGGTCAATTTGTTTTAAAAAGGAAAAACATCGACAGTATCGCAGTGGTCATCTAGGAGCCGCTGCAGAGTAGCGGCGTCCTCGGTCAACAAATGAGAATGAAAGAAGTGAAAACGCACATCAAGAAAACGAACGCAACTACACAGAAGATGAGTGACAGTGAGTCGGCAATTGCACGTCTCCCACATCGATGCAGTGTCGACACACAGCAAAAAGCGGTGAGTGAAACGACAATGCCCAATGCGGAGACGCGCAAGCACCACTTCTTCCCTACGGTTCCGACGAAATGAGGACTTCCAGATTCCAAGAATAGGTTTAATGCGATGCAGTTTATTTTACACCTGTTGGTCCCACAGACCCAGCCACGTTCGCTTAATATGATCGTGAGCAGGAAAGCGGAAATCCCGGTGAAACAGTGGTAAGGGTGTGACTAACAAAGAGGAAGCAGATCTAGCAGCCGCATCAGCACACTCGTTACCCGGGATTCCATCATGCCCAGGAATCCAGCAAAGGTGAACCTGAAAACCGGCCTCGAGCAAACAACGAAGCAACCGTCGCACGTCCAAGAGAAAAGGATGGTCACGGCAATCTGCAGATGACAAAGACTGCAAGGCGCTTAAGGAATCCGTATAGACCATAGCACGATGATGAGAACTCGACTGAAGATGGAGAAGGGCGAGATACATAGCCGACTGCAGCTGTCACACCATGGCCTCAGCTGGGATCCGAGCAAAATAAACATCATCTACGCAGACGGCGGCTGATCCGATAACATCACCCATCTTAGATCCGTCGGTTAAAACTGGAACATAATCAGAATTGAGAGAACAATGCTCAGCGAAGAGTTGCTGGGACACGGAAGCAGTGGTTAAAGTCTTATCAAGAGAAGTAAAGCTTAGATCAATGACGACCCCAAAAGTTTGCCACGGAGGGTCCCCAACGACCCTGGTCACTCCAACAAGAGACACGTCGAGCCCTGCATCAATAGCTACAACCGCCATACGAAGACCGAAAGTGGGAATGCACGAGGGCCGGTTCTAAAATATACGAGCATGTTGGGGATGAAAAATTGCATCGTACAAAGGATGGTCTGGAAGAGATCGAAGTTTCAAGTAAAATTGAACAGACAGACGCAGACGGCGAAATTCCAGCGACGGTTTGCTCGCGTCAGCCTAAAGGCTGGGAATCGGGGATGCTCGAAATGCTCCCGTACAAAGGCGCAGCGCTTGATGGTGAATAGTATCCAAAGGCCGGAGAACGGAATGACCCGCAGAGCCATACAGGATACAACCATAATCCAGTTTCAACCGTATTAGGGAATGGTAAATGCGAAACAAAGACATCCTGTCTGCACCCCACAAGACTCTCAAAAGGATCTTAAGAATTGACATAGCCTTCAGACAGGAAATCTTGAGCCGCAGAACGTGCGCAGTCTAAGGAACTTGGTCTCCAGCAAAACTGGTATGGCTGTTCGTTCCAAATGAAGCTCTGGGTCTGGATGGAGGCCACTCCTCCGGTCGAAATATACACACGCTGTCCTGTCGGAAGAAAGAACGAAACCATTGTTGTGCGCCGCTTTAACAATCTGATTAATCGCAGACTGCAACTGCATTTCAATAAAATTCATGCATGATGACGAGCAGAAAATCTGCAGGTCATCGACATAAACAGTAGCCGAAACCGCAGGAGGAAGGTTTGTGAGAAGTCAATTAATGCAGAGGATGAACAATGTGACAGATAAAACGCAACCTTGAGGAACACCTTGTTCTTGATGGAACGGTGCCGATAGCGTCGTACCCAGGCGCACCTGGAACACCCGATTGCGAAGAAAATTTACAATGGATGTCGGAAGATTTCTTCGCAACCCGCATGCGTGGAAGTCACGGATAATACCGTGCTGCCACGCTCGGTCATAGGCTTTCTCAATATGAAAGAAAACAGAAACCATGTGCTGCCAACGCACGAACGCCTCGCACAGATTTCTCAAGATGCAGGAGATGATCGTGAGGTGATCGATGACGGCGAAAGCCGCTTTGTGATGGTAAAGGTACGTGATTTTGTTCTAAAAAATGAATTAACTGGGAATTAACCATCCGCTCGGGAATTTTACACAGACAGCTAGGGAGAGCAATTGGGCGATAACTAGAGGGACACTTAGGATCCTTGCCAGGCTTGGAAAAAGGGAAAACAAAAGCTTTTCGCCAAGATTTCGGGAAACAGTGCTCCAGCCAAATGCGATTGAAAATTAAAAGCTTCTCGAGAGATGACGGAGCCTAACACATTGGGTGCCATCGGAATCGACAGATGAAGCGCCGGACCGATGCAGAGCCACCCTGAGTTCAACCATGCTGGAGGGTGAGTTATAGTCGGTGTCATAAAAAGGAGCAAAGGAGATTCTCCGGCGTTCCGCAGTGGATTTAATCCTCTGAAAGGAGAAAAGCTACGTCAGATCACTCGACATGGAGGCAAAATGCCTCCCCAAACAATCCGCAATCTCCCCGACTTCAGCATATGTGCAGCCGTTACTCTCGAGAATGGAAATCTGGTGAGAACTGTAGTTACCCCGGATCTTACGAATTTTGTCCCACACACAATTTTCGAACTAGCGCGTGAATTGAGAGAACAAATAAGCTGAATCCAAGACTCCCTCTTGCTGCGTCGACGCACCAACCGAGCATAGGATTTTGCTCTTTTAAATGCAACGAGATTGGCATCGGTTGGATAACGCCGAAACGCAAACCAAACCATATGTTGAGCTGTACTAGCCGCAGCGCATTCAGAGGTCCACAAGGCTTCGGACTTTTTGGGAGCGTCGTGCGTCGAAGACGTTTTTGGTATAGAAAGATCATCCGCTTGAATAATGCAATTCGTGACATCGAGAACAGCTGCGTCGATTGAATCTTGGGTCACCATGGCAGAAGATATCACTGCGGACGATGTGAAGACCTCCCATCTGGCACGATATTTCCTCCATCGAGGAGGGCGGGAGGCAGAAGATGGCGTACTAGCAGAATGCGAGAGCACAATTGGAAAATGGTCGCTCCCGTGGAGGTCGTTACACACCGTCCACGACCAATCAACAATAATTGATGGAGATTCCAAGCTCAAATCGATGGCACTGAAAGATCTTGTAGGCTCGTGGAAGTAAGTGTCAGCACCGGTGTTAAAAAGGCACAAAGAGGTCAAGGGCAGAAAAGACTCGATTCGACGGCCTCTCGTGCTGATGCTGACACTACCCCACAAAGGATGATGGGCATTGAAGTCACCCAGTAAAAGGACGGGTGAAGGCAGCTGATCAACCGAACTCTCCAGTGGAGAGACGCTCACGTCCTCATCCGGCGGCAGATAGACACTGCAGACAGTAAGAGGCACAAGCATAGATATACGAACCGCCACGGCCTGCAAAGTTGTGGATATCACAACGGAAAAGACCGGAACACTGTGAGGAACAAAGATAGCGACTCCCCCACAAGCGGTGTCTCCTGATACATCATCTGTCCGATACGCACTGCAGCCTCGAACTGAAAGCAAGTCTAATGATTTAAGTTTTGTCTTCTGCAATAGTGTACACCGCATGGTAGTGTACACCGGAGAGTACAACGAAATCAGATGTTTCACGTCGTCAAATATCGTCCGAAAACCTCGGCAGCTCAGCTGAAGGATTGAATCGATTATAAGAACTGAGATGAGATAGGAAATAAAATGAAATATACTGACTGCTCAAACGAGGTCAGCGTCCATCTCCTCTGACGAGTGGTCCCCCAGATGTGGGCTCGTGTGACCAGGGGCCAAGATTGGAGAATGCATTATCCCAAGTGTCCTAACGGTATGCGCTCGGCGTTGAGTAATGGGCTACGATTTTGGAGAAGAAACGCTCTTCTTCTCCTTGGCTTTGGTGTTCTTGCCAGAAGAAGTTGCCTGAGTTTCCGTGCTGGCGGTGGTGTAAGTACGTTTCGGCAAAGTAGTGGGTGCCGCTTTCTAGCTCGAGACTGGAGTGCCTCCAGCACAGCTGCAAAGATATCGTCCAAATTGTAGGGACATTTAGGGGGGGATCTGACTATCACTTCGAATGGCAACTGTAAACTTGGCAACCACCACTGATGCATATGATCGCCAAGCAGATGAAACAGGAACCAGCTTACTTCTGGCCTCAGGATAGGAAATATTCTCCACCGTTTTCAGCCTTTGGATTTCTTTCTTCTCCATCCATTTGAGTTAATCCTTGGCCGACGCTGAGCGTGAACCCCTGAAATTCACACAAAACTCGGCCTCGGCCACACAGTCTGGTAAATGATAGTCTGTGGCACCACAGCGTCCACACTTAGGAGTGCTCCTGCACGACTGCTGAGAATGGCCGTACGACTGACACCTAAAACATCTCAAAGGGTTAGGGATGTATGGACGTACCTCAAGGTGAAGATACCCTGCCTTGAGAGACGTAGGTAGGGAAGGGCTGTCAAATGTTACAATGATGTTGAGGGATGGGACGGACTGCCCATTCCGACTAAAAAGAATAGGTCACACACCCGTAACGTGTTGACTCTTTTGTTCTTCAAGAAGTTCATCCTCGGTAGATTCAATGAGGTCCCGAGAGGAGACAATACCTCGAGATGTATTTCGGTATCCATGTGGTGTTATTCGGACCGGACTCTCGAGCAGCATGGTAGTGGTAAGAAGTGTGGAACTGTAAGCCACAGTGGACATCTCTACAAGAAGATCTACAGACTGGAGTTAATTTACGCTCTTAGGGAAGCTTGCAATGGATTGAAGTGCTTTGTTGATCCAAAATGGAATTTGGCACTCAAAGGCTTTGAAGGGTCCAATGAGTTCACAAAGAAAAAACGAGCATTCGATGAATCAGAGACATGCTTCTTGGCAAAAGGGGCTGGGCCTTCCTCAATAGGTCGTTTGATTTTAGGATCATGGGAAACTTTATTTTCATCCATACAGAAAAATTAAGAATTCGTCCGACGACTTCCCTGCCCACCACCGAGCCCAACAGGGGAGGGCCGGAGGTCCTCAAGCCCAAATGGACGCAAGACACGGCTCTAGGGTTTGGCGGCGGATATAGTAAGTTGATGGGGCAAACATGCGCTCGGCGAGTGCCGCGACTTTCCCATGACTTGGTAACACCCCTTCGGCATGCCCACACTATCCCCAGACTCACCCTGCCATATGTAAGGACAAGCCGTTAGAGGTCTGGACTCCACTCGGCCACAGACCTAACTGACTAGGAGTGGGCTAGTTCCTAGCCGCCCGTTTAAGGTGAAGCAGAGGGCAAACAGAAGTGTTGGCAACTGGCAACAACAACACCCCGGCCCCCAGAAACCTCAGCCTCCAGCATCTCCTTTTCCACCTCACACAGTCATCGCACACGGGAAACGTGCAGGTAGGTCTAGCTAACCAGCTCGGAAAAACAAAGAAGGGAACATAAAATGGAAAAGAGAAGAAAGAGAAAGAGAGACTAAAATCCGGAGCTGGCGCATAATCACAACCTCATCAATCTACAACTGAGGCGGGTGCGTATCAAGACAGCAACGGAAAACATAAAAGTGGGAAAACATCATACAGTACATGTCGGCTCGGGCCGTGGGGTCGCTACTCCCCATCGGCTGGATGAAAAGCTGTCCCTGCGGTGATATTAGAGTTTCAAACGAAATGACAAAATGATCCGTCGCAAGGTCAGCTCGGGCCGTGGGGGCGCCACTCCCCAAAATAACTGGAAAACCAGTTATCTCCGTGTGGGGCAGTTTGAATATGTGATTCACACGAAGGATGAACAAAGTAACTGATAGAATGGAGCCTTGAAGGACACACTGCTCTTGCGAGTACATCGCAGAGAGGGTCGACCCGAGGTGCACATGGAACATCCGGTTCTGGAGAAAACCTGCAATGAATTTTGGTAAATTTCCCCGTAATCCGAAATCGTGCAGATCAGGAAGAATGCCATATCTCCACGTGCGATCGTATGCTTTGTCCATGTCGACGAACAGGGAGACCATGTGCTGACGCCGGACAAGCCCCTCCCTGATAGATGTTTCAATATAAAGATGATGATCAGCGGTGAATCGAAAACGACGGAATCTACTCTGATGAGGTGATAAAATGCGATGAGTTTCTAAATAAAATATCAAACGAAGATTGATGATGCGCTCGAGCACTTTGTAAATGCAGCTCGTCATAGCAAATGGCCGGTAGTTCAACGGGTTTGTGGGATCTTTACCAGGTTTGAGACAAGTTATTACAATAACAGTGTGCCCAGAATCAAGGAAGTCGTGCTCATGCCAAATCCTGTTAAACAGGATTAACAAACATTCAAGAGAGGGCGGGGAAAGCTGCTTCAGCATGTCGTAGTGGATGTTATCCAGTCCGACAGATGTCCGGCCGGACCGATTCAAAGCAATCTTCAGTTCCACAGCAGTCAGCGGGCTGTTATAATCCTCCGAGGAAAAAAGGTCCGAAGGAAACTCCTTTCCTCTCAAGCCGCGTCTGATGCTGTTGGAGCGAAGAAGGATAATTGCCGCTGCTAGACACTGAAGAAAATGCAGTTCCCAAGACAGTCAGCAATTTCCTGAGCGTCAGCAACCGTTCTGCCATCACTCTCGAGGATGGAGATCTCCCGAGAAGGGTACCTTCCACGAATCTTACGAATCCTGTCAAAAAAGATCTGGGGGCTGGTAGTGGTGTTAATTCCGGATTCATATTGTATCCATGAGTCCCGTTGACTACGACGACGAACCAATCGCGCGTAGCAAGTAGGTTTGCGTCGATGGAATACCAACGAAACCTACCCCAAGCCTGATGTTGAGCCTGACGTGCTGCCTCGCAGTCGGAATTGCACTAAGGTCTAGGGCAACGTGGACGTTTAGTCGACGTCTTTAGGATGGAGAGTTCTGCCGCTTGCAAAATGCAATCCGTAACCGCTGCAACAGTTTTACTGATCGTGCTTGAGGACAACATAGGAGGAGTAATGGTCTCTGAAGCCGTGAATGCGTCCCACTTGGCTCGATCGATATCCCATCTAGCAGGACGGGTAGGATGACTGTATCCGCCACCTACTAGACGAAGAAAGATAGGAAAGTGATCGCTGCCAAGGGGATCACCAGACACGCTCCACGACCAGTCAGGATATAAAGATGGTGAACTCAGAGACAGAACAATGGCTGAGTACGAGCGGGTAGGTTCATGAAAATATGTCTTTGTCCCAGTGTTCTGGAGACAGAGGGACGTGTTGGAGTGTAGGGACTCAAAAACGCTGCCCCTTGGTCCCGAGTGTTATAACTCCTAACTCCACAACGGATTGTGCGCATTGAAATTTCCTAGAAGGAAGAAAGGAGGCGGCAACTGGTCAACTAAATGCTCCAAATCTGAAAGGCTCACAGCTTCATCTGGTGGTACGTAGATGGAACAGACTGTGAACAGGATGTTCACAAACATTCTAACTGCCACTGCTTGCAGAGTCGTCTGTAGGGCGACCGCAGTGACAGGAACACCATGAGGAACAACAACGGCCCCGCCCCGCCCCCGCCCCGCCCCGCCCCCTCCGCAGGCGAGAACTCCGTCCTCATGATCTTTGCGAAAAATAGAATATCTACGCAGCGAAAGGGTGTCTGTCGTGCAGAGCTTTGTCTCCTGGAGACACGCGCACAAAGGCGTATACGATGACAATAAACCTTTTAAATCATCAAGCCGTCTTCGCAAACCTCAGCAATTCCACTGAATGATTGAATCCATTATGATAAAAGGAAAAGAGAAAGACTGAGACGACTAATAGGTCTCAGAGTTTATGAGCTCCAGTACGTCTTCAGTGTCTGTAGGTAATACAGGGGTGTGCTTACTCCCCGTGTTCTTGGATGATGGTGCCCGACTGAGTGTAAGAGCGGAGTTTCGGGGAGGATGTGCCTGGCTTCTGCTTCTCGGGTTTCTTCAATGTAGTGCCCTTAGCCTGAGTCCCAGTGCTGGCAGAGGATCTTTTCGGCGACGATGTGGGTGTCGCTTTGGACTCAAGACGGCGAGAATTTAGTGACTCCAATCCAGCGCAAGAGATGTCCTCGAAATCATAAGGACGCCGCACTTGGATGTGCACCTCAGTCTGCACAGCACCAGCGCACTTCCGAGCAACGATTGATGCGCAAGAACGCCGGCCTGGTGTAAAAGGAACGATCCGCCGTCTGGCCTTGGGATCAGACAGATTTTGTGTTGCCTTCAGGCGTTGGATAGCCTGCTCCTCAATACACTTTGGACACTGTTTGGAAGATGCAGAGTGTGACCCATCACAGTTAACGCAGTGATCTGATTCTGCTGAACATTCCATCAACGAATGATCCGTGGTACCACAGCGCCCACACCTTGCTACGTTACCGCACGATTGTTGAGAATGACCGTAATACTGGCACTTGTAACATCTCAAAGGATTGGGGATATATGGGCGAACATCATGGCGTACGTAACCTGTCTTGATTGATGTTGGACGGGTTGGGGTGCCAACAGAGAGAATGGTGTTCCGGGAGGGTATAGACTTTCCATCTCACCTAAAAAGAATTCTCTGAACCCCAGTGACATGTTGGTCGCCAAGTTCCTTCAGTAGTTCCTCATTGCTGCATTCAAGCAAGTCACGAGAGTTGACGACACTGCGAGAAGAATTCAAAAACCATGAGGTGTTATTTGTACTGGAATATCCAGCAGAACGGCCGTCTGCATGTAAGGTGGCACTAGTCGTGGATTAGATGTTTCCACAAGACGATCCCTTGATGAGAGCTTCTTAACACTTTTCGGAGGGCCAGAAACCTCCTGAACAGCCCTATTAATCCAGAAAGGGCTCTTCGAACTCAGAGAATATGAAGGATCAACAGAATGAATCAGAAGAAACAGAGCATTACAATCAGTACTAAGGAGTTTCTTTGTGGAGGAGGGTGTCCCTTCCTCCATGCAACACTTCACAGTTATAGCATAAGAAACACTGTTGTTTGCCATAGAGAAGAAAGAAAATTCATCCGCCGACTTTCCCACCCACAACCGAGCCCAACGAGGGAGAGCCGGAGGTCCGCAAGCCGATGTGGATGCAGGACATGGCTCTAGGTATAGGAAGCGGATATAGCAAGTTGACAGGGCAGACATGCGCTCGGCGCGCACCCAGACTTCCCGGTGCCTGGGGGACACCCCTTTGGCATGCTTACCCTATTCCCAAACTCACCCTGCTGTACGTAACGACAAGCCGTTAGAAGTCTGGATTCCACTCGGCCACAGACTTCCTGACTAGGGGTGGGTTAGTTCTTAGCGGCCCGTTTAGGATGAAGCAGAGGGCAAAAGGAAGTATTGGTAGCTGCAGACAACTACATTCCGGCCCCCAGAAACTTCAGCTTCCAGCATTCCCTTTTCCACCTTACGGGTCGCCGCACACCATAAACATGCAGGTAGGTCTAGCCGACCAGCCCAGAAAAACGAAGAGGGGGAAAATAAAAAGGGAAAGAGAAGAAAGAAATCAACGAACTAAACTCCGGCGCTGGTGGTTAATCACAACCTCAGCAACTTACAACTGAGGCGCGTGCGTGGCAATATAAGAACAAAAGCCAAAAATGAAAAAAATCATACAAGAAATGTCGGCTCGGGCCGTGGGGACGCTACTCCCCAAATAAGTGGAAAACCAGTGAGGGGATATACCTCCAGAACAACATACTAAAGTTTTGTCGCAATAGAAGAATTTCTAATCAAGTTATGAGGACAATGGCTGTGGAATAAATCTCGCTCCTGTGACCTGATGTTTGACCCCATTTCGATGATATTGAACAGAATTGGTTCAATATACCTCCGGAACAACATGTTAAAGTTCTGTCGCAATGGAAGCTTTTTAACGTACGTTATAATGCTTAAGGGCGATGGAATAGATCTTGCCCGTATGTCCTGACCTTTGAACTTATTTCGCCCATTTTCAATAGGGTTCGTTCCCTACCACATACTAAACTTTCATCGAAATCGAACCATTTTTACGCGAGTTATCGTACGGACGGACAGACAGACGGACGGAAAAAGCTGGAGCATATACGCTTCTTCAACCTGCGGTTGGAAAGCGTAAAAACGTATATTAGTTGAGGCAAGGATTCGACAAGCAAACGCTCGCATTTTGCCACTGTTCTTTCGCAGCGAAAACAAATAGCAGCAGCCAGTCGCAATATTTACGACATTGTCTTTTTAATGAAATCGTTAGAAAGCAAGCCTTGTCGGTGGTTTCCGTCCTTTAAAACCCCTCAAAAAATGCATAACGGCCCTAAAGCGCACACTGTTTCATATACTGTAAAAAGAATCACGCAGATGGCAAGGAACTACGTTCACGTTTTCCTGCTATTACCAGTTGGCAGAAAAGTATTAAAATAGTAAAAGCATTTTCGGAGACTTAATTGCAAATGTTAAATGTCATGCTAGTTCATGCTCAGAAGCACAAACAGTATTTTTTTTCTTTTCTGTTTGTTTTTTTTTCATTTCTTCTACAAATATAAATAAAAGGATACCTGGTTATATTCTGCGAACAAAATTTAGTTGTATTCTGCGAATTCGTGGTTTAAAGAAAAAGATAGTTCCCAAATCATATTTTTTCAGCATGCGCATGAAATAATAACACACTGTTGCCTACTGTATTGGAACTCTCAATTTTTAGACTTAAATGAGGAGGAAACGGTTTTGACAATCTATACTGGTGTGCAAAAATTAAGGATGAAGAGGAGAAATTAGCATAACAGCGGAACGAGCAGGCAGAACGGACCGAAAGACCACTCAGGAGATAGACTAGAGTCCAGTACGGTACGGCATGTGCATATATGCAGCATGACGTAGGGTAGGGGGAGTGTCGGAAGGGTATAAAGCACACGGGCGGTGTACGCTTAGCAATTCGGTGAAACCTATTGCACGGTGTACATCGGTTTGAACGACGTCGAGTTGCTGCCACCGTGTGATATGACCAACAAGCAATCCAGTAGACGACATCTGGATGACTTTACCTGAGGTCGCGTCATTGGGAAGTTGGAAGAAGGTCGAAGTGCGTCTAGTGTGGCCGAGGAGTTCGGGATCGCTCACAGCATCGTTTCACGAGCTTCGAGAGCATTTCAAACGACAGGAACAGCGGTCCGACAGTTCAGCAGTGGTCGTCCACGAGCAACCACGGCGGCGGATGACCGGTATATTGTCCTACAGGCGAGAAGTGACAGACGGCAGACAACGGGATAAATCGCAAGGCACATGCAACAGACAACTGGACGTCCGTTATCGCGTTTTACCGTGGCCAGGAGGCTGCACAAAGGTGGTTTATTTGCACGACGACCAGTACGGTGTGTGCCATTAACGCCTGCTCATCGGAGACGACGGTTTCTACGATGCCAGGAACACAAGAACTGGAAACATCAGCAATGGGGTCGAGTTCTCTTTACGGATGAGAGCCGAGTTAGTCTGACGAGCGATTCTGGACATATATACATCTAGAGAGAGCAAGGAAAACGCAACCACACCTCCAACATCATCGAAAGGGACCGGTTTGGAGGTGGCGGAGTTCTCGTTTGGGGCGGTATCATGCTTGGTAGCCGTACTGACCTCCACATCTTCCAAGGAGGTTCAGTCACTGGTGTCCGCTACTGAACCGAGGTTCTCCTGCCTCACGTGCGTCTGTTTAGAGGTGCTGTGGGTCCTGAGTTCCTTTTCACGGACGACAACGCTACACCTCATCGTACAGTGGATGTCGCACAGCTGTTGGAGAGTGGAGATATTTAACGCATGGATTGGCCCGTAAGGTCCCTGGATCTAAATCCAATCGAACACGTGTGGGACTTTCTCGGGAGACGCTTGACAGCACGTCACCAGCCGCCAGCAACGATTCCGCAGCTGCGATTGGCGCTACAAGAGGAATGGGCCGCGATGCCTCAACAGCTACTTGACAACCTCGTCCTCAGCATGGACAGACGTTGTAAATCCTGCAACGCAGTCAGGGGGATCATATCCCCTACTAAAGATTGGATTTTTCTTGGCAGCCGCCTGTCACATGGACGTTTCTGTTTTCTGTCCAGTTGTGCTCGAAGGTACCTTTTCAATAAAGTGCCTTTGTATCCTTTGGATTCCTTGTTTGGTCGGTTTTGCTCACTTGTCCCATATTCTTACATCTTTGGGATCTTATGGTATGATTTGAGTCAAGGTGGAGCACTTCTGCACGACGTTACATTCGAAAAACCGTCTCGTCGTTAATTTTTACATGCCAGTGTAAAATAATAATTTTAGGTTCACAAGGGGAATCTTAAAAGTAAATTTCATACATAGGACTCTAAGTGAAAAATTCCGTATATCGTTTTGCATAACAAAGTGGAACCAAAATTCCTGACGTAACGTTTGCCTGTTACGTCAGGAATGTTGATCGTGTGACGTAACGCATCTCTGACGTGATGTCAGAATGATTTAGATGAGATGACGCCACACCAACAGCTGTGCAAAATTCGTCGTTGTTGCTATGACAACAAAGCAATGTGGTGCACGCGTACGCTGTGACAAACGTTCGGACACAGGAAATTATATTGTTTTGGATGTTATTTTTAAAGAATCTGACAGACGCGCACGCACACGCAAAGAAATTAATAGCACTTCAGAAATATTAAAACCAATTAAACTAAAGAACTGAAAATCCGAAATGTAAACTTACTTAAAAGCGAAATAATTAGGAAATGTAAAACTAAATTATTAAAAAATCACGAACTCCAAATTGCAAATAAAAATTAAGGAACTCCAAGAATTTTTTTCGCATAAAACAGTGAAGAAATATTTGTCTCATATTTTGTTTACAAAAACTCATGACGTCGGTGAAGTCACGTGACTCTTTCAAATTGAAATAAGGAGTAAAAAAAGCGTTCGTCAAAAAATGTAGTGATTGTGCCCAGTTCAGTCAACATTCAAAGACAAAATGTAATTGTGACGCAGAATAATTATAATGAAATGTCTTTAGAAGGTACACTGAAGGAAAAAGGAAAACATTGACAATAAATCAAATTTTCCACCGAGGAATCTCTTGGGAAAGAAAGGAAAATAAGCAAAAGCAGAGATAGAATTCCTTCGTATTTAAAGGTAATAAAATATTTCATACAATTCAACATGAAAGTTCTTTTCTATTACATATAAACACCGTTTCGTTTAAAAAGCAAAAACGAAAAGATGACAGTATTTGCTATTACGTACAGTATATCCTTACGCAGTATTTTTTAAACCGAGACAAATGTTTAGTTCCAACAACACGTTCTTAAAACTACTCACTTCGATAAATCTTGTTGTTATCACACAGATGGGTAAATATTGAAGCATTTTTGCTTCACATAAAAAACAATGTAGTTTCGCTATTCAGAACGGAAGCAGTAGAAACTTAATTTGAAAAGGCTCGAGCACACAGAACTGCTGTCTGATTTCAAATTTGAATTAAAATGAGAATAAAGTTCCAAGAAAAAGATGGAGCATCAACATCCAATCGCCCTGGGGATCATTCCACGCGGCTTGGAAGTTATCTCGGAAATAAGGTCAAATATGTCTCTTCTGAGAATGCATATCAATGTACTGAAAGATGAAAAACCTATAAATATGAAAAAGTAAAGATAAGAATTAAAGAGAAACATTCCCATTAATATGATTAAAAAGAGTTTTCATTTGCATAGTATACTACAGACAGTAGCGGCAAACTAGGGAGGGTTAAGGAAAATTGCGTTTCGGAATGTTTTGCAAATCGCAGACTTTTCGGCAATCTCTCTTTAGAGAGAGAGATATCACGAGCTGGGGTTTCATAAACAAGCAATGCGGAGCAGCGTTTGACTTTTTTTTTAATGAATAATCCATAATATTACACAATGATTATAGATACGATACTAGGATCAGAAATAAATAAATTTAATATCTGGTGTGTCTCCAAACGCCGTTAATTTTTTCACTTCACCCCAATGCAGTGTTTATTGAAGTCGAGCTAAGAAGTGTTTGACGTCTCGCCCTGTTCTTTCTGTAGTTACTCTCCCTCCTTTTTAGCACGTCTTTTGTAAAACAAGTTAGTAAAATCATGCAATGCATTGATTATGATACGCTTTCTAACATACCAGAAATCATTACTCAAGTTATGAGGATAATGGCTCTGGAATAAATCTCGGTCCTGTGCCCTGACCTTTGATCCCATTTCAATGATATTCAACAGAACCGGTTCAGTATACCTCCGAAATAACATGATAAAGTTTTGTCGCAATCGAAGCCTTTTTTCGTAAGTTATGATGCATAAGGGATATGGAATGGATCCCGCTCCTGTGTACTAACCTTTGACCCCATTTCACCCATTTTCAACAGGATTCGTCCCCAGGCAGGCTCCTACAGCATAATAACATTTCATCCAAATCGAAGCATTTTTACGTACGATATGACGCAAATCGCGATGGAAGTGATTCCGCTCCTATGTCCTGACCTTTGATCCCATTTCGCCCATTTTCAATAGGGTTTGTCCCCAGGTGGTCCCCTACCACAAACTACAATTTCATCGAAATCCAATTATTTTTACGCGAGTTATCGTGCAGACGAACATACGCACACAACGTGTGACGTAATGAGGCAGATGGGAATCGCGACCATCTGCTCGCAAGAGTGTGACGTCATAAAACTTTAATAGGATCCACACACAACACGTGGCGTAATGAGGCAGATGGCGCGACCACGCGCCAACATCTCGATATTGGCGCGTCATAAGATTTCTAAGCATGGGTTCCATTAATGGGACGACGCCATGACACTAAAAACGTGGTAATTCGGGGTGGTTATTTAACTCACTAAATGAATTTTCCTAAAGTCGAGATCAAGCTAAATCGATTTCTAGTACCAGAAAACGGTAGGTTAACGACTTTCATCAAAATCCTTAGAGCCGTTTTCAAAATAAAATTTACATACATACGAGAATTGCTCTATGTATGTAAATTTTAGGCCAGGACATGGATCCCGATCCTATGTCCTGGCCTTTGACCCCATTTCCTTCACTTTCAATAGGGTTCCTTCCCAGGTGGTCCCCTACCACATACTAAAATTTCATCGAAATCGAACCATATTTACGCAAGTTATGGCGCATAAGGGCAATGGAATGGATCCCGCTCCTATGACGTGACCTTTGACCCCATTTACCCATTTTTAATAGGGTTTGTCCCCAGGTGGTCCCCTGCCACATACTAAAATTTCATCGAAATCGACCCATATTTACGCAAGTTATGACGCATAAGGGCAATGGAATGGATCCCGCTCCTATGACGTGACCTTTGACCCACTTCACCCATTTTCAATAGGGTTCGTTCCCAGGTGGTCCCCTACCACACACTAAAATTTCATCGACATCGAACCATTTTTACGCGAGTTATCGTGCGGACAGACAGACGGACGGACGGACAAAGTTGGAGCATATACGCTTCTTCAACCTATGGTTGGAAAGCGTAAAACAGATCGTACTTATGTTATCGGTTTGTCCGTACGTACGTCTGTCTGTAGACAGCATATCTCTGCAACTATTAGTCTGATTTGAAAAATTCTTTTTGCATTGGGAAGACTGAAATATAGGAATGATGAACCTTCATTGTATTTTTTTTATTCACGATGTACACTGTCCATTTCCGAATCTCTCGAATTTTTTTCCATACACTGTGATGAGGAATAGAATGATAGCCCTCAGTGGCGTATATTCGAGGCTAGCTAGGCTAGCCGCTAGCTGCGAAGCCCAGAGAATGCACAAATAAAGTCATTTACATATACACGAATAAAAGTCAATTATCAACGGTATTAAGATATGTCGATGCTTTCGCTGCGAAAAAAACACGAGCGGATTCGCTTCTTTCGATTATGAGAATCAGTCTGGCGAGCGATGATCAACGGCATAACGCAGTAGGTCTTCGGGAGCCTTCGCTGTTCTAATGCGAATAGCTTCCATGCTATCGCCTGTTAGCGTTTCCATGACAACATGAATGAGCTACGAAGTGAGTGGACCATTGCTTGGCGCAAAGGGTTTGCTCAAAAAACGAAGACTTCGGACTACCTCAGTTCCTCCATGCTTCCAGAGCGTGTTTCGCGTAAGTTGTTTCACTTTGTGTGAAGTGTCAATGAATTAAACTCAGTGATATTATATCTTAAATTCGTGGCTTTGTTGGATTCGAACTGTTTTGATAAATTTTGTAAAAGCTTCTCTGAACATCTACTATCAGAGCTTAAAAAACTCTCTGCTTCAAATGTTGATAAGTTCGATTAAAAAATGAGCTGAAGGTGTTTTGTTTTGTTCCCTTGATGAATACAAAACAAATCAGTAAGAGACATTACTTGTTAATTAAAGTTGAATAATTGGACATAGTGTTTATTGAGGTGTACAAATTCGCAGATCTAATATTAAACTTTTCATTAACAACTGCAACTGCCGAAAGAAGTTTTTCCGTATTAAAAAGAATCCACATATATCTTAGAGCCACACAAGGAGATGCACATTCGAGCGGCTTGGCTGGTTTGTTAATGGAGAAAAGCATTTTTAAATATGAAAAAGGATTCGAAGAAGCATTTTTGTGAAAACGTAACACTCAAGTTCACACAAAAGGAAAGAAGAATGGAGTCCATGTACAAATAAGTGTTCAAATCCAAATCCTCATAATTATTTGGTATCAAGTTAGCAATATTGCCGCCCCGGTGGCGCAGTGGTCTAAGCGATGGCCACTGATCATTAGTCCGAACGGGGTCAGGGTTCGAATCCCGGTGAGGCATGGATGTTGTGTTTGTCTTACGGCACTGGCTCTCTCCCTGGAACCAGTGACCCTAAATTAGGAACGGGCGACTGCTTATAGCCCATTGAGTTGCTCACGGTGGTCGTTAAACCTCCGATCAAAAAAAAAAATGTTAGCAATAGCATGTACCTAAAATTTAGAAAAAAATGTTACTTCTATTACTTAACAATTAAAAAATAAACTTCGCAATTTTTAAAAAACAGTATTGTTGGGGTGAGGGCTGGTGAGATAGCCCAAGTCTCGGACCCAAAATTGATCTCTTGAAACTAGCCATCTAATTTCAAGAGATCAATTTCGGCCGAACGTGATATCGCAGGCATATACACTGGTGTCTAAAAGTTAAGCATAATTAAAAAACAGACATTTTAGAACAAATGATATGGTAAGAAGGGTAACAGAGAAAAGTACAGATTACGTAGAAATATGAAAATGTGGAAATCATGACGCAAAACCTTGTGGCAAACAATAATTGGCATAAAAGGCAAAGCAGCACATTTGTGGAATTGAGAAAGAGCTGCAGAAATGTGAAAAGTGACATTTCTTGTCGTCATCGCACCCTGCTAGCAGTAGAATTTATTTTTGTTAAGACAGTATGTTAGAAAGACGGCAGGTGGATGTGTTTACAATGTTGCCAGAGCCACTGGAGTGAATCTATCCTCTGTATCTGGACTCTGGAGAAAGTACCAGGTCACCGGAGATGTTAATCGTCAACCGGTGAACGATTTGCCCCGCGGCAGCTCGTGGCGAATAATTTGTGCACACCATTCAAATGAATCGCATTCATGTATCATTCCCCTTCTTAAGTTGCCCCATTGTTACCTAGAAAGTAATAATAATAGTAGTAGTAATAATAATAAATTTTATTCTTGCTGTTACATTTAGGATTTATGAATATACATCAATATTTTAAATTATAGAGAACAGCAAGGGAAAATCAGGAAAAAGGCCTCAAAGTTCTGACAAAAGCCCTGTTTTCCCAAATATATACACAAGCAAGCAGAGGTTCATCAAACACAGCAATGTTTGGTGCTAGTTATATTATCAATAATTTGTTTATTATTATTTTTAATTTAACTTAAATATTTTTTTAGTTTATTTTTGCCCAAGCCACGTTTAGGTTATTTATTACAGTCAACTCGGCAGGCGGTGCATTCCAAAATTCTGGACCAATATAATTTAAACACCGTTTCGTCACGAGAGTTTTTAGATATATGGGTCTTAATAATGATCTATGTCTCGATTCATAGTTATAAGTATAAAAATTCAATTCAATGATACCTGTGTATAAATTTTGTTTTATCCTTTGGAACATTGGTTTACCAATTTTGAAGTCAATTAATTGTTTAATAGATAAAATTCCATAATTGTTGGGGTTGACATGAATATGGTGAGAAGTGCAAAGTGGGAAGTTGGTATAAAAAGCAGAACTTGTTTTTAAATCTAATAACCGTATGTAATTATTCTGTAATATTTGTAGTTTATTGATACTGGTTACAATGGTTTGTCCCCATGAGGAAAAGAAATAATTAATATGTGATTGTATAAGTGCGTAGTATAAAAGTTTAAGTGTCTTAGTAGTTAGACTTGATATTATTTTACTTACAATCCCGATATTTTTAGAGATTCGATTTGCAATTGAATCTGTATGGTTATTCCATCTTAGGTCAGAATTTAAAATAATTCCCAGGTTTTCAAAACTTTGTACTATATCAATAGGTGTATTATTTGTAAGTGCAAAGTTTCGGATATTTGAGGATACAGCACAAATAAGAATTGGAAAGGGAGTGAGACAATGTGACACCATATCTCCCAAGCTCTTTAACGTCACATTGCAAAATGTCTTTCAATCATTGAACTGGGAAAACAAAGGGATAAAGATTAATGGAGATTACTTAACTCACCTTAGTTTTGCTGATGACGTAGTCATCTTTGCAACTACCCCTTCAGATCTGCAGAGTATGATCCAAGAACTTGCTGACAAGAGTAAAAAAGTGGTATTAAAAATGAACTGTCAGAAGACAAAAGTGATGTACAATGCTTTTACAAGAAACGAAGATTTATCGATTGATGGAGAAAAGCTTGAGGCAACCGATTCCTACATTTATCTTGGGCAGCAAATATCAAGTGAGGGTCGCATTAATGAAGAAATTAATCGGCGTATAAAACTTGGATGGAGAACTTTTGGAAGAAACAGCGCAATTTTTAAGAGCAGTATGCCATTATGTCTCAAAAGAAAAGTGTTTAATCAATGCATCCTGCCAGTGCTTACGTATGGAGCAGAGACATGGACCTTAACTAAAAAGGACACACAAAGACTGCAGACAACTCAAAGTAGCATGGAGAGATGCATGCTTGGTGTAACCAGGAAAGATAAGAAGAGAAACTTGGTAGATAAGGAAAATGACAGGAGTGGACGACATCATGACCGGAGTGAAATCATTGAAATGGCAATGGGCTGGATATGTTGCCAGAAGAACGGACCACTGATGGACAACCGAAATTTTGGACTGGATTCCGAGGGACAGGAAAAGACCCAGAAGAAGGCCCCATGGGAGATGAAAGTATGAAATTCGAAAGTATGCTGGAGTGACATGGAGGAGACAGGCCCAAGACAGACAATTGTGGAAGAAATTTGGGGAGACCTTCCTCCAGCAGTGAATTGATAATGGTTGATGATGATAATTATTTGAAAGGAAGTATGGAACTTGCGTTTGTGATATTTTCTGTCTAGTAAAGACAAGAAGTTTGGTTTTACTAATATTAATTATAAGTTCATTGTATGTAAACCATTCTGAGTAAATTTGTAATTGAATATTTGCTTGAATAACCATTTCATTGAGTTTTTTTCTATTGAATAATATTGTTGTATCATCTGCATAAAGAATTATATCATTGTTAGATGTAATATTAAAAATATCATTGATATATAAATTAAATAATAAGGGACCCAGAACTGAGCCCTGAGGAACCCCTGAAGTAACAGGTAACAGCGTTGATTGTGATTGATCATCGATAGTATATTGAAATCTCTCAACTAAATAATTACTGAATAAAGTATGTGAAATACCCCTCACATCCACATTATATAATTTGGTTAAAATAAATTGATGATTGAGAGTATCAAACGCTTTGGTTAAATCCAAGAATACAGCAAGTGTAATGTTTTTTGATTCTAGATTTTTTTGGATTATATTCTGTAGGTGTAAGAGTGCAGATTCTGCTGATTTGTTGGGTTGAAAGCCAAACTGATTTTTATTAATGTTATTAAATTTTTGTAAGCATGAAATTAATCTCGTGTAGATTAATTTTTCTAAGATTTCAGCTCACTCACATGACGGTTGACACTTACCGTATTTTTCGTCATATAATCCGTAGATCATTTGCTAAAAAAGTTATAAATTTTGGTCAATGCGGGCCGCGGGTGGCCTAGTGGTCAACGTTCGTGACTGCCACGGAGATAACCTCAGGTTCGATCCCAGGCAGGTACGAACTCTCGAACTACTAACTATCCGCTGGGCGTCGGATGGGCACGTTAAGCCGTCGGACCCCGGGGATCCCCCCCCCCCCGCAGGTAATAAATAAGGGCATCGTCCTCCCCCTTCCTACCTTGCTTCCATGTCACTTTCCTATCGGACGCTCTAGCCCAAATCTCCTAGCTTTTTATTTCTAAGGGTTGTTTAAGACCTGGGGTCAGACACTCCCTTCCTAAAATCCTCTACATATGATCTGATCTGATCTGATCTACGTCAATGCAGACAATACGCCGCTTTAAGAAAAAGCTTTGGCGGCACTTCAATTTAAAAAAATCAGCTTCGTAATTGTTAGGAGGTCGTATATTTGGAAAACTGCTAGAAATGCTTTAATAATAGGAAAACGTGGTTCAATACGAAGATGGACGTCCACAAAGAGCAGGATAGTTCGTTTTTTTTTTTTTTTTTTGCCTTTTTTTTTTTTTTTTACTTATGAGCATTTTGATCAAAAATACGGTGCCACGAAGGCGATATTAGTTGCTCTCGTGGACGATCACGTGTTGTGGGACGCGCAACGTCACACACGCTCGTGAGTACTACAGGTCTCAACTGATCTGCGGTAATGCTGAAAAAGCTCACAATTTTGCATTTTATTCACTTGAACATGGGCGGCGGAAGTTAGGGGACACGGGAGTCCAGACCCCCTTGGAATTCCATAGTCCTCCTCACTGTGGCTCTTACTACGAAATATTTCTGGTTCACATATTAAAAGTTATCGTTTTTTCAGGATGATTTCTTTGAGACCGCCACCACGCTAACTCTCCTAGCACAATTTAAAAGAAATTGATTTTGCACAAATAAGGTGAACAGTTAAGTCAGCGTTGTGTGTTTTTTTTTTTAAAAAGATCATTCAAGAATTCTGTTTGTTATTTAAAAGCCAGGGCGAGTTTTTTCTCACTCTTTGTGTTTCCTTTTCTTTTCTTCTTCCAAGTCCGAATGTGTCTGACTGGAGATCAGAAAACCCAATACATCTGCCAAATAAATAACGGAACAAAAATCAATTCGAACTGAAATTTAGCGGTAAGTATTCCGCTGTTTGCTGTACACAAGTCTTTCGTGCAATTTCGTCACACAGAAAATAAATGAGCCTGAACGAATGTAAGTGTGCTTGCTGGAAATATTGCTAGAAGAACCGGCTCACTGCTGAACAACTGAAATTTTAAATTGTATACCAAGGGGCAGAAAACAATGCAGAAGACCACGTGAGAGATGGGTGGATGAAATTCGGAATGCTGGAGCACAAAGCTCAAGACAGAAAGTTATTGAAGGCAGTTGAGATCATTCAGCAATGTATTGATAATATTGATAATTATTTTTTTTCGGGACGGGGAGGGGGGCGAAAAAAATTGAGGAGAAAAAATTAAAGCATTATTATCATACAAGAAGCAAGTGGAGAAATCGAAACTGTACTCGCCCAAATTTTCACTCGATGCCTTAATGAAGGAAAGATTCCTGAGGATTGGAACACCGCTACAATGATCCTGCTACATAAGAAAGGTGACATTGAGGATCTCGGAAACTACAGACCTATCAGCCTCCTATCAGTAGTTTATAAAATCTTCACTAAAGTTCTTTCACACCGCTTGAAGGTAACACTGGACATGGCTCAACCGAGAGAACAAGCTGGATTCAGGAGTGGCTACAACACGATAGATCATATCCACGTACTGAGAGAACTAATTGAAAGAGCGAGGGAATATGAACTTCCATTGTGCATGGCTTTTATCGATTATGAAAAAGCCTTTGATTCGGTGAAACCATCAGCAGTTACAATGGCTCTGAAAACCTGCGGTATTGAAGATGCATACATTAATTTTATTAATAACATCTATGAAAATGCAAGTGCAAAGATTCGGCAGTTTGAAAATACAACACACGTAAAAATTGGAAAGGGAGTGAGACAAGGTGACACCATATCTCCGAAGCTCTTTAATGCCACATTGGAGGGTGTTTTTCAGTCGCTGAGCTGGGAAAACAAGGGGATAAAGATTAATGGAGATTATCTAACCCACCTTCGTTTTGCTGATGACGTAGTCATTTTTGCAACTACCCCATCAGAGCTGCAGAGTATGATCCAGGAACTTGCTGACAAGAGTAAACAAGTGGGATTAAAAATGAACTTTCAGAAGACAAAAGTGATGTTCAATGCTTTTACAAGAAATGAAGATTGATCGATTGATGGAGAAAAGCTGGAGATAACAGACACGTACGTTTATCTTGGACAGCAGATATCAAGTGAGGGTCACATTGATGAAGAAATTAATCGGCGTACAAAACTTGCCTGGAGAGCTTTTGGAAGAAACAGCATAATTTTCAAGAGCAATATGCCATTATGTCTTAAAAGAAAAGTGTTTGATCAATGCATCCTTCCAGTGCTTACGTATGGTGCAGAGACGTGGACCTTAACTAAAAGAGACATACAAAGGCTGCAGACAACTCAAAGAAGCATGGAGAGGTGCATACTTGGTGTAACCAGGAGAGATAAGAGGAACTCGTGGATCCGAAAAATGACAAGAGTGGAAGACATCATGATCAGAGTTAAATCCCTGAAATGGCAATGGGCTGGACATACTGCCAGAAGGACAGATCATCGATAGACAGCCGAAATTTTAGATTGGATTCCAAGGGACAGGAAAGGACCCAGAAGAAGACCACATAGGAGATGGGTGGATGAAATTCAAAAGTATGCAGGGGTGACATGGAGGAGACTGGCACAAGACAGACCGTTGTGGAGGAAACTTGGGGAGACCTTCGTCCAGCAGTGGATTGATAATGGTTGACAATGATGATGATGATGATGATTATATCATTATAGTCAACCATCATCAATGCACTGCTGGATGAAGGTCTCCCCAAGTTTCTTCCACAACGGTTTGCCTTGTGCCAACCTCCTGCATGTTACTCCCGCATACTTTCGAATTTCATCCATCCGTCCCCCATGGGTTCTTCTAGATCTTTTCCTGTCCCTTGGAATCCAGCCTAAAATTTTGATTTTGGTTGTCCATCGATGGTCTGTCCTTCTGACAATATGTCCAGTCCATTGCCATTTCAGGGATTTTACTCTGACCATGATGTCTTCCACTCTTGTCATTTTTCTGTTCCACGAGTTCCTCTTCTTATGTCTCCTGTTTACACCAAACATGCACCATTCCATGCCTCTTTGAGTTGTCTGCCGTCTTTGTATGTCTTTTTTAGTTAAGGTCCACGTCTCTGCACCATACGTAAGCACTGGAAGGATGCATTGATCAAACACTTTGCTTTTAAGACATAATGGCATATTGCTCTTGAAAATTATACTGTTTCTTCCAAAAGCTCTCAGGCAAGTTTTATACGCCGTGTGTATATACAGAGTGAATAGGAAAGTCCCTTTAGCCTGGAATAACTTGCGAACGGAGAAAGGTGCAGTTATGCAAGTGAGATAACGGTATATTAAAGCAACTTCGCCAGCTCGAATGCAACCAATAGCAGCGCCCCCAGTGGGGAAATGCGGAAGTTAGCCATTGGAAATCGAAAACGAAAAGATATAGAGTAAAATTTCCAATTACAAAGTTGTAGAGCATCAATTAATTAGTACAAAGCGACATTTGTTTCACACGGATAAGATGAATTAAATTGTCGCCTGAATACCCTACAATTTCCGAAATCGATGCGCGACTTTTTGTGTGAACGTTTGAAGGGAACAGGCATAGGTATGAGCAAATAACACACTTTTTATTGCATAATTGCGTACTTATGTCAATGCAGTTTGATGACGTCAGACAAAACAAAAACAAAAAAAGCAAACTAGCGCACAGTGGTAAAAAGTTAATGTCGAGTATGTTCCAAGAGTTCGCCATTGCCCACGATACACATTTGTATTCGTGAAAGTAACTCTGCATGCGCATTCCTCAGCATGGAAGGTGTCACACTATTGCAAGCATCTGTAACACGACGACGTAGATCCAGCAGACTTGTAGGCGCTGTTGCATACACCTGATTTTTTTACGTAACCCCAGAAATCCAAGCTCGCCATTCTCACAGAGCATACGTAGACCTAAACTTTTGATCAGGGTACATCCTGCTATTGGTTTTTATATCGTAGGTACGGTACAACGTCACAATCTGCATTTGCATACGGTTACATTTGCGAAATGTGAATATGCAGATTCGAAAAGTTGCACATCGATTTTGGACATTTTAGGCAAAAATTTATCTTACCCGTGTAAAATAAATCTCGTTTTGTACTAATTAATTGATGCTCTACAACTTTGTAATTAGAAATTTTGCTCTATCTCTTTTCAATTTTGATTTGCAATGGCTAACTTCCGCATTTCGCCACTAGGGGAGCTGCTATCGGTTGCATTTGATCGGGCTTAGTCGCTTTACTATACTGTTATCTCACTTGTATAACTGCACCTCTCTCCGTTCGCAAGTTATTTCAGGCTAAAATTATTTTCCCATGCACCCTGTATATATATACACTGAGTGGCCACTTTATTATGATCACCCCCTCAGTACTTCGTTGGGCCACTTTTACCTTTAATACTGCGTCGATTCATCGTGGCATGAACCCACGAGATGTTGATAGGTGGTTTGTGGAATCTAAGACCATGCTTGATGAATAGCACATTCCAGGAGAGTGAGATTGCAGGGTTGTGCATCCAGCTGTCTGATGACTCGTTCAACTTCATCCCACAAATTCTCAATGGGGTTGAGATCTGGAGATTGCGTTGGCCACCTAAGCAAATTAAACTCACCGGCATGTTCCTGAAACCAATCCTGTACAATACGAGCACTATGGCAGGACGCATTATCTTGTTGAAAGTAGCCATCGCCATTGGGATAAACCATCCACATGACAGTATGCACTTGGTCCGCAACAATGTTTAGATATGATGTACCAGTCAGATGTTGATCAACACGAATTAAAGGGCCCAAAGCATGCCAGGAAAAGATTCCCCAAACCATAACGTTGCCTCCACGAGCTTGAAGGGTTGTAGCAATGCATTTGGGGTCCATGCTTTCGTGCTGTTTCCGCCAAATTCTCACTCGGCCATCGGCATGGTGCAACTGAAAATGTGATTCATCGGACCTCATAATTTGTTTTCAATTATCGACTGTCCAATCCTTGTGCTCCTGTGCAAACTGGAGACGTTTTCTCTTGTTAACTGCAGACAGCAAAGATGTTCGCACAGGCCTTCGGCTGCCATATCCCATCCGATGCAGTGTACTGCAAACAGTGCCTGCAGAGATCATTTGAGGGGATCCTTGATTAAGATGGTCTGTAATTTGCTGCACTGTTGCCCTTCTGTTGTCTGTTACCAGTTTGGACACTCTCCGTTCCGCCCGAGCAGTCACTAGTCGATGACGAACACACGTTGCACGTAGAGACCCAGTTTTTTTGGCTGACAGTCCAGTCTTTAAATCTTTTAACAACAGCTGCTCTGTAACATTTCACGAATGCGGCGGTTTCGGTGATACTCGCTCCATGGCCCCGAGCTCCTGCAATCATCCCACGTTGAAAGTCAGTAAATCGCATTTTTTACCCATCTCGTCACCCAAAAATCCCTTCTACTACTGTCGCAAGCACGAAGCTTTCCCTTTTTATACTAGCCTCGCCCTCTGGCGGCAACAGCGTGCAGCCATATATATATACACTGCTGGACAATTGCTAAGGACGGATCATAAACGGCTATATAGCGCATAAAAAAGTAAGTGTGATTGGATGCCAAGTGAAATAAAATAATGTCAGAATGCCAGGACATTACAAGAAAGACAATTTATTGTGCTCTGAAATCCAGAAGGCTTTGGAACGTGTTCGAGGGACAAACAGGCCATTTTGTGCAGAATACGTAAACGTGAAAAAAATGCAATTACCGTCCGCAGGCGTTCTGGCGTAAGATGTCAATACGGGATATGGCCACCATGGAGGGCGATGCAAGATTCCACACGTCGTGTCATGCTTTGCACAACATTATCAAGCAGCTGTTGGGGTAATTTATCCCATTCCTCTGTCAGTGCACGGATGAGGGTGTCCTTGTTTATTGGAGGGCATTGGCGACCAGCAAGGCTCCTCCCCAAAGCATCCCACACATTTTCAATGGGATTCAGATCTGGAGAACGTGCTGGCCATACGAGGCGTTGAATATCCTCGCTCTCAAGACACTCCTGGACAGCGACTGTTCGATGACATGTTGCGTTGTCGTCCATGAAAATGAATCTATCACCGACAGCACCACGGAACATTAGAACATGAGGTAGCAGAACATCATTAATGTATCGTTGGCCAGTCATAGTCCCAGTTGGAAGCACATAGACGGACGTACGGTCATTGATCATGATGCCAGCCCATACCATGACACTACATGTCGGATATCGGTCCCTTTCCTTTATGTTTGCTGGACACTATGCAGTACCACTATCACGCCAGATCAGTTGTCGTCGACAATCAGACGATGGACTGTATCTACTCTCATCTGAGAAGAGGACAGCAGACTAGTCGTTATCAGTCCAATTGCGATGTTGATGGCACCATAGCAAACGGGCGGTATGGTGACGTCTGGACAATATGATGCACACAACAGGACGGCGGGCGTATAGTCTTCCTTCATGCAAACGTCTGGCGACAGTTTTTCGAGAGATCCGCTTGCCAGTAGCAGCCATAAACTGATTTGCTACCTCACTAGCTGTGCTGCGCCTGTGTCTTTTTGTTGATAGCACTATGTACCGCTCTTCTGCAGGTGTCGTACTGCAAACACGACCTCCCCCGTGACGTTTGCTACACTCTCCATTTGTTTGAAATGATTTCCAAAGCCTTGAAACAACACTGGGGTTGACGTCGAACTCCCTGGCAACATCTGTTATTTTTCGCCCTGCTTCAATCTTGCCAATAATACGGCCACGCGTAAAATCATCTAGGTGATGTCGGGAAGACATACTGAAAATTGCAAGTTCGTCAATTGATTCTTTCCCTTTCAACTTTGCGTTTGAACAACAACGGTCAATACGCGTCAAATCCTTTATATCTCTTATCAGCGCTATGACGTCACGAACAAGTTCGGCAATCCAAAATTTGCATATGCACCACACGTCTTACTGTATCCCGCACTTATGCTAATTTCCACATTTTCCTGCCTTCTATTTTATGGTTGCTATCGTTACTATTGTCATCCGTCCTTAGGAATTGTCCGGCAGTGTATATATTATATGTAAATATACATGTCCAACGGAGCTTTTTTTCTCTCTCCCTCTCTCTCTCTCTCAGTCATCTTTCTTTTCCTTTTTCTTATATTCTTTTAGCTCTCGAAGAGTTGGACTTCCTCTGAAATTATAGCGTTTCGCCTCCTGTGTACTTGAAAGTACTAGAAAAGCATTACAAAATGACAGGTGTTTTTTTTTTTCGTTTTTTCCTCTATTTTTTTTGGACTGCTAGCTCACTCGTGAATCACGACCTTTCTGTGCAAAATATCGGTTCGGGATCAACATCGCAGGTACGGTTTATACCGCAATCTTTGTCTTGAATTTCATAGCTCGGGGATTATTATACGAAGAATTTTTTTTTCCTTTCCTGAATTTCGCTGTCCGGGAATTACACGAAGAAAACTACAGTATCAATTCTCAACATTACTTTTCTCATTAACAATTCGTTTCTAAACTGAAAGCTAAACGTGTTGCTACTTCAGTGTGTGTCGCAGTAATGGAGGATTGAATTATCAATCACACCGGACAGTGCGAACCATTCTAATACAGTCACAACGAAGAGTCATTCCTGCTGACAAATCTTTCACGAATGACTTTCATTATTCTAGTCAGCGCCGTCCTTAGGGATGTGCGACAGATGCTGTCGCATAGGGTCTCGCGCTCACAATCTAAGAAAAAAAATAAATGAGAGAGGGAGAGAGAAAGAGCGAGGGAGCGAATTTCTTATTTTCAATTATTCTAATTTTGTTTTTTAAACTCCGTCTCGTTTAATTATTCTTTTTCTTAAATATCGATTGTTGAATTTATATTTACCCAATTATCGGGAGGAAACTACAATATTGTGTCTAGCGAAACATTAGTATTGAAGTCATATCGTGCACCGTGCACTGATAGCTATCGAAAAAGTTGTGCTATGTGAGTTACTTTCATCTGATGTCAAAACTGCAGCCGGTGCTTTAAGATACGAGAATAAAATTCAGAATCCTTTCCCTAATGCCTTACTTACTATTCCTGTAACTGTGGCAAGCGTAGAAAGAAGCTTTTCACGTTTGAAGCTGATTAAATCTTATTTAAGATCTGTCATGTCTCAAGAAAGATTGATGTCTTTGGTAACTTTGTCAGTTGAACAGGATAAAGCAAGCCAAATAAATTTTGACGATTTAATAGCTGACTTTGCTAGGATAAAAGCCAAAACTTCCAGTTCTTATAAGGTGAGTTCAATAATGTAAGTACTGTCCCATAATAGGTAGACACGGAGCCATTGTGAGGGAAGGACATATGCTAATGTACTTGTTTTATCTACATCATTTAAGACTTATACAAAATATCAGTAGTGTTCAAAAAAAAAAAAAAAAGAAAAAAATGCTGTCTTTCGTTATTGGTTAATTTTCAAAAGTCTTGACGTTTCATTAAACTGTACAGATAACTGCAATAAACTACGTTTTAAGTCTTGTGTATGTTTTACGCCTAGTGTACGGGGGTTAAAGCAAAGGCCACGCGGCGGCTAAGGGCGGCTCTGATTCTAGTGACTGTAAAAGTCTGGAATATTCCATATCTGAGTTCTTTTTCTTCGAAAGACAAGCTCCTTACAGCAGATATATTACTGACATTCTTTTTTTTTTTTTTTTTTCAGAAATATTTTGCGTCGGAGTCGAAAGTTATTTACTCGCATCAGCAAAAAAGATCCACTAGGAAATTCTTCTTACAAGTTTCCTTTATATTAGACTGCGTATTTGTAGCTTGTATTCATTTATTTACGAATAAAAATACATTTCAAGCATTCGAAATAAAACCCTTGTAATAAATTATGAAGAACGTAAGCGTAATTCTTTCTTCAAAGAGAATGAATTCGTTACTGAAATGCATTTTGAAGAAATATTTTTCGTGAGTAAATAATCCTCGCCCAATGAATAAAAGGTATTCAACAACAAATATTGAGGCTGAGCAGTGAACCTCGATTTATGAACTGAAGTTATTATTTAAAATTTTATATCAGTATTCATACCTTTGGCTGACTTATTTTGCGACTTATGATGAAATTTCGTGCAGCACACAAAATCCTAAAAAAGTAATCCTAGCTTTTCGAAGCGGATGCATTGCATTTCCTAATGAACTCCATTGCAGGGCATTTGGCCCATAAAAGAAAACTCCGAAGCTTTCACACAAAAAAAAAACAGTAAAAAAAAAAAAACTAAGTATGAAAGAAGATTTCTTCTTTTGATCAAGGGAACCACAATGAAATCTGGCGAACCTCTGAAACATTGAAAAGAAATGCCTTTCCATTATTTTCGATTTCTTAGTTTTTATGTTTTTGCTTATCCATGGGAGGGCTTTTTTTCCTCGTGCTAATCTCTCTCTCTCTCTCTGAGATTTCAGAAAGTCCCCAGTTTTTTGCTTTCCCTGTTTTATATTATTTTTTGTGTCATTATGTTTTAGTTTCAGTAGTAGTTTCTGAAACGCGCCACTTTTTTTTTTTCGTTAGACTTTAGACACTTGTTTTTCAAATAGAACAGTCATATCTGCACTGCTTGACATAGCAAAATAAAAGAAAACACCACCCAAGTAAGTATCTGATGGAGCGCCATACTAATTGTTGGATACAGTGGAACCTCATTTATGCGTTTTTCAAGGAACCAAGTAAAATTAACGCATCATTGAAAAAAAAAACGTGTAAACGAAACAGTGAAAGCTTGACATTTTGGCTAATTCAGAATTTTTGTGTGGGCGGCATTTTACGTATAAATGAGAAAAACGTGTGAGAAACGTATAAACGCGGTTCTACTGTACACTGATGACCAATTACATTATAACCACCTATCTAATAAGCCGTAGGACCCCCTTTAGCCCGCAAAACATCGGCCACTCGGCGAGGCATCGATTCGATGAGGTGGCGATAGGTATCTTGGGTATCTGGTACCATAATGTCAACAGCAGGTCCTCCAGTTCCCGTACATTTCAGGATGGTGGTGATTTAGCACGAACCCGCTTTTCCAAGTCGAACCACAAATGTTCGATTGAGTTCATGTCAGATGAATTTGAAGGCCACAGAAAGTCACAAGCATGCTCCTCGAACCAATCCTTGACGATTCTATCAGTGTGACATGGCGCATTATCCTATTGGTAATGGCCATCACCATCAGGGAACACAGTTGCCATGAATGGGTGAACTCAGTCCGCAACGATGTTCAGATACCTGACAGCTGTGCTATTGGGATAGTGAGGCCTAAAGTGTCACAAGAAAACATCCCCCACAGCTTAACACCGCCGCCGCGGACCTGTCTCCGCCCAACAGTGCATCCAGGTGCCATAGCCTCCATTGGTGATCGGCGTATCTGCGCTTGGCACTCTACGTGATGCACCAAGAATCTTGATTCGACAGACCAGGATACTTTCTTCCAATCATACACGGTCCAATCTCGATGATCTTGGGCCCATTTCATGCGTAGTTGGCGATGACGTGCATTGGGCGTGGGCACCCCGCTGGGGTGTCGGCGACGCAGGCCCATGGGCAGAAGGCTGCAATGCACTGCGTGCTGTGACACATTGTCCTGATCACCTACTGTGGCCCTACGGTCGCTGTGAACAATGCGCGACAGTCTCCGCCGCCCCGGTGGCGCAGTGGTCTAAGCGATGACCTCTTATCATTCGTCCGAACGGGGTCCGGGTTCGAATCCCGGTGAGGCATGGATGTTGTGTTTGTCTTACGGCACTAGCTCTCTCCCTTCCCTGGAACCAGTGACCCTAAATTAGGGACGGGCGACTGCTTATAGCCCATTGAGTTGCTCACGGTGGTCGTTAAACCTCCAATCAAACAAATCAAACAAACAAACAGTCTCCGCTCCCCTCTGGAATCAGTGAGCTGCGGACGACAGTTCGTCGTTTGGCCATATGTGCACCACTTTTGATACGTACTCACTACAGCGGCACGTGAACAACCCACAAGTTTCCGAGATGGTAGTTCCGAGGCGCCGTGTCATCACAATTTGTCCTTTATCAAACTCCGATAAATCGGCAGCTTTTCCCATTCTGACTCCGAACACTCTACTGACCGAAAGCCGGTCCTGGGGTTGTATAAATACTACATTGTGAACTTCACCTGCGCCCCCATTCGGTCTCCAGGCGCGCTCATTTCTGTAGGCTGGGGGTGGTCATAATGTAATAGCTCATCGGTGTATATGTCGCTAGTTATGTAAATGATTGCAGTTGTGAACCAATCATCTGATAGGTGAGGGAGATGAAAGCTCCAAACGGCTTCATCCACATCTGCATGTGTAGACCATTGCATCAGCGTGATCTCGGTTGCGACAGCATGTGTAAGGATTGAGAGTGCCTGGGCGACATCATTTGAAATCCTAAAATCACACGGATACATTTGCCAGAGGCTTCATCTAAGTGCTACGTACATGTCGTTGGTCCCTGCTTCGCATCTCGGCGTATGCAACCAATGTCGGTTCAATGTAGTGACAGTGATTGCAGATGAAGGTAAAGTGCGTCGTCGTAGTGGTACTGGTGCACGGAGCGGACGTCCGATCGCCTCATTCAGCGGCATGCCGCAGCAGCCCTGCAATCCACAGCTGACGACATTCGACGAGGTGTACAAGCATTTATGAACATCCTCGGATCGCCACGGACTGTGAATCGCAGATTGCCTGACGCAGGATTCCGCTCTCGTCAACCAATGAGACTGCCACTCACTGCAGTACATAGTTGCACGTGGTCGTCTGATACCGTACCAGACGTGCGTGGCGTATGGAAACAAGTAGTATTCAGCGATGAGTCTCTCTTCTGTCTTTTCACCGATTGTGAGATTGGAGAGGATCTGGTAGCTGGGCTGATCATGCTGCCATCAGTAAGCGTCATACGGCTCCTAAGCTTGGTGTTATGTTTTGTCCCGCTCTCAGTTTAAACAGCTGTTCACCGCTCGTACGCCTAGTGCATACAACGACATCACGACGATACGTCGATAAAGTTCTGAAGCCAGTTTTGTTGCCGCGTTTCCGTCGTATCCCTAATGTCCAGTTTCAACAAGAAAGCGCCAGCCCGCACACTGCCCAGACAGTGCCTACAAGGTGTTCAGGTGCTTCCCTGGAGGACCTGCAAAGGGCTATCACCATCCAGCAGGACGGTGCATCTCCGCACTGGGCACTTCGTGTTCGTGAGTTTCTTGGTGAAACCTTTCCGAAGCGATGGATTGGACGGGATGGTCCAATTCCTTGGCCTCCGCATTCACCGAATCTTACCCCACTAGACGTCTATTTTTTCGGAAGTATATTGCTAGTTGTGGATTAGCTGAAGAACAAACTTACAGCTGCCATCACAACAATTCATGAGGACAAGCTCGGGAGAACATGGCAGGAGGTCGAATACCGTCTTGACATTCGTGCAGCCACCGGTGCGCATGTGGAGCTCTACTAGCATCCGAAAAAATTTGGAACGTGCTGTTCAATATGCAATAACCGATTTTTGTTCCTTTACTCCGTTTCTGTTTTATTGAAAGGTCAAAGTTGTAAAAATAACTTTGAAAAACCCTGTATTACCTCCGTAGAAGAAATGGACAAATATTTCTGTTAGTTATCTTTCTATGTACACTATATTGACAAAAATCACCGGACACCCTTCAAAAGCAAATGAACGGATCCGCTGCGTTGTAAAGATGCGCGATACAGCTACAAACGGTATAAAAGCAAACCTGCAGCTGATCGCAATTATATCGCACTGTGACGTTGAGTGAAAATGTAGCGGCGGGAGAGAACTGACTTTGAGAAAAGAAAGATTGTTGGGTGTTATATTAGTGGGTTGTCCATAAAAGAACCGAGAGACGTTTAAACATACCCACGTCAATTGTTCTGGATGTACTGAATATGTGGAAGACACATGGCGTGCCTGAAGCAGCAAAACGTACCGGCAGACCAAAGAAAATCAATGATAGAGGACGTCGAAGCCTCAGCAGAGTCGTTAAAGCCAATCGACAGAGTATTGCACAAGACCTCAGTCACAGGTGAGTAAATATGCTGGAACCTCGGTATGTACACGTATCATTCGCAGAGACCTTCATTCCATGGGTTACCGTGGTCGTGCGGTTGCTCATAATCCTTTCATCTCCACTCGTAATGCCACTCGTCGTTTAGCATGGTGTAAAGAACATTTACCATGGACTGTAGATCAATGCAAACTGGTCCTATGGACTGACGAATCCAGATACCCGATCCATCAGTCTGATGGCCGTGTGTGGATATGGCGGAAGCCGAGGAAACGCTATTTACCACAGTGTACTGTTCCTACGGTCAAGTTTGGAGCTGGCAGTGTACTCGTGTGGCGGTGTTTTTCGGGATATCGTCCCGGCCAATTGGTTGTCGTTGACAAACCTGTTAACCAGCACGGCTACCTCTATATTTCGGACAATTATGCCTTACCAACTCTGTGGCAATACTATGGAACCGAGCCTTGTTGGTACCAGCAGGATAATGCACCGAGGCATTAAGCGAGGACAGTTACGGCGTGGTTTGACGATAATTCCGTATCGTGTGTGGACTGGCCAGCACAGAGCCCTGATCTTAATCGGATCAATTAGAGCGCCGCATAAGAAGTTTGGAACCGAGATCTACTACTAAGCAACAGTTAGCGGCACCATTATGTACTGAATGGAAGCGCATACCTATCGCTGCGTTCCAAAACCTTGTCGAAAGCTTGTCTCGAAGGGTCAGTGCATGCATTAAGGCCAAAGGTAGACCGACACCGTACTAATGTATGTCAATAAATGCTATGTTGTGTTTCTCTTCTAGGTGTCCTGTTACTTTTGTCAATATAGTGTATATCTAAACCCATTTTGTTTGAATACCTTCATTGCAGCTTAGCTAATGGTATCCGTTAAAATACGATGATTCTTAAAATAGTTGCTTAAGTGAAACCTGGCATCCTTGAGTGAGTTAAAAGCAAACGGATGTCGATTTTCTTCAATCCTTTTATCTTGCAGTTGAAACAAACCATGCATTTCATTTTTTTTTTTTTTTTTTTTTTTGAATAAACGAACGAATGAAATGCATGGTTTGGACAGTTTTACATTGAATCGATTTTTGATGTCGGTCTTGTTGGAATAACAGCAGTGCATTCGAAATTTAGTTGTAGAATGGAAAATTGAGAAAAATGCAATCCGCTTATAAATTGTAGCTTATTTATTTTCATCCAACACTGTAAAGAATGAACGGTAAAAGTATTATTAAATATTCTATAAGTCTTCCTTTATATACACTGCTGGCCACCCAAAATGCAACACCAAGAAGGACACGAGATAGGAAAGCCAGATTTACTGGACACATAACAAACGATATAAAGATGAAACGATTGAGCTCACAGGCCCATGCGACTTGCGGAACCCGCAGACATCCATATTTCGTGTGGCCCCTATGGCTGGCCATAACGGCCGCTACACACCGCGGCATCGAACGAAAGAGGC
Source organism: Macrothele yani (assembly GCA_039090855.1). Classification (NCBI taxonomy): domain Eukaryota; kingdom Metazoa; phylum Arthropoda; class Arachnida; order Araneae; family Macrothelidae; genus Macrothele; species Macrothele yani. Next base: position 122,159,094 of record CM076996.1, read on the forward strand.
TTTGAATGTGGGCTTGGGATATGTCGGTTCAGGCTGCTTTCACACGTTGCCACAGTTCATCAAGCGTAGGCGCGGGTGGTGCTTTGCCGGGCCACTCGGTTGCCGATCAGCGACCAGACGTGTTCGATGGGCGGTAAGAGAGCCGTATGAAAAACACAACATCCATGCCTCACCGGGTTTCGGACACGGACACATCTCGGACGAATGATCAAAAGTCGGCACTTAGGACACTGCGCCACCGGCTTAACACTATTCCCATCATCATCATCATCATCATCATCATTGTCAACCATTATCAATCCACTGCTGGACGAAGGTCTCCCCAAGTTTCCTCAACAAAGGTCTGTCTTGCGCCAGTCTCCTCCATGTCACTACCGCATATTTTCGAATTTCATCCACCCATCTCCCATGTGGTCTTCTTCTGGGTCTTTTCCTGTCCCTTGGAATCCAATCTAAAATTTCGGCTGTCCATCGATGGTCTGTCCTTCTGGCAGTATGTCCAGCCCATTGCCATTTCAGGGATTTAACTCTGATCATGATGTCTTCCACTCTTGTCATTTTTCGGATCCACGAGTTCCTCTTCTTATCTCTCCTGGTTATACCAAGCATGCACCTCTCCATGCTTCTTTGAGTTGTCTGCAGCCTTTGTATGTCTTTTTTAGTTAAGGTCCACGTCTCTGCACCATACGTAAGCACTGGAAGGATGCATTGATCAAACACTTTTCTTTTAAGACATAATGGCATGTTGCTCTTGAAAATTATGCTGTTTCTTCCAAAAGCTCTCCAGGCAAGTTTTGTACGCCGATTAATTTCTACATCAATGTGACCCTCATTTGATATCTGCTGTCCAAGATAAACGTACATGTCTGTTATCTCTAGCTTTTCTCCATCAATCGATAAATCTTCATTTCTTGTAAAAGCATTGAACATCACTTTCGTCTTCTGAAAGTTCATTTTTAATCCCACTTCTTCACGGTTGTCAGCAAGTTCCTGGATCATGTTCTACAGCTCTGATGGGGTAGTTGCAAAAATGACTATGTCATCAGCAAAACGAAGGTGGGTTAGATAATCTCCATTAATCTTTATCCCCTTGTTTTCCCAGCTCAGCAACTGAAAAACACCCTCCAATGTGGCATTCAAGAGCTTCGGAGATATGGTGTCACCTTGTCTCACTCCCTTTCCAATTTTTACGTGTGTTGTATTTTCAAACAGCCGAATCTTTGCACTTGCATTTTCATAGATGTTATTAATAATATTAATGTATGCATCTTCAATACCGCAGGATTTCAGAGCCATTGTAACTGCTGATGGTTTCACCGAATCAAAGGCTTTTTCATAATCGATAAAAGCCATGCACAACGGAAGTTCATATTCCCTCGCTCTTTTAATTAGTTCTCTCAGTACGTGGATATGATCTACTGTGCTGTAGCCACTCCTGAATCCAGCTTGTTCTCTCGGTTGAGCCATGTCCAGTGTTAATTTCAAGCGGTGTGAAAGAACTTTAGTGAAGATTTTATAAACCACTGACAGGAGGCCGATAGGTCTGTAGTTCCTGATATCCTCAATGTCACCTTTCTTATGTAGCAGGATCATTGTAGCGTTGTTCCAATCCTCATGAATCTTCCCTTCATTAAGGCATCGAGTGAAAATTTGGGCGAGTACTGTTTCGATTTCTCCACTTGCTTCTTGCATGATGTCTACAGTAATTCCATCTTCTCCTGGAGCTTTCCCCGCTTCATGTTCTTGATTGCATGTGCAACTTCTGCTGGGAGGACTGGAAGAACTGTGGTACTGGTACCTTTCATGATGTCTGGAGTACATGTATCATCCCTTTCATATATATTGGAGTAGAAATCTTTCACTCTTGTCAAAATTTCGCCTCTATTTCTTGTTACAGAACCATTTTCTTTTCTCAGTGCCATAATCTGTTTTCTTCCCTTACTGAGATGTCCCTTTGCTATCTTTAGGCTTTGGTTGTTTTCAATTGCTTTCCTCACTAGTTCACCGTTGAATTTCCTTACGTCTTCAGTGATACGTTTTCGTACTGCCTTGCATAGCTCTATATATTCCACTTTGGAAGTCACATATCTTCTTTAGTTGTCCTCATCTCTCTTTTTTTTTTTTTGCTTCAACATTTTGGTTTTTCCTGATAATTTGTTCACATGCAACTTGTTCTTAGACCCAGCTAATTTTGTTGCTGTTTCCATAAGAGCTTTGGTTACTTTTCTGTTAACTTCAGAAACATCCACTTCTTCCGATGTTAGGCCTTCTAAAGCAGAGAATCTGTTCTTTAGTTCCAATTTGAAAGTATTATGGTGTTTTTTTAGGTTGGTTATGTCATACCACGTTCGAGTTTAGTGTTGCGGTGCATCTTACATCTCACCAATCTATGGTCACCACCTTTGTTGAACTTGTTCAGCACACTGCAGTCTTCGATGACGAATTTTTTGTTACACATAATAAAATCAATTTCACTTGTCGTCCCAATTGGATGACTCCATGTCCATTTCCTATGTGGCTTTTTCTTGAAAAAGGAGTTCAAGATGAAAAATCCTTCTGCCTCTGCAAACTCAACGAGTGTGTTTCCACGCTGGCTTCTGTTGCCGTGACCGAATTTACGTACTGAAGTTTCATTCTGTTGCCGTTGCCCTATTTTTGCATTGAAATCTCCCATAATTATTTTCAAGTGCTGCTTACCTTTATTATTTAGATGACGAATTTCCTCATAAAATTCTTCAATTTCTTCTTCAGGATGACTTGTGGTGGGTGCATAAGTTTGAGTAATCTGAGCCTGGTATCTTCTCGAGAGTTGGATAACGAGTCGTGCAGCTCTGTCAGAGGAACCTTCAACTTCTACCACTTTATCCTTCAGTTTCTTGTTTATTATAAATCCAACAACACTAGTTCTGCCCGTATCTGTCCCACGATAGTAGAAGAGATGTCCACTTTTCAGTTCAATGAGATCTTCTCCTTTTCTCCTTACCTCACTTAGCCCGACGATGTCCCACTTGATCCTTTGTAGTTCCTCTTCCAATTCAAGAAGCTTTGGATCAAAAGACAGGGAGCGTCCATTATACGTAGCCAAGGTCAGCATCAGATGGCAGCCTAGTCCGGTCCTCCGGGGATTCTTAGCACCCTCTGCCTTCATGTCGCACTGGCCGCTGCCTTGGCCAGGTACATTCCAGCTGCCGGAGACTGAGGGCCAAGATTTAAGTTGTAGAGTCATTTTGGAGGTGTTTGGCCATAACTCACCACGCTGGCCAGTCAGGTTGGCGAGTGTGGGATAGCATTTCCTCTGATCCCGATGGTATAGTTATACCGCTATTGGCGGTCGTCAGAGCCCCTTTAGTGGGAACAGAATGCACCACGAGAAGGCGGGGTTGACATTTGTCAAGGAGAGGCTGTGATGTTACGCATCACCTGACCTTACATCCCTAAAACTATTCCCATATATTTGATTAAATCGTCAAAATACATACATGCTAGTTTCCAATGATAAATTGTCGCGGGCTTATTTCCACAGCTTCCTCCTATTTCTTTATTTACGAAAGTATACAACAATGATAGAGAACCATTGTTGAAAGGGATATGCTTAAGATAAAGCGACTGGTGACAATCTTTTAAATGGAGCACAAATATTTTCCATTAGAATTCCCTTCATCTTCTTTGCGTTCTGTCAAACGATTTCTTTGTTTAGCTCGCCTGCAGATTCGTTCGGTGCGTGTAAACTTTTATAAACAAATATAAAGGATTTTGCTGTAACACGTCTTCATCCGAAAGAGTAGAAACTGACTTCCTTAATGACAAGCAAATTTCCTTTTCTTTTCTCCCTTTTACATTGCTAAGACGGCCATGCAGCGAGCTTTAGAAGTTTTCGTTTTGCCCGCAGGAACTTTCCAATTTCTGCAACCTTTTGCGATAAAAGCATTTCCTTTACAGCCGTGCTGCTGAATTGTTTTTGCAAGCGTAGCAGAAAACACAGCATCTGTTATTTCCAATATTCTACACATTTGAGCTCTTAAACCAATCCCTTCGAAGCTTTCCCTTCGGAATTTTTGGGGTATGTTCAAATATCACTTGTCTGATCTTTTCGTCTGGTTTCGAAATAATGTAATACACAGCTGTACGCTACACTATAGAATTTTGGGTAGAATCATTTGATCTCACTGAAAGCTGTGAAGATGTGGATGGAGAAATTGAAGGTTTTGTGCTTAAGAATTACGTATTTTGCCCTATATAAATACACATATCGTCAAAAAACTACTTACACCCCGAAGGATATGTCGGATTGCAATGCTATGATGGAGAAAGGTAAAGGTTACGAGGAATAATAAATGATTAAACATTGAGACTGATATAGGCAATATTTATTGAGCTACACGCCAATAAGTAGTGTCTCCCTATATGGCGTCGGGCCGCCATGTTTGCTCACACTACATGCCAGACATCTCGGCATGGAATTGTACAGGTTCATAATGGTGTCCTGCGATAAGCCATCCCATGCAGCTTGAATCTACTCACGCAGTTCCTGAAGATTGTGCGGTAGGCGTGGGGTGTGGATAGCTCGTCCAATAGCATCCCACACATTTTCAATCGGTGATAGGTCTAGCGATGCTGCTGGCCGTGGCAGAGCATCAGTGGCTTTCAAGACAACAGAAATATGTAGACGAGCGTTGCCCTGTGGGAAACTCGCACCGGAGTGAACGTTCAGAAAAGTTAGAGCCGCTGCTTGCACGACCTCAGTAACGTAACGTTGGGATGTCAAAGTGCCTGTAATGAACACTAACGGTGATCTCGCATCGTAGGCAATTGTCCTCTACACCAGGCCTTCTAAACGTGTGACGCTCGACAACAAACCGTTCATCATGGCGCTGACCATGGTGCCTTCACACACGGATTCGTTTGTCATCTCCTCCAAGCCAAAAGCGGGACTCGTCACTGAAGATCACCCTCTGCCATTGTGAGTGACTCCATGACAGTCTGGCACGACACCATTGCAGTCTTTGGCGACGATGCAATGATGTTAACCGCAGTCGTCGTAACGGTCTGCGAGCGTGGAGTCCTACGTCGTTCAGCCGTCTGCCAATGGTGCTGACACTAAACGGATGACGCATGGAGGGCACCTCTGCTCGCTGAATATCTGCAATCGTGGCTGTTGTGTCACTTCGCGCATGTCGAACAACTCGTCGGTCCTCTCTCTCCGTGGTTCATCTAGGTCTCCCAGACCCTTCCTTTCGCTGCTGAGTGCCTTGATCTATCCACTGCCGTCAACAGCGTGCTATGGTGATATCCGAACAACCGGTATGACGCGCAATACAGCGATAAAACCATCGTGCTTCCCGGAACCCGACGACGCGGCCCCTCTCGAACTCCTCCAACTGCTCGAATTGCTTCCGAACTTTTCGCCAAGGAATACTTTTTGTTTTTGTTTTTTTCGATTGGAGGTTTAACGAACTTCGTGAGCAACTCAATGGGCTATAAGCAGTCGCGCGTTCCTAGTTTAGGGCCACTGGCTCCAGGGAAGGGACAGAGTCAGCACCGTAAGACACACACAACATTGCCTCACCGGGATTTGAACCCGGACCCATCTCGGACGAATGATCAGAATCCATCGCTTAGACCACTACGCCACCGAGGCGGCCAAGGTATACCTTGCAAAGGATGCAACCAACACAACACCACGAGTCAGAATGGCAAGCAGCCGCAACGGAACGACCTTATACATGTATAGCCGGTCAGGCACAGAGCTACAACCCCTCCTTGCTTGAATCACATGCTCTGCCGGGCGTGATACTTATCACTGGTAACTTAAGTTTTGTTGAGGATGTCAAGCTCAGAAAATTGTTAGAGTATGGTACCAAATTTAGGCCTTCTTTCCATATTTCTAAAAAGCTAATTCTGGACAAGATGTTAATAGATACATTATTAAGACTAGTTTGGCTTACAATCAGCCTATTGAGGCCTTTGCAGAATGGAAGTTTAATGTTATCCGTAGCTTTTCTAAAACGTTGGCTGGTCTTGATTTATGTTTTGACAGCAATCTATATTTCTCTGGTGATGCAAAAATGTCTCTCTCTAGACTTCAAGATCAATATATTTTTACAACTGACAAAACTAGTAATAATTTTGCAATTATCTGTCAAAAATTCTATTTTGAATTGTTAAATCAAAAACTTAATAGTAGTGTAACCTACGAGCAAGTAAGTTATTGTAACAAACAGCTTGAAAATCGTTCAAAGGCCTTCTTCAAGAAGCTTAAAATTCCATCTTTTAGGCGGTATGAACCTGAGTTTCCCTTTCTTTTTGCAACTGCCAAGTTTTATAAAGTTCCGGTGAAATTTAGGTTCATAGCTAGTGGCGTTAGGAGTCATAAAAAGAAAATAGACCAGGCTTTTGAGGCACTCTTGAAAAAAGTTTTGGAACTTATTAGCAACTGTACTAATCTGCAGTACAGAGATTTTTGGATTATAAATAATAATTCCGAAGTGATTTCCACTATTCTCAGCTTAAAACCCACTGATATTAATAGTTATAATTTCGAGAACCTATATACTAATCTCCCTCTTTCAGATATCATTTTCACCTTCAAGGAATTCTATGTAGAATTTAAGCTCAACCTTTTTATTAATATAAATACTTGGAACTCTTATCTTAACTGTTGCAACAATAATAACCATATTTTATACACTGGCGTGCAAAAATTAACGACGAAACGGTTTTTCGAATGTAACGTCGTGCAGAATTGCTCTACATCGACTCAAATCATACCATAAGATCCCTAAGATGTAAGAATATGGGACAAGTGAGCAAAACCGTCCAAACAAGGAATCCAAAGGATACAAAGGCACTTTATTGAAATTCGAGCACAACTGGACAGAAGACAGAAACGTCCACGTGACAGGCGGCTGCCGAGAAAAATCCAGTCTTTAGTAGGGGATATGATCACCCCTGACTGCGTTGCAGGATTTACAACGTCTGTCCATGCTGAGGACGAGGTTGTCAAGGAGCTGTTGAGGCATCGCGGCCCATTCCTCTTGTAGTGCAAATCGCAGCTGCGGAATCGTTGTTGGCGGCTGGTGACGTGCTGCCAAGCGTCACCCGAGAAGGACCCACACGTGTTCGATTGGATTTAGGTCCGGGAACCTTGCGGGTCAATCCATGCGTTGAATATCTTCACTCTCCAACAGCTCTGCGACAGCCACTGTACGATGAGGTGCAGCGTTGTCGTCCATGAAGAGAAACTCAGGACCCACAGCACTTCTAAACAGACGCACGTGAGGCAGGAGAACCTCGGTACAATAGCGTACACCAGTGACTGAACCTCCTTGGAAGATGTAAAGGTCAGTACGGCTACCATGCATGATACCTCTCTACGAGAACTCCGCCACCTCCAAATCGGTACCTTTCGAGGATGTTGGAGGCGTGATTGCGTGTTCCCTGCTCCCTCCAGATGTGTATACGTCCAGAATCGCTCATCAGACTAAATCGGCTCTCATCCGTAAAGAGAACTCGACCCCATTGCTTATGTGTCCAGTTCTTGTGTTCCTGGTACCACAGAAACCGCCGTCTCCGATGAGCAGGCGTTAATGGCACACGCCGTACTGGTCGTCGTGCAAATAGACCACCTTTGTGCAGCCTCCTGGACACGGTAAAACGCGGTAACGGACGTCCAGTTGTCTGTTGCATGTGACTTGCGATTTTTCCCGCTGTCTGCCGCCTGTCTCTTCTCACCTGTAGGACAATATACCGGTCGTCCGCCGCCGTGGTTGCTCGTGAACGACCACTGCTAAACTGTCGGACAGCTCGTGAATTGATGCTGTGAGCGATCCCGAACTCCTCGGCCACACTAGTCACACTTCGACCTTCTTCCAACTTCCCAATGACGCGACCTCGGGTAAAGTCATCCAGACGTCGTTTACTGGATTGCCTGTTGGCCATATCACACGGTGGCAGAAACTCGACGTCGTTCAAACCGATGTACACCGTGCAATAGCTTTCACCGAATTGCTGAGCGTACACCACCCATGTGCTTTATACTCTTCCGACACTGCCCCTCCCTTACGTCATGCTGCATATATGCGCATGCCCTACCGTACCGGATCCTAGTCTATCTCCTGAGTGGTCTTTCGGTCCGTTCTGCCTGTTTGTTCCGCTATCATGCTAATTTCTGCTCTTCGTCCTTAATTTTTGCACACCAGTGTATAATAATACCCTCTATAAGCAAATTACGGTATTCCAATGGGATGTTCCCACTCAAATAGCGTATGTAACTTCTTCTTGTTCTTTAAAGAATATAAGTTTATTAAAAATAGGTCTTCGAGCTCAGATAACTATTTATACACTTGTAGGTATATTGACGATTTGCTTTGTATTAATAATTCTGAATATTATGGAAAGTGATTTTTCAAATATCTACCCCAGCTGTCTTAAATTGGGTAAAACAAACCAAAATAACCAAGAGTTTGATTTCTTAAACTTAAGCATTAAGCTTAACAGAGGTTACCCTTCGATTAGCCTTTTTGATAAAAGAATAAATTTTCCTTTTAAAGTAATAAAATATTTGCACTGGTACAATAACATCTCAACCAAAGTATTAGAAAATGTACTTATTTCACAGGTACTTAGAATTTCCAGAATCTGCAGCAATAATTTAGATTTCAATGACCACATGAGTATCCTATTAAATAGTTTTCTAGATAACAGATTCCAGCTCTTTTTATTAAAAGAGTATTAAGAAAAATCGTTCTGAATAATAGAGTTAGGTTAGCAAATCTGTTTTAATTTCGTCACAGTTAATAAAATGATTCTGGCCAATGAAAGCCTTCTTGGAAGTTGGTCTGGAGGATGCATATTAACTAACAACAGGAACCTTTAATGCTATGGACAGGGCAGTCTTATTAAAAATAAAAATAATAAAAATAAAAAACTCACAAAAAAAGTTTATAATTTGATTAAAAAATTAGATAAAAAAATATAAAATATAAAAAGTAAACTAGATATCCTATCTCTAGAATAGCTAACATAAAAATGGTAAAACTTACGTTAAAATAAATAGGTTACTCGTTGTGTCTGTAGATGTACACTAACGTATTTTAATACAAGTAAAAAATATTAAATACACATCAGGTATATTTGATAATAATTTTCATGTATTCTGGAGAGTTATTCTTCTCTTACTGGTCTTCATTCTAAGTTTTGCAATTTTGCTTGGAAGAATTTCGTGTGCAGCGTAATTTTGTGCGGGACAGTCTTGGGGTTTTTTCCCCTCCTCTTTGGCTGCTGTTGTAAGGTCGGCCATTTTTTAATTCAGTGGAGTTCAGAGGTCGCAGCATTGTTAGTGGGCTCTTGCATTTGTTCTTGTGAAGGTTCTTTCTCTTGTTCTGATCGTTTTCGTTAAATGTTTAAAATTTATTATTTTTCTTGTTTGGCATTAGTACAACTTGTGTTCTAACTATTTAAAAATTTTCTTTCATTTTCTTTTGCCATGAGCTCATTTTTATGCTCTTTATTAGAGCCGTTGGCTGGTCTCTCGACCTCGTGGTGGTCGTCGTTTTTTGGAGTTGGTTGGAAAAAATTCTCTGTTATTGTAATCTTAAAGCATTCCTGGAATACTTTGTAAATATTACACCCTTTATTATTAACTTTAAGTACCTTTTCCAAAGCATTATATCACGGTTTTTTTTTTTTTTTTGGGTTTTTTTTTTGTTCTTCTGGCATTCCGTTTTTTCGTGGGAACTGTATGTAAAACGTTCCTATTTATTACCGTGATTTCTGTTATAATTTTTATTTTTATTTTTGGAAGTGCTTTTTTCCCCAAGGAAAGACATTTTTAAAGTGCTTTTTATATTTTTTGGTTCACGTTAGGAACTTCACTTGCGCGGTATGGTTGCTTAACCACGTGTTCAAACTGTATTTTCCTGTAGGTTGCTCAAGCCTTCTCAAATTTTTGGGAAATTTTTGACAACGTTTTTCTGTTGTTTTTTTTTTGGTTCTTTTTATTGGAGGTTTAACGACCACCGTGAGCAACTCAATGGGCTATAAGCAGCCGCCTGTTCCTAATTTAGGGTCACTGGTTCCAGGGAAGGGAGAGAGCCAGTGCCGTAAGACAAACACAACATCCATGCCTCACCGGGATTCGAACACGGACCATTTTCGGACGAATGATCAGAGGCCATCGCTTAGACCACTGCGCCACCGGGGCGGCCTGTTTTTTGTGGGAGATGATGAGTATGGGTTGGGCCAGGAAAGTGATAGGTGTATGCTAAAACTTTTGCTTAATTACTTATTTTCCGCACCATTGAGGGCGGTTATGTAAAATACAAACATTTTGAGGACTTATACTTGCATCTATGACTTTGCAGAAACCCATTTTCAACTAGGTCTTTGTGGAAGTGATAAAATGCAGAGTTTGCTGGTCATTGATAAAGCCAAGGCTCGGCACTCTCGACACTTTCTGCATTCTGGTTCTGTTATTTATTACTATTTTTATTCTCTTGACTGTTGGGTCTTGAGTTTTTATTTTTATTTTTTGTCATAGTTAAAAAAACTTTTTTGTTGATAATTTTCAAGAGTCTCTGCTTTGTAGGTTTTTTGTTCTGAGAATTCGTCACTGTTGCGTTGCGCGACATGATCTTCAGAATGTAAGTTAAGAAGAAATTTTTTTTTAATTTTGTCTTTAACTCTGCTTTTATTATATATATATATATATATATATATATCATCATCATCGTCATCATTGTCAACCATTATCAATCCACTGCTGGACGAAGGTCTCCCCAAGTTTCCTCCACAACGGTCTGTCTTGTGCCAGTCTCCTCCATGTCACCCCTGCATACTTTCGAATTTCATCCACCCATCTCCCATGTGGTCTTCTTCTGGGTCTTTTCCTGTCCCTTGGAATCCAATCTAAAATTTCGGCTGTCCATCGATGATCTGTCCTTCTGGCAGTATGTCCAGCCCATTGCCATTTCAGGGATTTAACTCTGATCATGATGTCTTCCACTCTTGTCATTTTTCGGATCCACGAGTTCCTCGTCTTATCTCTCCTGGTTACACCAAGTATGCACCTCTCCATGCTCCTTTGAGTTGTCTGCAGCCTTTGTATGTCTCTTTTAGTTAAGGTCCACGTCTCTGCACCATACGTAAGCACTGGAAGGATGCATTGATCAAACACTTTTCTTTTAAGACATAATGGCATGTTGCTCTTGAAAATTATGCTGTTTCTTCCAAAAGCTCTTCAGGCAAGTTTTGTACGCCGATTAATTTCTTCATCAATGTGACATTAACTTGATATCTGCTGTCCAAGATAAACGCACGTGTCTGTTATCTCCAGCTTTTCTCCATCAATCGATAAATCTTCATTTCTTGTAAAAGCATTGAACATCACTTTTGTCTTCTGAAAGTTCATTTTTAATCCCACTTGTTTACTCTTGTCAGCAAGTTCCTGGATCATACTCTGCAGCTCTGATGGGGTAGTTGCAAAAATGACTACGTCATGAGCAAAACGAAGGTGGGTTAGATAATCTCCATTAATCTTTATCCCCTTGTTTTCCCAGCTCAGCGACTGAAAAACACCCTCCAATGTGGCATTAAAGAGCTTCGGAGATATGGTGTCACCTTGTCTCACTCCCTTTCCAATTTTTACGTGTGTTGTATATATATATATATATATATATATATATATATATATATATATATATATACACTGAAGTGCCAGAAAAACTGGTACAGACGAGCTTATGCAAAATACATAGCAACGTCACCTATGCGCGTACTCGGTTGCTTCCGCCAGTGCGTATATAAAGCGATAGACATCCTTGCCAGTTCTCAGAGCTGTTTTCGGCATGAGACTGACAAGTAATAACGATTTGGGTGATTTTCAACGCGGTGTCATAGTTGGCGCTCGTGAGATGGGCCATAGAAGCATCAGCTTCCGAACTGTGCAACGTACCCTGCACGATATGGACTTTGGGAGCCGACGCCCAACTCGAGTTCCCTTGATGGGTGCACGATGTGAAGTGTCCAGTGGCGAAGTTGCCGTGCCCAAGCGAGACTATGCGCCTCGCTTGGGCATGGCAAGCATTGAACTTTACTTGTAAAAGCATTGAACTTTACTTTTGTCTTCTGAAAGTTCATTTTTAATCCCACTTCTTTACTCTTGTCAGAAAGTTCCTGGATCATACTCTGCAGCTCTGATGGGGTAGTTGCAAAAAGGACTACATCATCAGCAAAACGAAGGTGGGTTAGACAATCTCCATTAATCTTTATCCCTTTGTTTTCCCAGTTCAGTGATTGAAAGACATTTTTCAATGTCGCATTAAAGAGCTTCGGAAATATGGTGTCACCTTGTCTCACTCCCTTTCCAATTTGTATGTGTGTTGTATTTTCAAACAGCCGAATCTTTGCCCTTGCGTTTTCATAGATGTTATTAGTAATATTAATGTATGCATCTTCAATACCGCAGGATTTCAGAGCCATTGTAACTGCTGATGGTTTCACCGAATCAAAGGCTTTTTCATAATCGATAAAAGCCATACACAATGGAAGTTCATATTCCCTCGCTCTTTTAATTAGTTCTCTCAGTACGTGGATATGATCTATTGTGCTGTAGCCACTCCTGAATCCAGCTAGTTCTCTCGGTTGTGCCATGTCCAGTGTTACCTTCAAACGGTGTGAAATAACTTTGGTGAAGATTATATAAACCACTGATAAGAGGCTCATAGGTCTGTAGTTCCTGAGATCCTCAATGTCACCTTTTATTATGTAGCAGGATCATTTTAGCGTAGTTCCAATCCTCAGGAATCTTCCCTTCATTAAGCCATCAAGTGAAAATTTGGGCGAGTACTGTTTCGATTTCTCCACTTGCTTCTTGTATGATGTCTACAGTAATTCCATCTTCTCCTGGAGTTTTCCCCGCTTCATGTTCTGGATTGTATGTGCAACTTCTGCTGGGAGGACTGGAAGAACTCTGGTACTGGTACCTTTCATGATGTCTGAAATACATGTAACACCCCTTTCATATAATTTGGAGTAGAAATCTTTCACTCTTGTCAAAATTTCGCCTCTATTTCTTGTTACAGAACCATCTTCTTTTCTCAGTGCCATAATCTGTTTTCTTCCCTTACTGAGATGTCCCTTTGCTATCTTTAGACTTTGGTTGTTTCCAATTGCTTTCCTCACTAGTTCACAGTTGAATTTCCTTACGTCTTCAGTGATACTTTTTCGTACTGTTTTGCATAGCTCTATATATTCCACTTTGGAAGTCACATTTTCTTTAGTTGTCCTCATCTCTCTTCTTTTTTGCATCAACATTTTGGTTTTTCCTGATAATTTGTCCACATGCAACTTGTTCTTAGACCCAGCTAATTTTGTTACTGTTTTTATAAGAGCTTTGGTTACTTTTCTTATAACTTCAGAAATAGCCACTTCTTCCTATGTTAGTCCTTCTAAAGCAAAGAATCTGTTCTTCAGTTCCAACTTGAAGGTATTATGGTGTTTTTTTAAGTTTAGTTATGTCAATACATTTTGTTTGTCTTATGAGCTTGCCACGTTCGAGTTTAGTGTTGAGGTGCATCTTACATCTCCCCAATCTATGGTCACTACCTGTGTTGAACTTGTTTAGCACACTGCAGTCTTGTATGACGAATTTTTTGTTGCACAGAATAAAATCAATTTCACTTGTCGTCCCATTTGCATGTCTCCATGTCCATTTCCTGAGTGGCTTTTTCTTGAAAAAGGAATTCAAGATGAAAAACCCTTCTGCCTCTGCAAACTTAACGAGAGTATTTCCACGCTGGTTTCTGTTGCCGTGACCGAATTTACGTACTGAAGTTTCATTCTGTTGCCGTTGCCCTATTTTTGCATTGAAATCTCCCATAATTATTTTCAAGTGCTGCTTACCTTTATTATTTAGATGACAAATTTCCTCATAAAATTCTTCGATTTCTTCTTCAGGATGACTTGTGGTAGGTGCATAAGTTTGAATAATCTGAGCCTGGTATCTTCTCGAGAGTTGGATAACGAGTCGTGCAGCTCTGTCAGAGGAACTTTCAACTTCTACAACTTTATCCTTCAGTTTCTTGTTTATTATAAATGCAACACCAATGGTTCTGTCAGTATCTGTCCCACGATAGTAAAAGAGTTGTCCATTTTTCAGTTCAATGAGATCTTCTCCTTTTCTCCTTACCTCACTTAGCCCGACGATGTCCCACTCGATCCTTTGTAGTTTCTCTTCCAATTCAAGAAGCCTTGAATCAGAAGATAGGGAGAGTCCATTATACGTAGCCAAGGTCAGCATCAGATGGCAGCCTAGTCCGTTTCTCCGGGGATTCTTAGCACCCTCTGCCTTCATGTCGCACTGGCCGCTGCCTTGGCCAGGTACATTCCAACTGCCGGAGACTGAGGGCCAAGATTTAAGTTGTGGAGTCATTTTGGAGGGGTTTGGCCATAACTCACCACGCTGGCCAAGCAGGTTGGTGAGTGTGGGATAGCATTTCCTCTAATCCCGATGGTATAGTTTAATTAACCAAATTTTTCAGAAAGTAGCAAACTATTCAAATGCCTGACACACCCCCAGCCAGAATACAGTTCATCACAGATGGGGAAAATGTAGCCAGTGAAAGCTTGTACCAGTTTAACCCAAGAAATCGCGCCAGATTTGGTGGTCGTTGCCCTCGTGGCACAGATTTTTGTGGGGAAGGGCAGATAATGTTGCCGCGGAACTACTTCGTATTTCGGGCCACATTGTTTTGCGGTTTAATTAATCACAAAGACGAGGTGTAATTTACTTTTAATGTTTTTTTATTTAATGTAAAATATTTTTCCTTTGCTCCCTTTCTACCTCATAACCCCCTTTTTTCCCATTGGAGCATAAAGCCCAGGTGGTCAAGGTGGTTTATGGCGGTTCCCTCGGACACCCGTGGGAGTGACCAAGGAATTTCTCTTCTTTTGACTCTTGTGAGAAGAAGCACGGCATCCACGAAATTTATGAAATGGCCCCAGTGCTAGTGTTGCTGGTAGGACAAAGCATCCCGGTATTTCAGAAATGCACATACAAATGTCCGAACCTCGGTCAGATGAATAGGCGAGTTTACGTTTTACGACCATCTCCTCTAGAAGTAGGCACCAGCAAAAGTCGTAAAATACACTGCGGTGTCACAAGAAAGTCGTAACTCTCTCATAGGTAAGCCACAGAAGTCTTTCACTATTCACCAGGTCTCAGAAAATATGTCCCATTTAAAGTGCGGAAACCTCACCTGCCCAATACCCCAGCTATCGCGAAAGGGTAGCTGAGAGTGGCTCAGGGGCCAACCAATAACCACTAATGTCAAGCACTGGTCAACTCAGCTGACCAATCCAGACCCCAGGCGGAAAACTCCTAGAGGGCTGAGGGCACGCCCTTTCCACGTAGGACATTAAAGGGACGCAGTTATATACACAGAAAAAGCGTAATCACGGATATATAGAGATAGAGTATAGACATATAGAGATATATGGACGTACAGGAAGAGAGATATAGAGAGTCAGATATAGAAGTATAGGAGGTAACGTTATAAGAAATCAGGAGCATAGATGCAGGGAGCCGCCCCGGTGGTGCAGTGGTCTAAGCGATGGCCTCTGATCATTCGTCCAAACGGGGTCCGGGTTGGAATCCCGGTGAGGCATGGATGTTGTGTTTGTCTTACGGCACTGGCTCTCTCCCTTCCCTGGAACCAGTAACCCTAAATTAGGGACGGGCGACTGCTTATAGCCCATTGAGTTGCTCACGGTGGTCATTAAACCTCCAATAAAAAAATAGATGCAGGAGGAGACGAGACTCAGTAGGAGTTCAAGAATGAAGCGCCGCCCCGGTGGCGCAGTGGTCTAAGCGATGGCCTCTGATCGTTCGTCCGAAAGGGGTCTGGGTTCGAATCCCGGTGAGGCATGGATGTTGTGTTTGTCTTACGGCACTGGCTCTTTCCCTTCCCTGGAACCAGTGACCCTAAATTAGGGACGGGCGACTGCTTATAGCCCATTGAGTTGCTCACGGTGGTCGTTAAACCTAAAAAAAAAAAAAAAAAAAAGAATGAATGAAGCAAAGTTCTTAGCCAGCATACCCGAAGAATCTTACTCTGATACATGAGGGATCCCGACTAGCACCAGCTCAACAGACGGAAGGTAAGGTGATGGGTTTTTTTTTCTCCCAATTCCAGTTCCAATGTTATCTGTATATATACATGCTGAGGGGGCTTTTGGATTGCCCCGCGTCATTATTAGTAATAAGGGTAATCACTCGAATCTCAAAAACTATGTTTTCCCAGTATTAGAGAAAACACAGGCTCGCTATTCGAGGATGGGCGTTGTGTTTCACCCAGCCGACGTTCCGTGTATCGGGGTCCGCTGAGTGCCGCAATGTTTTAAAGTAATCGTCTAGCTTTTCATTTCTTTTTGAATAATTCGTTAACTTACAAATTTTGATTTGTTTACTAGCACTGATGCGTAAGTTACTCAGTATTGCACTGGAGGATTTTTCTGAACATTCATCCCAAATCATTTATTCACACATCCAACACTCAATCGTTATTAACCTTTTTTACTTTACAAAATTGTACACTCAAATGAAATGTAGCCGACTCATAATACCGTGAAAATAAAATATGTTTATTTTGCCTGATGAAGGCTTGAAATCTAGTAAAATATACACTCATTCATATGAAAATGTTTGAAGACCCTTTTAGCAAAATTATTTATTTAAAGGTTAACTTTAATTTCTTATTTTCATTTAATATAATTCTGAAATATTTCGAAACATAATTTACTAAAAATGATTCCCTATACTACACAATTTCCTGCTCTGATCAATGGTATTTACTTTACTCAACCATTTCATTATTCTTCTATTTCTGCCCTACTTTTCTCAGCATTAGTTTGGAGCTGGTTTTACTTTCAACCTTAACTTAGTCTATTTCTGCCCTACTTTTCTCAGCATTAATTTAGAGCTGGTTTTACTTTCAACCTTAACTTAGTCTACTATGCTCTTCTTTAATTTTCGGTTCAACATACTAATTATGTAAACAAGAGGAAACTTTAAGGTCGGATTATCCTACCTTCTATCCCACGATGAGGGCTGGAATATCATTCTAGCGAAGTTTTTATGCTATCTCCTCTCTTCCTGAAGTGCTTATGCCAACTCTGACTTCTGTCATCCTTCTTTCGCAGTATTCATGCTATCTCCTCTCTTCCTGAAGTGCTTATGCCAACTCTGACTTCTGTCATCCTTCTTTCGAAGTATTCATGCCGACTGATATAATTCTCTCGCTCCTCTTCCTGACCTACCAAAAATTTTTTCTTCCCGGATCCTCCTACCAATTTACAGATTGGTCAAACAATTATCATTTCCCGATCTGATTTGCTCTGGGTTTCCCGCCATTTCTCTGACTTGCCATCCTTCGCCCCGTCCAAAATCTGTGTCCGCCCTCAAATTCTAGGAACTTCGTTGCCTACGGATCTCTGAGGTCGTAAATCTTACTATCATAAAACTGCTATAGTTTTCCTTGGCCTGGCGTCAAGCTATTCTTTTCTTCCAGACCTGGTGCATCAAATCTCAAGACGACTGGCGCCGAGCTCCAATAAAATGTCTACCCGCTATTTCTCTGACTTGAATTACTATGTCTTACCCAATATTGCTGGCTCGTAGCAGTTAGGGAAAGGATGCCCCGCGGTCCCATGCCACAGCAAGCGGACTGCTGGAAACCCTTCGACTCTGAGAGAAAGAGGGAGAGGGTGGGGTGGGGGTGAAGGGGAAGAGCGGTACTTTCCTGACCTTCCTAGGCGCGAACCCACGGAAGAAAATCTAAGGGGAAAATTAAATTGTGAAATGCAGAGCGTCTGAAGAGCGTGAAGTTTATAAAATCCTTATTTTAATAATTCTTACACCAGCTCCCCAAAATCTCTCCCATTCATTTGATTAATTTTTTTTTTCCATTTCTTTTCCGCTTTTCCGATTACTTCTCAATTTCCAATACAGTGAAAAGGTGCGCACTCGCTCCCGAGTGATGCAACATACATATGCATGGTGGCTATGCCTCCTTGTAGATAGATTGAGGGATTTATTTTAAATTTGAGCTCAGGGGTGTAACAGGCTTACGCAGCAGTGGACCAGTCAACATGGCTAATTTTATCCTTTTAATTTAACGTAACTTTTATTTGGCCTCCACCTGAAGGCTGTAATTGCTTAATTCAACATACCTCTCTTACAATAAACATGTTAATTACTTAACCTGGTGTAGCTAATTTTTCTAGGATGTGTATATTTCTATAATTTTTAATTTGCGGCATATGGGATTTTTTTACGAATACCTCGTAATTAACCTATATGAAACACAACGCGACGTCCGTAAATTTTGAGATTGGGTTCCTTAAATTTATCGGAACGCAACCTCACCGTTTATCCAGTTAGACGACGATTAAGTATTCCGCAACCACCGCACTACCGGTGGCGTGGTAACACATTTAATATTTCTTTGTACAGTTTTTATAAGAAATGTCTGTATACATATATTTGTTCATAATCACAAATAATACTTTTGTTATAATAACCTCTGGAACAATATTCTCAACAATTATATAATTTATATTTATTGAATGTTATTACTTATTATAAGCACAAAACACATGTTCGTATGGCTGTAGTGTTTAATTTGCATGGGGGGCGGGGGGAGCAGGTTTTGACCGTAAAAATGTCTTGGTCTGGCTTTTCCAAAATATGGCAAGCCTAGTTATAAGCAGCCGCCCGTCCCTAATTTAGGGTCATTGGTTCCAAGGAAGGGAAAGAACCAGTGCCGTAAGACAAACACAACATGATGCCTCACGGGATTCGAACCGAAACCCATCTCGGACGCATGGTGTGGAGCAGCACTTAGACCACTGCACCACCAAGGCGTCGTAGAGGTCTTTCAAAAGAGAACATCCTCTTTCGCTGATAAAACGGATTTCATGCCAGTGATCGTTTTTTCTTTCTTTCAGATTTCGCAAAATTTAAATTATATGATTTAGATAAATTTGGTAAAATTTTATTCCGTGCATTTTTCTAAGAACCATTTTTGGCAGATTTCCTTGTCTAGCTGTATACAATATATTTCCATGCTCTTTTCTGTGTTTCTTTCATCAAAGTTCAGTATTTTTTTATTTTTTTTTACGTCGCTGCTAGCAATATTAAACCTTTTCCTCATCTGCTCCTCACGTTCTGAAACACGTCAGGTGTTTATACTCATCATGCAAAGGTCACAAGTTAAAAAAGAAAAGTTCTTGAATCACTGGGTTATTCAACAGCTTAAGAGCACGTCGCGAAATCATCTTGCTTCGTAAGCGGAATTCTGATACGCGATTTTGCACGGACAACTATCCAGTCACGTGTCAGGTTGTTTACTGGGTATAGCTTGGCCGTTCGCCAAGCCCACACATAACAGCCGAGGTGAAATATACGTCATCGTAACAGCTTGCACCGTTTTCGTCAACGTGTCAGCCAAAAAGTTCTTTAATAAAGCAGCAGAACATGTATTTTTGCGGTATAGAATTCGAGATTTTGTTGAAAGCAACGTGGTGATATTACGTATAAATGCTTCCAAAAGAGTGTCAAACTCAGCGAAAATTCCATTTCTTTGAGAATGTTTTAATTTCAAGAAGCACCTTTCCTACAAAGGTCAAAGTGAGCGCGAAATTTCTTGTAGACGAATATTGCTGGAGGAGATTCGGTTTAAACAAAATATATTCAACTTCGTCGTTCTGGACTTAATCAGAAAAAGTTCGGAAAAAATGTGTTATAAAAAATTACAAACACTGACTGCGGAATCACATTGTTCGTCTATTCCAGGGGTGTATACAGAATTTATTTGTTCGGGCAACCGAAGAAAAATGGAAGTTTTTGAAATCCACCAGAACAAAATTAAAGTTAATGAAAAATAGAAGGAAAAATTAAAGCATTTTTTTCTAATGTAAGTTGATGCATTATCATTAAATTGTTGTGGGGGTGGGAGGAGACTAATTTAAATTAAAGTTTACGCATGCAAATTTAAATTTAAATTTAAACACTTTCACTCAGAATATGAATATTAAAAACAGACAAGCAAAATCTACAGGTATATATATATATATATATATATATAAGCTTAATTTATTCCCACAACTGATAAAAACAAGAAAGAAATTAGTCGTCGCAGTACAAGAGGATTATTTCTTTTTTTTTTCTTCTTCCCCCAGAAAAATAAAAGAGGAAAACAAATTTATGAAGTGAAGTTACACCGATTCACCTAAAATACAATGTCCTCACTCCGACCTACTGACAGCATAAAAAAACCCTACGGTTCCCTAAAGGAAAAATTAATCTCAACAGGAAGATACAGATTAATTTTGAAAGAGAAATTTCCGAGAAAAGATTTCTGACTTTTTCCCAACTTTTTCCTAAGACGAAATATACACTAAGTGACCACTTTATTATTACCACCTGACAGTTTTAAGCAAATGAGCTATGGCTGCATGCTGTTGCCGCCAGAGGGCGAGGCTAGTATAAAAGGGAAATCTTAGTGCTTGCGACAGTAGTAGAAGTGATTTTTGGGTGACGAGATGGGTAAAAAATGCGATTTGACGGACTTTCAACGTGGGATGATTGTAGGAGCTCAGATCCATGGAGCGAGTATCACTGAAACCGCCGCATTCGTGAAATGTTCCAGAGCAGCTGCTGTTAAAGTGTTTAAAGACTGGACTGTCAGTCAAAAAACTGTGTCTCTACGTGCAACGTGTGGTCATCATCGACTAGTGATTGCTAGGGCAGAACGGAGAGTGCCCAGACTGGTAACAGACAACAGAAGGGCAACAGTGCAGCAAATTACAGATCATCTTAATCAAGGATCCCCTCAAATGATCTCTGCAGGCACTGTTTGCAGTACACTGCATCGGATGGGATATGGCAGCCGAAGGCCTGTGCGAACATCTTTGTTGTCTGCAGTTAACAAGAGAAAACGTCTCCAGTTCGCGCAGGAGCACAAGGATTGGACAGTCGATAATTGAAAACAAATTATGAGGTCCGATGAATCACGTTTTCAGTTGCACCAAGCCGTTGGCCTGGTGAGAATTTGGCGGAAACAGCACGAAAGCATGGACCCCAAATGCATTGCTACAACCCTTCAAGCTGGTGGAGGCAACGTTATGGTTTGGGGAATGTTTTCCTGGCATTCTTTGGGCCCTTTAATTCGTGTTGATCAACGTCTGACTGGCACATCATATCTAAACATCGTTGCGGACCAAGTACATCCTGTCATGTGGATAGTTTATCCCAATGGCGATGACTACTTTCAACAAGATAATGCGTCGTGTCATAGTGCTCGTATTGTACAGGATTGGTTTCAGGAACATGCCGGTGAGTTTACTTTGCTTAGGTGAACCCCCACAATCTCCAGATCTCAACCCCATTGAGAATTTGGGGATGAAGTTGAACGAACCATCAGACAGCTGGATCCAGAACCCTGCAATCTCACACTCCTGGAAAGTGCAATTCATCAAGCATGGTCTCAGATTCTACAAACTACCTATGAACATCTCGTAGAGTCCATGCCACGAAGAATCGACGCAGTATTAAAGGTAAAAGGTGGCCCAACGAAGTACTGAGGGGGTGGTCATAATAAAGTGGCCACTCATTGTAAATATATATATATATATATATATATATATATATATATATCATCATCATCATTGTCAACCATTATCAATCCACTGCTGGACGAAGCTCTCCCTAAGTTTCCTCCACAACGGTCTGTCTTGTGCCAGTCTCCTCCATGTCACCCCTGCATACTTTCGAATTTCATCCACCCATCTCCCATGTGGTCTTCTTCTGGGTCTTTTCCTGTCCCTTGGAATCCAATCTAAAATTTCGGCTGTCCATCGATGTTCTGTCCTTCTGGCAGTATGTCCAGCCCATTGCCATTTCAGGGATTTAACTCTGATCATGATGTCTTCCACTCTAGTCATTTTTCGGATCCACGAGTTCCTCTTTTTATCTCTCCTGGTTACACCAAGCATGCACCTCTCCATGCTTCTTTGAGTTGTCTGCAGCCTTTGTATGTCTCTTTTAGTTAAGGTCCACGTCTCTGCACCATACGTAAGCACTGGAAGGATGCATTGATCAAACACTTTTCTTTTAAGACATAATGGCATATTGCTCTTGAAAATTATGCTGTTTCTTCCAAAAGCTCTCCAGGCAAGTTTTGTACGCCGATTAATTTCTTCATCAATGTGACCCTCACTTGATATCTGCTGTCCAAGATAAACGTACGTGTCTGTTATCTCCAGCTTTTCTCCATCAATCGATAAATCTTCATTTCTTGTAAAAGCATTGAACATCACTTTTGTCTTCTGAAAGTTCATTTTTAATCCCACTTCTTTACTCTTGTCAGCAAGTTCCTGGATCATACTCTGCAGCTCTGATGGGGTAGTTGCAAAAATGACTACGTCATCAGCAAAACGAAGGTGGGTTAGATAATCTCCATTAATCTTTATCCCCTTGTTTTCCCAGCTCAGCGACTGAAAAACACCCTCCAATGTGGCATTAAAGAGCTTCGGAGATATGGTGTCACCTTGTCTCACTCCCTTTCCAATTTTTACGTGTGTTGTATTTTCAAACAGCCTAAGCTTTGCACTTGCATTTTCATAGATGTTATTAATAATATTAATGTATGCATCTTCAATACCGCAGGTTTTCAGAGCCATTGTAACTGCTGATGGTTTCACCGAATCAAAGGCTTTTTCATAATCGATAAAAGCCATGCACAATGGAAGTTCATATTCCCTCGCTCTTTCAATTAGTTCTCTCAGCACGTGGATATGATCTATTGTGCTGTAGCCACTCCTGAATCCAGCTTGTTCTCTCGGTTGAGCCATGTCCAGTGTTACCTTCAAGCGGTGTGAAAGAACTTTAGTGAAGATTTTATAAACTACTGATAGGAGGCTGATAGGTCTGTAGTTTCCGAGATCCTCAATGTCACCTTTCTTATGTAGCAGGATCATTGTAGCGGTGTTCCAATCCTCAGGAATCTTTCCTTCATTAAGGCATCGAGTGAAAATTTGGGCGAGTACTGTTTCGATTTCTCCACTTGCTTCTTGTATAATGTCTACAGTAATTCCATCTTCTCCTGGAGCTTTTCCTCGCTTCATGTTCTTGATTGCATGTGCAACTTCTGCTGGAAGGACTGGAGGAACTCTGGTACTGGTATCTTTCATGATGTCTGGAGTGCATTTATCATCCCTTTCATATAATTTGGAGTAGAAATCTTTCACTCTTGTCAAAATTTCGCCTCTATTTCTTGTTACAGAACCATCTTCTTTTCTCAGTGCCATAATCTGTTTTCTTCCCTTACTGAGATGTCCCTTTGCTATCTTTAGGCTTTGGTTGTTTTCAATTGCTTTCCTCACTAGTTCACAGTTGAATTTCCTTACGTCTTCAGTGATACTTTTTCTTACTGTCTTGCATAGCTCTATATATTCCACTTTGGAAGTCACATCTTCTTTAGTTGTCCTCATCTCTCTTCTTTTTTGCATCAACATTTTGGTTTTTCCTGATAATTTGTTCACATGCAACTTGTTCTTAGACCCAGCTAATTTTGTTGCTGTTTCCATAAGAGCTTTGGTTACTTTTCTGTTAACTTCAGAGATGTCCACTTCTTCCGATGTTAGGCCTTCTAAAGCAGAGAACCTGTTCTTCAGTTCTAACTTGAAGGTATTATGGTGTTTTTTGAGGTTGGTTATGTCAATAGATTTTGTTTGTCTTATGAGCTTGCCACGTTCAAGTTTAGCGTTGAGGTGCATCTTACATCTCACCAATCTATGGTCACTACCTGTGTTGAACTTGTTTAGCACACTGCAGTCTTCTATGACGAATTTTTTGTTACACATAATAAAATCAATTTCATTTGTCGTCCCATTTGGATGTCTCCATGTCCATTTCCTGTGTGGCTTTTTCTTGAAGAAGGAGTTCAAGATGAAAAACCCTTCTGCCTCTGCAAACTCAACGAGAGTATTTCCACGCTGGTTTCTGTTGCCGTGACCGAATTTACCTACTGAAGTTTCATTCTGTTGCCGTTGCCCTATTTTTGCATTGAAATCTCCCATAATTATTTTCAAGTGCTGCTTACCTTTATTATTTAGATGACAAATTTCCTCATAAAATTCTTCAATTTCTTCTTCAGGATGACTTGTGGTGGGTGCATAAGTTTGAATAATCTGAGCCTGGTATCTTTTCGAGAGTTGGATAACAAGTCGTGCAGCTCTGTCAGAGGAACTTTCAACTTCTACAACTTTATCCTTCAGTTTCTTGTTTATTATAAATCCAACACCACTAGTTCTGCCAGTATCTGTCCCACGATAGTAGAAGAGATGTCCACTTTTCAGTTCGATGAGATCTTCTCCTTTTCTCCTTACCTCACTTAGCCCCACGATGTCCCACTTGATCCTTTGTAATTCCTCTTCCAATTCAAGAAGCCTTGAATCAGAAGATAGGGAGCGTCCATTGTAAGTAGCCAAGGTCAGCATCAGATGGCAGCCTAGTCCGGTCCTCCGGGGATTCTTAGCACCCTCTGCCTTCATGTCGCACTGGCCGCTGCCTTGGCCAGGTACATTCCAGCTGCCGGAGACTGAGGGCCAAGATTTAAGTTGTGGAATCATTTTGGAGGGGTTTGGCCATAACTCACCACGCTGGCCAAGCGGGTTGGTGAGTGTGGGATAGAATTTCCTCTAATCCCGATGGTATAGTTATACTGCTATGGGCGGTCATATATATATATATATATATATATATATATATCCACATCCACCTTCTGCATAGGGTCAAGAGAAATGAGAGACGACTTAAGAAAAAAACGATCACACATTTTCTCATTTTCTCTTATAGAAAATGCGTTGGACTGTTTTTTAGCCCTGAATGAAAATTCACATAAATTGGCCAGATTTATCTGTTTCCAGGACTGAGCAACAGGACAAAATTAAGGCATTTTTTTTTCTAATGTAATTCGCATTTTAACCAAACACTTAAAAGGAAACACTTTCGGGGGCAAGGTTCCCTTGCCCCCGAAAGTGTTAACCACTATAAGTGTTGTCCACTTACAGTAGACAACACTTTACAAATACAGTGGAGCCTTTGTCCCACAAATGCCCCATTGTATTTAGATCCGCTGATTGAGGAGACCACTGAAGCAGGGAAAAGGCTCCGTGATGTTCCTCAAACCATTCGCGTACAATGTGAGCACTATGACATGGAGCATTGTCTTGCTCGAAGTATCTACCTTGATAAAAGAATGATCTACCTCCATTGGATAAATCATCAACATAACTGGGTGGACTTTGTCGGCAATGATATTTAAATACCTTTTGGCGGTCAGATGTTGCTCCACACTAATCAAAACGCTTAAACATTCCCGCGAAAATATGCCCCAGACCATAACGTTGCCACCGCCAGCATAAAGAGTAGTAACGATGCAAGATGTGCCCATGCTTTCGTGCTGCTGTCTCCATAACCTCACCCTTCCATCTACATGGTACAGTTGAAAATGGGATTCCTTGGACCACAATATCCTTTTCCACTCATTTACTGTCTGAATGTAGTTTCTGAGCTAACTGGAGGAATTTCTTCTTGTTCGTTACAGACAGCAATGGCTTATGGACAGGCCGTCTGCTTCTGTAGACCATTACTGTCTGAATGTCGTTTCTGTCTCATTTACTGTCTGAATGTCGTTTCTGTCTCATTTACTGTCTGAATGTCGTTTCTGAGCGAACTGGAGGAGTTTCTTCTTGTTCGTTACAGACAGCAATGGCTTATAGACAGGCTGTCTGCTTCTGTAGATTATACGACGTAATATGCGGCAAACTGTACGTTGGTAGACCATCAGACTCGGCCCCTGATTCAGGTTTTTTTGTAATCTGAAGAAATGTTGCCCGTCTGTTGGGCGACTAAATAAGTCTACCTACTCCCCGCTCAGCATCCAGTAGCCGTTGACTACCAACACG
Organism: Macrothele yani; assembly: GCA_039090855.1. Taxonomy (NCBI): domain Eukaryota; kingdom Metazoa; phylum Arthropoda; class Arachnida; order Araneae; family Macrothelidae; genus Macrothele; species Macrothele yani. Next base: position 122,185,119 of record CM076996.1, read on the forward strand.
CCTAGGGCTCATACCCGATTTTTTGAGTGGTGGTCCGCTCTCTGTAAACTTTAACTGCTGCCCTCGAACATTTCACAAGTGCAGCAGTTTTGCTAACACTCGCACCAATGCTTCGAACATCTACGATCATTCCACATTCAAAGTCCGTCAGATCGCGTCTTTTACCCATTATTTCTTGCGCAATGCCCTTAATCTCTGCATGCCTTCAGCGGTTCCCATGTCATAGCCATTCGGCCATCCTGCGTCAGCAGCATCTCCGGGATATTTTTTTGGTTGGAGGTTTAACGACCACCGTGAGCAACTCAATGGGCTATAAGCAGTCGCCCGTCCCTAATTTAGGGTCACTGGTTCCAGGGAAGGAAAAGAGCCAGTGCCGTAAGACAAACACAACATCCATGCCTCACCGGGATTCGAACCCGGACCCCTTTCGGGCGAATGATCAGAGGCCATCGCCTTAGACCACTGCGCCACCGGGGCGGCATCTCCGGGATAGCTGCTTTGCAAAAAGCGATCTGGTGGTACAAATTTGGCCACTAAGTGTATGTACACCGATGAGCCATTGCATTATGACCACCTACTTAATAAGCTGTAGGACCCACTTTAACCCGCAAAACAACGGCCCCTCGGATAGATTCCATGAGATTGCGATAGGTATCCTGTGGTATCTGGTACCATAATATCAACAGCAGGTCCTCCAGTTCCCGTACATTTCGGGGTCATGGTGATTTAGCGCGAACCCGCTTTTCCAAGTCGAACCACAAATGTTAGATTGGGTTAATATGTCAGGTCAATATGGAAGCCACAGAAAGTCACCAGCATGTTCCCTAAACCACATTTGACGATTCTGGCAGTGTGGCATGGCGCATTATGCTGTTGGTAATGACCATCACCAGCAGGGAACACAGTTGTCATGAATGGGTGAACTTGGTCCGCAACGATGTTCACATACCTGACAGCTGTCATGAATGGGTGAACTTGGTCCGCAACGATGTTCGCATACCTGGCAGCTGTCATGAATGGGTGAACTTGATCCGCAACGATGTCCACATACCTGACAGCTGTCAGGAATTGTGCTATTGGAATAATGGGGCCAAAGGTGTCCCAAGAAAACATCGCCTAGAGTATAACACCGCCGCCGCCGCCGCCGGCCTGTTTCCGCTCAACAGTGCATCAAGGTGCCATAGCCTCAGTTGGTAATTGGCGTATCATCGCTCGGCCGTCTACGTGATGCACCAGGAATCTTGATTCGTCAGACTTGGTTACTTTCTTCCAATCATCTACAGTTCAATCACGATGATCTTGGGCCCATTTTCATGCGTTGTTGGCGATTACGTGCAGTGAGCATGAGGACCCGGCTGGGTCTTCGTCTACGCAGGACCCTGCGTAGAGGGCTACGATGTTCTGTGTGCTGCGACACATTTCCCTGATCACCACTGTTGTAGCTGCGGGTGATTTGTCGCACTGTGGTCCTGCAGTTGGTGTGAACAATGCTGGACAGTCGCCGCTCCCGTCTGGCATCAATGAGCTGCGGACGACACGCGGCTGGATGACGGTTCGTCGTTTAGCCATCTGTGCTCCACTTTTGATACATACTCACTACAGCGGCACGTGAACAACCCACAAGCCGAGCCGTTTCAGAGATCGTAGTTCCGGGACGCCGTGCCATCACAATTTTAGCTTTATGAAACTCCAATAAATCGGCAGCTTTTCCCATTCTGACTCCGAACACTCTACTAACCGAAAGCTGGTCCTCGGGTTGTATATATACCTGCGCCACCGTTCGGTCTCCAGGCGTGCTCATTTCTTTAAGCTTGGGGGTGGTCATAATGTAATAACTCATCGGAGTATACATGTATTACTTGCTTTTCCAAAGCTATTGACACCATCGCTAGGTCGTGGAAATTACAAAATGATTAACTTCAAAACTTGGGAATGTATCTATTTGCCACTCATTAGTTAAAATTCCCATATGAAGATAAAATTCGCTGAAATTCCGGAGATAGAAAATAAACAACATGTGTCTTTCCGTTTCCAAAAGCAGAATTCCTCTCCTTGCCCAAACTTTAGTAATTTATAGAATCGCATGGAATGTTTCAACTATAGTAATTTGACATCCTACATTCGATCCCTGTCCAACAGTCAGATTGACTTAATTCACTGAACCGTGAATTTAATTCCAGCGCATTGCATTTCGAATTAAATTCAGCGCTGAGTGAAAGGTACGAAGGCCAAAATATATCCTCTCGCCTGTCGGCTCATATTACTTTCTTCGAAATACAGCTCCAATAAGGAAGGGATGCCACCATTCCCTATTTTTATTTTCTCAGTTTGTAAAAAAATAAAATAGTTTCATCAGGATGTTTGTTGGTACGTTAACGGCAAAATAAATCTTACACTTTATGCAGTTCTATCAAGGTGTTCGACGTTTCGGGTTATGCGACACTTTAGGAATATCATCACATCCCGATATACGAAATCCCGTTCTACCAAGCTCTGGTGCAATAATTCACCTGCTACCGTTAACGCCGTCATAAAGCGAAGTCTTGCCTTTGTTCTCTAAAACTCGTTTAACCGGAGATGCAAGCAGTGCTGAGTGTTTGTGTGCTAATGTTTGTTATAATAATAAACGCTGTGTTAATGCTTTCTTTTTGTGTCTATTGAATTCGCACCCCATTACAGTCTTTTTATAAATTGTACATAATGAGCATTTTCTAGAAGTGCAATTAGGTACCCTCAGGGCAGGATGGAACTTTTGAGGGGCCCGGGGCGAAATTTCATTCCTGGGCCTAGAATAAATCTCGTGTATTAATAAAGTCGTTTCGTGAAAAATAAAGTCATATACAATAAAGTCTTGTATAAATCATATATAAAGTCATATGTATTAATAAAGTGCTACGTGAGAGCCGCGGATGGCTTAGTGGTTAGCGAGTCAGACTACCGATGCAAGGTCCTTAGGTTCGAATCTGGGCTGATCTTTCAGAGATGGTGTGATTTACTAACAATCGCTGAATATCCGCCGTGCATCGGATGAGCACGTTCAGTGACGGCCTCCAGGCTGGACCCACTGGTTAAATGGGTATCATTTCCTATGCCCCCCTCCTGAAATTCTCTTACCCCTCTATGTGCAACATCGTACTTGTACGGTGGCGCCATCTATTGTACTCTAATCTCACTACAAACTGTTCTGTCAAAGTCGCTAGACTTGCTCTCATTCCTTCCGTTTCTGTGTCCTGCACAAAAGGCAATCTCGCTGTAGGTGGCTGGGACCTAAACTCTACACACTGTGGACGGAAGTCCTACAAGAAAATGACAAATACTGTGAAGTGCTACGTGAAAGATAAAGTCGTTACGTGAAAAATGTAGTCCTTAAGAAATGAATTGAAAATTAATTCAGGGAGAGAGAGAGAGAGAGAGTAAAAAATGTTTAAATCTACTGTACAATTGTCTTTCAGGGCAAAGGGGACATATCGTGTATTCTGATTCATATAAGGGGTATGCAAACGTTTCCACCATTTTAAGGAGAAAAGAGACAGGAACAATCAGGAAACCAGTACACATTTATTCAAAAAAATGTGACCGTTAGCATCAATGACCTTCTGCCAATTGTAAGGCAAAAAATGAACGTCCCTATCATAGAAGGACTCCGATTTTGAGCTGAAGGACGCAGTGACGACATACTGTGGTGAACCGCTGTTGGGCTAGGGCATGTTGCATAGAGCGAAACAGATGAAAGTCTGAATGTGCAATGTCCGGGGAGTAAGCAAAGGTGCGGTAAAACCTCCCAGTTCAAGGGTTTATTTAGTAGTGGCACCGACATGTGGTCTGGCATTATCGTGTAACAGGATGACTGAGCGGCGTCCTTTACCTGTTCATGGGCGTTTCGGCTCGATTGCGGAGTTTAGTTTCATCAACTGATTGCTACATCGTTCTGCAGTGATTGTTTCGCCCGGTTTCAACAGTTCGAAGTACAGCACTCCAGGCATATCCGACCACACACACACAACAGCACCTTTTTCCCGTAGATATCCTGTTTTGTAGTGGATGTTGATGGCTGGCCTGGGTCGATCCAGGATCGCTTGCGTACGGGGTTGTCGCAATAGACCCATTTTTCATTCCCGGGGACAACCATCCACGCGAAATTCTTCCCTTGAAACCTCTTCAGAAACGACATGCAGATGCCTAATCGTTGACCAATAATACGCTCCGTTAAAGTATGCAGAACCCACTTACCAATTTTCTGGATCTTCCCCAAGGCCTGTAGACGCCGTAAAACCGTCGAATGAGCCACTTTCAAACGTTTGGTCAGTTGCGGGGTCGATTGTGTGGCATCCTCTTGCAACAGCCATTCCAGCTGCTCGTCTGTAAGTTCCTGCGGTCTACCTGCACGTGGCTTGTCTTCCAAGTTAAGATCACCTTTTCTTAACTTGGCAAACCGTTCAAGACACGTCCGCTTACCCGTCCGTAAAGGTTTTGCCAGACGCCTGACATATTTTTTTTTTTTTTGATTGGAGGTTTAACGACCACCGTGAGCAACTCAATGGGCTATAAGCAGTCGCCCGTCCCTAATTTAGGGTCACTGGTTCCAGGGAAGGGAGAGAGCCAGTGCCGTTAGACAAACACAACATCCATGCCTGACCGGGATTCGAACCCGGACCCCTTACGGACGAATGATCAGAGGCCAGCTCCTTGGACCACTGCGCCACCGGGGCGGCCCTGACATATTGAAAAGTATGCTTCACTCGCACTTTTCCCTAAATTAAACATGAATATCAAACAGTGCCGCAAATGAACTTTATCGACCGCCATGCTTGGCTTCATGTACGAACTCATAGCGGCCGGTTAGACCCATACAGCGCCCGTTAGCGGGGGCAGCGGACACTTTTGCATACCCCATTATTTTTGTCACAAATTGGTAAATATATATATTTAACTAATCTGCTTAACGAATGCTTTTGCTTAGCGAAAACTAAGGATCTCTCTAAAATAAATTAGCATAAAAAGCTTTATTTCTTCCTCTGATTTCCCAGATACATGTTTTAGTGATTGATTGTTGGCGCAAGGTGGAGTAATGACAAATTAGTGACTTTTTAACTTTTATATGCGCTCATATATGACGGGGTTTTTTTTTAACAATTATTTTTAAAGTGGCTGAACAATTGGCTTCCATAAACACCGATGCACCATTCCATTATGACCAGCCCCAATCTAGAGAAATGAGTGCGCCTGGAGACCGAACGGTGGCGCAGGTCAAGTTCACACAGCAGTGTATACACAACCCGAGGACCGGCTTTCGGTTATTAGAGTGTTCGGAGTCAGAATGCGAAAAGCTGCCGATTTATCGGAGTTTGATGAAGGACAAATTGGGATGGCACGGCATCTCGGAACTACGATCTCTGAAACGGCGCGACTTGTTCACGTAGTGAGTACGTATCAAAAGTGGTGCACGTGGTCCAAACGACGCACCGTCGTCCGGCCGTGTGTCTTCCGCAGCTCACTGATGCCAGAGGAGAGCGGGAACTGTCGCGCATTGTTCACAGCGACCGAAGGACCACGGTGCGACAAATCACCCCCAGCAACAACAGTGGTAATCAGGGCAATGTGTCACAGCACACAGTTCATCGAAGCATTCTGCGCATGGTCCTGCGTAGCCGAAGACCCAGCCAGGTACCTATGCTCACTGCACGACATCGCCATCAACGCATGTAATGGGCCCAAGATCATCGGGATTGGATCGTGGATGATTGGAAGAAATTGGCCTGGTCTAACGAGTCAAGATTCCTGGTGCATCATGTAGACGGCATAGCGTGGATACGCCAATTACCAAAGGAGGCTATGGCACCTTGATGCGTTGTTGGGTGGAAACAAGCCGGCTGCGGCGGTGTTATGCTGTGGGCGATGATTCTTGTGACACTTTAGGCCCCATTACCCCAACTGCACAATCTCTGACAGCTGTCAGGTATCTGAACATCCTTGCGGACCAAGTTCACCCATTCATGGCAACTGTGTTCCCTGCTGGTGATGGCCATTACCAGCAGGATAATGCGCCATGCCACACGGCCAGAATCGTCAAGGAGAGGATCGAGGAACATGCTGGTGACTTTCTGTTAATGTCCTGGCCTCCAAATTCACCTGACACGAACCCAATCGAACGTTTGTGGTTCGACTTGGAAAAAGCGGGTTCGCGCTGAATCATCATCACCCCGAAGTGTAAGGGAACTGGAGTACCTGCTGTTGACATTATGGTACCAGATACCCCAGGATACCTATCACCACCTCATTGAAGCAATGCCTCAACGAGTCGCAGCTGTTTTGCTGGCTAAAGAGGGCTCTACTGCTTATTATATAGGTGGTCATAATGAAATGGCTGATCTGTGTATGTTGCACTGTTAAAGGTTTATCTTTGTTCCTGATAATGTTTCAAAGCAGGTTCACAAAATAAGATTAGTAGGAATTTTTGGACAGAAAGAACATTACTGAACGTCTTTCTTCTTCTGGGAATGAAGAGTGTTTCCCCTCCATACCTTTCTCTTGCTCTCAAGGTCAAAATGGTATACCCAGTGTAACGTACCAGGAGATGTGACGTACCTGCCAGAAGGACGCACACGACATAAAGGCAGATAGGAATCAGAAGAAAATGTCCGCGTAGCTTAATTGGTTGAGCAACTTATTTCGGAATGAGTGGACCCGGGTTCGAATCCCGGCGTAGACCAAAAATGACGGAGAAATTCACTTCGTTATAATGGCGCCCGAACTATCCGGGTGACCCGACCGTTCAAAATCTCGCAATGGTGTGATGTTATTTCCGCACCGCGAGATAGGAAAAATAAGAGCACCACTTCGAAAAAAAAAAAAAAAAAAAAAAGGGGGAGATGATGTAACGTACCAGGAGATGTGACGTACCTGCCAAAAGGACGCACACGACATAAAGGCAGATAGGAATCAGAAGAAAATGTCCGCGTAGCTTAATTGGTAGAGCAACTTGTTCCGGAATAAGCGTACTCGGGTTCGAATCCCGGCGCAGACCAAAAATGACGGAGAAATTCACTTCGTTATACCAGGTCTCATTCCCACAAAGAATCCTCTTCAGTAAACTTGGTTCTTCTTCGTGAAACTTTGTGGAAATCATCACAAGCTGTTGCTTGTGTTAATCAGTCAGCTGTTTCGCGATCCACTTGGTACACACTTCCCGGTACCCTAAGTCGTCATGCACCATTTCATGGGAAGAATTATACGAGTAACTTACACACAGTAATCTGTTTGTCTTAAATGGTAGTTCACACTATCTTCAGGGTCTTGAATTTGCGATGTTGAACGGCGTTCTAATCGAGCTTCGTCAGCCACACTCGTTCGGCTCGATTTAAGCCTTTCTACTCCCGTTAACTTTTGTCTGGCATATACATGAGTATTACCATACTGTGCTGCCATTCTTCTACAAATTTCAGTTGTCTTGACGTCTTCCGATTAAATAATCTCCTACTACGGCACTCTGTGCAACAGCGAGCAATCGGAAATAAGAGCTCCCATGTTTACACACTCATCGCCGGAGCCAGACATGTGTAGCTATGCCGGTGCCACTTTGTCTAACTTTTTGTTATGACGTGTTGACTTTGGTCGGCTGTTGTTGCTCACGGAATCAATTCACAAATTCCCTTTACTTCTTGAATTGCCCTTGTACGTACTGAAGTGCAGGGTACACAGAATTAATCTCCCCTGCAAACACTGTAACCTCAGTGAGTAATGGTCTCATCACAGATATCAACACCTGTAGACATGGATCCCACAGCTCCATCCGCTTTGGAGACGTCGGCAAAAATCGGAATGGAGGGATGAGGATTTGGGCTACGTCGTATATGTCGGTACTCTCCTCCTATAGTAATATGTTGACTATGAAGTTAAAATTTACTACGAATTGTAAATAAACGAAATCAGGAAACGGAGCAGCAATAGGTAAAGAAGATAAACAGAGAAGGAAAATACAGTCATCGTCGAAAAAACAGTTGCACCCAGAAGGAAGCAACCGACAGGAATGAAACTTGGTGGGTAATTTTGACATCGTAACACATAAAAATGATTCAAGTATCACGCTCGGCCGCGCATGGGACGCCAGCAAGAAGGGGTCTTAGCGCTGTGCCTGGCCGGCTATATAAGGTCGTTTCGTTGCGCGTGCTTGCCATTATGAATCGTGCTGTTGTGTTGGTTGCATTTTTTGCAAGTGAAGTATGCCTTGGAGAAAAGCTCGGAAGTAATTCTAGCATTTGGAAGAGTTCTAGAGGGGCAGCATCTTCGGGCTCCGGGAAGCGGGATAGTCTTATCACCGTATAACGCACCATACAGGTCGTGCGGATATCACCATAGCACGCTGTTGGCGGCAGTAGATAGAACAAGGCACGCAGCAGCGACAGGAAGGGTCTGGGAGACCTAGACGAAACACGGAGAGAGAGGACCGACGGGTTATCAGACATGCGCAGAGTGACCCAACAGCCATGATTGTAGATATTCAGCGAACATTGGTGCCCTCCATGCGCCGTTCTATTAGTGCCAGCACCATTGGCAGATGTCTACACGACGTAGGACTACACGCACGCAAACTGTTACGACGACTTCCCTTAACACCATTGCATCGTAGCCAAAGACTGCAATGGTGTCGTGTCAGACTCTCAAGGAGCCACTCAGAATGGCAGAGGGTGATCTTCAGTGACGAGTCCCGCTTTTGTCTTGGAGGCGACAACGGAATCAGTGTGTGTAGGCACCGTGATCAGCCCGAAGATGAACGGTTTGCTGTCGAGCGTTACACGTCCAGGAGGCCTGGTGTCATGGTGTGGGGTGCAATTGCCTATGATGCCAGATCAAAGTGTTCATTAGGCAGTTTGACAGCCCAACGTTATGTTAATGAGGTCCTGCAACCAGTGGCCCAACCTTTTCTTAACGCTCACTCAGGTGCGATTTTCCAACAGAACAACGCTCGTCCGCATACTGCTGGGGCCTCGAGAGCTTGCCTTCAAGACACTGACACTCTGCCATGGCCAGCCGCATCGCCAGACCTATCGCCGATTGAAAATGTGTGGCATGCTATTGGACGCGCTTTCCACACTCCACCCCTACCGCTCAATTTGAAGGAACTGCGTGAGAAGATTCAAGCTGCGTGGGATGGCTTATGGCAGGAAATCATTAAGAACCTGTACAACTCCATGCCGAACCGTCTGGCATGCTGTGTGAGCAAACATGGCAGCCCGACGCCATACTGAGAGACACTACTTATTGGCGTGTAGCTCAATAAATATTGCCCGTATCAGTCTCAATGTTTAATCATTTATTGTTCCTGGTATCCTTTGCCTTCCTTCCGTATAACATTGCAATCCGATACGTCCTTCTGCGTGCAATTGTTTTTTTTTAACGATGAGTGTATTTTGAAATCCCTCGGTGCTTTTCCGGACTGCAGAGAATGGGAATAAACTAAGAATAATCTACAGATTCTACGCAGGGTCGGATTACGGCCATAGTGGGCCCTTAGACTACGACATCTCAGTGGCCTACCATGGCTAAGGCATCTGAGTGGGGCCCCAAAGAATTTATGGAAAAACACAAAGCTGTAGCAATATGATTGCGATAATTAATACGTAGTGCATTCTTCAAACTAATAAATTACCTTTCGAGTTTTCATAAAGTCACTGTATTTTTTTTTTGTTGGAGGTTTAACGACCACCGTGAGCAACTCAGTGGGCTATAAGCAGTCGCCCGTCCCTAATTTAGGGTCACTGGTTCCAGGGAAGGGAGAGAGCCAATGTCGTAAGACAAACAAAACATCCATACCTCACCGGAATTCGAACCCGCACCCCTTTCGGACGAATGATCAGAGGCCATCGCTTAGACCACTGCACCACCGGGGCGGCCACTGTATTTTCCACTGTTCTCACAAGAATATGAGTTAAAAACTTAAGATTCCTAGATTTAGTCTCCGAATTTTTAATATTTTATCATTGTATGCTTTGTTCGCTGCATCATTTTTGTTATGCAATGTGAAGTCACAGTGTACTCCGCCCGTTAACAGTCCAAGTGCAGAGTGGTGTGGGTGGATGGTGGTGAAAAAGCAGAAACTGTCTCGGGGGGCTGCTAACTCTTCGATAGTTGAAAGCTACTTTTAAGAAGCAGTGCGGCAGTCTGATTTCGACTCGGACCGACCCCTCTGCTGTACACAGTGACATGAAACTTTACCCCTTAGTGAGTCACTGCCTTGAAATATGTTCGTCTTCTATCCATTGTAAGTGACCGAGTGGAAATTATACGAGACAAAACTAAAACTATTTTACTTCCTCTATATATAAATATATAAGCTGTGTAACCACATGCATCCTGGGCCCTCGGCAATGGTGGGCCCCTAGTCTATAGCCCCGTTAGACCCCCTTTAATCTGGCGCTGATTCTGCACAACAAAAACGTTAGTAGCTGATGAGACCAAAACTGAGGAGCAGCAAAATTCGCTAGTTGAGGTAACAGGCTATCATAGAGATTAGTACATGGTGAAAGGTAAAACAATGAGTTTTCCACGAAACGGGAAAATACTCGATGGTTGAGTATACACCGATCAGCCATTACATTATGATCACCTACCTAATAAGCTGTAGGACCTCCTTTAGCCCGCAAAACAGCGGCCACTCGGCGAGGCATCGATTCGATGAGGTGGTGATAGGTATCCTGGGGTATCTGGCACCATAATGTCAACAGCAGGTCCTCCACTTTCCGTACTTTTCGGGGTGATTGTGATTTAGCGCGAACCCGCTTTTCCAAGTCGAACCATAAACGTTCGATTGGGTTCAGGTCAGGTAAATTTGGAGACCACGGCATTAACAGAAAGTCACCAGCACGTTCCTCGAACTACTCCTTGACGATTTTGGCAGGATGACATGGCGCATTATCCTGTTGTCGATGGCCATCGACAGCAGGGAACATAATTGCCATGAATGGGTTAACTTAGTCCGCAACGATGTTCAGATACCTGACAGCCGTCAGGGATTCTGCTACTGGGATAATGGGGCCTAACATGTCCCAAGAAAACATCACCCGCAGCGCAAAACCGCCGCTGCCGGCCTGTTGCCCCCCAACAGTGCATCCAGGTCCATAGCCTCCGTTGGTAATCGTAGTATCCGCAAATTGGCCGTCTACGTAATACACCAGGAATCTTGATTCGTCAGACCAGGCCACTTTCTTCCAATCATCCACGGTCTAATCTCGATTGTCTTGGGCCCATTTCATACGTTGTTGCAGCTGACGTGCAGTGAGCCTGGGGACCCGGCTGGGTCTTCGGCTACGCAGGCCCATGCGCAGAAGGCTGCGATGAACTGTGTGCTGTGACACATTGGCCTGATCACAACTGTTGTAGCTGAGGGTGATTTGTCGCATTGTGGCCCTAAGGTCGCTGTGAATAATGCGCGACAGTCTCCACTTCCCTCTGGCATTAATGAGCGGCGGACGACAGACGGCTGGACGATGGTTTGTCGTTTGGCCATCTGCGCACCATTTTTGATACGTTCTCACTAAAGAGGCACGTGAAAAAACCCACAAGCCGCACAGTTTCCGAGAACGTAGTTCCGAGGAGCCGTGCCATCCCAATTTTTCCTTTACCAAACTCCGATAAATCGGCAGCGTTTCGCATTCTGACACCGAACACTAGTAACCGAAAGCCGGTCCTCGGGTTGTATATATGCTGCTCTGCGAACTTCACCTACGCCGCCGTTCAGTCTCGAGGTGCGTTCATTTCTCTAGGAGGGGGTGGTCATAATGTAATGGCTCATCGGTGTAAAGCTTGCCGCACATTGTCTCGAAACGGTAACGAAATATTAAAACCGAAACGACAGAAAAAAAATGGGTAACCATTATTTCCAATGTAAACCCCGTACATTACATAGGAAACGTCTCGGAATTCGTGTATCGAAACGGAAACGAAATTTTCCAGATCGCTCGCTGAGAATATTTTTCCATTACACATGCGTTAAGTCAAGAGCACCTGCCTCAGCTATTTTCTCGATTGCTTCAGCAGACAAGCAAGCTACTGCACTTGCCAGACTACCGCCAAGGTGGCCGAGTGGTAGAAAGCCATTCTTCCGACCACTACAGTTAAGGTGGCCGAGTGGTAGGAAGTCATTCTTACTGCTTGTAGCCCATTGAGTTGCTCACGGTGGTCTTTTTTTTTGATTGGAGGTTTAACGACCACCGTGAGCAACTTATAATGAATATATCGCTTCTGCTACTGAATTATAATGAATTCAACTTCTTCTAAGCTAATGCTTCTGCTACTGAATTATAATGAATTCAACTTCTTCTAAGCTAATGCTTCTGCTACTGAATTATAATGAATTCAACTTCTTCTAAGCTAATGCTTCTGCTACTGAATTATAATGAATTCAACTTCTTCTAAGCTAATGCTTCTGCTACTGAATTATAATGAATTCAACTTCTTCTAAGCTAATGCTTCTGCTACTGAATTATAATGAATTCAACTTCTTCTAAGCTAATGCTTCTGCTACTGAATTATAATGAATTCAACTTCTAAGCTAATGCTTCTGCTACTGAATTATAATGAATTCAACTTCTTCTAAGCTAATGCTTCTGCTACTGAATTATAATGAATTCAACTTCTTCTAAGCTAATGCTTCTGCTACTGAATTATAATGAATTCAACTTCTTCTAAGCTAATGCTTCTGCTACTGAATTATAATGAATTCAACTTCTTCTAAGCTAATGCTTCTGCTACTGAATTATAATGAATTCAACTTCTTCTAAGCTAATGCTTCTGCTACTGAATTATAATGAATTCAACTTCTTCTAAGCTAATGCTTCTGCTACTGAATTATAATGAATTCAACTTCTTCTAAGCTAATGCTTCTGCTACTGAATTAAAATGAATTCAACTTCTTCTAAGCTAATGCTTCTGCTACTGAATTATAATGAATTCAACTTCTTCTAAGCTAATGCTTCTGCTACTGAATTATAATGAATTCAACTTCTTCTAAGCTAATGCTTCTGCTACTGAATTATAATGAATTCAACTTCTTCTAAGCTAATGCTTCTGCTACTGAATTATAATGAATTCAACTTCTTCTAAGCTAATGCTTCTGCTACTGAATTATAATGAATTCAACTTCTAAGCTAATGCTTCTGCTACTGAATTATAATGAATTCAACTTCTTCTAAGCTAATGCTTCTGCTACTGAATTATAATGAATTCAACTTCTTCTAAGCTAATGCTTCTGCTACTGAATTATAATGAATTCAACTTCTTCTAAGCTAATGCTTCTGCTACTGAATTATAATGAATTCAACTTCTTCTAAGCTAATGCTTCTGCTACTGAATTATAATGAATTCAACTTCTTCTAAGCTAATGCTTCTTCTAATGCTTGTTGTTTGTTAATTATATCATGAATAAACTTTCCTGCTAGTAGTGTAGTAATAATAATGAACAAGCTTTTAACTGCTAGTAATGTTGTAGTAGTAATTAAAATGAATAAAGTCTTATGCTGGTTGTTAATAATAATCAACTAATGAAATAAACCTAACAGCCAGACAGAGATCTGACAAAACTATGAACTGAGAAAGACGTACTTACTAAGACAATCTTTTATTTGGTAAACTTCTGGCTCTCACATAAACGAAGATCTCTTTACACACGAAACAAAGCTCTCACGCACATAAACAACCGCTCTCTCTATACAACAACAGCTCTCTGACACATAAACAACAGCTCACTTCGTACAACAACAGCTCTCTTCGTACAACAACAGCTCTCTCTACGCACATCAACAAAAAGCTCTCTCTCCGTATCGTTGAACGCGCCTATTTATACTGGCTACCACCACGTCATGACTTACACTCACTGCCAGATCTCATTCAGCGGGAGAAATAACATCTCGTTCAGTAAGAAGATAATTTACATAGTAAAATAAAATAACCAGAGATAGTAAAAATCAAAAGGAAAGTGAATCTAGAGTATACGTTACAAACTCAATGGGCTATAAGCAGTCGCCCGTCCCTAATTTAGGGTCACTGGTTCCAGGGAAGGGAGAGAGCCAGTGCCGTAAGACAAACACAACATCCATGCCTCACCGGGATTCGAACCCGGACCCGCTCGGACGAATGATCAGAGGCCATCGCTTAGACCACTGCACCACCGGGGCGGCACGGTGGTCTTTAAACCTCGAATTAAAAAAAAAAGTTATATTAATAATAATAACTTTTCTTGGTTGAAAAACGTTGTTTTGAAAGTTTATGTGATGTGACACTGTACAGAAGTTTAGATTCTGTCAGTTTTTGTAAGCGTGAAAACTCCGTTAACTTTCATGTTGAAATTTTAAATTCAAGCGATTGTATCGAATGCCATCTCGCGAACTGAAGTTGAAAAGTAGTTCCTTAACTACGAAGGTAAGCGATTAAAAACACCCCAAGAGAGACCTTTGAAATAGAATAAGTTTAATTGTAAGAGGATTACTTGGAAATTTACAGATGCTAAAGATTTAACAGATAGTAACAAGGCGGAAGTTGTGAATTCACTTTGCTTGGAGCCATACAAGCTTATTTTCGTCTTCGAAGATGACAGTTTTCCTGTAATTGCAGCTTCTCTTATGGCAATGAATAAAGGCATATATTTAATGACGTGTTTTTGAATATATATGGATTACGTAGATTGCTCAATGAGAAAATGCCCGAGGAAATTTTAAAAGTACCAGTTGCTGTGGATGAAACCAAAGAGGTTTACTGAAAGAGGACAAATGAGGAGTGTAGTATCTGGTGAATATTTCCTTAATTAAAAGTATTGCTTCAGAGATTATTGAAAGGAGCTCGTAAGAGAAAATGTCAGCCAAGGGCAACACGGTGCATTAAAAATTAAAATCAAAACCTGATCATTAAGCTAGTCTTTAGCATTTTTCATGAAGTGCCGTCCAAGTTCGTGGAAAAATAGATAATATTTTCAAAACAAAGCAAAATTTGCCGTTAGCGGTTGTAATTTAACGCAGGATGTTCAACACTAGTACGATGTTTTTAATTGCTGATAATTTTTTAATAAGCTTGCACTTTGTAAAACAGTGCAGCATCCAAAATGAGGGATAGCGAACGAACGACAAGTAACCGATTCAGTAAATGCTTACGTGTTCACAAGAAAGGACACCTGAAATTAGTCGATTTACCACTTTGATTTTTACAGAATATGGTAATCAGACAATTAGCATTTCGACGTCATAGGTACGTGCGTACCACTTCTAGGCAAATCATATCGCGCAACGTCACGGATCGTTTTTCTCTTACAAGACCCCGTGGGTCGGTCGGCAATCAGTGCTTGGTCAGCAGTGGATAAGGATGCCTCGTCGTCGTGTAAGACAGTCGTACAGTCACATCAGCGAGTTCGACCGTAGCCTACGTAATAGAATTATGCCGCATGTCGTCTTTCGAAAAACTTGTCTGACAACAAAATTTCTGATCTTGGCCACGAGCGGCGCTAACGATCCGTACAAACGGTAGCCTACGTACAAATAGTTCGCAAGTCATTTCATGCCGTTGCTTCATGTGGTTTGCCGTGCTTTGAGCTCGTTTTGTTGCACTTGGATTAAGCTCACGAGTTTCAAATTATTTCTGCATGTGTTTTACTTTAATTAAGTACGTGTCCTTCCCCATTTGTTTGACTCTCAGTAGCAAGTCATTTCATGCCGTTGCTTCATGTGGTTTGCAATTCTTCTTTCTTGTCATCATTTCAGGACGCAAGATTTTGAGTCCTGAAATGATGGGAAACCATGTATTCTCTGGCCAGAAAAAATAAGCCTGAGGAAAGGGTTAATTTGATATATTAAATCACATCACGAGTTTAGAACAACCCTAAATTAAATTCAAGCGGGACCAATGATCCTTTTTCTTTAGGACTTTGTTTATTTTTGTTTTCTTTTTTAGAAACAAGTCTCCTCTTAGTCTAGTTAATCTTGTGTTGTGTACCTTTCTGTTCGTTAAACACTTTACGTGACGTAGTGAGAAAATCAGAAACTTTGCTGTCGGACAAGTTTTTCGAAAAACGACAGGCATCCTTCTATTACGTAGGTCCACGAGAGATCTTCAAGGCATATCTCGTGGACGGTGTGGACTGACACAGGCTGCTCTTTACTAAAGCAAAATCCACTGCAGTAAATATCAAGAGTTCCCCACAATCTTTTCATATTTAGCTGCAAAATATTTGAAAAGCTTTCACTTTTAGAATTTTTTTTCAAATAAATTTAACTAATGTCAAATAAAAATTATTTGTGATCCCATTTGCAGAATAAATTTTCCCTCCCATTTTACTGCAAATGGCCATAATCCCCTGCCCCCTCAAAAAAAACAATAAAAAAAATGTCACACTTTTTATTTTCTTGTAAAGTACTTCTTTGCTGTTGTTTTTATTTCGAACCATTTTTATCGCAATTTTTCAAAATTGGTTTTATTTATTTTGGTTTCTTAATGCTCAGGTACTATGGTATTATCAATGTTGTCGCTATTATGTTTGGAGGCTGTAATTACCTTCCAAAGGCACTCCAAATAAAAATAACAATGATAAATAAATTAAAAGTAAAAGAAAGTATCCCCTAAATCCTTCTACACTATCTACCAACAAGTAATCGGACACCTGTGATAGCAAAGGAAAACAAAGTTTATTCACCTTCAATAGTTGGTGGAGCCTCCACGAGCGGCGATTACAGCTGCGATCCTCCGGGGCATACTCTCAACCAGGCGTTGTACGACGGCTAGCGATATTTTCTTCCACTCGGCTTGGAGAAGACATGTCAGTTCCTTCACCGATTTTGGACGGTGGGGGCACCCCTTGGGTCGAGGCTCCAACTCGTCCCAGAGGTGCTCGATAGGGTTAAGGTCCGGGCTCTGCGCAGGCCAGTCCATTCGTTTAACCCCAATGTCACCATACCAAGCCATGGTGGACCTCGCAACATGACAGGGGGCATTGTCATCTGAAAGTAACATGAGTCCACCCTGTAAAACTGCCACAACTTAGAAAAGACAGTGATTGACTTTTAATGAGAAGACCCAGCAATTGTTTTGGTTTTTGTGTATCGCGTTTAGCGATAGCAAATCTGTTTTCTGCTCCGGCTTCAACGACTGGAGGCATATTCACCAAAGAGTAGGGAACACGAACCATCCAAAAGCCACATGAAATCAGCGCAGTCATTTATGGCAGTGAAACACCAGAAAACTGCTCACGATTTATTGTTAAATAACCAGCTCGAGAAAAGAAAACAGCTAGTAAAAGAAAGGAGACGGATAATTGAAGTAGTAGAAGATGTGATTAAGTTAATAGGCAAACAAGGGCTTCCTTACCGAGGCTCTGTAGAACCGGCATACACACTTGATAATGAAAATAGAAATCACGGAGATTTTCTTGAGTTAATTCTTTTATTAAAGAAATACATGTTCCAACACCTCAAAAACGTTAATAAACAGAGTATAAATATTGATGCACAGCAAGAGAAAATGAGAAAGCAGTAGGAAGAGGCACTTTGGTGACATTCTTGGGTAAGAATACTGTAATAAAAATTATCAACATTATTTTAGATGTGATGAAAAGACATATTGCCGAGGAAATGAGAAAGGCTGTTAAGTTTTCAGTTATGATGGACACTACGATCATATTTCCTGCAATGACCAATGTGCATTTGTATTTCGGTACGTTATAGATCATGGAGCTGTTGAAAGACTCTTTGCATTGAAATGTGTTTTTTCAACATCTGGACAGGATTTATTCAATACCTTAGAAGATGTGTTGGGTGAACTTCAAATTCCTATAGAGAATTGACGTTCACCTAACACATCTGGGTGAGTTCACCCAACACATCTGGGTGTGGCGAATTCCTTTGATGGTGCGGCAAACATGAGTAGGAAATACAATGGATTAGCAGCTAAGCTATCAGCAGAAGTTCCTAATGATATTTGTACTTGGTGTTACGCTCATCTCATGTGCTTAACTTAGTACTATCTGATACTGCCCAGTGCCTTTCAAGTACTATATCTTTCTTTAATTTACTTCAAGAGGCACAAGTGTTTTTGAAGGAATCCTTAAAACGACTGCAACTGTTCCTGGAACAAAATCCTTATTTTAACCTAGAAGCTATTGCAATTACAAAATGGCGAAGCAGAAGTGACGCCACAGTAAAAATCTTTGGAAGGATTGATGACTGGGTTGAACTTCAACTATCCGAAACTCAATTCAAACTACCTAAAGTTGTGTATTTAAAATTGGTTGTCGTATTGTTCAAAATTTCTAATTCTGAAGACTTTAATCCCAAAGTCAAAAATGATGCATCGGCCATTTTAGAGAAGTTTTTATCATTTAAAACAATTTTGGTAGCGATGATGTTTCTCTAGATTTTTCAAAGTAACAACTCCTCTATCAGATTACTTACAGACAAAGAACCTTGATTATGTTCAAGCATGGAGGTTGTGACGTATATTCTAAATTAACTTTCCTTTTTAGTTTCTTTCCCTATGCAAATCTTGAGTTTATTCTCAGTTATACTTCACTCTTAACATGATATCTTTTCTCTCAAACGAATACTGTTGGCAACATAATTGAGGTTGAATGAACGTGACGTATGCCTGATATAAGATAAGAACGAGAGATAAAAAGGACGACTAAACTGTTGCTTAGAGAGCGTTGTTAAAGCGAGCGTTGCTTGGAGAAGTGTTGCAAGTTGAGCGTTGTGTTAAGAGCTGTGTGGTGTGTGGAGAGTTTAATGCAATATGATGTGTTATGTTACGATGTGTTTGCTACATCCTGAATAAAGCATCTTTTCCGTAAGTTTGACTTCTGTTGTATACATGTTTCGTCTGGCCGTTAAGGTTTAATTTAGGAACTATTTCATCTTACGGTTATGTTTTTAAAATAACGTAGAAGTACGAAAATACTTTTACGTCATAAGGTTAATAGAGTGTTCTTTGTCAAAGTTAAAATGTGTTCGAGAACAGTTTGCCACCACTTTGAATGCTGCAAATATATTTGTAACAGAAATGTGTAGAATGCTAGAAGAAAGGGCCGAGATTGATATCTCTCTTGAAAACATCGTAATAGAAACTGAACTAAAGAAGAAAAGAGTAAAAACTATAAAAAAAATGCCAGAAGAAGCTGCAAGACATGAAAATGATGCTTCAACTTCTGAAGATACTTTTCGCATTTCAGTGTTCTATTATGTATTAGACAAGATAATTCAAACAATGGACAACATATTTATTCACCATAAGTCCTTGTTTGATCTTTCATGGTTTGATCCCAAACGTTTTGCCGAGTACGAATCAGTACCACGGAATGCCTTAGACAGAATCTGTGAAATTATTCCTTCATTTGATAAGGGAAGCTAAAAGAAGAATTACTCTCATTTGCAGGGATGTATCCTCAGATTAGTAATCGATCTACTGTTCAAGATTATGCTAGGATATATGAGTTAGAAAACATTTTGAGTAAGACTGATGATGACGATGATGATGGCGAAGAAAAGGAGGGTGACGAATCTGTTAAATGTACTGATATGAAGGAGTGTAACTCTTGTATTAAGTGCGTTTTTAAAGTGTTGATACAGTATAATATGGCCGCCCCGGTGGCGCAGTGGTCTAAGGCGTTGGCCTCTGATCATTCGTCCGAAGGGGTCCGGGTTCGAATCCCGGTGAGGCATGGATGTTGTGTTGGTCTTACGGCACTGGCTCTCTCCCTTCCCTGGAACCAGTGACCCTAAATTAGGGACGGGCGACTGCTTATAGCCCATTGAGTTGCTCACGGTGGTCGTTAAACCTCCAATCAAAAAAAAAAAAAAAAAAACAGTATAATATGTACTCTCTCCAATATACGGAATTATTTAAAGTTTACAAACACCTGCTTACAATACTTCTTACTCAAGTATCATGCGAGAGAATGTTTTCGAAACTTAAAATAATTAAAAGTCGTCTTCGGGCACGATTAACTAATGAACATTTAGAAGCTTTTGTCATAATGGCCACTGAGAAGGATGTTCTTAACTCAGTCGATAGCGAAGTTATTATAAACAGGTTGTGTGCAGGCAGCTCTGAAATGAGGCGGCTTCTTGTTTTTTAAAATGTGGACCATAATCTAGCAGTCGTATTCTGTCAGTCATCTTTGCGTCTTTCTTAGTCATCATTGTGTATCATTTGGGTTTTGTAATGTACCTGCAAATTATATGCATAACAACAATGAATTTCACTCAATTACCTGCAGATATATTTGTAATAAAACCTGCAAATTATATACATAAAAACAATGAATTTCGCTCAATTCTGTTCATTTTTAATCATCTGAGGGGAGCTTTAGGTACCCCTGTGGGTGCGGCAGTATGGCTAATACCAAAATGGGTGAGTCTGGGTTGGTTGGTTTGAGAGGGGTCTGGCGCCTTTTAGATAGTTTGTCCCCTGCCCTCCAAGGTGACCCATGCCGGCCCTGGTTGTAGGTGATAATCGATGCCGAACTCAATCTGGGAGTTTAGTTTCAAAACCTCTGAAAACATTTTTGAAGCTCCATGGTAATAATGGAATGTTAGAGAATCAACAACGTAGTAAGTATCACAGAAATTCAGTTCAGTCGGCAGAAGAATTTGTGAAAAAATTTAACAACCCGCAAAATGAAATTCGTAATATGTTTTCTACATCTGGATTAAAACAAGTCGAAGAAAATCGCAAAAGGTTGCTTCCAAGTATTGATACTGCAATTACACTGGAAAGACAAAACATACCTTTCAGAGACCACAGAGACGATGCCAGTTTATTAGATACATCTGAACGCAGTACTATAACGAACGAAGGGAATTTTCGAGAAATTTTAAAATTTAGAGTACGGGGTGGAGATACAGTTCTAGAAAACCATCTCAAAAGTGTCAAGGCTAATGCAACTTATATTTCAAAAACAACACAAAATTCCATTACTGAATGTTACGGTGAAGAAATTCTGAAAAATATTAAAGGGTTTCTTTCCGAGGCAAAATGGTATTCCATTTTATTTGATGACACTACTGACATGTCTACCATATCACAAATGAGTATTATACTGAGATATGTTTACAAATCGGAAATCAGAGAAGATTTTATTGGATTCTTCGACTTGCATGAAGTAAATTATGTATCAGAATTCTCTTTAGAGACCGAACCCAAAATAGACGGTGTATCATTAGGAAGAACTGTAGTTAAAGTTCTGCATCAAAATAATATCGACGTAAAAGCATGCGTTGGTATTTGTACCGACAACTGCAATGTTATGATGTCTGAAGTAAGAGAAGCAATAAGTGGAATTCAAAATTCAGCCCAGCTTGATGTGAGAATACCATGTTATAATCATTCACTGAACCTATCTTTGTCCAAATGCATAGAAGTGCAGGGTGTGCGAAACTGTTTTGGGGTAATGAAAGAAGTCATTACTTTTTTCAATGCATCAGCATAAAGAAGTTTCGTTCTGAAAAGTATCTTGCAATCGAAGTTAAGTAGTCTATGTAACACTCGCTGGGTGGAACGACACGACACTACCCTAAACTTCGAAAGTAATATTGTCCTTATCATTGAAACATTAAAGAGCATTGCTGCATGGAATGACACAACTTCTGCAACTAAAGCTGCTCTTTTATTAAATATCCTGTTAACGAGCCAATTTTTAGTATCACTAAAATGCATAACCCCTATCTTCTCTTCTACTGCCGTACTCAGTAACGTGTTTTAAAAAATCTCTAGATCTGTCTTCAGCTGGAGATTGTATTAAAGATCTTCTCTCTGTGCTGACTTCGTTAAGAAAAACGCAGACGCAGAATTCAGTAAAATTTAAGAAACTTATGCGATTTGGCTAATGCGTTGGAAATAAACATCGAAAAACCTAGACTCGCAGTAAAACAAGCCACAAGAGCTAACTATCAGTCTAATACATCAGAAGAGTATTACCGGTTAAGTATATTTATTCCAATACTTGATGTAATTATACTTGATTTGAAAACACGTTTCAGTGAGGACACACTAAATGCTTTCATTGCTTTGCATGTATTATTACCTGAAAATTTGTTGAAAACTGAGAATGACGATTTAAATGCATCACTGTGTGAACTGCGGAAGAAATACTCGATGTTACTCAGTCAGTTTAATCCCTTAAATTCGGATATTTGCTTAAAATCTGAAGTAGCCATGTGGAAAGAAAAGTGGATTTGGGAATCCAACTGTAGCGAAAACGTACCGAATACATTACAAGACATTTTTAATTCATGTGATGAAGTTATTTATCCAAATTGCCACATTTTATTAAGAATATTATTAAGTTTACCGATAAGTGTCGCCACTGCGGAACGAAGTTTTTCTTCCCTCCGTCGGATGGAAACCTGGCTAAGGAACTGTATGAGTGAAGAGAGAATTTTGGGGCTCGCTCTATTACACATTCATCGAGATATGAGTATTAATCCGGAAGAAGTTTTGAATCGATTTGCCTCATCATGTCAGCACAGATTGGATTTTGTTATATAAAAAAACGTGAAAACCTAATTTTATTCCTTCCTTGTTACCTCGACAAGTTCGTTATATAATAAAATATAAGTATTAATCGTAAGGGGGGGGGGACATTTGTTTCCCACCTAATTTGGAAGAATTGCAAAGCTACCAGAGGTGCTTTCTTTTATAGTTTCAGTATCCTCTTCAGAAATTATATTTTCATCTGGAACCATTTTATTTCTGTTACTGACATTTAAGCCTCCGTTTAGGTTTAATTTACGATCAATAACTGAATTTATAATTTTTACACATTTCTCATAATCGATGGATTTTAAATCGGCTACAAATAAAATGAAGTTAGTGCTGAAAACACCCATCGAGTGTGATATGTTGCTGAAAATCTGTGGACACCTGATCAATGTATTCAGATTTTCATCAACATTATCCACGTTTTTCTTGAAAGAAAAAATAAATAAATCGAAGGGATAATAGTGGTCAGTTCAGGGTATGAGGAAAGAATGCCCACGGAAAAAACGCCCACGGAAAAATCGCCCACGGAAAAAACGCCCACGGAAAAAACGCCCACGGAAAAAACGCCCACTTCTCGAAAGTAGGAAAAAACGCCCACGGAAAAATCGCCCACAGACAAAATGCTCACGGGAAAAATATGTGATCGACTGATAAGTTTATATGTCTGTTATAAACGGTGACAGGACAACTGGTCACAGACTGCTGGCCAAAAAATCGTTAGGGGTCATATAAAAATTGCGGTTTCTTGGCCACCTCACCTACATAACGCGAATGGGTGTAGGAGAATTGGCCACAAAAGTTCAAGGGTGTGTGTGTGGGGGGGGGGGGGGGGGGGTAAGTCTTATCGATTTTTGGCCTACATTGAGAATTGAATTAGGAACTCCAAACAAATTTCGAGAAAACGTTCTATGTAAGCCAAGCGAGAATTACAGCATAATTCATGTATGTTCGGAAAAGGACCCTAAGGGGTGGGATTTTTAATAACGCTGCACTTTTACGTAGGTACTAAATATTTACATAACATGTCAAGTTTGCAATATTTTTCTTTTACTTAATTCATTCTTTTTTTTTTTTTTTTTTTTTTTTTTTTTGATTGGAGGTTTAACGACCACCGTGAGCAACTCAATGGGCTATAAGCAGTCGCCCGTCCCTAATTTAGGGTCACTGGTTCCAGGGAAGGGAGAGAGCCAGTGCCGTAAGACAAACACAACATCCATGCCTGACCGGGATTCGAACCCTGACCCTTACGGACGAATGATCAGAGGCCAGCGCCACCGGGGCGGCACTTAATTAATTCACAGGCGAAGAAAAAAGTGTTGAATTGGCTTAGGCCTACGGCCTATTAATTAATGTATGGATTGAATGTATGGTGCATAAGTAGAAGCGCAATATTATTGACAATTAATACAGACATTTGACGTGGAATAGGAATAGCTGTGGTGCCGTGGAAGCATATCCGGCGCGTAACTGGAAGACCCTGAGTTCGATTCCTGGAGGCGGCCACTGAGAATTTTTCAGTGACTCACTTATAAACGTGGAAAGAGCGATGACTTACTGTTTGATTATTGACAATACTTGTATACTTGTTATGTAAATTTTACGAATATGGGAATGACGGAACGAAAACTTTTAGAAGGGCCTAAACGTTAGTCCTAATATTATTTTTTGCCTGAGTAATACCGCAATATTAATAATTTGATGTGTTACGTAAACGTTATGAATATAACATCGTTAGAATAAAAACTGTTAAATAGGCCAAGGCCTAGGACTTATGACTTAAGGGCCGCGGGTGGCCTAGTGAAGAACCAAATAAGATTGTTAACTTTCAACTTCCTACTGTAGAGTAGCTACTTTCTTAAAAAATTCCAGTTCGGCTGTACTATAATAAATTTGTGACTATTCTTATTTTTTAAAGTAAGGTCTTAATTTTTATAAAACTATGCATGTTTATTATTTAACTATATCAATTAAAAAAGAAATCATTAAAAGTCAGATTATTTTATTTATAAATACTTTTAAAGTTTAATGCATTTAATTGTAAAAGCGATTTTCGTAAAAGCCGCAGTGTACTGATATAACTTTGTGTAATGTGCTTTCTTTCCGCTGTTGTCTGTTGAGTACGGCGAGCGGAAGGGGAGGGGGAGCATCTGTCTTTCGTCAAAGTGGTACTTTGCAGCTGCAGCTTGAACGTTTGCTAGCGACCGCACCTCAAATAACAAGCGATATATTTCATTTAAATTTATCGGTTGGCCACCGGTCGGGGTGTGTCTTCCCCGTGAGTAGTATAATCTCAAGTTACAGGCATACTTCTTTTCTTCCCAGTGTAAAGAAAAAAATACGCACTCATAGCTTCCTGGGAGTTTTCCAAAGGACAAGTAAAACAGTTAATTTCTACATGACGGGTGTAGGAGAACTGGCCACAAAAATTTTAAGGGGCCGTATAA
This sequence comes from Macrothele yani, assembly GCA_039090855.1. Lineage (NCBI taxonomy): Eukaryota > Metazoa > Arthropoda > Arachnida > Araneae > Macrothelidae > Macrothele > Macrothele yani. The sequence continues at coordinate 122,210,069 of CM076996.1, forward strand.
AAATAACGTTTTTGACCGCTTCGTGCCCACAAACCCCAGAGGTTGGTAATCAGAGTCATATATAGTTTCCGTAATTTCGTCTTTTCTTAATTGCGATAATTAATGTAATTCTTTATAAGAAATGTTTATGATCTACATCTGAGCAAAAGATTTAAGGGTTTTCAAACTACAAGTCTGCAAATTATCTGAGCGCATGTGCCGACTTAGGAAACCTGTCGGGGGAGGGGGAGGATATATCAAAACTCTAAGATTTGAAAAATGTATCGTCCCATCGGGAGATTTTCAGCATTTACAAGCTACAGTTGGACAGATTATTTGAGGGTACGTGCCTACTCAGCAAACCTGGGGGTGGGGTGGGGGTTATATGATAATTGTGAATTATATAGAATTTCTTGTCCGATCGGGCGATTTTCAGCATTTACAAACTACAACTGGAGACATTATCTCCGGGCATGAACCTACTGAGCAAACCTGTCGGGGGGAGGGGGGGTAATACCAAAAGTGTAGAATATGAAGAATTTCTCTTCCGACCCGGAGATTTTCATCATTCACATGTCTTCAGATAATGTGTCGAGTTGTAGCTGCTAATTGCCGAGAATCTCCCGATCGGACGAGAAATTGTTCATATCTTACACTTTTGGTATTACCCCCCCCCCTCCCTCTTCGCCGACAGGTTTCCAGAGAGTGACATGCGCTAAGAAAATTTGTCGAGTTGCAGTTTCTAAATGCTGAAGATCTCCAGATCGGAAGAGATATTCTTGATATTCACGATTTTGGTATTACCCCCCCCCCGACTAGTTTCCTGAGGCAGCAGATACCCTCAGATAATTCGACGTGTTGTAGCTTGTAAACGCTGGAAATCTCCCGATCTTACCAGAAATTCTTTATATTTCATATTTTAGATTTTAAGCACCCCCCCCTCCTCCCCAGACAAATTCCCTGGGTTTGCACATACTCGCAGAGAATTTTTTATTTGTAGTTTCTAGAAAAATATCGTATAGCAGTTGGCTTGAAGACAACGGTGAATCATTAGTGTGTTTTTAAATAAATGTTGCATAAGACTACCACGGCTTTCAGGCCAAGACCATACAACCTCTACAGTCAATCAGTGCAATCCGAACTTTCCTCTCATATTTGTAAGGTTTGCAGAAAATATTTTACACATCAAATTATTAATATTGCGGTATTACTTAGGCAGAAAATAATGTTAGTACTAACGTTTAGGCCCTTCTAAAAGTTTTCATTCCGTCATTCCCATATTCGCGTTATGTAGGTGAGGTGGCGAAGAAACCGCAATTTTTATATGACCCCTAACGATTTTTTGGCCAGCAGTCTGTGACCAGTTGTCCTGTCACCGTTTATAACAGACATAAAAACTTATCAGTCGATCACATATTTTTCCCGTGAGCATTTTGTCTGTGGGCGATTTTTCCGTGGACGTTTTTTCCTACTTTCGAAAAGTGGGCGTTTTTTCCGTGGGCGTTTTTTCCGTGGGCGTTTTTTCCGTGGGTGATTTTTCCGTGGGCGTTTTTTCCGTGGGCATTCTTTCATACAATCCAGTTCAGGAAAGGGTGACGATTCTTCCCTGGAGAGATTTGCTGTTGAACTTTTCGTAAATTTAGATTTCACCTCCCCTGGGTTTGATTTTTGGATAAGAAAAAGTCACAGAAAATTCTATTTTCTCATCGCTATTTTTTTTTCTCCTCTTCTCTGCTTAATGTACAAAATGAGTGTTTTTACTTTGTTAAGGGATAGGAGAGTAGCAAAGGAGCTACCCTCCCGCCGATTCAGTATTTATCATCGCTCTGGGGCTAGCCTATGGACTTTTTGGTTGAGTTCCAAGGTTAAGCATATAAATTGTGAATACTCAGCCCAGCAGGAGGGAAATGGCAGTGCACATAAGAAAAACAAGGAAGGGGTGTAATATTCTGAGTGAAGAGTAGTGTAAATAATTTTTTTTTCTCTTTCTTTTACCTTTGTTGTGTGAACAAAATTGTAGCATTTGTATTATTCATTATCTAATCTATGAGTAGGATGATTCAGAAGTTAGTAGGATGTATTATAATTTTAACTTTGAAATTATGAAGTTGGTGAGGTAAGGCTGGGATGGACTTGATAAGTGGGTCTTAAAAAAAACAAAAAAAAAAAACAAGAATAAATGTAATCCAAATCAAGAAAAAAAAAGGGGGAAAAGAATAATCTTTCGCCAAGGCAAGTAATTTCATAAGTGATATTTTTTTTGTTGAGTATAAAAAAAAGGAATGCAAGAAAAAGAAAGCTGGTCTATGCTCAAAATAGGTAGTAAAAAAAAATGTAGTTCTTTTTATGGTATATGATGTATGTATTTATATTTTCTGTAAGTCAAATGCAGTTCCTTTCTTCGTCCAACGGTCACTTTTTTTCCCAAGCTCATTCCAAGAAAAGGGGAGTGCTGTTTGAAATTGTTAGGAGGTCGCCCACCCAAGAGTGAGCAGTTATTTACACAAAAAGGCATTTTTCCCTCTCTACAACGCTGTGGTGAAATTCTCCAAACAGAAACACCACCCCGAGAAATTTCCCAGCTGGGTTCCGTGGGCTGGCAAAGAGGGTTTAATCCTGAAGAGTTATAGTACGAGCTGTTAAGCTCTGAACTACAGGAAAGCAGGCGTGCATAAAAATTTATGTGTTTCCCTCTAAAAAAGGCAAGAAGGGTCATATCAGATTACACGTGTGCCTGGTCGCTGAGAGTTCCCGCGCTTTTGTTTTTTCCCCCACCCTACCTTCCTCTGATTGTAAGAGGAATGTCACGTGGGCAAGCACGAAACCATTGCATGGTTTTGATCGGCTGACCAATGGGAGCAAAAGCGTCCCTCGTGGACGGCGCTGATTGGCTCTCTGTGTTCTTCTGCGAGAGAGCGTCGTTTTGAGTCTGGAAAGAAAAGGTCTCGAAAGAGAAGTGGGAGGTGAGGAGAAGGAAGGAAAAAAGAATGCAGGGCAACTGGAAGATAGTCATGGTCATCAGTGGTTATCCACCACCAGCCAGGAAAAAGATACAAGACCTCATCCCTGATCAAAAAAAAATATATATAAAATAAGCACACAGCGGCTCTAAAACAGACTCCAGAGCATAAAGGGGCCCGGGTCGAGGTGTGCCTCCACCACCAGGCAGTTAGGCCTATGAAAACAGTTTTTTACCGGGCCGTGAAGAGGTCAACCGATGCGTGCATCTCCGCCCCAGACGAGACTTGGCATTCGATACCTGCAACCTAATTCATGATGGTCAATGACGGCTCCGGGAAGAAGGCATTTTAACGTACCAGTTGCACTTCGTCAGTGAGCGTATTCAAAGCATTCAATCTTCCAGCAGTTGTCAGCCTAAGACGTGATGATCCGACCTATTTGTGAATTCCAACACCGATTCCCCCTCATCAAGGGGTAAGTTGTATACACTAATTCTATTTTTGGCCCTTTCGTAGAGCCGAAGTCGGCACTACAGTCATCAGATTACCAGTATGCTCTGAAGAAAAAAAAAGGGTACTTTCCGTCTGCATGTCGGAGGTTATCCAGTTAAGATTCATCAGGAACGAAAGAGTGAACTGTACGTGACATTGCTCTCACAAATGTAGTAGACATATAAAAAAAAAAAAAAAAAAAAAAAAAAAGTTAAACTCACAGATATGATTGTAAATCGTGATAGTTTACTTGCCTCTTCAAGGCGGGAATTTTCATGTTAAAATGTTAACACTTCAGTTCACCTGTGCATGCCTGCCTGAAAATATATATATATATATTGAGTTTTGTTGATAGAGAGAAAGATATAAGTAATCTTAATCTACACCTATATATATATATATCTATATAAATATACACTCATAAATATTGGATCCAGAATTTTGATATTTGTTCAGAGAAGATACAATTTGTTTTGATAACATGTAAGCAAGCCACAAATGTAAATTAACGTTCTCGCTGTGTTAACAAATGACAGTTTTCACGTGGACTCTGCCATGATTATATAAGATCGATAATTTGAATTACCGACTTCACATATGAGTGGGCCAGTGAAGCCTTAGCGAAGTGCTAAATAGTAAATGTATTAAACCTTTCATAGCAATATTAATATCTGTCCTATTTGTGCATGGTGTTATTGTTGTAAAAATAAATACAGGCATTAGCCTTTCAAAAACCAAATTTTGGTATAAGTTGGCATTCGATTTCTAGGTGTGTCTCATAGTTTCTGAGCCATCGCATTCATCAACCAACGCTTTGACGTTGGCTAGGAAGTTCCTTGGGTGTTGTTTACATAATGATAATGTCCTAATAAGTAAAATAATTACGGTCTGATATTTTCTTTTTTTTTTTATGCTTACAAACACGAGTTCATAAACACGGTCTCTTTGAGTTGACACATATGTTACACATGTACCAAAAACACAGGGCTGTAGTTATTCCTCGGTTGAAACAAAGCTCACAGAAACACTAACACAGGTGAAAACTCAGTTGTGCTATGACAAATATGACATCTCAAAGTTTCTTCTTATAAGCTTAATTTTTGGTTGTTTCAAAATGCATCTACCCATCTCCCAAAGTTAAATTTTAGCCGAAATTCAAAATTTCCCTTCAGATTTAATTTTGGCTACCTATTTAATAAATACATAACGTGGTTGAGATTTCCGCCACAACAAGTGGCTGTCTTTGGGTAAGACATAATATAAATTTGATAGATTTTGAATATTTATTTAAACTTTTCTGCTTAAACAAAATTATGTCCAGGGAACTATGCAAACCTGAAATTACAGTTTCACATCCCGGCACTGCCACTACTGAATATTCGCCGTGCTTCGGAAAGCAGGTAGCCGCCCCGGTGGCGCAGTGGTCTAAGCGATGGCTTCTGATCATTCGCACGGAAGGGGTCCGGGTTCGAATCCCGGTGAGGCATGGATGTTGTGTTTGTCTTACGGCACTGGCTCTCTCCCTTCCCTGGAACCAGTGGCCCTAAATTAGGGACGGGCGACTGCTTATAGCCCATTGAGTTGCTCACGGTGGTCGTTAAACCTCCAATCAAAAAAAAAAAAAAAAAAAAAAAGCAGGTATGGTCATCCGTACATGATACACAAGTTTTAATCCGTCTGTGAGCAGGCCCGTAATTAAAGGGAGGTCGAGTGAACTGCACATACGTACTCCCATTAAACCGTGACTGATATATGCGAATGCGTTTTATGTATGCCTTTAAGAATTGCGCGCTTCAGATACATTTTGTTGCATCACCCCCCCCCCTCCACGGGGAAGGGGGGGTGTAGAAGTTTTATAAATACAGTTGGGTCTGAAACTAAATTCATTCCAAAAAGTAAAGAGGTGTTTTTTTTTGGGGAATTAAATTTTTTGGCTCATGCCTCCCCCCCCCTTTAGAAATGTTCTAGATCCGCCCCTGAAGCATGGCCATTTCAAGGGGTTTAACTCAATCGCGGCGATGCCCCACCCCAGTCATGCTAAGAAATTACCTACATTTTTAATGATAATCGTATCTCAACCCGCAGTCAATTTCATTTTTGTTTAGAAAATTAACTCTTTCAATTTTTTGTTGATCGACGCCCCAAGAAAATGTGCATGAGATTGTTTTTTTTTCTTGAATTTTTTAAGCATAGCCTACGTTTTCAATAATGTAACTTAAAAGTCTGCCGTTCTCCGCAGCGACCGTCGACCCTGTATGCACGGATCAGTGCTGCCATCTGGCGTCCGTTTCCGCAGAGTTTTGCCCCGCGCTTGGACAAATGAAATTCGGAAAAACGACAGGCATCCTTCTATTACGTAGGCTACGGTTCGACAGAGGCCGCATTATCGGCATGAGAGACTGCAATGTTTCCTTCGGGGAGATTGCCGTAATTGTGGAGCGTGTCCGTCGTGGCAAGAGTGTGCAGGGAATGGTACGAAGAAGGGCGTAGGATATGAAGAGAAGGTTCTGGACGTCCTACACAGACAACGCCGAGGGACAATCGTCATCATGAGGATGTCTTTGGGTGACTGTTCTGCATCATCAACGGCGCTGGTTCACTGAGAAAAAAGTTTGTTTGAAACAACAAAATAGTTTTGTTGAGCTGTTTTGTCGATTTACTTTGTTGCTTTAGCCAAACTCCATCGGATTTGTTTTGTTGGCAACACAAAATTATTTCGTTGGCTATATTTTGTTAATTCAACTATATGGAGGTGGCATCGACATTACGCCAAAGCGCACGTGATTACTAGCTACTCCATACGGGCACTACCAGACTACCACTGACCTGAAGAATCTCGTTGCGCTTATGAGATTTCGTTTTGAATTATGGCTGACTGCGAAGTGAGTGCATTGTTAGAAGAATGGAAGCTGTCAACTCTGATAGAAACATTCACAGGTAAGAATTTCTAATATATCTTAATAATTCCGACGTATTTTTATGATAGTGTTTATTGTGTGTTATTTTGGTTGGATTCAGTGAATTTCAATGATAATTTGGCCTCACTTGTTTAACCAAAAACCAAAAAATGTCAATAATTTGTTTCGTCAAAGTGGCTAGAGGCGCTGGCTTCAGGCTAGCCTGGGATAGCGTCTCTGGCTCTCTCCTAAGAAACACCCAAATTAATAATAATAAGTGTCATCAAATACTTCTTACACAAGTTCTTTACGTATATGCAATACAATAATCATACACTGCCTGACAGAGAAAATGCCACACCACGAAGACGTAAACGCAGCGCCATGCAAATTGCAGGGTGGGTGCACACATACAAGTTATGCAAATGACTGCATTTACAGGCCAATCGCACGAACGGCGAGCGGTATAAAAGTGGACAACCAGCCCGTCAGGCCGTCAGTTGAGACGTCGTCACGGCCGCGAGAAGTAAGTGGTTCTGCTGTAACCGTGTCTGGAGAACGAACAAGGAGTGCCAATGCCGTTAAGACGCCGTCATACGCGATTTCGTCAAACGGATGAGTTCACGAGAGGTGTCAACGTAGGCCTTCGTACCGCCGGATGGTCCTTGCGTCGTATTGCGGAAGAAACGCAACGTGAAGCCACAACTGTCGGTCGCATTTGGGAGACAGTGGTCCCAGGAAGAATCTGTGCAACGTCGTAGGGGAACCGAAGCATGGAGACGTACGTCCGAGCGCACCGATCGTCGCATCCGACGTCATGCCCTAGCAGACCCACAGGCCACAACGGGCGACATTTTGCGGAGTGTACGGGGAGGCTTCGATGCTCCGATATCGACCTGGACAGTGTCGTGCCGATTGGCTGCGCCTGGTTTCCTGTCCATCCGTCCGTTGCGAAGGCTAGCCTTAACAGCGAGCCATCGTCATCACCGCTTGGCATGGTGTCACTCCAGAGCTGCATGGGGTCCCAAATGGAACAGTGTGGGTGTTCATCAATGAATCGCAGTCCTGTCTCACCACGAATGATCGCCGTGTGAGAGTCTGGAAGTGATGTGGCCAACGGACAGATTCCCCGCCATTGTGAAGCGCGACACGGCCCGGCAACGTGGAGTCATGGTGTGGAGTGCTGTCAACGCCAACAGCCACTTACCGCTGGTACGCATCACGGACACATTGACGGCACGCCGCTATGTTGCCGAGGTGCTGCGGCCCGTGGCACTTCCGTATCTGCAGAGCATCCCAAACGCCGTTTTTCAACAGGATAAAGCCCGGCCGCATACCGCTCGGATCAGCCTGAATGCTTTACACGGTGTGCGGATATTTCCGTTTCCAGCACGATACCCCGACCTCTAGCCCGTCGAGCATCTGCGGGACGCGATTGGACGTCGGTTGGGAATCCCCCACCTCCTCAAAATGAAGATGAACTGTGGACTCGGATCAACACCACACCACGATACTCCAGGACTCTATTCGGACTCTCGATGCCACGTTGTATTCAACGCTGTATCGCCCAAAATGCGGTCCACACTCCTTATTAATCATCCTGTATATTCGGACACTGGAGCCTAGTCTGTATGTGTCAATTAAATCATTTATTTGGGACCTACTTGGCTATCTGTGTGTGCAGTTTAGTCTGTACTCGAGCATTCCTTCGTGGTGTGGCATTTTCTCTGTCAGGCAGTGTGTAAACTACCAAAAGCAAATGATCCATTCCGAAATAGTAATTCTCTCTTCAGTAACAACAAAAACACATATTCTGCTGCTCAAAATCCTTAATGATGGAGATAAAAATATTATGACCTCGGACCCTTGGGGAATCAGCCACAAGCACCTTTTTTTCGTGTCGAAAAAGACAAAAACAAATGGGGTCGAGAGTACATTACGTTATCGTTGTTTTCTTTCCTTTTGCTTTCCCCAAGAGCAACACATTTTCAGGTTCACGGCGTCCTCGGAACTACACTGCTGCCCACTCAAAACGCAACACCAAGAAGGAAGCATCCGAATGGCCCGAAATTCACAGCATGCGTCGCCCGCGTGAGGACATGCAAACGATTAGCATTGCAGGGCATATGCAAATCATGTGCACCCGGCACGCCACCGAGCAGCACTATAAGAAGGGTACACAGAAGGCGGGTGTAAGTAGTGGAAGTGTATTGTGCTGCCAGACCTGTGCGTGGGAAGCTTCCTGACGCCTCGTCGCAGAATACGGCAGTCATCCCAGCACTTTTCGAAGTTCGACAGAGGACGAATAGTGGCTTATCGCGACAGCGGTTTATCATACCGAGACATCGGCGCCCGTGTGAGACGACATCCAGCCACAGTGAGGTGAGTATGGAATCGGTGGGTTCAGGTGGGACGGACGGACCAACGTGGGCGATTGCCGCTGCCGCGGCACACCACCGAACGAGAAGACCGGCATGTTGTGGGGCGGGCATTGACGGCTCGCACCGCCACATCACAAACGTTAACGCAGGAATTATGGTGTGCTGAGCAACAACCTCAGCTCGTACCGTTCGACGTCGTCTGCAGGAGGGGGACTTGCTGCACGGCGCCCATTGCTACGATTTGACTTGACGTTACACCACCGGTGAGTGCGGCGGCAGTGGGCCGTTGAACGCCGCACCTGGACTACGGAATGGCACGACATTGTTTTCTCCGACGAACCCCGCTTCTGCCTGCAACACCGCGATGGTCGGATCCCTGTGTGGCGGCACCGCGGCGAGAGACTGTGTGACGCCTGCATTATGCATCGCCATACCGATCCGTCGCCTGGCGTTATGGTTTGGGGCAGCAATTGGATATGACACCCGCACCTCTCTGGTACGTATCGCCGGTACACTCAACAGCCACCGCTACATCTCCGACGTTTTGGAGCCTGTAGTCCTCCCTTACCTGCAAGACCTGCCAGCGACCACGTTTCAACATGACAATGCACGCCCGCACGTGGCACGCATCGTGCAACAATTCTTCACGGCCCGCCAGGTGTCACTGCTGCCGTGGCCCGCCTGTTCTCCCGATATGTCACCCATCGAACACGTCTGGTCGCTGATTGGCAACCGAGTGGCCTGGCAAGCACCACCCGCGGCTACGCCTGATGAAGTGTGGCTACGTGTGGAAGAAGCCTGGAACGACATACCCCAAGTCCACATCCAAAGCCTCTTTCGTTCGATTCCGCGGCGTGTTGCGGCCGTTATTGTCAGCCATGGGGCCACACGAACTGTTGATATCTGCTTGTTTCGCAAGTCGCACGGGCCTGTAAGCTCAATCGTTTCATCTTTGTATCTGTTGTTATTTGTCCAGTAAATCTGGCTTTGCTATCTCGTGTCCTTCTTGGTGTTGTATTTTCGGTGGCCAGCAGTGTATATGTTATATAACTTAAACAGAATCTCCGTTTTTCCTTTTTTTATCTTCCCGTAATAAACAAATAACCGAACAGAAATGCGTAGACATTTTGAACTATACTGAGTTCTTTCCCCATATTCTTGAGTCCATGAATAAATTTGCGCCAGCTGCTAGTCTATAAAAACAACTTTCAATTTGCTTTTAGCATACAAATGTATCGGATTTGATAAGGAAAGGACATTCACAGAGGACAATATTTTATCGGCATTTGCAAATTCTTGACAGCCTTAGCGGTACAATGGATCTCAACGCTAACAATTGCCCAGTGCCTTGCTATCGAATAGCTCCAACCGACTGGAGTTCCAGGAATACACTTCTGGCCACCCAAAATGCAGCACCAAGAAAGAAGCATCCTATTGGCCTGGAATTCGCAGCATGCGTCGCCCGCGAGAGGACATGCAAACGATTAGCATTGCAGGGCATATGCAAATCATGTGCGCCAGGAACGCCACCGAGAAGCACTATAAGAAGGGTGCACAGAAGACGGGGTGTAAGTTGTGGAAGTGTGTTGTGCTGCCGGACTTGTGCGTGGGAAGCTTCCTGATGCCTTGTCGCAGAATACGGCAGTCATTCCAGCACGTTTCGGAGTTCGACAGAGGACAAATAGTGTTTTATCGCGAGAGCGGTTTATCGTACCAAGACATCGGCGCCCGTGTGGGGCGACATCCAGCCACAATAAGGCGAGTATGGATTCGGTGGGTGCAGGAGGGACAGACGGACCGACGTGAGCGATTGCCACAGCCGCGGCTCACCACCGAACGAGAGGACCGGCATGTTGTGGGGCGGGCATTGACGGCTCGCACCGCCACATCACGAACGTTAACGCAGGAATTAGGGTGTGTTGCGCAACAACCTGTGTCAGCACGCACCGTTCGATGTCGTCTGCAGGGGCGGGGACTTGTCGCACGGCGCCCATTGCTCCGATTGCCAGTGACGTTACACCACCGGCGAGTGCGGCGGCAGTGGACCGTTGAACGCCGCACCTGGGCTACGGAATGGCACGACATTGTCTTCTCCGACGAATCCCGCTTCTGCCTGCAACACCACGATGGTCGGATCCGTGTGTGGCGGCACCGCGGCGAGAGACTGTATGACGTCTGCATTATGCATCGCCATACCGGTCCGTCGCCTGACGTTATGGTTTGGGGCGCAATTGGATATGACACCCGCACCTTTCTGGTACGCATCGCCGGTACACTCAACAGCCACCGCTACAACTCCGACGTTTTGGAGCCTGTAGTCCTTCCTTACCTTCAGAACCTGCCAGCGGCCACGTTTCAACAGGACGATGCGAGCCCGCACGTGGCACGCATCGTGGAACAATTCTTCACGGCCCACCAGGTGTCACTGCTGCCGTGGCCCGCCTGTTCTCCCGATATGTCGCCCATCGAACACGTCTGGTCGCTGATCGGCAACCGAGTAGCCGGGCAACACCACCCGCGGCTATGCCTGATGAACTGTGGCAACATGTGGAAGAAGCCTGGACCCACATACCCCAAGCCCACATCCAAAGCCTCTTTCGTTCGATGCCGCAACGTTTAGCGGCCGTTATTGCCAGCCATGGGGGCCACACGAACTATTGATGTCTGCCTGTTCCGCAAGTCGCATGGCAATACCCTCTGCAATACTGTTCTTTTTGTTGTCAACGCGGTGCTCCATAAGTTCATTTGCGCCATTTAATAAGCGATTACTTTTGAAATACTGAGTGGCAGAGCCCCGAATATTTTTGCTGGGACATAAATTTTTATGCATAGTCGTCGGAGTTGGGATAAAGTTTGAGTCCCGGATGAAGCACGGTGATAAGATTGTTTTCCAGCGCTGGCTCTCTCCCATTCCTGGAACTTTCTTTTTTTTTTTTTTTTTTTTATTGTAGACTTAACGACCACCGTGAGGAACTCAATGGGCTATAAGCAGTAGCCCGTCCCTAATTTAGAGCCATTGGTTCCAGGGAAGGGAGAGAACCAGCGCCGTAAGACAAACACAACATCGACGCCTCAACGGGATTCGAACCCGAACTCATCTCGGACGAATAGTCAGAAGCCATCGCTTAGGCCACTGCGCCACCGGGGTGGCTCCCTATTTTTTTTATTAGAGGTTTAACGACCACCGTGAGCAACTCAATGGGCTATACGCAGTCGCCCGTCCCTAATTTAGGGTCACTGGTTCCAGGGAAGGGAGAGAGCCAGTGCCATAAGACAAACACAACATCCATGCCTCACCGAGATTTGAACCCGGACCCCGTTCAGACGAATGATCAGAGGCCATCGGTTAGACCACTGCGCCACCGGGGCGGCCTCTAATTTAGGAATGGGCGACTACTTTTTTTTTTTTTTTCGTTTTTTGATTGGGGGTTTAACAACCACCATGAGCAACTCAGTAGGCTATAAGCAGTCGCCCGTCCCTAATTTAGTGCCACTAGTTCCAGGGTGGTGAGAGAGCCAGTGGCGTAGGACAAACGCAACATCCATGCCTCAAAGGGGATTCGAACCCGACCTCATCTCGGAGAAATAGTCAGAAGCCATCGCTTAGACCACTACGCCACCGAGGAGGCTGGGCGATGGTTTATAATCCTAAGAGCTGCTCACAGTGATCGTCAAACCCCTAAACAAAGGAACAAAAAAAATATACTCGGCTTTATGCAACTCTTAAGTAGTTCACTCTGATAGATTCGTCTAAATACACTGACCCAAATTTGGTCACTGAATTTAAACGAATCTATCAGGCTTACTTCAAATCCATCGTCAAGAATCACTGACACAAAATTTGATCATCACAGAAGACACACAGTTTTTTGTTCGTCGTCTTGCAAGTCACGGATTAGAATTGGCGAAGCTATCAGAAAATTTTGTGAATACACTATATTGACAAAAGTCACCGGACACCTAGAAGAGAAATACAACATAGCATTTATTGATATACATTAGTACGCTGTCGGTACACCTTTGGCCTTAATGCGTGCACTCGGCCTTCGAGACATGCTTTCGACAAAGTTTTAGAACACAGCGATAGGTATGCGTTTCCATTCAGTACATAATGCTGCAGCTAATTGTTGCTTAGTAGTAGGCCTTGGTTACAAACTTCTTATGCGGCGCTCTAATTTATCCCATAGGTGCTCTATGGGATTAGGATTAGGGCTCTGTGCTGGCCAGCCCACACACGATACGGAATTATCGTCAAACCACGCCGTAACAGTCCTCGCTTTATGGCTCGGTGCATTATCCTGCTGGTACCAACAAGGCTCGGTTCCATAGTATTGCCACAGAGTTGGTAGGGCATAATTGTCCAGAATATAGAGGTAGACGTGCTGGTTCGCAAGTTTGTCCACGATAACCAATGGCCCGGGACCATACCACAAAAAAAAAACCCCCACACGACTACACTGTCAGCTCCAAACTTGACCGTAGGAACAGTACACTCTGGTAAATAGCGTTCCCCCGGCTGCCGCCATACTCACGCATGACCATCAGACTGATGGATCGTGTATCTGGATTCATCAGTCCATAGGACCCGTTTCCATTGATCTACGGTTCACGATAAATCTTCTTTACACCATCCTGAACGACGAGTAGTATTCCGAGTGGAGATGAAAGCCTTAGGAACAGCCACACAAAGACGGAAACCCATGGAATGAAGTTCTCTGCGAATGGTACGTCTACATATCGAGGTTCCAGCATTGCTACTCACCTGTACACTGAGGTCTTGTGGTCTGCCGGTACGTTTTGCTGCTTCAGGCACGCCATGTGTCTTCCACTTATTCAGTACATCCAAAACAGTTGACTTGGGTATGTTTAAACGCATCTCGGTTTCTTTTATGGACAACCCGCTAATATAACATCCAATAATCTTTCCTTTCTCAAAGTTAGTTCTCTCCCGCCGCGACATTTTCACTCAACCTCACACTGCGATATGATCCCGGTCAACTGCAGGCTTGTTTTTATACCGTTTGCAGCTGTACCGCGCATCTTAACAACGCCGCGGATCCGTTTATTTGCTTTTGAAGGGGTGTCCGGTGACTTTTGTCAATATAGTGTACATAGACTATTTCATTGCAATCAGTAGTTGTAAAATACCGTTTGAACATAGACTATTTCATTGCAATCAGTAGTTGTAAAATACCGTTTGATAAATTTTGAAGCGCGCGTAGCAAGAATTGAATTAGAGGTTGAATGTTTGTGGGTGTGTTTCCACGAACAGGATGTAAACTGCATTGGGGAAGCATGTTACAACCAGTGCTCCACAGTAATTCTCTATCACATTTCAAACTACACTGCTGGCCACCCAAAATGCAACACCAAGAAGGACACGAGATAGCAAAGCCAGATTTACTGGACACATTACAACAGATACAAACATGAAACGATTGCACAATGGCAAGGGAATGGATCCATTGTCATTGTGCGTCATAACTACCGTTGGCCGGTAGCTGTGTGTCATATCTACCATGTGCGTCATAACTACCGTTGACCGGTAGTTGTGCGTCATATCTACCATGTGCGTCGTAACTACCGTTGTCCCCATTTCGCCCATTTTCAGTAGGGTTCGTCCTCAATGGTCCCCTACCACATACTAAATTTCATCGAAATCGAACCATTTTTACGTCAGTTATGACGCATAAAGGCAATGAAATGAATCCCGCTCCTATGTCCTGACCCTTGACCCCATTTCTCCCATTTTCGGTAAGACTCGTTCCCAGGTGGTCCCCTACCACATACTAAAATTTCATTGAAATCGAACCATTTTTAAGTAAGTTATGACGCATAAAGGCAATGGAATGGATCCCTCTTTTATGTCCTGACCTTTAACCCCATTTCGTCCATTTTCACTAGGGTTCGTCCCCAGGTGGTTCCTTACCATATACTAAAATTTCATCGAAATCGAACCATTTTTACGTCAGTTATGACGCATAAAGGCAATGAAATGAATCCCGCTCCTATATCCTGACCCTTGACCCCATTTCTCCCATTTTCGGTAAGACTCGTTCCCAGGTGGTCCCCTACCACATACTAAAATTTCATTGAAATCGAACCATTTTTAAGTAAGTTATGACGCATAAAGGCAATGGAATGGATCCCTCTTTTATGTCCTGACCTTTAACCCCATTTCGTCCATTTTCACTAGGGTTCGTCCCCAGGTGGTTCCTTACCATATACTAAAATTTCATCGAAATCGAACCATTTTTACGCGAGTTATCGTGCCGACGGACAGACAGACGGACAAAGCTGGAGCATATACGCTTCTTCAACCTACGGTTGTAAAGCGTAAAAAAGAACACCATTAAAAAATGCAGCTGCGTCTATGAGATTTATGTCGTATCAACAATTTGATAAGAAAGGAAAGTGGTCACACGTGTGAAGTGATTCAGTATTTATTTTACTTTTTATGCCTATTACAGTGTGTCCGTAGCGGAAGTCTGAGGAACCGGTTTTTTATATTTTTCTCAGCGCCGTCTCCTGTCTGTTGTAACAGAGACGAGGGCCCTCAACATATGCTCGCTTCAACCTCTTTGCAAAAATAGTATTTAAATTTTATAAATTTAAGGCTCTTAAATTAAGGATTCATTCTCTGGTTGAAGCCTTTTTTAAATAAACTTGCGAATCACAATGAGAATTTGAGAGTTTCATTTAGCATGCACAATTAAAGGCGGATTTTATCTTACATACCGTATATACTCGTGTATAGGTCGACTTGTTTTAATGAAATATTTAGGAAATGAGCATACTTAGCTTTTTGCGCCATCAGTTCATTTGCAGTTGTATATTTAGTCATTTTCCGGGTGTTACTGGTACAGAAGAAAGTTATTGCTAAGAATTTTCTTGATTTTATATGTACGAGTTTTTTTTTATTCACTAGTAGAAAAACTCATTTCCCAAGGTCCGTTTTAGATCTGTCGATATGGCCTTGACTGCCCCGCTGGTAAGCAGTCGGACCCCGGGTACTGGCTCCCAGGTAATAAATAAGGGCGTATTCCTCCCCTTTCTACTTCGCTTCCGTGTCACTTTCCTATCGGGCACTCTAGCCCAAATCTCCTAGCTTCCTATTTCTAAGGGTTG
This sequence comes from Macrothele yani, assembly GCA_039090855.1. NCBI lineage: Eukaryota > Metazoa > Arthropoda > Arachnida > Araneae > Macrothelidae > Macrothele > Macrothele yani. The sequence goes on from CM076996.1 coordinate 122,225,906, forward strand.
TTTAAGACGTGGGGTCAGACACTCCCTTCCTAAAATCATCTACATATGATCATGATCATGGTAAATCACCCAGAGGAAAGAGGTGAACGCGTCAGGCAGTAGTTTAAGTTGCACCGTGCCGTGACCTACGACCATGCTCAATTCTCGACGGGAGGGATGGAGAGGGAAAAGAACGGGCTATTGGAAAAGGATACCGCTGCCCCTGCTTAGCGACGGCGGAGAAGAGAGACGTGACAATCTACAGAACAGCGGTAACTTGATCAATGCATCCCGAAAATGAAAGTGTTTAAACTTGGCCGATCGCTCAGAATAACATTGCCACTGATAGTAAAAAGGATCACTAGTTTAACAGCCTACTTATGTTTGTTATTAAATTGAGTGTGCCCCGGCTCTAAAAATTAAACAAACAGTAACCTTTTCTGAAGACTAAGAGCGAACATTAGGATCTTTACTGAATGGGGCGATGTTTGGTTTTGTCACTAAAGCCGATTGTTTGTCACAAACACGTTGGAGAGGGGGGATGAAACTCGGGAGTAGATAAACGACCTCTCTGTCAATCGCACACTCGTCCAGCTCAGTAGTTGACCGACAGCTGCTACGCTGCACAGGATAGTTAGAGAAAATTTTATAGAACAAATTTTCTTCAATTTTTTAAATAGCTGCGTGCAAATTTTACAGTGTCAGCAATACATCAAAATAAAGATTCGTGTTAAATTTTGAAGAGATCCATTGAAAACTTCAAAAGTTACACATTTATTTTTTACGGCATGCATATTCTTTATGGGATAAAAAAAACTAACAGGTTGACATCAAGACCTATTTACGGTTTCCAAATATGTCTCAGGAAGTTTTTTTTTTTTTTTTTTTAAATAACGATGTGCCTTACGACGTTTGGTAAATGCATCACGATTCGTTTGCTGCGGGAACAAATGCTTTACTCTCATGAATGAAGTAACTGCAGAAAACTCGCTCGCATAAAGTGGAAGAAAGGGCGGGGGAGGGGGCAATGTGCAAAAGTGGGTTCATATACTGTTAAAGTTTGTAAGATTCCCTTGAAAACTCTCTAACCAGGGCGGTGAGCCCTATCATCTTCCCAGAATTGTGCCTCAATTCCACCCACATTTTGCGGGAAACTGCCGCAAGCAACATTGCGAGAGCCAGCTACAACAATAAATAGTAGGTTCACATTTCCGCATGCGAGCGCATCCTCGGATACACAAGATAGGTAGGTAAACAAAAACTGCACATATTCATATAAAAATCGGAGGGTCGACTTATACGCGGGATATGCAAAAACTGCAAATATTCAGATAAAAATCGGGGGGTCGACCTATATATACGATATGTCAAAAGTTTCTTTATGGGCGAAAAATTTCTGGTGAGGTGGCGCCTCACTTCCTCATCTGGCGAGCTGCCCATGGCTGGGTCAGTGGAGAAAGGAGGATACAGGAGAAAGTACATGTGGAAAACAGTACCTGGGACATAACAGTGGACACAGTTGATAGAGGAAGAGATGGGCGAATGGAACGGGAAGTTGTCCGTGCAAGAAACTGCAATGTACGTCGCACTCGCCACGCTAGTTGAGCGAAAGGTACGTGGAGATCCAGACGGGGCGGAAGTTAGGTGGCCGGAAAGAAGAATAGGAAGAGGAACGGCGTTACGGAAGAGTAGATGGGAAGAGAGAGCAAGGATAAGGAAAAGACAGAAGATATGGGTTTTAGAAAGATCAGAAGACCAGTGAAAAAATGAAGGCCGAGAGGAGGGAGAATAGTCAGTAATGAATCCGGAAGAGGTAACGGGAGTAGGGTAAAGGGAAGTGGCGGAAGACCGAAGTGGGCGGTGTTGAGCTAGGGAAGTGGGGGTTTGGGGAAGCATCTGGAGTTGGGAAAGTGAGAGCCAGGGGCTCTGAGAAATAGAGAAAAAGCGGGAAGAGACCCAGATGGGGAAGTAAAATGACAGTTGATTGAGGGATGGGGAAAAGGAGAATAAAAGAGGGACTCCATGAGAAGAGGAGAGACAGTGGTAGGAGGGGCTCGAACCATGGGAGCAGATCGCCAGGAAGAAATGCCGGCACGGTGATAAGGATCAACGTGGGTAGGAATGATGGTGAAAAAGGACATCTTGAGGAAGAGAGAGGTGGTCATGACAGGAGAGAGTGTGACGTACTACATAAGTAAAGCACGTGTCAAGACGACAAATCTGCAGCGATACATTCCGTCCATGTAGCTTATTTGGGAGAGCAACTTACTCTGGAGTAAGGGGGAGCGAACAAACTTGTATTTTCACAAGAGATAGAACAGAATGGTATCTCGCAAAAACGATTCGTCGAATTTCGGATGAGAACACCGAAGTGGAAGAAGTAGAGTTCATGTTGTAGTGAAATCAGGATCCAAAATACGTGCTCATTAGAGAAATGGCGAAATTCTTCCAAATACGCGGAGACAATGTATATAGACAAAATCATCGCTCTTTCCACGTTTGTCTTTAACCAACACCCAGCAGCCGAAATATTGTTATTCGACACCGCTAGGATCGAACCCCAGATCTCTCGATAACTAGCCGAGTGTGTTCGCCTTACCCTACGGTGCCAACAATCCACGGCGCTATGTGTGTTTATCTGTTAGTATCTGACTTCACAAATCCGTATGGATGGGCTCAGCAACTGAGATGTCTCCATCTGGTGGGGCTAAACAGCACAAGCTATTTAATTATAGCTAATAAATCCAAAGGGCGAGAGAAAGGGTGAAATTCTTCCAAATACGTGGAGACAATGTAAATAGACAAAATCATCACTCTTACCACGTTTTTCTTTAACCCTTTAACGACCATAACGCCCAAAACGCCCGTACGAACAAGGCTATAGACGCCGGAAACGTCTGTCTAGAGTGAGTCAGATTTCTTACTCTCACAAATTTTCTTGACCTATGGTGGATCAGCAGGAGTCACTCTCAGTCACTATCGTTGTTATTAAAGAAAAAAGTGAAAAAGCAGACAGTTTTGGGCGTTATAGTATTTAGAGTGATACAAGGTTTTTGGATCATGATCGTTAAAGGGTTAACTAACACACAGCAGCCGAAAAACTGTTATTGGACACCGCTGAGATCGAATCCCAGATCTCTCGATAACAAGCCGAAATGAATACGGATTGTGAAGTCAGATGCTGACAGGTAAACACACATAGCGCCGTGGATTGTTGTCACCGTAGCGTAAAGAGAACGCACCCGGATGTTATCGAGAGATCTAGGGTTCGATCCCAGCTGTGTCGAATAACAATTTTTCGGCTGCTGTGTGTTGGTTAAAGAAAAACGTGGAAAGAGCGATTATTTACGTGCTCATTACACCCGAGAACTCGGTGTCATCCTTCTTGCTTTGCTTGACGTGGAGTTCCGCTCAAATGGTTTGACGTCACGGAGGCTCGGAGATTAAAAAATGAGGAAAAACCTAGATAGAGGGCATGTTTTGGAAAATAAGTGTCCTATCTGCAAGTTTCCATTAAGTCATTAAACAACGGAAGCTAAATTCGAGTATTTTGAATCTGTGTTTTGGTTTAATCGCAAATTATTTTCTGTGCAGTTTTCCTGTAAAAGAACTGTTTCAAAATTTACGAGTTCTGTACCTACGCCTTCAGACAAGAATGTTCCTGACGAAGTGACAGCTCTTTGTATATAAGCTGAAAAGGTGACAAAAGAACTTTTTTCTATAGGATATTTCAAACCTCGACGAATAGCTGGTGTGGAATCAAATTCTTTTGACGAATATAAGGAATGCATGGACGAAAAACGCTCATCTAGTTTCTGTAGATCGTGAACTTGTGTGACTGAATATTAAGCTCGCAGGTTTACTATTTCTCGGAACAAGTGGAAACTTCGATGGAAACGTCTTCGTACGTCTCAAGTTTCCCGCCTTCCTGCCGGGTAAGAGGCGTTCTTTTTGACGCACATGAAAAATAATAACATAAAAAAAGAAAGAAAAGGTTCTGTGGCTCCTAGAGTTTCATGGTTTTCCAACCGTGCTAAATATGATTTGTATCAATCATGAGCCTATTTGTTTTCTTCTATTTTCTTCTTTTTATACATATTCGTTGATTACAGTGCTTTTGCTTTTTTTTATGCTGATAGAACTTTCTGACTCCTTAGTTTCAAATTACTCATGTTAATGATATTTGCCTTGTGTTTCCAATGGAAAAAGTTCTGTAGCCATTTTTTTACAATTAATGCGTTCCGAAGGATGACAATTCGAACATCGATAAAAATAACTTCATATTATAGCCTAGTATAAAACAAGGGGATAAAGATTAATGGAGATTATCTAACTCACCTTCGTTTTGCTGATGACGTAGTCATTTTTGCAACTACCCCATCAGAGCTGCAGAGTAGGATCCAGGAACTTGCTGACAAGAGTAAAGAAGTGGGATTAAAAATGAACTTTCAGAAGGCAAAAGTGATGTTCAATGTTTTTTCAAGAAATGAAAATTTATCGATTGATGGAGAAAAACTGGAGATAACATGCACGTACGTTTATCTTGGACAGCACATATCAAGTGAGGGTCACATTGATGAAGAAATTAATCGGCGTACAAAATTTGGCTGGAGAGCTTTTGGAAGAAACAGCATAATTTTCAAGAGCAATATGCCATTATGTCTTAAAAGAAAAGTGTTTGATCAATGCATTCTTCCAGTGCTTACGTATGGTGCAGAGACGTGGACCTTAACTAAAAGAGACATACAAAGGCTGCAGACAACTCAAAGCAGCATGGAGAGGTGCATGCTTGGTGTAACCAGGAGAGATAAGAAGAGGAACTCGTGGATCCGAAAAATGACAAGAGTGGAAGACATCATGATCAGAGTTAAATCCCTGAAATGGCAATGGGCTGGACCTACTGCCAGAAGGACAGACCATCGATGGACAGCCAAAATTTTAGATTGGATTCCAAGGGACAGGAAAAGACCCAGGAGAAGACCACATGGGAGATGGGTGGATGAAATTCGAAAGTATGCAAAAGTGACATGTAGGAGACTGGCACAAGACAGACCGTTGTGGAGGAAACTTGGGGAGACCTTCGTCAACCATTGATAATGGTTGACAATGATGATGATGATGATGATTATGATATTTAATATTTCCTAAAACTTAACCATAATTACATTAAAAATCAATAACTTTTCCTTTGGTGTTGTTGAAACCAGAAAATAGATGGCGCGACCTGTACAATGATGACGTCAGTAGACAAACAATTATTGAATTGCTTAATTATGATTACATTTTTGAAAATATTAAGTATACTAGGCTATAGTATGAAGCTACAGTATTTTTATCGGTGTTCAAATTTTCATCCTTGGGAACACATTAATTGTGAAGAAAATGGCTACAGAAATTTGCCCATTGGAAACACAAGGCAATGATTTTAGGTGGGTCCACCTTAAAGCCAATTTCTTTGTTCATTCGAAATTGAAAAACAAAGGAATCAAGAGAAAGTGGATTGGAGCACAATTGTCGAAAGAAAACCTGTAGAACCAAAACAGCGATTTTAAACATGTTACATTTCGTTCCACACGGAGAAAACACATATGTACGAGAAATGAAATGTAATGACACCACAGTGCATATTTTAACATAGTAACTGGTGAGCCCGTTGGACCACCAGTCAACAAATCTGGCCTACGAGTTGTGAAAATAGGGCCCACCAATAAAATAATAAGTTGGGAAACTTTAAAATTCCATAAAAATAAAAATCCTGTATGTTCCTAGATATTTTAAAATTAATTTTTAATTATCTACACTCTATCGAATTCAAAGTCTGCCAAAAAAAAAAAAAAAAAACGTTCAGCAAAAACTAGACACAATTAAGGACTTAGATTTCAGAGATCATTTAAGGCCACTCGTCTGGAAACTGTATTGGCGGCGAAACATTTTCTCGTTGAACGCCTCAGTACTGAGGACTCGGAGACCATAATTTCAATTACAAAAATTTCAGAAGCTAAAAGTGCAAAAGAGCTAATTGATGTCGAGAACAGCCTTGTTACAAGACTGTTTCCAGACGAAATTAGAAGGTCTTCTGACAGTGTTGTAGAATCGTGGCAAGAATTATCACACCTTCCTGAATTGCCAACGTATGCAGATAAGGGAACCAGAGTACCTGTAAAGATTCGACATACACTATACAGAAAAAGGCACCGGACACCTAGAAGAGAAACACAACATAGCATTTACTGTCATACATTAGTACGGTGTCGGTACACCTTTGGCTTTAATGCATGCACTGACCCTTAGAGACATGTTTCGACAAGGTTTTGTAACACAGCGATAGGTATGCGCTCCCATTCAGTACATAATGCTACCGCTAACTGTTGCTTAGTAGTAGGCCTTGGTTCCAAACTTCTTATGCGACTCTCTAATTCATCCCATAGGTGCTCTATGGGATTACGATCAGAGCTCTCCGCTGACCAGTCCACACACGATACGGAATTATCGTCAAACCACGCAGTAACAGTCCTCGCTTTATGGCTCGGTGCATTATCCTGCTGGTACCAACAAGGCTCGTTTCCATAGTATTACCACAGAGTTGGAACGGCATAATTGTCCAGAATATCGAGGTAGACGTGCTGGTTAGCAGGTTTTTCCACGATAACCAATGAGCCGGGACCATACCACGAAAAACACTCCCACACGAGTACACTGCCAGCTCTAAACTTGACCGAAGGAACAGTACACTGTGGTAAATAGCGTTCCCCGATGGATCGTATATCTGGATTCATCAGTCCATAGGACCCGATTCCATTTATCTACGGTCCACGTTAAATGTTCTTTAGACCATGCTAAACGGCGAGTAGCGTTCCAAGTGGAGATGAAAGACATATGAGCAGCCGCACGACAACGGTAACCCATGGAATGAAGTTCTCTGCAAATGGTACGTGTACATACCGAGGTTCCAGCATTGTTACTCACCTGTACACTAAGGTCTTGTGCAGTATTCCGTCGATTAGCTGTAACGACTCTTCTGAGGCTTCGACGTCCTCTATCACTGAATTTCTTTGGTCTGCCGGTATGTTTTGCTGCTTCAGGCACACCATGTGTCTTCTACTTATTCAGTGCATCTAAAACAGTTGACTTGAGTATGTTTAAACGCCTCTCGGTATCTCTTATGGACAACGCACTAATATAACACCCAACAATCTTTCCTTTCTACAAGTCAGTTCTCTTCCGCCGCGACATTTTCTCTCAACCTCACAGTGAGACAAACAAAGACATCCGTACCTTACTCGGGATTCGAACCCAGTTCCCTCTGTTGGGTGAAGGATCAGAAGCTATTGCTTAGACCACTGCGCCACCGGGACTCAGACTTCAGAGGCTGAAAAGAAGAGGTAGAGTGTACACCTGAAGCATCAGATTGCACGTCATTATTGTGGTAGTTAGTATCCACTGGCTGACAAGCTGAGCGACCAGAAGTGGCCATGTCGGCACCTTCCGGAGACCACATAAGACATGGTTAGTTGTTTTTTTTGTATTGTTTTTATTGAAGGTTTAACGACCACCGTGAGCAACTCAATGGGCTATAAGTAGTTGCCCGTCCTTAATTTAGGGCCTCTGATTCCATGGAAGGGAGAGAAACTGTGCCATAAGACAAACACAACATCCATGCCTCGCCGGGATCGAACCCGGACCCTTCTCGGACGAATGGTCATAATCCAGCGCTTAGACAACTGCGCCATCAGGGCGGCGACATGGGTAGTGAAATTAGTATTACATCAGAACAACAACAGCACTATACCTGAAAAGAACAACAACAGCACTATACCTGAAAACTCTCAAACGCAGCGATGGCAAGAACCTTCACGAACACCACAAAATCAGAGATTAACGAAAACGTAAACATACACTTAAAAGCAATTGAATTAGAGACAGCTGGCGTTATGCAAATGTGGCGCTGTGGGCGGCCCAGTAAACGGAAAGAACATGACATATGCAGCGATCCGACAGTATAAGGAGTGATGCGACGAAAATCAGTAAGAGTCGGACGCAGTATGGGTAAGACTAAGTGCATTTGATCGTGGGCAAACGACATGACGTATGCAGCGATCCGACAATATAAGGAGTGATGCGACGGGAATCAGTAAGAGTCGGACGCAGTATGGGTAAGACTAAGTGCATTTGATCGTGGGCAAACGACATGACGTATGCAGCGATCCGACAATATAAGGAGTGATGCGACGGGAATCAGTAAGAGTCGGACGCAGTATGGGTAAGACTAAGTGCATTTGATCGTGGGCAAATTGTCGGGGCCCGACGAATTGGTCACTCCATCTCGGAAGTCGTGCAGGCACTGGGATTTTCACGAGCCACTGTGTCACGGGTGCACCGTGAGTACATCGAATCCGGTAAAACCATCCCTGCAAGGGTCAACTGCCGTGGACAACAGCGTGTGGATGAGCGGGGTCATAATCGGCTAGCTCGCATTGTAACAGCGGATAGATGGGCCACAGTGCAAGAAATCACTCTGCAATTTAACGCTGGTGCACAAAAACGTGTAAGCAGCGACACCATCCAGAACCATCTCCTCGCTATGGGGTACAGAAGTCATCGTCCCACGAGGGTACCGCTGTTGGCCGCACACCACAGGGTGCAAAGATTAGCATGGGCGCGGGAACATCGCCACTGGACCTTAGACATGTGGAAAAATGTTGCCTGGACTGATGAGTCGAGATTCACGTTGGTACATGCGGATGGCCGGATACGAGTACTGCGTAAACCACGTGAAGCGATGGATCCTTCTTCCCAGCAGGGTACTCTTCAAGCTGGTGGGGGTGGCATTCTCGTCTGGGGACTGTTTACGTGGACTGAAATGGGACCCCTGGTATGTGTGACATCGTCCCTCACAGGTCAACGTTACCGGGATATCCTGGACGACCATTTGCTCCCGTTTGTGCGTCTTCAACATCCCACTGGGGACCTCATCCTGCAACAAGACAATGCAGCTCCCGAATTGTATCCGAATGGTTGGATGAACACTCCACCAACGTGACCTCGCTTACTTGGCCCGCTAGGTCACCTGACCTCAATCTCATCGAGCACATCTGTGATGCCATCAAGAGAGATGACCCCCCCCTCCATGAAATCTTCGTGAACTGTGGGAGCTTGTTCAGGGGTCGTGGATGCAACGCTTCTGGTGTCCTGCCGAGTCCATGCAGAGACTAATCGCCGCCGTCATCAGGGCGAAAGGTGGTGCTACACGTTACTAGACAGGTATCTCTAATTCAATTGCCCTTCAGTATATAAACACATCATCATCATCATCATCATTGTCAACCATTATCAATCCACTGCTGGACGAAGGTCTCCCCAAGTTTCCTCCACAATGGTCTGTCTTGTGCCAGTCTCCTCCATGTCACCCCTGCATACTTTCGAATTTCATCCACCCATCTCCCATGTGGTCTTCTTCTGGGTCTTTTCCTGTCCCTTGAATCCAATCTAAAATTTCGGCTGTCCATCGATGATCTGTCCTTCTGGCAGTATGTCCAGCCCATTGCCATTTCAGGGATTTAACTCTGATCATGATGTCTTCCACTCTCGTCATTTTTCGGATCCACGAGTTCCTCTTCTTATCTCTCCTGGTTATACCAAGCATGCACCTCTCCATGCTTCTTTGAGTTGTCTGCAGCCTTTGTATGTCTCTTTTAGTTAAGGTCCACGTCTCCGCACCATACGTAAGCACTGGAAGGATGCATTGATCAAACACTTTTCTTTTAAGACATAATGGCATATTGCTCTTGAAAATTATGCTGTTTCTTCCAAAAGCTCTCCAGGCAAGTTTTGTACGCCGATTAATTTCTTCATCAATGTGACCCTCATTTGATATCTGCTGTCCAAGATAAACGTACGTGTCTGTTAACTCCAGCTTTTCTCCATCAATCGATAAATCTTCATTTCTTGTAAAAGCATTGAACATCACTTTTGTCTTCTGAAAGTTCATTTTTAATCCCACTTCTTTACTCTTGTCAGCAAGTTCCTGGATCATACTCTGCAGCTCTGATGGGGTAGTTGCAAAAATGACTACGTCATCAGCAAAACGAAGGTGGGTTAGATAATCTCCATTAATCTTTATCCCCTTGTTTTCCCAGCTCAGTGACTGAAAAACACCCTCCAATGTGGCATTAAAGAGCTTCGGAGATATGGTGTCACCTTGTCTCACTCCCTTTCCAATTTTTACGTGTGTTGTATTTTCAAACAGCCTAATCTTTGCACTTGCATTTTCATAGATGTTATTAATAATATTAATGTATGCATCTTCAATACCGCAGGTTTTCAGAGCCATTGTAACTGCTGATGGTTTCACTGAATCAAAGGCTTTTTCATAATCGATAAAAGCCATGCACAATGGAAGTTCATATTCCCTCGCTCTTTCAATTAGTTCTCTCAGCACGTGGATATGATCTATTGTGCTGTAGCCACTCCTGAATCCAGCTTGTTCTCTCGGTTGGAGCCATGTCCAGTGTTACCTTCAAGCGGTGTGAAAGAACTTTAGTGAAGATTTTATAAACTACTGATAGGAGGCTGATAGGTCTGTAGTTTCCGAGATCCTCAATGTCACCTTTCTTATGTAGCAGGATCATCGTAGCGGTGTTCCAATCCTCAGGAATCTTTCCTTCATTAAGGCATCGAGTGAAAATTTGGGCGAGTACTGTTTCGATTTCTCCACTTGCTTCTTGTATGATGTCTACAGTAATTCCATCTTCTCCTGGAGCTTTTCCTCGCTTCATGTTCTTGATTGCATGTGCAACTTCTGCTGGAAGGACTGGAGGAACTCTGGTACTGGTATCTTTCATGATGTCTGGAGTGCATATATCATCCCTTTCATATAATTTGGAGTAGAAATCTTTCACTCTTGTCAAAATTTCGCCTCTATTTCTTGTTACAGAACCATCTTCTTTTCTCAGTGCCATAATCTGTTTTCTTCCCTTACTGAGATGTCCCTTTGCTATCTTTAGGCTTTGGTTGTTTTCAATTGCTTTCCTCACTAGTTCACAGTTGAATTTCCTTACGTCTTCAGTGATACTTTTTCTTACTGTCTTGCATAGCTCTATATATTCCACTTTGGAAGTCACATCTTCTTTAGTTGTCCTCATCTCTCTTCTTTTTTGCATCAACATTTTGGTTTTTCCTGATAATTTGTTCACATGCAACTTGTTCTTAGACCCAGCTAATTTTGTTGCTGTTTCCATAAGAGCTTTGGTTACTTTTCTGTTAACTTCAGAGATGTCCACTTCTTCCGATGTTAGGCCTTCTAAAGCAGAGAAATTGTTCTTCAGTTCTAACTTGAAGGTATTATGGTGTTTTTTAAGGTTGGTTATGTCAATAGATTTTGTTTGTCCTATGAGCTTGCCACGTTCAAGTTTAGTGTTGAGGTGCATCTTACATCTCACCAATCTATGGTCACTACCTGTGTTGAACTTGTTTAGCACACTGCAGTCTTCTATGACGAATTTTTTGTTACACATAATAAAATCAATTTCACTTGTCGTCCCATTTGGATGTCTCCATGTCCATTTCCTGTGTGGCTTTTTCTTGAAGAACGAGTTCAAGATGAAAAACCCTTCTGCCTCTGCAAACTCAACGAGAGTATTTCCACGCTGGTTTCTGTTGCCATGACCGAATTTACCTACTGAAGTTTCATTCTGTTGCCGTTGCCCTATTTTTGCATTGAAATCTCCCATAATTATCTTCAAATGCTGCTTACCTTTATTATTTAGATGACAAATTTCCTCATATAATTCTTCAATTTCTTCTTCAGGATGACTTGTGGTGGGTGCATAAGTTTGAATAATCTGAGCCTGGTATCTTTTCGAGAGTTGGATAACAAGTCGTGCAGCTCTGTCAGAGGAACTTTCAACTTCTACAACTTTGTCCTTCAGTTTCTTGTTTATTATAAATCCAACACCACTAGTTCTGCCAGTATCTGTCCCACGATAGTAGAAGAGATGTCCACTTTTCAGTTCGATGAGATCTTCTCCTTTTCTCCTTACCTCACTTAGCCCCACGATGTCCCACTTGATCCTTTGTAGTACCTCTTCCAATTCAAGAAGCCTTGAATCAGAAGATAGGGATATAAACACAAATAACTCTAAAATGCCTAGCTTCAAAAACACACTTCTTACGGTGCACCGCAGTTGCGGGCTCCTGGGCAGAGCAAGAAGTATGGATCCTCGCTGCCGTAATCAAGTGGGTGGACTTCGGAAGCTCTGCGTTCTCAAGTAGTTCCAAACTTCGAATGTTGTTTACAGATTGTTTGCTCATTTCCAACATTATGGGGTAAAGGAAATAGCTCCACACTAAAGGAAGACAATATAAACAAAGGACAAAAAATCTTACGTTTAACATGAACAGAAAAATATTTTTAAAATCAAACTGAAAGGTGCCCAAACATGATGTCCTCGGAAACATGGACGGATATACTAAAGGCATGACTTTTTATATATATTTTGTAAGACAATGGACATGCTAAATTCAAAATTCCGCCCTCCCCAGTGGCGTAGTAATCTAAACGTGACCTCGCTTCCTTGGCCAGCTAGGATTGTTTACTCATTATTCGTCCGACGTGGGTTCGAGTTCAAATCCCGGTCGGGATGTTGTTTTTATCTTATGGCACTGGCTCATTCCCTTCTCTATAACTAGTGGTCCTAAATTAAGGACAGGAGACTGCTTATAGCCCATAGAGTTGCTCTCGGTGGTCGTTAAACCCCCAACCGAAAAATAAATGCCGCCCTGGGGGCGCAGTGCTCTAAGCGATAGTTTCTGACCATTTATCCGAGATGGGATCGGGTTGGAATCGCGTTGAGGCATGGATGTTGTGTTTGTCTTACCCCACTGGCTCTCTCCCTTTCCTGGAACCAGTGGCCCTAAATTAGGTACGGGCGACTGCTTATTTCTTTTTGATTGGAGGTTTAACGACCACCGTGAACAACTCAATGGGCTATAAGCAGTCGCCCGTCCATAATTTAGGGTCGCCGGTTCCAGGAAAGGGTGAGAGCCAGTGCCGTAAGACAGACACAACATCCATGCCTCACCGGAATTCGAACCCGGACCCCTTTCGGACGAATGATCAGAAGCAATCGCATAGACCACTGCGCCACCGGTGCGGCCGACTGCTTATAGCCCATTGAGTTGCTCACGTGGTCGTTAAATTGCCAAACAAAACAAAAAAGGTGGTTTTGATGTCAAACGTCCAATTCTTTAACGAAGTCCTTCCGGAGCTCGTAAAAGGTGACAGCGGATTCTGATGATTCGCACAGACTGTCCGATTTGGTACCAAGAATACCCAATGGGATTCAGATCAGGAGAGTATGTGTGCGCTGCTCTATGTCCGTGTGATTGCCGCTTCCTAAGTATGCAATAATGATCCTCGCACTATGGACTGAATCTTTTGGAGGAATTAACCTTTGGTAGCCATGCAAGGGGTATAGCTACGCGACTGGTACCCATATACTGCTCCGATACTGCGCAGCAGTTAACTTGCGTTGGATGGGTATGAGGGGCGTGTGGTGTCCATACATGAACCCCACCCCAAACATTACTGAACCACGCTGCGTAAAACCCGATTGCTCTAACTTAGGGATGCCGGATGGCGTCAAACCGGATTGCCCTAAACCAGTGGCCCTAAATTAGGGACGGGCGACTGTTAAAGCCCATTGAGTTGCTCACGGTGGTCGTTAAACCCCCAACCGAAAAAAAAAATGCCGCTCTGGTGGGACAGTGGAAGAGTACAACTTACGACGCCATTTTCAGACTGTCCATGGGGAGAAGTATTATTCACTGCAGAGGCATCTTCGAGAGGACAAACTGAAGAAACTGAAAACGGATTTAAGTTCACAAACAAAATGTGTTTCAGAGAATTGTTAAACAGAAAACAGATAATGTTAAGGCAAGCTATATTGTATGAAAAATGATAGCTGAAAATTCTAAGCGTTTTACAGACGGTTGTTTTTATAAAATAATATTAGTTAAAATAGCAGAGTGTATTTGCCCTGACAAAGTGAATGAATTTAAGGAAATAAGTCTTTCGCCAAACACCGTTGCTAGTAGAATCGATGAACTAAAACGATATAAACGATCGGTTAATGCAAAAGATATCAGAGTTCCTTTACTTTTCCCTTGCAATTGACGAAGGAACTGACGTAACAGATGTCGCTGAGTAGGCTGTTTTTATTCACAGGGTGGATGAAAATCTTGGGTATCGTTCACTTGATCGAAAGGTCACTTGACCGAAAATCACTTCGCTGAAAATCACTTGATCGAAAGGTGCATTTCACCGAAGGGTCACTTGACCGAAAAGTTCATTTCACCGAAAGGTCACTTGACCGAAAAGTTCATTTCACCGAAAGGTCACTTCACCTAAAAGTTCATTTCATCGAAAGGACATTTAATCGAAAAGTTCATTTCACCGAATGATTACTTTACCTAAAAGTTCATTATATCGAAAGATCATTTCACCGAATAGTCAGTTTATCGAAAACTTAGAATTTCGTTGTTAGAGATCTGTTTAAGTGTGGTGCTGGTTTTTGAAAAACTACATCGGGTTGTATAAAAAATACACTTTTAATTTCTATGAAACACTTCCCCATGAGTAGGTTTTCCGAAATATAACATTAATTATAAGGCCTAGATCTGTGCCTTTTTGTCAAATTTTGATCCTCCGAGCTCATATTCATAAGGCTTACATAGCAAATCAAGTAAATAATGTTCCTCTTTTACTCAACCACAAAACATTAATTTTTTGACCGTAGGGCCATTTTAACAGATTTTAACCCTACTCATATTCATGAGCATTACATAAAATGTGAAGTAACTTTTTATGTAAACCTTATGAACATGAGCACGCACGGTTAAAATTTGCTAACAAGGCCTAAGCCGAAACCTAGGGCCCTAAAATTGATTATTTTTGCCTGAAAAAATGTGCAACATTATTAACTTGACTTTTTATGTAAACCTTATGAACATGAGTTCGTACGATTAAAATTGATTAAAAAGGCCTAAGCCAAAGCCTAGGGACCTAAAATTGATTCTTTTTTGCCTGAAAAAATGCGCAACATTATCAATTTTACTTTTTATGTAGACCTTATGAACATGAGCACTGAACATGACTTTTAGTAAACCTTATGAACATGATTAAAATTTGCTAAAAAAGGCCTAAGCGGGGAGGCATAGGAACTTAAAATTAATTATTTTTGTCCTGAAACCAAATCTTGGAGTTCTCTATGACACGGAGAAATCAAAAGTGCAATTTGAGTATGATCCCTTAACGTTTCAGTGGTCTGTCTGCCGAACTTGCACCATGCTTCAACAGATCCTGTAATGAAATCCAAAGTTTTCGTTAAACTGACCCTTCGGCGTAATGACCTTTCGATGAAATGAACTTTTAGGTAAAAAGACCTTTCGGTGAAATGAACTTTTAGGTAAAGAGACCTTTCGGTGAAATGAACTTTTCGAATAAGTGACCCTTCCGTGAAATGTACCTTTCGATCAAGTGACCCTTCGGTGAAATGAACGTTTCGATCAAGTGATCTTTCGGTGAAACAATCTTTTTTGGTGAAGTGATTTTCGGTCAAGTGATTTTCAGTCAAGTGACCCTTCGGTGAAATAAACGTCGGGCAATTGAACCAGACCCGAAAATTTTAAAGTAACTGAAGAACTACTTCAAGTAATACCAATGCATGATACTACGAGAACTGATGACTTTTTCACAAAATGAAAACAATGTTTGAGGAGGAAAAACTGTCTTGGACTAAACTGGCATGTTTAGTTACAGATGGTGCGTCTGCAATGGTTAGTTCAAAAACGGCGTTGTTGGAAAAATAGAAAAATGTTGATCGATGAAGGTTTACCTACTCCATTTGTGTAAGGGTGAGTCGAAAGTTTTGCAATATTTGCATAAACGCATGTGCTGCAGCGGGTACATCACGTGTTTAAACTAGCTCAAGTCGCGCACTGCAGTCAGTCGAAAGGGATATAAAGTGGTAGTCGTTGCTGTGAACAGCATTGCATGTCGTCGTTCTGTCTGTGGTTGGGACGCCCAAAAGATGAACAGCCACAACCGGCTAATTAGGGAACTTTTGCTTCACGAGTTTGAACTCCGCCATAACGCTGCTCAAGCAACACGAAACATTTGTCATGCGAAAGGGGAAGGCTTCGTGGACCACAACACCGCAACCAGATGGTTCAAGAAATTTTGCTCAGGTGACATAAACCTCGAGGATCATCCAAGGTCAGGTAGGCCGTCTGGTGAAATTTTGAGAAGATAATCCATTACGAATTTGTTCCAGACGGTTGGGCCATCAACGCCAACCTCTACCCTGAACAGCTGGAGCGGATGTATGCCATTTTGGAGGAGAAGTACCGGGCACTGATGAACAGAAAGCGTACTCTCCTACAGCAGAACAACGCTCGGCCACATACCGCTCGAACCACCTGTGTAAAACTCCAGGAACTTGAGGTCATCGAACTGATGCCACATCCATCGTATAGTTCGGACTTTGCCCCGTCGGATAATTACATGTTCTGGTCCATGACCCACTTCCTTCGTGGGCGGCACTTCAACAACCAGGAGGAGGTGGCATCTGGGGTGAAGGAGGTCTTAGCCTCGAAGGACAAGCACTGGTATCGCAGCGGAATCGAAGAACTGGCAGACAGATGGCTAAAGACGGTGCAACACGATGGACTATACTTTGAATGCTAGTCAGCTTTCATCGTAAAAGTACGTATGAAGACATAAATTGATCCAAATACTGCAAAACTTTCGACTCACCCTTATACATTTTCTTTGCATTATACATGAAGGCGCATTGTGTGGCCGTGTTTCAAAAGTTAAAAATATTTTGAAGCCTGTGGTAAAATTCATAAACTACATTAGCTCCAGAAGCTTAAATCACAGACAGTTTACTGCTTTTCTCAAAGATATTGGCTGTGAGCATAGGGATATTTTGTATCACTCTATGTAAGGTGGCTTATCTGTGGACGAGTGTTAAAACGATTTTTGGATTTTCGAGATGAAATAAAGATGTTCCTTGAAAGTAAAAATCAAGACGTCTCGCTTTTTGACGATCCAAAATTGGGCTACACTTTAGATTTCGGCCCTCGTCGTCTGCTTCAGCTAACGCGCTAATGGAATGCCGGGAGAAACGTTTCGCGATAGGTGGGGCTGCAGCTGCGGCGGCATTTTTTCCCGCGCTGTGTGTGTTACGTAATCGCTGTTTGCTGAGTGCGTGAGCCGTGAATCCCGCATACTTACTTCTGTTCGCCCTGTTCTAAGCGATACATGGCTTGTGTTTTCTAAGCGATACGTGGCATGTGTTTTTTCCAGCGTGCGTTGTAGCTCTATCAGTAGCCATGTGGAACTGGAGGCGTTTCTTCGACGAAGTTGTGAAGGATGAAAAAACATGTATTGCATGGTGTGAGAGGAAAGGATTGCTTCCAACCGAACGAAGATGTTCCGCAGGTCATCCAATGAGTTTGCGAGTGGATATGTGTCCTCGTTTAGGACAATTCAGGTGTAGGAAGAATCACGTTACAGGGAAAAGTGAGCAGTGTTCCCGTTTACTTGGGACGTGGTTTGAAGCTGCTTGTATTCCTCTTGATAAGGTGTTTGATCTGTACTTTGATGATTTCGATGTCTTGTATAATATTCGTACACTGTGACGCACAATACTGTATGTGTCTGGATTCGAATTGTTTGTGTTAACCACGACCAGTGTATGAACTCAAGTTGTATGTGTTACCTGGGACCAATAAATAATATAAACACAAAACCTTCCATTAAAAAAAGTCTGAGTCAGTGGTATTTAAGCGCCTAGCTTCTGATGTAGCTATGATCCTTTTCCTTTGAATTTGTCATGGCCGGCTTCTTCCTCTCAAGAGCTTACATAGAGTTCAACTCGTGTTGCTACTGGCATCACAGCACCTTCATTTTCAGCTGAACGTGTTTGTTTGGAAAACTTCCGTCATTCCATCCTCGTATCTTGCCATATAAGGCCTTTGGTACAGTTTGACATGTCAAGCACGTTGACATCCCTGCTGCTTCAGAAGATGCTATTCAATCTTCTTCCACGTCTTATGCAGATAAAGTCGCGTATGGATTTACAATGAAGGACAACCCACCAGTGAGCGCTCATACGACTACTTTTTTAGACTCTGCTGTCCTTGAGAATCTAATACTTCTTATGAAACTGTCTGGTGCTCCGGGGGCTTTCCAAGAACGGAAGAAACCAGGCGTTAAGTTACGCGTGCTTCCTGATAATCCTATTTTTGCTTGTCTGTCGGGTATGGGTGATACTTTCCAGTGTGAAGATGTATCTGATATCGCTAGGATTCGTTCTGTGATAATCTTTTATTTACTTTCTCTCCGGGCCAAAGATCGTTCACTTCAAAACGATATTGATACCAGTGCTCAACATCTTTTCCTTCAAGTACTAAAATACACAGCAGTGAATTCCTATTTAGGATATACCTCTTGATGCGTCTGACTATTTTGTGAACAATATTATGAAAAAGCACGACAAGGTGGTAACCAAGATTCGTCATTTGCGAGCTCTGACACAGGACGAGCGATTTTCTCATCTGAAATGTTTCCTGCGCCGAGTTCATGGGTTGTTCCTTGATGCTGATGAGGTAAGTTTGTTCTCCTAAATTTTCTATTTGAAAGTCTAAGTTTGGTTGAACACAGTGTATCTTACTAATGACAGTGTTTTCAATGCTAAGAGCTAGATCGTATTAAAGCTAATTGCCCTAAGTTTTCCGCAGTTTTACCCTGTTCCTCAAAACAAATTGCAGTTTCCACTTCATCAAAGGGTACATACAGTCTGTGCCGTCACCGACCGTTGATTATACGTCTACTTATGGTTCTCCTAAACGTACTAATGTGTCTGTAGACTTAATTCACGGGTGTGTCGTGAGGGTTTTCTCTTAAAAGGGCTAATTTCTGACTGTGTTCAACTCTCCACAGTTTCGCTAAAAATTGAAGTTAGATATTTCTACACCGCCTGGTAGAGACCAGAGTTAGAAACAGGTCAAAACTTTCGGACCCGACCCGATCCGATCCGGACCCGTAACTGACCCGGCAAATCTGTTTTGAACTATAAATTCGAAACAATTTATATATATGTATATATAAACGTAATATATGTATTCATCCCAATAACTGCTTGCTATTTAATAACTAAAATCCTTCTTTAATAATAAAATTTGGTTACTTGTTAAATTTTAGTGCCATTTTAGTGCCACTATTTTGCTTAATCCAGAAGCAATGGCTGACTATGACTGTGACCATGGAGTATATTACAAATGGTAATAATTATTTACGATTACACAAATGCATTTTTTAAATGTATTTAGATTGTTCGCTCTTTCCACCCTTTGATGGAGGTGCGCATGCTTTCATATGGCCCGTTAGATTTTTGGTTCCATAATCTTTTATTACACCGTCGACATCTTTGTAATTATACACTTTCCACATTTTGAACAACAAGCAAGACCAAACAACACATAATTATTCACCGGTTCCTTAATGAGACGAAACAATCTCCAGCATTCACTCTTCCCCTTGTGGTTTTCAACAAGCACGTATTTGTTGGCCTCGACGCCTTTCTCAACCTCCTTAATATTAAATCCATCCATATTAACAAATAAGGAGTTAATTTCGACATGACATATCATGGGAACGGGATATTAGCACATCAATCGAAAACCTCTGAATCCTCAGTGAAAAAAATATGATGTGAAAAGTAACTCTTAGTCATACAGGGAACTTCGCACGGAGTGAGTAAATCAGCTGAGAATCAGGCAAATGGCGTTTGCCTGTACCTTGCCCTGGACAATCTACTGTAAAAAAACGCAAAGGAAGGATCTTTTTACAATATGGAGTGTGTGTGTTATCTGACGTCGTTCTGTGGAAATCTTCGTTGCTTTAAGAAAGAGACAATATTTTTGCATGGCAAATCATTATTCACCGTACAGAATTCCACAACGTGCATTTTTCTTTGGAATATATTTTTCTCTTTTCAAAAGTAAAACTGGAATAAAACCGGGTCAAAATCTGGTCAGGAACAACTTGACCCGACCCGTTGGACCCGCAAGAAATTGTTGACCCGTGACCATCTCTGCTACAGACCCAATATCGTACTTTTTTGCCTCAATAAAAGTGTTCAACCAGTGGAAAACTGGCGAACCATAAACTGCCATGGAAGCTGATTTTGTGCGGTCGATACTTTAGGGAGATGTATCGAAGAACCTGAAGCCTAATATTAATGGTAGTCACAATCATTTAGTGTTTAAACATCTTTTCAACACAAGGCTGCGAATCATTGTAGTGTTTATGTTGAAGCAATTTTTTGATAACATTTTACTCATTTTTCTGAAATGCAATATTACGTATTCCTAGTTCGGTACAAATACGCGTGTTAGAAAAAGCACCGTTTTCGTTGCTGAAATAATGAACCTGGTACGTACTCTAATCGAGATGGTTGGAGATTCTATTCCACTCTTAGGAATTGTGTAGCGCGATAAATCCAGAATTGTAAAATTCTCTGTCTTAGTGAAATGGAAAATCTACTAATTTCGATACCAACAATGCTAATATCATTTAATTGAAACGTGCTGTGGAAATATATAACAATATCATACACCTTAATAAAAAGTGTATGCTTGTATGAAAATTCTTTGGCAAGTCCAAATATCATAAAAATACATGAAACAGTTTTCCATGATGCGACAAATCTCGGAAAACTCTACCTGAACTGTAGTTTAGGAGCATCTGCTGTAGGTTGACTTTCAGTACTTATTAAACAGAACAACTGCGACCATCCACTGTAAGCTGACTTTTTTGTATTTTGTAATGTAATTATTACAAACACTGTATAAGTTCCGGTATATTCATCTTCATACTTTTTATCTTGGAACAAGTGCCACACGCTTCAACATTCAGACTAATGGCATGCAGTCAAAACTGACAAAAATTATCTATACGAATGATTTATATACATATGTACATACACTATTATGTTCAAACACAATTATATATGTATTCATCATATTCAAATAAGAAATTCTGTGGCAAAATCAAAACTGCAAATGTCATATAATTTAAATGATCAATTCCTTTATAATGCGGCAAAAAATACTTAGTCTCGAAAAAACTTCACCTAAACTGTAGTTTAAGAAATATCTGCTGTAGGTTGACTTTCAATACTTTTTAATAAAAATATCTGCGACCATCCGCTGTAACTGACTTTTTTGAATTTTATAATGTAAACACTGTATAAGTTCTAGTATATTAAATATTCATTTTCATATCTTATAGCTTGGAACAGAAGTTATTGTTTTTGACATATCTATCTAAACCAAAATTGTTTTTTCAAGACATAAATTACTTTCAACTGAAGAAAACAATCTTATTGTAGCTGAAAGACTGCCCAAAACTGCAGTTCAAGAATTCGTGCAACTTATTAGGAACAGAAAGGTAAGTTAATCGCTGCAAGTCCAGCAAAAAAGAGAAAAAACGTGCATATATATCCGTATAAACCAACCTAGAAATTTTACTATACGTGAACCTTAATGCTTTAACTCATAAAATGAACTTGGAGTACTCTGCCCTAGATGTAAATAATACATCTGTGCCGTTACAAAGGCAAAATTTAGGGGTTTTATTGATTTTGTGCTGTAATATTAATAGTCAGAGCCACCCTTAGGGTTATGCGACAGATGCGGTCGCGCTCTCACACCCTAAGAAATGAAAGGGAGCGAATTTCTTATTTTCAATTATTCTGATTTTATTTTTTAAACTCCTGTCCGAGATGGGTCCGGGTTCAAATCCCGGTGAGGCATGGATGTTGTGTTTGTCTTACGGCGCTGGCTCTCTCCCTTCCCTGGAGTCAGTGGCCCTAAATTAGGGACGGGCGACTGCTTATAGCCCATTGAGTTGCTCACGTTGGTCGTAAAACCTCCAAAAAAAAAAAAAAAACTCAGTCTCGTTTAATCTTTTTTTTTTTTAATATCGATTGCTGAATTTATATCGGCAGCAAACTACAATATTATGTCGAGCGAATCATTAGTATTGAAGCCATATCTTTCAACGTGCACTGATAGTTATCGAAAAAGTTGCGCTAGTGAGTTACTTCCGTGTGATGTCAAAACTGCAGCCGATGCTTTAACATGCATGAATAAAATTCAGAATCCTTTCCCTAATGCTTTCATCGCCTAAAGATTATTACTTACTGCCTCAGTAACGGTGGCAAGCGCAGAAAGAAGCTTCTCACGCGCGTAGCTCATTAAATCTTATTTAAGAGCATCCATCTGTCATGTCTCAGGAAAGATTAACTTCTTTGGCAACTTTGTCAATTGAACCGGATAAAGTAAGCAAACTGAATTTTGATGATTTAATAGCTGACTTTGCTGGGATAAACGCAAGAAAAGTCCAGTTCATATAAGGTGAGCTCTGTAATGGCCGCCCCGGTGGCGCAGTGGTCTAAGGCGTTGGCCTCTGATCATTCGTCCGTAAGGGGTCCGGGTTCGAATCCCGGTCAGGCATGGGTGTTGTGTTTGTCTTACGGCACTGGTTCTCTCCCTTCCCTGGAACCAGTGACCCTAAATTAGGGACGGGCGACTGCTTATAGCCCATTGAGTTGCTCACGGTGGTCGTTAAACCTCCAATCAAAAAAAAAAAAAAAAAAAAAAGCTCTGTAATGTAAGTACTTTCCCATAATAGGTAGAGACTGTGAGGGCAGGACGTATGCTGGTGTGCTTGTTTTATCTGCATCATTTAAGACATTTACAAAATATCAGTAGTGTTCAAAAAATTTTAAATGCTGTCTTTCGTAATTGGTTAATTTTCAAACTTCTTGACGTTTCATTAAACTGTACAGATAACTGTAACAAACCATATTTTAAGTATGTTTTATGTCTAGTGTAGGGGGTTGATAGTTACTACTTCTAAGTTTGAAAAAACATGCCAAAAGACAAGTTTTTTTATTAGCTATGTCTACATTTCTCTCATTTGCTATACTGTTCGAAATCTATCTCGCAACTCAACAGTAAAACGAGTTCCAGTATATTTTCTCTGTAAAGCACCTCCTCTGTAGGCAATTTTAGCTTGTTTCAGCTTCGAAAAGATTAGATCATGTGTAGAGAATTTTAGGAAGGAAGTGTCTGATCCCAGGTCTTAAACAACTCTTAGAAATAGGAAGCTAGGAGATTTGAGCTAAAGTGCGCGATAGGAAAGTGACACCGAAGTGAGGTAGAAAGGGAGAGGAAGACGCCCTTATTTATTACCGGGGTGGGGGGAGCAGTACCCGGGGTCCGACGGCGTAACGTGCCCATCCGATGCACGACGGATATTTAGTGGTTCGAGTGTTTGTACCTGACTGGGATCGAACCTGAGGTTTTCTCCGTGGCAGTCATGGACGTTATCAGCTTCGAAAATGTGGTTTAACAAGCTATTTGAGTCACTGACAAGCAAGGGCTTGCATATATTTTTCTGGGAGAGCGGCGAAGGAAACTGAAAGTTTTTGAAATCCACCAGGACAAAATAAAAGTGCCGCCCCGGTGGCGCAGTGGTCTAAGGCGCTGGCCTCTGCTCATTCGTCCGTAAGGGGTCCGGGTTCGAATCCCGGTCAGGCATGGATGTTGTGTTTGTCTTACGGCACTGGCTCTTTCCCTTCCCTGGAGCCAGTGACCCAAAATTAGGGACGGGCGACTGCTTATACCCCATTTGAGTTGCTCACGGTGGTCGTTAAACCTCCAATCAAAAAAATAATAAAATAAAAGTTAATAAAAAATAGAAGAAAAAAATTAGAGCATTATTTTTTAATGTCGATGCATTTTTATTATATTAAAGCATTTTTTGAAGTGTACGTCGCATTTTAACAAAAAAGAACACTTCGGGGGAAGGGCAAATCTCCTTGCCCCCCCCCCCTCTAAATACGCCCCTGCTGACAGGAATAAAGTGTATTGATATGCTTAGTATAGAATTCTATAGAATGAGCTGTTTGCACTGCAGTTTAAATTGACTTTGAAAGAGCAACTGATGCAGTGTTTGCTGGTATACATTTTCTTTTCACACGCCATGTTGTCACCCTCGTCCGATTCAGATTCGATTATCTGCTTTATTTGCTCCATTACTTATAAAACAGTCTTACATTTCAGGTAACTCTTTCCAAATCCATTCCCATGTTTGGCGATATCCGAAAGTTCCATTGGCAAATTTTCTTTTCCTTGGGAGTGACCTTTTATATTTATCGAACTTAGAAATCATTTCCAAAATCTCTTCTAGTATACTTTCAAGAAATTTAGAATAGTGAATATTTTAAACATTTCTGGGATCCGGACAAGATATATCGCAAACTAACTCTCCAATTTTCTCAAACCTGTATTTCAACGTAGTACTAGCTGCATTCACTAGGCTGTTAAATACCTGTTTATGATAGTGGTCCATCTCGTCCGCAAGGCTTTCATCTGGGTGCTCTTCAGATATAATTTTATTTTGGAGTTTAATGAGGACCATGAGTGACCTGTAGGGCTATAAGTAATCGCCCGTCCCTATTTTAAGGACACTGGAACCGCGGAAGGCCAGTGTCGTAAGACCAGCACAGCATTCATGCCTAATCCGAACCCAGGTCCATCTAGGACGAAAAGATCAGAACCCAGTGCTTCAGACCACAAATCCACATGGGCAACTTATTGTATCCATCTGAGTGTCCCTGACAATCTTTCGATGTCGTGGTAGGGGACCGAACTTCCTATATTTCTTTACTTCGTCTAAGTGGTTTACATGGCATCAGCGAACAAACTTACACTGAAAGGACAAATAATTACGTACACTCCGGTGAAAATACGCAACGCAGCAAGACAGCAGCAAATCGCGGTGTGCAGGAAAACAGATTGGGACTATAGAGAGGGTCGGTACGCACAGGAATACATTCCGTCAAGTGCCAGCATGGATCGAGGCCAAGTCGTCTGAGCCAGGAAGGTCGGACGTTCAATCAGCGCAACGGCGAAACTGTTAAGAATTCCGCGACAAACCGTAGCAAGTGTGTGTGTTACCAGTACGTGAAATCCGGCAAAACCGCTAACAGTGGGATGAAATGTGGCCGTAAAAGTGAATTAGATGATCAAAGGCGTCGACGATTGGCCCGCATCGTACAGACGAATCGGAAGGCTTGTTTGCAGCAAATCACGTCACAATTTAATGAAGGAGCATCCATCCACAAGCCTATGCACCAATACAATTCGTCGACACATGGCACAACTCGGCTGAGGCAGTCGACGACCACATCGTGTTCCGATGTTAACTGCACAGAATCGCATGATTTGGCTGCAGTTTGCGAAGGCCCATCGAAACTGGAGCATGGATGATTGGAAACGCGTCATATGGTCTGACGAATCCTGTTTCACACTATATCGCGCCGATGGCAGGCAGCGTGTGTGGCGTAAACCACACGAAGCTATGGATCCCGCATGCCACGTTGGGATACTACAGACCGGTGGAGACGGTGTAACTGATTGGGCAGCGTTCACGTGGTCCGGCCTGGGTACCTCTTGAGTCTTCCGTCACTGGTTCCAGCTATGTGAAGCTCCTGGCCAACCCCCCCCTCTTGCATTACGTGTTTCTGTCCGGACCAAGTTCCGATCTTTCAACAGGACAACGCTCGAGCCCATCGATCCTGGCTTTAGGAGCATAGCAGTGAGCTTATCCCACTCGCATGGCTCCCTCGCTCACCGGACATCAACCCCATACAGAATTTATAGGACACAGTGGAACGAGCTGTTTGTGATCAATCATCTCCACCTACATCTCTGCCTGCTCTACGCCAAGAACTCTTAGATTGTTGGTCAGCGATACCTGAGTCTGTGTTTTAGAACCTCATTGCGTCCATACCTGCAAAGGTGGATGCTGTCCTGTGTGCAAAAGGTGGTGCCACACGCTATAATGTGAATGTACGTAATAGTTTGTCCCTTCAGTGAATGCTTTAGTATGATTTTGGCTGAAAAGCAACCTTCTGATTGGATTACGGTTACTCACAGGGACCTGCTCCAGAACCAGCATTTGAGCAGGGCATGTACAGCAGCGAAAAACACTTCCGTTTAGTTGTAGGGTTATTCAACGACAAGTAGCGTAAGTTGATTGTGATATAGGAAATCAGCCGAAAAATAGGTAGCTTAAGTTTGAAAGTCTGGCAGAGCTGGGAAGTATGAAAAAAAAAACGTGTGTGGTTTAAGTTGCAATATGCGACTAAGTTTGTTTTGTTTTTTTCTTCGGAGTCGTCGAAGTGGTAAACTTTGTAGCAGGACTTGATTTTTTTTTGAGCATGGAAAAGTACGGAGAAGTATACTTTTTTGTTTTGAATTATCATGGGGTCTAACGGCCCTCTTCCAGGTGTTCATGGCACTTTTGAATCCTCTGGTGATGCTTCTGTTCGATGCGGGCGCTCAGTTGAAGGGTATATTCATAAAAATTTAAAGAGTTCTGAATTATAATCTGCTCATGTTCCTCAGTCTCATTCGACCCGTCTTAAGAAGCGTGAATTATTATAATAATAAGGTGATAATGATGTGCATTCACACGCGATATTTATTTACAAACATAGAGATGTCTTCTCTGGAAAAGTTCACTTGGAGTAATTAGGTCTTAAATTCATATGTTGTTCCGAAATGCATTCTTTTATGCCCACTTTCACAGCAAAGAGTTCCAATTGAGTAAACTTAGTGAGTCTTAACCATGATATGTAGAAGCATAATAAAATAACATATTGAATTTTTCCGCAAATGAAACAAGACCTGTTAAGAATGAGGTGAACATAAGCTCACTGATATGGTTAGTTCGGTTCAGTAGAGGCTTTGCTCCCTTCCAGAAGTTTAAAAGAAAAAAATAGCATTGAGTTATAATGACTGTGACAGTTCAATCCTGCCTGTCTTCACCGCAGACTGTTTGTCGTGCGATGACCACTTTATGCTGAAATTATGCACTGTAGTTGGGCTACGAGCGGCGTTATATTCTTGTTGTAGTCTGGAGCAGAGTTGAGTTTGAAATAATGATAAAATATTTCGTGCGTCAATGAATCCAGAGAAATTAATCCGTCTTCACATGATAATTAAAAGAACGGCATTTGATGAAAGCTTTAATAAAATATGTTCACACATTAAAAGTTTCAAATATTTAACAGACCTTTCAGGACTCGCACTGGTCCCATCATCAGATGTAAAATGCGCAAACAGGATCATTGATTACAAGACTTCATATACAGGGTTGACAGGTGATGGTCAAATTCCTGTTAACCCTAATCAGGAACGACAGAGACTCGGTCAACACTTTAAATAAACATGGGGTATGTTCTATACCCATGAAAGCTATCGATTCAAACACCGAAGGTCAAGTCTAAATTGGTTCTGCGCTGCGTACCTTGATGAGTAGACTATATGAACATAATTATAATTTCAGAAGTAATTGCAGTACTACAGCCTTATCCTGCCTTTGTCTAAAAGGTACGCATCAACCTGATTGGTTGGGGGCAGACATCCTTGCTACTGCAACAGCAAGATCATCAATCCTGTTTACAGAAGGCCTTCTCATTTACAAATTTAGATATTCGTGCTGTAATGACTATTCCCTTTCCACTATCCCTCTTCCCTGGCAATTGTTATTGAATGACGAGACGAGCCAAACCAGCGACTTCTTAGAGACTCGAATAGACAAGTCTCCTTCCTAAATGTTTCATGTATTTACATATTGACCCACTTGTGTGTTTGACCGCCACCTGTGAACCCTGTATATAAAGTCTTGTAATCAATGATCCTGTTTGTGCATTTTACATGTGATGATGGGACCAGTGTGAGTCCTGAAAGGTCTTATTTTAAATATTTTAAACTTTCAATGCATGGTCATCTTTTACTAAAGCTTTCATCAAATGCCATCCTTTTAATTTTAATTATCGTGTGAAGAAGGATTAATTTCTCTGGAGTTTGAAATAATCTTCAAATTTCCACGGGATTCTCTTAAAAATGTAACTCACAGACTTACACAGTTGAGTCACATTGTGATCACCAGCTAATATCCAGAGTAACTGCTGTGTACCGCGCGGAGCGCAGCTGGACGGGCTGGGAATGACACAATAAGATGCTGGAAGATGTTCGCAGGTACGTGCAGCTATGCTGACTGCAGTGCATTTGACAGCTGATGGATGGTGCGTGATGGAGGATCCATAGAGCGATCAACACGATCGAGGTGGTCCCACAGATGCTCAATTGGGTATAAGTCTGGGGAATTAAGGGGCCAAGGAAGTACTTTGAAGTCTTCATCGTGCTCTTCCAACAACTCTCGGACATTTAAATTGTTTGACACGTCGCATTGTCGTGCTGGAAGATCCCATCCGCCCCAGGGAAGACAATCAGCATGTATGGGTGTACGTGGTCTTCATGGATGATTTCATAACGAATTCGGCCCATAGCGCCTTCCATAGGTATGAGTGGACCAAGAGAATGCCACGAAAACATTCTCCAGACCATAACGCTGCTCCCACCAGCTTGTGTTCTTCCAGCAATGGTTGAAGACGGTTTGTTCTCCGATGTTTCTCGCCTTTTACGCCAACAAACAACCGTTAGATGAAGCAGAAAACGTGGGTCATCGGAGAAAGCAATCCTTTGCCAATCAGCGGAGCTCCAATTACGATACTGCCGTGCAAATGTAAGCCTTTTTCTGCCAATGCACCTTCGTTAGCAGAGGTGCAGTGACCATCCGTCTGCATCGGAGCCCCATACGCAGCAGGGTTCGCTGAACTGTCGTTTTAGACACACTTCCGGTAGTTCCCTGGTTCATCCGGCCCGTGAGTTGCTCCACTGTAGGGTCTCAATATGCCCTCCCGCACCTTCGAAGCCGACGTTCACCTCTCACATCAATGGCACGTAGTGCTCCGCGGTTCCACGTCGCTTATTCGCAATGGTGCAATTTCTCCAATCATGATACACTTTAACCACAACAGCACGCGAACAGTTCGCAAACTGCGCTATTTCAGAAATACTGCCACCCTTGGCCCGAAAGCCGATAATCATCCTTTTTTACAAACTTGATAAATCGCTCCTCTTCTCCATGATAGCAACGAGTGATATGTTTTCAGAATGTCTACAGCACACCTTATATACCCTGCAAGCCAGCTCACGATACCTGTCTTCATTCGTTGGCTACGCGCTGTGGACGTCAAAAGTAGGTGGTCACAATAATGTGACTCGACTGTGTATATCTGTTCTGTAATACAAATGCATTCAATAATTTAGGAAGTACTTCCGGAGTGCTGCGTGTATTCCTCCGACGCGTTTGTTTGTTTAGGTTTCAGGTCGTTTCTTTTGCGTATTAAACCACGGATTGCTAATTTTGACACTAGTTATATCCTCAGCTGTGTATCCCCTTCTGCCGGGGTGCGGAAGGGGAGGGGGGATCTAGAGCGACATAGCTGAGGATATACCTACGGAGCCGATAATATGAATTCTTGAGCAACTAAACCATCTAGTCCAACGAAAAATACATGCGCAGTGAAACCATCCAATCCAGCCCAACAGAAAACCTCCTAATCCAACGAAAAACTCTTTTGGCTAACTGTCTCCCTCTAAACCCAAGCAAGTTTGTAAAGTCAGTTCAACTACGTATCAAAAACCGTCCGAACAAATGAAGACCACTATTTGACTTTACGAAAGTCTGTTATTCTTACTAGCAAGCAAGCACGCACGCACGCATTATTTTGAGTTTCCTTGTGGAACTATTTATATCGCGTAGTGGAATACGGAGAGTCACGATGGGGAACGCAAACAAGCCCGCCAACACGTAGAAGTTCGGAAGAACAGCCAGATTTTGTCGGGGTAAACAGGTATGAACATGCTGCTGGTTGATTAGTCGAGAGGGCCAGATAATGATATATTGTGGACGGGCGCTTCGTTCCACAAATCATTTTAGTGAGATTCCAGTAATTTTAGTAGGAGAGGCAATAATGGGCGTTTATGTGATCCACGTCCCCAAGGACGTGGATCACATATACGCCCGCAGATAGTAGGTTGGTGATGTGAAACCTGTAATGAGCTTTTGAAACATGAAATTTGCGGTGTCATTGTATATCTTGTTCATTGAGGTTCTTGTTTTGATCCACAGCTGTTTCAGGCCTTCACTAGGTTGCATAGCTTTATTGCATGGACTGGTATGATGTGTGTGCACAATTCCTTGGTCATAATGTTATGCAGAAGATAAAGTTTGTCCATTAACATTACTGAAAAGGGTAGTTGAAATGATACTAAAGGAACTGAACGTAGCCCAATCAGAGACCAGTTCCGGATTCATGTTGCGGCGTGCTAATTGGAAAATCTTTAGTTTATCTTCATTTTCAGTTGTTTGTGGAATCAGAGGGAAACTTTCATTGGTTTCCATGAGATTTGCATGAAGTAGTTGTGCTATTGGTACTACTGCTGCGAGCTATGACGGAAAACAAGGGTATTCACTATGAGGAGTATATATCGATGAAGAATAGAAGAATGCTTCTGCTGGCAAATAGTGTTTATATATACGGTAAATTGAAATATCGGATTTTTGGGAGATTGGATCGAGAATCACGTCTGCAGCTGTGGGTGGTTTGTTGAGATGGCGCAGAAGACATATAATTCTTGTAGTACGGTATTCCAGGTGTACTTAGGGGAAGAAACTTGCTGTTAATGCACGATATTCAAACTTGCTGAATGATTCCAGTTACAAGCAAACTTTAATAACTAAACACACACACAAGTTAAAATACACTGAGTGGCTACTTTATTATGACCACCCCCTCAGTACTTCGTTGGGCCACCTTTTGCCTGTAATACTGCGTCGATTCTTCGTGGCATGGACTCCACGAGATGATGATAGGTGGTTTGTGGAATCTGAGACCATGCTTGATGAATAGCACTTTCTAGGAGTGTGAGATTGCAGGATTGTGAATCCAGCTGTCGGATGGCTCTCTCAACTTCATCCCACAAATTATCAATGGGGTTGAGATCTGGAGATTGTGGGGCCACCAAAGCAAAGTAAACTCACCGGCATGTTCCTGAAACCAATCCTGTACAATACGAGCACTATGGCAGGACGCATTATCTGGTTGAAAGTAGCCATTGCGAAAAACTATCCACATGACAGGATGCACTTGGTCCGCAACGATGTTTAGATATGATGTGCCAGTCAGACGTTGATCAACACGAATTAAAGGGCCCAAAGCATGCCAGGAAAACATACCCCAAGAGCATAACGTTGCCTCCACCAGCTTGAAGGGTTGTAGCAATGCATTTTGAGGTCCATGCTTTCGTGCTATTTCCGCCAAATTCTCACTCTGCCATCGGCATGGTGCAACTGAAAACGTGATTCATCGGACCACATAATTTGTTTCAAATTATCGACTGTCCAATCCTTGTGCTCCTGTGCGAACTGGAGACGTTTTCTCTTGTTAACTGCAGACAGCAAGGTTGTTCGAACAGGCCTTCGGCTGCCATATCCCATTCGATGCAGTGTACTGCGAACAGTGCGTGCAGAGATCATTTGAGGGGATCCTTGATTAAGATTGTCTGTGATTTGCTGCACTGTTGCCCTTCTGTTGTCTGTTACCAGTCTGGACACTCTCCGTTCCGCCCGAGCAGTCACTAGTCAATGACGACCACACGTTGCACGTAGAGACCCAGTTTTTTGGCTGACAGTCCAGTCTTTAAACACTTGAACAACAGCTTCTCTGGAACATTTCACGAATGCAGCGGTTTCCGTGATACTTGCTCCATGGCTCCGAGCTCCTACAATCATCCCACGTTGAAAGTCCGTCAAATCGCATTTTTTACCCATCTTGTCACCCAAAAATCCCTTCTACTACTGTCGCAAGCACTAAGCTTTCCCTTTTTATACTAGCCTCGCCCTCTGGCGGCAACAGCGTGCAGCCATAGCTCATTTGTTTAAAACTGTCAGGTGGTCATAATAAAGTTGCCACTCAGTGTGTATATGTACATAGTTAATATAGGTATATATATACAATCGAATTTTAACTATGTATATATATTTTAACTTGTGTGTATTTTTAATTATTAAAGTTTGCTTGTAACTGGAATAATTTAGCAAGTTTGAACACCGTGCATTAACAGCAAGATTCTTCCCCTATGTCTTTGGGGCACGAAATATTTTATTTTAATTTGAGGTGTAAATCGGCACGGTTAATTCAGCCGAGAGAAGCTACGAGAGTGAGCACTTCTGATGAGACCCCAGTGGATATGATGCCAGATAAAATTGACCGTGGCACTGAAGATTTCTGTTAGAATATATGCAAGAGTAGAGCGGGCATTCCCAAGATATACGAGAAAAGGAAGTATTATTGTATTTGCAATTACAGCTCTGCGATGGAAAGAAGTAACTTTTTCTACTCTGCTGCAATACGTTAGCATGCGTTGCATTTTTGCAGTAAAGGAGGCCAAGTGGAGGTTGCTGTGCTCATTGGTTTTCTGAACTGAATTCCAAGGATCTGTTACTCGGACGAACAGCAAACACCCCACGACTGTTCTGTGGAGCTTCTCCATTTATCACACCACAGTCTCGTGCTTTTTGCTATGTTAAGAGTCGTACCAGATGCAATTGCGTCAACATTAGACATTATGAAAGTGTGCTAAGTGAGCTCTTTTTTTTTTTTTTTTTTTTTGAACGAAAATTAAGGTCATCGGCATAAGCTGTTACATAGATATCATGATGTCGTTGACTAACAGTAGGAATAGGTATAGATGCCGTGAAAGTGGAATGTTCATGTAAGGGTTCAAATATTATTGCAAAAGGTTGACCTGAC
Organism: Macrothele yani; assembly: GCA_039090855.1. Lineage (NCBI taxonomy): Eukaryota > Metazoa > Arthropoda > Arachnida > Araneae > Macrothelidae > Macrothele > Macrothele yani. Next base: position 122,258,752 of record CM076996.1, read on the forward strand.
AGAGGGCATACGATGAGGATGCCCTTGTCAGAAAGTATGGGGCAGTCATGAAGTTGGTGCTCTCAAAATGGACAGTTTTATCACGATTACATTAAACGTTATAGTGCAAAAGAAATGGCTATGGCGGAAGCTGTTTAGAACAGAGGCAAAGAAAACGTGCCTCAAGTCATTAAGCGCCTGCCTCTAAGATAACAAGTTAGTAAAATCATGCAATGCATTGATTATGATACGCTTTCCAACATACCAGAAATCATTACTCAAGTTATCACTCAAGTAATGAGGATAATGGCTGTGGAATAAATCTTAGTCTTGTGCCCTGAACTTTGATCCCATTTCGATGATATTCATTAGAACCGGTTCAGTATACCTCCGAAATAACATATAAAGTTTTGTCACAATCGAAGCATTGTTACGTAAGTTATGAAGCATAAAGGCGATGGAATGGATTCCGCTCCTACGTCCTGACCTTTGACCCCATTTCGCCCATTTTCAATAGGATTCGTTGACCCCATTTCGCCCATTTAATAGGCAGGCCCCTACAACATACTAACATTTCATACAGATCGAAGACTTTTTACGTAAGTTATGACGCATAATGGCGATGGAAGTGATTCTGCTCCTATGTCCTGATCTTTGACCCCATTTCGCCCATTTTCAATAGGGTTTGTCCCGAAGTGGTCCCCTACCATATACTAAAATTTATTCGAAATCGAACCTTTTTACGTTAGTTATGACGCATAAGAGCAGTGGAATGGATCCCGCTCCTATGTGCTAACCTTTGACCCTATTTCGTTCACGTTCAATAAGGTTCCTTCTCATGTGATCCCCTTCCACATACTAAAAGTTCATCGAAATCAACCAATTTTTACGCGAGTTATTGTGCGGACGACCGTACGCACGCAAAACGGGACGTAATGAGGCAGATGGGAATCGCGACCATCTGCTCGCAAGAGTGTGACGTCATAAAACTTTAATAGGATCCACACACAACGCGTGACGTACGTGAGACAGATGGCGTGACCGCGCGCCAACATATCAAGCGCGAGATTGTGACGTCATAAGATCGTCCCCATGTGGTCCCCTACCACATAATAAAATTTCACCGAAATCGAACCATTTTTACGCACGTTATGACGCATAAAGGCAATGGAATACATCCCGCTCCTATGTCCTGACCTTTGAACCCACTTCACCCATTTTCAATAGGGTTCATTCCCATGTGGTCCCCTATAATATACTAAATTTTCCTCGACATCGAACCATATTTATGCCGCCCCGGTGGCGCAGTGGTCTAAGGCGTTGGCCTCTGATCATTCGTCCGTAAGGGGTCCGGGTTCGAATCCCGGTCAGGCATGGATGTTGTGTTTGTCTTACGGCACTGGCTCTCTCCCTTCCCTGGAACCAGTGACCCTAAATTAGGGACGGGCGACTGCTTATAGCCCGTTGAGTTGCTCACGGTGGTCGTTAAACCTCCAATAAAAAAAAAAAAAAAAAAAAAAAAACATATTTACGCAAGTTATGACGCATTAAGGCAATGGAATGGATCCCGCTCCTATGCCATGACCTTTGACCCCACTTCACCCATTTTCAATAGGGTTCATTCCCATGTGGACCCCTACAATATGCTAAAATTTCATCGACATCGAACCATATTTACGCAAGTTATGACGCATAAGGGCAATGGAATGGATCTCGCTCCTATGCCATGATCTTTGACCCCATTTCGTCCATTTTCAATAGGGTTCGTCCCCAGGTGGTGCCCTACCACATACTAAAATTTCATCGAAATCGAACAATTTTTACGCGAGTTATCGTACCGACCGACAGACGGACGGACAAAGCTGGAGCATATACGCTTCTTCAACCTACGGTTGAAAAGCGTAAAAAACTTCAAGGCGTTCATGTAGGGTGTTAGCAAGGTGATTTAGGTCTCTGACAATGCAGATACTACTAGTGATACTGCGGGAGGGAATGGTATAAGATTGTCCTGGGTGTATTATAGCTAGGGGCACAGGATTCGGGCGTAGGGAGAGGATCTTGGTTAGTATTTTCTAGTCAGCATTTGGATGGCTAATCGAACACCAGTTGTCCGAGTCTAGAAAGCAACCTTTATTCGGAAGTAGACAAATGGCTACTTTGGTAAAATCAGGGAATATGGATTACATGCTAGCACGTAAAGAGGCTGTGTATGTGAGCTGGAAAAACACTTTTGTAGAAGGTAAGCCCATCAAATCCAGGTGCTTAGCGATGATTTAGGTTTGTGAGTGCATTACGTTGATCTGGTGCTTAGCGTGAACGGATAAATAGCTCAGTCAGGAGTTGATGTAAATGAGAAGAAACTTGAGGCAGATTCTGAATAAGAAGCGTGTCTTCTTGGAATAAGATAATGCGAAACTTGCTCGAAAAAGGAAACTTCTGCAATCCTATTCTCTCCCGGAGGGGTCATTGAGGTAAGTGAGCCCTTGTCAAGTTCCTGTGTATGAGGTTTAAAAGCTTCCGTATTCTGATTAAATTGCTTATTTTAACGGTACCATTGGTCTTCTTGCTTATGCCATCCACCTCCGGAAACTTAAGATTTAAAACAACTGCCTCGTTTAAACAGACAACTAACGCTTTTGTGAAGCTCATAGACCTTGCGAATAAGTTACAGAAGGACTGGCCTCCCCTGTGGCGCATTGGTGTAAGTGCTGGCTTCTGACCATTCGTCCGAAATGGGTCAGAGTTCGAATCCCGGCTGGACGTGAATGTTGTGTTCGTCTTATGGCATTGGCTCTCTCCTTTCTTGGAGCCACTGGCCCTAAATTAGAGACTGGGGTCGACAGCTTATAGCCCATCGATTTGCTTCACGGTGGTCGTTAAACCGCCAAAAAAGAGCTGAGGGTAAGGTAACCCTTTTCTGCCACCGAATGTTCCTCAATATTGGAGGTTTAAACTCTCAATTGTAGGGTGTTGTTAAGCACTCCTGGCGAACGCGACCCTGCTTAATGAACTACAACCCATTTTGTTGGGGAAGGTTAACGACAACCTTGAGCAACTCAATGAGCAATAAGCAGCCGCCCGTCCTTAATTTGGGGCTGCTGGTTCTAGGCAAGGGAAGGAGCCAGGTTAATACATGGATGGTGTATTGAACCCTTTAAGCCACCGATGAACTTGAACTAAGTGGTGCCTAAAAGTTTCTGTGCGCTCCCAAACAATTCCTTTTTCTCTCATATCTCAGCAGTACCGACGCTAAGCCTGTCACACGGTCCTCATTCATTCTTTGCTCCATAAGCCAAGAGATAATGAGAAAATGCTAGTCCCTCTGACAAGAGCATTATGCAACTAGCTAGAAACAAGTGACTCAAACATGTTCTCTCTTTTCTCAGATTCGCCACCATTGTTATAGTCCTTTTAGCTGGTAGCCAGAGAAAAAGGATTACTGTCAATCACCCTATAAATGGTTATTTAATCCTTTTTATAGTTATTTAATACAATTAACCGCTATTTAATCCAGCTTAGCTTTTAATAACGAAGCTAAGGGGAACGCAACACTCAGGGAATAAGCAGGTTCACTCTTTCTAGCTACTTTCGGCCCACTTCTTAGTGAATATATCCGTTGGAGCTGATTTCATCCCATTTTGCAAACCCCAAGTTAATTCGTTCAAGCCGGTTAAAGGGTTAAGACAAACACAACATCCATGTCTTACACGGGATTCGAACCCACACCCATCTCGGACGAATGATTAAAAGCCACAGTTCCGTATCACTTGGACACCATGGCCTCAGAACCCATTTCTCCTGACGTTTTAATTCTGCAAGAAACAAACTATTCTTCCACAGCTGAGTTTCACAGATGGTGACAGTGGCCATTTGTGTTCCATGATGAATAATTGGTTACATCATCCAGCTTCAGTGTCACCATCGCAGTGCATTATCGTGCTGCCGCACGATAACAATCCTGTCAAACTTGTAGGCCTATATTTTCGTCCATTCGTGTATTTCTATGTATAGATGCGAAGTGTTCACGTGCATGTACCCCAACACGATACTGATGAGCATTTGTGTTTTAACCGTATTATCCCTCGGATATAATTTATCCCAGTGACTGAAGTAGCGCAAATCCGGTGGGGATTTTAATTATTCCTCGAATCCAAGACTTGGACATATTTCCACATTTGTATGCAACCCACATATTTCGCACACTTTACGTTATCTTAAGAATGTTTATCGTCGTTCCTATTCATCTTAATGGTCTTGCATCTGGTGTTCGATTCGCTCAACGGCACTTGTTGTGGCTAGATTAGACCGTTTCAATATTTCTGCTGCTGTTCATCCCTCAATCGCGGCCATCTGTCAGTGTAACTGTATCAGTGATTGGAAAGCTACTCTTTAAGGTGGACGTCAAGTAATTTTGCTTCCTATACTTCCAATAGAAAAACTTTTGTACACATTTCCTTCACAATTAGTGTGTTCCCAAGGATGGAAATTTGAACATCGATTAAAATAACTTCATATTATAACTTGGAATACTTAACATTTTCTTAAACATAAGCATAATTATATTAAAAAACACTAACGTTTCCTTTCGTGGTGTTGAAACCAGAAAAAAGATGGCGCGACCTGTACTTTGATGACGTCAGTAGACAAATAAATGTTGGATTGCATAATTATGGTTATGTTTTAGAAAATATTAAGTATTCCAAGTTATAAAATGAAGCTACTTTAATCGATTTTCATATTTTCATCCTTGGGAACGCATTAATTTTGAAGAAAATGTGTACAGAAGTTTTTCCATTGGAAGATTAGGAAGCAAAATTACTTGGCGTCCACCTTAAAAGTAGCTATCTACAACTACATTCTTGAAAACGTAGCTAGTTACAAAACTTTTTCTGAAAAGTAGTTACTTTCGCTACTTTTTAGCTACTTTTTCTGCATTTAGTTTTAAGTTAAAAGTGCAGATTCTTAAGATCTCTATACACAGTCGAGTCACATTATTCTGACCCACCTACTTTTGACGTCAACAGCGCGTAGCCAATGACACGTATCGTGAGCTGGCTTGCAGGGTATATGTGTGCTTTAGGTATTCTGAAAACATATTACTCGTTGCTGCCATGGATTAAAGGAGCGATTTATCAGATTTGCAAAAAGGGATGATTATCGGCTTTCGGGGCAAGGGTGGTAGTATTTCTGAAACAGGGCAGTTTGTGAACTGTTCGCGTGCTGCTGTGGTTAAAGTGTATCGTGACTGGAGAAATGGCGCCTTTGCGAATAAGCGACGTAGAAACTGCGGAACATCACTTGCCATTGATGTGAGAGGTGAACGTAAGCTTCGAAGGTGCGTGAGGTCCGATCGACACGCTACAGTGGAGCAACTCACTGGCCGAATGAACCAGGGGGCTACCGGAAATGTGTCTAAAACGACAGTTCAGCGAACCCTGGTGCGTATGGGGCTTCGATGCAAACGGATGGTCACTGCATCTATGCTAGCAAAGGTACATCGGCAGAAAAGGCTTACATTTGAACGGCAGTATCGAATTGGACTTCCGCTGATTATCAAAGGATTGCCTTCTCCGATGAGTCACGTTTTATGATTCATCGAACGGATGGACGTTGGCAAACACAAGCGGGTGGGGGCAGCGTTATGGTCTGGGGAATGTTTTCGGGACATTCTTTGGGTCCCCTCATACCGGTGGAAGGCACTATGAACCGAATTCGTTATGAATCCATCCTTGCAGACCACGAACGCCCATACATGCTGATTATCTTCTCTGCGGCGGATGGAATCTTCCAGCACGACAATGCGACGTGTCATACATATAGAAATGTCTGAGAGTGGTTGAAAGAGCACGATGAAGACTTCAAAGTACTTCCCTGGCCCCCTAATTCACCATACTTAAACCCAATTGAGCATCTGTGGGACCACCACGATCATGTTGTTTGCTCTATGGATCCCTCACCACGCATCCTCCAGCAGCATGGATCCACATACCTGTGAACGCCTTCCAGCACATTAATGAGTCACTCCCAGCCCATCTAGCTGCTGTCCGCACTGCACAGGGCGCTTACTCTGAATATTAGCTGGTGGTCACAATAGTGTGACTCGACCGTGTATGTTCGTTGTTACATATAGCATTCAGGTTAAATTAGGAAAAATTACACAAGCAATTTACTTTGAATTTAGCTTAGTTGTGATCGTCATGTATTACTCATTTTAACACATTCAGTGGCTTACACCGATCAGCCATTACATTATGACCACCTATCTAATAAGTTGTAGGACCCCCTTTAGACCGCAAAACAGCGGCCACTCGGCGAGGCATCGATTCGATCAGGTCGCGATAGGTATCCTGGGGTATCTGGTACCATAATGTCAACAGCAGGTCCTCCAGTTCCCGTACATTTCGGGGTGGTGGTGATTTAGCGCAAACCCGCTTTTCCAAGTCGAACCACAAATGTTTGATTGGGTTCATGTTATGTGAATTTGTAGCCAAGGGCATTAACATTAAGTCCCTAGCATGTTCCTCGAACCACTCCTTGACGATTCTGGCAGTGTGTCATGGCGCATTATCCTGTTGGTAATGGCCATCACCAGCAGGGAACACAGTTGCCGTGAATGGCTGAACTTGGTCCGCAACGATGTTGAGATACCTGACAGCTGTCAGTGATTGTGCTATTGGGACCTAAAGTGTCCCAAGAAAACATCGCCCACAGCATAACACCGCCACCGCGGGCCTGTTTCCGCCCTAAAGTGCATCCAGGTGCCATAGCCTTCGTTGGTTCGGCGTATCCGCGCTCGGCCATCTACGTGATGCACTAGGATTCTTGATTCGTCAGACCAGGCCAATTTCTCCCAATCATCCACTGTCGAATCTCGATCTTGGGCCCATTTGTGATGTGTTGTTGGCGATGACTTGCAATGAGCATGGAGACCCGAATGGCTCTTTGGCTATGCAGGCCCATGCGCACAAGGCTTCGATTAACTGTGTGCTGTGACACATTGCCCTGATCACCACTGTTGTAGCTGCGGGTGATTTGTCGCACTGTGGCCCTGCGGTCGCTGTGAGCAATGCGCGACAGCCTCCGCTCCCATTTGGCATCAATAAGCTGCGAACGACACAATGCTAGATAACAGTGCGTCGTTTGGACATATGTGCACCACTTTTGATACGTACTCACTACAGCGGCATGTGAACAACCCCCAAGCCGCGCCATTTCCGAGATTGTCGTTCCAAGGCGCCGTGCCATCACAATTTGTCATTTATCAAACTCCGATAAATCGGCAGCTTTTCCCATTCTGACTCCGAACACTCTACTAACCGAAAGCCGGCCTTCGGGTTTTATACATACTGCTCTGTGAACTTCACCTGCGCCACCGTTCGGTCTCCAGAACGAACGGAGGAAAATATTTCCACCTAGTAGATTTTCCCATTTCCTTTTTAACTGTTTTACGATCACCAATATTTAACTTTTGTCGTATAACTTCAGGATAAGGATCATTCATACTGTAATGCGCAAAGGGACAGAGTATAACTCAACTAAAGTGATGAATGTTGAGTGGAGGCGACAGTAACAGCTATTAGAAAAAGTTTGTTTCCTTGCCGGATTTTACACGATGTTTGGTTTAAGAAGGCCTTCTGAAATATTGGGAGCGACCTTCCTCAGAGCTGAGATCCCAAGGCCGGTTTCACACAGTCGGAACAAATCCGTCGAAGCAATAAATCGCCCTGCTGTCCTACCGCTGGTTTTCAAGTGGACTATTTCCTCTTGGGAATTTTCTTTGATTCGTACTTGAACTCCCATCATACCCCAGAGCTATTCTTCACAACATAGTCAAACTGCATAACTTTATCCACCCTCAACGTCCTAATTTGTAACAGATGTTTCCTGTCGTGTGCATTACGTTTCAATGAGACATTTATGACACTGGAGACTTTTCCTTTTTCCCTATCCATCTGTTTTATTGCGGATGGTTCTTTTTACAATTGAGATCGTCTTCTCTGATGTGTCCAAGGGCAATTTTAGCTGGCCACTGAATTGACCGTCCTACTGTGTCTGTGCGAAGGCGGAGTTCCCTAATCTTTATTTCTTCTGCCTCAACCCCGTACTTTCCTTGGCTAATTACTCTCTTAAGCAGCACTTAAACTATCACACAATGACACATCAATTCCCTTCCTATGCAGTCAGGATTCACGGATACACTGCAGGGGAAAAAAACCTGATTCCTCTTCCTAAAACTCAATTAAAAACGGAGAAGAAAGACTCAGTATTTTAACACAAAAAGAAGCCCGCACGAGATGTAATTAATATACTATTCGTAGCTCTTCCGGGCCCGAGATAACCAATATGCTATTCGTAGCCCGCCTGAGCCCGTCTCATCTCTAGTGGATACTCTACGACAAGCGATCGTCGCTTCATGGGTGGCAATACAATCTTGTTTTCAACAACTTACTGAGTTCTTACCAAGACGTGTGGCTGCTGTTGTGAAGCTAAAAGGGAAGCACAGATTCTTTTACACACCTACCACATTATTAGGTAGATGTATATACACTGAAGAGCAATTGAATTAGAGACAGCTGGCGTTATGCAAATGTGGCGCTGTGGGCGGCCCTGTACACGGAAACTACATGACGTATGCAGCGATCCGACAATATAAGGAGTGATGCGACGGGAATCAGTAAGAGTCGGACGCAGTATGGCTAAGACGAAGTATCAAAGCGCATTTGATCGTGGGCAAATTCTCGGGGCCCGACGAATGGGTCACTCCATCTCGGAAGTCGTACAGGCACTGGGATTTTCACGAGCCACTGTGTCACGGGTACACCGTGAGTACATCGAATCCGGTAAAACCATCCCTGCAAGTGCCAACTGCCATGGACAACAGCGTGTGGATGAGCGGGGTCATCGTCGGCTAGCTCGCATTGTAACAGCGGATAGACGGGATACAGTGCAAGAAATCCCTCTGCAATTTAACGCTGGTGCACAAAAACGTGTAAGCAGCCACACCAACCAGAACCATCTCCTCGCTATGGGGTACAGAAGCCATCGTCCCACGAAGGTACCGGTGCTGACCGCACATCACAGGGTGCAAAGATTAGCATGAACCCGGGAACATCGCCACTGGACCTTAGACATGTGGGAAAATGTTGCCTGGACTGATGAGTCGAGATTCACGTTGGTACAAGCGGATGGCAGGATACGAGTACGATGGATCTTTCTTGCCAGCGAGGTACTCTTCAAGCTGGTAGGGGTAGCATTCTCGTCTGGGGACTGTTTACGTGGACTAAAATGGGACCCCTGGTACGTGTGACAGCGTCCCTCACAGGTCAACGTTACCGGGATATCCTGGACGACCATTTGCTCTAGTTTGTGCGTCTTCAACATCGCACTGGGGACCTCATCCTGCAACAAAACAATGCAGCTCCCGAAATGTATATCCGGATGGTTGGATGAACACTCCACTGACGTGACCTTGCTTCCTTGGTCAGCTAGGTCACCTGACCTCAACCTCATCGAGCGCATCTGGGATGCCATCGAGAGAGATGACCACCCTCCATCAAAAGTTTTGTGAACTGTGGGAGCTTGTTCAGGGGTCGTGGATCCGTATGGCTTCTCAACGCTTCCGGTGTCTTGCCGAGTCCATGGCGAGGCGAATCGCCGCCGTCATCAGGACGAAAGGTGGTGCTACACGTTACTAGACAGGTATCTCTAATTCAATTGCTCTTCAGTGTAAGAATCTGTGTATTCAGTTTCTATTAATATAAATTACATCAAACATAATTTTTCATTCGGTGACTAAAGATTTACAATTTTGATTGCTTCTTCACCTCCCATAATGCTTTCGTGAGCTTATGGGCAAGGAAAGTAGGTATTTAATAGCAACGCTATTGTGCGACAAACGTTTCTTAAAGCTACAGACGAGAAAGACTATACACAATGCATGACACACTAATTTCTTTTCAACTATGTTTTCTTATTTTAAGCTGAAGTATTCTAAATGAATTCCTTGCTTGCCTTCTGCGTCTTCGGGTTTTGGTATTTTAGCTCTTATCCGTTGCTATGTCTATGGGCTTCTCAATGTGGCTTTATGCTCTGCCGACGAAAATAGCTGAAAGCATGCGTTCTTTTCTCCAGAAATGCACATTTTCCCGTATTACGTTGCTTTTCTCATTCTTGCAAAGAAGAGAGATAGAGCCAGTCTGCCATTGTGCTCTAAAATCGATGTCTTGTAGGGATTACGGGTTTGCACATAAAACTCAGCTATGATATAAATTTTGGGAAAGTTTATCTTTCATCACAGTGCTAAAATAAAAAAAAGATCGGGAATATTAAGATAAAAATCTTTCGATGTTTTAGAAAGTAAAACCGCCCTTATATTTAAGTTTCCCCGTGCCTTTCTTAAATGTAAATTTTTTTGTTAAGTAACAAAGGAAAGGTCCGGTTGCCTTGGAGCTTGAGATCACTTTTGAAAAAAATCACTGTGCCTGGAGCTCTCAAAATAGCTACTAAGATTTGTATTTTTTTAACTAAAAAGAATGTAGTATCAGCAAAGAAACAATAGTAAAAATAATAAAACGAAAATCAAATTAATTCAGGGATCTTTGAATCTTGAGTCACACAAAGTATTTAATTACAATCAGCTAGAGAAGTGCAGAAAAAATGAATGCGATTTCTTTCTTAACATCAGTTAAGAAAGAAATCTCGATAACAACAAGCATAACACAAAGCACTAATCATCTGTTGGTAATAGCAGGTGAAGCAACTAGTGTGCACGAAACAAAGGCATCACTCGGCGAAGCGAGCGATCGATAGATAGACAGCATCCTCTCAACGCGTCCTCGTCATGAGTGGAGTGAGATGCTATACCAAGTTTCAATTTAATTTGCAGTAAAGGTTGCGTGTTCATTAGAACAAAACGATACATTCAATCACCTTTACATTCTAATTACACAAATCTTTGTTTTGAGACTTCATCCAACTTCTAGTTCATTTAGTAGTAATCTCACTAGCTCACAGAAATCTGGTAAGTTGTTAAACAAATTAGCACAAACTTTTGTTCGTTAATACGTTTCGGTACCATAGGATCTTAATTAGCAGCGAAGTGAAAACCGCCTTCTGCCTCATCATTTGCCTTTCTTATTATACTGATTTCTATCGTAAACACTAGGTTCATTCCACAGCCGCAAGTTGTCCTGTGGTTTTCAGTCTATGTAGATGTGTGGCTTAAAGTGGAGTTCCACTTCGGAATTGGTCATCTGGAGACTGATCGGTTAAGACGGGGGTGGGCAAACTACGGCCTGCGAACAGGCCCGCGGAATGATTCGAAAATGCGAGAATAAAGTTGGTTCTTCCTTCTAGACATTAAAAATCATTTTTCGATAGCGTGAACACCAGCACGTCACGCCTTCCTATAACGCCATTCCTTCCGCACCACACCTCTCACCCACACCTTAGCGGCAGAACGTTCTGTTCAACCTTAACTTCTTGTCATTCCTCTGTAGTCAAGAATCACGTGTTCGTCTCGCCGGTTTATTACACTCTTTGCAAAGAAAAGAAAAACAGAAAAACGAAGCATTCAGAAGGAATAGTCTAATCTAGATGAAAATTGGTACGTGCAATATACACTATATTGACAAAATTCAGCGGACACCTAGAACAGAAACAAAACATTATTGACATACATTAGTACGGTGTTGGTCCACCTTTGAACTTAATGTATGCACTGACCCTTCGAGACATGCTTTCGACAAAGTTTTGAAACACAGCGATAGGTATAAGCTTCCATTCAGTACATATGTTGCCGCTAACTGTTGCTTAGTAGTAGGCCTTGGTTCCAAACTTCTTACGCGGCGCTCTAATTCATCCCATAGGTGCTCTATGGGAGTACGATCAGGGCTCTGTGCTGCCCAGTCCACACACGATACGGAATTATCGTCAAACCACGCCGTAACAGTTCTTGCTTTATGGCTCGGTGCATTATCCTGCTGGTACCAACAAGGCTCTGTTCCATAGTATTGCTACAGAGTTAGTAGGGCATAATTTTCCAGAATATCGAGGTGCTGGTTAACAGGTATGTCCACGATAGCCAATAGGCCGGGACCATACCACGAAAAACACCCCCACATGAGTACACTGCCAGCTCCAAACTTGACCGTAGGAACAGTACACTGGGGTAAATAGAGTTCCTCCGGCAGTCGCCATACCCACACATGGCCATCAGACTGATGGATCGTGTATCTGGATTCACCAGTCCATAGGACCCGTTTCCATTGATCTACGGTCCACGATAAATGTTCTTTACGCCGTGCTAAACAACGAGTAGTATACCGAGCGGAGATGAAAGGCTTATGAGCAGCCGCACGACCACGGTAACCCATGGAATGAAGTTCTCTGCGAATGGTACGTGTACATACCGAGGTTCCAGCATTTTTACTCACCTGTACACTGAGGTCTGGTGCAGTACTCCGTCGATTAGCTGTAACTACTCTCTTGAGGTTTCGACGTCCTCTATAACTCATTTTTTTGTCTGCCTGCACGCCATGTGTCTTCCACTTATTCAGTAAATCCAAATTGGGTATGTTTAAATGCCTCTCGGTTTCTTTTATGGACAACCCACTAATACATGTATAACGCCCAACAATCTTTTCTTTCTCAAAGTCAGATCTCTCCCGCCGCGACATTTTCGCACAACCTCACAGTGCGATATGATCGCGGTCAACTGAAGGCTTGTTTTTATACCGTTGGTAGCTGCACCGCGCATCTTAACAACGCAGCAGATCTGTTCATTTGCTTTTTAAGGGGTGTCCGGTGACTTTTGTCGATATAGTGTATATCTATAGGAAAGGAAATGAGATTGCAATTCCAGAGCAATTGGGCCATTTATTCGGATTAAACAGCTACACGAATGGAGCGATAATCAGTACGTTGTAGTGCCACCGCTGGCTCGGATACAAGCGGTTCCCCGGCGTGGAATAGGCGCATACACTTCACGGATATTGTCCTGAGATATAGCATGCCAGATGATGTCCAAATTGTAGGCCAGTTCCCTGACATTCCGGGATGGGCGTAGGTAGTGTCCTATCATGTCTCAAACATGTTTGATCCGTGAGAGGTCGGGAGATCGGGCTGACCATGAAAGGGTGTCGACATTGCGAAGGCAAGCCTGAAAGAGCCGTGCCATGTGTGGCCGAGCATTATCCGGTTGAAAAATTGCTCAGTGATGCTGCAACAAGAATGGCAACACAACAGGAGTGACGTCGACGTATCGTTGAGCCGTGAGGGTGGTACGGAGGACTGCCAAGGGTGATTGGCTATCGTAAGAAATGGCTCCCCAGACAGTCACTCCCGGTGTGCGAGCAGTGTGCCGTTCCACGGTAAAGGCAAGATCTGCGCGAGGGAGAGTCCTCTCCAGACACTATGCGCTGGCCATCGTCGACAAATGCAAACCATAACTAATTACTGAGGACAATATGACGTCACTGGACACTATCCCAAGTTGATCGGCCCCGACACCACTGCAACCGGTGCTGGCAATGCTCGCTAGTCAGTGGTAGACAGCAGATTGGCCCTCTTTGAATGTTATCCCCGCGCCGCAAGTCATCTGGGAACGATCAGGATGGCCACTTCCGTACCTGTAGATGACGCAACATGGCCACGGATGAATGAGAGCGATGGATTCGGTTCTGTTCGTGCGGCTCTCACAATCGCTCGATTCTCGCGTTCTGTCGTTGCCCTCGGCCGTCCACTGCCCACGTGCTGCTGGGTTATGTCATCCTTGACCCATATGCGCCAACACGGTCCGATTGCCGCGTCGCACTGACGGAAATGCCTGACGATACGGTGACTTGACCAAACGGCCTGTCTCAGCCCAATTATACGTCCTCTCTCAAACTCTCTCAACTGCTCGTATTGTGCACGGATACGACGTCGAGACATCCTCACCGTCCGTGGAGGTTAATGCAACCGCAATCCGCTGTCACAATTGTTCCTGCGTGCGAGTTTTGCCCTTGATATACCCTCATCGATGCGCGGTTCCCATGCACTGTGGCGGGCCACTATTGAGTCATTGGTAGCCATCTTTTAATCATTTGCATATTCGGCGCTGAAGTACTTGCATGGCAAGTTTCTCTGAGTGCGCCATTCCTTTTTTTTTTTTTTTTTTGGAAAAGAATGTATTATTGTTCCTGCGAGTGTTTGTTTGGGCAGTGAGATTTTTCGTTTGTGAGCCGTTAAGATGGCAAATAAAAACTGTAAAAATGTTTCCATGAGCCGGATTTCTCAAACAAGTGGTAGCGGAAGTAGTTTTTAAAGTTGAGCCATTATTTTTGCATTTGTAAAGTAAGTGTGGCACTGATAAAAAAAAAAAAAAAATTAAACTTTCCCCACATTTCGCCTCTAAGCTGGAGAGTGAGGCTTATGCGTCCATGACCGAACCTAAAAAGGAAACAAAAAGTAGAACTACGAAAATAAGTTTGTCAGCAGAATATTTTCAAACAGGAAGACAGTTCTCAAAAAGCGGTTGCACACCCTAATACATAATCTGCTGTCACTTTTTAAGTCGTCATAGCAACAACCGAGAAACAAATGTTTGTGACGTCACGCTTAGCTTTTCGTGTGGGTGACGTCATCACCTACACGCGCACAGTCCACGCGTATACCACTTTGTTTTGTTGTCATAGCAACAATGAACACAGCTGCTGGTGTGGCGCTATCTAATCCAAATCATTCTCACATGACGTCAGAGATGCATTACATCACACGGTCAACTCTTTAGAGGTAAGAAAACTTTACATCAGGAATTTTGGTTCACTACCTGAACCGGTGCTTAGCCATCTGTATGTGGCAACGTTAAGAGTACGACGGTCTGACGACGTCAAGATAAAAATAGTTCACGGAAAAGAAAAGGCGAAATTGATACAGGGTTCACAGTCAGTGTATACCGAAAAATGTTGTGTACAAGGAAGTGTTGACGAAATAGGGACTAAAGGTTTTACAAAGCACATAACAGACAGCCCGTCGTATCGAATTCCATAACCGACTGCTGGGGAAATTTTCAGAAAGCTGTGAGCCAACGTCGCCATCTATTGATGTGGAACTCAAAAACTCAATAAATGTCAATAATTTCTGTATCATAAATTTTATTTTCCCCCGTCATTATTGATGGGCTTTCATCTGATGCCGACGTAAAATTATAAAATGCAACAAAACTCACTCTCATTGTAAGTTCGCGAAAGGCCTCGTGCTTAGTGTCATAGTCTCTCTTCTGATAAAACAACGACATAGAAACAAGTTTGTATCGAAAGGAATCTAAGCCATTGATTGAAACAGATCGTTACAGCGGAAAACAAGAATTGGCAATATAAATTTTGTTCTGTAACAATGGACGAAAGCAGGTATTTCTCAACACTCCAGAATTGGAGTTCTAAAAGAGTTTCCCGAAATCAAGTTTTCCAAATCTGATACGATCTTCACTTGCAGAATATTGTGGCCATGTTTGCTTCATCATACACAGTCGAGTCACATTGCTGTGACCACCTCCTACTTCTGAGGTCAACAGCGCGTAGACAATGAATGAAAACACGTGTCGTGAGCTGGCTTGGAGGGTATATAAGGTGTGTTGAAGGCATTCTGAAAACATATCATTCGTTGCTGTCATGAATAAAAGGAGCGATTTATCAGTTTTGCAAAAAGGGATAATTATCTGCTTTCGGGCCAAGGGTGACAGCATTTCTGAAACAGCGCAGTTGATTGGAGAAATTGCACCATTGCTAATAAGAGACGTGGAAACTGAGGACACCACGTGCCATTGATGTGAGAGGTGAACGTAAGCTTCGAAGGTGCGCGTGAGGGCTGATCGAAACGCTACAGTGGAGCAACTCACTGGCCGAATGAACCAGCTTGCTACCGGAAGTGTGTCTAAAACGACAGTTCAGCGAACCCTGCTGCGTATGGGGCTCCGATGCAGGCGGATGGTCACTGCACCTATGCTAACGAAGGTGCATCGACGAAAAAGGCTTACATTTGCGCTGCAGTATTGGAATTTTACCTCTGCTGATTGCAAAGGATTGCCTTATATGTGTCACGTTTTCTGCTTCATCGAACGGATGGACGTTGGCGTATAAGGCGAGAAACATCGGAGAACACTCTTCAAACATTGCTGGAAGAACTCAAGCTGGTAGAGGCAGCGTTATGGGCTGGGGAATGGTTTTGTGGCATTTCCTTGGTCCATTCATACCTGTGGAAGGCACTATGGACCGAATTTGTTATAAATCCATCCTTGCAGACCACGTACACCCATACATAATGGGATCTTGCAGAACGACAATGCGATGTGTCACACAGCTAGAAATGCCCGAGAGTGGTTGGAAGAGCACGATGAAGACTTCAAAGGCCCCCTATAATTCCCCAGGCTTAAACCCAATTGAGCATCTGTGGGACCACCTCGATCGTGTTGTTCGCTCTATGGATCCTCCAGCAATTGTCAAATGCACTACACTCAGCATGGGCCGCCCCGGTGGCGCAGTGGTCTAAGCGATGGCCTCTGATCATTCTTCCGCAAGGGGTCCGGGTTCGAATCCCGTGAGGCAAGGATGTTGTGTTTTTGTCTTACGGCACTGGCTCTCTCCCTTTCCTGGAGCCAGTGACCCTAAATTAGGGACGGGCGACTGCTTATAGCCCATTGAGTTGCTCACGGTGGTCGTTAACCCTCCAGTCAAAAAAAAAAAAAAAAACTCAGCATGGTTCCACATACTTGTGAACACCTCCTAGCTCCTTATTGAGTCCCCCAGCCCGTCTAGCTGCTGTATGCGCTGCACACGGCAGTTACTCTGGTTATTATTTGCTGGTCATAATAATGTGACTCCACCGTGTATATTGTTTTCTACAGTGAAACTTCGAAAAAGGCGTGTGAGAAAAGACTTACGGATGGTCATCTGACTTCTCTTCTAAGAATCACTGCTTCTCAGACGAAGCCTGAATATGAAAAAGTACGTAACTCAGTAACAGTTCCACTTGTCACATATACCATCATTCAGACCAGATATGTACAGTGGTGGGCAAAAGTGTCGCATAACCTGCAAAAACAGTGGATTTTTAAGTTTAGCTTTCTCTTTTTAAACTAATTTCCATAGTTATTTCATATGTCATTCGATGCGAAATGTAATGGAGATTTCAAAAATGTCGTAGTTTTTCTTGTAGCTACTTCTGTTCTTAAGATACAGGGGTTGTCCAAGATAATGGAAATACCTTGAAAGAATAGGCACTACGCACCTGATATGGTGTGGGAGCACCCTTGCATTTAAAACTGCTTGAATCCTCCTTGGAATGGACGCATACAAGTCCTGGATGGTCGTAAGTATTATGTTGTACCATTCTTCCTGCAGAAACTGCTCCAATTCCTTGAGAGACGCCGGAGGAGGACAACGAGATCGCGCTCTGTTTTGCTACAGAGACCACAGGGGCTCAATGATGTTTAAGCCCGATGATTGTGCAGGCCAGGGAAGGTGTGCAACTTCATACTCATGTTACTCAAACCATGATTGAACAGTTCGACTTTTGTGAATCGTCATCTTGAAAGGTGCAATCCCCTGACGGAAACAATGTCTGCGCCATTGAATGCACATGGTCGGCCAAAAGAGTGACATAGTCACCGCTAGTGATCCGTCCATGTGAGGGGATAATGGGACTTGCTGCAAACCACGAGATCATGGCTCAAACCATTACAGAATATCCCTCATGCTTCACTGTAGGAATGAGACAGTCTGCGTTGTAGGCTTCTGCGGGGATTCTCCACACGTAAACCCGTCCTGTGGTAGGGAATAGTGAGAAACTTGATTCATCGGAAAACAAGACATGTTTCCAGTGATCCGTAGTCCACGTTTTATGTTCCTGGCATCACTGTAATCTCAGTTTCATATTCACCTGTGACACCAGGGGTTTTGCAATCGCAGCTCTGCAGTCAATGTTCTGCTTATGCAATTCCCTGCGCACAGGTCGACACTGCGGTCACAATTCTCTTTAACGCCCTCCTGTCTCTTGCAGTGGGTTCGGTTTTCCTTCCACAGTTGTGTCTCGCAGATGTTGTGCGGTGAACATTGTATGCTGTCATGACCTTCGACACAGTACCTCCCTATACCCCCAATACCTGTGCCACTGTAATTACCGACGCACCAACCATACGGGCTCCTACAATCTGCCCTCTCTGCAACTCCGACAGGTCACTCACTGTGCCTTCACCTGGAACGAAAGTATGCAAACACGGATTTACAATGCAATCACACATACCCTTGAGACTATAAGCAACACTTTTTTACAAAACAGTAGCTACATGTTCGTTTTACTCAAAAACAGCACATACCGAAGTCACTGTTTTCAGCTAGGTGTTTCCATTATTTTGGACAACCTCTGTACATTACAAAAACCATGACCAAGTCGAAATTATTATGAGAAGGATCATTTATCCAATACTTAGGTTGACAGCAATAAATTGTTTTTGTAATTCATAAGGAATGAAATAACATTTAAATAGAGAACTAATAGTGAAGCAAAATTATAAAATGTATCTAACATTTTGTTGCATACCCGCATTTTGGTGGTATGCTGTGAACACGGTTTTGTAAACGATTGGGTTGAACAATAAGATTCCAAATTTGAATTACATCTTCAATGAGTTGAATTTTGCTTGTTGGCTTCGTTGTTGATAGTTCATACGACACTTTGAACAACGAATTTTCGATCGGTGACTGTGGAGGCCAGTCAAAGACGCCTTTGCAGCCACGTAAATCATAATGAAGCTGCCTCCTCCTAACAATACATGTACTAAAAGTACCATCTGTCACTTCAGACCAACTTTGAAGCAGTTCAGGTGAATTGGGCCTCCTGTCTGCCAAGCTTAGCTTTTTGAGCACTCTGTCCTGCCTGATTATAGTGAATCTGTGCCTTCCACTGTGACGCATATTGTTAATATCAGCAGTGTCTTTTACTTTCTTCAGTAGCCTAATAATTGTAGATTGATTACAGTCCACTCTGTAAGAGATTTGCTTCGAAGAATATCCTCTTCATGCAGAACAACTACTTTTACTCTGTCCGCTGTGGACAATTCCGCAGTTTTAACCACTGAGAATGTACACAAATTATATCCTAATATCAACAAGAAGCAACCACTACAATGCTCTAGTACCGGGTTCGACAACATATGGCTATTTGGGAACCTAAATATGGCTCTTTTGATACTTGAAAAATTTGCAGTTTCAGCTTCTACTTCGACGTAATTCTACTTCAACGAAAAATCCCATTTACTCTTCAACGTGAAAGACAGAAACCTAAAAATATTAATTAAACCCTTGACGATGATCGAAAACTTTATTTTCCAATGTTTGTGTATTTGTGAGTGATTGTGGACTGCACGGCCGTTACCCGTAGTTCAAGCTCGTTCTCTCTCTCTCTCTGGTGCGGACGGCTCTGCATCCGTTACACCTCTGCGCAACTCCACAGCTTGGTTCAAAATTCAGTTCGGAGGAGCAACAGAGCGTTCTACTCCCCGGACTGTGAGTCATTGCTCGGCATCAAATCCCACATTCGGCAAGAGAGTTGAGTGCAGGTGCACGGACAGAATGTGCCTATCACGCTTCGCCGTCACAAGTCCATCAGTGGTAGTCCATCTTTCGTAGTAGTAGTTGTAAAATCTCCGTCGCGACAAGCATGTTCTCGGAAAAACGTGCTTTATTAATTTTTCCTAAATATCAAAACCAAAATGTTTTCAAAGAGCAAGATCAGAAAAACTAATGGTGACTATAGGGATTTTAAAGAAAAGTGGACGCCGTTGTTTGCTTTTGTCTAAAACTCCGATGGGTTGCCGTTCTGTTTAACTATAGTAAAGACAAATTTTCTAACAACAAAAAATTAAATTTGGAGAGACATTTTAATATAAAACATAAAAAGTTTGCGCATGACTATCTGGTGGGAGAGTCCAGAAGGAAAGCGGTTGAAGAACTGCAGAGAACATATCAACAAAGTAAGTCGATGCTAAACAACTGGGTAAAGACTGCGAGTCACGTTACATCTGCGAGTTTTGTAGTCGTTCGAAAGGTAGTGAAATGAGGTAAGCCTTTTACTGACGGTCAACATACACTATATTGACAAGTCACCGGACACCAAGGAGAGAAACACAACATAGCATTTATTGACATACATTATTACTGTATCGGTCCACCTTTGGCATTAATGCATGCACTGACCCTTCGAGACATACTTTCAACAAGGTTTTGGAGCACAGCGATAGGTAGGTATGCGCTTCCATTCAGTGCATAATGCTGCCGCTGACTGTTGCTTAGTAGTAGGCCTTCGTTCCAAACTTCTTATGCGGCTCTCTAATTCATCCCATAGGTGCTCTATGGAGTTAAGATCAGGGCTCTGTGTTGGCCAGTCCACCCGCGATACGGAATTATCGTCAAACAACGCCGTAACAGTTCTTGCTTTATGGCTCGGTGCATTATCCTACTGGTGCCAACAAGGCTCGGTATTGCCACAGAGTAGTTCGTAGGGCATAATTGTCCAGAATATCGAAGTAGACGTGCTGGTTAACAAGTTTGTCAACGATAACCAATGGGCCGGGACCATACCATGAAAAACATCCTTACACGAGTACACTGCCAACTCCAAACTTGACCGTAGGAACAGTACACTGTGGTAAATAGCGTTCCCCCGGCTGCCGCCATACCTACACATGGCCATCAGACTGATAGATCGTGTATCTGGATTCATCAGTCTATAGGACCCGTTTCCAATAATCTACGGTCCACGATAAATGTTCTTTACACCAGGCTAAACAACGAGTAGTATTCCGAATGGAGATGAAAGGCTTATGAGCAGCCGCTCGACCACGGGAACCCATGGAATGAAGTTCTCTGTGAATAGTACATGTACATACCGAGGTTCCAGCAATATTACTCATCTGTACATTGAGGTCTTATGAAGTACTCCGTCGATTAGCTGTAACGACTACTGAGGCTTCGACGTCCTCTATCACCTATTTTCTTTGGTCTGCCGGTACGTTTTACTGCTTCAGGCACGCCACGTGTCTTCCACTTATTCAGTACATCCAAAACAGTTTACTTGGGTATGTTTAAACGCCTCTGTTTCTCTTATGGGCCACCCACTAATATAACACCTAAAATTCTTTCCTTTCTCAAAGTCAGTTCTCTACCGCCGCAACATTTTCACTCAACCTCACAGTGCGATATGATTGCGGTCAGCTGCAGGCTTGTTTTTATAACGTTTGCAGCTGTACGGCGCATCTTAGCAACGCAGCGGATCCTCTCATTTGCTTTTGAAGGTGTGTCCGGTGACTTTTGTCAATATAGTGTATAAAAGAGCGTTTTTTAAATACTTCAAAATATCTTTTTCGCGATTTTAAAAATTGTGCCGATATTATAAAGAAAATACATGACGTGCCTCTTTCTGCGAAAAGAATTAAAGACTGGACAATTAGGATGGAAAAACAAATTTTTAACTAACAATTCAACGATATAAAGGTTGTTACCGTTTTTTCGCTGGCATTGGTTGAATCTATTTAAATGACATCGGCTTTAGGGAAGAATTACTTGCACTGCTACCATTCGAAGAGCAGACAACAGGGGAGAATATAACAAAAGCAGTAGTAGACTTTCTCAGAAGTAATCAATAACTTAATTTCTAGTGCTTCTGATGGTGCACCGTGCATGGTTGGAGTAAATAAAGGATTTGTGGCTTAGGTGCGCAAAGAAGTGCAGTACAACATTTTGGGTTTTCACTGTGTTATTCATAAAGAGTCTTTATGTGCATAATCCTTGCCAATCTGCAAAATGATGTAACTCGTTATTACGATTAAAAACGCAATAATGGCAAGAGGCTTGTACCATCGACAATTTCAAGAACTATTACGTGAAGTAGATAATGAGTATCGATCTGCTAATACAGTATAAAGTCAGATTGCTATCGCAAGGCGTAGTTTAGAAACTATTCTCAATATGTCTGAATGAAAAAATAAACTTTCTTAGCGGCTAAGAACATTGATCATCTTGAACTATCTGATGTCCATTGTCTTCCCAAGTTCTACTTCTTAGAAGACACAACATCGCACTTAAATAGATTGAATTTGAAACTTCAAGTAAAAGGAAACATTACTCTTTTCATGCTGGAAGAAATCCGTAGTTTCGAACAAAAACTGCTTTTGTTTACTTCTTGACTTCCAACGGGGCACCTGCTTGCATCTCAAATTCTTGAAGAAACATCACGAATCTGGAGTTTTGAAAGATTTCAAATACTTCAAAGATTGTATCGATAGAATGTGGAACTCTTGCCTCACAAGGTTCCAAGAGTTCAGGAATTACAAGGATGTATTGTCGTTTTTGAAAAAACAGCTGATATGCGATTTAATAGAATATTCAGATTTTTGAACATTTCCTAATTTAGATCGTGCCGATTTTGAATTCCAATTTATTAATCTGAAAAACATTGTTTCTACGGACAAAATTGTTTTCGAGACATGGAACAGTCTTTCTGAATCATACTCTTCTTTGAAGAAGCATTCACATGGCGTATTGACTATATTTGGTTCAACTTATTGCTGTGAGTAAACTTTTTCCAGCAGGAATCTGATAAAAAAGCAAACTGAGAAGTTCACTCACAGACGAGTCCCCAGGCTTGTCTGAATATGGAAATAACGCAATACCAGCCGGACACTAAAAATTTAGCAAGCGAGACGCAGGGACAGATTAGCTGTAGTCACTAAAACTGAAGTTTATTAAACTTGTAACATTTTTTATTTTTCACTTCGAATATTTTTGTGAAGAACGAGCTGAAAAACCGGCGTCAGCAGAAACCCGAACTCTGAATATTTCTTCTCCCTTCGTTTTTTTTTTTTTTTTTTTTGCTTGCTCTGTTTTTTCTTTTAAAAGACAGTTGCTATCGGTACTCCATTAAGCACGCAGGTATGTTTCATCCTGATTTAAAGTGGAGATTTTGTAAAACTTCGATTCCACTATATACACTGACGGGAAAAAAAATCCCAACACCACGAAAAAATTTGTTGTAGAGGAATGAAATGGCGGCAATACATTTGTATAGGTAACATATTTAATCGATTAAGGTTTCAAGATCACAGCTTAATGTAAGTGCGAGAAGAGCCATTTTAAAAGTGAAATGCTGGTACATTAATAACCGGTGTAACCGCCAGAATGTTGAATGCAAGCACGCAAACGTTCATGCATTGTGTCGTACAGGTGCTGGATGTCAGTTTGGGGGATGGAGTTCCATGCCTGTTGCACTTGGTCGGTCAATACAGGGACGGTTAATGCTGGTTGGGGGTGACGCTGAAGTTTTCGTCCAATGATGTCCCATACGTGCTCGATTGGTGAAAGATCTGGTGATCTAGCAGGCCGCGGCAACATCTCGACACTCCGTAGAGCATGTTGGGTTACAACAGCGGTATGCGGGCGAGCGTTATCCTGTTGGAAAACACCCCCTGGAATGCTGTTCATGAATGGCAGCACAACAGGTTGAATCACCAGACCGACGTACAACTGTGCCGTTAGGGTGCGTAGGATAACCACGAGAGTGCTCCTGCTGTCATAAGAAATTGCTCCCCAGACCATAACTCCAGGTGTAGATCCAATGTGTCTCGGCCGCAGACAGGTTGGCTGCAGGAGCTCACCTGGCCTTCTAACCAACACTCGGCCATCACTGGCACCCAGGCAGAACCGGCTTTCATCAGAAAACACAACAGATCTCCACTCCGTCCTCCGATGAGCTCTAGCTTGACACCACTGAAGTCGCAAACGGCAGTGGTTTGGAGTAAGTGGAATGCACGCTACAGGGCGTCTGGCTCGGAGCTGTCCTTTAAGTAACCGATTTGTAACAGTTCGTTGTGTCACTGTGGTGGATACTGCAGCTCGAATTGCTGCCGCAGACGCGGGACAATGCGCCACGGCCATACGCCGTACACGGCGGTCTTCCCTCTCAGTAGTCCCCCGTGGCCGGCCAGAACCCGGTCTTCTTGAGGCAGTACCTTTCCTTGAACACCGCTGCCAACAATCATGCACAGTGGCTACATTCCTGCCAAGTCGTTCTGCAATATTGCGGAACGAAAATCCACCTTCTCGTAGCCCTATTACACGACCTCGTTCAAACTCCGTGAGCTGTTGATAATGGCTTCTTCGTCTTCTTAAAGGCATTCTCGACTAACATCAACACCCTACGTCGAATCTCAACGATAACTAACGCTCACGAACGTTACAGCGCGTATTTACAGCAAACCTGCTTTGCATGCTCCGAGGGGCGCTACTAGCGCCACACATATGCGCCGAGCGCGAAATTTGCATAGACGTTACCTTACAGATGTACTCTCACCGCCTACTAACTGTCGTTTATCTAACACAACCCCTTCTTGGTGTTGGGATTTTTTTCCGTCAGTGTATTTTAATTCGAAGCGGAATAATATTAAATATGTGTAATCAAGATCTGTATTAAATATTGTGCATACATTTTTGCAAATTTTGCCTGTGTCGCCTGCCTGCAGTGAACGCCCCAGTTTACATTGCCGCCATTCATAGCTAGTCTAAAAATAATGTGTATTTTACGACTTTTTGGGCCTCAAGTGCCGAGTTGCCGACCCCTGCTCTAGTAGATCAGATCATATGCAGAGGATTTTAGGAAGGTAGTGCCTGACCCCAGGTCTCAAACAACCCTTAGAAATAGGAAGCTAGGAGATTTGGGCTAGAGTGCCCGATAGGAAAGTGACACGGAAGCGAAGTAGAAGGGGGAGGAAGACTCCCTTATTTATTACCGGGGGAGCCAGTACTCGGGGTCCGACGGCTTAACGTGCCCATCCGACGCACGGGGGATATTTAGTGGTTCGAGCGTTCGTATCTACCTGGGATCGAATCCATTTATTAAGTTTTTTTTTTTTTTTAATTTCTTCAATGGATTTTGCCAGAGTTTACCAGTCTGAACAAATACTTCCAGTCTATTACAGTTGTCATCACAAATCTTCACAGCAAGATTTGTGCTACATACCAAGAAATTCTTCTGTGTTTCTTAGATCACAATTATGTGATGCATGCTAAAAAGATAGGTGATGTTGACCCATCATTTAAAGCAAAGTTCTTGAAACCACAAGCAATGCATCTGGGGTTCCGTGTTGGAAACCATTTGTCATTTGCCGAAGTTGCTTCACGGAAAGGCTTGAAAAAGATTTCTTTATTCGCTGCCAAGATTTTTTTAGAGTTGCTTCTCTGGAAATGAAAAAGCGTTACAGCTTCAGTGATCCTGTGCTGTTGCAGCTTGAAATGCTTAACCCTAGATTGGCATTGTCCTTGGAATCGAGAGATACTTATCCATCAGTTATGCTTCTTGCGCAACTACTTCCACGGATAGCGAACATCAGTTGTGCATCCGAAATGCAGGCACTGGATGATGAATGGAGGGGATTACCCTTCTGTGATTTGCCGGCTGAAATTTCTCAAGAAATAGTGTGACAAATTTTGGACGAAATTAACTGTACACGCTAATGTTTGTGGTGAGACAGATTTTCCTTTGTTACCTATATTTCCTTTGCAGGCGTTAACATTGCCGTATTCAAATGCTGATTGTGAACGTCTATTCAGCAAAGTAAATCTGATTAAGACTAAAATACAGAACAGAATAGTAACGAACTCTTATTGGAAGTCTTTTAGTTTCACAGTGCATAAAGTTTGCAACGCTCCTAGTACCCCGCTTACCCCTCCGAATGATGCCCCCCTCACCCCTTTCCATTTGTAAGGTGGTTCCTGCATTTAAACTTGATCCAACCCTAGGTAAAAGGATTTTTAACTACACTGCTGGCCATCCAAATTGCAACACTAAGAAGGAAGCATCCGATTGGCCTAAAATTCGCAGCATACCTCGCCTGCGAGAGGACATGCATACGATAAGCATTACAGGACATATGCAAATCCTGTGAGCCTGGCACGCCACCGAGAAGCACTATAAGAAGGGTGCACAGAAGGCGGGGTGTAAGTAGTGGAAGTGTATTGTGCTGCCGGACCTGTGCGTGGGAAGCTTCTTGATGCCTCGTCGCAGAATACGGCAGTCATTCCAGCACGTTTCGGAGTTCGACAGAGGACGAATAGTGGCTTATCGCGACAGCGGCTTATCGTACCGAGACATCGGCGCCCGTGTGGGACGACATCCAACCACAGTGAGGCGAGTATGGATTCGGTGGGTGCAGGAGGGACGGACGGACCTACGTGAGCGATTGCCGCGGCACACCACCAAACGAGAGGGCCGGCATGTTGTGCAGCGGGCATTGACGGCTCGCACCGCCACATCACGAACGTTAGCGCAGGAAATAGGGTGTGTTGCGCAACAACCTGTGTCAGCACGCACCGTTCGACGTCGTCTGCAGAAGCGGGGACTTGTCGGACGGCGCCCATTGCTCCGATTACCATTGACGTTACACCACCAGCGAGTGTGGCGGCAGTGGGTCGTTGAACGCCGCACCTGGACTACGGAATGGCACGAAATTGTCTTCTCCGACGAATCCCGCTTCTGCCTGCAACACCACGATGGTCGGATCCGCGTGTGGCGGCACCTCGGTGAGAGACTGTATGACGCCTGCATTATGCATCGCCATACCGGTCCGTCGCCTGGCGTTATGGTTTGGGGCGCAATTGGATATGACACCCGCACCCCTCTGGTACGCACCGCCGGTACACTAAACAGCCACCGCTACATCTCCGACGTTTTGGAGCCTGTAATCCTCCCTTACCTGCAGGACCTGCCAGCGGCCACGTTTCAACAGGACAATGCGCGCCCGCACGTGGCACGTATCTTACAAAAATTCTTCACGGCCCACCAGGTGTCACTGCTGCCGTGGCCCGCCTATTCTCCCGATATGTCGCCCATCGAACACGTCTGGTCGCTGATCGGCAACCGAGTGGCCCGGCAAGCACCACCCGCGGCCACGCCTGATGAACTGTTGCAACGTATGGAAGCAGCCTGGACCGACATACCCCAAGCCCACATCCAAAGCCTTTTTCGTTCGATGCCGCGGCGTGTAGTGGCCGTTATTGCCAGCCATGGGGGCCACACGAACTAATGATGTCTGCATGTTCCGCAATTCGCACGGGCCTGTAAGCTCAATCGTTTCATCTTTGTATCTGTTGTTATGTGTCTAGTAAATGTGGCTTTGCTATCTCGTGTCGTTCTTGGCGTTGCATTTTGGGTGGCCAGCAGTGTATAATGCATTTTGCAAGAACCTAGGTGACACTGATATGGAGACTTTACCCTGTTCTTGCCATGAAGACAGTTGTTCTCAATTTATTGATGAATATTATGGACATGTTCTAACAGGGAATTTGAATATAGTGACCAATACTAATTTAAGGAAAATCGTGGATTCTGGTGTGAAGTACAGACCACAGATCTTCATTTCATTTGATACTATAGAAAGAAATATTACCAAGAATTTACATTGCTTTATTTATTATTTGCCTGACAGATGTAGAATTCCTGTACAAAAAAATTTCCATTGGGTTACAGCTGTGCTTAAGATCTTTGCATATATTGAGAGGTTTTATAATAGAAACCATTTCCTAAAGAGTTGGAAAGAAATAAAAGAAGATATTGAACAGCTGAAAAGCAAGTATGTTATTACACCCATTGATAAGTGGGGGGGGTAATTTTGCTTTCATATGCAAAAAATTATATTATGAAATTTTGACAAGAGTTGAGTAATGAAAATCCCTATCAAATTGAAAACTGTTCTGATGTCAAGATTATAAATTTTGAGTTTTTAAACTGATTGAATGGACAGATTGAATGTCCATATTTGCTACTCCCAACTTCCATATAAAGTCCCTGTGTGTTTCAGATTCATCACCTGTGGTTTCAATAGTTACAATAATAAAGCTGGTAAAATTTTTCAAGATCTGTTACAGATTATTTACAATAATATTCAAGGTTCAATTTGGATTATTACAGATAATAAAAAAAATCTTACAGTTTATCAAGGATAATCAACCTTTTAAGGGTGAAATTAGTACATATGATTTCAACAATATGTTTACTTCTATTGATTTACAGGATCTGCATACAGTTCTCCAATGGTATTATGATGAATTTAATCACCTTTTGAAGGTAAGCAGGGAAATACTGGGGACATCTATGTAACTTTTGTGTATTCCACAACTATATATAATAGAATAATAATTCAAAAACAAGGTATCCCCATGGATACTTACTTCATTTTCAAGCCTGTTAGCTAATTTATTTCTGCATTTTTATGAGAGAAAGTTTGATATGGAACATGTACATAATTTTAGATATGTTGATGACCTCCTTAGTTTCTGTGTTCAAAACAAGACTTTTGATGTGCAAGATTGTTATCTCCCAAGCTTGGTTCTGGAAAAAAACAAACAGGAATTCTGAGATTGTTTTTTTTTTTTTTTTTTGAATTACAGATTACACTAAGACGTGAAAGATTCTCAATGGATGTATTTGATAAAAGAACAAGTTTTGATTTCAGTCCTAAATTGCTGAGTGTTTGGACTTCACGATTTCCAAGAACAATACATAGAAATATTACTATATCTCAATTTCTACGTATCACTCGCATTTGCAATAACAGAGATAACACCACCAAACAGTTGAAAAAGCTTTTTTCCACTTTGAAAAATAATTCTTATCCACTAAAAGTTTGTAAATTTTATTTTTGTAATCTCTTATCTACTTACAATCTACACTCGTCCTTCAAGATTAGACTTTGTAACATTACACCCTAAAATATCTTTGGATTAACCACTTCTTAGGGCCACACTTAAATTTTGTTTTCCTCAGAGTAGCCATGGAGACTTATAATAGCTGTTCTGTACATCCACTAAAAACACTTGAACGACATTGCAAAAATTGGATTATTTTCAGAACGTACCTAGGAAATTGCAGATAAATTTGTTCACTGAGTTCTTCTGAACACATCTGGAGTTTGATATTCCGACTTGCATTTGGGTCTTAACCGTGACTCTCTATGAATGCTATTGAATTGAAAACAAATGCCGTCTCCTGCACGATACACTTTAATGATAAAAAACTATGTACAATTAGAACAAATGTGTTTAAGAACTTACAACGGCGTCATCATCAGAAACAGTGCAGCAGTTAGCACAGTTTCTGATGATGACGCCGTTGTGGCGTTGAAAGTTCTTAAACACATTTATTTTAATTGTACATATTTTTTTATCATTAAAGTGTATCGTGCAGGAGACGGCATTTGTTTTCTATTCAATAGCTTTTGGTGCACGAGTTAATTTCTTCATATCTCTATGAATGTTTACATTTGTGTCAAGGCAGGTTTATGGCTCATTTTTAATTTTAGTGGTTCTTCTTCGTTTATACAACAGTTCAGGTAGTACTACTGTTTTGGTAAGGAGTTTTATAGTCCATTTCAAGTTCCAGTGACTATTTTTTTGTATATTCTGCAGTTCAAGTAAGGAAGACAGAACGCATTGAAATTTGTAACACAAAATTTTAAAGTGGACGTCTGTTATTGCTTTTTTCTTTTGGAACTCTCATGAAACCTGAACTGAATTTGTATGCTCAGGGCTACTGGATGTCTTTCCCTGAAGAGTGGTCCAGGGGTTCTGAGTTTGTATTTATAATAATTTACTTAACATTATTTTGACTTTTTATAATTCTCTTTACTGTGCTGTTTTTCATCTGGAAGTCATAACGCTCTAATTATTTGTTTATGAAGATTGGTTGCTTGTGTGTTAATATTCTTTTGCATGCACTACCTACATCTAATACTTGCGGCATGGCGCGGTTCTGTTGTGGTTTATGTTATATTGCATGAGTACTATTTTAACTTTCCTTTGATATACACTGAAGAGCAATTGAATTAGAGATAACTGTCTAGTAACGTGTAGTACCACCTTTCGTCCTGATGACGGCGGCGATTCGTCTCGGCATGGACTCTACAAGATACCGGAAGCGTTGGGAAGTCATACGGATCCACGACCCCTGAACAAGCTCCCACAGTTCACGAAGATTTGATGGAGGGAGTCAGAGCCTCGAACATCTCTCTCGATGGCATCCCAGATGTGCTCGATGGGATTCAGGTCAGGTGACCTAGCTGGCCCAGGAAGCGAGGTTACATCGGTGGAGTGTTAATCCAACCATTCGAATACAATTCGGGAGCGATGGCACAGCACATTGTCTTGTTGCAGGATGAGGTCCCCAGTGGGATGTTGAAGATTCACAAACGGGAGCAAATCGTCGTCCAGGATATCCCGGTAACCTTGACCTGTGAGGGACAATGTCACACGTACCAGGGGTCACATTTCAGTCCACGTAAACAGTCCCCAGACGAGAGTACCATCCCCACCAGCTTGAAGAGTACCCTGCTGGCAAGAAGGATCCATCGCTTCATGTGGTTTGCGCCGTACTCGTATCCTGCCATCCGCATGTACCAACGTGAATATCTACTCATCAGTCCAGGCAACATTTTTCC
Organism: Macrothele yani; assembly: GCA_039090855.1. NCBI lineage: Eukaryota > Metazoa > Arthropoda > Arachnida > Araneae > Macrothelidae > Macrothele > Macrothele yani. Next base: position 122,289,248 of record CM076996.1, read on the forward strand.
ACATGTCTAGGGTCCAGTGGCGATGTTCCTGTGCCAATGCTAATCTTCACACCCTGTTATGTGCGGTCAGCAGCGGTACCCTCGTGGGACGATGGCTTCTGTACCCCATAGCGAGGAGATGATTCTGGATGGTGGGGCTGCTTTCATGTTTTTGTGCACCAGCGTTAAATTGCTGAGTGATTTCTTGCACTGTGGCTCGTCTATCTGCTGTTACAATGCGAGCTAGCCGATGATGACCCCGCTCATCCACACGCTGTTGTCCACGGCCGTTGACTCTTGCAGGGATGGTTTTACCGGATTCGATGTACTCACGGTGCACCCGTGGCACAGTGGCTCGTGAAAATCCCAGTGCCTGCACGTCTTCCGAGATGGAGTGACCCATTCGTCAGGCCTCGACAATTTTCCCACGATCAAATGCGCTTAGATCCTTCGTCTTACCCATACTGCGTCCGAATCTTACTGATTCCCGTCGCATCACTCCTTATATTGTCGGATCGCTGCATACGTCATGTCGTTTCCGTTTACAGGGTCGCCCACAGCGCCACATTTGCATAACGCCAGCTGTCTCTAATTCAGTTGCTGTTCAGTGTATATATATATATAGTGTATGTGTGTATATATATGACAACTAAAGATGTGACTTCCAAAGTGGAATATATAGAGCTATGCAAGACAGTACGAAAAAGTATCACTGAAGACTTAAGGAAATTCAACTGTGAACTAGTGAGGAAAGCAATTGAAGACAACTAAAGCTAAATATAGCAAAGGGACATCTCAGTAATGGACGAAAACAGATTATGGCACTGAGAAAAGATGGTTCTGTAACAAGAAATAGAGGCGAAATTTTGATAAGAGTGAAAGGTTTCTACTCCAAATTATATGAAAAGGATGATACGTGTACTCCAGACATCATGAAAGGTACCAGTACTAGAGTTCTTCCAGTCCTCCCAGCAGAAGTTGCACATGCAATCAAGAACATGAAATGGGGAAAAGCTCCAGGAGAAGATGGAATTACTGTAGACATCATACAAGAAACAAGTGGAGAAATTGAAACAGTACTCGCCCAAGTTTTCACTCGATGCCTTAATGAAGGGAAGATTCATGAGGATTGGAACAACGCTACAATGATATTGCTACATAAAAAGGTGACATTGAGGATTTCAGGAACTACAGGCCGATCAGCCTTCTATCAGTGGTTTATAAAATCTTCACTAAGGTTCCTTCACATTGCTTAAAGGTAACACTAGACCTGGCCCAACCAAGAGAACAACCTGGATTCAGGAGTGGCTACAGCGCTATAGATCATATCCATGTACTGAGACCACTAACTGAAAGAACAAGAAAATATGAACTCCCATTATGCATGGTTTTTATTGACTATGAAAAGGCCTTCGATTCCGTGAAAACATCAGCAGTTAACAATGGCTTTGAAATCCTGCGGTATTAAGGATGTATACATTTGCATTATTAATAACATCTATGAAAATGCAAGTGCAGTGCAAAGGTTCAGATATTTGAGGATACAGCACAAATAAGAATTGGAAAGGGAGTGAGACAAGGTGACATCATATCTCCCAAGCTCTTTAACGCCACATTGCAAAATGTCTTTCAGTCATTGAACTGGGAAAACAAAGGGATAAAGATTAATGGAGATTACTTAACTCATCTTCGTTTTGCTGATGACGTAGTCATCTTTGCAACTACCCCTTCAGAGCTTCAGAGTGTGATCCAAGTACTTGGTGACAAGAGTAAAGAAGTGGGATTAAAATGGATTTTTGGAAGACAAATCTTCGTTTCTTTTACAAGAAACGAAGATTTAGCGATTGATGGAGAAAAGCTTGAGACAACAGATTCCTACATTTATCTTGGCCAGCAGATATCGAGTGAGGGTCACATTGATGAAGAAATTAATCGGCGTATAAAACTTGGATGGAGAGCTTTTGGAAGAAACAGTACAATTTTTAAGAGCAGTATGCCATTATGTCTCAAAAGAAAAGTGTTTAATCAATACATCCTGTCAGTGCTTACGTATGGAGCAGAGATATTGACCTTAGCTAAAAGACATACAAAGACTGCAGACAACTCAAAGCAGCATGGAGAGATGCATGCTTGGTGTAACCAGGAAAGATAAGAGGGACTTGTGGATAAGGAAAATGACAGAAGACTGACATCATGACCAGAGTGAAATCACCGAAATGGCAATGTTGCCGGAAGAACGGACCACCGATGGACAACCGAAATTTTAGACTGGATTCCGAGGGACAGGAAAAGACCCAAAAGAAGACCCTATGGGAGATGGATGGATGGATGAAATTCGAAAGTATGCGGGAGTGACATGGAGAAGACAGGCCCAAGACAGACAATTGTGGAAGAAATTTGGGGAGACCTTCATCCAGCAGTGGATTGATAATGGTTGATGATGGTATATATATATAGTAGGCATTTATATACAATATAGTACGCACATATACACTGAGTGGCCACTTTATTATGACCACCCCCTCAGTACTTCGTTGGGCCACCTTTTGCCTTTAATACTGCGTAGATTCTTCGTGGCATCGACTCCACGAGATGTTGATAGGTGGTTTGTGGAATATGAGACCATGCTTGATGAATAGCACTTTCCAGGAGTGTGAGATTGCAGGGTTGTGGATCGAGCTGTCTGATGGTTCGTTCAACTTCATCCCACAAATTCTCAATGGGGTTGAGATCTGGAGGTTGTGGGGGGCCACCTAAGCAAAGTAAACTCATCGGCATGTTTCTGAAACCAATCCTGTACAATACGAGCACTATGACAGGACGCATTATCTTGTTGAAAGTAGCCATCGCTATTGGGATAAACCATGCACATGACAGGATGCACTTGCTCCGCACCGATGTTTAGATATGATGTGCCAGTCAGACGTTGATCAACACGAATTAAAGGGCCCAAAGCATGCCCGAAAAACATTCCCCAAACAATAAGGTTGCCTCCACCAGCTTGAAGGGCTGTAGCAATGCATTTTGGGTTTATGCTGTTTCCTCCAAATTCTCACTCGGCCATCGGCATGGTGCAACTGAAAACGTGATTCATCGGACCACATAATTTGTATCCAATTTTCGACTGTCCAATCCTTGTGCGAACTGGAGACGTTTTCTCTTGTTAACTGCAGACAGCAAAGGTGTTCGAACAGGCCTTCGGCTGCCATATCCCATCCGATGCAGCGTACGGTGAACAGTGCGTCCAGAGATCATTTGAGGGGATCCTTGATTAAGATGGTCTGTAATTTGCTGCACTGTTGCGCTTCTGTTGTCTGTTACCAGTCTGGACACTCTCCGTTCCGCCCGAGCAGTCACTAGTCGATGATGACCACACGTTGCACGTACAGACCCAGTTTTTTGGCTGACAGTCCAGTCTTTAAACACTCTAACAGCTGCTCTGGAACATTTCACGAATACGGCGGTTTCGGTGATACTCGCTCCATGACTCCTAGGTCCTACAATCATCCCACGTTAAAAGTCCGTCAAATCGCATTTTTTACCCATCTCGTCACCCAAAAATCACTTCTATTACTGTCGCAAGCACTAAGCTTTCCCTTTTTATACTAGCCTCGTCCTCTGGCGGTAACAGCGTGCAGCCATAGCTCATTTGCTTAAAACTGTCAGGTGGTCATAATAAAGTGGCCACTCAGTGTATATATAGTATGACATTTGTTCATTTTCTTTCGTGAGCCGCGGATGTGTTAGTGGTAGTGTTTCAGACTATCGATGCAAGGTCCCCAGGTTCAAGCCTGAGCTGATCTTTCGGAGATGGTGTGATATACTAACAATCGCTGAATATCCGCCGTGCATCGGACGAGCACGTTAAGTTACGGCCCCCAGGCTGGACCCATTGGTTAAATGGGTATCCTTTCCTATGTTCCCCCTGGAATTCTCTCACCCCTCTATGTGCAATATCGTACTTGTACGGTGGCGCCGTCTACTGTACTCTAATCTCACTACAAACTGTTCTGTCAAAGTCGCTAGACTTGCTCTCATTCCTTCCGTTTCTATGTCCTGCCCAAAAGGCGATCTCGCTGTAGGTGGCTGGGACCTAAACTCTACTCACTGTGGACGGAAGTCCTACAAGAAAATTACAAATGGACACCATTTTCTTTCGTGTATTTTGGGATTAGCGAGTATCAGGGGTGGATTGGAGTTCGTGTTCGTCTGCCGTTCGTTAAGATGAAGGGTTTATGTTACTTTACTTAAGGTTAGTCCTTATATTTAATTTTTGGTATTCTCGGTGCAGGTAGAAAAGAGCAGGTGTCTTGTCCTAAATTTTGCAAAATCCTTAACCCTTATTTTGGAGGTTGCCTTTCAGTTAATTCGACACCTGCATGAAACCTGAACCAGGGTCGGCAACCGAGGGTGTCTTTCCCTGATGAGTGGCTCCCGGTTTCCGACCCTACGTGTTTGCTTTCATTGTATCTCAATTATGGCTATTTTTGTGTGCATATTTGTAATAGTATGTGTTTTGGTTTACGATCGTTAGTTTACGGGAGGTTCGGGGAGTTTCCTTGGGGAGTTCTTCGTTGATTGTGAGTAACATTTTGTTCATATATATATTTTGATTACCCAATGAAATGAACGTTACGTCCCTGAACTCGGAGGTCTCCTATGACGAGATGAAACATTTCTTACGTTTTCCAACCGTAGGTTGAAAAAGCGTATATGCTCCAGCTTTGTCCGTCAGTTCGTCCGCACGATAACTCGCGTAAAAATTGTTCGATTTCGATGAAATTTTAGTATGTGGTAGGGGACCACCTGGGGACGAATCCTATTGAAAAATGGACGAAATCGGGTCAAAGGTCACGACATAGGAGCGGTATCCGTTCCATTGCCCATATAGTTAATAACTTGCGTAAAAATGTTTCGATTTCGATGAAATTTTTGCATGTGGTAGGGGACCATCGTGGAATGGATTCTATTAAAAATGGACGACATGGGGTCAAAGGTCAGGACATAGGAGTGGGGTCCATTCCGCTGCCCTTATGCGTCATAACTTGCGTACAAATGTTTCGATTTCGATGAAATTTTAATATGTGGTAGGGGACCACCTGGGGTCAACTTTTATTGAAAATGGACGAAATTGTGTCAAAGATCAGGACATAGGAGTGGGATCCATTCCATTGCCCTTATGCGTCCTAACTTACGTAAAAATTCTTCGATGGCAACAACACTTTATACTGTTGTTCCAGACGTACACTAAACAGGTTTTGTTGAATATCATCGAAATGGGGTCTAAGGTTAGGACACAGGAGCGAGATTTATTCCACAGCCATTATCCTCATAACTTGACTAAAAATGCTTCGATTGCAACAGAACTTTATCATGTTGTTCTGGAGGCATACTGAATGGGTTCTGTATAATAACATCGAAATGGGGTCAAAGGTCAGGACACAGGAGCGATATTTATTTCACAGCCATTATCCTCATAACTTGAGTAATGATTTCCAGCATGTTGGAAAGCGTATCATAATCAATGCATTGCATGATTTTACTAACTTGTTAGTCTTATTTCACTTACCTGAGGTGTATAAATGAAAAACCTGCGAAAGTGAGACGTTTTTGCTTTTAGTTAAAAATTTTGATTTTTAGCTAAAAATTCGAAACTTTGATGTAAAAGCGCAGATGGAAGATATTCTCCGAATCTAAAACGATTTAAGCTGTGGCATACTGACTATCAGGCACAATTTTTAAACACTACGTTTTTTCGCACCGTCCTACTGTACACTCTCTATACAATTGCTCTTACATAGCCGAGGTTCGTCGTTGAGAGATGCATGCTAGCTTAGCGCTCAATATCATACTTCTTTCAAACTCGCTGAAGTTATGAGTCATATTAAAATTATCTACCCTTTGTTGTCGTTTGAATACTTTGCAGTGATATTTATGATCTCATCTCAAAGTCCTAGATGCGCACGTAGTTGAGGATGGCACGCGTCTGATGGCTGTTGGGTGCCCCGAATAATTTGCTATTATAAATCATTTCACAATGTCATAAAGCTTGACGATAATAGTTTAATTGCTTTTGATCTCCGCCCATTTTACTGTGCTCGTACTTAACCTTTGACGGGCATTGTGTGTGTATTATTCTAAGTTCCTGCTATTAAGTTACTTTTGAAGACTGAACATGATTTACAACTAATTCGAATACTGTTCTGCGTTTGAGAAACCAAAAGAGTTACTGTGATGTCGGCAGATTATAATCTGTATAAAAACTTACATTTATGAGGCTGGAAATATAGGAAATATCTAAGTCCTTATAGGGACAGCTTTTTTTTTTTTTTTGGAATTACCTAGCGTCTGTCTCGTCGAATATGTTAGTTTTTTGCAGTTAGGCTCCAAGGATTGACAGTGAAGTATAGCTAATAATGATGAGTTCAAAATTTACATATTTTCCCCGATTATTTTTATATTCCCTCTTATACGGGTTTGGCCTTACAGGATTGTAATGAAGAGGTGTGCAACGCCCTGAGAGAAAGTTTGCTCGTGTTTTTGATCCCTAAAGTCCGGATGTTCAATCATTAAAATCCTCCAGAATAAGCAAGCGTTTAGCACACAAAAATCAAGACATATGCACTAAAATAGAAGAAATATGCATTCAACATAGATTTTACTGTAGGATTCACATATTTACATGATGTAGATGTATGTACATTTTACTTCTGAAATTTTCACTATTACATATACCGAAATGCCTTTTTTGCGCTTTCCAACCGTAGGTTGAAGAGGCGTATATGTTCCAGCTTTTTCTGTCTGTCCGTCCGCACGATAACTCGCGTAAAAATGGCTCGATTTCGATGAAATTTCAGTATGTGGTAGGGGACCACTGGGGACGAACTTTACGGGAAATGGGGAAAATGGGGTCAAAGGTGACCTTTCATCTCCCTTATGCGTCATAACTTACGTAAAAATGCTTCTATTGCAACAAAATGTTATGTTGTTCCGGAGGCATACTGAACCAATTCTGTTTAATATCATCGAAATGGGGTGAAAGATCACGACACAGGATCTAGATTTATTCCACAGCCTTTATAGTCATAACTTGAGTAATAAGTTGAGTAATGATTTCTGGTATGTTGGAAAGCATATCATAATCAATGCATTGCATGATTTTACTAACTTGTTACGCTTTCCAACCGTAGGTTGAAGAAGCGTATATGCTCCAGCTTTGTCCGTCTGTCCGCACGATAACTCGCGTAAAAATGGTTCGATTTCGATGACATTTTAGTATGTGGTAGGGGACCAGCCGGGGACGAACCCTATTGAAAATGGACGTAATGAGGTCAAAGGTCAGGACATAGGAGCGGGATCCATTTAATCGCCCTATGCGTCATAACTTGCGTAAAAATGTTTCGATTGCGACAAAACTTTATCATGTTGTTCCGGAGGTATACTGAACCGGTTCTGTTGAATATCATCGAAATATGGTCAAAGTTCAGGGCACAGGAATGAGATTTATTCCACAACCATTATTTTCCTCATAACTTGAGTAATTATTTCTGGTATGTTGGAAAGCGTATCATAATCGATGCATTGCATGATTTTACTAACTTGTTTATATTTTCAAAAGACAATGCCTGCCTTTTTCAGTTTTTCAGTCAAACAATGCTTATATACAGTTTATAGAAAAATTCAGCTCCACATTTAGAGGTTATCAGTGCGTATTTAAAGCACGTAGTGTAAATGGAAGACATAATTTCAGAATCAATGTTTTCTCCTTTGAAGATTTTATAATTTTTTTTTTCAATTTCTTCCAAACCAGCATTTCTGAAGAGCACTTTGGATTGTTGTTGTTTTTATTGGATGTTTAACGACCACCGTGAGAAACTCAATGGGGTATAAGCAGTCGTCCGTCCTTAATTTAGGGTCACTGGTTCCAGGGAAGGGAGAGATCCAATGCCGTAAGACAAACACAACATCCATGCCTCACCGGGATTCAAACCCGGATCCATCTCGGACGAGTAATTAGAAGCCAGAGCTTAGACCACTGCGACACCGGAGCGACGGACTTGTTTGTATAGCTTGTCCTTGTACGCCAAGTGTGTTTTCAATGTGTTTCTTTAGATGTATTCTATCAATTTGAAAGAACTTCCTTTTTTCCAGAGTAGATATAGTTGTCAGAAGTTTGGAAAAATAAGCATAATAAATGCCAGTTCACTGATAGTTTATTTTCATAGGAGTTGCTTGGCTCTAAAGATCACAAAGGAATCCTGAAGGTCATTCACGATATCTGAAATTCGCAGCCCTGATGGTGCAGTGGTCTAAGCGATGGCTTCTGACCATTCGTCCGAGATAAGTCCAGGTTGGAATTCCGGTGAGGCATGGATGTTGTGCTTGTCTTACGGCACTGGCTCTCTCCCTTCCCTGGAACCAGTGGCCCATAATTAGGGACGGGCGACTGCTTATAGCCCATTGAGTTGCTCACGGTAATCGTTAAACTCCCAGGGAAAAAAATATATCTGAAATTGGCTCCATGTACGAAGCATAATACACTGCAGCAGAAATCCATGTTTCACATAATTAAAACTGGCTGTGGTGGAAGATTTAATTCTGGAACAATTTCCTCAAATAATTGAATTATTCGGGAGGGAGCTTTTAAGAAAACTTTCTTCACATCTGTCCATTCCAGGAAATAATATCTTCACTTCTTCTGAGACTAATGCAAAACACACTAGATGGATCATATTTATAATAACAAAGTCAAGGAGGAAGTAACCCTTTCCGATGCGCAGTTTCACTGGTTCCAGTCACGTTCAAGGCACTTCTTAGACAAAGAATACAAAGTGCGGCAATTTGAAAACAAGACTGATATTATAAGACGAAAGGTGGCGCTCCTGTCGATCATTTGAGAACAGAAAACAAAAGAATGGCTCTTCCTCAACATCTGCCGTCAAAGGTGTTGAGGGAGAAACCTTGTTTAGAATGTGAGGTGGGTGAAACTGCGCGTGTTTCGCGTTACCTCATCAAAATAGTGGGATGTATCAAAGAGCAAATATTAAGTTTTGCACGCGTCTTGGTAAAAGTGCGACAGAAACATTTAGCATGATGAAGCAATTGTATGGGAACAGTTGCCTATCTCGTGCGCGTGTTTTCGAATGGTATAAACGTTTCTGCAGTGAAAGACGACGAACATCCGGGCGCAGCAAGGACTGTACCAGGAGCTGACATGATTGAAAATGTGAGGGAAATCATCTCTGTTGACAGAAATGCAACCCTTCGTATGATTTCAGAAAATCTAGAAGTTAATAAAGAAACAATTTGACAAATAATAACACAAGATGTAAAGAAAAGGAAGGTGTGTTCACGATTTGTACCACATTCCTTAACCGAAGATCTTGACCGATTAACTTAAACAAAAGGAAACGAAGATGGGTTCTTCCTCAAATTTAGATTAGGCGTGATATGCTTCTCCCATTACCTGATATCTGGTTGAAACAGAAAGTAAAACTACGTTAACCCTTTAACGACTATGATCCCAAATTCTTGTATCACTCTAAATACCATAACGCCCGAAACTGTCTGTGTTGGTTCACTTCTTTGTTTAGTAACAACAATAGTGACTGAGGGTGACACCTGCTGATCCCTAATACGTCATGCAAATTTGAAGAGCAGGTAACAGTACGAAATTTGACTCACTCAAGACAGGCGTTTCAGGCGGCTATGGTCGTTTGTATGTACAGGCGTTATGGTCGTTAAAGGGTTAATAAATTAAAGAATAAGCTTTAATTTAATTTTTTTGCTCCCTTCACTCTTTTCTTCACAACAGGATTAATAGTGTCTCTGAAGTTTTTAAACCAACACTCTTGAGACTTGATTTCTGCTGTTAGAAGATGCCTAAATTTCCTGGATAACATCATTACAGGCGACGAGACATGGATCTACCAATATGATCCTGAAACGAAACTGCAAAGTCCCGAGTAAAAGTCCGCAAACTCTACATAATCCAAAAACGTTAGTCGGTCAAGATCAAAAATCAATCAAAACAATGCGCATTGCCTTGTACGATAGCAAAGGAATTGTGCATAACGAATTCGTGCCCAGTGGACAAACTGCTACTGCTGAGTTTTACGTGGACGTTCTTAAACATATGTTGCAAAGAATCTATCGTGTGGGGCCAGGGTATCGAGGAGAGTACAGCTGTTTTCTTTTGCATGACAATGCCCCTTCTCACAAGGCAGTCACCGTTCGAGAGTTTTTGGCCCAAAACAAACAGGTCTGTATTGTTGTCGCAATCTCCTTATTCTCTGGACTTGTGACTACTTCGTTCCTATTTCTCAAACTTAAAGTACCAGTTATAGGGTGCTATTTTGATTATGTACACCGTCCAGAAAGCTGTGACGAGGGTTCCTTAACAGCATTCCTGTAACTGCTTTCCAGTAGTCATTCTATGCACTTCGTGAGCGTGCAAACTAGTGTATAGATGCCGGAAGAAGCTATTTCGAATAAACAAAGATTGGTAATTTACTACAGTGATTCATTATTTTCATCTAGCATTAGTGTCGTTTTCCATTTGCCTCACGAGCTGATTTCAGCTTATATTACTAACCCCGAGTCAATTCGTTCCAGCCGGCTGAAAGGTTACCCCTCAAATAATGTAATCATTGCTTTGCTATTACAAGAATTATGACAAGTTGAAGGTACAGTAAAAGCTAATTATTACGAGTACGGCTTATAGCGAGAATCCCGCTGTTACGAGACATTCAAAATGCACCATCAATTTGTTAATGTTAAAGATAGGAAAAATCTTCGTGTATTACGAGTGCTAAATCTAAGGAGCCCCCGCTGTAACGAGAGGCTTTCATGGCCAATCTTTCTTCTTTCAAATATATCTATTAAATTATGTTCCCGAAATTCCAGGAAGTGGTAGGGAAATAAACACTTACAGCTGCGCACATTGATGTCACCAGTTGTTACTGTGCTTGGCTGTTTGGATGCTGTGCCCCCGCTTTCTTCCACCCTTCCACACAACGGTGTGAAGTCGAAACATTTTGATCAGATAAGACACCAGTGGTTAGTTTGCTTGCCTGTTTGGATGCTGTCCCCCGATTTCTTTCATCTTTCCATACAACGGTGGGACGTCGGAACATTTTTATCAGATAAGACACCAGTGGTTAGTCTGCTTGGCTGATTGGATGCTGCAACCCCCGCCCCCCGCCGCTTTCTTTAACCCTTCTGCACAACGGTGGGAAGTCGGAAAATTTTGATCAAATGACACGCCAGCGGTTAGTCTGCTTGGCTGTTTGGATGATGTCCCTCCGCTTTCTTCCACCCTTCTACACACCGGTGGGACGTCGGAACATTTTCATCAGATAAGACACCAGTGGTTAGTGTGTTTGGATGATGTCCTCTTTCTTCCGTTCATCTCCACAACGTTGGGAAGTAGAAACATTTTTTACGCGTGTACGTCGGGTGTTTTCTTTCCCTAAATAAAGAATAAAAGGAAAGGTTTGACTTTGCAAACAAAGTTAAGTTTTGTATGAATGTGAGAAAGTTTGAGATCGCAAGAAAATTTGGTCTTGCATCATCAACGCTATTTACAATTTTAAAGAGCAAAGAGAAGATCGGCTTTGCAGGAATCAGGTATATAATATGTATTGTTTTGACCACTTTTTTTTTAATCATGTTATGTACAGTAGTACGTACATGTACGCACTACTCGTATTATCCGGCTATAACGAGAAGTCCGTTAAAACGACAATTTTTCCGATTTTTGTCAGCTCTCGTAATATCGAACTTTTACTATATTAACTTACTTCTCGAACGTTATATTATAAATGTATATTAATTTTTACATTTTGAATTTTGATATTTGTTTAAAAAAAACAGTAAAACCAATTATTTTAAATGTTCCTCGGAATGCGCAGAATTTCGCTGTAATATCACCGCATCAAGGAAGCTGGCGCTGATTTGCAAGCGAAATCGACTGTATAGAACAATAGTCCAGTTTTGAGTAAACATGTGATTTTAAGGGTCATGAGATGTTTAGAAGAAAACTACCGGATCTAAAGAGAAATCTTAGCTTCTGGTAATGACATTAAACTTGCTGAGGTATTCCATAATCATTTAAGCGTCACATTTTCGCAGAGCGTCAGTTGTTCACGCATGAATATTATGAATAGTTTTATTTTCAGTAAACATTACTTCTTGCAGACTTGGTATCAATGGTTACTCGCTCTTGATAAGCGCCAGAGGCAGTTTAAGGGGAAATCTATTGAAGCGTTTGTTTGTATTAAATGCCATGCTATTACGAGTCACGCATGTATTTCAAGAACATTTCATCGAATTTCATATTTATGTCGGTAATGCCTGAATAAACAAAGATAAAAAGAGTGCGTTATCCTCTAAGGAGTTATCATCACTTGCTGATGACACCAAAGAGATTAAACGATATGATAAATAAAGTAAATCAGTCGTTGCTCTTCGTTGCTTATTAGATTGATAACGAGATTTACGTCCTCGAGATCTGTAAGATACGACAGTAATTACATGCCCGGGAGCGAGAAAACAACTTCAGTTTGAAGTAGGGCAGCAGCGGATTTTTGTTTTCCCTGCACTGTTTGTAATTATGCAGCTTAACGAAAAGAAAGGAAAAGAAATTAGGAAAAAAAAAAATCTTTTAAAATCTCGAAACTCTCTCTCCGTCCTTGAAGATACCCACCCAGAAGGAATTAATTTCAACAGATATGTTTCGTTTTTCAAACAGAGGAAGCTAAACATTAAATTTTTAGGTATTCTTATGAACCAGATGTGAACAGATTCATGGCATCAAAATACAGCGTTAGGTTTTTACTGATGCAACACAGTGTTTTATACGTATATCTGTAGTCATTTGCAGAGCTTTACTGTGTAATCATTATCCAAAAGGGAAAGCTATTTTAACACCTTAGTTTAATTCAAAAGTTAGAAGAAACAAAGTCCTTAATTGAACTTCGTACTGTCTTACTTTATTATTTCTTTGCTTTTTGACTGTATGGAGTGAAATCTCGGTACTATGTAAAGCATGACCTTGTATCCTTTATTCTAAAAATAACCAAAAACAATAGATTTTAAAGAGACTAAAATACACATTATCTTGACTCTTGCTTTAAACGCAATACACCGGTGAGTCATTACATTATGACCACCTACCTAATAAGTTGTAGGACCCCTTTTAGCCCGCAAAACAGCGGCCACTCAGCGAGGCATCGATTCGATGAGGTGGCGATAGGTATCCTGTGGTATCTGGTACCATAATGTCAACAGCAGGTACTCCAGTTCCCCTACATTTCAGGGTGATGGTGATTTAGCGCGAACCCGCTTTTCCAAGTCGAAAGACAAATGTTCGATTGGGTTCATGTCAGGTGAATTTGGAGATTAACAGAAAGTCACCAGCACGTTCCTTGAACCACTCCTTGACGATTCTGGCAGTGTGGCATGGCGCATTATCCTGTTGGTAATGGCCATCACCAGCAGGGAACACGGTTGCCGTGAATGGGTGAACTCGGTCAGCAACGATGTTCAGATACCTGACAGCTGTCAGGGATTATGCTATTGGAATAATGGGGCTTAAAGTGTCCCAAGAAAACATCGCCTACAGCATAACAGCGCCGCCGACCTGTTTCTGCCCGACAGTGTATCCAGGTGCCATAGCCTCCATTGACAATCTGCGTATCCACGCTTGACCGTCTACGTGATGCACCAGGAATCTTGATTCGTCAGACCAGGCCACTTTCTTCCAATTATCCACGGTCCAATCTCGATGATCTTGGGCCTATTTCATGCGTTGTTGGCGATGACGTGCATTGAGCATGAGGGCCCGGCCGGGTCTTCGGCTACGCAGGCCCATGCACAAAAGGCTGCGATGAACTGTGTGCTGTGACACATTGCCTTGATCGCCATTGTTGTAGGTGCTGGGGATTTGTCGCACTGTGGCCCTGCGGTCGCTGTGAACAATGCGCGAGTCTCCGCTTCCCTTAGGCATCAATGAGCGGTGAACGACACGCTACTGGACGACGGCTCGTCGTTTGGACATCTGTGCACCACTTTTGATAGATACTCACAACAGCGGCACGTGAACAAGCCGCGCCGTTTTCGAGATCGTATTTCCGAAACGCCGTGCCATCCCAATTTGTCCTTTATCGAGCTCTGATAAATCGCCAGCTTTTTCCATTCTGACTCCGAACTCTCTACTGACCGAAAGCCATTTTTTCGGGTTGTATATATACTTTTCTGTGAACTTCACCTGCGCCACCGTTCGGTCTCCAGGCGCGCTCATTTCTCTAGGCTGCGGGGAGTCATAATGTAATGGCTCATCGGTGTATATCGTCATCTGCTTAAGAATAATGAAATCCATATTTTTTCCATTTACCAGAATATTCAGACAGTTGGAGGCACGTGCACTCGTGAGTAAGGACTGTAAGACGGCGTTTAAAGGTTTTACTGTAAATACAGTTAGAAACAGCCGACCGCGCATTGAAGACTTGTACCAAAAGCCTGGTTCGTGTCATCCTTAAATGACCTCACATATGGGGTCACGCACAAGTGGGGAGAAAATTAACAGAAAATAATTAAGACACACATGAGAGCGGTGCAGTCGGTTTGGTGGTTTAGGCTGGTGAATGTGCAATACAATTTGCTGTAATCCTAACAGAATATTTATACCGCTATTGGAAACGGTCTTTTTGTCAGAGCCCCTTTAATGAGAAAATTCACTACGAGAACGTCTGGTTGATAGTTGTCTATAGGAACTCGCACTATGTTCGACTTTTATTCATCGCGAAAAGGCTAAATCCTACGATACTGAAGATGCATAACTTAATAAAATCTATGAAAATGCAAAGGTTCTTTGCCGCCCCGGTGGCGCAGTGGTCTAAGCGATGGCCTCTGATCATTCGTTCTGAAAGGGGTCCGGGTTCGAATCCCGTGAGGCATGGATGTTGTATTTGTCTTACGTCACTGGCTCTCTCTCCTTTCCCTGGAACCAGTGACCCTAAATTAGAGACGGGCGACTGCTGCCCATTGGGTTGCTCACGGTGGTCGTTCAACCTCCAAAAAGAAAAAAAAAAATACACAAGATGTTTTGGAACTGGGATTTTTTTTTAACTGACAATGACTTTTACTTATGTTAAGACAAGCTACTAAAATCATTTCATTTATTGCATTTTAGTTGTTACAGACATGGTATTACGTAATCATAAATATATAGCACACATTATATTTTTGTAACAACAGGGAATGAGGAGGGAAAAGGCCTGATAGGCCTGACGTGTGCCCTCTTCTCCCAAAGCATCAAAATTTTCATGAAAAATAAAAAAAATTCAAAAAAAAAAAAACACAAACAAGTCAAGTCAACACAATATCAAACACAGCTAAAGTGGTACTATAAATTAATAAAGGTAATAATACATTATGAGCTTTTGATCAGTAAGAAATACCTGAGTTTTCGTTTAAATATATTAATATTATTAAGTGATACAATATCAGTATGAAATGTGTTCCATAATGCCGGACCAGTATAATTAACAAATGATCTAAATCGTTCTGTTAGTGGAAACATGGGGATTAGTGTTGTTTTTTGTCTCGTGGAATAATCATGACCACGAGTACTTATTGAAATTAAATCTTGGTAGTAACCATTTTTTATTCTCAAAAACATCAGTTTACCTATACTATAGATATGCAATTGTTGAATAGTTAGTATATTAAAATCATTTGGACTGAGTCTAGCCTGAAAGACTGTATTTGAAAATTGAGTATATTGTAATTTAAATTGTAATAGTCTCATGAATCTATTTTGTGACGACTGAAGTTTCTTCATATTATATAAGGTAGTCGATCCCCATACAGATATACAATAGATCAGATGAGACTGAATTAAAGTATAGTATAATAAAATCATTAGTTTTGGGGTTAAATTGGCCACTGCACTACTAATAATCCCTATATTTCTTGAGATCTTATTAAATACGTAGTCAACATGTGAATTCGATTTTAAATCATGCTGAATAATACCAAGATAATTATGATTTTGAACCACTTCTATAGATGATCCGAGTAAATTAATATTCTGAATTAAGGAAATAGGGGTTGACGTACTTAAAAAAATCATTACTTTTGTTTTGTTAATATTAATAGCCAGATCATTTAGTTAACCAATTAGTGATAGATACTGTATAAAACGGACTTGTAGTTGTCGCACCCGTGTCTCAACATCATTTTCATGTATTAATATGGTTGCAACATCTGCGTATAAAATAATATCTGAATTGTGTAGACAGGTACAGAAGTCATTAATATAAATATTAAATAATAATGGAGCAAGTACCGAGCCCTGAGGGACTCCTGAAATGACTGATTGTAAGTTAGATTTGGTATGTTCAATTTCTGTATATTGCTGGTGACCAGTGAGATAGTTTCTGAAGAGATTATGTAATGTACCCCGAATACCAATTGCATACAATTTTGATAATAATAAGTTGTGATTTAAAGTATCAAATGCTTTTGATAAATCAATGAAAAGTCTCAATGTAAGTTTATTATTAATAGAATTAGATTGAATTTTATCTTTTAAGTGTAAAAGGGTGATTTCTGTTGAGGAATTTGGTAAAAAGCCAAATTGATTTTGTGCAAAATTTTGTATGTTTCAATTTAAGCAAATAATCTAACAAATAGTAATTTTTCAAAAATTTTAGCAAATATGGATAATTTAGCTATAGGTCGATAGTTATTATTATGTCAAAGAACCCTTTTTAAAGACAGGAGTAATTTTTGCAATTTTTAACTAATCTGGGAAAATACCTGTAGCTAGAATGGAATTAAAAATGTATAATAGGGGAGTAACAATGAAAAAAGTTAGTTTTTTTAAATTTTGGGAAGAATATCATCTGGACCTGGTCCTGTATTTATGTTAATATTCTGCAGTTGGTAGATTAATTCGGTTCTAGTAATTTCCAAAGTATGCATTGAATTTAAGGTACATGAGTTGGAGTAATGAGGTAATTGTTGATCATTCAGCTTAGGAAGTTGTTGTATTATACGTTGTGGGGATACAATAAAATGATTATTAAATTGATTAGCAATTTCAGTTTGATTGGTGATTTTGATGTTACCCCGAGTGAGGTGAATCGAAGTCTTTGGTACATTCCTACGAGCTAATGATATGTTTAAGTGCTTCCAGGTTACTTTTGGAGTATTTTTAGAAAAAATATGAAAATAATAATCTCTCTTTAATTTTCTAATGTAGGAGTTAAGATTATTTCTAAATTTTTTAAAATATTATAATCAATTTGTGACCTTGATTTTAAGAATTTTGTGAACAGTTTATTTTTTTATTTATCTGATTAAGACAATGCCTTTTTAGCCAAGGTTTCCGCTCTTTCCTGCATTTAGACGTGGTTCTTTTAAATGGAAAAGCCTTATTGTACAATCTCTTCAAAGTTATTTCAAATAAATTATAAGCCACATCAGGATTAGGAATTTGCATTATTTCATCCCAGTTCGTATCTTGTACTAGGTTTATGAATAGATTCGTATTATTCTCATTAATAATTAGAGTGAAAGTGTTTGTTGGTCTAGATGCTTGTAAATCACTATATGTGTAAATTAAGAAAATTGGTAGATGATCACTGAAATGAAAATTAAGAATACCTGATAAAATAGAGTCCGATGGTACATTTGTTATACATAGATCCAAAATTGAGACCGTATATTGAGTTATTCTTGTAGCTGAAAAAAATAGTGTTATAGAATCCTGCAGTAGCAATTGCAGAATTAAATTCTCGTGGGTATGAAAGATTCCGTGACAGATCAATATTGAAGTCTCCAAGTAACAGTCCTGTTTTCTTTGTAAAATTTATATAATTAAGTATATCAGTAAATTTTTAAATAAATAAATAAAGGTTCGCTGTTGGTGGACGATAACAGGCTGAAATTATATTATATTGATCTTCAATTGTAATAATTTCAATATCAGAATAAATGTCAATTTTTCAATTTGGGTGTAGTCCGAATGATTTGTTTTAACAACAATTGCAATTCCTCCTCCTCCTCTAGACTCAGTCCTATTTTTATTAAAAGTCTGATAGAGTGGGAGATGTAGACAATAGTCTTCAGAAGGAAACCATGTTTCCGAAACGCAAATTATATCTATTTGATAATTTAATAGTTTAACTAATGCCTCTAGATCAGATATCTTATTGACTAATGATCCGGCATTAAGATGAATAATATTTAGATAATTATTAGGGTTATTAGATATTGTATCATTAAGATGCTGTACCGAATAATAATTAATAGTCATATATCAATGTACCCCAAGCAGTTTGCAATGCATTGATTATGATACGCTTTCCAACATACCAGAAATCAGTACTCAGTTTATAAGGATAATGGCTGTGGAATAAATCTCACTCCTGTGCCCTGACCTCTTTGACCTCATTTCGATGATATTCAACAGAACCGGTTCAGTATACTTCCGAAACATACTAAAATTTTGTCGCAATAGAAGCATTTTTAGTCAAGTTATGAGGATAACTGCTGCGGAATAAATTTCGCTCCTGTGCCCTGACTTTTGACCCCATTTCGATGACATTCAACAAAACCGTTTCAGTATGCATCCGGAACAACATGATAAAGTTTTGTAGCAATCGAAGCATTTTTACGTAAGTTATGACGCATAAGGGCGATGGAATGGATCCCGCTCCTATGTCCTGACGTTTGACCCCATTTCTTCCATTTTCAATAGGGTTCGTTCCCAGTTGACCCCTACGACATACTAACATTTCATCGAAATCGAAACATTTTTACGCGAGTTATTGTGCGGACAGAGAGACGGACAAAGCTGGAGCAGATGCGCTTCTTCAACCTACGGTTGAAAAGCGTAAGAGTTTTTTTTTTTTTTTTAAGTGGATGTTTAACGACCACCGTGAGCAACTCAATGGGCTATAAGCTGCCCATAATTTAGGGTCACTGGTTCCAGGGAAAGGAGCGAACCAGTGCTATAAGACAACACAACCACCAGGATTCGAACCCGGACCCTTCTTGGTCATAATTTTTTTATACGTGTTTTATCCTTGAGCAGTTTAACTTTTGCATTCTGCGCCCCCGGGGCAGAATGCAGAGGTTCAACTGCTCAAGAATACGAGACGTATAAAAAAAATTGGAATGGGAGCGAGATAAGGTGACGCCATATCTTCTAAGCTCTTCAGTGCTACATCACCGAATGTATTTCAAGCAATGAACAACTGAAATATTAGATCAATTTTCTTTTTCTTTAATTCCACATCTTTACCCTTGTCAGCAAGTTCCTGGATCGTGTAGTGAAAGTCTAAGGGGGTACTTGCAAAGTGAATTATCTGATCATTCGTCCGAGATGGGTCCGGGTTCGAATCCCGGCGAGTCATGGATGTTGTGTTTGTCTTACGGCACTGGCTCTCTCCCTTCCCTGGAACCAGTGGCCCTAAATTAGAGACGGGCGACCGCTTATATCCCATTGAGTTGCTCACGGTGGTGGTTAAACCTCCACTCAAAAAAAAAAAGTGGACTATGTCGTCAGTAAAAGGAAGGTGGGTTAAACTATTTCCATTATTCATTTATCTCCCTGTCTTCCCAAGCTCTTCAATGTCACATTCCCGAATTATTTCAGTCATTGAACTGCGAAGACAAAGGAATAATGGAGATAGTTTAATCACCTTCCTTTTACTGACGAAAGGCATTTTTTTGAGTGCCAGTTATGATCCAGGAACTGGTTGACAAGAGTAAAGAAGTAGGATTAAGGATGGACTTACTGATAACAAATTGTACAATGCTTACAAGAACTGAAAAATGTATCGATTGATGGGGCAAGTTTATAGAAGTAACTGATGCCTAAATCTACCTTGGATAACAGATATCAAGCGAGGGCTACATTGAAGAACAAATTCGTGGGTTTATAAAACTTGGATTTAGTGCATTTGGAAGGAACAGTACAATTTTCTAGAGCAATTTTCCATTGGGTCCTAAAAGAAAAGTGTTTAATCAATGCATGCTTCCAGTTTTTACTTATGGATCAGAAACATGGACCTTAACTGAAGACTATATTCATCAGAGGCTGCAAACTACTGAAAGAAGTACGAATGCTTAGTACACAGTTGCCCGTTAAATAATGACTGATTTTCTTACAGGACAGCCCTCTGAATAAAAGTAAAAAAGGTGTTTATAGTTTTGACCGCTAGAGTGTGCTGTAATCGCAGGAGCAACTTAAGAGTCTGGTTACGCAGCAGTTTTCGTGTGGCCACCGTTGAAGTAAGACTGTGTGAGTGGAGCGTGTCACAACTTGCGTAATGGAGCAAAGAGCTGCGATAAAATTTTACTGTAAATTAGAAAAAACTTCTACGGAAGTGTACAAAGACCTAAAAAAAGTTTACGGCGATGACTGTGGGATCGAACGTCCACCCGGCTCGTCAGATTTGGCTGCGGCAGACTTTCCCTCTTCCCAAAGGTGAAGCGTGTCTTGAAAGGGGAGCGCTTCAGAGACACTGGGGACATCCAACAAGGTGTGACCAACATACTGAAGGAGGTTCAGGTTCAAGACTTCCACCGTGCCTTCGAACACATGTACAAACAGGTGACCAACAGACTGAAGATCTCATCTCAACGAGGTGTGACCAACAGACGAAGATCTCATCTCAACGAGGTGTGCCCAATAGACTGAAGGAGGTTCAGATTCAAGACTTCCACCGTGCCATCGAACATCTATACAAACAGGTGACCAACAGACTGAAGGAGGTTCAGGTTCAAGACTTCCACCGTGCCATCGAACATCTGTACAAACAGGTGACAACAGACTGAAGATCTCATCTCAACGAGGTGTGACCAACAGACTGAAGGAAGTTCAGGTTCAAGACTTCCACCGTGCCTTCGAACACCTGTACAAACAGGTGACCAAAAGACTGAAGATCTCATTTCAACGAGGTGGGACCAACAGACTGAAGATCTCATTTCAACGAGGTGGGACCAACAGACTGAAAATCTTATCTCAACAAGGTGTGACCAACAGACTGCAAAAGGTTCAAGACTTCCACCGTGCCTTTGAACACACCTGTATAAACAGGTGACCAACAGACTGAAAATATAATCTCAACGAAGTGTGACCAACACACTGAAAGGGGTTCAAGACTTCCACCGTGCCTTCGAATATCTGTACAAGCAGGTAACCAACAGACTGAAGATCTCATCTCGACGAAATGTGACCAACAGACTGAAGATCTCATCTCGACGAAATGTGACCAACAGACTGAAGATCTCATCTCGACGAAATGTGACCAACAGACTGAAGATCTCATCTCGACGAAATGTGACCAACAGACTGAAGATCTCATCTCGACGAAATGTGACCAACAGACTGAAGATCTCATCTCGACGAAATGTGACCAACAGACTGAAGATCTCATCTCAACGAAGTGTGACCAACAGACTGAAGGAGGTTCAGGTTAAAGACTTCCACCGCGCCTTCGAACACCTGTGCAAAAAATCTCACCGTTGTGTGGAGTTGGAGGGAGATTATTTCGAATCTGTGTCAGTGACAATTCAAAACAGTTTATTGTTTTGATATAATAATTTTTGTCTCAATACTTAACGGGCATACTGCGTATAACCAGATAAGATAGAAAAAGAAAATCATATACGAATTTGGAAAATAAAGAGTGGATTGCATGATCAACTCCAACTCCCTTCTATCTACATTCTACTCCGTTATTTTATTCTGCTCAGACCCACTGCCAGTATTGTCAAATTGTAAAACCTGTTCGGGGAAGCAATGTGCAGTTCAGTAAGAAAATTTTTAACAAAGAAGTAATTAAATTTACATAAGAAAACCTTCCTTTTGAGCTTTTTTATTTTTTTTATTTTGAGGTATGTCACAGGAGGGGAACCCGTTTATAACTGGCTCCTGGAAAAGTTTTCTTCTTAGTTTCGAAGGTGCGTGCTGTGTAACAAGACCATAAGAGAGAAGTTTTAAATTTTACGAATGAAACTCAAGTGTCGTTTCAGTGAAGTCCGTTTGGTTGCTCCGGTGGCGCAGTGGTCTAAGCAATGGCTACTGACCATTCGTCCGCAATGGGTCCGGGTTCGAATCCCGGTGAGGCATGGATGTTTGTCTTACGGCACTGGCTCTCTCCCTTCCCTGGAACCAATGGCCCTAAATTAGGGACGGGCGACTACTTAGAGCACTTCTTATAGACTGATTATGGTGGTCATTAAACCCCAAATAATAATTTAAAAAAAAAGTCCGTTTGATCAGATCTGCTGCGTGTTCAGTATACAGGTTGATGGATAGCACGGCCAAACATTTTTGGTAGTTTTGCAATGGTTGCTTTGGTGAAATGTGACCACTGCGTTGCCCCAAACAAACTAAATTTTTCCAGATTATCTTCCTCACGTTGGGACAGACATAATTGAACTTTTATCACTTCGAAACAAAACTCGGAAATTTTTATCGTGCACAATCTCTGTGATCGATTTTAAATTTCAGTCTTAGAAACATTCAGGCTACATTTCTGTTTCCGTACACTCTTTAAACAAGCTTCTCTTACCGTCAGCAGGAAGGCTGACTACGGTCATAAATTTTAATTAAGCAGCTTTTTTCTCCTTTTGTCACAGTCTCTTTCTATACATTGTTTGAAAGAATGCCGTTTTTATTTTGCCTCATTAATGGTGGCGTAATGTTTTCAGCGTCGTTAAAATTCAGGTTTAAAAATTTGGTGTTTGTAGATGTTTTTCAACTTACTGAATTGATTGTGTTTGTTTTCTCACCATTCCACGCCCCCCCCCCCCTTCTTTTTTTATTACCGCGTGTATATTTCCAGTGTTTTCTTTTTTTATGCCCTTTTTTAAAGCTAGTATGACGGCGCTCATTAAAGGAATGTGTTTTCCTTATTAATATTAATGACTAAATAGTTTTCACATTTTGTGTGTGTGTGTGTGTGTCTGTGTGTGTGTGTGTGTGTGTGTGTGTACGACTATATGTCTGCCTTAAGCAATGTGGATCATCACGAAGCTCAGATATACCAGGACGTATGAAAAAAAAACAAGATGGTGGAAGAGTGTTACAGGAGATTATAGGCACAGAGAGCAAACTAGCAGACTGATAGAGAAATTTTCTTTCACACAGTACAAACTGCAAAAGAGGTTATTTGTTACTAATTACAGTGAAACAGTATTGAAACGCGCTCGAATACCACAATAGGGTATATGCCTTAATCTTCAACTGCAGTATAAGCGGTGCGATAATGTCTAATCTCTATATAAGTTCCATGCGCCTAATATGGCAAGATTCGTATTAATCGCAAATGGTCCGTGATTTACCTACAAATGGCGACACAGTACTGTACTTTATCACTATTGAAGAAGGTGTGTGCAAACTTAAATCATTTGACTACTTGTGGAAACGTTGCACGTGCATCTAAAGTGCACTCTATTGACAAAAGTCACCGGACACGTAGAAGGGAAACACAACATAGCATTTATTGACATATATTAGTACTGTGTCGGTCCACCTTCGGCCTTAATGCATGCACTGACCCTTTGAGACATGCTTTCGACAAGGTTTTGGAACACAGCTATAGGTATGCGCTTCCATTCAGTACATAATGCCGCCGCTAACTGTTGCTTAGCATTAGGCCTTGGTTCCAAACTTCTTATATGGCGCTCTAATTCATCCCATAGGTGCTCTATGGGATTAAGATCAGGAGCTCTGTGCTGGCCAGTCCACACACGATACGGAATTATCGTCAAACCATGCCGTAACAGTCTTTGCTTTATGGCTCGGTGCATTATCATGCTGGTACCAACAAGGCTCTGTAATGCCACAGAGTTGGTAGGGCATAATTGTGCAGAATATCCAGATAGACTTGCTGGTTAACAGGTATGTCCACGATAACCAATGGGCCGGGACCATACCATGAAACACTCCCCCGCACGAGCACACTGACAGCTCCAAACTTGACCGTAGGAACAGTACACTGTGGTAAATAGCGTTTCCCCGGCTGCCGCCATACACACACACTGCCATCAGACTGATGGATCGTGTATCTGGATTCATCAGTCCATAGGACCCGTTTCCATTGATCTACGGTCCACGAAAAATGTCCTTTACACCATGCTAAATGACGAGTAGCATTCCGAGTGGAGATGAATAGCTTATGAGCAGCCGCGCGACCACGGTAACCCATGGAATGGAGTTCTATGCAAATGGTACGTGTACATACCGAGGTTCCAGCATTTTTACTCACCTGTACACTGAGGTCTTGTGCAGCACTCCGTCGATTAGCTGTAACGACTCTTCTGAGGCTTCGACGTCCTCTATCACTGATTTTCTTTGGTCTGCCGGTACGTTTTGCCACTTCAGGCACGCCATGTGTCTTCTACTTATTCAGTACATCCAAAACAGTTGACTTGGGTATGTTTAAACGCCTCTCGGTTTCTCTTATGGACAACCCACTAACATAACACCCAACAATCTTTCCTTTCTCAAAGTCAGTTCTCTCCCGTCGCGACATTTTCACTCAACCTCACAGTGCGATATGATCGCGGTCAGCTGCAGGCTTGTTTTTATACCGTTTGCAGGTGTACCGCGCATCTTAACAACGCAGCGGATCCGTTCATTTTCTTTTGAAGGGGTGTCCGGTGACTTTTGTCAATATAGTGTATTTTGACATTTTACAGCTACCAATATCATTTCTAGGTAAGTTAAGTTCTTATTTATCGTTATTAAAACCACAAAATCTATACGTCATGTGAAAGAGACAATGTAGGATAGTTTAAAATAAAAATTCCGTAACTAAGGTTGTTCCAACAGCATGTCAATACTGTCGTCTCAATATGGCCAGTTGCTAGGCATCCTAATATGGCCGGAAACTTGGTCGTTCTTGGTGGTGTAGTGGTTATTGTACTCGGGCGCTATCCGGGAGACGCGGGCTCGATTCCCACTCCGGGACGACAAAATTTTCAGGTTTTCGGATATTATCTGACTTAACATCCATGTCATATTTAAACGGATTCACATCTTCCAAATTTGTATTGTACGATGGTGTAATCCCGTATTTCATTCATAGATAAACATACACTATATTGGCAAAAGTCACTGGACGTTCCTTCAGAAGCAAATGAACGCTGCATTGTTAAGATGTGCGGTACAGCTGCAAACGATATAAAAGAAGTCTGCAGCTGACCGCGATCATATCGCACTGTGAGGTTGAGTGAAAATGTCGTGGCGGGAGAGAACTGACTTTGAGAAAGGAAAGATTTTTGGATGTTATATTAGTGGGTGGCCCATAAGAGAAACAGAGGCGTTTAAACATACCCAAGTCAACTGTTTTGGATGTACTGAATGAGTGGAAGACACATGGTGTGCCTGAAGTAAAGAAAATCAGTGATAAAAAAGTGATATAAAAATCAGTGATAGAGGACGTCGAAGCCTCAGGAAAGTCGTTACAGCTAATCGACGGAGTACTGCACAAGGCCTCAGTGTACAGGTGAATAAAAATGCTGGAACCTCGGTACGTACACGTACCATTCGCAGAGAACTTGGTTCCATGGGTTACCGTAGTCTTGCGGCTGCACATAAGCCTTTCATCTCCACTCGGAATGCTACTCGTCGTTCAGCATGGTGTAAAGAACATTTATCGCGGACTGTAGACTATTGGTTACGGGTCCTATGGACTGATGAATCCAGATACACGATCCATCAGTCTGATGGCCGTGTGCGGGTATGGCGGCAGCCAGGGGCACTCTATTTACCACAGTTTACTGTTCCTACCATCAAGTTTGGAGTTGGCAGTGTACTCTTGTGGGGGAGTTTTTCATGGTATGGTCCCGGCCCATTGGTTATCCTGGACAAACCTGTTAACCAGCAAGTCTATCTGGATATTCTGGACAATTATGCCCTACCAACTCTGTGGCAATACCGAGCCTTGTTGGTAACAACATGATAATGTACCGAGCCATGAAGCAAGGACTGTTACGGCGTGATTTGACGATAATTCCGTATCGTGTGTGGACTGGCCAGCTCAGAGCCCTGATCTTAATCCCATAGAGCACCTATGGGATGAATTAGAGCGCCGCATAAAAAGTTTGGAACCAAGGCCTAATACTAAGCAACAGTTAGCGGCGGCATTATGTACTGAATGGAAGGGCATACCTATCGCTGTGTTCCAAAACCTTGTCGAAAGCATGTCTCTAAGTGTCAGTGCATGCATTAAGGCCGAAGGTGGATGGACACCGTACTAATGCATGTCAATAACTGTTATGTTGTGTTTCTCTTCTAGGTGTCTGGTGACTTTTGTCAATGTTGTGTATGTTTGTCTGTGGTTTCTCAAGTCGAAGAGGAAGGGGGATTACGGGAATTCGGAAATAAAATTCTGTATAAGGTTGTTTTCGAGCTAAATGTTAGTTTCCACTTTTATTTTAATTTTAAATTTTTGTTTCATTATTTCTTACGGGTTTTAACAAAATATTAATTTTTACTACCACGAAAATTTGTCGGCGTACCGGGAAATCCGTCTCTGGCGGTAGTCGAATTCTTGTCAAACTCAATCCGGATCCGCCATTGTTGTGGATTTCCTTAAGCTGCGTGACAAATGACACGAACACGCTCCGCTCCACCTGTTCACCACATACACGTGGTCTCATCGCTTGTAATTTAAATTTGGCACAACATCCTGTTGCTTCAAAAATCTTGTGCCAGTCGTAGATGGATTCTCTATTCGGCGGCGATTTTTTCAAACGAGTTCTAAAACGCCAGTGCCCAACAGTAACGGAATTCGTTTTGCTTAATTCAAGCACACAGAAAGCCTTCTCCACAGCATTTGAGGTCATCTTGCCTGATTGGCCACGTGACGGTGAAAACGTACAATCTTTCAGAGACGCCATCTAATACTGTGACAAAACGGTGATCAAATCGTTACTATTGGTGACAAAACAGAGCATCGTGAGTGTCAATATCTTACAGTTTTGTTTTTATAAAATGTTGAAACTGCCTATATCATTTGTAATAATCCTGTATTTTGGGGGATCGAGGCTACCTTCTTTAAACTTCAGTATTCAAGAAGAGGGATGTAAAGTCAGGTGATGCGTAACATCACAGCCTCTCCTTGACAAATGTCAACCCCGCCTTCTCGTGGTACATCCTGTTCCCACTAAAGGGGCTCTGACGACCGCCAATAGCTGCATAACTATACCATCGGGATTAGAGGAAATGCTATCCCACACTCACCAACCCGCTTGGCCAGCCTGGTGAGTTATGGCCAAACCCCTCCAAAATGACTCCACAATTTAAATCTTGGCCCTCAGTCTCCGGCAGCTGGAATGTACCTGGCCAAGGCAGCGGCCAGTGCGACATGAAGGCAGAGGGTGCTAAGAATCCCCGGAGGGCCGGACTAGGCTGCCATCTGATGCTGACCTTAGCTACGTATAATGGACGCTCCCTATCTTCTGATTCAAGTCAAAGCTTCTTGAATTGGAAGAGGAACTACAAAGGATCAAGACATCGTCGGGCTAAGTGAGGTAAGGAGAAAAGGAGATCTCCTTTACCTAAAAAGTGGACATCTCTTCTACTATTGTGGGACTGATACTGGCAGAACTAGTGGTGTTGGATTTATAATAAACAAGAAACTGAAGGATAAAGTTGTAGAAGTTGAAAGTTCCTCTGACAGAGCTGCACGACTCGTTATCCAACTCTCGAGAAGATACCAGGCTCAGATTATTCAAACATATGCACCCACCACAAGTCATCCTGAAGAAGAAATTGAAGAATTTTATGAGGAAATTCGTCATCTAAATAATAAAGGTAAGCAGCACTTAAAGATAATTATGGGAGATTTCAATGCAAAAATAGGGCAACGGCAACAGAATGAAACTTCAGTAGGTAAATTCGGTCACAGCAACAGAAACCAGCGTGGAAATACTCTCGTAGAGTTTGCAGAGGCAGAAGGGTTTTTCATCTTGAACTCCTTTTTCAAGAAAAAGCCACACAGGAAATGGACATGGAGACATCCAAAAGGGACGACAAGTGAAATTGATTTTATTATGTGTAACAAAAAATTCGTCATCGAAGACTGCAGTGTGCTAAACAAGTTCAACACAGGTAGTGACCATAGATTGGTGAGATGTAAGATGCACCTCAACACTAAACTCGAACGTAGCAAGCTCATAAGACAAACAAAATGTATTGACATAACCAACCTTAAAAAACACCATAATACCTTCAAGTTGGAACTAAAGAACAGATTCTCTGCTTTAGAAGGCCTAACATCAGAAGAAGTGGATATTTCTGAAGTTAACAGAAAAGTAACCAAAGCTCTTATGGTAACAGCAACAAAATTAGCTGGGTCTAAGAACAAGTTGCATGTGAACAAATTATCAGGAAAAACAAAAATGTTGATGCAAAAAAGAAGAGAGATGAAGACAACTAAAGAAGATGTGACTTCCAAAGTGGAATATATAGAGCTATGCAAGACAGTACAAAAAAAGTATCACTGAAGACTTAAGGAAATTCAACTGTAAACTAGTAAGGAAAGCAATTGAAAACAACCAAAGCCTAAAGATAGCAAAGGGACATCTCAGTAAGTGAAGAAAACAGATTATGGCTCCGAGAAAAGAAAATGGTTCTGTAACAAGAAATAGAGGCAAAATTTTGACAAGAGTGAAAGATTTCTACTCCAAATTATATGAAAGGGATGATACATGTACTCCAGGCATCATGAAAGGTACCAGAGTTCTTGCAGTCCTCCCAGCAGAAGTTGCACATGCAATCAAGAACATGAAGCGGGAAAAGCTCCAGAAGATGGAATTACTGTAGACATCATACAAGAAGCAAGTGGAGAAATCGAAACAGTACTCGCCCAAATTTTCACTCGATGCCTTAATGAAGGGAATATTCCGGAGGATTGTAACAACGCTACAATGATCTTGCTACATAAAAAAAGGTGACAGTGAGGATCTCAGGAATACAGACCTATCAGCCTCTTATCAGTGGTTTATAAAATCTTCACTAAAGTTCTTTCATACCGCTTGAAGGTGACACTGGACATGGCTCAACCGAGAGAACAAGCTGAATTCAGGAGTGGCTACAGCACAATAGATCATATCCACGTACTGAGAGAACTAATTGAAAGAGCGAGGGAATATGAACTTCCATTGTGCATGGCTTTTATCGATTATGAAAAAGCCTTTGATTCGGTGAAACCATCAGCAGTTACAATGGCTCTGAAATCCTGCCGTATTGAAGATGCGTACATTAATATTATTAATAACATCTATGAAAATGCAAGTGCAAAGATTCGGCTGTTTGAAAATACAACACACATAAAAATTGGAAAAGGAGTGAGACAAGGTGACACCATATCTCCGAAGCTCTTTAATGCCACATTGGAAAATGTCTTTCAATCACTGAACTGGGAAAACAAAGGGATAAAGATTAATAGAGATTATCTAACCCACCTTCGTTTTGCTGATGACATAGTCATTTTTGCAACTACCCCATCAGAGCTACAGAGTATGATCCAGGAACTTTCTAACAAGAGTAAAGAAGTGGGATTAAAAATGAACTTTCAGAAGACAAAAGTGATGTTCAATGCTTTAACAAGGAATGAAGATTTATCGATTGATGGGGAAAATCTGGAGATAACGGACACGTACGTTTATCTTGGACAGCAGATATCAAGTGAGGGTCACATTGGTGAAGAAATTAATCGGCGTACAAAACTTGCCTGGAGAGCTTTTGGAAGAAACAGCATAATTTTCAAGAGCAATATGCCATTATGTCTTAAAAGAAAAGTGCTTGATCAATGCGTCCTTCCAGTGCTTACATATGGTGCAGAGACGTGGACCTTAACTAAAAGAGACATACAAAGGCTGCAGACAACTCAAAGCAGCTTGGAGAGGTGCATGCTTGGTGTAACCAGGAGAGATAAGAAGAGAAACTCGTGGATCCGAAAAATGACAAGAGTGGAAGACATCGTGATCAGAGTTAAATCCCTAAAATGGCAATGGGCTGGACATACTGCCAGACGAACAGACCATCGATGGACAGCCGAAATTTTAGATTAGATTCCAAGGGACAGGAAAAGACCCAGAAGAAGACCACATGGGAGATGGGTGGATGAAATTCGAAAGTATGCGGGAGTGACATGGAGGAGACTGGCACAAGACAGACCGTTGTGGAGGAAACTTGGGGAGACCTTCGTCCAGCAGTGGATTGATAATGGTTGACAATGATGATCATGATGATTCAAGAAGAAATGCGTTTACATTTGAAACAGAAGTACACTGCCTGGCCAAAATAAATGTCGTGCATGTAAATACTTCGTAACATAACAGGAACTTTTAAAAGACAGGTTGCTCCTAGCTGCTGCTGAAATATGTGGTCCTGATTGGGTTTTCTAACAGGACAACGCGAGCATTCACAGAGCAACACCTCTACGATGGCCGGAGTGAGATCGAACAATGTCAAATTACTACCGTGGCCAGCTCGCAGCCCGGATATCAACCCAATTGAAAATATTTGGGGAATTTTGGTTCGAAGTGTTTATGCCAATCACCGTCAATTTTCAAGTGTTAAAGAACTGAAAACCGAAATCCTGAACTGTTGGTATAATATTGACGGTACAATTATGCATAATTTAATATACAGTATGCCAGAATGCATATTTGAGCTTATTGCGCGTGGAAGAAAGTCCATTAATTGTGTTTGCCACTTAAATATTATTCTGCTTTTTTTTCCCCCATATAATTCTGGGACAATGTTTTCAAGTTTGATTTCATAAAGCTAGTATACTATGTTAAGTACATGTTGTCAACAGCGTTTGACGTGTGTATATTAGTTGCTGGTCATAAAACATAATGTTTAGTCTGTTATTTTCTGCATGCAACCGTTTTCGTTTACAAAATTATGTTTCCATATACATACGGGACGGACTGTATATCCGATGATAAGAATACGAGAAAAATATCTTAATGATGTATTCCGTAAGAGTCTCAGTGGGGATCGGCATTAAAGCACGTCTAGCGTAATCTTTAGTAACAGAATCGCAGAATGAACGAGATTTCGATGTAAGATTTTATCTTAGTACATTTGTAAAATCATGATTTACTAGCCCTTGGACCTGAATGTTCAGTTACAATATCCCTTCTCCGAGAGGAATTTCACAGAATCTCAAATCTCTTCACGCTAAAAATTAACAACCTGAAAAATTGGCGGAAGTAGTAAGAGAGACATTTTCGTCTGAAAGAATACGAGAGTTATTCAAAAAGTTAGTCTCCTTACCCGTACAGAAAAGCTGTGCCGTTAAAATTCCTTTCATTTTTCAACATAGTTCTGACCATTGGAATGCATTTCCCGCATTGATGCTTTCGTGCCTTAATCCCGGTGGAGAAAAAAGTATCTCAACCACGCACCTTTTACAGCTGCGACCACTTCAGAGTCTGGAGCATTCCCAGCGATGTATGTTAAAAAACGCCGAGAAATCGATTTACGTGAGAATGTAAACAATGACCGAGGTCCGATTTTGGAAAATTCACAACAAAAAAAAAATTCCACAAAGCTGAATGCGGGGCTGCAGGAAGTGCATTATTGTACATGTTTGCTATTTAGAGTTTTTAGGGCGAGTTAAAGTGCGCAGTTCCATACCTAAAGGGGTCAAAAAAGGTTAAATGTGTTTTTACGGGGCCCTCTATAGACTGGGTGAAAGTCGGCTGTTGGGTTATTACTCCGGGTGTCAGAGCAACAGTCGTCGGGTGACGCGTCACTGCTCACAAGCTTCCTCGGTTCAGGCATACGGGGAAGAGTCCGAATGGTTACGCATCATTCTCAACGGTTTTCTAAGCGATTTGCTAGAAAGTGCCTTATCTACACTCTAGAAAGCTAAACGCGGAGTGCTGGGAGTGCATTGTTGTTACATGTTTGCTATTTTGAGTTTTAGGGCTCAGAACTGCCATTATAAATTGTGATAAGGTGTTGTTAGAACGGCAGGTGCAAATAAAGTAGTGCTTTGTGATTCGGCGTGGTGAATAATTTTGAAGTGCTCTTTTCATCAAGTGTGGTGAAATGCCTCCAAAAAAACGGAAACCCATCTGACAAGTTCAGCCGAAGGCAAAGAAAGTAAAATTACTTCGAGCGAGTGAGACAACCGAACATGCCCCCCTGGTGGTGCAGTGGTCTAAGGCGCTATCTTATGACCTATTCACCCTAGTTGGGTCCGGGTTCGAATCCCGTGAGGCATGGATGTTTATGTTTGTCTTTCGGCACTGGCTCTCAATGTGTTACTTGATCAACACTGGCTCTCTGTGTACATTGGTCATTTAGCATACTGTAAAAACCATTTTGAAGATGACAATCCGTCTTTTGGTGTAAATATGACAAGGATGGTAAATCAGATAATATCCAAAAACTTGAAAATTTCGTCGTCCTGGAGCAAGAATCGAACCCGCGTCTCCCAGATAGCGCCCGGGTATGCAAGTTTTTTTTTTTGTTTTTTTTTTTAAGTTTTTGGATATTATCTGACTTACCATCCTTGTCATAATTACACAATAAAAACGGATTGTCATCTTCAAAATTTGTATTATATAGTGTAATACCGTATTTCATTCATGATGTAAAAACCATGTTTGATATGTACTTGTTGATGTGAAACATCTGTATCCTGTCAATGTCTGCCTGTTTGTCATGTTTCTGTACCACCAGGTCCAATAAATCATTTTCTTTAAACCTCCAATAAACAACAACCGGACAACATGATCTACGATTTATGGATCAGGGGGAAAGAGCCAGTGTATCAAGGGCAGCAGAGACCTCAGAACAGCGTGAAAAAGGCCAATGCCCACAGAGAAAAAGAGGTAAAAATGCAAACGATATCTCATAAAAGCTGAGCGTTGTTCATTGTGGTAGGATTTTCTTATAGTGCAATTTGCATTGTTACTTGAAAACAAGCTTTGTCTATCCCGGGCAAAGCCGGGTACCTCCGCTAATGTTTTGATAAAATGCAAAAATCCGAGAAATCCCCACTTTAGATTGCTAAGTTTCTAACGTACAAGGCTTTCAAAAAGTTCATGTTCTATCCAACTTCTAGTTAGTACGAATCTGCAGTATTTTTTCTGAAGATAGTTGATATTCTTGTATGCCATGGCACCAATTTTGTAATGTCATAGATCCATTCGTTCTTTTTTAGATGACTTTTTGAAAAAAACATTAGAGACTTTGTGAAATGGAGAGAAAGAACTGCTGGCTTTTATAAAATACCTGTCTTTGAAAGGCTTGTCCTCCCAGGAATTTCGTGAGGATATGGTATGGCCACTGGGGTATAAGCTCCTGGGTATTCTGCAGTCGTCACGTCACACAGTGTTGTGTTGTGGCAGAGAGCCTTGCAGATGCAGATAATCCTGGACGACCATTCACATTCATCTCTAAGGAAAACATCAACTGCGTTTATGACCTTTTGATGTAAGACAAACGCATGCCTATTCGGTGTATGAAATGTGTATTCTGGTCCCGGATTGTTATAATTGATGAAACATATAGGTTTATCTCTAACCAGGAGACTAAAAGCCAAGTCTAAGGTTGAAACATGTATCTTCTCAGTCTCCCAACAAGATCTTTTTTGCTTCG
Organism: Macrothele yani; assembly: GCA_039090855.1. Classification (NCBI taxonomy): domain Eukaryota; kingdom Metazoa; phylum Arthropoda; class Arachnida; order Araneae; family Macrothelidae; genus Macrothele; species Macrothele yani. Next base: position 122,322,888 of record CM076996.1, read on the forward strand.
TCAGCCGGCAAGGGGATGGCATCAATTTTTTGGGATACAGAAGGAATTATCATCATTGATTACCTGAAAAGGGGCCCCCACAGGGAGTGGTACATTCCACGTCAACCTCATAAGCCAACTAGGAAAAAAAGCGCGGAAAACTGCGGAAAGATGTCTTCCTCTTGTAAACAATGCACCAAGCCACACCCCTTACGGACTGCGAAGACCGCGATACAGATTTCAAGATTTGCTTCAGCATCTACCCTTTTATTCAAACCTTGCGCTTAGTGGCTTTTGTTTCTCAGCTGAAGGGAAAACATCCATATTAAGCGATATGCTCCCCACTCTGAAGTGGTCGCAGCTGTAAAAGGTGCGTGGTTGGAAGACCAAGACAGACTTTTTTCTCCACCGGGATTCAAGGCACTAAAGCATCGAAGTGGGAAGTGCATTATGGTAGTCGGAACTACAGTATGTTGAAAAGTAAAAGGAATTCTAACGGCACAGCTTTTTTGTATGAATAAGGAGACTAACTCTTTGAACAACTCTCGTATTCTTCCAGACGTAAATGTCTCTTTACGACATCGCCAATTTTTCAGGTTATTTTTTTTAGCGTGAAGAGATTTGGGATTCTGTGAAATTCCTCTCGGAGAAGGTATTTTTTAACTGAACAATTTGTTAGAAATTATTATAAGCAATATGACTGTCAGAGTTCCACATTTGAACTAGAAGCCCCAGCGCATATTTAACAGAATTGCAGGTGGCGCTGCTCGAATCGTATTATTTGTTTGCTCTAGCGAGCGTTGCCTGGATCCCTTTTTCTGCTGACGTCGGTTAGTAATCTACGCGGTTGATCTTTGACTGAACAACAACAATGTCGGATATATATAGAGGGTGTGCGTGTTGGAATAGTGAGTTATTACATTTATGTGGAGATGTACAATAAATATTCGTGTGTTATCATTCAAGAGTTAATAATTGTGGCATCTATTTGTTCTCTGATGACTAAAGGATAGATCTTCCTGCAGCCGGTAAGAGGCTTACTGCATTACATAAAAGGCTATCATCAATTATGGATTTTACTTATTTAGAAATAATTAACACAATTCAGATCCAAGGGCTAGTAAATCATGTTTTTACAAATGCACTACGATAAAATCTTACATCGAAATCTCGTTCATTCTGCGATTCTGTTACAAAAGATTACGCTAGACGTGCTTTAATGCCGATCCCCACTGAGACTCTTACGGAATACATCATTAAGATATTTTTCTCGTATTCTTATCATCGGATATACAGTCCGTCCCATATGTATATGGAAACATAATTTTGTAAACGAAAACGGTTGCATGCAGAAAATAAGACTTCTAGTGGAACATTGTTTTATGACCAGCAACATAAAATACAGACGTCAAACACTGTTAACAACATATACTTAACATAATATTCTACCTTTTATGAAATCAAACTATGTAACATTGTCCCAGCATTATATGGAAACAAAAACAAGAATATTTAAATGGGAAACACAATCAATAATTAATGGACTTTCCTCCACGAGCAATAAGCTGAAATATGCGTTCTGGCATACTGTATATTAAATTATGCATACTTGTACCGTCAATATTATACCAACAGTTCAGGATTTCGGTTTTCAGTTCTTTAACACTTGAAAATTGACGGTGGTTGGCATAAACACTTCGAACCAAAATTTCCCAAATATTTTCAATTGGGTTGATATCCGGGCTGCGAGCTGGCCACGGTAGTAATTTGACATTGTTCGATCTCACTCCGGCCATCTTAGAGGTGTTGCTCTGTGAGTGCTCGCGTTGTCCTGCTGGAAAACCCAATCAGGACCACCTATTTCAGCAGCAGCTAGTTCTTGGAATGTAACTGCATTTTGGCGTCGTGACAAAATGCAGATATTACCTTGCACATTAAATCCAAAAAAAGGCCCATACTGTCACGATCACGGAACCCTCTCCGTTTTGTCGGCTGAATATTTGGCGTTTTTCCTTTCTCAAATCATGCCAATAATACTTCGCACCGTTTAGGCCATCTAAATTAAATTTCTTTTCATCACTAAATAATACTTGGAGCCATTCGTCCTATGACAGATGGTCTTAGGCCCAGTTTAATCGAGCTTGTGTGTGCTGTGCAGTTAAAGGCGGTTTCTTTAACAGTCGTGCATATTTAACGAGGGTTGTCTGCTGCAATACTCTGTGAACCGTACTTTTAGACATTTTCACGTTTCTATGTTGACTTATATTCCGCATAGACAGATTATCATACACAGCAATCTTTCGGATATGTCGTTTCATTCGAGGCGAAACATTAATATGCCGTCCAGTTCGTTTCTGAGCTGGATATGTTTTTGCTACCACTTAAAACGTTATAAATAGAAGATTTGGATCGTTTTAATTTGTTCGAAATCGCACTTACATTTATTTCTTCATCGTGCAATTCCCGAACGTGAATTATCTCTTCCGCTGACAGCTCTTTCCCACGTGGCATTGTTAAAACTGAATCAGACTGACTATTTATCCTGCCCTGACGCTAGGCTAATTTGCATAGCAATGCGTGTTAGTGTTCGCGCGTTTGTGTGAAATTCCATATAATTGTGGGACAGTTTCAGTATAACTACATATTTAAAACGTTTAATACATATCCGAAACTATTACTTTCTCATCCGCAAAATACGTCTGCAAAGACTATGGTTTACAAATTTTGATGACAATCCGATTTTTGGCGTAAATGTGACAAGGATGGCAAGTCAGATAATATCCGAAAACTTGAAAATTTTCATCGTCCTGGAGCGGGACTCGAACCCGCGTCTCCCAGAAAACGCCCGGGTATGCTAACCACTACACCACCCAGAACGACCAAGTTTCCGATCAATTTGAATATAACCATCACAGGATTCGCTAGTCGAAGCAACCGGCATTCATGTTTAGTGAATTTGGAGGTTAAGAATCTTCTTAACCTCTAGATTTTAAGAATCTTGTTAAGAATCTTCTTAACCTAGATTTTAGAATCTTGTTAAGAATCTTCTTAACCTCCAGATTCACTAAACATGAATGCCGGTTTGCTTCGACTAGCGAATCCTGTGATGGTTATATTCAAATTGATCGGAAACTTGAAACTTTCGTTCTGGGTGGTGTAGTGGTTAGCATACCTGAAGCGTTTTCTGGGAGACGCTGAGTTCGAGTCCGCTTCAGAGACGATGAAAATTTTCAAGTTTTCGGATATTATCTGACTTACCGCATCCTTGTCACATTTACGCCAAAAATCGGATTGTCATCTTCAAAATTTGTATTATATGGCGTAATCCCGTATTTCTTTCATGACTATGGTTTATTTTTACCACTGTGTTAATGGGTTGCGTACATTCTCACTAATCATACATTTACTCTGTTTTTACACCTTTCCATATAATTGTGGGACGGACTGTATTTACATTCGCACTTCTGTTGTTTTAAGACAGTCGTTAATTACTGCTCCAACTCCAAACTAATTTTCTGTAAGGGTCGTTTATAATCGCAGAGGGACAGTTGCGGAGGTCTGCACGGGCTTTATTTGTAAAGCCCAGCCCGGATCCGACTACTAGGGTGCTTGGCCCGTTTCAGAGTTTTATTTCGCGTTTTACCCCACTTATTGCAAAGATTGCAAGGCTTCCCTCAAGAGAAACAAAGCTGCTCTACTGAACTGAACTGTTTCAGAAATAAAGGGAATGTAACTCAGAAAGACGTGCCATTTCTTGCAGGAACTTCTCCTACAAATGAGGTTTAGACAGGACTACCTACTCTGATTGGCCACAAAAAAAGTCGCGGTGTGAATGGAAACATGCAAATACCGAGGAGGGCATGACTGGTGAAGCATTTCGAAAATTTGCATAATGCTGCGGCCAATACAACCTTTAAATGGAACGGGATGAGCGTGCAGCTCATCAGTACTAAGCGATCATGGCGAAATATTTACACGGTCGCCGAAAAGATGTGACAGAGTTCACAAAGGGACAAATTATTGGCCTGTGGCAAAGGCAGAAGACCTGCAAAGAGATTGCTAAAATCACTGGCACCGGATTACGAACTGTTTAACGCATTATTAAATCGTGGAATGATGGTGGTGAAGCATAAACTTCGTGGAAAATGTGTGGTCGGAAAACAGTCCTGAATAATCATGACCAAAGATCATTAAAACGCTTAGTGAAATCGCATCGCAAAAAAAACGACAGCACTAGAACTCACAACCATGTTTAATAGTGGAAGCAAGACCATTTCCATTCGCACGAGGAGACTGGAATTTGAAGGACTGGAATTAAACATCTGTGTTACAAAAAGGAGACCACTGGTTAGTGCAAGTAATCGGAGAAAAAGACTCCAATTCACCACGGCACATAAAGATTGGACTGCTGAGCAATGGGAGAAAGTCATGTGGTCTGATGAATCGAGGTATACTTTGTTCTGACATGGACGCGTCAGGGTTCGAAGGGAACCGTATGAAGTATTGGACCTTTGCTGTACTATACCCATGAGGAAGTGTTATGATCTGGTCTAGGCACAGCAACACTATGCAGCAATGAAGTTAAGTCACCTGAGTATCTCAGCATACTGAATGACCACCTTGTTTCATAAATGAAATTTTTCTTCCATGAAGGCAAGGTCGTATTCCAGGATGTCAATGCCACGATTCATCGCGCTAAAATTGTGAAAGATTGGTTCGAGGAGTACGAGGCATCATTCGCACACTTGAATTGGCCACCACAAAGTCCTGACGTCAACCCCATTGAGGGTCTGTGGGATATACTGGAGAGGAATTTAAGGAGTAATTTCACTATTCCGTCAACAACCAAGAATTTGGGCGAAATGTTACTGCAAAGCTGGCCACAAATCAGTGAGGAGACAGTGCATAAAATCGGACACCATGCCACGCCGAATGCGTGCTAAAAGTCCAAGTATTAACATGCACGACTTTTATTTTGGCCAGGCAGGGTACTTCTGTTTCAAATGTAAACGCATTTCTTTTTTAATACTGCTGTTTAAAGAGGTAGCCTCGACCCTCCCAAAATACACGATTATTACAAATGAAATACAGTTTTACCATTTTATAAAACCAATACTATAAGATATAACATTTTATAAAACCAATACTATAAGATATAACATTTTATAAAACCAAAACTATAAACGATGCACCGTTTTGTCACCAATAGTAACGATTTTATCACCGTTTTGTCACAGTATTAGATGGCGTCTCTAAAAGATTGTACGTTTTCAGTCACGTGACCAACCAGGCCAGTTGACCAAAAATGCTATGGAGAAGGCGTTCTGTGTGCTTGAATTAAGAAAAACAAATTCTCTGTTACTGTTGGGCAACGCCGCCCTGGTGGGGCAGTGGTCTAAGCGATGGGTTCCGATCATTCGTTCGAGATGGGTCCTGGTTCGAATCCCGGTGAGGCACGGATGTTGTGTTTGTCTTACGGGGCTGGCTCTTTTCCTTTCTTGGAACCTGTGGCCCTAAATTAGGGACGGGCGACGCTTATAGCCCATTGAGTTTCTCACGGTGGTCGTTAAAACTCCAATAAAAAAAGAAAAAAAAAAACGTTTGGGCAACGGCGTGTTAGGGAACTCGTTTCAAGAAAAACAGACAATTAGACATTCCATCTACGACTGGCACAAGAAATTTGAAGCAACAGGACATTGTTCCAAATTTAAATTACAAGCGATAAGACCACGTGTATATGATGAACATGTGGAGCGTGTTCGTGTCATTTGCCACGCAGCTTAAGGAAATCCACAACGATGGCGGATCTGGATTGAGTTTGACAAGAATTCGACTACCTCCAGAGACTGATTTCCTAAGAGGCCGACGCTTAGGGCGACCAATTTTTATGGTAGTAAAAAATAAGTTTGTTTGAAACTTATACAAAATAATGAAATAAAAATTAAAGTGGAAACTAACATTTTGTTCGAAAACTGCTTTACACAGGTTTTTATTTCCGAATTCCCGTAATCCCCCTTCCTCTTTGACTTAAGAAACCACATAAAAACATATCTTTATCTATGAATGAAATACGGGATTACACCATCGTATAATACAAATTCGGAAGATATGAATCCGTTTAAATATGACATGGATGTTAAGTCAGATAATATCCGAAAACGTGAAAATTTCGTCGTCCTGGAGCAGGAATCGATCCCGCGTCTCCCGGATAGCGCCCGAGTATGCTAAACACTACACCACCCAGAATGACCAAGTTTCCGATTATACTGAAGAGCAATTGAATTAGAGACAGCTGGCGTTATGCAAATGTGGCGCTGTGGGCGGCCCTGTAAACGGAAACGCCATGACGTATGCAGTGATGCGACGGGAATCAGTAAGAGTCGGACGCAGTATAGGTAAGACGAAGGATCTAAGCGCATTTGATCGTGGGCAAATTGTCGGGGACCGACGAATGGGTCACTCCATCTCGGAAGTCTTGCAGGCACTGGGATTTTCACGAGCCACTGTGTCACGGGTGCACCGTGAGTACATCGAATCCGGTAAAACCATTCCTGCAAGGGCCACCTGCCGTGGACAACAGTGTGTGGATGAGCGGGGTCATCGTCGGCTAGCTCGCATTGTAACAGCGGATAGACGGGCCACAGTGCAAGAAATCACTGCAATTTAACGCTGCTGCACAAAAACGTGTAAGCAGCCACACGATGCAGAACCATCTCGCTATGGGATACAGAAGCCATCGTCCCACGAGGGTACCGCTGCTGACCACACATCACAGGGTGCAAAGATTAGCATGGGCGCGGGAACATCACCACTGGACCCTAGACATGTGGGAAAATGTCGCCTGGACTGGACTGGACTGATGAGTCGAGATTCACGTTGGTACATGCGGATGGCAGGATACGAGTACGGCGCAAACAACATGAAGCGATGGATCTTTCTAGCCAGCAGGGTAGTCTTCAAGCTAGTGGGGGAGGCATTCGCGTCTGGGGACTGTTTACGTGGACTGAAATGGGACCCCTAGTACGTGTGACATCGTCCCTCACAGGTCAACGTTACCGGAATATCCTGGACGACCATTTGCTCCCGTTTGTGCATCTTCAACATCCCACTGGGGACCTCATCCTGCAACAAGACAATGCACTGTGCCATCGCTCCCGCATTGTATCCGAATGGTTGGATGAACACTCCACTGACGTGACCTCGCTTCTTTGGCCAGCTAAGTCACCTGACCTCAATCCCATCGACCATATCTGGGATGCCATCGAGAGAGATATTTGAGGCTCTAACCCCCTCCATTAAATCTTTGTGAACTGTGGGAGCTCGTTCAGGGGGCGTGCATCCGTATGGCTTCCCAACGCTTCCGGTATCTTGTAGAGTCCATGCCGAGACGAATCGCCGCCGTCATCAGGGCGAAAGGTGGTGCTACACGTTACCAGACAGGTATCTCTAATTCAATTGCTCTTCAGTGTAATTTGAATATAACCATCGCAGGATTCGCTAGTCGAAGCAACCGGCATTCGTATATAGCGAACCTCAAGTTTTCGGATATTATCTGACTTAACTTCCATGTCATATTTACACCAATAAACAGATTCGCATCTTCCAAATTTGTATTGTACAATGGTATAATCCCATATTTCATTCATTGATATTCTGCGCCTCCGGGCAATCGCGGGAATGAATTCTAACCTCCAGGTTCGCTATATATGAATGACGGTTGCTTCGACTAGCGAATACTGTGATGGTTATATTCCCATTAATCGGAAACTTGAAAATTGGTCGTTCTGGGTGGTGTAGTGGGTAGCATACTCGGGCGCTATCCGGGAGATGCGGGTTCGATTCCCGCTCCAGGCCGACGAAATTTTCAAGTTTTCGTATATTATCTGACTTAACATCCACGTCATATTTACACCAATAAAAACGGATTCACGTCTTCCAAATTTGTATATGTTTATCTGTTTGACTATGCTTAAGAACCGAAATGATATGAATTTGGATTCAGTAGTCGTAAAATTGCTGTTAAATGTGGCTGTGATCATTCAACTATCTTGCGCACCATTAAAAGAGTTGCAGAAACTGGATGTGTGGGAAACAGAAAAAGAACAGGTTGACCAAGACTGTGTACTGAACGTGATAATCGTATGTGCCAGTGGTGTTGGCCCTCTGCACATTGCTGATGGAACATTGAATGGATCAAAATATGTGGATATTTTGGAGTCCAAACTGCTACCATCTGCACAAGACGTGGGTTTGCGGAATTTTATCTTTCAGGACAATAACACACCATGTCATCGGTCACAGTTGGTTGAAGAGTGGTTTAATTGAAAAGTTATAAGAAAACTTAAGTGGCCGGCACAGTTACCGGATCTTAATCCCATAGAGAATATGTGGGTGAGATTGAAGCCAAAAGATCCATCAACAAGGACCCACAGGCCACATCTAAAGCAGCATAGAGTCTGTAAGGGCCGTATGGCACCATGTTATCACCAATGAACAACTAGACAAGCTCATTAGTTCCATGCCAAGAAGGTGCACTTTGTTACTAAGAAACTGTGGTTATCCAATTAAATGTTAAAGAATATTTTGCTTGTTGGTAAGTTATTTCAAGTGTCCTGCAAGTTTCAATAATGTACTGTACAGTAATTTTACGTTAAATGCATTGTGCACTAATTTCACAAATTCCACTATTTTTTTTGCTTTTTATGACTAGATGCCGTACTTCTGCTTGTAACTTCACTTCTATTACTGGTAATAACATTCTGTAAAAATAATTGAATTCAGCATACAATTTCCTTTAAAATGATGTGTAATATGTTTTCCTGACTTTACCATTATGCTGTATAAAGTTGACTTTAAACATCAAAAATTGACTTTCGGTCTACTGGTGCAGGACTTTTGGCTACGATTATATACGGAAAAAAAATTCCCTGTAACTGAAAAAAATCTAGCTATAAGCAATATACCGAGTGATCCAAAATTCTTGTACATTTTGTAAACTTAACTCGCGGAGTTTTGAGAGTAGGGCAACGCGGTTTGCGTAGAAATGATCAGAATGACATCGGGTTTTTTTATGAAATCACAATTTTTTTACTCATTTTACTTACATTTTTCATCGCTAGATGGCGCCATAGGCGAACAGGTCTGGGATAGTGGGTACAAAAGCAGCAGGTGGGAAGCAACCACAAGTCACAGCAGTTCGTGTCAGTATGCTGTCATTATCGGACAAAGCGCTCTTGGTGAAATTGTTCTATTGCAACGCTGAATGTGTGATTGCTGCGTTGAGAGCCTAACGGTCACTGAAAGGTGATCACAGTGGGAAAGTACCCATGGAAAGTGCTGCGCTGTGGCGAATGGTGAAAAAATGAGAGGAAACTGGATCTTTGGCAGCACGCCCACGAAGCAGTAGACCACGAACATGTGCTGCTGCAGCAGAGACTATTACGCAGGAAATGGATGTGATTGCAATGTCATCCGCACATGGCGACTCCAGTGCTTGCCATGTTTCTTGGCAAACAGGCATTCCGTACGGGACTGTATGGCGAACACTAAGACGGATTCTGCACAGATACCCGTACAAACTGCAACAGCATCGCAAGCGGGCGTTTACATGCAGCGTCAGGAGTTCGCAGCATGGTTTTTTCAACATAGATGTCGACGAGAACTGGCTGATGAACGTTTTATAGACTGATGAAGCACACTTCCCTAAATGGAGCGGTAAACACGCCCAACTGCCGCATCTGGGCCACGGAACATCCCCGAGCAGTCGTTGAAGCGCCACTTCATCAGCCGAAAGTAACAGTGTGGTGTGGATTCACGGCTTCCTTCATTATCGGTCCTCAAGAGGTCAGCGGCACCTCCTTCGAAACAGTTTTAGTGACAGATGCACGTTATGCCAACATGTTACGAACGTACGTTATCCCTAGCTTGCAAGAGCAGGACGCAGTGAATCTGTGCACATTTATGGAGCACCACCCCACATTGCACATTCCGTTAAGCAACTGCTGCAAGAGACATTTGGCGCAAATCGTGTGTTGAGCCAACATTTTCCGAAGGCCTGGCCTCCTCGGTCACCAGACCTGACACCCTGCGATTTCTGGCTCTGGGGTTACCTAAAATCACAAGTTTACAGATGTCGCCCCACTTCATTGGCCATGCTGAAAGATACCATTTGACACCATAGGGCAGCTACACCACCGGACATGCTCTTCAATGCCATCCATGGTGTTTTCTCTCGTCTGCAGGCAGTGCTGGAACAGGACGGCCATCACGTTGAACACCTGGTACAATGAGGTGTTTAACCAGGTACAATCAGGTGTCTATTTTTCTCGACACTTCCAACCTGTGGTTGCTGCACCATCTGGCGAAAAATGTAAGTAAAATGAGTAAAAATTTATGTGATTTCATAAAAAACCTGATGTCATTCAGATTATTTCTACGCAAACCGCATTGCCCTACTCTCAAAACTCCGCGAGTTATTAAGTTTTTAAAATGTGCAAGACTTTTGGATCACCTGGTAGTGGCTTTACTTTAAGTTACCATTGGTTTTTAACTTAAATTTTTGTGTCAGCATGCTAAAATAAGTTTGTTTTTTAGCTGATATTGCCAATCTTAATCCTACAAAGTTTATTTCCGAGTTCCTCCCAATAGGCTGAGATCAGAGGTTTGGGGAAGCAGAAATGGATGAAATTGTGATCAGGGGAATTGGAACACATAGGTGCCTTTCGGCTAATTATTCTTTAAAAAAATTGAGGTAATAAAGATATAGTCTTAACCTACCTGGAAAAAAAAAAAATCTGTACTAGATAACTGTAAAAGAAGCACTATTTCCAAAATGTTTATGGGTAAAATGTAAAACTTGGCAGGTATGTATACATGATATTCTCCATTTCTTCTGGTGCCTTCCTTTAAAAACAGCTGCTTCTTTTTATGTAAGAAAGATGTTACTATTCTTTTGGTACCATAACATTTCTCTTCAAGTTAGCAATTACCTTAAAGTGAATTAAGACCATAAAAATCATATTTTGGTGACAGGTGCTGTGATTCTTTCAACAGAACAATCACAGCCTGCAATACATTAAATAAAAACAACATTTTTGAGATGGATACAGGTACAATTAAAATGTAAACCACCTTTCAACAATATGGCCTCACAAATAGCAAATTTAAAAAATGGGGCAAAAATATTTCATCATGAATACAGAGTTCATGAATAAAGTGGGATAAGTGTATAATATTTTAAGCTTTAATAAAGAAAGCAAATACAAGCAGCTATAGTTGATATTTCCCTCTGACATCTGTCAACAAATTTACCTGGACAACAAACACAGATTCCTTTATTTCACATTCAAGACACTTTTTTCAATATTAAATCATATTTCCCCAATATATCCACCATGTCATAACAAAAGGATTTACTTATTTCTTATACCTCAGTCCCAAACACTGCTCTGACAACTGTTGCACAAGCTTGATGAATTACGCTTCAATTATTTTAAGTTTTGTTTCTTTCACGACAACTTCTGACACTAAACTGACTTTTTATGTCCATTTGACAACTTATTTAAAAATCCTTTACTTTCTGTTTCATTAGAAATCTTTTAAAATGTGTATTTAAAAAAAGTGATGTATTAATTTACTAGGAACCATGATACTACTGGAAAATTCACAGCATGCGATAACATTTACGTTTGCAGCAAGATTGCACAAAGAACATGCAAATTTTAAGTAATTACCTCAATAAGAAGTTTTGTAACTTTTTACCAATTTCTTAAGAAGTCTAATGACTTCTTATCCTTAATTCTATTGATTGTACCAATAGCTTTCAAAGCATTAACATTGTAAGTTGCAAGTTCTTTATTCATATCTTCTTCACCATCACATTTTCTTTTCCTAAACAGAAATTCGTACATTGTATAAGGGTGAGTTGAAAGTTTTGCAATATTTGGATCGCATTATGTCTTCATATGTATCTTGATGATGAAAGCTGACTAGCATTCAAAGTATAGGCCATCATGTTCCATCATCTTTAGCCATCTGTCTCCCGGTTCTTTTGATTCTGCGGTGGTACCAGTTCTTGTCCTTCGAGGCAAAGAACTCCTTCACCACAGCTGCCACATCCTCCTGGTTGCTGAAGTGCCGACTGTGAAGGAAGTGGGCCATGGACCGAAAAAAGTAATAATCTGACTGGGCAAGGTCCGGACTATATGCTGGGTGTGGCATTAGTTCAATGTCCTCAAGTTCCTGGAATTTTGCATGGGTCGTTCGAGTGGTATGAGGCCGAACGTTGTCCTGCTATAGGCGAGCACACTTTCTGTTCACCAGTGCTGGGTACTTCTCCTCCAAAACAACATACGTCTGCTCTGGCTGTTCAGAGTACAACTGAATGTTCCACGATCCACATTGATGGATGTTCCACGATCCACATTGATGGGAGTGCTTCACAAACGCCTGAAACTAACCGCATACAAAGTACAACTCTTACACCAGATTAAACCGAACGATGGACCTCAGCACTTAGCATTCGCTCGGAATATCTTGGAGTGGCTGGAAGTTGATGAAAGTTTCCTACGCCGTATAATGTTCTTGGATGAGGCAAGCTAAATAACATGCAAGGAAAAGTCAACACTCAGAACGTTAATATATGGGGCAGAGTTGTATAAAAATAAAATGTATCTGCGTACACAACCATTAAAACAGAAAACTTGCTGCAAACCTGCGTCACGATAACAATAGAATAAGATAATTTAAAGAAAAATTAATACAACAAATAATTATTAGAACATTACAGATTCCAGTGAGGACAAAAATACATTAGGACTGAATGCATAGAAATGTGTGTAAAATGGACCTTAAGGCCAAAAAGTTTAAAATATTGAACTATGAACCTCATAAAAACAAGATACTAATTAAAGAAAGTTTTTATATCTAGAAAAGCAGTTCCGTTAATGAACCTTCAAAAATTATAAATAGCATTTTCAACAACTTAATTCAAAAATAGTAGACTTATGAAATACAAAAGGAAAATATTTTAGTTTTATAACTGGCAACTGCAAGAGAAACCTGGCAATAAAATTTAAATTATTTCTGTGTAAACGGAACTTTTGTTACAGTTCCTATATATTGAGAACAGGCCTTGATAAAATCAAGAGGTCAGAAACATCTGTAAAAACAAAAGAACTCACTATCGAAGATGTGAAAAATAGTTGAACATTCTCACATTAAGATGAATTAAATATATTAATCTAAGTAAAGCCTTGAGTAAGTGTTTTAATTGCTGTAAATAACATTTTTATTTTTTTAATCTACAAGCAAAATCTGCTAATAATTTGGAAACTATCCGCGTATGCGTGTACATCTATGTTCTGCGGCTCTGATATGGGGTAGTGAAAACTCGCATTCAATCAGGGAGCACGTCGCGCACAGTCCAAAAATGAATGTTTGGTGCGGACTCTTGAATAATCGTGTAATTGGGCCATTCTTCTTCACAGAGCCCACAGTGCAAATGAATAATTACCTGAACATGCTTCAGAACTTTGCGGTTCCTCAACTACAGGATTTGCAACCAAACGTCATACTGCAACAAGATGGCGCTTCCCCACATTGGGGACTTGACGTTCGTCAATACCTGACTCGTGAGTTTCCCCAACAGATGGATTGGCAGAGATGGTCCCATTCCTTGGCCACCCCGGTCTCCGGATGTCACTCCTTTAGACTTCTTCCTCTGGGGCTATGTCAAGAACATGGTTTACCGGGAAAGATTAAGCAGCATTTAGGGGTTCAAACAGCGCATTACAGCAGTGTTTGATAGAATCTATCCCGACATGTTGAAGCGCACATGGCAAGAAATTGAATACCGACTGGATGTGTTACGTGTCACCAAAGGCGCACATATAGATGTATATTAAGGTATGATTATTAAACTTGAATATTTACTCTTTCAAATGCCGCAAATCGCACTGCTGTAGATTTGTTTGTTTTTATACAGTTGTCAATCTAAACCCCTAGGGGACTTTTCAACAACCCTGTAGATATCTGTCAACTATATAGTTGTGATATTTCATTATACTGTGTCACACGTTGTATCAATATTAAAGTGTTCGCAGGAAACTCGCACTGCCCTGTCGGACACTGAACTGAACTGATATTGTTGAATGCTACATAATATTAGAATATTAAAATATCTAAGGTTAAGTATTATATATATAAATGAAAATTGTTATTCACTGTTTCATTTTCACTGGTAAACCTCTGGATATTGCACAATCTTCTTGTGTTTCATCGACATGCTCGACAGGCCATAAGCAAAAAAATTTGCATTGAAGTCTTATGTTAAAATTTCAAGAACTCAATTTACGAAGATGCACAAAATGGTGAATTGATATATAGGTGGGTAAGTAATTTACCTTCTTTGTGAATCATGAATCCAATCAACAAATGATTCTGAAATAAAATTGAATAAAAACTACCAAGCCTGGTCGTTTTATTCGATTTATTTCAGAATCATTCTTCTTACATCAAATTGTCAGCAATGCAATTTTATGTAAGAAGAGCTTTAACTCATTTAAGCAATAGAACAAATGAGATAAAAGAAATTAAATGGATAATCAAAACAGCTAAAAAGTTTGGAGACAGAAAAAAACTAATTGAAACAATATTTAAAAACTCTAAAAGATCTTTGAATATCACCAACGTAAAACCTGAGATGGAGAGACTATTTGGTGGCAAATTCTCATTCATGCCCCCACTTACGAATATTTAAAAAAAGGAATGAGAGAAAGAAAACTTACTACTAGCTGAAACTATCATGGATAATGAGACCATATTGACAACAGGTAACAAAAAAAATAAAAAAATAAAAAAAAAAGATCAATTTCAGAAAAAGCTGGTGTGTACAGCATTCCAACAAGAAATATATCAAGTACAAAGAGCAGATGAAATGACACATAGGAAGTACCAAAAGAAGATTCAGGACTAGACTGGGAGAACACATATCTAACTGGAACAAAAAAGAGAATAAAACATCATTAATTCAGCATTGTATTGATACAGGCTGGGGTGATCCCAAATTGGAGGGAAGCAAAATTAGTTACATCGCATAAAACGCAAGCCCAAATTTTAACATCAGAGGCAGTAATGATTGTTATTACAGTTCTTATCTCTTGTTTTTTTCAATGACCAGCGAATCTACCATACGCATGGAGATATCTCATTGAGCAGGGGGAAAAAAAAAAGAACTAAACCCAAAAAACAATAAAAATAAACATTTTAAAATAGAGACAGACACAGAATTGGCTACAATGTGGGACATGGCAACACCAGACAACTTAAGATCTAAAACGTGTAGAGACATGTCCAATCCAGACCAAACATGTACATGATGTAAAGAATGTGCAGTAAAACCAAGATACGGATGCGTAAATGGTTCTGCCAACGTGGAACAGTTGGGTTATGTAGCAAATTGTGAGACATTCAGCTGCAGGACAGCATGCACACTAACAAAAGTGTTAAACCCACAGATGAAGACTACAAAAAGGATAGTCAAAACTAGTACAGGAATATATAGTGCACTGGGAGACGAAGTCTATGCTGCTGTCATGACTGAAATTTTTTATCAAATTGATTTTTTTCTTTCAACTTGAAGGTTTGGTCATTTTTATTCAATTTTATTTCAGAATCGTTTGTCGATTGGATTCATGATTCACAAAGAAGGCAAATTATCCACCTATATATGAATTCACCATTTTGTACATCTTCGTAAAGTGACTTCTCGAAATTTTAACAGACGACTTCAATGCAAATTTTTTGCTTATGGCCTGTCGAGCACGTCGATGAAACACAAGAAGATTGTGCAATATCCAGACGTTTACCGGTGAAATTGAAAGTGAGTAACAATTTTCATTTATATATATAATATTTAACCTTAGATTTTTTAATATTCTGTAGCATTCAATAGTGTCAGTTCAGTGTCTGACGAGGCAGTGAGAGTTTCTCGTAAACACTTTATACTGTTTCACACATTGTGTCAATATTAATGAAATATCACAACTATATAGCTGAAAGATATTTATAATATAATCATTTAACCACTTAAACGAAGCTCAGCACCGAAGAGTGCAAGATGAACTAATATAGTGAAAAATAATTCTACTTTTTCCCTACACAGATAACATGTAAGCTGAGGAAACAAAACAGGTATACACAGAAAAAAATTTACTTTGACTCAGCTTTTGTTGGTCCAACTATATGGGGGGGGGCTTGGAAGGAACCTTCATTTGTGGATATCTGGATCTTTGAAGGGTGTAAAGTGATAGCTGTAGCCAAAAGTGTTTTATGTGGCTATCTTTATTTCATCATAGAAGAGAAATTCTTGTGGGACATGCAGGCTTCAAGTAACAATGTTCACACACATCTTCATATATAAAAGATTTATATATCTTCAGATAAAAAGTGGGTTTTTTTAACCATTTTAATAGGTTCGAATGTTTACATCTTTTATTACTACAAAAATCTTAAATATTAAGTAAGACAAGACACAGAAATTTCTAAAAATTGATGGGAAAACATGACATTCAAGGGTGTTGTGACACACTGCACAGTTTAAAAACCTCTGCATTAGGCAAGAATCAAAACATTTTTTCTTCTTTTTGTCAGAAGATACTTAGAGAGCATGGCTTTAATAACAGATGCAGGAGAATCAAAACATTTTCACGAGTGATATAGCATAGGACTAACGTCAACCAGCAAATAAAGAATTCTTTTCCATAACTTAAGGAGATGCATTGTAGCATACAAGTAGCTCACACTGGCATTACGTGGGCTCATGTCTACAAAACAACTGAGAATTCTCCGATTTAGTTTGTGGTTCTGTGTTAATAAAAGAAACGGGAGAGGCAGAAGTTTATAGGAGTAAGACACAGTGGCACCCATTTCCAAATCTTGCCGAGATGCATGGAAGATGACAGGTGGTAGTGGTACACAACTGTATAACCTTGTTCAGAAGTGTTATTCTCCCAACAAAACAACTGCAGATTCTAAATTTTAGTTTATGGCTTAGTGTCAGTAACAGATAGAAGTATGACCAGTTTTTTTTGGGGGGGGAGTGATACAGCAACAGTTGATTACCACATCTTGAAGAGACACACAATGGTGCACCAATGACCAGGTCTAATATTATTTCGTTTCACTACTAATTACCCAAGGCTCCAGTTGGGAAGAGGGGTTAAAAAGTTCTCTATGCCATTGATCTGAAGTAAAAATGATGCAACAATGTATCATGGACAATTAGTTTTGCAGATGGAGATAACACATATGTCTCAGTACAGCAGTAAAGTAATACAGGATACTATGGCTGACCTGCATACTGATTTTGTCCTGCATTTTCTACACACAAGAAATAGCTTTTAGAAGTACTGGGTTTTCCAGAAAAATGAAAAATCCTGCAAATTCACTAAAGGATATGCAACAGCACAAGATTCAAGCTCAGGTTCTGCACGATTATTGAACAGTGTTTCCACAATATTAATCTTCTCTTTCAAGTATGCCTGTTCGCTTCAGTTCACTACAGCTCAACCTTGCAACGTGGGGAAAGTTTGAGTTTGCTTTTTGATGACATGTCTTTGGAGATTTGACTTTATAGAAAACTCTTCCTCCAGTACTGGCACTTTTTCTGCAGAATTAATTTTCTTCTCTCAAGCATGCCTGTTCCGTTCACTAAAGCTAAACCTTGCAAAAATGTGGGGGAAATCTGAGTATGTGCTTTTCGATGATGTGTCTTCAGAGATTTGACCTTTTGCAAAATCTATTCCTCCGCTTTAAACACATGTATATTCTAATGAGAAGAAATGGCAGTAAAGCACGTCACAGGATAAAAATTAAGAGAATCACTAGAATCCTCATATCAGGCACTGTTATACAGGTATATTGGCTGAAGAAGGTAAAAGTAAACTACCGAAACGTTCCACCACTTACTGTTTCGTAGCATAACCAATGCATGGTATGAAGACTTTAGTGATTCTCGTAACATTTATATCCTTTGGCCCTGTATGTGTCATCATATAAAACATGCCTCCAGCTCTCATGAAGGTCTTTCCAGGGGTTTTGTACGTGTGGTCTCTCTTCTGCAACTGAACAGCCAGGGAAAAGTTCTGTGCTATGTCAACCAGCATGTGCATTTTAGTTGTTTTTACAAGTATAATTCCATAATATACACAATTATGTAGCTTTTCTTTGATGTGAGTCACCAGATGACCACAGAGGTTAGCCTTCATATTTGTGGATATGCAACAGCACAAAATGTTGCAGCTCCATTTGACATCCCCATTGGAAATTTCAAATTTGAACCATGTTGTTTGTTTGTACTACATTTGTACCATCTCCGATACAGAATTATTCAAATTTCAAAGTGATGGGCTGGGGAAATGGCAGCCCTCCAACTCAGAAATTTCACATTTCAACCATGCCATTTGTTTATACCACTTTCAGTACAGAGTGTTTCAAATTTTAAAGTAGGGACCTCCATTTCCTCACTGCATATGACATGTAAATGTTCCTACGTTTATACAAAAATTTGCATCAATAACAGTGCAACTTCTTTTTAGAAGTATGTTACACTGAAATTTAAGAATACATCTCCCAGTCACATAGTAGAAAGCATACTGACATCACCTTTCCACGACTTAAAACCAGTGATATTTAAATGTCTGAAGAAGAGATCACTCATCTGTACAGAATTTTGTTCATCTACTCATTCAACACAAAATTTACACACGATGAAACAACTTTGTTGTACAGAAATTTATAAATCATAATAGAGATCTGCACAAGCATTATTTGGTGAGTCCAGCTAGGCTTAAGCCCATGCGTTTAAGGCCTGGCCCGTTTCAGATATTAGACACTCGACCCGGCTCAGCTCATGATATGATGTGCCATTTTGTATTATTTTATCTTTTTATTGTATTTTATTAAATTGTGAAAATTAAATAATGAAATGAGATATTATTGAAAATATTTAGTTGAATGTAGGCCTACACATATTAACTAAACTTTGGCAATTATCAAAGAATAACTTTTCAAGAGAGAAAATAAAAGGACTAAGTGCATTCAAAATCTCACTTTCTCTGAACTAGCAAAGCTGTAACACTACAAAAGTCAATCCCTATACAGATTAGGGATAGGAGAAACAATGTCGTTTTACTCTGTCATACCCACACATAAGCCATCCCCCATTCCACACAGCACACAACCACTGACTCGGGGTCGAATCGTTTTGTTGTCAACAAGCCCCAAAGTGTTTTCACCATCTTAATACCTACAGATGGTAAAAACACTGAATGTCTCTCCGCGCCTCTGTGATTACACCTTGGGCTATGTGACAGAAGTAAAGCCAGAAAAACAGTTAAACAAACCAGGGAATTTAGAAACACTACTTTTTTTACCACTGCGATAAAAAGAATAGGTCTACTTGGCCCGGCCCATGCTGTGGTGTCCTCGAGAGAAGCAAACTCCCAACTCCAATAACGTAGTGGAAAAACCGGTTTTCTAGCTCAGGCCGGCAAGCAGAGAGAAGGTTGGCGGCGTGAGCTTTTGTGTGGTGAGTCACGAGGTGAGATGCTCTGTGTTCATCACATTCCTTCCTCTCCGTGCTGTAATGAATCTTAAGGATATTAAGCCTCTCGATTAACTTGAGGTAGGTGTTTGTTTTCCATTTGCGAGTCTGGTTCCAACTAATTATGACAGTGACAAGTGAAGTCACAATATTGATGACGAGGTGTAAGCGAATTCCCGCAGTGACTTCTTTCTTCTTCGTACAATGCATTTGGTTGAAAACAACAAGGCGCTCTTCTTACAATTTTGCAAATTCAATTCTAAAGTCAAACCATTTGACTTGTACGTAAAAAGGTTGGAACAGTATTTCGAACTTAACGAGATACTACTGCTAAGATAGTTCCTGTAATTTTAAGCCTTATGGGAGTAATGACTTACAATTTGTTACATAATCTCGTAGTTCCAAAAAAAAAAAAAAAAAAAAAAAAGGGAACATTATCCTACAATATTGTTCATATGCTTACTGTCCACTTGAGCCCAACTCCCAAAATGGCAAATACTTTACTGTCCCAGGGCTGGGCACAGTTCAGTCTGTCATTGACTATCGAAATGATGTAACTGGGGTAGATGACGCAACTAGTGCTGGTGTTAGATTGCTTGTATTTACTCAAGATTCTGACAAACTCGTGCATAGCCTTCATCATGTTTGGGGCAATAACTCCCAAGAACCTAATGTAGAAGAATTATTAGCTGGGGCTTCTAATTCATTGTGGCCGACCACCATTTGCAAGATATTTCCTAAACTTACTGCTGTGTTGCAAGTTACCACAACCTGTGTTTTGGCTCGCTATAGAGTGGGTAACTGGAAAGATGTTCTGGAGGCAAATCCTGTACATAAAGTCACTCTTATTCACATGTACCACTAATATGCTCTCAAGAGCTGGTGCACTATTGTTAAAGCTGTAACTGAGTTAAACAGTGACTACATTGATAAGCGTTACCAAGCTTATTGTAATACAATCACAGTTCCCTACCCAGGGAAATTTCATAAGCGGCTCTTTTTCAGTCTTGAACATTATTGCTCAGAATGACAAGCTTTGGCAACAGTTAAGAATTTTAAATCCTGAACAGCACTATGACAGGACAAACCAGAGCATTACTTGATCAAATAGATATGGTGTGGTGTGGTATGGGGATGGCTGTTGGTTAAAATATGTATAGCTTTGCAATAACCTCCACTTCTAGACTGCTGACTAAGAGTGTTTTAGTTCTTGAAGCTGCCCAGTATGTCCAGATTTACAATGATGTTAAAGCTAAATTAGTGTTTACTTCCCCTATGCCAGGATTCCCAGCTGTCACTGTGATTACAAGATAGATAGGAATAGTATTCATAAAACAGAAGAAAAGATAAAAGCTATTCATAATGCACCACAACCAACTACTGTTACTGAATTGTTTTTTTTTTTGTTTTTTGATTGTAGGTTTAACGACCACCGTGAGCAACTCAATGGGCTATAAGCAGTCGCCAGTCCCTAATTTAGGGTCACTGGTTCCAGGGAAGGGAGAGAGCCAGTGCCGTAAGACAAACACAACATCCATGTCTCACCGGGATTCGAACCCGGACCCCGTTCGGACGAATGATCAGAGGCCATCGCTTAGACCACTGCGCCACCGGGGCGGCGTTACTGAATTGAAATCATATTTATGCTTAGTTAGTTACTATGGCAGATTTATACCTGATCTCTTATCAGTTATTCATCCCTTGACAAATTTGTTAAAGAAAAATGCATTTGTTTCTTTGAATAAAGCTCATGTTGAGAAATGGCTTCCTAGTTTAATTGAATTAATAATCTAAAGCAACTTTTATGGGAATTTTACTAGGAAATTTTTTCATTAATAGCAAATTTTGGGAGAAAACTCTTCTCCTTCAGGCTGTCTTGTTGTTGTCACTTTTTACTTGTCACTATCACGGTTACGGTTTACCTTGAGGGTTACAGTTAACCTTGACGGTTTAGGTTATTTTTCAACAAATCCTGCCAGATGTTAGGCAGGGAAAATCCTTTGCAGTCATTGATGATGGAATTTTGATTTTTCTCAATCTCTATTCCTTCTTTCAGTTTTTTTTTTGGAAATTGCTTTGGAAACTGATTACTTTAAGGGAATTCCAATCCATGCTGTGCCGTTTCTCTAACATGCCTATCTAATCCAGTCTTGTTGGAGCAATTTTTTATAGCTGCTTTATATGCTCAGCTATACGAGTTTCTAGTCTGCGACCTGTTTCACCTATGTAAGATAGTCCACAACTACAATTTACTTCATAAACTACTCCTTGCATTTTTAAAATACCTTCTTCTCTTTGAACTATTTTAGGGAAAAATTTTTTAACTTTGTTCTCTAAACTTGGAGCTAGCCTAATATTGTATTTCTTACTAATTCTCTTTAAAGACTCAAATAAACCTTTGTGATAAGAAATTTTTCTAGTGAATTTTACTTGTTGCTTTTGTGGGTTCTTCGTACCATTAAAATTCAGAAGCTTCTCAATTTCTTCTTTAGGATAGTTATTCTCTGCAAGTATGACTTTAAGCTCTTCTTTATGGGCTTCTTTTTTATCTGCAGTACAAACTATTTTATTAATTTTTTCTAAAAACTGACTTGCTACATTTTTCTTAATAGAAACTGGATGATAGGAATATACAAGTGATAAATAAAGGAAGTAATTGAAACTGGATGATAGGAATATTACAAGTGATAAATAAAGGAAGTAATTTCAATCTATCCAAAGAAAAAAATAAATCCAGAAAAATTGGTAATTGAATTGGAAAGCATCTGCAGCACTTTAGAAAAAGAGGACCAAATTAAAGTAGACCTCCTCAGAAAAGATTACTACAATAGCCTTACAAAATTCCAGAAGCAAGTAAGGAAACCTAAAAAAAAAATTTGATAATAGTCAATTAAAAGCTCTTAAAGATTTCAGAAAAAATGAAAGTGTAGTTGCTGTGAAAACAGACAAAAGTAAGTTCATTACTATTATGGATAAGAAAGATTATCTAGAAAAGATGGAAGAACTAAAAAAACCTATGTATGAAGAAGTAAAAGAAAACCCACTACCAGATTTGATTAAAAAAAGTCTCTAAGCTTATTTCACTTCAAAAAAAGAAAAACCAGCTTCCAGAAAACTATAAACAATTCTCAACATTACAGTTCAGATTACCTCAAATATATGGAATAGTCAAACTGCATAAAGAACACCAACCAATTAGACCAATAATAGACTCAAAAAACTCTATTCTTTCAAATCTAAACTATTTTTTAAAGTCACACCTTCAGAATCTTTTAAAAGAGCCACCTAACTTGATTAAAAACTCAATGCAGCTAAAAGAAAAACTAGAACTTCTTCCTAAATTAGATTCTCCTATTATGGGAAGTTTAGATATAGTGTCTATGTATACTCACATTAATATAGATCAACTTATAGACTTTATAGCGGAAGACTTGGCAGACCTAATAGTTTTTCACAACAAGGAAAAAAACATTAGTAGGAATTTTTGAAATGCTTACTTTCTCTTTGCAGAACAACTACTTTCAATTTGGGAAAACTTTTTTCATTCAAAAATCGGGGCTAGCTATGGGCTCCCCACTCTTAGCTGACTATTATGTGGGAAAACTAGAAGAAAAGATACTAGTACAACCCACATACTTCTGCTTATATAGCAGATACATGGATGACATCTTATTTATAATAGATAGCTCAGAAATTGTTCCAGAAAGAATTCTAGACTCATTCAATGAATTAGATGATTCCCTTAAGTTCACTATTGAACTTCAAAAAGAAAGAAGAATAAACTTCTTAGATATTACTATCTATTATGAAGATGAAAAATTCCTCACTAGTTGGTATAAAAAACCAATGAATACTAAAAGACTACTGGATTTCAATTCCTATCATCCAGTTTCTATTAAGAAAAGTGTAGCAAGTCAGTTTTTAGAAAAAATTAATAAAATAGTTTCTACTGCAGATAAAAAAGAAGCCCATAAAGAAGAGCTTAAAGTCATACTTGCAGAGAATAACTATCCTAAAGAAGAAATTGAGAAGCTTCTGAATTTTAATGGTACGAAGAACCCACAAAAGCAAAAAGTAAAATTCACTAGAAAAATTTCTTATCACAAAGGTTGATTTGAGTCTTTAAAGAGAATTAGTAAAAAATACAATATTAGGCTAGCTCCAAGTTTAGAGAACAAAGTTAAAAAAATTTTCCCTAAAATAGTTCAAAGAGAAGAAGATATTTTAAAAATGCAAGTAGTAGTTTATGAAGTAAATTGTAGTTGTGGACTATCTTACATAGGTGAAACAGGTTGCAGACTAGAAACTCGCATAGCTGAGCATAAAGCAGCTATAAAAAATTGCTCCAACAAGACTGGATTAGATAGGCATGTTAGAGAAACTGGGCACAGCATGGATTGGAATTCCCTTAAAGTAATCAGTTTCCAAAGCAATTTCCAAAAAAGAAAACTGAAAGAAGGAATAGAGATTGAGAAAAATCAAAATTCCATCATCAATGACTGCAAAGGATTTTCCCTGCCTAACATCTGACAGGATTTGTTGAAAAATAACCTTAACCGTCAAGGTAAACCGTGATAGTGACAAGTAAAAAGTGACAACAACAAGACAGCCTGAAGAAGAGTTTTCTCCGAAAATTTGCTATTAATGAAAAAATTTCCTAGTAAAATTCCCATAAAAGTTGCTTTAGATTATTAATGCATTTGTTTTTTTCTCTGGTCTACTGCCTGTGAGGAAACTTTCAACGCCATCAACGAAAACTTTCAATGCCATGAAATCGCATCAGACAGTGTTCTTACTCATTTTAATCTGAAATTCCCCTAATCCTTGCAACGAATGCATGTCCGTATGGTGTCTCAGCATTTCTCACACTATATGCCTAATGGAACTGAAAAACCCACTGCTTTTGCATCAAGAACCTTGACCGTGACTGAAAAGAAATATAACAAAATAGATAAGAAAGCCACAGCAATTGTATTTGGAGTAAAAAAATTCTTCCAGTTTTTGTACGGACAAAAATTTATGTTGTATACTGACAACAAACCTTTGGCCTCTATTTTTGCTCCAGACAATAATCCCACTACTATCAGCTGCTAGAATGCAACGCTATGCATATTACCTCCCATCCTTTCAATATAAATATGTGTTACAAAAATACAGCAGCTCACGCAAATGCATTATCTCTACTTCCTATAAAACACGTGGAACCATATATCCCTGAAGAAACAAATTTTTCACCTTACTGTTACAAATCCTTCCCATTACTGCACATACTCTAGCTATTGCTACCAAAAACGATCTTGCACTTCAGATGCTGTATCATCATTTACATACATACTGGCACTACCATGTCTAAGGAACTATTGTTCAGTGGAACATCTACAGACTTTTGTTCTTGAACAAGGTTGTATATTACGTGGCTGCAGAGTTTTTATTCCACAATTCTACAGAAAGGACATCCTCAAGAATTGTATAATGGACACTTTGGCACCGTAAAAATGAAGGCTTTGGCACAAAATTTTGTGTGGTGGCCAAGAATTGACCATGATATTGAGAATTTTACAAAAATAAAACTGTACTGTTTGCATACAAAATAAAAACAATCCTTCCAAAATGAACACACATCATTGGGAATGGACTTCTTTTCCGTAGCAGAGAATTCACCTTAATTTTGCTGGACCTATCCAAGATAAGATGCTTCTTATAGCAGTTGATGCACATAGTAAATGGCCTGAAGTTTTTCTTTTAAACAAAATCACTGCAGAAAAAAAAAATAAACTGCCTAAATCTACTTTTTAGTCATTATGGTCTACCTATATCCTTGGTGACTGATAATGGACCGCAATTCACATCTCACGAATTCAAAACCTTTTTGATGGAAAATAGCATTCAGCATTATCTTACACCTTTTCGTTCTGCAACAAATGGCCAAGGTGAATGTTTTGTGCAAACAATAAAAAAGGCTTAAAAGCATTAGCCCATGAACATGCAACCTTACAACAAAAACTAAATACCCTTCAGATGCAATATTGAAAAACACCCCATACTACAACCAGAGAAAGCCCTGCATCTCTTCTTAAAAAAGAACACATGAACTGAACTTGATTTGCATTTACCTGACCTTGCCACTTAAGTCCAAATGCATCAGAAACAAAAAACAAAAAAACTTCCATCTCCCACAAGGAAATTTTCGATTGGCAAAAAAGTAGTTGCCAGGAACTACACTTCTTGCAAATGGAAGATTGGCAGAATAATCGCAACAAATGGTACCCTACATTATAAAGTGCAAGTTGGTGACCTTATTTGGAGACTACACATGAATCAACTTACTCCAGTGGGATAAGATATTCCAATGGACAGGAGGTGCCTTCACTAAAATTTTCTTCCCCAAGGAGAGTGCCAGTGCTTACAGTTTCCTTCAGTGACTGAACAAAATTCTTCACAATCGGAGCTGACAGTAAGCACACCAGTGCAAAATGATACACCCGCATCCCCACAAGAATTACCGGACGAACTTCATACTTCAGTACCGGTAAGTATAAAACTCAGCGGCTTGAACAGACCTCAAAGACTAGTTTGAGACGATCGTCCCGGGGGGAGGGGGGGAACACCCTCCAGATTACAGTACTATTGACTTATAGATTTAGTGGGGGGCTCCTTGAGAGAAGCAAACTCCCAACTCCACTAACATAGTGGAAAAATCGGTTTTCTCGCTCAGACTGTCAAGCTGGAAGAAGTTGGCGGCGAATGCTTTTGTGTGGCGAGTCACGAGGGGAGATGCTCTGAGTGCACCATGTTCCTTCCTCTCCATGCTGTAATAAATCTTAAGGATAATAAACCTCTCAATTAACTTGAGGTAGGTGTTTGTTTTCCATTTATGAGTCTGGTTCCAACTAATTACAATAGTGACAAGTGAAGTCACAATACGTGCACACCTTTAGATCATAGATATGGCGACTTCTGTGCATTTATTTGCACAATACTTGGTTATTTGTTTACTTTATTCATCACACTGGATGTTACTTTATTTCAGCTGAAGAGGGTTCAAAATTGTATCCTTCTTGTGTGGGCACGGAAGAAAAACTGGGGCTAAGAATTAGCAATGACTCTCTTTCTAGCAGATCGGGCTCTAAGCAAATGCGAGATCCTGGGACTTCTGCGCCTCTTATCTCAGAATTACAAGGGCAACTTTTGCAGACCTTCCAACCTCTCAGAACCAAAAAACGTAACGCTCAGATAGAAAAATCATAGCACGACATATGCTGATAATTTTTGAAGCCTATTTCAGCTCTATATAGATTCTTGATGATGAGAATATAGGGATTTTTCTCCTACATCAAAATTTTATTGAGAAACTAATTAAATTTAATCAGCAAACACTTTTATGTTGTTAATTATTCAAAAAATATATTATGATTACGGGAGAAATCCTCACTCTGCCTAACTTCAGTTTTCGGAAATTTTAAGAGGCGGAAAACTTGCATCTTAGGGAGTCTGCAAGATGGTTTAATCGGGTTCTGGGGATGTCGTTTTTGTCTGTAGGACCAAAATAAATCTGCGATGTGCATCAGCCATTGCCGCGATTCTGCTACCAGGATTGGTAGAATATGAATCTGCGATGTAAGTCTGCCATCACTGCGATTCTGCTACAGGGATGAGTACAAAATAAACCTACGATGTACGTCGCTGTGATTCTTCTACAGGGAGGAGTACAAAATAAATCTGTGGTGTACATCGCCCGTCGCCACAATTCTGCTACGGGGACGAGTACAAAATAAACCTGCGATGTACGTCGCCGCGATTCTTCTACAGGGATTAGTACAAAATAAACCTGCAACGTACGTCGCCGCAATTCTTCTACGCGGATGAGTACAAAATAAATCTGCGATGTACTTGGGACGAGTACAAAATAATTCTGCGGTGTACATCGTCCTTCGTGAGAAAAAAAATTATGATTACGGAAGAAATTCTCACTACGCCTAACTTCCGTTTTCGGAAATTTTGAAAGGCGGAAAACTTGCATCTATGATAGGGAGTTTGCAAGATAGTTTAATAGGGTTCTGGGGATGTCGTTTTTGTCAGCAGGGCCAAAATAAATCTGTGACGCCCGTCGCCGCGATTCTGCTACAAGGCTTCTGTTGAAAAAGGAAAAAATGGGGGGAAACGTGACTATTTAAAAAAAAAAAATCGTATTTTGGGCTGCAAAATCGTATTAGCGTACTGCAGCATGATTTATCATACTAAATACGATAAAATCTTAACAGTTGGCAGGTCTGCTTTTGGCATTGGGCAGAAGGCATAAATATTTTCATAGGTTAACAACTTCTGCATCTTGATTGAACGAAGCAAAAGGTGATGAAACCCTCTTTTCTTCAAATATCTATTTTGTGCAGTTTCAAGTTCAAAGGAAAACAATACTGGGTATTGGAAAATTGATCCCCTCCCCCTTGACTTTTGGAGATTCGGAATATAGATAAATTATTTGATAATCAGGCAATGTAGAAACTGAGCTCCCAGTGCCAGATTTTTTTCTAGCCTCCTGAGCGTGAAATCTTTTGCTTTTTTACATTACTAATACCAAAGAGCTTAATGAGAGACAAAACTTCGTTCAAAGGATCAAACAGGATACTAGCAATACCGTCTTAGCACGATTTATTAAAAGATAAAGGTTATGTACAGGTTAAAAAAGGCACACATTAGCACTTTTGAGGTGACGTTCACCTACTTCAGATGCACCCAAAACACGCCAACACGACTTCTTATACACACATGTGGACCACGGGTACGTCACTGTATAGATACGTGACAAGACAGGATTATTTGTAAACAATATATGCAAATCATGATAAAGGTAAGTTGTGAGAATGAATTATTCCAGAATTAAACACATTATACCACTTGAAACAATAGTTTGTTATGAAACGTGTGAATGAGGTGTTCCCAAGTTCCAGACAATTCAAAAGGGGTGTAATCGTTGCAACACTGGTCACCAAAAGCTGTAATATAGATACTTCCCATGCATAGTAGTGAGTGGGCAGAGGTGGGGGTTGCTAATAATTTGGTATTCTGCCAGTCCGGGTGCATAGCTCCAGAGTTAACATTCCTTGCTAGGGCTGTGCTGCTTAGGTTAGCTTTTAAACTATATTTTTGCTCTTGCAAGAGCAAACCTACCTGCCGTTTTGTAGATCCAATGTAATTGCTGGTAGTCTCACCTGAGCATGAATCTAGCATAGGGATATTGCAAACACCCCATTTTTGCAATATGTCAGCTTTATTACGATCTTTTTTAACATACGTTGACAGACTTCTAATACTAATGCCAATACGTAATTTATGTTTATAGCACAGGCAAGATAGCGCATTACTAATGTATGGCATGTATTCAACTGAACCTACAAATTTCCAACTATCTTCTGCTCCTTGTCTCGCAAGAGTAGTAGAGCAACTTGCCCTGACACTAGCATAAATGCATTTGGTTATGTAGGCCGTATATGTAGGCATTCGTTCGCATGCTTTGAATGAATAGAGGATGGAATGGTGGTAACATACTGGAATCAAAACTTTCCTAAATGCCTAAATGACCACCTACAAACAAGCTTTTGCTAAATTTGATACTAAAAGCTATAGATGATTTTTTTTTGGTTTACTAAGTGGAAAGATAAAAACCCACGTCACCGCCCCGGTGGCGCAGTGGTCTAAGCGATGGCCTCTGATCATTCGTCCGTAAGGGGTCCGGGTTTGAATCCCGGTGAGGCATGGATGTTGTGTTTGTCTTACGGCACTGGCTCTCTCCCTTCCCTGGAACCAGTGACCCTAAATTAGGGACGGGCGACTGCTTATAGCCCATTCAGTTGCTCACGGTGGTCGTTAAACCTCCAATAAAAAAAAACCAAAAAAAAAAAAAAACCACGTCATCAAATGTTCAAGTATGTAATTGTATGCACTTATGTGAAAATTAATATATTTTTATATATATTGCTCATGAATGTGAAATCTTATTACTGACTACTCCCATCAGCTGAAATATTGGGTGTGACGAACATTCCGAATATTATTTCTCAGATAACACACAATCATCTCGGTGTTTAGTATTTACAATTACTCTGTCTCCTGTAGAATCGGGACATGCGAGACTGCAAACGAATGTTTTCATAAAGGAAATCCAGAAAAATAGCCAAGTGACAACCAGGTTTTAAAGTGCTAATGCTCAAGCATCGGTAGTAAATGATCATTTCAGGGATCCTATATCTCTTAAGATACTGTTTATAACATTCAAAAGTTCATCCAGCAGAAGATATATGATAGCTAGTTCTGCCAGCTGTATAATTGAATGACAGCCCAATGTTCAACTTGTCAATCCAAACTCCATGGGCATATAGAGAAAGAGTTCTCGGATATTTTTCAAATTGTGAATACTCGGGATATTTTTCAAATTGAGAGTCCTTTCAGAAACGTCGACTAGTGGAACCACTCAAACTTCTTGTCCACAGTTATGGTACAGGAAATGCATTTGGCAATAGTACAGCAAGAGCACACAGAAAGGAAAATTATGCAATTTGACAATCTCTTACCAAGTCATTTGTCCACAGATAATGCCTTGCATGTTAAAAAATTGGAAACAGAATTTACTTGTGATCATTTGTTCTTATTTCTAGGTTTAACAACAACCGTGGGAAACTTCAAGGGCTATAAGTGCTCACCTGCCCCTACTTTGAAACCACTGGCTTGAGGAAAGGAACAGAGCCTGCACCATCAAACAAGCACACCCCCTATGCTTCATCATGATCTTGACCCCAGAGCCATTGCTGATGACTAGCTTCTCACAACTAAGCCACAGGGAGATCCAAAAAAACAGATGAAGATCCCCTAAAACAAATGAAAAAATTTGGTGTACAACAGTTAATACTAAGGATCCATTTTATATCGTACTTTGGGTTTTCCCGTGAAGCAAGTTTATCAGAAAGAGCAGTTACCAAAAATCAGCATGCATGGACATTATGAGAATTCTAACTGAATGAAGCAGAGTACCGCGTTGAAATGAGTCGTGCCGTATGGTTTTGCCCGAGGCCACATTTAATGATACTCTGAAAAAGTTTTCTGTAAGCAATCTGTTAACAAAGAGACAACACAATTATGATATCCCTTTTCAAAAATCAGCATGGATGCCACAAGCAATCTAACTAGATGAATCATAGTACCATGTGGAAATAAATGGCTCACTGTCTGGTTAAAAGAAGCCAACATAGTACAGAGAATATGCTGAGACTAAAGATTAAAATGAGCAATTGCCACTATTCACCATGTGGCGATTTAGATATAACAAAGCGGCCAGTAGGAAAAGTTACTTTAGTTGCTGCACTCGGAAATTTGCCTGTCTGCATGGACTGGTGGCGGGCCAAATTATTTTTTCATTGATAAAAAATGTATTTGCATTTTTTAAAACACTCCTGTTAATTAGCAAATGCATTTTCAAATCATTCAACTCACACATGATGAAAAGCAGTCCATTCCTCAGCAAGTAAGTGGGTTCAGTATATTTACAGATTGACTCTTCAAGGAAGGAGTGGCTATTCTTGTTTTCCCACTTAAGTTGGGGCACAAAGTAACAATATCAAGAATGGACACCTGGGGCTTTAGATGGAACTGTGATGTCACAAGCCGTCTTTAGCAGCTCATTTTTTAAAGTTTAGTTTCTCTGAAAATGCATGGTTTCCCATTGCTTAGGCATTTCTTGCTTATCAATAAACAGAAAGAGGCAAGCATTTTTTTCTTTTTCATTTACAAAAAGAAATGAAAAGTTCAAAATCATGACTTCACTTTCCATCGCAGTCTTTCATTCCACACATAGTCCACGTTTTTCATGCACTTGTGAACACAGTAGCTTTTTGAAACATTAATTTTACTTTAAACAAAATAAAAATTCTTGCTCTGCCCCTTAATAAAGCAAAATGTTACTAAGGAAAAAAAAAACCCCGCAAGTTTTTAGTGAAATTAAATATAAAAAATCGGTACTGCATTGTTCACTCTACCGTGATAATTTTATGGGCCATGGAAATGGCAGATTAATATGATTTTGAAATTTAATTTAGCTTTAAAAATGTGGAAGGGGAAAAAAACTTTTTGTACCAACTGGTTTTGAAGAAAAGACTGTTAGAAACAACAAAAATTGCACTTAACTAGAAACACTTCGTTAAACACTAAGATGGTGGTGCATTATCCAAGAAAATAAAGTTACGTATATCGCTTAGAATCCTCCTCTACTGATGAAGTAACATCTATTGTGGTGGCTAAAGTGTACAAATGAATAAGCAGTACTATATAAATAAATACATAGAAATTGCTATATCTATTGTGTATCTCAAACTTGGGTATAACAAAGTTTATTTCATCTTGTGTAAATCTTGTGTCACATGTGTTGATGCACAAAATTATCATACAGATAATCTTTTCTTTAGGCATTTAAGTATCGCTGTTTTTAAGTCATAAGATGGCAATATCAGTATGTTTTCTATGGACCTTATTCATGTAACGTCAGAAGCAGATTTCTGCGGACCAACATGGCTGCTGATTCAGTGTTGTCGCTATTTGATTACCTCTTACTCTTGGCCAATTTTTACAATCTTAACATTATGGAGTATGCTAATGAATTAATAGAGCTACAGGGCGAAGAAGGAGAAATTAATTTCTTAGAACAAATCAAAATTGCAAAAATATAACAACACAATTTTGTGTTTGGTGTTTATTTCGTATGATGCAGGAAAACATCGCCATTAGTCATCATGAATTTTTAATGAAGCATTTTTCATGCACGGTACACAGTGGCGGCTTTTCAGGTGAAGTAGGTGAAGTGCCTCTTCACCTATTTCATTTAAAATAAAATTTTATTCAGTAATTTTGTGTATATATTCTTCTTTGCCTTTATTGAGTGCCAAAATGCTCAAAATTCTTATTAGATCAATTCACAATGGGCGTTCAATACGGAAACCAAGTCTCTCTACACAAAACAGTTCAAGTGAAGAGCCAAAATGAGAATGCTTGGAAGTCTGCAGTTATCGGCCGAGTTACCATGGTAACCATGACACGTCACCCTCCCCTATCTGTCGGGCAAGTGAAGAGTTTTAGCTTGAGACACTCAGGCTCTGCACCTGGAGTCGTGACCTTCGGAAGAGATCGCGGAGGAACGGGACGGATTGCCCATGGTACCTTGCAATTCACTAGGGTTTTCTCATTGCAGTACATGCTTTCCGAAAGAGATTTGTTTTTTCGTGCTTTGTGATTGTTTATCAAAAACTTCACCTGATACTTAAATTTTGTGTACAGTTTAACTGATAGTTTAAGTTTTTAGTATGTATTCTGTGAACGGCATTGTCTGTAATTTATTGCAAACTCCATTTGATCGATGGAAAGATGAAGATAAAAGAGACATTTTACTTCAAGGAAAAATGTCTCTTTTATCTTCACAGATTCACTGACAATTGTCGCCACGAAAGAAATCAGGAAGAACGGTAAATCTTACAATTTTAATTGTAAACACTGTCGGTTTACTGAATATCTCTTCTTTCTCATGACAGAAAATTGCTTTGTAGAACTTCTGTGTTACAAAAATGATTTTCTTGGCCGTGTTACTTTATAGTAAAAAACATTCGGCGTGGAATAAAGACTGTTTCTCAGATTTATTAAATATAACACGGTCACTTCATAAACATTCGGTCATTTCATAAACGTGGTGATTCTAGCAAACACCTGAAATGCAAATAAAAGTTAAGGAATTTTGAAAAAAATCAGAACATAAGGGAGAGTGCTAGGCTTTTGAAAAGGCATTTCAACGGAAACGTTCGTTTAAATAGACTTTTTCCTGCAGACAGTGATTGATTCAGTACTGTATTTGAGCAAACAAGAACTAGCATTCCGTGACCATGACGAAAGCATCGACTCGATAAATCGTGGAAATTTCACAGAATTACTTTCATTGTTGATATCAAGAATTCCTTTAGAAATTCAAAATTAATATGAAAAGATAAATGTCTTCACAGGTGACTCAAAAACTATTCAAAATGAATTAAGTGAATGTATTTCTGAATATATAAACAATCACGTTAAAAATGAAATAAATGAAGTTGAATGCTTTTCTATTCAAGTAGATGACACCACAGACATATATTAGACTTCTCAGTGCTCTTTAACAATAAGATTTGTTGTTCGGAAGGTGTATTGGGGGGAAATTTCTAAGTGTCGAATATTTTATGCAAGTCTCAGTGGAATTCCTTTGTTTTTTCACCACTCAGCGAAGCGATCTTGTACACTCGCATCAACAACCGCAGGATGCACATTAACCATAACAAACTCTACAGTCCTCCACTTTGAAGTTAGTTAGTGTAATTGTTAAAGACTGGCATAAATTGGAGGAAACATTAGAATTTCTCACAGTGAACAATCAGACAAGAAATCAATTCAACTTGCCGAGGGGTTTTTAAATGGTATGAACACTTTTGAATTTACATTTTTGGCAATAGTATTTAATGAAATTTTTGGCTCCACCGATCTATAATTCAAAATTTTGCAAAAACATCACTAGACATAAAGTACTGACGTGTAACTCAAATTAAAACAACTCGTGAAATTTTGAGCCATAAAAGGAACGATGAGTAAGACAACCCCACTTTGTGCAAATAAAATTTAAGAGGATTTAGTACTTAATTTGAATAAGTAATATATCATCATCATCATCGTCAACCATTATCAATCCACTGCTGGACGAAGGTCTCCCCAAGTTTCCTCCACAACGGTCTGTCTTGTGCCAGTCTCCTCCATGTCACCCCTGCATACTTTCGAATTTCATCCACCCATCTCCCATGTGGTCTTCTTCTGGGTCTTTTCCTGTCCCTTGGAATCCAATCTAAAATTTCAGCTGTCCATCGATGATCTGTCCTTCTCATTTCAGGGATTTAACTCTGATCATGATGTCTTCCACTCTTGTCATTTTTCGGATCCACGAGTTCCTCTTCTTATCTCTCCTGGTTACACCAAGTATAAGTAATATATATATACTTATATATATATTACTTATTCAAATTAAGTACTAAATCCTCTTAAATTTTATTTGCAAAAAGTAATTTCCTTAACGATGAGGTATTTGAAACACTGTTTGGAAAAGCTAGCAAAATCACAGAAATAAGCAGATCTATACGGGAATATGCTGCTCTTACAGAAGAAACAATTTTTCAAAATTATATTGTATTTTGAAATTTCGGACCACATTTTTATGGAAATGGATATAAGATTTGAAGACTGTGAGAAACTTCAATTTGTCTATCTTGCTGACACAACCAAGTTCGACCAATTTAATTCATGTTTTCCCTCCGACGCTTTTGAAAATCTACAACATTTTTACGGGAAAATATTTACTAAACTCCAGCGCCTTAAAAATGAACTGAGTCTTGTATATGCCGATGAAAAATTAAGGAATATATCGACTAAAGAACTTCGAGTGCTTCATGGAGATAAAGACATTTTTGCAGAAGCTTGTAAATTGGTTTCCCTCATTTTAACAATTTTATCTACAAATGTGTCAGTAGAAAGAAGTTTTTCTTGCCTTTAAAGAATACAAACTTACTCAAGAAACGCTTTTCTCAAGATAGACTTGCTTCTTTGGCAAATATTTCTATTCAGAAAGATATTTCATTGATGCTCACGAAGAAACAACCATTCTATGACAACATAATCGACAAATTTGCAGCTTTAAAAGAAAGAAGAATTGACCTAATATACATAAAATAGGTCAGTCCTCATATAGTGATTTTCATTGAAACAGTAGATATCTTTTCATACTGCTCTTGTAGCTCTTCACCTATTTTTCCAACCACGAGCCGCCACTGACGGTACATTAAATTTTCATGTACTTATTTGTTGGACATTGGCGAAACAAACTTGGGAACCTTTTTTTTTTTTTTTTTGCAAAACAAAACATTTAGAAGCTCAGACAAATACATAAGGAAACAGATTAGGGTGAAAAAACAACTAAAAACTCCCCACTACGCGCTCTATGCAATCTGCTTAAAAATTAAATGAATGCATAACATTAATAAAAGAAAAAATTATAGATATGGGTGTTCGTTCCTTCGGGAAAGAACATAAAACTTAATCCACAACTTACCGATCCAGATATGCCAAAAGTTTTTTCGTACCCCTTTCTTTTTTTAAATTGAAATTCGACGGAACACTATGAGGTTTCAACTGCCTTTGATTTGTAGTGTCATAATATCCAAAATCTTTTTCCTTAAAGTTAGCAGAACATATTCAAGAATGCACATTGGGATAGAAATCATTGTGTTTCATTTTACACAGCCATTCCTTTAACAATTTTTGCCTTTTCAGAGGAAAATTATGAAAAGTTATTCCTTCCTCTATACAATTCATAGGTGGCAGGATATATTAGCAGAACAATACGATGAGCAAAAGTTAGACATGTCTTTAATAAATTAACGAAAATAGTGATTTTCTTGAACTCCTGCAACGTAACATGTGTAAACAAACTATTGTTGGTCCGCGGCCATGGAAATGCTTTCCAATGATGCAGTGCGAGGTGAATAAGGTCCATTGCAAGACTGATGTGCATTTTAGACTTTCAGAACAGCGTCAACTCCTAAAAAGTAATTACACTGTTATTGATAATTTTTTTATAACAGTAGTGGCATTTACACTTCACATTTGAGTGAGGAAATGGTGCTCCTCACTTTGAGATTTGGAACAACTCAATACACTGGAAGTGGTTTAAACAAAAATTCTGTGCTACAATCCGGTACAAATGTAATACAAACAAATGGCATAGTTCAAAGGGTAACATTCTGTGATGGGAGCCTACCGTTTCCCCAGCCCCAGACTTTAAAATTTGTATTACTTGGTACAGGAAGTGGTACAAATTAAAACTTTTGCAGTGCAATCCAATACAAACAAATGACATGGTTGAAATTAAAAAAATTCAAAGATGGGGTGGAGGAGGCAAAGTAGAGATTAAAACAGCATGCCTTCGGCTGTAGTGAGGGTTTTTCCATGGATTTAGTACATGTGGTGTCTCTTCTGCAAGCAAACAGCCCAGGAAAAAGTACCTGTGCTGTGTCAATCAGCAGGTCCACTTTAGTTGTCTTCACAGATTACTGTATATGCTTTGCCACAATATAAACACTGTGACTTTTTCTCTGTGTAAATTATCAGGTGATACCAGAGGTGTTAACCTTGTGATCTGGACACCTCTCTACTTCAGGTCACTCTTTCCAGTGCTTACGGCAGGACAGACCATCCACAGAAGACAGCTTCCTGCACTTCACAGATACAGCGCATACATTTCCTGAAGCAGCAGCATCCCTAAGAAAAACGGAACATTTAGAGTCCTCTTAAATCTTATCACAAGACAGATTAATTTACACAGTGGTGAAAATATCAACACACTTAAATGAAATCATAAGAAACTAAAATCACATAAGTGTACAGAATAAAATTCCCACATTGAATTTCACAGCATTAATAAAGTCACCATCATTCCTTGCAGCAAATTTTTACATATTTTAGTTCTATGGCATAGAAAAAAAAATTCTATTCACATATCTATTTATTACCCATTGGTTAGATCCTAATATGTCACAGATGAACTGAATGTACACTTTGAAACACATATCAAGATCTATAGTCCTATCAGTCCAATTATAATAAGGCAAAATATATTACACACATTAAAATCAGCACTAAAACCACTGAACAGATTTTGATGATGATAAAATTGAAAAGGAACTTTTTAAATAATTTTTTTGGCTCTCAGTAGGTGTTTTCCAATCTTTAACCCACCAATTATTCTTACTGCTTCAGCTAACTTTTATTTGTTCAAAACCCTTTGATAAAGAAAAGGTAATTATTTACTTAAAAAGTTACTAATTTCTAAAAATACAAATTTGTGTAAATATTATTGTGAATTTTTGTAGCACAGAATAAAGGTACAGCACCGGACCTATTATCCAATTTCCTGAAATGACCCCAAAACCAGCAATTTTTTATTTATTTATTTATTTTATATGGGAAGAGATTTTCTTTTTTATTATTATTTCCTTGCAACATTTTATATTTTGTGGGAAGATAATTTTTTTTGTGGGGGCGGGGGGGATATGGCGTTGCCGGTACCAGAACTTTGTGCCATCAATAAGAAACAATGAAATTTTAATGAACTCAATAAATCACTAGTAAGATACGAACAGTTCAAAATTTCGCGTGCAAATTGGATATAAAAAAATTGACTAACAGTGAACATTTTTTAACACATTCAAGTTTTTCACGGTATATAAGTGGTGGTTAAAACACCCTATGTAATCGAAAATCACTTATGGTTTTGAAACACTTCCAAAATTACTGTTTCAATCAATTTCGAACGTCATGTGTGTTATTCCCTGGAGACCATGTGATCAGGACGGCATGAGGTGATACAAAAAGTAATTCCACAAAATACAAAAGTAAACTAAGGGAAACAGAGTCTGAAAGACCAGGCGCACCTAATTTTTACCAAAAAAGTCTGAAGCCAACCCAACCTCTTTACTAATTATATCAGGCAAAATGTATGATATAAAAATATGTA
This sequence comes from Macrothele yani, assembly GCA_039090855.1. NCBI lineage: Eukaryota > Metazoa > Arthropoda > Arachnida > Araneae > Macrothelidae > Macrothele > Macrothele yani. The sequence goes on from CM076996.1 coordinate 122,361,083, forward strand.
ATTCTTTCATAAACCAATGCTATTGTAATAAGGACAACAAATACCAGTAAAAACTTTATATTAAAATGTCAGGAAATAAAAGTTCCAAAATATAGTGTAAAAACATTGTTACAAGTCCTCAGGGTCTGAAAAATTCATGAAAATTAAAAACTGAATGATCAGGCAGAAAACCAGGAAATAAAACATTTCGATGAACAGTGTAAAAACATTGTTACAAGAGCTCAGGGTCTGAAAAACTATGAAAGCTAAAAATGCAGTGAACAGATAAAAATCCAAGAAATTAAAACTTCTAAAAACAAAGGTGAAATATCTTGAATGGGAAAATGAAACATTAAAAATGCCGAGAAAACCTGATAAGCACAACCTCCAATATGCTGAACTGTGAACAATGTTTATACCTGATGCATTTCGAAACTATGAATCCATTGTGTCATCTCCAGGGACAAAGTTCCAGCTGTACTCCTTGCAGTCCACATCACCTAAGTCTGCTTCTGTCTTTGTCTTGTCAAATTCCTTGATCTTGGGATTCAAGGCCATAAGTACTAGTTGTTGCCATTTTCTGTGTATGTACCTGTAAAGGTATTCTTGATGGAACATTATATTTGTCATTGCATTGCAATGTTTTTCTTGGTCTTCCACTTCTTTCCCAGACATTTTCTTTTGCTGGGGCTAGCAACATCCCGGAAAAGCACATCAAGCTAAAACAATGCGAGAGCTTGAGAAATATTTTTTAATACGTAATACTCAGATGCTCTGCACATAAAAAATAATTCAATACATCTGACAATTATTGGGTTGGTGCAAATGAAATGTCCAGCAAAGGACCAGAACGGAAAAGTAGGACAACTTACCTTGGCAAAATAATCCCCCTAGGCATCGACACATAGTTGCCATCTGTCCGGCAAGGCCATGATCCCGGAATGAAAAAAGTCTTGTGGCTAGGACCCGAAGAAGTCATCAACTGCATGTTGAACCTCGTTGTCTGCTGTGAACTGTTTCCCGGACATAGTGTTCTCCCTAGAGCCTTTTTACTGGGCGGCCCACCCAGCTAATTTTCTCGGCCACCCAGCTAAATTCTCTTTAATGAATGCTTTCACAATATAGGACAACTTATTCCCACATGACTGATTTTTTTTTTATCATTTAGGTACAATTTTCTATTGTTTTTATCATGTTGTGTTACATTAATGCCTACCACACCCTAAAGATGTTTAACAAGTATAATAATGTTAAGCAAAACATCCTTTTATTTTCTTGATTGAGGAAGGGGTCATTAAAAGTACCATCCAGCTAAAATCTTTTGCCACCCAGCTGTAATAAAAATCTATGGAGAACACTACCCAGACAGGAAGTGATCCAGGCAACGAAACAGATGATAGTATGTCGGAGACAAATCCGGAGATTAGGCAGGATGAGGCAGTGCTTCATAGCCCACGACACTTAGTGTCAGCATCGTTTGTTGTGCGACACGAGGGTGGATGTTGTCCTGGAGCAGCACACCCTGTCTGTTGACCAAAGCCGATTGTTTCTGCTGCAATTTCCGGTGCATCTGGTGTTGGTTGGAGTGATTTTAATGGCGCAAGGGCCTCAAAGAGCGCCACATCAGAGTAATAAAATAAGAATAAACAACTAAATCGAAACATAAAGAAAAGTATAAAACGGTAACACGAAATGGTGTATAATGGCAGTGGGACATTAACAAACAAAAAGCACCAATACAACGGATACAACAATTAACACAGTAACGAAATATGGTAACAATGGCCAATAATGAAGAAAATTTCACACAGGTTTTATTACGTATTAAACTTCAGATTTGTAAGATCTTTCGGCTGCAGCATCGACCTTTTTCACACAACGAGCAAGTACTCACGTGGTTGGTGTCCTTTCTTTAGCTGTTGCCAGTAGAGATTTCCAAATTATCGGAATACTGAAGGGAGTGTCCAAATTGCAAGAGTTTTTATTGAAGATAATTTTAAGGCTTTCTCTGTAATAAAACAGCTTCTCTCCTTAATAAAAACTCCTGCAATTCGGATGCACCCTTCAGTATTCCAATAACTTGGAAATCTCTACTGGCAACAGCTAAAGAAACTACGCCAAACACGTGAGTGCTTGCTTGTTGTGTGAGCAAGGCTGATGCTGCAGACGAAAGATCTTGCAAATCTGAAGTTTAATAGGTAATAAAGCATGCATGAAATTTTCTTCATTATTGGTTTCGTCATATTATGTGAAATGGCTTTCCTATCGATGGTAACAATGATATAACATGGTTAAAAAATGAACAATGACATCATAGAACAGAACGAGAAAAGAATAAAAAAATTTTAAATCAACACCACACTAAACAAAGCTTAAAACACCGGTAACACGAAGAGATGATAAAACAGAAGAGATATACAGTGATTGCATCTGGTGTAATTCAGCATAATAACGTTCTGCAGTGATGGTTTGGCCTCTCTCCAAGAAATTCCGATGAAGTATTCCGGCTGCGGACCACCAGACAAGGAGCATCATCATCTTGATGTGTAGGGGTGGCTTAGGATGTCGTCCAGCAGGTTGTGCCTTGCTTAACCATTGTGCAGATCGTTTTAGATTATCATAAAGGACTCTCTTCTCATCGCAGATGAAGATTTGATGCAGTAGAGTTTCCTGTTTGTTCCTGGCAAGCAGCGACATGCAGACTTCTAAACACCTAGTCTTGTTGGCAGTTGTCAACTCATGTGGCAACCACATGTCCAGCTTTATGACCTTACTCAGCACAGCCAGATGCCGAGCAACTGTCGTGTGGTGGACACCTACCTCTGCTGCTATCACACAACACATTTCTCAGGGGTCCGCTTCAACCACACATAACAGAACATTGTCAGAAACAGCAACAGACCGGTGACCACGTGCTTCATTTTGCAGGTCCGTATCTCCACTTCGAAACTTCACAAACCATTGCCGAATGGTTCATTCGTTGGCTGTATTCTCCCCAACTGCTTTGTTAACGTTTCGAGTGGCAATTCCTGCAGAATGGCCCACTTTAAATTCATACAGGAAGATGACTCTCAAATCCGGCGTCTGCATGTTTCTTTAGCATGCCACGTTACGTCCAAACAAACCACGCCTGAACCTTGTTCTTCACACACGAACTAGCTACTTATAGTAAGTCTGTGACTTAATACCCGCAACACCTATGGGTGGTTCCAATCTGCTGTGGTGGGGACCTGTCTCCCCTGCTCATTTATGCTGGACATTTCATTCGCACCAACCCAATATATCAAGGAAGCTATCACATTTGGTGAAGTGATGTTATGTAAAAAACATGCTTCAATTCCAAGGAACATAAAAAGCATAATTTAGAATTATTCCTTTGCTTATGAAAATGCAAAGACTAAGATAACCTAGGTGCTAAATTAGGGTTCAATTCTCACATAAAGTATCAATCATTAATTCACTGAGACATCAATGCACCGAGATCCAGGTACTCCCAAAGTCTGAGACATTGGATGCATGCTGTCAGCAAAATCCAGTTCCAAAAATGTTTCCATGGAACTCAGGTTACACACTCCAGCTGTATAAAAAAATAAGTAGTGACTAAAGCAAGGCAAGATTTTTTTTTTTTTTTTGGGGGGTGGGTGGGTGGGGGGAGGGGAGGGGAGGGGAGGTTGGTCTGAGGTTCAAGACAGCTCTCATTATGCCATTATTCAATTCATAACTAAATGATATAATATTAAATATCAATCCCCAACACAGCAGCACACTGTTCATTAGGGGGAAAAAGTAGTAAGACAAGTAATCACAAAAAATTGACTCTTACTTTTTTGGATGTTTATACTCTTCAGAGAATAGAATTTCTTTGCAGCTTTCTCAGCAAATGATCCAACTCCAACATGTATCTCTGCTTCTTGCAGTACTCAAAAACCAGTAAGCTCTACATGTAATCTTAAGGAGAAAAAGATAAGGAATGCACACCATTACAGTACAAAAAAAAAAAAGTGTTTAAAAGTGACAGCAAAATTTTTAATTACAACATAAACAGCTTTCTTTCTTGGATGCATAAATTGTAATAAAAAAACAGCAGTTGTTTCTCCAGGCAGAATATTTCTCCAGAAAAAATCAGCTTAAAATTCTGGAAGGGAAGCAGATTAATAATGGAATCAGTTAAATGTTTAAAACAGGCTTGTTCTTCATTCCTGAGACCAACAAAGAAACAAAAAACTGAACTTTTTGACCGGGTGAAAAATCAAAACATGCAAGATAAAAAAGTGTGAATAAAACACAGCATGAGCAAGATGAAATTGTACACTAATTTATGTAAATATTAAACTGGATAACATCACTACATTCACGTGTAAAATTCTTGAACTCAAACAAAATAATATGTTTGTTACTGTTGTCTTTGACTCGTTGATAAGTAGTCAAAGACACCTAAAAGTTTTTTTAGGCAATTATAACATGCTGAAAGTAAAATTAATATTTGCAAGTAAATTAATATGTGAAACATTATACTTACACTTACACTAACATTATAGTACTAACACTATTTTTATAGCACATTTTCGTTTTTTTGCCGATTTGCGATATGAACCATGTGTACTTCGTCTGTTTGATATTAAAAAATAAATGTTTAAAAGGCTCAAATGGTAATATTTTATTACATTGTAATGAAAATAATAGTTGGTTTTAGGAAAATACTATTATTAATAAAATTTTAAATTTTAACTTACCTTAAAACCATGTGGTTTAGGTACTTACTTGGTTAGTAGCGATGTTCAGACTTTTTTTTAATGTATTAGTCTTTTTTTCTTTAATAAATTTTAACCTAAAATACGGATAGATGAGGTACACCGTAAGATTGATCACAGATGTGGCAAATAAAATGGAACCTAGGTTTTCGGTGTTTCTCTTGACACCATCGTCAGCATTGTTGTAACGTGCTCCTGCACACTGCAGGCGTGCATGCATGCGCCATTGTTAGTTTGTCATATAAGAGAGATTTTCAAGTCTAGTGTCGTCTACTGTGTTCAATATCGATCAGAAAATTGATTTAATTTAAATTTAATAGATTATTATTGTACAATCCCAGTCAGAAATTGATTTAATTTTAATGGATTAGCATTACTCGAAAACTTAACTGAAATTAATTTGATTTTAAAATTAATGGATGTTTGAGTTTCTCATTTATATTTATTAATTTAACACTGGTATATATTTTATTCGATTTTTTTTTTTTAAATTATTTTTTTTTTAATTTTGGGGTTGTTATTTTTTAATAATTATCATTGCTCACTTTTGGTAAAGAATTTTTTTTTTGAAAAGTTTTTCTCTTTTAATTACTTTTTCCCCACTTTGAGAAGGGTTGTTGAGTCATGAATATTGCAGACTTTATCTTTTAGTTTCTCAATTGATATAGACTCAAACTCTCAATTCTTTTCCAGATTTATGAGTCAAAATAATCTTTATTTTATTTATCAAGTACTGGAATTTTTTTTATTTTTAATACAATATTGAATTTTTTTCTCCTTTTTTAAGGTTCCACTTTTCGATGTGTTGATTCAATCTCTGCTTCAATCTGTTTTTGGTGCTGCCTATGTACGAGATGGAAGGATTAGATTGTTTTATGGGAATTACATAAGTACCTGCTTTTTCTAAAAGTTTAGGTTGAAATTTAGTAGTGTAAGTATGCACTGAAGTGCCAGAAAAACTGGTACACCAATCTAATACTTGGTAGGTCCCCCACGGGAGTACAGGACTGCAGAAATACGACAGGGCATGAACTCCACTAGCTACTAGAAATATGCTGTAGGCATTGCACACCATACTTCCTGCAGAGTATTCCACAATTCGGGTGTATTCCGAGGTTTCGGATTCCAGTGTTCGATAGCGTGTTGCATGGCATTCCAAATGTGTTCTATCACGTTCAGATCTGGGGACTTGGGTGGGAATAGCAACACCCCAAACTCAGATGAATGCTCCTCTAACCATAATGTGGCATCCCGACACTTGTGTGGAGGTGCATTTGTCCTGTTGGAGTAGGCCCAACCTATCGGCATGAATGCAGGGCATGAACGGGTGTACCTCGTCAGAAAGGATGCGCACATAGCGTTGGCCGGTCACAGACATTTGTAGAGGTACCAGGAGTCCCAGTGAAGTCCAGCTAAACACACCCCAAACCATTACGGACCCCCCACCAACTGGTACAGTTCCCTGTTGACAGGCGGGATCCATGGCTTCATGGGGTTTGCACCACACACGAATCCTTCCATCTGCCCAATACAGTTGAAAATGAGACTCGTCAGACCAGGCTACTTGTTTCCAGTCATCAAGTGGCCAGTGGCGGTGTTGCCGTGCCCAAGCGAGGCGCATAGCTCTGTGTTGCGCACCCATCAAGGGGAATCGAGTTGGGCGTCGGCTCCCAAAGCCCATATCGTGCAGGGTACATTGCACAGTCCGGATGCTGATGCTTGTTGAAGCTCCAGCATTGAATTCCGATGCTACCTGCGAGAGTGTCGCGTGAAACGATTCTTGACAGCCGACGATGGTCATATTCACCCAATGTCTTTTTACGGCCACACTGGTATCGTAGGTTTTGCCGGAATTCTTGTAGTCACGGTACACCCTTGCAATGGTCGTCCGTGAAAATTCAAACTTCGTTTCTACCTCCGAAATACTATTGCCCATCTCACGAGTGACAACTATGACACCGCATTGAAAATCGCTTAAATCGTTATTACTTGTCATTCTGATGTCTAAAACAGCTCTGACAGCTGGCAAGGATGTCTATCGCTTTATATACGCACTGGCGGACGCAACCAAGTATGCGCATAGATGACGTTGCTATGTATTTTGCATAAGCTCGTCTATACCAGTTTTTCTGGCACTTCAGTGTATATGTTTCACATATTAAATTTACTTGCAAATGTTATAATAATATGGTTTCAAAACACATTGCTTCAAACAGTTTTTTTTCTCTTGTTTTGTTGTTGTACTTGCTAGAACATCAGTTCAAGTGTCCTCGTGTTGCTTTCTTCTCAGCAAGTTCCTCGGCCATATTTGATTTTTGTTGACTGCAAGCTGCACCGTATTCATTGCTTAACTTTTCTTTCTTTCTGTTAATATCACTCCCTTTCCACTTCTTCATTACCACTTTTCCTTTTTCCATTCTCTCACATGGCAATTTTATCCATCATGCTGGAAGAACTTTCAGCAGAGGAGTAACTAAGGCAAGGCAGCTCAACAAGGGCACACAAATCACAGCTTACAATCTGATTAAAATTAGAATTTAAACTTTTGCACTAGTTTCCAGCACAGTTTTTTCGCACCATACTTTTGTCATCTGTTCATTTACAGAATTTGCTTATAATATGCTTTGCCAGTTTCGGGTACATTGGCAAATTAAAATTCACATTTCCTTCTTAAAATGTTAAAGGGATATAAATTGTTCACATTTAAAATTGAAGGCACAGTTGTAAGTACATTTCACAACTTCCAGCTGCATTCGGTTCGTGTAATGTGGTACTGAAGGTCCAAAGGCCAAAACAGTTGGAAAAAAATGTAGAAATAGTCAGTCTGACATGGAAGGGAGGAAGTTATGGAAGAAATTTTGGGAGACCTTCATACCCAGCAGTGGATTGATAATGGCTGATGATATACGGGGTGATTGAAAAGTTCCCAAACTCTAATTTGAACAATTTTTATTCACATTATACAGATACATAAAGTTTATTTACTTACAGCTGTGATAAATCTTCCATCGACTTTTGAGCAACTGATGTTGACACAAAGAAGGACCTTGTTGCTGGAAGCAAATATCGACACGGCGGCATGTTTTTCATCACGCATTTCAGTATAGATGGCGTGATTTCCGTTATAGCCTGAATAAAGTCTGTTTTCAAGGACTGCCGGTCATGCAGGTTGTTTGCATAAACACAGTCCTTTAAATATCCCCACAGGAAAAAAATATCATTATTACGAAAAGAAAACATTGTTCAATAAGCCCTTGTTGTATAGAGTAAATTTACAAAACCTACGCCAATACAGCAGACGCTTATGCATATCGAGTGCCTTCAGTTCGTTGACAGCTTTCACTTTGTATGCATGAAGCTGTTGAAAGTTTCACTTGCTGAGATAAGCGATGAAGCGATTTTGTAGGTGACTGTTGCAAATGTTTTTCAACATTATTTATCACTTCTGGCGTTAACACACTAGATCGGCCATTTCTAGGCATGTCATCAACACAAGCATGTGATTGCCTAAGCATCCAATTAACTGAAAACATCAAAAGCTGTTCCAAGATACACACTAAAAAAAAAAAAAAAAAATGAGCGTGACAAATGCAAAAATTATTGCTAATTTTATTGTGTGTGTGTGCACGCACACAAAAATGGCAATACTAAACTATTAGTGTTTTATTTACCCATCTGTATTTTTAAGTGAGAATTTCCTTGCTAACATTAAGATTTAATAAAAGTATCATTTCCTATTTCTCCTAGCACAATATCCCATTTTTCAAATCAACTTTTAAATTAGTTGATAATATTTAGTAGCTACAAATGTACTTACTTTTTCAAGACTGTGGATGGGTGGAGGGGGCACATCTTGTGCTGTGCCTAGGGCACAATTCTGTGTAAATCGGGCCCTGAGCTGTGCATTCTTTCTTCCACTTAGCTTTCAAACAAGCAAAACACGTTCTTCCTCTTCGAAAAAAAAAAGAAGAAAGAAAGAAACAAAGAGCTGCGTCACAAACTTTGCTCGATAAGGTGCTGGAAGGTGTTCACAGGTATGTAGAGCCATGCTGACTGCAGTGCATCTGGCAGCTGCTGGAGGGTGTGTGGTGGAGAATCCATAGAGCAAACAACACGATCGAGGTGATCCTACAGATGCTCAATTGGGTTTAAGTCTGGGGAATTAGGGGGCCAGGGAAGTACTTCGAAGTCTTCATCGCGCTCTTCCAACCACTCTCGGACATTTATGGCTGTGTGACATATGTCGCATTGTCATTCTGGAAGATCCCTTCCGCTCCAGGGAAGACAAGCAGCCTGTATGGGAGTACGTGGTCTGCAAGGATGGATTCATAATGAATTTGGTCCATAGTGCCTTCCACAGGTATGAGGACCCAGATAATGCTACGAAAACATTCCCCAGACGTTAACGCTGCCCCCACCATCTTGTGTTCTTCCAGCAATGGTTGAAGAGTGTTTGTTCTCCGAATTCAGGAACTTCTCTACTTATGTTTCTATGGAATTAAATGGGTGAACGTTATTTTCTTTTTCTAATGAGAGACCCTTCCTCCATAAACTTTATAAAAACAGATGCAGAGCAGTTACTGCATAGGTTCATTAGATTGACTTCAAATATTGTATATGCTTTTGTTCCAAAATGATTGATTTTTTTGACAATTTATTTTCAGTGCTGTAACATCATTTTACTCTTACTATCTTAATTTACACATACATTATTTATTTTTGAGAGGCCATTGAAGTTAGATGTCTAATTTCTTTAATAATAATTAAAACAAAGGGACAAAAGCTAGGATATATATACATAAAGTGGCACTAATAATGTCGATACAGTTTACAGCTGATATGCACTGTGTCTGATCTTCCCATCAGAGGTATCTGCCGACCACAATTGAATAGCATTTTGAGGATCAAAACCTTCAATTAAAGGGCCATTGCATCTAAACATCATTAAGTCATTTAAAGTGTCACTATTTAGACATGCCCAATTACTCGTTTTTATGAGGTTCATTTCTTAAAAGCCACGCTCACAAGGAGCAGTACTACATGGCATTAGATGTAGCAGCTGCATCATCATAAAAACATTGTTTATTTCTGTTCAGCATATATGCGGCTAAACAGAGATTCAAAGATCATTCTTTTACCTGTGGGGGTGACATTATACTTTGTGCAAAGTACACCATCGCAAAGATACATTATATCATGGCATAGGTTGCTTTAGTAGCCTTGACCCTTTGGTCAATCCAGGCTGATCCGTCGGCAGTTTAAGTTTCTCTCGAACCCTACCTTCACTTCCATTCATTTTCGAAGCAGCTGCAGGAACACAGGCAAAAGAACTGAACAAAATATTCATTCACAAGTGGAGGGGAAAGTTGGACAAGCTGCTCACTGAGTTGCTCACTTGGGAAAAAAAAATCTACTAACCATTATTGGCTACTACGTATATTAAAAAAATTACTAGCCACTACAAAATATCTGGTTGCCATTTGGCCACTGGCTACCAACATTTGCAAGAGCTGCTTGGAATTCAGTCTAAAATTTCAGTTGTCCATCTGTGGTCCGTTCTTCTGGCAACATGTCCCACCCAATGCCATTTTGGGGATTTTAATCCCATCATGATGTCTTCCACTCTTGTGATTTTCCTTACCCACAAGTTTTTCTTTGCAACTCTCTGTGCAGCCACTGTACATCTTTTTTAGTTAAAATCCATGTCTCTGCTATACATCATCATCATTCTCAACCATTATCAATCCACTGCTGGTCGAAGGTCTCTCCAAGCCTCTTCCACAACGGTCTGTCTTGTGCCAGTCTTCTCCATGTTACTCCCGCATACTTTCGAATTACATCCACCCATCTCCCATGTGGTCTTCTTCTGGGTCTTTTCCTGTCCCTTGGAATCCAATCAAAAATTTCGGCTGTCCATCGATGGTCTGTTCTTCTGGCAGTATGTCCAGCCCATTGCCATTTCAGGGATTTTACTCTGATCATGATGTCTCCCAATCTTGTCATTTTTCTGATACACTAGTTCCTCTTCTTATCTCTCCTAGTTACACCAAGCATGCAGCTCTCCATGGCTCTTTGAGTTGTTTGCAGCCTTTGTATGTTTCTTTTAGTGAGGGTCCACGTCTCTGCACCATGCGTAGGCACTGGAAGGATGCATTGATCAAACACCTTTTTTTTTTTTTTTAAGACATAATGGAATATTGCTCTTGAAAACTATGCTGTTTCTTCCAAAAGCTCTCCAGGCAAGTTTTATACGCCAATTAATTTCTTCATCATTCTGACCCTCACTTGATATCTGCTGTCCAAGATAAAGGTACGCATCTGCTATCTCCAGCTTTTCTCCATTAATCGATAAATCTTCATTCCTTGTAAAACCATTGTACATCACTTTTGTCTTCTGAAAGTTCATTTTTAATCCCACTTCTTTAGTCTTGTCAGCAAGTTCCTAGATCATACTCTGCAGCTCTGACAGGGTAGTTGCAAAAATGACTGTCATCAGCAAAACAAAGGTGAGTTAGATAATCTCCATTAATATTTATCCCTTTGTTTTCCCAGTTGAGTGATTGAAAGACATTTTCTAATGAGGCATTGAAGAGCTTGGGAGATATGGTGTCCCCTTGTCTCACTCCCTTTCCAATTTTTATGTGTGTTGTATTCTCAAACAGCCAAATCTTTGCACTTGCATTTTCATAGATGTTATTAATAATGTATGCATCTTCAATACCACAGGATTTCAAAGCCATTATAACTGCTGATGGTTTCACTGAAACCAAGGCCTTTCATAATCAATAAAACGCATGCACAATGGAAGTTCGTATTCCCTCGCTCTTTCAATTAGTTTTCTCAGTACGTGGATATAATCTATAGCGCTGTAGCCACTCCTGAATCCAGCTTGTTCTCTCGGTTGAGCCATGTCCAGTGTTACCTTCAAGCGGTGTGAAAGAACTTTAGTGAAGATTTTATAAACCACTGATAGGAGGCTGATAGGTCTGTAGTTCCTGAGATCCTCAATATCACCTTTTTTATGTAGCAGGATCATTGTAGCATTGTTCCAATCCTCAGGATTCTTCCCTTTATTAAGGCATCGAGTGAAAATTTGGGCAAGTACTGTTTCGATTTCTCCACTTGCTTCTTGTATGAGGTCTACAGTAATTCCATCTTCTCCTGGAGCTTTCCCCCATTTCATGTTCTTGATTGCATGTGCAACTTCTGCTGGAAGGACTGGAAGAACTCTGGTACTGGTACCTTTCATGATGTCTGGAGTACATGTATCATCCCTTTCATATAATTTGGAGTAGAAATATTTCACTCTTGTCAAAATTTTGCCTCTATTTCTTGTTACAGAACCATCTTTTCTCGGAGCCATAATCTGTTTTCTTCCCTTACTGAGATGTCCCTTTGCTATATTTAGGCTTTGGTTGTTTTCAATTGCTTTCCTCACTAGTTCACAGTTGAATTTCCTTACGTCTTCAGTGATACTTTTTCGTACTGTCTTGCATAGCTCTATATATTCCACTTTGGAAGTCACATCTTCTTTAGTTGTCCTCATCTCTCTTCTTTTTTGCATCAACATTTTGGTTTTTCCTGATAATTTGTCCACATGCATCTTGTTCTTAGACCCAGCTAATTTTGTTGCTGTTTCCATAAGTTCTTTGGTTAATTTTCTGTTAACTTCAGAGATGTAAACTTCTTCTGATGTTAGACCTTCTAGAACAGAGAATCTGTTTTCTCAGTTCTAATTTGAAGGTGTGTATATATATATATCATCATCATCATCATTGTCAACCATTATCAATCCACTGCTGGACGAAGGTCTCCCCAAGTTTCTTCCACAACGGTCTGTCTTGTGCCAGTCTCCTCCATGTCACCCCTGCATACTTTCGAATTTCATCCACCCATCTCCCATGTGGTCTTCTTCTGGGTCTTTTCCTGTCCCTTGGAATCCAATCTAAAATTTCTGCTGTCCATCGATGATCTGTCCTTCTGGCAGTATGTCCAGCCCATTGCCATTTCAGGGATTTAACTCTGATCATGATGTCTTCCACTCTTGTCATTTTTCGGATCCACGAGTTCCTCTTCTTATCTCTCCTGGTTACACCAAGCATGCACCTCTCCATGCTGCTTTGAGTTGTCTGCAGCCTTTGTATGTCTCTTTTAGTTAAGGTCCACGTCTCTGCACCATACGTAAGCACTGGAAGGATGCATTGATCAAACACTTTTCTTTTAAGACATAATGGCATATTGCTCTTGAAAATTATGCTGTTTCTTCCAAAAGCTCTCCAGGCAAGTTTTGTACGCCGATTAATTTCTTCATCAATGTGACCCTCACTTGATATCTGCTGTCCAAGATAAACGTACGTGTCCGTTATCTCCAGCTTTTCTCCATCAATCGATAAATCTTCATTTCTTGTAAAAGCATTGTACATAACTTTTGTCTTCTGAAAGTTCATTTTTAATCCCACTTCTTTACTCTTGTCAGCAAGTTCCTGGATCATACTCTGCAGCTCTGATGGGGTAGTTGCAAAAATGACTACGTCATCAGCAAAACGAAGGTGGGTTAGATAATCTCCATTAATCTTTATCCCCTTGTTTTCCCAGCTCAGCGACTGAAAAACACCCTCCAATGTGGCATTAAAGAGCTTCGGAGATATGGTGTCACCTTGTCTCACTCCCTTTCCAACTTTTATGTGTGTTGTATTTTCAAACAGCCTAATCTTTGCACTTGCATTTTCATAGATGTTATTAATAATATTAATGTATGCATCTTCAATACCGCAGGTTTTCAGAGCCATTGTAACTGCTGATGGTTTCACCGAATCAAAGGCTTTTTCATAATCGATAAAAGCCATGCACAATGGAAGTTCATATTCCCTCGCTCTTTCAATTAGTTCTCTCAGCACGTGGATATGATCTATTGTGCTGTAGCCACTCCTGAATCCAGCTTGTTCTCTCGGTTGAGCCATGTCCAGTGTTACCTTCAAGCGGTGTGAAAGAACTTTAGTGAAGATTTTATAAACTACTGATAGGAGGCTGATAGGTCTGTAGTTTCCGAGATCCTCAATGTCACCTTTCTTATGTAGCAGGATCATTGTAGCAGTGTTCCAATCCTCAGGAATCTTTCCTTCATTAAGGCATCGAGTGAAAATTTGGGCGAGTACTGTTTCGATTTCTCCACTTGCTTCTTGTATGATGTCTACAGTAATTCCATCTTCTCCTGGAGCTTTTCCTCGCTTCATGTTCTTGATTGCATGTGCAACTTCTGCTGGAAGGACTGGAGGAACTCTGGTACTGGTATCTTTCATGATGTCTGGAGTGCATATATCATCCCTTTCATATAATTTGGAGTAGAAATCTTTCACTCTTGTCAAAATTTCGCCTCTATTTCTTGTTACAGAACCATCTTCTTTTCTCAGTGCCATAATCTGTTTTCTTCCCTTACTGAGATGTCCCTTTGCTATCTTTAGGCTTTGGTTGTTTTCAATTGCTTTCCTCACTAGTTCACAGTTGAATTTCCTTACGTCTTCAGTGATACTTTTTCTTACTGTCTTGCATAGCTCTATATATTCCACTTTGGAAGTCACATCTTCTTTAGTTGTCCTCATCTCTCTTCTTTTTTGCATCAACATTTTGGTTTTTCCTGATAATTTGTTCACATGCAACTTGTTCTTAGACCCAGCTAATTTTGTTGCTGTTTCCATAATAGCTTTGGTTACTTTTCTGTTAACTTCAGAGATGTCCACTTCTTCCGATGTTAGGCCTTCTAAAGCAGAGAACCTGTTCTTCAGTTCTAACTTGAAGGTATTATGGTGTTTTTTTAAGGTTGGTTATGTCAATAGATTTTGTTTGTCTTATGAGCTTGCCACGTTCAAGTTTAGTGTTGAGGTGCATCTTACATCTCACCAATCTATGGTCACTACCTGTGTTGAACTTGTTTAGCACACTGCAGTCTTCTATGACGAATTTTTTGTTACACATAATAAAATCAATTTCACTTGTCGTCCCATTTGGATGTCTCCATGTCCATTTCCTGTGTGGCTTTTTCTTGAAGAAGGAGTTCAAGATGAAAAACCCTTCTGCCTCTGCAAACTCAACGAGAGTATTTCCACGCTGGTTTCTGTTGCCGTGACCGAATTTACCTACTGAAGTTTCATTCTGTTGCCGTTGCCCTATTTTTGCATTGAAATCTCCCATAATTATTTTCAAGTGCTGCTTACCTTTATTATTTAGATGACAAATTTCCTCATAAAATTCTTCAATTTCTTCTTCAGGATGACTTGTGGTGGGTGCATAAGTTTGAATAATCTGAGCCTGGTATCTTTTCGAGAGTTGGATAACAAGTCGTGCAGCTCTGTCAGAGGAACTTTCAACTTCTACAACTTTATCCTTCAGTTTCTTGTTTATTATAAATCCAACACCACTAGTTCTGCCAGTATCTGTCCCACGATAGTAGAAGAGATGTCTACTTTTCAGTTCGATGAGATCTTCTCCTTTTCTCCTTACCTCACTTAGCCCCACGATGTCCCACTTGATCCTTTGTAGTTCCTCTTCCAATTCAAGAAGCCTTGAATCAGAAGATAAGGAGCGTCCATTGTAAGTAGCCAAGGTCAGCATCAGATGGCAGCCTAGTCCGGTCCTCCGGGGATTCTTAGCACCCTCTGCCTTCATGTCGCACTGGCCGCTGCCTTGGCCAGGTACATTCCAGCTGCCGGAGACTGAGGGCCTAGATTTAAGTTGTGGAATCATTTTGGAGGGGTTTGGCCATAACTCACCACGCTGGCCAAGCGGGTTGGTGAGTGTGGGATAGAATTTCCTCTAATCCCGATGGTATAGTTATACCGCTATGGGCGGTCGTCAGAGCCCCTTTAGTGGGAACAGGATGCACCACGAGAAGGCGGGGTTGACATTTGTCAAGGAGAGGCTGTGATGTTACGCATCACCTTACCTTACATCCCATATATATATATATATATATACACACACACACACACATGGGATGGGATGTAAGGTCAGGTGATGCGCAACATTACAGCCTCTCCTTGACAAATGCCAACCCAGCCTTCTCGTGATGCTATCCCACACTCACCAACCCGCTTGGCCAGCGTAGTGAGTTATATCCAAACCCCTCCAAAATGATTCCACAACTTAAATCTTGGCCCTCAGTCTCCGGCAGCTGGAATGTACCTGGCCAAGGCAGCGCCCAGTGCGGCGTGAAGGCAGAGGGTGCTAAGAATCACCAGAGGACCGGACTAGGATGCCATTTGATGCTGACCTTGGCTACTTACAATGGACGCTCCCTATCTTCTGATTCAAGGCTTATTAAATTGGAAGAGGAACTACAAAGGATCAAGTGGGACATCGTCGGGCTAAGTGAGGTAAAGAGGAAGGGAGATCTCATTGAACTGAAAAGTGGACATCTCTTTTACTATTATTGTGGGACAGATACTGGCAGAACTAGTGGTGTTGGATTTATAATTAACAAGAAACTGAAGGATAAAGTTGCAGAAGTTGAAAGTTTCTCTGACAGAGCTGCACGACTCATTATCCAACTCTCAAGAAGATACCAGGCTCAGATTATTCAAACATATGTACCCACCAAAAGTCATCCTGAAGAAGAAATTAAAGAATTTTATGAGGAAATTAGTCATCTAAATAATGAAAGCAAGCAGCACTTGAAGATAATTATGGGAGATTTCAATGCAAAAATAGGGCAACGCCAACAGAATGAAACTTCAGTAGGTAAATTCAGTCACAGCAACAGAAACCAGCGTGGAAATACTGTTGTAGAGTATGCAGAAGCAGAAGGGTTTTTCATCATGAATTCCTTTTTCAAGAAAAAGCCGCAAAGGAAATGGACATGGAGGCATCCAAATGGGATGACAAGTGAAATAGGCATCCAAATGGGATGACACATGCACCTCAATGCTAAACTCAAGCGTGGCAAGCTCATAAAACAAGCAAAGTATATTGACATGACCAACCTTAAAAACAATCATAATACCTTCAAATTAGAACTGAGCAATATATTCTCTATTCTAGAAGGTCTAACATCAGAAGAAGTGGACATTTCTGAAGTTAACAGAAAAGTAACCAAAGCTCTTATGGAAACAGCAACAAAATTAGCTGGGTTTAAGAATAAGTTGCATGTGAACAAATTATCAGAAAAAACCAAAATGTTGATGCAAAAAAGAAGAGAGATGAGGACAACTAAAGAAGATGTGACTTCCAAAGTGGAATATATAGAGCTATGCAAGGCAGTACGAAAAAGTATCACTGAAGACGTAAGGAAATTCAACTGTGAACTAGTGAGGAAAGCAACTGAAAACAACCGAAGCCTAAAGATAGCAAAGGGACATCTCAGTAAGTGAAGAAAACAGATTATGGCACTGAGAAAAGGAGATGGTTCTGTAATAAGAAATAGAGGCGAAATTTTGACAAGAGTGAAAGATTTCTACTCCAAATTATATGAAAGGGATGATACATGTACTCCAGACATCATGAAAGGTACCAGCACCCAGAGTTCTTCCAGTCCTCCCAGCAGAAGTTGCACATGCAATCAAGAACATGAAATGGGAGAAAGCTCCAGGAGAAGATGGAATTACTATAGACATCATACAAGAAGCAAGTGGAGAAATCAAAACAGTACTTGCCCAAATTTTCACTCGATGCCTTAATGAAGGGAAGATTCCTGAGGATTGGAACAACGCTACAATGATCCTGCTACATAAAAAAGGTGACATTGAGGATCTCAGGAACTACTGACCTATCAACCTCCTATTAGTGGTTTATAAAATCTTCACTAAAGATCTTTCACACTGCTTGAAGGTAACACTGGACATGGCTCAACCGAGAGAACAAGCTGGATTCAGGAGTGGCTACAGCACTACAGATCATATCCACGTACTGAGAGAACTAATTGAAAGAGCGAGGGAATATGAACTTCCATTGTGCATGGCTTTTATCGATTATGAAAAAGGCCTTTGATTCAGTGAAACCATGAGCAGGTACAGTGGCTTTGAAATCCTGCGGTATTGAAGATGCATACATTAATATTATTAATAACATCTATGAAAATGCAAGTGCAAAGAGTCGGCTGTTTGAGAATACGGCACACATAAAAGTTGGAAAGGGAGTGAGACAAGGTGACACCATATCTCCCAAGCTCTTTAATGCCTCATTGGAAAATGTCTTTCAATCATTGAACTGGAAAAACAAAGGAATAAAGATTAATGGAGATTATCTAACTCACCTTCGTTTTGCTGATGACGTAGTCATTTTTGCAAATGCCCATAAGAGCCACAGAGTATGATCCTTGGAACTTGCTGACAAGAGTAAAGAAGTGGGATTAAAAATGAACTTTCAGAAGACAAAGGTGATGTACAATGCTTTTACAAGAAATGAAGATTTATCGATTGATGGAGAAAAGCTGGAGATAGCAGATGCGTACGTTTATCTTGGACAGCAGATATCAAGTGAGGGTCAGAATGATGAAGAAATTAATTGGCGTATAAAACTTGCCTGGAGAGCTTTTGGAAGAAACAGCATAATTTTCAAGAGCAATATGCCATTATGTCTTAAAAGAAAAGTGTTTGATCAATGCATCCTTCCAGTGCTTACGTATAGTGCAGAGACGTGGACCTTATCTAAAAGAGACATACAAAGACTACAGACAACTCAAAGTAGCATGGAGAGGTGCATGCTTGGTGTAACCAGGAGAGATAAGAGGAACTCGTGGATCAGAAAAATGACAAGAGTGGAAGACATCATGATCAGAGTAAAATCCCTGAAATGGCAATGGGCTGGACATACTGCCAGAAGAACTGACCATCGATGGACAGCCGAAATTTTAGATTGGATTCCAAGGGACAGGAAAAGACCCAGAAGAAGACCACATGAGAGATGGGTGGATGAAATTCGAAAGTATGCGGGAGTAACATGGAGGAGACTGACACAAGACAGACCGTTGTGGAAGAGGCTTGGAGAGACCTTCGACCAGCAGTGGATTGATAATGGTTGACAATGATGATGATGATATATACATATATATAAGATGAGGGATGAAATATTTTGCAGTTTGCCCCAGCACAGAATGCCTTGTTATGCCTCAGACTTTCAGCCTAAGAACCATGAATGCATGATACTAAAACTTTCACTATTTTAGATAACTTTGAGAATACAAATACTTTTGAACATCATGCATCAATGCTCACAAATTTTCCATCTTCTACACTTCAGTTTCCAAAAATTTCCCCCTCCTTCGTCAAGCTTAAATGCAAACATTTATGGGGGGGGGTGACATTTAAGGGAGTGACATTTAACTACAACACAAGATAGCAGGAAAACTGATTTGAAAAAAAAAATTACGATTAAGGGAGAAATCTTCACTCCTTCCGATTTCCGTTATTGGAAACTTTTTCACCATTTTTAAGCTGAAATGCAAATATTTATGGAATAAAAGGATATTTAACAATACTGAGCAGAAGAAACATCACAAGAAAAACATTACAATTACGGAAGAAATCTTCACTCCATCTAACTTCTGTTTTCGAAAGACTGAATTCTATCAAACGGAAAGCGACTAGCACCAATCCCCCAAAAAAATTTCTGTTCAGCTGTGCATTGATCTTGCAAATGACCCAAATGATAACAAAAGTGGCGGAATTCCTCAAATTCATGGAAAAATCTAATGCCTAAAGATTAGAAGGAAATCTTCGTGCCGATTTTTTTTTTTTTTCGGAAATTGTTGTCCACAATTCCAAGCTGAAATACAAGCATTTATGAAATAAAATGGTATTTAACAATACTGGGCAGTGGCAACATCATGAGAAAAAGGAGAAATTACAATTATTGGAAAAATTTTCACTCCATTAACTTTTGTTTTCGAAGAGGAAATACTGTTTCCATATGGAAAATTCTCTCCAGTTTTGCACTGATCTCGAGAATAACCTAAATGATAACAAAGAAAAAAAAACTGAATTCCACAAAAGAATCTTGTCTATAGCACTTGAATGAGCAACAGTATAGAGAGAAATCAACAACCCACACTTTCTGATTTCTATCTGAGCAAGCTACCATTACACCATACTTTTTTCCCCTCTCAAATTTTGTCAATCAAGGCATCCAATGGCATCCTGCACTGGCGACTATTTTAATCCACAAGTGGATAAAGCATAGGAATAATCAGAACGGATCCATTTCTAGATCAGGAATTACAAGCCTTAATCTATTCTTGAATTAAAATGGTTGTCGGAAATGAGCTGCACTGAATCTCACCCTGCATATACTGACGTTTGTTTAAATTCCTGCAATTCACAGTTGCCTGAAAATACACTCCTCTTCATTGGTGGTGTAGCATACTAAGGTGGAAATCAAGAAATGTGGGCACAATCTCTGCCTCAGGATGATACATTTTTTTCTTATTCTTTCTTTCTTTTTTTTTTTTTTTTTTTAGGAGTTACCTTATGATACAGTTACAATACAGCATTTCTACATCAATAAATAATCACATATACCTGTCACATATTGATGAATAATTTTTCATTAATTGCTGCAACAACAGTTCACCAATTTCATTTTATATTAGAATTAAAAATATTAACAATAACAAACACGTTACCATGAGACAGCACTGTCGTGTAGCTCCTTTTCATGTTGAAGTAGCGAAGTCTGTCATAATCTATGATCAGAAGCTAATGCCCCAAAGATTTTGCCAACGGAATGAATCGCTTTTGTCGAAGATGAAATTGCTGAGCTTTCTTTTTTCTACTCGATTATCTGAAACGATGACAAAAATCAGTTAGCCTTCTTTATGTACAGTAATAGCCACAGATATTTGCCTTTTTTTTTTAAATATGAATACAGCATTTTTTGGTAAATCATCATGACTTTTTTTTTTTTTTTTTTTTTATAAGATTCTGCAAAGAGTGCATAGGGCTAAAATGCATCGATGCATATTTTAGTGTCTTAAAATCAGAAACAAAAGTTAAAATAAAAGACAAATTTAACAGCAGACACAATGCCAGATTATTTGATTAACGAGAATTCACTGGAATGTTTAACACACTGAATCACATTTGTTTATCATGCAACTTATTCCACAATTACTACTCATGTTCAAGTATGCATTCCTCTCGGCTGTCACATGGTAAATAACTTTCATTATTAAGCATGTTAAGCTCTGAAATGAAATTTGAAAATCTGCACCTACCAGTTTCAGTGCTTCACCAATTGTGATTTGTAACTGCACGTAACAGTGTTTTCACAACACACTGTCGCCTGCTACATGGGACTTCTGGTTGTCAACTGAAAATGCAGAGGATAGGCGAAAGTATGAGCTCCATGTTCCCTCATTACAGTGGAGAAGAAAAGCATTCAAATAAGAAATGTCAAGTGACACAGAACTGCTAGTGATGCTTCGGGTTGTACGTTAACCTACATATTCCATTTCTAGCCTCATGTGACGTCTGTTCAACTTAACAAGTAGATCTTTTTATGATATGGTCACTGCCAAAGTAAAAGGATTTGACCATTCATGATGTTTTTAGCAGTGATTATATCTTCAGAGACTCCAACCTTGATCGGGAATTTTCAGTAGTAAACACTAAAAAAATCCGTAGTTTTTTTGGATAACACACTCGGTAAAAAACAAATTGCTGCAGCAGCAAAATGAAAATGTAAATTCATAAAAAGCAAATTTTTGCTAAAAAAATGGCCATAAATTGAATACATTTTGTGAGAAACAATAAATGGCTCCAGTATATATATATATTTTTCAGTTTACCTTAAAAATCAATGTATGCTCCAAAGAGAACTTTACAGTGAACAAAGTGCCTACACAGAGCGGAAGTTGTTCATGGTAGTCTTCAAACCCCAAAAAGAATTTTTTAAAAATGTAGCTTTTTATTTTTTCCTGCAATAAACAAAAAAATTGTTCATTGCAAGAAATAATTCTAGTACTACTCCATGACTTAATGTAAAAAATATGAAAAATTAGGAACTTTCCAAGCTCTGGATAGGGAATTAAAATTTCAGGACATTTCCGGGATTCCATGGGATGTAATAACTTTGCACATGGCCAGAGACACTTATGGGTCATTCCATGAGAAATCACCTGGTGCCACGTGCTGTCGCGTTACAGATTGTTTTTAACATTTTCTTATGAATAGGCACCTATGAGATAACCACAAATTAATTTTTTTTTCAGATTTTTGATCCAAAATTGGACTTGGGAGAAATTTTTTAAATTTTCAATTTTCATGCGATTTAGACCTTTTCACTTTCTCTGTCACTTACGAAAAATCAACTTGTTTCACTGATTTTTAAACCGATTGGGCTTATTTTGGTGTCAAATTAAAGCTATTTATTTTCTCTATCAAAATAAGGTATAAAAGTGGTACTAATGCTAGAAAACAAATGTCACTGAACTTTCAAAATGGATTTTAATTACTTTGTACCTTGGTACGTTCGGTAAGCCATAGCTTGCAAACCACAGCTAACACAAGTATCATATTTTTTTATAGAATGAGCCATCCATATACTTTTTACGATTTAAAAATAAAAAGGGTGTTTTTTGTTGCTATCAAATAAAACAATTTGTTTTGTGAAAATTTTACTTCAAAATCAATGTTTTTTAACAAGTTTAATGTCCCTTATTGAACCTCGAACAAACACACATTTGCGATAATAGTTAAAATAGCATTCTCTTATGTTACAATGTCATCTAATGGTATTTTCACATTATTTCACTTTTTACGTGGTTATCAAATATTTTTTTTATTATTTAATTAAAAACGAATACAGATCTTTAAAACCTTCCTGACATTTTTTTGTAAAAGACTTCTGATATGGTCATAACAGTCTGATATGGTCATATGCAACATGATCTTTCTAAATCAGCAAATTGAAAATTAAATGTAGCAGTTTTCTTTAATACTTTCAAATTGGAAAAAAAATATAACAAGTTACTTGTGAATAAAACCAAAGGATTCAGGAAATAAGTTTACATGAGTGAGCCCGTCCTAACAAGAAAAATCTATAAATGCATCAGAAACATATAAATCATGCAAGAAATGCAGCGATATTGAAAATATTTAAGAAACACTCTCTAAAATGTTTAAGGAATGTTAGAATCTAGAAAACATGAAAATAAACTTTACGCACACCGTTAAAAAAGTCATTGCACTGAGATTTTTGATTTCCATGGTATATCCAGTGCTTTCCGTAATCTATAGCAGACCAACACTTTCCATAGTGATCATGGAGACTCCGCAGTAGTTGGAGTCTCTGTACCTTAAGATCTATTCATAAAGTGTAACAGACCTTCATGCGAAAACAGAAAAAGAAATATGTACAGGGGTCTAAAAATGTGGTCGCCTGGTCGTCCAAAAATATTCTCTGCCACCATAGAAAACATCACTGAAAAACATGTACCGTAATTTCGATGTAGCTCAAACTGTTAATGCTGGACTACGTGGCAAAAATTGTTAATAACAATTTTGAAGAATATATTTTGTTCTTAAATATTCTGTTTCACACATTAAAATTTTTTGTTTGTGACTATGGAAGGCAGTGTGCACAATCATGTGAAGGTTTTTCGGAGGATTCATCATTGCCATTTTTGTTCAGTTTCTTATTGTAATCTTATTCAGATTTTATTCTGATTATGTTTGAATTTTATTTGAATTTTAAGGGTTTTTACTTCATTCTGGTTCGTACTATTTCATTGAATAAGGGATATAGGTTCATCTGGCTTATGCCAATATCATCTAATAGCCCAGGAGCAGAAAGTACTTAAAACTGCGGTGTACGTCGCAGAACAAATTCCCCCTTGCAGAACATTTTCTTTTTAA
The DNA here is from genome assembly GCA_039090855.1 of Macrothele yani. Lineage (NCBI taxonomy): Eukaryota > Metazoa > Arthropoda > Arachnida > Araneae > Macrothelidae > Macrothele > Macrothele yani. The sequence goes on from CM076996.1 coordinate 122,384,655, forward strand.
TCTTAGATTTCAATGACTTGAGGAATATATTTTTTTTTATCTTAGATTTCAGTTTTCTTGTAGGATGTTTTTATTTGTAGAACATATTTTGTTAAATCTTAAATTTCAATCCCTTGCAGAACATTTTTTATCTTAAATTTGCAAGCGCAGCGCTCACTCGCGTGTCCGATCTGCCAGTAACTCCTCTTTTCTACACTCATCGCCCTTCTCCCGGAGCATCAAACAATCCCTCGCCCTCCCCCACACATCCATCCACCAACCCCTACCATTTGGGATGGTAGCTGATTGTTTCTCCCTGCATTTTTAAAGGATCCTTTCCCCCCTCCCCGCTAGTATGTTGTGAAAGTGAGAGGCACCAACACTTTTCACAACATACTAGCTTCAGGGGGTTTTGACCAAGCCATGTTTAAGCTACATATTTCTGGGGAGAGTGTTAGGTGTCGATCTTGGAAAAAAATCGCCTCAAGTCAACAACAGCAAAACACGCGGGATTACGAGATTCCCGCCCAAAGTTTTGAACTCCCGCCGAAGTAAAGTTGTAGGAAGAAGTCTTCCTCCTTAGAAAATTTTAAGGAATATATATATATATATATATATATATATATATATATATATGGGATGTAAGGTCAGGTGATGCGTAACATCACAGCCTCTCCTTGACAAATGTCAACCCCGCCTTCTCGTGGTGCATCCTGTTCCTACTAAAGGGGCTCTGACGACCGCCAATAGCGGTATAACTATACCATCGGGATTAGAGGAAATTCTATCCCACACTCACCAACCCGCTTGGCCAGCGTGGTGAGTTATGGCCAAACCCCTCCAAAATGACTCCACAACTTAAATCTTGGCCCTCAGTCTCCGGCAGCTGGAATGTACCTGGCCAAGGCAGCGGCCAGTGCGACATGAAGGCAGAGGGTGCTAAGAATCCCCGGAGGACCGGACTAGGCTGCCATCTGATGCTGACTTTGGCAACGTACAATGGACGCTCCCTATCTTCTGATTCAAGGCTTCTTGAATTGGAAGAGGAACTAAAAAGGATCAAGTGGGACATCGTGGGGCTAAGTGAGGTAAGGAGAAAAGGAGAAGATCTCATCGAACTGAAAAGTGGACATCTCTTCTACTATCGTGGGACAGATACTGGCAGAACTAGTGGTGTTGGATTTATAATAAACAAGAAACTGAAGGATAAAGTTGTAGAAGTTGAAAGTTCCTCTGACAGAGCTGCACGGCTCGTTATCCAACTCTCGAAAAGATACCAGGCTCAGATTATTCAAACTTATGCACCCACCACAAGTCATCCTGAAGAAGAAATTGAAGAATTTTATGAGGAAATTTGTCATCTAAATAATAAAGGTAAGCAGCACTTGAAAATAATTATGGGAGATTTCAATGCAAAAAATAGGGCAACGGCAACAGAATGAAACTTCAGTAGGTAAATTCGGTCACGGCAACAGAAACCAGCGTGGAAATACTCTCGTTGAGTTTGCAGAGGCAGAAGGGTTTTTCATCTTGAACTCCTTCTTCAAGAAAAAGCCACACAGGAAATGGACATGGAGACATCCAAATGGGACGACAAGTGAAATTGATTTTATTATGTGTAACAAAAAATTCGTCATAGAAGACTGCAGTGTGCTAAACAAGTTCAACACAGGTAGTGACCATAGATTGGTGAGATGTAAGATGCACCTCAACACTAAACTTGAACGTGGCAAGCTCATAAGACAAACAAAATCTATTGACATAACCAACCTTAAAAAACACCATAATACCTTCAAGTTGGAACTGAAGAACAGGTTCTCTGCTTTAGAAGGCCTAACATCGGAAGAAGTGGACATCTCTGAAGTTAACAGAAAAGTAACCGAAGCTCTTATGGAAACAGCAACAAGATTAGCTGGGTCTAAGAACAAGTTGCATGTAAATAAATTATCAGGAAAAACGAAAATGTTGATGCAAAAAAGAAGAGAGATGAGGACAACTAAAGAAGATGTGACTTCCAAAGTGGAATATATAGAGCTATGCAAGACAGTACGAAAAAGTATCACTGAAGACGTAAGAAAATTCAACTGTGAACTAGTGAGGAAAGCAATTGAAAACAACCAAAGCCTAAAGATAGCAAAGGGACATCTCAGTAAGGGAAGAAAACAGATTATGGCACTGAGAAAAGAAGATGGTTCTGTAACAAGAAATAGAGGCGAAATTTTGACAAGAGTGAAAGATTTCTACTCCAAATTATATGAAAGGGATGATACATGCACTCCAGACATCATGAAAGATACCAGTACCAGAGTTCCTCCAGTCCTTCCAGCAGAAGTTGCACATGCAATCAAGAACATGAAGCGGGGAAAAGCTCCAGGAGAAGATGGTATTACTGTAGACATCATACAAGAAGCAAGTGGAGAAATCGAAACAGTACTCGCCCAAATTTTCACTCGATGCCTTAATGAAGGAAAGATTCCTGAGGACTGGAACACCGCTACAATGATCCTGCTACATAAGAAAGGTGACATTGAGGATCTCGGAAACTACAGACCTATCAGCCTCCTATCAGTAGTTTATAAAATCTTCACTAAAGTTCTTTCACACCGCTTGAAGGTAACACTGGACATGGCTCAACCGAGAGAACAAGCTGGATTCAGGAGTGGCTACAGCACAATAGATCATATCCATGTGCTGAGAGAACTAATTGAAAGAGCGAGGGAATATGAACTTCCATTGTGCATGGCTTTTATCGATTATGAAAAAGCCTTTGATTCGGTGAAACCATCAGCAGTTACAATGGCTCTGAAAACCTGCGGCATTGAAGATGCATACATTAATATTATTAATAACATCTATGAAAATGCAAGTGCAAAGATTAGGCTGTTTGAAAATACAACACACATAAAAATTGGAAAGGGAGTGAGACAAGGTGACACCATATCTCCGAAGCTCTTTAATGCCACATTGGAGGGTGTTTTTCAGTCACTGAGCTGGGAAAACAAGGGATAAAGATTAATGGAGATTATCTAACCCACCTTCGTTTTGCTGATGACATAGTCATTTTTGCAACTAGCCCATCAGAGCTGCAGAGTATGATCCAGGAACTTGCTGACAAGAGTAAAGAAGTGGGATTAAAAATGAACTTTCAGAAGACAAAAGTGATGTTCAATGCTTTTACAAGAAATGAAGATTTATCGATTGATGGAGAAAAGCTGGAGATAACAGACACGTACGTTTATCTTGGACAGCAGATATCAAGTGAGGGTCACATTGATGAAGAAATTAATCGGCGTACAAAACTTGCCTGGAGAGCTTTTGGAAGAAACAGCATAATTTTCAAGAGCAATATGCCATTATGTCTTAAAAGAAAAGTGTTTGATCAATGCATCCTTCCAGTGCTTACGTATGGTGCAGAGACGTGGACCTTAACTAAAAGAGACATACAAAGGCTGCAGACAACTCAAAGAAGCATGGAGAGGTGCATACTTGGTGTAACCAGGAGAGATAAGAAGAGGAACTCGTGGATCCGAAAAATGACAAAGAGTGGAAGACATCATGATCAGAGTTAAATCCCTGAAATGGCAATGGGCTGGACATACTGCCAGAAGGACAGATCATCGATGGACAGCCGAAATTTTAGATTGGATTCCAAGGGACAGGAAAAGACCCAGAAGAAGACCACATGGGAGATGGGTGGATGAAATTCGAAAGTATGCAGGGGTGACATGGAGGAGACTGGCACAAGACAGACCGTTGTGGAGGAAACTTGGGGAGACCTTCGTCCAGCAGTGGATTGATAATGGTTGACAATGATGATGATGATGATATATATATATATATATATATATATATATATATATATATATATATATATAATCTGGGTCTATATTTTGACCACTCACAAAATTTGAGCTTTAAAAATGTATCCTTCATAAAATTACGTGCGTTAAAAACGAATCCTTCTCTGGTTACGAATATTACGGTCGGATACATCGTGAATAATTTGTATTCCAGTCGGGTACATCGGGAATAATTAATTTTATGGACATGTTAATCAGTTTCCATATGTAGCAGCCTGGACAATTCATTTTGCATGTCGCCAACTGTTATAAATCAGGCACAAGATTCTTTCACAGAATTCTGCATTTTTCATTATTTTGGATTGATACAAAACTGAAGAGAATTTGGGGTGTGTGTGTGCGGGGGTTGTTTCCTGGAACAGTATTCAGTTCTTCAAAACTTTATTTTCCCCGTAATCGTTATTTCTTCTTCTTGCGAAGTTGCCTCTGCCCAATATTATTGCTAAATAACAGTCTATTGCATAAATGTTTGTATTTCAGCTTGAAACTGTAGGCAACAATTTTGTGAAAACGTAAATTCGACGAAGCAAAAATTTCCAGGTAATCTTTAGGCATGAGTTTCTCCTGTGGTTTCGGGAAATTTTGCTTTTGTTGTCATTTGCTCCATTCTCCAGAGTGAAGAGAATTGAGAATTGCAAGGTGGGGTGAGGGATGATGTTTTCCGGCTGTAAACGGAAGCTAGACAGAGTGACTATTTTTCCTATAATTGTAATTTTTTTCTCGCGATTCTCTGTTCAGTATTAATGTAAAATATGATTTTGTTCAATAAATGATTGTGTTTCAGCTTTAAAATGGATGAAAAATTTCCGAAAACGGAAATCGGATTGAACGAAGAGTTTGAAAAAACTGCGCTCCACTCGGAATAACTCTGAGATAGCTCCCTTATGTTGTGATATTCAAAAGATAACAGACTACATAGCTGATCTATTAGAATAATACAGTACATATTTTGAAAATGGGAAAATTGTTGACATAATTATAAGAAGAGCAGGTATTTTATTGAATTTTGAATAATTAATACAAATTGTATTTAAATATTTCCAAGAACTCGTGTCAGTTCTAAGCAGAAGAAAGAATTGGAAAATCTTTCCAATTTCATTGAATTTTTTAAAGGTTTTTCCATGTGTTCCACACTCTGAAGAAAAAAAGAAAGATTTATTCTTTGAGTATACTGTTTTTGTCACTTGGACCTATAGAAATATGTAAGAAAGTAGGACAAGTGGAACATTTTTTTCCAGATTAAAGCTCTCTTAAAACAAGTTCTAAAATGAAGTGAAATGAAAGCAGAGATTCCAAAATTTATTAAGTTTGCTGTTTTTATTCTTTCTCTGCCTGTCTCAGAGGCAATTTGTGAATCCTAGGGTTGACATATTGACATATTGTATATGTAAAAAGACCCAATACTAATTTAATGACAGAGATGATGTTATAGTTGTCCAGAACAAATGATAAATGAATGTTTATAATGTCAAACGAGCACAATTTGGACATAAATCAGTCCAAAAAATACTGAAAGCTGCCCTAGTTTCAATGTATGGACCAAATTACCACAGACACTTTGTAAATAATGCATCTGCATCAGTGGCACACTAACTTTAAAAGTTATTGACAAAACATATCACATTCTAAATACCCTGGTTCTAAACAAATTTATTTGATTTAAATAACATGTTTTTATGTATTGTTATATTTAACAAGGGGTTTCAACTGATGGTAAGTAATTTTTTAATGTTTGTTTTACTTCCTATTAGTAGTTCTAATTCTGACTATTAGATAGTTCTAATCATTCTACTATTCTCTTTTACGTGCGATATTTCAAAGTAACTTGTACAATATTCTAGAGGATAATGCTTACCTTGGCATTCCTTTCTAGCGATGGGAAAACACGTGTGTGAAATGTTCATGAAATTTGGTCTAAGTGTTTCATGCTTTGCTCGAAGAACATTTACAATTTTTGGAAGTCATGTTGCAGAACACTGAACATAATTTTGCTCCTGGGTCTAATAGGCAATATATATTGTGGGAACATCAAGCTGCTAGCACAAAGTCCGCGAAGAACGAAGGTGAGTTAGCATTTTCGCATTATCGATATAAGTAATTTTTTAAGAAACTCCCTTACATTATTGTGCACACTGCCTTCCATAGTCACAAACGAAGAATTTTTTATTTTTTTTTATTGGAAGTTTAACGACCACCGTGAACAACTCTGGCTATAAGCAGTTGTCCCTCCCTAATTTAGGGCCTCTGACTCCAGGGAAGGGAGAGAACCAGTGCAGTAAGACAACACAACACCCCTGCCTCACCGGGATTCGAACCTGGACCCATCTCGGACGAATGGTCAGAAGCCATCGGTTAGACCACTGTGCCACCAGGGCGGCTGAAGAATTTTAACGTGTGAAACAGAAAATTTAAGAACAAAATATATTCTTCAAAATTGCGATTAACGTACCGTAATTTTCGGCATATAATCCGTCAATTGGCTGCTAAAAAAATTTAAAATTTAGGATCTGCAGATTGTACACTGATGCGGATAGTACGTCGATTTAAAAAAACAAAATTTTTGCAGTCCTTTGATTTAAAAAAAAGATCCACCGGATAATTGTGCAGGAGAGAGGGTATAATTGGAAAAGGAACTCCCTAGGAAAAAAATTTCTCAGTTCAGGACTTTGTACGGAGCGGAGAGGATGGAGAAAGGATGTCATAATGAAAGATCAGGGAGTTGTAGGGTAGGATGGCGAGAGTCATTTTGTCTGTGTATTATTGAGAAAGACAAAATGCTGACTGCTTGTGCCCTCTCTTTGTCAACCAACCAATGAAAATGTACACACAGCATTTGCTGCATGAACGTACATATGCATGCCTCCTTTCAAAGTTCCTTGTTCTGGATCACGTGTGCTTTGTGTTTAGTTTGTCTTTCGCTGTTTTGACCGTCTTTGCAGCTGATATTTTCCTTCATTGATATTTATGATGTCTTCAAAAAGGAAACGTTTCAGTTACTCTGTCGAATTTAAACTTAAAGTGGGGACACAGCTGAGAATATGATTGTGTCACTGCGCGATAGTTTTCAAAAGGTCAGAAAACTAAAACTCAGTGGCACGTGGAAAGCCACAGTCTAAAAACCCGTTGGTAAACTCTGCGGGAGAATTCATGGAAGTTCAAGTCCTCTTTTTTACTGACCCGTGTGTAAGCTGACTCCCCAACTTTGAAAGCAGAATTTCTTTCAAAAACTTTGACTTGCACATGAGTACATGTGGCATTACCAGAGGTAGAAAAATATTCTGAAATCTGGTGGCCTGCTAAATTTTTTGGTGGCCAGACATTGGACCTTGGGTATAATATCAAAGTCATGTACACTTCTGTCCAAACAATAATGCTTTACCCTTTGCCTTGATCTTATCGTCATATTATCCTCAGACCCTGAGATTCGCACATTTTTTTTTTTTTTATCTTCATACAATCTGATCCACAGTGCGTGACATCCAGAAAAAAAAAAAAAAAAAAATCGCCGTATAATCTGCACATCACAAATGTTGATTTGGAAGCGGAATTTCCGACATTAAAGACCCCCAAGTTCGAAGACATAAGAAAAAAACGATCTTATTAAATAAAGAAATTAATTTTTAAAGGTAACTTTTTTAATATATATTTATCTCCAGACATAAATAAAGCTTAGTAGTAATTAAATTTTGTGCTCTATGGCATCTATAGAGCACAAAAAATTTAGTCACGCCGATGCAGTTCTAGAGTATTGCATTACTGATATAGAACAATTAATAAAATTACCTATATACTCGCCTGCAAGTCGAAAGTTTTTAGAAGAAATCCTGCTTTCCAAGTACGTGAGTCACAGTGGGAGAAGTGCACAGGTCAGTAAAAAAAAAAAAGAGGGCTGGACTTCTGTGAATTCTCCCGCAGAGTTTGCAGGAGACAGGTTTGTTTACGTTTTAGATCGTGGCTTTTCGTGCATCATTGCGTGCTAGTTTTCTGACCTTTTGAAAACTATTGCGTAATGACACAATTATATACTCAGTTGTGCCCCACATTTGAAGTTTTAATTCGGCAGTGTAACTGAAACATTGCCTTTCCAAGACATCATAAACAGCAATGAAGAAAAATATCGGCAACAAAGACGTTATGTTCATAACAACATCTTGCTATTTATTCATATGTCAAAAGACAATCGTGCGAATCTGATTTTTCATGGAAGTTAATGAATGATTTTTGTGTTTAATATTCTGCTCAGTTTGATCCATTGTACTATACTTTGCGTTCTATTAGCGATTTTAGCAAACAGTTGAGCTGAAAGTGTTGAAAATTTAATCATCCCCTTCGCATGAATTTTTAGGTTATGTAAACTTGTCTCCAAACACTCAAAATAAGGACCAACTTGTCTCCAAACACTCAAAATAAGGACCAACTTGTCATCTTGGGCGGATAAGGGGCGTGGCTCTCCCTATAGAGCTCCCTCTGCACCTCAAGGACATTTGAGAAACCGGTTTCGGCTGCGAGAGACATAGCTGATGAAATCTCCACCCTATTCTTTCTTTCAAGGTTCTACCAGAATATGCTAGTTATGTTTATATTATACCTGTTGTGATTCTGTGCTAGTTTTGTTTGTAGTTCTTTTTACAATTTGGGGTTTTCAACCATCGTGAGCAACTCTAAGAGTCATAAGAGTCACCTGTCCTTAATTTACAGCCACTGGTTCCAGGGTAAGGGGAGAGCCAGTGCCACAAGACAAACACATCATCCCAGCTTCTTTTTTTTTTTTTATTGGAGGTTTAACGACCACCGTGAGCAACTCAATGGGCTATAAGCAGTCTCCCGTCCCTAATTTAGGGTCACTGGTTCCAGGGAAGGGAGAGAGCCAGTGCCGTAAGACAAACACAACATCCATGCCTGACCGGGATTCGAACCCGGACCCCTTACGGACGAATGATCAGAGGCCAGCGCCTTAGACCACTGCGCCACCGGGGCGGCCATCCCAGCTTCATTCAGGACTTAAAACAGGTCCACTAGGATGAACAGTCTACGTAACTGTGTCATTGGAATCAATAAATACTAGCCTGTAATTAAGGAGACTAGATATCGCAACACTGGTTGGAACCAATAGCAAAGTGTCTTGGAATCAGCAGATCATTTGTGGGCACATACATATTTACAATATGTATAACTTTGTCCCAAAACTACATTTTTTCAATAAGTATAACTTTGTCCCAAAACTACATTTTTTCAATAAGTATATTACATCTAACAATTTGAGTCCTAAAATTATATATCTTGCACAATGCTGGAAATCTGTATCAACAAAGCAGAGTTGTGATGGAAGAACATACTCAGCAAACTTGAAATGTTTTACCTAAGGAACAAGTGCTGAATTAAGAGCAAGCTACAATACTCCTTATATTTTCCTTGAGAACAAACTGAATGGACAATTTTGTAAAAATTTTTGCAGAAACTCAGAACTAGTCAAAAAGTACTTTACAATAACCATGTTCATGCCTGACGAGAGGGGGGAGGTGGTGCAGGGCGCCTAAGGGGGGCCGAGAGCCCGTTTCAAAAGTAATTTTTCTAATTATTATTTCATGGTGTCCGAATATTTTTCAAGCTATACCGTCACCAGGGTTGGGAAGTTACGCGTAAAAATGCGTAATTTATGTCATAAATGTAAAAAATGTAATAAATTCAAAACTTGCTTTAAATACGCTAAAAAATTGAAAAGTTGCAACCGGTGGGGTTGTCGGGAAGTGGGGGAATGGTGAGGGGGTGTGAGGAAACGGAAATATGGATTATATGTGGTTAGTGGAGGAGCTGAGGTGGGGGGAGGCAGAGATTTTATTGCACTGGGGCCAAGCTCGCTCTCCACTGCCCCCCGATCATGTCGGCGGGGGGGACAAATTTTTTCATTTCATTTGAAACGTAACGTGCTTGGGACAGCATGAATTTAAGTCCACAAAGATACCAGATGTTTTGGGTTGCAGTAAACCAAATTCGAGGGATATCCTTAAAAATTCGGGTCAATATACTGTAAAGTTTTTTGTTTTTTATTATTGAAGGCTTAACAGCCACCATGAGCAACACAATGGGTTATAGCCGCCCCGGTGGCGCAGTGGTCTAAGGCGTTGGCCTCTGATCATTCGTCCGTAAGGGGTCCGGGTTCGAATCCCGGTCAGGCATGGATGTTGTGTTTGTCTTACGGCACTGGCTCTCTCCCTTCCCTGGAACCAGTGACCCTAAATTAGGGACAGGGTGACTGCTTATAGCTCATTGAGTTGCTCACGGTGGTCGTTAAACCTCCAATCAAAAACAAAAAACAATGGGTTATAAGCAGTCGCCCGTCCCTAATTTAGAGCCACTGGTTCCAGGGAAGGGAGAGAGCCATTGCCGTAAGACAAACACAACATCCAGGATTTGAACAGTTCTGGGACGAATGGTCTAAGCGCACTGTAACGTTCACGTGGATAGAAACAACTGAACTGAGAAGAATGGCGCTCTTATAACTTAACTCACGGTACTTTTTAATAATAAGGCGTCAGACAAATAATGTGTCCTCATTTACAAAAAAGGTTATTCGGTAGAAAATAATGAAAATTTAGCACACTTGCACCATTTAAAGACAAACTGAAAAACATAGCTCAAAGAAAGTTTAGCATACTTCACTGGTGTTGCTTCCACACACGGACTTGAAACAACTACGCCCTACCCACCACTTTGCCGCCACAAACCGCTATCAATCAAGGTAGCTTAATATTCCTTATTAGTTTCCTTACAGCTGCGGATGTTTTCTTCCAGTTCTTAAATAGCTTACAGTTTATTATTCGACCACTCACCAAAGAATATATGCACTCACCTCGAAGTTTTGGTTTGCCTTAATTGCCAACAGATGACGTGACATCTTTCCCGCCGTTGCGTATGGCCCAAGAATTCTAGTATAGAGCCTTTGAACGTGACGTCACAAAACTGTCTGCTAGACTTCCGGGTGGTTAGAAAGTACCCGAGCTGGTCTCTCTCCGTGATTTTCAGTGGCCGCTGCTGCTGTAAATAGAGTTGAAAAAGAAAAGATCTGACTTACCATCCTTGTCATGACTTACCATCCTTGTCACATTTACGCCAAAAAACGGATTGTCATCTGGAAAATGTTCTTTTTGACAAAGTTTGTCATCTTAATGTGCTGGAAAAGCAAAGTCACGAAAAAATCTTAGAAATAATGGCATAGAAGATCCATATGACATACACCGCCCCGGTGGCGCAGTGGTCTAAGCGATGGCCTCTGATCATTCGTCCGAACGGGGTCCGGGTTCGAATGCCGGTGAGGCATGGATGTTGTGTTTGCCTTACGGCACTGGCTCTCTCCCTTCCCTGGAACCAGTGACCCTAAATTAGGGACGGGCGACTGCTTATAGCCCATTGAGTTGCTCACGGTGGTCGTTAAACCTCAAACCAAAAAAAAAAAAAAAAAAAAAAAATTGACATACCTGAATGATATTTTTATCGTCCGGAAGTTTGTGTTGCTACGGACCTTCCTGACCTGAACTATCACGATATTTATAACTATTTAATAGCCAATTTTTCGTGTTATACCGGAAAAGCTCTAAAAGCTTGTAGAAGCCTTGATGCATATAAATATTTTACCAATGGGTGGGGCCGCCCCTGTGGCGCAGTGGTCTAAGGCGCTGGCCTCTGATCATTCGTCCGTAAGGGGTTCGGGTTCGAATCCCGGTCGGGCATGGATGTTGTGTTTGTCTTATGGCACTGGCTCTCTCTCTCCCTTCCCTGGAACCAGTGACCCTAAATTAGGGACGGGCGACTGCTTATAGCCCATTGAGTTGCTCACCGTGGTCGTTAAACCTCCAATCAAAAAAAAAAATAAAAAAAAATGGGTGGGTTAGAAATGTAATTAATTCTGAAGACTGAAAACAAAGAATTTATTATTCGGTCTAAGGTAAGCTGTTATATTTCTGACTGTGTATTGCAATTAAATAAAAGGAAAATGCCAACTTATCATATCCCGAAAAACGGACTATTTTTACACCAATAAGAAAACAGATCCGGGAAAACGGACGACACAATAATGCATGACAGCACCCTTTAATTCTACGTGGACGTATATCCTTAACTTTCGGTTCGGAAAAAAAAAGCATCTGTTTCAGTATTTAGAAATCAGTAACAGTACAAAATCTTGAACGTTCACGAAAGCTTAGCAATTTCTAATTCAATAGCAAAGTTAATCAGTCATGCAGTCAGAGCATTTAAAACATAATAACAAGGATTTACATAAAAACTTGAAAATAATACATAAGAGTAAGCAAGAAAATGTACCGATAAAATTCGACTATTAACCTAGTAAAATATGCAGATTTCTGATACTTGAAATGAAGTGTTTACTGCAGATCCTGTCGGCCTGGGTGATCATGCCCTCCGATTTACGGCTATTTTCCATAAGATCAGGCGTTTTTGTACCGTTGGAAAGCGATAAAAGGAAATTCCACTACCTTACTCGTACTTTGAGAAGCACCCATACGCCACACAACTTTTAACCATTTCTAAAATTTTCAAACAATCTGGCGACAGAGGGTCCAGAAATCGCTTCCCCATGCTAATCCTATGGGTACCTTAGCAGCCGAACTTTCTCTTAACCACCCGGTAGTAACCGTGACGTCAAAAATAACGTCGGTGCAAAGGCTCTATTACACGGTAACAGAATTTTAACTGAAAAAACGCATTTCCGTTAAAAAGCCTATAGCCGTTCGTAGTCGCAGTGATCTAAATGCCGCCCCGGTGGCACAGTGGTCTAAGCGATGGCTTCTGATCATTCGTCCGAACGGGGTCCGGGTTCTAATCCCGGTGAGGCATGGATGTTGTGTTTGTCTTACGGCACTGGCTCTCTTCCCTCCCTGGAACCAGTGACCCTAAATTAGGGACGGGCGACTGCTTATAGCCCATTGAGTTACTCACGGTGGTCGTTAAACCTCCAATAAAATTAAAAAAAGTGATCTAAACACTAGCTACTAACCATTCGTCTAAGCTGGGTCTAGGTTTGAATGCCGATAAGAAACGAATGTTGGGTTTCTCTTAGAGCACTGACTGCTTCCTTTCCCTGGAACAAGTGACCGTATAGTAGGGAAGGGCACCTGCTTATAGCTCATCGAGTTGCTCACAAAAAAAAAATCATGCATAAAAATGAAAAGCCCGTAACAATAATTTTAATATAGCTGTAAAGAAAAAAGAAGACGCAGGACACTTCTTCATAACATTTACTCAGAGCAATTTTGGAACTATGAAAAAACTGCCGCTACTAATAGTACATGTTTGTTTACTTTCTCTTTTCGTTTCGAATTTAACAACCTCCATGAATAACTCTTATGGTTATGAAAAGTAGGCCAACACCAAATTAGGGGCGTTGCTTCCAGAGAAGAGACAAAGACTGCTGCATCAGACAAACACACAAGCAATGCCTCTCATCCGAGGCTTAAGCCTCGAGAAAATGGTCAAATGAGCTCTAAGTTCAAGACATTAAACTTTAATTATAAGTTCGAATGAAAAAGTGAGTCCTTTTTTAATATGTTTGCAAAATTCAGTTAACCCGAAGACAACTGTTCCACGTGTGGAATGCCTCCCTGGGAAAATGATAAAAAAAAGGGGAGAGGGGACAAAAAGATAAATTACCAGATTGGACTTTAATTTTAAAATGCAATCGCTCATCAGTAAATGAACAAGGAAACAAAATATTCCTTTGCTAAATATCAATATTATAAAAAATAAAATTTATCCTGTGATTTTGCAAAAATATCCAGAGATTTTTTTTGAATTGAAGGTTTTTTTTTTTTTTTTTTTTTGATTGGAGGTTTAACGACCGCCGTGAGCAACTCAATGGGCTATAAGCAGTCGCCCGTCCCTAATTTAGGGTCACTGGTTCCAGGGAAGGGAGAGAGCCAGTGCCGTAAGACAAACACAACATCCATGCCTGACCGGGATTCGAACCCGGACCCCTTACGGACGAATGATCAGAGGCCAACGCCTTAGACCACTGCGCCACCGGGGCGGCGAATTGAAGGTTTAACGACCACCGTGAGCAACTCAATGGGCTATAAGCAGTCGCCCGTCCCTAATTTAGGGTCACTGGTTCCAGGGAAGGGAGAGAGCCAGTGCCGTAAGACAAACACAATATTCATGCCTCATCGGGATTCGAACCCGGACCCCGTTCGGACGAATGATCAGAGGCCATCGCTTAGACCACTGCGCCACCGGGGCGGCCAGAGAGAGATTTTGCTTCAAATTTGTTTAAGAAAAAATGAGATTTGGTTTGATTTGATTGAAGATTTACCGATCACGTTCCTAATTTAGGGCCACTGGTTCCAGGAAAGGGAGAGAGAGCCAGTGCCGTAAGACAAACACAACATCCATGCCTCACCGGGATTCGAACCCGGGCTCTTCAAGGACGAATGGTCAGAAGCCAGCGCTTAGACCACTGGGGTGGCAAAAAAAAAATGAGAAAGCGGGTTACTCAAACAAAGAACAAGGGTAAAAAGTAAATTAATAAATAAATGTGCTAGAGATTATACGCTAGTGTATTTTTATTTATTTTATTTTATATAATCGTTTGAAACGTTTAGCGAATATCACGAGAACATATCAAACCAGTGACGGCGAAACCGCCCGGACCCGGTCAATAATTTCAGCCAAGATTTTTATTTTTATTTTATTTTTTTGTTTGGCATATCTGCGATTGTTGTGATGTGCCCTAGAAAGTTCCTCTAGGTAAGTGGTTGGGTGGTCCTAATTCCCAACAAAGCTCCTTAGGAATTGTTTTTCCTCTGTTTGTTGCGGGAAGGGAGCGGGTGCAGCACGATTCGAAATTTCGGGCCCGGTCAACGAATTTCACTTTCGGCTGCTCCTGTTTCCAACACTATTAATACGGGGCTGGCAATACAGTTTCTTATCGAATGAGCAATGCTGAATATGGAAAAAAAAATAGTTATTTTGTTATTTATCATTTTTTTTAATTAATCGCTTTGGCCTCATAAGATAAGGTGAATTTTGGTCAACCTTATGAGGCCAAAGTGATTATTTAATTAAACAGGACGAAAGATATTGAGTGGTCACTGCCCTCATAGTAAAATTATTGGAGCGGCAAGATTCACCTTGCCTTACCATAATCGGCGCCTATGGCTGGATTGGAATCTCAGTGAGCCGCCCCAGTGGATGGCCTCTGATCATTCGTCCGAAATGGTCCGGGTTCAAATCCCAGTGAGTCATGGATGTTGTGTTTGTCTTATGGCACTGGCTCTCCCCTTCCCTAGAACCAGTGACCCTAAATTAGGGACGGGCGACTGCTTATAGCCCATTGAGTTGCTCACGGTGGTCGTTAAACCTCCAATCAAAAAAAAAAAAAAGAAATCCCGGTGAGGCACGCACGTTGTGTTTGTCTTACGGCACTGGCGGTCTCCCTTCCCTGGAACCAGTGGACCTAAATTAGCGACAGGCGACTGCTTACAGCATTGCTTATAGCCCACACAGTTCATCACAGTGACCATTAAAGCGCAAATTAAAAAAAAAGATTCCGCGGTTTGAAGTCATTAGGTTTAAACTTAGGTTTTTGAGAATCCTAGGTAATAAACGTTATTTTTCGCTGTAGGTTTCTTTGCTCGTTCGCTCTTTCAACTTTACAGGGAAAATTGAAATTTAAGGTCCCATTATAGTCAGATTTTGTTATAGTTTCAATGTGTCTTCAGCTGCATAGGTACTCTACTCTTGATGTCATGCAACGTAACTTCCGTTGATACAGATAGCCAGTCACATTGCCAGACAAGAATTATTCAGCACCGGTTCTTATGTGTTTTGCTCCACGTTGAATAGGAATGGCACTGTTATAGCAGTTCAGAGTTTGGATTTGCAGCTGTTTGGATTTTTGTTTGTTACTAGAAATTTGTGGCTGATTTTAATGTGTCATTTCGGTTATTTATGTTTTAAGCATTTGCATTTTAGTCACATTTTGTTGCGATGTTAGAATCAAGTCCCCAATTTTCCAGGTCAGTATACCTCAAATTTTGGGGTACCAATTGTAGATGTGATTGATTGCCAATGTGACTTACATGGATTTGCACGTGCCACATATAATTTTTTAACTTCCTTTTATTATTTCAGTTTTTGTATGTCATTTTTACGAGCAGTAATATGTGGCATTTTCGTTTAACAAAATGACTTTTTATGGGTATTTAAGGAAACTATTAAGTACGTATAGTGTATTAACGCAAGAAATCGACATGCCCGTTGATGTAATAAAATTCAATTGGTTAATGGTGAATAACGAGAAACGAAAAGGAAGGGGTGTGGGAATCTTAATAAAAACGAGTCTATTTTGTGAGAATTTATAATATTCGTGCAAAAGTTTGAATGCGAAGTGTGCGAGATGGCTGGTCTTTCGAACGGGTGTCAGGTTCGGAGACATTTTCACAGTAATGATCGCAAAAATGAAATTCTGCAGTTGATACTAATAGACTTTCAAGTAATAAAAACAAGTCTATTTTGTAAGGATTTATAATAATCGTGCAGAAGTTTGAGCTTGAATGTGAAGTGTGTTATAGCTTGTCTTTCGAACGGGTGTCAGGTTCGGAGACATTTTTAACAGTAATGATCGCGAAACTGTCTAAAATGAAATTCTGCAGTTGATACTTATGGACTTTCAAGTAATAAAAACGTCGATTTTTGTAAGGATTAATGTATTCAAAATTCTCTGATCTTGAATGCGAAGCCTCTGTTGCTAGTTTTTCGAACGGGTGTCAGGTTCGGAGACATTTTTAACAGTAATGATCGCAAAACTCGAAAGTAAAATTCTACAGTTGATACTAATAGTTTCAAATAATAAAAAGTAGATTTTGTTAGGATATATAATATCCGTGCTAAAAGTCTGAGCTTGAATGCAAAGTGTATGATAGCTTGTATTTTGAACCGGTGTCAGGTGCGGAGACATTTTAAACAGCAATCGCAAAACTGTCGAAAATGAAATTCTGCAGTTGATACTAATAGATTTTCAACTTTTGTGGCAGATCTGGAGTTTGTCTAGTTGAACTACATGCAGGGGTGGGCTGGCCTTGGATGCTAGGGTGGGATTGCACCCCAGGCCTTTAGGTCCATGGGCCCTAGAAAAAAAAAAAATGCGCCTAAAATACGTATTTGGTAAGTTTATATATTTAAAAAAAATCTTGAAAATTGGTAAAATGTAATTGGCTTATTTTTGTCTCCTCCCCTGCTAGGTGCGTAACATACTATGCAAGAGTCCATCTCGTGCACAGTGTAACTTCTCTTAACCTTGACTACCCCTCTTTCTCCTTGCTTCCCCCATCCTTACCTCTGTATCCCCAAAGAATACAAAACAATCTGTTCCAAAAATGGAAAAGCCCTTTGAAAAAACATTCCTACCATAGCTTAGATCATTTAATCGTCGATTCAACACTAGAGATGAATTCATAAAAGTAAGGTCCGAGTAAAATTTAATGACTAATATGCCAGGAACTGATGGAATGACTCGCTGTGAAAGAGCCGAATAAGGCGTAAATAACACCGCCAGGCGCCAGCTCATTAAAACTATCTTAAGTTACACCATGAGCAGATACTGGGAATCTTGGTGAGACGCGTGTTGCCCCATGTTCTTGTTCTGCCAACGTTTCAAGGGATTGACTGGGGGAGGATACGTACATTGCCGACTTCAAAGGGAACCCTTGTGCTCATGTAAATTTCTAACCTTTTGCATTTCGGCAAACACACACATAGCCTCGGGCCCATGTTGTAAGCAGAATCCCAGGCCTTTTTGTCCCAGTCCACCACAGGCTACATGAAGTAATGAACATTGAACTTATGCAAGCAGTGATCTAGAGCATGATTGCGTGGCCCGCTCTTTGCCCCCAATTTTTTTTTTTTTTTTTTTTTTTTTTATGACCTCCAAACTTTGTTTTTCTCTTCCTACCTAGACCCCAAGATTCACCACTAAGTATTAAGACGTGTGTTTATATGTACAGGTGCACATTTCAAATTGTCCCATCAGATCAGGTAACACCGCCCCGGTGGCACAGTGGTCTAAGCGATGGCTTCTGATCATTCATCCGAGATGGGTCCGGGTTCGAATCTCGATGAGGCATGGATGTCGTGTTTGGCTTAAGATGTTGACTCTCTCCCTTCCCCGGAACCAGTCGCCCTAAATTAGGGACGGAGACTGCTTGTAGCCCACTGAGTTGCTCACGATGGTCGTTAAACCCCCAAACAACAAAAAAGATCAAGTAACAATAAATAAATGACATGTTTTCCTCCCCATCTTTTTTCTTTTATTAAGAAACAGCAGATCACATGTCTATTATTAGGCTTATTGTAACAAACTTTTGTTGCAGCCATTCCTTATTGTCGAAATGATGTGTTTGCTGGCGCAGTGGTCCAAGTGCTGGCTTCTGACCATTCGTCTGAGTGGGCATACATAAGTGTTGTGTTTGCCTTGTAGCTCTGGCTCTTTCCCTTCCCTGGAACTAGTGACCCCAAATTGGGGACTGTTTATAGCCTTTTGAGTTGCTCACAGTGGTCATTAAACCCCCCAAGTTAGAGAAAAACAAAAACTGTGAGGTGCTTACTGGAATAAAAAGCAGACATGCTAATAGCTGACAGAGCCACCCTGGTGGCGCAGTTGTCTAAGCGCTGGCTTCTGAATGTCTGTTGTGTTTGTCTCATATGGCACTGGCTCTCCCCTTCCCTGGAACCAGTGGCCCTGAATTAGGGATGGGCAACTGCTTATAGCCTTCTGAGTTGCTCATGGTGGTCGTTAAACCTCCAACCAAAAAAGAAAAACAGAAATCGTCTCAGTGCTTGGGGTTTTGTCTGCTCCAGAGTGCCACAGTATGGAAAGGGAGAACACGTAAAAATGGGAGCCAATATTTTCTGAGGGGGAATAAAGGGACATATTACAGAAATTGCGGTACTTACATATTAACGCCACCGCAGTACTTACGTATTAACGCCACCGCAGCTGAAGTTGTGCTAATGCGCCAATAAAGAGCAATCTTGTTCGCACGCGCAGGCATTAACGCCACCGCAGCAGAAGTTGTGCTAATGCGCTAATAAAGAGCAATCTTGTTGTTCGCACGCGCAGGCATTTATATTTTGGATTCTTTGTTGCCTTTTTGTTTGCTGATTTTTGACGCCATTTTTTAGTGCTACGAAAATGCGCATTTGGGATTTGCCAAAAACAGAACAAGATGCAATTTTATTTTTCAGGAGCGAAATATTTTACCAAAAGAATGAAAATGTACCAATTCCCATGACATGAAACTTTATTTCGGTAAACGTAAGTTTTGGAAATGTAATTTAAGACAGTGTGATCAGCAAGTGGGACTTAGAAAAGATAACTGGTTTGAGGGAAGCAGAATTCCATTTTGTTCAGCTTTGAGATTCATATACTGCTGGTGCGAGGAGTTGACGTCGATTAAATTTTGTGAAAAGCAACTTGATTTATCAGATAAAACTGTTATAGATTGGAACAATTACATGCGTGAATTATGTGTCTTGGATATGGAGAATAAACCAAACAAGAAGGTAGGTGGACCAGATTGCATTGTGGAAATTGATGAAAGTTTGTTTACTAAACGTAAAAATAATTGTGGTAGAGTATTACCCGAACAGTGGGTGTTTGGTGGTATATGTAGAGAAACAAAAGATTCGTTTGTTGTCACTGTTCCTAATAGAACTGGCTGTACCCTTCTTGATAAAATTATTGAAAACATTGCAGATGGTAGCACAATTTATTCTGACAGTTGGAAAGGTTACCAAACAAATAGAATAGAAATAGAAGTATTCCTACATGCTAAAGTTAATCATAAATACAATTTTATTGATCCTGATACAGGAGTTCATACACAAACAGTTGAGAGAATGTGGGGCAGTGCTAAATGGAGGAACAAAAGACATAGGGGGACAGCGAGACATCATTTGGAATCTTATTTATCAGAGTTCATATGGCGACAGCATCAGGTGAAAGAAAATAGAGACTGTTTTGAATCTATGTTGAACTCTATATCGGCCCATTTTCCACCGAAATCCGATTGACTACTTTGTTTTTAAATAAAGTGTTTTATCTGTAGCTGCGGTGGCGTTAATACGTTCATATGGCGACAGCATCAGGTGAAAGAAAATAGAGACTGTTTTGAATCTATGTTGAACTCTATATCGGCCCATTTTCCACCGAAATCCGATTGACTACTTTGTTTTTAAATAAAGTGTTTTATCTGTAGCTGCGGTGGCGTTAATACGTTCATATGGCGACAGCATCAGGTGAAAGAAAATAGAGACTGTTTTGAATCTATGTTGAACTCTATATCGGCCCATTTTCCACCGAAATCCGATTGACTACTTTGTTTTTAAATAAAGTGTTTTATTTTATGATTTGTCGCAAAAATTTTAGGTGTAGATTGGCGGCACTTAAACCGCCAAATCTGTAGCTGCGGTGGCGTTAATACATAAGTACCGAAATTGCTGTAAGTCGATGTAGTTCAGTACTATTTATTTATGGAATGGCAAAAAAAAAAAAAAAAAAAAAGAAACATTTAGGGATTTTAAAAGAACAATGATTATTTACATATGGAGATGGGTGTGAAATGGATATGAAAAATATTTACAAATGTCGGTGTGTGAATTTGAAATATATACATTTTTTTTTAATGTAAAGTGATGTATAAAAAAGCAACCATGTGAAACTTTATGGGAGTGGTCTGATTTCTCGGTAAATGTGCAGATTAGCGTCCTAAATTATTTCGTCGGAAAAATGTTAGTACCTGGAAAAAGTGCGATTTACAGATTTTAGAGTATGGAAAATAATGGCAAATGGTGCAGAAATTTCATATTTTAAATGTGTTTTAAAGATTTTTATCAAATATTTACTTGTAAGTGCGATGCTGTGAAGAGGCGCTGCGATAGGCCTATAGTATTGCTACCACGACGATGTCAAGCTTTGCTCTGTTAAAAGGTTTCTTTGCTGTATCGAATGAACGGCCGAAAGAGAACAAGAGAAAGCGGTTACGTTGTTGGCGGGAGATTGATAAATGTTGTAGTGATACGGTACAAAAAGGAGGTCCAGATTATTCACCCTTTATTTTGTTGTATCCTGTAGGTTGTTGGTAGGGAAAACCGGGGAAAAAAACCTCTTTGATTTGCAAAATATATGTATCAGTGAGATAGAAACTGACCTGCGAAGAAAGTATTAACCGGAGAACCAAAAATACAGTGGCACAGCTACGAATGGAAGCCGTTCAAAGCAGAACCGAAAGTTATACTTCCCCAATTTCCTGTACAACATAGAAAGGCATACTCATACTTTCTATTTGGAATCATGTGTGAAAGAAAAAATATTTCTGAGCATCTGCTTTAAAAACAATGACAAAACACGAGTGAACTATATTCTGTAGCGTATGAGTGCGTGATGCTTCGATCCCCTGGCAAGAACGTACGCGGCTGCTCTTGTAGTCGTCAGCGCGTGAATTGCACACTGCAGCGAATCATCCTTTCAACAGAGCAAAGTTTGACATTGTCGCGGTGGCAATGTGTTAGGCCTACCGCAGCGTCCCTTCACAGCATCGCACTTACAGATAAATATTACGATAAAAATCTTTAAAAGACATTTAAAACAAGAAATTTCTCCATCATTTGCCATTAATTTCCATACTCTATGTCGCACTTTTTCCAGGTACTAACATTTTTCCGACGAAATAATTTAGGATGCTAATCA
The DNA here is from genome assembly GCA_039090855.1 of Macrothele yani. Taxonomy (NCBI): domain Eukaryota; kingdom Metazoa; phylum Arthropoda; class Arachnida; order Araneae; family Macrothelidae; genus Macrothele; species Macrothele yani. Next base: position 122,406,252 of record CM076996.1, read on the forward strand.
ACGCAGTTACCGATTTTGCAAGCAATATAACACTTTGACAGCTGTGCAGGTGGTGGGTGATTGTGTTTAGAAATTCTATTTGATTTGCTTGCTCCATGCATGGCACTCCTCTATTATTTTTAAATCAGCTGTCTTATGTCTAGTTTGAATAATGTTTTTTAATTTCTAATTGGGAGGAAGGGCATGGTTCGTACGCGTCCTGGAATTCCATTTTGTCCTGGAAATGTCCTAAAATTCTGTTACATGTCCTGGAATTTTATTCATTCCTGCCTTTTTTTGTCCCTGCACGATGTTTTGCAGTTGAGGATTTCTCTACTGATATAACTATGTCTGACAAATTTTGCAGGGGGGGGCTGTTGGTTTTCTTGTCTGTAGGGAGGACTGAAGCTGTGTTATTAGCATCTTTTGCATCGTGCTTATGTTATCACTTTGTCTGTCCGACCGGGGAGACCATATCTCTGCAATTATTAGTTCGATTTGTAAAATTCTTTTTGTATTGGAAAGTTTAAAATGTGAGAATGATAATACTTTCATTCCATTTTTTTTTGCCGGTGCACAACTTTGCTGCTAGAGGGCGCAAATGGAGATCGTATCGAATTTAAAATGCATTTTCTTTCAGATATTTGATTCTAAATATCCAATTGAAAAAATTATTTTTCCTATCAATGACATTTATATCAAAGACTATTTTAGTTAGTCCCTTTTTTCAGATGCATGCATAAATTTTTCGCTAGGGGGCATGAAGGTAAATCAGGATTTTCCCAATATCTCCACTTCTAAAAGGCCGATTTGAAAAATCCTTCCTGTGTCGGATACAGCTCTTGAGGGGAAATATTTTGCATATAATTTCTCATGTTTGGTAAATGGTTTGGCCACCAGGGGGTGTAAGTGTTTATTTTTGCATCTGATGTATTTGAAACAAAATCTGGGTAGGGAACTCGATTGAAAAAATGCCTCTGTGGACCGATACTGCTTACCTCGGAAAACTTTTTGAGAATACCTCCTGCTTAAAATAGTGCATAAATTTTCCACCAGGAGATGTGCACGTATATCTTATTTTTGTCCACATCTCTGCTGTTTCTAGGAGTCCGATTTAAAAAAAATATTTCTTTGCTGGAGAACATTTTCGGTGCGAAATGTTTCTCATATAAATTCAAATATTTCTTAACGCACAAGTGTGCCACTAGAAGGCGTAACTTCACGTTTTCATTTACAGCAATATTTGCATGACTAAAAACCCGATCGAAAAATATTCTCTTTCAGTCAGATACTAACTATGAAAATTCCTTATATGTATTTTCTTCCTAAAATAATGCACAATTTCCCCACTAGGGGACGCAGATATTTAATCTATTTTTCTCAATATTGTACTTCTAAATGTCTAATTTAAAAAATTCTTAACACCAGATACCATTTACCTTATGAAACACTTTAGGTCTGTATTTGAGGAGGGTTGGGGTTCACAATTCTGCCACTAGGTGGTGTTTGTGTACTTGCATTTGCAGCCTATCTTTGCCTCTGAAAACCCTATGGAGAAATTTGTGTTTTTACTGTATGCAACTCGTGTTTCCTGATCTTGTAGATATCTGTGTAATTGGACTAGCTGAAAGTGCCTTGATTAGGCAGTGTGACTTCTGAGCTGAATTCTAAGACTGGAGGCACATTCCATAATTTTATTTAAATAGTTGGAAATAACATTGTTTTATGACACCTTAACATTTAACCTTTTTCTTTTTTAATGTTTTTAGCCCTTACAGACTCAATGCTGTTTAGATGTGGGTCCTTGTTGACAAATCTTTTGCTTCAATCTCGCCCACAGATTCTCTATGGGATTAAGATCTGGTGGCTGTGCAGGCCACTGAAGTTTTCTTATAACTTTTCGATTAAAGCACTCGTCGACAAACTTTGGCCGGTGACATGGTGCGTTATCATCCTGAAAGATAAAATTCTGCAAACCTCTGTCTTGTGCAGATGGTAGCAGTTTGGACTCCAATATATCCACATATTTCGATCCATTCAATGTGCCATCAACAATGTGAAGACTGCCAACACCACCGACTGAAATACATCACCGAATGTGGGTGCTTGATTGTTTGCTGGGTGCAGCATGTCTTATATCTTTCACCAGCCGACGACATACATAATTATTTCCATTATTAGCGGAAATAGTAATAGTTGTTTCATCACTGAAAATAACAGTTTTCCATTGATCAACAGTCCTTTTCTTGTGTGCCTTGGCCCAAGCAATTCTTTTGAGCCATTGTTGTTCAGTAAGGAAAGGTTTTTGTGCAGTCAGTCGATTTTTTGTAGCCTGCAACGAACTGTACTTGCAGGTGCAATAATGCCTAATTCATTCTCCCACTCGTTTCTTAAATCAGTAGCTGTTTTAAACCTTGATTTTAAGGAACGACGAATCAACATGCGATCATCATGTTCAGTACACAGCCTTGGTTGACCTGTTCTTTTTCTGTTTCCTACACATCCGGTTTCCGCAAGACAGTGGAATGATCACAGCTACATTTAACAGCATTTTTATGACTACCGAATCCAAGATCATGAAAAGTAATAATTTTTACCCTGGTTTGAAGAGGCAGGACCAATTTTCAGGTCTCCGACATTCCGAAATTCAAATATCACCAGGAATTCAGCATAAACTTCCGTCTACTGATTATACAAGTAGCTGCATTCTAAGTCGGCAGATAATTCTACATCCTTATACAGTATATATCTCACTAGCAGACGTCAAAGAAAGCTATAGTAGATTAGAGGGGCGCAAATGATTTTTCAGAACTGGATTTGTGTTTCTTCACTTACACATTTTTGCTTGTAACTTCACTTTTATTACTGGTAATAACATTCTGTTAAAATATTTGAATTCAGCATAAAATTTCCGTTAAAATGATGTATAATATGCAGGGTTGTGGTTTTGGACAGGACATGTGGTTTTTACCGTCTAAAACTGTCCAAAAGTGTCTAAAACCTAGAGCTGTCAAAATATGAAATATATCACATAAAAACCAGTAGTTTTTCCTAGAACTATACTAACAGACTAAAAAATAAAGTTTTTTTACTAAAAAATTTTGCATGTAAAATAATGTACAGTAATAATAATTAATAAATATATGATTATCATGTGCGTGTAAAAAAAAAAAAAGTATTACTGTACCAGCATTTCACTGAAATATAAATATTTCATTACATTTCAGGAGACAGACTTCTTTATTTTGATTTGGGGAGACTGGTTTTGAGGTGCCTAAAATCTGAAGAAAGAAGTGTTTTTGTTTTAGTAAAAAAATCTGAATTAAATTTTAAACTGAAAATGCACAAAGGTGGTCGACCATCAGACAGACCTGTTTGTAATCCGGGTTTTTGTCACATTCCAAACCCGTAAATCCGGGTTTTTAAGATTTAGAAGAATTTGAGGTGCTTCGGACATTTCATTTTTAAAAATGCTGCAAAATGGTAACTAAACTTCAGGTTCCATTTTCTTTGGGAATTAGTGTTTGATTAAAAACACTTCATGTCCGTGCGAATGGTGAATGTAGACGATTTGTGACACCTTGTGCGTTTCTTTTGTTATCAAACAAGCTCTCAAGATAACAGCCTGCTGAAAGGAAGGCTTCTTTTCATTATTTTGAAAGTTCAAATAATTTGATTATTTTAGATTCGGTGTATAACTACTTTTAGAAATTGAATGGAATCCACTGTAGTCTTCAAGTTCAAGTAAAACTGATCTACATAGACTGCTCAATTAACATATAATATGAAGTGCAAAATTTGATTTTAAAGATGCAATGCCTGAAGGATTTTGCACAGTGAAAGAAAATTAGGTACAAGAAAAGATGTGAAGTTTAACTGCACAAGCACTAGGGCCTATTTGTTGTGTAGCTAGTTTATATGTGTGTATTATACATTATATGTATATTGGCACTGAGCTGAGAGTTTCAGGGTTTCTTGTGTCACCTCACAATCCCCCCTGATCAGATAGTGTGTGGCAACATTTTCTTAAGGTACATAATGAAGGAAAATCTGGAAGTAATAGTAAATATGCCAAATGTAAATACTGTGGAAATGTTCAACTTGGAAAAGCAGACAGATTGAGAAAATACATTTTATCTTGCAATGCTGAAAAGGTATGTAATGATAGAACTAACTGTAAGTAATGCAGAAACTGGAGATCGTGATTCATCTAACCTTGAACTAGAAGTAAATGAAAGTGGATTTGTGATGCCACCAAAAAAGATGAAAACTTAGCAGTGCTTTAGATTCCCATATTTTAAAAACAAGTGACAGAACTGCAGAAAATTTGAATATACTGGTTGCCAAATTTTTTTATGACAACAATATTGCCTTCACTGCAGTAGAACATCAAACCTTCAAAGAATTGGTTTCAGCTCTGCGTCCAGGATATAGACCACCAAGTCATAAAGCATTAGCAGGAGAACTTTTAGATCTAGTGTCAGCAGAAGTCACAAATAGAACCAAGACAGTTATCAAAGGCAAACAGGTCACCCTGATTGAAGATGGATGGAGTAATTTACACAATGATCCACTTATTGCAACTTGTATTCAGTGTGAGGGGAAATATTATTTTTTGGATTCAGTGGAAGCAGGTACACATATAAAAAATGCACAATATCACAAAGATGTTTTACAATCGGCTATTGCAAAGGCAAAGAAAGAATGTAATTGTGATATAAAGACTGTGGTCACTGATAATGCCAGAGTTATGGAGAAAGCAAAGGAACTCCTGTGTGAAGAAGATAATAGCTTGGTGGTATATGGATTTAGTGCCCATTATTTAAACCTGCTGGGACAGGATATAACACCAGTTTCAGTGCTAAACAACATTGTGAAGGTTTAAAAGTTTTTCTGCAACCACCATGTACCTGTGCATTGCTTAATGAAATTCCTAATTCACTGAAGCCCCAGTTACTGGGAGATACAAGGTGGAAGAGTCAAATGACTTGCATTGAAACTTTTCTGCGCATCAGAGCAGCATACCAAAAATAGTTGAGGAACATGAAGATCACATAGACAGAGACATAGTCACTCTTATAAATGATTATTATTTATATAAACAGGCTAAAGATACATTGCAACAACTGAAGCCAGTTGCCAATTCACTGGACTGTTTGCAAAGAGATAATGCTACCATTCATGAAGCCTGCCATACATGGCTCATGTTCTTGAAAAAAAGTGTTTACAGCCCTGCATCCAAGAAGTTACTAAACGAATGGATCAAGCCATGAAACCTTTCCACTTCCTGAATACAAAGGAGAAGGTCTGTCTAACATTCAAAAAGAAAGTGCACATTCATGACTAGTTAACAGGTATCCCAACAGCATTTCCCTTTTGATTGCATATGAAGCTGAGCCATTTCCTCCTACTTAGTTCACTGTATCTGGAAGAAGTATCAGTCCTGTCACATGGTGGACAGCAGTAGGAAAAACACTAGAACTAGAAGGATTTTCAAAAGATTGTCAACAACATATTGCTTTCCTACTTTCGTGCCCTGCAAGTTCTGCATCGATTGGAAGAATGTTTTCAAACTCTGGAGTAATACATTCAAAACTCAGAAATCGTCTTGGCACAAACACAGCATCTAAATTGGTTATGTGTTATCGGATGTTAAGAGGATCAATTGCGCTGGATTATTAACGTTTCTCTTGTACTTTGCACTAATATCTTTCTGTAGTGTTGGAAATTGCCCCCCCTTTCATGTATTCGTTTCATATTACTGTTCACTTTTTGTAATACAACAAATGTACATTTTTTTAAAATTAAACCCAATATTGAGCCTAATGCACATTTTATTTCTTTAAATGTGACATAGTATGTCATCAATGGCTATATATAAGTAAAATTTAACAAAGACATACTATTTGTATTAAAATGTTGGACTTATTAATCTAAAAACAATTAATATAACTGCATATGTATGTATAGTTTTCAATTTCAAAATTTTTACATATGGTTATTTATATTGTGTATTTTTACATGTAGGGTGTCCACATTCTGGAAAGTCAGGGAAATGCCTGAAATGTTGGTAAAAGTCAGGGAAATTTCCATCACAGTTAGACTACAACTAGTTTTAACCCGGCGTCTGGGAGTGACGCCCTCGTCGTCCAACACACTTGCACTTGGTGTTGCAGACAGTCACTAACTTCCCTTCCTACTAATGTAACCTTGTATTTCCTACCTATTATTGTAAGTTGTGTTACATAATTGTTAACATTTCTCTTTTTGTTTTAGGTCAAAGGAGTAGAAGAAAATTTGTGATATAAGTTATACCTTGTTAAAAGGCAATTAAGACTGCAGCAATGTCAAAGCGCTGTGTGTTTAATGAACAATGGTTGAACGAACAATTAAATCCTGAGTTTTCTGGTTGGATAGCGGCTGTGAACGGCGACAATGAATCAGCATTTTGTAAACTGTGCTGTCAAACTTTCAAGCTTAGCAACATGGGGCGTCAGGCAGTCTCCAGCCACCGAAATGGCCCTAATCATTTGAAAAACATCCGTGCTAAAATGTCTCAGCTCAGTCTTGCTTCTTTCACTTCCTCTGTGAAAAAGAACTCTGTAATAACGAACGCTTGCCATCAACAAGCTCAGGAAATGTGGAATCAGTACTTCTAGAAAATATTAAGTCTCATGACTCAAATACTTATGTTGTGAAAGATGATGTGAAGCCCAGTGACCTTAATGCTTATGTAGTGAAAGATGATGTAACAAAGTCTGAAATAATATGGGTCATGGAAGTGTTGCTCAAGCAAATGCCTCTGAACTCTTGTACTCATATTAACAAAACATTTCAGTTAATGTTTCCTGACAGTGCGATAGCTTCAAAATTTACTTTAGGCAAAAGCAAAGCATCTTATGTGATAAACTATGGATTGGCACCACATTTCAAAGAGTGTTTAATGGACGATCTGAAGCAGTGCACTGACTTTGTTATTTGTTTTGATGAATCACTAAACAAAATTGCTCAGCGTGGGCAAATTGATCAGTTTGTTCGTTATTGGGACGTCAATCGGCAAAAAGTTTCCACTAGATACTTAAGTAGTGTGTTTTTAGGACGGGCAACAGCTAATGGCCATTTAGAGAAATTCGTTGAAGATGCACCTCTTCCCTAGGATAACATGCTAGATGTGTCACTGGACGGACCTAACGTTATTCTCAGCTTTCTTCAAAAGCTGAAAGATAAACTTATAACTGAAAATCCGGATGGAAATTATTAGTTGACATTAGAGTATGTGGTCTTCATGTGGTCAATGGAGCTATGAAAACTGGACTTGAAGCAGTGAAATGAGATATACATCACTTTCTGCGTAACTTGTACTACCTTTTAAAAGATAGTCCTGCTCGCCGTGCAAATTATACTATGATTAACTGGATGTAAAGATTTCCCTTTGAAATTTTGCACTGTAAGGTGGTTGGAAAACATTAATTGTTTCACTAGGGCATTGCTTGTCTATGAACATATCAAGAAATATGTTCAAGAATCATCGGTTTCCAGCAAACAGCACATGTTTCTTGCAGAATTCATGAAAAGTCCACTGTTGAAATGCAAATTGACTGCATTTAGGACTATAGCTTCAGAGTGTGAATCTTTTTGGAGAAGGTTCCAGAGCCCAAAGCCTTTAATTCCTTTCTTACACACTGATCTGCTGAAAAATTTGATGGCACGAAGCTTGAAGCCTGACAAATTAAGTGAAGCTGATAGTGTCTCAAAACTGTTAACTTTAGATGTATCAAAAAGTGAAAATCTCTCAATTGAGAAAGTTGATGTTGGATTTAGTGCTAAAAAGCTATTAAAAGAAGTGAAGTGCTCAGAAAGGGAGAAATTAGAGTTTAAGCTTGAATTTAGAAAACTTGTGACCAGTATGATTGAAAAACTTCGCGAGAAAAGTCCACTGAAATTTAAGTTTGTCCGTGGGGTAACTTGTTTGGACACAAATATTATAGTGCAGCAGCCGAGTCTAGGCAAGAAGAGAGTGGAAATTGTGCTCGAAGTTTTACTTAGTGCAAACAGGATTTCAGATGTATGCTTCATTGTGTGTAGAAGCTCAATCTGCTTTAAAGTCTCAGTTTGATGATTTTTTAGACAGTCATGATGATTTCATTTGATTAGACAAATTTTACAGTGCTCTACTTGACAACCAAAAACAGTTTGGTGAACTTTGGGATGTAATAGAAATTGTCTCATGGAAATCCTTCAGTGGAAGGTGGATTTTTTGTCAATAAGTCTCTTCTTGTGGAAAATCTCCTGGAAGAATCCCTGATTTGTCACAGAACAGTTTTTGATGCCATTAAAAATGTGGGAGGAGTAGAACACATTGTCATCAATAGAAGGCTTCTTCTTTCTGCAAGAGCCTTCAGACGAAGATATCAGGATTATCTTGAGAAAAAAAGTTCTTCAAAACGAAGAAGTAAGAAAACTGAAGGAAAAAAGAAAAATTGATCATGAAATAAAGGAATTGAAGGGGAAAAGACAAAGAGTACGGAAGGAACTAGATTTGGAAGAAGCAGCATTGCAGGCGAAGATTTCAGATTTGGAAAAGTGGTGTGTAATATAAAAACAGTGACTGTGTTCCTACTGTAATATTTTTATAGTAACTGTTCTGAACATTGTGTATGGGTTTGTTTGAGTGTTTTTTCAATAAATGTAAAACCATGAAAAAAAGAGTAAACTTAAAATTAAAAAGGTGCGAGTTGTGGACGGCTATGGGGAAGGTGGAGGCGGATATATTAAAAAAAATGAATCGGTTATTTGGGAAACTTTATACGTCAAACGGAAACACTTTTAAATAATATAAGTTTCTCAATTATCCAATTCAATTTTATTTATTATCATGGCACATATATTGAAAAACTCAAATAAACCTATTTGTGTAAGGTCAGGGATTTCTTATATATTTGGTCAGGGAAATCGTGTTTGATAATTCTGTGACACCCTGACATATTTTATAATTTTTTTACATACGGTTGTCAGGCAGAGGTTTTGGACATACGGGTTTTGGACTACTAAACTGGATATACCCATTACGCTGTAAAAGTTGACTTCAAACATCAAAAATTGACCTTCTGTCTACTGGTGCAGGACTTTTGGCCATGACTGTACATATCACTAAGATGTTCTCTGAGATTCAGAGGTTATCTCCACAAAGAAATACAAACTACCAGATAATTTTTACTTACTGTTGCCATATCAAACATCTCCATTTCAGCGATCTTGACATACAACTCAGGCTTCTCTCACATCCATCACATGCCGTACACAAGATCTTCTGTACTTCAGTTCATAATTTTTTTCTCATGCAGACACCTAAATCTAAACCTCCCATGACTTCCTTGGCCTTCCTCTGCCTTTCCTTACTGCCACTTGGACTAAAAACAATTTCTTAGTAAGCATCTTATCTCTCATTCTTTCAACATGGCCGAAGCATATTAGTTTCCATCTTGCTAACAACATTTTGCTTCACATTACACAGCTGCAACACATCTTCATTCCTCACACAATCAGAATGTGTCTTGCCACAAACCCCCCCATAAGTAACACATTTCTCCAGCACACAAATGACTCCTATGTTTCTTCTGTAGTATCCAGGTTTCACTGTCATACATCAGAGTAGAAACAATTACACTTTCATACACAACCATGCAGGACTGTCTTGAGAACCCATCATTCCTGTGAAAACCTCCCAAAGCAGCCATGACTTTCAATGAAAATTTCAATCGCCTACTAATTTCACCATTTAATTTGTTCTCTCTGTCAAACATGCTTCCTATTTCCATTTAAGCGCATGCAAATATTCCTGTTTTTCTATGGATATGGATTTCTTGTTATGGATACAAGAAATCCTGTATTATAGGAGATAGGTTAACTTTGTTGTGCTGCAGTTTTGTTGGTATTCAGTCTGTTTCATGTCCATGTTGATCATGGTCAGAGATTAGCAGTAATTCTCTCTCTCAGGACTAGAAAATATTCAAAACTGTAACGATGCTCAGTCAGGCATGTTGTCCATAAAAATAAATGTCCAAAACGAAATTTTCCATGCATGAAACACACACACTGTACTATTTTTTCTGAACATTTCAGAAACAATACAAAGTACTTTTACTGCATTTCATAAATTGTTCCCCAGCAATGAAATTTGAACAAACCTCTGTTTAAGCATATTTCAAAAATTGCACCCAGTGTTGAAATATGAACTCGCCTATGGGTTATTCCACGTCAAATCAGCGCAAAAAAAAAGTAACATTTTTTACCAGAACACCTTTTATTTTCATGAAACTTGGTGAATTTGTAGGTGTTATAAAGAAACTAACCAATGAACATTTTCAGCTTCTTACATACTTCTGTAATTACAGGACTTTGAAATTTATGAAAAAAGCATTTTTGTGTCTACCCTGTCTATCACAAACAATGATAACTGTAGACCTAATTGGTCAACAGAGCTTATGTTGACCCATTTGAAAGCTTATTACATGAGCTTTCTTTTAAGATATCGCACTCTTACGGGCAATTTAGTTTTTAAGGTCATCTATTTTGACCTTAAATCTCTCAACACACACACCCCATTAATGACTGGGTTTTTTAAGAAATTTTTATCCTAAAAAAGCAAAATTCTTTACATGCCCCAAAAAGCACAAACCTACAAGTTCGTTAGAATGAATGAATTTGTGGTATTTGAGTTCTGGTGTTTTGCATCTAGTCTGTGTACACTGGAATATACACCACTGAATGTGTTAAATTGTGTTGCATGTGACGAATAAATTTGAGACTAGATAAATTATTTGTTCACCTTGGTATTTAGCTTTGAATGCATATATGTAGAGTTATCCTCAGAATTTGCACTTTTAACTTAAATTTAAACATAGTTGAAAGTAGCTTTTCAGCTAGTCCATGTTTTCTTTTTTCCATTTCAGAGTAAGTAAACAATATTTTACCTGTGTCTTTTACTTACAGGTAGTTATGTGACCAACATCCCTTTACCACAATACTGATTGGATTAGTTCTGTATTCGTATTAGGCTTAGCTAGTCATGATGCTGTATCAGCAACTTCATCATCTGCCTGAACACACATTCATGTTTCCAATATTTTTGGTGTGGATTCCTGGATCGTTAAATAACAAAATACTTGCAGTGGTTATAATGTGCTGCCCCAAATAAACTTAACATTGAATCCATGTACAGAAGGAATGTTTGCCAATCTTCTGGACCATAGTATTACCAATATGTAAAAGCTAACACTGAGAAGAAAAACAGGCTAAATGTTATTTTCATGCTCTAAAATAAAACTATCAGTCATCACACACACACAAAAAAAAGAATAACAGGTATGAATGAAAAAGTACATCCTGTGATCTGCAAACATGCCAAAATATGTAAAATAGTAAATGTGAATAGAACCCTTTGTAATTGAATGCTGATATTTGGTATTGCTGAAGTGCTTGGGTTATTCTACAATAGGTGCTATTAAACTTTAAAAAGAATACAACATTTCTTTCTAGTGGTGATAAAATACAGTGAAACCTTTGAACAACGGCCAAAGATGGAACCCATTCGTCATGCCGTTGTTTGGAGGTGTTGCCATAGATCAAAATGCCCAGAAGATTACGCATATGTAAGTAGCTATGTAATACATGCTGCTGTATGAAAATGAAATAGAAAAGTGAAGACTTAGCACTCAGCATGTTTCTAGAAGTTTATAATTGTAATATGGTCATAGTATGTGCATGCAAGATACTGTAGTGTAGTACTGTAAATATCACACATCTACTGTGTACACACAACACAAAATTATATATATATATATATATATATATATATATATATATATGTATGTATATTTTCTTCTGGACTGAAAAGTTGTCTTTACATTTGGTTTAGGGAAGTCTTTGTTAAATTATAGCAGTATGGCAGTTTGGTATCCACTACATTTAATGTAAAGTCTTGAATATCTCTCAGGCTTGCCAGTGCTTCCACCTAATTTTTACATTCAAACTAGCTGTTTTTGTGGTTTTGATGTATTTATTTTCACTATGATCATAGCTTCAATCATTCCAGCAGCATTTGAAAATGCCCCCCCCCCCCACATCTACAAATATACATTCATTCATTTTAGACTACCCTTTCCATCTCAATTTCAGGCAAGGGGTGTCAGTTCACCACCTCCAATTTTTTTGAAAAAATTATGGTAGCTACTCCTAATAGAGGTATAAATTACTGCAAAAGGATTTTTCACAAAAAAAATTTTTTGGTCGAGCTACAGCATTTTGAAAATAGGCAAAAAATACACTTGTGATGAAAATAATGTGAAACACCAAAATTTTAAATGTACACTGCTCCTGTGTGGTAGAAACTTGATTTTTTTTTTTTTTTTAATTTTAAAGCTATTGAATTGGCCTTTATGTTCACAGTAATTGATCAAAGTAATATTGCTTGATGGCAAAAAAAGTATATAACAAAAAATTTTAATTTTCCACAAATTTAGGATTAATTTTTTTTTTAAGAAAAAGACTTATCGGGTGGGTAAATGTGCCAACCTGCACTCCTACTAGGGTTGTCTTAGCAGTAATTTTATTTTTATCCTGTGATGCATGCAACTCATAAAATTAATTTTTAAAATATGCAAAATTTCAAAAAAATCAACATTTTTGAATTGCAATATCTTGAAAACCCCATTTTTTTTAATTCTGAAATTTTGTCCAAATAATGACCTAATGATAGGTAGTTAACTGGGGGAATCAGGTTACTGGATTTTTGCCTTGAAATTTTCCTACAAATTTTTGAAAATGCACTTTTCTTCTGTTCAAACCTCACGGTTGAGTTATTAAAAAAAAAAAAACTTTGAAAGATATTTCTGAAAAGTTTGCCTGAGTATAATTCCCAAATTGCAGTGTCAATCTATATTTTAAAGTAGTTTTTATGATTTTTAATAATTGTCACCTATGTACATGTTTCATTTTTTTTTAATCCATAGTCTGTAGACATACAATACATTATCTCAGTTGCAGTTAAGATTCAATTTCTATTTACATAAGAAAAAAGGCCTCAAAAAACAAAATTATGTGCTTACCATCATAACTACAAATTATTCAAACTGAGAAAAGCTGCAGGATTTTATTAATTTCCTTCTTATCAAAGGTATGAAGTTGTGCAGAACGTCCAACAGGAGTTGGGGCATTCACCTTTAGAAGTACATTTTTTAAGGGCACTGGACACTTGCCCTGTTTTCTTGCCACATTCTTCTGGCCACCAAAAACCTCTTGCTGGTCCGTGAGGGTGCATGAAAAATACTGTTATGTCCTCGAATTCTTTAGATATGTTTGTAATCTGTCCCATCCATCCACCAGTTATTGTCATAAATGCATCCTATAAATTCTCCTATTTGAAAATAATTCACAGAAAATGGGTTCTTTTTTTGTTGTTGGCTTGAAAATTGCATTGCTTTATGTGGGTGCCGGACTGTTCTGGCCATTGATGGTTTATTTCCTTGTACTTACCAGGAATGCTGTGACTATTTCAACAACAGATTTTACTGTATCCCACTCTTCTACTTTGCTGGTTCAGTAGGATTGAACTTCACAAGTTGTGAGGAGTAGAAGTTTCGTCTTTGGGATCAAGGGGTAGACAGTTTCAACAAATGAAGGTGCATCTCGTATAGCTTGTGAAGCTTCTTTCTGTAAGTTGAATTTAGTAGCAAAATGTTTGCACAGGCCACCCACACCATCACATGCACTCTTGCATTGGCCTGTGGCTGAGATCTACTTCCTTGTTACATTTGGGTCCCCCTTCATAAGTTCATAGAACTGATATTTGTTTTTGAAGTGCCCGGCTGCTCCATCTGAGACATAAACAATTGTTTTAAATTCTTCCAAAGGACAAATCTTAGCAATTTCACTTTTTATGAGCAGAATGGCACACAGAGCATGTGCTGTGTCATGGCTTATATCATTCATACATGAGATTCTTCCGCGAATTCGCGGAATTCCGCTTTTTTTCGGCATCATTTTGGTCATTCTCGAAGTCATTGCAAAAATGAAGAGAAATTTTTCAGGATTTTTTAGGGGGTCGTCGTTCTATAGAAAAAAAAAAAGCGGAATTCCGCGATTCCGCTTTTTTGTGGAGTAAAATAACCAAGCGCTTTCTAGCTGAAAGCGTTGCTTTTGGAGCAGACGCGGGGGCAAGAAGAAATGTTGGAGGGTGGAGTCAGGAGCTCAATTCGTTTAATGCTGTCAACAATGGATGGGTTGTCAGTCACTTGAGCATCGCAGCGCAAAGGGTGGATGGAAGCTCCGCCTACTTCGTGCGTTAGGGAAACTCCCGCAGCCCTTTCCGTGTCTTGCGGGAAATCGCCACTCTGCATTCTATCAGGGCCAAACTATCCGCTTGATTCTATCCGTGACGTCATCGCCAGAAACTCTTTGTAATTTGCAAATGTACCCGAATGCGTTCCTGCTTTTCTGAGATCGTTCGAGAATCGAAGCTCTCGTGAATCCTCTTCCTACGGAGGATGCCAAAAAATACGGAATCTCCGTAATTATTACGGATTTCCCCCGGGATTACGGGTGACTAACAAAAAAATTATGGATATTCAGATTTTCGCTGTTATTAAGAAAGTTTTACTGATTTTGTAAATAATCGACGTAAAGCCTCTGAACAAAGTTCGTAACACAGCCCTTTGTCTTTTTTTTAGCCCTTTGTCTTTTTTTTTCTCTTCTCAGGTGGTGGAATTTGTTTTGCTTGTTTCAAAGTGTGAACAAAAAAAAAAAAAAATGCCCGTCGTGCTTCTTTCTGCCGTGGCCCGGGATTACGTCGACCTGAAGCGTCTAAATAAAGTTCGTGACGCAGCTTTCTTTTCTTAAATTCGTTCTACCGCCCCGCCCCCGAAGAGAAGGAATTTGTTTTGCTTGTTTGAAAGCTAAGTGGAAAGTAAGAATGGCGCCACGCCGCGGGATTATGTAGGCCTGGTGGTCTTCTTTTGCCGTGATCCGGAATTACGTTAGTTCGGATGTGCTTCTTTTGCCGTGATCCGGAATTACGTTAGTTCTGCATGTGCTTCTTTTGCCGTGATCCGGAATTGCGTTGGTTCGGACGTGCTTTCACTGTTGCCCGGAATTGCTTCTGCCCGATGCCTCTGAACCATGTTGTGACGAACCTTTTTTTTTTTTTTCTAAGGAGGAGGAATGTGTTCTGCTTGTTTGAAAACTTAGTGGAAAGAAAGCACGGCGCCCGGCTAGGATAACGTCGGCCCGAAGCCGCTGAACAAAGTTCGTGACGCAACTCTGTTTCTTTCCTTTTTTTTTTTTTTTCTAAGGAAGAATGTGTTTTGCATGTTTGAAAGCTAAGTGGGGGGGGGGAGGCACGGCTTTGGGCCAGTATTACGTCGGGCCGAAGCCTCTAAAAAGTTCGTGACGCAGCTTTCCGTTTTTTTTTTGTTTTTTTTTCCATTCTTTCTCTCTAAGAAGGAATTTGTTTTGCTTGTTTGAAAGCTAAGTGGAAAGATTGTGTCATGAGAGGCTCAAAAACAGGGTTAAAAACAAGAATTCGGCAGAGAAAATTTCCCCACTTGCTTGACGTTGATGGAGATTCATGTCACCATATTCACAATGCAAGCAAAAAATTTTGCAAGCCATTTTATAAGGTTACATTGAGAAATACTTTATTGACTTCTTCAATGACTAAAAACTAAGCTGTGGATATATGTTTCTAATTCTTGCAAGTTTCTAATTGCTTGACTAAATTCACAAACTTTCCTAGACAAATACTTTTCACCTCAGGATTTAGCTAGTAAAGATTCACATGTAAGTTTTAAATCTGATTTTTTTTAAATATTTCATTTTATTTTGTTCTTAAATCCCTACTTGTCTATTGTGAATATAATAATGTGCTTCACTTTAATATTTACTTACATAATTTACAGAAAATAATTCCATATGGCTAGCGTACTCTTAAATATTGTATATGCTGTATTTGAATTTGCTCAACGCGCGTTCGCGTGTCCCAATTTTCCACCTAGTTAAAAAGTTCAGCTTTTTTTTTGTCATCGGCCGGTCTCATGTATGATCATTGCATGCTACCACAAAAGACTTAGTCTCATTTGGAAAGTATGCAATGCATGTAAAGAGTGAGATCTGGACATTGTTTGCTAGTAGTAACTTTGCACTTCATCAGGTAGAATTACAGATCAGTTTTGAGCAAAGTCAAAGTGCAACACCAACACTGGACTATGTGCTGCAGACTGTTTAACCTCTGCTATCCCATTTCTCTGGATCCGCTCATTATAAATTGCAGAAGAGTTTCTTCCCTCTAGATATCCCCCACCTTCAGTAACTCTTATTTTTATTGACTCCCCTAGTGACTCTCTAGGAGCCTTAATAGGTGTTCCACAGTATTCCATAAAAATTGCACCATTTTCAGTGCCACAGCTTTGGAAAATCAAACTTTGAAATCATATCAGCTGCAGTTTAGCTAAAAAATATCGCAAATTGCAGTTTACTCACGAGTCAAAAATTGCCCAAGTTTCATAAAATCGTTCAACACCATTTTCACTGTTACTAATTTTTTCTTGCCATTTACGGATTTGGTCACATTTGGCGACTTGGTGAATGCTTAGTGCGAGCCCTGCCGGGAATTGTGTTCTCTTGCTATTAAATATTTACTAAATAATGTTTACAGTTCTCATTTTTTTACTGAATTCAAAAATTGGAAAAAAAAGAAATTGAAAAAAAGTGTCATTTTCAAAAATATGTAAGAAAATTTCAAAGCAAAAATCCAGTAAACTACCTACCATTAGGACATTATTTGGACAAAATTTCAGAATTTTTAAAAATGGGGTTTTTGAGATATTGCAATTCAAAAATGTTGATTTTTTTTTAATTTTGTATAATTTAAAAATTAATTTTATGAGTTACAAGCATCACAGGATAAAAATAAAATTACTGCTAAGACAACCCTAGTAGGGGTGCAGGTTGGCACACTTACCCATCTGATTAGTTTTTTTCTTTAAAAAAAATGCTAAATTTGTGGAAAATTAAAAAAAATTGCAATAAATATATATTTTTTTGCCATCTGGCAACATTCGTTTGACCAATTTCTGTGAATTTGAAGAAAGGCCAATTCAATAGCTTTAAAATAAAAAAAACAACTTGAGTCTACTTGTTCAGGAGCAGTGTGCTCTTATAAATTTGGTGTTTCACATTATTTTCGTCACGAGTGTATTTTTTGCCTATTTTCAAAATGCTGTAGCTCGACCAAACATTTTTTTTTTATGGAAAATCCTTTTGCAGTATATACCTCTATTAGGAGTAGCTACCATAATTTTTTCAAACAAATTGGAGGTGGTCAACTGACACATGTTGGTCATGGCTGCCTGAATTGAGATGGAAATGGTCTTTAGTTTAGTCTTTCAAAGCAGTCTCTAAACCCCAATGCCTAAATTTTCTTTCAACTCTTCTGATCCTGCTGATTTTATTCTTCATTATTGGTTAAAACAGTACATAAAATATCAGAAGTAGTGCACTGTGTTGCATAAAGAAAATTTACTGAGAGTCTTAAATGCCGCCTCCGGTGGCGCAGTGGTCTAAGCACTGGCTTATGACCGTTCGTCCGAGTTCCAATCCCGGTGAAGTATGTATGTTGTGTTTGTTTGACGGTGCTGGCTCTCTCCCTTCCCTGCAACCAGTGGACATAAATTAGGCACGGGTGACTGCTTATACAGGGTTCATATGGTCCTTAAAGTCCCTTTTAAGGACTTTTAAAGACCGTTAAAAGTCCTTAAGAACTCCTTATTTTTGATTTCCAATTCTAAGGCCCTTAAAAGTCCTTATTTTTTAAAACAAGTGCTCCCCCCCCATCATCTTGTTTTTGTGCTGCAGTAATGGGCATCCCAACCCTGCTTCTGTTTTTGTTTGTGTGTCTGTAAATATGCAAACCTGTTTACCAGGGGAGCTTTAGATAATCCCCTGGAATGTTCTTAGAAATGATCTCCTTCAATACCCCACCCCCACTTTTCCCATTGTGGCCTGCATGACTTACCTTGCCTGACCTTACCAGTGGGATTAACATCTGTGTTGTGTGTCTTTTCAGCAGTCAGAGGCTCAAAGCAAAGGTGGGGGGGGGATTCTGTTTGACTTCACAATTTATGGTGTCAGTTGTCTCGTTTGGTCTGATCTATCTAGTGTCTACTGCTCTACTCAATTCACCTTGCTTCATTGTCGCTGTGTCTCCTGCTTGTCCTTCTTTTCGGCGTGTATTTAATTTTCTTTGTGGGCAAAGTACAGTGGATCCCACTTTAAGAAGTTTTCCCGTTTAAGAAGTTTTATTTTTAGAGTCTCGATTTTTTCCCCATAGTGCTGATGTTAATTTTTCCCACTTAAGAAGTAACGATGTTCCAAGTTTTCCCGCTGAAGAAGTTGTAAGTGTCACAAGTTTCTAAGTAAGAACATACGATTTTGGAACTCTTCCAGCAGATAAGTATATGTCCAAGAAGTTCAGAAGAAACGTTTCCCGTACATGTAGCAAGCGAAGTCCCTGCCGGCTTCCCACGGTCAACGCAGGGGGTCATGTTTAGTCCCCCCACTTCTTCTACGTCTGCCCTTTGTGTATCACAATCGCCTTATTTTTGGGGCTGGGGAAAGGCTGGGAAAGGAAACACATGCTGAAAGTTTGTCATTCTGTCAGAGTTAGGCTCAGATGTTGCACCTCACATATGTGGAGTTAAACGTTTAGTTTTATTGTTGAAATGCGTAGCTAGAAATATGGCGTCTAAAGGCATCAAAAGAAAAGCTTTATCTGTGGTTGAGAAACGAAACATTATTACAAAAGTTGATGAAAACCCGCATTTAACTAGGGTGCAGATAGCAAAAGAACTAAATTTACCTGTTACAACCCTCAACGGTATAGTGGCAAAACGTTGACAAAGATGTTCCCACTTTTGAAATGCAAAATATGGACGATATTTGCGATATCTAAACTTAACGAGGATGATGAACCAGAAACGCAAGAAGACGAGTGCTGGCCAATTCCAACTTTAGCTGAAGCTGGTAAAGCGCTTACAAACTTTTCGCTGCTTTATAGAAAGCCACGAACGTGTTCCAACGGGCATAATGAGAAATTTGAGGGAAATTGACACAAACTTTGTAAATCTAGTGGAAAAAAAGGAAGAAACAAACGCTTTTTAGATCAGTATTTTTGTAATCCTGTAGCATAATACATGTAGCTTTCAATTCTCATATTCAAGTTTAAATGGGTAAGTTGTGAAATTTTTTGTTACTTTAAAATTAACTAAAATGTAATTTCTGGATTTAATCTATGCCACATTTTTAATCGCTAAAGTTTTACAAAACCCAATCGGACACTTCCCGTTTAAGAAGTTTTCATCGCTTCGTCCCAACGAAAACTTCTTGAGTGGGATCCACTGTAGTTTATATTTGGTGCAAAATGCCTGGTAAATGGCCACTAGCGCTGTTTAACCCTTTAACGACCATGACCCCAAAATCTTGTATTACTCTAAATACCATAACTCCCCGAAACTGTCTGTTGGTTCACTTCTTTGTTTAATAACAACAATAGTGACCGAGAGCGGCTCCTGCTGATCCCTCAAAGGTCGTTCAAATTTTAAAAACAGGTAAGGGTAGAAAATCTGACTCGCTCTATCTAGGTGTTTCGGGCGGCTATGGCCGTTTGTATGTACGGGTGTTTTGGGCGTTATGGTCGTTAAAGGGTTAATCCCCTACATATGTATATATACACACCTGGTGATATTCCAGTGACGCAGTGACACACACCTGGTGATATTCCAGTGACGCAAAATATCAATTGCAGTGTAGGTCCTTAGTCTAGTGTTCTCCCTAGATTTTTTTTTTCAGCTGGGTGGCAAGAACTTTTAGCTGGATAGTATTAACGATCCCTTCCTCAATCAAGGAAAAAATGGATGTTGTTTTGCGGAACATTATATTTATTAAACATCTTTAGCAGTATGGTAGGCATTAATGTAATATAACATGACAAACAACATTAGAAAATTGTACATAAATGATAAAAAAATAGAGTACTTACTAATAAATCCTATTTCACACAGATTTCAGCCAGTTTTCACCAATATTTATGGATTCTCTGTCTAGCTTAGTGAGAAGTGTCAACACAGTCAGAGGAGCCCCTTAATCTTTGAAATTTTGGCTTTGGCTGAAATGTGTATAATTTTTGCGGTCTATGTACATTTAGTGACCTTTTGGCCGAAATTGTTTATTTCAGGGTTTTATGACCAGCAGCAGCCCTAATTTAGGGCCACTGGTTTCAGGGAAGGGAGAGAGCCAGTGTTGTAAGACAAACATACCACCAATGCATTGTATGAGACTTCAACCCTGGGCCACCTGGACAAATTATCAAAAGCTAGTGCTTAGGCCACTGTGCCTGTGCTTATTGGCGTAACCAGAAATTTCTTAAGGGGAAGGAGGGTCCATGGGTTTGGTTCATTGGTGAAAGCCCCATGTATATATATATATTGCTTTAAATTCATACTAAATCTCCCCTCGGGGAGGGGGGGGTTCAGACCCAAGGACCACCCCTTGGCTACACCTATGCTGGTGCTCAGTCATTTGACTAGGTGAGCAAATGTATTTTTGTTTGGCTTATATTCTCTACACTTCTAAAAGTATGACTGAAGAAATGCTTTTTGATAGCTTGAACTAGCAGAACTTTCTGTGCTTTGGTTATACTTTGTGTGATATATAACTTTATGACCAGGTGGTATAAATGTTTAAGCAAGGTGGCACAAATGTGCGTGTATTTTACACACACATATTCAACACTTTTTCCACTTCTAAAAGTTTACTGGAGCAATTCTATCATATTGCAAAATTACCATTCATTTTTCTGGTGCATAGGTGTCCTAGGCAGCATGTGATTTTTTTTTTCAGGCTTTTTACCACTCCGTGAAAACATTTAAAGGTAGAAGGAGGTTTCTCTCCTTAACTGAGACTAACTGGTACTGTATGAGGGGGTTGCAGAGATGTAAGGTCAAACAATATTCATGTCTTAACCAGGATTTAAACCTAGTTTTCCATTTGGAATACAACTGGCTAGGAAACCCAAGACTTATGACAAGGCGAGTCTAACTATAGAGTAGAAGGTACTGAGTGTGTATCTCTATTGCATAATATATTTCCAGTCTCAAAGCCATATTTGTGCATGAACTGGGAGTTAAAGAGTACATTTATGTTCTAAACATTGTGCTTACATACATTAAAAAATAATCTGTTTTAGCCTCATTTTGAAAAAATTCAGGTTGCACATTTTGGTGACTTCATTGTCATTGCCAGGTGTATTAGAGAGGCTATATACCAGAAGATATGCACTGCAGATGGGAGGGTAAGGGAATGGTTAAGTTGTTTTAGGGGCATTAAATATTGTTCCTTTCTGGTCTGAGGGTTAGAAATTGTCAGTAGAAGGGTCACCAGGAAGTTTCGTTTTGTTCTGTTTCCTGTCTTCAGCTTCTAAAAATGCTGTAAATACTGAGCAACTTCTAATTCATGGTCAGTAGGTTATGTAATATTAATTCAAAGTATTATTCTAGAAATGGTTCAGATCTGGTTTGAGAAATTGATGTTTTCAGAAGTGGAACTATGGTGCAATAAAGTGTGTTGTTGCTAGGAAATATTTTCTACACTTCACATTATGGTTTATGATTGAAGCTCAGTTATGTTTGGTAATATGGCCGGGATTTCATACATAAAGTTAGTGTTACAAGTTGGAGCTTTGATGGGAGCAAGTCAGTTAGTAGTTGAGTTTCTCACGCACTGTCTTATTTGAATATTTTCTTAAGGTGGGTGGACACCCTGAAAAAATAATTTTTGTTAAAAAAAATTATATCTCCCATTTATCTTTCCAAAAATGTTAAATTTATGCGAAAAGACAGAGTAGTTCATAAGGTATGAGATTTTTTTGAAGTTGTGTTTCAATATTTTCACCAGAAGTGGTCTTTCATGTTTACCGGAAGTTGTGCAGTTTTGTCAAATTCAGTTAGGATTTTGCATTTAACTATAATATCCTTTATTTAATATTTTTTTAAATAATAATATTTCGTCCCTGATGTGGCAATATGGCATTTCTAATTGTTTTGTTCGCAGCTGTTAGTGTTTTTTGTTCTATTCGCATGAGAAGTCAAAAGTTGATTTGTTTTGGTGTTAGCTTTCTTTTCAAAATCCATCCAAATTGTTTTGCATTTGCTTTTGTGTATTTTACTCTTTTAAAAACATATTTACATTGTCAAAAGGTCATCAAATGGTTAAGTTATACTCTATTAGGAAAAAGAAGTGAATTCACAGGCAATTGCTTTACTGTGAAGGAAAATGTTTCTTCTGTTCCAACTGAGAATGCCAGCTCCTCCAAACTGAAATTAAAACATATTGCCAATGAAGGTAATCTGCTGGAAGAACTGTCAGGTAACATGATTATAGATCCAAAATTACTGTCTCAAGTGTTTGAAAATGTTTTGTGCCCACACTGTTCTTGCAAAGATTTGAAACTTTCTGAAGCAAGAAAGGCTGGCCTGTAATCTGATTTTCAGCTTCAATGTGAGACATGTGACCACAAGCAAACACTCCAAAGCTCTTACGAACTGGGTCTTCAACTGCCTGAAATAAATGCATGATTAATTTATGGTATGCGAGAACTGGGTCATGGCATGGATATTCAGGCTCGAAAAAATTGTACATAATTTTGGACCTGCCTCCACCTCCGAATCGTTCTCGTTTCACCCAAATATCGAGGAAAGGTGGAGACGTTGTTCAAACTGTAGCACGGAGTGTTATGATAAACTGCAAATGAAGTAAAAAATACAAATTCTTTTTCTCTTTCAAGTGATTCATATGTTATTTGTGTTTCTGTGGATAGAACATGACAGGAGCATGGATATTCTTCTCTGAATGGTGGTTGTGTTGCTGCAATTTCTGTCAACACAGGGAAAGTTGTTGATGTTGAGCCTATGTCGTCATACTGCAAAATATGTCTGAGGCTTCGAAAGCAGCAAACAATATTGCATTTAGATCTGCAGCTGAAGAAAGTTGATCATACTTGCAGCTGTAATTACACAGGTTCTACAGGGGATATGGAAACTACCGGTGTGTATCGCATTTTTGAAAGATCCAAGCAAACCCGGGGTCTAATATATTCGGAATTTTATCAGGGTTCCCACGGCCCTTGAAAACTCCTTGAATTTAGTTTTCCTTTTCAAGGGCCCTTAAATTTTGTAAGAGTCCTTGAAAAGTACTTTATTTTTTTTTTTTTTTTCTGTTCACCAAATTTCAGAATAGCTGCTGTTTGTTGAAGAGAAGCTATCTCCAAAATGTCGCAGGTGGGTGCATTGTGTTGTTCTCATGGAATCAGGAGCACGTAGCTGTCGCATTTCCGGTTTTCACACGGTTGTGATTCTGAATTATGATAAGCGAATGCAAGGGGAATTCTTTTGAACTATGATAAGTGAATGCGAGGGAGTGTACAGTACTAGCATCTCAAACTGGGTTTGCGATCTGCTGAATGATTGTAGCCCAGGAATCCAGTCTAAAATTTCGGTTGTCCATTGGTGGTCTGTCCTTCTGGCAATATGTCCAGCCCATTCCCATTTCAGGGATTTTACTCTGATCATGATATCTTCCATATATGCAGTGTATGTATACACACACACACACACACTGAAGAGCAATTAAATTAAAGACAGCTGGCGTTATGCAAATGTGGCGCTGTGGACGGCCCTGTAAACAGAAACGACATGACGTATGCAGCGATCCGACAATATAAGGAGTGATGCGGTGGGAATCGGTAGGAGTCGGACGCAGTATGAGTAAGACGAAGGATCTAAGCACATTTGATCGTGAGCAAATTGTTGGGACACGACGAATGGGTCATTCCATCTCGGAAGTCGTGCAGGCACTGGAATTTTCACGAGCCACTGTGTCATGGGTGCACCGTGAGTACATTGAATCCGGTAAAACCATCCCTGCAAGGGCCAACTGCCGTGGACAACAGTGTGTGGATGAGCAGGGTCATCGTCGGCTAGCTCGCATTGTAACAGCGGATAGACAGGCCACAGTGTAAGAAATCACTACAATTTAACGCTGGTGCACAAACACGTGTAAGCAGCCACACCATCCAGAACCATCTCCTCGCTATGCGGTACAGAAGCCATCGTCCCATGAGGGTACCGCTGCTGACCGCACCTCACAGGATGCAAAGATTAGCATGGGCGCGGGAACAACGCCACTGGACCCTAGACATGTGGAAAAATGTTGCCTGGACTGATGAGTCGAGATTCACGTCGGTACATGTGGATGGCAGGATACGAGTATGGCGCAAACCACATGAAGCAATGGATCCTTCTTACCAGCAGGGTACTCTTCAAGCTGGTGGGGGTGGCATTCTCGTCTGGGGGCTGTTTACGTGGACTGAAATGGGAGCCCTGGTACGTGTGACATCGTCCCTCGCAGGTCAACGTTACCTAAATATCCTGGACAACCATTTGCTCCTGTTTGTGTGTCTTCAACACCCCACTGGGGACCTCATCCTGCAACAAGACAATGCACCGTGCCATCGCTCCCGAATTGTATGCGAATGGTTGGATGAACACTCCACTGACGTGACCTTGCTTCCTTGGCCAGCTAGGTCGCGTGACCTCAATCCCATCGAGCACATCTGGTATGCCATCGAGAGAGATGTTCGAGGCTCTGACCCCCCTCCGTCAAATCTTCGTGAACTGTGGGAGCTTGTTCAGGGGTCGTGGATCCGTATGGCTTCCCAACGCTTCCGGTGTCTTGTCGAGTCCATGCCGAGGCGAATCGCCGCCATCATCAGGGCGAAAGGTGATGCTACACGTTACTAGACAGGTATCTCTAATTCAATTGCTCTTCAGTGTATATATATACACTGAAGAGCAATGGAATTAGAGTTTTTTCTGGCACTTGCTTCAGTGTATATATATATACACTATAAGGACAGACCATCGATGGACAGCCGACATTTTAGATTGGATTCCAAGGGACAGGAAAAGACCCAGAAGAAGACCACGTGGAAGATGGGTGGATGAAATTCGAAAGTATGCGGGAGTGACATGGAGGAGACTGGCACAAGACAGACAGTTGTGGAGGAAACTTGGGGAGACCTTCGTCCAGCAGTGGATTGATAATGGTTGACAATGATGATGATATATACACTGAAGTGCCAGAAAAACTGGTACAGACGAGCTTATGCAAAATACATAGCAACGTCACCTATGCGTGTTGCTATGCGCATAGCAACGTCACCTACTCGGTTGC
Source organism: Macrothele yani (assembly GCA_039090855.1). NCBI lineage: Eukaryota > Metazoa > Arthropoda > Arachnida > Araneae > Macrothelidae > Macrothele > Macrothele yani. Next base: position 122,431,569 of record CM076996.1, read on the forward strand.
ATCCGCCAATGCGCATATAAAGCGATAAACGTTTTTGCCAGCTGTCAGAGCTGTTTTCGGCATGAGAATGACAAGTAACGATTTAAGCGATTTTCAACGCAGTGTCATAGTTAGCGCTCATGAGATGGGCCATATTATTTCGGAGGTAGTCGGATTTTCACGGACGACCATTGCAATTGTGTACCGTGACTACAAAAATTCCGGCAAAACCTCCAATTTACGATACCAGTGTGGCCGTAAAAAGACATCGGGCGAACGTGACCATCATCGGCTGTCAAGAATCGTTTCACGCGATAGGCATGCAAAACTCTCGCAGGTATCATCGGAATTCAATGCTGGAGCCTCAACAGGCATCAGCGTCTGGACTGTGCAACATACCCTGCACGATATAGCCTTTGGGAGCCGATGCCCAACTTGAGTCCCCTTGATGGGTGCATGACACAGCTATGCGCCTCGCTTGGGCACGGCAACACTGCCACTGGACACTTGATGACTGGAAACAAGTATCCTGGCCTGATGAGTTGTGTTTCCAACTGTGTCGGGCAGATGGAAAGATTCGTGTGTGACGCAGACCCCATGAAGCCATGGATTCCGCCTGTCAAAAGGGAACTGTACTGGCTGGTGGGGGGGGGATGTCGGTAATGGTATGGGGTGTGTTTAGCTGGACTTCACTGGGACCCCTGGTACATCTACAAACGTCTGTGACTGTCCAACGCTATGTGCTCATCCTTTCTGACGAGGTACACCCGTTCATGTCCTGCATTCATGCTGATGGGTTGGGCCTGTTCCAACAGAACAATGCACCTCCACACAAATGTTAGGATGCCACATTATGTTTAGAGGAGCATTCATCTGAGTTTGGGGTGTTGCCATTCCCACCCAAGTCTCCAGATCTGAACGTGATAGAACACATTTGGGATGCCATGCAACGCGCTATCCAACACAGGAATCCGAGACCTCGGAGTACACCCGAATTGTGGAGCGCTCTGCAGGAAGTATGGTGTGCATTGCCTACAGCAAATTTCTAGAAGCTAGTGGAGTCAATGCCTCGTCGTATTTCTGCAGTCCTGCGCTTCCGTGGGGGACCTACCAAGTATTAGACTGGTGTACCGGTTTTTCTGGCACTTCAGTGTATATATAATTTAAATATCAAAAGCAACATGTAATTGACAAAGCCACAGCAAACAGCTTACCGTAGTTCTATATTCCTCCTTTTCTCCCTGTGGTCATTAATGTTTTTACAAATCAGTAATTACATTTTTCAGTATTAAGGTGATTTCAGTATACACACACACACACACACACACAAGACAGACCGTTGTGAAGGAAACTTGGGGAGACCTTCGTCCAGCAGTGGATTGATAATGGTTGACGATGATGATGATACACATGCAGCCACAGGGCTCGACAAATATGTTCTAGATCTAGGAGCCAGGTGAAACGAAGTCAATAACACTTGAACAAAAACATGTTTGGTTATGACGCTCAGGGGTGCAGAATATGTCCGAACGTGCGAACAAGGTTCGGGTGAAATTAAGGCAGCTCTGGGGAAATTTTTGCCCGGGGGTAAAATAATAATAGTGGGAATGAAACGAAAAATTGACTTATTAACAACGAATATAACGTGAAAAATAGGAGTAATTTACTTCAAGGTAATGAGGTAATCATTTTGAAAAATATGTCGTTATGAATACAAGAGGTTATGAGGGCTGTGACGTACTGCGAACTGCCGCTCGCAAACTATTCACCTTAGTAATGCCAAGGCGGAAACGGCGTGGCATGAGTAACAAGTATGACGCAACCACTAGTCACGCTAATAAAAGTTTTCAAAACTAATGGTCCGCACCGGCGGCACAGTGGTCTAAGCGATGGCTTCTGATCATTCGTCCTAGATGGGTCCGGGTTCGAATCTCGGTGAGGCATGGATGTTGCGTTTGTCTCATGGCGCTGGCTCTCACCCTTCCCTGGAACCAGTGGCCCTAAATTAGGGACGGGCGACTGCTTATAGCCCACTGAGTTGCTCCAGGTGATCGTTAAACCTCCAATAGAAAAAAATAATGGCTGCGAATGTGTTTTAGGCACCAATTTGAAACATTATTGGGGGTTCCGGACATTTTAAAGCGAATGACCCATGCATTTTTCAAAGGATTTAAGTCTAATTTAAATTTCATTCTGTTAAATTATCGGGTACAGTTAGATGCCTGGAATGCTAGAATGAAATAAATTATAATTAATTTTTTAGCTGTTTATTTTTCAGCCTCTCTGCCCCGGGTTACTTCTTGTTTCGCCTATTCTTTGTACGTCGAAAGTTAATGTGTTCCACCATTTTAGGCGAGGAAAGAATTCTCGATTCGCCTATTCCTGTCTTGCCTAGAAGTTTCACTTGCTAGGGGGGAGAGATTCACCTGGAGCACTAAATCTTTAGTGCGTTTAAAAAAAGAAAAAAAAGGACAATTCTTTCCGTGAAAAAAAAAAAGCTAGTTATTCATCATTGGAATAAATATTAGTTTTTTTTTTTGTTGTTTTTTTTTTCAAATTTCTAAGTAATAGGCTTTTAAGGATAGTTATTGATCATCGACATATACTGTAATAATCTTTTAAACTTGTATGAAAATCCGCTATAGTTTTGGGGGAAATTTCAGACAAAAAAAAGTTCTGGGGAAATATTGGGCCCTGAACATTTTCTGCACCCCTGAATACGCTGGAACGAAAAGTGGTAAACCATATTTGTTTTCAATTTTTTTTTTTTTTTTACAAAAAAAAACCTATTGTTGCAAAAGAAAGTTCCAATTTGCTTCGTAATTTTCTTTTCCATTCGTAAGTAGATGATCTCAAAATTTCAAATTTCGATTTTTTTAAATACTATTTGCGGATGTCATATTTTGTACATACTATTTCAAAGTACTATATATATTTTTTTTCTTTATATAATCTGTAAACCATAAAATTCAGAAAAAAAATTTCATTCGTGAGATCCACAAGGACATAGTCCAAAGGCCGTGGAAAAAAAAATACCATGTGTAACCCGCGCCAGCATATGATCTGTAGATCGTGAAATTCTGAGGAAAACAAATTTTTCCTTCGCATAATCTGCGGCAGTACGTCTCAGACTATGATATTTAAAAAAAAAAAAACAGTCCATACCTGCCAACATTGGCAACAGCCTTGTTACTAATAACGTATTGCATGGCATACATGGACTATTTTACGAAATGATCCATCTCTTTGTAAAAAACAAATGCACCTCAACAAAACATTACAACAAACAAGGACTCTAATGAAACAAACTTAACTCGTGCGAAACACGAAGTTGATTCTCCAGCGAGGTTCGAAACTTGTGTTTTTGTGGATAGAACATGGAAGAAGCATGGATATTCTTCTCTGAATGGTTGTGTTGCTGCAATTTCTGTCAACACAAAAACACTGAATATCAAGGGACCTTAGACCAAGGGGCTAAGGTCCCTTGATATTCAGCGTTTCTCCCAAGCCAACGTTGCTGCAACACCTAATGCAAAAAAGGCTAGAAAAATCTTGAGGGCAAAACTGGACATACACCAGACAAATGAAGGGGAGACCTACAAATATGGTGGCTTTTAAATTCATTCAAATATGTTATCCATTGTTTTCAACAAGTTATTTTGCTATTTTCTCAAATTTGAAAATGTTCGTGTTTTGAAATCCGATTGTGATATCTTAATAAAAAATGGTGCAATCTCAATTTTTGGGGTGTATTTCATCTCTGTTATGTCTGTTGTGCAATGAATTAAAGGTTTTGCTTTGGAACAAATACATTTGGAGATATATGACATCAAATTTAGAACTTGAACATTTTTTTTCATTAAATTTTCAGAGAAAAATATATTACTTTGAATAATTGTCAGAACTACGACTGTAGTTCATTGCATAGTATCTTGATTTATTGTTTAGAAAAATAATTATTATTCTGCATTAAAAATTTCTCAAGCTATTAGCATTACAAAATACCATTAATTATTTATTAATTAAAATTAATTAGCTGCACATTTTATAACTTTTTTGACAAATATTACTAATTAGATGCTTAATTTCTTGTGTTCCAAATGTTGAAAAGATATTTTTAAAAATGAACAAAAAGTTATTTAGGGTGTCCACCCACCCTTAAGTCTAATATAAAGTGGTTTTTAGTCAATTGCAATGTTATAATTATTTAGACTAATGCAGTCATGTTTTCTTATTAACAGTTGGAGTTCTGATACCTTCATCAAGGATCCAGGAGTTGATCACACCTACACATTCGACAGCAGTGTTGATGAATTCAGTGAAACATATGGAAGGTATGTTGTGTACTGTTACTAGGGCAAAGGAAGTTAAAACTTCATTTGTGTGTGCGTGTTGAGTATTTGGATGTATGTCGGTAAAAGCTAATTTAAACTCTAATGAATTGATGAGTTGCACTAAATACCACTTTATTACGTGATATTTAGACCCTTTAATTTACTGAGCAAAAGCTCATGTTAGTATACGTTTATTTGAGAGTATGTTACATGTTAACACGTGAGGGTATTCTCACAAACTGTCAAGTAATGTGTTCAAATAAATGCTTACCCATATGTATTATAGCAGGAGCCATAAATTTTATGGAATTCCCACCAATTCTAATTGTCAAGCAAGACCTTTTCTGACTACGTCTGCAGAACTGGCAAGTCAAGCAAAGTTCCAAAGATAGTGTTAGATTGCAGTTACTATACATAATCATTATTTTCATGCTAATTGCAAAAATAACTGATGTAGCAGTGTGCAATCACTGAGCAATATACAAATGCTGGAAATTCAACCTATGTGCTAGCCCTTTCATGCAATACACATTTAACCTATTGCAGTCAAACAAACCTTTGCTTGAATTTTATCGAGATATCACAGAAATCCTGTCATTCTTCTGTTCCTCATGGTTTTTAAAAAGTGCATTAAAAATCCCGACGTCCGGACTCCACAGCTCCTTATTTAACCAGTGGGTGTCCCGACTGGGAGAAAATTAGTTTGGTTATTTCTCACAACACACAGAAAAAGATCAGCTGAGACCATTATGATCGAGAAGACCAAAGCATATAATTCCAATTTAAATGTCCCAGTCGAATGATCTCCAGCATGGTTGAACACGATAAAACAAGAAAAACAACGAATTATTCAAACAAGAAGACCCAGTCGACAAGTGCAAAGAAGATTAAACAAGAAAGATGACACCGAATTTTCGGGTGTAATAAGCATGTCTTTTGAATCCGTTCTGACGCAAATTAAATTTATCAAAGCTATTCAAAGTCAAGAGATTTTGCTACAAATAGATCATACGCAGAAATTAATACTTATGCCTCCTGGTGGCCAAACTATTCTTTACCAAGCATTAGAAATTATGTGAAAAATATTTTCCATCAGGTCTTGTATGCGATACAGGAAGAATTCTTCAAATCGGAGTTTTAGAAGCAGATATAACACAGAAAATGCAGTTTGCCTTTGTGCCCCCTAGCACAGTGTTTCTCAAAGTGTGTTGTTCCGTGGAACACCGGGATTCCGCGACGGTTCTCCAGGGGTTCTGCAAGCAATTTGTAAAACATCGCCGAAATTTTCAAGAAACCCGTAACCAACTAATTCCCAGTGGCCAATAAAAAATGGGAAAAAAGGTTCAAGAAAATGATACATGTTCTGGAAGGTGTGATCAAGACAAAACTGTCAAATTGGAGGAAAGAAGAAAGTACGGTACGAGCTATATTAGTTTGACATTTATGAAAGCTGAAGATAATCCACAGTGTGTCGTATGCAGCAAAGTTTATCATAATAGCTATACGGCACCTGCTTAACTGCGGCGCTATTTGGAGACCTGACTACTACAGATCGAGAGCTCAAAGATAAGAATGTTGATTTTTTTTGTATATGCGAACGTGATGAACTTTTAAAAGTGAAAAATCTATTTTTAATGCAGCACATATAGTGAATTAAAAAGCTACTGAGGCTTTCTTTTAGCAAGCTATCAAATAGCACAAGAGGTGAACCTCATACAATAGCCCAGAATCTTTTCAAGCCATGTGTTATTGACATGGTTAAGTGCATGCTTGGTGAAAAGTCCACCAAAGAAATGGAGAAAATTCCGCTATCAAGCTATAGTGTCTCGCTAAGTGAACGAAATAGCAAGCAGTGTCAATGAGAAACTTATTATTCGCATCAAGTCTTGCAATTTTGCTTTGAAAATATTAATAGAAGAGTCTACAGACGTGCCAGGTTTTATCATATTGTTCACCTTTATGAAAATAACCGCACGAAGAAGCATCTCTGGCAGAAGATATTTTATGCAAGCCGCTAGCAGCACACGCAACTGCACAGAGATCTTCAATATCTTAAATTTCTTCTTTGAAGAAAAGGAAATTTCATGGGAAAATTGCATTGATATTTGTACACATGGTGCCAAAGCTATAGCTAGAAAATCATCTGGTGTTGTCGCACGCATCAAAATGATTGCAAAGAACTGTACCAGTAGTCACTGTATACACTGAAGAGCAATTGAATTAGAGATACCTGTCCAGCTGTAGCACCACCTTTCGCCCTGATGACGGCGGCGATTCGTCTCGGCATGGACTCGACAAGACACCGGAAGCGTTGAGAAGCCATACAGATCCACGACCCCTGAACAAGCTCTTACAGTTCACGAAGATTTGATGCAGGGGGGTCATCTCTCTCGATTGGATCCCAGATGTGCTCGATGGGATTGAGGTCAGGGGACCTAGCTGGCCAAGGAAGTGAGGTCACTTCGGTGGAGTGTTCATCCAACCATTCGGATACAATTCGGGAGCGATGGCACGGTGCATTGTCTTGTTGCAGGATGAGGTCCCCAGTGGGATGTTGAAGACGCACAAATGGGAGCAAATGGTTGTCCAGGATATCTCGGTAACGTTGACCTGTGAGTGACGATGTCACACGTACCAGGGGTCCCCATTTCAGTCCATGTAAACAGTCCCCAGACAAGAATACCGCCCCCACCAGCTTGAAGAGTACCCTGCTGGCAAGAAGGATCCATCGCTTCATGTGGTTTGCGCCGTACTCGTATCCTGCCATCTGCATGTACCAACGTGAATCTCGACTCGTGAGTCCAGGCAACATTTTCCCACATGTCTAGGGTCCAGTGGCGATTTTCCCACGCCCATGCTAATCTTTGCACCCTGTGATGTGCGGTCAGCAGCAGTACTCTCGTGGGACGATGGCTTCTGTACCCCATAGCCAGGAGATGGTTCTGGATGGTGTGGCTGCTTACACGTTTTTGTGTACCAGCGTTAAATTGCCGAGTGATTTCTTGCACTGTGGCCCGTCTATCCGCTGTTACAATGCGAGCTAGCCGACGATGACCCTGCTCATCCACACGCTGTTGTCCACGGCAGTTGGCCCTTGCAGAGATGGTTTTACCAGATTCGATGTGCTCACGGTGCACCCGTGACACAGTGGCGCGTGAAAATCCCAGTGCCTGCACGACTTCCAAGATGGAGTGACCTATTCGTCGGGCCCCGACAATTTGCCCACGATCAAATGCGCTTATATCTTTCGTCTTACCCACTGCGTCCCGTCTGTTACTGATTCCCGTCGCATCACTCCTTATATTGTTGGATTGCTGCATACGTCATGTCGTTTCCGTTTACAGGGCCGCCCACAGCGCCACATTTGCATAACGCCAGCTGTCTCTAATTGAATTGCTCTTCAGTGTACTTCGTAGACAAGCTCTTGGACGAAAACTTTGCCTCTCCATCTAAACAGCGCCTTGGGTGAAGTAGTTTAAATGATAAACTTCATAAAAGCTCTTCCGTTGAATAAGAGATGGTTTAAAATCTGTGTGATGATATTGGAAGTGTGCACACGTCGTTGCTTCTATGTACAGAAGTAAGATGGTTATTTGGAGGTAAAATATTGGAACACTTTTATGAACTTCAAGCTGAAGTGCAGGCTTTTTTCACAGATAACCTTTTTTATTTTAAAATTTATTGAATGATAAAGAATAGTTATTTCGAGTGGCTTACCTCAAAACTGAATGAACAGAATCTTGCACTTCAAGGAAAGCAAATTGATGTATTCACCACCAGCGACGAAATTGTGGCATTTAAAAAAAAAAAGCATGTGTCCGCAGCAACGAATTTGGTTGCTTTCAAACCGCGAGAAACCTTCTGTCAGAGCTGGACTCGGAAACAGAAAACAAACAATGTGGTGAAATCATCCAGCATCTGGAAGCTCTCCGTGATTCAATGAGGCATTATTTTCCTGATGAGCAGCACAAAAAATTAAAGTCAATTATGGATTAAAAATCAATTTGTTATTAATGAAAATCCTCCATGCTTTTCATCTGATGGTATCAAATATTTATTAAAATGACGTCTGATTCCTCAATGACATCCATTTATAAAACAGTGCCAGTGGCAAACTTTAGGTGCAGTTTGAAAGGAAGATATTCATTATTATCGCAAAAAGCTGTGTCAATACTCTTACCATTTGCGATAACCTATTTTTGCAAAACTGGCTTTTCTGAGTATGCCTCAACAAAAACTAAGCACCGGAAACGCTGGATGCAGAGCCCGATATGAGATTACAACTTTCTTCGATAATACCGAATTTAAAAGAACTATGTGGTAATGAAAAGCAAAGCCATTCATTACATTAATACAGTATTTTTCATTAATGAATACTTGCATCATTGGCATAAATTCTATTGGTTCTACATAACATTTTTGTAAGTATTATCTTTTTATTGACTAATTGCATATTTTTTTTTGTTTCATTTTTATTTCAAATCAGTGATAATAGTAGGCATATAGGTGAATTAATTTTTAATAGTATTTATAGAGGGGTTCCGTTGCTAGACATTGTAGGAAAAAGGGTTCCATAGGATAAAAAGTTTGAGAACCACTGCCCTAGCAGAAAGTCTGATTTACTTGAAAATTTTGAATTTTTAGGAAAAACATTTCGCATCGGAAACACTATCCAACAAAGAAAGAATTTTTCAAATTGGACTCCTAGAAGTAGAGATATTGACAAAAATAAGATATACATCTACGCCCCTGGCGTAGAAACCATGCATTATTTCAAGAAAATGTTCCTAAAAGGTTTGTCGACATGAGTAGTATCGGTCAACAAATGACTTTTTTTTCCATCAAGATTTTAGAAGCTCATATTTTGCTGCAAATACACCAGAAGCGGAAATTAAGACTTACGCCACCTGGTGGCCAAAACCATTTTTTACAAAAATTGAAATTATGTGCAAAGGATTTCCCATTAATCAGGAGCTGTATCTAGTGCAGAAATAATTGTTCAAATCGGAGATTTAGAAGCAGAGATATAGGGGGAAAGCAATCTACCTTTAAGCCCCCTAGCGGAAAGTCTATGAATTACTTGAAAATTTTCAAATTATATGAACATGTCACACTAGAAACACTATCCAACAAAGAAGGGATTTTTCAAATCGGACTCCTAGAAGTAGAGATATTGGCAAAAATAAGATATACATCTACGCCCCTGGCATAGAAACCATGAATTATTTTAAGAAGAAAATGTTTCTAAATGGTTTGTCGACATGAGTACTATCGGTCTACAAATGACGTTTTTTTCAATCGAGATTTTAGAAGCTCATATTTTGCTGCAAATACATCAGAAGCGGAAATTAAGTTTTACGCCCCCTGGTGGCGAAACCATTTTTTCACAAAAATTAGAAATTATGTGCAAACAATTTCCCACCGGGAGCTGTATACGGTGCAGAAAGAATTTTTCAAATCGGAGAATTAGGAGCAGAGATATAGGGGGAAACACAATTTACCTCTACGCCCGTAGCGAAAAGTCTAGGAATTACTTGAAAATTTTGAAATTATATGAAAAACACTATCCAACAAAGAAGAAATTTTTCAAATCGGACTTCTAGAGACATAGTGATATTGACAAAAATAAGATATACCACTACGCTCCCCTGGCGGAGAAACTGTGGAATATTTTATGAACAAAATATTCCAAAAATGTTTATCGATGTGAGTGGCATCAGCCCACGAAAGAATTTTTTTCAGTCGATATTTTAGAAGCTCAGATTTTATGGTGAATATATCAGAAGCAAAAATTAACACTTACGCCCTGGTGGCCAAAGTATTGTTTACCAAAAATTTGAAATTATATGCAAAAGATTTTCCATCAGGAGGTGTATCCGCTGAAGAAAAAAAATTCAAATTGGAGTTTTAGAAGAAGAGTTATCGGGGGAAATGTAATTTACTTTTACGCCCCTAGCGGAAAATCTATGCGTAATTTGAAAAAGTAACTATATCTAAAATACTCTTCGACATAAATGGAATCGAAAGATGAAAGATTTTTTTCAATCTGATGTTTAGAAGCAAATATATGGATTAAAACGTATTTTTGAATTTGACATTATCTTCATTTTTGCCCTCTAGCGGCAAAATTGTACATCGTAAAAAAAAAATTGAAGGATCATCATTCGCATATTTCAAGCTTCCCAACGCAAAAAGAATTTTTCAAATCGGACTAATAGTTGCAGAGATATCGTGGGTACATACGGACGGACAAACTGATAACATAAGCACAATCTTTTTTTTTTTACAAAAGACGTGCTAAAAACAGGACGACACTAGATGGCACCGACGATATTTTACATGATGAGCACAAAGATGCCGCGGGCGATCGAGATGGCAGCAACGTCGACTTAGCTAGCAGGTTAACGTGCATGGAAAACAGTACAGCACAAAATGCCCTTGAGAATGGCCACGAAAAATGTGAGCCAAAACGCGTCAGAGGTTCGATGTCTGGATTCCTTCGTAAAGTTGGTGTTTTGAATATCGTTGTCAAAAGATGTTACTGTAACAAAAAATGCTGAGAGCATAATTCAAAGCCCACCAGCTATATTTAATATAGGTACACACACACACACACACACACACACACACACACACACACACACACACACACACACACCACACACCACACACACACCACACACACACACACACACACACACACATGTAGATTGTTATTTTTGAGGTAACTTCTCACACCCATAACTTCTGACCACTCATTTCCAGTAGGTCCGGGTTCAATATTGGTGAGGCTTGGATGTTGTGTTTGTCTTACAGCACTGGCTCTCTCCTTTCCCTGGAACCAGTCGCACTAAATTAGTGATGGGCAACTGCTTAAAAACTCGGAGATCAGATCATATGTATATGATGATGGGTTCCATTTCAACTCAGGCAGGGTCGTACCATCATGGTCTCAGATTTCTCTAAAAAAATTAAGGGTGTTCCTTGACTAAAATAAGGAGACCCATATTTTTTCTTTCGGCAAGAAAAAATTTTCCTTTCGAGAAAGAGGGTTTCAAATCTTGCACCGTCAAACAAGCTCTCTAGAAAACGGTTATTTTTCCTAACTTCAGCGAGTCATTGCAGCAGAGTTAAGAAAGATATCGTGTTCCTGTATTTTTTTTTACATTGTGTGTATAACATATAATAATATATGGTGCTAATATTTGCTACACATCGTATGATTAAAATTTAAAAATCGTAAACTTTGTGATTTTTTAAAAAATTGAATTTTTTAAGTTTTTTTTTAAACAGGTTTGGATGGAGTTTTTTCTATATTCGTTTTTTTCGTTAAAGACATAGAAATGTGCACTTTATTTGTAATTTTTTGTGTGTCTGCGAAACTGCTAGTTTCCGTTTCGGCAGCGTTAAAAACAGCCGATTTTGAAAAATCTCTAACTTTGCCAACGATTTTCTCAAAAAGGCCATTTTTTAAAATTCTGAAAATTAAATCCCTGTTTCATTATCAACAGGAGAATATCTGTGTAAATTTTCACGGACCTAAAAACGCCCGTTTCCGAGTTACACGCGTTTGAATTCGGTTTGAAAGCCTACGATTTCCCGTGTTCTAAAGGCGCCATTTTGCAAAAATCTCAGGCGCAAAGTACGTACGTTATCTCTCCCCGAATCAAAGCGTTAGATATTCTTTGCTCGAATGATGGAATGAGAGCATTGGGTCAGCTGGCCCTGGTTGGATACATCCAACTCACCCTTCCCCGAGTGATGACATGCCTATAAAACTGTCGGGGGGGGTAACAAATACATAAAGAAAATTCTTGCTGCTCCACTAACAAAGTTGAGTTGCGAAAGACAGCAGCAGTTGTTTGTTTACGTATATACTTAAACATCGCATAAAAAAAGACTATGAAAGAGTAGAAAACTGTTGTGAAATAATTTTAAGAAAAAGAGTGCAGGCACGTGTACTGTAAGTTAATTTTCGATGGCTAAACACCCTTGAGTTTTTCTGGAAGTTGCTAATTGTAGGCTACTGTCAGAAGAGCAGTTGCTGTTTTGTTATAGTTGCTAAAGTTAACCTCAGTTTTTCGTAATAGTAAAATATTCGCTCAGGAGAGTTTTGTCCTCTGCGAACGGGGGAGAAGGTGCAATGCTCTTGACCTCGCTGCTGGGGGGTTGATAGCGCTGGTCGCTACCGAAACTCTGCTTACGTCCTCTCCAAAACGTAATGGCAATTGTCTAATCTACTAAATAAATAACAATTAACACATACGCGTGCATGCTTATTCATAAAATGTAAATTGAGTATATTTCCTGTTCAATCAACTGATTTTACAAGTAGAATACATATACAACTTATGCACTTATAATGGTGTAAAGTTTTTTATCTATTTAAAACATATTCAAAGATTTGAATTTTTTTAAAGAGGGGGGGATTGTGTTCTTAGTGATTTCCACCTGGGCCAGGATAAACCATGCACTGCCCATGGCTTCTGTTCCCTTAGAAGATAATCCTGGATCGATGGGAGACCAGCGGAGTTTTGACCCCCCCTTCCTCTCACGTGGTGGTGAGGTGTCCCAAAGCTAGGTAGCTTTCAAAAATGTTTCAACTTAGTTGGCTGGTAACACGAGAGGGATTCCATTTCAACTCTGGCAGGGTCGTACCATCACGGTCTCAGATTTCTCTAAAAAAATTAAGGTGTTTCTTGATTAAAATAAGGAGACCCATATCTTTTCTTTCGGCAAGAAAAAATTTTCCCTTTGAGACAGAGGTTTTCAAATCTTCCACCGTCAAACAAGCTCTCTAAAAAACGGTTATTTTTCCTAACTTCACCGAGTCATTGCAGCAGAATTAAAGATATTTTGTTCTGGTATTTTTTATTACATTGTGTGTATAACGTATAATAATATGTGATGCTAATCTTTTTACACATTGTATGATTAAAATTTTAAAAAATCGTAAACTTCGATTTTTTAAAAAAATTGAAAATTTTAAGATTTTTTTTAACTGGTTCAAATGGAGTTTTTTTTTCTATACTCGTTTTTTTGTTAAAGACATACAAATGTGCACTTTATTTGCAATTTTTTATGTGTCTGTGAAACTGCTAGTTTCCGCAGCGTTAAAAACAGCCGATTTTGAAAAATCTCCAACTTTGCCAACAATTTTCTCAAAAAGCCCCTTTTTAAAATTCTGAAAATTAAATCCCTGTTTTATTATCAACAGGAGAGTATCTGTGTAAATTTTCCCGGACCTAAAACCGCCCGTTTCTGAGTTACACGCGTTTGAATTTGATTTGAAAACCTACGATTTCTCCGTGTTCTAAAGGCGCCATTTTGGAAAAATCTAAGGCGCAAAGTAGGTATTCTCTTACTCGAATGAGAGTGTTGGATCCGTCCATTTGACCCTACCCTAAGCGATAACATGCCTAAAAAACGGTCTTGGAAAAAAAAAATATCAAATCTATATATATAGAGAATTGAATGTATGTCAATTTAGAACCATCAAACTTGGTATACTATCTCATGGTACCCTAACTTAGACCGTAGACGGTTTTTGGAAGGGGGAGCCCGGGTCAAAGTGCCCCACGCAAAATTTCCGTAAAATCTAGTTTTCAATTTAGAACCATCAAATTTGGTATACTTTTTCTTGGCACCCTAACTTTGACTAGACGGTTTTGGGAAGGGGTCGGAACCCGGGGTCAAGCCCCCACCCCTACAAAATTTTCGTAAAATATTTTACAAAGTTAGGGTGCCAAGAAAAAGTATACCAAATTTGATGGTTCTAAATTGAAAACTATATTTTACGGAAATTTTGCGTGGGGCCCTTTGACCACGGGCTCCCACACACGCAGGGCTCTACCCCCTTCCAAAAACCATCTACGGTCTCAGTTAGGGCACTATAGTTTACAAGTATATTTTACGGAAATTTTGTGTGGGGGCCCTTTGACCCAGGGCTCCGACCCCTTCCAAAAACAGTCTGCGGTCTAAGATTTGTATGTCTTTTCCAAATTTGGTGGTTCTAAATTGAAAACTAGATTTTATGGAAGTTTTGTGTGGAGCCCCTTGACCCCGGGCTCCAACCCCTTCCAAAAACCGTCTACGGTTTAAGTTAGGGTACCATGAGATAGTATACCAAGTTTGGTGGTTCTAAATTGAAAACTGTAAATTTGTTTAGCAGACATACATTCAATTCTATATATATAGATTTGTTTTTTTTTTCCCAAGACCGTTTTTTAGGCATGTTATCGCCCAGGGTAGGGTCAGGTGGACGGATCCAACGCTCTCACATTCGGGTAAGAGAGTGCGTACTTTGCGCCTGAGATTTTTCCAAAATTGCGCCTTTAAAACACGGAGATATCGTAGGTTTTCAAATCAAATTCAAACGTGTTTAACTCGGAAACGGACGTTTTTAGGTCCGTGAAAATTTACACAGATATTCTCCTGTTGATAATAAAACAGGGATTTAATTTTCAGAATTTAAAAAAGGGCTTTGTTGAGAAAATCGTTGGCAAAGTTGGAGATTTTTCAAAATCGGCTGTTTTTAACGCTGCAGAAACTAGCAGTTTCACAGACACATAAAAAATTGCAAATAAAGTGCACATTTGTATGTCTTTAACAAAAAAAAAACGAGTACAGAAAACAAAAACTCCATTTGAACCAGTTAAAAATTTTTTAAAAATTTCAATTTTTTTTTAAATCAAAGTTTACGATTTTTTAAAAATTTTAATCATACGATGTGTAAAAAATATTAGCATCAAATATTATACATTATACACACAATGTAATAAAAAATATCAGAGCAAAAGATCTTTTTAATTCTGCTGCAATGACTCGCTGAAGTTAGGAAAAATAACCGTTTTTTTAGAGAGCTTGTTTGACGGTGGAAGATTTGAAACCCTCTGTCTCGAAGGGAAAATTTTTTCTTGCCGAAAGAAAAGATATGGGTCCCCTTATTTTAATCAAGGAACACCCCTTAATTTTTTTAGAGAAATATGAGACCGTGATGGTACGACCCTGCCAGAATTGAAATGGAATCCCTCTCTTATTACCAGCCAACTAAGTTGAAACATTTTTGAAAGCTACCTAGCTTTGAGACACCTCACCACCACGTGAGAGGAGGGTGGGGGGGGTGTCAAAACTCCGCTGGTCACCCATCGATCCAGGATTATCTTGTAAGGGAGCAGAAGACATGGGCAGTGCATGGTTTATCGTGGCCCAGGTGGAGATCACTACGAACACACTCCCTCCCCCTCCCTGTTTAAAAAAATTGAAATCTTTGAATATGTTTTAAATAGATAAAAATCTTTACACCATTATAAGCGCATTAGTTGTATATGAATTTTACTTGTAAAATCAGCTGATTGAACAGGAAATATACTCAAACTTACATTTTATGAATAAGCATGCACGCGTATGTGTTAATTGTTATTTATTTAGTAGATTAGACAATTGCCATTACGTTTTGGAGTGGAGGTAAGCAGAGCTTCGGTAGCGACCAGCGCTATCAACCCAGCAGCGAGGTCAAGAGCATTGCACCTTCTCTCCCCGTTCGCAGAGGACAAAACTCTCCTGAGCGAATATTTTACTATTACGAAAAACTGAGAAGTTAATTTTAGTAACTGCTCTTCTGACAGTAGCCTACAATTAGCAACTCCCAGAAAAACTCGAGGGTGTTTAGCCATCGAAAATTAACTTACAGTACACGTGCCTGCACTCTTTTTCTTAAAATTGTTTCACAACAGTTTTCTACTCTTTCATAGTCTTTTCTTATGCGATGTTTAAGTATATACGTAAACAAACAAACAAACAAACAACTGCTGCTGTCTTTCGCAACTCAACTTTGTTAGTGGAGCAGCAAGAATTTTCTGTATGTTTTGGTAACCCCCCCCCCGACAGTTTTATAGGCATGTCATCACTCGGGGAAGGGTGAGGTGGATGTATCCAACCAGGGCCAGCTGACCCAATGCTCTTATTCCATCATTCGAGCAAAGAATATCTAACGCTTTGATTCGGGTAAGAGATAACGTATGTACTTTGCGCTTGAGATTTTGCAAAATGGCGCCTTTAGAACACGGGAAATCGTAGGCTTTCAAACCGAATTCAAACGCGTCTAACTCGGAAACGGGCGTTTTTAGGTCCGTGAAAATTTACACAGATATTCTCCTGTTGATAATGAAACAGGGATTTAATTTTCAGAATTTTAAAAAATGGCCTTTTTGAGAAAATCGTTGGCAAAGTTAGAGATTTTTCAAAATCGGCTGTTTTTAACGCTGCCGAAACGCGGAAACTAGCAGTTTCACAGACACACAAAAAATTACAAATAAAGTGCACATTTCTATGTCTTTAACGAAAAAACGAATATAGAAAAAACTCCATCCAAACCTGTTTAAAAAAACTTAAAAAATTCAATTTTTTAAAAAAATCACAAAGTTTACGATTTTTTTAAATTTTAATCATACGATGTGTAGCAAATATTAGCACCATATATTATTATATGTTATACACACAATGTAAAAAATACAAGAACACGATATCTTTTTTAACTCTGCTGCAATGACTCGCTGAAGTTAGGAAAAATAACCGTTTTCTAGAGAGCTTGTTTGACGGTGCAAGATTTGAAACCCTCTATCTCGAAGGGAAAATTTTTCTTGCCGAAAGAAAAAATATGGGTCTCCTTATTTTAGTCAAGGAACACCCCTTAATTTTTTTAGAGAAATCTGAGACCATGATGGTACGACCCTGCCTGAGTTGAAATGGAACCCATCTGATGATTTTCGGAAGGGAGTGTCTGACCCCAGGTCTTAAACAACCCTTAGAAATAAGAAGCTAGGAGATTTGGGCTAGAGTGCCCGATAGGAAAGTGACACGGCCAAGCGAGGTAGAAAGGGGTAGGGACTCCCTGATTTATTACTGGGGGGGGGGCAGTACGCAGGGTCTGATGACTTAACGTGCCTATCCAATGCACAGCGTATATTTAGTGGTTCAAGCGTTTGTACCTGCTGGGATCGAACCACCTGAGGTTTTTCCGTGGCAGTCCTGAATATTGACCACTAGGCCATTCGCGGCCAAAACAAAGCCCATAGAGTTTCTCACGGTGGTTGTTAAACCCCCAAGAAATGGAGCGTGCAGTAATGCATATAGAAAAGGGGTTTGTGTGCAGCTATGTAAAATGTGTCTCAAATGCATTTTAATTACATTGAAAGCATGTTAATGCATCAGAAATATGAACACGTCACTCGCCAAGATAAGCAGTCTATTTGGGGGGAGGGGGAGGATTGTGGTTGTAGTGATACATGTTTACGTATCTGAAAAGGTGGGTTCATGGTCATCTAGGTCAAAAGCATTCAAGCCAGACAAGGTGTAAATGAGAGAAATTTCTTCTATGGAGTTGTTAGCAGACAGCGTCAGTGGCAAAAGTGAAGTTGTTGAAAGTGATCCATGTTCACTTCCAGGAAGGGTGTTGATGTTGATTGTTCAGGTTCAGAAGCAGCTCTGCTTGAACAGGGGAGGCAGACCATGGTCTGAGTTATTAATTCTTCCTGATCTGCCTTTGTAGTGTTTGTTTCTAATTATCCACACACCTTCTGTCCAACTCCACAATGTTATGCACTGCCACTGTGAAACTGGAGAAACATGAAGTTGTGTATGTAAAATGTCTTTCCACAAAGTTTTCCATGATGCATTCATCATGGTCTTTTTGAATATTGTCAATACCAGACTTGATATCATAGTACTTCCAGTTGCTCTTGAATTGTAAGTGTACCCCCAAGCAAGAAGGTTGTCAGGGACATTTCTCTATTGTGGCGGCCATTTTGGCTTGTAAATCCAAAGTGGTGGGTAAAATACTTAACCCTAGATTTGAACTCTCAAAATGTAATTTGACAGATGTACAAAAAAGGACTTTTTTTTTTTAATGTGTCAGCAGCTAACCCTAGGCGATTTTCTATAGAATGGCTCAAAAACAGGGTGCAATGAGCAGGATGGTAAGTAATATACTGGTAGCACGCAGCATTAGAAATCCACTCGGAGACTAAATAATCCTTCTTGTGTACCACAGTACATCCCATGTCCCCTATCAAGGCCACACGTAATGGTGGGAAAGCAGGTACAAGAAACATCCAGGCAGTTTGTGCTTGACTCTGTAGAATCATTTAACAGTAAACATTTCTTGTAGATAATAAGCAGCTGGGAAAATCTCATATTAGTAACAGGGCATAAATCTAGGACTTAACTATTTTGTGAAATTAATTGTATTTCTAATACATCATCTATTGTATTTTTACTAGATCTTAACCATTCAAATGCCTAACTTTTACCAAAATGCAAAGCAAACCAGGTATGAGTGTTGCACTCACTGGGTCATTCTTATTCAGTAGGAAGTTAAAGCGTAGGTGCGTTTCAGTCAGCCGAATAACAATTTTTCAGTTGCTGTGTGTTGGTAAAAACGTGGAAAAAGCGATGGATTGATTTATTCAACTGACACCACATATTTAGAGGATTTTCACTTTGGATCTCGTCCTTTGGATTTAACTGCTATAATTAATATATATATATATATAGCCAGTGCCGTTATTGCCCACTAGATGGAGACGCCTCAGTAGCTGAGCCCATCTTACGGATTTATGATGTCAGATGCTGACTGATTAAGAAAATCGCATGGCGCCGTGAATTGTTGGCCGCTGTGGTGTAAGGCTAACGCGCTCGGCTAGATATCGAGAGATTCAGGGTTCAATTCCCCGGCGGCGGCCAAATAAAATTTTTTGGTTGCTGTGTGTTGGTAAAAACGTGGAAAGAGCGATGGATTGATTTATTCCAGTGTGTCTCCTGCTTGTCCCCCCCTTTTTTGCATGTATTTAATTTTGTTTTTTTGTAGGCAAAGTAGTTTATATTTGGAACAAAATGACTGGTAAATGGCCACTAGCACTGTTCAATCCCCTACATATGTATATATTCACACACACACACACCTGGTGATATTCCAATGGTGCAAAATATCAATTGGAAAATATCACTTTTTTTTTTCCCCCACAGAAAAGGGTATGAACCCTGCATTCTGTTTATTGGCTACACATTCCTCTTTTGTAATTGCAGGGTTATTTGTAAACTCAATGGAAAAAATAACCGTCATTGCAAAAAAAAAAAAAAAAGAAAGAAAGAAAGAAAGAAAAAAGCTGTTTTTGTATAGTTTCACTTGATGCCATATTATATTTAAAAAAATAGTGGTGAAAGGAAAAGCGGAAAGCAGGACATCGACTGTTTATCTTTTTAGTGATTTTATTCATTTTCATTTTTCAAAGATAATAGATTGAATGATAAAAAGCAGCCTATGATTAAAATCCGCTGTCCCTAGAAATGGCGGCTGTACGCAGCCACTGCGTTCTTTGTCTGTGCTTGAACGCTTTCCCTGACTTCCATACACTAGGGTCAGTATAAGTATTGCATTGCTTGCAGCCAGTTTCATTCTGTGACCAACCTTATTCCTAGTGAAAATAGCTTGGAACTACTGTTATGACACTTTTAGCTGGTTCTGTTATGTACTTTTGTTTCAGTTGTAATCATATAACCCTGGTTTAAACGTTTTTTCCTAATTTCTAAATATTTACATTTACTTTTCATTACTAATTTTTCATAAGTTGTGCTGTGCGGATATATTATTTTGAAAATTATTACATTCATAGGAAGTAGCACTAAACTGCAAGCTTGAGAGCCACCTTCTGCAACAATGAAGCCAACCTGCTTTCTTTTAGCAGTTTATTGACACAAATTGGGAGAAAAAATATTGAAATAGTCTGAATTCTACTGTCTTATCTTGCAGTCAATTTCAAGCTCACCCCTTCAGTTTTTCCTGACTGTTGCAACATTCTTGGTGTACAGTTTTATGACTGGCTTTAGCAGCTTGCCTTTGATTCTAAAACTTATATATATACCTGATCAAAAGTCAAGAAACATTGTTTATAATTTCTCATTCACTTTGTAGAACTTTTTTGAAAGTGTGCCTGTATTTACAAACGGTACTGCATTCAGTTGTTTTAAGTCTTCAGTAGTGGATGTAAACTCATTTAAGGCTTCACGTAATAAGCATAATCTGTGTATGCATCTGCTTTTGCTATTCCCCATATTAATAATTTTATGAAGACTGCTCCATACTAATTAATCTTGACTTTATCAGGTGTGAGAAACTCGCAGCCTGCTCACCAAGTCCAGTCCATAGTGGTAGTAGTGCTTCAAGCTCAGGAGGAGGTGATTCTACAAACCTTGATGAAGATATAAAAAACTTCTTACCAATTTCTGATGCAATGTTACTTGAAGATTTCATTGGTAAGTGATTTTTTCTCATCATTTTTTTTTTTCAGAAGCATAAAATATTTGTGCCTTAGTATTTGAACAGGTATCTTCTATGTTGTGGTTTATACATTACTTCCTCAGTTTTTATATAGCCATGTACATTTCCAATAACCAATTTCCTTAATTCTAGACCAGTGGTACACCCAGGATTTCTTTATGGAGGTGGCCCAAAATATTGAAGATGCAAATAAAAATACCCTGGAGAAACAACATCTGAAATATTGGGAAGCAAGAAAAATATCTCCACCATATTAAAATGCATTGCCAATGATTTGTAAAATATATATTTAAAAATTAGCAGCCTATAATAAAAAACGAATGACCAGGTGATACCTCATGGGGAGGGCCCAATCCACTTGGTTTGCCACTGTTCTAGACCACTGCCGTGGAATATTTCCCCTGCAATGTTTATGAACCACTTGATAAGCGTGTTTATTCTCTTGTTTTTCACAGGCATTTCTGGCCTTTCAAATCAGTATCACAGACTTTCTTTTATAACTTCTATTGGCATGAAACATGTAGAAAAGAATTATTATACATAATTGACATGTGGAACAAAAATTCATGTCAAACATTAAAATATTAACTGAAGAATTTAAAGGTTCTTATATAGAAGTACAGAAATCCTTTTGTTACCAAATACAGATTATATATTGAACCTATTACATGGTATGGACTCAGTGTTATTTGTTACATTCTTCGGTGGGTCTCTAAAATAAATTGTACAGTCACAAAAGTGAGGATTTTTTTCACTATGACTGCTGTAATAATTTAATGAGTCTGCTGTATTTTCAATTTGGTCCAGGTAGAATGTGGGAAAATGTAAATTACAAAGCGTCGGGCTTTGTTGTTATGACTAATTGGCACAATTTCAAAGCATTTTCTTTGTGTATTTGTAGAAGCAGGTGTGTGTCAAGAGTAAAACAGATTTTTGAAAATCAAATTCAAGGTGATTTTGTAATTGGGACCTTTCACAGCTGGAAAACATTACATCCATTCATTTGTGTTTAAGTATTATGATCGTCTCAATTTAGCATGTGAACTGGTTCAGGTTTGTCTCAATCATAGATGTCAGACATTGTGGTTGAGGCTGTATCGTATGTGATTTTCAGTTTTTATTTTCTTTCATATACGGAGTAGGGTCCAAAAGTTCAGGGACAGCTCCTACCCGTGACAACACAAACGTGCAGTTAAAGCTACTGTGTCTGAAATATATCCTGTCATCCCTCACCTCCGTAGTCAGAATGGTTTGGCCTATGCAAATTGATTGGAATGCACGCTCGCAGACGTTTTCTGCTGTGTTTAGTCTTCTGCGATGTGAGAAACATGGCTTTTGAAGAGCAACGTTGTAACATTAAATTTTGTCAGCATTTGGGTAAAACAGCTGCAGAGACCTTAGAAATGCTTTCGAAGGTGTACGGTCACTCTACAATGGCGATATCAAAGGTGGTATCAGCATTTCAAAGAGGGCCGAGAATTCATCTCAGATAATGAGCACTGTGGTCGACCTGTGACTGCATGGAGTGAGAAAAACATTATGATGGTTGTGCAGTGTGTTCGTTAGGACCATCGCCAAACCATTAAGGAAATCGCTAACGCAACTAACTTATCAGAGACCACATGCCAGCACATTTTGATGGAGGATCTTAACATGCACCGCATGTGTCGGCATCGTTATCCCTCGCCTTTTGACCTCCGAACAAAAGGATGAACGGATGCAGATATCGGGTGAATTTTGAAATCAACAAAGCCGATAGCGATCCTACGTTTTTGGATAACATCATCACAGGTGATGAAACGTGGTGCTACTCGTTTGATATTCGGCCAAAGCGTGTTTCTTCAACATGGAAATCATCGGAATCAAAGAAATTCAGGCAGGATCGCAGCAAAGGGACAGTCATGCTGGAGGTGTTTTTTGATTCTCACGGCATTGTCCATTCCAGATTTATTCCTGAGGGCACAACAGTTAACAAGGAACATTATCTGGACATTTTACGTCGCTTACGGGAATGAATCGGTCATAAATGACCAGAGATGTGGCAAAGTGTGCAGTGGTACCTTCTCCATGACAATGCGCCTGCACATTGGTCCCTTCTGATCATGGAGTTTCTCGGCAGTAATCGTACTGATGTACTTCCACTTTCCGCCTATTCACCCTACTTAGCCCCCCTGCAATTTTTACCTCTTTCCACTGATGAAACAAAATCTGCTGGGGAGTTCTGGGTCAACAAATGAAGTAAAAACAACAATGCAGGAAGCATTACAAAGGGTTGCAGAGCATGGCTTTCAGCAACGCTTCCAGAAGCTTTACGAGCGGTGGCAAAAGTGCGTTGTTGCGCTAGGGGATTATTTTGAAGGTGGTTGTGCATCAGTGTTTTAAAGTATTCAAGGTAAGGAACTATACACCAAGTCCCCGAGCTTTTGGATCCTGTCTCGTATTATTTTCTTGAATGTAGGTGTGTGGACTAGAGTTAACTACATTAGTTGACTATGTGATGAACTTTTCAAAGGTTACGTTTTAGGAGTATCTTCAGACTTTGAGAAGAAGGCATTATTCAATTTTTCGTAGGGCTTCACAGTCTGAGATGACTAAAAAAAATAAAGATAGGAAAGTTATGTGAAAACACTACCCTGCTGTGTCAGTGGTACACTGAATTCCAAATCAGATATAAATATCCTAGAGAGGATCGAAAAGTAACGCACCGCAATTTTTTTCTCTTTGCAGTTTGGCAGGCAACGAGTTTGAATATCACACTACAGAACGATTTGGCTGCATCAGATGTCACCATGGTGGAAGACAGTGTGAACGACGGCACAAAGATGTCACGTTTGGTAGTGTCGTCTACGAATGAAGAGCAATGCAGTGTAGTCCAATTTTTGTGGGCTAAATGGAAAGCTCCGATAGAAATTCACAAAGAAATGGTCGAAGTGTATGGATGTTATTGCCTGGACCACCGCGACGTCTCCTGATGGTGCAGTTTCTTTGCAGAGCGCCGTGGCAACCTTGTCGATTAACCACATTCCAGTTGACCTGTAACAGCATTATCGCCTGCTACTGTGAGAGGCATTGAACAGGCAATTCTGAGTGATCGATGGATCCATCTACACACATTGGTACAGAAGTTCAACATTTCGTATAGTGTACAATATTGTGCATGACAAATAGCAATTCCGCAATGTCAGTGCATGATGAGTGCCCAAGAACTTGACAGACGACCAGAAGGGACAGAGAAAATTTGGCTGGGAAGTGCTCCAGCACCCACCATACAGTCCAAACCTGGCTCCTTCAGACTTTCATCTGTTTGGTCCCTTGAAAAGATTCCTGGGTGGCCAACGTTTTGATTTGACTCACAAAGTCAAATCAGTTGTCCGCAGGTGGCTATACGCCCAGAAAACAGACTTTTATGGACAAGGTATACTAAAGCTGGTACCATGCTGGGATAAATGTCTCGAGCATCTCAGTTATGCTGAAAAATAGCTAAGAAATGTAGTTTCACTGTGTGTATGGTTTGTTTTGCCTATCGAACTGTTGCCCCCCCCCCCCAAAAAAAATAGTGTGTTACTTTTCAATCCACCCTCGTAGCTGTACAAGCATTATATTGCGAATATGTGGAATCACTGAAAAGTTCTCACCGTGGTTTAAATAATTTTCTGCTATGTTTTCTTAAATCTTAAAACTCAGAAATTTACTTTCCTCACCCACCATACCAGGCAGGAATTGAGAACAGTGTCGAGTCTGGGTTCAATTTTAAGAGCCTGAATTTATATTGCAAGATAGATCCTGGGCCCAAACAATCCTGAAAACTATGGTTAACCTGTTTAGGCATTAAAAAATAATCTCTTACAGACTTCCATCCTCTCCTCCCACTCCAATTTTCTTTCTCAACTATGGAGTGAGGAAGGGACCTCTATCTGCTTATATAGCAGTGCTTACCAACCCCTTTACTTTGCTGAACCCTTGAAGTAGGCGTTCAGACATTGCGGAAGCCCAGCTCCTATAATTGCGCCAGACCTACACGATTTTAAGTCATTTGCATAATATTTAGTTCATCAGATTATCTAGAAAGAACAAATAAAATGACATCAGTAAATAAATAAATACAGTGTAAAGTTAACGCGCTCGGCTAGATATCGAGAGTTCCGTGGTTTAATTCCACGGCGGCGGCTGAAAACAATTTTTCGGTTGCTATGTGTTTTCGGCTGCTATGTGTTTCTGGAACATGGAAAGAGCGATGTATTTATTTATAAAATGACATATTGAATTGGGATGAAAAAGATATAAACAACGATTCTAAGACAAATTATATTGAGTAAGAATACTTAATATAATATTAGTTTGTTGCCACAAATAATACACAATGGAATGGGGCAATGTTAATCACCAGCCCAAGCAAAACCAATTGCTAAACAGCTTTCACAATAAAGGCAATTCTTCCTAGTGTCTGTTACCTCCTGGCTCTCACTACTAGGATTTGGTTTGGACATCAAATCACTATCACTTGCCTTACTTTGGTCACTGATAGGTTTACTGTTCTGTGCACTGTTTTCTTGATCATGTGTCATACATATACATTTTATGAACTTCCACATCTTCAAAACACACGTCTTAATTGTTTGCACCACGTCCACCAAAATATTAACACAAGCAACATAATTTAAGTATAATATCACTGATTAAATTACTATGAACTGATAAAGGAAGTTAAGTTTGAAATGCTTGAGGAACTTGAGAAGTTATTGAGCTTGGATGTTTCTCAAGTCAGGATTTCTAGGAAATGTGAGTGCTTCATCCCTGGCAGGCAGGAAGTGCCGGAGGCTTACCGATTCTTGGAACTACTGGTGCTGTACCAGAGGGCATGAGGCGTGTCACCACAAGTGTGTTCCTGCTCTTGACGCAGTAGTAAGTTGAACAACAAAATTTTCCTCAAGGCGAAAATTGCTCCGTCATGGCAGTGCTCCCTCCACAGACAAAATAAAGCATATTTACATTAGATTGTCATTATTCTTATTCCTTATAACCATCATATACATTTACTCCAGTGTAAATATTTGGTCTTTTAAAATTTTATGCCCCCCCCCCCCGTTGAAACACTGCTCTACAACAATATAGCCATTTGATTTTCTTCTTTGACCTTCGTTTCTTCCCGGAATGCTTCCGAGGGGGAGGGGGTATTAGGAAAGATCGGGCGGCATAGCAACTTACATTGTACATTCCTCAATAGAATTAGCAAATAGCTATCTATAGTTCTTGAAGAAGCTTTTCCTTCTCTTTGCAGAAATCCTGTAATTCGTTGTCTATGGCATTTTTTTTTTTTTTTACCCAAGCCTGGAGTCAGGAACCGAATTAGACAGTTTGGGGCCCTGTGCAAGAGGCTTTCAGGAACCCCTGAAAGCATCAGACAATCAGTATGATGTAAAGCAAGTAATATATAACTACGTTTGAGGAAGGGGGGGGCTCCAAGGTTGGGGCCCTGGCATGGTGGCGACAGACCTGGAAAATAAGGAAAAAGTCAGGGAAATTTGCGGCAAATTGAACTAAGTTAGGGATTATTTCTGTCGTCCTAGCTCATCTTGTCAGTGATAAAATAATAAAACATTAGATGTTGTTTTAGCAAAATATATTTGCGAGCTTTATGCAAACTGTTGCATTTTAAAATTATGTAGTTTTATCATCAAAATAGCCACGTTTTCTTTGACTTAGGCTCCTCCTCCAATGCACCCTTGTTCAATCAATCCACAATTTCACATCTGCCCCTAATGTCAGCATGATGTTTCTGGAATGGCTTCATGTTGTTGTATATGTACACCATTCAGATTGAAATATGTGTGAGCACACGATACAAAAAAAAAAAAAAAAAAAAATCATGAAAAGAAATTTAATATGTTAAAATAAGGGAAGAAAACTATTTCGGAATCCAATTGTTTTTAATTCATATTTATAGGTATTGTTTTCTCTTTTATTATTTACGAAGTGTAATAGTATAAATTATTTACTTTATGTGCTTTGAAGTACCTTTTGCATCGGTCGGATGCCCACTGTGTGCATTATTTCTTCTCTTTGTTTGGGTACCAAAGTTCGTTATCTGGAATCGCAATGTACGTACGCTTCGTATTTGCTCTCGTTTGGCATTAGGTGTGACCTTGAGGGGACATCTATTACACAAGACCAGCTGGGTGTTTAGCAAATTTCGCACGGGTTGTTTTACATATAATTTCAAAAGATTTCAAGCTATTGATTGATTTCCGCTAGGTGCGTGAAGGTAAATTGCGTTTCCCCCGATATCTCTGCTTCTAAAACTCTGATTTGAAACATTCTTTCTGCACTGGATACAGCTCCTAATGGAAAATCTTTTGCATATAATTTTTAATATTTGATAAAGAATGGTTTGACCACCAGGGGCATAAGTGTTCATTTCTACGTCTGATGTATTTGCAGTAAAATATGAACTCCTGAAAACTCGATTGAGAAAATTTGTTCATGGACCGATATTGCTTACGTCGATAAACATTTTTGGAATATGTTCTTAAAATAATGCATGGTTTCTCCTCCAGGGGGCATAGATGTATTTTATTTTTTGTCAATATCTCTGCTTCTAAGAGTCAGATTTGAAAAAAATCCTTTTGCTGGAGAATATTTCAGCTACTATATGTTTCTTATATAATTTCAAATTGTTCTTAACACACTAGTCTGCCACCAGAGGGCATAAGTTAACATTTCCGTGTACAGCAATATCTGCAGGACTAAAAAGGGTCAAAATGGATGGACCAAATGTCAATACATAAAGTTTCTAAGGGACTGGAAAGCTTGTGTGAAAGATTGTGCCATGGATACCATAGTATTAGAGTTTGAATCTTGTGGTTTACATACCATGCACTGTGCATTCAAAGCTACAATAAAGGAAGCAGGGTGGAGTATTATATTCAAGCTCTTTAAAACTTATTGAAAGATGTTCCTGCTCATCAGTCTGATTTTACAAGGTTATCAGGTTCAAGCACTTTTCCCTTAAAGCTATGTGCTGTTCAGTGGCTGGAAAATAGAAAGGTTGCTGAAAGAGCCATAGAGTTGATTCCACCCATTGCAGAATATGTGAATGGAATTATTGAACAGAAAAGGTTTCCAAGATGTGGAACTTTTAATACAGTTTCTCATTGCATTTAAGGGACACGTTGGTACCAGTGAAATTAGCATTTTATGTGTGTCTGTCTTCAAAACTTGACCCTTTTCTAAGAGATTTTCAAACAAATGCTCCATACTCACCATTTTTGTACACATCCTTGGTCCAGATAATTGAAATGTATCATTAACAGGTATTAAATCACTTACTCAAGGCTTTACCCAGATATATTTATTTGGTTCTAGTTACAATTGAAGAAATTTTAATTTAATCTTATAAAAATTTTCATTTAATCTTTTTAAAACTTTGATGTCCGCTACTGGCTGACATGAGTAAACAAAACATTTGATAATCCTTCTGTACATTAAGAACAGATCTTGACTAAAATCAAGAGGCCAGAAACGTCTGTAAAAAAACCAAAGGAACTCAGACGGAAGGAAGATTTAATGAAAATTTCTTCAACTGGAACTAGAACCAAATGAAAGCATCATGGAGAGCTTTGTGAAATCTGAGGTTATTAGGAAGTTATTAACCTACTCAGACACTGATGTTAGCAAAAGGAGAGCTTACTGTCAGCAAAGGACATTAAGATTGGTTTTGCTACAAATCAGCAATCAAAAGGTGTCAGCCAGTAGCAGACATCAAAGTTTTAAAATTCAGAAATGAATGCAGATCTGTGTACCAAAGTGTTGTTACCACATTATTGGATCAGTCACCATTGACTCTTAAATTTACTAAGGCTCTATGCTCTCTTGATCCTAATGTTGCACACAATCAAGATATTAGCTGTAAATGGTTTCCAAGTTTGCTGACTACTTTGATTGAACACAACTGGATAGATTGTCCACAAGCTGATAAAGTATCAGTTTTTTTAAGAAACTCACATCTACTCCTTCAGTTCAAGAAGAATGTCACCATTTTTCTCGATCACATGAACACGTTGATCACTTCTGGAGAAAAATGTTTTTAAAGCATGAATATCAAGAACTGTATTCAGTTGTCAAAATTATCTTGTCTCATGACAATGCTGATGTTGAAAGGGGTTTCTCTGTTAATTCTGAGAACCTTATTGATAATGTGAAGGAGGCAACATTGGTTGCATATAGGACTGTGTATGATGCAACAACACAACACAAATTGGTGGTGTCCAAAACATACGGATAACAAAACCTATATTACTGGCAGCCCGGAATTTTTGATCTAAAAATGCTGAAGTTGTGAAGGCTGCTCAAATTGAAGATAAGAAAAAGAAATCGCAGAATGAAAACAGGTAGGTTTCAATGATGGTACAGCAGCTGCAGGTCAAGAAAGCAAAAGATAGTGTAAATGTTATTGGTGAAAAAAATGAAATTTCTAGCAAAAAATTAATCTTTGTAGCTTACATACTTTTTGAAAGTACAGTCAACTTTTCAAAAGTCAAATCCAAAGGGGAGTGAGAAAAAATTCAAGTTGTCAACCAAAAGTTATGTGAAATCAATTACGTATTTAACTCTATCTTTAAATATGCATTTTACATTTTTAACTGCATATTTTTAAAGTTAAATATTTTTAATGTATTCAAACTGTTGTTTAAGTGTAAATAACATCACAATGAAAGTAGAATAAAAAAAACAAAAAACAACTTAATATAATGAATTACCTGGCTACTGTTTGAAGAAATCTGTTAATAGAATTTTCCATTTTTATTGTCTTTTCATGTTCAATAGCAATTTCAAGTGCACAGTTGCATTAAAAAATTCATCTCTTGTTTCAAGTGTGGCTTCTAAATAGATTCTCCCAGTTGCACATTTTTATCTCTACACGGAATACTTCATTTCCATTAAGCATCCCTCAAATATTCCAATACTCTGCACATTTCTTTCTTTTCTTTTTGCCGTGGCTTCCTTTAAAAGAAAAGGAAATTGCTTCTTTATTCTTTAGTTCTTCAGAATTGTAGACATTGTGCTCCCCTGTATTACAAATAGCTGTGTTTTCCCCCCTTCTTTAACATCTTTAATAACTGACTTCTATCAGCGAAGGACAATGTGTTCAACTTGTGATTTGAAGCCACAAGTTTAAAAAAGAAATTTTATGAAACAAAGCTTGAATTTGTTTAGAACAAGAGTATGCAACAGAAACTTAACAAAAAGTGCTATTGAACACCATCTGTTTATTAGGTCGAATGGTTAGTCTGAAATTCTTTTTGAATGTTAGTTAAAGACGACCATTTGATTACTTATTGGTGGAAATTAAAGATGTGTTGTAGGGAGTATAGTTGCAGTCTGTCCCTGGATGAGTGGTGGCAAAATTAATTCAAGGGGAGGTCACTTTTCAAGGCTGAAGTGGTCTGCGTAGAATGTTTGCTTTTGTTGTCTCTTGTTATGAATTAGTTGTGCATCAAATCCTTGTTGTTTGAATTTTATGGCCTATTTTTATTTTTAAACAAGAATATTTTGAGTCATGTTGGCCACTAAAAATTTTTTTGACTTATCAAGACCATAACTTTACTAGGGCACTTGCAAGGAATTTTACTCTTTAGTTATCAAGAGTTGACTGTACTTGTTTGTAAAAATTGAAGTAAAAACAGTTTTTTTTATTATTTTCCTGTGTATTCATTAACTCTTCTGGTTTGTATGCAGTGGTCAGGGGGAAAAGGTGCATTTTCACCTGGAAAACCTGGAAAAGTCAGGGAATTTTTTGTTCATGATTTTGTAGCCACCCTGCCTGGGCACATGCCCCAAATGCTTTCCTGTAAATGAGGCCCTGCCTGGAATAAATAGCTCTCCTTGGGCCCCACTCCTCGTGGAGACCCAGTTGCCAAATAATTCTCTTTACCAATTAGAAAGTGTTAGAAAAGTGTTGTGTGCCAAATCATACAAAATTACATTTAAAAAACAATAAAAAATCCATTTCCTCTCTCAGAGCCCAAGCCTAATTCTGGCCTGGGCTTGTCCTGTCTCAGCACTGGTGGGGAGCTGGGGCACTCATAGTGTTAACTGATTGGGCAGCAAGAAAAATGAAATAAGTAATGAATATATGGAGTATATTTCTTAACATACTAAATGTGCAACTACTACACATGAACGTCAAAATTATATTCTTTCATATTAGGTGGTCAAACAATCTATTTTATTACCAATGCTAAGCTGATTAGTAGGCCCCATACAAATAAAAGCTGTGGGCTACAGTTTGGAGACCCAGTGGTGTTCCATTTAATGTACCTCAAGAGACTGTCTTTTAAAAAGTTTTTGCTGACCTAAAATGACCTAAATTATTGGCTTTGTCATTGGCAATATTCATGAAGACAGTTTCCAAAAAAAAAAAAAAAAAAAAAAGAAAGAAAGAGAGAAAGGAAAAAATTGTGCATGAATAGTTTTTCCGTTAAGTACTTTGTTAAAGTATCATCCCCATAGAATCTCCACTAGCCTTTGTATATGCACAATAACTCTAGTTGTCTAAAGCTAGTGATTTTTCATGATGAGTGTGGTGTATGGCATGACATTGATGGTATTTTGAGTAGTGTTAATCATATTTTCCTTACCAATCCTTGTACAGGGTGTTTCACTCGTTACTTTACCTGGCATTTTTGCAGAAACTGGAAGAGGAATGAAGATATCACAACAAAATTTGAACTGGACTTCTTACTGTAGGCTGTGAGAAAGGAGGTGTCATTATAACATGTGTTGGAAATGGTCACCATTTGCATCCAGGCACAGCTGAACACGACGCTCGATATTTTGGAAGGTTCGGGTCAGCATGTCCCTAGGAATTGCTGGAATTTCTTGAATGATGTTGGATTTCAGTGTGGCGATGGATCGTAGATTATTGCTTTAAACTCTACCTTTTAGATAGCCCTAGAAAAAGTAATCAAGCGGCGTCAAATCTGGAGACTGCGAAGGCCAAAGTCCCTTCAAAATGACTCTGTTCTCGAAAAATGACTCAATTTCGCCCGTGCTGGCATGGGAAGTATGGCATGTTGCTCCATCCTGCTGGAGGCCAAAATGCGGGGCTTTGATAATGGTTTCCGACCTCCAAACCTCTTTAAAGAATTCTTTTTGACACAACTTCAACGATTTAGTCAGCCAGTACATCCGCACAATATACACTTGCTCCTCTAGAAAGTACCGGTTCATTTCAACATTTTCTGTACTCCAACAACATAGACACACAACCTTACTGTTCCACGAGCGGCAAAACAATGACCGTACTGTGTCTGCAGACTCGGTAAACTGACAGACGTCCGCTTGTCCTGCAGGCGATGAGGAGCCGCGATACACTAGCACTGCCACTTCTCTCTGACCACGCCCATGACGCCGGTGCAACTACACATCACTTCCGTTTGCTTTCTCACAGCCTAAGGTAAGTTCAGTTCAAATTTTGTTAAGATATCTTCATTCCTCTTGCAGTTATTGCAAAAATGCTGGGTAAAGTAGCGAGTGAAACACCCTGTATCAGTAACTGGCCACTGAATTAGAAACTTTTATTTAATACTGGCTTGGACCTCCTCTAGCCCAAATTACAGCATATGTACAGTTTAGCATAGATTCCACAAGGTGGAGTGCACTTGTGTCTACAGCATACCAGGCATTCACTTGACAGTCCTTTAACTGGCTCTGATTTGACGGAAGAGGACTTTACTCCCAGATCTGTTTTTCTAACATGGGGTTCAGATCCAGGCTTTATGGTGGCAAATAAAGATAGTGGAAGCCCCTGTCATGCTCGTTGAACCACTGCTGAATGCATCTTGTGCGCTGGACAGTAGCATTGTGGTTCATGAAACAGCTGTCACCTGCTGGAAAAAAAAGTCAACATTTGAGGATGGACTTGATCGGCAGCAATATTCAGATAATCTTTGGAGGACACTTGACCTTCCAACAATATCAGGAGAATTGTTCCATACCAACAAGACGTGCCCCCAGGGTTGAAAATAAACCCAACCCGGGTGGGTTTTGACAAGGTTTCTATTTGGTTTTCATATCCTTTCATTAAAATATGAAATGATTAAATATTATTAGTAAAAAATCCATGCAACTTACCTATTGGTTAACAAAAATCTCCTTTTTATGTAGTCTTGAAAGAATTTTATTTAAATCTACACAAAGGTTATGATACTTTACACACCATTCACTGCAATCTATAAACTAGTATTTGATCAAACTCTAAGCCCTCATCAAACATTTTTGAGATGTTTAATTAAATTTGGGTAAAATCCACAAATTTCAATATATTTTTTGTGACAAATTTACTATTTGTTTTTTAAATATTTGTGGATTTTGACAAGTTTCTGGCGCTTTATCAACACTTAAAGTGATTGCGAAGTTTTGATCAGACTAGTCCGCAAGTAGAAAATATTCTTTCTACTGCAGATGAATGAAGTAATAATAAAATCAAAATAGGTATAATTAAAAAACAATTTGAGCACCAAGCTTTCCCATTTTAAAATGTTTCTTTTGAAACTCTTTGAAAAAAATATCCCAAAATTGCAGTAAAACTCCAGAGTATACTCCAGTTTTTAAAAAAAGCCCAATAAAACCCACTACAAAGTGGGTTTAAAAAAATGCCCGTGTTTTAATTGGGCGGGTAGGTAAGTAGACAACCCTGCGTGCCCCACACTGTTGCATCACCTGCAGGACCTTAAGCTGTGTTTACAAGGCAGGCTGGGTCCATTGCTTTATGGGGATTCCGCAAAACTCTCTGCCTGCCTTCAATACAAAACAAGGTGTACTGTGACTCGTCAGACCATATGACTTTTTTCCCAGTGTACAGTCCCAGTGTTCCGGACACCACTGTAGACAAAGATTCCAGTTCTTTGCAGAAATCAGTTTCCATATAGGCATGCGACTGCCAATACCGATCCTCATCAATTACTTGCACATAGTTTGCTGAGATGTGGGTCAAGAACAGCCTTTATTGAATGCTTTGGTTGATTGCTGCACGGGAAGTCCTGTTTCTCCATATAAACATTCTCAGATGATGAGTCTCATTCTTGACAGATACACCTCTTAGACAAGCAGTGTGGATTATTTTTCCACTGATTAAAGACCAGGAATATCTCACATTTTGAGAAACCAGTCAGCTCTGCTGTTTTAAAAATCGTCACTCCATCCAGGTGGGTACCCAGAATAAGCCCTTTATCGAATTTTGAAAGATCCTTCGTATTTCCCATTGTGACCAACACTACTGACGATTACTGACAAGCAACAGTCTTAAATAGTTGCCTAACTCATGTGGAGATGCATGTGATCATGTGTTTTGCATATACGCTGCATAACTAATGGATTAATGGTAACATTTACGTGCATCTGCATAAAGGTTTCTAATTCAGTGGCTGGTATTTGTAGTCATCTGTTTATCATATATTTATATATGTGTTCATCCAAAGTGTCGTTAAAGCAAAATATACTTCAGTTGTTGTAAATACTAAATTACTTTCATTTCTTTTGTGCTGCTGCTTGTTTATAGATATCTAACTTTATCCCTGCTCCTCAGATTCAATAGGTTTGGGAGATCTGGACTGGGACGAACTTGAAGCGTGTACAGACCAAACAATTTCTAACTATAGTTCCACAGAAAGCAGTGCATCATGTGTACCAAGGAAACGTGGAAAAAGGAAAAAGTCTAAGCCGCTGTCATCAGTTCAATGGTACGGTTCTGTATAGCAGGGGGGTTCTGTGGTAATGATATTGAAAGTAATTTTGAATTAAGTTATTTTCAAGGTATGCAAAAACTGTTTAATTTTCATCTGCATTTACATCATGTATTGATTGAATTCACTTTTTATCAAATAGTATGGGTCACTATGCTGTAGCCTAAAAGATGACTTCATAGTCAAAAATGGGCATTCATATTCAGTATGTTCAAAGTGCAGTCCATTTTAGGTGTAATGCCTTCTTAATTTTCGCTGCAATGTTTTTGTTTTATCAGTTTACATGGTTTTCATTGTTATGAGTAATCTGATTTTATGATGATTCATATTTGATATGCATATCATATGCACAGGTACGTCTTCCACTTATTTGGAGAGCTGTGCCCTCACTGCCTGAGCAAACTTTGTGATGAACCATCATTGTTGTCATGACGTTAATTAAAGCTTTTTAGTTTTGCACGTTAATTAAGCTTTTTAAGTGTTGGAGAGAGGTCACCCCCAACCTGAGCTGACCTTCCTCACTGTGTGTGTGTGTGTTTTATTATTAATATTGTTATTTTATTTTTGTTTCTCATCATGACACTCCCACTTCAGTTGTGATTATGTAGCTGGTTCAAAGTTTGGTTCTTTGTTCACCCCCACCCCCTTTTCTGCTCTTTATTTTTTTCCCTTTGTTTACCAGGCTTTGCTAGGTAGGTCTGTTTGTCATGTGCTGTGATGTCTAATTTGGTAAAGGGGCATGCTGAAGTTCCTTGAGTCCTCAGCAAGCAAGCAACCAATGCTGTTTTGCACCCCTGCCTTCCCTGCTTAACTTCAAACAGAATATGTAGCTAGGAACTAACCCCACTTAGTGAATGAAGTCTTTGGCTAAGGGTAGTCCATTGTAATAGCTTGTCATATATGACAGGGTTGATACCTGGGAATAGTGAAGCATACCTACCAACTACTACAGAATATCCGTAGTTTCTACGGATTTTGTTGTCTGACTACGGAACTCACTGTCGAAACTACAGATTCTACAAATTTTAGTTTTTTTGTTTATTTTGCTATTATTTTATGATATACATGTGATTCTTAAGCGAATTTGCAGAATTCTGCCGCCTTTGTTGCCATTCTTTTGATCATTCTCAAGATCGATATAAAATTGAAGAGAATTTGCGGGGGAGGGGGGGGGTCGTTTTCTGTCTGAGGACCGTATTTCGTGTTTCAAAACTTTCGAACACAGTAGTTAAATAGTTGAACAGAGTAAAAGAATTTGCCGTAATCGTAATTTGTTTTCCTTGTCGTTGCCTTTGTGTCCAACGTTCTTGTTAAATATCATTTTACTGCATAAATGTTTGCATTTCAGCTTGAAACTGCAGGCAACAATTTGCGTAAACGGAAGTTAGACGCCGCGAAAATTTCCCCTTAATCTTCAGGCATAAGATTCTTCCGTGAATTCGAGGAATTCTGCCATTTTCGTTATTATTTTAGTCATTCGCAAGATCGATGCAAAAAACGGGAGGTTGCCACGGAGTTCATGATTTTTTCCGTAATCGTAATTTCTTTTTCTTGCGATGTTGCCTCTGCCCAGTATTATTGTTAAATAACATTTTACTGTATAAACATTTGTATTTCAGCTTGAAAATAGGGGGAAATTTTCCAAATCCGGCAGTCGGATGGAGCAAAAAAATTTGCCGCAATCCTGCAACGTTAGTAACTAGTATTGGCAGGTATGGTGAAGTCATGTCAAAGGAGTATTACTGAGACACAGGATAGTTGAAATACACACACAAAGCACAGTCCTGCTCTTCTCTATACCTGATATCTGCCAACTAACTTCAGAGCTGTGTGCTTTGAAACTTGCAGACCTCTTGCTCTCCTTTGTAGGGCTTTTTGATGGGAGGAAAAGTTGGCAGACAAGATTTCCATTTCTTCATGGAAATTGATAGTTTCCCATTGCTCAACTTATGAGAGCTATTGAGGAGAAGCCAAGTGTTCTGCAGAATCATATTCACCTGCACTTTTCTTTATTATTCATAAGGACAGTGATGTCTCTGTTTTGAATTACTAAAGTTCTTGAGGGTGTAGGGCGGGTCAAAAAAATGAAATTTTTGAAAATGCTTGCTCCCCTTTTATGCCCCCTGACTCCTATATCAAATACATAAAAAAACCCAAAATCTGAGTTAAATCGGTTAATATCTTGACCCTGCACCTTTCAAATCAATATTTTAGCCTTCGCGGAATGAAAAAATTGCCACTTTTAAACTCTTTAGGTCAAATTTGAGTATTATTGCACATTACAAAATTATTTGTAGAATAACAAAGGATTTATGAAAGTATTTAACATGGAATGCAGCTTATTTCAGTCGAATACTTACAGAAATACCCGAGATACGCTAGTTTGTAACAAATTTGGGTAGGAAATAACTAACTGTAGCTACATTTTTGACAGAATAATACCATTTTAAATGGAAAATGGAAACAATACACAGAAAAACCTCAACTTTTATACGTCTGATACTCCTAGATTATGTACTGAGAATATAGTCCTTCTTTGATTCCAGTTTTGGGAACTTAGCGTGGTTTTCCATTGCAGTTTTTATCGTGCTATCACGACGTTTTGCACCAATCACTTTTTGTGATGCTTTAGTAACTTCTTTAACAGCTCGTTCCACCATTTGTGAGTGACACTTGATGAGTGGTACATCCAACTTTACATTTTTAATTGATATTAACTCATCATTGGTTTTAGCCCTTATGATTGGAGGCTCGTACAAATCAGTCTCATTCCATTGAATCATATGTTGCCATTTTTTTGCATGGAAGTTCAAAGCAGGAACATGAAAGCTACGAACTGGAACACTACTGTATATGTTAAATCTAGAGTTAATAATTGTTTGTTCTGCATCAACCCTATCTGACTTGAGAGGTGAGGCTAACTGAGCAAGAAGTATGTTTTCAGGGTGAGCGAAGAATGCGTTCCTCTGTAGACAATGCTGAACTATCTTCTTTGCTTCTTCATTTTCCATTTCTGCACTTTTGTTAATGAGAAAAAAGAGATTTTCTGGTCCATTAATTGCCAACTCATGGGGTTTCACAAGAAACCACATAGGAGCATAAATATTTACAATATAAGATGTCAGGGTTATTAAAGTATCTGACGGTTCCGTAGTGCAAGCGTATAGACGGCATATACGACATGCTGTAGTTAGCCATCGGCTATGACTGCATGACCCAATAGTTAGGAGTTCCAGGTCTTTTTCAAATGTTCCTGAAACGAGTGCTGTGACAATCCTATACATGTATTTTTTATCAGTAGACAAATCCTTCCATATTGTTTCGGGGATCACATTCAGTGGTTTGGAATTAGCAAAAGCGATTGTAGGAAATAACAGATAAACTTGTAACACTTGGTAAGAGTTTACCAATTGGACCTGTGAATGTGTTTGCCCCTGACGTAGGCCAATCAAGCTCAATGATTAAATGGTGAAGGGGTAGTTCATTTGCATGAAAAAGGCAGATGAACTAGTGTAAAGAACGGCCAAGTCTCTTTTCAATTAAATGATTAATTCCACCTTCAGTTCCCACATTAGTGTTCATGCCATCACAAGCAAGAGCTTCAAGTTGGTTGAAAACGTTCTTTTCTTCCAGGAAATTTATAATGCAACCAGCAATTGTATCTGCTTTGCCATCAGGAAGTGATACAAGCGAAATATGTTCTTCTTTTACCTTTGATTGATAAAGTTTCCCATCCACATTTTTATTTATCAAAGTAGTGTCTTTTCTACCATCATAGCACAGTCCACCCCCAAACACACAGATTATTGTCCACTTCTTCAAATTTCCTCTTTACAGACCGACAGAGTTTTGATTTATCAACAATATCTGGTATGTGATAACTGCGTAAAGTTGCATTCACGATAGCAGCAGCAGCTCTATCAGAGACTTCATACCTTGCTTCAGCTACAGGTTTCAAATCAGTACTGTGTTTACTGGCTTTAATAGTAATGTATTTAGGATCTGACTTTGACGTTGAAGGCATAGGTGGCTTATATGGTATGTCATCAGGGGTTTCGCATGAGTAGTCTTCAGCTTCAATAGACGATTCCTCAGTCTCAGAAACAGTTGTTGTGTCTTCACCTGTGTTGTGTTCTTTCCTTTTCTTCTCAGCAAGGATTCTCTGCTCTTTCTTCATTACAGCTTCTTTCTTCTGTTTAATTTTCCTTGTAGCATCTTTATCAATTGTTTCCACAATGACCATTTGTCTTGCATTATGTTGGTCATTGAGAAACTCACGCTCTATTTTAGGCACATTTTTGTTATTGACCACTTCAAACAGTTGCGACACTTTTTTCTGAAATTCTGCCAACTTCTTAGTAAAGAAGTGAGAAGGTTCTTTCTCACAAGCACCTGGGTTCTTGTAGCATTTTCCCGTATAATATTTTTGGATGCTTAACATTTTTTTTGTAGACACCAAGAACTCTTTCTTTTATTTTATCCCTTCGAATAGTTGGAATACTTGCACGATTGTACTGGCTCATAACTTTATCAACAACTATTTCTGCTACAGTGGCATTGTCCGGATCTTTCTTGCATTGGTTTTCGATAACCTTCTTCCTTTTCTCGAACAAAAAACATTTAGCCACATCTAGTTCAGTCGGTAGAACGTTTAAGGGCAACTCCGCAGGGTGGCCAAACAGGAGCTGGTCTGTGGACTGTCTTGTATCCATCATGACAGGTAAATGCCTATTCATCTGGAAGTAACAATATGTGCATTAGGTCAATGTGTTTTAAGTTTTAAATGTTTATTACAATTAAGTCGTCAGCAAAGCATTTAGTACTTGAACTAGTGAGTATTTTTTGTGTATATGTTAACCAAAAGTGCAATTTCTATGTTAATTTTGAAGCTATTCCCTCAAAATAAAGCATAAAATAGTGGGCATTTTAAATCTCAACTTTTATTATACTACAAATAATTTTGTAATGTGCAATATTACTCAAATTTGACCTAAAAGGGTTAAAAAAGTGGCAATTTTCTCATTTCATGAAGGCTAAAATATTTATTTGAAAGGTGCAGGGTCAAGATATAAACCGATTTAACTCAGATTTTGGATTTTTTCATGTATTTGATATAGGAGTCAAAAGGCATAAAGGGAGCAAGCATTTTCAAAAATTTCATTTTTTTTTTTTTTGGGACCCGCCCTAATGCACAAGGCATGTGTAGAGTCTCTAGAACACTAGAATTGGGGAGGTGTACTGGTTAAGACAAAGCTTCTCTACTCCCTCAACTTGTCTTGAGAAATTGTGTCAGTACATGACCTAATTGATGTCTTGGAGATAGGTCTTCTACAGAAGCTGGACTCTCAGGGAGTGGTGTAGGTGTAATTGTGGGATCCAGTGTTGTCTATATGCTGATAATGCATACCTGCCAAGGTCTGTGGCTTACCTGTAAGATTTATGGGAATTCTGCTCTTTTTATGGACCACATATCGTAGAGATTTCCTTTTTATTTTTTAATGCAATTTCAAGAGGACAATAAGCACCCTAATGACTCACCTGTACTGCCCAGAGGGCATTACAGGGATTAATCGAACTCTATGGTTGGAATTAGGGGAATTGTGACAACAATCACTACTGAACGAATGAAAGAAACCTGGACTAGGCTATGAGGCAGCCCAGCCCCTCCCAGGAGATTCATTCCTACGCTAACTTGGGACCAACTTGATCCTTTATTTATTCTTAATAATTAATAAAATGGAAAAAAAAATTACACAACTAAATTTAAAAATACAGCGATCATTAACGCAAAATTCCAAAACAGTTTACCAGAATAGGAACATTGTAATGAACATCCAATCATGAAAGAATAAGAAAATCCTAATGTGTACTGCAATTGAAATCTAAGAAATTTGCAAGGTAATACGAACCGACAGTAGTAGTACTTTAGAAGGCTTAAAGAGCCGCCCCGGTGGCGCAGTGGTCCTAAGCGATGGCCTCTGATCATTCATCCGAACGGGGTCCGGGTTCGAATCCCGGTGAGGCATGGATGTTGTGTTTGTCTTACGGCACTGGCTCTTTCCCTTCCCTGGAACCAGTGACCCTAAATTAGGGACAGGCGACTGCTTATAGCCCATTGAGTTGCTTATGGTGGTCGTTAAACCTCCAATTAAAAAAAAAAAAAAAAAAAAAAAAAAGGCTTAAAGAACACAATGAAATAACAC
Source organism: Macrothele yani (assembly GCA_039090855.1). NCBI lineage: Eukaryota > Metazoa > Arthropoda > Arachnida > Araneae > Macrothelidae > Macrothele > Macrothele yani. Next base: position 122,472,163 of record CM076996.1, read on the forward strand.
CAATAAAAACATTCTTAATAACAATAGCTATAAACAAGTATGATAGCAAAATGAAAATAAACAAAATATCCTACAGAGGGTGAGTCGAAAGTTTTGCAATATTTGCATAAATGCATGTGCTGCGGCGGGTATGTCACGTGTTAAAACTAGTTCCAAGTCTCGCACTGCAGTCAGTCGAAAGGGATCTAAAGTGATAGACGTTGCTCTGAACAGCATTACATGTCGCCGTTCTGTCAGTGGTTGGGTCACCTAAAAAGATGAACTGCCATCAGGGAACTAATTAGGGAACTTTTGCTTTACGAGTTTGAACTGTGCCATAACACTGCTCAAGCAACACGAGACATTTGTCATGCAAAAGGGGAAGGTTCAGTAGATCACAGCACCACAACCAGATGGTTCAAGAAATTTCACTTTGGTGACAAAAACCTGGATGATCAGCCAAGGTCAGGTAGGTCACGAACCGTGGATTCGGAGGCCGTAGAGGCAAATCAGACAGCCAGCACTCTGAGATTATCAGGCGAGCTGAGCATGTCAGAGCACCGTGGTTCGTCACCTTCAGGACCTCGGCAAGGTCTGCAGGAGCTGCCGCATTGTTCCTCGTGAACTGATGCCAGTTGAAGCAAACCGCCGAGTGTAAGTGTGCATTAAACTCCTAGAAAACCAGCGCGATGTACGTTTCATCAAGAGAATTGTTACGTGCGATGAAAAGTGGGCCTATTTCCATAATCCTAACATACAACGGCAGTGGTTGAGCCCGGGCCAGTTTCCTGAACCTGTTGCCTAATATGGGTGCTTCGAGCACAGGGTGATGCTCTGCATCTGGTGGAATTTTGAGGGAATAATCCATTACAAATTTGTTCCAGATGGTCGAACCATCAACGCCAACCTCTACTCTGAACAGCTGGAGCGGATGTATGCCGTTTTGGAGAAGTACCCAGCACTGGTTAACAGAAAGCGTGCTCTCCTACAGCAAGACAATGCTCAGCTTCATACCCTGATGCCACATCCAGCATATAGTCTGGACCTTGCTGTGTCGGATTATTACTTGTTCTGGTCCACAGCCCTTTTCCTTCTCAGGCAGCACTTCAACAACCAGGAGGAGGTGGCAGCTGGGGTGAAGGAGTTCTTCGACTTGAAGGACAAGAACTGGTACTGCCTCTGAATCAAAGAACTGGCAGACAGATGGCTAAAGACGGTGCAGCACAATGGCCTATACTTTGAATGCTAGTCAGCTTTCATCATAAAGGTACGTATGAAGACATAAAAGTGATCCAAATATTGCAAAACTTTTTACTCACCCTCTGTAAAAAATGAAAGTTTCTCACACTTAAACATCTGGACAGGGGTGCAGAAAATTTTCGGGGCCCAATATTTCCCCAGAACACAATTTTTTTCTGTCCGAAATTTCCCCCAAAACTGTAGCGGACTTTCATACAAGTTTAAGCGAGTATTAGATCTATATGTTGATGATTAAGAACTAATCCTTAAAGCCTATTACTTAAAAATTTGAAAAAACAAACAAACCTAATATTTATTTTAGATTCAAAATGTCTGAAACATTTTTGGGTGTAGGTGAAAACAGTGGTGGAGCAGAGAGGCTGAAAAATAAAACAGCTAAAAAAAATTCAGTTAACTATAATTTATTTCATTCTAGCATTTCAGGCGTATAACTGTGCCAGATAGTTTTACTGAATGAAATTTAAATTAGACTTAAATCCTTTGAAAAATGCATGGGTCATTCGCTTTAAAATGTGTGGAACCCCTGATAATTTTTCAGATCGGCGCCTACGACACATAAGCTGCCATTAGTTTCGGAAATTTTTTTTTTTTTTAGCATGACTAGTGGTTGTGCCGTACTTATTACTCATGCCACGCTGTCTACGCCTTGGCGTTAGTAAAATCGTTTGGGCTCGGTGAATCATATGCAAGCGGCAGTCTGCAGTACGTCACTGTGCTCATAACCTCTTGTATTTATAACGACATGACATTTTTCAAAATGATTACCTGATTACCGTGCAGTAAATTACTCTTATCTTTCGCGTTATACTCGTTGTTAATAAGTCAATTTTTTGTTTTATTATTATTATTATTATTATTACTACTACTACTATTACCTACCCACGGGCAAAAATTTCCCCAGAGCTGCCTTAATTTCCCCCGAACCTCATTCGCAAGTTCGGACAAATTCTGCACCCCTGCATCTGGATACCAAGAATTTCATTAGTAACACAAGTAATGCTAACTAACACTTTGCAAAAGCGAATTAAAATAAATTTTTCATGTTATCAACGATATTTATAAAATATTAACATATATACATAAGCATATATTCAGAAATGTGCTTCTCGTACCCAAGAAACATAAACCAAAGGAAATTTTTCAAAAGTATGTGGTGTAGGAAAGTCGAATCCAGTTCAATGATGATGAATCCGAAACATTATCTTCTGTTCATATACTGGTAATAAATTCTTGTTTGTTAGATTCCAGAAACCAAACAAATGAAATTCCAGAAACCAAACAAATGAAGACAGGCATAGCTTAGATCTTGAAAAAGATATCAAAGTACCGATATCTTGTGACTTAATTTCCCAAGAAATACATCTCTGTAATGTTGAGAACTTAAACAACAGCCAAACAGCAGATGAGAAACTGTCGCCGTTGGATCTCCTCATTTTATGTTAAATCGATTGAAATAACTTGTACTACAGTCATGTTCTGTTAGCAATTGATTCAAGTATTGACCAGTGAGACAGTGTTTTCTTAAAACCTTATGTATCAATTGCCAAGTCCTGCCCATGTCACCATTTTCCTGTCATAATTTTCATAAATTAGTGACTGAATTAGGCAAAGTAAAAGCTACCATGCCGACAGGCAATTTGTTTTTAAAGTCCCCTTCTTGACCAGTGAGTTTGGGATCTTGTTGCCCAGTGTACCTTGGTGACCGTAAGTCCCAGTGAAGAAAAATTCTATCATATACTGTTGGATAAATTCCTTAATTTCATGAACCAGCTTTTATGTAGAGGACAATAAGTGGCCCGAAGGACCACTGTGCCCATATATTCTGATTTATGTGATCAAAATTTTGCTTACTTCTGCATCCCCAATCCTCTGCTTGCAACACAGTGGAAAATACTTGTTGAAAATGCAGTACGGTTAAGATTGGTGAAAATTGTTGAAAAGAGATATAGAGAGAGAAATGAAAAATATTAGCCTCACATAAGACAAACTTGCATTTTTGAAAGGTATTCTAACATGCGATCACAAAAATGTCTCATTTGCAAATTAAATGTATCTGTGTATGTTAGCATAATGATACTCTAATAAGGATTGTGTATTGATTGCATTTCTTAATTGCTGTAAGTGAATAAGAGTATCAAATATCTTAATTATAGCATGTGGGAATTGACTAAAATCAACAAATCATTTGCACGATAAATGGCATTTAATTGACACATTTAATCAATATGTTCTTATGTCAGTCAATCGAACGTGTCGATTAAACGTTCAATGAAAATGTTTTACAGATTTCAGTTCTTGAAAGTTGGCAAGTCTGATGATTATACTGAATGGATTCCACTTAAGGCCATGGTGTTTACAGCCAAGATGCATGCTGTGTGTTTCACTTCATGCAGTCAAAACTTGATTGATATTCCATGGTTTATCTAGCTTACAGATGCTCTCTCCTGAAGAATGTGGCCATTCTGCTAGTGGTGTGCGAGATGTTTGCTTCACTCTTTACATGGAACTGGTTTCTGGTTCCCTTTTTGCTGGATTTAATTGGTATTGCATAGATGCCAACTAGTACAGATTTTTGGTTGCTGTTACGGAAGTACGGAAACACCACTGAAATTACGGAAAATCGCCATTTGATTTAATTTTCTGAGATAGAAAGCAAATTTTCATCAACTTAAAAATTTGTGTTGGTTCTTCAAATTTTTCTGGGGGAAAAAAATTAAATGCTACATTCAGGGCTGCTAAACCTGCGCCAATTGCGCCAGCCCGCGCCAAAACGTTGTTCTTGCGCCATTCTGCCAAAAATCGCCATTTCGACGAAATCTGTGCCAATTTTGCGCCTAAAGTTAAAATTTACCGGTCATCGATATTTTAGCGTTATCTTACGACATTCGAAATCGATTCAGCGGTGAATTCGTACGTGAAGATTCGCGGAGTCCCCTCCGGTTTTTTTTTTTTCTGAGTTCGATGCAAAAGTGAAGAAATTTTCGGGATATTAGTTGGGGGGGGGGGTCGTATTCCGTCTGGGGACGTTGTTTTGTCTTTTTAAACATTCGGAAACGGAAGTTAAACGAAGTGCAGATCCCCCCCCCCCCCAAAATCGTATTTTTTTTTCTCGCGCGATGTTGCTTCTGTTCAGTACTGTTAAATATAATTTCATTGCATAATGTTAGCTTGAAATTGTAGGCAACGATTTCCGAAAACGGAAGTTAGGCCGCCCGAAAATTTCCCCGTAATCTTCGGCGACGAGATTCTTACGCTGATTCGAGGAATTCAGTCTTTTTTTGTTATCATTTGGACCATGTACGAAATCGATTCATAACTGAACTTAAATTTTGGGAGGATTGGTGCCAGCGGGGGGGGGTCGTTTTCTCCGTCGGAGGACGGAATTTCATCCTTCGAAAACGGAAAGTAGACGGAGATAAGATTTCTCTGGTAATCGTAATTTTTTTTTCTCGCGATGTTTCCTCTACCCAGTATTGTTAGATATCATTTTATTCCATAAATATTTGTATTTCAGCTTGAAAATGTTGGATAAATTTCCAAAAAGTGAAGTCAAATTCAGCTTGAAAATGTTGGATAAATATCCGAAAACTGAAAGCTTGAAAAACCGTTATTTCAAAAGCCTTGTTTCCCGATTCAGCGATCGCAAAACAATATTCGTGTGAAAGAACCAAGGCTACTGCACTAATTCAGCACATGGCCAGTGTTTCTACAAGTAAAATCGTATCTGAAGTTAAAAAAAATCCTTTTTCTCTATCTACGGACGGAAGTAATGATGCTCAAGCAAATAAACTGTATCCCATTACAATAACATATTTTGACGAAAAAATAGGGGAAAATTCAACTGTTTTGTTATCATTGGTTGAATCAAGTAATAATACAGGTGAAGAAATATTCAATGTTTTGAACAATGAATTTGTTAAAAAATATCTCGTGGAGCAACTGTGTGTCATTTTCCTGTGACAATGCTAACACTATCATAGGTCAAGTAAAAGGTGTTTCTCACATAAAGAAGGTTCAGCCTGCAATCATAGTGCAGCGATGTTCATGCCATTTAGTAAATTTAGCTGCACAGAAATCTGCTACTCAACTAAAAGGATTTAATGTTGAGCAGTTTCTGATAGTTTATTTATTTTTTTTTTTTTTGGGAGAAAAGTTCAAAGAGGAAACACAATCTAAAACTGAGTCAAGCTGTTTGTGGTACTAAACCACACAAAATTCTAAAGCATGCCAATACTCGCTGGTTATCACTTTTGGAATCCATTGACAGAATGTTTTAGAACAGTGAGAGGCTCTAGAACGTTATTTTAGTGACAATGAAGAAGCTAATTCACAGTATAAGAACCTTGCAAGTATGATTGGAAATCCTTCATCTAACTTTGTCTTTTTTTATCTGCTACTCTTCCTTGTTTACATCTGTTCATGTGTTCTTGCAGCAGGAAGCTCCGCTTGTACATGTATTAAAAAGAAAACTTCATAGTCTGTTATCTGAATTGCTTGTACAATTTATCAAGCCATCGGCATTTGATGTGACAGCAACATCTCTTGCAGATGGAAATTTTGAAAGAAGGAGAAATAAAAAGAAAACTGATCTCGTAATTGGGTCAAAAGCGAGATCTTATATAGGCACAACTGCAGATCTGAGTGAAGACACAGTGGCTACTTTTTATTCTGAGGTAAGGAAATTTTACAAGGCAGGCTGCAATTACATTTTAAGAAAATTTCCACTTAATGATGAATTTCTGAGTCATGCTGAAATTGCAGATGTAGCATTAAGGCAAAGTGTTTCTTTTGCATCAGTCCAATATATGTGTTCCCTGTTTCCAGTTTTGAAACCAGAAGAATCTGACAAGGTGGAATCTGAATTTACTCACTACCAGTTCGAAAATTTTAACTGTGCTGTTACTTCTGGGAGAATGGATGAAGTGTGGCACAGAATTTCTTTAATGAAAAATGAAAGTGGCCAGTTAAAGTATGAATCATTAAGCAAAATTATGAAAATGATTTTAATAGTCCCTCATAGCAATGCAAGTACAGAAAGAATTTTCTGTATTATGAAAAAAACAAACATGAATGAATTCAGACGTAATTTAAGTACTCATGTGCTGTCTTCTTTATTAGTAGAAAAAATAAACAGCATTGCACACAGTGAACTATGCTATCAGAAGAAGTTTTCACAAATTGAATTAAGGAAGGCCAAAATGGCAACTACAGCCAGTTTATCATAATAATTTGGCCAACATTCCAAGGAATAATTTTTCTCCATGTCTGGAGGTAATTTATTATATTTTCCTGGTAGACAGTATTTTAAATTTTCCCACTAGCAAATTATTTTTATTGTGTTATTATTATTATTATTATTATTATTATTATTTTATTTTGTTAATAGTTCTGACAGATTAAAATTTGTTGCAGTGTTAAATACCCAAATTTGGCACTGTAGACTGGATTACTGAAAATTACTGGAAAAAAAAAATTGTTACTGAAAATTACTGAAAAATGAACATGTTGGTTACTGAAAACTACTTTTAGAGGTTGGCATCTATGGTATTGGTATCTGGAGAAAACAAGTCTGCTGCTGCGTTTTTGGTTACCTCATTAGTAGTCGCCACTGTACCATTAGATCTGCTGTTTTTGAACATCTTAGGCTTTGAGTATATGACATTAGCAACTGGAATTTCTTCTGTGCTAATTTCCAATCATAAATGTGCAATTTAACAATCAATATGCAAATATTGAGTACATACCTAATTTGTAAGTTTACTTACCAATGGTATCTTAGATGCTTAAACTACATTTCATGCACATAGAGTTGTGCAAACTGAGAGGTCCTCGTATGTTGACAAGACTTGACATACAAATCTTAGAGCAATATTTACACTAAAACTAACGATACAAATCTCCAAATTTACAATTGGAAACAAAAAGAAATTATCTAACGAACGTTAAAAATTTTCTTCAAAGACCAAAATATGTAAGATTCTCACAGAAATCAGTTGACATTCAAGCTGGAAATAAAGGAAAATTCACAAACCACTAAGTACCACAATGCATAAATTTCAATCAAAAACCATACCAATGGAAAGATGATCAGTTAAAATGGAAACTTAAAACCATTTAAAAAACACAATCAGCCTCTCGGTCACTATATTTAGCTCAAGGCCTTTCACTGTGCATCACAGCATCCTCAGGAGTACTAACTGATCACTCTGCTTGACACAGAAGATCTATGTCAAAATGCTCATTTCCGGGCCACTACCCAGAGGACACGTGCTGACCACTATTGATGCTCCATCTAGTGTCTGAAAAAGAATATCTTATTCCTTCTTGTTGCTATTTTTCTCTTTTCTCTCCCTCTCACTTTATTTTTTTCTTTTTCTGTCATGAAGTTGTTCTTTTTTTATCAGTTCCTTCCATTGTGTTGATAAGCTGAAAGCATTGTTATGATTACAAATTTTGCCTTGATTTATTTCTATGATTACCGTTTCTGCTAAGTGCAGGTGCTTTTCATTGTTTGCTACTGTAATAATCCTATGTCTTCAAATCTTGGATAGACATTATTTTTTAAACAGTATTGGATTAAAGCAGTTTTACTTTTGTTTTTGTTCCAATTACTGGCATGCTGTAATAGTGTATGTTTTAAACAGTTTTTGGTATTTCCTGTATACGCCATTGGTCTAGAATCTTCAATAGGAATACAATATACTCCAAATCTTTCCAACACCTGTGTATTTTTTCCCCCCTCTGCTGATTCCAAGATCTCCAATAGTATCAACAGAGCTTCCCATTCTAATATTAATATTTTTTTTTTATAATACTAATTTCAGCAGATCTCCATGTATGGAAATGATGTTACATATTGAAAATCATTTTTTTTATTGTGTTTATTTCCATTATCTATGTAATGACTCCTCATTACCACATTATCATTTTTTTCTTTAATTCATATATCCATTTAACGATTTTTCTGGGTATCCGTATGATCTGGCAATCAATTTGATGTAATCAAGTTCATACATGGAGAATACAACTGCTGAAATTAATATTATAAAAAAAATTATATTAGAATGATAAGCTCTGTTGATACTATTGGAAATATTGTAATCAGTAAAGGGGGAAAAAATAAAGATGTTGGAAAGAATTGGAGTATATTGTATTCCTGTTGAAGATTCTAGACCAATGGTATATATAGGGGTACCAAAAACTGTTTAAAACAGACTATTGCAGCATGTCAGTAATTGGAATAAAAAAGAAAGTAAAACTGCTTTAATCCACTACTGTTTAGAAAATAAGGTCTATCAGAGATTTGAGGACATAAGATTATTAACAGCAGCAAACAATGAAAAGCACCTGCACTTAGCAGAAACAGTAATCGTAGAAAAAATTAAGGTGAAATTTGTAATCATAATGATCCTTTCAGCTTATCAACACAATGGAAGGAACTGATAAAAAAAAACTTCATGACAGAAAAAAATTAAGTGAGAGGGAGAGAAAAATAGCAACAAGAAGGGAAGAAGATTCTTTTTCAGACACTAGATGGAGCAATCAATAGTGGTCAGCACGTGTCATCTGGGGCGTGGCCCGGAAACGAGCGTTTTGACATCAGATCCTCTGTGTCAAGCAGAGTGATTAGTTAGTGCTCCTGAGAATGCCGTAACTGAATGGTGAAAAGTATTGGTAGAAAGAAAAATTAAGCAATCGATGCTGTGCAGCTGCGGAGTAAAAAATAATATATATATATATTGCTGTGGAACTTTCGGAAAAGAAAGCAAGCCTTTCTTGCAAGAGGAAACCTGAACTGATGTTTTAGTGTGTACACCAACCAGACAAGAAATTTTTTTTTGAAGCAATGTCTTTTAAAATCATTTTATTTTGTTTGAATTTTAGTAATTTTATATTGTGAATACAGTGGTATGCTCTAGTTAAGTATTTACATTAAAAGAAATAGCAGTGAACAATTTAGTCCTGCTCATTCTGTTTACATTCACACTTTCTCGTTGCACGTTCTGATTTTTCTCCTGGTTAAAAAGCTGAGCTTTTTTTCCCCCGTCGGTCTCGTGTTTGCATTTGCTGTGTGGTGCACTATTTGTATGTGTTGGATATGTAATTTATCTGACTGTATTTCATGTTTAGTGTTTGCTTTTCTTAGTTTTTAATTGTTAAACAAGCTCATAGAATAATAATAACAACGTTTCGCACAATAAAATGTTTATTATACATTGACTATAAATAGTTTCGCAGAGCCAAAGCTCTGCGAAACTATAGTCGATGTATAATAAACATTTTATTGTGCGAAATGTTATTATTATTCTATCTTAACACCGCAAGCTTCGTAGTCATAAATTATATATAATAAAACAAGCTCATGTTTCTCTTTTACTGATTGTTCAAGGTGACTCAAAATCCTTTGTTGTCTTTTACACAGTCGGTGTGATCTCTTTTGTGCTGTCTTTTCTTTTTCTTATTATCTGGTAGTTTGTATTTCTTTGTGGAGCTAACCTCTGAATCTCAGAGAACAGCTTAGTGATGTATGTATGCTTTTGTATTTTTCAGTTTGTGTAATCATTCCGTATTTGTGTTGAACCTTTTCACTCCTCTGTATGAAGTATATATTTCATGATTGTTTTTATGTTTTCTTTTGATGTTACATTTTTCTTTGTTTTTCTGAAGTAAGGTGCTCTGTGGCCCACAGATGCTCTTGCTTCCAGTAAAATAAAATAATATCCATGAAACCACCCTTTGATTTGCATAAAGAAAATGATCTGTATAAAATTGTAATGATTTTAATTTCATTTAGGTCAAAGATGTCACTGGAACAAAGGCTTCAAACCATAGAGGCCTTAACCCAAATCATCAGCCAGAAAATGACTTTGAGGGAGCAAATAAAAGTCATCAGAGTAATAGATCCATTTGCAGTGATTACTTCAAATGACACTGAATTTGCTATAGGTAAAAAAGATCATTTTGTATGCTTGCCTTTGCATTTCACTTAATCTCAGTGTAATTCATTGGTTTATCATATGCATAGATACAAACTAGTATGTATTTTCTGTAATACACTGCTGGACAATTGCTAAGGACGGATCATAAACGGCTATATAGCGCATAAAAAAGTAAGTGTGGTTGGATGCCAAGTGAAATAAAATTATGTCAGAATGCCAGGACATTACAAGAAAGACAATTTATTGTGCTCTGAAATCCAGAAGGCTTTGGAACGTGTTCAAGGGACAAACAGGCCATTTTGTGCAGAATACGTAAACGTGAAAAAAATGCAATTACCGTCCGCAGGCGTTCTGGCGTAAGATGTCAATACGGGATATGGCCACCATGGAGGGCGATGCAAGATTCCACACGTCGTATCATGCTTTGCACAACATTATCAAGCAGCTGTTGGGGTAATTTATCCCATTCCTCTGTCAGTGCACGGATGAGGGTCTCCTTGTTTATTGGAGGGCATTGGCGACCAGCAAGACTCCTCCCCAAAGCATCCCACACATTTTCAATGGGATTCAGATCTGGAGAACGTGCTGGCCATACAAGGCGTTGAATATCCTCGCTCTCAAGACACTCCTGGACAGCGACTGTTCGATGACATGTTGCATTGTCGTCCATGAAAATGAATCTATCACCGACAGCACCACGGAACATGAGATAGCAGAACATCATTAATGTATCGTTGGCCAGTCATAGTCCCCATTGGAAGCACATAGAGGGACGTACGGCCATTGATCATGATGCCAGCCCATACCATGACACTACATGTCGGATATCGGTCCCTTTCCTGTATGTTTGCTGGACAATATGCAGTACCACTATCACGCCAGATCAGTTGTCGTCGACAATCAGACGATAGACTGTATCTACTCTCATCTGAGAAGAGGACAGCAGACCAGTCGCAGGGATCGCATTCGTCCTAAAATTCCTAAAATTCCTAATATTTTGTGACCACTCCTTAAATTCCTAAAATTAGACCTAAAATTTGCTATTCATCCTAAAATTTTTCGTAAGCTTATTTTTATTAAAAACAACCGTTATTAACGCCAATAAATTTACCATTACGGTAAGGTAAAAAGACCTGTTATTGTAGAAACACAGCCTATATGCTGTGCTGCTGAAGGAGGGAAAAATGACGCCATCGAGATGCACTTGCTTCGGGGCGGGCGTTCCATTTTTTGCCTTCGAACAGTTTTCGAGAGTAACAAGAGATCTAAGGGAAAAGGGGAGGGTCATTTTCACCCCTGGTTTGCGCTTTGCAGACGAACTCCGTGGCACGCAGAAGATCGTACTTTATTTTTGTACATGCCTTGTGGAACCTCCTCTTTCTGCTGATGTTTTGTTATTGTAAACCGCAGGTGGGTGGAAGCAAAGAGGAAACATGTGGTCTTTTTCCGTAACCTCCGGTAATGACGATGGGATGGTAGCTGAGTTATCTTGGCAGGCAGTAGAGCACGTGATCATTGACCTTCGATCATGCGTCGGCGACAGCGACCTTCGATGCGCAATATATCTCGGCTCCGACTCGCTTTGACTGAACTTGCGTGAGATGCGTATGATAGTTTCTGGTTTTACGTCTTTTATGGTGTTCTCTGTGCAGGTTCAGTTCTCTAGTGGTGACCTGCTTTTTTTTTTTTTTTTCATATCTTCTGACATCCTCGCAGCCAAATTTCGGGAAGTTGTCTGGTTTTGCAATATTGGAACGTGTTTTTGTACTTCCCTTTCATTTTCTGGTTAGTAATACAAGTGTTTAAGATGCCTAAATCCAAAACGAAATTTCAAGATGCGTGGCTCGCCAAAGAATTGGACGGAGTGAAGTTGAAAGAATGGTGTTCTGCAACTGAAACAATATTTTCTGCTAAGTGTATATTGTGTTCAGAAATTTTCAATATTTCTAATAGTGGCTTTTCACAAGTAAAAGCGCATCATAAAGGAAAAAAAGTTCCCATAACAAGAAATTCCCATAACAATAAATTTGTTAAATAGTGTTCGTGATTCACATAAATTTTATAAAGAGTATGTTGATAAGCTGAAGGAAGAACAATCAAAAAAGGTAAAAGAAAGGAAGCAGAAAGAGAGGGAAAATAAGGAAAAGCAGCTAGAGATAAAAAGAAAAGCTGAGTTTGATGACAAAATAAAAGAACATGATGCAGAAATAAATAGGCTTAAAAAAGATAAAGAAGCCTCCCTAGCAGTAATTCAAGAGGGAACAGAAAGAATGCGAAAAGCTGTAGAAAAACAAAATACTGTTGAAATAGCAGTTGCCTCTAACTTGATCATACAAGGTTCAGCTGAAATAAAGAAAACAAAGTAAATTAGTTGTGGTGGAAGCAGAAAAAGATAGGCGTATCAGGGAAAAGGTTAAAACAATAATATGAAAAAAGTAATTCAGTGAACAATTGTACATAGTTCTTGGTTTTCAATTACCTTTTTAGGATATTATAATTTAATGTGAAACCTGAAAACTTTCTGTGAAAATCGTGAATTGCTTCTGGTTAAACAGCATATTAATGTTCAAAAGTGAAACTTGAATGTGGTAAATATACTTGAATATGATAATAACACGTGAAAAGATAAGAACTGAACATTAGAAGTAAATCATACTTAAACTTTAGACATTAGACGTTATGCAAAAAATTTGGGTGTGAACTTCGACCATATATACTAATGGACTGCGCATTGGCAATAGCTGCATCAAAGCCGCCATGGCTCAAACATTGGGCACGTCATCATCAGACTCCAAATTTCGTGTAAAAATGCTGTTATGATTACTAATTTACATTGCAGAACTTCAGTGTTTTCGGTGTATTATGTGAATGCGCCTCATATATAATGAAAACTCTTCAGGTAAGTTTACTTATGAGCTATATACATGCATGAACGGGTTGTTTACATTTTGTGATTTATAATGTGATGAACATTTGCGAAGAATTTGGAACATGCATTCCATTTTTTTTCTTAAGTTACTGTATTTTTATATCAATAGCTGCAAGTTTCTGGTTAAGTAATTGAACTTTATTGACTTAGGTATTTAATTCGTTTCTTACCCATGAAAAATCATAGAACTTTCTTTACTATATCGCTCAGAGCAACCATAAGCACAGCAGGTGTAACCCATCTTTTTGACTGTTGTCATGTGATTTTATGTTGGAGCCAGAAATTTTGATGTCATGCGCAGTCTATCAGTATATATGGTTGAAGGTGTGAAGCAAACTCTTTACAATGTATACAAAGTTGTTTTACTAGATGTATACAAATATACATCTAGTTTTTATTGAAATACAATCCTAAAATTTTCCTAAAATTTTTCTAAAAATTCCTAAAATTCCTAAAATTCCAACCTAAAATTTTCCAGAAGTATGCTATGATCCCTGCAGTCGTTATCAGTCCAATTGTGATGTTGACGGCACCATTGCAAACGGGCGGTACGGTGACGTCTGGACAATGGGATGCGCACAACAGGACGGCGGGCGTATAGTCCTCCTTCATGCAAACGTCTGGCGACAGTTTTTCGGGAGATCCGCTTGCCAGTAGCAGCCATAAACTGATTTGCTACCTCACTAGCTGTGCTGCGCCGGTGTCTTTTTGTTGATAGCACTATGTACCGATCTTCTGCAGGTGTCGTACTGCGAACACGACCTCCCCGTGACGTTTGCTACACTCTCCATTTGTTTGAAATGATTTCCAAAGCCTTGAAACAACACTGTGGTTGACGTCGAACTCCCTGGCAACATCTGTTATTTTTCGCCCTTCTTCAATCTTGCCAATAGAACGGCCACGCGTAAAATCATCTAGGTGATGTCGGGAAGACATACTGAAAATTGCAAGTTCGTCAATTGATTCTTTCCCTTTGAACTTTGCGTTTGAACAACAACGTCCAAATCCTTTATATCTCTTATCAGTGCTATGACGTCACGAACAAGTTCGGCAATCCAAAATTTGCATACGCACAACACGTCTTACTGTTTCCCACACTTATGCTAATTTCCACATTTTCCTGCCTTCCATTTTATGGTTGCTATCGTTGCTATTGTCATCCGTCCTTAGCAATTGTCCGGCAGTGTATTACAAAATTTTAGTTGGAAGTACAGACACAATGAAATTACGCAAAATCACCCCTATCACCATATGATTTTTCGGCTTCAGAAACTACAAGAGAAACTTCTGAACATGGAAATTAAATGGAGTGAAGATTTCTCTCGTTATACTTTTTTTTTTATGATGTTGCCTCTCTCCAGTATTCTTAAATATAATATTTTGCATGAATCTCTCCAGTATTCTTAAATATAATATTTTGCATGAATTTTTCCAGTATTCTTAAATATAATATTTTGCATGAATGTCTGTATTCATCTCAAAAATATAGGCAACAATCGCCAAAACCCGAAGTTAAAGTGGAAATGTCACCGTAATTTGTAAATTCTGTTTCTTGAGATGTTCCTTCTGCCCTCTATTGTTGTTAAATATCACTTTATTCCACAAATATTTGTATTTCAGCATGAAAATGGAGAAAAAAATATTCTAAAACTGAATTCTAATGAGCGTGAATTTCTCCCTCAATCATAACTGTAGTTTTGTTGTTGTTTTTCTAAATCTGTCCGCAATGTTTCCACTGTCCTGTATTGTTAAATATCTTTTCCCATAAATGTTTGCTTTTCTGATTGATAAGGGAGAGAAAGTTTTCTGGAAGTAGTGAAGTTAGAAAATTCGTAAGGATTGATGAATGGTGTTCAAAAGTATCTATTCTAAAAAAGTAACTGCCGCCACCGCTGTTTTTGAAATTCTGCAACACTCGCGCTTTCCTAGCTTGCAGCACAAGAAGTATTGAACACAAAAATATGAAATTTACATTGTTTGTAGAGAACTGTTTGGAAAACATGCTGAAATAAACTATTTTTCGATTCTGGCAATACTTCAAGAGCTATTGTACAGGGTGTCCGAGAATTATTGGACACATTACAAAATCATGTAAAACAAAACATTAAACAGATAGAAAGAAACTGACTGTACTAACTTACAATGTAACTACACAAGTTAATAAATTTCGATGTGAGATCCCTTGGTTGCTCATAGTACATCCAAGCGATACTCAATTTCATGCCATGTATTGGCAAACATCTGAGGAGTTATGGAATTAATAGCAGCTGTGATACGCTGCTTCAGTTCCTGCAAATCAGTACCAGGCGTCTGATAGACAAAAGATCCTTCACATAAATAACCCCACATGAAATAATCCAATGGAGTTTGATCTGGAGAGTGAGGAGGCCACGGAATGGGACCACCACGCTCAATCCATCTGTCGGGGAAATGCTCATTTAGGCACTTATGTACACACGTTGACCAATGTGAAGGCGTGCCTTCTTGTTGGAAAACGACGTCATATCTTTTGATCTGGGGTATAGCAAAATTTTCTGGCATGTCCAAGTAAATGCCACCATTTACGGTTTTTTCGCAGAAGAAGAAAGGGCCAATCACTTCTCTTTTTGATAGATTAAATGTCTGAAATTATTCTTCAGGAAGACACTTTAACGTCTGTAAATTCTGTTTTACACGTTCTGTAAAGTGGATACAGTCTGTGGTGGTGCATTAACTTATTCAATTAAAATATAAATCAGTTAGAAGTCCTAAAGATGTTACTTACGGAAGTGCGTGTTCAGTCCAACGTAAGTAGTTATTGAGTTTCTTCGTCCAAAGTTGTATCTTGCTTCAATATGGTCAGTTTTTAGGGTTAGTTCGAGAGCCATTTCGTTATAAGTTGTACCCAACTTCGGATATGTCCAGATGTTAGGGTTAGCTCCGTTCTGGCTGTGTCGACATCATATTGAATGGGTAAAGGTTTCCGGATAATAATTAAAGATTCTTGAGTTAAGAGTTACTATTTACATGCAACTTGAAGTTCTACGTCGTACTTGGCCTTTTTAGGGCTATCTCGTCAATGCTGCACTCTTGGAAATGCTGAGAAGTCTTCAAAGTTTGGTCAGGTTCATAAAAAATTTAAAAGGTTCCAGTTAAAATTGTTATATACACCACCTCATACTGTCCACAGTCTCAATTACCGGACGCACGTTTCACCTAGGCTCTACCCTGGCGTTTTCAACGACTTCACACCCTCTGTCGAAGTCTGCTATCTGAGAGTCTCGCATAAACAAAATAACATAGATTTCCAAGTATATAGAAAACCTGACGACATCACTAATATCATTCCTGGGAACTCTCACCATCCAGCATCTTACAAATTTGCAGCTTTCCGATCATATATCAATAGAGCGTTTACTCATACATCTAACGCCCAACTACTAAAAAATGAATTGAATTGGATAAAGAACACAGCAATAAACTTCGGTTATGATGTGAAGAAAATAAATAACCTTATTAATAGATGCAACCCTAGAAATAAACAACAAAAGAGTACACAGACTCAACAGGTAAAAAAATTTTGTGGATCATTACCATATATACCAGAGATCACAACTATTATGAAGAAAACATGTAAAAAATATGACCTAGATTTTGGTGTACAAACGAGAGATATAACGAAATCTCTTAGTAACTATCACAGAAAGACCCAAATCTTACAAAAAGCGGGTGTCTACTCTATACCAATAATAAATAATCAAAATAAAATCTTCAACCAATATATAGGCAGTGCAAAAAGAAATATTAAAATCAGATTGACCAAACACATGAAGAACTGGAGCAGAAGAGAGAATAAAACAGCACTTATTGACTTCTGTTTAGATAGTCAATGTATACCCCATTGGGAAGGAATTACAATATTAAACCAGAAGAATAATATGAGAACAATACAAATAGCAGAAGCAGTAATAATAAATAAGACCAAACCATTTAACTGCAATAACAACAGTCCATACGACCTTTTGTACGCTTGGAGGAACCTGATCGAAACTGAGAAGAAATGGAATAGGGAGAGGAGAGAGAGGAAGAGAAAAAGGAAGAGTGAGAATGACGTAGATGAAGATAAAGTTGATGTGGCCTGACACTAGATTGCATTGGCAATGGGTTAAATGGGGAACATGCGCACTGTGGACACGAGACTTTCAGATAGCAGATTTCGACAGAGGGTGTGTGAAGTCTCTGTTGAAAACGCCAAGGCAGAGCCTAGGTGAAACGCGCGTCCAGTGATTGAGACTGTGGACGGTATGAGGTGGTGTATATAACGATTTTAACTAGAACCTTTTAAAGCTTTTAAATTTTTTATGAACCTGACCAAACTTTGAAGACTTCCTCAGCATTTCTAAGAGTGCAGCATTGACGAGATAGCCCTAAAGGCCAAGTACGATGTAGAACTTCAAGTTGTATGTAAATAGTAACTCTTAACTCAAGAATCTTTAATTATTATCTGGAAGCCTTTACCCATTCAATATGATGTTGACACAGCCAGAACGGAGCTAACCCTAACACCTGGACATATCCGAAGTTGGGTACAACTTATAACGAAATGGCTCTCGAACTAACCCTAACAACTGACCATATTGAAACAAGATACAACTTTGGACAAAGAAACTCAATAACTACTGACGTTGGACTGAACACGCACTTCCGTAAGTAACATCTTTAGGACTTCTAACCGATTTATATTTTAATTGAATAAGTTAATGCACCACCACAGACTGTATCCACTTTACAGAACGTGTAAAACAGAATTTACAGACGTTAAAGCGTCTTCCTGAAGAACCTTGTGGTCACGTAATTGTATGTGAACTTTATGATAGAATCACATGAGATATGTCTAAAATTATAATCTTGTGAGTTATAATATCTCATAAAACACACTTTGCATATGATCAATATCACATCTTTTTGCTAGTATGAAACACCAAGTGATACATATACTTTCACCAAGAGTTCACCGTTGCAAAATAACACATTTTAATTAAAGTGTGACCAAGTTTTTGGAGGTCTCACCCACTTCACTCAAAAAAACCCTGTGTTTTTTCAGTTCTTATATTTATATACTATATGTTTGTATTTATTCCTGTCTCACATTCACACAATGCACCCACAAAGGTACTTGAAATCCTTTTAATGATACAATTTTTTTTTCTACAATATCTTATTTTTCTGTTAAACTGCACAAAGTATATAACAGAAAAATAAGATATTGTAGGGGAAAAATTGTATCATTAAAAGGATTTTAAGTGTCTGGGGGTGCATTGTGTGAATGTGAGATAGGAATAAATACAAACATGTATAGTCTATAATATAAGAACTGAAAAAGCATAGGTTTTTTTGAGTGAAGTGGGTGAGACCTTCAAAAACTTGGTCACACTTTAATTAAAATGTGTCATTTTGCAACGGTGAACTCTTGGTGAAAGTATATGTATCACTTGGTGTTTCATACTAGCAAAAAGATGTGATGTTGATCTTTTGACAGGGCGCACCACACATTAACTTTTGGAAAATCACGTTCCAGTTCAATAGCAGCATGAGGCGGTTCACTGCCCCATATCCTACAGTTGTGACGATTCACAATACCTGATACACGAAATGTGGATTCATCACTAAAAATTACAGTACTGAGAAAGTTTTCGTCATTTTCCACTCGATTCAGCATATCCACAGCGAAATCGTATTGCAGAGTGTGATCATTTACATGCATCTTTTGCACTTTTTGAATTTTATAAGCTTGAAACTTTAATTTCTTATGCAAGATATCGTGAACTGTCAATTTTGGAATGCACAGTTCTCTGCTTGCTTTACGAACGGATTTCCTGGGGCTTCGTCAGAAACTTTTATTATCTTGGTCAACCGTCTCACCGCTGACGCTAGGCCTACCAGCTCCTCCACGATGTTCCACATTGCCAGTTTCTTTAAACTGTTTCATCCACCGCTTAATTGAATTCGTTGACGGAGGATTACAACCATACTCTAAACGGTACCATCTTTTAACTTAAATGACAGACACAAGCCATAACACACACATCGCCTTCTGCTGTATGGATGACATGACTATTGATTGCACATTTCTCATACATTCCTCATCAGTCCACACCTAGCGCCATCTATCAGATTCTGGGAATAACAATTCTGCAAAACCAAAAATATAGAAACCGTGTTAGTAATATGTGACATAGAAAAACAGACAATGCTCATAGTTTTTTTTGTACATAATTTTGTAATGTGTCCAATAATTCTTGGACACCCTGTATTTCAAAGTTAAGGTAAACAAAAAAAAAAAAAAAAAAAAAAGTGTTATCAGTTCACGTTCTGGACACACTAACAGCAACAGAACCACGAAACTGTGTAGGCATGTAGGGCCCTGGCGGAATTTTTGCACCTTGTTGCCCATTTTTTTTAATTTCGATTTAGTTTACAAGGTATTAAATTTCATAAAATTCTTTATTTCGCTATGGGATCCATTCTAAAAAACGGATATATGGCAAACTATAAACCATAACGCATTGCAATTTTTACAGCATAAACTCACAACTATCATCCCTCTTTTAAAAAAATATTTAAGAAAAACTCATTTTCTGATTTTTAAGCATTTTTTAAAGACTAAGGAAAGGAATGAAAAGCTTCCTCTGTCTTCAGCGGTAACCACACAGGGCAGTTCTGGTCCCGTGACCTGCTGTCATGGTGACAGCTATTTTTTGCACTCTCTTCTCACTGGGTGAAAGGACAGGCTACAATCAAACTGGTAATGACATAATGCTTTTGACGTAGCAACACTTTTAAAGTTTAGCGTTTTCCGCTGGCGTAAAATAGAAATGATGGCTGTGGAACATTTCTCTGCTTGAATTTTTCACGAATTGTTTGACCACTTCTACATGACTTAGAGATATGAAAATTGTCATGCTGATATGTCTTAAAGTCAAAATGCCTACAAAAGTCCAAAAACTGAAAAAAAAAAAATCAAAATGGCGGCTTTGGAACATTCCTGCTTGAATTTTTCGTGAATTGTTTGACCACTTCTCAATAACCTTGAGGCAGTCCTTAAGGTCCGGATACATAAAAAAAGTCTAAAAACCAAATGTTCAGTTCAAAAAGGAGGCTTAGCTTTACTGTTTAAAATGTTGATAGGTTTAAAGATAATTATGCCAGAAACATTGAAATGCACGCTATAAAAATTCCATGAAATTTTTATTTAAAATTAAGGGGCACCAAAGCCTGATCCGTTTTATGTCAAACCGTATGCATTGACATCCCGACACTGTTCTAAATCGTGAAACAGTTACGGATCTTAAATTACTTTTCTTTCCCTTAATTACTTTTCCTTTCTTTAATTTTATGTTCAAAAGATTATAGATTCACCATTCAGAGAAGAGGCATAACTTCTAGTTCATATTATCAAAGTGAAAAGCATCATTAAGCGTGAAAGTTACTTCTCTGGCAAACTGAAGCTTACCAGAACAAACCATCACTTACATGTGCGATAGTAACAGTGTGTTGGTGTCCTTCCCAAACAGTTCACATAAATTTTTACATGCCATTGGTGCATTGCTTCCTTTTTGAAACTCATACAACACACACTGTCTCAAATGCACTTTCTCCATTGACATGTAAACACAAAAATTCATTTGGGACTGAATGGTTAACCTGAATTCATATCAAACATACTCTATTACCCATGTACCAACATCAAACCAGTTTTACATGTGTGTGCGTCAAGCCTTGCTTTCTTTGTTTCTTTTTTTTTTTAGCGATAGCAACACTTGCTAGTGGCCTTATTTTTTTACTAGCAAATTGCATTATCTACTAGTGAAAGTTTATTAACATTATACAAGGGGCAGTCAAAATGTTAGTTGCACTCCTCCGTAAAACATTTCGGTAAAAGGATATTTTGTTGACCCTTTGTGGCAACACTGCTGGCATTTATCTGCAGCACGTGCCGCAGTTGCTTCTACGCAGTAGTTTTAGTTCGCTCGCTAACAAGTCGTGAACATGCCTCGGCAGCTGCTGGTGGCGTCCAAATTGGAACTGCGTGCAGTGATTCGTTTTTCGTGGGTAAAAGGGTGTAACTGCACTGAAATTTTTTGGCAGTTGGACGAAGTGTACGGTGAGAACGCAATATCGCGTCAAGCTATCGCAAAGTGGTGCATCTTGTTCGAGAACGGACGTACTGATCTCGAGGACGATTACCACAAGGGAAGACCGCATGCGGCGAACCTAACGAGGGACCTTCTGAAAAAGTTTAGGTGGGAGGTGTGGAACCACTCCCCCTTATAGCCCAGGTGTTACGCCATGTGACTTCCACGTCTTCAGTCCCATGAAACAAGAACTTGCAAAGCGACTATATCACTCGGATGACAAGGTGAAAGCTACTACCCCAGCAATGGTTATCGGACGTTGGACAGAATTTCTTCGCAGAAGGCATAGAAAAACTTGTGCCATGCCTCGACAAATGTTTCAATAAACTAGGTGATTACGTCGAGAAGTAACTTTTGTATGGAACTTTCAGGTACATATAACATTTTTCTGTAATTTCAATCCTGTGTTCTTTTATCAAGCAGTGCAACTAACTTTTTGACTCACCTATGTACAAAAGAAACTTTAACATGTCCCCCTCTATTAGTCAATCATGACAAACTTTGATTTTACCCATGTGACCTGTCACATTGTAATGCTGAAAAGATTACAAATATTTAGATATAACACACCTTTTCATGACCTGACAGATTAATTCTAACAATTTAATTTGAATGCATATATTTAAAAAAAAATTATTTAACTTTATTCACAATTCAAGAACACTATTCAAAATCTTAAGTTAATTTCTGTGTGGTTTGCGATCTAGGTTTCGGGTCTTTTCATCATACCACTTTAAAACAGAAGGCCTAGGGTCGAACTTGTCTTTGGACAGACCTTCAACCTCAATACTCATGAGAGCATTCAATGTTTAAACAGTTTAAACTGCCCCTCCAATCACCCTGGATTCTCTTCATGAAACTGAACCCAACCTCATATGCAGAAGTAGATATGGAAAATACCCTGGATATTTCTACTAGTGCCAAAATGTTTGTATAATGTTTGTACTTTTCAAGAAACATTCATTTCCAGAAAGCAGTTGTTCTTTTTTGTATGTGTCTAAAATATTCCACACATGCAATGCAGTGGCACTTTACAGTTCACACTAAAACATTCAGATTTTTCCACTAGCAACTTTTGCTAGAACCACTTTTTATCACTAGCAAAAATGCATTTGCTTGCTAGCAATTTGCTACTAACTACCGGTCAAAATCGAGCTCTGGTGTGCATGCAGCTTAGTTTGCATATGGAAGGCAGTAATAACCAACTTTAAAAAAGGCAAAAAACAAACAAACTTATTAATCTTACGGTGAATGCTTTTTAATATGAATACATTATAACTTCATCCAAGGGGCTCTAAAGAAGCAGTTTTGTGTGTTGCCCTGGTGGCTGAGTAGTTAGAGGCATAGGTTTCTGACTACTGATCTGAGCTTGGGTTCGAGTCCCAGATGCAGCATGATTAGTGTGTTTGTCTTACAGCTATGGCTCTCTCCCTTCCTTGGAACCAGCAGCCCTAAATTGGGGATGCGCAAGCTGCTTTATAGCCTGTACAGTTGTTCATGGAAATTGTTAAAATCGGAAATATTAAAGTTTCTGCAATCTTGAAATTCGTAAAGAACTGTTGTGTTGTTCATTTTAGTAAATTTCTTATTCTTTAAATTTGCTTAGTAACTTTTGAAGGGTGGATGTCAAGTTTATATTATAAGCCATTTTATTGCTTTTAAAGACTTGTTTGATCCATTTGTTAGTAGTGTATAAAAGGGGGAAAAATGGGGTAGGCAATCTCAGTAAGATATGTACCTATCCCACAGACCTGACTGTTTGTGGGAAAGGATTTCAGATTGCGAAGTGGATAACTGAATGCAGATGTAAGTAAATTATTTCATTTACATTAAAAATTTAAAATAGGTTGTAAATGCTATATTTAGGTTGTTTCACTTATCCAAGGCTTTTTTTTTTTTTTCAGTCGTGCCAGTTGAAACAAATGAGATTCTTAATGCTGTCGAGACACGATTAATAATGGAAATAATTGCCACTTTTAAAAGAAGATAATTTTTATTTACAATTAAAACCAGCTAAAAACAAGTAGCAATATCTTTCAGACCCACTATGGGTCTGTCATCAGGCACAGTGAGGGTGAAGCATCGTGGTTATATAGCAGAAACAATGCATTAGCATGGCAAAGTGTTGCTCCAACTTTTGCACGTACGCATTTGACATGTATACATATGCAAAACATGTAAATAACTGTACTGAATCTTATAATTTATTTACATGTGCATTTGATGTGTATACATATCAAATGTGCATGTGCAAAAGTTGGAGCAACACTTTGCCATGCTAATGCATTGTGGGTAATTGTTTCTGCTATATAACCACGATGCTTCACCCTCACTGTGCCTGATGACAGACCCATAGTGGGTCTGAAAGATTTTGCTACTTGTTTTTAGCTGGTTTTAATTGTAAATAAAAAGTATTGTCTTTTAAAAGTTGCAATTATTTCCATTATTAATCGTGTCTCAACAGCATTAAGGATCTCATTTGTTTCCCTTATTTCTTATTTATATTTTTATGTGCAATTCTAGCATGATATTGCTTTAGGAGGTAATTGCATGCTAAATATTGTACCTTGGAATATGGAAGTTTCCCTTACCACTTATTTTGCTCTCTTTAGATTTAGAATCTTTAAATGATTCGAAACTGCAAGTCATCAGGGACATTGTAAAAAAGCATGCAATAATGTCATCATCAAGCAACACCACCAGTGGCCTTCCATCTAAATCAGCTGTCACGCACAAGTGTAGTTCAAAATCTCATCACACTTCTAAAGTTAAATCCTCTAAAGTATGTATGTCTTTTTAGCAGTTGTTTTATTCTGTGTTTCATAATTTTAGTGTTGCTTGTTTCATTTTTGCTAATTATCAGGGCTCCAAAAATTACTAAAAATCTGGTGGCAAGCGAACATTTTTTTAATGAAGAGTTCATTAAGATTTAACCAACACAAACAAGTACACATTCACAGCTCTAAAAAGTGTTTAATTATCAGGAATTGCTTTTATCTCTTGTATTAAAAAACAGCAGCCAATTGTTTTTTTTTTTTTTTTTTTTTTGTGGATGTGCTGACGTGACGATGATGGGCAAAACACTTAACAAGAATAACAAATAAAGATAAGTCGATCACGCTAGTTATAGTTACGTTAAGAGATTAGAACTTTTACAAGAAAGTTTGTAAGTTGGGAGCTTTCGACCTTGTCTTAGGTCTTCATCACGCCAATGGATGACCAAGATTGTTTCTGGATTCTACATTCGAAATTTTTGTTGCCAGATCTTAGAATCGAATTCCAGGTATCGGGAAGTAGAGAGGAAATTCAGAATTACAAGTCTTTGGGTTAAAAGAATTTCCAGGCTTTCACGGTAACAGAGGGCAAATCGATTGTCAAAAGAAGCAATACGTTTTGCTTCATTCCAGCGGGGAATTGCAGAAGTGTCTTCCATTGTCAAAATAGACAAGGCTGTATTTGGGTCGGCTTTCAAACATGTTTTGAAAGCCAACCCAAATACAGCCAGGTTGGCTTAAAAAACATGTTTGATGTATTTGGGTTAATACAGCCAAGTTGGCTTTCAAAACATGTTTTGGTGTATTTGGGCTGGCTTTCAAAACATGTTTTGAAAGCCAACCCAAATACAGCCTTGTCTATTTTGACAATGGAAGACACTTCTGCAGTTTCCGCTGGAAAGAAGCAAAATGTACTGCTTCTTTTGACAATTGATTTGCCCTCCGTTACCGTGAAAGCCTGGAAATTCTTTTCAACCCAAAGCTGACAATGAAGAACAATAGAGTCGGGAACTAGACAATCAGCAACTGAGCATTTTTCTTCTTGTGCTTTGAATAGGAGCCCACACACCTGTCGCAGATTAGTCGCATACTCTGTTACCCGTTTACTTCCTCTTTATTACGTTAATCCATGGCCAGTGGTATCTTGACCGCTTTTCATACCAGTTTCTGCCTTCACCTCTGTCCTAACTTTGTGCGATTTTTTTCTTTATCATAAATTCTGGCAACTTTCATGCATTTCTTTCTTCATATATTGGGTTGTCGGAAAAGTCATGACATATTTTAGCCATGTTTTGAAAAGGTCATTTATTGATAGAAAGAACAAAGATCAATCAATGATATAATGCTCGTTTTGTTCAATAACCTTTTGCCATCTTTCAGTGAGCTGCAGAATGCCTCGTTCATAGAAGGACCTGTCTTTTGTGGCGAAAAACTGTACAAGGTGCTGGTTCACAGCCTCATCTGAATTGAACGTTATACCACGCAAGGACTGTTAAAGAGAGCGAAACAAGTGGAAGTCTGACGGCGCAAGGTCAGGCGAGTATGCTGGGTGTGGTAACACATCCCACCCAAGCTCCAATAATTTTTGGCAGGTGATTAAACTTGTGTGTGGTCTCGCGTTGTCGTGATGGTAACACAACACCTTTATGATGAACGAGCTCTGGACGTTTCTGGATGATGGATTCGTTCAAACTGTCCAATTGCCGACAGTACAAATTCGAATTGATTGTTTGGTTCCGTGGTAAGAGCTTGAAAAACAAGACACCTTTAAAATCCCACCACACTGAGACCAGAACCTTCCACTGATGAATGTCTGCTTTGGATGTCGCTTGAGGCGAAACAGCACTTCGGGACCAAGACCGTTTGCGCAGCACATTGTTGTACACAATCCACTTTTCGTCACCAGTTATCAGTCACTTCAAAAAGGGATAGTTTTCCTCACGTTTAATGAGCATATCGCAGATGTTTATATGCGCCGTCAATTGAGCTTCTTTGAGTTCATGAGAAACCCACACATAGAGCTTGCTTACTATCCCAGTTTCTTCAGGTGGTCTTGAATGATGGGTGTGCAATGTGTCTGCAATCTCTCGTGTCGTGTAACGTGGGTTTGACTTGATCAATGCCTTGATTTGGTCGTCATCAACCTTGGTGGGCCTTGACTGAGGAGCATCGTTGAGGTCGAAATCACCAGCACAGAATTTTGCGAACCACTGCTGGCACTGATGTTCTTGTAGAGCATTATCACCGTACACTTTACGCAACTTTTCACAAGCTTGATGCATGTTCTTCCCTTTATGGAAGTAAAACAGTAAAATATGGCGGAAATGCACAGTTTGGTCTTCCATCTTCAACTTGATGTCAAATCTCCGCAAATCAACCAAATCCCTCACTATTCCTTTTAGACTGCAGCTAGAACTGGCACCTGTCGAATGACATAGCGATAACAGAGCTGCACATGCCTCTAGTACTTCCAAAACCGCCATCAGGTGCCAAAATACGTCATGACTTTTCCGACAACCCAATATATATATTTAAACAAAAATTACTGCTGCTCATTCTACAGCAAAACACAATGAACAGAAGTACTGAAATTGTAGTCACCGGCATGATTTATTAGGTCGCCAAGGGCCTGCGGGGGTCACCGTATTTTTGGAGCCCTGCAAATTATGATTTAGGCATATGTGTGGCATGTCTTGGTAGTTGTCTATGAACATGCTGTAATAACCCTGACCTGAAAATTTTGTCATTCTCACCTGGAGAAAACAAAACTTCCTCAATGATACCGGGGAAGAGATCTGCTATTTTTAGCTCACATTTTATTATAGCTCAATGCAAAATCTAAACTAAATAGGAGGGGGATTATTGAATTAGAATAACCAAGAAGCATCAGGTCAAGAGAAACAAGTAAGTTCTGTTACAAATGTTTCATGCTTTAAAAATGTCTTTAATTGATTGGCATGTGGTTTCATATTCATAAAAATACTGAACACCCTTCTGATAATTCTGTGTGAATGACAGACTATGCCATTTGTGTATATTTCAGTATTCTCTCATCTTCATAATGTAGTTAAACTGCCACATAGGTTTTTGAAGGCAAAACATAGCATCAAAAATCATATGACAATGAATTAAGGGTTTAAAATATGTTAAAGCTACTTTTTTTTATTTTTTTGCAGAACTTTGATTACTGGCACCTACTTTCAGAAAACAAGTATACAAACACAATGTAAGAATGAAGTATCTAATTTTCTTGACCAGGCAACTAAACTTAAAAATGAAAAAAATTTGGAATAGAATTTCTTAGTACAAGATAAAAGACAGTCGTCACATGGTGTGTTTCATTTCACTGCTAATCACCGGAAGCTGTATTATGGTTACGGAGTGCCAAGTGTGAAAACACAGATTTGTTGGTGACTGCGATCGAACCCACGTCTCTTCGCTCCGGAGTGAGTTGCTCTAACTGACTAAGCTACACCGACGTAATGCATCACTGCACATTTGTTGTCTTGACATGTGCTTTACCCCTGCAGTACGTCACACAAGGACAGAAGAATATCACTTCTTTAATTATATTATGCTTGGGGTCCAGATATTGGAACCCTATGTAATTTTGTTCTACATGTTGTTTATAGTCAGCAACTGGATGCATGCCTCTGATGGAACTAGCCTGTGTTGTTTAGTGACAAAGGGTGAAAATTTCAACATAAAGAACATGGCAGAATCACTAAATTTCTCAAATACCAATTTCATCATCATACCATTTCATACCAATTTCGGCATAATCTTGAAACTTGAGATTTGTGCATCGAACAATTTGAATACAGACCCTTAAAATGTAAATGTAAATCATATAAAAAAAGTTCATAATATTTTTTAACTTAAGAAACAGTTTTGATTTGATATCTTTAAAAAAAACAAAAAAACCTGGGCATCTAGATTTTGCTACAGGGGCAGGTAAATAGTTTTGCATACATTCCCAGCTGGGCATGTATCTTTTCAGATATTTTTCAAGCCCTGTTTGTGCTTTTAGACCCCAAAGTCACTGACAATGCTGTGGAAGGGAGTAATGCTTCCTTTCAAAGACCTTCATTTAACATGAACATGGGCTCTCTCTTGGATGAAATGGTTATGTAATGTCATGAGTTGTGACAACTTTTAGTGTTGCTGTCCATAACAAGGTTGTTGTTTTTTGTAAATAAATTTTCTAATCTTGTTTAATCACTTGTATAATCCTCTTGTGTGAGGTGCCACCAAGAAATTTGGAGAGTAATGGGGTTATTCTTTTCTTGTTGCAGTGATGTACCTGCCAGTCATTTTCTGAGGGTGACTTCCAATTTTCTTATTCATTCTATTTCAAAAATTTTGGGAGAATCTGAAGAATGGTTTTCTTTTCATATGTTTTTATTATATTGGGTGTGTGCATAAGTTCTACCCGTTTTTGTAGGCTACAAAGAAAGGAAAAGAACACAACAATTAATGTACCTAGGGTTTCACATAATTGCCATCATTCTGTATGACCTCTTGACATCTGTCAATGAGTAAGTGAATCCTTTGCCGGAAAAACTCCTGTGTTTTATAAAGTCAAAAATGTCATATAATGCAGTTTTTACATCGTCTTCATCATCGAAGGTTTGGAGAGTGAAGGCGTTCTGTAATGATTGAAAAAGGTGGTAGTACGTAGGTGCCAGGTCAGGGTAATATGCTGGGGGAGGTCACACTTCCCAACCAAAGTCCATTAATTTTTGCCGAATGATTAAAGCAGCATTAGGTCTGGCTTTATCATTCTGAAGGATCACGCATTTGTGATTGACGAGTGCTGGCCGCTTCGATGTCCGTTGTTCTCTCAATCTGTCCAACTGTTGGCAATAGAGGTCAGCATTTATCATTGGTTAGATGCCAACACCCCCCAGTGGATTATTCCCTGGGCATCCCACCAAACACTCAACAAAACCTTTTTGGGATGCAGTCCTCCTTTTGAGGTCGATGGAGCAGGCTTCGCACCTTGGCACACCGTCCGTTGACGCTTTACAGTACCCATTTCTCATCACCCATTACAATTCGTCCGAAAAAAACAGTTCATTTCTGTGATGAGAAAGCAAAGAAACACGGATATGGATTCTCCTCTCGTTGCTTTGCAGAAACCTGGTGCGGAACCCAGTTATCGAACTTGGTGATAAACCCAAGTGCATGCATCCATCTTTCAACTGTTGTTCTGTGTACTGACAACGTTTCCACTAATTCCTGAACGGTTGGATGTGGGTCATTTCTTATGGCTTGGTCCACATCCTCATCAGAAACCACGGATGGACGTCCAGGATGTGGTTGATCTTTACAGCTTCTGTCTCCGTCCCGGAATTTTCTAAACCAATGGCGACATGTGCTATCTTCAACTGCATCCTTCCCATACACTTGACAGATGTTGTGGTAAGCCGCGGCTGCAGTACTGCCTTTATCAAACTTCTACAGTAAACAATGTCTAATGTGCTCCTTATCGCATGCCATGTTACACTATCCATGATTTCCGTTACGAATGACTCTATATGCTCTACTGCTCCACGCTTTATTGGCCGAAAATTCGGCGTTGCAGCGTCATCTGTGACGTAACTACTCCGATCGCAATTTGCATCTATTACAAAAATGGGTAGAACTTTTGCACACACCGAATATATAATCTGGGTTTCGTTTAAATTCATTATTAGCAAAATTGTTGTGTAATTAGGTATTTAGCTTTCTGCTCAGTATATATACTATATTGCCAAAAAGGAAAAAAATACAAAGCCAGTTTCCCAAAGTTGTCATTTTCTAGTACTTTTGGTAAGTTTTGTACTATAGATATGGATGCATGCACACCCAATTGATTTACCTCAGGTTTATGATTATTAATAATTTTTTTTTCTTTCACATATTAGGGAACCAAACTATATTTTTAAATCTTAAAGGGAAAGAACTCCAAGCAACCATGTGCTTTATAAAACCAATTGCTATATGGTTACAGTTACCACATCAAGCAACAAATGACTTGATGGTTATGGTTGACACATCAAGCAACAAATGACTTGGTGGTTATGGTTGACACATCAAAGCAACAAATGACTTGATGGTGGTTGCGGTTAGAAACAGTTTTGGAACTTAAACCCTGTAAATAATAATTAAGGCCAAAAAAAAAAAAAAAAAAAAACCTTTAGCAATGCTGTATTGATATATTAATAATGTCAGTATTCATTTAGCTGCTTCTAATATTAAAGTGCTATTTAGAATTCAAATAAACTGAGGTTACTCACGTGTTCACCTAAAATCTTTCAGGAGGTGCTAATGTCAATATTCACTTAGCTGCTTCTAATATTAATGTGCTATTAAGAATTCAAATAAACTGAGGTTACTCACCTCTTCACCTAAAATCTTTCAGGAGGCAGGGTGTTTGAGTTTTTTAAAAGAATTTTTTTTTTAAGAACTGAGTTATAAGTTCTTAAACGAGTTGCATTTTAATTGGGTATCTGTGTTAATGTTTTCAAAAGATCTTTCTGTACACATGGTTTGGCACATGCTTACATGAGAACATGAGTCTCACAAGTTTTAAAGAATGCATTAAAGCCTCGAACCACGCTGTAACAAACGAATTGAAATGTTTGTTAACGAGATGAAAACCTCCTGAAAGGTTTTAGATGAAAAGGTGAGTAACCTCAAAGTTTATTTAAAAAACTTTTTGTGCTGCTACTGTTTACTTACATTATTCAATCCTGTTGTGCTAACCAAGCCTCGCGAATGTCAGTCGCCAAATGGCAACCAGATATTTTGTAGTGGCTAGTAAATTTTTTAGCATAGTAGCCGGTGATGGCGAGTAGAATTTTCCCCCTAGGGAGCAACTATTTTGTCCCCCCGGCTCGGCAATGTATCGGTACATCGCGAAAAGCCGGTGTGAATTTAACATCGATGTTATGGTGTTTCGACTGATGAAACTACGATTCACCACCACCATGATCTAAATGCTCGCGATGTAATTGTCATCGCGCGCCACAAAGCACTGTTCTTCAAACCGGTTTTCCAAGTCCGAGACACGTGAATATCGGCTGATCCTCATGCACGTGCGCGTCTCTGTAGTTTCTTGCTTTGTCTCGTTCCAGACGCTACGTCGGGGATTGCTCATCGGAAATTCGCCTGCTAGGCGAGTAATCGCAGACATCGTAGCTTCGTGAGCAATCCCATCTGGAGTTCCATCACGATGTTTAAATAGGTTTCTTATCGGGCCTCCGTGCGTTGACGATGGTATTAAAGGGCCGCATGTTCCACGCGTTGGATATCTCGGTAATTCACCACAGCTTAGGAACAATTTAGGAAGTATGCGGCAAGGTTTTTTGACGTGAATACGTCTTTAAAATCAGACTAGTACTAGGTGGCCGGTACGGAACGGAAAGTTGAGCGTTACGAAAAAATGGGCAGCCAGTTCGGTCTAATAATTTCTATATTATCAACACGAACCAAACCAACCTAGTGCCATTCGATAGCTAAGGGAACAAAAACTTGTTAGTGACCTCGAGTCAACGCCCAGTGACAAGGGGGGGGCTTTGCGCCGAGCCGCACAAACTTCTAATCAGTATAACTCGGTCGGCACTGCAAAGCGCTACAACGTCGAAATTGGCCTCAAACGAAAGCTAACTTCGAGATCTGTTGATTTAAGACATTAGAAGTGAAATCAAATATGGTGTTGGTTGTGAAACTTTAGGTCACAGTTGAAAAATTTTACAATGTCGACATATACTCGTCGAAAAGCCAAGCAAAAATACATCGAGCGTAGTCTACGCATAAGAACAACTCGTCAGCTTTCGATAAACACCACAATGTCCGCAGCAGAACGCAAGAAAAAGTGTCGGGAGCGAAAGAAAATTCCTGCGGCGCAGCGCGCAGGCACTCCGCCGGCTGCGACTCACGAGCCCATTGACGTGGAGCATCAGCAATGAACCTCATAAAAACCAGTAATTGGGCATGTCTGAATAGTGACACTTTAAACGACTTGATGATGATTAGATGCAATGGCACTTCAATTGAAGATTTTGATCCTCAAAATGCTATTCAATTGTGGTGGGCAGATACCTTTGATGGGAAGATCAGACACAGTACATATCAATGGTAAACTGTATCAACATTATTAGTGCCACTTTATGTATATATATCCTAGCTTTTGTACCTTTGTTTTAAATATTATTGAAAGAAATCAGACATCTAAAATCAATGGCCTCTCAAAAAATAAATTATGTATGTGTAAATTAAGATAGTAAGAGTGATATTACAGCACTGAAAATAAATTATCCAAAAAATCAACCATTTTGGAACAAAAGCATATGTAATATTTGCAGTCAATCTAATGATCCTATGCAGTAACTGCTCTGCATCTGTTTTTATGAAGTTAATGGGGGAGGTGTCTCTCATTAGAAGGAAAAAGAAAAACATGCACCCATTTAATTTCATAGAAACGTAAGTAGAGCTAAAGTTACTGAATTATTATTTTTTTAATTTCGTATGGCCAGTAGATTTTGTCATTTGACTAGTAAAATTTTTATTCCACCAGCCACATTGGCTAGTAAAAATTTCAGCAGTTTCGCAAGGGCTGGTGCTAACTAATAATGTATATTTGCATTGCCATTCCGTTGCCACGCATCTGTGTCATTCCATTACCTGTGTAAAATTTCACAATTTTTGCACAGTCATTGAAGCCATAAAAATATTTTACACCTAAAACTTGTTTGGGAACCAAAAAATGAACGTTGCAAAATCAAAAGACAATTAGCAGGAATAAATCTCTTCTTTTTGGTAACGAAATGACATTTACACCTTGACTAAAATAATTTTTCTATAAACGTTTTTTTTTTGTATTTAAAAAAAATGCTTGAGAGACTATAGTTAGGTAAACTGTGAACTTTTATTATGTAAAACATATCATGGTGAATTTGTCAAAAACTGCTTTTTAAAGTCACTGAACGGCTGATTTTAATAGCCTACTGTTCTATCAATTTTTGCTACATTTCTTAAATATCCACAATCTGATTCTATCCATATCTCAATGGTTCAATTATTTCTGAAGACAAGGGTGTCTAACACTTTAGAAAACAAAAAACAGTTAAATTTTTTGTTCTCAAATCCACTTATTTGCAAAAGGACCCTGCTAACGCATTTTCGGTACGTTTCTGATGCCACCAGCCCTTGTGACAGACACCATGCAGATTTTTTAAAACCTAAAGCGCTACAAAAACTTTTTTTTTAATGCATTTTTTTGCAGAACCTAAACTTTTATAACTTTTTAACAGATAAGTCAACGTGTTGTATAATGGAAATTACGGTATTTAGGGCTTGAAAAATATCTGAAAAGTTACATGGCCAGCTAGGCATGTGCAGAAATTATTTACCTGCCCAGGCAGGCAGTAAATGCTGGTTGCCCAAGAAAATTTATCTTTTAAAATAACAAATCGGAGCCCTCATTTTTTTTAAGTTAAAACATATGAACTTTTTGTACATGTTTAGCATTTTGGTTTTAAGGGCCTGTATTCAAAATGTTCAATGCACAAAAACTGTGTATCTTTAGTTTTAAGATTATGATGCTGATATTGGTATGAAATGGTGCAATGATAAAATTGGTATTTGAGAAATGTAGTGATTCTGCCATGTTCCTTTCGTTGAAGTTTTCGCCCTTTATCACTAAACACTGGAGGCTAGTTCCATCAAAGGCATGCATCCCGTCGCTGACTATAAACAACATTTGGAGCAAAACTACATATGCAGAGATGCCAACTTGTACAGATTTTCACTTCGTCTTACGGTTTTACGGAAGGCACCCGAAAAACTACGGAAAAGCCCAGCAGGATTCCTGAACGCAATTTTGTATTTTTTACATTTGGAGGGGGGGGGGACCACACTTTACAGATAGTCCTTATACGCCTTCGCAGGGATGCCAACCCCTGCTGCGCATTTGGCGTAGAAACTAGGCATTTCTTTAGCTTTACTACGCATCATATGCTTAATACTACGCGTTTGTTGCTATGACTCCGCATTTCCCCGTCCCCCAACTAACTTTATTTAGCATAATTTTTGTGTTATTTGCGGACCCCCTTAGCATTTGTCATGGACCCAAGTGCTTTAGTGTATTCAGACAACTCAATAACAGGTTGCATATAAGAATAGTCAAAAAGCGCAATGCAGAATCTCCATCAATGTTTTGCCAGCTATACTTCGGTATCTGGCCTGCGTCATCTGCTACAACAAAGCAACTGCCGATAGGTGGCGCTTCTGCTGTTTCGCCGCCGAGGCTGGAGGTTCCACGCTGATCCTCGGCGATGTCACAACCCCACTCCCTACCTCGGACAAAATGACCAATCTTGGTGTAGATATGATAAAATAAAAAAAAATTGTTTACTGCATTTTATTTCATAATTGCTCTGTATTGTTAAAAAATTCAAGGGTTGGCACAATCATTTTTCTCCAAAACTGTTAAAATCCAGAAAAAAAAAAGGCCAGAAGGAAAGAAAGAAGGAAATCACGCTTTACATGCGGGCATTCTTTGTAATGGTTTTGTTTAAGTTGCGTCACTCGGCTGGCTTAAGCTGTTGAAAGCACATTGCAATGTCCGTAGTAGGTGAATGACTCAAGATAAGTACTGAAGTGAGGGATCCCCGCCCAGTGCAAGCAGTGTGATGTTTTTACATACTGGGAAACAAAATTACGGATTATCTTTTTCTCGAATTCTGAGTTAAATGTACAGAACTGTTTACAGATGCAGTCATTTATTAAAACAAAGTGACCCTGAAAATTTCACTTCGATAACTTAAAAACTTTTTGAGTTAGAAATGCAATTTTCTTATTAATCCCTCTTTCTCTAAGTGTCCGATTTTTTTGTGTGTGTATGTAATTTTAAAAGTTTCCAATGGATTCAAGCAAAATTTGCAGGGTAATCTTATAAGACCAAGTTATGGCATCTATAAAAAAATCAGCTTTTTAAAATGAAAATTCGGAAAATTAATTTTTCACATTTTAATCCTCAGTTAAGCAAAGACGCAATACAACAACAGCAGGTGGCAAATGGGCTCAGAGTAAAAGGGGGGGGGGAGAAATGAATGTTGCAAGCTCATAGTTCTCGGTCATCTGCGCTTTCCTGTGAAGTTGATCTTTCTTTCTCTGAACGTCTTAATAATTAAAAAAAAAAAGTGCGTAATTTTAAAAGTTTCCAATGGATTCAAGCGAAATTTGCAGGGTAATCTTATAAGACCAAGTTATGGCATCTGTCAAAAATTCAGCTCTTATTAAGTGAAAATTTGGATTTTTTTTTCTTTTGCATTTTTATTCTTAGTTAGGGAAGGAAGGAGTAACTCAGCAGGTTGCCGTGAATGAAAGGAAAGACATTACCGAAACCCACATAATAGATTATGGAAGTCTCGCCCATGCAATGCCCCCCGTGGGTCTCGGATGCGAGTGACAAATGGCACATGCCTGTTGGTCCTTTTTAAGCTGCTCTTCTCTTTCATGAAAATAAAATGCTGATGTTATTCGTTTGTGTATAAGTCGCTAATTGTTTAAATCAAAATCTCAAATCTGCACATACAGTTCTCAATATTGATTTTTTTCTGGTTATTTTTTATAACTGTCTAGTCTGTAGTAAATTTAAAACATCTTAAAATACTTTTTCATAATATTTCTTGTGTCTACACATGAATGCTGTAAGAAGTTGGCATCCCTGCCTTCGTCCGCTAACAGAAGCTCTGCCTCTGTTAGCGGAGGCTGTAATCACTGATCAACACATGATTCCCCGAACAGCCATTCGAGAGGCAAACGTCACGGCGTAACCACGTTCTCGAGGAGCAAACGGAAGTCCCTCGGGAAACTGGTTGCGCCGAGACGCTTGTATTTGAGAGTGCCGTGCACAAAAACTGAGCAGGAACTCAGCTGCTCAGCACCTTTTGCTAACTGTTTACGTTGATTACATGTGGCTTTGTGCTTGTGAAAATTTTAGTGCAATGAAATGTTTTAATTTAGATTAAAACAAAATGAAACGTAGCAGTGAAACAGCTGTGACAACAAAAAGAGCAAAGTCAGTTAAAACTTATTGTCAAGTGTATCGCGAGATATATAGTAAAGAATGGACTTTTTATGAAGCATCTAAAGTTTCGCCGAATCACGTGTTTTGTAAGACATGCGGCTGCAATTTTAGCGTAGCACATGGTGGCCGCGATGATTGTAGGCGCCATGCGGAGAGCAAGAAGCATAAAGATTATGTGAAGTTGAAATCCCAGTCTTTGGAGAATTTTTTTCTGTGAAAAGTAATGATTCTACTGAAGCAGAGCTCTTATTTACGTCATTCATCATTGAACACAACTTGCCTATCGCAGCTGCTGACCATGCCAAAAATCTGTTTCGTAGGATGTTTCCGGATTCAGAAGTTGCAAAAAATTATGCGTGTACTAGAACAAAAACATCAGCACTCATCCATTGTTTAGCTGATTCAACCAAAGAAAAAATATTGTCTGTTATTAAAAAAAATATTGTCTGTCATTTTCTTTAGCAACTGATGGAACTAATGATACAAATGATAAAAAAAATTATCCTCTTGTTATAACACACTTCGATGCGATAAATGGCTGCAATAAAACAGTTGTGCTTTCATTGATAGAAACATCAGACAACACAGCTAAAAGAATTTTCACTGCCATTGATAGTGAACTGAAAAAAATAACGTATCTTGGAAAAACTGTGTAGCATTTTCATGCGACAATGCGAGTACGATGGTGGGCAGTATAAAAGGTGTTGCAACTCTAATAAAAGAGATTCAACCTTCTATCTTCATAGCCCCTTGCACTTGTCATCTTATCCATTTGGCTGCAAAAAGCTTCCTCAAAGCTTAAAAATTTTGATGTGGAGCAATTTGTAGTTCAGGTATTTTTCTACTTAGATAAAAGCTCAAGAAAAAAAAAATGCATTAAAAATAAGCCAAGCAATCTGCAATTCAAAACCACACAAGATATTGAAGTACATAAGTACCCGATGGCTATCACTTCTTGAAAGTGTTAATAGAATTTTAGAACAATGGGAAGCTTTTGAAAAAAAATTTTGATGCTGATGAAGATCATGGGCAATTTAAGAACTTGCAGTCTTCAATAAGGAACCCATTATCCAAGTTGAACTGTTTGTTCCTGTCTTCAACACTTCCAGTTTTTACTGCTATCAATCAAGAATTGCAGCATGAAAAACCATTGATATTTAAGCTTAGAGGTAAGGTGAACAATTTATTAATGAGTTTAATTTCAAGGTTTATCAAACCTCATGCTTTTGACACTACCAAAAATGTTAAACTTATAAAATATGACAAGGTTAAAAACCAGAAAGCTGATAATGATTTGGTGATAGGAGCAAAAATTCGTGCATACATTAAAAATTGTTCTGCTTTGAGCAAAGATGATATTGGATTATTTTACCATTCTGTGAGAGAATTTTATGCTGCTGCATGTTGTTATATCATAAAAAAATTTCCCTTAGATAATGAGTTTTTATCACATGCTGTAGTTGCTGATATCAGTTTGCGAAAAGCAGTAACTTTTTCATCAATACAATTTTTATCATCCATCTTTAATTTCTCCACTGATGAAATGGATAAGTTAGAAGTAGAATTTGCCATCTATCAAAATGAAACTTTTGATTTTGATAAATTAGATAATAGAATGGACAAAGTGTGGCATGAAATTTCTATAATGAAAGACGACAAGGGGAAGACAAAATACGAAAATTTAAGTAAATTGATGAAAAATGTTATAGTTGTTCCTCATAGTAATGTTGCAAGTGAGAGAGTTTTCTCTTTGGTGCGGAAAAATGCCACTAATTTCTGACCCAACTTGTCAACTGGAACATTAAGTGCGTTGATGGTTGAGAAGACCATGGACATTGCAAAATCTGAACTTTGCTATGAGAAAAAGTTTACAAAAGAAGTGAACAGAGCTAAAAAAAAAAAAAGCAACTAAATTAAGTCTTAGGGCCAATTAATCACTTATGGAATTTAAAAAAAAAATATTTTTGTTGTACTGAAATTCTTACTGAAAGTTGAAGCAATTGTACTGAAAACTACTGAAAACTTCGGATTTTTGTACTGATGACCCTTCTCTCAGGTTGGCATCTCTGCATATGGTTCCAGTTTCTGGGTGGAGCATAATATAATGAAAGTGATATTCTTGGAACTCTGTAACAATAATACGACTTCTGGTGATTAATAGTGAAATGAAACACAACATGCGGTGACTCTCTCTCTCTCTCTCTCTCTCTCTCTCTCTCTCTCTCTCTCTCTCACACACACACACACACACACACACACACACACACACACACACAGTAAGAAATTCTGTTCCAATCTTTTTTTATTTTTAAATTAAGTACCTGCCCATGGATGCCAATAATTTTTTATGTGCCTCTGGCATGGTATTTTTCAAGCCCTGGTATTTATTGCAAAGTACGAAATTTCTAGTTAAAAAGTGAGTGCCAATGACTAATTTTTGGGCACCAGGTCACCATACCACCCAGGATTTTTTTCCAGCCTTGTACTAAAGACCTGCCATGCTTCAGAGGGCTTGTGATGCTGGCTGCCCCATGTATTTGTAACCCCATTGAAAATAAGGTAAAATCTGTTTCTTTTCCCATTCTCTTGAAGTGCCTCCCTGTTTTGACATAATCTGGTATTCTGCCACCATTTCAACTTGCACTTCATTCATTACTCTGTCTACCTATTTTCTCCATGATCAGCAAGCTAGGTGGTTAAATCCAGGGGTAGACAAATCCAAGGCACTCTGTTGCCATGGTACCTGAAAATTTGCACTCACTGCTGGAGTTTTCAAATTCCATTATAAAAATTTTATTTTTCAAAGTTTGGGTTTCTATTTGGAGCTTTCTTCTCTCTTTAATAAAGCAACTTATATAGTATATGGAATTTTTCTGTTTGCATCTTACCATAAAATCAGAATAATAAGGGATGCCAGTTCCAAAGTTCTGGCCCTATTGCCAACAGAATTGTGCATTTTGCAGTGATATTAGCAGTAGTAATTCAGGCTGAAGTTCCATGTTGGAACTCAAGTGATATGTGCATGCATGCAGAGTACGTATCAGAGATGTTTGTAGCTGTGGCATTGATTTCGTTGTGGGCTGCTTTCAAAGCAAATGGCTGCTACTCTAAAAAAATCTGTTCCATAGCTAATGGAGAAAATAAGTACATCGAACTGTACTCAACAGGGAGATGACTAGTAGATGTGTAGTCCATATGTGTGCACACGTCTCTTCTTTGCCACTTGGGAGCGACATAGCAAACCTACAAGACTGGTATATAGCTGGATTCGTGCATTCGTCGGAAAGCACATTCCTTTTATAGGAGAAATGAAATTCCTACCCTCAGCAACCTTTTACTGGACCTAAACAACGAATGATATATTTTCCCAGAGAAAATTAGTAAATCAATGTTGAATCGACTGCTTAAAGACTTGGGATTTTCATTCAAAAAGCATGCCAGACAGGCAGCGCTAATTGAAATAGAAGATATTGTTTTGTGGAGGAGAAACTATCTTTGAGACATAAAAAAAATATAGAGACCTGAAGAAAAATATTTATTATTTGGATGAAACTTGGGTGAATGCGGGACACACAAGGACCAAAATGTGTGTCGATACAACAATTAAGAGCAGCCAGCAAGCGAAAAGAAACAATAAATGACTGGTCTTATAAGTCCCAACAGAAAAGGCAGCCGCCTTATTATAACACACCTGGGAGTGAAGACGATTTTGTCAAAGATGTAGCAGATGTCTTCGTGGGCAACAAGTCCGGCGACTACCATGAAGAAATGGATGGTAGCCATTTTGAAAAATGGTTTGAAACCAAACTTTTGCCAAATTTGAAACCTAACAGCGTTATAGTTATGGACAATGCTCCGTACCATTCGGTAAAAGTGGAAAAGTTGCCCACAAAATCATGGACAAAAACAGAAATTCAGCAGTGGTTAACAAGTAAAAATATTGCCTGGAAACAAGACATGTTGAAAATTGAACTGATGAACAAAGCTGACGTCATAAAGAGCAATTATGATGCCTTTCGAATTGACACCATTGCCCATCTTGCGGGTCACACAATTTTACACTTGCCTCCATGTCATTGCGGACTGAATCCGATTGAACTTATATGGAGTCAAGTGAAAGGTCATGTTTCAGGGAAGAACAACAGCTTCAAAAGTAGACGTTGAAGAACTTCTTCGAGAAGCAATTAACCAAGTGACTGCAG
Source organism: Macrothele yani (assembly GCA_039090855.1). Taxonomy (NCBI): domain Eukaryota; kingdom Metazoa; phylum Arthropoda; class Arachnida; order Araneae; family Macrothelidae; genus Macrothele; species Macrothele yani. The sequence goes on from CM076996.1 coordinate 122,512,499, forward strand.
AAAGATGGCAAGCCTGCATTACCCATGTGGTGAAAAAAGAAAGCGAACTGTGAAAAATGGATGGTATCTTTGAAGAAATAATGGGAAGCCAAAATTTAATTATTAATATTGGAAATTCAGATGACAGTGATTCCGATGTCTTGGAGGATATGAGTGGTATTGAGGAAATAGACTAAAATGACTGCTAAAATAGAGCAAACCTTTTACAGAAATTGGGGGAAATGTAATTCAGATTGTTATGCTAAATATTGTGTAATTATTGTCAGAATTTTTATGTGCAAATAAATGAGAAAAATTAAAAGATGATAAAAAAAAATAAACAACCAGAAAACATCATGAAACACAAACACACGCATACACACATCCATGTCGGTGTGTATGTGTGTAATTGCAAAGTTATAAATTAAATTTATACTTTTGAGATCAGGATAAAAAGTATTTTCATGTGCCCGCAAATTACTGAGTGTCCTATGAATGGAATGAAGGTATCTGCCTTTCCCATAATTTCCCCACTTTGATTACTTCTAATTAAAAAAAAAAAAAAAAGTAACCATAAGAGTGGTATCGAAAGAATCGCCGATAAAAGTTTAAAAGATTGGGGGGGGGGGGGATTAACTCGAAGTTTTCAACATATTCGAACGAAATTTAAAAGGTAGGCTCAGACTCTTGCTAAACATTATATGATAAAATATCAACGAATTTGAAGCATTATTGAGAAGAAGAAAAAAATCTGCCCCTTAAAACACCCTCATCAGAACCGGAGAGAGTGTGAGTAACTATGCCAATGAGTTGATGGGGGAAGTGATTGACAGCTGGAAACAATGGGGAGTGACGCGGATGAACATAACTTTCGGCCGTTCCCGGAGGCTCAGTGAGTGCGTAGGCTCTTGTACCCTTCCTTTCAGTGTCTTCTTAGGGTGAATCGAAGTATAGTGGTGGTGCCCTGGGTAACACAGCCTTGCAATTTAATGTAGGCTCGACACTGAGCCACCATCTTTTAGGAATAGAAGACGGTGGCTCAGTTTTGGGTTTACATTATATTGCAAGACTGTGCTACCTGTGGTGTTTCTCTACTCGGCAGTTCGTTGTTTATTCAGTTGCAACCAGTGGTGAAAGTGGGTGGGGACGGTAGGGAATGGCATTTTCTCGTGATATTGGTAAGGGGAACAATGTTTCCCCAAGTATAAAATAGCTATGAAGTATGTAGAAATTTGAAAAAAAAAAAAAAAAAAAAAGTGTTGCTAAACTATACCGAGGAAATTCTGGTTCACTATTCATTTATATCCATGAATTCTATTAGTAATCTGTGTGAGATTTTTTTGTTTCAAATTTTGCAGATGTCCGTGCTTTTTCCTAAGCCCATTTTTCCATCAGATTCTTGGCTACAGCTTGAGAAAATGCTCACATTCGACTGTCTTGCTTTCTTATTATCCCCCATACATTATCCCACAGGGCTGAACTGTGAACTAGTAAAAGTACTGCAGACTAGCTGTAAAACACTGAACTCAAAGACGAAAGTAATTCATTAATAAGTGGCAATTTGATGCATAGCAGCTGATCAATGCAGCACTGACTTTTGTTGAAAATGGCATTCTCTAATTGTTTAAAGTGGTGTCTAACATCAGCAGTTACTTTGTGTACTTAAATTTAGGTAGGAACACACCCTGTGAGAGAAAAACAATGACATAAGCTGTTTCTGAGTGAATGTCCTATCTTCTGCTATATAGGGTTATAAGGCAGGATCATCTTCCCCTCGTTCATTTTCTTTCTTTTGTGTGTGTAACGCAGAAGAAAGAAACCTGGCTGATATTTTTTTGACATTTAAACAGTTGTTATGCCAGTAAGGAAGAAAACCTCTTTACATCAAGTAACAAGCTGCATGGGTTCTTGAAAAAAAAAAAAAAAAAAAAAAAGTGGAAGTTAAAAACGACCTTGAAATGTTTCCTCTCACAGCCGATACTGATCCGGACATTACTTTTTGTTTGATTTTAGAACGTCTTTCGGTTTTGGAGGATAAACTACAGCACTACTTACTTACTTTCCTTCCCTCAATGTGAATTAACTTGATTGGGTGTGCAATGCCTATACCATTACAAAAATAGATGATGCCGTATCATTACACTACAACAGTTTTTGACTACCCAGTTATGCGAGCAGAGATTTTTGCATTGGCGAACATTAAAAATAAGAAACAGGAGTGACTTCTTTCTCTTGATCAAGAATTACGGGTTTCTCTGCAATTTGACAATGTATTAAATAATTGGACAAAAGTAAACAAGACCATATTTCTTATTGAATTATAAAAATGTAATTTATTGACTCATTAATTTTAACCATTCCAGTTAATATACTTAGTTTACTTGTTCCTCTTTTATTAATAAATAACATTTCTAAAAATATTTAATACCTATTTTATATTTCTTCATATTTTTTCATTTTAATAAAAATACTTTCTGCTTTTTTATGCTGTGCAGCCATGCAATTTTGTGGCACACCCTTTGAGAATTGCTGCTTTAGAGTAATGTTTTAAGGGAAGTTGGAAGCTGAATAATGTTCATTTGGGTTAGTGTAGCTTTAAAAATAATGGATAACTCTTTTAAATCCACATACTTTGCAGACATCATACAGTTTAAGTGACAGTATTTTTTCTTTTTGTTGAATGTCATACACTAGAAGACAAGGCTGAACTTCCTAAAATTCTGAAATGAAAACTTATTTTGAAATGTAACTGTTACATACCTGCCAACTACTATGGATTTAGTTGTCTGACTACGGAACTACGGACATCACTGTCGAAACTATGGATTCTACGAATTTTCATTTTGTTTAGATTTTTTTATTTTTCTAGTATTTCATGATATACATGTGATTCTTAAGCGGACTCGCAGTATTCCACTTTTTTTTTTAGGTCTTGTAGATCGTCCTCGAAAGCGGTATTTAGTGTTTCAAAATTTTCTGAAACTGTAGGTAAACGGTGTGAAAATTTTTGCCATAATCGCATTTTTATTCTCCCGATGTTGCCTTTGTGTCCAGTATTTTTGTTAAACATTTAATTGCATAAAATGTTTGTATTTCAGCTTGAAACTGCGGGCAACAATTTGCGAAAACGGAACTTTGAACGCCGCGATAATTTTCCCGTAATCTTCAGGCACGAGATTCTTTTGCGAATTCGAGGAATTCTGCCTTTTTCATTATTATTTTGGTCATTAACGAGATCGATACACAAGTGAAGGGAAATGGGAGGGTCGCGTCGGAGTGGAATTCGATCTTTACGGAAGGTCGACGGAGTTCAGATTTTTTCTGTAATCGTAATTTCTTTTATCTTGCAATGCTGTCCATCCAGTATTGCTAAATATTTTTACTGCATAAATATTTGTATTTCATCTTGAAAATATGGGGAACATTTCCAAAACCGGAAGTCCTACGGAGCAAAGATTTTCGCCGTAATCGCTAGCTCAACCCCCCCCCCCCGCTCGCGATGTTTACACTCTTCTGCATTGTTAAATACCCCCAATCCCATAAGTTTTTGCATTCAAGCTTGATAAGGGAGGGGTAAATTCCCGAAAACAGAAGTGACATATTTGTAAAAATTGATGCATAGTGTTCAAAAGTGTTATCCTCAAAGTTACACCATTTATCTAAAATAGTTGAAGCTTTGGTATCATGCGCTCATGGTCCTCAGGTTGAAAGTTTTTTAGCATGCTAGAAGAAATTGTTATCAGAATCAGAAGGAATAAAAGAAAGAAAATCAACAATAAAGAAATAGGGAGAGAAAGATATCAGCAGAAAAAAAATATTAAGCAATGGATGCTGCGCAGCTGCAGGGTCAACAAAAAAATTGACAGTGGTCCGCAGTCTTGCTGTGTGTTTTGATTTTTCACCCAGTTAAAGCATCCGGCTTTTTTTTCCCTTTGGTTTATCTTGTCATAAACTGCGATTATAGAGGCAGTGTTTGATCATATGGTGAGTGAAGTGAAGGTTCGCCCACTGCACCACAGAGAAGAGAGGTACAGAGTGTGCACTCTAGAAGATCGTAAAGGAAATTCTCCACTTTGTCCGATGGCAACAGCATAATGTTAAACTCGCATAGACGTTGGCGGCCCCACAGCCTGTTAATGAGAACTAAAAGTGACGTCACAACTACGCTCCTCCCACTTGTTTACAAATGTCTCTCTCGACTTTCCTTCCCTGCGAGAGCCGCCATTTTCCTTACTTCCCGAGTTGGTTAGGTTCACTGTAGCGTATCCGAGGAATTTTGCGGTAGGTGTAACGGAATTAGGCGTATATTCTTAATCGTAAGAACAGCACTTTGCAGTCGGGAATTATACTGAGAAATAAAGTACTAACTCTGACTTAAAAGAAACTAATAAATCTGTAGCAGCTTGCGTTCTCAAAATGCAGACCTTCGTCAACGCAACATACTACTGCCGGAATTTGAAAATAAACAACGGAAAAATGTCAAAGCAATGGCAAATAAAAAGTAACAAACTGACATAAATGTATCACGAATCAAACATCTGTAAACATCTGCCCGAAGGATCAAATGGAATTACGAAAAACAAAATACAGTAAGGGCTCTACTCTGATATAAATTTTACTTATATCGATTTTTAACAGTTAAAAAATAGACAAAGATTTCCTACATATAAAAGATGAAATAATTATCCGCCGAAAATAACTTCTACGAAATAACGAAAAGCGTTGTTATAATCACAGAATCACACAGTGGTAACGGTAGTAATAACAAGCAAAGTAACCAATTTCGAATTATGAGCGTTACAGTAGGGACGTTACGTCAGAGAGCACGTGGGGTTTAGTTCCATAAAGCGCCGACAGTGCTCTGCTATCGTTCTTTTTCCCCGCCCACTAATTTCCATAACTCTGGCTTGTGCACGCTCTGTCTCTCCATTCTCTGTGCACTGCACATTCACTTGCTTGGATTTCCCATCTGTCAAGTGTTGTAGAATTCTTAACGCATCTGACTGAATTTTATTGGTAGAAGTTTCAAACTTAAATCTCGCAATGTTACCTATCTTGCCCTTGTCAGCAATGGAATCAACTTTGCGTTTCGCATGTGTTAAGTTTGTTTCATTAGAGTCCTTGTTTGTTGTAACATTTTGTTGTGGTGTGTGTTTCTTTTCACAAAGAGCTGGATCGTTTCATAAAGTATGTATGCCACTCAATAATACTAATTACTGCTGACAAGGCTCTTGCCAGTGTTGGCAGGTATGCTGTTAATACAAGTGCATAATGTATTCCATAGTTGTGGATTTTTCACTGAAATATTGAACAATATGATAAATAACACATTCATTTTGACTGTTGAAATCATAATTTTGCATGTGTAGTTTTTGTTTAGGTTGATCGTGGTTTTCTCCCCATATTTCTTGAAAAAATGTGCTGGCTTCTGAAAGAAAGGAGTTGATGCCTGAAAATTTGGGGGTTTTGTCTACCTCTGGCTAAGGCACTCTGAACCCACTCTTTGGGAGGAGTTCCAGTCAAAAAATAAATGATTGGTTTATGACCAAAATTTGGCATTATGTCATCTCAGTGACAGTGCTCACAGTATATCATATTTTTTTCAACTGACCCTTTAGTCTTTGGAAACATTCAGGTCTTCTCAAAGAGTGCCCTCTGGAACCGAAACTTGTGGTATTCAATTCCAGAGTATGAAATGAATTTCACTTTTTTAAGCAGTGTCACTGAATTTCACTTTTTTAAGCAGTGTCACATTCCGGAACATGAGTATATAGTCTAATTTGAACATAATTATATCACATCGCTTTGTAAAATGTAAGGAAAAATCGTTAGTTGGTCTGGTAAATGACAGTGAAGGCATAGTGTGTCCTGCTGCCACAAGTTATGTTATTAACTTATTTAATGTCAGAGCACATGCTCTTTTATATTAGTTGTCTCTGCATAAAGCCTTATGGCAGACAGGTACAAATGAAGCATAATGTAAAATATGAATAAACTGTAGTTAGATTTCAAACTTTTTTGAGGCCATTGCTTATCTTAAATGTTATACTTGAAATTGAAATATATTCAGCTATTGAGCAATGTGTAGCCATGTGTTTTAAAAAACATGGGGGTTAACTGGGATAATTCCAGCTTTGGCTGTGGAACAGTATTTCTTTTACTTTTTATAATTCTTCCTGAAAGTAATTTAAGAAAAAGTAGCTCCTTTAGTTTCAGTGGTTATGTAGCATTCTGAGTGGAATATTAGTATTTGTTACCAGTTTTTAAAGCTACTTTAAAATACCAGTTTTTAAAAATACTCTTAGCATTCAAAAAGTATCATTTGACATCAAGGTACAAAGTTTTTATTACAGTGTCATGTAAAATGTGATTTGGCAATACACTAGCTGAGGGTACGAGTATCCGGTCACCAGCTTGCCATTGGCAAGTGAAAATTTGATAAAACTTTTCTCAAATGAATTGGCAGTAAAGGTAGTTTAGCATCCTAAATTATTGTGCTGGAATTTTTGAGAAAAAGCTGTGTGCATATTTTAAAGTATGTGTAATTTGATAGAAAATGATGAAAAAAAAATCAGCTTTACAATGCATTTCAAAGATTTTTTTACCGTAAAAATTATCTGCACACAAGGATGTAAACAAATGTGGCCTACTTACGTTCTTCATTGCCGCAACATCATCAGAGGTTCTGCCAAAACGATGACCTTAGAGTCTTGATGTGGCAATTGTTTTGTGGATCTGCCAAAACAACAATCACAGACGGGGTCCCTTTATTTTTCTTCTTTTCTTTTGTAATCCACTTAGAAACTGAGTTTTCTAAAGACAATAATAATGGTAAATTTAGAACTCCTTTCCAGAGCAAAGCAGATTGTTTTAAAATGCAAAGGTTTGCTCTGTCTCGTAGTTCTTCACCCATAAAATGGCTGCCGCAACATAAACCAAAGATCGTTTTGGCGGAGCCTTGGACAATGTTGCTGCCGCATTCATTCACAATCCCATGCTCACAAGTAAATTTTATGCTAAAAATCTCTAAAATGTGTTGTAAAGCTGAAATTTTTTTTCACTATTTTATATCAAATTACATACTTAAAATACACAAAACTTTCTCTCGAAGAAGGGCTGCACTAATCAAATTTTTGCGTTACGCATGATGATTGAAAAGTATCTGTTAGTAAAAAAGTGTTTGCGGCCTTCCTAGATTTAGAGAAAGCTTACGGCTGAATAAATAGGACTCTTTTGTGGGAGGTATTGAATAAATATGATGTTACTGGGAATCTACTTAATGGTGTAAAAGCCATGTACTGGCAGTAGAGCTTACGTGCGAGTGAATGGTGTTTTATCAAAATGTTTTTTTATTGGTGCAGGAGTCAGGCAAGGTTGTGTAATGTCGCCCTGGCTGTTTAATATATTTATGGATGCATGCATGTGTGATGCCAAAATGGATAATACTGGTTCATGTTTTGGTAATATGTGTGTGTGTGCAGATTGCTGTATGCTGATGACACAGTCCTGTTGGGCGAGAGAGCAGAAGTGAGTTGCAAAGTATGTTGTCCCAGATGTACGAAGTTTGTATGAAATTCAAACTGAGTGTAAATAAGGGAAAACCCAAAGTTATGGTTTTCGAGCGAGGAACTGTTCATACCGAATGAAGATAAAACTGAATGGCACAGAGATTGGCCAGGTGAATGAGTTTATATATTTAGGAAGTATGTTTGACAGAGAGAACAAATTAGATGGTGAAATTAATAGGCGAGGGAATTCTTCATTGAAAGTCATAGCTGCCTTAGGAGGATTTCACAGGAATGATAGGTTCTCAAGGAAGTCCCGAATGGCTGTGTAATGTGTATGAAAGTGTAATTGTTTCTTCTCTGATGTACGTACGGCAGTGAAACCTGGGTACTGCAGAAAAGACATAGGAGTTGTTTGTGTGCTGGGAAGATGCTTTACTTATGGGGAGTTTGTGGTAAAACATGCACTGATCATGTGAAGAGATATTGCAGATGTTTAATGTGAGGCAAAATGTTGTTAGTAAAGTGCAGACTAATATTCTTAGGTGGTTTGGCCATGTTGAAAGAATGAGTGATGAGGTGTTGACTAAGATAATTTTTTCAGCCCAAGTGGCAGGAAAGAAAAAGTAGATAAAGGCCAAGGAAATCATGGGAGGACCAAATTCAGGAATGTCTGCTTGAGAAAAAGATTATGAGTATGAAGTACAAAAGGTCTTGCGTGCAGTGTGTGATGGATGTTGGTGAGGCCTGGGCGGTGTACGGAAATCGTTGCAAATGGAGACATTTGATACACCAACAGTAAGTAAAATTTAAGTTCTATCAGTTAATTGTGTACTTGGTACATGATCTTTCTTTGAGGAGCTAATCTCAGATAACAGCTTAATGATATGTATGTATGATTTAGGAAGCTAAGTTACACCTTTACTGAATTAACACTTTGGTGAAACCTTAAAATTTTATTATAAACATGTAAAATGCTGTTTTATTTTCCTAGCAGCATTTGTATAATTCTCCACTGGAGGTATTTCCCTGTAATATAACTTAAGTCACCATTGCACTGCAGATGATGATTTACATTCAAGTATGAGCATGTGTTTTGAAAAGGAAAAAGTGGTGACCGTTGCACATGCATGCCGAGTGTAAACAAAGCGAAAGATAGTGGGTAGATCTATTGGAGTTCTCTTGGAATTGGTGGAATCCTTTAAAACTAAAATGGAAGAGATGCATATTGTTGGGTTATTATGAATTCATGCTTGTATAATGGCGCAAACCAATGCCTAACTGTTATCTAGTGGACAAAGCTTCAAAATGCTAAGGGGTGGCAAGTAATTTTTTTTTCTTTTGGCTAGTGCATTTGAACTAGAAATTTTGGCCCCTGCACAAGCTATTGAAATCCTTGTACAAAGAAATCAGTGTGAAATGTTTGCACTCACTAGTTTACTGTGGCTATCACTTTAAAATCGTTGCTGAAATGTTTTCTGCAAGGTCTATTTTTTATTGTCTGAACAGGTTAAAATTCATCTTGCTCAAGACCTTCATGTGTATTTATTGGTGGTGGTGCTACTGCTATGCTCATCAGTCAACTCAGTGCAAATTTCATGCAATTCTGAGTCGTTCTATGTATTCATGGCTTGCAGCTAGTGATAAATCTCTGCTGCCATTGCGTTTTATGCCCAGAGAAACGTTATCACAGTGTATACAAGTTAAGTCCATGTTTCCAAGAGGTTGACCTGATTCTGCTCAACCATGCCACATTTTTATTTAAGCTCTAATGCTAAACAGGGACTCTTACTTAGGAAAAGGTGATAACATTCAAAGTGACTGATTTACATATTTCTTTTCCAACTCCACAGGTGTCAAATTTTATTTATTGATAAATTGATGTATTTTATTTCACTCTCCCGATGTTGATATTTTCAGGTTGAACTTCAATAATAGTTTATTTTGTGACCATTTTGTTTTCTGCAGTATTGTATATCTTGAAAATGTTTGATTTTTTTTCTTTCTTTTTTCTTCATGCTTCAAATATGCTGTTATGTTTTTTCTGTATCGTGCATATTTCAGAATTTGCTGTCATGTGAGTTAATGTGTTGACAAGAGAACTTAATTTTGTTTTGAATATTTTCAATTTTTTAAATTTTGTTGTTTATGCTTTGTTTTTTAGAAGCAAGCATTTGAGAAGCGGCCGTATTTAGAAGAAATAGCGTCAAGGAAACGTAAGATGCTCAAACAAAAGGAAAAAGAAAAGAGTAGTGGTTTTTTTTTACGTGAAAAGAAAATAAAGAGGTTACGCAGTAGTCTACAAGATGAAAAAAAATGTGTAAATATAGTGGATTAGGGTACTAACTAAAATTTGCTACATCGAATTTTGATACACTTGTACTGAAACGTTATGAGGCCTTAACTTTTAGGTCGTGTCTTGTAAAATAAATTGTAAATCAGTTGCTAAGAATTTTTGTGCTGTTTTTTCTTAACCATTCTTATTTCAATAACTCCTTTTTTCATATACACTGTGGAGGAAATTCTCTGGTGCTTTCCATAATATGCAAAGGCCCCATTTTAGTGAGATTTTGAAACATGGCAATTATAAGTACACTATTTATTCATTCCCTTTTTAAAATTACAGATTGTTTAAAACATTTATATTAGAATGTTTTAACTCTTAAAACTTTTTGTGTATTATACCTTGGGATCAAAATTTAGTGAAGGTCTTTAATTAGCAAACAATTGAGTTTCAGGAAATAAATATAGAAACAATAGTAAAAGCAATCCCATACTTACAAAATGTATGATTTAAGAAAAAAAAAAAAAAAAAAAGGTTGGTATAGCCTCCACAACATTTACTGATAGTGATTCGTGAGAAGCAACAAAATGCTATAATCATAGCTGCCAGATTGTACAACGAATCATCTGTACAATGTATGAATTTTCCTGAAAATGCTAAAAAGTAAAAGTAATCTATAATTTCTGTGTGTGCAAGATCCTTCTTTTTTCTCCTTTTATCCTTAAGGCTGGGTGATGTATCATTGTGGAAAACTGGTGTGAATTTTACATTGATGTTACGGTGTTTTGACTGACGAAACTACGATTCACCGAACACCATCGCACGCCACCAAGCACAGTTGTTCAAATTGGTGTTCACTTGCCGCTATTGGCAGGTGGTCAGTAAATGTCGGGTGATCCTCGATTCACGCGCGAGGGTCTGATGTATGTGTCTTGCGGCTTACTGGGTTCCGGACGCTGACATCAGAGCCTTGCACCTGTTGAGTAATCGCTGACGTTGGACACACACACACTCGCACCCCACAAGCAGATTAATCGCTGACTTGGGAGCTCCCGCGAGGGAATTCTTTAAGAAGCAGACGCGATGTTCAAACAGGTTTCTTATTGGGCCTCCGTGCGTCGATAATGATCGTATGAGACCACACGTTAGATCTCTGGAATTTAGTTTAGGAAGTGGCAGAGTGGTTTTGTTTGTTTTTCTTTTTCCACATTTTTTGCAAAACAGTACAAAGTTTAATAGGTGTTTAAAATTATATCTATAATTCTTCGAATGTCCACCATTGCACTTTCATCCTTGAATTGGAGAATTACCCGTTGAATTTAGGCAAAAAACTGGTACACATATAGTCAATTATTGATTTGCAAAAGGGGGAGGAGGGGAATTGAATGGTCTTGCAGCTGTCAGTTTCCGCACTTGAATTCTGGCATGAAAATCGGCATATATAAAGCATATCTTCCAACTCTTCCTGATTTTGCAGAAGTTTTCCGATTTTTTATAGTCTTCCAGATTTTAAAATTTTCTGTATTTTTTGCCAAAAATATCCCTATAAATAAAATATATAACAGAGAACGAAAATCTTGCACCATCTTGCTACAGAAAGCAGATTTTGCGTCATTGTTCGCCAGAACCCCCTGTGCCTGTCGTCATGGCTTTGCACCATAAATTCTCAGTGTCCACCGTTCCGCTTGATGCTGAATAAGATCATGTGGTGGGAAGAAAGATTCAGGGACTCCATGTACTGCGGATCTTGCGTAGTTGCTATGGAAATCGTCGGTCCTCTACGGACGACCGAAAATAGCGAATATGCTATGGAAATCATCGGTCCTCTACGGACGACCGAAAACATCGAGTATGCTATGGAACTCGTCTGTCCGCTACGGACGGCGGAAAACATCGAGTATGCTATGAAACTCGTCGATCTGCTTTGGATGACGGAAAACATCGAGTATGTTGTGGAAATCGAAAATCTCTGTGAAATTATGTTATTAAACATCTGTGTAAAGTTTTATTTTCATGTTTTCACGATCCTGACACTTGTTAATGGGTTCTAAAGACCACTGTGAGCTACTCCTAGTCTGTGTAGGCACTTATTACATTTACTGCAGGATTCCTATTGGAATCCTACAGTGCATACATGAGATTCTTCCGCGGAATTCCGATTTTTTGTCATCATTTTGGTTTCTCAAGATCGATGCAAACCTGAAGAGAAATTTTGGAGCATTAGTTGGGGGGAGAGGGGTCCTGTGTGTGTGTGTGTGTGTGTGTGTGTGTGTGTGTGTGTGTGTGTGTGTGTGTGTGTGTGGAGATTGCATTTTGTTTTTCAAAACTTTCGAAAACGGAAGTTAAAGGAGGGAACATTTCCCCCATAATCTTGATTTCTTTTTCTCGCGAGATTTCTTCTGCGCAGTATTATTGTTAAATATAATTTTATGCCATAAATATTTGCATTTGAGCTTGAAAATGGAAGAAAAATTCCGAAAACGGAACTTGGCGCGAAAATGTCTGTGATCTTCAGGCACGGGATTCTTCAGTGGATTCAAAGAATTCCGCCTTTTCCATCGTCATTTCGATGGTTCTCGAGATCGATGCAGAACTGAACCGAAATTTGGGAGAGGTTGGTGGAGGTGGTGGGGTGGTTTTCCGTCAGTCGGCGGAATTCCGACTTTCAAAGCTTCCTGAGACGGAAAGTTAGACGGAGTAAAGGTTTCTCCCGTAATCGTAATCCTTTTTTTCATGGCGATGTTTCTTCTACCCAGTAGTGTTGTTAAATAAAATTTTGTTCCACAAATACTTGTTTTGCAGCTGCAAAATGGAGGAAAACTTTCCTAAAATGGAAGTTGGACAGAGCGTAGATTTCGCTGGTAATCGTAATTTTTTTCTCCGCAATGTTACATTTATCTTGCGTTGCTGTTAAATGGAAAAAAAAAAAGAAATTTATATATTTTGAATACAGTGATGTGCTCCAGCTTAATATTTACATAATAAATTTCAGTGCACAATTTGATCTTGCTCACGCCGCGTTATATTCACGCTGTTTCACAGTACGTTTTTATTTTTCACCCGTGCGGTTAAAAAAGTTTCACTCCCCCCTTCGGCAGTCTCGTGTATGTGTTTGAGAAAAACTAGAAAAAGGAAAAATGTTAGCTCCACTTAGTGTTTCTCAACTTCAGAAGCAGGTCTGTGTCCCTGATAATGTTAAATAAAGCAGAAGAAAACAGTATAGGTTTGAAAAGAAAAAAATGTGGACATTGAAAGTGGCCAGGCACTTCTTAAGGAATCAAAAACAAAAAAAAATATGTCTGATATCATGGCATGTATTGGAATAAAGAAAAAGACAGAACTGCAAGAAAAAAAAGTGAAATTCTGCATAGGTATCCAAAAGGGTAGAATTTTTTTCTTGCTGACTTGTATGGATGGAGTGTTTCAAAATCTAGTAAATTATATATAATGGCTTCTGGAATTTTTTTTTTTGGGGGGGGGGGGCAATCTTCTAGTTTTTCATTAAATTTAGTTGGCAGCTATGTTGACGGGCCTTCACCTAGTACAGTGTTATAAATATGATTCCTAAATGGGAAATGAATCCCCCCCCCCAAGAAATAATACTCAAATACATGGAAGGCAATACAAGTGGAATCACTGGCAACAGTGTGCCGTATTTCCACTGCTGTCCGTGTAATTTTCAAGTTTTCTGAAAGAGTGGCCACATGGACAACAGGGGAAATACAGCATATCACTGCCAGTGGTTACAGTTATAAATATATATTTTGAACATCAAAATTCACTACTATTCCTTTTAACTTCTATTCGAATCAGATTTCATTTATGACATCTTGCACTATTTCAACCATCGCATCATCACACCTTATTTCAGTACCACAGTTAGATGCTGCACTTTTGTCATTTGATTTGCACAAAAAAATTTCTCGATCTATCAAATTCAAAATTCCACATCTTTTGAACGATTTGATCACAACTTGGATTTTATCGTCTTTCCAAGATGGCGAAATTGAATGAAACATCAAGTAGAGAAGCACGCATATTGCCATTAGCTGTAAAGTCTTTAACATCTACCATATCATCATCATCATCATTGTCAACCATTATCAATCCACTGCTGGACGAAGGTCTCCCCAAGTTTCCTCCACAACGGTCTGTCTTGTGCCAGTCTCCTCCATGTCACCCCTGCATACTTTCGAATTTCATCCACCCATCTCCCATGTGGTCTTCTTCTGGGTCTTTTCCTGTCCCTTGGAATCCAATCTAAAATTTCGGCTGTCCATCGATGATCTGTCCTTCTGGCAGTATGTCCAGCCCATTGCCATTTCAGGGATTTAACTCTGATCATGATGTCTTCCACTCTTGTCATTTTTCGGATCCACGAGTTCCTCTTCTTATCTCTCCTGGTTACACCAAGCATGCACCTCTCCATACTACTTTGAGTTGTCTGCAGCCTTTGTATGTCTCTTTTAGTTAAGGTCCATGTCTCTGCACCATACGTAAGCACTGGAAGGATGCATTGATCAAACACTTTTCTTTTAAGACATAATGGCATATTACTCTTGAAAATTATGCTGTTTCTTCCAAAAGCTCTCCAGGCAAGTTTTGTACGCCGATTAATTTCTTCATCAATGTGACCCTCACTTGATATCTGCTGTCCAAGATAAACGTACGTGTCTGTTATCTCCAGCTTTTCTCCGTCAATCGATAAATCTTCATTTCTTGTAAAAGCATTGAACATCACTTTTGTCTTCTGAAAGTTCATTTTTAATCCCACTTCTTTACTCTTGTCCGCAAGTTCCTGGATCATACTCTGCAGCTCTGATGGGGTAGTTGCAAAAATGACTACGTCATCAGCAAAACGAAGGTGGGTTAGATAATCTCCATTAATCTTTATCCCCTTGTTTTCCCAGCTCAGCGACTGAAAAACACCCTCCAATGTGGCATTGAAGAGCTTCGGAGATATGGTGTCACCTTGTCTCACTCCCTTTCCAATTTTTACGTGTGTTGTATTTTCAAACAGCCTAATCTTTGCACTTGCATTTTCATAGATGTTATTAATAATATTAATGTATGCATCTTCAATACCGCAGGTTTTCAGAGCCATTGTAACTGCTGATGGTTTCACCGAATCAAAGGCTTTTTCATAATCGATAAAAGCCATGCACAATGGAAGTTCATATTCCCTCGCTCTTTCAATTAGTTCTCTCATCACGTGGATATGATCTATTGTGCTGTAGCCACTCCTGAATCCAGCTTGTTCTCTCGGTTGAGCCATGTCCAGTGTTACCTTCAAGCGGTGTGAAAGAACTTTAGTGAAGATTTTATAAACTACTGATAGGAGGCTGATAGGTCTGTAGTTTCCGAGATCCTCAATGTCACCTTTCTTATGTAGCAGGATCATTGTAGCGGTGTTCCAATCCTCAGGAATCTTTCCTTCATTAAGGCATCGAGTGAAAATTTGGGCGAGTACTGTTTCGATTTCTCCACTTGCTTCTTGTATGATGTCTACAGTAATTCCATCTTCTCCTGGAGCTTTTCCTCGCTTCATGTTCTTGATTGCATGTGCAACTTCTGCTGGAAGGACTGGAGGAACTCTGGTACTGGTATCTTTCATGATGTCTGGAGTGCATATATCATCCCTTTCATATAATTTGGAGTAGAAATCTTTCACTCTTGTCAAAATTTCGCCTCTATTTCTTGTTACAGAACCATCTTCTTTTCTCAGTGCCATAATCTGTTTTCTTCCCTTACTGAGATGTCCCTTTGCTATTATCTTTAGGCTTTGGTTGTTTTCAATTGCTTTCTTCACTAGTTCACAGTTGAATTTCCTTACGTCTTCAGTGATACTTTTTCTTACTGTCTTGCATAGCTCTATATATTCCACTTTGGAAGTCACATCTTTAGTTGTCCTCATCTCTCTTCTTTTTTGCATCAACATTTTGGTTTTTCCTGATAATTTGTTCATATGCAATTTGTTCTTAGACCCAGCTAATTTTGTTGCTGTTTCCATAAGAGCTTTGGTTACTTTTCTGTTAACTTCAGAGATGTCCACTTCTTCCGATGTTAGGCCTTCTAAAGCAAAGAACCTTTTCTTCAGTTCTAACTTGAAGGTATTATGGTGTTTTTTAAGGTTGGTTATGTCAATAGATTTTGTTTGTCTTATGAGCTTGCCACGTTCAAGTTTAGTGTTGAGGTGCATCTTACATCTCACCAATCTATGGTCACTACCTGTGTTGAACTTGTTTAGCACACTGCAGTCTTCTATGACGAATTTTTTGTTACACATAATAAAATCAATTTCACTTGTCGTCCCATTTGGATGTCTCCATGTCCATTTCCTGTGTGGCTTTTTCTTGAAGAAGGAAGTTCAAGATGAAAAACCCTTCTGCCTCTGCAAACTCAACGAGAGTATTTCCACGCTGGTTTCTGTTGCCATGACCGAATTTACCTACTGAAGTTTCATTCTGTTGCCGTTGCCCTATTTTTGCATTGAAATCTCCCATAATTATTTTCAAGTGCTGCTTACCTTTATTATTTAGATGACAAATTTCCTCATAAAATTCTTCAATTTCTTCTTCAGGATGACTTGTGGTGGGTGCATAAGTTTGAATAATCTGAGCCTGGTATCTTTTCGAGAGTTGGATAACAAGTCGTGCAGCTCTGTCAGAGGAACTTTCAACTTCTACAACTTTATCCTTCAGTTTCTTGTTTATTATAAATCCAACACCACTAGTTCTGCCAGTATCTGTCCCACGATAGTAGAAGAGATGTCCACTTTTCAGTTCGATGAGATCTTCTCCTTTTCTCCTTACCTCACTTAGCCCCACGATGTCCCACTTGATCCTTTGTAGTTCCTCTTCCAATTCAAGAAGCCTTGAATCAGAAGATAGGGAGCGTCCATTGTAAGTAGCCAAGGTCAGCATCAGATGGCAGCCTAGTCCGGTTCTCTGGGGATTCTTAGCACCCTCTGCCTTCATGTCGCACTGGCCGCTGCCTTGGCCAGGTACATTCCAGCTGCCGGAGACTGAGGGCCAAGATTTAAGTTGTGGAATCATTTTGGAGGGGTTTGGCCATAACTCACCACGCTGGCCAAGCGGGTTGGTGAGTGTGGGATAGAATTTCCTCTAATCCCGATGGTATAGTTATACCGCTATGGGCGGTCGTCAGAGCCCCTTTAGTGGGAACAGGATGCACCACGAGAAGGCGGGGTTGACATTTGTCAAGGAGAGGCTGTGATGTTACGCATCACCTGACCTTACATATATACTCGCGTATAAGTCGAGAAATTTGGGACAAAATGAGAGCTTCAAAGTAATGGGGTCGACTTATACACGGGGTCTAAAAAAATCGTAAGTCCAAAAGTTCTTCCCGTGAGGCAAAAGGCAATCCATCCCCCCCCCCAAATGCCGATGCGGTATTAATTACGAAATCGCAACCCTCTGAAAGAAAAAGAAAAAACGCTGATGTGGTAGAATTACGAAATTTGCAAACCTAAGAATTTCTCCGCACTTTGAGAAGTCTCTCTCCTGGCTTTGCGTATCCACAGCGCAGTCACAGCCACGCATAGAAAGCTCCGCCCTTCCGACTACCAGTTGATTGCACTGATCTTCGACGAAACGGCAAAGAATATCACGCGAAGTGTTTTTCTTTGGTAACGGAGCCATACGCCAGCCAGTGTTGGGTGTTGCTTGTTCTTAATCACACGTGTCTCGCTTCTCCTATTATGGGTGACACTGATTGTGTAAAGAAACGGATGTCCTATAACGCAGGATTCAAGTGGAAAGTGGTTTCTTTTGCAGAAAATACTAACAACTGTGCTGCTTCACGTCAATTTGGCATTAACGAAAAACTTATTCGAGATTGGCGTAAAAAAAAAGCCGGACTTGGTGAAAATCGCAAAAGGTGCTGCGCCGTGGAACCACATCTTTCCCAGAGCTGGAAAGTGTCTTGAATGATTGGATTGTGGGCTGCAGACAAAATGGTTACATTGTAACGCGAACTGGTATACGTTTGCGAGCAATGAAGCTCGCAAAAGATGAAAAGTTTGCAGCCGCAAATAACACTTTTCGTGCCTCACCAGGTTGGTGCACAAGGTTCATGAACCGCTATGGGTTGTGTCTACGCCAGCGCACCAAAATTGCACAAAAGTTACCTCGTGACCTCGAAGCAAAGATAATGGAATTTCAAAAGTACGTAATTCAAAAGAGAAAAGAGACTGCTTTTGAACTTTCCCAAATAGGGAACATGGATGAAACTGCCATGTGTTTCGACCTTCCTGGAAATAAGACGGTGAACCAAAAGGGCGAAAAAAATATCTTGATCAAGACGACTGGCCACGAAAAATCCAGTTTCACGGTTATTCTTTCCTGTTTGGCCGACGGCAGTAAGCTACCTCCGGTAATTATTTTCAAACGCAAAACTGCCGAAAAGCGTTGTCTTTCCGTCTGGTGTGCTCGTTCGTGCCCGTGAAAAAGGATGGATGAACGAATCCGGAACAATTGACTGGTTACAGAATGTGTGGAACAAAAGGCCAGGTGCACTTTTGAGGAAACCTTCTCTTTTGGTGTGGGATATGTTTGTTGCACACCGTTGTGCAGAAGTGAAAAAAACTGCAGAAAATTCAAAAACAAACTCTTGCTGTCATCCCAGGTGGGTTGACATCTGTTCTTCAACCACTAGATGTCTGCCTTAATAAGCCCTTCAAGGACAATGTGCGGAGGTATTGGGCAGATTGGATAAGTTCCGATTTGCCGACCGAAACCAAGGGCGGAAATCTAAAGAAGCCGGATATCGTTTTGATTGCGCGATGGGTCAAGGATGCTTGGGATGCGATACCTGCGGAAACGGTCGTGAAATCATTCAAGAAATGTTGCATTAGTAACAAACTTGATGGCACAGAGGATGATGAGATTTTTATGAGTGATGATGACAGTGATTCTGATGATACAGGCATAGATGGGAATACTGATGTTTATGATGACGCGCCGATGACTGAGAAAGACTTTTTGAACTGTTTGGCGAGTCTGACTCGGAATCGGATTTTGAAGGGTTCCGATGAAGTTTTTGGTATGCAAATTAAATTTAGTATTATATATATAATTTTTTTCGTTTTCAAATGTTTTTGAATAAATTCATTGACATTTTTTTTTCTCATTCCGGGATCGACTTATACGCGAGTTTCCGATTTCTTACGATTTTTTCCTCTGAAAGTGGGGGGATCGACTTATACAAGAGTATATACGGTAGTTATAATCCACTCCACTGGAACATGAGCTTTAAACAGGATTCGTACTGATTTTTAGAAGTCCATTTAAGGAGCTTTCAAGGATTTCTACTGTAGTCCGAAACCTATTATCCCGGAGTCAACGACGATGTTGGAACATAAAGTCTAATTTATCTGAAAATCATAAATGAGATTCTTCCGCAGTCCGATTTCTTTATTTTTTAATTGTTTGTCATTCTTTAGATTGATGCAAAACTGAAGAGAACTTTTGGGGGTATTTGTCGAGGGGGGTCGTTTCCCATCTGGGGACGGTATTTCTTCCAAAACATTTGTAAATGGAGTGAAGATTTTTCCCGTAATAGTATTTTTTTTTTTTTTATATCACTATGTTGCCTTGGTCTTGTATTGTTGTTACATATCATTTTATTGCACAAATGTGTGTATTTAAGCATGAAAGTATAGGCAACAATTTCAGAAAACTGAAGGTAAGACTGCACGAAGAATTTCCCTGTAAATTTCGGGCACGAGATTCTTCCGTGGATTCGAAGAATTCAGCCTTATCCGTTATCATTTGGGTCATCCTTGAGATCGATGCCCAACTGAACATAATTGGAAGTGGTGGTGGAAAGTTTCGTTTTCTGCTTGAGTACAAAATTCCGTCTTTCAAGACTTAAGAAAACGAAAGTTAAACGTAGTGAAGGCTTCTCTTGCAATCATAATTTTTTTACTAACTTGTTTTATAATGTCTTTGCCATGAAAAAATGAATGCTGATTGTTTAATGTGATCACTGCTTTGTGGGTCCGCTCTGGGCGTATTGAACTTATTATTATTATTATTTTTTTTTTTTTTAGAAAAGAGGGAAAGGGGATAGGAAGTACTTATTATTATTATTATTTTTTTTTTTTTTGGAAAGGGGGATAGTTCTTAGATTTTTTTTCCAAAGATGCGGTAGCTGATGTAATTACTGTGTCTGTGGGTCCGCTTGGGCATTGGAACTTTTTTATTATGGGGAGGGAGAATGTTAACGTATGTGTGGGTTCCAAATAATTAGCAAATTTTATAGTTTTTGCTTGTAGATAAAAAAATGTTATTTGTAATTCCTTTTTTTAAAGATGAGATTTTGTTTTTGCTTTAAAATTTCTCTTGTCTTACAGGGCCATGGAATTAAAATATCAGGTCATGGTTCTAGTTAGCAATGTGATTGTTTGTTTCGGTGTTTTTTTTTATTTTTCTGAAATTATGCCCCCCCCCCCCCCAATTTTGTTTCCTGTTTATATACTGTTACCTTCATTTATATGTTCTGATTACGTTCCTCATTTTTTATTTTTTTCGGTAATTATGCAAAAAAGTGACTACGTATTTAAAAAAAATTCTTCCTTATGAAGTGCATGTTTTCCTATTCTTGACCGGGTCTTCAAAATCAATTAACAGAGCAAGCGTTTTTGCTCTCCTTTTTTGTTTTTAAGCAAAATTAAATTGTAAAAATTGGTGCGTGACCTGTCCGTAATAGTTTCCGTAAACGGAAGTCGAACGGGAAGAAGATTTCTCTAGTAATTGTAATTTTTTCCCCTGTGATGTTTCCACTACCTGTGGTTTTCTTATATGTTACTTTCCACCATAAATATTTGCATTTAAGCTTGATAAGGGAGGAAAATTTCCAAAAACGGAAGTGACGAAGTTGGAAGATTTTAAGTATTGATGTATGGTGTTCAAAAATATTCTTTTCCTCAAAGTTATCTAAAAGAGTGAAAGCTTTGATATCATGCATTCATAGTCCTCAGACTAAAAGTTCTTTCAGCATGATGGATAAAATTATTGTCATCTGAAAGAATTAATGGGAAACTTGAACGGATATTCTAGCAAATACAAAAACTGTTTAAGGTGGTTCCACCTAAAATCTTTGCTTTACGTTTCCAGTGGTAAAATTTTTTTATATATTTTCTTCGCAATTAATGTATTCTCAAGGATGAAAATTTGCACGTCGATAAAACTTACTTTAAGCTATAGCATGGGATACTTAATACTTGCTAAAACATAACCATAATTATATTAAAAATCAATCATTTTTCTTTGAGTTATATTCAGACCTGTTAATAGATGGTGTGACCTGTACATTAATAACGTCAGCAGACAAACAAATGTTGGATTGCTTAATCATGGTTATGTTTTAGCAAGTATTAAGTATCCCATGCTATAACTTAAAGTTAGTTTTATCGATGTGTAAATTTTCATCCTTGGAAATACATTAATTGCGAAGAAAATATGTAAAGAAGTTTAAACATTGGAAACATAAGGCAGAGATTTTGGGTGGAACCCCCTTAAAACAACTTGTTTTAAAATCATTTCATTTTGTTTTTAATTCAGTAATTTCATATTGTGAAGCAGTGAAGAATTCCACCTTGTTCATGCTGCGTTGTATTCACACTTTCTCGTCGTGTGTTTAAAAAATTCAGCTTTTGTTTTGTTTTTCCTCGGTCTCATGTATGGAAAAATCCATGATTTCCCATTGCCTAGTCATATCTTGCTGCACATACCGACTACTGAATTAGAAACTTTTATTCAATGCCGAGTTGGGCCTTCTTTAATCCGAATTCAGGGGTGCTTATTTTCCAAATATGTTTTTTTTTTTTTATAGAAATTTTCTACTTTTCTTTACAAAAATTTTTAAAACCGAAGTCGAAAATTTATTTTTCTTTTTGTATTTTGTAGCCACTGGCAGGCTCCCCTTACAAAAAGTGTGGCATTTCCCTGTTCCCTTGGTTAGTGGCCAAAGCAAAACTCAATTCCACTGGGAGTTGGGAAATCCCATTGCCAATCTACCCCCATAGAGGAGAAAGAGACAGAGGTCCACTTTGTGTCTACCCAATTGCACTGGGAGAGATCCACATCCAATAATATGTTTCTCTTCTGATAGTGTGTTAACTGTTTGCTTTTTTTCATGGTTTGGTGCTGGATTCCCCTGGAGCTACTCAAAACAAAAGAAGTTCCTCACCCCCTTTCTTTTCCTGGCAGCATCCCTTTTCTCCTGCACAACCCCAGGGCTTAGTGGCCCACCCATTCTGCTGCAGTAGTCTGTTCCCTTGCCTGCTGCTTTTGACCTTCAGGACTTCTCATTATCATGGAGAGTCTGGATGCTGACTATTTTGCCACTCCTTTGCCTTCTCCCCACCCCTGGTTATCCTTGCCACCGCTCCTGTTGAAGTGCTATTCTACAAAATAAACTCTGTTCCTGACATCTCATGTACTTCATTGAAAACATTTTATTCAACTGCAACTACTAGTTTATTCCACAGTTTTACTTACACCAAAAACTTCACTGTGAATTTATAGAGGCTATGACTTATAATGTGAATATACAAATCTTAAAAAAAAAAAAAACTGAACAAACTTTGTCATATACATTTCATAGTCTTTTCTGCACAAGAAAATACACTGTTGACACAGGTAGGCAAGCATCAATTATGTAAGTTGCTTTTTAGCATGTATTTTGGGAAAAAAGATCGTGCTTATGTTACTGGTTTGTCCGTCCGCCTGTACCCACAATATTTCTGAAACTATTAGTCCAATTTGAAAAATTCTTTTTGCATTGGGAAGCTTGAAATATACGAATGATGATCCTTCATTTCGTTTTTTTTTTTTTTTTTTTGAACGATGTACAATTTTGCCGCTAGAGGGCGTAAATGCAGATGATGTCGAATTCAAAAATATGTTTTATTCCACATATTTGCTTCTAAACATCCGATTGAAAAAATTCTTTTATCTTTCGATTCCATTTATGTTGAAAAGTATTTTAGATATAGTTACTTTTTCAAATTAAGCATAGATTTTCCGCTATGGGGCGTACAAGTAAATGACATTTTCCTCGATAACTCTTCTTCTAAAACCCCGATTTGAACATTTTTTTCTTCAGCGGATACACCTCCTGATGGAAAATCTTTTGCATATAATTTCTAATTTTTGGTAAATAATACTTTGGCCACTGGGGGACGTAAGTGTTAATTTTTGCTTCTGATGTATTTGCCATAAAATCTGAGCTTCTAAAATATCGAATGAAAAAATTCTTTCGTGGACTGATGCCACTCACATTGATAAACCTTTTCGGAATATTTTCTTCTTAAAATATTCCACAGTTTCTCCGCCAGGGGGCGAAGCGTAGGTGTATATCTTTTTTTTTTTGTCAATATCTCTACTTCTAGGAGTCCGATTTGAAAAATTGCTTCGTTGTTGGTTAGTCTTTTCAGTGTGACATGTTTTTCATATAATTTCAAAATTTTCAAGTAATTCCTTGACTTTCCGCTAGCAGGCGTAGAGGTAAATTGCGTTTCCCCCCTGTATCTCTGCTTCTAAATCTCCGATTTGAAAAATTATTTCTGCACAGGATACAGCTCCTGATTGGAAACCGTTTGCACATAATTTCTAATTTTTGTAAGAAAAAAAAAACCCAGTTTGCCCACCCTGGGGCGTAAATCTTAATTTCAGCTTCTGATGTATTTGCAGCAAAATATGAGCTTCTAAATTCTAGATTGAAAAAAACGTCGTTTGTAGACCGATACTACTCATGTCAACAAACCTTTTAGAAACATTTTCTTCTTAAAATAATGCATGGTTTCTAAGCCAGGGGCGTGTGTACATGTACATCTTAGTTTTGTCAATATCTCTACTTCTAGGAGTCCAATTTGAAAAATTCCTTTGTTGGATAGTGTTTCCAGTGTGATGTTTTTCATATAATTTCAAAATTTTCAGTAATTCATAGACTTTTCGTTAGGGGGTGTAAAAGGTAAATTGCTTTCCCCCTGTATTTCTGCTTTTAAATCTCCGATTTGAAAAATTCTTTCTGCGCCGGATACAGCTCCAGATGGGAAATCCTTTGCACATAATTTCTAATTTTTGTAAGAAATGGTTTGGCCACCAGGTGGTGTAAGTCTTAATTTCCGCTTCTGATGTATGTGCAGCAAAATATGTGCTTCTAAAATTTTGATTGAAAAAAGTAGTTTGTTTACCTATACTAATGTCGACAAACCTTTTAGGAACATTTTCTTCTTGAAATAATGCATGGTTTCTACGCCAGGGCGTAGATGTATATCTTATTTTTGTCAATATCTCTACTTCTAGGAGTCCGATTTGAAAAATTCCTTCTTTGTTGGATAGTGTTTCTGATGCAAAATGTTTTTCCTATAAATTCAAATTTTCAAGTAAATCATAGACTTTTCGCTAGGGGGCACAAAGGTAAATTGCGTTTTCTGCATTATTTCTGCTTCTAAATCTCTGAAAAATTCTTCCTGTATTGCGTACAAGGCCTGATGGAGAATATTTTTCACATAATTTCTGTTTGGTAAAGAATGGTTTGGCCACCAGGGGGAATCTGCTTCTGGTGTATTTGTAGCAAAATCTGGGCTCCTGAAAACTCGACAAAAATGTTTTTTTCTTGGACCAATACCGCTCATATGGAAAAACCTTTTGAGAATACTTTCTGCCTAAAATAATGCATGGTTTTCCCAGCGGGGACGTAAAGTCGCATCTTATTTTTGTCAATATCTGTTTCTAAGAGTCCGATTTGAAAAATTATTTCTGTCTTGGAAAGCTTTTCCTGTGTGAAATGCTTCTCATATAAATTCATGTTTTTCTTAACACACAAATCTGCAACCAGAGGGCGTAAGCTCACGATTCTGTTTACGGCAATATCTGAGGGATTAAAAACCCGATTGAAAAACTTCATTCTTCTGTCAGATACTATTGTTTTCTGTACCGGTTCTGTGCAGAACAAGGTGTACTGTGACTCATCAGACCACATGACGGTGTTCCTGTCACCACTGTAGACAAACTTCTGGGTTTTTTTTCCTACAGAAATCAGTGTTTTTCATATAGGCATGCTAATGCCAATATCTATTTCCTGCGCATATTTCGCTGAGATATGGGTCGGGAACAGCCTTCACTGAATGCTTCGGCCAACTGTTGAACACAGCAAGTCCTGTTTCTTCGTACAAGCCACGGTGTGTGATAGTCAGGTGATACAACTCCCCATATAGTTAACAGTTAGAAAAATGGATCGTTAATGTCATAGCTCACCAGTTGGCGCGCAGGAGTTGTGGGCCGATTTTTACCCTAATCATCAAGAATACATAGCATTTATGATTTCATTGGTGCTAAATCTGTGTTCATTACAAGCATTTTTTTATTAATTACATAGTGTAGTTTTGTGGTATTGAAATTCCGGAAACGTTGGAAGTTTCTCTACAGAAGTTAAAGCACGTCAACTGTTTAATTTAGGAGACTTAAATTTATAGTGCAGCTGCGTGTTGGACTAAGATCAGTTTAATTCTTACGTTTTTAAGAAATGGAACGAAA
Organism: Macrothele yani; assembly: GCA_039090855.1. NCBI lineage: Eukaryota > Metazoa > Arthropoda > Arachnida > Araneae > Macrothelidae > Macrothele > Macrothele yani. The sequence goes on from CM076996.1 coordinate 122,537,836, forward strand.
GCATTTTGATAGCACTATCGGACAGATTATTCGACTAGTGAAGAACGTGTATCAACTTTTAAAGCCCCAAGAGATGAAAGACGATCACTAGTTTGTCCTTTGATATCAACAGAACTCTTGCAGTGTAAATGTTTTGTGTTATACATGCGCGCCACCATTTTTAAATGTATAAATGGTGGCCCGCATGAACCATAGCAATCTCGCATAGATAATTTTTTTTCTTATTAAAAAAAAAGCCATTTTATGATTGAAAAAACTATTGACCGCCGATTTAAACTTGCTGTTCTACATATGAAAAATGAAATTATTCTACATGAAGGTATGAAAACATGTAATGCAATACGTGCCTACCAATCAGTGGGATTATCAAACATAAATATGCATATATAGGGGTTGTTCAAAATAATGGAAACACCTTGAAACAATAGGTGTTACGCACCTAATATGGTGTGGCAGCACCCTTGGCATTTAAAACTGAATCCTCCTTGGAATGGATGCATACAAGTCCTGGATGGTGGTAAGTGGTATGTTGTACCCTTCTTCCTGAAGAAACTGCTCCAATTCCTTGAGAGACGCCAGAGGAGGATAACGGGATCGCACTCTGTTTTCCAACACAGACCGCAGGGGCTAAGTCCGGTGATTGTGCAGGCCAGAAAAGGTGTGCAACTTCACCCGCGTTTTCCTCAAACCATGATTGAACATAAAATATATCGTTGTTCAAATTTTGCTGATTTGCGATGATCATACTTTTTACATGGCTACAATAATATAACTTGATTGACATTAAATGTCCGTCATTACTGTTTCACACGTTATGCAAGTTTGGCAATCAGGAGATTATTAAATGACGTTAGATACATATGGGGCATAATATCGGCAATTCAATGTTTCTTGATATTAATTGCCGATATTGTGCCCCATACATATCTAACGTCATTTAATAATCTCCCGATTGCCAAACTTGCATAACGTGTGAAACAGTAATGACGGGGTGGGTTATAAGCACTTTGTACTCTTATACACTGTTTCTCATGTTATATTAACTATATATCATCGGTTCTATCCCCTATTGCATCCCATCAAAATTTAAAAATATTCATGATAAAAAAACTAAGTTGTCATAAGAAATCCAGTGAAATCAGACGTCTTTACTCACGTTTTTTATAGCAGATGCATATTGCTGAAGTACTCTGTCGCTATGCAAAGTCATTTCAAATTCTGTAGTTGTTCAAATGTGACATTAACAAGGCTACTATGTAGATATACACTATCTACCAACAAGTAATTGGACACCCCTGCAATCAACGATATCTGCGGTCCTGATACATGTCACATCCGCCGCCGTTAAATATCGTGTGGGAAACGAGAACGCAACCAGTCGCATGCAAGATGCTACGCAGTTCGGAGCTCTCCGATTTCGAGAAAGGTGTAATTGTCGGGTATCACAGAAATGGCGGACCCATACGCGACATATCCAGCGAGTTGAAGTACCCAAAATCAACAGTGGCCTACGTGATTGGCAAGTGGAAGATGAGAGGTGACTGTCGGAATGTGCCCCGACCCGGCAGACCCGCAAAACTGGGAGTTGGAGACCGACGGGTGCTGGCCAGCGAAATTCGGAAGAACCGCACCAAATCGATGAGCCACATCAGCAAGGAGTTTCAACAGGCATCCGGGAGTGTTCTTTCGATGAATACCATCCGTAAGGAAGCCCATCTGCTCGGTTATCATGGACGTGCTGCCGCCCACAAGCCTTTGATCACCAAGTCCAATAGCGCTCCTCGGCTAACGTGGTGCAAATAACATCAACAATGGACCGTTGAACAGTGGAAACAGGTTCTCTGGAGCGACGAATCAAGGTTCACCCTCTACCGTTCGGATGGCAGGGTCTGGGTTTGGCGTCTGCCTGGAGAACGCCTCCTGCCAGAATGTATGGTGCCAACTGTGAAGTTCGGCGGCGGTGGAATTATGCTAGGGGGGTGTTTCTCCTGGTATGGCTCGGGACCCTCGGTCGCAATTCCTGGTAGACTCAACGCCGAGACCTACTGCACCATTCTGGATGACCATGCACTTCCTACATTGTAGCAGTTTTACGGGGTGGACCCATGTTACTTTCAGGATGGCAATGCTACCTATCATGTTGCGAGGTCCACCATGGCTTGGTATGGTGGTGACAATGGGGTTAATCGAATAGACTGGCCTGCGCAGAGCCCGGACCTTAACCCTATCGAGCACCTCTGGGACGAGTTGGAGCGTCGACTTAAGGGGTACCTCTACCGTCCGAAATCGGTGAAGGAACTGACCTGTCTTCTCCAAGCCGAGTGGAAGAAAATACCGCTAGCCGTCATACAACGCCTGGTTGAGAGTATGTTCCTGAGGGTCGCAGCTGTAATCGCCGCTCGTGGAGGCTCCATCAACTATTGAAGGTGAATAAACTTTGTTTTCCTTTGCCTTTGCTATCACAGGTGTCCAATTACTTATTGGTAGATAGTGTATGTGGGGAAATTGAGGATTGGGATTGAAAATAGGATTATTCTATTAATCCACTAATTAGCAAGATATTTTGAAAATGTCAATGAGATTAATTAAGAAATTCAACGTCGAATGTACAAAAAAAATATTTTTTAAAAACATACTAAAAAGAAGCGTGACGAGCCCGATAACGAAGTTTATTGAAGTAAGTTAAAATCAATAAAATCTTCTGAAGAATTTTTTTCTTTAACCCTACTTCAGAAGATTTTATTGATTTTAACTTACTTCGATAAACTACATTATCAGGCTTGTCCCGCTTCTATTTTAGTATGTTTTTAAAAAAGCTTTCTTTGTACATTCAACGTTGAATTTTTTAAATTAATCTCATTGTCATTTTCAAAATATCTTGCTAATTAGTGGATTAATAAAATAATCCGATTTTCAATCCCAATCCTCAATTTCCTCGCATATATCTATCTATCTATCTATATAGTAGCCTTGTCAACGTCACGTTTGAACAATTACAGAATTCGAAATGACTTTGCATAGCGACAGACTACTTCAGCAATATGCATCTGCTATAAAAAACGTGAGTAAAGACTTCCGATTCTGATTTCACTGGATTTCTTATGATAACTTATAGTTTTTTATCATGAATGTTTGTAAATTTTGACGGGAAGCAATAGGGGATAGACCCGATGATATATAGCTAATATAACGTGAGAAACAGTGTATACGAGCACAAAATGCTTATAACCCACTCTTAGTTATTTAGACCCCGTATTACATATATTGTATGAATATATTATCCAAAAGCTACAAGACATTACAGACGTTTTTCATATCCTATTCGTGTCAATTTAAATCTGCATGCCCTTGTTGCAGGAAACGATAAAACTTAAATATGACTTTCCATTACTTGTCACACCTGGGTCCAAGTCCTGGATGAGGCATGGGTGGTGGTGTTTGTTTTACAGTGCTGGCTCTTTTCTTTCCCTGGAACCAGTGGCTTAAAATTAGGAACTGGGGACTGCTTATAGCCCCTTAGGGTTGCTCACAGTCAGGGACGTTGCTAGACTTCGAAATCAGGATGGGTGAGCATTATTTTTGGTGGTTCAAGCTTGATAGCAACTTTTTTCTTTTTATGAAACACTGAAAGAACAAATTTCTAATGAATTTTTTTTTATTTTTCTTTTAATTGAAGGTTAAATGACTACTGTGAACAACTCAATGGGCTATAAGCAGTTGCCCATCCCTAACTTAGGGCCACTGGTTCCAGGGAAAGGAGAGAGCTCGTGCTGCAAGACAAACACAACATCTGTGCCTCACCGGGATTCGAATCCAGACTCTTCTGTGACGATTGGTCATAAGCCAGTGGTTAAACCACTGGTTCGGTTTCAATGCTTTTCACTACCGGCTACAAAAGAATTTGTGCAATTCCGATCCCCTCCACATGGACATACATGAACCAGACTAGTTACGCCGCAGGTGTAAAATACAAGTGTTGGTGGATTGTCACCTTTAACTTTTTGCTTGCTCTAACTGCATTGTCTTAAATTTCTTTTCAAAATTTTCCATTTTTACTTACAGTACTGTACTTGAACAATTTATTTAAAAGAAAATGTTTTTGTTTATCTAAATCAGATTTTAATGTTGTGCCCCACAGACGCAATATTTCCCCCTCCTTAACTTCCTTCCTTCTAGCCAGGGACTTGGCTTTGCACTCCTCTCACACAAAGCAGTCATCAGCCACTTTATGCACTTTCACTGGCAGTCTTAAGGATGCTAGTGTAGCTTTAGACTCCACTTTTTACGTTGGAATCTCCTATTTTGTAAAGAAAGGTGGGCAAGACAAATTTTAGGGTGGGCTTGCACCTTTTTGGCGATGTCCCTGCTCACAGTGGTTATTAAACTCTCACCTTAAAAAACAAAAACCTTCAGTTACTTTCAGACTCTCCTCCCAATCTTTTTTTTTTTTTTTTGATTGGAGGTTTAACGACCACTGTGATCAACTCAATGGGCTATAAGCAGTCGCCCGTCGCTAATTTAAGGTCACTGGTTCCAGGGAAGGGAGAGAGCCAGTGCCGTAAGACAAACACAACATCCATGCCTCACCGGGATTCGAACCCGGACCCCTTTTGGACGAATGATCATAGGCCATCGCTTAGACCACTGCGCCACCGGGGCGGCCCTCCCAATCTTTGAAGAAAGTGGAAATAAAATGAACAAATATCCCGTACACTTCTGTTCATACAAACTAAATAAGAAACTTTACTTTCACTCCCTTCCAAGCCGCCTCGGTGGCACAGTGGTCTAAGGCGTTGGCCTCTGATCATTCGTCCGTAAGGGGTCCGGGTTCGAATCCCGGTGAGGCATGGATGTTGTGTTGTCTTACGGCACTGGCTCTCTCCCTTCCCTGGAACCAGTGACCCTAAATTAGGGACGGGCGACTGCTTATAGCCCATTGAGTTGCTCACGGTGGTCGTTAAACCTCCAATCTCAAAAAAAAAAAAAAAACTCCCTTCCAATCCCACCATATACACAACATCACCTTCTTTGGGTGAAGACCAGCCTTTGGTGCAGTTGGTGGTGTTTCATTTCGCTTGCTCCATGATCTCTTCCATTCTACATTGTTGTACAGTATCCACTTTTCATCACCCATCACAATTTGTTTTAAAAATGGAGCGTTTTCGTTACATTTAAGTAGAGAATCGCATGCAGACATACGGTCAAGTAGGTGTTTTTCACTTATGTGGAACCCAAACATCACAGCGATTAACATAACTAAACTGGTGCAAATGAATTTCAATGCTTGATTTGGATATTTTGAGTATGTCGGCTATCTGCCGCATGGTGTAACGTTGATTGTTCTCGATTAATATCTCGATTTGATTGCTATCAACTTCAACTGGTCTACCCGACCGTGAAGCATCGTCCAGCGAGAAAACTCCAGCACGAAACTTTGCAAACTACTTTTGACACATTCGATCAGTCACAACAACTTCTCATGCACTGCACAAATATTTTTTTCTTTTTGCATTTTAGTTGCGTTTTTACCTTTCTTGAAATAATAAAGCATGATATGCCAAAAATGTTGTTTATTTTCTTCCATCTTCAGCATTTAAATGGCACACAGAAATTCACCAATTTTGATAATTTTTTTAATGTAGCTGATATGACAGCTGTCACAATGCAATCTAAAAAAAATATTTTGAATGAAGTTAAAGACAACTAAGTGCTACTAGAGCCATCTTACGGAAAAACCGAACGAACGTTTTGGCCAACCCAATATTTTCACATTTCAGGTCATAAAACCTTGCAATTTTATTTATTCACAATTCAGCAATAAATACAAATTTTGACAGCACCTGGCACAAAATTATATATTATTATTTTATTTAGGGCAGCAGACATAAATTAGTATGATGAATTTACTTAGATCTTTGAAGAATTTTGATATTTTCTGTTGCCCCTAAACAGTGTTGTTTCATAATGGCATCCTTCATTTATCTTCGCACATGAAAATCAAATTCCTAGTCAGAATTCACATGTTATTAAATTAGGATACTGAGGCAGCTTTTGGTCTTACATAATTCAGCTCTATTGTATTTCCTTCCTTCTCCAATAATGTACAGTCATGTTCATAAAAAACAGAACACCTAAAAGGAATCGAACTATGACCGATTTTTACAGGACATGTTCATTAGGCAATACAGACAAATTATTAGCATCTCGGTGTCATACGTACCAGGTATGTTGGTGTAGCAAATAATCAGTGTGACCACCTTTTGCTTGTATCACCTGCTGTATGCACTGAGACATGGAATCACATAATGTATGAATAGTGTCCTGTGGAATAGCCGTCCAGGCTGTATTGACCCTGTGTCCAAAGTTCATTAAGAATTGCTGGTGGACAGTCGTACCACCGCACACTGACTTGAGCATGTCCCAGAGATTTTCTATGGGTGATAAATTAAGCTAGCCACGGCAGAAGTGGAATGTTGTTATCCCTAAAGAAGGCACGTGTGGCCACTGCAACATGTGGTGTGGCACCATCCTGCTGGTATGGAAGGGTGACCGGACATTGACGTAACAGGCACTCGTCATGGTTGTACAGACTCTCACGAGAGATGTTTTTTTACCCAATAGCACTCTAGGCCATAATACTTCTGGTTGGTGTCGTGTGCCTGGTGCGAATACACTCATTCCAAAGCCTCTACCTATCATCAGAAGACATAGATGTGGCTATCGTTTGTGCCTAAACAGAAGCACATTTTGTCAGAGAACATGATATTGTGCCATTCTTCATACCATTTCCTTCATTTAACGCACCATTGCAGCCTAGCAGTCTGTTGCTGCAGTGTCAAAGGTAGCACAAGGAGGGGCCCGATGAGATAGCCTACAGTCCAAATTGTAATAACCGGGGACATACAGTTACAGCTGACATGGAAGAATGTGTCGCAGTTTGCCACTGCTGCACCAACACCACTGAGGATGCAAAATGGTCACTCAAAGACATCCTCATGAGATGGCTGATGCCCCTTGGCATTGTATGTGTACAGCGTCCAGAACTTTCTCCCACTCCGGCAGTGGAGAGAACAGTTCATATTTTTACCAAAGTGTCATAAAAAGTAAGTGGATTTGATTCTCAATATGGGATGATGCTTGCAAAATTCTGTTCTTGTAAGATCAGGTCCAAACTTCTTATGAAATTGGATTATCAGGCATGCCAAGTAAACAGCCAATTGCACACCTACGATTTCTTTTTTTTTTTTTTTTTTTTTTTTTTTTTTATTGGAGGTTTAACGACCACCGTGAGCAACTCAATGGGCTATAAGCAGTCGCCCATCCCTAATTTAGGGTCACTGGTTCCAGGGAAGGGAGAGAACCAGTGCCGTAAGACAAACACAACATCCGTGCCTCACCGGGATTCGAACCCGGACCCCGTTCGGACGAATGATCAGAGGCCATGGCTTAGACCACTGCGCCGGCCCTATGATTTCAATCCATGCTTCTGTAATATGCTTTGTATTTGAATCATTTTATGTCACATTATAAATATAACAAAGTAGTTTTTTTTATTGCAGGGCTAGGAGTAACAAAAAATAATTTTAGGGCAATTTCATGAGTATATGATCATTATCAGCAATGCAGAAATTTTGCACACAAAAAATTAGTCAAATTATTTTATCTGATCATATTTTTTCCTACTTCATTTAATATGAGAATAGATAAAGTAAAAAGAAAACATTCTTTCAAATTATACAGAACTGTGAATAAGTTGTTCATAGGGAAGTAACCTAAACTATGAAGTGATGCACTTTGCACTTTTTTGTGGCTTTAAAAGGGTTTTTTTTTTTTTAATGGATTCTGGATACTGCTTGACAAATTTCACTTAGTTTCTTTCTGATTTTGTCAGCTGCTTATTTCTCATAGACAGCATTATCTGGGAAACTCTTACCTTCCCCAATTTTTTTTTAACACCACTGTCTAATTTATTTATTTATTTATTTTTTGAAGCTTCAACCAAGAGCTTGTGCAATGTATCTTGTTTGATCACCAAGGAATTCTCTGCATTCAATAAGTCAGCTATTGTCAAGTTTTGCATTTTTTTTTCATCCTAATATTTGAATGGATTATTTATTGGCTTCTACTTATTTTTGCTTCTTTCCTTTATATTTTTGGTAAGAAAAGAAGTTATCTTTTGGTATGAAGCATATAGAGCATGGGACTGCTTCACACAATTCAAGAGCTCTTTAGTAATTCAAATGGAATGAACAGAGTTTTCATGCAATCAGATTCCATCTTTTAAATTTTCACAGACATAAGAAGAGGATGCATGGATCCAAAAGAGAAACTCCTTTGTAACAATGCAGTTATTTTGCAAAAATCCCTATTGGCCTGTGCATTACCACGTGATTCTGTTAAACATGCTTTAATATGGGCCAATAAGGAACTGAATTTGAATGCACTCACAGAATCTTAAATGCTAGCAACCTTGGACCAATATTTACAGATATTTGCATCTTTTGAATTTTTCACTGATGACATAACTTGGTCACATACACTATATTTTCAAAAGTATTCGGACACCACAATGTTTCGGGACACAAATGGCTTTATTATCACAATTAGTATTAGGTGTACAAATAAGTTTTAAAGCATTTTAAGACAACACAACATGTAATTTGAGAGAAAACAACAATACCTTTACGAATCAAAATATGCGCCACCATTACCTATCACCTTTCACCATCAGTCGGACAGCTCACAGATAGATTCCAGCCATGAAGAATACTCAGTTGTGTGACGCGATGAAGTAGTCAATCCATTTTTGCATTTCATCACAGGTCCAGAACCGTACAGCAGACAAACCATGTTGCATCGATCAGAACAAATGATAGTCTGAAGCGGCTATGTTTGGACTATACGCCGGGTGCTCCAAAACTTCTCAGCCAAGTGTCAATAATGTTTCCTTGACCGATTTCGCGACATGCAGCAATTTCATGGGATGCAATCCTTTGCCTGTGAATGGATGTTTCTGACAGATTTCCTGGTTCAATCACAGCAATTGTTGCTTGTAGTGATCAGCAGTAACAGTTTGACCCTGTTTCAATAGTTCATAATAGAGCACACCCTTCATATCCCACCAGATGCACAGCAGAATTTTCTTGGAGTGAATATTGTGTTTCGGTGTCAAAGTCGTTGCTTCACCGTGGTCTACCCAGTGTTTTTTGCATTTGGGATTGTTGTACCATATACACTTTCCTGTGGAAAATCGTTACAGGTGATGAAAGTCTTTCTGTGTTGTTTATTCAACAGATTCAAACACTTCATGACACGCTCATCCTTGTTCCTCTGGCTCAGGTCATGTGGCACCCATTTTCCTTCCTTCTGAATCTTTCCCAATGCGCATAAATGATTAGAAATGGTTTGTTGAGTTACCCCTAATTGTTCAGCCAGTTTTTTTTTTTTTTTTTTTTTTTTGCATTTGAGACGAATCTTCATCCAACAATGCTTGCAGTTCCTCATGAGCAACCTTCTGTGGGGCGCCGCTACATTCTCGAACGCTAACATTAGAATCACCTGCTTTAAACCATCTAAACCAAAACTCACGTGCTTTTCAATACAATTTTCTCCCCCAGAACAGAACAGATTGGTTCACATGCTTTTGCAGAACTTTTTCCTTGATGAAATTCGTAACGAATGCAATGTCAAATAAATGCAGTATCGCTTGCCATCTTTCACCTACCAATGTGCAAGTGCATTTGACTGTTGGCTGCAGCGATCCGTCCTTTCAACTGAGCACAGCTTCATGTCATTGCCGCAGCGTTGTTTAAGGCCTCCTGCAGCGTCTGCTGACTCATCATACTTGGAGTTCAAGTTTTTCGGTAAACATCTTTAATATTCATTCTAACGATGAAATTTTTTCACCATTTTCCCTTAAATTGCATATTTTAGAATCTGTATGTCACACTTTTTCGAAATTTTACAACTTTTCCGACCAAATAATTTAGGACGCTAAACTACACATTTACCCAATTTTTCCAAAATCTAATGAGCACATAATGACATGAATGTATAAATTGTCCAGAGTCAAACAAAACTGACAATATGATGACAAAGTGCTGTGTTTGGGCACCATATCTTTTTATTTGTAATGACTCATTTACTATTCTTTATTTTTAGGAATAAATAAAAATGATTGAAAATTTACCTCCTATATCGGGACGAAACGGTTGGAATAAATATTTTTCTTCTACATTTCTTAGATGCAAAGTCGTGTATTAGAGAATCATAATTTAAAGACTGTCACATCACTCTCCAAAGAAAGCAGAGCTAATGATGCCGGTTTCGTTTGTCGCATGGTTGATCCTAAGGGATTTTTCAGTCTTTTCAGCAAAGAAAATGATCTCTCACTTGTACAATTTGAAATCGGTATGTCATGAACATTCTAAGTGCAGTCTCAGTGTTCGGAAATGTGGCTTCTAAATTGTTTACCTTCAAAGTTTGCAGCATCTGGGGAATGGTTGCATGCTCCCCCATCATTGAGGAGAATTGCAAAAACTCTTCGGCAAACTGGTCAAGGTCATTGTTATAGTATTCCTGCAATGCTTTTGCCCCTTCAAAAAATTTCAGATCTTGATGTTTTTATAAAATATTCAAATTTTCTCATTATATTTTCATAAGCACTTTTTCTGCTTGAAAGCTGAGTGACTAAAGCATCACAAAGCACATAATGAACCTGAGTTCTAAATATATCCCTTGCACTGAGTTCTATATGTTCACTGTTACATTCATCTAGGTGTTTATTCTTGGGCACTTACTTTCTTCGGGAATCATGACCCTGGTATTGCACATTTTCAGACACTAAGGTTTTAGCTTCCTCATCATAGACTTCAAAATTTTCCCTCACGAACTGAATGAATTCAATTAACGACTGGAAAATTTTAGGTACTTCAGAAATATTTCCTTTTGGATTCTGGCAAGTTTGATTTGCACAGTTTAATCTCTGAAGTATTGTGTCCCAAACTACTGTGCTGATCGATATTTCCATTATTCGCATTTCCTTCAGCAGTGATTTTGCTTCATCTCTTGTCTGAAGAATCATCTACATTTTTTGACAGAAATACTAAAACTTTCTCTATTTCACGATAATTTTTCCTCACTGATCGTGTAGCTGCATCTGCACACCATCTGGTAACTGACCGACTCTTCAGTGTGAGTGATGAATTTCCATGTGCTTCCTGGACTTTCTCCTGAAGCATCTTCCAACGGTGAGTTGATGTAGAAAAAAAAAATAGAGTTTTTGCAGAAATGTGAAAAAAGAAAGAACTTTACCACAACTATCTATGCTATTCACACCAACTAAATTTAAAGTGTGAGCAGAACATGGCACATATTCCGCTAGTGGATTGATTTCCCTAATGCGTGTTTGAACACCAGAATACTTCCCAGACATGTTGCTGGCATTGTCATAGCTTTGGCCTCTGACATTCATAATATCCAGTCCAGCCTCCTGTAGAAAAGATATCATGGTATTTGTAATGTTTTCTGAAGTATGTCCATGGAATGGAATAAATGTCAAAAACCGTTCTTTTGCTTCACAATCTTTGTTGACATACCTTATGATAAAAGCCAGTTTATCTATATGTGTGATGTCTGGAGTAGAGTCAACTATGATAGAAAAATATTTTGACATTTTTATTTCATCAGTGATGGCATTAGAAACACGTACAGCCATTAATTCAACAAATTCATCCACACATGTTTAAGATAAGTAACTGGTGTTACCACTTCCTGGATTCCCAAATTTTTCCAAGTGTTGACATGGATCAAATTCTGCAATTAATTCTAAGCAGCCCAGGAAATTTCCATTCTGAACTGATCCTATTGTTTCATCATCACCATACATTGGCAACCCACGAACTGAAAGATACTTAACTGTTGCAACAACTCTATGCAAAACATCTTGCCAGTACTTGGATTCATTCCGATACTGCATAACTCTCCGACAGTCAATGTATGCAGAAGCATTCATACGTGATGAATAGTCACATACTGCTTGCCTGTGTATGTGTGAATTTTCATGCTCTGTAAGAAGTTCACTTGCATGCTTCCAGTCAGAAAAATCTGTGGATCCTAATGCTGTAGTGCTCCTAGCATACAATTTGCATATCCAGCAGAATAGTAAACAAGTTGATGGGGATAAAAGAAGCCAGTCGCGTTTTACCTTCTCATTATTTTTTTTTTATTCTGAAAAAATTACCTTCTGTTAGGAAACATTTTTTACCACAGATATCCCTCCCTGTGAATGCCAGCAACTTCAAATCTTGGATTGGTGGATTGTTCAAAAAGCATTCGCGCATTTCTTCTGTAATTTCTCCCCATAAGGCAGGGTCCACTGCATTCATTGTAGAACTTGTGCTCTCTTCATTAGATGAATTCAAAAGATTTCCCAAATTAGGAGCATCTGTGATGTTAGATGATTCTGAAGTCAGATTGGTTGGTTGGTTAATTTTTATGGCGCAAGGGCCATGTTTGGCCAAAGAGCGCCAGACGAAGTCAGATTACTGGCTTCCAAAGACAAATTACACTCAACACACTAGTAAAATTAGAGGAATGTGTAGGACTTTTGGGACCAAGTGAAATATCCAATTTTTTAATGGCAAATCGTTCAATGCTATCATGCTGCAGGTCATCATCCTTTAGTTTCAATTGTTTGGCTTTCCTTTTAGCACTGCCGGATAAATATGTTCGTTTTGACATAATTTAACTGTTAAATATTTCAACTTAAATATATTGTTACAACTAACTAAATTTGATTATATATAAAATTAAATATCCAACATTCCATCAGACTACAAGAAACGCAACACAAAATACAACCAAGCCTTTGCGGTTACAGTTACGGCAACGACAAGCCGTGTGCAGGAAGTTGAAGGATCAGTTGAGTTTAGGTGCGTTAGGAGAAGCAAGAAAAGGTCACTTGAATCAACAGAAGTGATCCTCCTTCTCAATGGTCACTTGAAGGTTATTAAACCACTGAAACTCATTAATGGCCACGTGTTTACGTGAAGCTCGAAACTCAAACTCACTGCATGCAAGTACCACATTTATAAACACATGATTCATGAGCATGCAAAAGTAAAAAAAATACATTTTAAATATACACACACAAAATTCCCATTAACTAAGCACACATTTAATTCAACCCCCCCTAAATCGGGGCCCCGGGTGCCCTCCCGTAAATCAGGGCCTGTTCGTAAACGTACACTTTTGTGCCTGCCAGGCGGTATGTTGTCGATTATAGCGATATACAGGGGTTGTCGAAAATAATGGAAACACCTCGCTGAAAACAGTGACTTTGGTATGTGCTGCTTTTTGAGTAAAACGAACATGTAGCTACAATTTTTTTTTGTAAAAACGTGTTGCTTAGTCTCAATGGTCTGTGCGATTGCATTGCAAATCAGTGTTTGCATAATTTCGTTCCAGGTGAAGGCACAAAGAGAGCAGATTGTAGGAGCCCGTCTGATTGGTGCGTCGGTAACCACAGTGGCACAAGGTATTGGGGGTATCGAGAGGTACAGCCAGTGGCGCCCATATGAGTACTTTGGGGGGGGGGCTAAGAAAAAATTCTTACCACCTTCAAGGTTGTCAAACATTTTAGTAAATGTACAAGATACTAAAATACAAGAAAAATAATTGATACAATCAATCATTAATATCTTATTATTTTTAAAAAATGCTTTAAAAAAAGGTTTCGTCTATTTTAGTGTTTTAAATTTATCAAAAATTTGGCTATACCAATTGTGGCCCCCGTTATGAGCGCACTTGGGAACAGCGTCGAAGGTCATGATAGCATACAATATTCACGGCACATCATTACCTGCGAGACACAACTGTGGAAGGGAAACTAAACTCACTGCGAGAGACAGGAGGACGTTAAAGAGGATTGTGACCGCGAGGAGGAAGACCACGGTGACGAAAGTGACTGCTGAGCTTAACGCACATCTCCAAAACCCAGTGTCGGCCCATACCATGCGAAGGGAATTGCACAAGCACAATATTTACAGCAGAGCTGCTATTGCAAGACCCCTGGTGTCACAGGTGAATATGAAACTGAGACTACAGTGGTGCCAGGAACATAAAACGTGGACTGCGGATCAGTGGAAACATGTCGATTTCCAATGAATCAAGTTTTTCACTATTCCCCACCACAGGACGGGTTTACGTGTGGAGAACCCCTGCAGAAGCCTACAACCCGGACCATCTCCTTCCTACAGTGAAGCATGGGGGTTCCGTAATCTTTGGGGCCATGATCTCGTGGTTTGCAGCAGGTCCGATTATCACCTTACACGGACAGATCACTAGCGGTGACTATGTCACTTTTTTGGCCGACTATGTGTATTCAATGGCGCAAACATTGTTTCCGTCAGGGGATTGCACCTTTCAAGATGATAACGCCCCGATTCACAGAAGTCGAACTGTTCAATCATGTAACTTGATTGACATTAAATGTCCGTATCTTGTAGCTTTGCCGAATTGTGTGTTAACCATTTGGTTTGTTACTTTACTAGGCCTAAGTGGCTACTTAAAATTTCCTTCATACTGTATGTTAACAGCAAGGTGACTAGCAAACTTAATATCAGAAGTTAAAAGGAAAGTAATTTTAACCCATGCCAATGTGTTTAAAGTGACCAAAACTGAACTTGTGAAAATATTGGGCTTCATTATCTACCCTATAAACAGTTTTAGCCTCCCAGGTGGCACAGTGGTCTAAGCGATGGCCTCTGATCATTCGTCCGAAAGGGGTCCGGGTTCGAATCCCGGTGAGGCATAGATGTTATGTTTGTCGTACAGCACTGGCTCTCTCCCTTCCCTGGAAACAGTGACCCTAAATTAGGGATGGGAGACTGCTTATAGCCCATTGCGTTGCTCACAGTGATCGTTAAACCTCCAATAAAAAAAAAATAAACAGTTTTAAAGAGCAAAGATTATATTAAAAGAAAAATTCATAAAATGTCAGTTTTGTGTAGTATAATATCTATAAAATAATGCTAACCTTTTTTTTAAAAGGTTATATTAATGGTAAGCAAAAGTGTTTTGTTTCTTCATTTGTTTTACAATTGTAGTTTAGTTTCATGAGATATTGCATTTTCCTTCATGTTATTATTATTTTTAGAGGTTTTGTTGGGAAAGACAAAATTAAGGTTTTACTCTGTATATGTGTGGAGGAAGAGAGATTTAAAGGCTGTTTATTAATATCAAAACAGCAAAACTTCCTGAAAAAGAGCAAAAAAAAAAAAATGGTTTCTTACTGCACTGTTTTTACAAGTGGTTTAAAACAGTGGTTTAATGAAACTAATGCAGGAAAATGCAAAGCCAATATAAAATCATTTATTTATTTAACCAAGACATTGTAACTATACAACAGAATAATTTAAATACACTGAATAATTTTTATGCTTCAAAACAATGCAAAAGAACAAACAAGCTGCTATTTTTTGTATTTGGAGTGAGATAATATAAAGTGCTTGGGAAAATAAACATTCTAGCACTTCAAATATAAAGATACATTTACACTTGTGCTGCGAGACATTTAATGGCAAACACAAACAATATGAAATTTGAGCCATAAATAATATTTTACGCTAAATTTGACATAAAAGTGAATCAAAATTTATGCTTAAGCAAGATGTTTTCTTTCTGTACATGATTCTTCTTAAATAAGGTCTTGTGATTTTAATGATGATTGATGATACATACTAATCTGGTTTATTGCAACCCACAAAATCAGCAAAAAAACTGTCTGAAATCAGTTGTTTAATGATTCACAAAAGAACAAGTTTGTGCCGATCCTGGTGCACTCATTCCCAGTTGCTTGGCCTTTGAAGATGCAATATGATTGGCACAGATAGTTACTCATGGAGGAAAAAGTCTAGGGCAGGATCTTACTGTATTGGTAGCGAAAATAACTGGTCTTCAATGACGTACACACACTGACAGGCACATGACGAATAGCAACTAGAGGAGGATTGTTCCATGTTACATGATCATATTACTCTTTCCAGACCTTGGACTCTAAATCTGTTTCACGTTTACATATAAGTATTGTATATATAAATTTGTGTATATCACCCGTAACTGAACACAGACCAGCTGCAAGAAATAATAAAATTAAAAAAAAAAAAGTTTGGCATTATTTGTTTGCCCTATATTTGTTCCCGTAAGTTACAAAAGTGCAAAATGATCTGTAACAGTCAAATGCTACACAAGTTAAAATTCCATCTTTTTTCTTTTCCCTATGGACCTGTTTCACATTTCCAGGATAACTTCTTTACTATTTCACATTCTTCTCTAGATACTGCAGGTGCTGTAAAAAGTTAGCAGCAATCACACAAAAATCAAGCTGGAATGAATGAATCACACCCATGAATCTCCAGCAGGAACACCTCCTGGTTGATCAGTGCACAGGAGTTGTGTTGGGTTTTCAGAGTGGTGGCTCTTTTTCTTTTCTCGATTTACCTGAGCATACACTGGCTCCAAGGGGGTTCGCGACTGCTATAAAAATACGTACATATTAGAGAGTGCAAGCAGTTTTTTCACAAAAAGTCAAAATGGAATATAATTGTAAACAAATGGGATCACATAGCATGACAAACATTCAGTTTTATCACCATTCATGCAAAATCAAAGCATACTAAGTCTAGTTATAAAAAATAAAAGTGGGGTGTTTCACTGCTGTGTGAATAGGAATTTGATTATTAGTAGGGCTGGGGCCTACTGTTTCATATTTGACTTTATCAATTTTGGGCTACAGTGTAAAATTTTAATTTCTGTGGTTAAGGCCGTGACACAGGACACGCACAAATGATAAAGTTGTGTGCTTGGGAGTAGTACTTATTAGGAGAAGGGTCTTGTTTGTGTCCCTTAGAACAATGCCAAGAAGGAACAGGACTAGAAGTTGTTGCCTCTCACTCATTGCATTACGGAGGTCCTGACGATTCCATACTCTGTGCTGGAGGTAAAATGAGACTATAGACAGGACTAAGTTGTGAAATTGACTGGTGAAATTGTATGCTAATTATTCTGCAGTAGTTTAAAAAAAATGTTTGGTACAATTTTTTTTTTTTTTTTTTTTTTTTTTTTTTGTGTTAACAGGCTCTTTTTCTCTCTTGGCAGTTTTAGGCTAGGTAGATTTTTTTTATACTGTTACAGATTTGCTGCACAAAAGTTATGCAAAATTAAGCTGAAACTTTCTCTGGCATGCAGATTGAGAGGCCTTTTTCAGGACACATTCCTTCATGCCATGGCCCTGTAACAGAGGTGTGTTCATGTCTGAAAAAAGGCAGGCCTTGTAAATAAAAGAGGAAACTGGTAAGGAAAATGCTCAAAAAGGCAATATTTTCTGTCTGTTGCATCGTGGATAGATAGAGAATGGTGCCAGCTGGATAATTTATGGAGAGGCTCTTAAAACGCAGTGAACTCCAAGAACTTTGGAGGAGAACCCTTGCATCTGTTGATGTGTACAGATTGTCTTTCGATGGCAAAGAATTGCCATGCTGTGGTGACCACCGGATGATGCAGTTTTGTTGAATGCTACAGGGCAACTTCTTTTTTTACCACACCCCTCCTTAACAAGAGTACCTCTTTGTGAGGGTGAAAGAGCTCATGAACCACCAGTTGATGTGAAGACACTGAGGACTACTTGAGATGTCACGCAAGTGTGAAAGTGAACCCCCTGATTACTGTGACCATATGTACCAAATGTGGATTATTTCCCCCAGGGCAGTACCTGCAAGTACGTTATTTTTTATTTCTTTTCCTCAATCTGGAGAACTAAAAACCAAACTGAATAAAGGATCTGTGCAGCTAGAAAAACTTTTAAGGTAAACAGTCCTGTAAATAAAATACATAGTTGTTTTCACTGTAAAATAAAAATGCATGTAAAAAACATCCAGTCTGCATGTTTTGATTTGGTTGGAGAAAGTCCCAGGTAGTACAGCCAATGCCCTAATCCAGTGTTTGTTTCCCTGTTCAGATCCAGACAGAGCCATTGTCACAATTGTACTGGGATAAGTTGCTTAGCCATCTGGCAAGAACACCTTTGTTAGCCTTAAGCAAAAGTGGAGTTGTTATCCCTAAACCTAATTTAACATTACTCGCTTTTTGATAGGTGGAAAATCACAACTGTACTATGAGTAAAACATCCATGTTTCCCTTGGGTTTAAGCCAGTTAGCCTCCTAATTGCTCAATCACGGGGCAAAAGATTTTTTTGTGGTTTGTACTTCCTGACTGACTTCTAAATGATACATTTTAAAACTTGAATAAGAATGTTACAGGTAAAAAACAAAACATTATTAACTGAATTAATAGTGCTTCTTATTAATAACATTTTTGTTTTGTAATACACTCATATCCAAAAGTTAAGCATAATCAATATACAACAACCATTCCATAAAAACTGAGAAAATCGCACAAAATGAAGAAATATAGGTACAGCAAAATATATGCTATTCTTTCTCAAAGTATCTTCCCTCGGACGATATGCAACGGTCCCATCGTTCAGTTCACTTTTCAAAGCATGTGGCGAAGACATTTTCTGGAAGCTGCTTAAGCGACCCCTGTACAACTTGAATAACGTCAGCATCTATGTTGAATGTTAACCAGAAATCGCATTGTGCGAGGTCAGGACTGTAGGCAGGCTGTGGCATGATTTCAATACTGCATTTCATAAGAAACTGTTGAGCACAAGCAGCCACATGTGGGCAGGTGTTATCATGGTGTAGGGTCCACTTGCCCACCAGTTCCGGTCGCTTAATTGATATGTGTTGATGCAGACGCTTCAAGACTGAAATGTAATACTCAGCATTGACAGTAATTTGTGGAGGAATGGCATGATGGTAGACTACACCTTTATGATCAAAGAAAATTATCATCACCTTCCCAGCTGATTTGGTTTGGCGGACTTTTTTTCGGAGGAGGCGAGCCTCTACGTTTCCAGACACTTCTTGCATGCTTTGTGAGTGGGGTCCAAGTAGTGGACCCATGTTTCATCGGCAGTTATTACTGTGTTTAGAAAGTTTGGATCCTTTGCAATCATTTCTTTCCACTCGTGACATACCTAAACTCTGGCTAACAATTGTTCTCTCGTCAGGTGATGAGGTACCCATCTGGAACACACACGATGCAGCAGGAATTTGTCGCATAAAATGCGGAATGCCAACATTTTTAAAATATTAGTTGACGCTGCTATGTTTTCACATGTCATTCGTGTATCTTCTTGCCGGGTTGCCCAAACAGTGTTAACAGTATGCTCCGTAACAACATTTTCAGGTCGACCGGGCTTAGGAGCAAGTTCTGCGGACAAACACCCTTTTTTGAAATCATGGTGCCATCTAAAAATCGTTGACTCAGTCAAACATTTATCCCTGTAAGCTTTTTTCATTAAATCGGCTGTTTCTGGAGCTGTTTTACCCAAACGATAGCACAATTTTATCGCACAATGTATTTCACTTCTTAACTCTGAATCACTGACCTCCATAGCTGTATGGACCTTAAACAACTGCACAATAATAAAACCAAAATTGTCTGCCATGGCTAATAACTGTTGCCATAGATACTTCCTTAACTCAGTTAGTCATCTGCTTGGTTATTTCCCCCCCCTTTGCACAGTTGCCAACTCCAAAAAATTACTCTTAGTTTTTATGGAACTGCCTTTGCACCTGTGAATATTTCAAGAATCAATCTTCGGAAAGGCATGAAATTGGGTATGCTTGTTTATGCTTTTCAACCATATGTTGAAGAAGCGTATATGCTCCAGCTTTGTCCGCATGATAACTCGCGTAAAAATAGTTTGATTTCGATGAAATTTTAGTATGTGGTAGGGGACAACCTGGGGACGAACCCTATTGAAAATGGAAGAAATGAAGTCAAAGGTCAGGACATGGAGCGAGATCCATTCCATCGCCCTTATACTTTAATTGCGACAAAACTTTATCGTGTTATTCCGGAGGTATACTGAACCAGTTCTGTTGAATATCATTGAAATGGGGTTAAAGGTCAGGGCACAGGAGCGAGATTTATTCCACAGCCATTATCCTCATAACTTGACAAAAATTGCTTCTATTGCGACAAAATTTAGTATGTTGTTCCGGAGGTATACTGAACCAATTCTGTTTAATATCATTGAAATGGGGTCAAAGGTCAGGGCACAGGAGCAAGATTTATTCCACAGCCATTATCCTCATAACTTGAGTAATGACTTTTGGTATGTTGCAAAGCGTATCATAATCAATGCATTGCATGGTTTTACTAACTTGTGTAATAACATATTGCAAGTACAACAGCAAAAAAAAAAAAAGTTATGAAACAAAGTTTATTGCATTACTTATGCAAATTTAGAAAAATCAACAACACAGTGTTTTTCGTGTTGAGTACATAAAACTGAGAAAAGGTTGGTGCACTATGATTGATAAGAGATGGGGTGACTCCTTGCAGCCATGCAAGCCTTGCATTGACTTCTCATGTCACTTTTCAGGTTTGTCCAAGAGCTCTGTGAGCAACAAGCCTCACACCTGACGAAGAGCAGTTCGGAACTCTGGAATGGTTTTTGGTGAAGGCTGATGGAATGCATTTCACCTCCCTAGTGTATCCAGGGCATTCTTTATTGAATTCACATGCAGAGACCTTGCTGGCCACTTCATGTACTGGATATCTTCACTTTGGAGGAAGTCATCCCCAGCTGAGCTCTGTGCATGCATTATCATCCATGAATACCATCTTTGGACCTACAGCACCTCTGAAAAGTCTCACATGAGGTTCTAGTATCCTGTCTCTGTACCTTAGAGCATTAAAAGTACCTCTGTCGAAGATATGGAGCTCTGTGCACCTATTCAACATGATGCCTGTCCATACCATGACTCCATCGCCACCAAATTGGTCCCTTTCCCTGGTGTTATTGTGATTGTAACAGATTCCCCATTCTCTCCAAAGAGTGCTTTGACGAGAATCAGTTTGTAAACTGAATCCGGACTCATCAGTGAAGAGCACATTGCTCCACTGATTCAGTGTCCAGTTTTGACGTTCCTGACTCCAGTTTAAACAAGCCCTTCTGCTCGTAGGGGAGAGCAGAACACAAACTACTGGATGTCTGGCATACAGACCAGTTGCCCTGAACCTCCTGTAAACAGTTTGTCTTGATACTCTTGGTCCTGAGGGAGCCGGAAGCTCTGCAGAAAGTTGCCTAGCAGACGTCATGCAGTTACGGCAAGATACCGGTCTTGCTGAGGGGTTGTGACTTTTAGACGACCTTGTTTAAGTGATGATAAACAGTCGAGTTGCAGCAAATTCACTTAACGACAAAAGGGAGTAGTTATAGTTGGCCTCGCTTTGTAACGAAAGCCGATGTTAGTACAATCTTCACCTTTGCGCACAACCTAAAGAAGAAACAAAAAACAGTTGGTTCCTATTTGATTCGTAAAAAACATGCGGGCCATTTTGCGTTTTCATTATCTTGCAAAATCGACGTACCCGAAAACGAATTTCAGTAAGGGAAGGGAGTGTTGATTTTCGCACTATTTTTTTCTTTTCTCCAGAGCATTTAGTGGACCAATACTACTACTTCTGGAAAATTGTTCCTACTTCCGGAAAATGTTGATAAAAAAAAAAAAGCACTTGTGTGATTTTATGAGCTGTAAAAATATCCCGATTTTCAGATTTTGAAGGTTGGCATGTCTGTAACTGTATGGTAATCAGAAAATCCCATGCACTAATTAACTAACTTCACCTGGTAACTTGATTACTCCCTAGCAAGAGCAGAGTGCACCTGGCTGCTGTATAGGTTGTGAAGAAATAGAGGCATGCTGTTGTGCACATGGGCACAAGACAAGCAGATCCAGAAGCTTACCTTAGGGAGGACAATAACTTCTTGCTGAAAGAGAGAGGGAGAGAGTGAAACACTTTATGGAAAGACCAGTCAGTTTGGCACAGACTAAAACCCAGTCTTTCTCAAAATAACAATGCCAAAATTGTTAAATCTGAAAAATCACATCTACTTTCATAGCAATTGGTTGCCTGCTTCCCAAGGTTCATTCCTTTTTTTTTTTTTTTTTCCCTTAAATCTTCCTGTCTGAATAAAATCTTTCAAAATAAATTTTGAGATCTTATATTCAGACTGCTAAAATTTAATGAAAACATTTTTATCCTGAATCATACTTATGCAATATGGCCAATAATTTATACTTTGTTTTTGCATATTTTTACTGCAGTTCAGTTTTATCACAGGAAATGTGTGGATATGTCGAGACAACTTTCATAATAATGTATATACATGTATGTGAGCATGCAATCAAATACTACTAGCTAAGTGGAAAATTTACCTGCTGCTTACTATCAGGATAAGAAGGAAGATTGCCAATATGGCAAAAAGTTACAATACACAATGAAGATGATGACCTCATAGTATTACACGACGTAACTAAGGTTATGTCATGTAATGCTATGAGGTCATCTTAATCATATAAATCTATTGAGTTTTATAAACACATTTCTTTTTGTGTATGTTTCATGTATTTTTCCCTTGTAAAAAGACCAGTTGTACAAAATATGTCATTCAAAGTTAAAAACATAAGCACTTCTAAAAGAAAAAATAATATATATACACTGAAGTGCCAGAAAAACTGGTACACCAGTCTAATACTTGGTAGGTCCCCCATGGGAGCACAGGACTGCAGAAATACGATGAGGCGTGGACTCCACTAACTTCTGGAAATATGCTGTAGGTAATGCACACCATGCTTCCTGCAGAGCGTTCCACAATTCGGGTGTATTCCGAGGTCTCGAATTCCTGTGTTCGATAGCGTGTTGCATGGCATCCCAAATGTTTTCTATCACGTTCAGATTTTGGGACTTGGGTGGGAATGGCAACACCCCAAACTCAGATGAATGCTCCTCTAATCATAATGTGGTGTCCCAACACTTGTGTGGAGGTGCATTGGCCTGTTGGAACAGGCCCAACTCATCAGCATGAATGCAGGACATGAACAGGTATACCTCGGCAGAAAGGATGCGCACATAGCGTTGGCTGGTCACAGACGTTTGTAGACGTACCAGGGGTCCCAGTGAAGTCCAGCTAAACACACCCCATACCATTATGGACACCCCCCCCCCACCAGCTAGTACAGTTCCCTGTTGACAGGCGGGATCCATGGCTTCATGGGGTTTGCACTACACACGAATCCTTCCATCTGCCCGATACAGTTGGAAATGTGATTCGTCAGACCAGGCTACTTGTTTCCAGTCGTCCAGTGGCAGTGTTGCCATGCCCAAACAAGGCACATAGCTCTGTGTCGTGCACCCATCAAGGGGACTTGAGTTGGGCGTGGGATACCAAAGCCCATATCGTGCAGGGTACGTTGCACAGTCCAGATGCTGATGCTTGTTGAGGCTCCAGCATTAAATTCCGATGCTACCTGCAAGAGTGTCGCATGAAATGATTCTTGACAGCCGACGATGATCACGTTCACCCAATGGCTTTTTACGGCCACACTGGTATCGTAGGTTGGAGGTTTTGCCGGAATTCTTGTAGTCACGGTACACCCTTGCAATGGTTGTCCGTGAAAATTCGAACTTCGTTTCTACCTCCGAAATACTGTGGCCCATCTCAGGAGTGCCAACTATGACACCGCGGCGTTGAAAATCGCTTAAATCGTTATTACTTGTCATTCTCGTGCCGAAAACAGCTCTGACAGCTGGCAAGGATGTCTATCGCTTTATATACGTGCTGGCAGACGCAACCGAGTATGCACATAGATGACGTTGCTATGTATTTTGCATAAGCTCGTCTGTACCAGTTTTTCTGGCACTTCAGTGTGTGTATATATATATATATTCCAAGAAGGATACTAATAGAAATGAATGGGATGCAAATCTCTGGAAAAATTAATTCTTCACAAATGCAGGAAACTCATATGTACATCATTGTCATCATATAGATGTATATTTTATTGTTTCCCATGTAGTCATCCTTCAGAAAACTGTAAAATTACATCACCCTGGAATGGGAATCGAGCTAGCATCTCCTGGGTGGTGTAACAGTAGCATGCTCTATTGTAAATTAGGAGATGTGGACTCAATTCCCATTCAAGGGTGATGTAATTTTCAAGTCTTTTAAAAGATGGCTACATGTGATACAGTAAAATATATGGTATCTACAATACCAACAATGATAAGAATACTGATTTTTGATGCTATGCACCTTTCCTAATAGTAGTAAAGTAAGTCCCAAGTAAAAATTTCTATATAACAGAATTAGTCAAAAAATGTTGAAATCTGGTTTTTGAATGCTATCCCATGAAGTGACACAACAATAGTTAATTTCATTGTTGGTTTCATGAAAGATAAATTTAAGCATTTAGATATATTTTGCACAGTTATAATCCCAGAGAAAAGAAATCTGGATACCCTGTAGCAGTGTGCCTAAAAACATTAGCTGGTGAACATTTTCTTAAGTTATATATATATTGGGTTGGTGTGAATGAAATGTCCGGCAAAGACCAGTACACGTGGATGGCGAGAACGGAAAAATAGGACAACTTACCTAAGCAAAATAATCCCCTTTGTTGCCACACATAGTTGCCATCTGTCCGGCAAGGCCATGATCCCGGAACGAAAAAAGTCTTGTAGCTGGGACCCGAAGAAGTCATCAACTTCACATTGAACCTCGTCTGTCGTGAACTGTTTCCCAGACAGGAAGTGATCCAGGCGGCAAAAAAAGATGATAGTCTGTCAGAGACAAGTCCAGAGAACAGGCAGGATGAGGCAGTGCTTCATAGCCCAAGCCACTTAGTGTCAGCATCGTTTGTTGTGAGACATGAGGGTGAGCGTTGTCCTGGAGCAGAACAACACAATGTCTGTTGACCAGAACCGGTTGTTTCTGCAGCAATTTCCAGTGAATCTAGTGTAATTCAGCACACTAACGTTCTGCAGTGATGGTTTGGCCTCTTGCCAAGAAACTTCGACGAAATATCCCGGCTGTGTACCACCATACAAGAAGCGCATAATCTTCTTGGTGTGTAGAGGTGGCTTAGGATGCCGTCCAGCAGGCTGTGCCTTGCTTAACCATTGTGCAGATCGTTTTTGATTATCGTAAAGGACCCACTTCTCATCACAGGTGATGATATGATGCAGTAGAGGTTCCTGTTTATTTCTGCAAGCAGCGACGTGCAGACTTCCAAACGCCTAATCTTGTTGGCAGTTGTCAAATCATGCGGCAGCCATATGTCCAGCTTTTTGACCTTACCCAGTGCAGCCAGACGCTGAAAAACTGTTGTGTTTTGTTAAAAACACAAACTGTGTGTTTTTTAACTTGTGTAATATTTTAGTAAACCTCTGTTTAAAACTTGATGAAAGTTTGCATCACAAGTTACTACATTGTGCATTAAATAGTGTCTCCAAATCATATTGAAATATTTACTTTTATGACTTACATATCTTCTTTCATTGGTTTTGCGACTATAACATTCATTAATCCACCTATCGCTCAATGTCAGGAATTAGCAGTAAACCTTATTGTTTGTTTTATGATTTAATTCCACTTAGTATGTGGAATCGGACTACGACTCGGTGTAGTCGTGACTGACGTGAATAAATGCAACATGTACAAAAATAAATGTATACTCTCAAATATACAACCTATTCAGTACAAATTAAATTTCGTACTCACTAAAACACAACTTCAATAAAGCTTCTGTACAACTGTCAACTGTTTTTCTGCCATTGACAATGACTAGAGCACCTGAGCCAGAAAGAAATGCTTGAAACTTTATGCTCCCAGCAAAAAATGATGGGCAGACATTGCCTCAAAATTTTAGAGAAAAAACGTAGGTTCCTCTATTTAACCCAGAAAAGTAGCAGGTTGAACCTTGAAATTATTAAATTCTCAAATTTGTGCCCTCAAAAAAATTGTACACGTTGGCTCTCTTCACGTGACAAGACACTTACGTGTCTGCACACTTCAGTTTGTGTAACTAGTGCTTATTATACCACCTTTGTCATTTCCAAATGTGCAAATGATTAGGTGTGTTTTTATCTCATTGTACACAAACATAATTTTGTTACTCATGCAGTAACCCCTGGAGTAACACAACATTAAGCTTTTCAAGTCAGAAAGGAAACAAGTGAGTACCACTTACACTGAAAAATTGATATATACATAGTTTCAAACACTGGTACGTAACAATTGACAAGCTGAAGTGTGTATTCTCTATATTTGTAGAATGTGAGCTTTTGCATAGTCATTTTATCAAATTATTGCACATAACAGTGGAACAACATCTGATGTTATATAATCAACCATCTATCTACTGCTGAATAAAGGTCTCCCCAATTTTCTTCCACAACTATCTGTCTTGAACCAGTCTCCTCCATGTCACTTTAACATGCTTCTGAATTTCATCAACCCACCTCCCACATGGTCTTCTGGGTCTTTTCGTCTCTCTCGAAATCCAGTCTAGTATTTCAGTTGTCCAATGGTGGTCAGTTCTTCTAGTAATATGCCCATTGGCATTTCAAGGATTTTATCCTGATATGA
This sequence comes from Macrothele yani, assembly GCA_039090855.1. Lineage (NCBI taxonomy): Eukaryota > Metazoa > Arthropoda > Arachnida > Araneae > Macrothelidae > Macrothele > Macrothele yani. The sequence goes on from CM076996.1 coordinate 122,564,403, forward strand.
TGTCATTAACTCCCATAATTTTCCTGATCCACAAGTTTTTCTTCCTGTCCTTCAGGGAACTATATTGTGAATTATGGGAAATCATATTTTTACAATGCAACTTTGATGATAAAAGGAACCATTCTGGAAATAACGTATGAAATGCATACATACATATTGGGTATATAAATAAGTTTTGAGAGATTTGAGGTGAACAAAACATGTTGTTGAACAGAAACAATATTTTAATATTAATTGAAGTATGCTCCCTCTGAAGCTACAACTTTACCCCATCTTTCGGGCAGTGAATGTATGCCCCGAAGGAAGAATTCCGGTTCCTTGGAAGAGATCCAGTTGTCCAGCCAATTTTTGATGTCTTCATAAGAACTAAACCGTTCTCCAGAAAGTGCTGACTGCATCGACCGGAACAAATGGTAATCCGATGGCGCAAGTCTGGCGAGTATGGCGGGTGAGGTAGAACTTCTCAGTCAGATCCTTCTAAGTACTTTTTCACAGGTCGAGAAACATGTGATCTTGCATTCTCATGCTGTAAGATGACTTTGTTGTGTCTATTCTCCCATTCTGGCCATTTTTGCGTGAGAGCTCGTTTTAAACGCATTAATTGGGTTCAATACCGATCACCAGTAATAGTTTCTGACGCTTTCAGCAGTTCATAGTGGATCACACCCTTCCGGTCCCACCAAATACACAGCATTACATTTGAACCATGGATATTGTGTTTTGGCGTTGAAGGACCTGGTTCATCTGGCTTCAACCATGCTTTCTGCCATTTAGGGTTATCGTACCATATCCATTTCTCATCGGCAGTAATAATACGATGCAAAAAAAAACTTTCTTTTTTGCCTTTGAAGCAGCAATTCACAAATGGTTTTTCGACGTTCAAGGTCTCTTTCCCGCAAAGCATGTGGAACCCAATTCCCTTCTTTTTGCACCATTCCCATGGCAGCTAAATGTTGTGAAATGCATGGTTGACTGCTGCTGCTAGTTCTTTTTGGGTCTGGCACGGATCCTCCTCGAGTAAAGCTTCCAGTTCGGCGTCAGCAATTTTTTTGGGTGGTCCAGAACGTTCTTTATCACTGACATCAAAATCGTTCCTTTTGAATTGTCTAAACCAACACTCACATGTTTTTTTATGGATGGGGAATGTTCACCATAGATTTCTGACATTAAGCGATAGCTGTCGGCAGCACTTTTCTTGACAATAAAGTAATGCACTAACACTTCCCGCAAATGCTGTTTTGTCGAAACGAAAGTTGCCATTTTTCATCGAGTAAAACAAATACGTCTTCGCACCTCAATCGAACGTTGTATACTGACTCTGACAGCTGGCATCTCGTACTGCGATATCACAGTGTTGCCACCTTAAAATACATGCGAGCAGTAATAAGTACGACACCGAACAGAAATCCCTCAAAACTTATTTATATACCCAATACATACACACATATCACTAAGCTGTTCTCTGAAATTCAGAAGTTAGCTAGCTCCTCACAGAAAGAATTCACTGTTGCTGTATCAGACATCTCCATTTACAGTGATCATGGCACAGAGCTTGAGCAACATACATATGAAATAAAAGTCACATATTTGTACTGCAAAGTTTATTTCATTATTTCCATATCAAAATGATTAAAGCATGCTTTTTGGCTTTGTAGGTGTTTGTCTAGTCAACTCCATTGCCTAAACACCTCACTATTAGAATCTCAATGGCTAATACACAAATACAAAAAAAAAAAACATATTCTAGGTTACTGGTTCCCAAAACTTGGGGGCATGAAGATATTCCAAGGGGAGTCATGAGACTGAGACTTTCATAATGAAAAGATACACTATCTGATCAAAAGTATCTGGACACTTGGCTATCTACAAATTCCCTGTAATAGGAAAGGAATTAATACCAAGTTGGTCCACCCTTTGCAGCTACCATAGCCTCCACTCTACTGGGGAGGCTTTCCACTAGATTTTGGTACATTGCTCCAGGAATCACAAGAGCATTAGTCAAGACGTTCACCAGTGTTAGGCAGTTGGGTCTGGCTCACAGTCAGTGTTACATTTCCTTCCAAAGATGTTACATGTAGTTGAGATTGAGGCTTGGTGAAGGCCAGTCAAGTTCTACAGGCATCTCATCAAACCATTTCTGTATAGATCTCGCTTTGTGGAAGGGGTCATTGTCCCATTGGTAAAAGAAAAGGCCTTCACTGAACTGTTGTCATAATGTTGGCAGCACAGAATTATTGAGAATGTCACTATAGGTTGTGATGTTAAGATTCCCGGGTATTGGAACTAGAGGGCCCAACCCAAATCATGAAGAACACCTCCAGAACATGATGCCTCATCCACCAAACTTCACAGTTGGGCAGGTAGCATTCACCTGGCATCCTCCATACCCTTACTCTTTGTTGGACTGCCAGGTTTTGTAGTGTTGCGATACATAACCCCAGAAAATGCATTTCCACTGCTCCAGAGTCCACTGGTATCGAGCTTTACACTACTACAATTGATACTAGGCATTGATCTTGCTGATGTTAGGTGTGCGTGTGGCTGCTCGACAATGGAAATCCATCTCCCCATGAATCGTTATGGGGCTGGCATTGCTTCCAGAGGAATTTTTTGGAACTTGATGGTGAGTTTTGAAACGGAGGACAGGTGATTTTGTTGCTCCACCCACTTCATCACTTGGCAGTCCTGCCTGTCATTTTACATGGCCTATCAGGTCACAATAGCACTCTTGTTGCTCCTAGGCATTTCCACTTCACAACAACATCACTTACAGTTGATTGGAGCAGAAATTTCCCAACTCACTTGTTGCTTAGATGGGATCATATGACTGTCATGTTGAAAGCCACTGAGCCCTACTGTACAGCTCATTCTACTGTTCATGCTTGTCTATCATGTTTGCCAGGCCACGTACATCTTTTTATACCTGTATGGGCCATAGATATGACGAATATGAGTTAATAATTATTCAAAAGAGGTATCCAGATACTTTTGATCATATAGCGTATTTTTTATCAGCTTTAATAAATTTTACGTTTTCAAAGTTCATACCTCAAAAATTTGTCTTTAGACATGTATGCATAGTGTTTCATAGGGCAAGCTGAGGCTCAGTGTTGATATTGATGCATTACCAGAAGTACGACACGAACTCAAAACGAAATATGATTTAAATGCAAAAGATAATTTCAAAAATTTAAGCTTGGAGGAATTTTGGAGAAAATATTTCCCAATGATAGGAACTTTGTGCCAATCAATGATTTAGATAAAATCAAAATTAACAACCATCTACACATGATTTAAAACATATCCAACTCAAGAGAATTAAGACTTTAATAGTATTACATTCTAAGAAAACAGACATTAGATCTTTTCGGATCATAACGTATGATCCGTCATCAGATGTATGACAATATGAGGTTGACCCTGTCTTATAATACGATAGGAAAATTTGTTGTCACTGATTAGGAATGACTGAGACACAGTTGATGAAATGCAAAAACATAGAATTTAATCGATTCTTCTGCAGGCCACTCAACCTACAGAAAATGACAAGGTCTATATAGGATCGACTTTCCGGGCTCTCGGCACCAGGTTTGTGGAACACAAGTTTGATGTCAAAATGAAATCTAACTCAACAGTGATGTCACGCCAAGTCAACAAAGGTTCACACGTTCCTATGTGAGACCAAATATCTATCCTCAATGTACCGATTTCAAGATCACAACTCAAGTTTACAGAAAGTCTGTTCATAGATTCTACTGGAGAGAAAAACATATAATGATAACATCCCTGAAGTGATCCCGATTCTGTGGAAAGCAGTACTTCCCGCTTCTACACGGACGGCATCAGATAACTATGCTCAATCCTGAAATCAACCTACTATCTCGGAAATCGGTATCCTCCACGTCTACATAGATGCTATGGGACAATTTCACATTTCAGTTGACAGGCAAAAAGTGTAGTCCTGCAGAACATTTTCCATTCGCGTTTGACAATGGCTCACAATGAACCCTCCCACTCTTGCGTCACTGACCCCAATGTGATTCTTTCACATAAAGCAGGTTGAACATCATATTGTCATACATCTGATGATGGGCTGCCCCAGTGGTGCAGTGGTCTAAGCGATGGCTTCTGATCATTCATCCGTGAAAGGTCAGGGTTCAAATCCTGGTGAGGCATGGATGTTGTGTTTGTCTTACGGCACTGGCTTTCTCCATTCCCTGGAACCAGTGGTCCTAAATTAGGGATGGGCAACTGCTTATAGCCCATTGAGTTGCTCACTGTGGTCATTAAACCTCCAATAAAAAAAATAACATCTGATGATGGATCGTACGTTACGATCCAAAAGATCTAATGTCGGTTTTTGTAGAATGTAATGCTATTGAAGTCTTAATTCTTGAATCGGATGCATTTTGAATCTGCATAGACGGTTGTTAATTTCAATTTTATCTAGATTATATTTCCCAATTTATTTGAAAGTTGAAGATGTGCTACATATTATTATTACCCAATTTTCATCAATGCAAATCTGTGAAAAAAGCTGTTCAAGTTTAATCACTTTTAAAATGAGACAAAAGAATCAAGTGGATGCCAAAAATGATTTATGTTGTGCATTTTCATCTTTGAAACACACAATTTTCCAATTCATGTAGAAAATGCAGCATCATTCTTCACATCAAATTTGATCTGTTTCTGAAGGTACAATATATTACATTTTTATTAATTTTTTGTGGCAAGGAAAGCTATTTTTACTTTCCAAATTGGATTGCAGGTAGTGGTTGGATTTTAAGTTAAAATCAGATTCAAACTGATATTGTTTGATGACCATAAACAAGAAATGGGGTGGCATGAAGGTTTCTCAAAAGTTAAAGGGGGCTGGCATGATGCTGAAAATTTTGGAAACTGCTACACTAGGTGGTATTCTGAAGTAAATAAATCTATTGAAGTTTATTAAGGTCATAATTTTGAAAATATCTTATTCAGAATAACAACCTTAAATATATGTATATACAGTCAACCCTACTGCCACTGTTTCTTACATTACATTGTGGTGGTAAATCAAATTTGCCAATAATTTTTAAGTAACCCAAATTTTGTTAATTATGGTTCATCAAAAATCATTAATTAGCATTAACTTAAAAACATATTAATTAGATAAAATGCAGTTATATGTTGTGTACTTAGTGTGGACTGAAGTTCGAAGTGTCCATTTCCATCTCGGAGGCTTCTGGTATGCATTAAATGCAGAAATTTACTTTGCATGGTACGGAAATGAAGTTAACATTTTAATTATAAGGGAATCAATAAATAATCACATTACGTTACTAAAGCTTTATCAAGTGAAAATTAATAGCATTACACAAAATCAATTCACTTATTTTGGTTTCTTTTTAAAAACTCTCATCTATTGACATCTGTGTTTTAGATTTTAACCCAATTATTTCCACATTACAATCTAATTTAACTAGTGGGTTTCAAATATTGCTGTCCAGTGAGTTGCTTCAAAGAATCGTCTAAATGTTAAAAAGACACTAATTTGCATCTTTGATTGAATCAGTGCTTTTAACATTCAGGTTCTGCAAAATTGAATCATGGTCTAAAAAATTGGGAAGGAAATTTTCACACAGTTTGAAAATGGGTGTAAATCAAGTGTGTTTTGTGCTTGGAAAGGTAGGTTGGTGTAGTAATAAATATTGGCAGATGCTAAGGGTGTGGTGATATATCAAGGGACAAATGGATGTTTTATATAGAGAAAGTCTGTTCACACCAAAGAGGTGGCATTATGCAAGGATGGTGGTACACAGAGGATTGACTGAATATACACATTTTGAGACAGTGCCATAACTAGGCAGGTGCACAGGCACACAGCCTAAGATGAAGGGGGCCTTGAAATGGAACTGGCAAAAAAAAAAAGTTGTCTTGTGAAAATGCATAAGTGACAGAACAAATAAAATTTTATCAGCAGTAGATGAAATAAAACCCTTTTATATTGCATCCAGTTAAAAGTGTTTGCTATTAAGAAGTCTTGTATCAGTCAGTCAAGATTAGAAGAACATCTTTTTAAAATGATGCTTAAAGCTTTTTTAAGGGTATGCATCTGGTCACATAAAGAAGGGAGAAGCTTGATCTTTGGATAAGCCTTTCTCACGTGACCAAAGCTCCCGTCAAGGTTAGTAAAGAAGTGATCTTCGGGCATGCACTCACTTCTTTGCTTTGTCAGCTGTTTTATGTGGTTTTATGGTTCAGCATCCGTACCTGTGACATCAAAATGTACATAGATAAGGAGGCCCAAACATAAAACGATGCACAGGGCACATGAAAAGCTAGTTGCAGCACTGTTTTCAGTTATAAATATCAAACACAAAGTTCCAGAATCCACCCTAGACATAAAATCTATTCTTGAACAGTAAAGGAGACACTGGTACATATATGAAAGTAGGAGAAACTGCCGTAGAAACATTTAGGTATTAAGTTATCTACGTACATGAAGTGTAATGCTATATATGTTTTTAGAATGCTGTGAAAATATTAGGAATAATAACTTGAATAAGCTAAGATAAATAAATAAATACGGAATGAAAAATAAAGTGTACCACTACAATACTAAGTTGAAAAAGCATTTAACACTTCAACTATAACATGACTGTTGATCTACAGACCCATGTGTGAATAATCTGGGGCATAAGATGAATGAAGAATGTACCATCAACAAAACTGTGAGTTGGATTATCTGCAGTTGAAAGTAGGTTATAAATACGCATGAGGAAGAGATTTTAAAAGCTAGTCTGAAATTAGTGTTGAGAACCTTTGTTACTCGGAGACAAATGTCAGGGAAATAATGCATGCACAGTTATATTCTCTCAGCCTTGAGGAGTTATAAGTGTGAGCGTGCAATCTGGCAAATTTTTACTGAATTTTTTTAACAGCAGCATTTACAATTAAAGAGCAATGTCTTTATGAACTCTAGTACCAATTTCAAAAATTTCTTTAAACTGAGGAAAAGTTTGGAAAAGGAGTTTGAATTTAACTGGTTCTTCTGCATGTTTTTTATGTCATACAGGTATTCATAATGGTATTTTTGGCACCTTCTCTATTAATGCAAGTATATTCCAATGATCACATACTTTGTACAACTCCTGTTTTATCACATCTCAATAAATCACACAGCAGTTAATTCATACTGATTGATACCTTGAATAAGAAAATTTAATTCTAAATGCAGTGCTATCCTGAAATAGTAAACAAACAAAGTGGCCTTAATAATTGGTTATGTAAGTATACATCTACTCATATAAATTCATTGTATTATTATTTTTGTAACTGTCTCACAAACAGAACTCAGTCATGTATTTCTCATCACACACAATGCTAATTTGCTAAACTAGTGTTTTTTTCATGAGATAATTAAAAATGGCACTTAAAAAGATCAGTTGATAATAAATAGCTGTTTCATTATAGGTTGCAGTGGGTAAAATGAAATACTTTAACATGTGGTAAAAAGAATTCCATTAAAATTCTTTACATCCTCAGTTCACAAAAGCCACCATGAGTTAAGGGATGTTAAAGGCTAGGTTAATGAAAAAACAAAGAAAAACAAAAAGTCAAGAGCCAAGAAAAGAATTATAAAACAGTGGATCCCTGAAACACAAACAAGACATAAAGCAGTGTCAAGGACCAAAACATAAAAGGACAAACTAAACTGAAAGAAACTAGTACACCAAATAAAAAGGACAACACATATTATATGTTACACTGATTGTTTCAAAGGTGACCTAGGATTGCTGAGTTGTCTAGTAAGTTACTGACTGCATCCGCTTGTTCCATCCATCAAAGAAAGGATAGATATATCTTACTATGCACGTTTACCTCTATAAACGTTACGATACTACTCCCATTACTAGGCCAGAGGAACCGAGGGTTCAGACCCAAGGACAGGTGGTGCAAACTGGGAATCACACCGCAATGGACCGTGAGGACTATTGAGTGCCTCTGGGAGATTGGTTTGTCACAAATTATCTTTTTTAGGGCACAAGGCCTTTATAACACAGTTCAGACAAAAAACAACACAATTTAGTTTAACACATATGCACAGTGACACATTTTTATCACCAAAATTGCAAGCACAGAGAAATGCACATTTAGCGTTACACAGAAAATTTGGGATCACAGTTCCGTTGATGAGCAGCTGCTGGTGTTCATCCATAATCAATCCGATTTCGTTGTTTCTCCAGTTCACGCCTTAGACTAGGGCCATCCGTATCCAAGCTTGAGTGAGTTGTCTCTAGTTTAAGGTGGAAACGCTCATTTGCCTTCTGGCAGTTGGGGCATCGAGCTTCATTGGGGCAGTTTCTATGCCTGTGACCCGCTTGGCTGCAGAGGGCACAACTCTTGAACACAGACGGGCACTTTGCTTTGTGGTGCCCAAATCTGTTGCATTTGAAGCAACGGAGGAATTATCGGCAGTGGAAAATCGTCCAGCCAAGATTGACCTTGGTTTTTAATGAGTGTTCTGAAATCCACTGAGGCCATTTCATTCACCCAGTGGAACTTACTGTTCTTCCCCCAGCCATTAATGGAGATGAGCACCCTGCACCTCTCAGGGTCTTTCAGTTCATTCTGCCGTCGGAAGTCATGCTCGACTGCTTCTCAATCCTCGCATGTATCCCCATACAGGATCAACCTCAGTAATTTTTTAGCGGGACGCTTCAATTTGTAGTGTGGATGCAGGTGATCATTCTGCTTGTAGTGTTCCATCAGTTCATTTACCCCTTCTGCCTTCTGGCATTCAATGAGCATCTCACCTTTGCTCACTCGTTTCAGTCCTTTAACACCTATTCTCAGTCGTCTTGGGTCGAAGTCTCCCTCGACATCTCTCCAGAACTCTGCTGGAGCGTGCTCTGGGTCCTTAGACCAGGAGCATGTGTTTTGACTGAAATTTTTCCAGTCCCTCTGTCTTTAGCTTGGCTTTACTTTGCCGGCTTCAGCGTACCTCCACTGTCTCGACTGCCTGGACTCACTCCTCACTCTCTCCATCAGTCTGCCTTTTAGGTGTTTAATTTCCAGTTGCTGTCTGGTCAGTGTCTCCTGCATCTGATCAAGAATCGGACGCATTAGTCCCCTAACATTGTGGGACACCCTAGTGTTTGGGTTGTCCAAGAGCTCATTCATCTCTCGGAACAACCCAAGAAAGTTATCCGAGCATGTGCTCACTTGGATCACTGTGCCTCTATCCCCCGAGTCTGGGTTCTGGAGGCCCGAGCAAGATCGTGTTTGTTCGTCTGTCCCTTCACTTGGTCCGCTCATGATAAACAGGGGGACCAGTGCAACGTTGACAAGGCGGGGACTGGATTGGTTGGGAGCAAGAGCTTTGAGGAAAGCTGTTTATGTTCTGAACAAACTTGTCAGGCGCGTGTTGAGCTCCTGTGCTTTGCTTCTAAATCACTTCTAAGAATCGCCTGCACGCTCCCCGGAATTTGGACCAATCCACCAGTCCAGTTGTTTTGTATAGTAGATAAAAGAAAATGAGCACATTAACAACATAAATGGTGAAAACACACAACACAGGTGAACTGCACATCCCACTCATAATGGCAATGTCAAAACACAGCAAGTATAGTTAGTGAAATGACAGTTCCCAGTGAGGAGACAAGCAAGTACAACTTCCTCTCTACAGTTCCAATGAAAGCTTGAAGGCCAGAGTCCAAGAACACGTTTAATACAATGCAGTTTGTTTCTGAACTGTTGATTCCACAAAGCCTGCTGTGTATGCTTAACATGCTCCCAAACAACAGAACATAGGTATCTGTGGTATAGTAGTGAGGCAATGATGAGCAAAAGAAAATGGACATGGCAATAGTACCAGCCAACTTGTTTTCCTGGAACCCAGCATCTCAGGGAATCCAGCAAAAACAGACCAGAAGACCAGCTTTATCCAAAGAATGGAGCAAAAATTTCATAACACCAAGGTGGGATGATCTCCATTATTTGCAGAAAAGAGTGTCTGTAACACACTAAGAGAATCTAGATAAATCATAACATGTCAATGAGGTTTCAATTGTATGTGATGAAGTGCAAGGTGCACAGCAAGCTTCTCTGTTATAAACACCATGGTCATGAGTAGAATCCACTCCATGCATACATCATTAGCACAACAGACCTCACAAATTCATCCAGCTTTCAACAGTCTGTATATTAGAACAAAGGATGATAGCATGAGTAAAGAGCTTGCTGGTATGTGGTAAGACCAAAGAATTTTGTTGCAGAGATGTCTTGCCAGGGTCCGTACGGTCCTTAAAAGTCCTTAAGAACTCCTTATTTTTGATTTCCATTTCTATGGCCCTTAAAAAGTCCTTATCCCCCCCCCCCCCCCGGTCTTGTTTTTGTGCTGCAGTAATGGGCATCCCAACCCTGCCCTCAGTTTTTGTTTGTGTGTCTGTAAATATGCTAACCCGTTCACCAAGGGTGCTTTCTTCTAGCTCATTGAAGAGAGAATCCCCTGGAATGTTCTTAGAAATGATCTCCCTTCAACACCCCACTCCCACCCCTCCACTTTTCCCATTGTAGCGTGCATGACTTACCTTGTGTGACCTTACCAGTGGGATTAACATCTGTGTTGTGTGTCTTTTCAGGGGTCAGAGCAAAGGTGGGGAGGGATGTTCCGTTTGACTTCATAATTTATGGTGTCAGTTGTCTCATGTGGTCTGATCTATCTAGTGTCTACTGCTCTACTCAGTTCAACTTGCTTCATGGTCGCTGTGTCTCCTGCTTGTCCTGTTTTTCGGCATGTATTTAATTTTGTCCTTTGTGAGCAAAGTAGTTCATATTTAAGGCAAAATGCCTGGTACATGGCCACTAGGTCTGTTTAATCCCCTACACATGTATATATACATACTGTTACACACACACACCTGGTGACATTCCAATGACACAAAATATCAATTGCAGTGTAGGTCCTTAGAAAGTCCTTATTTTTTTTACACAGGAAAGGGTATGAACCCTGCTTACATGTGCATGGAAGGTGAGTTATCAATGGGAAAACCAAAGAATTTTGTTGCAAACTGATATGACTGTAGAACCCAAACACAATTCAGGATGAGTCCTCACTTGCAACAGAAATGAATGCAAGCAGTCTTTCAACGAGATAGTACAAAACCATTACTGGATGCCAAGGCCATGTTCTTATCTATTGGTGACTGCAACTGCTGTTCAATGAAACATGTATTCAGAGGCATGCAGATTGTCAAGTTAAACAGTGCTAGATACAATAGGACAAAATTGGTGAAGAATGCTATTGAGGCAAAGGAGGAACAATGTTACAGATAAGATGCAGCCTTGAGAGATGCAAAAGGCACAGAAAGTGCCATACCCAAGCACACTTTGAAAAGTATGTCATTTTCTGAAAAATATGGTATGTCTTATAGTAGAGGCTTTTGGCTTACAGCTTTGAGTTACTACTATTGAGCGTGTAAAAGCTATCAAACTGGCTACTGATCAGTTTCTTCATGGTAATCACAGACTGCTTTGCCTTCAGTGAATCACACATACAAATGGATAAAACTATGAACTCTCAACAAGTACAACAGTGATAGATTGTGGGAAATGTGGAATTTTAACTGTGTTGCAGTTCTGAGGATGGTTTTGAGATTAAATTTAATTTATATATTTCACTTTTTTTTTATCACAAGATGCCTTTTTTTAATGACATGCTTTTTTTTTTAGCTGCATACACTCTTAATGTATGTGGTAAAATCAAGTAACAGTATTACCAGTTTTATCTGTAAATCCATTATAAGATAAACTTGTGATAAGAATAATAAAAATGAATTACCTTACATAAAATATCAGAAATAATCTGTTTAAAAAAAAACAAAACATAAAAGCTTTTTAAAAGTAACAATACCACACAGGTCACAACAAATTTTAGATTATGAAAAGCAGTCAGTGAAGAAAACACATAACACCACACAGAAAAGAGTACAGTAACCATCATACCATTGAAAATGTAAGCTCCAGAGACGAAGTTAGTAACCATGAGATGGCTAAAAGTAAAGAAATATTTAGTATGCTTTGTGTTAATATGCATCCATTTAGTAAGATGCAAGCATGAAAGCAACTGGATCAATTTCTGTTAGTGGCTATTAAAGACTATATCCTTTGAAGAAAATCAGAAGGTTGAAGTGAAAATTAAAAAATAACAAAAAAGAAGGAAAAATTACTCTGTTAATCCATAGAAAAAAACATCATCAATTTGACATAGTCAAACTAACTAAAGATACATTACAAGGGTTGATCAAAAGGTATCAGGAGAGAATAGAATTTTTTTTAATAAGAAGAACTAACTGCAAGAGACCTTCAATTAGCATCTGCTGGGAACTTGCTGAAAGTCAGGACATAATTTGAGCCCATTGTACTTAATACACTGACTATGATCTACTTTTAAACTTTTCATTTTTCTATTATGTGTTGATTTTAGGCATGTGAAACAGAATGGAACACTGTCTATGCAATAAATTGTGTAAGAGAATTGCAAAACTGGCAACCAGACCTTATTAACTGATGCTAACAGTGTTCAAAGAAGAGACTGCAAGTCACGTATGAATTTTTTAAATAGCTCTCTTGTCAGTCAAAGTAACACGTGTTTCAGAAACCCATCAGCAAGCAAAAATGATGCAAGTAGCTCAGGTGAACAATGAAGAATGAAACAACAGAAAAATGACTTATGTAGTTGCAGTGAGGTTAGAATTAGGGATGCAACACCTCAGCTAAGTTCATTCTACAGGGTGTCCCACTTGCTACTGAACCCGGCATTTCTTTAATAATATTAACACCAATGAAGATATTGCAACGAAATTTGAAGTGGACTCACCTCATTTAGTGCAAAATGTGATGACATCACAACATGTGCTGGAAGTGGCCACCATTTGCATCCAGACAGCATTGAACCCGGCACACCATATTGTGGAAAGTCCTTGCCAGTACGTCCCCCGTCACTGCCTGAATTTCTTCGGTGATGTTTGCTTTTCAAGGCATCTATGGTTCGTGGTTCCTTTTGGTAAACTCTCCCTTTTAGATATCCCCATAAAAAGTAATCAGGACGCGTAAGATCGGGCCAGCGTGGTGGCCATAGAACCTTCGAAATGATGCAGTTGCCAAAAAAGGACCGAATTTCGGCCATACTGGTGTGATGTCGCTCCATCATGCTGGTAATATCCAGTAGAGAGTTCTTCCTCGCCCAACTGATTTACAAAGGTGTTGAAAATTTCCATATATACAGCTGTTGTGATGGTTGTATAAAAAAAAGATGGGACCAATTATGCAGCACTGGGTCATCCCACACCAAACACCAATTTTCTGTGAATGAAGGGGGTTCTTCATGCATCACATTAAGATTTTCACTGGTCTAAATATGGGAATTTTGAGAATTGATGTATCCGGACAGGTGAAACCACGCCTTCTCCAAGAACCACGTGTAGTCCAGAATGTCCGGATTTTCCTGAAGAAATGTCTGAAACCGTCTACAGTATGTCACTTGTTTCACGTGGTCAGGCTCTTTCAGTTCGTGGACCATGGAGATACGGTACGCATGAAGCTTCGCTTTTTTCACAGCACGTTGACAAGTGCTTTTGGACAACCCTGTTTCCTGTGATAGTCGGCAAAGTTATTTCTTGGGAGACGCAAGTAGTCGGCCCTTTACATTATGGATCGTTTCCTCGGACATTTGTGGACGACCTCCTGCATGGTTGTTTAATAAAGTCCCCTTGGTTTCCAGTATCTTCCACAATGCCCAAATGGTGGACTTGCTTGGCGGGTCTGCCTGCAAACCTCTCCAGGAATTGCTGTTGACAAGACTTTATCGATTCTGTTTCCCAATAAGTGCGAACAATAAACACTCGCTCCTCCAGAGTATACCGATGCTTTTACACGTACACAAACAGCCATTAGCATGAGCACTCACTATCAACAACCGTATTGTGTAGACACGCTCAGCAAAATGGCATAGCAAAGCAGCAGAGAGGTGCGTCTGGCTGGCTGGCGGACTGCTCCTCAGTGGTGTCACACTTAGGAATGTGTCTGCCACTAAGGAGCACTCTGGCTGGCTGGCGGACAGTGCCATGTTCAATGCCATCTGGACGCAAATGGTGGCCACTTCCAGCACATGTTGGGATGTCATCACATTTTGCACAAAATAAGGTAAATCCACTTCAAATTTCATTGCAATATCTTCATTGGTGTTAATATTATTAAAGAAATGATGGGTTTTGTAGTGAGTGAGACATCTTATATAATTACTGACACAGGAGCACACAGTGATAATACACAACACTTCAGACTCTCCACAAGACAGATATGAATCTTTGTGACATTTTTAAGTTTTGTGAAAAAGAAATGTACGGGATGAAATATTTAGAGATGTGATAAAATATGAAAAGAAAAATATATGTTACTGTGCAGCTCTGACATTCTCAAAAACTTATTTTCAAATGTCCTCCAACACTGTAGTAAGAATGGAACAAGCATCTGTTTCACTGAAGGGGCCAACTAGATGTGCACTAAGTTTCTATACTTGTAGATGAACACCTTTCATTTTATATTAACTCTTGATACTCTCTGATCAGCCCTTGAAATAAATGTTTACATACAGAAATAATAGCCATGGAAGATAGCATACAAAGTGACCACAAATTACTGATATCTTACAAAAATATAACTCTCCAGAAGTGGAGAAGAAAAAACATTCTAAAACTTAGGATTAACTAAATGCCTTTAGGTATGTGATGATAACATATAAAAGAGGTGTGTTTCAAATGTTTCCAAAAATACCATACACAAGGCAATGGTTTCTTACAGCGAATAAATACACCACAAAGATTTGCTGTGTGTCAAAAAAATGTATTAAAACCAAAACTTAGTGTACAAGTGTCTATGTAAATTAGAAATAAGAAGTACAAGTTGCACATGTAACAAATAAATGAAGGTAGTTGGATCTTCTTGGCTCGTGTCCTTGCTTATGACGTCGCACACATGCACGGCCATTTGTTTGAGAGCTGGTTACCATGATAACCAAGCTGAAAGTCGCAAGGAATGCTGGGTAGAACCCTGGATGTTTTCTTATGATGTCAGGGCAGAAGCAGAAGTTTTGCTTTTTCTTCATGTGTGGTGATGTTCCAAAAATTAAATCTAAGGGTGTGTGTGATATTTCTAACGGAAACCTTTTGCGTGTGAAACTAGTACTTCAATGAACTCGTGTCAAAGATACGACTATTTACATGTGATATTTTGTGACATATGCGCTGTGAAAACTTAAAATGCTGTATAAAGGTAAATCATGGTAAGTTTCGGAAAAGTTCAAAGAACCAAAAAGAAATAAAGCACCACAGAATGGAGACTCACATCATTCATTGAGAAGTTTCGTCCTTCGATTGTTATATTTTTATTTTTTTATTAGTAACGAAATATGATTCAGTTTTTGTTTTCATTGTGTGAATATTAAGAAATAAATTTACAGAAAAGTAATTAGAAAGTATCAACATCATTATTTCCAAAGTCTGTCGAATGCGAAAATCTATACCGTGCTAAAGAATCGATCTTTCTTTTGTTATGAAAGCATGGTAGTTCAATTTTATTGTACATACAGTGCTCAATATTTGAACTCCAAGTACACCAACATATCTGCATGCTAGTTACATTGAGAAAAATTGAATAAACACAGAAGACTCAACCCAGCTTGGGTTTTGATCACCTGTAAACATTTAGAGTGACAGATTTGGATTTTCAAGTACTTCACTATGGTTGTTACCAAATGATGGAGATAAAACCAGGACTATCAGCAGTGCAGTTTAAAAAGGTATGCATTTCAATGCTCTTATGAAAATGTATAGCCCTTTTGTTGATGAAAGGAGCAATTTTCTCAGTATTATTCCAGAGACACTGCTGATGTATCTGAGAGAGTCAATAATACCAAGGAAGATCTAATTCTTCCTTAGCATTATTGATTAGGAAGGCCTAATTCGTTCTTGGTGTTACTGACTCTCTCCTACACATTTTTTCAGTGCCTTTCTGGAAGAATACTGAGAAAACTGGGCCTTTCATCAACAAAGGGGTGTTATGGAAATCAGGGAATATTCCTCATAAATACATGGGATATCATATAATTATTTAAGAAGCAATCAGAATATCACTGAATTGCTGTAGTTTACTGTTCGCCATGTAACATTATATCAGAAAAGTTGAAAATTACATCACCCTAGAGCAGGAATCAAACCAACATCTCCAATGCATTTGTGAGGAATATTTCTTCCTCTTGATTTCCATATCTGATTTCATATGCTATGATGATGCCGGGTTTGCTTCAACTACCAAAAATCTTGAAGTTGTTCAGATTCCCAAGTGGTAATTTCTTAGCTTCAGTTACTTGGAACTTTACTGTTCTGAGTGGTGTGAAGAATAGCATGCTCTAATGGAAATTGGGAGATAGGGTTTCAATTTCCAATCTAGGGTGATGTAATTTCCAAGTTTTCTGATATGGTGTAACATGATGGACAGTAAACTAGAGCAATTCAAAGTCATATTCTGATTACTGCTTAAATAATTGTAGTTTTTGAAGAAGAGTTAGACCTATACAAACTGCAATGCTGATAATCCTAGTTTTCAAACTCATCATTTGGCAACAACCATAATAAAGTACTTAAAAAAACAAATCTGGCAACCAGTCTGACCCTGAATGTTTACAGGTGACCAAATCGTGACCCATGCCGGGTTGGAAGTTTGTGTTTTTTAATTTTCCCTAATGTACATAGCATGAATACAGAACTACCTTCACGTAAATTAGTCTTTTCCATAGTTCTGATGTAACCTTCAAAAACTTGTGATGAGACAAGGGCTCAATTTGCTTCATGAACTCTGGTAACCTTTTATTTAATATTTCTGTTTTTTTAATACGGTTTCTGTATTATCTATATGTGTATTAATATATTACACAAAACATTTGGTGGTACCATGAGAAATTCTAACAATTTACTATTTGAAAAAAACAATGCTCAGATAAAGATTTTGCATATTTTTTTTTTCATAAATAGGTTTAAATGATGTGACATTATTTTATCAGAACATATAAGTAATGTAACTTAATATGTGGGCAGTTCATTTGGAACAAATACAGATTAAGAACTTATTATAAACAAAAAAACTTACAAAAGAAACTTTATCAGGTTCTATCAATGAACCTTCCAAATTTATTAGCTCAATTTTTAATGTGGAGTGCTTGACTAATAAGATATATGGAAGAATGTTTTCGGAGCTCACCATCCAATGTCAAACTCAGAATTATTTGTTAAATTTGCGGGTGGGGCAAAAACTCTTCTTATTTTTGGTCTTCAGTTTTAAATTGCTTCCATGCAGCACTTTAAGACAGGCTTTGATAAACAACATGAGGCTTGAAGTGTGTGCTTTAATAAAAACAACTCACTGATAAACTGAGACTTGATCTCCTTGTTCCATTTGTAGATTGGAATTCTTAATGTAAACACAGTGGAACACAAGTGGGCAGCACATGAACTAGATTCAGACTCTTGTCAAGTAGGAAAGAAGCCCAAATGCTGCCCTGGTGGACGAGTAGTCCGAGGTGCTGGCCTCTGGCCATTTGTTCGAGGGTTAAAATCCTGGATGAGGAATGAGTGGTGTGTTTGTCTGACAGTGCTGGCTCTGTCCAATTCCAGGAACCAGTGGCCCCAAAATAGGGGTAGGCAACTGCTTATAGCCCTAACAGTTGGTCATCTGAATACATTTTTCACGATATTATTCATATGAATAAAACTCACTTCCCTCACTATTTGTTGCAGAAAGAATTATGTACATACATATTGCTAAGCTACTTTCTGCAATTCAGAGGTTAGCTCTTCAAAGAATGCTTATCTGCCATATTAAAGTACCAAACTGAAGAATAGATCTGTAAGCATACACTATATGATCAAATGTATTTAAGCATCCCTTTTGTGTAATGGATTTGCCCATAGACATCACAGTCATGGTCTATACAGGTATAGAAAGACATGTGGCTTCGAAAACATCATAGACAAGCAAGAACAGTAGAATGGGCCACATGGCAGAGATCAGTGACTTTCAACGTGGCACAGTCATACGTAGAATTCCATCTTAGCAACAAGTCAGTACAGGAAATTTCTGCCCTGTTGCAGCTACCTCAATCAACTGGAAGCATTATTATTGTGAAGTAGAAACCTCTAGGATCAACAACCGTACAATCATGACTTGGTAAGCCATGTAAAATGACGGAGTGGGGCTGCCAAGTGCTGAACAAGGTCATCTGTCTTTGGTGTCAACACTCACCACCGAGTTCCAAAATGCCTCTGGAAGCTGCACGATAACAGTTCACTGAAAATGGAAAGGAACTGGTTTCCATAACCAAGCAGCCGTGACCAAGCCTAACATCAAAACCAAGTGTTTGTTGGTTGGAGTGGTGTAAAGCTGGGCACCAGTGGACTCTGGAGCTGTGAAAATGCATTCTCTGGAGTGATGAATCATGCTTTGTCTTCTGGCAGTCCAATGAATGAATGAATCTGGACGTGGAGGATATTACGTGAATGCTACCTGCCCGACTATGTTGTAATGATTGTGAAGTTTGGTGGAGGAGGCATCATGCTGTGTGGCAGTTTTTCATGGTTTGGGTTGGGTCTCCTAGTTCTAGTGCCCAGGAATCTTAATGCTGTGGCCTATAATGACATTCTTGGCAATTCTGTGCTCTTATTAACATTATGGCAACAGTTTGGTGAAGGCTCTTTCCTTTACCAATAGAGCAATGCATCCATCCACAAAGCAAGGCCTGTGCAGGAATTGCTTGATAAGATGGATGTGGAAGCACTTGACTGGCCTGTACAGAACCCCAATCTAAACTCTGTGGGACACCTTTAGGATGAATTGGAATTGTGACTGTAACCAGGCCAAACTGTCTGACATTGGTAACTGACCTGACTAATGCTTTTGTGGCAAATGGAAGGCAGTTCCTGCAGCAAATCTAGCAGAAAGCCTTCTCAGCAAAGAGGAGGCTGTGATAGCAGCAAAGAGTGGACCAACTTGATATTATTTTTTCCTTTTACAGGGAGTTTGTGACTAGGCAAGTGTCCAGATACTTTTGATCAGATAGTGTGTTACGCATATGCAGTTTTTATTTAGGAAATAAATATATTCTAATGCCTTGAGTAGTTTGCTATTAAAAAACTATATGGTGCACAAATTTGCATTAAGAACAGACATCAAAAGGACCAAAATGTCAACAAATAACTCAAAGAACAGAAGAATGCATGGAATTCTTCAAATGTAAACTGAATTTGTACAACATTCAACTTTATGTAGAGACAAACATAAATGTTTCTACCTAACATTTCAAGCTGTGTTGTTCACATGTTAAATTTATGAATGACATACGTATACAACCAAAGCAAATTATAATCCATCTATGTACAATTTATAAGTATTTGGATTTTTGCCCAGCACTTCAGGACCACTGATAACAATTTTTTTCGATTGGAGGTTTAACGACCACCGAGAGAAACTCAATGGGCTATAAGCAGTCGCCCTCCTATCCATAATTTAAGGTAACTGGTTCCAGGGAAAGGAGAGAGCCAGTGCCATAAAACAAACACAACATTCATGCCTCACTGGGATTCAAACCCGGACCCCTTTCGGATGAAAGATCAGAGACCATCACTTAGACCACTGCGCCACCGGGGCGGCCTGATAACAATTGAAAAAATATGAACTATAACTATATAACAACATAAATGCTTTCAAAATTAAGAATGATAACTATAATACCATAAGAGTAAAGGAGAAACAGACAGATACATGCAGTAAATTCAGCACAAACAAAAATTCTGTACACGGAATCAAAAGAGAAGACAGGTAAATTTCAAATATCACTGAAGACCGTGAAATTCACTAACATTCAGTGTTCAGTACCTTTTAAAAGACAGCTAAAATTTCTTGCAAATTTTTTGAAAGAGATAGAAAAGAAAGACAACTTGAAACATATGAATTATATACCTTCAGGTTAAAATCCAGGGAAGCACTTTTAAACTTCAGAGATACAACACAAGCCTACCACTGGTGTGAATCATGGTGACAATTTAACTCCTTGCACACTGTTCACCACTTGATATGTAAAACCAATGGTGGAAATTAAACACTGTGAGTAATACTTTATAAAGCAATAAATAAATGCTTAAATCCTATCTATGGATTTAAGCATTCAGTAACTCAAGTCTACTCATGGGTGCAAAAGCCAACAATTGCTTCTTCTATGCTATTGTCTGAATTACTTGGTAAATGTGATGCTGGTTTTATTTACTTCATGATGGTCACTGTTACTGAAATCAGCTTCATAGCATTGTTGGATAAATGTTTCAGCACAGACATCATAGCACTTTTTATACTGAATCAATTACAAACACTGATAATTCTTCAAATGACACCAACTTTACTTCAGCTACAGTTTTCACAATAAATCTGTTTCTGATCTGAAGATTAATTTATGTTAATTAAATTCAGGAGCTTTTTTTAAATACCTTTGCCAGGTTCAGCTTTCTCTGAGCTTAGTTTTAACACACAATGCTATTTCAAGAATTTTTGCTCTTTGAGTGTGTGTACACAGACATATGAGATGAGCTTAACTTTTGAAGATCTTCCTATAACTTTTTACAGGGGATACTAGGAAATGTTGTATGTTTAAATTAAGAACAATTTCTTCAGATGACATAAAATAAGTTTCACATCATTAAACATCAGTACCTTTTTTCATATTAAAAAAAACTAGGCATACGCTTTTTTTTTTTCCATTCTATTAGGGAATACTTCTTCCTTACAGAAATTTGGCCTAATTATGGGTTCAATACTTCTTTCATGTTAGCAAACTATTATATACTGAAACTTGAAGAGATATTAATTAAACCTTTATATTTGTAAGGTACAGTGATAGTACTCTTTTTATTACCAATAGCAAAGAAAATAATTGCCAGAAAAAATCTCTTAAATGTTTCAGTTGTTTAGAAGAGTCTTCAGTGAGAGTTCACAGTACACATTCAACTTAAAGAAAAAAATTTGGGTTTAACTATTTACATAGAAGATACTACTACTTAGTTATACAAAAATTTCAAGAATATCAATAGATTATTAAATTATAACTTATACCACTTCATCATCATTATCATCATTGTCAACCATTATCAATCCACTGCTGGACAAAGGTCTTCCTAAGTTTCCTCCACAACGGTCTGTCTTGTGCCAGTCTCCTCCATGTCACTCCTGCATACTTTCGAATTTCATCCACCCATCTTCCATGTGGTCTTCTTCTGGGTCTTTTCCTGTCCCTTGGAATCCAACCTAAAATTTCGGCTGTCCGTCGATGGTCTGTCCTTCTGGCAGTATGTCCAGCCCATTGCCATTTCAGGGATTTAACTCTGATCATGATGTCTTCCACTCTTGTCATTTTTCGGATCCACGAGTTCCTCTTCTTATCTCTCCTGGTTACACCAAGCTGCACCTCTCCATGCTTCTTTGAGTTGTCTGCAGCCTTTGTATGTCTCTTTTAGTTAAGGTCCACATCTCTGCACCACACATAAGCACTGGAAGGATGCATTGATCAAACACTTTTCTTTTAAGACATAATGGCATATTGCTCTTGAAAATTATGCTGTTTCTTCCAAAAGCTCTCCAGGCAAGTTTTGTACGCCGCTTAATTTCTTCATCAATGTGACCCTTACTTGATATCTGCTATCCAAGATAAACGTACGTGTCTGTTATCTCCAGCTTTTCTCCATCAATCGATAAATCTTCATTTCTTGTAAAAGCACTGAACATCACTTTTGTCTTCTGAAAGTTCATTTTTAATCTCACTTCTTTACTCTTGTCAGCAAGTTCCTGGATCATACTCTGCAGCTCTGATGGGGTAGTTGCAAAAATGACTACGTCCTCACCTCAGCAAAATGAAGGTGGGTTAGATAATCTCCATTAATCTTTATCCCTTTGTTTTCCCAGTTCAGTGATTGAAAGACATTTTCCAATGTGGCATTAAAGAGCTTCGGAGATATGGTGTCACCTTGTCTCACTGCTTTTCCAATTTTTATGTTTGTTGTATTTTCAAACAGCCGAATCTTTGCACTTGCATTTTCATAGATGTTATTAATATTAATGTACACATCTTCAATACCGCAGGATTTCAGAGCCATTGTAACTGCTGATGGTTTCACCGAATCAAAGGCTTTTTCATAATCGATAAAAGCCATGCACAATGGAAGTTCATATACCACTTATACTGTATAAAAACAAATGCAGCATGAAATTCATTGATAAAATAAATAAGTTTGATTCAATTGAAGAACTGTACAAAATTATGTAAAACATAGTTAAAAGAAATTCTTTTAAAAATAATTATCGAGCTACAATTACTAAAACAATATTTGATAAAGAGAAAAAAGTAAAAGATCCCCAAATAGAAAAATAAAACAATGAAAATGAGTTATACAAAGATATATTTGAAAGTGTCTGAAAATAAATAAATACAAAGTTAAACCAAAATTAACAATAAAATAAAAAAATTCACACCAAATAATTTGAAAATATTTTACTTAAGCAAGGAGTTATTTATAATGTAGAATGTAGCAGTGGGCTTTATAAACAGGACAGATGGGTTGTCAACAGAGAGAAATCAATTGGTAGAATATAAATCAGGAGTTAAACACATGTTTAATAAAACTGGAAGAGACAGAAATATAACAGAATCTGGTTACGAAATGAACTGGGATTCACTTAAAATTATTGATAATCAGCAGGGCATTGCAAAAGAAAGTTAAAAAGAAGGACTCAATCAACAATCCCTTGGGTTTGTCTCTCTGAAAGAGTGGTTCTGTGAAGTTAGCTGTAACCACTGAAGTAACAGCAAGTTTTACCAATAAGGGCTCAATGAAGAGGATGGCTCATCTTCAAAAATCAGTCCATGAAAACAACACTCTAGTATGCAAAGAAAATGCATAAATTTAAGAATGTGTTTATGAAGTTTCACAGCAACAGGTAGCAAATTAGATAACAAAATAACCCAAACACTTGGAATAGTTAAGGAAGCATTTATCAAGATAAAGAACACCCTCATAAATTGTGCTATAGCTATGAAAGGTGAACTAGTTTTGGAGTGTCATATAGTACCAGTCTTATGTTGTAGAATGCTGACTCAGTTCTTGAAAGAAAAATTCAGACAACCAAGATGTGGTTCTCATGGCCCATGTTAAAAGTGTCTTGAATGATTAACCCAGCAAATGAAAACATTATATTCAGAAACGGTAACAAAAAGAAATTCCTTCTGAATATTAGAAAGAGAGAGAGAGTTCTTTGAGTGTGTGTTAAAATTTCATAACTGTGATTATCATTCAAAATTCTAGTTTCCAAAAGTATAAAAAACTACCATCATTTTCAGCAAACAAAAAGACAGCCATATATTTACAGAGATCCTGGACACTCCAGTATGTCAAGGTCAAAATGGAATGTCTGATTTCTGTCACAAACCACCAGAAAACATTTTCTGATTTGTCAATGATTGGGTTGAACATGCTGCTACATGTGGCATTATACAGCACATTGCTGGTTTTAAATCTTTTCATTTAATCTCCTTTTATTAGCGATCTTTTTCACCTTTCATTAGTAATTCCCATGGGTAAGTTAAGCTTAACTGTGTTGTTATTGTAGCTGGTCTTTATTTCTGAGTTAAAATAATCTTCGTGATGATGTTTTTTCATCTTTGTTTATTCATTATCTTCTAGTTTTGCAAAGTATAGTATGAAATATTCTTTATAATGTTTGTATCACTGATGTGCACTTTTGACTTTTGTTTTGATATGAAAGCTGTTAAATGAATCTGCATCCTAAGTCACTTCCCATGGTGCGAATACATGAACTGATTTCAAAATAAAAAATAATAGTACGCTTAAAAAAAATGATCTCAGAAACAAGACACACACAGACACAAACTTTGCTTTTTTAAAATTAAACTTGAAGAAAAAAAAAAGATCACATGAAATACTGTTTCAAAAACAAGGCTGTTTTAACGGGAGTTAAAAAGAAGGAATTGATCTCATTTAAGTCATGAAATTTTCCAACAGTTAAACAACTGTCCTCGGAATTCAAACAAGGCAGTAGATATTAGCAGTCAGGTGACCAGCTACATTGGTCATGTGATGAGCTTTCCTTTTTTTCTCTCTATTTTAGATCCCACTAGCAGTTTTCTCTTAGAAAACTGTTGTTCATGGGTTAACATTTTTAGTGCATTCCACTCAGGACCGTAGCAAGCTTTTCTTATCTGGGAAAGCGAGACTTGAAATTATGCCCCTTCAAATTCAAAATTATGGCCCTTCGAGTTCAACTCAAATAATACGTGGTTTTTACTTTCTCACACACCGCCGCTATAGGAAAGTATTCTGATCATTCAAAAATCGCACTTCATGTTTCTAACGTAATTTTATTAAAAATGTAAACAGGTAGATGCCCCAAAACCACAGGTTGTAAATACCAAATAAAGCGTAAGCGTTATGTGAACTCCAACAACACAACACTACACAGAAATGCAGAACAAAAACCAACCCTACCTCAGAATGAACGAGTATCGAATATTGAAGGAAACAATACAAAGAAGTTTTGGGGTAGGGCTTGGAAAATTTCCATTCAAGGTTAAACACTTTGAGAACTTTCTGCAACAGAGCACAAATGATTAATTAGGTCTTCATCCCAGCGACATGTTCGGAAAGGTCATGGAGGTTAGGCATTGTTTTTTATGCCTCCATTCACTGTTTTGGAAAGTTCCCTTCATGGATATGAGATGTTCACTCCTCATGGTGTATGTTACTCTGTACCCTGGTTAACTGCATTGGATACTATATGAGACTTACTAAAGTCTTTAAAAAGAAAATACTGAAGGGTGTAACTTTCTTTTTTAGTTACCATTTCTATTTTTTACATCTCCCAGAGCATGAATTTATGCCCCTGGAATGACTCTTCTGGGAGGGCAACTGCCTTACCAGTAGCTACAGCCCTGATTCCACTCAACTACATTTCCAGTAATTTGTATATGTTCATCTAAACCTGTCTTATCTGAGACTTTTTGCTGCTGCTTTATGTTGTATTATACAAGTCTTTAAGTTGTCATTTTGTTTTACCCACAGATGTGAGATCCCAGCTACATTTCACATTGCAAATTACTCCTTCCAGATAAAGGATATTTTTTTTTGCTATTCATTTTGACACCAGGAGAATTTTTAATTTTATTTTTTAATCCTGGTGGAAATTTTATATGATTTTTTTCTAATGTTCTGCAGCTTTTCAGGATGATCTTAATAGTAATTTCCTCCACTAAATTCTGGGTTACATTTCTCAAACTAAATGCTCTTCTTATTTTTTATATTTATATTTTCCTTAACCAGAGTACTGGGTAAGTTTAATAGTTAACTTCCTTAGATACAGCTATACAACACACTTACAAATACCAGTAAACTACTGAAATGTAACTTATATTATTCAACTTATGTAAGGAAAATTATAGTTAAGTGATACATAGATAAAACAAATAAATCTGACTTATAAGAGTTGAAAATTTTGCAAAAAGAATTAAAATAATTCTTTTGAAAAAATATCCACAATTAACTATTAATAATTTATTTAAAGAAAAAAATCCTTCTACAAAGATCTAATGCTCACCACATACATTACTTATCACAAAGGGCATTTTGAATTGCACCCCCCAATGACATAACAGGTAAGGCTATTACTAAACAAAAATTAAATTTTGCTTCAACAAGTAGTGGTTTACAGAACATTTTGTAACTGTACACTTACAGAAGAAAGATGAGTGAATGACTGAAGAATAGCTTGGGAGAACACAAATGAACAATAAAAATTTTTCCAATAAAAGAGGACTGGGCAGGTATAAAAAATAGATATTGGACATAAAAAGAAAACTGAAAGAAGTACTTTTTTCTACTTCAATCAGAAAAAAAGAAAAACTCAACATTATTGATAATCATATATATGTTGGTCATTTCTAGAACAATGGACCTAAATTCTTTCTTAACTATAACCACACATAAGCAGACAACAAAAACAGTTAACCATAACCATCATAGGCTGTTAGTGTTGACCTTGATTATCACAAAAGTAAACAATGCTCAAGATTAAAAAAAATATAATAAAAAGCGATAGAATGTTCTCTCATAATCATTGTTTGAAACACCAGAGTAGCTATGAAATTTTTCATTAGTAGTTGAAAAAAAAATTCTAGCAATTTTTGTCTCAAATATAGCAAGGGAAAAATTTCAATTCCATTATTTACCTTTACAATAACTGGACTATGAAAAGGAACACACATGGACAACAACATTCATCTGAATGTAAAATTTTCAATAGCAAAAGAAAAGATATATACTGTGAATTTAACTCGTGCCAATAACTACATACATGAAAAACTACTGAAATGACACAATAACTATTTTAACTCCAATGTTAAAGCATTTAATATATACATTTAAAAAGATGATATAATAAAGATAACTCATCAGTGAGTAAAATAACTTACCATCCCAGAAGGGAAAATTCCCATGTGAGGCCTATGGACTTGAGATGAAGGAGGAGGTTCTGTGCTATGACTGAGGTCACTTAAAGGCAATTCTTCTGACTAAAAATTAAACATTGTATACATAAATAAGGTAAATGAATTTTTTCAATATTACATGTACACTGGAGGTCAAAATTTTAGTATTTATTATGGAGGTCAAAATTTTAGTATTTATTATGGAGGTCAAAATTTTAGTATTTATTATGGAGGTCAAAATTTTAGTATTTATTATGGCAATTATTCAGCACTGAGATATAGCACACCAATATATACTACATTGACAAAAGTCACCAGACACCCCTTCGAAAACAAATAAATGGATCCCCTGCATTGTTAAGATGTGCCGTACAGCTGCAAATGGTATAAAAATAAGCCTGCAGCTGACCGCGATCATATCGCACTGTGAGGTTGAGTGAAAATGTCACAGCGGGAGAGAACTGACTTTGAGAAAGGAAAGATTGTTGGGTGTTATATTAGTGGGTTGTCCATAAGAGAAACTGAGAGGCGTTTAAACATACCCAAGTCAACTGTTTTGGATGTACTGAATAAGTAGAAGACACATGGCATGCCTAAAGCAGCAAAACGTACCAGCAGACCAAAGAAAATCAGTGATGGAGGACGTTGAAGCCTCAGGAGAGTCGTTACAGCTAATCGACGGAGTACTGCACAAGACCTCAGTGTACAGGTGAGCAAAAATGCTGGAACCTTAGTATGTACACATACCATTCGCAGAAAACTTCATTCCATGGGTTACCGTGGTCATGCGGCTGCTCATAAGCCTTTCATCTCCACTCGGAATGCTACTCATTGTTTAGCATGGTGCAAAGAAAATTTATCGTGGATCGTAGATCAATGGAAACGGGTCATGTGGACTGATGAATCCACATACATCATCCATCAGTCTGATGGCCATGTGTGGGTATGGCAGTAGCCAGGGAAATGCTATTTACCACAGTGTACTGTTCCTATGGTCAAGTTTGAAGTTGGCAGTGTACTAGTGCGGGGGTGTTTTTGGTGGTATGGTCCTGGCCCATTGACTATCATGGACAAACCTGTTAACCAGCACGTCTACCTTGATATTCTGGACAATTATGCCCTACCAACTCTGTGGCAATATTATGGAACCGAGCCTTGTTGGTACCAGCAAGATAATGCCCCGAGCCATAAAGCAAGAACTTTTATGGCATGGTTTGACGATAATTCCGTATCGTGTGTGGACTGGCCAGCACAGAGGCCCTGCAGCATTATGTACTGAATGGAAGCACATACCTATCGCTGTGTTCCAAAACCTTGTCGAAAGCATGTCTTGAAGGGTCGGTGCATGCATTAAGGCCAAAGGTTGACCGACACCGTACTAATGTATGTCAATAAATGCTGTGTTGTGTTCCTTTTCTAGGTGGCCGGTGACTTTTGCCAATATAGTGTATATTATTATATGTTAACACTAAAGCCTGCCTACATTTTAACTAAAAGAATAATTAGGAACTTATGTATGAGAGAGAGAGAGAGAGAACAGCAAATTAACAATAAGGAAAACACTAGCAAAATATTGGTACTTACTCTGCTGTAAGGTATGGAACCTATGTAAGGAAAAAAAAAAGATGAACAATTTCATAGCATGCACATCACAAAATTTTCAACAAATACATTAGTTATAAGTGAAAATCAAAAAGATACAGTTATTATATAAATTATAAGTGCACTGTTAATTCTCATTACTACTTTCCTGGTCATAAGCTCAAGAAAGTATTAATGAGAAAAACTGTATAGTTTCTCAGATTAGTAAATGCATACATACTACATCAGCTTAGCTTTCATTTTCTTAGACATATTTTTCTAATATCATTATTTATACAGAAAATTCAACGAGTTCATTTCAACAGTTATTAAAACTTCTATACTGAAGAACAACACCATCAGAACCAAAACTGGGGCCTTGAAACTTTATGCCCCTTCAGTAAAGGTACTGGGGAGACTGCCACCACTGAATACTTTTAAAAGATTGAAATCATTCCTTTAGCCATAAGTAATAAAAGATAGAAAGTCATTATTCTTAAATTAGGACTAGATTTTCCAGACCACTTCAGTCTATGCTTAAAGGGGAAGAACTGTCTTGGGGTTATTGCTGTTGTTTGTTTAAATCTGAAAAATACATCAACTACAATTTTTGCTACTTAGATGTTTGTGTGGTACAAAAAAAAAATGTTCAAACTAAATAACTTAATTTTTTTATTGGATTACACACTACACACTGAAGGGCCAAAACATTATGACCACCAGCCTAATACACTGCCGGACAATTGCTAAGGACGGATGACAATAGCAACCATAAAATGGAAGGCAGGAAAATGTGGAAATTAGCATAAGTGCGGGATACAGTAAAACATGTTGTGCGTATGCAAATTTTGGATTGCCAAACTTGTTCGTGACGTCATAGCGCTGATAAGAGATATAAAGGATTTGACGCGTATTGACCGTTGTTGTTCAAACACAAAGTTGAAAGGGAAAGAATCAATTGACAAACTTGCAATTTTCAGTATGTCTTCCCGACATCACCTAGATGATTTTACGCGTGGCCGTATTATTGGCAAGATTGAAGAAGGGCAAAAAATAACAGATGTTGCCAGGGAGTTCGACGTCAGCCACAGTGTTGTTTCAAGGCTTTGGAAATCATTTCAAACAAATGGAGAGTGTAGCAAACGTCACGGGGGAGGTCGTGTTCGCAGTACGACACCTGCAGAAGATCGGTACATAGTGCTATCAACAAAAAGACACCGGCGCAGCACAGCTAGGGAGGTAGCAAATCAGTTTATGGCTGCTACTGGCAAGCGGATCTCCCGAAAAACTGTCGCCAGACGTTTGCATGAAGGAGGACTATACTCCCCGTCCTGTTGTGTGCATCCCATTTTCCAGACGTCACCGTACCGCCCATTTGCAATGGTGCCATCAACATCGCAATTGGACTGATAACGACTGGTCTGCTGTCCTCTTTTCAGATGAGAGTAGATACAGTCTATCATGTGATTGTCGACGACAACTGATCTGGTGTGATAGTGGTACTGCATATTGTCCAGCAAACGTACAGGAAAGGGACCGATATCCGACATGTAGTGTCATGGTATGGGCTGGCATCATGATCAATGGCCGTACGTCCCTCTATGTGCTTTCAATGGGGACTATGACTGGCCAACGATACATTAATGATGTTCTGCTACCTCATGTCCGCATGTTCCGTGGTGCTGTCGGTGATAGATTCATTTTCATGGACAACAACGCAACATGTCATCGAACAGTCGCTGTCCAGGAGTGTCTTGAGAGCGAGGATATTCAACGCCTCATATGCCAGCACGTTCTCCAGATCTGAATCCCATTGAAAATGTGTGGGATGCTTTGGGGAGGAGTCTTGCTGGTCGCCAATGCTCTCCAATAAACAAGGACACCCTCATCCGTGCACTGACAGAGGAATGGGATAAATTACCCCAACAGCTGCTTGATAATGTTGTGCAAAGCATGACACGACGTGTGGAATCTTGCATCGCCCTCCATGGTGGCCATATCCCGTATTGACACCTTACGCC
Source organism: Macrothele yani (assembly GCA_039090855.1). Classification (NCBI taxonomy): domain Eukaryota; kingdom Metazoa; phylum Arthropoda; class Arachnida; order Araneae; family Macrothelidae; genus Macrothele; species Macrothele yani. The sequence continues at coordinate 122,594,637 of CM076996.1, forward strand.
GGAACGCCTGCGGACGGTAATTGCATTTTTTTCACGTTTACGTATTCTGCACAAAATGGCCTGTTTGTCCCTTGAACACGTTCCAAAGAATTCTGGATTTCAGAGCACAATAAATTGTCTTTCTTGTAATGTCCTGGCATTCTGACATTATTTTATTTCACTTGGCATCCAACCACACTTACTTTTTTATGCGCTATATAGCCGTTTATGATCCGTCCTTAGCAATTGTCCAGCAGTGTATGATGACGGTCCTCCATGTGCCACCAAAACAGCTCTTACTCGGTGAGGCATGAATGCTACAAGATTTCTAAAGGTATCTAGTGGTATCTGGTACCAACTTGTTACCAGCTGTTCCTTTAACTCTTATAAGCTACATGCTTGAGCCACTGAAGATCAGATTTGAGGTTACAACACAAACCACAGATATTCGACCGGATTGATGTCTGGGGAATTTGGAGTCCAGGGCAATATCTGGAAGTCTTCCTCGTGTTCTGTGAACCATTCTCAAACAATCTGAGCAGTGTGACATGGTGCACTATCCTTCTGAAAGAAGCCACTACTATACTCGGGGCAAACTTGACCTGTCATTGGAAGGAAGGCTACAGAGTGTATACTTTCACTGCATAATATAGTTCCGGTCTAAAACCTCGTACTCCAGCTTCAACTGGCACTTAAAAAGGACACAGATGTTCAAATACGTTCTGTGTGTGTGCATTTAAAATACACTAACGGAAAAAAAATTCCCAAAACCACGAAAAAATAGTTGTAGAGGAATGAAATGGCGGCAATACATTTGTATAGGTAACATATTTAATCGATTAAGGTTTCAAGATCACAGCTTAATGTAAGTGCGAGAAGAGCCATTTTAAATGTGAAATGCTGGTACATTAATAACCGGTGTAACTGCCAGAATGTTGAATGCAAGCACGCAAACGTTCATGCATTGTGTCGTACAGGTGCTGGATGTCAGTTTGGGGGATGGAGTTCCATGCCTGTTGCACTTGGTCGGTTAATACAGGGACGGTTAATGCTGGTTGGGGGTGACGCTGGATTTGTCGTCCAATGAAGTCCCATACGTGCTCGATTGGTGAAAGATCTGGTGATCTAGCAGGCCACGGCAACATGTCGACACTCTGTAGAGCATGTTGGGTTACAACAGCGGTATGCGGGCGAGCGTTATCCTGTTGGAAAACACCCCCTGGAATGCTGTTCATGAATGGCAGCATAACAGGTTGAATCACCAGACCGACATACAACTGCGCCATCAGGGTGCATGGGATAACCAGGAGAGTGCTCCTGCTGTCATAGGAAATTGCTCCCCAGACCATAACTCCAGGTGTAGGTCCAGTGTGTCTCGGCCGCAGACAGGTTGGTTGCAGGCGCTCACCTGGCCTCCTTCTAACCAACACACGGCCATCACTGGCACCCAGGTAGAACCGGCTTTCATCAGAAAACACAACAGATCTCCACTCCGTCCTCCAATGAGCTCTAGCTTGACACTACTGACGTCGCAAACGGCAGTGGTTTGGAGTAAGTGGAATGCACGCTACAGGGCGTCTGGCTCGGAGCTGTCCTTAAAGTAACCGATTTGTAACAGTTCGTTGTGTCACTGTGGTGGCAACTGCAGCTCGAATTGCTGCCGCAGACGCGGTACGATGCGCCACGGCCATACGTAGTACACGGTGGTCTTCCCTCTCAGTAGTGCCACGTGGCCGGCAGGAACCCGGTCTTCTTGAGGCAGTACCTTCCCTTGACCACCGCTGCCAACAATCATGCACAGTAGCTACATTCCTGCCTAGTCGTTCTGCAATATTGCGGAAAGAAAATCCACCTTCTCGTAGCCCTATTACATGACCTCGTTCAAACTCCGTGAGCTGTTGATAATGGCTTCTTCGTCTTCTTAAAGGCATTCTTGACTAACATCAACACCCTACGTCGAATCTCAACGATAACTAATGCTCACGAACGTTACAGCGCGTATTTACAGCAAACCTGCTTTGCATGTTCCGAGAGGAGCTACTAGTGCCACACGTATGCGCCGAGCGCGAAATTTGCATAGACGTCATTTTACAGATGTACTCTCACCGCCTACCAACTGTCGTTTATCTAACACAACCACTTCTTGGTGTTGGGATTTTTTTCCCCTCAGTGTATTCAGATCTCAGTTTTAGCGGCATTTCTAAAAAATACGGATATTCGTGTTTTGGTGACGTCACTGATGGTTCTCTGTCACAGCATCCTTGTTTGGGTCAGAGTTAAGCTGTCAACCCAGGGGATATTTATTGCTGTGGGGGTGTCATTAGCAGAAGGATGAGGGCGAAAAAGTGTTTCCGAGGGCATTGCGCGTTTCTCCTTCTTGATTGTTGTTTTAAAACACTCTTCTGTCCTTTTGGTTTTTCGAATGGCATCTGCCAGTCACTCGGGTGTATTTCAGCAGCATAAAACTGGGAAACCATTACAAAGCTCTGCTAAGGTGATCGTTATGAATGTTTTCATTAAATTGATGGAAAAACACTCGCCGAATAAATCGGAAAATGAAATAACAGTTCTTACGGCAGAACTCACTGGTGTTTCAAGTCGCACCACTGCGATAATGAAGGTTGAATTTAGTATCAGATCCCTCGGCAATTTATTTCTTCAAATTAAAATGCAATTCTCACTTGGCTTACATAGAACGTTTTCTCGAAAATAGTTTGGAGTTCCCAATTCAGTTCTCAATATAGGCCAAGAAACGGCTATCTTTTCCTTTTGAACTTTTGTGCGCAGTTACGCGTATGAACCGGCATGAAAATTCAGACAAATGAAAGAGTTCCTTCCACTGCCACACATAATTCGGAAACTTGGAAAACTGCCACACATTCAAAGTGTTCCTCGGAGGAACAGCAATTTGTGCCCGGCCCATCAATGAAAAACATGTGGCAATTTTCCAAGTTGCTGAAAGATGTGTGGCAGTTTACAGTGAACCCTAAAATATCATTTACCACAGAGTCGGGCTCTTGTCCAGTACTTATGGCAACACAGGGTAGTTAAAAATGCATACACATTTAACGGGTGTCTGTTTTAAAAAAAGAAATCTAATCAAGGCAAAATTTTTGAAAGAACAAAATTTTACGCATAACTGATGACATGGTAAAAATACTTTTAATTAAATCCAGCAGTTGGTAATCTTCAAGCAGTAAGTATAAATAAATGAAATATATATAAAAAAAAATAGAAAAATATGTGAAAACAAAATTAGGCCACTTAAGACTTCTTCCCGTGTTTAGCAAAGATAATTTCATTTTAAAAGAAAGAAAGAAAGAAACATTACACGTTCTGTAACATCTCAAAAAAAAAAAAAAAAAAAAAAAAAAAAAGGTAAGAGAGGGAGAAATAAACTGCTTGTCTACCGGTCTGCAAAGCCTGCGGGGGGTGGGGAGGGGGTTAAAGTAGAGGGGTTTGGTAAGGGATCACGGTGACAGACAGCCAGCCCTGAGGGCTTGTGGGAGAAGTTTTCCGAGTGAAGGTTAATTATACACCATTAGTGCAGAGTAATACTGGGAGTGAAAAGGTCACCGTAGCTTCGACCTCATTGCCAGGATAGCTTTGCCCCGAGTATAGAGGGAAATACTGTTGCCATGAAAGGATGTACCTGGTCTGCAATGATGTTTAGGTAGGTGGTAGACATAATAGAGTTTCCTGAACATGAATGACTGGGCCCAGGTTTCCCCACAGAGCATTGCCCAATGCATTACACTTCTTCGACTGGCCTGTTTTCATCTCAAGGTGCATTCAGAAACGAGATTCATCGGACCAGACAACCTTCTTCCAGTCATTTAAGGTCTATTCAAAGCAAACTGAATTTGCTTGTACCACTTACTGGTCATCCATGTAACACTTCGCAGAAAACTTGGAAACCCCATCATCCTGGAGTGGGAATCGAACCCCGCATCCCCCGACCACCGGTTGAATATGCTACCACCGGTCAGTTTGCTTTGAATATTCTGTCGATTTTTCCATGTATTATGAAGAATATTTCTTCCTTCATTGATTTAAGGTCCAGTTTGGATGCTTGCATGCCCATTGTAAGTGCTTTCAATAGTAAACTGAGGTTACCATGAGCACTTGGAGAGTATGCAGTCTCATTTTTTGCAGAACTCAATCTACTGTGTGTTGTGACACATTACTCCCATCACCAACATTAAAATTGCCTGCGAGTTGCACCACAGTATATCTTCTGTTCTCTCTCATCATAAGGAGTAGCCTTCACTTACTTCTAGCATCAATGAGCCATGATTGACCCACACCTTGCAGGTGGTTTGTGCTTTTTCCCTCCTCTGACCAATTTTTGAAGGTACTAATCATGGCTGACTGTGAGCACTCCACAAGCAAGCCTTATCATCTCAAAAATACTCTGATCCAGTCCTCTGGCCACTACAATTTGGCCTTTGTCAAACTCGCTTAAGTCAGCAGTCTTTCTCATCTGAAGAACAAGAATAACACTGATTAACAGAGTTCAATATCAGTTGTTATTTATACTGTTTCATGGCCTTTACACTGTCATTTACCTGCAGCTGCTTCGATTTGCATAAAGATGCACTGGTTATAATGTTTTGGCTCTTCAGTGTATAAAGTCAATGCTACATGATAGATTTCTGATATCTTTATTGTTCTTAAAAGTAAGCACATAAAAACTAAACACATACACTGCCACAGCCTGATCGTCATCTTGTGGGGTCCTGAAACTGACTGGACTTGAGGCCCCACATAAAGCAGCATCACACCTGCATGCATTAAACCTTAAACCATTTCTAATGCATATAACACTTAAGCATAGAGAAGGTTATTTATAAGATCTTACGTTTTGATTTGAAATAATACTGTATTTTTCAAAATACTTACATGAATTTTCTTTTACTGTAAAAAAGCTGGTCTCTTGTGAGCAAATTACTCACTGAGAGGTGAGGATGCACAAGTCAGAAAAATAATTACTGCACACTATATATAACAAAGTACTCAATTTTTATGAAGATTAAAAATGCAATACCAAAATTTCAGGCAAGCTGTTTATTCTAAAAACTACACGCTACCATGTCAGCTTTACTTGAGTCAGTACAAATTGCATAAATCTCTTAAATATTATATGGTATTTCATTACTTTTTATGTAACTGTTGTTAAAGAACTTTGCAATTGGCATTTAATGAAAAAGAAGAGAATGTTTCCCAATAATTTCACTCAGATGTACAGTGTAGTTCCAGTAGTCTCAATATAAAATATTACATTTAGATGTATTTTCTCCATTTTCCATGAAGAGGGCATTTTACAGGTTACCATGCTTTTTCAGTAAATCATTTGTGTCTGTAAAACGCTTACATTTGAATGTTTTTTCATCTCTATTTTTCACAGAACACTTTCTTCATGTGTATGTTGAGAGAGGGACATTTTATTATTTGTGTGAAAAAACAACAACTGAAAAACTGTTTGTGTATAAAAAAGGGTGGGTGGGGTGGGGGTGTAAATATTAAAGTTATTTCTGGAGGTTCTCTAAAACTGTGGGGCACCAAGCCTTGGTTTTGGGCAGCTTTTGGTGATAAGGCCAGGCACACAACTCATGTCTAGCTTAGATGTCTGACAACAAGAGCGAACAGCAGTGAAGATGTATTGATGGAACTACTGATGCCATCGTACAAGATGTCACTGAATGAAAACCACATAACACAGGTTAGTGATCTATGACATTGAATGGAGAACTTTAAGGTTAATGAATGCACCATTTACCATTCCATATATATCTTTCTCATATACAGCATTATGCATGTAGCATTTTTTTTTAACATGCTTTAAATTATTTCTGCTTATCTAACTTTTAACCTGTAACAAAGGCAAGCTGTCCACTGTACAAAAGCCTAAGAAGTTTTGTATATTCACTGTTTTTATGGCGAAAAAGACATCAGATGTTGCTTGAAGCTTCAGAGTTCAATCTGTTCAAACAACTATTATATACAATAATTGGTCAGATGATACAGAACAATAACATTACTTTTGTAATTGTTATTTTGAACCAAATAAATCCATTATGGTTTGTGCTATTCTTGTTATAAAAGAAATTTTATTCATTATTGATAAAAGAACAGAGTGAGATAATGGTAACAGTTTTGTGTGCAACCCGAAAATTTTACAACAATCGGAAATAAGTTTAATTCTAGAAATTCCTGTAATATTAAAATTAAAATTTTAAGATATTTCATCACTAGGATTTGTCATGACTTCATTAGTACAAGGAAACTCTTCATCTATTTTCTGAGTGGTAAATAGTACAATGAAAATGGTTAAGAGAAGAAATGAGAAACTTAGCATAGAAAACCAGTGGAAAACAAAAGGTAAAAAGAAACAAAGGGAAAACAAAAATAAAGCTGCTATAAAGAATTGCTCCAACAAGACAGGTTTAGATAGACATGTTAGAGAAACTGGTCACAACATGGACTGGAATTCCTTTAAAGTCATCAGTTTCCAAAGCAATTTACAAAAAAGAAAGCTAAAAGAAGGAATAGAAATTGAAAAAAAAATCAGAATTTCGTCATCAATGACTGCAGAGGATTATCCCTGCCTAACATCTGGCAGGATTTGGTGAAAAATAACCGTAATCACAATAGTGACGAGAAAAAGTGACAACAAAAGACAGCCTGAAGAAGAAGAGTTTTCTCCAAAAATTTGCAATTCAAATAAAAAAATGTCTAGTAAAAATTCCCATGATAGTAGTTTAGATTAGTAATTGAATTAAGAAATTAGGAAGTCAATTTTCAACATGAGCTTTATTCAAAAGGTAGGAATTTTTTGTCTTGAACACCTTCTTTTGAAAAATGCATAGAAAGGAAATTATACACACACAGAACAGAAATGAAGATTCCTGTACATATTCTTGTGTATGCTCTAGAAAAAATAAAAAATAAAATGCAGAGATAACATTAGTAGTATTTTGCATATGCCTTCACTGTTGTTAAAGAGTGATGTGGAGTTGTTATCAATCATTAGCTTTTTCATAATATTACTAAAAATGCCACTTTTTTTACAATTCACATTTATACATTTCATTTAAAACACATTTAGTGTATTGTTTCATTTTTCCTTCTATGCTGCAACCACAGTAATATTCTAATGAAAATGGAATGGGGAGCAGAAATAAAAATGAGGTCAGAACAAATCACAATGAGAAAAAAGAATGGAGCAGAAAATATACTAAAAAATGTCAGCAAAAGATGGCATGCTTTCTTTGCTTCTTAGGTGTGCACTTCATATACTATTTTTATGCAGAAGGGTAAAAAAAAGTGTTAGATTTTGCTCTTGAGTTGGTGGTGTGAGTTTTGCAAAGCCATTAACAGAAGAAATTGAGTACTCACTCCTTGATCAATGAAGTTAGAAAATGAAAACTTGTCTGTCACAAGAATTTTAGCTCATTCACGTCGATCAGAACTGTCCAACTTCTCTAGAGCAGCAAGCCAAGGTTTCTAAAAAAAGTAGAGGGTGGGCCACATTTTTTAAAAATATGCATAAGATGATGTAAATATAAAAATATCCTGCTTAATTTATCAAATCTTTAAGCTCTTTTAGCTGCCCCGGTGGTGCAGTGGTCTAAGCACTGGCTTATGACCATTCTTCCAGGAAGGGTCTGGGTTCGAATCTCAGTGACGCACAGGTGTCGTGTTTGTCTTATGGCACTGTTTCTCTCCCTTCCTAGGACCAGTGACCCTAAATTAGGGACGGGCAACTGCTTATAGCCCTATGATTTGCTCACGGTGGAAGGTGGTCATTAAACTTTCAATAAAAAAAAAAAAAAGCTCTTTTAATTAATATTAGAAAAGCTGAAATTTGAAAAAACAAACTTACATTTAATGAGAGCATTATGGATAATTAAAAGTTGCTGCATGTCTACTTCGACGCTTACTGTTGACAGTCAAAGTAACTGTTCAACAGTAGAGTCATTTATGCTGTTCCTGTGTTTTAACTACACTGCTGGCCACCCAAAATGCAACACCAAGAAGGACACGAGATAGCAAAGCCAGCTTTACTGGACACATAACAACAGATACAAAGATGAAACGATTGAGCTTACAGGCCCGTGCGACTTGCGGAACACGCAGACATCAATAGTTCGTGTGGCCCCCATGGCTGGCAATAACGGCGGCTACACGCCGCGGCATCGAACGAAAGAGGCTTTGGATGTGGGCTTGGGGTATGTCGGTCCAGGCTGCTTCCACACGTTGCCACAGTTCATCAGGCGTAGCCGCGGGTGGTGCTTGCCGGGCCACTCGGTTGCCGATCAGCGACCAGACGTGTTCGATGGGCAACATATCGGGAGAACAGGCAGGCCACGGCAGCAGTGACACCTGGTGGGCCGTGAAGAATTGTTGCATGATGCGTGCCACATGCGGGCACGCATTGTCCTGTTGAAAGTGGCCGCTGGCAGGTCCTCCTGCAGGTAAGGAAGGACTACAGGCTCCAAAACGTCAGAGATGTAGCGGTGGCTGTTGAGTGTACCGGCGATGCGTACCAGAGGGGTGCGGGTGTCATATCCAATTGTGCCCCAAACCATAACGCCAGGCAATGGACCGATATGGCAATGCATAATGCAGGCATCATACAGTCTCTCGTCGTGGTGCCGCCACACGCGGATCCGACCATCGTGGTGTTGCAGGCATAAGCGGGATTCGTCGGAAAAGACAATGTTGTGTCATTCCGTAGTCCAGGTGCAGCGTTCAACGGCCCACTGCCGCCACATTCGCCGGTGGTGTAACGTCAATGGTAATCGGAGCAATGGGCGCCATGCGACAAGTCCCCGCTCCTGCAGACGACGTCGAACGGTACGTGCTGACACAGGTTGTTGCGCAACACACCCTAATTCCTGCGCTAACGTTCGTGATGTAGCAGTGTGAGCCGTCAATGCCCACCACACAACATGCCGGTCTTCTCGTTTGGTGGTGTGCCGCGGCTGCGGCAATCGCTCACGTCAGTTCGTCTGTCCCTCCTGCACCCACCGAATTCATACTCGCCTCACTGTGGCTGGATGTCGTCCCACACGGGCACCGATGTCTCGGTACGATAAACCGCTGTCTCAATAAGCCACTATTCGTCCTCTGTCAAATTCCGAAACGTGCTGGAATGACTGCCGTATTCTGTGACGAGGCATCAGGAAGCTTCCCACGCACAGGTCCGGCAGCACAACACACTTCCACTACTTACACTCCGCCTTCTCTGCACCCTTCTTATAGTGGTTCTCAGTGGCGTGCCGGGCGCACATGATTTGCATATGCCCTGCAATGCTAATCGTTTGCATGTCTTCTCGTGGGCGACGTGTGCTGCAAATTTCAGGCCCATCGGATGCTTCCTTCTTGGTGTTGCATTTTGGGTGGCCAGCAGTGTATATGTATTTCATGTCAGAATATACCCTCTTGCCCAGGTAAGCACTTCCAAACATTGAAATAAGAAACTAATACTAGAAACTTGAATAGCAGAACATAAAGTAGCTATAAAAAATTGCTCCAACAAGACAGGTTGAGATAGGCATGTAAGAGAAGCAACTTGCAAAAAAGAAAACTAAAAGAAGGAATAGAAATTGAGAAAAATCAGAATTTCACCATTAATGATTGCAGAGGTTTGTCTCTGCCTAACATCTGGCAAGATTTGGTGAAAACTAACTGTAACCATCAAGGTTAATCATAACTGCGATGGTGACGGAGAAAAAGCGACAACAACAGGCAGCTTGATGAAGAAGAAGAGTTTTCTCCAAAAATTTGCGAATTAAAATAAAAATTTCCTAGAGAAGAAAAAACCCATATTTGAAGTTTACTTAAGTATATAACTGAAATAAGTTTTATTCCCAAATCTCTTATGTTTCGGTATTTTTTAGTGAAAAAAAAAGTTTAAATAATACTGCTCCACTCTCTGATAAGAAAAAAGCTCTAGTAAATTTATAAACTTGAACTTCACATAATTTAATTTCATTAATGGGGGTTTGTGCATTCAATGCCAACATTAAAAGATATATCATTGGTTTGCATTCTTGAAATTGTTTATACCTGTCATCAAAATTCTTAATAAGGGTGTCTAGCTCAGAAACAAATACTTTAAAATCTATAGTTTCACAAAGTGTTATCATTTTATCAAAAAGCTCCTTGTAGGATTAGAAGTGAGTCAAACTGTTTCTTTCTAGATTTGATTTTAACAATGGCAGCTTGTTACAAAAACCAGCTACATGACTGTCAAGATTCCAGTCATGTGGCTGGTTTTTGTAACATTACAGATATTTTGGTTTTCCACTTGCAGAGCATATTCAAGTGCTGTGTAATATCTATTAGAAAACCTAGTGAGTTAATAAAAGCAACATCACTGAGATATTTAGTTAGGTCAGTATCACATTTAATTTCTTCCAATAAAAAAAAGATCAAGTTCTTTCTGAAGTTGGAAAAATCTCACTAGACATATTCCAGCACTCAATTCAAGAGACTCAATTGTGCAGAAACAGGTCACCATATTCAGCATTAAGTTTATCTAAAAATGTTTTGAATTTTCTATGCATAAGAGAACAGTTTCTGCCACGAATTAAATTCGTTATTTTCACTACTTTGTCCATTGCATTGGATGACCCCAGCAAAAACCCGCATAATGCTTGTTGGTGTACAATGAATGCAATTTGGTTTATTCTTCATTTGAAGGCCATATAATTTTGTTCTTCTGGCCACATATGGCCTAGCGGCTGCCAGTTGGACAGTGCTGATGTAGATGAACATTTCTGAGCCGTTGAACTTTAAAGCACAGAAAGAATTTTAAGTGGAACTGCAATATTTAGTGAAAGAATATTTTCTGTGCATGTGTGTGTGTGTGTGTGTGTGTGTGTGTGTGTGTGTGTGTGTGTGTGTGTGTGTGTGTTTGAGAGAGAGAGAGGGATACAAAACTAATATCTCATAATGCCTGCAGAAAGCTGAAGGAGTGAATCACTGACCTTAGCCAAAGACCATGTTTTGCCTTATGTGTTCACAGCTGCTACTGTCTGACAAAGAAATGGCTAGTGGAGTTATGCATGGAAGCTCTGGCAACACATGACAAACACTGGAACACTGTTAATGTGATGGGATTTTTTTTCAGTTGACTGTGCAGAGGTAATGCCGTTTTCTTTGTAAAGTAAAATAAACATCCAAAGACTTGAAACTGTATAAAAGCTTTTGAAAGGAAACAACTTTTAAAGGTGATTAACAATCTTTGTACTGGATTATCTTCAAGAAGTTTTCAAGGAATTGTGTATGCCCAAGCTTATTTTGCATGGCCTAGAAGTGCTTGAAACATTTATTATTTTCAATAGAATTATTTACAGTTTTAAGTTTTTCTGGTTATTTATGTCATGACAAAAGTGATTTGTATGTTCATTGCTAAAACTGTTCATGGGCTAATGCTACATCTTGTTACAGACTGGATCAAGTGATTAGACCCACTAAGGAGTTCTTTTAGGCATAAGCTTTCAAGTAGTAGTTTTCAGCAACTGTGTGAGTTTTACAATTTTGGACAAATAAATCAATATTTTATCAATTATGTTTTAGCTACTGATCATAAGCAGACATGTTCAAACATCCAGTTTTTTTTTCATTTTGGCAGTTTCTCCCTCAAACATCAAATACTATGAGTTATCTACCTCTAATTTAGAATTATTGGCTCCATGGGAGGAACAGAACCAAAACTGAAGAACATACAGAACAAGCATTTCTCTCGGTAATAAAGGATAACATGGCTACTACAAGAAGCTATTAATCTATAATTATTCAAATTAATAAGGGTTTACTTGAATAAAATGATTGATTCCTAAGTAAACCCCATATTAATTTGAATAGTTATAGATTACTATATTTCTCATTTGGGGTTTGTACCCAGGCTTTCAGCCCAATAGTAGATAAGACCATAATACAATTCCACTGGTGTTAAATAATGAAGCTACTGAATTTGGTCTTATTTATCATAAGAGAAAAACTCACTTGCAGTTGAATTTAGATCTGTTCCATGAGGAAGAGTTCTGTCTTCATACTTAGTACCTCCTTGGGTACTCACTGGTCGGTTTAACGTGCTGTTGGCACCTGTAGGCGACGACAGAGAATTGCGCACAGCCAGAGATTTAGGAATAAAGTGGGTCTCTTTCCACCCTGCTTTCTTGTAAGCCTCTCTTAACTCCTGGTGTTGCCACATGTTGAAAAGCAGCTGTTTTCAAAGAAAATAAGGTATGACTTTAGAGATATAATTACATTTGAAACTGAATTTCAAATGAAATGGAAAGTGAGAATAATAAATACTACAACTGTAAATACAATTCATATTCTTCCTGCCAGGGCAATAGGATATGAATTCTATTTATTTAGCATGTGTTTGATTAAATTACAAGAACATAATTAAACCTGAGACTACATGTTAGTATATGGTTATAGTAAATGAAACTTTGCATCTTAAAACGAAAACCTGTATATCGAGCATGATTCTCAACTGGAGCTAAATACAGCAGTCTGCTGCAGTATAACTGAAACAAAATACACTCTTTGCCAAAAAAAAAAAAAAAAAAAAAAAAAAAAAGAGCCCAAAACACCCTGAGAAAGTTGTTCAATCCTAATGAAACTTCGCACGCAAGTACCTCAGGGCCAAATATGCAAATGATTAAAAAATAATAATGACCAACAACGAAATAGTGAGTGGCCAAGAAGGGTATATCAAGAGCAAAGCTGGCACACAGGGACAATTGTGACAGCAGATTGCGGTTGCATTAACCAACATGGACTGCAAAGATGCCTTGACGTCAGATTCGTGCACAATACTAGCAGTTGAGCAAGTTTGAGAGAGGACGCATAATTGGGCTGAGAGAGGCCTATTGGTCACGTCAATGTATCACCAGACATTTGGGCTGGAGCAATGCAGTAAGTGCCTTCCTCAACGCATTGGTGTTGGCACCAATAGGTTGAGGAGGGCACAACCCAGCAGCATGTGGGCAGTGAACAGTTGAGCACAACGACAGAATGCAAGGATCGAGCCATTGTGAGAGCCGCAAAAACAGAATTGAATTCGTTGCTCTCAACCAACCGTGGCCATCCAGACCATTGACAGACGACTTGCGGCATGGGGACTACATTCGAGGAAGCCACTCCGCATCCTGCCACTGACCAGCGAGCATTGCTGGCACAATGGTGTCAGGCCCGATCAACATGCGATAGTGTCCAGTGGCGTCATGTTGTCTTCAGTGATGAGTCCGGTTTGCACTTGTCACCAATGACTAGCACATACGTGTCTGGAGATGAACTGAAAAAAGCACAGATTCTGTCTTTACCATGGTTCAACACATGGCTCGCACACCAACAGTGACTGTCTGAGGAGCCATTTCCTACGATAGCCGAACACCCTTGGTAGTCTTCCATATCATCCTTGTGGCTCGGTATGTCGATTACATTCTACGACCTGTTGTGTTGCCATTCCTGTCACAGCACCACCAAGAAATTTTTCAACAGTATAAAGTCTGGCCACAAACAGAACAGCATGGCTTTCCTAGGCCTGCCTCCATAATGTTGACACCCTTCCATAGCCATCCCAATCATCCAATCTCTCACTGAACGGACATGTTTGGGACATGATGGGATGCCACCTACACCCATCCTGGAATGTTGGCAAACTGGCCCACAATTTGGACACCATCTGGCATGCTATACCTCAGGACAGTATCCATGAACTTTATGAGTTTATGCCATGGTGGGTAACTGCTTGTATCCAGCCAGAGGTGATGCTACAACATACTGACTTGTTCCACTCATGTAGCTGTTTTATTTAAATAAGTGGCCCAACTGCTCTGGAATTGCAATCTCATTTCCTTTCCTATAAATATACATTGCACATATCAATTTTCATCTCAATTGAATGATTCCTTCTGGGTGCTTCATTTTTTTATTTTTTTTCATTTTTTGCCAAAGAGTGTACATTGCAATAAAAAACAAGACAACTGCTGATCTGCATAAAATTTAAAGATATTATGATTCATTCCATAAAGATAAGAGTGTAAGTAAAATAATCTTTCATATAGTATTAAAATTAAATTTGCAGGTCCATCACTCCAGTCATTTTCATCTTTCAGATCTTGGGGTGTTAAACAGCATCAGGTACCACAAAGTAAGAGTAATTTTCTTATCTGTATTTCAAAACTTCCAGACAAGGCAAAATCTAATCAAATTTTTGCAGAAAGTTTTCCACTTTGGCCTGTAAGCATTCTGTTCATCACATTTAAATGCTTACAGGCCGAAGCTGAAAACTTTCGGCAAAAATCTGATTTGATTTATCTTCTGCACATGTATTTCTTGGTAAAATGAATGCACATTTTTTTTTTTTTTTTTTTGGTAAAATGAATGCACATTGCATTGAGGACTTTTATGTTGAATCCACTAACTATAAGAGAAAATCTTTTTCATTTTGCATATTTCTGATTTGATGCATTTTTCATATTTTACCATCTTTTACATATCGGGTGTTTCACTGGGTAGTGACAACTTTCCTGTGGAATAAATCGTTAAAGAATAACGAGATGGCGCTGTAAGTCCGAGACGTCGATCAGCAGGCGACAGGCATTCGTGAGGAAGTAGTGGGATGGTGGACACGCGATTTCGGACATGCAGCGATATAACACGGAAGAAAGAGTTTTCTTGGTGAAAAATTGGTATACAGGGAGCAGAAACCCCACAAAGGTGCTACGAAAGTGGGGTACAGCGTTTAAGAATCATTGTAAGCCATCCTGTGCATACCTGACAAAATTGGTAGCGAAACTCAAACGAACCGGCAGTGTCACATATGATGTGACAAGCATGACGACGAAGGGAAGAACAGCGCACAATGGTGGAAAACATCGAAGCCGCACGAGAACTCCTGCACGAACAAGCTGGTACGTCAACACAAAGACTTGCGCAGTAACTAGATGTTAGCCAAGTGTCTGCGTGGCACATTGTGACGTTGGATTTGGACATGTTTCCGTACAAAATCCAGGTGCATCAGCCTTTGAGCACAACAGCTGCCCAGCAGTGTTATGAGTTTGCGAATGACATGTGTTCACTGATCGATGAGCACAACTTTGATGTGAAGAGCATTGTCTTCAGCGATGAGGCGCACTTCTGGTTGGATGGCTACGTTAACCGGCAAAATTACTGCATCTGGGGAAGCGAGAAGCCAGTGGTATGTGTAGTAGAGCTGAGTTCAGGCTCAATTTTTTCAGCCCGAGCCTGTGGTATATCAGCTCGAGTCCACCCGAGCCTGAATTTTATATTGAAAGATAGAGCCCGGGCTCGAGCAAGCCTGAAAACTGTCTAACCTGTTCAACCATTAATAAAAAACATCTCCTTTTCTACACTTGCATTCTCTCCTCCTCCTGAAATTAACCAATGTATTTCTCAAATAAGGAGTGGGGAAGGGACCTCTATCTATTTTTACAGTGTAATTATAAGATTTTCTTTGACCGTTCATTTCCATCTGAGTGCTTCGGGCGGGCGGGCGGCCGGCCATCAAAAATGATTATGCCGTGCTGCAATTGTATGTTGCTCAAATAATGCTAATATTATTGTGCTATAATGTGCTGAAACATGTATGTTGCTAAATAGAATTAGCAGGGAGCTACTGCGTGGAGATATGGGGGTAAATTATCGTCGGCAAACTATCAACTATCCAATATCTATAGTTCTTGAAAAAGCTTCTTCTCTGCAGAAACACATTAATACGCGGCCTATGTCGTTTTCTACCCAAGCCTGGAATACATAGCCATCTCAAATGCGTGCTCCCCAATCAGAACCAGTTGCCGAAGAATTCCTGTTTCCATCTATAAAGTGCCTCATTTGCTAAATCATATAAAATCCCATTTATACATAAAAAAAATTCTCTCTCTCTCCCTCTCTCTATGGTGGAAAACATCCCGTCTGAGCCTGAACCGCAGTAAATACTCCACAACCCGAGCCCAATTCGGGCCCGGGCTCTGCTTTGGGCTTTCGGGCTCGGGCTCAGCCCATCTCAGCTCTAATGTGTAGTGAAGCCTGTCCATCTGCTGAAGCTAACCGTTTGGTGTGCAATGAGTGGTGATGGCCTCATTGGGCCATTTTCCCTGGAGTCCACAGTTACCGCTGCTGCCTACAGTGACCTTTTGAAGAATCGTTTTTTCCCCCTGCTGCAGTCCAGAAAAACTGGATTCACAACCGCACATTTCAACAGGATAGAGCACCGCCACACTTCACAAATGCTGTTCTTGATTTGCTTCACCAGCAGTATGGTCCACGGCTCATTGCCAGACGATTCCCCCAACGTTTTTCAGCCAGTTTCTCTTGGCCTCCGTACAGCCCTGATTTAACGCCGCTCGACCTCTTCTTGTGGGGCTATCTGAAAGAGATCGGGTGTACCAGAACAACTCGCAAACACTGCCTGACCTCCGACGTGCCATCCAACCAGAAATTGCATGGATCCCGTTGGTATTGCATCACTTCGAAGCATGTATTCGCCACGTCGTGACAGCAGATGGTCATCATGTGGAACATGTCATCCATTGATTACCTTTTGCCTACTCTTACACCTGTAAACGTCTTTTTCCTCTTCCAATAAAGTAAGTTAACTTTATTGTCTTTTTTGTCACTACCCAGTGAAACACCCGGTAATTAACTTCTGTAAACAACAGTTTCACGACTATGGACATAATACTTTCAATATGTCAGGTTTGTACTGTGGAAAGATATGTTTTCAAAGCAGGATGCTTATGTGAAAGTCAAATGATTTTAAGAAAAACTTAGGGAAAATGAATAAAAAAGTTGGATTTTTAAAATGTGGCACTGCTGGAAGACCTGCAACTTTTCGTTTTATGGTGGAAAAAATATACAAAAATTGAGTGAGGTAGTTTCTATGATCTTCCTAGATGTATGGAATAAAAAACTGGCTATTTACATACTTGAAGTATGCATGCTGTAGTCACTTAACTGTAGTCATACTTTGACTCTGTTCAAAGTGAAGAACAAACATCAATTTTCAGGGCTGGCAATTTGTCTTTAATAACCAAAAGGTTTCATGGCTATACCTTATGGTATTTTATTGCAGTGATTTCAAAGATGTGGCTTTTAGAGTACATTTGTGATTCTATAGAGAAGCCTTTTCAGTAACGCAGTGGAAGCATAGTGTTGGTCCAGAAAGTTGTTTTGTCCTTTGCCTCTACAGAGAGCATAAAAAAAACTACTCCATGTGCACCATGACTATATGGATTAGTTTTTATTCTATACATTCAAGAAGAACATCAAAATGATTTCACCTACCCAGTCTTAGCATAAATGCTGTTACAAACGTTCAACAGATGGCACACAACCAGTGTGCAACGTCACCGACCAGCCAGGAGGCATGAAGCAGCTAGCGAATCATTGTGCGTTCAGTCACAGAGGAGAAAACATGTTTTGTGAAGTACTTGCCTTGGAGTGGGGTAATTATGAGAATCGTGTTGTTGTAATAGCACCGAACAAAGTTGGAAAATCAGCTTCCAAAATTTTCAACATGCTGAAGAAGCTAAAAATCAGCCAAATTTTTGTCTACCAAACCATAAAAAGGTACCTTGAGACTGGCACCGTCACTGATGATCCCTGAAAAGGGTCGGCCCCGTACTATGAGGACTTCTCACCTGGTGAAAGCAGTGGCAGCCCGAATTCAATGAAATCCTGCCAGAAAACAATCAGTGATGGCTCGTGAGCTGAACATTTTAAGAATGTCGATGTCAAACCTGCTGCGGAGTGACCTAAGGGTGAAAGCTTACCAGCGGCGTACAGAGCACTTCCTCACTCCACAACTGAAGCAGCAGAGGGTGCTAAAGGAGAAACATTTGCTGCAGAGTTATGCAGACAATCGCCACAGACAGGTCCTTTTCTCTGATGAAATTTTTTTCACTATTTAATAGGCTTTCAACCACCAAAATGACACGGTGCATGTGCCAACCTCACAAGAAGCTCAAGAGAAAGCTCCAAGGATCATGAGGGGCCATCATCCTGCTTCTGTCATGGTTTTGTGGGGAGTCTACTACGAGAGTACCACAGAGCTCCATTTCTGAGAGAAAGGAATGAAAACATCCATCAAAGTCTATCAGTGCAGGGTTTTGGAGCCAGTGGTAAAAAATGTGAGTCACACCCTCTTCCAAAACCAACAGTGGAGCTTTCAGCAGGATTACACACTTGCCCACAAGGCCAAGTCAACCTAGGAGTGGCTTCAAGTGAATGTTCCAGACTTCATTTCTCCAGCTGATTGGCCTTCAAGCAGCCCAGACCTCAACCCATTGGACTACAAGTTGTAGGCCACACTGGAGGACATGGCATGCAGAAAAAGACACCTCAGTATTGACAGTCTCAAAAAGCTTTTTGGTGCAGGCAGTAGCAGCTTTCCCTGTGGAGACCCTGCATAAAGCTGTTAATGAGTGGCCACAGAGACTGAAGGACTGTGTGAAAGCAAAAGGATGCCATTTTGAAAAGTGATTGGTGCCATGTATTCATAAGTTTACTACTTATGTCATATCATAGGTATGCGCTAAAATATCTTTAAATTTCTTTCGTTATTTCATTGACTAATTTGTAACATTATGAAATGTGCAATTCATGAGACAAATCCTAATGGTTGTCTTATGTTAAAAACGTGCTTTAGATTATATAAATAATATCAAAAGGTATTCTTTACCTGTTATTGTAAAAGTATTTTGCATGTTTGTTGCTCCGTGAGCCACATGCTCCCGTCCCGAGAGGCCAAGTTTGTGTTACGGGTTTTTGTTTTTTTGTTAGTTAGAAAGTTTTACAAATAAGACAATTTAGTTAAAGATTTTCAGTTAAAACATTCATTCAATAGCACAATCAAACATTTAAAATTTTTCCCTATTAATTAAAACATGCGTAAGGAAAAGTTATACTCATCAGGTGGGGAACATGGCTCACATAAAAAGCTCTTCTTCGTCAATATTACGGCAAACGCTTTCTGTACTCCTCGAGTACCATCTTCAGGCCATCCATTACCTACGCGAGGGTTCTTCGCGTGTGTAGCCGCAGGAGTTGCATGTCGGGAAACGAAGGGAGGTTTTTGGTCTTCATGGCGTGTAAGGTGATTGCTCCTCAAGTGCCGCCATCTATTGGATTGGTTAGTAGGTATATTCGTCGTAAGTATATTCTTCTTTATTTTTATAAAGCGATATTGGATTATTACTATCTATTTAAATAAACTGTTGTATTATTATTATTACTATTTTTTTTATTTTTTATTTTTATTTTTAGTCCTTTATTAAATGGAGTGATTTTTGTAATGTTCTTTTGTTTGTCTTTTTTTATGCATTTTTTCTCTTTTTATAAGTGACTTCCAAGTTGTATCAAGAGTAGTGGGGTCTTGTAAATTGCATATGTTATCTATGTTATAGATGCATATGTTATCTAAATAACATAGATAACATATGCAATTTACAAGACCCCATTACTCTTGATACAACTTGGAAGTCACTTATAAAAAGAGAAAAAATGCATTAAAAAAAAGACAAACAAAAGAACATTACAAAAAATCACCCCATTTAATAAAGGACTAAAAATAAAAATAAAAAATAAAAAAATAGTAATAATAATAATACAACAGTTTATTTAAATAGATAGTAATAATCCAATATCGCTTTATAAAAATAAAGAAGAATATACTACTTACGACGAATATACCTACCAACCAATCCAATAGATGGCGGCACTTGAGGAGCAATCACCTTACACGCCATGAAGACCGACAACCTCCCTTCGTTTTTCGACATGCAACTCTTGCGGCTACACATATGAAGAACCCTCGCGTAGGTAATGGATGGCCTGAAGATGGTACTCGGGGAGTACAGAAAGCGTTCGCCGTAATATTGACGAAGAAGAGCTTTTTATGTGAGCCATGTCCCCCCACCCGATGAGTATAACTTTTCCTTATGCATGTTTTAATTAATAGGAAAAAAATTTTAAATGTTTGATTGTACTATTGAATGAATATTTTAACTGAAAATCTTTAACTAAATTGTCTTATTTGTAAAACTTTCTAACTAACAAAAAAAAACAAAAAAAAACCTGTAACACAAACTTGGCCTCTCGGGAAGGGAGCATGTGCCTCACGGAGCAACAAACGTGCGAAATACTTTTACAATAACAGGTAAAGAATACCTTTTGTTATTTTTTATGAATAATATGTAACAGTATTTATGGTAAGACTGGGTACTTTTGGTGGTGCCAACTGCCGCAATGGTGTTGATTTAGTCTACAAAGTTCTAATCATACCTTGTATGCAAATAGCATTCATAAAATTGATTTAATTTTCGTTTTACAACTGAATGCAATTTTTTATGCCTACAAGACACACTACCTGAATAGTGTCCACAGTAAGCTGTGGGTACACTTAAATATAAGTTGCAATAAAATGTCAATTGAAAGTCAAATGTTAAAGGACTGATTTCTTACCTGTGATGCAAATTTAACAACTCTTGGAGAATATGTTCCTTTCTGCTGTGTGATTTGATTTAGCCTCTCAACACCACCTAATTCCAACAAAGAGCGAGCAAAGTCCCCATTTTTAGCAATCACTTCATTTAAGGTAGCAAGAACAGCTGCTATAGTGTCATCAGATGTTCCAGCATCATGCTGAGGACTTCCATTTGGGAGCTTCAAAACAAGATCTTTCATGGCATATTTACCTTTTAAGAAAGAAATCACACAAGAAAAGCAGTCAAGTTTTCTTTATTTTTTCACTATAAATCAGTTTATATTTCAAAACAAGATTAAACTCTATGCAGCCAGTATTTTTTCTAACATACACTGGATAAAAATAGCACAATATTTTCAGTGGTTCAAACAGCACTTCAAGATCTTAAGTTTTACAAAATACTAATCTGTCAAAACTATCTAGCCTTGTAAAATTTAAAGTATATGCCAAGAAGTATTACAACCTAGTTGCTTGATAAGTTTCTCAGTAGTTTCAATTTGTGGTTATAATAAAACAACAGCCAACTGGGGGATAAACATACAAGCTTTTAAATGCTTCGTATTTCAAATCCAGATTTTTTAATTTATAAATAAGTAAAAAATGTTTAATTATATGAATATGATTATTTGTTTTTTAATAAGACCAGTCTTAGAACTTCAGACATAATTTGTTACAGGCATAAAAATGTAAACACATTTGTATTAATGGTAACAGAAAATATTAATATTTAAAATATATAATATTAAATAAAATACATCAGAAAAATTAAGTTACAGCAAAGCACCTCTTGCATTATCACAGAAAAAATATTACGGAAATGAGATCTGATGGCATTAGGTATATGGGCAGGTATATATGTACAACAAAATCTTAAAACATCCATTTCTCAGGTTTCTAATAATTTGTTACATCTATGAGAAAAAATCAAAAATCAATGTTTTACCTATAAGTTCTTTATTTCTTTGGTCCATTGCTAAGTTACGAAGAGCAGTTGCAACAGCACATACCACCCTATCAACTTCCATACGAAGAAGCTCAACTAATATTGGTAAGCCTTTTTCTTTACGGACAGAAGCTCGAATGTCAATACTAGGCTAAAAAAATCAATCATAATGCACATATTATGGATTCTGATCACAAAGTCCTTAAAAATATAACCAGTTTAACAAAACAAATGTGCAGCAAAAAATTTTGATGACAGGAAAAAATACATAATTTGTTGCTCCTCTATTTTATCTGTGCTTTCAAGTTAAATAAAACCTGAATTATAAAAGCATCAAATTTTTGTCATAAAATAAATGAACAAAAAGGCATGACAACATATACACAATAAAAGGACAAACTGTCTTCTTATAAAAAAAAGATAAAAATAGATAGATAGGACAAACTGCCTTTCAATAAAAAAAAAAGTAACATAATTACATCATAGTTATTTGTGTTCAGGTACTGGTAAATAAATATAACAAAGTCGTAGTTATAAGAAGACACAGTCACACAGATTTTCAACATTAATAACACTCTTAATTACTTCACTGCAAGTCAAAGTGGATATTTTTATGTATTTTAGTGTAAGAAATGGAAAAGTTGTTTGACACAACTGCTACTGATACTACACGGTGCATTACTAAATTTAACCAAAATAAAAAATAGCAAGCAATCGGCTCATAAAAATACTCAAAGATTACAACTGGATGAGAACTTTATGGATAGAAAAATTTACGAGCTGGATAATTCAGTTTTGATGTTTATTATGATATGAAATTAAAAGATAACAGCAGGCCTAAAATCAAATGTTTTCCCTCAATGAAATTGCTTCCAATGCCACTACTATTGCAAAAACTGTGTGTGAACAAATCAACACATAAATCATTAATGTTAGACATGCTCAAAAGGTTTAAAAGATGTGTTGGTTCTGACATATAATGTACACAATGCATTCATTTGAGCACATTCTGCACAAAGAGATAATAAAGAAGTTGAAAAATGAGCACACACATCCCCCTCAAAAAAAAAAAACGAAGTTTTACTTCTCTTGCATCAAAGCAATAATTTTCAAAAAGTATTGCTCACATAAAGTTTAGAAATTAAATCAGGTGATGGGTTCTATTTCTTCACTGCCAACAAGTAAGTTTCTTTATACTGCACATTTCCAAATATATATATATATATATAAACGAAAAAACATGATCATATAATTGCTGATCAATCTTCCACTAGATTTTCTTGAAAAAGCTCAGTTAATACTGTATTATATTCCAAGAACAGTATTTTGCATGCCATTTAAATCAATAAGTATTTATGCAAAGAGATTAATTAGATTCATTTAAAGGTTTTTCAGAAGTGATAAAGCATGAGTCATACTAGACTTGTATAGTCATAGTGAAAACTTGGAGAAACTTGATTTCAAGTTTTTGTTATGGCCATTTTGTTTGAAAACAAAACAGCCCATAGATCAAAATCCGTCACTTGATCTCCATGCTTTACATGTTACTCAAGGCATCTTCCTAACTCAAGCTGACTGCTATCTTCTTATTATTGCTTCTATCTTCTTCTTATTCACCTAGTACTTGGCATTCAATAAATAAATAAAAAAATTCTTATCATTTTTCCTTCCCAATTTTACTCTGTCTCCTGGCCAAATGCAATAAAACTAAAGGATTTAACCAGCAAATTAATTTCTAATGTGCCCACCAGCTAGTCAACAAATACTTTACGTATCTGCTCTTCTAAATGTTACAATAAAATCTTTTCACATAAAAGGTTTTCCAGTAATGCCAATATAGGCATTACTGGAAACCATGGATACAAACCTCCATAGCCATTGTTAAGTTACTATTTCTTCGCAATCTTAGCTTAATTATGTCATTTTTAAAATCTTTTAATATTTGCTGTCATAAGGCTGTTTATGAATTTTAGTTTGTAACCTGACAAGGAATATACATGCAGTGAAAATTATCAAAATTAATAACTTCATGTTTCAACGTGGATTTAAGACAATTACAGGTAATAGGGGTAACAACTTACCTCCAATTGAATATATACAGCACGTTATGAGCTCAGCAAACATGTGTTCTCACCCCGAGAGAGGTCCAACATACGTAGCTATTTGTTAGTTAAAATGAAATATTTACAAGCTAAAACACTATTAATAATATTAATTTACAATACTTAATTAAATTACATTTACATACCTTAAACATTTAAATTTATAAAATATCCTAAAGTTAAAATGTACAAATATCAAACCTAGTTATGTCAACGGGCTGGGAGACACTGTTTGCCCAAACACTCTGTCATCGATTTGCGAGCGCTTTCGTCAGTACTCTACTGACATCCTCAGGAAATCAGCATTCACACGAGGATTCCCTAACGTGTCTCTGGTATTTGAAGTTGCACGCTGGAAACAGGAAGAGGTGTGGGTGTGGAAAGCGCTCGCGTGCAAATCGATGACAGAGTGTTTGGGCAGATGCTGTCTCCCAGCCAGTTGAGATAACTAGGTTTGTACGTTTTAACTTTAGGATATTTTAGAAGTTTAAATGTTTAAGGTATGTAAATATAATTTAATTAAGTATTGTAAATTAATATTATTAACAGTGTTTTAGCTTGTAAACATTTCATTTTAACTAACAAATATCTATAGGAAACTAGGCCTCTCTTGGGGTGGCAGCATGTGTCTGCCAAGCTCATAATGTGCCATATATGTTCAATTAGAGGTAAGTTGTTACCTCTATTACCTGTAACTGACAAAGAATATCTCTTTCTCATCTTTTTAAACTATAACTACAAAAATGGTGTATTTCTACTACTCTCTTAGACATTCACTCAGAGGACTCTCCATTTCACAGAATAAATATCACAAGACTAAATTTGACAAAAAAATTCATTTCATATAACAAAACTTCTGTGAATTCAAAAAATTCACATATGTTTGTCTTAGTTTCCTAAAATCTTTGATGGTTACACTCATCACCTGTGCGTTCTAACTGCTTAAATGCAATTAGAGCACGCAGGTAGTGAGGGGGCTAAAGGGTAGTAAAGGTAATATTTGCTAAAAATAAATAATTATTGCTAAAGGTAATATTTGCTAAAAAATAAATAATTATTGCTAAAGGGTGCACTTCCCACCTATTGTGCTGCGCCTGGCTAGGAACCTACATATTCCAGAGGTTGGACTCTTAGACTCCATCTAAACATCTCACTAACTTCCACCACAATAAGTTTAAAACTTTTAAAAATTAATGAAAGATCATACCAGGTTTCACTGCCATACATCATACTCTGATGCATGGCAGTGAAACCTGGGTATCACAGAAGAAAGATAGGAGTTCTTTGTGTGCTGGAGAAATGCGTTACTTATGGGTTTACATTCTGCAACTCTGCTAGTGATATGTACTTTTGCATGTTTCATCGGTAGTTATTATTACTGTGTTTAGAAAGTTTGGATCCTTTGCAATAATTTCTTTCCACTCATGGGGGGTTTGTGGCAAGACACGTTCTGATTATGTGAGAAATGAAGATGTGTTGCAGTTGTGTAATGTGAAGTAAAATGTTGTTAGCAAGGTGGAGACTAATATGCTTCAGTGGTTTGGCCATGTTGAAAGAATGAGTGATGAGATGCTTACTAAGAAAATCTTTTTAGCCCAAGTAGCAGAAAGGAAAGGCAGAGCAAAACCAAGGAAGTCATGGAAGGATCAGATTCAGGAGTGTCTGCATGAGAAAAAGATTATGAGTATGAAGTATAGATCTTGTGTATGGCATGTGATGGATGTCAGTGAAGCCTGAGTTGTATGTCAAGATTGCTGAAAATGGAGAAGTTTGATATGGCAGCAGTAAGTAAAAATTATCTGGTCATTTGGATTTCTTTGTGGAGCTAACCTCTGAATTTCAGAGAACAGCTTAGTGATATGATCATACAAAAGACGAATGGAATAACAAGGGTGCTACTAAGGTTTAAAAAACTGGAAGGTCACGACAGATGTTTAAAAAGGTCAGCAAAGCCTGAACAGAATAACAAAAGCAGTATAACAGCAATCTGTAGAAGCCATCAGTGAATAAGCTAAGATGTCAACTAATTCTTTCATAAGCATATACATGGTACATAGGGAACCAAGGAGATTTAATTTGCATGGCAAAGCTGTAGCATTCTGAACCTGTGTAACACTAATGGATGTCATTTGCTTGATTACATAATGCCAAAAGTAAAGTTTAAAAGAAATGTAATGTTCTAGGCAGCTTTATGATTTGGATTGGGAACTCTGTCCTACCTACAGTTTGACAATTGAGGAGCTTGCAGCAAAAGGGGGCAGCTCTCTTTTTGACATTTTGTGGGAAATAAGAAGAAACTCTTTATAAAAAATACGGTTTAGCTGAGGTTGGCAAAACATTCCTTATAGCAAAGATAACATTATCTCTAATAAATACATGTATTTTCTGAATGTCCCCCCCTAAAATGAATATAAGATAATTATAAATAAATTGGAGCTGCCCCCTTTTTGCACCAAAATGTCATAAATTTCATTAAATTTCACATCACGTAAAGGATAGAAAAACTAAATAATGTTAATAAAATGTGTTTAATGACCACTAAACAACATTACAAATCTCTTTGTTAATAAACAAATAAAATATTACAATTTTATTCATTGGCTTGCATTGTACTTGCACCAAACGGTGATTGGGGCAGCTCTCAAAACATTAATATCTTACTCATTTATTATCGAATCTATCTTGTTCTGGCACCAATTGATCCAGCATATTTTTCTTAGATTAATGAACATGTAAGTAAAAATCGACTAAAAATGGAGCAGTCCCTTTTTTGCTACAAGCTCCATAATTCTTCTGGCTCCTAGATGTTTCATACTGCAGGGCTGTAAACATGTGGGGATCACTGCAAATGTTTGGCAACTGAGGCTCCTAAGGCAGATAACAGCTCCTTTACAAGAACACTGATGTCCAAACACTATTGATAGTATAGCATATATGAAACTATGTGACAGTACTTTCATTCCTGCTATTAATATGGTTCTCATACACCTATAAACTTCCTGTAACTATAATAAACAGAAATAAATATTGCTTTAAATTGAGAATATAATAATGTTACAGACTCCTAGAAAACATGACTATTCCATTCTTTAGATATCATACAAAAGCACATGCACAAAAATTTATGACATTATTCCTTATTAAACTACATCTGAGGAATTATGATCTACTGAGATGGCAACTAAGTCACAATTTCACATAAATAAAGATGTATTTAAATTGCCATCATTGTGCAAATTACATGGAACATTCAAAAATTACTGGCAACACTTGCTAGCTGTATTGCACTGAACAAAAGCTCATTGTACATAAAGACTAATGTCTGCTGAAGGTATCTGCTAATTGTTGAAAATTTCTGAGCAGCAGTTTTAAGTGTCTTTTAGCAACGTTACTTAAAGGCTGTTACCTGACTCTACCTGAGAAACATATTTAGCAAGTATGAATAATGGTGCTTCATAAAAATTCAATTTGCCCAAGGAAAAAATACAAAACAGTGTCACAGAGGATTGCATTGGCGCTCTTTGGCCAGGCATGGCCCTTGCGCCATAAAACCTAACCAACCAACCAGAAGATTGCAGTAAGCCTGTGAAAGAGAGGCATTGCATTTTCACACTGTTGCTGGGTGGGTTTGTGCATTTCAGGATGGAAGCAAAAATGGGAAACACAAAGCTGGTATGAACAGACCCATTACTGCAAGTGATGATTTGCATGTTGCTGCTGTGGAAGCTTTACTAGAGGATGGCTGCCACTGGACATGCTCCACAATGGCAAAAGGAATTGATATTGTCCTGTCAATCATCTTGTTCATCTTAAAGCAGAAACTGCACAGGAGGAAAATCTGTGCTCAATGAATCCTATGCAACCTCATCAAAGTGCAGAAGTGGTGCCACTGGCTAGATTACAGCTGGAACGCCATGAGCAAAGGTGGGAGAACTCTTCCTTTCTTGTTTCATAACAATCAATGAGACGTGGGTTTGGGCATACCAACACGAGCTGAAGAGAATCAAGTTAGTGATGACACCATGGCTCACAACAGTCTCTAAAATGTTGTTAAGCAGGACCCATTAAAGCTCATGTTCAATCAGGGATGTCTCTAGACTTCGAAATCAGGTTGGGTGAGCATTATTTTTGGTGGGGCAAGTTTGAGAGCAACTATATTTACGAAACATTGAAAGAACAAATTTGAATGCTTTTCCCTACTGGCTACAAAAGAAATTGGTGCAATCCCCACCCCCTTAACCTGGACATACATGTCACTGGTGTAAGATACAAGTGTTATTAGAATGCCAACTTCAACTTTTGCTTACCCTGAATGCATTGTCTTAATTGCTCTTCAGAATTTCATTTTTGCTTACAAAAATAGTACTGTACTTGGACAATTTATTTAAAGGAAAATGTAGTTTTTGTTTGTCTAAATCATATTTTAACATTGTGCCATGCAGACACAATCTTCTCCCTCCTTAGTTCCCTTCCTTCAAGCCAGCGACTTTGCCTTGCACTCCTCAACTACAAAGCAGTCATCAGCCACTTCCTGCACTCTCACCGCCCCGGGGCAGTCTTAAGAGCACTACTGTATCTTTAGACTCCACTTTCCGTGTTGAAATCCCCTATTTTGTGAAGAAAACAAACAGCAGAGCAATTAGTAGAGAGCCCCTCAGTTAATTCCTATTCACCCTCCTCATTAGCCCCCCTAGCCATACAAACATGAAAAAGAGGCATAAACTAAGGAATTGGAAGAGTGGAGAACCGGTGAATTTTTATGGCCCTGTGGATGTTACTTTGATAACCTTTCTACGGAGACGTAAACAACACACTTCCTAGGGAAAAATATGTAGGGCTACATGAAGTAAAACACTAAACCTATTATTACTTTGCAAGTCCAGATTATATATTAAAGTTAAATATATTGAAAAATGGCACATTTCGAACTGGGTGTGCAGCAGGGTTGGCTCAAGCCCAACCTTGCATCTCCTTGGAGACATCCCTGAGTTCAATGGGACTTATGAATATGAATAGGTACTACTTGTTCACATTATTCCTCCAAACACCCCAGTAGGTACAGCATACTATTGTAACTACCTGGATCATTTATGAGCTGCAATATGTTGTAAGTCTCCTCATCTCCAAAGGTCTGGTTCCATCATGCTGCATGACAACATCCACTGTCACATAGCCAACACAGTGATTACTATTGTGAAGGTGGAATTTCTAGAACACACTTTTACTCGCTAGACACGAATCCCGGAGATTATGACCTCTTTGGTAAAACAAACAAACAAACAAACAAAAACGCTGCAACGGCTATGCTTTCAAACGTGAGAAGACATGATATGAGCTACTAGCGATGAATTCGGGCTGAATTTTAGGAGCCCAGGCCCAGCCCGCTTTGTTTGATTAATTACATGTGTTTGCTAAGCCCGTGTCCGCCCGGGCCCGGATTTTTTGAAAATTTTGCTTATCAAGGCTTGCATTTATGCATTATACGCTGGCCAATGATATGGCCCAAGCAAGGATTAGTTTAAAAATCATTAGTTTAAAAAGTTTAGTTCAGTTAATCCACTTTACAATATTAATATGTTTTTAGAAATACTACGCCTAAAGCCAAATGTTCTAAAATGTGGATTTGAAAATAAATAAATAATCAACATGCCCTTCGACCGTATCAGGAGAATCAGTAATTTTGGTAAAAGCTGAAGAAAAGAAAATCGTTTAGAAACAAAAAATTCCATTAATTATTTTTTTTTTATTTCTAAATTTACTTTTATTTTGAATAAATTGCATTATAAAATGTACAATGCCGTACAGACAGTTACAAGTGTTTGAAATGTTGACTCTAGAAAACTAATCTTTGCAATTAATTTACATATATTCTAATTGGTAAAAGTAGTTTAGAGTGATGTAGTAGAATATAAAAAAAACGCATGTAGGGAAATTTCAAAAAAAAAAAAAAAAAAAAAAAAGAATGTAAAAGCATTCCAGACTCGATTATTCTGCATTTTGTAACATTAACAAAGCTTTGCGCTTAATAGTATAATAATCACATCATACGTACATATCACTAAGCTGTTCTCTGAGATTCAGAGGTTAGCTCCAAAAAGAAATACAAACTTCACCATTTACAGCGATCTTGACATACAACTCGTGCTTCACTGATATCCATTACACGCCTTACACAAGATCTTTTATACTTCATACTCATAATCTTTTTCTCATGCAGACACTCCTGAATCTGATCCACCCATGTCTTCCTTGGCCTTCCTCTGCCTTTCCTTCCTGCCACTTGGGTTGAAAAGATTTTCTTAGTAAGCATCTCATCACTCATTCTTTCAACATGGCCAAACCACCGAAGCATATTGGTCTCCACCTTGCTAACAACATTTTGCTTTACATCACACAACTGCAATACATCTTCATTCCTCACACAATCAGATCGTGTCTTGCCACAAACCCCACGTAAGTAACGCATTTCTCCAGCACACAAACGACTCCTATGCTTCTTCTGCAGTACCCAAGTTTCACTGCCATACATCAGAGTAGGAACAATTACTGTTTCATACACAGCCATGCGGGACTCTCTAGAGAACCCATCATTCCTGTGAAAACCTCCCAGAGCAGCTATGACTTTCAAAGAAGAATTCACTCGCCTACTTATTTCACCATCCAACGTGTTCTCTCTGTCAAACATGCTTCCCAAATACACAAACTCAATCACCTGGTCAATCACAGTGCCATTTATACTTACATTACATTCAGTGCTACCCATTCCTCTCTCAAACACCATAACTTTGGTTTTTCCTTTATTTATACTCAGTTTGAATTTCATGCAAACTTCGTGCATCCGAGTCAACATACTCTGCAACTCACTTTTGCTCTCTGCCAACAGGACAGTGTCATCAGCATACAGCAATCTGAACACACGGATATCACCAAGACATAAACCACTATTATCTATTTTGGCCTCACGCATGCATGCGTCCATAAATATATTAAACAGCCATGGTGACATTACACAACCTTGTCTAACTCCTGCACCAATGGAAAACCATTTTGATAAAACACCATTCACTCGTACACAAGCTCTACTACCAGCATACATGGCTTTTACATTATTAAGTAGATTCCCAGTAACACCATATTCATTCAATACCTTCCACAAAAGTGTCCTATTCACTCGGTCGTAAGCTTTCTCTAAATCTATGAAGGCAGTAAAAACTTTCTTCCCAACAGCCAGATACTTTTCAATCATCATGCGTAATGCAAAAATCTGGTTAGTGCAGGATTTACCAGGCATAAAACCACTCTGAACATCCTACACTTTCAACGATGTAAGACCCCGTACTTTTTCAATAACAACCTTACCAAACACTTTCCCTGGCACACTTAGTAGGCTAATACCACGATAGTTCTTGCATTCAGTCTGATCACCTTTTCTCTTATACAAAGGAACAATAATAGCATCCTTCTAATCCCGAGGGACCATTCCTAACTCCCAGCACAACTGGCAAATTTCAGTTAACCAGTCAATTATAGAATCACCACCATACTTCAACATCTCTGCAGTTATGCCATCAACTCCCGGAGCCTTACCATTCTGAAGAGATTTTAGAGCTTTACACACTTCTTCTCTTGAGATCCCTCCTGTGCTTTCATCCCTCATTGTGACATCGTCTGCATCTGTCTCAGAATCATTTTTGCTCTCCTGATCTAATAACTCACAGAAGTATTCACCCCATCTTTCACTTAACTCATTGGGCTCCCATATCATTTCCCCAATCTCATTCTTCACACAACTTACAACTTTGTTTCCCCTATTTTCCCTGAGTCTCATGTACTTCCAGAAGGACTTTCTATCTTTCCAAAAAGCCAGTTCATGCCTTTCCACTTTCTCCTTCCTATCTTTTGCCTTACTGTGGCGAATCAGCTTAGCAGCTTCACGCTTCATACAGCGATACTCATCCACAGAGACTCTACCTTGCAACATCCCCAAATAGGCTTCCTTCTTTTTCTTTACTGCCTCATCAATCTCACTATTCCACCAAGCATCACCTCTATTGTTACCCACTATTGTGGTGCCACAGACCTCTTTAGCAGCAGTGACAACACAGTTCTTAAAAATTCCCACTTCTTTTCTACATCCCTCTCACAAGATTTCAGATCCTTCAGTCGTTCTCTGAGTAATATATACTGATTTCATTGTCCCGTTCCGCCAATCTGTCTTGGCTCCACGGGGACTTATTGAGCACCTTGGATGTTATTTTGACATGTTGCGACAATTATCCTGCCTTGAGACGCCGGTTCGGACCCTGGCCACTCCAATGGCCTAGAGACCAGCCCGTGGTGACGTGCTGGCAGGCGACCTAGTATACCTTGTCTGGGTTCCCGCTCTGTCTGGCGGGATAGGTCGTTTCTTACTTTATCGTTGACTGGAAGATTCCTTGCCCTCGAACTTTTTTTGGGGAATAATTTCCCTTTATTTTCTTTTTCAAAACATCTACACACATGTATGCACTGTCCTCATGCTTAGGACTTACAACATCAAGAGATAGCAAAAAATTTATTTACAGAATATTTACATTGGTGGTCTCTTCGTCTGCTTTCCCACCCTCATTCATCTTCCGAATCGCTTTCGGTGTGCACGTTCACCTCCTGCGTTTCGGTCCCCGTTTGATTGGGGAAGATGGTATGTTGCTGGAGGGTTAGCCCTTCAACCAAGGCTATTATCCCCCTCCTGTTAACGGAAGATTGGATGAGCAGATCCAATCTTCGCGTTCTTTGCACACCTGGGATCAGTGTGTTTCTCCATTCGGCGAAGCCACTGCATTCAAGTACGCAGTGTTCTATGCTTGCCGTTCTCTTTCCACAGGGACAAGTGCAGTTCCTGATGGCAAATCTGCCTAGGTATTCAGGGCTGATGCCA
The DNA here is from genome assembly GCA_039090855.1 of Macrothele yani. NCBI lineage: Eukaryota > Metazoa > Arthropoda > Arachnida > Araneae > Macrothelidae > Macrothele > Macrothele yani. The sequence goes on from CM076996.1 coordinate 122,627,111, forward strand.
TGGCCACTGAGTACTTGATTCAGGAACTTATTTGTCTGTGCTCGTTTGGTCGAGACCTTCGGAAACACTCTGTGTGTCTTCCGCCCTGTCTCTCCCGTGTCCCATCTGACCTGCCATTCGGTCATGGTCCGACGTGCTAATGCTGCGCGAGTACACCTTCGCGGCGTTTTGCATTGCACGTCGACCGTCTCTTTCAGCGTGGCTGCCTTCGCCAGCTGATCTGCCCTTTCGTTTCCTAGGGTTCCGACATGGCTTCGTACCCAGTGGAAACTAACTGCCCCATCTCCCTCTGCCCTCAAGAGGGTTTTGATCCTCTGGACGATGGGGTTTCTTCCCCTGAATCTACTCAGAGCCTGCAGTGCTGCCTCACTGTCCGAGTAGAGTTTTATTCTTTCTTCACTACGCCTGGGGAGTGCCCAGGTGAGTGCCGTCTCTATCGCCAGAAGTTCTGCCTGGAAGACAGAAGCGTTCTGCGATAATTTCACGCTTCCTGCAGTGGCTTCGTTCCCGTCCGAGAACGCACAGAAGCCTGCCCCCACTTGTCCCTTCAACTTTGAGCCGTCCGTGAACAGCTCATGCCCAACTCCCGTGGGTGTTCTCTGAGTAAGTCAGAGTACCGCTGATGATCTTCAAGGAGCCTATTAACCTTTATTCTTTCTATCCTGGGTCTCTTCCTATTCCTCTTCCTCCAACCAACATTAAGTTTCACTCGTGACACTACCAAGTAATGATCAGAACCAACATCCGCACCTCTCATCACACGGGTGTCAACAACTAAGTGCTTCAAACGCTGATCGTAAACAACATAATCTATCACACTCTTTTGACCAAGAGTACGATTTTCCCAAGTATATGTGTGGATATACTTGTGGTTGAAAAATGTATTAGATACACACAAACCATTCTCAATGCAGAGTTCAATTAATCTTTCACCATTATCATTCACACAAGGATCATTAAACTTACCCAGAACATTGTCAGAAATTGCATTCTGCACACCTACTCTAGCATTGAAATCCCCTGCTATTATAACTTTTTCTTTAACACCAAACTGGCTCAAAACAGCTTTTAGCTCATTCCAGAAATCTTCTTTCTTATCAGAAGGTTCCGAGTCACAAGGAGCATACACTACAACAATTACAATTTTCTGAAATTTCACTTTCAAACGAATCCAGAGAATTCTCTCACTTATGCAACTATAATGAATCAAGTTGTTCTTCATCTTTTCACTTAAAATCACACCTACACCAGCCTGTCCTCTCATATTATCCAATACTCCAAACCACACACTCACCGTGCCATTCACTTCTTCTACCCCAATTTCCTTCTTTTTGGTTTCACTTACACACAGCACATCCAGTCTATACTTATTCATCTCCTCAATCACCTCACTCATCTTGCCATTTATACCTCTAGTATTCCATACACCAATCCTACATTCACTCAGCCGAGATCTCTTTCTCATACGCTGTTTAGAAAGTCCAGGTCGATTCCGTGGTGGACCGTCCTTCTCAAGTGTGGTAGGTGCACCATATCCTACACTTGAGTCATTCTTAATATTTCTTTTTGTCTTTTTAATCAGGTAAGTACATAATCACATAATCACAGTATAATAAGCACAATATTACCATATGTGTGTGCAGTTTCCAGATCAAGTTCATCATGAAAAAAGAGAGAGAGAGAGAATTGCATCTAATGCCTCAGTGCTTCACCTTGATCTTCTGTTCTCTAAAACTTGACCTGCTGCACTAAAAACACCAACGTCACCCCAAAATTCGCGGGAGTGAGGAAATTTAAAAAAATAAATTACAATACTTCTAACTGCATAATTTTGGAAATTAATACATTGTTTTAAAGATAAGATTCTTGATTTTTAATAAAATACAAAAAATGGGAATGTGATTTTTTTCCCATTTCAATACCAGACCTCAAACTAATCCTTGCTTGGGCCATAGCTTTGGACAATGCACAATGCAAGTCTTGCTAGGCAAAATTTGTCTTGCAATGGCAGCTAGCTTAGGAAATTGAAAATCCTTCCACCATGGTAACAAATCCACAATGAAATTCAACATGTGTAATTCAACCGGACTCGGAATATGTGTTGCATTAATTACAGTAATGAAATTCAAGATGTGTAATTCTGAGCCCGGGCCTGGTTTTTTTGGTAGTTAATGAATTCTGAGCCCGTCTCATCTCTAATACCTACCACAAAACAATGCTGCACATAGTGTACGACATCTTCCCATATGTGGTAATGTATCTGTGCTTTGGCAGGAGATTACTTTTAGCAGTTGTAGAGCTATGGAATAAGTAATAAATGCACAATGCCTAAATTATGATGTTGCTACTAATTTTTGAATGACGCATGCATATAAAAGTATTTTTCTCTCATCTTGTACTGAATGGAAAACATCTGTTATATCACATAATTTTCTAGCTTGATTAAACAGACAAGAGAAGAAATATGTGATATATATTAAGTAGTACAACTTTACATACCTGCCAATAACATGCTGCAAGGTTTTGTATGGCACCAGCAGCTGCCTCCAATGTCTCAGGATTTGAACATTCAGAAAGAAGTGATAAGTAGCATTGGGCAACTTCTGGTTGCCACAGTAGAGCCATACCACCAACTGGATCTGACTGACTAATTGGATTCTTTGTCAAAGGAATTCCTTCCCTCCTCTGTTTTTCTAATGAGTGGGAAATTTCTTTCTTTTTCCTGTTAGCTCCAAAGCAGCCCAAGTTTTCACCAACAGCTGAAAAATTTTAATAAGTTGAGCTTCATTATAAACAAAGAAAATCCACAATATGAAAAAAAGCAACAACAAAAATTTAAAATTAACATCCTATGTGAGACAATCCAAATGTATGGGAACTGAACCAGTAAAAACAACAAATTTTTACTTGCAAGGATGATAGATAACTTTCAGTGGCTGCTGACCACAGGTGAGGAGATCCCCATGATTAAAACAACATATGTGTCATTAATTATTACAACATATGACTTTGTTCTCTCATCAGAGCCATTCATGTGCGCTTCACTTGAATGAATTATGTTGGCGATTTAGTTGGGCTTGGATGTGTATCTCATTGCTTGCAGCCTGTAATATTATTCAGCCCTACATTCTTGTTGTACTTACCAGATTATGTGATGATGCCTGAAAGTGAAAATGGTAGTACCTACTACAACCTACCCTTCTTTACTGCTAACTTCAGTGTTCAATAAAAAATGATAAAACATATTTGGACATCTACAAAACTAGGAAACTATGGGATGAGACTATTATTGAAATCCTAAACCCAAACAGTTGATCTGTTCAAGTCATGGATGGACATTTCCTTCAGTTTAGATTTAGCTATGTGCGGTGTACAGGGGTGACTGTGAGGTGACAAAGAAACCCTGAAACTCTCAGCTGAGTGCCAATATACTGTACATATAATACATATTACGAATATTTATATATATTATGCAGCTATAAACTAGCTACACAACAAACAGGCCCTAGTGCTTGTGCAGTTAAACTTCGCCTCTTTTCTTGCACCCAATTTTTTTTACTGTGCAAAATCCTTCAGGCATTGCATTTTTGAAATCAAATTTTGCACTTCATATTATATGATATATTATTAAAATAACCAATTACTTACCCGAAAGATCATGGTCACTTTTTCCCTTTAACACATCAAGCACGTCACCATCATCATGCACTGTTGTTGGCCTTCAAAGGTTGAAATACTCCTTGCCTATGAGATTCATTCTTTCGGGGATGAAACATTGTATTTTCCTTTTTTTTTTTTTTTTTTTGTTACTTACTGGACAAAAACGCAGGTTTCCCTCTGCCATATGAGACGTAACCATAGCTCGTCTTCTCCATAAAAACCTCACAAAAATACACACCATATCACTCATTCATACATTCAGTTAAAAACACTATGTACATTAATTACACTATTTACATTCCCAGGCAGTTAAACCTTTGTCAACTACGACTAAAAAAGTGCTCCATCTGTTTTAAACTCCATGCTAACCCTACTGCAAGTGCCAACCTCATTCAGCCCGTCATACACAATTCTCTAACGCTTTCAACAGGCTACTGTCATATCATTAATGAATTGTACATAAATATGCGCAATTTGCTGGTGTTTAATACCTTAAAAGTGCAAATATTATGATTCATATTATATGTTAATTGAGCAGTCTATGTGGATTAGTTTTACTTGAAGCCTACGGTGGATTCCATTCAATTTCTAAAAGTAGCTCATTGGATTAACCGAATTTAATATAATTAAATTATTTGATGTAGATGCAACTTTCAAAATAACGAAAAAAAAGCCTTCCTTTCAGCAGGCTGTTATCTCGAGAGCTTGTTTGATAACAAAAGAAACACTCAAGGTGTCACAAATCGTCTACATTCACCATCTGCACGGACAATTGCGGTGTTTTTAATCAAACACTGTAATTCCCAAAGAAAATGGAACTTTAACTTTTAGTTATCATTTCATAGATTTTTAGAAATGAAATGTCCGAATCATTTCAAATTCTTCTAAAACTTAAAAAATTGGAATTATGGGTTTGGAATGTGACAAAAACCCGGAATTCCGGGCTACACCCAGATTACAAACAGGTCTGGGTGTACCAATGCCTGAACTGTCAGTCAAATGTGATTTAAGTATAATTAAATTTGGAATAAAATGTGTCACCCAGTCCTGAAGACACCTTTCTTTTCATGCTGCTGACATATATATTGCAGAACTATAGCCTGCAGGAAATCAAGATAAAGGAATTATGTTCAGGTTTGGTTTACATTTGTAATATGACTCTTGCCATAGTACCATCAAACCAGTATTATTGTTGCCCAGAAGAGTTTAACATTGCTTTATTGGAATCCGGAGAAGAACAAGAAAACACGGAAGTATGATCGGGCACAATAAAAACATAGGAGCGGGATCCATTCCATTGCCCTAATGCATCATAACTTGCATAAATATGGTTCGATTTCAATGAAATTTTAGTATGTGGTAGGAAACTATCTCAGGCAAACCCTATTGAAAATGGACGAAATGGAGTCAAAGGTCACGACATAGGAGCGGGATGCATTCCATTGCCTTTATACATCATAACTTGCATAAATATGGTTTGATTTCAATGAAATTTTAGGGGACCACTTGGGGACGATACTGTTTGAAAATGGGTGAAGTGGGGTCAAAGGTCATAACATAGGAGTGGGATGCAATCATTGCCCTTATGCGTCATAACTTGCGTAAAAATGGTTCGATTTCGATGAAATTTTAGTATGTGGTACGGGATCACCTGGGGATGAACTCTATTGAAAATGGCATAAATGGGGTCAAAGGTCAGGACATAGGAGCAGGATCCATTCCATCTCCCTTATGCGCTATAACTTATGTAAAACTGCTTCGATTGAGGCAAAACTTTATCATGTTGTTCCGGAAGTATACTTTACCGGTTCTGTTGAATATCATTGAAATGGGGTCAAAGGTCCGGACGTTGGAGCGAGATTTATTCCACAGCCGTTATCCTCATAACTTGAGTAATGATTTCTGGTATGTTGGAAAGCATATCCTAATCAATGCATTGCATGATTTTACTAACTTGTTTTATATGGTTCTCTGTTTTTCACAAGACATTAAGGTGGACGTCAAGTAATTTTGCTGCCTATACTTCCAATGGAAAAACTTCTGTACACATTTTCTTCACAATTAATGTGTTCCCAAGGATGAAAATTTGAACATTGATTAAAATAGCTTCATTTTATAACCTGGAATACTTAATATTTTCTAAAACATAACCATAATTATGTAATCCACAAAGTACAGGTCGCACCATTTTTTCTGGACCACCAAAGGAAAAGTTATTGATTTTTAATATAATTGTGGTTATGTTTTAGAAAATATTAAGTATTCCAAGTTATAAAATGAAGCTATTTTAATCGATATTCAAATTTTCATCTCTGGGAACGCATTAATTGTGAAGAAAAGGTGTACAGAAGTTTTTCCATTGGAAGTATAGGAAGCAAAATTACTTGACGTCTACCTTAAAAAAATGTTTTTTGTTGAGTGAAAGTAAATAATGCCATTTACCTTGGTTAAAATTTGACAATACTGGTCCAGTTAAACAGAAAGGCGCCCCAGTGGCACCATGGTCTTAGCGCTGGATTATGAACATTCATCCGTGAAGGGCCCAGGTTCAAATCCCAGTGAGGCATGGATGTTGTGGTTGTCTTATAGAATTGGTTTGCTCCCTTCCCTGGAACCAGTGACTCTAAATTAGGGACGGGTGACTTCTTATATAGCCCATTGAGTTACTTATGGTGGTAATTAAAACCCCAATAAAGAAAATGAACAGAAAATGAAATTCATTTTGGTTGAGAATATTCTTTATTACCTATACATAAATTTATGTCATAACCCAGTTTGTAGTCCTATCCACACTAAAATGAAAAAAAAAAAAAAAAAAAAAGCTAGGATGACATAAGACCAGTTAAATTCTTTGCATTCTTCCTATATCATGGGAGAGGGGCTACATGGTAGCATATTTCTTTGCTGTAATCAGGTGCATTATCTGAAAACAGAAAACAATATGAACTATTATTAAAATATGCAAAGTGTTCATGAGATGGAGTTTTGTAAAAACCAGCTTTATATCCAAGAAACATCCATTCATTAACACTTTTTAATCAGTGAAATTTTAGTATTGTGATTTTATGCTTGTTACTACCCATCTCAATCTTCACAGTTGTGAATAATTTTAAATAATAATTTGGAAATCATTTTTTTAATGATTTGACAATTATTGATAAATTGTCAAAATTTTAATATAAACTTCTAAATTTAACTGATCATGATGATGATAATACCTAGTGAGGTGTTAAGGCAGACGTAACTGGTAAATGGCGTATACTCATGCATATCATCTTGATAAATAAGAACACCAAATGCATCTGCAATTTTATCGATATGGTTTCTAAGTTCATTCTCATTGTGAATCAATGTCAAATCCAGACCATGTAGTTCTAAATTTTTATTGTGATGATATTGGTTTATTTCGTTAATATCACTTTTTAATTTTTGTATCTGGAGACGTTTCATATCAACCTGTTGAATAAGATCATTCTGGGTTATTCTTAAATTTTTGTTTTCATTAAGGAGTGATTCACATTGTCTAGCAATCTCATTATATTTAGTAGATACTAGTTCAATAGTTTTTTTATACTCTTCCAATTCCTTCTTAAGCTCAAGTATTGGCTCGAGCTTAGTATTTATTTCATTCAGTGATTTCCTCAATTCCTGTCTAACCTCATCATTTGATTCCTAGACTTTTAAATTAATGTCACTCAGTGCTTTCAATAACACATCCATATTAAGATCAGATACATCTCCAGTGGATGGTGTACTCGTCCTAGATACATTTGAATGAGCGCCAGTTTTCCAGGTCCCTATTCTACATAAACCAATATCAAACTTGATACAACAAGTAAATTATAATATGACCTCTAAACCAAATTAATACTTCAGCCTTCTCAAATCATAGATAGATGGCAGCACTCCACCAACATGTAGGTGGAAATCTATAAGTTCAATTCTAATGCCCTAAATTTGTCATCCCAAACAAACACAATAAAATAGATGGCAGAGTTAGTTATATTCCTTGTGGTTTGGTCTTCAGAAATTCCAAATCACAGAATTGAATTATAATTAATTGCATATGTCAACATCTGCTAATAAATAACTCACCAAATTTCGGAAGTCCAATTCTGTCACAAGAAGACCACACAGTTATCTATATCGATGTTTTTATAGCACTACCGACCATTCTGAAAGTGTTTTATAATAATTGACATAATTACAGCAAAAGTAGGATGTATTATTTATCATTTACTATATACTATATCATGACAAGCAAGGGTAGCACAATCTATTACATCAACATGACTGACTTGACTCCTGTGATACGTTTGGATTATGGATATATATTTATGGATTATACCCACATGAAGCCAAAATTGACAATACTGGTTTGTCTTGGTAATTACAGTTATGTGCAGATTGCTCTATGCTGATGACACAGCCCTTTTGGCGAAGAGCAAAAGTGAGTTGCAGAGTATGTGTCCTGGATGCATGACGCTTCAGATGACATATAATGTAAAGCAAAATGTTGTTAAAAACATGAAGACACATATTCTGAGTTGATTTAGCCATGCTGAAAGAATGAGAGGTGGGATGGTAACTAAGAGAATTTATTCAGCCCAAGTAGCAGGGAAAAGAAAGGTAGAGAAAGGTCAACAAAGTCATGGGAGGATCAGATTTAGGACTGTCTGGATGAGAAAAAGATGAGTAGGAAGTACAAAAAGTCTTGTGTCAGATGTGTGATGGATGCCAGCGAAGTTCAAGTAGTGTGCCAAGATCACTGTAAATGGAGACATCAATGGTAAGTAAAATCCAGCACCATCAGCTTTAATTTTTGTATTTAGCTGATGAGCTTTCTTTGAAGAGCTGACCTTTGAAACTGGGAGAACATACATATACTGATGAGCCATTACATTACGACTACCTACCTAATAAGCTGTAGGACCCCCTTTGGCCTGCAAAACAAGGGCCACTCGGCGATGCATCGATTCGATGAAGTGGCGATAGGTATCCTGAGGTATCTGGTACCATAATGTCAACAGCAGGTCCTCCAGCTCCCTTACACTTCAGAGTGGTAGTGATTTAGCATGAAGCTGCTTTTCCAAGTCCACTATTGTAGCTGTGGGTACAGTTTCCGTTCCCTTCTGGCAACAATGAGCTGCAGACTACACATGGCTGGACTACGGCTTCCAGACCCAAGTATCCCCCTTGGATGAAGCTGTCTTTCAAAAGCATAACTTATGGTAAATTTTGTGATTCATTTATTTTTATAAGCTGTTAATCTTTCATGTACTTTTAATTACCTCAAATTTTATGGGGTTTGGAAATGACTTTTTTGGTTTCTAGGAGGCCACAACATCAGTGCCCATTATAATTTAGTGGTGCATTTGATTAAGATTTGCTTGTTTTTCCTCATTGTTTTATAGAACACTATAATATATAATTCAAGCATAAATGTCCTCATATACAGTACAGCAGAACAATGGACACTTGTATTAAAGCTTTAGTAAACTACAATTGTGATAGATATATACTTACCCTTTATTGGAGCACTAGCTCTTGAGTGAACAGGTGAGAATATGTGCTTGTCATAATCAGGATCTTCTACCTCTTGGCAACGGTATGACAAATTTCTAAGGACGCATACACAGTTTTCAACACTTTTATTGTCCATATCATTTTTGCCAATAGCTGTCCTTACAAGATATACCATAGCCTCAACTAAGCCTTCACAGATTCTCAACTTTTTTCTAGCAAACTCCCCAGCAGAGCTAACATTCCTAGAAATTAAAAGAGAATTTTGTAACTTATGCAAATAATATATATTTCAAAAAAATTTCAAATGCATTATGCATACAAAGATTGTGTATGCAGCTTTGAATGTTACATATACAGTAGGCCAGAGCGTAGAATTTTTTTTGAATTTTGATATGCCCTAGTGCAGAAAAGTTCTGTATTGCTACGTAAACCATGTGCAAAAAATTTAGCAAAATTCAAATAATATCTTACGGTTCCACTATACCTCTAAAATTTCGATATTTGGGTAAAATCGTCACATTTCCATGTCCATTGTGAGAAAAGAACTATGTTTGTTACAGACTTTCCCTAGTGCGCAAAAACTATCTGTTGGTACCTAAAAGATGTGCACAATTTTTCAGGCAAAGCAACTAATATCTTATGGTTCTAATTTAATGCAACAATCCTCCATGTTTAAGGAAAATTGCAATACTTTGACACCTAGTGTTCACCATGTGATTTGTTTCCTAGTTGTGTTAGTGTATGCACTACTGCACTGAAAGCATAACATATTGTGCAAATGTGCAGTAGTGCACACTGCACATGGTGCAGCTCTTCACATTTCTCATGTTTCAGAAAAATCCCAGAACTCATCATGAGGAGGTGGCTGCACAGCAAGTTCCACCCATACCCAACCACCCATCCATTAGGGCAAGTCAATTTTCTGTTCTTTTTTAATCTTCAATTTCCTGTTCTTTATTAATTTTTACCCGGAAATCTGATTTGCTTTCGAAGGCTGGTATTATTTTCCGTGCTTCCAACCATACTCTAATAAATCAATCCCTTTGTTCTTCTTCGCAAACAGCAGTAGATGCTTCTGTTGTCAACTTAATGCATCACTCCACTCCCTGATTGTGACTAGGTAAGTTTTGCGTGCCCAATCGCTTAACAATGTCCTTACAGTCATTGTTGCATAGGTTCATTATTTCAGCATCGGTTAAATGAGCAGTTAATGGCAGTTCGCTTCAGACGCATGATTGCCAGTCAATTAGGTCAAAATAATCCTCTTCCTGGAAGTTGAACTGAGGAATTTCAAATTCACGACTTGCATTGCAGTTTTGTGCCCTTGCTTTAAGGATCCTGCAGAAGCCAAGTTCTCTGATGTTTCCTCTCGTCTGAGATCGTAGCCAGAAGTATTGATTCTGGATGGGCAAAATAACCATTCCTTTGGATTATGTGGTCCAGAACGCTCTTCAAATCCTGGGTGAAATATCTGGATGTATGGATGGCCTTCCACAAATTCCATGCTTCATAATGACAGTGAGGGTGTGATCTTATAAGTGAACCACATGAGCGCATAAACCTCACAACAAATTGTGCCAGAATTTTAAATGAATCTGAAGGCTAAGAAGTACTAATATAAAGGCGCAAAATATGAATAGCCGTTGTTTGCCACCGTGCATGGCTCATTTTCCCGGTGCTTATGTGCCAGGCTTGATGACCATGTATGCGTTGTCACAGCGTGGCTAATGTCCCACAGGTATTTCTGAGACTTGTTAAGATCCCTTGCAATTTTTTCATCATGTTCAGGAAAACCTGCTTCAATTACTTCAAATTTCAAAACCGGTAGATTTTTGCAGCTCTCCAGCTGTTTGCCGATTTCGCCCTGAAAGTGTTTTTGTGCCACTCGTTTGGCCATCCAAATGTTGAATTAAGTGACGGAGTGTCAGCTTGTTTCCGTGCGACTGGCATATGCTTCACTGAAGAGGTTTTTGGCAGGGTAGCTCTAGAATGTGAATTGCACCTCCTTTACACCCAGTATTAACGACTGTTCCATCACAACCAATCACCAATAGTTTGCTTAGGTCGATATTCTTGGCATGTAAGAAATCCAGCAGACATATGGCAATGTCTTTTGCGGTGTAAGATGTAGGAGTGGTATGCCCAGGATATTTACTTCCAGGTTCTTCCAGCATAGTCACGTGTTTTTCAGTAATAGTTTTTTAGAACCGCTTTCCTTTCCTTTCTTCATACATTATGGTTTGGTCCTTACGCCTGTCGAAATATAGCACTTTAACAACTTTACATGCAGTCAGATTATCGTTTTGAAGCTGTTTTCTCCGTTTTTTTTCTCTGCCTTCTAATTTTGTGCCTACCTATAACACTTGAAGTATCAGCTTGAGTTATCATTCCCACATCTTCCAAAAGTGCACTTGCAATGATGACTCCATACATCCAGATATCTCACACAGGATTTGAAGAGATTTCTGGACCGCGTAATCCAAAGGAATGGCTATTTTGGCCATCCAGAATCAATACTTCTGGCTACGATCACAGACGAGAGGAAACATCAGAGAACTTGGCTTCCTCAGGATCCTTAGAGCAAGGGCACAACACTGCGATGCAAGCCGTGTATTTGAAATTCCTCAGTTCAAGTTCCAGGCGAGAATCATTTTGACCTAATTGACTGGCAATCATGCATCTTAAGCGAACCGCCATTGACTGCTCATTTAACCGACGATGAAATAATGAACTTATGCAACAGTGACTGTAAGGACATTGTTAAACGATTGGGCACACAAAACTTCCCTTGTCACAATCAGGGAGTGGAGTGATGCATTAAGTTGACAACAGAAGCATCTGCTGCTGTTTGCGAAGAACAACAAAGGGATTGATTTATTAGAGTATGGTTGGAAGCACGGCAAAAAATTCCAGCCTTCGAAAGCAAATCAGATTTCTGGGTAAAAAGTAATATAGAACAAGATATTGAAGATTGAAAAAGCAGAACAAAAAATTGACTTGCCCTAATGGATGGGCGGTTGGGTATGGGTGGAACTTGCTGTGCCGCCACCTCCTCATAATGAGTTCTGGGATTTTTCTGAAACATGAGAAATGTGAAGAGCTGCATCATGTGCAGTGTGCACTACTGCACATTGCACAATATGTTGTGCTTTCAGTGCAGTAGTGCACACAACAGGAAACAAATCACATGGTGAACACTAGGTGTCAAAGTATTGCAATTTTCCTTAAACATGGAGTATTGTTGCATTAAATTGGAACTATAAGATATTAGTTGCTTTGCCTGAAAAATTGTGCACATCTTTTAGGTACCAACAGATAGTTTTTGCGCACTAGGGAAAGTCTGTAACAAACATAGTTCTTTTCTCACAATGGACATGGAAATGTGGTGATTTTGCTTAAATATCAAAAGTTTGGAGGTAAAGTGAAACCGTAAGATATTATTTGAATTTTGCAAAATTTTTTGCACATGGTTTATGCAGTGATACACAACTTTTCCGCATTAGGGCATATAGAAATTCGAAATTTTTTTTTACGCTCCTGCCTAATATACAGGGTGAAAATGTTTGGCTGAACTTTGGGAACTTGTTATACCTTCAATTCTGTGAAAAAAGTCATATATACATAGCACGGAAACACTTTTCTACAGAGATATACGGATGTATAGTAAAAATGTGCACCAGCTGCTTCACAGGCAAATGGAGGCTCATAATGATGTGAAACCAATGGGATAAAAACATGATACCACTCACATATTTTTGCTTTTGTTTTACCTGTGCTAACACTAAGTAGTTCACAAATACCTGAGGAGATAACATATCTAAATCAAAAATGGCAAACAAAAAAAATAAAAAAATTAGGAAAAGAAATTCCCACAAATAAGTAGCTACAGATTCATTCTTTACCTTAAAACACCACTGGCATTTCGAAAAACAGTAGACCAGTATATGTCGTGAGGCTTGATTTGATCAAGAGGATTTCTTGAACGATCCCAGCCAGAATGCGGAATGATGACGTGATTGACAAGGACATGCAGAGCATCATCAATGATTGGCCTTTTGAGGTCCTGAGAACAAAAAGGAAAAAATAACATTTAATATTGTGATGCAAAAAGAAGAAAGAACTGCATGTTCATCATCATCAACATATCAATAAGTTCTCTGAGATTCAGAGGTTAGCCCCACAAAGAAATTCAAACTACCAGATAAATTTTTAACTGATTATTTACTTATTGTTGCCGTTTCAAACTTCTCCATTTTCAGCGATCTTGACACAAAACTCAGGCTTCACTGACATCCATCACATGCCATACACAAGATCTTCTATACTTCATACTCATAATCTTTTTCTTGTGCAGACACTCCTGAATCTGATCCTCCCATGACTTCCTTGGCCTTCCTCTGCCTTTTCTTCCTGCCACTTGGGCTAAAAAAAAATCTTAGTAACAATCTCATCACTCATTCTTTCAATGGCCAAACCACCGAAGTATATTAGCCTCCACCTTGCTAACAACATTTTACTTCACATTACACAACTGCAACACATCTTCATTCCTCACATGATCAGAACGTGTCTATTCACCCCCCGCCCCCATAAGTAACGCATTTCTCCAGCACACAAACTACTCTTATGTTTCTTCTGTAATACCCATGTTTCACTGCCATACATCAGAGTAGGAACAGTTACACTTTCATACACAGCCATGCGGGCCTCTGCTGAGAACCCATCATTCCTGTGAAAACATCCCAAAGCAGCTATGACTTTCAATGAAGAATTCACTCACCTACTAATTTCACCATCTAATTTGTTCGCTCTGTCAAACATGCTTCCTAAGTGCACAAACTCATTCACCTGGTCAATCACTGTGCCATTTAAACTTGTACTACATTCAGTGCTATCAGTTCCTCTTTCAAAAATCATAACTTTGGTTTTTCCCTTATTTACACTCAGTTTGAATTTCATGCAAACTTCGTACATCCGGGACAACATACTCTGCAGGTCATTTTTGGTCTCTGCCAACAGGACTGAGTCATAAGCATACGGCAATCTGCCCGCACAGATATTACCAAGAAATAAACCAGTATTGCCCATCTTGGCATCACACATGCACACATCCATAAATATATCAAACAGCCATGGTGACATTACACAACCTTGTCTTACTCCTGCACCAGTAAAAAATCATTTTGATAAAACACCATTCACTCGTACGCAAGCTCTACTGCCATTACATGGCTTTTACACTATTAAGTCGATTCCCAGTAACACCATATTTATTCAATACCTCCCACAAAAGAGTCCTGTTTATTCGGCCGTAAGCTTTCTCTAAATCTATGAAGGCAGCAAAAACTTTGTTATCAACAGCCAGATACTTTTCGTGTGATTCAACAATATTTCTAAATTTTGCATTTAGTGCATTAACACTTCCAATTTTACACTGATTCTTATAATTAAATAAAACTATTAAATATTTATGACACTGCTGCAGTTGAAACCTAAGAGCCAGTTCATTTTTACATACATATAGCACCTTGGCAAGAAAAGTGACACACATCACTAAGCTGCTATCTGAGTTTAAGAGGTTACTCTTCAAGGCAAGATCAAACTGCCAAATCAAAGTTCTTGATGGTGTTAGACTTTATTTACAGAGATCTTAGCACACAACTTGAGTTTCACTAACATCCATCATACATCTTACGCAAGACCTTTTGTACTTAGTATTAATTATCTTTTTAGCTTGAAATCATTTCTAAATCTTACTCTCCCATGATATCCTCTAACTTCTACCTCTAATTTTTGTCACTTGGGCTGAATAACTTCTTAGTTAACACCTCATTACTCATTTTCACAACAAGGCCAAACCACCTCAAAATATGTCACGACCCTACTAACAATTTGCTTCATATTACACATCTGCAACATATCCTCATTGTGCACTTGATCAGAATGAATCTTGCCACAAACTTTCCTGTAAATAATGGATCTCTCTAACACAAACAACTGCAATATTTCTGCTGCAATACTCAGGTTTTACAACTGCACATCAGAATGAACACTTACAATAACACTTACTTACACGTCCATGCATGCCTTTTTTGACAACTCTGTGAATACCAGCTGGTTCGTGCAACATTGCTGAAAAGACTAATTCGTCGGATTTTGTTCCAGAATCTTAGGGTGGAATAATCAACTGAAAGTGTTGGCTGTGGGGTGATCTCCCATAAAGATGTATTTTTATAATTTTCAAGACTCAAAGTATGATACAGTTCATCTTTACATAATTAAAAATATCAGGTACTCCTCCTCCCTCTCTCCTTCATGCTTCACACAAATACCAACATATATTAGCATAATGTGAATTAATTTTATCCTAGGATCCCATGTTCTTTTAGTTTCTAGCACTGATTTTCTTGGCTGCTTTTATTATAATCCTTGTCTCACACCTGCATGGCATTAAAGTAAGATATTGGCACAGTCCACTTATATATATATATATATATAAATAATTCCACACTGGTATGAAACGAAATTTCTCCATCTTTTTGGATTGACTCTGCCAGCTTTTCTACAAATAACACATTAGTTCTTCATTCATTAAGAGCATTTATTTTACACCCTCAATGCCTTGTTCTGGGTCAAACCCTTGGTTTGTAGCCCAATAACACAGAATGTACCATCTATCTAGGTAATCACCGACCTGTACAAACATACATACATATCACTACGCTGTTCTCTGATATTCAGAGGTTAGCTCCTCACAGAAAGAACTCACTGTTGCTGTATCAGACGTCTTCATTTACAGCAATCTCGGCACACAGCTTGAGCTTCATTAACATCCATCACATGCCTTATACAAGATCTTTTGTACTTCATACTCATTACCTTTTCCTCATGCAGATATTCCAGAATCTGGTCCTCCCATGATTTCCTTGGCCGTCCTCTACCTTTCTTTCCTGCCACTTGGGCTGAATAAATTCTCTTAGTAAGTGTCTCATCACTCATTCTTTCAACATGACTAAACCCCCTAAGAATATTAGTCTCCACCTTGCTAACAACATTTCACTTCACATTACACCACATTTGCAACACATCTTCATTCCTCAGATGATCAGAGCGTGTCTTAGCACAACCCCTCCCCCATAAGTAACGCATCTCCCCAGGACACAAAAGACTCCTATGTCTTTTCTGCAGAACCCAGGTTTCACTGCTGTAGATCAGAGTGGGAATAATTACACTTTCATATACAGCCATTCGGGACTTTCTTGAGAACCCATCATTCCCGTGAAATCCTCCTAAAGCATCTATGACTTTCAATGAGGAGGGAAATTTGGTTAGTGCAGCCCTTACCAGGCATAAAGCCACTCTGCACATTCCACACTTTCTTTGATGTAAGACCCCGTACCTTATCAATAACAACCTTTCCAAATACTTTCCTTGGCACACTCAGCAAACTGACACCACGAAAGTTCTTGCATTCTGTCTGATCACCCTTGCTTCACACACCTCTTCTCTTGAGATCCCTCCTGTATTTCCATATCTCACTGTGACATTACCTGCTTCTGTCTTAGAATCACTTTTGCTTTCATGCTTTAATAACTCACAGAAGTATTCACCCCATCTTTCACTCAACTCATTGGACAGAAAGTGTGGAATATAATTTCTCCGATCCTATTCTTCACTGAATTTAGAATTTTATTTCCCCTATTTTTCCAATGTCTCATGTACTTCCAGAAAGATTTTCTATCTTTCCAAAAAGCCGATTCATGACTTTCCACGTTTTCCTTCCTATCTTTTGCCTTACTCTGGTGAACTAGCTTGGCTGCTGCACAAGCTAGTTCACCAGAGATATTCATCCTCAGAAACTCTACCTTGAAACATCCCCAAACATGCTTCCTTCTTTCTTTCCCTTAACTGCTTCTTTAATCTCACTGTTCGACCAAGCATCACCTTTGTTACCCATCATTGCAGTACCACAGAGCTCTTCAGGAGCAGTGACAACACAGTTCTTAAAAATTGCCCACTTCTTTTCTACATCCCACTCACAAGACTTCAACTCATTCAGTCATTTTCTGATTAATTTAGAGTAACGCTGATGTTCTTCATGGAGCCTTTTAACCTTTATTCTTTTCATCACAGGCCTCTTCCTGTTCCTCTTTCTCCAGCCAACATCTGCCCCTCTCATCACAGGAGTGTCAACAACTAAGTGTTTCTGACGTTGATTGTAAACAACAAAATCTATTACAATCTTTAGTCCCAGAGCACGATTTTCCCAAGTGTATGTGTGAATATACTTGTGGTAGAAAAATTTATTGGGTACCCACAATCTATTTTCAATACAGAGCTCAACTAACCTTTCCCCATTATCATTCACACCAGGATCATTAAACTTACCCAGAACATTATCAGAAATTCCATTCTGAACACCTTCTCTAGCATTGAAATCCCCTGCTATTATAACTTTCTCTTTAGCACCAAATTGGCTCAAAACAGCGTTTAGCTCATTCTAAAAATCTTCCTTCTTATCAGCAGGTTCTGAATCACAAGGAGCATTCACTACAACAATTACTATTCTCTGAAGTTTCACTTTCAGACGTATCCAAAGAATTCTCTCACTAATGCAACTATAGTGAATCAAGTTGTTCTTCATCTTTTCACTTAAAATCACACCTACACCAGCCTGTCCTCTCACATTATCCAACACTCTAGACCACACAATTACCATTCCATTCATTTCTTCTATCCCAATTTCTTTTTAGTTTCGCTTACACACACAGCACATCCAATCTGTACTTATTCATTTCTTCAATCACCTTATTTATCTTTCCATTTATACCTCTAGTATTCCATACACCAATCTTACACTCACTCAGCTAAGATCTCTTTCTCATATGCCATTTCTCATTTCCATATATTGCAATAGTTTTCGTGATGGACCATCCTTCTCAAGTGTGGTAAGTCCCTCATATCCCACACTTCAGACAGTTCTGTTCTTACTTAGAGTCATAAAAATCATAAAAGGTACATCAGTGCCAGTGATCAGCCCACAGCTAACGGTTCCAGTCGGTTGTTCCACCTAAGGATCCTGGAACATAACCCAGTGAGTTGGGATCTTTTTGCTAGTGTCATACAGAATTAGCTGGTAACTCTCCAAGATTCACAGAGCCCCTTGTTGCTGTTCTGTGTGCCATTGTTGCCCATGGAGTGCCCCGAGGAGGAAAACCCATCTCTCACTAAGACTGTCCACTAATCACTGACCTGTGCAAAACATTTATCCAAAATACCTCAATATGCTCCTATTAACTTTTTCCACTACAGAAGTATCCAGTTCAGTTTTAATGTTTTCAATATAAATTCTGTAAATACTATTATAAGTATTTTTATAACACCAGTTTTGTTCCTAGGCCAACTTCTCTCTCTCTCTCTCTCTCTCTCTCTCTCTCTCTCTCTCTCTCTAAAAAAAAATAGTTTTATGCAGCTGATTAGAAACCTTCCCTGCTTTGACTTCTTACTAGTTTTAAACACTCCCCCTGGTCATATGAAATTAAGAAATTTTAGGGAGATGTAGAACCACTTATACTGGTGTGCAAAAATTAAGGACGAAGAGGAAAAATTAGAATAACAGCAGAACGGACCAAAAGACCACTCAGGAGAAAGACTAGGGTCCGGTACGGTAGGGCAAGCGCATATATGCAGCCTGACGTGGGGGGAGGGGGGGTCGGAAGGGTATAAAGCACACAGGCGCAGTACGCTCAGCAATTCGGTGAAAGCTATTGCACGGTGTACATCGGTTTGAATGATGTCGAGTTGCTGCCACCATGTGATATGGCCAACAGGCAATCCAGTAGACGACATCTGGATGACTTTACCCGAGGTCGCGTCATTGGGAAGTTGGAAGAAGGTCGAAATGTGACTAGTGTGGCCGAGGAGTTCGGGATCGCTCACAGCATCGTTTCACGAGCTTGGAGAGCATTTAAAACGACAGGAACAGCTGTCCGAGAGTTTAGCAGTGGTCGTCCATGAGCAACCATGGCGACGGACAACCGGTATATTGTCCTATAGGCGAGAAGAGACAGACGGCAGACAGCGTTAGAAATCGCAAGGCACATGCAACAGACAACTGGACGTCCGTTATCACATTTTACTGTGGCCAGGAGGTTGCATAAAGGTGGTTTATTTGCATGACGACCAGTATGGTGTATGCTATTAATGCCTGCTCATTGGAGACGGCGGTTTATCTGGTGCCAAGAACACAAGAACTGGACACATCAGCAATGGGGTCGAGTTCTCTTTACGGATGAGAGCCGATTTAGTCTGACGAGCGATTCTGGACATATACACATCTGGAAAGAGCAGAGAACACGCAATAACACCTCCAACATCATTGAAAGGGACCGGTTAGGAGGTGGCAGAGTTCTCACATGGGGCGGTATCATGCTTGGTAGCCTTACTGACCTCCACATTTTCCAAGGAGGTTCAGTCACTGGCGTCTGCTATTGTACCAAGGTTCTCCTGCCTCATGTGCATCTGTTTAGAGGTGCTGAGGGTCCTGAGTTCCTCTTCATGGATGACAACGCTACACCTCATCGTACAGTGGCTGTTGCAGAGCTGTTGGAGAGTGAAGATATTCAACGCATGGATTGGCCCGCAAGGTCCCCGGACCTAAATTCAATCGGACACGTGTGGGACCTTCTCGGGACATGCTTGGCAGCACGTCACCAGCCACCAGCAACAATTTTGCAGCTGCGATTGGTGCTACAAGAGGAATGGGTCGTGACGCCTTAACAGCTCCTTGACAACCTCGTCCTCAGCATGGACAGACGTTGTAAATCCTGTAACACAGTCAGGGGTGATCATATCCCCTACTAAAGACTTGATTTTTCTTGGCAGCAGCCTGTCACATGGACGTTTCTGTCTTCTGTCCAGTTGTGCTCGAAGCTACCTTTTCAATAAAGTGCTTTTGTATCCTTTGGATTCCTTGTTTGGACGGTTTTGCTCACTTGTCCCATATGCTTACAGCTTGGGGATCTTATGGTATGACTTGAGTTGATGTGGAGCACTTCTGCACGACGTTACATTAAAAAAACCGTCTCGTCCTTAATTTTTGCACGCCAGTGTATTTTGACTTTCCAACATTTATCTTCATTCCATAGTTTTCAGGAGTCTTTATCAGCTAGTTGAGGTTATACTGAATATATTGTTTACAGAACAAAGTCATGAATACACAGCACAAGTCATGAATACACAGTGCACTGCAGATAATAGACATCTATTTCAATAATCATTATAAGGTTATTTTCTTTAGCTATCTTATTTGCATAAATCAAAAGTGAAATCAGGGATAATCACTTTTATGGGGTCACCAAGTAAAAGAATAATAAAAAAAACTCTTTTTGTTATGACTACATGTTACAGATTCACATTGTATTGGTGAAATATCGAAACTCATTTAAAGTAGATCTAGAAATTAAAATGTTTGACTGTCAGATTTATGATGAATAATTAGCTCATATCCTTCATGATTGTTTGCGCAGAATCTCAATTAAAATTATATACAGAAGTCATTTGCACGAGATTTCAAAATTGGTCAAACTGTAAAGAGCATAATTGTTCCTACTCTGATGTATGGCAGTGAAACCTGTGTACTGCAAAAGAGGCACAAGAGCACTTTGTGTGCGGAAGAGATGCAGTACTTACGTAGGTTTGTGAGAAGACACTCTCTGATCACGTGAGGAATGAAGATGTGTTGCAGTTGTGTAATGTGAGGCAAAATGTTGTCAGTAAGGTGGAGACTAATGCTCTTAGGTGGTTTGGCCATGTTGAAAGAATAAGTGATGAGATGCTTTCTAAGAACTTTATTTTCAGTCCAAGTGGCAGGAGAGAAAAGTAGAGGAAGGCCAAGGAAATCATGGGAAAACCAGATTCAGGAGTGTCTGCATGAGAAAAAGATTATGAGTATGAAGTACAGAAGGCCTTGTGCATGCCATGTGATCGATGTCAGTGAAGCTCGAGCTGTGTGTCAAGATAGCTGTAAATGGAGACGTTTGATACAGCAACAATAAGTAAGTAATCAATGCTATTATTGGCATATTTTCACTGTATTCCATGTAGTAACCACTTCCTTCAGAAAACTTGAATATTTTCATTGTCCTGGAGCGGGAATCGAATCGCACCTCCCGATTTCCGGTCGAGCATGTTAGTCATTACATTACCCAGGACAAAGGACAAAGGAGTTCCAAACAACTGAACATAGATATCTGAGAACCTTGAGATTTGCGCTAGTCAAAGCTATTCCTGCCCCATCGTAGCCTCTCACGACCTTTTCTCACATCCAGGGTCGGATGAAGGTCATAAATTCCAGGGGTGAAAGTACGTCATATACAATTGGGAAACGAATTTCCCCGAAGGAATAATTCTTCATAAATACATGGTAGGCATTATAATGCTATTATTGGCATATTTTCACTGTAACCACTTGCTTCAGAAAACTTTGAAAATTTTCATTGACACTACGATGGGGCAGGAATAGCTTCAACTAACACAAATCTGAAGGTTCTCAGATATCTTGGGATTTCCTTGTCATGGGTGTGTAATGACTAGCATGCTTGACTGGAAATTGGGAGGTGCGGGTTCGATTTTCGCTCCAGGACAATGAAAATTTTCAATTTTCTGAAGGAAGTGGTTACATGGAATACAGTGAAAATATGCCAACAACAGCATTACAATGCCTACCATGTATTTATGAAGAATTACTTCTTCAGGGAACTTCGTTTCCCAATTGTATATGAAGTAAATAATCAGTTAAACATTTATCTGGTGGATTATCTTTCTCTGTGGAGCTAACCTCTGAATCTCAGAGAACAGCTTAGTGACATGTATCTATGTAAAAGAGCAGATTACATTTATACACATTGTGCACCTCTGTCTTGTTATATCATGTAATCAACCTTTTATATATAGTTTCTTCCAAGTATTATTCATAATTTTTCCATCATACATCACATCTATTATTATCAACACAAGAAAGAAACAAAACCCTTTTCTATAATCCTGCACAACAGCAAAATATTGATTTCATAAACTCTACATTTTATGGACAGGCTCATATGGTCCCTGCTGTGTGCAATGAACTCTTGTCAACTCACATTCTTCTCTGCACCAAATTATGAAGGTTTATAAAAAAACTAAGGTTACAAGGCCTGTATTTTATATTAGTAAATTTAATAAGTTGAATGGGATGTACAAAATAAAACATCCGTTCATACACTGTTTTTCAACATGGCCACCCAAAACACCCAGGCACTTGTTACTGCATGTTACGACCTTGTTTATTTCTTTTACTTGAAAAATTTCAACCTGTTGCTGGAGCTATCCTTTGACAGCAATTTTCACTTCTTCATCCAACATGCCAAGCTCAAATGCAATGCATTATGAAGTTACACAATTGTTGTCCTGAATAATTGCTTCAATCCACACTGTGTTGATTTTCATTGAGAAGCTGCTTGGACTGCACTGTAACTGTCTAAGGTAACCCTACCAGCTTCAAACTTTCAACACCATTTAGGAATATGCCAATGCAACAGTACAAATTCTTCGCATGCTTTAGTATACTGTTGATGCATATCAGCCAGCAAAACTTTCTTTGCACACAAAAATTGTATTACCACTTGGTCTGCTTTGAGAGACAAACATTCTAACCTACTCACCATTTTGAACAGCCATAATACAGCTGTGGTGTATGCATGTGTCTTTGGGATGTGCAGTATCACCAATCAGGTATATTACTATCTATACTCATGATAGCTGCATCTCCTACGTGCGTGCTTATGGAATGATCAGCTTTGTAATCTTATTTTTTGATAAACTTTGGTAGTTTGAATTAGTTTTCTTCATGGACTCATACTTTCTTTCTCTTGTATACCAATGACTTCCCTATCCAATATAACTAATCCAGTTTATTGTTTTAATGGTGATAATCAACTCCATGCATCATATGCTCTATGAAATTCAGACAAATTTAGATGAATATTAGTCATGTGCTGCGATGTTGTCTCTTTCTTAAACTGCAACACTGAAATCAGTTATCCTTCATTCAGGTGAGGACAACCTACCAGAGTTTAACTTAAGCAAAAATCTGCATTTTTTTGTTTCTTTTTTGTTGTTGTAAGCAGTGAAAGCTAAAAACATTTTCCCATTTTTTTAAAGTCAGGGAACAACCTGATAAAGAGCATATCTCTGCCTGATCTATTCTGCATATTTCCTCCAATTCCGATGTGTCTTTGTATACAGTGCCCAACAATCAAATTATGGGCCCCACCCAGTACAAGCACATCAGCAGGCCATCCCTCTTTCTCTCTCTCTACACACACACACACACACACACACACACACACACACACACACACACACACACACACACACACACACACACACACACACACACACACACACACACATACAATGGTTTCTGCTTCACTATCATTTTATGCATAGTATAAAAGCTAAACAAAAGAATTCAGGTATTTGCACAGTTATAATCATAACTCATCTTGAAGCTCATATCTATGCTTAATATACAGGCCAGATATCACTACTATTCGGTTTTTCATGCGCCTTATTTCAATATATTCCAGACATACTGCGTACCTTTGAGGTCCACTTCTGAAAAACATGTCGCATTTCACACACAGTATTTGGTCCCTATCGCTGTCCCTGTCCTTCAACTGTGCTTAGCTATCATGGTCCCAGTGTTTCCACCATCTTTGTTTACTCGACTGTTGCTACTATTTAAAATCTCATGATGATAGATAAAACTTCAATAAAAAACATACAGTAAGTTAGAAAAGTCAGATACTACCGGCAAGGTATTGTAGGTCAATGTTTTAAAAAGGAAGTTCTGAACAACCAAAGTCTCCTTCAGCAACACTAAGTCTTGGTGGAACATCGTAAACACAGAACAGAAGAGCAAACGACCTGGTAAACCACAAAAGTTTAAGATTCGGATAAAGAACACTGACTAAAAACCTTCATTAAACACGCTCGAAATTTTTCACCCAACACTTTGGGCATCCTCGAGAGCTTGGCGATATCCCCAAAGATATTCTTGGTTCACCTATCACCATTGGAGTGCAACACTCCGAAACTGCCTTTCCTCAGAGACACTGTGGGAAGACTTAATTCGGTAGGAAACTGAAAAACACTTTAAAAATCGGCATAAAAGATGACGTATTAATAGAGGTAAAAGAAAATATGATCATCAACAAATTGATAATGGTTAGACTCATAAATGGCGCCAGCATTAATTGATGTATCTCTGACAGTGTCTCCGACAAAAGGCAGTTTCGGAGTGTTGCATTCCAATGGTGATAGGTGAACCAAGAACATCTGTGGGAATACTGCCAAGCTCCCGAGGATGCTTAAAGTGTTGGATGGAAATTTTTGAGCGTGTTTAATGAAGGATTTTAGTCAGTGTTCTTTGTCCGAATCTTAAACTTTTGTGTTTTACCAGGTCGTTTGCTCTTTTGTTGAGTGTTTACGATGTTCCACTAAGACTTAGTGTTGCTGAAGGAGGCTTGGGTTGCTTGGAACTTCCTTTTTCATTGACCTACAATACATTGCCAGTAGTATCTGACTTTTTAAACTTTCAGTGTATGTTTTTTATTGAAGTTTTATCTATCATCATGAGATTTTAAATAGTATGTAGTAACACTCGAGTAAACAAGGACGGTGGAAACAAACTGGGACCATGACAGCTAAGCACAGTTGAAGGACAGGGACATCGATGGGGACCAAATAACGTGTATGAAATGTGACATGTTTTCCAGAAGCGGATCTCAAAGGTAAGCAGTATGTCTGGAATATTCCAATAGTTATAATCATGGTGAAAAAAATCTGGATTCCATGTTACGTGGTGGCTAAAACCATTTAATGGTGAATATTTGCTTTAGTTTTATACCTAGTACATACTATCCCCCTTATATATATATATATATATATATTTTTTTTTTTTTTTTTGGATTTGCCCATGCTTATATTTAATATATTGCACACTAATAAAATAATATCATTGTGATACTATTTTATTAGTATGCGATATATTAAATATAATCAATCAGAATGGTGCTGATACAGCACCATCTGTCTGTTGGTAAACATAAAGCCATCAGGAAACAAAGCCATCTAACTTCATGTTTCCCATTTTTTCTTCTAATTTATGCTCAAAAAATATGGTTGGCAGGTATTTAAAATTAGTGAGACCTCCTTCACTTTGATCTAGAACAGAGGAGTTTTACCTATATTATGTTATTCACAGACAAGGAGCAGAAACTAGTGAAAAGATCTTGCAACAGTTAATGAAGGATGCAATAGCACAGGTACTTTGCACTAAAGAAACATGTTTTTTTTATTTGTTTTTTAATTATTTATTAAGTGTTAAACTTAGAACAGAACTTTTTTTTTTTTTGGTATACAATTAGAAAATTAAATGAGAATTAATGTATGTAATGATTTGCATAATTCTAAAGGAATATTTCAAGACCTCTTAATTTAATACCATATTGGATGGAAGACACATAGAAACATAATTTGTTATTGGTGTATAGCAGCTCATAATATCGGCTAAAATACATCAGTGGATTGAAATACATTGCCCCGAGTAGTGTAATGACAAACAAAAATAAGACTGAAAGTGGGAAATTCAGGCAGACAGTGCGAATTTTTGCATGTGAAATGCATTCCACACAAGGATTACAGTTATCAAAAGCTATGATGTGAAAGCCACATATAATCCTGAAGGATTTCTTAACAATTAGGAACTAAAACAATAACAAATTTCTATCAACTAAACGAAACCCGTTGGAATCAACAGTTAGTTTTTTTTTTTAAGAATAAACTCATATGAAACAACAAATGTAAACTTTATTTGATTGACAAATTCATTCAACCACTTCAGTAAGGACAATAGTCCAGGTTCGTGATTTTTTTTTTTTTTTTGACTGAAGGTTTAACGACCACTGAGAGCAACTCAATGGGCTATGAGCAGTCGCCCATCCCTAATTTAGAGTCATTGGTTCCAGGGAAGGGAGAGAGACAGTGCCGTAAGACAAACACAACGTCCATGCCTCACCGGGATTCAAACCCGGACCCTTCACAAACGGATCATCATAACCCAGTGCTTAGACCACTGCGCAACCGGGGCGGCCAGGTTCATGATGAGCAGCATGACTGCACCCTTTTTCAGTCGCAAAATGTGAGGCGGAAGTCCACTCATCTCAATCATGTGCAAAAATTTAACTGGATAGCGCACTCTTTCACTCTCATCTTCAGTCACAACTGTGTTTGTAAATGTTGTTGGAATGAGATTCGCGTTGCGAATACTCTTCATTCCCCCTTGTCTGAGACATATATGTAGTTGCGACCCATTGATTGCTCACTCTTTCCAGTAAGGCTCTTACATTGTCCTTTTTTTTTTTTCTGCAGCAGAGACATTCTGTTAAGGGTAAGTACGCAATAAAGTATTTACTTAATTTAGGACTGATCATAGAACACCATGCACACACCAAGTCTGACACTGAACTGAGCGCCTGATGTCAAATTCCTATTTTGAACATTTAAATCATGCGGTTTAAAGTGCAATGCCTAATTCTCCCTGCGATAATATGCTATTAACTTCTCAAACTTTACAGATAATTTATTGAACAGCCCATAAACTCATTTATCAACCTCTAAATTCTCCATTCTTATAAAAAAAACAACTTTAAGTTATGTGCTAAAAAGAGTTAAAACTAAAACATCTCATTCATGCTTTCTCTTGTATTCAAACACTCATTCATTTACATACAGAATGTAAATAAACTATCTTGGTTAGCAACTTAAACTTGTAATTATAAAAACGAAACAGCTAAAAACGATTGAAAGGCATATCTCCAACACAGGGAGACAGCAAGTTTTAACGTTTTCACCTACTACCTATTGGCATCCTCAGAAACTAGATGTCCACACTACTCCACTGCTCACAGAATGTAGCATTCTTAATCTCTTGAAGTGAAACAAAAGTCACTCAAATACAGTTTCAGAAAGTCTTAACTTACTGTTAACTCTTTTATTCCATCAGTATCTTATATGAACACTATACTTGAATATTCCAAAATACTTGAGGAACTAATCACAATAGTAGTAATACTTCAAAACTAATTAACTAAAGTTAGTGAGCAGAAAACTAGATTAACTCTAAATTCTGAATATATAACACCACCACTCTAATACGCAACCTTCAAATAGACGCAGTTTCAGGTAACGCAGCTTCCACGGTTATAACATCACACCACCACACCACACTTTTGGTTGCTGCTTCAACATTATATATCTCTAGTTCTTATCTGTCAACATGCATACGTCATGCTCTCTGACCTCAGAATTGTTGCCAACCTCATTCCACGCGAGAGAAGATATGTTAAGGTTGAAAATGAAAAAACAGAATGAACTCAAATTTACATTGAGAAAGCAAGTAAAAATGAAAGTTAATTTAGAGTATACATCCCAAGCAAAGAAAGTTTGAATCTTCAAACTTACTCTCTGTTCAGTGGATGGAACTAATAAAAGTTGAGAAAAAGACAGGTACAAAGTACAGAGTAGGATCCAAAAATTCGGGGACAAAGCCCATCTGTGACGATGCAAGCATGTAGTTAAAGTTATGGCGTCTGAAATACATCTTGCCATCCCTCCCCTCCATAGTCAAAATGGTTTGGCCCATGGAAAGTGATTGGAATATATGTGCAGACGTTTGCTGCTGTGGTTAGTCATCTGTCTTCTGCGATGTGAGAAATATGGCTTTCGAAGAGCAATGTTGTAACATTAAATTTTGTCAGCATTTGGGTAAAACAGCTGCGGAGATTTTAGAAATGCTTTCGAAGGTGTATGGTCACTCTATGATGGTGAGATCGAAGGTGTGCAAGTGGTATCGGCATTTTAAAGAGGGGTCAAGAATCCATCGCAGATAATGAGTGCAGTGGTCAACCTGTGACTGCACAGAGATAGGAAAACGTTACGATGTTGGCACAGTGTGTTTTGTCAGGAGGATCGTCACTGAACCACTGAGGAAATTGCTAATGCAACTAACTTATCGGAGACCACATGCCTCCCCATTTTGACGGAGGATCTTAACATGCACCGTGTGTGTCAGCACATTTTCCATCTCCTTTTGACCTCTGAACAAAAAGATGAAAGGATGTGGATATAAGGCAAATTAATCGACAAAGCCGATAGCGATCCTACGTTTTTGGATAACATCATGATAGGTGACGAAACATGGTGCTACTTCTTTGAATAAAGCTCATGTTGAGAAATGGCTTCCTAGTTTAATTGAATTAATAATCTAAAGCAACTTATGGGAATTTTACTAGGAAATTTTTTCATTAATAGCAAATTTTCGGAGAAAACTCTTCTCCTTCTTCAGGCTGTCTTGTTGTTGTCACTTTTTACTTGTCACTATCACGGTTACGGTTAACCTTGATGGTTTAGGTTATTTTTCAACAAATCCTGCCAGATGTTAGGCAGGGAAAATCCTTTGCAGTCATTGATGATGGAATTTTGATTTTTCTCAATCTCTATTCCTTCTTTCAGTTTTCTTTTTGGAAATTGCTTTGGAAACTGATTACTTTAAGGAAATTCCAATCCATGCTGTGCCCAGTTTCTCTAACATGCCTATCTAATCCAGTCTTGTTGGAGCAATTTTTTATAGCTGCTTTATGCTCAGCTATACGAGTTTCTAGTCTGCGACCTGTTTCACCTATGTAAGATAGTCCACAACTACAATTTACTTCATAAACTACTCCTTGCATTTTTAAAATATCTTCTTCTCTTTGAACTATTTTAGGGAAATTTTTTTTTAACTTTGTTCTCTAAACTTGGAGCTAGCCTAATATTGTATTTTTTACTAATTCTCTTTAAAGCCTCAAATAAACCTTTGTGATAAGAAATTTTTCTAGTGAATTTTACTTCTTGCTTTTGTGGGTTCTTCGTACCATTGAAATTCAGAAGCTTCTCAATTTCTTCTTTAGGATAGTTATTCTCTGCAAGTATGACTTTAAGCTCTTCTTTATGGGCTTCTTTTTTATCTGCAGTAGAAACTATTTTATTAATTTTTTCTAAAAACTGACTTGCTACATTTTTCTTAATAGAAACTGGATGATACGAATTGAAATCCAGTAGTCTTTTAGTATTCATTGGTTTTTTATACCAACTAGTGAGCAATTTTTCATCTTCATAATAGATAGTAATATCTAAGAAGTTTATTCTTCTTTCTTTTTGAAGTTCAATAGTGAACTTAAGGGAATCATCTAATTCATTGAATGAGTCTAGAATTCTTTCTGGAACAATTTCTGAGCTATCTATTATAAATAAGATGTCATCCATGTATCTGCTATATAAGCAGAAGTATGTGGGTTGTACTAGTATCTTTTCTTCTAGTTTTACCACATAATAGTTAGCTAAGAGTGGGGAGAGTGGGGAGCCCATTGCTAGTCCCGATTTTTGAATGAAAAAGTTTTCCCAAATTGAAAGTAGTTGTTCTGCAAAGAGAAAGTAAGCATTTCAAAAATTCCTACTAATATGTTTTTTTCCTTGTTGTGAAAAACTATTAGGTCTGCCAAGTCTTCCGCTATAAAGTCTATAAGTTGATCTATATTAATGTGAGTATACATAGACTTGTTTGATATTCAGCCAAAGCCTGATTCTTCAACGTTGAAATCACCATCTTCACAGCGATCCAAGAAATTTAGGCAGGATCGCAGCAAAGAGTAAGTCATGCTGGAGATGTTTTTTTATTCTCACAGCATTGTCCATTCCCAAATTTATTTCTGAGGGCACAACAGTTAACAAGGAACGTTATCTGGACATTTACGTCACTTACGGGAGTCAAACTATCGTAAACGGCCGGAGATGTGGTGAAGTGGACAATGATACTTTCTCCATGACAACGTGCCTGCACATCGGTCCTTACTGGTCACGGAATTTCGCGCCAGAAATCGTACTAATGTGCTTCCACATCCCCCCTATTCACCAGACTTAGCCCCCTGTGATTTTTACCTCTTTCCACTGATGAAACAAAATCTGCAGGGGCGTTGTTTTGTGTCAACAAATGAGGTAAAAACAGCAATGCAAGAGGCATTATGAGGGGTTGCAAAATATGGCTTTCAGCAATGCTTCCAGAAGCTTTATGAGTGCTGGCAAAAGTGCATTGTCACACAAGGGGATTATTTTGAAGGTGGTTGTGCATCGGTGTTTTAAAGTATTCAAGATAAGGAACTATACGCCAAGTCACTGAACTTTTGAATCCTACTACCTCATGAAAGGAATGAAGCATGATTTTTTGCTTCATCAGATGGTACCAGGTTATGGAGGTGCTGAGTTCCGTAACGGCCAGCCCATGATCTTAAATCCATCACTTTGCTGTGGGCAGCAGAGCAGTGTGGACATCTAGTTTTTGAGGATGCCTATGGGTAGTAGGTAAAAATGTTAAAACTTGCTATCTCCCTAAGTAATAATATGCCTTTTAATCATTTTTTGGCTGTTTCATTTTTAGAATTAAAAGTTTATAAGTTGCTAACCAAGATAGTTTATTTGCTTTCTGTATGCAAATGAATGAGTATTTGAATTCAAGAGATACCATGCATGAGGTATATTTTAGTTAACTCTTTTTAGGGTATAAATTAGTTTTTTTTATAAAAATGGGGGATTAAAACGCTAATAAAGGAGTTTATGGGATACCTGATAAATTATCTGTAAAGTTTGAGAAGTTAATAGCATATTACCTGGGGAGAATTTGTCATAGCACTTTGAACCATTGTGCTTTAAATGTTAAAAATAGGAATATGGTGATATGAATTTTGCTTTTAGTAAGTATTCTATTTTTTTGCTTTTACCATTAAAAACAAGGTGTACCTTTTGCAGCCATATAATATACAGTTTAAAACCTGAAAGTAAACTTTACAGAAATATGAATTAAGTCCTAATTTTTAAACAAATCTTTATAACAAGAATATGCACATTCTCTGTCCCTCTTACACATGCATATAATGTACACTGACGGAAAAAAAAATCCCAACACCACGAAAAAATAGTTGTAGAGGAGTGAAATGGCGGCAATACATTTGTATAGGTAACATATTTAATCGATTAAAGTTTCAAGACCACAGCTTAACGTAAGCGCGAGAAGAGCCATTTCAAATGTGAAATGCTGGTACAATAATAACAGGTGTAACCACCAGAATATTGAATGCAAGCACGCAAACGTTCATGCATTGTGTCGTACAGGTGCTGGATGTCAGTTTGTGGGATGGAGTTCCATGCCTGTCGCACTT
This sequence comes from Macrothele yani, assembly GCA_039090855.1. NCBI lineage: Eukaryota > Metazoa > Arthropoda > Arachnida > Araneae > Macrothelidae > Macrothele > Macrothele yani. The sequence goes on from CM076996.1 coordinate 122,658,649, forward strand.
GGTCGGTCAATACAGGGACGGTTAATGCTGGTTGGGGGTGATGCTGGAGTTGTCGTCCAATGATGTCCCATACGTGCTTGATTGGTGAAAGATTTGGTGATCTAGCAGGCCACGGCAACATGTTGACACTCTGTAGAGCATATTGGGTTACAGCAGCGGTATGCGGGCGAGCGTTATCCTGTTGGAAAACACCCCCTGGAATGCTGTTCATGAATGGCAGCACAACAGGTTGAATCACCAGACCAACGTACAACTGTGCCGTCAGGGTGCGTGGGAGAACCACGAGAGTGCTCCTGCTGTCATAGGAAATTGCTCCCCAGGCCATAACTCCAGGTGTAGGTCCAGTGTGTCTCGGCCGCAGACAGGTTGGTTGCAGGTGCTCACCTGGCCTCCTTCTAACCAACACATGGCCATCACTGGCACCCAGGCAGAACCGTCTTTCATCAGAAAACACAACAGATCTCCACTCCGTCCTCCAATGAGCTCTAGCTTGACACCACTGACGTCGCAAACGGCAGTGGTTTGGAGTAAGTGGAATGCACACTACAGGGCGTCTGGCTCGGAGCTGTCCTTCAAGTAACCGATTTGTAACAGTTCGTTGTGTCACTGTGATGACAACTGCAGCTCGAATTGCTGCCACAGATGCGGTACGATGCGCCACGGCCATACGCCGTACACGGCGGTCTTCCCTCTCAGTAGTGCCACGTGGCCGGCCGGAACCCGGTCTTCTTGGGGCAGTACCTTCCCTTGACCACCGCTGCCAACAATCATGCACAGTGGCTACATTCCTGCCGAGTCGTTCTGCAATATTGCGGAAAGAAAATCCACTTTCTCGTAGCCCTATTACACGACCTCGTTCAAACTCCGTGAGCTGTTGATAATGGCTTCTTCGTCTTCTTAAAGGCATTCTTGACTAACATCAACACCCTACGTCGAATCTCAATGATAACTAACGCTCACAAACGTTACAGCGCGTATTTACAGCAAACCTGCTTTACATGTTCCGAGCGGCGCTACTAGCGCCACACGTATGTGCCGAGCGCGAAATTTGCATAGACGTCATCTTACAGATGTACTCTCACCGCCTACCAACTGTCGTTTATCTAACACAACCCCTTCTTGGTGTTTGGATTTTTTTCCATCAGTGTATATTACCAAGAATAAAGTAGTTTAAAAATGATGGCAACACCTTAGTATATGTACAGGTATTTGAGATGGGTGTTGTTATACATTTCAGTCAGAATTGGTAGTCCTGATGTCTGTTATGTGAAAATATGCCCCAGCAAATGATGTTTAGTTGTCTTGCAATATTTTTGCTATGGGCCAGTTTTTCAAATGGCAAAGCTTTGAAAGATAGCTGATGACGGCGGCTATTTCCGTAAGATCAGATGTTCACCGAAATACTCGAAAAAGTTCAGTTTATGCATATTTCATTATTCTTAACAGTGGAATAGTTTCTTCATTCACACAAAGAAAATTGTTAAGAGTGATGGAATTTTTTGTCACAAAATATTACACCTTAAACTTAATGCAGTTTCTAAAACAATAACAATACAGTACAATGAAAAATTAAGAATAAAGCAAATATCACCTCATGAAATAAAACAAACAAGTTAGAAGCATTTTTTTTCAACACAAATTTGTATATACTGTTACATGTATCTGATGAATTATAAGAAACTACCAAGTGGAAAACCCTGCAAAGCAGCATGAAACTCTGATGTTTAATACAGAACACACCTGACTTTCTATGGACATTTCATCAAACAAACATAAAAAACACTTTCTAAATTTTTGTGGGTTTCTGTAAACCCAAGTAAGTGCATGCAATTATTTAACAAGGTTATGAAGTGTTTCAAGCCATGATATACTTTATTATTTCATATTACTTTATCAAGGGATTTACTGAGCTGATATGCACACTGATTATGTAAATTAATAAATTTTATTTCATGTAACAATTAAAATTAACAAAAATATTCACCTACTTCGCATGAAGAAAGATTCCATAGTATTCCTGTAATTAATTCTCTAATTTCATTGTCAGGAGTTTTCCTTAATAATTTTATAAGTGCTGGGATACCATCTGCATTACGTATGGCTCGCTGAAAAATGTTGTATACAAATAAGATTTTAGACCTAATAGCTGATCAAAGAAAACCAAAAACTGAGGCTTCACACAACAGAAAAATCAATATTAAAAACAGCAGTGATACTAGAATGCTTTAACAATTCGATTTTCTATAAGATAGATGTGTAGTTTCCATAAAATATGAAAAAAACAAAACAAAACTGCAGTGTTATACATAGTGATGATGCCAGAGTGTTAGGTAAGCTTGCCATTGTGACGTAAATACGTAAATGGCTGAATCTAACACATAAGAGGACAGGTGCAGTGGTGTAACCATGTTTCAAAACCTGGGGGTGGTCCAATCACACATACACAGTGATTGGATCCCTCCCCTAGATTATATGTATACATATATATACAATGATATATACATACTGTATAAAATAGTTTGAGACCCCCTACATACACACGCGCGCGCAGAAGCAAACAGTTGCTGAGGCGCGATCTAATGGGCACGATATAAACGCCTCCATTGGCGAATTGTGGAACTTAGCGAACACAACTGTAAAACTATGATATATAGGGCAGAAATGTAAATTACAAAGTTGTAGAGCTGACTTTGCTTATTAGAAATTGATATCGCTGTTTTATTAAGTACACATTATACATGTGTTTGCATTCTACGAAAAATTACAATCTTATATTATTAAATTTAGTCAGTTCACATCATAAAAAAATGTGCATTATATCATTATATTCCCGAAAATTGGGGGGTCCTTTAGATTGGGGATCCCCTACTCTGAAAATCTGGAGGGTCCTGACCCCCCAGTGGTTACACCTATGGACATGTGACTGCTGTGTTGGGTATAAATCATGCACACCATCTCGGCGAGCATCACATAGCATTCAGCTGAGGGTTGGGATAGAGTTGAAATGAGTCATCTGAGTGACTCTGAACGTGGCATGAAAATTGGCACCAGGTTCAAGCATCTTCCAAATGGCTGTCCTTTTAGGCTTTCTATGCATAACCATAGAAAAGGTTTACCATGAATGGTTTGACATGTAAAAAATTAAAGAAATTTGTGATCCTATGGACAAAAACAGCTGGTGGATCACAGGGGTCAAAGAAGATAGGTGAGGAGAATCATGCATGTGAATAGACAGGCCACCATGTGGCAAATCTCTCCAGAATTCAACATTGTAGTACTGAGGGTCATCTCTGAACACACCACAAATTGGACTATGTCATAAATAGGCTAAAACAGCCAAAAATCATGTCATCAATCTTCTTTGACCCCCTGATACATCACCTGTTTTTGTCCAAAAGATCACCATTTGCTGGAAGTACAGGGTGTTTCAGAAAATTTGACATCATTTGAGATGTAAATATCTGAGTAACTAAATAGTCTAGGCAAATGAAACTAAACAGGCTTAATGTTGAGCAAAATAAGATTTATTCATCAAAGTTTGAATGAGAAATTCAAAGGTATGTAGATTTCATGAACGATTTCACAAGTTTTCAATATGCGCACCGCCTGTGACACGTTACACGTCAAGTCGGTAGTCCAGCTCCTGCCAAACACGATGCAGCATGTCCCTCATGTGCTCAAATGCACAGACTGCAATGCAGATTTGGACATGGCACAAAAAGTTCAAAGAGGAAGGTTGTCTGTGCAGGGCAAAAGGATCTGGACGACTACCAGTAGCGGAAGAGATGGTCGAGCGGGTTCAGGAAACATTTCTGCAAAGCCCCAGGAAGTCCATAAGAAGACCAAGTCTGGAGACCCAGATTCCTCCAATGACAGTTTGGTGTGTCGCAAGGAAATGCTTGCAAATGACACCCTACAAGCTACAGCTTGTTCAGGCCTTAAAGACAGATGACAGGTAAAAGAGTAAGCAATTCTGTGCAGATATGCAAGAGAAACTTGAAGAAGACGAGTTTGAAAATCGTCTTGTTTTCACTGATGAGGCCACATTTCATATGAATGGCAAAGTCAACAAGCTCATGCTCACATTTAGGGCAAAGAAAATCCCCATGCCACATTTGAGCACATGAGGGACATGTTGCATCGAGTTTGGCAGGATGTGCGCATATTGAAAACTTGTGAAATTGTTCATGAAATCCACATACCTTTGAAATTCTCATTCAAATTTTGATGAATAAATCTTATTTTGCTCAACATTAAGCCTGTTTAGTTTCATTTGCCTAGACTATTTAGTTACTCAGATATTTACATCTCAAATGATATCAAATTTTCTGAAACACCCTGTATTTTGCTTTCATGGTAAACCTTTGCTATGGTTTCCCCTCAAAGACGGCCATTTGGAAGATGTTCAAACTGGCATGCCTGGTGCCAACTTTCTTGTATTCATGTTGTTTAGATATCTGATGTCTTGATTCAAATAAATAGAATAGTGCTAAAAGAACAAAACATGCCTTTGCAATAAAAATGACTTCTCTTTTTAATGGACATAAACAAAATACTTGAAAGAACTTAATTGCTGAATATGTGAAGAATGATTGAAGGTAATATTAAGAATAATAGTTCACTTTGTGAACATAAGAGGCATTCCATGAACCATCTGGTTCTCCGGGTGAAAAGCGATAATATGTTCTTCACTTTCAGTAATTTAAAGGAATCACCAAAAAAGGTTTCTTCTTGAAAATGGAAGGGGATATTTACACCAGGAACTTAACCTCTGTAAATTTGAGAGTTCCAGCGTTTGCTGAGAAGAAAAAGAATAAAAACAAACACTTCTAAAAAATATGCGTAATCACATGACTCTTCAGGCCAGGAACATCACCTACTACTGCGTAGCTTCTTTTTTGTCGAGAGAGAGTGTTGTTTTTATGTTTCTGTCCGAGCGCGAGAGAGCTAGTTGCATTGGAGCGCCCTCTCTTGATGTACAAAAATAAATAATGTTTACATTTGGGTTTTTCTTTTCCTTTTGGACGTCTGTCAGAGCATAAATGGTGGTCTTACACTAACAGAAACAAAGGATGGTCAGTAGATTTCATGAAAAATGTTAAAATGCCCCCATTTGCTGCAACCTACAAAATATGAAAGGGTCAATTTCAGCAATAAATTACTTTTGCTTCAGGTCACTCATACATGCTTTGGGTTGGAGTAAGCTTCACGATGCAATTTGCTTTTAATTTCAAATAAAAGAGTATTTATGAAATATGTGATAAAGAACAGTTTCTTTTTTGGGGGGGGGGGGGGGATAACTGAATCACAAGAACAGTGTTTCCTTCTAAGTAAAATCTTACAACATTCTTGTACATGCTAATATCACATTAATGTGAACACATTTATTTATTTTGCAGAATTAGCCTATTGCAACATTGCTGCTCATCAGGCACCAGCTTTATTAACATAGTTTATTCGCAAGTTCTACTACAATGAATGAGTAAGTGGCAGCAATCACATCTTAGTTTTGTTCCAACATTTCAAGGAGAATGCACCACATAAGGTACCATTCATATTAACTGACGATTTTTCAAAAATTTTGTCCTTACAAATTTAACCATGAGCCCATTTCAAGCAGTGTTAGGCAATGGAAAACCTATAAGTTTACATATAACTCCTTTCTCTCTCTTGTTTTGAAGAGCAATTGAAAGCTCTAAAAGTCTAGTTTACAAATATACATGTACACTGTACAAATTTTAAAAAAATGTACTAATAAATCTGTAGTGAGGATGAGCCTGCAATCTGCTATGGACCTTTTAATCTAATTAATTTTGTGTCTTGAAAAATGAATAACTGTATAACAAGAGAATATAAAGGCTGATCACTGGAAAATAATAAAAATAAATAAATAAATGACTGGTCACTGGAAACAGTTCTGTTTTAAAAGTATCACTGAAGACAAGCCAGGATTTGACCTGAAAATTTAGAAATAGATGTACTAGTGAGCACAAATGTGCTGTATTTTCACTTTTTCCATGTGGCAACTCCTTCTGAAAACTTGAAAATTTCATTGCCTTGGAGCGGGATTTCAAGTCAATTTTCAAGTTTTCTGAAGGAGTTGCTACATGGAAACAGTGAAAATACAGTACATTTGTGCCAACTATTACATTTGCATTGCCTTTCACGTATTAGGTGTGTGCAAAAGTTCTACACGTTTTTTGTGTTAGTGAAGAAAAACAGATTGCTTTGAATAAATGAAATCTTTATTCTTTTTCATAATTGCTATTATTATCTATGACCTCTTGCTATCTTTCTGGTAGTAATTGAATTCCCCTTCTGTAGAACTCCGTTTCGAAATAAAAAAAAACTCTTGCACTGCAGTTTGGACATCTTCAACTTCATCAAAGGTTTTTCCAGTAAAGTTGTTCTGAAGAGATCGAAAAAGGTGATAGTCTGTAGATACAAGCTCTGGGGAATACGGGAGATGAGGTAACACTTCCCATCGAATGTCGAGTAATTTTCCCTGAGTAGTTAAAGCTGTATGGGATCTTGTGTTGTCATGTTACAAGATGATACCTTTGCGCTTAACCAGTGCTGGATGCTTAGATTTCAATTTTTCTTTCGTTTCCAACTGTTGGTAGTACATATCAGCATTTATTGTTTGGTTAGATGCAAGCAGCTCCCAGTGGATAACCCCCTGACATTCCACCATACACTTAACAAGACCATTCTCGGATGCAGTCTTCCTTTTGAAGTCGATGGAGTAGGCTCTCCAACTTGGCATACAGTCTTGACGCTTTACATTTCTGTGAAGGACCCACTTTTCATCACCCGTAACTAGTCATTCCAAGAAGGGTTCATTTCTGTGATGCGCAAGCAAAGAAAAGCAGGTGGTCATTCTCTCTGATCGATTTCTTGCGGATAGGTGTTGTGGTACCCAATGGTCGAACGTTATGATAAACCCAAGTGCATGCATCTGTCTTTCTACTGTTGTTCTATGTACAGAAAACTTTTATGATAACTCTTCAACAGTTAGATGTTGGTCATTTGATATGGCTTGGTTGAGATCCTCTTCAGAAACCTCTGATTGATGTCCAGAACATGGTTGATCTCTGCAGCTTCTGTCTCCTTCGTGAAACTTCCGGAACCAACAGCAATATGTGCTTTCATCTACAGCATCCTCGCCTTACACCTCACAAATGTAGCGGCAGGCTTCAGCTGCACTGTTGCCTTTGACGAACTCATAAAGTATACCTAATGTTTTCCTTATAGTTTGACATGTTAACCCTTTTGTGACAAGTTTACGAATGAGATGTATCTGCATACTTGGTGCCTTTTTATAGCCTACTGTTTGAAGCATCTTGGCCATCACATGCAACACCTGTTATTGCACTTGTTACTTAAATGTTTTAATTGGAATTTGCATCATGAAAAATGGGTAGAACTTTTGCACACACTTAATATTTGTGAAGAATTGTTTCTTCAAGGAGATTAATTTCCCACTTATATGTATTAGAAACGGATGTTTTCTAATAAACAAAGAAATTGAGCAAAAACACACAGAGTCACGTATGGTAAAAAGGTTCGTTTAGCAGTAGCTTTCGGTCATCCTACAACATTGATCACCTGCGATCGACTAGTTGCCAGAACTATCATTTGAAGTTGGGGTGTTGTTCCTAAGTTTTAAACTAAGGATGTTTTCTTTTAATCCTGTTAAATATTTTTATTACTTTAAAGTTTCAAGGAGTTTGATGACATCAGACGAAGACTGCAGGAACAAATAGAATAAATACTTGGTTCTGATTAGTTGCATTAGAATGACAGGGTGACCTTTAAGTTTGTGTTCCATTTTTTTCTTTTCACTGCTGTTAAGAACCAAAGTGTAGTACTGTCTGATTTCAGCAATGTATTATATGTAACACAACTCTTCTTTTCCCTTTCTGATCTCATAACTGAGAAGCTTTTCATTAGACTTATTGCTCAAAGCATTACTGATTAAATCTGATCAGGAATGGCTATAACACTGTTTGGGCAATTTCACTTCATGAAACCACTGTTGAGACAAATAAGACATTAAGATATATTGAAGACGAAGGGAACTTAAGAGTGGTTCTTAAATCTTACTGATAATCATTTCAGGATTATTCCAACACCTTAGCAATGATGAAGATGATTTAGATTGTTTGAAAACATTCATAACACAGACTTTTCACAGAGTAACTGTCATCGCTGGTCACGTGTCTGGTCTTAAGATCTTAGTGAAAAATATGTACACTTTCATTCACTGTTACAGTCCTAGGCTGACTTTAGTTTTGGTAAAGCCTACAGATTGAAGAAAGAATACAAATGGCTTTTCATTACTCTATCTGGAATACCTAGCTCTCTTTCTTATTTTACTATTTGTAGAACTGCTTTGAAAAACTTTATGGAGAGAAAACTTCTAGAAGTTGCACCAACAAGGTGGAACTTTTGATTCATATTTGTCAACACTGTTAAAGGTTAGAGAGTGTATCTTATCAAATGTCCATTATCAGTACACAGGCGTCATATTTTCTACTATTTCCCCATGTTGCGATCTCTTCATAAAACTTCAAAATTACATTGCCCTGAAGCAGGAATCAAACCCACATTTCCCAATTTCTGTTCAAGCATGCTATCATTATACAACCCACAACAATGAAGTTCCAAGCAACAGGCGCTCAGCAGTAAAGCTTGGAACTTCATTGTCCTGGCTGGATTGTGTAAGGATAGCATGCTCAAACAAAAGTCAGGAGACGTGGGTTTAATTCCTGCTTCAGGGCAATGTAATTTGGAAGTTTTATGAAGAGATGGCTACATGGGAAACAGGGGGAAATATGATATCTATGTGGTGATAATGACATCTCTATGTGCCTTCCATGTATTGGGTTGGGGTGAATGAAATGTCCGGCAAAGGACCAGCACACATGGATGGCAAGAACAGAAAAGTAGGACAACTTATCTAGGCAAAATAATCCCCCTTGGCATTGACACATACACTGACGGAAAAAAATCCCAACACCACGAAAAAATAGTTGTAGAGGAATGAAATGGCGGCAATACATTTGTATAGGTAACATATTTAATCGATTAAAGTTTCAAGATCACAGCTTAACGTAAGCGCGAGAAGAGCCATTTCAAATGTGAAATGCTGGTACAATAATAACCGGTGTAACCGCCAGAATGTTGAATGCAAGCACGCAAACGTTCATGCATTGTGTCGTACAGGTGCTGGATGTCAGTTTGTGGGATGGAGTTCCATGCCTGTTGCACTTGGTCGGTCAATACAGGGACGGTTAATGCTGGTTGGGGGTGACGCTGGAGTTGTCATCCAATGATGTCCCATACGTGCTCGATTGAAGAAAGATCTGGTGATCTAGCAGGCCACTGCAACATGTCAACACTCTGTAGAGCATGCTGGGTTACAACAGCGGTATGCGGGCGAGCGTTATCCTGTTGGAAAACACCCCCTGGAATGCTGTTCATGAATGGCAGCACAACAGGTTGAATCACCAGACCGACGTACAACTGTGCCGTCAGGGTGCATGGGATAATCACGAGAGTGGTCCTGCTGTCATAGGAAATTGCTCCCCAGACCATAACTCCAGGTGTAGGTCCAGTGCGTCTCGGCCGCAGACAGGTTGGTTGCAGGCGCTCACCTGGCCTCCTTCTAACCAACACACGGCCATCACTGGCACCCAGGCAGAACCGGCTTTCATCAGAAAACACAACAGATCTCCACTCCGTCCTCCAATGAGCTCTAGCTTGACACCACTGACGTCGCAAATGGCAGTGGTTTGGAGTAAGTGGAATGCACGCTACAGGGCGTCTGGCTCGGAGCTGTCCTTCAAGTAACCGATTTGTAACAGTTCGTTGTGTCACTGTGGTGACAACTGCAGCTCGAATTGCTGCCGCAGATGCGGTACGATGCGCCACGGCCATACGCCGTACACGGCGGTCTTCCCTCTCAGTAGTGCCACGTGGCCGGCCGGAACCCGGTCTTCTTGAGGCAGTACCTTCCCTTGACCACCGCTGCCAACAATCATGAACAGTGGCTACATTCCTGCCTAGTCGTTCTGCAATATTGCGGAAAGAAAATCCACCTTCTCGTAGCCCTATTACACGACCTCGTTCAAACTCCGTGAGCTGTTGATAATGGCTTCTTCGTCTTCTTAAAGGCATTCTTGACTAACATCAACACACTACGTCGAATCTCAACGATAACTAACGCTCACGAACGTTACAGCGCGTATTTACAGCAAACCTGCTTTGCATGTTCCGAGGGGCGCTACTAGTGCCACACGTATGCGCCGAGCGCGAAATTTGCAGAGACGTCATCTTACAGATGTACTCTCACCGCCTACCAACTGTTGTTTATCTAACACAACCCCTTCTTGGTGTTGGGATTTTTTTTCCTTCAGTGTAGTTGCCATCGATCCGGCAAGACCATGATCCCCGAACGAAAAAAATCTTGTGGCTGGGACCCGAAGAAGTCATCAACTGCACGTTGAACCTCGTTGTCTGTCGTGAACTGTTTCCCGGACAGGAAGTGATCTAGATGGCGAAACAGATGATAGTCTGTCGGAGACAAGTCCCGGGAATCGGCAGGATGAGACAGTGTTTTATAGCCCAAGGCACTTAGTGTCAGCATTGTTCGTTGTGCGACATGAGGGCAGACGTTGTCCTGGAGTAGAAGACCACCATGTCTGTTGACCAAAGCCGGTTCTTTCTGCAGAAATTTCTGGTGCATCTGGTGTAATTCAGCACAATAATGTTCTGCAGTGATGGTCTGGCCTCTTACCAAGAAACTCCGATGAATTATCCCGGATGTAGACCACCAGACAAGGAGCATCATCTTCTTGGTGTGTAAGGGTGGCTTAGGATGCCGTCCAGCAGGCTGTGCCTTGCTTCACCACTGTGCAGATCGTTTCCGATTATCATAAATGACCCACTTCTCATTGCAGGTGAGGACTTGACGCAGTAGAGCTTCCTGTTTATTCCTGGCAAGCAGCGACATGCAGAATTCCAAACGCCCAGTCTTGTTGGCAGTTGTCAATTCATGGCAGCCACATGTCCAGCTTTTTGACCTTACCCAACACAGCCAGACACTGAACAACTGTCGTGTGGTGGACACCTACCTCTGCCGCTATCTCACGACACGTTTCTCAAGAGTCCGCTTTAACCATACGTAACAGAACATCGTCAGAAACAGCAACAGGTCGGTGACCACGTGCTTTGTTTTGCAGGTCCGTATCTCCGCTTCAACCACACGTAACAGAACATCATCAGAAACAGCAACAGGTCGGTGACCACCTGCTTCGTTTTGCAGGTCCGTATCTCCGCTTCAACCACACGTAACAGAACATCGTCAGAAACAGCAACAGGTCGGTGACCACGTGCTTCGTTTTGCAGGTCCGTATCTCCGCTTCAACCACACGTAACAGAACATCGTCAGAAACAGCAACAGGTCGGTGACCACCTGCTTCGTTTTGCAGGTCCGTATCTCCGCTTCAACCACACATAACAGAACATCGTCAGAAACAGCAACAGGTCGGTGACCACGTGCTTCGTTTTGCAGGTCCGTATCTCCGCTTCAACCACACGTAACAGAACATCGTCAGAAACAGCAACAGGTCGGTGACCACCTGCTTCGTTTTGCAGGTCCGTATCTCCGCTTCAACCACACGTAACAGAACATCGTCAGAAACAGCAACAGGTCGGTGACCACCTGCTTCGTTTTGCAGGTCCGTATCTCCGCTTCAACCACACGTAACAGAACATCATCAGAAACAGCAACAGGTCGGTGACCACCTGCTTCGTTTTGCAGGTCCGTATCTCCGCTTCAACCACACGTAACAGAACATCGTCAGAAACAGCAACAGGTCGGTGACCACGAGCTTCGTTTTGCAGGTCCGTATCTCCGCTTCAACCACACGTAACAGAACATCGTCAGAAACAGCAACAGGTCGGTGACCACGTGCTTCGTTTTGCAGGTCCGTATCTCCACTTCGAAACTTCACAAACCATCGCCGAATGGTTCGTTCATGGGCCGTATTCTCCCCAAATGCTTTGTTAACGTTTCGAGCAGCAATTCCTGCAGAATGGCCCAGTTTAAATTCATACAGGAAGATGATTCTCAAATCCGGCATCTGCACGTTTCCTTTGCAAGCCACGTTACATCCAAACAAATCACGCCTGAACCTTCTTCTTCACACACGTGCCAGCTATTTATAGTAACTTTGTGAAGTAATACCCGCAACACCTGTGAGTGGTTCGTTCTGCTGTGGTGGGGGCCTGTCTCCACTGCTTGTTCACGCTGAACATTTCATTCGCACCAATCCAATATTTGTGAAGAATTATTTCTTCAGGGTGATTCGTTTCCCACTGATATCTAGTATCTTATCAAGAATTTGATGAATGAACAGGTAAAGAGATGAATGCTGTATCAAGCCTTGTTTGTTTTTTAATTTCGACACATTTGTTTTTTATATTGGGTGTAATGATGTAAAAATATTTAAGACAGGAAAATGGAAAAAAAAAATTGAAATGGTGTTCCACCTCCCATTTCGAATTTTTCCCCATTTGTCCTGTCTTAAATATTTTTACATCACATTGGGTATCACAAAATACACTCATGGTAAAAAAAAAAAAAATAGTTGCACCCAGAAGGACATGTCAGATTGCAATGTTATTCAGAAGGAAGGTAAAGGTTACCAAAAATAATAAATGATTAAACATTGAGACTGATATAAGCAATATTTATTGAGCTACACACCAATAAGTAGTGTCTCTCAGTATGGCGTCGGGCCACCACGTTTGCTCACACAGTATGCCAGATGTCTTGACATAGAGTTGTACAGGTTCCTAATGGTGCCCTGCAATAAGCCATCCCATGCAGCTTGAATCTTCTCACGCAGTTTCTGCAGATTTTGCAGTAGGGATGGAGTGTGGATGGCGCATCTAATAGCAGAGTGTCAGTGTCTTGAAGGCAAGCTCTGGAGACAGCAGCAGTATGCGGACGAGCGTTGTCCTGTTAGAAAACCGCACCAGAGTGAGTGTTCAGAAAAGGTAGAGCCACTGGTTGCAGGACCTCATTAACCTAACATTGGGCTGTCAAAGTGCCTGTAATGAACACCAAAGGTGATCTGGCATTGGAGGCAATTGTACCCCCATACGATGACACCAGGCCTTCTGGACATGTGATGCTCAACAACAAACCGTTCATCTTGGCTCTGACCATGGTCATTCCAAACACGGATTCGTTGGTCGTCTCCTTCAAGACAAAAGCGGAACTCATCACTGAAGATCACCTGCTGCCATTCTGACTGGCTCCTTGATAGTCTGGCACGACACCACTGCAGTATTTGGCGACGACGCAATGGTGTTAAGGGCAGTCGTCGTAATGGTCTGCGTGCGTGTAGTTCCAAGTCGTACAGCCGTTTGACAATGGTGCTGCCACTAATCGGACGATGCATGGAGGGCACCACTGCTCGCTGAATATCCACAATCGTGGCTGTTGGGTCATTCCGCTCATGTCGGACAACTCGTCAGTCCTCTCTCTCTCTCTCTCTCCATGGTTTGTCTAGGTCTCCCAGACCCTTCCTGTCACTGCTGCATGCCTTGTTCTATCCACTGCTGCCAACAGCGTGCTGTGGTGATATCCGAACGACCGGTATGGCATGCAATACAGCGATAAGAACTTCCCGCTTCCCGGAGCCCGACAATGCGGCCCCTCTCAAACTCCTCCAACTGCTCGAATTGCTTCCGAATTTTTCTCAGAGGCATATTTCACTTGCAAAGGATGCAACCAACACAACAGCATGAGTCAGAATGGCAAGCACGCGCAACGGAATGACCTTATATAGCTGGTCAGGGACAGCGCTATGACCCCTCCTTGCTGGCGTCACATGCGCGGCCGAGCGTGATACTTGAATTATTTGCATGTCTCATGATGTCAAACCTACCCATCAAGTTTCATTCCAGTTGGTTGCTTCCTTCTGGGTGCAACTATTTTTTATGATGAGTGTATATAGTTAAGCACACCAAGTTTACCTTTTGTGGACCTTTTTGTGGACAGATGGCGCTGAGTCATGCAAGGTCATGTATTGCCAGCAGAGAATGTGCGATTGCTCCCATCACCATTGTTTCATTGTTCCTGGTACGATGACGAAGTTCAGCGGCACGATAAAAACTAAATGCTGCCTGTGGTTTCATGAGATGCATTCAGCAACACAAGTGCAGTGACATTTTTGCCGAGAATACTGGAAAACTGCACCAAAAAGGGACTCGATTGTAGCATGGTACAAATGATTTACAGAGATTGGATGTGTGGCTCATAGGAACAGTGGCCAAGGGAGATCTGGAATTCCTGAAGAGACGGTGTACACAGTGTGAGCAACATATCTGTGAAGCCCCCTAAATCGATGACACAAGCCAGTCTGGAGCTTGGAGTTCCAAAATCAATAGTGACAAAAATCCTATGGAAACCTCTGAAATTTAGGTCTTACAAATTACAGCTCGTTCAAGCTCTGAAGGATGGTGACAAGATGCAGAGAGCAGTTTTTGGAGTGACATGTTAAATCCCATGGAAGCTGATGATGACTTCTTGTCGAAGTTGGCGTTCAGTGACGAGGTGACCTTTCACTTAAATGGGAAAGTGAATAGACATAGTGTGAGGGTTTGGGGAACAGAAAATCCCCATACCACCCTGGAACATGAAAGGGACAGTCCTAAGGTAAACATTTTTTGGTCCGCGAGTTGTGCTTCTGCTTTTGGCCCATTTTTCTTTGCTGAAAGAACTGTTACCAGAATCACATACATGGATATGCTTCAGATTTACCAAATGCTAATCCTCAAGAAACAATGGAAGGAGGTTTTATTTACCAGCAAGACAGGGCACCTCCTCACTACCACAAGGACGTCACTTCTTACCTCGATGCTGAAGTCCCAGTTTGGATTAGTCGTGGTGGCCCCCATTTTCATGCCCCTCCCCCCAATCACCGGACCTAACGCCCCTAGATTCAGGTTTACCTTCCACCGCTTCACAAGTCCCTTCCTGGACTGAAATCAAAAATCACTGCTGCACTTGCATTGGTGGATGCCGACATGCTGACAGCAATGTGGGAAGAACTGATTTACAGATGGGATATTTGCACAGTAACCAAGGGAAGCCACATTGAGCATTTGTGAAAAAAGGTAAACTTAGTGTGTTTAACTATATATTATTTGTACTTATTATCATATGCATCCTTATAACTATGCACAATAAAGTTTTCTTTTTGCCCAACTAATTTATAACCACCCTGTACTTTGCAAACAATTAGAGATAAATATTTTGGTTGAGAATAGGCAGAAACTGGAAGTCAAGATAAGCAGAACACGAAGCAAGACCAAAACACCATAGAAATGATGATAATTCTTTTTAATACCATAGTATTTTTAATGAAATTCTTGAAACTCTAATGGCTCAAATACAATAAAAGTCAAGTTTGTGCAACAGAAAACCCTTAAATTCATATCTTGATTTAATTCCAACTGTTTGCACACATTTTTAAGCTTTTTGTGAATATCTACTGTCAGAATTTAAAGAATTTCATGCTCCAATTTTTGATACAGTGTGTTTCAAACATGAATTGAAGGCAGTGCTGTAACTAGCTTTTCATGTGTCCTATACAAGGTTTTATTTTTGGGCTCCTTAATTTTTTTAGGGGAAAATAATAAGAAAACAATTCTTTATAAACAACTTTTGTGTATTTCAGAGCCCTCTTCATCCTGGGCCCTGTACCTGTGCACTTGCCTAGTTACGGCACTGATTGAAGATACTTTATTATTACCTTTACGAATACAAAAAGAAATCAGTAAGGGACATCACTTGTTTTGTGAATATGTTCAGTGAAATACAAACAAGCTAACAAGACTAATATCAACATGTTCATCAACAACTGCTAAAAGAAGTTTTTCAGAAATGAAAAGGATCAAGACCTATTATCTCAAAGCCACACAAGAACAAGCCTACTTGAGCATTGTGGCTATTTTATCTACAGAGAAAATCACTCTTTTAGATAAGAAAAAGTACCTGGGAGACATTTTTTTTATGAAAAAGTGATACTCAAATTCACAACACAAAAAAGAAAAAAATGAATGCAGCTCATATGCAAATTAAGTGCTGCTCACAGGTAGAATTTTTAAAATGCTCAAGATTATTTTATGTTAGCATAAACTTAAAAAGTGCTTGGAAGTCACTTCTTTAATATTATTTGTATTATTTAGAAAGTCAAAAACTTTGCTCTTGTGATTTTTCAGAAAAAAAAAAGTTCTGGCTTTGGTGGTGGGTAGACAGTTTATGTTTCAAACCCAAAATAAGACACTGCTTACATTTCTTTTACTACCCAAGCCAAAATAAATTACTTTTGACTGACACAAATTGTGATGAATTGATGAAAAAAGACACCCAAAGATATATTCTTAAAAAACTGGCTGATTCCACATTTTATTGATTGACAGTTGATTTAACATCAGATATGTAACAATAACCACACATGTACTTTTATATGTTATTACGAGGGTTGTACCAAAAGTAATGCAAAAGTGGGCATAACTTTTTTATTAACAGACAGAGGTCATTCAAATTGCACATGTTGGTACAGTAACTCTTCCTCTATAGTAATCCTTCTTCTTCATTGCAGGTAAATAATGGATTCCAAGCATAAGCAATGTGCTGTCATTGAGTTTTTGACGAAGGAAGGGTGCAGGCTGTCCGACATCCACAGAACGCTACAGAATGTTTACAGAGATGAGACCATTGAAAAGAGCAATGTGCACAGATGGATGAAGAAGTTTAAAGAAGGGGAAACCAGCATTGAAGACAAACCACACAGTCGGAGACCATCATCTGCGACCACTGACCATATCATCAGCAAGTGGATGAATTGATTCGTACGGAGGGACAAGTCCCAATCTGTGAGCTTGTTGCACAACTGGACTGTGGTCACAATGCCACACAGAAGGTGGTGGAACACGTAGGGTATTGGAAAGTGTGTGCAAAGTGGCAGTTGACACCCGATTTGAAGGAGAGAAGGGTGGAAGTCTGCTTTGATCTGCTGCAAGCGTTTGAAGCCAGTGAAGACCCTTTTTTCCCCAATCTGGTGACAGGAGATGAAACATGGGTATATCTTTACAATCTGGAAATGAAGAATCAATCCATGGCATGGCATTACACCTCTTCACCAAGGCCTAAGAAGTTCAAGTGCCAGCATTCAGCACATAAAGTCATGGTGACTACTTTTTTGGGATGACAAGGGTGTCATTCTCCTTGATTTTCTGGAACGTGGCCATACGGTGACCAGCAAGTGATACACTGAGACACTCAAGGAGCTTAGAGAAGCCATAAGAAGGAAGAGACCAAACGAGAATCTGAAAACGATCTACATTCACCATGACAATGCGAGACCACGCACGTCTTTGGAAATAAATCAGGTGATCAGCAAATTAGGCTGGTCAGTGGTACCCCATCCACCGTGGACCAATCTCAGAGGACCATGTGGGAAATGGGTGGATGAAATTCAAAAGCATGTTGGAGTGATATGGAGGAGACTGCCTCAAGAGAGAAAGATGTGAAAGAAAATTGGGTAGACCTTCATCCAGCAGTGGATTGATAATCATCATCACCAAGGTTGAAGATGATATCACATATCAATCAGCTAATATTGCACACATGGAAAATATCAATGAACAATCTACACAATCTTATAATTTAAAACAAGAAGAACAAGCCGTGTTTGACAATACTCATCTATGCCTTTCACAAACTATTTTATTAAATGTTAAACTTATGATTGCAATAATAATGTTCACTCATTCATTACTGTTTTCTTTGTGCTAAGATTACATCATTAAATTTACCATTAAGTGCACCCATTTTCTTGCAAATAAATCAATGTACACATCTACACAATATTTCAATCATTAGTAAAACTTGAAAAATACTTAAGTGTGAATAGTAATAATGACAGGCACCAAGACAATTTATTTATAATGAAACAATGAAACCTAATGTTGGTAAGGTACATTAAATCAGTTGTTGATTATTCATGTACACATAAATAAGACTTGAATTATGGGAAAACCATTAACTTATTTTTTGCATCACAAATGCAGGACTTCCTCAGCGAATTTTAAATTTCAAGAGATCATAATGATCACAGTTATAATTGGGTACTTGAAAAAAATCAATTTCCGTAAACTCTGAAAAAGGTGACAATTGAAATATTATGATGGAAATTACAAATGGTACCTATAAATGCAAGGTTTTCGAAATTGGATGTGAATTTATTTTCTCTACAGAAAAATCAAATAATTAATTTGGTAATACATTCATATTCAAACCTAAGTTTAAGAATTGTAAAACAGTACAATGCTTAATAAATAAATTAAAATTTTTTGTTGTGATTAAAATTACCTTGTTTTCATCGTTTTGTCGACCATATGATAAATTACGTAAAGCTCCACAAGCATTTCGCTGAATTTCTGCTATGTCTTGATTTAATAAGTCTATTAAAGGTGAAATACCACCTAATGACCTGAAAAGCAAATTGAAATATTAATGCAAAGTTTAGCTCAACACACATAAAAAACACTACTTAAAAGAAAGAAAAATCAATCGTGAAATTTCACATTAAAAGGATACACATAAAAATAATAAAAACAATTTTACCTAAAATATGCATATGATAATCTCAATGTTACCTGATCTATTGTCCATATAAATATGCATACTATATACACTATATTGACAAAAGCCACCAGAAACCTAGAAGATAAACACAACATAGCATTTATTGACATACATTAGTATGATGTCAGTCCACCTTTAGCCTTAATGCATGCACTGACCCTTCGAGACATGCTTTCGACAAGGTTTTGGAACACAGCGATAGGTATGCATTTCCATTCAGTACATAATGCTGCCGCTAACTGTTCTTAGTAGCAGGCCTTGGTTCCAAACTTCTTATGCAGCACTTTAATTCATCTCATAGGTGCTCTATGGGATTAAGATCAGGGCTCTGTGCTGGCCAGTCCACACACGATATGGAATTATTGTCAAACCATGCTGTAACAGTCCTTGCTTTATGGCTCGGTGCATTATCCTGCTGGTACCAACAAGGCTTGGTTCCATAGTATTACCACAGAGTTAGTAGAGCATAATGAAAAACACCCCCACACAAGTACACTGCCAGCTCCAAACTTGACCGTAGGAACAGTACACTGTGGTAAATAGCCTTCCCCGACTGCCGCCATACCCACACATGGCCATCAGACTGATGGATCATGTATCTGGATTCATCAGTCTATAGGACCCGTTTCCATTGATCTACGGTCCACGATAAATGTTCTTTACACCATGCTAAACAACAAGTAGCATTCCGAGTGGAGATGAAAGGCTTATGAGCAGCCGCACGACCACAGTAACCTATGAAATGAAGTTCTCTGCGAATGGTATGTGTACATACTAAGGTTCCAGCATTTTTTCTCACATGTACACCGAGGTCTTGTGCAGTACTCCGTCTATTAGCTGTAACGACTCTCCTGAGGCTTCGACATCCTCTATCACTGATTTTCTTTGGTCTGCCAGTATGTTTTGCTGCTTCAGGCATGCCATGTGTCTTCCACTTATTCAGTACATCCAAAACAGTTGACTTTGGTATGTTTAAACACCTCTCGGTTTCTCTTATGGACAACCAACTAATATAATACCCAACAATCTTTCCTTTCTCAAAGCCAGTTCTCTCCTGCCATGACATTTTCACTCAACCTCACAGTGCGATATGATTGTGGTCAGCTGCAGGCTTATTTTTATACAATTTGCGGCTGTACCGGGCATCTTAACAACACAGTGGATCCGTTCATTTGCAGGCATGCAAAAATTAAAACAAAACAACAACAACAACAACAACAAAAAAACACATCATTTATAGCGGAATTCCATTCTACAACTTTTTTTTATTCTTTTGTTACTTTGGTTTCAACATTAAAATTTTCGGTACAACTTTTTTAATTGTTATTAAATTGTTTTTGGATAATATGCCTTGTCTTTGGGCAAATTGCATGAATAGATTTTATTCACACAATTTTTATGACACAAGGTTCTTTAGGAAAGGGTAAACAGTTTCTGACAGTTTCATTACAAAATAATAAACATGGCCAACAAAGTTGGAGATTTGAAACACTACAAATTTTGTCTGTTTAGTAAATAGAAGTGCCAAAATATGTAACAAGTTTGTATGTTTAACCTGCATATTTAACAACAATGTTGAGGAACTCAGGTTTGGAGCTGGTCTTTTGTTGCTTACACATTCGGATTTTTTTGTAAAACTTAAGGAATTAAAAGATGTTAATTTTGTATCATTCGTTTCTTTATTCCACTTTTGCATTTTGCTTAAATTATCTTGAAGCATTTCAGTGCTTCAGAAAAGCAAGAAATATACGAAAATGTAGCCGTACAATTTTTCAACTGAATAAGAAATGATTCCTTGAAATTATGCACCCAAGGAAGTTGTGCACACCAGATAGAAGATACTCATTGGCAAAAAAAAAAAAAAAAAAAAAGACAAGCTTTCCATTGGTTGAGGCAACTCTCTGTTTATCATTTCTACAACTTTTTTCAGTGGCAGATAACAAAGGTGCCAACCTGAGTGGGAATAAACAGTGGGAACACACTCTGGTTCTCTGATTGGTTGACTGCCCAAGCCCTGAATGCAACAGAAATTTCACATACTGTGGATTTCTTCATTGCCATTCTTGCTTACCTGGCAAGGATACGCTCGCTCCAATGGCACAATTTCACAACTTACGGGCATATGAAGTTAGGTTTACATGCTTGCTTTCAGTTCTGGCGTTAATGCACAGAAATATGTGAATTTAGTTTTAAATAAAACGCTTCTAAAATCAGGCACTTAGTTTAAATTTCCCTGTAAAAAAACTGCGGCACAAAGCTTTTCTTCATATAATTCTTTTTTTTTTTTTTTTTCAGAGAGTAAATTTTTGCACGTAATTAGGGCATGCAATGCATGCATTGTGTACAATGACTGCTCACGACTGTGTATGTCTATCATAAGGGACATATTAGTACATGGATAGTAGCTCTTCAAATAATACTTGCACGTTAAAACTGATAGAAGATATGATGAGCATGATAAAAAATGTCTAAAGCATCAAAATTTGGCTTAGGTTATCAGATTAGAAAACCAAAGAAACTTAATTATACATCTAAAGCAACTTTTATGGGAATTTTACTAGGAAATTTTTTCATTAATAGCAAATTTTTGGAGAAAACTCTTCTCCTTCTTCAGGCTGTCTTGTTGTTGTCACTTTTTACTTGTCACTATCATGGTTACGGTTTACCTTGACGGTTTAGGTTATTTTTCAACAAATCCTGCCAGATGTTAGGCAGGGAAAATCCTTTGCAGTCATTGATGATGGAATTTTGATTTTTCTCAATCTCTATTCCTTCTTTCAGTTTTCTTTTTTGGAAATTGCTTTGGAAACTGATTACTTTAAGGGAATTCCAATCCATGCTGTGCCCAGTTTCTCTATACAGTTTGGTTAAAGGTTGCTAGAGCCAGTGATGCCAACCATTCAAAATAAAAATTCCCATATATTTTGCGAAAATTTCCCTTTTTAACACAATATTTCTCCAAGTCTGGCAGTTTTGTTTGAATGTCGTCAAGATGCAAAATCTGACAATGATCTCAATAATGTAACAATACTTTTGGACTCTTTTTCAACGTGCTTCAGTTGTAAATACACATACAGTTACATACATAATAATATATACAGTATACTATTTCCAAAATTTGCTACAACCTATGCAAACAGCTGCTTGGTGTTTCTATGAGTAACTTTGCTACAAATACAAAACACTCCATAACAAGAAAAAATATGCAAATAACAGTATCAAAAGCAAGGTTTACCCACAATTAATTGTAATGACGTATGAGTTTTAAACTGGGAGGTATAAAATGTAAACAATAAACTAAATTCTTGTAAAAAAAAAAAAGCATTAACAAATATTTTGAATTTTCTACACATCATGATTTTTAAACTGGGTTTTAATTTCAACAAGAGAATTTTGTGTGAAGAGAGGAACAGTTTAAAATAAAATTTTGTTGATTATTGAAAAATAAAAGGTTGAATACAGTTTTAAAAGTCCTTTGAAATATCTGGTTTGTATTAAAATTATCATTTACACTTGGTTTTGCATTTGATAATTGTTTCAGAATTTTTCTGTGATTCACTTATAAACATAGAAAGAGCGATGATCTCTGTTTGATGTTTCGGAATGCATATTAGTCTAAAATTGAATTCAAAAACAAATTTTAAGCAAATAATTTGTCGATAAAGGTACTTGGCACAGAAAGAAATTTTTTTTGAAATTTTCAGAATTAAAAAGTGCTGGTGGTTAGAAGAATAAGTAGTTTTCATTCCTGTGGTTAGACTACAGTCTATAAACAATTCTAATTTTCTTCAGAATCATTGGATTTACCCAGATCTGGTGAACTGTTGATTGCCGTGTGGTGCATCGAAACTCGAAATAAGATACGATTCAACCTTTAGTCCTGAAAACTGAGCTAATCACTGCCACAACACTCAGTGCATCATCACCAAACTTATTTAGACTTTTTAACTGTACATCAGTCACAACTGAAAAAAATACGATCAAATGTTGCTCTTCTTTTCTTAATTTTTTCTTTTTTTGCAATGTTTCTCATTTTATTCTCTGAATTCGAACTAAAAATTTCCCTACATTTTGGGTTATACTTTAAAAATTTCCTTTTTTCCCACATGGTCAACCTTTCAGACATAAATTCTCTATGCTGTGGGGGAAAATTCCCACAGGTTTGGCATCACTGGCTAGAGCAAGGAATAGTACTGACTAAATGAAATTGATTCATTTTCTAAGTATGCATAAATGATATTTTTCATGCTTCAATTCAAAATCAGAATTACAAACCTATCTTCGAAGAAAGTGATGACACACATTTGAACCCATATATTCTTGTAATTTGATAGTGTTAAATTTGAACGTTTTAGACAAATATTGATAAATTCACTAGTTTTCCCAAAGAGCTAGTAAATGACAGGAAAACTGCAATAAACAGCATGGCTTTGAGGTAGGAAACTGTGAGTATGTGATGCAACATGGTGAAAACCTTAAGTGTTACAAGTATTCAAGAAAAATTCGGCATCGAACTTCATATTTATAAAATTAATTTAGATTGGACAGCTGCATCCGCAGACCTTACATGCTGATTTCAGAATTTGTACACTTAATTCAAGGCCAAATGGAACAAATTTTTAGTGTTGACAAGCTTATACTGTTTCTCACGTTGTATGAATATCAAAGTGCTTGCGGGAAACTTATTCATCTAAGTTAAAAAACAATGCCGTCGTATGCACGATTTAAAAATTCAATGTTAAAAACATATACAAGTTAAAATATAAACACATTAGACCTTTTGAGTTTACAATAAACTCGAAAGGTCTAATGTGTTTATATACATAACTAACACCTGTCGCTTGTGTTTGTGCATTCTGTTACATCTGAGGATGAGTTTATTGTAAACTCGAAAGGTCTAATGTGTTTATATGTTAACTTGTATATATGTCTTTAATATTAAATTTTTAAATCGTGCATAAGACGGCATTGTTTTTTTAACTTAGATCATTTTTAGCATGAAAATATCATATCTGAACTTATTCATCTTTGTCTGACATTGAATTATCACAGTTGAATGCTGCTGAATATTAAAAAAATTAAGGTAAAATATTATATAGATAAAAGCTGTTACTCACGTTTTCATTTCCCTAGAATACTTTGGGATATTGCACATTTTACTTGTCGGGAGCATAAATTTACATTTTACTTGTTGGAAGCATAAATTTACATTTTACTTGTCGGAAGCATAAATTTGCTTTGTGCAATATCCCGAAGTATTCCAGGAAAATGAAAAAGTGAGTAACAGCTTTTATCTATATAATATTTTAACATATTTTTTTTAATATTCAGTAGCATTCAACTGTGATAATTCAATGTCAGACAAAGATGAATAAGTTTCCTGCAAGCACTTTGATAATCATACAACGTGAGAAACAGTACAAAATATCACAACTGTATAGTTGACAGATATATACAATAAGTGTTATAGCTATGTAATGAAGTTCAACACCGAAGTGTGTTTGAAGAACTAATTAAAATTCAAGTTTAAGCTTTTGAGAACAAATCAGTATTGCTTTTGTTCACTAGAATATCAGCTGAGATCATGTACAAGCTTTTTAAGCATATGAGTTCAATGTGTTAGAAATATCTAACTTTGAACAGCACTATGTGAAATAACTCAATATAAGCACAAACTATTTATTATACTGCCGGACAATTGCTAAGGACGGATGACAATAGCAACGATAGCAACCATAAAATGGAAGGCAGGAAAATGTGGAAATTAGCATAAGTGCGGGACACAGTAAGACGTGTTGTGCGTATGCAAATTTTGGATTGCCAAACTTGTTCGTGACGTCATAGCGCTGATAGAGATATAAAAGATTTGACGTGTATTGACCGTTGTTGTTCAAACGCAAAGTTGAAAGGGAAAGAATCAATTGACGAACTTGCAATTTTCAGCATGTCTTCCCGACATCACCTTGATGATTTTACGCGTGGCCGTTCTATTGGCAAGATTGAAGAAGGGCAAAAAATAACAGATGTTGCCAGGGAGTTCGACGTCAGCCACAGTGTTGTTTCAAGGCTTTGGAAATCATTTCAAACAAATGGAGAGTGTAGCAAACGTCACGGGGGAGGTCGTGTTCGCAGTACGACACCTGCAGAAGATCGGTACATAGTGCTATCAACAAAAAGACACCGGCGCAGCACAGCCAGTGAGGTAGCAAATCAGTTTATGGCGGCTACTGGAAAGCGGATCTCCCGAAAAACTGTCGCCAGACGTTTGCATGAAGGACTATACGCCCGCCGTCCTGTTGTGTGCATCCCATTGTCCAGACATCACCGTACCGCCCTTTGCAATGGTGCCATCAACATCGCAATTGGACTGATAACGACTGGTCTGCTGTCCTCTTCTCAGATGAGAGTAGATACAGTCTATCGTCTGATTGTCGACGACAACTGATCTGGCGTGATAGTGGTACTGCATATTGTCCAGCAAACATACAGGAAAGGGACCAATATCAGACATGTAGTGTCATGGTATGGGCTGGCATCATGATCAATGGCCGTACGTCCCTCTATGTGCTTCCAACTGGGACTATGACTGGCCAACGGTACATTAATGATGTTCTGCTACCTCATGTTCGCATGTTCCGTGGTGCTGTCGGTGATAGATTCATTTTCATGGACGACAACGCAACATGTCATTGAACAGTCGCTGTCCAGGAGTGTCTAGAGAGCGAGGATATTCAACGCCTCGTATGGCCAGCACGTTCTCCAGATCTGAATCCCATTGAAAATGTGTGGGATGCTTTGGGGAGGAGTCTTGCTGGTCGCCAATGCCCTCCAATAAACAAGGACACCCTCATCCGTGCACTGACAGAGGAATGGGATAAATTACCCCAACAGCTGCTTGATAATGTTGTGCAAAGCATGACACGACATGTGGAATCTTGCATCGCCCTCCATGGTGGCCATATCCCGTATTGACACCTTACGCCGGAACGCCTGCGGACGGTAATTGCATTTTTTTCACGTTTACGTATTCTGCACAAAATGGCCTGTTTGTCCCTTGAACACGTTCCAAAGCGTTTTGGATTTCAGAGCACAATAAATTGTCTTTCTTGTAATGTCCTGGCATTCTGACATAATTTTATTTCACTTGGCATCCAACCACACTTACTTTTTTATGCGCAATATAGCCGTTTATGATCCGTCCTTAGTAATTGTCCAGCAGTGTACAAACGGACATCAAAAAAGAAGATTAAGAACAAGAATTGCCCTAGATGGCACCACTATAAATGTACGTAACATGTTTTATGACAGTGAAAACGAGCTTGATGTTGGTGATTCGGCAATGTGGGATTAGTCTATGTGAAGCAGTAACATTTAATACACCCTTGATAATGCCCACAGAAATTGTGAGCTGAAACGTGTCAGGACGTTTATTTTTGGATTCAAACATGACTTTTATTGCACCTTCGAGGATTCAGTGAGTTGTTTTTGGGATCGTGGACTCTGTTAAAGAAGGTTTTATTATATCACAAATCTTTTAACGATTTCGTTGTCATGTGTTCATGTTCAAGCCCTGGTCATTCACCTTTGTTTCAAGCCTAAAATAACGTGGCATTCTTTCCGATGTCTGATGGTCTGATAATTATTTCTAATGCTAATAAGTGTATGCAGAGGCACAGTGTTCTGCAACTAGCACACTGGGATACTGCTATACAAGAATGCAATAGTATTATTTTCAGACACTCTACTGACGGACCGATATGATAAACTTGGGTATTGAAAGGTAAGACTTCACCTTCGTTTTAAGCCTAATAATGATGCATGTTATGTTTTTGAATACTTCTCTTGTCCAATGTTTAAGTCCCAACAATTAGGAATCAGCAGTCACAGAGAATCTAAACATGATGTTTTTAAAATACTCCTTTTATTAATGTGATAAACAGAAGTTTAATGAAATATTTGCAATAAATAGTTTGTGTTTATATAGAAGATTTTTATTGTATGTGGTGTCAAAAACACTACAGATCTTAAAACACAACAAGATTAAATGCTAATTTATTGGCAGTGAAACGTGACAGTATGGTTGTTGATAGGCCCCTGGGCAATCTTGAGGCCTGGGCCCCCAAAGCCTTCCTCAGTCTCTCCTCCCCATAAAAAGATTTTAGAAGAGTGAAAAATGAATATACTTTAAATTAACCACAGGTACAAAACCCTGTACATGATAAAACACACTTCCATCAAATTGCTAAAATTTTATCAGAATTATTTTATGGTTATGTACAATTCTGAAATTGATTCTTAACTTATACATAGAATCACACTTGGCATAACCTTAAAGCTGAAACTTTTTATTAAATGTTAAACTAAAACAAGGTTACTTTTTTGTCAAATTAGTTATTAATTTACAAAAACACACTTTATAATTAAATATCAAAATAGAAAAAAATAAAATTTTGTAATAAATAAATGTGGTTACCTAATAGTTCTTATAGTTTCTATAAAATAGCTCTTCTGCCTCTTTTAAATGCAAAGTTGTCAATTACTTCGTCAAAGTTCAAAGTACGAAAAAGATCTGCCTCCATGGCAAGAATGGTTAGTCCACACAGTCTTTCTTGTCACATGGTTGATCCGTCATAAATTGTGATTCTTTTTAAAACACTGAAAGATCTCAAAGATCTCTCAGCTCCTGCCACTGCCACTGGAAGAGTACCGAATAGCCTGATGGCTTACACACATTTGGGTAAAAAGACTCCAGTTTTTTTGTTTTTTTTAGGAAGAGTCAAAAATTGACCTGCTTTCATTGGTAAGAGAATTAGTATGGGGAATTCCTACTTTTTAGTTTTTGTGACGGGAGGCGGGGCGGGGAGGATTTAAGCGGGGGAACCAAAGTGGCTGCTCTGGGAGCTGCAAATGTTTTACTTTTCTGCTGGACCCTTTTGCTAAAAATTCGTAAAAAACGTCCACTAGGATTGGGACCCCCAATGCCTGGGCCCCTGGGCAACTACACCTCCTGCTCTCCTCTCTCATCAGGCCTGACTCTGTTCATTAAGAGCAGATGTACCTTGAAACCTAGAATTTCTTTTTCTAGATACTCTTGATTTTGAACAATGCTGCTATGCATTGCAAAAGCATGCACATGTAACTGATACAACTACTGAATCAAGGCACTATCAAAACTTTAAAATTTTATTTCATACAAAATGTGTATGAGGACTACCATTGAAGCTCTTTCAGCTTATCTATCTCTGATAATGACAGATTTCTGGAAGAAAATAAGAATCCATGGTGTCAGAGATTTCATTCAAATAGATGGGAGGAGATGCTTGTAAAGATGATTAATAATTGCTTGTAAAGATGATTAATAATTGCTTGTAAAGATGATTAATAACTGCTTGCAAAAGTCCATGAGTGACAGCAATATTTAGTTTTTTAACCTTGTACTGTATCCTTCTACTTTATTCCAGTGAGTAGGAGATACATCCACAATTCCAATAACACTAAGCAGTTACTAATTAGAGAAAAAGACCTGAGGCAAGGTCTTTGAAATTCAATATTAACATTTCTCACTATATCTTCACAATATTTAGTATACAAAAGTCCTTTTTAGTGCTTTATAAATTGATATTTATTAGGATATTACATAATTCATTTCCATAACACTGATTTAATTTGTAGATCAGAGCACCATAAAATCAGAGTTACACATAAAAGAACATTCTGTCATTAAAAACATCCACAAATATGATTTGCTTTT
This sequence comes from Macrothele yani, assembly GCA_039090855.1. Taxonomy (NCBI): domain Eukaryota; kingdom Metazoa; phylum Arthropoda; class Arachnida; order Araneae; family Macrothelidae; genus Macrothele; species Macrothele yani. The sequence goes on from CM076996.1 coordinate 122,687,133, forward strand.
TTCATGACATACATGCAGATAGATACTAGAAAAAAAAATAAAACAAAAGAAAGTAAATAAAATAAAACAAAATAAAACAAAGTAATAAATAAATAAATGTAATGTAGCAAAAACATCAAACTGAACCAATACAGATGATAAAAAGCCTAGGACTAAAACTACACAAGCAATTACAAACCATACACTCTTACTTTTCACCACTGTGTAATTCTATTCGCACAGATCAAGTTAAAAAAAATGATTTTACCTAGTCTTTTGTTTCATGTTGTCATCCATGTAACATAAGTGCTGCAAATACGCTGCAGCATTTGCCCTTACAACATTGTTGGGGTGGGCAAGGAACTCTATGACTTCATGCAGATCAGGATCTCTCCATCGAACATCTAGGAAACAAGAAGCCATATAGTAATTTTATACCAGAATGAATGAATGATATTTTCAGTAGAAACAACTATTTAAACAAAAGCAAAAAACAATATTGCCACAAATTAAAATGTTGTTACAGGGTTTTTCATGGCTGCCCCTTAAATAAAAATAAGTCCAACAGCCAGAATGCCTCATAAATATTATTTTTCTCTTATTCTCAATTTTCTTACACTAAATTTAAACGATTTTCTTTCCATCCAAACCTTTAATTTCTTTTTTCTTCCACATTTAAATAATTCCCCAAGTCTTCTTTCTCCACCAAAAAATCTCTAAATTCTTTACTTTCTCTCGGGTGTCTCTTCCCCACCTTCTAACCTCTCCTCCCTTTTTGTGTGTAGGCATCGATGGGTTTGCCTCCTCGGGGCGCTCCGTGGTAACAATGGCACACACAACAGCAACTAGGGCCTCTGTGAATCTTGAAGAGGTGCAAGCTAGTTCTGTGTGACATTGGCGAAAAGACCCCAACTCACTGGGTTTTGTTCCAGAATCCTTAGGTTGAATGACCAACTGGAACCCTCAGCTGTGGGCTAATCCCCCACACTGATGTACTTACCTGATTAAAAAGACAAAAAGAAATATTAAGAATGACTCAAGTGTGGGATATGGTGGACCTACCACACTTGAGAAGGACGGTCCACCACGGAATCGACCTGGACTTTCTAAACGGCGTATGAGAAAGCGATCTCGGCTGAGTGAATGTAAGATTGGTGTATGGAATACTAGAGGTATAAATGGCAAGATGAGTGAGGTGATTGAGGAGATGAATAAGTATAGACTGGATGTGCTGTGTGTAAGTGAAACCAAAAAGAAGGAAATTGGGGTAGAAGAAGTGAATGGCACGGTGAGTGTGTGGTCTGGAGTATTGGATAATATGAGAGGACAGGCTGGTGTAGGTGTGATTTTAAGTGAAAAGATGAAGAACAACTTGATTCACTATAGTTGCATAAGTGAGAGAATTCTCTGGATTCGTTTGAAAGTGAAACTTCAGAGAATTGTAATTGTTGTAGTGTATGCTCCTTGTGACTCGGAAATTTCTGATAAGAAAGAAGATTTCTGAAATGAGCTAAAAGCTGTTTTGAGCCAGTTTGGTGCTAAAGAAAAAGTTATAATAGCAGGGGATTTCAATGCTAGAGAAGGTGTGCAGAATGCAATTTCTGACAATGTTCTGGGTAAGTTTAACGATCCTTGTGTGACTGATAATGATGAAAGATTAATTGAACTCTGCATTGAGAATGATTTGTGTGGTATCTAATACATTTTTCAACCACAAGTATATACACACATATACTTGGGAAAATCGTACTCTTGGTCAAAAGAGTGCGATAGATTTTGTTGTTTACGATCAGCGTTTGAAACACTTAGTTGTTGACACCCGTGTCATGAGAGGTGCGGATGTTGGTTCTGGTTGGTTGGTTGGTTGGTTGATTTTATTGGCGCAAGGGCCAGGTTTGGCCAAAGAGCGCCAGACAAAGAACTATCAGCTACAGATGTTTAAAAGCGGGGAAAATGATGAAGAGCAGACAGGCGTGGTAAAAGCTGGAAAAGAGGATGATGAAAGCTGTGAAGACAAGTTAGTTAATGAGGTTTATATAAAAATTTATGTATGTATTAAATAACTAGTATAAGTATGATCAGGAAACACAACTACACAAAGGATGATTCACCAGGAGGGTGACGAACCGTCACTCTCCTCCCCACACTCCTCTGCAACGCTGGCAGAGGGCAGGGACGAACCGTCACTCTCCTCCTCCCCATGTTCCTCTGCAATGTTGGTTGAGGCTGGGGACGAACTGTCACTCTCCTCCCCCCAAGTTCCTCTATAATGTTGGTTGAGGGTGGGGACCTCGCTGAGGCCGAGACAGTTTCAGTGGTGGTCAGGCGGACCGCGACAGTGGGATGGACACAGCACACCTTTGCGGATTGAGGGCCGGGTCTGCCGCACGTGCAGACTTTCGGCTGGAAACTGGAAGAGACGGTCGGCTGCAAAAGAGAAGGCCCAGAACCAGGTATTCGAAAAATCTGGAGCTCGGGGAAAAACACCTGTGTCGATTGGTCAGCTGTAGATCGCTTGGCAAGGGCGGCGAGAGCTACAGGGCGCGGAACAAAGGGCTGCACGGGTTGTGGCAGAGACTGAACGACTGCGGCAAAAGTACGCTGTCGGGTGGTGGGTATACCCAACTTGGCCTTGGCAGCAGGGTACGAGAGGCCTTCCAGGGTCTTAAGGCGCTGGATCGCCATCTCGTCCTTCCATTTCATACAGTTGCGGGAGTAAGCTGCATGGGCCTCACCACAGTTAACACAGGAGGCCGCAGAAGTGCAACCTTCCCCGTCATGTTCACTGGAGCCACAATTAGCGCAACGAGCGGAACTCTTACAAAAACGTTGGGAATGCCCGTACCTCTGGCACCTGAAACAGCGCAGAGGACTGGGAATGTACGGGCGAACTCCACAGACCAAGTAGCCAGCCTTTATTTCGGTCGGAACTTTCGGGGAGTTAAAAGTCAAGATCACATTTTTAGACTTAATCAAAGAACCATCGCGCCGGAACATCATACGACGTGCAGCAATAACACCTTGATCTGCAAGTTCAGTCACCAATTCTTCTTCACTGCATGGCAAGAGATCAAATTCCGAAATAACACCCCGAGAGGTGTTAAGAAACGGGTGAGGTGCCACTTTGACAGGAATGCCTTGAAGACTAGTAAGGAGCAGAAGAGTGTTACTCTGAGAAACACTGCAAGTTTGAACAAGCAGGTCCCCAGAGCGAAGCTTCCTCACAGACTTCAAGGGGCCAACCGCAGCGTCCAAAGCTTTAGAAATAAAAAATGGAGATCTGGTGGACAGTCTCTCATTCGGATCGATGGATTCTACAAGTAAGTGTGTAGCATGCGTAGTCACAGCAATCGAGGGGAGACGACGCTTCGGAGCGACTGGTACAGCTGCCGAAGAAGAGGTTCCACATTCTTGGTCCAGGTCAAGTTCTAAAGACCGTTTAAGGGTATGAGACTTGGTAGGTTGAGAAGACGAAGGAGAGTCGTTGTCAACAAACATTTCCTCAGGTGACTTAAATTTGGAGTTTCTCTTTTTGTTTTTGCCCATGGAAAAAAGGAGGAAGATTCGTCTGCAGACTACTCCACCCACTACCGAGCCCTACAAGGGAGAACTGGAGGTCCGCAAGCCAAGAAAATGACGCTAGACACAGTTCTGGAGCTTATACGTTGCAGATATAGTCCGTTGGCTGTGATCACACGCACTCGGCGGACACTTCGGCCTCCTGGTACCGTCATGCCAACGCCTTTGGCATGATCCCACAGCCCCGGGCTCACCCTGCCGTGCCATACGACAAAAGCCGCTAAAGCCCTGTACACAACTTGGTACAAGACTTCTGACTAGAGGTGGGTTAGTCTCTAGCCTCCCGTTTACAGCGAAGCCGGGGTCGAAGAGGAGTGTTGGTACACAGGAGGCACTTAACCGGTCTCCTGCGACCTCAGCCGCCAGACATCCCATTTCCGCCTCACGGGTCTCCGCACGCGGCAAACATGCAGGTAGGTCTAGCACCCAAACCAGCTAAAAGGAAAAAAAAAAAAGAAATCCAAAGAAGACAAATCCTGGCAGGGAACCTAAACGGAATCTCAGCAACCTACGAACTGAGCGGTTAATATAAATCAGTTAGTGGTGGAGGGTAACAAAACCACAAGACCGGGGTGTTAGTACATAACGTGGTAGCGATTAGGTAGAGAATACAACACGGGCAACTAGCCAGTGGAGAAAATAAAGAAAAACGAAAAAGCGAGACACAAGACCAGCTCGGGATCGTGGGGCCGCGACTCCACAACAGCTGGATGAACAGCCATCCTTGCAAACACCAACAGCACCAAAACAAAAAACAGGCGGTGGCATGACATCAGATGTCGACCAGTCACAAGGTCAGCTCGGGCCGTGGGGGCGCCGCTCCCCAAATAACTGGAAAACCAGTTATCCCCGTGCGGGGATGTTGGTTCTGATCATTACTTGGTAGTCACGAGTGAAACTTAATGTTGGTTGGAAAAAGGAATAGGAAGAGACCCAGGATAGAAAGAATAAAGGTTGATAGGCTCCTTGAAGATCATTAGCGGTATTCTGACTTACTCAGAGAACGACTGAAGGATCTGAAATCTTGTGAGAGGGATGTAGAAAAGAAGTGGGAATGTTTTAAGAACTGTGTTGTTACTGCTGCTAAAGAGGTCTGTGGCACCACAATAATGGGTAACAATAGAGGTGATGCTTGGTGGAATAGTGAGATTGATGAGGCAGTAAAAAAAGAAGAAAGCCTACTTGGGGATGTTGCAAGATAGAGTCTTTGTGGATGAATATCGCTGTAAGAAGCGTGAAGCTGCTAAGCTGGTTCGCCACAGTAAGGCAAAAGATAGGAAGGAGAAAGTGGAAAGGCATGAACTGGCTTTTTGGAAAGATAGAAAGTCCTTCTGGAAGTACATGAGACTCAGGAAAAATAGGGGAAACAAAGTTGCAAGTTGTGTGAAGAATGAGATTGGGGAAATGATATGGGAGCCCAATGAGTTAAGTGACAGATGGGGGCGAATACTTCTGTGAGTTATTAGATCAGGAGAGCAAAAATGATTCTGAGACAGATGCAGATGATGTCACAGTGAGGAATGGAAGCACAGGATGAATCTTAAGAGAAGAAGTGTGTAAAGCTCTAAAATCTCTTCAGAATGGTAAGGTTCCAGGAGTTGATGGCATAACTGCAGAGATGTTGAAGTATGGTGGTGACTCTATAATTGACTGGTTAACTGAAATTTACCAGTTGTGCTGGGAGTTAGGAATGGTCCCTCGGGATTGGAAGGATGCTATCATTGTTCCCTTGTATAAGGGAAAAGGTGATCAGACTGAATGCAAGAACTATCGTGGTATTAGCCTACTGAGTGTGCCAGGGAAAGTGTTTGGTAAGGTTCTTATTGAAAAAGTACGGGTTCTTACATCATTGAAAGTGTGGGATGTTCAGAGTGGTTTTATGCCTGGGAAAGGCTGCACTAACCAGATTTTTGCATTACGCACGATGATTGAAAAGTATCTGGCTGTTGGGAAGAAAGTTTTTACTGCCTTCATAGATTTAGAGAAAGCTTATGACCGAGTGAATAGGACACTTTTGTGGAAGGTATTGAATGAATATGGTGTTATTGGGAATCTGCTTAATAGTGTAAAAGCCATGTATGCTGGTAGTAGAGCTTGTGTACGAGTGAATGGTGCTTTATCAAAATGGTTTTCCATTGGTGCAGGAGTTAGACAAGGTTGTGTAATGTCACCATGGCTGTTTAATATATTTATGGATGCATGCATGCGTGATGCCAAAATAGATAATAGTGGTTTATGTCTTGGTGATATCCATGTGTGTAGATTGCTGTATGCTGATGACACTGTCCTGTTGGCAGAGAGTAAAAGTGAGTTGCAGGGTATGTTGACTCGGATGCACGAAGTTTGCATGAAATTCAAACTGAGTATAAATAAAGGAAAAACCAAAGTTATGGTGTTTGAGAGAGGAATGGGTAGCACTGAATGTAATGTAAGTATAAATGGCACTGTGATTGACCAGGTGAGTGAGTGTGTATTTAGGAAGCATGTTTGACAGAGAGAACAAGTTGGATGGTGAAATCAGTAGGCGAGTGAATTCTTCTTTGAAAGTCATAGCTGCTCTGGGAGGTTTTCACAGGAATGATGAGTTCTCTAGAGAGTCCTGCATGGCTGTGTATGAAACAGTAATTGTTCCTACTCTGATGTATGGCAGTGAAACCTGGGTACTGCAGAAGCAGCATAGGAGTCGTTTGTGTGCTGGAGAAATGCGTTACTTACGTGGGGTTTGTGGCAAGACACGATCTGATTGTGTGAGGAATGAAGATGTATTGCAGTTGTGTGATGTAAAGCAAAATGTTGTTAGCAAGGTGGAGACCCATATGCTTCGGTGGTTTGGCCATGTTGAAAGAATGAGTGATGAAATGCTTACTAAGAAAATATTTTCAACCCAAGTGGCAGGAAGGAAAGGCAGAGGAAGGCCAAGGAAGACATGGGTGGATCAGATTCAGGAGTGTCTGCATGAGAAAAAGATTATGAGTATGAAGTATAAAAGATCTTGTGTAAGGCGTGTAATGGATATCAGTGAAGCACGAGTTGTATGTCAAGATCGCTGTAAATGGCGAAGTTTGATACGACAACAATAAGTAAAAATATCTGGAAGTTTGTATTTCTTTTTGGAGCTAACCTCTGAATCTCAGAGAACAGCTTAGTGATATGTATGTATGTATTGATTTTGTGTAAGTTCAATATGGTACTCTAGATCTCAAACTTTCATAACTTCACCCCTCTTTCCCTTAAATTTTTCCAATCAGGATGCCTTATCCCAAGTCTCAATATCTCGATTCTTCTGGATAGCCTCTAGATATGAAATGAGGTGTGGTGATAAGCCAGTGTATTTTATGGTTGTGTGGTTGATCAAGGGTCTTAGTGCATGGTAAATGCATATAATTTACCTGAGCTGCAGCAACAGACATTGCATCACTTGTGAACTGGAGGTGGTTGAGTGAAGGTACATGCAAAAATTATCTACTGTGAGGATTATTAACCTAGCAATCAGATATGCCAGAACCATCAGTTTTATTTCTCTGTACATAACATCATCATCGCATCAGAAAACTTGAAAATTACATCGCCCTGGAGTGGGAAATGAATCCGCATCTCCTGATTTCCGTTTGAGCAAGCTATCAGTTCAAGTTTTTTGATGTGCTGTTGTTACAAACAGGAAAACTGGTGATTCAGGCATATAAGTCTGATTGCTACATTAATAACCCTGACCTTAGATCATTTTCGAATCAAAGATGATACTTATTAAAATGGCAGTAAAGGAAACACCATAACGGGATCATGGTTTCAGCCACCAGGGCTCTCGTCAGCCATCAAATCACGTATGTTGCTCAGTTTTTGATCAGCTTTTGAATCGTTTATCACAGGGTTGTGGTCTTGTGCTGCCATCTTTTGGCTGGAATCTGTTGAATTTTTGGAAGACTTTAATTGTTCGTTAATATTTTGTGAAAATGATGTGAGAAAATTATCCCATATTTTGTTAATTTTGAAGGATGGGTCCTTGTTGCAAGCTTGATGATTGGCTAAAATTTTGATAGATTCACAGATAAGAGTTCATTTCCAACGTGTGTAATGTGAAATGACTTTTGCTTCTTCCCAAATAAGTGTAAATCCTTCATTCAAAGTGCTATTATGTCCAGATAATAGCACTTTGTAGAAGATAAAATATCCTACACCAATAACTATTTTTAGAATAAACACTCTGTATCTTAGTGTAATTATGAATTTATTAATTCACTGAGTTTTTGCTCCTCACCAGAGAGCTTTTTCAAGGCTAATGCAACATTAGAGAATATATTACATGATTTAAAACTCAAAAATAAACTGACTAAATAATATATATATACTTCATCAAATGTCATAAAGCAACTCATGTGTGTGATAAAGCACACATAGTATACACTCGTGACTACACGTACAAAATCGATACATGCATACATAATATCATAAATAAATCAAAGTAACAACAGATGCCAAATAAATCTATAAATTATGTACAGTATTTAAAAAAAAAGTTTTCCACAAATTTGGGATTTCCAATTATACTCCTTCATTGCAAGTGTAACGCATTGATAAAATTTCGATTGATTCCCTTATTGCTGATTCCAATTTCATAGTGTACCTAGTGACACATTTAGTTCTATCCCAATCTGGAACTGCATTCTCAAGTATTACACTTCTTGTCAGGGCTGAAACTTGCTGTTTATTTTTCAAATTTCTTTTGTGTTCTTTCAATCTTATTCCAATTGATCTCTTAGTTAGTCCAATATAGAGCTTTCTGGTCCTGTCAGAGTATTGTAGTGGAATAGAATATATTCCTGCTTTTTCCCATTCTTTTTCTTTGTTTCCGGAACCTTCAAAGTTCCTTAGTCAGCCGCTAATGGAAGACATTGTTTGCATTCCTATGTCATAACCAAATTTCTTTAATAAGTTCAGTTCTTGAAGAAGAATGCAAATCCTGGTATATATGGAATCGTATACACGAATTTCATTTTTCTGGTTTTCTTCTCTGTATCCATCATCTCCCTTGACTTTCTCACTTGATTTAAGATTTTGTTCGTATTTCTACGACTGTACCCCGCTGCCATTCCCCAGTTCATTACGTTCTTGATTTTCTTCTTGTAACTAGTTTCACTAGAGCTTACTAAGAATGCAATATGAAATCTTGCTCGGAATACTGCTGTTTTGTAAGACCACGGTACATGAGATTTGGAATCTATAAAGTTATTGATTGCCATGGGCTTATAATACACTTCTGTGTCTAACTTTGTATCCTCTCTTCTGCTTGTCATTACGTTCAGGAACAGGATTTTCCTTTCATTCTTGATTTCCATCTCAAACTTTATGTTCCTGCTTAAGGCGTGCATTTTTATTACAAAGTCGTTCAAAGCCCTCTCTCCACATGGTCAGATGAACAGTATGTCATCAACATACCATACCCATGTGGATGGTGCTTTATCAAATGTACTAAACACCCTCTCTTCCAATGGCCTAAGTATTGCTTCAGCTAAAATCCTCGACATGGGAGAACCCATCCGAGCTCCCTTCGTTTGTCTATAAATTATTTTATTATGCGTGAAAAAATAATAAAAGATACGGAGTGTTTATTCTAAAAATAGATCTGTATTATTAATGAAGAACAGTTAAAAGTTAAACAGTCATTAATGAAGGATTTACACTTGTTTGGGAAGAAGCAAAAGTCATTTCACATTACACAGGTTGGAAACAGAACTCTTATCTGTGAATCTATAGAAATTTCAACCAATTATCAAGCTTGCAACACAGACCCATCCTCAAAATTAACAAAATATGGAATAATTTTCTCACATTATTTTCCCAAAATATTAACAACCAATTAAAGTCTTCAAAAAATTCAACAGATTCCAGCCGGGGATGGAAGCATAAGACCACAACCCTGTGACAAAAGATTCAAATGCTGATTAAGAACTGAGCAACGTACATGATTTGATGGCTGACGAGAGCCTAGTGGCTGAAACCATGGTCCCATTATAGTTTCCTTTACTGGCATTTTAATAAGTAAAATCATTGATTAAAAAACGATCTAAATATAATGAAATGCCATTAGCAATTTTTGCTCTGATTTATTATATAACCCCGACCTTGTCTTATGTATTAAGTGAAGAATATTTCTACCACAGAATTTATACACTGTGACATTGCAATTTGAGCGAAGTTTAAATACCAAATTTATGTGCTGGTTCCAAAAGAGTGCTGCAGCAGCACTACAAGCCCTGAACACCATTAATGGTAGTAATACCATGTAATCAGCCACATATGACTGGTACAAGTGGTTCAAGAGTTGGCAGGAATCACTGGGAGACAAGTCATGCATCTGGAGATTTTTCATGTCTTGACGTTGTGAAATGGTTGCCAAGGTGAAGCAACTGCAGCACATTGATTGTCAAATAACCATTCATCTGGTAGTAAATGAAATAACCATTCATCTGAGTAACTCCTGTGGATCAAAGGAGACCACTGTGACACAATAATTAGAAATATGATGAGGCTGTGAGAAGTTTGTTCCATGAGTGCTGACAGGCAATCAAATGAAATGTAGAAGGACCGTTAACAGTGAAATATTTCTGAAATCAATAGAGGGTATGAGGTTTTTAGGCCAGGTATTACAGGAGATGAAAGTTGGATCCTCAACTATGAACTTGATGCCAAATAACAACAGTCATATTCCACCATTGTCAAGACCAAAGAAGTCACAGAAAACGAAGTTGAGGAACAAGGTAATGATTAATAATGTTTTTCAATAATGTGGGCATCGTGCTTTGAAAATTGATGCTCACAGAGTCAATGGGGAATTCCACTTGTTGCATTTAGGTGCCTGCAAAATTGCAGATAGTATGAAAAGGAAGTGACTGGAAAGTGATATGGTAGTTAGATTGCCTTTATTAAAAAAAGTCTTTAAAATTACTTTTATTGAAAGAAATATATAGAAATCTTTATGCAAGTTTTCCACAAGACTGCAGAAACTTTTGTGCAAGATATGGCAGATGGCTTCTACACCATGATAATGTCCCAATTCACATAACCATTACAATGTGCAATTCTTGGTGAATAACCTCATTTGCTAGAATGTGCACCTTATGATATCTAGTTGCTCCATAGACTGAAATTGGAGAACTGTATTCAATGTTCTGCAAAGCTAGAGGACATTCAACACAACATGACAGCCCCAAGGAGGTCTTCCACATGTGATTCCAAGAATGGTACAATCATTGGAGTAAGTTTGTATTTATACAGTACTTTGAAGGTGATCAGGATGCTGTGGCTGCACTCTGCTGTATAAGATTTATGACTTGATTTCTGGAACTTTTTGATTCTCCCTCATATATATTACATACTTCTCTGAAATAACTTAATGATATGACCCTTTAGCTAAAGTCACCCTTTAAAGAACAAAGTGCATAAACAAGCTCATCTTGTATCCAAGTCAACAGAAGATACTATGAAATTAATTGATTGAAAACACTGATCCTTTGATTTAACATGGTTCAAAATCTTTTCACTTAATGTATTAAATTTATCTTTTCTGACTTCTGTCATTCTTTATATATTGTTTCACATATTGTGAGCAGGTTTTACAATGCTGTGAATGAACAATTCCACCAGCAATGAGGTGAGAAGTAATACATTCGGAATTTCACATTTTCAGCAAAAAAATATATGCCACTAAAATGAATCAGAAATGCTTTTCAGGATGTATAAAATACTGTGAAGTTCTTTCATATCTTTTCCAATAAGGCTGATGTCCAGTTTTACAGATTTAGGGAGAAACAAGTGATCTTCAAATGGTAGGACCAATCAAAAGATGAGACGTGAACATACAAGATGAGAGTCTTATGATGGAGGTAAGTGATGGTGAAACATTTATAATTAGTTCAGCCCAAGATTTAGTGCAGCAGTGAGTTTTGGTCAAAGGCAGAGACAATCTTTTTTTCTTCATGTGAACACAAAGGAGAAAGTGTATTTAAAATACAGTCTGATAAAACCAGCCCTGCACATCTGTCCTACCCTTCAAAGATCTTGCACAAATCTATGGAATTAGTCAGTCATCAACATCACATGTCAACACACAAAGAAATTTCACAATATCAAAAATGTTGGTATTTTTTTTATTAATTTAACAGGTAATTTTTACTTCATATTTATAAAACCTCTGATTTTGTGATCAATCTGCAGTTTAGGCAACACTTCTCTGTTGATGATACAAAGAAGCTCATGTCAAGGCAGTAGTGCTTTAATATTTAACATTATTTTATTCAGCATTCAACAGTGAAAAAAAGTTTTCAGTATCTTATAGGCTGATATATATTGCATGACCTGACTTCTACATTGATAATTTCATAGTACCATTTATTAAAATATACTACCTCCACTTCCTTGATTTTCAGCTGATACATATTCAATATGTGGATGACGGGGAGGGGGAGGAACTGGGAGTTGATTATCATTGGCAGAGCTGCGAGGTAATGTTTCTTCTTCAAATTCAGGCCTTGGTGTACATGTAAAACTAGAATTTCCATGTTGACTATGGGGAATTCGAGTCTGAGGATGTTCATCATAGCTAGGACGCCTATCTAAATACCCTTGTAGAAGTCCAGTTTCATACTGGGGAAAGCTAGGTGAAGTAGCAGGTAATGTTTGACTGGCATACCCATAGGGACTAGCTGGAGAAAAAAAAGTGACAATATATACTCTACACAAAATAACAGCAAATGCATGACAATACATGTTTCTGAAACTTAAGCAACATTTGCAACACTGAGTACATCACAATTATTGTACATATTGAAATATTGCACTGAAACTTTTCTATGGCATTAAAACTACTGCAAAATTATGTTGTTTTTTTTTCTAAGAAATAAAGGAGATTTTTAAGTCAAATTTTTGGGCAGTATCCCTACATTTCCTAAGGACTACAGCTATAGTAGGTGTTGCCATTCATGAGGTAAATTCCAACCTTTCAAATCATTTAACGTTGTACCTCTTCTTCTCTGTATTTCCAGTCCTTCTGACAACTTTCTTTTGAAAAAGTGCTGTTGATGTGCCAGAACTTCAACAGTGTCCCAAAGAACTTTGTCTTGTATTTTGAACATGTCTGTCCAAACCTGTTTTGTTTGTCATACTTTTAATTGCAGCTTTATGTTATGCCAATCAGGTTTTAAGTTGTATGTATGTTTCTCCCAAATAGCGGAGACAACACACACATTTTATGTTGTAGACCAGACCTTCCTGTAAAAGGATGTTTTCTTCTTTTTGCTTTAATTTTGGAAGGTAGTTGCTAATTTTATTTTGTAATCCTGGAGCCAGTCTGATTAGAAACTTCTCATTAATCTACTGAAGTTTTTTAAATAGTCCTTTATGATAACTTTTCTAGTTAACAGAAATTTAGTTTTTGACTTCTGATTCTTTTCTTTTTTATTGAGAATTTTGTTAACAAGTAAAGAAGGGTAATTATTATCTTCTAAAACTTTTTTTAATTCCTCCTTTTGAGCATTTTTTAAAAATTCGGAAGAATTTAGAACATTTATTTTTTCCAAAAATTGAGTAGCTATGTTTTGTTTTTATGTTATTCAGATGATTTGACTGATAGTCTAACATTTTATTATTGTTGGTAGATTTCTTATATAAACATGTTTCAATTTTTCCTTCTTTACTACTAATGACAAGTTCAAAAAATTGAGAAATTGAATTTTTCTATGGGATATTACCAAACAAGTACTATTCAGTGGGCATGCTAAAAGTGAAAAAAATATTTGTAAGGAGATTCATAAAATTAATGACATTGTCTGTATGCATGGATATGAAGGTGCTATTGTGGATAAGTTACTTAGAAACCTAATGGATCCATCAACTACAACTCTTCAGAGAATAGGTTCCAACTTGAGATATGTTGGTTCAATTGATTTTCACCCTAAGTCTGTGGCGGTTTTGAAGAACATCTGCAAACATCATGACTTGGGAATTGGTGTCAAGACTACGAACATTCTTTCACTAATCAAGAAAGACAGGGATCCAGTGGCACAGCAGGAACGATATGGTGTTTATTGTATTCCCATGCAAGTTGTGGATGATGACGCGCCTTCAAAACTCTACATAGGTTCCACCAAGCGGTCTCTTCAGACGCGCTTGTCTGAACACAAATATGGTGTGCGAATGGAGAGCCCAGAACACGTCATTGGCCAGACTAACCCTCGGTGGTACTCACCACCTCTTCTGGGATCAGGCTTGTGTCCTGTTGTCTACCCATCAAGATACACCCTCATTTCTTTTGGCCAAAAGCTTATGTATCTTCATTCATCGAGTTTTGTGTTGTAATGACACGTACCCATGCGAGGTTCCACGGCCATGGAGGGATTTATTTCCAGGGTAGCAGGCCTTCGTGATGGTGCTACACATATTTTGTAATTCTTATGTTTGTAGTGATTTCTACTGATTTAAAGTTTTTTCAGTCCATGTCATTATATTTTTTTGTATTACACTTATCTTGCAACATGTCAACAGTGTTATTACTTCACTAATGAGAGTATTCCTAATGTACACTATCTTCTGCACATTGTTACTTAATATCTAGGTTACTTTGAGACTCTGTGGGGGTGCACCAGTTGATGTGTGGCGCATGCTCCTGACTGTGGTTTTACGTCACCTTACGTTTGCACCTTACATTTGCAACTGTGTATATACTGTATACCGAGACACAATATCACATATTGTCTGATGATGAGAGTATAGTGCTTTCGAAAGGTCTCACTTTTACCTGCACTTATTTGTTTTTAGGATTTTAGTAAAGATTCTGAGTGTCGATGGTGATTATTTGTACTAGTTTAAGTAATTTACATGCATAGACGGCATTTCAGAGTTTCATTTCAGCAGTCTGCACGTTTTCATTCTTACGCAATGCCTTTTGATTCACATCAACAAATGTATTTTTTGGCATCACCATGGAGATGGTACAAGGGTGGGCCACAGGTAATCAAAATGCTGCATTAACTATAACAACACAATGATAACACTTAACCAAAACAAAACAAAGACAAGCACTTTATTCAGGTTTCTTGGTATGAAGTTAAAGAAAGGTGAAAAATCAGTGAGATCTTCAGGTAGGATTTAACATTGCACATGTTATGTCAAAGGTTCCCAGAATTCATGAGAAGAAAATTATTTTTGTGCCCTCATCATTAGAATGGGTTTACAGAGAACTGAGATAATAGTGTGTGTGTGTGTGTGTGTGTGTGTGTGTTACAGTTATATGAGTTAAGAATTTTTTATAATGTACTCCTATTTTTCTGACAAAGGGAGTAATACCTTTTTTTTGTGTTTTGATTAGAGGTTTAATGACCACCGTGAGCAACTCAATGGGTTATAAGCAGTCGCCCATCCATAATTTTGGGCCACTGGTTCCAGGGAAGGGAGAGAGCCAGTGCCGTAAGACAAACACAACATCCATGCCTCACCGGGATTCGAACCTGGACCCCTTTAGGACGAATGATCAAAAGCCATCGCTTAGACCACTGCGCCACGGGGAGGGGGAGGGGGTAATATGCTGCTTTACATTGTTCAAATCTGTCAGAGCAGAAGTACCTTCCACAACAAGAACAGAAAGAGTGGAAAAACAGAAGTATCTACTTACTCGGGAAAATACTTCTGTTCTGTCAGAATCGAACATGATTTTATTGCATCTGTTTCACCTGTCATTTTATGCAAGTTGGAAAATATTTGAGTGCAACTGCTCCATAAAAGGTGACCCATTCTGCTGTTTATCAAACTATTGTCCTGTAACACTGATTTCTCTGATAATGGAAAAAAAAGCAAAAAAAAAAAACTATGAGCAACTATAATCAGAGACAGATTTAGGACTTTGCCGCCCCTAGGCTTAAACAAATTTGCCACCCCTACTCACTTTTAAAATAAAGAATTTGATGGCTACAATTTCATGTAACTCATTTGGATCCAATCCAGGAGCAAAACGAAATCTTAGGGGGAATGTAGCCTAACCAAAGAAAAGTAAAAATAAAAATAATAATTTAAAGCTTATATGTACTGAAACTACAAAAAAGAATTTTCTTATAACAATTAATAACAAAATTTCATCTATCATTGACAAAAGTTCCTTACTTTTTGCCTTTCACCATCAATTCCTAAATTGATTAAATATTTGTAATTAATCAGTTGCTTTGGTAGAAGTTTGCCTTCATTTTTTCTCTTTTTTTAATTTTTAACATTTTGATACATAGCAGCACAATTCAGCCCTTGTCCTGGACCTACCATTGTATTCATTCTGAGGAGAGATGGGATAGCTTTGTGCGAACATCCTGCAAATGTCTCCATCTAAAGCATAAAGCGATCTTCCTTCATCTGAGCCTGAAAATTTTTATCGGGCTCCAAAGAACAAAGTTAATCCCCTACTCATTCCCTCCACCACCCGTTTGTATTCATTTCAGTCCTTAAGCATAGTCAAACAGATAAATATATGTTTGTCTATAGTTTCTAAAGTCAAAGAGGAAGGGTTTTACAGGAATCCAGAAACAAAATCTTGTATACAGCAGTTTTCGAACTAAATGCTAGTTTTCACTTTTATTTAAAAAATTTATTTCATTATTTTTATGGTTTTTAACAAATTATAAATTTTTACTACCAGTAAAATTTGCCACCCCTAAAATTTGCTGCTCTAGGCCTAGTGGTAAATATGTCTCTGACTATAATCTTATATGGAGTCATCCAAGCACATTAATGATTACGAATGTCTTTACTCTTAATCGATTAGTTTGGCTAAAGTAGCTGCCCTCTAACTTATCAGACAGATTAGAACAGGTGTTGTTCTAGTTAATCTTTCCCAAAACCATTAATCTGAGACGAGAATTTACTTTTTTTTCAAAGCATTAAAACTGCACATATTCAGAAATGAAGAAAAATAAAGTTTTATATGCTAACATATGGGACAAAATCCTATTATTAAACTCTTATCACATTATGTACTTTGTATGGTTACTTCCTAGAGGACTGAGTGGTTAATTTTTCTTTTAAGTTTTATTATAATTTAATAAGCCACTCTACCTGTCATGAAAGCAATAAAGAAATAGAAGTAAAACACCTAACTTTATGTGCAATTCTGTGCACAGTAAAACGTCCCATCATCGACACCCCTCAGATGATGACCCCTCCCAATTATAGCCACCATTTTTATAATGTGTCCTCTTTATAATGGAACATTCATTCACTGCCGGAAAGTGAAAAAAGAACACCCAGAAGGAATGCTGGTAGGAACGTCATATTATAAGATGTTAATTGTTAAAGACAGCAGAAACTGTGATCCAAGTTGGAATGTCACTGGATGAAATAATAACGTCACTGCGGAGCGCAACATGCAAATGTATGCAGCACATATTTAAGAACTAGGGCGTGCAGAACGATGTCATTCGTCTGGTGTCATGTGGTTCAGTGCTCGTCGAAGAAGCTATTATGCCTGGATGACACAGGAGTGTAACATTTGTTCAGCTAAGTGAGTTTGAGCAAGGCCGTACAGTGGGTCTGCAGGAATGAGGTTGGTCCTTCCATCAAATTGTGAACCGAGTGGGATGAGAGGTATCTGCTGTGGTACGATGGTGTTGTCGGTGGTCAGAGGAGCATTCACACACTTGCAGACATGGTTCCGGGCAACATAGAGTTATGGATACACGAGAAGATCGGCGTATCAGGAGGGCGGCGTTGCACAGCAGATGGCTACAGCATCACAAATTCGATCCTCTATCATACCAAGAGTATCTACCAGAATGATACCAAATCATTTGTTGGAAGCAGGACTACAAGCATGCATGCCACTGGCATGGTTACTACTGACCCCTGGTCACCGTCAAGCATGTTTGTGGTGGTGTCAAGAACGAGTTCATTGGAGGAAAGAATGGCAGTCAGTGGTCTTCAGTGATGAAAACCGATTCTGCTTGGGAGCATCTGACAGTAGTGTACGCGTCCGAAGGCGACAAGGTGAGCAGTTTCTGTCATCATGCATCCACCAACAACACACAGGTCCCACGCTGGGCATCATGGTGTGGGGAGCGATTAGCTATCATTCTCGTATGAGTCTGGTGTTTGTACACTGAATAGCAGTACGTACATCAGCAAGATGGTGCAGCCGGTAGTCCTGACATTTTTGAGCAGGATCCCTGATGCAATATTACAGCAAGATAACGCCCGCCCACACTCTGCCCGGACAACTCAACATGCGCTTCAGGGTGTGCATTAACTCCCTTGGCCAGCATACTCTCCGGACTTGTTTCCAATCGAGAATGTCTGTGACTGGATCAGACAAAGACTCTTCCGCAGACCCCAGCAGGCAGTGACCATCTCCGAATTATGCGTCCAAGTTGAAAGTGCATGGAATGTTGTCCTCCAGCATGATATCCAGCATTCGTACGGCCAATTGCATGCCAGATTGGAAGCTTGTATTGCTGCTGGAGGAGGTGCAACACCTTATTAAAATGTGCCTTCTGTACACTGTAATACACATTAAAAGGTAAAATAAACATTGAATCAATTCACATGAGTGATCACTTTCCTTTCTTAACAAGTTGTTGCTACGACATAAATCTCATAAATATAACTGCAATTTTTAATGTTCTTTTTTCACTTTCCAGCAGTGTAATAAAGAGCATGCATTATAATGGACATTCCACCCTTTCCTTTGCAAACTCTATCAGATATAGATGTGAACATTGATTAGGACATCCCAAACACATATTTAAAACCTCCCAGTTACTTCCAGGTAACAGTAGTATATATGACTCTACCTGCATGAATCATCTGGATTTCATAAGCAAAGGTGCCTGCATCCTCACCATGTCAGTGTTAGCACTGGATCTCATCATTCTTTCAACTTAGCCAAACCACCTCAAAATCTTTGTCTTCACCTTACTTAACAAAACTGTGAGTTATATTTCACATTTGCAATACATCTTTGTTCCATACATTATCTAAACAAGTCTTGTTACAACTCCCCCCATAAGTAATGCATCTCTCCAGCATACATGCAACTTCTGTCTATCTTCTATAGTAGCCAGGATTCACTACCATATACCAGAGCAAGAAGTATTACACATTCATATGCAATCATTCGAGATCTTTTCAAGATCACATCAGCCCAGTGAAATCCACCTAAAGCAGCCACGACTTTCACAGCTGAATTCACTCACACACTAATTTCATCATCTAATTATTTTCTCTGTCAAACATGCTTCCTAAATATACAAATTAGCTGGTACCTTAATATTCCTACTGATGTGTACTTTTACATCAGCTCTCCAATTCACAGAGGTCTCTGTTGCTGTCATGTGTGGCACTGTTGCCCGGTAGAGCACCTCTTGGAACCCATCTCCCACTAAAATCATTCTGCAAAATAGTTTTATGCTTCTAAAATATTCTGTGCATTTTATATATTTCGTTTTTATTCTACTACATATTCATTTTAATTGTTTGCTTCATTTGCCCTATAATAATTTTCTTATGTGAGAAACATTTTGACCATTCTAGGTCATAGTGTCATTAAGTAATACATGAATGCTAATATTAACACTTCCCTTAACACTCTTTTGGACCACTTTCCTTAACACTCTCATTACCAACCTTTAGAGAAACTGCTAAAATTGTGAACATAAAATGTAATGTTTAATGAAGTGTACATAAATCTGAAATTTTTGCAATGGCTATTTTCTTCTACATGCAAAATATCATGGCTATGCACTGCTTGTCCTTTGTATGGCAACTCTATAAGTACACAGACTAAAAAGAGAAACTTGAATGTACAAACCAATCCATATTCTGCATCTTAAGGTTTTTTACACAAAGTATGACTCATTTTAATTGTAAAATGAAACTATTATACCAAGCTTTATTGGCTATAAAAATATCCACTTTCATTTTTCATTGATTACCTCTTACAAAACACTCCTGAACATTCAACAATAAATATTACAATGTTTTCAATATTTTGCTATAACAAATTTTTATACTGCACATCTTTTATAGCACAGCTTTCATACATAACTTCCTGTAACATTTCTTGTAGCACACAACAAAATCCAGCATTTCGAAAGCAACTTATGAACGCTTTTGTGAGGGAGATTTGCATCATGCAATAATTACCTACATGACCATTGCCACACACAGGAAAATATTTGTTTTATGACTTACCAAATCTGTCACTGCTTTGTGTTGGTGAAGGGGTTTGCCTGAGAAAATCCATCCTCGGAGGAGCAAGGGCACCTGCTTCAATATCCTCATAGGTGGCAGTTTGATTATTGTAATCATTTGCAACACTTCTAGGTGCCTGAGGCATTGCTCTGTGTAAATTTGGTGATTCTGAAGTACCAGACTGTGCAGTAAGATTTGGTGATGGATAGTCTCTATACCCATATTCTGGGAAACTTTGACCTGGTTGGGTGGAGTAAATATCGTAGTTCCTCCTTGTAGCTGCCGTTGATGCTGACCTACCATAAGTTCCATAATCATGTGAATATACTTGGGGTGTTTCACTTGCAGGACTTGGTGGTCGGCCTAAATATGTGGAATCAGGATAGAAAAATTTATCACTACACAAATTACCAGAAAACACATAAAAATGCTATTCGACTGAAATTATCATTATAAAATATCCCAGTGGAAAGTAGAACATCTTTGTAAAAGATTGATCCAATTTCAACTAAGGTTAATGATAATGAAAACAGTGATAATACATACACCAGCCACAGAATTAGAAACCTTTATGCAGATATACAGGGTGGAAAGAAACGACCGCATAAACACCCCAGGGAGTGATTCCTTGGGTCAGTTCAAGCATAAAATGTTCTATGACATTTTTGGATTTAGGGCTTAGTTTTCAAGATATAAGCCCCAAAAGGTGTGTGACATCACCTCCAGAATCGCCTGTTTTTGGGAACAACTTGAGTGTCCTGCAGGAAAGCTCATGACAGATGCCTGATTCTGCAAGCTCAGTAACTTGGCAGTCATCATGACTGATTTACATATCGCAGTGCTCTCCGAGGCCATATGTCATGCAACAAGGCGACCAATTCTGTTTGTCTTGACAATTGTGGACGTAACATGACTCCGGAAACAGGCTGGATGACTGTTGTTGTACTGCAATTGCAGCATCAGGCATCTGCCACGCACTTCCCTGCATGACACTCGGGTTGTGCTTGAAGCCTCAAAAACAGGCGATTCCGGATGTGACGTCACACACCTTTGGGGTCTTATATCTTGAAAACTAAGCCCTAATCCAAAAATGTCATTCCATATTTTATGCTTGAATTGACCCAAGGAATCACCCCCTGGGGTGTTTATGTGGTCATTTCTTTCCACCCTGTATGTAAATGTCCCTTATTCAGTGTATATGCAAAATATGTGGTCATGCACATCCCCACATGATCTAGGCAACTTTTTAAGACTGCTGCTCATCAGTAGAGTTGATCACAATTGGAAAAACAAAGGATTTTTTGGAGTTTGATAAAGGACTTATTGTGGGTGCCAGTCTGACTGGAGCAATGATTTTGAAAACAGCAGAGCTGACTGGTTTCTCAAAAAGGTGAGATATCCAGTGTCTTCAGTGGAAAACTGACCCACATCACTTGTCTAAGAGGTGTAAATGTGGTGCAATGACAATCTGTCAAATATGAGATCCATGTCATCTGAAAAGGCTTGTCTGGAGAAACAGGATTATGTGCAGCAATTGACCAAAGCATTCAATGAAGACTGTTTCCCACTAATATCTCAGTGATTTATGTGTAGGAAATTGAACAGGATCGGTACTGGCAGTCACATCCCTATATGGAAACCACTGCTTTCTGTAAAGAACCAGAAAGTTTGTCTACAGTGGTGTCAGGAACACTGTGATTGGACACTGGAAAAGAAATCATGTAGTCCGACAGGTCATGCTTCACCTTGTTGTGTACTGACAGTAGGCAGAGAATTTGGTGAGAGCTCCATGAAGCAATGGACCCAACTTGCCTTGTAAACACAACTCAAGGTTCTGGAGGTTGTGGTAAACACAACTCAAGGTTCTGGGGGTTGTGGTAAACACAACTCAAGGTTCTCAAGGTTCTGTAGGTAACACAATTCAAGGTTCTGGAGGAGAGCTCCATGAAGCAATGGATCCAACTTGCCTTGTAAACACAACTCAAGGTTGTTTTGTTAATACGGAATGGATTTCCTGATATTGCTGAAAGGTAGGGTGTCTTCCAAGGATTATCTGAACATTGTTGCCAATTAAGTCCACCCTGCAATGTTGATTTTTCATCCAGCAGATGATGGCTGTTCCAGGAACGATAGTGCTAGTAGTGTCTGTCGCATAAGAATATGCTCAGTGAGCATGACAGCAACTTCCACCATCTTCCCTGACCACCACAATGCTTGGGTCTGAACCCCATGAGATATGTTAGAAAAACAGATTCAAGAGCAAAGTCCTCTTTCATCAAATATGAGTCAGTTAAAGGACTGTCTGGTAAACACCTCGTACGCTGTAGACATAGATGCATTCCAACACTTTATGGAACCTATGCCAAACTGCGAAAAATGCTATAATTCGAGCTAAAGGAGGTCTAACTCCATATTGAACAAAAGTTTCTAATGCAGTTGCCGGTATGTGTAGGAACAAATGATTCAATTTTATATAAATGATCATAATAAATTTTAATTGAGATAACAATAAAATTGTTTGCATATTAGAAAATTAATATAAGGTGTGACTCCGATGTGCTTAAATACAATTGTTGACTCTAGAGCAGATTTGTTTGAAAAGATGTTAGAAATCCAGGGCCGGCATAAGGCATGTGCAAAGTGTGCCACCGCACAGGGCGGTGCTCTGAGGGGCAGCGGCAATATTACCTTCTTTTTGTTTTTAGCAGCGGAGAAACGTAAAAAGGAGAAAGCAACCTATCCTCTTTGTAAAGGACTTCTTTCATCCAATATTAATAACATGCAGAAAGAAAAGAGTTGGTGTTGCTTACATGAAAAGAAGCGATAGGATCATGTGCGCTTGTCCACAGCAGACGCAGGTGTGTTCTAGCCCTTGCGGGCGTGATAGAAGGGGGAGCAAGCAGTTCACTTATGAAGGAGCCTATTGAAGATCTAACGATGCGTTATAAAGTTTGAATTTCACTTTGACCTTTTAGATTTTATAATTATATCTTTGGAAGAAAGATTCATACAATTGAAATCTCACTGGGATATCTTTGCTTTTCTTTATAATGTGGCCAAGCTCCAAGACATGGCCATTGATCTGCTCAGTGAAAAATTGCTCAATGTTTTAGAGGACAAAGGTTCGAAAGACATAAATTCTGATGAGTTAAAAGATGAACTGAAAGTACTTTCGACTTAGTGGAGCCTGGTATTGATCCGATAGGAACTTTAAAAATCATTAACCCACAAAATTTTGCCCCAAATGTAAGTGCGGCACTCCGTATCCTACTGACTCTACCTGTAACTGTAGCTAGTGGGAAGAGAACTTTCTCCAAACTTAAGCTTATCAAGACATACTTGCGGTCAACTATGTCACAGAGCCGTTTGAGTGGACTGGCAATGATTTCAATTGAGCATCAATTGGCTAAAAAATTAGACTACACAGAAGCAGTTAAAGAATGTGTAAGATCTAAAGCCAGAAAAGTTCCTTGTATTTGAACTATCTTTACATTATTTTCTTCTTTTCCTGTTTAAACAAAATTATAAATTATTTTGGCATAATTTATTGATTATGAAATTCTGTGATGTAATGAAAATGTAGTTTGATTGTTTTTATTATATCACAGAATTTTATTGGTACGTTTAATTTGTAATGTATTAAAAGTTCAATAAAGCTGTTTATTAACTAGTGGGCTCATAAATTTATATTTTATTCCAACTTTTGTCAAGTACTAAGCTTCCTGCCGAGTACTAAGTTTCTCCTTTAGAATACTTAGTACTTGACAGCAAGCAGGCTTTCTGCAGCTAAAGGAATAAATATAGAAATAAAAGAGTTTAATTGGCTTCCTTATTAATCCAAGAGTACCTTTCACCGATGAGCCCCAGCCTAGAGAAATGAGCGCACCTGGAGACCGAACGGTGGCGAAGGTTAAGTTCGCAGAGCAGTATATAAACATATTTGTAGTTCATGCTAAATCACCACCACCCAGAAATGTACAGGAACTGGAGGGCCTGCTGTTGACATTCTGGTACCATGTAAATTAGGATGCCTGTCACCATCTCATCAAATCGACGCCTCGCCGAGAAGCTGCTGTTTTGCGCCCTAAAGGGGGACAACAGTTTATTAGATAGGTGGTCATAATGTAATGCCTCATCGGTGTATATATAATATCGTTTTAGGTGGATGACAATTTTTTCTCCAATATTTCAACTTTGTGTGCTTGGTGTAGTAATTATAAATTTTTGGGGAAATGTAAACTTTATTTATGAAGGAAAAATATTTAACACATTTTGTATTGAAATCTGAAGTAGAGAGTGAAGGAAAAAGAGTGAAACCCATGGCTGATTATGAGCTAAGTAATTAATATTTGCTATAAGGAAGAATAAAAACAACAAATTCGTGACAATGTTGTGGCAATTAGAGAGGGGAGGGGCGGCAAAGGGAAAGTCGCACAGGGCGGAACTTTGGCTAGCACCGGCCCTGTAGAAATCATCTTGGGAAGAGGAAAATTTGACATTTTTAACTGCCCTTGGTACTGATTCACATGCTGTTCTGCATTTCCTTAATGATTTATTAAAATTTTGTAATCCTACATAAAAAAAAAAAGAACCTGCAAAATTTAAGTTTCAATTTAGCAGCTATTTGACTGATAACATTTTAATTTCAGAATGTTTTGTAAAAAACATACTGATGTGATCATTTTATCTGCCCATGTTTGCTGGCCTGCATACACATGGAACTTTTACTTTGAAAAATACTTGTTTCTTTTTTTCGAGTAACATAAAAGGTTTTTTTGAAAAACTTTTTTGCGGCTGAAAGATATACAAAATATTTTGTTTTTATTTGAAAAAGTTGAAACATTTACATTTTTACATAGCTCATAATGTTTCCACCAGGAGCTCTGCAGGTTTAAATTTTAGAAGTGGAAAGAGTGAATTTTTGCTTGATTTTGTTTTCCACTTAATTCTTAAATTTCCTATTAGGGACACTTAGTATACACTGAAGTGCCAGAAAAACTGGTACATCAGTCTAATACTTGGTAGGTCCTCCACGGGAGCGCAGGACTTCAGAAATACGATGGCGCATGGACTCCACTAGCTTCTGGAAATATGCTGTAGGCAATGCACACCATACTCCCTGCAGAGCGTTCCACAATTCGGGTGTATTCTGAGGTCTCGGATTCCTGTGTTCGATAGCGCGGTGCATGGCATCCCAAATGTGTTTTATCACGTTCAGATCTGGGGACTTGGGTGGGAATGGCAACACCCCAAACTCAGATGAATGCTCCTCTAACCATAGTGTGGCATCCCGACACTTGTGTAGAGGTGCATTGGCCTGTTGGAACAGGCCCAATCCATCAGCATGAATGCAGGACATGAACGGGTGTAAATCGTCAGAAAGGATGCACACATAGCGTTGGCCAGTCACAGACGTTTGTAGACGTACCAGGGGTCCCAGTGAAGTCCAGCTAAACACACCCCATACTATTACGGACACCCCACCAACCGGTATAGTTCCCTGTTGACAGGCGGGATCCATGGCTTCATGGGGTTTGCACCACACACGAATCCTTCCATCTGCCCGATACAGTTGGAAATGCGACTTGTCAGACCAGGCTACTTGTTTCCAGTCATCAAGTGTCCAGTGGCGGTGTTGCCATGCCCAAGCGAGGCGCATAGCCCTGTGTCGTGCACCCATCAAGGAAACTAGAGTTGGGCGTCGGCTCCCAAAGCCATATCGTGCAGGGTACGTTGCACAGTCCGGACGCTGATGATTGTTGAGGCTCCAACATTGAATTCCGATGATACCTGCAAGAGTGATGCACACCTATCGCGTGAAACGATTCTTGACAGCCAACGATGGTCATGTTCACCTAATGTCTTTTTACGGCCACACTGGTATCGTAGGTTGGAAGTTTTGCCGGAATTCTTGTAGTCACAGTATACCCTTGCAATGGTCGTCCGTGAAAATCCGAACTTCGTTTCTACCTCTGAAATACTATGACCCATCTCACGAGCGCCAACTATGACACCACGTTGAAAATCGCTTAAATCATTATTACTTGTCATTCTCATGCCGAAAACAGCTCTGACAGCTGGCAAGGATGTCTATCGCTTTATATACCCACTGGCTGACGCAACCGAGTATGCGGATAGGTGACGTTGCTATGTATTTTGCATAAGCTCGTCTGTACCAGTTTTTCTGGCACTTCAGTGTATATCTGAGTGTTAAAGGGCTTTTAATTACACTGAAAACTCATTTTGCACCCAAGAACGGCGATTGTAAAAGCAAAATTTGACAAAAACATAGAATTTTTATTTACACTGTGAGTTTCCCCACTGTGGATGCTGAAGCATGAAAATCTTAATAATTTGAAATGATTTTCCTAAGAGAATTTTCAGCCAGCTCAAAAGTCGTACCTCATTCATAAGACATTTTTAATTTCCATACCATTGTATTTCTTATAAGTCAATAGTTGCACAACTATTATCATTATAGTTTCACACATTATAAAGTATCTTCAAGTTGAGTGTGCTACACTTCATTAATTCTGCTAATATATGAATTTGCAAGGAGTTAACATGTAAACATTACAACAGCTATTAATTGTCCTGAGAATGTTGCCCTTACCTAATACTGCAGCACAATTTGGAAGGTTATTGCTAGCTGATTTATTCTTCAGGTACCAACCGCTGAAGTCCTGGTTGACAAGTCCTTGAGAAGTTGGTTTGTTAAACTAAAGACATTCACCGGTTTATTTGAGAAAATACAACCAGAGTCCAGATTAGGAAAAAATGAAGGTGAAGTTTAAAAGGATTGAAGAGATAAAAATACCATTTACAGTATGTATAAATCCTTAGCATTTAGCGACATCGTCATTGGTTGAAAGCAAAAACAGAAACGAGTATACGAAGTAGCAAAAAGAGATTACGAGGTTTGCATGAAATTTTACCACTGAATAGAAGACAGATAACTTTGTTGAATAGGCACTTAATACTCAAGCCTATGCAAAAAAATTATCTGCCTTCTATTCAATGGTAAAATTTCATGTAAACCTCGTAATCTTTTTCCAACTTTGTATACCCGTTTCTGTTTTTGCTTTCAATCAATGATGATGCTGCTAAAGGCTAAGGATTTTATATGTACAGTAAATGGTCTTTTTATCTCTTTAATCCTTTTAAACTTAACCTTCATTTTTTCGTAATCTGGACTCTGGTTGTATTTTCTCAAATAAACTGGTGAATGTCTTTAGTTTAACGAACCAACACCTCAAGGACTTGTCAACCAGGACTTCAGCGGTTGGTACCTGAAGAATAAATCAGCCAACAATAACCTTCCAAATTATGCTGCAGTATTAGGTAAGTACAACATTCTCAGGACAATTAATAGCTGTTGTAATGTTTATATTTTAACTCCTTGCAAATTTATATAATAGCAGAATTAATGAAGCATAGCGCACTTGACTTGAAGATCCTTTATAATGTGTGAAACAGTAATGGTAATAGTTGTGCAACTATTGACTTATAATATAGCCACGTAAACCAATGGTTAAAATTTTCACTAACCAAATCGTATTGTATTTCTTGTCAAACCTGAAAGTTATGGAGGTGTTTAGAAGTCTTGAATAAAGGAGTTCATCAACTAACATACTGAGATGCTTCTGTTCAAACTGCAATCGAGATAACAAATAACAATCCAATTCTTTTTGTTAACCACTGATTGAAGGTACATGTACTCCCATCAGGCCTTGATTTCGGTTTTTTTAGCAGTAGCAACACTTGCTAGTGGCCTTATTTTTTTACTAGCAAATTGCATTATCTACTAGTGAAAGTTTATTAACATTATACAAAAGAAACTTTAACATGCCCCTTCCATTAGTTAATCATGACAAATTTTGATTTCACCTCTGTAACTGTCACACACTGTAATGCTGAAAAGATTACAAATAGTTAGATATAACTCACCTTTTCATGACATGACAGATTAATTCTAACAATTTAATTCGAATGGAAATATTAAAAAAAACATTTTTTTATTTAACTTTATTCACAAAATTCAAGAATACTATTTAAAATCTTAAGATAATTTCCATATGGTTTACGATCTCGGTTTCAGGCCTTTTCATCATACCACTTTAAAACAGCAGGCCTGGGTCAAACTTGTCTTTGGACAGACCTTCAACTTCAATACTCATGAGAGCATTCAATGTTTGTAAGTTTAAACTGCCCCTCCAATCACCCTGGATTCTCTTTATGAAACTGAACCAAACCTCCCATGCAGAAGTAGATAAGGGAAATGGATATTTCTACTAGTGCCAAAATGTTTTTAAAATGTTTGTACTTTTCAAGAAACATTCGTTTCCAAAAAGCAGTTGTTCCTTTTTGAATGTGTCTAAAATATTCCACACATGCAATGCAGTTCACACTAAAACATTCAAAATTTTTCCACTAGCACCTTTTGCTAGAATAATTTTTTATCACTAGCAAAAGGCATTTGCTTGCTAGCTATGTGCTACTAACTACCAGTCGAAATAGAGCCCTGACTCCCATGTTTTTTATTTTGGGGTTTAACAACCATTGTGAGCATCGAAAACGATAAGAAGTTGCCCATCCCTAATGTAGGGACATTGGCTCAGGGAATGGCACAAAGTCAGTGCTGTTGGGCAAACATACCACCCATGTCCAACATGAATGAATAGGCAGAAGCCCATATCTCTAACCACTTGGTACTACAGTAGCCTCTACTTTTCTCAGCCACCTACACTTTAAAAGAGTCCATCGATTTCTACTTTATTATTTTTTATTTTTTGGAAACGATACAAAAATATAGAAAAACGATAGATTTTTTTCACAATTGTTTTTGCTAGGTATTGACATGTTTTTATGCACATCTGTGTGATTAAAAATAATGTGAAAAAATTCTGACACCCTAGGTGCATGCACAAAACTACATCCCTAACCTTAAAGTACAGTATATAATTCTTAGCTTATTCCCTTTGAGCTCTAAATTAAGAAACTGGAAGAGCAGGTGTCTAATCTGAGATCCAGCACCTTCCAATTATGTCCACAACATGTTTGATTGGTAGCAAATCTGGTGATCTTGCACACCATTATTGAATGTCGCAATTCAAAAGGTAATGTTGGCAGAAAGGGGATGGGCATTATCCTGCTGTATATATTGTATTATCCATAGTTACTAAAATCTGGATTTGTAACATTTTCAATGCAATAATGGGCTGTTACACTGCCCTCTATACACACAAGAGTTGTTTTCCCATCATATCTAATGGGTCAACAAACAATTACATTGGAGGTTTGCTGTTTGTCTTTTCTTTATACAGTCTGCTCCTTTTATTCTTCAGTATATGTATATATTTTTATTCTGAAAAATATTCTTTGTTTACCTTGAATCTTCTGGCAGATATTCAAGACAGCCACACACCTTTAAAACAATCAAGGCAATTGAAGAATATTTTTCAGAATAAAAAAACAAACAATTTTTCAAAATTAAGAAGTTATACAATGTCAATACTATAATTTTGAAAAATACATACTAATGTGTGATGATAAAAATGAAATAAGAACATGTAGTGTGATAAAAGCCAGTAGAAAATATACAGTGCTGCTATGACTTTTGTTTGATGTTACTGAATGTTAAGACCAGCTATAATTTTAACTGCATGTTCTGTGGGAGACCCTGAAGATATGCAAATTCTAACCTCCATACTGCATATTTGTATCTAATTATCAAAAAAAGAAAATGAATATTTACTGATATTATTTTGTATTCACAAAGCCAGTTATTTAACATGATTTATTTCTAGTTGTAAATGAATTTATGGCACCTCTATTCATATTGTACAGTGGAATTAACTTTTTTACGGGTCTTATATAGGTTATTATTCAAAAAAGTTGGTGGTCAAATTTTCGAACTAAAGCCTAGTTCGTCATCAGGACTACGTCCCTGGAGTAGTTGCTAGGGATGGGGAAATATGCCATTTTAAGACAACAGTGATTACCTGTTATTGCTACTGACCCAGTAACAGTTATTTAACCTGTTATTTTGAATAACAGTTCCTGGAGAACAAAGAGACTGTTGGACAATGCTAACACTGTTCTGCACAGCGGGAGAAAACAAATGTAATCCTGCACTCCATTTTCCATATCATTGATTTCAATGCTGGAGAAACTATTTGTCTGTACTTAAGTAATGAAAAAAGTAATTGTATCTATTTAAGTAATGAGAAAAATTTATTTTGCTACAAAAGTGACAGAAATGTATGTTCAAATGAAAATAAAAATAACTTACGAATCCAGGAGCTTAAGAGTTAAAATAGGAGTCATTGCTATTAAGAAACAACAAGAACTTCACTTTCTCTGCCGACAATCGAGAGCGTCTTTGGCTTAAAATCTGTCCTGCCCTAGAAAAAATTCGTTCGCATGGAACGGGAGTCGCGGTCACTGCAAATTTTTGTTTGACTAATTCACTTAAGTTGGGATACAAATAGCAGTTTTTTTGCCACCACTGCATTGGATTTTTGTCTCTAGGCAATAAATCATCGTCCAAATACCGCTGCACTTCAATAATTGCCTTGGACTCTCTTGTTCCTGATGGCTTGAATGCAGAGGCTTTTGCATCAAATAAACCAAACACTGAGAACTCACCATCCAAATTATTAGTTATTGGTGACGGAGATATATTTTTCTGCTCTTCAGAATTTATTGTACCAGCCACCATATTAATAGCCATTCGTTTAACATGTTGCTTAATATTTGATTCAAATATGATATCCTTGAATCGTGGATCCAAAAATGTAGCTATCAAAAGCGTATTACTTTTGGCTATTTGCCAATCTGCTCATTAATTTTTGATAGCACAGATTTAGTCTTGACGTAAAAATCTCTTTTCAATAGCTCACCATACACGCTTTCCAACCCTTTTGATACAATTATCACTAAAGATGATGTTACATATTTTTTGGCGCTTAAAGATTTCGTAACATTTTCAAATGGTTTCAAGATCTCTACCAATTCTTTGCATATTTTCCATTCTTCTGTGGTGAGAGACGGAACATCATCCAAATATAAGAAGATTTTCCTTCCATTTTAACAAGAGCTAAAAATCAAAAAGCAACACTTACGAAATTACCCTGTAAACTCTGAAGGAACCAGCGAGGAATAATGGCGAAAACTGCAAATCGTAGTCAGCTTTAACTGTGATTGGTAACAGTGGGTCTCGAAGCACGAGTAACAGCTAACAATAACAGGTTTGGCAATAACAGCTTACAATAACAGGTTCGGCAATAACAGCTATCAGTAACAGTAACAGGTCGGAGGTAACAATTCCGCAGCGCCACTCAGTGAAGCGGTGGCATACACGGCTCCCCCTGTTATTCAAAGTAACAGGTATTCTTTCAGGTGAATAACAACCGGTGATTGCTATTCTGCAATAACAGTGACAGAATAACAGGTACTGTTATTGCTACCCATCCCTAGTAGTTGCTGCCACTCAGTTGGAAGAGTCCAACCGCAATTATCGTTAATTGTGGTACTTCTTTTTCTTGCTATTTCGATCCCTTCTTCTAGTTTCCTCTTTACTAAGTTTGACTGGTGGGTGATTATTCTTACTGAGTCCCAATTTATGGAGTGTCCACTTGCTTGTATATATCTGTCTAGCCCTGTTTTGTTACTAATGTTTCTAATAGCTGCTTGGTGTTCCTTCATTCGGACTTTAATACTTCTCCCTGTTTCTCCTATATAGCTGAGTCCGCAGTTACAGTCGATGCAATATATTACTCCTTCTTGCAATTGGATGTCCACTTCTTTCTGCTTTAAAGCTGGCAGGAATTTCCTTAATTTGTTACTTAGATCTGGAGCAAGCCTGATATTATATTTTGCTCCGATCCTCTTCAGTTTTTCGAAAAGTCCCTTGTGGTACGTAATTTTGCTGGTGAATTTGAAGTTGTTTTTTCCTGCTTCTTTTTTGGCACTTGTCTGAATAATTTCTTAACATAAGGGGAGGGGTAATTGTTTTCTGCTAATATTTCTTTTAATTCTTCTCTGTGAAGATCTTTTTGAGCATCTGAAGAGACCAGGACTTCAATTTTTTCCAATGATTTATTTACTACTTGCTCAGTAACTAAAATGACATGGAGTTCAAAATCTTATGACCCAAAAAACATAATGAATGATACCTTTGGAGAAATAGACCACATATATTTTTTGTGTGACTAATTATGCATCTTAAATATCTAATTTTTGCTTAAAGAGGCCAGCATGGAATCAAACTGATTTGAAATGCACATGATTTAATTCACCAAAAAGAATTTAACATTTTCCATACTTCACCCATTTCATTCGATGCTATTTTCAATGCATATTTTTGTTCCAGATAATGAGGATGACAAACGGATTTGAAATACACTATGAGGACAAATGTATTTGGGCACTGACGTTTTAATGGAAACAAAAGTATTTATTAGACAAAATCAGTATACATAGTCGATGCATCTTTGGCTGTTAAGACTGCAGTGACCATTCCAGGCATTTTTCCACAAGATGCCAGTATGTCTGTACTGAAAGTTTCCTTCATTCCTCCTGTAAAACTTAGAGCTTCCATAGAGGAAGGTCTTACAAGACTGACAGATTTGGTGTTCCAGCTTACCCCACAGATGCTCTGTTGAATTTAGATTGAGACGGTCAATCTACCATTCAGATAAACAATGTGGAAGAAATGTTCTTCTCATAATACATGGCCAATACGTCATGATATAATCAACACAGCAATCAGACATAGCTGAATTGACTGTAATTAGTGTTTCTCATGTAATATCAATCATATCAGAGAACAATTACAAATTCAATTACCCGATTCCCTGGAGCAGGAATTGAACCCGCATCTCTCAATTAGTAGTCATAGCATGCTAGGACCGGTAATGCATCTCCCAATTACCCTACGACCGGTAATCGGGAGATGCGGATTACGTGAGAAACAGTAATTACAGTCAATTCAGCTATGTCTGATTGCTGTGTTGATTATATCAATACCACTTAGATATCCTGCTCCTCAAACCAGGCCTGGGAAGACCTTGTAGTAGAAAGGAGCTCAATCTGACCTTGTAGTGGAAAGGAGCTAACTACCTATGCAAGGGCAATATTTTACCTGTGCTGAAATGTTGCCCTTGCATAGGTAGTGTGGAATTGTTCAGAATGTATTAATACCCAATGGCCAATAGGCTGGACGGCACTACAACCAAAGGAATGATTCTTTCCCAGAAGAAACAGCCCCACACTACCACAGATCCCACTTCAAACATGACTGTATCTATGATGCAGTACACCTAACATCATTCTCAGGGCAAATGCCACACCAATGTACATCTATCTGAATTAAAGAATGAGTAGCAGGATGTGTCACTCCAAATGATCTTCTTCCACTCTTCTGTTGTCCATGAATGGAGCATAAGGCACCAGTTCAGTCATCATCTGGCATTGCCTGGGGAGATATAGGGCTTGTGCACAGGTGACCTAGCATGGTAAGCATGGGCATGTAGTTCCCAATCAGGACCATAGAAGAGAAGGGCTGGGTCATTCCTTTGTTTGAGGATGAGAATTTAAGCTCCGGCGAGGGATAGGTTTATGGCCGCTGTGACGTCATGGCGAGGACAGGTGCTTTTTTCCACAAGTCTCTTTCTCTATTCAGTTGGCAGGGCCGGCTGGACCATTAGGGCAACCGGGGCAGTCGCCCTGGGCACTGCACCAAGGGGCCCCATAGTTTAGGAAAAAAATCATTTACGTTAGAATTTTTTACAATCAATATTTTTGGTGTGTAAGTTTTTGGGTGCGAGGCCCTTAAAAAGATGTTTTTTTGTTTTGTTTTTAATTTTATTGTTTCCAATCCCCCCCCTATTTTCAAATAGAATATCGCCCTTCGCCATACAAATACTGATATTTGCAGATTTCAAGCGATTATTGTAACTACCTTAACATTTTCTACATTCACAAAATAGCAAATTAAATTTCATCATTTTGTGGCCCTTACTTTTATATATTTCACAATTTGCGTGCAAACTAGATACTTAAATTTAGAGAAATAAAAAGAACAATATCAAAGTTGGTTTCAGGCTACACATAGAGGCCATTTATTCAGTGACTTTAAAAACATTACTAGAAAAAAATCATATATGAGCACGTATAAAAATTAAAAAAAAGTTTTAAAAATCAATCAAGATTCCTGATTGATTTTTATTCCATTTTGCATTAAAAACCAATCACTAAAACATGTATCAGGGGAAAAAACTATTTATATGAATTTATTTTAGAGGGATTCTGATTATTTCCTATACTGAAGTATTGACAATACAAAAATTTTTGCTACGCAGGGATCTTTTTATCATTTTGTGAAGAAGTTTTTATAAGAGTCATAATACAACCTCAACCTCATGTTCCTGGAAAGAAAATCGTAGATTTTAACAGTTTTTATTCTCTCTCTCTCTCTCAGAACTTTCAATCCATATTATGGTCTTTTTCTTAAGCTTAAAGCAAATATTTTTTGAGATAAACATTTTGTCTTTATGATAGTTTTCGTTATGACGTACTACAGAGGTGAAGCACATGGCAAGATGGAAAAGTTGCAGCGATAAATTTCGTTGGGAGGCTTAATTGGTAAGTAGCTACTCTACTTTCTGGAGTAGAGGGATGAGGGTTCGTTGTTGTCATAGTGAAATTTGTGAATTTCACATCGTGTGTGTTCTTTACGGACATTTTTCACGCAACAACTTTATTAAAATATGAGATTTATTTCCTGGTGCCAGAAAAGAAATTTTGCTCTGGGGCCCCGCCTGCAAAAGCTCCATCCGGCTCTGTCTATTAGTTGTAAACCTATGACCGGAGTGATTTTTCTGTTACTCGCATTTCTTTGTGAATAAACGTGTCTTGTTTATATTTATTTTAATACATAAAATGCCTTCATCTTGTGCTATGGCTAGTTGTAAAAATACGTATAAGAAAACCAAGGACCATGGTGTGGTTTATCATGTTTTCCCTGTGAATAACACAGACATGGTAAAGGAATGGATTATTAAATGCAAGCGTGCAGATAATTTTAAAGCTGAAACAGCAAGAATTTGTAGTGACCATTTCCACAGTTCAGACTATGAAGATGATATGAAAAATCGCTTGCTTGGACTTCCAGAATGTAAATTTCTGAAACCTACAGCTGTGCCAAGTTTGAATTTGGAATGTACAAGATCAACTAGCGTACTCGGTAATGCACGAGAACACACGCAAATGAAAAGGTATGTTTGTCGAAAGTTCTGAATCGAATCACAGGAGTTAGTAAAAAAAAAAAAAAATGAGTGTTGAGGAGGACGTTATTTTTAATGAAAAAAAATGTTCAGAAGAAGAAATAACATTTACAACAGTATGCAAGTCTTGCTCAGAAATGGAAATTAAAAACAAAATTCTTACTGAAAGAGTTATCATGATGGAAAAACAGATAGGCAGCATAAAGAAGAAAAACAAACATTTTTACAGACTTTTAAGAGCTAAAAAGCAGCGTTTAAAGAACAACCGTTCAGAGATTCTGCTTATGAGAAAAAATACTTACAGAAACACATAAAAAACTACAATAGATGGAAATATGTAAACCTTCAGAAAATGTTTACGCCTTCACGGCTAGAATGCATTGAAACGCAAAAGAAAAGAAACAAGTGGACAGAAGAAGATATTAATATTTCTTGTGGCATAGTGAGTAGGGCAATTTCTAGGAAAGCTTATGGTTTCTGGAAGGATAAAATTTGGATCCCTTTACCAAGTGCAAGCTCGTTAAAATGATGGTGTGCCAAATTTATTTGTCGTCCTGGAATTCTTCACAATGTTCTGTTTCTTATGAAGAAACACAGTGAAAACCTATCAGAAAATGAAAAGCTTTGCATTCTTAGCTTTGATGAAATACACATTGACAGCAAAACATGCTATGACACAGGAATGGATCAAATTCTGGGTGCATATTCTAAAGTCTTAATTGTCCTAGTCAGTGGAATTTTGTCTCCACAGAAGCAACCAGTTTATTTTGATTTTCAAAGCGTAATGAATAAAAAGCTTCGCTTTGAGATCATTACAACTCTAGAAAAAACTGGCATAATAGCTAAAGCAGTGGTTGCAGATTTGGGAAGTTGCCTGACGTTCTGGAAGGAATTGATAATTTCGCCTGAAAAATCGTTTTTCATGCATCTTTTAAACAGCGTCTCAAAGATTTGGATTTTTGCAGACCCGCCTCATTTCTTGAAAATTTTGTGAAACCACTTCATAGACCAGCTGCATTGCTTTCTATATTAGATTAAGCATTCATTTATTATAACTGAACTTTTAAACAGACACAATAACGGGGAATGAAACTGATGAATTGTTTATATATACTTAATTTCAAATGCAAATATGCACGCACCCCTATGTCTCTTTAACTGTTGAGCTGCTGCTGCTTTACTCAGTGTCCTCGCGGTGACGTCACGCTCCCAAGTGAAAGGGGTTCACGTTCGGACGCTCGACGAGCCATCCCTTACTCTTTCAGAAGCCATGGTTCCCAATGGACTGTTCTGGTACAAATAACTGTTCCAGTGGATTGTGCAATGTCATCGGCCACATCTGTGGCAGAAGATGTGCTTTCCTTCTTCACATTCCACAGTAAGCTTTGTTTGGTACAATCACTTGGTTTGCGCAACCTCCCATCTGCCTTCGATCAATGAACATCAGTGACAGTGAATTTTGAGAATCCAGAAGAGCAGCAATGCTGTGAACTGATCATTTACTCAGGTGAAATAATCTGTCCTTGAACCATCATGCCCCTTTCAACAATCATGCTGTTCTCAAAGTTCATCCGCTCAGCTCTGTGAGGCATAATTTTTCTAATGTGGTCTGACATGTGTGCCCCAGTGCTTTCCGTTATATACATAACTCAACACACCCTGAATGTGTGTGCATCTGATTCTGCAAATGCATGTTTATTTGCATATGTGAAAGTCTCTAAATACTTTTGCCTACATAGTGTACACGACTTATAAAACATTTTCAATATTCTGAAAGAATAAAATGAGCTCTAAGAAAACATACTTACAGGTACCAACCAATCATTTTTCCTCATGCACATTTATGCTAGGTTTTTCACATTTGGAATCAATCACACGTGCCAACTATTTTAATCTGAAGTTCAAAAGTTAGCAGAGGAGAAGAGAAACTAATACTTTTGTACTTCTTTTCCACTGAATTTGATTTGTTAATTTTCTATAAAAGCTTATACCTGTGCTACGAATGATATTAACTTCCTTCACATGGTTTACTTCTTTAAGATTCAAAGCTTTTATTTTCCTTGGGGGGGGGGGGGGGGCAGATAGTAAGTATGTGCATGTTGTGTGTAAAATACAGAATTTCAGATGAGCTAAAGTCTTTGAGGAATTTTCATAGATCATAAAGTTCTGGCATTTAAGAAGTCATGATAATAAATTTGATGTCTCTCTTTGAAATAAACAAAATTTATGATGCACGAATGATAAAGGACCTATCTCTGTTTAAGTGAGAGGTTTGTATTTGGCAAAGGCTGTGACCACATAAACTGTAGTAATGGCCACATTCTGTTTAAATACTGCACTTTCAACTTTATTCTTAATTTAACTGTCATTTCAATAAAATTCATAATCAGACTTCCTTTTTGTTGCATCACATATGAACACTTCTTGCACAGAGAGACGAAACAGCAAGGCAAAAGATGCTAATGGCATTTAGGATACATGGAACATTGCTTAAAACCAATATAATTTCATTTTTAAAATGCCGTAAAAAGTACTAACTGGTGCCATAGTTTCAGTATTAACACTTTATAGGAAAACTTCCTTGGAATATTTTGCTAAACTAAATGCAACTAAATCAAATGCTCCAAAATTTTGGTAGAATCAGACCGGAACATGGTAACACAAGACAGCAACCCTATGATGAGTGATTCAAAGACACCTCACAAGCAAAACCCTATACATGCTCTGATGGCTGACGAAGGCCCAAGTGGCTGAAATCGTGGTACCAGTTAGTATCTTTTCTGGAATTTTAAAAATGAAATCATTTTGATTTTAAACAATGTTCCAATACTTATTGCATGATTTCTAGCCAATCAATGTTTTGGTTTTGTGTATCTGTGTGGTCTACACAGGTGAATTCTGATTTTTTCAGAGTTTGATTTTTAACATATTATTTATCAGTTACTCTGAGCCTCAATTTAAAGGCACTGCAGGCATACAGAATTAGTAATTACATAACAGCTTTACAATGAATATATATATTAAAGGTTACAAGGAAAGTCCTTTATCAGGCCAATATCTCACGAACTATGACAGTTAGCGATTAACTTCATTGCAGTTGTATAGGAAACCCCCTATGGCGTACCCCCATAACACCACAAGGGATCCCCTCGCCCCCTTTATTGGGGGTGAGGCGGCTATCCCCTACACATAGGGCAAAAAAGTCAATTACACACTTGTTCAGCGAGGCAAAAATAGTGCATAAATGCTTTCGTCCCCTAACAAAAGATGGAAAGGGACCGGGAATGTGGCCTCAAGAAAATCACAACATCCGGAAGCAATGGCAGAGTATTTAGACAAGAACTTATTATCTAAAACTGATCTAAACTGGTAAGATCTAAGTAAATGAAAGAACAAAGGAAAAGTTTTCCTACAAACCTTATCAACAGTTCTTGTTCTGAAATAAAACACAATTCCTTGACATATTCAATATCAGACTTTGATCTCCAATACAGTAAAAAAATACACTGAAACAAGGAGAAATAGCATAAGGTGGCGAAACACTCATCCAATAAGAAAACTGTATACACATCTAATTGACTTGCATACGTGGCAAAGCTTTTGACTTCCCGCCACTGGTTCACGAAGTGTTGGCATACCAACCACGCACATCATTTTTGTATTCTGACAATGGAGCAGAAAGCACATTTGAAATACATGCAAATATGATTCACACATAGCGACTCAGGTAGTTTTCCGCTTTTTTCGCATTTGGAGAGTCACCTTCCATCTTTTGTTATGGGACAAAAATATTTATGTACTTTTTTTGTCTCCCTAAACAAATTTGTAATTGACTTTTTTGCCCTATCTGCAAAGGGGAGCGTGATAGCCCCCTCAACCTCCCAAAAAAGGGGGCAAGGGGATCCTTCATGGCGTTATTGTGTGCGCCATAGGGGGTTTCCTATACAACTGCACAAGAAGTAAATCGCTAACTGCCATAGTTCGTGAGATATTGGTCTGATCACTGGCTTTCCTTGTAACCCTGTATATCCACTACGTAAAAATATGTGAAATACATTACATTAACTGAAAGAGCAGAAGAAACTTACCAGTATCATAAGCACTAAAGTCATGAGGGACATTCGCTGAATTACCATAATTATACAGCACAAAATCATTTTCAAGTGGAATTGAGGCTCCTGAGTATGGAGAATAGCTAACAGGTTTACCATCAGGGCCAACGTGATGAATCTCTCGTGTCTTTATTACCTTGGTCACAGTTTTTACCTTTGAAAGAATGAAAAAATCATCATGGAAGGAGCAAACATAGTAGCATCACTTAATTTTGATAATGCACAAATGGCAATTTAAGAAAAGTAATTAGTGCAACACATTCACAATTTCAGAGTACTCAAATCTGCAGCTCTGTAAACTAATTTCATTTTTGTTTAGGGGTTTGACAACCCTTATTAGACTATAAACAGTCACAAATCCTTTATTTATAGCCATTTAGTTCCAGAGAAGGAACAGAACCAGACACTGGGAGGACACCTGTATTCTCCACTTCTCTGGAATACCATAATAATAATAATAATATATTGCCAGGTCTCTCTATATAATAATAATATAGAGACCTGGCCATAGAAGTTACCCGATTATGGACTAAAGACACAACAGTAGTCTGCATTGTCATCAGGGCACTTGGAACAATGTCAAAAAATTTTATGAATCATTTTGAAAAATTGCAGCTTTCTGATATATCACCTACAGAACTGCAGAAGACAGCTTTACTTGGGACATCATATATTTTATGTCAATTCTTGACTGATAACTAGGTCTCCAGTGGAAACTCGTATCAGTTCAACAATACCAGTCAATGATCATTTTGTTGTTTATTTGGTTTGTCATAGGCTGTGATTTGTATATTTCGAATAAAGAAGATACTACTAATAATAATAATAATAATAATAATATAATCCACTTGATGGACCACAACAGAGCTTGAGGAAATAATGCACAATACCAAGCCAACCCTCACTAAACATCACCAGCACCACCCAAAGTCAGCAATAGAAAAGCTGACTATTGGACGGGCAGAAGGAGGATGGGAAATGATTGATCTCCTGGAACACCGAGACAAAGAAATCAGCAGCCTGAAAAAATACTTCCATCACAGCAAGTGACCCCATTACCAAGTGATAAACCAGAGTTACAAGAAGTACACAGCCCTAGACCTCTCTATTCAGAACATTGAGATTGGAACGAAGGAGCCAAAAGAAGAAGCTTGGGGCAAGAAAGTCCTACACGGAAGGAACTACAACGATCTGCAATCGGACTATGTGGATAAGACTGCCTCCAATGCATGGCTAACAAATGGATCACTCTTCCCTGAGACAGAAGTGTTCCTGATGGCTATACAAGATCAAGTTGCAAACACCAGAAACTACCGGAAGCATATCCTAAAGGACACGCCAGTGGAAAGCGACACATGTCGGCAATGCCATCAAGAGACAGAGACCATCCAACATATCACAGCAGGGTGCAGAGTCCTCACAAAAACAGAGTACACGATCAGGCACAATCAAGTCACCAAGATTATCCATCAGAAATTGGCAAGAAAGCACCACCTCATTACAACTGAGCCTGTTCCCTACTTACAAGCATGAGCCAACAATGCTTCTAGAAAAGAACACCCACAAGATGTATTGGGACAGATCAATCAGAACACATAAGACCATCCCCCACAATCGGCCCGACATCATCCTGATCAACAAAAGAAGTCAACATAATTTACTGACATAGCTGTGCCCAACACGTGCAACATCCAAAAGACACATGGAGAGAAGCTGTCAAAGTATAATGACCTACAATACGAAGTCAAGGAAATGGGGCATATGGAGAATGTCACCACCATCTCTATAGTAATATCAGCCACAGGAGTTGTACCTCAGATCATTCACAGCTCTAGACAGACACTAGACATTCAACCTAACACCTACATGGAACTACAGAAGGCAGCTATCCTGAACATTTGTAGGATTGTAAGGAAGTGCCTGGACAACTGAGAGAAAGAAATACTACTTTCCAGACTTGGTACATTGCACCTGCCCTGGAAGGAAGAGGAAAACCTCAGAAAGAGGTGGAATCATCTCATAATAATAATAATAATAATAATAATAATAATAATTTTTCTAGTGATGAAGGAATTTCATGGCAATTCCAGTTTTTCACAACTCCACAAAATGGACATTGAGCTTTTTTTTTTCTTCTTCTTCTTCTCTTTTTTTTTTTTTTTTTTTTATAAATTTGTTTACTAAAGGGTCAATTATTTTTAGGCACATTTATTTATGAGAGAACAGATATGTCAGTTACTCTTTTTAAATAAAGTTGTAGTTTACTGAAAAATCTGTAATTTGCATTAAAATTTAGTGTAAATATGAAACTTGTTGTCTGCCTAAGTTAATATTATAACAAGAAAAACCTTTCTTCAGTTCAATGATAATGAACTTCCCCCTCCCATAAAAAAAACAACAACAATTCCCCTCCTCCCATAAAAAAAAAACAACAACAATTCCCCTCCTCCCATAAAAAAACAAAAACAATGATTATTGAGAATTACGATTTGGCATTTCAAGTATGCTGCACCATTCTTCTCATAAGAATTAATTATAAACAGAGCAGATCTAATGCATAATCCTGACATTTTTTAAAGCATGGGACATGATACTGCTAAATCTTTACACAACTCACAGAAAAACCGATGGACAAAAGGGTTTTTATTATTACTTTCAAATCTATACAAAAATACTATACTTGTGATTGTATCCAGAGTAATTTTTACCATCAAACTGAGGGCTGCACCCAAGGAAATCCCTAGAGCAAAAAAACTCACTGAATTTATGTTTCTATTTGTGGAAACCCCATGAATAACTGATGACAGGTGAGCTGGCTAGATTTCAAACCACCCTAAATATCATATCATAGCTTTCATCCACATGGCTACAGCAGTGCTTTGGAAAATGTAAAGATGGTTTATGCACATCATGTATACTTAACAGTATAAGCACCCATCTGATAATACTACACCCAAACGGTGTAAAAAGCTTATGCTTTTGTGAAATTTCATTCAGTTGGGTTTGTGGGCAGGTGATCTTTAAACTAGAATTAAACTTTTCTATTTCCATTTAGAACACACTTGACATTTTATGAGGTTGAGACTGTTTTCATTTAATCATTAAGCTTAGGTAGCTTTACCTACCCAAGCTTAAAATACCTACCTATCCAAGCCTTTTCAATTTTATGTTTCGCTGGAAAAGAAGATTTGCTTTAAATACACTGGCGTGCAAAAATTAAGGACGAGATGGTTTTTCGAATGTAACGTAGTGCAGAAGTGCTCCACATCAACTCAAATCATACCATACGATCCCCAAGATGTAAGAATATGGGACAATTGAGCAAAACCGTCCAAACAAGGAATCCAAATGATACAAAGGCACTTTATTGAAAAGGTAGCTTCGAGCACAACTGGACAGAAGACAGAAACGTCCACGTGACAGGCGGCTGCCATGAAAAATCCAGTTTTTAGTAGGGGATATGATCACCCCTGACTGCATTGCAGGATTTACAATGTCTGTCCATGCTGAGGACGAGGTTGTCAAGGAGCTGTTGAGGCATTGTGGCCCATTCCTCTTGTAGCACCAATTGCAGCTGCGGAATCATTGCTGGCGGCTGGTGACGTGCTGCCAAGTGTCTCCTGACTAGGTCCCACACGTGCTCGATTGGATTTAGGTTCGGGGACCTTGCGGGCCAATCCATGCGTTGAATATCTTCACTCTCCAACAGCTCTGCAACAGCCACTGTACGATGAGGAGTAGCGTTGTCGTCCATGAAGAGGAACTCAGGACCCACAGCACCTCTAAACAGACGCACGTGAGGCAGGAGAACCTCGGTACAATAGCGGACACCAGTGACTGAGCCTCCGTGGAAGATGTGGAGGTCATGATACCGCCCCAAACGAGAACTCCGCCACCTCCAAACCAGTCCCTTTCGATGATGTTGGAGGTGTGATTGCATGTTCCCTGCTCTCTCCAGATGTGTATACGTCCAGAATCGCTCATCCGACTAAATCGGCTCTCATTTGTAAAGAGAACTCAACCCCATTGCTGATGTGTCCAGTTCTTGTGTTCCTGGCACCACAGAAACTGCCGTCTCTGATGAACAGGCCTTAATGACACACACCGTACTGGTCGTCGTGCAGATAGACCACCTTTGTGCAGCCACCTGGCCACGGTAAA
The DNA here is from genome assembly GCA_039090855.1 of Macrothele yani. NCBI lineage: Eukaryota > Metazoa > Arthropoda > Arachnida > Araneae > Macrothelidae > Macrothele > Macrothele yani. The sequence continues at coordinate 122,730,466 of CM076996.1, forward strand.
ACGCGATAACGGACGTCCAGTTGTCTGTTGCACGTGCCTTGCAATTTCTCCCGCTGTCGCTTCTTGCCTGTAGGACAATATACCGGTTGTCCGCCACCATGGTTGCTCATGGACGACCACTGCTAAACTCTCGGACAGCTGTTCCTGTCGTTTGAAATGCTCTCCAAGCTCGTGAAGCGATGCTGTGAGCAATCCCGAACTCCTCGGCCATACTAGTCACACTTCGACCTTCTTCCCACTTCCCAATGACGCGACCTCGGGTAAAGTCATCCAGATGTCGTCTACTGGATTGCCTGTTGGCCATATCACATGGTGGCAACAACTCGACTTCGTTCAAACCGATGTACACCGTGCAATAGCTTCCACCGAATTGCTGAGCGTACACCGCCCATGTGCTTTATACCCTTCCGACACTCCCTCCCCACGTCATGCTGCATATATGCGCATGCCCTACCGTACCGGACCCTAGTCCATCTCCTGAGTGGTCTTTCGGTCCGTTCTGTCTGCTCGTTCCGCTGTTATGCTAATTTCTCCTCTTCGTCCTTAATTTTTGCACACCAGTGTAGATTATCCCAATAGTTTATTATTTTACTACTTGGTACAAAAAATTAGCATATTCACTTTACACAATTCAATTATACCAAAACTTATTCAAATATATATATATTAGGTATGAATTATTTAAACATTTTTGTAGTTTGAAATATAAAATTAATAGAATTACTTAGGCTTTGTCTTTTGACTGCAAAAATAATTACTGAAATTTTCTGATTATGAGCTATGACTTTTATGGTAAAAGTGAAAACTGCTTGCCCTGCAGCTCTTACCCTGATTTTTTTTTTCTAAACAATTGCTAAGAAACAGCAATTTAAAACTTTTTTTTAATTTTCTAATGGGAAGTGATGTTGTTTAGAGTATATATACGCTGAAGAATGTACATTACTCTTTTTTGTAATTCGAAAATGGTTTTAGTAACATTAATTAAAATGATATCAACAAAGTTCTTAATGCTAAGTTGCATAGGATGGCTTTTTGGTACCCTACTGAAAAAGTAAGCTCATTAGCTCAACATGTGTAACTTCGTCTTTTACATACAATAAATTAAATTATATGGAACATTATATTCCTATGGCAGTGAAAAGGTTAGATGCATTCATTGTAAAAAGGTCCTTTATGTAAGGACATAAAGGACCTTTCTACAATAAACAATGTAAGATATATCAACAATGTAAGTAAAAGAACATACATTGTTGACTCGGGGTTGCTTTCTTTCATCGCTCTTTCCCTAGCGGAAAGTTTGAGTGCTACGTTAGGCACCACTATTCATGATAAAGTTTGGGATAAATTTCAGCTGCTATGTATTTTATACTTAACGGAAGAAGTAATGGCCAAACTTCCACTGATCCTGAAAGATCTGTTTTATATTTAGCTAATATACATTATCAGAAGTAATTTTAAAGCCAAGGATAAAAAGAATGAAGCTGTAATAGTGATCCAATGTTTTTGTCATGTCATACGTTGCAGCATATCTGATTGACATTGAAATGATCTCAACATTTTAGCAAGCTGCTCTCATGAGAGTCTGACTTAGAATGTATTGATGTTCCACAAAACAGTATGAAAACCTGTCAAAAGTAGCATCCATGGGTTTTACTACATGGCACTACATATGCTTGAAAGGTGCAGTGCTAATGACTCTTACAAAGGATTTGCTTCCTAAATAATATCTTTAAAGTGTGGCTCTTAGCCCCAAAACTGTAGTATATGAAATACAAGACTAGCTTTCTGCTGACACACCTTGGGCAGTTCTTGAATATTCAGATATCTTTTTTTATTTTAATGAAATCTCAATTTAACGCCAATATTTCCCGTTCTTAATTAATCTGTAAGAACAATGTGTTAAAACATAGAACAACAGAAAGATTTTATGCTTGCAAGTTTCCAGCAAAAATTGCAACTTTGTTTACTCACTTTATATCCCTCCAGTCCTGAAGTAAAATAAACCACCATATTATCTCTTCTCTCATATTCATCACTATAACTAAAACTATGACTAGTACCAACTTAAGGTGGACGTCAAGTAATTTTGCTTCCTATACTTCCAATGGAAAAACTTTTGTACACATTTCCTTCACAATTAGTGTGTTCCCAAGGATGAAAATTTTAACATCGATTAAAATAACTTCATATTATAACTTGGAATACTTAATATTTTTTAAAACATAACCATAATTATATTAAAAATCAATAACTTTTCCTTCGGTGGTGTTGAAACCAGAAAAAAGATGGCGCAACCTGTACTTTGATGATGTCAGTAGACAAACAAATGTTGGATTGCATAATTATGGTTATGTTTTAGAAAATATTAAGTATTCCAAGTTATACAATGAAGCTATTTTAATCGATGTTCAAATTTTCGTCCTTGGGAACGCATTAATTGTGAAGAAAATGTGTACAGAAGTTTTTCCATTGGAAGTATAGGAAGCAAAATTACTTGATGTCCACCTTAACTCAGAGTTCAAGCTTTTTAACATCAGTGAGTTGCCCAGTGGTTGGACATGGATGCTGTGTTTGTCGTTCATGCACTTACTCTCTCTTTATCTGGAACTAATAGTTTTAAATGAAGGATGATGAATTAGTTTTTATAGTTCTAATACTGATGAGGGCCAGTGAACCCAAAAACAAACAGCAGCAGCAAACAACAACAACAAACTCTCCACTGAAGCTTGAAGGATTCTGTATACACAACACCCAGAATGGCTTAATGACACTGTGATTGTACCATAGTTAACAACAGTGAAATGCAATAAGAGAACCAAATTTTGTTGTGTGAATTCATACTTTTATTGTTAGCTATAATTAAATTCTGGCTGAAACTTTATTGGATTGCTCTGAACATGAGTAAAATCAATTTTGGTGCATCAGCTCAAGTTGTGTTCATGTGATATGATTTAATCTGATCATCTGATTAACAATGGATCAACAAGTCTTAGCAAATTACAGCACCAGTGCCAATGAACAATATACATAGATACATAGATCACAGAGGAAAAAAAACAGTAAAACACTAAACAATACCTGCTGTGTTTTAGTTTGTGAAGTACTACGACTCAGCAGAGAAGCATTATCCACGGGTAATGAAGACTGAGAGTTAGTAGAAGACAAATCACCATTCCCATGGTGTCCATTGGTAGAGACTGATGTCTGGTAACTCATGCTGTACGATTCTTGTACCTCTGGTATGGATTCTTCATTGCTGTTCAAAACAAGAGAGAATTTTTTTATGTTAATTTCTTCATCTTTAAATTATGTAGGATTTACGAAATGCTGGAAAACCCAGTAACATCTAACTGTAAAATACAGCAATCTTTTGATGAACATGGTAGTTAAGTATTGATATGTCTCATAATGTACTGTATATTGTACTCATATTGTTTTCATAGCTGATGCCTTGGTTCAAAGAAATCGAATAGTGCTAAAAAGAACAAAACATACCTTTAGGGTTAAAGATGGCTTTGTCTTAATAAACATAAAAACAATGCTGATACTAACGGCAGAAAGTGTGATGAATAATTGAAGATCAAAAATATAATACGAGTTTACTTCGAGAAAGTTCACATTCCATAGATTGTCCTTAGTCATTTACTGATCACCAAAACATAGTTCGTTCTTTGAGAGAAAAGAAAAATAATGAAGAACCAGGCACATAATTTCAGTAAATCTAAGTTCCATCGTTTTTTAGAAAACAAAAGAAGAAAAAACAAACTTCTAGTGCGATGCACAAACACAAATGTTGCCAGGATGAGAGCTTCACACATATCTGCGCAGCTTTTCGTGGAGAGAGAAAATTGCTGTCTCTATCCAAGCGCGAGAGATCTAGTTGCACCGGAGCACCCTGTCTTGACTTACACCGGAAATAATGTTTATATTTAAGTTTTTCTCTCCTTTTGGACGTCTGTCAGAGCATAAGTAGTGGCTTTATGCTAACAAGTATAATAAAAGATAAACACATACCATAAATATTCAAAAGTTATAAAAAAATGAAGGTCGATCAGTTTCTTCATTTGCTAATTCTTAGTGATGTGTGCGAATCAACTTCCCCAGCCTCCTGTTGCTGCACATAATCAAAATTTGCAATTCCAATAACTTTTGCAATAATAATAATAATATATTCCACTTCCCTGCCAATTATTACAAATTTTAGGCTGAATTTGGTGTCAGCATGCATTCATTACTAACGGTTTTACTTCTTCCCAAGCTGCCTTTATGATGTCTAAGCGGTCCTTAATATTGAATTTTTTCCACAAATCCACCAGTGTATCATATCAACCAGAACTGAATGCTCCACTTAAACTGTCATACACATGCCTTACAGAATGAGAGATTGTAAAAGTTTTTGCATCAACATCTGATGCATTATCAGGAAAAATAGCATTTTAAAAACTATATTTCACTTCATAAATAATTCTCAACCACATTCACAAAATAATTTAGCAGTCAGTCATTGAAAAGGGTCATGGTTCCTATCCCACTTCTGAACCACTGGCAACTGCTCTACAATTTTTTCCAGCATTACACATCATTTTTCTGATATATACAATACCACTGGGTTGCATTTAAAATCAACACAAGAAATGCCAGTCTTCAAATAGACTTTAAATCCAGGTTACACCTCCTCTTCTTTGGTAATTTATGCAAACTACCCCATTCTCTTATAAGATAGATCAGTTTCATCTGCAATAAATACTTGTTGCTGGACATAACCTATTGGTTTAATCAACTCCAAAAATGATTACTTGAAATGTCCTGCAGACTCTTTATCAGCTGAGCTAGCTTTACTTTGTACAAACTATAGCAAAACTTGAAGTTCTTGAAATCACTATTTGGTGGATCGCTAGCCACTATCAATAGCACACCCCCTTCCTTCATCTTTCTTTTTCAAAACATGTGCATATTAGTTCCAAGTCTTATTCTCCCTTTGCCATGACATCAATAATTGATCCTTTCTTGTTCTCTTGTTCATCAATCCAAGCAATTAAAATTCCATCTTCTTTACATATGTATTCCTCATTTGCACTTGCATTAATTTATGCAGACATTTCCAGAAGCTTTAATGCTGACATGAATTTTTTTTTTTACTCATGAATCATATGTATGCTTGATTCATTCATGCTGAATTCTCTGGCTAACAGAGCAACATGAGCACTGTCCTTAATTCTACTGAGAATTGATATCTTTTGTGCTAATGTCATAACTCTTCTCACTTTCTTGGAGTGACTATTACTTCACTTTCTTGGTAAATAAGAGGAAATACCCTTCATTTAATACCTATTAATACCCTTTCATTTACAAGCTATGATAATAGGTGCAACAACAACAAAGCACAAAATAATAGCTTATAGAAAGTGTATGCTTTTATAGATATATTAACCTTGGTCATAGACAGATTTGGTGTGAATTAAGTTGCATGAAGGGCTACTCGATCACTATCAGGTATTCATTATTATGTATGCTGATTCTACTTCAGAGCTACCTCTCACTGCAGATAAACTTTTTATTTTATTTTATGCAAAATCACGTTGCTCAAAGCCATATTTAACAAGGGTTCACTGTGCAACAGTATAAAAATGGAAATTTATATACATATTGTGAATGACACTTAAGAAATTCTGCAGTTTTTGGAAATGACATGCCTACATCTATGAGGCATATTTGGAAAATACGAATCATTAGCAAATATTTTTGATGCAGTTGTGATATTGCACAATTGTGCTGACTTCTCTCATTTGTAGGCAAGTCACAGATGCCATTACGAGAACATCAGATCGTGTTTGATTGTTGTTCTGTGCATTTAACATGTTTAAGAAGATTGAGAGGCCCACTGACTGTGAGATAAGATCTATAATTCAATTTTTGAATGCAAGAAATGTGAAACTGACCGACACTCGTATCAGATTCGTGAAGTCGACGATCCAGAACGAAAGGTGTGGCATGTTTACTCGCAGCATTGTCTTGCTTCATGACAATGCTCAGCCTCACATTTCTACACAGACTCAAGCACTGATTATGTCATTTGGCTGGAAACAAATGGATCACTGCCCCACCCTACAACCAGACCAAGTGCCAAGTGACTATCACCTGTTCATGCATCTGAAGAAGTTCCTTGCTGATTGGCATTTCTTTGATGATGATGAAGTCAAAGGAGCAGTTTAGAAGTGGCTGTTTTCACAGGCAACCTCGTTCTATGACAAGGGGATACAAAACCTGGTGGCCTGTTATGATGAATGCCTCAATAATGGTAGAAACTACGTAGAAAAAGTAGTTTAAAGTATGGCAAATGCAAATCAGACAAAATAACATTCTTTTGCAAATACTTTTCTTTTCATTCTTTTCCCAATGCATTTAACAGGCAAACAGTACTAACTTTCCAAATATGCCTCGTATACAGAGTGATTCACTTGGGACTTTACCCCAAAAAAGCGCTATAATTTTGAAAAGGAAAACATTTCAAGCTGAAATTTGAAGACGAAGTGGCATACGTTCTGACATTCGCATCCATGTCTGCGTCATTTGGCTCATGTGCCCAGATGGTGTCACAGTATAGGGTGTCTGGTGGGAATGGTTTCACGCCATTCTCTTTGTCTGTCCGCTAGCGTCGAGTACAATGGTGTTCACGATTGCTGAGTGCGTGTTTATCATTCAAAGTTATTGGAATTTCGGCTTTTACAGGGAGAGTCAGAAAGAGTTTAAGAAGAAATTTCCCGGTTGGGAACCACCTACGAAGGCCAATGATTTCAAATCTTGGGAAGAAACTTGAGATGACAGGAAGCCTTGTTGATACGCATTTAGGAGGGTGACCTGCAATGTCAGAAAACACTGGGCAGTGTGTAAAAAAGAGATTGTTACAGTCTCGAAAGAAATTGTTGTGCAGGCTGTCGCAAGAAACAGGACTGTCATATTCCAAATGCCAGAGGGCTGCAAAAATGGGTAAACTGAAGTTATATAGTGTTACAGTTGTTCATGAGCTGTTATCAATTGACATGTCGAAGCGAATGCATTACTGCCGGTGGTTTAAGGAATTTGTCAGTCAAAATCCAGGCATATTAGACATTATGTGGTTCATGGAGAAAGCCTGGTTCCATCTTTCAGGCTATGTGAACTCACAGAATACACGGGCATGGGCTAGTGAAAATCCCCATGTCATTCATGAGGAAAGAATGCATCCCATAAAGATTGGCGTATGGTGCACCATTTTTCAGAACCGGATAATCGGTCCCATTTTCTTTGAACAGACTGTCAACACAGAAGTGTATCTCAATATCTTCACGCAGTTCGTGAACCAACCGGATGATATTGAACTGCAGAATGGCTTCTTCCAACAGGATAGTGTGACTTGTCACACTTCCAATGCCAGCATGGCCGAGATTCGAAGTTTCTTTGATGCTTGGGTTATCTCCAAAGGTTTGTGGCTGCCCAGGTCACCAGATTTAACTCCACCTGATTACTTCTTATGGGGTCATCTTAAAGGTACTGTATACAGCAATAAGCCTAGAACAATTTGGCAGCCGAAAAACACCACACAGGACATTGAAGCAATAAATACCAACATGCTGAGGCGTGCATTTGACAATATGCAGCGATGAGTTGATATCTGTTTGGATGCAAATGGCAGACATTTTCAACATCTTCTCTGACATTGATGTGATTGTGAAAAGGTAAGGCCCTTCGTCTTCAAATTTCAGCTTCAAATATGTTTTCCCCTTTCAAAATTATAGCACTTTTTTGGGTAAAGTCCCAAGTGAATCACTCTGTATCATATACTATACTGTGACTAATATTTCTTTCAACAATAACAGATGAATGTTGCAGTTAAATAAAAAAAGGGAAAAAGAGGGAAATTTCCAAATTTTGATGAAGAAATTAATGAGTTGCCAAAGCAACCTACCACATACTTCTTCACTTCAGATGAACATAGCATAGATGTCGTATTTGAAGATCGTGCTTACAGACAGACTTATTGCACATGGGGATTACTAACTAAAATATATTACTGTTTGTGAAAATTGTAACACTGAGAAAGAGTCATGCTATTCAAATGAAATTTGCATCACAGATTCCTCATACTACAGGAGATAACTGATCATAGCCTCATTGTTATTCTTGAGTACTGCTGTCATCTTCAGTGCCTGCATAGTGACAAGACAGAATACTGAAATTATGGAATTCTTTAATACAGCTACATCTGATCATGTCCAGTAGATAGGTCCCCATTTTGGTCTATAAAATCTTTCATGGATGTACAATACTTATCATAATTTTATTGAAATTTAGATGTCACCAGAAAGGAAAACTATTTTGTTAATAACTCAGAACATACACTTTTGGGACCATTTAAATTTTACTCATCAGCTAAATTGCTGTCTAAATTGATACATCAGCACCTCATGTGAGGTAATATATTTATGTTGGATAATTTATATACTAAGATGTGATGTCACTGATGTCAAAGTCAGAGTAGCATGTTGGGGTGATAAAAGTTTCTGTCGTAAACCTGATTCCACTTCTAGATATTGAAATACACTGAATTTAATGTGACAGTCACACGAAATCTACTTTTACAAAGTTGTAACAAGATGGGGAGAGCAGGTGCTATACTGTCTTCACAGTGACTTCAGGATATGATGCAGATTCAGTGAAGAAACAAGAAGACTGTCAGGTAATTTTTTATATGAAGATCAACAGTTTAAAAAGAATTATGACAAGGAAATTTTGTTAATGACTTATTTTGTCTATATCAGACTTTTCAGAATGGCACCTAAGATCACCATACAGTTTTCTATTCCAGGCATGTTTGAAATTAAAATTAGGTAGTGCTTGTGAACTTATACTTTCACATCTTCTAATGCATCCCTTGATATTTCACATTATTTTGCATACCATTTTCTGATGTGATTAAAAAAGAAAAAAGAAATGAGTTCTACTTCGACAGATATACCTGAAACACCACTGATCTAAAATCTATACACAGCTTGCAGTTTTACCTGCACTATGAGTAATGCTATCATAAACTCAAGCAAAGCTCATTTAAATGGTTAAAAACCTTTGCTAAATAAAAACCAACAACTTACAGTACCTTAAATACTTTCATCATCAGGAGTTCCTGCGTCTTACAACTTCCACAGGTCTGCCAACCAAGTCTGGTTGATTTGCCATCCAGCATGATCGTTGATGTTGCTACCTTCTGTCTTGTAAATTTCCAGGGATTCCTCTAATTTACGGATACTTGCGTGGGATTGATGTTTGATAACTTGTAAGGAGTCCCATTCCATTTTGCGGCCAGTTTGTTGTATGTGCCTGTCTAATCCTGTTTTATTTGAAATGTTCTTTATTGCTGCTTTGTGTTCATTAATTCTGTGGGTTAACCTTCATCCTGTTTCTCCTATGTATGGTAAACCACATGAACATTCAATTTTATAAATGACTCCTTCCTGGAGTAAAATATTTTCTTCTCTTTGTTTTGGGGATGGTAAGTATTTTTTAATTGTGTTATTTAAACCTGGAGCTAACCTAATTTTAGAATTTGGAGGTGGTACTGGTAGAGTCAGCTAACAGGCTATAAGGGATATTTAACTTTCAATTAATTGCATACTTCCATGGTAAGAATTGATGCTTTAATTTTCTTTTATATTGGACCTCTCACAGCAGTTTTACAGAGCTTCAGGGACTAACAGAGGACAAATTAAAATTACTTTCCCTTTTATATGGACCAGCACAACATACAATTCCTTTTTGTTTGAACAGGTGTTCTTTTCCATATAATGCTTGCAACAAAACAAATTCACTGTTGGGCCATAATGACAAAGTCTAAATGAATTCACTTGAACAACACCTCATGCACAATGTCTATATTGTTTGTAGACAGGTTAGAGCTCTACACAAGTCCAATGGAGGCACAAGTTGCCAGAAGATAGGCAACTTCCTTGTGATGCCCTGATGTTAGGTTAAAGATCTGAACCAGAAAGTGCACTGTTTCCTCAGTGCATGATCAGATTTCATTCAATTTTTGAAACTTTAGTTTTAAAAATTAAAAATTAAGTGAAAATTGTGGACATAATAATTGAAACATCAAATCATATCAACAGCAGCTAAATAACCATGGATACTTCCACAGTATTCACTCTTAAATGATACAACTTTCACACATTTTCTTTGCTTCTCAATAGAATGTTTGTGACTCTGAGAGAAAGACAAAGAAATCCATGCCTATAACAATTTGAAAACACATACTTCATAAAGTTAAAATGACAGGTAGATTATGCAGAACACACGCGCACACACACACACACACGCACACACACACACACAACCTAAATATTGGGTTGATGCATAAGTTCATGTTAGGACACTATTATCCAGATGCTGGGATACCATTATTCAAATGTTGGGACACCATTATTCAAACGTTGGGACACCATTATTCAAATGTTGGGCCACCATTATTCAAATGTTGGGCCACCATTATTCAAATGTTGGGCCACCATTATTCAAATGTTGGGACACCATCATAAACAATGGGGGGGATACATAGTTAATTGATTCAGTTTTCTCTTCTTATGTAATACATTCCTGTAGTGTGGTGAAAAAAATGGCATGAACTTCTGCATCAACCCAAGAGCAAATCACTTGAATTTAGCAAACAACTAAAGTAAAACATACAGGTATTCTGGAATGTTCGCACCGTGTTCAGGGTAATAATGCCTGTAAAAAGAAAGAAAAGCAAATTATGGGATTAAAATAAATATATAACTTATCATTTCCACAAAATTTCAATACCCCAGAAAAAGTCAATAATACATAAAAATAATAATGTTATGATCTTTACACCAAATAGCCATTTCTAAAAAAATGCTTAGTTATCATTAATAAGAAACCAACATGTTTGCCATCTGAAATAAATGGCTCACCTAAATTACAATATTAAGCTATGTGGATAAAATGCTAAAATATTTAAAATGAAACAGTTAAAGTCTTTAAGAGTAGTATATCTTTCTCCCATCCATAACAGGCATCATCAAATATCCCATTCTGTAATGACAGCACATGTCACAGAAATTTCTTTCACTAGTCAGAAACTTTTACATACAAGATAAATATTTTAATATTAAATCACTGCTTGATTACAAAGTTTCAATTTTAGGTTGGAAATGCTTCCTAATGCAGAATCAATTAATAATAAGTGGAAAACCATGAAAAAGGGCACTTGTAAATTTCTCCACAAGGCTTATTACAATATCATTTAAAGATTTAAACTCGTGTATTAAGCATTAGTTGAAGTTCTAAATCACAATCATCAGTTTTCTGTGTGTAGAAATCCACCAGGCAAACAGCAGAAGAGTTCATAAAAAAATTCCTGTTCATCCTGTAATCTGAGCAGAAAAACTAAAAGAATTAAACACTTAATCAAACATCTGATATGGGTTTTTTCTTCTAGGAAAATTATTTAATTAAAAAATGCAAATTTTCAGAGAAAACTCTTCTCTTTCTTCAGGAAGTCTTTTATTGTCACCCTGCTTCCGTCCCTATCATGGTTATGACAGAAAAAGAGTGACAACAAAAAACTTCCTGAAGAAGACTTTTCTACGAAAATTGACATTTTTTAATTAAATTATTTTCCTAGAAGGAAAAAACCCATATTAGATGTTTGATTAATTGTTTAATTTAAGTAACTAGGAATCTAGTTTTCAGCATGAGCTTTATTCAAAAGAACTAAAAGAAATTATCCAAAATGAAAACAAAAGAAGAAAATTATAAAGACATAAAAGCAGACAATTAAATAAAAAAAGGAGAGAGGGCTGGACTTTTGCAAATAAAAAAAGTGACACTGATAGTTGAAACTGCGAGACATATTATGCAACTTTCCTTTTCCTACTTACTACAAATTATCTCTCATAAACTACAGTCCATAAACAATGGTGTTGCACTTAATACACTTTGAGATTTCTTTCTTTTTGTGATAGAAATCAGTGACGTGCGGTGACCCAACAGACTACCCAAGCAGTTGCAAAGGCAATTACTTTTCACTTTTTTACAACTGACATTAGCTTCAGATTTTTGAAATAATAAAAGTGGAAAAACGTGGCGTACGATATAGATACCATAGCTACTTTTTTATATCTATTCTTTTACACAACATAGCAAAATCTAAAACAAAAGACTTCTGTTTTCCAAAAAGACTGAAGTCACTTAACATACCTTTCTATTTAAAAGTAAACTCCATTCTTCGATCACTTGCAGCAAAATGTTTTATTACAGAATCGAAAAAAGTATTTCTTTCTTTCAGAGTATTTAATAAATCACTTTCAATTGATATCAGTCCAAGATGTGAAAGTCGTTTCTGTCCTGTTCTGTTTCGTGCATATGTCTTAATTCGCTTTAATGCAGAAAACAATCTTTCAACTGTTGAAGTGGACACAGGTATCACACTTATAAGTGAAGCCAATAGGTAACGTTGTGGCATCGATTTTCCAAGTGCTGAAGTCGCTGAGATCTTCATAAGCTGTATAGGTGACTTATCAGAAAATTCGTGTGAACTGTATGCCGCGATTAATTCGTTTTTCAAACGTACTTCATCGAAGTAGCGACCATAATTTTCAAGTAAGCTTTTCAAATCATCAGTTGGGAAAGTGTGAACGTAAGAGCTGTGGTGATTGGTAAAAAAGTCTGAGGAAAAAAGTCCAAGATTGTTGATAAACGTGGAAAAAAAGTCCGAGATGGTCGTTTTGATTGTCATCATGGGCATACTAATAAGTCGATTTGACATACTGTTTGAATGTTGGGGGTTGGGGTTGGGGGACATTCTTTCATTATTTACCTAGTGTGGTGGGGTTGCCGGAAAACTGCCACACGTTTTCCAAGGCGCCTAACGACGGGAAGGAGCTCCTTTGTTTGTCTGAATTTTCACGCTGATTCATACCAGTTTAGGGTGACTGGCCACAAAAGTTCAACTGGAGGGCATGGGGTATAAAGATCGCCGTACATTTATTAAAACTACAGTATTCGACGAAACAACAGAATTACACATGACTCATGCTGTGTTCAGAAAAGGATGATAAGGTGGGATTTTTTAATAATGCTGCACTTTTACTAAGGCACTAAATATTTACATAACATGTCAAGTTGGTAATATTTTTCTTTTACTTAATTAATTCACAGGCCCTACACCTTCGCCTTTTTAACAGCTTTTAATCCGCCGACTTCATATTCGTAATGTTTACGTATCAAATCAAGTCAATAGCATTGCGCTTTTACTTAGGCACTGAATATTAAAATCATAGGCCCCAGGCCAGGGCCTTTTTAACAGTTTTTATTCTATCAATGCCATATTCACAACGTTTACAGAGCAAATCAAGTTAATAATATTGGGCATTTACTTAGGCATGAAATATTAATTTATAGGCCCTAGGCCTAGGCTTTTTTTTTGTTTTACTTCACCGATGTCATATTCACAACGTTTACGCATCAAATAAAGTTAATAATATTGTGTTTTTACTTAGGCACAAAATATTAATTTATAGGCCCTGGGCCTAGGCCTTTTGACGGTTTTTAATCCGTCGACTCCATATTCATAACATTTATTTATCAACTCAAGTTAATAGCATTGCACTTTTACTTAGGCACTAAGTATTAATTCATAGGGCCTAGGCCTATGAATTAATACTTAGTGCCTAAGTAAAAGCATAATGATACTTTTTATTCTACCGATGTCATATTAATAAAGTTTATGTACCAAGTCAGGTTAATAGCATTCGCTTTTACTTAGGCATTCAATATTAATTACTAGGCCTAGGGCCAATGAGTTAATAACTAGTGCCTAAGTAAAAGTGCAATACGATTATCTTCAGTTCATATATAAACGTTATGAATATGACATCGTTAGAATAAAAACGGTTAAAAATGCTTAAGCCAAGGGCCAATGAAACAATATTTAAAAGCAGAATATTGTTAACTTGAGTTGATATGTAAACGTTATGAATATGGCACCCATAGAATAAAAACTACTAAAACAGCTTAGGCCTATGACCTCTGAATTGATATTTAGTGCCTAAGTGCACAATACTCTTAACGTGGCATGGTATGTAAACTTTATGAATATGACATTGGTAGAATAAAAAGTGTTTAAAAGACCTAGGTCCAGGGCCTGTCAATTGATATTTATTGCCTAAGTAAAAGCGCAATACTATTAACCTGACTTGGTATGTAAACTTTATGAATATGACATCAGTAGAATAAAAAGTATTAAAAAGGCCTAGGCCTATGAGTTAATGCTTAGTGCCTAAGTAAAAGCACAATGCTATTAACTTGAGTTGTTAAATAAACGCTATGAATATGGAGTCGATGGATTAAAAACCATCAAAAAGGCCTAGGCCTAGGGCCTATAAATTAATATTTTGAAACATAGTGAATATGACATTGACAGAACAAAAACTGGTAAAAGACTTAGGCCTAGGGCCTATAAATTAATATTTAGTGCCTAAGCAAAAGCGCAATGCTATTGATTTTATTTGATACGTAAACGTTATGAATATGAAGTCTGCGGATTAAAAGCTGTTAAAAAGGCCAAGGTATAGGCCTTATAAATTAATTAAGTAAAAGAAAAGTATTACAAACTTGACATGTTATGTAAATATTTAGTGCCTAAGCACAAGTGCAGCATTATTAAAAAATCCCACCTTATCGTCCTTTTTTGAACACAGCATGAGTCATGTGTAATTCTGTTGTTTCGTCGAACACTGTAGTTTTAAGAAATGTACGGCGGTCTTTATACCCCCCTCCCTCCAGTTGAACTTTTGTGGCCAGTCACCCTAAACTGGTATGAACCGGCGTGAAAATTCAGACAAACACAGGAGCTCCTTCCCGTCGTTAAGCGCCTTAGAAAACTGCCACACACAATTAGGAAACTTGGAAAACTGCCACATATTCAAAGTGTTCCTCAGAGGAATAGCACTTTGTGCCCGGTCCCTTAATGAAAAACGTGTGGCGGTTTTCCGGCAACCCCACCACACTAGGTAAATAATGAAAGTAGGCCCCCCGACCTCCACCCCCAACATTCAAACAGTATGTCAAATTGACTTATTAGTATGGCTATGATGACAATCAAAACGCCCATCTCGGACTTCTTTTCCTGGCTTTTTTTTCCTTGGACTTTTTTTCCGCGTTTATCAACAGTCTCGGACTTTTTACCTGGACTTTTTTTCCCTCAGACTTTTTACCTAGATTCAAGAGCTGTACTTCGAAGAATCTAGTAGCACAAAAATGTAAGCCTTTCATAATCCTGAAATCTTGTATTAATGTGTTGTTCCACATTATCGACAATTTCAAAATATAATCTTCTGTATTTAGTGGTAATCGTAATGTCTTCAGAAAGGTTTCGGTTTTGTTTTCTTGGGAGTCCAACATCAGCAACGATTTCCTTCGTACCCTTCCTGAAAACGACTTCTTAGATATTTCACAGCATTTTGTGTTTCCGTTATCTTACTTCTGCAATAAACAATGTCTAATGAAGCATTCTGAAGCACGCTGAACAAAACATCAGTAAAAGAAAAAATACTATGAAAGGTCGCAAGAAGAAAGCAAAATTCAAAGTTTTCTAAATTGGATAAATAAATGTCCCTGAACACCAGCAAGAATATCCCTTTCTACTTGTGATTGATGTTCCAACATGGCAGCAAAAGTCTGGCGAAGCTTTTTTTCGTGGTCAGTATTGACGAGTCGTGATGAGTAATTCCATCTTGTTGGGCACATTGGGTAGTCGGCGTCTTAAAAAGGCATCAAAAAATTTTGAGCGATTTGGTGATCTCGAGAAAAACGCTGCAAGCTCACTAAGAGTAGCAAAAAAGATACGACATTCAGGAATACTTGAAGTGCTTTGGGAAAGTACTAAATTCAAACAGTGCATATAGCAGTAAACAAAGAGGGCTTGCGGAAAGAATGCCTTAATATTCGACTGTACACCATGCAAGGAAAAGGCCATTACTGCAGTTTCGTCGTAGCTCTGAGCGACGAGTTTTCCACCCCAGTCTGAAAAATCCTTAATATGGGACAAAATAAGACCAGAAAGTGCTGCCGCTGTTTTGTCCTCACTAACTTCTTGGAAGCATACAAATCTTTCTACCACTCTCCCTTCATTTGCATACCGATTAACAAGAGAAAATTGAGACCTATTCGAGACGTCGGTAGTTTCATCTGCTAATATGGCAACAAAATCGGATTGCTTTAACTGGCGTTTAATTTCATTACACAGTACATTGGCGACAGAATCAATTAAATCATTTTGAATACGATTTGATACTCCTTTGAATACTGTCGAAGACTCCAAATGTTTTTTAGTACAGGATCATACTGAGCAGTGTAGTCCAAAAGTTCCAAATAATTTCCGCCGTTGTTGGAAGTTTTTGACTCGTCATCTCTCGAAATGAAATTTCTAGCTTTGCAAGGAAGCAAACGGCATTTATAAGCCGTTTCAAAATATCTCTATTGCGTTTTACCTTTTCATTGTGTTGACTTATGTTTTGTCGTATCTGGTCACTGACCTCAGTTTCAATACGAACAGTTCCAGTCATTCAGGTGCAGGAAACTATGATGTCTACCATCTACCTAAACATCATTGCAGAGCAGGTACATCCTTTCATGGCAACGAAAACAAGCCGATGGAGGAAGTGTAATGTTTTGGGCAGTGTTCTGCTGGGGAATCCTGGGTCCAGTCATTCAGGTGCAGGAAACTATGACGTCTACCATCTACCTAAACATCATTGCAGACCATTTACATCCTTTCATGGTAATGGTATTCCCTTCAAGAGGTGCCTTCTTTCAGCAGGATAATGCATCATGCAAACACAGCCCAGATTCTTTGAAAATGGTTTGTGGAACATGAGGAAGACTTCCAGATATTGCCTTGGCCTCTGAATTCCCTAGACATCAATCCAATCGAGTATTTGTGGTTTGGGTTGGAACAGCAAATCCGATCTGTGGTGGCTCAACCATGTAACTTACAGGAGTTAAAGGATCTGCTGGTAACGTGTGGGTACCAGATACCACAAGACACCTTTAAAAATCTTGTAGTATTCATGCCTCACCAAGTAAGAGGTGTTTTGGTGGCATGTGGAGCACCAACATCATATTAGGCAGGTGGTAATAATGTGTTGGCCTTTTAGTGTATAAATTTAGTGGCATATCTATTTATGTCTGCATCAGGGATGGCGCCATTGGGGCTGGGGTGGGTGTTAGCCCACCCAAATTTTAATGAGCCCCCCCCCCGTCAGCCCCTCCCCCCAGAATTTTTCTTGATAAATGAAGAAAATGTAGTACACTTTACTATCGGAGCTGCATGTTCTTCTGTGGTAATGGGAGAAGGGTAGCATTATGCTCCTCCAGTCACGATCCATGACTCAGACAGGAAACCTTATACTTGCATGTTGGGCTTCCGCTTTGACGCACAGATGTCAAAGACCGGCCGGAAGTTCAAAGAACATCGTCAATCCAATGCCGCGGCTCATGCCAGTGGGTTGAAAAGTTGAATATGCATCACTCTGCCAATCCCATCACCGTCCTGGTGCTCTCGCAGTCTGTGACAAGTAATGGGCGTTATCACGATCGTCGAAAACAGCAGACAGTGATCGGCGTCAGTCACCACCAGACAGTGAGTGAAATTTCTCTTGGCAAGTTACTCGTTTTCTTTATCGTTCTGGTGGAAAATCTAATGTTTCCTGCTCGATTTATTTTTTTGCACGTATTGTGCGTGATACATGAAAGTGAGGTATTTCTTCCCAAACCAAAGTTTGAAATAACATGTCTGCAAAACGATCAATCCATGATTTTTTCAAACAAGTGTTAATCAGAAGAAGAAAAGTAAATTATGCGATAGTGTCTACAAAGCGGATAATGATTATCAGATGGCTTCAACTTCATCAACAGTGTGTGGTGAATCATTAGGAATCAACGAGGATTCTTTAAGTGCTTGTAATGATTCAATGGAAAATTTTTATGAACGCAATGCTTGTGAAAATTAAACACTGGAAGGACCACATGGTCGCAAGACAAAAAATGTTGAACTTGGAGAACTTGATATAACAACTTCACTTTCGGATCAACCCAAACAGCCTATATTAAAACAATTCCCACAAAAAATAGGGTGAAGAACAAAGAAGCTTCCATACATATTAGTATAACATGTTTCCATGGCTTGCATATAGTATAAAGAGAGATTCCGCTTTTTGTTTTCCGTGTAGAATGTTTTCATCGGGCGACGAAAAACATGAGGTCACCTTTGCTCAGCGAGGTTACAACAATTGGAAAAAAGCACTTGAAAAAGATTCGGGTTTTAAAAAACACCAAAACAGCTTGACCCACAAAACTTTCTTGGTGTCGTGTACCTCTTATAAGAAAATGAAATCAAGAAGGGCAGATTCATCAGTTGCCACACTTCAAGGTGCTGCATGTGCAGCGGAAGTCAAGGAAAAGCTTTGTTTAGGGCAAGCGATGGTGGTTTTTTAAAATTTTTGACTTTAATAATATATGTATATGAAGCATAATTTGCCCCCCCCCAGATTTTGGAGCGCCCACCTTAGAGCCCCCTGTTGAAATTTTCTGGCACCGTCCCTGGCCTGCATTTACTTTGGGCAACAGTATTCAGTGAGGGCCACATCAAAGAAATTAAGGGCATATAAAACTTGGTTGGCGACCATTTGTAAGAAACAGTAAAATTTTCAAGAGAAATTTGCCATTATGTCTTAAAAAAAGTGTGTAGTCAATGCATCCTTCCAGTTCTTATGGATTACAGACCTTAATGTTAACTAACAAGTTAGTAAAATCATGCACTGCATTGATTATGATACGTGTTCCAACATACCAGAAATCATTACTCAAGTTATGAGGATAATAATGGCTGTGGAATAAATCTTGCTCCTGTGCCCTGACCTTTCACCCCAGTTCGATGATATTTAACAGAACCGGTTCAGTATACCTCCGGAACAACATACTAAAGTTTTGTCGCAATAGAAGCATTTTTAGTCAAGTTATGAGGATAATGGCTGTGGAATAAATCTCGCTCCTGTGCCCTGACCTTTGACCCCATTTCAATGATATTCAACAGAACCGGTTCAGTATACCTCCGGAACAACATGATAAAGTTTTATCACAATCGAAGCATTTTTACGTAAGTTATGGCGCAGAAGGGTAATGGAATGGATCCGGCTTCTATGTCTTGACCTTTGACCTCATTTCGCCCATTTTCAATAGGTTTCGCCCCCAGGTTGTCCCCTACCACATACTAAAATTTCATCGAAATCGAACCATTTTTACGCGTTATCGCGAGGACATAGAGACAGACGGACGGACAAAGCTGGAGCATATACGCTTCTTCAACCAACGGTTGGAAAGCGTAAAAAATGGCATATAGAGTCTGAAGATAACTTTAAGTAGTCTGGAGAGACTTATGCTTGGTGTAAACAGGAAAGATAGGAAGAGGAACATGTGGATCAGATCAGTGACAAGAATAGATGATATCATGATCACAGTGAGGATGCTCAAATGGCAATGGGCTGGACACTTTGTTAGAAGAACTAACCCACCATTGGACAATGGAAATAATATACTGGATCAAAGCAGGCTGGAATATAGGGACAACAGAGGCGGTCGCCCTGGGCCTCGCAGCAGTTATCGGACTTTGAGCGAGGTCGTCTAGTCGGACTCCGCGAGGCCGGGTGGTCGTATCGTCGTATTGCGGAGCGAATTGGACGGGTAGTATCGGTGGTGGTACAATGGGGGCGTAGATGGTCCGAGGAACATTCCCACACGAGAAGACGTGGAACCGGGAGTCACAGACGGACTTATGAGCGGACCGATCGACGCATAAGAAGAGCGCCGTTGTCAAGCAGAACATCCACTGCGACGCAAATACGAGCTGCCGTTGCACCTGAGGTGACTGTGCGAACAATCCGCAACCGTCTACTGGATGCAGGATTACGTGCACGTGTGCCTCTGGCATGTGCACCTCTGACTCCAGCCCACCGTCAGGAACGGCTGCAGTGGTGCCGCCAACGTCTGCACTGGAGAACAAAATGGCGATCTGTCGTGTTCAGCGATGAAAGCACATTCTGCTTGGAAGCCTCCGATAGCCGTATGCATGTTCGCAGACGCACAGGGGAGCATCTCCACCCTTCTTGCATCCACCAGCGACACACAGGGCCTACACCTGGTCTCCTGGTGTGGGGAGCGATCAGCTATCACTCCCGTACACAACTAGTGTTTGTACCAGGTACGTTAAACAGCACCTCCTACATCAACAACATCATTCAGCCCGTTGTTGTGCCATTTGTAAGGTCGGTCCATCGTGGTGTTTTCCAGCAAGATAACGCACGCCCACACATGGCACGTGCAACGCAACATGCACTTCAGGCTGTGAGACAACTTCCATGGCCTGCACGTTCACCGGATTTGTCCCCCATTGAGCATGTGTGGGATTTTATGGGACACCGACTTATCCGGTCTCCACGGCCAGCCACGACCATCCCCGATTTACGCGTCCAGGTTGAGGATGCTTGGAACTCAATACCCCAAACTTAGATCCAACATCTGTACGACAGACTCCATGCCAGAATTGCACAGTGTGACGCAGTTCATGGCGGTTCAACCTCGTACTAACCATGTTACATGGACATGTTATTTTTCAGTTTACCAGCAAATACAGCTGTATTTTGCCATAATGTTTTGATCACGTTATCCTCTGTATTCCGTTATTATGCTGTATAAATTTCGTTGGTATCAGATGTCTCCTTCTTGGTGTTCTTTTTTCACTTTCCGGCAGTATAGTACATATATATATAAACAAATTGATTTAAGAAGCATCCTTATTATTCTCTGTGCAAAAAAGTTGCCATGCAAAAATATTCACTATGCAAATTAAAGTTATATTTTTATCATTTTATGAGAAATTTTATGTAAAAATCACAATGCAACCTAAACCCCTTTCTCTCCGAAAAGAAAATTGTAGATTTTACATTTTTGAACTTCACTTTTAGTTGGTTAAGTTCGATGAACACTTACCGTACGTGGGGCTTGGCTTTCAATTCCTATTTCCGTTATGTGGATGCCGCACGGGGGTTTTCATTTGGCCACGGGTCCGCTTCTTTTTTTTTCCCATTGGAATTTATTTTGTCTCATCACCAAATGAGTTTTCCTTTGCTGCATCCTCATTTACTTCAATATTTATTCATACCCGAGTACTTTCAGTAAAATTCCTTTACCGTCTTCGAGGGGACGTTTTGCTCCGACTAGCACGGACCGTGTCAGCTGGGCATTTCGGTGGTTCTCGCGGGCTGCTTCTGTCATCGGCTATCGCTTCTTCTTGGGCGTTGTGGCGCCATCTCTTGTTGGTCAGTGATCTCACTTTTTCGAACTTTTTCATTTTTTTGCTCAATTTTAATTAAATTTTTTCCAGCTGTTTCTCAAATTATTAGGGTCATTGTGGTTGCAAACTTTTGTCCTATTTTTTTCAATCATTACCGACTCTGCTATTCTGAGGTGTTTTTCGGATTTACAGCTTTTGATGATTTTTATATTTTCGAATTTAGGATATTTTTGGTTATCCAGACAGTATTGGATAAGTGCTGTTTTTCTTCTTTTTTCTGCCAGTTTTTTACGTGTTGTTTTAATCTGTGTTTTAAGCTTATTTTTGGTACTTCCTATATAAGCCATTGGAGGATTTTCAGTAATAGGAATTGAGTAAATACCTGCTTTTTCTAACATTTTTATTTTTTCATTTTTTATTACTATATTTTTGATGGTATTTACTTTTCCTCCAATTTGAATGTTATGTTTTTTACAAATGTTATTAATTTCATTGGTAGTACCTTTTACGTAAGGAAAACCATTTAAATATTTGACATCTTTTTTATTTACTTACAGCATTATTTTTTATTTTCTTTATTACTTCAGTGTCCCATTTTTTTATTAAATGGTTAGGATAATAAAGCTGCCTGCAATTTTTTTATGAATTTGATTTCTTCATTGATGAACTGACTATTTTCAGAATGCGTATATGCTCTTTTAATTAAGGTTTTTATACTATTGCATTTTGAGGATAAGGATGTGCATGAATTGTACGGGATTAGGACCGAACGAATGAACTTTTCCGATAAACCCTGTATAATAACTTATCTGTGGATTTGATAACCTGTACATCAAAAAAGGCTAATGCATTATTTTTTTCTATTTCAACAGTGAGTTCTATAGTTGGATATAAGCGCTGTAACATTTTGTTAATTTTTTAATTCTTCTTCGTTCAGTTTTGATAGAATGAAAATATCATCCACGTATCGACAGTACACTTCTGGTTTTTCTTCCATACGATGCAGGACATTTTCTTCAATTTCGTTCATCACAACCTCAGCATATAGAGTTGATAATGGTGAGCCCATTGGGCCTCCTGAATTTTGCTTGAATATTTTGTTCTTGTATGTAAAAATATTATTTTCATATAAATATACTAAAACTTTTTTGAATTCATGAATTTGTGTGTTATTTAAAATTTTAAGATTTTGCAACTTCTTAATGATAATTTCAATAGCATCTGGAACAGGAGTGCTTGGATATAATGCTTTAACGTCCATGCTTGCCATATTTAAGTCCTTTAGGTCAGTTTTTACATTTTGATTTTCTCTATAAATTCATATGTGTTCTTGATGGTGAACTTGTTGTTCATGAAAAAGGGTGCTAGGAATTTATAAATGTTTTTTCTCTAAAGTTATCAATGGTGAGTTTTTTGAAACTATCAGTCTCAATGGAGCATCATCTTTGTGCGTTTTTATCTTTGCAACGATACGTGGTATGCCTGCTCCCATTGGTGGAAAAGAGCGCTTGATTTCATCGGGTAAGGTGCTATGATTTCTTATATCATAGCACCTTACCCGATGAAATCAAGCGCTCTTTTCCACCAATGGGAGCAGGCATACCAATCGTTGCAAAGATAAAAACGCACAAAGATGATGCTCCATTGAGACTGATGGTTTCAAAAAAACTCACCATTGATAACTTTAGAGAAAACATTTATAAATTCCTAGCACCCTTTTCATGAACAACAAGTTCACCATCAAAGAACACATATGAATTTATAGAGAAAATCAAAATGTAAAAAAAGGACAAATATGGCATGGGCGATTAAAGCATTATATCCAAGCACTCCTGCTATTGAAATATCATTAAGAAGTTGCAAAATCTTAAAATTTTAAATAACACACAAATTCATGAATTCAAAAAAGTTTTAGTATATTTATATGAAAATAATATTTTTACATACAAGAACAAAATATTCAAGCAAAATTCAGGAGAGTAAAATACCATTATCAACTCTATATGCTGAGGTTGTGATGAACGATTGAAAATGTCCTGCATATATGGAAGAAAAACCAGAAGTGTACTGTCGACACGTGGATGATATTTTCATTCTATCAAAACTGAGCGAAGAAGAATTAAAAAAATTAACAAAATGTTACAGATATCCAACTATAGAACTCACTGTTGAAATAGAAAAAATAATGCATTAGCCTTTTTGGATGTACAGGTTATCAAATCCACAGATAAGTTATTATACAGGGTTTATCGGAAAAGTTCATTCGTTCGATCCTAATCCCGTACAATTCAGCACATCCTTATCCTCAAAAATGCAATAATAGTATAAAACCTTAATTAAAAGAGCATATACACATTCTGAAAATAGTCAGTTCATCAATGAAAGAAATCAAATTCATAAAAAAAAATTGCAGGCAGCTTTGGTTATCCTAACCATTTAATAAAAAAATGGGACACTGAAGTAATAAAGAAAATAAAAAATAATGCTGTAGTAAATAAAAAAGATGTCAAATATTTAAATGGTTTTTCCTTACGTAAAAGGTACTACCAATGAAATTAATAACATTTGTAAAAAACATAACATTCAAATTGGAGGAAAAGCAAATACCATCAAAAATATAGTAATAAAAAATGAAAAAATAAAAATGTTAGAAAAAGCAGGTATTTACTCAATTCCTATTACTGAAAATCCTCAATGGCTTATATAGGAAGTACCAAAAATAAGCTTAAACACAGATTAAAACAACACGTAAAAAACTGGCAGAAAAAGAAGAAAAACAGCACTTATCCAATACTGTCTGGATAACCAAAAATATCCTAAATTCGAAAATATAAAAATCATCAAAAGCTAAATCCGAAAACACCTCAGAGCAGAGTCGGTAATGATTGAAAAATAGGACAAAAGTTTGCAACCACAATGACTAATAATTTGAGAAACAGCTGGAAAAATAATTAAAATTGAGCAAAAAATGAAAAAGTTCGAAAAGTGAGATCACTGACCAACAAGAAGATGGCGCCACACGCCCAAGAAGAAGCGATAGCCGATGACAGAAGCAGCCCGCGAGAACCACCGAAATGCCCAGTTGGCACGGTCCGTGCTAGTCCGAGCAAAACGTCCCCTCGAAGACGGTAAAGGAATTTCTGAAGTACTGGTATGAATAAATATTGAAGTAAATGAGATGCAGCAAAGGAAAAACTCATTTGGTGGTGAGACAAAATAAATTCAATGGAAAAAAGAGACCCGTGGCCAAATGAAACCCCGTGCGGCATCCACATAACGGAAATAGAATTAAAGCCAAGCCCACGTACGGTAATGTTCATCGAACTTAACCAACTAAAAGTGAAGTTCAAAAATGCAAATGCGATAATGCACGTTAAATAATATAACCTCCAATATCGGAAGTAAATTGAAACTTTGTAGATTTTAGTTATTTTTACTCTCACTCTCTCTCTCAGAACTTTCAATTCATTCCTCAATCTTTTTTACAATCTCATAGCAGCTTGAGATAATCATTTCTCCTTATGGTAGCTTTTGTGTGCATTCATTTTTCATGTAATGACTTTATTAAACTGTGGGATTCATTTTCTAGGGCTCGCAATGAAATTTTTCTTCGGGCCCCACAAAAGTTCCATCCGCCCCTGGACTGTATACCAAGGGACAGGAAAAGACCCAGAGAAAGACCATGTGGAAGATGAGTTGATAAAATTAGAAAACATGCTGGAGTGACTTTGAAGAGATTGGCTCAAGGCAGAAAGTTATAAAGAAGATTTGGGGAGAGCTTTATCCAGTAGTAGATTTGATAATGACTGTTGTTGATGATAGCCAATATTAAATATACCAATTTAATATTGGCTATTTTGCATTTCTCCTGAAACTTGATTTGGTACTATTAGAAATGATCAAAAAGTGCTAAACCTTTTGATGCAAGAGAAAGGGAATCAAAAGTTCATAGGTATATTTTCAGTGGTGTAGTGCTAATTGAAAAAGTACAGGAACACTTGGTGCCTTTACATCTTCAATACCTTTCCCTTCCTCCCCCGCAGTGCACTCTGCCTCTCCCCTTTTTACTTTCTTATATTTATAGTATAAGAAAGTATAGTGATTATTCAAAATCAGTATTCTGTATAGGGTTTACAGGAATGTGTGCTAGCTAGATAAAAAAGTACCGGAATGTCATTCTGGCCCCACTATACCTCTGTATGTGCGTTTCCGAAGTATCAATAATAATAATAATTAAAAAAAAAAAAAGTTAGAGGCCCATTAAAATCACAACACTTGAAAAAGTAGTAAGCAGAAAATTGTTTTCAGCATCATATTGCAACAAATTCCCACTTAAGAAATTCACAATACATATCTTTACACATTTGAAACAAGATATTTAATGGCAGAACAGCACTTTTCTTAAATGCATCATGTAAAAAAAAAAAAAAAATGCAAACAAAATACGAATTGACGATAACACTGGTCTTTACATTTTTGCAACAAATGCATACTATATATTGAAAGGTTTAATGTTTATTTTGAATATTTCAACAATAATTTTATTTCCACAAAATCTAAAAATTTGAAAACTGTATGGAATATTGATGAAATGCATGCCATGGACTTTAATAATGTTAGAACATGAAGAAAAAGTTGATACAATAAGATCTTGAACAAAAAGCAGGCTAACACTAAATATTCTGCCATTACAAAAGTCTTTTCTTTATACTCTTAAATGAATGTTTTAGATTGAATATATGTACTAAATAAACTTTTTCAAGAAAAAGGTGCTTATATAAGACAATGACCCACATAGGATTCCTTTTATTGGTTGATCAATGCCATAAAATGTAACACAGACAAAACATTTTTATGTGTTTCATGACAACATTTTCTATTCTGAAAACATTGTTCCTAGTAATATAAACCAAATACAGTGAATTGTTATCATCATTACATAGTAGTCACAAAAGAAAAGCAACTTTATATCTGGAAATAACATTCACTAGCATGCAAACAATTTTAATATCTACACAACACTAACGTATGATTCACACCACATCGCTAACACATATGTCGGAATCAAAATGCTTCACATGCATTGAGTGATATAACAAATACCTACCTGAGCACTGTTTCAACTTGTTCAGTGCGAACAATTTCTTGCTCTTCTGTGGACTCTATGGTTCGGCTTATGAGGCTGAGGGAGAGAAGGCAGCAGCAAAAGTCACTTAAGGGAGCATCACAGGAGTGGGTGGATCGTGCTGGTGGTTAGAAAGGACTAAAGGGAACTAAAAAGTGCACTCTGGTGTAGGTGAAAGGATACAATTAGTTAGCAGGTTATTAAGCAGTTAAAACATAGGAACAGCAAGGATTAGCAAGGGACCCATTTCACACCTTTAGAGCAAGCTCACTATTGCTATGTTAGTGGAATTAAGAACAGATAGTGAAATAGAACAGGAAAAACAATCTAGCTGTGATCAAAATGATATACGCTCAAATTAAAAGAAAACATGATTACCCCAAGCAAATAAACTCACACACACATGACAGTAAATAAATCCCAGAATGGCCCATAAAATTCATAAACATTAGAGAAAGCATAATTATTAGAAATATGTTTTAGAGAAATCTGAAATACATTTTACAGTTGAAGTTTACTGAATTTTTAAATTTCTTTTCATGGGATACTGGCCTGTGTCATCTTTTGTATGTACAACAGACTTTCTATTATTCAGTCATAAAAACATTGGTAACCTACAGCCGTTTTCTAGGAACTAAATGTGACCTAAACAGTTAAAACAGCATGCTTCAACAGTGTGTTTTGGAAATTCATTCGAAGATAATAACAGGCTGAAAATTAACACTGGAAGCAAAATCTGAAGTGAAAAAAATTACTGCTACTACAATGCAATTGGAGAGATTTCCACTGGCTTGAAAGATTCACCCTCTTACTAATGATATACTGATGTGGCAGAGCACACTGACAGTGTAGTTTTCATTATTTTGAATGTTTGTACTTGCACACAGTTAAATGTTAATAACAAATTTATCAGATCTATTTACTCAAAAAGATGACAGAATTATCTTAAAACTATAGTATACTGAAAACTTAAAAAAAGGAATTGATTACATTAAAAATGCTAATAAATTTTATTCAGTTAAAATGTAAATTTCTCAAATGTACATATTATTTAGCATATCTTCAGTTAGTTCCTAGTCACCTAATTATAAAACATGTGACCACGGTGCACTGTATCTCATTACAATACAGTATTATGCGAGACTGCAAATTCCTTATATCTGAGCATTAATTTTAAGACATTTATTATTCATCCAGCATTCTAGTAACAATAAGCTTTCTTAACCTCCAACTTCATACCAGCTACAATTAAGAAAACAAAGGACAAACATGGCTCTAAATCAACTAAAATCCTGATCATTTTTGGCGAATTCTTTTTACCCTATAGTAGTTTCACTTCCTTTCCATTTTGAAATGAATTATAGAAATTAATGGGATATATTAGCTGTATCTTAAATTCTGTGATACATTTAAATACAGTGTACACACACTGGTTTGGGAATGACTCTGAGTTAATCTTACACACGGATCTGCTGAAAGTCATAAGCAATTTTCCCCATTGCAGTCAGTTATTGCATTTTTCAGCTTTTATTTTAATTCCCTTTATTGGTTACTATTGAATGTGTATGTTTGTGATCCTAATGTACCACACAGAATTTAAACATATTTCCATTGAATGATATTTATTTTAGCATACAAGTGATTTTTCTAGAGAAGACAGTATTCAAGCTTTTATTTTCTGACATCTGATGGTTCTGATAGTTGCTGGTTTGTGTGCATTTCCCATCCTGCTTTTTTGGCTGTAGATTTAGTATTCGGCACATGAAAAAGTGCTTTATTCCTTTTCAAATCTGGAGAAGTCAGACCCTGTGACTGAAATTATAATTATGCTTAATTCTTCCTTAATATACGTTTCATTCTTCCAACGCATAGTAAAATGCAAGAGTTTGGGTAAGACCTTTTCCTAGAATGTTGCTGTGATATGCTGTGACAACAGCCTTCTTTACTTCGAGGAACATTTCACCAGAGTTATTATATCTGATCTGGATGGAGAAGGGGTAAAGCAAAGTGAGGTTTAGAAAGATTAACATTCTGTTTAGGGAGATGCAACGGGCAAGAGTATAAGATGTACGACATGAAGAGCTTAAAATTTTATTTTAACTTTGGTAAAGTACTTTAAATCTGCCAAGGCATAATTTAAAAGGAAAAATCATCTGCACATGTAAAAATGTTATCAAGGCCAGTTAGCTTACAACAGCAGACCAGTGCAGGTTCGCACAATTATGGGCCTACCATAATATGAAGATATTACTTTCAGGTGTACCCCAATAGAAACAGGGAGCACAAATATGAAGTGATTAAATAAAAGCACAGTTACAAAATGCAGACACAACATTGTGTTATGCCTGCTATGTAACAGCCTTGATTACAATTAAAACTCTGAACAAGAGGAGAATTTGTATATGTACAATCTTTGCCAAAACAGCAACAAAAGAAGCAATCATCCAATCAAGCTGAAAATTGGTATGTGCAATGTAAAATATGTGCATAGAGAAAGAAAGGATTGCAATTCCATAGCAGTTGGGCCATTGATTTGGATAAAACAGCTACACGAGTGAAACGAGTCAGTACATAACATTGTAGTGCCACATCTGGCTCAGATACAAGCAGTTAGTCACCATGGCATGGATTCATATAGTTCACAGATACTGTCTTGAGTTGAAGTATAGCATGCCAGATGGTGTCCAAATTGCAGGCCAGTTTGCTGACATTTCGGGATGGGCATAGGTGGCGTCCCATCATGCCCCAAACATGTTTGATCAGGGAGAGGTCGGATGATCAGACTGACCATGAAAAGGTGTTGACATTATGGAGGAAGGCCTGGGAAAGTTGTGCCATGTGTGGCTAGACATTATCCTGTTGAAAAACTGCTCGGTGATGCTGCGGCAGGAATGGCAACACAACAGGTCATAGAATGTTTTCCATGTACCGTTGAGCCATGAGGGTGGTGTGGAGGATTACCAAGGGTGTTGGCTATCGTAGAAAATGGCTCCACAGACAGTCACTCCCATGTGTGAGCGGTGTGCCGTTCCATGGTAAAAGCAGGATCCGGGCACTGGCCGGCTCGTCTCCAGACACATGTCGTCGGCATCAAGTGCAAATCGTCGGCATCAAGCGCAAATCGTGACTCATCCCTGAAGACAAACAGCACCACTGGACACTATCCCGTGATGATCGGGCCTGGCACCCTCTGGAACATGTGCTGGAGATGCTCGCCGGTCACTGGTAGGTGGTGGAGTGGCCTCCTTGAATGCAGTCCCCGTGCCACAAATCATTTGGCAATGATCTGAATGGCCACTTCCATATCTGTAGACGACACAATGTGGCTACGGATGGTTGAGAGCGACGAATTCGGTTCTGTTTGGGCGGCTCTCACACTCACTTAATTCTCGCATTCTGCCATTGCCCTCAGCTGTCCACTACCCGCATGTCACTGGGTTGTACTCTCCTCAACCGACTGGTACCAACATCATCTGATAGCAGTATCCCTCCAACCCAAATGTTTGGTGATATGGCGATTTGATCAAACGGCCTATCTCAGCCCAATTTTATGTGTCCTTTCTCAACTATATTGTGCATGGATCACAAGTCAAGACATCTTCCCAGTCCATGGAGGTTAATGCAACTGCAATCCACTATCACAATTGTCCTGCATGCACTTTGCTCTTGATATACCCTCATCGACGTGTGGTACTCATGGGCTACATGCGGGCCACTGTTTAGTCACTGGCTGTTATTTTTAATCATTTGCATATTCGGACGAGGTACTTGCATGTTATGTTTCATCAGGATCAAACGACTTTCTCAATGAATTTCATTATTTTGGCATAGAGTGTATTCATAATTTTTTTGAGTGCTGTTAAAGGGAACATTGCTTATTTATTCAAGTACTCCATGTAATTGATCAGCCAGTTTATGTCACTGTATACAGGGTGTTTCAAAACTAATGGAGCAAACTTTAAGGGGTGATAGAACACACCGAAACTTTTCGTCATAGAATGCATGGTCCCAAGTTACGTGGCTAGGCACTGGAGGGTGCTTTCCGTTTTCCCACACACGCTGTCTTTCTCAACACAAAGACAGGAATGGTTGAACAAATCAAAACAAAGCTTTATTGCAGACAAAATAAAAACAAAACGTGACATCACAAAATGACATCAAATTTGTAAACATGAATAAGTAAATACTGAAATTAATTACATTTACAAAAGCTGCTCAAAAGGGCGCCAGCCACTCCTGATAAAAGCTTCGCATTGTCGATGTAAAGATGGCCGTATGCTGTGAAAATACCAGGCATTTCCCGGACAGCTGCAGCAGTGATTAAAAGTCTGGCGACTAGTTCCCCATTGGAATCAATGGGAGTGTTGTACATTACGGACTTAAGATGTCCCCATAAAAAGAAATCCAGAGGGGACGGATCTGGTGATCGTGGGGTCAAGCGATAGCTTGGCCAATTCATCGTGGGGTCAAGCGATAGCTTGGCCAATTCATTGGCCTGGAAATGTGGCGTTCAAGTAATCACGTACCTGAGTGCTGAAATGAGCTGGCGCTCCATCATGATGGAACCACATTTTACAGTGGATGGCTGCTAGTACATGCTGGATCAATTCAGGCAAGACTTGTTGAAGGAAAATAAGGTTTGTCCTCCCATCCAAATGTTCTGGTAAAAGATATGGGTCATTGCACTGCAAAAGACAGCTTGTGTGTGGGGAAACGGAAAGCGCCCTCCAGCGCTTAACCGCATAAATTGTGACCATGCATTATATGATGAAAAGCACTTGTTTTGGTGTGTTCTATCATCCCTTAAAGTTTGTTCTATTAGTTTTGAAATACCCTGTATACTGTACAAAGTGCACATCACAGCTGCGGATAATTTTCTCTGCCATATGCTGTAAAAGCAGATATCATAATCAGACAGTGAATGCCAAAAGTAGTTGACTAATTGGCCTGAACAACTTTATCTTGTCCTTTTTGCTGAGAAGAATTTATGATTCCTTGGTTTACTGTCTTCAACTTAGGTGCAGTGTTGGGAGGGGAATTTTGATGAATTAGGATTATGGGGAAACTAATGAGTGAGAGATTTAATGGAGTCACTCTTAAGTTCAAACAGGAAGAACCAAGAGCTTTATATGCACTGTCATGTCACAGCCATCTAGATAGCTCTAGGCCTGAGCCTATATCTCTTTTGAAAAACAAAAAAACAAACAGTTATACTAGAATACTAGATAGGGATCATAGGAGAAACTAGGAATGCCTACAAGGGTATGAACAGCCTTTCTTTTCCTTTTTTTTTTTTTTTGTGACCCATGATATTCCAACATTACCAGAAAATTTTCTTTTATGACATTTTATTACGAGGGACAATGTTAACATGTAAAATTTTTTTAATTAAATACCAATAAAAATGTAATGCATTATGTTTTTAAAACCTGGGAAAATTATAGTAATGCTGTGCAGTAAACCAGCAAGGCACATATTTTTATCTTTAATGCGCATTTATTCACTTTCTGTATCGAGCTGTTGCCTTAGCAGTTTCTGGAGCCAAAAAATGTAAAGGACTTTTGCATTTTTTGGCATAACAAAAGACAAACTCGTGAAATCCATTGCATTTCTTTGTAAACTTTAATTTGGTCTATGACCGTTTTTTGTTTTTGCCCCAGCTACTTCAAATGAGAATCATATCTAAATCAGAGCTGTGTGTGACCATTCTTATCATATTGAATAACTGTTTTACTGTTGCAAATGCAACACTGCAAAAGGTATGTTATGTTATTCATAACAGTCAATAACATAGCAGCGGTAATCAGTGTATACTGCTGTGGTGGTTGAGTGATCTGAGGAGCTGGCTTCTGACCATTCGTCCAAGATGGGCTCGAGTTAGAGTCCCAGATAAGGCATGGGTCGCGTGTTTGTCCGATGCCTCTGGTTTTGTCTTTTTCCTGGAACTGGCTCTAAATTAGGGACAGGTGCTTATATCCCTTAAAGTAGTTTGTGGTATTTGTTAAACCATGGGGTAAAAAAAAACAAAAAAAAAAAAACAGAACAAAGTGTGGTACATTATTCACAGGTACATAAATCTTCAATAATTTGGTCCCAATGATATTATTGATCCTCAAATAAATGGATGAGGTGCTTTGAAAAGCACTATGTTTATTAATCCTCATTAGATATAATCAACACCAGCCTGGCAGATGCTGTAGATCCAAATTAATCACATTTACAGAACATTTTTTCCAAGAATGATGACCCCCCTGAAAAAGCCCTCATCAGTTTGTGCTTATTTGTGCCACCCTACTCCAAGCATTGGTAATGCTATGCCTATGGTCTTCAATACATAATTCATGTGTGTTCAGATGCAAAGTGATGAAAAAGCAGTCAAGATTAAAAGTGTACTTTTATAAGATGGAAGAATTCATTCTGTTAATAAGAAAGAACTAGTTGTTTTATATATGAGATTTAAACTGCTATAATTCCCAATTATAAGAGCAATAAAATGGAATGCAATGTACAGTAATAATAAAGGAAG
The DNA here is from genome assembly GCA_039090855.1 of Macrothele yani. Taxonomy (NCBI): domain Eukaryota; kingdom Metazoa; phylum Arthropoda; class Arachnida; order Araneae; family Macrothelidae; genus Macrothele; species Macrothele yani. The sequence continues at coordinate 122,763,520 of CM076996.1, forward strand.
TGTACACCATATGCTGGGAAGGTTTTACTAGACAATAACATTGCCTTGCAAATGAAAAAAATACATCAAAATATTTATATGTGCAGTTATAATAAGATATTTTAAAATTTAAAACAATACAATAAGTTACAAAAATTGCAACTAAACATCATGCAACTGAAACAGTGTATTTGCATTAGATGAGGAAATATGGAACACCCTTAAAAGCAGGAGTGCCTTAGGGAAAATAAAGGAGCTGACATTTTGGCACATGCATGTTTGAGCTTTGGAACAACGTAACAATTTGATTTTTCCCCCTGTTTACATATTTGGGAAAAATAAAAAATAAACAACAGGATACTATAAATCTAACAAACTATAGCAGAACTGATTGACACACCAAGTATATAAGACTGAAGTGATTATATATTTTATTGGCATAAGAAATCAAAAATGCATTTTGCTAAGCTTTTGCTCATCAATGGATGGCTTTTTCAAGGCTAATGGCATAAAACGAACTGAAATACTAGAACCAAAATGTATTTGGTTCTAAATAGTATTTCAGTTTGTTTGTTTTACGAGTTAGTACCAGAACCAAAATGCATTTGGTTTAAATAGTATTTTAGTTTGTTTTACACTATTTGCCTTGAAAAAGCCATCCATTGATGAGCAAAAGCTTGGCAGAATGTATTTTTGATTTCTTACACCGATAAAATAGATAATCACTTCAGTCTAACAAACCATGTTCTAGATTTCGGTAATCAGCAGTAGCAAGATAAAAGTTATCTTGCAAAATATTTGTTTTACTCTTTATTGAAAACCAAGAGTACACTTTTTATTTATAAATATACAATAAGATGAATCATTACTTTAAATGACCTGGCAGAATTCATGCACAATTTAGCACTGAATAACATTACAGAAATCCAGTGGATCATGCATGCTGAAGAAGGAATGCTATTTAGCTCATGCATTCATTACACTGTTCTGAAGTGAAGTATAACTTTTTTTAAAAAATAAGTAAACAAAAACACACACACAGACTGCAAAAAGATAAATGCATCTATTTGATATGTTTTTGTTCTGCTTTAAACATTTATTACATTCCTATGAATGCTGCAGAATCATATAATCCTGTCAGAATTTATTACATGGAACTTGATCCACACCAGATGCTTAAGCATATTTATAATACCAGGCAGCTCATCGATGATATCTACATCTTGCAGCATTCCTGAAAAAAGCTATTTCAGGACAGCATCTTTGGTTTGCTATAGTTCCTAATTGAGACACTGCAGTGAATGTTTTATCTACTAGTTACACATGGGTGTCTACACTTACAAGACTAGTAATAGGAACAGAACACAAAATGTTGTTATCATTCATTTAGACAGGTAATTTCAACAGGCTATTCTTACCTGTAGTGAACATGTCTTCACATTTAGTATTAGTGGACGCGATTTATTAATCTGAACTGAATTACTGTGTGTGTGCAAACATCAGTTTTAACTGAGTTAGAAAAATGAAAGTTTATGCAGTGAATAATTGCCACTACTCATTTGTAATTTATATATAATAGTTTTTAGTTATGTTATGAATGAGAACAATATGCTTTAAATGAAAACAACACATACAAGACAAAGTACCATATCTACAACTATTATTATCTTGTTCTTTATAATAATAATAATAATAATAATAAATGCAGAAAATGGATACACGTACCTGGGATTTTTATAAGCACGTGGCATTAAACACAATACAATTAAGAATAATATAAAAGATAAGTTCCAGCACCAACTTAAAATGATTCTAAAGACATACCTAAACACAGCTAATAAGATAAAAGCAATTAATACCTTTGTGGTCCTGGTTCTAACTTATTCTTTTGGTATTATCAGATAACTGAAAACAGATCTTGAGGAATTTAACAGAGCTGTGAGATCAAGTATGACCCAAAATCAAATGATACATTCCAAAGGCAGCCATAGAGTGCATCACGCTCCCACAAGAAGAAGGATGATTAAGTATTCTTGATACAAAACGTATTCACGATGCACAAATTTGCTCACTGCAGAAATACTTTCACTCTAAATGTAATGAAAATAATATGTTTGATGTCATATGTGCTGCAGACAAAGAGAGCACTCCACTAATGATAAGTAAACAAGATGCTAAAATAGAAGAATCATCTACGGAAGACCAGATTAAAAAATGGAACCAAAAGGAACTTCATGGGGCTCATCCAAACCAGTTAGACAGGCCAGAAGTTGACAAGAAAGCCTCAAATCAGTGGTTGAAGTGAGGAAAATTATATGGAGAGACTATTGGGTTTATGATGGCTGTACAAGACAAAGTGATTGCAACCAAAAATTACAGAAAATACATTTTAAAGGAGGATCTGCAAAGTGACAAATGTAGAAGATGTGGTATGTGCAGTGAGACCATTAAACACATCTATGGTGGATGCACCACGCTCGCAAATGTTGATTATATGCAGCGACATAATAATTATGCTAAGATGATACATCAACAATTGGTGCACAATGCAGAACTATCAGTTTCAGAAGTACCACACCATAAATATCAACCTGCTGAGATACTAGAAAATAAACAATACAAATTATATTGGGACCGTGAGATTAAAACAGATGTAACCATCTCTGCCAATCATGCAGACATAGTGTTATATGACAAAAGGCAGAAGGAAGCAGTCATTATCGACATATCGGTGCTGTTGGACCGTAATATTCAGAATACCTATGCAACAAAAATCAACAAGTCTGTGGAAGTGGCTGTGGAAATTAAATAGATGTGGAAGCTGAAAACAGTTCACATACATCCATTGATCATCTCTGCAACTGGTATAATTCCTCAGACTCTTATAAATCAGCTTGATGCTTTAGGTTTACAACACCTAAGACCCAAAATCCAAGAAGCAGTAATTCTCGATATGTGCCACATTGTACGACCATTTTTAAACCATGAGTGACTATTGTCTTTACTTGACTTTATGTCCGTACTGACAAGTGGCTATGCTACAGATGCCATTTCTGTAGATGAGAAAATTAAATAAAATATAATAATAATAATAATAAGTAATAATAATAATGAGTGGGGGAAGGGAGTACAATAAGACAAAGTTCTACCTCTTTCTGGAAAAGCCTCAGTTTCTGAAATATAACACTGACAGGTGTAAAGAAATTTCTTTAAATTACAAACCTGATTTATTAATCCTGAAAAAGCTGTTTCTATTAATTTAGAATAATTTATAATTATAAATTTAGTTTCATCAATCCTTAAAAGGCTTTTTTTTATGCTAAAAGATCAAAATAGAATGAGATATTAGGAATGTTGAAAAGACATAAATGCAAGGCACAGCCTATATACTTTTACATACGTATAAGAGAGATGCCAATAACATTGAAAGAAAATTTTGCTGATTATGAGATGTTCTAAAACAAGTCCCAATTCAGAATGAATCAAGTACATTACGGACATAGTTATGGACCAACTTTGTATTTTAATTGTGCTCAAGTGACATTAATTTCATGAAACTGCATGACAAACTACTGATGCTGTTTCAGATAGCCCTTATACAGTAGACAAAATAGCAACAAGAAAAAAATGAAAGTGTATACAATGAACAAAAACCACTGGTCAGTTTTATGTCATATTTTAGGCTCATCTTATAAATGAAAACAATGCACTAAACAAGAGCAACCCATATAAAGCAAAAGCACTATGTCTGAAACTGTTATTACCTTGTCCTTTTCTAATAGTAGTAATAAGCATCATTCATTTTGATGAAGCTCTACCACTTTATGGACAACTATAAATGATTATCAAAATATTTTATGATCTAAAATTCCACACAGAAAGCTATTTTTTCACACAAATTTCACGAGATGTAATCTGCATTTCCCTGCACCCATGAAAACTGTCCCAGTACCTACAAAATTAATTTGGGAACTTCATGTCAAAAACCAAAATAAAAATTTTTACAAGGCATGCAAAAGTCAAAATACCAATTACACAACTCACAGATGTGGTTCAGTCATCTTGGGGTCAAGCTCTGCATCTTCAGGAATTACTGTGTTTATCTGGGTTGGCCTCCAAATATATGGACTTTCATTATAACCTGAACTGGTATCTTCTGCATCTCTTATTTTGTACTGTAAACAATCAAATGAACTTTAGATTTCAAAGCAATAAGCAGAAAGAGAAAGCAGAAAAGCTATAAAAATTTGGCCAACAGAAAACTGATAAATAAACATTTTATGAATTCATTGAAATATAACACATTTCTAGAATTAAAACTATGAATGGATGTTGCATAAATTATATATTTAAAAAAAAATATATATATATATCATCATCATCATCATTGTCAACCATTATCAATCCACTGCTGGACGAAGGTCTACCCAAGTTTCCTCCACAACGGTCTGTCTTGTGCCAGTCTCTTCCATGTCACTCCCGCATACTTTCGAATTTCATCCACCCATCTTCTATGTGGTCTTCTTCTGGGTCTTTTCCTGTCCCTTGGAATCCAATCTAAAATTTCGGCTGTCCATCGATGGTCTGTTCTTCTGGCAGTATGTCCAGCCCATTGCCATTTCAGGGATTTAACTCTGATCATGATGTCCTCCACTCTTGTCATTTTTCGGATCCACGTGTTCCTCTTCTTATCTCTCCTGGTTACACCAAGCATGCACCTCTCCATGCTTCTTTGAGTTGTCTGCAGCCTTTGTATGTCTCTTTTAGCTAAGGTCCACGTCTCTGCACCATACGTAAGCACTGGAAGGATGCATTGATCAAACACTTTTCTTTTAAGACATAATGGCATATTGCTCTTGAAAATTATGCTGTTTCTTCCAAAAACTCTCCAGGCAAGTTTTGTACGCCGATTAATTTCTTCACCAATGTGACCCTCACTTGATATCTGCTGTCCAAGATAAACGTACGTGTCTGTTATCTCCAGCTTTTCTCCATCAATCGATAAATCTTCATTTCTTGTAAAAGCATTGTACATCACTTTTGTCTTCTGAAAGTTCATTTTTAATCCCACTTCTTTACTCTTGTCAGCAAGTTCCTGGATCATACTCTGTAGCTCTGATGGGGTAGTTGCAAAAATGACTATGTCATCAGCAAAACGAAGGTGGGTTAGATAATCTCCATTAATCTTTATCCCTTTGTTTTCCTAGTTCAGTGATTGAAAGACATTTTCCAATGTGGCATTAAAGAGCTTCGGAGATATGGTGTCACCTTGTCTCACTCCTTTTCCAATTTTTATGTGTGTTGTATTTTCAAACAGCCGAATCTTTGCACTTGCATTTTCATAGATGTTATTAATAATATTAATGTATGCATCTTCAATACCGCAGGATTTCAGAGCCATTGCAACTGCTGATGGTTTCACCGAATCAAAGGCTTTTTCATAATCGATAAAAGCCATGCATAATGGAAGTTCATATTCCCTCGCTCTTTCAATTAGTTCTCTCAGTATGTGGATATGATCCATTGTGCTGTAGCCACTCCTGAATCCAGCTTGTTCTCTCGGTTGAGCCATGTCCAGTGTCACCTTCAAGCGGTGTGAAAGAACTTTAGTGAAGATTTTATAAACCACTGATAGGAGGCTGATAGGTCTGTAGTTCCTGAGATCCTCAATGTCACCTTTTTTATGTAGCAAGATCATTGTAGCATTGTTCCAATCCTCAGGAATTTTCCCTTCATTAAGGCATCGAGTGAAAATTTGGGCGAGTACTGTTTCGATTTCTCCACTTGCTTCTTGTATGATGTCTACAGTAATTCCATCTTCTCCTGGAGCTTTTCCCCACTTCATGTTCTTGATTGCATGTGCAACTTCTGCTGGAAGGACTGGAAGAACTCTGGTACTGGTACCTTTCATGATGTCTGGAGTACATGTATCATCCCTTTCATATAATTTGGAGTAGAAATCTTTCACTCTTGTCAAAATTTCGCCTCTATTTCTTGTTACAGAACCATCTTCTTTTCTCAGTGCCATAATCTGTTTTTTTCCCTTACTGAGATGTCCCTTTGCTATCTTTAGGCTTTGGTTGTTTTCAATTGCTTTACTTACTAGCTCACAGTTGAATTTCCTTACGTCTTCAGTGATACTTTTTCGTACTGTCTTGCATAGCTCTATATATTCCACTTTGGAAGTCACATCTTCTTTAGTTGTCCTCATCACTCTTCTTTTTTGCATCAACATTTTGGTTTTTCCTGATAATTTGTTCACATGCAATTTGTTCTTAGACCCAGCTAATTTTGTTGCTGTTTCCATAAGAGCTTTGGTTACTTTTCTGTTAACTTCAGAAATATCCACTTCTTCCGATGTTAGGCCTTCTAAAGCAGAGAATCTGTTCTTCAGTTCCAATTTGAAGGTATTATGGTGTTTTTTAAGGTTGGTTATGTCAATACATTTTGTTTGTCTTATGAGCTTGCTACGTTCGAGTTTAGTGTTGAGGTGCATCTTACATCTCACCAATCTATGGTCACTGCCTGTGTTGAACTTGTTTAGCACACTGCAGTCTTCTATGACGAATTTTTTGTTACACATAATAAAATCAATTTCACTTGTCGTACCATTTGGATGTCTCCATGTCCATTTCCTGTGTGGCTTTTTCTTGAAAAAGGAGTTCAAGATGAAAAACCCTTCTGCCTCTGCAAACTCTACGAGAGTATTTCCACGCTGGTTTCTGTTGCCGTGACCGAATTTACCTACTGAAGTTTCATTCTGTTGCCATTGCCCTATTTTTGCATTGAAATCTCCCATAATTATCTTCAAGTGCTGCTTACCTTTATTATTTAGATGACGAATTTCCTCATAAAATTCTTCAATTTCTTCTTCAGCATGACTTGTGGTGGGTGCATAAGTTTGAATGATCTGAGCCTGGTATCTTTTCGAGAGTTGGATAACGAGTCGTGCAGCTCTGTCAGAGGAACTTTCAACTTCTACAACTTTATCCTTCAGTTTCTTGTTTATTATAAATCCAACACCACTAGTTCTGCTAGTATCTGTCCCACGATAGTAGAAGAGATGTCCACTTTTCAGTTCAATGAGATCTTCTCCTTTTCTCCTTAATTCACTTAGCCCGACGATGTCCCACTTGATCCTTTGTAGTTCCTCTTCCAATTCAAGAAGCCTTGAATCAGAAGATAGGGAGCGTCCGTTATACGTAGCCAAGGTCAGCATCAGATGGCAGCCTAGTCCGGTCCTCCGGGGATTCTTAGCACCCTCTGCCTTCATGTCGCACTGGCCGCTGCCTTGGCCAGGTACATTCCAGCTGCCGGAGACTGAGGGCCAAGATTTAAGTTGTGGAGTCATTTTGGAGGGGTTTGGCCATAACTCACCACGCTGGCCAAGCGGGTTGGTGAGTGTGGGATAGCATTTCCTCTAATCCCGATGGTATAGTTATACCGCTATTGGCGGTCGTCAGAGCCCCTTTAGTGGGAACAGGATGTACCACGAGAAGGCGGGGTTGACATTTGTCAAGGAGAGGCTGTGATGTTACGCATCACCTGACCTTACATCCCATATATATATATATATATATATATATAATAAGTAATTTTTATAGAAATGCTGTCATTATATGTTAACCAGGTTGCTGGTTCTTAAGAAAACTTGAACTGGAAAACTTGTTGCTGGTTCTTAAGAAAACTGGAACAGATCACCAGAGTTCCATCACAGTATGCTACTGCTAAAACATCTCAGGCAGTTTTTCCCAAGCAACTGAAGAACTACAAAGATTAATTCTTCATTAATTTCTGTGATATTTCTATACAAAGAATACATTTTTTTTACTTGCATAAACATTCCACCATCAAAACTTATACTTCATGTATCTAAAGAGATTTTGGCTGCTGGGGAAACACCTACAACACATACACTTGGAACACTTGCACAGATTAATTGGAGAGTATTCTTACTGTTACTTTTCAGTGCTGCATCAGAATTTTATTCCAAGGGGTGGAACGACAGTATAAGAATATTGCTTCACAAACATTTCTGACTGAAAACTGTTTCTAGGGCTTTAAACTTACCTGAAAGAGGCATTTCACAATTGGGGTGTATGTGTGAGGAGGAGAGTGTGTAGGGGAAGTGAACTGGATGAGGATATTTCATTTTCAAAAAGAACATTTAATTATTTGCATGGGCACCCATACAGGGGGCAAGTGGGGGCATTTACCCTCCCCTGAAAATCAGACCCTGCTCTGTCTCTTCTTGGAATATACTAAAGAGATTTTCGCGATAACACTCATTCTGATTGCTAATTTTTCTGTAGAATATTTGGATGCGTGTGTTGCAGTAAGAATGAGAAAAAGTTGGGAATTTTCAGCAGAAAAAGTTTATAATTACAGAAAGTAATAGTGAAATCCACTAGTGCACGTTGCAGAACAGTGTGCATAAGTATGTAGTTGAAAAGTATGAAAGGCGAATAAATGAAAAATATGGGTGTAGGAGAACTGGCTACCGGAGAAGCGACCACCTGGAGAACTAGCCACAAAGTTTTTTAAGGGGCCGCATAAAAATTGCGTTTTGGTCACTTCACGGCAACTTCTCCAGAGGTTGGTTATCTGAATCACATAAAGCTTCAGTAATTTCATATTTCCTTAATTGTGGTATTTAATGTAATTCTTTGTAAAAAATGTTTATAATCTACAACTCAACAAAAGGATTTCCCAATTTAAAACCTACAGCTCAACAAATTCTCTGTGGGCATGTGCAAATGCAGCAGACTTATCGGGGCAGGGGTAGGGGCTTAATAGCAAAAATATAAAAAATTTCAGGATTGATCAGGAGATTTTCAGTGCTTACAAATACAACTCAACAAATTCAGTGCGGGCAGGTGCTAACGCAGGAAACCTCTCCGAGTAGAGGGGGCTCACTGCGGAAAGCATAAAATATAAAGAATTTCTGGTCTGATCGGGAGATATTCAGCGTTTACAAACTACAACTGAATAACACTTTTGCGGGCATCTGCTACCATAGGAAACCTGTCTTTAGGGAGGGTGGGGTGCGTAACGCCAAAAATATAGAATATAAAGAATTTGTAGAGCTGTAGTTTGTAAACGTTGAAAAACTCCCTGTCGGACCAGAAATGTATATTTTTGGCATAACCCCCGACACACACACACAGGCTTCCTGCGTTAGCTAATGCGCTGAGCAAATTTGTTGAGTTGTGTTTCTAAACGCTGAAAATCTCCCAATCCGACCAGAAATTCCTTATATTTTAAATTTTTGGTACTAAACCCTTACTCCCCCCCCCCCCCCCCGGACAGGTTTTCTGCATTGGCACATGCCCGCAGAGAAGAGTTTTAGTTTGTAAACGCTGAAAATCTCCTGATCGGACCAGAAATTCTTTATATTTTAATTTTTGATATTAAGCTTCCCAACAGGTTTGCTGCTAAAGCACATGCCCGTAGAGAATTTTTGTGTTTTAGTTTGTAAACACTGAAAATCTCCCGATCGGACCAGAAATTCCTTATAGTTTTGGTATTAAGCCCCCCCCCCCACAAGTTTCCTGCGTTTGCACATGTCCGCAGATAATTTGTGGAGCTGTAGTTTATAATCCCTGAAATTCTTTTGTTGAGTTGTAAGATGATAAACATTTTTTTATGAAGAATTACGTTAAATATCGCAATTAAGAAAATACGAAAAATTTGTGACTCAGATAACCAACCTGTGGGGACGTGGCCGCGAAGCGGTCAAAAACGAAATTTTTATATGGCCCCTTAAAATTTTTGTGGCCAGTTCTCCTTGTCTTTGGCCCAAAAATCATGGAAATGTCTAAATTTCTTATTGAAAATGAATTATTAAAAAAAAAATGTCCTAGTTGCTCAAGTAGTGGGAAATATAGCCACATGATATTTGTTTATTCAGAACAATTTTATGGCACTGAAATTGCGATGTGGCCAGTTCTCCATACCCGGAAAAATATATAATCCTTTACAGCAGCTATTCACTGCTGAACAAAGAACTCTCAAAATTCTTCCCAGAAATTTGTCTTGAGGGTAGGCCTATGTGTTCCTTCTTGATGACCATTTTTAGTCTATAGGGTTTCATGGTGCAAATGGCAAAAATGATTTAAAAAAAAAAAAAGACAAAAGAAATTTCCTTATTGTCCTAACATGCTGTCTAATTTCATTTATATACATCTTTTTTCATGCAGATTTTGAGTCTTTTGGTTTCTAATTAAATTTATGTTTTGAGAGTGTAGTAAAAACAATTAGATAACAAGAAGCTACAAGGAAATTCGCACATGGTGTTTGTATATGTTATTTGTAGTCACAATTTCTGTTTGCCCTCTCCTGAAAATTAAGCTATGGGTGCCCATGATGAATTGGGCTCTTTTTTTGAGGGGGTATCTCCTTTGTATTTATTCCCAGCCAAAAATTTTGTTCACTGGGTACATTGTTTCACATAAAAACTATTGTATTTTCCAGTTTCATCCACAATTTTGCTGTTTATAATTCAAAATGTCATTTGTTCTCCCTTGCCAGATCATGGGTCACCTGGGTATCTGTTCCCTTCCCCCTCTCCCCCATGGTTGGGGACTACGTATAAAACTAATCCAGAGTTTCTATCCCAGATGTAAATAATAAATTCGTGAGTTGGCAAAGGAAACTTTAGCACTTTTTTCAAATTTCAAGCTGTTATATTAATAGTATATTTTAATTTGGTTATAATTGATTATGCAACTGAAATTAGAGAAAGACACAGAAAATCAGCACAGAATCATAATTGATTATGCAACTGAAATTAAGAAAGACACAGAAAATCAGTGCAAAGGGATGAAACTTAAATTTGAAAGTCTGTTTATGTGTGGGGGAGGGGAGGGGAGAGGTTTTTTTTTTTATTTTGGGGGCAACTTGATTTTTTTTTCTTTTTTTCTTTTTTCTTTTTTTGATTGGAAGTTTAACGACCACTGTGAGCCACCCTATGTGCTATAAGCAGTCGCCCGTCCCTAATTTAGGGTCATTGGCTCCAGGTAAGAGAGAGAGCCAGGGCCGTAACACAAACACAGCATCCATGCCTCACGGTATACGAACCCGGACCCAACTCGGACGAATGGTCACAAGTCAGCGCTTAGACCACTGCGCCACCAGGGCGGCCTTGATTTCTTTCAACATACATGGTGAAGGACACACACACACATATACATATATACATACAACTAAAAAAAAAAAAAATTTAGTGTGCATAAGGCCCAGAATACGACGGCTCACCGAGAATTCTTCCGGTGTCCCAGTCACCCAGTCCGCGCCTGCATTGATAACAAATAGTTAGTTTCAAATTAACACTGTAACTGTAATCAACATCAGGCACCACAAAACTTTAAAAATGAGACGATATCTGCGAACTGAAATGTTTCCATTAAATCGACTACGATTCAGGGTTGATACAAGCACACCGAGTTCGTGCTGATGTTGTGCACGGATTACTCATTACCGACGTTCAAAGGGATTCAGCCTCCGTAGTTCTAAAAAAACATGCACGAAAAACCAAAGAAAAAAACAAAGGCAAATATTATCCTTCTATAAATAGGAAAATGATTAAAAAAATTTGGGAAACTGAGTGTTAAAATGATAATAAAAGCAATGAATGAATTCCTCTTGGTTTGACATGAACCGTAAAAAAAAAAAAAAAAAAAGGAACAAAAAAACTTAAGAGGATTCTGAATTTATCTTTGAGAGTGAAACAAAATAATTACACTCTGCGACAAGGATGACTAATAGCTAAAAAAAATAATAAAAAAAATAAAATAAAAACGGGTTTCTTTGCACTTTTACATTACACCCCGGACTTGTAACAGAAAGCAATTAAGACAACTGTCATCACGTAGTGGGTGGAAAAAAAAAAAAAAAAAAAGGAAAAATAAAAGTAAAGCAAAGAATCGGGAGAAAAAAGAAAAAACTTCCTTGATTTAAAAGCGCATTTTTTTTCATCAGGCATTAATTAAATGCTAACTTATACTTTTTAAAGTGCGTCAGAAGTGTACAACAGTAGCAAATAGGGTGGGGTCAGACTGGCAGAGAGTTGTTAAAGGGTTACAAAAATTACGGAGGATTGAATATTAAAACTCAAACAAACGGAAAAGTAAATGTAGCAACATTAAAAATCGTTTAAGGTTTTTATTTTTCGACACTCCTTTTGTTATAATTGCGAAAAAACAGTGGCGTCTACTTTCCGTTCTACAACAGATGCACCAACTCTTGACACCCTGAACTCCCCCCCCCCCCAGAAAGGTCTCTCCTGGTAAAAGAGTGACGAACAGTCGTAGAGAATGTTTGCTCGCAAGCATTTCCCATACAATCTGAACAGTCGAAAGTGCGTCTTTTCTTTTTTTAAGCGAACTACTAAATTGCCACGAACCAGATACGTGGATTTTTTGCTGCTGATTCCACAACATGCTGTACGAAATGCAACGACATTCCAAACTTGTTAATTAAAAAGCAATCAAATCAATTTTTGACGGTATGCGAAAGAAAATCCATATTAATGACCTAAGCAGGCTTTTACATAAAGTCACAATACTTATTAATATGAAATATCCTCGCTCAAAATGATAAATTATAATGCACGCCGTACCTAAATTGCACATTTCATCGTAAACATCAAACAGGCTTTTAGCTATTTATCATAATTACATCGCATGATGCTTGCGTGAAGGCATATGATATTGTTGCTAAAGAATTACATGCATTTATGAGTGTTCAACTGATAACAGAGGTAGTGGAGCTGTGAAACTCATCAGTATTTGTTTGAAACAAAATATTTGCGATGTTCTAAGCAATCTTATGCATAAAATTGCAGTCAACTCTCAAGGTATTTTTATTGAATGAAAGAAAGAAAAACCTGAAAATTTCAAGCGTTTCTAACTATCGCACTGGGATCAGGTTCATAATGAAATGTTCTTTTCAGAACTTTTTCGTTTCACAAATCTTAATTACGAATAGAAAAACTGCCCTGACACAATGACTGCTTAATATCACAAACAAAATGTTTCCGCAGCCATCGGCGGATGTCCTGAATATATAAATATATTTTTTCTTTCAGAGATTTATCTTTTCCTGCGAGTAAAAAACACTACCCTGTTAGGTCATAGGAAGACAGAGTCCCCTTCCCCCTTCTTCTCTGCGAGGGTCCCTAATGGCAAGCGGCACAAATTTTTCGATGATTTATTACCCCATTCGCACCGGGATAGTTGTTTACCACCCGACGTTTCAAGTGGTTCGGGACAACGTATTTGTCTTAATTTTTCTGTCATGTTTTCAAAGTTTTAGCTCAACGCAGCCTGGCTTAATGTTTACCCGCTAAATAATTATCCTCCCAGTAGTAAATACAAGAACAAAAATAGCGCTAGATTCATTAGTTCTCAATAATTCACAAAAGGCGTGTGATCGAACGGAGGCTTAATGGAGAAAGAACAACGATCTAACGTCAAGCAAACAGGTACAGACAGAAGAAGGTACCAACGATGTCTGCAGATTTTCCGGTTAACCTGACAACGTACTGAATTCGAACTACGCTGGATTCCAGGAGAAGAGATAAGAACAGGCCCCGTCATAACAAAATCTTTCACTAATATAGTGAAAGAAGATGTCGCGTGATACTTCCGACGCGATATATATATACACTGCTGGCCATTAAAAGTGCAACATCATGAAAGACAAGATATATCAAACCCATATTTATTATAAAGAAAGCAAATGATACAAGAGTAAATCGATTACAAATACAGCACGGTGAGACGAGGGGAACACATAACAATCAGCATAGGCGTAGCGGGGGAGGGGAGCACGTGCCCCCTCAACTTAAATATTGGAAAAAAATTACTAACCAGTCATAGTAATTAACACAGCAATCAGAAACCTTTGAATTGATTGTATTTACTGTTCCACACGTCATATCAATCACATCAGAAAACTTGAAAATTTTCATCGTCTGGAATCGAACCCGCATCCCGTTCGAGTATGCTATCCGTTACACCACCCAGGATGAGAAAGTCACAAGTATCTGAGTGTTAAGAGCATCGGAAAATAGTCCGACCGCATTCTTAATCAAGCATCTGTGCTGCCATCTAGCGTTAAGCATATCACCAATGCTGTGATTGATATTACGTGTGGAACAGTAAATACAGCCCATTCAGAGATTTCTGATTGCTGTGTTAATTACTATGACGTATTTTTCACGTACGAGAGGAATATTCTTCCACATTATACACTGGCGGAAAGTGAAAAAAGAACACCAAGAAGGAATTGGCGGACGATCATGAAATTAACATATATTAATGGGATCGAGCTTACGTAGGTGTGATGTTTATTTCGGGACCAATCGGTGAGCGCTTACGCCACCGCACGGCATAATATGCAAATTATCAACGGTGGCATTTAAGGAGTACGGCGAAGAGAATGTAATTTTTTTTTTTTTTTTTGATTGAAGTTTTAACGACCACCGTGAGCAACTCAATGGGCTATAAGCAGTCGCCCGTCCCTAATTTAGGGTCACTGGTTCCAGGGAAGGGAGAGAGCCAGTGCCGTAAGACAAACACAAAATCCATGCCTCACCGGGATTCGAACCCGGGCCTCTTACGGACGAATGATCAGAGGCCATCGCTTAGACCACTGCGCCACCGGGGCGGCAGTGAATGTAATCAGTCGTCGGCGTACGGACACGTTCGAAGACCCTGAAGAAGCTGCAATGCCTGGACATGGAAGACGTGTACGATTTCAGCAGTTATCGGACTTTGAGCGAGGTCGTCTAGTCGGACTCCGTGAGGCCGGGTGGTCGTATCGTCGTATTGCGGAGCGAATTGGACGGGAAGTATCGGTGGTGGTACGATGGTGGCGTAGATGGTCTGAGGAACATTCCCACACGAGAAGACGTGGAACCGGGAGTCACAGACAACGGACTGATGAGCGGACCGATCGACGCATAAGAAGAGCGGCGTTGTCAAGCAAAACATCCACTGCGACGCAAATTCGAGCTGCCGTTGCACCTGAGGTGACTGTGCGAACAATCCGCAACCGTCTGCTGGATGCAGGACTACGTGCACGTGTGCCCCTGGCATGTGTACCTCTGACTCCAGCCCACCGTCAGGAACGGCTGCAGTGGTGTCGCCAACGTCTGCACTGGAGAACGCAATGGCGATCTGTCGTGTTCAGCGATGAAAGCAGATTCTGCTTGGGAGCCTCAGATGGCCGTAGGCATGTTCGCAGACGCACAGGGGAGCGTCTCCACCCTTCTTGCATCCACCAGCGACACACAGGGCCTACACTTGGTCTCCTGGTGTGGGGAGCGATCAGCTATCACTCCCGTACACAACTAGTGTTTGTACCGGGTACGTTAAACAGCACCTCCTACATCAACAACATCATTCAGCCCGTTGTTGTGCCATTTGTAAGGTCGGTCCATCGTGGTGTTTTCCAGCAAGATAACGCACGCCCACATACGGCACGTGCAACGCAACATGCACTTCAGGGTGTGAGACAACTTCCATGGCCTGCACGTTCACCGGATTTGTCCCCCATTGAGCACGTGTGGGATTTTATGGGACAACGACTTATCCGGTCTCCACGGCCAGCCACGACCTTCCCCGATTTACGCGTCCAGGTTGAGGATGCTTGGAACTCAAAACCCCAAACTTACATCCAACATCTGTACGACAGACTCCATGCCAGAATTGCACAGTGTGACGCAGTTCATGGCGGTTCAACCTCGTACTAACCATGTTACATGGAAATGTTATTTTTCAGTTTACCAGCAAATACAGCTGTAGTATTTTGCCATAATGTTTTGATCACGTTATCCTCTGTATTCCGTTATTATGCTGTATAAATTTCGTTGGTATCAGACATCTCCTTCTTGGTGTTCTTTTTTCATTTTCCGCCAGGACGACTGGTGATATTATTATTATTATTTTTTTTTTGATTGAAGGTTTAACGACCACCGTGAACAACTCAATGGGCTATAAGCAGTGGCCCGTCCTTAATTTAGGGCCATTGGTTCCAGGGAAGGGAGAGAGCCAGCGCCGTAAGACAAATACAACATCCATGCCTCACGGGATTCCAACCCGGACCCTTCACGGACGAATGATCATAAGCCAGCGCTTAGACCACTGCGCCACCGGGGCGGCTGGTGATATGCTTAACAACGCTATAGATGGTAGCACAGTTGCTTGATTAAGAATGCGGTCGGACTATTTTCCGATGATCTTAACACTCAGATACTTGTGACTTTCGTATCCTGGGTGGTGTAACGGATAGCATACTCGAACGGTAATCGGGAGATGCAGGTTCGATTCCCACTCCAAGGAGATGAACATGTTCAAGTTTTCTAATGTGATTGATATTACGCGTGGAACAGTAAATACAGTCAATTCTGATATTTCTGATTGCTGTGTTAATTACTGAGACGTATTTTCCACGTACGAGAGGAATATTTCTTCCACATTATACACTATACAGTATATAATAACTAGTCGTTTGCCTTTGAAACGTTATAAAGTGTGACATATAGCCAAGGGAACAACGATACGCAATAGCTAACATTGCTATGACTGCTTTCCAGCAGTCATTCCATACACAATAACATGCAGTCATGTCTGCATGAGGTGCTTTGAAACGCATGTGTTTTTTTTTTCTTTTTTTTTTTATCCTCATTCGGGTGAAACAACCAAGCCTGGTACACCTTGTAGTTTTGGATATATTAGGCATGTAAAAACCCAAGTTATGGCAATTGAAAAAGAGCATTTGCGGAAAATTTATTTCCGATAATGCCCCTCCCCCTAAACATCAGTTTACACTTATTTGTGCCCCCTCCCTACAAATTTTTGGTCACGCTACGCCCATGACAATCAGTATCTGGTGCAGCCACAACTGCTACACAGCCCGGCATCGAGAGGAAGAGACGTTGGACGTGTGCTTGGGGAATGTTCGTCCAGGAAGTTTCGATACGAAGCCGCAATTCCTCCGTTGTAGCCGAGGGTGGTCGCTGGCGTGCTAGTCGCCCGGCGATCATGGACCATACGTGTTCAATAGGCGACACATCCGGGAACCCCGCGGGCCTAGGAAGACGTGGCACATGGTGGCGATCCTGGAAATCTTGGACGTCGTGTGCCACATGCGGTCGCGCATTATGGTAAATGGCACCAGACAGTCCCTGAAGATATGGTAAAACAACAGGCTCCAACACTTCAGGAATGTAACGATGGTTGTTCAGTGTACCGGTAATGCGGACTAGGCGGGTGCGGGAGTGGAACCCAATGGCACCCCATACCATACCGTCGGGCTGGTGTGGCGCAGCGTAATGCAGGACTCACTCAACCGGTCGTCGCGGTACCGACAGACACGGATTTGTCCATCATGGTGCTGCAAACTGAAGCGGGATTCGTCGGAAAACACGATGCCATTCGCTCCTCCATGTGCGACGTTCTTGGCACCATTGCAGGCGCAGACGCCAGTGTTTTATAGTCAAATGCAGCCGAAGCAATGAGCGCCGTTCAAAAATGCCCCGCCGCTGCAGACGATGTCGAGCCGTCCGTGCGGAGACTGGGTGTTGTGCCACACACCCGAACTGTTGAGCTACTGTGGTCGATGTGGCTGTGCGATCCGCCAGAGCCATGCGCACCAGATGTCGGTCCTCTCGCTCGGTGACGTGACGGGGACGTTGTGGTCCGGTACGTCGGTGTGTTCGTTTTTCCGCTATCCACTGATGCCATATTCTCGCCACCGTGGCCGCATGCCGTCCCACACGAGCACCGATGTTTCGGAGTGATAATCCGCAATTCCGATATGCCACAATTCCCCTCGCGATCGAAGTCGGAAACCTGCTGGCAGGGCAACCGTTGTCTTCGACGGGGTATGCTGCAGCTGTCCGTGGCCCGGCACGGCGAGCAAACACACTTCGAGTGCTTTACACCGGCTCCTTGTTCACACCTCTTATACGACTTCCAGGGTGCGTTACTGTCCCACATGATTTCCATATGTGTTGCCCGGTAAATCCTTTACATGTGCGCCCGTGTTCTGCCCTTCTGCCAACTTTCGAGGCCCTCGGATACGATTTTCCTGGTGTTGCTCATTTAATGATCAGCAGTGTATATACAGGGCCGACTGCACCGGGAGTTATTTAATTTTTTCGAGTCTTGATAGCCAATGATAATACGCGAATCTCGTTGGCTCTGCCCAACCAACTAAAATACTGTTATTTCTTTAACCTTACTCCCGGGTTTACCCTTAACATTATTGATGCAATTAAAACCCTTGTGTGGCCCGTAAAGTAAAACACTGAATTATTCTCCATATTTATTATTCCCTAAGAATCAATTCTCTCAACCGAACTGCCTTTTCTGGTTTTTCTCTTTTAAGCTTATGCCTTTCCTACAAATATTTTTATACCCGTATTTTTCTACCCATATCATTAGGAAATGCACCACCATAAGGAATTATCACTGACCAATCGTACTCACAAGTCTTCTAGCTCGCCCCCCCCCCCCCTACCAACACACAGTCATTCTTTTGCTAATAATTTAATTAAAGTTTTTCCCTCCTCTACACACCCAATCCTCCCTTTTTCCTGCACTGCTGCCTTCATCCCTTTCAAGCACGATTCAAAATTGGTTAGGAGTTTGTTCTTTAGACTGAATTTAGACTGAATTACACGGGAACCAAATGAAATCAGTTTATTTGATCCCCTTGTAATATATTCCTAAAACTCTAATATTTCACTTTTCCCTTTTAAACACAATCCCTCGCCTACTTCTTAAATACTTCGTCCTTAAAGTCATACAGCTGTAGGCGAATTGGCTTCTAAACCTACCGGATATTTTTGGTTTTTTCATTTTACCGGGAGTCAAGTTCAGAGGGGCGCCGCGCTGAACTTTTTCATTTTTTCTGTGAAATGCTAGAATACAAAAAAAAAAAAAAAAAAAAATCCTATCAGTATTGTAATTCGACACGATGAGCGAGGATGATTGGAGAGGCAGAAAACTGTCACTAAAACAATCCAAATCATCACAACAGAGTTTCGTTAAAAGTAAGCGTGAAAATGAGCATTGTTTTTGGAGTTGACCTTCGGATCAAAGCGCACGACTGTTAATTTTTGGTGTATATCTTTCATATGCGGCTGAAAAAACAATGCAATTCAACGCGCGCGCGCACACACACACACCGGGAAAAACATTTTGTTAATTCAGCAAAAAAATTGTTGAATCAACCAAAAAATTTTGTCGATATGCAGTCAACAAAATTTTTTGTTGAATTTACAAATGTATTTTGCTAAAAAGTACTGTTGATTCAACAAAATTTATTGTTATCATGACAAAACGTTTTGTGCATTTAACAAAATGCCTAGGTCGATTTTGGGAAATTTGTTTGATCCAACAATATGCATTGTTATTGTGATAAAACGTTTAAGTTGAATTAACAAAATATAGCCAACGAAATAATTTTGTGTTGCCAATAAAACAATTCAGATGGAGTTTGGCGGAAACAACAAAATAAATCGACAAAACAGCTCAACAAAACTATTTTGTTGTTTCAAACAAACTTTTTTTCACAGTGCACACACACACTAGAGGTGAGTTCGGGCTCAGTTTTGGGGGCCCGAGCCCGTCCGAGCCCGAGGACTGTCTGCCATTTTTGTCATAGAGTCTGAGCCCGAGCCCGAAGTAGACTTTTTTTTTTTTTTTTTGCTTTATTAGCAACTTTCGTGAGCTATTGGAAATTTTAAATTGCTGTAAAAACTACCCAGTGCAGAAGGGCACGAACAGTTTTGGTAGATCTAATTTAAACTATTTAATCAGGTAATTTTTTTTTTTTTGACGTATGTTATAAATTGATCCTAAGCTTTTACGCGCCAACCGAAATCATAGCAAAAGTTCTATTTAGACGATTTTAACATCTAGTTTCATTTTCGTGCCTTCCATATTTTTATGTACTACTCATCTTGTTCCACAATTTATATGGCATCAACAAAAAGTATGCCCCAGTGACACTAACAATGTATATATGCACTTCTTTACAGCACGTGGAAGATGTAACTTGGTTTTAAATGTTGATCACAAAAAGCATCAGAAAACTTCACATGCCCGTCGGTCTTTCCGGCTACTGTATAGTTTTACGAAGCAATTATGGAGAGAATTTAACCTTATGTGTAAACCGTCATGGGTAATCGAGACTAATCTTGGGTCTAATTTACGCCTTCAGAAAATCTCTTCTTCGGCATCCTAAACATCTAACGGCAGCACCAGGAAAAGAATGCTAGGTATCATAAAACTAGAGAATGGGAAAGTACTGTACATTGTTAGCTTAACTGGCTTTTTACTGTCTTCCAGACATCCATTCTCCTTTCCTTTATCCGATCGGAAAATAAGGGTGCATTTCAACCGTTCCCTTATCCTTTTACTCTTTCTCGTGTTTGCCGCCTGTCAGTTTCCTTTTTACACCTGGTATTACAAGTCAGGACACCCACCCACAGCCTACCCACCCACCTCTAACGCATTTTCTCTGGCTGGTCTGTCGCCGTTCCCTGGTGGCTGTCAGCCGGCTTCACATGGACGGAACAACTGCATTGCCTAAAGGGACTAATTAAATTTTAAATTTCATTCACCCTCCTACAGATAGCCAAACAACAGACGTAACTAAAAGAACAACTTTCTGGCGGTGAGTGAGAACTGCTGCTGAGAAAAAAAAAAGTTTAAAAAATAAAACCAATAACTATTTGATAAAACTGACCGGTAAAAAAAATCTATATATGGCAGCCCGAGCCCGCCCGAGCCCGACCAGAAGTTTTTAATATGAAGCCCGAGCCCGGGCCCAGCCCGTCTCAGCTCTAACACACACACACACACACACACACACACACACACACACACACACACACAAGAAAGATGATACTAAATTTTCGGTTGTAATGAGCACGTCTTTTCAATCCTTTCCGACGCAAATAAAATGTATCAAAGTTATTCAAAGTCCAACCGGTTGAAAAAAAAAACCAAAAAAAAAAAAAAAACCAAAAAAAAAAAACTGGATTCTACAACTGATAGAACATCCAGAAACAGAGACAGCTTCTTACTTCCTCCAGCGGCTAAAAAGTATGTTACGAAGATTAACAAATGGCGCACAAAAAGTTTCTCATAGTAGGAGGAAGTATCAGAGACAAAGATTTTCAAATGGAACAGTTAAAAGAAGAAATACAGAAGGAAACATGATATAACTCTACGCCTTCTAGCGGAAGAATTTTGCATAATGGGAAAGTTGAAAATAGGCAAAAAATATTCTTCATGGGAAAAGCTATGCTAAGGAAAAAAAAATATGCGTTGTAAAACACCTCGTTTTGAGTGTGATTTGAAGCTGCATTCAATCATAAGCGAATTTTTTTATATCCTTTCCCCGTTAAATTGTTAAAATTCGTTTTACAATGCATATTGCAACAGTTCTCTTACATCCAGGATCTACCAGAAATTTTTTCATGACAGAATCTGAAGTGTTCCTCTGTATAGGTACGTATGAACTTATAGTGAGCCGCAAAACTAAAATTCCCAGCCTGGTTCGGTCGTCCCAATCCGCCCCTGTTCTTCTGAGCGTTTATATAATTTATTGGGTTGGTGCGAATGAAATGTCCGGCAAAGGACCAGCACACGTGGACGGCGAGAACGGAGGAAAACTAGGACAACTTACCGAGGCCAAATAATCCCCCTCGGTGTTGGCACATAGTTGCCATCTGTCCGGCAAGGCCATGATGCCGTAACGAAAAAGTCTTGTGGCTAGGACCCGAAGAAGTCATCAACTGCACGTTGAACCTCGTTGTCTGTCGTGAACTGTTTCCAGGACAGTTCACGACAGACAACGACTAAAAGTCCGGGTAGTAGGCAGGATGCCCCAAGGCACTTAATGTCAGCATCGCTCGTTGTGCGACATGAGGGCAGACGTTGTCCTGGAGCAGAAGAACACCATGTCTGTTGACCAAAGCCAGTTGTTTCTGCAGCAATTTCCGGTGCATCTGGTGTAATTCAGCACAATTACGTTCTGCAGTGATGGTTTGTCCTCTTGCCAAGAAACTCCGATGAATTATCCCGACTGTGGACCACCAGACAAGGAGCATCATCTTCTTAGTGTGTAGGGGTGGATTAGGATGCCGTCCAGCAGGCTGTGCCTTGCTTAACCGTTGTGCAGATCGTTTCCGATTATGATAAAGGACCCACTTCTCGTTGCAGGTGACGATTCGATGCAGTAGAGCTACCTGTTTATTCCTGGAAAGCAGCGACGTGACGACTTCCAAACGCCTAGTCTTGTTGGCAGTTGTCAACTCAAGATGAAGCCACATGTCCAGCTTTTTGACCTTATCCAGCGCAGCCAGATGCCGAACAACTGTCGTGTGGTGGACACCTACCACTGCTGCTATCTCACGAAGCGTTTTTCGGGGTCTGCTTCAACCACACGTAACAGAACATCGTCAGAAACAGCAACAAGCCAGTGACCACGTGTTTTGTTCTGCAGGTCAATATCTCCGCTTCGCAAACCATCGTCGAATGGTTCCTTCGTTGGCTGCATTCTCCATAAACGCTTTGTTAACGTTTCCAGCAGCAATACCTGCGGATTTAAATTCATACAGGAAGATGACTCTCAAATCCGGCGTCTGCATGCTTCCTTTGCAAGCCATGTTACGTTCAAACAGACGACGTCTGAACCTTGTTCTCCCCTTGGTAGGTAGAGAGCATTTGTCATTTTCATGTAGGACTTCCGTCCACAGGGAGTAGAGTTTAGGTCCCAGCCACCAACAGCGAGATCGCCTTTTGGGCAGGACACAGAAACGGAAGGAATGAGAGCAAGTCTAGCGACTTTTTGACAGAACAGTTTGTAGTGAGATTAGAGTACAGTAGATGGCGCCACCGTACAAGTACGATATTGCACATAGATGGGTGAGAGAATTTCAGGGAGGACATAGGAAAGGATACCCATTTAACCAGTGGGTCCAGCCTGGGGGCCGTCACTTTACGTGCTCGTCCGTTGCACGGCGGATATTCAGCGATTGTTAGTAAATCACACCATCTCTGAAAGATCAGCCCAGGCTAGAACCTGGGGACCCAGCATCGATAATCTGAAACACTAACCACTAAGCCATCCGCGGCTAAACCTTGTTCTCCGCACACGTGCTAGCTATTTATAGTAACTCTGTGACGTAACACCTGCAACACCTGTGGGTGGTTCCATTCCGCTGTGGTGGGGGGTCTGTCTCCACTGCTCGTTCGCGCCGGACATTTCATTCGCACCAACCCAATAGAACGGAATTTTTCCAAGCTGTACCCCGAAAGCGTCTTCCTAATGTTACGTTCACTATCTGATATTCATTCGTTCTGGGCTGGCTGGTTTTTCATTTTGCACTTACCAGGGATGCTTGCTATGTTTTCGGCGTTCACTTAACTCTTTTACTTTTCACATGACATTTACAACAGGTGGTTGTTGGGTATTTGCCTGGTTTCACATTTTTAGTAAAATTACGTCAAAAACCGGAATGGCGATCCTAATACTTTTCTATAACAGAGGTATGAGAAAGCAGAACTACTATTTGAGTGAAAGTGGGAAACGTTTAAACTTAAGAGACGTAATTTCAAGTCTCGCCCTTCCAGAGAAGTAAAGCTTGTTCAGGAACTACTCTTGTTCCCATCCAATTGAAAAACTGAGCACTGAAACGCATGACATTTGGGTTTCACTGTGTGATCTTTTGTGTCTACTTAAATTCACCTTAAGAAGGCGTAAGCAAGATCGTAGCAAGCTTTTCTTATCTGGGAGGGCGAGACTTGAAATTAAGCCCCTTAGAGTTCCACTCAAATAATATTAGGTGTACCAATAAGTTTTAAAGCATTTTAAGACACGCAACGTGTAATTTGAGAAAAAACAATAATACCTTAACGAATCAAAATATGCGCCGTCATTATCCATCACCTTCCGCCATCGGTCGGGCAGATAACGGATTCCAGCCATGAAGAATACTTCCTCGTGTGAAGCGATGAAGTCGTCAACCCATTTTCGCATTTCGTCACATGTCCGGAACCGTACAGCAGACAAACCATGTTGCATCGATCGGAACAAATGATAGTCTGAAGGGGCTATGTCAGGACTATACGCCGGGGGCTCCAAAACTTCCCAGCCAAGCGTCAATAACGTTTTCTTGACCGATTTCGCGACATGCGGCCTAGCGTTGACATGCAGCAATTTCACGGGTCGCAATCCTTTGCCTGTAAATAGACGTTTCCGACAGATTTCCTGGTTCAATCGCAGCAATTGTTGCTTGTAGTGATCAGCAGTAACAGAATGACCATGTTCCAATAGTTCATAATACAGCACTCCGTTCATATATTACCAGACGCACAGCAGAACTTCTTGGAATGAATATCACGTTTCGGTGTCGAAGTCGTAGCTTCGCCAGGGTCTACCCAGTGTTTTTTGAGTTTAGAATTGTCGTACCATATCCAGTTTTCATCACCCGTAACGATTTTCCACAGGAAATACTTTCTGTGTTGTTTATTCAACAGATTCAAAGATTTCATGACGCGCTCATCCTTGTTCCTCTGGCTCAGGTCATGTGGCACCCATTTTCCTTCCTTTTGAATCTTTCCCATTGTGCGTAAACGATTGAAAATGGTTTGTTGAGTTACCCCCAGTTGTTCGTTCAGCTAGTTCGTTTTGCGTTTGAGACGAATCTTCATCCAGTAATGCTTGCAGTATATCATGTGCAACCTTCCGCTACGTTCTCGACCGCTAACATCAAAATCAACTGCTTCAAACCGTCTAAACCAAAACACACATGTGCTTTTCGATACAATATTCTCCCTCAGAACAGAACAGATCGATGCGCATGCTTTTGCAGCACTTTATCCTTGATGAAATTCGTAACGAATGCAGTGTCGCTTGCCATCTTTCACCTACCGAAGTGCAAGTGCGTTTGACTGTTGGGCAATTTTCTGCGTCATACTTTATACTCTGGGCCAGTTACGGCCATATGACAACAACGCGGGGTAATGTCGGATATGTAAATTGGCGGTATACGTCACACAAAAAAACGCTTTAAAACTTATTTGTACACCTAATACGTAGTTTTTACTTTCTCACACCGCCGTTATACGGAAGTATTATGATCGTTCAAAAATAGCACTTCAATTTTTTGACGTAATTTTATTAAAAATGTAAAAACTAAGTAAATACCCAAGAACCACAGTTTGTAAATGCCAAGTACAGCATAAACGTCCTACAGCTTATCAGGTAGTATTTTTCATAAAACCAAAATTACTACGCTTTATTGCGTGTAACACAAGTGCTCACGTGGTAATTAAAATGAGGGCTCGAATTTTATACGAATAAAAAATACTACAAAACAGCTACGCCAAAGTTAATCATATCATGCAAATTTTATTCTTTCAGTGAACTAAGGCCAGCCACTTTGAAATTCCTCACGATCGCACACAAACTCCGTAGCTGCCGTGTGACAGTGTCTAATGACTTTTTCCGATTTATACGAAAATACAGAACATAAGTAAGAAAACAAATAAGTGACAATAAGAATTGACACACACACACACAACATAAAAAAAAATAAAGCAACTCAAGTCCTTGAACATAAAAAACAAACTAAACATAATGCTACAACTTTTTCTATGTTCTGCACATGGTTAAAACAATTTTCATTTGACACTGTTATAAAAAAAATTGACATGTCTGTTTCTTCATCCTCGCGAATAATATCTTTTAGTTCATTATATTCTGATGGACGCGTAGTTATGGGTAAACAACTGTAATAAACCGTATCCTCATTGGCAAAAAAATTTCAAAATGATATTTCTTCCACATTCTCTTGTTTACGCTTTCCAACCGTAGGTTGAAGAAGCGTATATGCTCCAGCTTTGTCGGTCTGTCCGTCCGCACGATAACTCGCGTAAAAATGGTTCGATTTCGATGAAATTTTAGTATGTGGTAGGGGACCACATGGGGACGAACCCTATTGAAAATGGGATTAATGGGGTCAAAGGTCAGGACATAGGAGCGGGATCCATTCCCTTGCCCTTATGCGTCATAACTTGTGTAAAAATGGTTCGATTTCGATGAAATTTTAGTTTGTCGTAGGGGACCACCTGGGGATGAACCCTATTGAAAATGGGTGAAGTGGGGTCAAAGGTCAGGACACAGGAGCGGGATGCATTCCATTGCGCTTATGCGTCACAACTTGCGTAAAAATCGTTCGATTTCAATGAAATTTTTGTATGTGGTAGGGGACAACCTGGGGACGAACCCTATTGAAAATGGGGTTAATGGGGTCATAGGTCAGGACATAGGGGCGGGATGCATTATGCGTTATAGCTTGCGTACAAATGCTATAGCTTACGTACAAAGGTCAGGACATAGGGGCGGGATCCTTATGCGTTATAGCTTACGTACAAATGCTTCGATTGAGACAAAACTTTATCATTTTGTTCCGGAAGTATACTTTACTGGTTTTGTTGAAAATCATCGAAATGGGGTCAAAGGTCAGGTCATATGACCGAGATTTATTTTACAGCCATTATCCTCATAACTTGAATAATAACTTGAGTAATGATTTCTGGTATGTTGGAAAGCGTATTATAATCAATGCATTGCACGATTTTACTAACTTGTTCATAAACATGTACAGGAACTGTTGTTATGACTGCGAAAAGGGGCCTGAAGTTGTCCGGAAGAGTTGATGCTTTTCCGCCATAAAGTTTTTATAAACTAATACCGCGAGGAAAAAAACAAAAAAAAACATTTTCCTCCTTAATACTGCATTCAAAGCTGCTGTCAAAAATTCCTTCTATTATTTTAACCACTTTTCATACAAAGTTTCAATAAAAGATTTTGCCAAATCTTTTGTTGAGGCTAGATGCTCTCTTAGTCGTGACCCCCCCCGCAATGCGGAGGTTGCGGGGCCTATCAGTAATCCCCTGCCCCGATACCGTTGTTCTTGCATAGCCGAGAAGGTTTGCCGTTTTTGTTGGGGCCGCGGGTGGCCTAGTGGTCAACGTTTGTGCCTGCCACGGAGAAGACCTCGGGTTCGATCCCAGGTAGGTACGAACGCTCGAACCACTAAATATCCGCCGTGCGTCGGTTGGGCACGTTAAGCCGTCGAACCCTGGGTACTGCCCCCCAGTAATAAAAAAGGGCGTCTTCCTCTCCCTTTCTACTTCGCTTCCGTGTCACTTTCCTATCGGGCAATCCAGCCCAAATCTCCTAACTTCCTATTTCTAAGGGTTGTTTAAGACCTGGGGTCAGACACTCCCTTCCTAAAATCCTCTACATATGACCTGACCTGCCGTTTTTGAGATGCACGCAGCTGCCCACCTAGTGCCACTGTCATGCCCCTTTCAAAGTCACTTAATTTCTAATCTTTCACGTATTGCGCTAGCTAAGCTTGGCACACGTCTGAATCCTTTTCAGTGAGCTGATAATAAAGCTATCTCAGCGTCATAGTTTCGCACGGAAGTGAGGATGGCACATACCTAATTGCTATTGGGTATTCGTAATAATTTTCTACTTCAGTGTACATATATACACGCATATCTTAAGACTCTTTTCAGTTGATGGGACTATCAAGTTATCTGTCAAAATTACTGCTTCTCTCTCAACGCTGTAGAAATCGTTTCGGATATTCCGGCCAACATGTATCACCTCCCAGCTTATATCCATACTAGCGCAAGTGCGTACAACTACATTTCAGCCCAAGACACGGATCTTATGACAAATTTGGATATAATTACTGCTATTACTTTTAAAAGCACCTAAAACGAGGCCCTCGGCGATCGTCCAGTTGCCCACAAGATAATGAAAATTCGTAACACTGGATATTCCCCAACGGGATTGCAACTCGATCGCTATCACTATAAGCTCAGCCGGAGATCTGTTTTAAATCACACTGTCATGGAGCAGCATTAATTAAAAAGGCGCGACTAGCAGGCCAACAAAATGCACACTCATTGTCAAAAAAATAGTTGCACCCAAAAGGACGTGTCGGATTGAAATGCTATTCGGTAGGAAGGTCAAGGTTACCAGGAACAATAAATGATTAAACATTGAGACAGATATGGGCAATATTTAATGAACTACACGCCAGTACGTAGTGTCTCTCAGTATAGTGTCGGGCCGCCATTTTTGCTCACACAGCAAGTCAGACGTCTCGGCATGGAGTTGTACAGGTTCCTAATAGTGTCCTGCCATAAGCCATCCCATGTAGCTTAAATCTTCTCACGCAGTTCCTGCAGATTGTGCGGTAGGGATGCAGCGTGGATTGCCCGTCCAATAGCATCCCACATACTCACATTTTCAATCGGCGATAGGTCTGACGATGCAGCTGGCCATGGCAGAGTGTCAGTCAGCCCAAGACACGAGTGTCAGTGCCTTGAAGGCAAGATCTCGAGACAGCAGCAGTATGCGGACGAGCGTTGTCCTGTTGGAAAACCACAATGGAGTGAGCGTTCAGAAAAGGTAAGGACACTGGTTGCAGGACCTCATTAACGTAACGTTGGGCTGTCAAAGTACCTGTAATGAACACCAAAGGTGATCTGGTATCGTAAGCAATTGCACCCCACACCATGACACCAGGCTTTCTGGACGTGTGACGCTCGACAACAAACCGTTAATCTTGGCGCTGACCACGGTGCTTCCACACACGGATTCGTTAGTCGTCTACTCCAAGACAAAAGCGGGACTCGTCACTGAAGATCACCCGCTGCCATTCTGCGTGGCTCCATGACAGTTTGGCACGACACCATTGTAGTCTTTGGCGACGATGCAATGGTATTAAGGACAGTCGTCGTAACGGTCTGCGTGTGCGTAGTCCTACGTCGTGCAGTCATCAGACAAATAGTGCTGGCACTAATCGAACGATCCATGGAGGGCACCACTGCTCGCTGAATATCCACAATAATGGCGGTTGGGTCACTCCGCGCATGTCGGACAACCCGTCGGTCATCTTTCTCCGTGGTTCGTCTAGGCCTCCGAGACCATTCCTGTCACTGCTGCGTGCCTTGTTCTATCCACTGCCGCCAACAGCGTGCTATGGTGATATCCGCACGACCAGTATGGCGCGCAATACGGCGATAAGACCAAACCGCTTTCCGGTGCCCGACGACGCGGCCCCTCTCGAACTTCTCCAACTACTCAAATTGCTTACGAACTTTTCTCCGAGGCATACTTCACTTGCAAAGGATGCATCCTACACAACAGCACGAGTCAGAATGGCAAGCACGCGCAAAGGGACGACCTTATATAGCCGGTCAGGCAGAACGCTACGACCCCTCCTTCCTTGCGTCACATGCGCGGCCGAGCGTGACACC
Organism: Macrothele yani; assembly: GCA_039090855.1. NCBI lineage: Eukaryota > Metazoa > Arthropoda > Arachnida > Araneae > Macrothelidae > Macrothele > Macrothele yani. The sequence goes on from CM076996.1 coordinate 122,792,871, forward strand.
TGAATCATTTGCATGTCTCACGATGTCAAACCTACCCACGAAGTTTGATTCCTGTCGGTTGCTTCCTTCTGGGTGCAACTTTTTTTTTTTTTTTTTTTTTTTTGACGACGAGTGTATTTAGAAGCTAATTTGTCCGATCGACGCAATTTGAAACAGGTAAGTTACCAATTAATGAATCACAAGCAAAGAACTAGCTACTTGCATAGCGTATACAAAGAATATGAGATGTTCTTAAATATTTTACTTCAAGCAGTCAACGGTTTACGGGATTTTAGGAAGGGGTCGTTTTTTGAAGCGAGATCTATGACGAAAATTAGCTAAGGGACGCACAAGTCTCAAAACATATTCATCTCCGACAACATCGGTTCCTGTTCTAGATTAACACCGGTATGACACGCACGCTGAAAATCAGCAAATATAACTAAGGAAACTGGGGACATGAAAGAAATTAACGTACAATTTGCACTCGCTGCAAACAGTGAGAAATTATACCCATTAGCATGAGGAGGTCGTTGTGAGTACCGTACTTCCGAAACATGGATTTATGGAAATCGCGAGCTTCGTCGCATGTCCACAATAGATCATCGATGACATCTGACATTTTTAAGACCGTATAAACGATTCAAATACATAACAAGGGGAAAAGACACGTTGGACAGCGAATGACATAATGGTCGCGAGGACGCAACGCAAGTGCTTTTTACACTTTCCAACCGTAGGTTGAAGAAGCGTATATGATCCAGCTTTGTCTGTCTGTCCGCACGATAACTCAAGTAAAAATGGTTCGATTTCGATGAAGTTTTAGTATGCGGTAGGTGACAACCTGGGGACGAATCCTTTTGAAAATGGGTGAAATGGGGTCAAAGGTAAGGACATAGGAGCGGGATCTATTTCATCGTCCTTATGCGTCATAACTTACGTAAAAATGCTTCGATTGCGACAAAACTTTATCATGTTGTTCCGGAGGTATACTGAACCAGTTCTGTTGAATATAATTGAAATGGGGTCAAAGGTCAGGGCGCAGGAGCGAGATTTATTCCACAGCCATTATCCTCATAACTTGAGTAAAAATTCTTCTATTGAGACAAAACTTTAGTATGTTGTTCCGGAGGTATACTGGACGAATCAATAGTCAGGGTAGGGAGGAGGGTTTGTCTGCGAGCAGGATAACGCACGTAGAAATTGCTTGATTTCGATACAGTTCAGTATGATTTTGTGGGGAACCACGGAGCGAAGTGCAAAGAAACCGTCAAAATGGAATCATTAGTCAATACAATATGTTTTAAGGTTTAGGAACGGAGTATATACTTCCGTCCTCTTGCATTGTCATTTACTTAAAATTATTCGATTTTGACGCTCACAATTTTTCGATTTTGACGCTCATAATTTTTCGATTTTGACGCTCACAATTTTTCGATTTGACGCTCACAATTTTTCGATTTGACGCTCACAAATTGTGAGGTGTTTGGGTATATTCGGTAACAATTCTTACTTAAAATGGCTGAAAACTCTTTTAGGTTACCCATAACAAACGAGAAGTATTACATTTTCTTAAAGCATTAAGACCAGCAGATGTTTCACCCATGACACAGCGCAGATGTTTTACGCAACTAAATTTTTCTACTGCCCTTCTGCGTAATAACTTGCGTAAAAATGCTTCGATTGCGACGAAATACAATACGTTGTTCCGTACGACTTTGGAAGCAGTTCCACCAAAAATGCTTTTTGTCAGCATTTGCCGGCAGTGCGCATGCGTGGGATTCGTTAGCCATTATTTTCGCACGACAACTTCCGTGAAAATTGCCCGATTTAACTGGGATTTTTAGTTATAAAACGGCTTATGTGTGGTAGCTCTTGATAATAGAAAAAGGTAACACGAGCACAAAGAAATTTAATTTTGATGTATGTGAACCTGAAACGTTATACCATAGTTTAGTCCTCTCAAAACCAAGGCATTTTCCTATGATTTCTGGTATGTTGGAAAGCGTATCATAATCAATGCATTGCATGATTTTACTAACTTGTTTAAAAATAATTTCAGGGTTTCACGACCACTAAGAGCAACTTGGAGAGCTATAAGCAGTCGCCCGTCCCTGCCAGCGAACAGAGACAGCCACCTCCATTAGATAAACACAACACCCATGCCTCATCTGGGACTCGAAACAGGCTCCATCTCGCCCGAATAATCAGAAGCCAGCGCCTGAGACCACTGGACCACGGGGGCGGTGAACGCAATTGTGCATCCAGTCGTAAACTAAAGAGTGCACCCGTAAATGTGCATTATTTTGTTTATGACAGATTTAAAATTTATTTCTTATACTCCTGCACGATCCAGAAATACCATGGAAATAAATTAACACTTAATTTTCATATTACGTGGCTGTCCTGTGAGTACTATACTTGGTACGGCAGTAGTTGTCGTAACTGCAATCGACGTGGACGATCCTCAATGCGATTAACAGTAAATAGACAAAGTAATCGCTCTTTCCACGCTTTTCTTTAATTAAGACACAGCAACCGAAAAATTGTATTTCGACACCGCTGGAATCGAACCTCAGATATCCCGATTAACTAGCCGAGTGCGTTCGCCTTACGCTACGGTGCCAACAATCCACGGCGCTATGTGTGTTTATCTGTCAGCATCTGACTTCACAAATCCGTTGGGATGGGCTCAGCAACTTAGACGTCTCCATCTGGTGGGGCTTAACGGCACAAGCTATTTAATTATAGCTAATAAATCCAAAGGGCGAGAGAAATGGTGAAAATCTTCCAAATACGTGGAAACAATGTAAATCGACAAAGTCTTTCCACATTTTTTTTTAATTAACACACAGCAACCAAAAAATTGTATTTCGACACCGCTGGGATCGAACCCCAGAGATCTCAATAACTAGCCGAGTGCGTTCGTCTTACGCTACGGTGGCCAACAATCCACGGCGTTATGTGTGTTTATCTGTCAGCATCTGACTTCACAAATCAGTAGGGATGGGCTCAGCAATCACAAATCAGTAGGGATGGGTTCGAATCACCTGAAGCAGATGTTTGACGACCTTTTGCCTTTTGGTCGTCGAACATCTGCTTCAGGTGATTCGAACTGACGCACAGTTGATTCATCCGAAAAAAGAACTTGGCTCCAATTTTCATCAGTCCACGATTGATAACGCTTTGCAAACTGGAGTATCTTCTTTTTCATGACAGAGGTTAGTCTACGTTTATGTGCAGGTTTATAAGACTCGAATCCAAAATCTTTGCTAAGACGTCGGGAAACAGTGTTGATACTAATATCAGACCCTTTTGAATGTAGAAAGGCCTTGATTTTCTTGCACGAACTCTTCGGAGAACGCATAACTATTCGCCTTATGATATTGTCATGACGTGGGGCTGTTTTGTTTGGACGTCCCACTTCCCTTTTGGTCGCTAAATTCACCTGTGTCTCGATATTTCATGATCGTATTATGAATAGCAGTCTTGCTATCATTCACCTTTCTGCTCGTGTCACGTTCGGAGTATCCTTCATGATGCAAAATCAGTATTTGTGCCCTTTGAGCAACACTTAATGACGCTTTTTTGCCCACTTTTCGCTATATAAAAAATACGTACAAAACCTCTCATCATGAAAACCAGGAGCAAACTGACGCTCGCACACTTCCCCGAAGTAATTCAACAGCTGCCGCTGTAGGATGATGCAACACCGACAGGAAGTTGAGTAATACAGACAGTAGCTGACGCACTCGGCGGAAATCTCCTAATACCAACAGGTGGTCTTAAACTTTTGCAAATGACTACATATACTTCGGCCATACAGGTATGTTGTCACTATTTTATATCCAATTCTCGTACGTACTGTACACAAACGTGCAGTAACTCGAGCGGTCCCGGCATCCGACGCGAAATCGATTTTGGGGTCCGCAGATGCACAAAATTAGCACTTCAAAAGATATCACAGTACTACGGGAATTAGAAATTCACACAGGTACGCAGTACAACACGAAAATATTTATTAATAAACTCACTGTGTATAAGGGACTTTTCGTTTGCATATAGTGGTTCTTCCTTTTAGTTCGCAGAATGATCAGGAGTTATTTCTTAGCGACAAAGTGTCTCGCCAGCCCGACCAGATGCACTTACAGTAGTCATTCATGGGAACTATTTTAATATGCCTGAAGTGTGCAGAAAGGTAAAAATCTTCTGCCCCACCCAGGGGCGGATACAGAAACTTACCTGGCGGGGAAGGGGGTGGGGGGAAGTTGCGCTAGCGTAAAAAATTAAAATTGATACAGCGACTTTGTGGAAGGGACACACACACACACACACACACACGCACGCACAAACTGCCAGAGCTGCCCCTCCCTGACATTGATTGGCTTTAAAAAAACTTTTCCCATAAAAAAGAAGTTAGTAAAATCATGCAATATGCATTGATTAGATACGCTTTCCAACATACCAGAAATCATTACTCAAGTTATGAGCATAATGGCTGTGGAATAAATCTGCGCCCTGACCTTTGACCCCATTTCGATTATACTAAGCAGAATTGGTTCAGTATACCTCCGGAACAACATACTAAAGTTTTGTCGCAATAGAAGCATTTTTAGTCAAGTTATGAGGATAATGGCTGTGGAATAAATCTCGCTCAAGTGCCCTGACCTTTGACCTCATTTGGATGATATTCAACAGAACCGGTTCAGTATACCTCCGGAACAACATGAAAATTTTTAATCGCAATCGAAGCATTTTTATGTAAGTTATGACGCATAAGGGCGATGGAATAGATCCCGCTCCTATGTCCTGATCTTTGACCCATTTCGCCCATTTTCAATAGGGTTCGTCCCCAGCTTGTCCCCTACCACATGCTAAAATTTCATCGAAATCGAACCATTTTTACGCGAGTTATCGTGTGGACAGACGGACAAAGGGCATATACACTTCTTCAACCTACGGTTGGAAAGCGTGAAAAAAGAAAAAGAAAAGAAAAATTGTGTTTAATTTCTAAATCCCAAAAAGGGAAAAATAACTGAAAAATCAGCGCTTTCTTTCTTCCGTTCAGTCGCCTTCTTTGCTATGAAACGAACTCCCTGCTTTTTAAATATCAAGTGTAGATAGAATCTTTCAAAATAAATTTGAACCCTTCTATTCGGACGGCCTAATTTAATAAAAGATTTTCAGCTTGAATCATCCAATCATTCCTAAGTTATATGATTGGCAATTCCTCTTTAAAATATTCCTTTATTCTTCCTCAATGCATGATGATTCCCACATCTTTTGAAAGGAACTTACATTTGCTTCACTTCATCCAGTCATATCTGCGCCATTCACTGTGTTACTGGCGATTTTCCCTCAGAAGTTTGTAGAAATATTACATTAAACAAAGTCAACCCATTCCTTTTCATGTTCAAACGAAATCTCTTTTTCTTCCATTATGAGCTTCCTCTGATTCTGAAATCGTAAAGTTTTTTTTTTTTTAATCTTTCCTTTCTCTCTCCCTTTCTCTCTGAAGCTAGAACGGAGCATTCAATCTCCAAATTTACAATAAATTTTAATTGTTACGTACACTTTTACAAAATCAGCGCCTTTATTCCTATATTTTTACAAAAATAAATACAATTATTTATTTACGATCTTGGCCATTTAAAAAGGAAAAGTCTGTTGTGGGACGATCGGCCCAGTCGCTCCCCCCAACTGTATCCGTTCTGGCTCTATCCTTGAAAACTGTTGAGAAGTCATCACGAGAAAGAAACATGGTTGATTTTTTATTCAACCATAGTCAGAACGTTTTCCGTTCTGAACATGGTTGAATAAAAAATCCTTTATAGAATATTACGAATGTAGGTGGCACACACACACACAAACACACGGAACTCCTAATCCACAATGGACAGCTTCGAACTCCCCCCCCTCTCTGCCGAAGGCAAGGAGGGGGAAAACTGGTTAAGTGTTTCACTCTTCTCCCTGTAGTTTCCAGTAAGTGGAGGAGGCCAAAATCTTACTTTCCTTTTGTCTTCGGAGGAGGTTTGGGCTACTTTCACACAATACAGGCGGGTTTTCCTAGCGACGTGTTTTATACGCAGCGGAGAACGGAAAATGTCGACCGCATTACTCTCCCCACTTGTACAGTAGAAAGAACCCAGACTGTTTTCCTGGAAGGAAGACACCGATTCTCCGCCGATTTGAGACGCCCGGCGTGATAAGGCGACTGCTTTGAGAGCAGTCAAGCACGCAGCGCGCTAGTATAATTCATTCACCAAGATAATTCGTTTTTCTTCGATTATTAATAACCTATTATTTTTTACAATGCCATTGGATCGTTTCTCAGCTTCTAGGGATGAGCAGTTGAAAGAATTGGTTGGTGGAAATCCTATTTTATGGAAGGGTATTTAACTCAAGAAAGCAACATCCTCAGAGACGCTTTTTCAAACGCCCTCAGTGACAGTAATGAGTAAAAATAAATACTCTGGGCATAATTTTTATTCCATTCTAATGCGCGTTTTTTGTGGATTCTACACCGTCAAAAATGACTTTTTCCGAACTATAGTTTGCTCTATGTCATATATTTTTTTTAATGTAGAAAAATTTCTAGTGTATACATACTTAATAAAAATGATCCGCAATTACACAAATATCTGTTTTAATAATACATGTTTCTCTAGTTATTTACCTCAGAGTGGGGGCAAGTTTTTGTGCAGGTGTTATTCGTTTCTTCACTCGATTATATAAATTACAAGCTATTTCATCTTCAACCAGAGTCAAAATGAAATTAAACTACTTCCTTGTGAATCTGAAATATGCTTTAAACTTAAGTTCATCATCGAGCAAATGGTTTTCTATCAAACTTCTGTACACTCATTCTTTCTCTAGACATAAATACATCGCATCAATTGGTTCTCGTTTGCGCAATCGTTCAAGTATTTATGTAATCCTCATCTTCTTCCACTTCCTTCAAGTACTTGACATCCATAAAACACATAGTTTCTTCTTTGAAGCACACGTCTTTACACTTTTTGAAACGAACTGCATTGTTACACGAGTAGATGTCCTCCCACTGTTAGATCACGACTGGCTTATTACGTAGTCGTCTGCCCCGTGGAAGAAAACACTCCACGCCAGAGTATTACGTACGTTACGCAGTGCCCGTTGTGATTGGGTAACGTTTTTCGTTCTCAGGTGCGCATAAAACCCGTCGCTAGGAAAACTTGCCATAAGAAATTGTTGTGTCATACCTCTCGTTCATCGTCTTTCACTTATACGAACAAGTATCGGTTTCACTTCAAGGGTACTTAGTGTTTGGGATTTTCAACTCGATGCGTGGTTCTTAGCCTTTAGGTGTTTGGTGTATTTTTACTTTTAAGTCGCTGATATTCGTGTCTAGCTTTCTTGCGAGCAGAAAGACAAACTAACTGTTTTTGTCTCAAATTGAATTTGGGGATGCGGAGGCAATGATGTAAACACTTGATATAGGTCATTAATCAAGCATTTTTACGACCGAAGGCTTTTAGAGAATTCGTTGCTTCTGCTTGTTTATGTCTGGCTACTGTGTCGTTAAAAGAACGAATTTTATTTTATCCACATCATTATTGTGTGTGCAAAAGTTCTGCCCGTTTTTGTAATAGATGCAAATTGCAATTGGAGTAGTTATGTCGCAGATGACGCTGCGATGCCGAATTTTTGGCCAATAAAGCGTGGAGCAGTAGAGCATATAGAGGCAGTACGTTTGTCCGAGTAAGTCATTCGTAACGGAAATCACGGACGGTGTAACATGGCATGCGATAAGGAGCACATCAGGCATTGTTTACTGTACGAGTTCGATAAAGGCAGTATTGCAGCCGCGGCTTGCGCAACATCTGTCAAGTATATGGGAATGATGCAGTTGATGACAGCACATGTCGCCGTTGGTTTCGGAAATTCCGGGACGGAGACAGAAGCTGTAAAAATCAACCACGTCCTGGAAGTCCATCCGTGGTTTCTAACGAGGATGTGGATAAAGCCATAACAAATGACCCACATCCAAATGTTCTGGAATTAGCGAAAACGTTGTCGGTACACAGAACAACAGTCGAAAGGCGGATGCATGCGCTTGGGTTCATCACCAAGTTCGATAACTGGGTTCCGCACCAGCCTTCTGCAAAGCAACGAGAGGAGAGAATCCGCACCTGTGTTTCTTTGCTTTCTCGTCACAGAAATGAACCGTTTTTGGGACGAATTGTAACGGGTGATGAGAAATGGGTACTGTACCGTAATGTAAAGCGTCGACGGACTGTGTGCCAAGGTGCGGAGCCTGCTCCATCGACCTCAAAAGGAGGACTGCATCCCAAAAAAGTTTTGTTGAGTGTTTGGTGGGATGCCCAGGGAATAACCCACTGGGAGGAGTTGGCACCTAACCGAACGATAAATGCTGATCTCTACTGCCAACAGTTGGACAGATTGCGAGAACAACTGACATCGAAGCGGCCAGCACTCGTCAATCGCAAAAGCTTGATCCGTCATCATGATAACGCCAGACCTCATGCTGCTTTAATCACTCGGCAAAAATTACTGGACTTTGGTTGGGAAGTGTTACCTCATCTGGCGTATTCCCCTGACCTGGCACCTACGGACTACCACCTTTTTCGATCGTTACAGAATGCCTCCGCTCTCCAAACCTTCGATGATGTGGACGATGTGAAAACGGCATTACATGACTTATTTGACTCTAAAACACAGGGGTTTTTCCCGCGTGGGATTCACCTACTCATAGACAGATGGCAAAAGGTCATACAGAATGATGACGATTATGTGAAATCCTAAGTACGTTATTTGTCGTGTTCTCCTCCTTTCTTTGTGGCCTACAAAAACGGGTAGAACACCCAATAGAAGCCTAGTGGCTAGGTATCAAAATGAAACAAAACAAGAGCAAAGCTCAGAATTTCTGCTCTTATTCACATTTAATTTTCGTACATATTTCTCCTCAAACTCGATAAAGACGCGTCAAACGTTTAACATTTTTTTTTAAACACGCCTCTGTAAAAATCTCCAGGTTGTTTCTCGGAAACATTTCCTCGTAGCGGCCTGAACATCTACGTCGCAGGCGAAGTGAATTCCTGTCAGACATCTCTTAGAGCAGAAAGCAACCAGAAGACGGACGGCGCCAAATCTGGGCTGCAGGTAGGGCATATGCACCGACTGGGGGAGGGGGGCAAGGTGGATCTCGCCCCTACAATTATTTTACCGGGGGCAGTGCCCCCCTCATATTTTTTGTCCTGTTTTATTAAATAATCGCTTTACTCTCATAAGGTGGACAAAGCGATATTTTTCTTTCTGTTTAATTAAACAATTGCTTTGGCCCCATAAGGTGAGGCCACAGGGAATTATTTCCAAAAAATTAATAAATAACAAAATAAGTAAACCTTTTTCCCGTATTCAACATTGCTCATATGAAAAGAAACTGGATTGTAAACCCCGTATCATGTTTGATATGTTCCAGTGATATATGGTAAATGTTTAAAACAATTACACAAAATAAATCAAATAAAAATACAGAAACATATAATCTCTGGCGCCCTTACTTATCTTTTTTTTTTTTTTTTTTTTTTAGAAAAACCATTGGAAATAAAATCTCTTTGGATATTTTTATAAAATCACATGCTGAATTTTATTTTTGAAAATACTAATATTCTGCTAAAAAAAATCTGTTTCCTTGTTTATTAGCTGATGAGAGTCATTGGCGGCCATCTCGTATACAACTGACGTTGTTGCAGACTCTTAACTATTTCTGTTTTAACAATCAAGTATTTAAACAGTCGAAAGGGATGGTTATGGGCTCCCCGATGACTTCTGTACTTGCTGAAGCTGGGTTAAGGCCGCTGGAATCGCAAATCCTAAATAGAGCCGGATTGGTATCTGCTTTATGGCTACGTCATGTAGATGACGTATTTTTCATTTGGCCTCACGGGATGGAATAATTAAACGCTTTCTTCTCCTTCATCAATTCCCTCCACAAAGACACCAAGTTTACATTGGATTGCGCAAATGGTGATTCCATACTTCATCTGGACGTCCTCGTCACTAAACCGCCTTATGGAACTTTCTTGACTGAAGTTTATTATAAGCCTACATATACCCCACATTTAATCCTATCCTTATCTTTTGGGCCGGCTACCCGCAAATTGGCATTTTTAAGACATCGTGCTAAGCGAGCGTTTTTCCAGTCTTCAAATGACGCTTCCAGGATTGCGGATATCAAGGGTGGTTCATAAAAAAGTTGTGACGTATATTCTAAATTAACTTTCCTTTTTAGTTTCTTTCCCTATGTAAATCTTGAGTTTATTCTTCACTCTTAACGTAATATCTTTTCTCTCAAACGAATACGTTTGGCAACACAATTGAAGTTGAATGCATGTGACGTATGCCTGATATTGATAAGAACAAGAGATAAAAGCGATGACTAAATTGTTGCTTCAGGAGCGTTGGGTTGTAAACTGATTATTGAAAGGAGCGTTGTGAAAAGAGCGTTGTGTTAAGAGTTTTCTGGTGTGTGGAGAGTTTAGTGCAATATGCTATGCTACGATGTGTTTGCTACATCCTGAATAAAGCATCTTTTCCGTAAGTGTGACTTCTGTTGTTTACATGTTTCGTCTGGCCGTTAAGGTTTCTTTCATTTAGGAACTATTTCTTAGTATTTTGATGTTTTAAATTAACGTAGAAGTAAGACAAGACTTCTACGTCATAAAGTATAGGTTCCATTTGCTGTAAAACAGTAACAGTTGAAGACACTGACCACAACTGGGAACCGTTAGGTAGATGTACTTATAAAGTTTGTGTCCCGCTACTGAGAGAAGTGACGTAGGCGATAGCGCGCGTCACGTGACTAGTCAGTCAAAATGGCAGCGTCTGCAGTGGAGAAGGCGTTTTGTGTTTTTGAATTGAGCAAAACGGAATCTGTAACTGTGGTGCAACAGCATTTTCGATCACGATTCGGAAAAAAACCTCCAACCAGGAAATCTATCTATGATTGGCGTAAAAAAATTGAAACTACGGGCTGTTTGTGCAAACTTAAAAATCCTGGACGACTGCTTGTATCGCGTTTGGGTCGAAATGGATTACCGGCTGGATGTGTGTCGTGTGACTAAGGGTGCACACATAGAACATCTGTGACTGTCTCTAAAAAACTTGAAACATTCCCCTACAATTCTGTTACAGGTAACATAAAATATCTTACATTGTTCTTGTTTTATAGTGCGTTGAAACTGTATACTTCTTCATGAATTACCCTGTATAAAGTCTTTGGTCTTAGCTGCAGGCTATAAAGAGCATGTAATTGATGACATCTTTAAGAGCGCCGAACTTCCGTTTGCTAATGAACGTTGCCTTGTCAGGGAACCCAGTCAGAGGTTCATTAGCTCATTACCGTACGTACCGGGACTTACCTATTTCATCCGAAATGCGTTTAAGAAATTAAGACTTGGAGTTGGAATTTGTCAGCCAATTTGTCTACCTTCTTTTATCCGGAAGCCGCAACACCTCGCTTGCTAATGCAGTGGTATATTCCATACCGCTTAGATACCAGGATGGAACTACCATATAGGTATGACAAAGATGTCATTTGGAATTCGTTTGACTGAACACAAAAGAGACGTCTTGGGCAATAAATCATCCACTGCCCTCTCACGGGAGGTAATCAGATCTTTTGCCGCTCCACAATGGGCCGAATTACAACAGATCGCACCGTACACTACCGCCAGAAGTACGACCATTAAGGAATCATTGGAGATTTTGTTCAGCAATTACGTTTGCAATGATGATGTGTGATTGGAGCTACCTTTGGTATGGCGTCAGTGGCGTAACGTAAAATCTCTGGGCTCCCCCGCGAAATTTTCCTAACGGGCCCCCAACATGGTAATAATTAATGTAAAAATTGAGGGTAAATATTTAACTTCGCCGAAGTAAAAATATATTTTCCAGATATTGATTCCATGATCACTTTAGTATTGCTTTTAATTATGTGATCACTTATTCCGGTAAGTATCCTCGATAAACTTAGTACTCAGGGGAAAAAGTGCAAAATCTTTAAATGGCAAATACTCACGATATCAAATCAAGTAAACACAAATACTGATCTCCGAGTGTATGGTTTCGAATTTCCTTAAAAGCTGTTTAATTCTTTAACACAATAACTTTTGAGAAAGAGGAAAAACAAGTGTGTTCACATTTTTCTAGTTTTAAATACTTCAGCGATATTGTTTCTTTATAGTGTCATATCTTTTAAATTCAAGAAGCAAGCGTACTTTACAAAATGAAAAAAAACTAACATTACTAAAATCTGGATTCCTTTCTAACGTTCTTCTTAGCGAATATTTCGATCAGTTTCGTTACGTCTAGTTTTCTGGCTCGGCCATTTTCAATGCTTATCATCGCAAGTCGATCAAGCCTACTTTAAGTGTGCGATGACCGAAGGTAGTTTTTGATTAACTTCAACTTCGAGAACGACCTTTCAGCTGTAGCCACAGTCACTGGGATTGTCAAAAAAAGTTTCAACACTGTCGCAAGGCCCAAAACACTGTGTAATATTGTACTGTTTTTTTAAATATATGAGCTCCATAAGGTCTTTTACAAAGCTACCAGAAATATTTTTAAACTGGTTGCTCATAGCATTTCTAAATGAAAGTACTTGTGACGGAAAATCACTAGATAAATCATTTTTGTACTGCTACCTTAAAGACTCAGCTGACTGGAATAATTCACTTTTATTTGCATTTAACAATTCAGATGACTGCAAGAAAGAAAATTTCTTTGCTACCGAACTTAGTCCTTCAAAACGGAATTTTATTTGAGAAATGGCGATGTCTATAGTTGCAAAAATGACATTAATTTTGAATTTCTCTCCGGGATTGTGTAACCTACTTTCTTGATTTATTTCACCGAAGAACTTTTTTTGAGTGACGCGACCGCGTTTCGTTAAATTTATCTTCAACACTCCATGTGTTGGTAAGAATAGATGAAGTGTTTTTAATATCTTTGAATTCTCCTCTTAAATCAGGGAGTTTTTCACTCGCTGATTGTAGAATGTCAGCTGCTTTCAATAATTCGGCGTCCTTTGACTACAGAAGTTTTGACACATTGCTAACTGTTTCCAATATTTTGTGTTCCATGACAACAATCACAACAAAATCAAAGGTCTCCAAATGTTTTTAAAATCTCATAGCTGCGAAGAGAGGGAGCCGCCCTCTCTTCGTAGCTATTAAATTTTAGTATGATTTAGGTCAAAACTTTTAAAATGTCTTTATACCTGAAACGAATGGCACGTAAAGCATCGTGCCGAGAGGCCCATCGTATCAAGCACAACTTTTTCACAGTTAGGTTACATTACGATTTTCCTAATAATTCCCATCTTTTTTCTAATTCTTTTCAACAACAGAATAGTGTCCACCCACGTTGCTCTGGCTCCATCATAAGCTTGTCCTTTAAAATTTTCAAGAAACAGTTCATTTGTGTTTATCATCTTCAATTTTACCTCTGTCAGTACCACTGCACTTTGGTCTTTGACGTTTAGAAAATCTAAAAATCTTTCGTTAATTTTAACTTCCACTGGAGTTCCATTTTCGTTGTATATGACTGTGATGTATCTACATATTTGGCTCATTTGTTTCATCTTTTCTTACGTGTTGCGTTGTATCTAGAATGGTTGAGAACTGTGCCTCTTTAATTTCCATTATAATTTCCTTCTTAATTTCGGTAGCCAAAAACTCAAACAATTCGTTTTGTATCGTTGGACTCAAATATTTCATTTTCTTTTTCATCAACTGATTAAGAATCGGGTCATATTTGCTGAGAAGCTCAATTATCGATAGAAAATTTCCAGCATTATTACTTCCCGATGGCCACGGAAAGCCATATTGCAAGTAGCTAAGGTTATAGTAACGTCAATAATTCTTTTCAACAACAAGTGTCCAAAACCTGACCTGTGCTGCATATTCTGAGCCCATCCGTTTATTAACGTTTTATCATTTTTATACATATCGTACGCGATGCAAGTGGACAAATGTGAAGCAGAGTTTTCGTGAACTTCATTTTTTTTAGAAATTTCGTGCCAGTCTTTTATACCATTAATCCAGGCTTTTTGATGCGAGATGCATTTTAGATCATTGAAAAGCCAAAAGTGCTCACAATAGGCGCTATACCATGTAGGAGAATACCACAGCCAGTTGCGAGATACCCTTTTCTCAGTATTTGTACATGCATAATAGTACTCTTCCGAAAAACACCTGTTTTTCATGTCCCGAGGAAAAGGTCCTTTAGGTTGGCAAGGTCCATTACTTATTACATTTGTTCTGACAACATCATTAAACAAAGCCCTATCTGTTGAAAAGCTGGCACAACTACCTGAATCCAATAAAACATCTACCTTTTCCGACGGCGCGGGGTTTCCACATAATCAGTACCTGAACCTAATATTATTCCTTCTTTTTCTGCTGAGGTTTCCGTACATTTGCTAATACTAATATGTTGTTCTACACTGAAGAGCAATTGAATTAGAGACAGCTGGCGTTATGCAAATATGGCGCTGTGGGCGGCCCTGTAAACGGAAACGACGTGACGTATGCAGCGATCCGACAATATAAGGAGTGATGCGACGGGAATCAGTAAGAGTCGGACGCAGTATGGGCAAGACGAAGGATCTAAGCGCATTTGATCGTGGGCAAATTGTCGGGGCCCGACGAATGGGTTACTCCATCTCGGAAGTCGTGCAGGCACTGCGATTTTCACGAGCCACTGTGTCACGGGTGCACCGTGAGTACATCGAATCCGGTAAAACCATCCCTGCAAGGGCCAACTGCCGTGGACATGACCATCCGCTTCCCGGAGCCCGACGACGCGGCCCCTCTCGAACTCCTCCATTTTCTTTCGAACTTTTCGCCGAGGCATACTTCACTTACAAAGGATACAACCAACACAACAGCACGCTACGGGACGACCTTATGTAGCCGGTCAGGAACAGCGCTACGACCCCTTCTTGCTTGCATGACATGCGCGGCAGAGCGTGATACTTGAATCAACTGCATGTCTCACGATGTCAATCCAGTCCACACACGATACGGAATTATCGTCAAATTACGCCGTAACAGTCCTTGCTTTATGGCTCGGTGCATTATCCTTTTGGTACCAACCTGCTCGGTTCCATGGTATTGCCACAGAGTTAGTAGGGCATAATTGTCCAGAATATCGAGGTAGACGTGCTGGTTAACAGGTTTGTCCACGGTAACCAGTGGGACGGGTCCATACCACGAAAAACACACCCACACGAGTACATTGCCAGCTCCAAACTTGACCGCATGAACAGTACACTGTGGTAAATTGCGTTCCCCCGGCTGCCGCCATACCCATACACGGCCATCACTCTGATGTATCGTGCATCTGGATCCATCAGTCCATAGGACCCGTTTCCATTGATCTACGGTCCACGATAAATGTTTCTTACACCATGCTAAACAACAAGTACCACTCCGAGTGGAGATGAAATACTTATGAGCAGCCGCATGACCACGGTAACCCATGGAATGAAGTTATCTGCGAATGGTACGTGTACATACAGAGGTTCCAGCACTTTTACTCACCTGTACACTGAGGTCTTGTGCAGTACTCCGTCGATTAGCTGTAACGACTCTCCTGAGGCTTCGACGTCCTCTATCACTGATTTTCTTTGGTCTGCCGTTACGTTTTGCTGCTTCAGGCACGCCATGTGTCTTCCACTTATTCAGTACTTCAAAAACAGTCGACTTGGGTATGTTTAAACACCTCTCGGTTTTTCTTACGTACAACCCACTAACATAACACCCAACAATCTTTCCTTTCTCATAGTCAGTTCTCTCCACCGCGACATTTTCACGCAACCTCACAGTGCGATATGATCGCGGTCAGGTGCAGGCTTGTCTTTATACCGTTTGTAGCTGCACAACGCATCCTAACAACGCAGCGGATCCGTTCATTTGCTTATGAAGTGGTGTCCGGTGACTTTTGTCAATATAATGTATATGATAGATGGGAGGGGGGGGGGCGCAGTATTTTGAGCTTTGTCTCGGGCGCAGAAATGCCTAGTTGCGCCTCTGCTGATCGTTGTTTAACACCCGTCCGAACAGCTGAAAAATAATCATCCATTTTAAACACAATTAAATACGAACAAATAGATGTACGGAGTTCTACTACGCAGTAAAATTAAGCTAATGGTACAAAGCATCGTTTGCTGTCTGATTGGCTGCTAGGCAGCAAGTCATGCGTGAGACATTTGCGAGGAGGCATTACGTATTGAACACGTATCGTATTACTAAATTTGTAACTATGAATTTTGCAATCTTAATTCCTTCATTTAGATGCGGGGTTGTAACAGTATTATACCATTTACTATAGGGAAATGAAAACGTAAAAATGAAATATCTCACCCTTTCCAGCTGGGTTGTGACACTTTGCCGTTCCGCTTCCAGCTCCCTCGTCAACTGCTCAAACTGAGCTTCCTGTGAAAAAGTATGAAAATGTTTAACATGGTGAAAAAAAAATCAATATCGCTTTCACAACAGAAATGTATATTATTATCAAACAAAAATGCCTGGTAAATTATCGTGCATCAACGAAAGAGTGTGCAGAAAGCCACCCGTTTCGTTGAAAAAATGCACTGAGAAACATAATTATCTCCTGCATGAAATACGGTTTAATAAAGTCTTCACACGCACGATTCAAATTTAAAAACAAGAAAGATGACACCGAATTTTCGGGTGTAATAAGCAAATCGTTTGAATCCGTTCTGACGCAAATTAAATTTATCAAAGCTATTCAAAGTCAATGGAACCGGTATGGAAAACAATAGTTTCTGACGGAAGAAAGAAGTTTTCCAATGAGTTTTTAATCCCTCAGATATTGCTGTAAACGGAATCATGAGCTTATGCCCTCTGGTTGCAGACTTGTGCGTTAAGAAAAACATGAATTTATATGAGAAACATTTCGCACAGGAAACGCTCTCCAAACACAGAAAGGATTTTTCAAATCGGACTCTTAGAAACAGAGATATCGACAAAAATAAGATGCGACTTTACGTCCCCTGGTGGGAAAACCATGCATTATTTTAGGAAGAAAGTACTCTCAAAAGGTTTTTCCATATGAGCGGTATCGGTTCAAGAAAAAAAAAATTAGTCGAGTTCTCAGGAGCCCAGATTTTGCTACAAATATATCAGAAGCAGAAATTAACACTTATGTCCCCTGGTGGCCAAACCATTCTTTATCAAACATTAGAAATTATGTGAAAAATATGTTCCATCAGGTCTTGTATGCGATACAGGAAGAATTTTTCAAATCGGAGTTTTAGAAGCAGAAATAACGCAGAACACGCAATTTACCTTTGTGCCCCCTAGCGGAAAGTCTATGATTTACTTGAAAATTTTGAATTTATAGGAAAAACATTTCGCATCGGAAACACTATCGAACAAAGGAGAATTTTTCAAATCGGACTCCTAGAAGTAGAGATATTGACAAAAATAAGATGTACATCTGCGCCCCTGGCGTAGAAACCATGCATTATTTTAAGAAGAAAATGTTTCTAAATGGTTTGTCGACATGAGTGTATCGGTCTACAAACGACGTTTTTTTCAATCGAGAATTTAGAAGCTCATATTTTGCTGCAAATACATCAAAAGCGGAAATTTAAGTTTTACGCCCCCTGGTGGCCAAACATTTTTTTACAAAAATTAGAAATTATGTGCAAACGATTTCCCATCAGGAGCTGTATCCGGTGCAGAAAGAATTTTTCAAATCGGAAATTTAGAAGCAGAGATATAAGGGAAAACGCAATTTATTTCTACGTCCCCTAGCCCAGCGGAAAGTCTATGAATTACTTGCAAATTTTGAAATTATATGAAAAACATGCCACACTGGAAACACTATCCAACAAAGAAGGAATTTTTCAAATCGGACACCTAGAAGTAGAGTTATTGACAAAAATAAGATATACATCTACGCTCCCTGGCGGAGAAACTGCGGAATATTTTAAGAAGAAAATATTCCCAAAAGGTTTATCGATGTGAGTGACATCAGTCCACGAAAGAATTTTTTCAATCGATATTTTAGAAGCTCAGATGTTATGGCAAATACATCAGAAGCAAAAACTAACACTTACGTCCCCTGGTGGCCCAAGTATTCTTGACCAAAAATTTGAAATTATATGCAAAAGATTTTCCATCAGGGGTTGTATCCGCTGAAGAATTTTTTTTTTAAATCGGAGTTTTAGAAGAAGAGTTATTGGAAAAAATGTAATTTACTTTTACGCCCTCTAGCGGAAAATCTATGCGTAATTTGAAAAAGTAACTATATCTAAAGTACTCTTCGACATAAATGGAATCGAAAGATAAAAGAATTTTTTCAATCGGATGTTTAGAAGCAAATATGTGGAATAAAACGTATTTTTGAATTCGACATCATCTTCATTTACGCCCTCTAGCGGCGAAATTGTACATCGCAAAAAAAAAAAAAAAAAACTAAATGAAGGATCATCATTCGCATATTTCAAGCTTTCCAATGCAAAAAGAATTTTTCAAATCGGAATAATGATTGCAGAGATATCATGGGTACAGACGGACAAACCCGTAACATAAGCATGATCTTTTTTTACAAAAGACGTGCTAACAAACGAAGATTTAGGCAATAAAAATTAAATACTGATGTTAAGGTGGTTCCACCTAAAATTTCTGCCTTATGTTTCCAATGGTAAAATTTGTTTACATATTTTCTTCGCAATTAATTTATTCCCAAGGATGAAAATTTGCACATCGATAAAACTAACTTTAAATTATAGCATGGGATACTTAATACTAAAAAGTTTTGTAAAAAGGTAGAGAAAGTTTTGTCACAATGTTTTTATATTGGGTAACACCTCACTGTAGCACAGCTTTAAAGCCGTTTTGCTCTTTTTCTTTGAGGGTATAACGAAGTAAATTTCTCCGTCCTTTTTGTCCAAGCCGGAGACCGAACCCGGGTCCCCTCATTCCGGAATAAGTCGCTCTACCAATTGAGCTACGCGGACGTTCGTTATCGCTGCTATCTGCCTCTATGTCGTGTGCGTCTTGCTGGGCAGGCACGTCACAAGGGCCATCCCACGGTACTGCAGTTTTAATTCCGCGATTAGTTCTTCTCGCGAGCCAGTCAAGTCATGTGTATAAAATTCAGTTAAAGTTTAAAAACCACCGATGTCTTGAAAAGATGGTGGAACATTGGGATTTGTTGGGAACAGTTACTGGAATAATAAGACCGATTTGTGTGCGAGAAATCTATTTTCCAAAGCACTAATAAACATGTCTAAAAACGGTACATAAATTGAAATCCTGCAATAGTCTTCTGGGATTTCGGTGTTTTGTTATAGTGTTGGTTTTGTTTTGATGCGATTCTTGGTATAACTCATTGCTTTTCAGCGTGCTTTAGAGCAGTGTTTCTTAAACTTTGGTCTCTCATAGCATTTCTTTACTTATCGCGGACCACCAAGCGGGGAGGGTTCTGGGTAACTTCCTTGGGAGAAATTTGAAATTGAAAAATATATTGTCTGAAACTAAGGTTGCCAACCCTGGTTAATAATATAAGGACCTACCGGACACGATAATAATATTAGGACCTTCCTTGGAGTGGGGGTGAGAGATGGCTCCCCTCCCAATCCAAGGAAGGACTCAACCAAAGTATTCCCCAATTTATGTGATTTACAGGCGGGCTTATGAACTCCGGCTCGATTTACCATAACCCCCTTGAAATGTGATTTTTAGTTAATTTTAGCTTCTTTTGGTCAATTTTAAGCTTTTTTTTTTTCAGCAAATTTTCAGCTGTTTTTTTACTTGAAAATAATACCGACCCCATGTATTTACCGGCCTTAGGCAGAAAATCCCTGAAAATTTTGACCAGGTGCTTAAAATTCGGTCGGTTGCCAACCCTATCTGAAAGAAAGTAATTTCTAAAGCACCTATATTTGATAAAGAAAGAAAGAGCTTGGTGAGTTATTATTTTGTTTTGTCAGTTGTATAGCGAAAAAGAGATCATTCGCTTAATTAAATAATTGGCAACGTAGTCACAGCGTGGGCGTAGTCAGGGGAGGGGATTTTGGGGGTTCAAACCCTCCTCAAAACGTCAGAAAGTAAAATTTATAACAGGTAATATTTATGGGAAATTACTTAAACCTTTAGTAATTTTTGCAGAAGGAAATTACTTAAACCTTCTCCGAAAATCGCGACCTCCCCCAACATAAACTCTAGCTACGCCCATGAGCTATGGTAAAAAAATTCTTTATACAATTCAAGTTACATCATATGCAAAATGTTATGTGGACAATTATACTTTGATTTTCTCTTTTGATTTTAATACTTTTCCGAAAGTCCACGTATAAAGATTCAGTAATTAATAAGAAAAATAATACCTACAATAATAATCATAGCATCTGTGAGAGGGATGCTGCTGCTTGCGATCTTTTATCAAGCTATCTATATCCGGTTGGATGACCGCTAGTTTGAGTAGTAGAGTAGCTTCCACATCTAATCTATTTCTTTTCTTGTTCTTAATTTCACCTAAATTTGAAAATCCATTGTAAGTCGTCGGTAACGGAAGATGTTTAATGGCTCTATCTGATAGCTCTAGACATTCGTGTCGAGTATGCGCTCAAAATTTAAGAGGAGGTATTCTCACATTCTTCATTAATTTTTCTTCTGGAATTTCCCGAGGACCACTTGATAAGCCGCCGCGGACTACCGGTGGTCCGTGAACCACACTTTTGAGAAACTGCTTTAGAGTAAGTTGATGAGTCATCATCCTGCTCCGTCCACATGCGGATTCTGCAGGGTATGGTGGAACTCCCTGTGCACGTTTACTGGCCGTAAACGTTACGGCATCAATCCCGATCAAGAGACCGCAGATTCGGACCCACCGACAGGTGGTGCGAACTGAGGAGGTCGTACACGATGGACCGTGTACCCCACCGAGACATCCCTGGGAGATTGGTTCGCTACGCGAATCTTTTTATTTAAGCACGTGGCCTACAATCCATATTAAACAGTAAAAGACAAACGAAGAAATAATCACATTAAAGCAACGTCTCACAATTGTATGGAAAAAGTACAGGTAGAAAGGACGCACAATACGCGTCAAACAATCCGCTTGGGAACGCAGTCCCGTCTTTCTTGCTTGGTCAGTCGCCCGGCGGTTAGCCATAGTTGATTCGGGCACGGAGTCTTTGATCACAGCCAACGTCATTTTCCGCAATTGAGGGCCACTGATTTCAGGGAAAGGAGAGAGCCAGTGCCGTAAGACAAACGCAACACCCATGACACCGGGATTCGAACCCGGACCCTTCTCTGATGAATGGTCATAAGCCAGCGCTTAGACCACTGCGCTAGCGGAGCGGCGTAGTTTACGTACAAGTTATTGAACTATTCGCCTTTAACTTATGTAGGTGTTTTGGTCTTCCAGATTTGCAGAACAAAATGAGTGGCATAAAACCCGAGGAGGACCATGTTCGTCATTGTATGCTGTATGAATTTCACAAGGGGAACAATGCAACTGTGACTACCAATAACATCTGCGCTGTTTGTCCGAATGCGTTAAATGTCCTCAAGTGCCAGCGTTGGTTCGCCCAATTCCGGTCGGGCAATTTTGATGCCCCTCGTGCAGGAAGGCTCATGGAGCTGGACAAGGACCTGCTGCGTTCAGCCGTTGAGGCAGATCCTCGTCAAACCATTGATGAATTATCCCAACATTTTAATGCATCATGGTCTATTGTTCAAGAGCACCTGCAACAGATAGGGAAGGTCTATAGACAAGGAGTTTGGGTCCCACACCAACCTTTCACCTGACAACAAAGCCCAGTGTTCCACCATCTGCAACTCTTTGCTCAGCCGACAGGAAAAGGATCCATTTCTTCATCGAATTGTCACTGGAGATGAAAAGTGGGCTCTTTACGTGAACAACAAACGCAAAAACTAGTGGTTTTCTCCAGGTCAGACACCAGTTCCTACGCCAAAACCAGGTCTACACTCCAAAAAGGTTTTGCTCTGTGTTTGGTGGACTACCGCTGGCATAGCTCACTTTAAGCTCTTGTAACCCGGACAGACCGTAACGGCAGACCTCTATTATCAACAGCTGGACCGTTTGAAGCAAGCTGTTACTGTAAAACATCCAGCACTGGTCAACAGAAAAGGTGTCATCCGCCAGCAGGACAACGCGAGACGGACCCAGCAGATGATCAGAGATTTGGACTGGAAAGTTCTGCCCAATCCCCCTTATTCCCCTGACACTGCACCATCTGATTACCATTTGTTCAGATCTCTGCAGCACTTTCTCAATGGGAAAAGATTCCACAATATTGATGATGTCAAAATGGGCCCGGACTTGTTTTTTTTTTTTTTTTTTTTTTTTGATTGTAGGTTTAACGACCACCGTGAGCAACTCAATGGGCTATAAGCAGTCGCCCGTCCCTAATTTAGGGTCACTGGTTCCAGGGAAGGGAGAGAGCCAGTGCCGTAAGACAAACACAACATCCATGCCTCACCGGGCCGCCCCGGTGGCGCAGTGGTCTAAGGCGCTGGCCTCTGATCATTCGTCCGTAAGGGGTCCGGGTTCGAATCCCGGTCAGGCATGGATGTTGTGTTTGTCTTACGGCACTGGCTCTCTCCCTTCCCTGGAACCAGTGACCCTAAATTAGGGACGGGCGACTGCTTATAGCCCATTGAGTTGCTCACGGTGGTCGTTAAACCTCCAACCCCCCCCCCCCCAAAATGCCTCACCGGGATTCGAACCCGGACCCCTTTTGGACGAATGACCAAAAGCCATCGCTTAGACCACTGCGCCACCGGGGCGGCCCGGACTTGTTTGCATCACAGCCAACGTCATTTTTATAAAGACGGCATTGAAAGTTTGGTTTCACGATGGGTAAGTGTGATCGATAATGATGGCGATTATATAATTGATTAAGAAATAAATTTCTTCCGTTACAAACAGTGTTTCTCTTCTTTTCCAGAAACGACATTACTTTCCGTTCGCCCCCCCCCCCAATACATCATTATAGCAGCACATTTTTCGTCTTTGCTACATTCTAGAAATCGTTATGCACATACATGCACTAACCCGGTATGTGCAACACGGTCCGCTTTTTAATTCTTAACTTTTTGGTTAAAAAAAAAAAAACTCTGGAACCATGTTTCTCTGGTGTATGAACCTCAATAAAAAATCTTCGACACAAATTACTTTCGAAGTCAATTCCATGACAGATATTTGGTAAATCTCGTTATAGGATAAGATTCCAATGTATTAAAAACATTTTAGCTTCAAAAGTACAACGCTAAAACGCTAATAAAAAAACAGAGAAAGAGAGAGAGAGAGAGCGGCATGAAACGTACAACGGGGAAAAAAAAAATTGGACACGGATAGAGACGCAGGAAATACTTTCTTCCCGTGATTTTCTCGCTGATATCAATTGCAGTAATGCGTCATATTCAGCGGGGAAGAAAAAGCGTTATAAGTTGCGAGGAAAAAGAGCTTTTCAGCTCTTTTCTTCTTAGGTAGCTAGCTAGCGCCCAGGCATTCTTCTATTCACCACCCCCAACACGAGGTAAAAAGAGGAAGTGGAATTGTTGATGGCAGCACTAGTGATCTGCGGGAGTGACCTCGACGATTGGCAATGGAGATGGGAAAGTGACGGAGTTTTTTGCACTTAGGAAGAATACAGACCAATACAAAGAAGAAAAGTGACAGCGACCTTTTCTTTTGTCATCTTCCAAAGAACGTGGGGATTTTTTTTTTTATTTTATTACTTCTACTCTAAGTTGGAAGTTCTGGAAAATTTTCTTTCTCGCCTTTCCTGGCAATACAATACTCAAAATAGAGGACCGTAAAATGTATGCATGGAATTTAGGATTGCATTTGTGCGAGCTAACAAAGAACATTCGGGTGGAGGAGATAAAAAAAAACCGTACGCTGAGCAGCAAAGTAGTCTAGAAATCGAATAATGGGAAATGATATAATGACTGCAAACAAAACCTTACAGTCACAAAGCTTTCTCGGTTTCAAATCCAAAATTCAATCGGAAACCGATTGGCTGCGTTGTTAACCCATCGCATCGAACAAAAGACAGTTGTATTATATTTGCCTTCCTCCTAGGTTTAGATGTTGCCATAGGTTGAAAAAATTGCGCAGAATTCTAGCAATTGCACAGGGTGCCACCTCGGTGGCTGAGTGGCCAGAAGCGCAGGCTTCCGGCTACGCGTCTGAGTACAGTGGTGTGCATACCCTGCAAAAACCGTGAATTTTCATGTTTAACTCTTTTTTTAACTAACTAATTTTCATAGTTATTTCACCATTTATATGTCATTAGATGCAAAATTTATTAGAGATTTCAAAAATGTCCTAGTTTTTCCTGTAGCTACTTCTGTTCTTAAGATACATGATAAAAAAATTGACAAAGTCGAAATTATTATGAAGGATCATGTACCCTATACTTAGGTTTACAGCAATAAATCGTTTTTGTAATTCATAAGGAATGAAATAACATTTAAATACAGAAATATAATGAAGCAAAATTATAAAATGTACCTAATATTTTTGTTGCCTAGCATATAGCTTTAATCCCAGCTTTGCATCTTGAAGGTTTTGTAAAAGATTGGGCTAAACAATACGATTCCAGATTTGAATTATATCTTCAATCAGTTGAATTTTGGTTGTTGGCTTTTTTTTTTTTTTTTTTTTTTGATAGCTTATACGATATACTTTGAACCTCAAATTTTCGTTCGGGTTTACGACTGTGGTGGTCAATCACGTTGCTGAACATTTTTTTTCAGAAACCACTTTTTCATTATTTAGCACGATGACAGGGAACACTATCATCTTGAAAAATAAAATTCCCGTCATAAAGTCTTCTAGATGATGATAGCATCTTGTTTTCTAATATCCAGATGTATTTCTGGGCATTCACTGTGCCATCGATAACATGGAGGTTCCCAATGCCATGTGCTCACATGCAGCTCCAAACCATGACCTTCACCAGATGCTTAACAGTAGTGACTAAGCAAATTGGATGGAATTCTTCAGGCTTGAATCTCCTTACATAGGCACTGCTCTGATTCCCATTAAGGCAAAATTCTGATTCATCACTGAAAAGAACATTTTCTCATTACTTGGTTGTCCATGAGACATGCTGTTTTGCCCACTGAAGTCTACGCTGTCTTTGATTTGCAGTTAACAGTTGTTTACGCCTGCCTTTGCAGCCACGTAAGTCATAGTGAAGCTCCTCCTAACAGCAGATGTACTAACAGTAACATCAGTCACTTCATACCATCTTTAAAGCAATTCAGCTGAATTGAGCCTCTTGTCTGCCAAGCTTAGCTTTTTGAGCACTCTGTTCTGCCTGGTTGTAGTGGATCTGGGTCCTCCACTGCGACGCATATTTTTAATATCACCAGTGTCTTTTACTTTCTTCAGTAGCCAAACAACTGTAGATTGATTACAGCCCACTCTTTCAGAGATATTTGCCTTGAAGAATATCCCTGTTCATGCAGAACAACTACTTTTACCCTGTCCGCTGTGGACAATTCCGCAGTTTTAACCATTATTGAGAATGTATACAAATTGTACCCTAATAACAATAAGAAGCGACCACTACAATGCTCTAGTAGCTTTGCGTCAACCCTTATAAAGGCTGAAGTAGGATTAGGATAGTATTAGGAAGCAGCCAATCAGGTAAAATAATGTCTATGATTGGCTGTAACAACTGATAAGCAGCTAACGTGGATTTCAATGTGTTTGTCAAACCCCATATTTTATGTCATATCTTAAGAACAGAAGTAGCTACAGGAAAAACTAAGACATTCTTGAAATCTCCATTAAATTTCGCATCTAATGACATATAAGTGATAAAATAACTATGAAAATTAGTTAGTTAAAAAAGAGTTAAACTTAAAAATTCACGGTTTTTGGAGGTGATGCAATACTTTTGCACACCAGAGTAGGTTCTAGGCTCGAGTCTCGGATGAGCCATGGGTGGTGCGTTGGTCCTATGGAGCTGGCTCTCTCTCTTCCCTGGAACAAGTGGTCCTAGATTAGGCTCTAGCGACAGCTTATGGCCTTAAACACTCACGGTTGTCGTTAAACCCCAAAACTAATTAAAAACAAGTTAGTAAAACCATGCAATGCATTGCTTATGATACGCTTTCCAACATACCAAAAACCCTTACTCAAGTTATTACTCAAGTTATGAGAATAATGGCTGTAGAATAAATCTCGCTACTGTGTCTTGACGTTTGACCCTATTTCGACTATATTCAACAGAATTGGTTCAGTATACCTCCGGAACAACATACTAAAGTTTTGTCGCAATGGAAGCATTTTTAGGCAAGTTATGAGGATAATGGCTGTGGAATAAATCTCGCTCCTGTGCCCTGACCTTTGACCCCATTTCGATGGTATTCAACAGAACCGATTCAGCATACCTCCGGAACAACATGATAAAGTTTTGTCGGAATTGAAGCATTTTTACGTAAGTTATGACGCATAAGGGCGATGGAATGGATCCTCCTCCTATGTCCTGACCTTTGACCCCATTTCGCCCATTTTCAAAAGGGTTCGTCCCCAGTTGTCAACTACCACATACTAAAATTTCATCGAAATCGAACCATTTTTACGCGAGTTATCGTCAGGACAGACATTCAGACAGAAAGACGGACAAAGATAGAGCATATACGCTTCTTCAACCAACGGTTGGAAAGCGTAAAAAATGCATTATGTCTTGGATGACGCAGCTACAGCAGCTCCAGGATTCGAAAACAGCACAGAGGGCAACGTAACTTAGAAAGGGCAGACAGTGATAACATTAAAAAAATAAATAAAAAGATCTTTCTTGTTTAATTTTTTGGAGAACTTTTTCTGGCATATATATATATATATATATATATATATATATTATTTGCTACTTTTGTTGGTCGATATACACGATACGAACGCTTCTAGAGGTTGTATTGAAAAATTCTCTGTTTCGGTTGGAGTTTTTACATTTTCGTTTTGTGAAGTCAGTATACCAGTGGCGTAGCAAAGGTGACTAGCGCTCGGGGGCAAGACGCAAGGAAACCTGTCTAAGACGGAATCCAAGGAACTGGACCTATTTTCCGTTTTAGACAGGTTTCCGTTTTATATAGGTGCATCCATGGAAGCCATTGAAATGCAAACATTTGCAAATAGACGATGACCTCGCTCTGTCCACGTTATTATATAAACAACGCATAGCAACTGAAAAACTGTTCATCCGACACCGCTGGGCTCGAACCGCAGAACTCTCTCAATAACTAGCCGAGTGTGTTCGCTTTACGCAACAGTGCCAACAATTCACAGCGCTATGCGTGGTTTATCAGTCAGCATCTGACAACACAAATCCATATTGAAGGGCTCAGCAACTGATGTGTCGCCACCTGGTGGCATTCAACGGTGCAAGCTACTAAATTACAGCTGATAAATCTGATGATACGACGCATACAATTGTGACCCTCAGCAGAATATCGTTGCAGAAGAGCCAAAGACGACAGGAAACGTTGGTTTCTGTGCTGGTCAGTAAGTAAACGTGACACCCATCTCGCACACAATTTCGAAATCCCAGCTGCTCGTGAATGATGAATGCACCGTCCCGTACGAAATGTCTAATGTACTGGCAATTTCCTTGATTTTGATACGCCTATTATTCCATATCATGTCGTTAACGGCGGCAACATGCTCCGGAGTGCTGGATATTGCCAGCGGGCCTTCGCGGTATTCGTCTGTCAAATTTGCGCGACGCATTTCAAATTGTTGGCACCACTTTACAATGGCCGGGCGAGACATGGCATTTTCCCCGTATGCAGCACAGATTGCACGATGGATGTCAGTGCAATTTAGGCGCTTAGCCCACAAAAATCGAATGGTTCCTCGCATTTCCAATTTGCAGTAAGAATCCAGTTGACGCGCCACTGCGAACTACCTCTTGCACACGTCTTATGCAGTTACTGAACTAAAACACCTTCCGTCGGCAGCTTTGACGTACTGTCTACTTCGAGCGCACACGGTCTGACTGCAATCCCACTCCAGATGGCGCGCTGAGTGTAACTTATTGTGTTGATGCATAAGTTTATGCCGTTTTTTTCACCGCACTACAGGAATGTATTACATCTGAAGGGAAAAATGAATCAATCAACTATGTATAACCTCCCCCGTTGTTTATGATGGTCTCCCAACGTCTGGATAAGTCTGCAATGCCATTCTTGAAAAACGTGTAGGTTTTGCTGCGAAGAAATCATCAAGGAAATTCTGGAGATCAACATCATTGTTGAACGTTCTGCCACGGAGTGCATTCGGCAGAGATCGGAACAGGTGATAGTCTGAGAGTGCGGCATCTGGGGAATAGGCCGGATGTGGAAGGATCTTCCGTTTCATGTCCTGAATGGCCATTTTGGTCATGTTTGCACTATGAGGGCGTGTGTTATCATGTTGGAGAAGGACACCATGGCGCCGATGTGGCCGTTTCTGCTGAATTGCTCCCTCTACACGGCGGAGTTGCTCACAATAAAGTGCAGCATTGATGATCTGATTCCTCGGCAGAATTTCCCAGTAAATAGTGCCTTCCATGTCCCACCAAACACACAGCATGATCTTCGCAGGATGGTTATGTTTTGGACGTGGTGTAGGCGTCTTGTTTAGGCTTAACCATTCCCTCCGATGCCTGAAATTCACGTACAGGCACAAATTTTCATCTCCAGTAACAATACGTGATAGAAAGGGTTTGTGTTACTGAGAACATTCGCGATAACAGCCGAGCAAGGAACCACATATGGCAACATGCTGATTCTTGTTGTCCTAGGTGAGTGTGAGGTACCCAAGACCCCAATTTCTGGACCTTTTCCATAAGTTCTAGGTGTCGTACCACTGTGGACTGATCACAGTCCATCTCAGTGGCCAATTTGCACGTGGTTTGACGCGGATCCAAGTGGATGAGATGGTTCAAACTATTTTCATCAAAGTGAGATGGACGACCTGAGCGTGAAGAGTCGTCGAGATCAAAATTGCCACCTCGGAACCGCTCAAACCATTTCCGGGCTGCCTCGGAGCAATAGCATCCTCCCCATACACAGCACAAATTTGTTGAGTAGCCTCGGCGGCTGTGGATCCCTTGTTAAACTCGTAGAGGAGCAGATGTCGGAAATGTTCATTCCCCTCTACTTGACACTAAATACTTCCGGACCTGAAAACCAAAAAACTTTTAGCCACAATCACACAACGCAATATGATTTAGATCCACGATATTACTGGCTACATTTTGATATACAACTGGCCATCTGCACAGTCACTACTGACATGGGAAACACTCGTGAAATAAAACGGCATGAACTTATGCATCAACCCAATACATAATTGGTGTATAGTTCCTCTGTATTAATTAGTTAATCTGACAGAGTTTGGCTTTCTCGACTAATTAGGACATGAGCAACTTTTTTGATATAACTTTTTTCTGCGAAGGCTGTATATTTTTTATGCAAATACCACCCACAGGGGTGCAACTGCCATGTCGCAAGTCTTTACCTTATTTTAAGTATTTTTCTAATTGAAAGTATGTATTTGTGATCAACCGCCGAAGCGATAAAAAGCGTGTTTCATTCCATTTTGAGACACCCTGTAGATGGTGTGTTTGGCATGCAGGTTTTGATTCTTTCCCGTTCCTGGAGTCAACAGGTTCACATTCGATATGCCTAAATATTTACGGAGTCAAAGGTACTCACGAAAGTTGAGGAAAGCACAGGAAAATTTGTTGGAATACAATATTTAAAAGAAAATGCCTATATATGTACTGAAAAGATTATTTTTAGAGTATAATTTTAATACACAAGGTGTCCATAAAGTCTTTCCCACATTACAAAAATTAATATAAAAAAAATGTGTTACAGGTACAAGAGTACAAGAAAGGGACTGCACGACAATGATGGTACACAAGTTTTTTTTTTCCAGTGTCAGTACACATCCACATGGGCGCTAATTGTGGCCCGGAGGACATCTAAGCGATATTCGATTTCACGCCATGTTTTGTTTAAAATCTCAGCAGAGACAGAACCAATGACGTCCGTTATTCTGTTCTTCAACGTCTCGACATCCGGAACACTACTAGAGTAAACTCGGTCTTTCACATAACCCCACAAGAAAAAGTCTAGAGGGGTTATGTCGGGCGATCGAGGTGGCCATGTCATGGCACCGTCGCGGCCAACCCATCTGTCCAGGAATGTGGCATTCAGGAACTTACAAACCATTGCTGACCGATGTGCTCTGGCACCGTCTTGCTGGAAAATAAGCGAAGGTTAGAGTGCATGAAACTGAGGTGCTACAAAAAGTTCCAGCATGTCCAGGTACACATTACATGTTACCGTGGGCTCTGTAAAATAAGAAGGGTCCGATGTTTTTGTCATGCATCAGGCCGCATCATACGTTCACCTTCGGGCTAGCCCTCTGTTGTTCGAAGACATAATGGGGATTTTCTGATCCCCAGATTCGCACATTGTGCCTATTTACTGTACCAGAGACGTGGAATGTGGCTTCTTCTGAGAAACAGACACGGTGCAGATAATCACAATCATGAGCTAATCACTATCACTGCAACATTCGCAAATGCAGCACGGCGAGGCCGGTCATCAGGCTGAAGAGCTTGAACGATCTGTACCTTATTAGCAAACATATGAAAACGTCTGTGTAAAATTTTGTGAACCGTGGCACGGGGAATCCCAGTTTCCAGTGAAACACGACGAATAGATTTCCTGGGGCTTCGCAGAAATGTCTCCTGAACAGCTGCCTCTTGTGTAACCGGTGGTCGGCCCGCTCGGGGGAGATCGCCAACACTACCAGTCGCTTTAAGCTTTTCATATCAATTTTTGGTCCGGTGGTGATCGTCTGTACTCCTTTCTGAAATGACGCTGAATAGTAACCGCCGATTTGGTCTCATAGAACCACAACACGCACGCCGCTTTTTTTTTGCATGGCAGCCATTATCGATGAAATGCTCCTTGTATTCAGCAGTAGCGCTCACCTAAAGAACAGAAAAAAAAAACACTTTACGAGTACTGCTATATTATGTTGTCAACCATTTTATTTTAACTTACATAAATTTTTTATATTAATTTTTGTAATGTGGGACAGACTTTATGGGCACCCTGTATTTTATGCTATATAAATAACGCAGCTGTGTTCCTATTAATTATAAAACTGGTAACTTAAAACTGAAATCATAAAAAAGCGCGATCCAAAGTTTGAGAACCGTTATATTCTCAAAAAATAAAAGTTCGTACGACAAACGCCAGGGAATGTCCCTGGATGATTTTTATTTTCTTCTTTTCATCTAAGGATTTAGTTCTTATGCTGTACTATGATTGAAGAGACACCATGTGCACCTTCAGTGTTCTGTCATCTGCCCACAATATTATGGATGCCGGAGTGATAAAAGTGATGCTGACTGGCACCTGAGGCATTTCCAAACCAACCTAGATGTCATCACCGAAATTCCAGTCTCGAAGGAGTGAAAATGAAAATCCCGGACGAAAACGGGGTAGCGTGACATTCAACAGAACTGATGAAAATGCCATGGTGCGGAACGCACGATATAAAACTGTTGGAGCGGCATTTAATGCATAGCTTAAGGCCGTCGCTGTGCAGATGAGTGCGCTCGCTCGTGTACCAACTGAGAAAACAACGGCGACCGTATTCTTAGCGTCAAATTTATTCGGAACTGACATACGACTGTCTCGGTGACTTCCATTAAGAACCATAGGCAACTCAGCGAACCTGGGTCCTTTCAATATTTCAGGAAAATCTAGTTTTTACTTTTTTTTTTTAATCCTCAGATTTCAATAAATGTTACCTCACAGGAAACTATGTTTTACTAAATCTAATGAGGAAAACAGAATCACTAGTGGGGAAACGAACGTCTAATTAATATGAATTTCCAAGGTCTTTCACAGTATAGCTGAAGGAAATATTTGATATACATATCATATACATGTGTATATTAATACATATCACTAAGCTGTTCTCTTGAGATTCAGAGGCTAGCTCCACAAAGAAATACAAACTACCAGATAATTTTTACTTACTGTTGCGTATGAAACTTCTCCATTTACAGCGATCTTGACATACAACTCGAGCTTCACTGACATCCATCACACGCCGTACACAAAACCTTCTATACTTCATACTCATAATCTTTTTCTCATGCAAACACTCCTGAATCTGATCCTCCCATGACTTCCTCGGCCTTCCTCTATGCCTTTCCTTCCTGCCACTTGGGCTAAAAATATTTTCTTAGTAAGCATCTCATTACTCATTCTTTCAACATGGCCAAACCACCAAAGCATATTAGTCTCAACCTTTGTAACAACATTTTACTTCACGTTACACAACTGCAACACATCTTCATTTCTCACACAATCTGAATGTGTCTTGTAACGCATTTCTCCAGAACACAAACGATTCCTTTGTTTGTTCTGTAGTACCCAGGTTTCACTGCCATACATCAGAGTAGGAACAATTACACTTTCATACACAGCCACGCGGGACTCTCTTAAGAACCCATCATTCCTGTGAAAACTTCCCAAGGCAGCTATGACTTTCAATGAAGAATTCAGTCGCCCACTAATTTCACCATCCAATTTGTTCTCTGTGTCAAACATGCTTCCTAAATACACAAACTCATTCACCTGGTCAATCACTGTGCCATTTAGACTTACACTATATTGACAAAAGTCACCGAACACCCCTTTAAAAGCAAATGAACGGATCCGCTGCGTTGTTAAGATGCGCGGTACAGCTGCAAACGGTATAAAAATAAGCCTGCAGCTGACCGCGATCATATCGCACTGTGAGGTTGAATGAAAATGTCGCGGCGGGAGAAAACTGACTTTAAGAAAGGAAAGGTTGTTGGGCGTTATTTTAGTGGGTTGTCCATAAGAGAAAACGAGAGGCGTTTAAACATACCAAAGTCAAGTGTTTCGGATGTACTGCATAAGTGGAAGACACATGGCGTGCCTGAAGCAGGATTCAGGAATCGCAGAATTCGGTGACTACACGTTCAATGTCCTTTTATTCAATGGGAGTGGACAACGGAACTGAAACACCTGCGCAAATAGCACCCCACGCGTCACGCCGCTGTACGCGCTACCTGGTGGCCAGCCTGCATATATGTATTTCGCAGTCGATCAACCAGACGGAGTGTGAAGGTTGCATTAGCACAGCCGGACGTCAAAAAGTGCGATCCATACAACATAATGGGAGACATATCCGAGTTTCAAAGAGGACAGATTGTTGGTGCGCATCTCGCCGGTGCATCTGTGTCCAAGACAGCAGGTCTTTGTGATGTATCGCGAGCCACGGTATCCAGGGTGATGACGGCATACCAGCAAGAGGGAAGAACTACATCCAATATGAGTAATTGTCGAGGTAAGAGGAAGCTGTCTGACATGGACTACCGGGTGCTAACACGGATGGTAATCTAAAAACATAAAACTACAGCAGTCCAACTTACCGCACAGATGAATACGCACCGCGACTCACCCGTTTGCATCAAAACTATTCGTCGGGAGCTACACCGGGTCAACATTCACGGTCGTGTTACTATCGCTAAATCCTGGATCACCAGTGTGAATGCCAAACGTCGGTTGCAATAGTGCCAGCAGAACAAATCGTGGACATTGGATAACGTGAGAAGTGTATTGTTCTCTGATGAATCGTCCTTCATTGTCTTTCTCACAACCGGGAGAGTACGTGTGGAGACATCCCTTACAGGCTTACCACCCAGACTGTTTATTGCCCACAGTGAAAACGGAGGTGGATCGATGATGGTTTGTTCCACAATATCGTGGCTGTCTGTCAGCCCGCTGATTGTTCTTGAGGGGCACATCACTGCCAAGGACTATCGGACAATTCTGGAGGACCAGGTGCACCCAGTGGTTCAAACATTTTGCCCTGACGGTGGTGCCGTGTATTAGGATGATAATTCACAGAGCCAAACTGGTGGAAGAGTGGTTTAATGAGCATGAAAGTGAGGTTGAACATCTGTCATGGCCTGAACAGTCACCCTACTTGAACATTATTGAGCCACTCTGGGGTGTTCTGGAGGAACAAGTCAGGAAACGTTTTCCTCCACAACATCACGTCGTGAACTAACCACTTTTCTGCAAGAGGAATGGTTTCAAATTCCTCTAGTCACTGTACAGGACTTGTATCGGTCCTTCCCACAACGAAGTGTAGCTGTATTGTCCTCCAAACGAGGCACTACACCGTACTAATTAATTGTTGTGTCCTAAACCCATATGTTTTAGTTTCGTTGTCTATCCCCTGTAAATGCACGAGGCACATTATTTTTGGTACTATAACTCTATGATCTTTTGTGAACCTGAATGGTACGATACCGCCTACGTAGAAGTTAATACATTCTAATGGAAACGATTCATATGTAAGAAACGATCAGTCAGTTGATTAGTTTCAGTTCTTTTCTCTATAACATAATGCATCTAAGCTTAATAACCGAATGGGCTCCAGTTCAGAGATATAGACAGTGCGGCAATTAAGTAACGAAACTGAATTTTTTTTCTTTTTAAATGGAAGAGCAGGAAAATTTACGTGAATATATTTTATTCGAAATACATTCCTCCTGCGTTAATACAAGAAGTGGCACGATCGCCAACGAAAGGAAGGACTTGCAATGGTCATCTTTTGGTATGGAGTGAAGAGCTCATGTCACAGCTCTTTGTATGTCTTCAATGTCTTGAAAAACTTTTCCTTTTAAAGGCAGCTTTAATTTAGGGAATAAAAAGTAAGTCACACGATGACAAATCTGGAGAATAGAGGGGATGGTTTAGTACACACACTTGTTTTTGTACCAGAAATTGCTGTACACTTCCTGCTGTGTGTGCGGGTGCGTTATCGTGAAGAAGGAACCACTGCCCGTTTTTGTGCTCAGGCCTTCTATAGTAGTTCTAAAACGGATGTGTAAGCATTGCCAGTGACAGTTGCACCTTCAGGAATGAACTCGTTATGCAGAATATCTTGTTATCGTAAAACAACACAAGCATTGTCTTGATTTTGGTATTCTTTAACCTGATCTTGTTTCCTTTTGGTGACTGTGGCGACTTCAACTAAGTACTCTGACGCTTAGTTTCGGGATCATAACAAAAACACGTCTCGTCACCTGACACAATACTTTGGAGAAAACTTTACATTGTTTCTATAGTATCCATGATGTATTTTGCGTACTCTACTCAGGCATGTTTTTGGTCGTCTGACAAAGCAGACGGAACAAAACGAGCACAAAAGCTTTCTTTCTCCCTACAAATCTTGCATCAAAATTTGACGAGTCGTTGCCGTATTAACCCCGAGCTCACATTCCAGCATCCTCAAGGTCACACTAAAATTTCACGAATCGTCTTCGTATTAACCCCGAGCTCACATTCCAGCATCCTCAAGATCACAGAACGATCACTTTTTATCCTTTCGTGAACTTTCTCAATGAGTTTAGACATGCGTACTGAAATCGTGCGACCGGGCTTCTTGTTATAGGCGCAGACTGAAATTTCAGCTAAGTGGCCAGTGTCCGGTAAGTCCAAAAAAGTTAGTGGCAAAAAAAACAAAAAAAAACTGGCTGGTAATTTAACAAATCTTAGTGGCCAAAAAGAAGTATCCAGCATAAAAAAATAGGGAGAGGGGGTGGGGGGTGGTGGTGAATTAATGGGAACTTTAACGTAACTGCTATTATATGGATGGCTTTATC
Organism: Macrothele yani; assembly: GCA_039090855.1. Taxonomy (NCBI): domain Eukaryota; kingdom Metazoa; phylum Arthropoda; class Arachnida; order Araneae; family Macrothelidae; genus Macrothele; species Macrothele yani. The sequence continues at coordinate 122,828,659 of CM076996.1, forward strand.
TGAACATAAAAGAATCCGCTCACTGCGCAAAATAAAAACCATTCTGTAAATCTTTTTTTTTTCCTGTGGGTTTACTCATTCCCAAAACATCGATAGTATCGGTGGAAATTTACCATGTATCAGTGAAAACCTCGATGTTTCGATGTTTTTGCTAATAAACCTATGAATTCGTACTTTTCCATCTGCAGCAGTAAATGGGCACATCGGTGGATACAATCTCTGCTCAATATAACGGTGATTACTCACCAATTCAAACCAAGTAACCAATAATATCAGTTAAAGCGTTCGATGTATCGGTGGAAACCTCGATGTTTTTTTGATATATCGGTTCCTGTACCATCGAGGAAAAGAACTTCGATTTCGTCGATGAAACATCGACCAAAACAGCCAATTCACGACATAAAAATATGAATTCCCTTCTTTTTTTACAAGAATGCAACAAAAGGAATTCATTTACTTTAAGCAGAAAATATTCTTTACCAGTTTCAAACATCGGCAATGAAACCTCGATGTTTTTTCGATGTATCGGCTTCTGAAACATCGGGGTTTAAGCCCTTTTTAATGCTACACGTGTAGTGTTTGTATATGCCAGAAATGCTAAGCCATTTTCTCAGAAATTGCAAGCTTCAAGAAAAACGCTGTACTCCATAAGTTTTAATATTTTGGGCCGAAACTTTCCCCTGAACTTTAAACGATTTTTTTTAACATTTCTATAAATGTAATATATACATATTTAAATATATTACATTTCAGATTACTGATTTTTTTTTTAAAAATAACTTTACGTGAAATAATTTTTAGAAATAGAAACTGCAAATTCAAAACAAATTTTCAAAGACTTTTCTTTCTTCTGCAAAAAAATGAGGAAATATAATGATAACTCCCTTAATTTTGAATATACCCTTACAGATTGATGTTATTCTAAAGTGATTCAAAATCATCACTATCACCTGGCAAACTTTCACTCTCACTACAACTAGCCATTTCAAGATTTCCTTACAGGCTGATGTTATTCTAAAGTGATTCAAAACGCACGTTTGCAAATACTGAAGAACAAGCTGTCACTAAAGTTCGTCCTCAGCGAACACACGAATTTGGAAAAAAATTGTGGGGGACTCGTAATTTGCTGAGTTTTGCGATGTGTCGGTTTGTTTGGGGGAAAAGAAATGAATAATGTGAAGAGTTTCTGGTAATAAAACACATTTCGTTCTCCTGCGCGGCAAAGTCCGCAAGAAAAATAAACACGCCGCTGTCACTGGACCACGAGTTGCGCGTTATTGCACTTTGAACGGGAATCGAAAAAGTGATTTCCGACAGTGTAAGGTGCTGTAATTCACCCATGTGAACAGACCTGCTTCAACTGTAGTAGGAAAAGTTTTGGCTAAAATTAGCCTTTCTCCCGCCATGCGGTGAAAGTGCGTGAGCAGCCTATAGCGAACGTGAATTTACGATACGATTCTTACTGTATATTCTCATGATTTTTTCAATAATATTGCTGTTTGACGGTATGATTCATGGAGATTTCATTTCAAAACAATACGATTAATAAATGATATGATCATTCACGCCGATATCTGCTGTCTGATTCGGGAACTACTCGGGTCAAACTCGAGGGCTGATCAAACTTCACTTTCGTTTCTCCCAGGTAGCGTGTCACGTGATTCCATAAGCCAATCACGGAACGTTCAACATCCTCCGAATAGTTTCTTTGCAGGTTTTGCGAACATGCGCGGGTGGCAGATGCAGTTTTACCGATTTCCAAACAGAACCGGATATTTGCTCTCTGCTCCATGACAGAGCTGTGACAATGTTCTTCCACCGAATGACGTCACGCACAGCAAAAATAATCATCTGCGCAATTCTCACCCAAAGCTGTTGCCACTGCATAGCTGATAAATGACTTATAAAAAAACAAAAACAAAAAAAACATGCCTTTCCGATCCATGTGTTTTACGGACCGGGATTTTTTTAAAAATCAGTCTCACTACTTAAATGACGCACTGTGTATGTCGCAAGAGAGCCAACCAACAATGGGCTTTGATTCATTAGTTGGTTGGCTCTCTTGTGATGTGTTTCTTCAAGCAAGAGTGTATCAGGCCATTGCGCCTATCTGCTTCATGTTACAATCAAACTGTCTGCAGAAACCGAATCAAAACTTAAGCAGGCAATTTTTTAAATTCAGCTTTGATATTTTTTTAGGGAGTTAAGCAGTAAAGTAATGCATTGAAAGTGAGATTTATCAAATTCTAGGTAGGCAGTAACTGAAAACAAAAGTCTGGAATTTGAAAAAGAAATTTTTTGGAAAAATTAAAAATCCCTTGATTTTTACCAAACAAAGCAATTTGCCCTGAGATCTCTCTGATTTTTGGAACTATTTCCAAGCTTTTGGTTTTCCTTAATTTCCACATAGGATGGAAACCCCTAATATGTTACAAATGGCTCCCTAAAACATGCGCCAATTGTTCTACACCTTGTTCAACGCAAGATGGAAGCAGAAAATAAGCACACCGGAGAAATCACAGTAAGAAGTTAACGGTTGCGCAGAGAGCGCCGTGATCGTATTGTTGGGAGGTAAATAGCACTGACGTAGTCTACAGGATAATTTCTGTCTCGTGCAGTGGTGAAGAGCAACGTGTGTGTTGAATTTAGTCTGCAACATGGGTCGTAAGACAGACGTTACTGAGTGGCAAAAAGGAGCCGTCGTGTTTGGCCGTGCCCACGGGCACAAAGTCGTCCAATTTGTTGGTGTGTCGAAGCGTACTGTCCAGCAGGTCTACAAACAGTGGGGTAGTTTGCAGTCAACTGAAAATCGGCGACGCAGCTGTGGCCGGAAAACGATTATCTCTCTGCCGCCATGTTTCACGCTATAGTAACTGCAAATCGGTTTCAAACCAGGCAACAACTGCTCCAAGCAGTCAATGAAAGTCCACTCCAACCAATTTCCGAAAGGACATTGCGACGAGAACTGCATGCGGTAGAAATCTGGAGCAGAGTACCACGGAAGAGGCATCTTTTAACAGCAAGTCACAAAGTCGCACGTTATCAATGGGCTCAGAGGCACCAAAACTTTACTGTGGAGGATTGGAAACGAGTAATTTGGTCTGATGAGTCTCGTTTTTGTTTGTACTCCAATGATGGAAGGTGGCGAGTGCATCGCAGGCCCAATGAAGTCTTTAATAATGATTGTGTAGAAGGTGTTGTTCAAGTCGGAGGGGGTTCTGTGATGTTTTGGGGATGTTTTTCATACCACGAAATGGGCACTCTCGTTGCAGTGACGATGAATTTGAACCAGTATGCGTACCTCCGCATTCTGAATGACGAAGTGTTGCCCTTTGCCCTACATCTCCAGGAGCATCATCACATTGCCACTCCTGTCTTCCAAGACGACAATTGCCGAGTGCACAGGGATAAAACTGTGTCTGAGTCGCACGACGAACAATCAGCAACACTGTCTCAGTCTCAGACTGGCCCGCCAAATCCCCAGATTTAAATCCTATTGAAAATATGAGGGATCATTTGGAACAGAAGGTGAAACGTCGGAATATAGATACCCACGTACTCTGGCGGAACTTCGGGACCAATTGACGTACGAGTGTTTGCAAATCGATGTTCAAAACATCCAGTACCTCGTGGAGTCTTTACCAAACCGGATTCATGCTGTTATCAAGGCAAGGGGCGCGGTCACATTATTAGTTAAGTTTTGACAGGGGTGATTAATATTTTGTCCGGTGTGCTTATTAAAAACGTAAAACTATGACGTTCTATATTTTCTTTTCACGATGAAGAAATTTCTCCACTTCGAATTGACTTACATCTTGGTGTATATTATCTTTAATGTTACAAATCTAATTCTTCTAACGAATGACAGCTTTAAAAGTTTTAGAAATTACTTTGTTTAGATTATAAACTTCGACAAATTCAAATTTCTTTACGAACAGTCTGGAGGTCCGAATCTTGAGCGACCTTCACATAAGGGTCTCTCTTTTCCAGATCCACTAATACAGGAGAGTCTCAAGAAACGAATTATTCTAGTTTGTTTTTTCATACGTAAAAATACTATTACTTGGTTCACTATATGTGTGCGCAGAAGTTTCAAATGAGATAAAAACCGCTGATTCACATGCACCACAAAGTTTTCCTCAAATCTCATAAAAACAGACTCATTTTATCTTTCAATTTTTTTAATAATAAACTATTGGCGCAATTATGTTGAACACTTTCTTTTAAGAGCCAAAGATACGTACACCTTACGTTGCATCGCTTTTTCAAGCGCGATAAAAACTTCGGTGAATCACATTAAAAAAAAAAATTCGTATGCACTAAAAACTGGTGCACCATTCACTGAAGGAACTATTTCGAAAAGGAAATGTTCCTTTTCCTATAAAAAGTTATTTTTTGAACGATAAAAATTTTGCGCACCGATTTTTTAAATATAAATTAAACATACACACACGCTGATCTTTCCTGCGTTGTACAAAGCTTCACTAAGCGAGATACCCAGCGTAAGAGTTAAAAGAAATCACACACAGCTCAAAACATGATGAATAAGGGAGCAAAAATACGGCACATTAGCGACCCGATAGCGGTTTGTCATCAGTCAACTTAGATTCCCGGCCATTTAGCGCCTGTCCAACCAAACTCCTTAGGCTTCAAAATATATCGAAAATTTCATGAGTTAAATTGAACGAATAGGGAAACATAAGCCACACATCTTGATATAGGGAATTTCAGAAACACAGACGCATTCGTTCATGTTTTGACGTAATGTGCTTTATCTTCTACGGCTTAATACTTAACTAGTCCATACATAACCCGTGTCATGTACGGTTGAAAAAGATATGACTGAAATTTTTTCTTGTCATACAAACACAAATCGTAATAAAATGCATAACTATAATAAACGGTTGAATTAATTATTAATGAGCAGTGTATAAGATGGGTCACCGACAACAAAATTTTCGTAATATTCCCATTAATTTCTTCAACTACTCGTATCGAATTTAACGATGACGTTCCTTATTATTGTATAAACATGTGCTTACCCGTAGTTGACGGGCTTGCATTGGAGTATTGAGGCATTCTTTCAGTGACCCGAAATGATATCGTGTCTAAATAACTACACAATGGGGTTAAAAATGATTTTTTTTATTAATAATCTAAAGCAACTTATGGGATTTTACTAGGAAATTTTTTCATTAATAGCAAATTTTCGGAGAAAACTCTTCTCCTTCTTCAGGCTGTCTTGTTGTTGTCACTTTTTACTTGTCACTATCACGGTTACGGTTTACCTTGACGGTTACGGTTAGCCTTGATGGTTTAGGTTATTTTTCAACAAATCCTGCCAGATGTTAGGCAGGGAAAATCCTTTGCAGTCATTGATGATGGAATTTTGATTTTTCTCAATCTCTATTCCTTCTTTCAGTTTTCTTTTTTGGAAAATTTGCTATTAATGAAAAAATTTCCTAGTAAAATCCCATAAGTTGCTTTAGATTATTAATTCAATTAAACTAGGAAGCCATTTCTCAACATGAGCTTTATTCAAAAAATGTTTTTTTTATTTTGCCAGTTTGGTTTTAACAATTTTTTTTGGTATCATTATATAATCTATACTTAATATATAAAAAGAGAAAGTTTTTTTGTGTGTTGTAGGTAATCCCGAAAACTACTGAACCGATTTGGATAATTCTTTCACCGTTAGAAAGCTTATTTCTTTCCGCTGGACATAGGCTATTTCTGTTATTCATTATTATTTTTGGCTGTACTACCGAATCAGATCGCATTCAAGTACTTCCCGATTTCTCGTGTATCGTTCCGCTTTGTTTACATACAACCTGATCACACCCAGCGTGAAAGAAAGTAGTTCACGATAATATACGGAACTTGTTTTACTAATCTCGAAAACTACTGAATCGCCTCGGATAATTACAAGTACGTAACTTTATTTTAAATGCACCAGAGTTGAATAATAATGAAACGCATATAGCGTCTACTATTGCCTTGGAAAAGCCTCCTAGTGGAGTGCGAAAGCTTGGCGAATATTGGTGCTTACTACACCACAAAAATAAACGGATTTCATACGCTATATGCGTTTTATTATTATACAACTACGTAGTTGATGTCGGAGGGCTTAGTTCCAAGTCCGACCACCGCGGAAAGGCAGATGGCACTGCAAGTACTAAAGCGAGAACAAAAACCAGAATAACGAACGGCGGATTGTACAAAGACAATGCCATGGTAACATTAAAAAAAAACTTATGACAATAAAAATTAGCGTTGACAAATCTATGGGTCAGTAACTTTCATTTAAAAAAATCATGAATATTGCTCCAGTGGGTGGCGCTGGCGGATTGTAGAAAGAAACGGCCTTGTGTTTTAAATTTTTGACGATTTTACTTTTCTGTGTCATGCGACTGTGATATCAGAGTTATAAGCAGAATTTTCAAACGAATTACTTTTTCTTTTTAATAAGCAATAGACCAGTGGGGAATCAATGCCCACTTTGAATTAAATGTTACACAAGACATTATAAAACGAAATGTTTAAATTTTAAATTCCGATCGATTAAGTGTGTTTCACTACTATTGTTGCGATCAACGTTTCGCTGTAGACACTCGAAAGAATAAGCCAGTATTTCAACATTTGAAAATTATCACTTACCACTTCCCAAAAATAGATCTGCACGTCTGCTACTTCACTCAATTTTTTCTGAAGCATTAAACGAGAAGTTTTTTTCACCCAAGTGAAAAACCAGAAGAAAGCTTTTATAAGAACACTAGCAGTTTATGCCCGTTCTCCGAACGATGAATCTATAATTTTTTGAACATAAAATTAAAGAAAGGGAAAAGTAATTACGATTTAGAACAGGGTCGTGACGTCAATGCATACGGTTTGACGTAAAACGGTAGCAGGCTTTTTTTTTTTTTTTTTTTTGATTGGAGGTTTAACGACCACCGTGAGCAACTCAATGAGCTGTAAGCAGTCGCCCGTCCCTAATTTAAGGTCACTGGTTCCAGGGAAGGGAGAGAGCCAGTGCCGTAAGACAAACACAACATCCATGCCTCACCGGGATTCGAACCCGGACCCCTTTCGGACGAATGATCAGAGGCCATCGCTTAGACCACTGCGCCACCGGGGCGGCGCAGCAGGCTTTGCCGTCTCTTAATTTAAAATCAAAATTTCACGGAATTTGTTACAGCATTTCAACACTTCTGGCATAATTATCTTTAAATCTATCAGCATTTTAAGCAGTAATACGAAGCCACCCTTTTGAAGTTTTTCGTTTTCAGACCTTTCTAGGTGTAGAAGTGGTACAAAAATACAAACACACAATATTCCAAAGCCGCCATATTGATTTCTTTGGTTTTCGGACTTTTCTAGTTTTCCAGACTTTCAGACCTATTAGCATGCCAATTTTCAGATCTCTAGGTTATTTAGAAGTGGTTGAACAATTCGCAAAAACAACAACAACAACAACAAAACTAAGTAAACAATGTTCCAAAGCGACAATTTGAATTCTTTTAGTTTTCGGACTTTTCTAGGTATCTGGACCTTTAGGACTATCAGCAAGCCAATTTTCAGATCTCTATGTCATTTAGAAGTGGTGGAACAATTCGCGAAAAATTCACGAAATATAAAACAGCCGCCATTTTGATTTTTCTAATTTTCGGACTTTTCTAGGTATACGGACGTTAAGACTTATCAACATACCAATTTTCAGATCTCTATGCCATTTAGAAGTGGTCGAACAATTCGCGGACGGAACACTCGCATACCCCACCCCACACACACACACTTTCCTCACTTTTCTTTATATATACAATACTGTATATTGCGTTGATGCATAGGTTCATGCAGTTTTATTTCACGAGTGTTTCCCAGGTCAGTAGTGACGGTGCAGATGGCCAGTTTTATATCAAAATGTAGCCAGTAATATCGTGTATCTAAATCATATATCGATCGTGGCTAATGGTTTTTTGGTTTTCAGGTCCGGAAGTATGGAGTGTCAAGTAGAGAGGAATGAACATTTCCGTCATCTGCTCCTCTACGAGTTTAACAAGATATCCACAGCCGCCGAGGCTACTCGACAAATTTGTGCTGTGTATGGGGAGGATGCTATTGCTCCAAGGACAGCCCGCAAATGGTTTGAGCGGTTCCGAGGTGGCAATTTTGACCTCAACGACTCTCCACGCTCAGGTCGTCTATCTCACTTTGATGAGGATCGTTTGAACCATCTCATCTACTTGGATCCGCGTCAAGACCACTGAGATGGACTGTGATCAGGCCACAGTGGTGCGACACCTGGAACGTATGAGAAAGGTCCAAGAATTGGGGTCTTGGGTGCCTCACGCTCTCACCGAGGACAACAAGAATCAGCGTGTTGCCATATGTGATAACTTGCTCGCCCGTTATCGTGAATGTTCTTAGCAACTTTCTGTCACGTATTGTTACTGGAGATCAAAAGTGGTGCCTGTACGTGAATTTCAGGCGTCGGAGGGAATGGTTAAGCCCAAACAAGAAGCCCACACCATGTCCAAAACATGACCTTCATCCCGCGAAGATCATGTTGTGTGTCCGGTGGGACATGGAAGGCATTATTCACTGGGAAATGCTGCCGAGGAATCGGACCATCAACGCTGCACTCAATTGTGAGGGACTCCGTCGTATGGAGGGAGTAATTCAGCAGAAACGGCCACATCGGAGCCATGGTGTCCTTCTCCAACATGATAACGCACGCCCTCACAGTGCAAACATGACCAAAATGGTCATTCAGAACATGAAATGGGAAATCCTTCCACATCCGGCCTATTCTCCAGATGTCGCCTCTTCAGACTATCACCTGTTCCGATCTCTGTCGAATGCACTCCGTGGCAAAACGTTCAACAATGATGTTGATCTCCAAAATTTCCTTGATGATTTCTTCGCAGCAAAACCTGCACGTTTTTTCAAGAATGGCAGATCTATCCAGATGTTGGGATACCATCGTAAACAATGGGGGGGATACATAGTTGATTGATTCCGTTTTCCCTTCTGATGTAATACATTCCTGTAGTGCGGTGAAAAAATTGGCATGAACTTATGCATCAACCCAATACACAAAATGATCTAGTACTCCTAAGAAACTCGCCACTCAATGCATATTGTTTTGCGACGTGTGTTTTATTTCTTTTCCGAAACATTATTCAGTCCCACTTTTTCTCTTTCTTTATAAAGGCTGTAGTTCTCAAAGATATTTCTAGCTGCAAGCAGTTCATGTTTACAACGAACAGTCCGAAAACTAAAGTGGTCAATTTCGTCGCAGCAATTTGCACTGGTTTCTCCTCCACTCCTGCGGTATCGTAATTCACCGCCTCCACTTGATCGATCTTTCTTGTCTGTTGCCAGTTCTTGCCTGAGGAATATTTTATGCTATTTCACAAAACCACTCTCGGAGTTTTAAAATGTTTACTGTTTATCTTGCAGAAAAGTTCTCAATTTTTTTTTTCGGCTTTTACATTTCTTTCCCACTAATGGAGGTACATTAGATTTTAGTCCCTCTTTTGTGTAAACATTGCTTAAGAGCGTTTTTATGCTTCAGCTATAATATTAGCAGGGTTCAATTTGATATCTTATGCACATTCTTTGTAAGTATCATCCCGATTTTTCAGCATAGCTTTTTAAACTTTTAGTTATCTTACGATATTCTTCCCGATATTAACCGAGACATTCACTGTGCACAAACTGTACTACATGTTATAATGGGTTGGCCAAAAAGTCATTGCGTTTTATACACATAGATGGCGAAACATGTCTTGAAAGGTAACTAACGTTATTTGAAACCGGAAGTTCATTATGTAACGTGACAGCTGACAGTTCAAGCTTGTTTTAGGAACAGAAAGAGAACGATTTCGTTAACAAGTGTTTGTTTGGCGTCGATTTCAAAATGGAAATTCAAAAGTAACATTTTCGTCATGTTTTGCTGTATTACTTTCGAAAAGGAAAAAACGCTGTGCAAGCTCATAAAAAGTTATGTGATGTGTATGGTGAAGATGCCTTAAAACTACGGCAGTGTCAGAACTGGTTTGCGAAATTTCGGTGCGGAGGTTTTGATGTGAAAGATGCACCACGCTCAGGAAGGCCAATCAAGATGATGACGACAAAATAAAGGCATTGATGAATCCAATCGGCGTTTAACGCCACGAGAGATTGCTGTAAATCTGAACATATTAAAATCGAGCGTTGAAAACCATTTAAAGCAACTGGGATACGTTAGTAAGCTCGATATGTGGGTACCACATGAGCTCAAAGAAATTCATCTCACTAAGCACGTTGACATCTGCGATTCGCTCTTGAAACGCGAAGGAAACGATCCGTTTTTGAAACGTATGATAACAGGCGATGAAAAATGGATCGTCTACAACAACATCGAACGAAAAAGATCGTGGAGCAAGCGTGATGAACCTGCTCAAAGCACTTCACAAGCAGATATGCACCAAAGGAAGGTTACACTGTCAGTCTGTTGGGATTTCAAAGGTATTGTGTATTTTGAATAGCTCCCAAGGAACCAAACCATTAATTCGGACGTGTACTGTCGTCAGCTGGATACATTAAGTGATGCAGTCAAACAGAAGCGTCCAGAATTGGTGAATCGCAAAGTTGTTGTGTTTCACCATAACTCAAGACTACATACAAGTTTGGCCACTCGTCAAAAATTGTTGCAGTTTGGACGGGATGTGTTACCACATCCACCTTATTCGGCAGACCTGGCACCATCATACTACCATTTGTTTCGTTCTTTGCAAAATGCCTTGAATGGTAAAATCTTCACTGCTGATGAGGCTATCAAATCGTTCCTGTAACTGCTTTTTGCCGAAAAAACAAAACAAAAACTTTTATCATGAACTTGCCTGCGAGATTGCAAAAGGTCATCGAACAAAATGGACAATATGTTGTTAACTAAAGTTTTTGTTTCCCATTCAAAATTCGCATTTCATTTACAAAGGAAAAAACGCAATTACTTTTTGGCCAACTCAGTGGTATCATAACGATCGTTCGTATTCAGGAATCTTGCTATCAAATCCGAGAATTACTTCGACGTAACATTCACAATACTTGTTTTATAAAAACTGTTGACAAAATTAAATGAACTTTAAGAGCATTCCAAAGTACACTGCTGTCCAAAACTTTAGGACGAGGTACATTCTGACCAGTTAAAATAGGAAAATGACGTTTAAGCAGTATTGTTGGTAACAGCAACAACAAAACGAAACGCACGACATCGAAAATCATGAATATGCAATAGAGATCGAAACAGAACAAATGTTACGAAGGAGGTACAGGATCACCTGTCGTCCAATGACACTCTTCCATCAGCATTGCATAAACAGACTATAGGGCGGAGTCCTCACCAGGTGGTGATATGTCCAATACGCACCGCAAAGCTACCTGTTTGGAACAGCTGTGCCCTGCTTAGCAACATGTGATGTAGGAGCTCTTGGGTAAACTACTACACCCTGCGGGAGCACCCTGATAAGTGCTAGAACGATTTCCGGTGGGAGATCCTACCTAACCAATACTTTATCCACAGATGTTGTGCGGTGAGGACAAGTGCTATCGTCCATAAAAAGGAAATCTGAGCCCAGAGCACCACGGAACAGACGAACGTGTCGAAGAATCACATCACTGCCGTACAACTGTCCGGTGATTGTCACTTGATCAATCACCTGCAGTTTGGTACGTCCATTAACCATGATACCGGCTCACACCATGACGCCACGACCGCCATATCTGTCCCATTCAACGATGTTCTTTGCATCACGCGCAGTCCCACGTCCCCCCCCCAGACCAATTGCCCCTTGGAATACGACGAAAGACTAAAGCGGCGTTCATCTGTGAGCATTACCTTGACCCACTGATCTGAAGAGCAGTCAACGTAAGACACACACCACTGATGCCGGGCTGTACGATGGGCTCTATACTGTCCGGTGATTGCCACTTGATACATCACCTGCAGTTTGGTACGTCCATTAACCATGATACCGGCCCACACCATGACGCCACGACCGCCATATCTGTCCCGTTCAACGATGTTCTTTGCATCAAGCGCAGTCCCACGTTCCCTCTAGATCAATTGCCCCTTGGAATACGACGAAAGACTAAAGCGGCGTTCATCTGTGAGCATTACCTTGACCCACTGATCTGAAGACCAGTCAACGTAAGACACACACCACTGATGCCGGGTTGTACGATGGGCTCTATATAATGGTAGACAGCGTATGGGTTTCCAGGCACATATATAGTCCAGTCTGTCTTGACATAGTCTGGCGCAAAATTTGCACATTTCCGCTTGCTTGAAGACTATTAGTCAAAGTGGCCAAGTAATGTCATCCTGCTGCCTCGTACAGCTCGAATGACCTTCAGCAAAACATCTGACAGTGGTTCTGTGTCTCTTGAACTCTGACCAATGCCACGGCACTAGGATGTGTGCTACTCCGAACTCTCTGGCAACATCGGCTACTATCTGGCCTTTTCTGAGCTTGCCGATAATTCAGCCTCTGGTAAAATCATTCATATGAGTTCAGCGAGACATCCTTTCGTTATCTTGGACATACATTTTTTCGTTCCGTCGCAGAATCACATGAAAACCAGAATGAACTCATATGAGACACGACTCAATCTCCTGCCTATATACACCCTAGGCAGCTGTCACGTGCTCAAAGCAAATCTGCATACGGACTGTGTATCACGGAATGTCATCATACGTCACACCGCATTCGTGTACATATATTAGCAATTTGTCTTTTACGGTCCCTAATCGGCAGATTTCATGCTCGTCCTTACGTTTTGGACAGTAGTGTAGTTGTACAATTTCTGGGACAGACAATTTATACATAAATCGTAATAACCACTGCAAAATAAAAAAAACCTTGTAATCCTGGCTCTGAACTGTAGTTACTTTTGGTTTGTAAATATAAGAAACTATAAAATGAAACACCGTACGAATTAAAAGGTTTAAATACAAATTACGAGACAAGTACAGCGCATGTAAGAAATAAGGCATAATGTATTAATTTGCCCATTTCAATTTATCATATTCATAGAGAACTGTTGCATCTGTTGACCTATATATGCATCTGCCATATTCAGTAATTTGCAACACAATACTCCATTCACAAAATGTCTGTGCCAGTGGTATAAGGATTTCTGCACCTAATTTATATACTTCCATGAAGTGCCTTAAGGGAATTCAAAGAATTCACACAATTCTTCAAACATTTGCCGGTACCTGGAACCAAATGTAAGTCTTCTATAAGTAGGGTGCACAGAAACGGATGCATAAACGACTCCACGTCATAATTCCTATAGTGCATTTAAGCAAAAACTGTTCTCTAGCATTTTTGGATTTTGGGCTTACTTGGCAAGACACGTCGCTCCAAAATTTTGTGACGTTATTTCAGTGTCTGACGCCGGTCTCCGCTGGCAGTCCAAGAATTCCATATTCTGCGATTGTTACCTACAACAAATTATTTCACATCCATAGCTCAAGAAAATTCAGCTCATTCTTGAACAAATAATGGACTTTATACCGTTAGTTCTCCCTTTGCGCGATGCTTTCATTTTACGGTTTAATGACACTGCTGTGCGGATAACGTCGAGAAGATTCTGGAGGCTGCAAGTACATAATTACCATAACGTTAATCGAGTACCATGCGTACGTCACAATGTCCTACACAGCATTCTACTTAATCGTCCTGTTACTTTTGCAAACACACAAAAGCTAAAAAGTTCGGCACTAAGAAAATAACGGTGCAGTACTCAAAATTAGTGCTCACAAAACACACAAGTGTGTAAAACAACGTACTTCATGGCGACACAGATATGCCAACAGCAATCGCTTTTAGTTCCCGTTCTTCTCATGACTACAGCACAACACGCAGATAACGTATTAAAGCGTGCTAATGATTTACTGTCAAGTGTCATCCACTTTCGAAAGGACATCGTACCACGCACATCCTTTTGGCGTTATCTGCATATGTTTATTGAAAAACGCAAACATCTTATTTTCGTCCATATGCGTGTTTCTCTAATACAAGCTTCACGAGATAGTTTCAGTCCGATAGGAAGCATCTTCTTTTACCTGTTTGTTGAGATTCATGGAACGGCGTCGGACTTGGAAATGACGTACAAACTTCAGGTCCATACACCTCACCAAATGTACCATAAATCAGAAAATTGACAGACATTTTTTTTACTCCATTTTATTACAGAAATCACCCTCTGGGATTATTATGCGCCGTTTCCATAGTGATGGGCAGTGAGGATTTCAAATATAAATAATATTCGCTAAGTTGCCTTTACGCGGAAAGTACAACACAATTACGTTATGTAAAAAAATCAGCTTTCTGTTCTTCGTGTGTATTTATTTTATTTTAAGGTTCCTCCTAAATGCTCTTATTGCAGCTGATAATTCCTAAGATTCCCTACACGCTCTATTCTATTTCTTGTATGCAGGGCCCGATTTAGGTCAGCGGAGGCCTTGTGCACATCCTATGTTTGGGGCCCCCTCGATTAAAATTACCAGCTAACAGCTGAGAAGAATATTTGCTGGTAAAATTTTTTTATGCAAGCAATTTTTCTAGTAGTAAAACAATAAAATGCATCCCACAGGCTAGTCATCTTTACAGCCAATGTAGATTGTAACAGACTAGCATTCACACCACTTGTACTTCCCCGCATCCGCAGAGCTTACAGCTGTAACATTAATTACTCTGGAATTCTTCTTTTGTTTTATGGTATCATTTGCAAAACAAATAACTATCCTCCCAGAGATATAATTTAAAACTTCTAGTCTACCATAAATTTAATGGAAATGATGAACCGATGGTAGTTTAAGCTGTAATTAGTAATCCCTCACAAAATGTTACAGCTGACAACACACATTGTGGGATAAATTATTGCAACAGTGCATGTAAATTATTACAAGTTTTTAAATAAAGTAGTGTCATTTGAACTTTTTCGGTATTTTCATTTATGTGAAAGTAAACCCAACATAATTATGAATATTGATTTACAGATTTTGTTCTCACAAAACTAATACTAATAAAGATATTTTTAGTAAATTCTACATGTTTTGCTGAAATGCTTTTCATGTATAATATATCGTATTGCTGCGAATATAGGCTTCACCCGTGTATGAGACTTCAAGGAAAAACAGGAGCGTGATTATAAGTCACACCCCATTTTTAAACAAACCATTAAAAATGTATGAATAAAAATATTTAAAAAATACTTGATAATTTTTAACTGTTGAATTGGCAGCAGGACATTGAAAAATGGCTTTTTTCTACCTTTTGTGGCTGCAAAATCATCAATTATATCGTCAAAACTTAAATCTGCTGTTACATCACTTTTAATGGACAGTATATGAAGAGCATCAACTGACTCTTCTTTTAAACTTTATGCTTTGTTCTTTTCAGAACCACAAACGAGCGTTCATTTGAACATTTGGAAATTGGTATTGGTAAAAAAATCTTGAGACATGTGTCAACAATGAGAAAAATATGAACTAAATTCAAGTTCCTTAACTTCCCAAGGCAAGTGAGGGGATCTGTGCTCTCAGTGAATGAATTGTTTCATCAGGATTCGAAATTGAAGGAACTCTTCAGCAAAGTCTTCTTCAAAAGTTCATTTGAAAACTGCTTTCGCAACAATTCAGCTGCTTCCATCACATCACTTAGGTCATTCTTGTAGACAAATCCAAATCTAGAGTCCAATTCCTCGTATGACTTCTTTCTGGTTTGCAACTGTGAAACAAGATTGTCACACATTACCTAAAAAGTCTGAGTGATGAATGAATCTCGATTATTAAAAAAAATGTCTGGTGTTGATGAATCATCTAGAAGTCGATTCTTGGGTATTTTCTTCCTACTTGAGGATTCATAATCCATTTCTCTCCCTAACTGGTTGTATTCTTTCTCGAACAGTTAGAAATTTTTTCTCACGAAATTCAGGATGAAGTCAATAATTGACTCATACAATGGTAAAACTAACGACAAATTGCCCATGGGAGATTGAAAGGGAAGTGCTCACTTTGTTGATTCGTTGCAATATTGTCTCAGATAATTATTAACAAAGCAGTCTCTTTTTTCATTAATTTGGCATGAATAGACTTAACAATATATTTGGTTTTTAGAGGTAGTTTGGAGGCCCCCCAAATTCTGAGGCCCTGTGCACGTGCAGAAATCAGGCCCTGGTTGTATGCAATATTCTAAGATTCCCTACATGCTCTATTCTACTTGTTGTACCTCACATTCTCAGATTCCCGACATGCCCCATTTTACTTGTTGTATGACATGTTCTAAGATTCCCTACATGCTCCATTCTATTTGTTGTATGACATATTGTAAGATTCCCTACATGCTCTACTCTACTTCTTGTATGAAATATTTTAAGATTCTGTACATGCTCTATTCTACTTCTTGTATGCAATATTCTAAGATTCCCTACATGCTCTATTCTACTTGTGTATGGCATAGTCGTACAAAATTCTTCATGGAACTAACTACAGAAAAAACATCCCACAAAAACTATAGGAACAACTTGCCTCTATAAATCCCTTATGCCTGGAAATATGCTTTAAATTATGAATCTGATATTAATTACATGGATTGTAATAAAAAAAGTCAACACTAGTATACAACAGAGTGCGCAAAGCTACAAACTCATATTCGCATTCGAAAGAGGAATCATCAGGCAGCCATGCTATAGATGATCTCGAATTGTGATACTGAAATATATTCGTATAACTTCGTACTCTTATTTTAAGTTCTTACGGAGACAAATGTTTGCTGTCATGTGCCGCAGGAAAGTTAAGTCAGGCAAAGCATCAGGAGGCGGAAGTTCGACATCTGAAATATGCGGAGATATCCGAAGCCAAAATGCTGCTTGCAACAGCACAGTGGGAGGAATGAGGGATGAAGCAGGTAAGTACCATACTTGTCATAACTTCCGTCGTTCCATCAAGACAGCCTTTGAAGGTGGGAAAAGTAACAAGAGTAATATCTTCATCTCCGAAGGAAATTCAATATACTGTAGATGTAAACATTCCCATGATGAACTTCGTACGACTGTGCCAAACAAGAAGTAGCATAAAAGGCACGTATGGACTCTTATGAATTATGAACTGCAACAAAAAGCACTCATAAGAAATCTAAAAATAAAATAAATACACGCGAAGAACACAAAGCAGATATTTTCATACACACACCGGCCACTGAATCAGAACCTTTATGCAGATGTCCGTAAAAATCACTTACGCTGCGAATATGCAAAATACGTGGTCACGTGAACTAGGCAAATATTTAAGACTGCTTCTCGTCAGTAGTGTTGATCACGACGGGAAAAACAAGGGAACTTTCGGAGTTCGATAAGGAGCTCATCGTGGATGCCCGTCTGACCGGAGCGATGATTTTGAATATTGACTGGTTTCTCAAAAGGTTAGATATTCCGTGTCTTAAATCAGTGGAAAAAAACCCCCCACATTGCTTGTCTAAGAGGCGTAACCGTGGCAAGATGACAATCTGTCAGGAACGAGATCGCCGTCGCCTGAGAAGGCTTGTACGGAGAAACAGGACTTCCCGTGAACATCAATTGACCGAAGCATTCAATGAAGGCTACTGCCGACCCATAGAACTATGCGCAAGGAGTTGAAAAGAATCGATATTGGCAGTTGCATGGAAACCACGGATTACTGCGAAGAACCGGAAAGTTGGCCTACAGTGGTGTCAGAACACACAGTGACTGGACACTGGAAGACTGCAAAAAGTCATGTGGTCCGACGAGTCGCGATGCACCTTGTTCTGTACCAAGGGCAGGTAGAGAGTTTGGCGGTAGCTTAATGAAGTAATGGACCAAGCTTGTCTTGTAACCACAACTCAAGGTTCTGGAGGTGGTGTCATGGTATGGTGCACGTTCTGTTGGTACCAAACGGGTCCCCTGATGTTGCTGGAAGATCAGGTTCCATCCAAGGATCTGAACATTGCTGCCCATCAAATCCATCTTGCAATGTTGACTTTACATCCAGTAGGTGACGACTGTTTCATTGACAACAATGCTACAGTCCATCACACAAGATGTATTCAGCATTGGTTCAGCGAGCATGACAGCGACTTCCACATCTTGCCTTACCACCACAAATCCTGGATCAAAACTCCATTGAGAATGTATGGGACATGTTAAAAAAACAGATTCGGGACCAAAGTCATTTCAATCAAATATGAACCCGTTAATGGACTGTTTATGTGAACACTTGGCATGTTGCAGCCGTAGATGCACCCAAACAACTTGTGGAATAAATGCCAAACCGCATACATGCTGTAATTCTGGCTAAAGGTGGTCCAACTGGTAATGAACAGAAGTTCCTAATTCAGTGGCCGGTATTTGTACATCGTTAGTGTGTTTTAAATCTATTGGGTTGATGCATAAGTTCATGCCGTTTTATTTCACGAGTGTTTCCCAGGTCAGTAGTGACGGTGAAGATGGCCAGTTGTATATCAAAATGTAGCCAGTAATATAGTGTATCTAAATGATATTGCATTGTGTGATTGTGGCTAATGGTTTTTGGTTTTCACGTCCGGAAGTATGGAGTGTCAAGTAGAGAGGAATGAACATATCCGACATCTGCTCCTCTACGAGTTTAACAAGGGATCCACAGCCGCCGAGGCCACTCGACAAATTTGTGGTGTGCAGGGGGAGAATGCTATTGTTCCGAGGACATCCCATCCCGCAAATGGTCTGAGCAGTTCCGAGGTGGCAATTTTGACCTCAACGACTCTCCACGCTCTGGTCGTCCATCTCACTTTGATGAGGATCGTTTGAACCATCTCATCCACTTGGATCCGCATCAAACCTCACGCGAATTGGCCACTGCGATGGACTGTGATCAGGCCACAGTGGTGCGACACCAGGAACGTATGGGAAAGGTCCAGAAATTGGGGTCTTGGGTGCCTCACACTTTAACCGAGGACAACAAGAATCAGCGTGTTGCCATATCTGGTGCCTTGCTCGCCCGTTAACGCGAATGCTCTCAGTAACACAAACCCTTTCTATCACGTATTGTTACTGGAGATAAAAAGTGGTGCCTGTACGCATCGGAGGGAATGGTTAAGCCAAAACAAGACGCCTACACCACGTCCAAAACATGACCTTCATCCCGCGAAGATCATGTTGTGTGTCCGGCGGGACATGGAAGGCATTATTCACTGGGAAATGCTGCCGAGGAATCGGACCACCAACGCTGCACTCTATTGTGAGCGACTCCGCCGTGTAGAGGGAGCAATTCAGCTGAAACGGCCACATCGGCGCCATGGTGTCCTTCTCCAACAGGATAACGCACGCCCTCACAGTGCAAACATGACCAAAATGGCCATTCAGGACATGAAATGGAAGATCCTTCCACATCTGGCCTATTCCCAAGATGTCGCCCCTTCAGACAATCACCTGTTCCGATCTCTGTCGAACATATTCCGCGGCAGAACGTTCAACAATGATGTTGATCTCCAGAATTTCCCGGATGATTTCTTTGCAGCAAAACCTGCACTTTTTTTTCAAGAATGGCATTGCAGACCTATCCCGACGTTGGGACACCATCGTAAACAATAAAGGCGGGGGGGGGTACATAGTTGATTGATTCCATTTTTCCTTCTGATGTAATACATTCCAATAGTGCGGTTAAAAAAAACGGCATGAACTTATGCATCAACCCAATAGTTTAGTTAGCAACACCATCACAAAATATAAAATTTATAATTACGATTCAATTTCATAAACAGGAAGTTGGAACAACTTTGCTCATTGTCGTGGATAAAGGCTACAATAGAATTGTTGCACGGGAAAGATTAAGTCAAGCAAGGCCTGCTTACTGCACGGGTAGGCAAGGCCCTGGTCTCCCTCTTTAAAAAAGACCCCTTTTTTAAAGTTTTTTCTAGGAATGACCTAATCGTTACCGAACTTCTTTTCATAATTACATATTTTATGCGTGAAGTTTTGCTATACCCTCTCATCGGTCAATATCCAATTCTTTCATTATAAAAGAGCTGTTTCAATTTTCGCAAAATACTTTATTACTATTCCTTGAAATCGCTGCCTCACTTTAAAGATCACAGCCAAGTTTACTTAGGATTTAGGTTATTGAATGACGAAAATCATAATCTTAGCCCGAGTTTTATGTCAAGATCGCTGTAAATGGAGAATTTTATACGGCAACGGTAAGTAAAAATTATCTGGTAGTTTGTATTTCTTTGTAGAGCTAACCTATGAATCTCAGAGAACAACTTAGTGATATGATGATAAAATCATAATCAATTTTGCTTTATAATTTGTTAAATTATTTGATTATTAAAATTTCTTATTACGAATTTGTTGATTACTAATATGATTGTACGACTTTTCAGCTATTCATTACAGAGTCAAATTTGCTATAAGGAATGTATTATGAAACAGCTCCCTCATTTGATGCCAAGGTTGGTTAGAAGGAAATGGGGAAATATATATATCGTGTTGTGTGTATAACGTGACATCTCCTGCGCTATACACTGACGAAATAATTTGCTTCGATGCGCGTGGACTCGCCATTTTCCTAAATGTGTACAAATTAATGGTGGGACCAGATTAAGTTACATTAAATCATCACTTCAAAAATAGTTAAGGCTAAGCATAAGGTTCACAGAAACGTTTCCTAGCAATCCAACTAGTACGAGGTGAGCAATAATTATTTCATTTTCAAATTTCATTGATTACCCAGCATGCAATGGACTGAAATATTTGGATGATGTCTTACCCTGAATCAACTGTATAACGTACAAGTTTGTCCGCGCCGGGCCCCCTCACTCCGGAGTAAGTCGCTCTCCCAACACAGCTACGCGGAACATGTGCTATTACGGCTATCTGCCTTTATCTCATGTGCGTCCTGCGGGGCAGGCACGTCACAACTGCTAGTCATCCTTCGGTCCTGGAGTTGAGGATGGGGCTTTACTCCCAGTAACCTTTCCTTCTTGCTTCCATGAGATGGGGCTGGTATACTACGAGGATAAAACGCAGCCCGGGGTTGCTTTCGATTCGTTTGAAACTACTTCTCCTAATCTTCTTGTCACCGCGCCTAACAACTACGCATGGTTTATTTATCACTGCCTCTCTACTTCTAACTTCATCTTACCACTGAGATCCACAACTTAAACATACTTCTTGATTCTCTCGTCCCGACTTTTTGACCCACGCACGAACATGCATCCGGACCTGAACCTTTTTGACCACTTCGATTTCTCCAAGCTTTCGCTTTTATTTTCTCCGTCGGCTTCGTTCACTGCCCTGCTTCGAGGCGTGTTCTCACCCCCTGGAGGTTTCGCCTTCATTGGTTCCTGTGTCTTCTCTCATCCGCTAGTGGTCCGCCGTCCGGTGGACGCTGACCAGTGGCTATTTCGAGCAGCAGATGGTCTTCTGGCCTGCTGACCATCTGCAGACCTAAGCCCTTTAAGAATTTATTTGACCCTGTCACCCTATTTTGGAGTTCTATTATCAGACTATCCGGCAATACCTTTCTAAATTTTTAAGTACGCTCGAATACACGCATGGCCGTCTGAGTTATGTTCCCCGACACAGAGACTGGGTGACAGTTATTACATAAGTGTTACCTGCTGACCAGACTTAGGCAGAGCTTCTATTGCGAACTCTCGCCAAACAGCTGCCGCTGGCCTATTGTTAGCTGAGGCTGTAGTATGTAATCCCTATACCAGAGGTTCCCAATCTGTGCGTCGCGACGCCCCAGGGGTCACCGGTCTTAGTCCGGGGCGTCGCGAATATATGCAAAAACTAAAACTTACAAATTATAGTGAAACTCAACATGCAAATTCTCAAGACGTTTACTTATTTTAAAGAATGAATTGTAAGAAAATATTTAAAGAATAAAGAAAACACATCATTCTTCTTGTTGCGAAAGCGTTCCCTTCATCTGACTCGTTCCGCCCGCAGTCTGAAAATGGACTGAGCCAGGCAAGATCAAGCGATAACGTTCTGCCGCCACATTGTTGGGCGCTTAGTTTACTACACAGTCTTCATTCGATACATATGTTGCGTGTATAAACATTCGTTAGAACTGAGCTGCTGTGTTTTAATAACTGTGAACGTAGTTATTTCTATGCGAGTGTGTGTTGGTTTATGATAATGAAGAAGTTTTTAAATAAAAAACGTGGTGTAGAAGAAGTTGCAAGTAGTTCTAAACAGGCGAGAGGGAATAAGTCAAAAATTTATAATGCCAACATACTTGGATTTCGGTTTCACGTGCACTGTTGTTAAGAACGAAGAACGTCCTCAGTATGAAATATGCCTGAATACAAGCTAGTATTGTAAATGACTATTTCCTTTTTAAAAAATACCACAAACTTGAATTATGGATTTTTTTTAAATTTTGGATGTAGGACGTCGCGCGGAGAACGTGACATGTGAAGGGCGGCGTGCTCTCAAAAAGTTTGGGAACCCCTGCCCCATACTACACTACCGTGCTTGTTCTTTGCAAATGCCTGGCGTTGAAAATACATTTCATTTCGTTTTCAGAATTTTACACCTGGCCTGGCGTTCCGGTCTTTCTTCCCACGCGAAAGGCAAGTTCAAAAAAAAACAACAAAAAAAAACAACAACACAGCAAATCTTAATGCGACCTAGGGCGGGATAATACCCTACCTACTCCCTCAAACCCTATCAGGAATTACTTTAATTTAAATGATTTATTAATTAATCTCTTTAAATACCGAATTTGAGTATTTCTTAACTGAACAATGTGCCCGAAATCAGAAGAATTTCCGCGGCAACACTCCGTACAGTCTCAACGCTGTCGCAACAATATCTGCAGCACTCCACACGACGTTTTGCTCTCGAGATTTACATTGACTCATTGTCAGCGTTGTCAAAACTTATAAGGAAAGTCGGAAAAGTATTGTGCTGTTCATTGGGAAAAAATCTAACTGATAACGAAATTTACACTGGAACTCAAAAGGAAGGTTAAATTCACATGTTTTTCTCTAGCTTTTAGTTTTCCTTTACTTTTAGTCTTTGCGCAGAACACTACATCGGTTATATCCATAAAGACATCAAATCCGGATACGCTGAGTTTTGATCCTTGATGCACTTTTTCACGTCAAATTCTACCGCAAACATAGTCATGTGGAATTACCGAAATAACGAAAAAGATACCAGTAACAAGCGATGAAATACTTACAAATTGTCGAAAGGATAAAATACTTTGGGACTATATAGTTAACGTCTTGATTTAAATTACATTTAGACTGATTTTCAAACTTCGTTCCTAACTTGAACAGATCACAAATAGGACAAATTCAACGAATAAATCAAAGATTAAGACGAATGAAGTAGATGAAACGCAGATTTGGCAAGTAGTAGAACAAAGCGACAAGACAAGGCTTCCGTTACATAGTTACTCTCATTCATTAGCACTACTCATTGATGTACATTCAGACCACACGGGAATCTCCTCAGCATTAGATCTCTCATGTAAGTCCTCGCCACGTGATGCATTGCGATGTGTAAGTGCTCTGAGAAGCGAGGCCGCTCTTCTGAGCGCTGTCGCAGCAAATTTGATGGAGGCTGCTAATGACAGCAAATGTCTACAACACAAGGCTAGGAATCGTTCGTTCATGCAGAGTGAAGGAAAAGGACCGGTGGGTGAGACACTTGACCTTTCATTTAACAAGAAAGATGACATCGGGTGTAATGAATACTTCTTTTGACAAAAGGCTAAGATCTAGTAGGCAAAAGTGCTTTTTTTTTTTTTTTTAAATTTAAACTGTGCAGTCAGCATTTTATTTTTTTTTATTTTACAAAAACTCGAATATTACGTCCCCTAGAGTAAAATTTCTGTAATAGAAAAGGTGGGAAAACGCATAAAAACGCTTGCTATAGTGAAAATTTGACAATGCTATTTTTGTTCTTGGAAGGTACTACAAAGGTTTTTCAAATGAAACTAACTCTCATTGTTGAGTTTTCTGTTGAATTTCTGGATGTGCCTGCATGCAGTATTTTTAAAATAGGACAAAAAACAAACAAACAAAAAAAAAAACAAAAAACTCCAGGTAGGCTCAGTTCCGATTGAGCCGTCAGTTTAGAACGTAGGACTACGACTTGCAGATCGGAGAGTTGAAATGAGCTAGTCGAGTATGGTTTCAAAGCGTATATTTAATTTGTTATAGACAACACAGGTCTATGATATGACGAGTAGCTTGCATATTTTTTACAAATAATGCTGGATACATTGCGAATACAAAGCAGATCGACACACGAATTACCCAACGTGGTGCTCTGTCATTTTGGGCTTCTTACAGTCCTCATCACTTGCTCTTGCCTCTCGTTTAGATTTTCTCTAGTTTTGCTTGCGTTCATTCTGCGAATTGCGCGGCATTGTCGAAAATGTTAACCGGTTCACACGAAAACAATTTTCAAAATTTTTAGTTTAAACCCTTGCGATATGGTTCTTGATATATTTGAGTAGATCTCGTCGAGAGCTTTAAAACGATACCACGCACAGTCGTTTTGCACTCACGGTTGTCCAGATAAACCACCGCGATATTGTCAAAAGTGTTCACCGGTTCACAAGAAAACAATTTTTAAAATGTTCAGTTCAAACCACTGCAAAATGTTCTCCGTATATTTGAATAGATCTCGGAGAGCTTTAAAACGATACCACGCACAGTCGTGTTGCCAAGATAGACTGAGTCGAACGCGGCGTCACACCCAAAAATATTGCATCATCTCCCACGCGCACAGGGAGCGAGGGGAGCACGATGTATTGCGCAGTACGCGAATTGGACTCCATGCTGTTTACGAATATGCTAACACGATTAGTGTGCGGCACGTATTTTTAACGCTCTAATGATTTTAATTGGGACCTATTTTTGTCACAGGCAGTCGGCCGTAGGTCGCCCCATACTATCCGCGGAGTCAGACTTAGTCCTATGCGTCAAAATGCCGCCCCGGGTGGCTGAGTGGTACGAAAAATCGGCTTCTAATTCAATAGGGTCGGGGTTCGAATCCCGTGAGGTATGGATGATGTGTTTGTCTTATTTCTCTGTATCTCCCTCTTGCCTGGAACTAGTGGCCCTAAATTAGGGTCGGGCGATTGCTTAGAGCCCACTGAGTTGCTTATGGTGGTCGTTAAACCCATAAAAAAAAGTTTTTGAATTTACAGTAGAAAGTCGATTTAATATTTTTTTTTTTTTTTTTAATATTGGGACCACAGCTTATATACGTACAGTATGAAAAACCTGAACAGTAAAGCAATGAAACATTATATAGTCGCCTTTCACTGCAGGAAAGATATTTTTCGAAGTTTTATCCAGAACTTTTGACTATATTTCCGTCTTGATGACCGACTGAGTGACAGCTGAGGTTTCGTGGAGCATGGGTCACAAGTAGCCGAGAAACGCAAGGCTCAAAATCTAAACACAGTATAAAATGAAGCCCCCGGTAGGCGTCTGTCTGTTTGTTCGGGCTAATCTCGCCGTCTATCTGCTGTTACAATGCGAGCCAGCCGACGATGACCCCGCTCCTCCATACGCTCTTGTCCACGGCAGTTGGCCCTTGCAGGAATGGTTTTACCGGATTCGATGTACCCATGGTGCACTCGCGACACAGTGGCTCGTGAAAATCCCAGTGCCTGCACGACTTCCGAGATGGAGTGACTCATTTGTCGGGTCCCGACAATTTGCCCACGATCAAATGCGCTTAGATCCTTCGTCTTACCCATACTGCGTTCGACTCTTACTGATTCCCGTCGCATCACTCCTTATATTGTCGGATCGCTGCATACGTCATTTCGTTTCCGTTTACAGGGCCGCCCTCAGCGCCACATTTGCATAACACCAGCTGTCTCTAATTCAATTGCTCTTCAGTGTATAACAAAAGGGAGCAGAGCAGTAACGATTTTAGTGACAAGTCAAAGAAACAACCTCCGTTCGCATTCTTTCGTAGCTTCCGCTGCCTAAACAACGATGCGCGGCGACCGGTTTACTAAACGTGTTTGCTCATTGGGAAAACGACGCGAGGCGCATGCACGGCGGCCTTTCGTTTTATTATTTTTTTTAATTTTTTATCGGCGCTCGCACAGACTAAATGCTTAGGCAGCTGAAAGAGAATTGGTATATCGGCGCTCGCACAGACTAAATGCGTAGTTGTTTCAGTCCACATGTATGTATCTCTTTGAATAGCTCTTCAATTAAAATTTAAATATTGTTTAACATTATGCCGAGACGAAAATCGAATATAGGTCGTAGTACATCAGACGCGAAAAAATTTGTTTATCCCGTCATAATGAAACTTTCCAAGAAACAGAATCTCGATTGGCAAATGACAGACAAAGAATGCCTTTACAAAGAGAAAGACAGTCGTCTGTTGAATGTAATAATCGTCTCTCTTTAGATTCGCCGTAAATTCTAAATTGCTACCGTGCGAAGCCGGGCCGGGTCGCTAGTAATTAAATAAATAAATTACCTTACTGTCCCAACAAGCCGTCTAATTTTACTTATCCATTTCTGTTATATTGTTTTTGGGCAGGGCAGTAGCTAAAGGAAGGGCAGGGAGTGCGGTTGTCCCCTAGATTGGTCATTCCAGGGGCGTAAATTCATGCTCGGGGGGGGGGGGGTGTAAAAATAGAAATTGTGACTAGAAAAGAAAGTTACACCCTTGTATTTTCTTTTTTTAGACCCTACTTAAGTTAGTGTTATACAGTATTCCATGATGTTAACCAGGATACAGAGTAGGGCTCGATTTCAACCAGTAGTTAGTAGCAGATTGCTAGCAAGCAAACGCATTTTGCTAAAGATAAAAAGTGGTTCTAGCAAAAGTTGCTAGTGGAAAAAGTTTGAATGTTTTAGTGTGAACTGTAAAGCGCCACTGCATTGCGCGTGTGGAATATTTTAGACACATACACAAAGGAACAACTGCTTTCTGAAAACGAATGTTTCTTGAAAAGTACAAACATTATAAAAACATTTTGGCACTAGCAGAAATATCTAGTATATTTCCCTTATCTACTTCTGCATGTGAGGTTGGGCTCAGTTTCATGACGAGAATCCAAGGTGTTTGGAGGGGCAGTTTAAACTTACAAACATTGAATGCTCTCATTAGTATTGAGGTTGAAGGTCAACCCAAAAACAAGTTTGACTCCAGACTGCTGTTTTAAAACGGCGTGATGAAAAGACCCGAAACCCTGATCCTAAACCATATGGAAAATAACTTATGATTTTGAATAGTGTTCTTGAATTTTGTGAATAAAGTTAAATAAAAAAAAATGTTTTTTTTTTAAATATTTGCATTCAAATTAAATCGGTAGAATTAATCTGTCAGGTTATGAAAAGGTGAGTTATTTCTAAATATTTGTAATCTTTTCAGCATTAGAATGTAACAGTTACAGGGGGGAAATCAAAATTTGTCATGATTGACTAATGGAGGAGGGCCGCCCCGGTGGCGCAGTGGTCTAAGGCGCTGGCCTCTGATCGTTCGTCCGTAAGGGGTCCGGGTTCGAATCCCGGTCAGGCATGGATGTTGTGTTTGTCTTACGGCACTGGCTTTCTCCCTTCCCTGGAACCAGTGACCCTAAATTAGGGACGGGCGACTGCTTATAGCCCATTGAGTTGCTCACGGTGGTTGTTAAACCTCCAATCAAAAAAAAAAAAAAAAAAAAAAAAAATGGAGGAGGACAGGTTAAATTTTTTTTTTTGTATAATGTTAATAAACTTTCGCTAGTCGATAATGCAATTTGCTAGTAAAAAATAAGGCCACTAGCAAGTGTTGCTACTGCTAAAAAAAACAAAAAAAAAAAAAAAAAAAAACGAAATCAAGGCCTGATACAGAGTAACATACACTATGAGGTGTGAACAACTCATGACCATGAAGGGAATTTTCTAAAACAGTGAATGAGGCATAAAAAACAAAGGTCATGGTGGTTAGGTTAGACACAATATGCTGATGTGTCTAACCTCCATGACCTTTCCGAACATGTCAGTGGGATGAAAAGCTGAATAATCAATTGTGCCCTGTAGCAGAAAGTTCTCTTAGCGTTTAACCTTGAACGGAATTTTTCCAAGCCCTACGCCTAAAGCTTCTTCCTATTGTTACGTTCACTATCCGATACTCATTCGTTCTGCGTTGGTTTGTTTTTCGTTCTGCATTTCTGTGGAGGGCTGTGTTGTCGGCGTTCACATAACGTCTATGCTTTAGTTGGCATTTGCAACCTGTGATTCTTGGGTATTTACCTAGTTT
Source organism: Macrothele yani (assembly GCA_039090855.1). Taxonomy (NCBI): domain Eukaryota; kingdom Metazoa; phylum Arthropoda; class Arachnida; order Araneae; family Macrothelidae; genus Macrothele; species Macrothele yani. Next base: position 122,856,955 of record CM076996.1, read on the forward strand.
TTACATTTTTAATAAAATTATGCCAAAAACATGAAGTGCTAGTTTTGAACGATCGTAATACTTTCCTATAACGGTAATTACTGTGTGAGAAAGTAAACACCACGTATTATTGAAGTGGAACTCGAAGGGGCGGAATTTTGAACTCTGAGGGGCGAAAGTTTGGACTTTGAGGGGGGCATAATTTTGAACTCTGAGGGGCGAAAGTTTGGACTTTGAGGGGGCATAATTTTGAACTCGAAGGGGCGTAATTTCAAGTCTCGCCCTCCCAGAAAAGAAAAGCTTGCTACGATTATGTTTTTTGGTCTTGAGGTTTTCAGTTGAATTTATGTGCTGTGTGTAGTAAAATGGTTATAACAAGATGGCACAGTGGAGATTTGCATATGGTCTTTGTGTATGTTACTTGTAGTTACAATTTCTGTTTGTCCCTTCCTGAAATCTAAGCTGTGGGCGGACATGATTTGATACAAAAAATAATTTTCCTTAAGCAGACTTTGAAAGAAGCGGATGTAATATGAAAAAGCGAAAATACTGTGTACGAAACGAAAGCAAGATGTTCGCCACAGAGAGAAGTATTGGAGGTAAAAAGAAATTTTTCGATAGGGTTTTTAGCAATAGTAATACTGACTAAATTATCGAGGTAAGTTAGATGAGTCATCGATCCTGCACCGCCAAACTTCTGGCTCCACAGGGTTTGGTTGAACTCTCTCGTCGCATCTCCCTTTTGGTAGACGCTGCGGTACAATCTCGATCAAGAGACCACAGATTCGGACACCCCGACTAATGGTGCGAACTGAGGAGGTCGTACTCGACGGACCGTGTCCATTGAGCAACCTCTAGGGAGATTTGCTCACCACGCAAGCAATTGTTTGGGCCGGAGCCTTTAAATCTGTTAAACACAGAAAAAAAAAAAAAAAGATACAAAGTCACATTGAATCACAAAAACATTGAAAAACTACAAAGTCAGAAACATAGACGAACGCACAATACGAGTTTCAACAATTCTATGGGGAACGCAGTCCCATCTTTCAGCATTCGTCACTTGAAGTTTAGCCATAGTCTATTCGGGTGAGAAGTCTTTCCAGTTCTCGTCTCAAACTGCCGGGTCTAGATTGGAGTGATCTGTGCTGAGCTTCAGCCGGAATTTTTCATTGGCGTGTCGGCAGTTTGGGCAGTTTGCGTTTGCCTTGCAGGTCTAGTGCTTGTGCCCTGCCTGGCCACATCGGGCACAAGACTAGATCTGTGCCTGGCACTTCGCTCTGTGGTGCCCGAAACCGTTGCACCGGAAACAACGAGTCTCGCGCAAGTACTCCTTACAGGTCAAAATCCTCCATCCGATGTTTACTTTGCCACGTTTGTGAAGGGTGTGGAAGTCCGTTGAGGCCAATTCAAACACACAGTGGATCCCCCCTTCCCCTTGATGGGGAAGAGAACCCCGCACTGCTCCGGTTCCTTCAACTCGTTTTTCCCGATTATCTTTAATAGGGCTTTATCTGTATCCGGGTCATCGTTCCCATATACAATCAGCCTGGGGAGTTTCTTGGCTGGGAGTTTAGCTCGATATCCCTCATTTAGGAAATCGTGCGTCTCAAAACAGTCTAGGAACTTCTGAACCCTTTCTGCCTTATCACACTCAACGAACACTCCTCCTTTGCTCACTTCCTTTACTCCTTTGATTCCAACACAAAGTCCCGCTGGTTTAAACATTGCTTGCACCTCCTCTTTCACGTCTGCCGCTGGTCTGGTGGGGTCCAGCGGATACACAATCCCAGCGTGATTCGTGAGAGGTTTTTTCTGCCCGCTGGGCTTTGCCTTTGCACCGGCAATTTCGGCGTAAGAACGTTGTTTCACTCTACTTTCCTTGCCTCGCTTTCTTTCCTGCAGTTGTCCCTTCAGACAAATGTGTTTTAGGATCTGCAACGCTTGCCTGGTATGCTCCGCCAGCATACAATCCAGGAGAGGTCTTATTTGTGCCCGCACATTATTGGACACTCTAGCGTTCTGATTGTCCAGGAGGGTGTTAAGCTCCTGAAACAGTCATAGGAACTCGTCTGCATTTCCACTCACTAAATCTTCAGTGCCTCTTTCCCCTGTGGTTGGGTTCTGGAGGCCCGAGCAAAATGAGCTACGCTCGTCTTACCCCGCACTTGGCCCACTCATGTTGAGCGGGGGGGGGGGGGTCTTGGATCGGTGGGAGCTCGTAGCTCTAGCAACAGCTGTTTTCGTTCGTAGGACGAACTAGTCTAATTGCAGGCGGGCGCGCCTTGCACGCGAACCTGAAGTGCCACCTGCCCTTTGTTTTCAGTTTCAATCAGTAAGAATTCTCGCCTGCTCGCTCCCCGGGGATGCCACCGATCCGCTGGTCAAATTATCGAGGTAAACAGCCATGAGCATTTACGCCTCATAGAGGCAACACTGATCACTGGAAAAATAATTAAAGATATTTTAACGCGTGGTACTTGTGCAAAATTTGGTAAATGTGTTTTAGGGTAAAAAATGAGCTGGGAGAAAAAGCAACTTTTTGGCAGGCAAGTAAGATGTTTTGGAGGCCTTATTTCCTCATTCGGGCCTTCCAGAAGCGATCTTTGCGAAAGTGGCGAAAACAAGGCAATGTCTTCAGGCTCACGACCCTAACCGAATTCCCCGTAGTATTTGCTGTGTTAGTAACTTCGGAGAATGCTCTTTTGAGATACGAAGCTGCTCAACACAGATAAGGCAGCGCACTTGTTAAGGGGCCAGATAAAGTCTACAGTTTGCATGGAAGGAAGCTCACGAAAAGGACCAGATGACATTCGGCAACTTTGTGCGAGGACATCTTTATGATCCATGGCTCTGAATTAAGGAAAGAAGTGCACCTAGCAACAGGGCAGTCCGGGTTAACACGCTGGAGCGGAGAGATGTTTTATTTTCTGCTCCGATTACGATGGCGCAGAAAGAGAAGGAGCGAAAGCCAACAGTTGGCGCCCGGTATGTAATTACAGGCCAAACAGACAAAGTGTAACAGCAGCAGGAACAGGCTGCGATAATCCGCGAACGATCCCTTGGTGAGAAAGAGAAACGGAGCTGAGGTGAAACCACTGCTGCCCGATCCCAGGGCGAAGACGCGTGTCGAACCTGCGTACTTCTTCAAACCGAAACATGTCGACAGTAGAGCTGAGTTCGGGCTCCATTTTCGCAGCCCGAGCCCGAATTTTATTTTGCAAGATAAGAGCCCGGGCCGCAACTAGCCCAAAAATTGGCTAACATGTTCAACCATTAATAAAAAACATCACCTTTTCCACTCTCGACTCATCCTGCAATACGGAGAGTGGAGAAGGGACCTCTATCTATTTTTACAGTGTAACTGTACGATTTTCTTTGACCGTTCGTTTCCATCTGAAGTGTTTTCAAAATGACCGGGCGGAGCTGCAATTGTATATTGCTCAAATAATGCTCATACTATTGTGCCACAATGCGCTGCAATATGTACGTTGCTAAATAAAATTAGCAGGGAGCTACTGAGTAGAGATAGGGGGCAAATTATCGTCGGCATGCTATCAACTATCCAATATCTATAGTTCTTGAAAAAGCTTTTTCTTCTGTGCAGAAACACACTAATGCGCGGTCTATGGCATTTTCTGCCCAAGCCCGGAATAAATAGCCATCTCGAATGCCCGCTCCCCAACCAGAGCCTGTTGCCGAAGAATTCCCTTTACAAACTATAAAGTGACTCATTTGCTAAATCATATGAAATCACATTTATATATATATAAAAAAAAAAAAATTCTCTCGCTCTCCCTCTCTCTAGAGCCCGAGCCCGAACCTTAGTAAATATTCTACAGCCCGAGTCCGATTCGGGCATGAATTCTTTTGCATTAGGAAGCTTGAAATATGCGAATGGCGATCCTTTATTTCGTTTTTTTTTTCCCTTTTTTTTTTACGATGCACATTTTCGCCGCTAGAGGGCGTAAATGTAGATGATATCGAATTCAAAATACATTTTATTCCATATATTTGCTTTTAAAAATATTTTTACCATCGGATTCCATTTATGTCGAAGAGTATTTTAGGTAAAGCAACTTTTTGAAGTTACGCATAGATTTCCCGCTAAGGGGCGTAAAAGTAAATTGCGTTTCCTCCGATATCTCTACTTCTAAAACTCCGATCTGAAAATTTTTTTCTTCAGCGGATACAGCTCCTGGTGGGAAACCTTTTGCATATAATTTCTAATTTTTGTTAAAGAATGTTTTTGCCGCCAGGGGGCGTAAGTCTTAATTTTTGCTTCTGATGTATTTGCCACAAAATCTGAGCTTATACAATCTCGACTGAAATAATTCGCTCGTGGACCGATGCCACTCAGGTTGATAAACCTTTCCGGAATATTTTCTTTTTAAAATCTTGCATGGTTTCTCCGCCAAGGGGCGTAGATGTATATCTTATTTTTGTCAATATCTCAACTTCTAAGAGTCCGATTTGAAAAATTCCTTCTTTATTGGATAGCGTTTCTGGTGCAAGATATTTTTCATACAATTTCAAAATTTTCAATTGATTCATAGTCTTTCCGCTAGGGGGTGTAAAAGTAAAAGATTCATAGTCTTTCTACTACGGGGCGTAAAAGTAAATTGCGTTTAACCCGATTGAAAAACTGATCCTGCACCGGATACAGCTCCTTATCAGAAATCCTTTTGCATATAACTTCTGATTTTTGGTAAAAAAATGTTTTGGCCACCAGTCTTAATTTCACCTTCTGATGTATTTGCAGCAAAGTCTGAGCTTCTAAAATCTCGATTGAAAAAATTCGTTTGTGGACCGATACTACTCACATAGATAAACCTTTTCGGAATATTTTCTTTTTAAAAGAATGCATGGTATCTCCACCAGGAGCGTAGAGGCATATCTTACATTTGTCGATATCACTGCTTCTAAGAGACCGATTTGAAAAATTCTTTCTTTGTTGGAGAGCGTTTCCGTTGCGAAATGTTTCTTATATAATTTCAAATTTTTCTTATCGCACAAATCTGCAACCAGAGGGCGTAAGTTCAGTATTTTGTTTACAGCAATATCTGCGGGATTAAAAATCTGATTGAAAAAACTTCTTCTTCGGTCAGATACTATGTACTGTTTTCGGTACCGGTTCCATTGACTTTGAATAGCTTTGATAAATTTAATTCGCGTCAGAACGGAATCAAAAGACGTGCTCATTACACCCGAAAATTCGGTGTCATCTTTCTTGTTGTGTATTGCTTCGTTATCGATATATATATATATATATATATATATATATATAAAGAAGATGGTTCTATAACAAGAAATAGAGGCGAAATTTTGACAAGAGTGAAAGATTTCTACTCCAAATTATATGAAAGGGATGATACATGTACTCCAGACATCATTAAAGGTACCAGAGTTCTTCCAGTCCTCCCAGCAGAAGTTGCTCATGCAATCAAGAACATGAAGCGGGGGAAAGCTCCAGGAGAAGATGGAATTACTATAGACATCATACAAGAAGCAAGTGGAGAAATTGAAACAGTACTCGCCCAAATTTTCACTCGATGCCTTAATGAAGGGAAGATTCCAGAGGATTGGAACAATGCTACAATGATCCTGCTACATAAAAGGTGACATTGAGAATCTCAGGAACTACAGACCTATCAGCCTCCTATCAGTGGTTTATAAAATTTTCACTAAAGTTCTTTCACACCGCTTGAAGGTAACACTGGACATGGCTCAACCGAGAGAACAAGCTGGATTCAGGAGTGGCTACAGCACAATAGATCATATCCACGTACTGAGAGAACTAATTGAAAGAACGAGGGAATATGAACTTCCATTGTGCATGGCTTTTATCGATTATGAAAAAGCCTTTGATTCAGTGAAACCATCAGCAGTTACCACGGCTCTGAAATCCTGCGGTATTGAAGATGCATACATTAATATTATTAATAACATCTATGAAAATGCAAGTGCAAAGATTCGGCTGTTTGAAAATACAACACACATAAAAATTGGAAAGGGAGTGAGACAAGGTGACACCATATCTCCGAAGCTCTTTAATGCCACATTGGAAAATGTCTTTCAATCACTGAACTGGGAAAACAAAGGGATAAAGATTAATGGAGATTATCTAACCCACTTTCGTTTTGCTGATGACGTAGTCATTTTTGCAACTACCCCATCAGAGCTGCAGAGTATGATCCAGGAACTTGCTGACAAGAGTAAAGAAGTGGGATTAAAAATGAACTTTCAGAAGACAAAAGTGATGTTCAATGCTTTTACAAAAAATGAAGATTTATCGATTGATGGAGAAAAATTGGAGATAACAGATACGTATGTTTATCTTGGACAGCAGATATCAAGTGAGGGTCACATTGATGAAGAAATTAATCAGCGTACAAAACTTGCCTGGAGAGCTTTTGGAAGAAACAGCATAATTTTCAAGAGCAATATGCCATTATGTCTTAAAAGAAAAGTGTTTGACCAATGCATCCTTCCAGTGCTTACGTATGGTGCAGAGACGTGGACCTTAACTAAAAGAGATATAGAAAGGCTGCAGACAACTCAAAGCAGCATGGAGAGGTGCATGCTTGGTATAACCAGGAGAGATAAGAAGAGGAACTCGTGGATCCGAAAAATGACGAGAGTGGAAGACATAATGATCAGAGTTAAATCCCTGAAATGGCAATGGGCTGGACATACTGCCAGAAGGACAGACCATAGATGGACAGCCGAAATTTTAGATTGGATTCCAAGGGACAGGAAAAGACCCAGAAAAAGACCACATGGGAGATGGGTGGATGAAATTCGTAAATATGCGGGAGTGACATGGAGGAGACTGGCACAAGATAGACCGTTGTGGAGGAAACTTGGGGAGACCTTCGTCCAGCAGTGGATTGATAATGGTTGACAATGATGATGATATGATGATGATATGATGATCATTGTCAACCATTATCAATCCACTGCTGGACGAAGGTCTCCCCAAGTTTCCTCCACAACGGTCTGTCTTGTGCCAGTCTCCTCCATGTCACCCCTGCATACTTTCGAATTTCATCCACCCATCTCCCATGTGGTCTTCTTCTGGGTCTTTTCCTGTCCCTTGGAATCCAATCTAAAATTTCGGCTGTCCATCGATGATCTGTCCTTCTGGCAGTATGTCCAGCCCATTGCCATTTCAGGGATTTGACTCTGATCATGATGTCTTCCACTCTTGTCATTTTTCGGATCCACGAGTTCCTCTTCTTATCTCTCCTGGTTACACCAAGTATGCACCTCTCCATGCTTCTTTGAGTTGTCTGCAGCCTTTGTATGTCTCTTTTAGTTAAGGTCCACGTCTCTGCACCATACGTAAGCACTGGAAGGATGCATTGATCAAACACTTTTCTTTTAAGACATAATGGCATATTGCTCTTGAAAATTATGCTGTTTCTTCCAAAAGCTCTCCAGGCAAGTTTTGTGCGCCGATTAATTTCTTCATCAATGTGACCCTCACTTGATATCTGCTGTCCAAGATAAATGTACGTGTCTGTTATCTCCAGCTTTTCTCCATCAATCGATAAATCTTCATTTCTTGTAAAAGCATTGAACATCACTTTTGTCTTCTGAAAGTTCATTTTTAATCCCACTTCTTTACTCTTGTCAGCAAGTTCCTGGATCATACTCTGCAGCTCTGATGGGCTAGTTGCAAAAATGACTACGTCATCAGCAAAACGAAGGTGGGTTAGATAATCTCCATTAATCTTTATCCCCTTGTTTTCCCAGCTCAGTGACTGAAAAACACCCTCCAATGTGGCATTAAAGAGCTTTGGAGATATGGTGTCACCTTGTCTCACTCCCTTTCCAATTTTTATGTGTGTTGTATTTTCAAACAGCCTAATCTTTGCACTTGCATTTTCATAGATGTTATTAATAATATTAATGTATGCATCTTCAATACCGCAGGTTTTCAGAGCCATTGTAACTGCTGATGGTTTCACCGAATCAAAGGCTTTTTCATAATCGATAAAAGCCATGCACAATGGAAGTTCATATTCCCTCGCTCTTTCAATTAGTTCTCTCAGCACATGGATATGCTCTATTGTGCTGTAGCCACTCCTGAATCCAGCTTGTTCTCTCGGTTGAGCCATGTCCAGTGTTACCTTCAAGCGGTGTGAAAGAACTTTAGTGAAGATTTTATAAACTACTGATAGGAGGCTGATAGGTCTGTAGTTTCCGAGATCCTCAATGTCACCTTTCTTATGTAGCAGGATCATTGTAGCGGTGTTCCAATCCTCAGGAATCTTTCCTTCATTAAGGCATCGAGTGAAAATTTGGGCGAGTACTGTTTCGATTTCTCCACTTGCTTCTTGTATGATGTCTACAGTAATTCCATCTTCTCCTGGAGCTTTTCCCCGCTTCATGTTCTTGATTGCATGTGCAACTTCTGCTGGAAGGACTGGAGGAACTCTGGTACTGGTATCTTTCATGATGTCTGGAGTGCATGTATCATCCCTTTCATATAATTTGGAGTAGAAATCTTTCACTCTTGTCAAAATTTCGCCTCTATTTCTTGTTACAGAACCATCTTCTTTTCTCAGTGCCATAATCTGTTTTCTTCCGTTACTGAGATGTCCCTTTGCTATCTTTAGGCTTTGGTTCTTTTCAATTGCTTTCCTCACTAGTTCACAGTTGAATTTTCTTACGTCTTCAGTGATACTTTTTCGTACTGTCTTGCATAGCTCTATATATTCCACTTTGGAAGTCACATCTTCTTTAGTTGTCCTCATCTCTCTTCTTTTTTGCATCAACATTTTCGTTTTTCCTGATAATTTATTTACATGCAACTTGTTCTTAGACCCAGCTAATTTTGTTGCTGTTTCCATAAGAGCTTTGGTTACTTTTCTGTTAACTTCAGAGATGTCCACTTCTTCCGATGTTAGGCCTTCTAAAGCAGAGAACCTGTTCTTCAGTTCCAACTTGAAGGTATTATGGTGTTTTTTAAGGTTGGTTATGTCAATAGATTTTGTTTGTCTTATGAGCTTGCCACGTTCAAGTTTAGTGTTGAGGTGCATCTTACATCTCACCAATCTATGGTCACTACCTGTGTTGAACTTGTTTAGCACACTGCAGTCTTCTATGACGAATTTTTTGTTACACATAATAAAATCAATTTCACTTGTCATCCCATTTGGATGTCTCCATGTCCATTTCCTGTGTGGCTTTTTCTTGAAAAAGGAGTTCAAGATGAAAAACCCTTCTGCCTCTGCAAACTCAACGAGAGTATTTCCACGCTGGTTTCTGTTGCCGTGACCGAATTTACCTACTGAAGTTTCATTCTGTTGCTGCTGCCCTATTTTTGCATTGAAATCTCCCATAATTATTTTCAAGTGCTGCTTACCTTTATTATTTAGATGACAAATTTCCTCATAAAATTCTTCAATTTCTTCTTCAGGATGACTTGTGGTGGGTGCATAAGTTTGAATAATCTGAGCCTGGTATCTTCTCGATAGTTGGATAACGAGTCGTGCAGCTCTGTCAGAGGAACTTTCAACTTCTACCACTTTATCCTTCAGTTTCTTGTTTATTATAAATCCAACACCACTAGTTCTGCCAGTATCTGTCCCACGATAGTAGAAGAGATGTCCACTTTTCAGTTCAATGAGATCTTCTCCTTTTCTCCTTACCTCACTTAGCCCCACGATGTCCCACTTGATCCTTTGTAGTTCCTCTTCCAATTCAAGAAGCCTTGAATCAGAAGATAGGGAGCGTCCATTGTACGTTGCCAAGGTCAGCATCAGATGGCAGCCTAGTCCGGTCCTCCGGGGATTCTTAGCACCCTCTGCCTTCATGTCGCACTGGCCGCTGCCTTGGCCAGGTACATTCCAGCTGCCGGAGACTGAGGGCCAAGATTTAAGTTGTGGAGTCATTTTGGAGGGGTTTGGCCATAACTCACCACGCTGGCCAAGCGGGTTGGTGAGTGTGGGATAGAATTTCCTCTAATCCCGATGGTATAGTTATACCGCTATGGGCGGTCGTCAGAGCCCCTTTAGTGGGAACAGGATGCACCACGAGAAGGCGGGGTTGACATTTGTCAAGGAGAGGCTGTGATGTTACGCATCACCTGACCTTACATCCCTATATATATATATATATATATATATATATCTGTACGAACTGTCATTAAACTCTCACGTGTGAATTTTGTGTTATTCATGATTTTGTCTTTGTCACGCTAATGTTGGGTACTGAAATTTGCGCTTCTTTGGAAAAGTCTTTTCTGGAAGTGACTTGAGTATCGGTAAGCATCTACCCGAAAAAAAGTTTGTTGTAACTCTTACTGAATATATTCTGAAAGTTTACTCAAAGCAAATTTAATATCATATTATATAGTACGCATTTGCAAACGTTAAACGCTAACTTTAAACTAGATTAGACAGCGAAAGAAGAGTACAAGGCCGGGCCGAATATCTGCCTATATCACTTACAGTTTCTCTTGGTAGTCGTTAAACTTAAAACAACAACAACAACAACAAAAAAAAAAAAAAAACAGGCAAACATTCAACTGCAAGGAAATTATCTACATGCGAAAATTGTATGGTTTTCCATGCTATAAATTTTTTTGCCTTGGCGCACTTCCAACAACCTTAGCAGCAAGATCATCGCAACCTTTTTAGGGTCCCCATAGACTAGGGCCCGGGAGCAACTGCCCCCCCCGTCGCTACACCTCTAAGGCCACACACAAACACACACACAGACAGTCTATTTTTTTCCTAATCCATTTTCTACAAACATTATGACAAAGGAAATGAAAAAAAAAAAACGTATGTCGTCGTGTGACGTACTACAGAGGTGAAAACGTCTCAAAACAATCAATATGCAGCGAGACATTCAGTCGGCGTAGCTCAGTTGGGAGAGCAACTTACTCCGGGTTTTGATGCCCGTCGCGGGGAAACTTGTGTTTTCACATCGGCGGCTGATTGTGGAAAATGGATCCATTGGCCGTTGGGTTCTTCGAGAAATGTGTGATGTTTGTTCCACACATTGTTTGGAATTAATGAAAAATTCCTACTTCGCTTCAAAGGAAAAAACAAAATTAAGAGGGAGATGATGTGACGTACTACAGAGGTGAAAAAACATGTGTCAAGACGACAAATCTGCAGTGAGACATTCTGTCGGCGTAGCTTAGTTGGGACAGCGACTTACTCCGGAGTGTGGGGAAACGAATTCGATGCCGTCAAGAACAGACTTGTGTTTTCACAGTCGTCTGGTGGGAAAACTACGCTAAGAGGGTGATATATATTAATGAAAATTCTTCTAAACTTTGACATAGTTTTTTAAACATATCTAGAAGTGAAAACATCGTGAGACACAAAAATACACATTTACGCCAACTCGCCTAAATACTGTGCTTCAAGTAGGGCACCTAGAAATTTTTTATTATTTGGAAGAAAAAGAAAGTTTTCAATCCGAGTTCTGAAGCGGGGATATTGTGCCCACAAACTATGGATTAATGAGAAAACACATCCGGTGCTGTAGTGGTCAGAGGCGCGGGCTTTTGGCAAGTCGTCAGAGTTAAGCCCATCTCAGATGAGGAAGGGATGGTGTGTTTGTCTTACGGTGCTGGATCGGCGCCGCTAAATTTGGGACGGGAAACCCCAATCGTAGATGCTCACAAGGGAGAGGGAGGAAGAAAAAGAACTTCAAAAGCGCGTCATTCTGTTGCCTTCATTTTATATTAGACAACAAATAGTGCTAAAATTTCGTTCTCTCTCATTTGCATGGTTGAAAACACACCGGTTTCTTTCAGGCAATGGACTCGTTTTTAAACCATATTAAGACAGGATACAGATCTCGCTTTTTCAGTCTCGATCTTTGAGTAATGCGAAAATAAATGACGTCAAATTCGGACGTTCTTTTACAACAGGGCCATACCTAAGCAGTGCCGTCGGTTAATTCTTTACGCCACGCCCACAATGAATAAATAGATATGTAATGCTTATCATTATTGCCAAATGAAGCATCTATTACTAGGTGATAATTTCGTGTTTTCAGAGTACGGAATAGCAAAAGAAAAGTTTCAAAAAGGGCTGAGAAAAGGGCTTGGGGAAAAAAAGTGCTCCAAAAGAGGGCCTGTAGTCAGACAGCGAGTAGATGATAGCTGGAATCGTCTTAGAAGGAGTCCTAAAGAATTCTCCCTGACCGTAACTCAAATGGACATTTGCGGACGTGGATCTACTCTTTTACCACCCACTCCTTTTGATTACAAACGGTTGTAGTGAGAAGTGTTCACGGAAGATATCACACACCGGCTTCGTGCCAGCTAAGCGCTTGCCAGAAGATGTGATATCATACAACACGTTTTGAGATCCTCGCAATCCCGGTGTACCCATCAGTATTTGGGTAACAATAGAAGTAAACGGTTGGCACTGGCTTCGCTTAACTTATATGATTCTTCTGCTGTGTGTGACTGAACAGTGGATATATAAAAAATGGTAATCTGCTGCTCAAAATTGCCATGGCCACTTAACGAAACTTTACGGAAGATTATCGCTAATTTGGGCACACACACTCGGAAAGGTTTCTCACCCCTGTTTTATAACTTCCGTCGATTTCGACTGATCTTTTGCCGCGTGTACAGTGACAAACTGTTTATTTGGTTTAGCAACAGTAACTCAAATGGACATTAGTGGACGGAATCTGCTGCTCATAATGTTAAAATCTAGTTGAAAATTTTATATTTGTTTTGCTCATAATGTTAAAATCTAATTAAAAATTTTAGTCATACGATCGTGAACATAAACGCGGAGAGAAAAAATAAGAAAAATAATGTTTTGTCTCATTTTCTTCGTGATTCTTTTGAAATTATTCTTGAGTGGGTGTCGCATGATGAACGCATTCATTGCTTTGAGATTCATTCATCCTAAGCAACGAAGAGTAAAGTTAGCCTTTTTTATTTACCGGTGCCGAAAAGCATGCGCTACTACCATAATTAAGCATTGCTCCACCACGTCCATGGCTTCCAATTAAAGTGATAGTTGCACTTGCATAATACCCTTTAGAATTCCCAAGCCATTCATTCTCCACTAAACTGGCAATGTGGAGAGCGTTAACCACTTTTTCCTTTCTTAGTAACTTTTTTCACTAGACCCTATGGACTTAAACGCTGGGCAGTTTTTTTTTCTACTCTTTTGTTTGCGCTGTAAGTCTGCCTTTGAGCTCAGCAGCCATCATCTGGTGCTTAGAAGGTAATTGTGGTTGCCATTGGTGGGCATTTGGGCGTAGAAATCGTCTGCGTGAACGAAAGCTGTGCTTGGTTTTTTTTCGCTTCGCCACAGATATCTGTCGTGATAGTTTCAATACTTTCCTTAATCTCTTTTTTGCTTCCTGCAGTTCACAGATGGTGCCAGCGGAAATCATCTTACTTTCTCTTTTTCTTCACCTTTGCAGTTTTTCACAATCATGCCGATTTTTGCTGCATATCCTCGGCATGAGCTAACTTAAGGTAGAGCATAAAAAGACTTCCTTGTCTTTTTTGTTTTATTTGTGCAAAATCTTTTTGAGAAGTAGACAAGAAAAAGGAAATGTGTTTACTAGCAAAGGAAGCAAGATCAATCTGGTAACACATACATTACGGCTTTCTTGCAGGGAAACAGCGTGACCTTTAAAATTTTTAAATAAATGCGTATCTGAGTTTGAAAGGCGTTTGAAACGGATACACGCTATTCTAATTTATAGGGTGATTCAAAAGTCATTGCCGTTTTCTGACAGTTGAAGAAAACGTGTACAAATGCATAAACATAAAAGTTTAATCTTCGAAACGGAGTGCATCGTGCTCGATTGTCCTGTACCATCGTGGTGACGTGTCTCAAATCGCACTGCGGAAAAAAATCCTTCGGTTTCGCAGCGGAAGAGTCTTTTACCCCAAGTTCAACGTCGTGGATGTTGTGGAAGTATTTCCTACGTAGAAACTGTGTCATGGACAGGAATAAGAATGTGAAAACATTCTAATTCCTGTCTATGGTTGTAGTCACATTCCTGTCCATGGTGGTATTCTTATTCCTGTTAATACTGGTAGTCTATTCAGAGCAGGAATAGGCTACCACTATTCCTGTCATTAATGTGCAACGACAGGAAAAGTGGTAGTCCAAAGGAGCAAGATCTGGACTATAAGCAGGATGGGACATTAGCTTAAAGACCTCCAGTTCCTGTATTTTTTCCTTAGCTGACCAAGCGCCATGAGCAGGAGCATTATCCTGTTGGAGGATAACACGTTTACGGTTCACCAGAGCAAGATACTTTTGGCTTAAAGCGACATACATCTGCTCCAACTGGCCACGGTACAGCTGCGCATTAAAGCCTCGGTCATGTGGAACCAATTACCAAGGAATGGGACCCCTCAAAGTTCCAACATAAGCACAGCATAACTCTGTGCTCAAATCGTCCCGCTTTGGGAACTGGTTCTGGTATTTTTTGGGATCTAAGCACTGTTTCCTCATGTCAGGATAACGGGAAAATATCCGCTTTTCATTACATGTCACAATTCGCCTGAAGAAACGGTCGACCTCAGGTTTTTCCAGACCGTTTCTCCAGGCCAATTGTGACATGATATTTCCTTCAGGCGAATTACGACCTCGTGACATGTGAGGGAGATAAAAGGGCAAGACGGATCGGCGGAGCTAAGTTTGGTCGTCCTCACTAAGGCGCGTGGGCAACTGCATCGGGGTGATCTCGGTGGCGAAATCATCTATAAGAAGTGAGAACGCCTAGGTGATGTCATCGGGAATCCTACCATGTCATGGACACCTTTACCAGAGGCTTCATTATAGGGCTAAGTACGGCTGCTTTGTCCTTGGGATGCACCGCAGCGCAAACGCATCGCAGTGCTACACCTGCCAACAGAATGTAGAGACAGTGGTTGGAAGAAAGTGACGTGCGTCGCCGTAGTGAGACTGGTGCACGTATGCGACAGTCCGAACGCCTCGATCGCCGATTTCGACGAGAAGTCGTAGCAGCTCCACAAATTACAGCGTACAACATTCGACGAGGTGTGCAGGCAGCTATGGACATCCCCGTATCGACAAGGACTGTGAATCGCAGATCAACTGAGACAGGCTTGTGCTCTCGCCAGCCATTCCGACGAATGCCACTCACCAATGCACATCGTAAAGGAAGGTAACACTAATGCCGTACAAGGCATGCTTGGCGGAACGAATGGAATCAAGTAGTATTCAGCGACGAGTTTCACTTCTGTCTCAGGGCCCGCGATCGCCGATTGAGAGTCTGGTGACAACATGGTTACCGGGCTGATCTTGCTGCCATCTGGGAGCGTCACACGGCTCCTCAGCCTCGTGTTATGGTTAAGGAGGCGCTCGTTTACCGCTCGTCCGCATAGTAGGTACAATGACAGCAGGAAGAAACGTCGAGAAGGTGCTGCGGCCAATTTTGTTGCCGTATCTCCGTAATAATCCCTGATGCCCAGTTGCAACAAGATAACGCCCGCCTGCCCATTGCCAACATGAGCAGATAGTGTCTACAAGGTGGCATTGGTCAGCGCGATCCCAAATTTCTCCCCAACAGAGAACGTGTGGGCCGTCAAAACAAAATATAAAAGCCCTTTCAATTGAGCCTTGAAGCCTTCTAAAAAAAAAAAACAACTAAGATTCGTCGGCTCTGTACCTTATATACCTGCTATCACTAACTTGCTACGTCAAGCTGGCCTTCAGCCGCCCCGGTGGCGCAGTGGTCTAAGCGATGGCCTCTGATCATTCGTCCGTAAGGGGTCCGGGGTTCGAATCCCGGTGAGGCATGGAAGTTGTGTTTGTCTTACGGCACTGGCTCTCGCCCTTCCCTGGAACCAGTGACCCAAAATTAGGGACGGGCGACTGCTTATAGCCCATTGAGTTGCTCACGGTGGTCGTTAAACCTCCAATCAAAAAAAAAAAAAAAGAAAAAAAAAGCTGGCCTTAAACATTCTTTGAACTTTGGCTTGAGCACTACGAATATCTTCTCGCATATCAGCAAGGATAGGGTCCTACAAAATATTCTCACCTCAGCAAGTGTTTACTAGATACCTCTGGTTAAACAAGCTTCCCCTCTCATGGATGTTATACAGAGCAGGTACATTGGAAGTAAAAAAAGAAGATTACGTTGCAGTATTACTGAACACCAAAAAGCTATTAAAAACGAAAGTATCTCAACAGCTTCAGCCAGAACCTGCTTGAGTGACCAACTCACACCGCTTTGGGATCAGATAACCCTAATAACAGGTTATCCTAGTGAATAATAGTACCTGAGATATAGTGAATTAACTGTAATATATAAACACCTGAATACTTGTTGTAACGACGAACAACCCGTTACACTACCTCACCCTTGGAGGTTTCTTATCAAGGCGGAAACTATCTTTCATCAACATCCTTCGGCAATCCCCTCGAAGTCACTACCAGTGCGTAACTTATCGGTAACTGCATTCCGTTACTTACTTTTTGTAACTCGTTCTGTGGCAACAGCTGATCTATGTCATCTACGATGTAGCATACCTGAATTCATTAAGTATCTACGTCAAGTGTGTGTCTCGCTGGTTACCCAGCCACCACGGAGTTATTATGTGAAGTGTCTTTTTACCTTTTAAGTATCACACCAGATGATGAAATCTCCTGATGATTTCGAAAGCGCTTGAGTATTTTTACGAATAAATTTTTAACGTGCCTAGACGGTATCTTAATCTCACTATTTGGTGAGGGACGTCATTGGCAGACGACTTAACACCTCTGCATGACCTCCTCGAAATGTCGACGAATTGTAGACAGAAGTCAAAGACACCTTAGGACACTATCCTGGGATTTTATCTCTCGATGCCGCACCATGTTGACGAATGTATAGGCCCGCATGGTGGTTATAAAACCATTGTACTATCTCAGGTCACATTATACTATCTCCACACCCATCGCCTTCATGTAATCCCTCAGAAACTGAATCACTGCTTTCCCACCTACTTTGTAATGTTTGTGGAAGTATAGCTGACTGAACACTACACAAATCAGTTCTCAAAAACTTCACTTACAGTGAAACAGGAGTCATTCAAGAAAACTTCGAGAAAAAGTTACTTACAGTTAGTCTTTATTCAGCCAAAACTCCTTTAGCACAACTGAGTCTTCAACAATATTAGCGAAGTAACCCAATTACTTGTGAGAAAACGTTTAACGAAAAACAAAACACCAACACTAAATGTAAAGTATAATACGCAGGCGTCAAGAAATCACAACTTAAATTACTCAACTTCCGCAACTACTATTATACCATCATACTACCACCTCCACACCTTTGCTGCTCAGTTCTCATCTGACACATACACACGCCATACGTTCCGACCTCAAGGTGTTGCCAACCATACTCTTGCGAGAGAGACGATATAACGTTAAGTTTGAAAAATGATTAGGAGAATGAACTCAAATTTGCACACACAAAGTAACTAAAAAGGAAAGTTAAATTACAGTATACGCACGTCACAAGTTGCCTACAGAGTGGTACTCGCATTAATGACAAAAAACAAAATTTCATTGTCGCGGAATTCGTTTTACGATGTACGTGAGTCGGATTGCCGAGCGTTTGTAGCTCAGTGGTTAAAGGCGCGAGTTTTCTGTTTAGCCAGCTCAAACGTCGAGGGTTCGATCCTAACCTCAGCGGAAGGGTTATCTGGGGTAAGATCTGAAAAGTACAGGTTCGGAATTTCAGTTTAAGTACGGAAAAACCTGAAATGGACTTTTCTGAAAAAAAAAAAAAAAAACGGAATTTCTGTCTACGGAAAATCTGTGAAAATACTGAAGTTAAAATAAACGGGCACTTTTAAAAACGAAAATTTCTGAAAAAGACGGATACCTACCGGCAACTTTGCTGCACGTTATTTCTAGAAATTGTCCTTTAATTCACACCACTTATTTTTTACAGTGTAGTTACTTGCAGTTCTTCCCCTTTATTCTGCCAACACCCCATAAATACTGTTCATGCAAAACGTTAATATTCCAACGTACTTGAACTAATCACAATAGTAGTATACTTCAAAACTAATTAACAAACGTTAGGAGGCAGAAAACTAACTCCAAACGTTAAATATATAACAGCACAGCTTAACACGCCGCCTTCAAGTATAAATCAAACTTCAGAGTAACGCAGCTTCCATAATTATAACATAACAAGACCATACCCTTCTTTTGACTGCTGCTTGAACATTATATCTCTAGTTCTTATCTGTCACATGCATACATCATGCTCCCTGACCTCAGAAGTGTTGCCAACCTCATTCCGCGAGAGAGAAGATATAACGTTAAGGTTGAAGGCGCTAAAAGAGAATGAACTCAAATTTACATAAAGAAAGCAACCAAAAAATTAAAGTTAATTTAGAGTATACGTCACACAGTGTATTTATTATACTGTAATGTTTGTTCAGACAATAACTTTGCTGAGACGCTTTGACCACTTTCTCATTTGTTACACGTTTCTTGCAAATGATTTTCGCTGCCCCGGTGGCGCAGTGGTCTAAGCGATGGCTACTGACCATTCGTCCACGATGGGTTCGAATCCCGGTGAGGTGTGGATGTTGTGTTTGTCTTACAGCACTGGCTGTCTCCCTTCCCTGAAACCAGTGGCCCTACATTAGGGACGGGAGACTGCTTATAGCCCATTGAGTTGCTCACGCTGGTCGTTAACCCCCCCCCCCCCCCCAAAAAAAAGGATTTTCACTGGTCGTGAAAGAGTGGTATTCCTGGTGTTGTTATACAACACCAGGAATACCACTCTGTTTATAGAACTGTGCTCCCTTAAACAAATTATCAGGAAAAACCAAAATGTTGATGCAAAAAAGAAGAGTGACGAGGACAACTAAAGAAGATGTGACTTCCAAAGTGGAATATATAGAGCTATGCAAGACAGTACGAAAAAGTATCACTGAAGACGTAAGGAAATTCAACTGTGAACTGGTAAGGAAAGCAATTGAAAACAACCAAAGCCTAAAGATAGCAAAGGGACATCTCAGTAAGGGGAAAAAACAGATTATGGCACTGAGAAAAGAAGACGGTTCTGCAACAAGAAATAGAGGCGAAATTTTGACAAGAGTGAAAGATTTCTACTCCAAATTATATGAAAGGGATGATACATGTACTCCAGACATCATGAAAGGTACCAGTACCAGATTTCTTCCAGTCCTTCCAGCAGAAGTTGCACATGCAATCAAGAACATGAAGCGGGGAAAAGCTCCAGGAGAAGATGGAATTACTGTAGACATCATACAAGAAGCAAGTGGAGAAATCGAAACAGTACTCGCCCAAATTTTCACTTGATGCCTTAATGAAGGGAAAATTCCTGAGGATTGGAACAACGCTACAATGATCTTGCTACATAAAAAAGTGACATTGAGGATCTCAGGAACTACAGATCTATCAGCCTCCTATCAGTGGTTTATAAAATCTTCACTAAAGTTCTTTCACACCGCTTGAAGGTGACACTGGACATGGGTCAACCGAGAGAACAAGCTGGATTCAGGAGTGGCTACAGCACAATAGATCATATCCACGTACTGAGAGAACTAATTGAAAGAGCGAGGGAATATGAACTTCCATTGTGCATGGCTTTTATCGATTATGAAAAAGCCTTTGATTCGGTGAAACCATCAGCAGTTGCAATGGCTCTGAAATCCTGCGGTATTGAAGATGCATACATTAATATTATTAATAACATCTATGAAAATGCAAGTGCAAAGATTCGGCTGTTTGAAAATACAACACACATAAAAATTGGAAAAGGAGTGAGACAAGGTGACACCATATCTCCGAAGCTCTTTAATGCCACATTGGAAAATGTCTTTCAATCACTGAACTGGGAAAACAAAGGGATAAAGATTAATGGAGATTATCTAACCCACCTTCGTTTTGCTGATGACATAGTCATTTTTGCAACTACCCCATCAGAGCTACAGAGTATGATCCAGGAACTTGCTGACAAGAGTAAAGAAAGTGGGATTAAAAATGAACTTTCAGAAGACAAAAGTGATGTACAATGCTTTTACAAGAAATGAAGATTTATCGATTGATGGAGAAAAGCTGGAGATAACAGACACGTACGTTTATCTTGGACAGCAGATATCAAGTGAGGGTCACATTGGTGAAGAAATTAATGGGCGTACAAAACTTGCCTGGAGAGCTTTTGGAAGAAACAGCATAATTTTCAAGAGCAATATGCCTCATGTCTTAAAAGCAAAGTGTTTGATCAACGCATCCTTCCAGTGCTTACGTATGGTGCAGAGACGTGGACCTTAGCTAAAAGAGACATACAAAGGCTGCAGACAACTCAAAGCAGCATGGAGAGGTGCATGCTTGGTGTAACCAGGAGAGATAAGAAGAGGAACACGTGGATCCGAAAAATGACAAGAGTGGAAGACATCGTGATCAGAGTTAAATCCCTGAAATGGCAATGGGCTGGACATACTGCCAGAAGAACAGACCATCGATGGACAGCCGAAATTTTAGATTGGATTCCAAGGGACAGGAAAAGACCCAGACGAAGACCACATGGAAGATGGGTGGATGAAATTCGAAAGTATGCGGGAGTGACATGGAGGAGACTGGCACAAGACAGACCGTTGTGGAGGAAACTTGGGGAGACCTTCGTCCAGCAGTGGATTGATAATGGTTGACAATGATGATGATGATGATTCCTGGTGTCATAAAACAAACAGGAGAAACTCCAATGTTGTCTGATCAAGCTCCCGACGCTACAAGACCTCTTGAAGTGCAAGGCAGGAACCAACAAAAACGCAACCAAATACAACATACCCTAAAACACACAGTTCTATTCCAACCCTATAAACAACAGCGCAAACCACAAAATCCATAAACCATGCAATTTCAACCCAGAAACTAAACCAAGCAAATCAACCACGCACTGTGCAGCACCAGCCAAGATACCCGATAAAAGGTGTAGTTACGGATAAGCACCACTGTATTACAGAAAATATAATTACAAAGATATTGACACTCACGTTGCACCGTTTGTAGGGAAACTCTTGAAGTTTGTAACTGTTACTTACAGCTGTTTGATGTGTGCACCCTTAGTCACACGGAATATATCAACGGGTTAGTCGAATTCTTGCCAAACACGCCTTAACATACCTTCATCAGTTCCAGCAATAGCTGTTGTGGTAGAATGTTTCTGATCAGCTAAATTAACAGGAAGGGCAGCGACGAATACCTTGTCTTTGACACAGCCCCATAAATAAAAAAAAAATGTCGCAGGGTATTAGATCCGGACTTGGTGGTGGTCAGCATGTTAGCGACATGTTGTTGCCTGTTGCGCGCCCAATACAGCGCTGTGGAAGATTTTCATCGAGGTAATTTATAACTTCCCGGTGCCAGTGGAGTGGTGCTCCATTCTGTTGGAAAATGAAGCTGTAACCGTTTTCGTTCTGACGAGGCGTTAACCGAAGACACTCATTGTCATAAAAATCCGCGCACCAAGAAGGAGGCGTCGGATTGAAATCAGATTTTAGTAGTGAGATGGTACATACCAAGACAGAAGTTATTACAATATCACAGCAGCAGGACGATTTCCCGGGGACATACGGTACATATCCCGGCCAGCGTTAGTACCGCGTCGGATCGCCTCGTGCTTGAAAACATACCGTGATACGGTCCAGCATGGAGTCAAAGAGACGCCGTATGTTATCCTGGGAAACACTTCTTGCAACTGACGCTCTAAATCACGAACACTGGGACATGGAGAGAGCACCACGTCTTACCTAGCCCCACACGTGCTCTATGGAAGAAAGATCAGTCAATCTGGCAGGCCACGGAAGCGTCAAAGCCTGACGTAGACAATCCTGGGAAACCCGAGCTGTGTGCGGACGAGCGTTATCTTGTTGCAAACTGGCTCTGTGCCGTCCCGCCAAGAAAGGCAGCACATGGGGCCGCAGGATCTCCTGTACGTAGCGCTGGGCTGTCAACGTCCCTCGGATCACTGCGAGGGAAGTCCGGCTGTCATACGCGAAGGCTCGTCAGACCACCATTGAGCCTGCACTTCGGGACGCGTGCCGCTGTACAGTGAGATTGGGATTGTAGCGCTTACCAGCGGTCCTTCACAATTTGACACGGTGGTCGTCCGTTCCTATACAGAAGCGGAATTCGTCGCTGAACACTATACGTCGCCAGTCTGTAGCATTCCACGTTGCTTGCTGCTGACATCACTGCAAATTGACGCCGACGATGGTCAGGTGTTAATGGCTGTAAACGTAAAACCCGTCGAGAGTGCAGATTCGTCTCTGCCAGGCGTCTAGAAATGGTTCTGGCGGACACAGGAGTCCCTTGTACAGCCGCCACATGTCTCTGGATATTGGACAAGGACGTCGTTGCTTCTGTGCGTGCCGCTCTCACGATCCCACGGTAATCTCTGCTGATGGTGTGTATGGGACGTCCAAAGCCAGTCCGCTGTTTCTGGGTGCCTTCCCGTGTCCATTGCTCTCAGCACGATTGCACTGTACTGTCCAACCGGCCCAACTGGCAGCCGATTTGACGCGCCGGCCACCCTGCCTCTCTCATCTCGACGATGCGGCTTTGTTCAAACTCCGTCAGTTGCACGTACGCACATCTACGGCGGCTCCTCGGCATGTCTATCGCTCAGGGATCTCACCTGACTCTTACCGTGCCCTTCGGCACGAATGTGGAGTTCCCTGCGCGGCGCCTTATAAGCCCCAAGGATTAAGATTGCAGTACCGGTCTTGGAAGCGCGGGCATGCGGAATCACACGAAACTTTAATAATTTGCATGCCTGCTCTTCCTGTAGCAAGTCGCCGAGTTTCGCGTTAGTCGCAAGGTTTTTTTCTTGGTGCGCGGATTTTTATGACAATGAGTGCAATTGGCATATTGGGATAAGAACTTCCCGTTACAGTTAGTGCTTTCTTGGGAAAAGAAGAAGTCATACACTTTTTACGGGATATAACACAGAACACATTAACCATTGGAGAATCCCGCCCATGCCCACTATTGCCCTAATACTTTCAGTCCTGCATATGTGAATGTTAAGTTTGTTAATTTTCCCACTTATGTAGAATGTCGATTCGTCGCTGAAAATTAAAAGCTCACTAAAACCATCTTCTTCAAAACGCTCCTGCATTTCTGTAGAGAAATCGCGGAGTGCGGTTCTGTCGTTGTCACTTTGCAATAACTGCAGTTATTGCAAAATGACAATGCCTCAAAATTTTCCAAACAGTCGGTTGTGGAATTTGTAACTCCCGATCCGCCATCGTTGTGGATTTCTTTGGGCTGCGTTGGAAAATTGCACGAACATGCTCCACTTGTTTTTTTGTATTTGTATTTCATTGTACTTTTTTTCTACACCACACCAAACAGCATTTTAAGTACATCAAACACCATGACAACACAAACTGGAAAGTATCCAGAACGTAATGTGACTACATCAAA
Organism: Macrothele yani; assembly: GCA_039090855.1. NCBI lineage: Eukaryota > Metazoa > Arthropoda > Arachnida > Araneae > Macrothelidae > Macrothele > Macrothele yani. The sequence goes on from CM076996.1 coordinate 122,880,372, forward strand.
ACATCCAGGTCATTTACGACACTTATTAGTGAAGGAAATTACAAAAATAAATGATAATACGATTTAGCTATAGGAAAAATACAATAAAGATAGTTGATTCCTTTGTACCACAATCATAATAAAGGGATATAATCTATTACAGTCGACAAATATTCACAATAATATCAATACGGGTACAATCAGACGCACAATTATATATAATACAAAAGCGTATGATACTCCTTTGTCCCAGAAGTCGCCTTTATTATCTACTAGTATAGCAAGGGGCCAGGGAAAAAGCCTAAATTATTTAGCATGACAAGCCCCTGAACCCCAACGGATAATATGCCAAGTCAAGACACCCTCAAGTTCAGTTCAACTGCCAACTGTGTAAAAATAATAATAACTTTAGTATCAATACAATGTTTAACCAGACAACAAGAATCCCCTCAACACTCTTTTAAAAGCAGTGCAGTTTATTATAGATCTAATATGTAACGGCAGCCTGTTCCACAAACGAGGGCAGGTTGCGCAAATATTATTCAACAACAAATTTGTGTGTGCTCTAGGGATCACAAACTTAGTGTGTCCTCGAGTATCGTAGAGATGAGAAAAATAAATGATGCAATGTTATTAGATTAGAATACCTATTTGCATAAACTCTTGCATGCATAAATAACAAAAGTCTGAAATTATATAATTTATCAATAGATAAATGATAACGAACAAAAATAATTTCAACATCACTCGACAAATTTATCAAACGAAGAAATTTTTTTTCTGAAGAGCATAAATTATGTTAACATTACCCCTCGTTGTCTGGCCCCAAGCCAAAATACAATAAGACAATAATGGATAAATAATAATACACGGCCAACTTGATCCTAACCGACAAAAAAACCCTCGAGATTCTAGCAATTACACAGATACGAGATCCCAGACCAGCCGCTAATTTATCAACATGCGAATCCCAACATAAGTTCTCAGGTAAATGGACACCCAAGAATTTAACTGATGCATGAAAGTCCAAGGGAACCCCATTCAAGACAACACCAGGAGGAGCAGATAACCGAAATCTGCGACCGGCAAAGAAAACACGGTTTGTTTTAGTTGCATTTATAGTAAGAGAATTACAACAAAACCAACAAAAATACTCCTGAAGGTCCAAATTAACACGAGACAGCAATTCAGACACAGAATTACCTATAAACTAGTATAATCTGCAAATAAAACCTGGTGTGAACAGGAGGAAACACTGAAAATGTCATTAACTTAAATAAATGAAGAATAGGACACAGAACTGATCCCTGAAGAACACCATAATGCACTGGCTCAATACTAGAACAAATACCCTGTTGTTCATCAGGTACACGTGGTCTCTCTGGACCTTTACACAAACATCCTGCTGTTTCAAGTTTCTTGTGCCAGTCGTAGATGGATTGTCTATTTGGCGGTGATGTTTTGAAACGTGTTCTAAAATGCCGCTGCATAACACCAACAGAATTCGTTTTGTTCAATTCAAGCACACAGAACGCCTTCTCCACAGCATTCGCGGCCACCTTGCCTGGTTATATGACGGTGAAAACGTACAATTTTTTAGTGACTTCATCTATATAATAAAACCGTTACTACTGGTGATAGAACGGTACATTGTGAGTGTCAATATCTTACATGGTTTTGGTTTTATAAAATGTTCCAACTGTCTATTGCGTTTTTAATAACCCTGTACATACACTCATCGACAAACAAATAGTTGCACCCAGAAGGAAGAACCGACAGGAATTAAACTTGGTGGGCAGGTTTGACATCGTGAGACATACAAATAATGATTGAAGTATCACGCTCGGCCGCGTATGTGACGCAAGTAAAGATGGGTCGTACCGTTCTGCATGACCGGCTATATAAGATTATCCTGTTGAGCGTGCTTGACATTCTGACTCGTGCTGTTGTGATGGTCGCATCCTTTGCAAGTGAAGTATGCCTCGGAGAAAAGTTCGGAAGCAATTTGAGTACTTGGAGGATTTTGAGAGGGCCCGCAACGTCGGGATCCGTGAAGCGGGATGGTCTTATCGCCGTATTGCGCGCTACACTAGTCGTGCGGATATCACCATAGCACGCTGTTGGTGGCAGTGGATAAAACAAGGCACGCAGCAGCGACAGGAAGGGTCTGGGAGACCTAGACGTACCACGGAGAGAGAGGACCGACGGGTTGTCCGACATGCGCGGAGTGACCCAACAGCAACGATTGCGGATATTCAGCGAGCAGTGGTGCCCTCCAGGCATCGTCCGTACCAGACTGTCCTGGAGCCACTCAGAATGGCAGCGGATGATCTTAAGTGACGAGTCCCGCTTTTGTCTTGGAGGAGACGACCACCGAATACGTGGTCATTGCCAAGGTGAACGGTTTGTTCTCGAGCGCCACACGTCCAGAAGGTCTGGTGTCATGGTGTGGGGTGCAATTGCCAACGATGCCAGATCACCTTTGGTGTTCATTACAGGCACTTTGACAGCCAAACGTTACGTTAATGAGGTCCTGCAACAAGTGGCCCTACCATTTCTGAACGTTCACTCCGATGCGATTTTACAACAGGACAACGCTCGTCCGCATACTGCTGCTGTCTCGAGAGCTTGCCTTCAAGGCACTGACACTCTGCCATGGCCAGCCGCATCGCCAGACCTATCGCCGATTGAAAATGTGTGGGATGCTATTGGACTCGCTATCCACACTCCACCCTTACCGCACAATCTGCAGGAACTGGGTGAGAGTAATCAAGCTGCATGGGATAGCATATCGCAGGACACCATTAGGAACCTGTACAACTCCATGCCGAGACGTCTGGCATGCTGTGTGAGTAAACATGGTGGCCCGACGCCATACTGAGAGACACTACTTATTGGCGGGTAGCTCGATAAATATTGCCCATATCAGTCTCAATGTTTAATCTTTAATTGTTCCTGGTAACCTTTACCTTCCTACCGAATAGCAGTGCAATCCGACACGTCCTTCTGGGTGCAACAATTCTTTTGACGATGAGTGTATATTCATTGGATGAATGATGAGTGCGATGCAATTAAGAAATATAAACAATAAAAATCATCGTATGGATTTGCAACGATGCCACGTAGGAATTGTAAACAACTGATAGGGTAAATGTTATTAATTAACCGGCTGCACAGGTACTAGAAGTGACTAAGTCAATGAGTTATCGGGAGTTTAGATTTAAGGTGTAAGTTGATAACGATCACGATTAAAAACACTGTGGCATATGGAGGAGAAGCACTGCGGCAGTGATTGGAAAGCTGCTTTGTAAAAGTAGCTAGCTACACTACGTTTTTCTGAAAAGTGGCTACTTTCGCTGCTTTTCCTTTATTTAGCATTAAGTTCAAAATGCAATTTCTGAAGATCATCTTTATACGCACATTCTCACATATGGCATTCAAAGCTAAACACCAAGGTAAAATACACAAATAATATACCTTTGCAGTTGAAAATCATACAACTCTGATAATCATACGTAACACATTTTATCACATTCAGCGGCATATGTTCAAGACTAGCTGATATGTACAGGAAATTTAAATAAAAACACTACCAACAAGTATCTGAGAATTCTCATTTTCTTTACTACGAAAATCGAATCTCGCTGTCAAGTATCAACAAAATCGCTAGCTCAGTCATCTCGTACGTACTGTCTTGTCAGGCTGACTGAGAAGACTTCCCTGTAAATAGCAAGGAAGACAACACTTTATATAATAGCACGGAAGATAATACTTATATTATAGCAAGGAAGATAGTACTTTACGGTTAACAGTTTGACTAACTTTCACAATGTAAGTTGAATCAGGCACGCGACTGTAGGCAGGACATACTGAACCTCCTGTTTCAGCCAATAATGTCCTACGAAATTCGGAAAAGTCACGTGATTTGAGGATTTTTTTTTTGCTTCAGTTTTTCTAAAGTAGCGCTATTTGTAGCATAATTTTCCACAACAAGCTACTTCATTTCGACACAACTACATTTTTCTACTTGTAGCGATGCTACTCGCTACGCTACTGTAAATGTAGCGGACTACAATAGCAGCGCGATACACTTGATCACTGCATTGCGGTACGTGGTTCCATATGAAAATACAACGCACATCTATAGGACTCAGAACCTACAGTATGTCGCCCCACCACCCGGAAACAAAGATTCATAATTCTCTAGACAATCCTTCATCCTCTTTGTAGAAAATATATCTCACACCTACCCTCGTGGTCGCTGGAGTAGTTGCAGAACTCACAAACGTGTTCCAGGAAGCCTATGGAAGCAAAGAGCCCCGATCTCAACCTCACAGAACACCTTTCAGATAAATTAGAGCGCCGACTGCAAACCAGTCCGAACCGACCGACATCGGTGACCGACCTGAATAACGCTCTTATGACATAATGGAAGGCAATTCCCGCAGCAACGTATCAAAATCTAATGGAAAGCCTTCCCACCAGAGAGCAGGCTGTGATAGCAGCAAGGAGTTGACCAATTCGATTTTAATTCCTTTCCTATTACAAGAAGTTTGTGGATAGCCAAGTGTCCGGATACTTTTGATCAAATAGTGTATTTACTCATTGGTTGACCTACGTATCAAAGACAATTTTTAAAATTACACTGAAACTAAAAAGGGAAATCGTATAAAACTCTTTAAAATGTTCAAGTGCTTATTTCTTGTAACTTCACTAGCTGCAGAATATGGATACCCAGTATAAACTGTCCAAAAAGTGTTACGTATTACTTCGAGACCCTCTTCAACTTTAACTTGAGCTAAGCAACCTATTAAATATATTGGTTCTGTACCCTTCATACCTAGTGTTACCAACCACTTAACAGCTATCTGTAAAAAAACATAAAATCGGCTTTAGAATCAAGATAAATAATATCCTGACAAGTGACAGAGATGTAGTCGACCTAGATAAACAGCATGGTATTAACGCCGTACAACTCAAAGCCTCACAAGAAGGAGTTCAAAACACGATGTACGTGGGTTCGACCGCTCGTCCTTTGAGCTGTAAAACCTCGGAACACAAATATAATATACGAACATCCTCCATTTAACAGCCCTCTCCAGACTCTACTTAGGGGGTAAATATATATGGGAAGAGATATAATTATTTTGAACACTCCAAGGTTACGTTCAACTCTTCTTTTCACAGAGAGTTTGTTGATTTACAAATACAGCCACCTTTGCTGTAATGAAGTATACCCATGTACCATCTCCCTTTTCTGGAAACAATTAATGGATCGTAAAAAACATCCAGATGATCCGGAAGATTACTTTGCTCAATTATTTCGGCGCATGCGTTGATCTTGCTTTGAATTGCGTCATTTGTGAATGTGCTCCCATGATATATAACCACAACCCACTCGCTTGTAATTTAGTATTGTGTAACACCTGAGGATGCGCTTATAGTAAGCTCGAAAGGTCTTATGTGTGTATGTATATATTTTTTAATGTGTACATATACTTTTAACATAAAACTTTTTTATAAAATCGTGCGTAAGACGGCATTGCTTCTTTTAACTTGGATTACTTTTAGCAGGAAATTACTTTGTTCCTGTTCCCTTCTTGTAACTTGATAAATACCTGATGGCAAGTTTAGGTGCTCATATTTTTCGTTCATGTCTTATGAAAATATTCGAAAAGAAGTTATTACGATGCACTTCAACACGTGAGTAATTAATTAAAACGTTTTTAAAATTTGCATTATTAGCAGAAAGACATGACTTGTATTAGTTTTGAACTCGTAAAATTAGTACGGTTCTGGATAGTTTAACTTGAATTTGAAATGTTGGATCTCTGATGTTAAACATTTCTTAGTTTCAAAGATTTGAAACTATCGAGATTTTATGCGAAACGTGTAGCTATTAAAAATTAATGGCTCCTTTTATGAATTTTCGAGTAACTTTTGGATCCTCAGGACTGTGGAATGCATGACCGCTCCTCTGATTACATTTGCATATAAAATTATAACTTATTTCCTTCCCAGAGGCCACGTTGAGCAGCCAGCAATGATATTACAAGCTTGGATAGATCGCACACGGTAGAGGAATTTTAAAGGTGTTTCACTTTTTACTCTTCTGAGAGATGTAGATGTTTGCAAGCGTGACTTCAAAACAACTTCATCGCACACAAGAAGACTTGGTCGCGTAAGAGAATGGCTGCCGGGGCACCACATTTTCCGGGCACCAAACCTCCCAGGATGATTAGATTGCAGATCTAATTTCTCCGTGTGGTTGCACTGGATTTGTTTTCTCATGCAATCAACCATTTCTCTGTGTCTGCCGCACTGATTTCTGACATCATCTGCTCCGGGAACATGGAATACAAGATCAATACTGCTTTCAGCGAGCAGGCACGCAGTCATGTATCTTAAACAGCAAATTACTATTCTGCACCTTCCACTCCTCCTCTTCTCCCCACTCCAGCTGTTTCCCTAATATTTTAAAAGGTCATTCTCCGCAATTCGACATTCTATTTTGAACTGATATTTACACACCGAAAATTTATTTGCTGATTTATTCATTTTTGTGGGATTCCACGTGTGGAAAAAAACAACTTCTTACGGAGCCTAAAACTGAAATAAGAATCAAATTTATATTGTCTAAATCTAAAATATGATTCAAATTAAACAAAATTTATAATTTATATACATATCATCATCATCATCATCATCATCAACCATTATCAATCCACTGCTGGACGAAGGTCTCCCAAAGTTTCTTCCACAACGGTCTGTCTTGTGCCAGTCTCCTACATTTTCTGAAGCCCAATCATTAAACTTCTTCCTGATTTTGCATTTTTTTTGTTAATTTAAAGAATAGGAAATAAAAACTGTTTTCTTTATACTTACTGCTATACAAGGAAGAGCTGGAGGATTATTTTGTTCTGCTGATGACGATTCGAAAAATGCAAGTTAAAATTACATGGGGATAAAATTTCTATACTCAAAAACAATCTGATAAACACAGGATAAAAAGCACAAGCGTACGCGATTCAGACAATGAAAGAAACAATATACACAGTCGAGTCACATTATTGTGGCCAGCTCACTGGTTTGGAGGGTATATAAGGTGTGCTGTAGGTATTCTGAAAACATATCACTCGTTGCTGCCATGGATAAAAGAAGCGATTTATCAGATTTGCAAAAAGGGATGATTATCGGCTTTCGGGCCAAGGGTGGCAGTATTTCTGAAACAGCGCAGTTTGTGAACTGTTCGCGTGCTGGTGTGGTTAAAAAGCGTATGACTGGAGAAATGGCCCCATTGCGAATAAGCAACGTGGAACTGCGGAGCACGACGTGCCATTGATGTGAGAGGTGAACGTCGGCTTCGAAGGTGCATGAGGGACGATCGACACACTACAGTGGAGCAACTCACTGGTCGAATGAACCAGGGGGCTACCGGAAGTGTGTCTAGAGCGACAGTTCAGGGAGCCCTGCTGCGTATAGGGCTCCGATGCAGACGGATGGTCACTGCACTCATGCTAACGAAGGTGCAACGGCAGAAAAGGCTTATATTCGCACGACAGTATCGGAATTGGACCTCCGCTGATCGGCAAAGGATTGCCTTCTCCGATGAGTCACGCTTTCTGCTTCATCAAACGGATGGACGTTGGCGTATAAGGCGAGAAACATCGGAGAACAAACACTCTTCAACCATTGCTGGCAGAACACAAGCAGGTTGGTGCAGTGTTATGGTCTGGGGAATGTTTTCGTGGCATTCTCTGGGTTCACTCATGGAAGGCACTATGGACTGAATTCGTTATGAATCCATCCTTGCAGACTACGTACACCCATACATGCTGATTGTCTTTTCTGGGGTGGATGGGATCTTCCACACGACAATGCGACGTGTCACACAGCTAGAAATGTCCGAGAGTGGTTGGAAGAGCACGATGAAGACTTTAAAGTACTTTCCTGGACCCTAATTCCCCAGACTTAAACCCAATTGAGCATCTATAGGACCACCTCGATCGTTTTGTTCGCTGTATGGATCTTCCACCACGCACTCTCCAGTAGCTGTCAGATTCACTGCAGTCAGCATGGCTCCACATACCTGTGAACACCTTCCAGAACCTTATTGAGTCACTCCCAGCCCGTCTAGCTGCTGTCCGCGCTGCACACGGCGGTTGCTCTGGACAGTAGCTGGTGGTCACAATAATGTGACTTGACTGTGTAGTTAGGTGTTCTTACTACATTTTAACTACCATAGTATTAATGCAATTTTGTGTCAAGGAATCATTATTGGATTAGAAAGAAAATTTTTCTGAATTTTCACATCTTTCGAAGTCAAGTGAGGCTTAATAATAATCGAAAGCTGTGAGTCGTCATCAGTCCTTAATTTAAGGCTACTGACACCAGCGGAAGGTCAGGACCAGAAACGAAAAGCAAACCGAACTCCCATGTCTCACTCGGAATATTTTCATTAGATGCGAATGCCATTTTCTTTTCTTTTTGATTACACATGTTGAAGTAGAACATTTCGCACATTTCAGTTTTAGCTCTGGATGCACATACAGTGAAGAATAAAGAAATATTTTTACATAAATTTCATGATACGGGACTTCGGTCATTTAGGCACCCTAGATAGGATGCCGGTCAGATTTTGTTGCGTTGCGTTTTGAACAAATGATTAGCTTCATCACAGACAACAATAAAACAAACGCACAAACTTTTATTTTCCGATTTATTTATGATTCTTATTACGATTCGTTCACCAAGTCTTATGTCCGCATTTACAACCCTTTTCCAGGTCTCAGATTCTTCCGAAATGCCTTTTAGCCATTAATCAGCTACAAAAGAATCGCATTAGCTATTTCCTTTTAGCCAATTATTGGCTTTTTCGTCATTAAGTGTATTTTGTTCGTGGGCCTTAGGAATCCTTATTAGAAACCTCAGCTGCAATCCGTTTACTGATCTTTTTATGTGAATATACGACGTTCCTTCTTGAATATCCGCTATGTTTTCTCCCAAGGGTGGCTTTATTTTTGTTTATTCGCTTATGAACATCCATTTTCTTTCTTTTTTCTTTTTTTTTTTTTTTTTGCTGTTCAACCAAATTGGGAAATTTCTGTCCGAATGACACCGAAAACAGTCTACACAAGGTGATCCATTTAGAAAAAGCCGGCGTCCAATTTAACATATGATATTTTGTATCACATTAAATACGAAACATAACGAAAGATAATGAAACATGCTAAAAATTCTTTTACTGTTCTAGTACGACGTCAAGTACAGGTAGATCTCGGTATACGCGGTTCCGTTATCTGCGGTTTCGTTATCCGCGTTTTCGGATTTACGCGATTCAGTGGTGCCATCTGTTAACACTACGAGAAAACAATAATTACAATAATGGGTTTGCGCATCTTTCGATGTTTTTGTCAAGACGTGAGTGCTCGCTCAGATCGGATCAGTAGAGCCAGGCCCGGTTGGACCATAGGGGCAAATGGGGCGGTCGCCCCGGGCCCCGCTTCTTCACGGGGCCTCGCACTTTACAAAACAAAAACAAAATTGTTTTTGCTAGAATTCTCTATATACTTATTGTTATTTTTTTTTAAGTTTTGGGGCGCAAGGACCTCAAAAATATATTTTTAACCGTAGGTTGAAGAAGCGCATATGCTCCAGCTTTGTCCGTCTGTCTGTCCACCCGATAACTCGCGTAAAAATTATCCAATTTCAATCAAATTTTAGTATGTGATAGGGGACAACCTGGGAACGAACCCTATTGAAAATAGGCGAAATGGAGTCAAAGGTCAAGACACAGGAGCGGGGTCCATTCCATCGCCCTTATGCTTCATAACTTACGTAAAAATGCTTCGATTGCGACAAAACTTTATCAAGTTGTTCCGGAAGTAAACTGAACAGGTTATGCTGAATGTCATCGAAATGGGATCAAAGGTCAGGGCACAGGAGCGAAATTTATTCCACAGCCATTATTCACATAACTTGAGTAAAAATGCTTCTATTGCGACAGAACTTTAGTATGTTGGTCCAGAGGTATACTGAACCAGTTACTTTTAATATAATCGAAATGGGATCAAAGGTCATGGCACATGAGTGAGATTTATTTCACAGCCATTATCATCATAACTTGAGTAAAAATGCTTCTATTACGACAAAACGTTAGTATGTTGTTCCGGAGATATACTGAACGCATCAATAGTCAAGGTTGGGAGGAGAGTTTGTCTGCGCGAAATTTCTGGTATGTTGGAAAGCGTATCATAATCAATGCATTGCATGATTTGACTAACTTGTTGTAATGTTGTTGTTTCTTTAAGTTTATATCCCCCCCCAACTTTTCCATATTCATGAAATAAGAAATTAAATTTCATCACATTTTGTGACTCCCTATGATATACTCAACAATTTGTGTGTAAACCTGGTACTGGAATTTAAAAAAATAAAAAGAACACTAACAAAGTTGTATCTGGGCTATATATGGAGGCCAATCGTTCAGTGACTTTAAAAACAGTGTTGGAAATAAAAAATAAAGCAATTTTTATAGATGAGCGCATATAAGAGGTGAATAAAGTCAATAATTTACTAGTTATTCCACTTTCCATCAAAAATCAATCACTAAAACATGTACCAGGAATATATATATATATATACGAATTTAGGGATGTAAGGTCAGGTGATGCGTAACATCACAGCCTTTCCTTGACAAATGTCAACCCCGCCTTCTCGTGGTACATCCTGTTCCCACTAAAGGGGCTCTGACGACCGCCAATAGCGGTATAACTATACCATCGGGATTAGAGGAAATGCTATCCCACACTCACCAACCCGCTTGGCCAGCGTGGTGAGTTATGGCCAAACCCCTCCAAAATGACTCCACAACTTAAATCTTGGCCCTCAGTCTCCGGCAGCTGGAATGTACCTGGCCAAGGCAGCGGCCAGTGCGACATGAAGGCAGAGGGTGCTAAGAATCCCCGGAGGACCGGACTAGGCTGCCATCTGATGCTGACCTTGGCTACGTACAACGGACGCTCCCTATCTTCTGATTCAAGGCTTCTTGAATTGGAAGAGGAACTACAAAGGATCAAGTGGGACATCGTCGGGCTAAATGAGGTAAGGAGAAAAGGAGAAGATCTCATTGAACTGAAAAGTGGACATCTCTTCTACTATCGTGGGACAGATACTGGCAGAACTAGTGGTGTTGGATTTATAATAAACAAGAAACTGAAGGATAAAGTTGTAGAAGTTGAAAGTTCCTCTGACAGAGCTGCACGACTCGTTATCCAACTCTCGAGAAGATACCAGGCTCAGATTATTCAAACTTATGCACCCACCACAAGTCATGCTGAAGAAGAAATTGAAGAATTTTATGACGAAATTCGTGATCTAAATAATAAAGGTAAGCAGCACTTGAAGATAATTATGGGAGATTTCAATGCAAAAATAGGGCAACGGCAACAGAATGAAACTTCAGTAGGTAAATTCGGTCAGGGCAACAGAAACCAGCGTGGAAATACTCTCGTTGAGTTTGCAGAGGCAGAAGGGTTTTTCATCTTGAACTCCTTTTTCAAGAAAAAGCCACACAGGAAATGGCCCTGGAGACATCCAAATGGGACGACAAGTGAAATTGATTTTATTATGTGTAACAAAAAATTCGTCATAGAAGACTGCAGTGTGCTAAACAAGTTCAACACAGGCAGTGACCATAGATTGGTGAGATGTAAGATGCACCTCAACACTAAACTCGAACGTAGCAAGCTCATAAGACAAACAAAATGTATTGACATAACCAACCTTAAAAAACACCATAATACCTTCAAATTGGAACTGAAGAACAGATTCTCTGCTTTAGAACTCCTAACATCGGAAGAAGTGGATATTTCTGAAGTTAACAGAAAAGTAACCAAAGCTCTTATGGAAACAGCAACAAAATTAGCTGGGTCTAAGAACAAATTGCATGTGAACAAACTATCAGGAAAAACCAAAATGTTGATGCAAAAAAGAAGAGTGATGAGGATAACTAAAGAAGATGTGACTTCCAAAGTGGAATATATAGAGCTATGCAAGACAGTACGAAAAAGTATCACTGAAGACGTAAGGAAATTCAAATGTGAACTAGTAAGGAAAGCAATTGAAAACAACCAAAGCCTAAAGATAGCAAAGGGACATCTCAGTAAGGGGAAAAAACAGATTATGGCACTGAAAAAAGAAGATGGTTCTGTAACAAGAAATAGAGGCGAAATTTTGACAAGAGTGAAAGATTTCTACTCCAAATTATATGAAAGGGATGATACATGTACTTCAGACATCATGAAAGGTACCAGTACCAGAGTTCTTCCAGTCCTTCCAGCAGAAGTTGCACATGCAATCAATAACATGAAGCGGGGAAAAGCTCCAGGAGAAGATGGAATTACTGTAGACATCATACAAGAAGCAAGTGGAGAAATCGAAACAGTACTCGCCCAAATTTTCACTCGATGCCTTAATGAAGGGAAAATTCCTGAGGATTGGAACAACGCTACAATGATCTTGCTACATAAAAAAGGTGACATTGAGGATCTCAGGAACTACGGACCTATCAGCCTCCTATCAGTGGTTTATAAAATCTTCACTAAAGTTCTTTCACACCGCTTGAAGGTAACACTGGACATGGCTCAACCGAGAGAACAAGCTGGATTCAGGAGTGGCTACAGCACAATAGATCATATCCACGTACTAAGAGAACTAATTGAAAGAGCGAGGGAATATGAACTTCCATTGTGCATGGCTTTTATCGATTATGAAAAAGCCTTTGATTCGGTGAAACCATCAGCAGTTACAATGGCTCTGAAATCCTGCGGTATTGAAGATGCATACATTAATATTATTAATAACATCTATGAAAATGCAAGTGCAAAGATTAGGCTGTTTGAAAATACAACACACATAAAAATTGGAAAAGGAGTGAGACAAGGTGACACCATATCTCCGAAGCTCTTTAATGCCACAATGAAAAATGTCTTTCAATCACTGAACTGGGAAAACAAAGGGATAAAGATTAATGGAGATTATCTAACCCACCTTCGTTTTGCTGATGACATAGTCATTTTTGCAACTACCCCATCAGAGCTACAGAGTATGATCCAGGAACTTGCTGACAAGAGTAAAGAAGTGGGATTAAAAATGAACTTTCAGAAGACAAAAGTGATGTACAATGCTTTTACAAGAAATGGAGATTTATCGATTGATGGAGAAAAGCTGGAGATAACAGACACGTATGTTTATCTTGGACAGCAGATATCAAGTGAGGGTCACATTGGTGAAGAAATTAATCGGCGTACAAAACTTGCCTGGAGAGCTTTTGGAAGAAACAGCATAATTTTCAAGAGCAATATGCCATTATGTCTTAAAAGAAAAGTGTTTGATCAATGCATCCTTCCAGTGCTTACGTATGGTGCAGAGACGTGGACCTTAGCTAAAAAAGACATACAAAGGCTGCAAACAACTCAAAGCAGCATGGAGAGGTGCATGCTTGGTGTAACCAGGAGAGATAAGAAGAGGAACACGTGGATCCGAAAAATGACAAGAGTGGAAGACATCGTGATCAGAGTTAAATTCCTGAAATGGCAATGGGCTGGACATACTGCCAGAAGAACAGACCATCGATGGACAGCCGAAATTTTAGATTGGATTCCAAGGGACAGGAAAAGACCCAGAAGAAGACCACATGAAAGATGGGTGGATGAAATTCGAAAGTATGCGGGAGTGACATGGAGGAGACTGGCACAAGACAGACCGTTGTGGAAGAAACTTGGAGAGACCTTCGTCCAGCAGTGGATTGATAATGGTTGACAATGATGATGATGATGATGATGATATACGAATTTATTTAAGAGGGATCGTTATAATCCAATACGCAAAAATGTTTGCAATGGAAAAATATTCGCTACGCAGATTAGTTAAAGCTATCTTATTTTATCATTTTGTAGAAAAGTTTTTATTAAGATAATAAAGCAACCTAAACTTCCTCCTCTACAGAAAGAAAGTCGTAGAATTCAACACTTTTTATTCTCTTCCTCTCTCTTCGTCTGTCTGCCTGTCCCTCTGCCTGTCTGTCTTTCCGCCCGTCTCTCTGTCTGTCTGTCTCTCACTCAATGTCTGTCTATCTGTCTCTGTCTATATCTCTCACTCTCTGTCTGTCTGTCTCTCACTGTGTGTATGTCTCTCTCTCACTCTCGGTCTGTCTGTCTCTCTCACTCAATGTCTGTTTCTCTGTCTCTCTCATTCAATGTATATCTATCTGTCTATCTCTCTCCCACTCAATGTCTGTCTGTCTGTCTCTCTCTCTGTCAGCCTGTCTCTCTCCCTATCTCACACTCTACCTGTCTGTCTGTCTCTGAAAAATGAAAATACACGAAAATCATCATAAAAAAACTGTTTACGCGCTCTCTCTCTCTCTCTCTCTCTCTCTCCGAATTTTCAATCCATATGATGGTCTTTTTCTTAAGCTCACAATAATTTGAGATAATCATTTTCCTTTATGATAATTTTTGTCTATTTTCATTTTTCATACAATGATTTCATTAAACTATGAGATTCATTTCCTAGGGCCCTCTATATATGAAATTTCGCCCTGGGCCCCGCAAAAGTTCAATCCGGCCCTGAGTAGAGCTGTAAAGCTGTGTGTGAGAGGATCTACGATGTCAGACAAAAGAAAAGAAAGTGTGTCTTTCGAAGGGAAGAAGCGTGCACGAAGGTCGTAATCGTTAGAAATAAAGTCAGAAGAGTTTGTATGCAGATCTGACGAAAGAAGAGAACGATCCAGCACCTTTGCCTCTTCAGAAATTTATCAGGATCAGAGGAACTGGACTGACTGCAACATCATCAGAATGAGTAAATAAATCCATCGCTCTTTCAACGTAAAGCAACGCACAGCAACCGAAAATTTGTTATTCGGCCGCCGTTGGGGAGTCGAACCCCGAATCTCTCGATATCTAGCCGAGCGCGTTAGCTTTACACCACATCAGCCAACAATTCATGGTGATATGTGAGTTTTTCTTTTTCAGTCAGCAACTGATATCATAAATCCATAAGATCGGCTAGATATCGAGAGATTCGGGATTCGATTCCCCGACGGCGGCCGAAACACAATTTTTCGGTTGCGTTGCGTTGCTTTACATGAAAAGAGTTATGGATTAATTTACTCAACTGACGCCACGTATTTAGATGATTTTCACCTTGGATCTCGCCCTTTGGATTATTGCTATAAATATACACTATCTACCAACAAGTAATTGGACACCCCTGCAATCGACGATATCTGCGGTCCTGATACACGTCACGGCCGCCACCGTTAAATATCGTGTGGGAAGCAACAACACAACCAGTCGCATGCAAGATGCCACGCAGTTCGGAGCTCTCTGATTTCGAGAAAGGTGTAATCGTCGGGTATCACAGAAATGGCCGATCCATACGTGACATATCCAGCGAGTTGAAGTACCCAAAATCGACAGTGGCCTACGTGATTAGCAAGTGGAAGATGAGAGGTGACTGTCGGAATGCGCCCCGACCCGGCAGACCCACAAAACTGGGAGTTAGAGACCGACGGGTGCTGGCCAGAGAAATTCGGAAGAACCGCACCAAATCGATGGGCCACATCCGCGAGGAGTTTCAACAGGCATCCGGGAGTGTTCTTTCGATGAATACCATTCGTAAGGAAGCCCATCTGCTCGGTTATCATGGATGTGCTGCCGCCCACAAGCATTTGAGCACCAAGTCCAATACAGCTGCTCGGCTAACGTGGTGCAAAGAACGTCGACAGTGGACCGTTGAACAGTGAAAACAGGTTCTCTGGAGCGACGTATCAAGGTTCACCCTCTACCGTTCGGATGGCAGGGCTTGGGTTTGGCGTCTGCCTGGAGAACGCCTCCTGCCGGAATGTATTGTGCCAACTGTGAAGTTCGACGGCAGTGGAATTATGCTTTGCGGGTGTCTCTCCTGGTATGGCACGGGACCCTTGGTTGCAATTCCTGGTAGACTCAACGCCGAGACCTACTGCACCTTTTTGAATGACCATGCGCTTCCTACGTTGTGGCAGTTTTACGGGGTGGACCATGTTACTTTCAGGATGACAATGCCCCCTGTCATGTTACGAGGTCCACCATGGCTTGGTATGGTGACAATGGGGTTAATCGAATGGACTGGCCTGCGCAGAGCCCGGGCCTTAACCCTATCGAGCACCTCTAGGACGAGTTGGAGCGTCGACTTAAGGGGTGTCCCCACCGTGCGAAATCGGTGAAGGAACTGACCTGTCTTCTCCAAGCCGAGTGGAAGAAAACACCGCTAGCCGTCGTACTACGCCTGGTTGAGAGTATGCCCCTGAGGGTCGCAGCTGTAATCGCCGCTCGTGGAGACTCCACCAACTATTGAAGATGAATAAACTTCGTTTTCCTTTGCTATCACAGGTGTCCAATTACTTGTTGGTAGATAGTGTATATAGCCAGTGCCGTTAATGCCCACCAGATGGAGACGTCTCAGATGCTGAACCCATCTTACGGATTTATGATGTCAGACGCTGACTGAAAAAGAAAAACACACATAGTACCGTGAATTGTTGGCCGCTGTGGTGTAAGGCGAACGCGCTCGGCTGATATCGAGAGATTCGGGATTCGATTCCCCGACGGCGGCGGAATAATAATTTTTCGGTTGCTGTGCGTTGCTTTACGTGGAAAGAGTGATGGATTTATTTACTCAACTGACGCCACGTATTTAGATGATTTTCACCATGATCAGAATCTTCTGACGTGATGAGCCAAAAGCTTACTACTGTATTTAAGATGTGAAATTGGATTTTCAAAAATTACAGTGGACTGTTACGGTACACGTGTATTCAGCAGTAACATTACGTAAGTACACTGTACAAAATTTACTGTAGATTTTACTGTTTTAAACCGTTTTCCAGGGTGCCAACACAAAACCGTAAAATCTACAGTTTTATGTAGTGTTGGAGCAAAGCTATAGCTTTGCTTCAACACAATTAACACATTCGTTCCAGCCAAATTTTTGTGTTTTCGTGATTATTTGGACTGTGACTCGCTCCATCCAAATTCTGTGCTGTTTTCTTCATTAAATGCAGTGTTGGAGCAAAGCTATACAACACTGCATAAAACTGTAGATTTTACGGTTTTGTGTTGGCACTCTGGAAAACGGTTTAAAACCGTAAAATCTACAGTCAATTTTTTGCAGTGTACTGTACGTACACACTATGTTGTCAGGGTACTACGTACATATTTACATAGCATGTACGTATTATATTTTGATTTTCTGCATTAAAATTAAGTTTCAGAAAGGTAATATTGTTTGTTTGTAATCTAAATATTATATAACCCGATTATTTTAAACTGAATTTGTGAATAAGTGAGAACCTAATTCTACATTGTTCGTATAAAATGCCTCCCGTTTTACGCGAATTCGGTATACACGGCGATTTCGCGGAACGTATCTATAGCGTATACCGAGATCTACCTGAACCCAATGAGTGTGAAACGCCTAACTCTTAAGAGTGGAACAATGTTGATTGATATTTACAACTTCTCCGTGGTTTAAGTAGTCTTGATGAGAATGTCACGGAGATACTAAAATGCGGTCAACGTCACCTTCACAGCAGATTGCAGCCTACGAAAGGTACGTACATTCAACAAGAAGCTTCTTCCTTACGAAAGATACGCACATTCAACAAGAAGCTTCTTCCTTACGAAAGATACGTACATTCAACAAGAAGCTTCTTCCTTACGAAAGATACGTACATTCAACAAGAAGCTTCTTCCTTACGAAAGATACGTACATTCAACAAGAAGCTTCTTCCTTACGAAAGATACGTACATTCAACAAGAAGCTTCTTCCTTACGAAAGATACGTACATTCAACAAGAAGCTTCTTCCTTACGAAAGATACGTACATTCAACAAGAAGCTTCTTCCTTACGAAAGATACGTACATTCAACAAGAAGCTTCTTCCTTACGAAAGATACGTACATTCAACAAGAAGCTTCTTCCTTACGAAAGATACGTACATTCAACAAGAAGCTTCTTCCTTACGAAAGATACGTACATTCAACAAGAAGCTTCTTCCTTACGAAAGATACGTACATTCAACAAGAAGCTTCTTCCTTACGAAAGATACGTACATTCAACAAGAAGCTTCTTCCTTACGAAAGATACGTACATTCAACAAGAAGCTTCTTCCTTACGAAAGATACGTACATTCAACAAGAAGCTTCTTCCTTACGAAAGATACGTACATTCAACAAGAAGCTTCTTCCTTACGAAAGATACGTACATTCAACAAGAAGCTTCTTCCTTACGAAAGATACGTACATTCAACAAGAAGCTTCTTCCTTACGAAAGATACGTACATTCAACAAGAAGCTTCTTCCTTACGAAAGATACGTACATTCAACAAGAAGCTTCTTCCTTACGAAAGATACGTACATTCAACAAGAAGCTTCTTCCTTACGAAAGATACGTACATTCAACAAGAAGCTTCTTCCTTACGAAAGATACGTACATTCAACAAGAAGCTTCTTCCTTACGAAAGATACGTACATTCAACAAGAAGCTTCTTCCTTACGAAAGATACGTACATTCAACAAGAAGCTTCTTCCTTACGAAAGATACGTACATTCAACAAGAAGCTTCTTCCTTACGAAAGATACGTACATTCAACAAGAAGCTTCTTCCTTACGAAAGATACGTACATTCAACAAGAAGCTTCTTCCTTACGAAAGATACGTACATTCAACAAGAAGCTTCTTCCTTACGAAAGATACGTACATTCAACAAGAAGCTTCTTCCTTACGAAAGATACGTACATTCAACAAGAAGCTTCTTCCTTACGAAAGATACGTACATTCAACAAGAAGCTTCTTCCTTACGAAAGATACGTACATTCAACAAGAAGCTTCTTCCTTACGAAAGATACGTACATTCAACAAGAAGCTTCTTCCTTACGAAAGATACGTACATTCAACAAGAAGCTTCTTCCTTACGAAAGATACGTACATTCAACAAGAAGCTTCTTCCTTACGAAAGATACGTACATTCAACAAGAAGCTTCTTCCTTACGAAAGATACGTACATTCAACAAGAAGCTTCTTCCTTACGAAAGATACGTACATTCAACAAGAAGCTTCTTCCTTACGAAAGATACGTACATTCAACAAGAAGCTTCTTCCTTACGAAAGATACGCACATTCAACAAGAAGCTTCTTCCTTACGAAAGATACGTACATTCAACAAGAAGCTTCTTCCTTACGAAAGATACGTACATTCAACAAGAAGCTTCTTCCTTACGAAAGATACGTACATTCAACAAGAAGCTTCTTCCTTACGAAAGATACGTACATTCAACAAGAAGCTTCTTCCTTACGAAAGATACGTACATTCAACAAGAAGCTTCTTCCTTACGAAAGATACGTACATTCAACAAGAAGCTTCTTCCTTACGAAAGATACGTACATTCAACAAGAAGCTTCTTCCTTACGAAAGATACGCACATTCAACAAGAAGCTTCTTCCTTACGAAAGATACGCACATTCAACAAGAAGCTTCTTCCTTACGAAAGATACGCACATTCAACAAGAAGCTTCTTCCTTACGAAAGATACGTACATTCAACAAGAAGCTTCTTCCTTACGAAAGATACGTACATTCAACAAGAAGCTTCTTCCTTACGAAAGATACGTACATTCAACAAGAAGCTTCTTCCTTACGAAAGATACGTACATTCAACAAGAAGCTTCTTCCTTACGAAAGATACGTACATTCAACAAGAAGCTTCTTCCTTACGAAAGATACGTACATTCAACAAGAAGCTTCTTCCTTACGAAAGATACGTACATTCAACAAGAAGCTTCTTCCTTACGAAAGATACGTACATTCAACAAGAAGCTTCTTCCTTACGAAAGATACGTACATTCAACAAGAAGCTTCTTCCTTACGAAAGATACGCACATTCAACAAGAAGCTTCTTCCTTACGAAAGATACGTACATTCAACAAGAAGCTTCTTCCTTACGAAAGATACGTACATCCAACAAGAAGCTTCTTCCTTACGAAAGATACGTACATTCAACAAGAAGCTTCTTCCTTACGAAAGATACGTACATTCAACAAGAAGCTTCTTCCTTACGAAAGATACGTACATTCAACAAGAAGCTTCTTCCTTACGAAAGATACGTACATTCAACAAGAAGCTTCTTCCTTACGAAAGATACGTACATTCAACAAGAAGCTTCTTCCTTACGAAAGATACGTACATTCAACAAGAAGCTTCTTCCTTACGAAAGATACGTACATTCAACAAGAAGCTTCTTCCTTACGAAAGATACGTACATTCACGTAGATTTCTACTTCACTGTCTCGACGCGATACCGACGAGGCAGCACCCGGGAAAAAACTACCAAGGAATTCTTGGCCTTCTCCCGCCTAACGCTGTATGTCTGAAGCGTAGAAACGCAAACGTAACGCTTTTTGGGCTACAGTCAGTTGCTTTGGTAAACATTTGCTGTAAAATTTCGATAATTTAACACACATCAATCACGTGACGGGGAAAATTCAACCCTTTTTACAGGAGAAAATGCTTCAAACAAACAAATCAAACAAAAAACAACGGGATCAAGCCAAGCTTTTTACAGACAGCGCAAAAGAACGCTATAAAAATACGACCTCTGAGAGAATAAATAAACACATCGCAAACTGGAATCCATGTTTTACAACAGCAGTGTGTGGCATCTATCTCAAATGGGCTGCACCATAAGTTATTTACATTGTTTTCTCTCTTCACAATACATCTTACCTGACCTAATAACTTTCCTTCTAACTCTTTTATCTCTTTGCTCAGCTTCTCATTGAAACTTAAATCTATTTTGAAGATCTGCTTGATCGATTCCTTAAGCCTGCCACATATAAACTTCCTCCTCTCCAGAAAGAAAGTCGTAAAGTCGTACTTCTACTACTGTCGCAAGCACTAAGCTTTTGCTTTTTATACTAGCCTCGCCCTTTGGCGGCAACAGCGTGCAGCCATAGCTCATTTGCTTAAAACGGTCAGGTGGTCATAATAAAGTGGCCACTCAGTGTATATACAAGTTATAAAAACTCCATCAGTACTTTCGGATTGACAGTCACTATCCTCAGATGTGACCGTCACTCCGAAAGTATTGATGGAGTTTTTTTTTTTTTTAACTTGTATGTATATATATCATTTATTGCATTAAAGAATCGTGCTATGACGGTTTGTATTTCATCTTTGAGTTAAGAGGACAGCATTGCCAAATTTCTCCCTAGCGGCGGAATTTTGAACTTTTTTCGAAAATTGAAACCGCATATGCAGGAAAGCATATGTACCGAATTTGGTTGAGGGTTGTCCAATAGTTATTTCTACAGAGAGCTCTGAATACCTCCTCTTTAATTGCGATCGCTCTGTATTTTGCCACGATTGTGAAATTTAGTTTGGATCCGACAAAGGTAAGCATGGCCAGGAGTTTTCAGTTTTCTTTAGCACAGAAGTTTTCAGTGAAAGTTTTATAGCATGCAGGAGGAAAGAGCACACGATAGCTATCTGTGGACACGATATCTCCGCTGCCGAGAACAAATGTCATTAACTGTAGAGCATTCTAAAATTCGAGGTTCCAACTCAGAACACCGCTCTTAACGCACTCAAGAATTTCCTGTGGCATAACTAATGTTTCTTGTTTCTTTTTAAAATCTTCATACAAAATTATTATTTCTTCATAGCAATTTTGAGTACAGAATTCTTAAATTCTCTCCACAGTACATAAAGCGCCAAACAACGAGTTAATAATGCATACGTAACGTGCAATAAAGTGAACAGTGTTTCGTATATAATGACTCAAATAAATACGAATACTTCAGGACGATATGAATATATATCGTTCTGAAGTATATAATATAGTATATATACAGGGTGGAAAGAAACGACCGCATAAACACCCCAGGGGGTGATTCCTTGGATCAACTCAAGCATAAAATGTTTTCTGACATTTTTGGATTTAGGACTTAGTTTTCCAGATATAAGCTCCCAAAGTTGCGTGACGTCACGTCCGGAATCGCCTGTTTTTGAGGCTTGAAGCACAACCCCAGTGTCATGTAGGAAAGCTCGTGGCGGAAGCCTGCTTCTTCAAGCTCAGTACCTCGGCAGTCATCACAACTCATTGACATATCGCAGTGCTCTCCGAGCCGTATGTCATGCAACAGGGCGACCAATTCCGTTCGTCTCGACATTTGCGGACGTAACACAACTCCGGAAATTGGCTGGATGACTGTTGTTGTACTGCGATTGCAGCGTCAGGCATCCGCCACGCGCTTCGCTGCATTACACTCGGGTTGAGCTTGAAGCCTCAAAAACAGGCGATTCCGGACGTAACGTAACACACCTTTGGGAGCTTATATCTGGAAAACCAACCGCGGGTGGCCTAGTGGTCAGCGTTCGTGACTGCCACGGAGATAACCTCAGGTTCGATCCTGGGCAGGTACGAACGTTCGAACCACTAAATACCCGCCGTGCGTCGGATGGGCACGTTAAGCCGTCGGACCCCGGGTACTGCCCCCCGGTAATAAAAAGTTGCGTCTTCCTCCCCTTTCTACCTCGCTTCCGTGTCACTTTCTCTGCACTCTAGCCCAAATCTCCAAGCTTCCTATTTCTAAGGGTTGTTTAAGACCTGGGTTCAGACTCTCCCTTCCTAAAATCCTCTACATATGATCTGATCTAAATCCAAAAATGTGAGAAAACATTTTATGCTTGAATTGAAACAAGAAATCACGCCCTGGGGTGTTTATGTGGTCGTTTCTTGACACCCTGTGTATATATATATATACCGAGTGATCCAAAAATAACAGAAAATTTGAAAAATTAATAATTCGCAAAGTATTTACAGTAATTTGATGCGGTTTTCACAGAAATGCATAGAAAGACAGAAAGACGGGGGATTTTTTGTGCATACTGCAGAAATTTAATACCAGAATAGTTACATTTTCGACCACTAGAAGGCACCACAGGTGATGCCGCCACAGTACAGTTCACACCGAAGACATAATTACAAATGCTCCATGTGGTGTCCATCATTCATGAGCATAGCCGTTAGACGAGGTAAGACACTGACTGTGTACAGCATTAAACAACATGTCAGGTGGTATTGAAGAAACATGATGCCGGAACGAGTCCTTCAACGTAGCCAATGAAGTTGGCCGATCTCTGCACACCTTTGACTTCAAGTAGCCCCAGAACCAAAAATCGCAAGGTGTAAGGTCCGGAGACTTGGGAGGCCACTCATGCGGAAAGTAGCGACTTAGGGGCGGTGCTCCATTTTGCATGAACGTGGTAGTATGGAGTGCTTGCCTCTCTTGCAAGTGTGGGATAATGCTCTTTCTTATCGATCACCCGTGACCGTAACGGTTTGAAATCCAGAGCTGTGGACTTCATCAAAGAAAAACGGGCCAATAACGAAAGAAGCTGTGAAACCGCACCACACGGTACCTTTTGGCTGATGATGGGGTTTTTCCACAACTGCATGTGGGTTCTCTGTAGCCCAAATACGGCAGTTCTGTGTGTTTACACTTCCATGAAGTGTGAAGTGAGCTTCATCAGTCCACAGGACCAGTTAACAGCCAGTTTCGGATCCCTACAGCGCCATCTGGTGGTCAGAAATGTAACTATTCTGGAATTAAATTTCTGCATTGTGCACAAAAAATCCCTCGTATTTCTGTGCATGTCTGGGAAAACCACATCTGATTACTGTAAACACTTGATTTTTAAAATTTTCTGTTACTTTTGGATCACCCGGTATATATATATATAATTATATATGTCCATACACACATCAACCAAAGCAAACTACTGAAAGCAGAAGAAATTTGATTCGGAAAACCTTAAGTTAGAGACCGAAGAATCAACCAGAAGAAAAAGGAAGGCTGTTGCAGCTGGCAATATGGCAGCTGTTATCGATGGCGTCATCAGGGGCTAGGCATGGATAACACCTCTCATACCTCTATATAGACCAAAAAGTATGGGTTTCTATATCATACAGTTTGCAAGAAAATAATAACTAAGCAGAAAAATTGCAAAGACCCTTCCCAATTACGAATAAAAAAAACCCCCACTGCATAACTACCAAAGAACAACAAGTAAAAAGATCTGAAAATTAATGTCGAAAAAAAAATTAAAGTAATAAACAATATATATAATCCTTGTTGTTCCTTTACTATTTACTTGTGAATCACTACAGAAGAATAAATCACTACAGCTCACTGAAAAAAAAAATCTGTCACTTCGTAAACAAAGTAATCTTCACGTCGTCTCGAAGATAATAATAATAAAAAAAAAAAAAAAAAAAAAAGAAACCTTGCTGAGCAAAGGTCACTTTTAATACTTCTTCTCTGTAACCTTGTATTAGGCAATGATGCAAAAAGAAGCAAAATAAAAAGAAAATGAAGGTGACACCTCTCCACAGTTTGAAGAATTCCCATCAAAGAGTGATTAAAAAAGGAAAGAAAATGGAATGTGGAAGAGTTATTTCTAAGGACAAATACAGTAGCAACTACGTGTGTTGAAAAAAAGAAAAAAAAAAGCACATGCTGCAATGACGATAAGCAACAAAAAACGGGGAAATATGCTTAGAATTTAATCAAGCAAGTCTTGAACTTCTTGCTCATGTACCTGTCTTACACACACACACACACACAAATAAAAAAAGAGCAACGAAGTATAACCAAGATATTGATGATTCCCTGATAAAAAGGTTTATCTGGAATTAATAAATGCTTAATTAACAAAACGACAATAATGGAATAAAGCCAAAAGATAGCAGATAAAAATGCCTAATCAAGCATCAGAAGTTTCGAGTTAACACATGGTAGTAATTAAAAGGTGCTGGATGTCATTGCAAAAACCAACCCCTAATAAAGCACGGAATGCTTCCGAGATTTTATCACTGCAACAAAGAGCAACTCATTTGTTATCGGATCCAAGAGAAACCCGTTTTTCGGATGAGTATCTTTGAGAAACTGAAACAAAGCATAGCAAGCATTTAACATTCCTTATTCAAAGAGCGGATACTGACTGTTGCAGCTGGCAAAACCTACTTTAAATCGTTCGATGAGAAAGAAGCTTGAAAAACTGTTCGAGGGGGGGGGGAGGTTATTAATCCCAGTGATTGGAAGTACACCGATGACCAATTACATTACGACCACCTACCTAACAAGCTGTAGGACCCCCTTAAGTCCTCAAAAGAGCGAACACTCGGCGAGGCATATATAGATTCGATAACGCGGCGAAAGGTATCCTGGGGTATCTGGTACCATCTTGTCAACAGCAGGTCCTCCAGTTCCCGTACATTTCGGGGTGGTGGTGATTTAACGTGAACCCGCTTTTCCAAGTCGAACCACAAATGTTCGATTGGGTTCATGTCAGGTGAATTTGGAGGAGAGGGCATTATCAGAAAGTCACCAGCATGTGCTTCCAACCACTTCTTGACGATTCTGGCAGTATGGCATGGCGCATTATCCTGTTCGTAATGGCCATCATCAGCAAAGAACACAGTTGCCATGAATCGGTAAACTTGGTCCGCAACGATGTTCAAAACCTGACAGCTGTCAGAGATTCTGCTATTGAGATAATGGGGCCTAAAATCGCACAAGAAAACATCGCCCACAGCACAACACCGCTAGCACCGCCCTATTTCCGCCCAACAGTGCATCCAGGTGCCATAGCCTCCGCTGGTAATCGGCGTATCCACGCTCGGCCGTCTACGTGATGCACCAGGAATCTTGATTCGCTAGACCAGGCCACTTTCTTCCAAGCATCCGCGATCCAATCTCGATGACCTTTGGCCCATTTCATGCGTTGTTGGCGATGACGTGCAGTGAGCATCGGGACTCGGCTGGGTCTTCGGCAACGCAGGCCCATGCGCAGAAGGCTGCGATGAACTGTGTGCTGCGACACATTGCCCTGATAATAACCACTGTTGTAGCTTCGGGTGATTTGTCGGACTACGGGCCTGATGCGGTTGCTCTAAACAATGCGCGACAGTCTCCACTCTTTTCTGGTATCAATGAGCTGCGGAAGACGGTTCGTTGTTTGGCCATCTGTGCACCATCTTTGATACGTACTCACTACAGCGGCACGTGAAAAACCCACAAGACGGGCCGTTACCGAGATCGTAGTTCCAGGGCGCCGTGCCATCACAATTTGTCCTTTATCAAACTTCGATAAATTGGCAGATTTTCCCCATTCTGACTCCGAACATTCTACTAACCGAAAGCCGGTACTCGGGTTGTACACAGGGTGACCAGAATCGACCGCACAATAGACCTGCCGGATGATTCCTCGTGGAGAAAGAAGCCGAAACCCGTTGTCCGATTGGACGTCGCATTCCAGAGATGTACGCGCCGAAAGTTCGTGACGTCACACCTGGTAAGGATACGGACATTAGAAATAAATCAATAAATTACATGGTTTCTGTCAATCACTTTGACAGAAGTGATACTACTCACGTCGGTAATCGTTTTCGGAATATTTTCTTCTTAAAGTTATAATGCTCGGGTTCTACGCCAGGGGGCGTAGATGTATATGTTATGTTTGTCAATATCTCTACTTCTAAGAGTCCGATTTGAAAAATTCATTCTTTGTTGGATAGCGTTTCCGATGCGAAATGTTTTCCCTATAATTTCAAAATTTTCAAGTAACTCACTTTCCGTTAGGGGGCGTAATGGTAAATTGCATATTCCCTGCTATCTGCTTCTAAAACTCCGATTTGAAAAATCCTTTCTATATCGTATACCGCTCCTGAAGGGAAATGTTCTTCGTATAATTGCTAACATTTGGTGAAAAATAGTTTGGCCACCAAGGGGCATAAGCGCTAATTTCTGCTGCTGATGCATTTGCAGCAAAATCAGAGCTCCTGAAAACTCGACTGAAAAAATTATTTCCTGGACCGATACCACTCACATCAAAAAACCTTTTGAGAATATTTTCTTCTTAAAATAATGCATGTTTTTTTCCGCCAGGGGGTGTAAATGCATATCTTATATTTGTTGATATCTCTGCTTCTAAGAGTCCGATTTAAAAAATTCTTTCTTTGTTGGCGAGCGTTTCCGCTGCGAAATGTTCCTCGTATAATTTCAAATTTTTCTTAACGCACCAGTCTGCAACCAGGGGGCGTAAGTTCACGATTCCGTTTACAGCAATATCTGCGGAAATAAAAAGCCCGATTGAAAAACTTTCTTCAGTCAGATAGTACTGTTTTCCATACCGGTTCCATTGATTTTGAATAGCTTTGATAAACTTAATTTGGGCGCCTCGGTGGCGCAGTGGTCTAAGGCGTTGGCCTCTGATCATTTGTCCGTAAGGGGTCCGGGTTTAAATCCCGGTCAGGCATGGGTGTTGTGTTTGTCTTACGGCATTGGCTCTCTCCCTTCCCTGGAACCAATGACCCTAAATTAGGGACGGGCGACTGCTTATAGCCCATTGAGTTGCTCACGGTGGTCGTTAAACCTCCAATCAAGAAGAACAAGAAGAAGAAAACTTAATTTGCGTAAGAACGGATTCAAAAGAAGTGCTCGCCGCCCCGGTGGCGCAGTGGTCTAAGGCGCTGGCCTCTGATCATTCGTCCGTAAGGGGTCCGGGTTCGAATCCCGGTCAGGCATGGATGTTGTGTTTGTCTTACGGCACTGGCTCTCTCCCTTCCCTGGAACCAGTGACCCTAAATTAGGGACGGGCGACTGCTTATAGCCCATTGAGTTGCTCACGGTGGTCGTTAAACCTCCAATCAAAAAAAAAAAAAAAAAAAAAAAAAGAAGTGCTCATTACAACCGAAAATTCGGTGTCATCTTTCTTGCTTACCAGTTGGAACGGGTTGACTCGGGGTCAGCAAAATGGGCTGAAATCAAACGTATATTCGCTGTCTGAAACGTAAGCCAAATGAGGATGGAACGAGTGAACCTGAGCATCAGAAAGCGTTGTTTTCCCTTTAGTTTTGTTATTTGAAGTAGCCATTTAAGAGAGATGACTGACACTAACTGTTTCTGCCTGATTACCTGATAAAAAGCATATAAAAATGCCAATGAACTTATAAAAGGAGAGAAAACATGTCTGAGTAACGTTTTTTTTTAATCCAGTGACAAGATGTTCATGTCAGGGGGACTAGACCAAGGAAAAACACTTTGTCGCAAGCGGCCACAACAATCGAGTATGAATCTTTGTTGCTTCAAAATGATAACGCACCTGCACATTTATCAGTTTCGATTCCTGAGCACCAGATCAAACAGCAGACCTCGGTGGAACCACACTCGCCTTATTCACTAGATTTGGCGTCTTGCGACTTCTTTTTGTTTGCCATATTGAAGAAATCGCTTAAGGGACTAAGATTTCAGACAACATAATCAATAACACCACACATGAACTCAACACGGTCCCAAAAGAAGACTTCCAAACGGTTTTATGAAGAGACAGAAACGCCGGGACCACTGCATTAGCTCAGGAAGAAAGCATTGTGCAGAAGATATATTCATTTATCTTCTGAGTGTTTTGCGTTTTAAATTACAGTCATTTGCAAAAGTTTAAGACGACCTGTTGCTATTACGAGATTTTTGCAGATTGCGACAGCTACTGTCTGTATTACTCAACTTCCTGTCGGTGTTGCATCATCCTACAGTGGCGGCTGTTGATAGAGTTGGGGGAAGCGTGCAAGCGTCAGTCTGCTTCTGGTTTTCACGCTGAGAGGCTTTGTACGTATTTTTTATACAGCGAAAAATTGGCAAAAAAAAAGCGTCATTAGGTGTTGCTCAGAGGGCACAAATAGTGACTTTATATCATGAAAGATAGATACTCCGAACGTGACATAAGCAGAAAGGTGAATGTGAGCAAGACTGCTATTCATAGTACGATCATGAAATATTGAGATACAGGTGAATTTAGCGACCGAAAGAGAAGTGGACGTCCAAGGAAAACAACCTCACGTGATGATAATATCATAAGGCGAATAGTTATGCGCTCTCCGAGAAGTTCGTGCAAGAAAATTAGGGCCTTTCTACATTCAAAAGGGTCTGATATTAATATCAGCACTGTTTCCCGACGTCTTAGCAAAGATTTTGGATTAAAGTTTTATAAATCTGCACATAAACCTAGACTAAACTCTTTCATGAAAAAGAAGAGACTCCAGTTTGCGAAGCGTCATCAATCGTGAACTGCTGAAAATTGGAGCCAAGTTCTTTTTTCAGATGAATCAACTGTGCGACAATTTGAATCACGTGAAGCACATGTTCGACGACCAAAAGGCAAATGGTTTGATGAAAAATACACCGTTAGCACCGTGAGACATCCGCCCGGTTAGATGATATGGGGTGCTATGTCAGCATCCGGTACTGCTTCATTATCCTTTTTATGTGGAAATGTTACGCGAGAAGGTGTTAACTCTAACACAGATGCACGTTGCACAATATTTATGCATGCCGGTGCTCCATGAGACAGATCAAATACAGTAAAGGACTACCTGCAGAGGAAAAACATAACTGTGCTTGACTGGCCCGGTAACAGTCCCGACCTTAACCCCAAAGAAACTTTGTCGACCTTTTTAAAAGACAAGGCAGCAGAAAATCAGCCGTCAAATTCCCAAGCTTTTATTGAAGCGATAAAGTACGTGTGTACAACGAAGTGAATTTCTCCGTCATTTTTATCCGCGCCAGGATTCGAACCCGGGTCCACTCATTCCGGAATAAGTTGCTCTACCAATTAAGCTACGCGGACGCTGTATTCTGATTCCTATCTGCCTTTATGTCGTGTGCGTCCTTCTGGCAGGTACGTCACATTTCCTGGTACGTTACATCATCTCCCCCTTATTTTTTTTTTTCGAAGTGCTGGAGAAGGGATTCTCTGATTTTTCCTATCTCGCGGTGTGGAAATAACATCACACCATTGCGAGATTGTGAACGGTCGGGTCATCCGGATAGTTCGGGCGCCATTATAACGAAGTGAATTTCTCCGTCATTTTTGGTCTACGCCGGGATTCGAACCCAGGTCCACTCATTCCGGAATAAGTTGCTCTACCAATTAAGCTACGCGGACGCTGTATTCTGATTCCTATCTGCCTTTATGTCGTGTGCGTCCTTCTGGCAGGTACGTCACATCTCCTGGTACGTTACATGTGGTGCAAAGACATTTCTAGTGACTTGCAAATCCCTCATTGAGAGTATGCCACATCGTATTCTGTCCGTTATAAAAAACTAAGGTGACCACGCAAAGTACTGATTTCGGACTTTCTGTGCTTTAAAGAATGTAAGTATTCATCTGTGGTGTCATTTTTTCGAATATTTCTGACTAGTAATTAGTTTTTTCTTTGAAAATCTTAATTTTCAATAAATTGACAGGTGGTCTTAAACTTTTGCAAATGATTGTATAAATATACGTAGTTCCGGTACTTTCTGAATACCCCTCGAACAGATTTTAAACGCTTGATAACATTAATGAATGAATATGAAACAAAACAACAGATATATTTCAATAATAGTTAATTAACGAGTCATAAAATTTTGTTTTGAATAGTTTTATACGTCATACGACGCGACGGTTCTTGGATTCGTATGTTTTTGCAGCGAGTTGTTACAAACGGATCAATTCAACGACAGTGTAAACTGAAATAACAACTACTTACTATTTTACAGGCAAGGCGCAGAATAATATTTAAAATTTCATCACAGGAAATACTTTGTATCCTTCACACGTCTTACATTCGTTTGATCTTTGGTATGTATTACCCTGAACTAAACAGCACAATAATTGCTTCATAAGTATCTTACAGCAAAATATCCGAATTTAAATAGCGCTTTCAGGAAATTTTCGCAAACGGGAACATGCATATACTTTCTGAAAAGGTAAAAGGCTTATCTTTCAGGAGAGGTGATGCAATTAACATTAATTCATGCATATACGATTACTACTGCGTCAGAAACCTGTTTCAACAAGAAAGCTCAGACTATCATCACCCAAACGAACAGTTGATGACATTAATTAAAAGGAGTGCAATACTTCTCTTGTAGTGCATTTAAACCGACCAAGGTGTTTTACAAATTGGTTTAAGGTAAGGTGAGACTGATACGTCCTTAGGAACATACTCGAAATGCCGACGATCAATGAATTTCTTCGTAAGCGACGCAGTCTAATTTATTGTACTACACACTGCTTGTGTGAATAACTAACTGTCATTATTTGTATTATTTCTTCAACTACATTGATGTCCATAAATTAAGGGGCAGTTATATTTTTAGAGAAAAAGAATTTCTGACAGCATGATTATGGTAAATACGTTAATATGACATACAGACAGACTTAACAGAAATGTATACGCATAAAGAGAAGCAGACGTTTGCGAATGTACAAGTAATATAGGGTACACGAACAAAACGTACCATTTTTGGTCCTTGGCAAAGCAGAAGCAAAACGGCCATAACACTTGGAATACTGTCTGTACCCTGTCAAAGTTTATTAGGGGATATGTCCACCTCTCACAGCAATGCACGCGTGCTCTTCACAAGATTGTCCAGTAGATCTTGAGGTAGGTTGTGCCACTCCTGTTTCAGCGCCATAACCAGGGCATGTTTGGTAAGCGGTGAGGATTGCCTTCCGCCATGCGCCTCCCATGAGCATCCCATACATGCATTTTGGGATTCAGGTCAGGGGAGAACGCAGGCCACTCTATGCGGTCTATTCCTTCGCTGTTGAGCAGGTCATCAACACAGGCCGAATGATGACAACGGGCATTGTCATCCATGAAGATAAAGGGACTTCCGCCGCCCCGGTGGCGCAGTGGCCTAAGCGATGGCCTCTGATCATTCATCCGAAATGGGTACTGGTTCGAATCCCGGTGAGGCATAGATGTTGTGTTTGTCTTACGGCACTGGCTCTCTCCCTTCCCTGGAATAAGTGAGCCTAAATTAGGGACGGTCGACTACTTATAGCCCAATGAGTTGCTCACGGCGGTCGTTAAACCTCCAATAAAAAAACAACAAAAAAACAAGTTAGTAAAATCACGCTATGCATTGATTATGATACGCTTTCCAACATACCAGAAATCATTACTCAAGTTATGAGGATAATGGCTGTAGAATAAATCTCGCTCCTACGACCTGACCTTTGACCCCATTTCGATTATATTTAACAGAACCGGTAAAGTATACTTCCGGAACAACATGATAAAGTTTTGTCTCAATCGAAGCATTTTTATGTAAGTAACGCAAAAGGGCGATGGAATGGATCCCGATCCTATGTCCTGACCTTTGACCCCATTTCGTCCATTTTCAATAGGGTTCGTCCCCAGTGGTCTCCTACCACATACTAAAATTTCATCGAAAGCGAACCATTTTTACGCAAGTTATGATGCATAAGGGCAATGGAATGCATCCCGCTTCTATGTCCTGACCTTTGACCCCACTTCACCCATTTTCAATAGGGTTCATCCCCAGGGGGTCCCCTACCACATACTAAAATTTATTGACATCGAACAATTTTTACGCGAGTTATCGTGCGGACAGACGGACGGACAAAGCTGGAGCATATACGCTTCTTCAACCTACGGTTGGAAAGCGTAAAAAAAAGGGGGACGGATGGTTCCAAGTTCTCAACAGCACCATGGAAATTGCGTACATGATAACATCCTGACAATAACGCTGAGCATTCATGGTTTCACTTTGCAACACGTAAAGTTCGGTACGTCTATTCGTAATGATAGCGGCCCACACCATCACCCCACCACTCCTGCTCTGTAATGGTCAACTTCCACGATGTTGGTGGAACAATAAGCTGTGCGTGGTTCACGCCAGATGTATTGGCGCTTCGAATCGGACGACAAACAAAATCTACTCTCGTCCGAGAACAGGACATTTGCCCATTGCTCGTCAGTATGGTTGGCATGTTCACGACACCATCGATACCTCTGTGCTTTGTGTGATGTGGTCAAAGGTACACATCGTACCGGTTTGCGGGCATACAAACCAACACTTTTCAATCGCCTTGACACAGTCCGATGCGATATTGTGGTCCCCGTGCTTGCCTGAAGCTCTCGTGCTAATTTGCGGCGACATCTTTCGCCGTTACACTTCGATAGCGATCATCAGCAGGGGTTGTTTTGTGTGGTCGACCACCGCAGTACCGTCTGGTAGCTGTTTCACTTTCAGAAAATTATTTCCACAGCCGTGCGACTATGCTTTTGCTAACTCCCAACTCGTTGTCTACATCTCGCGTTGAACGTCCTGCTTCCAACTTCCCCATAATTCTTCCAAGGGTAAAATCATCGAGATGTGTTCTTCGTGATCTTGTGCCACTCGCCATAACAACACATAACCAACACCAGGTAACAAACAGTTTAACAGATGCAAAGATAACTTTATCGCTTTTATTCACTGTTTAGCAATCTCGTGCTCTCACTTGTTTCCACATATGTAAATTATGGGCAGCCAATCAGTCGCATCTGTCTCTTACGTCGGTTGCTACCGTCAGCGATTTTCCGCCAATAAAGATCTATACTTCAACATCCGCAAAATTGCATATTGCCTCTGCCCCTTAATTTACGGACATCAGTGTAGTTCAGAAATGCAAGCTCTTGACTGGCAGCAAGGTACTCTAAGCTATGCTTTAATGAAAAAAAGCTGAGAAACATTAGTATACACTGACTGGCTAAATTATTATGATAACCTGGTTAGTAGGCTACGTTGTTGGACTACCTTTTGCCCTTAATACTACTTGGATTCTTCTTGGTATGGACTCTTAAATGTTGGTAAGTCGCTTGGGGAATACAATGTACACTATATTGATAAAAGTCACCGGACACCTAGAAGAGAAAAACAACATGACATTTATTGACATACATTAGTACGGTGTCGGTCCACCTTTGGCCTTAATGCATGCACTGACCCTTCGAGACATGCTTTTGACACTCGCCATAAAGGTTCTGGAACACAGCGATAGGTATGCGCTTCCATTCAGTACATAATGTTGCCCCTAACTGTTGTTTAGTAGTAGGTTTTGGTTCCAAACGTCTTATGTGGCGCTCTAATTCCTCCCATAGGTGCTCTATAGGATTAAGATCAGGGCTCTGTGCTGGACAGTCCACACACGATACGGAATTATCGTCAAACCACGCCGTAACATAGTCTTTGCTTTATGGCTCGGTGCATTATTCTGCTGGTACCAACAAGGCTCGGTTCCATAGTATTTCCACAGAGTTGGTAGGGCATAATTGTCCAGAATATCGACGTAGACGTGCTGGTTAACAGGTTTGTCCACGATAACCAATGGGACGGGACCATACCACGAAAAACACCCCCACACGAGTACACTGCCAACTCCAAACTTGACCGTAGGAACAGTACACTGAAGTAAATAGCGTTCCCATGGCTGCCGCCATACCCAAACACGGCCATCAGACTGATGGATCGTGTATCTGGATTGCACAGGACCCATTTCCATTGATCTACGGTCCACGAAAAATGTTCTTTACACCATGCTAAACGACGAGTAGCATTCCGAGTGGAGATGAAAAGCTTATGAGCAGCCGGACGACCACGGTAACCCATGGAATGAAGTTCTCTGCGAATGATACGTGTAGATACCGAGGTTCCAGCATTTTTACTCGCCTGTACACTAAGGTCTCGTGCAGTACTCCGTCGATTAGCTGTAACGACTCTCCTTACGTCCTCTATCACTGATTTTGTTTAGTCTGCCGGTACGTTTGGTTGCTTCAGGCATGTCATGTGTCTTCCACGTATTCAGTACATCCAAAACAGTTGACTTGGGTATGTTTAAACGCCTCTCGGTTTCTCTTATGAACAACCCACTAATACACTGGCGGAAAGTGAAAAAAGAACACCAAGAAGGAGACGTCTGATACCAACGAAATTTATACAGCATAATAACGGAATACAGAGGATAACGTGATCAAAACATTATGGCAAAATACAGCTGTATTTGCTGGTAAACTGAAAAATAACATTTCCATGTAACATGGTTAGTACGAGGTTGAACCGCCATGAACTGCGTCACACTGTGTAGTTCTGGCATGGAGTCTGTCGTACAGATGTTGGATGTAAGTTTGGGGTACTGAGTTCCAAGCATCCTCAACCTGGACGTGTAAATCGGGGATGGTCGTGGCTGGCCGTGGAGACCGGATAAGTCGTTGTCCCATAAAATCCCACGCGTGCTCAATGGGGGACAAATCCGGTGAACGTGCAGGCCATGAAAGTTGTCTCACACCCTGAAGTGCATGTTGCGTTGCACGTGCCGTGTGTGGGCGTGCGTTATCTTGCTGGAAAACACCACGATGGAGCGACCTTACAAATGGCACAACAACGGGATGAATGATGTTGTTGATGAAGGAGGTGCTGTTTAACGTACCCGGTACAAACACTAGTTGTGTACGGGAGTGATAGCTGATCGCTCCCCACACCAGGAGACCAGGTGTAGGCCCTGTGTGTCGCTGGCGGATGCAAGAAGGGTGGAGACGCTCCCCTGTGCGTCTGCGAACACGCATACGGCCACCGGAGGCTCCCAAGCAGAATCTGCTTTCATCGCTGAACACGACAGATCGCCATTTTGTTCTCCAGTGCAGACGTTGGCGACACCACTGCAGCCGTTCCTGACGGTGGGCTGGAGTCAGAGGTACACATGCCAGAGGCACACGTGCAAGTAGTCCTGCATCCAGTAGATGGTTGCGGATTGTTCGCACAGTCACCTCAGGTGCAACGGCAGCTCGGATTTGCGTCGCAGTGGATGTTCTGCTTGACAACGGCGCTCTTCTTATGCGTCGATCGGTCCGCTCATAAGTCCGTCTGTGACTCCCGGTTCCACGTCTTCTCGTGTGGGAATGTTCCTCGGACCATCTACGCCACCATCGTACCACCACCGATACTACCCGTCCAATTCGCTCCGCAATACGACGATACGACCACCCGGCCTCGCGGAGTCCGACTAGACGACCTCGCTCAAAGTCCGATAACTGCTGAAATCGTACACGTCTTCCATGTCCAGGCATTGCAGCTTCTTCAGGGTCTTCGCACGTGTCCGTACGCCGACGACTGATTACATTCACTTCGCCGTACTCCTTAAATACCACCGACGATAATTTGCATATTATGCCGTGCTGTGGCGTAAGCGCTCACAGGTTGGTCCCGAAATTAACATCACACCTACGTAAACTCGACCCTATTAACATATGTAAATTTCATGATCGTCCGCCAATTTCTTCTTGGTGTTCTTTTTTCACTTTCCGCCAGTGTATAACACCCAACAATCTTTCTTTTCTCAAAGTCAGGCCTCTCCCGCCGCGACATTTTCACTCAAAGTCACAGTGCGATATGATCGCGGCTTGTTTTTTTATACCGTTTGCAGCTGTATACCTCGCATCTGAACAATGCAGGGAATCCGTTCATTTGCTTTTTTAGGGGTGTCCGGGGATTTTTATCAATATAGTGTATTATCCCAAATGTTATGAATTGCATCCTCCAGCTCTTGAAGATTAGATGGTAGCAAATGCAGCTGTCTGATACCCCTTTCGACTTCATCCCACAAATGCTTCATTGGATTGAGATCCGGTGATTGAGGAGGCCAATCTAGCAGGGAAAAGTCTCCTTGGTGCTCCTCAAAACATTCTCGTAGAGTGTGAGCACTATGACATGGAGCACTGTTCTGCTGGAAGTGTCCATCTCCATTAGGACAAACCATCGACATAACTGGGTGGACTTGGTCGGCAACGATATTAAATACCTTTGGGCTGTCAGACGTCGCTCCACACGAATCAAAGTCCCAAAAAACTCTCTCGAAAACATACGGCAGACCACAACACGTTGGCTCCGTTATTTTTTGGTAAATTATCAAAGACCCGTCAAAAATGACGAGATCTAAAACTCCGAATTTGTAGAAGATTTTCACCGAAAACAAAGCGAATGGAATTTTTTTTTAAAGAATTTGAAGGCTTTTTTTACACTCAGGTGAGATTTTTGTAAATTCTTTTTTCTTTTATACAAGAAACAGAAGAAAAGGCTAATAAATAAATACATATTTTTCTTGCAGTAATTTTACCACAAAACAGCATTTCATTTGTTTACTGACTCGAATTTTAGTCTATTGCAGTAATTTTGAGAATATTTGGCACCACATTACTGATTCTAATCACTCAACTTGATTACTCACAAACGGACGCTTTACATGGTTATAAAGATTTTAAAGATCAAAGCTGATGCAGTGGTGTCAAGAATAACTCAACTGACGTGAGGCATGCTGGCTGCTTCGGTGAGCTAGTGGTACGAGGTCTGGCTAATCGTTAGATCTGCACCTGGGTTCGAGTCCAAGATGAGGCATGGGTTGTGAGCTTATCATAAGGCTCTGGCATTTTCCCTTTCCTGGAACCAGCTACCCTAAATTTGGGACGGGGGGACTGCTTATAGCCCTTAAAATTACCCACGGTGGTCGTTAAACCCCAAGAAAAACAATAACGGCGTGTTGTGTTCCCTTAGTCACCAATCTCACTTCGGCCTCAGTGCTCGAGACGAGCGAACTGTTGGACCCAACATTAGACAGTCTGTGATGTACTACTGAGGTGATGCATAAATCGGCAAGTTTCAGCGATAAGCCTTGCTGGCGTAGTTCAGTCGGCAGAACATCCTGCTCCAGAAGACGTGGGTTCGAAAACCACCAACGGCAAAAACAGCAATTCGCTTACTAATCAAAAACTTCTATTATGGGAAGTTTCACTATTATTTTTTTTTTATTTTAATTGCAAATTTTCGGAAAAAAACTCATCTCCTTCTTCAGGCTGTCTTTTGTTGTCACTTTTTCCTGTCACTATCGCGGTTACGGTTATTTTTCACAAAATCCTGCCCGATGTTAGGCAGGGATAAACCTCAGCAGTCATTGATGACGGAATTCTGATTTTTCTCAATCTCCATTCCTTCTTTTAACTTTCTTTTTTGAAAATTGTTTTGACTTTAAAGGAATTCCAGTTCATGCTGTGACCAGTTTCTTTAGGGTCCGGTTCATTTGTCCGACGGTTACTTCACCGAAGGGTCACTTGTCCGAAAAGATTGTTTCACCGAAAGATCACTTGATCGTAAAGTTCATTTCACCGAAGGCTCACTTGATCGAAAGGCACATTTCACCGAAGGGTCGCTTAATCCAAAAGTTCATTTCACCGAAAGGTCTCTTTACCTAAAAGTTCATTTCATCGAAAGGTAATTTCACCGAAGGGTCAGTTTATCGAAAACTTTGGATTTCATTACAGGATCTGTTGAAGCATGGTGCAAGTTCGGCAGACAGACCACCGAAACGTTAGAGTGTTATAGACAAATTGCACTTTTGATTTCTCCGTGTCACAGAGAATGCAAAGATTTAGTTTTAAGACAAATTTTTTTTAAAACAATAGGCCTCTGCTTAGGCCTTTTTAGCAAATTTTAATCATGTTCACAAGGTTTACATAAAAGTCATGTTCAGTGCTCATGTTCATAAGGTTTACATAAAAAGCAAAATTAATAGTGTTGCACATTTTTTCAGGCAAAAAAAAAAAAAAAAAAATCAATTGTAGGTCCCTAGGCCTTGGTATAAGCCTTTTTAGCAAATTTTAAACGTGCGTGCTCATATTAATAAGGTTTAAATAAAAAGTCAAGTTAATAATGCTGCACATTTTTTCAGGCAAAAAGAACCAGTTTTAGGGCCCTAGGTCTCGGCTTAGGACTTTTTAGCAAATTTTAACCATGCGTGCTCATGTTCATAAGGTTTACATAAAAAGTTACTTTACATTTTATGTAATGCTTATGAATATGAGTAGGGTTAAAATCTGTTAAAATGGCCTGGATCTTGGTCTACGGTCAAAAAATTAATGTTTTGTGGTTGAGTAAAAGTGGAGCATTACTTACTTGATATGCTGTGTAACCCTTATGAATATGAACTCGGAGGATTAAAATTTGACAAAAAGGCACAGATCTAGGCCTTATAATTAATGTTATATTTCGAAAAACCTACTACTCATCGGGAGGTATTTCATAGAAATTAAAAGTGTATTTTTTATACAATCCGATAATGTTTAGGTGCCACACTCCAACAGATCTTTAACAACAAAATTCTAAGTTTTCGATAAACTGACCATTCGATGAAATGATCTTTCGATATAATGAACTTTTAGGTGAAGTGACCTTTCGATGAAATGAACTTTTCGGTCAAATGTACCTTTCGATTAAGTGATTTTCGGCGAAGTGATTTTCGGACAAGTGAATTTTCGATCAAGTGAACGATACCAGTTTCTCTAACATGCCTATTTAAACCTGTCTTGTTGGAGCAATTTTTTTATAGCAGCTTTATGCTCTGCTATACGAGTTTCTAGTCTGCGACCTGTCTCACACATGTAAGACAGTCCAGAAATACATTTTACTTCATAGACAACACCTTGCATTTTTAAAGTATCTTCTTCTCTGTGAACTATTTTAGGGAATTTTTTTTTAACTTTGTTCTCTAAATTTGGAGCTAGCCTTATATTATATTCTTACTAATTCTCTTTAAGGACTCAAATAAACCTTTGTGATAAGTAATTTTTCTAGTGAATTTTACTAGTTGCTGTTGCAGGTTGTTCTTACCAGTAAAATTTTGAAGCTTCTCAATTTCTCCTTTAGGATAGTTATTTTATGCAAGGATGACTTCAAGTTCTTCTTTATGGGCTTTTTTCTCATCTGCTGTAGATACTATTTTATTAATTTTCTTCTAAAAACTGACGTGCAACATTCTTCTTAATAGAAACTGGATGATAGGAATTGAAATCCAATAGTTTATTAGTATTCATTGGGTTTTTTTTATATCAACTAGTGAGGAATTTTCTATCTTCATAACAGACAGTAATATCTAAGAAGTTAATTCTTTCTTTTTGAAGTTCAATAGTGAATTTAAGGGAATCATCTAATTCATTGAATGAGTCCAGAATTATCTCTGGAACAATTTCTGAGCTATCAATAATAAATAAGATGTCAATGCTCCAACAAGAAAGGTTTAGATAAGCATATTAGAGAAACTGGTCATAACAAGGACTGGAGTTCCCTTAAAGTATCAGTTTGCAATTTTCAAAAAAGAAAGTTAAAAGAAGGAATAGAGATTGAGAAAAATCAGAATTCCATGATCAATGACTGCAGAGGATTATCCCTGCCAAACATCTGGCAGGATTTGGTGAAAAATAACCGTAACCGTCAATGTTAACCGTAACCGCGATAGTGACGGGAAAAGGTGACAACAAAAAGCAGCCTGAAGAAGGAGAAGAGTTTTCTCCGAAAATTTGCAATTAAAATTAAAAATTTCCTAGTAAAAAATTCCATAACAGAAGTTTTTGACTAGTAATTGAATTACGAAACTAGGAAGCCCATTTTCACTATGATCTTTATTCAAAGAACGGCAATTCACTATAAATCCTGCGCTACAGAACGCAGTACAGAAAAGTCAAACACGAGCACGGCGCGAGAGCCATCACTCGCGATACCGAACATTCATGGCCATTGTTCGAAACAATGGAACGTCTCACCACCCTACTTCGAAAATATTCTGCGGTCTGGTTTTTAGCTCTTTCAATGCATATTTCCAGTACCACATTTGCAAAAAGATAAAGCTTGCCACAAAAATTCACGGATCACACCAGAGTATCTTCATGAAGTCCCACGGCCGCAAAGTCACCAGACGAGCTCTTTTATACAGCATCGGGAAGTGTCCACTGATATACTTCAGCCAGTTCAAGCAGCAGTTCAGATCACAGCATAAGCATAGCAACAATAGGAGGATCGTTTCCAAGAAAGATATCCACGTACAGTCCTGCGATGTTGCCAGCGATAAATTTCTCTCTCATTTATATTCATGTCACGTTTTGCTGCGTTAATATTACCATACGTGGCAGATTTAGGAACGAGTTTTGAACCAAATAAGAACAAGAGTAAATCAATGAAGGCCGCCCCGGTGGAGCAGTGGTCTAAGCGATGGCCTCTGATCATTCGTCCGTAAGAGGTCCGGGTTCGAATCCCGGTGAGGCATGGATGTTTTGTTTGTCTTACGGCACTGGCTCTCTGCCTTCCCTGGAACCAGTGGCCCTAAATTAGGGACGGGCGACTGCTTATAGCCCATTGAGTTGCTCACGGTGGTCGTTAAACATTCAATAAAAAAATCAATGAAGGAAGAAATATTCTCCATAATATGTATCTTAATATGTATTATGAAGAATATCTCTTCCTTCATTGATTTATCTGTGGTATACTGGTAACCTCCGACCTACATCTGTCCGGATGGGAATTAGGCCAAAGCACTATGAGGAAGCATGGATGCTTCGACTAGCGAAAATCTGAGGACTTTCAGATTCCTAAGCCAAGTTTGCTTGGAACTTCACTGTACTGGGTGGTGTAACGGTTAGCATACTCGAACAGTAATCGGGAGATGCGGGTTTAATTCCCGCTCCAGGGAGATGCAATTTTCAAGTATTCTTAGAGGTACTACATGGATGAACAGTAAGTTTTAAAAGAAAATTCAGAATTTATATTCTGTTTGCTTTGAATATTCTAAAAAGAGTGGTTGTATAAGAAAATTGAA
The DNA here is from genome assembly GCA_039090855.1 of Macrothele yani. Classification (NCBI taxonomy): domain Eukaryota; kingdom Metazoa; phylum Arthropoda; class Arachnida; order Araneae; family Macrothelidae; genus Macrothele; species Macrothele yani. The sequence goes on from CM076996.1 coordinate 122,921,974, forward strand.
AGAATTCAAAAGATTTGGAATAATCAGAGATTGCGATTTTTTTTTTTTATGCGGAAGGATTTTGCGAAAGATAATCGACAACTTAGGAACTTTTTCTGGCTACTAAAATGAGTTGCACATATGAAGAAGAGTAAATCTGCCAGGCCCTTTACTAGCATCTAAACATACTGCAGTCACACGAGAATCGAAGAACATGGAGCACTAATACGCAAAATAACAAAGGAAAACGGTCTACTAAACTCAAAAACCCCCACAGGCCAAAGTATAAAATATTTGCCAAGGCCATTAACCAAATTTCCCTAAGCCTTTTAACATCACACCACTTACCCTAAGCCAAAAGAATTAGTTTTCGAGATGTGGAAGCAGCACGACCTCTTCTTTTCTTTTTTTTTATAAGGGCTGTCCATTAGGGATGAGGAAATCACAGAATGGCAAGTATTGATAATCATGTTAAGTACAAATAAGCACTCCTTATTTCGAAGACATGGAGCTCTAAGGAGGAGAAAGATTACAGGGAATAAAACGATAAATGAATTGGAATGAAAGCAAAAATAATTTGAAGGACATACATGATCGTGAATAGAATTCAATGAGGAAATAATGACATCTAAAGAGAAAATAATGCCATCATTGAAAGTTACGCAGTGGCGACAACAGTCTCTTAGCTTCACTTCTTTTCATGCAAGCCATCTCCTCACCTCCTCGCAGCGCACACACACACATATACATGAGCGCGCCCCTATGATTGGTAGCTACAAGGGATGGTTTAACACGAGGACGAAATAAACTCAACCATTTATTACCGAGGAGAAAGAAAACTGAATAAAAATATTAAAATCTCATTCGAAGCCACATGATACTTCTCCGGAAACCTAGATAACAAATTAAATTACTCTCTGGAAGGCTGCACAATGAATGATATTTGGGACTCCCAGCTAGGACATTAAACTTTTTTCCTTTGTCATACTGTAGCTAAAACATGGTGTGGAGAAAGACGGAAGGTTATACAGATATAACTGCAATGCTTGCGGTAGCATAAGCTGCACATATAATATTAACAGGAATTAAAACAATATCTTCAGAAATGCTTATAATATTGGGGTGTCCGGGAAAAAATGCAATTTTCTTTGTGGTCTTTTGTATCGCTAATTTGCACAGTTTCCGGAATAAGTTATCATTGTTGCAAGTCTTCTAAAAGCTAGTTACGTAGGTACAGGGTTGGACTGGATACGACTAATTGGCCCATACATATATACACAGTGCGTCAAAGAATTTTTAAGACTGGGTCTGTAAAATGGAATAGAAACAAGAAATTATAATTTGTTTTGGTTTGTTGTTCAAAATAAGTCCCTCCGGCTTCAATACGCTTGTTACAGCGATTTAATAATGATTCGAATGCCTGTACCAGTTCACTTTGCGGAATTGCCTCCAAAGCACTCGTCGAAGCTGTTTGTATGGTCGAAATATCATCAAAATAACACCCTTTTAACATCATTTTAAGTTTTGGGAACAAAGAAAAGTCACAGGGTGCTAAATCAGGCGAATACGGTGGGTTTTTTGATGATTCAACACACAGGCGTTATTTTTCGCCAAAAATCTACGAACAAGAAGTGAGGTGTGACTGGGTGCATTATCGTGCAACAAACACCAACTGTTTTCATCCCGATATTCTGGACGAATGCGACGAATTCTGCCCATCAAACGCCTCAAAACATTTAAATAAAACTCACCAGTTATTTTTGTCCACTTGGAACAAATTCTTTGTGGATAATACCCTTACTAACGAAGAATGTAATGAGCATTGTTTTGATTTTCGATGGAACTTTTCTTGTTTTTTTTGGCGTGTGGTGAGTTTTTGACTTCCATTCTGCACTTTGTCGCTTTGCTTTAGGATCATATTGAAAACACCATGTTTCATCACCTATAACAATCGATTTTAAGAAGTTTGGATCATTTTCGGCGGCTGAAATGATGTCTCTGCAATGTGCACTTCTCCTTGATTTTTGTTCATTGGTTAACGCGTGTGGAACAAATTTAGCACAGACTTTTGTTTTGCCCAAATCTTTATGCAGGACGGTTCGAATCGTTTCTTTGTTGATGTTTAAAGACTCTTCCATCATTCTTAGTGACGCACATCTCTTGTTTTCCACGAAATCACGCACTTTTTCAATAATCTCAGGTGTCCTAGATGAACTTGGTCTTCCGGTATGCTTATCATCTTCTAGCGTCTCTCTTCCGTCCAAAAAACGTTTGTGCCACAGGAAAACATTTGAACTACTTAAACAAAACTCACCGTAAACTTGTTTCATCATTTGGTACGTTTCCGAGGCACTTTTACTAAGTTTTGCGTAAAATTTAATAACAGCCCTTTGTTCCATCTTAATAATTCAACATTAAAAACATTTTACTTCTCTAATGAACGGCCGTTTCATTTGAGTTACTTTAACAACTGCGCAGTACTTTTGGCAGAAAGCAAGCAGATGGTCACGGTTTATAACGCATTCGCGATTACACTGGTTGCGCCACCGTAGGCTGAAATCTAGCGCCAGTCTTAAAAATTCTTTGACGCACTGTGTATATATATACACACACTATATTGACAAAAGTCACCGGACACCACTTCAAAAGCTAATGAACGGATCCGCTGCGTTGTTAAGATGCGCGGTACAGCTGCAAACGGTACAGAAACAAGGCTGCAGCTGACCGCGATCGTATCGCACTGTGAGGTTGAGTGACAATGTCGTGGCGGGAGAGAACTGACTTTGAGAAAGGAAAGATTGTTGGGTGTTATATTAGTGGGTTGTCCATAAGAGAAACCGAGAGGCGTTTAAACATACCCAAGTCAACTATTTTGTATGTACTGAATACGTGGAAGACACATGGCGTGACCGAAGCAGCAAACCGTACCGGCACACCAAACAAAATCAGTGATAGAGGCTGTCGAAGCCTCAGGAGATTCGTTACAGCTAATCGAAGGAGTACTGCAAAAAACCTCAGTGTACAGGTGAGTAAAAATGCTGGAACCTAGGTATGTACACGTACCTTTCGCAGAGAACTTCATTCTCTGGGTTCCCGTGGTCGTGCGGCTGCTCATAAGCCTTTCATCGCCACTCGGAATGCATTCGTCGTTTAGCATGGTGTAAAGAACATTTATCGTGGACCGTAGATCAATGAAACCGGGTCCTATGCAATCCAGATACACGATCCATCAGTCTGATGGCCTTGTATGGGTATGGCGGCAGCCGGGGAACGCTATTTACCGCAGTGTACTGTTCCTACGGGGGAATTTGGAGTTGGCAGTGTACTCGTGTGGCGGTGTTTTTCGTAGTATGGTTCCGGCCCATTGGTTATCGTGGACAAACCTGTTAACCAGCACCTCTACGTCGGTATTCTGGACAATTATGCCCTACCAACTCTGTGGCAATACTATGAAACCGAGCCTTGTTAGTACCAGCAGGATAAAGCACGGAGCCATAAAGCAAGGACTGCTACGGCGGGGTTGGACGATGATTTCGTATCGTGTGTGCACTGGCCAGCACAGAGCCCTGACCTAAATCCCATAGAGCACCTATGGGATGAATTAGAGCGCCGCATAAGAAGTTTGGAACCAAGGCCTACTACTAAGCAACAGTTAGCGACAGCATTATGTACTGAATGGAAGCGCATACCTATTACTGTGTTCCAAAACCTTGTCGAAAGCATGTCTCGAAGGGTCAGTGCACGCATTAAGGCCAAAGGTGGACCGACACGGTACTAATGTATGTCAATAAATTCTATGTTGTGTCTCTCTTATAGGTGTTCGGTGACTTTTGTCAATATAGTGCATACATATATCATCATCATCATCATTGTCAACCATTATCAATCCACTGCTGAACGAAGGTCTCCCCAAGTTTCCTCCACAACGGTCTGTCTTGTGCCAGTATCCTCCATGTCACTCCCGCATACTTTCGAATTTCATCCACCCATCTTCCATGTGGTCTGCTTCTGGGTCTTTTCCTGTCCCTTGGAACCCAATCTAAAATTTCGGCTGCCCATCGATGGTCTGTCCTTCTGGCAGTATGTCCAGCCCATTGCCATTTCAGGGATTTAACTCTGAACATGATGTCTTCCACTCTTGTCATTTTTCTGATCCACGTGTTTCTCTTCTTATCTCTCCTGGTTACACCAAGCATGCACCTCTCCATGCTACTTTGAGTTGTCTGCAGCCTTTGTATGTCTCTTTTAGTAAAGGTCCACGTCTCTGCACCATATGTAAGCACTGGAAGGATGCATTGATCAAACACTTTTCTTTTAAGACATAATGGCATATTGCTCTTGAAAATTATGCTGTTTCTTCCAAAAGCTCTCCAGGCAAGTTTTGTACGCCGATTAATTTCTTCACCAATGTGACCCTCACTTGATATCTGCTGTCCAAGATAAACGTACGTGTCTGTTATCTCCAGCTTTTCTCCATCAATCGATAAATCTTCATTTCTTGTAAAAGCATTGTACATCACTTTTGTCCTCTGAAAGTTCATTTTTAATCCCACTTCTTTACTCTTGTCAGCAAGTTCCTGGATCATACTCTGTAGCTCTGATGGGGTAGTTGCAAAAATGACTATGTCATCAGCAAAACGAAGGTGGGTTAGATAATCTCCATTAATCTTTATCCCTTTGTTTTCCCAGTTCAGTGATTGAAAGACATTTTCCAATGTGGCATTAAAGAGCTTCGGAGATATGGTGTCACCTTGTCTCACTCCTTTTCCAATTTTTACGTGTGTTGTATTTTCAAACAGCCTAATCTTTGCACTTGCATTTTCATAGATGTTATTAATAATATTAATGTATGCATCTTCAATACCGCAGGATTTCAGAGCCATTGCAACTGCTGATGGTTTCACCGAATCAAAGGCTTTTTCATAATCGATAAAAGCCATGCACAATGGAAGTTCATATTCCCTCGCTCTTTCAATTAGTTCTCTCAGTACGTGGATATGATCTATTGTGCTGTAGCCACTCCTGAATCCAGCTTGTTCTCTCGGTTGACCCATGTCCAGTGTCACCTTCAAGCGGTGTGAAAGAACTTAAGTGAAGATTTTATAAACCACTGATAGGAGGCTGATAGGTCTGTGTATGTATATATATATATATATATATTAACAGAAAAGTAACCAAAACTCTTATGGAAACAGCAACAAAATTAGCTGGGTCTAAGAACAAGTTGCATGTGAACAAATTATCAGAAAAAACCAAAATGTTGATGCAAAAAAGAAGAGAGATGAGGACAACTAAAGAAGATGCGACTTCCAAAGTGAAATATATAGAGCTATGCAAGACAGTACGAAAAAGTATCACTGAAGACGTAAGGAAATTCAACTGCGAACTAGTGAGGAAAGCAATTGAAAACAACCAAAGCCTAAAGATAGCAAAGGACATCTCAGTAAGGGGAAAAAACAGATTATGGCACTGAGAAAAGAAGATGGTTCTGTAACAAGAAATAGAGGCGAAATTTTGACAAGAGTGAAAGATTTCTACTCCAAATTATATGAAAGGGATGATACATGTACTCCAGACATCATGAAAGGTACCAGAGTTCTTCCAGTCTTCCCAGCAGAAGTTGCACATGCAATCAAGAACATGAAGCAGGGAAAAGCTCTAGGAGAAGATGGAATTACTGTAGACATCATACAAGAAGCAAGTGGAGAAATCGAAACAGTACTCGCCCAAATTTTCACTCGATGCCTTAATGAAGGGAAAATTCCTGAGGATTGGAACAACGCTACAATGATCTTGATACATAAAAAAGGTGACATTGAGGATCTCAGGAACTACAGACCTATCAGCCTCCTATCAGTGGTTTATAAAATCTTCACTAAAGTTCTTTCACCTGACTAGACATTGCTCAACCGAGAGAACAAGCTGGATACAGGAGTGGCTACAGCACAATAGATCATATCCATGTACTGAGAGAACTAATTGAAAGAGCGAGGGAATATGAACTTCCATTGTGCATGGCTTTTATCGATTATGAAAAAGCCTTTGATTCGGTGAAAACATCAGCTGTTACAATGGCTCTGAAATCCTGCGGTATTGAAGATGCATACATTAATATTATAAATAACATCTATAAAAATGCAAGTGCAAAGATTCGGCTGTTTGAAAATACAACACACGAAAGGGAGTGAGACAAGGTGACGCCATATTTCCGAAGCTCTTTAATGCCACATTGGAAAATGTCTTTCAATCACTGAACTGGGAAAACAAAGGGATAAATATTAATGGAGGTTATCTAACCCACCTTCGTTTTGCTGATGACGTAGTCATTTTGGCAACTACCCCATCAGAGCTGCAGGGTATAATCCAGGAACTTGCTGACAAGAGTAAAGAAGTGGGATTAAAAATGAGCTTTTAGAAGACAAAAGTGATGTTCATTGATTTTACAAGAAATGAAGATTTATTGATTGATGGAGAAAAACTGGAGATAACAGACACGTACGTTTATCTTGGACAGCAGATATCAAGTGAGGGTCACATTGATGAAGAAGTTAATCGGCGTACAAAACTTGCCTGGAGAGCTTTAGGAAGAAACAGCATAATTTTCAAGAGCAATATGCCATTATGTCTTAAAAGAAAAGTGTTTGATCAATGCATCCTTCCAGTGCTTACGTATGGTGCAGAGACGTGGACCTTAACTAAAAGAGACATACAAAGGCTGCAGACAACTCAAAGTAGCATGGAGAGGTGCATGCTTGGTGTAACCAGGAGAGATAAGAAGAGGAACTCGTGGATCAGAAAAATGACAAGAGTAGAAGACATCCTGATCAGAGTTAAATCCCTGAAATGGCAATGGGCTGGACATACTGCCAGAAGGACAGACCATCGATGGGCAGCCGAAATTTTAGATTGGATTCCAAGGGACAGGAAAAGACCCAGAAGAAGACCACATGGGAGATGGGTGGATGAAATTCGAAAGTAAGTAACATGGAGGAGACTGGCACAAGACAGACCGTTGTGGAAGAAACTTGGGGAGACCTTCGTTCAGCAGTGGATTGATAATGGTTGACAATGATGATGATGATGATGATGATATATATATATGTTGTTTTTTTGTCATTCATTATGTTAACGTAGGCATAGGCACCTGGGCTCCTGACTGCGCATATCTGGACAAAAATAATCATCTAAAGTTGAGAGAAAAGTAAACAGATTCAAATTTAGAACGCCGGCCCCAAAATATGCCATTGCCAACAACCCACGCCTGAAGCCTCTGAGTCTGCGGATTGAAAATCGAATCCTCTGTACGTGGCACTTTGAGCTCTAACCTACATATGAATCACGAATTCGCACACGGCAGGTCTTTACATATATTGGGTTGTTGGAAAAGTCATGACGTATTTTGGCACCCGATGGCGGTTGGGCGGTTTTGAAAGTACTAGAGGCATGCGCAGCTCTGTTATCGCTATGGCATTCGACAGGTGTCAGTTCGAGCTGCAGTCTAAAAGGAAAAGTGAGCGATTTGGTTGGTTGATTTGCGGAGATTTGACATCAAGTTGAAGATGGAAGACCAAACTGTGCATTTTCGCCATATTTTACTGTTTTACTTCGGTAAAGGGAAGAACGCGCGTCAAGCTTGTGAAAAGTTGCGTAAAGTATGTGGTGATAATGCTCTACAAGAACGTCAGTGCCAGCGGTGGCTCGCAAAATTCCGTGCTGGTGATTTTGACCTCAACGATGCTCCTCTGTCCGGCAGGCCCACCGAGGTTGATGACGACCAAGGCAAGGCATTGATCGAGTCAAACCCACGTTACACAACACGAGAGATTGCAGACACATTGCACATCCATCATTCAAACGTTCACGATCACCTGAAGAAGCTGGGATACGTAAGCAAGCTCGATGTGTGGGTTCCTCATGAACTCAAAGAAGCTCAATTGACGGCGCGTATAAACATCTGCGATATGCTCATTAAACGTGAGGGAAACGATCCTTTTTTGAAGCGACTGATAAATGGTGACGAAAAGTGGATTGTGTACAACAATGTGCTGCGTAAACGGTCTTGGTCCCGACGTGCTACTTCGCCTCAAGCGACATCCAAAGCAGACATTCATCAGCGGAAGGTTCTGGTCTCAGTGTGGTGGGATTTTAAAGGTGTCGTTTTTTTCGAGCTCCTACCACGGAACCAAACAATCAATTCGAATGTGTACAGTCGGCAACTGGACAGTTTGAACGAATCCATCATTCAGAAACGTCCGGAGCTCGTTCATCGTAAAGGCGTTGTGTTCCATCACGACAACGCGAGACCACACACAAGTTTGATCACCCGGCAAAAAATATTGGAGCTTGGGTGGGATGTGTTGCCACACCCAGCATACTCGCCTGACCTAGCGCCGCCAGACTTCCACTTGTTTCGCTCTCTCCAATAGTCCTTGCGTGGTATAACGTTCAATTCAGATGAGGCTGTAAATCAGCACCTTGTATAGTTTTACGCCACGAAAGACAGGTCCTTCTATGAACGAGGTATTCTGCAGCTCACTGAAAGATGGCAAAAGGTTATCGAACAAAATGGGCATTATGTCATTGATTGATCTTTGTTCTTTCTATCAATAAATGCCCTTTGCAAAACATGGCTAAAATACGCCATGACGTTTTCGACAACCCAATAGTTTTGATTGTCTGGCGCCGGTAGCAGACACCGCGCCATTAGATAGGTACTGCTGGTTTATACATATAAAAAGGGAAATGTTAGTTAGACGGTTAGAGTCATAACAACATTCCATTACCGACGTTACGAAGTGTACGAGAATAAAAGATTCAGAGGTGAAACTCCATACTGCGCACCAGCAACTCAGCGATGGAATGTGAGGGTGGAAGAATATCTCACATTCACAGTTACATAAATCCTTGGTTGGCACAATATAATTTCAAGAGATGACATCCTGAAAAACTCTCACCAACGGTCTGAAATTACACACGCACACACACAAAAAAAAGTTATGAGAAAACGTATTGCTTAACAAATTCAAATAATGCGATTAAAAAAAAAAAAGACAAAAAAGCGGCCCACCGCGCTATTGCGACTGGCCAATCTAACTCTGCGTAGGTAGCCAGTTCATGTGTGGTAAACGTTTTTCGAAACGTACATTGATCGTATATCTCATTGCACGAGATGGCAACGAAGTTTGAAATCTTGGTCCCGATGCATCATAATTGGAGGTAAAGGCTTAAACCGGCTAAAGTGGTCTTAACAATACATCAAGGCGAAGGTGTTGTGGTCACTTGGACAGCAAAAATTTGATTCAGAAATTCATTTGATTTATCAATTCATCTAGTCAATGCGCCAATTACGTGGTTCTATGTTCAATCACTGCTATAGTGAAACTTGATTTTATTTTCCAGTTAGATTACGTGTGGTGGACCAGCCTTCTCAAGTGTGGTAGCTCCACCATATAGCACACTTGAGTCTTTTAAATTCATTCTTTGAGTCTTGAAAATCATAAAAGCATATCACCGTGTGGAATCAGCCCACAGCCGACGGTTCCAGTTGGCCATTTCACCTAAGGCTACTGGAACAAAACCCAGTAAGTTGCAGTCTTCTGGCCAATGGCACAACACAAATAGCTGGTAATTCAAAAAATATTGATACCGAAGCTTCGTTTTGCGTGTCAGCTTCTCAGGTTCGTGAAGGTTCTTGTTGCTGTCGTGTGAGCCATTGTTGCCCAGCAGCAGGTGATTTTGTCACTGTTGCAAGGCACTATTTGTAATGGATACGACATGAAGCAGGAACAGAGCGGAGAATCACTGAGATACCCAATGCTCTTGCTTGCTACACATACTATCCCTAGCAAATCAGGTTATTGTAAGGTGTGACGCATACCTCTAATTCAGTCTTCTTCTTGAGTTCCTGTATTCGTATGTAAATTTGGTTTCTTCTCCTTAAATAGTCTTCTAAGCTTAACGCCATATTTTCCTTCTCGATGAAATTGACTTTGGCAACAATCTGACATCAGGTCAAAGAGCAAACACGTACTGTGATCAAAGATGAGAGACAAGAGCTTGTGTGTGCAATGTTCAGAAGGCAATGTTTCGAGAGCACTGTTTCAAGCAGTGTTAAATGTAAAGACTGGAGAGCACTGTTTCGTACAATGTGAGATAAGACGAATGATTTGACGATTGTAAAGCACTCTGAGTGGTCTAAGCGCTGGCTTCTGACCATTCGTCAGAGAAGGGTCCGGGTTCGAATTCCGGTGAGGCATGGATGTTGGGTTTGTCTTACGGCCCTGGCTTTCTCCCTTCCCTGGAACCAGCGACCCTAAATTAGGAACGGGCGACTGCTTATAGCCCATTAAATTGCTCACGGTGGTATTTAAACCTCCAACTTAAAAAAAAAGTTAGCAAAATCATGCAATGCATTGATTATGATACGCTTTCCCACATACCAGAAATCATTATTCAAGTCATTACTTAAGTTATGAGGATAATGGCTGTGGAATATATCTCGCTCCTGCGGCCTGACCTTTGACTCCATTTAGATGATACTAAACAGAACCGGTTCAGTATACCTCCGGAACAACACAATAAAGTTTTGTCGCAATAGAAGCATTTTTCGTCAAGTTGTGAGGATAATGGCTATGGAATAAATCTCGCTCCTGTGCTCTGACCTTTGACCTCATTTCGATGATATTCAATAGAATTGGTTCAGTACACCTCCAGAACAACGTACTAAAGTTTTGTCGCAATAGAAGCATTTTTTGTCAAATTATGAAGATAATGGCTATGCAATAAATCTCGCTCCTGTGCCCTGACCCTTGACTCCATTTAGATAATATTCAACAGAACCGGCTCAGTATATCTCCGGAACTACATGGTAAAGTTTTGCCGCAATCAAAGCATTTTTACGTAAGTTATGACGTATAAGGGCAGTGGAATGGGTCCCGCTCCTATGTCCTGACCTTTGACCCCAATTTCGCCCATTTTCAATAGGTTTCGTCCCCAGATATTCCCCCTACCACATACTAAAATTTCATCGAAATCGAACCATTTTTACGCAAGTTATTGTACGAACAGACAGACAGACGGACAAAGGTGGAGCATATACGCTTCTTCAACCTACGGTTCGAAAGCGTAAAAAAAAAAAAAAAAAACACTGTGTATAAAAATATTCCGAGGCAAAGTTTTATACAGTATGTGTCGTAATCTAATTCATCAATGCTGGAAAAAAAGCGAGAGAAAATTTGCATGCTCCTGAATGTAAAAAGCATAGAGGATTATTCTTTTTGAATGTTTGATTGAACAAGTCATACAAATGTGATTTAAAGCCCATAAGGTTCTAGTTAAAAGTGTGTAATTTGGATGATGTGCTGATGAATAATAAACAATGGGATTCGTAAGCAACCTAGCTCGTCTCTGAACCATTGGCAGTATTGTTGCATTGATATACTGTAGTTACTGTTAGCTAAGATTTTCAGCTTCTACGACTGAGCAGAAATCCGGGTGTCACAGTGAAACCCATTTAACTACGGCAAGTTAAACCTCATGTGAACTTGCAGCCTTTAGTGTGTTTCAGAGAAAGTAACTTAACGATAAATTTAAATGAAACATATAACATACATTGTCAATCCAACTGTTATTTTTCATATTCAACTATTATTTCATAAAGGGGAGATATATTTTTGTTTCTCGTTTAGCGCCCCCATTCGTCTCCAACATTTACCATAACGGGATTTGTGACGTATATACTCTAATTTACCTTTCCTTTTTAGTTCGTGTCTTCTTATGTAAATCTGGTTTGTTGTCGTTAAATGTTTTTTTGCTCAGAACGCCACATTTTTCTCTGCCGACGACGAATTTGTGTTTGGCAATCCTGACAACAGGTCAAAGAGTAATGACGTATGCTAAAGCTGAAGACAAGAGCCGCTGTTTTAGAATGTATCATACTCACTCACTGTTTACGATCCTTTGTTTTAGAGACCCTTGTTTTTCGACGCTGACTATGTTTTACGATTATGTTGTAAATACACAGTCGTCGCTCTTTCCACGTTTTTCTTTAATTAACACACAGCAACCGAAAAATTGTTATCCGGAAACCGCTGGGATCGAACCCCAGATCTCTCGATAACTAGCGAGTACGTTCGCCTTACGCTACGGTGGCCAACAATCAACGGCGCTATGTGTGTTTATCTGTCAGCATCTGACTTTACAAATCCGTAGGGATGGACTCAGCAAGTGAGACGTATCCATCTGTCGGAGCTTAACTGCGCAAGCTACTAAATTATAGCTAATAAATCGAAATGGCGAGAGAAATGGTGAAAATCTTCCAAATACGTGGAGATAATGTAAATAGACAAAGTCATTACATTAGACAAAGTTAATTAAAGAAATAACGTGGAAAGAGCGGCGACTTTGCCTATTTACAATGTCTCCACGTACTTGGAAGATTTTCACCATTTCTCTCGTCACTTCGATTATGCTCTTTTGAGCACGACACTGAATTGTTACGAATTGCTAATTACGACTGTACCAAAGCGAGCGCAGTGCTGAATACTGCTGCATATAGAGAGGAGCGTTCCGTGACCAAGCTATTTGATTAAGCAGGGTGTTTGCCAAACAATATATGCCGCCCCGGTGGCGCAGTGGTCTAAGCGCTGGCTTGTGACCATTCGTCCGAGATGGGTCTGGGTTCGAATCCCGGCGAGGCATGGATGTTGTGTTTTTCTTACGGCGCTGACTCTCTCCCTACCCTGGAACAAGTGGCCCTAAATTAGGGACGGGAGGCTGCTTATAGCCCACCGAGTTGCTCACGGTGGTCGTTAAATCCCCAATAAAAAAAACAGCAACAACAACAAAAAAAAAAACAATATATTCTTGGCGAAAGTAAATAAAAGTGGACCTTTTACGACTTTTTATTCAACCTGAGCGTTATCTAGAAGTGCATAGTTAGCTCTTTCATGTTTAGTTAAGAATTGCAGCTACGCGTTATATTCCAAACTATCCGGTTTTTTTTGTTCGTTTTTTGAGGGTTTAACGACTACAGTGAACAACTCAATGAGCTATAAGCAGTCTCCGTCCCTAAATTGGGTTACTGGTTCCAAGGAAGGGAGAGATCCAGTGCCGTAAGACAAACACAACATCCATACCATACTTCACCGAGATTCGAAACCGCACCATTCTTGGACAAATGGTCAGAAGCCAGCGCACACACCAATGAAGTTAAACAAACGTAAACCTAATGATCAGAAGCCAGAGCATCTGGGTTTGTGAATGTACAAATTTGTCGGTGACGAAGATTAAAACCGCGCCCTCCTCGCCCCGGAGCCAGTTGTTCTAACCGACTAACCTAAACCAACGGGTTGTATTGTTGAAGATTTGTCGTCTTGACACGTACTTCACCCACGTAGCACGTCACAGGTTTAACGATCTTAGTGTTCTCCCTAGATTTTTTTACAGCCGGGCGGCAAGAAGTTTTAGCTGGGTGGTACTTTTACCGAATCCTTCTTCAATCGAAAAGGAAAATGAATACAAATTTTGAACATGTCAATCCGATTTTTGGCGTAAATATGACGTAATCCCGTATTTCTTTCAGGAAAATGAATGTTGTTTTGCTTAACATTATTATCGGGTGTTTCGCTGAGTAGTGACAACTTTCCTGTGGAATAAATCGTTAAAGAATAACGAGATAACGCTGTAAGTCCGAGACGTCGATTAGCAGGCGACAGGCATTCGTGAGAAAGTAGTGGGACGGTGGAGACACGCGATTTCGGACTTGCAGCGATATAACACGGAAGAAAGAGTTTTCTTGGTGAACAATTGGTATGTGGGAAGCGGAAACCCCACAAAGGTGCTACGAAAGTGGGGTACGCCGCCCCGGTGGCGCAGTGGTCTAAGGCGCTGGCCTCTGATCATTCGTCCGTAAGGGGTCCGGGTTCGAATCCCGGTCGGGCATGGATGTTGTGTTTGTCTTACGGCACTGGCTCTCTCCCTTCCCTAGAACCAGTGACCCTAAATTAGAGACGGGCGACTGCTTATAGCCCATTGAGTTGCTCACGGTGGTCGCTAAACCTCCAATCAAAAAAAAAAAGTGGGGTACAGCGTTAAAGAATCGTCGTAAGCCATCCCGTGCGTACCTGACGATATTGGTGGCGAAATTCGAACAAACCGGTAGTGTCACAGATGACGTGGCAAGCATGGCGACAAAGAGAAGAACAGCGCGGACGGCGGAAAACATCGAAGCCGCACGAGAACTCTTTCCTGCACGAAGTAGCCGGTACGTCAACACGAAGACTTGCGCAACAACTAAACGTTAGCCCAGCGTCCGCATGGCGCATTGCGACGTTGGATTTGGACATGTTTATATTTTTAAGCAGCGTTATGAGTTTGCGAATGACATGCGTTCACTGATCGATGAGCATAACTTTGATGTGAAGAGCATTGTCTTCAGCGATTAGGCGCACTTCTGGTTGGATGGCTACGTGTTAACCGGCAAAATTACCGCATCTGGGGAAGCGAGAAGCCGGCGGTCTGTGTTGTGAATCCTGTCCATCCGTTGAAGCTAACCGTTTGGTGTGCAATGAGTGGTGATGGCTTTATTGGGCCATTTTTCCTGGAGTCCACAGTTACCGCTGCCGCCTACGGTGACCTTTTGAAAAATCGTTTTTCCCCCGCTGCGGTCCAGAAAAACTGGATTCACAACGGCAGGTTTCAACAGGACGGAGCACCGCCACACTCCATAAATGCTGTTTTTGATTTGATTCGCCAGCAGTATGGCCGACGGGCCATCGCCAGACGATTCCCCCAACGTTTTTCAGCCGGTCTCTCTTGGCCTCCGTACAGCCCCGATTTAATTCCGCTCGACTTCTTCTTGTGGGGGCTATCTGAAAGATCGGGTGTACCAGGACAACCCGCGAACACTGCCTGACCTCCGACGTGTCATCCAACAGGAAATTGCACGGATCCCGTCCAAAAACATCTTCACGTCGGTATTGCAGCACTTCGAAGCACGTATTCATCATGTCGTGACAGCGGAACATGTCATACATTGATTACCTTTTGCCTACTGTTACTCCTGTAAACGTCTTTTTCCTCTTCCAATAAAGTAAGTTAACTATATTGCCTCTTTCTTTTGTCACTACCCAGTGAAACACCCGGTACTTATTAAACATCTTTAGCAGTGTCGTAGGCATTAAAATAACATAACACGATAAACAAAGTTAGAAAATTATTGTTAGTATTTACTAACAAACCGTTCGACACAGATTTCTTCTTTTTTTTTTATAGATTGAAGGTTTAACGATCACCGAGAGCAACTCAATAGGCTATCAGCAGTCGCCCATCCCTAATTTAGGGCCACTGGTTCCTGTGACAGCCAGCGCTGTAAGATAAACATAATGTCCATGCCTCACAGAGAGTCGAACCCGGACCCTTCTCAGACGAATGGTCATAGACCACTGCGCCACCGGAGTGGTGACACAGATTTCAGCCACTTTTTAATTTTTATTTTGATTGGAAATTTAACGACTACCGTGAGCAACTTAATGGGCTATAAGCAGTCGCCCGTCCCTAATTTAGGGTCACTGGTTACAGGGAAGGGAGAGAGCCAGTGCCCTAAGACAAACACAACATCCATGCCTCACCGGGATTTGAACCCGAACCCTTTCGGACGAATGATCAGAGGCCATCGCCTTAGACCACTGCGCAACCGGGGCGGCCAACCACTTTTCATCAACACTGATGGGGTATGTGGGAATAAGTTTTCCATTCTTACTATTATGTGCATTGTGAAAACATTTATTACAGGAAATATAGCCGGGCGGCAGACAAAATTACCTGGGCAGGCCGCCCAGTAAAAAGGCTCTAAAGAGACCACTACAGTTACACAGTAAAGCTAGAACGAACGTAAACCTGAGTACAGAGTTAGTGCCCTACACAGAAACCAACATAACGTTAGAGTAATTGCTACAAACCATAAACATATTCCGTAAAATACAGTCATTTTGCAAAAGTTTAAGACCACCTGTTGGTATTAGGATATTTCTACCGATTGCGTCAGCTACTGTCTGTATTACTCAACTTCCTTTCGGTGTTGCATCATCCTACAGCTGTTAATAGAGTTGGGGGAAGCGTGGGAGCGTCAGTTTGCTTCTGGTTTTAATGATGAGAGGTTTTGTACGTATTTTATATATAGCGAAAAATGGGCAAAAAAGCGTCATTAAATGTTACTCAGAGAGCACAAATACTGATTTTGTATCATGAAGGATACTCCGAACGTGACACGAGCAGAAAGGTGAATGATAGCAAGACTTCTATTCATAATATGATCATGAAATATCGAGAAACACGGGAATTAGGACGTCCAAGGAAAACAACCCAACATGATGACAATACCATAAGGCGAATAAGAGCTCATGCAAGAAAATCAAGGCCTTTCTACATTCAAAAGGGTCTGATATTAGTATCAGTACTGTTTTCCGATGTCTTAGTAAAGATTTTGGATTAAAGTCTAATAAACCTGAACACAAACCTAGACTAACCTCTGTCACGAAAATGGAGACTACAGCTTGCAAAGCGTTATCAATCGTGGATTGCTGAAAATTGCCAAGCTCTTATTTCCGATGAATCAACTTTGCGTCAATGTGAAGCACGTGTTCAAAGACCAAAAGGCAGAAGGTTTGATGAAAAATACACCGTTAGCACTGTGAGACATCCGCCACGTCAGATGATATGGGATGCTATGTTAGCATCCGGTACTGCTTCATTCATTAACCTTTTTGCTGGCAGGCACTTGGCCCTTTTTATGTGGAAATGTTACGTGAGAAGCTGTTAGCTCATATGCAAGTGCACAGATACACAATCTTTATGCATGATGGTGCTCCATGCCACAGATGAAAGAGAGTAAAGTGCTACCTGCAGAGGAAAAACAAAACTGTGCTTGACTGGCCCGGTAATAATCCCGACCTTAACCCATCGAAAATTTGTGGAGCATTTTAAAAGACAAATTAGCAGATATACAGCCATCAAATTCCTAAGCTTTGATTGACGAGATAAAGTTCGCGTGGTGCAAAGCCATTCAAGTGACTATTGCAAATCCCTCATTGAGAGTATACCACATCGTATTCTGTCCGTTATAAAAAACAAAGGTGGCCACAGAAAGTACTGATTTCGGTCTTTTTGTGTTCTAAAGAACGTAAGTATTCATCTGTGGTGTCATTTTTTCAAATATCTCTGACTAATATCTCTCAGTTGTTTCTTTGAAAATCTTAATTTTCAATAAATTGACAGGTGGTCTTAAACTGTTGCAAATGACCGCAATTATTATTACACAGATTAGGGTGATAACGATCTCGCTCAGCTCATCTCCAGCAATTAATAAACCTTAGGGTAAAACTCCCCTGCATTTCCCAACCATTGCTCTGATTATGACAAAGCTAACTGTGGCCCCTTAATTGATTTTGGAACTATTACTTTTAGTTACTGGTCGTAACAGTGACAGAGATTTTTCAGTAAGGGTGACGTGATTTGCGACATCTCTAATTCCTGACATGTACATGACAACACAAAGTACGTGAAAAACAATGCTGACCAACAACTGGTTAATTTACCCACGTTTGTTTTTATTTTATTTATTTATTTTTTGCTTTTAGGAAACACGATGCGGTAGGATAATCAAAATTCAATTACGTGCGGGAAGCGACCGTGCGCCAAGCGACCCTGTGGAAAATCACGGACGAAGCAACCCTGCTAATCGAATCGTTTTTCTTATACATTGAGTGTCCACTTCATTATGACCACCGGACAGTTTTAAGCAAATGAGCTATGGCTGTACGCTGTTGCCGCCAGAGGGCGAGGCTAGTATAAAAAGCGAACGCTTAGTGCTTGCGACAGTAGTAGAAGGGATTTTTGGGTGACGAGATGAGCAAAAACTGCTATTTGACGGACTTTCAACGTGAGATGATTGTAGGAGCTCGGAGCTATGGAGCGAGTATCACCGAAACTGTAACATTTGCGAAATGTTCCAGAGCCGCTGTTGTTAAAATGTTTAAAGACTGGACTGTCAGCCAAAAAACTGGGTCTCTACGTGCAACGTGTGGTCGTCATCGACTAGTGACTGCTCGGGCGGAACGGAGAGTGTCCAGACTGGTAACAGACAACAGAAGTGCAACAGTGCAGCAAATTACAGACCATCTTAATCAAGGATCCCCTCAAATGATCTCTGCACGCACTGTTCGCCGTACACTGCATCGGATAGGATATGGCAGCCAAAGGCCTGTTCGAACACCTTTGCTGTCTGCAGTTAACAAGAGAAAACGTCTCCAGTTCGCACAGGAGGACAAGGATTGGACAGTCGATAATTGGAAACAAATTATGTAATCCGATGAATCACGTTTTCAGTTGCACCATGCCGATGGTCGAGTGAGAATTTGGCGGAAACAGCAGGAAAGCATGGACCCCAAATGCATTACTTCAAGCTGGTGGAGGCAACGTTATGGTTTGAGAAATGTTTTCCTGGCATGCTGTGGGCCCTTTAATTCGTGTTGATCAACGTCTGACTGGCACATCATATCTAAACATCGTTGCGGACCAAGTGCATCCTGTCATGTGGATGGTTTATCCCAATGGCGATGGCTACTTTCAACAAGATAATACGTCCTGCCATAGTGCTCGTATTGTACAGGATTGGTTTCAGAAGCATGCCGGTGAGTTTACTTTGCTTAGGTGGCCCCCACAATCTCCAGATCTCAACCCCATTGAGAATTTGTGGGATGGAGTTGAACGAGCCATCAGACAGCTGGATCCACAACCCTGCAATCTCACACTCCTGGAAAGTGCTATTCATCAAGCATGGTCTCAGATTCCACAAACCACCTATCAACATCTCGTGGAGTCCATGCCACGAAGAATCGACGCAATATTAAAGGTAAAAGGTGGCCCAACGAAGTACTGAGGGTGTGGTCATAATAAAGTGGCAACTCAGTGTGTATATATATATATATATATATATATATATATATATATATATATATAATTAATTAATTAAGTACTTACATCTTCTGAATTTGTAGCTTTTGTCCTTAGTCCAACTTGGTAACATAGCTTAATGCTTTCAGGCATTTTTTAAAGTATTTATAATTTCCAAATTCGACGTGTGATGCACAAACAACAATTAAAAGAATTAGGAGAACTTGGTCCAAAAAGGAAGAAAATGTATATAGAAGTAGACGAACGCATTCGCAATATCATGGCGGAATTTGGAAATTCTTAAGACCTTAAAAAATGCCTGAAAACATTAAGTTATGTTACCAAGTTGGACTAAGGACAAAAGTTACAGAATTCAGAAGATGTAAGTACTTAATTAATTAGATGTAAATAATTTGACTACGATTTGTGTATATATATATATATATATATATATATATATATAGAGCAAAACTGAAGACTAAGGAAAACATTTTAGAATTTAAAACGAAGGGTGCAAAATAACCTGAAAATCAAAACGCGCAACGCAGCAGTTTTGAAAATTCAGAATTCACATTCTATAAAAAAGATACCTAAGCAAAAAAATACATATATAATTTTGACTCACACCTAGTACAACATAGAAAAGGTTATGTATCTACCTGTGTGAGTAAAAGGAGAAAAGATAAAAAAATAAAATAAAAACAACTGAATGTAGAAGGTGTCGAGAATACTGAGCCTTGGCTTTATCAAGGACCAGCAAAAACTCTGCATTTTCTCACTTCCACAAAGACCTAGTTGGAAATGGGTTTCTGCAAGGCCATAGATGCAAGTAACATTCCCACCTAAAATAGTTTAAAAAATATATATATAAGTCATGTCCTCCGTAGAGTAGCATGACCTAGCACTAGTTAACAATTTCGCTTGCATCCATTAACCTTCATGGCCTGACCCATGCTCTTCATCTGTTACTATTAAACAGAGAGAAGAAGATTAAAGAGAACTCAAGCTGTGAGAGTGACATAATAATTAGAAATGATTTTCAGCTATAACGAAATTCCAAGTTCGTTTGAGAGAGAATTTAAACCTGAAAAACAATGCAAAAGAAATCCAAATTTTACATTGCAATTAAAAAAGGAAATGTTAATTTATAACGAACAGATTTTTGAAAGAAAACTTGAGTCTAAAACCCCTACTCTACAACTTATGACAGCACGAAAACGAGAATAAGTTAAAGATAATAATTAACTAAAGAAAACTTTGTGAAAGTTATATACCTTAAACAGTTAGTTGCAATATGTACAAAGTATTTCAGCAGTGCTTTAAGTGCATAATTAATTAGTTATTAAGAACTTAACTACTTTGAAAAAACAGCGCATAGACAGCGCATAGAAAAGGAACAAGCTTAGCCATCTTCTGTTCCTAGGTACCCCAAAAGACGCTCAAAGTTACAAAGAAAAGTAAGAGTTAAAACCCGCAAAAATGTTAACAGACAAACCAATGCTTAAAAGCTGAAAAGCTAAAAAACGACAGAGAAAAAGGTACATGAAGTACAAACATTGAACTTATAAAACCTAGAACCCAAAAACAAGGAAGAGAGCTTACCTCTTGTGTGACAAAAACTTTTCTCCTCACAAGAGAAGAACATGGCTGACCTCTTCCGCCACTCCCTAGACGCTGGGGGGCAGTGAGGGTGGGGCTGATGGCCTCCTCATACAGCAAGAAACCAACGCGCGGAGATTTTAACCAGAGAAAAAAATATATAAACTTAAGACTGTGGATCTGAATGATCAGAAAGAGCAGAATTAACTCTCCAGAATACATGAGAAATATTATAAAATACACGAGCAGTTTATTTAATAATCTTTGCATGTATTAAATCACCTTAGTGAGCTTCTATAGATTAATCAGAATCTTATTAATTTTAATGTTGGTTTTACTATTTTTAGTATAGCTATCCTAGTGATGAATAACTAGTTTTCTTTTTATATGTTTTTATTTTCTTTTATAAACAGATTTTTAAGCTTTTTTTTTTGTGATTTTGTTTATATTATTTAATTTTTGTTTTAATAGGACCGTCATATCCATAGCACTAAGGTTCCTTTAGGTAGTTAATAGGCATCCTCTAGCCAACTTCCTTACGGCTTTGATTGGTCAGAATCATATTATTAACTGTGTAGAAAATTAAAGCAGATCTGCCAACCTTACTCTATTATTCAGAATAATTTTTCTTAAAGTTCTTTTGATGAAAGAAGAAGGAATTTCGTTCTCTAGAAAACTTTCTAATAGTATATTAATGTGGTAATTGAAGTCCAAATTGTTGCTGCAAATTCTTGAAATTCTTAGGACCTGAGAAATTAGTACATTCTCAATTACTTTGGTTGAAATGTTATTATTCCAGTGTAGATATTTAATTACTTTGAAAGGAAAATTAACTCTTTTATCAAAGAGGCTAATAGATGGGTTACCTCTGTTGAGCTTAATGCTTAAGTCTAGGAACTCAAGTTCCTGATTACTGTGGTTGGTTTTACATAAGTTAAGAGAGCTAGGATAGATATTATCAAAATCACTCTCTATAACTTCTGAATTATTGATACACAGCAGATCATCAATATATCTAAAAGTGTAAAGGTAGTTATCTGAGCAGGTGGGGTGATTTTTAATGAATTTATATTCCTTAAAGAACAGGAATAGATTAGCGATATTCGTGGACGTTGATGTTCCCATTGGAATACCGTTCACTTGCTTATAGAGAGTATTATTATATAAGATATGGTTATTTTTTATGCAGCAATTGAGATAAGAGTTCCAAGTTCCTACATCAACAAATTGGTTAAGTTTAAATTCTGCATACAGCTCTTTAAAGGTAGTG
This sequence comes from Macrothele yani, assembly GCA_039090855.1. Taxonomy (NCBI): domain Eukaryota; kingdom Metazoa; phylum Arthropoda; class Arachnida; order Araneae; family Macrothelidae; genus Macrothele; species Macrothele yani. Next base: position 122,943,773 of record CM076996.1, read on the forward strand.
ATTATATCTGATAGAGGCAGATTAGTATATAGGTTTTCAAAATCATAACTATTAATATCTAGGGGACAAACTTTGAGTATAGTAGAAATTACTTCTGCATTATTATTAATTATCCAAAAATCTCTGTACATCAAGTTAGAACAGTTTCTAATGTGTTTCAAAACCTTCTTTAAGACATCTTCAAAAGCAAGATCTATTTTCTTTTTATGACTCCTTACTCCACTAGCTATGCACCTGAACTTCACAGGATCCTTATGAAACTTAACCGTTGCAAAAAGAAATGGAAATTCAGGCTCATATCTTCTAGTTTGTGGAATTTTAAGTTTCTTGAAGAATGCCTTAAACCGATTTTCTAACTGCTTGGTAGAATAACTTACGGGCTCGTATGTTACTCTATTATTGAGTTCCATAGTTAACAATTCAAAATAGAACTTCTTACAGATAATTGCAAAATTATTGCTAGCTTTATCCGTAGTGGTAAAAATAAATTGGTCTTGTAGTTTGAGAGTGACCTTTTAGCTTCTCCAGAGAAAAAGAGATTTCTGTCGAAACAAAAGTCCAGACCTGCCAACTCACCGGTGAAGCTATTGATTATATTATATTTCCATTCTGCGAAGGCCTCAATAGGCTGATTGTACGTTAAACTGGTTTTTACGATGTACTTATTTACATCTTGAGTGAAGCTCTCAAGAATCCTTTCTTTGGAAATTGTGAAGGAAGGTCTGAATTTAGAGCCATACTCTAATAAATTCCTAAGCTTTTCATTTTCAACAAAACTCAAGTTTCCGGTGATAATATGGTTGTAATTCTTATCATAGTGAACTGTTTCTTTATGTTCATCACAAGAACAAGTAGTAATTACAGGAATGTAGCTCGAAGAGTTAAGTTTGTAGTTTTTAACTATTGACCCTAAGGTCTTAACATATTTAAAACTTACAATAGACTGGTGCCTGTGGATGGGAAAAAAAAATTGCATTATTGTAGAACATCTTCCTTACATTGAGATTATCGTAGGCTTTATTTAGGAACCTGATGGTAACAAAATTACTGGAAAATTCTTTAAGAGAAATTTTATCTTTAAGAATATGTTTAAGAATGTCCAGAACCAAAGCAAAAACATGCTTATCAACATGGTCAGCAGTTTCATTCCAGAATTTGAAAAAACATTTAAGGACAGAGTGCTTGAAGGACTTGAGAATTTTGTAAGTATTTTTAACAAAATTAGTGCCAGTTTTAAAGCTTTCCAGAGTTTTTAGCAAGTTAGCAAAATCAACTTTGCTTGATGTGCGAAATAACCTCTGTCCTCTATTACCTCTAGAGCAGCTCTTATTATTAACAAGAAAGAAGAGTTCACGAATTGAAAATTTATGCTGATTATGCTTATTGTCAGATAGAGTGGAATTAAGGCCATAGGGATAAAGAGACTGATGCTGCAAAATTTCAAGGGATTCAGTTTCTAGCCGAGCATAGAGGTCAGGGATAATATGTAGTACCTCTATTTTCACTTTGTCAAAACCATGAGTATGGAAATGCTCTAATTCAAAGGTAGAGTACTGGTTGGCGTTTGTGGAGGGGTTCGCTCCTGAATTAGAGAACTTGTTTACTAGAGACCTGTGACCATTAATCCTAAGATGCAGAGGATTTTTACTTTGGCCAATATAGCTAAGGTTGCAGACAGTACAGGTGAGCTTATAGATGGTATTGTAGGCTTTGCAAAACTTGTTGGAGCAATTATCCTCAACAGAAGAATACAGGTTAGGATCTGCAGATTTACATGTCAAACAACGTTTGTCATTTCATAACTTCAGTTGTTTTATTTTATTTTTTTATCTTTTCTCCTTTTACTCACACAGGTAGATACATAACCTTTTCTATGTTGTACTAGGTGTGAGTCAAAATTATATATGTATTTTTTTGCTTAGGTATCTTTTTTTTATAGAATATATATATATATATATATATATATATATATATATATATATAAGAAATGATTCGATTAGCAGGGTGAATGATTCGATTAGCACGATGAAATATAACGGAGTCGCTTCGCGCGTGATTTCCAGAGGGTCGCTTGGCGCACGACACCTCGAAATGCATCGGTTTATATGAAGAATTATTTTCGCAATGTAAGCTAATTTTATCAGATGAAGAACACAGCAACCCAGTCTATTGTCCCTGAAGAACGATAAAACTTGAATCTCTAGACAAAATCCTGGCGAAGTAAGTTTCAAGCTATTTACTGTTTTCCGCCTGATAACGCAGAGCGTGGAATGATTATACAGTATTAAATGCCAAAATAATTTATCGATAACACGCAAGTAAAACTTTTAATTTATATGATATGCACTGATTTTTTCATTTCGTTTTTGATTTATACCTTTTTTTTTTTTTTGTGTGTGTACATAAGAAATACAAGCGTTGTCTGATAGGGAACAGACAATTAACGTGATAGATTGGTAGAAATTTTGCGTCGAACATATTCATGTATAAAAGGAGCACAAAGAAGGCTGACACGGTTACCGTCGAAGAAGCAGCGGAAAGAAGTTAAAAAAGATTTACTACGCACAGGAAAAATAGTAGAAAGATTATCCATAAATAAATACCCAGAGACAGGCTAAGCAGCTAACTACACTGATATAGTCATTCAGAAAAATCTGTTCACACTAATAAAAGTACTTTTCCTTTGTGAAATTTCTAACATTATTTTTTTCTAGTTTCCTTACATTTAAATCCGTCAAGATACACTGGTGCTCAGAAATGAAGGATAATTTACAAAAGCGTGTAAAACTGCATATATACAGTGGGCAAAAAAAGTATTTGCACACATACATTACATTGCTTAAATAAACGTGGAAAGCGATTGAGACGAAATATTTTTTAACCATTGGATTGCTTTTACAATAAACACTCTCTCTCTCTCTCTCACACACACGCACACGCACGTGCTTCTTATTTTACTAATCAAAAGAAATGTGCATAGCACAAATGGTAATCCTATGTTTTCATGACAAAAAAGTACCTGCACATTAGTAAAGATATACAAAAACAAGAAACTTTCGAAAAAAAAAATACTTAATATGCATGTGTTTTGTTTCCATTACAGCCTGTAATCGCCTGAGCATTGATTCTAATAAGTTTCTAGTTGTTTATGCACTGATTTTCAGCCATTTTTCGCTGAGCGCTTGCCTAAGTTCCGTTTTGCTGAAAATTTTCCTTTTCTTCACTTGCAAATCTAACAAATGCCACAAATTTATAATAGGGTTGAGGTTTGGCGACTATAGATGTGTCTTCAGTCGATTCTTCACTTTATAAAACAACCATCCCTTGTTGCGTTGGCTGTATGCTTAGGATCGTTGCTCTGTGAGAAAATCAGGCATGAAAGTGAGCAGTGATAGGAAAAGCTGAACTTCCAAGCGAGTGGAGGGGGAGGGGGATAATAAAGTGTTGAATCTTGCATTTTACTCTCTAATGTATACAACCATGACATTGATGTGTTGGTCACATGCCTGCCAACTAAATAGATTTAATGTATGTATTTTGTTTCAAGAAAATTAAATATATAGTACAATATAATGTAAGGGGGGGGAGGGGGAATTGCTGATGAGGTCATATGCATAGGAAATCACTCACCTTAGTACAGAACGATGTCTTTAATCAAATGAGGAAATTAATCAAATGTCTTTATAAGATAACAATGTAGTATGGAAATGAAATCTTGAAGGTTTGAAAAACTTCAGACATGTTTGTTGATAAGTAATAAAAGTTTGATGAAGAAAAAAATGTTTATTTTTGATTTGACACCAAATTAATAATGAAGAAATATGATAAATGCTTGCGAAAACGTTAGAGATTTTGTAGATAAATAATAAAAGTTTGATGAAGAAAAAAATGTTTATTTTTGATTTGACACCAAATTAATAATGAAGAAATATGATAAATGCTTGCGAAAACGTTAGAGATTTTGTAGATAAATAATAAAAGTCATTCACAACTAATGAAATTTCATTTTCTTAAGTTGTTTCTGTCTAACAATTTGTTCTAACCTTTTATGAATTAGCCGGCTAGAGTTTTCTTTCTCTTGAACCAATTCATTTGATTTTAATTTGCTGCGTAAGTTATTAGAGATATTTAGCTCTTTTCATCTTCATTTCATTTCTTCTTCCTTATCTTGTAATTCTTTCTTATATTCTGAATATGATGATTTCATATTTTGGCATAAATCTCTATTTACAGGGTGGGTCATGCAAATAATCGTTTTTCTTAAAAAATTTCAAGGCTGACTTATCCTGTTTCAGTAGCTTATATTTCATGGTTTGAACAGATGAAAATGTTTCAAGTTTCACGTTGCTCGATTCTTTATCAAGTACATCCCTCATCATACTAAAGGAATTTTCCACTTCAGAGCCAGGGAAACAACTCAATAATGCCTTCATTATTTTTGAAAGGGCACTGAATTTGTTTAACTTAAAAAGTGCATGTTTTGGGATTCACTGAAATTTATTTATGTAAATATTAAACTGGAACACATCACTGCATCCAAAGTATAAAATTACTGACATTTAACAACAACCCTGGGTAGAGGGAACGTCGCTCGAGCGGGGGATTACGATTGCTGGCGAAATCTTCGCTCCGTCCGACTTCCGTTTTCGAACATTTTCTCTCCGTTTTTCAAGCTAAAACACAAATATTTATGCGATAAAATGAAACTTAATAACAATACTGGGCAGAAGAAATATCGCGAGAAAAATAAATTAGGATTATGGGAAAAAAATCTTCACTCCGTTTAACTTCCGTTTTCGAAAGTTTTGAAAGATGAAATACCATCCCCAAACCGAAAAGACTCCTCCTTTCCCCCAAAAATAGCTTCTTTTCAGTTTTACATCGATCTCGAGCATGACCCAAATGATGACAGAAAAAGCGTAATTCTGCGAAATAATATCATGTATGAGTAAGAAGTAACTAAGAAATGGAAAAACACGAATTTTATGGGAAATAAAAGTGAAAAATCGATACTGCGTTGCTTACTCTGCCATGAAACAATTTTACGGAACACGGAAACGGAGCGGATTCCACCACTAACGGATTAAGTACCGATCTTGAAATTTAATTTCGTTTAATAAAAGGGAGAAAACGATTGCTCTCTATTGATTAATTTTGAAGAAGTATGTTTTAGAAATAGGGTAACATGCATTTCATTAGGAAAAATTCTTTAAAAAACAAAAAACGAAGTCGCTCCTTTTCACTATTACCGAAGATATTAAAAACAAGGAATATGACAAGAAAACCTAAAAAATAAAAAATATAATCAGAGAGAGAGAGAGAGAGAGAGAGAGAGAGAGGGGGGGAAGGGGCTTGTTCGAAAAAAATTAATATGAGGAAAGGGAAAACGACGTGACATTCTCAACACCCAAGAAACATTCCCTAAAATATTTAACAAGTGTTAGAATCTTGAAAACACAAAAATAAACTTTACACAGATGTTTAATAACATTATTTCACTGAGATTTTCGATTTCCGTTGCATACTCGACGTTTTCCGTCGTTCGTGGCGGACCGACGATTTCCATAGCATGCTCGATGCTTTCCGTCGTCCGTAGCGGACCGACGATTTCCATAGCATACTCGATGTTTTCCGTCGATGATTTCCATAGAAACTAAGTAAAATTCCTAGTACTTGGAGTCGCTGAATCATTCTTCCCACCACATGGACTTACTCAGCGTCAAGCGGTAGAGTGCGCACGGAGAATTTACTGTACCGAAGTCCCGACGATGACGACGGAGCACAGAGGTTCTGGCGCCCAATGACACAAAAATTGCCTTTTGTAGCAAGATGGCGCAAGACTTTTGTTTTGGCACACTTTGGTGTATAATTTTCATCCCAGGAAGAGGGGACGTCATTTCCAGCCATAGCCATCCCGTTGTTCGAGTCATTACGATTTTGCTTTCCGAAAGAGCGAGGCATAACCCCCCCCCCCCCTCCATAAAATTTTTATTGCATTTTTGGAATAAAATCGGTAACACCAGAAACGGAACAGAGAAAAGCGGATTTCCGCGTTATCGCGGAAGTTTTTCATGCCTGGAAAATACACTATATTGACACACGTCACCGGACACCTGGAAGAGAAAAAAAGCCACAGGTAGAGAGCCGAATTAATTTCCTATAATGAAATGCCATGCAGACGAAGATATCAGATTAAGCCATGAAATACTAGATTACAGCCATGAAATACTAGATTACAGCCATGAAATACACCCACTCCATTCCCACGAATAACAAGAAATAATTTCTGTGTAACCTTTCGTTTTAACATACACTAAACCACTTGAAACAAAAGTCCTTGAAAAACATTAAAAAAACGTTATGTTAGAAAAAAAAAAAAAAAAAAAAAAGAAGAAGAATTATACGCGTACAAAATTTATCAATTATTTGAAAAAAAAAAAAAAAAAAAAGCAACGCCATGTGGATATACTGTACTCATCCATGGGTTGAATACACAAGACTGGAGGAATTCACTTCTAAAATTAACGAGAAGTAAAATAAAATATCTTTCCTCTTTAAAACAAATGTAGCTTCAGACAGCGAAAAGGGAAGATACAACGTGGTAAATGTTAGAGAATGTGACACGAACGGGTAAATATATGAATTAAACAATCGCCTTTCAAGACGACAAGGACAGCACGAAACTTTGGAAAGCGTCTTTAAGTTGGTACACTCGTTGAAAATGAGTGAAGTTTCTTAAAGTAAAAAAAAAAAAAAAAAATTGTTATGTTGAAAAAATAAATTTATGAATTATATGAAACTGACATTTATGAAAAATACTTCGCAATATTGAAAAATTAAAAAGAGAACCATTCGTTACACATTCCGCAGGAAAGAAGCTCAGCTTCAAGCAAATTCTCGTGCATGGCAAGTCAGTCCAGTTGCTAGAGCGGCTGCTTCCTCCGCAGACAGTCCTTGGTTCGTTTCAACCCAGATCCAAACGGGCGTTTTTCAGGACCTGTTGAGAAAATTTCCCCAGCGCAGTGCTATAATGCAGAAGTTTCGTAAGGCGGAAAAAAAAAAAAAAAGTAGTTGTGGCTTTAGGAAAATGCGGTTATCGTTTATTTTATTTCTATTATTAATTTTTTTATGGCTACTACTGGGAAATTGGCGGACAAGGTTCGGCAAGCCATCAGTTACATCACGTGATTGCCGGCTGCCACTGCCGGGAAACTAGCAGACCACATTAGGCTAGCCATCATTTATGGCACGTGCTTGCAGGGCCGCTGAACACATTATGATTTTCTTCTGCTTCAGTTAGATAATTAGGAATATAAACACCCAGATCCGTCTGTCCCTCTGGAACGCTTGATGTCACAGCAACGTCTGCATTGTTGCGCTATCAATTACCGATCAATTAGTGCGTGCTCTCGCGATGTCAAAATGATTGCCTGCTACATAATAGCACGCGATCATTTTTAGATGTCAAGGTGATCGCATGCTAATTTAAAAACATTGGATTATCAATGACTCGAGTTCTATTTATCCGATCTACAAAATTCGAATTAAAATCTTAATATCACGGCAAGTTGCGTTTGTATACTGATTTAATTTAGCACAATTCGAATATTAATTTAACTAACTTTTCAAGGTTCGTGCTGTTTATATTATACATTTTGCAAAATATCGATCTATCTAAATGCTCTAACCTACAATAAAAACTGAAATCTTGAGGTGTCAAAGTGAGCAAGATTGTATCTAAAAGCAGATGTCGCCCCAATAGCACATTGTTGAGAATTTAAATAGTTCCGATTTGTAATACCAGATGTCGCATTATTTTGTAGAAAAAGCTTTGGTATGAAGTTTCAAACTAACCGTCGAATAGGACAGTCTAAAACAAGCCGTGGAGGGAACAAGTGTGCCGGAGAAAAAATAATTTAACGCGAAAATCAAAGTAAAAGTTATTAAGGTAAGTTTACAGAAAAACAACTTTCCGAGTTTGGTGCTGATTATATTACACATTTTGCAAATTATCGATCTTTCTAAACGCTCTAACCTACCACAGTTAAACAACAAATATTTTACACAGAATGTTATTTATCTCGAGGTCTTTTGAAAAACGAAAATAAGTAGCATTATAACTTTTAGTTCTAACATGAATGAGTTCTTATTATATAAGGTTTTACTATGTTTCCTTACAGAAATCCGGCTATTTTATTTGTTCACAATCTGCTTCAATTAAAAATTTCACTCCGTCACAGGACGGGCAACATCCCTTATATATTAATATTTATTTAAAGCTTAAAAACAACCGTCCTAGGACGGGTTATATGCTAGTGTAATAATAAACCACTTTACCAAATTTTATTTAATTTCGGCATAAAGACTTGGAGTTGGGTAAGAAATTATAGATTATCCTTTAATTCAAAGCATCAGTGCATATTAAAAATATAAGAGAATTAAAATTTTAGTACATTGCCTCCTTGTTTACACCACCATTGATAAAAGTAAATTTTCTGATAAATTGCTTCAAGCCAACCAGAAATGAATCTATATATTTTTCTATAAGGTGTTTTACTGTAAGTCCTATTTTGAGACAAAGGCTGAACGTAAAGATATGGTTGAGGTATCAAAATAAAGGTCTTGCCATGTAGATGAGCCAGTCGAAGAGAAAAATGAGATTGGGGCAACGGTTTGGGCGTTGTGGGACGGCAAAGTTCCCATGTAACGTCTATGGGAGAAGCGTGCGGTCGACTCACGCGCTGCTGAAGACGGCAACATGGAGGGACTGAGATAGTTCAAAGTCTTATCTTTTCTGAGCGAACCGTTGCGCCAAGCAACGCTAGCAGGCATTCCTATTAAAGTTCTTCTCACCGGAACAGCGAACACTCTCGAAGACCTGATTGCGTTATACCGTTGGATTGTGTCATGTATATATACAATTTAACATTCATTCGATCCAGTTTATTCACGTAGGTAAGACGTTTCCCGTTATGTAAAGATGTAAATAAACATTACGTTTACCATTATTAGTGAAAATATTACAGGCGACTGCTTATAGCGCATTGAGTTGCTCAAGGTGGTCGTTAAACCTTCAGTCAAAAAAAAAAAAAAAATCACGAACCTGGACTATTGTCTTTACTGAAGTGGTTTAATGAATTTGTCAATCAAATAAAGTTTACATTTGCTGCTTCATATGAGTTTATCCTCTTCAAAAAAAAAAAAAAAAAAAAAAACTAACCGTCGATTCCGACGGGTGAAGAGTATTCGCAACGCGAATCTCATTCCAACAAAATTCACAAACACTGTTGTGACTGAAATGAGAGTGAAAGAGTACGCTATCCAGTTGAATTTTTGCACATGATCGAGATGAGTGGCCTTCCGCCTCACATTTTACGACTGAAAAAGGGTGCAGTCGTGATGTTCATCACGAACCTGCCACATTTGTGGCGCAGTGGTCTAAGCGCTGGCTTATGATGATTCGTTCGTGTAGAGTCCGGGTTCGAATCCCGTAAGGCATGGATGTTGTGTTTGTCTTACGGCACTGGCTCTCTCACTTCACTGGAACCACTGACCCTAAATTAGGGACGGGCGACTGTTTATAGCCCATTGAGTTGCTCACGGTGGTCGTTAAACCTTCAGTCAAAATTTGTTAATCAAATAAAGTTCACATTTGTCGTTTCATAAGAGTTTATTCTTTTCAAAAAAAAAAAACAACAAAAAAACTAACCGTTGGTTACGACGGGTTGTGTCTAGTTGAATTTAACCTTTATGCTGTAAAAAGACTGCATTTTTATCAGCAGTCTTTTTAACACAGTTTTTAAACAATAAACTTTTATTTCAGCAACCTGGAAACTCTGAAACAACCATTCCATAGGCGTAGTATGAAGGTGTTTCAACACTTTTGAGAATATAGTGTAGTTTATGCTGGTGAAATTTCTAACGTTTACTTTCGTCTGGGACACACGCACACAAGACGCTTCTTGAGAGATTACGATCAGAAACTCCGAACTTTCGAAGGAAATTTTCATTAAAAATTAACACTCCAGAGAGAAAGTAAAGCTAGTAAATACGCATAGCTGACTCGGGGGATAATTTTATTAAAGGAGTTCATGCCCACTCCTTCCATTTATTACTCAACAAGAAGGCCTTAACGTGAAATGGACGTTAAGAATGTGAAAAAGTCTGTACGCATTTGAAAGGGATGTAAGAGCAATTTCGAATATAAAGGTCAAGAAAAGCGAATGAAATAAGAAGTAGTTTAACAAGAAATAAAAGCATGACAAAACTAAGTTAAAAGGCTAAAAAAAGCAGATCAGCATAACTTTCTTTCTTTCCGAATAGCAAAAGCGTTTTTAACAACATTCTGTTTAATTCCAGCGTTTTCATTAGTACCAAAATCTACTGAAATCACATCTTCTGAGGAAGCGTTGTGGTCTATACTGCCACTGCAGCAATCACGTTCAAAACATATATTGGCTGAAATTCGCCGAACTAGCAGCAACAATTTGAGAAAAGTTTGAAAATTTTACTGAATGTCAATGTAGGGAAAATACACAAAGGCCGTTATATAAAAACTGAGAGTAACTTTTTGAGTTCCCAACAGTGCGAAGGGGAAAAGTAACCAAGCAGACGACTACATGAATTAAAGAAGTATCTATGGCAACAGTTGTTAGCCGTGGCAGACGATTCCGGTTTTCTTATTGCGCAGTTGTTTAAGGTACGTCGAGCTATGGAGGTAAGTGATTCAGAGTTAAGAAGTGCAATGCGTTGTGCGATAAAATTTTGCTATCGTTTGGGTAAAACGGATCCAGAAACAGTAGATTTAATGAAAAAAGCTTACAAAGATAAATGTTTGGGTGAGTCAACGATATTTAGATGGCACCATGTTTTCAAAAAAAGGGCGTTTGTCGGCACAACTCTCTCCTACACCTGGTCGGCCTGAAAGTGTTGTTACGGAGCGTATTGTTAACACTGTTTGGGCAATCCCGCAGGAAAATCGACGAATTACGTGTGAAGACATAGCTGCGTCAAGTAATATTTCAAAAACGTTGGCATTCCGCATTCTACGCGACAAATTACTGCTGTATCGTGTGTGTTCCAGACCGGTACTTCATCACCCGACGAGAAAACAATTGTTAGCCAGAGTTCAGGTGTGCCACGAATGAAAACAAATGTTTGCAAAGGATCCAAGCTTTCCAAACACAGTAATAAGTGCCGATGAAACATGGGTCCAGTATTTCGACCCCTTCGCGAAGCGCGCAACGAGTGTCTGGAAACACACAGGCTCGTCTCCTCCGAAAAAAGTCCGGCAAACCAAATCAGCTGGGAAGGTGATGATGATAATTTTCTTTGATCATAAATGCGTAGTCTACCAGCATGCCGTTCCTCCTAAGATTACTGTCGATGCTGAGTATTACACTTCAATATTGAAGCGTCTGCGAGGACACATATCGATTAAGTGACCGGAACTGGTGGGTAAGTGGACCCTACATCATGATAACGCCCGCTCACATGTGGCTGCTTGTGTTCAACAGTTTCTTGCGAAATGCAGTATTGAAATCATGCCACAGCCTGCCTACAATCCTGACCTCGTTCCGTGCGATTTCTGGTTGTTTCCAACAATGAAGGAGAAGTTCCGTGGCGAAACATTCAACACAGATGCTGACGTTATTCAAGCTGTATAGGGGTCGCTAAAGTAGCTTCTACAAAATGGCTTCGCCACATGTTTTGAAAAGTGGACTGAAACGATGGGACCGTAGCATATCATCCGAGGGAAGATTGAGAAATAATAACATACATTTTGCTGTACCTATATTTCTTCTTTTTGTGTGATTTTACTCTAAGTTTTTATGGAACGGCAGTTGTATAGTTTCCCTACATTGACATTCCACATATTCTTCAAAATTTGTTGGCGGCCCGGCCCAGTGTAACTGACATGTTGGAATTTTTCCAAGACGACAGTCTGGTTTATAAAAAAAAAGCCAGACTTTTTTCTTTCTACCATACTGTCAGCGAAGTAGAAGGGACTTAGCGGACCTTGGCGGCGCTAAACCACTATTTCTTTAGGATTTGCGGCGCTAAGGGATTTTTCGTATAGTTAGCTGGAAAGAAAAGCAGGGAAAAGGAATTTGTTCAGATGATCATGACACGAAAAATAGAGAGAATTGTTTTCTGTACGAAAACATACTATCTTAACTGAATGTACATGCGGCAGAAATGGCAGCCCCGTTGGTCCAATCCAAGCTGGATCCGGGCTCGAAACATGGGTGGTGGGTTTGTATGATGACGAGGGAACTATCCCTTTTCCCAGCGTCCCTAAATAAGGGACTGACGACTGCTTACAGAAGTACAAGTTGCTCATGGTGGTCGGTAAACCAAGAAAGAAACAAAAAGAACAAAAATAACCCAAGAAAAATGATACCGAGTTTTCAGGTGTAATGAGCACGTCTTTTGAATCCGTTCTGACGCGAATTAAATTTATCAAAGTTATTCAAAGTCAATGGAACTGGTATGGAAAGCAATAGTGCCTGACCGAAGAAAGAAGTTTTTCAATCCCGCAGATATTGCTGTAAATGGAATCGAGAATTTACCGCCCTCTGGTTGGAGACTTGTGCGTTAAGAAAAATTTGAATTTATATGAGAAACATTTCGCAGCGAAAACGCTCTCCAACAGATATTTTTTTTCAATTCAGACACTTAGAAGCAGAGATATTGACAAATGTAAGATATGCATCTACGCCTCCTGGCGGGAAAAACGCGCATTATTTTAAGAAGAAAGTATTCTCAAAAGTTTTTCGATGTGAGCGGTATCGGTCCAGGAAAGAATTTTTTTGAGTCGAGTTTCCATGAGCTCAGATTTCGCTGCAAATGCATCAGAAGCAGAAATTAACACTTATGCCCCCTGGTGGCCAAATCATCATTTGCCAAAAATTAGAAATTATATGCAAAAGATTTCCCATTAGGAGCTGTATCCGGTGCAGAAAGAATTTTCTAAATCGTTGATTTAGAAGCAGAGATACCGGGGAAAACGCAATTTACCTTTACGCCCCCAAGCGGAAGGTATATGAATTACTTGAAAATTTTAAAATTATATGAAAAACATATCGTACCGGAAACGCTATCCAACAAAGAAGCAATTTTTGAAATCGGACTCTCAGAAGTAGAGATATTGACAAAAATAAGATATATATCTACGCCCCCTGGAGGAGAAACCATTCATTATTCTAAGAAGAAAGTATTCGGAGAAGGTTTATTATCGTGAGTGGCATCGGTCTACGAACGCATTTTTTCAATCGAGATTTTAGAAGCTCAGATTTTGTGGCAAATACATCAGAAGCAGAAATTAACACTTACGGTCCCTGGTGGCCAAACCATTCTCCACCAAAAATTAGAAATTATATGCAAACATTTTTTCATCAGGAGCTGTATCAGCAGAACAAACATTCTTTCAAATCGGAGTTTTAGAAGCAGAGATATCGGAGAAAACGCAATTTGCTTTTACACCCTTTACCGGAAAATCTATGCGTAACTTGAAAAAGTGACTATATCTAAAATACTCTTCGACATAAATGAAATCGAAAGGTAAAATGTTTTTTTCAATCGGATGTTTAGAAGCAAATATATGGAATAAAATGCGTTTTGAATTCGATATTATCTGCATTTACGCCCTCTAGCGGCGATACTGTACATCGTAAAACAAAAACGAAATAACAGATTATCATTCGCATATTTTAAGTTTCCCAACGAAAAAAGAATTTTTTGAATCGGACTAATAGCTGCAGAGATATGGTGTCCACAGACGGACGGAAAAACCGATAACATAAGCATGATCTTTTTTACGCTTTCTAACCGTAGGTTGAAGAAACGTATATGCTCCAGCTTTGTCAGTCTGTCCGTCTGTCCGCAAGATAACTCGCGTAAAAATGGTTCGATTTCTAATAAATTTTAGTATCTGGTAGGTGACCATCAGGGGATGAACCCTACTGAAAATGGGATTAATGGGGTCAAAGGTCACGACAGCATAGGAACGGGATCCATTCCATTGCCTTTATGCATCATAACTTGCGTAAATATGGTTCGATTTCAATGAAATTTCAGTAAGTGATAGGGGACCACCGGGGCCAAACCCTGTTGAAAATGGGACAAATGGGGTCGCAGGTCACGACATAGGATCGGGATCCATTCCATTGCCCTTATGCGTCATAACTTGCGTAAATATGGTTCGATTTCGATCACATTTTAGTATGTGGTAGGAGACCACCTGGGGATGAACCCTAATGGAAATGGGTGAAGTGGGGTCAAAGGTCAGGTCATAGGAGCGGGATGCATTCCATTGCCCTTATGCGTCATAACTTGCGTAAAAATGATTCGATTACGACACAACTTTATCATGTTGTTCCGGAAGTATATTTTACAGGTTCTGTTGAATATCATCGAAATGGGGTCAAAGGTCAGGTCATAGGAGCGAGATTTATTCTACAGCCATAACCCTCATAACTTGAGTAATGATTTCTGGTATGTTGGAAAGCGTATTATTATCAATGCATTTCATGATTTTACTAACTTGTTTACACTTTCCAGCCGTAGGTTGAAGAAGCGTATATGTTCCAGCTTTGTCCATCTGTGTCTGTCTGTCTGTCCGCACGATAACTCGCGTAAAAATGGTTCGATTTCGATGAAATTTTAGTATGTAATAGGGGACAACCTGGGGTCAAACCCTATTGAAAATGAGCGAAATGGGGTCAACGGTCAGGACATAGGAGCCTGATCCATTCCACCACTCTTATGCGTCGTAACTTACGTAAAAACGCTTCGATTGCGACAAAACTTTATCATGTTGTTTCGGAGGTATACTGAACCGGTTCTGTTGAATATGGAAATGGGGTCAAAGGTCAGGGCATAGGAGTGAGATTTATTCCACAGCCATTATCCTCATAACTTGAGCAATGATTTCTGGTATGTTGGAAAGCGTATCATAATCAATGCATTGCATGATCTTACTAACTTGTTTTACAAAAAACGTGCTAACAACTTTAGACATGAGGCGATACAGTCGAATGACGCAGTATGGTATTTCATGAATCATAAGGGTTTTAATACAAAGAGAATGTAAACTCCTTTGTCTTAAGGCAGTTTTTATAGACGGTTCCGTGGGGTAATGATTGCACTGCTCGGTGAGAAGAAAACAGAGAAAAATTAAACAATAGCGTGAAAGCTGAGTGCCAAATGTTTTACGGTATAGCGAAGGTCATTTCTATTAAACTGTTCGCCAAATAAAGGTAACCTTCCGAACACAGTTTATGATTCCTTCTAGGTAACACAAAAGAAATCTCTTACATCCACCTCACAATTTTAGGAGAAACGGCTTATTAGTCACACTGAATTGAAGTCACTACAGATGCAAATCACATGTACCATTCTTACTAGAGGAATCGTGTAGAACGACAGAGCGGAATTAAAAAAAAAATGATATTCTGTGACGTAGTATAGAGGTAAAGCACATGTCAAGAAGACAAATCTGCAGCGATGCATTCCGTCGGTATTGCGATTCACCACGAATAAAGAAAGCATCAAGCTTCACACTTGTGGACGTTTTTAACAACCAACAGCAACATTACCACATAATGTCACCGACTGACCGTGGGACTGCACTTCTGTAAGTCACTGATTCTATATCGCTCAATTTTTGTGGCCTTTCAGAACGTGTAGACGCCACCGAACCCCAAGTTTTACGCAATTTCAGTAACAGATGACTTTGATGTGAATCTCTATGAACAACATAAATAATCCATTAACGTAGTAAGCGACTGTCGTACCTGACAAATTATGCAAATTTTCGAGGAAAGCTCATACTGAGCACCAACGCAAATATCTAATCACACATTCTGGCCTACAAACACTGAGATACTGGTTTATTACGTACACCTGCCCTCGTAACATACATGGTTCACTCCAACACGTGAGAGCAATGTGCTGTATAAGTTAGGCAGACCAGATAGTCCGGCATCAGTTGTTGTGACGTCATAATCTCGATTCGCACTTTCAATCTGGCACCTCTGCTTCTCTGAATCTATTTTCTGCTTGTAGGTTCAATCTAATGTAACTTCCCGTTTCTGATACGCAGCACTGGAATCCCATGGGACATTGTCATAAAAATCCGCACACCAAGAAAAAACCGTGCGATTAACGCGAAACTCGGCGAATAGCTACGGGGAGGGCAGACATGCAAATGATTAAAGTTTCGTGCGATTCCGCATGCCTGAGCGTCCAAGACCGGAGCTGCAATCGCAATCCTTTGGGCTTATAAGGCGCCGCGCAGGGAACTCTATGCGTGCCGAAGTGCGCGGTAAGAGTCAGGTGAGACCCCTGAACGTTAGACATGCCGAGGAACCGCCATATATGTGCGTACGGGCAACTGACGGAGTTTGAAGGAGGCCGTATCGTCGGGATGAGAGGCAGGGTGGCCGGCGCGCCGTATTGGCCGCCATTTGGGCCGATCGAACAGTACGGTGCGATCGTGTTGGGAGAAATGGATATGGGAAGGCACCCGGACATGGCGGACTGGCTCTGGAACACCCAGACACACCATCAGCAGAGAAGGCCGTGGCATCGTGAGAGTGGCACGCACAGATGTCACGACGTCTTTGTCCAATATCCAGACATATGGCGGCTGTACAAGGGACTCCTGTGTCCGCCAGAACCGTTTTCAGACGCCTGGCAAAGGCGAATCTGCACTCTCGACGGTTCTTACGTTTTCTGCCATTAACACCTGACCATCGTCGGCGTCGATTGCAATGGCGTCTGGGAACGGACGACCACCATGCCAGAGTGTGGAGGACCGCAGGTGAGCGCTACAATCCCAACCTCACTGTACAGCGGCACACGTCCCGAGTTGCAGGAGTGATGGTATGGGGAGCCATCGCGTATGACAGCCGGACTTCCTCGCAGTGATCCGAGGGACGTTGACAGCCCAGCGCTACGTACAGGAGATCCTGCGGCTCCATGTGCTGCCTTTCCTAGCGTGGCGGCCCCGGAGCCATTTTCCAACAAGATAACGACCGTCCGAACACGGTTTCCCAGGACTGTCTACGTCATGCTTCGACGCTTCCGTGGCCTGCCAGATCACCTGATCTCTCGCCCATCGAGCACGTGTGGGATCAGATGGGACGCCAGCTTTCTCCATGTCCCGGTGTTTGTGAATTAGAGCGTCAGTTGCAAGAAGTGTGGGCCAATCTGTCCCAGGGTAACATACGGCGACTCTTCGACTCCATGCCGGACTGTATCACCACATGTATCCGAGCACGAGGCGGTCCGACGCTGTGCTAACGTTAACCGGAATGTGTATCGTATGCCAGCGGGAAATCCTCCTATCACTGTGATATTGTAATCACTTCTGTCCTTGGTATGTACCATCTCACTACTAAAATCTCATTTCAATCCAACGCATCCTTCTTGGTGCGCGCATTTTTATGATAATGAATGTAGACAGTTGCTTCTAAACCCTCGCTGCGAGTGTAAACACTACAAATCAGGCTGAGACAATCGAGCATCAGTTAGCGTTTGCCTGAGGAGTTAGAATAAGCAAAACGCGTGATGTGACCAACTTTGAACTTAGCGTGATAGTTGGAGCCAGGCCTGGTGGTTCAATAATCTTCCAATCGGCCGTTCTCCTGGGCTTTTCCCGCACACTTGTTGTAACGGTTTACCGTGAATGGTGCTATACCACGAGAAAAACTTTTAGTTATGGGCGATCCTCTAAAAAGGAAAAAGATCGTGGATCACAGGGGTCAAAAGCGACTGGCAAGAATTGAGCAAACGAATAAAGACCTCAGAAGAGTCACATCCGAACGCACCGCGTATCGAACTATGTCGTGAATGATTAAGACACATTCCTCTTTACATAAAGTTGAATAAATTGGACATAGTGTTTAGTGAGGTGTACAAATTAGCAGACCTAATATTAAACTTTCTGTTCTGTCGTGGATTTTTTTTTCTTGTGAATTTGAGAGAACCTGGTCAATTTCTCAAATTTTACGGAAAGAAAAAATAATCCTCTCCAGAACACGGTTTTTTTCTGGGAATTATTAAGTGAGGGAACGAGCGCGCAGTTCTCTCTCCCTTACTCTGACCACGGGAACAAAATTTCATAAGAAAAAAAATATATATACACTATATACGCTGCTGGCCACCCAAAATGCAACACCAAGAAGGAAGCATCCGATTGGCCTCAAATTCGCAGCATGTGTCGCCCGCGAGAGAACATGCAAACGATTAGCATTGCAGGGCATATGCAAATCATGTGCGCCCGGCACGCCACCGAGAAGCACTATAAGAAGGGTGCACAGAAGGCGGGGTGTAAGTAGTGGAAGAGTGTTTTGCTGCCGGACCTGTGCGTGGGAAGCTTTCTGATGCCTCGTCGCAGAATACAGCAGTCATTCCAGCACGTTTCGGAGTTCGACAGAGGACGAATAGTGGCTTATCACGACAGCGGTTTATCGTACCGAGACATCGGCGACCGTGTGGGACGACATCCAGACACAGTGAGGCGAGTATCGATTCGGTGGGTGCAGGAGAGACGGACGGACCGACATGAGCGGTTGCCACAGGCGTGGCACACCACAGAACGAGAGGACCGGCATGTTGTGCGGCGAGCATTGACGGCTCGCACCGCCACATCACGAACGTTAGCGCAGGAAATAGGGTGTGTTGCGCAACAACCTGTGTCAGCACGTACCGTTCGACATCGTCTGCAGGAGCGGGGACTTGTCGCACGGCGCCCATTGCTCCGATTACCATTGATAATACACCACCGGCGAGTGCGGCGGCAGTGGGCCGCTGAACGCCGCACCTGGACTACGGAATGGCACGACTTTGTCTTCTCCAACGAATCCCGTTTCTGCCTGTAACACCACGATGGTCGGATCCGCGTGTGGCGGCACCACGGCGAGAGACTGTATGACGCCTGCATTATGCATCGCCATACCGGTCCGTCGCCTGGCGTTATGGTTTGGGGCGCAATTGGATTTGACACCCGCACCCCTCTGGTACGCATCGCCGGTACACTCAACAACCACCGCACCATCTCCGACGTTTTGGAGCCTGTAGGCCCCCTTACTGCAGGACCTGCCAGCGGCCACGTTTCAACAGGACAGTGCGCGCCCGCACTTGGCACGCATCGTGCAACAATTCTTCTCGGCCCACCAGGTGTGCCCGGCAAGCACCACCCGCGGCTACGCCTGATGAACTGTGCCAACGTGTGGAAGCAGCCTGGACCGACATACCCCAAGCCCACATCCAAAGCCTCTTTCGTTTGATGCCGCAGCGTGTAGCGGCCGTTATTGCCAGCCATGGGGGCCACACGAACTATTGATGTCTGAGTGTTCCGCAAGCCACACGGGCCTGTAAGCTCAATCGTTTCATCTTTGTATCTGTTGTTATGTGTCCAGTAAATCTGGCTTTGCTATCTCGTGTCCTTCTTGGTGTTGCATTTTGGGTGGCCAGTAGTGTATTTCCATCCGCAGACTAGGGCAGTGTGGGTCGATACTGGAGTGTGCTGTGTCGAGCTTGAGGTGAAACTTTTCGTTTGCACTTCGGCAGTTGCACTTCCCCTCCTGGCACAGGACTTAAGACTTAACTTTCCACTTGTAGCGGTGGTGACCAAACCCGTTGCAGCGGAAGCAACGGGTTTCCCGCAGATATTCTTTACAGGAGTGCATTTGCCAGCCGAGGTTGACTCCCTTTTTTCACAAGGGTGCGGAAGTCCGCTGGGGCCCGTTCGAACACCCAGTGGTGCTTTCCCCTCTTCCCTTTGATGGGGAAGAAAACCCTGCAGCTATCGAGATCCTTCACGTCGTTCTGGCCGACCAGTTGATTAACCAACTGTTGATCGTCATCAGTTTCAATCCCATAAACGATTAGCCGCGGAGATCTCCTAGCTGGCCTTTTTTTAGAACGAAATGGTTATTCAGTTCCGGAAAATCTTTGAATGCTTGAACGAAGCTGCTCACCCCTTTCGCCTTGGTGCTTTCAATTAGTACACCCCCGTTTGACACCCTTTTAACTACTTGGATTCCTGTCCCCATGGAGCTGGGTTGAAACACTTCCTGTGCCAATTCCTTAACCTCCGACGAAGATTTAGTCGGATCCATCGGGTTGAGGATAACGGGATGAATTGACTGTGGTCTCTTGGACGCTACGTAAGCTGGCCTCCCCCCGACGGCCTCAACGTATGTCGTCTTCACTACGACCTGCACGCTCCTTTCTCTTTCCGTCAGTTGTCCTCTCAGGTTTTCAAGTTGCAGCGACTGCTTCGTTACTAGTTTCAGCATACGATTCAGAATCGGGCGTATGAGACCCCCCGCGTTGTGTGAGATTCTGGAGTTGGGACTGTCCACGAGCGTGTTAATCTCATGGAACAGCCCCAGGAAATCCTCCGTGCCTGTGCTCACAGAGTTTTCTGTAACACAGTTCCCCATTTCTGGGTTCTGGAGGCCTGAGCAGGATGGTCTCTGCTCGTCTGCCCCCGCACTTGGCCCACTCATGTTGAGTGGGGGGACCGGCCCGACGACGACGGGGCGGGGAATGGATTGGTGGGAGCTTCTAGCCCTCAAAAAGACGGGTCTGGTTCAATTGCCCGACGTTTACTTCACCGAAGGGTCACATGACCGAAAATCACTTCACCGAAAAGATTGTTTCACCGAAGGATCACTTGATCGAAATGTTCATTTCACCGAAGGGTCACTTGATCGAAAGGTACATTTCACTGAAGGGTCACTTGATCGAAAAGTTCATTTCACCGTAAGGTCTCTTTACCTAAAAGTTCATTTCATCGAAAGGTCAGTTTATCGAAAACTTTGGATTTCATTACAGGATCTGTTGAAGCATGGTGCAAGTTCGGCAGACAGACCACTGAAACGTTAAGGTATAATACTCAAACTGCACTTTTGATTTCTCCGTGTCATAGAGAACTCCAAGATTTGGTTTTAAGACAAAAATAATTAATTTTAAGTCCCTAGGCCTCGCCGCTTAGGCCTTTTTTAGCAAATTTTAATCATGTTCATAAGGTTTACATAAAAGTCATGTTCAGTGCTCATGTTCATAAGGTTTACATAAAAGTCATGTTCAGTGCTCATGTTCATAAGGTTTACATAAAAGTCATGTTCAGTGCTCATGTTCATAAGGTCTACATAAAAAGTAAAATTAATAATGTTGCACATTTTTTCAGGCAAAAAGAATGAATTTCAGGCCCCTAGGCCTTATCTTAGGCCTTTTTACCCAATTTTAATCGTACGAACTCATGTTCATAAGGTTTACACAAAAAAGTCAAGTTAATAATGTTGCATTTTTTCAGGCAAAAAGAATGAATTTCAGGCCCCTAGGCCTTATCTTAGGCCTTTTTACCCAATTTTAATCGTACGAACTCATGTTCATAAGGTTTACATAAAAAGTCAAGTTAATAATGTTGCAAATTTTTTCAGGCAAAAATAATCAATTTTAGGGCCCTAGGTCTCGGCTTAGACCTTATTAGCAAATTTTAACCGTGCGTGCTCATGTTCACAAAAGGTTTACATAAAAAGTTACTTCACATTTTACGTAATGCTTCTGAATATGAGTAGGGTTAAAATCTGTTAAAATGGCCTGTATCTAGCCCTACGGTCAAAAAATTAATGTTTTGTGGTTGAGTAAAAGAGGAACATTATTTACTTGATTTGCTTTCGGTCAAGTGACTCTTCGGTGAAATGCACCTTTCGATCAAGTGATTTTCGGCGAAGTGATTTTCGGTCAAGTGACCTTTCGATCAAGTGAACAATACCCCAAAAAGGCTGCTGAAATCTAAAATCAAAATCAACGCTGGCGCGCCTCGCGCGGGAACCAGCCTGCACCTGTTTGCGCTCTCTCTGGTATCACACAAAATCGAATTATGCCCGCTCGCTTACCGGGGATTAACCAATCCGCCGGTCTTCGAAAGGGTCTAAGCTTACCATTTATAATCAAATCTGTATTGTTTACAAATAGTTATAAATTCCCAACCGAGAAAGAAAGAAATTGCAATTCAGCTGTCAAAACTTATCCGCAGTGTTTATGTTACATGCCAGGAGTCAGGAGTTTTTATGTGTTTTCGAAAATCATGATTTCAAATAAAAATGTGTCTCAGAACACCCGAAAGGGATAAAAATTGGTTCTTACATAATAGAAGTGTTGTACAAAAATCTAAATATTGCTGTAATAGCTAGATTTGAGTTTAAGTGAGATTACTGGCTGTAAAAGTGGCCAATGTGAAATTTAGGGTATCCAATTTGTATTCGCTGACAGAAATATGTGTTCTTTCTTTTCGGAATTATAGAAATACATCAAGTGTGTGTCATCTGATTTTTTTCCTTTTTATAATGTCTAGTTGCCAGAGTTGAAAATTTAAAAAAAAAATGTGAAAAGCTGATTGTGTTCGAACAGGAAAAAAATGTTGACTTGGGTATTTTCAACTTCTTGAAACACTGTTGTTTTTTATGTTTGTTGGTTAAGTTTTCAAAATAAATGCAGGCCAAGTGGCTTTTCAAAAATCTAATCTGTGTGCAGTGAAAAATTATGTGTCCAGGCTGAATTTCATCCCTAGGTCCATCACACCCACGGGTAGGTAAGTAACCACTAAGGGTAGGTAAGTAACCACTAAGGGTAGGTAAGTAACCACTAAGGGTAGGTAAGTAACCACTAAGGGTAGGTAAGTAACCTGGAATTATTCTTTACCAATTTAACCATACATTTAGTCCTACCCACTATGATTGACCTTCACTGCCTCCAAAAGTTATTTACATGTGTACATTGTCTACCATTGAATATTTAGTTCACACATTGGTACACATGTAACAATAAATACCTTTTTGCAGTTGCTGGATTTTTTTATCTCATCAAATACGCAAACAACGCAAACCCTCAATAATAACTTTTGGATATTAAAACTCCGTGTTGCATTTTTTTTTATTTATCATGGACTTAGAATGAATTTACTTTTTGTTTTCAAATGCATCCACCCATCTCCCAAATTTAAATTTTTACCAAAATTCAATATTTACTCAAATTTAATATTTGCATATTTTTTCCAGAAATACCCATATCAATAACAATTATTTTCACCATAACATTTCCATCAACAACTGCAACTGCCGAAATAAGTTTTCTTGCGTTAAAAAGAATTAAGATATATCTTAGAGC
Source organism: Macrothele yani (assembly GCA_039090855.1). NCBI lineage: Eukaryota > Metazoa > Arthropoda > Arachnida > Araneae > Macrothelidae > Macrothele > Macrothele yani. Next base: position 122,966,960 of record CM076996.1, read on the forward strand.
AACACGAGCAACTACGTTGTTTTGTCAATAAAGAAAAACATTCTTTTTAAATATGAAAAAGGACTAAGAAGAAACTTTTTATATGAAAACGTAACACTCAAGTTCACGCAAAAGGAAAGAAGAATGGAGTTCTTTTCTTTTTTTTTTTTTTGATTGGAGGTTTAACGACCACCGTGAACAACTCAATGGGCTATAAGCAGTCGCCCGTCCCTAATTTAGGGTCACTGGTTCCAGGGAAGGGATAGAGCCAGTGCCGTAAGACAAACACAACATCCATGCCTGACCGGGATTCGAACCCGGACCCCTTACGGACGAATGATCAGAGGCCAACGCCTTAGACCACTGCGCCACCGGGGCAGCAGAATGGAGTTCATGTACGAATAAAGTATTCAGAAGAAGAATGGAGTTTATGTACAAATAAGTGTTCAAATCCTAATCCTCATAATTATTTGGTATCATGTTAGCAATAACATGCACCTAAAATTAAAAAAAGTTACTTCTATTATACTTAACAATGAAAAATTAATCTTCGTAATTAAAAAAAACAGCAGTACTGGAGGGGGGGTGAGATAGCCCAGGTCTCGGACCCATGATAAGCCACTGGTGTGGTAATATAGGAAATGTTTTCCTCGCACGCATTTCGCATTTTGATACCCATCAAAGGACATGTGAGCGCTACGGCGAATTTCAATTCATCCTTTCATGGCTACGGTTTCGCCTTAAGCAGATGAGCACGTCCAGCAGTATAAAGCACCCGCTCACAGGGCTTGTATCGTCACCGAACGGTTCCAGAAATATGCTGACCAGTTTCCCTTGCTTCAGTGCTCTGCACCTCCAGATTTAAACCCCATCGATAATTTTTGGCATGAGGCAGAATGGGCTGTTCGCTGCGCAACTGCGGGACCCGTCCAATGGGAAGAGAGTGCGCAACTCGGTCATTTCCGGTGGTACAGCATTCTTGCATGACTTGTCTAGTATCTTGTATGTTCCATGCCCAGACGAATTCGGACGCATCTACAGGCCAAGGGCGCCGCAACACGCTACTAAACATCAAACAGAAGTCATCGCTCTTTCCACGTTTATAAGTGAGTCACGCAAAAATTCTCATTGGCCGCCACCGGGAATCGAATCCAGGGTTTTCCAGTTACGCGCCCGACATGCTTCCACTGTACCACAGCGGCCTTGAATTCCTCCACACTCACGTACGACTAACTGCCAAGCCACTTGGCAGGTTGCTTCTTGGAGCCCCGCACAGTGCTGATGGGGATTCACCAAAGATGGAAGCAGCAATGCTGAGGATTCACCAATTTCACATTAAATACATTGCACACAAATTTCACAAATTCCACTATTTTTTGCTTTTCATGACTAGACGCTGTACTTTTGCTTGTAACTTCCCTTCTATTAGTGGTAATAACATCGTGTAAAAACATTTTAATTCAGCATAAAATTTCCTTTAAAATGATGTATAATATGTATTCCTGACTTTACCATTACGATGTATAAGTTGACTTGGAACATTTTTTTTGTTTTTGTTTAGAGGTTTAACGACCACAATGAGCAACTCAATGGGCTATAAGCAGTCGCTCGTCCCCAATTTAGGGCCACTGGTTTCAGGGAAGGGAGAGAGCCAGTACCGTAAGTCACACACAACATCCATGCCTCACCGGGATTCGAACCCGGCCATTGCTTAGACCACTGCGCCACCGGGAGCGGCTACTTCAAACATCAAAAATTGACTTTTGGTCTACTGGTGCAGGACTTTAGCCCACGACTGTCGGTTGGTGCACCTTATAAATTGGCACTCCAGTGTATGTTTAAAAATGCTTTGCACTGGCAAGAAAAGCAATAGAACACAGTTACCTACACAGGATTGTGTGTGCGGGTGGAATTTCGTAACACAATGAATATGGATTACGTATTTTTAACAAAGATTAGGAATGATGCATCCTTTGAGGCCTTCTGGGTTACTACCATCCACTTAGCAATTCTGTGTATACAGTTGCATTCAACTTTTACAATTCTGTCACCACACCAATGGACTTCTAACGATCACCCCAAAAAAAAAAAAAAAAAAAAAAAAAAACTACGGGAGAATTTAAGACTAAATAAATCTGGAAAGAGATATGTGTTACCCTATATATATGCGTGACTTTGTTCCATTTAATTCTGAAGCAAAACAGAGATACAAAACACCAAGGAGACAACGGAACGTCGGAATTCCGTGTTCTCATTAAAAGTGCCTTCTCAAGGAAATAGCTGATCGTTCTGGAGGCTTAAGACTTCCGGTTGGCATTCAGAAATGACCTTTTTCCTCTTCTTTTCCTTGCACTACTCCACCTCGAGCGCAACGCGGCACGGAAACACGCCGCATTTGGGTAATTCGTGTTCCCCAGAGACAGCTACACGGCTTGGAGAACGATAATATTACGAAATGGAAAGAAGCACACGAATACATTTAGACGGGTACGTACGTGCAATACATCTAGCTGTAAAACTGTATTTAGATGAACCTCTTCTTCAATCTGAAATTCTTATTTTGAGAATCACTGAACTAATGGTACTTTTTACTCCTGGGAGAGCCTCCTCCGAAGTCTACACAGCAGAAATGTTCAATATAACCGCGGAAACTGATGTCTGTGAAAGAACTGTAAGCATAATATACTGACACAAGGAATGGGACGTGTGTAGATATTATTAGCAGCTTTTGCTTGGTTTCTAAATAACCAACAGACGTGAGCACAGTTCGCATTTTTCATACATAAGACTGACCAAGAAAAAATGAAGCCGAACTTCTTAACTGGGTAAAAATTCAGAATGCAGTGTGAATAAAACACAGCATGCATGAGCAAGACACAATTGTTCACGTTAACATACACTCACGGACAATGATATTTGCGCACCTAGGACGAAACATGCTACAACCGCGAAACTTTGCACATCGCTAGAGTGTGTGCTGGTATGCAAGTGATCCACGTTTGGTGCGAGTACGCATGACCGCACAACCTGTGGTGGAGCTGAAAGCACGAACCGGCAGGCTTATAAACCGGCGTGTAATCGATGCCCCATGAAAGCGGAAAGCATTGGTCGACGCAAGCAAGAGTACAGAGTAACAAGAATACCGGGTAGATGCCAGAGATGCCGATTTACGCAACTTACGGACTTTGAGGGAGGCCTGATAATCGGGCTGAAAACCTCAGGGTAGTCGGCGCGCCGTATATCTCGCCACGTGGATCGTTCTGACCATACCGTCCGACTGGGTTGGGAGCAGTGGACACGTGACGGCACTGCCACAAGGCGGAGCGGTTCCTGGCGGACCAGGAGGACCACCGATAGAGAGGATCGACGGATCGTGCTCCAGGCACGAACGTATCCCACGGGGACCTGGTCCACTATACAGGCAGATGTAGTGGCTCCTGTGTGCCCACGAACCGTTTCCCGACGCCTCGCGGAAGCGAATCTGCGATCCCAGCGCCCCTTAAGAGTGCTGCCATTAACACCGGAACATCGCCGGCTCCATGTGCAGTGGTGCCAGGCCAGATCGACGTAGAACGCCACAGACTGGCGACGTGTGGTGCTTAGCGATGAGTGAAGCTTCGTTTGGGGAGAGATGATCATCGTGTCCAGGTTTGGAGGTCCCCGGGTCAAAGGCACAATTTCAACTTCGCTATCGAACGCCACACCTCCCCCACTGCAAGCATTATGGTCTGGGGAGCCATTGCCCACAGTAGCCGATCAGCTCTAGTAGTGGTACGTGGATCATTGACGGGCCAGCGGTATGTGGATGTGATGGGTAATAAATTCTTTATTCAATATATAAAGCCTGGGACATATGTGATGGATCCTGCGTATCTCATCGTTTTAATAAGGAAATTGATAATATTTATAGCAAAGATCTAAAGGCTGGATATACTAGGGGTGTTCAAATGAAAAGGTACGAAACGTCGTAAGAACGTAACCGTTAACATATTTGCCTATGCCGCTATGGGAGAACGTAGCGACACATCTAGGGATGCGATTGGAGTCGCCGGCGTGGATCGGAGCATGCGCGGGCGCCCGCATGCGCAGGAGAGAGCAGAGGCTCTTATAAAGAGCGCCGTCCAATTGACTACTTGTTGAATTCCTCCAGCACAGACGAACCATTAACTCCGATGTGTACTGTGAGACACTCCGAAGCCTACGCAGGTCCTTCAAGAACAAAAGACCGGGGCTGCTCACGGAGGGTGTGGTTCTGCTCCATGATAACGCGCGTCCGCACGTCTCCAGGGTCACACACGCGGAACTGGCCAAGTTCCAGTGGGAGCAGCTTGACCATCCGCCCTACAGCCCGGACATGTCGCCCTGCGATTTCCATGTGTTTGGTCCCATGAACAAACATCTGAAAGGGAAGCGCTTCCACTCGGACGACGAACTCAAGGACGCTGTGCAGGACTGGGTCTCTTCACGGCCACAGGAATTCTGGGAACAAGGAATCCTTAGGCTCGTTAATCAATGGGATCGTTGTGCTACGGCCTATGGTGTATACTTTGAATAAAGTCTTCATTTATACCCACAGTGTCGTTTCGTACCTTTTCATTTGAACACCCCTAGTATGAAAGATGACACAGACAGAATACATAGAACTGTAAGAAATCGTATAATGTCAGCAATAACGAAACTACCTAGTAAGGCGATGAGATACGCAGGATCCATCACATAGGTCCCAGGCTTTACATATTGGTTAAATAATTTATTACGTAAATGCAACATATTAATAGCAATGAAGTCCCCGACCCCGTTATCACATATAATATCAAGTTGCACGGAGAGAGAGTGTGAGAAAGAAAAGGCAGGTGTGTACGTTATAGCTTTGGTATATCCTGACAACACGGAAAAGATATACAGTATATCGGAATGACAAAGCGATTCTTGGACACTAGATGTAAAGAGCACGTGCGAAGTGTCAACCAGGACATGCAGAATACAGCCCTCGCAAGAGAAGTCATGCATTCATCGGCCGCTCCGGTATGGAATAGTATTAGAAGCATTGCCCCATACACGAACTTCAAAGAGACTGCCATCAGGGAAACAGTCAAAATCCAGTCCAGCAAACTAGCGTGCAATGATATAGTTTCTACTGAACTACCAAGGGTTTGGCATGCGTTATTAAAAGATGGAAACACATCGCGACGAAGAGTACAACTGAGTGATAAAAATTCGTGTAATATGCTCGTGATGTCACCCACGTTATTTTCAAAAATCATCTTTGTCCCTTACGTGTTTCAATTCCCTGCATTTTTATGTCCACCATTGCCTTCAAAAAGGTTCCCAGTGGAGTGCGAAAGCTTGGGTAATCTTTGTGCTTACTACACCAGAAAAATAAACGGATTTAATACGCTATATGCGTCTCTTGAAATCCAAACAACTGAAGGGCATATACAAATTATGTGCGCCCGGCACACCACCGAGAAGCACTATAAGAAAGGTGCACAGAAGGCGGGGTGTAAGTAGTGGAAGTGTGTTGTGCTGCCGGACCTGTGCGTGGGAAGCTTCCTGATGCCTCGTCGCAGAATACGGCAGTCATCCCAGCACGTTTCGGAGTTCGACAGAGGATGAATAGTGGCTTATCGCGACAGCGGTTTATCGTACCGAGACATCGGCGACCGTGTGGGACGACATCCATCCACAGTGAGGCGAGTATCGATTCGGTGGGTGCAGGAGGGACGGACGGATCGACGTGAGCGATTGCCGCAGTCGCGGCACACCACCCAACGAGAGGACCGGCATGCTGTGCGGCGGGCATTGACTGCTCGACCCGCCACATCACGAACGTTAGCGCAGGAAATAGGGTGTGTTGCGCAACAACCTGTGTCAGCACGTACCGTTCGACCTCGTCTGCAGAAGCGAGGACTAGTCGCACGGCACCCATTGCGCCGATTACCATTGTGCTGTAACAGCACCGGCGAGTGCGGCGGCAGTGGGCCGTTGAACGCCGCACCTGGACTACGGAATGGCACGACATTGTCTTCTCTGACGAATCTCGCTTCTGCCTGCAACACCACGATGGTCGGATCCGCGTGTGGCGGCACCGCGGCGAGATACTGTATGACGCCTTCATTATGTATCGCCATACCGGTCCGTTGCCTGGCGTTATGGTTTGGGGCGCAATTGGATATGACACCTGCACCCCTCTGGCACGCATCGCCGGTACACTCAACAGCCACCGCTACATCTCCAACGTTTTAGAGCCTGTAGTCCTCCCTTACCTGCAGGACCTGCCAGCGGCTACGTTTGAACAGGACAATGCGCGCCCGCACGTGGCACGCATCGTGCAACAATTCTTCACGTCCCACCAGGTGTCACTGCTGCCATGGTCCGTCTGTTCTCCCGATACGTCGCCCAGCGAATACGTCTGGTCGCTGATCGGCAACCAAGTGGCCCGGCAAGCACCACCCGCGGCTACGCCTGATGAACTGTGGCAACGTGTGGAAGCAGCCTGGACCGACATACCCGAAACCCACATCTAAAGCCTCTTTCGTTCGATGCCGCGGCGTGTAGCGGCCGTTATTGCCAGCCATGGGGGCCACACGAACTATTGATGTCTGCGTGTTCCGCAAGTCGCACGGGCCTGTAAACTCAATCGTTTCATCTTTGTATCTGTTATGTGTCCAGTTAATCTGGCTTTGCTATCTCGTGTCCTTCTTGGTGTTGCATTTTGTCTGGCCAGCAGTGTATATGCACTTATCCCAGTAAATGAACATATTTTACTACGCCACAGGCGCTTTTTGTTTGTAAACAATGAAAAGTAATTAACATTTAAATTTCATTTGTGTATTACTAAATTCAATAAAAATTAAGGATTGTTTTTGCTCGGACTACGTCAAAAAAGGTAATCGCCAATATTTTCGCCAAAACTTTTTATCAATCGCCGAAACATTTTTTTTTTTTCACAAATTGGGAAGAACGCGATAGGCAGCGCGACCCCTGAGCAAGACGGTGCCCCTCCCCCACTTCCATAACGACGTTCGGGTCTACCTTAACACCGAGCTACACAAAGCTGGATCGGACATGCTGGAGAAAGGGACACATGTTTCTTGAAATGGCTGCCGAGATCACCGGACTTAACTCCGTGCGATTTCTTCTTATGGGTCTACATAAAGGATCGTGTTTATGCACCACCTTCGCAACGTGACGTCCAGGAAGTAAAGCAGAGAATCGAAGAAGCTGCCACCATGGTCACACAGGATATGGCAAGAGTTTGATTACCGTGCATTTGCCGGTTCCATCATCGAATCGTTAAGTGATGTAAAAAAAAACCTGAGACATTTTCTCTTTCACAAGGTATACACGGTGATTCAGAATACCTGTTCAATAATTTGCAGGGAGGTCAGGAAGACAGAACCAAGCAATAATAAAGTAGGAACATGGGGTCGCAAATACAAAAAAAGGCACTACACGGTCACAAAGACAGAGACAGTTATCACAACGTTGTATGAACAAAATGATTTAATTCGAAGGCTACAAAAAATAAGACATGATTTTAACAGACTTTTGGACAGCAATTAACATTTCACAGCACCTTTATAGGAAGTGTTCGAAGTTGCGGTCTTGCGCAGTAACACACGCTTCACAGCGACGGCGCATCGACCGGCGGACGTGGGCGAACATGCCTGGTGTATCACTAACAACTCCAGCTGCTGCAACGATTCGTGCCACCAGGTCCATGTCGGAATCAACAGGGGTATCATACACCATACCTTTCAAATAACCCCACAAAAAAGTCAATGGGGGACAGATCAGGTGAACGGGGTGGCCATGGAACGGGTCCACCGCTACCAATCCATCGCCCCGGAAATGTTACGTCCAGATACTGGCGAACATTGCTGGAGAAATGCGCAGGAGCTCCTTCGTGTTGAAACCACATGCGCTGCCGCTCTTGGAGGGGTACATCACTCAGTAATTCCGGCAGGACCTCTTGCAGGAAGATGAGGTAATTGTGTCCATCCAGTCTTGGTGGCAAAACGTAGGGCCCGATCAGACAGTCGGCAATCATACCTGCTCATATGTTGACGCTGCAGCGACGTTGCACGGCATGCGGCCGTATGGCTCGGCGATTTTCATGTGCCCACACGTGCACATTGTGCAAATTACAGATGCCCTCCAGTGTGAAAGTCGCTTCATCAGAGAACAGGACGTAGGACACGAAGTTCGGCTCCCCGGCAATCTGCTGTGAAAACCAACGTGCGAAAGCCACACGCTGCAGGTAATCACTGGCATTCAGAGACTGCACACGTTGTACATGGAATGGGTGTAAATTATCATTGTGTGCGACGCGCCATACGGTGGATTGCGACACCTGTAAGCGAACAGATTACAGGTGTCGCAGATATAGCACGGGTGCTGGTCCGGTGATTGCGTGCGATTTCATCAAAGACGGCTTCTTCCAAGTTATTTGTCCGCGTTGTTCTGTCAGCTCCAGCATCGCGCCTTCGCACATTGAAATTTCCCGTTTCACCCAATCGGGTACGCAGCCGTCCGAACATCGTATGAGCCGGAATGTGTCTGTCGGGAAACCGTTCCTGATACAATTGCCTGGCAGCGGGTCCACTGCAGTTCGCTGCACCATACATGAGATGCATATCCGCCATCTCACTTTTCGTGTAGCAATACATCTTTCTTCCCAATCCTGACAGAACTGACAACCTCCGCTGATTCCTCCTGCCCAAAGCACCGACCGACACACAGCGCCCTCCTGTGACTCTGTTTTGATACACCAGTCATGTTTGCCCACGTCCGCCGGTCGATGCGCGGTCGCAGTGAAGCGGGTGTTACTGCGCAGGGCCGCAACTCAGAACACTTCCTGTAAAGGTACTGTGAAATGTTAATTGCTGTCCAAAAGTCTGTTAAAATCATGTCTTATTTTTTGTAGCCTTAGAATTAAATAATTTTGCTCATCCAACGTTGTGATAACTGTCTTTGTCTTTGTGACCGTGTAGTGCCTCTGTTTTGCATTTGCGACTCCATGTTCCTATGTTATTATTGCTAGGTTTTGTGTTCCTGACCTCCCTGTAAATTATTTAACAGTTATTCTGAAACACCCTGTATATACAACACTGATATCTGTCCTAGTCTTTGTGCAATAAATCACTGGAAGTGTTCCCACCATTTATGAACACCCTGTACATGGGCAGAACTTTAGACTAGATGCCCTGACCTTGCCAATGCATGCATAAAGTGCTCACGCTTAAATTTATGTCAGGTCAGTTTTCGAGAAATTACACCCTGAACACGGTTTCTCACCGGACGACTCTTTCACGGATGAAAAAATGTGTCTAGTGGTGCAGGAGAAATTTCTCAAAAACTACCTGTCCTGAACTACTGCTATGGAAATGTTGTAGAACTGAAAACTGTGCGATTGAGTCGTCACTTTGATACTACCCACTCGTAGCATAAATACTGTTACAAACGTTCGACAGATGGCGCGCAACAGGTGTGCAACGTCACCGACCAGCCAGGATGCGTGAAGCAGCTTGTGAATCATTGTGCGTTCCGTCACAGAGAAGATAACGAGTTTTGCGAAGTACTTGCCAAGGAGTGGGGCGATTATGAGAATCGTGTTGCTCTATAATAGCGCTGCACAAAGTTGGAAAATCAGCTTCCGAGATTTTCAACATGCTGAAGAAGCTGGAAATCAGCCGAATTTTTGTCTACTGGACCATAAAAAGGTTCCTCGAGACTGGGACTGTTGTTGGCCACCCCAGAAAGGGTCGGCCGCGAACCGTGAGGACTGCTCTCCTGGTGAAAGCAGTGGCAGCCCGTATTCGATGAAATCCTGTCAGAAAACAATCAGTGATGGCTCGTGAGGTGAACATTTCAAGAATGTCAATGTCACGAGTGCTGCAGACTGACCTAAAGGTGAGAGCTTACCGAAGGCGTACAGGGCACTTCCTCACCCCTCAAATGAAGCAGCAGAGGGTGCTAAAAGCGAAACGTTTGCTGCAGCGTTATGCAGACAATCGACACAAACAGATCTTTTCCCTGATGAAAAAATTTTCATTATTGAAGAGGCTTTCAACCGCCTAAATGACAGGGCGTCAACCTCACGAAAAGCTTAGAAGAAAGCTCCACGGATCATGAGGGACCATGATCTTGCTTCTGTCATGGTTTGGTGGGGAGTCTTCTAGGAGGGTACCACGGAGCTCTATTTCTGCGAGAAAGGAGTGAAAACATCCGCCAAAGTCTAGAAGGACAGGGTTTTGGAGACTGTGGTCAAAAATGTGAGTAACACCCTCTTCCAAAACCGACACTGGAGCTTTCAGCAGGATTCCGCACCTGCCCACAAGGCCAAGTCAACTCAAGAGTGGCTTCAGGTGAATTGGTTAGACTTCATTTCTCCAGGTGATTGTCCTTCAAGCAGCCCAGATCGCAACCCAGTGCACAACAAGTTGTGGGCCACACTGGTGGACATGACCTCCAGAAAGAGACACCCGAGTATTGACAGTCTCAAAGGCTCTTTGGTGAGGGGAGTAGCAGCTTTTCAGGTGGAGACCCTGCTTGAAGCTATTAATGAGTGGCCACAGAGAGTTAAGGACTGTGTGAAGGCAAAAGGATACCATTTTGAAAAGTGATTGGTGCCATGTATTCACAAGTGTATTACTTACGTCACATCACAGGTATATTAAAATATCTTTAAACGTTTGTTATTTCATTGAATACTTTGTAACAGTATTTATTGTAAGACTAGGTAGATGGCATACACGTGTCCCCGTTAAGAACCAAAGTCACGAAACTACCTTGTTTACCCGTGGTTGAGAAATTAGTCCCTCAAAAGACTTATGATAAACATTTCCATTTAGCAGCACCCCGATTTATTTATTTCACGATTTGTTTCAACGCATTTGGCGTTTGCACTACAAAGTCTAACAAAATACGTAGAATTCGTTGTTTACGAAAAACCAGTTCTGTCGCCGCGACTGTGAACTTTTTGAGTAGCCCTCAATGCTGGGCGTTCAAAAAGTTTTTGTTTGTTTGTCTTGCTTCGAAGGATTTACGACCACCGTGAACATCTTATGCAATAAGAAGTCGCCCATCCCTAATTTAGGACCACTGGCTCAAGGGAAGGGGCAGCGATCACTTCGGAAGGACGAACACAATACCAGGGATTCGAACCCATGCTCAACAGTACGAGAAATCAAAAGCCCATGTCCTTGATCAAAAAGTTATCTCCACGGAAATTAAGGAGAGAAGACATAATCTGTAAAAAACAGCTATAACGAAGTGAATTTCTCCGTCATTTTTATCCGCGCCAGGATTCGAACCCGGGTCCACTCATTCCGGAATAAGTTGCTCTACCAATTGAGCTACGCGGACATTTTATTCTGATTCCTATCTGCCTTCATGTCGTGTGCGTCCTTCTGGCAGGTACGTCACATCATCTCCCCCCATTTTTTCATTTTTTTTTTTTCTCGAAGTGCTGCTCTTATTTTTCCTATCTCGCGGTGTGGAAATAACATCACACCGATGCGAGATTTTGAACGGTCGGGTCATCCGGATAGTTCGGGCGACATTATAACGAATATAATTTCTCCGTCATTTTTATCCGCGCCAGGATTCGAACCCGGGTCCCCTCATTCCGGAATAAGTTGCTCTACCAATTGAGCTACGCGGACATTTTATTCTGATTCCTATCTGCCTTTATGTCGTGTGCGTTCTTCTGGCAGGTACGTCACATCTCCTGGTACGTTACACAGCGGCTGGTAACACAGCTGAACTTGACTAAGACACGGAATCTTACAGGCATATATACACAAAGTCAGTAGCTCGCATCATTCTCTCTCTCACGCACGCACGCACGGACGGACGGACGGACGGACGCACGCACGCACGCACACACACACACGCGCCCAGTTACAGTCGAACATAGTTAAATCACCATATTTTGTTCATGGTGCTAAATTGGCGGTAACCGAGTGTGGCAGTTTAAAGAGGTTCCTATAAAAAAAAAGGGGGAGGGAATTAATTGAATGACAGTATAAGAAAAAAAAAATCATCAATACACCAATGGGCGATTACATTATGACCACCTCCAGCCTAGAAAAATGAGCGCGCCTGGAGACCAAACGGAGGCACAAGTTCTTTTTTTTTTTTTTTTTTTTTTTTGATTGGAGGTTTAACGACCACCGTGAGCAACTCAATGGGCTATAAGCAGTCGCCCGTCCCTAACTTAGGGTCACTGGTTCCAGGGAAGGGAGAGAGCCAGTGGCGTAAGACAAACACAACATCCATGCCTGACCGGGATTCGAACCCGGACCCCTTACGGACGAATGATCAGAGGCCAGCGCCTTAGACCACTGCGCCACCGGGGCGGCCAAGTGAAGTTCACAGAGCACTATATATATAACCCGAGGAACGGCTCTCAGTTAGTAAAGTGTTCGGAGTCAGAATGGGAAAAGCTACCGATTTATCGGAATTTGGTAAAAGACAAATTGTGTTGGCACGGCGCCTCGGAACTACGATCTCGGAAACGGCGCGGCTTGTGGGTTGTTCACGTGCCGCTGTAGTGAGTACGTATCAAAAGTGGTGCACACACATGGCCAAACGACGAACCGTCGTCCAGACGTGTGTCGTTCGCAGCTCATTGACGAAGACTGTCGCAGCATTGTTCACAGCGACAGCAGGGCCACAGTGCGACAAATCACCCGCAGCTATAACAGTGGCGATCAGGGCAATGTGTCACAGCACACAGGCAGCCTTCTGCGCACGACTCTGCGTAGCGGGAGACCCAGCGGGGTCCCCATGCTCCCTGCACATCATCACCAACAAAGCATGAAATGGGCCCTAAGATCATCGAGATTATTATTTTTTTTTTTTTTGGATTGGAGGTTTAACGACCACCGTGAGCAATTCAATGGGCTATGACTATAAGAAGACGCATCACCGAGATTGTGGACGATTGGAAGAAAGTGGCCTAGTCTGACGAATCATGAATCCTGGTGCATCACGTAAACGGCCCAGCGCGGATACGCCGATTACCAACGGAGGCTATGGCACCTGGATGCACTGTTGGGCGGAAACAGGCCGGCGACGGAGGTGTTAAGCTCTGGGAATTTTTTTTTTTTTTTTTTTTTTTGATTGGAGGTTTAACGACCACCGTGAGCAACTCAATGGGCTATAAGCAGTCGCCCTTCCCAAATTTAGGGTCACTGGTTCCAGGGAAGGGAGAGAGTCAGTGCCGTAAGACAAACACAACATCCATGCCTCACCGGGATTCGAACCTCTTACGGACGAATGATCAGAGGCCAGTGCCTTAGACCACTGCGCCACCGGGGCGGCGCGCGATGTTTTCACGGGACACTTTAGGCCCCATTATCCCAATAGCACAATCCCTGACAGCTGTCAGGTATCTGAACATCGTTGCAGACCAAGTTCATTCATTCACGGCATCTGTGTTCCCTGCTAGTGATGGCCATTACTAACAGAATAATGCGCCATGCTACACTGCCAGAATCGTCAAGAAGGGGTTCGAAGAACATGCTGGTGACTTTGTTAATGGCCTGGCCTCCAAATTTAGCTGACATGACCTCAATCGCACTTTTGGGGTTCGATTTGGAAAAGTGGGTTCGCGCTAAACACCAACATGTACGGGAAGTGAAGGACCTGCTGTTGACATTATGGTACCAGATTCCCCAGGATACCTATCGCCACCTCATCGAATGAATACCTCGCCGAGTGGGCGCTGTTTTGTGGGCTTAATGAGGTCCTGCAGCTTATTAGGTAGATAGGTGATAATGCATGGGATCTGTAATTCCGAGAACGTAGGGACTGAAAACAGTTTTTTAAGTTCATGATGGAATTTCTTAAAACAACGTGGTATTTAACATTTTCCTGTAACATCAATGTTTGTTTATCGGTAACATCGGTATTTCCACAGTGAATTGTTCGTATTCTATCTTTCACCTTTCTCATTTTTGTCTGCAATCGATTTATCTGGTATTATCCTATGAAACAAACCAGATTCATCCATGTTACACACATCTTTTAATTCACAGCCAAATATGATGTGAAAACACGAATTTGTCGGTGACCTGGAGCCAGTTGTTCTAAACAACTGAACTACACCGACATAATTTTAAATTGTCACATATGATTTGATAAAAGAAGCATACTTATATTCCATAGATGACTCATTTGCTGGGGTTAGCTGTCGAAGCACGATACTACAGGACACACATGCCTTAGTTTAAATACTTTAAAATTCAATTATTTAAATATGTACAAGTTTTTTATGTACGTACGTACGTACGACATTTAGAACATCTATATATCCGTGCGATTTTTTAGGCCTCAGTCAAGCTTGAACAGAAGTTTTTAAACTGGAGCTACGCCACCCCGGTGGCGCAGTGGTCTAAGCGATGGCCTCTGATCATTCGTCCGAACGGGGTCCGGGTTCGAATCCCGGTGAGGCATGGATGTTGTGTTTGCCTTACGGCACTGGCTCTCTCCCTTCCCTGGAACCAGTGACCCTAAATTAGGGACGGGCGACTGCTTATAGCCCATTGAGTTGCTCACGGTGGTCGTTAAACCTACAATAATAAAAAAACAAACTGGAACTACACTCATTGTCATAAAAATCAGCGCACCAAGAAGGAGGCGTTGAATTGAAATGAGATTTTAGTAGTGAGATGGTACATACCAAGGACAGAAGTGATTACAATATCACAGCAGCAGGACGATTTCCGGCGAACATACGGTACACATTCGGGTCAGCGTTAGTACCGCGTCGGACTGCCTCATGCTCGGATGCATGCTCGACGGCCCTTACGGTTTCTGCCATTAACACCTGACCATCGTCGGCGTCCATTGCAGTGGTGTCAGCAGCGAGCAACGTGGAATGCTACAGACTGGTGGCGAATAGTGTTCAGCGACGAATCCCGCTTCTGTATGGAAACGGACGACCACCGTTTCAGCGTGTGGAGGACCGCAGGTGAGCGCTACAATCCCAACCTCACTGTACAGTGGCACACGTCTCGGAACTTCAGGCGTGATGGTCTGGGGATCCATTGCGTATGACAGCTGGACTTCCCTCGCAGTGATCCGAGGGACGTTGACAGCTCAGCGCTACGTACAGGAGATCCTGCGGCTCCATGTGTTGCCTTTCCTGGCGTGGTGGCCTGGAGCCATTTTCCAACAAAATAACGTCCGTCCGCACACGGCTCGGGTTTCCCAGGACTGTCCACGTCAGGCTTCAACGCTTTCGTGGCTCTCGCCCATCGAGCACGTGTGGGACTAGATGCGACGCCAGCTTTCTCCATGTCCCGGTGTTCGTGATTTAGAGCGTCAGTTGCAAGAAGTGAGGGCCAAGCTGTTCCAGGATAACATACGGTGTCTCTTTGACTCCCTGCCGGACCGTATCACCGCATGCATCCGAGCATGAGGCAGTCTGACGCGGTACTAACGCTCACCGGAATGTGTACCGTATGTCCGCCGGAAATCGTCCTGCTGCTGTGATATTGTAATCACTTCTGTCCTTGGTAGGTACCATCTCACTACTAAAATCTCATTTCAATCCAACGCCTCCTTCTTGGTGCTCTGATTTTTTTGACAGTGAGTGTAGTTCCAGTTTAAAAACTTCTGTTCAAGCTTGAACTAAGGCCTAAAAAAGCGCACGGATATATAGATGTTCTAAATGTCGTACGTACGTACGTACATAACCCCCTCCCCCCGAAGATCCTAGTTTCGATCGCGTTTCAAAAAAAGCAAATATTCGCGTTTTGGCGATGGCGACGTGACTGTCACTTCTGTTTTGCTTCAGAAAGGCTGTACAGTATACACTGGGGATATTTAATGCGAGCGGGAGAGGATAATTATATTAGCCTGAGGGTAAGGGGTAGATAATGGCTTGGTCTTTTCTTCGTGGTTACTGTTTTAAAATGCTCATTCAGCAGTGGCGTATATTCGAGGCTAGCTAGGCTAGCTGCGAAGCCCAGAGAATGTCAATTAGATATACACAAATAAAAGTCAATTATCAACGGTATTAAGATATGTCGATGCTTTCGCTGCGAAAAAAACACGTGCTGATTCGCTTCTTTGACTCAGTCTGGCGAGAGAAGACCAACGGCGTAACGCACCAGCTCTTCTACAGTCTTCCTTGTTCTGATTCGAAAACCTTCCATACGATCGCCTGCTAGCGTTTCCATGACAACATGACTGAGCGGATGGAGGGGAATGGGCCATTACTTTGGGCAACGGTTCGCTCAGAAAAGAGAAGACTTAGACTACTTCAGTCACTCGCATGCTCCCGCCCGTAATGGCACGTGTTTCGGACTTGTTTGAGTTTGTGTGAAGTGCCAATGAATTAAAATCAGTGACATTAAATCTTTCATTCGTGGTTTTGTTGGATTCGAACTGTTTTGATAAATTTTGGGAAAGCTTCGATGAACATCTACTGTCAGAACTTAAAGAACTCTATGCTTCAAATTTTGATACAGTTCGACTGAAAAATGAACTGTAGGTTGTGACGTATATTCTAAATTAACTTTCCTTTTTTAGTTTCTTTCCCTATGTAAATCTTGTGTTTGTTCTCACTCAGTTATACTTCACACTTAACGTGATATCTTTTTTCTCAAACGAATACTGTTGACAACACAATTGAGGTAGAATGAACGTGACGTATGCCTGTTATGAGATAAGAACCAGAGAAAAAAATTACGAGTCAACAGTTGTTAAGGTGGAGTGTGGGGTGTTGAATGTTGATGTTACCGATTTTTTAAGTAAAACGTGAAGTGCTATGACGTATTGATGAAATCCCCTGGAATAAAGCCAATTTCCGTAAGTTTGACTTCTGTGTAAATGTTTCGTCTGGCCGTTAAGGTTTAATTTAGGAACTCTTTCATCGTATGGTGATGTTTTTAAAATAACGCAAGAAGAGCGACAAAGAATCAGGTGTTTTATTCCCTTGATGAATACAAAAACAAATCAGTAAGAGACATTACTTGTTACATAAAGTTGAATAATTGGACATAGTGTTTATTGAGATGTACAAATTAGCAGAACTAATATTAAAGTTTCCATCAACAACTGCAACTGCCGAAATAAGTTTTTCTGCATTAAAAAGAATCAAGATATATCTTAGAGCTACACAAGGACATGTACATTCGAGCAACTTGGCTGATTTGTCAATAGAGAAAAACATTATTTTTAAATATGAAAAAATACTCGGAAGAAACATTTTTGTGAAAACGTAACACTCAAGTTCACACAAAAGGAGAAAAAGAATGGAGTTCATGTACAAATAAAGTATTCAGAAGAAGAATGGAGTTCATGTACAAATAAGTGTTGAAATCCTAATCCTCATAATTATTTGGTATCATGTTAGCAATGGCATGTTCCTAAAATTTAGAAAAAAAAAGTTACTTCTATTACTTAACGATTAAAAATTAAACTTCGCAATTTAAAAAAAACAGTAGGGGGGGGGGTGAGTTAGCCCAGGTCTCGGACCCTAGATACGCCACTGTCATTCAGAAATCCTTTGTCTGGTGGTCAGCAAGGTTGAGAAGGTTTGAAGGGGGATATCGTGATGGAATGCAGGAAGTTTCCTTTTGTCTTGCCTTAAGTCACCCTTAGGGGGGAAGGGTCCACGACACATGGCATCCCATTAGTGCCCGGAGAAATATTGAAGCACAAGAGATATCTTGTCGGTAAATCGGTTTCACAACATTTGCAGTGTAGTCAGGTTAGCTTTGCCCCGAGTATAGATACCCAAGAATAGGAATACTTATTTTAACACAACCCGGTATAAGATGAAATAAAAATATTAGCGAATTTTTGCACACCCTAAGTAATTTTAGCGCTCAAATTACATTTTTTACTTAGCAGTGATTCTGAATCATGAATTTAACAGCATTCGTTTGTCAAACACAATAAGATACAAACCACGTGTTGATTTCACTCGAGTCTTTTCTCGATTTACCTCTGAACAGAGAACGATGATTACAAAACCTAAACTAGATACGTAATTTTTTTTTTTCCAATAAACAAATTCAAAAACACGAAGGAAATAAATGAAGACGAGTAATGCATCGCTGTAAATTAAAACTTTGGGATGACGTTTCTCGTCATTTCACAATGATCTCCGTTCGTCTGTAACGTAAACAGTTCATGTCCTCAAAGGCAAAAGTGGTAGCAGAGACTTACGCATTAACACGGATGACTTCAGAAAACAGATCTTATTCGCGCAAGATTAACTTTTAGGGCACGTTCATGAATTTTTTTAAACTTTCTTGACCTCTGCAAGTTCCTTTGGCAAAATAAAAATTGTGTCCCCTCTCTTTTTATTCGCGAGACGATTTATTTATGTGAGCAAATGAAAGAAGCAACGGAGTGCTTGTAGATTGGCTTCGACGATAGTTCAAATGGTATGTGCTTTTAATCCTGTTTTCTGGATGACTCTGAATTGTTGTTGCTTCTGTTGTTGTCCCTGGCGTTGTCGTCGTCGGTCTTAAATGTCACAGCTCTCTTGACGGCGGGAGGTCATCGCACCACAGATCCAGTCTGCCTGCTTTGCTGAATAATCGGCTTCGCTTGAACTCCTTGCAAACATGAAAAGTTTATGGGCTATAACCCCGTTTTATTTTGGATCGTATCGTTGAAGGACTTAATAAAAAAGAGGCTATCACTATGAAGCAATTTATAAATTCTGATTACAGATATATTTCAGGGCAATAGAAATCATAATAAATTAAATCACATATTCACAGATTATTTCAGTTATTTGTTCTTTATCTTTGTTAAAAAGTCAAATCGTAGGTTTTGGGGCTTAGTACCGATGTGACTGATTCCCTTACAACAACATACACGCACAGTCTATATGATGATCTCATTCACGTTTTCTTATGCTTAAATACCTTTAGGTACGGTGACCCATATTTCCTGACTCGGAATTCGGGACAGATGAATGTGTTTCACCTCAACCCCTCCCCCTGTCCTGTTGGGGTAGGGGTTAAGGTGAAACACAGCACGCTTGACCTTTGTTACTATATGTATTTACCTTTAAAATGAACAATAACAAATAATAATCATACATAATTTGAATCAAAATGATTAGATACAGTTTCATTAGTTTGTAGAAAGTACTCGTTCCATTTTATTTTAAGTTTTACGTCGAAGCGGTTGATGACGTTGACGGTGCGTACCAATCTTACTTCTCTGACGAAGACAACATCTATATGAACACTTTGTCCTTTTTAGCACGTCTTTTGTAAAAAAAGATCGTGCTTCTGTTATCGGTTTGTCCGTCCGTCTGTACCCACGATATCTCGGCAACTATTAGTCCGATTTGAAAAATTCTTTTTGCATTGGGAAGCTTGAAATATGCAAATGATGATCATTTATTTCGTTTTTTTTTTTTTACGATGTACAATTTCGCCGGTAGTGGGCGTAAATGCAGATGATGTCGAATTCAAAAATACGTTTTATTCCACATATTTGCTTCTAAACATCCGATTGAAATTTTTTTTTTACCCTTTGATTCCATTTATGTCGAAGAGTATTTTACATATAGTTACTTTTCCAAATTACGCATAGATTTTCCGCTAGGGGGCGTAAGAGTAAATTACATTTTCCCTGATAACTCTTCTTCTAAAACTCCGATTTGAAAATTTTTTTCTTCAGCGGATACATCTCCTGATGGAAAATTTTTTGTATATAATTTCAAATGTTTGGTAAAGAATACTTTGGCCACCAGGGGGCGTAAGCGTTAATTTTTGCTTCTGATGTATTTGCCATAAAATCGGAGCTTCTAAAATATCAATTGAAAAAATTATTTCGTGGACTGATGCCACTCACCTCGATAAACTTTTCGGAATATTTTATTCTTAAAATATTCCACAGTTTCTCCGCCTGGGGGCGTAGATGTACATCATATTTGTGTCAATATCTCTACTTCTAGGAGTCCGATTTGAATAATTCGTTCTTTGTTGGATAGTGTTTTCCGTGTGACATGTTTTTCATATAATTTCAAAATTTTCAAGTAATTCATAAACTTTCCGCTAGGGGACGTAAATGTAAATTGCGTTTCCCCCTATATCTCTGCTTCTAAATCTCCGATTTGAAAAATTCTTTCCATCGCATACAGCTCCTGATGGGAAATCGTTTGCACATAATTTTTAATTTTTGTAAAAAAAATAGTTTGGCCACCAGGGGGCGTAAATCTTAATATCCGCTTCTGTTGTATTTGCAGCAAAATATGAGCTTCTAAATTTTCGATTGAAAAAAGTCGTTTGTTGACCGATACTACTCATGTCGACAAACCTTTTAGGAAAATTTTCTTCTTGAAAAATGCATGGTTTCTACGTCAGGGGGCGTAGATGTATATTTTTTTTTTGTCAATATCTCTACTTCTAAGAGTACGATTTGAAAAATTCCTTCTTGGTTGAATAGTGTTTCCGATACGAAATGTTTTTCCTATAAATTCAAAATTTTCAAGTAAATCATACACTTTCTGCTAGGGGGCACAAAGGTAAATTGCGTTTTCTGCGTTATTTCTGCTCCTAAAGCTCTGATTTGAAAACTTCTTCCTGTATCGCATACAAGACCTGATGGAAAATATTTTTCACATAATTTCTAATGTTTGGTAAAGAATGGTTTAGCCACCAGGGGTCATATGTGTTAATTTCTGCTTCTACAGTATTTGTTGCAAAATCTGGGCTCCTGAAAACTCGACTAATTTTTTCTTCGACCGATACCGCTTATACGGATAAACCTTTTGAGAATACTTTCTTCTTAAAATAATGCCTGGTTTTCCCACCAGGGGACGCAAAGTCACATCTTATTTTTGTCGATATCTCTGTTTCTAAGAGTTCGTAAGCTCACGATTCCGTTTACAGCAATATCGGAGGGATTAAAAACCCGATTGAAAATCTTCTTTCTTTCGTCAGATCTATTGTTTTCGATACCGTTCCATTGACTTTGAATAGCTTTGATAAATTTCATTTGCGTCAGAACGGATTCAAAAGACGTGCTTATTACACCCGAAAATTCGGTGTCATCTTTCTTGTTTATTTGTTTCATTCACTCCTATACAAGATTCCGATTGATTCAGTTGGGTGATCAACAAGGCTTTAACACATTCAATTGTCATTGTCGACTTGTCTGATCCCCGGAAATTATAAATTATCGAAAATGCCCTTTATTATCGAATATATATTTTAGTTCGTCTTAATAAAGCCACTCGAACAATTTTCATTTGATCACGCTTTATATGTGAATGATTATATCAGGATGAAATTAGGGATTTTATTATATTCTTTCGAGACAACCGGACAGTCCTCTGAAATTCGGGAGGTCACCATACCTTTAGACCACCCCACTGGCGCAGTGATCTAAGCGCTGGCTTATGACCATTCGTCCGAGATGAATTCGGGTTCAAATCCGGTGAGGCATGGATGTTGTGTTTGTCTTACGGCGCTGGATCTCTCCCTTCCCTGGAACTAGTGGCTCTAAATTAGGGACGGGCGACTGCTTATAGCCCATTGAATAGTTCATGGTTGCCTCTAAAACCCCAATAACTAAAAAAAAAAAAAATACTACTTGCACAAATGAATGAAATCCGTAACCGGTATATGAAAATATAATAGCTCTTTTGCAGCGACTACATCAGTTTAAAAACGGCGAAATTTGAAGAAAAGCTTAGCTATAACTCTCATACTTGCCTAACTTCTCATCAAAAGCGGTGAGAAGCACTTTCTGAAGCACCACTCTATTGGATAGTGATACCTCGAGACTTTTGCAATTGGGAAGGGAAAAAAGATAATAAAAAAAAAGGCGCACATTTATCCTTTCGTGATTATTAACACGGTAATCAGAGTAGCCTCAATTGGCTAGTTTGCTGTTAAACATGCAACATCATATGAGAAAACTTGAAAATTACATCGCCCTGGAGCGGAAATCGAACCCGCATCACCCGATTTCCGTCCGAGCATGCTGTCCGCTACACCACCAAGTACATCAAAGTTCAACGTATCTGAAGATTACGAGTTGTTCCATGTATTTGTGAAGAATATTTCTTTTACGATTTGCATATCTGAGATACTGGGGATTTACACAGTCGAGTTACATTATTGTGGCCTACTTTTGACGTCAACAGCGCGCAGCCAATGAAAAAAGGCACGTGTCGTGAGCTGGCTTGGAGGGTATATAAAGGTGTGCTTGTAGGCATTCTGAAAACGTATTACTCGTTGCTTTCATGGATAAAAGAAGCGATTTATCAGATTTGCAAAAAGGGATTATTATCGGCTTTCGGGTCAAGGGTGGCAGTATTTCTGAAACAGCGCAGTTTATGAACTGTTCACGTGCTGCTGTGTTTAAACTGTATCGTGATTGGAGAAACGGCAGCACCATTGCGAATAAGCGACGTGCAAACTGCGGAGCACCACATGCCATTGATGTGAGAGGTGAACGTCGGCTGCGAAGGTGAGTGAGGGCCGATCGACATGCTACAGTGGAGCAACTCAACGGCCGAATGAACCAGGGGCTACCGGAAGTGTGTCTAAAACGACAATTCAGCGAACCCTGCTGCGTATGGGGCTCCAACGCAGACTGATGGTCACTGCATCTATGCTAACGAAGGTGCATCGGCAGAAAAGGCTTACATTTGCACGGCAGTATCGGATTGGACCTCTGCTGATTGGCAAAGGATTGCCTTCTCCGATGGGTCACGCTTTCTGCTTCATCGAACGGATAGATGTTGGCGTATAAGGCGAGAAACATCGGAGAACAAGCACTCTTCAACCAAACAAAAGAACAGAAACTGGTGGGCGCAGCGTTATGGTCTGGGGAATGTTTCTTTGGCATTCCCTGCGTCCACTCATATTTGTGGAAGGCACTATGGACCGAATTCGTTATGAATCCATCCTTGCAGACCACCTACACCCATACATGCTGATTGTCTTTCCTGGAGCGGATGGGATCTTCCAGCACGACAATGCCACGTCTCACACAGCTAGAAATGTCCGAGAGTGGTTGGCAGAGCATGATGAAGACTTCAAAGTACTTCCCTGGCCCCGTAATTTCCCAGACTTAAATCCCAATTCAGCATCTATTGGACCACCTCGATCGTGTTGTTCGCTCTATGGATCCTCCACCACGCATCCTCCAGCAGCTGTCAGATGCACTGCAGTCAGCATGGCTCCACATACCTGTGAACACCTTCCAGCACCTTATTGAGTCACTCCCAGCCCGTTTAGCTGCTGCCCGCGCTGCACACGGCGGTTAATCTGAATATTAGCTGGTGGTCACAATTATGTGACTCGACCGTGTATAAAGCTGCGAGAAAGCATCTGGTCGATTTGACTGGCGAATATCTAAAGTTGTTCAGATTCCTTATCTTAAGATACTTGGTACACCGTTGTCCTGAGCGGTGCAACGGATGCTCTGCTCGAACGGAAATTGGGAGATACGGGTTCGATTTCCTCTCCATGACGATGATGTTACACATTGAACACTAAACTAGGCAATTCATGCTTCATGCTATTCTGATCGCCATGTTAACAATCCCGTAGTTATTCCACGTATTTGTGAAGGATTTTCCTCCACATTTATCCTTTCCTTTTTGAAGAGGCAACCGTTAGTGAGGGACATTACTTTGCAGTCTTTTGGTGAAAGATGGGGTTCTTCCTATTTCCCAGACAGCAGTACGTCTAGGGTGTGGCCAATTGCCTGAAAGGTTCCGTTATCTATCCTTTCCACTGGATTAATTTTTAATGGATCACCTGTAAGTGTAATTTATGAAAGCCACAATTTTTGATGGAACTCGGGGAAAGGATTTGAAAGTGCTTTCACAAGAAAGCACGTTATGAAAACACGAACGTCACAAAGTTTTCAACGAAAAACTCGAACTGAGAGATGCCTCATGAAAAATGGCGATCACATTAAGACTAGAAATGTGCCTACTGCTATCGTATCAAAACTCATCATTATTTCATGCGCCATTTCCACATTATTTCTATCATTTGCATGTCCACATTGTAAAAAATACGCATATATATATTTATATTGGGTTGAGGCATAAATTCGTGTCGTTTTTTTCACCGCACTACAGGCATGTATTACATCAGAAGGCAAAACGAAATCCTTAAACTATGTATCCCCCACCTTCCCATTGTTTACGATGGTGTCCCAACGTCTGGATAGGTCTGCAATGCCATTCTTGAAAAACGTGCAGGTTTTGCTGCGAAGAAATCATCAAGGAAATTCTGGAGATCAACATCATTGTTGAACGTTTTGCCACGGAATGCATTCGACACAGATCGGAACAAGTAATAATAGTCTGAAGGGGGCGACATCTGAGGAATAGGTCGGATGTGGAAGGATCTCCCATTTAATGTCCTTGTGTGGCCATTTTGGTCATGTTTGCACTGTGAGGGCGTGCTTTATCATGTTAGAAAAGGGCAACATGGCGCCGATGTGGCCGTTTCTGCAGAATTGCTTCCTCCACATGGCGGACTGGCTCACAATAGAGTGCAGCGTTGATGATCCGATTCCTCGGCAGCATTTCCCAGTGAATAATGCCTTCCATGTCAAACCAGACACACAACATACTCTTCGCAGGATGAAGGTCATGTTTTGGACTTGGTGTGGGAGTCTTGTTTGGGCTTAATCATTCCCTTCGATGCCTGAACGGAGAAAAAAAGGGGGAAGGAAATTCTTTCCTTGGTGAATTCTGCATTGAGCCAGAAGTTAAAGCATGGGGGACCTTCGCTTGGCAGAAAAAAATGTTGGTAGTTTGACAAGGGCAGCAGAGCGAGATGTTGACCACATGGCCCAAGCTCGAAAGGCGTGCAAGCATGTGATTGGTCGTGCGAGGTCCGGGTTGCACAGACCTCGCACGACCAATCATCAAGGAGAGTCGAACTGTCGCCGTTGCATTAGAGATGAGAGCGCACAACATGTACGAAAGCTAGTCAGTTGTGGCTGTCTAGCTAGTTAGGAACCTACCTGCAGGTTAGGACTAAAGGGATGCTAAATTACCTGTGGGTAAAGCTGTAATATCGTCAAACTGCACGACAGGCCGCGGTCTGCCAAATCCTCCACCTGAAAAATTCTGCATGCTTGAAGCAACTAATTCCAGGGATACTGAATGATAAACTCTCAATGCCATACGTATGCACAAATTTAGCGCAGGACTGTACTGAATGAACTCTGACCTTGCTGTGAGGCTGATTGACACCAAAAACCGTGGACTGGTGATATCAACTAAATTGTACCCTTATCCTGCGTGTCACTAAGCTGTAAATAAAAATGTAAATAGTGCAACCAATGCTCAGCTCTGTATCAAAGAAATTACTAATCCTTCACCATGCTTCTGAGGAGCAACAAGGCAGAGTAAGTTTGACCAGTACTGATAAGAAAAAAATACAGGTCTGGTGGGACTAATTACCTAACCGGGGTAAATATTCAAATTCCAACTTACCCACACAAATCTGAAAGAAAGAGTAATGAACACAATACCATAAAATCTACCAAACCCACAAAACATATATGACATACGAAGTACGAGTTTTACCTTTGCCATAGTAAACCGGGTTCGTCTTTAACGGCAGCCGCACGTGCGATCGTTGAGCCAGAAGAACATGCAACGCACAGTCACGTATACGATAGAAACTCTAATCACGCGATGATGAAGTGTTTTTTGCTACTAATGCAGGCGAACTAGTCATTTTACTTTCTGATGGAGTTTATTACTTTTCTGAATAGCTTTGTAATATTTCATCGCGACTTTTTCCAGCAACAGAATACTTGGGAATTTGAGATTTTTCAAACTGACAATGACGTCCAATTATATTTAAGAAAAGCTATAAAGCAGTACATCAGTCTGTTGTTCCCCGATGTACTGTTTTATAGCATTATTTTACAAAACTCCTAAATATAAAATTTACTCTTGATAGCTATAATAGCTTTGGTCTTCAGAGGACAACAGACTGATACATAGACATCATACAATAACCTGTACAATAATTTAAGTACCCGGTTTCTTACGGCAACACAATACACCGACAAGCCATTACATTATGGCCACCTACCTAATAAGCCACTCAGCGAGGCATCGATTCGATGAGGTGGCGATAAGTATGTTGGGATATCTGGTACCATAATATCAACAGAAAGCACTCCAGTTCCCGTGCATTTTGGGGTGGTGGTGATTTAGTGCGAATCCGCTTTTCCAAGTCGAAACACAAATGTCCGATTGGGTTCATGCAAGGTGAATTTGGAGGCCAGGGCATTAACAGAAAGTCACCAGCATGTTCTTGGAACCACTCCTTGACGATGTGGCATGGCGCATTATCCTGTAAATAATGGCCATCACCAGCAGGGAACACAGTTGCCATGAATGGGTGAACTTGGTCTGCAACGATGTTCAGATACCTGACAGCCGTCAGGGATTGTGTTATTGGGATAATAGGGCCTAAAGTGCCCGAAGAAAATATCGCCCACAGAATAATACCGCCGCCGCAGGCCTGTTTCTGCCCAACAGAACATCCAGGTGCCATAACCTCCGTTGGTAATCGGCGTATCTGCGCTCGGCAGTCTACGTGACGCACCAGGAATCTTGATTCGTCAGGCCAGGCCACTTTCTCCCAATCATCCACGGTCCAATGTCAATGATCTTGGGCCCATTTCATGCGTTGTTGGCGATGACATGCAGTGAGCATGGGGACACGGCTCAGGCGCAGTTTTTGGCTACGCAAGCACATGCGCAGAAGGCTGCGATGAATTGTGTGCTGTGACACATTGCTCTGGTCACCAATGTTGTAGCTGCGGGTGATTTGTCGCACTGTGCCCCTGCAGTCGTTGTGAACAATGCTTGACAGTCTCCGCTCCCCTCTGGCATCAATGAGCTTCGGACGACACACGGCTGGACGAAGGTTCGTCGTTTGGTAATTTGTGCACCACTTTTAATACGTACTCACTACAGCGTCACGTGAACAACCCACAAGCCGCGCCGTTTCCGAGATCTTAGTTCCGAGACTCCGTGCAATCACAAATTGTCCTTTATCAAACTCCGATAAATCGGAAGCTTTCGTGATAGACATCTTACCGCACCCATTTATATACCTCACATGGAGGGTGACGCCGTCCCTGTCATTTGCATACAGCGCATTGCGTGTACTCAAATATCAGTCGGTGTTTCCATTAATTCCTATATCTGAGTTTGAATATCGGCTGTTTTTTACGCTTTCCAACCGTAGGTTGAAGAAGCGTACATGCTCCAGCTTTGTCCGTCTATCTGTAGACACGATAGCTCGCGTAAAAATGGCTCGATTTCTATGAAATTTTAGTATGTGGTAGGGAACTACCTGGGGACGAACCCTATTGAAAATGGGCGAAATGGGGTCAAAGGTCAGGACATAGCAACGGGATCCATTCCATTGCTCTTATGCGTCATAACTTCCGCAAAAAGGTTCGATTTCGATGACATTTTAGTATGTGGACTACCTCGGGACAAACCCTATTGAAAATAGGTGAAATGGGGTCAAAGGTCAGGACATAGGAGCGGGATCCATTCCATTGCCCTTAAGCGTCATAAAGTATGTAAAAATGCTTCCATTGCGACAAAACTTTAGTATGTTCTTCTGTAGGTATACTGAAGCAATTCTGTTCAACATCATCGAAATGGGGTCAAAGGTCAGGGCACCGGAGCAAGATTTATTCCACAGCCATTATTCTCATAACTTGAGTAATTATTTCTGGTATGTTGGAAAGCGTATCATAATCAATGCATTGCATGATTTTACTAACTTGTTAAAAATAGCAGAAACAGCAATCCTGTAACTAGACTGGGGAGCATTTTCTAAACGAAATGCTACGATTTGGAATCGCAAGCACAGCTGCCTGCAGTGAAGATTTCTATTCTGTGTACCGCTATGAACCGTTTTCATTATGTGACTCATAAATGTCTAAAAATAAATATAAATTTACATACATCTAAAAAGCAAGAACTGACTAGTGTCTCAATTTGGTATGAACCTTCGCACTAATGTTTATAAATTACGACAGAAAATGAAATGCTTTCTTATATTTAGTACTGCAACTCCACGAACTATTTGCTGTATATCTAGATCGATCTATTGGTTTCTATGGAAGAGCCATTCTATTACCGGACGCACTAATGTCTGCGCCATTTTCCAATAATGTTTGAAAGATCGTTGCCACATGAATAATATCACATTTATTCGTCGACATCATAGGGGCTTCTTCGTCGTAGCACATTATTTTCCTAGTAACCAAGCGGTTATTTTGCTTCTGTTTCGGCGAAAACACGATTACCAGAATCCTGATGGGATTGCCAATGAGGCCTGCAGCCATTGCAGTCACTTAGTACATCAGAACACGTTCGGTGTACTACGGCCGATAAAGGAGAACGAAATGTGACGGCCAGGAGACTCAACAACTGATTAAAGCGACAGCGAGGAAACTTGGCATTGATCGGATTGTTGAAGTTTCCAATTACTGACACCCAATAAGCTTATTATCACCCTTAGTCGTCTGTTGTTTCCAACTCCAACAAGTATGCTTGCAGCGCGAAAACAAATGAGCTGAAACAACGGAATCCGCCAGCATCATTATCGTAAACTAGCGGAACGTTCTTCTACATCATTCTTTTTCTTCCTTTCTTTTTTTTGCTAAACGAATAATAGCAGCCTTTTCAAACTACCGCAGCCTTTTCAAACTACCAGAAATGTTCCGTTTAATGGACTTTATTTTAGAACACAGAACGCTTCTCATGTAAATGACCATTTAGAGGGTGATTCAGCTGAGCGTGTACAAACTTCTGAGAGGGGTAGGTTGCACAAAGACAAATTGGAATCACATAGCAGTGCAGGGTCGGAAACGCCATCTTCATGTGCTAATGTACAGAGAGGACGAGAAATGAAAGAGCAGCACGTAAGAGAACAAAATGCTTTTAATTACTCACAAGACATTTGCGAAACGCATTGAAGTTACAGAAGGTGTTCGAAGTTGCGACCATGAGCTGTGACACAAGCTTGACATCGTCGGCGCATGGAATCACGTACATTTTGGAAAATTCCTGGCGTGTCTCGGATTTCCGAAGCAGCTACAGAGATGCGTGCTACAAGGTTCTCATCACTTTCAACGGTGGTGTCGTATACCAGTCCTTTGATTTAACCCCAGAAGAAGTAAGCAAGGCATGTTAAGTCCGGCGATCTTGCAGGCCAATGAACGGGACCACCACGGCCGATCCACTGATGTCCAAATGTCGTGTTTAAGTGATGACGAACGTCATTGCTGAAATGGGCTGGGGCCTCATCATGCTGGAAACACATTGCACGGCGCAGCAACTGAAGCACCTGTTGTTCGTTTAATAGCTCTGGCAAGTCGCATAACCTCTGATACAGCCATGCAAACTCTTAGTGGTTTGGCACTCGTCTCATCGGGCACCGCTCTTGGTACAGTCGCACGGCGGCTCGTCCGTTGCAGTCCGCTGCTCCGTTTGTGAGGTGCATATAAGCCATTTCCGCGTTCGTGAACTCAGTAATCCTACTACCTCTGCGGGCGGTTTACAAATGACGATATCCTGAAAGAACGTATGAGCAGTCTGGCGGCCGAACAACGCCATCTACGGCATGAAGATGGCGTTTCCGACCCTGCATTCCTATGTGATTACGATTTGTCTTTGTGCAACCTACCACTCCCAGAAGTTTGTACACGCTTAGCTGAATCACCTTGTATTATGGGCGAGTTATATCTGTCTGTCCTCTTTCTAACAGGTACAAACATCTCATGTATGATGACTGACATCTAACATAACAAAATAAATTTAAAAAACCAACTACAACATTAGCGGCTTCTAGAAACACGAAGCTAGTTAGTGAGTGTACTGTAGTTGTGCGTCATTTGAAGCATTGAGTGGGTAAGCAACGGCAAGGAGCTGCCGGTTGGGGTCCAAAGAATCAGAATGCCAAATTATTGCGCCGACTACCTGGTTTCATGTCCCGCGTAAGAAGAAATGGTTTGGTATTTTTTTACACAGTTCTGGTTCAGTACTGGCTCGTGGAGTAAAATGTTGGTGAGGCAAAGACGCACCCATAACATATATATTATGAACAATAACTAAAACCAAATTTTGTAGAGAAGGATTTTATATACATATTTTGTCTTTAACTCTGTTTTGGTTTTAGGTGTATATATACACTGCTGGCCACCCAAAATGCAACACCAAGAAAGACACGAGTTAGCAAAGCCAGATTTGCTGGACACATAACAACAGATACAAAGATGAAACGATTGAGCGTACAGGCCCGTGCGACTTGCGGAACACGCAGACATCAACAGTTCGTGTGGCCCCCCATGGCTGGCAATAACGGCCGCTACACGCCGCGGCATCAAACGAAAGAGGCTTTGGAAGTAGGCTTGGGATATGTCGGTCCAGGCTGCTTCCACACGTTGCCACAGTTCATCAGGCGTAGCCGCGGGTGGTGCTTGCCGGGTCACTCAGTTGCCGATCAGCGATCAGACGTGTTCAATGGGCGGCGTATCGGGAGAACAGGCGGGCCACGACAGCACTGACACCTGGTGGGCCGTGAAGAATTGTTGCACAACGCGTGCCACGTGCAGGCGCGCATTGTCCTGTTGAAACGTGGCCGCTGGCAGGTCCTGCAGGTAACGGAGGACTACACGCTCCAAAACGTTGGAGATGCAGCGGTGGCTGCATCTCCGACGTTTTGGATCTCCGACGCCATATCCAATTGCGCCCCAAACCATAACGCCAAGCGACGGACCGCTATGGCAATGCATAGTGTAGGCGTCATACATCTCTCGCTGCGGTGCCGCCACACGCGGATCCGACCATCGTGGTGTTGAAGGCAGAAGCGGGATTCGTCGGAGAAGACAATGTCATGCCATTCCGTAGTCCAGGTGGGGCGTTCAATGGCCCACTGCCGCCGCACTCGCCCGTGGTGTAACGTCAATGGTAATCGGAGCAATGGGTGCCGTGCGACAAGTCCCCGCTCCTGCGGACGACGTCGAACGGTACGTGCTGACACAGGTTGTTCCGCAACACACCCTAATTCCTGCGCTAACATTCGTGATGTGGCGGTGCGAGCCATCAATGCCCGCCGCACAACATGCCGGTCTTCTCGTTCGGTGGTGTGCCGCGGCTGCAGCAATCGCTCACGTCGGTCCGCCCGTCTCTCCTGCACCCACCGAATCCATACTCGCCTCACTGTGGCTGGATGTTGTCCCACACGGGCGCCGATGTCTCGGTACGATAAACCGCTGTCGCGATAAGCCACTATTCGTCCTCTGTCGAACTACGAAACGTGCAGGAATGACTACCGTATTCTGCGACGAGGCATCAGGAAGCTTCCCACGCACAGGTCCGGCAGCACAACACACTTCCACTACTTACACCCCGCCTTTTGCGCACCCTTCTTATAGTGCTTCTCGGTGGCGTGCCGGGCGCACACGATTTGCATATGCCCTGCAATGCTAATCGTTTGCATGTCCTCTCGCGGGCGACGCATGCTGCGAATTTCAGGCCAATCGGATGCTTCTTTCTTGGACGATTTGCATATGCCCTGCAATGCTAATCGTTTGCATGTCCTCTCGCGGGCGACGCATGCTGCGAATTTCAGGCCAATCGGATGCTTCTTTCTTGGTGTTGCATTTTGGGTGGCCAGCAGTGTATATATACACAGAAGAACAATTGAATTAGAGACAGCTGGCGTTATGCAAATGTGACGCTGTGGGCGGCCCTGTAAACGGAAACGACATGACGTATGCAGCGATCCGACAATATAAGGAGTGATGCGACGGGAATCAGTAAGAGTCGGACGCAGTATGGGTAAGACGAAGGATCTAAGCGCATTTGATCGTTGGCAAATTGTCGGGACCCGACGAATGGGTCACATCATCTCGGAAGTCGTGCAGGCACTGGGATTTTCATGACCCACTGTGTCACGGGTGCACCGAGAGTACATCGAATCCGGTAAAACCATCCCTGCAAGGGCCAACGGCCGTGGACAACAGCGTGTGGATGAGCGGGGTCATCGTCGGTCAGTTCGCATTGTAACAGCGGATATACGGGCCACAGT
Source organism: Macrothele yani (assembly GCA_039090855.1). Taxonomy (NCBI): domain Eukaryota; kingdom Metazoa; phylum Arthropoda; class Arachnida; order Araneae; family Macrothelidae; genus Macrothele; species Macrothele yani. The sequence continues at coordinate 122,999,047 of CM076996.1, forward strand.
GCAAGAAATCAGTCGGCAATTTAACGCTGGTGCACAAAAACGTGTAAGCAGCAACACCATCCAGAACCATCTCCTCGCTATGGGGTACAAAAGCCATCGTCCCACGAGGGTACCGCTGCTGACCGCACATCACAGGATGCAAAGATTAGCATGGGCGCGGGAACATCGCCACTGGACATTAGACATGTGGAAAAATGTTGCCTGGACCGATGAGTCGAGATTAACGTTGGTGCATGCGGTTGGCAGGATACGAGTACGGCGCAAACCACATGAAGCGATGGATCCTTCTTGCTAGCAGGGTACTACAATTCAAGCTGGTGGGGGTGGCATTCTCGTCTGGGGACTGTGTACGTGGACTGAAATGGGACCCCTGGTACGTGTGACATCGTCCCTCACAGGTCAACGTTACTGGAATATCCTGGACGACCATTTGCTCCCGTTTGTGCTTCTTCAACATCCCACTGGGGACCTCATCCTTCAACAAGACAATGCACCGTGCGATCGCTCCCGAATTGCATCCGAATGGTTGGATGAACACTCCACCGACGTGACCTAGCTTCCTTGGCCAGCTAGGTCACCTGACCTCAATCCCATCGAGCACATCTGGGATGCCATCGAGAGAGATGTTCGAGGCTCTGACCCCCCTCCATGAAATTTTTGTGAACGGTGGGAGCTTATTCAGGGGTCATGGATCCGTATGGGTTCCCAATGCTTCCAGTGTCTTTTCGAGTCCATGCCGAGAAGAATCGCCGCCGTCATCAGGGCGAAAGGTGGTGCTACACGCTACTAGACAGGTATCTCTAATTCAATTGCTCTTCACTGTAACTTAAACATGGCAGAAATCAGATCAGCTGACTACCTGAAAATTAATTCAAGCACTCGACGTGGATCAGGAACACGAAACAGAAATCATCGCTCTTTCCACGTTAATAAGTGAGTCACTGAAAAATGTTCATCGGCCGCCACAGGGAAGCGAACCCAGGGTATTCCAATTACACGCCGGACATGCCACTGCACCCTCGAATTCTCCAGACTCTTCCCAGTGGCGGCCGATTAGAATTTTTCAGTGACTCAGTTATTAACGTTGAAAGAGCGATGATTTCTGCTTGACTACCTGATAAATTTGTTTTCCCCCAGCAGAATGCATCCAATTTACTCTTTATTAATCAGTTCAATTCTAAAAATAATTGTTTTCATTATTTCTAATAATCAAAATTTATATATTTATGACTAATAATACTAAGAAAGAAAAACTCAGCACATTCATAAAGAAGTATACAGTTTCCAGATGCTGTAAAACAGTAACAGTTGAAGACACGGACCACAACTGCGAACCGTTATGTAGATGCACTCATAAAGTTTGTGTCCCGCTACTGAGGGAAGTGACGGAGGCGATCGCCCGCGTGTCACGTGACTAGTCAGTCAAAATGGCAGCGTCTGCAGTGGAGAAGGCGTTTTGTATTCTTGAATTGAGCAAAACGGAATCTGTAACTGTTGTGCAACGGCATTTTCGATCACGATTCGGAAAAGAACCTCCCACCAGAAAATCTATCTACGATTGGCATAAAAAAATCGAAACTACGGGCTGTTTGTGCAAACTTAAAAGTCCTGGACGACCGCGTGTATTGGAAGAAGTCGTCGATAGTGTTTGCACCGCCATTCAACGAAGCCCGGGAAAATCAACGCGGAGGGTGAGCCGTGAAGTGCAGATTTCACAGCCCACTGTCTGGAGAATATTGAGAAAGAAGCTGAAAATGATTCCCTACAAAGTGCAGATGTTGCAAAATCTCACTTTGCGTATCACAGCCACTATCACTGCACTTGATTCAGATATCTTACCTCGCGTTTGGGCGGAAATGGATTACCGGCTCGATGTGTGTCGTGTGACTAAGGGTGCTTACATAGAACATCTGTGACTGTCTCTAAAAAAACTTGAAACATTCCCCTACAATTCTGTTACAGGTAACATAAAATATCTTACATTGTTCTTGTTTTATAGTGCGTTGAAACTGTATACTTCTTTATGAATCCCCCTGTATTTAACTTTAAAATATAGTCTGCACGTTGCCAAGTAATAAGTCTTGTGTTTTATTTCATGTAACCCTACGTATTTCACCCAACGAAGTGCGTTGCTTACGTCTCCAAAAACGGTTATCAAAATAGCACTGCAGAGCCATGAAAATTCAGTTGTTCTTCACTCTTCCGGTTCCTTAGTTTCAGCTTCATTTTCATGTTTGTATGGTCAGGGGGCTAATGAGGAGGGTGGATAGGAATTCGCTGAGGGGATCACTACTTATTGCTCTGTTTGTTTTCTTTACAAAATAGGGGATTCCAACACGAAAAGTGGGGTCTAAAGCTACACTAGCATCCTTAAAACTGCCAGTGAAAGTGCAGAAAGTGGCTGACGACTGCTTTGTATGAGAGGAGTGCAAGGCAAAGTCGCTGGTTGGAAGGAAGGAAGTTAAGGAGGGGTGAGGTATTGTGTCTGCGGGGAACAACGTTAAAATTTGATTTAGATAAACAAAAACGACATTTTCTTTTAAATAAATTGTTTAAGTACAGTACTATTTTCGTAAGCAAAAATAGAAAATTTTGAAAAGAAATTTAAGACAATGCATCCAGAGCAAACAAAAAGTTGAAGGCGACATTCCACCAACATTTGTATCTTTCACCCGTGGAGTGGCGTAACTAGTCAGGTCCATGTATGTATGTGTGTTCAGGTGGTGGGGGTCGGAATTGCACAAATTCGTTTGTATCCGGTAGTGAAAAGCATTGAAAAGGCTCCAGTGGCGCAGTGGTCTAAGCACTGGCTTATGACCATTCGTCAGAGAAGAGTCTGGTTTGAATCCCGGTGAGGCATGGATGTTGTGTTTGTCTTACGGCACTGGTTCTCTCCCTTCCCTGGAACCAGTGATCTTAAATTAAGGACGGGAGACTGGTCACAGCCCACTGAGTTGCTCACGGTGGTCGTTTAACCTTCAATTAAAAAAAAAAAGCATTAAAAATGTGTTCTTTCAGTGTTTGGTAGGAAAAGAAGAAGTTGCTATAAAGCTTGCCCCACCAAAAATAATGCTCGCCCACCCATTGCCAATCCTGATTTCGAAGTCTAGGAACGTCCCTGGAGACCAGGAGCGTATTTAGAGAAATGGACGGGGAGGGGTAAAGGGGCCCTGGCCACCCCAGAAAGTATTTAATTTTTTTTTACGTTTTTGTTAAAATGCGACTTACATTAGAAAAAATATTTTACTTTGAATCAACTTATCAACTTACATAACAAAAAAAAGTGCAGTAATTTTTTTCTTCTATTTTTCAATAACTTTTATTTTGTCCCAATGGAATTCAAAAGCTTCCATTTTATCATTTTTGTCGCCCCCCTCTCCAGGAAAGTTTTTTTACAGTACATACGCTCATGTGCATGATAGTCAACGGCGTATCAAGTGCTGTCTGTGACACAAACAGTATCAGTCGGAGTTGAAACAGTGATTGTAATCAGGACCGGATTAAAAAAACAACAAGAAAGATGACACCGAGTTTTCGGGTGTAATAAGCACGTCTTTTGAATCCGTTTTGACGCAAATAAAATTTATCAAGCTATTCAAAGTCAATGGAACCGGTATGGAAAACAATAGTATCTGACGGAAGAAAAAGTTTTTCAATCGGATTTTTAATCCCGCAGATATTGCTGTAAACGTAATCGTGAGCTTACGAACTCTTAGAAACAGAGATATCGACAAAAATAGTATGCCACTTTACGTCTCCTGGTGGGAAAACCATGCATTATTTTACGAAGAAAGTATTCTCAAAAGGTTTATCCACATGAGCCGTATCGGTCAAAGAAAAAAAAATTAGTCGAGTTTTCAGGATCATAGATTTTGCTACAAATACATCAGAAGCAGATATTAACACTTATGCACCCTGGTGGCCAAACCATTCTTTACCAAACATTATAAATTATGTGAAAAATATTTTCCATCAGGTCTTGTATGAGATACAGGAAGAATTTTTCAAATCGGAGTTTTAGGAACTGAAATAACGCAGAAAACGCAATTTACCTTTGTGCCCGCTAGCGGAAAGTCTATGATTTACTTGAAAATTTTGAATTTATAGGAAAAACATTTCGCATCGGAAACACTATCCAACAAAGAAGGAATTTTTCAAATCGTACTCTTAGAAGTAGAGATATTGAGAAAAATAAAATATACATCTACGCCCCTGGCGTAGAAACCATGCATTATTTCAAGAAGAAAATGTTCCTAAAAGGTTTGTCGACATGAGTAGTATCGGTCAAAAAAGGACTTTTTTTTCAATCGAAAATTTAGAAGCTCATATTTTGCTGAAAATACATCAGAAGCGGAAATTAAGACTTATGCCACCTGGTGGCCAAACCATTTTTTACAAAAATTAGAAATTATGTGCAAAGGATTTCCCATCAAGAGCAGCATCCGGTGCAGAATTTTTTTTTTCAAATCGGAGATTTAGAAACAGAGATATAGGGGAAAGCAATTTACCTTTACGCCTCCTAGCGGTAAGTCTATGAAATACTTGAAAATTTTAACATTATATGAAAAACACGTAACAAAGAAGGAATTTTTCAAATCGGACTGCTAGAAGTAGAGATATTGACAAAAATAAGATAAACATCTACGCCCCCTGGCGTAGAAACCATGTATTATTTTAAAAAGAAAATGTTCCTAAAAGGTTTGTCGACATGAGTAGTATCGGTCAAAAAAGGACTTTTTTTTCAATCTAAATTTTAGAAGCTCATATTTTGCTGAAAATACATCAGAAGCGGAAATTAAGACTTACGTCCCCTGGTGGCCAAACCATTTTTTTACAAATATTAGAAATTATGTGCAAACGATTTTTTATCAGGAGCTGTATCCTGTGCAGAAAATTTTCAAATCGGAGATTTAGAAGCAGAGATATAGGGGGAAACGCAATTTACCTCTACGCCCCTAGCGGAAAGTCTATGAATTACTTGAAAATTTTGAAATTATATGAAAAACATGTCACACTGAAAACACTATCCAACAAAGAAGGAATTTTTCAAATCGGATTCCTAGAAGTAGAGATATTGACAAAAATAAGATATACGTCTACGCCCCCTGGCGGAGAAACTGTGGAATATTTTGAAAAGAAAATATTCCGAAAAGGTTTATCGATGTGAGTGGCATCAGTCCACGAAAGGATTTTTTCAATCGATATTTTAGAAGCTCAGATGTTATGGCAAATACATCAGAAGCAAAAATTACCACTTACGCCCCCTGGTGGCCAAAGTATTCTTCACCAAAAATTAGAAATTATATGCAAAGATTTTCCATCAGAAGGTGTAACCTCTGAAGAAATTTTTTTTCAAATCGGAGCTTTAGAAGAAGAGTTATCGGGAAAAGGTAATTTACTTGTACGCCCCCTAGCGGAAAATATATGCGTAATTTGAAAAAGTAACTATATCTAAAATACTCTTCGACATAAATGGAATCGAAAGATAAAATAATTTTTTCAATCGGATGTTTAGAAGCAAATATGTGGAGTAAAACGTATTTTTTTTTTTTTTGATTGGAGGTTTAACGACCACCGTGAGCAACTCAATGGGCTATAAGCAGTCGCCCGTCCCTAATTTAGGGTCACTGGCTCCAGGGAAGGGAAAGAGACAGTGCCGTAAGACAAACACAACATCCATGCCTCACCGGGATTCGAACCCGGACCCCTTTCGGACGAATGATCAGAGGCCATCGCTTAGACGACTGCGCCACCGGGGCGGCAACGTATTTTTGAATTCGACATCATCTGCATTTACGCCCTCTAGCGGCGAAATTGTACATCATAAAAAAAAAAAACGAAAGAAGGATCATCATTCGCATATTTCAAGCTTCCCAATGCAAAAAGAATTTTTCAAATCGGACTAATAGTTGCAGAGATATCGTGGGTACAGACGGACGGACAAACCGATAACATAAGCACGATCTTTTTTTACAAAAGACGTGCTAAAAAGAGAGAGAGGGGGGGATACTACTCCCATGAACGTATGAGGCTATACGTTACTAATTCAGGGCCAATGGTTTCGCGTAGTGAAGGGGGGCAAATCCAGCTCCACAGGACAAAAGAATCACCCATATTTCATCAGGAACTCTATTTCAGGCTGATCTCTGGCGATTAACAAGGAGTCCTCGCTTCTTACCACTCGGTCTCTAGTGGTGACATCTACTCTTTGTTCCAAAGCTGTAGTGTCCTCCCTTCCTTCCCACAAGAGCCGGCCAGTCTCAAACGTTAATTTGGATATAAACGTTCCAGTAAATAAAACATTTCTTATCAGTTAAAAAATAGATGAGCAACGTTAAAAGATAATTTTTGGTAACTCTGTATTGGCAAATAAATAATATTTTTATACGTGATAATTTTTTACAAGAACAGATTCCAATCAATAATTTTGCAGTAATAAAAATGCTTGTTATCAGCAGTTAATTTTTTGAAAGCAAAAAAACAATTTAGTCAGTTATTTTATATCTGTAAAAGTACTTTTTGTATAAGCAATACAGTAATTAAATGCATGAGTGAAAACAAATCAATCAGTAAATTTGTACCGGTAAAAAATATGTTACGGTAAGGATAAGTTTCACTTTCTATTACTACGCATAAAACATTTTAGTTTTGCTAAATTTTTGGAATTTCTTTTAATAACACGTTTTTAATACCAGGCTTTCGATTTTTGTTAATTCGTTTTCTAAAATCTAAGATTTATAAAAATTACAAAATAAAAATGCAAATTTGTCGTAAGCGCATTTTGCGAATTTGGTCTTCCTTTTTCATTTTGCTCACATCTTCTGAGGATATTTCAGAATATGAGGTCAGTAACCCCGACCCTCACCCCAACAGTAAGTCTACGCAAAAACCAAAAAGGATAACAGAAAAGGGAAAAACGAGAGAACGGCGAAAAGAAAAAAAAAAAAAAAAAAGGGGGGGGGGGGTGTTACGTCAAATTGTTAGCACTGAAAATTATCAAATAAAAATGATGATGATCGACATCAGCGACTACATTTCGCACATTTTCTGACCTCGATGAAATACGCTTTTCTTTAGCTTAGAAGCGGAAAATGGGTTTGCACACAGGTAGCGCCTTGGCATTCACATTGAAGCTGGGGCGCCATTGCATAATTCAAAGTAAACATTTTATTCTAGCGCAACAGTTTACAAGCAGCACATGTGAAGCGTTCATAGAGAAATATCGTAGTAAGCGATTAAATTTTTATACTGACAGGTCCAGAGGCGTAACTAAGCATTTCTGAGCCCGGGGCAAACCACAAAATATTGCGCCCCATCTGTCTTGTATATATATATAGTAGTTACAGTAATGATAGAATAGCCCCAAAGATCCTTCAACACAGTTAACGGCATTCTCATATAACTAAAGAAAAACCACATCCTTATCAACCGAATTAATGATGTAATATGTTTTTACTATTATACTGCATGTTATACTTTAAAACACTGATAATTTAAACTGTAGGAAAATTTTGACTCTCTGGATTTCTAATAAATTTCACAACTCCCCCCCCCCCCCCATATTGTACCAAATTATGATTCACTGCACATTTAGGGGGCGGATTGGGGCACTGGAACATTTTCCGGTAAACTACTCGTCAAACAGCCATCTCTCTCAAATTCTTTTTGTGTGGATTTTTTGGAACAAAGGAATATCTACACTGACGGAAAAAAAAATCCCAACACCAAGAAGAGGTTGTGTTAGATAAACGACAGTTGGTAGGCGGTGAGAGTACATCTGTAAGATGACGTCTATGCAAATTTCGCGCTCGGCGCATACGTGTGGCGCTAGTAGCGCCCCTCGGAACATGCAAAGCAGGTTTACTGTAAATACGCGCTGTAACGTTCGTGAGCGTTAGTTATCGTTGAGATTTGACGTAGGGTGTTGATGTTAGTCAAGAATGCCTTTAAGAAGACGAAGAAGCCATTATCAACAGCTCACGGAGTTTGAACGAGGTCGTGTAATAGGGCTACGAGAAGGTGGATTTTCGTTCCGCAATATTGCAGAACGACTTGGTAGGAATGTAGCCACTGTGCATGATTGTTGGCAGCGGTGGTCAAGGGAAGGTACTGCCTCAAGAAGACCGGGTACCGGCCGGCCACATGGCACTACTGAGAGGGAAGACCGCCGTGTACGGCGTATGGCCGTGGCGCATCGTACCGCTTCTGCGGCAGCAATTCGAGCTGCAGTTGCCACCACAGTGACACAACGAACTGTTACAAATCGGTTACCTGAAGGACTGCTCCGAGCCAGACGCCCTGTAGCGTGCATTCCACTTACTTCAAACCACTGCCGTTTGCGACGTCAGTGGTGTCAAGCTAGAGCTCATTGGAGGACGGAGTGGAGATCTGTTGTGTTTTCTGATGAAAGCCGGTTCTGCCTGGGTGCCAGTGATGGCCGTGTTAGTCAAGAATGCCTTTAAGAAGACGAGCGCCAGGTGAGCGCCTGCAACCAACCTGTCTGTGCCCGAGACACACTGGACCTACACCTGGAGTTATGGTCTGGGGAGCAATTTCCTATGACAGCAAGTGCACTCTCGTGGTTATCCCACGCACCCTGACGGCACAGTTGTACGTCGGTCTGGGGATTCAACCTGTTGTGCTGCCATTCATGAACAGCATTCCAGGGGGTGTTTTCCAACAGGATAACGCTCGCCCGCATACCGCTGTTGTAACCAAACATGCTCTACAGAGTGTCGACATGTTGCCGTGGCCTGCTAGATCACCAGATCTTTCACCAATCGAGCACGCATGGAACATCATTGGACGACAACTCCAGCGTCACCCCCAACCAGCATTAACCGTCTTTGTATTGACCGACCAAATGCAACAGGCATGGAACTCCATCCCACAAACTGACATCCAGCACCTGTACGACACAATGCATGAATGTTTGCGTGCTTGCAGTCAACATTCTGGCGGTTACACCGGTTATTAATGTACCAGCATTTCACATTTAAAATGGCTCTTCTGGCGCTTACATTAAGCTGTGATCTTGAAACCTTAATGGATTACATATGTTACCTATACAAATGTATTGCCGCCATTTCATTCCTCTACAACTATTTTTTCGTGGCGTTGGGATTTTTTTCCGTCATTGTATTTTGGTACTTGCGAATAATAATCGTTAATCTCATTTGAGCTTTATTTCTGTCTAACAAAAAAGTATCCTATATATGTGTGATGGTAGTTTGCTTTGAAATGATATACCAAGTTTCTCTGTACATATGAGAAAAAATCGAGAGAAAATCCTGGTACACTTTAATAGATAACTTAAGCTATGCATCTTAGGCATGCCAAGATCTTTGTGTGTGTGAAATAAAAGAGTATACATTTACACTCACGGACAATGACATTTGCGCACCTAGAAGAAAACATGCTACAACCGCGAAACCTAGCAAATAGCTAGACTGCGTGCTCGTATGCAAATGATCCACGTTTGGTGCGAGTGCGCATGACCGCACACCCTGTGGTGGCGCTGCAAGCACAAACCGGCAGCCTTATAAACCGGCGTGTAGTCGATGCACCATGAATGCAAAAAGCACCGGCGAACGCAAGCAAGAGTAGAGAGTGACAAGAATGCCGGGTAGACGCCAGAGACGTCGATTTACGCAACTTACGGACTTTGAGAGAGGCCTAATCATAGTGCTGAAAACCGCAAGGTGGTCGGCGCGCCGTATATCCCGCCACGTGGATCGTTCTGGCCCTACCGTCCGACTGTGTTGAGAGCTGTGAACACGTGACGGCACTGCCACGCGGTGGAGCGACTCCGGACGGACCAGGATGAACACCGGTAGAGAGGATACAGGCAGATGTAGCGACTCCTGTGTGCCACGAACCATTTCCCGACGCCTCGCGGATGCGAATCTGCGATCGCAGAGCCCGTTACGTGTGCTGCCACTAACACCCGAACATCGCCGTCTTCGCGTGCAGTGGTGCCAGACCAGAACCACGTGGAACGCCACAGACTGGCGATGTGTGGTGTTTAGCGATGAGTGCCGCTTCGTTTTGGGGACAGATGATCATCGTGACAGGGTGTGGAGGTCCCCGGGTCAACGGCACAATCCCAACCTCGCTATTTAGCGCCGTACCTCCCCCACTGCAGGCATTATGGTCTGGGGAGCCATTGCCTATGATAGCCGCTAGTAGTGGTACGTGGATCATTGACGGGCCAGCGGTGTGTGGATGAGATCCTTCGGCCCCGCGTGCTCCTATTCCTGGCCGGGATTCCAAGTGCGCTATACCAGCAGGATAATGCCCGCCCGCACACCGCTCGGGTTGCCCAGGACTGCCTACGTCATGTCCAGACACTTACATGGCCTGCCCGCTCCGCGGACATGTCCCTTATCGAGCATGTGTGGGACCAGTTGAAACGCCGGCTGCCGCCGTGCCGCACTATCTGGAATTTGGAGAGCACCGTCCAACACGTGTGGGCCAGTCTGCCGCAGGACAACATCAGGCATCTGTTCGCCTCCATGTCGGACCGTATTGCAGCATGTATCGCCGCACGAGGCGGTGCGACGCGCTACTGAAGATGACCGGACTGCGTGCCACAGGTCCCTCTGTAATCGTCATGCAGCTCTGTATTTGACATCATGTGTATCATTCATCTCTATCATTACGTCCATAAAATTTCAGTTCAATCCGATGCTTCCTTCTTGGTGGGCACATTTCATTGTTCTTGAGTGTATGTACGTACAACATTGCATTTATTCTTGTCACTCACGACCACACCGAATCACAGTTCGGTACATACTAAATGGAATAAAATCATAAAAAGAAACAATAAGGTTTACCAATTCCTGACATTGAGCGGTACTTAGGTGGATTAATGAATGTTTTGTCGTAAAACCAATGAAAGAAGATATATGGGTCATAAAAGTTTATATTACCTAAACTATGGCGGCGGCAACAGTCAGTATTTCGACAGTTTAGTTTTTCGAAAACCAATATTTATTATTATTATTGTTATTACAGTAGAGGCCAAAATTGTGGAAACCTTTAGTATAATATTTATTTCTGAGGTTTGATGGCTCATAATATCAGTCTTTTTTTAGAATAATACCATAAAGTCATACATCATTAGAAAGAAAATTTAATGCAGAATGTAATGCAGCAAACTGTATTGAATTATCTTTATTCTATCAAATGTCATAGCCAAATAATCAGAAAAAGAAAACACAAATGTCTTATGAGAGAAGTAGTGGATTTCCTTAACTCAGAGCTGACCAATTAGGCTGATTGTTCTGAGAACCAATCAGGTGTTATTATGACATAGCATGGAACCAATAAAGTGTTCGTATGACTTAGCTCTCATTCCCAGATGTCAGGGCTAATATCATAGCTCCTATTCAGTTGATATCCAGGACATTTTGTGACAGGACAACTTCATAAAATTACGAATGCTAACTCTACAACTCATCGTCGACAACCAGCTACCTTGAAATTTACCGGCTCTATGGGTAGGTTCGTTTCCATTGTTATAGCCTCTTTATCAGGTAATCAGTCATAAAGGATTAGTGTCAATCACCCACCTAAAGGACCACTTTGAAAAATGAAAAAGTTAAGAGAGAAAGCAACGCTTTCAGATGCGTAGGTTCACTCGTTCCAGCCGCGTTCAGACCACTTCTTGAACAACGAACATATTCTTTTCTTTTTTGTTTGAACGTTTGTTTAAGAGTTTAACGACCATAGCATGGAACCAATCCTACCATAAATTTTCTGTTGAAAAACCAGTGTTAAAAATGTAACAAATACTTTGGCATAAAGACGGCGAACATTCTATCCATAATAAAAAACGACAGGGATCCTATTAAAGGGGAGGACATACACTGAAGAGCAATTGAATTAGAGATACCTATCTAGTAACGTGTAGCACCACCTTTCGCCCTGATGACGGCGGCGATTCGTCTCGGCATGGACTCGACAAGACACCGGAAGCGTTGGGAAGCCATACGGATCCACGACCCCTGAACAAGCTCCCACAGTACACGAAGATTTGATGGAGGGGTTCAGAGCCTCGAACATCTCTCTCGATGGCATCCCAGATGTGCTCGATGGGATTGAGGTCAGGTGACCTAGCTGGCCAAGGAAGCGAGGTCGCGTCGGCGGAGTGTTCTTCCAACCATTCGAATACAATTCGGGAGCGATGGCACGGTGCATTGTCTTGTTGAAGGATGAGGTCCCCAGTGGGATGTTGAAGATGCACAAACGGGAGCAAATGATCGACCAGGATATTCCGGTAACGTTGACCTGTGGGGGACAATGTCACACGTACCAGGGGTCCCATTTTAGTCCACGTAAACTGTCCCCAGACGAGAATGCCACCCCACTAGCTTGAAGAGTACCTTGCTGGCAAGAAGGATCCATCGCTTGATTTGGTTTGCGCCGTACTCGTATCCTGCCAACCACATGTACCAACGTGAATCTCGACTCATCAGTCCAGGCAACATTTTTCCACATGTCTAGGGCCCAGTGGTGATGTTCTTGCGCCCATGCTAATCTTTGCACCCTGTAATGGGCGGTCAGCAGCGGTACCCTTGTGGGACGATGGCTTCTGTATCTTATAGCGAGGAAATGGTTCTGGATGGTGTGGATGCTTACACGTTTTTGTGCGCCATCATTAAATTGCCGAGTGATTTCTTGCACTGTGGCCCGTCTATCCGCTGTTACAATGCGAGCTAGCCGACGATGACCCCGCTCATCCACACGCTGTGTTCCACGGCAGTTGGCCCTTGCAGGGATGGTTTTACCGGATTCGATGTACTCACGGTGCCCCTGTGACACAGTGGCTGGTGAAAATCCCAGTGCTTGCACGACTTCCGAGATGGAGTGACCCATTCGTCGGGCCCAGACAATTTGCCCACGATCAAATGCGCTTAGATCCTTCGTCTTACCCATACTGCGTCCGTCTCTTACTGATTCCGTCTTCGCATCACTCCTTATATTGTCGGATCGCTGCATACGTCATGTCGTTTCCGTTTACAGGGCCGCCCACAGCCTCACATTTGCATAACGCAAGCTGTCTCTAATTCAATTGCTCTTCAGTGTTCATGGTGTGTACATCATCCCCATGGCAGCTCTTGACAGTAACGACTTACATAAAAATTACATAGGTTCTACCCTCTTCTTCTTGGTTACTTAGTCCAAGGACTGGTTGTTTAGTAGAAGTACTGGGTCTCTCCATTCCTCTCTATTCTTCGCCATTCCCTTCAAGTCATAGTATGTCCAAGTATTGGTGTCTTGGAGTAATTGTGCCACAAAACCATTCCGTGGCCGTCCTCTTCCTCTTTTGCCTTGAATTTTTCCTTCCAAAACTTTCAGAATCGGGCCTCCATGGCGCAATGTGTGTTACATCCATAACATTCTTCTACTTTTTAACATGTTGATCAGATTCCTGGGTTCTCCCACTCTCTCCAGGACCTCCTCATTATTCTTTCTATCGAGCCAGCCTATTCTCTCCATTCTTCTATAGCTCCACACCTCAAATGCCTCCAGCCTTTTCACTTCTCTCTTTGTCAATCTCTGTCAACCTGTGAAACTTCACAGGTTCTATCCAGAGAGGGTCAAAGACCCGATTGCGCGAACATGTTTATAATATCAAATCAGGGTCAATGACTACTGCTTTGGCCAGGACTACGCACAATGGGACTGATTATCCCAACTGGAATGAATCACGGGTTATTTCAACACCAAAAAATTTTTCATCACTACTCTTTACCGAGAGTTTGTTCATTTTTGCTAACGAACAGACGTTGCAACGACTACATCCCATGTAATATACGGCTTCCATTGAAAACACTGTTTGACCATGAAAGACGTCGAGGGCAACCGAACAGTCAAGAATCTGTTTAATCTGTGGTATATAGTGATCACCGAAGTTTTTAGTTTTCAAATCTTTTCTGTTGGCAACATTAGTGAAGTACCGCATAAACCGTCACCAAGGACTTGCCATAATGTATTTATTGGTTGGAAATCGACACTCTTCAACTAATTGGTCTGAAGATGGCCCCAATGTGAGGCCGAAAGTTCTTATCTGTATATAAATTTTTAGTAAATGATTTTAACTCGTATGTGTTTTTATATCCTTATGGGTGCGAATCGTGTTTCGAAGGTAAACAACTATCAACTGTTGTTTTATCTGGCACGAACTAAATACTTATTTTATTTTATTATCTGTGCGTGTGTGTGTGTGTCATCAAGTTGGTCACTGGTTTTGTCACGGATTTTTCCATTCTTTGATAACTTAGTAAGATGACAAACAAAAGTGGAAAGAGTTGAATGGTCACCTAGAAAGCGATATGAAGGCTAAATTTAAAAAGAAAAATTAATATGAAGAAGTCTACCTTGCGTGAAGAAGGCTACACTTACGAGGAAATCATAAGAAAAGTAGGTGGAAATCTAACCAAAGTAGGTATTTCTAAACTATGCAAGAGGTATCAGCAGACTCAGACAATTCAAAACCAAACTGGTAAAGGTAGGAAAAGGTGCACAACAGCATGTGGTGATAGAGCAATTAAAAGACTGTGTTTAATGGGATAAAAAGAAATCATCTGAGTCAATTAAAAATTAGTTGTTTCAATGCGGTTTGAAGATGAGTACTAGAACTGTTAGACATCTTAGCACTCATACGGAAACTAAAAGATTTTGGTTTAAATTCTAGAATTCCAAGGAAAAACCCATTTCTACCTCCCAAACAAAGAAGGAGGAGATTAGAATGGACTAAAAATCCTGTTAATTGGTCTGAGAAAAAATGGGGACTCAGTCATCTGGAGTGATCAGAGCAGAATATCCCTATTTGGTACTGATGAAATAAAGTACTGTATGTAAGAAGAAATGGAGAAGATTTGCTGGCTGTGCAGCTACTATGAAGCATCCAGTTAGTATCTGAGGATGTATGTTGTATGACAGCAAAAGGTGTGGCCAGAATTTGTGTGATAAATGTTACTTTAAATGGCAAAAAATACATCATTGATATATTTGAGCCAAAGCTGAAGCCTTAGGCACAGGATCTTTTCCAGGATAACAAAGCCTATAACACAGTCGAGTCACATTATTGTGACCATAACCTACTTTTGACGCCAACAGCGCGTAGCCAGTAAAAGAAGTTGCGTGTCGTGAGCTGGTTTCGAGGTTATATAAGGTTTGCTGTAAGCATCCTGAAAACATATCACTCGTTGCTGTCATGGATAAAAGGACCGATTTATCAGATTTGCAAAAAGGGATGATAATCGGCTTTCGGGCCAAAGGCGGCAGTATTTCTGAAACAGCGCAGTTTGCGAACGGTTCGCGTGCTGCCTGTGGTTAAAGTGCATCGTGATTGGAGATATGGCAGCACCATTGCGAATAAGCGAAGTGAAAACTGCGGAGCACCACGTGCCATTGACAACACATGAGATTCTTTCATGGATTCGCGGAATTGCGTTTTTTTTTCTTGTTTCTTTTTTTTTTTTGTCATCATTTGGGTAATTCTCGAGATCGATGCAAAACTGAAGATAAATTTTGGAGGATTAGTTGGAGGAGGGAGGTGATCTGGGGATGGTGTCTCGTTTTTCAAAACTTTCGAAAACTGAAGTTAAACGGAGTAAACATTTTTCCTGTAATCGTGATATCTTTTTCTCGTGATGTTTCTTCTGCACAATATTATTGTTAAATATAATTTTATTCCATAAATATTTGCATTTCAGCTTGAAAATGGAAGAAAAAGTCCGAAAACGGAAGTTGGCGCGAAAATTTCCCTGTGATCTTCAGGTATGAGATGATTTTTCAGTGGATTCGAAGAATTCCGCCATTCCCATCGTTATTTCGATGGTTATCGAGATCGATGCAGAACTGAACAGAAATTTGGGAGGTATTGGTAGTGGGGTTGTTTTCCGTCGCTGGGCGGAATTCCGACTTTCAAAATTTTCGGAAACGGAAGTTAGACAGAGTGAAGGTTTCTCCTGTAATCGTAATCCTTTTTTCTCGCAATGTTTTTTAGTGTTGTTAAATATAATTTTATTCCGTAAGTATTTGTTTTGCAGCTTCGAAATGGAGGAAAACTTTCCTCAAACGGAAATCGGACAGATCGTAGATTTCGCCGGTAGTCGTAATGTCTTTCATTTTAAATTTATCCTGTGTTGCTGTTAAACTTAAAAAATATATATATATATAATAATTATTATATTTTGAATACAGAGATGTGCTCCAGCTTAATATTTACCCAATAAATTTCAGTGAACAATTTTGTCTTGCCCACGCCGCGTTATATTCATGCTGTTTCGCGGCACGTTCTTATTTTTCACCCGTGCGGTTAAAAAGTTCAGGTTTTTTTATCCTTCGTCAGTCTCGTGTATGATTGATGTGAGAGGTGAACGTCGGCTTCGAAGGTGAGTGAGGGCCGACCAACACGCTACAGTGGAGCAACTCACTGGCCGAATGAACCAGGGGGCTACCGGAAGTGTATCTAAAACGACAGTTCAGCGAACCCCGCTGCGTATGGGGCTCCGACGCAGACGGATGGTCACTGCACCTATGCTAACGAAGGTGCATCGGCAGAAAAGGCTTATATTTGCACGGAAGTATCGGAATTGGACCTCCACTGATTGGCAAAGGATTGCCTTCTCCGATGAGTCACGCTTTCTGCTTCATCGAACGGATGGACGTTGGCGTATAAGGCGAGAAACATCGGAAAACAAACACTCTTCAACCATTGCTGGAAGTACACAAGCTGGTGGGAGCAGCGTTATGGTCTGGGGAATGTTTTCGTAGCATTTCCTGGGTCCACTCATATACCCGTGGAAGACACAATGGACCGAATCCGTAATGAATCCATCCTTGCAGACCACGTACACCCATACATGCTGACTGTCTTCCCTGGGGCGGATGGGAACTTCCAGCCTGACAATGTGACGTGTCACACAGCTAGAAATGTCCGAGAGTGGTTGGAAGAGCACGATGAAGACTTCAAAGTACTTCCCTGGCCTCCTAATTCCTCAGACTTATACCTAATTCAGCATCCATGGGACCACCTCGATCGTGTTGTTCGCTCTATGTATCTTCCACCACGCACCCTCCTGCAGCTGTCAGATGCACTACAGTCAGCATGGCTCCACATACCTGTGAACACCTTCCAGCACCTTATCGAGCCACTAATAATAATCGTTAAACTCATCAAGTTGGTGTAAAACCCGTCAAGTTGCTGTCTGCGCTGCACACGGCGGTTACTCCGGATATTAGCTTGTGGTTACAACAATGTGACTCAATTGTGTAATTATCTGGTACAAAACCACGTTTTGGCCGTGGTTTGATGACACATTCAATCATGAGCAGATTTTTAAAATTCTTTCACCCTGAAATTATTAAAATTTGTTAACAACTAAAACGTTCACGATGCATACTTCAAGAGTTTCCTTTAATCCAGGATCTCTGTGAATTTTTTTTTCTTGAAGTCAGCAAAGATATATTGGATTGGGCAAAAAGTTATTGCGTTTTTTACACATAGATGACGAAACATGTCTTGAAATGCACTGACGTCATTTGATACCGCAAGTTCAGTATGTAATGTGAAAACTGACAGCTCAAGCTTGTTTTAGGAACAGAAAGTGCACGATTTCGTTAACAAGCGTTTGTTTGGCGTCGATTTCAAAATGGACAATCAAAAGGAACATTTTCGTCATGTTTTGCTGTATTACTTCCAAAAAGGAAAAAGCCACTGTGCAAGCTCATAAAAAGTTATGTGATGTGTATGATGAAGATGCCTTAAAACTACGGCAGTGTCAGAATTGGTTTGCAAACTTTCGGTCTGGAGATTTTGATGTGAAAGATGCACCACGCTCAGGAAGGCCAATCGAAGTGGATGACGACAAAATAAAGGCATTGATCGAATCCAATCAGCGTTTAATGACACGAGAGATTGCTGAGAATCTGAACATATCGAAATCGAGCGTTGAAAACCATTTAAAGCAACTGGGATACGTTAGTAAGCTCGACATGTGGGTATCGTTTGTTTTGCTCCTCGATTTTGTGTATAAATTCACGTATATAGCGCTTTAAGTTCTCTAAATTTGTGTGTGTACGAAGTATAAAGGTACCGTGCTTCTTTCCGTTTGACTCCCGAGCCGGCGAGTGCATTTTTTTTGTTGAGTTTTTACGTTGTGTTTATTTCCGACCGAGCTGGTCGTTGCTTATCACTAAGGTGCCATGCAAATGGCGTCTTCCGGTGGTGGGGGACTTAGCAACGACCTCACTTCCGGGAAGCACTCCACTTCTTCTTCCAGTGTCGTCACTACGCTGTCCGATCCAACTGGCGGTGATGCACTCCCCTCATCTAGCGGTACGTTCGTACACTCTTCTCACGTCGATTCACTAACTTCTCCTAATACGTCAACTTCTACTGACTTTGCTACTACTGGCGTTGCTATGGACGTCATCGGTTCTGATGGCATTCCTTCTATTCCTGCACAACAGTCATCGTACACCACCTACTCTAAGGCAGTCACTACTTCTATTCCTAGCCACTCCACTCCAACACAGTACGCCGGAGCGGCGGGCATGGCGTCCTATATTCGCCGAGAAGGAAACACCATCACTCTCGACATTCCTGATGATACAGCAGCTAGTGATAACTTTAATTCTGCCTTGGATAAAGGTGTAGTGTTTGTTGCTTTACCGGCGACGCCGTTAAGGTGTACTCCACTGCCCTGAAGAACAGGTTCAACCCACAAGCTATTTCTCATATGTTCCGGCGGGTAGGGACAGTTGTGGTGTACTTCAGTAAAGCTGAATATGCTACCACCATCCTACGTACAGGTCTCACTCTCGGTGATCAGTTCTTAGAGCCTACTCCTGTAGCGCAGCGACTTATCAACGTGTCATTCTATCCAGTGCCACCGGAAGTCACGGATACAATGTTGTATGCCGTCCTCTCTACTCTTGGCCGTGTTGTAGGCACGGTGAAGACATTCTCAGCAGCCCCAAAGGATCCCGACGACAAATCTATTTGTGGCATACGTCGCGTTGCGCGGGTCCTCTTCACAACTAATGACAGCATTCGCACGATCCCAGTGCAGTTTAAAGTAAAGTGTTCTGGGCAGGTGCGTTATGTTGATCTCCTAACTGAATTTCATTGCAGCGCCTGCAAAGCATTTGGACACTTTTACAAAGAGTGTCCCAAAGTTTCCTCGTCTCCCAAGTCTGCAGTTCCAGCGGGGACTCCCAACCGGACCCAGGAGATGGTTTCCGCTCCAGTGCGTCCGACTGCCGTTCCACCAAGCCTAGACACTGTTATTTCGTCTGCTGTTTTACCACCACCAGTGGATGAGACAAATTTCCCTCCTATACTTGCTCAGACTCACTTTCGTGCTCCCAATCCACCACTGGAGTCAGCTGAAGGGAGTGTTACGTCAGAGGCAGATCTCTCTATTCCGGATAATGAAACTGCATATTTCAGTGCGGATCAAACCATGAGCGATAGCTCGGAGCCTGAACGCCAAGTACGACTGGAAAAGCGTCAAGCCCCGAAACCACCTTGTGCCCCCGCCAAGAGGGGACGAGCTCGCGTGAGCCCTACTCGATCTTCCCCCCGGACCCGTACTTCGCTCGCACGAGTCGTTGATTTTGAAACGTCACCGGACCCCACCGATGAAGTGGTGCCGTTTGACGAGTTTGCTGCCCAAATGTCTAGCCTTGAATTATCGCCTACACCATTGTCATACAAGGAACTTTATTCTCTCATGTGTGTCAAACAATATCCTGCTACAGCACATACCTTTGTCAAGCGACATCAGAATGATTTGCCAAATATTCTTCAGCAACTTACCTCTTTGGATCGAGTTCTTGATGTCTATGCCAAACCGTCTGGCCACCTGAGTGCGGCTGGCAAACACATCCGGCAGCACATCCATCTACTTCAAACAACTGTCACAAAAGCTATGACACCTACAAGTGACCTACCACTTTCAAGGTAGTTTCGCTGAACTGTCGGGGGTTTGGCACCCCTGACGCAAACTCAAAAGTGTATGAAGACTTGTCGGCAGAGAAAGCTGACGTTCTTCTCGTTCAAGAAACGAAATGCTCTCCTACAACGCCATTCCATCGTTGGCGTAGTTGGCTTTTTAAGTTCTTCCATGCGTATAGACGGTTGCAATCCGGTGGTGTTGCCATTGGCATTCACAACCGTTTGCTTCACTCACTGCCTACAGTCTCTGTAAATAATTTATACCTTGATTTGTTACAATGTTGTGTATTCTGTATTGATCATATTACCTATCACATATTTAATATTTATATTCCTGCAGATGAATCTCTCATTGACCCCCTTTTTCAATGTTTACGTTCAGCACTTACAGCAATTCCCCCGGTGATTTTTATGTCTTAGGTGGAGACTTCAATTGCACTTTGTTCCCGTCGTTGGACCGCAGCGGGTCCCTAAGAGAATTTCGACCTATCTTAGTCGATCAGCTTGTTGAGTCATTCCGTCATTTTCACCCAAACACGGTTTCATATACCTGGAGCAATTCACCTCGGCAAGGTTCGTCAGCAGCCCGGTTGGACCGAATTTACGTCTCCTCCGAGCTGCTCCCTGCATCTACTGAGGCACGGCATGTGCCAACAACCTCGTCTGATCACAGAGCGGTGACGCTGTCTATCTGCGTTTCTGCACTGCCAATTACTTCACAGCGTACCTGGTCCTTTGATGATGACTTGCTTCAGGACGAAACTTTCTGTACCACAATCCGTCAATTCTTGGATGATCGTAGTCACCTTCTCGCCACAACACCAAGCGCACTCAAGTTGTGGCTCGACATTAAGTTTGAGCTTCGTATGTTAATCCGACAATACTCATTTGCTGCCCGTACTGAACGTGGTATGCAAATCAGCAACCTTCGTGGGATCCTTTCCTCGATGTCTCTCATTGATCCATCATATCCTGCAGTACAGGATGCCCTTAGAGCGCTGCTTCATCCGATGGCACAGCAAGCTCTCTGTAGGATGAAATTACTTAATCTTTCCTCAACAGCTCACTCATATGAATTTCTCTCTCGCACGGAAAGACTACGGCGTTCATCTACTACCCTCCGACATCTCCGTCTGTCTGATGGAACTATTTCATCAGAATCTGCCACTATCTGCACACAGGTTCGTCAATTTTTCCAAGATAAATTCCGAGCGGTAGTGCAGACTCACTCTCTTTCATCATCCCCCCCCCTTCTTCGTGCTCTTCCGCAGGTCCCCCCACAACTCTGTCCTTCTCTTCTCACGGCCTTTTCCCCCGCTGAACTCAGAGAGGCTTTTGCCTCTCTAAATCCTCATGCCTCTCCTGGACCTGACGGCCTTCCTCATTCCTTTTACCGTGCTTTTCTTCCATCTCTTCTTCCCTTCCTTCTCGCCTGTTTCTCCGCAGCTCAATCTTCTTCTGCACTGCCGCCGGAGTTTACGGTGGCCCACGTCATTCTTTTGCCGAAGAAGGGAGACCCCTGGACCTGCAAAATTGGCGTCCTATTTCCATTCTAAATCTCGACTATAAATTCTTTACTAAACTCCTTTCCCGTCGTTTGAATCTTGTTCTTTCTTTCATCCTTTCGCCCGACCAGTCATACACTGTGCCTGGTCGGTCTATCGCTAACAACACCTCTTTTGTTCACAACCTTGTTTTTCTTGCTCGTAAATTTTCTGAACCACTTGCCTTGCTTAACATTGATCAAAAATCAGCCTTCGATAACATTTATCACGACTATCTTTGTGTTACTCTTCATAGCTTTGGTTTCCCTTCTTCTTTGGTTACTCTTTTACTTAGTCTCTATCGGGGCGCCCATTTTCATGTCCGGGCGGCCTCCTTTCTGACGGCTTCAATTCCTTTTCAACGTGGAATTAGGCAGGGTTGCCCCCTCTCGGGGCAACTTTTTGCATTAGCCTTTGAACCGTTTCTGATTGCTGCTCATCGCTCTCTTCGATATTCGCTGCCGCTTACCGTAGCAAGTACGCGACATCACGAATATACTTTTCCCGCTTATGCAGACGTTGCGACGTTTTGTATCAGGAGAGATGCTCAGTTTGAAGACCTGCTCATCACCTATCACCAATATGCTGCTGTTTCGGGAGCTTCACTTAATGTCTCTAAGAGTACTGGTCTCTGGTGCGGGTCTTGGATAGGCCGCACTGACTCCCTTGGGGAGCGGTGTGGTCATCCTCGACCCAGAAGATCCTCGGCACCTATGCTGGTCATCCGTTTACCGCTGGACAAGCAACATGGACCAACCTTTTCCCAAGGCTTCGGCGCCGAGCTGCGTATTGGCGTTTCGTCTTCCCATTTACATCTTATTTTCAACGTGCTCATATTGTCCAGCGTTACTTGCTCTCACTATGTACATATTCCTGGAATTCAACAGTTTTCTTGGCCTCTCGTCTTACTGACATCAATAGTCAGTTCACTTCCGTCATCTGGCAGTCTAAGCATTGGTCGGCGGCACAGACATTGTATCTTCCTGAGTCGCATGGTGGCATCCGGCTCATTGATATTCATCAATACTATAGAGCGTACCGTATTACCAATTTTCTTCGTCTGCTTACCTCTCCCTCTCCTTCTCTCGTGATTACTTTTGATGCACTCCTTTCTGTCCATGATCCGTCCTTCACTTTTCTTCTTTTCCTCCGCATTTATTTTTACACCCTTCCTTCCTCTAACATTTCGTCTACTATCTCTGAAGCTCTTACGTTTTTCCGGTCCCTTCCTCTTTCCCGGGCTCCTCCTGTCACTACTCTTGATCTCCTTGTCGAACCACTCTTCCTTTCCTCACTGATCCACCCTCCTAACCAACCTTTCTTTCTTCTCCCACTCTGGGTTTGTTCTGGCATCTTAACAGTTAACGCCCTGATTACTGCTAACCTCTCTTGGAAACCCATTACTTCCCTTTTTCCTACTCCTACTATTTCTCTCGAGGAGGAGTATGCCCTCCTTCGCACTTCCCTCCTCTCTCTATACCCTGCTTTGGTTACTGCCGTTGGACTCCGTGTTGTCTCTGGACCCAGTCATCCTATTCCTTTCTTTCTTCCTCTCCTTGACTCTGTCGCCCTTGTGCTTTCCTTCACCACTGCCTCCCTCTCTCGTTTTCTCCGTTCACCTTCGGATCTTCCACAACCCGTCTCTGACTTCTCTCCCTCGCTTTCCATGACCGTCTGGTCAGCTTCCTCTTCTCATCTCTCCTCTCCGCTCGAGCGCAATCTTCATTGGCGTTTCCTTCACCGTCGTCTCGCTGTTCCCCATCTTCTTATCCGTATGTCTCTGGTCTCTTCTCCACTCTGCTCTTTCTGTGGTAATGTCGGTGATGTTTAAAACACCTATTGCCACTGCCCTATCCTGCTACCTCTTCTCAATTCTGCTTTCCGCTTCGCTGGCCTCATCGTTTCTCAAGATTTTCCATTCCAAGCATATCCGTGGCTTCTATTAACAAAGCATCCGCCAACACGTCTACCAGATACCTGCTGTTTTCTTTTTGTACTTGTCAAACATGTCATTCACATGTTTCATCAATCACAAAGTTCTGCATCGCAGCCACTTTCAATTCTGCAGGCCGGAAGTCGTTTGCTATCTTGCTTTCGAGGCCGATTAGTTGCACGCCTTCGACTTGAATATACCACCGCCCTATCGTCGAATTCTCTCACAACATTTCACACCACCTGGGCCGAGCACTTAGGATGGTTTACGATGGATGGGAATTCTTTCCGTCTCGCCATTTGAGTATATGTTGTGTGTTTTTTCTTTTTGTGTTTGGTTGCACTAAGTCCAGTGTGTCTTTCGTAAGATATTTGTTTCACTGTGCCAAGAGTGCTCTGTGTTTTTATTTTTTTTTCTGAGTAGCCACACTGTGGCAACCTACGTACGCATAATTATGGTAACATGTTAATATTGTATTGTGTTGTACATACTTGAGTTTCGCACCACAGTACGTGTTTTTATTTCTTCCTATTGTGACCCCATTTATGATTAACGTTACTTGCCTGCTGTTTTCTGTAAATATCGTATTTGTTTGTACTTCCTTTACATAGTAGTTATAGTTTTATCCGTGTTATAGGCGAACACGTTATTATTGTATTACTCTGCAAATGTGCTGTAAATTTTTTTAGTGTATTTTTTCTTGTTCTTTGTATCAGCATGATGACATTGTACCTCTTTCATAACATAGGGTCTGCACCTCTCTTGTAGATTTCATTTGCATAGCTTCCCTGAGTGATAATTGTGTTACATATGTACTTTAACGATATTAACCACTCTGAGTGTTCTATTCATTTTATTAGTCGTGTTTCTTCTATTTTAAGAACAGAGTGTTGAACTGCGTCATCCTTTTCTTTCCTTCAATATGTTGAAAACAACATGACTTTTTAAAGGTGGTATACTGTTCACGAGACGTTGACTCATCAAGCTTTTGATTTTTGTTTCCGCCAGGTTGTATTCACTGTTCTCTAATGTTTTGTTTTTTCACTCACCGTACCTAGTGTGTATTGTGTCTTTACTGTTTTCTTCAGTTTGCTTTTTTCCCTCGCCAATGTCGAGTAACATTGTGTGTACTGTTAATTAACTTTATTTGTGTGGCAACATGTTGTACAAATTCCCTTTTTTCTTACATTGCATATTATATGTGATTTTGCTCAAGAACATATTTTTATCCTGTAGTATGTCTTATTAGGTGAGTCGTGTTCTGTGACGATATTATCTCCGTTAGCATCCCTGTATTTTCTGATCAAAGTTCTTGTTGTGTCACCGACTTTGCGATGTTGTATCTTGTGCTTTGTGTATTGTTTTAGTTTATTACATACATCGTTGTATTTACTTACATTCTCTGTTCTAGCACACTCTCCCGAAATCATTTTGTTATTTGCTCTCATATGCTAAATATGCTTCCTGTGTTTCTCTAGTTGTATTTCACGTATTATGGGGCTGCACTTGACCCCAGATTCCTGTACCATTACGATACTCATAGAATGCTTGCCTGCATTCGTGTTTTTATTATTTTAATCTGGGTAGCTTTACCCTCTTTCATGTGTACATATCATTATAAATGTCATGTGTATTTTTATGCTTTCGATAGGCGCGAACAATATTTGATGTAACAGCCTATTTTCTTAAATAAAATTTGTTGAAAACCACATGAGCTCAAAGAAATTCATCTCACTAAGCGCGTAGACATCTCTGATTCGCTCTTGAAACGTGAAGAAAACGATCCATTTTTGAAACGTATGCTAACAGGCGATGAAAAACGGATTGTCTACAACAACGTCGAACGAAAAAGATCGCGGAGCAAGCCTGATGAACCTGCTCAAAGCACCTCAAAAGCAGTATAACGAAGTAAGTTTCTCCGTCGTTTTTGTCCACGCCAGGCATCGAACCCGAGTCCTCTTATTCTGGAATAAGTCGCTCTACCAACTGAGCTACGCAGACGTATTTTCTCGCTGCTATCTGCTTTTATCTCATGTGCGTCCCGTGGCGCAGGCAGCAACGTCACCCCCCCCCCCCAGAGGACCGGTGGCATGGCCTACGGGTCAGCCGGGACCATGTGTCACTGTAGGCAGTCATTTGCTGAAGAACGTGCACTTGAGAACTCCCAGTCAATTTGGTGTGTGGAACTTAACATCACACACATTTATTTTTCGAAGCGCTCAAGAAGGGATTCTGCCGCCCCGGTGGCGCAGTGGTCTAAGCGATGGCCTCTGATCATTCGTCCGAATGGGGTCCGGGTTCGAATCCCGGTGAGGCATAGATGTTGTGTTTGTCTTACGGCACTGGCTCTCTCCCTTCCCTGAAAGCAGTGACCCTAAATTAGGGACGGGCGACTGCTTATAGCCCATTGAGTTGCTCACGGTGGTAATTAAACCTCAAAAAAAAAAAAAAAAAAAGAAGAAGAAGAAGGGATTCTCTTATTTTTCCAGTCTCGCGGTGTGGAAAAAACATCACACCATTGCGAGAACTTTAACGGCCGGGTCATCCGGGAGCCAATATAACGAAGTAAATTTCTCTGTCATTTTTGTCCACGCCGGGCATCGAACCCGAGTCCTCTTATTCCGGAATAAGTCGCTCTACCAACTGAGCTACGCAGACGTATCTTCTCGCTGCTATCTGCCTTTATCTCATGCACCAAAGGAAGGTTAGGCTGTCAGTGTGGTGCGATTTCAAATGTTTTGTGTATTTTGAATTGCTTCAAAGGCACCAAACCATTAATTTGGACGTGTACTATCGTCAGCTGGATAAATTAAGTGATGCAGTCAAACAGAAGCGTCCAGAATTGGTGAATCGCAAAGGCGTTATGTTTCTCCATGATAACGCAAGACCACATACAAGTTTGGTCACTCGTCAAAAATTGTTGCAGCTTCGATGGGATGTGTAATCACATCCACCATATTCGCCAGACCTGGCACCATCAGACTACCATTCGTTTCGTTCGTTGCAGAACGCCTTGAATGGTAAAATTTTCACTGCTGATGAGGCAATCAAATCGTTCTTGGAACTGTTTTTTGCCGAAAAAAACAAAACCTTTTTGAGCGCGGAATCATGAACTTGCCTGCGAGATGGCAAAGGGTGACCGAACAAAATGGACAATATGTTGTTGACTTAAGTTTTTGTTTCCCATTCATAATTCGCGTTTTATTTACAGAAGAAAAACACGCAATTACTTTTTGGCCATCCCAATACATAATAAATTTTGCCATCCAAATGCGTATGCTGCTTGATAAGAAACTTTTGCTGTATCCCATTAATGGTCAATGTAATTGCATTGGCGTACAGATCACCGTTTAATGGAACGTAGATGAGAACTAATGGACTGAGCGGGAAAACTAAAAAAATATGTCACGTGTCTAAAGAAGATTCTATCTCTAATTATAGTGCTATCAAATCTATCTCTAATTATAGTCAAAGATTAGCATACAGTTCCTTAAATAATTTAACACCGATAGTACAGGAGTTGTAGTACGGGAATCCTCCGCAAAAACAAAAGCTTTTCAAATTCCACAAACAGAACAACTCTCACACTGAGTACACTTCTGTAAAATACTTCATTTAAATAAAGTAACAAGGATTTTCTGAGCGCGCTGCATGTTTTTCTTTGCTACAACAATTTGCAGCTGTGAGAGGATTTCTATAAGATAAATTGAGATTAGCAACAAATTACGAGAGAAGACACTTTAGGAACTGCCAATTAACCTCAAGAGCAAGCAAGTTACGTCTCTGAAGAGCTCCAGGCAGAAACTTCATGATTTTCTGATGCAAATGGAAGTTGACAGGCTAATGTGATTACGGTTCGTTCGGTGGCAGATAGTTTCGTGTTAAAGCCAGCGATTTCGGGGGGATTAGGAAGCTCAGTGCTCCAAGGAACTCCCAACTTTTCACCCTGAAGGAAACACACTCTTCTGAGGGTCCATTAAATATGTTTCAATAAAGTAACAATTGAATGGGAAATTAGATGGCTAACCACCAACAGTAATATCACACAAATCTCACAACACCAGCAATAGATACATTCCCCCATTAAACAAGCACATATAATCTGCATGAATATGAGCTTTCGTGACCAGGCTCCTTTGCTTTATTAAGTTACAGGCTTAGTCATGAGCTGAAACAAATACCATGGACTTGAGCTGAATTCCTGAAGTCATATCTTTATTAACTTCTATACATACACTGAAGTAACAAATTATTAGGAACATCTACCCAGTAACATGGTGGAACGCTTTTGGCGTTCAAAACAGCTTCGATTCGACTTGAAATGGATTTGAATCCATGCCAAATCAGAGCGCTGATATCGTTCTACAGGTATGTTCAGCCAAGTCGATATGTAATGGCGTACCTCATTACATATCACTTGGAAGAGGATCTCTATTACGATGGGCTCCCTGCGTCTCATTCCACAGGTGTTCAACTGGGTTACTATCTGGGTTTCATTCTGTGGACACAATGCGTGTCCAGTTTACTCAAAGAAAACAAAAATTAAGTGACAGAAAAGACAACATAAAACGCTATATACAATAATATGCACCGAGAAGGCTTAATGAAGATGACAAAAATACATAATTTCACAGCACGTCAGGTAAACAGAATCCTTGAAACATAGTGCCCGATGAAAGAAAACAACAAAAAGACAAGACTATATGTGATAGGAAAATAAACAGCATAGACGAGTGCAACCACATCGGTTGTCTAACCACAACAGAACGCTTAAATGCAGTAAACGCATTAACAAAGGTCGCCCGAAACAAAAGTCGCAAAGATGATACATACATGGTATATACGTGCTACAAAGACATATATAGCACTAAGAAAAGAGATATAGTAGAATATATACATTAACTTACAAAATACACTGTTTAGCTCTGGGACGGCTACAAGCTCAAATGAGGAGCGAGACTATCATCACGCACCTGAAACCAGGTGAAGTAAAATGACGACAGGGATACCCTCCCCATCGCAAGAAGGTACTCGGAGTCAATGCGTTCAAGAAGTGCGGACCGGAAAAGGTCGACCAGAGAAGCTTGAGTGGAAGAAAGAGTGGGAAAAGGAGAGGCAACTCTGAGGGAAGGTATAGTAGATAAATACAGCGTTTAGCTAAAATGAAGAAGTAGGGACAAAGAGGTGGAACGGGATTGAGAAGGAAAAAGAAAGTTGAAATCCGAAAGAGAGTGAATGGTAGGACAGGAAAGAGCAAATAGTCTGCGGAGGAGAAGAAAGAAGGGACAAAGGAGAGGATAGAAGTTGTAGGTATGGAAGAGATCGCCACTACAGAGACAGAAGTGGCAGAGGTGGAAGGAGAGTAGGCCGAAGCGATGGAGGGTAACGGGAGTGGGTAGACCATCACGGAGGAACCTCCAGTGAACGTGGAAGGGAAAGAGGGAAACGACCAGACAGCCAGATGAGGCGAAGAGCAGAGGGAAGAAACATCAGTGGGAGAGGCATCTAGCAAGAGAAGACGATGATATAGAATACGGGAGGTAATAGAGTGGGCTAGATAAGATGTATTCGACAGTAGGAAAGGGAAGGGAAGAATCAAAGAAACAGAAGATTAGGCATGGAGACCAGTATAGAATACGCAAAAAGTGGGAAAAGCCGACAGAGCGCAGAACGAAGAAGACAGAGGATGGCCATATTAGCAAGACTATGAGGAAGAAGATGGGTAACCTGGTAAAAGGATCTCCAGGAAAAGTCCGAGACGGAAACAATTCCTGCCTGGATCCAGGCAGGATAGTAGAAATAGGGACCTTCAGGTCGGTGAAGAATGTAGAATGACACGAGGAGAAGCTCAGAGAGAGACTAGGGAGGCAGACGAACAGGAGACATAGACTGCTCCATAAAATGAGAAAGTCTTGATGAAACCGAGAAAGACGATTTGGGACTAAGGTAACATAATCCATCTTTAAAAAGAGAACAGTACACGTAGGATTGCGAGAAGCAAGGAGGACATCGAGGGGAAGGAGAACGGAAGGAGAGGGAGACTGTAAGAAAGAGAGGATGGACAGAACTGCAGCTGAACGGGAACTAATAGTCACATTAGTCATAGAAGCGCCACCATAAGGATGCGGAAGGGTGAGAGTGCGTGCTGAGACCCAGTGGGTCCGGTTCCATACACAGCGCACCAGGAGACGTATCGCACTCTGCAGAAAAGATTTCAGAGCTGGAAGAACAGACAAGGTATACGAGAGGAGAAGATGAAGAAATGTATTCACAAGAAAGCCTCGTTGATGTGTAGAGGACGTAGGCCGAACTTGGGCACAATGAAAAAGAGAGTAACAGAGCTTATGCAGGAGGGGAGGCCAAGCCAGAGAAGGGGTAACAGAAGAATCACCCAGGGGAATCCCAAGAAAGCGCTGATAGTCTGTTGACCAGGAGGCACCCCATGGCAATCCAGTCGAGAGCGCAAAATGCCACACCAAACCAGGTGCACTTTCCCCGGTTCAGTGAGGCACCAGACGATGAAGCATAGATAGAATAGAGGTTAAAAAGTGTGTCAGAGTCTGTGGAAGAACGAAGGAAACAGGTCATCAGTATAGACAGAGACGATAACAGCATGATGTAGGGTAAACGCTGTAAGGCTGGCGGGGTTAGGGGAGAAATGCAAACGGAGGAGGGACAACAGGGGCTCAAATGCAAGTGCAAAGAGCTGTCACGACAAAGGACACCTTTCACAGATGCCTCTACCAAAGGGGACAGCTGCTGTCGTGAAACTGCAGGTACAGACATCGACAGCCGCACAACGATAGAGATTTAGAAGTGAAGATAATTCGGGAGGCAAACCAAAAGCCTGAAAGACTTGGAAAAGGCAAGAATGGGCAATCGCATCGAAGGCCTAGCGCTGATCAAGATTGAACACCGCCAGTGCCTCCTGATGATGACTGCCAACGAACATTATATCACGAGTAATATGAAGATTATGGGAAACTGAACGTCCAGGAATAGTGTACGCCTGGTCAGGGTGAATTAGAAACAGTAAAAAAGGATTGAACCGTGAAGAGAGGATACGATTAAATCTCATAGTCAGAGTTTGGGATACTGACAGGGCACCAATTCGAAAGTTGGAGATTACCTTTTCTCAGGAAAAGACGAATAATTGCGACTGAGAAGTCAGATGGAATTGAAGGAGCAAGAAGAAGGTCACTGAAACAAGAGAGAAGTAGAGTAAGAAGAGACTGAAGGAAATGAGGATAAAACAAAACGGTAAGACCATCAAAACCAAGAGCAGATTTATGATTGAGAGAGAAGAAAGCAGTGCGAAGTTCAGGTGGAGAAATGGGAAGGAGAAGAGAGGAAAAGTATAGTGATCGAACCTGAGGGAGAAAGTGTAATAAAGAAGATGCAGAAGATGAATCAGAGGAAGGCAAATCAGAGGCGGAAAAATGACGAAGAAAGTACTCGTGAACAAGAGGGCAAAGAACTGCAGGATCATCGGTGACATCACCAATCAAGTAACATGTCCTAAGGACATATATAAGAACGCTGTCTATGTACGATAATTGTTTTATTTTTATTTTTAACACCATACTCCAATTGCAATTAAAAATGATTTTTATTTACAATTTTAAAACCTACAGGCAAGATCTTTCGGGATCACAATGATCCCATCATCAGACCGAGTGCCAGTTGAAAAGAGTCCGTCAGAAGTTCAATGGTTTATACACTGCTGGCCACCCAAAATGCAACACCAAGAAGGACACGAGATAGCACAGCCAGATTTCCTGGACACATAAACACCGATACAAAGATGAAACGATTGAGCTTACAGGCCCGTGCGACTTGCGGAACACACAGACATCAATAGTTCGTGTGGCCCCCATGGCTGGCAATAACGGCCGCTACACGCCGCGGCATCGAACGAAAGAGGATGTGGGCTTGCCGGGCCACTCGGTTGCTGATCAGCAACCAGACGTGTTTGATGGGCGACATATCGGGAGAACAGGCAGGCCACGGCAGCAGTGACACCTGGTGGGACGTGAAGAATTGTTGCACGATGCGTACCACGTGCTGGCACGCATTGTCCTGTTGAAACGTGGCCGCTGGCAGATCCTGCAGGTAAGGGAGGACTACAGGCTCCAAAACGTCACAGATGTAGCGGTGGCTGTTAAGTGTACCGGCGATGCGTACCAGAGGGTGCGGGTGTCATATCCAATTGCGCCCCAAACCATAACGCCAGGCGACGGACCGGTATGGCGATGCATAATGCAGACGTCATACAGTCTCTCGCCGCGGTGCCGCCACACGCGGATCTAACCATCGTGGTGTTGCAGGCAGAAGCGGGATTCGTCGGAGAAGACAATGTCGTGCCATTCCGTTGTCCAGGTGCGGCGTTCAACTGCCCACTGCCGCCGCACTCGCCGGTGGTGTAACGTCAATGGTAATCGGAGCAATGGGCGCCGTGCGACAAGTCCCCGCTCCTGCAGACGACGTCGAACGGTACGTGCTGACCAGGTTGTTGCGCAACACACTCTAATTCCTGCGCTAACATTCGTGATGTGGCGGTGCGAGCCTTCAATGCCCGCCGCACAACATTCCGGTCCTTTCGATCGGTGGTGTGCCGCGGCTGCGGCAATCACTCACGCCGGTCCGTCCGTCCCTCCTGCACCCACCGAATCCATACTCGCCTCACTGTGGCTGGATGTCGTCCCACACGGGCGCCGATGTCTCGGTACGATAAACCGCTGTCCCGATAAGCCACTATTCGTCCTCTGTCGAACTCCGTGCTGGAATGACTGCCGTATTCTGCGACGAGGCATCAGGAAGCTTTCCACGCACAGGTCCGGCAGCACAACACACTTCCACTACGTACACCCCGCCTTCTGTGCACCCTTCTTATAGTGCTTCTCGGTGGCGTGCCGGGCGCACATGATTTGCATATGCCCTGCAATGCTAATCGTTTGCATGTCCTTTCGCGGGCGACGCATGGTGCGAATTTCAGGCCAATCGGATGCTTCCTTCTTCGTGTTGCATTTTGGGTGGCCAGCAGTGTATATGTTAACTCAGGCGTCGCAGACGCTATGGTGTTGCCAACAGTCACAAGATAAATATGAGAAAAAAATATACAATATCTGTATGTTTCTTAAGTATAGAGTAAGGAAGGTAAGTATCGTTAGTTTTTTCATGTACATTCGGCCAAATAATGCCACCCCGTTTTCTTACACTGAATTAATCATCGGGTGCTGGGTACAAATTTGCAATCAACAATCTCCATGGGGTTGGAATGTACGTGGGAAGATAACTGGTGCATTACAACATAACTGGTTGTACCTAGAGATAAAGACACTTTCGGTGAATTACAAGGCACGGTTGTTAGATGCAGTGGCAAGGATAGTAGCATTCTCCCAGTCTGGTGCATAACCCTCCTCTGTCACAGTTTTGACCAAAGCTTGTACCTGTCCTTATGGAGTTTGATGTTCTTTTATTCTGACCCCCAAAGATCTTAAAGTGGACCCTACATAGATCCTAGGTGGGTCAGTGGGGAGATTTGGGACCAATGGAATCTGGTAGACTCCATGTATTTGTAGTATGGGAACAGAGTCTTTGTCCTTCCGAACAAGTGGAAAAATGTTCGTAGTCTTTACACCAAAGTCCAAGTGGTTCTTTTTACAGACATACTTCAGTAGGGTAATAACTGCAGGAAAGTTATCCATCGAACCCACATATTTTGGGCAAGATCTTGTACACTTTAAACTTGTACTAAGAGAATTATATTGCTCTTGAACCAGTCTTGTGAAAGTAACGTGTGGGTATCCATAACAAGTGGCCATGTTTGAAATTATCTTTAGTTCAGTACACCGTAGTTCCTCTGTAGCAGAGTGGGTGTAAGCTCTTTTTTATGAGAAACCTCAATAATCTGCAGCTAGTCGGATGTGCAGAGGTGTAAGGTATAAGTGTAGAAACAAAAGTAGGTTTACGAAAAACAGAATATGTGAGACCTGAGCCGGAGGGGTCATGTGAAAGAAGTAAGTCAAGAAAAGGAAGGGCTCCCTGTTCCTCAATTTCATGGGTAAACGTGATAGTAGAATTTTGGGATGATAAGGTTTCAGTGAGAACAACAAGTTGTTCCACTGGATATGCCCAAAAACACAAAATATCATCCACATAACGAATAATTAAGGCCGGTTTTAAAAGAAATTCGGAGAGGATTTTGTTTTCCAAAGACTGAAGCAGAAATTTTGCAACTACCGGTGAAAATGGGGACCCCATTGGGGTTCCCACCTTTTGTTGATAGATGGTGTCATTAAATCGAAAATAGGTACGACTAGCAATGAGCTTTAGAGCCGAAAGAATTGCCTGTATTTCAAGGGGCGAAATAGTAGAATTATTGTTGAGGTGTTCTTCAATAATGGAATGAACAATTATAACGAAGTGAATTTCTCCGTCATTTTTATCCGCGCCAGGATTCGAACCCGGGTCCCCTCATTCCGGAATAAGTTGCTCTACCAATTGAGCTACGCGGACATTTTATTCTGATTCCTATCTGCCTTTATGTCGTGTGCGTCCTTCTGGCAGGTACGTCACATCTCCTGGTACGTTACACAATATCATTTTACATCCAGGGTGGCCAAATTTAGGCTTTTCGTAACGGTGACATCACCGTTACGAAAAGCCAAATGGGAAAGCGAGTTGGTCTTGGACCGCCCGGAATCGAGTTCGGCAAGAGAATTCTAACTATAGTTGGAGGGATTGTGCCAATAAAATAATGAAGTTTAAGTCGGAAGAGAGCACACTTCAATGCCTCACATTGAAGACTCCGAAAACGGGCCACGGTTGAGCGGTAGAGAGGTGAAGAGATGGATAGGCAGGACAACTCTCGGCGGAGACGAGAGACTGTCATTGAAGAAGAGATGCGACGAGAAAGGAAAAACCCTTTGGAAAAAGCAATTAAAGTAGACTTTATAGAGAGCCAATACGAGATAGGGTCTGGAACAGAAGGAAGACAAGAAACAGCGTCAGAAAGAATAGCACAAATCACCGAACAATAGGAAGAATCAGAAAAAAAGAGTATCGGAGAAGGTCCAGGTAGAAGGAAAGCCAGAAGAGGAAGTAGAGAGAGAGAGAGCAGAGAGAAACAATGATCAAAAGAGCGCAAATCTGATGAGAAGAACTAAGACGTGGACGAAGAGTGGAAGAGAGACAAAGCCTATGTAATCGAGCAGCTGCAGGAACAGAACCAGAAAACTGCCATGTGACGATTCCACCATCACGATGCAATTCACGGAAGGCATCAACTAGATGATGGGTATGTACAAGATCAATAAAAGCAGCAACAAGATGAGAACGACACTAACCAGAATCAAGGCGGTCCAAAGTGCGATTGAGAGTGCGATTAAAATCGCCTCCAAGGATGATATGATCGGTAAGAGGGATCGAGCGAAGAAGGATAGAAATACGTGAAAGCAACGGTATTGCAATAGAATTCGCAGGAGAAACATAAACACTGAGAGCATGACATACGATAGAGGAGAGTGTAAATTTAAGATAAAGGAAGTTACCCGCTTCACGAGCAACCTCCTTGATCAGTAACGAACGAGAGAATACGAGTATGAAAGCCAATTCGGAAACACCAGATTGAGACCTTAGCCCAAAGCAATGAAAAAATTGATAGGGCCAAGGCCGCCACCGATTAAAGGGAGAAGTAGAAACACAATTCCTTTCCTGAAAGAAGAACAAATCTAGAAATGAATCTTAGATGTCTTCATAAATTAGAGCGTTTGCTAGGGGACTAGAAAATCCCCTGGGATTAATGGTCGTAAGAAGTAAATTATGCGTCGTCAGGAGAATCTAGTAGCAAAGATTCTGCATAACGATTATAAGATTTGATCCGAGCCTTGTAACGATCCAGAGATGGTTTTAATCTGGCATCCTTAGCCCAAAGCAATGAAAAAATTGATAGGGTCAAGGCCGCCAAATTTTTTTTATTGCTTTGGGCTAAGGGTGCCAGATATTTGGCCTTGTACATATCGGTAATCTGCGGAACAGCTTCCGCAGGATCAACCAAAGAGATCCTGCGGAAGCTGTTCCGCAGATTACTGGCATCCTTTTTCGGGTTAAAGATTTTACATAAGGTTTCAAAGTCAAATGGATCAGCAATGGTAGGCATAGTGGACAAGAGCTATCATGCATCTGAAAACGAGAAGGGTCCGCATGAAGAGATCTGGAACGAGCACGTGGTTTCTTAGTAGGAGGACAAGGTTGATCCTCACCAGAAGAAATAGTAATGCAAGAATGCGAATCAGAGTCCGACGTCGGAGACTTGCTTCTGTGCACCGGTGTATGATTTCGACGTCGTGCAGATCTACGGGTTGCACCCTCAGCAGGAGAGGCAGCAGAAGTGACACCGGGTGTTGCTATCCCAGCGGTAGAAGCATCCTGGGGAGAAAGTACACCCTGCATTGTTGAGATAGATTATAGAAGGAGACTGTGTGGAGGCAGCAGGTTGATGCACAGGATCGGGCTTTACGGAAGGAGGATTCCACAAGGCGAGAGAGGCGTCAACTGAAACATGTGCAACATCATCATGAAAAGACGAGGGATCTTCAATAGAATATCGGTCGATATATCAGATAAATAAGGCAAATGTGCTAGTCGGTGGACGATGTAGAACGGTTTTCGGAATGGATGACGGCAGTATGAAACCTCCAAAAGAAGCAGGTGAAAGAATAGGCGTGGTTGAGACTGAAGAAGTCATTGACGCAACTGTGGTAACACGGGAAGGCGGCTCTGAGTTCATCGAAGCGCTGTATGGGTGAGGAAAAACTGGACGCAAGGACACTGCGACGTTATGTGTCACGGGGCGGAGCAATGAAAACAAGTAACCCCAACGGTAATGCAGCTATGATGCGATTAGCATGCAACTTCAGATTCCGCAAGGCAATCGGCCACAGCCTCATTTGTCGTGAAAATTACCCGAAGTTGACAGCGTAAACCCTTAAAGTTCCGATATCGAGAGCATTTTGGTGCTGGTGGAAATCTGTGTACCAAACTTACTACCTTACAGACGTGTAACACTGAAAGAATGGCTTCGTCCGGCACCCCAGACGAAACAGGATAGAAAGTTAAAATCACTGACTTATGCGTTGAAGGAGACGGGATAAGGTGGTGGGAGCCAATGTCAATGCCAACATGGGGAACTCGATCACACGCCTCGGTAGTGAAGAAAAAGGCCATAACTCTTCGTGGAGTATGACTAAAATGAGAGATTGTATCCTTTGGAAAGCCCTTACACAGCGCATCCATGTACACAGTAGAAGGAGTTGCTGGTAGAATGTGGAATTAGACTCCCTTATTAAGCTTCGATATGAGGGTAGAGCCTGCAAGAGAATCCTTCGCAATGGAGACTGAGATTTTCTTGTTAAAACGAGAGGTAACCTGCAGATAGCACAGGACGAA
This sequence comes from Macrothele yani, assembly GCA_039090855.1. Lineage (NCBI taxonomy): Eukaryota > Metazoa > Arthropoda > Arachnida > Araneae > Macrothelidae > Macrothele > Macrothele yani. The sequence goes on from CM076996.1 coordinate 123,035,948, forward strand.
GTGGCCGCTTGTGAAGGTGGGTGGGTGACAGTTAATCAGAACGATGAGCGCCATCCGCGACAGCAGCATAACTTGCAGCAGAGGCAGAAGTATTCCCAGAAGGTGGCAAGGGCATCCTCGACGAAGTAGTAGAAGCGGCAGATCTTCCACGCAGACGGATGCCGCGGGTACGCGGAGCAAGGGGAAGAAACGTGGCATCATAGGCAGATGACGTATCAGTCACGAACGCAACACCAGAAGTTAGCGTGACGTCATCCAGCTTGCGAAGGGGACGTGACACATTAGGTTTCTCAAGAGTAGAGTGCTCAGCCCCGGTGATAAAAGGGGAAGCATCCATCAGGGAATCAATCAGACGATAAGGAAAAGGTAGCTCAGCGGAGAGCGTATCAGTAGCTCGTGCAGCCTGCTGAAGCAGAGCAGACGAAGTCAAGGTAGAGTGCGCAGCCACCTCAGTGACGAGGCCAGCTTGAATCAGATCAACAGGCTGGACAAGAAGAGTAGTAGGCGTCGATGACGTCATAGGATAAGAGGTCAAAGTCATTCTAGGCAATGTAGAACACGAAGTAACCGATAAGTCCGGGGAAGGACTAGAGTCCTCATGACCAGGGGAGGAGTATGGATGACGTACATCTGCCTGGATGTCAAGATCAGCTGCTATGCCGGAAGCCGCCATGTTCAATGCTGTAAAAGCACAATAACGGGAGCAAATGAGCGTTTATATGGATATTGCGTACATTAAAGTGCTTACCGCCATTCACGAGGACGAGGATGAACAGGTGACACAGAACAAGAAATACTAGTCCCAGAATCCAGGTGCAAGGAGATAAATTATCCCATCCCTCGCAAGTCAGGGTCCCGCAAAGGTAAGTTAACGTATAATACTTAACAGCAGTCCGTACCAGAAAATAAACGTTGTTTGTCCAACTTGAACTCACAAAATGAAACGACAATAACTTTATAGTCAAGATAATGGCAAAATAATACAACAAAATGATGGATATCACTTAGTGACTACGAAACCTGGAGAGCAAAACAAAACGAGACAATAAGCACTGGGAACTGTGGGGGCATTTCAGCATTATGAAGTCCCTGTCGTCTCGGTGTAACCACTGTGTGACGATCTGTACCTTGTGGCACTGCGTATTACCCTGTTAGGTAATGCGCAGTACTCCTCTCCATCAGCTCCACTAAGCACATGTAAGGGTGTGCCTGGTCCTCAATGATGTTAAGATAACACGTGGTATCCAGGTGCTATTCCAGAGGTACCAAGGAACCCAATGCCCACCATGAAAACAGATCCCAGCCCATTACACCGTCTCCACTTGCTTGTACAGTAAACGCTAGATAGCTGGGACCCACCGATTCGTGTTGTTGACGCCATATCCTGGCTGGCGCGTCCATCGGTGTATATTAACTGAAAATGTGATTCATTGGATCAGGCGACCTTTCTCCAGTCCTCAAGATTCCAATTTTGGCGCTGCTGTGCCCACTACTGAAGCATTTGTCGGTTTTTAGTTGAGACGAGTGTTAGACACTGGGGGACTCGCGTCTGCTGTCAAATTCTATTCGCACCAATGTGCGGCAGGCAGTGTATTCTGAAATTCTCTTGATACCACTGTTGCAATGCGCGGTTACTCGACGCAGTGGAGCTCGTCTGTAACCTTGTACAATCCTCTACAACCGCCTGTGCCCTCGAACATCAATCATCCGTTTCTGGCCACACGAAGGCCCCTGACTGCTTGTTTAGTTGTTTGTACAGCAGTCATTGCTCACTCTCGATACGATTGCCCTTGCATATCTGAAAAGGTTAGCCGTTTCTGAGATGCTTACGCCTGTCCGCCTAGCGCCTCTTTCAAAGCCACTTAAGTTACGAGTCTTTACCATGTTGCCGCTATCTACGCCTCGTACTGTTCTGAAGACTTTACAGTGAGGCCACCTAAACGTCATAGCTGCGTACGTAAATGTAGATGGCACGTGTCAAATTGTTCCTGTTGGGTGTTACTAGGATGGACAACACAGCATCAAGAATGTGCTGATTAAGGTGGTTCCCCCTAGAATCTCTGACTTATGTTTCCAATGGTAAAACTTTTACATATTTTCTTCGCAATTAATGTATTCCCAAGGTGAAAATTTGCACATCGATAAAACTAATTTTAAGTTATAGCATGGGATACTTAATACTTGCTAAAACATAACCATAACTAAGCAATCCAACATATGTTTGTCTATTGACGTCACAAATATACAGGTGGCGCCATCTATTAACAGGTCTGAACATTACTCAAAGAAAAAATATTGCTTTTTAATATAATTATGGTTATCTTTTATCAAGTGTTAAGTATCCATGCTATAACTTAAAGTTAGTTTTTTATCAATGTGCAAATTTTCATCCTTGGGAATAAATTAATTGCGAAGAAAATATGTAAAGAAGTTTTACCATTGGAAACATAAGGCAGAGATTTTAGGTGGAACCACCTTAAGGAACGCAGTTTATGCTGTAAGGAAGCCACCCCTAAATCATCGATGAAACGCCCCAAATCGTACATAACTAATTCTAGAAAGGACACTTATTCCTAGCACGTATCTGTTTAGAAGGCAAATTGAGAAATGAGAGTATACAGTACCGAAGACTCACAGCCACAAGACGAGCCAGTTGCCAGTCAAGAGCTATTCACCGGAGGGTGGTCGGTGAGCAGTATAACCAACCCCCACGTGGATCGTTCTGACCATACCGTCCGACTGTGTTGAGAGCAGTGGCCACGTGACGGCGCTGCCACGCGGCTCCGGACGGACCAGGAGGACCACCGGTAGAGAGGATCGACGGATGTGCGCCAGGCACGAACGGATCCCACGGGGACCCGGTCCACTATACAGGCAGATGTAGCGGCTCCTGTGTGCCCACGATCCATTTCCCGACGCCTCCCGGAAGCAAATCTGCGATCCCAGCGTCCCTTACGTGTGCTGCCATTAACACCAGAACATCGCCGGCTCCGTGTGCAGTGGTGCCAGGCCAGAACGACGTGGAACGCCACAGACTGGCGAAGTGTGGGGTGTTTAGCGATGAGTGCCGCTTCCTTTTGGGGACAGATGATCATCGTGACAGGGTGTGGAGGTCCCCGGGTCAACCGCAGAATCTCAACCTCGTTATCGAACGCCACACCTCTGCCCCCTCCCCACTGCAGGCATTATGGTCTGGGGAGCCATTGCCTAAGATAGCCGATCAGCTCTAGTAGTGGTACGTGGATCATTGACGGGCCAGCGGTATGTGGATGAGATCCTACGGCCCCATGTGCTACCATGCCTGGCCGGGATTCTAGGTGCGCTATACCAGCAGGATAATGCCCGGTTGCCCAGGACTGCCTACCTCATGTCCAGACACTTCTATGGCCTGCCCGCTCCCCGGACATGTCCCCAATCGAGCATGTGTGGGACCAGTTGAAACGCCGTCTGCCACCGTGACGCACTATCCGGGATTTGGAGCACACCGTCCAGCACATGTGTAGGTCAGTCTGCCGCAGGACAACATCAGGCTTCTGTTCGCCTTCATCCCGGACCGTATTACAGCATGTATCGTCGTACGAGCGATGCGACGCGCTATTGAAGATGACCGGACTGCGTGCCACAGATCCCCCTGTAATTGCCCTGCAGCTCTGTTTTTGCCATCATGTGTATCATTCATCGGTATCATTACGCCCATAAAATTTCAGTTGAATCCGATACTTCCTTCTTGATGAGCAAATTTCATTGTCCGTGAGTGTATATACAAACTCGCGTGTCTCTGTTCTCATTTGGTTTCCGCATCTGAGGATGGATTCATAGTGGATCCGAAAGTTCTTATGCAATCTTAATTTGGTTTTAGTATTGTAAATATCCTTTTAACTTGTATCATCTAATTTTATCGCTTCATAAAATAATATATATGTTCACGTCACAGTTACAATGCACATTGGATGCGAAGTGCAAATTTGGTTTCTTTTGAAACACTGCTCACAATCTTTGTAAGACTGTTTCAAAATCAATAAATTTTGAAACACTGCTCGCCATCTTTGTAAGACTTCGAAGAGTGGTGTCGTACTCTTCGAAGGAAGTTGTCTTCAAAGGCAGTGGTGATGTTTGGCTAGCCTTTCACATGCATGAAGGCGGAACCCAAGAGACATTCGTTAACGAACTGTCAAAGAACCGAGCCCACGAGATGATTCGCGGAAGAGGGAACACGGAGACAGAGACGGAGGTTGAACACAGAGATAAAGGATGTTGCTTTGTGCGTTGTTCTATGGGATATAAAGTGACATATAAATAGATTCTACATATATGCTTTTAGTTTTGTTAACATAAATATTTACAAATCATAATGATGCACTTTCAATAACTGCATGCATTCTAAAAACGAACCGCAACGATTGGGACTGACAGGCGAGCTGCCTGAACCCAGCGCCCGGTGTGTCACAGTAAACATACATCGATGAGCCATTACATTATGACCACCCCAAGCCTAGAGAAATAAGCGCGTCTGGAGACCGAACGGTGGCGCAGGTGAAGTTCACAGAGCAGTATGTATACAATCCGAGGACCGGCTTTTGGTTAGTAGAGTGTTCGGAGTGAGAATGGGAAAAGCTTTCGGTTAGTAGAGTGTTTCGGTGCCGATTTATCAGAGTTTGATAAAGCCAATTATGATGGCACGGCGCCTTGGAACTACGATCTCGGCCGCTGTAGTGAGTAGGTATCAAAAGTGGTGCACAGATGGCCAAATGACGAACCGTCGTCAAGCCGTGTGCCGTCCGCAGCTCAATTATGCCAGAGGGGAACGGAGACTGTCGCGCATTGTTCACAGCGACAGCGCGAACCCGAGGCCGCTGGTCCAGAACCTGCTTTTCCAAGTCGAACCACAAATGTTCAATTTGGGTTCATGTAAGGTGAATTTAGAGGTCAGGGCATTAACAGAAAGTCATCAGTATGTTATTCGAACCACTCCTTGACGATTCTGGCAGTGTAGCACGGCGCATTATCCTGTTGGTAATGGCCATCACCAGCAGGGAACACAGTTGCCATGAATGGGTGAACTTGGTCCGCAACGATGTTGACTGCTGTCAGGGATTGTGATATTGGGATAATGGGGCCTAAAGTGTCCCAAGGAAACATCGCCCACAGCATAACACCGCCGGTCTGTTTCCGTCCAACAGTGCATCCAGGTGCCATAGCCTCCGTTGGTAATCGGCGTACCCGCGCTCGGCCGTCTACGTGATGCACCAGGAATCTTGATTTGTCAGACCAGGCCACTTTTTTCCAATCATCCACGGTCCAATCTCGATGATCTTGGGTCCATTTCATGCGTTGTTGGCGAATGTCTGCAGTGAGCACGGGAACCCGGCTGGGTCTTCGGCTACGCAGGCCCATGCGCAAAAGACTGCGATGCTGTGGCACATTGCCCTGATCACACTGTTGTAGCTGCGGGTGATTTGTCACACGGTGGTCCTGCGGTCTCTGTGAACAATGCGCGACATTCTCCTCTCCCCTCTGGCATCAATGAGCAGCGGACGACGCAAAGCTGGACGACGCACAGCTGGACGACGCACAGCTGGACGACGCACAGCTGGACGATGGTTCGTCATTTGGCCATCTGTGCACCATTTCTGATACGTATTCACTACAGCAATACGTGAACAACCCAGATATCTTAATTCTGAGGCTCAGTGACATCACAATTTTTCCTTTATCAAACTCCGATAAATCAGCAGCTATTCCCATTCTGACTCCGAACACTCTACTAACCGAAAACGGGTCTTTGGGTTGTTTATATACTGCTCTGTGAACTTCACCTGCGCCACCGTTCGGTCTTCAGGCGCGCTCAATTTCTCTACGCTGGGGGTGGTAATAATGGAATGGCTAGTCAGTGTGTTACCGTAATTGCAACACCACCGCAAAAAGGGGATATCTGTTTTAACATAAACATTAAGTGCGCACGATCAGAAAGATTAATTTAGTTTTTACTACTTTTTTTATTAACATTCAAGTTTGTTTTTGTTACAGTATTACTCAGTTTAAGATATCATCATGCGATGTAAACAATGACCATGTTTTTTGTATCACCTTAGATTACCATGATTTATATCATGTTACATCGGGGCAAAAACCTTTTTATGGCTTAAATCTGCTCTTAGGGTTTTACATTTTAAACATAAAATCCGTTGAAGCCAGAGTTTCACTTACATTACAGCCAACGACGAGACCTGCATCACAGAGAAATAAAACGTGCGTTTCTAAAACACAGAATGTGGTGTGCATAGGTGAAATAAATATTTACAACCTGCACTTTGAATAAAGAAGAGATTCTTTTGATCAGCCAGAGGTAAGAAAAGGTTGCCAATAGAGCCGCAAAAGAAATTTCACTTGCAACAGTTTCCACTTAAATCGGGATGGAAGAGCAGGGTTTAAAACTTGAAAAGAGGTCGTTTATCTACAGGATGCATTGCTTGTTCAGCACAGCAGGGCGAAACGCAGCTGACAGAGCTTTTTCACGCTGACTGCTCAGCTCGACCAAGTCTTTCCTTATATCAAGAAGTTGCACTACACAAAAGCATCTTAAACAGAGAAGTGATCGCTTCATAAACAGGATGCATTACTCACTCGGTAGAAAAGCACGAAAATAAAGGCTCTGGAGGATTTTCCGCACTCAACCGCTATACGAAATTTCACGAAGTTCTTTCAAACACTATTTCTCAAAGATAATAACAGATTTAAAAGTAAGCTTTACATAAAAGAAAGTACCACAAGAGAAGCAATATTTTTAAAGTTTTTGTTGTGACGCTCTCCAATTTATATGGAAAAAATTGTTAGCATTTTATTCACTTCCTTATCGATCAGAAACTTCAAACAGGTAAAATACCGTTTTAGAAAATTCCCGCGACTACATATTCTTTACATTAAACTGAATTAAAAATTTAGATTTATATTCTATTAAAATAGAGCTTGAAAATTATGTATAAGTAATTTTCAGCGCGTTCAAATTATTAGGTTGATGCATAAGTTCATGCCGTTATTTTCACCGCACTACAGGAATGTATTACATCAGAAGGGAAAACGGAATCAATCAACTATGTATTCCCCACTACCATTGTTTACGATGGTGTCCCAATGTCTGGATAGATCTGCCATTCTTGAAAAAATGTGCAGGTTTTTCTGCGAAGAAATCATCAAGGAAATTATGGAGATCAACATCATTGTTGAACGTTCTGCCACGAAGTGCATTCCACAGAGATCGGAACAGGTGATAGTCTGAAGGGGCGACATCTGGGGAATAGGCCGAATGTGGAGGGATCTCCCATTTCATGTCCTGAATGGCCATTTTAGTCATGTTCGCACTGTGAGGGTGTGCGTTATCATGTTGGAGAAAGACACCATGGCGCCGATGTGGCCGTTTCAGCTGAATTGCTCCCTCCACACGGCGGAGTTGCTCGAAATAAAGTGCAGCGTTGATGGTCCGATTCCTTGGCCGCATTTTCCAGCGAATAATGCCTTCCATGTCCCACCAGACACAAAACATGATCATCGCAGGATGAAGGTCATGTTTTGGACATAGTGTCGGCGTCTTGTTTGGGTTTAACCATTCTCTTTTATGCCTGAAATTCACATACAGGTACCACTTTTCATCTCCAGTAACAATACGTGACAGAAAAGGTTTGTGTTGCTGAGAAGATTCGCGATAACGGGAGAGCAAAGAACCACATATGGCAGCACGCTGATTCTTGTTATCCTCGGTGAGAGTGTGAGGCACCCAAGACCCTAATTTCTGGACCTTTCCCATACGTTCCAGGTGTCACACAACTGTGCCCTGATCACAGGTCATCTCAGTGGCCAATTTGCGTGAGGTTTGACGTGGATCCAAGTGGATGAGATGGTTCAAACGATCCTCATCAAAGTGAGATGGACGACCTGAGCGTGGAGAGTCGTTGAGGTCAAAATTGTCACCTCGGAACCGCTCAAACCATTTGCGGGCTGTCCTCGGAGCAATAGCATCCTCCCTATGCACAGCCCAAATTTGTCGAGTAGCCTCTGCGGCTGTGGATCCCTTGCTAAACTCGTAGAGGAGCAGATGTCGGAAATGTTCATTCCTCCCTACTTGACACTCAATACTTCCGGACCTGCAAACCAAAAACCCATTAGCCACAATCACACAACGCAATATGATTTACATACACGATATTACTGGCTACATTTTGATATACAACTGGCCATCTGCACCGTCACTACTGACCTGGGAAACACTCGTGAAATAAAACGGCATGAACTTATGCATCAGCCCAATAAATACATTTATACAACTGGCCATCTGCACCGTCACTATTGACCTGGGAAACACTCGTGAAATAAATCGGCATGAACTTATGCATCAGCCCAATAAATACATTTATACAACTGGCCATCTGCACCGTCACTACTGACCTGGGAAACACTCGTGAAATAAAACGGCATGAACTTATGCATCAACCCAATAAATACATTTTGATATACAACTGACCATCTGTACAGTCACTACTGACCAGGGAAACACTCGTGAAATAAAACGGCATGTACTTATGCATCAACACAATAAATACATTTCGATATACAACTGACCATCTGCACCGTCAGTACTGACCTGAGAAACACTAGTGAAATAAAACGGCATGAACTTATGCATCAACCCAATACTTTTTGTGCACTACTGGACGACTAACTGGGATGTTTCTTGTTCGAACATCTTGAAACCAAAAGAAAAACATCACTGTCTATGGCACCGTATAATGCAACAAGAATTTTTTTTTGTTGGGTCCTAAGGTATTATCTGTCATCTTGCTGAAGGAGCTATATCGAACTCTTTGGCAATGCTGTTTTTCTTTTCCCAAAGTAATAGCATTTACTTTCTTTTTCTCTTCAAACATAAAATGTCCTTATCATTCGCAGTTCATATGGCACCTTATCAGGATTTAAGCGATTTCGAAAGCGATATGATAGTCGGCGCCCGGGTGATGGTTCTCTCCATCTCGGAAATTACCACGAAATTTGGATTGACACGGTCAACAATTTCAAGGGTGTACCTGGACTATACAAACTCAGGGAAAACACCCAAAGTGCGAGACCGGTGGGACCGAAGAAAGGCAATGGACAGCGGCGTTTGGCACGCATCGTAACATCCGCCCCTCGTGCAACATTGCCGCAAAGTACAACGCAATACAATGCTGGGGCCAGTAGTAGCATCAGCGTTCAGACTGTGCAACATTTCGTGTGTTCTATGGGGGTTCCGGAGCCGATTGTCCACCCGGGGACCATTGCTGACCCGACAACACAAGGCTGTGCGCCATGCTTGGGCTCGAGAACACCACCATTGGACGCAAGACGACTGGAAACGTGTTGCCTGGTCCGACGAATAGCGGTACCAACTGTTTCGGGCAGATGGCCGACTCCGGTGTGGCGACAACCCCACACGCAATGGATCCCGCATGCCTACAAGGGAGAGTGCAGGCTGGAGGGAGGTGGCACTGTAATGGTGTGAGGAGTTTTCACCTGGAACGCATTAGAACTCCTCGCACGTCTGCAGACCGCTCTGACCGGTGGAGGTTATGTGACCATCCTTGGGGATCATTCGCACCCGTTCATGTCATGCAACAACTCCGACGGGTGTGACCTTTTTCAACAAAACAATGCGCCAGAGCACACGTTCACTGTCACCCGATTATGGCTGGAAGAACATTCCACAGAGTTTGGCATCCTGACTTGGCCCCATCGTTCGCCGCATTTAAACGGGGTCGAACACATTTGATATGCTATTCAACGTGCCGTTAATGTCAGGTATCCCTCACTGGTCGAAATTACAGAATTATGGGACGCTCTTAAGGAAGCAAGATGTGGGCCCTGTCTCCACAGTACTGTAGAGATTCGTTGAGCCCATGCCCCGTCGCTTTGCTGACGTGACCCGATCGCGAGGAGGACCAACGCGGTATATTAAGAGAGGTATCCTAGTTTTTTTGGCACTTGGGCCGCGGGGTGGCCTAATGGTCAACGTTCGTGACTGCCACGGAGAAAACCTTGGGTTTGATCCCAGGCAGGTACGAACGCTCGAACCACTAAATATCCGCCCTGCTTCGGATGGACACCCTTATTTATTACCGGGGGCCCCGGGTACTGCCCCACCTGTAATAAATAAGGGCGTTTTTCTCCCCTTTCTACCTCGCTTCCGTGTCACTTTCCTATCGGGTACTCTAGTCCAAATCTTCTAGTTTCCTATTTCTAAAGGTTGTTTAAGACCTGGGGTCAAATACTCCCTTCCTAAAATCCTCTACATCTGATCTAATCTTTTATGCACTTCAGTGTATGTATTAAATATGGCTGAGCTATTTATGTACCACGATGAGAGCCCAAGCCCAGTGTCGGGATTACCATCCACTGTGGTTAAGGAAGGCTACTTGACACATTTCACATGGTTCATACACCTTTACAGAAAATAAATTCCAGGACTTTCCCAGGGGGTTTACTGGGGTTCATCAACAAATTCCATGAGCTTAATTTTTTACTAGAATCACAGTGTTTCGTTTTATATTTTGCAAATTGGGGAGCAATGTACTATGCATTTAGACTTCTTATGAAGTCCGATGAGTTTCGCAGTTATAGAGTGTTCTTGAGTACGGTAAGTTGGGGTAAATTTGGCCCAAAATTTCATTCTTGTCTAACTTAAGAGCAAACTTTGAAAGAAATATTAAATTATTATTGGAGCAATATTTTTTTTTCGTATGCAGCATGAAGAAAGGACACATTTAAGTGGGTCGTATAAATGTTTTCAGGTTCTTAAAGGCACCCCCAAAATTATTGAAATTTTGGGACACAGTTGCCATGACTTAAGATAACTTTGCCCCTAACGTGATATTACACTGTTTTGAGAATAAAATATCATTGGGATATTTATTCACATCATATATATCACACTAATAGATTGTTCATCTCGGGAACAAAAAAATGATTCCTCTTTGAAATCACTTGTGGGGGATTTATTTTACAAAAAACATCTTGCCATTCGTATGGAATACAATCCTTCTATTAAAGCAATCCATTCGTATGGAATACAATCCTTCTATTAAAGCAATCTCCAAAATTTGATGCCCTTTTCCCTACAATCAACTGTTGGTCCTTCTGAGATGCTGACGATCCTTCCGGGGTAACTTTGACCGTTGAATAAAAACAATTACAAAATCATCAACAGCATAATCCTGAAGCGTAGATTTTGGTGGTATGATATATGCATCATTTGCATGCTTTTTTAAATCAGAAAATGTTTCACTCTCTGTGTCAGACTCCAAGAGCATATCAAGATTCCTTTCATCTGAATGTTCGCTTGAGGAAATACTCATAGATGGAAACTTTTGTCTTTTAGATGGAGGCAGGGGTTTGGGTTTTGAAGGATCAGCATAAGAAAGTACGACATCCGTTAGACAAATGCTTTTGCCAGCTGGTATTTGCAATTTCTTTCTCGTTTTCGTCGGCCCTTCAGTTCCTGAAAGCAATAAAAATGCTTTTGAAAAGATATTATGTGCAGTGTTCTGGTAGATGCGCCAAGAAGGTTAAAAATTGCGGTTGGGCCAATGTTACCCCAAATCTTGGGCCAAAGTAACCTTAAGGTACACAAAAGCCAACAAAGAAAAGAATATGAAATAACTTTAATTTTTAACATTACTGACTCCTTCTATATATACGTATATAAGTATAAAAAAATGTACTTACCAAAACGTATTAACTTCGAGGTTGAATCACACAGATAGAAGTTAGGGAGGTATGCATTTACTAATCACAACAGCTGTCTACACCAGAGACACTGTAAGGCGTCCCGGAAGAACAAATTACACTTAACTGTGGGTCATTTGTAACTAGTGCTGCAACCTACTTTTCGCGTCAAAATTACCGGAATCAGACAAAATGCAGGGTTGCAACATACAAAATAAACACTTTCCAGTTTTGGGGCGAAGTTACCTGTCTTACATTTTCAGTAAAGAGGCAAAATTTCCCCGTATAAAAATCGCTTTGTACAAAACTGGTTTAAAGAAATTTGGAACATAAGAATACAAAACAATTTTGCCACGGCACTGAAGATTTCCTATTCCACGGGTTTTTTTATTATCACGCACATTGGCGGCTGGAAGGCCAGATATCAATCTCCTTCAGTGGGGAAACAGCAGGCTAGGAGGAACTCCAATCTGGAACTCGCGAGAAGGTTTCCACACGCTCATTGACTACAGCTGCTATAACACAAACCAAGGTCTCTGGAAATATGGCACTCAAATTTCTTGCACTGCAGCGTCACATGAGAGGAAAGAGATGACATCACGCCTCCACACTACACCGAAGGAAGTCATGTATGTCATTGCGAGCAGGCACGTACTGAGCTGGAACAAAGTGATGCAATCCGTCCAAACATGGCGGCCATTTTTTTTGTTTCATTGCAAGAAAAAATTCAGGACTATTCCAAGGCCTTTCACAAAAATATGAAAAATCAAAGACTACTCCAGGATTCCAGGGGCCGTGCGAACTCTGATTTCACTTTCGAGCTTATGTAACTCATAATTTCTTTCTACTGTAGTCTACCCTGTCTTAGCATAAATACTGTTACAAACGTTCGACATATGGCGCGCAACCGGTGAGGGCAACGTTACGGACCAGCCAGAAGGCAAGTGTCTAGGGACAGAAGGATGTCTAATGCTTTTGGACTTTGAAAAAATCTGGTGCTCCCTTTGACCGTTGTGCGCATGCTCAAGATTTATTGGCGTAAGTACTCCATAATATTTGTTTACCCCACGCTATTTCCATAGCTGCGTTGTGGTTGTGAATGAACGTTTAGTAGTTTGAGCTGTGCTTTATAATTTGGGAACTGAAAAATATGGAAAGTAAGTGCTTCATTTGTGATAAGACTTTTAAATGTTCTTTATTAAAGGCTGACATTTCGGTTCACTTAATATTTCCCAATACCCATTTTCAATACTCTGTTAACAATTACAAATCAAATTTGTACATTCTGTTGAATTGGTGACTGTTAACAAAGCATTGAAAATCTAGTTCCTAAATCGAGTTTAAATTTATGTGCAAAAGGCCAATTACTTGTCTCCCACAGCATGTTGAAATACGAAATTTTAAAGCACAAACGTTTATACTCACTTGTGAAAACCACAGCTGCTGCAACCTTGGGAACGACACTGCTGGACGCAACAATACGAGTTACTGTTCTTCAGGGAATTCTCCAGTATACTACCCTTTAATTCCAGAATAAATGTTACAAAACCAACAAAACAAAAAGCCCAAAACAAGCCAATTAAACTTGAGCAACGATCGCACTAATTTTGGCCGCTAGAGGGAGAGCGGATCGTTGAGATACCAATCGACTAGTTATGCCACTTCAAGTTGCGCATGCTCCAATTTTTTCAAAGTCCAAAAGCATTAGGCATAATTTTGTCCCTGAGAGGCTTGCAGCCAGAAGGCATGAAGCAGCTACCGAATCATTGTGTGCTCAGTAACAGAAGAGATAACGTGTGAAGTACTTGCCACGGAGTGGGGCGATTATGAGAATCGTGTTGCAGCAATAGTAGTGAGATAAGTTGTTACTGTAATACGTTGTGGGCCACACTGCACAAAGTTGGAAAATCAGCCGAATTTTTGTCTACCGGACAATAAAAGGGTTCCTTGAGACTGGGACCGTCGCTAACTGCCCCAGAAAGGGTCGGTCGTGTACCGAGAGGACTGCTTGCCTGGTGAAAGCAGTGGCAGCCCGTATACGACGAAATCCTGTCCGAAAACAATAAGTGATGGCGCGTGAGCTGAACATTTCAAGAATGTCGATGTCACGCGTGCTGCTCAGTGACCTAAGGAAGAAAGCTTACCGGCGGCGTACAGGGCACTTCCTCACCCCACAACCGAAGCAGCAGAGGGTGCTAAAAGCGAAACGTTTGCTGCAGCGTCACGCAGACAATCGCCACAGACATATCTTTCTCTCTGATGAAAAATTTTCACTACTGCGGAGGCTTTCAACCGCCAAAATGACAGGGTGTATGCGTCAACCTCACGAGAAGCTCAGAAGAAAGCTCCAAGGATCATGAGGGGTTATCATCCTGCTTCTGTCGTGGTTTGGTGGGGAGTCTCCTACGGGGGTACCACGGAGTTCCACTTCTGTGAGAAAGAAGGGAAAACATCCACCAAAGTCTACCAGGACAGGGTTTTGGAGCCAGTGGTCAAAAATGTGAGTCATACCCTCTTCCAAAACCGACAGTGGAGCTTTCAGCAGTATTCCGCACTTGCACACAAGGCCAAGTCAACCCAGGAGTGGCTTCAGGCGAATATGCCAGATTTCATTTCTCCAGCTGATTGTCCCATAAGCAGCCCAGACCTCAACCCATTGGACTACAAGTTGTAGGCCACACTGGAGGACATGGCCTGCAGAAAGAGACTCCCCAGTATTGACAGTCTCAAACGCTTTTTGGTGCAAGCAGTAGCAGCTTTCCCTGTGGAGACCCTGCGTAAAGCTATTGATGAATGGCCACAGGGACTGAAGGACTGTGTGAATGCTAAAGGATGCCATTTTGAAAAGTGATTGGTGCCATGTATTCACAAGTGTACTACTTAAGTCACCTCACAGGTATATTAAAATGTCTTTAAATTCCTTTTGTTATTACATTAAATACTTTGTTACTGTATTTATGGTAAGACTAGGTAGATAGCATACCACCAGGTATATTACCATATCACCAGGTATATTAGCGCGATCACTGTGCGTTGCGGTGGTCGAGGAATACTTATAACCTCCTCTAGATGAATAAAAAGAGACGTTGAGCCCCTATAAATTTACGGAACCCAATCTCAAAGTTTAGCGACTTCGCGTTGTGATTTCATATGTGTTCTTGACGAGTTATTCGGAAAAACACACTCCATATACCGCATATTGTGATACACAGAAAAATATACATAGCTTAGAAATGTTTGCCACACAGAATTACGGAATTAACGTGTGTATTATAAAAGAAATACATTGAATCAGTTACAGCCTTCTGGTGGAGGCCAAATTAAAGTTCACATTAAGGAATAAAATCAGCCATGTTTACTGGTCCATGCTGGTCGCTGGAAATATGAACCACAAACTAAGGTCGATGGAAATACGGCACCCAAACATCTTGCACTACAGCGTCACATGAAACAAAAGAGGTAACATCATGCATCCACACTCCATAGAAGGAAGTGATGTCATCGCGAGCAGACGCTGCTGGGAGCTACACTATCTACCAACAAGTAATTGGACACCCCTGCAATCGACGATATCTGCGGTCCTGATACACGTCACGGCCGGCGCCGTTAAATATCGTGTGGGAAACAACAACGCAACCAGTCGCATGCAAGATGCCACACAGTTCGGAGCTATTTGATTTCGAGAAAGGTGTAATCGTCGGGTATCACAGAAATGGCCGATCCATACGTGACATATCCAGCGAGTTGAAGTACCCAAAATCGACAGTGGCCCACGTGATTGGCAAGTGGAAGATGAGAGGTGACTGTCGGAATGTGCCCCGACCCGGCAGACTGGCAGTTAGAGACCGACGGGTGCTGGCCAGAGAAATTCGGAAGAACCGCACCAAATCGATGGGCCACATCCGCGAGGAGTTTTAACAGGCATCCGGGAGTGTTCTTTCGATGAATAGCATCCGTAAGGAAGCCCATCTGCTCAGTTATCATGGACGTGCTGCTGCCCACAAGCCTTTGATCACCAAGTCTAATAGCTCTGCTCTGCTAACGTGGTGCAAAGAATGTCGACAGTGGACCGTTGAACAGTGGCAACAGGTTCTCTGGAGCCACGAATCAAGGTTCACCCTCTATCGTTCGGATGGCAGGGTCTGGGTTTGGCGTCTGCCTGGAGAACGCCTCCTGCCGGAATGTATTGTGCCAACTGTGAAGTTCGGCGGCGGTGGAATTATGCTATGGGGGTGTTTCTCCTGGTATGGCACGGGACCCTTGGTCGCAATTCCTGGTAGACTCAACGCCGAGACCTACTGCACCATTTTGGATGACCATGCGCTTCCTACGTTGTGGCAGTTTTACGGGGTGGACTCATGTTACTTTCAGGATGACAATGCCCCTTGTCATGTTGCGAGGTCCACCATGGCTTGGTATGGTGACATTGGGGTTAATCGAATGGACTGGCCTGCGCAGAGCCCGGACCTTAACCCTATCGAGCACCTCTGAGACGAGTTGGAGCGTCGACTTAAGGGGTGCCCCCACCGTCCGAAATCGGTGAAGGAACTGACCTGTCTTCTCCAAGCCGAGTGGAAGAAAATACCGCTAGCCGTCGTACAAAGCCTGGTTGAGAGTATGCCCCGGAGTGTCTCAGCTGTAATCGCCGCTCGTGGAGGCTCCACCAACTATTGAAGGTGAATAAACTTCGCTTTCCTTTGCTATCACAGGTGTCCAATTACTTGTTGGTATATAGTGTAGAACACAGTGAAGCAATTAATCCAAACATTTCGACCAATATTTTTTCATTGCAAGAAAAAATTCCAAGACTATTCCAGGACCTTTCACAGAAATATGAAAAAATCAAGGACTTTAGAGGCCTGGAAAAAAGGGAAATGAGATTCCAGGACTTTTCCGGGATTCCAGGGGCCGTGTGAATTCTGATTTCACTTTCGGGCTTACGTACCTCATAATTCCTTTCTACTCTACTGTAGATAGCATATCAGTGTTTTTCAATGACTTGAACTACTATTTCCGTTTCGTCATTCCTGAGGCGTATTACCTCTCATTTTTTTATTTTCAATAACCTGCATTAGACAGCTCAGCAAAGCACTGTTTTTTCAAAAGCTTAGGCAGCCCATCACTGAGCATATTTGCTTATTTTTTTTTCTACGTCAATAATTAAAAGAAAATAACAGAGATATTACTATTAGCTCAGAGGAAAAGAACAAACAAAAATACAAGGGGCATTCTAAAAGAAATGCCTCCTCCTTAGTAACTTTTCAAATTTTGAAGTGAGTTTAATGAAACTGCACTGACATGTATTATGATATGTTACCAATATGTGAACAAATTCTTTTCAGAATCGGAAATAAAGATCACGAATGACAGAGGAAAGCAGCGAGCGCAACTGAATTCCTGGAAAAAGAGGGATGTGAGGCTCCAGAAATCCACAGAAGACTCCTGGCGGTGTATGGAGCTGCCACAATCGATATCAGTAATGTCCGAAGATGGATGAAGAGGTTTCGAGAGGGAGAAAGTTCGGTGTCGGACAAACAACGGAGTGGAAGACCCTCAACTGCAGTGGCAGCTGCCAACAGGCAACGAGTGAAAGACCTCATCACGGCTGATCGTCGTGTCACGTGTCACCATCCAGGAGTTGCAATAATAAACAGTGCTCGCTATGTGCAGACATTGAAAAAGCTGAAGGAAGCTATCAGAAGGAAAAGACGTGGCATTCCACTTCATAGGGTTTTACATAATGATAACCCACGTCACCACACCTCAATGGAGACTTTTTTTTTTTTTGTTTGGAGGTTTAACGACCACCGTGAGCAACTCAATGAGCTATAAGCAGTCGCTCGTCCCTAATTTAGGGTCACTGGTTCCAGGGAAGGGAAAGAGCCAGTGCCGTAAGACTAACACAACATCCATGCCTCACCGGGATTCGAACCCGGACCCTTTTCGGACGAATGATCAGAGGCCATCGCTTAGACCACTACGCCACCGGGGCGGCCAATGGAGACTTCACAGGCTATGGCCAAAATGGAGTGGACGGTGATGCCCCCCCCCCCGTACAGTCCTGATTTAGCTCCCTCAGAAAATTTTTCCTGTTTCCCCCTTTGAAAAACAACCTTCGTGGGGAACGTTTCGACGATGTGACAGACGTTAAACTGGCTGTGAACTCGTGGGTGAAACGACAGCCTCAGGAATTTTTCCAAAATGGATTTTACCAATGGGTTCAAAGATGGCGGAAATGTATAGAAAGTGATGGACAATACTTTGAATAGGATAGCATTATTAACAATATGTCCAAGTATTTTGCCACCAAGTTTCACATTTTTGCTGAAAAATCTTATGAGGGACAAGGCATTACTTTCAGAAGTCCCTCTGTTTTTTTTTTTTTTTTTTTTTTTTATTGGAGGTTTAACGACCACCGTGAGCAACTCAATGGGCTATAAGCAGTCGCCCGTCCCTAATTTAGGGTCACTGGTTCCAGGGAAGGGAGAGAGCCAGCGCCGTAAGACAAACACAACATCCATGCCTCACCGGGATTCGAATCCAGACCCCGTTCGGACGAATGATCAGAGGCCATCGCTTAGACCACTGCGTCACCGGGGCGGCAGAATGCCCTCTGTATCTGAATGCATAATGTACAATGAAATTAACCAAACTCTGATTACTTTCAATTTTTAATCGAAGATTGAAAAAAAAAGCACACAATAAACAATCTATAAATTTAAAATTTGTCAATTAAAAATTGTAGCATAAAGACAGTTTATAGGTACTTGTAAAGATAAAAGATACAATGGCGTGATATCAGATCCTGACGCCAACACTAATTCTGAAAGGCAGCAATTATTCTGTTTTTCTTTTTACGCACGTATATCGACAAACAATAAAAAGGAACGAAAAAAGCAATTCTGCCTTACCGTGGGGAAAACCTCTGCAACCCATGTTTTCTCGCGAGCGATCAACATTACGTGAAAAAATATAGAATTTTCATTCCTTAATGAATTCAACAATTCTAATAATTAAAAACGTTCTTACCTGTTCTTTAACAGACTGCAGGATGCTGGTTTTGTCTACCGTATGGTAACTGTGGCCCAAGGAACGGTCTTGATCTACTTGTTGTCCTGATGGCATCATGGAAGTAGAGTTAATTGCATTCAGCCATAAGGACATGCAAGCACATTCTGAAAAGAAAATGATGAAATAA
The DNA here is from genome assembly GCA_039090855.1 of Macrothele yani. NCBI lineage: Eukaryota > Metazoa > Arthropoda > Arachnida > Araneae > Macrothelidae > Macrothele > Macrothele yani. The sequence goes on from CM076996.1 coordinate 123,054,894, forward strand.
TTTAATTTCATATCAGCCTGCAAAGCACTTAAAAGAATACAACGATACATGGCAAAGTGAAATTCACAAACGGCTTTTGAATGTAACTAATTTCCATTAGCAACAATAACAAAAAGCAAAAACAAAAGAAAAACATCTAATGTATTAAATGCACTGAAGCAGAACATTTTATCATAGGGAAAATGCTCATCAAGTTTTAACCGCGCCTTATATTCTGGCAATATTGTGCCTTAGCTTTTCGGTAACATTAATGCAGCTTGTACATCTTTGTTCCAGCTGTGTTAGTGCTTTTTAATAAATGCCCCTATCACGTCGACGGCTTCCGTTGTCTGCCCAGAGTCCTGTTCCACGATTTCAGAGACTACGATGAAGAGAAAACTCCAGAATGGCATAAGATGGTTAACCATCTCAATTTTAACTCTAAGCTCGTCTCATCATTGTTTCCCCAACGATGAAGAGGAAGCTCTAGAATGGCATAGGATGGTTAAGCATCTCCGAATGGCATAGGATGGTTAAGCATCTCCGAATGGCATAGGATGGTTAAGCATCTCCATACACTTTAACCATTAGCTCGCCTCATCATTGTTTCCCTCTACGATGAAGAAAAAGCTCCAGAATGCCACAGGATGCTTAAGCATCTCCATACACTTTAACTCTAAGCTCGTCTCATCATTGCTTCCCCTACGATGAAGAGAAAGCTCCAGAATCGCATTAGATGGTTAACCATCTCCTAACCAGAAGCTCATCTCATCATTATTTCCCTCTACGATGAAAAGATAGCTCCACAATGGCATAAGATATCACTGAAATGGAAAAAGGCTGGACGTATTGCCAGAAGAACTGACCACCGTTATACAACTGAATTACTAGACTCAATTCCAAGGGATAGGAAAAGACCCAGAAGTTGAAGACCATGTGGAAGATGGGTGGATGCACTTCGAAATCATGTCGGAGTCACATGGAAGAGACTGCATCGAGATAGAGATTTGTAGAAGAGACATAGGGGAGACCAACATCCAGCAGTGGATTACTAATGCCTGTTGATGATGATATACCGAAAAGCCAGAACATTATGACTGGCGCGTCTTTATGCAAATCAAAGCAACTGCAGGTGAACGACGGCGCGTGTGAAAGTCATGAAATGCTATAAATAACACCTGATACTGAACTCTGTTAATCAGTGTTATTCTTGTTCTTCAGATGGAAAAGGCAGCGGACTTAAGCGAGTTTGACAAATCCAGACTACTGGGTTACAGCATTTCCAAGACGGCAAAGCTTGTAGGCTGCTACGGTCAGCCGCGGTTAGTACTTCCAAAAAGTTGTCCGATGAGGAAAAAAAACCCCGCGGGAAGCTGTGAGCCGACGACGGTTCAACGATGCTAAAGATGAACGAAGGCTATCCCGTATGATACAAGCCAATAGAAAAAATACTGGGGAGCAACTCGCCGGAAATTGGAATGCTGGCGACGGGAGTAATGTGTTACAACACACAGTTCAGAGACCCCTGCTAAAAATGGGGCTGCGTAGCTAAAGGCAGCTTCGAGTGCCTATGCTAACCTTGGCTCATATCAAGGGTGCCTACGATGGGCACGCAAGCATCAAAGCTGGACCCTGAATGATTGGAAGAAGGTCATCTTGTCCGACGAATATCCTTTTCTGTTGAGCCATATGAACGACCGATTACGAGTGCGTCGCTTACCTGGGGACAGGATATACCCTGGACGAAAACAAGCTGATAGAGGAAGCGAAATGCTTTGGGCAATGCTCTGCTGGGAAACCCAGGTTCCAGTCATTCATGAGCAGCAAACTATGACGTCACCTACCTAAACATATCTGTAGACCAAGTACATCCTTTCATGGTAACAGCATTCCCTGTTAGTAGTGCCTTATTTCAGCAGAATAATCCACTGCCCGGATTTTATTCGAGAATGGTAAGGCTTCTAGGAATTAAGCATATCTGTAGACCAAGTACATGCTTTCATGGCAACAGCATTCCCCATTAGTAGTGCCTTATTTCAGCAGAATAATCCACTGCCCGGATTGTTCGAGAATGGTAAGGCTTCTAGGAATTAAGCATATCTGTATACCAAGTACATGCTTTCATGGCAACAGCATTCCCCGTTAGTAGTGCCTTATTTCAGCAGAATAATCCACTGCCCGGAATGTTCGAGAATGGTAAGGCTTCCAGGAATTGAACATATCTGTAGACCAGGTACATCCTTTCATGGTAACAGCATTCCCCGTTAGTAGTGCCTTATTTCAGCAGAATAATTCACTGCTCGGACTGTTCGAGAATGGTAAGGCTTCCAGGAATTAAACATATCTGTAGACCAGGTACATTCTTTCATGGTAACAGCATTCCCCGTTAGTAGTGCCTTATTTCAGCAGAATAATTCACTGCTCGGACTGTTCGAGAATGGTAAGGCTTCCAGGAATTAAACATATCTGTAGACCAGGTACATCCTTTCATGGTAACAGCATTCCCCGTTAGTAGTGCCTTATTTCAGCAGAATAATCCACTGCCCGGATTGTTCGAGAATGGTAAGGCTTCCAGTAATTAAACATATCTGTAGACCAAGTACATCTTTTCATGGCAACAGCATTCCCCGTTAGTAGTGCCTTTATTTCAGCAGAATAATCCACTGCCCGATGTAAGTGTGATCTGATAAATTACGACTCCATTATCTGCTAAAGGGTATTGGTGACTGAAACTTCTTGTGCGATACCATTTTCGTGGAAAACAAAGATCAGTTCTCCGTTTACGTGAGTGCTGATTTTTTTCACCGTGGCCGTTTATTTTTATTTACTTGCCTAAAGTGTTCTATGTTCACCGAGTTAGCTAAGGACACTAATTAAGGAATTTACCAACAACATTCAAATAGTAGAAATACACTGTCTCAAAGAGAAAATGCCACACCATGAAGACGTGAACGCAGCTCCATGCAAATTGCCGGGTGGGTGCACACGTACAAGTTATGTAAATAATTCCATTTGCAAGTTAATAGCAAGAACGGCGCGCGGGATAAAAGCGGACAACCAGTCCGTGAGGCCATCAGTCGAGGCGTCGTCACGGCCGCGGGAAGCGAGTGGTTCTGATGTAATTGTGTCTGGAGAACGAACGAGGAATGCCAATGCTGTTAAGACGAACGCGATTTCGTCAAACGAATGAGTTCGGTGTCATCATACCGCTGGATGGTCCTTGCGTCGTATTGCAAAAGAAAAGCGACGTTATGCCACAACCGTCGGTAGCATTTGGAGACAGTGGTCCCAGGAAGGATCTGTGCAACGTCGTAGGGAAACCGCAGCATGGAGACGGACATACGAGCGCACCGATCGTCGCATCCGACGTCATGCCGTAGCGGGCCCACAGGCTACAACAGGCGACATTTTGTGGAGTGTACGGGGAGCCTTGGTTATTTTGATATCGACGAGGGCAATATCGTGCCGAAGGCTGCGTCTGGTTTGCTGTCCAGCAGTCCGTTGCCAAGGCTACCCTTAACAGCGAGCCGTCGTCGTCACCTCTTGGCGTCGTGTCCAGAGCTGCGTGGGGGGCCGAATGGAACAGTGTGATGTTCAGCGACGAATCGCGGTTCTGTCTTACCACGGATGATCGCCGTGTGAGAGTCTGGAGGCGATGTGGCCAATGGGCGGATTCCTCCGCCATTGTGGAGCGCCACACGGCCAGGCAACCAACATGGAATCATGCTGTAGGGTGCTATCAGCGCCGACAGCCGCTCACAGCTGGTACGCATTACGGGCACTGACGGCACGCCGCTATGTTGACGAGGTGCTGCGGCCTGTGGCACTACCGTATCTGCAGGGCATCCCAAACGCCGTTTTTCAACAGAATAACGCCCGGCCGCATACTGCTCGGAACAGCCTGAATGCTTTACACGATGTGCGAATGCTTCCGTGGCACGCACTATCCTCCGGCCTCTCGCCCATCGAGCATGTGCGGGACACGATTGGACGTCGGTTGAGTACGCTCCCGCCCCCGCAAAATGAAGATGAACTGTGGACTCGGATCAACATCACATGGTCCACGACACCCCTGGACTCTATTCGGACTCTCATTGCCTCGATGCCACGTCGGATTCAACGCTGTATCTCCCTAACTTGGGGCCCACACTCCTTATTGATCATCCTGTATATTCGGCCACTGGAGCCTAGTCTGTATGTGACAATTAAATCATATGTTCAGGACCTACTTGGTTGGCTATCTGTGTGTGCAGTTTGGTCTGTTTTTGAGCATTCCTTCACGGTGTGGCATTTTCTCTGTCAGGCAATGTATTACAGACGGTTCCATAAAATTAAATAAATGAGTGACCAATTTTAATTTTTTGAACTTCCAAAATGCAGCCAATTATTGTTCAATTCAATTTGCTAGTGAAGTGCTTCGATTGCAGTCGCAAATTGCAAGGGAATAAATTACACAATTCAGAACAAGTACTCCTGATTCAACTCATCAAACGACGTTATCCTCAGAAAGCCTGGCCCAACGAGAATTCTGGTTATGACAGTTAAATGCAATTTCTGTTGAGAGGGAGAGACAAGGAGTAGCGAAACTAAGAGCATTTATGAACATTCGATATGGTTCGGAAAGTAAATAGTAATTTTCGTCCCTACTGTTACCTCCCTTTCCTTTCCTCTTTCCAACACACCACTCTAGCGAGTTTTCTGTTTAGTTTCGAAAACCACTTACTTCACATCCCACTATAAGTCAATATGTCAAGTATCTGGCCCTCAAGCGTTGGAGAGATACCAGCAAAATACGTAATTCTATCGTGTACAACCACAGATGAGTCTTGCAATAAGCGCAGAACATTTGCCGAACGAGCTGGAGTACAAACAAGGGATAAGTGCATTGAGAGGTAGGTAGAAATCGCTACGTTTTCCTCGTTACAATGATGCCGAGCAAATTTATAACTCATTCGTAAGTACCGTTTAAACTGAATACTAGCACCTGCGCATTACCGATAATAACCGAGGATTGAAAACAACGAAAACAGGAAAAATGACACAGAATGAATGCTTCAGCGTAATGAGCACATCTTTTCAAGAATATTTCAAAGTAGATTTTCAGAAGAAAAATATTCAGAGAAAAAGAGAATGCATTTACGTCTCCCAGAGGAAATCTATATTTAAAATGAATATATATATACACGGTCGAGTCACATTATTGTGACCACTAGCTAATATCCAGAGTAACCGCCGTGTGCAGCGCGGACAGCAGCTAGACGGGCTGGGAGTGACTCAATAAGGTGCTGGAAGGTGTTCACAGGAATGCGGAGCCGTGCTGACTGCAGAGCATCTGACAGATGCTGGAGAGTGCGTGGTGAAGGATCCATAGAGCGAACAACACGATTGAGGTGGTCCCACAGATCCTCAACTGGGTTTAAGTCTGGGGAATCAGGGGGCCAGGGAAGTACTTTGAAGTCTTCATCGTGCTCTTCCAACCACTCGCGGACATTTCTAGGTGGGTGACACACTGCATTGTCGTTCTGGAAGATCCCATCCGCCCCAGGGAAGACAATCAGCATGTATGGGTGTACGTGGTCTGCAAGGATCGATTTCTAACGAATTCGGTCCATAGTGCCTTCCGCAGGTATGAGTGGACCCAGGGAACGCCATGAAAATATTCCCCACACCATAACGCTGCCCTCACCAGCTTGTGTTCTTCCAGCAATTGTTGAAGAGCGTTTGTTCTCCGATGTTTCTCGCCTTATACGCCAACGTCCATCCGTTCGATGAAGCAGAAAGCGTGACTCATCGGAGAAGGCAATTCTTTGCCAATCAGCGGAGGTCCAATTCCGATACTGCCTTGCAAATGTAACTTTTTCTGCCGATGGACCTTCGTTAGCATGCGTGCAGTGACCATCCGTCTACATCGGAGCCCCATACGCAGCAGGGTTCGCTGAACTGTCGTTATAGATACACACACTTCCGGTAGCCCCCTGGTTCATTCGGCCAGTGACTTGCTCACCGCAGCGTGTCGACGCTAACAGTGGAGCACCTCTCACATCAATGGCACGTGGTGTTCCGCAGTTTGCACGTCGCTTATTCGCAATGGTGCCATTTCTCCAATCATGATACACTTTATCCACAGCAGCACGCGAACAGTTCACAAACTGCGCTGTTTCAGAAATACTGCCACACTTGGCAGTAAAGCCGATAATCATCCCTTTTTACAAATCTCATAAAACGCTCCTTTTCCTAACTCCAGACGTCCTGTTGAGTGCCACAAATGGGGACACTAATAAATTAATAAAAACAAGTTAGTAAAATCCTGCAATGCATTGATTATGACACGCTTTACAACATACCAGAAATCACGCGCAGACAAACCCTCCTCCCTTCCCTGACTATTGATTCGTTCAGTATACCTCCGGAACAACATACTAAAGTTTTGTCGCAATAGAAGCATTTTTAATCAAGTTATGAGGATAATGGTTGTGGAATAAATCTAGCTCCTGTGCCCTGATCTCATTTCGACGATATTCAACAGAACCGGTTCAGTATACCTCCGGAACAACATGATAAAGTTTTTGTCGCAATAGAAGCATTTTTACGTAAGTTATGACGCATAAGGGCGATGGAATGGATCCCGCTCCTATGTCCTGACCTTTGACCTCATTTCGCCCATTTTCAATAGGGTTCGTCCCCAGGTTGTCCCCTACCACATACTAAAATTTCACAGAAATCGAACCATTTTTACGCGAGTTATCGTGCGGACAGAAAGACGGACAAAGCTGGAGCATATAGGCTTCTTCAACCTACGGTTGGAAAGCGTAATAAATAAAACTGACGCGAAGCACTCCAGCTTATGTAATGCTCACTGTCACCTGGTAAGTCAACCTATCCCCTTACAAAATCCTCTGTCATTACTTGTACATACAGATGAATCTACATATCAGACAGTCAGGGAATTTGAAAAGAGTGATTTGTTATGCTTTTGTCTTGGAAAACTTCTAAGAGTTCAGGAAAGTTAGTTCATGAAGTAAAGAAAGGAAGACCTTTATTCTAAAGTGATTTTACAGAAGTTACGGAATTCACAAGTTGAAGTTTGCCGAACGTCTGTTTAGGAAGAATATCGAGGGGTGGAAAAATGTTGCAGAAATATTGGCCGATCAAGTTAAGAACAATGAGAAATCAGAGACATGGTCAGGTAATAAACTGTGTTTCGCAAGAAAGGAACATGTAAGTCATAAAAGCTGTCTACGTACGACTAAAAATTATCCCCGCTGATACTATAGACTAGTTTAAAAACTTTCAAAAAGTAGGAACTGTACACCAAATTAAACTCAAAATAGTATAACTATATACTAAAAATCCGAAAATTTCTTGGCGTAGAATAAATAATCAAAATTTCCAAGCTTTCGCACATCAACCAGATGGCTTTCTCAAGGAAGGTAGACAGCTAACTGAAAACAGGATAATAGAATGTTTCAATAGTTAGCTGTCTACCTTCCTTGAGAAAGCCATCTGGTTGATGTGCGAAAGCTTGGAAATTTTGATTATTTATTCTACGCCAAGAAATTTTCGGATTTTTAGTATATAGTTATACTATTTTGAGTTAAAAAACTTTATTCACAAGCAAAAGCAAAGTTGAAAGCGAGATCTTTCGGGATCCCTAGATTTCAGTCTCGACTCGCAACATCTTTTCTATCATCAGAACTGATCGTGACGTGATTCCCGATCTATCTAGACCCGGTGTATACCGCATACCTTTAATCAACCCCAATAATCCAGAGGATGTGAAACATTTTATAGGTTCGACACTCAGGACCTTAAAAGTCCGATTATTATCGGAAAACCAATATTACTTTAGGTCAGGCTCCACCAACACCGACAGCATTAACTGAAACTGTGGACCAAGAGGGGAAAATACCCGACTGGAAGAACGCTGGTTTTGAACTCTAAAGTAACAAGAGGAAATGTTTTCCTCTCCGAGAGCCTATATATCCATTCATACGGGCCTTTATGCTGTAACTCAGAACTTCCGTCATTCATTCCTCACATATGGAAAAAACTAATCCCCATCGATATGCCGAGCACCACTATGGACAATATTGTATAACTTTTCACATCTTCGAACTTTTGATCGCTTTGATTTGCTATGTTGACCGATGTTAACGCCCATTGCGTTGCATCATGGGTCAAACCTGATTGTATATTAAGTGGGCCACTTGTTCTTCATGGCCTTAAGCCTGAAGATGGGATCTAGGGATCCCGAAAGATCTCGCTTTTAACTTTGCTTTTACTTGTGAATAAAGTTTTTTAAACTAGTCTATAGTATCAGCGGGGATAATTTTTAATCACACGTAGACAGCTTTCATGACTTACAGAGACATGGTAACAGAGAAAATAATTAAATAAGTAAATAAACAAGTTAGTAAAATCATGCAATGCATTGATTATGATACGCTATCCAACATACCAGAAATCGTTACTCAAGTTATGAGGATAATGGCCGTGGAATATATCTAGCTCTTGTGTCCTGACCTTTGACCCCATTTCGATGATATTAAACAGAATTGCTTCAGTATACCTCAGGAACAACATACTAAAGTTTTGTCGCAATAGAACCATTTTTAGTCAAGTTATGAGGACAATGGATGTGGAATAAATCTCGCTCCTGTGTCCCGATCTCTGAACCCGTTTCGGTAATATTCACCAAAACCAGTTCAGTATAATTCCGGAACAACATGATAAAGTTCTGTCGCAATCAAAGCATTTTTACGTAAGTTATGACGCATAAGGTTGATGGAATGGATCCCGCTCCATGTCCTGACCTTTGACCCCATTTCCAATAGGGTTCGTCCCCGGGTTGTCTCCTACAACATACTAAAATTTCATCGAAATCGAACCATTTTTACTCGAGTTATCGTGCGGACAGACAGACAAAGCTGGAGCATATACGCTTCTTCAACCAACGGTGGGAAAGCGTAAATAAGCAGCAGCCCGTCTCAAATTTAAGGCCACTGGTTTCATGCGGAAGAGAGAGAGAGAGAGCTATTGCCGTAAAACAAACACATCACCTATGCGTCGAATCTTGACCCATCACGAACGAATGATTAGAAGTCAGTGTCTGATACCGCTCGGTAACGGGAGCATCGGTTCTGGACGGAGGAGCAACGTTGCATGATCACGACCACGGCACGATCGTTGCATCTCAAGAAGTTTACCGGCGTTCTCTTTTTTCCTGGAAAAAAGCACACACGAAGCTCTGACAGACCCAACAGCGCCTTCTTTAAAACAGCTGAAAATCCATTTCCTTCGAAGCGCCGTAAAAGTGATAAGAAAAAAGCTCGGCACTTTCAAGAGGGTGTTTCACACCTTCGGTTTCCTCCTATAAGGGAGGATGCACCGGACCAAGCTATACAATACTTTGTTTTATTGATGCAGCTCAACTAAGACTTTTTTTACTCCAGTTTAGAGTTTTAAAGCGTTCTAGTTTTTACTGTATGGAGCGAGAAAATTTTCAAACAATTGAGAGATTGAAGCACACGAAAATGAATAGCTTTCCAACATAAAGAAATTACGAAACAATTTCCTAATTTGAACTAATCTACATTTTGAGGTTACTCACCTTTATCCCAAATATCATTTAAGAGGTTTACATCTGTTACACACCTTTCCAACACGTAATTTTCAATAGTTACATCGTGGTGCAAGGCCCAAAAAACACACGTCATTTTCAACTCACGCAAAACTTCTTTTTTTTCTTTTTTTCCCCAATGACTAAATGCCGATTCAAAATAATCAACTACAATTACACATAATTCAACTCCCTAAAACACACTTGTTTTAAGGAGTTGAATTATGTGTAATTGTAGTTGATTATTTTGAATCGGCATTAGTTAAGGGAGTTGAATATACACTGGCGGAAAGTGAAAAAAGAACACCAAGAAGGAATTGGCGAACGATCATGAATTTTACATATGTTAAAGGGGTCGAGTTTACGTAGGTGTGATGTTAATTTCGGGACCAACCGGTGAGCGCTTACGCCACAGCACGGCATAATATGCAAATTATCGTCGGTGGTATTTAAGGAGTAGGGCGAAGTGAATGTAATCAGTCGTCGGCGTACGGGTGACGGATCACTTTAGCCGTGTTCATTTCGTCCACGCTCACTTCGTCCAGTTCATTTCGTCCAACGTTCACTTTGTCCACTGTTCACTTCCTCCGCTGTTCAATTAGTCCAATGTTCTCTTCGTCCGCTGATAATTTCGTCCACATTAATTTCGTCCTCCGAATGAATGGAACACTGTGAAAATTATCTGTTTTCTTGTAGTTTTTGTGATAGGTAGGAGAAAAGGTCAGCGGACATTGCTTGCATGCGTCTGAGTTTCTCGATTAAATTACCACGATTTAAATGTTATTTAAAGTAAAACAAGGAACTTAACTTTGAAGAACTTTTTAACTCTTTTGTACGGTACGACGTCAATCACTATAGCATGACTCATGCTATGTTCATAAAAGGAGTGTAAAATGGGATTTTGTAATAACGCTGCACTTTTACTTAGGCACTAAATATTTACATAAGATGCCAAGTTATTAATATTTCTCTTTTACTTACTTAGGCACTAAATAATAATTTCTATGCCTCATGCGTAGGCCCTTTTGACCTTTTTTATTCTGCCGATGTCATATTCAAAACGTTTACATATCCACTCAAGGTAATCATATTGTGCTTTTATTGAGGCACGAAATATTAATTCATAAGCCCTAGGCTTAATCCGTTTCAATAGTTTTTATTCTACGGATGTCATATTCATATTGCTTACGTGTCAATTCAGGGTAATAATATTGCGCTTCGCTCAGGCAGTAAATTTAATTTAATAGGCCCTAGGACTAGCATTTTTTCACAGTTTTTATTCTGACCATGTGATATTTGTAACGTTCACGTATCAACTCAATTTAATTATACTGAGTTTTTACTTTGACACTAAATATTATTTCATAGGGCCCAGGCCAATGCCTTTTTTACAGTATTTATTCTACGGATGTCCTATTCATAACGTTTACATATCAAATTAAGGTAATAATAATACGCTTTTGCGCAGTCATTAAATATTATTTCATAGGCCTGAGACCTAAGCTTTTTTTACATTGCTTATTCTACGGATGTCATATTCATAATGTTTACATATCAAGTCATGGTAATAATATTGCGCTTTTACTTAGGCACTAAATATTAATTAATTGGCCTTTGGCTTAGGCGGTTTAACAGTTTTGAATCCGCCGATTTCATATTCATATAGTTTACATGACATAAAAATTTTGTAATACTGCGCTTTTTACTTAGACACTAAATATTAATTCATAGGCCTTAGGCCTAAAATTAATATTTAGTATACCGATGTCCTAAGGCCTAGTAATTAATATTTTATGGTTAAGTAGAATATCAATATTAATAACTTGACATGTTATGCAAATACTATGAATATGTAGTGTAATGCCTTAAAAACTGTTGAAAAGGCGTAGGGCTTACTACTTAATGTTTAGAGCCGAAGTAAAGGTGCAACATTAAAAACTTGACTTGATTTGTAAGAGTTATGAATACAATATAGTTAGAATATAAACTGTGAAAAAGGCCTAGGCCAAGGGCCTATGAAATATTATTTAGTGCATTAGCAAAAGCGCAATATTATTACCTTAATTTGATAAAAAATGTTACGAATATGACGTACTTAAAATAAAAACAGTGAAAAAGGCCTAGGCCTAGGGCCTATGAAATAATATTTAGTGCCTGAGCAAAAAGCGCAATATAGCAAAAGCGCACCTTGACTTGATACATAAACATTATGAATATGACATCCGAAGAATAAATACTGTAAAAAAGGCCTAGGCCTAGGGATTATGAAATAATATTTAGTGCCTGAGCAAATGCGCAGTATTATTACCTTGATTTGATATGTAAATGTTATGAATATGACGTGATTAGAATAAAAACTGTGAAAAAGGCAAGCAATGTCCTCTGACCTTTTCTTCTAACTATCACAAAAACTCCATGAAAACAGATAATTTTCACAGTATTCCATTCATTCGGAGGACGAAATGAATGTGGATGAAATGAACAGTGGACGAAGTGAACATTGGACTAAGTGAACAGCGGACGAAATGAACAGTGGACGAAATGAACAGTGGACGAAATGAACAGTGGACAAAGTGAACGTTGGACGAAATGAACTGGACGAAGTGAGCGTGGACGAAATGAACACGGACGAAGTGAGCGTGGACGAAATGAACACGGACGAAGTGATAGGGAACCGACGTACGGACACGTGCGAAGACCCTGAAGAAGCTGCAATGCCTGGATATGGAAGACGTGTACGATTTCAGCAGTTATAGGACTTTGAGCGAGGTCGTCTAGTCGGACTCCGCGAGGCCGGGTGGTCGTATCGTCGTATTGAGGAGCGAATTGGACGGGAAGTATCGGTGGTGGTACGATGGTGGCGTAGATGGTCCGAGGAACATTCCCACACGAGAAGACGTTGAACCGGGAGTCACAGACGGAGTGATGAGCGGACCGATCGACGCATAAGAAGAGCGGCGTTGTCAAGCGGAACATCCACTGCGACGCAAATCCGACCTGCCGTTGCACCTGAGGTGACTGTGCGAACAATCCGCAACCGTCTATTGGATGCAGGACTACGTGCACGTGTGCCTCTGGCATGTGTACCTCTGCAGAGGTACACCAGCCCACCGTCAGGAACGGCTGCAGTGGTGTCGCCAACGTCTGCACTGGAGAACGCAATGGCGATCTGTCGTGTTCAGCGATGAAAGCAGATTCTGCTTGGGAGCCTCCGATGGCCGTATGCGTGTTTGCAGACGCACAGGGGAGCGTCTCCACCCTTCTTGCATCCGCCAGCGACACACAGGGACTACACCTGGTCTCCTGGTGTGGGGAGCGATCGCCTATCACTCCCGTACACAACTAGTGTTTGTACCGGGTACGTTAAACAGCACCTCCTACATCAACATCATCATTCAACCCGTTCTTGTGCCATTTGTAAGGTCGGTCCATCGTGGTGTTTTCCAGCAAGATAACGCACGCCCACACACGGCACGTGCAACGCAACATGCACTTCAGGGTGTGAGACAACTTCCATGGCCTGCACGTTCACCGGATTTGTCCCCCATTGAGCACGTGTGGGATTTTATGGGACAATCCGGTCTCCACGACAATCCCCGATTTACGCGTCCAGGTTGAGGATGCTTGGAACTCAATACCCCAAACTTACATCCAACATCTGTACGACAGACTCCATGCCAGAATTCCACAGTGTGACGCAGTTCATTGCGGTTCAACCTCGTACTAACCATGTTACATATAAAATGTTATTTTTCAGTTTACCAGCAAATACAGCTGTATTTTGCCATAATGTTTTGATCACGTTATCCTCTGTATTCCGTTATTATGCTGTATAAATTTCGTTGGTATCAGACGTCTCCTTCTTGGTGTTCTTTTTTCACTTTCCGGCAGTGTATGTAATTGTAGTTTGTTTTTAGGGAGTTGAATACACGTAATTCTAGTTGAATTATGTGTAATTGTAGTTGATTATTTTGAATCGGCATTTAGTTGGGGGAAAAAAAAACCCCAAAAAAACGAAGTTTTTTTTTTTTTGGGCCTTGAACCACGATGTGACTATTGAAAATTACGAGTTGGAAATGTGTGTAAGAGATGAAAACCTCCTAAATGATATTTGGGATAAAGGTGAGTAACCTTAAAATGTAGATTATGTCTAAATAGTACGTTAATAGTTAAGGAGCTAAGTGACATTTTTGACATTTGTAATACTGTATGAATATATGATAATTTGAACTAGTTCTGAAGTTTTACATTACCCTGTTACCAAACAACCTCAGTGGAAAAATTAACGAAGCTAATGGAAAATCCAAGAGTACCAAAACTAATCGTTTCTCAAGAAGTAGTACACAAAAAAGACGAAGAGTTTGTTTAAACAAAACAGCTGAAATTGCTCGTGCTTTCGTTTGGAGTAGAGCAGAGTTGTTAATCTTTCCTGCCCAACTAAAATAACAGAGATTGACTCGGCAGCCGCATTTTTGCGGATTTTCCAATCCATGTGAAAAAGATTTTTCAAAATCAGTTCCCAACTACTTATTTGTCTGATCTTTGAATGCATTTAAAAGAAATAAGAAAGAAAATTGTAGTTTTTTAAGATAGAGTTTGCCGCAAAAGGCTCAAGACATTATGATCAAAACTGTTCAAACGAAAACATTTCAACACGAAGATGAAGTGAAGAAACTAAAGAGTAAGATAAAAGTAACAAGGACTACTTAAAGCCAAAGGCAGACATAACATGACCAAGAAAAGAGTTCGGAAGGGGGAAAAAAAGAGGAATAACCTATTTATAGAGCCAAAAACAGCGGCGGCGGATTAGGATAACAAGGAGGAATTACGATAAAAGCAAACTGCAAACTTCAGCTTACATGGTACCACACATATTCTTACATCAGAAGCCTAGACTTAGAAGCAGAAAGAAACTTAAGCTTACGGACAGGGATTCGACTTAAGTCAGTATTTCCCGATTCCCATTTTTTAAAGTTCTAAACATCTACTACAAAAAGTCTAAGCTATATTTAAAAAAAATATCGCGAGCTTGCGGTTTCTCATACAGGTGCTTAGTTTTGCGGCCTTGTTTAATAAATAAAGATCAATTCGAGATCTGTGTGGTAATGTGGATCTTAGCATGATCGTAAAAACTTAATTTGTCATACAGAATTTTAAAAGCAGAAAACATTTTAATATCATCTGTAAAACAGAGCACAATCGATTTATATACTCAATGGGTGCTGCATTTCGTTTGGTACAACCGAATGAATACTTCGTTAAAAATGAAAATCATATGGAAAAATTTAAGAAATTCCTGAATGCGATACAGTGAGTAACACGAACTAAAAACAGGTTCACGCACACTTCAAAATGAAAACAACAAAATTAATAGCTACCAAATGTTTAAACAAATAAGAATTCCATCTGTTTCCGGTGACCACTATCAAAAGAACTAAGAACATTCATTATCGTCATTGTCAACCATTATCAACCCACTGCTGGACGAAGGTCTCCCAAAGTTTCTTCCACAACGATCTGTCTTGTGCCAGTCTCCTCCATGTTACTCCCGCATACTTTTGAATTTCATCCACTCATCTCACATGTGGTCTTCTTCTTGGTCCTTTCCTGTCCCTTGGAATCCAGTCTAAAATTTCGGCTGTCCATCGATGGTCTGTCCTTCTGGCAATATGTCCAGCCCATTGCCATTTCAGGGATGATTTTACTCTGATCAGGATGTCTTCCACTCTTGTCATTTTTCGGATCCACGAGTTCCTCTTCTTATCTCTCCTGGTTACACCAAGCATGCACCTCTCTATGCTTCTTTGAGTTGTCTGTAGTCTTTGTATGTCTCTTTTAGTTAAGGTCCACGTCTCTGCACCATACGTACGCACTGGAAGGATGCATTGATCAAACACTTTTCTTTTAAGACATAATGGCATATTGCTCTTGAAAACTATACAGTTTCTTCCAATAGCTCTTCAGGCAAGTTTTATACGCCGATTAATTTCTTCATCAACGTGACCCTCACTTGATATCTGCTGTCGAAGATAAATGTAGGTTTTTGTTATCTCCAGCTTTTCCACATTAATCGATAAATCTTCATTTCTTGTAAAAGCATTGAACATCACTTTTGTCTTCTGAAAGTTCATTTTTAATCCCACTTCTTTACTCTTGTCAGCAAGTTCCTGGATCATACTCTGCAGCTCTGATGGGGTAGTTGCAAAAATTACTAAGTCATCAGCAAAACGAAGGTGGGTTAGATGATCTCCATTAATCTTTATTCCTTTGTTTTCCCAGTTCAGTGATTGAAAGATATTTTCCAATGTGGCATTAAATAGTTTGGGAGATATAGTGTCACCTTGTCTCACTCCCTTTCCAACATTGTCTGCATTTATTTCAAATTGTCACCTGTTAACACACGCTCTAATTTGAGAGACAGGCAGTACTTTATAAGTAGATAACTAACACATATCTTGCTTCGGATGTTGTCTCTAGATGGAAGGAAGCTCGATCAAGAAGACTTAGAAGAAATTAATGTTTTCGGTGCGTAGCGCAAACTGAAACGTAAAACTGTTTGTAAATAAAATACAGGTACTCAGTTCTGATTGAGTCGTCAATTTGGAACGTAGGACTAAGACTTGCAGAACGGAGAGTTGAAATGAGCTAGTCGAGTATGGTTTCAAAGCGTTTATTTGATTTGTTATAACTAACACAGGTCTATGATATGAAAAGTAATTTACATAATTTTTATAAATAATGCTGAACACAAAGCTGAGTTGTAGAACGAATTGCGAACACAAAGCTGAGTTGGAGAACGAATTGCGAGCACAAAGCTGAATTCGAGATTGGCCGGGTACGGGTTCGATCGGTGTGTTGGATTTTTGTTTGGCGGCGGCTGCTTTCAGGCGTTCTCGATACTGTGAAAACAAAAGTCTGTCCGTGTCCCCTCACTCCGGAGTAAGTCGCTCTCCCAACTGAGCTACGCGGATAGAAAGTCTCGCTGCAGATTTGTCGTTTGACACATGTTTTCACCTCTGTAGTACGTCACATCATCTCCCTCTTAATTTTGTTTGGTCTTTGAAGCGAAGTAGGAATTTTTCATTAATTCCAAACAATGTGTGCAACAAACATCACACATTTTTCGAAGAACCCAACGGCCAGTGTGGATCCATTTTCCACAATCGGGCGCCAATGTGAAAACACAATAATACGATATAACACACTAATGTGTTTTTTTATTCCGTTAATAGGCGTAAAATTACAAAAGTTTCGCAAGCTTTCACTGCCAACGGACAGCTTCTTCAGGCTTCTGAATATAAACACTTAACAGAAACAGACAAAGAATAAATGCAAATGTAAAATTTAAAATCAATATAGCATAGCATGAGACTCGTATTACGCCTCGTGCTCATCGATTGTCCAGCGAGCTCTTAATGTTTAATACCTTGTGCCAGATAGGTGAAATTTCAGTAGTTATGTCTGTGTTACATACGTCACTGCCTGATATAATCTCGATTGATTCTCTGACTGCTGTTGACCTAGGACCGCTGTAGGGCGCAAGTCTTCTTATATCCTTCCAGATCGGTTGAGCATCCTTAAAATTCACGTCTCGTGCTAACGCGGTAGTCAGTTTTCTATTTTTTATATCCCGTTTGTGCTCTGCCTCTCTAATGTGGAAAGACCTCTTTGTCATTCCGATATACCACCTTGTGGATGCGTACGGGTATATTAATGGGATGCCGTATACCCCGGCTTGGGTGGACAGTGGTTGCCGGTCACGATCAGCGGTGAGAATGGTCCCGATCGTCCTCGGGGATCTTAGACCTACATCCAGCTTCAGCTTACGCAGAGTATTCGTGAGTTGGTAAGAAAATCCCGGGATATATGGTATGGATCCGACAAAACTTGCTCTTTCCGTAGGTGACCTTTGAGCTCGCCCTGTTCCTTTCAAAGATGCTTTATGTATTATCCTTTCGATACGCTCAATGTTGTAACCAGCTGCAGTGGCAAACTCTCTTAGGTTGCGGATTTCTGCTAGCAGATCCTCTTTTCTGAAGAGAGATCGTAAGCTCTCTTCGCTCGGGCTCTAAACATGGCGTACTTGTGCGAGCTGGGCGCTGCAGATGAAGAGAGAATCGGGTTATAAACGTAACAAGGTTTGTAATACATTTGCGTTCTAAGATTTCCTGATGGCTTCCTTCGCACCAGGATGTCTAAAAACGGGAGGCATCCATCCTCTTCATACTCAGCAGTGAATTTTATTTCTTGGTGGGTGGAGTTCATGCGATCTAAGAAACTATTTAGGGATACATTGTCGTGACTCCAAACAAAAAAGATATCGTCTGCGTATCTTAGCCATATCTTTGGAACTAGTCCTCCGGAATTTAAGATGGAATCTCTTCTATAGGTCTCAAAATGGCTTCTGCAAGCACGGCGGATAAGGTGGAACCCATTGGTGCTCCTTTTATTTGCTGGAACACCTTTGAACTAAAAGTGAAAAAAATTCGAATCAGTTAAAACTTTCAAAGTTTTTATGATGGCTAAGATGGTATCGCGGTCGAAAAGATTGGCATTTTCAATGAAGTTTTTAAGATTATCGGATGCTTCTTGCACTGGGATAGACGGGTACATCGCTGTGACATCGAAACTTCCCATAATGTCATCCTTCCCTAGGCAAATGTCTTTGATTCTTGCGATGAAGTCTTTGGATGAGGATAGGTCTGATTCTTGCGACAAGTCTCTCCGCGACGGACATCGAGAAGCCACACTTCCCTCACTCCGGAGTAAGTCGCTCTCCCAACTGAGCTACGCGGACAGATTTGTCGTCTTGACACATGTTTCCACCTTTGTAGTACGTCACAATACTCTCTAGTTCGTTGGGCTGCAGTCTTCTTGGGCTTCTTAACATTTATCATCACTTGCTCTTGCCTCTGGTTTTGATTTTCTCCACTTTTGCTTGCGTTCATCCTGCGAATTCCGCGGCATTGTCGAAAATGCTAACCCGTTCACACGACGACAATTTTTAAGAATTTTAGTTTAAAACACTGCAATATGTTATTATACATTTGAATAGATCTCGTCGAGAGCTTGCGAAACGATACCACGCACAGTCGTTTTGCACTCACGGTTGTCAAAATAAACCGTGATATTGCCAAAAGTGTTCACGGGCTCACAAGAAAATTTTTAAATGTTCAGTTCAAACCAGTGCGAAATATTTTTCGTATATATGAATAGATTTCGTCGAGAGTCAAACGCGGCGGCACACCCAGAAATATTGCATTACCTCCCTCGCGCACAGGGAGCGAGGGGAGCGTCCCGCGCACGTTGTATTGCGCAGTATGCGAATTGGACTCCATGCTGTTTAAGAATATGATAACACGATTAGTGAGCGGCACATATTTTTAAGGCTATAATAATTTCAATTGGGACCTATTTTTGTCACAGGCGGTCGGCCGTCAGTCGTCCCATACTATCCGCGGAGTTAGACGTAGTCCTACGTCAAAAATTACAAAAAAAGACTTACGGAACTTCACGATAATGCCAAGTAAGGACGTCTACTCGTAATATCACACCAGGGGTTGCGCTGGCTTTTCCAATGTTTTCGCCAATTTAGTCACCAAATTCAATTTGTTTTCGCCAAAGTTTTATTACACTATGAAAAGGTAATCGCCAAAGCTTTTTTTCCATCGCCAAAATGATTTCTTTTTCGCAAATTGCGAAGATGGCGATCGGCAGCGCGACCCCTGGGTCACACAATTCGTCTTTAAGACACTATGAACTACACTGAAGAGCAATTGAATTAGAGACAGCTGGCGTTATGCAAATGTGGCGCTGTGGGTGGCCCTGTAAACGGAAACGACATGACCTATCCAGCGATCCGACAATATAGGGAGTGATGCGACGGGAATCAGTAAGAGTCGGACGCAGTATGGGTAAGACGAAGGATCTAAGCGCATTTGATCGTGGGCAAATTGTCGGGGCCCGACGAATGGGTCACTCCATCTCGGAAGTCGTGCAGGAACTGGGATTTTCACGAGCCACTGTGTCACGGGTGCACCGTGAGTACATCGAATCCAGTAAAATCATCTCTGCAAGGGCCAACTGCCGTGGACAACAGCGTGTGGATGAGCGGGGTCATGGTCGGCTAACTCGCATTGTAACAGCGGATAGACGGGCCACCGTGCAAGAAATCACTCGGCAATTTAACGTTGGTGCACAAAAACGTGTAAGCAGCCACACCATCCAGAACCATCTCCTAGCTATGGGGTACAGAAGCCGATGTCCCACGAGGGTACCGCTGTTGACCGTACATCACAGGGTGCAAAGATTAGCATGGGCGCGGGAACATCGCCACTGCACCCTAGAGATGTAGAAACATGTTGCCTGGACTGATGAGTCGAGATTCACGTTGGTACATGCGGATGGCAGGATACGAGTACGGCGCAAATCACATGAAGCGATGGATCCTTCTTGTCAGCAGGGTAGTCCTCAAGCTGGTGGGGGTGGCATTCTCGTTTGGAGACTGTTTACGTGGACTGAAATGGGACCCCTGGTACGTGTGACATCGTCCCTCACAGGTCAACGTTATCGGGATATCCTGGACGACCATTTGCTCCCGTTTGTGCGTCTTCAACATCCCACTGGAGACCTCATCCTGCAACACGACAATGCACCGTGCCATCGCTCCCGAATTGTATCCGAATGGTTGGATGAACAGTCCACCGACTTGATCTCGCTTCCTTAGGCAGCTAGGTCACCTGACCTCAATCCCATCGAGCACATCTGGGAAGCCATCGAGAGAGATGTTCGAGGCTCTGAACCCCTCCATCAAATCTTCGTGAATTGTGGGAGCTTGTTCAGGGGTCGTGGATCCGTATGGCTTCCCAACGCTTCCGGTGTTTTGTCGAGTCCATGCCGAGACGAATCGCCGCCGTCATCAGGGCGAAAGGTGGTGCTACACGTTACTAGACAGGTATTATTAATTCAATTGCTCTTCAGTGTACATACCTACTCACTAGCACAGCTCTACAAGAACGTCACAGCCGCTGGCAGTGACGCTCTTGTAGAGCATTATCACCGTACACTGTACGCAACTTTTCACAAACTTGACGCGCGTTCTTCCCTTTACTGAAGTAAAACAGTAAAATATCGAAAATGCACAGTTTGGTCTTCCACCTTCAACTTGATGTCAGATCTCCGCAAATCAACCAAATCGCTCACTATTCCTTTTAGACTGCAGCTAGAACTGACACCTGTCGAATGCCATAGCGATAACAGAGCTGCGCATGCCTCTAGTACTTCCAACACCGCCCAACCGCCATCGGGTGCCGAAAAACGTCATGACTTTCCCAATAACCCAATATATTGTTCTGTGTGGAACTTGAACGGACACATCGCAATCTTTTCTAACAGGCCCGACCCGGGCTCGGGTTTGGCGGGCCAGCCCGGCCAGTGCAGACCTCTAGGGCATGTCCATGGGTAGCTGAAGACATTGTGAAAATATTCATTATTTGCTTCAAATTATTTAAATTCCTTTTGACTGATGATTGTGAGCAGTTGCTCCATGTACAAAATGTAAAATTTGTGTTGAAAAAATTAGTGGCAAAGCAGGTTAAGGAGTTGAATGTGATAAACGGAAAAATGTTCAAAATGTAATCAAACTAAATTTGAACTGGAACTAAAGTGTGCTTCTGTACTTTTGAACATCTTTTTAAATAACTACTCAAAGGTGAAAAATGACTGCTTAAATAAGGGAAAAGAAAATATGCTATGTTTGCAGCAGCTATTAATGAATCTGGTCTTGTGTGCCTCACTAAAAATGAGAATATCTTCAAATTTTTGCCGACTTTTGGCAATCATCATTACAGGTGAAATTAAATAATAACCCCAACTACCCGAAACCCCCATACAAATAAGTATATTTCAATCTTCATTTTTATATATTTTCAGTCTTCATTTCATGTGTCGGGAAGAAATTATCAAGCATGTATTTTCTAATACATTCATAATCATGGGGCGGGGGCGAAATTAGTACAAGATAAGTTTATTTTTCATTTATTTATTTCTGTGTGTACTATGACGTAGAAGTCTTGTCGTACTTCTACGTTATTTTAAAACCATAACCGTAAGATGAAATAGTTCCTAAATTAAACCTTAACGGCCAGACGAAACATGTAAACAACAGAAGTCAAACTTACGGAAAAGATGCTTTATTCAACATGTAGCACTTCCATAACAAATCGATATCAACATTAAACACACCACACACCAACAACGCTACGTTCCACATTAATCGCTCTCCAACACAACGATCTTCAACACAACGCCTTTTTCACAACGCTCTCAAGCAACGCTCTCCAAGTAACAGTTTACTCGTAGTTTATATCTCTCGTTCTTATCAAACCAGGCATACGTCACGTTCACTCAACCTCAATTATGTTGCCAACAGTATTCGTTTGAGAGAAAAGATATTAAGTTAAGTGTGAAGCATAACTGAGAATAAACTCAAGATTTACATAGGGAAAGAAACTAAAAAGGAAAGTTAATTTAGAATATACGTCACAGTACATTGTGCCGAAAGTTATACATTCTCAGTAATCATTTATTCTAGTTGGCAGCCTCAAAACTTTTTCATTTACATCTCTATGCCCTGCAACATTTATGCAGATAAATAGTAAGAAAATATTATCTCTAATTCCTAATTCCTTCAGTTTTAAAACAGACTAGGGGAGGGAGGAGACTAAGTTGTTAAAACCACACAGTGTTAGAATTAGAAATAATTATTTTACTGGCCCAGTGGACCACTAGAATTTGCAAGGCACTGGTCCACCAAATTGCCTACTGGTCCGTAAAAAAAAAACCTTAGACATTTACAATATATGCAGAAAATAATGTATCATTTCAATTAGATTATCTCCAGTATTTGTTTTTAAAACAACTGATTTGAAAGTGCAGCTCACAGAATAAAGAATGTTTCCAGAATAAGATTTCGATAGATTGGTGATATAACAGAGTAAGAATGCATTCCCAATCTGTTTTTAAGTAAGAATGGAACAAGAATATTTCAAGGGTACAAAAACTCACAACCTTTTTTTATGTTTTATTGTTTAGAGTTTAGCTTCTTTTTCCTTACTTTAGTCTTACTGCTCTGCTCATCCCTCCTATTTTCCCATGAAGTTAGTTTCAATCCCCCATTGAACACTGTCTCATGTAAATTGCTCTTTTACAAAAATTACCTTCACACATCCAATTGACGTTCTCCGTTAGTGTGTTTTCTTAGGGCAGAAACAAAGTCTCATGTCAGTAACTGCTGCATTCACTAGCGTGGGCGAATCCAAGGAAGAGCAGGAAATGTATTGTGATTACTTCTGCTCATTGTGAATGGTGGGGACGGAGGTAACCAAAAGTGGCTGTTGCGGTTACAAGACAAAGGCCTTTTTGTATTTGTTGTTTTTCCACTCCAGGGATAAAAAAAAAAAAAAAAAACTGTTATCCAACATCATTTCATGAACCTTTCATTACTTTGCCGCCTAAAAAGAAAACTGTACAGCAAGGTAAAAGAAATAAAAATTCATTTTTTAACTTGTGACAACTTAGGGGGAAAAAAAAACCTCACTGGCTATCTGGGTCAGTAAAATAAATAGTTCAGTGGTCCGGCAGAAGTTTTACTGGTCAATGGCCAGCGGACCACTGGGTAATTCGAACGCTGCCACACATAAAATGTAGACTGCAGTAGCATTATTAGCATTTTTTTTTTTGTGACTTTCTTTTTCAAATACAGTCAAACCCCTATTTAACGGACTGCGATTTAACGAATTCCGCGATTTTACGTACATTTTTTATGACACGGATGGAATCGCATCGAAATTAATGCTTGGTGTTTCCCGATTTAACGAACACATTTCCTCAATTTAGCGAACACTTTTTTTATTTTTTTAAACCACCTAACTATATGTTAACCAGCATTTTCAGGCTAAAGGTTAGCTAGGAAGAGAGCCTTGCGAAACAGAAAAAAAATCACACGTGCAGTTAACCAGCGTTCCAAAGAACACTATCTGCGACACAGCTTGACGGAATCATAAATCACTTTCCTGCGACTATCAAGCGCAAGCTTCTTATTAGGGGAAGCAAATGACCGACAAGTTCTAAAGGACCGGCAACGTTTTCTTGCATGGGTGGGAAGCAGGAAAAAGAAAGGCGGTGTGGGGGAGGAAATCTAGGGTACCCTGGGAGATTCTTGTTTTCAGCTACAGACATAACAACAGCTTTCTGTGAACTCAGGGGACACACACTGTACCTCTGAAATTCTTCCCCAAATTGAACCTCTGAAATTCTTCCCCAAATTGCGCTTCTTCTTTCCTTCTCAGTGTTAAATCAACAGGTCAAATTAAAGAACACATCTCGTTATGCAGCTTAGAATACTGAAATCGTTATTTAAGAAGCATCTCGGAAAAAGTCAACCACCCTATTTTTCTCGCAGTTTTCAAGTACGCTTAAATTTTGATGCTACTTATTGAAATCTGATATATGTATTTAATATGCAAAGTAAATGTGTACGTATTATAACATTTTAGATATTATAATAAATTTCGTAATTAAAAGTACTATAAATTATTTAAATTTCACTGGAAGAAAGAGAACTTAGCTTCTTACGTATTCTGTTATGAACACTAGCTTAATTTGAATACTGCATTCGAAAGGCTTCCTCAACTTCGCGAATTCCGCGATTTTACGTACAAGACTGTTAGTCCCTTGAAGTTTGTTAAATCAAGGTTTGACTGTACGTTCTCAGTCTTAATTTAGGAACAGTTTGCCTCTTCAGATTTACTATTTTTTTGGATGAAAGCAGTGTTATTTGATCAGGAAAAGTTAAGGACTACATATGTAATTTTAGAGGCTGTTATATCAATTTTTCGCCGGTTTTTCTTTCACAGGCAAATTGCAATGCAACAGTACGTCAACGTACTAATAGATTGCATTTCAGTTATTTTCTGCGTCTGTTTAAAACTGCGTTAATAGAGCTTTTTGGTTTAACCGTTTATACTCGTACAGAACAGAAATAGCGAGAAAGCGTAATTCCTGGGAAAGGTAAAACAGAACAACGTTTTTTTTTAATTTCGGTAGAACTGCTATGTCATAAAATAATTTTCAGAAAACTAAAATATGGACTTTATGTAAGCTCTTCTTTCAAGCATTAAGTGGGACTGAATGCCCAGAAACGTAGTGCTGTAACCTTCTTGGTGCGGCTGAACTGTTTTTGTGACGTCACACCAAGGCGTCGCTCAGTGTGACGTCCCAAAACGATGGCAAGCCCGTAAAGAGAGGAGGGGTAAGTAGCGGGAGTCCCGGCTGAACATACCTATAGAACAATATCAGCTCCTCGTTGAATCCTGCAGCCTCAAATCGAGTTTTTTTTTTTTAAAGTCCAAGGTCGGCCCAACACGTTATTTAGACACCGGTTCCTCATAATTTGCTAGTTCAGTGTATTTCAATACGAATTTTATTTAGCCTTTACAAATGTGCGAAAATATGATCATTAAAATACGCATAGGGGGCCTACTCATAAAAACACAGAGTTTATTCACAAATTTTAGATGAATAATTTCTGTACTCCGCGTAAGAATTTTAACGCTGAAGTAAGATGTAGTTTCGACGATACATGTGCTTAGTTGTTAAAAAAATGGGAAATTGAGAAAATTAAAGTATTTTTGCCACTTGTAATAATTACTTCGAACATTTAAAAATAACCCGCGCACATTGTTTCCGTGTCACTGGAAAAAAAGTTGCTACTTCTCTGAACAGCGAATGTGTCTCTATCAAACAAAGCAAAATTTAAGGAATGCAAAATTCTGTCCTTTGATTGCACTTAATCAGCTTTTAGAGAATACTTAATCTTATACTCGTAAAAAACGCGAAAAATAAAATACAGATGCGCTGGTTAGTACACACGAAACAAAAGGAAATATAATTAATTCAGACAGGAGAAAAATAACAATGGAATTCTACTCATTATTATTTTTTCATTCAGTAACGTGCGAAACAGAAGGTGGGAAAAAACACAAGTTTTTGTTGCATTGTACCTGAAGTGCAGTTGCGTGCAATGGCGTGAAAGAGAGCAAACCCACTTCTCATTATTAACTAGGGCGTTTTCGCCAAAAGGAGGGTTTGTCAGTCTTGTGAAAAGCACAGAAGGATAAATCAGCATTAATAGGCATAAAGATTAATGGATATCTATCTAGATATATTTCTGTTAAGATCTCCCTCATCGGTACACCACGAAATGATCATTAATTTAGTCCAATCACTTTCGCGAACATTAGTTTTATGAGACATTTAACGAAACAGCAGTTCTTTTTCATAAAAATTATCATTTGCAACTCAAATTTTGATTTAAGAATTACACGTATAATATATACACTATATTAACAAAAGTCACCGGACAACTAGAAGAGAAACACAACATAGCATTTATTGACATACATTAGTACGGTGTCGGTCCACCTTTGGCCTTAATGCATGCACTGACCCTTCGAGATATGCTTTCGACAAGGTTTTGGAACACAGCGATAGGCATGCGCTTCCATTCAGTACATAATGCTGCCGCTAACTGTTGCTTAGTAGTAGGCCTTGGCTCCAAACTTCTTAATGCGGCGCTCTAATTCATCCCATACGTGCTCTATGGGATTAAGATCAAGGCTCGACCAGTACACACACGATACGGAATTATCGTCAAACCACGCCGAAACAGTCCTTGCTTTATGGCTCAATGCATTATCCTTCGGGTACCAACAAAGCTCCATAAAGAATTGCCACAGAGTTGGTAGGGCATAATTGTGCAGAATATCGAGGTAGACGTGCTGGTTAACAGGTTTGTCCACGAAAACCAATGGGCCGGGATCATACCACGAAAAACATCCCCACACGACTACACTGCCAGCTCTAAACTTGACCGTAGGAACAGTACGCTGTGGTAAATAGCGTTTCCTCGGCTGCCGCCATACCTACACACGGCCATCAGACTGATGGATCGTTTATCTGGATTCATCAGTTCATATGACCCATTTCCATTGATCTACGGTCCACGATAAATGTTGTTTACACCATGCCAAACAACGAGTAGCATTCCGAGTGGAGATGAAAGGCTTATGAGCAACCGCACGACCACGGTAACCCATGGAATGAAGTTCTCTGTGAATGGTACGTGTACATACCGAGGTTCCAGCATTTTTACTCACCTGTACACTGAGGTCTTGTGCAGTACTCTGTCGATTAGCTGTAACGACTCTCCTGAGGCTTCGACGTCCTCTATCACTCATTTTCTTTGGTCTACCGGTACGGTTTGCTGCTTCAGGCACGCCATGTGTCTTCCACTTATTTAGTACATCCAAAACAGTTGACTTGGGTATGTTTAAACGCCTCTCGTTTTCTCTTATGGACAACCCACTAATATAACACCCAACAACCTTTCCTTTCTCAAAGTCAGTTCTCTCCCGCCGCGACATTTTCACTCAACCTCACAGTGCGATATGATCGCGGGACTTGTGGTTGTATTAGTCATTTTCTTGTAGGACTTCCGTCCACAGTGAGTAGAGTTTAGGTCCCAGCCACCTACAGCGAGATCGCCTTTTGGGCAGGACACAGAAACGGAAGGAATGAGAGCAAGTCTAGCGACTTTGACAGAACAGTTTGTAGTGATATTAGAGTACAGTAGATGGCGCCACCGTACAAGTACGACATTGCACATAGAGGGGTGAGAGAATTTCAGGGGGGAATAGGAAAGGATACCCATTTAACCAGTGGGTCTAGCCTGGGGGCCGTCACTTAACGTGCTCGTCCGATGCACGGCGGATATTCAGCGATTGTCAGCAAATCACACCATCTCTGAAAGATAAGCCCAGGTTCGAACCTGAAAACCTTCCATCGATAGTCTGAACTGCTAACCACTAGGCCATCCGCGGCTCTGATATGATCGCGGGCAGCTGCAGGCTTGTTTTCATACCGTTTTCAGCTGTACCACGCATCTTAACAACGCAGCGGATCCGTTCATTTGATTTTGAAGGGGTGTCCGGTGACTTTTGTCAATATAGTGTATATGATCAAAAGTATCCCGGCAGCTGTTTTGAGTAGTACATTTGCCCATTACGTCACAGTCATGACCCATACATGTATAAAAAGCATCATACACGAGTCTAACGAAGTAAAAAAAATGCTGAACTTTCTAACCAGGTAAAAAATAAGAGCACGCAGTGAAACAATGTGAATATAGAGCAGGATGAGCAAAACAGAATTGTTCATGTTAATTTACTTATGTAAATATTAAACTGGAACACATCAACACAAGATAGACGGACCACGGGGAAAAAATTACGATTACGGACGAAATCTTTGCTCCGTCAGACTTACTTTTTCGGAAATTCTTCCTCCATTTTCAAGGTGAAGTACAAATATTTATGCAATAAAATGGCATTTGACAACAACACTGGGCATAAGAAACATCGCGAGAAAAAAATAATTACGATCACGGGAGAAACCTTCACTCCGTCTAACTTCCGATTTCGAAAGGAGGAATTCCGTCTTCCGAGGGAAAACGACCCCTCATACACACATACACATACCATTATCAATCACCCCAAAATTCTGTTCGGTTTTGCATCGATCTCGCGAGTCACGCGAATGGAAGAATCTCCTGTCTGAATATTACTGGAAAATTTTCGCGCCGTCTAGCTTCCGTTTTCTGAAAAACATTTTCTACGTTTTAAAGCTAAAATACAAATATTTATGGAATAAAATTATATTTAACAACAACATTGGGCAAAAGGAACATCCCAAGAAAAAGAAATTACAATTTTCAATCCGTTTAACTTTCGTTTTCGAAAGTTTTAAAAGATGAAATACCGTTCTTTGACGGAAAACGATCCCCTCCCGAAATAACTTCTCCAAAATTTCTATTCAGATTTGCATCGATCTCGAGAACGACCCAAATGACGACGGGAAAAAGCGAAATTCCGCGAATCCGCAAAAGAATCTAATGTATGAGAAAGACACACGCGGTCTAGCAAACATCTTAAACAAGCATGAACAGTAGAATGGGCCATACGGCAGAGTTCAGTGACTTCGTTTTCGAGATCGATGCAAGTCTGTTTGGGAAACTTCTGCCTTGCTACATCTGCCCCGATCATGTAAGTGATGTCATTGTGAATTGGAAACGCCTAAGAGCAAGACCAGCGCAATCGCAACTTAGCAGGGCACCTTAAGTGACAGTGCGGGACAGCCGAGTTCTGAAGCGGGTAGTGCGACAAAATCGCCTGTCCTCGGTTGCAACACTCACCACAGAGTTCCAAAAACGCCTCTGGAAGCAACGCCAGCCAGAACTATAACGGTTCGTTGAGAGGTGATGGTAAATGGTTTCCATAACCGAGTCGCCCTATACAAGCCTAACATCAGCAAGGCCGACGCCAAGCGTCGGTTGGAGTGGTGTAAAACTCGGCGTCAGTGGGCTCTGGAGTAGTGGAAGCCCCAGTGGTATCTGGAGTAATAGAAACGCATTGTCTGCAGTGACAAAACATGTTTCACTCACCGTCTGGCACTCCGACGGTCGAGTTAGGGTGAACGCTACCTAGCCGACTGGGCTGTGCAAAGTGTAAAGTTTGGTGGAGGAGGCATCATGCGGTGGGCAGTTTTTTCATGGTTTGGGCTGGGCCCCCTAGTTCCAGTGCAAGGAAATTTTAAAGCTGCGGCCGACAATGACATTATCGACAACTCTGTGCTCTCAACATTATGGCAATAGTTATCGAATCATGAAAGAAATACGGGATTACACCATATAACACAAATTTTGAAGATGGCAATCCGATTTTTGGTGTAAATGTTACAAGGATGGTAAGTCAAATAATATCCGAAAATTTGAAAATTTCATCGTCCTGGAACGGGGCACGAATACGCATCTCTCAGAGCGCCCGGGTATGCTAACCACTGCACCACCCAGAACGACCAAGTCTCAAGTTTCCGATTAATTTGAATAAAAGCATCACAGGATTCGCTAGTCGAAGCAACCGGCATTCATGTTTAGCGAATCTGGAGGTTAAGAATCCTATCCCGTGATTGCCCGGAGGAGCAGATAAATCATGAATGGAATAAGAGATTACACCATACAATACAAATTTTGAAGATGACAATCCGATTTTTGGTGTAAATGTGACGAGGATGGTAAGTCAGATAATATCCGAAAACTTGAAAATTTCGTCGTCCTGGAGCGGAAATCGAACCCGCGTCTCCCGGATAGATCCTATATATCTGATTGATTTTATTTAATCACGCTCCAGGAAGACGAAATTTTCAAGTTTTCGGATATTATCTGAATTAACATCTTTCTTACACCAAAAATCGGATTGTCATCTTCAAAATTTATTCGTCATATTCGTTCGCTTTGAAGCGTCGGAACCACTCTCTGCATGTTGTTTCCGATAGGGCAAGTTACCCATAGGCCTGCACTAGCAAACGATGACTTTGCGCTGCAGATTTCTTGAGATGAAAGCAGAAGAGTAATGCTTCCCGCAAATGCTCCTTTTTTGCTACGAAACTCGACATCGTGAATGCGATACAAACTCGTGTTCTGTGCCCTCCGATCGCGTGTCACACACTGCTTCGCCCAGACTACGGACGGTACGCGCGTGAACAAGGGAGGTCACGTGTGACCCGGGTCACAGCGCACCACTGCTGCGCTCTATTGGGTAACAGCGGGAATTAATTCAAGCACCTAATAATGTCACCTAAATGTTTCAATCACAAATGCCACCCCGGTGGCGCAGTGGTCTAAGCGATGGCTTCTGGTCATTCGTCCGAGATGGGTCCGGGTTCGAATCCCGAGAAGAATGGGTGTTGTGTTTATCTTACGGCGCTGGCTCTCTCCCTTCCCTGGAACCAGTGGCCCTAAATTAGGGACGGGCGACTGCTTATAACCCACTGAGTTGCTCACGGTGGTCGTTAAGCTTCCAATTAAAAAAAATCACAAACTGCGAACAAGAATGAAAAATTTCAGCGCTATTTCTATCCATGGCATTCAAATATCCGGTTTCCGAAGAAACCAACTTGGTGAATTTATCATGCATAAAATCTTTGAAAATAAAGTTTGATCCCTTCCATTTAGGTCGGTTGATTTATTAGAAAAATTTCTAGCTTGGAAACTTTTCACGGGTTTTTTGTTTATGGCCCAATCAAGGTACGTACTGCGCTTTGTCACGCACTGTCTCTCTTTCTCTCTTACACACACACACACACACACAGGCTTCAAAGCCTACCACGGCGGCTTTCCCTTTTCCCAATTACTAATGACATCAGACAATACTAAAGAACAGAACAAAGCACTTCCACGATTAGTCAAAACCTCTTTTCACTTCCACTCTAAGCTCTCTCTTTTTCTGAACCTCCATTTATTTGACGTAGGGTTACGTGTAACTCCGCGGATAGTATGGGGTGACTTACGGCCGAGCGCCTGCGACAAAAATAGGCCCCAATTAAAATCTTTATAGCGTTAAAAATACGTGCCGCACACTAACCGTGTTAGCATATTCCTAAACAGCATGGAGTCCAAATCGCGTACTGCGCAACACGTCGTGCGCGCGACGCTCCCCTCGCTCTCTGTGAGCGGGGGAGATGATACAACATTTCTGGGTGTGTGGCCGAGTTTGACTCAGTCTATCTCGGCAACCGTGAGCGCAACACGACTGTGCGTGCTATCGTTTTAACCCTTTAAGCGGCCGATGAATCTGAACAAAATGGCGCCCAACATTTTCTGCCCTCCTCAAACAGAACTGTTGACATAGTGG
This sequence comes from Macrothele yani, assembly GCA_039090855.1. Classification (NCBI taxonomy): domain Eukaryota; kingdom Metazoa; phylum Arthropoda; class Arachnida; order Araneae; family Macrothelidae; genus Macrothele; species Macrothele yani. Next base: position 123,086,298 of record CM076996.1, read on the forward strand.
CCGGGTAATGCGAAAGCTATGGCAAAACTATTCCTTTCCTTCTCTCATGTCACCCGAATCGTCTATATATCTGTAGCTCGTAGTAAGTGTTCCCTTATGGTCTTTAGTCCTATATTCTATAGTTTGATTCCCTTACAGTGTTTTATTCTCTGCTCCATTAATTACCCAAGGAATGATTTGGAAGGGCTAGTCCTCCTGACGCGAACATCATGCCACTGAGTAGAAGCAAGTTGCTGAAGTATCTTTTCTCTCCTTACGTTCCTCGCCATTTTTGCAGTATTTTAGGGAGAAAAGGTAATATGATAAGAAGGATTAAGGGAAATCATTCTCCTTAAATGACCTCTTTCAATGACCAACCTAAGAGAAAAGCAACGCTTTCTGCTGTGCAGGTTCACTTGTTCCTGTCGAGTTCAGAGATAGCGAATGTATTCGTTCGAGCTGATTTCAAACTATTATGCTAACCTCGAGTTTATTCGTTCCAGCCAGGTAAAGGGTTAAAGCTCTCGACGAGATATATTCAAATATATAAAGAACGGTGAACACCCGTTTTCCCTAATTACGTTTACCCCAATGGCGTTTCCCCGAAATCGCTTTTACGCGAATTCCCATTTCCCCTAATTTCGTTTCCCCTAATTTCATTTCCCCCAATGGCGTTTCCCCGAAATCGCTTTTACCGGAATTCCCATTTCCCCTAATTTCGTTTGCCCTAATCTCGTTTCACCTAAATCTCGTTTCTCCCAATGGCGTTTCCCCGAAATCGCTTTTACCCGAATTCCCATTTCCCCTAATTTCGTTTGCCCTAATCTCGTTTCCCCTAAATCTCGTTTCCCCTAAACACGTTTACCCCAATGGCGTTTCCCCGAAATCGCTTTTACCCGAATTCCCATTTCCCCTAATCTCGGTTCCCCTAAATCTCGTTTCCCCTAATTAGCATTTGCCCTAAACACGTTTACCCCAATGGAGTTTCCCCGAAACCTCTTTTACCCGAATTCCCATTTCCCCTAATTTCGTTTCCCCTAATCTCGGTTCCCCTAAATCTCGTATCCCCTAATTCACGTTTGCCCTAAACACGTTTGTCCGTATCAAAGTTTCCCCTAAAACATTTACTGTATCAAGTTTGTTCTAATTCTCCTTTGCCTTGATTCGCGTTTTCCCCAATTCATGTTTGTCCTGATTTTCGTTGAGTGAAATAAAACGTTTCTTTTATCGCCAAAATTCAGGGGAAAAAATCGGATTTATCGTCAAATTTAGGAAAAAAATCGTTGTATGTAATTTTTTATCGTCAAATTTAGGAAAAAAATCGTTGTATGTAATTTTTTATCGTCAAATTCAGGAAAATATATGTATATTTAATCATCATCATCAACCATTTTCAATCTACTGCTAGATGAATAAAGATCTCACCATGTTTCTTCCACTACGGTCTGTTTTGCCCCAGTGTCCACCATCTCACTCCCACATGCTTTCGAATTTCATCCACCCATCTCCAATGTGGTCTTCTTCTGGTTCTTTTCCTGTCCCTTGGAGTCCAATCTAAAATTTCGGCTGTAGATCGATGGTCCGTTCTTCTGGCAACATGTCCAGCCGATTGCCATTTCAAGGATTTTACTCTGATCATGATGTCTTCCACTCTTGTAATTTTTCTGATCCACGAGTTCCTCTTCTTATCTCTCCTGGTTACACCAAGCATGCACCTCTCCATGCCTCTTTGAGTTGTCTGTAGTCTTTGTATGTCTCTTGTGGTTAAGGTCCACGTCTCTGTACCATACGTAAGCGCTGAAAGGATGCATTGATCAAACACTTTTCTTTTAAGACATAATGGCATATTGCTCTTGAAAATTATACTGTTTCTTCCAAAAGCTCTCCAGGCAAGTTTTATACGCCGATTAATTTCTTCATCAATATGGCCCTCACTTGATATCTGCTGTCCAAGATAAATGTAGGTATTGGTTATCTCCAGCTTTTCTCCATCAATCGACAAATTTTCATTTTTTGTAAAAGCATTGTACATCACTTTTGTCTTCTGAAAGTTCATTTTTAATCTCACTTCTTTACTCTTGTCAGCAAGTTCCTGGGTCATACTCTGCAGCTCTGATGGGGTAGTTGCAAAAATGACTACGTCATCAGCAAAACGAAAGTGAGTTAGATATTCTCCATTAATCTTTATCCCTTATATATATATATATACTGTATATATATATACCCAAAAGCAGAGTTAAGGACAAAATTGAAAACCGAATTATAAAAACAAATTTGTTAACACACATTCTGAAGATCATGACGCGCAACGCAGCAGTGATGAATATCCAGAAATTAAGTTGTATATATATAACATTGAACATGACGGGCGTCTCTTTTTTTTTTTTGATTGCAGGTTTAACGACCACCGTGAGCAACTCAATGGGCTATAAGCAGTCGCCCGTCCCTAATTTAGGGCCACTGGTTCCAGGGAAGGGAGAGAGCCAGTGCCGTAAGACAAACACAACATCCATGCCTCACCGGGATTCGAACCGGACCCCTTACGGACAAATGATCAGAGGCCAACGCCTTAGACCACTGCGCCACCGGGGCGGCCGGGCGTCTCTTGAACTATTCTAACCAAAAAATATCTTCTATTGGTACATATTCAAATAAATTGTATAAAACTAAAATTCGAAATAATTGGTTTTCGTATTAAATGAAATTATAAATGACATTATTTTTCCTATAAATTAAAAACTAAAGCTTTAAGAAAGCACACAAACAAACGTAGTTTCAGGTAAAATTAACTTTTGTAGCTTTTGTTTTTCTTTTTGTTACAAACTTCATAACAATGTCCAAATTGTCAAAGTCTGTAGCAATTTTGTTTTAATTACTAACGAAAAAAAAAAGTCGTTGCTGTTTTACATTTAATCAGAAGTAACTTTTCATATTCTTAAGTTTGGAAAACGATCTATCGGCGTAAGCCACTGCTACAGACAGTAAACATTTGAAAAGAGGATTTTGTGCACCTTATTGCCGCTATCAATTCTCAGGAATGAAAAAGGGAGCCATTGTAATTTTTTTTTTAAATTACAAAAAATTTTCTTTATCCTTTTTGGATTTCAAGTTCAACAGAAAGAAAAGGAAATATGTTTATTTTCAGGCAGTGTAAAAATCCATAAAATACGTAACAAATTTCGTTTAACTTAACATTGTAAACGTGTGCAATGCAACCCCCCCCGACAGTTTTCTTGAAGCAACACTTGCCCTCAGATAATTTGTTGACTTGCAGGTTGTAAATGCTGAAAATCTCCAAATCTCCCGATCAGACCAGAAATTCTTTATATGTTATACTTTCGGTGTTACTGCACCCCCCCCCCACGAAAGGTTTCGTGAGGCAGCACATGCCCTCAGATAATCAATTGCAGACTTGCAGTTTGTAAATCCTGAAATCTTTTGTTCGGTTGTAGATCATAAACATTTTTTTTAAAGAATTACTTTAATAATCGCAATTAAGAAAAGACGAAATTACGGAAACTTTATGTGATTTAGATAACCAACTTCCAAGAACATGGCCACGAAGCGGTCGAAAACGCAATTGTTATACGGCCTGTTAAAATTTTTGTGGCCAGTTCACCGATGGCCAGTTCTCCTACACCCAATTAGTGATGGTGCTAACTGAGAAAACATTCAAACTGGACAAACTGACGTCTACTGTTAAGCGGGACTCAATTAGCAAAAGGCATTTCCGCGGCTCATGCTTAGAGTCTCGTACGGTGGGGAGAAGGGAGGGGTCTAGTACGCTAAGAACTCTTAAAAAGTGGGCCTTCTGCGTTCATAATTCTAGCGAATGCTTTTCAATACTATCTCTTGCTTTAATAAAAGTTTAATGCGATGTAGTACTTTATCTGTGAGGAAGGGCAGCGGAGGGGGGGGAGCGTGACGGATACAATGGCTGCGTTAAGGACTAACCGTATAATGGTCCTCACCATGTGCACTTCTTTACACTTTTGTTGGCGTGGTTATCGACATCATCAACAAGAAAGGAAAGAATAATTCTCTTGCGATATCAAGACCCACCGTTTTATTTCGGTTAATAAAAATTATGACAAACATGAATTAGGGCAAACGCGAAATAAGGAAAACGCGAATTAGGAAAAACTTGATACGGGCAAACGTGAAATAGGGGAAACGAGATTAGGGGAAATGGGAATTCGGGTAAAAGCGATTTCGGGGAAACGCCATTAGGGTAAACGTGTTTAGGAAACATATGAATTAGGGGAAATGAGATTTAGGGGAACCGAGATTAGGGGAAACGAAATTAGGGGAAATGGGAATTCGGGTAAAAGCGATTTCGGGGAAACGCCATTAGGGTAAACGTGTTTAGGGCAAACGTGAATTAGGGGAAACGAGATTAGGGGAAACGACATTAGGGGAAATGAGAATTCGGGTAAAAGCGATTTCGGGGAAACGCCGTAGGGGTAAACGCGTTTAGGGCAAACGGGAATTAGGGGAAACGAAATTAGGGGAAATGAGAATTCGGGTAAAAGCGATTTCGGGGAAATGCCATTGGGGTAAACGCGATAAGGGCAAACGGGAATTAGGGGAAACGAGGTTTAGGGGAAACGGGATTAGGGCAAACGAAATTAGGGGAAATGGGAATTCGGGTAAAAGCGATTTCGGGCAAACGCCATTGGGGTAAACGTGATTAGGGCAAACGGGAGTTAAGGGAAATGGATTAGGGGAAGTGAGGCTACGCGTAAAGAACATATTGCACTGGATTAAACTAAAATTTTAAAAATTTATTTTCGTCTGAACGGGTTGACATTCGCAGAATGAACGCAAGCAAGAGTGGAGAAAATCAAAACGAAAGGCAAGAGCATGTGATGAGGAATGTAAGAAGCCCAGATAGACAGAACACCACGTTGGGTAATTCGTGTATCGATCAGCTTTGTGTTCGCAATGTATCCAACATTATTTGTAAAAATTATGTAAGTTACTTTTCATATCGTAGACCTGTGTTGGCTATAACAAATTAAATAAACGCTTTGAAACCATACTCGTTAGCTCATTTCAACTCTCCGATCTGCAAGTCGTTGTCCTACGTTCCAAACTGACGGCTCAATCAGAACTGAGCCTACCCGTTTTTTTTTTTTTTTTTTTTGTTCTTTTTTTTTTCTGAAGCTAAAACAAAACATCTTGCCTCCAAATTTAAAGCACATTTTAGTTACTATGAAATGTTTTACGAAAATCTGCATTTATTTCTAAAATTTTACAAAAATAAATACATTAATTATTTACGATATTGGCCATTAAAAAAAGGAAACATCTACTTTGGAGGGGGGGTTGCAGACAATGGGTCCGCTACTAGTTTCGAGAATATGAGAGTTGATAATCATTTTTCAGTCACTAAATTTAGTATTTAATTATTAATGGTAATGTTACATCATACGGTAGCTATTTTACACATTTATGTCATTTTAATTTTTTGCATAACATCAATGTTAGTACTCGAATAAGATTTGTTTTAAATAAATAAAATATATTTCATAGTTTTCAGATGCTCTATTCTTCATACAGAGTTCCTCTTACGCGTATTATCTATGTATGTCCAGCACAGTACAAACTTATTTCATTTTAACTTTTACATTAAATTCAATGTTAGTAGTGTAAAGCTTTATTTAAAACAAGTAACGCGTGTATTATATTTTTCTGCCGCTAAATGCTATGTAGTGTTCAAGAAAAGCCATTAGTACAGGGTGTCTCACTTGTTACCGAACCCGGCATTTCTTTAATAATATTAACACCAATGAAGATACTGCAACGAAATTTGAAGTGAACTTACTCCGTTTCGTGCGAAATGAGATGACATCTCAACATGTGCTGGAAGTGTCCACCATTTGCGTCCAGACAGCATTAAACCAGGCGCACCATATTGTGGAAAGTTCTTGCAAGTACGTCCTCCGTCACTGCCTGAATTTCTTCGGTGATATTTGCTTTCAAGGCATCTATGATTCGCGGTTTCTTTTAGAAAACTCTCCCTTTTAGACATCCCCATAAAAAGTAATCAGGAAGCGTCAGATGTGGCCAGCGCGGTGGTCACAGACCCTTCGAAATGACGCGGTCGCCGAAAAAGGACTGAATTTCCGCCATACTGGTGTGTGATGTCGCTCCATCATGCGGGTAATATCCAATGGGGAGTTCTTCGTCGTCCAATTGATATCTGAAAGTGTTGAAGATTTCCATATATGCAGCTGTTGTGATGTGTGACGTGCCTGCCCCGCACGACGCACACGACATAAAGGCCAATAGCAGCGAGAACGAACGTCTGCGTAGCTCAGTTGGTAGAGCGACTTGTTCCGGAATAAGTGGACTCGGGTTCGATCCCCGGCGTGAACCAAAAATGACGAAGAAATTTACTTCGTTATAATGGCGCCCGAACTTCTCGGATGACCCGGCCGTAAAAGATCTCGCAATGGTGTGATGTTCTTTCCACACCGCGAGATAGGAAAAAAAAAAAGAATCCCTTCTTCAGCGCTTCGAAAAATAAATGTGTGATGTTGCATTCCACACACACTAGATTGACTGGGAAATCTCAAGTGCACGTTCTTCAGCGGATAGCTGCCTACGACGATTCATGGTCACGGCTGACCCGTGGGCCATGCCCCCGGCCCTCTTTCGGGGTGGGAGATGTGACGTGCCTACCCCGCAGGACACACACGACATAAAGGCAGATAGCAGCGAGAACAAACGTCTGCGTAGCTCAGTTGGTAGAGCGACTTGTTCTGGAATAAGTGGACTCGGGTTCGATCCCCGGCGTGGACCAAAAATGACGGAGAAATTTACTTCGTTGTAGATGGTTGTATCGAAGAAGATAGGGCCAATTATGCGGCGCCGGGTCATTCCACACTAAACACCAATTTTCTGTGAATGAAGAGGTTCTTCATGTATCGCGTTGGGATTTTCACTGGCCCAAATACGGGAATTTTGAGAATTGACGTATCCGGACAGGTGAAACCACGCCTCGTCCGAGAACCACGTGTAGTCCACAATGCCCGGATTTTCCTGAAGAAATGCCTGAAACCATCGACAGTATGTCACTCTTTTCACGTGGTCAAGCTCTTTCAGTTCGTGGACCACGGAGATACGGTACTCATGAAGCTTCGCTTTTATCACAGCACGTTGACAAGTGCTTTTCGACAAACCTGTTTCCTGTGACAGTCGGAGAAGGGACTTCCTGACAGACGCAAGTAGTCGGCCCTTTACATTATGGGTCGTTTCCTCGGACATTTGTGGACGACCTCCTGCACGGTCGTCTAATAAAGTCCTCTTGGTTTCCAATTTCTTCGACAATGCCAAATGGTGAACTTGCTCGGCGGATGTCTGCCTACAAACCGCTCCAGGAACTGCTTTATCTATTCAGTTTTTTAATAAGTGCGAACAATAAACATTCGCTCCTCCAGAGTATATCGATACATTTTCCCACGTACGCGAACAGCCACGAGCGCTGACTATCAACAACCGTATTGTGTAGACACGCTCAGCGAAATGGCATGACAAAGCAGCAGAGAGGCGCGTCCGGCTGGCTGGCGGACTGCTCCTCAGTGGCGCCACACTTAGGAATGTGTCTGCCACTAAGGAGCACTCCGGCTGCCTTGCGTACAGCGCCGTGTTCAATGCTGTCTGGATGTAAATGATGGCCACTCCCAGCACATGTTGCGATGTCATCACATTTCGCACCAAATGAGGTAAAACCACTCGAAATTTCGTTGCAATATCTTCATTGGTGTTAATATTATTAAAGAAATGCCGGGTTTGAGAGGGACACCCTGTATTATTTCATTTATAGTAAATATCACTGGCAATTGCTGTTTTCATGGCAGAGTCGCGGGTCACATATCATTTGCTACTTCAGCGCCCCGTAGCACAATCGCGGCGTCGGGGGACGTATGTCGCAGATTTGATTTGGTCCTGCAGACAAAAACAATATCCCCAGATCCCTATTAAATCATCTTGCAGACTCCCAATCATGGATGCAAATTTTCCGTTTTTCAAAATTTTCGCGTCCTCACGCACCTTCGAAGCCGACGTTCAGCTCTCACATCAATGGCACGTGGTGCTCCGCAGTTTTCACTTCGCTTATTCGCAATGGTGCCATTTCTCCAGTCACGATACACTTTTAACCACAGCGCGCACGCGAAAAGTTCAGAAACTGAGCTGTTTCAGAAATACACTGCCACCCTTGGCCCGAAAGCCGATAATCATCCCTTTTTGCAAATCTGATAAATCGCTCCTTTTATCCATGATAGCAACGAGTGATATGCTTTCAGAATGTCCACAGCGCACCTTATATACCCTCCAAGCCAGCTCACGACACGTGCCTTCTTTCATTGGCTACGCGCTGTTGACGTCAAAAGTAGGAGGTGGTCACAATAATGTGACTCGACTGTGTATAATCCATGAACACTTAACAAGCAAGAATGAGAAATGCATAATGTTTAACATTAAAAAGAAAATCAGATATTCGAGGGGTTTTTTTTAATTAACGAAAGACATTGCTTTGTTTCTCTTGCATCTTTTTCTCCCCCTGCACAACATCGAGGAAATAGAATTTGCGAACTAGAGTGCAGCAGGAAACAGTGAACTTTATTTGTTTCTATGGTTTTTGTTCTTATCTTTTTTTTTTTTTTTCCTTTTTCTATTCTTAGTCACCTTCTTGGGTCAACTCGCTAGTCACCTGGCAGGTACGTAGCAGCCCAGCTGCTAATTTATTCATTGCAGTACTAAGTATACCATTCTCGTTACCGGAAAGGAAGGTAAAAGTTCTGACAGCAAACAAATTAACCTCTGAGCACCGACCTCAGCAGGCCATTACAACTTACTGAATTAATATATATGTAGCCACGGTCTTCATACAAGGGTTTCCATTTATAATATGCTCTACGTCGTACATAGGCCAAGCCGAAGCAGCGAAGTGATTGATATTACAGAAACTAATTTCGGAGAGTTACTGAAGATCTTCATTCAGTGTTCATAACAACATAACGGCAACGTTAATGATAATTCTTTATTCGAACAACTCATGATTTGAAGACTGTCTTTTCAAGCAGTTACTTTCATCGAACACATTAAAAAATATAGTAAAAGCTAGGTCATACGTATTTCTTCTTTTTTTATGGGAGGCTTAACAACCACCGTGAACAACTCAATGGGCTATAAGCAGTCCCCCGTCCCTAATTTAGGGTCACTGGTTCCAGGGAAAAGAGAGAACCAATGCCGTAAGACAAACACAACATCCATGCTTCACCGGGATTCGAACCCGGACCCCTTTCGGAGGAATGATCAGAAGCCATCGCTTAGACCACTGCGCCACCATATACGTATTTTTAAGGAATGGGCTTAAAAAACGTAAATTTCAAAATGTTAAATAGTATTGTAAAATTTGAAATGCCTTAAAAAATAGGGGGGGGGGACCCCTTGTAATTTCGATTACCATAATTTATAATGTAAGGCATACACTATATTATCAAAAGTATTTGGCCACTACCAAATATTTGCATAAGTGCAAAGAACGGTTGCGCAGGAAGGTGTGCTGTGAGTGGGGAGGTACGTATATAAAACTGAGATGTTCTGTCGTGTTATCAGTGGGCCGCGAATGGCCCAGTGGTCATCGTTCGTGACTACCACGGAGAAGACATCGGGTTCGATCCCAGACAGGAACGAACGCTCGAACCACTAAATATCCGCAGTGCGTCGGATGGGCACGTTAAGCCGTCGGGCCCCGAGTACTGCCCCCCCCCCGTTATAATAAATAAGGGCGTCTTTCTCCCCTTTCTACCTCACTCCCGGTGTCACTTTCCTATCGGGCACCGTAGCCCAAATTTCTTAGCTTCCTCTTTCTAAGGGTTGTTTAAGACCTGGGGTCAGACACTTCTTCCTAAAATCCTCTACATATGATATGATCTGTTATCAGTAACTCTGAAGCAGATATGCCTCGTGGACATGAACTTTCATAGTTCCAGCGTGGGCTGCTCGTAGGATGTCATTTGAGTAAACGTCTCCATACGGAGCATTGCAGCTAAACTTAACATACCAAAATTGACTGCAAGTGATGTCGTGTAGAGATAAAAGCGGGACGGTGCAACAACAACAGAAAAACGAGAAAAAAAAAACCGTGCTAGAAGGCCGCGCGAACTGAAGGAACAGGACAGAGGAGCCATGGTATGAAATGTTAAGATATCCCGTTCTTCCTCTGCAGTTTCCATCGCTGAAGTAGGAAATGCTTGTAATGGCTCGGTTAGTACCATAACTATCCGCAGAGAGTTGCATAGTGTGGGATATTATGGTAGAGCACCGGCACACAAGCCACACATCACTACCGTGAATACGAAGCGCCGTTTGGAGTGGAGTGCCTCCCGTCGTTTCTGGACTGTGGACGACTAGAAACCTGTTCTTTGGAGAAATAAGTCACCCCTTTCACTTTACCAATCTGATGGGCGTATTTGGATTTGGCGACAGCCCGGCAAACGATTTCGCCGGACTGTGTTCTTCCCACTGTTAAGTTAGGTGGAGGCTCCACCACGGTATGGAGTTGTTTTTCGTGGATGGGACTCTGTCCGTTGGTTATTACACCACAAACCATGAACTCTGAAGTGTACCTCGACGCTCCGGATAATTCTACCCTAAAAATAATGTAGCGGGATTATGGAAATCACCGTTGTCTCTTCCAACGCAATCGAGCACTCTGCCACACTGCACGGCGTGTGCACGACTGGTTTCTTGAAGATGAGGTGTAGTAGTTAAGACTGGCCTGCTCAGAGTCCTGATCTTAATCCCATAGTACACCTCTAGGATGAACTGCAGCAACGGATACGAAATCGACCACAACGAACCTTTTCGCTCTCGGCTTTGGGAGCAGCTTTGTAGGCTGAATGGAGAGCCATCCCTGTGAAGACCTACCGGAAATTGGTTGAGAGTATGCCTCGACGTGTTACCGCTGCCATTCAAGCAAAAGGCGGACCGACTAATTACTAATGGTGATAATAAAGCCATGTGTCGCAAAACATTGTGGTGTCTCAATACTTTTGACAACACTAGGACAAGCCGCCAACGGTAACCGATTACTCGGGTACAGTTGGCAAATTTTGAGCGAAGCTATTGTAAAATCAAAAGGTGTCAAAACCTGACCATGGACGATGTGATGTCCAAGCGCATGCCAAGTATCACGGTGATCGGATGTGTCACGTCGTAGCTATGCCCGAACAACTAATTGTCCCGAGTCTCGTGTAGAGTTTTTTAATGGTCGTATTTTATTCAGTTTTTAATGGCCATTATTTTTATACGACACGACCAATCGCCATGTGGGAGTGGGTGAGTTGCACCGGTAAGATAGCGAAACGGGCGAGTTGCGCCGCATACTTCTTTTTTACCGACGGGCACCGCGGAAGAATGCGAGGGATGAAGCAAGGTTCTGAAGACTCTGAATCTAAGAACTATAATAATGAAGCAAGGTTAAAAAGGGGTTTTTTTTTCATCCGCATAATTTTCCCTTCACACTTTTTCCAGGCTTAGGATTGCAGGGGCTAATAGCTTCTGGCGTGTTTAAAAAATTTGCGGAATGAGTTTCCATTGTCTTTGTCTTAAAGCAAGATTATGTTCTCTTGTCTTGTTTCATGATCTGTCTTTTACCTCTTTGTCTTATTTTTTCTTATCCCTCTTAGAACCATAATAAGAAATAACTTTTAAGAATTCAAATCTTGTAAGTTCTTTATTCTTGTACTTCCGTTTCCTTCTTTCCAAATTTCCCATCCTCTTCTTCAGATTTTGGTTTGGTCGCTTTATGACATTTCCACTATTTTTCAGTGCGTAAACATCAACCTGGATTTGCTCAATTAGTTCGACAAAAGCATAAATATATGGGCTAGGTGCACTGAAATTAGAATTGAATTGTGCATGCAATGATTCACAGGCATTAGTTGTTCTCTCTCTTTCTATTCTATCCGAAGCCCATATTATCTCCTTCTATTCTATCCGAAGCCCATATTATGGGTGGGAATTTGGCTTCTTCAGCTACATATGTATCTGTCATATAATCAGCGTAATTTTGCATCCTTCCATCCTGTGTGATATCAGACATCAAATCGTCCACGAAACAGTCTGCAACTTCTTCGTGGGGGTCCGGCGCAACTACCCCATGCGACAGGAGGGTAGTCCGGTGCAATTCACCCTTGAATTTGATTGACAGGTTCAGTGAAGGGTGCAACTGACCCTCGTCCCGCCATGTTACCAACCCCATGTTACTCACCATGTCCTTCCCTTTCTCTGTGGCAAGTGTCACCGCAATCGGCTGTAGATATTTAGAGGAGATAGGTAACAAACGGCCCCTTCTCAAAACCCGGAAAACCCCTAAAAATGCAAGCTTTTGGACGATTACTCCTCAATGACACGGAATTTCGGGAATCGGAAGGGGTCAAAACCTGACCATGGACGATGTCCAATCGTTGAAAAAAATCACGGTGATCAGATGTGTCATCTCGTACCTATGCCCGAACAACTAATTGTCTCTAGTCTCGTAAAGAGAGCTCCGCTCGGCCTTCCGCCTCGCTTCGCTCAATAATGTAGCCTTCATAGAAACATGAATATTTTGTTTGCTACCTAAAGCCTACGTCTATTTCGATTTTTGTATTAATTATTGTATTCTAATTTTATTAAAAAACAAGAACGATGACACTGAATTTTCGGTTGTAATGAGCACGTCTTTTGAATCTTTTCTTGACTCAAATTGATTTATCAAAGTTATTCAGAGTCAACGCAACCGGTTAGGGAAATAATCAACCAGGTTTCTACAATCAATAAAACATCCAGAAATAGAAAACAGTTACTTAGATGTTACAAAATTAACAAATGGCACACAAAAAGTTACTCATAGCATAAGGAAGGTATCAGAGACAAAGAGATTTTCAAATCGAAAAGTTAAAGTACGAAATAAACATGTAGGAGGAAACATGATATAACTCTATGCCTCGCAGCGGAATAATTTTACATAATGGTACAGTTGAAAAAAGGCGAAAAAAATTTTCATGGAAAAAGCTATGCTAAGGAAAAAGAACTTTTCAAATATGTCTCCCGGATGCAGAGATAGTGAGGAAAAGGTTTCGAACTTTATGCCCCCTAGCGGGATATCTGTGCATTGTTTAAAGAGGACAATGCTCCACATTTCTACTGTAGTGAATGGCATACAGCAAAGAAGAAATTTCGCTATAGGGTTTTTAGAAGCGGAGATAGAGCTGCAAACTGAACAACACAAACACCACCCAGCGACAGAACTGTGAACTACAAAGTCCTCATATACTAACCAAAAGTGTTTTAAAAAGTAAATGGCTTTCGGTGTTGAAATAATTTTTCAAATCACACATGCAGAATCACAGATATTGAGAGAAACAGATTAAACATTTGCGTCACATAGCGGCGAAATTTTGTATTATTTTGTGAAGAAAATACACACGCAGAGTTTGCACAGTTAGTTATATGTGACCGAAAAAGAAGATTTTCAATGGCGTTTTTAATCCCGCAGATATAGCTGTAAACGGAAATTTGAACTTTCGCCCTCTGTTGCCAGACTTGTGGTTTAGAGAAACTTCAAATTACAGGAGAAACATTTCGCACCGGAAACACTCTCCAACGAAGAAAGAACTTTTCAAATCGGACTCTTACAAGTAGACATACTGACAAAAATAAGATATACATCTACGCCCCTGGCGGAAAAACTGTTTTTTTTTTTTATTGAAGGTTTAACGACCACCGTGACCAACTCAATGGGCTATAAGCAGTCGCCCGTCCCTAATTTAGGGTCACTGGTTCCAGGGAAGGGAGAGAGCCAGTGTCGTAAGACAAACACAACATCCATGCCTCACCGGGATTCGAACCCGGACCCCTTTCGGACGAATGATCAGAGGCCATCGCTTAGACCACTGCGGGCGGAAAAACTATGCATTAATTTAAGAAGAAAGTATTCTGAAATGTTTTCCGAGGTGAGCGGTATGGGCCCACGAAATAATTTTTTCAGTCGAGTTTCCAGAAACTCAGATTTTGCTGCAAATACATCAGAAGCAGAAACTAACACTTACGCCCCCTGGTGGCGAAACCATTCCTTACCAAAAATTAGAAATTACATGCAAAACCTTTCACACGAGGAACTGTTTCCGATGCAGGAAGAATTTTTTCAAATTGAAGTTTTAGAAGCAGAGATATCGGGGGAAACGCAACTTACCTTTACGCCCCCTAGCGGAAAGTCTATGCTTTACTTGCAATTTTTTAAATTGTATGAGAAACATTTCGCATTGGTAATGCTATTCAACAAAGAAGAATTTTTTCAAATCGGACTCTTAGATATTGAAAAAAACTGAGATACAAATCTACGCCCCTCTGGCGGAGAAACCATGCAATAACCTTAAGAAGAAACTATTATCAAAGGGTTTATCGACATGAGCGGTATGGCGCCACGAAATAATTTTTTCAATCGAGATTTTGGCAGCTTCGATTTTGCTGCAAATGCATCAGAAGCAGAAATTAACACTTACGCCCTCTGGTGTCCATAAACCATTTTTTATCAAAAATTAGAACTTATATGGAAAACATTTTCCATCAGGAGCTGTAACGGTGTAGGAAGAATTTTTCAAATCGGAGTTCTAGAAGCAGAGCTTTCGGGGAAAACGCAATTTACTTTTACGCCCACTGGAAATTCAACTATGCGTAACTTGAAAAAGTGACTGTACCTAAAATAGTCTTCGATATAGATGGAACCGAAAAGTCAAAGATTTTTTTCAGTCGGATATTTAGAAGCCAATTTATAAAACAAAATGTATTTTGAATTTCCATATCATCTGCATTTACGTCCCCTAGCGGCGAAATTGTGCATAGTAAAAAAAAAAAAAAAAAACGTTATGCACGGAACATCTTTCTCACATTTCACGCTTCACAATGCAAAAAGAATTTTTCAAATCGGACTAATACTTGCACCAATGTATTTTTTTAAATGTATTTAGATTGTTCACTCTTTCCACGCTTTGATGGAGGTGGCCCTACTTTCATACGGTCCGTTAGATTTTTGGTTCCATAATATTTTATTACACCGTCGACATCTTTCTTAGTAATTATACACTTTCCACATTTTGAACAACAAGCAAGATCAAACAATAAAGAATTATTCACCGGTTCCTTAATGAGACGAAACAATTTCCAGCATTTACTCTTCCCCTTGTGGTTTTCAACAAGCACGTATTTGTTGGCCTCGCCGCTTTTCTCAACCGCCTTAATATTAAATCCATCCATATTAACAAATAAGGGGTTAATTTCGATATGACATGTCATGGGATCGGGATGTTAACACATCAATCGAAAACCTCTGAATGCTCAATATAAAAGATGCGATGTGAAAAGTAACTCTTAGTCGTACAGTGAACTTCGCACGGAGAGAGTAAATCAACTGAGGAGCAGGCGAATGGCGTTTGCCTGTACCTTACCCTGGACAATCGCACTGTAAAAGAACCCAAAGGAAGGATCATTTTACGATATGGTGTCGGTGTTTTTGACGTCGGTCGGTGTTTTTGACGTCGGTCGGTGGAAATCTTCGTTGCTTTAAAAAAGAGACAATATTTTTGCATGACAAATCATTATTCACTCCGTGGGCACCAGTATCGACTACAGAATTCCACAACGCGCATTTTTCTTTGGAATATATTTTCCTCTTTTCAAAAATAAAACGGGAAAAAGACCCGGTCAAAATTGGGTGAGGAACACCCTGACCCGACCCGTTGGACCCGCAAGAAATTGTCGAACCGTTGACCCGTTTCCATCTCTGGTGCCCACAGGCGGAAATACAAAGCGGTAACATAAGCAGGTTTTTTACGGTTTTTTTTTCAAAAGACGTGCTAACTAGGATAAGAAATTCTGTACGATTTCGTATTTTCAATATATATGAGAGAAAAAGCTTTACCTTTGAAATACTAGGTAGTAAATCTGAATAGGATTTTGTTTTTTGTTCAATACCCATATTAAACTATGAAATTAAAAGTTGCTGTCTTTAGCACGATATATTAAAACAATTTACCAAACCGTAAACAAATTTTACATTTTATTTACAATCTAAAAACCGTTCAATGAAAGTGACAAGTACTTTCGAAGCCACAATGGCTTCATCCTCAGGTCGACAATGACACGGTACAAGAAACCACCAGTCAATTTGTACTGCAATACGAGGCGCATCAGTTCATGAGTTCACCAATCAGGTAATGATGCCATCCCACTAAAACCTAATCGTTAAAGTTCAGATATAAAAAAAATAAAATAAATAATATGTACATAATTATACAAAGTCCCGAAGACTCAGTTGTGCATGTGAAGAATAAAGTGTTCGTCTCCAGGGTCTGTGAATCACAGTTGGTAGTTCAATGTTGCGGCACATTTCCCCGTAAGAAAGAATACAGAGACTTTCCAACAGAAGAATTGAGCGTTTGTCGACTGTAGATATTAGGATTTTGGCATTGTTCCAATCGGGGGTGTATCCATCCTGTTTAACTGCTGCAGTGAGTGCGATATTTATTGTATAAGTACGTAAGGAATATTTATGTTCAGACAAACGAGTATTTAAGGTCCGAAGTGTAGAGCCCACATAGTACTTCACTTCACTGTAAGTATCTTCAGGTATTAAAGGTATACTATACACACCAGATTTATTGAGGGTTGGAACCCTGTCTCTATCATTCCTCACCAGTGAAAAAACATTCCTGGTGCTAATACCAAAGGACATATTATGTTTTTGACATGTTTTTTTCAGAATAGTTACTAGTGGGGGTATGAATTCTATCTTACCAACGTATAGTGTAGGGGTAGTTTGAGTAGATAATGTGGTAAATCTCAGTCTCTGGAATTTTCGCAGAAGTCCTTGAAAAAGGTGAGGTGGAAAGCCGAACGATTGTGTCATAGACGAAATCCTGGTTAATTCAAGCTGTCGAGCTCTGCGTGAAGACGAATGAGTGAAAGCACGTTTTATCAAAAAAGGAAGGTGGAGACGTTATGTTCAAATGGATGAGATGATGAATAAGGAATCATACATGGGATAGTAAATAGTCTCGGAGTAGTAAAATATCCAGGTACGGCAGTTTTCCTTGGTCTTCAATTTCACAGGTGAACTTAATGGTAGGGTACTAGTTGGAAAGACAAACTGTAAAACGTTCTAGTAAAGACAAGGGATGAGACCAAAAGATTAGTAAGTCATCGACATACCGCAGAAATAATAATGGTTGGATTTTTTCTTTTTTCTTCAAGAGTTTGCATCAGTATTTCGGCCAGAATGGGACAAATTGGGGACCCCATTGGGGCTCCCTCCGTTCGATGATAAATGACATTGTCAAACTTAAAATAAGATCTTTTGGCTATTAGCTGAAAGGCCGCAATGACAGCGTTTGCTTCGAGAGGTGGAACAGATTTATTATCGTGAAGTTTTTTATCAATAATATCGTGAACCAAATGAAGAGGTACACTGGGGAACAATGACACAACATCTAATGAAGCCATAATAAAGGGAGTTAGTTCCCTGAGAGTCAAAAGAATTAATGTAATTTAATGCTCAGGTGGAACTATGAATAGACACACTAGAATCCAGGGTGAGTGGTTTAAGGTAGGTGGCCAACGCGGTTTCCAGAGAACGGGTGGGACTAGCATACCCGGAGACAAGTAGTCTAAGTGGATGACCTGGTTTATGTGGTTTTAATTTTCCGAAGATTTCTGGAACCCTAGGGCCGACTGGGGGTTTCATGTTGGAGGAAATGAATTGCGGGAGACAACCACTGTTTCTCATTCTGCTCAGTTCTGCAATGGTAGCTGCTGTAGGATCAGATTTTAAAATGCGATGTGGGACGTCAGCTATGGC
This sequence comes from Macrothele yani, assembly GCA_039090855.1. NCBI lineage: Eukaryota > Metazoa > Arthropoda > Arachnida > Araneae > Macrothelidae > Macrothele > Macrothele yani. Next base: position 123,104,188 of record CM076996.1, read on the forward strand.
TTGAATCATTTTATAGTGGTAATCTTTTTGATTAAGAATAATAATTTGTTGAGTTTTATCAGCTCCGATTATAGATAGATTAGGGTTATTTGCAATTTCCGAAAGTTGTTTTCGTTCATATTTCAAAGCAGGTTGTATTTTAGGTGGTTGTGAAAGAACCTTTGCAGCCGAATGGCGTATGAGATCCTTTTCCTCTTCAGGCAAAGCTCCAATAATGTTTTCCACTTGTGCAATAATTTGCTGGGGTCGCTTAAATGGGGTTGGGTAACTGTATTTGTAACCCTTGTTAAGTGCAGCCTGTTGACTGTGGGACAACGTGATTGAACTCAGGTTAATGAAGGGTTCAGATTTAAAGGTCAAATCAAGATGCCTATGGTATTGTCTCTCAGTCCTGATATTGGATGAACGTCTGGATACAAGGTCACACAGCTTTCCAATGCGTCTGTTATTGACATGGTTTATTTCACTATTGAGAGATGTAAAAAACTTAACCAAAATCCTACCTAATTCAATTTGATGACACAGTTTTGACAAGTTGATATAAGCTTTATATAATTTTCGGCTTAAGATGTCCAGGTAAGAACGTTTTCGTCGAATTTCGGCATTTAGGCGTTTATGTTCGGCCTTGGAGACAACTCGGGAATCCCACGGGGATATAGTCGCACAGCGAATCTTTAGGAACTTTGGGATGACATTCAGTGACCGACAATTGATGAGGAAATAAAGGTGCGTCTCGTTGATGTTCAACTTACGTCTGACGGTACAAAACGTCCTGGTAGCCTTGTCCATATCCCGTAGAACAAGAAGTAAAAGGCAACGCACAAAAGCAACCCTTTAAGGCACTAAAAATTTTTGCAGCTAAAATAAGTGATACCAGTTTCTTTCGTGGTGATGAAGTATGAAATTAAAAGTTGCTGTCTTTAGCACGATATATTAAAACAATTTACCAAACCGTAAACAATTTTTACATTTTATTTACAATCTAAAAACCGTTCAATGAAAGTGACAAGTACTTTCGAAGCCACAATGGCTTCATTCTCAGGCCAACAATGACACGGTACAAGAAACCACTAGTCAATTTGTACTGCAATAATGAAGCCATTGTGGCTTCGAAAGTACTTGTTACTTTAATTGAACGGTTTTTAGATTGTAAATAAAATGTAAAATTTGTTTACGGTTTGGTAAATTGTTTTAATATATCGTGCTAAAGACAGCAACTTTTAATTTCATACTTCATCAGCACGAAAGAAACTGGTATAACCCATATTAAACATTCTTTACTTATAAGCATCGCTCTTTTCAAAGCAGTTTGCGCACTAATTGACTCAGCATTTGTGCCGAATAAATGCAATTCATACAACTCAGTTTTCAAACAAGCTAATGAATGTGCGAAGAAGACAGTAACACCGGGAAGCTTCAAGAAAACAACTACGACACCCACATTTTAGAGTAATACGTTTATTTTTTCGTAGCACAATAAAAAGCTAGCGAGGAGCCAAGGTTATTAACCTTGGCGAGGAGCCTGTTCCAGCGCAACGCTACGGGTGGGCTTCAGCACACTCAACTTTTTTTTTTTGAGTTACCCCTTAACCCGAAATGTAACAACCTTCTAATATTTTAGGGAACTTTGATAACCGGTGATATTTTTCGAATTCACAGAAATTTTGTTGCGTGAAATGAATTTTTATTTAAATTTATTGTTTCACTGTTATGTGAAATGGACGGAGTTCTCTACGCCAGTGTTTCCCAACCGCCAGTCCGCGAGGGGCTTTTTTTTTTTTTTTTTCGGTTCCGCGAGAAGCGAGTGAATTTATTTACTTTTCTTTTGAATCGAAATGGAGTCAAAGTAAGAGGAAATCTAGATCTAACTTTTTTGAACACCTGTTGCGGAAGATTAAAGGAAGTTTGGATAGCTAATCTCTTCACAGAAGATCTGAAATCCTGCAGACTAAGTCACCAGAAAAAGGCAAGCTTTGTTGAACTTCCTTCTGATGCCAGTCCGGTATCGATATTCAGATTCAAATTTCTGACCCAGTTTTGGCTTGTTATGGAGAAAGAACATCCAAGACTGGGCGACAAAGCTCTAAAACTATTGGCAACTTCTTCGACCACGTATTTATTGTGAGAAAACCTTTTCAGCGGTTTCGGCAATCATATGGAGAGGATGCAGTTGATGATAGCACATGTCGCCGTTGGTTTCGAAAATTCCGGGACGAAGACAGAAGCTGTAAAAATCAACCACGTCCTGGACTTATTATCCGTGGTTTCCGAAGAGGATGTGGACCAAGCCATAACAAATGACCCACATCCAACCGTTCAGGAATTAGCGGAAACGTTGTCGGTACACAGTCGAGAGACGGATGCATGAGCTTGGTTTCATCACCAAGTTTGATAACTGAGTTCCGCACCAGCTTTCTGCCAAGCAACGAGAGGAGAGAATCCGTACCTGTGTTTCTTTGCTTTCTCGTCGCAGAAATGAACCGTCTTTGGGACGAATTGTAACGGGTGATGAGAAATGGGTAGTTTTTTTTTTGTTTTTGTTTTGTGATTGAGGTTTAACGGCCACCGTGAGCTACTCGATGTGCTATAAGCAGTCGCCCGTCCCTAATTTAGGGCCACTGGTTCCAGGGAAGTGAGAGAGCCAGAGCCGTAAGAAAAACACACATCAATGCTTCACAGGGATTCGAACCCGGAACCATCTCGGACGAATGGTCAGAGCACATCGCTTAAACCACTGCGCCACCGAGGCGGCGAAATGGGTACTGTACCGTAATGTAAAGCGTCGACGGACTGTGTGCCAAGGTGCGGAGCCTACTCCATCGACATCAAAAGGAGGACTGCATCCCAAAAGGTTCTGTTGAGCGTTTGGTGAGATGTCCAGGGAATAATCCACTGGGAGGTGTTGGCACCTAACCGAACGATAAGTGCTGACCTCTACTGCCAACAGTTGGACAGATTGCGAAAACAACTCGAAGCGGCCAGCACTCGTCAATCGCAAAGGCGTGATCTTTCTTCATGATAACGCCAGACCTCATGCTGCTATAATCACTCGGCAGAAATTACTGGACTTTGGTTGGGAAGTGTTACCTCACCCGGCGTATTCCCCTGACGTGACACCTACGGACTACCACATTTTTCGATCGTTACAGAATGCCTTCGCTCTCCAAACATTTGATGATGTGGACGATATGAAAACGGCATTACATGACTTTTTTTACTCTAAAACACAGGAGTTTTTCCGGCGTGGGATTCACCTACTGGTAGACAAATGGCAAGTGGTCATACAGAATGATGGCAATTATGTGAAATCATAGGTACGTTATTTGTTGTGTTCTCCTCCTTTCTTTGTAGCCTACAAAAACGTGTAAAATTTACGCACGCACCCAATAATTATGAACTTTTCACAAAGGATTTTAGTTTATTATCCAGCAATAACACAAAACTTACTTTTATTCTCATCTTTAAAACATGAATGCACAATACTGGGAAAGAAGCTAAACTTAATAGCTGCAACAATAACCTTCAAGACGGGTTATTCTTGTGGCTAATTGAAGCCGGGCATTACACTACAATCATTGTTTACATCGTAGCTGCTTCCCTTTGACGTAAACCGAAGGGCAGCTTTGCTACATCAACGAGGGCGTTCATCGGACGGAATGACATGCTATTAACAGCTGCAAATCAATAACCGTATCTTGGGGATTCCCAGATAAAGTCCGCTAAGCCGAGAGAGTAGATGGATAAGAGAGCGTCGATTAAGATAAATTCCATTGTAGAGCGAGTTTGCCTTAAATATATTTTCGTCGAAGCCATTTGTGAGGCAACAAAAAAGAGATTTAATAGGAAAAGAAAGAAATGCAGTCTATCAGAAGTTCTTTAACTCTTCCATCCTGCTCGTCCCCCGCACAAAAAAAAAAAAAATGCTTTGCGCTACAGCATGGATAAATATTGGTTTGCTAGTTACGTCACAACGTCCTTGGTATGACATACATGCCATCAATATATACGAGCGCGGATCGAAAAGTAACGAACACTTTTTTTTTGGCAAAAGTTTAATAGATAGGCAAAACAAAATATATACAGTAAAACTACATTTCGTAGCTATTTTTTAAATATAAGAACCGAGACACTCTGTTCTTATGTTGAAAAATATAGCCATCTGCGGACAACCGATTTGATTTCGTCAGCCGAATCGAAGCGTCGGCCGGCCAGGAAACTTTTCAAGCGACCAAATAGATGAAAGTCCGGAGGAGCCAGGTCCGGACTATACGGTAGGTGCTGGAGCACCTCCCAGCCAAATTGCGCAATTTTGTCACGAACGTGTTATGCAACATGTAGTCGAGCGTTGTCATGAAGCAGTCTGACATTTGCAGCGTCTCAGTGGGGTCTTTTGTCACGAAGGGCATCACGCAACTTTGTCAATATGTTTGCGTAGGTTTTCGCATTTACAGTGGTCCCCGTTGAATGAAACTCCATCAGGAGAACGCCATGCATGTCTCAGAACACCGCCATGAGGACGTTTTGTGCAGATTGGGTTACTCTGAATTTTTTGGGTGGCGGGGAGTCGGAATGTTTCCACACCATACTGGCCTTCTTTGTTTCGGGAGTGCCCAGGAGTCATCGCCCATCACTACACCTGCCAGAAATTCATCTCCTTCTTCGTAACTCATCAAGTGGTCCAAGGACGACATCATTCTCTGTTCTTCTAGTCGTCTCTCAAGTTCTTGGGGACCCATCACGCACTGACCTTGAGAAACTGCAATTTGTCCTGCACAATATCGCACACTATACCGTACGAAATGTTGAATTTCTGTGCCAATGTGCGCAGATGAATCCGCGAATCACTTCGAATTGCCTGTTCAATACCTCTCATAGTGGCAGGTGATGACGCGGTTACAGGTCGACCGGAGCGTGGCGAATCGGTAAGGTTTCCACGTCCCTCTGCAAAGAAACTGCACCACCTGGAGATGTTCCGGCGGTCCAGGTAATCACCACCATACACTTCGACCATTTCTTTGTGAATCTTCCGCCGGAGTTCTCCCTTTAGCCCACAAAAATCGGACTACACCGCGTTGCTCTTCATTCGTAGACGACGCTAACAGACGTGACATCTTTTGTATTTATCTATATGTGACATCTTTTACAGGACATCTTTGTGCCGTCGTTCACACTATCTTCCACCACGGTGACACGTGATCCAGCCAAACTGGTCTGTAGCGTGATATTCAAACTTGTTGTTGCCAAACTGCAACCTGCAAAGAGAAAAAAAATGCTGTGCGTTACTTTTCGATCCTCCCTCGTACCTCGCTTCATCACAACAGTGATTGGCTCTTGTGCTTTAATTTTAATCCATTGCTGTTGCGCTCTTTACCTGAAATTTCTGTGACCTAAAAACTCAAACACTAAGGCAGGAGTTTTCATTCTTCGCGGAGGACTGAGGGTATTCATTTTCAGGAATACTCGTATTAGAATTGAAAATAAATCTACATTTTAATTAATATCATTTATAAGGAGTGTCAATAAAATTCGGTGGATGCACGGTAAAAATAAAAAAAAAACAGGAAATATTTGAGAAAACTACCTTCACTTTCGTTTAAAAGTAAACCCCCCAACATGGGCGCCTGCAGGAAATTTTTCAAGGGGGGTCAAGTGTAATTAATTAAGGTTTGGCTAATGTGTAGAAAACAGTAATTCGTGAAAATGAAAGATTAATATCCTTTATAAGGAGTGTCAATAAAGTTCGGTGAATGCACGGTAAAAAAAAAAAAAAAATATTTGAGAAAACTAACTTAACTTTCGTTTAAAAATATACCCCCCAACATGGGCGCCTGCAGGAAATTTTTCAAGGGGGTCAAGTGTAATTAATTAAGGTTTGGCTAATGTGTAGAAAACAGTAATTCGTGAAAATGAAAGATTAATAATATTACTACTACTTACTTACTGCACTAGAACACTATTATTATTATTATTATTATTATTATTATTATTATTAATTGATGCTGCTCTTGAAGAAAATGGATGTTAGTAATAGTCATGTATTACCATGTACATTGGTAACTGTTTTCAAAATAATTAACAGTGTCGAGCAGGGCCACGCCAAGCCTTTTAAGTTCAGCACACATCACCCTGAGAGCAATTTGTTTGGGGGTACTACGACATTACGGTTTGCTAGGTTTTCCGTTTTCACGTTATTGTTTTCCAATTCCAAATTTCCAAAAAAAAAATGGGATATTAAATTAAACGCCCGTAACTCCCTCTTTCCCGGTGGTCCAGTTCTGTGCGTGTAAAAAAAAAAAAGTAATAAATGAAATAAAAGAAAATAAAGGGAAAAATAATTCTACAGGGGGGGGGAGGATTAAGTGACCCCTGTTAACCACCCTGTCAGCGCCCATGCCCCCCAATACATTTTTGGTATGGTTCGTATAACTGCTGGAAACCATGGAAAAATTCCTTCTTTGTTATCGTCTGCAGTTGGGTCGTCAGATTCGACTGAACGTCCGAAATGTCTGCAAATCTCTTCCCTTTCAGCGCTATTTTCAGTTGAAAAAACACCAAGTCCCCAGTTGGTGCCAGATCAGGCAAATGGGGCGGATGATTTAACGCAGCAACGCACTAGCTTGAAGCAGAACTTAATATTGGTTATTTGCTCCATTTTTGACCTTTAACAACGTGCAGCAACATCAGCTGCCACAACCTTTATCATAGCTCTTTGACGGCTACAAACATGTTCACTAATGTATTTGACAGCGTCGTGAAAGTTACCACACCTCTCACAACGTTTCCTTTTACGCGTTACGACAGCATTCATGGAACTCTATTGACAAACATTGCATATGTAATTCACTTTTTGCTAAAAAGCAAGACAAACTATAAAGTTCTATTGCAAGTACAAATATAAAACAACTGTAACTAATAAGCTTAATGTTTTTCCATGAGCTTCCCGATACTGCATTACGACTCATTTCTTCTTCAACGCAAACTGAGAAGCCTCTATTCTGACAAATCCACGAGAGCATATACTACAGTAAAAATATCTGCAATACTTTCAATTACATTACGCGCAAGAGGCGAGTGCACAGTATTGTATGACGTTACGGGAAATGATGACGCTGTCGTACTTCGAACTACGAAGTATGACGGCGAATTTTTTACCTCTATTTTTCAGGGTGTAACAACAACCATGAGCAACTCTTAGGGCTTATGCAGTCGGCCATCCGTAACTCAGGGCCACTAGTTCCATGTTAGGTAGAGAGCCTGTACCGTAGGAAAACCTAGATGTCTGCATAGGTTTCGTCCGGCACACGGGCAGGACCGGGATTTTTTTTTTCATTTAATTGAAAATCTCCGGGATCAGGCCGTACCGGACCTGTACTGGAAGGTTTACCATTTTGCTCCTGGATTAGAAAAAATGGGGTAGGCTGTGTCCAGGACACACCCGCAGGTTTTATTTACGTGGATATGTGTTTGACAGTACGAGGTTTGAGGTAGAAGTCGGTTGATAAATGAAAGAGGAATGCAGTTAGACTATAATTTCATTTATTAAAGGGCGATGATATGAGAAGTAACAAACATACAGCATACAATTCACATCTATGTTTCGTACAAAGGTTAAGTCGATACGAGTATTGCCTAAGGTAGTTGGTGGAAAATTTATATATGTCAATCGAAATTGTCTTTCATGAACTTGAGTAAGTTGGTGTTTTGTTGCACAGCAATGTTAAAGTCACCAGTGAGAATGATCGGCACTTGGGTATGCGGTACCATACTTGGTATGATTTTCTTGATGTTTTCAGAGTATTCGCATAGCATCCGGAACATGAAGACCTCTAGTGATGTTTGTGAAACGTTGGGATGAACGTAAACCGTACCAAGTATGAAGTGAGTTTGAGCAGACCCTGTCACATCAACTAGACACATGTCACCCACATAGTCATCTTCAATTCTCAATCTGTTGTTGACTGAGACATTTACGGGTTGGCAATCTGTTAGACTATTGATGTTTCTGCAAATGGCAACTCCCCCGCAGTTCGTTTTGTGGGCGAAGTAGTACGTTTGGAAGTGGATGGTTTGTGTTGGGCTATTGCCCTATTTCGTTTTCGCCTTCAATTCGCAACAGGGCAAATGTATGGGACTAGAATCCTCCATCCAACTTTCACTCAAGGCCAAGTAGTCCATTGGTTCACATGTACTAGCTGTAGAAGTGCTTGGTTGTGGCATGGTGAAGGATAAGTGACATCGTTGATACAGAGCTGAGCCTTGGTTACACTATATACAAATTTTATTTACAGCTTAGTGTCAAGTATGATGAAGGTACAATTTAGTTGACATAGACGGTTCTTCATGTCGAACAAACCAACATCGCAGCACGATCAGAGTTCATTCAGTACAGTCCTGCACTATATTTGTGCATACATATGGCACTGAGAATTTATCACAATATCAACAGAATTGGTTGCTTTCAAGTATGCAGGATCTCTCAGGTGGGAGATGTGGCAGACCGCAGTCTCTCATTAAAATTCTATTTAGTAATTATCCGCAGGCAATTTAGCATCCACTGGTTAACTTAACCCGCAGGTAGGCCCCTAACTATATAGTCAGCCGCAGCCGACTAGCTTGAGTAATTATTGAGTGCTCTCATCCCGTGAGCGACGACTACCTATTTCCTTTCCGAGCGAGAAGTGTCCCGCACAAGTTCGTTATAACTTTTTCCCGCTCAAAACTGAGCAGCCCGGACCTCGCACGACCAATCACGTAAGCGCACGCCTTTGGAGCACAGGACCATGTGGTAAACATCTTACACTCCTCCGCCTGTCTCAAGCTGCCTGTAACTTTCTGAGCTACTGTACGAGGAAGTCTCCATGTTTTCTGAACTTCTGGCTCAATGCAGAATTCTCCAACGAAAGAATTATTTCTTTCCCCCTTCTTCTCTCCGTGGGACCCTGGCACACAATATGGCAGACTTGTCGTTTTTCTTCCTACAGGACAAAAATGGCGTTCAGTCTCCCATTTCGGATTTCCCCCGTTTTTCCTGTCCTAAATATGTTCACCTAATTTTCACGTCATCACACCGTATCTGCGACTCTGAGCTCAGACGAGTACAGAGCTTCCAACGCACTCGGCCACAAAGGAGACTTTCACTAATCTGATTCTGATTTCTTGAGTCCGGTTTACATGTAATCGGATATCTCAACCATTTTTGATGTTAGTGCATATGGATGCATAAAACGCGCAAATCAAAAATGCATGTTCAAGCAAAACGTTTTAGCACTTTATTCGATCTTTTAATGTACACTTAAGTTATTTTACATGGTTACTTAAAAAAAAAAAAAAAAAAAAAAAGACAGGCTTTACTTAATATCACGAGACCAGGAGAAGCAAGCAATAGCCCAAACTCAGAGAACTTCAATGTTCGGCGGTAGATGCAAGGATCGGCAGTTCACTGAAACAAAGCTGTTCACTTTGTGCACATTCATTAGGTCCTCAGAATGGATAGAATACCATGAAAGTTTTCTGTTTTGATTCACCTCTGGTTACTCTGAAAAAAAAAAGTCAGCCGGCATTGCTTACATGCGATTTGTTTTTCCTGTTTTAGTTTTTCGATTAAAACAGCGATTTTAAATGTTATTTAAAGTAAAACGAAGAAGTAAACTTTGAAGAGCTTTTTAACTCTTTCGTGTGGTACAATGTCAATCACTATGACATAAATCGAAGCTTTACAAAAATATTTTAATGTTTTGAAATACGTCTTGTATATTGTTTTTACATAGTTCTTAGCTTTTCAGTACATTAATTTTTTATTCTGATTATTAATTACTTATAACGTCCGCATTACTAATTTTCATACGAATGATCTATAATAATGCTCGCCATGAGTGTCATAACTATGTAAAGTAAAAAAAAAAAAATCCATAAAAATGTTACCGCGAAATCTCACGATTTCCCATTAACAAGTAATTTAAATATTCATCACAATTTCTAAGTAACCGTCAATTTAAATGTTTAATGTCCCAACTCCCGGTTTTCTTAAGAAACCCACTCCACAGAATTCATAATTTAATTTAAATAATGTTTTCCATTTTTTTTTCATTGATAAGAAAGACTCAATTTTTGTTATTATTACATGTATTATTGTTGCATTACGCTCGGAGTAGAAATGTTGCAACACTTTTCACTTTTTTTCCCCTCGGTAAAATCCTCAAGCCTGGTCAAGGCGGGATTTTCTGCCCAGCTGTCATTCCCATATAACATCTATGACGTAGAAGTCTTTTTGTACTTCTACGTTATTTTAACAAGTTAGTAAAATCATGCAATGCATTGATTATGATACGCTTTCCAACATACCAGAAATTATTACTCAAGTTATGTGGATAATGGCTGTGGAATAAATATGGCTCCTGTGTCCTGACCTTTGACCCCATTTCGATTATATTCAACAGAACCGGTTCACTATACCTCAGGAATAGCATACTAAAGGTTTGTCGCAATAGAAGCAGTTTTACGCAAGTTATGAGAATAATGGCTGTGGAATAAATCTTGCTTTTGTGCAATGACCTTTGACCCTATTTCGTTGATATTCAACAGAACCGGTTCACTATACCTCCGGAACAACATAACGTTTTGTCGCAATCGAAGCCTTTTTAGGTAAGTTATGATGCACAAGGGCAATGGAATGGATCCCAGCCAGTGTCCTGACTTTTAACCCCATTTCGCCCATTTTCAAGAGGGTTCGTGCCCAGGTGGTTCCCTACCACATACTAAAATTTCATCGAAATCGAACCATAGTTACGCATGTTATGATGCATAAAGGCAATGGAATGGATCCCGCTTTTATGTCTTGACCTTTGACCCCATTTCGCCCATTTTCAATAAGGTTCGTCCCCAGGTGGTTCTTTACCACATACTAAAATTTCATCGAAATCGAACCATTTTTACGCAAGTTATGCCGCATAAGGGCAATGGAATAAATCCCGCTATTATGCCCGGCCTGACCTTTCACCCCATTTCGCCCATTTTCAATAGGGTTCGTGCCCAGGTGGTTCCTTACCACATAGTAAAATTTCATAAAAATCGAACTATATTTACGCATGTTATGACACATAAAGGCAATGGAATAGATCCCGTTTTTATGTCCCGACCTTTGACCCCATTCCGCCCATTTTCAATAGGGTTCGTCCCCAGTTGGTTCCCTACCACATACTAAAACTTCATCGAAATCGAATCATTTTTACGCAAGTTATGCCGCATAAGGGCAATGGAATAAATTCCGCTCTTATGTCCGGCCTGACCTTTGACCCCATTTCGCCCATTTTTAATAGGGCTCGTGCCCAGGTGGTTCCCTACCACATACACTGCCGGACAATTGCTAAGGACGGATGACAATAGCAACGATAGCAACCATAAAATGGAAGGCAGGAAAATGTGGAAATTAGCATAAGTGCGGGATACAGTAAGACGTGTTGTGCGTATGCAAATTTTGGATTGCCGAACTTGTTCGTGACGTCATAGTGCTGATAACGAGGCTGACGAAAAAGACAGGCTACGGTGCGAATTAGTCACGTGCACAACTTAGTGCTGTCGCCAAGTCAATCGGTTGAACAGCCATTGCATCGTTTGTTCACAGCTACACTGCTGGACAATTGCTAAGGACGGATCATAAACGGCTATATAGCGCATAAAAAAGTAAGTGTGGTTGGATGCCAAGTGAAATAAAATAATGTCAGAATGCCAGGACATTACAAGAAAGACAATTTATTGTGCTCTGAAATCCAGAAGGCTTTGGAACGTGTTCAAGGGACAAACAGGCCATTTTGTGCAGAATACATAAACGTGAAAAAAATGCAATTACCGTCCGCAGGCGTTCCGGCGTAAGATGTCAATACGGGATATGGCCACCATGGAGGGCGTTGCAAGATTCCACACGTCGTGTCATGCTTTGCACAACATTATCAAGCAGCTGTTGGGGTAATTTATCCCATTCCTCTGTCAGTGCACGGATGAGGGTGTCCTTGTTTATTGGAGGGCATTGGCGACCAGCAAGACTCCTCCCCAAAGCATCCCACACATTTTCAATGGGATTCAGATCTGGAGAACGTGTTGGCCATACGAGGCGTTGAATATCCTCACTCTCAAGACACTCCTCGACAGCGACTGTTCGATGACATGTTGCGTTGTCGTCCATGAAAATGAATCTATCACCGACAGTACCACGGAACATGCAAACATGAGGTAGCAGAACATCATTAATGTATCGTTGGCCAGTCATAGTCCCAGTTGGAAGCACATAGAGGGACGTACGGGCATTGATCATGATGCCAGCCCATACCATGACACTACATGTCGGATATCGGTCCCTTTCCTGTATGTTTGCTGGACAATATGCAGTACCACTATCACGCCAGATCAGTTGTCGTCGACAATCAGACGATAGACTGTATCTACTCTCATATGAGAAGAGGACAGTGGACCAGTCGTTATCAGTCCAATTGCGATGTTGATGGCACAATTGCAAACGGGCGGTACGGTGACGTCTGGACAATGGGATGCACACAACAGGACGGCGGGCGTATAGTCCTCCTTCATGCAAACGTCTGGCGACAGTTTTTCGGGAGATCCGCTTGCCAGTAGCAGCCATAAACGGATTTGCTACGTCACTAGCTGTGCTGCGCCGATGTCTTTTTGTTGATAGCACTATGTGCCGATCTTCTGCAGGTGTCGTAATGCGAACACGACCTCCCCCGTGACGTTTGCTACACTCTCCATTTGTTTGAAATGATTTCCAAAGCCTTGAAACAACACTGTGGCTGACGTCGAACTCCCTGGCAACATCTGTTATTTTTTCGCCCTTCTTCAATCTTGCCAATAATACGGCCACGCGTAAAATCATCTAGGTGATGTCGGGAAGACATACTGAGAATTGCAAGTTCGTCAATTGATTCTTTCCCTTTCAACTTTGCGTTTGAACAACAACGGTCAATACGCGTCAAATCCTTTATATCTCTTATCAGCGCTATGACGTCACGAACAAGTTCGGCAATCCAAAATTTGCATATGCACAACACGTCTTACTGTATCCCGCACTTATGCTAACTTCCACATTTTCCTGCCTTCCATTTTATGGTTGCTATCGTTGCTATTGTCATCCGTCCTTAGCAATTGTCCGGCAGTGTATTTGGATTGAGTGAGTGTTCCGTTTATTGTCATTTGGATACACGTATAGTTTTGTGAGGTAGGTATTTGTATATTTTTAAGATAAGGTTAATTCTTAGTAAACGTTTTACTTAGTTTTAGTGATAGTTATAGGTTTAATGAGTAGATCTTAGTTTCACACGTGTTGAAATCTGTTCATGTCTCGTGAATAGTGAAATATAAAGAAGTGAGTTATTCTGTGGTATTGAATTCTTATTTCAAATAGAATAATTAATATTTTTTGCCAATGCCGATTCACATAGAGCTTGAATATTACCAGAAATCAGGGCAACTTTTCAGGTAATTAGCCTTCGAAATTTGTATAACATTTGCATCTCCAACAATCGTTAGCCCTTTTATGAAATTAATGTTTGAACTGTTGCATTGTAATGTATCTCTGAATTAAAGAGGACATTTTTTAATTTCGTAACTTAATGCAACTGTGATATAGCATTTGTCTGATTGAATTTACTAAAGCTGTCTGAACAGTGTCGACAGATTATGTTGAAAAACTGCATGATCAATTTTATTCTAACTGTACAAAACATAGGGAACTACTTTCGATTAAAAATTTCATATCTAGTTCTTCACTTGTATTAAAAGGTATAATGATTTTTAGAGGAATTGCCATGCCACGGTGTCACAGTGTTAGTGGCTGCAAGTCAAATTATAGAAGTGAAAAGGAGACTGTTACAACTTTTGCCATACCAAAGTAATGTATGCAGCAGATTTTGTATAAGACAAACGTTGTCTTATACAAAATCTGCTGCATATGTTTAAACAAAGTTCTGATTTTAGATTTTTTTATTCATTTTCTGTTGAATGTTTGTGTATGAGTAGCTTGAAAACTAAATAGGAAAACATAACTCCTCAGCTGCAAAATACTCTTGAACAACTTAGTAAAAGCCAAACATGATAACCGAAATGATTTGAAATCATGTGAAAGAAAAATTTAGAAGTTGAAAGTCTGAACGCTTAGTTTTCCGTGTCTTTCCTTAGTGCATAGTGTGCACAAAGTCCTGAGATAGGAAAAAGAGTTCAAACTTATCAAATATTTTATATGCATGTAAAGTGTTTAGCCAGGTTGGTTAAAGCATTGAAATGTATTTTTCGTCTGTAGTAAATGAAGATAACATTTCTGAAAAGTTATCTTTGAAACTTGTATACCAGGAAGCAGTACTTCAGTTAACGTGTCTCGTAACATATTTCTGATCTTTTTTCTGCTTCATCACATAGTGATGCTGAGTGGTGGTGGCATTATGTACTGAAGATTTGTATTTAATTTTTGGTGGTGGTCTTTTTTTTTTTTTTTTTTTCCAAATTGGAACTAATATTGTTTGTGCAGTTGTTGCCCGTCTTACACAATGTGCCTGGGATATACCTTTTTTTATATTCTCCTATCCCAAGATATGCATCTTAATTTGCCAAGCCATTTCACAGCAAAATGGGCCAGAGGTCCTCATTTTAATAGCAGTTTTGATTTCATCAGTCCAAATTCATTTGAAAATCTATGGACTATTTTCTTTCCGTGGATGATGATGCTGTACTCTTTCACGTCATGGGGTCTGGCTAGTCCCTCAAAGACACCATACCCGTAAGAGTTCCATGTCACTTATTTCCAGATTAATAAATGTTAGCAGTAATATTGTAGCATTTTTGTTTGCGTTTTAATACTGTGCTAAAAAATTCCAGGAAATTTCTCTTATTTTTCATACTTGCCACTATGATTTCATTGCCATAAAGTTTTTGATAAAAACACCTGTGAGAAGTTAACTGAAGTGTTACTGTGTGCGAGTCAGAGCTGAGTTCAGGCTCAATTTTAAGAGCCCGAGCCTGAAGTATGTCAGCCCGAAAACTATTAACCTGTTTAGGCATTAAAAAAAGTCTTCCAAACTTCCACAACTTCCACTCTTTCCTACCCATGCAATTAACCGACGTCTTTTTCAACTGCAGAGTGGGGAAGGGATGTCTATCTATTTCTATAGTTTCTTTAACTATTCATTTCTTCCTGAAATGTTTTTTTTGGGGGGGGGGGGTATCAGGAAACATCTGGTGGTACAACAAACTACGTCGTATGTTGCTCAATAGAATTAGCAGGGAGCTGCCCCTTTGAGGTAGGGAGCAAAATTCCGTCGGCTTGCTATCTACTATCTATACTTCTTAAAACTTATCCTTGGCAGAAATCCTGTAATTCATGGCCTATGGTATTTTGTCATCCAAGCCCGGAATGGATAGCCCTGCAGAATTCCTGCTCCCCATTTAGACCCAGTTGCCGAAGAATTCTCTTTAACAACTAGAAAGTGTAAAAAAAGCCTCGTGTGCTAAATCATATAAAATCACATGAAAAAAAAAAAAAGGAAGAAAATTCTTCCCCTCTCTCCAAGCTCGAACTCCAGTAGGTATTACGCAACCAGCACCCGGTTCGGGTTCGGCCCGTCTCAGCACTGGTGTGTCTGTGTACTAGTGCTTAGCTTGACATTTATAGTAGGTATATTGAAAGTAAAAATTCAATTTTACCATAATGAGCAAATTTGGCTTCTAGTAAAGAATGTTAGTAAAATGTATAAATTCCCTAGTGTTATGAAAAACTGTTAACCAATTGTGCTTAATTCCTTTAGAAATGTGTGGGAAATAATTATTTATACTGTTGAAATGTTGTCTAATCCAAAATGTGATATTAAATATGTTTTATAAAAAAGTAGATCACAGTTAGGTATGAACATTACATAAGTAGATTTTAGGTAAAGAAAATAATGGACACAACTCACACATAAAATATTCAGATTGTAACACATACTGGAGGATCTAAAGCTGAGATAATTTTGATGTAACTTGTAATGATTCAAACTATTTGAAACACATGTCTTAATTTCTGCCATTGGTTAGCAAGAATTCTTTATTTATTTTGTTGTGTGTATCTATAACTTTGTTGCAGATTCTATCACATAAGGCAAGTTGGGGTAAACAATCTGAAGCTGATTACAGTTGCAGCTTGTGATAACTTCCTTCTTTCAAACTATTTGAAACAGACATTTGAGGTACATTTATGTAAAAAAAATGGACCCATTTGTTTATTTTTAATAGTATTTTTTACTTCGTTCCGCTTGAAGATACAAGACAAATTGATAGCCAGTAGGTAAGTTGATACTTTTTTCAAATGTAGTATTTATGCTAATTTTTAAAGCAAACTAAAAATAGGATTTCTGAATTGCAGCAAAGTGCTTTAATAATATGAGGGTGGATCAAAAAGTTAGTTACACTGTTGAATAAAAAAAACAAAGAGATATACTCAGGGGATGTATGTGGGTTTAAAGGTACAACATTAATTCAGTTTTCGACATAGTCGCCTAAGGACTGTAAACATTTATCGGAACGTGCGATTAACTTTCCCATACCTGTACAGAAAAAGTCCAGTTTGGTGCAACTAGTTAAGGACCGCACTTTTCACAGCCTCATCGGTTGGGAATCGTTGTCCACTAAGGTCCTGTTTTATTTTACCGAACAAATGGTAGCCGCATGGGGATAAGTTGGGGCTGTGAGGTGGATGTTGCCACACCTCCGACTTGAATGACTGCAGCAGTTCCCTTTGTTTTCCGTGCTGTGTAGCGTTGTTGGGCAGCAGAATGACACCTTCACTCAACTTATCCCGGCATCTGTCCTTAATTGAATTTCGCAAATTTAATAGTGTTTGGCAATATGAGTCACTATTGATGGTCGTCTCTTTTGACAGAAATTCTGTGTAAACAACAGATTCACAGTCGCCATGACCTCTCCCGCAGACAGACAGTTGGACTTTTCACGTCTTCCTTGTTGGAAAGGTGACATGTTTCCATTCCATGGACGATCGTTTGATTTCAATTACGTAACAGTAAATATGTGATTTCAGATTACTTATAGAGATATATTTCCCATGTATAATAAGAAGAAATATTTCTTCCCCAATGTTTACCTGAATAACTGGGAATTTGCTAAGCATCGACCTGACTCTAAATAGCTGAGCTACGATGAAGCAGGGCTCGCTTTGACTGGCGAAACTCTGTGATTATTCAGACTAAATCACTCAGATGTTTGGGACTTCCTCATCCTGGATGGTGTAACGGTAGCATGCTCGAATGGAAATCGGGAAATGCAGGTTCGCTTCCTGCTCCACGGCGATGAATTTTTCAAATTTTCTGGTATGAAAGAGTTAGTCAGTAGCACTAAATCTGCAATTTCAGATTGCTTATTGGCTCATAATGCAATTAAATTTCTGTTAATGGTGAGCAAGAATTCTGTTTACTGAGCTATAGTTTGAATTAAATTCTAGTATGGAAATAGTTTTTTCAATTTTTGGCTTACCTAACAGTGTTCAATTATAGTAATTGTAAATTTACAAATGAAAGGAAAATTTAATAGTGACAAAAATGAATAATTTTATGAAAAAAGTTCTTGCATTAATTTTTCACAAAACAATGAGAAATTTTTTTGTGACAGTGTCCTTCATTCAACTTTTTTTTCAATTACCAAGAAAATAGCTTGTGCCAGAATGTGCTGTCACATAATTTTAAAGTGTTGAAATGTATACAGATAAGGATTAATTTTTTTCTTCCCCCAAGTAGAAATAAGTAAAATAAACGAATGCACGGACAGATGATTTGTATTAAAAGGGATTCTAAGCATTTTTTTTAAAGGAATTATTTCCAAATTATGTACTTTTAGTGTACAGAAGCATTGTCCTAGAAATAACCCCATTAAACAAAATACATGCAATAATATCCAAAAATTTATTTTTTCCAGAGCAAGAAAAAAATATCACTTTTTTAAAATTTAGTAAGGAACGTTTTAGCCAGAGATATGTATATGAGGGAACACTTTTCCTTCGACCTCAATATGATTTCACTTAACGTTTTCCGTTTGCTATTAATATTCTGCACGCTATTTATCAAACGAATTTGCTTTTCAGTGTTGCTAGAAAATCATGAAGGCAAAAAGAAAAAAGTGAACTACACGGACAACGAAGAAAATATAGTTAATTTCATTAAAACGAGCAACAAAACTTTCGAATATGTCTCTTGATACGACTTTGCTAAAGGAACGGCTAAACGCAAAAATCCACACTACACGGAAAACGAAAAGAAAATAATTAATTCAGTTGTGTTAAATGATTAAGTTCAGTAGAACTCCCATTTTAATAATGTTCCTTTTAAACGTTTTCTTCTCTAATAGTTTTAAATTAATATGCAATGATTAGATGTGCCACCTTATATTCGCTGCGTGTTGGAAAATATAGCTCTCTACTCGGTCACCGTTTGCTGTCGGCAGCCCCAAGCAGAGGCAACAGCACTAAGTTGGTCACGTGATCTCGTCGATGCCCTTTCGCACCGAAGCCTGTCTTTCTCGTCAGCCTCGGCTGATAAGAGATATAAAGCATTTGACGCGTATTGACCGTTGTCGTTCAAACGCAAAGTTGAAAGGGAAAGAATCAATTGACGAACTTGCAATTTTCAGTATGTCTTCCCGACATCACCTAGATGATTTTACGCGTGGCCGTATTATTGGCAAGATTGAAGAAGGGCGAAAAATAACAGATGTTGCCAGGGAGTTCGACGTCAGCCACAGTGTTGTTTCAAGGCTTTGGAAATCATTTCAAACAAATGGAGAGTGTAGCAAACGTTACGGGGAAGGTCGTGTTCGCAGTACGACACCTGCAGAAGATCGGTACATAGTGCTATCAACAAAAAGACACCGGCGCAGCACTGCTAGTGAAGTAGCAAATCAGTTTATGGCTGCTACTGGCAAGCGGATCTCCCGAAAAACTGTCGCCAGACGTTTGCATGAAGGAGGACTATACGCCCGCCGTCCTGTTGTGTGCATCCCATTGTCCAGACGTCACCGTACCGCCCGTTTGCAATGGTGCCATTAACATCGGAATTGGACTGATAACGACTGGTCTGCTGTCCTCTTCTCAGATGAGAGTAGATACAGTCTATCGTCTGATTGTCGACGACAACTGATCTGGCGTGAGAGTGGTACTGCATATTGTCCAGCAAACATACAGGAAAGGGACCGATATCCGACATGTAGTGTAATGGTATGGGCTGGCATCATGATCAATGGCCGTACGTCCCTCTATGTGCTTCCAACTGGGACTATGACTGGCCAACGATACATTAATGATGTTCTGCTACCTCATGTTCGCATGTTCCGTGGTGCTGTCGGTGATAGATTCATTTTCATGGACGGCAACGCAACATGTCATCGAACAGTCGCTGTCCAGGAGTGTTTTGAGAGCGAGGATATTCAACGCCTCGTATGGCCAGCACGTTCTCCAGATCTGAATCCCATTGAAAATGTGTGGGATGCTTTGGAGAGGAGTCTTGCTGGTCGCCAATGCCCTCCAATAAACAAGGACACCCTCATCCGTGCACTGACAGAGGAATGGGATAAATTACCCCAGCAGCTGCTCGATAATGTTGTGCAAAGCATGACACGACGTGTGGAATCTTGCATCGCCCTCCATGGTGGCCATATCCCGTATTGACATCTTACGCCGAAACGCCTGCGGACGGTAATTGCATTTTTTTCACGTTTACGTATTCTTCACAAAATGGCCTGTTTGTCCCTTGAACACGTTCCAAAGCCTTCTGGATTTCAGAGCACAATAAATTGTCTTTCTTGTAATGTCCTGGCATTCTGACATTATTTTATTTCACTTGGCATCCAACCACACTTACTTTTTTATGCGCTATATAGTCGTTTATGATCCGTCCTTAGCAATTGTCCAGCAGTGTACTATATTTCATCGAAATCGAACCATTTTTACGCAAGTTATGACGCATAAAAGCAATGGAATGGATCCAGCTCCTATGTCCTGACCTTTGACCCTATTTCACCCATTTTCAATAGGGTTCTTCCCCAGGTGGTTCCCTACCACATACTAGAATGTCATCGAAATCGAACCATTTTTACGCAAGTTATGATGTATAAAGGTAATGGAATGGATCCAGCTCCTATGTCCTGACCTTTGACCCTATTTCACCCATTTTCAATAGGGATCGTCCCCAGGTGGTTCCCTATTACATACTAAAATTCCGTCGAAATCGAACCATTTTCACGTGAGTTATCGTGCGGACGGACGGACGGATGGACCAAGCTGGAACATATACGCTTCTTCAACCTTCTGTTGGAAAGCGTAAAAAACATAACCATAAGATGAAATAGTTCCTAAATTAAACCTTAACGGCCAGACGAAACATGTAAACAACAGAAGTCAAACTTACGGAAAAGATGCTTTATTCAGGATGTAGCAAACACATCGTAACATAGCATAGCATATTGCATTAAACGCTCCACACACCACACAGCTCTTAACACAACGCTCAACTTGCAACACTTCTCCAAGCAACGCTCTCTTTAACAACGCTCGCTCTACAACGCTCTCCAAGCAACAGTTTAATCGTCGTTTTTATCTCTCGCTCTTATCTTATCTCAGGCATACGTCACGTTCATGTAACGGAAAGTTTGCTAGAAGTCAGACTAGGAATAAATTTAAAAGTAACAACTCTTTAGAAAATGATTTAAATACATTAATCACTTGCACCGACAACATGTATTAGTTTTTGGCAGCATTTATTCAGAATAAACATTTTATTTTAACGTTACCCTTTTGTCGTAAATTCTATATCTGCAGTTTTTCACTTTTTATGTTGTGCACAATATGTATGAGTATTTACGTTCTAGTAGCATGCTATCTGCTGATCTTAACTTTTGCGGCATCAAGTTTAAGCAGAATTCTCGCTACGATTTAGGTGAAACACATGACGTAATTTGTCCGCAACTTTGAGCACGGAATTCCTGTAAGGGATGGAAAATCCGACCTCAAAGTTGTTAATTCTCTAGGCGATTTCATTTTAATTTAACATGTAAATTCCAGAAATATTTATTAGTAATAAATATTCCATTGTGGCGAATTGCCGTCACAGTGGTTCACGTCCACAGTTGAGGGCGTGGTAATAAAAGTATAATGGTGAAATAAAGTTTCGATTGATATTTACTGTGAATTTGCGGTGCAAGAGAAGGTAAATAGACTTTTTATTAGGTGTACAAATATGTTTTAAAGCATTTTAGGACACGCAACGTGTAACTTGAGAAAAAACAATACCTTAACGAATCAAAATATGCGCCGTCATTATCTATCACCTTCCGCCATCGGTCGGGCAGATGACGGATTCCAGCCATTAAGAATACTTCCTCGTATGAAGCGATGAAGTCGTCAACCCATTTTCGCACTTCGTCACATGTCCGGAACCGTACAGCAGACAAACCATGTTGCATCGATCGGAACAAATGATAGTCTGAAGGGGTTATGTCGGGACTATACGCCGGGTGCTCCAAAACTTCCCAGCCAAGCGTCAATAACGTTTCCTTGACCGATTTCGCGACATGCGGCCTAGCGTTGACATGCAGTAATTTCACGGGTCGCAATCCTTTGCCTGTAAATAGACGTTTCCGACAGAATTCCTGGTTCAATCGCAGCAATTGTTGCTTGTAGCGATCAGCAGTAACAGACTGACCATGTTGCAATAGTTCATAATACAGCACTCCGTTCATATATTACCAGATGCACAGCAGAGCAGCAGAACTTCTTGGACAGAATATTACGTTTCGATGTCGAAGTCGTTGCTTCGCCGGGCTCTACCCAGTGTTTTTTTGGGGGAGGTTTAGAATTGTCGTACCTTATCCAGTTTTCATCACCCGTAACGATTTTCCACAGGAAATACTTTCTGTGTTGTTTATTCAACAGATTCAAAGATTTCATGACGCGCTCATCCTTGTTCCTCTGGCTCAGGTCATGTGGCACCCATTTCCCTTCCTTTTGAATCTTTCCCATTGCGCGTAAACGATTGGAAATGGTTTGTTGAGTTACCCCCAGTTGTTCAGCTAGTTCGTTTTGCGTTTGAGACGAATCTTCATCCAGCAATGCTTGCAGTTCCTCATGTGCATCCTTCTGCGTGACGCCGCTACGTTCTCGATCGCTAACATCCAAATCATCTGCTTCAAACCGTCTAAACCAAAACTCACACGTGTTTTTCGATACAATATTCTCCCCCAGGATAGAACAGATCGATGCACATGCTTTTGCGGCACTTTATCTTTGATGAAATTCGTAACGAAAGCACTATCGCTTGCCATCTTTCACGTACCGAAGTACAAGTGCGTTTGACATTTGGGCAAACTTCTGTGTCACATTTTATACTCTAGACCAGTTACGGTCACATGACAACAATGCGGGGAAATGTCTGATATGTAAATTAGCGGTATACGTCACAGAAAAAACGCTATAAAACTTATTTGTACACCTAACACATAAAGGAGAGAGGGCGTCTAAAATTTTCCTCTTCAATGCAACAGATTTATGGCCATTGGAATAAACTTTGATCAATGTCATAGTGATTGATATCGAATGACACAAAAGAGTAAAACAGCTCTTGAAAGTTCAGTTCCTCGATTTATTTTAAATCACATTTAAACTCGTTATATTTTAATCGAAAAACTTAAGACAGGAAAAAAAAATCGCATGTAAGCTATGTCCGCTGATCTTTTATTTATTTATTTATTTTTTTTGGCTAGTAACAAAAATTCCATCAAAACAGAAAATTTCCACGGTGTTCCATCGATTCTGAGAAAGAAATCAGTCTGAACAAAGTGAACAGTGGACTAAATGAACAGCGGACAAAGTGAACAGCGGACAAAATGAACAGAGGACAAAATGAATGTTGGACAAAGTGAACAGTGGACAAAGTGAACGGCGGACAAAGTGAACAGTGGACTAAATGAACTGGACCAAGTGAAGGTGGACTAAATGAATACCGACAAAGTGATAGGAAACCCTTAACCCCAAGGAGTAGCCATCTCCTACAAATTTATTTTGACTGTCTAGATAAAGGAGTTCACATTCTCTTTGTGATAGAATCTTATGATTTGTGAGACACCCTACTGCGTGATCCAACTGTGTAGATCAATCTGTACAGTATTTTTGGTTTGTTTGTTTCTGGGTTTAACGACAATCATGGGCAACTTATATGGCTATAAGCCGTCACCCGCCCCTAACTTCGGGTCACTTGTTCCAGGGAAGAGACAGATCTAGAACCTTTGGCCATGCACACCATCCATGACTCATTGGAGGTTGGAACTCAGTCTTAGCTCGGAAGAATGGTCAGAAGCCTACGCTTCACACCACTGTACCAGCAGGGTGGCCATTTCTGTAGTACGAACATTCGGTTACGATACGTGGCATGCAGAACACAGTTTTCCCTATTTTTACAAAAAAGTTCCTTGCCCAAATTTTCTTGCTATGTAACCACGAAAAGTGCCTTAGAGCCGCTAAGCCCCTGCTACATCACTGTGGCAGTGAGGCAAAATATCATGCTGCTTCAGTTAGGAAAGCCCGTGTTAGAAAGAAAGGCCATATTTATGGTGACCATTCGTCCCGAATTTCAGGTCTGTCCCGGTGTCCTGAAAAAATAATAAATTTTCCCGAATTTCATCCTGATTTAATTATTCACATATAAGGTGTGATAAAATGAAACCCATTCGAGTGGCTTTATTAAGACGAACGAAAAGGTGCATCTGCAGGTGTGGGAGAATTAAAAAAGCAATACATAACTAAAATATAAGGAAGTAATAGTCACCGCTCGCTCATCGACCTTGGACGAATTCGCAAACACACTGGCCATTAGGCCGGAGGATTATTATTATTTTTTTTTTCAAATTTCGACATGCCCTAGTGAGGAAAAGTTGTGTATTGCTACGTAAACCATGTGCAAGAAATTTAGCGAAATTCAAATAACATCTTACGGTTCCACGTCGGCTCCAAAATTTCGATATTTGGGCAAAATTCTCACATTTTCATGTCCTTTGTGAGAAAAGAACAGTGTTCGTTACATACTTGTTGGTACCTAAAAGATGTGCACAATTTTTCAGGTAAAGCAACTAATATCTTATGGTTCCAATTTAATGCAACAATACTCCATGTTTAAGGAAAATTGCAATACTTTGACACCTTATAGTGTTCACCATGTTATTTGATTCTTAGTTGTGTTAATGTGTGCACTACTGCACTGAAAGCCCAAAATATTTTGCAAATGTGCAGTAGTGCACACTGCGCACGGTGCAGCTCTTCACATTTTTCATGTTTCAGAAAAATCCCAGAACTCATCATGAGGAGGTGGCTGTCAGCGAATTCCACCCATGCCCATTCCAACCACCCATCCATTAGGGCAAATCAATTTTCTGTTCTTTTTTAATCTTCAGTTTCCTGTTATTTATTAATTTTTACCCGGAAATCTGATATACTTTCGAAAGCTGGCATTATTTGCCGTGCTTCCAACCGTACTCTAATAAATCCATCCCTTTGTTCTTCTTCGCAAACACCAGCAGATGCTTCTGTTGTCAACTTAACGCATCGCTCCACTCCCTGATTCTGACAAGGGAAGTTTTGCGTGCCCAATCGCTCAACAATGTCCTTACAGTTACTGTTGCATCGGTTCACTATTTCATCGTCGGTTAAATGAGCAGTCAATGGTGGTTCGCTGAAGACTCATGGTTGCCAGTCAATTAGGTCAAAATAATCCTCCCCCTGGAAGTTGAACTGAGAAATTTCAAATACACGGATTGCATCGCAGTTTTGTGCCCTTGCTCGAAGGATCCTGCGGAAGCCAAGTTCTCTGGTATGTTTCCTCTCGTCCGTGATCATAGCCAGAAGTATTGATTCTAGATGGCCAAAACAGCCATTCCTTTGGATTACGAGGTCCAGTACGCTCTTCAAATCGTGGGTGAGGATGTACGTATCGAGCCATGCCTGCATGTGTACTTTTGGAAGATGTGGGAATGATAACTCAAGCTGATACTTCAAGTGTTATAGATAGGCACACAATTAGAAGGCAGAGAACAAAAACCCCAGGGAAAACAGCCTAAGAACGATAATCTGACTGCACGTAAATACAGTATATTAAGAGGCTATATTACGACGGGCGTAAGGGCCAAACCATAATTCATGAAGAAAGGGAAGGGAAGCGGTTAAAAAAAAAACATTACTGAAGAAGCGTGACTATGCTGGAATAACCTGGAAGTAAATATCTTGCGCATATCACTCCTACATTTTCCATCGCAAAGGACATTGCCAAATGTCTGCTGGATTTCTTACATGCCAAGAATATCGACCTAAGCAAACTGTTGGTGATAGGCTGCGACGGAACCGTCTTTAATACTGAGTGTAAAGGAGGTGTACTCGCATTCTAGAGCTAGTCTGCCAAAAACCTCTTCAGTGGAGCATATGCCAGTTGTAACACTAGCTGATGACACTACCTGCACCGTCAAAGTGCTGACTTCGCAGGGAAATGCGGAACTCTCTCGAATAGTTTTGGGATAGATGGTATCCCTTGACGGCGTTCCGACAGCCAGCCTGTCAGTCACCGGAAACCACGGTCTTCCACTCGGACAGATTCGGTCTAGAGACCTGTGGGGATCTGCCTCCCCCACGGGACTGGTACCTTACACCCCCCTGTCACAACCCGTGTGTGCGACGTGCTATGGGCAGTTGGGGCTAGCAACTTTTTCAAAATATCTCATCTCGTGGCCGGGAGATCGCCCGCCAACGCGAGTTTTTTTTTTGGGGACTACTGTCCTTTATTTAGAAACTCAGCATAGTACAAACACTTTCACTATGAGGGTCGCATGCACCCCTCTCACAATAGTCAAACAAACAACAATCACATTACAGCATTGAATTATTTACATTGATCACCGCACTAGGGCCAGTGCAGTGGTGTAGACCCCGGGCCAGGGTCAGCTCAAACACCTTGGTCAAAAGACCGGAAAACTCTTTATCGAGAGCTGCGTACCTCCAAGGGTACTCCCGTCCGTCAACGATAGTTGACCCGGCTCTTCCTTTGCTCAAGTTCCCTAACAAGACTAGGGCATGTCTTGCTGAAGCTGGAGTGCGAGACGTCCAGCCCCAGGCGGAACTTGGCATTTGCAGCGGTGCAGTTGCTGCAGTTCGGTGCGGCTGCACATCGGTGGTGCTGGTGCCCAACTTCACCACAATTGCCGCACCTTGCATCTGTCTCGGGGCAGTTGCCTCGGAAATGGCCGAAGCCATTACACCGAAAGCACCTGACCTCCCTCAAAAATTCCTTTAGACGGAGCACTGACCAACCCAAGTTCAGTGTCTTCCGCCTCACCAAGTGCTTGAAGGACTTGGGTTCCACGTCTGCCACCCAGTGGACCCTGCCTCCCTTGCACCTAATGGGAAAACAGGCTTTGAACCCGTTCTCGAGCTCTGGGTTCTGCCCACAAACCATCTGCTCGAACTCTTTCCCGGAGAGTCCCTCGTCGACACCGTACACAATCAACCGAGGGTTTCTCTTCCGTGGGGCCGTGGGTAGTGTGCAATCCTTGGTCAGTGGATTGCTTCTCAACTCCTGGGCAAGGCTGTCGAGCTCCCCGGGATGGGAACACTCCACGGCGACCCCTCCTTTCCTTATACTCCGTAAGCTCTTGACCCCTATCTGCAGTTTTGTTGGGTTCACTGCAGTTTTCAGGGTTTTCTTTGTGTCCTCTGAGGACGCACTCTCAACTGTCGGGTAGACTAAGAGCACGTGTCTCCTGTCCACCGACTTTCCCTTCTTTTAATCTCACTCGGGGCGGGCGAAGGCCCTTTCGCCTTGTTAGCCCCCTTCTTAGCCACTTCGGCGTAGGAAGCCGTTTTTACTTCGGCTTCGCTGCGCAACTCATCCCGCACGGACAGCCTACCTTCGAGGTAGGATGCCCGTGCTGCTTGCCCGTAACAAGCGTCTCTAACACTGCTCAGGGCAGCTTTCACCTTCTCTCTCCCTGAGGAAGTGACCCGCGAGTCCGAGAGAACAGACTCAACTTCCCCAGTGAGGACTTGAATGAAACTCACAAACTCCTCGGGTGTAAGCTCCTCGGGTGTCTTGGGATGCGTACCTCCTACCGAAGGTACCTCTGGGCACCCCGCGGACGACCCCTCAAGAGCCCGAGATTCGGGCTGGGGTGTTGTTTTCCCCTTCCTTGCCATGGGCGGAACTGGCAAGGGGGTGCTTACACCCTTCGTGGGCGTAGCGGCTTTAGAGCCCCTCGCCTGGGGAGGCGTCTTCGACAGTTTCCCCCCAGCATTGGGCTCTACCTTCCGGCTGCTCTCGGAAGAGGGGCTAACCTTTAGCACTGCCGACAGGGCTAGGTAGTGCTTCTGCTGCTACCTTCTGCGTCCGGGTTGTCCCGGACGATTTGGGGACGGGCCCCTTGGACTTCACTCTACCCTTCTGGGTAGTTGGCATCTCTGTGGGAGAGATGAAACAAAAACACAAAAATTTCTTCTAAGTACTGAGTGGGCACCCGGAGGTTCTCCCACTCTAGTCTAACCTTAGAAACCGGGCGCTCGGGCTTTGGGCGGGCGAGGGACCCTCGTCCGCGGGACCGATACGGCGACGACGTACCCGATGACTGATGCCAGAGTCTCTATGCGAGCTGATCGGAACTTCGCCCTCACAAGGGCGTTTTTACTAAGTCCCGTCACTGCTGTAATCGATGGGCAAAATATAGTACCCAAATCGAAAAAAAAACAAAATTCGCGAGATCGGGATTGAAACCCGTCTCGCGGTTGGAATCGTCAGTTCTGCTCAGCAGCGCAGTTCAGCTCAAACAAACACACACGGAAACTCTCACCCGGTCGGCATCAGACTGACCGGTCATATGCCAGTTGTACGGAAACGAGCTGACACTCCATCACTTAATTCAACATTTTGATGTCCAAACGAGTGGCCCAAAAACATTTTCAGGAGAAAATCGGCAAACAGCTGGAGGGCTACGAAAATCTAACGGTTTTGAAATTTGAAGCAATTGAAGCAGGTTTTCCTGAACGTGATGAAAAAAAATTGCAAGGGATCTTAACACGTCTTAGAAATACTTGTGGGACCTTAGCCACGCTGTGACAAAGCGTACGCGATCATCAAGCCTGGCACATAAGCACCCGGGGAAAATGAGCCATGCACGGTGGCAAACGACGGCTAATCATATTTTGCCCCTTTATATTAGCACTTCGCAGCCTTCGGACTCACTTAAAAGTTCTGGGAGAATTTGTTGTGAGGTTTATGCGTCCATGTGGTTCACTTATAAGATCGCCCACGCATTGCCATGATGGAGCACGGAATCTGTGGAAGGCCATCCATACATCCAGATATCACACCCAGGGTTTGAAGAGCGTTCTGGACCACGTAATCCAAAAGAATCGCTATTTTGTCTATCCAGAATCAATACTTCTGGCTATAATCAAGGACGAGAGGAAACATATCAGAGAAGTTGGCATCCGCAGGATTCTTCGAGCAAGAGGGCACAAAACTGCGATGCAATCCGTGTATTTCAAATTCCTCAGTTCAACTTCCAAGGGGGAGGATTATTTTGACCTAATTGACTGGCAATCATGCGTCTTCAGCGAACCGCCATTGACTGCTCATTTAACCGACAATGAAATAATGAACCTAAGCAACAGTGACTGTAAGGATATTGTTGAGCGATTAGGAACGCAAAGCTTCCCTTGTCAGAATCAGGGAGTGGAGCGATGCGTTAAGTTGACAACAGAAGCATCTGCTGCTGTTTGTGGAGAAGAATAAAGGGATTGATTTATTAGAGTACGGTTGGAAGCACGGAAAATAATGCCAGCCTTCGAAAGTAAATCAGATTTTAGGGTAAAAATTAATAAAGAAGAACAGGAAATTGAAGATTAAAAAAGAACAGAAAATTGATTTGCCCTAATGGATGGGTGGTTGGGTTGGGCACGGGTGGAACTCACTGTGCAGCCACCTCCTCATGATGAATTCTGGGATTTTTCTGAAACATGAAAAATGTGAAGAGCTGCACCATGTGCAGTGTGCACTACTGCACGTTTGCAAAATATTTTGTGCTTTCAGTGCAGTAGTGCACAGATTAACACAACTAGGAAACAAATCACATGGTGAACACTAGGTGTTAAAGTATTGCAATTTTCCTTAGACATGGGGTATTGTTGAATTAAATTGGAACCATAAGATATTAGTTGCTTTACCTAAGAAATTTTGCACATCTTTTAGGTACCAACAGATAGTTTTTGTGCACTAGGGAAAGTCTGTAACGAACACTGTTCTTTTCTCACAACGGACATGAAAATGTGAGGATTTTGCCCAAGTATCTAAATTTCGGAGGAAAAGGGGGAACCGTAAGATATTATTTGAATTTCGCTAAATTTTTTGCACATGGTTCACGTAGCAATACACAACGTTTCCACACTAGGGCATATCGAAATTCGAAAAAAAAAAAAAAAAAAAAATGTTTACGCTCCGCCCTGTTGTCAAGCTGTGCAGCACAAACTAGAGGTCTGCACGGGTTTAATTTGGTGAGCCGGCCCAAGAGAGTTCGTTTAAGACCCAGCCCGGCCCGGGCCCGTCAATTGCAGCTCTTATTTACGCCTGGCCCGTGATGTGCCATTTTGTATTATTTTGTGTTTCTATTGTATTTCATTAAAATGTAAAAATTAAATAATGAAATTAGATATTATTGAAAATATTGAATGTAAGCCTAAGAATATTAACTAAACTTTGACAATTATCGAAAAATATAACCTTTAAAAAGAGAGAAAAAGGAAGATTAAGCGCGTTCAGAATCTCCCTTTCTCTGAACTAGTAAGCGGTAACACTACAAAAATCAATCCCTATAGAGATTAGAGATAGGAGAAAATATCGATGTCGTTCCACTCTCTCATACAAACACACACAGACCCCTACCCCACTGCAGACACCCTCCGTACCCCACTGCAGACACCCTCCGTACCCCACTGCAGACACCCTCCGTACCCGACTGCAGACACCCTCCGTACCCCACTCTACACAACACACTCGCTCGGGATCGAATCTTTTTGTTGTCAATAAGCCCCAAAATGGTTTTACCATCTTAATACCTATAGATTGGTACTGTGAGTGCCTCTTGGAACAGTTAGATAAACAGTTAATAGGAACAGTTAAACACATCAGGAAATCTGGGAACACGAATTTTTTCTTTCTTTACCATTGCGATAAAAAGAATGAGTAGACTTGGCCCGACCCGGTCGTAAGCGTCTGGGAGCCTGACACGGCCCGTTGCTTTGTTCTCTAAACTAAAAAAAGACCCGCGGGCCGGGCTCGGGCTTGGCGGGCCAGCACGGCCCGTGAAGACCTCTAGCACAAACCACACATGCGAGGCGAACGTAAAGGGCATTTTCGATAATTAATAATTTCTGGGGATCAGAGAAATCGTCGATGAGAATTGAATGTGTTAAAGCCTCGTTGATCATCCAACTGAATCAATCAGAATCTTGTATAGAAATGTATGAAAAAATAAAAAAGGACAAAATGCTCGTAAAGAAGTTGTCTTCGTCAGAGAAGTATGGTTGGTACACACCATCAACCACTTCAACGGCAAACTTAGAATAAAATGGAACGAGTACTTTCTACAAACTTTAATG
Organism: Macrothele yani; assembly: GCA_039090855.1. Lineage (NCBI taxonomy): Eukaryota > Metazoa > Arthropoda > Arachnida > Araneae > Macrothelidae > Macrothele > Macrothele yani. The sequence continues at coordinate 123,134,903 of CM076996.1, forward strand.
AAACTAATTTTTTTGTAAGTAATCATTTTGATTCAAACTATCTCTAATTATTATTTTTATTGTTCATTTTTGAGGTAAATACATATAAGTAACAAAAGTCAAGCCTGCTGTATTTCAACCCCAACAGGACATGGGGATGGGGTATTTTCAACCACCTAACATGACCCATTTATCTGTCCCGAATTCGGTCTCAGGAAATATGGTCACCGTAGCCATATTGGACCGGCAGGAAAGTTTCCACACGCAGTTGCGACTCCAACTGCAGGCAACTGCTATATACCACGAACCAATGTCACTGGAAATATAGCACTCAAACTTCTTGCACTGCAGGATCACATGACATGAAAAAAATAACATGATGTCTCCACATTCTATGGAAGGAAGTGATGTCATCGTGAGCAAATGCTGCAAGGAGCAAGAACAAAGTAACGCAATCAATCCAACCATTACGACCTACTTTTTTTAATAGCAAAAAAAATATCCCAGGACCTTTCACAAAATTATGAAAAATCAAGGATTTCCCGGGCCTGGAAAAATAGGAAATCAAATTCAAAGACTTTTTTGTTGTTGTTGTTGTTGTGGGTTTAATGACCACCGTGAGCAACTCAGTGGGCTATAACCAGTCGCCCGTCCTTAATTTAGGGCCACTGACTCCAGGGAAAGGAAAATGCCAGTGCCGTAAGACAAACACAATATCGATGCCTCACCGGGATTAGAACCCGGACCCATCTTGGAAGAACGATCAGAAATCATCGCTTAAACCACTGGGCCACCGGGGCGCCAGGACGTTTCCAGGGGCCATACCAACTCTATGAGTAGCAATATTCCTAGGCTACATTGAGTTGCAGAACAGATCGAGGAAATTTTCACTCAAGTTACAACAAATTTATCTCCCGTGTGAAAAAGATTTTCTTAAAAGCTCCGATGGGGATCAAAATTTATAAAGAAATGTATCCTCGTCTCCTTTCACACCGCAGCCCGTTTTGACTAAGTGGAGAACATGATTAAATGAAGCTTTGTTTTATGCGCAAACTCTGGTATCAACAAGTAATGTAATGTCGTTAGAGAGTGCTACTTTTTCTGCTGACAACTTGCTTTCAAAAAATCTTTCAAATTATCGAGACAAGTTTTTCCTGGCTCCCAGCGATTTATATAAAGTTGGAGCCTCGAGGTGTTTTATTAAGTGATTCAATGGAAGAATAAATAAAGTTGAAAATGTCATTTCCACCGTTCCCACTGAAATTGGAGAAAAAATTAAAGGGAAACTGAAGGCTATTTTAAATAAAAACTCTGGGGTTCAGGAATTGAAAAACAGGAAATGACTTTATAGACTTTGATTGCTACGTATTGCCATCACAAGTCCCAGTAACGAAAGCAAAACAGTATAAATACTGCCAAACAACGTGTAGACGTAGAAAAAAAAAACATTTTTTGCAACAAAAATGGTTTTGAATGACAATTGACAAAACCTTACAGCTGAACACTTAGAAAAATAACAGAATAAAATACTGCGGATACACCAGAATTATATAGAAACAAATACAAAACTTTATAAGATAATAATCCAGTTTTTCATACAGTGTAAACGGGATCATGCAAGATGAAAGCTCGGCAGTTCTTGTATGATCCCGTTTACATCTGTATGAAAAACTGGATTATTACCTCATAAAGTCTTGCTTATTTGTTTCTACTACAAAGACATACTGAGTTCTATTGCTATAAAAAGTATGGTGTAAGACTATCATTTAAAGAGCATTTTGTTTATTAATTATGTCAGTTATTACTTATTATTAGACATCATATTTAAGAGTAATGTGTGTGAGGTTCATGAATTGATAACCGAAAAGTCGTTTCTGGGTCGACAGCACTTATCTGAAGACAAATAAAAATTTATAAACGCATGTTTTACTTTTTAAGATGTTTTGCTGCTTTTAGGGCATACAATCTGGTCTCTACTGATCGCGACTGCATGTTGTTGTTTTTCCGCGCGAAGCCTCCGACTCCGCAGTCCTTCGAACTTTTTCATTTAACTCAGGCGCGTGATTTCTGTTTTGCCAACTGACATGTTCTTAAAGGGCCAACGCGCAGTGATAATGGTGTTTTCAAACAGATAACAGCATCATAAAATTTTAATAACAATGGAAAAAGGAGTTATTGCATGGAACAAGCCAACGATGTAATGCTGGTCGAGCACGACATGCATAAGAAAAGAGGCAAAGCAAAGAAACCAACGATTCAATCCAAATAGAAGAAGAATAGCAGAAATAAATATTTAAAAAAAAGTTACGCAACAGAACGGGATCCACCAGAATACACAAAAATAATTGAAACAAACTAAAGGCGCAAAAAGCTCATGCCCTTCCTCCCAACGCACTTAAATATTACCATTCACTTTAAAAAGCAAACATTTTCTTATACGATTGACCTTCGCAACGAAGATCAATGTCACAAGAACAAATGATAATGTCTTTGCTTACCTAAGGCAGTTTTCAGTCATGGTCAATTATATGTTGCTCTATCACAAGTCAGATCGTACGATTCATTTAAAGTGTTGTCGAAATTTAATTTGTTAAAGTGAAGAAAAGGCCCTTTTTGCCGGTAATAGGATTCCAACCCACATATGCCTTCTTCGAAGTCGACTATTCTACCGATTGCACTGCACCGACGAGGCTTATCGCTCCTACTTTGCCGTTTTGACTTGTGCATCACCTACAGGTCAGTACATCCCAAACTGCGGATTTACAGAATTTTTTAATGAATCCGAGTTCTAAAAAAACAAAGTGTTACCGTTATGGATACAGCAGCACTACTGGATCTGCGTATCGACACTCGATGTCGCAAATAGAAGTACGAAACTGGCAGTCTTTCCTCGCTCGCATTTGCACGATACTCTTAACGGAAATAGGAGACGTGTCCAGAGATAATTCGGGGAATTGAATTCGATCAGCTGGAAGCGGATGAAACCAGTTTTCTTCAGAGGGTACCGAAACTCCAGGATCAATTGAGTTTTGTAAGAATTGGTTCCTTCTTTACCCAAAGTGGTACTTGATCTGTATAGCTAAGGATGGCGCGACCTGTACTATGTAACGCTGGATGCTGCGCCAGAGAGCTACTGAAAGTTCTATTGCATGTGGAACCAGTTCACTCGAATGCGATTTTGCAGTCGGAGAAAACATTTTAAGATTATCTAGGCTATAACTCTTCTCCCTGCTACATGACCGTTTTACGGTGAAACGCCAGACGTTTCCCCGTAGAAGTAAAGATATTTTCATCACAGTCTTTCAAGACGATGCCAAGGTATACGATTTCGTGTACTACGATAGCTCGCACATAAGATATTCACGAAAATCAGTACACCTTCTGTAGGAAAAAGAAAATCTTTTCGCCAGATCATTGTCTAGCACAGTAGTCGTCAACCTGGTCCCTACCGCCCACTAGGGGCGATTCAACCTTTCATGGTGGGCGATGGGGGCTTTTGTCCGTTGTTAGAAATTTTGTTCTTCCGCCATATATCGAATACATTGCTGACAACTTCGCGAGTTTGACTTTTTAAAATATGCTTTTGCAATTTACTTTTGAATTCCATCTCTAAACTTTGAATATAAATAATAATTAAAACAAGGTAATCCATAAATACAGAGTGTTGAGGATAACACAAAACACGTTTTCTTAAGGTGGACGTCAAGTAATTTTGCTTCCTATACTTCCAATGGAAAAACTTCTGTACACATTTTATTCACAATTAATGCGTTCCCAAGGATGCAAATTTCAACATCGATTAAAATAACTACATATTATAACCTGGAATACTTAATATTTTCTAAAATATAACCATAATTATATTAAAAATCAATAACTTTTCCTTTGGTGGTGTTGAAACCAGAAAAAAGATGGCGCGACCTGTACTATGATGACGTCAGTAGACAAACAAATGTTGGATTGCATAATTATGGTTAATTTTTAGAAAATATTAAGTAATCCAAGTTATAAAATGAAGCTATTTTAATCGATGTTCAAATTTTCATCCTTGGGAACGCATTAATTGCCCAGAAAATGTGTACAGAAGTTTTCCCATTGAAAGTATAGGAAGCAAAATTACTTGAGGTCCACCTTAATGATGTAGATCAGGCCCAAAATAACATAAGAAAGTATTATATGCGAAAAAACTTTTTCTCTTCTTGCAGAGAATGTTATCTGCAGAGCTAAAACAACACAACGTTAAAAAAGAAAGCAAATATAATTTCGATAGTGGTGAATACCAAAAACTCTGGCAAAATAAAAATAAAAAATGCCTGCGTTATATCCAAATATGTGTAAAATGATATTTAATTTATTGATACCTTTCCCTACTTCTTATCTCGTAGAATAAGGGTTTTAGTGCTGTAAATCATATTACCACCAAACAGAGAAACCGTCTGAATATCACCGAAAGAGACCTTCGTTTGTTCCTTACGAAAATCGAACCAGATATCAAATATTTAATCTCGCAGCATCAGCCTCAAGGATCTCATTAATTAAAGGTAATTTCAATAAACTTTATTGTTTTCACATTTAACTATAATTTTCTTCAATTTAAGCAGCTCCCGCACTAGTAGGCGCTGTATCGATGGAGATGCAGAAATTCATTAAATTGAAATTATCTATGGATAAACATACGAAAAGTAAAAACAAAAAGATAAATTTAAGTACAGTCAAACCTCGATTTAACGATCTTCAAGGGACCAACAGTCTTGTACGTAAAATCGTGGAATTCGCTAAATCGAGGAAGCCTTTCGAATGCAATATTCAAATTAAGCTAGTGTTCACAAAAAGGTATGTAGGCAGCTAAGTTCTCTTTCTTTCAGTGAAATTTGAATTATTTATATTATTTAGTACTTTTAATTACGAAATTTACTATCAAAAATGTTTTTTTTTTTTTGATTGAAGGTTTAACGACCACCGTGAGCAACTCAATGGGCTATAAGCAGTCGCCCGTCCCTAATTTAGGGTCACTGGTTCCAGGGAAGGGAGAGAGCCAGTGCCGAAAGACAAACACAACATCCATGCCTCACCGGGATTCGAACCCGGACCCCGTTCGGACGAATGATCAGAGGCCATCGCTTAGACCACTGCGCCACCGGGGCGGCCAAAAATGTTATAATACGTACACATTTACTTTGCATTTTAAATACATAATTCGTAGATATCAGATTTCAATAAGTAGCATCAAAATTTAAGCGTACTTGAAAACTGCGAGAAAAATAGGATGGTTGACTTTTTCCGAGATGCTTCTTAAATAACGATTTCAGTACTCTAAGCTGCATAACGAGATGTGTTGTTTAATTTGACCTGTAGATTTAACACTGAGAAGAAAAGAAGAAGCGAAATTTATGGAAGAATTTCAGAGGTTCAGGAATGGGTACGTACAGTGTGTGTCCCCTGAGTTCACAGAAAGCTGCTGTTCTGTCTGTATCTGAAAACAAGAATCTCTCAGGGTACCCTAGATTTCCTCTCCCACACTGCCTTTCTTTTTCCTGCTTCCCACCCATGCAAGAAAACGTTGCCGGTCCTTTAGAACTTGTCGGTCATTTGCTTCCCCTTATAAGAAGCTTACACTTGATAGTCGCAGGAAAGTGATTTATGATTCTGTCAAGCTGTGTCGCAGATAGTGTTCTTTGGAACACTATCTGCGACACAGCTTGACGTGACATTGACATTACCTTACCATGTGACATTGACATTACCTTTCCCATGATGCATGTACTCCACGTACTTAAGACCAGCATGTAACCACATGGTGAAATCACATCTGATGAAGGTGTCAATGTGACACCGAAAGTGCTCATGTTTTTTAAACTGTACATAGATTTCGTTTTTTAGCTGAATAAATATCATCGTGCAACAAGACGGATTTCTTTTAATACTAGTATTCATGCACGAATTATAGTGTCTACCGTTCTTTGGAACGCTGGTTAACTGTATGCGTAATTTTTTTCTGTTTCGCAAGGCTCTCTTTCTAGATAACATTTAACGTGAAAACGCTGGTAGCACAATTTTACCTAGGCCCAACACTGAGCCTTCTATTCCTAAAAGTCGGAGGCTCAATGTTGGGCCTACATTAGATTGCAAGGCTGTGCTACCTGGGTAGTTTGGTGGTTTAAAAAAAATGTTCGCTAAATTGAGGAAGCGTGTTCGTTAAATCGGGAAACACTAAGCATTAATTTCAATGTGATCCCATCCGTACCATAAAAAAATGTACGTAAAATCGCGAAATTCGTTAAATCGCAGTCCGTTAAACAGGGGTTTGACTGTACATATGTTTTACAAATCCTCCCCTTTAAAAATTACTTCGCATTTGCGCTAAATTGAGTTACTGCGACACCGTTGGGCGGTAAGGAAATTTTACCATCAACAAAGATACAAAAGTGGGCGGCAGGTATTAAAAGGTTGACGACCCCTGGTCTAGCACAAAATTTATCTTTGAAATCCACCGTATATCATCGAATAACCTAATATTAGCTCAGTTCATAAATATGCAGGTGCGAAGTTCAACTGTCCGAAGACACAACACTTATAAAAATTGGAAAGGGAGTAAGATAAAGTGACACCATATCTCCCAAGCTCTTCCATGTTATTTTACATAATCTCTTTCTGACATTGAACTGGGAAGACAGGAGGATAATGATTAATGGAGATAGGGGAGCGAAGTCCGCCGGGTTAAACTAACGACATCGTTATTTTTGGAAGTATCCCTTCAGATCAGAAGAATGTGATCCAGGAACTTGCTAACAAGTTCCTTATCAGTTGACATATTTTCGTTGTGGGCATTTTTTCTGTGGGAATTTTTTCCTATTTTCGAAAAGTGGGCATTTTTTCTGTGGGAATTTTTTCCTATTTTCGAAAAGTGGGCATTTTTTTCGTGGACATCTTTCATGCATTCGACCGTTGACCCTATTTCTCCCATTTTCAATAGGGTTCGTCCCCAGGTTGTTTGTTCCCTGCCACATACTAAAATTTCATCGAAATCGAACCATTTTTACGCGAGTTATCGTGCTGACAGACAGACAAAGCTGGTGCTTATACGCTTCTTCAACCTACGGTTGGAAAGCGTTGAAAAAAAAAATAATTGAAAATTCGTTCTTTGTGTTTCGTAGGAAAAAGTTGCTATCAAGCTCGCCAACACTTCGGCCATCCTGATTTCGAAGTCTAGCGACGTCCCTGTCTTCATCCAGCAGTGCACTGAAAATGGTTGATAGCGGTTATCTAATGAAATACACGTATCACATACACTGAAGAGCAATTGAATTAGAGACAGCTGGCGTTATGCAAATGTGGCGCTGTGGGCGGCCCGTAAACGGAAACGACATGACGTATGCAGCGATCCGACAATATAAGGAGTGATGCGACGGGAATCGGTAAGAGTCGGACGCAGTATGGGTAAGACGAAGGATCTAAGCCCATTTGATCGAGGGCAAATTGTCGGGGCCTGACGAATGGGTCACTCCATCTCGGAAGTCGTGCAGGCACTGGGATTTTCACGAGCCACTGTGTCACGGGTGCACCGGGAGTACATCGAATCCGGTAAAACCATCCCTGCAAGGACCAACTGCCGTGCACAACAGCGTGTGGATGAGCTAGGTCATCGTCGGCTAGCTCGCATTGTGACAGCGGATAGACGGGCCACCGTGCAATAAATCACTCGGTAATTTAACGCTGGTGCACAAAAACGTGTAAGCAGCCACACCATCCAGAACTATCTCCTCGCTATGGGATACAGAAGTCATCGTCCCACGAGGGTACCGCTGCTGACCGCACATCACAGAGTGCAAAGATTAGCATGGACGCGGGAAGATCGCCACTGGACCCTAGACATGTGGAAAAATGTTGCCTGGACTGATGAGTCGAGATTCTTGTTGGTACATGCGGATGGCAGGATACGAGTACGGCGCAAACCACATAAAGCGATGGATCCTTCTTGCCAGCAGGGTACTCTTCAAGCTGGTGGGGGTGGCATTCTCGTGTGGGGACTGTTTACGTGGACTGAAATGGGACCCCTGGTACGTGCGACATCGTCCCTCACAGGTCAACGTTACCGGGATATCCTGGGCGACCATTTGCTCTCGTTTGTGCGTCTTCAACATCCCACTGGGGACCTCATCCTGCAACAAGACAATGCACCGTGCCATCGCTCCCGAATCGTATCCGAATGGTTGGATGAACACTCCACCGACGGGACCTCGCTTCCTTGGCCAGCTATGTCCCGTGATCTCAATCCCACCGAGCACATCTGGGATGTCATCGAGAAAGAGAGAGAGAGAGAGATATGTTCGAGGCTCTAACCCCCTCCATCAAATCTTCGTGAACTGTGGGAGCTTGTTCAGGGGTCGTGGATCCGTATGGCTTCCCAACGCTACCGGTGTCTTGTCGAGTCCATGCCGAGACGAATCGCCGCCGTCATCAGGGCGAAAGGTGGTGCTACACGTTACTAGATAGGTATCTCTAATTGAATTGCTCTTCAGTGTATTCTTCATGTTGGATATGCGGCGCCAGTTTGTGTAGGGGGAAGGGCACCATAATTGTACTACTTACAGGAAATGTACGCAATATTAATATTTTTTTTTCTAATTTGTGCATTTTATGTAATTATTCTTTTCCTCAATGCCACCTGTTGAAAACTATCGTCAAGTGATGCACTTGTCACTCATTTACCCAGTGTTAATTAATGAAAAATATCAGGTAAAGCAAGTTTTAAAGCACCTTATTCAAGAAAGTGTTAATTTGCTTTTTTTTTTTTTTTACACCCCGGTCATAATCGAAGGAAGCACGTTACATAAACCGAAACATGAAACACTAGAAAACAGCAAGCAAACGTGGGAGCCCTGTGATGTACTGAATGCCAAAGGTAACTAGACACTTCATAGCTCTAAGTCAGGAGGCCTTTTTTCATCCGCTGCAATGGAAACAATACTAGTTGCTGTGCTCCCAAAAGAGCACAGCTGTTTGAACAGAAACCTCCCACGTCGGAGCGTCTCCTATGTCCCTTTTGGAACTCTACGCTCTACTACTTGCGTAAAGCGAATTTTGAAATAAACCCCAACAGCCTCATCTCATAAAAAGCGTGTCAAGAAATGAAAAAAAAAAAAAAAAAAAAGAAAGAAAGAAAAAGGTTCAGTAGGAAAATGACAGTTGGCTCATGTTCCGAAACGTTTCTGTGAATTATGCTGACGAATTAATGCGGTAGCTGAATTGTTAATTGCAAAGAAAAAAAAAACTACTATAAAAAGACCAACCTAAAAGCCGCATCTTAGTTCTTTAAGGGTTCAAACTAATTTGCAATTACAATTGGACACTTAGGGACTCACTGGTATCTATCTCTACTGGGACAGATTCATTAAAACGAATTTACGAAATGCTTTTACTTTTCATAAATGTGACTACTGACGCATGAGCGTTCACACCCTGGTCTTGAAGGAAAGACAAGCAAAAATTATAATTGCAAATAAAGCACACAAACGCTCATGTAAATTTTCAATCTCTATCATACTGTACATTCAATCGTACGTGGTACATAATTTTTTGTGTAAAGCAAATAAAGTCTAACCTGTTTGTCAATACTGTTACTCACGTTAATAATTTTAAGGAACAAATATCCTGTAGAGACAACCTCCCCTAGACATCTCAATGCTATAAATCTCCAAACAAAATTAACAATTTCCTAATTTTGTCATTTTTAATGGGATTATAAGATTCATACACATAAAATAATATTTCTCGATAATGGTAATCTTGAAAATCTCAGGATAGTGCATCAAAAAACATAGTTCATGATAGTATCATAGCGACTCACCCAAATCCTTTATGAGTCCACAATGAGCTTAGTCAAATTCTTCATGATAATAAGCAGCAATTTGTTATCCCGATTGCATATATGAGTTCTTGTTATAGCTAATCCAAGTGTAACAATATCCTTGAGAGTAGGTGCACAGGAATCATGAAGATCATATGTGATAAGAGAACAACAATCAGCACTCTGCGTAATCTCCAAGTAAAGGCACAATACACAAGAACTGGGCAGTAAGTTATAAATACCGAAGAATAAGGTAAAAAGAACCATCGATTATATGTTAAAATTTGAAAGTTAAAAACTACAATGACAATCACTAAGACATCCAAAGGTCCCTCAACTTATCATCCGTATACCACGATACCGGACATGTTTCGGGTCGCAACATCGGCGCCCATTCTCAACACTGGTGTAGGGAAGACGTTCCTCAGATCGTATTTTACCCTTTCTTCACAAGTAGCCGCCATATGCAAATATTGTTAGAATCCATGCAACTAGTCATCATTATGCGTCATATCCTCTTCTGCAATGATATTGATAGTCCTATTTTTGTTCTTCTTATTATGTTTGTTCCTAGACATTCCTAGTTCTTTATTATATGAATACCATATGCTTAACGATTTCTTCCTCGATAAGAAATCGTTAAGCATATGGTAACATTATGGGGGGGGGGTCATTACAGTTCACAGCTTTAGTTTTCTCTATTAAAATCGATTCGGATGTTAATATCTTTTTATGGGTATTATGTGAAGTGTATAGTTTAACACCACTCCAATCAGGGTAGGAATTAGAATTCATACAATGCATAATAAGGGCTGTCTAAGGGTAAAATACGATCTGAGGGACGTCTTCCCTTCGCCACCGTTGAGAATGGGCGCGGATGTTGCGATCCGAAACATGTCCCGTGTCGAAGTACGGATGATAGGTTGAGGGACCTTTGGATGTCTTAAGTGATTGTCATTGTAATTTTTAACTTTCAAATTTTAGCATAGAATAAATGGTTCTTTGTACCATATTCTTCAGTATTTTAGGAGTTACTGCCCAGTTCTTGTGTATTGTGCCTTTACTTGGAGATTACGCAGAGAGCTGATTGTTGTTCACTTATTACATATGCATATGATCTTCATGTAAAACCAGATTCCTGTGCACCTACTCTCAAGGATATTGTTACACTTGAATTAGCTATAACAAGAACTCATATATGCAATCGGGATAACAAATTGCTGCTTATTGTCATGAAGAATTTGACTAAGCTCATTATGGACTCATGAAGGATTTGGGGGAGTCGCTATGATACTATCATGAACTATGTTTTTTGATGCACTATCCTGAGAGATTTTCTAGATTACCATTAATCGAGAAATATTATTTTATGTGTATGAATTTTATAATCCCATGAAAAATGGCAAAATTAGGAAGTTCTTCATTTGTACTTTAAAATTATTAACGTGAATAAACAGTATTAGCAAACAGGTTAGATCTTATTCGCTTTACACAAGAATTTCAATATCTAGTTTGTTCGTTAACCACTTTTCGACGAATGCACACACGCACGCACACTGAAATAAAACTGGGGAAAAAACAATCAAATAGATATTGTGAAAACACAAGTTTGTCCGCGATGGGCATCGAAGACGTGTCCCCTCATTCCGGACTAAGTGGCTCTCCCAACTGAGCTACGCGGACAGAATGTCTCGCTGCAGATCTGTCGTCTTGACACATGTTTTCACTTCTGTAGTGCGTCACAATATCGAAAAACCCAGGAACGCCCCGAAGGTTTGGATAAACGAAACCAGAGACCTCTCACATTGGAACAATAGGGATATTTCTTTGATTGCTTTACTGCATGAGCATAGCTGTCAACTAAATTTAATGAAAAACCAGATTGCCAAAAAAAAAAAAAATCCAGAAGATTGCATAATAATCAGGAATATTTTTCTGACGTTAGTTTGTTATACAACATACAATGTACACAGAGAGCTAAATCTGTATATCTTGTTTCGCAATAGTTACACATGAATTTGTATATGCACTTCAACAAAACAAGGGAAAGATTAATAAAGAAGTCCATTATGTATAATTTACTAGATTTTGCAACACTCCATCCATACAAGTCAGCAAGAAAATACTATTCTTTTGGATACGGACGCAGAATTTCCCTTTTTTCTTGCTGCTCTTTGTCTTTGTTTTTTTTTCCCAATATGTACCAGAATATCGGACAGTTTTTTGTTTTTGATTCCTTCAGAAGTACCTGGCCACTTTCAATGTTCACATTTTTTTCTTTTCAAAGCTATACTGTTTTCTTCTGCTTTATTTAACATTATTACGGACACAGACCTGCTTTTGAAGTTCAGAAACACTAAGTGGAGCTAACATTTTTTCTTTTTCTAGTTTTCCTCAAACACCAATAGGAATCCTGCAGCCTACACAGACTGGGAGTAACTCACGGTGGTCTTTAGAACCCATTAACAAGTGTTAGGATCTTGAAAACATAAAAATAAACTTTACACAGATGTTTAATAACGCTATTTCACTGAGATTTTCGATATCCATAGCATACTCGATGTTTTCCGTCGTGCGCAGCGAACCGACGATTTTCATAGCATACTCGAAGTTTTTCTGTCGTCCGTAGCGGACCGACGACTTCCATAGCATACTCGATGATTTTTGTTGTCCGTAGCGGACCGACGACTTCCATAGCATACTCGATGATTTTTGTTGTCCGTAGCGGATCGACGGTTTCCATAGCATTCTCGACGTTTTTCGTCGTCCGTAGCGGACCGACGATTTCCATAGTATACGCGACGTTTTCCGTCGTCCGCAGCGGACTGACGATTTCTATAGCATACTCTATGTTTTCCGTCATCCGTAGAAGACCAACAATTATCATAGCATACTCGATGCTTTCCGTCGTCCGTAGCGGATCGACCATTTTTATAGTATACTCGATGTTTTCCGTCGTCCGTACAGGACCGACGATTTCCACAGTAACTACGTAAAATCCGCAGTACTTGGGAGTCTCTGAATCTTTTTCCCCACCGCACGATCTTATTCAGCGTCAAGCGAAATGGTGTGCACGGAGAATTTACTGTGACGAAGTCCCGAGGATGGTGACGGGGCACGGGGTTTCTGGTACACAGTGCCGCAAAATCTGCCTTTTGTAGCAAGATGGCGCAAGATTTTTGTTTGTGGCACACATTGGAGAAATTGGCGCAGAATTGTCCTCTCTGTTATATATTTGATTTATCGGGACATTTTTAGCAAAAAATACAGAAAATTTTAAAATCCGGAAGAAAAGTTCTTCCGGCCGGAAAACAGGAACTCTATAAAACATCGGAAAAATCGCCCCAAAATCGAAAGAGTTGGCAGGTATGCATGAGTATTTGTTAGTTTGACTTCGCTCATTTTCTCCAGCTCTGATTTGTTAGCTTTTACGCCATGAAAATTATCTTTTGCCGGCTTTGTTGGCGTCATTCTTTCTAGTCGATGAAGCGGACGCCAAAATGTTGGCGGGATATTTATTAATCATTGAAGAGGACGCCAAAATGATATAAGAATAATTGTTATTTGGAGGTTCCTATGACATTGGAGCAGAGAATCAAATAAATAAGTAAACAAATTGAGGATAAAAGTAAGTGAATTTAGTCGCACGTAATACCTTTATTCCTCCGATTGGCGGGGGGGGATAGGAAAATATTGATCTGTCAAAATATATGTTGCTTCTAGGGGGAGATAGCTATTTTGGATTATATTTGCCCCGCCTAATTCCGTTCTTTTTCTTTCCTAGCTACATGCCTGGGAGAATCATTCTGCTCCCTCCGAAGTCCCAGCTCAGACTCCCTCTTACAACGATCGTGTATTTCCACTTCCCGTTTTGTTTTCCTCCGCGCTTTCAAAAGAAGATGCTGCCCTGTGATCCAGGACGTAAGAAGTTGCTAATTGGTGGGGATCAGTTATTACGCGGGGCTTCTCCGAGAAAGTTTGTCACTTCTACAGCGGGGTTAAAGGAGTGTAGTGTAGAGGGGGGGAGAGGGGAGCGTCGTTCCTTCTGTTATGTAGGTGGTCCCGATCAACGAAGAAATTGTTTTCCCGAAGGATCTGCTAAATGCCTTTTTTCTTTGATGGCGAATTTCTATCTGATGTTCCCGTTGTATAACTTGTATCACACTATTTAATTGTATTAAATCACGGAACAAAACGTTAAGTAATCAGTCAGTTAATTCATCATGTGACGTATTAACTTTTAACTTTCCTTTTTGAGTTTTTTTTTTTTTTTTTTTTTTTTTTTAATATGACTTTAGGTACTTCTTGGTAAAACATTTTCCAACTGAACGGCGCGCTACCTCCTCGAACAGCTTTTTCAATTTGGCAACACTAACAGTGAATCAGAGCAACATAAAATGACTACATAGAATGTACACGGATGAGCCATTACATTATGACCAGCCGATTTATTGGAGTTTAATAAAGGACAAATTGTGATGGCACGGCTCCTCGGAACTACGATCTCGGAAACGGCGCGGCTTATGGGTTGTTCACGTGCCGCTCTAGTAAGTATGAATCAAAAGTGGTGCACAGATAGCCAAACGACGAACCATCGTCCAACCGAATGTCGTCCTCAGCTCATTGGTGTCAGAGGTGAGCGGAGATTGTCGCGCATTCTTGTTCACAGCGACTGCAAGGCCACAGTGGACAAATCACCCGCAGCTACAACAGTGGTGATCAGAGCAATGTGTCACAGCACACAGTTCATCGCAGCCTTCTGCGCATGCGTAGCCGAAGACCCAGCCGGACCTGCATGCTCACTGCACGTTATCGCCAACAACGCATGGAATGGGCCCAAGATCATCGAGATTGGACCGTAGATGATTGGAAGAAAGTGGCCTGGCCTGTCGAATCACGATTCCTAGTGCATCACGTAGACGGCCGAGCGCGGACACGCCGATTACCAACGGAGGCTATGGCACCTGGATGCACTGTTGGGCAGAAACAGGCCGGCGGCGGCGGTGTTATGTTGTGGGCTATGTTTTCTTGGGACACTTTATACCGCATTAATCTCAATAGCACAATCCCTGACAGCTGTCAGGTGTCTGAACATCGTTGCGGACCAAGTTCACCCATTCAGGGCAACTGTGTTCCCTGCTGGTGATGGTGATGGTCATTACCAACAGGATAATGCGCGATGCCAAACTGCCAGAATTGTCAAGGAGTGGTTCGAGGAATATGCTGGCGACTTTCTGTGGCCTCCAAATTCACCTGACATGAACCCAATCGAACATTTGTCGTTCGACTTGGAAAAGCGGGTTCGCGCTAAATCACTACCACCCTAAAATGCACGGGAACTGGAGGACCTGCTGTTGACATTGTGGTACCAGATACCCCAAGATACCTATCGCCACCTCATCGAATCGATGCATCGCCGAGTGGCTGCTGTTTTGCGGGCTAAAAGGGGTCCTACAGCATGGAATCGGTGGATACAGGTGGAGTTAGTGGAATTGTACAGTTGTCGAGAGATTACGAGTAAATTGTTAAACGCTGATACAAGAGATGTTGAGATATATGCGATCGACGAACAAGTGTCATTGCCATTCCGTAAAATAACCACCAAACAAACAGAATTTCCGTAAATTTTACGGTTAAACCGTAAAATTTGACAGATATGGGCCGGATTCGAGTCCAGGCAGGATGAGTTATGGGTGGTGTATTATCCTATAGCACTAGTTCTATCCCATCCTTGGAGCCAGTGGCTCTAATAGGGTCAAGCGACTGTTTCTAACCCTACGAATTGCTCATGCAGTTATTAAGCCCCCAAACACACACACCTGACGTAAACTCTAACTTAATTTTGCTATTAAGTTCTTGTCTTCTTATGAAAATTTTGGTTCATACTCGTTAAACGTTTTCTAAACTGACCGCCTCTGACTCCTGTCCGATGAATTTGAGTTTGGCAACCCTTACAACAGTGCAAAAAGCAATTGCGTAACCGGAAGCTAGAGATAAGAACGGATGTGTTCAGTCTCCGACAGACAACGTTATTATCAGTCCTGAAGAGGCAATCTTACGAGAGGACATGTTACTTGAGTTATCGGAGGCATTCTGATTTAGCCAATGTTACACACGTGTAGTTTATTATAGCGAGCATTTCTATTCCTGAAGTGAATTCCTGTTTCAAAGTGCATTATTGTTTACGACAATGTGCAACCTTGTTTTGACTGTGCTGAATCGCAGAGAACAATTTATTATTCTGTTTGACGAGTGCGTGTTGACGTGCCTACAGGATACAATGAGGTTCTGTTGTAATTACGACTTTTTTTTTTTCTCAACTAACCGTTATCGAGAAGTGAATTGTTAGCTCTTTCATGTATAGTTAAGAACTTTTCAGCTACATCTAATATTTCAAGTTATCCGGTTCTACGAGTACTACAGTGAAGCTAAAACGAACGTAAGCCTAACAAGCTCTGAGTTAGTCTTACACAGAAACTAAGATAACGTTAGAATAATGGTTGCTGCAAACCATACATATATTCCTTAAAATAACTATTATTCTACAACCTAATTAAACACGTAAGATGTTAATGGACTAGTAATGCGCTGGTCCAACACTGGGCCATCGTCTTTTAGGAATAGAAAACAGTGGCTCAGTGTTGGGCCTACGCTAAAATGCAAAGCTGCGCTACCTGGGTAGCCTCTCAAAACCAAATCTCAACCTTACCTTCACACAGCGCAGCCTGTTATACAAAAAGGAACCCTGAACAATGGGTATTAGCGGTATATTCCTAACACAGCAATATAAGGAAATGCTGTTATTTCTCGCTCAGTGCACTACCAAGGACTGGACAAGCTCTTCCATTCTTAGCAGACTTCAAGTTTGTTAGGAAAGAGCTGTAGATACTATTTTTCGATTAAAGGAATCGTAGAAGAATGATCCAAGGCTACCTATAACAAATTGCATAAGCAACGCGCACAGTGTAGTGTTTGTGTGTAGCTGACTTACCGAACACTACATAAATCTATTCTCAAAGCTTCACCTACAGTAAAACAGGAGTCACTCAAATAAAGTCGAAGAAGTACACTGCTGGCCACCCAAAATGCAACACCAAGAAGGAAGCATCCGATTGGCCTGAAATTCGCAGAATGCGTCGCCCGCGAGAGGACATGCAAACGATTAGCATTGCAGGGCATATGCAAATCATGTGCGCCCGGCACACCACCGAGAAGCACTATAAGAATGGTGCACAGAAGGCGGGGTGTAAGTACTGGAAGTGAGTTGTGCTGCCGCACCTGTGCGTGGAAAGCTTCCTGATGCCTCGTCGCAGAATACGGCAGTCATTACAGCACGTTTCGGAGTTCAACAGAGGACGAACAATGGCTTATCGCGACAGCGGTTTATCGTACCGAGACATCGGCGCCCGTGTGGGACGACATCCAGCCACAGTGAGGCAAGTATGGATACGGTGAGTGCAGGAGGGACGGACGGACCGACGTGAGCGATTGCCGCAGCCGCGGCACACCGCCGAACGAGAGGACCGGCATGTTGTGCGGCTGGCATTGACAGCTCGCACCGCCACATCACGAACGTTAGCGCAGGAATTAGGGTTGTGCGTCGGCAGTGGGCCATTGAACGCCGCACCTGAACTACGGAATGGCGGCACCGCGGCAAGAGACTGTATAACGCCTGCATTATGCATCGCCTGGCGTTATGGTTTGGGGCGCTATTGGACATGACACCCGCACCCCTCTGGTACGCATCGCCGGTACACGCAACAGCCACCGTTACATCTCCGACGTTTTGGAGCCTGTAGTCCTCCCTTACCTGCAGGACCTGCCAGCGGCCACGTTTCAACAAGACAATAAGAACCCGCACATGGCACGCATTGGGCAACAATTCTTCACGGCCCACCAGGTGTCACTGCTGCCGTGGCCCGCCTGTTCTCCCGATATGTCGCCCATTGAACACGTCTGGTCGCTGATTGGCAACCGAGTGGCCCGGCAAGCAACACCCGCGGCTACGCCTGATGAACTGTGGCAACGTGTGGAAGCAGCCTGGACCGACATACCCCAAGCCCACATCCAAAGCCTCTTTCGTTCGATGCCGCGGCGTGTAGCGGCCGTTATTGCCAGCCATGGGGTCATACGAACTATTGATATCTGCGTGTTCCGCAAGTCGCACGGGCCTGTAAGCTCAATCGTTTCATCTTTGTATCTGTTGTTATGTGTCCAGTAAATCTGGCTTTGCTATCTCGTGTCCTTCTTGGTGTTGCATTTTGGGTGGCCAGCAGTGTAGTTACTTACAGCTAATCCTTTATTGCTGTCAACAGGTATTTCATCATTAACACTTCAATGCGCAGAACATTTGATCGAACTCTCAACGTATCAGATTATTAGTAGACTTTTCATTAAACAACGTTAACTGGTATAACTCTTAACGATAAATACATACTTGCCAACTTTAAAAAAATGTGCATCAGTAAAACTTTTGCGCGAACGCCATTTACCACAAAACAAAACATAATTATATTAATAAATATGCAGTAAAAATCTTTGCATATGCCACAATAACTAAACTAGTATTATCTGTGCTTAAAATAATAATTTAAAAAACCATAAAGTAAAATCTTAATTTTGTTCAATGTTTGCCTCGCAAATCTGTGGTGTTTCAATACTAAACTAAAATGTTCATTTGCTGATACCTTTGTCACCCCCCCCCCCGTTTCTCAAACTGAAATGCAAAACTTTTTTTGGGAGGAGGGGGGTATTTAAGAACACAGGATACATGTTCTGATCATCGTAGCGGAAGAAAAAAATTACAGTTCCAGGGGACACTTTCCCGATTTCGGACACTTTCCCTCCATTTTCAAGTTGAAATACAAATATTTATGAAATAAAATGATTGTTGTTAAATATCATACTAGGCAGCGGAAACATCACGTGAAAAATAAAATTAGGATTACGGGAGAAATCTTCACTGCGTCTAACTTCCGTTTTCGAAAGTTTTGAAAGACAAAACTTCCTATTTCGAAAGTTCCAGGCCGAAAACATCCTCCACCACTACTAATTGCCCCAAAATTTCAGTTCAGTTATGCATCGATCTCGAGAATAACCCAAATTATGACGGAAAAGGAGAAATTCCTCGAAGACGTCGCACTCTCATGCCTAAAGATTACAGCGAACATCTTTCACCGTCGAATTTCCGTTTACGGAAATTTTTCCTCCATTTTCAAACTGAAATACAAATATTTATGGAATAAAATGATATATAACAACAATGTTAGACAGAGGTAACATCACAGGAAAAAGAAATTACGATTATGGAAAAAAATCTTCATTTTCGTTTACTTCAGTCTCTGAAAGACGAAATACCGGCCCGATGTATATTTTTACGAATTGGAAAAATTCTTCGATGCGTAGTTTTACGCGCCGAAAAAAATTCAAAATGCGTATTTTTAGGCGTTGGTAAAATTTCGATGCGTAAACACACTCTTCGATGCGAACTAGACGTGTAATTATGCATTTTTGGAGAACGAACTCTGGTCGGCACGTAACTTGAGCACTCCCGTGGAGAGAGGCTACAGCACGATGTCATGAAGCGGAGCATCGTTATACTATACTTGACGGCTCAGCACGAAGCCGGCGAGTCAAAGATGACCTCATCGCGTAACACAGCGCTTGTAAGGTCCAGTAGAAAATCGAAGTGGATGGTTGCAGGAGATTGAAATATTTCGATTGAGCAATCCAAATATTAAGAAAACGGTAAAAAAAAAAAACTTATATCCGTAAATCAGTAAAATTAAGCAGACATCCGTAAATTTTACGCATAATCCGTAAAAGTTGGCAAGTAGGTAGGCTACATATAAGCACAACACGCAGCTTTAAACGGCAATTAAACAATCTCGTATCCACAATTAGCATTAACTTCCAGCATCGACACACACACAGCTGCTGCTTATAGTCATCATATCTCTCTCGTCTTGTTCTTATCACCACAAGCATACGTCGCTCTCACGGACCATAAGTGTTGCAAACCGTATTCATGTGAGAGAAAAGATATCACGTTAAGATTGAAGGTGCTAAAGAGAACGAACTCAAATTTACATAGAAAAAAGAACAAAAAACGAATTAAATTAGAGTATACGCCACAACGTACAGCAACGTACATGTGCGATAATTGTATCAGTGCTACCTCACTAAGGATCGTGAGATTTAAGTAGCCAGTTCGAAGACCTGAGCGACAGAAGATACAATCTCCTGAACTGAATAAAATCTTTGAAAAGGAAAAAAAAAAGGTCCAGGAGCTAGGTTCTGATTGCCAGCTTTCCCTACAGCACAGCTAACGTTCAAGAAAGAAATGAAACTGGGACTTCATTCTCTCAACGGGTCTCAAAGTTATTGTCTTGAAAGGGAATGGGAGAAGTGACAGTTATAGATATAGACGGAGTAACTATATATATATATATATATATATATATATATATATATATATACATATCATCATCATTGTCAACCATTATCAATCCACTGCTGGACGAAGGTCTCCCCAACTTTCCTCCACAATGGTCTGTCTCGTGCCAGTCTCCTCCATGTCACCCCTGCATACTTTCGAATTTCATCCACCCATTTTCCATGTGGGCTTCTTCTGGGTCTTTTCCTGTCCCTTGGAATCCAATCTAAAATTTCGGCTGTTCATCGATGATCTGTCCTTCTGGTAGTATGTCCAGCCCATTGCCATTTCAGGGATTTAACTCTGATCATGATGTCTTCCACTCTTGTCATTTTTCGGATCCACGAGTTCCTCTTCTTATCTCTCCTGGTTACACCAAGCATGCACCTCTCTATGCTACTTTGAGTTGTCTGCAGCCTTTGTATGTCTCTTTTAGTTAAGGTCCACGTCTCTGCACCATACGTAAGCAATGGAAGGATGCATTGATCAAACACTTTTCTTTTAAGAGATAATGGCATATTGCTCCTGAAAATTATGCTGTTTCTTCCAAAAGCTCTCCAGGCAAGTTTTGTACGCCTATTAATTTCTTCATCAATGTGACCCTCACTTGATATCTGCTGTCCAAGATAAACGTACGTGTCTGTTATCTCCAGCTTTTCTCCGTCAATCTATAAATCTTAATTTCTTGTAAAAGCATTGAACATCACTTTTGTCTTCTGAAAGTTAATTTCTAATCCTACTTCTTTACTCTTGTCAGCAAGTTCCTGGATCATACTCTGCAGCTCTGATGGGGTAGTTGCAAAAATGACTACGTCATCAGCAAAACGAAGGTGGGTTAGATAATCTCCATTAATCTTTATCCCCTTGTTTTCCCAGCTCAGCGACTGAAAGACACCCTCCAATGTGACATTAAGGGGCTTCGGAGATATGGTGTCACCTTGTCTCACTCAGTTTCCAATTTTTATGTGTGTTGTATTTTCAAACAGCCGAATCTTTGCACTTGCATTTTCATAGATGTTATTAATAATATTAATGTATGCATCTTCAATGCCGCAGGATTTCAGAGCCATTGTAACTGCTGATGGTATCACCGAATCAAAGGCTTTTTCATAATCGATAAAAGCCATGCACAATGGAAGTTCATATTCCCTCGCTCTTTCAATTAGTTCTCCAGGTACGTGGATATGATCTATTGTGCTGTAGCCACTCCTGAATCCAGCTTGTTCTCTCGGTTGAGCCATGTCCAGTGTTACCTTCTAGCGATGTGAAAGAACTTTAGTGAAGATTGTATAAACCACTGATAGCAGGCTGATAGGTCTGTAGTTCCTGAAATCCTCAATGTCACCTTTTTTATGTAGCAGGATCATTGTAGCGGTGTTCCAATCCTCAGGAATCTTCCCTTCATTAAGGCATCGAGTGAAAATTTGGGCGAGTACTGTTTCGATTTCTCCACTTGCTTCTTGTATGATGTCTACAGTAATTCCATCTTCTCCTGGAGCTTTCCCCCGCTTCATGTTCTTGATTGCATGTGCAACTTCTGCTGGAAGGACTGGAGGAACTCTGGTACTGGTACCTTTCACGATGTCTGGAGTGCATGTATCATCCCTTTCATATAATTTGGAGTAGAAATTTTTCACTTTAATCAAAATTTCGCCTCAATTTCTTGTTACAGAACCATCTTCTTTTCTCAGTGCCGTAATCTGTTTTTTCCCCTTACTGAGATGTCCCTTTGCTATCTTTAGGCTTTGGTTGTTTTCAATTGCTTTCCTTACTAGTTCACAGTTGAATTTCCTTACGTCTTCAGTGATACTTTTTCGTACTGTCTTGCATAGCTATATATATTCCCCTTTGGAAGTTATAACGAAGTAAATTTCTCCGTCATTTTTGGTCTACGCCTGGATTCGAACCCGAGTCCGCTTATTCCGGAACAAGTCGTTCTACCAACTGAGCTACGCAGACGTTCATTCTGATTGCTATCTGCCTTTATGTCGTGTGCGTCCTGCTGGCAGGTACGTCACAAAGTCACATCTACTTTAGTTGTCCTCATCTCTCTTCTTTTTTGCATCAACATTTTGGTTTTTCCTGATAATTTTTTCACATGCAACTTGTTCTTAGACCCAGCTAATTTTGTTGCTGTTTCCATAAGAGCTTTGGTTACTTTTCTGTTAACTTCAGAAATATCCACTCCTTCCGATGTTAGGCCTTCTAAAGCAGAGAATCTGTTCTTCAGTTCCAACTTGAAGGTATTATGGTGTTTTTTAAGGTTGGTTATGTCAATACATTTTGTTTGTCTTATGAGCTTGCCACGTTCAAGTTTAGTGTTGAGGTGCATCTTACATCTCACCAATCTATGGTCACTACCTGTGTTGAACTTGTTTAGCACACTGCAGTCTTCTATGACGAATTGCTTGTTACACATAATTTAAATCAATTTCACTTGTCGTCCCATTTGGATGTCTCCATGTCCATTTCCTGTGTGGCTTTTTCTTGAAGAAGGAGTTCAAGATGAAAAACCCTTCTGCCTCTGCAAACTCAATGAGAGTATTTCCACGCTGGTTTCTGTTGCCGTGACCGAATTTACCAACTGAAGTTTCATTCTGTTGCTTTTGTCCTATTTTTGCATTGAAATCTCCCATAATTATTTTCAAGTGCTGCTTACCTTTATTATTTAGATGACAAATTTCCTCATAAAATTCTTCAATTTCTTCTTCAGGATGACTTGTGGTGGGTGCATAAGTTTGAATAATCTGAGCCTGGTATCTTCTCGAGAGTTGGATAACGAGTCGTGCAGCTCTGTCAGAGGAACTTTCAACTTCTACAACTTTATCCTTCAGTTTCTTGTTTATTATAAATCCAACACCACTAGTTCTGCCATTATCTGTCCCACGATAGTAGAAGAGATGTCCACTTTTCAGTTCAATGAGATGTTCTCCTTTTCTCCTTACCTCACTTAGCCCAACGATGACCCACTTGATCCTTTGTAGTTCCTCTTCCAATTCAAGAAGCTTTGAATCAGAAGATAGGGAGCGTCCATTATACGTAGCCAAGGTCAGCATCAGATGGCAGCCTAGTCCGGTCCTCCGGGGATTCTTAGCACCCTCTGCCTTCATGTCGCACTGGCCGCTGCCCTAGCCAGGTACATTCCTGCTGCCGGAGACTGAGGGCCACGATTTAAGTTGTGGAATCATTTTGGAGCGGTTTGGCCATAACTCACCACGCTGGCCAAGCTGGTTGGTGAGTGTGGGATAGAATTTCCTCTAATCCCGATGGTATAGTTATACCGCTATGGGCGGTCGTCAGAGCCCCTTTAGTGGGAACAGGATGCACCACGAGAAGGCGGGGTTGACATTTGTCAAGGAGAGGCTGTGATGTTACGCATCACCTGACCTTACATCCCAATATATATATAGACTAGAACCCTCAAACAAACGAACCCAACAAGTGAACCAAACCAATGAAATTGACTCAGGAGACCTCCATCAGGGAAAGACAGCCGGAGCCCCTGAATCGAAAAGTTCAGGTTTCATGAGAGTGCCTTCATTTTTTAAAAAAAATGACAAACCACTGACGTCCTTATTAAAATTTTTGAGATGCTACATTTTCGTAGGAACACTGCAATTCCTACCTGAACATATAAACCAAAGAAACAAATGAAACTTCACAAATTTGAACATTAAAACAAACGAAACAAATGCAACTTCACAACCAAAGTACCTGTTAATTGAACATATAAACCAACGAAACAAATGAAACTTCACAACCAAAATATCTGTCCTCAGTCTTCTCTCAAAAATGTAAACAAATGGAAGAGGTCACGATTAAGAGATATATCCTGTTCCAAAATGTACCTGAGTCAATTTCATTGGTTTGGTTCACTTGTTGGGTTCGTTTGTTTGAGGGTTCTAGTTTTGCATGGTTTAGGTGTTCCATGATGGTATGATTTCGATGCTTGTTGCTCTTTTATTTTCAGTATTTAGCACACAACTGGCTCTTGCAGCATTGCGCAGGGTTCCTGTGTGTGGAGGGTGATGATTGCATTGGTGTTGTGGCAATTTTCCTTTCAATATGATATATATATATATATATATTTTTATATGACCCATAAAGTGGTTGTGATAAGGAGGCAAATGATGACTTCTGGAAGATATTGGAAAGAGGCATTGCAACTGAGGTAAAAAAAACGCAAATGTTCATTGGAGTGGATCTAAATGGACAAAGAAATGAAGACACAGGCCTCGTGAATAGGAATGAAAACGGTGTGGGAAACTTACACATTTTGCCATGAGAACTCATACGAAAAAGGTCAATACGTTCTTTGAGAAATGGAAGGAACACCGCATAATTTATAAGAGTGAAATAAGAACATCATTGATATATTCCGTACTGCAGCCGAAGAGATTTTACTTGAAGGAAGTCAAAAACTGTACAATAATTGTAGGAGAAAAGGTTATACCACAATATCAAATGGAAACAAAGGATGAAATTGAAAGATGGAAGAAAAGACATCATAAGGAGGAAGCTAAATAGAATGGTGGAGACTGAAAGGAGATGTAAGTACGCCAGCTAATAACGACAGATTGCTCCACAAGATAATGACGAACGAATGGTGGTGTGTCGAAACTGATAGGAGATTTTGTGATTACCTTAACGGAAATCAAGAAAAGACAAGAAATCTTAATAATGGAATGAAGAAGCACATCAGAAAATAAAGAAGAAGTAAAAAAAGGATAACAGGAAATGAAACACAGGGAGAAAGAGACCTGGAAATATTCCAAATAGCCAGGAAAGCAGCTGAAAAAAATCAGTAGCAGTTATACGCAGAAACTGAATGGAATCTATGAAAAACAAGACAGGGACAAAATAATATCTTCGAAGCCATAAAAGTAGAGGAAATGGCAAGGAAAGAGTTCGTTCACTTATAGAAGATGAAAAGTGAAAATGGTAAGGAAGGAGTTCGTTCACTCATAGAAGATGAAAAGTGAAAATGGCATGGTATTAAGTTGTGACGTACTACAGAGGTGAAGCACGTGCCAAGACGACAAATCTGCAGCGATACATTCCCCGTCGGTGTAGTTTAGTCGGTCAGAACAACTGGCTCCGGAGCGACGAGGTACGACTTCGAGATTCGCCAATACTGACAAATTTGTGTTTTCATAAAGTAACCAAGGCATAAATAAATAACGAATACTTGGAAGGTCTCGTGAAAGACAAGAGCTAAAGATGAATACGAGAAGAGGGACAACTATTGGGTTGGCCAAAAAGTAATTGCGTTTTTCCCGTGTAAATAAAAGTCGAATTCTAAATGGGAAGCATAAACTTTAGTCAACAACATAATGTCCATTTTGTTCGATGACCCTTTGACATCTCGCAGGCAAGTTCATGATTCCGCGCTCAAAAAGTTTTTTTTTTTTGGCAAAAAACAGTTCCAAGAACGATTTGATAGCCTCATCAGCAGTGAAGATTTTACCATTTAAGGCGTTTTGCAACGAACGAAACAAATGGTAGTCAGATGGCGCCAGATCTGGCGAATATGGTGGATGTGATACCACATCCTATCCAAGCTGCAACAATGTTTGACGAGTGACCAAACTTGCATGTGGTCTTGCGTTATCATGGTGAAACACAACACCTTTGCGATTCATCAATTCTGGACGCTTCTGTTTGACTGCATCACTTAATTTATCCAGCTGACGACAGTACACGTCCGAATTAATGGTTTGGTTCCTATGAAGTAATTCAAAATACACAATACCTTTGAAATCCCACCAGACTGACAGCATAACCTTCCTTTGGTGCATATCTGCTTTTGAAGTGCTTTGAGCAGTTTGATTACGCTTGATCCACGATCTTTTTCATTCGACGTTGTTGTAGACGATCCATTTTTCATCGTCTATTATCATACGTTTCAAAAGCGGACCGTTTTCTTCACGTTTCAAGAGCGAATCGCCGATGCCAACGTGCTTAGTGAGATGAATTTCTTTGAGCTCATGTAGTACCCACATATCGAGCTTACAACATATCCCAGTTGCTTTAAATGGTTTTCAACGCTCGATTTCGATATGTTCAGATTCACAGCAATCTCACGTGTCGTTAAACGCCGATTGGATTCGATCAATGACTTTATTTTGTTGTCATCCACTTCGATTGGCCTTCCTGAGCGTGGTGCATCTTTCACATCAAAATCTCCAGACCTAAATTTCGCAAACCAATTCTGACACTGCCGTAGTTTTAAGACATCTTCACCATACACATCACATAACTTTTTATCAGCTTGCACAGTGGTTTTTTCCTTTTCGGAAGTAATACACCAAAACGTGCCGAAAGTGTTCCTTTTGATTGTCCATTTTGAAAGCGACGCCAAACAAACACTTGTGTAACGAAATCGTGCACTTTCTGTTCCTAAAACAAGCTTGAAGTGCCAGCTGTCACGTTACATAATGAACTTGCGGTTTCAAATGACGTTAGTTACATTTCAAGACGTGTGTCGCCATCTATGTGTAAAAAACGCAATGAATTTTTGGCCATTTCAACAATATACTGTATTGGCGAAAACATAAAGGGACACATGCGCACCACAAATGGCAAAATAAACTACAAAACAATGAGCGATACTGATGAAAATTTACAGGTGAATGTGATACGACAATCAACTAAGGATGACAAAATGTTAAAATCACTAGTAAGGAACAATACATGCTTGAGGAAGAAGATGCACAAGCAATAGTAATGACGAGTCATGGAGCATCTACATTGTATACACAAAGCAAAACTAAAGTACATGTATATGGTTAAGACGTAGGCTAAATTGATCACAAAAGACTATCGACTCTCCGGGAAATCCCGGAGAGCACACTGCAAACAATATTAACAACACAATTGAGTATTTGGTTAAACATAACCATTCTACATAATAAATGATAACTGCTAGGCAAACATTTCACCGAGACAATGCATAACGTCCTGAGGCTTTCACAGACCTCACAGCAGTGGTCACAAAGGCCAAAGAGAGCAGTACAAAACAGGTACAATGCGAAACGAAATCGCGAGCACGAAGGCCCGAAACCCAGCCAAAGAGCTGGGGAATCGCACGTAGCATGATACACATTTAAACATCAGGAGATTACATCTCGCAATGACGTTCACAGTGAGAGCAGGGCACAAAACGACAGGTAAATATAGTTAGAAGAATATGGCTGTACAACGCAGAGCACAAAAAGAGGGAAACAAGTAGAACACAACGAAAACATGTACTATGGTAAAGGTACAGAACTGAACAGTTCCCACAAACGAGGAAACCACACGATATGTGACATAAAAACATTATAAGTATTAAAGAGCATAGTGGAAACTTAGGCAAACTCCCCAAGTGAAACACAAAGATACGCAAAAATGCAAAGAGCATGCCGTGCAGTATTGCATCTGTCCAAAAAAAAAAAAAAAACCAATGACTTGGGACGAGCAAGAATTACATGAACTCGTAGTAGAAGATTCAGAGGTACGAACAGAAAACCCTCTGCCGTGCATGACAAAACACAATTCAAACAACACAAAACAAAGAGAGACATAGGTGCCCGGGGCAGTACAAGTGTAACACCCAGGGATACCAAACACCACACGCTCCGGTGCAAAAGGCAGCAAGAAAACACATCAAGGGTCCAAGAGTCTACTAGCCTTGAACACAAACAAAATCTTAAAGTTCTGAAGGCACAATGCGATGAGTGAGTAACAGTAAACAAGACGTCAAAGAATGTGAAAAAAATGCAAGACAGTAATAAAGCTGAAATTAAAGAGATACAACACAATGCAGCAAGAAAAAACAGAAAGAGCAAAGTCTCACAGGGCAATACCTCTCGTATTGCTCTTAGAGAACAAATACACGGTGCACAACTCAATGAAAGACGGTGTGATGCAAAAACACAAGACCAGAAGCAAAGAAAAACGAATCAAACAGACAGTAATCAGACAGAGAAAACAAATCAAACACAACATTTTAGGAAAGGTACAGGGAGCAAAAGCAGACACATGAGTGAAGAACAGGTAGTAAGGACAGGTGCAACGAAGAAACAAATACAGCACGGTACCTGCACACGAAGTACACAAAAATTGCAGAAAACCCGTACAATACAAATCATAAGCAGTTAAATGACAAACGCTCAGCAGACATTGTGACAAAGCACCAGGAGGAGAGAACACAAAATCTCAACAGATGCATTCAGTAGGTCGAAGCTGGGAAAAAACAAACCAATCAGAAGGAAAGATCAATGGAAGATCCAGTGATTTTGAACCACCCGGTCCCCTGCGCCCAGGTAGACCGGAAAGAGGTTTGAGATTGAGGGGTGGAAGCAGCGAAGTTCTCCAGGCGTAGTCGAGACACGATGCGATTCCTATAAATCGACCGTAAGGCCGCTCCAGCAGAGAGGATACTTGGTGTGGTAGCATGAGAGCAGAGAGATTGATGATAAACAAAAATGACATGTTTGACAAGTACGAAGAGATAGGCACAGGCATCCGGCAATGTAGCCGAGGAATGTTTCGTGAGCAATAGCCACTCGTACGCTTGAAAAGGAATGTCTCTGGAGCAAATGGTGCCAACAAGACGAAAGGCAGTATTGAGAAGTGGAAGGAGAACGGGACAGTGACAGTAGACATGAAGAACATCACCTTCAACACCACAAAAGCAGCAGAGAGAAGTAGAAGAAATAGACATGTGAAAGAGGGAAGAAGGAACAGGAAGTCAGCGGTGAAGAAACCGCCATTGGATGTTTCGCTCTAACGGGGTAAAAAGGGGAAGAAAGAGGCAGACCAGATAGGCAGCAGAAGAGAAGGAGAAGCATCAGGAAGACCGTGCGGAGAAGTAAGGGGCGCGCGGAGGAGCGCATAGATAGAAGCAGTAGAAAAAGAAGAAATGGGAGCAACAGAGTCCCGAAAGGGAAAGAAGAAAGGAAGAGAGAGGCTCGGTCCAGAGACAGAAACAAGGCCAGTGTCAGAAACCAGAAGTGGGAAAAGGATACGGAGAGCGGAGCGAAGAAGGTCATACTCCCCTTCCAAGGTAGAAGAAGGGTCAGGGAAAAGAGAAGAGAGGGGTTTCCAGGTCAAATCGGAAGTTATTAAAGCTTGGACTGTAAGAATTCCTGAGCGGAAAGTATGGTTGATCGGGTGGATGAATCCGAGTAGAAAAGAAAAGAGGTTCTGCAAGCAGGTCCAGGGTGGTACAGGGAGGAGAGCGGAGTAGCGGGAGAGAATGAAATACCGCTAGAGCGTCGATAAGAAGTGGTGGAAGGCGTTTAGAAGTAGAAGGAGATGAATCCATCCTAAGAAAAAGGAAGAAAGTAAAGGATGGATCGTGAAGAGAAATAAGAGTATTCAGGGTAGAAGAAAGTGCAGGGGAGGGCGAAAGGAGAAGACGAATGAAGGAGACGATTCGGTGAGCTCGATAATATGTTCTGGCATCCGGGAAATGAAGACCACCAAATGATGTTGGCAGAGAAAGCGTGGCAGCAGAAATCCAATGTTTAGATGACCATATCACTGAAGTGAAAATACTATTTACGTAGAGAAATGACGGAAATTAAACACACAGGAATCCCAGGGATGGAAGCTTTGTGAGAGAAGATATCGATGAACAATTTGAGCACGTTGAAAGTAAGAGGAAAAGGAAAACGTAAATCGCCAAAAACCAGCCGTCCGATGAAGTCGTGGGAGGAGAGCTTGCCAAGTGACGTTTCCTGCGGTAAAGGAGTGTTCAAAATGTGCTCCAAGAAATTTTTGGGTCGAAGAGGACCACACTGCTCCCACCAACTTTCTGCAAAGCAACGAGAGGAGAGAATCCGTACCTGTGTTTCTTTGCTTTCTCGTCACAGAAATAAACCGTTTTTGGAACGAACTGTAATGGGTGATGAGAAATGGGTACTATACCGTAATGTAAAGCGTCGACGGACTGTGTGTCAAGGTGCGGAGCCTGCTCATCGACCTCAAAAGGAGGACTGCATACCAAAGAGGTTTTGTTGATTGTCTGGTGAGACGTCCAGAGAATAATCCACTGGGAAGTGTTAGCACCTCACCGGACGATAAATGCTGACCTCTACTGCCAACAATTGGACAGATTGCGAGAACAACTGACATCGAAGCGGCCAGAACTCGACAATCGCAAAGGCGTGATCTTTCATCATGATAACGCTATACCTCATGCTGCTTTAATCACTCGGCAAAAATGACTGGACTTTGGTTGGGAAGTGTTACCTCACCCGGCGTATTCCCCTGACCTGGCACCTACGGACTACCACCTTTTTCGATCGTTACAGAACGCCTTCTCTCTGCAAACCTTCGATGATGTGGACGATGTGAAAAGGGCATTACATGACTTTTTTTACTCTAAAACGCAGGAGTTTTTCCGGCGTGGGATTCACCTACTCATAGACAGATGGCAAGATGTCATACAGAAAGATGGCAGTTATGTGAAATCCTAGGTACATTATTTGTTGCGTTCTCCTCCTTTCTTTGTAGCCTACAAAAACGGGTAAAACATATGCACGCACCCAATAATTGTACTTATTTGACATAATTATGCATTTTTTTTTATTGGAGGTTTAACGACCACCGTGAGCAACTCAATGGGCTATAAGCAGTCGCCCGTCCCTAATTTAGGGTCACTGGTTCCAGGGAAGGGAGAGAGCCAGTGCCGTAAGACAAACACAACATTCATGCCTCACCGGGATTCGAACCCGGACCCCGTTCGGACGAATGATCAGAGGCCATCGCTTAGACCACTGCGCCACCGGGGCGGCAATTATGCATATAGAAGTAGCAGTTTGAAAATGTGTCGGTGTGTTGTGAAAGACTAGAAATAGGAGTTAAAAAAGAGCTGAAAAGTTGTAAAAGGCCATTAAAAGACAGAAAGCTTAAGATAAGTAGATCACCTAAACAGCATACAATTTCTGCGGCGAAAAGGAAGAGAAATGTATTGTTGGTGTTAATATCCAGGAAAACGCTATAGAATTAAAAAAAAAATGCTAGGAATGAGTGTTGGGCAGCGCTGAAAATTTGAAAGGAGAAGGAAGTAGGTGAGTGCAGGCAAGATATAATACCTGGGAGAATACATACGATGTTCTCTATGATACAAAGATGTAAGCGAGGTTTAAAAGTAAAGCTTTCATGCCTGTAGGAAAACCAGTAATGCTGGTTTTACGACAATACAATACTTAGACATGTAAAAAATACGGTAAAAATGACAGAAATGAGGATCGACGTGAAGTCTCGGTGGAAAAAAATAAATAAAATTGAGAGGATAAGAGCAACAGTTAAAAGCTGCTGAGGGATCAAAGAAGGTCCGAGAAGTAAGGTTAAGTTGTTATGGACAGGCAGGCACTGAGAAGGAACGAAGGCGACGTAGGACCAAGAGCTATGAACATGGAGCAACCAGAAAAGCGCAGAAGAGGAAGACTTAAAATGAAATAGTGGCAGTATGTAAACAAAGGCATGAAGGAGAAAGACCACAGATCAGATCATTTTAGGAAGGGAGTGTCTGACCCGAGGTCTTAAACAACCCTTAGAAATAGGAAGCTAGGAGATTTGGGCTGGAGTGCCCGATAGGAAAAGTGACAATGAAGCGAAGTAGAAAGGGGGAGGAAGACGCCCTTATTTATTACCGGGGGGCCAGTACCCGGGGTCCGACGCCTTAACGCGCCCATCCGACGCACGGCGGATATTTAGTGGATCGAGCGCTCGTACCTGTCTGGGATCGAACCTGAGGTCCTTTCCGTGGCAGTCACGAACGTTGCCCACTAGGCCACCCGCGGCCCTATACAGACCACAACAGCGACCTCACTTAATTATGGGTCGAACAATGCCGCACGAAAAGCTAATTCTGTTTTATTTTAATTTTTAGTCCCTTAGATTTAAAGATTCCGTGCCGTTTTCTAAAGTTTCCGGCTTCAAGGAATGGAGCTAATACAGCCGAGGACTTAACACGCCCACCTCTCGCTTCTCCGTGAATTGATGAATATCTTCAGATGATATGAAGATGTAAAAAATAACATTATTATATCAAGTTGAAAACACATGGAATAATTAACACTGACATAAATCAAGCTGTTCTTTCATGTAATGAAACCGCAGAAACTGGAAAATTTTAGCGTAGTGGAACGGAAATCGAAACCGCATCTCCCGATTTGCGCTCAAGTATGCTATTTCAAATTTCTGCGGTTACGTTACATGGAAGAACAGATTGATTTACGTCGGTATAACATTATTATATTGAAAAAAAATCATATGCGTTTACATTTTCCTTTATTTAGAAGCGATTATTTTTAACACGATTTTATCTTACTTTTCAAGTTCCGTAACTTTTTTACCTAAACTACACTGGCGGAAAGTGAAAAAAGAACACCAAGAAGGAGATGTCTGATACCAACGAAATTTATAAAGCACAATAACGGAATACAGAGGATAACGTGATCAAAATATTATGGCAAAATACAGCTGTATTTCCTGGTAAACTGAAAAAAAACATTTCCATGTAACATGGTTAGTACGAGGTTGAACCGCCATGAACTGCGTCACACTGTGCAATTCTGGCATGGAGTCTGTCGTGCAAATGTTGAATGTAAGTTTGGGGTATTGAGTTCCAAGCATCCTCAACCTGGACGCGTAAATCGGGGATGGTCGTGCCTGTCCTTGGAGACCAGATAAGTCGTTGTCCCATAAAATCCCACACGTGCTCAATGGGGGACAAATCCGGTGAACGTGCAGGCCATTGAAGTTGTCTCACACCCTGAAGTGCATGTTGCGTTGCACGTGCCGTGTGTGGGCGTGCGTCATCTTGCTGGAAAACACCACGATGGACCGACCTTACAAATAGCACAACAACGGGCTGAATGACGTTGTTGATGTAGGAAGTGCTGTTTAACGTACCAAGAAGGGTGGAGACGCTCCCCTGTGCGTCTGCGAACACGCATACGGCCATCGGAGGCTCCCAAGCACAATCTGCTTTCATCGCTGAACACGGCAGATCGCCATTGCGTCCTCCAGTGCAGACGTTGGCGACACCACTGCAGCCGTTCCTGACGGTGGGCTGCAGTCAGAGGTACCCATGCCAGAGGCACACGTGCACGTAGTCCTGCATCCAGTAGACGGTTGCGGATTGTTCGCACAGTCACCTCAGGTGCAACGGCAGCTTGGATTTGCGTCGCAGTGGATGTTCTGCTTGACAACGCCGCTCTTCTTATGCGTCGATCGGTCCGCTCATCAGTCCATCTGTGACTCCCGGTTCCACGTCTTCTCGTGTGGGAATGTTCCTCGGACCATTTACGCCACCATCGTACCACCACCGATACTTCCCGTCCAATTCTTCCGCAATACGACGATACGACCACCCGGCCTCGCGGAGTCCGACTAGACGACCTCGCTCAAAGTCCGATAACTGCTGAAATCGTACACGTCTTTCATGTCCAGGCATTGGAGCTTCTTCAGGGTCTTCGCACGTGTCCGTACGCCGACGACTGATTACATTCACTTCGCCGTACCCCTAAATACCACCGACGATAATTTGCACATTATGCCGTGCTGTGGCGTAAGCGCTCACCGGTTGGTCCCGAAATTAACATCACACCTACGTAAATTCGACCCCATTAACATATGTAAATTTCATGATCGTCCACCAATTCCTTCTTGGTGTTCTTTTTTCACTTTCCGCCAGTGTATTTTTGAAATTTGGCTTCTTCATTTTATCTTCTGTAGGTCTGCCGACTATTTCTCTCGACACGATAAATAAATCTCATTATCTTCAACACAGAATACAAGCACGTGCACACAAACACAAATGCATATGAACTCACGCTGTCTGAGCACGATTTACAAACTTAAAAGTGTTGCTAAATAAAAGCTGACCTTTATTTCAAATAAATGTCAACAGCGTGAGTTCATATACATTGGCATAATCAGCACGAATTCGTCTCATATTCACACACAAACACTGTTTAACACTGACATTGCAAAAAGCACCGGAAACGAGGGTTTGACGCTTACACGCGTTCAGGGTAAATCACAGAATTTGCAAAGCTTTCTGCGATAAGCAATTGATTGGATTTGGGGAAGTGTACAAAATACTCACACTCATTGGTCAGTATTTTGTTGCTGAGATGCGCATTTCGGGAAGCAATACGTGATTCCAGACGGCTAGGCGTACTGTCAATAAGACGGTCGATTGTTTCCTACGGCTTGAAGCTTCGTGCTTAGTTGGCCAAATAACTGCTGCAAGTCCGACGCTGGGGAAGGCGAGGGGCGGGGGGATTGGATTGGATGAAAAACAAGTCCACTGAACGTTCGGGTCATGAGAAAATGCGAGGGCACAGTGACTGCCTATTTTTGCACGAGCGGTACATGGAAGAGTATTGTCCTGCTCAAATGTTATAAGTTTTCAACGGGTTAAACCAGAGGTTCCCAATCTGTGCGTCGCCGGTCTTGGTCCGGGGCGTCGCGACTATAAGGAAGAACACTTATAATTTATAGTGAAACGCAACATGCAAATTTTCAAGACGTGTACATATTTTAAAGAATGAATTATAAGAAAGAATGTTAAAGAAAAAGAAAACACATTGTAAGGGTCGCCCGCAATCAAGCTGTCAATTATGAATTTATTTAATTTTAATGTTGTGATGAACACGAGCGGATGGAAGCTTCATTCCGCCATTTTGTTATTTCAGCTAAGAACTGATATTCTTCACCACCCACGTGGTACAATTTTAATCCTGTGTGGGGATTAAGGGAGTGGTGCATGAACACCTGGGGCACCTGACCTTGAAGAGTCGGCTGCTCGAGTGCTTCTGTTAAACAAGTTGTCATACCGCTTTTGTATACGTGCAAAGTTGTAATCGCCTGCGGGTATCCGACGACATTCCTGAGTTCAGGTATTTCACGTGCTGACCGGGGAAACCAGTTTTCTTGCGCATGCGTGGTAGAGGACAAAAAAGGGCCAGGAGAATTGAGTGACACAGTTGAGCTTCGGTCGTCAAGGAGAGAGGGTCCTGGTTTGGACACCAGTTTTTGACGGAAGGGCTGCGGGTATCGCAGAACTGCAGCGTGGTGAACGGGAAGGAGGATTCCTTCGTCCCTCGGGTATCGCGGAAAGAATTGTGAAAAGGTAGCACGTGGTCAACACGGGGAACCTGAGCGGAAAGTCATCGGAAACCCGTGAAGCAAATGTTATCGGAATAATAAAATCTTGCTGTTTTTTTATTTCTGTGTACTGGACTGAGTTTTGTCGAGGTAATTATTCTTCTACACAAGGACGCCTTGATAGCGAGATCGTATAAGTAAAGGCGAGGCGGTAGCTCGCTATACGGCGGGAAACAAAAGGTATTATCTAAGAATTGATATGTCTGGCCCTACACACATTTTTCTAAAACAAGACATAATAGTGCTGAATGTTTCATTAACAATGACTTCATTCTCAAGTTGGCGTATTTGTGTGACATGTTTGAGACGCTGAATTCTCTGAATGTGAGCCTCCAGGGTAGAGAATCACACATAATACAGCTGTCCGACAAGATTCTGGCTTTCAAAAGAAAGCTACTTCTGTGGCAGAACAATAAGAAATCAGGTGATTTTGAATGTTTTCCTATGTTACACAACACACAAGAAAATGAGATATTAAGTGCGAAATTGAAATATGTGAATTTGATAAATATTTCAATTTGACAAATATTTTACTCCACAAACAGATGAACACAAATGGGTTACAGACCCGTTTACAGCAGATTCACCAACAACCTTCACTACTGCTGAGCAAGAACAGTTAACAGACATTTTCTTCAGACTCCACACTGA
This sequence comes from Macrothele yani, assembly GCA_039090855.1. Lineage (NCBI taxonomy): Eukaryota > Metazoa > Arthropoda > Arachnida > Araneae > Macrothelidae > Macrothele > Macrothele yani. The sequence continues at coordinate 123,170,986 of CM076996.1, forward strand.
AAATGACATTCTCTTCCGGAACTCTTCCATAGTTTTGGAACAATATGGCAAAGAGTACATAGAATTGAGTAAGAAAGCTGTGAGAGTAATTCACCCTTTTGCATCTTTGCGAGGCAGGATTTTCAGCACTGGCGGTAATAAAATCCGTATATAGAAGCAAAGTTAACGTTTAGAATGAGATCCGCGAGCTGTATCGAACATTGTTCCCAGATTCGATGTTTTATGTAACGAGAAACAAGCTGTACCGAACATTGTCCCCAGATTCGATGTTTTACGTAACGAGAAACAAGCTCCCCGTCCCATTAAAACGCAAATACCTCTTTTAGGTAGTTTCTAAAATTACTGTAAAAAATGCGAACGCCAAATGAAGAGTGTTATCATTGTGAAAATATGCTTATCTCAACAATTTCTTCTTATTCAGTTTTGTAATTTTATTCTAATTTTGTATTTTTACATTAAAAAGAATGCAAGCTAGTAGTAAATGACTATTTTAAAAAAATACCGCAAACTCGAATTTGGGCAATTTTTATTTTAAGTTTGGGTACACGGGCGTCGCACGGAAAATGTGACATGTGAAGGGCGGCGCGGTCTCTAAAAGTTTGAGAAACCCTGAATTAAACAATCACCATGGGCAAACGACCATGTTAAACGACATCTTAAGGGTTTAGGCAGTCACCCGTCCCCAGTTTCGGGCCACTGGTTCCAGGGAAGGGGGAGAGCTAGTACCCTAGGACAAGCACACCACACATGCATTATCCGGGATTTGAATCTTGGTCCAGCTCGGACAATTAGCCCAAAACCTGCGTCTTTTCACCGGGGCAGAACTGAAATAATGTACCTGGCATGGTTCGGATGAATGATCTGATGGCGAGTTGACTAAAAAGGTTGATACACCAGTTCGGGGCACTAAATGGGGAACATGAACAAAAATCCTATCTGAATAGCAAATCCTGCACGAAGTTGTGGAACACATCACTCTAAGCCCCAAGGCAAATGTTTGGTCTGAGTTCATGCCTAATCTGGTCAAAGGGCTAAAGTTCTCTTCCGAGACGACAGTGAACATTAATGTTTTACACTGAACATGCTTCAAATCTATGTGGTTCCTTAACCTGTCAAGTTACAGCAACCACCATCCTACACAGGGGACTTTCAGTTCATGCGTACGTAAACCGAGAGCTTACAGGAAGTTGGATTAGCCGAGATGGTCCCATTCCATAGACAATCAGATCCCTAGACATCCATCCGTCAGTTTTCTCCCTGCTATAGGGGAAGTTTTCTCCTTCCAAAGATAATGCTACGAAACTCGTTGAAGAAGCTTCGAGGAGCTGAATGATTGTATCAAAACACGGTTTGAGACCATTCTACAGAGCATTCGGGGTGACCTTGAGCCCGGAATGGACACTGAGGTTTAATATGGTATATTATTAATCTAGGGTGGACTGAAAGGCGCATTGCTGCATTTACCCGTTCTTTCACAACTGACAATTGAAACTGCAAATGAAAAGATGGACGATCTAGTATTTCTTCTATAAACTAGGGGCTGTGCCTCTAGGCTCGTTTCCAGATTAGCGCTCGGGCCCTGCAGCCCAATCTCCAAGTATATCACATGAAATAAAAACTGGAAAATTCATATAAATTTCAATTTTTATTGCATGTCTAAGCAAATAAGGCTTGTTATTCCGAAATTTCAGATTTGTTTTTTACTGTAGTTAATTTTTGGAAGGTCGGACTTTTGTCGTTTGAACTTATAGCACTTACTAAATTTACCACTAAGGAAAACAAAAGCGGTCCAAAAAGCATTTCCGTAAACCGCAAACCGTTATGCTAAATAAACCGTTAAGGTGGACGTCAAGTAATTTTGCTTCCTATACTTCCAATGGAAAAACTTTTATACACATTTCCTTCACAATTATTGTGTTCCCAAGGATGAAAATTTGAACATCGATTAAAATAACTTCATATTATAACTTGGAATACTTCATATTTTCTAAAACATAACCATAATTATATAAAAAATCAATAACTTTTCCTTTCGTGGTGTTGGAACCAGAAAAAAGATGACGCGACCTGTACTTTGATGACGTCAGTAGACAAACAAATGTTGGATTACATAATTATGGTTATGTTTTAGAAAATATTAAGTATTCCAAGTTATAAAATGAAGCTATTTTAATCGATGTTCGAATTTTCATCCTTGGGGACGCATTAATTGTGAAGAAAATGTGTACAGAAGTTTTTCCATTGGAAGTATAGGAAGCAAAATTACTTGACGTCCACCTTAAACAACTGAGACAGCTTTACCAACAAAACATACGCATAACAAATTCTCTGAGTCACCATGGCAGCAGGTCACGGGACCAAAACGTTCTTCTGTGCTTATCGTGAAGACAGACATGCCTTTCGTTTCTTTCCTTTGCGTCTTTAAAAACTGCTTAAAAATCAAAAAATAACTTTTTCTTAATTTTTTTTTTTGTAAAAAAGGGACGATAGTTGTAAATTTATGCTGTAAAAATTGTGATGCGTTATGATTTATGGTTTGCCATATATCCGTTTTTTTTAAACGGATCCCATCCCGAAATAGAGAATTTTGTGAAATTTAGAAAATTAATTTCTCGTAAACTAAATCGAAATTAAAAAAAGGGCGACGAGGTACAAAAATTCGGTCATGGCACTACATGCCTAAAAAGTTTCGTGGTTCTGTTGCAGTTAGTGTGTCCGGAACGCGACCTGATAGCACTTTTTCGCTTACCTTAACTTTGAAATACAATAGCGCTTGAAGTATCGCTAGAATCGAGAAACGGTTTATTTCACCGTGCTCTCCAAACAATTCTCTACAAACGATGAACATTTCATATTTTTGTGTTCAATGCGTTTTGCGCTGCGAGCTAAGAAAGCAAGAGTGTCGCGAAATTTCTAAAACAGCGGCAGAAGTTACTTTTTTTTTAAATAGAGAGATACATATTCTAATGCAAACACACAAACGTTTCAGAAGTAAGGGATAGATAAACCACAAATAATTACACATTGTTTTACAGATTCGTTTTACAACTATTCACGAATCGGGAAAATATGGTTACATTTACGTCGAGACTGTGATTAATCGGAGGAGATGGCACTGGTCAGCTCACATTGTGCGTCATCGAATGAAGAGTACGGCTGAATGGTACCACAGACGGGGGAGGAGGGAGCACTCGCTCATTAGTGCTTTTCACGAAGGACCCATAGATTCATTCAGTGGAACTGAAGGAGGGACGGAAACGGAGGAGCACCGGGGTTCCACACAGTAGTTCCAAACATGGAGAACACACACAGCACGACACAAGGACCAACCATCAGAAGCCCTTTCCCCTCCACCCAACTTCAATAACGCATTCAGCAGCCGGAACTAAAACCCCTTATTTTATCAACATCTATCAGCGGCAAATGAAGGGGCCAATCATATTTCACCATGTGCACTCAAGAGCAACCTTACACGGAATTCAAACCATTATCTTACATACGCACCACATTTACATAGGCGTGCAAAAACATATTTGTTCCTACTTCCAAAGAAAAAAAAACTGTGACATCAGGACATATTGAAATAACGATTTCATGCTCGCATCGCTGAACAAATAATAAACAAACAGGGCAGTTCCTACAGAAGATGCACTTAAGCTCGTCACAACGATGTGCTTTCACTATTAGAAATAGCTGATCTGCCAGAAGGAACAACAAGAAAATACTTCACGGCAATTTTCCCAGTTTCCTCCTTTTTTTTTTATTTTATACATGCGAAACAGGCTTATATCCATAAGTACACAAAGGTATTCAAAATATACCCATGGAAGAAATTACAAAAAACAACAACAAAAAAGCAAAAAAAAAAAAAAAAAACCAACAACAAAAAAACAACACTTACAGGATCATGACTTAGCTTTCTTCATATCATTTGAAGTTTCACGTTTGATCCTACCGCAGTTAGCAACAATTTTTAAGCATAAGTTTCTAACAGCCTGAAAGTTGAATCGCTGCATTTCATTTACGGGTCACCATAACTTCGAATTCACGATTTTTTTTTAATTGAGTACAGATATTATGTTTTTTTTTTTTTTTTTTTTTTTTACAGAGACAAACTTGATGACTGATAAGACTCATATAAAAAAAAGGCTCGCCTTTGGGTCGAAACTGAGAGCGGAATTTCGCTTCAAACTGAAATTGTGTGGCTTAGACTTTTACAGATACGATTTCCATCGAAAATCTAATTTCTTTTGCGATCTCCTACTTAGATAAGCTCATAGCCTGAGCGGGAATCCAAGTGCGTAGTACACCACTACCACACTTTAATCTTCAGAGCCGTTCAGAGGGCGGATCACTTTTGACATCAGTTTTTCATTTTTAAATCGAACAAGACATTCAAAAATTTAAATCCGACCGCTGCTATCTCTCGCTTCCCTGGACCCAGTGGCTCTATTCTAAATTAGAAACAGACGGCTGCTTGTCGCAGGGGCGCAACCATTCAAAAAATATGGGGGGGGCTCAAGCAGTTTAACGCCCAAACACCAAAAATAATTGCTAACGTAAGAAAATCAATTAATAATTAAGCGTTAATTATCAATAATTCATTATTCAGATTAATTATATAAATTCATTAATAAATTAATAATTTTATTGATAATTAAAATACTGATTTAAATTTCTTTTATACAAAGCCTGATGTAATGTTAAGGGCTATACAGGGTTACAAGGAAAGTCCTTGATCAGGCCAATATCTCACGAACTATGGCAGTCAGCGATTTACTTCTTGTGCAGTTGTATAGGACACCCCCTATGGCGCACACAATAACACCAGAGAGATCTCCTCGCCCACCTTTGGGGCGGGGGGGTTGAGTGGGCTATCTCGCCCCCGTTCCAACAAGATACGGCAGAAAAGTCGATAAGAAACTTGTTCAGCGAGGCAAAAAATAGTACATAAATGTTTTTGTCCCATAACAAAAGATGGTAGAGGACCGGGAATGTGGCCCCGAGAAAAGCACAACATCTGGAAGCAACGGCAGAGTATTTAGACAAGAACTTATTACTTAGAACTCATCTAAACTGGCAAGTTCCAAGTAAATGACAGCACAAAGGAAAACTTTTCCTACAAACCTTATCAACAGTTCTTGTTCTGAAATAAAACGCAGTTCCTTGACATATTCAATATCAGACTTTGATTTCCACTACAGTAAAAAATACACTGACAAGGAGAAATAGCATAAAGTGGCGAGACACTCGTCCAATAGAAAAACTGTATGCACAAGAGAAAAACTGCATGGCTTGCGTACGTGGCAAAGCTTTCGACTTCCCGTCACTGGTTTACGAAGTGTTGGCATACCGACCACGCATATCATTTTTGTATTCTGACGACGAAGCAGAAAGCACATTTGAAATCCATGCAAATATGCTTCGGACACAGCGACTCAGGTAGCTTTCCGCTCTTTTTTTTTTTTTTTCCCCATTTGGAGAGTCCCCTTCCGTCTTTTGTTATGGGACAAAAACATTTTTGTACTATTTTTGCCCTACCTGCAAGGGGGGGGGGCGAGGGGATCCTTCGTGGTGTTATTGTGTGCGCCATAGGGGTTTTCCTATACAACTTCACAAGAAGTAAACCGCTAACTGCCATAGTTCGCGAGATATTGGCCTGATCAAGGACTTTCCTTGTAACCCTGTATATATTGGGTTGATGCATAAGTTCATGCAGTTTTATTTCACGAGTGTTTCTCAGGTCAGTAGTGACGGTGCAGATGGCCAGTTGTATATCAAAATGTAGCCAGTAATATCGTGTATCTAAATCATATTGCGTTGTGTGATTGTGGCTAATGGTTTTTTTGATTTTCAGGTCCGTAAGTATGGAGTGTCAAGTAGAGAGGAATGAACATTTCCGACATCTGCTCATCTACGAGTTTAACAAGGGATCCATAGCCGCCGAGGCAACTCGACAAATTTGTGCTGTGTATGGGGAGGATGCTATTGCTCCGAGGACAGCCCGCAAATGGTTTGAGCGGTTCCGAGGTGACAATTTTGACCTCAACGACTCTCCACGCTCAGGTCGTCCATTTCACTTTGATGAGGATCGTTTGAACAATCTCATCCACTTGGATCTGCGTCAAACCACACACGAATCGGCCAGTGCGATGGGCTGTGATCAGGCCACAGTGGTGCGACACCTGAAACGTATGGGAAAGGTCCAGAATTGGGGTCTTTGGTGCCTCACACTCTCACCGAGGACAACAAGAATCAGCGTGTTGCCATATATGGTTTCTTGCTCAGAACACAAACTTTTCCTGTTACGTATTGGTACTGGAGATGAAAAGTGGTGCCTGTACGTGAATTTTAGGCATCGGAGGATATGGTTAAGCCCAAACAAGACGCCCATACCACGTCCAAAACATGACTTTCATCCTGCGAAGATCATGTGTGTCTGGTGGGACATGGAAGGCATTATTCACTGGTAAATGCTGCCGATATGGCCACATCGGCGCCATGGTGCCTTTCTCCAACATGATAACGCACGCCCTCACAGTGCAAACATGACCAAAATGGCCATTCAGGACATGAAATGGGAGACCCTTCCACATCCGGCCTATTCCCCAGATGTCGCTCCTTCAGACTATCACCTGTTCCGATCCCTGTCGAATGCACTCCGTGGCAGAACGTTCAACAATGATGTTGATCTCCAGAATTTCCTTGATGATTTCTTCGTAACAATACCTGCACTTTTTTTCAAGAATGGCATTGCAGACCTATCCACACGTTGGGACACCATCGGAAACAATGAAAAAAACGGCATGAACTCATGCATCAACCCAATATTTATTAAAAGTGTTTAATGTAAAATAGTGTATTTCTGTTTCAGTATTCATTTTCTCGGAGTTTCTTTTTATAAAGTCGCAATTTTAAAATTATTTATTTTATGAAATAAATAATAGCGCAGAATATTGAAACTGAAAAGTTTTGCTAGTACTTTGTACTTACATATCTCAGCGTCATTGTACACTGCGCTTCGCCGCCATTTCGTTCAAAATGTGGTTCCTGTATTTACTTCTACTTCTCCATGAATGTTCAGCAATGCAAGTTAAGAAAGTCGAGAATTAGACATTGTGTTTCGATGATACGTTTTCTGGCGCCTGAGAGTAGGAAACGTCTTTCCCGAAGTGGCTGTAGAAAAAAGTAAAAAACCCAGTAACTTCACAACTTGGTAAGGATTCTATCGCAGTGGTTAGTCTATCCTCTTGTATTATTGTTAATAAAGGCATCTTCCAGGGTGTAAGCGACAGCGAGCGAACCCTGAGGGCGTTTTGCTTGCACGTGGAAAAATGCGACAATGAAAGAATTCAAAGGAATTCGAAAAAATCCGCGACTTCGTTGGAAACACATGTGATTGGAGTCAGTTGTTTTATCGGTTTTTCAGATTCATCTAGATATTTTTATTCAACAAGATTTAAAATTCGGCTTTAAAAGAACAAAAGAAATCATGTGATTCGGCGTTCAAGATAAAAATGTTCCTTGATATCCAATGGAAGGGGCTTGAGCCACCTGAGACCCTCCTTTTCCAACACCAATGGTTTATAGCCCATTGATTTGCTCACGGTGGTCATTAAACCATGGTTAGCTACTCTGTAAACATTAAATTGTAATTTTAAACTACAAAGTTGTCTCGTAGCGTCACTCTTCGCGGAGCTGAAACCTCAATTAAACATCTAAAAATTACTTTCAGTTAAGGCTATCTTTGAATGAGTGTTAGTGTTCATCTTCTGCGATAAATGGCGAAAAAAAAACCACTCCTTGGGCGTGGCTTTTACGTCTTGAGGGACTGTCCTAGAAGTTGGCGTCAGCGAATCACTGCAGACCTCGCCATATTCAGAATGGAAGCGGTCTCTCGTTGTCTCCACAGTGAAAAGACAAAATAGGCGCTGTTACGTTTTAGCCAATGACGTTATTTAGGGGTGGAGAGCTCAGTTAGTAGGCGGTGTTTCTATAGCTCACATTCCGGGGTTCTCTGCTAATGTACACATTTTCTCTTCAGAAACTGAACGTACAGTAGGATTTAAGATGATTTATGTGAAACAAGATTCCAATCTCACTTTTGGCCACATTCAATGATTTCTATTTGGCCTAGATAATTAAAAAAAATCAGACAAAAATGAGAGATTTCGTTCCTTCCAGACATAAACACTGCTTAGCTAACTCATCGCGCCATCTAGCGCAAATTGGAATATATTCAAGTCAGATAAATTGAATTTAAAAAAAAATTCTAACATTTTTTTCGGAATAATAACTGTGGCAGCATATATTAGCTATGGGACGTTTTTATTTGTGCTCAAAATTTCAAACGCTACAAAGTAATTGTCTTCGAGAAAATGTGTTCAAAAGAATTTACATTGCAGATATAGGATAGAATTGCTCTTACACTCATTCAAAGACAGCCTTAACGGCTAGAGTTCCAAGAAGTACAAGATTCACTTAGTAAGTTTCAATCATTTTATCGTCATTTAGTCACGCACGTAGTCTTTCAAATATCAGAAATAATCACCATCAAAGTATGCACAAATGGACTTTGCTCATTTATTATGCATCAAGCAAATTTACAGTTGGAACACAAACGTACGCAGTCGTAAACAAATTGCAAGACATACTCAGACGTCGTAAAAATAACTTTTAAAAGCAAAATATGAACGCATTTAGAGGATTTTTTTTTATTAAAACAAAATTTAAAAGCTTGACTTCAATTGTCCTTCTTAGAAGTTGCACCATTCCCGTGAGCACTGTTCCCCCTAAGCTGAGCGCGCGCGGCCGCGCAGCGACTTCATAAAGTTTGTTTTCAAGTAACAATGTAAATCGCACTATAAAAAAAAATCCTACCATGATGAACAACGCTCAAGTCGGGCCTCACGCTGTTCCAAGGTCTCTGCCGCCCTAGATACACTGGCTCTTTCTCGCTGATCCATAAGTCTTCGATCACGTTGTTCGGTTGTCTCACTCTCTCGAAGTAATTTTACTTTTTTGCTTTCGGCTGAACTTGTCCGATGGGTTTGCGTTTTGTTGGAGGCATTTCACCACACTTGATGAAAATTTTATTATAAAAATCACAATTTATAATGCCCGTTCTGAGCCCTAAAAACTCGAAATAGCAAACATGCACAATAATGCACTTCCTGCACTCCGCATTCAGCTTTCTAGAGTGTAGATAAACAACCTGATCCCACCCAACGTGAAAGAAAGTAGTTCACGATAATATACGGAATTTTTTTACTAATCTCGAAAACTAAACCCTTTCGGATAATTCTTTCACCGTTAGGAAGCTTACTTCTTTCCGGTGGACATAGCCTATTTCTTTTACCTATACTAATACCAATACTAATCTTGTATTTAAATTTTATGTATGAAGAAGATCGTCTGTTTTAACTTCAACTTAATCTTGAAGGTATTTGAGAGGACCACGCCTATTGGTGGGAATCTGTAGCTCCACCCGTATCTGAAACTCCTGCGCCAATTGTTGGGAGTCTAATGAAACCTAATCCTTACAAAGAAAATGCCATGGTAACATAAACAAAAAAATACTTATGACAATAGGATCCGCCGGTGCGTTGTGTTTTAAAAAATAGAACTCTTCCCAGTATGCCTGAACCGCGGAAGTTGCGTCACCTGACGACCGTTGCTCTGACACGCGGAGTAATACCGCAGCAGCCGACTTGCGCCCAGTCTATAAAGGGCCCCGTAAAAACACATTTGACCCCCTTAGGAATGGAATTTCTAAAAATCGTCCCGCTTGTATTTTGATTTGGGTGATGAAGAGTATGTATGCCAATTTTGGTGCAAATCCATCAAACCGTTTAGGAACGTATGCGGAACAAACATACAAACTTTCACTTTTATATATATAGAGATTCCCAAATCCCCAATTAATTTTCATAAATCGAAAATCAATTACCTGCAAAAATAATAATAAATAAATAAAATTCGGGCTCTCAAAAGTCAAAACAACACTTTTTTTAAATGCCGTTCGCCTCCTTTTAAGTTCGTCCCATTGCCCTCTTCATTTTCAAAGGCTTCTTGCAAAATAGCCTCGTGCGAGGAGATAGTGAACGCGAGAATGCGGAATAGTGATTTTTCCCACGACGAGAAAGAAGCGACCATATTGAGTCATTTCTCAATGAAATGTTTTAATTTTTTTTTAAATTTAAAATCAATTGCAGAAAGAACGGTGATAAAAATGGAAAGGGGGGGGGGTAGAAAAAATAAGGTTTCCAATCCAAGTTCCATCCAACTTCTACTGCAGTAGTAAGAGAAGCTGAGAAAATGTTTTTTTTTTTTTTTTTTGCGTAAGTGGTTTTGATGCCTGCCTAGCTCAACTGGGTTAGGCTGCTTAGAAGGAATATTGTACATTACCTGCACAGTTGTTTACGTGGCAGAATGAGGAGAGACATTATTGCTTTTTAAAGTTTAATTTCTCTGAAAATACATAGTATCATATTGCATTGTCACTGCTTGCCATATCAACAGACAAAAAGGGTACGCACTTTTCCGTTTTGTTCACAAAAAAATAAAAAGTTCAAAATCGGATCTTCAACCTTCTATCGCGTTTCTCGTTACCTGTAAATTCGTTTTCTCTGCACATTGAGCACGCAGTACCGTTTGTGAAAACAATTTCGCTTTAAAAACAGCAAACATGCTTGCCCGCACGTTTTAAGCGAAATGAAATAACAAAAAACGGTTTCTCATTGTTCACTCAGTAGTGACAACATTTCTACGGGTTACGAAACGGGCACGGATTCCCTGCGGACAGATTAAAGTACCGATTTTGAAATTTAATTTCGCTTTATAAAAGGTGAAGGCGGAAAAATGCTTGCTCTACAGATAGGTTATGAAGAACGAACGGTTAGAAATAGGCAGGAAAAATTCGAAATTACGAAAATCAAGAAATATTCTTATCCTCGCTAAAAGAATGATTTCCAGCTCGGTTCAGAACATTCTCGGCCGGTGGACGACATGAAAAGTCCAAAACGTAAAAAAAAAAAAAAAAAAATCATCGAAGAGATGTCACGCCATTAGAAACATACAACAGACCCAAAAATGTTTAATAAATGTTAGAATCTTGAAAACATGAAAAACTTTGCACAGATGTTAAAATAACATTATTTCATTGAGATTTTCGATTTCTATTGTAAATACGGGGTGATTCATAAAGAAGTATACAGTTTCCAGATGCTGTGACACAGTAACAGTTGAAGACACGGACCACAACTGCGAACCGTTAGGTAGATGTACTCATAAAGTTTGTGTCCCGCTACTGAGGTAAGTGACGTAGGCGATAGCGCGCGTGTCACGTGACTAGTCAGTCAAAATGGCAACATCTGCAGTGGAGAAGACATTTTGTGTTCTTGAATTGAACAAAACGGAATCTGTAACTGTTGTGCAACGGCATTTTCGATCACAATTCGGAAAAGAGCCCCCAACCAGAAAATCTATCTACGATTGGCATAAAAAATTTGAAACTACGGGCTGTTTGTGCAAATTTAAAAGTCTTGGACGACCGCGTGTATCGGAAGAAGTCGTCGATAGTGTTTGCACCACCATTCAACGAGCCAGGGAAAATCAACGCGGAGGGTGAGTCGTGAAGTGCAGATTTCACAGCCCACTGTCTGGAGAATTTTGAGAAAGAAGCTGTAAATGATTCCATACAAAGTGCAGATGTTGCAAAATCTCACTGATCTTGACAAGACAAAGCGCTTTGAATTTTGTGCCGAAATGCAGCACCGTTTTGAAAATGACGATTTTGCCGATCACTTAGTTTTCACCGATGAAGCTACATTTCACGTGAGTGGTCAGGGAAACAAGCACAATGTTCGCTTTTTGGTTAACGGATAATCCCAGATTTATAGTGCAACACGTGCGAGATTCCCCTGAGGTAAATGTGTTCTGTGCTGTGTCCAAAAAGAAAGTGTACGGCCCCTTCTTTTTCACGAGAAAACTGTCACGGGAGGCTCTTTTCTAGATACGTTTTAAGTCTTTGGTTGATGCCACAGTTGCAGGACGACAGTGAGAACTTTATTCTCCAATTCGATGGTGCACCACCACATTGGTTAGGCAACGTGCGAGATTATCTCGATGAACATCTTTCTCACCGATGGATTGGACGAGCCGCGGACTACAACATGCCACCGACCCAATGGCCACCCAGAAGTCCTGACTTAACACCTTGTGACTTTTTCCTGTGGGGGTACGTAAAGGACAAGGTATTCGCCCCTCCCCTTCTTGTTGATCTAGTGGAGCTGAAACAGCGTATCACAGCCACTATCACTGCACTTGATTCAGATATCTTACCTCGCGTTTGGGGGGAAATGGATTACCAGCTCGATGTGTGTCGTGTGACTAAGGGTGCACACATAGAACATCTGTGACTGTTTCTAAAAAAACTTGAAACATTCCCCTACAATTCTGTTACAGGTAACATAAAATATCTCACATTGTTCTTATTTTATAGTACGTTGAAACTGTATACTTCTTTATGAATCACCCTGTATATTCTATGTTACCCGCACTCCGTAGCGGACCAGCGATTCCTGTAGTAATTACGGAGAATCAGTAGCCCTTGCAATGTTTCTAATGATAGTAAGCAGGAAACATATTGCATAAAAAAGTAACGATTTATTAAAATTTCAAAAAAACTAGACGTTTTCTCAAAAAAAAAAAAAAAAAAAAACGAATTCTCGGACACTGGGTTCAAAAATCGGACATAATTCCATTAAATCGAACAACTTGGCAAAGCTATGCGTAAGTATACTAATAAAACCCTGAACTACAAAACATCGCGAGGAACGAAACGCGGGAATGGATAAAATTCCAGGACATGCAACGGGATTTTAGGACTTTTCTGGGACAAATGGAATTCCAAGACTTTTCGAGGATTTCCAGGATAACAGACCTGCCAACTTTCTAGAATTGAAATCCGTAAAAATAACGTTCAGTGAACGCTTAATCGATATGATGGACTGACCAACGTATCAACGTATTGATCAAATGCTTCGAGCAATATTGATTAAAAACCAAGTTAAAAACTGATTCATTATGCGAACGATATATCGATTTCATTCTAAACAAGTAGGATGTTTCGAAGATTACGCTAATAACGATTAAAATGCAATCGATACATAACTAAGTCATTAGTATGCTATAATTAGGTTACATATGCGGAAAAATATTTATTTGTAACTGCATAATTATAGCTATAAGCGATATATTGCAGTGACATTACTTTAAGTTTAGTGGATTTTACCTTAAATTTTTGTGTCAGCATGTTAAAAAACTTTCACGAAAAGCAGTTCTCTGTTCTTTTTTACGCTTTCCAACCGTAGGTTGAAGAAGCGAATATGCTTCAGCTTTTTCCGTCTGTCCGTCCGTCCGCCCGCACGATAACTCGCGTAAAAATGGCACGATTTCGATGAAATTTTAGTATATGATGGGGATCACCTGGGGACGAACCCTATTGAAACTGGGCGAAATGGGGTCAAAGGTCAGGACATAGGACCGGGATCCATTCCATTGCCCTTATGCGTCATAACCTGAGTGAAAATGGTTCGATTTCGACGAAATTTTAGTATATGGTAGGGAACTACCTAGGGACGAACCTTATTAAAAATGGGCGAAATGGGGTCAAAGGTGAGGACATACGAGCGGGATACATTCCATCGCATACTGTTAAAGAAGCAATTCTTGTATATTTGTATCTATGTAAATTTTATTTTGAAAACGGCTCTAAGGATTTTTACCTACAGTTTTCTGATACTAGAACTCGATTCAGCTTGATCTCGACACTGGAAAAATTCGTTTAGTGGGTTAAATAACCACCCCGAGTTACCACGTTTTTAGTGTCATGGCGTCGTCCTATTAATGTTTCCCATGCTTAGAAATCTCATGACGTCACACTCTCGCGATTGAGATGTTGGTGCGCGGTCACGCCATCTGCCTCATTACGTCACACATTGTGTGTGGATCCTATTAAAGTTTTATGAGGTCACATTCTCGCGACCATCTGCCTCATTACGTCAAGCGTTGTGTGCGTATTACACATTACTTCTATTTTCTTCTAGAACAAAAAGTGAGTTGTGCCAGCTGCTTGGAGTTGATGCGTAGTACAGTATAGGCAGCGGAACGCTAATTTCGTGTGTTTTTCCCTTCAAAAAGTAAACTGTTAATACAGCATTTTTTTTTTTGTTACATTTTTGAATGGTCACTTGATGACGAGCGTATCCGCTGTGCTAAAGTATGAGTAGTTCATGTTTATTAATTACTATTAAATTTTTATTAATTACTATTCACGTGGATGGTAAAACAATATGAATAAAATATGGCTTGTCGATCCCTACGAAACGTGGACGTTTCAACTTTAATAAGAAGAATTATTCTAAATTAATTTGTCTCTAATTCGTCTATCATTATTAATCTTGATGGTTTAGACTTAGCATTACAATACTTGGGAATAACATATAAAAATATAAATTTGTTTGTGCCTTCATCCCCCTTTAACCGGGCGATGCTCGGTGTTCCTGATATTTGCCCTTATGCGTCATAACTCACGTAAAAATGGTTCGATTTCGATGAAATTTTAGTATGTGGTAGGTAGGAGACCACCTGGGGACGAACCCTATTGAAAATGGGCAAAATGGGGTCAAAGGTCAATTGAGACAAAACTTTATCATGTTGTTCCGGAAGTATACTTTACCGGTTCTGTTGAATATCATCAAAATGGGGTCAAAGGTCAGGTCATGGGAGCGAGATTTATTCTACAGCCATTATCCTCGTAACTTGAGTAATGATTTCTGGTATGTTGGAAAGCGTATTATAATCCATGGATTGCATGATTTTATAACTTGTTTAGCTGTTATTGCCAATCTCAATCCGACAAAGTTTATTTTCGAGTTTCTACCGATAGGCTGATATCAGAGCACTGTTTCTTAATACCTTTACCTTAAATCAGTAGAGCAGAATTCAAAAAATCAGTAGAGATCAGTAGATGATTTTTTTGCTTAATGAACCACCTCACAAATGTAATGTACGTATTATTGGATGCAATATCAATATGAAGGAACACTTAAATACACTGGTATGTCAAATATTACCAATACTCCACAAACTACTATTAAACAGCGGAATGAAAATTGAAACCAATACAATCCTGAGTCGCTTTTTTACGCTTTCCAACCGTAGGTTGAAGAAGCGTATGTGCTCCAGCTTTGTCCCTCCGCACGATAACTCGCGTAAAAATGGTTCGATTTCGATATAATTTTAGTTTGTGGTAGGTAGCTGGTGCATCAAATAGAGGAAAGGAGAAGAAATTTCGTGTGCCACAATAAACAAAATCCATGAGATGTGCTATCCACAATATCCGATCTCGCTAAGGAATCTTAAAAATCGAAAGACGATTGAAATTTAAAAGTTAATCAAAACTCAAGTATTTTCACCAATCGCTCCTATTACCGGTAATTTCTCGTCATACGGATACGGAAAGGTGAGAACGGAGATTTTCCGTTAATTTACGAAAGGAATTGCGGAAAGGTTTCTGAAAATTCAGAATTTTCCGTTAGCACATCTCTAAAACGGTAATTTACCGTCAATATAAGAAAGAAACTGAAGAAAGGTTTCTGATGATTCAGAATTTCCCCGAGGTACGAAAAATCCGTGAAATTCAGGTTTCTTTCAGACATTTCACAGAAAAGGTTGTTTCAGAAATATGCTTCGTTAATTCACAAAAGAAATGATGGAAGCTTGCCCGTGAATTTCAGATTTTTTTTTACAGTGTATATGGGGCGAGCAATGTCGTGGTGCGAATGGACAGTTTTTGACGTTAATGCTCTTTTTTTTTTTTTTTTTTTGATTGGAGGTTTAGCGACCACCGTGAGCAACTCAATGGGCTATAAGCAGTCGCCCGTCCCTAATTTAGGGTCACTGGTTCCAGAGAAAAGAGAGAGCCAGTGCCGTAAGACAAACACAACATCCATGCCTCACCGGGATTCGAACCCGGGCCCCTTTCGGACGAACGATCAGAGGCCATCGCTTAGACCACTGCGCCACCGGGGCGGCGATTGAAGGTTTAACGACTACCGTGAGCAACTCAATGGGCTATAAACAGTCGCCCGTCCCTAATTTAGGGTCACTGGTTCCAGGGAAGGGAGAGAGCCAGTGCCGTAAGACAAGCACAACATCCATGCCTCACCGGAATTCGAACCAGCACCCCTTTCGGACGAATGATCAGAGGCCATAGCTTAGACCACTGCGCCACCGGGGCGGCCCTCTTTTGTTACGAAATACAGATTTCAACTTGTCTTCAATCATTGCTGAATATTTTGCATTGCGAACAGTTTGTCCGTGTTTCTGAGAAGGCCAATGCGTATCCCAAAGCGATGCAGTGGTCTAAGCTATCGCCTTTAACCGTTCGTTTAAGTGGGACAGGGTCTCTAAAACGGTAATTTAGAGACCCTGTCCCACTTAAACAAACGGTTAAAGGCAATAGCTTAGACCACGCTAACGCAGCGCAGTTTGAGTGAGCAGTCGTATTTTCAGAGATTTATAGTGTTATACATAGTTTAAATGTATTTGATTAACGATTAGTATTAATTTAAAATTGGAATTTATTTGGAACCCAAAACTATTGGTGCCAACGGATTTTGTGAAAAAATTTTATTATTTCACTTTGTGAATAATTGCTATTCTTCGTATTTGTTTTACGAGATTATTTGTTACAAAAAGAGTTTGTAATAATTATTTCTTTATTATTATTAAAAGATCAAGATGATCCCGAACGTTGGTGGGGCGACGTCTCCCGGGGGGGGGGGGATGGGTCCAATTTGGATGGTTTAATTTACGTGAGTTACATTAATCACTGCCATGCTAACGCGGCGCAGTTTATAATTCATGGGAACTAAGTGGGACAGGGTTCGAATCCCGGTGAGACATGGATACCCAGAAGCCTTATTCCCAAGTGGCCACACCATATCATCAAGAACTGCGTGTTAAGCCAAGTCTTTCAAAGACAGGATATTTTACACTGCTGGCCACCCAAATGCAACACCAAGAAGGAAGCATCCGATTGGCCTGAAATTCGCAGCATGCGTCGCCCGCGAGAGGACATGCAAACGATTAGCATTGCAGGGCATATGCAAATCATGTGGGCCAGGTACGCCAACGAGAAGCACTATAAGAAGGGTGCACAGAAGGCGGGGTGTAAGTAGTGGAAGTGTGTTGTGCTGCCGGACCTGTACGTGGGAAGCTTCCTGATGCCTCGTCGCAGAATACGGCAGTCATTCCAGCACGCTAACGCGCTCGGCTAGATATCGAGAGATCCGTGGTTCGTTTCCACGGCGGCGGCTGAAAACAATTTTTCGGTTGCTATGTGTTTCTGGAACGTGGAAAGAGCGATGTATTTATTTATTTACTGATGCCACGTATTTGGCGGATTTTCACGTTTCGGAGCTCTACAGAGGACGAATAGTGGCTTATCGCGACAGCGATTTATCGTACCGAGACATCGGCGCCCGTGTGGGATGACATCCAGCCACAGTGAGGCGAGTATGGATTCGGTGGGTGCAGGAGGGACGGGCGGACCGACGTGAGCGATTGACGCGGCCGCGGCACACCACCGAACGAGAGCACCGGCATGTTGTGCGGCGGGCATTGACGGTTCGCACCGCCACATCACGAACGTTAGCGCAGGAATTAGGGTGTGTTGCGCAACAACCTGTGTCAGCACGTAGCGTTCGACGTCGTCTGCAGGAGTGGGGACTTGTCGCACGGCGCCCGTTGCTCACATCACCACTGACGTTACACCACCGGCGAGTGCGGCGGCAGTGGGCCGTTGAACGCCGCACCTGGACTACGGAATGGCACGACATTGTCTTCTCCGACGAATCCCGCTTCTGCCTGCAACACCACGATGGTCGGATCCGCGTGTGGCGGCACCGCGGCGAGAGACTGTATGACGCCTGCATTATGCACCGCCATACCGGTCCATCGCCTGGCGTTATTGTTTGGGGCACAATTGGATATGACACCCGCATCCCTCTGATACGCATCGCCGGTACACTCAACAGCCACCGCTACATCTCCAACGTTTTGGAGCCTGTAGTCATCCCTTACCTGCAGGACCTGCCAGCGGCCACGTTTCAACAGGACAATGCGCACCCGCACGTGGCACGCATTGTGCAACAATTCTTCACGGCCCACCAGGTGTCACTGCTGCGGTGGTCCGTCTAATCTCCCGATATGTCGCCCATCAAACACGTCTGGTCACTGATCGGCAACCGAGTGGCCCGGTAAGCACCACCCGCGGCTACACCTGATGAACTGTGGCAACGTGTGGAAGCAGCCTGGACCGACATACCCCAAGCCCACATCCAACGCCTCTTTCGTTCAATGCCGCGGCGTGTAGCGGCCGTTATGGCCAGCCATGGGGCCACACGAACTATTGATGTCTGCGTGTTCCGCAAGTCGCACGGGCCTGTAAGCTCAATCGTTTCATCTTTGTATCTGTTGTTATGTGTCCAGTAAATCTGGCTTTGCTATCTCGTGTCCTTCTTGGTGTTTCATTTTGGGTGGCCAGCAGTGTATTTTATTATTATTTAAAAAATCGGTAGATGATCACTGATATGAAATGAGAGAAGCCCTGGCTGGAGCATCTACTATAGTTATTTGTTATACACAAATCCAATAAAGAAGAAGTTGAATCTGTAACTCTAGTGGGAATAGTAACTCTAGTTAAAAAAAGATTCAATATTACCATGTGGAGGACGGTACATAACACTTTTTATTGATTGATGTAACACAATTGAAAGTATTTCATAATCTTCAGTTATAACAGGGTATTTATCAAATAGTAATGGGGTAATGGAACGCTTAACATATATCGCAACCCCCGCCCCTAGGACCCAGCCAGAACGGGAAGCCGCGAAAACCTGGTAACCAGGTACACTATCTACCAACAAGTAATTGGACACCTGTGATAGCAAAGGAAAACGAAGTTTATTCACCTTTAATAGTTGGTGGAGCCTCCATGAGCGGCGATTACAGCTGCGACCCTCCGGGGCATACTCTCAACCAGGTGTTGTACGACGGCTAGCGGTATTTTCTTCCACTCGGCTTGGAGAAGACAGGTCAGTTCCTTCACCGATTTCGGACGGTGGGGACACCCCTTAAGTCGACGCTCCAACTCGTCCCAGAGGTGCTCGATAGGGTTATGGTCCGGGCTCTGCGCAGGCCAGTCCATTCGATTAACCCCATTGTCACCATACCAAGCCATGGTGGACCTCGCAACATGACAGGTGGCATTGTCATCTGAAAGTAACATGGGTCCACCCCGTAAAACTGCCACAACGTAGGAAGCGCATGGTCATCCAAAATGATGCAGTAGGTCTCGGCGTTGAGTCTACCAGGAATTGCGACCAAGGGTCCCGTGCCATACAAGGAGAAACACCCCCATAGCATAATTCCACCGCCACCGAACTTCACAGTTGGCACAATACATTCCGGCAGGAGGCGTTCTCCAGGCAGACGCCAAACCTAGGCCCTGCCATCCGAACGATAGAGGGTGAACCTTGATTCGTCGCTCCAGAGAACCTGTTTCTACAGTTCAACGGTCCACTGTCGACGTTCTTTGCACCACGTTAGCCGAGCAGAGCTATTGGACTTGGTGATCAAAGGCTTGTGGGCGGCAGCACGTCCATGATAACCGAGCAGATGGGCTTCCTTACAGATGGTATTCATCGAAAGAACACTCCCGGATGCCTGTTTAAACTCCTCGCGGATGTGGCCCATCGATTTGGTGCGCTTCTTCCGACTTTCTCTGGCCAGCA
The DNA here is from genome assembly GCA_039090855.1 of Macrothele yani. Taxonomy (NCBI): domain Eukaryota; kingdom Metazoa; phylum Arthropoda; class Arachnida; order Araneae; family Macrothelidae; genus Macrothele; species Macrothele yani. Next base: position 123,190,848 of record CM076996.1, read on the forward strand.
CCCGTCGGTCTCCAACTCCCAGTTTTGTGGGTCTGCCGGGTCGGAGCACATTCCGACAGTCACCTCTAATCTTCCACTAGCCAATCACGTAGGCCACTGTCGATTTAGGGTACTTCAACTCGCTGGATATGTCACGTATGGATCGGCCATTTCTGTGATACCCGACGATTATACCTTTCTCGAAATCAGAGAGCTCCGAACTGCGTGGCATCTTGCATGCGACTGGTTGCGTTGTTGTTTCCCACAGGATATTTAACGGCGGCGGCCGTGATGTGTATCAGGACCGTAGATATCGTCATTGCAGGGGTGTCCAATTTCTTGTTGGTAGATAGTGTATATTACATAAAAAACCAGCAGCAGCATCATACCAAGTTTCTGAGACACATACAAAATCTAATTGATAATTTATGTCCTGCAGCTTGCAGACTTAAAGCATATAACTTACTATATAGACAACTCAAAGAGCATGGAGAGGTGCATGCTTGGTATAACCAGGAGAGATAAGAAGAGGAACTCGTGGATCCGAAAAATGACGAGAGTGGAAGACATCATGATCAGAGTTAAATCCCTGAAATGGCAATGGGCTGGACATACTGCCAGAAGGACAGACCATCGATGGACAGCCGACATTTTAGATTGGATTCCAAGAGACAGGAAAAGACCCAGAAAAAGACCACATGGGAGATGGATGGATGAAATTCGTAAATATGCGGGAGTGACATGGAGGAGACTGGCACAAGACAGACCGTTGTGGAGGAAACTTGGGGAGACCTTCGTCCAGCAGTGGATTGATAATGGTTGACAATGATGATGATGATAGACTTCGGGCATTGAAATGCAAAAATTTCCAACTGTAAGTACTTGATGAAATCAAACCTTGTAATTCTGCAACTGTTACATAGTCCGGAACACAATTCGCCATCAAACACAAAATATACAATCAACAGAAATACAGTCAACATCAGAAATAAAGATACCAAGCTAGAGCGCTAAAACCGCTCCAAATTCAAATCCAGCTTACTCCTTATATGAACTGGATTCGAACCTTCCGCCAACCGGTAGAAGATCCCTCCATTTCTGTACCAACAGAATTTAATATAATTGTTTTTCGAAAAATTACGTGCCTGCCAAAAGAGCTGTCTATTATGAACAGTTAAATTTTCATTAACATACACCCTGTTTCCATCCGTACAATTTTTAACAACATTCATCACACTCAGACTAGTCTTACTCCTCACTCCAGTTGCAGAATTTTGCTAAGCTGTCTGCAACACAGATATTGGAAACCCAAAATTAGTCTGCGGACACTCGCCCCTACCCACCCCGCAGGTCCTGAAGTACATATGTCTGTCTTTCATTCCTTGCCACAGTCGGCAAGCTTTGATCAACTGTTGTTTTACTTTTGAGGGCTTATCTGGCCCAATTTTAGAATTAATATGCATTAAGATTTTTGCTGTTCAGTGAATCTCTAAAATTTGACTGAATTATGTTTTCTGTGCTAAAGCCACGTTCACATGGTACATTTCTTAAACGCAACATAAGACATTTAAAGCAGAACCTCTTGACACTAATGGAAATGTGTGCTTATAAAACTCTTAGAAAACTTTGGACATTGGCACATATACTCTTCATTTTTTTCAGCTATGTTTTAATAGTGAATATTCCATATCTTCATTCATTTTGGAAAAGAGAAAAAAAACTGGTCTGCCAAGCTTTTCGTCTACGAAAGCTTTTGTGTGTGTGTGTGTATTGCTTCAGAGATTCAAGCTCTACACACTCAAACTTCAAAAAGAGTTCCACTGTGGAAGAAGGAAATCGGCAATCTATCTCAATCACAAAAGATAAAATAAACCTTCACTGGACATTGTGATGTGCAAGTTTAGTACTACAAGGTTCAACTAATTTATTATTTTTGAACACGTTTCCCTTCAGCTCTGAAAAAAAAATCTTGAATTCTATGTATGAGATGTTTGCAGTTCACATAATTGAGACTTGGTTGATTCAACCATTCTTCTGATGAGATGGATGTGCAGTTTTTCCGTTTCCAACTATTTATGGAGGGAAAATGACATTTGATTCAGGACACTGGGAACATCGCAAAAAAAAAAAAAAAGATTACGATTGCGAAAAAATCTTTCCTCCTTCCGTTTTCGGAAAATTTTCCTCCATTTTCAAGCTGAAACACAATCAGTTATTGAACAAAATTATTTTACAACACTCAGCAGAGGGAATATCGCGAGAGAAAAAAATTACAATTACAGATTAAATCTACAGTTCGTCTAACTTCACTTTTCGAAAGTAATTATCTTTAGTTTTGAGAATGATGCAAATGATGGCAACAAAGTCAGAGTTTCTCCAATATGCGGAAGAAACTTGTGCCTAAAGTTTACATGGAAACTTTTGCTCCGTCAAACTTCCGATATCGGAAATTGTTGTCTACACGTTCAAGATGAAATACAAACATTCATGCAATAAATTTATATTTAGTAACAATACTAGACATAGGAAACTTCGCGAGAAAAAGAAATTACAATTGCGGGAAAAATTTTCACTCCATTTAACTTTCGTTTTTGGAAGTTCTGAAAAACGGAATTCCATTCCCCAGACGGAAAACGACCCCCCCTCCCACACTAATCCTAAAAAAAAAAAAAAAAAAAAAAAAACACATTTTCAGTTGCTTGTTTGCATCGATCTCGAGTATAACCGAAATGTGGCGAGAAAAGCGGAATTCCGCGAATCCGTAGAAGTTTCTAATGCTTGATTCCTAACAGTCCATGATATGCAAAGTGAACTGCTCATGCGGCTACATATGGAAACCGATTCATGTGTCCATAATCTGATTATGTTCCCGACACGAACGATGTATTCGATTGCATATTCGGAACTCTGAACGGTCGTTTTCTAACGCACGTATTTTTACGAAGGATACGTCTTTAATGCGCGAATTCTGCGAGTGGTCCAAAAACGGACCCAAGATTTTATATATATATATATATATTTTGTCGTAAAATTTCTTCAGGCGGGAGGCGGGTAACAACTTTATTTCGGCGGGAGTTTAAATTTTTCGGCGGGCATTCCGCCGAAAAATTTAAACTCCCGCCGAAATTAACCCCTGATACAATAATCAGGAAGTTTCTCCTAAAGAAAAAAAATCATTTTTAGAAATAAAATATTCAGAAAAAACTTCCTGATTACAGTGTTGTATTTATACTATGCTGTAATCAGGAAGTTTCAGGTCACAAAATTTTCTGTCGCCCACTTGCCTCTGCCGATCGAAAATTAATTTTTGGCGAGGAAAAAATACATTTCAGGTGTTTTCTATTCAACTTCGTCAAAAATATGTTGCCGATGTTCGGCGGGTCCATTTGTTTACGCTTGTACGACTATCGAATCCGCCGGCTGTCATAGGTGAGTGTTATTACCCATATCTATGTCCCGTCCCATACGGGAGAGAGCGCAGTTCTATGCAAAATATGAAAGTTTGTTACTTTTCCCCTGTTATATGTTGGACAGGGAAAGCTATGAATAAATAACAGCCATACAAGATAGCTGCAAAAATGTAAATAAACTGGAAGTGACTTTCCCACCGAACATCGGCTACGTATTTTTGACAAAGTTGTATGAATAAAGAACAAAAAATGTGAAAAAATATAATTTCCGCTAAAAATACACTATTAGAAATGCTTCAGCAGCCGGGCGAGGAAGCTATGGATACTAAACAGTCGCACACGAGAGCCGTGAAAGCGTAAACAAACAGGAAAGCACTTTCGCGCCGAACAGCGGCCACATATTTTTGACGAAATTACATGACTGAAAAAACATGTGAATTACAATTTCTGCCATCAGAAATGTTTGTTTAAGCAGCAGAACAAAATACAATTGGAAAATAGATTCACTCATTTGCTTAAAAATTCATAAAACTAGCCCGTTGATCTGGTTAATTTATCATGAAATAAGAATTGAGGGGCGTATACGGACTGGAGAAATATTTTTCTTTTTGCGAGCGAACAATTCTGAGGGAGCAGTTTCCTGCTGCCTCAGAAATTGTGACTTCGCTCTTTCCTCGAAATCTGATAGCTGCGCGTCGCGTCCCCTCGGGAGCCAACATTATAAGCCCTGCAACATTCCACCCTCAAGAACGGAGTCCCCTCGTAATCCCCCCGCTGTGGTTACGGCTGTGCCTTGACCACCCACCCACACGGCACTGACATTTCGTCAACAGGAGGAAGGCGGCGGCGGGGGTAGGGCAACTGGAAACGGTACTTGGATCCATTTATTTGTCTGCAGATTTGTTAAGCAAAGCTGCAGAAAAGAAAAAAGAGGAACCTTTTTTTTTTTTTTTTTTTTTTGGTGCGAATTATATCGGAAAAGATAAGAGTAAATTGATCTGCAAGATTTGTTGAGCGATCTGCGACGCCCGTCGCCGCGTCGCACTGTTTCTGCGACCGGGCCCCTCACAAGGAATTCGTTCCTCACTTCTCTAAATTTAAACTGAACAATAATTGGTGACACTTTCCGGGACTCTCTTCCACGCAGCCTGTGAATTACTTTAAATGTCAGTCGCTGATGATCGGCAACGGGAATAGAGCCCGCAACAGTCATTTACGACACAGACGCGAGGCTGGCAATTAGCCAGTTGGGCCATGCCGATGGTTGCTAAAAATACCTTGCTTCGAAAAAGCCAGTAAAAACTTCAGTGGTCGACTTCTAGTTTGGAAACTAAAACTAACACGCAGAAGCGAGAATATTGGGTTGATGCATAAGTTCATGCCGTTTTATTTCACGCGTGTTTCCCAGGTCAGTAGTGATGGTGCAGTTGGCCAGTTGCATATCAAAATGTAGCCAGTAATATCGTGGATCTAAATCATATTGTATTGTGTGATTGTGGCTAATGGTTTTTTGGTTTTCAGGTCCGGAAGTATGGAGTGTCAAGTAGAGAGGAATGAACATTTCCCACATCTGCTCCACTACGAGTTTAACAAGGGATCCACAGCCGCCGAGGCTACTCGACAAATTTGTGCTGTGTATGGGGAGAATGCTATTGCTCTAAGGACAGGACAGCCTGCAAATGGTTTAAGCGGTCCTAAAGTGGCAATATTGACCTCAACGACTCTCCACGCTCAGGTCATCCATCTCACTTTGATGAGGATCGTTTCAACAATCTCATCCACTTGGATACGCATCAAACCACACGCGAATTGACCACTGAGGTGGACTGTGATCAGACCACAGTGGTGCGACACCTCGAACGTATAAGAAAGGTCCAGAAATTGGGGTCTTGGGTGCTTCACATTCTCACCGCGGACAACAAGAATCAGCGTGTTCCCATATGTAGTTCCTTGCTCACCTGTTATCGCGAGTGTTCTCCATAACACAAACACTTTTTGTCGCGTATTGTTACTGGTGATGAAAAATGGTACCTGTACGTGAATTTCAGGCATTGCAGGAAATGGTTGAGCCCAAACAAGACGCCCACACCACGTCCAAAACATGACCTTCATCTTGCGAAGATCAAGCTGTGTGTTTGGTGGGACATGGAAGGCATTATTCACTGGGAAATGCTGCCGAGGAATCGGTTCATCAACGCTGCACTCTATTGTGAGCAACTCCGCCGTGTGGAGAAAGCAATTCAGCAGAAATGGCCACATCGGCGCCATGGTGTCCTTCTCCAACATGATAACGCACGCCCTCACAGTGCAAACATGACCAAAATGTCCACACAGGACATTAAATGGGAGATCCTTCCACATCCGGCCTATTCCCCAGATGTCGCCCCTTCAGACTATCACCTATTCCAGTCTCTGTCGAATGCACTCCGTGGCAGAACGTTCAACAATGATGCTGATCTCCAGAATTCCCTTGATGATTTCTTCGTAACAAAACCTGCACGTTTTTTCAAGAATGGCATTGCAGACCTATCCAGACGTTGGGACACCATCGTAAACAATGGGGGAGTGGACTACATAGTTGATTGAATCAGTTTCCCCTTCTGATGTAGTACATTCCTCTAGTGCGGTGAAAAAAACGGCATGAACTTATGCATCAACCCAATATTTAGAACTTTTACATTCCACCGAAGAAAACTCATTCACTTTTTTTCCATTAGGCTTTACGGCCATAATAATAAATCGTGCAATATATGTACTTGAGCAATACACCGGGTCTTACACAAAAGAAAAAAGGCGCCTGCGTTTTTTTTTTTTTTTTTAATACGTTGAAAAACGGGCACAGAAAGCCAGCGATGTTTTCCATTACGAAAGGTGTTTACTCTCCACCGTCAATAGCGCGTTTTGTTGCCCACGAACTGAACATAGTCAATCCAATATTTGCCTTCTTCCGAGGAAGTTTCTGCGAAGCAATATGCTTGTTCTACATGTCGTTGATTCGCTTGAACGAGCGGAAGCCATAATCGATCGATCGAATCCAGAGACCCTTTCCCACGTGCCCCACGCTCGAGAACAGAAGAACCTCTTCATGCTGAATATCATCAGCATATTTATGCATTTCGATTTCCTACGGTGGTTTCAAAACAGCAATAAAAGAATTTTAAGGTTTCTTACTCAGATCATTCTCGCCTCTTTAAAGAGCTAGGAAAACTACATTATGAGCATAATATAATCCAGACAATAACATTTTCTATTTTTAAATTTTTGCGTTAGAAATCGAATCGAACCGATTCAGAAAAAGAGGTGACAGAGGTCATCTAAACTTGAAGAATGAAATAATTTCCATAACAAAAAAAATAATATCCAAAGCAAAATTTAGGCAAGGGTGTTATTTTTTTTTTATTTTGATTGGAGGTTTAACGACCACCGTGAGCAACTCAATGGGCTATAAGCAGTCGCCCGTCCCTAATTTAGGGTCACTGGTTCCAGGGAAGGGAGAGAGCCAGCGCCGTAAGATAAACACAACATCCATGCCTCACCGGGATTCGAACCCAGACCCCTTTTGGACGAATGATCAGAGGTCATCGCTTAGACCACTGCGCCACCGGGGCGGCACAAGGGTGTCGAACCGCAGCAAAAGGTGAAGCGGGAACTAATTTTAGCACCACAGTCATTTGCACAAGTTTAACCATCTGTCAATTTATTGAAAATTGAGATTTAAAAAACAACAACTAATTACTAGTCAGAGATATTTGAAAAAAATGACACCACAGATGAATACTTACATTCTTTAGAACACAAAAAGACTGAAATCAGTACTTTGTGTGGCTACCTTTGTTTTTTATAACAGACAAAATACTGCTTACTCCCAATGAGGGGTTTGCAGTAGCCACTACTTTGCATCATACATACTTTATCGCGTCAATGAAAGCTTGGGAATTTGATGGCTGTTTTTCTGCTACATTGTCTTTTAAAATTGTCCACAAATTTTCCATGGGGTTAAGATCGGGACTAATACCGGGCCAGTCAAGCACCCAGTTAGGTTTTTCCTCTGCGAGTAGTCCTTCACTGTTTTTGATCTGTGGCATGGAGCACCATCATGCATAAAGATTGTGCATCTGTGAACTTGCATATGAGTTAACAACTTCTCACGTATCATTTTCACATAAACGGGACCAGTCATGGTAGTGCCTGTCGGCAAAAAGGATAATGCAGTAGCCGAGCGCGATACTTGAAATAATTCAAGTATCACGCTCGGCGGCGCATGTGACGCAAGCACGGAGGGGTCGTAGCGCTGTGCCTGACCGGTTAAACAAGGTCGTCCCGTTGTGCGTGCTTACCAATCTGACTCGTGCTGTTGTGTTAGCTGCATCCATTGCAAATGAAGTATACCTCGGACGAAAGTCCGGAAGCAATTCGAACAGTTGGAGGAGTTCGAGAGGGGCCGCATCGTCGGGCTCCGGGAAGCAGGATGGTCTTATTTCCATATTGCGCGCCATACCGGTCGTGCGGATTTCACTACAGCACGCTGTTGGCGGCAGTGGATAGAACAAGGGACGCAGCAGCGACAGGAGCGACAGGAAGGGTCTGGGAGACCTAGACGAACCACGGAGAGAGAGAGAGAGAGAGGACCGACGGATCGTCCGACATGAGCGGAGTGACCCAACAGCCACGACTGCGGATATTCAGCGAGCAGTGGTGCCCTTCATGCATCGTCCGATTAGTGCCAATTCCATTGGCAGACGACTGCACGACGTAGGACTACACGCACGCAGACCGTTACGACGACTGCCCTTAACACCGCTGCATCGTCGCCAAAGACAGCAATGAAGTGGTGCCAGACTGTCAAGGAGCCACTCAGAATGACAGCGGGTGATCTACAGTGACGACTCTTACTTTTGTCTTCGAGGAGACGACCAACAAATCCCCGTGTGGAGAGGGCAGCGCCATGATGAACGGTTTGTTGTCGAGAGTCACACATCCAGAAAGCCTGGTGTCATGGTGTGGGGTGCAATTGCCTACGATGCCAGATCAACTTGGTGTTCATTACAGGCACTTTGACAGCCTAACGTTATGTTAATGAGGTCCTGAAACCAGTGGCCCTAACTTTTTGAATGCTCATTATGGTGCGATTTTCCAACAGGACAACGCTCGTCCGCATACCGCTGCTGTCTCGAGAGCTTGCCTTTAAGGCAGTGACACTCTGCCATGGCCAGCCGCATCGCCAGACCTATCGCCCATTGAAAATGTGTGGGATGCTATTGGACACGCTATCCACACTCCAACCCTACCGCACAATCTGCAGAAACTGCGTGAGAAGGTTCAAGTTGCATAGGATGGCTTATCGCAGGTCACCATTAGGAAGCTGTACAAGTCCATGCCGAGACGTCTGGCATGCTGTGTGAGCAAACATGGTGGCCCGACGCCATACTGAGAGACACTACTTATTGGCGTGTAGCTCAATAAATATTTCCCATACCAGTCTCAATGTTTAATCATTTATTGTTCCTGGTAACCTTTACCTTCCTACCGAATAGCATTGCAATCCGACACGTCCTTCTTGGTGCAACTATTTTTTTGACGATGAGTGTAAAAAGAAATTAATCAAAGGATACTACCTGAAACATTCACACTGAGCATAATATTATTAACATTTACTGAAAATGAGTATTCGTTCCAAAAAAATTTCTCAGAGGAGGCGAAGAAACAATCAGTCTCACTCTTGAGTGATCCTTCATGCCCTTGCCCACAGAAGAGAATCTTAGTAGTGTGTACATAGATTATCTTTATTCTCTTTCCGCCCTAATTTCAAATTTTTTGGCTGGTTCGTTACGTCATTTCGCAGCCTCAGGTCAATTTCTTGAGTCCGACGACACTATCTTATTAAGGTGATTAAAATTTAATTTTGCCTCTTCCGAAGTGCTGTGGTTAAAACGTATAGCACCAGCAACAACAAAGAACCAAGAATAACCTACCTTTTCGGGGCTGCACACATCACACTACATTATTAAACGATTCTCTGGAATATTTCTTCTATTTTCGCAAAGGCACTAGAGACAAAAGGGTTAGCAAAGCCTCGGAAAATTAGATACATGCGGTTCACGTAACACCAAGTTCTCGGCATCCCCCACTTTAGCATAGTTTTGACATTCTGTTATGTTGGATCACCAGACCTACACAATATCCGCAACAGCAGCCTATAACGGAATTATAACACGAAAGATGGCATCGAATGTGTATAATGAGCACACCTTTTCAATCCATTCCAACACAAAACTAATTCTTTTCGAAGCGGATTTTTGGTACAGGAAAAAATCGTCGGTACCAAAAATGGGGTTATGTCCCGTAGCGGAACAACTGAGCATTATTTAAAACACACAACGTAAACAGGACGACCACACACAATTAAAAAAATGAAAGTTTTGTCTCATTTGTAGAAGTGACTACAGTGCGGGAGACGACGTTAGTTGCCTCCACGTTTGCTCATGCGATACTGTACCCAGAGAGACACGGATTTTTTAATTTTCTTTTTCAAAATCGTTCTGAAACGGACATTTTGAGTATTGAAAGAGCAAAAACTTCTATCGTCCGAACAAACGCGACATTGGCCAACCCGGTGGCGCAGTGGTCTAAGCAATGGCCTCTGATCATTCGTCCGAAAGAGGTCCGGTTTCGAATCCCGGTGAGGCATGGGTGTTGTGTTTGTCTTACGGCACTGGCTCTCTCCCTTTCCTGGAACCAGTGACCCAAAATTAGGGACGGGCGACTGCTTATAGCCCATTAAGTTGCTCACGGTTGTCGATAAACTTCCAACAAAAAAATAAGTAAAAAAATGCCACATTTCGTGTCTTACACGAGCGTGACATGACAACCTCTGTGGTTGGTATGCGAACGGAATCGTTAGCTCCCAGGTAAAGAATCACGAATAATAAGGCTTCCTTGATTTTATAGCTCTTGGGTTTTCGGGTATGTAGGAAAGAGCTACGATTGTGGGCATGTACAGTCCCTTAAAGAACGCTTCCTTACCGGAGGCGCAAAGGATTACGGCCAAAAGGAAAGAGCCGCAGGCCCAGGAATAGATAAAACCATGTACACGCCATAGCTTACCTGGGAGGTAAAGAGTCCCAGTTGGCTACCAGACACATGATTTGCGAAAGGGGGAGGGGGTTAACGACCACCGTGAGCAAATTGATAGGCTATAAGCATCACCCGCACCTAATTTTGGGCAAGTGCCATAAAACAAACACAATATCCATACATCACTAGGATCGAACCGCGACCAATTGCGCATGTATGGTCAGAAGCCAGTACTTAGACCACTGTGCCACAGGGGCGGCAGACAGGTGATCATGTCTTGTTCGTACATCGTGCATGTGGCGTAACATCAAGACTCCCTCTGGCTTTGGTTTGGGTTCTTTTTACAGGTCAAGGTGATCAAGAGGTGATACTGAGGAGCGAGGATTAATACTCACCCCTAACATCCCCATATTTCCACATAGACATAAAAAAATATATATATCTCAACACCCCTCCATTCGAAGGTGTGCGGCAGAGCACCTTGGTAAAGGGAATTCTTCGGCAACTGGTTCTGGTTGGGCAGCGGGCATTCGAGATGGCTATTTATTCCGGGCTTGGGTAGAAAATGCCAAAGGCCGCGCATTAAAGTGTTTCTGCAGAGAAGAAAAAGCTTTTTCAAGGACTATAGATATTGGATAGTTGATAGCTTGCCGACGTCTCTACGCAGTAACTCCCTGATAATTCTATTCAGCAACGTACATATTGCAGCGCATTATGGTGCGATAATATCAGTATTATTTGAGCAGCATACAATTGCAGCACCGTCCGATCATTTTGGATGCCCGGCTGCCCGAAGCACTTCAGGTGTAAACGAATGTTCAAAGAAAATCGTACAGTTACACTATAAAAATAGACAGAGGTCCCTTCCCCACTACTCATTGAGAAATATTGTATAATACATTGGTTAATTGCAGGAGGAGGAAAGAGTGGAAAAGGAGATGCTTTCTATTAATGGTTGAACAGGTTAGCCTGTTTTCGGGTTCGTTCGGGCCCGGGCTCTATCTTGCAATATAAAATTCGGGCTCGGGTGGACTCGGGCTGATATACCACGAGCCCGAACTCAGCTCTAGAGCGCAGCGCGCACACACACGCACACACACAGATATACAATACAAGAACAGAAAATTGAGCGATTCATGGGGAAAATCTAGAGGTAACCGATACCTATATTTACCTTGGCCAACAGATATCAAGTAAGGGCCATATTGAGGAAGAAATTAATCTGCGTATAAAACTTGGTTTGAGAGCATTTGGAAGAAACACTACAATTTTCAAGAGCAATTTACCATTAAATCTTAAAGAAGTGTTTGACCAATGCATCCTTCTAGTTCTTACCTGCCGATCAGAGACATGGACCTTAACTGAAAAAGACATGCAGGGCTACAGACAACTGAAAGAATCATGGAGAGATTCAACTAAAAGAATCATGGAGAGATTCAACTAAAAGAATCATGGAGAGATTCAACTAAAAGAATCATGTTAAAAAGAAGAGAGACAACTGAAAGAATCACGGAAGCATGTTTGGTGTACCCAGGAAAGAACAGAAGAGGAACTCGTGGATCAGGAAAAGTACAAGAGCAAAAGACATTGTGATTAAAGTACAAGAGCAAAAGATATCGTGACTAAAGTTAAATCCATGAAATGGAATGGGCTGGACATATTGCTACAAGAAGTGACTACCGATGGACAAGTGAAATACACTCATTTTCATAAAAATCCACGCACCAAGAAACTGTGCGATTAACGCGAAACTCGGCGAATAGCTACGGGGAGGGCAGCATTGCAAATGGTGGAAGTTTTGTGCGATTCTGCATGCCCGCGCATCCAAGACCGGCGCTGCAATCACAATCCTTGGGGCTTATAAGGCGCCGCGCAGGGGACTCCACATTCGTGACGAAGTGCACGGTAAGAGTCAGGTGAGTTCCCTAAGAGATAGACATGCCAAGGAGCCGCCGTACATGTACGTACGGGCAACTGACGGAGTTTGAACTAGGCCATATCGTCGGGATGAGAGAGGCAGGGTGGCCGGCGCGTCGAATCGGCCGTCAGTTGGGCCGGTCGGACAGTACCATGCGATCGTATTGGGAGCAATGGACACGGGAAGGTATCCAGACACACCATCAGCAGAGAGGAAAGTGTGATCGTGAGAGCGGCACGCACAGATGAAGCGACGTGCTCGTCCAATATCCAGAGCCATGCTGCGGCTGTACAAGGGACTCCTGTGTCCGCCAGAACAATTTCCAGACGCCTGGCAGAGGCGAATCAGCACTCTCGACGGCGCTTACGTTTTCTACCATTAACACCTGACCATCGTCGGCGTTGATTGCAGTGGTGTCAGCAGAGAGCAACGTAAAATGCAACGGACTAGCGACGTACAGTGTTCAGCGACGAATCCCGCTTCTGTATGCGAACCGACGACCATCGTGCCAGAGTGTGGAGGACCGCAGGTGAGTGCTACAATCCCAACCTCATTGTACAGCGGCACACGCCCCGAACTGCAGGCGTGATGGTCTGGGGAGCCATCGCGTATGACAGCCGGACTTCCCTCGCAGTAATCCGAAGGACGTTGGCAGACCAGCTCTACGTACAAGGGATCCTGCGGCTCCATGTGCTGCGTTTCCTGGCGTGGTGGCTCGGAGCCATTTTCCAACAAGATAACGCCCGTCTGCACACGGCTCGGGTTTCCCATAACTGTATACGTCATGCTTCGACGCTTCCGTGGCCTGCCAGATCGCCTGATCTCTCGTCCATCGAGCACCTCTGGAACCAGATGGAACGCTAGCTTTCTCCACGTCCCAGTGTTCGTGATTTAGAGCGTCAATTGCAAGAAGTGTGGACCAATCTGTCCCAGGATAACATACGGCGTCTCTTTGACTCCACTGCGGACCGTATCACCGCATGTATCCGAGCACTAGGCGGTCCGACGCAGTACTAACGCTGATCGGAATGTGTTCCGTATGTCCGCGGGAAATTGTCCTGCTGCTGTGCTATTGCAATCACGTCTGTCCTTGTTATGTACCATCTCACTACTAAAATCTCATTTCCATCCGACGCCTCCTTCTTGGTGAGCGGATTTTTATGACAATGAGTGTATTAGACTGGATAACGAGGGGCAGAAAAAAAGCCAGAAGACGCCCACGTGAGAGATGGGTGGATGAAATCCGAAAGCATTCCGGAGGAGACTGGCTCTAGACAGACCGATGTGAAAGAAACTTGGCGAGGCTTTCATCCAGCAGGGACTGATAACAGCTGACAATGATGATATATAATACACACATTGTCATAAAAATCCGCACACAAAGAAGGAGGCGTCGGATTGAAATGAGATTTTAGTAGTGAGATTGTGAGATTGTACATACCAAGGACAGAAGTGATTACAATATCCCAGCAGAAGGCAGATTTCCCACGGACATACGGTACCCATTCCGATCAGCGTTAGTACCACGTCGGACCGCCTCGTGCTCGCATACATGCGGTGATACGGTCCGGCATGGAGTCAAAGAGACGCCGTATGTTATCTTGGGACAGATTGGCCCACACTTCTTGCAACTGACGCTCTAAATCACGAATACTGGGACATGGAAAATGCTGGCGTTCCATCTGGTCCCACACGTGCTCGATGGGCGACAGATCAGGCGATCTGGCAGGCCACGGAAGCGTCAAAGCATAACGTAGGCAGTCCTGGAAAACTCCTGCCGTGTGCGGACGGGCGTCATCTTGTTGGAAAATGGCTCAGAGGCGCCCCACAAGGAAAGGCAGCACATGGGGCCGCAGGATCTCCTGTACTAAGCGCTGGGCTGTCAACGTCCCTCTTATCACTGCGAGGGAAGTCGGGCTATAATACGCTATGGCTCCTCAGCACATCTCGCCTGCAGTTCGGGACGTGTGCCGCTGTACAGCAAGGTTGGGATTGTAGCGCTCACCTGCGGTCCTCCACATTCTGACACGGTGGTCGTCTGTTCCCATACAGAAGCGGAATTCGTCGCTGAACACTACACGTCGCCAATCCGTAGCATTCCACGTTGCTCTTTGCTGACACCACTGCAATCGACGCCGACGGTGGTCAGGTGTTAATGGCAGAGAATGTAAGGGCCGTCGAGAGTGCATATTCGCCTATGCCAGGTTTCTGGAAATGGTTCTGGCGGACAAAGGCGTACCTTGTACCACCGCCACATGTGTCTGGATATTGGAGAAGGACGTCGTTGTATCTGTGCGTGCCGCTCTCACGGTCCTCTCTGCAGATTCGGGTCGTCCGGAGCCAGTATGCCGTGTCCGGGTGCCTTCCCGTGTCCATTGCTTCCAACACGATTGCATTGTACTGTCCGACCGGCCCAAATGGCGGCCGATTCGGCGCGCCGGCCACCCTGCCTCTCTCATCCCGATTATACGGCCCCATTCAAACTCCGGCAATTGCCCGTACGCACATCTACGGCGGCTTCTCGACATGTCTATCGGTCAGGGATCTCACCTGACTCTTACCGTGCACTTCGGCATGAATGTGGAGTCAGTCCTCTGCGCGGAGCCTTATAAGCCCCAAGGATTGCGATTGCAGCGCCGGTCTTGGACGCGCGGGCAAGCAGAATGGCACACAACTTTAATCATGTGCATGTCTGCCATCCCCGTAGCTATTCGCCGAGTTTCGCGTTAATCGCACAGTTTCTTGGTGCGTGGATTTTTATGACAATGAGTGTATCTCTGTACCAATTTTAGTATTAACGTTTCGAAACATAATTTCACATTATCTAATAGCAAAGTAAGAAAGAGCTTGTGACCTCCAACTGTTGAAAGGCGATGTGTTATTTTATCGAAAGCACATGTATTATGCGATAAAGATTAATAGTTTACTAAATTTTCATAACTGCACTATTATCGTTTTGATGAAGTAAAAAAAGAAAAAAATACTGAAGTTGGAAAACTGTCAACTTCATGAATTTAATAAAGTTCACATAATGGACAGAAATAACGAGAAAATAGCAGCCACTGAAGTACATCACCAAAACAATTTACAACGAGATAGATCTGATACCTTCAGTTCTAGTCAACAGACAACAGCAAATGCTCAATGATGGGTACATGACAGTTGTTAACCAACGTTTGACAGCTTTTGAAGAAAAAGAGACACTGTGGAAGGAAATCGAAATGAAAATATCTCATTTGGCGATGATCCAGACACTACGATACGTACGACAGCAAAACAATCCTTTGCTTCGAACTAAAGAAGAGGACAGCTGGCTATGAAACTTGTCTTCTACCAAATCATTACATGTGGGTAAAAACATAGCTGGCTAAGAACATGGCTCCTGATAATGACCGTTGTGATTAATTGTCTTTTCTCCCAGACAGACCTATCCGACAATCTAGGTTTCCTTAAAGCTTATGAAATATACCCATTAGCTTGTGAAAAACATCTGTGGACTGTGACTTCGAAAATAAGAAAGCATACAGATGTGAGTTTTTGTCATTATCATATAAACCGGCGAGGAAAAGTTAAGAACCAGACACCAAATCATATAATATATCAATTTATACATCACTGATGAAAATAACAGGAATGATTTCTGACGATCCGAAACCAAGTAAAGCGCATGAAAGCACCAGATTGAGCTAAAGCTGTTTAAGTAAATATAAGCAATTCAGAGATGTCTGATTCCTGTAAATA
This sequence comes from Macrothele yani, assembly GCA_039090855.1. NCBI lineage: Eukaryota > Metazoa > Arthropoda > Arachnida > Araneae > Macrothelidae > Macrothele > Macrothele yani. The sequence continues at coordinate 123,206,970 of CM076996.1, forward strand.
CAGGCAATTCATACGATATATTGGGTATTGCAAAAGTTCTACCCGTTTTTGTAATAGATGCAAATTGCGATCGAAGTAGTTACGTCACAGATGACGCTGCGACGTCGAATTTTCGGCCAATAAAGCTTGGAACAGTAGAGTATTTAGAGGCACTAAGTTTATCCGAGTAAGTCATTCGTAACGGAAATCACGGACGGTGTAACATGGCATGCGGAAAGGAGCACATTAGACATTGTTTACTGTACGAGTTCGATAGAGGCAGTACTGGAGCCGCGGCTTGCCGCAACATCTGTCAAGTGTATGGGGAGGATGTAGCTGATGATAGCACATGTCGCCGTTGGTTTCGGAAATTCCGGGCCGAAGACAGAAACTGTAAAGATCAACCCCGTCCTAGTCGTCCATACGTGGTTTCTGACGAGGATGTGGACCAAGCCATAACAAATGACCCAAATCCAACCATTCAGGAATTAGCTGAAACGTTGTCGGTACACAGAACAACAGTCGAAAGACAGATGCATGCGCTTGGGTTCATCACCAAGCTCGATAACTGGGTTCCGCACCAGCTCTCTGCAAAGCAACGAGAGGAGGGAATCCGTACCTGTGTTTCTTTGCTTTCTCGTCACAAAAATGAACCGTTTTTGGAACGAATTGTAACTGGTGATGAGAAATGGGTACTGTACCGTAATGTAAAGCATCGACGGACTGTGTGTCAAGGTGCGGAGCCAGCTCCATCGACCTCAAAAAGGAGGACTGCATCCCGAAAAAGTTTTGTTGAGTGTTTGGTGGAATGTCCAGGGAATAATCCACTGGGAGGTGTTGGCACCTAACCGAATGACAAATGCTGACTTCTACTGTCAACAGTTGGACAGATTGCCAGAACAACTGGTATCGAAGCGGCCAGCACTCGTCAATAGCAAAAACGTGATCCTTCATCATGATCACGCCAGACCTCATGCTGCTTTAATCACTCGGCATAAATTACTGGACTTTGGTTGGGAAGTAATACCTCACCCGACGTATTCCCCTGACCTGGCACCTACGGACTTCCACCTTTTCGATTGTTACAGAACACATTTGCTCTCCATACCTTCGATGATGTGGACGATGTGAAAACGGCATTACATGACTTTTTTTACTCTAGCTTGGTCAGACAACATTCGAGTTCCTCCTGTTGTTTCTGACACCAGAAACGCCACAACAGTATAACCGTCTTTCACTATCATCAGTATAGCTGTATTTCCCCAGCCTCTCTGCAGATCCCTTTCGTAATTCAATGGAAAGATCAAAAAGCCAACTAGCTATATCAGTATATGCCGATTCTTCATCACTATTATGAATATACACTATATTGACAAAAGTCACCGGACACCCCTTGAAAAGCAAATTAACGGATCCAATGCGTTGTTAAGATGCGCGGTACAGCTGTAAACGGTATAAAAACAAGCCTGCAGCTGATCGCGATCATATCGCACTGTGAGGTTGAGTGAAAATGTCGCGGTGGGAGAGAACTGACTTTGAAAAAGGAAAGATTGTTGGGTGTTATATTAGTGGGTTGTCCATAAGAGAAACCGAGATTCGTTTAAACATACCCAAGTCAACTGTTTTGGATGTACTGAATAAGTGGAAAACACATGGCGTGCCTAAAGCAGCAAATCGTATGGTCCCGGCCCGTTGGTTATTGTGGACAAACCTGTTAACCAAGAAGTCTACCTCGATATTCTGGACAATTACGCCCTACCAACTCTGTGGCAATACTATGGAACCGAGCCTTGTTGGTACCAGCAGGATAATGCACCGAGCCATAAAGCAAGTAATGTTAAGGCGTGGTTTGACGATAATTCCGTATCGTGTGTGGACTCGCCAGCACAGAGCCCTGATCTTAATCCCATAGAGCACCTATGGGATGAATTAGAGTGCCGCATAAGAAGTTTGGAACCAAGGCCTACTACTAAGAAACATTATTTAGTGAATCGAAGCGCATACCTATCGCTGTGTTCCAAAACCTTGTCGAAAGCATATCTCGAAGGGTCAGTGCATGCATTAAGGCCAAAAGTGGACCGACACCGTACTAATGTATGTCAATAAATGCTATGTTGTGTTTCTCTTCTAGGTGTCCGGTGACTTTTGTCAATATAGTGTATGAATATCATCACTATTGCGCATTTTAAACCCCTGTGTTCCTTTTACATTAATTGTAATTTTCATAATTAAAAACAGTAGATTCCGGTTAACTAAGCCACATTGGGGCTAGAACAATTTGGCCCAATTAAACGGGTGCTTCAATTATGCGAAGCTTTATCCCAAAGAACTAATTCAGGATGTTCTAAAAGAATTGTCCCAAATAAACGGCTTCCCCAATTGACCGACAGTCCAATTCACTGGAATCTACTGTACTTCGATATCCTTCATTTCAAGACTACCGGTTCCACGGATAGCAGAACGAATAAAGCTTTATTCCGTGTCGAGCCTAGGACATGAAGTCAATGCTGTAACCAAATAACCACTGGAAGCGACGAGGCGTGTGCGTTTGTTCGTGAAACATTTCTAGGAATGTCTTTACGAAAGCAAATTGGCAAATGTCATGAAATTACACTTATATCAACTATAGAAAAGTTTTTTAAAGGCAGGCGTAATATAAGAAATCTTGAAAAACGTGCGGATAATTTTAAGTAACTTAGCTCCACTTGAGGAAACAAAGTATGATTATTAGCAGACGTAATTTTAATAAAACCATGTGTTCTGCCTTTTCCTATACGTTCATATTTTCAGAATATTTTACAAGAAGGAGTAACCGCAATACGAAAAACTGGTTACCATTAACGAAAAGTAATATTCTCTGCCAAATTTTCTGAGCGTCGCGCAATGCACTCACTGAACAAACATGGAGAATTTATTCCATTACTATTTTAAAACTAAACTCGATACTTGGCGCAAATATTATGCAATAATTCTAGATGAGAGCTAGCTTATTCTAATTAATGAATGGGCAGTATATATTTCCGCTTTATGACACCACAATAGATAACTCGGGCTTTGTCCGTGCGTTAGTAACACTGTAGCTAATCTGATAACAGTCCCCAGGATGAACGTTACTGAGGATCAATGGCTGCAACTGGAATGAATCTATTTCCACGTGAATAAGTTTTATTAACTAGGTGCGCGCGGTTGTCATTGCCCAAGATGGGTGCCTGGCATTTACACTCAGAAATCAACCACATAGAAATTTGACTTCGTGTTCTAAGTGTAAAATTCTAACATGATATTCACAGTCTTTTATTTTTCTCAGTTTTTAGTTTCCTGATGCTTAACTGGACTCTTGCAATATAACAATTAACTATGTTTAAACATATTTACCAAGAATCAAAGAATACAGTTCAAATGATAATGTGAGAGTACATCTTTTTACCAAGACATCTCTACACGCTCTCGTTTTTTTTTTTTTTTTTTTTTTGTTTACGCTTTCCAACCGTAGGTTGAGGAAGCGTATATGCTCCAGCTTTGTCCGTCTGTCCGCATGATAACTGGCGTAAAAATGGTTCGGTTTCCATGAAATTTTAGTATGTGGTAGGGAACATCCTGGGGACGAACCGTATTGAAAATGGGCGAAATGGGGTCAAAGGTCAGAACATAGGAGTGGGATCCATTCCATCGCCCTAATGCGTCACAACTTACGTAAAAATGCTTCTATTGCGACAAAACTTTAGTACGTTGTTCCGCAGGTATACTGAACCAATTCTGTTGAATATCATCGAAATGGGGTCAAAGGTCAGGGCACAGGAGCGAGATTTATTCCACAGCCATTATCCTCACAAATTGAGTAATAACTTGAGTAATGACTTCTGGTATGTTGGAAAGCGTATCATAATCAATGCGTTTAATGATTTTACTAACTTGTTTCCTATCTCACGTACACAAAGGGTATAACATGCAATGGTTGTCCCAAAACAACTGAGAATGTTTTTATAAAAAAGAATGCGTATTTTAATTATCAAGGAAGTGGTCATCTTTTTCGAAATACTGTTCATTGCATCGGATTGCATCGTTACTCTTAGTAATAAACAGAATCGCAGAATATAGACGTACACGCGCACGCCGTACGCAGATAGTTTCCAAATTATTAGCAGATTTTGTAGATAGTTTTTGCTTGCAGATTAAAAAAATAAAAATGTTATTTACAGCAGTTAAAACACTTACTCAAGGCTTTACTCAGATTAATATATTTAATTCTATCTTTATGTGGGAATGTTCAACTATTTTGCACATCTTGCGATGGTGAGAAATTCTTTTGTTTTTACAGACGTTTCTGGCCTCTTGATTTTATCAAGACTTGATCTCAATATATAGGAACTGCAACAAAAGTTTCGTTTACACAGAAAGCCTTTAAATTTTATTGCCAGGTTCTTCTTGCGGTTGCCAGTTATTAAATTAAAATATTTTCCTTATGTATTTTATAAGTCTATTTTTGAATTAAGTTATTGAAAACGCTATTTATAATCTTTGAAGGTTCATTAATGGAACTGCTTTTGTAGATATAAAAACTTTCTTTAATTAGTCTCTTGTTTTTATGAGATTCATAGTCCTATATTTTAAAGTTTTGGCTTTAAGGTCCATTTTACACGCATTTCTGCGCATTCAGTCGTAATGTACTTTTGTCCTCTCTGGAATCTGTAATTATTCTAATAATTATTTATTGTTATATATATATATATATACATGAATTTTTCTTTAAATTATCTTATTCTATTGTTATCGCGATTCGAGGGTTTGCAGCAAGTTTTTTGTTTCAATGGTTGTGTACGCAGATACATTTTATTTTTATACAACTCTGGTAATAAAGTTCCATGACTTCCTGAAACTTCGGGTCGTTTACAAATTCAACGTAAAAATACTTACCGGAAAGGTTAACGAGAAGAGTAAGGTACGGTAGTCGATCTTTTTCTTATTATTAACAGCCGCTGGATGATGAACTTGCAGGTGAGATCAACCCGACGTACGACAAAATGGTGAGATCAACCCGACGTACGACAAAGTAGCTCTTCAGCAGCGTGCAGTGATTCAGGGCAGGGAAAGTACCTGCAATTAAAATTTCATACTTCAGTCATGCAGTTAACTTTTTTAAGCTTATGCGTTATAAAAGGAAAATAAATAAGGTTACAGAACCTCACACAAACATTGTGTTACAAGTAAAAGTCCTCATTGCCATAAAAAAACGCTGGCTGATAGTTGATGTCAGAAAAGCACAAGTTTTCAATTTTTTTTTTTTTTTTTCGCTTTTCGAAAACAACGCTTTCAGACATTTTGGGAGCCGTCTTTTTTTTAATTATTATTATACTTTCATAAATTAAATTAGCTGAATGTGAAAACATAAGGCGGTATAGATATACGATTTAAGTTTAACTTATTCGGCCTTGACTAACGAAGAGCTAAAGCGTTAAACTTGGGCCGTTTCGATAAGCTGTAAGCGTATACACTGAGTGGCCACTTTATTATGACCACCCCCTCAGTACTTCGTTGGGCCACCTTTTGCCTTTAATACTGCGTCGATTCTTCGTAGCATGGACTCCACGAGATGCTGATAGGTGGTTTGTGGATTCTGAGACCATGCTTGATGAATAGCACTTTCCAGGAGTGTGAGATTGCAGGGTTGTTGATCCAGGTGTCTGATGGCTCGTTCAACTTCATCCCACAAATTCTCAATGGGGTTGAGATCTGGAGATTGTGGGGGCCGCCTAACCAAAGTAAACACATCGGCATGTTCCTCAAACCAATCTTGTACAATACGAGCACTATGGCAGGACGCATTATCTTGTTGAAAGTAGCCATCACCATTGGGATAAACCATCCACATGACAGGATGCACTTGGTCCGCAACGATGTTTAGATATGATGTGCTAGTCAGACGTTGATCAACACGAATTAAAGGGCCCAAAGCATGTCAGAAAAACATTCCTTAAACCATAACGTTGCCTCCACCAGCTTGAAGGGTTGTAGCAATGCATTTGGGGTCCATGCTTTCGTGGTGTTTCCGCCATATTCTCACTCGGCCATCGACGCGGTGCAACTGAAAACGTGATTCATCGGACCACATAATTTGTTTCCAATTATCGACTGTCCAATCCTTGTGCTCCTGTGCGAACTGGAGACGTTTTCTCTTGTTAACTGCAGACAGCAAAGGTGTTCGAACAGGCCTTCGGCTGCCATATCCCATCCGATGCAGTGTACCGCGAACAGTGCGAGCAGAGATCATTTGAGTAGGATCCTTGACTAAGATGGACTGTAAGTTGCCGCCCTGTTACCCTTCTGTTGTCTGTTACCAGTCTGTACAATCTCCGTTCCGCCCGAGCAGTCACTAGTCGATGACGACCACACGTTGCACGTAGAGATCCAGTTTTTGGCTGACAGTCCGGTCTTTAAACACTTTAACAACAGCTGCTCGGGAACATTTCACGAATGCGGCGGTATCGGTGATACTCGCTCCATAGCTCCGAGCTCCTTCCCACGTTGAAAGTCCGTCAAATCGCATTTTTTACCCATCTCGTCACCCAAAAATCACATCTACTACTGTCGCAAGCACTAAGCTTTCCCTTTTTATACTAGCCTCACCCTCTAGCGGCAACAGCGTGCATCCACAGCTCATTAGCTTAAAACTGTCAGGTGGTCATAATAAAGTGGCCACTCAGTGTATAACAACTGACACTCCGTATTATAGATGTCAAAGGAATCGTACAATTTAAAATATTCTACCTCATACAGTTTCCCCACTGGCCTGGATTCCTTTTAACGTTAAGAAAAATGAAACTAAAGATCAGGATCAGAAAAAATGACTACCACTTCTTTTTTCGTTAGTGAAGCTGAACGACCATCGTAAGCAACTCAATGGGATATAAGCAGTCGATCAGACTTAATTTAGGGCCACTGGTACTAGGGAAAGGGACGCAACCAATGCCATAAGAAAATTACATCATCCATGCTTCGCCCAGGACTCGAACCCAGCCCATCTCGGAAGAAGTCAGCGCCTCGAACCACTCAGGCACAGGCACTTCCCACCACTTTTATATAGGTGTCTTTGGTGGGTCTATGTTGTCGCCTCACGTGATAGTTCTTTTTCAAGATATATTCACGGCTGGGGCAATGTCATCTAATCCTTTAATTTGTAATGTCAACCCAGTGATATGAATAAGCTTGATATACACCGATGAGCTATTACATTATGACCACCGCCAGCCTAGAGAAATCAGCGCGCCTAGAGACCGAACGGTGGCGCGGCTGAAGTTTTTTTTTTTTTTGATTGGAGGTTTAACGACCACCGTGAGCAACTCAATGGGCTATAAGCAGTCGCCCGTCCCTAATTTAGGGTCACTGGTTCCATGGAAGGGAGAGAACCAGTGCCGTAAGACAAACACAACATCCATGCCTGACCGGGATTCGAACCCGGACCCCTTACGGACGAATGATCAGAGGCCAACGCCTTAGACCACTGCGCCACCGGGGCGGCAACTGAAGTTCACAGAGCAGTATATATACAACCCGCGGACCGGCTTTCGGTCAGTAGGGTGTTCGGAGCCAGAATGGGAAAAACTGCCGAATTATCGGAGTTTGATAAAGGACATATTGTGATGATGCCGCGCCTCGGAACTACCATCTCGGAAACTTGTGGGTTGTTCACGTGCCGCTGTAGTGAGTACGTATCAAAAGTGGTGCACAGATACCCAAACGACTAACCGTCGTCCAGCCGTGTGTCGTCCGCAGCTCATTGAGGCTATGACACCTGGACGTACTGTTGGGCGGAAAGAGGCCGGCGACGTTATGCTGTAGGCGATGCTTTCTTGGGGTACTTTAGGCCCCATTATACACTATCTACCAACAAGGACACCTGTGACAGCAAAGGAAAACGAAGTTTATTCACCTTAAATAGTTGGTGCAGCCTCCACGAGCGGCGATTACAGCTGCGACCCTCCAGGGCATACTCTCAACCAGGCGTTGTACGACGGCTAGCGTTATTTTCTTCCACTTGGCTTGGAGAAGACAGGTCAGTTCCTTCACCGATTTCGGACGGTGGGGGCACCGCTTAAGTCGACGCTCCAACTCGTTCCAGAGGTGCTCGATAGGGTTAAGGTCCGGGCTCTGAGCAGGCCAATCAACTCGATTAACCCCATTGTCACCATACCAAGCCATGGTGGACCTCGCAACATGACAGGTGGCATTGTCATCCTGAAAGTAACATGGGTCCACCCCGTAAAACTGCCACAACGTAGGAAGCGCGTGGTCATCCAAAATGATGCAGTAGGTCTCGGCGTTGAGTCTACCAGGAATTGCGACCAAGGGTCCCGTGCCATATCAGGAGAAACACCCCCATAGCATAATTCCACCGCCGCCGAACTTCACAGTTGGCTCAATACATTCCGGCAGGAGGCGTTCTCCAGGCAGGCGCCAAACCCAGACCCTGCCATCCGAACGGTAGAGGGAGAACCTTGATTCGTCGCTCCAGAGAACCTGTTTACACTGTTCAACGGTCCACTATCGACGTTCTTTGCACCACGTTAGCCGAGCAGCGCTATTGGACTTGGTGATCAAAGGCTTGTGGGCGGCAGCACGTCCATGATAACCCAGCAGATGGGCTTCCTTACGGGTGGTATTCATCAAAAGACCACTCCCGGATGCCTGTTGAAACTCCTCGCGGATGTGGCCCATCATTTGGTGCGGTTCTTCCGAATTTCTCTGGCCAGCACCCGTCGGTCTCTAACTCCCAGTTTTGTGGGTCTGCCGGGTAGGGGCACATTCCGACAGTCACCTCTCATCTTCCACTTGCCAATCACGTAGGCCACTGTCGATTTTTGGTACTTCAACTCGCTGGATATGTCACGTATGGAGCCATTTCTGTGACACCCGACGATTACACCTTTCTCGAAATAAGAGAGCTCCGAACTGCGTGGCATCTTGCATGCGACTGGTTGCGTTGTTGTTTCCCACACGATATTTAACGGCGGCGGCCGTGACGTGTATCAGGACCGCAGATATCGTCGATTTCAGGGGTGTCCAATTACTTGTTGGTAGATAATGTACCAGGCCTCGTTATACGAAGCGGAGGGTGAAGCATTTCTCTCGCGCTTAGTGGCACGAGACGAATCGTGGTGCCACCACTTTGAGCCGTTGAGCAAACCAGCGGGCATGTAATGGAAACATCCCGGATCACCAAAACACAAAAAATTCAAGTCGCAGACTTCGCCGGTAAGGTTATGCTGACCGGGTTTTTTGACGATGAAGGGCTTTTGTTGGTGGACTTTAAAGAGCCTCACGCGAATATCAATGCCAGCCGCTAAAAGGACACACTGGACAAGTTGATAAAGTCATCAAGAATAAGCGACCCGGCATGCTTTTGCGTGGTGTGGTTCTATTTCACGACAACGCTCGTCCGCATGTTGCGAACATTGTGCTGGATTATTCAGAATCTTAAGAACACTATTCAGAATCTTAAGAACACTATTCAGAATCTTAAGAACACTATTCAGAATCTTAAGTTATTTTCGGTATTGTTCATGATCTGGGTTTCGGGTGTTATCATATCCCTTTAAAATCAGCAGGCCTGGGGTCAAACTTGACTTCGGACGGACCTTCAACTTCAATACTCACAAGAGCATTCAATGTGTGTACGTTTAAACAACTGCCCCTCCAATCACCCTGGATTCTCTTCATGAACCTGAACCCAACCTCACATGCAGAAGTAGATAAGCGAAATATACTGGATATTTCTACAAGTGCCAAAACGTTGTTTGTACTTTGCCAGAAAGCAGTTGTTCCTTTCTGTATGTGTCTAAAATATTCCACACGCGCAATGCAGTGGAGCTTTACAGTTCACACTAAAACATTCAAAATTTTTCCACTAGCAACTTTTGCTTGAACCACTTTTTATCACTGGCAAAATGCATTTGCTTGCTAGCAATTTGCTACTAACTACTGGTCAAAATCCAGCCCTGCTACTAATAAATACTCAAGTCACTCCAAATGAATTGCCGTTATACGCTTGAAGAGGCCGTATCTCAAACTAGTTTTTTTTACTCCCTTTTTCCGAACATCTCTATACCATGACAAATTCAGACATCCTTGTCACAGTTCTGTCGATGCTAATTTACCTTAAGGTGAACGTCTAGTGAATTTGCTTCCTATACTTCCAATGGGCAAACTTCTGTACACCTTTTCTTCACAATTAATGCGTTCCCAAGGATGAAAATTTGAACATCGATTAAAATAACTTCATATTATAACTTGGAATACTTAATATTTTCTAAAACATAACCATAATTATATTAAAAATCAATAACTTCTCCTTTGGTGGTGTTGAGACCAGAAAATAGATGGCGCCACTTGTACAGTGATGACGTCAGTAGACAAACAAATGTTGGATTGCTTAATTATGGCTATGTTTTAGAAAATAGTAAGTATTACAAGTTATAATATGAAATTATTTTAATCGATGTTCAAATTTTCATCCTTGGGAACGCATTAATTGTGAAGAAAATGGGTACAGAAGTTCGCCCACTGGAAGTATAGGAAGCAAAATCACTAGACGTCAACCTTGAACCTTTACCAACGGGAAGATTCCCTTAGTTTCGTAAAACGCGATAAATTTTATGAATTTTTCCAATTCTTCACCATTGACAAATTACAGTGTCACTGAAAATAAATAAGAAGTACTCCTAATTTCTGAAAAAGTGATCAGAAGACTATGAGGACCGCAAACGCTGTCACGGCCCACAACGGTCACCTTCGGTCACCTAACACAGAAGCTGAAAATTTTAAAATCAAAGGGACTGTACCACATTCAATTTACTCCAAAAAACACACATCTGAAGCGACGTTTCATCATCGCACAACGGAACGGATCTGATGGGGTAATACAAATTATCTGACTATGAACTTGGACAATGCCGCACTTGCACCAGTTTTTAGCTTCACTCGGATGAAATTTAAGGAAGTGTGTAAGACCGTCCAGCACTACGAAAATACACGAGGATAACTCCTTTTCATATTGCAAAGATCTCCAGTCGTGTTCTGATAGTATTGACCCACCTGCTCAAAGCTTCACAAACAGTTATATACACTTTTTGCCAAAAAAAAAAAAAAAAAAAGATTCACCCCAAGAATGTCGTTTGATCCTGATGAAACTCAGCATATAAGTACCTCAGGGCCGAATATGCGAATGATTAACTAATGCCGACCGAAGACGAAATAGTGGCCCGCCACAGCGCATAGGAACCGCGCATCGAGGAGGGTATATATCAAGAGCAAAGACCGTACGGTGGCACAGGAGACCGCACGGTGGCGCAGGTGAAGTTCACATAGCAGTACATATACAACCCAGGGACCGGCTTTCGGTTAGTACAGTGATCGGAGTCAGAATGGGAAAAGCTGCCGATTTTTCGAAGTTTGATAAAGGACAAATTGTGATGGCAGGCGCCTCGGAACTACGATCTCGGAAACGGCGCAGCTTGTGGGTTGTTCACGCGCCGCTGTGGTTAGTACGTATCAAGAGTGGTGCACCGATGGCCAAACGACGAACCGTCGTCCAGGCGCGTGTCATTCGCAGCTCACTGATGCCAGAGGGGAGCGGAGACTGTCGCGCATTGTTCACAGCGACCGCAGAGCCACAGTGCGACAAATCACCCGCAGCTACAACGGTGGTGATCAGGGCAATGTGTCACAGCACACAGTTCATCGCAGCTTTCTGCGCATGGGCCGAGCGAGGATACGCCGATTACTAACGGAGGCTATGGCAAATGAATGCACTGTTGGGCGGAAACACGCCGGCGGCCACGGTGTCATGCCGTGGGCGATATTTTCTCGGGACACTTTAGGCCCCATTATCCCAATAGCACAATCCCTGACAGCTGTCAAATATCTGAACATCGTTGCGGAACAAGTTCACCCATTTATGGCAACTGTCTTCCCTGCTGGTGATGGCCATTACCAACAGATTAATGCGCCATGCCACATTTCGAGAATCGTCAAGGAGTGGTTCAGGGAACATGCAGGTGACTATCTGTTAAAGCCCTGGCCTCCAAATTCACCTGGCATGAACCCAATCGAACATTGGAAAAGCGGGTTCGCGCTAAATCACCATCACCTCGAAATGTACGGGAACTGAACTGAAGGACCTGCTGTTGACATTATGGTAAGAGATACCCCAGGATACCCATCGCCACCTCATTGAATTGATACCGCGCCGAGTGACCGCTGTTTTGGGTGCTAAAGGGGGCCGTACAGCTTATTAGGTAGGTGGTCATAATGTAATGGCTCATAGGTGTATGTTGATCCCTATTCGCTTTAATACTTAAACTCTGAGATATGGGGTCACGATTGTATTTTCCATTATGTTTTCAAATTGAGCAGATGCATCTAAGCAGCAGCCATTGCAGGCGAACATATCATGTCGCATATACGTCTTGCAGAAAATACTGTAACAGGATGCAGTCATGTGCAACCCCGTCCCCTGTTACTCAAATAATGAACATAAAATTTCTGAACTCGGTGTTTTTACACCAAAACTTTATACCAGATTTACCAGGTAAATCTGCCCGTACCTGTATCCTGAATAAAGACTCAATACTAAAATGCATTTTATTAGCTAGCATAAGAGTCTTTAACATACTGTCTAATGTTCTTTGTAAAACTAGTTCAGCAAGATTCTTGTTTGTTACTTCTAGAAACTTTGAGAAGACAGAAATCTGTGCTAATTAATGAGTTACCACATTAGCTTTTCCTTTAAAGAATAAAGTTCAGAAACTATTAAGACTTCAGTTAAAAGTAGCAACAGACAGGTTCTAATAATAGTTCCTATAAAATTAATGGTGAAAAAGCTCCTAAGAATGAAGTCGTAAATTACACAGATGAGCGATAAAAGCAATAAAACTTCGCTACGTAATGTATGACTCGATAATGGTTGCCTTAAGGCATAATGCGATATGCAATATCATTGATTACCAGTAACTGCCGAACAGAAAAGAAGACTGATCCCTTAACGACTTTTCCCATGAAACTGTTCATAAACGTAGAGAACCAACCAGTCACTGATGGGATCGTCAAAGGAACTAGAGCTCCTGTTAAATTATCTTGAGCAATGAATTGTCGATAAAAATAGAAATTGAAAGCTGTAACGCATAAGGAAATAAGGAACAAAAATTCAAGGCGATTGCAGCTAAAATCCAGAGCACAGCCGTGAGGAACCAGAAAAAGTTTTTGCACACACGCCTTTATGTTCAACATCCGATCCTGGGAGATCAATACGGAAGAAGTTACATGGATGAGCCATAAAAAATAATTTAAAAGGAAAGCAACTGTGTTTACTATTTACTACGGCTCACAAGATGATTTTGCGAAATAAAACATTTCACCATTTATACACGGTGACGTAGCTGCACCGCAAGACGCACATGAGATAAAGGCAGATAGCAGTGAGAGCACATGTCCGCGTAGCTCAGTTGGGAGAGCGACTTACTGTGGAGTGAGGGGACCCAGTTTCGATGCCCGGCGCGGACAAACTTGTACGTATACATACATGAGACTGACGAAGGAAAAAAAAGCAGAACTTTTTAACCACATGGGTGAAAAATAAGAATGTGCTGCGAAACAGCGTGAATATACCGCGGCGTGAGCAAGACAAAACTGTTCACTGAAATTTATTATGTAAATATTAAGCTGGAGCACATCACTGTATTAAATATATATATATATATATATTTTTACATTTAACAACAACACAGGATAAACGTAACATCGCGGAGAAAAAAAAATTACGACTACCGACAAAGGCTACGCTCTGTCCCACTTCCGTTTTAAGAAAGTTTTCCTCCATTTTGAAGCTGCAAAACAAATATTTATGGAATAAAATTATATTTAAGAACATTACTAGGTAGAAGAAACATCGCGAGAAAAAAAGGATTACGATTACAGGAGAAACCTTCCCTCCGTCTAACTCCTGTTTCCGAAAGTTTTGAAAGTCGGGAATTCCGCCCACCGACGGAAAACGACCCCACCACAATCACTACTACCAGCAATCCCTCCCAAATTTCTGTTCAGTTCTGCATCGATCTCGAGAACCATAAAAAATGACGATGGAAATAGCGGAATTCTTCAAATCCACTGAAGTATCTCATGCCTGAAGATCACAGGGAGATTTTTCCGCCAACTTCCGTTTTCATAATTTGTCTTCCATTTTCAAGCTGACATGCAAATATTTTTGGAAAAAATTATATTAATACTGGGCAGAAGAAATATCGCGAAAAAAAATATCACGATTACAGAAAAAAAAATGTTCACTCCGTTTAACTTCCGTTTTCGGAAGTTTTGAAAAACGAAATACCATCCCAGATCAAAAAACGACCCCCCCCCACCCCTCCCAAACTAATCTTTCAAAATTTCTCTGCAGTTGTGCATCGATCTCGAGAATTATTACCCAATAATAAGCGCTACGAAGGCCTAAGATGATACCTCTCGTGAACCCATCCGTTTGACGAAATCGCGTACGACGGCGTCTTAACGGCATTGGCACTCCTTGTACGTTCTCCAGACACGGTTACAGCAAAACCACTCACTTCTCGCTGCCGTGACGACGTCTTGACTGATGGCCTTACGGGTTGGTTGTCTGCTTATACGCCGCGCGCCGTTCGTGCGATATTTGCATAACTTGTACGCGTGCACCCACCCTGCAATTTGTATGACGCTGCGTTCACGTCTTCGTGGTGTGGCATTTTCTCTGTCAGGCAGTGTATAATGACATTTTACCATATGATGACATTTTTTGCACCTGGACTGTATTCTCATTTTCTCATCGAGGTTTCTTCTATCGTCCCTTGCGCTGTTCTGTTTGGATGTTTATTCCACAGGGGTTATGGGAGCAGATCTCCCCAATTTTTTACGCCGGTCCCGCTTCTCCGTCGAGACAATGAGTTCATGCTGCTGCGAGTGACCTAGTGGTTAGGACACCTACCTTTCGACCAGTTGGTCGCTTGATGGATCTCTGGTAAGTTGGGTTGCTCTGAACCACTGAATATTCGCCGTTGATCGTATGGGTACGATTTTGGGAGCGCCACATACGCGAAACGGAAGTGACGCCGGGAGACCCACGTGACCATGATAGGAAAGTGTGTTGGCAGGTTGGCATTGTTAGTCGTGCTCGACGAGAAAGTGGGGACTGACATCGTGGCAGAGTGCCAGACGATGTCAGAACAGTGGATGGCCACCCGTAAAATTTAGCCCCTCTCAAGTCTCTCACACTAACGAATGGAGCAGGGCCCGATTTACATGGAATCGGGCCCTAGGCACAGCACAAGGTCAACCCCCTCCCTACTCGTCCACATTCTTGAAAAAGTAAGTGCATTTGTCGCCACTAAATATTATCAATTAATTTAAAAGTTTATTTAATAAATGGGACATTGTGTGGGGAAAAATAGGAAATAATATCTAATTTTATTACATCTTCATATTAGCAAGGAAATTCGCACTTAAAAATATAGACGGGTAAGTAAAACACTATTTAATAGTTCAGTATTGTTATTTTTGCATTTAATTTTGTAGTACTTCAAATATCCACAGATGTCAAGTTATACATCTCTTTTTAATTTTATTTTTAAACAATCAACATTATTTAGACTTGGTACAGACTAATTATTTGTGGACAAGGTGAACTTCCATGTAGCTGATTAATCACCTGTGATGTGTTCAATATTATAGCAGAATAATTATATTTACAGAGGAATGATACTTAGATTTAACCAAATATGCATAACAAGATAATTATCACACTCATAAAACCACATTATTTATTCACTTAATTTAGACACAAGCAATTTTAAAGTCTGATACTTTTTTTTTTTTTGATTGGAGGTTTAACGACCACCGTGAGCAACTCAATGGGGCTATAAGCAGTCGCCCGTCCCTAATTTAGGGTCACTGGTTCCAGGGAAGGGAGAGAACCAGTGCCGTAAGACAAACACAACATCCATGCCTGGCCGGGATTCGAACCCGGACCCCTTACGGACGAATGATCAGAGGCCAGCGCCACCGGGGCGGCAATCTGATACTTTACTATACGAAATACTCAAAGCTTCTACAAAGTGCCTTAGCAATGGAAAACCTTTCTCAAAAGGTGTATACTATAAATAAAAAGACTTTTTTCCATTTAAAATAATTAATTAATAAAAAAAAAAGCATAATTTTTTTTCATTGTGATTCTGGAGCCCTCTAAAATGTGAGGTTCTAGGCCCAGGCCTCTAGGCGTAAGTCAGGCCCTGGACTGGAGACAAAAAGACTAAAAACAACGAAATACGAGACCGAACTTGAGATTTCCTATGCACGCAAAGAATACCATACCAGCTACTTTACCATATTGGTACATGGCACGATAAAACTCGCAGGGAACTGATGTTGCAAAATTTCGATTAAACAGCAAAAATAATTATTACGACGATAAGCTACTCACGGAAAAAACGATTAACAGATGGAATTCTTCACACGACGTGGAACTCGCCGAATCATGGATCACGATTTTTTTTCATCTTAGAAGATAACAGCTACAGAGAACACATGGTTGTGCACAAAACGCATTCGATTTAAGTCAGTTGATGAAGCTATTTTTTTTTTTAATTCCGAGACGCATTTAATTACATTGAGTTCATTGTGAGAGTGGTTGGTCAGCAAATAATGAACATGATGTCACGAAGAGAAACGGAAGGAAAAAAAAAATAAGAGTTCCAAACTCACGCAGTGACGAATGGCAGAGGAAAAAAAAATCAAGTAAAAAAACATTGCTCAATTAAACATGAAGTCGTCAGCAAGAAACACAAGCATTACGAGGAACCATATAACAAATACTGATCGGATTGCTAACGGTTTTAATTGAATTAGCACACGAGATTTTATGTTGCCGTATGACGACGAAATAATACTACATACCGTGTGCAGCAGATGGTTCAAATGCATACCGGAAAATACACTGGTTTCCAAAAATTAAGCAACAAATGAAAAAATCGTGATAACTGAAAAAGTATGCAACCGATTCGGAAGAAATTCCGTGGTAAGCTTTATCACAGCGGCGTCGGAACCGCGGGGGCACAGGGGGCAGTCGCCCCCGCACACAGATGAGTGTGGGGGCAAAACATCACATTTGCCCCCTCAGTTTACTTCCTTTTCAAATTACATATGTTCGTGATTGGAGATCTAAAACATTCGGGTTTTTTTTATAAGTTCATTTTGATAAAAATTGAGTATTGCTCTTCATTTTTTACCATGAACTATCTAGAAATCTGAATATTTTTTTAGTGTAACTCACTCCTGAGACGCCAAGAAATGCTAGCCCCATTAAACAGTCCAAAGGGCTGGTTCCCGTTTGAAGACCAGCAATGATTTGTCTCATTAGGTGTAAAAAATTAGTCTTCCATCTAAAAAAAAGATAGGGAAATGGAAGTAAGGTGAGGAATGAGTTATAAGTTCCTTTAATGTTTAATTATAGCGTCTACGGCTTCAATTCCTATGGAATTCGTACCAATCCAAAAGTGTTAAGATCTATGGTTTAACGCCGTTCATGCGTACAGTTAGTTTACATTGAGAAACTATATGGATATGAATTTTTTTTTTTATAGATGAATGTTTAATCGAAAAAAAATTTTTTTTTCAGAAAATGTTCGTAATGAAGTCAGCACGTTTTCTTTTACAGTAGTACGATAAATTTTATGCCAGGGTGAAATATTTTGTTCCCCGATATCATGCCCCCGCTGTCAAAAAAGAGTTTCGACGCCACTGCTTTATCAGACCAAATGCAACACCAAAAAAAAAAAAAAAAAAAAAAAAAAAACGTTAGAACATGTGATACAAAGCATTTACATTTTGTATGAGTGATGCAAATATTAAAATATAGGTATCAAGATGAAGTAGGAAAAGGTCTTCAATACGGAGTGTGTTTACTCCGAACAGCAATACAGTCCTGACAGCGATGTTCCATGCTGTTAATTATTATCGAGCAGTTCCTTGGGTAGCTGCGTCCTTTGCTCGAGCAGAGCAGTGCGGAGCCCCTGCAGGGTTTGGGGAGGGGGGCTGGAGGCCAGCAACACGCCTACCGAGACCATTCCAGACATGCTCAACGGGATTCACATCGGAAGAGCATGCTGGCCACTCCATACGGACTGCAGCTTCCTGTTCCAGGTACTGGTGCAAGAGGCGAGCTGTGTGAGGGGAAGGGGTTACCCGCATGCAGTACAAATGTATCACCAACTGCGGCCGCATACGGTCGAACAATAGAGTCCAGTATGTTGTCTCTATACCTCTGAGCATTGAGGTTTCCATGTGGCAACACATAGAGATCGGTACGGCCGCCTATCGATATGCCTGCCCACACCAGAACACTACGACCACCATAGATGTCCCTTTCCTGGATATTAGAAGGAAGATAGCGAGTACCGACCTCTCTCCATATGTAAACTGGGCGAGAATCACTTTGTAAACAGTATCGCGACTCATCAGTGAACAGAACGGACCTCCACTGATTTCGAATCCAGTGCACATGCGATTGAAACGTTCCCTGTGGGGGCGGGGAGTGAGGGGTACGAATACTACCGGTCGCCGAGCATATGGTCTTCTGCGTACCGTCGAAGCTGATACCGTCCGTCCGGTGGCTGCCGCAAGCACAGATCTGAGATGACTCGGTGTAGTCGTCCTGTTCCTTCGTGAAGAAAGCTCAAATACCGATCATCCGCGGAGGTCGTCGCCCTTGGCCTACCTTCGGGAAGCTGCACCCGTGGCTTGGAACTGCTGACCACGTTGAGTCATCTTGACCCGTAACATATGCAAATTTCGTGCAATACGAACTATATTTCGCCCAATTATCGCGATTCTTCGGCTTGTTGCCTAATTTATGGAAACCAGTGTAAATCATATGGGCTACATACTCTCTTTCACGGTGCTTCTACATTAGAAATCAAGCGGTCAAATAAAAGCTTTTCATGGATTTCATCAAAAGTCCAGAAAAGGTGCATGAGTTTAAGTACAGATACAGTTACAGAAATTTGTTTCAAAGAACGCACTGTTACTAAGCATTATTTACTGGTAACTTATGGACGACAACATGTTAAAGTAACAGGATTGTAAATAGACTGTACGATTTTCAGAGCTCAATATTATCATTATTATTATTATTTTCTTTCGGGATCGGACCCTTTAAACGGTCAACATACCTGAACCAAATTGCGGACAAAATTTTCTGCCCTCCCCAAAGAGAAATAGCCACATAGTGGCCAGATTTAACGAAAGCTTGGCAAAACAGTTCCTTTCCCCTGTTATCTCAGCAGAACCGACCGTAAGCCTGTCACAAATACAGTCCTTTATTTTCTGCTCCATGACCCAAGGAATGATGGGGAATACCCCTGACACGGAAACTATGTGATTGAGCAGAAGCAAGACAAGTCACTGAAACATCTTCAATCTCCCTACTGAGGTTCTCGACATTGTTATAGACCTTTTAGCAAGTAACGAGTCAGAAAGGATTAGTATCAGTCATCCTCCTATGAATGTCAACTTGGGATAAGAAAGCTAGGGGAGAAAGCAACGCCTTCTCATTAGCATATTCAGAAGTTCCAGCAGCGTTCGACCCACAATTATGCGAATATATTCGTTCGGGTTGAATCCAGCCCATTTTGCTAACCCCGAGTTAATTCCTTCCAGCCGGTTAAAGGCTTAACCGACCACCGTGAGCAACTCAATGGGCTATAAGCAGTCGCTAGTCCCTAATTAGGGCCACTGGTTCCAGGGAATGGAGAGAGCCAGTGCCTTAAGACAAACACAATATCCATGCCTCATGAACCTGGACCCATCTCGGACTAATTGTCGTAAGCCAGCCCTTAGACCACTGCGCCACGGGGGCAGCGCAGTGGTCTAAGGTCTATCTTCCCTGAGGAGGATGGGATCTTCCAGAAGGACAGTGCGTCGTGTCACACAGCTAGAAATGTCCGAGAGTGGTTGGAACAGCAGGATAAAGACTTCAAAGTACTTCCCTGGCCCCCTAATTCCCCAGACTTTAACCCAATTGAGCATCTCTGGGACCACCTTGATCGTGTTCGCTCTATGGATCCTCCACCACGCACCCTCCAGCAGTTGCCAGATGCACTGCAGTCAGCATGGCTCCACATACCTGTGAACACCTTCCAGCACCTTATTGAGTCATTCCCAGCCCGTCTAGCTGCTGTCCGCGCTGCACACGGTGGTTAATCTGGATATTAGCTGGTGGTCACAATAATGTGACTCGACCGTGTAGTTTGGAACCACAAATATTCAAGCGGTGGGTAAAAAAAAAAATTAAGTGCATTGCTTCTTCCTAAATGATGTATAAATGTGTTTAAGTTTAATTCCCCTCTAATCAGCGGTGTAGCGCTAATTGGAAGTGTACAGGAACGCGCGGTGCATGTAGGTCTTCAGTACCGTGTCCACGCTGCACACAGCGGTTAATCTGGATATTAGCCGGTGGTCACAATTATGTGACTCGACCGAGTATATACTGTATATAATGCAGACCCTTGTGGAAGGAACTTGGGGAGACCTTCATTCAGCAGTGAACTGATAATTGTTGGCAATGATGATGACATATAACGACAAAAATGTGTCAGTATGACACTCACTAATTTACGCACAACCATATACGAAAAAACAAGCGTCAGAACGCACAGATAATAAGAGTACTGTAAAAATTATAAAATGGATCTTGGCACACACAAAAAATACAAGATCCGGCATTTATATTCCGCGGGTACTACCTTTGAATAAAAAGTAGACATCAGCTCAAGTGAACTGAGAATTATCGGGGAAATGTCAACGTTTTGTAACAGAGTTAAGTCACTATCAAAGAACAAACACTGCGATTAAGACAGCAAAGAGAGGATAATGCGGGCACGTTCACAAATGCAATCACAAGAGAACGGAGCTCAGACAGAGCATGACATCGTTCCGCTTGACTTTCTGCCTAAGCAGGCATAGAGGGATTAGGGGCACCCTTCGTCACAAACCACTGCAAGCAAAACTACACCATCCCTGGTAATCACACTCACGAAAGAATGTGATGCAACTGAAGCATCACCCAGACTACGGATAATTCATTTGTTTGTTTTTTAACCTCGGAAGCCCTATATCTCGAACACAATAGGTTACATGGCCAGGTCGTACACCCCACCTCGGACGCCGACCCCCAGTTCTCAGCAATCTCGAAAAGTGATCATACTCAGGTTTAGACGAGATAGAAATCCAAGCATTCAAAACATTTCGACAGCAGTCAAGGAATTCAGATCATGAACAGCCGACGGAGATGTTCACGCACAATAGTACATATTAATAATAAAGTGTGCCAGCTTCGGGAAGTTATATACAGTCCTTCCATAAATGATATGGAGAATTATATATGGAAAAGTATAAAAACGGAGTAAATGTACGATTAATGAAAATGTACTCAACCCATGAACACAGTGGTGAAAATAAACCACATAGACTTTGCAGAAATACACTATATTCACAAAAGTCACCCGATACCTAGAAAAGAAACACAACTTAGCATTTATTTACATACATTAGTACGGTGTCGGCTCACCGTTGGCCTTAATGCATGCACTGAATCTTCGAGACATGCTTTCGACAAGGTTTAGGAACACAGCAATAGGTATGTGCTTCCATTCTGTACATAATGCTGCCACTAACTGCTGCTTAGTAGTAGGCCTTGGTTCCAAACTTCTTATGCGGTGCTCTGTGGGATTAAGATCAGGGCTCTGCGCTGGCCAGTCCACACACGATACAGAATTATCGTCAAACCATGCAGTAACAGTCTTTGCTTTACGGTTCGGTGCATTATCCTGCTGGTACCAACAAGGCTCGGTTCCATAGTAGTGCCACAGAGTTAGTAGGGCATAATTGTCCAGAATATCGAGGTAGACATGCTGGTTAACAGTTTTGTGCACGATAACCAATGGGCCAAGACCATACCAATAAAAAAAAAACACCCCCACACGATTACACTGCCAGCTCCAAACTTGACCGTAGGAACAGTACACTGTGGTAAATAGCGTTCTCCCGACTGCCGCCATACCCACACACGGCCATTAGACTGATGGATCGTGTATCTGGATTCATCAGTTCATATGACCCATTTCCATTGATCTACGGTCCACGATAAATGTTCTTTACACCATGCTAAACGACGAGCAGCATTCCGAGTGGAGATGAAACGCTTATGAGCAGCCGCACAACCACGGTAACCCATGGAATGAAGTTCTATGCGAATAGTACGTGTACATACCGAGGTTCCAGCATTTTTGCTCACCTGTACACTGAGGTCTTATGCAGTACTCCGTCGATTAGCTGTAACGACTCTCCTGAGGGTTCGACGTCCTCTATCACTGATATTCTTTGGTCTGCCGGTACGTTTTGCTGCTTCAGGCACGCCATGTGTCTTCCACTTATTCAGTACATCAAAAACAGTTGAATTGAGTATGTCCTCTCAATTTCTCTTATGGACAAACCCACTAATATAACAGCCAGCAATCTTTCCTATCTCAAAGTCAGATCTCTCCCGCAGCGACATTTTCACTCAACCTCACAGTGCCACTGTCAGCTGCAGGCTTGTTTTTATACCGTTTGCAGCTGCACCGAGCATCTTGTCAACGCAGCGCATCCGTTCATTTGCTTTTGAAGGGGTGTCCGGTAACTTTTGTCAATATATTGTATTTTGAGGATGAGAAAATAATAATTTCGGATATGCATTAAACGTTTTAAATACCTAGTGTACTGAAACTGTCCCACAATTAAACGGAGTTTCACACAAACGCGCAAACACTAACACGCATTGCTATGCAAATGAGCCAGGCGTCAGAGCAGGATAAATAGTCGGTAAACGTGATGAAGCTGATTCAGTTGTAACAATGCGACGTGGGAAAGAGCTGTCAGCGGAGGAGATAATTCACGTTCGGGAGTTGCACGATGAAGGAATGAATGTAAGTGCGATTTCAAACAAATTAAAACGATCCAAATCTTCTATTTATAACGTTTTAAGTGGTAGCAAAAAATATGCAGCTCAGAAACGAACTGGGCGGCGTAGTAATGTTTCGCCTCGAATGAAACGACATATCCGGAAGCTCGCTGTGCATGATAATCTGTCTGTGCGGAATATAAGTCAACATGGAAACGTGAAAATGTCGAAAAGTACGGTTTGCAGAGTATTGCAGCAGACACCCCTCGTGAAATTTGCAAGACTGTTAAAGAAACCGCCTTTACCTGCACAGCACACACAAGCTCGATTAAACTGGGCCAAAGACCATATGTCATGGAAGGACGAATGGTTCCAAGTATTATTTAGTTATGAAAAGAAATTTAATTTAGATGGCCCAGACGGTGCGAAATATTATTGGCATGATATGAGGACGGAAAAAGGCCAAATATTCAGTCGAAAATCGGAGGAGGTTCCGTGATGGCTTGGGCCTTTTTTGGATTTAATGAGCAAGATAATATCTGCATTTTGACAGGAAATCAAAATGCCGTAACATACCAGGAACATTTAAAAGACAGTTTGCTCCCAGCTGTTACTGAAATAGGTGGTCTTGATGGAGTTTTCCAGCAGGAGAACGCGAGGATTCACAGAGCAACCTCTACGATGGTCCGGCTGAGATCGAACAATGCCAAATTACTGCTGTGGCTAGCTCGCAGCCCGGGTCTCAACCCAATTGAAAATATTTTGGGGAATTTTGGTTCGAAGTGTTTATGCCAATCACCGGCAATTTTTAACCGTTAAAGATCTTGAAAGCAAAATCCTGAACTATTAGTATAATATTAACGGTACAATTATGCTTAATCTAATATACAGTATGCCACAACGCATATTTCAGCTTATTGCGCGTGGACGAAAGCCCATTAAATATTAATTGTGTTTGCCATTTAAAAATTGTTTTTGTTTTGTTTCCATATAATTCTTGGACAATGTTACATAGTTTGCTTTCATAAAGCTAGAATATAACGTTAAGTTTATGTTGTCAACAGCGTTTGACGTGTGCATATTATGTTGCTGGTCATAATACATAACGTCCCAGTAGAAGTCTTTGTTATTTTCTGCAAGAAACTGTTTTCGTTTACAAAATTATGTTTCCATATATACACTAAACAGCAATTGAATTAGAGACAGCTGGCGTTATGCTAATGTGGCGCTGTAGGCGGCCCTGTAAACGGTAACGACATGACGTATGCAGCGATCCGACAATATAAGGAGTGATGCAACGGGAATCAGTAAGAGTCGGACGCAGTATGGGTAAGACGAAGGATCTAAGCGCATTTGATCGTGGGCAAATTGTCGGGGCCCGACGAATGGGTCACTCCATCTCGGAAGTCGTGCAGGCACTGGGATTTTCACGAGCCACTGAGTCACGGGTGCACCGTGAGTACATCGAATTCGGTAAAACCATCCCTGCAAGGGCCAACTGCCGTGAACAACAGCGTGTGGATGAGCGGTGTCATCGTCGGCTAGCTCGCATTGTAACAGCGGATAGACGGGCCACAGTGCAAGAAATCACTCGGCAATTTAACGCTGGTGCACAAAAACGTGTAAGCAGCAACACCATCCAGAACCATCTCCTCGCTATGGGGTACAGAAGCCATCGTCCCACGAGGGTACCGCTGCTGACCGCACATCACAGGGTGCAAAGATTAGCATGAGCGCGGGAACATCGCCACTGGACCCTTGACATGTGGACAAATGTTGCCGTAAAGGTACGTATGAAGACATAAAGTGATTTCGTCGTAAAAGTACGTATGAAGACATAAAGTGATCCAAATATTGCAAAAAATTCGACTCACCCTCTGTAGAATCGAAGAACTGGCAGACAGATGGCTAAAGACGGTGCAACACGATGGCCTATACTTTGAATGCTAGTCAGCTTTCGTCGTAAAGGTACGTATGAAGACAAAGTGATCCAAATATTGCAAAACTTTCGACTCACCCTCTGTAAATTCATCTCGAACCTAGGCCCAACTCGAACGATTAGTCACAGGCCCGCGCCTCGGGCCACTAGGCTACTGGGCCGGCTCTTAACTCAAGATAATGATAATTATGCATGCACATTCGAATTTATATGAACATTAGTTTTTCCGTTAGGTGATGTAAAAACTTTTAATAATTTCAACAATATCTACGCTTCAAAACGTTCAAATTTTTTTTTATTTATCTATTAAAATTCCTACCAAGAGGCGTAAACTTTGATTTAGTCGTTCGCGATATCTTCTTTTCTAACTGTCTAACTGGAAAAATTCTTTTAATGCCGAGTATCATTCTCTGTGATCAATGTAATTCACACACTGTTTGATTTTCTGGAGGCACTATTTTCTCCTTTAGAAAAGTAACATTCTACACACTGTAATACTGAACCCAGAACCGGTGTTGCAATTCAACGGATGCTCAAAGATGGAGCAGTATGGGAGACAAGAGCATGGTTAAGTTTTCAAACAAAATTAATTAACAACTTTATTACCTGAAAAGTAATTGAATGGTAGAGACATCTGATGGCCTCCGGCACTGCCCACCATCCTTCCTGCACCCGGTCTTACAGGGCGGCAAATGTATGCGTTGGTAGACGGTGAGTGCTGAGATGCCGTTCAACCATGTCCCATACATGTCCTATTGGGGACAAATCAGAGAGCGTTGGTGGTCATTCCAGTACGTTGACAACGTGCAAACGTTTCCTGGGAGAGATTGCGGTAAACGAACCCGTACATTATCTTGATGGAGAATGCTGTTAGGTTGCAATCGCCTTCTTCTTCCGAAAGCGGACAGCAACAGCATCCAGGATATTCTCCACGTACAGATCAAACTTCCAGTGATAAATACCAGAAATGTTCGGCT
Source organism: Macrothele yani (assembly GCA_039090855.1). Classification (NCBI taxonomy): domain Eukaryota; kingdom Metazoa; phylum Arthropoda; class Arachnida; order Araneae; family Macrothelidae; genus Macrothele; species Macrothele yani. The sequence continues at coordinate 123,232,873 of CM076996.1, forward strand.
GTCATCTGCTTCCTACACCATGACCCTGCTGTTCACACCAAAGCTGAGTTCGGGCTCAATTTTCGGAGCCCGAGCCCGTGGTATATCAGCCCAAGCCCGCCCGAATTTTATACTCAGAGATACAGCCCGTGCCAGAACGAGCCCGAAAACTGGTTAACCTGTTCAACCATTAATAAAAAAAATCTCCTTTTTCACACTTCCACTCTCTCCTCCTCCTGCAATTAACCAATGCATTTCTCAAATGAGGAGTGGGGAAGGGACCTCTGTCTATTTTTATAGTGTAACTGTGCGATTTTCTTTGACCATTCGTTTCCACCTGAAGTGCTTCGGGCGGCAGGACATCCAAAATGATCGGGCGGTGCGGCAATTGTATGTTGCTCAAATAATGCTCATATTATCGCTCCAAATGCGCTGCAATATGTACGTTGCTGAATAGAATTAGCAGGGAGCTACTGCGTAGAGACAAGAAGTAAATTTTCGTCGGCAAGCTATCAACTATCCAATATCTATAGTTCTTGAAAAAGCATTTTCTTCTCTGCAGAAACACACTAATGCTCGGCCTATGGCATTTTCTACCCAAGCCCGGAATAAATAGCCATCTCGAATGCCCGCTGCCCAACCAGAACCAGTTGCCGAAGAATTCCCTTTACCAACTATAAAGTGTCTCATTTTCTAAATCATATAAAATCACATTTATATGTCAAAAAAATACCTCGCTCTCCTTCTCTCTAAGAGCCCGAGCACGCTGGAGCCCGTACCGCAGTAAATATTGTACAGCCCGAGCCCGAATCGGACTCGAGCTGTAGAATATTTACAAATTAACGATAAAACTAACTTTTTTTTTTTTTTTTTTTTTTTTTGATTGGAGGTTTAACGACCACCGTGAGCAACTCAATGGGCTATAAGCAGTCGCCCGTCCCTAATTTAGGGTCACTGGTTCCAGGGAAGGGAGAGAGCCAGTGCCGTAAGACAAACACAACATCCATGCCTCACCGGGATTCGAACCCGGACCCCTTCGGACGAATGATCAGAGGCCAACGCCTTAGACCACTGCGCCACCGGGGCGGCTAAAAACTAACTTTAAGTTATAGCATAAAAGCTTTATAAGTATCCCATGCTATAACTTTAAGTGAGTTCTATCGATGTGGAAATTTTCATATTTGGGACAAAATTAATTGCGAAGAAAATATGTAAAGAAGCTTTACCATTGGAAACATAAGGCAGAGATTTTAGGTGGAACAACCTTAAATGCGCTCAGTTGACGATACGGTTGGCGAATCTGGTGCCTTTTAATTCCTTACGAAATTGGCAGCTCGAAGCCGAAAGACTCTTCTCATGAGAAGTTTTGACGTTACGACAGAGGCGTTGTGGCTTATATCCGCACACGCTATAATCGGATTGGTTGCATATTTTAATCAAGTGCATGTTTCGGTTCAACTCAGCCGCCTGATGATTTGCAGGTGCTTCACATCATTATTTCAGGCGGGTCCAATTTCAGTATGTTACAGAGCGTATTTACATAAGTAAAATATCTGCGCGACTGAAATCCCTATTTTCAAAATTCTATTTGTGTTCCATTACTGTAACCAAAACTAAAAATTTTCTTGTATTCTAATGCAACATTTCCTCCCTTAAAGCCACGCAGAATATTTTTTTTAAATTCTACTAAATGCGAAGTTTTAAATAACATAAAATAACAATGAATGGAATACGGGATTACACCATACAATACAAAGTTTGAAGATGTTAATCCGTTTCTTGGTGTAGATATGACATCAATGGTAAGTCAGATAATATCCGAAAACTTGAAAATTTCGTCGTCCTGGAGCGGGAATCGAACCCGCGTCTCCCGGATAGCGCCCGAAATGCTAACCACTACACCATCCAGAACGACTAAGTCTCAAGTTTCCGATTCATTTTAATGTAACCATCACAGGATTCGCTAATCGAAGCAACCGGGATTCATGTTTAGCGAATCTAGAGGTTAAGAATCCTGTCCCGTGATTTATCTGTTTCATTCATATTCTATATTTATTTATTCATATTCTTTCTATTTATATTCTATCCCGTGATTTATTTTCCTATTCCATTCATGATTTATCTGCTCCTTCGGGCAATCACGGGATAAAATTCTTAATTTCCAGATTCGCTAAACATGCATGTCGGTTGCTTCGATTAGCGAATCCTGTGATGGTTATATTCAAATTAATCGGATGCTTGAAACTTGGTCGTCCTGAGTGGTGTAGTTGTTAGCATACTCGTGCACTATCCGGGAGACGCGGATTCGATTCCCGCTCCAGGACGACGAAATTTTCAAGTTTTCGGATGTTACCTGACTTACCATCCATGTCACCTTTACACCAAAAAACGGATTCAAAATTTGTATAAAATAACAACTTGAAATTGGAGCAGCAGGCTTGAACTGTTTAAAACACCCCAAATTTATAAAATTCTAAACTACCCGATTTTACTCTTCGCACTAGCTAGGGAGCAAGTGAAAGATTTTCCCAGTCAGTCTAATCAAATATAAATTTTAATGGCTACTGGCGGATACTGAAAAAAAAATATCTTCCCTGGTTTAACATGTAAGCTTCTAAAATTACTCCACTACATATTTTTCGCTCAGGAGATTAAACCTAATAATATGCGCGAAGATGTCTATGAAGCATGAAAACGTGATTCAACGATGAATAAACGCTCGTAAATCAAAGCTCAGATAATTACTTCATTAAACGAAGGCTCGTTGTAAAAGCGTTTCCCCAAAACTGAGAAGGTGTAACAATTTATCTATCGCCCATATTGCCACGAAGTGTTATGCAGCATCCCAACTTAGTTTCGGGATTATCTTCTCGGCATTTATCACCTGGAGCAACCTGGTATAAAACACTATTTCTCAGCTGCTCTGAAAGCTGTCATCATCAGCTGTAGCGCACGGTAGAAGAATGCACTGAATCGTGTCAATATGGAAGACAACATTTTACATGGGATGAGGCGGTTGAAGTAGTTAACGCTTTCGTACACAAAACAAAAATTTCTTGGCGCGTGCATAGCCTGGCATGTTTATGGACTTACAAAACAAAAACGCCAAATGGCGTATCTACGTGTTAAAAAAAGAAACGATGTTCCAGACGACGATTTCATGCCTTTATAGATAACGGGAACACACAACACTAGGGAACGCTTTTAAGCCAAAAACTATAATTTCGCATCAACAAAAGAAATCTCAAACTTCCCTTTTTTTTTTTAACCGAGCATTATTTCAGACTGTTTATTCCGTGCTTTATTACAAAAACGTGTGCTGTACGAATTTTATGACAGGAAATATATTTCTAAATTTCCAGTATTTGGAAAACTATACCTTTGTTTCAGAAAATAGTGTAATGAAAAATGTGGATATGTACTGTAGCGCTTGTGTGTAGCTGACTTACTGAACACTACATAATTCAATTATCAAAAAACTTCACCTACAGGGAAACAGGCGTCACACAATTAAAGTTAAAAAAGGAGCTAATCTTTTATTGCAGTCAACAGCTACTTGATCAATAGTACTTCAATGCACAAAACACTTAATCGTCGAACTCTCAACGTATCAAATTAGTACTACACTGTAAATAGACAAAAGTCATCGCTCTTTCCACATTTTTCTTTAATTAACACTCAGCAACCGAAAAATTGTATTTCGACACCGCTGGGATCGAACCAAAGATCTCTCGATAACTAGCCGAGTGCGTTCGCCTTACGCTACGGTGCCAACAATTCACGACGCTATTTGTGTTTATCTGTCAGCATCTGACTTCGCAAATTAGTAGGGATGGGCTCAGCAACTAAAACGTATCCAACTGGTGGGGCTTAACGGCAAAAGCTATTTAATTATAGCTAATAAATCCAAAGGGCGAGAGTAATGGTGAAAAACTTCCAAATACGTGGAGACAATGTAAATAGACAAAGTTATCGCACTTTCCACATTTTTCTTTAATTAACAGCAACGAAAAATTGTATTTCGACACCTCAATACAATTTTTTACACAGCAACCGAAAATTTTTATTTTGACACCACTCGGATCGAATCCGAGATCTCTCTCGATGACTAGGCGAGTGCGTTCGTCTTACGCTACGGTGCCAACAATCTACGGCACTATGTGTGTTTATCTGTCAGCATCTGACTTCACAAATCCGTAGGGATGGGCTCAACAACTGAGACGTCACCATACGCTACGGTGCCAACAATCCACGGCGCTATGTGTGTTTACCTATCAGCATCTGACTTCACAAATCCGTAGGGATGGGCTCAGCAACTGAGACGTCTCCATCTGGTGGGGCGTTATTAACGGCACAAGCTATTTAATTTTCTCCATGTATTTGGAAGTTCACCATTTCTCTCGTAGTAGTACACTTTTCAATAAACAACGTTCACTGGCATAACTCTTAACGATAAATATAAGCACAACACGCAGCCTCAAACGGCAATTAAACAATCTCGTATCCACAATTATCATTAACTTCCAGCATCAACAACACCCACACAGCTGCTCGGTACCCATTATATATCTCGTCTTGTTCTTATCGCAACCAGCATACGTCACTATCACAGACCTCAGTGCTGCCAAGAACATTCGTGTGAGACAGAAGATATCACGTTAAAGTCGAAAAATGCAAAAGAGAACAAACTCAAATTTACATAGAACAAGTTAGTAAAATCATGCAATGCACTGATTATGATACGCTTTTCAACATACCAGTAATCGCGCGCAGACAAACCCTCCACCCTACCCTGACTATTGATTCGTTCAGTATACCTCCGGAACAACATACTAAAGTTTTGTCGCAATAGAAGCATTTTTATTCAAGTTATGAGGATAATGGCTGTGGAATAAATATCGCTCATGTGTCCTGACCTTTGAACCCATTTCGATGATATTCAACAAAACCGGTTCAGTATATCTCCGGAACAACATGCTAAAGTTTTGCCGCAATAGAAGCATTTTTACGTAAGTTATGACGCATAACGGCGATGTTCGATTTCGATGAAATTTAGTATGTCCCGTGCCACATACTAAAATTTCATCGAAATCGAACAATTTTTACGCAAGTTATCGTGCGGACAGACAGACGGACAAAACTGAAGCATATACGCTTCTTCAACCTACGGTTGAAAAGCGTAAAAAAAGGAACTAAACATGAAAATTAAATTAGAGTATACGTCACAGTACGTTTCGTTATTTAAAGCCCACTCCAGCAAGACTTCTTACGCTTTCCTTCACAGCTTTTTCGAAAATATGATGTCCTTTTGTTTTGTCTAGGAATTTAGTGCTACAAGGGAGATTACTACTTTGGCGTGTTTAGGAGTCAAATCAAGATTTAAATCCAATGGAAAACAGATGAAAACTTACTACGGCTACGAACAAGGATTGATTAAATTAGTAATTTATTATATTTACCTAAAAAAAATCGTTCATTTTTTTAAGAGAAAATGTGTACATTACTAGAAAACACTTGAATTTGAGACTGAAACTACGCCTACCTACTAAGCTCCACCCCCAAACAATGTCATTGGTTAAAACGAAACAGCTCGTATTTTGTCTTTTCATTGTGTAGCCAACGAGAGACGGCTTCTATTCTGAATATGGTAAGGTTTTCAGTCATTCGCTGACGCCAACTTCTGGGACAATTCCTCAAGACGTAAAAGCCACGTCCAAGGAGTGTATTGCTCCATATATGATCATATAAAGAAGATCTTGAAAAGAAATAGAGGTTCATGTTTTCCAGTTAGTGTATGTAAAAGACAGTGCAATACAAGTATAAGATGTCTACTATTATATACATACAGTACATACGAGGTTGTACAGAAAGTAATGCAAAAGTAGGCACAACTTTTTTATTAACTGACAGAGGTTGTTCAAATTGCACATGTTGGTAGAGTAACTCTTCCTTTATAGTAATCCTTCTTCTTCATTGACGTTAAATAATAGATTCCAAGCAGAAGCAACGTGCCGTCATTGAGTTTTTGACGAAGGAGGGGTGCAGGCTGTCCGACGTCCACAAAAGACTACAGAATGTTTCCAGAGAGGACACCATTGACAAGAGCAATATACACAGATGGATAAAGAAGAAGAAACCAGCATTGAAGGCAAACAACGCAGTGGGAGACCATCATCTGCGACCACTGGAACGAATCGTCAGCGAGTGGATGAACTGATTCGCGCGGAGAGACGAGTCCCAATCCGTGAGCTTGGTGCACAACTGGACTGTGGTCACAATGCCATACAGAAGATGGTGGAAAACGTAGGGTATCGGAAAATGTGTGCAAAAGTGGGTACCTCTGCAGTTGACACCCGATTTGAAGGAGAGAAGGGTGGAAGTCTGCTGGAAGCGTTTGAAGCCAATGCAGGCACGTTTTTTTTCGATTTGGTGACAGGGGATGAAACGTAGGCGTATCTTTACGATTCGGAAACGAAGAATCCATCCATGGAATGGCGTCACACCTCCCTAAGAAGTTCAACAGACCGCCCCGGTAGCGCAGTGGTCTAAGCGATGGTTTATGACCATTCGTCCGAGTTGGGTCCGGGTTTGAATCTTGGTGAAGCATGGATGTTGTGTTTGTCTTACCGCGCTGGCTCTCTCCTTTCCCTGGAACCAGTGGCCTTAAATTAGGGACGAGCGACTGCTTATAGCCCACTGAGTTGCTCACGGTGGTCGTTAAACCTTTAAAAAAAAAGTTCAACAGCCAGTGATCAGCAAAGAAAGTCATGGTGACTGCTTTTTGCGATGACAGGGGTGGTGTCATTCTGCTTGATTTTCTGGAGCGTGGACGTACCGTGACCAGCGAACGGTACATTGAGACACTCAAGAAGCTTAGAGAAGCCATAAGGAGGAAGAGACCGAACAAGAATCTGAAAAGGATCCACATTCACCATGACAATGCGAGACCACACACATCTTTAGACACAAATCCGGCGGTCAGCAAATTAGGATGGTCGGTGGTCCCCATCCGACATACAGCTCAGATCTGGCGCCCTCCGACTTCCACCTGTTCGGGCCAATGAAGGACAGTCTCCGAGGACAATGATTTGATGACACAGACGAGTTGAAAGTGGCTATGATATCCACATCTGAATAAGCAGCCCACACCTGAATTTTTTCATAGAGGATTCAAGAGTTGGGTTCAACGATGGCGCAAATGCATCGCTTGTGATGGAGACTATGTTGAGTAGTACCTTTGTATAGAGAAAGACCTGTGTCAGTTAATGAAAAAGTTATGCCCACTTTTGCATTACCTTCGGTACAACCCTTGTATATACGCGTATATCATCATCATCATCATTGTCAACTATTATCAATCCACTGCTGGACAAAGGTCTCTCCAAGCCCCTTCCGCAACGGTCTGTCTTGTGCCAGTCTCCTCCATGTTACTCCCGCATACTTTCGAATTTCATCTACCCATCTCCCAGGTAGTCTTCTTCTGGGTCTTTTTTCTGTCTATTGGAATTCAATCTAAAATTTCGGCTGTCCATCGATGGTCTGTCCTTCTGGCAGTATGTCCAGCCCATTGCCATTTCAGGGATTTAACTCTGATCATGATGTCTTCCACTCTTGTCATTTTTCGGATCCACGAGTTCCTCTTCTTATCTCTACTGGTTACACAAAGCATGCACCTCTCCATGCTTCTTTGAGTTGTCTGTAGTCTTTGTATGTCTCTTGTGGTTAAGGTCCACGTCTCTGTACCATACGTAAGCGCTGAAAGGATGCATTGATCAAACACTTTTCTTTTAAGACAATGGCATATTGCTCTTGAAAATTATGCCATTTCTTCCAACAGCTCTCCAGGCAAGTTTTATAGGAGGATTAATTTCTTCATCAATGTGACCCTCACTTGATATCTGCAGTCCAAGATAAATGTACGTATCTGTTATCTCCAGCTTTTCTCCATCAATCGATAAATCTTCATTTCTTGTAAAAGCATTGTACATCACTTTTGTCTTTTGAAAGTTCATTTTTAATCCCACTTCTTTACTCTTGTCAGCAAGTTCCTGGATCATACTCTGCAGCTCTGATGGGGTAGTTGCAAAAATGACTACGTCATCAGCAAAACAAAGGTGAGTTAGATAATCTCCATTAATCTTTATCCTTTTGTTTTCCATGTTCAGTGATTGAAAGACATTTTCCAATGTGGCATTAAAGAGCTTGGGAGATATGGTGTCACCCTGTCTCACTCCCTTTCCAATATTTATGTGTGTTGTATTTTCAAACAGCCGAATCTTTGCACTTGCATTATATATATACATATATGCTCCTTATTGCTACCTATGAAGCTTACAAAAAGACAAAACACCACCAGCAGCCACAAAAATGCCTGAAAGCTGTGAATTTTATTAAACTGGTTAAATTTCTGAGCTCAACACGACGTTCAGTCTGCAGGAAAAGCATATACAATGTAGAAATATGTCCCACTAACTTCAAAGTGGGCAAACGGAAACAGTCCTAGGTTTCAAACAAAATGCTTTAATTTCTCACAGATAATTTTTGTTTCGCTAACAAAAGTAAAATAATTCCCTGCCAAGTACTCCACAAAATAATTAAACGCGCGAGAATAAGTCACACATATTTGATGTTTATGGGTATTGTAGTTAAGATGACAAACAGCTTGGCGTGCGACAAATGCCAAGAAACGCGGACGACGCAATCCCGCAGAGGATTACAGATCAGAATCTGGAAATGAAGGCGAAGCGCCATCTGCAGTTGATAGACTGGAATCAGTAGACTCTCACGACACGTCGAGTCCGCTATGTATCGTGCACACGACAACAGTTTCCATGGCAACTGCTCAGAGAACTAACCCCTCTTTTTTTTTTTTTTTTTTTTCTTTTTGTTCCTTCTCTTGCATTTGGATGCCGATTTTTTCACATCGTGATATGCCTTTCTTCGTCATTAATGTTTTTTTTAATTCCTCGCATATTTTTTCCCACTTGCGTGAAAGATTATTAACATGACGCTGGAATTAATTTTGATAGAAGATAAGCGCTTGATATTTACTGGAATCCCCAACGGAACAGAAGTAAGAGAAAATACTCCCGAAGTTTTCTAATTCGTTTTTTCACGCCAAGAAGCAGAAAAAAATTGCTAATTTCTTGCAAGTATGAGTTGAAGTAAGTACATACAGGACTGTGATTGAAAAATACCTCTATCTTTTACAAAGCAGCTTTCAGTTCTTCGTTACTATAATAATGCTCAAGAGAAATAAATTGCTCGGAGGAACATTCTACTCCATCCTTAGTTTTAATTTCCGTGTAAATTAAAATGCAGTGAAGGCAATACCATAATACCAAAGCTTCTTAATAAACCATTTTCGCAGTTCAGACTCACTGATTTTTTCACTTGATATTTTTCTTGTGATATGTGCCTCAGAAAACAAGACAACACACTGAGAGCAGTGTTGTATTCAGGCATCTTCTCGAGGGTGCTTAGACCCCCCCCCCCCCGTAGGTTTTTGGGAGATCTCTCCTTATATTTAGTCTAATTGTGTTCATTTATTACTGAATATTTAGAGAAATTAATTTAAAAAATTAAGAAAATGAGGGATAATATTATAAAAATAAAAACATCTGAAATTTCTATCATCCTTCAACAAAACATCAAACAGTCCTCGCTGAAGGGACAATTTTTCAAGCACTGGTAACCCAGACTACTTCCGCATTAAAAGTCAAATTTCACAGAGTAGAGATGTTTGCACTGCAATACATCATCATATTTTGGAAGCTGGCATTCAGTTTTATTTCAGTCTTTTGGATGCCAAGTTACCATGTATACCGTTAAGCTCAGTGTAGCTAACGTGACGTTAGGGCTTCCAATGCAACCTAATTTTTAACAATAGCAAATTATTAGAAATTGTTCCCATAATAAGGGTTTTTTTGTTCTTGTTTTTTTTTTCTGGCGGTGGTGGTTTACACTCTGTGACAAAAAAAAAAAAAAAAAAAAAAAGTCGATGCGCCTCAAACTGGCATCGAAACGGCTAGTTACTTTTTGGTTTTTTTTACTACTATTTGCCAATCTAATTAATTCAACGGGGCTGAAACCAAATGGTAGGGGAATGGCTTACACCATACGTTTTCAGGTAACACTGTAATGATTTCTAACTAATCAGAAACACGCTTGTACACAGTAAGGCGAAGACATTTTTACCACCCCAAATGTCTTGGGGAGATTTTCTCCAGCAGAACCTTACCTTTACTAGCGTCCTCAATATTTTACACCACCTCATGATGAAATCTGTAGTCTATTACGGAATTAAAGAAAAGGTATAGCATTTTTACAGTTTTAATTACTTGTATGTGTAGATTTCTTGGAATCTGCATTTGTGATATAAGAACATAAGCGCAAATGTTTGTCTCTATTTAAAATTTATGTATCATCATCATCATTGTCAACCATTATCAATCCACTGCTGAATGAAGGTCTCCCCAAGTTTCCTCCACGACGTTCTATCTTGTGCCAGTCGTCTCCATGTCACTCCTGCATACTTTCGAATTTCATCCACCCATCTCCCATGTGGTCTTCTTCTGGGTCTTTTCCTGTCCCTTGGAATCCAATCTAAAATTTCGACTGTCCATCGATGGTCTGTCCTTCTGGCAGTATGTCCAGCTCATTGCCATTTCAGGGATTTAACTCTGATCATTAGGTCTTCCACTCTTGTCATTTTTTGGATCCACGAGTTCCTCTTCTTATCTCTCCTGGTTACTCCAAGCATGCACCTCTCCATGCTTCTTTGAGTTGTCTGCAGCCTTTGTATGTCTCTTTTAGTTAAGGTCCACGTCTCTGCACCATACGTAAGCACTGGAAGGATGCATTGATCAAACACTTTTCTTTTAAGACATAATGGCATATTGCTCTTGAAAATTATGCTGTTTCTTCCAAAAGCTCTCCAAGCAAGTTTTGTACGCCGATTAATTTCTTCGTCAATGTGACCCTCACTTGATATCTGCTGTCCAAGATAAACGTACGTGTCTGTTATCTCCAGCTTTTTTCCATCAATCGATAAATCTTCATTTCTTGTAAAAGCATTGAACATCACTTTTGTCTTCTGAAAGTTCATTTTTAATCCCACTTCTTTACTCTTGTCAGCAAATTCCTGGATCATACTCTGCAGCTCTGATGGGGTAGTTGCAAAAATGACTACGTCATCAGCAAAACGAAGGTGGGTTAGATAATCTCCATTAATCTTTATCCCTTTGTTTTCCCAGTTCAGTGATTGAAAGACATTTTCGAATGTGGCATTAAAGATCTTGGGAGATAGGGTGTCACCTTGTTTCATTCCCTTTCCAATTTTTATGTGTGTTGTATTTTTAAACAGCCGAATCTTTGCACTTGCATTTTCATAGATGTTATTAATAATATTAATGTATCCATCTTCAATGCCGCAGGATTTCAGAGCCATTGTAACTGCTGATGGTTTCACCGAATCAAAGGCTTTTTCATAATCGATAAAAGCCATGCACACTGGAAGTTCATATTCCCTCGCTGTTTCAATTAGTTCTCTCAGTACGTGGATATGATCTATTGTGCTTCTCTCGGTTGAGCCATGTCCAGTGTCCCCTTCAAGCGGCGTGAAAGCACTTTAGTGAAAATTTTATAAACCACTGATAGGAGGCTGATAGGTCTGTAGTTCCTGAGATCCTCAATGTCACCTTTTTTATGTAGCAAGATCATTGTAGCGTTGTTCCAATCCTCAGGAATTTTCCCTTCATTAAGGCATCGAGTGAAAATTTGGGCGAATACTGTTTCGATTTCTTCACTTGCTTCTTGTATGATGTCTACAGTAATTCCATCTTCTCCTGGAGCTTTCCCCCGCTTCATGATCTTGATTGCATGTGCAACTTCTGCTGGAAGGACTGGAGGAACTCTGGTACTGGTACCTTTCATGACGTCTGGAGTACATGTATCATCCCTTTCATATAATTTGGAGTAGAAATCTTTCACTCTTGTCAAAATTTCGCCTCTATTTCTTGTTACAGAACCATCTTTTCTCAGTGCCATAATCTGTTTTCTTCCCTTATTGAGATGTCCCTTTGCTATCTTTAGGCTTTGGTTGTTTTCAATTGCTTTCCTCACTAGTTCACAGTTGAATTTCCTTACGTCTTCAGTGATACTTTTTCGTACTGTCTTGCATAGCTCTATATATTCCACTTTGGAAGTCACATCTTCTTTAGTTGTCCTCATCTCTCTCCTTTTTTGCATCAACATTTTGGTTTTTCCTGATAATTTATTCACATGCAACTTGTTCTTAGACCCAGCTAATTTTGTTGCTGCTTCCATAAGAGCTTTGGTTACTTTTCTGTTAACTTCAGAAATATCCACTTCTTCCGATGTTAGGCCTTCTAAAGCAGAGAATCTGTTCTTCATACATTAATATATATATATATATATATATATATATATATACTTAAGAGCAAAACTGAAGACTAAGGAAAAAATTTTAGAATTTAAAACGAAGGGTGCAAAATAACCTGAAAATCAAAACGCGCAACGCAGCAGTTTTGAAAATTCAGAATTCACATACTATAAAGATACCTAAGCAAAAAAATACATATATAATTTTGACTCACACCTAGTACAACATAGAAAAGGTTATGTATCTACCTGCGTGAGTAAAAGGAGAAAAGAAAAAAAGAAAATAAAACAACTGAATGTAGAAGGTGTCGAGAATACTGAGCCTTGGCTTTATCAAGGACCAGCAAAAACTCTGCATTTTCTCACTTCCACAAAGACCTAGTTGGAAATGGGTTTCTGCAAGGCCATAGATGCAAGTAACATTCCCACCTAAAATAGTTTAAAAAATATATATATAAGTCATGTCCTCCGTAGAGTAGCATGACCTAGCACTAGTTAACAATTTCGCTTGCATCCATTAACCTTCATGGCCCGACCCATGCTCTTCATCTGTTACTATTAAACAGAGAGAAGAAGATTAAAGAGAACTCAAGCTGTGAGAGTGACATAATAAATAGAAATGATTTTCAGCTATAACGAAATTCCAAGTTCGTTTGAGAGAGAATTTAAACCTGAAAAACAAATTTTACATTGCAATTAAAAAAGGAAATGTTAATTTATAACGAACAGATTTTTGAAAGAAAACTTGAGTCTAAAACCCCCTACTCTACATTATCTTTAACTTATTCTCGTTTTCGTGCTGTCATAAGTTGTAGAGTAGGGGGTTTTAGACTCAAGTTTTCTTTCAAAAATCTGTTCGTTATAAATTAACATTTCCTTTTTTAATTGCAATGTAAAATTTGTTTTTCAGGTTTAAATTCTCTCTCAAACGAACTTGGAATTTCGTTATAGCTGAAAATCATTTCTATTTATTATGTCACTCTCACAGCTTGAGTTCTCTTTAATCTTCTTCTCTCTGTTTAATAGTAACAGATGAAGAGCATGGGTCGGGCCATGAAGGTTAATGGATGCAAGCGAAATTGTTAACTATTGCTAGGTCATGCTACTCTACGGAGGACATGACTTATATATATTTTTTAAACTATTTTAGGTGGGAATGTTACTTGCATCTATGGCCTTGCAGAAACCCATTTCCAACTAGGTCTTTGTGGAAGTGAGAAAATGCAGAGTTTTGCTGGTCCTTGATAAAGCCAAGGCTCAGTATTCTCAACACCTTCTACATTCAGTTGTTTTATTTTCTTTTTTTCTTTTCTCCTTTTACTCACGCAGGTAGATACATAACCTTTTCTATGTTGTACTAGGTGTGAGTCAAAATTATATATGTATTTTTTTGCTTAGGTATCTTTATAGTATATATATATATATATATATATATATCATCATTGTCAACTATTATCAATCCACTGCTGGACGAAGGTCTCCCCAAGTTTCCTCCACAACGGTCTGTCTTGTGCCAGTCTCCTCCATGTCACCCCTGCATACTTTCGATATTCATCCACCCATCTCCCATGTGGTCTTCTTCTGGGTCTTTTCCTGTCCCTTGGAATCCAATCTAAAATTTCGGCTGTCCATCGATGATCTGTCCTTCTGGCAGTATGTCCAGCCCACTGCCATTTCAGGGATTTAACTCTGATCATGATGTCTTCCACTCTTGTCATTTTTCGGATCCACGAGTTCCTCTTCTTATCTCTCCTGGTTACACCAAGTATGCACCTCTCCATGCTTCTTTGAGTTGTCTGCAGCCTTTGTATGTCTCTTTTAGTTAAGGTCCACGTCTCTGCACCATACGTAAGCACTGGAAGGATGCATTGATCAAACACTTTTCTTTTAAGACATAATGGCATATTGCTCTTGAAAATTATGCTGTTTCTTCCAAAAGCTCTCCAGGCGAGTTTTGTACGCCGATTAATTTCTTCATCAATGTGACCCTCACTTGATATCTGCTGTCCAAGATAAATGTACGTATCTGTTATGTCCAGCTTTTCTCCATCAATCGATAAATCTTCGTTTCTTGTAAAAGCATTGAACATCACTTTTGTCTTCTGAAAGTTCATTTTTAATCCCACTTCTTTACTCTTGTCAGCAAGTTCCTGGATCATACTCTGCAGCTCTGATGGGCTAGTTGCAAAAATGACTACGTCATCAGCAAAACGAAGGTTGGTTAGATAATCTCCATTAATCTTTATCCCCTTGTTTTCCCAGCTCAGTGACTGAAAAACACCCTCCAATATGGCATTAAAGAGCTTCGGAGATATGGTGTCACCTTGTCTCACTCCCTTTCCAATTTTTATGTGTGTTGTATTTTCAAACAGCCTAATCTTTGCACTTGCATTTTCATAGATGTTATTAATAATATTAATGTATGCATCTTCAATACCGCAGGTTTTCAGAGCCATTGTAACTGCTGATGGTTTCACCGAATCAAAGGCTTTTTCATAATCGATAAAAGCCATGCACAATGGAAGTTCATATTCCCTCGCTCTTTCAATTAGTTCTCTCAGCACATGGATATGATCTATTGTGCTGTAGCCACTCCTGAATCCAGCTTGTTCCCTCGGTTGAGCCATGTCCAGTGTTACCTTCAAGCGGTGTGAAAGAACTTTAGTGAAGATTTTATAAACTACTGATAGGAGGCTGATAGGTCTGTAGTTTCCGAGATCCTCAATGTCACCTTTCTTATGTAGCAGAATCATTGTAGCGGTGTTCCAATCCTCAGGAATCTTTCCTTCATTAAGGCATCGAGTGAAAATTTGGGCGAGTACTGTTTCGATTTCTCCACTTGCTTCTTGTATGATGTCTACAGTAATTCCATCTTCTCCTGGAGCTTTTCCCCGCTTCATGTTCTTGATTGCATGTGCAACTTCTGCTGGAAGGAGAAGTATTTTACACACCGCACCCACCCACTAGCAATCCACGACCTCACCTCAATAATACGGCCAGCTGAAGCCCCTAAGAGCTATAAATAGGTCAGATACCTACCTGATGTACACCGATGAGACATTACATTATGACCACCTACCTAATAAGCCGTAGGACCCCCTTTAGCCCGCTAAACAGCGGCCACTCGGCAAGGCATGGATTCGATGAGGTATTGATTAGATGTATCCTGGGGCATCTGGTAAAATAATGTAAACAGCAGGTCCTCCAGTCCCCGTACATTTCGGGGTGGTGGTGATTTAGTGTGGACCCGCTTTTCCAAGTCGAAACAGAAATGTTCCATTGGGTTTACGTCAGGTGAATTTGGAGGCCAGAGAAAGTCACCAGCATGTTCCTCGAACCACTCCTTGACGATTCTGGCAGCCGCCCCAGTGGCGCAGTGGTCTAAGGCGTTGGCCTCTGATCATTCATCCGTAAGGGGTCCGGGTTCGAATCCCGGTGAGGCATGGGTGTTGTGTTTGTCTTACGGCACTGGCTCTCTCCCTTCACTGGAACCAGTGGCCCTAAATTAGGGACGGGCGACTGCTTATAGCCCATTGAGTTGTTCACGGTGGTCGTTAAACCTCCAATCAAAAAAAAAAAAAAAATTCTGGCAGTGTGTCATGGAGCATTATTCTGTTGGTATAATGGCTATCACCAGCAGGGAACACAGTTGCCATGAATGTGTGAATTTGGTCCGCAACGATGTTCAGGTAGCTGACAGCTACCAGGGATTGTACTATTGGGATAATGGCGCCTAAAGTGTCCTAAGAAAACATCGCCTACAGCATAACACCGCAGCCGCTGGATGTTTCCGCCCAGCAGTGCTACCACAGGTGCCATAACCTCCGTCGGTAGTCAGCGTATCCGCGCTCTGCCGTTCACGTGATGCACCAGGAATCTTGATTCGTCACTTTCTTCCAATCATCCACGGTCCAATCTCGATGATCTTGGACCCATGTCAAACGTTGTTGGCGATGACGTTCATAGGTAAGGGGACCCGGCTGGTTCTTAGGCTATGCTGTGAACAATGAGCGACAGTCTCCGCTCCCCCTCTGGCATCAAGAAGCTGCGGACGACACACGCCTGGACGACGGTTCGTTGTTTGGCCATCTGTGCACCACTTTTGATACGTACTCACTACAGCGGCACGTGAACAACCCACAAGCCACGCCGTTTCCGAGATCGTATTTCCGAGGCACCGTGCCATCACAATTTGTCCTTATTGAACTCCGATAAATCGGCAGCTTTTCCCATTCTGACTCCGAACACTCTACTAACCGAAAGCCGGCCTTCGGGTTGTATATATACTGCTCTGCGAACTTCACCTGTGCCACCGTACTGTCTCCAGACGCGCACATTTCTCTACGCTCGGGGTGGTCATAATGTAATGGCTCATCGGTGTATATCGAGCCGCAAAAGGCCTAGTGGTTAGAGCATCCGCCTTCCCACTAGATGTTCGCGGGATCGATCCACGTTCGGCTGAGTTGCTCTAAGCCATGGAATATTTGCTGTGCGTCGGATGCGCATGCTAAAACGTCGGACCTGGGGTATTGGACCCTCTGTTGCAAATAAGTCAGATCGTTCCTTTCCCTGCCATTATGTTTTCTGCCTGACAGTGCTGGTTCTGACGTCATTGTCTAGCGCTCCCAACTATGCCGACAAGCATTTTCAACCTAGCACTGCTACTTCTCTAACCGCTGTACCCTCTTGCCGTATCTGAGCTTCTAGATTCAATCTAACGTAACTTCGGTTCTGAAACGTAGCAAAACAGTCCCATGGGACATAGGCAGTTGCGAATAATCCTCCCTCTGCGTACGAGAAATTGCTGGGCGCAATGACTGCTGAATATCGTGAGCCGCAAGTGGATTAGCGTTGTTCTGGTCGAGGGTTCAATCCCAGTCAGACTGCTCTGAACGAATAAATACTCGCCGCACGTCGGAAGGGCACGTTAAGCTGGCGGAACTAGGGTGGTGGACGCCCGTTACAATTAAAGTCATCTGCTCCTTTCCTTCTATTCTGACCCGGCTTGGCCTCCTTCGCACTTCTCGCTTCCTTTTTGAGACAAGGGATGTAGTGAGGCCATCTAGACGTTTGGTTACGTTACTGCCTTGCAATCGTATGAATAATGTCTATATCTGCTGTATATCGTACCTGAGAAAAGTCAATACGAGAAAAAATCGGGTGCTTCATCCCCATTGGTGGCTGAATACTTTAGATCGTCAGGTATTTCGGCGCGTGACCATTGCACGCTTGTACCGGGAGTACATCAAAACCAGTAGTCTCCGTAGGAAATGTAGCCGTAAACGGACAGTTGGTATTCGAGGTTACTGCTGCTTCTCCCGTATCGTAACATCGGAACTTAGTGCCACAGTGGAGAGGATAACTTCAGCATTCAACGACGGGGCATCTACGAAGCTTGTGCAAAAAGCAATCGACATACGATGGTACGACTGGGCTATGGCACCTAACGATCACATGAGTACCCTTATTAAAGCCACGTCACTGGGCTATGAGGATGGATTTGCAAACGAACATGCCACTGGACCGTGGAAGACTGGTATTGGCCCGATGAATCAAAGTTACTACCACAACCAATGGGAGGTTACGTGCGGTGAAGACCACACGAGGCGGAACAATGTTCAGGGTCGTTTTATGTGAACCACATTGTATCTATCGAGACCTACATCCCCACACAAGGCTATATCATCCCCACACAAGGCTTGTATCTATCGAGACCTACATCCCCACACAAGGCTACGCCTTCCCCCACTCACGGACATCCATTTCCTACAGCACGATGGCTGCTTTCACCAGAAACAAAGCACGCATCGTTCACGTTCGGCGAAGGACTGGGTTGCAGACGCATGCCAGTGAGTTCGCAACCCTCGAATAGCCCTCTCATTCCCCGGATCTGAACCCACTTCAGCATCTGTGAAGCCATGAATTCGAACCCAAAACCCACCTCCGGCAACTCTCACCGCTTTATGGATGGATGTCCAGGAGAATTATAGCCGCAATATCATCCGAACGTTTTCAACACCTGGTAGAGTCCATGACACGACGTGTTGCTGCTGTTGCAAAGGCGAAAGGTGGACTCACGCGTTATTAGGTGGGTGTGCAGGGAAGCATTTAGAGGGGAAAGGGGCCTTGGGCCTCCTGAAAGTGTTCCATTTCTATTAAAAAAGGAGACTTACATAAGAAAATAGTGCTTTGTTTTTTTCTTTTATTTTTGATTTACTTTTAATTTTGTCCTGATGGATTTCAGAAACTTCCATTTTCTGTCACCCCCTGCCGAAAAAAATTCTATATACGCCCCTGTGGGTGTGTATAATAAATTGTCCTTTCAGTACATATATAAGGGCGAATATCGCACACATACATATCTTTTTCGCCTTCTTCTTAGCCTGCTGGCACCCACTACAGGGTACAGGCACCCCCAGTCTTTTCCAACTTCCTCGATCCTTAGCCTCAGTCCACCATTTAGCACCTCTACATTTCTGAAGGTCATATCTCCATCTTGTTCTCTGGCGCCCCCTTCGTCTCTTTCCATCTCTCGGTTGCCATTCTGTTATTAATCGTGTCCATCCTTCATCATTCAGTCTTCAAACATGTCAAGAAGAGTAAAAATGGATTATGAAATCCATTTTTACTCTTCTTTGTTTTATAAGTACATTTCTAACTGCCTCTTCTTGTTATTCCCAACATTCTTCTCTTTAACGTTCTTACCGATACTCATATTTTTTCACATTGTCGTTCTGTGATACTCCACGCTTCACTTCCATAAACAAATAAATACGGGGTTAATACATGCATTGAAGATTTTTCTTTTTAAACACAACGGGAGATCGCCCGTTAAATAGTCTTTAGGTCTCCAAAAGGCTCTATTACATATACCGGTAACTAAAAGTATGCAGTCACAAACATCGCTGTGCTTGAAACAATGCCATTTATTAAAAAATCAGTTCGGTACACAATTTCAAGTACGTCCTGATAGAAACCAAGTGGCATGTGTTTCCGTTCTTCCTTCAAAGTAACAGAATTAGCAAAATTGGTTCTCGCCAAAATCCGACGGACTAACTCATCTGAAAAATTATCACTGGAATGCTTTCACACCTAAACACTCTGGGCAACTCAGACCAGCGTTGGAACATCGCTTTCCTCAAAGCCATACATGAGACTGCCGAAGGAAAAAAAAAGCTGAACTATCCGCACGGGTGAAAAATAAGAACGTACTGTGAAACAGCGTGAATATAACGCGGCGCGAGCAAGATCAAATTGTGCACTAAAATTTATGATGTAAATATTAAACTGGAGCACATCACTGTATTCAAAATATATAATTTTCTCTTTTTTTTTCCCCATTTAATAGCAACACAAGATAAATGTAACACCGCGGAGAAAAAAAATTACGATTACCAGGGAAATCTACGCTCTGTCCCCAACTTCCATTTTAGGAAAGTTTTCCTCCATTTTGCAGTAGCAAAAAAAGTATTTATGGAATAAAATTTTGTTTAACAACACTACTGGGTAGAAGAAACATCGCCACGTAAAAAGGATTACGATTACGGAAGAAACCTTTACTCCGTCTAACTTCCGTTTCCGAAAGCTTTGAAAGTCAGAATTCCGCCCACCGCCGGAAAACCACCCCACCACCACCACTACTTCCACTAATCTCTCCCAAATTTGTGTTCAGTTTTGCATCGATCTCGAGAATCATCGAAATGACGATGGAAAAGGCAGAATTCTTCGAATCCACTGAAGAATCTCGAGCCTGAAGATCACAGATAAATTTTCGAGCAAAGTTCCGTTTTCGGAATTTTTCTTCCATTTTCAAGCTGAAATGCAAATATTTATGGAATAAAATTATATTTAACACTAATACTGCGCAGAAGAAATCTCGCGAGAAAAAGAAATCAAGATTACGGGGAAAATGGTCACTCCTTTAACTTCCGTTTTCGAAAGTCTTGAAAAACGAAATACAATCCAAAAAAAAAAAAAAAAAAAAAAAAAATGACCCCCCCCAACTAATCCTCCAAAATTTCTCTATAGTTTTGCATCGATCTCGAGAATAACCTAAATTATGATTATGAAAAAAAGCGGAATTCCGCGAATCTGCGGAAGAATCTCATGTATGCAAAACCTGAAAACTGGTACCTAAAAAGTAAGAGCCGCAGGCTGTCATGATGTTTCTGTGAATACACGAAGCATGGCCTTATCTAAAATGTGCGCCGTGGTTGGATGTAGGACTCCGACAGGTTCATGCCATGCTAAGGAACTTAGTGCACAGGTAACACATTATCCTAGAAACGAAACTTCACTATTGGTACCGTCCACTTACTCTGGTAATCCAAAAACGATGGGCAGTCCACCGTACTAAAAGCCAACGGACATTCGTTGAAACCAGGCACTGTCATTTGCCATCTACTACGGTAATAAAAATAAAGAACATCGTTAGAGCAGAATCGGTTTACTTGTGAATTCCTGCGATATTGGTATCGAGGTACTGCCATGCTGTTCCTCATAAGACATTAAACAGCACTCGCCTCTCCCTTACGTGTCCTCTATCCTCGCATCCAAAATTTTATTACATGTAGTAGCATCTCCATTCTGCCATCTTTTCATTAATTACATTAACTACCGGCGAGTAAGGAAAGCTCGAATGTGTTGCAGCAGAACGCAGTGCAAATGCGAGGAAAAAACTGATCTTAAAAAAAAAAAAAAAAACTCGCGTACCAAATGTATTGGGTTGATGCATAAATAAGTTCATGCCGTTTTATTTCACGAATGCTTCCCAGGTCAGTAGTGACGGTGAAGATGGCCAGTTGTATATCAAAATGTAGCGAGTAATATCGTGGATCTAAATCATATTGTATTGTGTGATTGTGGCTAATGTTTTTTTGGTTTTCAGTTCCGGAAGTATGGAGTGCCAAGTAGAGAGGAATGAACATTTCCGACATCTGCTCCTCTACGAGTTTAACAAGGGATCCACAGCCGACGAGGCTACTCGACAAATTTGTGCTGTGTATGGGGAGGATGTTATTGCTCCGAGGACAACCCGCAAATGGTTTGAGCGGTTCCAAGGTGGCAATTTTGACCTCAACGACTCTCCACGCTCAGGTCGTCCATCTCACTTTGATGAGGATCGTTTGAACCCATCTCATCCACTTGGATCCGCGTGTAATTTGACGCGGATCCAAGTGGATGAGATGGTTCAAAAAATCCGCGTCAAATTACACGGGATGGCGCAGTGGTCTAAGCGATGGCCTCTGATCATTCGTCCGAAAGGGGTCCGCGTTCGAATCTCAGTGAGGCATGGATGTTGTGTTTGTCTTACGGCACTGGCTCTTTCCCTTCCCTGGAACCAGTGACCCTAAATTGGGAACAAGCGACTGCTTAAAGCCCATTGAGTCGCTCACGGTGGTCGTTAAACCTCCATATAAAAAAAATACACGCGAATAGGCCACTGAGATCGTCTGTGATCAGACCACCGTGGTGCGACACCTTGGACGTATGGGAAAGGTCTAGAAATTGGGGTCTTGGGTACCTCACACTCTCACCGAGGACAGGAATTTTTTTTTCTAGGATTAACGACCACCGTGAGCAACTCAGTGAGCTATAAACCAGTCGCCCGTCCCTAATTTAGGGTTACTGGTTCCAGGGATGGGGCAGAGCCAGCGCCGTAACACAAACACAACATCCATGCGTCACCGGGATTCGAACACGGACCCATCTCGGACGAATAATCAGAAGCCATCGCTTAGACCGCTGTGCCACCGGGGCGGCGCAAAACAAGAATCAGCATGTTGCCATATGTGGTTCCTTGCTCGCACGTTATCGCGAATGTTCTCAGCAACACAAACCGTTTCTGTCACGTATTGTTACTGGAGATGAAAAGTGGTGCCTGTGCGTGAATTTCAGGCATCGGAGGGAAACAAGATGCCCACACCACGTCCAAAACATGACCTTCATTCTGTGAAGATCATGTTGTGTATCTGGTGGGACATGAAAGGCATTATTCACTGGGAAATGCTGCCGAGAATCGGACCATCAACGCTGCACTCTATTGTGACCAACTCCGCCGTGTGGAGGGAGAAATTCAGCAGAAACGGCCACATCGGCACCATGGTGTCCTCCTCCAACATGATAACGCACGCCCTCACATGCAAACATAACCAAAATGGCCATTCAGTACATGAAATGGGAGATCCTTCCACATCCGGCCTATTCCCCAGATGTCGCACCTTCAGACTATCACCTGTTCCGATCTCTGTCGAATGCACTCCGTGGCAGAACGTTCAACAATGATGTTGATCTATAGAATTTCCTTGAGGATTTCTTCGAAGCAAAACCTGCACGTTTTTTTAAGAATGGCACTACAGACCTATCTAGACGTTGGGACACCATCGTAAACAATGGGGGTGGGGAATACATAGTTGATTGATTCCGTTTCCCCTTCTGATGTAATACATTCCTGTAGTGCGGTGGAAAAAGGACATGAACTTATGCATCAACCCAATACATTCACCATTCCAAATCGAAGAAAGGTGGGGCAGATGATGATTCGACAGGTTTCTTGGAACACACAGTGCGAACACGCCTCGTGAAACAGAAAGAAAAATAAAAGAATAACTGTAACAACTTGAAGTCTGATAGATTATTCCGGTATGCGTACGGGTAAAACTTTTGACTACTGGATTACAGTTCGAGTCTTTCTGGAATATTTTCTCCAAAAACAAGCTCTATTAATAATATAAACAATTATCGACCCATTGCAAAAATCTCTTTTTTTGCCAAGATTCTGGAAAAGTTACTTTATAACAGAATTCTATTGTATCTGGAAAAATATACTATTATTAATATATATAACCAGCCTATATATATATATATATATATATATACTAAAGAGCAAAACTGAAGACTAAGGAAAAAATTTTAGAATTTAAAACGAAGGGTGCAAAATAACCTGAAAATCAAAACGCGCAACGCAGCAGTTTTGAAAATTCAGAATTCACATTTTATAAAGAAGATACCTAAGCAAAAAAATACATATATAATTTTGACTCACACCTAGTACAACATAGAAAAGGTTATGTATCTACCTGTGTGATCAAAAGGAAAAAAGATAAAAAAATAAAATAAAACAACTGAATGTAGAAGGTGTCGAGAATACTGAGCCTTGGCTTTATCAAGGACCAGCAAAAACTCTGCATTTTCTCACTTCCACAAAGACCTAGTTGGAAATGGGTTTCTGCAAGGCCATAGATGCAAGTAACATTCCCACCTAAAATAGTTTAAAAAATATATATATATAAGTCATGTCCTCCTTAGAGTTGCATGACCTAGCACTAGTTAACAATTTCGCTTGCATCCATTAACCTTCCTGGCCCGACCCATACTCTTCATCTGTTACTATTAAACAGAGAGAAGAAGATTAAAGAGAACTCAAGCTGTGAGAGTGACATAATAATTAGAAATGATTTTCAGCCATAACGAAATTCCAAGTTCGTTTGAGAGAGAATTTAAACCTGAAAAACAATGCAAAAGAAATCCAAATTTTACATTGCAATTAAAAAAGGAAATGTTAATTTATAACGAACAGATTTTTGAAAGAAAACTTGAGTCTAAAACCCCCTACTCTACAACTTATGACAACACGAAAGCGAGAATAAGTTAAAGATAATAATTAACTAAAGAAAACTTTGTGAAAGTTATATACCTTAAACAGTTAGTTGCAATATGTACAAAGTATTTCAGCAGTGCTTTAAGTGCATAATTAATTAGTTATTAAGAACTTAACTACTTTGAAAAAACAGCGCATAGACAGCGCATAGAAAAGGAACAAGCTAAGCCATCTTCTGTTCCTAGGTACCCCAAAAGACGCTCAAAGTTACAAAGAAAAGAAAGAGTTAAAACCCGCAAAAAATGTTAACAGACAAACCAATGCCTAAAAGTTGAAAAGCTAAAAAAACGACAGAGAAAAGGTACATGAAGTACAAACATTGAACTTATAAAACCTAGAACCCAAAAACAAGGAAGAGAGCTTACCTCTTGCGTTACAAAAACTTTTCTCCTCACAAGAGAAGAACATGGCTGACCTCTTCTGCCACTCCCTAGACGCTAGGGGGCAGTGAGGGTGGGGCTGAGGGCCTCCTCATACAGCAAGAAACCAATGCGCGGAGATTTTAACCAGAGAAAAAAATATATAAACATAAGACTGTGGATCTGTATGATCAGAAAGAGCAGAATTAACTCTCCAGAATACATGAGAAATATTATAAAATACACGAGCAGTTTATTTAATAATCTTTGCATGTATTAAATCACCTTAGTGAGCTTCTATAGATTAATCAGAATCTTATTAATTTTAATGTTGGTTTTACTATTTTTAGTATAGCTATCCTAGTGATGAATAACTAGTTTTCTTTTTTTATTTGTTTTTATTTTCTTTTATAAACGGATTTTTAAACTTTTTTTGTGATTTTGTTTATATTATTTAATTTTTTGTTTTAATAGGACCGTCATATCCATAGCACTAAGGTTCCTTTAGGTAGTTAATAGGCATCCTCTAGCCAACTTCCTTACGGCTTTGATTGGTCAGAATCATATTATTAACTGTGTAGAAAATTAAAGCAGATCTGCCAACCTTACTCTATTATTCAGAATAATTTTTCTTAAAGTTCTTTTGATGAAAGAAGAAGGAATTTCGTTCTCTAGAAAACTTTCTAATAGTATATGAATGTGGTAATTGAAGTCCAAATTGTTGCTGCAAATTCTTGAAATTCTTAGGACCTGAGAAATTAGTACATTCTCAATTACTTTGGTTGAAATGTTATTATTCCAGTGTAGATATTTAATTACTTTGAAAGGAAAATTAACTCTTTTATCATAGAGGCTAATAGATGGGTTACCTCTGTTGAGCTTAATGCTTAAGTCTAGGAACTCAAGTTCCTGATTACTGTGGTTGGTTTTACATAAGTTAAGAGAGCTAGGATAGATATTATCAAAATCACTCTCTATAACTTCTGAATTATTGATACACAGCAGATCATCAATATATCTAAAAGTGTAAAGGTAGTTATCTGAGCAGGTGGGGTGATTTTTAATGAATTTATATTCCTTAAAGAACAGGAATAGATTAGCGATATGCGTGGACGTTGATGTTCCCATTGGAATACCGTTCACTTGCTTATAGAGAGTATTATTATATAAGATATGGTTATTTATTATGCAGCAATTGAGATAAGAGTTCCATAGTGAATCCTACATCAACAAATTGGTTAAGTTTAAATTCTGCACTACAGCTCTTTAAAGGTAGTGATTATATCTGATAGAGGCAGATTAGTATATAGGTTTTCAAAATCATAACTATTAATATCTAGGGGACAAACTTTGAGTATAGTAGAAATTACTTCTGCATTATTATTAATTATCCAAAAATCTCTGTACATCAAGTTAGAACAGTTTCTAATGTGTTTCAAAACCTTCTTTAAGACATCTTCAAAAGCAAGATCTATTTTCTTTTTATGACTCCTTACTCCACTAGCTATGAACCTGAACTTCACAGGATCCTTATGAAACTTAACCGTTGCAAAAAGAAATGGAAATTCAGGCTCATATCTTCTAGTTTGTGGAATTTTAAGTTTCTTGAAGAATGCCTTAAACCGATTTTCTAACTGCTTGGTAGAATAACTTACGGGCTCGTATGTTACTCTATTATTGAGTTCCATAGTTAACAATTCAAAATAGAACTTCTTACAGATAATTGCAAAATTATTGCTAGCTTTATCCGTAGTGGTAAAAATAAATTGGTCTTGCAGTTTGGAGAGTGACCTTTTAGCTTCTCCAGAGAAAAAGAGATTTCTGTCGAAACAAAAGTCCAGACCTGCCAACTCACCGGTGAAGCTATTGATTATATTATATTTCCATTCTGCGAAGGCCTCAATAGGCTGATTGTACGTTAAACTGGTTTTTACGATGTATTTATTTACATCTTGAGTGAAGCTCTCAAGAATCCTTTCATTGGAGGTTATTTCGCACATCAAGCAAAGTTGATTTTGCTAACTTGCTAAAAACTCTGGAAGGCTTTAAAACTGGCACTAATTTTGTTAAAAATACTTACAAAATTCTCAAGTCCTTCAAGCACTCTGTCCTTAAATGTTTTTTCAAATTCTGGAATGAAACTGCTGACCATGTTGATAAAGCCTACGATAATCTCAATGTAAGGAAGCTGTTCTACAATAATGCAATTTTTTTCCCATCCACAGGCACCAGTCTATTGTAAGTTTTAAATATGTTAAGACCTTAGGGTCAATAGTTAAAAACTACAAACTTAACTCTTCGAGCTACATTCCTGTAATTACTACTTGTTCTTGTGATGAACATAAAGAAACAGTTCACTTTGATAAGAATTACAACCATATTATCACCGGAAACTTGAGTTTTGTTGAAAATGAAAAGCTTAGGAATTTATTAGAGTATGGCTCTAAATTCAGACCTTCCTTCACAATTTCCAATGAAAGGATTCTTGAGAGCTTCACTCAAGATGTAAATAAATACATCGTAAAAACCAGTTTAACGTACAATCAGCCTATTGAGGCCTTCGCAGATTGGAAATATAATATAATCAATAGCTTCACCGGTGAGTTGGCAGGTCTGGACTTTTGTTTCGACAGAAATCTCTTTTTCTCTGGAGAAGCTAAAAGGTCACTCTCCAAACTGCAAGACCAATTTATTTTTACCACTACGGATAAAGCTAGCAATAATTTTGCAATTATCTGTAAGAAGTTCTATTTTGAATTGTTAACTATGGAACTCAATAATAGAGTAACATACGAGCCCGTAAGTTATTCTACCAAGCAGTTAGAAAATCGGTTTAAGGCATTCTTCAAGAAACTTAAAATTCCACAAACTAGAAGATATGAGCCTGAATTTCCATTTCTTTTTGCAACGGTTAAGTTTCATAAGGATCCTGTGAAGTTCAGGTTCATAGCTAGTGGAGTAAGGAGTCATAAAAAGAAAATAGATCTTGCTTTTGAAGATGTCTTAAAGAAGGTTTTGAAACACATTAGAAACTGTTCTAACTTGATGTACAGAGATTTTTGGATAATTAATAATAATGCAGAAGTAATTTCTACTATACTCAAAGTTTGTCCCCTAGATATTAATAGTTATGATTTTGAAAACCTATATACTAATCTGCCTCTATCAGATATAATCACTACCTTTAAAGAGCTGTATGCAGAATTTAAACTTAACCAATTTGTTGATGTAGGAACTTGGACCTCTTATCTCAATTGCTGCATAATAAATAACCATATCTTATATAATAATACTCTCTATAAGCAAGTGAACGGTATTCCAATGGGAACATCAACGTCCACGCATATCGCTAATCTATTCCTGTTCTTTAAGGAATATAAATTCATTAAAAATCACCCCACCTGCTCAGATAACTACCTTTACACTTTTAGATATATTGATGATCTGCTGTGTATCAATAATTCAGAAGTTATAGAGAGTGATTTTGATAATATCTATCCTAGCTCTCTTAACTTATGTAAAACCAACCACAGTAATCAGGAACTTGAGATCCTAGACTTAAGCATTAAGCTCAACAGAGGTAACCCATCTATTAGCCTCTATGATAAAAGAGTTAATTTTCCTTTCAAAGTAATTAAATATCTACACTGGAATAATAACATTTCAACCAAAGTAATTGAGAATGTACTAATTTCTCAGGCCATAAGAATTTCAAGAATTTGCAGCAACAATTTGGACTTCAATTACCACATTAATATACTATTAGAAAGTTTTCTAGAGAACGAAATTCCTTCTTCTTTCATCAAAAGAACTTTCTAGAGGATGCCTATTAACTACCTAAAGGAACCTTAGTGCTATGGATATGACGGTCCTATTAAAACAAAAAATTAAATAATATAAACAAAATCACAAAAAAGTTTAAAAATCCGTTTATAAAAGAAAATAAAAACAAATAAAAAAGAAAACTAGTTATTCATCACTAGGATAGCTATACTAAAAATAGTAAAACCAACATTAAAATTAATAAGATTCTGATTAATCTATAGAAGCTCACTAAGGTGATTTAATACATGCAAAGATTATTAAATAAACTGCTCGTGTATTTTATAATATTTCTCATGTATTCTGGAGAGTTAATTCTGCTCTTTCTGATCATACAGATCCACAGTCTTATGTTTATATATTTTTTTTCTCTGGTTAAAATCTCCGCGCATTGGTTTCTTGCTGTATGAGGAGGCCCTCAGCCCCACCCTCACTGCCCCCTAGCGTCTAGGGAGTGGCAGAAGAGGTCAGCCATGTTCTTCTCTTGTGAGGAGAAAAGTTTTTGTAACGCAAGAGGTAAGCTCTCTTCCTTGTTTTTGGGTTCTAGGTTTTATAAGTTCAATGTTTGTACTTCATGTACCTTTTCTCTGTCGTTTTTTAGCTTTTCAACTTTTAGGCATTGGTTTGTCTGTTAACATTTTTTGCGGGTTTTAACTCTTTCTTTTCTTTGTAACTTTGAGCGTCTTTTGGGGTACCTAGGAACAGAAGATGGCTTAGCTTGTTCCTTTTCTATGCGCTGTCTATGCGCTGTTTTTTCAAAGTAGTTAAGTTCTTAATAACTAATTAATTATGCACTTAAAGCACTGCTGAAATACATTGTACATATTGCAACTAACTGTTTAAGGTATATAACTTTCACAAAGTTTTCTTTAGTTAATTATTATCTTTAACTTATTCTCGTTTTCGTGTTGTCATAAGTTGTAGAGTAGGGGGTTTTAGACTCAAGTTTTCTTTCAAAAATCTGTTCGTTATAAATTAACATTTCCTTTTTTAATTGCAATGTAAAATTTGGATTTCTTTTGCATTGTTTTTCAGGTTTAAATTCTCTCTCAAACGAACTTGGAATTTCGTTATGGCTGAAAATCATTTCTAATTATTATGTCACTCTCACAGCTTGAGTTCTCTTTAATCTTCTTCTCTCTGTTTAATAGTAACAGATGAAGAGTATGGGTCGGGCCAGGAAGGTTAATGGATGCAAGCGAAATTGTTAACTAGTGCTAGGTCATGCAACTCTAAGGAGGACATGACTTATATATATATTTTTTAAACTATTTTAGGTGGGAATGTTACTTGCATCTATGGCCTTGCAGAAACCCATTTCCAACTAGGTCTTTGTGGAAGTGAGAAAATGCAGAGTTTTTGCTGGTCCTTGATAAAGCCAAGGCTCAGTATTCTCGACACCTTCTACATTCAGTTGTTTTATTTTATTTTTTTATCTTTTTTCCTTTTGATCACACAGGTAGATACATAACCTTTTCTATGTTGTACTAGGTGTGAGTCAAAATTATATATGTATTTTTTTGCTTAGGTATCTTCTTTATAGAATATATATATCATATATATATATCATCATCATTGTCAACCATTATCAATCCACTGCTGGACGAAGGTCTCCCCAAGTTTCCTCCACAACGGTCTGTCTTGTGCCAGTCTCCTCCATGTCACCCCTGCATACTTTCGAATTTCATCCACCCATCTCCCATGTGGTCTTCTTCTGGGTCTTTTCCTGTCCCTTGGAATCCAATCTAAAATTTCGGCTGTCCATCGATGATCTGTCCTTCTGGCAGTATGTCCAGCCCATTGCCATTTCAGGGATTTAACTCTGATCATGATGTCTTCCACTCTTGTCATTTTTCGGATCCACGAGTTCCTCTTCTTATCTCTCCTGGTTACTCCAAGCATGCACCTCTCCATGCTTCTTTGAGTTGTCTGCAGCCTTTGTATGTCTCTTTTAGTTAAGGTCCACTTCTCTGCACCATACGTAAGCACTGGAAGGATGCATTGATCAAACACTTTTCTTTTAAGACATAATGGCATATTGCTCTTCAAAATTATGCTGTTTCTTCCAAAACCTCTCCAGGCAAGTTTTGTACGCCGATTAATTTCTTCATCAATGTGACCCTCACTTGATATCTGCTGTCCAAGATAAACGTACGTGTCGGTTATCTCCAGCTTTTCTCCATCAATCGATAAATCTTCATTTCTTGTAAAAGCATTGAACATCACTTTTGTCTTCTGAAAGTTCATTTTTAATCCCACTTCTTTACTCTTGTCAGCAAGTTCCTGGATCATACTCTGCAGCTCTGATGGGCTAGTTGCAAAAATGACTACGTCATCAGCAAAACGAAGGTGGGTTAGATAATCTCCATTAATCTTTATCCCCTTGTTTTTCCAGCTCAGTGACTGAAAAACACCCTCCAATATGGCATTGAAGAGCTTCGGAGATATGGTGTCACCCTAGTCTCACTCCCTTTCCAATTTTTATGTGTGTTGTATTTTCAAACAGCATAATCTTTGCACTTGCATTTTCATAGATGTTATTAATAATATTAATGTATGCATCTTCAATACCGCAGGTTTTCAGAGCCATTGTAACTGCTGATGGTTTCACCGAATCAAAGGCTTTTTCATAATCGATAAAAGCCATGCACAATGGAAGTTCATATTCCCTCGCTCTTTCAATTAGTTCTCTCAGCACATGGATATGATTTATTGTGCTGTAGCCACTCCTGAATCCAGCTTGTTCTCTCGGTTGAGTCATGTCCAGTGTTACCTTCAAGCGGTGTGAAAGAACTTTAGTGAAGATTTTATAAACTACTGATACGAGGCTGATAGGTCTGTAGTTTCCGAGATCCTCAATGTCCCCTTTCTTATGTAGCAGGATCATTGTAGCGGTGTTCCAATCCTCAGGAATCTTTCCTTCATTAAGGCATCGAGTGAAAATTTGGGCGAGTACTGTTTCGATTTCTCCACTTGCTTCTTGTATGATGTCTACAGTAATTCCATCTTCTCCTGGAGCTTTTCCCCGCTTCATGTTCTTGATTGCATGTGCAACTTCTGCTGGGAGGACTGGGAGAACTCTGGTACTGGTATCTTTCATGATGTCTGGAGTGCATGTATCATCCCTTTCATATAATTTGGAGTAGAAATCTTTCACTCTTGTCAAAATTTCGCCTCTATTTCTTGTTACCGAACCATCTTCTTTTCTCAGTGCCATAATCTGTTTTCTTCCCTTACTGAGATGTCCCTTTGCTATCTTTAGGCTTTGGTTGTTTTCAATTGCTTTCCTCACTAGTTCACAGTTGAATTTTCTTAAGTCTTCAGTGATACTTTTTCGTACTGTCTTGCATAGCTCTATATATTCCACTTTGGAAGTCACATCTTCTTTAGTTGTCCTCATCTCTCTTCTTTTTTGCATCAACATTTCCTTTTTTGCTGATAATTTATTTACATGCAACTTGTTCTTAGACCCAGCTAATTTTGTTGCTGTTTCCATAAGAGCTTTGATTACTTTTCTGTTAACTTCAGAGATGTCCACTTCTTCCGATGTTAGGCCTTCTAAAGCAGAGGACCTGTTCTTCAGTTCCAACTTGAAGGTATTATGGTGTTTTTTAAGGTTGGTTATGTCAATAGATTTTGTTTGTCTTATGAGCTTGCCACGTTCAAGTTTAGTGTTGAGGTGCATCTTACATCTCACCAATCTATGGTCACTACCTGTGTTGAACTTGTTTAGCACACTGCAGTCTTCTATGACGAATTTTTGTTACACATAATAAAATCAATTTCACTTGTCGTCCCATTTGGATGTCTCCATGTCCATTTCCTATGTGGTTTTTTCTTGAAGAAGGAGTTCAAGATGAAAAACCCTTCTGCCTCTGCAAACTCAACGAGAGTATTTCCACGCTGGTTTCTGTTGCCGTGACCGAATTTACCTACTGAAGTTTCATTCTGTTGCCGTTGCCCTATTTTTGCATTGAAATCTCCCATAATTACCTTTAAGTGCTGCTTACCTTTATTATTTAGATGACAAATTTCCTCATAAAATTCTTCAATTTCTTCTTCAGGATGACTTGTGGTGGGTGCATAAGTTTGAATAATCTGAGCCTGGTATCTTCTCGATAGTTGGATAACGAGTCGTGCAGCTCTGTCAGAGGAACTTTCAACTTCTACAACTTTATCCTTCAGTTTCTTGTTTATTATAAATCCAACACCACTAGTTCTGCCAGTATCTGTCCCACGATAGTAGAAGAGATGCCCACTTTTCAGTTCGATGAGATCTTCTCCTTTTCTCCTTACCTCACTTAGCCCCACGATGTCCCACTTGATCCTTTGTAGTTCCTCTTCCAATTCAAGAAGCCTTGAATCAGAAGATAGGGAGCGTCCATTGTACGTTGCCAAGGTCAGCATCAGATGGCAGCCTAGTCCGGTCCTCCTTAGCACCCTCTGCCTTCATGTCGCACTGGCCGCTGCCTTGGCCAGGTACATTCCAGCTGCCGGAGACTGAGGGCCAAGATTTAAGTTGTGGAGTCATTTTGGAGGGGTTTGGCCATAACTCACCACGCTGGCCAAGCGGGTTGGTGAGTGTGGGATAGAATTTCCTCTAATCCCGATGGTATAGTTATACCGCTATTGGCGGTCGTCAGAGCCCCTTTAGTAGGAACAGGATGCACCACGAGAAGGCGGGGTTGACATTTGTCAAGGAGAGGCTGTGATGTTACGCATCACCTGACCTTACATCCCATATATATATATATATTGATACCCATAACTATGAAACCAGAAATAGATTTCAAATAAAGCCATGTTTGCCTGAACACAACAAATGAAACAAAGTATCAACTATCAGGGACCAACTTTTTGGAATCTTTTACCTGAAGAACTAAAATACATTAACAATTATAACTTGTTTAAAAAAAATCCTAAAAACATGTTTGCTGAACTTATTAAAAAAAACCTTAAATTAATATACAGCATTTCAATTCTTTTTTTAATTGCTATTAATACCTACTGACAACTAACTGATCTACTGCATGACCCACCTACTACTTACCTTCATTCTTTGCCAATTTTTATATGACTTGGATCTATTACATAGGGAGATCAAGGCTTTAGTCAGGTCATATAAAGACCTTCACCCTTATTTCCCTGGCTGTTATAATAACTACTTTTTACACTCAAATGTACATACAAATTTGATGAAGGTATAATGTAATAGCTAAAACAATAAAATTATTATTATTATTATTATATCGATTAAAAGTTCGCTGAAATTATTTTTTACGGATTTCAGTTCTTGAAGGTTGGCAGGTCTGCATGTGTGAAAACCATGTGCGTAACCAAGGTGCGGCAATGTTAACACTTTAATCTACAAACTCGTAAAATTATCCGTCGAAATAAACTTGGGGATCGTTTTTTGACGGAGATTTCTCCGACTTGCTAGTTTATAGGTTAAGGACACACGGACGTACCAGCCGAAAACGTTTTACATAC
This sequence comes from Macrothele yani, assembly GCA_039090855.1. Lineage (NCBI taxonomy): Eukaryota > Metazoa > Arthropoda > Arachnida > Araneae > Macrothelidae > Macrothele > Macrothele yani. The sequence continues at coordinate 123,266,584 of CM076996.1, forward strand.
AAGAGTAACTAACAGTGCTCAATTTGAAAGAAAAGATAGGAAATACTCTGTTTTAAATTACTTTTCTCTTTCAAAAAAATATTTTAAAGCATTTCTTCAGAAAGATGGATAAAAGTGACCTAACCATATGCGCTATATTAAGTCTTAAAGACATCCTGCCATGGTAAAATACTACGAAGCACGTTGACTGAACAGAGCCATAGCATGGATAAACTTAAACGTTTTCTTTCTTGTCCATTTTCCACATTTTCTCCGACAGAAAGAACATCAATAACCGCGAAGTCACTTTTAGCTGGGTTACAACAAAAAATATCACACGGGTCAATACCTCATGCTGTTTCTCGTCCATCGACATCGATCAGGGGTAACTTCATGAATAATGTAGACTACAGTTCTCAAAAGATAGATTCCTGCCTTTCTTATAGCAACCGCAAAGAAAAAGTTCTGTCTGTAGCGTGTCTAACATCTTGAAATTTTCAATGACACAGACAAAGCTTTGCCACGTCAAGCACTTTCTTTCTTTAAATATTTTTCATATGACAGTAATTTTCGACTTACGTCTGAGACTGAATAAGTTACGTCCGACACATTATTGGGACTTATCATAATACTAAATTCACCGAAGATTTAAAAAAAAAAAAATACACATTTTCAAATTTCAGCCTAGCTTTCATTTTTCTTTTAATTCCTGTAAGATGATTCAAACAGATAGATTCAATTTTCGGAGTCTTTTGCATAGCAAATGCGGATTTTCATCAGCATACTGCGTGCCTTCATGTTTTAAGCCTGCGTAAGCTGAACGATCTCCGCCACATAAGCTGCCAGAACCAACGCATGCTTGCTTTTCACAAGGATTTAAACTTAGTTCTTGATAGCAATCAGTCGTATATCTTTTTTTACGAAACCTACACGAATCTATTACTTCGCTCACTTTCTATATTGTTCTTTTTCTATTCTCCCTTCCTCAGACTTTTCATGTGGCGAACCTCAGACTTACGGAAGCTCTTGGGTTCGCCATATTCTCCCAAATGTTGCGTATTAATTCAATAACGAATCTACAGGATTCGTTATTGTAATAATACATAATATTCGGTAGGAATGCATGCGTCAATAAAAAAAGTAAAACTATGTGACGCATGCTCTGAAATAACTTTCATTTTTAGTTGCTGTCTCTATGTAAATTTGAGGTCGTTCTCTTTTAGCGTTTCCTACCTTAACGCTACATGTTCTCTCTCGCGGAATGAGGTTGAAAACAAGCTGCAGGCTTGTTTTTATACCGTCTGCAGCTGTACTGCGCATCTTAACAACGCAGCGGATCCGTTCATTTGCTTTTGAAGGGGTGTCCAGTGATTTTGTCAATATAGTGTATGTTGGAATATTAACGTTCCGCGTGAACAGTATTTATGAGGTGTTGACAGAATAAAGGGGAAGAACTGTAACTGTTTCTTGGACTTCATTTGAGTGACTCCTGTTTCACTTAAAATGAGTGAATAAGAACTGATTGTATGTAGTGTTCAGTAAGCTATACATACACGATTCAAACACAGTCCGTCCCATATATATAGGGAAACATAATTTTGTAAACGAAAACAGTTGCATGCAGAAAATAACAAAGACTTCTAGTGGAACATTATGTATTATGACCAGCAACATAATATACACACGTCAAACGATGTTGACAACATATACTTAACACAATATTCTAACTTTATGAATTCAAACCATGTAACACTGTTCCAGAATTACATGGAAACAAAAAAACAAAAAAAATCAGAAGAATTTTTAAATGGCAAACACAATTAATAATTGATGGACTTTCCTCCACGCGCAATAAGCTGAGATATGCGTCTGGCGTACTGCATAATAAATTATGCATAATTGTACCTTCAATATTATACTAATAGTTCATGATTTTGGTTTCCAGATCTTTAATGCTTGAAAATTGCCAGTGACTGGCATAAACACTTCGAACCAAAATTCCCCAAAGATTTTCAATTGGGTTGAGATCCGGGCTGCGAGCTGGCCACGGCAGTAATTTGACATTTTTCGATCTCAACCAGGCCATCGTAGAGGTTGCTCTGTGAATGCTCGCGTTGTCCTGCTGGAAAACCCAGTCACGACCACCTATTTCAGCAGCAGGTGGGAGCAAACTGTCTTTTAAAAGTTCCTGGTATGTTATGGCATTTTGACGTCCAGACAAAACGCAGATATTACCTTGCCCATTAAATCCAAAAAAGGGCCATACCATCACGGAACCTCCTCCGTATTGTCATCTGAATAATTGTCGTTTTTCTGTTCTCATATCGTGTCAATAATATATTGCACCATCTGAAGCCTGGGCCATCTGAATAAAAATTTCTTTTCATCACTAAATAATACTAGGAACCATTTGTCCTTCCATGACATATGGTCTTTGGCCCAGTTTAATTGAGCTTGTGTGCGCTGTGCAGTTAAGGCGGTTTCTTTAACAGTCTTGCATATTTCACGAGGGGTGTCTGCTGCAATACTCTGCAAACCGTACTTTTCGACATTTTCACGTTTTCATGTTCCGTACAGACCGATTATCATGCACAGCGAGCGTCCAGATATGTCGTTTCATTCGTGGCGAAACATTACTATGCCGTCCAGTTCGTTTCTGAGCTGCATATTTTTTGCTACCACTTAAAACGTTATAAATAGGAGATTTGGGTCGTTTTAATTTGTTTGAAATCGCACTTACATTCATTCCTTGATCGTGCAACTCCCGAATGCGAATTATCTCCTCCGCTGACAGCTTTTTCTCACGTGGCATTGTTAAAACTGAATCAGCTTCATCACGTTTACCGACTATTTATCCTGCTCTGACGCCAGGCTAATTTGCATAGCACGGCGTGTTAGTGTTTGCGCGTTTATGTGAAATTCCATATAATTGCGGGACAGTTTCAGGACACTACATGTTTAAACGTTTAATACGTATCCGAAATTATTATTTTCTTATCAGCAAAATATGTCTACAAAGACTATGTGGTTTATTTTCACACCACTGTGTTAATGGGTTGCGTACCTTTTCACTAATCGTGCATTTACTCAGTTTTTACACCTTTCCACATAACTGTGGGACGGACTGTAGTAAAGAACGCTACAACTATGCTAATGGGGTAGCAGCTGGTCGAGCGAGCGTCTCTGTGCTCGCCCGAATGGGAGACTATGACCACAGTCCAATTTTTCCGCCACGAAGGGTGTCTCGATTGAGCGGTCAGCTGGCTACCTCTGTTCAAGGATTTCCGGTTATTTAGTATTATTATTATTGTTATGTACCTCAACTAGCAGGGGTACCCGGTATTTCGCGGGTAAATATTCGTGGAATATTTACCCGATTTGAGCCAAGATCGATGTCATTTAAAATTTGAGCCAAGATCGATGTCATGATATCTGCACAGGTTCTTTAACACCGGAGTTAATCTTGGGTAGTAGTCGAGTGAACCTACGTACCTCCTTTGTGGGATATCACGAATTAAGGAACATTCCCGTGAGAACAGGTTTTTATTGTAGAGTCTGTCTACAGTAGTATCATTGAAACCAAACAAGGAGGCTAGTTCTTTAATCTTTAAAAGTTCAGAACATCTGAGAGCGTCATCCGAGCAATGAGTTATTGCCCGTCTAACTATAAACGAAATTGAGTCTAACTTATAGTTACTCAGGTGAAAAGAGTCCTTAGGTATCATCGCAGGCGAAGAAGTTGGTTTTCGATAAACTGCAAAGCTCAGTTGATGGGTGACAGGATTGCGTATTAAGCTAAAATCCAGATATGGCAAGGTGTAGTTTTCTTCACACTAAACTGTAAAGGTTATGGAAGGAAATTGTAGTGACATATGATCCCGGAAAACAATTAGCTCATCGTAAGAGTGAGGCCAGATAATTAAAACGTCATCAACGTACCTTATGTACAGAAGTGGCTTGTAGTTGCAAGTCTCCAAGGCAGAATTTCCGAGATGCTGGAGAAAAATATCGGCTAGACATGCTGACAGGGGCGGAGCCCATGGCAACCCCCTCTGTTTGTCTATATATATATTACATGCTGGAAACGAAAGTAATTACGTTGATGAACAAGTTTTAATGCGAAGATAACAGCATCGGATAAGTCGGAGGCCAAGCCATAGCTTTTAAGTTTTTGACGAATAAGCATGCAAGTCTCAGCAATAGGCACGTTATGATACAACGAAACCACATCCAAAGAGGCTAAACAGAAAGGTGTATTACTCCAATTGGTGGCCCTTATAATGTCAAGAGCTTGCGTCGAGCTCTGTACAGAGTAAAGAGAGCCTTCGCTCAGTACAGAGTACAGTGAGCCTTCGCTCTTTTCACCCGAGTAACTACAAGTTAGCCTCAATTTCGTTTATGGTTAGACGGACAATAACTCATTGCTCGGATGACGCTCTCAGATGTTCTGAACTTTTAAAGATTAAAGAACTGGCCTCCTTGTTTGGTTTCAATGATACTACTGTAGACAGACTTTACAATAAAAACCTGTCCTCACGGGAATGTTCCTTAATTCATGATATCCCACAAAGGAGGTACGTAGGTTCACTCGACTACCACCCTAGTTTAACTCCGGTGTTAAAGAACCTGTGCAGATATCATGACATTGATTTTGGCTCAAAGACTTTTAATCTTTTACATCTGATCAGGAGTGATCGTGACAAGGTGAGTGTAGAAAACATGCATGGAATTTATTCCATTCCTCTATTTCCCCATGACCCATCGCAAACCAAGAAACTATATATCGGTACCGCCAGGAGGACATTAAAGACTAGAATAAATGAACACAAATATGATCTCAAAAATTGTAAGTTAACTACGGCTTTAGCCCGTTGTGTTCAGGAAGAACCGCATTATCCACAATGGAAAGAAGCAGCTATTCTGCAAAAAACATTTAATAATAATTCCTTACTTTTGTGCGAAAGTTTACATATTATAGCTAATACTACTTTTTGCTGTAATGATAATGTGCCTAGTTATGCTTCGCAAACTTGGAGATCACTGATCCCTCATGAACAAAACCCAGTTCTGGATGTTATGAATATATGACTCTTTATGTAAATTACTCTGCAACTGTACTGGTCACATGTTACGCATTTACTTTATTTAATGCCGGTCTCCGTTCCACCCTTTGTCAAACATCTGATGATGACGCCAAAGTGGTAGTCGAAAGATCTCGTGTGGACATTTTATTTCATTTATTTTAATTGTAAATAGATGTTTTCAAATTATCCATCTCTGACCCTTGGTCTTCATACACTGACGGAAAAAAAAAATCCCAACACCAAGAAGGGGTTGTGTTAGATAAACGACAGCTGGTAGGCGGTGAGAGTATATCTGTAAGATGACGTCTATGCAAATTTTTTTTTTTTTTTTTTGAGGTTTAACGACCACCGTGAGCAACTCAATGGGCTATAAGCAGTCGCCCGTCCCTAATTTAGGGTCACTGGTTCCAGGGAAGGGAGAGAGCCAGTGCCGTAAGACAAACACAACATCCATGCCTCACCGGGATTCGAACCCGGACCCCTTTCGGACGAATGATCAGAGGCCAACGCCTTAGAGCACTGCGTCACCGGGGCGGCCTATGCAAATTTCGCGCTCGGCGCATACGTGTGGCGTTAGTAGCGCCCCTCGGAACATGCAAAGCAGGTTTGCTGTAAAAACGCGCTGTAACGTTCGTGAGCGTTAGTTATCGTTGAGATTCGACGTTGGGTGTTGATGTTAGTCAAGAATGCCTTTAAGAAGACGAAGAAGCCATTATCAACAGCTCACAGAGTTTGAACGAGGTCGTGTAATAGGGCTACGAGAAGGTGGATTTTCTTTCCGCAATATTGCAGAACGACTTGGCAGGAATGTAGCCACTGTGCATGATTGTTGGCAGCGGTGGTCAAGGGAAGGTATTGCCTCAAGAAGACCGGGTTCCGGCCGGCCACGTGGCACTACTGAGAGGGAAGACCGCCGTGTACGGCGTATGGCCGTGGCGCATCGTACCGCGTCTGCGGCAGCAATTCGAGCTGCAGTTGCCACCACAGTGACACAACGAACTGTTACAAATCGGTTACTTGAAGGACAGCTCCGAGCCAGACGCCCTGTAGCGTGCATTCCACTTACTCCAAACCACTGCCGTTTGCGACGTCAGTAGTGTCAAGCTAAAGCTCATTGGAGGACGGAGTGGAGATCTGTTGTGTTTTCTGATGATGGCCGTGTGTTGGTTAGAAGGAGGCCAGGTGAGCGCCTGCAACCAACCTGTCTGCGGCCGAGACACACTGGACCTACACCTGGAATTATGGTCTGGGGAGCAATTTCCTATGACAGCAGGAGCACTCTCGTGGTTATCCCACGCACCCTGACGGCACAGTTGTACGTAGGTCTGGGGATTCAACCTGTTGTGCTGCCATTCATGAACAGCATTCCAGGGGGTGTTTTCCAACAGGATAACGCTCGCCCGCATACCACTGTTGTAACCCAACATGCTCTACAGAGTGTCGACATGTTGCCGTGGCCTGCTAGATCACCAGATCTTTCACCAATCGAGCACGTACGGAACATCATTGGACGACAACTCCAGCGTCACCCCCAACGAGCATTAACCATCCCTGTATTGACCGACCAAGTGCAACAGGCATGGAACTCCATCTCACAAACTGACATCCAGCACCTGTACGACACAATGCATGAACGTTTGCGTGCTTGCATACAACATTCTGGCGGTTACACCTGTTATTAATGTACCAGCATTTCACATTTAAAATGGCTCTTCTCGCGCTTACAATAAGCTGTGATCTTGAAACCCTAATCGATTAAATATGTTACCTATACAAATGTATTGCCGCCATTTCATTCCTCTACAACTATTTTTTCGTGGTGTTAGGATTTTTTTCCCCGTCAGTGTATATTGCGCAACGATGGCTTGCTTCTCGTTTATTCTTAGAGAACCTTTTTATTACTGCAAAACTGAAGATGCCTAGCAACCACACAGTCTGCCTTTTTATGACTACTTAATTGAAGATGATTAGCAACCACACATTTTAAATTCGAGAGTATATTCACTGAGAGCCGTTTTGTGACTGCAAAATTGAAGATGCCTAGCAACCACACATTCTAAAATTCAAGAGCATCTTCACTGAGACCCTTTTTATTACTACAAAATTGAAGATGCCTAGCAACCACACATTCAGCCTTTTTATGACTACTTAATTGAAGAAGCCTACCAACCACACATTTTAAATTCGAAAGCATCTTCACTGAGAGCCGTTTTGTTACTGCACAAGCATCTAAGAGCTGTAATGATGACTGTCCTTGCTTTGTTCCCATACCATGGAGGACATTAATCGTACAGTACGACAGAGGAAACACACTGTTCCATTACTCCGAACAGGATGTTGACTCCGAATTACAATGGGACTCTAATGCGCATGTGTACTACGCGCATCAAATTACGTTCAGCTTCTTACGTATGTAACTAAGGTGCTGATTCTCATGTTTAATTTGCAGTGCTTATCTGAAGATGAACCCTAAGTGAGGTTCAAATGATCTCATATTTTATCTGTGATATATTTTAACATTAAAGGGTTTTAATCGTGCCATGAATTATAATTTCAACTAGAATCGTGCTTAGACGGCGTTTTGATAGCAACTACTGGCTGTTACAGACATTGCAATCTGAAGTTTTGCACAAAATGTTATTTATAGTTGGTGATGGGAGCACTGAGTTTCTAGGAAAAAAATTTTGAACCCGAAAAAAAATAAGGCTTCTGATTTTTTTGCATCAAAAGAAAAAATATATTCTGCACAAGCCCAACTAAGCAGGTAACATTTTAGATATTTTTTCAAGCCCTGTAAGATAGATATGCATACTCGGGCTCTTTGCCTTCTACAACTTCAGCACAGTTCGCAAACTTCTTACACCATCTCTGATTGTTCGACGACTACGTTGCGGTTAGTTAACTCATTTGGGCTCAGCTGTCGAAAAGACAGCCAAGATTAGCATCAATTTAAGTAGATTCCACTAGAGAAGAAAGAGAGGGAATAATGAAGAAGACGAACGAAAGAAAAAAAAATGGGGAAGGGGTATTAATGACTGCACTGCAAAGAATGGAGATGGAACAAAAGTAGAAGAGTTAATGAAGTAATGAGATTACTAGTATGATAGAAGAAAGGGATTTTTAAATTGATTAAATGATCCGCGCATTTTTTCAATACCTTGGGTTTTGAAGCTTTGCCTATACTTATACATTCTTATTTTAATTATAAAAGAAAATAATAAAGAGCCCAAAAATGTCTGCCATTAAATCCATGATAACGAACGAGGGTGTGATTCCGTTTTTCCCTCGATTGTTCTTATAACCACGCAAATTTTTACTCATAATACTCTTTTCTAAACCTCATGAATCAGGTATCTCCCTCTCTCTTTATCTCGTCCGTCCATGACGGGTTGAGTCCCGCAAAGACGATTATGCGCCCTTGAGGGTTATTGGGAAATTAATGCAGTCGGCTCGCCATTCCTCTGCTGCATGCGGGTAAGGGACAAAGTGCGTCCGGAGCCGACTTCACACGGAACCATCAACGCATTCGCGTCCGATGGTTCCCCGTGGTCTGCTCCGGACGAGTCAGCGGAAAACCGCGGAAAAACCGCTGACTAGTTGGCCGGCAGGACCGGGATTCGAACACCCGACAGAAACGTCCACTTCCCACACTGCACACAGAGAGTTAACCAACTGCGTCATGCCGGTGGTATATCAGGTATAGATTAGTTTTATTACTTTCAAATTCCATCATGTTTTATAGTATTGCAACCGAACTTAGATAATTTATTATTCAGCATCATACCGAATATACACTAATGGGCGAGATCATCATGACCAGCACTGTCACCACGAATGAGTGCGTCTCGAAGTAAGTAGCAGTCACGCCACTAACCGGCGCGGAATATATATATATATATCATCATCATCATCATCATTGTCAACCATTATCAATCCACTGCTGGACGAAGGTCTCCCCAAGTTTCCTCCACAACGGTCTGTCTTGTGCCAGTCTCCTCCATGTCACCCCTGCATACTTTCGAATTTCATCCACCCATCTCCTATGTGGTCTTCTTCTGGGTCTTTTCCTGTCCCTTGGAATCCAATCTAAAATTTCGGCTGTCCATCGATGATCTGTCCTTCTGGCAGTATGTCCAGCCCATTGCCATTTCAGGGATTTAACTCTGATCATGATGTCTTCCACTCTTGTCATTTTTCGGATCCACGAGTTCCTCTTCTTATCTCTCCTGGTTACACCAAGCATGCACCTCTCCATGGCTCTTTGAGTTGTCTGCAGCCTTTGTATGTCTCTTTTAGTTAAGGTCCACGTCTCTGCACCATACGTAAGCACTGGAAGGATGCATTGATCAAACACTTTTCTTTTAAGACATAATGGCATATTGCTCTTGAAAATTATGCTGTTTCTTCCAAAAGCTCTCCAGGCAAGTTTTGTACGCCGATTAATTTCATCATCAATGTGACCCTCACTTGATATCTGCTGTCCAAGATAAACGTACGTGTCTGTTATCTCCAGCTTTTCTCCAACCATTTTTATATATATATATATATATATATATATAAGAGCAGAGTTAAAAACAAAAGATACAACTTTAGAATTTGAAACCGAAATTTGCAAAAAAAACCTGAAGATCAAAACGCGCATCGCAGCAGTTATGAAAATTCAGAATTCACATTCTAATAAGAAGAGACCGATGCAATAACGATTTTTTAGCTCATACCAAAAACATAGAAAAATTCATATACTGACAGGTATGAGTAAAAAGAGGATAAAAAAATAGGATAAAAAAATAGCAAATTTGAATGTAGAAAGTGTCGAGAATGCCGAGCCTTGGCTTTATCAAGGATCAGCAACACTCTGAATTTTCTCACTTCCACAAAGACCTGGTTGGAAATGGGTTTCTGCAAAGCCATAGATGCAGCTAATATGCCAGCCAAAAAATTATAACAACCTCCTCAGAGTTACATCATGAAACACTAGTTAATATTATTTTTGCATGCATCTATAACTTTCCTGGCCCAACTCATGCTCATCATCTGCTACTGAAAAGTAGAAAAACGATTACAAAAAAACACAAGTTGTGAGAGTGACTGAATGAATCAAAAGGATTCTGAATTTTTCTACATTCAAATTTGCTATTTTTTATCCTATTTTTTTATCCTCTTTTTACTCATACCTGTCAGTATATGAATTTTTCTATGTTGTTTTTGGAATGAGCTAAAAAATCGTTATTGCATCGTTCTCTTCTTATTAGAATATATCATCGTCATCATCATTGTCAACTATTATCAATCCACTGCTGGACAAAGGTCTCTCCAAGCCCCTTCCGCAACGGACTGTTTTGTGACAGTCTCCTCCATGTCACTCCCGCATACTTTCGAATTTCATCCACCCATCTACCATGTGGTCTTCTTCTGGGTCTTTTCCTGTCCCTTGGAATCTAATCTAAAATTTCGGCTGTCCATCGATGGTCTGTCCTTCTGGCAGTATTGTCCAGCCCATTGCCATTTCAGGGATTTAACTCTGATCATGATGTCTTCCACTCTTGTCATTTTTCGGATCCACGAGTTCCTCTTCTTATCTCTCCTGGTTACACCAAGCATGCACCTCTCCATGCTTCTTTGGGTTGTCTGCAGCCAATGTCACTTTTAGTTAAGGTCCACGTCTCTGCACCATACGTAAGCACTGGAAGGATGCATTGATCAAACACTTTTCTTTTAAGACATAATGGTATATTGCTCTTGAAAATTGTGCTGTTTCTTCCAAAAGCTCTCCAGGCAAGTTTTATACGCAGATTAATTTCTTCATCAATGTGACCCTCACTTGATATCTGCTGTCCAAGATAAACGTAGGTGTCTGTTATCTCCAGCTTTTCTCCATCAATCGATAAATCTTCATTTCTTGTAAAAGCATTGTACACCACTTTTGTCTTTTGAAAGTTCATTTTTAATCCCACTTCTTTACTCTTGTCAGCAAGTTCCTGGATCATACTCTGCAGCTCTGATGGGGTAGTTGCAAAAATGACTATGTCATCAGCAAAACGAAGGTGGGTTAGATAATCTCCATTAATCTTTATCCCTTTGTTTTCCCAGTTCAGTGATTGAAAGACATTTTCCAATCTGGCATTAAAGAGCTTCGGAGATATGGTGTCACCTTGTCTCACTCCTTTTCCAATTTTTATGTGTTGTATTTTCAAACAGCCGAATCTTTGCACTTGCATTTTCATAGATGTTATTAATAATATTAATGTACGCATCTTTAATACCGCAGGATTTCAGAGCCATTGTAACTGCTCATGGTTTCACCGAATCAAAGGCTTTTTCATAATCGATAAAAGCCATGCACAATGGAAGTTCATATTCCCTCGCTGTTTCAATTAGTTCTCTCAGTACGTGGATATGATCTATTGTGCTTCTCTCGGTTGAGCCATGTCCAGTGTCCCCTTCAAGCGGTGTGAAAGAACTTTAGTGAAGATTTTATAAACCACTGATAGGAGGCTGATAGGTCTGTAGTTCCTGAGATCCTCAATGTCACCTTTTTTATGTAGCAGGATCATTGTAGCGGTGTTCCAATCCTCAGGAATCTTTCCTTCATTAAGGCATCGAGTGAAAATTTGGGCGAGTACTGTTTCGATTTCTCCACTTGCTTCTTGTATGATGTCTACAGTAATTCCATCTTCTCCTGGAGCTTTTCCCCTCTTCATGTTCTTGATTGCATGTGCAACTTCTGCAGGGAGGACTGGGAGAACTCTGGTACTGGTACCTTTCATGATGTCTGGAGTACATGTATCATCCCTTTCATATAATTTGGAGTAGAAATCTTTCACTCTTGTCAAAATTTCGCCTCTATTTCTTGTTACAGAACCATCTTCTTTTCTCAGTGCCATAATCTGTTTTCTTCCCTTACTGAGATGTCCCTTTGCTATCTTTAGGCTTTGGTTGTTTTCAATTGCTTTCCTTACTAGTTCACAGTTGAATTTCCTTACGTCTTCAGTGATACTTTTTCGTACTGTCTTGCATAGCTCTATATATTCCACTTTGGAAGTCACATCTTCTTTAATTGTCCTCATCTCTCTTCTTTTTTGCATCAACATTTTGGTTTTTACCGATAATTTGTTCACAGGCAACTTGTTCTTAGACCCTGCTCATTTTGTTGCTGTTTCCATAAGAGCTTTGGTTACCGTTCTGTTAACTTCAGAAATATCCACTTCCTCCGATGTTAGGCCTTCTAAAGCAGAAATCTGTTCTTCAGTTTCAACTTGATGGTATTATGGTGTTTTTTAAGGTTGGTTATGTCAATACATTTTGTTTGTCTTATGAGCTTGCTACGTTCGAGTTTAGTGTTGAGGTGCATCTTACATCTCACCAATCTATGGTCACTACCTGTGTTGAACTTGTTTAGCACACTGCAGTCTTCTATGACGAATTTTTTGTTACACATAATAAAATCAATTTCACTTGTCGTCCCATTTGGATGTCTCCATGTCCATTTCCTCTGTGGCTTTTTCTTGAAAAAGGAGTTCATGATGAAAAACCCTTCTGCCTCTGCAAACTCTACGAGAGTATTTCCACGCTGGTTTCTGTTGCCGTGACCGAATTTACCTACTGAAGTTTCATTCTGCTGCCGTTGCCCTATTTTTGCACTGAAATCTCCCATAATTACCTTTAAGTGCTGCTTACCTTTATTATTTAGATGACGAATTTCCTCATAAAATTCTTCAATTTCTTCTTCAGGATGACTTGTGGTGGGTGCATAAGTTTGAATAATCTGAGCCTGGTATCTTCCCGAGAGTTGGAAAACGAGTCGTGCAGCTCTGTCAGAGGAACTATCAACTTCTACAACTTTATCCTTCAGTTTCTTGTTTATTATAAACCAACACCACTAGTTCTGCCAGTATCAGTCCCACGATAGTAGAAGAGATGTCCACTTTTCAGTTCAATGAGATCTTCTCCTTTTCTCCTTACCTCACTTAGCCCGACGATGTCCCACTTGATATATCATCATCATCATTGTCAACCATTATCAATCCACTGCTGGACGAAGGTCTCCCCAAGTTTCCTCCACAACGGTCTGTCTTGTGCCAGTCTCCTCCATGTCACTCCTGCATATTTACGAATTTCATCCACCCATCTCCCATGTGGTCTTCTTCTGGGTCTTTTCCTGTCCCTTGGAATCCAATCTAAAATTTCGGCTGTCCATCGATGGTCTGTCCTTCTGGCAGTATGTCCAGCCCATTGCCATTTCAGGGATTTGACTCTGATCATGATGTCTTCCACTCTCGTCATTTTTCGGATCCACGAGTTCCTCTTCTTATCTCTCCTGGTTATACCAAGCATGCACCTCTCCATGCTTCTTTGAGTTGTCTGCAGCCTTTGTATGTCTCTTTTAGTTAAGGTCCACGTCTCTGCACCATACGTAAGCACTGGAAGGATGCATTGATCAAACACTTTTCTTTTAAGACATAATGGCATATTGCTCTTGAAAATTATGCTGTTTCTTCCAAAAAGCTCTCCAGGCAAGTTTTGTACGCCGATTAATTTCTTCATCAATGTGACCCTCACTTGATATCTGCTGTCCAAGATAAACATACGTATCTGTTATCTCCAGTTTTTCTCCATCAATCGATAAATCTTCATTTCTTGTAAAAGCATTGAACATCACTTTTGTCTTCTGAAAGTTCATTTTTAATCCCACTTCTTTACTCTTGTCAGCAAGTTCCTGGATCATACTCTGCAGCTCTGATGGGGTAGTTGCAAAAATGACTACGTCATCAGCAAAACGAAGGTGGGTTAGATAATCTCCATTAATCTTTATCCCTTTGTTTTCCTAGTTCAGTGATTGAAAGACATTTTCCAATGTGGCATTAAAGAGCTTCGGAGATATGGTGTCACCTTGTCTCACTCCCTTTCCAATTTTTATGTGTGTTGTATTTTCAAACAGCCGAATCTTTGCACTTGCATTTTCATATATGTTATTAATAATATTAATGTATGCATCTTCAATACCGCAGGATTTCAGAGCCGTGGTAACTGCTGATGGTTTCACCGAATCAAAGGCTTTTTCATAATCGATAAAAGCCATGCACAATGGAAGTTCATATTCCCTCGCTCTTTCAATTAGTTCTCTCAGTACGTGGATATGATCTATTGTGCTGTAGCCACTCCTAAATCCAGCTTGTTCTCTCGGTTGAGCCATGTCCAGTGTTACCTTCAAGCGGTGTGAAAGAACTTTAGTGAAGATTTTATAAACCACTGATAGGAGGCTGATAGGTCTGTAGTTCCTGAGATCCTCAATGTCACCTTTTTTATGTAGCAGGATCATTGTAGCATTGTTCCAATCCTCAGGAATCTTCCCTTCATTAAGGCATCGAGTGAAAATTTGGGCGAGTACTGTTTCAATTTCTCCACTTGCTTCTTGTATGATGTCTATAGTAATTCCATCTTCTCCTGGAGCTTTCCCCCGCTTCATGTTCTTGATTGCATGAGCAACTTCTGCTGGGAGGACTGGAAGAACTCTGGTACCTTTCATGATGTCTGGAGTACATGTATCATCCCTTTCATATAATTTGGAGTAGAAATCTTTCCCTCTTGTCAAAATTTCGCCTCTATTTCTTGTTATAGAACCATCTTCTTTTCTCAGACCCATAATCTGTTTTCTTCCCTTACTGAGATGTCCCTTTGCTATCTTTAGGCTTTGGTTGTTTTCAATTGCTTTCCTCACTAGCTCACAGTTGAATTTCCTTACGTCTTCAGTGATACTTTTTCGTGCTGTCTTGCATAGCTCTATATATTCCACTTTGGAAGTCACATCTTCTTTAGTTGTCCTCATCTCTCTTCTTTTTTGCATCAACATTTTGGTTTTTCCTGATAATTTGTTTACATGCAACTTGTTCTTAGACCCAGCTAATTTTGTTGCTGTTTCCATAAGAGCTTTGGTTACTTTTCTGTTAACTTCCGAAATATCCACTTCTTCCGATGTTAGGCCTTCTAAAGCAGAGAATCTGTTCTTCAGTTCCAACTTGAAAGTATTATGGTGTTTTTTAAGGTTGGTTATGTCAATACATTTTGTTTGTCTTATGAGCTTGCCACGTTCCAGTTTAGTGTTGAGGTGCATCTTACATCTCACCAATCTATGGTCACTACCTGTGTTGAACTTGTTCAGCACACTGCAGTCTTCGATGACGAATTTTTTGTTACACATAATAAAATCAATTTCACTTGTCGTCCCAATTGGATGTCTCCATGTCCATTTCCTGTGTGGCTTTTTCTTGAAAAAGGAATTCAAGATGAAAAATCCTTCTGCCTCTGCAAACTCAACGAGAGTATTTCCACGCTGGTTTCTGTTGCCGTGACCGAATTTACCTACTGAAGTTTCATTCTGTTGCTGGTGCCCTATTTTTGCATTGAAATCTCCCATAATTATCTTCAAGTGCTGCTTACCTTTATTATTTAGATGACGAATTTCCTCATAAAATTCTTCAATTTCTTCTTCAGGATGACTTGTGGTGGGTGCATAAGTTTGAATAATCTGAGCCTGGTATCTTCTCGATAGTTGGATAACGAGTCGTGCAGCTCTGTCAGAGGAACTTTCAACTTCTACCACTTTATCCTTCAGTTTCTTGTTTATTATAAATCCAACACCACTAGTTCTGCCAGTATCTGTTCCACGATAATAGAAGAGATGTCCACTTTTCAGTTCAATGAGATCTTCTCCTTTTCTCCTTACCTCACTTAGCCCGACGATGTCCCACTTGATCCTTTGTAGTTCCTCTTCCAATTCAAGAAGCCTTGAATCAGAAGATAGGGAGCGTCCGTTGTAGGTAGCCAAGGTCAGCATCAAATGGCAGCCTAGTCCGGTCCTCCGGGGATTCTTAGCACCCTCTGCCTTCATGTCGCACTGGCCGCTGCCTTGGCCAGGTACATTCCAGCTGCCGGAGACTGAGGGCCAAGATTTAAGTTGTAGAGTCATATTGGAGGGGATGTAAGGTCAGGTGATGCGTAACATCACAGCCTCTCCTTGACAAATGTCAACCCCGCCTTCTCGTGGTGCATCCTGTTCCCACTAAAGGGGCTCTGACGACCGCAAATAGCGGTATAACTATACCATCGGGATCAGAGGAAATGCTATCCCACACTCACCAACCCGCTTGGCCAGCGTGGTGAGTTATGGCCAAACACCTCCAAAATGACTTGATATATATATATATATATATATATATATATATATATATATATATATATATATATATATATATATATATATATATATATATATTCTATAAAGAAGATACCTAAGCAAAAAAAATACATATATAATTTTGACTCACACCTAGTACAACATAGAAAAGGTTATGTATCTACCTGTGTGAGTAAAAGGAGAAAAGATAAAAAAATAAAATAAAACAACTGAATGTAGAAGGTGTCGAGAATACTGAGAATTGGCTTTATCAAGGACCAGCAAAAACTCTGCATTTTCTCACTTCCACAAAGACCTAGTTGGAAATGGGTTTCTGCAAGGCCATAGATGCAAGTAACATTCCCACCTAAAATAGTTTAACAAATATATATATGTCATGTCCTCCGTAGAGTTGCATGACCTAGCACTAGTTAACAATTTCGCTTGCATCCATTAACCTTCCTGGCCCGACCCATGCTCTTCATCTGTTACTATTAAACAGAGAGAAGAAGATTAAAGAGAACTCAAGCTGTGAGAGTGACATAATAATTAGAAATGATTTTCAGCCATAACGAAATTCCAAGTTCGTTTGAGAGAGAATTTAAACCTGAAAATCAATGCAAAAGAAATCCAAATTTTTACATTGCAATTAAAAAAGGAAATATTAATTTTTAACGAACAGATTTTTGAAAGAAAACTTGAGTCTAAAACCCCTACTCTACAACTTATGACAGCACGAAAACGAGAATAAGTTAAAGATAGTAATTAACTAAAGAAAACTTTGTGAAAGTTATATACCTTAAACAGTTAGTTGCAATATGTACAAAGTATTTCAGCAGTGCTTTAAGTGCATAATTAAGAACTTAACTACTTTGAAAAAACAGCGCATAGACAGCGCATAGAAAAGGAACAAGCCCAGCCATCTTCTGTTCCCAGGTACCCCAAAAGACGCTCAAAGTCACAGAGAAAAGAAAGAGTTAAAACCCACAAAAATGTTAACAGACAAACCAATGCCTAAAAGCTGAAAAGCTAAAAAACAACAGAGAAAAAGTACATGAAGTACAAACATTGAACTTATAAAACCTAGAACCCAAAAACAAGGAAGAGAGCTTACCTCTTGTGTGACAAAAACTTTTCTCCTCACAAGAGAAGAACATGGCTGACCTCTTCCGCCACTCCCTAGACGCTGGGGGGCAGTGAGGGTGGGGCTGATGGCCTCCTCATACAGCAAGAAACCAACGCGCGGAGATTTTAACCAGAGAAAAAAAAAATATATAAACTTAAGACTGTGGATCTGTATGATCAGAAAGAGCAGAATTAACTCTCCAGAATACATGAGAAATATTATAAAATACACGAGCAGTGTATTCAATAATCTTTGCATGTATTAAATCACCTTAGTGAGCTTCTATAGATTAATCAGAATCTTATTAATTTTAATGTTGGTTTTACTATTTTTAGTATAGCTATCCTAGTGTTGAATAACTAGTTTTCTTTTTTATTTGTTTTTATTTTCTTTTATAAACAGATTTTTAAGCTTTTTTTGTGATTTTGTTTATATTATTTAATTTTTTGTTTTAATAGGACCGTCATATCCATAGCACTAAGGTTCCTTTAGGTAGTTAATAGGCATCCTCTAGCCAACTTCCTTACGGCTTTGATTGGTCAGAATCATATTATTAACTGTGTAGAAAATTAAAGCAGATCTGCCAACCTTACTCTATTATTCAGAATAATTTTTCTTAAAGTTCTTTTGATGAAAGAAGAAGGAATTTCGTTCTCTAGAAAACTTTCTAATAGTATATTAATGTGGTAATTGAAGTCCAAATTGTTGCTGCAAATTCTTGAAATCGATAGATATGCGCTTCCATTCAGTACATAATGCTGCCGCTAACTGTTGCTTAGTACTAGGTCTTGGTTCCAAATACCTGATGCGGCGCTCAAATTCATCCAATAGGTGCTCTATGGGATTAAGATCAGGGCTCTGTGCTGGCCAGTCCAAACACGATACGGAATTATCGTTAAACTGCGTCGTAACAGTCCTTGCTTTATGGCTCGGTGCATTATCCTGCTGGTACCAACAAGACTCGGTTAAATAGTATTGCCACAGAGCTGGTAGAGCATAATTGTCCAGAATATAGAGGTAGACGTGCTGGTTAACAGGTTGTCCACGATAACCAATGGGCCGGGACCATACCACGAAAAACACCCCCCCCCCCACGAGTACACTGCCAGCTCCACACTTGACCGTAGAAGCAGTACACTGTGGTAAATAGCGTTCCCCAGGCTACCGCCATACCCACACACGGCCATCAGACTCAAGGATCGTGTATCTTGATTCATCACTCCATAGAACCCGTTTTCATTGATCTACGGTCCATGATAAATGTTCTTTACACCATGCTAAACGACAAGTAGCATTCCGAGTGGAGATGAAAGGCTTATGGGCAGCCGCACGACCACGGTAACACATGGAATGAAGTTCTCTGCGAATGATACGTGTACATACCGAGGTTCCAGAATTTTTACTCACCTGTACACTGAGGTCTTGTGTAGTACTCCGTCGATTAGCTGTAACGAATCTCCTGAGGCCTCGTCGACGTCCTCTATCACTGATTTTCTTTGGTCTGCCGGTATGTTTTGCTACTTCAGGCCCGCCATGTGTCTTCCACTTATTTAGTACATCCAAAACAGTTGACTTGGGTATGTTTAAACGCCTCTCGGTTTCTCTTATGGACAACCCACTAATGTAACACCCAACAATCTTTCCTTTCTCAAAGTCGGTTCTCTTCCACCGCGACTTTTTCACTCAACCTCACATTGCGATATAATCGCGGTCTTCTGGAAGCTTGTTTTTATACTATTTGCAGCTGTACTGAGCATCTTAACAACGCAGCGGATCCGTTCATTTTCTTTCGAAGGGGTGTCCGGTGATTTTTGTCAATATATAGATATGCACGAGACGGGTAATGCCAGTTCGACAGGAGAAAGCGCGTGGATTGGGAAAGGGAAAGACTTACTCGAGGTATAAGAGGAGAATGATTATCGGCACGAGGAAGGTTGGGGCATGCATATCGGCTAACGCTGCTATTGTTGGCTGTTCGAGAGCTCTGTACTGAAGGTTTGGTGGAAATGGTACAAACAGTGACACACATCCACCCAACGTGGCTGAGAGGGAACACCACCACTGGTTGACAGTCGAAGTGGACGCTGGTTGTCACGCGCTGTATAAGACCACAGACGGACAACAATTAATGGTAGACAACCAAAGCTCACACAGAAACGCTTCCGAGTGCACAATCCAGCGGACGCTTTTACTGATGGTTCTAAAGAGTCAACGGCTCGATCATGGGACCTAGTTGACTGACTGTCATCGATCGCTCTGCCTGTACTGCGCACGGGAGCACCGTTACTAGACACTGACAACAGGAAAAGAGTCGTCTTGTCCGATGAGCTCAGGTTCTAGCTCCAACATACCGATGGACGGGTCCAAAAACGGTTGCAGCTGTCGGAACAGCTGCAAACAGAACGTACGGTTAGACAGAAACCGCGCGGAGGTGTCATGGTATGAGTGTTGTACTCGTGGCACTGGGTCTCCTCATCCCCGTTGAAAACGCTCTCAGATCCTAGCTAGGCATGGTTTCGGAACAAGTATCGTCGTACATGATGGCCGAATGGTACTAAACATTTTCAGAAAGACAAGGCCCGCATTGTCCAAGAAAGGTTCGAGGGCCATTTCCAAGCATTTCATGTGCTACCCTGACCGCCAAACTCCCTCGACTTGAATACCATCGAGCATTTGTGGGATGGAGGAGCGCACAGCCTTCTCCGGTCCACGCCCGTGCCTCGTTTTGGTACGCTATTCTGCTCAGAACTGGTACAGAATACCTCAAAACACCTGGTAGCTAATTAGTGCCGTTGCCACGACGCGTGCTTGCACTTACGGGGAAAGATAATCTGGCACTCTATTAGGTAGGTAGGTGGTCATGAAACTATGCCTCATGTGTGTGAATACAAATATATATGCTGGTGTGTGTGGAATAATTAGGAAGTTTCGACTCGTCAAAGTACACTGTACGTCTGCGGTACCAAAAGAGTCAATATACATTAAAAAAAGTCGATGTATTCAAAGTGTCGTACCACACTTTTTTCGCATCAAAATTGGGAGAAGGCGTCGCACATCCTTAAATGTATGTTCATTCTGCCTCCCACTTAGACAGGTTACGGAGCGGCTACTTGGCGACAAGTGTTCTGCTTAGGCAAAATATTGGATTGTTGTGATCTAAATCCCCATTTCAAGGGACACATGAAAAAGTGATTTGTACACAATTCGTTAAATGCATGTACCTGGTGTATTAATCCGAAAAGAGTTGTCTGTGTCCGATCATACGATACTAGTAGTGGCGTATCTTAGGTCCGAGACCTGGGCTACAACCCCCCCCCCCCCCCACACACACACACTACTTGTACTGTTTTTTTTTTTTTTTTAAATTGCGAAGTTTAACTTTTATTTGTTAAGTAATAGAAGAATCTTTACCCTAAATTTTAGGTACTTGCTATTGCTAACATGATACTAAAGAATTATGAGGATTGGGATTTGAACACTTATTTGTACATGAACTCCATTCTTCTTTCCTTTTGTGTGAACTTTGAGTGTTATGTTTTCATAAAAGTTTCTTCCGAGTACTTTTTCATGTTAAAAAAGAATGGTTTTCTCTATTGACAAAACAGTTAAGTTGCTCGAATGTACATGTCCTTGTGTATAAGATATATCTCGATTCCTTTTAATGCAGAAAACCTTCTTTCGGCAGTTGTAGTTGTTGATGGAAACTTTAATATTAGGTCTGCTAATTTGTACACCTCACTAAACACTATGTCCAATTTATTCAACTTTATGTAACAAGTAATGTCTCTTACTGATTTGCTTTTGTATTCATCAAGGGAATAAAACACCTTTAGTTCATTTTTTAGTCGAACTGTATCAAAATTTGAAGCATAGAGATCTTTAAGTTCTGACAGTAGATGTTCAGGGAAGGTTGAACAAAATTTATCAAAACAGTTGGAATCCAACAAAGCCAGGAATTTAAGATTTAATGTCACTCAATTTAATTCATTGCCACTTCACACAAACTGAAACAACTCTCGCGAAACACGTGCCCTTACGGGCGGGAGCATGCGAATGACTGAAGTACTCTAAGTCTTCTTTTTCTGAGCGAACCGTTGCCCAAAGTAATGGCCCATTCCCCTCCACCCGCTCAGTCATGTTGTCATGGAAACGCTAGCAGGCGATCGTATGGAAGGCATTCGAATCAGATCAACGAAGAATGTGGAATAGCTGGTTGCGTTACGCCGTTGGTCTTCTCTCGCCAGACTGAGTCAAAGAAGCGAATCCGCACGTGTTTTTTTCGCAGCGAAAGCATCGACATATCTTAATACCGTTGATAATTGACCTTTATTTGTGTATATTTAATTGACTTTTATTAGTGCATTCTCTGGGCTTCGCAGCTAGCCTCGAATATACGCCACTGGATACTAGGTGTATGCACGATACAGGGAAGACCAAAATCCCATTTTGCTCATGATTAAAAATGAGTTTTAAGCGACAGCACAAACTGCTGATGTGGCTGCAAAGCATAATGAGCAAGACGGGCTCAGAAACCTAAAAACGACGCGGACGTCAATCACGTACTCAGACAGTTCGGGGAACATGGACGCCATCCTTGAATTGACTGGTTAACCAAGTGAATCCTTGAGCGCAGTGTGGTTGGTCACCCAATACCTGTGACTCACAACCAACCTTCTAAAAATGAATGAGACAAAATCAATCAAATTGTGGTTAAATAGTAGTTAGACAACAGATCAATGGATTAGAAAGCCATCTGCAATTTGTTTCTTGGAGATCGAAAGCTGCTGAGAGTTGTTCGAGTAACTGTCAAAAAAAAAAAAAAACTCAGCGTTTATAATATGTGATCGGTAATGTGCTACCACACGAAACTTGGAAAGCGGAAATTCGTGGTATCTTCTTACGATGTTTTGCGGATGCACAATAGCCTTTAAAGTTAGACAAACTGCGAAGTGTATTCTATAACACCTTCTTACAAAGTTTACCACCTGCTGATCAGTAAATAAAACATACTGATTGCCAATATGTTACTGTTTAACGTCCTGCATAGGTTAACCGAAACAAGAGTCAACTGGTCAAACCACGGATTTCAGCGACTATACTTAAGACAACAAAAATTAATATGGTACGTGCTTAACAATTCCTCAGAAATCCGTCATAAAAAGTAGTGGAAATTCAATTCAAGCACAGTAACAGTAGGAACAACCAACTCTACCTCATCGCGGTCGAATTGCTGTCGTGCTGGATTTAGAGTTGATCGAACGTTTCTCTCTTACAACTGCATGACGTCACAGTTTTCTTACTAGAAGCAAGCAGCCACACGCAAATACATTTAAGATACATACACTGGAAGTTCCTGTGTAAATGAGTGGCAGCAGCTGGGGACATTTTGATCGCTGTGCTTGTACGGCAAAACGGCAAGTTTCCTAGCAACGTTAATAAGCTTTTTTACCTGGGCGAAAGATGGAATTTTACGTTGTTATAATACTGCGCATTAATTTTTTTTCAAAGGGGGATAAATTGGACGTTGTACCTTTTAACTTACGATTAAAGAATACATCATTACCGTAATTTTTGGGGACATGAAATAACTAATGAGAAACGTCGCTTGTCCTACGTGTAAAAAAAATTTCGGTTTCAGTTGCTTGCAAACTGCGTGATCTAGTTGCGTGAAATTCGTATTTCACACTCTATGTCAAAAATCATATTAATGTGGCCATTTGCTTATTCTTAAGAGAAGTTGCCGAGAAAAATCCGTTAATTGGAGGTTTTTCCCACAGTGTTATGCGTTCGTAATAGTTACTCAACGGGAGAAAAAATAAATTAAATTAAATATGATAGAAACAAATGTACTCTTCACATAAGTTAGAGTTCAGACAATTTCAAATCTCGGAAATTGAAAATCTCTGAAAAGAGAATTGCTTAAATTGAAAAATTTGTAGCTCATTAAAATGTTTTGTTTAAATGAAAATTTGTTTAGTTCATTAGATTTGGTAATATTATTTTCTGAAATACTTTATACATACTATTATAAAAACAAAAATAATAAATCTCACTGGTTATATATACTGACGGAAAAAAATCCCAACACCAAGAAGGGGTTGTGTTAGATAAACGACAGTTGGTAGGCGGTGAGAGTACATCCGTAAGATGACGTCTATGCAAATTTCGCGCTCGGCGCATACGTGTGGCGCTAGTAGCGCCCCTCGGAGCATGCAAAGCAGATTTGCTGTAAATACGCGCTGTAACGTTCGTGAGCGTTAGTTATCGTTGAGATTCGACGTACTGTGTTGATGTTAGTTAAGAATGCCACGAAGAAGACGAAGAAGACAATATCAACAGCTCACGGAGTTTGAACGAGGTCGTGTAATAGGGCTACGAGAAGGTGGATTTTCGTTCCGCAATATTGCAGAACGACTTGGCAGGAATGTAGCCACTGTGCATGATTGTTGGCAGCGGTGGTCAAGGGAATTTACTGCCTCAAGAAGACCGGGTTCCGGCCGGCCACGTGGCACTACTGAGAGGGAAGACCGCCGTGTACGGCGTATGGCCGTGCCGCATCGTACCGCGTCTGCGGCAGCAATTCGAGCTGCAGTTGCCACCACAGTGACACAACGAACTGTTACAAATCGGTTACTTGAAGGACAGCTCCGAGCCAGACACCCTGTAGCGTGCATTCCACTTACTCCAAACCACTGCCGTTTGCGACGTCAGTGGTGTCAAGATAGAGCTCATTGGAGGACGGAGTGGAGATCTGTTGTGTTTTCTGATGAAAGCCGGTTCTGCCTGGGTGCCAGTGATGGCCGTGTGTTGGTTAGAAGGAGGCCAGGTGAGCTCCTGCAACCAACCTGTCTGCGGCCGAGACACACTGGACCTACACCTGGAATTATGGTCTGGGGAGCAATTTCCTATGACAGCAGGAGCACTCTCGCGGTTATCCCACGCACTCTGACGGCACAGTTGTACGTCGGTCTGGTGAATTCAACCTGCTGTGCTGCCATTCATGAACAGCATTCCAGGGGGTGTTTTCCAACAGGATAACGCTCGCCCGCATACCGCTGTTGTAACCCAACATGCTCTACGGAGTGTAGACATGTTTCCGTGGCCTGCTAGATCACCAGATCTTTCACCAATCGAGCACGTACGGGACATCATTGGAGGACAACTCCAGCGTCACCCCCAACCAGCATTAACCGTCCCTGTATTGACCGACCAAGTGCAACAGGCATGGAACTCCATCCCACAAACTGACATCCAGCACCTGTACGACACAATGCATGAACGTTTGCGTGCTTGCATACAACATTCTGGCGGTTACACCTGTAATTAATGTACCAGCATTTCACATTTATAATGGCTCTTCTCGCGCTTACAATAAGCTGTGATCTTGAAACCTTAATCGATTAAATATGTTACCTATACAAATGTATTGCCGCCATTTCATTCCTCTACAACTATTTTTTCGTGATGTTGGGATTTTTTTTTCCGTCAGTGTATATGAAAAAATGGATGTAACTGATATAAACACGCGAACGCCTTTAGTAAACAACGAGATGTGACAGATTCTTGCCATACAATGCTGATCTACAAATGTCGCACGGTTAACTTACGGTTTTCCAGTCTATGTATTTTGCAGGTCTTTGGACACACGCGCACGTTTCCTGATGGACTGTTTGCTTGCTTGTTTTTCCTGGAGCTTATCCAAAAAAATGAATCGCTAAAATTCTTATCTTTGAAGCCATTAATCTATAAAAATGTAAAATAAAATGTTTACTGTTCACGACTTGGAGAAGTGTTTCCTATCAAAAACAATAACAAACAGTAATGGACAAACTGTATCAGCCGAAAGGCGAACCGACAAATGGTAGATGAACATAACACGTCTCCAGGTAAATTCGTCGAAAAAGAAATCATCGAAGGCGAAAACATCGGAAGCGAAATCGTCGAGGACGAAATCATTGAAAACGAAACCACAGAACGGAAAATTTATCGCAGGGAAAATTTTTCGAAAATTACGAGTATCAATATATGTAATCCTCACCGTGGAATAATATAGCAGTATTTTTTTTTTTTTATTCGAGGTTTAACGATCACCGTGAGCAACTCACTCAATGGGCTATAAGCAGTCGCCCGTCCCTAATTTAGGGCCACTGCTTCCAGGGAAGGCAGAGAGCCAGTGCCGTAAGACAAACACAACATCCATGCCTCACCGGGATTCGAACCCGAACTCCTATCGGACGAGCGATCAGAAGCCATCACTTAGACCACTGCGCCACGGGGGCGGCCAGCGGTAATTCACAAGACCATGTTGGGAGTTTTCATTTGTTGGTCGAACGTATGAATTCAACACAGTAGCCCAAAACAGTTAATTTTCCTCTCATTTGAAGAACAATATTCATTCCATTTACACTGGGTGATACTGAATTATGACCACCTTCCTAATACTTCGTAAGTCCTCCTTTCGCCCTCAGTACAGCAGCTATCCGACGTGGCATTGATTCAACATACACTGAGTGATCACTGAATTATGATCACCTTCCCAATACTTCGTAAGTCCTCCTTTCGCCCTCAGTACAGCGGCTATCTGACGTGGCATCGATTCAACATACACTAAGTGATCACTGAATTATGACAACCTATGTAATACTTCGTAGGTCTTCCTTTGGTCCTCAGTACAGCAGCTATGCGACGTGGCATCGATTCAACACACGCTGAGTGATCACTGAATTATGACCACCTACCTAATACTTTGTAGGTCCTTCTTTCGCCCCCAGTACAGCAGCTATCAGAAGTGGCATCGATTCAACACACACTGAGTGATCAGTGAATTATGACCACCTACCTAATACTTCGTAAGTCCTTCTTTCGCCCTCAGTACAGCAGCTATCCGACGTGGCATTGATTCAACATACACTGAGTGATCACTGAATTATGATCACCTTCCCAATACTTCGTAAGTCCTCCTTTCGCCCTCAGTACAGCGGCTATCTGACGTGGCATCGATTCAACATACACTAAGTGATCACTGAATTATGACAACCTATGTAATACTTCGTAGGTCTTCCTTTGGTCCTCAGTACAGCAGCTATGCGACGTGGCATCGATTCAACACACGCTGAGTGATCACTGAATTATGACCACCTACCTAATACTTTGTAGGTCCTTCTTTCGCCCCCAGTACAGCAGCTATCAGAAGTGGCATCGATTCAACACACACTGAGTGATCAGTGAATTATGACCACCTACCTAATACTTCGTAAGTCCTTCTTTCGCCCTCAGTACAGCAACGATTCAATAAGATGACGGAAGCAGTTGGAAGATATGGCCAACTAAGCTGTGTGTAATGAGGCCTTCATTGCACACATGGAGGTGATTAGTGTATGCAGACGCCTGATACGTCATTCCATAGTGCGCCGTTAGTCCTTTACGGGACTTATATCGTAGGAGTACGGAGGCCAATCTATATGCCGGAATTCTGAAATGTGTTCCTCAAACCATTTCTGCACAACATTTGACCTGTGGCTCGGCACATTGTCATTTTGAGAGACACCGTCGCCATTCGGAAAAAAAGTGCAACGTTGCTAAGTGTACAGAGTCAGCAAGCAATTCACGATAGTGGACACCAGCCATACGTTGTTCCACATATACCGGGGGTCCAGGTTCCTTCCAGGTTAACATGCCCCACGTCATACAACCGCATCAACTGAAGACATCATGCCAGGATGGATGGAGTGCGATATTGTTTTTGCGCCAAATGCTACACGACCATCCACAGAGTGGAGTAAAAAAACGCGATTCGTCAGACCAGCGCACTTTTTTCCAGTCATCCGACGTCCAACTTCAATGCTCATTGCACCAGGTGAGCCTTTTGCGCCTATGAACCGTGGTTAGAACAGGATGTCGTCTGGGTCGTCTGTTGATGTAGCCCATACGTGCGACGCATGGTCATGACAGATACTACTCTGAGTTGACCTATGTTGTATTGGGTAGTCAACTGTTAAACAGTGCTGCATCTGTTAGCCTGTACGAATCGTGGGACCCGGCGCTCCTCTCTCACATCAACCTTCCGCTGACCTGTGCAGTTTTGCCTCTGGGTTGTTGTTTGGCCATTTTCACGCCAGTCCTGATACACTTTAACAAGGGCGGCTCGCGAACAACTCACCAGTTCAGCTGTTTGGAAAATCGAGACACTCGCTCTCCGTGCTCCCACAATCTGTCATTTCTCAAAGTCCGATAAATCCTTCCGTTTACCTATCACGCTCCGAATTTTACTACCTATTGCTCTATACTCACACCATATATTTGCTACGTCGGTATACTAAACTAATCATGTCCTCTCGGAAATCACGTGGTCAACGGGACACATTTACTTTTGATAGGGTGGTTATAATTCAGTGATCACTCGGTGCACTGTTTAATGAAAGAAATATAAAGATATATTTATCCACGTGCAGCGATGCCGGTTTCCTATGGACGGGCGCTAGGTAGCGTTGGCCCAGAGCATAATGGACCCGCTTCAGTTATTCGGCATAGAGCTTCGCGTTCAAAGTCTGACCATCTGGCAAGAGTTCCCAGTGCACAGGACACTCTTAATTCCAAGAAATGCACAGCATGACTTTTCTCTCGAACCGCTCTCTTTGCATCTTCAGCCACTGGTTCCCA
Organism: Macrothele yani; assembly: GCA_039090855.1. Classification (NCBI taxonomy): domain Eukaryota; kingdom Metazoa; phylum Arthropoda; class Arachnida; order Araneae; family Macrothelidae; genus Macrothele; species Macrothele yani. Next base: position 123,294,605 of record CM076996.1, read on the forward strand.
GTGGTAAGATAACGTAGGAATATCCACTTTTCATCACCTGCGACTATACAACGCCAAAACCTATCGTCCTGCAGATTTAATAGCAATCTGCGACAGAGAGAGAGGCAGAGACACAAAGAGAAAGAGACAGACAGAGAGAGTGAGAGAGAAACAGAGAGACAAACAGAAACAGAGTGAGAGAGAGAGAGAGAGAGAGAGAGAGAGAGAGAGAGAGAGAGAGAGAGAGAAACGCAGGTGACGGACGATGGTAGACTAATGGACCCGCTTCAGTTATTCGGCATAGAGCTTCGCGTTCAAAGTCTGACCATCTGGCAAGAGTTCCCAGTGCACAGGACACTCTTAATTCCAAGAAATGCACAGCATGACTTTTCTCTCGAACCGCTCTCTTTGCATCTTCAGCCACTGGTTCCCAGTGGTAAGATAACGTAGGAATATCCACTTTTCATCACCTGCGACTATACAACGCCAAAACCTATCGTCCTGCAGATTTAATAGCAATCTGCGACAGAGAGAGAGGCAGAGACACAAAGAGAAAGAGACAGACAGAGAGAGTGAGAGAGAAACAGAGAGACAAACAGAAACAGAGTGAGAGAGAGAGAGAGAGAGAGAGAGAGAGAGAGAGAGAGAGAGAGAGAGAGAGAGAGAGAGAGAGAGAGAGAAACGCAGGTGACGGACGATGGTAGACTCCCACCTCAGAGCTGCCAATTGTCGGGTACTGGAAACGGGGTTCGCTCTCATAACTTCGACAGGGGTGTCAGTGTTGGTGGACGTCCTGACCTCCGCTTATCTCCGAGACTGGTGTCGCCATCATTTGGACGCCAAAACCATTTTTGTGCATTGCTGCTGTGCATTGATCTTCCTTGTCTTCAACTGCACAATTTTTTCCCGCTTCCACGTTTAACCCTTTTTCCCCAATAACATCCCAAGAGCACCCGAACAGCACGTTTATCGACCTCCATCTCCAGCTCGCTTGACAACGCAATGTAGCTCCGTGCCAAATGTGCATCATAAGGCTCGTGTGTTCCACGTCATCGGGTTACCCAGTCGATGCTAGCGCCTTTCGCACATGAATGGAGACCCAACATCATGTGTAGCTCACAATGGGACGAATTCTTGACTCACCTTTATATGAATATATTGAATTATATAATAATATATATCATATAATATATTATGATATATGAATATATTGGGTCTGTGAAAACACAAAATTGTCGGTGACAAGTATCGAACCAGCGGCTCCGGAGTGATGTGTTCTAACCGACTAAACTATTTGGTGTACAAATACAGTAAGTTTTAAAGCGTTTTTTGTGTGACTTATACCGCTAATTTACATGTCCAATTTTCCCCCGCGTTGTTGTCCTGTGACCGTAATTGGTCCACAGTATAAAATGTGGCATAGAAGTTAGCACAACAGTCAAACGCACTTGCACATCGGTAGGTGAAAGATGCCAAGCGATACAGCATTTATTCGACACTGCATTCGATGTGATTTTGATGTTAGCGACCGAGAACGTTGCGGCGCCCCGCAGAAGGTTGCACATGAACAACTGCAAGCATTGCTGGATGAAGATTCGTCTCAAACGCAAAAAGAACTAGCTGAACAACTGGGGGTAACTCAACAAACCATTTCCAATCGTTTACGCGGAATGGGAAAGATTCAAAAGGAAGGAAAATGGGTGCCACATGACCTGAGCCAGAGGAACAAGGATGAGCGTGTCATGAAGTGTTTGAATCTGTTGAATAAACAACACATAAAGTATCTCCTGTTGGAAAATCGTTACGGGTGATGAAAAGTGGATATAGTACAATCCCAAACGCAAAAAACACTGGGTAGACCCCGGTGAAGCAACGGCTTTGACATCGAAACGCAATATTCACTCCAAGAAAGTTCTGCTGTGCATCTGGTGGGATATGAAGGGTGTGCTCTATTACGAACCATTCGAACAGAGTCAAACTGTTACTGCTGATCGCTACAAGCAACAATTGCTGCGATTGAACCAGAAAATCTGTCGGAAACGTCTATTTACAGGCAAAGGATTGCGTCCCGTTAAATTACTGCATGACAACGCTAGGCCGCATGTCGCGAAATCGGTCAAGGAAACGTTATTGACGCTTGGCTGGGAAGTTTTGGAACACCCGGCGTATAGTCCCGACATAGCTCCTTCAGACTATCATTTGCTCCTATCGATGCAACATGGTTTGTTTGCTGTAAGGTTCCGGACATGTGACGAAGTGCAAAAACGGGTTGACGACTTCATCGCGTCACACGACGAAGTATTCTTCATGGCTGGAATCAGTCAGCTGCCCGACCGATGGCGGTAGGTGATAGATAATAACGGCGCATATTTTGATTCGTAAAAGTATTGTTGCTTTCTCTCAAATTACATGTTGCGTTGTCTTAAAACGCTTTAAAACTTATTTGTACACTTAATACACCGACGGAATGTATTGCTGCAGATTTGTCGTCTTGACAAGTGTTTCACCTCTGCAGTACGTCACATCATCTCCCTCTTAATTTTTTTTTTTTTTTTTTGTAGCGAAGAAGGAATTTTCCTTTCAGACGATGTGTGGAACAAACATCAGACATTTTTCGAAGATCTCAACGACCAGTAGATTCATTTTCCACAATCGGGTGCCAATGTGAAATATACAAATCTGTCGGTGAGAGGGATCGAACTCGCGCCTCCTCGCTCCGGAGCTAGTTGTTCTAACCGACTAAATTACACCGACGGAATGAATCGCTGCAGATTTTTCGTCTTGACACGTGTTTCATCTCTGTAGCCCAAGTTCCTGATCAGTCTGCAAGAGATTTCAAGGTGCCAAAAAATAATCCGCGAGTGGTCACTAGGCAAAGTAGCTACTAAATGCGGAAAACAATAAAAATGTGAACAGGTAGACATTAAAAAAAATGAGAGAAAAAAAATTACAATGGTAACTACAGCAATTACAATGATAACTAGCCTCAATAACACTGTGGCCCACTATATCTAGAATTTTGCCACCATTTTCAAGCTCAAACAAGTTTTATGGAATAAAATTATATTTAACAACAATAAAGGACAGAGACATTCCTAGAAAACAAGTTACGATTACAGCACAAATATTCGCTCCGTCCTATTTCCGTTTTCGCAAAATGTTTCTCCATTTTCAATCTCAAATACAAAGATTTATGCAATTAAATGATGATTAAACAATAATGCAGTACAGGAAAAACATAGCAGCGAGTGGAGCGATTACGGGAAAAATCTTAGCTGTCTTTAGCTTCCGTTGTCGAAAGTTTTTGCCTCCATTTTACGATTACGGGAGAAATTTTCGCTCCGTCCAACTTCGATTATCGGAATTTTTTTTTCAATTTCCAAATTTTAAACACAAACATTTATACATTTTAATTTATATTAAATTATATTTAATGACCATATAGGGCAGAGAAAACAACGCGAGAAAAAAAAAGTACGATTACTGCTCTCCGTCTAACCTGTTTTTGGAAATTGTTGGCTCCATTTTGGAACTGAAACACAAACATATATGCAATAAAATGATATTTAACAACAGTACCGGATAATTCTCTCTTAAAACATCGAGGGAACATCACAAGAAAAAAAAAATTACTGTACAATTACGGGAGAAACCTTCACTCCGTCTTACTTCTATCCATGATCGGGAGTCTGGAAGAGGATTTAATAGGGTTCTGGGATATCGTTTTTGTCTGCAGGGCCAAAATAAATCTGCGACGTACGTCACCGTGATTCTGCTACGTCACAGGCCACAGAGCTAACACTACAGCTCTTATGTTCAAACTAGAACTTCCCTGTAGAGACAAAAATAAGTGATTTTGACTTTTCGTCAGAACTTTTAATGCTTCGCGCTTTCATGGTTCAACTTTCACCATCATAGATTACCGCAGATACCTATGATGAATCAAAGGAGATTGGTATCTTATTAACTTATAATTTTCGCGGTAGTTACACATAACCTGCATTACGAATCCAGTTTCATCACTGAAGTATAACGAGTGTTACACATCGACAGCTCTGTGGTGGAGAGATTTAAACGAAACGCACAAGTGAGGCGTCGGAGAACTTTAATATAGAACTCACTCACGCAGAGTTAGTGGCATTGTCGCCGACTCACATTGTAATTTATTTCTTAATTGCGAAGTCATATGCCGGAAATAGCAGAAGCAATTCGTTTCTAAGTAGCGCTTCTTCCAGCAAGGGCTTGCTTTGGGAACTCGGAAAAGAAAGGCACTCTGTTAAATTGTCACGAGGATGCGTGTTTCTCGGGTGAGGCTGCAACGACGGTTTTATTAAAATAATAATGTGATAATTATGCCCTGAAACAGGTTTCCTATAGCTGTGGTTACATCATTTGCACAGCCATTCAACACGCAAAATATGTTTTAAAATGCGGTAAAGGAAACACTTGATGCACTCTACACTGGAAAAAGATACTTTTATGTGCTTAGTAATACAACTAAATGAGATAATGTTCACATTACAACAACAAATTAATTTTTTGCGTAAACCAAACTTTATTAATTTCAGCAAGCGAATTACGATGATATAGAGTAATTATATTTCCTTTTTGTTAATTTAGTGACATAACTGACTCAGCGTAATTTAATAAATAATGTTTTTTATTTATTTTATTTAGTTGTCGCATCCATAGCATAGTTATATTGTCGTGACAATTAGTGATTCTTGAAACAACTAGGAAAAAAGAGGGAAAAGGACTGACCTAGCCCTTTTCTCCCTGAAGGGAAAGTTACAAAAAACATTTAACAAAAGACAAACCAGCTTGCGACGATATTTAAATCTATAGAAATAATTAATGTTAGTTATTCCTCCCACTCCTCCGTAGTCCGCCTCCCCACCATTCCCCCGCCCCTTATTTTTCTCCGTGCCAGAACAGTCCGATTGGCGATAGTTTACGGTGTTAAAATATAAAAAGTGAAGCAACATTCCCAAGACCTCCATTTATTTCCAATATTACACCAATCTGAGCTGTGAGTTAGTTTCGATTCAGAATCATAATCATACTCTCCCAGATCCGGACAACTCAACCAGAGATCATACATTATTAGTATGAAGTATCATAACGTGTTGTTTCACATTTTCTGCGCTTTCCTCAAAATTACTGTTAGTTTAGATTTTTCCTATGAGATACACTGAAGTGCCAGAAAAACTGGTACACCAGTCTAATACTTGGTAGGTCTTCCACGGGAGCGCAGGACTGCAGAAATACGACGGGGCATGGACTTCACTAGCTTCTGGAAATATGCTGTAGGCAATGCACACCATACTTCCTGCAGAGCGTTCCACAATTCGGGTGTATTCCGAGGTCTCGGATTCCTGTGTTCGATAGCGCGTTGCATGGCATCCCAAATGTGTTCTATCACGTTCACATCTGGGGACTTGGGTGGGAATGGCAACACCCCAAACTCAGATGAATGATCCTTTAACCATAACGTGGCGTCCCGACACTTGTGTGGAGGTGCATTGTCTGTTGGAACAGGCCCAACTCATCAGCATGAATGGGTGTACCTCGTCAGAAAGGATGCGCACATAGCGTTGGCCGGTCACAGACGTTTGTAGACGTACAAAGGGGTCCCAGTGAAATTCAGCTAAACACACCCCATACAATTACGGACCCCCCAACAGTCGGTACAGTTCCCTGTTGACATGCAGGATCCATGGCTTCGTGGTGTTTGCGCCACACACGAAACCTTCCATCTGCCCGATACAGTTGGATACGCGACTCGTCAGACCAGGCTACTTATTTCCAGTCATCAAGTGTCCAGTGGCGGTGTTGCCGTGCCCAAGCGAGGCGCATAGCTCTGTGTCGTGCACCCATCAAGGGGACTCGAGTTGGGCGTCGGTTCACAAAGCCCATATCGTGCAGGGTACGTTGCACAGTCCGGACGCTGATGCTTGTTGAGACTCCAGCATTGAATTCCGATGATACCTGCGAGAGTGCTGCGCGCCTATCGCGTGAAACGATTCTTGACAGCTGACGATGGTCACGTTCATCCATGTCTTTTCACGGCCACACTGGTATCGTAGGTTGGAGGTTTTGCCGGAATTCTTGTAGTCACGGTACACCCTTGCAATGGTCGTCCGTGGAAATCCGAACTTCGTTTCTACCTCCGAAATATTATGGCCCATCTCACGAGCGCCAACTATGACACCGCGTTGAAAATCATTTAAATCGTTATTACTTGTCATTCTCATGCCGAAAACAATACTGAACCACTATATAGTATATAAGGAATGTAGCAAATTTATATTGCATCTGCAAGTTTCAGATCAAAAGCACTGCAATTTTCCTGTCTTATCCATTACTCACGTTTGAAATTAAAGTGTTAATCTTCAGTTAAAAAAAAAAAAAACTTTTTTCCTGCAACTTTTTCCTCCATTTTTTCCCATTCATAATAATTAATTAATAAAAAGACATAAAAAAAATTGCATTGCGATTCTGGAGCCTGTGAAAACACAAGTTTTATCCACGCTGGGCATCGAACTCGGGTCCCCTCACTCAAGAGTAAGTCGCTCTTCCAACTGAGCTACGCGGACATGTGCTCTCACTGCTGCCTGCCTTTATCTCATGTGCGTCCTGCGGCGCAGGCACGCCACTAGCCCCTTGATGTAAATCAGGCCCTGGTGAGAACTAGTATGAGTGAACAAGTGCAACTATCATTTCCCCTTCGAACACGAACAAAAGATTACGAAATAAAACTGCAGCACAGCAATCATTCGACCATCTCGTTACGTGAACGTGGGACAATTAGTTACATTTGTTACTGGACAGAAATACACCGTACATAATCCCAAATACTGAGCTCACACGAAAAATCCAAAATGATGTGTTATTAGGAACCCTTAAAGAATTCTAGCATCCCTACATAAAAATGTGCAGAGGAAAAAATGGCAAAAATTAATTATCTATATAAAACAATGCATTAAATTACAGTATGCAACGGGACCCAAGATCCTTAAGTTATAGAGACATTGTTGTTCTGCTCTTCGGAGCCACAGGCGGTAGTCATCGGAATGAACGTGATTAGGTAGAAGAGTCATTCTTTCGGTGACGAATTTTACTTATTTCTCAGGAGATGACGCCAGAAGTGTCAATTAGTTGGTGACAGGTTGCCTGAACGATGACTGCGATCCAAGGGGGAAATGGGCGTGCTGAAGTATCTACTAACATAACATACAGTGGATTTCAAATGGTGGACACGTGTAACAAGAGGAATTGCGGAAACAGCTGAAGGTGATGAGCTTTTCATAAGCAGATGCGCTGGAAAATGGAGACGCAATTAATCTCTACTTGGTGTAATATTTTAATTCCCACCTTAGCCAGCAATTGCTTTAGTTCTAATAGAAAATTCATCTGTAAGTCTGATAAATAAGACTTTAAAGCAACAGCGAACGTCTCATTTGAAACTATAGAAATTTGTAAAAATTGATTTCTACAGTCATTTGCAAAAGTTTAAGAGCGCCTGTCAATTTATTAAAAATTAAGATTTTCAAAGAAACAACTAATTACTTATCAGAGATATTTGAAAAAATGACACCACAGATGAATACTTACATTCTTTAACAAAAAAAAAGACCGAAATTTATGCTTTGTGTGACCATCTTTGTTTTTTATAACGGACACAATAGTTTTAGTTTTCTGAAGGAAGTGTTTACATGGAATAGAGTGAAAATATGCCAATAATAGCATTACAATGCCGACCATGTATTTATGAAGAATTATTTATTCGGGGAAATTCGTTTCCCAATTGTATATGACGGACAGAATACGATGTGGCATACTCTCAATGAGGGATTTGGAGTAGTCACTTGAAATGTCTTTGCACCACACATACTTTATTGTGTCGATCAAAGCTTGGGAATTTGATGGCTGTTTTTCTGCTACATTGTCTTTTAAAATGGTCCACAAATTTTCGATGGGGACTATTACCGGGCCAGTCAAGCACAGTTATGTTTTTCCTCTGCAGGTATCCTTTACTATCTTTGATTTGTGGCATGGAGCAACATCATGCATAAAGGTTGTGCATCTGTGTGCTTGCATATGAGTTAACAGCTTCTCACGTAACATTTCCACATAAAAAGGAACAGTCGTGATAGTGCCTGTCGGATAAAAGAATAACGAAGCAGTACCGGATGCTGACATAGCACCCCATATCATCTAACTGGGCGGATGTCTCACCATGCTAGCGGTGTATTTTTCATCAAACCTTTTGCCTTTTGGTCGTCGAACATCTGCTTCACGTGATTCAAATTCACGCACAGTTGATTCATCGGAAAAAGAACTTGGCTCCAATTTTCAGCAGTCCACGATTGATGACGCTTTGCAAACTGGAGTCTTCTTTTTCATGACAGAGGTTAGTCTACGTTTATGTGCAGCTTTATAAGACTTTAATTCAAAATCTATGCTAAGACATCGGGAAACAGTGCTGATATTAATACCAGACCCTTTTGAATGTAGAAAGGCTTTGATTTTCTTGCACGAACTCCTAAGAGAACGCATAACTATTCGCCTTATGGTATTGTCATCAACTGGTTTTGTTTTCCTTGGACGTCCACTTCTCTTTCGGTCGCTAAATTCACCTGTATCTCGATATTTCAACATCGTATTACGAATAGCAGTTCTGCTCACATTCACCTTTCTGCTTATCTCACGTCTGGAGTATCCTTCATGATATAAAATCACTATTGAGCCCTCTGAGTAACACGTAATGGCGCTTTTTTGCTCATTTTTATAGAGAAAATACGTTCGAAACCTCTCAGCATGAAAACCATAGACAAACTGACGCTCACACGCTTTTCCCAACTATGTCAACAGCTGCCGCTGTAGGATGATGCAACACCGACAGGAAGTTGAGTAATACAGACAGTAGGTGACGCAACCGCAGAAATATCTTAATACCAACATGTGGTCTTAAACTTTTGGAAATGACGTAATTATGGTGAATAAATAGCAGCGATGGGTGCACCGGCACAAATTTTTACCGATACAGAAATTTCACAATATCTTTATGTTTTGAGAAAGGATATTAGAAGACGAAAGCCGTGGACCACTGGGAAACTGCACAGTAGAAATCTGTGTACTGTTTTGGGGGATTTATGTTCAGATATTTTTCTGTTTTTTAAACTTCTGTGGAACATGGAAAAACTCAAACCTTTTAATAATACGTTTCGGAGATTGAAGTTACATTTCAGAATAACCAAAATTTGTGCAAAGCGCAAATTTGTCTTAAAGTGCGCAACGTTTCGGAGCTTGAAAGGATGAGGTCCCCAGTGAGATGTTGAAGACGCACAAACGGGAGCAAATGGTCATCCAGGATATAACGGTAACGTTGACCTGTGAGGGGCGATGTCACACGTACCAGGGGGTCCCATTTCAGTCCACGTAAACAGTCCCCAGACGAGAATGCCACACCCATCAGCTTGAAGAGTACCCAGCTGACAAGAAGGACCCATCGCTTCATGTGGTTTGCGCCGTACTCGTATTCTGCCATCCGCATGTACCAACGTGAATCTCGACTCATCAGTCCAGGCAACATGTTTCCACATCTCTAGGGTGTAGTGGCGATGTTCCCACGCCCATGCTAATCTTTGCAGCTTGTGATGAACAGTCAACAGCGGTACCCTCGTGGGATGATGGCTTTTGTACCCCATAGCGAGGAGATGGTTCTTGATGATGTGGCTGCTTACACGTTTTTGTGCACCAGCGCATAATTTGCAGAGGGATTTCTTGCACTGTGGCCCGTCTATCCGCTGGTACAATGCGAGCTAGCCAACGATGACACCGCTCATCCACACGCTGTTGTCCGCGGCAGTTGGCTCTTGCAGGGATGGTTTTACCGCATTTGATGTACTCACGGTGCACCCGTGACACAATGGCTCGTGAAAATCCCAGTGCCTGCACGACTTCCGAGATGGAGTGACCCATTCGTTGGGCCCCGACAATTTGTCCACGACCAAATGCGCTTAGATCCTTCGTCTTACCCATACTGCGTCCGACTCTTACTGATTCCCGTCGCATCACTCCTTATATTGTCGAATCGTTGCACACGTCATGTCGTTTCCGTATACAGGGCCGCCCACAGCGTCACATTTGCATAACGTCTCTAATTCAATTGCTGTTCAGTGTATTAGTGGGTTGCCCATAAGAGAAACCGAGAGGCGTTTAAACATACCCAAGTCAACTGTTTTGGATGTATTGAATAAGTGGAAGACACATGGTGTGCCTGAAGCAGCAAAACGTTCCGGCAAACCAAAGAAAATCAGTGATAGAGGACGTCGAAGACTCAGGAGAGTCGTTACAGCTAATCGACGGAGTACTGCACAAGACCTCAGTGTACAAGTAAGTAAAAATGCTGGAACCTCGGTATGTACACGTACCATTCGCAGAGAACTTCATTCCATGTGTTACCGTGGTCGTGCGGCTGCTCATAAGCCTTTATCACCACTCTGAATGCTACTCGTCGTTTAGCATGGTGTAAAGAACATTTATCATGGTCCGTAGATCAATGAAAACGGGTTCTATGGAGTGATGAATCAAGATACACGATCCTTCAGTCTGATGGCCGTGTGTGGGTATGGCGGTAGCCGGGGGTACGCTATTTACCACAGTGTACTGTTCCTACGGTCAAGTGTGGAGCTGGCAGTGTACTCGTGTGGGGGGTGTTTTTCGTGGTATGGTCCCGGCCCATTGGTTATCGTAGACAAACCTGTTGAGCAGCAACGTCTACCTCGATATTCTGGACAATTATGCCCTACCAACTTTGTGGCAATACTATGGAACCGAGCTTTGTTGGTACCAGCAGGATAATGCACCGAGCCATAAAGCAAGGTTTCAAAATCGCTTTATTCTAATTTATCATAAGAAAACATAAGAGGAAGACGTACAGTATTGGGCATCTCACTGGGAAATAATACAAAACTGTTAAAAACATGATGGTATATACACTGCAATGACAATGGGGATGAATAACAAATGCTGCAAGCAAAGCTTATTGAATAAAAAATTGCAGAAGTGACAAAGAGAAACACATCGTGTTACATGACATTGGCTGGGCATGATTTACAGGATAACACAGGCGAAACAATAGTACACAATTAGAAAAAGAACAGCACAAACACCGCCGTGAAGGTAAAAACATTACATACATGAGATAAAAACACAGCGTGCACAATTGTGCAAGTTATTTAACGAGGGCACCAAAGCAACATAATACAGGCGGGGTGAAAGTAAGTAATATACACGAGTAAGCATGAAAATACACTGAGATGGCATTAGCATTCACAATTCAACGGTAGCGTGGATTGCACGAGTCGTAGAGTGGAGGAGGGCCACCAGGGTGCCACGGAACTCAGCAAAGGAGGTGTAGAAGCAAGGACTGTTACGGCGTGGTTTGACGATAATTCCGTATCGTATGTGGACTGGCCAGCACAGAGCCCTGATCTTCATCCCTTACAGCACCTATGGGATGAATTAGAGCGTTGCATAAGAAGTTTGGAACCAAGGCCTACTACTAAGCAACAGTTAGAGGCAGCATTATGTACTGAATGGAAGCGCATACCTATCGCTGTGTTCCAAAACCTTGTCGAAAGCATGTCTCCAAGGGCAGTGCATGCATAAAGGCCAAAGGGGGATCGACACTGTACTAATGTATGTCAATAAATGCTATGTTGTGTTTCTCTTCTAGGTGTCCGGCGACTTTTGTCAATATAGTGTATATTTCATTCCATATCATTGCTTCCAAAAACTTGATTGAGACAATTCTTTCTTTGGATACCTTTCACAACGAAGACCATTTTGAGTACAATTTCTTTTTCAAAGAATACGCAATTTCCTCTGTAAGGAGCCTAAAGGTACATGTAATGCAAACATTTTTTTTTATATATACCGAAAGTGTCTTAGGCGATGTCTCTGTATATTCCTTCTGTGTGGTCTGCCTGCTTCTGAATGACGGCGACCCAAAGTTTTGGAAGCTCCACAATTCCAGTCAGATCTCCTCTTTTGTTCATCTGTCGGACGTGCTGGGTAACCGCTGTAGAAAGGTCATCCAGGGAGGAAAACCCTATCCATGCATGGGTTGCTTGAGCTTGGAGAACAAGTCAAAGTCTGGTGGACTCGTGTTTAGGTTATAGGGTGCGTGAGGTAACCATAGTTTCCACTCTTTTTTTCCACCAAAAAATTCAAGGACTTTTCAAAGACTCATAAAAATTTTCAAGACTATATTCGAGCCCAATAAGAACTCACATGAAACACTAAAGTAAGTTGTAACAATCAGTCAAAAATTTTAATTATAGTTATATTTAAACATAGAGGCATACCTTGGAGAGGAGGTATTATTGTTCCACAAGATTTCAGGTTTCCTCCTCACTGACACAATGTGTTACACATTTAACAAAACAGTTGAAAGCAAAATATTTTTCATTAAAGTCAAACTAACTGAAGAATAAAATATAAGAAATTGAAAAGCAACATCCCCTTGGGCACTATGGAATATGGTCATTAGTTGCAGACAAACACAAGGAAAACACTAGAAAAAAATTAACGTTTCAGAGCAGAAACTTAATTTTCATTAGTATGACTTAAAGCTAAAAGCATCATCAAGTTGCAAGTATAGTTTATATGCAAAAAGTTCCCCTTTTATCCATTTTTACTTATAAAATGACTTATAAAATGTATATTTGGTTTTACTTACGTTTGGAATTCTTTTGGCTCTTACACAGAACTACAGATGTATAATATATCTCTTATATATACGTATCATCATCATCAACCATTATCAATGCACTGCTGGACGAAGGTCTCCCCAAGTTTCCTCCACAATGGTCTGTCTTGTACCAGTCTCCTCCATGTCACTCCCGCATACTTTTGAATTTCATCCACCCATCTCACATGTGGTCTTCTTCTGGGTCTTTTCCTGTCCCTTGGAATCCAGTCTAAAATTTTGGCTGTCCATCGATGGTCTGTCCTTCTGGCAATATGTCCAGCCCATTGCCATTTCAGGGATGATTTTACTCTGATCATGATGTCTTCCACTCTTGTCATTTTTCTGATTCACGAGTTCCTCTTCTTATCTCTCTTGGTTACAACAAGCATGCATCTCTCCATGCTTCTTTGAGTTGTCTGTAGTCTTTGTATGTGTCTTTTAGTTAAGATCCACGTCTCTGCACCATACGTAAGCACTGGAAGGATGCACTGACGTATATTATACACTATATTGACAAAAATCACCGGACACCGATTCAAAAGCAAATGAACGGATCCGCTGCGTTGTTAAGCTTACTGCGCCAGCCAGGAGCTGCAAATGCCACAAACTACTGTTTGGCGTGTTCTTAAACGGAAGCTGCAAATGAAATCCTACAGAATTCAAATTTTGCACGCTCTGAAGACCGACGACAAAGTGCAGCGTGCTACCTTCGCTGAAACCATGCAGAAAGCCATGAAGGATGACACATTAGCTCCACGCCCAATTTTCAGTGATGAAGCTACCTTTCGTATCAGTGGCAAGGTAAACCGCTACAACACTGGCATATGGGGCACGGAAAAGCCTTTTGCTGTGATTGAACATGAGCGTGACACACAGAAAGTCAATGTGTTCTGCGCAATTTCCAGTGTGAAGGTCTTCGCACCTTTTTTCTTCATTGAAGATACAGTAAAAAGTAACGTTTATACAGATAAGATTCAGCAATGGCTACTTCCACAACTGGATGGCGATTCCGAGAACTACATCCTACAGCAAGATGGAGCACCCCCACATTGGAACATGCACGTTCGCCAATTTTTGAACGAAATTCTTCCAAACCGTTGGATTGGTCGTTGTGGACAGGACGACAGGATTTTCTGAAAGTGGCCCCCCAGGTCTCCGGAACTTACTCCTTGTGACTTCTTCTTGTGGGGGTATGTCAAAGACCATGTGTATGTGCCACCTTTGCCGAGAACACTGCACGAACTAAATAAAGATGCGCATTCAGTTTGCTCTGGCATCAGTGACTACGGGCAGGCTTCATAATGTATGGCGTGAAATGGATTACCGTTTAGATGTTGTCCGCATTACCCAGGGGAGTCACATAGAACATTTGTGAGTTATGGAAACAAAATTCTAAACTACCTTCTTTATTGTGCAACAATGTGGTCTCTGTATCTATGTTCATAAACCAGGTATTGTTATTTGTAATCGGGGCAATCATTTTGAATTACCCTGTATTATATGTTAACAACGATATTACAAAAGCTATCTATTTGAGTACATTACGTAAATATATATATATTTTTTTGATTGGAGGTTTAACGACCACCGTGAGCAACTCAATGGGCTATAAGCAGTCGCCCGTCCTTAATTTAGGGCCACTGGTTCCAGGGAAGGGAGAGAGCCAGTGCCGTAAGACAAACACAACATCCATGCCTCACCGGGATTCGAACCCGGACCCCGTTCGGACGAATGATCAGAGGCCATCGCTTAGACCACTGCGCCACCGGCTTACGTAAAATAAATGTTCTTAGTACGTGGTACTATGTGAAGTCTAAACGTATCTTGTTGTTGGGAACGAAGTAATTAGTGACCGACTACTTGACGTTCCGATTGATACAATAAAGAGTGGAATTGGATATCTGTAAGTATTGTCTAACTTACTCTGTCGGTTATTCTAAAAAGTGCTATTCATGTTCAGTTAAGGTTTCAGTTATTAAAAGCAACGATACGAACAATTTGGAATAATACGCGTTAAGCTTCAAGTTAAAGTAAAGTTAAACCCTTAAAATAATAGTTTTACACAACAGGTTAAAAGCCATTATTTGTTAAGATTGAAAGCTTCACGTGTAAAAGTCGGTCGAAGATTCTGAACACACAAAGTAAGGCGCAGAAATAATACGATAATTAATATGAAGTAAAATGTGATTGTAATCTTTACAACTGCGCCTAAAGCATAAACAATTTGTTTCACTAGTGAAAAGATCACAATAATTTAAAAACTAACTTTCGATTTTGGACAAACTCGGGTATAAATTCTGGGCTCAGAACGCCCAGTTTAATGTGACCAGCAGCACTCAACGCATACAGGTCCCAATTTAATTCGAAACGCCTTCACTCCCCAGCTATACAAATATTGACTGAATATCAGTAAGAGCTATTGATCCATTCTTTGGGAAGGGGTCCTAATGTTAGGAGATTGCATGCCATGAGGTCATCCTTCTGATGACTCGCTCAACCATCTGTGCCTGTGCTTCCCGAAGATCATTTTGGAGGGAGAGGATCGTTGATTCCGCACTTTAGCATGCGGACACCCCGTCAGAAGTTGAGACCACCATTTAGATATGGTTCATACACCACGGAACAGGTTTGCCCTTCTAGATGAAGGGGAGATGAACGACCATAAATGTTCTGTTCAGTTCTTTCTGTTATTACGAAACGTCAAAACCAAGTGCGCGAAGACTCACGGGGATTTATAGAGAAGAACGCAGCAGCTGTTTTCAAATGCAATAAATTATTTTACAAGAGAACACTCTTGTTCCAGCTAAAGATAACTCATACGACATAAGTCAATGTACTGTGCGAAAGAGAGAGGAAAAACAGAAATAAAATGGAACTCGCACTGAAACTTCAGCGATTGGGTTTCCAAAGGCTAATATCGCAGTTCTATTCACAGTGCACTAAAACTGTTTTGTATCGCTTTAATGATGAACAGGCAAACAACCTCACAGAATAGAAATATCTTTATTTATTCACTTCTGCGGAAAATGAATTCTCAGATTTTTCCAGATATCGATTGAGAACGGAATAATAATTTTGATTGCACATTCAGACTATTATTTCAAGTTCGATTGCAAAGCAGTGTAAAACAATAGTTGCATATAAGTTTGTTTGTAACTATTATCTTAACATTAAGCTATCTTCCTAGTGAAACACTGAAGCTTTGAGTTTGCTAGTTTACTTTTAATTTCAACTTTCCTGTAAAACACTCTACAGCATATCTCACACGGTCGAGTCACATTATTGTGACCACCAGATAATATCCGGAGTAACTGCCGTGTGCAGCGCGGACAGCAGCTAGACAGGCTGGGAGTGACTCAATAAGGAGCTGGAAGGTGTTCACAGGTATGTGGAGCCATGCTGACCGCAGTGCATCTGACAGCTGCTGCAGGGTGCGTGATGGAGGATCCATAGAGCGAACAACACGATCGAGGTGGTCCCACAGATGCTAAATTGTGTTTAATTCTGAGGGACTAGGGAGCCCGGGAAGTACTTTGAAGTCTTCAACGTGCTCTTCCAACCACTCTCGGACATTTCTAGCTCTGTGACACGTCGCATTTTCGTGCTGGAAGACCCCATCCGACCCAGAGTAGCCAATCAGCAAGTATGGGTGTACGTGGTCTTCAAGGATAGATTCATAACGAATTCGGTCTATAGTACCTTCCACAGGTATGAGTGGACCCAGACAATGCCACGAAAACATTCCCCAGACCATAACGCTCCCCCACTAGCTTGTGTTCTTGCAGCAATGGTTGAAGAGTGTTTTGTTCTCCGATGTTTCTCGACTTAAACGCCAACGTCCATCCGTTCGATGAAGCTGAAAACGTGACTCATCGGAGAACGCAATCCTTTGCCAATCAGCGTAGGTCCAATTCCGATACTGCAGCGCAAATGTAAGCCTTTTCTGCCGATGCAGCTTCGTTAGCATAGGTAGAGTGACCATCCTTTTGCACCGGAGCCCCATACGCTGCAGAGTTCGTTGAACTGTCGTTTTAGACACACGTCCGGTAGCCCCCTGGTTCATTCGGCCAGTGAGTTACTCCACTGTAGCGCGTCGATCAGCCCTCCCGAACCTTCGCAGCCGACGTTCACCTCTCACATCAATGGCACGTGGTGCTCCGTAGTTTCCACTTCGCTTATTAAATGGTGCCATTTCTCCAATCACGATACACTTTAACCACAACAGCACGCGAACAGTTCACACTCTGCGCTGTTTCAGAAATACTGCCATCCTTGGCCCGAAAGCCTATATAATAATCCTTTTTAGCAAATATGATAAATCGTTCCTTTTATCCATGATAGCAACGAGTGATATGTTTTCAGATTGCCTACAGCACACCTTATATGCCCTCCACGCCAGCTCACGACACGTGCTTTCTTTCATTGGCTACGCGCTATTGACGTCAAAAGTAGGAGGTGGTCACAATGATTTGATTCGACTGTGTATCACCTCGGACTTCTCAGTCGTAGAAGCTGAAATCTTAACTAGCATATAACTATATTACTGCAACACTATGGACAAGGATTTAGAGAAAACAAGGTTACTCACAAATACAATATTTTATTATTTTCATTCAGTTCGTCGTTATTCAAACATCTACAAATCGTTCGGAATCGGAACAAGTAGCAGCACTTGAATCACAACAAACGTGAAAGATTTCTTAATATAATAGATCGTAACTGTCTAATCTCTCCAAACATAGAATCGTACATAAAGTACGATTGAAAGACTGACAACATCAGGTGTTCTCTATCATAGCATAAAAAACATTATATAGTACACAGAGGATCGCCTAAACATCATAAGCACACTAAACCTTGAACATACAGACTCTTATCGTTTGAGTCTTACTACGTAACTGCACTTTGACCTAATGTCAGGTGTTGCCAAAGTTAAATTCATCGAGAAGGAATCTGTGGAATTAGAACAGAAAAACGTTTAACGAGAAGAACCTGGATTTACAATAGAATACAAGACCCAGGAAGGCTAAATTAGATATGGCCGCCCCGGTGGCGCAGTGGCCAAAGCGATGGCTTCTGACCATCCGTCCGTGATGGGTCCGGGTTCGAATCCCGGTGAGGCATGGATGTTGTGTTTGTCTCACGGCACTGGCTGGCTCTCCCTTCGCTGGAACCAGTGGCTCTAAATTAGGAACGGGCGCCCATTGAATTGCTCACGGATGTCGTTAAACCTTCAAAAGAAAAATTAGATATGTACGTCACAGTGAATACAGTACAAACTAATTTTGCGCAGAAAACTCTACGCAGAGTTTCAAACATAAACGGTTCAATAAATATTGGACTTATTGTCGAGCACAATCGATGTTTTAAAGCAAAATCCTCTCTGCTCTTGACAAAAGACATATCCTCGCTACAGATTTTAAGCCTCTGTGTATCCAAGCAGCAAGATAATATATATATATATTTTTTTTATCTTAAACTACCTAATGATTTTCATTTCGCAAACGGAATTCTTTTAAGATTAAACGTTAAGTTGTGCCTTCAGGAAATGTATGCGAACAAACATTACGACCACGGGTAGATAGCTCTCCAGCAGCATTCATTATTCTCGTACGTTTTTAGTGTTTTCCAGTGTGGAAGAGACTTTTGCATCATTTCCCCCATGCTAGAATTGCACTTGAACTCGGGAGCGCCGAATCAAAGGCAGCGGCGTAACTGCAGATTTTGGGCTCGGAGGCAGGATCATGATTTGGGGCACCAAGTGCTTAATGGGACCAGTCCTGAAAAAAAAATAGTTTTTTTTTTTTTCCCCTACAGATTTTGATGAATCGAATGGTATACGACACTTGATAAACAGAAAATAATTTGTAGGCGAAAAAAATATTCGAAGTTAGGCGTACAAGTTGCACAAGTAGGCGTTCCCAGCCACATCTGAGCAAGCGTGAGACGGTCGGAAATCTGTCGTCATCCTGGGAAGAAGGGAAACAGATTCTAGAAGGTGCGAAAAAGCAAAGGAAGACGGCGAGCAGAAAGCCGAAGTTCAGCAAAGCAGAAGAAAAGTAATATGACGCGGGAGGCTTCTAGTCACAGGGCTTCGCTTTTTGCCTTCCCTGAAAAGTTGTGGTTTTGTACATTTAGGAACATTTTTCTCATAAACCACTGAAGATAATGGCTTGAATTTTTTTTTATACCTTACTGTAGGCTATATATCAACAACTACCTGAACTAGAATCATGACTAAATAATGTACTCAATTAAAATAAATACAATTGCTAATGAAAACGTCAGCAAAATCGACAGCAATTTTGATTAATTAATACAAAATTAATTAATTGACCGATTGCGAAAATTCTAGTTCAGGTGTTGTATATCCTTAGGAAAATGCATGCCAAGTTTGCAATTGATAGGCCAAGTCTATCGTGAGAAGCATGTACCTAAGTGCATCGAGACCTCCCATAAGGTTAACATGCGAAGCCTAAAACGGGAATGGTCCCCTTAAAAGACGAGGAAGTTAAAACATGTACAGTTAGTAGTAAACTAAAGAGTACTGTGGAATAACCTATAAACAGGGTCAGGAGCGAATTTACAGGGAAGCCCAGGCGAGGGGGTCCCGCGATGTTGGCGTGCCACCCATATAGCAGTTCTTTTCTTTTTCATTTTGCCCCACAAACAAATAAATTAAAAAAAAAGAATTAAGTGAGGGATAAATGCACTGTTCTGAGTATTGGAAGGAAAATTCCGCCCGAACTCGAAGCATGGCATCTCTGAATGTAGGCTGACTAAAAATTACTTTGAGAGTAATATTGCACTACAACAGAGCACAGAGATTTGTTTAGACTATAATGAACATTTTGTCGCTTAATTCAGTATTTAATATGACTGTCCATCTTTCAATTAAAATTTATTTTTCCACATTTAGTTGAGTTTAAGAGGCAATCACAAGACTGTTACCAACACGAGTAAAATAGCATTGGAAAAGCTGGTTTTATGATACACACTAATCGATTTCATCCATGTTCGGGCTGTTCACAGGATCTGTTAGCGAGATGGAATAATCTTATGATATGCGACAGCAGAACCCACACCGCATATAGCATAAAGGCCAATTAAAGCAAGGCGGTAAACTAACAGTATGAAACACATTCTTTGCTAGTGCAGTTCTTTCTTGACCATCCGTATAAAAGTTGTGACTATTCTTTCTTAACAAAGACTTTCGCACTTGTAACTTCTGCAATTTGTTCTCCATCAGGGTCAGTGGCATAGCCAGGAATTTCTTAAGAAGGAAAGGGGGAGGGGGTGCTCCATGGATTTGGTTCATCGGTGAAATCTCTAGCGAATAAGCTCAAAATCTTTAAAAGTCAAAAAACAGAAAAAAACATTACCGAATTTTTTTTTAAATTTATATACTTTCAATAAAACTCAGACAAAGAAGAAAACAAAGTACAAGAACTCCAAGCAAGACTCAAGTATGAACTAAAATAGCAAAAGCAGGTACATATAACAAAAGAGTCAATTACAGAAATAGATACATAATGTCATTAAAGACAGAAAGCAAACACGAAAAAGAAACAAAGAAATAGCAGAAGACCACAGACCTACAACTCCAAGTAATGAGATAGAACACCAATCACTAGAAACCATAAACTAGAACAAAAGACAGAAATGTCGTCTTCATCAGGAGCACACCGCCATTTTGAATGGCTTTTCTGGACACCACAAAGGTTAGGTACACCAAAAACCTGCGGAGGTGTTCTAAAAGCCAGCAGACCTGAAAAAACATGAATCAACAACCCCAAGGTTTAACCAGACACAAGTTGGCAAATCCCCTAATCAAAGAATAGCAAGGTACAGCAAACCGGAAATAGTTATTGGAAGGCTGCGGTTACGGAAAAAGGACCGGAAGCCATATAGCGGAAATTAGCAAAGACCAATAGTGAACGAAAAGGTAATATGTTCAATAAACTAAGTGTTTTAATATCCAAAGACTAAAGAAGCGGACATTTACAAATTGACTTACGGCTGCTTAGAAACTGCCGAAACATATATAACAGGAAACCAAGGAGATAATTATTTGTCTTGAGGCGAGAAAAAAGTGTGGACAAGCGTCAGCTAATACTTCCATACTGTTGCAGATAGATAAACATCTATGAATTTGTGAAATAATAATATTTCTGTGGACTCCTGAACATGGAAAACAAAAGGATAAAGATTAATGAAGATTATCTAACCCACCTTCGTTTTGCTGATGACGTAGTCATTTTTGCAACTACCCCATCAGAGCTGCAGAGTATGATCCAGGAACTTGCTGACAAGAGTAAAGAAGTGGGATTAAAAATGAACTTTCAGAAGACAAAAGTGATGTTCAATGCTTTTACAAGAAATGAAGATTTATCGATTGATGGAGAAAAGCTGGAGATAACGGACACGTACGTTTATCTTGGACAGCAGATATCAAGTGAGGGTCACATTGATGAAGAAATTAATCGGCGTACAAAACTTGCCTGGAGAGCTTTTATAAGAAACAGCATAATTTTCAAGAGCAATATGCCATTATGTCTTAAAAGAAAAGTGTTTGATCAATGCATCCTTCCAGTGCTTACGTATGGTGCAGAGACGTGGACCTTAACTAAAAGAGACATACAAAACTGCAGACAACTCAAAAAGCATGGAGAGGTGCATGCTTGGCGTAACCAGGAGAGATAAGAAGAGGAACTTGTGGATCCGAAAAATGACAAGAGTGGAAGACATCATGATCAGAGTTAAATCCCTGAAATGGCAATGGGCTGGACATACTGCCAGAAGGACAGACCGTCGATGGACAGCAGAAATTTTAGATTGGATTCCAAGGGACAGGAAAAGACCCAGAAGAAGACCACATGGGAGATGGATGGATGAAATTCGAAAGTATGCGGGAGCGACATGGAGGAGACTGGCACAAGACAGACCGTTGTAGAGGAAGCTTGGGGAGACCTTCGTCCAGCAGTGGATTGATAATGGTTGACAATGATAATATATATATATTACTTTAAATTCGTACTCAGTCCTCTTCGGGAGGGACCGGGCGGGGGTAAGAATCGAGGACCCTTTCCCCTTGGCTACGCTTATGGTAAGGGTATATCATGAGACAAATATTATATTTCGCCTAGATAGCTATAATAGTCTTTGGTTTATGGTAGCAACAAACCACAGATACACACACACGCACATGCACCACTATGAAAATATTCAAATCATATTCGGGAGGAGCCCAAAATGAATATTTCGAACATTTCTGTTAAAATTTCGAAGTTGACTTTTCTGTGATTATCATACTTTTCGTACAGTAGTACATATGACAAAGCAAAGATATATGGACAACAAAAAAGTTTTATTTTTTGAAGGATGGCGGGCAAAGAGTGGGGGCTCCAAAATCGATACCGTGCGCAGAGCTAAATCAGCCACTGTACAGGATGCTAAAAAACATTATGCGCCCGAGTGGGTGGAGAGAGGCAGCTGTGAGCAATTGACGTTTGAGATATGCCCACATTTCCCTATCACCTTGCTTGACACAACTCAGAGAAAGATGGAGTCAGCAGATACTAAGTACGCTGGAAAGGGAGTACAATGTCCCACATTAAATTTGTTCCATTTTCTAAAATATCCAGAGGCGATGGAAGCTGTTAATTTATTACTGCGCCATCCAGCTGATAACAATGAAAGAGAAGTAGTGTCTTGAAAAGGTCAGTCCGAGAAAACTTCATACCTGTTTTTTAGCACGTCTTTTGTAGAAAAAAACAACATCGTGCTTATGTTATCGGTTTGTCCGTCCGTCCGTGGACAGAACATCTCTGCAACTATTAGTACGATTTGAAAAATTATTTTTGCATTGAAATCTGCAAATGATGATCCGTCATTTCGTTGTTGTTGTTTTTTATTTACGGTATACGATTTCGCCGCTAGAGGGCGTAAATGCAGATGATATCGAATTCAAAATATATTTCATTCCATATATTTGCTTCTAAACATCCGATTGAAAAAATTACCTTTCGATTCCATTTATGTCGAAGAGTATTTCAGGAATAGTCACTTTTTCAAGTTACGTGTAGATTTTCCACTAGGGGGCGTAAAATTAAATTGCGTTTTCCCCGATATCTCTACTTCTACAACTCCGATCTGAAAAATTCTTCCTGAACCGGGAACAGCACCTTGTGGGAAATCGTTTGCATATAATTTCTAATTTTTGGTAAAGAATGGTTTGGCCACCAGGAGGCGTAAGCGTTAATTTCTGATTCGGATGTATTTGCCACAAAATGTGGGCTTCTAAAATCTGGATTGGAAAAATTCTTTCGGGGACCGATGCCACTCACGTCGATGAACCTTTTCGAAATATTTTCTTCTTAAAATAATGCATGGTTTCTCCGCCAGGGGGCGTAGATGTATGTCTTATTTTTGTGAATATCTCTACTTCTAAGAGTCCGATTTGAAAAATTCTTTATTTG
Organism: Macrothele yani; assembly: GCA_039090855.1. Taxonomy (NCBI): domain Eukaryota; kingdom Metazoa; phylum Arthropoda; class Arachnida; order Araneae; family Macrothelidae; genus Macrothele; species Macrothele yani. Next base: position 123,317,822 of record CM076996.1, read on the forward strand.
TTGGATAGCGTTTCCAGTGCGAAATGTTTTTCATATAATTTCAAAATTTTCAAATAAATCATAGACTTTCCGCTAGGGGGCGTTAAGGTAAATTGCGTTTTCCCCGATATATCTGCTTCTAAAACTCCGATTTGAAAAATTCATCCTGAATCGCATACAGGTCCTAATGCGAAATGTTTTTCATATAATTTCTAATATTTGGTGAAGAATGGTTTGGCCACCAGGAAGCATAAGTGTTAATTTCTGCTTCTGATTTATTTACAGCAAAATCTGAGCTCCTGAAAACTCGAGTGAAAAAATTATTTCATGGACCGATACCGCTCACATGGAAAAGAAAAACCTTTTGAGAATATCTTCTTAAAATAATGCACGTTTTCCCCGCCAGGGTGCGTAGATGCCTATCTTATATTTGTCAATATCTCTGCTTCTAAGAGACCGATTTGGAAAGTTCTTTCTTTGTTGGAGAGCGTTTCCGCTGCGAAATGTTCCTTATATAATTTCAAATTTTTCTTAATGCACAAGTCTGCAAACAGAGGGCGTCAGTTCACGATTCCGTTTACAGCAATATCTGCGGTATTAAAAACCCGTTTCAAAAACTTCTTTCTTCGGTCAGATACTATACCACTTCCATTGACATTGAATAGCTTTGAAAATTTTAATTCGCGTCAGAACGGATACAAAAGACGTGCTAATTACACCCGAAAATTCGGTGTCAACTTTCTTGTTATTTATTTATTTCGCTTTCGGAAATCCCGCGATTAGCCATCTTTACCTTTTTGCAATTGCGCCATAAATGTTAAATGGTTCGCTGACTCTGACGTTACCAATTAAACAACTTTCACTCGTTTTCTCACGAGTATCCAGACGATTTCAGAATAAGAAGCATTTTGTCTACTGTTTGGTCCTTTTGTTATCAGAAAAAGTAAACAAGCATGAGTGTTTGAAACGGGCAGCTCGCTGTCCCACAAAAAAATGTACGTGGATAACATTCCTCCAGCCCATAAAATATCTTTGTGACCGCGTACTTTGCCCATATCAGTAACAGAACAGCTCTTCTAGGGAAAACCAGTGGGTGCGTTGCGCAAGGGCTCCCAACTTACAAGGGCGCACTGCCGGAGTGTTGGTAACTATCGATTCGTATGCCAATGAAAAACGTTATTTAATTTTTAATCACTTTTTCTTAAGGTTAGTTTATCATAGATACAATGGCGTGCAAAAATTAAGGACGAGACGGTTTTTCGAATGTAACGTCGTGCAGAAGTGCTCCACATCGACTCAAATCATACCATAAGATCCCCAAGAAGTAAGAATATGGGACAAGTGAGCAAAACCGTCCAAACAAGGAATCCAAAGGATACAAAGGCACTTTATTGAAAAGGCAGCTTCGAGCACAACTGGACAGAAGGCAGAAACGTCCATGTGACAGGCGGCTGCCAAATATCATCACCCCTGACTGCGTTGCAGGATTTACAACGTCTGTCCATGCTGAGGACGAGGGGTTGTCAAGGAGCTGTTGAGACATCGCGGCCCATTCCTCTTGTAGCGCCAATCGCAGCTGCGGAATCGTTGCTGGCGGCTGGTGACGTGCTGCCAAGCGTCTCCCGAGAAGGTCCCACACGTGTTCGATTGGATTTACGTCCGGGGACTTTACGGGCCAATCCATGCGTTGAATATCTTTACTCTCCAACAGTTCTGCGACAGCCACTGTACGATGAGGTGTAGCGTTGTCGTCCATGAAGAGAAACTCAGGACCCACAGCACCTCTAAACAGACTCACGTAAGGCAGAAGAACCTCGGTACAATAGCGGACACCAGTGAATGAACCTCCTTGGAAGATGTGGAGGTCAGTACGGCTATCAAGCATGATACTGCCCCAAACGAGAACTCTGCCACCTCCAAACCGGTCCCTTTCGATGAGGTGTTGCGTGTTCCCTGCTCTCTCCAGATGTGTATACGTCCAGAATCGCTCGTCAGACTAAATCGGCTCTCATTCGTAAAGAGAACTAGACCCCATTGCTGATGTGTCCAGTTCTTGTGTTCCTGGCACCAGAGAAACCGCCGTCTCCGATGAGTAGGCGTTAATAGCACACACTGTACTGGTCGTCGTGCAAATAGACCACCTTTGTGCAGCCTCTTGGCCACGGTAAAACGCGATAACGGACGTCCAGTTGTCTGTTGCATGTGCCTTGCGATTTCTCCCGCTGTCTGCCGTCTGTCTTTTCTCGCCTGTAGGACAATATACCGGTCGTCCGCCGCTGTGGTTGCTCGTGGACGACCACTGCTAAACTCTCGGACAGCTGTTCCTGTCGTTTGAAATGCTCTCCAAGCTCGTGAAACGATGCTGTGAGCGATCCCGAACTCCTTGGCCACTCTAGTCACACTTCGACCTTCTTCCAACATTCCAATGACGCGACTTCGGGTATAGTCATCCAGATGTCTACTGAATTGCCTGTTAGCCATATCACATGGTGGCAGCAACTCGACGTCGTTCAAACCGATGTACACCGTGCATTAGCTTTCACCGAATTGCTGAGCATACACGGCACGTGTGCTTTATACCCTTCCGACACCCCCCCTCTCCCATACGTCATGCTGCATATATGCGCATGCCCTACCGTACCAGACCCTAGTTTATCTCCTGAGTGGTGTTTCGGTCCGTTCTGCCTGCTCGTTCCGCTGTTATGCTAAGTTCTCCTATTCGTCCTTAATTTTTGCACACCAGTGTATTACTATTTTTTACACAAATAATTTAAGAGAATGGAATTCTGTTTTATTTTTGGTTATTTTACAAAATCTGTTACTAAACGTTAAAAATTACGCAATATGGTACTCGACACAAAATTTATTCACTGGAAGAAGAAAGTTTTTAATGTAGTTCTTGAGGACAATACACCAGAAGAATATTTCCCCGGTGGCTGAGCGGTCTGAGGAGCGGGTTTCGGACAAGTCGTCCGTGATGGGTCTGTGTCTGAGTCCCGGACGGATGAGGCATGGGTGATATGCATGTCTAAGGAAACTGGCTATTTCTTTCACAGAACCAGTGTCCCAAAATTAAAAACTGGCGACTGCATACAGCACTCCGAGTTGCTCATGGCAGTCGTTAAACTACGAAACTAATAATAATAATAATAATAAGTGGTGCATTTGGAAAGAGGAGTTTTGGTTAAACCTGAAGTTTTCTCTATACACAACTGTTGCCACGGAACTACTTCGTATTTTGTGCCACATTGTTTTGGCAGTTTAATTAATTAAAAATACCAGGCGTAATTTACTTTTCATTTTTTTTAGTTAATCTAAATTATTTTTTCCTTTCCTGCCTCATACCCCCATTTTTCCCATTGGAGCATAAAGCCCAGGTGGTCAAGGTGGTTTATGGCGTTTAACTCGGACACCGGTGGGAACGACGAAGGAATTTCTCTTCTTTTCAGTCTCGTGAGAAGAAGCATGGTAGTCACTAAATTTATAAAATGTCCGTCCCCAGTGCTAGCGTTGCTGGTGGACAAACCTCCCGGTATCTCAGAAGTCCGAATCCCGATCAGATGAATAGGCAAACCATCACCTGCCCATAACACCATCTGGTAGTAGCAGGTAGCTGAGTGGCTCAGGGGCCAACCAATAATCCCTAGGGTAAAGCACTGGTCAACTCAGCTGAGTTAAGAGTAAAATTAACTCAGCAAAATTAAGAATAATTTTAAGATAAGTTCCAGCATCGACTTAAAATGATTCTAGAGACATACCTAAATACAGCTAATAAGCTGAAAGCAATTAATACATTTGTGGTCCCGGTTCTAACTTATTCTTTTGGTATTATCAGATGGTCGAAAACTGATCTTGAAGAATTTAACAGAACTGTGCGATCAAATATGACCCAACATCGAACGAGACATCCGAAGGCAGACTTTAAGCGCATCACGTTCCCACAAGACGAAGGAGGATTAAGCATTTGTTACGTGCCTGCCCCGCGGGACGCACACGACATAAAGGCAGATAGCAGCGAGGACGAACGCCTGCGTAGCTCAGTTGGTAGAGCGACTTGTTCCGGAATAAATGGACTCGGGTTTGATCCCCGGCGTGGACAAAAATGACGGAGAAATTTACTTCGTTATAATGGTGCCCGAACTTCCCGGATGACCCGGCCGTTCAAGATCTCGCAATGGTGTGTTCTTTCCACACCGCGAGATAGTAAAAATAAGAGAATCCCTTCTTCAGCGCTTCGAAAAATAAATGTGTGTGATGTTGCATTCCCCACACTAGATTGACTGGGAGTTCTCAAGTGCACGTTCTTCAGCGGATGGCTGCCTACGGCAATTCATGGTGACGGCTGACCCGTGGGCCATGCCCCCGGCCCTCTTTCGGGGAAGATGTGACGTGCTTGCCCCGCAGGAAGCACGCCACATTAAGGCAGATAGCAGCAAGACGAACGTCTGCGTAGCTCAGTTGGTAGAGCGACTTGTTCCGGAATAAGTGGACTCGGGTTCGATCCCCGGCGTGGACAAAAATGACGGAGAAATTTATTTCGTTATACATTCTTGAAACAAAATGTATTCACGATGCGCAAATTTGCTCACTGTGGAAATACTTTCACTCCACATGTAATGAAAATAATATGTTTGATGTCATATGTGCTGCAGACAAAGAAAACGCTCCACTAACGTCAAGTAAACCGGATGTTAAAATAGAAGTCGTCGTCTACGGAAGACTAGATTCGTAAATGGAAGCAAAGGGGGCTCATCCAAAACAGTTAGACAGCACAGAAGTTGACAAGAAAGCCTCAAACCAGAGGCTGAAGCGAGGAAAATTGTATGGAGAGACTATTCGGTTTATGATGGCTGTTCAAGACAAAGTGATTGAAACCAAAATTTATAGAAAATACATTTTGAAGGAGGATCTGCAAAATGACAAATGTGGATGTGGTATGAGCAGTGAGAACATTGAATACATCTGTGGGGATGTACCACGCTAGCAAACGTTGATAACATGCAGCGACATAAAAATTTTGTTAAGATGATTCATCAGCAATTAGCGCACTATACAGAAGTATTTGTGTCAGAAGTACCATACTATAAATCTTAACCAACTCAGGTACTAGATAATACACAATACAAATTATATTGGGACTGTGAGATTAAAACAGACATAACCATCTCTGCCAATCGCCTAGACATAGTATAACAAAAGGCAGAAAGAAGCAGTCATTGTCGACATATCGGTACCGTTGGGCCTTAATATTAAGAAGACCTATGCAACAAAAATCAACAGGAATGTGGAACTGGCTGCAGAGATTAAACAGGTGTGGACGCTGAAAACAATTCACATACGTCCATTGATTATATATCACTGCAGCTGGCATAATTCCTTAGACTCTTATAACTCAGCTTGATACTTAAGGTCTACAACACCTACGGTAGAGATCAGCTCGGGCCGGGTCGGGCCTTTGCTCATTTCTAAGTTCGAAAAACGGGCCGGGCCGGGCTGGGCCTTCAATATTTAATGTAAAACAGACACGGGCCGAGCAGGGTTTTTTTTGTAATGAGCAAAACAATCTCTGTACGATGCTTTTCTCGTTTGGAAAACTCGCAACATACAGCGGCAGGATAAGATTGAATAATTTCCGCTGATGGAAAAAATAGAAGTTTTACGACATTCTCCTCCTACAAAACAATTGGAGTGGGTCAGCTCCCTTAGTTTTTCAATGTGAATGTGGTCCTTTCTCTCTCCCTCCCTCCCTAACTTTCACCCTCCTCTCATGCTTCAGGGCAGGCTATTAACTGCAGCATTTCTAAACCGAGCCACCCGCTCGCAGACCAGGGCTGTCGCAGACGATCTTTTTTATTGTTCTTGTCGGCGGCACTTTGTTCTCTAGATGTGTGAAAAGCTTTTAAGTTGTCTTAAATGGCACGGGAGAAATGGCTGGGGGGAAACTTACTTCTGTGTATAAATCTGTGCCGTGTTTTCCCCACTTGTACTACGTGTATCAGGCAGCAGTTTTCAAAACTTCTGTGACACAGATTAGCTGGGCAGTCTGTCGTTGTTTTCCCTTAGCATATGCTCAGTTCAGTGTTGCTGATAAATACTCTTCCATACTTATTATGGACTTTAAGAAAGCGAAAGATTTTCGCGAAAAAATCGCTTCCGGAGAATATGTGCTTGTAGACAATGTAAAGGGGAAAAGCGATATTTGGAAATATTTTAAAGTACTGTCCCGTTCAGAAACTAGTCGCCTGGTAAACGTTGTGCAGTGCACTAAATGCAAAAGCTTTTTGAGTTACGATAGCACAAAGTCTGGAACATCGCATCTTAAGCGACACAAACGTACCCCCCACACACACACACACAAACACACACGAGGGGCATATTGGGTTCCAGCGATATGATATGCCTGTAGAGATAGTTGCAGTTTATCAAGCCATAAAATCTTTTTCCAGTAAATCGATCGGACTCATAATTCTGGATACTTTTCGAATTACCCCCCCCCCCTCCTCCTTATCCCCAAGGATATTTCCAGGTCCGGCGGTAGGGAATGATAATTTCAAAACCCGGAAAATTTTGAAAGGCATGGGAATTGTCCTTTCCATGCAATTTTTTTTAGTATACAACCCCCCCCCCCTCGGACGTCATGTACTTATACAGAGTCTCAGAAATATTCTGAATTAACGTTTATCGTAATAGAATACGTGTAGCAATTAAGAAAACGTAAACTCTTCAGGAGTCGAATGACCGAGTGCACGAGGTGTCAAATTCGTGTTTTGGTATTTGTTGAAATTTTACGGGCCAGCCCGGCCTGGCCCTTGGAAGCAGGAGAAATATGCGGGCCGGGCCGGGGTTTCCAAATTAAGGCCCGTGCAGACCTCTAACCTACGGCCCAAAATCCAAGAAGCAGTAATTCTTGATACGTGTCACACCGTACGACGATTTTTAAACCATGAGTGACTATATCTTTACTTGACTTTATGTCCGTACTGACAAGTGGACAATGCTACAGATGCCATTGCTGTAGATGAGAAAATTAAATAAAATATAATAATAATATACATGGGCTTTTCATTTTATGAAAAGTATATTATGCGCAATTTTATAATAGTTTTACTATACAAATCTGCCACAACAATACTTCACGAAGGTTTTAATAATTCTCAAGTCGTATAAAAAAACATTAAAACTCTAAATTTACATAAGAAAACACAAACTTAAAAGGAAGGTTATTTAAAGGTATACGGCACAAGCACTCCGTTTATACGTTTCTCACTTAAACTTTTTTCTCATTTATATGTAAAATGTCTCCCATCCAAAAATTCTGAATGGCCCTTGATGTTAAATTTTTCTGTTCCGTTTATACGTTGTTGTTTTTCTTATTATACGTTCGTTTTACTTGGTTCCTGGAAAAACGTAATAACTGGGTTCCACTGTATTTTATTGCGAGTTCTTGGACTATATGTCGTTTTCTAGTTTATGATTTCATAATCCTCCTTTCCAATAACTATCCTCTCTTCCGTGTAACTCTTTACAAACCCGATTTCTGTGAGCACTCAAAAAGTCCTTTTACAGAAAAATGGCTGTGTCAGAACAGAAATTCAGCTGAACATAGTCGTTACGTAGTTTAACTCCATTTACAGTGACTGAGCAACAAGGATGCACACGCGGACATTTCACTTCCTTCAGACAACTGTCGTCAACAATCTGTCATCACCAATCATCTTATCAGAAGAATCTGCCGCTTCAGAACATTTTTCACTGTGTCCGAACGAACACAATCTACATTCAAAACGTCAAAAGCATTGCCTGCGAAATTCTCAAAATGGAATTTATCAGATTTAGCAAACGGATCTACTTTTCCTACAGCCCAATTTAAAGGCTGATTCGCAAACCACGTGGTCAGAAATGCGTCGTCGTTTCTTTTGCGGAAGAAGTTTAAATTGACGCTTGAGACATAGCTGCTTTAAATTAACAAGCGGTTAGGAGGAAATACTTTGAGCTGCCGTTTTTTCTGTTTGCAACTGCGTTTCCAGAAGAATAAAATTCGCGATATTTAAAAAGAGAAACCAATCAGTAAATGAAACAGAGGAAAGAAAGAAAGAAAGAACTAAACCACACAACTGTGCACTGCAGTTATCAGACATATGCTCTTCAAAATACATAATTAGCAAGTTCAAAGTATTCGCATGAGCAAATATTCTACATAAAATCGTCGTCCAACAGTATTCTTTTTTATGAAAGAACGAATATATCTCATTGCAGCAGTCCACACAGTCCAGGTGAAAAGGAAAGAAAAAAATTACATGAAGGCATTTGTCATCGGTTGATCGCGACAAAATTTCACATACAGGTTCATGTGTATAAACTTTTGCCAGATATTGAAGTGCACAGAATGTAGAACTCACGGTGATAAATCCGTAACGATAATTCGAGTTTAACAAATGAAACAGCAAATATCCCATAATACAACATTATGAAAATTATAATTTTTTTGTTCAATGATCACAATGGGTTTCCCAGAGAAGGAAAAATTACTGTTCTTTAATTTAGAGTTAGTAGCTTTCCGCAACCAAACACCATACATAACAATTAGTTAACTGTTCTGAATCCAAGCCCTTAACATATCTACACTGTTTGGCTATTGAGAGTCGAAAGTAAGATTATCTCGGAAATTCGAAGAATATCCAGACACGAAACAACTGTCTCCCCCCACAACCCCCACCCCTCTCTCTCTCTCTCTCACACCCACACCCACACACACACACACACAGAGACACTAAAATGAGTAATCAGACTTTTTAGCTTTTCACCAAACGAAATCAGATCATCGCTTCGTGGCGGACACCACACGAAGCGATGGACCAGACATGACAACAAGGAACTGATTATGCTGGTGGAGGCTCGGTTATGGTCTGGGGCGTGTTCAGCTGACACACGTTAGGACTTCTGATATGTGTAGATGCATCTCTGAGCAGTCCAAGCTACGCGTCCATTCTTGCAGACCATGTGCGTCCGTTCAGGGTCATTATACACCCACAAGGCAATGGACTCCTCCAGAAGAACAATGCGGCTTCCCACAGAGCCTTTGCTACTAGGACATTGTCTGAAAAGCATTTCGCAGAAGTTCCCGTTGACCCGATACGAACGCTGTGGAAAATCTTAAGAGATGTTGTGGAAAGGTCCGTTCGAGCTTTGGATCCTCCACACAGGAATGGAATGGAATTATAGACAGCGGTGCAGCAAGTCTGGGTGGAGATACCTGTTGAATGCTTTCGTGACCAAGTGGACTCAATGTGACTGCCCTTATCCTGGCTAAAGGTGGGTCTACCCGTTACTAGGTAGGTATGGAGGACGAACTCCATATCAACCGTGAAACAATCCGCCTGATTCTGAAGGAAGATCTCGGGGAAAAGGAAGATTTGCGCAAGTGTGCCGCACAGTTTGACTGAAGAACAGAAAGTGCAAAGAGTCGAAAGCTGCAAGGCGTTCATTGCGGCCGTGGAATCGGACCCATCTATGCTGGACTGTATTGTGACAGGTGATGAGACGTGGTGCATTCAACACGATCCAGCATCAAAGAGGAAAAGCATGGAGTATAGGGCATCAAGTTCACCGAGACCCAAGAAGGTTCGCCTGCAGAAATAAAAAATCAAGGCAATGTTGACCACGTTTTTTGACAGCAGCGACATCATTCACAGCCCATACAGCACAAAACGTTTCACATATGTATCAATAATGTTACAATCTCTCATTTTCGTTACACTTTCAGAAGAATTACGTCTCAGCAACATCTATTTTAGAACATAACTCTTTGTACATTACGGTTACGTTAAAAATAGGATTCACCGATACTACTGTTTTATAGATTCCATTGTACATAATTACTACCTTGATGTTACATTCCGGTGATGTTTAAGATTTTTGGTTTGGCAACGGCGTGGATGCGCATATGTAAATTCCTTATGTAAATAAGGAAAAAATGAAGCATATTATTTTTTCTCCTATTTACACATATCTTCATCATCAGATAAGAATGTTAGGACTTCCCGTTAAATTCAACCCCTTCCCCACAAAACAAAAGAGAGCGAGAGAAAGACTTATTATTAAGTGCATCATATTCAGGTACCAAAATATCCTTCATTTTGTTTCTCAAGCGTATGAAGTTAATTCGTTTACCTCGGCTCACCTTCATGTTTTCACCGAATGACCGAATATTCCCATTTTTCATATTGTAGCTATCAGAATTTTTAATTTTAGTAGCCGGAAAACTTTATACTATCAGTTTCCATCGTATCTAGAAAAAAATACATGTTGCTACTTAAAACACTCTCAGACGTTTTCGAGTTCCGGAACGTAAGCGAAACACGCAATAAACAACGATTAAGAATTTTGGGGAAAGAACAAAAGAGAGACTACTTAGTATTTCCATAAACATTATTACAAAGTATTCAATGAAATAACAAAATAAATTTAAAGATATTTTATTATGCCTGTGCTATGACGTAAGTAGTACACTTGTGAATACATAGCAACAATAACTTTTCAAAATGGCATCCTTTTGCCTTCACACAGTCCTTCAGTCTCTGTGGCCACTCATCAATAGCTTTACGCATGGTCTAAAGCTGCTGAGACTGTCAATACTGGGGTGTCTCTTTCTGCCCGCCATGTCCTCCAGTGTGGCTCACAACTTGTAGTTCAATGGGTTCACGTCTGGGTTGTTTGAAAGGCCAATCAGCTGGAGGGATGAAGTTTAGCAAATTCGCCTGAAGCCACTCCTGGCTTGTCTTGGCCTTGTGGGCAGGTGCGGAATCGTGCTGAAAGCTTCACTGTCGGTTTTGGAAGAGGGTGTGACACACATTTTTGACCACTGGCACCAAAACCCTCTCCTGGTAGACTTTGGCGGATGCTTTCACTCCTTTCTCACGGAAATGGAGCTCCGCGGTACCCTCGTAGGAGACTCCCCACCAAACCATGACAGAAACAGGATGATGGCCACTCATGAACCTTGGAGCTTTTTCCTGTGCTTCTCGTGAGGTTGACGCATACATCTTGTCATTTTGGCGGTTGAAAGCCTCTTCAATAATGAACATTTTTTCATCAGAGAAAAGGATCTGTCTGTGGCAATTGTCTGTGTAACGCTGCAGCAAACGTTTCGCTTTTAGCACCATCTGCGGCTTCAGTTGTGGGGTGAGGGAGTGCCCTGTATGCCGCAGGTAAGCTCTCACCCTTAGGTCAATCCACAGCATGTGTGACATCGACATTCTTGAAATGTTCAGCTCACGAGCCATTACTGATTGCTTCCTGACAGGATTTCGTCGAATACGGGCTGCCACTGCTTTCACCAGGCGAGCAGTCCTCTCTCTCAAGGAACCTTTTTATGGTTCGGTAGCCGAACCAGGAGAGCAGTCCCCAGTCTCAAGGAACTTTTTAATGGTTCGGTAGCCAAACCTTTGGTTGATTTTCAGCTTCTTCAGCATGTTGAAAATCTCGGAAACTGATTTTCCTACTTTGTGCAGCGCTATTACAGCAACACGATTCTCATAATTGCCCCACTCCATGGCAAGTACTTCACGAAACACGTTACCTCCTCTGTGTCTGGACGCACAATGAGTCACTAACTGCTTCATGCCTCCTGGCTGGTCAGTGACGTTGTCCACCGGTTGCGAGCCATCTGTCGATCGTTTGTAACAGTATTTATGCTAAGACTGGGTATATAGCACAACCACTCAGTTGTGCGTTTCCCATTGCGTCAGTTAAATCGGTTAGCAGTGTTAAATAAAATAGTTAGAAAACTGAACTGGAACATTAACGTGAGCTCGGGTGCCTCCGGAACCAAGTTTTAGTCAAAGATTTAATATAAGCTCCCGCCCGGTCCGTTTCCGGGCTTTTTGTAATAGCTCGGGTCCGTACTCATCTCTAAAAGGAATCTCTGTTGTCACAGTAACCAAAATATCATGCGATAAGACATGTACAGACCTCCCTACAGAACTTCAAAATCAGGTCCTCTGACAGCCGACTGAAATTTAATAGTTAACCGAATTTCAAGTATTCCCGCGAATCACTAATATTACCGGAAATTTTCCGTCATATGGACAAGAAAAAAGTGAGAACAGAATATTTTCCCGTTAGCATTGCGGAAACGTTTCACAAAATTCAAAAATTTTCCGCTACGACCTCTTTAAAACGGCAATTTACCGATAACACACGAAAGGAATTGCGGAGAGGTTTCTGAAAATTCAGAATATTCTAGGCGTACGAAAAATCTGTGAAATTCGGGTTTTCATCCGTCATTTTACGGAAAAGGTTTAGTCAGGGATATGCCTCGTTAATTCACGAAAGGTATTGGGTGTGTGCATAAGTTCTACCCGTTTTGGAAGGCTACAAAGAAAGGAGGAGAACACAACAAATAACGTACTTAGGATTTCACATAATTGCCATCATTCTGTATGACCTGTTGCCATCTGTCTATGAGTAAGTGAATCCCACGCCGCAAAAACTCCTGTGTTTTAGAGTACAAAAAATCGTGTAATGCCGTTTTTACATCGTCCACATCATCGAAGGTTTGGACAGCGAAGGCGTTCTGTAACTATCGAAAAAGGTGGTAGTCCGTAGGTGCCAGGTCAGGGGAATACGCCAGGTGAGGTAACACTTCCCAACCAAAGTTCAGTAATTTTTGCCGAGTGATTAAAGCAAAATCAGGTTAGGCGTTATCATGATGAAGGATCACGCCTTTGCGACTGACCAGTGCTGGCAGCTTCGATGTTAGTTGTTCTCGCAATCTGTCCAGCTGTTGGCAGGTCAACATTTATTGTTCGATTAGGTGCCAACACCTCCCAGTGGATTATTCCCTCGACATCCCACCAAACACTCAACAAAACCTTTTGGGATGCAGTCCTCCTTTTGAGATCGATGGATCAGACTCTGCACCTTGGCAGACATTCCGTCGACGCTTTACATTACGGTACAGTACCCATTTCTCATTACCCGTTACAATTCGTCCAAAAAAAGGTTCGTTTCTGTGACGAGAAAGCAAAGAAACACAGGTACGGATTCTATTCTCTCGTTGCTTTGCAGAAAGCTGGTGCGGAACCCAGTTATCGAACTTGGTGATGAACCTAAGCACATGCATCTGTCTTTCGACAGTTGTTCTGTGTACCGACAACGTTTAGGCTAATTCCTGAACGGTTGGATGTGGGTCATTTGTTATGACTTGGTCCACATCCTCGTCAGAAACCACGGATGGAGGACGTAGTTGATCTTTACAGCTTCTGTCTCCGTCCCTGAATTTTCGAAACCAACGGCGATATGGCTATCATCGACTGCATCCACCTCATACACTTGCCAGATGTTGGCTACAGTACTGCCTTTATCGAGATAGTACAGTAAACAATATCTAATGTGATCCTTATCGCATGCCATGTTACACCGTCCGTGATTTCCGTTACGAATGACTTACTCGGACAAACCTAGTGACTCTATATGCTCTACTGTTCCACGCTTTATTGGCCGAAAATTCGTTCTCTGTGACGTTACTACTCCGATCGCAATTTGCATCTATTACAAAAACGGGTAGAACAAGCACCCAATATCACCGAAAATGGCTAGTGAATTTCAGGAAGTTTTTTACAGTGTATAAGATTCCTAAGAAAGTGTCTTGTGACGTATATTCTAAATTAACTTTCCTTTTTAGTTTCTTTTCCTATGTAAATCTTGATTTTGTTCTCAGTTATACTTCACACTTAACGTGATATCTTTTCTCTCAAACGAATACTGTTGGCAACATAATTGAGGTGGAATGAACGTGACGTATGCCTGTTATTAGATAAGAACCAGAGATAAAAACTACGAGTAAACAGTTGCTTGTGGTGTGTGGAGCGTTTAATGTGGAGTGTTGATACCGATTTGTTATCGTGAAGTGCTATATCTGTGCTGAAGAAATAAAGCATCATTTCCGTAAGTTTGACTTCTGTACCAATGTTTCGTCTGGCCGTTAAGGTTTAATTTAGGAACTATTTCATCGTATGGCTATGTTTTTAAAATAACGTATCAGTAAGAAAAGACGTTTACGTTATAGTCTTTACAAAATTCTAAAAATATCGTTTCGTAAAAAAAAAAAAAAAAAAAAAGAAAAGAAAGATGACACAGAATTCTCGAGTGTAACAGCTCGTCTTTTGAAACATGGATATACTATACCGTGCAAATTAATTGGGACAAGCTATTTTATTCTCAGAATTGTAATGTGATCGCCAGTTGATGTCGGAAACCCACGTAAACCGGTTTTATCAGCTGTGAGGTGGTGTGACTGTTAGAACTTGATAGTAAGTTTGACCGGTTTTAAACAGGAAATAGGCACTTCAACTTCAGTTGTGAGCTTTCGGGTGTGACAGGTGGATGTTGGTTTTTGCTCTCTGTGAGTGCGCGTTGATTTCGTGTATTGAAAAATGGATATTTCCCCAAGGAAGCGTGCAAAAATAATTGCTCTGAAGGATCACACTTCTATGACAGTGAGAGATATCGCTTCTGCAGTTGGTGTAGGAAAATCAAGTGTATCAAGACTGCTTACGCGATACAATGCATCTGGATCATCGTCTCCAAAAAGGAGAGGTAAATGTGGAAGAAAACGCAAAACAATTCCACCAACCGATAAATATCTAATCAGTAATAGTAAAATGAATCCAGAAAAAAAAAACAATCACCGACCTTCAAAGAGATTTATTGGCTAGTGGTTGTGATGTTAGTGATTCAACTGTACGCCGTAGGCTTCTGGAAGTTGGGCGGAAGGCAAGAAGACCAACGAAAAAACAATTTTGAATGCGAAAATGAAGATAAAACGTTTAGCATGGGCCAAAAATTTTAAATCATGGACTGCTGACGACTGGAAAAGGGTAATTTTCAGTGATGAAACTCATTTATTTGTGCAGGGTTACCAAGCAAATGTTGTTAGACGAAGCAACTGTGAACCCTCAAGACCTGAGCATGTCAAACAAACTGTAAAACACCCTCTGAAACAAACGTTTTGGGGTTTTTTTCACATCAAATGGCACTGGAAGCTTAGTTCCTGTTCAAGGTGTGATGAATTCAGCCAAGTACGTGGAAATATTACGACGTAGAATTGTTCCATTCTTGCAAACTTTGACGGGACATTTCAATATGACTTGGCCCCATGTGACAATTCGAAATTGGTCAAGAATTCCATGCTGGAAAATCAAATTCATTTGCTTGATTCGCCTGGAAATTCACCAGACTAAAATCCCATAGAAAACTTGTGGAATATTTTGAAGAGACGTTTAGGTAAAATGGACTGTACAACCAAAGAACGCATGATAACGAATGCTATAAAAGTGTGGTTTATGAAGTCAAAAATATGTGCACTCAATTAGTGGAGTCAATGAAAAAACGAATTCGAGAGGTCATTTCTGCTAAAGGAGGACATACTTCATACTAATACAGGTATTTATCAGTATATATCAAGACATAGAATGATATAAAGGCATAGTTTTGGAAAAAAGAGTGATTTTTTTACTTTGTCCCAATTAATTTGCACAGTATAGTACGTAGTTTACATTTATACGTTTTTTTAACGCCATCCCCTAGAAAAACGTATAACCGATGTTTCACTGTATTTCCTCCCTTTGACACGCAGCCACTGGAAAAAAGAATAGCCTTTTAATATTCTCTGTCCCAGATAAACTTATTAAATCGTGATTTCCTTTCCGTGACTTCTTGGAAGTGATCAAGCAAAACAAGACGTGCGAGCACACATAGTTCCTTATTTAGGCGAAGGCTAAAGCACATAGTTCCGACATTTGCGGTATATGGATTAAAACACTCGTCTCTAAAACTTTTGCAGCTAAGGACGTGAAGCCCTAAGAAAATCACCGATGAAAAGTAGTAAAAGATTAACGAAAGAGAAAAACAGCCTCACTTTCTATCGTTCCATCAGGCTGGCGGCGTGCCAAAGCATGTCTAAACCTAGGTGGTCACGTTTTGCCCTCTTGCCGCCGAAAGAAATATGCCCCCAAAGG
Source organism: Macrothele yani (assembly GCA_039090855.1). Taxonomy (NCBI): domain Eukaryota; kingdom Metazoa; phylum Arthropoda; class Arachnida; order Araneae; family Macrothelidae; genus Macrothele; species Macrothele yani. Next base: position 123,333,820 of record CM076996.1, read on the forward strand.
ATTTTGCAGCAGATAACAGCTGGCATGTCAACCAAATAGCTGCGAGATGGATACATCTTTTACACAGTATTAAAAGCAGACTTCATGCAGAACTAATTGCACCTGTCAGTTACTAAATTGATTAAGTTGTAAAAACTCACCATAAAGAAAAACATTACGAGAACTTACAAATCCGTGCCAAGCGACCCCGGTGCTTGCGCTCTTCATACGCCCACATGAGTCCAAAGAACGAGAATCACACCGAACATCATTACGCTGCAAGTAAAAGATCCCAACGAGCAGAATTTTTAAACTGACACGCATAGATTTTACCTTTATCCACCGTGACATCCAATGTTTTAATTGGCTTCACAGAGAACGTAAAGAGCGAAATACTTTATTCATACAAAGACAATAAAATGTTGAATGCTGGCATGTAACATACACTGTAAAAAAGAAGTGGTGTGAATTTACGTATAATTCCTGAAAAATAAACGCGCAGCAAAGTTGCCGGTAGTTGTCTCCATCTTTTAACAGAATTTCCGTTTCTAGCTTCAGTATTTTGACAGATTTTCCGTAGTCTGCAATTCCGTTTATTTCAGAAAAGTCACTTTCTGGCTTTTCCGTTTTCATAAAAACAATTTAGGAAACACTTCGATTCTAAACTTTTCAGCCCTTTTTCCAGAGATTCTTTCCTGGCGCACGAATCTTTTCCCTTTGCCCCTGGTGGGGTTCTAACCGGGTATGTCTTCAACGACATAGCAGCGCGCTACCGATTGACCTAGAAAGACACTTAACACATAGTCACGAATAAGGTAGAAATGATGACTTAAATCGCGTGATGAAATGTTTTTTGCTATTAATGCGGGCTAATTAGTCAGTTTATCTTCTGTAGGATATTATTTCCCTGAATATGGCGGGTGGAGGGGAAGGGGGGGGTAATAATAATTTTATTTTTCCTGTAGAACTTATCAGAAATTGCACTTTTTTTTCCTATCGTTATTTTCGAAGCAATAGAATGTTTTGGAACTCGAGATCTTTTTAACCTGACAATGAATTCCAATTATGTTAAGAAAAGGTGAAATGTACTATTTCACAGTACTGTTTCACAGACCCCCATAAATATAAAATTTATTCTTGATAGCAGCTTTCGTCTTAAAATGGTTCACAGACTGATATACACACATCATACAAAAACCATCTGTAAGATCATTTAAGCACCCTTTTCTTACGGTAACACAATATATAATAGCGGGTGCACCAAATGGAGGGAGAGGAGAAGGAATATAGGTTGCCACAAGAACCTTAATATCACGCGAGATACTATATCCGCAATATCAGATCTCGTTACAGAACTTCAAAATCATGCCGTCCGACGGACGATTGATATTCAACAGTTAGCAAAACCTCATACTGTCATTCAATTAATTTTACTCTTTTTCTTGTTTACAGTACGCGAAGCTCTTTAAAACCACCATCCTCGCTTACCCCCACCTCAGCACGACGAAAAAATATATGGCGGTTTAAAAAGATTTGATTGTATGTATATTATCAACTAACTTATTATGAATCCACTGCTGGTTGAAGGTCTCCTCAAGTTTTTTCCACAACCTCCCATTTTAAGCCAGTCTCTCCAATGTTACTCAAGCATGTTTTTGATTGAATGTCATCCAACTATCGTCTGCATTGCGTTCTTCTAGGTCTTGCCATTTCGGAATCTCTACTGTGACTATGTGATTAATTCTTGTCATATTCTTGACTCGTGAGTTCATCTTCCAATCTTTCCTGGTTGCACCAAGATTGCTTCTTTAAATTTTAACTGTCATTAAATCCTTAAAGTCTGGGGTCGGCATATTTAGTTTGCAGAGTTTTGAGTTTAGAAACTGATATATATATACGCATTTTGATTTCCCAAAATATAACAATAACACTAAACAGGAATACATACAGAGAACAGGAGAATAATTCTTCCAAGATTAAGGCATCAATACTCACCTAAAAGAAAAAAAGAAACGCATGTTAACAGTTTGGTAAGAACTGATTAACAGAGACAAAAACTTTCTTTATCGAAAGAGAAAATCACACAATTCAACAAAAATCAGCATACCAGATAGTACAAAAAAATTATCTTAACTAAAACATTTTAAAATAGCGTTGAAAAATAACCCTTCTTTAGAGCTGTTCCTGGGGATTGAAGACCATTGTGCAGTGTTAGAATTAGAAATAAATCTTCTACTGGCCCAGTGGACCACTAGAATTTGCAAACAAACGGTCCGTAAAATTAATACTAAAAGAAATCTCAAAGGCCTTTACAAAATACATATAAAAAAAAAACATTTTCATTTCAATGGAATTATCGCCAATATTTGTTTTTAAAGCTATCATTAGTTTTCACCCTAAAAAGAAAACCATACAGCAAGGTAAAAGAAACAGAAATTCATTTCTTAATTTGACAAATTATCATAGAAAAAAAACTTACTAGCCTATTGGGACAGTAAAATCAATAGTTCAGTGGTTCGACGGGGACGTTTTACAGGCCAATGGGCAGCGGACCACTGGGTAATTCGAACGCTGCGCATAGATATCAGTATTACAGGAATTTACATTAACGCCCCCTAGAGGGAAAACTAAATATTATTTTGAGAAAAAAATACACAAATATTTTCGCAGTGAGTGGTGGAGTCTAAATGAAAAAGAATTTTGTTCAATTAGATTTTTAGAAGCGAAGATACAAGCATGTTAAAAACAAAAATATGAACTATTGGGTCTGTGCATAAGCTCTACCCGTTTCTGTAGGTTACAAAGAAAGGAGGAGAACACAACATATAACGTACTTAGGATTTCACATAACTGTCATCATTCTGTAAACCTCTTGCCATCTGTCTGTGAGTAGGTGAACCCCACGCCGGGAAAAACTCCTGTGTTTTAGAGTAAAAAGTCAGGTAATACCGTTTTCACATCGTCCACATCATCGAAGGTTTGAAGAACGAAAGCGTTCTGTAAAGATCGAAAAAGGTGGTAGTCCGTAGGTACCAGGTCAGAGGAATACGCCGGGTGAAGTAACACTTCCCAACCAAAGTCCAGTAATTTTTACCGAGTGATTAAAGCAGCATGGGGTTAGGCGTTATCATGATGAATGATCACGAATTTGCGACAGACGAGCGCTGGCCGCTTCGATGTCAGTTGTTCTCACAATCTGTCCAGTTGTTGGCAGTAGAGGTCAGCATTTATCGTGCGGGTAGGTGCCAACACCATTCAGTGGATTATTCCCGGGAAATCCCACAAAACACTCAACAAAACCTTTTTCGGGATGCAGTCCTCCTTTTGAGGTCGATGGAGCAGCCTACGCAGTCCGTCGACGCTTTACATTACGGTACAGTACCCATTTCTCATCACCCGTTACAATTCGTCCCAAAAACGGTTCATTTCTGTGACGAGAAAGCAAAGAAACACAGGTACGGATTCTCTCCTCTCACTGCTTTGCAGAAAGCTGGTGCAGAACCCAGTTATCGAACTTACTGATGAACCCAAGCGCATGCATCCGTCTTTCGACTGTTGTTCTGTGTACCGACAATGTTTCCGCTAATTCCTAAAAGGTTGTATGTGAGTCATTTGTTATGGTTTGGTCCACATCCTCGTCAGAAACCACGGATGGACGTCCAGGACGTGGTTAATATTTACATCTTCTGTCTCCATCCCGGAATTTCCGAAACCAACGGCAACATGTGCTATTATCAACTGCATCCTCCCCTGCACTTGACAGACGTTGCGGCAAAGCCCCGGCTACAGTACTGCTATTATCGAACTCGTACAGTAAACGAAGTCTAATGTGCCTTATCGCATGCCATGTTACACCATCCGTGATTTCCGGTACGAATGACTTACTCTGACAAACCTAGTGCCTCTATATGCTCTACTGCTCCACGCTTTATTGGCCGAACATTCGGCATCGCAGCGTCATCTGTGACGTAATTACACCGATCGCAATTCACATCTATCACAAAAAACGGGTAGAATTTCAATTTTTGCACACACTCAATACCACCTCCAAAAAGGCAAATCATGTTTCAATTTACTGTAAAATGCATGCAAAATAGTCATTGTTATGACCTGTATCTAACGCCTTACGAATTTTTTAAATTATATTTTTAGTAGCAGAGATTTTAAGTAAAATACAGTTTATAAGGACGTTCCCTAGCAGTAAGGCCATCCATTATTTCTTATAGAAAGCGTACGTAGTATGGCTTTCGTGGCAATAGGTATCGGAAGGTAAAAATAATTTTCTGAATCATTGTTTTAAAGCAATTTCGCAGTGTAGAGTGTATTTTGAATTTAATAGAATGTGCATTTAAGCCCGCAGCGGCGAGTTTATGCATAAGAAAAAGACCAAAATGCGTGGATTATCATTCACAGAGTGTTGGCTTTAAACTGGAAAAAGAATTTTCAAATCGGAGTTACAGAGATACGACACAGACAGAAGGACGGACACACTGATACTATAATTACGCATTTTTTTTTTCAAAAGACGTGCTATTGGGTTGGTGCCAATGAAATGTCCGGCGCAGGCGTGGAGACAGGCCCCCACCACAGCGGAATGGAACCACCCACAGGTGTTGCGGATATTACGTCACAGAGGTACTATGAATAGTTAGCAGGTGTGTGAAGAACAGGGTTGGGCCGCGGATGGCTTAGTGGCCAACGTTCGTGACTGCCACGGAGGAACCTCAGGTTCAATCCCGGGCAGGTACGAACGCTCGAACCACTAAATATCCGCTGTGCGTCGGATAGGCACGTTAGGCCGTCGGACCCCGGGTACTGGCCTCCCGGTAATAAATTAGGGCGTCTCTCTCTCTCCCCCTTTCTACCACGCGTCCGTGTCACTTTCCTATCGGGCACTCTAGCCCAAATCTCCTAGCTTCCTATTTTTAAGGGTTGTTTAAGACTCCCTTCCTAAAATCCTTTACATATGATCTTATCTGATCTGAAGAACAAGAATCAGGCGTTGTTTGTTTGGACGTAACGTGGCTTGCAAAGGAAACAAGTAGATGCAGGATTTGAGTCATCTTCCTGTATGAATTTCAACTGGACCATTCTGCAGGAATTGCCGCTCGAAACGTTAACAAAGCGTTTGGGGTAAATACAGCCAACGAACGAACCATTCGGCGATGGTTTGTGAAGTTTCGAAGCGGAGATACGGACCTGCAAAACAAAGCACGTGGTCATCGACCTGTTGCTGTTTGTGACAATTTTCTGTTACGTATGGTTGAAGCGGACCTCTGAAAAGCGTGTCGTGAGATAGCGGCAGAGGTAGGTGTCCAACACACGACAGTCGTTCGGCGTCTGGCTGCGCTGGGTAAGGTCAAAAAGCTGGACATGTGGCTGCCGCATGAGTTGACAACTGCCAACAAGACTAGGCGTCTGGAATTCTGCACGTCGCTGTTTGCCAGGATTAAACAGGAACCTCTACTGCATCGAATCGTCACCTGCGACGAGAGGTGGGTCCTTTATGATAATCGGAAACGATCTGCACAGTGGTGAAGCAAGGCACAGCCTGCTGGACGGCATCCTAAGCTACACACCAAAAAGATGATGTTCCTTGTCTGGTGGTCCACAGCCGGGATAATTCATCGGAGTTTCTTGGCAAGAGGCCAAACCTCTTGCCAAGAAACTGCAGAACGTTACTGTGCTGAATTACAGCAGATGCACCGGACATTGCTGCAGAAACAACCGGCTTTGGTCAACAGACATGGTGTTCTTCTGCTCCACGTCAACGCCCGCCTTCGTGTCGTACAACGAACCATGCTGACTCTATGTGCCTTTGGCTATGAAGCACTGCCGCATCCTGTCTATTCCCCAGACTTGTCTCCGACAGACTATCACCTCTTTCGTCGCCTGGACCACTTCCTGTCCGGGAAACAGTCCACGACAAACAACGAGGTTCAAAGTGCAGTTGATAACTTCTTCGGGTCCCAGCGACAAGACTTTTTTCGTTCTGGGATCATGGCCTTTCCGGACAGATGGCAACTATGTGTCGATGCCGAGGGGGATTATTTTGCCTAGGTAAGTTGTCCTATTTGTTCGTTCTCGCCGTCCACGTGTGCTGGTCCTTTGCCGGCCCCCAGCCCTCAGGTTCACAAGCAGGTTTCTACTTCGAAAAGTTGGATGAAAAACTGGTCACTTATACGAGCACATGAAGAGCATCGCAGACAGACTGAATGTCGCACAAGAGATAATCGTGGGAAGAAATCAAATTGATTGTAAAGTATTCGAAGAGAACAGGGTACACTAGCCTACAATAGAGAGTGCTTCTCGCGAACCTGAAAAATAAGGATGAAAACTGACGTAACAAGAAAAAGAAATCCTAAGGAGAGAGAGGCAATACCAAATAGTAAAGACTAAAAGAAGAGGAATGCAGGTCGTCCTTTAAGAATAAGTTGCTACGAAAGATATCGGCGAACAAGTTCGGGGTTCAAGATTGGTGGAAGGAGGATACTTGAGTTGCGAGACTCTCGGAGTCTTGAAGTGATATTGGGGAAGCCAAGGAAAGACAAAAAAAGACCTGGTGGAATGAAGAAGTACAACAGAAGGCTAAGAGGAAGAAAAAAAAAAGAAAGAAAACAGCGTGACAGAGCGGACTAAAACGCAAACAGGACTAGGAAGTCTTCAAAACAGTAGGAAAGCAGCAATGGCAAAAACTCAGTTTCTGAATGGAATCTAAAGAACTAGACGCAAACGATATTCAAAATTGAAGAAGAAATGCCGAATCAAAGAACGTCATTCATATCAGACACATGAAAATGAACACGACATCGCTTTGAAGAGCGAACAGAATTATTGAGAAATAGCACCTCGAAAGAGAGAATCAAAGATAAATGAGGGGGACAAATCAGATGTAGAAGTAACTGAGGGATAAACAAAGAACGAAGTAGCAGTAGCCTTAAAATACATGAAAAACGGCAAAGCTTGCGAATCACAGAATACACCTGTGAACAGTAATGTAGTTCTGAGAAAATTAGTTCCGTAGCGGTGAGCGGTTTAGGAAAAAAAACAACACCAAAAAGGCCAGCAAAATTTTGAAAGCAATTTAAAACCTATGATTTTTTCCTTTTTTAATTCTTCAGCATGTTTTATCAAATTTTAAGGCTAATTTTTATATTAATTTTCGACAAAGTTACTTAATTTTAAATAAAAGAAAAAATGAACGTGGAAATGAGATAATTAGAATAATGATTTTTTTTTTAAATAGTGCTCTGACATTCTGTACGATTCCAAACATTCAGGGTAAATAAGTCAAAAAGTTGGAAGTATTATTATAAGACGGAAGGCTGATCACAAGTAGTGATTTAAAAGCCAGTATATATGCTGCAATGAATAGGAGGAGAATCAAATCGATAATGTTAATATCGAGGAAGAGAGTATACAAAGGTCAAATATTTAAATTCCTCCGATCCGTGTTGGAGGAAGTTAAAGGCATAACAGTAAAAGTCAGCCACAGAGTGCAGGCGGGGTGTAACAACTGGAATAAAAAAATCAGGTAAATCTATTACAGAAAGATGCTAAGTACGAATGAGAAACAAAGTTTTCAAGATTTATTACAACCAGCAAGGCTGAGACCTGACCACAGCTTAAATGCTTGGAGAATAGAAATGAAGATGCTAGATGTGAGGCGTCACTACATAGAACAAAGTTACGACCTATATATATATTTAAAAAACCTCTTCAATAAACCAATAAGCAAAGCACAATAAAGAAAACAAAGCAACAGCAACTCTCAAATAAATAAATAATACTTGAACCACAAACCCTCAAACAGAAAAAAGAAAAAATTGTTAATATACCCACGTTGCGCGAGTTTGCAGCTTACTAGGAGTATAGGCCTATTCAGAATGTCAAACCTCTGTGTGTGTAAAAATACTGCAATGAACAAGTGAAGTATTAACAAGTAATATATACCAACCTGTACTTATCCAGAAAACACCAAGTTGGTGAACGTGGCTTTTCGTACGTCAGCGGAAAGTCCAATACTCAAGGACTCGCTGACAGTGTTATCTAAGCCACGGAAAGTAACCAAAAAGCATAAACACACCTGAAACATTTAAAGTCTGGAGTCCCAAAGAACAGCTGTTGTCAGAACAACCCTAGGCTACAGAAAGTAGTCGAAACCTGGAGCATTAAAGAACATCTGTTATCAGAACAACTCGAAATCTAGAGATAAGCCTGCCAGGTCAAAGGTCATAGTATATGGTCACGGATAAACAAAACCTTATCTGAGGCCAATAGGTTATTAAAAGTGCACTAGTGTAAGCCATGTTGGGATTAGTGACATTGCTGTAAGTGACCCATCAAACAGACTGGTATTTCCTATACTTTAATATTGTAAGGTCATATATTAATAATTTCTTCAATATTAAATCGTGGGTCTAATCGCTTAACAAGTTGAGAAAAGTAACGATAAACCTAATAGGATATTGATTACGAACCAAGATATTGGAATTTTTTTAAAGTTTTATTTTAATGTAGAAGAATGATTGCAAATTCTACCAATTCTGAGAATCTGGTTAATCATAATATTTCTATGTAATGATATCGACACATTTGAGGTCCAATGAATGTACTAGGGGTGTTCAAATGAAAAGGTACGAAACGTCATAAGAACGCAACCGTTAACATATTTGCCTATGCCGCTATGGGAGAACGTAGCGACACATCTAGGGATGCGATTGGAGTCGCCGGCGTGGATCAGAGTATGCGCGGGCGCCCGCATGCGCAGGAGAGAGCAGAGGCTCTTATAAAGAGCGCCGTCCAATTGACGCGGCAGTGCGTGTGAGGACAGGATGGCGTTCACATTGCAAAATTCGACGATTGAGGAGCAGCTAGGCGTTATCCGATTTCTGACAGCGGAAACTGTTAAAGCGGCCGCTATTCATCGCGGAGGGTGTGGTTGTGCTCCATGATAACGCGCGTCTACACGTCTCCAGGGTCACACATGCGGAACTGGCCAAGTTCCAGTGGGAGCAGCTTGACCATCCGCCCTACAGCCCGGACATGTCGCCCTGCGATTTCCATGAGTTTGATCCCCTGAAAAAACATCTGAAAGGGAAGCGCTTCCACTCGGACGACGAACTCAAGGACGCTGTGCAGGACTGGGTCTCGTCACGGCCACAGGAATTCTGGGAACAAGGAATCCTTCGGCTCGTTAATCAATGGGATCGTTGTGCTACGGTCTATGGGGTATACTTTGAATAAAGTCTTCATTTATACCCACAGTGTCGTTTCGTACCTTTTCATTTGAACACTCTTTGTACATAACAGGGTCAAAATCAAAATTTCGTTCTTTATCGTAAATATCGATCAAGACACTGTCAGTTGTGTCGTATTTTGCCGCCCCGGTGGCGCAGTGGTCTAAGGCACTGGCCTCTGATCATTCGTCCGTAAGGGGTCCGGGTTTGAATCCCGGTCAGGCATGGATGTTACGGCACTGGCTCTCTCCCTTCCCTGGAACCAGTGACCCTAAATTATGGACGGGCGACTGCTTATAGCCCATTGAGTTGCTCACGGTGGTCATTAAACCTCCAATCAAAAAAAAAAGTGTCGTATTTAAACTTAATATCAAGAAAATGTAAGGTGTTACAATCAGAATGTCTTTTCCAGAACAAACTCCTTAGGATAGATATTTTGAGCGATCATCTGGAAACTTGGTATATTTATGACTAATATATCATCTACATACCTACAAACATGTCCTGTGGCCAATTAATAATATTCGTGCACTGTTTCTTCATAGTGTAGAAGATAAATATTGGCCAGTGTACTCGAAAATACACTGTCCATCGGAATACCCACAACTTGCTTGAAAATATATGTTCCCATAGCAATAAAATAATGTCCTATACAAAAATCCACTACGGAGTTCCAAAATTGTCTGTTGATGTTTAACTGTGTTTCTTCTTTATCATAGAGTTTGTGAGACACATTCTTGATATCTTCAACAGAGATCGAAGTGAATAAATTTCTGAAATCAAATGTATCGATGTTCTGAATGTCACTATTACTCCGTGCAAAGAATTCTAAAACCGCTGTATTATCCTTGATAAGCCAGGTGTTCTTGTAGGTGTTCAAAATCCGTTTTAATAAACTTTCAAAGATTGTTCTAGCGCTATATCCATAACAACCGTGAGCATTAGTGATAAAACGAAATTTTATAGGATTTTTATGTAACTTCGGTATAGCATATATGAATGGTAATTTCAAAGGGATGTTTCCCAGATTAAGTCTCTGTTTTCAGACTAAAATCGTCTTAAAAATTACAGATTTATTTTGACTTATCATTCTATATGTTCAGCCCGTATTAAGTTCTTTGTCAAGGATTTCTAAGTATAATTTCTTGCAGATAATAGCATAATTATTATTTACTTTATCCACTGGAGTAACAGTAAATTTCTTCTTCAAGTCAGCTATACCTGTAGATATAACCTTCCAATCATACTTCTTTTTTGGTAGGTCAAGAAAGGACACATTTTGTAGCTGACATCGGAAATCCTCAAAAATATGGCAAATCCACATCATAAACTCCTGGTAGGGAAGGTGAAATTGGTCTGGAAGTTTCAATGCAAACTGGATTAGATCAGATTTAAATGAATATAAACATTTTTTTTTAAATTATGCGCTGGTGGAATCCTAAACTTTGTACCCTTACTCATGACGTCTCTTTAAGTTGGTTGATGTATAATATTCAAATCACAAGTCAATACATGTCCCAAGTTAGTATCGACGAACGTAACATATCCGTGACCATATACTATGACCTTTGACCTGGCAGGCTTATCTCTAGATTTCGAGTTGTTCTGGTAACAACTGTTCTTTGATGTTCCAGACCTTTAAACGTTAGTTCTGTGCTTGTGTTTGTCGACTACTTTCTGTAGCCTAGGGTTGTTCTGACAACAGCTGCTCTTTGGAACTCCAGGCTTTAAATGTTCCAGGTGTGTTTATGTTTTTTGGTTATTTTCCGTGGCTTAGAGAACACTGTCAGCGAGTCCTTGAGCATTTGACTTTCCGCTGACATACGAAAAGCCACGTTCACCAGCTTGGTGTTTTCCTGATGAGTACAGGTTGGTTTACATTACTTGTTAATATACTTCACTTGTTAATTGTAGTATTTTTACACGCACATAGTTTTGATATTCTATATATGTATATATGCACAGGGCGTTCAAAAATTCTTTTCTCGGTGCGTATCGTAGGTTATATAGAAATCATATAAATGTAGCACGGGAACGTATAATTTACAAACTTACAGAAATTGTTGAAACTGTCGTTTTTCACATAACCTAACAGTTCTACACATGTTTTTCAAACACATCTGCGAGAGCCAAAAAGTCCCTCCGCAGTAATGTTAAAGGCTGTTCCACTTAAGTTTGATGGTGCTACAATCAAAAATTTTAACTTGCTGTATATTTAATTTCAGTTTTTGCTGTTTTCTTGATAACATACCCTTATCAAGCTTCAGAATGTGTTTCACAGCAACACCAATTTTTACCAGCTTCTGACGAGTTGAAAGTTTCCAAAATGACGTGTTGATTTCATCATTACCTCTCAGAAGGAAGGAACACTCATGAAATCAACATTCACAGTTTGGAAACTTTAAACACATCACTAGCTTGTGAAAATTGTTGCTGTGAAACATATTCTGGTTTCTTAATGAGACGAAACAACGTCCAGCATTCACTGTTGCACTTTTTCTTTTCAGCAAGCACGTATTTGTTGGCCTCGACGCCTTTTTCCGTCTCTTTAATATTAAATTCATCCATATTAACAAATAAGGCATTAATTCCGACACGACAGGCAATGGAACAGGATGTTAGCACGTCAAACGAAAGCCTCTGAATGCCCAATGCAAAAGATGCAATGTGAAAAGTAACTCTGTCTTACAATATGACACGCGGGGTGTGAAAAAGTGACTCACCAAAGAAACAGGCGACAGGCGTTTGCTTGCATCTTTCTCTGGACAATCACAATGAAAACAAACGCAAAGGAAGTATCGTTTTACGGTATGGTATTGGTGAATCTAGCATCTGCGCTGTATTTTGAAGCCGTGGAAATCTTCGTTGCTTTAAGGTGGACGTCAAGTGATTTTGCTTCCTATGGAAAAACTTGAGTACACATTTCCTTCACAATTAGTGTGTTTCCAAGGATGAAAATTTGAACATCGATTAAAATAACTTCATATTATAACTTGGAATACTTAATATTTTCTAAATCATAACCTTAATTATATTAAAAATCAAGAACTTTTCCTTTGGTGGTGTTGAAACCAGAAAGAAGATGGCGCGACCTGTACTTTGATGACGTCAGAAGACAAACAAATGTTGGATTGCATAATTATGGTTATGTTTTAGAAAATATTAAGTATTCCAAGTTATAAAATGAAGCTATTTTAATCGATGTTCAAATTTTCATCCTTGGGAACGCATTAATTGTGAAGAAAATGTGTACAGAAGTTTTTCCAGTATAGGAAGCAAAATTACTTGACTTCCACCTTAAGAACGAGACGGCAATATTTTTGTATGACAAATTATTTTTCACTCCGCTGGCACCAGTATCGAGCACAAAATTCCACAATACGCATTTTTCTTCGAAATACAGTGGATCCTGCTTAAGAAGACTTCGTTGGGACGAAGCGATGAAAACTTCTTAAGCGGGAAAACTTCTTAAACGGGAAATGTCTGATTTGGGTTTCGTAAGACTTTAGCGATTAAAAATGTTGCATAGATTAAATCCAGAAATTACATTTTAGTTAATTTTAAAGTAACAAAACATTTCACAGCTTACCCATTTAAACTTGAATATGAGGATTGAAAGCTACATTTATTATGCTACAGGATTACAAAATACTGATCTAAAAGCGTTTGTTTCTTCCTTTTTTTTTCCCGCTAAATTCACAAAGTACGTGTCCATTTCCCTCAAATTTCTCATTATGTCCGTTGGAACACGTTCGTGGCTTTCTATAAAGCGGTGAAAAGTTTCTAGTGCCTTACCAGCTTCAGCTGAAGTTGGAATTGGCCTGCACTCATCTTCTTGCATTTCTGGTTCATCGTCCTCTTGCATTTCGCATGTCGCAAATATCGTCGACATTTTGCATTTCAAAAGTGGGAACATCTTTGTCAACGTTTTGCCACTATACCGTTGAAGGGTTGTAACAGGTAAATTTAGTTCTTTTGATATCTGCACCCTAGTTAAATGCGGGTTTTCATCACCTTTCGTAATAATGTTTCGTTTCTCAACCACAGATAAAGCTTTTCTTTTGATGCCTTTAGACGCCATACTTCTAGCTACGCATTTCAGCAACAAAACTAAACGTTTAACTCCACGTATGCGAGGTGCAACATCTGAGCCTAACTGTGACAAAATGACTAACTTTCAGAATGTGTTTCCTTTCTCAGCCTATCCCCAGCCCCAAAGATAAGGCGATTGTGATACAGAAAGGGCAGACGCAGAAGAAGTGGGGGGAGGGAGGCAGTAAACATGACCCCCTGCGTTGACCGTGGGAAGAAGGCAGGGGCTTCGCTTGCTACATGTACGAGGAAACGTTTCCTCCCAACTTCTTTGACATGTACTTATCTGCTGGACGAGTTCCAAAATCGTATGTTCTTACTTAGAAACTTGTGACACTTACAACTTCTTAAGCGGGAAAACTTGAAACATCGTTACTTCTTAAGTGGAAAAAAATAACATTAGCACTATGGAAAAACAATCGGGACTCTAATAATAAAACTTCTTAAACGGGAAAACTTCGTAAGCGGGAACTTCTTAAGTGGGATCCACTGTATTTGTTTTTCTTGTCAAAAAAAACATGGAAATAAAACTGGGTCGACATCGGGTCAGGAACACCTTGACCCGCTGACCCGTTTTCATCTCTGGTAACGACACACTAAGAAAGAAGGTTACACGGTATGCAGACCTGTGAGCATCGAGTTTTAACGGGAAAGCGGAACAGAGAGAAGAAAACGTAAAATAAGATGGAAGGATTGTTTAAGCAATGGCGTGAACAAAAAATATATTTGCAGGATGAGGTCAAACTGATAAAAACTGAGAAGAGAAGGAAGATCCAGAACAGCAATCACATTTAACTGTAAGTCTACGCTGCAGGGCAAAGTTGTAAAAGCTAGCCAAAGAAGAAAGAAACAAGTTAGTAAAATCATGCAATGCATTGATTATGATAAGAATACCAGAAATTATTACTCAAGTTATGAGGATAATGGCTGTGGAATAAATATCGCTCCTGTGTCCTGACCTTTGACTCCATTTCGATGATATTCAACAGAACCGGTTCACTATACCTCCGGAACAACATGATAAAGTTTTGTTGCAATAGAAGCAGTTTTACGCAAGTTATGAGAATAATGACTGTGGAATAAATCTGGCTTTTGTGCAATGACCTTTGACCCCATTTCGTTGATATTCAAAAGAACCGTTTCACTATACCCCCAGAACAACATGATACAGTTTTGTCGCAATCCAAGCATTTTAGGTAAGTTATGATGCACAAGGGCAATGGAATGGATCCCACTCGTGTCCTGACCTTTGACCCCACTTCGCCCATTTTCAATAGGGTTGTTCCCCAGTGGCTCCCTACCACATACTAAAATTTCATCGAAATCAAACCATTTTTACGCAAGTTATGACGCATAAGGGCAATGGAATAAATCCCGCTCTTATGCCTTGCCTGACCTTTGACCCTATTTCACCCATTTTCAATAGGGTTTGTCCCCAGGTGGTTCCCTATCACATACTAGAATTTCATCGATATCGAACCATTTTTACGCAAGTTATGACGCATAAGGCAATGGAATGGATCCAGCTCCTATGTCCTGACCTTTGACCCAATTTCACCCATTTTCAATAGGGATCGTCCCCAGGTGGTTCCCTACCACATACCAGAATGTCATTGAAATCGAACAATTTTTACGCAAGTTATGACGCATACGAGCAATGGAATGGATCCCGCTCCTATGTCCTGACCTTTGACCCTGCTTCGCTCATTTTCAATAGGGTTCGTCCCCATGTGGTCCCCTACCACATACTAAAATTTCGTCGAAATCAAACCATTTTCACGTGAGTTATCGTGCGGACAGACGGACGGACAAAGCTGGAGCATATACGCTTCTTCAACCTACGGTTGGAAAGCGTAAAAAACAACCTGATACCTTTTCTTTGGCGTTTATCGAATCTTAGAAGTCGCACTAACCAGTTAAAGGCAGCCGACTCCAGGGAAGTCAGGGAAGCAGAAAGAAAGGTCAGCATAACACCTGTCGTTATTACAGGCATTCAAAACAAAACCTTCGGAACAAGAAATTAATCACTAACGGTACACTACGTCACACGGTGAGTTCAATGAGATCAGTTCTACATACTATACTTACGGCCAAGAATTTTGCTAAAACGGACGGGGAAGGTTGGGCAGTTGTTACCTGGAACAATTTGTTGAGTACCGATGCGTTCGCGCACGGCAACTTTTTTTGGTCACATTCGAAATTGAGGAAAAAAAAAATTTCGCTGAAAAAAAATAATCCCGCACGTTTGAATTACTTTATTCTGTGAATCAGAAAAAATAACGAATTTTTAATTTCGTGGTTTTGGATAGATTTCCTCGTGTTCAACGTTTTTACATGCAATTTGTTTACAAATAATTTTGGGTGTGTGCAAAAGTTCTATCCGTTTTTGTAATAGATGCAAATTGCGATCGGAGTAGTTGCGTCACAGATGACGCGCTGCGATGCCGAATTTTCGGTTTTCGGCCAATAAAGCGTGGAGCAGTAGAGAATATAGAGGCACTAGGTTTGCCAGATTAACTCATTCGTAACGAAAATCACGGACGGTGTAACATGGCATGCGATGAGGAGCACATTAGACATTGTTTACTGTACGAGTTCGATATAGGCAGTACTGCAGCCGCGGCTTGCCGCAACATCTGTCAATTGCATGGGGAGGTTGCAGTTGATGATAACACATGTCGCCGTTGGTTTCGGAAATTCCGGGATGGAGACAGAAGATGTAAAGGTTAACCACGTCCTGACCAAGCCATAACAAATGACCCACAGCCAACCCTTCAGGAATTAGTGGAAACGTTGTCGGTACACAGAACAACAGTTGAAAAGCGGATGCATGCGCTTGGGTTCATCACCAAGTTCGATAACTGGACTCCATACCAGTTTTCTGCAAAGCATTGGGAGGATAGAATTCGTACCTGTTTCTTTGCTTTCTCGTCACAGAAATGAACCGTTTTGGGGACAAATTGTAACGGGTGATGAGAAATGGGTACTGTACCGTAATGTAAAGCGTCGATGGACTGTGTGCCAATGTGCGGAGCCTGCTCCATCGACCTCAAAAAGAGGGCTGCATACTAAAAAATTTTTGTTGGGTATTTTGTGGGATGTCCATGGAATAATCCACTGGGAAGTGTTGGCACCTAACCGAACGATAAGTGCTGACCTCTACTGCCAACAGTTGGACAGATTGCGAAAACAACTGACATCGAAGCGGCCAACACTCGTCAATCGCAAAGGCGTGATCCTTCATAATGATAACGCCAGACCTCATGCTGCTTTAATCACTCGGCAAAAATTACTGGACTTTGGTTGGGAAGTGTTACCTAACCCGGCGTATTCCCCTGATCTGGCACCTACGGACTACCACCTTTTTCGATCATTACAGAACGATTTCGCTCTCCAAACCTTCGATGGTGTGGACGATGTGAAAACGCCATTTAATGACTTTTTTTTACTCTAAAACACAGGTGTTTTTCCGGCGTGGGATTCACCTACTTAGACACATAGCAAGAGGTCATACAGAATGATGGCAATTTTGTGAAATCCTAGATACGTTATTTGTTGTGTTCTCCTCCTTTCTTTGTAGCCTACAAAAACGCGTATAACTTAAGCACACACCCAATATTTTAGAAGCTGTTCAACAGAAGAAATGTACAGTTGTATCAATACTACTAACATAACACTATGTATTTCATACTTTGATTCAGTAGCTTATAACATCCTGCCATGCTTAAACATTAAAAAGTCTTCAGAGCACCCTGTATTTTCTTTCACAAACCTACATTTTGTTTCTTCTTATTTACAACTTTTAAAAATTTCCCTATTCTGTTCCCACAGATCTTTCAGTTATCAACTTTACTGACATATAAGTTGGTCTTTCAAATAATTGCCAATATAATGTTAGCGATTAATCTGAAAAGAGTGCTATGAGTTTGGGCACTAGAATAATTAACCTGCATCAGTTATTCTTGATCTTTGGTTTAGCACAGCCTTCCACAGCTCTACCCAATGACATTCTGGATATTATAGCATTGCTTTCACAGCATCTTAAAATCGATGTATTGCGTAAAGTAGGTGGGCCATCCATCCACTTCTGTTCTCAAGAAGGACGTACGTTACCTTTTTTAGCCCGTTTTTTTGTAAAAGATCGTGCATATGTTATCGGTTTGTCCGTCTGTGGACACTATATCTCTGCAACTAATAGTCCGATTTGAAAAATGCTTTCAACATTGGGAAGCTCGAAATGTGCGAATGATGATCCTTTATTTCGTTTTTTCTCACGATGCACAGTTTTCCCGCTGGAAGGCGTAAATGCAGAAGATATCGAATTCAAAATACATTTTATTAAATATATTTGCTTCTAAACAATGATCCTGTTACACAAGAAAGGTGACGTTGAAAATCTCGGGAACTACAGGCCCATCAGCCTCCTATCAGTGGTTTAAAAATATTCACTAAAGTTCTTTCACATCGCTTGAATGTAACACTAGACATTGCTCAACCAAGAGAACAAGCTGGATTCAGGAGTGGCAACAGCACTATGGAATATGAACTCCTATTATGCATGGCTTTTATTGATTATGAAAAGGCCTTCAATTCCGTGAAACCATCAGCAGTTACAATGGCTTTGAAATCCTGCGGTATTGAAGATGCGTACATTAATATTATTAATAACATCTATGAAAATGCAAGTGCAAAGATTCTGATATTTGAGGATACAGCACTAATAAAAATTGGAAAGGGAGTGAAACAAGATGACACCATATCTCCCAAACTCTTTAATGCCACATTGCAAAATGTCTTTCAATCACTGAACTGGGAAAACAAAAGGATAAAGATTAATGGAGATTATTTTACTCACCTTCGTTTTGCTGATAACATAGTCATTTTTGCAACTACCCGTTCGGAGCTGCAGAGTATGATCCAAAAACTGGCTGACAAGAGTAAAGAAGTCTGATTAAAAATGAACTTTCAAAAGACCAAAGGAACGGGCTTGGCAGAATCAGCGGGAAGCCCGTTGATTCTCCGTAACTTTAACTCCATATTCAGGTTAGCCTTGCCCCGAGTACAGACTATGTTGACACCAGAATGGACCAAATTCACCAAATTCTCGAAACTACGAGAATAACGTTTTTTTTTTTTTTTTTTTTTCTTTAGCTAGTTTTTGTTTCCGTAAATCGTATATGTATTACAGAATTATTAACAACATTTACTATATTAAATTATTCCACAATAATTAACTGTTATGCATAAACTAATCTTTCAACTATAAAATATTCTGCTTAAAAGTTTCAAAACAAATATTTCTCAGAGAAATTCACACTGTTTTACTATGTTTCAAATGCCTTCGTAGGGTTCACTGGGGTTAATACGGTATTTCTAGTATCAGGCGTTATTAGCACACACTGTACTGGTCGTCGTGCAAATAGACCACCTTTGTGCAGCCTCTTGGCTACGGTAAAACGCGATAACGGACGTCCAGTTGTCTGTTGCATGTGCCTTGCGATTTCTCCCGCTGTCTGCCGTCTGTCTCTTCTCGCCTGTAGGACAATATATCGGTCGTCCGCCGCCCTGGTTGCTCGTGGACGACCACTGCTAAACTTTTGGGCAGCTGTTTCTGTCGTTTGAAATGCTCTCCAAGCTCGCGAAACGATTCTGTGAGCGATCCCGAACTCCTCGGCCACACTAGTCACACTTCGACCTTCTTCCAACTTCCCAATGACGCGACCTCGGGCAAAGTCATCCAGATGTCGTTTACTAGATTGCCTGCTGGGCATATCACACGGTGGCAGCAACTCGACGTCGATCAAACCGATGTACACCGTGCAATAGCTTTCACCGAATTGCTGAGCGTACACCGGCCGTGTGCTTTATACCCTTTCCCCCCCCCCCCCCGTCATGCTGCATATATGCGCATGCCCTACCGTACCGGATCGTAGTCTGTCTCCTGAGTGGTCTTTCGGTCCGTTCTGCCTGCTCGTTCCGCTGTTATGCTAATTTCTCCTCTTTTTTTTTTTTTTTTTTTTTTTGATTTGAGGTTTAACGACCACCGTGAGCAACTCAATGGGCTATAAGCAGTCTCCCGTCCCTAATTTAGGGTCACTGGTTCCAGGGAAGGGAGAGAGCCAGTGCCGTAAGACAAACACGACATCCATGCCTGACCGGGATTCGAACCCAGACCCCTTACGGACGAATGATCAGAGGCCAGCGCCTTAGACCACTGCGCCACCGGGGCGGCTTTCTCCTCTTCGTCCTTAATTTTTGAACACCAGTGTATGATATGTTACCAATGCGGGAACAAATTTTTTTCAGAATAGGAAATAAAGATCATGAATGACACAGAAAAGCAGCGAGCCGTAATTGAATTCCTAGAAAAAGAGTGATGCGAGGCTTCAGAAATTCACAGAAGACTCCTGGCGGTGTATGTAGCTGCCACAAGCGATATCAGTAATGTCCGAAGATGGATGAAATGGTTTGGAGAGGGAGAAAGCTTAGTGTTGGACAAATAACGGAGTGGAAGACCCGCAACTGCAGTGATAGATTCCAAAAGGCAACGAGCGAAAGACCTCATCACAGCTGATCATCGTGTCACCATTCAGGAGTTGCAACAATAAACACTATGTGCAGTCATTGAAGAAGCTAAAGGAAGCTATCAGAAGGAAAAGAAGTGACATTCCACTTCGTAGTGATGTTTTACACCATGATAACGCACGTCCCCACACCTCAATGGAAACTTCACAGGCTATTACCAAAATGGAATGGGTGGTGATGCCCCAAACCAACTGCAGTCCTGATTTGGCTCTCTCTCAGACTTTTTTCTGTTTGTCCTTTTGAAAAACACCCTTCGTGGGGAACGTTTTGACGATGTGACAGACGTTAAAGTGGCTGTGAACTCATGGGTGAAACGACAGCCTCAGGAATTTTTTCAAAATGGATTTTACCAATGGGTTCAAAGATGGCGGAAATGTATAGAAAGTGATGGACAGTACTTTGAATAGGCTAGCAATATTTACAAAATGTCCAAGTATTTTGCCACCAAGTTTTACATTTTTGCTGCAACAACAAAAAAAAATCTTATGAAGGAAGAGACATTACTTTCAGGATGCTCTTTGTAAATATAAAATATCAACTGCGTAGTAAAATTGCTATGAGGCACGCGCACATTTCACCTTTCCGAATGATCTTCATGTTCACTTAATTGAAAACGGGGTCTTTAAAAAACTGGAGTGACTTTTTATTAAAACCAAATTTTTCAAAGGAATAGTTATCTGTTACAACACTCGTTTTGAGTGTGGTTTCATGCTACATTCAATCATGATCGGGTTTTTAAAAAAATAAAATTCACAGGTAAATTGTTAAAATTTGTTCCTGACTGAATTCGTTTTACAATGCATACTTCAACAACCCGCCCCCGCACACCACCAGAGTTGGGCAAAATCGCAAATGAATTAATCGGTAATGCATCACAGCGTTATGGTAATGGGAACAAGAACTCAGCGTTAACATTACACTGAAGAGCAATTGAATTAGAGACAGCTGGCGTTATGCAAACGTGGCGCTGTGGGCGGCCCTGTAAACGGAAATCCGACAATATAAGGAGTAATGCGACGGGAATCAGTAAAAGTCGGAAGCAGTATAAGCAAGACGAAAGATCTAAGCGCATTTTATCGTGGGCAAATTGTCGGGGCCCGACGAATGGGTCACTCAATCTCGGAAGTCGTGCAGGCACTGGGATTTTCACGACCCACTGTGTCACGGGTGCACCGTGAGTACATCGAATCCGGTAAAACCATCCCTGCAAGGACCAACTGCCGTGGACAACAGCGTGTGGATGAGCGAGGTCATTGTCGGCTAGCTAGCATTGTAACAGCGGATAGACGGGCCACAGTGCAAGAAACCACTCGGCAATTTAACGCAGGTGCACAAAAACGTGTAAGCAGCCACGCCATCTAGAACCATCTCTTCGGTATGGGGTACAGAAGCCATCGTCCCACGAGGGTACCGCTGCTGACCGCACATCACAGGGTGCAAAGATTAGCATGGGCGCGGGAAGATCGCCACTGGACCCTAGACATGTGGGAAAATGTTGCCTGGACTGATGAGTCGAGATTCACGTTGGTACATGCGGATGGCAGGATACGAGTACGGCGCAAACCACATGAAGCGATGGATCCTTCTTGCCAGCAGGGTACTCTTCAAGCTGGTGGGGGTGGCATTCACGTCTGGAGACTGTTTACGTGGACTGAAATGGGGCCCCTGGTACGTGTGACATCGTCCCTCACAGGTCAACGTTACCGGTATATTCTGGACGACCATTTGCTCCCGTTTTGTGCGTCTTCAACATCCCACTGGGGACCTCATCCTGCAAAAAGACAATGCACCGTGCCATCGCTCCCGAATTGTATCCGAATGGTTGGATGAACACTCCACCGACGTGACCTCGCATCCTTGGCCAGCTAGGTCACCTGACCTCAATCCCATCGAGCACATCTTGGATGCCATCGAGAGAGATGTTCGAGGTTTTGACCCCCTCCATCAAATATTCGTGAATTGTGGGTGCTTGTTCAGGGGTCGTGGATCCGTATGGCTTCCCAACGCTTCCGGTGTCTTGTCGAGTCCATGTCGAGACGAATCGCCGCTGTCATTAGGGCGAAAGCTGGTGCTGCACGTTACTAGATAGGTATCTCTAATTCAATGCTCTTCAGTGTACATGGTAATGGTGAACTGGTCATTAGAATTACATGGTAATTGTAATGACATGTAGCAGTTACCCATTATAATCGTAATGGTTAACTATATGTTGGTAATTAACCAATAACTTATGGGTAACAATACAACATGAATAAACCAGCAACCAGTACACCCTTACACGTTGTGTATACGTTATTTGACAATTGTCCCACCTCTCGGACCTCAAAATGCGTGTTTGTAGGTATTAGAGATTGTACGTGTATGACATGAGTATATAGTTGCCCCGGCTTCGCCGCAAGTAAAGTGATTTGAACGAAATAATACATATGAAGTAAGTACGAATGGGATGTTTTATTTCTGTTAGAGATACTCATTTCGTCCATGTCCAGTAGAGTATTCTCGCTGCGTTTCACTGTCCAAAATAATTACCCCATTATAGTCACAAGCACACATTAGCACTACACTCACAGTTCAATAACTCAGGGTGCACTGCCGAATATTACAAAAATTTACGAACTCGTTGACATTTTTGCCGTACTTCTCAAGTGTTGTCCATTACTTGTCCGATACATACACTGGACTAGCGAGCGACTGACTCCTTTATATATACTTCACAACAGGACCTGAACCTTCTGGAATATTCTTGATTTACATAAAGCTCTCCAACTTCCCACTGCGCGATCATTCTGGAACATTCTACAAACGTCTAACCCAGTGTTTCTCAAACTGTGGGGCGCGACCCTCAGGGGGCACAGCATACTTTCCTAGAGATAAAAATTAAAAAACAGTATGTAGAAAAAACACAAAATAAGCTGAATAAAACGTCAAACTTACCATGACTTCTATTTTGGTAAAGAAAACAGGCTGAGAGAGGGGCCTCACAGCAATTTCTCTTGTCAGGGAGGGCCCACAGGTAAAAAGTTTGAGAACCACTGGTCTAACCCATTCTTGCCGCTTCTAGAACAATCTACACGACACTTCGGTCTCTTTTTTTTTTTTTTTTTTTTTTTTTTTTGGTTGGAGGTTTAACGACCACCGTGAGCAACTCAATGGGCTATAAGCAGTCGCCCGTCCCTAATTTAGGGTCACTGGTTCCAGGGAAGGGAAAGAGCCAGTGCCGTAAGACAAACACAACATCCATGCCTGACCGGGATTCGAACCCGGACCCCTTACGGACGAACGATCAGAGGCCAACGCCTTAGACCACTGCGCCACCGGGGCGGCACTTCGGTCTCTGGCTGCTATGTTACATGGCAGACTTTTCTAGACATAGCTTTTGGCACACGTATATTTCTATAAACTATTAGTATGTAATTATTATTTGCAAATTGTGTAATTTCATTACCAAATAATTCCATTGCGTTTGAATGACATTATTAAATAATTGAATTATATCCTCTTCATTGTAATGCATTACAGATTAATTACATTACCTTGTGCAAATCATACTTGGGATCACCTTGTAATGCATTACACGTTAATTGTAATCTGTACTTCCATTACTTTGTAATGCATTTCTGCCCAACTCTGCGCACCACCTCTGACGAAGTATGCTACAAAATGGCATTTCGCTATAACAAAAGTCAACGCGCACATCCTGGCAGTGTGTTTATGACGTCAACTTCTCGCGCCGAGGGCCTGGGTAAGATACAGATGTTGCTTGCTTTTTCCCTTCCCTAGAGCCAATAATTACAAATTCAAAATGGGCGACTTCTCCCAATTTTCGATGCTGACACGGAGTCGTTTAACTACAAAAATAAAATAACAAAATTAAATGCGAGATCTAAATGAGTATATATGCGCTAGTAAAAAATTCCCGAGAAGTAAAGACATGGAATATTAGGTTTGAAAAATATCTCGTACAATTTTTATTGGAATTCGACACAACGACAGACCAAGCGTGGGCATCCAACTTCACGAAACTATTGAAATCGTGAACATTTTGTGGGCGTGTGTATCTGTTACTGAAAAAAGTCCGCTAACTGACAGTTCCAAAATAATCCCCAATAGAAAACAGAACTGCTGATGTGCTTGCTGATCGATAAGAGGTAGCCCTGACAGAGATTTCCCGGTGTGCAGTATGACAGCCATAAATCGTTTCGTTTGGACGACACAGGAATGCCATGATATCGCGTTGTTTTCCTGATTCTTACTGATCTAAGAGATTTTTCTACTTCACGGAACATGAAGCTTGGTCGAATTCCAGCATCAATACGAAAACGAATTAGGCGAGTTTACTCAAGCTGCCATGCATTAAGGAAACTCAGCATCGAGTCATTCTTACGACAAGACGGAAAATCAACAATGCGGCCAAACTACATTCACAATCACGACGTTGTTTCCTTTATAATATACTTCTCAGAAATAAAACAGCGCGTCTTCCGAAGAAAATTATTTGTTACATTTAATGGTTCAAAGATAAATGTGTTACCAGAGAAATACCATTATTTGAGACGGTCGTTCTCATAGGAAAGAACATTCTGAATGGCAATAATAATCTTCTCGCACACACACGATCTGGAAACGATTACTTTTAAAGTAGCATCACGCACAGAAGGAAAGTATGAAAAAAATTACTATTAAAATACTTGAAACTTCTTAAATCTCAAAGGTAACTGTGTTTAGAGGGCCGCAAAGGGCTTGGCCCGGTCTAGGCCAATTTTTCTTAGACTCAGCAGAACACGGTCCGGGCTTCTATTTTTCAGCTTTTCTATAAAAATCGTGGGCAACCTCTTACGGCAGAGTACGTGAGGGTGAGTGTCCTATAAATACTTAAACCAAACTCTTCGCCCTTTCGAAATCCGTGATCTGAAACATGAAATTAC
Organism: Macrothele yani; assembly: GCA_039090855.1. Lineage (NCBI taxonomy): Eukaryota > Metazoa > Arthropoda > Arachnida > Araneae > Macrothelidae > Macrothele > Macrothele yani. The sequence goes on from CM076996.1 coordinate 123,358,640, forward strand.
AAGATATTAAAGTTTTTGGCTTTTTGATATTATACATGTTTCCTGACAGTAGTAAAGTAAATCCCAAGAAAAAAATTCGATGCAACGAAAATGGGTTACGGAAGTAGTCAAAACCATTGTTGAAATCCGAGTTTTGAATGCTCTCTCATGAAGTGATGCAACAATATTTATTTCACTCTTTCTCAACAAAATGTACATATTCCTAAACTATCTAAATAGACGATAACATCGCTCTGTCCACGTTATTATATAAACAACGCATAGCGACTGAAAAATTGTTCATCCGACAACGCTGGGATCGAACCCCAGAACTTTTGATAACTAGCCGAGTCCGTTCGCTTTACGCAGTGCCAACAATTCACAGCGCTATGCTTGGTTTATCAGTCAGCATCTGACAACACAAATGCGTATTGCTGAGCTCAGCAACTGATGTATCGCCATCTGGTGGCATTCGACGGTGCAAGCTACTAAATTACAGCTGAAAAATTGAAAGGACGATAGAAATGGTGAATAAATTTGAAAGACGTAGAGATAATTAAATAGACGATGACATCGCTCTGTCCACGTTATTATATAAACACCGCATAGCAACTGAAAGATTTTTTTTTTTTGATTGGAGGTTTAACGACCACCGTGAGCAACTCAATGGGCTATAAGCAGTCGTCCGTCCCTAATTTAGGGTCACTGGTTCCAGGGAAGGGAGAGAGCCAGTGCCGTAAGACAAACACAACATCCATGTCTCACCGGGATTCGAACCCGGACCTCTTTCGGACGAATGATCAGAGGCAATCGCTTAGACCACTGCACCACCGGGGCGGCGAAAGATTAATCCGACACCGCTGGGATCGAACCCCAGAACTCGAATTGCGCAGTCAAATGCCACTAGATGGCGACACATCAATACGGATTTGTTTAGTCAGAAGCTGACTGATAAACCATGCATAGCGCTGTGAATTGTTGGCACTGTACGTAAAGCGAACGTACTCGGCTAGTTATCGAGAGTTCTGGGGTTCGATCCCAGCGATGTCGGATGAACAATTTTTCAGTCGCTATGCGTTGTTTATATAATAATGTGGACAGAGTGAAGGCATCGTCTATTTACATTATCTCCACGTCTTTCAAATTTATTCCTAAACTATCGCCTAACACTATTTCCTCACCTTTTACATAAACGAAACAATATCTCATTGCAATCTGCGTAAATTAGGAGAACCTCATGCTAAATGAAATAAAAAGCCATTACAAAACTACATTTTTGATGCTATGAAAAAAAATGGTGCGTCGTAGGGAAATTTGGCTTCCTCTCGACTTCACCAAGGGGAAGTTACCTACTATTGGCAAGAGCTTTAAAATGTTGTATAACAATTTGGGGTGTGCCCTATAGATATCCTACACTAAAGGTTAACAATCGCTCTCGGTAACGAACTTGCGATTCAGCTTTTCTTTGTACCTTGAGGTCAGATTTTAGCAAGCTCGTGAGCAGATGGACTTTCGTAGCTCCATCACATTCCATCTGTGTCAGAGTCTTTTCTTACGTCTAAATCTGAACAGAATATTATATAAAAATATTGTTTTCGAAAAACTAAATAGTCGAAATACTATTGCCGCAGCCATAGTTCAGTAATGGGGGAACCGGAAAGTAATTTCGTTTTTGGGCGGGCTAAGTTTGGGGAGCAGTTGTGGAGTGTTTATGTACGTTCAACGTAAAGTACGTGTATGTACAAGTGAAAGAACTATTCCCAACTTATGTAGGTGTTTTTGTCTTCCAAATTTGCAGAACAAAACGAGTGACATAAAACCCGAGGAGAGCCATGTTCGTCATTGTATGCTGCATGAATTTCACAAGGGGAACAATGCAACCGTGGCCACCAATAACATTTGCGCTGTTTATCCGAATGCATTAAAAGTTCGCAAGTGCCAGCGTTGGTTCGCCCAATTCCGGTCGGGCAAATTTGAACTTTCTGGTGCCCCTCGTGCAGGAAGTCCCATGGAGCTGGACAATGACCTGCTGCGTGCAGCCGTTGAGACAGATCCTCGTCAACCCATTGATGAATTATCCCAACATCTTAATGCAGCATGATCTACTGCTCAAGTGCACCTGCAACAGATAGGGAAGTTCTATAGACAAGGAGTTTGGGTCCCACACCAACCTTTCACCTGACAACAAAGCCTAGCGTTCCACCATCTGCAACGCTTTGCTCAGGCGACAGGAAAAGGATCCATTTCTTCATCTAATTGTCACTGTAGATGAAAAGTGGGTTCTTTACATGAAAAACAAGCGCATAAACCAGTGGCTTTCTCCAAGTCAAACACCAGTCCCTACGCCAAAACCAGGCCTACACCCCCAAAAGGTTTTGCTCTCTGTTTGGTGGCCTACCGCTGGCATAGCTAGCTCCCTTTGAGCTTTTGGAACCAGGACAGACCGTAACGGCAGACCTCTATTGTCAACAACCGGGCAGTTTGAAGTAAGCTCTTACTGTAAAACATCCAGCACTGATCAACAGAAAAGGTGTCATCTTGCAGAATGACAATGCGAGACCTCACACGGCGAGACGGACCCAGCAGATGATCAGAGATTTGGACTGGAAAGTTCTGCCCAATTCCCCTTATTCCCCTGACATTGCACCATCTGATTACAATTTGTTCAGAACTCTGCAGCACTTTCTTAATAGAAAAATATTCCACAATATTGATGATGTCAAAACAGGGGTCTCGGATTTCTTTGCATCATAGCCAACGTCTTTTTATAAAGACGGCGTTGAAAGTTTGGTTTCACGATGGACAAGTCTGATCGATGATGGCGACCATATAATTGATTAAGAAATAAATTTCTTCTGTTACAGTGTTTCTCTTCTTTTCTAAAAAAACGACATTACTTTCCGGTCCGCCCAATATTTGCTTTTATAGCTCACATATCTTTTTTCATTGGTTTTCCGAAAATAACGTTCATTAATCCACCTAAGTTGCGCTCAATGTCAGGAATTAGTAACCTTATTGTTGTTGTTGTTTTTTATTGGAGGTTTAACGACCACCGTGAGCAACTCAATGGGCTATAAGCAGTCGCCCGTCCCTAATTTAGGGTCACTGGTTCCAGGGAAGGGAGAAAGCCAGTGCCGTAAGACAAACACAACATAAATGCCTCACTGGGATTCGAACCCGGACCCCTTACGGACGAATGATCAGAGGCCATCGCTTAGGCAACTGCGCCACCGGGGCGGCAACCTTATTGTTGGTTGTTGTGATTTAATTCCACTAACAATGTAAGTATGAACCGGACTGTGGTTCCGTGTGGTCATGACGCGAATAAATGCAATGGGTTGTATGTATACTCTCGAATAACTCCTATTATTTCACACCCACAAAGAGCTTGGCATGCGAAATATACATAGCATAAATTACCTACAAAGAGTACCAAGGTAATCTCTCAATTTTTTTTTTTCATTATTTCACAAAATTCCTAATAATAAAATTTACTCTTGATACTTATAATTGCTTTTGTGTTAAGGAAATGTACAATAACAAGTGCACCAACTGGGGTGGGGAGGGATCATATATCCGTTGCCACAATAACCTTAATATCATGAGATAAACTACCCACAATATCCGGTCTCGCTACAGGCTTCAAAATCAGGTACGCCAAAAGAGGATTTTTTTTTTTGATTGGAGGTTTAACGACCACCGTGAACAACTCAATGGGCTATAAGCAGTCGCCCGTCCCTAATTTAGGGTCACTGGTTCCAGGGAAGGGAGAGAGCCAGTGCCGTAAGACAAACACAACATCCATGCCTCACCGGGATTCGAACCCGGATCCCGTTCGGACGAATGATCAGAGGCCATCGCTTAGACCACTGCGCCGCCGGGCCGGCCAGAGGAAATTTAACATGTAGCCAAACTTTAAGTGTTCACGTGAATTTTCAGCTATTACCGGTAATTTTCAGCTATGTGGATATCGAAAAACAAAAAAATCAGAACAGAATTTTTTCTCATGAACGAAATATGGGATTGCCGCCCCGGTGGCGCAGTGGTCTAAGGCGTTGGCCTCTGATCATTCGTCCGTACGGGGTCTGGGTTCGAATCCCGGTCAGGCATGGATGTTATGTTTGTCTTACGGCACTGGCTCTCTCCCTTCCCTGGAACCAGTGACCCTAAATTAGGGACGGGCGACTGCTTATAGCCCATTTGAGTTGCTCACGGTGGTCGTTAAACCTTCAATCAAAAAAAAAAAAAAAAAAAAAGAAATATGGGATTACACCACACAATACAAATTTTGAAGATGTGAATCCGTTTTTTGGTGTAAACATGACAAGGATGGTAAGTCAGACAATATCCGAAAACGTGAAAATTTCGTCGTCCTGGAGCGGGAATCGAATCCGCGTCTCCCGAATAGCGCCCGGGTATTCTAACCACTACACCACCCAGAAAGACCAAGTTTCCGATTAATTTGAATATAACCATCACAGGCTTTGCTAGCCGAAGCAACCGGCATCATTCATGTTTTGCGAATCTGGAGTTTAAGAATTACAACCAAGTTTCCTTTTTTTTTTTTTTCTTTTTTTTTTTTTTTTGATTGAAGGTTTAACAACTACCGTGAGCAACAAAATGGGCTATAAGCAGTCCCCCGTCCCTAATTTAGGGTCACTGGTTCCAGGTAAGGGGGAGGACCAGTGCCGTAAGACAAACACAACATCCATGCCTGACCGAGATTCGAACCCCTTCACGGACGAATGGTCATAAGCCAGCGCTTAGACCACTGCGCCACCGGGATGGCTCAAACCAAGTTTCAAGTTTCCGGTTAATTTGAATATAACCATCATAGAATTCTTAACCTCAAGATTAGCTAAACATGAATGCCGGTTGCTTCAACTAGCGAATCCTGTGATGCTTACATTCAAATTAATCGGAAACTTGGTTTTTCTGGGTGGTGTAGTGGGTAGCATACCCGGGCGCTATCCGGGAGACGCGGGTTCCATTCCCGCTCGAGGACGACGGCATTTTCAAGTTTTCGGATATTATCCGACTTACCGTAATCCTTGTCATATTTACACCAAAAAACGGATTCACATCTTCAAAATTTGTAGATTTTTTCTGTTAAAACACAAACGGTGTCACGGAAAGGTTCCTAAAAAATCAGACATTTCCGAAAACACCTCTTAAAAACCGAAATTTTCAGTTATCAACCGGATAAAGGTTAACAGGAACATTTCTGTCAATTCACTTACGGGCAATCCATGAAATTCAGGTTTTCTTCCGCCATTTCACGGAAAAGGCTGAATCTGGAATATGCTTCGTTAATTCACGAAAGAATCGCGGAAAATGGCGTGTGAATTCCAGGAATTTTTTTACAGTTTACCTAGTAGTGGCGGATGATTGTAGCAGAAAGTACATGCATATCATTAGCTGCCGGCACAAAATCTTATTTTCAGCCGGGCCGTAGCCACAGAAAGCTCTTGTTTGCCGATAGGTCTTGCGTGCTGTGTGCCAGTTAGCACGGCCACACCACACCCCCTTGGATCTTCTCAAGCAGGTCAAAAAGGTCTTCCAGTGTGCTCAACTTCTCAGAGCACGATAGTCAACGGCAAACAACGGGAAGATCCTCCCGCCCCCTCGTTCTTCTATTGGAACTGGGTGCAGAGCTGTAGCTAGCAGGAGGCTAGAGGCGGCATTCTTCACCCTGCAAGGCAGGCAAGCCCTCCCCGAAAAACGGCGTTGCTAATTCTATGAACTGTTATTTTCGGTACTCTATGGAAATTTCTTTTGTATTTCATTATTAAGCATTGTGGCATGCCTGCCTAGCAGGACGCACATGAGATAAAGGCCAGCGAGAGCACATGCCAGTGTAGTATAGTGGGTAGCACTCAGAGCTCCGGAGCCGAGAATAGGGGATAGAATACCGCCCCTGGCGTAAAAATTATGGAGAAATTTGCATCGTCATAGCATAAATGCTTTACATTATTTATTCATCTACAGCTTTTTTTTAAGAAAAGCAAAATTGAAATACAGGCCTCACGAACGATAGATAAACCGAAAAAATTACTCTCATCGTCAAAAAAAAAAAAAAAAAAACCGTTGCGCCCAGAAGAAAGCAGCCGACAGGAATGAAACTTTGTGCGTACGTTTTAAATCGTAAGACATGCAAATGATTCAAGTGTCACGCTCGGCCGCGCATGTGACGCAAGAAAGGAGGGGTCGTGGCGCTGTGCCTGACCGGTAATACGAGGTAAGACCCAAAAGATCGGGGACCTGACGTATTGTTCCTTACCTTGAATACTTTAAAACACCTATACACAACCACCTACAAAATGATCCCCTGGGGTGACAATGCACTTTTGCCAGCGCTCTAAAGCTGCTGAAAACCATGTTTTGCAACCCCTCGTAATGCCTCCTGCGTTGCTGTTTTTTACTCATTTGTTCACACAAAACGACGTCCCTGTAGATTTTGTTTCACCAGTAGAAAGAGGTAAAAATCGCAGGGGGCTAAGTCGGGTGAATAGGCGGGATGTGGAAACACAGTACGATTTATGGCGAGAAACTCCATGACTAGTAGGGACCGATGTGTAGGCGCGTTGTCATGGAGAAGGTACCATTGTTCACTTCGCCACATCCCCGACCGTTTACGACGGATTGACTCCCGTAAGCGACGTAAAATGTTCAGATAGCGTTCCTTGTTAACTGTTGTGCCTTCAGGAATAAATTCGGAATGGACAATGCCGTGAGAATCAAAAAAACACCTCCAGCATGACTTTCCCTTTGCTGCGATCCTGCCTGAATTTCTTTGATCGCGGTGAAGACAGTGATTTCCATGTTGAAGAAACACGCTTTGGATGAATATCAAACAAGTAGCACCACGTTTCATCACCTGTGATGATGTTATCCAAAAACGTAGGATCGCTATCGGCTTTGTCGATTAATTCGCCCGCTATCCGCATCCGTTCATGCTTTTGTTCGGAGGTCAAAAGTCGAGAGACACACGCGGTACATGTTAAGATCCTCCGTCAAAATGCGCTGGCATGTGGTCTCCGATAAGTTAGTTGCGTCAGCGATTTCTTCAATGGTTGGGCGACGATCCTGACGAACATACTGCGCCACCATCGTAATGTTTTCCTCACTCCGTGCAGTAACAGGTCGACCACAGCGCTCATTATCTGCGATGGATTCTCGGCCCTCTTTGAAACGCCGATACCACTCGTACACTTTCGATCTCGCCATCGTAGAGTGAAGGTACACCTTCGAAAGCATTTCTTAGGTCTCTGCAGCTGTTTTACCCGAACGCTGACAAAATTGAATGTTACAACGTTGCTCTTCAAAAGCCATGTTTCTCACATCGCTGAAGACAGACAACTAACCACAGCAGCAAACGTCTGCGCTCGCATTCCAATCACTTTCCATGGGCCAAACCATTCTGACTAAGGAGGGTAGGGATAGTGGGATGCATTTCAGACGCCACAACTTTAACTACATGCTTGCGTTGTCACGGGTAGGCGCTGTCCCCGAACTTTTGGATCCTACTCCGTATAAAGGATTACAGAACTCTTTTAGATGACCACATTAGGTACCTCTATTTTTGCGATGGAATGAAACGGTGTAAACTATTGTTCAATAATCAAGTGAGAAACTCACCTGGCATATTTTGTGATCACACAGACAGTGGTGCATTACAAAATTAATTCCTCAAAATGGAATAAGAACCAATTAAATCGTGAGGATAGCTGCAGTTAGTAACGCAGAGAAGGAACGTGGATGCAAAGTGATAAATGACATCGCAACAAAAGAACGAAAGTCATTAATCATGAACATTTTAAACGTATGTAAGTTAAGACCCTGAGAAGCTGACCGCTTTGGTGCCGAGGTCTTCCGTTGCGGCATGTGCTGTGGAGTAATGATAGATCAACAGCCGGTAAATGTGTGAAACAGGCTGATTGATGGAAAGACATACGGAGAAAAAGATGGATACATACATTTTTATTTTAATCCACGTTACACTACTGAATTTTTTGCTTCAGAACACTAGACAAAAACAATGCTCAAATTATTTTTTTACTGGCAATTTTATCCAGCTTCTCAGGCAACTTACATAATGAAAACCGGTAAATAATAAGTCTGAATAATGACACTACTAGAAGCAAGCGAAAGTATTTCTTATAACATGCTTCACCATCTTTTTCTTTACGTTATTAACCTTTCTTTCAATTAATATGCACTAACATGTACTCCAGTTAAAAAATAAATTTTTCACTTAATATTACCGTAAAGTACACATCTCTCATATTGATTGTAAGAGATATAAAGCAATTGCTATTTCTTACGGTTGATTGCATTTCTATCGCCCCGCTGGCGCAGTAAGACCATTTGTCGGGGAAGGGTCCGGGTTCGAATCCTGTGGAGGTATGGAAGTTGTGATGATTGTCTTATAGCACTGGCTCTTTCCGTTCCCTGGAGCCAGTGGCCTCAAATTAGGGATGGGCGACTGCTTATCCCCATCGAGTTGCCCATGGTGGTCGTTAACCCTTCACTCAAAAAAAAATGCATTTTTTAATTGCATTTTCTTACGGTTGCCACGCAACTAAACGAATAACAAATGTGAGTTGAGCGAAATTGGTTTACAAAAACTAAAACAAATTGTGGAGATTACAAAAAAAAAAAAAAAAAAAAAATATCTTAAATATCAAGTACAGTTCTTTCAGCGTTGCCTAACCACTGACAATGTCGCTTATGAATGCCGCTTAGGTTTTGAATCCTCAAAAAAAGTCTGTTCCCACGTTATTTCTTTTTTCTTTACTGGAGGCGTGGTGAAAGGCTATTTATAGGTATCGCTCATACCGAATTTGGGACCCATTCGCTGTACAAAAATAAGTGATGGTAATTCACGGAAAATTACTGAAAATAACGTGTTTTAACTACATATCCGTTACGAAGTGTTTCCGTTTCTAGTAACAGCAACAATCAGTATTTTGATAGATTTACCGTTGTCACTATTTTTTTCAAAAATGTGGTTCGGGATTTTCCGTTTTTATACAAAAATTGCAGTTCAGGTATTTTTGCTTTTATACAGATATTTCTCGAGTTTCCAAATATTTCGATTTGGACATTTTCAGCCTCTACACAGAAATTTCCTTCACTTGAGGAACTTATTGTTTCCACAGCTTTTCAATCTTTTTACAAAGCCTACTGTCGTGCGCACGTGATTCCCGAGAACCCGATTCGGTAGCCATTGCTTGACGGGAATATTAGACTTCCGGTGACGTCACGAGAAAGGTGGCCTGAGTGATTGCCACGACGACGGTTGCGCATGCCCCTTACGAGTTTTACCGGACTTAGTGCGTCGAGACCGGAGATTTTTCAAAACAACTCCTTCTTTGCCACTGCCCAGCAAAAACAGTCTTGCTGGGCCAGCACTATGTTGCCGCTGCCGAACCTTCAATAAAATGTCCGGGCGGCCAACAGAAGGGTCAGCAGTTCAGGCCAACAGTTGACACCCCATCAGTTGTCATACACCACAACAGGGCCATCAGTTGTCCATCACAGGCAGTAGCTGCCACAAGTGGCCCTGCAAGCACGTGCCAGAAATGATGGCTAGCCTAATGTGGTCCGCTAGTTTGCCGGTAGTGGCAGCCGGCAACCACGTGACGCAACTGGTGGCTTGCCGAATCTTGTCCGCCAATTTCCCAGGAGTAGTCATAAAAAAAACATCAATGATAACCGTAGTTTCCCAAAACCACAATTCTTTTTACAACCCTTACGAAACTTGTGAATTATAGCACTGCGCTGAGGAAATTTTCTCAACAGACCGGAAAAACGCCCGTTTGGATCGGAGTGGATTTGAAGTAGGGCCGTTGGCGTGGGAGCTGAGCTCTCTACCGACCGGACTAATTTGCTACGAACGAACGTTTGCTTGAAGCTGTCTGTTTTGTAAGGAATATGTAATCGAATGGTTCCCTCTTTCATTTTACAATATTGCGAGGTATTTTTTTCATAAAAGTCAGTTTCATATAATTCATAAATTTATTTTTTCAACGTAAAGATATTTTTTTTTCTTTTACCTTAAGGGAACTTCACTCATTTTCAAGGAGTGTACATACTTAGAGTCGCTTTTCAAAGTTTTGTACTGTCCTTGTCGTCTTGAAAGGAGATTGTTGAATTAATATATATTACCCGGGTTCATGTCACATTCTGTTACATTTTTAACGTTGTATCTTTCCTTTCCGTTGTCCGAAGCTACATTTGACTTCTCGTTATTTTTAGAAGCGAATTCCTCCCAGTCTTGTGTATTCAACCCATGGATGAGTACATTATATCCACATAGCGTTGCTTTTTTTTTTCTTTCAAATAATTAATAAATTTTGTACGCGCATAATTCTCTTTTTTTTTTTTTCCCAACAAATGCTTTTTTAATATTTTAATAGTTTTTCAGGACATTTGTTTCAGGCGATTTCAAATTTTTTCTTGTTATTCACCCACTCCATTCCCATGAATAACACCCACTCCATTCCATGAATTGTTATTCATGGAATCACTCCATTCCATGAATTGTTATTCATGGGAATGGAGTGGTGTATTTCAGGGCTTAATCTGATATCTTCGTCGACGTGGAATTTTATTAGGAAATTAATTCGCCTCTCTATATATGGATTCTTTTTTCTTAACATCCACTAAAATAACACGATCGCGATAGCGTCGTCTTCAACTAACTGATACCATGAGAGACACAGCAAGTGTTGCTTCTGCGCATGCGCAGTCCTGTTGCTTCCACCTGCTGTTGGGGTTGCATTGGTTGCCAACAACGGGCCACTAGTGGCACTTGCTTGGAGGCCCACAATTCACGGCGATGCAGCAGGGCCATCAATGGCTCGCCAACTGATAGCACTGCAACCAACGGACCGCTACCGGGCCGTGAGCGGCAGATTTCAGCCAGCAGTGACCCATCACTGCCAGACTAATTGCCAGCAGTTTCGCAGCACTTGTGTTTTTGCTGGTCTCACTCGCGATAGTTTGTACAGGAGTACGGAACGCTGCTGACTGAGCCAAAGATTATTCCCATCTGATCACGCTTAAGGTAGAAACGCAGGGAAGATGGGGTTAGTTAGTCATTTTAATTTTCGTAGGAACTTATTATTGTTCCGAATAGGCCCATAAAACGTTTTATGCTTTTGCAGGAGGACTTATCACATATTGCATTTCTCCCAACATGATTTTTTAAAGCCGCACGTTGTTTTGGAACTCGAGCTTCTTTTAAACGGAAAAAAAACTTTAAATTACGGTTAAGAAACGGTGAACTATACTGCTTCGCTAAAACTCTTAAATACAGAATTTGGTCTTAATAGCTGTAATACATTTCATGGGGTTCGCAGACTGACATGCAGACATCATCACTGAATCACCTGTGTGAAACTTCAAGAACCCGATTTCTTACGGTAGCACAATATACAATAGCAGGTCCATTAACTGGGAGCGAGGAAAATCCGTCGCCATAATTACCTTAATGGCATCAGATATGCTATCGACAATGTGCAATCCCACTACAGAACCTCAAAATCAGGTCCGCCTTCAGACAGACCTGATTTTGAGGTTTATGAACTAAAGTTGTGGAAGCACGGGATTCAGATAAGTGTGCTACTACACCGATAGGCCATTACATTACGACTACCTACCTAATAAGTTGTATGCCCCCCCCCTTTAGACAGCAAAACAAAAGGCACTCGGCTAGGCATCGATTCGATGAGGTGGCGATAGGTATCCTGGGGTACCTGGTACCATAGTGTCAACAGCAGGTCCTCCAGTTCCCGTACATTTCGGGGTGGTGGTGATTTAGCGCGAACCCGCTTTTCCAAGTCGAACCACAAATGTTCGATTGGGTTCATGTCAGGTGAATTTGGAGGCCACGGAAAGTCACCAACATGTTCCTCGAACCACTCCTTGACGATTCTGGCAGTGTGGCATGGGGCATTGTCCTGTTTGTAATAGCCATCACCAGCAGAGAACACAGTTTCCATGAATGGGTGAACTTGGTCCACAACAATGTTCAGATACCTGACACAGCTGTCTGGGACCGTGTGCTATTAGGATAATGGGGCTTAAAGCGTCCCAAGAAAATATCGCCCTCGGCATAACACCGCCGCCACTGGCTTGTTTCCGCCCAACATTGCATTCAGATGCCATAGCCCCCGTTGGTAATCGGCGTATCTGCGTTGGGCCGTCTACGTGAAGCACCAGGAATCTTGATTCGTCAGACCAGGCCACTTTCTTCCAATTATCCACGGTCCAATCTCGATGATCTTGGTCCCATTTCATGCGTTGTCGGCGATGACGTGCAGTGAGCATGGGGACCCGGCTGGGTCTTCGGCTACGCAGGCCCATGCGCAGAAGACTGCGATGAACTGTGTTCTGTGACACATTGCCCTGATCACTAATGTTGTAGCTGCGAGTGATTTGTTGCACTCTGGCCCTGCGGTCGCTGTGAACAATGCGCGACAGTCACTCTGGCATCAATGAGCGGCGAACGACACACGGCTAGACGATGGTCCGTCGTTTGGACATCTGTGCACCACTTTTGATACGTACTCACTACAGCGGCACGTGAACAACCCACAAGCCGCGCTGTTTCCGAGATCGTAGTTCCGAGGCGTCGTGCCATCACAATTTGTCCTTTATCAAACTCCGATAAATCGGCAGCTTTTCCCATTCTGACTCCGAACACTCTACTAACCGAAAGCCGGTCCTCTGGTTGTATATATACTAGTTTGGTGAACTTCATCTGCGCCACCGTTCGGTCTCCAGGCGCGCTCATTTCTCTAGGGTGGGGGTGGGGGTGGTCATAATGTAACGGCTCATCGGTGTAGATGGGACATTCATTCTCACGACCCGAGGTAAAGAAACTTACATTTCTCTTATTAACTCGTTGTTTCATGGCCATTTGCGGACTGACAAAATAATTCTTCGGAAATCCTTTTCCAGCCTGGTCCTGTAAGAGGTCAGCTGGCACGCCAGTTAACTTTGTGCTGCATCCCCATACCTCGAGACTCGTCTTTGCCTATCTTGCGTTTGACGATCTGTGGCAAAACCTGGACCTCGCTCCGTAAAACTCCATAGCCCACGCTCACTCGCTTAGTTAACTATAAGTTAAGTACAAAATGAACAAAAGCTGAATTTCATGAAAAAGAAAAATGTTTAGTTGATACCTAGCACGTAATGGGAAATACACAGTTTTAGTATTTAAATTATGACAACGATTGGACGAATTCGATTCAGATTTTCAAAACAATCCCACGCCGAGTTTTTTTGTTGTTTTTTTTTCCCTATCACAGTCATCTGTCAATTTTTAACAAATATTTGTGATAATCATTTCTGCTTTTACGAGTTCTGATAATCTCATTGTTATCATAACGAACCTCTGGAAAAAAAAATTACGTTAGATTTCTAAAAAAGTTGCTCATGGACTAATTCCGGTTTTCTTAACTTTTCTAATGGTTGCATCCAAAGCGATGAATGGTGGAGTTTATTTATTTTTTTTTTTTTATTTTTTTTTACTGATAGTTCAGTTTTTTTTTTAGCCGCTGTTTTGTTCACGGGAACAAAGATTTTGTATCCTATGAAAAGAGAAGGTGCATTTGCAGGAAACAATGGACTGAGAGAAGATGAGATTTTGTTTTTCTTTTATTGCACAAAAAATGCGATAAATACCGAAACCCTTTTCTTTTCCCCCATCTCTGTTTTGCCCGAAAAAACTGGGGAAGAAGCAGTTGTGAGTACCAGCACTGAGTCTCCACTAAGAAAAAGTTTTTCCGTGTTTTCTGTTTATTCTGTCTCGTCATAGCATATGCTTCGGAGGAAAGCATCGAACTTCTACTATCAAAACAAATTTCAAGAGACAGGCAATATTTTTACATTCGAACGCACATGTTTTTTAAATGTTAAGCTATTCGACCACGCTTTCGTGACATGAACGAATAAAAGTTTTTTAGCGTGTATTTTGAAAAAAAAAAAAAGGTACGCGCCTATACTATAATATGAGGATCACGTCAGTCCGTGCATATCATATCCCTGCAACTGTTAAGTCTGATTTGGAAAAAAAAAAAATGCACTCGAAAGCCTATCATTTCTTGCTCTTTTTCCGATGCATAACCTCTCCGCTTGGGGGCGTAATGCGCCGCTATAAAATTCAAAATATCTTTTACTCTATATAACTGCTTCAGAAAAATTCGAACAAAAATTTATTTTACCTTTCGACACCTTTTACCACGAAGGCCATTTTACGAACAGTTTCTATTGAACTTTTAATTTCTTCATATGTCTTTCTGTAAACATGATTACTGGTTTGACGAAATTTCTTATCTCTGATGTGTCTTCTCATAAATGTGACGTGATAGTGTTGCTTAACTTTTAGGATAATGAATGTTTCTTCCCGTTGATATAACATGAGAGTTGTGCTTAACTTTTGGGAATAGCTGAACGGACAGATTACATCATTTTTATGGTGTGCAGCATTAGAACATTGCACTGAGAAAAAAAGTTTGTTTGAAACAACAAAATAGTCTTGTTGAGCTGTTTTGTCGATTTTTTTGTTCCTTTAGCCAAACTCCATCAGAATTGTTTTGTTGGCAACACAAAATTATTTCGTTGGCTACATTTTGTTAATTCAACTAAACGTTTTATCACAATAATAATGCATATGGTTGGATCAAACAAATTCCCAAAATTAAACTAGACATTTTGTTAAATGAACAAAACGTGTTTTCTCATGATAACAATAAATTTTGTTGAATCAACAATAATTTTCAGCAAAATACATTTGTAAATTCAACAAACATTTTTGTTGACTGCATATATCGACAAAAATGTTTCGCGGATTCAGCATTTTTTTTGCTGAACTAACAAAACGTTTTTCTCAGTGTGTATTATGATTCTTTCTTTGTTAAAGCATGTAATGTCCGACAAAATAAGTGACTTGCTGCTATTTGTTTGGGCACTTATATGTATCATTCCGCAGGTAACGATGATGAATGTGATGAAGAAATATATGATACGCTCTGTGCTATCCCCCAATACTCCAAACGTGCCTCCAACTTCAAGCACCACTTGTTGTCTGGTAAGTTAAATATTTATTTTTATTTCTAGGAGAAAGTGGTCATCGCAGTTCTTTTAGTTTCATTTTCAGCCTAAAATAATCAGTCTTAATATGTATTGAGCAAGAAAAAGTGCTGTTATGCTAAATTTTTTCTAGAAGTCTACTTCGAAAAGAGTAATAATTTAAAGCACTGCATTCGATGTAGCTCACCATATACAGTATATACACTATATTGACAAAAGTCACCAGACACCCAGAAGAGAGACACAACATAGCATTTATTGGCATACATTAGTACGGTGTCGGTTCACCTTTGGCTTTAATGCATGCACTGACCCTTCGAGACATGCTTTCGACAAGGTTTTGGAACACAGCGATACGTATGCGCTTCCATTCAGTACATAATGCTGCCGCTAACTGTTGCTTAGTAGTAGGCCTTGGTTCTAAACTTCTTATGCGGAGCTCTAATTCATCCCATAGGTGCTCTATGTGATTAAGATCAGGGCTCTGTGCTGGCCAGTCCACACACGATACGGAATTATCGTCAAATCACGCCATAACAGTCCAACAAGGCTCGGTTCCATAGTATTGCCACAGAGCTGGTTGGTCATAATTGTCCAGAATATCGAGGTAGACGTGCTGGTTAACAGGTTTGTCCACGATAACCAATGGGCCGTGACCATACCACGAAAAACACACCCACACGAGTACACTGTCAGCTACAAACTTGACATTAGGAACAGTACACTGTGGTAAATAGCGTTCCCCGGCTTCCGCCGTACCCACACACGGCCATCAGACTGATGTATCGTGTATCTGGATTCATCAGTCCATACGACCCGTTTCCATTGATCCACGGTCCGCGATAAATGTTCTTTACACCATGCTAAACGAGGAGTACCATTCCGAGTAGAGATGAAAGGCTTAAGAGCAGCCGCACGACCACGGTAACCCATGGAATGAAGTTCTCTGCGAATGGTACGTGTACATACCGAGGTCACAGCATTGTTACTCACCTGTACACTGAAGTCTTGTGCAGTACTTCGTCGATTAGCTGCAACGACTCTCCTGAGGTTTCGACGTCCTCTATCACTGATTTTCTTTGTTCTGCCGGTACGTTTTGCTGCTTCAGGCACGCCATGTGTTTTCCACTTATTCAGTATATCGAAAACAGTTGGCATGGGTATGTCTAAATGCCTTTCGGTTTCTTTTATGTGCAACCCACTAATATAACAGCCAATCATCTTTCCTTTCTCACAGTCAGTTCTCTCCCGCCGCGACATTTTCACTCAATCTCACAGTGCGATATAATCGCGGTCATCTGCAAGCTTGTTTTTATACCGTTTGCAGCTGTACCGCGCATCTTAACAACGCAACGGATCCGTTCATTTGCTTCTGAAGGGGTGTCCGGTGACTTTTGTCAATATACTGTATGTACGGTGCAGATACTCTGTTCATTTGGTACGACATATACTTCACTACTGTCGGAAAAGATGCATAGCAAGAAGATGCATTTTTGTAATGGTTTTTATCATACTTAGCATGAGGTTCTAGTAATTTACTCATATTCCAATGAGATATTGTTACGTGTATGTAAAACATGATGAATTAATGTTCGGCGACAATTTAGTAAAACATATTGTTGAGTAACAATGAAACTAATACTATTGTTGTGTCACTTTATGGGACACCATTCAAAAAACATATTTCAACAATGGTTTTGACTTTAAGTAAAACTGTAGAAGCAAAAGCTGTCAAAGCACGATTCACAAATACGTAATCGAGTTTAAACTGCAGGGATAAGAAGATTTTATTTACAATTAAAATCAACCAAAAGACACAGGCAGGGTCTTTCAAAGCCGCGACGGCCTCATCATCAGGCCTAATCAGCAATCCTGGTGTGCAGGTACAGCATTATATAGATTATCACCCCCAATCCTACAATGCTCAGCAAGATAAGGTTTGGATGCCAAAGAACACACTGATTAACTAAAGTCTATTATACATGTAATACATCACTTTCTTTGCGTTTTTAACCGCGTCAACAGTTTTTTCCATATAGAATTTACAAATGATGGCACTTCCTCATTACAACACTCTTCAGAGAAATATGCAATGTGTAACGCCTCAGCAAAAAGTAAAGTCTGTTTATCAGTAGCAGAGGCAGGCCTAGATAGTTTTTTTCTTTTTAGCAGTAGCAACATTTTCTTGTGGCCTTATTTTTTACTAGAAAATTGCATTATCAACTAGCGAAAATTTATTAACATTATACAAAAGAAACTTTAACATGTCCCCCTCCATTAGTCAATCATGACAAATTTTGATTTCACACCTGTGACTGTCACATTGTAATGCTGAAAATATTACAAATATTTAGATATAACTCACCTTTTCATGACCTGAAAGATT
The DNA here is from genome assembly GCA_039090855.1 of Macrothele yani. Taxonomy (NCBI): domain Eukaryota; kingdom Metazoa; phylum Arthropoda; class Arachnida; order Araneae; family Macrothelidae; genus Macrothele; species Macrothele yani. The sequence goes on from CM076996.1 coordinate 123,376,107, forward strand.
AATTCTAACAATTTAATTCGAATGCAAATATTTAAAACACATTAAAATTCAAGAACACTATTCAGAATCTTAAGTTATTTTCGGTATTGCTCATGATCTGGGTTTCGGGTGTTATCATATCCCTTTAAAAACAGCAGGCCTGGGGTCAAACTTGTCTTCGGACGGACTTTCAATTTCAATGCTCGTGAGAGCATTTAATGTGTGTACGTTTAAACAACTGCCCCTCCAATCACCCTGTATTCTCTTCATGAAACTGAACCCAACCTCACATGCAGAAGTAGATAAGCGAAATATACTGGATATTTCTATAAGTGCCAAAACGTTGTTTGTACTTTGCCAGAAAGCAGTTGTTCCTTTGTGTATGTGTCTAAAATATTCCACACGCGCAATGCAGTGGAGCATTTACAGTTCACACTAAAACATTCAAAATTTTTCCACTAGCAACTTTTGCTTGAACCACTTTTTATCACTAGCAAAATGCATTTGCTTGCTAGCAATTTGCTACTAACTACTGGTCAAAATCGAGTCCTGGAGGTAAGTCCCAATCCGGGTAAAATGTTCTGTTCTCCAGAGTTTAGGTTAAAGATGTTGAAATGGTATCGGAACGAAGAGAGTATTCATGTTTAGCCATTTGTAGGCAAAGATTCCAGGATCCTATGTAACAGAGGTCCTTGTTCACCGGTAAAGTATCAGGGGTATGCAAAAGTTTCCGCCACCCCCACAAGTGGGCACTGTAGGGGTGTAACCGGCAGGCGACCCGTGCTGTCAGTTCGTACATGAAGCCAAGCATGGCGGTCGATAAAGTTAATTTGCGGCACTGTTTGTTATTCATGTTTAATTTAGGGAAAAGTGCGAGTGAAGCATACGGTTCAATATGGTCAACTGGCAAAAGGCTAGGGCATGTGACGGTTCAATATGGTCAACTGGCGAAAAGTGAAGCATACGGTTCAATATGTCAGGCGTATGACGAAAAGCTTATGGGTGAGCGGACGTGTCGAGAATGGTTTGCCAAATTTAAGAAAGGTGATCTAAGCTTGGAAGACAAGCCACGTGCAGGTAGACCGCAGGAACTCGCAGACGAGGAGCTGGAATCGCTCTTGCAAGAGGATGCCATACAATCGATCACGCAACTGGCGAAACGTTTGAAAGTGACTCATTCGACGGTGGTACGGCGTCTACAGGCCTTGGGGAAGATCCAAAAGATTGGTAAGTGGGTTCCACATACTTTAACGAATCGTAATATTGGTCAATGATTGGGCATCTGCATGTTGTTGCTGAAGAGATTTCAAGGGAAGAATTTCTTGTGGAAGGTTGTCACGGGGGATGAAAAATGGGTCTATTGCGACAACCCCGTACGCAAGCGATCCTGGGTCGACCCAGGATCGCTTGCGTACGCTTGCGTTCCAACATCCACTGCAAAACAGGATATCGACGGGGAAACAGTGCTGTTGGGTGTGTGGTAGAATTTGCATGGAGTTCTGTACTTCGAACTGTTGAAACCAGGAGAAACAATCACTGCACAACGATATAGCGATCAGTTGATGAAACTGAACGCCGCAATCGAGCAAAAACGCCCATGGACAAGTAAAGGACGCCGCCCAGTCATCCTGTTACAGGATAATGCCAGACCACATGTGGGTGCCATCTCGAAATCAACCCTTGAACAGTTACGCTGGGAGGTTTTGCCGCAGCCGGCTTACTCCCCGGACATTGCACCTTCAGTTTTTCATCTGTTTCGCTCTATTCAACATGCCCTAGCCTAACAGTGGTTCACCACAGTTCCAGAAGTGGAAAATTTCGCCACTGCGTTCTTCAGCTCAAAACCCGAGTCGCCCTATCACAGGGGCATTCATTTGTTGCCTGAAAAATGGCAAAAGGTCATTGATGCTAACGGCCAATATTTCGTTGAATAAATGTGTCCTGGTTTCCTGATTGTTCCTGTCTCTCTTCTCCTTAAATCGGCGGAAACTTTTGCATACCCCTAATACAACGAAGTGGGATTTTATAAACACCATAACGTTTCTTTAATTGCACGGAATCCCTGTCTTAACGAATCAGGTCAAGACAGTTGTTCTAATGCCAAAACGCATCGCTGCTTTCTTGTAGAAACTCATCAGGGCATTCCTAATGGTTTTGACTACTTCTGTTACCCATTTTCGTTACATCGAATTTTTTTACTTGGAATTTACTGTCCGGAAAGATGTAGAGTATCAAAATGAGCCCAGTAAGTCTTACACTTCGCGACCACATAAGTTGGAAGCACGAATTACAAACGCCATTTTTAGCGAGATGGGGATGTATATGCTCTCCCTATACATATATGTATAACCACTTCGCAGGGCACGAACTCAAATTTCTAAACCACACTGAATTTCTCGTTCGTGTCTGAATTGCGACATCCTACGCGTTCATACTCTTTCCCTTCTCTCCTGGCGTTCAAGTTTAATGTATTTATTTTCATGCTTCACCGAAATGGAAGAGAAAATCTTCGCTCCCCATCTTCTCTTATGGCATCTTACCTTGTCCCAGCAGCTAGAAAATAAAAGTAAGCAAAAAATGAAAGTCAGAAGAAGTTCCGTTCGGGACGAAAAGAACCGAAATTACACAATAGCTGATGCAATGGCACGTGGCAGCCATATAACAGAGAATAACCCTTTCCGTAATGGTTGCAGCTCCTGAGCTTTAGTGCTCACCTTATTCGATCACGATTTTTGCTCTTTCGGATCTACGGACACTCTTGGTGCCCTTCCCCCTCCCTCCTTCCCCTCCTCTCCCGTTGCGAAGCAACCGAACATCACAGCCATGATCCACCCAAAGAAGTTACGGCACCTAGGAAACGCGCGCTTATTTCTTCGGCGGGAATGGATGAGAAGATCAAAGGGGCAACTGTGTTCATGAGTGCTCCATGAAATTCCCAATTTAAACAAGTAATGTAAGAAAAGGTTGCACAGAGGAAATTTATGAAAGGAAAATGTAAATGACTGGCACTTGGGAATTTAGATCACAAACTGTACTTTCACGACAGTTTTCCACATTTAAAAAAAAAAAAAAAAAGTGTTGCGAAAAGCTTTATAAAAGCTTAGAAAATCTGAACTTGAATGCTACCGCATGAAAACCGAAACGCAGTTTTGCTTATCTTGCGTTTTTTTAACATGTGAATTAAAATAATAAGATTTTTATTTGAGCTACTGAAACGGTTTACGTTTACATATTAAGACAAACTTAAGATTCAGCCCAATTCAATTACCACTAAAAAAAAAAAAAAAAAAGAGACAACGAAAATTTTGCAGCACTGTCCGAAGGGGGACAGTAGATGCTGTTTTTCTTTTTTAGTGCGTCTTTTGTAAAAAAAAAAAAAAAAAAAAAAAAAAAAAGATCGTGCTTACGTTATCGGTCTGTCCGTCCGTCCGCCTGTGGACACCATATCTCTGCAACTATTAGTCCGATTATAAAAAAAATGCTTTGGGAAGCTTGAAACATACGAATGATGATCCTTCATTTCTTTCTTTTTTTTTTTTTTTTTTACGATGTACAATTTCGCCGCTAGACGGCGTAAGCGCAGATGAACTGAATTCGAAATACATTTTTTTTTCATATATTTGATTCTAAACATCCGACTGAAAAATCCTTTCATCTTCCGATTCCACTTCTGTCGAGGAGTATTTTAGGTATAGTCACTTTTTCAAGTTACGCATAGATTTTCCGCTAGAGGGCGTAAAAGAAAATTGCGTTTCCACCGATATCTCTGCTTCTAACACTCCGACCTGAAAAAATGTCTGCACCGGATACAGCTCCTGATGGGAAATCCTTTGCATATAATTTTTAATTTTTGATAAAAATGGTTTGGCCACCAGGGGGCGTAAGTGTTAATTTCTGCTTCTGATGAATTTGCAGCAAAATCTGAACTTCTAAAATCTCGCTCGAAAAAAATTCGTTTGTGGGCCGATACTACTCACGTCGACAAACCTTTTCGGAATATTTTCTTCTTAAAATAGTGCATGGTTTCTCCGCCAGAGGCGTAGATGTATATCTTATTTTTGTCAATATATTTACTTCTAAGAGTCAGATTTGAAAAATTCCTTCTTTGTTGGATAGCGTTTCCAGTGCAAAATGCCTTTCGTATAATTTCAAAATTTTTAAGTAAATCATACTTTCAGCCCTGGGCAAATTTCAAATTGCGTTTTTCCCGATATTTCTGCTTCCAAAACTCGGATTTGAAAAACTCTCCCTGTATTGCATACAGCACATGATGGAAAATGTTTTACATATAATTACTAATATTTGGTAAAGAAAGGGTTGGCCACCAGGAGGAATAAGTGTTAATTTCTGCTTCTTATGTTTTTGCAGCAAAAAAATCTGAGCTCCTAAAAATTCGACTATATTTTTTTTTTTTCGTGGACCGATAGCGCTCACATGGAAAAGAAAAACCTTTTGAGAACAGCTTTCTACCTAAAATAACGCATTATTTTCCCGCCAAGGGGCGTAGAATCATATTTTATATTTGCCCATATCTCTACTTCTAAGATCCGATTTGAAAAAAAAATTCATTGTTGGAAAGCGTTTCCGCTGCGAAATGTTTCTCATATAATTTCAAATTTTTCTTACCGCACGAATCTGTAACCAGAGGGTGCAAGTTCACGATTCGGTGTACAGCAATATCTGTGGGATTAAAAACCCGATTGAAAAACTTCTTTCTTCGGTCAGATACTATTGTTTTCCATAACGGTTCCATTGACTTTGAATAGCTTTGATAAATTTAATTCGCGTCAGAACGGATTCAAAAGACGTGCTCATTACACCCGAAAATTCGGTGTCATCTTTCTTGTTTTCTTACTTTTGTAGTGTTTCTATCGTTATGAGGACTGAAAGCTATATAGCAGCCGTTCACCCCAAAGATAGGAAAACAATGAAAACCGTGTCACACGCGCGGTCGGGGAGAAGAAAGTTAGCCTCGTTGGGGCAGTTAGATTCAGTGATGAAAACGGGAGGGAACAGCGTTCCTCTAAATAGTGGTGAACAAAAGTGCACAGGTATTTGCAAAAAAAAAAAAAAAAAAAGAATGTGCTGCTGAACTATACAATGGAAATTTTGGGTCTCAGTTTATTTATATCTATGAATTCTATTTGTAATTTGTGTAAGGTTTCTACGTTTGAAAATTTTGCCTCTGATTTTACAGTTTTCAGAGCTTTTTGCCCGAGACAATAAATGTTGCCCTTCGGACTCTTAGCTAAAGGCTCGTAGCCAGAGAGGTTGCTCGCATTCGATTGTTTTGCTTTCGCATCTCCCAGAACGTTATCGCGTAGGACGGAATGTTGAACAAGTAACGATGTTGCAAGCTAGATTTTGAACAAGGTCAATAGAGTCAACTAACCTTGGCTTTAGACTACCAAACTCAAATTCATTCATAGTAACAGTTCGGTACATAGCAACTCACCAAGACAGCAATGACTTCAGGAAGAGGCGGCATTCTCTAATAAATAAAGTGGTGTCTAACAGCAGCGATTTCTTTGGTAACTTATAAATGAACACTCTCTCTCAGGTGTTCCTCTCTTCCAGGTTCGTACTCCTCCAAGCAAAATAAATTCAAGCACTTTTCAAGGATTTTTTAAAACCAAATTATCATATGTGTGTGCTGTCAGTACGTAGGTATTTCGTAATTGCCGGCTGCAACTGCCGGGAAAAAGTTGAACCCATTAAACTTAGCTGGGAAGGGCACACCTTCAATGACCTGTCAGTTACTCCCTGCCCCCTTATTAGTTCATTTTATTAAACTTTAAATTGCCCCACCGTTTTGGTGTTTTTCGAAATAATTTTATTTTGTGGAAAATTTTGAAAGGGTACATTATTTTTATATTCAACTTCCGGAAAGGATGCGTCTCTAACCCCAGCCAACAGAAGCCCATCACGATTCGCAAATACATCATTCCACTTACTTTACTCCCATGGCTGATATTTTACTCTATAAGTGATGTCATAGCCAACGTACCAGCTGTCCACGCGCTCCCCTGAGTTGAAATAAAGTTCTGGGCTATTTGATCAGCTTGGCGTTTTTATCAGAACTACGCAGGAATCGCCTATACAACTTTTCGCCACAAACAAATATTTTACACACACATCTCTTTCATATCATTACTTAAAAACAAAATAAATTTTTTTTTCACGGAGTCGAACTTTTTAGATCAGATCATATGTAGAGGATTTTAGGAAGGCAGTTGTCTGACCCCAGGTCTTAAACAACCCTTAGAAATAGGAAGCTAGGAGATTTGGGCTAGAGTGCCCGATAGGAAAGTCACACGGAAGCGAGGTAGAAGACGCCCTTATTTACTACAGATGGGCCAGTACCCGGGGTCCGACGGCTTAACGTGCCCATCCGACGCACGGCGGATATTTAGTGGATAGAGCGTTCGTACCTGCCTGGGATCGAATCTGAGGTCCTTTCCGTGGCAGTCACGAACGTTGCCCACTAGGCTACCCGCGGCCCCGTTTTGATACTGCACAACGTTGATGAACTGAATATGCTGATTTATTAAGATAAATTACTATGTACAATTAGGCAGGAAAACAAATAGTGAATTCCAAGTGTTATCACTGTTTATCACACGCAATTAAGAAAACCGAAACTTCAACTGACGCGTAACCATGACTTTGTGGTATAGATATTTTTAGCTGAATTACAAATGTATTGGGGTTTATTTTTTAGACATTATAATATTTGTTTTTATTTATGTGCATGTAAACGAACACAGACGTATAGTGTGTGTGTGTGTGTGTGATCGTCTTATTTCACGGGTGGTTACATTGCAGTGTTCATGGAAAGCTTCATCCGTACCACAAATCAGTTGCTTCACAGCATCACCAACATTCTAGAATTATCAACACTAACCATTCTTAGCCCACTTTAGTGGATATGAATGATATGATGTGTACCTCCAAGTCTCTTCCATAACTCGCTGTCTTTAGCAAAATCCCTCACAAGTTTCACTGCCATGCTTTCGAATTTCCTCCACCCATCTCCCACGTCGTCACCTTCTGCGTATTTTCCTATCCCTCGGTACCCAGCCTAGTACACTCAACCCTCGATGTACCGAGATTCGAAAGCTGTGTGAGAATTCTCTTACTACCTATTCTGACTGTGATTCAGCTGCGGCAAGCCTTAATATTAAAGACACTAATTCAAAGATGCGAATCAGTGTCTTTTAATATTAAGAAGATTAATTGCAGCAAAACTCGCATAATGGCGATATTTCAATCGCACTTGTTAAATTAGATTGGGCTCCGAAAGTAATTGGATTGAAACCTAAAACACAAATGAAAATAGACGAGGTCTTTAAAAAAATTAAGATATTAAACACTGCCTGACAAAGAAAACGAAACATCACGAAGGAATGCTCGAAAACAGACCAAACTGCACACACAGCCAAGTAGGTCCTGAACAAATGATTTAATTGTCACATACAGACTCGGTTCCAGTGGCCGAATATACAGGATGATCAATAAGGAGTGTGGCCCACCATTTTGGGCGATCTAACGTTGAATCCGACGTGACATCGAGCCAATGAGAGTCCGAATAGAGTCCTGAGGAATCGTGGACCATGTGGTGTTGATCCGAGTTCACAGTTCATCTTGATTTTGCGGGGGTGGGAGGGTACTCAACCAACGTCCAATCGTGTCTCACAGATGCTCGATGGGCGAGAGGTTGGGGGATCGTGCTGGCCATCGAAGCATCCGCACACCGTGTAAAGCATTCAGGCTGATCCGAGAGGTATGCGGCCGGGCGTTATCCTGTTGAAAAACGGGCGTTTGCGCAGATACGGTAGTGGCACGGGCCGCAGCACCTCGTCAACATAGCGGCGTGTCGTCAATGCGCACTTAATACGTACCAGCGGTGAGCGGCTGTTGGCGCTGATAGCACCCGATATTATGATTCCACGTTGCCGGCCCGTGCGGAACACCGTAATTGCGGAGGAATCAGCCCGTTGGCCACGTCGCCTCCAGACTCTCACACTGCGATCATCCGTGGTGAGACAGAACCGCGATTCGTCGCTGAACACCTCACTGCTCCATTCGGCACCCCACACAGACACCACGCCAAGCGGTGACGACGATGGCTCGCTGTTAAGGGTAGCCTTCGCAACGGACGGCTGGACAGCAAACCACAGACGCAGCCAATCGGTGCGACACTGTCCGCGTTGATATCGGAGCATCCAAGGCTCTCCGTACACTCCGCAAAATGTCTCCCGTTGTGACCAGTGGGTCCGCTACGGCATGACGTCGGATTCAACAATCGGTGCGCTCGGACGTCCGCCTCTGTGCTCCGGTCCCCCTGCGACGTTGCGCAGATCTTTCTTGGGACCACTGTCTCCAAATGCGACCGACGGTTGTCGCATCACGTTGCGTTTCTGCCGCAATACGACGCAAGGACCCCATCCGGCCGTACGAAGGCCTACGATGACACCTCTCGTGAACTCATCCATTTGACGAAATCGCGTACGACGGCATTAGCACCCCTTGTTCGTCCTCCAGACACGGTTACAGCAGAACCACTTACTTCTCGCGGCCGTGACGACGTCTCGATTGATGGCCTCACTGGCTGGTTGTCCGCTTATATTCCCCGCGCCGTTCGTGCGATTGGCCTGCAAATGCACTTATTTGCATAACTTCTACGTGTGCACCCACCCTGCAATTTGCATGGCACTGCGTTCACGTCTTCGTAGTGTGGCACTTTCTCTGTCAGGCAGTGTATGTTAAATGATTTTGAGTTGTAAAGCTTTAATTTTCGCTTGATAAAGTTTTAGTAACCATTACCAGTAAATTTTATTTTTACCAGCCTGTTATCAACATGGGCATTGAACACATCGAATGTAGATAAAAATGTGCAGTATGGGCTCATGAGGAAATAGTACCCTGCAAACTCCTCAATTTTCAGTACGCGATCTATGATAAGGATTTCTTTCCATGGCTGTTAAAAGCGAAAATATTTTATAGACTAAAATTATTAATAATAAAAAATTCCTTAAGTAACTTAGTTGACTGTGAGAAGAAGTAATCTTTTAACAAAGTCAGAGGAAATAATTATTTAACAGTCATTTCCCCTCGACCAGTAGGCCACTTTAATTGTATCCGAATATTTACAAATCTTTAAAACAGGAGATCTTAGAATAGACACTCAAGACAAAATCAAGTTAGAAAACGGATCGGAAGCAACCCCTAAGAAAAAAACAATATGCTTACATATTTATAAATATTCGAAAATGGTCTGCTATAGATCAGAGGTACACGGATGTTAAATGATAACTTCCTCTCACTTCTATTTCTTCTGACAGTTAACTAAGTTACTCGAGGAATTGTTCATTATAAATAATTTTGGTATAAAAAATACTTTTTTTTTTTCAACAGTCATGAGGCGAAATCCTGTTCCCAGGTCGCCCATTGGAAACGCAAGAATTTGCAACATACACTTTTATTGACGATTCCATGCTGCTTTCTTATCTACATTCAATATGTCCAATGTCCTCTTGACGATTCCATGCTGCTTTCTTATCTACATTCAATATGCCCAATGTTCATGTTGATAGCTAGCTCGTAAAAATAAAATTATCCCTAAAGGTTATTGTGGTTTCTTTCTTGTTCACTCTAGAACAGTGGTATCAAACTCATAGCTTTTGAAGGGCCACTTTCCAGTTTTGAAGGAACTTAAGGGTGCCGCATGAATATTAATAAATTTCTTATAAATAAATATCAGCTTTACAAAACTACTCCAATGGCTTGGCACTACAGTGGAATATTATTTCTAATTATCGGTAAAAAGTAAAAATAAACGATTCATCAATCACTGAAAACAATCACTTTTACGTAACAGTTATTTTCACTTAAATCTTAAAACAATCACATTATACCAACTGAACACGGTATACAAATGTACAGAAAATATTACATATTCTGACCAGAAACTTGAGTTCGCTTTTCTGTCACTAAATTATCGATATTTGGAATAATGTCCTTTGATCATACTACTTTTAAAAGTGAGCATAAGGGACTGTCACTTAGCCTATTCCTTTCAAGACAATTTACTTGTTTCATTATTGAAAACAACTGTTTACATGAGTATGTTGTTCCGAAAACAGACAGAACCCGTGCAGCTAGGTTATGAATGTTTACGTATTTGGCCTTTGAAACTTACTGGTAAAATTGTTAGATTGCAAGTGTTGAATTTCTCTTTTAGAAAAGAATCACACTGAAAGTCTATTAATTTAAGCTGAAGTTCTTCAAATGCATTGTCAGCATTATAGGAAAATCAGGACTTGAATATATTGAAAATATTTTCCATGTCTTTGAAACATTTAAACGCCTGTTAAAATCCTCTTTTAACATAGCTATCATTGTAGAAAATTCACAAAAGTTGATTTCTTCTTCTTCAGTTGAAGCTTTTAAAGTGGGAAAGTGAGCAAGATTTCCTGCACTGAGGTGAGCTTCCCAAAGCTGAAGTTTCCTCTGAAATGCGTTAACATTATCAATAATATCGGTGACTAGCTTATTTTGGCCTTTCAGTTTGATATTCGAATCGTTTAAGTATCCAGTTATATCTGTGCTGAATGCTAGATCATGAAACAATTTTGGATCATCAAAAAGCGAGACGTCAACTTGATCTTTACTTTCAAGGAACATCTTTATTTCATCTCTCAAATCCCCAAAACGTGTTACTTATAAAGAGGATGGCTTTGCTAAGCATTACTATGTTTATATTATATTTAATATTTTATGAAAAAAAGATGATTTATTTTTATTTTGTAATCATTCATGCGGGCCGCGAGTTTGAGACCACTGCTCTAGAATACTACTTGAGTGCTTGCATAATTACAGCAAAAAAAAATTTACATTCGCTTTCTGAGCAGTTTTGAATTTCTTCTAAAAAACCCCATATTTTAGCTTCATACACACCATATATGTGATTTTAAAATACAATAGCACACCTCTGTGTCCCTAAATCACCAAATAAGGAAACATTTCTGTTTGCTATCCAGTAGAAACTAGTCTCTAACATCTGCGTCACCAGTAAGAACTCTCGATTATTCAAATAAACGGTTAAAATGGGAAATAATATATTGAATGCTTCGAAGTGACAACAAAAGTCAGCTAGCAGTGGAAATTTTAATTACTCGGCTGAAACGCGACAATTGTTCGGTAACATATGTCAAATATATGTCTGCTAAATTTCTCTTGTATCTACAGTTTAACTCCGAAGGAATGTGAAGCCACAGTTTTCAACCGAATAAATTTATCGCACTGGCATCCAGCAGTTCACTTAATGGTGCCTGCTGTGGAATTTCTCTGCTTCGTCAAACAAGGAATAACATTCATTTTACTGATGCTAAAAATTCCTTTAGTTTCAAAGAACGCCTTTTAAAATACCTGATTTAATATGCATATTGAACAACAAAATGCATCTTGAAATGCTACTGCAATGAGATACTTTTTCCGCAAAAAACATTTCTGAACGAAAAGAGAAAAAAGAATCACGTTCCACCGCGAAAAGCATTTCTCTACAAAAAAGACAAAAAAAAAAAAATCGAGTTCTGATCTCCATACACTTAATTCATGAAGTCATGTTCTCTTTTTTCAGCTGTACAAGAAAATGCAAAAGTTTACACATTGATTACTTCACTTTTGTACGATTTCCACTCGGTGGTACTAAATTTGTGAGTTGATTTCTTTTAATCATGAAACGCATATATAGCGTATTAAATCCGTTGATTTTTGTGGTGTAGTCAGCACAAAGATACGCCAAGCTTTCGCACTCCACTGGGAGGCTTTTTCAAGGCAATGGTAGACATAAAAATGCAGGGAATTGGAACACGTAAAAAACGAACATGATTTTTGAAAATAACGTGGGTGACATCACGAGCATATTACATGAATTTTTATCACGCAATTATATGGTGCGCCGTGATGTGTTGCCATCTTTTAATAACGCATGCCAAACCATTGGTAGTTCAGTAGAGACTATATCATTGCATGCCACTTTGCTGGATAGGATTTCGACTGTTTCCCTGATGGCAGTCTCTTTAAAATTCGTGTAAGGGGCAATTCTTTTAATACTATTTCATGCAGGAGCGGCCGAGCAATGCATGACTTCTCTGGCGAGGGCTGTATTCTGCATGTCCTGGTTCACACTTCGTACGTGTTCTTCACATCTAGTGTCCAAGGATCGCTTTGTCATTCCAATATATATCTTTTCCGTGTTGTCAGGGTTAACCAACGGTATGGCGTACACACCCGCCTTTTTTTTCTTACACTGTCTCTCCTCGCAACTTGATATTATATGTGATAACGGGGTCAGGGACTTCATTGCAATTAATATGTTGTATTTGCGTAATAAATTATTTAACAAATATGTAAAGCCTGGGACATATGTGATGGATCGTGCGTATCTCATCGTCTTACTAGGCGATTTCGCTATATTGGTGATATACGATTTCTTAGTCTTATGTATTCTGTCTATGTTATTAGTATAATGTCAGCTATAACAAAATCACCTAGTAAGATGATGAGCTACGCAGAATCCACCACATATATCCCAGGCTTTACATATTGGTTAAAGAATTTATTACTCAAATACAACATATTAATAGCAATGAAGTCTCAGACACCGTTATCACATATAATATCAAGTTGCAAGCAGAGAGAGTGTGACAAAGAAAAAGCAGGTATGTACGCTATACTATTGGTATATCCTGAGAACACGGAAAATATATATATATCGGAATGACAAAGCGATCCTTGGACATTAGATGTAAAGAACACGTACGAAGTGTGAACCAGGACATGCAGAATACAGCCCTCGCCAGAGAAGTCATTCATTCATCGGCCGCTCCTGTATGGAATAATATTAGAAGAATCGCCCCTTACACTAATTTTAAAGACTACCATTAGGGAAACAGTCGAAATCCTATCCAGCAAAGTGGCATGCAATGATATAGTCTCTACTGAACTACCAATGGTTTGGCATGCGTTATTAAAAGATGGAAACACATCACGGCGCACCGTATAATTGCGTGATAAAAATTCATGTAATATGCTCGTGATGTCACCCACGTTATTTTCAAAAATCATCTTTGTTCCTTAAGTGTTCCAATTCCCTGCATTTTTATGTCTACCATTGCCTTGAAAATGCCTCCCAGTGGAGTGCGAAAGCTTGGCGTATCTTTGTGCTGACTACACCACAAAAATCAACGGATTTAACCCTTTAGCGACCATGACCCCAAATTATTGTATCACTCTAAATACCATAACGACCGAAACTGTCAGTTGTTTCACTTCTTTTGTTTAATAACAACAATGATGACTGAGGGTGACTCCTACTGATCCCTGCATAGGTCGAGAAAATCTGACTCACTCTAGACAGGCGTTTCGGGCGGCTATGGTCGTTTGTACGTACGGGCGTTATGGTCGTTAAAGGGTTAATGCGCTATATGCGTTTCATGATTATTCAAGTCTGGTGTATTTAAAATAAAGCGATTTTTTTTTTTATTCTATAGTTTTCTGAAGTCTTCAGCAAGAATTGACACACTTTAAAAAAAAAAAAAAAAAAAAAAAAAAGGAAGCACCCAGAAGGAATCGTCTAATCGAGATGAAAATTGGTATGTACAATGTATATGTATAGGAAAGAAAATTATTGCAATTCCACAGTAGTTCAGCCATTAATTCGGATAAAACAGCTACACGAGTGGAAAAAGTACTGACGCGCGATTTGAGCACCGTTTGGAGGCTATACAAGTATTTTTGTAGCTCCACCTCTGGCTCGGATACAAGCTGTTATCCGGCATGGTACAGACGTATACATTTCACGGATACTGTCCTAAGCTATAGCCTGCCAGATGGTGTGTGACGTATATTCTAAAATAACTTTCATTTTTAGTTCCTTTCCCTGTGTAAAGTTCAACTTGTTCTCCTTTATACTTCCAAACTTAACGTGATATCTTCTCTCTCACAAGAATGAGATTGGCAACACATTTGAGGTCAGAGAGAAAGTGACTTATGAATGTGATAAGAACGATGGATAAAAAGGACGATACAACAGTTGCTCATGGGTATGTGTCTGTGTGTGGACGTTCGATCGCTAAGATAAATGTGAAGTTTACCTGCTGTGTTATGTATGTTGGATCTGCTGAAAGAATGCTGGACCAATAAGAGGTTATCGTAAGTCTGACTTCTGTATATGTTTCGTCTGGGCCAGGGGTCGAAAAATACGGTCGCCTGGTCGCCCAGGGCGACCAAATAAATTGCCAGGGCCACCACGGAAAACATCACTGAAAAACATGTACCGCAATTTTCGTCGTATAATCCGCGGATAAATGCCGATTTAAAAAAAAAAAAACGTCTTTACGACCGTTTGATTTTTAAAAAAATCCGCAGGGTAATTGTGCAGGAGAAAGGGTATATAATTGGAAAAGGAAGTCTCTCGGAAAATGTTTTTCTCAGTCCAGGAGTTTGTACGAAGCGAAGAGGAGGGGAAAGGGGTGTCATAATGAAAGACCGGGAAAGTTGTAGGGAGGAACGGCGGGAGTTGTTTTGTATTGTTGGGAAAGACAAAACGCTGAATGTGCTTGAGCCCTCTCTTCGTCAATCGGCCAATTAAAATGAACGCATAGCGCTTGCTGCACGAACCTAAACATGCATGCCTGTTTTGGATCTCGTGTGCGCTGTGCCCGGTATTTTAGCTCGTCCTTCGCTATTTTGACCGAAGTCTTTGTTGCTGATATTTTCCTTCATTGCTATTTATGATGTCATCGAAAAGGAAACGTTTCAGTTACACTGCCGAATTTAAAGCGGGGGCACAGCTGAAGATATGATCGTTTCACTACGCGAAAACCCACGGTCTAAAGCGTAAACAAACCCGTCGGTAAACTCCGCCGGAGAATTCACTGAAATCCAGCCCTATTTTTTTTTTTTTTTGACCTGTTTTTTTTTGTTTTTTTTGACATGCAATTGGAGTTGCTGCATCGGCGTCATTGAATTTCGCGCTCTATGGACGCCACTAAGCTTATTTTGTTTCCGAAGATAAAAAATATGTTAAAAAAAAGTTTCCTTTAAAAATGAATTTCTTGATTTAATAAGATCATTTTTTGTTTTTGTTTTTATTTCTTCGGACTCCTGGGTCATTATGTGACCGACTTTTCTGTCGAAAATTCCGCCTCTAGATCAGCATTTTTAATGTGCAGATTATACGGCGAATTTTTTTCTGAATACCGCAATCTGCGAATTATACACCGGTGCAGATTATACGAAGGTAAAAAAAAAAAAAAATTGTGCGAATTCCAGTGTCTGGGGATAAACGACAAAAATTAGGGTATTTCGAATTTTAAAAAAAAGGAAGAAAGAGTACGGTTTTTGTTTTCCAGGAAGAGATAAGCTGAGGGTTGAACGTTTTTTGGACAGAAGTGTACATGACTTTGATATCATATACCCTCCGCGCGGGTCCAATTGTCTGGCCACTAAAAAATTTAGCTGGCCACCAGATTTTAGAATATTTTTCTACCCCTGGTCTGGCCGTAAAAGCTTAATTAGGAATTATTGCACCGTATTCTTATTTAGTTCAACATTTCTTAGTCATGGTTTTAGACATAACGTAACACCAATCACGCACAAGGAAAAGGGTTACGTTGTAGGTGCCCAAACTGCGCGCCAGTTCGCAGACATTCCGGGATGGGGGCAGGTGGAGTCCCATCATGTCCCAAACATGTTCGATCAGTAAGAGATCGGGCTGGAGATGGAAGGGTGTCGACACTACGGAGACAGGCCTGGGAGAGCCGTGCAGTGTGTGGCCGGGCATTATCCTGTTGAAAAATTGCTCGGTGATGCTACTACAGGAGTCGCAGATGTCGTCGACGTACCGTTGAGCCGTGAGGGTGGTACGGAGGACTACTAAGGGTTGTCCGGCTATCGTGGGAAATGGCTCCCCATGACAGTCACTCCCGGTGTGCGAGCTGTGTGCCGTTCCACGGTAAAAGCAGGATCCGTGCGCTGGCCGGCTCTTCTCCAGACACGTATGCGCTGGTCATCGCCTCCAGGTGCAAACCATGACTCATCACAATAAAAAAAAATTATGTTAATAAAATTTGCCATTCCTTCCCCTAAGTTTTCTTCCTCCTTCTAAAACTCAATTATGTTTATAGTTCCAAGATTTTTACAGTATGCTTCCCACTGATTAATTGTTATAGCATGTCAAATTTTATTATTGTTATCATTTCTTATGTTTCTTAGGAACCTCCATGCTTCTGTGCATCTTCTATCTCCTACATATGTTTCGTAGTCAGAAATAAATATGTTCACTTATGGGATCATACAACGCACATAGATGACCTAAAGGGGGATGACCCCATAGTGGGATCATCTAACACACATAGTTATTCTTCAACATCGTGTACCAGATGATAGTTCTGAGGATGGCTTTGGAAAAGTTGAAAAGCTTTAACGAGAGTTTTAAAGGGAGTTTAATGGTGGAATAGTGGTGATCTTAGGCATGACATGATTTTAGACTGTTTATTGGATTTTAATGGTGAAACGGTTTTAGACTTCAAGTTTTAACCGGTTGTACAACAGCTGCATGTGAACATCGATGGAATAAGAAATGTTACCGGCATGATACATAATATGTTCTTGGCATTTAGAGTGTGGGAATCAATGCGCAATAATATACATAAATGAGAGAATAAATCCAGATATTTCACCTACCGATGGATTTATAGTTGGAAGAAATCGCGGCATGGTTGGGATTCATCAGTGTGTCCACAAAGAAAATAAATTAACAAACCAACATTGTGCTTCATATCAACTATGGATTATGAGGTACGTAATGGTATTTAGGTCCATACGTGTAGATATTTATTTCTAACTATAAAATTTTCGGTGTGAATAATCACTATATGACCCGGAAACACAAATTTTGGGTTCATATCTTCACTTATGGGATCATATGTTTCAATTTCTCTACATTTCTTATCCAAGTAAATTCCTTTGCTTTCCAGTATAAATTTTTTGGTGCTTCTCCCTAGCATTTTATACTCAAGTTTACCTATCTCACTCTTAGTATTCAACCATTTTAGATATGCATTTTTTTTTTTTTCTGTACAAGGTTCCTTCTCTACGAACTCGAAATCATTCTTCGATCACCGCCAGCTGCCACGGTTTATGCCATATTTCTAGACATTTAGTCAACTGACAACGGTCGATCCCATGATTCATTTGTTCGGTTTCAAGATGGCTTTGTTCTTTCACATCTTAGCATTTCGTTATATTTCTTCTTTATTTTTGCGCTTCTTTTATTTTTGAAGTGAAGGTACTTTCTGCTATTCTTGTTTATTTTTCAGTACTTTGCTGTATTAATAGCTTCATATTATCGAAGTCTAGGATTTTACGAATCCAATTACAATGTTCAATAGGTTCAGTTTTGTTTCGTTTTTACAGTCAGCTATTTATTGAAATTTCATACCCCCTAGTCTTTCTAAAAGTTCACACGAGTATTTAAAGTTTTCAGCAGTGTTTAATTTAATACTCTCCGGAAGCCAAAATCTACCTAAGAAACGGGGAGATTGAAACACATGCAAACACAATTCAGGTGTAGGTGGAAGCGACTCACCTTTTGTTGTTTGGTAAGGTCAAGGTCACTGCACAGGGATCAATTTCAAGTCCAGATTACTAGAAATCACATTTGTTTCATGCAGATTTTCCTTATCAAGCGAGCTGTGAAGCAAATATTTCTCAAACATCTATTTTCAAATGTCGCACAAAGGTAAGCACTTGGCTCTAAAAGAAAAAGTTGAAATAGTGAAGCTGAGTAAAAAGGAAAGATTAAGTGTGTGCGTCTTAGAAGATAAACTGGCCACTGGAAAAACGCAAGTGAGTGAAATCTTGAAGTCTTGGCAAGATTGTAATTGGCAAACAAAAAATTAAGAGAGCTTTCCTTACAACTGATGGTTTAGCTGTGGATAGTTTTACCAACAACATTCTTTTATCAGGGACAATTCGTCAAAAGGCTTTATAAATCGCAAATGAATTAGAATTCACAGAACTCAAAGCTTCAGGCGGCTGGTTAGAAATTCATTTAGAAAACAAAATTTCACAAGAATGTAATAAACAAACAACAATACTTGACTATTTTGCTTCTTAGGTTTTGATGGATATTTTTAAAATAAAGGTTAGTATTAGGTGTGCAACTTAATTCTCGGCCACAGGCACGACACGTTGACAGCAAATTATAGCAAATCGAATACGTACCTAATCAAGGAAATAATCCCCGTCGTATTGGATACATTTGAGCTATCGGTCCAAGGAGGTTAGAAGTAAGAGGAGCTGGCAACAGCCCCTCTCTCTGTGCTTCTGGCGCGACGCCACTTTCTATCAGCTGCCAATGCGCCCAATCTAAGAATCTCCTGTATATCTCTATGGGGAAATCGCGATTTTGAACGTGTTTTTCGGACCCTTACTCAACCCATACAGGCATGAAAAAAAATTGAGGCTGAAATATTCATTCCCATAATAAAAAAAAATTCAGAAAAAACAGGAAAATATGTGTTGGTATTTCTTTAAAAAATTCAACAAAATAATGATTTATTGAGCGGAAGTGCATAGTGCGCATGGTTACTTACTGCCCATGTGCAAGTAACCATGCATACTGCCCATGTGCAAGTAACCATGCAAAACTGCTTAAGCCACAGGAAGTGACGTCACGTTCCCGAACTCTCGCAGCGCAGACTCCCACCACCTCAGAGAGAGGACAGAAACAGCTGGTCTGTTTTGGCTTCACTCAAAACGGGTCCCTTCACCTCCTCTTCTTCTAACCTCCTTGCAACGGTCAGGAAGCTGCCAAATGCCACTGCGGAAAAAAGAGGGCTGTTTCGAGTTGATAAAGTCATCAATACTTGTGTGGACCTCCTCGACAGAAGTGAAGTACGTATCACTCAGGTGATGTTGCAGGGAGCGAAAGAGGTGATAATCCGACGGGGCGAAGTCTGGAGAATACGCCGGGTGGGATAAAATCTCCCATCCCAAGTCAGTGATCGTGTTTAAAGTCGTTTTCGCGGTGTGAGGACGCGCGTTATCCTGAAACAACAGGAAAGACCTTCTGCCCTTGCCGGTGTATGGCCTTTTCGCCTCCATTGCGTCACTCACACGAATGAGTTGCTGACAATAACGCTCAGCATTGACCGTTTTGCCAGGTTTGAGCAACTCATAGTGTACGACACCACGCTGATCCCACCATATGCACAGTAACAACTTCCTTGCATGGATATTCGGTTTGGCGGTACTGGTGGCAGGCTGACCTGGATAAAAAGATAACTTTCGTCCCTTCTGTCACTACAGCTGTGAGCGGTTACGGTTGCCTGGAAAGCTGTTGGATGGCGCTGCAATCAGCCATTATCGCACACTGCTATTTGCATTTGCCGACGTTCGCTTGCGGTTAGGGGCAGAGAATTAAGTTACACACCTAATACAAGTTTGCGCTTTATTTACTGCATTTACATACTTACATTTACTTATCCTTTAAACTGTATAACGAAGTAAATTTCTCCGTCATTTTTGGTCAACGCCGGGGATCGAACCCGAGTCCACTTATTCCGAAACAAGTCGCTCTATTAACTGAGCTACGCAGACGTTCGTTCTCGCTGCTATCTGCCTTTATGTCGTGTGCGTCCTGCGGGGCAGGCACGTCCCCCCCCGAAAGAGGGCCGGGGCATGTCCCACGGGTCAGCCGTGACCATGAATCGTTGCAGGCAGCCATCCGCTGAAGAACGTGCACTTGAGAAATCCCAGTCAATCTAGTGTGTGGAATGCAACATCACACATTTTTTTTTTTATTTTCGAAGCGCTGAAGAAGGTATTCTCTTATTTTTCCTATCTCGCGGTGTGGAAAGAACATCACACCATTGCGAGATCTGGAACGGCCGGGTCATCTGGGAAGTTCGGGCGCCATTACAACGAAGTAAATTTATCCGTCATTTTTGGTCCACGCCGGGGATCGAACCCGAGTCCACTTATTCCGGAACAAGTCGCTCTATCAACTGAGCTCCGCAGACGTTCGTTCTCGCTGCTATCTGCCTTTATATCGTGTGCGTCACAACTACTTTTACATTTTAAGCATGGTACAGGCCTACTGTCATCAAGCATGATTTTCCCAATAGCGGACACATCTAAATAACGGACAGTTTTTCATTCCCCTTCGATGTCCGCTATTCGGAAGTTTTACTGTAATACGAACAAAAATAACTACACGTCAGGATATTTCGAAAAATGACAAATCATGTTTTGACAGCAAGAATTGCAGTCACGCCTATCTGTGATGTAGGAACACACGCACTGGACTGCGGAATAATAGCAAGGCCGCACTGTTCTCATAAAAAGAAAATGTGTTTGAAAGCTCGAGTAATTATGGCGTGCATTACGGTTTTGAAAAAAAAAAAACTCATTGTAAAGTTTCCACGCGTTTCATTTTCTAATCTGTGAATGAGTACAAAAAAATTAGCTTATCGAAACGAATTTGGTCTGCTTGGGGCACGCATCCTGGACTTCAATGAAAGAACTGAATGGTGTACATTTCCCTTTCTAGAATTCTTTATGTGACAAAGAAAAAGTAATAAATAAAAAAAAGAACCCCATTTGTAATCAACGCATGTCACTGACTCGGAAAGGTTTTGTTAAAAATCTCTAGCTAAAATCAATAACGACATTGTTGTCTGACAATGGTGTAATGTAGTATAAATATTTCATAAACATATATTTCTACAACGGACAATGTGACTGAACCAACCCACTTTAATGGAATTATTGCTCCCGTTTTCTTTTTATCTTCAGTCATCAGCTTTCATTGTTAAATAAGTAAAAATCCGTAGCTTATTGTGAAGTGAGTATAATCACCTTACGAAAGGGTTTCACCATTTTGTTTCCGCACACACCGTTGATGGATTACAGAAACCTACTGTATTCGTCCGGTGACTGATCATCCTTTGATGGGGGTTTCATAAAACCATAGATACTATGCGGAGGTCGCAGTATTTTCCTACGTACCAAGCCAACAAGGCAAACCGGTTCAGTGTATCGAACCATTACGGCATGTCACACTTTTCACCTCCATCACGAACCAATTATTGCTGATTGTTATTGCGATCCAGGCAATTGGCGTGGAGCATGCACCGAATATTATTAACGCATCCATAAAGTGTTGTTTTGGTGAGACAGGTGTATTCCCCGAAACTAAAAGGACGCTGTTCGAAAAATTAAAACATATCACCCTCTCTTCAAGCAACATACTTCGTGCAGTTGCATTAATGTGTTGCTGTCAACGCATGTTAGATGGTTGCCTCTACTGTAGCCATGTCATTCTGGGTTTATCGGTTATTTGCTTCAATTGTTGCCAGAGCTCTCACAGCTGTAATAATAAGGTAAAAGTTGCACTTTCTGGTGTCATAAAATCTGTGCAGTTTTGTAATTACCGTAAATATTCTAATTAGCATGCCGAAATGAAAAATTATTTCATCCAATCTGAATTTAGTACTTTATTTCAGTCGCATATAAACTATGGGATTTTATCGTGGGGACAGACCACAAAATATAACTTCAAAAAAACTTCAAATATTACAAAATAAATTTATTAGATTAATTGAACTTAAATATCATACACATTCCTAGCTTTCTTTTCAATCTCACATTAAAGTTAATACAAATAAATATAATATACTTACTATTACCCAACTTTACTACTTTAATCTCGGAAAAAATCATGTTTAAAAGAATAAAAAATAATTTTCATTCTGACCTCATAAAAATCACTCCTCGGTCACATGCATATGATACCTGTTCTGAAACAACTAATTCCTATCTATGCAAGGACGGAGGCCATAAAACAAAGTTTAAATTTTTCTGGTCCTCACTACTGGAACTCTTTACCAGTTGAATTAACAACCATCAAAAACCTTTCCCTATTTTAAAAACAAAACAAAAAAAACTTAAGATTCATATCATGAATTCTAATAATTGACTTCTTCACAACTAAAAGAACTATTATAACATTTTTTTTCGTATACATCTCTGTTTTTTGTTTGCCTTACTACTATATTTCGTTTTGTTTGCCGGTGCTCATTACTTGCTTGACTGTTCATTTGTGTTATGTTACTATGAGGTGGCATAGGTCTTCGTCAGGCCATGTCGGCCTTTTCCCTTTGCTTCCTTGCTGTATGCATTGATTATGTTTTATTTCTTAATTTTCTATATTTCTTTTTATGCCTCAGCAAAACAAATAAAATGAAATGAAATGAAAAAACAGGTATATAACCACTAAGAAGAACGTTGCCAGATTGTCAATGTTAAAATACAGTAACAATTCAAACAGTTTAAACACCGTGATCATGTAGTTTATCTACCGAAAATTTATGGTTGACCGCCAGGTGGCGTGCTTACGGTTTGTAAAACGTCTTAATCCGGTTGAAAAACTGACTATTCACGGCAATTTTTTACAGTACTGTTTTCTTGATAACACATCCAACTTCAGAATATATTTCACAGCAGCACCAATTTTCACCAGCTTCTGATGAGTTGAAAGTTTCCAAAATGTGGATGCTGGTTTCATCATTGCCCCTCAGAAGGAAGGAACACTCGTGGAATCAATATTCACATTTTGGAAACTTTCAACTCTTCACAAGCTTGTTGAAATTAGTGTTGCTGTGAAACATATGCTGATTTCCTAATGAGACGAAACAACTTCCAGCATTCACTCTTCCTTTTTGTTTTCAACAAGCACGTATTTGTTGGCCTCGACACCTTTGTCAATCTCCTTAATGTTAAATTCATCCATTTTAACAAATAAGGCATTGATTCCGACACGACATGCAACGGAACGGGATGTTAGCACGCCAAACGGAAACCTGTGAATGCTCAATGCAAAAGATGCGATGTGAAAAGTAACTCTCAGTCTCACAATGTGACAAGCGGGCTGTGAGAGAGTGAATCACCAGAGAAGCAGGTGACAGGGGTTTGCCTGTATCTTGCTCCGGACATACGCACTGAAAACAAACGCAAAGGAAGTATAGTTTTACGATATCGTATCGTCGGTCGGTGGAAATCTTCGTTGCTTTAAGAAAGAGACGGCAATATTTGTGTATGAGAAATCCTTTTTCACTTCGCTAGCACTAGTACTGTGCACAAAATTCCACACTACGCATTTTTCTTTGAAAGATTTTTTTTTCTTTTTCAAAAATAAAACTAAATAAAACCGGGTCAGGAACAACTTGACCCGACCCGTTTGACCCGCGAGAAATAGTCGACCCGTTTGACCCGCGAGAAATAGTCGACCCGTTGACCCGTGACCCGTTTCCATCTCTGGTATGGACCCCATAGGCATCGAGTACATGAGTGTTCCAGAATCCATTGAAATTCTTCAGTGGGTGCTGAACACCCATTGGATCACTGATAACACTAAAAGTTTCATAAAAAAAAATTAGATTGTCTTTTTGTTTACGCTTTCCAACCGTAGGTTGAAAAAGCATATATGCTCCAGCTATGTCCGTTTGTCTGTCTGTCCGCACGATAACTCTCGTAAAAATGGTTCGATTTCGATGAAATTTTAGTATGTGGTAGGGGACAACCTGGAGACGAACCCTATTGAAAATGGGCAAAATGGGGTCTAAAGGTCAGGACATAGGAGCGGGATCCATTCCATCGGCCTTATGCGTCATAACTTACGTAAAAATGCTTCTATTTCGACAAAACTTTAGCATGTTGTTCCGGAGAGGTATAGTGAACCGATTCTGTTGAAAACCATCGAAATGGGGTCAAAGGTCAGGGCACAGGAGCGAGATTTATTCCTCAGCCATTATTTTCATAACTTGAGTAATGATTCCTGGTATGTTGGAAAGCGTATCATAATCAATGCATTGCATGATTTTACTAACTTGTTTAAAGGTATAATACTGCGATATTCAACTTTTCAGTATGCCAATATACACTGAGTTAACTTTGAATTAGGAACACCCCGGTTTTACAATTTCAGAGCGATAACGAAGTACCAAGTGATGTCAACGTCACGTACGGCTACTATATATTGTGCACACCTATCATCTCTCTGTACGTAATCAGAAAACGTTTGCTAGTAATGGGGAAACGTGGCCGGATAGTTGGGGCCCGGAGAACAGCTGCATCAAGGGTGTACCAGGACTGAATTAACCATGAACAGCAACGGTTAATCAAATACAGAGACCTGTTTAGTCGACCATCTCCATCCATATCTGCAGGAGGTTTTACTCGGACCACAGTGCCATCTTTCAACAGGAAAACGCACCATGTCATCGGGCTCGTATAATTATACTGAATAGTTTGGTTGGAGGAACACGATAACGAATTCCTCACATTGCCCTGGCCCCTAAACTCCCCTGACTGTAACCCAACTAAACTCCCCTGACTGTAACCCAATTAAACATTTGTGGGATAAGCTAGAACGGAGTGTGAGAACTGCTGATCCTCCTTTACGGGATGAGTGTGAACTGACGGAGCTGCTGCAGTGTACATGGGTCCAGTTACGCATGATGTTCGACACCTTGCAGAATCTGTTCCTAGGCGGCTGCGAGCCGTGATTGCACAGATAGGTGGACCAGCGCGTTATTAGATAGGTGTTCCTAATGAAAAGTTCAGTATATGAATCGGTTTATTACAACTCGAATGCATGTTATGAACAAAGCCTATATTTAAGTCTTGTGATGCCCATTACCAGACATGCCAACCTTCAAAATTTGAAAATCGGGAGATTTGTACAGCTTATAAAATCACATCAGCGATATTTTATCGACATTTCCAGACGTAGGAACAATTTTCCAGAAGTAGTATTATTGGTCCATTAAAAGTTCTGGAGAAAAATTACAAAAAAACAGTGCGAAAATTAACACCCACTCCTCCTACTGAAATTCGTTTTCAAGTACGCCGATTCCGCATGATAATGAAAACGTAAAATGGCCCGCATGTTGTTTTTTACGAATAAAGTAGCTGCCAACCGATTTTCCGTTTTTCATTTCTCTTTTAGGTTGCGCGCGAAGGCGACGACGACAAAAAGCATCGTCCTAACGGTGTCGTGCGCGAAGCGACCGTGTGCCAAGCGACCCTCTGGAAATCGTGCGCGAAGCGACCCTGTTATATTTTATCGTGGACGAAGCGACCCTGCTAATCGAATCAGTTTACTTATATATATATATCATCATCATCATTGTCAACCATTATCAATCCACTGCTTACGAAGGTCTCCCCAAGTTTCCTCGACAACGGTCTGTCTTGTGCCAGTCTCCTCCATGTCACTCCTGCATACTTTCGAATTTCATTAACCCATCTCCCATGTGGTCTTCTTCTGGGTCTTTTTCTGTCCCTTGGAATCCAATTTAAAATTTCGGCTGTCAATCGATGATCTGTCCTTCTGGCAGTATGTCCAGCCCATTGCCACACACACACACACACACACACACACACACACACAAATCGTAGTCAAATTATTTACATCTAATGAATTAAGTACTTACATCTTCTTAATTTTGTAGCTTTTGTCCTTAGTCTAACTTGGTAACATAACTTAATGCTTTCAGGCATTTTTTAATGTCTTTAGAATTTCCAAATTCGACGTGTGATGCACAAACAACAATTAAAAAAATTAGGAGAACTTGGTCCAAAAAGGAAGAAAATGCATATACAAGTAGACGAACGCATTCGCAATATCATGGGGGAATTTGGAAATTTTAAAGTTCTTAAACAATGCACTGAAAGCATTAAGCTGTGTTACCAAGTTGGACTAAGGGCAAAAGTTACAAAATTCAGATGTAGGTACTTAATTAATGATGCAAATAATTTGACTACAATTTGTATATATATATATAATGATATTAAAAACTTGTATTTAGTATAAAAAACTTGATGCAAGCAATTAATTAATTAGATGTAAATAAATAATTTGACTACGATTTGTATATATAAGTAAAATGATTCGATTCGCAGGGTCGCTTCGTCCACGATCGAATATAACAGGGTCGCTTACCGCACGATTTTCCACAGGTTCGCTTGGCGCACGGTCGCTTGCTGCACGTAATGGTACTAACATCGCCTTTCGTTACAAGGAGAGTCCAACTGTAATTACCCTTTTGTCGTTAAGTGAATTCGCCGTAACTAAATTTTTATCATCGCTTAGAATGCGCGCGGCTCTGTTGAGGCGAAGGGCTAAATGACTGAACTGCAAGGAGAAGGTAGGGGAGCTCCCATCTGTCAATCAATTACTGACCCTACCCGGCATTCTACATACATGAGACTGATGAAAAAAAAGAAAGCTGAACTTTTTAACCGGATAAAAATCAGAATGCGGGGCAAAACAGTGTGAATAAAACGTACCATAAGCAAAATAGACAGAAGTGTTCACGTTAATTTATTTATGTAAATATTAAACTAGAGCACATCAATCTATTCAAAATATAAAATTACTGACATTTAAAAATATAAGAAATTATTAACACAGGATAGAGGAAACACCACGGAGAAAAGTACAAAAAAAAAACAAAAAAAAAACGATCATAAGCGAAATCTTCACTCCGTCTGACTTCCGTATTCGGAAATTTTTCTTATATTTTCAAGCTGAAATGCAAATATTTATGCAATAAATGGATATCTAACAACAATACTGAACAGAAGGATATTGTGAGAGAACGAAATTACGATTACGGGAGAAATCTTAACTCCGTCTAACTTTTTATTTCGAAAGTTATAATTCCGTCCTCCGACGGAAAACGAACCCCTTCCCCAATTCTGTTCATTTATGTATCGATCTCGAAGGCCACATAAATGGAAGAACTTCATGCTAGAAGATTACAGGGATATTTTGAAACGTCTAATTTCCCTTTTCGGAAAATTTGTATCTGGTGGGATTGAAAGGGCGTCGTGTATTACGAGTTCTTACCGTCCAAACAGACATTGAATTCCGACGTGTACTGTTCCCAATTGGACCGATTGCGGGCAGCAATCGATACAAATCGTCCGGAATTGGCCAATCAGAAAGGTATCGTCTTCCATATGGACAATGCCAGACCAAACGTCTCTTTGCAGAGCCGGCAGAAACTGGTGCAGTTTTGCTGGAACGCCCTACCTCACCCGCCATATTCCCCGGACCTCGCATCTTCACATTACCACCTATTCTGGTCCCTACAGAATTCCCCTAATGGAAATAACTTCATTTCCCTGGAAGCCTGTGAAAACCACCTGCAACAGTTTATCGCCCAGTAAGATGCCAAGTTCTGGGGGTGGGGGTGGAATCCCACAGCTGCCGCACAGATGGCGACAAGTTGTGGAACAAAATGGCACATATGTAATTCAATAAATCTATGTACAGGTACGTCAACACTGTCTTCCAGTTTCACCTAACCTACGCTATGAACTTTTTTATACAACCCAATACATTCTGGTCACTCAGTCATCAGATAAATCACAGTCTTCAGTTTACGTTGCAGACGCAGGGAGGCTAATCAGCTTGGCTTATCTGATTTTGCCTTCCGCAGTGAGTTTAATATTTTACTTCAAGAACGTTCAACTGCAGCTGTAACAACTAAATCAGGTGCGTATGAATCATTTCCACCATGACACTTGTCGCTCCATGAGGAAGCTCGACTGTGATTGGTTATAGATTCACGAATAATTATGGATATAAAATTAAGTACCAGCGAACTTTTACACGGGTCGTAAAAAAGAAAAAAAAACGAGAAAGATGACACCAATTTTCGGTTGTAATCAGCAGGTCTTTTGAATCCTTTCCGACACGAATATATTTCAAAGCTGATTTTCAGCTAATCTAAAAATTCAGCTAAAACGAAAATACACTTACACCAAGTCATCGCTCTTTCCAGGTTTTTCTTTAATTGACACACAGCAACCGAAAAATTGTACTCCGACACCGCTGGGATCGAACCCAGATCTCTCGATAACTAGCCGAGGGCGTTCGCCTTACGCTATGGTGCGAACAATTCGCGGCGCTATGTTGTTTATCTGTCAGCATCTGACTTCACAAATCCGTAGAGATGGGCTCAGCAACTGAGACGTCTAAATCTGGTGGGGCTTGACAGCACAAGATATTTAATTATAGCTAATAAATCCAAAGGGCGAGAGAAGAGGTGAAAAACTTCCAAATACGTGAAGACAATGTAAATAGACAAAGTCATCGCTCTTTCCACGTTTTTCTTTAACACACAGCAACAGAAAAACTGTATTTCGACACGTTCTCCCCCTCTCTCTCTAAGAGCCCGAACCGCAGTAAATATTCTACAGTCCGAGCCCGATTCGGGCCTGGGCTCTGCTTCGGGCTTGGGCTCAGCCCGTCTCAGCTCTGTAGAGAATGGAATCGGTTACAAATGAAGTAAAAAATGGACCCGATTCCTACAATCGGTAAAACATCCACGAATAGAATGAGTGTAGAACTTTTCAAACAGAACAACTGAAGCAGAGACATGGAGAAAAACGTGATATAACTTTACGTCCCTATTACTGAAATATCTGCGTTACTTAACGAACAAACTCGGTCCAAAATATTCCTCATAATGAAGAGTATTCTAAACAGAAAGGATTTTTCCGAGGGATTTTTAGAATTGCAGAAAATCCTTCAAATAGAAATTTAGGATGACGCCCCAGACGGCAGAACTGTGCGTAATGGAAAAGTAGGAAATATGCGAAGGAAAATTGATTTTTCAAATACGACTTCTTCAAGCAGAGATAACATAAAAAACGTTTTTACAATAACGCTCCCGGCGGGAAAACTGCGCACTGTCTAAAGAGGATATTATTCCTAGTCTTTAGTGAAACGAAACGCATAAGATACAAAAAAGAATTTTTCCAACAGAATTTTTTGAAGCACCAATACAGTTGCAAACAGAAAAATACAAACTAACTCCACCTAGCGTCAGAACTGTACATTACAAAAATCCAAGAGTACTATGCAAAATATTTCACAGAGTGAATGGTATCCGATGTTGAAATGATTTTTCAAACTAGGACAAGCCGCCAACGGTAACCGATAACTCAGGTACAATTGAAAAATTTTGAGCGAAGCTATTGAAAAAACGGAAGGCGTCAAAACCTGACTATGGACGATGTCCAATCGCATGCCAAAAATCACGGTGATCGGATGTGTCATGTCGTAGCTATGCCCGAACAACTAATTGTCCTGAGTCTCGTATTAAGAGCGGATTTTTTCAATTATTATTAAAATTGGTCAGCTTTAATGGTCATTATTTTTATACGACACGACCACTCACCATGTCTTGCCCTTGATTGTGGCAAGTGTCACCGCGATCGGCTGAAGATCTTTTGAAGAAATAGGTAACAAACGACCTTCTCAAACCCCCTAAAAATGCAGGTTTTTGGACGATTATTCCTCAATGACACGGAATTTCGTGAATCGGAAGGCGTCAAAACCTGACCATGGACGATGTTCAATGGCATGCAAAAAATCACGGTGATCGGATGTGACATCTCGTATCTATGCCCAAACAACTAATTGTCTCGAGTCTCGTAAAGAGAGCTCCGCTCAATCAGACTTTTGGAAGAAGAAATATCTAGGAAACAGATCCAGACTTTTGCGCCCCCTAACGAGAACTGTATATAACTTTAAGCAGGAAATACGCATAAAATGTTTTCGTAGTTAGTGGTATCTCACGGCAAAGGAACTTTTTCAATCGGATTTTCAGACTAGCAGATATTGCTGCAAATATACTGTAAACGGAAATATACGCTCTCTAGCGGCAAACTTGTGCGCTAAGAAAAATTAGGAATTACATGGAAAACCTTCATCACCATAAAACCTGTCCGACAAAGAAGGAATTTTTCAAACCAGAAGGATAGAAGCAGAGAGATAGAGAAAAACTGATACATAAAGAAGACTTGCATCATCAACGGGAGTAAGACGCAATCACGGAAAAAACATCAAACGTCTCCAATTTTGAATAGGCTTCCATTATTGGTGTACGCTTAGCTGAATCCACAGCGTTATGAACACTGAAATCTGTAGATTTTATGAAGCTCTAATACCGTATCAGAAGTCATTACGAAGTGGAAAGCAAAGGGACCACCGAAAGCAGAACTGCCGCAGGAATGGCATAATGCACTATTAAGTTCAGTGAAATGAGAATTTTTCTGCGGAAAAATTCCCAACAAACTGAATTTTTGTGTGGACCTTGAAATTGTCGTTTTAAACAATATGTCAAATGTCCCCATCGATATGACACCTGCTAAAAATTTGACAGCGGGTCAAAGAGGGGAAAAAAAAAACGTTTTTCACAAATATCTAGTTGACAATGAGTTTTGCGGTAAAAATAGTTATTACGACATTTGTAGCCTAGAAAATTTGGTACAAAAAAGGTTCTATGCCTTTTTTTTCGTAGGAGCAACTGTTTTCAAGTACATCAGCTTGCAAAGTTTTAACTCTCTTACATGTATGCAATAATGTACTCCATTCCACACCACCTCGGAGGTTGAATACTAGGCGCGTTTTTTTAAGTGGTGCCCCCAGTAGGCCTAATCCACTAATATTTTTTTTTACTGAAAATAAAAAAAAAATTAACTTTCTTCTTCAAGCTCTTCAGTAGGCTCAAAATTCACGATTTCACCGCCAACTTCTTCCAATTCCATAGCATCTGCTAATAAACCTGTTTGATCTATGTCTTCATATATGTTGACATAGCTATCTTCTGTTATATGGGGTGTCGCATTCAGACAAGACTGGCCATGACACCTACCACAAACTGCTGAACAATGCAAGCCAATTTTCCTGCAGTCACAGTTTACCATAGCCTTTGGGGCAATTGCAAAAAATACTATTCAGCAAGATGTCTGGAGCAGAGCGTAACAAAGTTGGAATCGGCTCCAAGATGTCATTACTCATGCTCCATCCCCAGCCTTCAGGGTTGAGTTCGTTGCCTAGCCATTTTTGCACCTGGTAGTACACCCGATATAAATGTTGCCGAACAGCACTAGAGGTTGGTGGAAGAGTAGATAATTTCACCGCTTTATTAAGCCACGTTGATTTGGCAAAAAAATGATATCGAAATGTGTCTACGGACACCTCAGCATGTGGTGTACCATACATCGCCAAAGGAAGCGTACTCCATTAGTAAAAATTAATTGTGACGAACATTCTGGCATTTTAAAAATCTCTGCGGAATTTCTTAAATCTTCACGTTTTTCTAATATGTTTAAAGCCTTTGTTTTACCTTTATTGAATAGAGCTGATGTCGTGTCGCACCCAGTAATTGCGTGTAGAAATAAAATATGGTCTTTACTCTTTGTATATGGGCCAAAACTTCTTGATGAATATATTTTTGTTTCGACTTTGGCTTTTCCTGGTTTAAGAAAATAAATTTC
This sequence comes from Macrothele yani, assembly GCA_039090855.1. Taxonomy (NCBI): domain Eukaryota; kingdom Metazoa; phylum Arthropoda; class Arachnida; order Araneae; family Macrothelidae; genus Macrothele; species Macrothele yani. The sequence goes on from CM076996.1 coordinate 123,407,517, forward strand.
TTCATCGGAAGTAGTTCGTGGAATTAAAAGTACTAATAGATCTACGTCTTCGCCAACAACACTTCTAAATCAATGAAGGAAGAAATATTCTTCATAATACATGGAAATTTCACAGAATATTCAAGCAAAGCAAACTGAATTTGCTTGTACCACTTACTGGTCATCCATGTAACACTTCCCAGAAAACTTGAAAATTTCATCGTCCCGCTCCAGGACGATGAAATTTTCAAGTTTTCTGAGAAGTGTTACATAGATGACCAGTAAGTGGTACAAGCAAATTCTGTTTGCATTACTTGAATATTCTAACAACACTTCTATTTAAATCAGACTATTTCAAGTGCTGTTTCAATTATGAGAACGTGAGCATCGCCTTTAGCTTGTTTCCCGTTTATGTTAGCAGATGCAAATGTATGTAAAATAGCATGGGAATAAATCTACTTTTGTTATTTTTGTTAGAAAAAAATTCTCTTGACTCATAAGAACATTCATTGATGCATCAAAGAGAACTTCTGTAGATGCAGGAAGTTTGGACGTTTCGTTCGATGGGGGAACCAACAGAAACAGCAGGTGCAGGATGCCTTTTTAGGTAAAAGATAGCACGCAGCTGCCCGGAACGACAGTATCTCCGAAACGGTTGCTTCTAAGAAAAAGTCATAGAACCTTTTTGTAGCAAATTTTCTGAGCTACTAATTTCGTAAAAACTATTTTCACCGTAAAACTAATTGTTAACAACACCGTAAAAATTGCCGTGAATACTCAGTGTTTCACCCGGATTAAGACGGTTTACAGATCGTAAGCACGCCACCTGGCGGTCAACCATAAATTTTCGGTTTATAAACTATATGTTCGCGGTGTTTGAACTGTTACTCTATTTTACCTTTGAAAATATGGCAACGTTCTTCTTAAATGGTTATAACCTATTCTGCCATGTGCAATCAGTCAACTTGAAACACGTTTGTGGGGCAACACGTTTTTATACCCGGTCAGAAGACATATTATTTATTTCCGGTCAGAAGACATGTTAATGAGCATTACGGCATTAGGCGTTTTTATTTCCCCGTTAGACATGTTAATGAACATAACATGTATTATTATGCATATATTTGTCATTAGACAAGTTAATGAACACTATGGTCATTAGACGTTTTTATTTCCCGGTCATTAGACATGTTACTGAATATTACGGTACGGTACTGTAAAATTACGGTTTACTGACCACTCAGCTGCCGGTGCATCTACCGTAATATGACCTTGCAATTTTTTACAGTGACGATATTTGCAAAAAGCGTTTTTTTTTCACCTTTGACCCGTTATCAAATTTTTAGCAGTAGTCATATCGATGGGGACTTTTGACATATTGTTTAAAACGACAATATCAAGGACCACACAAAAATTCAGCTTGTTGGGAATTTTTTCGCAGATTTGCCATATTTTGGTCTAATTTCCCTGGACTACACTGAAGAGCAATTGAATTAGAGATACCTGTCTAGTTACATGTAACACCACCTTTCGCCCTGATGACGGCGGCGATTCGTCTCGGCATGAAATCGACAAGACACTGGAAGCGTTGGGAAGTCATCCGAATCCACGACCCCTGAACAATCTCCCACAGTTCACGAAGACTTGATGGAGGGTGGTCAGAGCCTCAAACATCTTTCTCGATGGCATCTCACATGTACTCGATGGGATTGAGGTCAGGTGACCTAGCTGGCCAAGAAAGCGAGGTCACGTCGTTGGAGTGTTCATCCAACCATTCGGATACAATTCGGAGCGATGGCACGGTGCATTGTCTTGTTGCAGGATGAGGTCCCCAGTGGGATGTTGAAGACGCACAAACGGGAGCAAATGGTCGTCCAGGATATCCCGGTATCGTTGAATTGTGAGGGACGATGTCACACGTATCAGGGGTCCCATTTCAGTCCACGTACACAGTCGCCAGGCGAGAATGCCACCACCACCAGCTTGAAGAGTACCCTGCTGGCAAGAGGGATCCATTGCTTCATTTGGTTTGCGCCGTACTCGTATCCTGCCATCCGCATGTACCAACGTGAATCTCGACTCATCAGTCCAGGTAACATTTTTCCAAATGTCTAGGGTCCAGTGGCGAGGTTCCCGCGCCCATGCTAATCTTTGCACCCTGTGATGTGCGGTCAGCAGCGGTACCCTCGTGGGACGATGGCTTCTGTACCCCATAGCGAGGAGATGGTTCTGGGTGGTGTGGCTGCTTACACGTTTTTGTGCACCAGCGTTACATTGCCGAGTGATTTCTTGCACTGTGGCCCGTCTATCCGCTGTTACAATGCGAGCTAGCCGACGATGACCCCGCTCATCCACACGCTGCTGTCCACGGCAGTTGGCCCTTGCAGGGATGGTTTTACCGGATTCGATGTACTCACGGTGCACCCGTGACACAGTGGCTCGTGAAAATCCCAGTGCGTGCACGACTTCCGAGATTGAGTGACCCATTCGTCGGGCCCCGACAATTTTCCCACGATCAAATGCGCTTAGATCCTTCGTCTTACCCATACTGCGTCCGACTCTTACTGATTTCCGTTGCATCACTCCTTATATTGTCGGATCGCTGCATACGTCATGTTGTTTCCGTTTACAGGGCCGCCCACAGCGCCACATTTGCATAACGCCAGCGGTCTCTAATTCAATTGCTCTTCAGTGTATATTGGGATTCGTGAGCTTTGGCTCACAATGCGCCAGAATAGGAATGTCTCTGCAACTAACGTCAGCGTTCAACTGATGCAAAGGAACACACTATCTCTACAGGTGAGATGGGAGCAGGAAGACCTGGGCACTGCTTCTAGGCTTTGCTATGCAGAAGGAGACGGCGAGCGATAACAAAAAAAAAAACTGTACACGATTGATATGAAGCCTTGAATGTAAAGACTAAACGATGGACCTATGGAAGAAGATATTGTGTTCTTACAAGGGTCGCACTCGCTGTGTTGCACTGACTGCCGGGCGAACTAAAGTCCGGCGCAAGCAGTTTGGAGCATGAACCCACGTATCTGCAGTCAAGTATTCAAGACGCTGATGGCGGTGTTCTCACGTGAAAATCATGCAGCTTCCGCAGGTCGACTCAATGCCGTTGGCTGGTTATGTAGTCGTCTAGAATGTATTCCCCATTACAGGTAACATTTTCATCCCGACACATCGCAACGATTCACTGCTCCTCCAGTGTATGGGCTTTTGTTCAATAACCAATCCGAAGATTCCCATGCACCTATTCAATGGCCACTTTCAACTGCAGACCTTATTCCCACAGAGAATGCCTGGAAGATCATATAACATGCTCAGCGTCGGTCTCCATTGGCGACAACTACGCCCAGTCACAAGATATTTCTGCCGGTGGTGTAGTCGTAGGTCCACCTGTGTCTTCGTATCACCCAACAATATTGTGGAATCCGTCGATCCGTGCAAAAGGTGGTTTTATTCAGACGAAAGGTCGTTTTATTAAAAAGTACGGACCTAGAGGTCCGTAATTTTTTTTTTTTTTTATTCTGCCGTTTACGAATTTCTTATTTTGACTCTGCTAAATATTTTGTATATAAATAACAATTCATTTTAGACGTTATAACGTATAACGTAACCCTTTTTACGTTATGTAAGATTTCCGGCTGAATACATGTTAAACGAAGAGTAAATGCGATGCAACTAACTGTGCCGCATAGCTGAAATTAAGGTTTTACGGCCAGACGAAACATATACAGAAGTCCAACTTACAACAATTTTTTATTGGTCCAAAAACATTAAACGAAATCCAAAACATAGCACGGCGCGGTACACACCACTTCACATATCTTAGTCAAGAGATTTACAAGCAAAATTCAGTAACGATCTAACATCTCCACACACCAAGCAACGTCTGCATCGTATTGTTATCTAACGTTCTTATCACATACATCCATACATACATCACTCTTGTTCCGACCTCAGTATGTTGTCAACATCATTCTCGTTTGAGGGAAAAGACATAACGTTAAGGTTTTAAAATGTCTAAGAGAACGGAACTCAAATTTACATAGAAAAAGAAACTCAAAAGGAAAGTTAAAATAGAATATGCGTTACAAGTTAAAGCAGAAATTTAGAATCTTCCGTCTGTATGATACTCTTTAAAACATTTTATGCCGCCCCGGTGGCGCAGTGGTCTAAGCGATGGCCTCTGATCATTCGTCCGAACGGGGTCCGGGTTCGAATCCCGGTGAGGCATGGATGTTGTGTTTGTTTTACGGCACTGGCTCTCTCCCTTCCCTGGAACCAGTGACCCTAAATTAGGGACGGGCGACTGCTTATAGCCCATTGAGTTGCTCACGGTGGTCGTTAAAAGTCAAAAAAAAAAACATTTTACAGTTTTAAAGAAACAGTAAACATTTTGTCACTCATCTTGTACTATTTCGTTAGCACCTCTGATTCCGTTTACAACAGCATGCAAGAAAAATGGGCAACTTTTCGGCAAATACTTTGGCATCAAACACATGGAACTTAATTATTTCTTTCACTGTCTTCCTTGCAATAAAACAACGCGTAATAAATTTCCCCAGCCACATGTTTTAAAGACAGAAGACCGCGGGAAATTTGTGTGTTTGAACGTTTAAGGTAAATTTTGGGAATGTTCGCTCGTTGAGTTATTCTTTGATGAGGAGTCATCATAAACTCTTGCCTCGCCCAAAGGTACGACTTATACGACATAGACCGTTACGAGCACCACAAATCGACATGATCGGGAGTTCCCTCAAATTTTTGTACGGCCCCTTTCTTAATATCACTAGGAAGCTACATGCATCTTGTTTAAGCTCTAAGCAGACTCGTCGGGTGTCTGCGCGACTTTTATCGGAAGCATCTTTTCATGAGTTCTGAAAAATTCCAAATGTCTGTTTAACGAGGCAGGGTGTCTCGTCTTGTATATAGGTGCATATGATTAAGTTTTGAATTAACAAAATAATCTCAGGATGTCGCAGGAGCACGGTGTGTAATGAAAAGCAGAAGGAGAGAGGGGGGGGGGAGAGTAACTGAAACAATTACACAATGCGATAAAAGAGAGACACACAAAGAGAGAATTTAAATCGACAACATGGTGTGCCTCCTCTTTATTGCCATGAAATTAAAAGAGGACTACTTATAAAGATTATGGCTAACGTCGGACCTATGTTCTAGAAATGCCTGAGATAAAGCCCGCGAAAACGAGAGAATCACGCCCCCAAATGCTTATTCAGTGATAAGAGCAATATCCCTGGGAACTGTAATTTATGACTCGATAATGGTTGCCTTAAAGGCTTAAACGATATGCAATACAATTGATTACTAGTAAATGCACCAGAGAAACGAAAACAGATATTTTAACGACTCAGCTAATGGAAGTCTTCTTTAAAATAAAGAGGAGCTAACGATGGGATGGTCGAGAGGATAGAAATCTTGCTGAATGACCTGGAACACTTTACAGTTAATGAAGTAAAAATTAATACGCAGCAAAGGGATGAAAGCGAATAGATGCAGAGTTAAATATCAAAACAGGATGAAGATATAAAATGCACTTATAAAAAAAGCACGAAGGTAGTACGTCCATTATACGTATAAATGAGCTAATTTACTGAACAAAAACAAAACTATGCTTGAGTTTCTTTTTTCAGGTTTAGAAAGAGGGGGAAGGGAAGAAACACATTCATGAGTTAGCGGGCTTAAGTACTGTTCAAATACGCAAAATTTCCGAACGAATTACGCCTGCTGATTTGAAAAACTGGCAGTCTCCAAAACGTAGGACCTTCAAAATTTCCTATTCAACACACAGTAAAACTCGCTATAAAATATGCATAACTTATACTGAATAACCAATTTATCCAGTTACGTTTTAGAAATCTTGACTCACGTGGTCTTTTCCGAGGTTTCACATATCAACATCTACAGGCTTGTTACTAAATCCACTTGAACAAGGCTTAACTTTAAAATCAGCCAATTTATTTAGACCAGTAGAGCATTTCATGTAAATCGGCTGATACATCATCCATTGTCTTCACGTTACTACGGCTGAATAATCAAGTGAACACTCCCAGTGGTAGATCGGAATACATTACTAAATATCTAGTGGGAAAATGGCGGGATCTAATTGACTTTGAGCATGGGATGATAGTGGATGTCCGAAGGAGTGGTTCGAGCATCAGCAACACACGTGTCGAATGTAGAAGAGTAACCAGAGTATGCGTACAAAGAGAGTAGTTGAAGCAGCAAAAAAGCCCGTAGTGAGCCTGTGACAAGTTGTTTCAATCGGCTAGTTGACCCCCGAGGAGACTGCATGATAGCCAAATATGTACGGGCCAAGTGATGAATAAAATAAAGGATTTCAATCACTAACAATGCCAAACAGCATTGCACAGTACAGTGTACCGCACATCGTACCAACAGATGATCTGTCCGTTTAAAACTCTTCTACCTGCAGCGAACAAGACAAAATGTCTCCAGTCGGCTCGGAAGCACCAGAACCTAAGAGGGCCATTTCAGAAGTTTTGCCCACGGTGGGTTATCTCTTAGAAAAGGAATTTATCTCACAACATACCTTTACAGGCCTTCGAAGTGATCGCCTAGTTTCTTTATGACAGTGGCCCAACGTTCGGGCAAGTCTTGTAATCCAATCAAGACACCTCCATTGTCGAGGCGTTGGATTACTCGGGTCACCTCATTAGAAACATCCTGAATCGTACTGAATAGTTTCCCGGGGAGTGGCTTCTTCACTTTTGGGAACAAGTCGTAGTCTGGTGGGCTCATGTCAGGACTGTATGGCGAGTGGGGAAGCTATTCCTATCCATGCTTTTCCAGAATGTCTGTTCTGTACGGGGAACATGCGGCCTCGCGTTGTGCAAAATGATGACACAACCTTCGATCATGCCGGGCCTTTTTGGGCGCAAAATGTTTTTCAGAAGCCTTCTGTAGTATTCCGCTGTTAAAGTGACCACCTCGGGTACTTTTCTTCCAAAATCCTGTTGACGATAACCAGAGAAGTGTCGTCCGTTGCATCTGATGGCCGGCAGCTTCTTGGATCGTCTTCGATGCTTTCCCGACCTTAGCTGAAACGAGAAGCCCACCTTGACACTGTGCTACGACCCACTACACTAACCCCACAAACATGAATTTCGGTAGTGGATTTTCCTCGCAAAGTTTCAATTTTAATGTAGGATCGCTGGTCGCTACACGAGATCTGACATGACTCACTTTCTTCCTCCATTTCTAGGCAGAATTTTTCGGAACAGGAACGAATTAGCCAGCAAACGTAGACACAACTTTGTATACTGAAGTCAGACTCACAACTGGCTTAACGACTGGGGCGATTTCATCATCATCCAAACGGGCTGCGCCTGCGCAGTGTGCAAAACTTTTGAAATTACCTACGTAGATGATTAGGAAAGGGCCAGATCAGATCAGATCTTCAGTAGAGGATTTTAGGAAGGAAGTGTCTGACCCCAGGTCTTAAACAGCCCTTAGAAATAGGAAGCTAGGAGATTTGGGCTAGAGTGCCCGATAGGAAAGTGACACGGAAGCGAGGTAGAAGACGCCCTTATTTACTACCAGGGGCTAGTATCCGGGGTCCGACGGGGCTTAACGTGCCCATCCGACGCACGACGGATATTAAGTGGATCGAGCGTTCGTACCTGCATGGGATCGAACCTGAGGACCTTTCCGTGACAGTCCGAACGTTGCCCACTAGGTCACCCGCGGCCCGAAAGGGTCATGCTGCTTGACGAATTGCTTTTTAAACTACTCCGTGCCAATGGGAGGGTGAGAATTTTGAGACAACAGCAGTGTCGTAGTTATAAACAGAAACGTGCCTCAGCGCTGAACTGTTTAAGAAATCTCAACCTGGAAAGAATACCCTCAAAAAAATTTCAAAAACCCTATGGAAAAAATCTGATTTCATTTATTTATTTAGTAATTTTAATTACTAATTACTTTTATCAATTTTTATTAAAACTTGTCAATTTGAGCAGTTTTAAATAAAAGAAAGAATGTTACGTGGTAGTGAAATACTAATACTAAATTTTTATTTAAAGACCACTCTGTTGTTCTGCACGATTCCAAATATTTATTGTGAGAATAATGCATACTAATCACACTGAACAAATCCAACTAACAGAGCTACATCAACTCAGTGTGACTAATACGCAGTTTTTTTAAGATTCTGAGGGGATGCACGATATGCCTTTTGTGTTGCCCATGAGGAAGCAAGGAATGAGCTTAGAGCATAACTTGCATTAGAGCCGATATCGAGCAGTTTAATAGAAATGCTCTTCACTAACGTTTTTTTCTCGGGACAGTGCAACTTAACCCCGCGGAGTATCCACCACCTGTAACTTTCCTTTAACCGTCGTCAAAAAAAAAAAGTTGTGACGTGCCTGCCCCGCAGGACGCACGCGACATAAAGGCAGATAGCAGCGAGAACGAACGCCTGCGTAGCTCAGTTGGTAGAGCGACTTGTTCCGCAATAAGAGGACTCGGGTTCGATCCCCGGCGTGGACAAAAATGACGGAGAAATTTACTTCGTTATAATGGCGCCCAAACTTTCCGGATGACCCGGCCGTTAAAGTTCTCGCAATGGTGTGATGTTCTTTCTACACCGCGAGACAGGAAAAATAAGAGAATCCCTTCTACAGCGCTTCGAAAAAGAAATGTGTGTGATGTTGCATTCCACACACCAGATTGACTGGGAATTCTCAAGTGCGCGTTCTTCAGCGGATGGCTGCCTACGGCGATTCATGGTCACGGCTGACCCGTGGGCCATGCCCCCGACCCTGTTTCGGGGGGGTGACGTGCCTGCCCCGCAGGACGCACACGACATAAAGACAGATGGCAGCGAGAACGAACGTCTGCGTAGCTCAGTTGGTAGAGCGACTTGTTTCGGAATAAGCGGACTCGGGTTCGATCCCCGGCGTGGACCAAAAATGACGGAGAAATTTACTTCGTTATAGAGTTTTGTGCTCTCGAACACTTAAGATCTGTGAAACACCTACTGCATGATTAGAGTGTATCGTTTCATCCATACAGTATTTTTTGTTTGTTTCTTAATCACCATAAAGGCAATAAGCAGTCGTCCGTCCATAATTTCGCGCACCTAGTTTCGGGTAACTAACAGATCCAGCACCTTGGACAAGCGCATCCACCCATACTTCTTCATGGACTCGAGCCAAGGCTCAGCTAGAACCAATAGTCAAAGTCCAGCGCCTCAGAACACTCTACCACTAGGGCGAGCATGTCTGTAGTATAAACATTCGGTTAAGATATGATTAGGTTTGCATACAGAACACAGATTTACCTATTTTTGTATACACGATCATCGACAAAAAATCCTTGCCAGCTTCTCTTACCATCTAACCCTAAAAAAACAGTGCCTTTGCGCCGCTAAACCCCTCTACATCACTGGACAACAGCATGGATCCATCTTTACTGATTACGATTCTTCTTGCTGGTAGAGGCAGTAAAATGGTGTGGAACATGCTTTCACGAAAGACCTCCTTGATTAGAGTAGACCGAAGCCTGGACGCGAAAATGTATCCAAACATTGCTGCTTATCAAGTTCACCCAACCAGGGTGACTATCTCTGTGTTGATGGATACTTCCAGCTAGACACTGAACCATGAAACAATGCTCACACTGTTTTGAAGTGGCAACAGCAACATGATGGAGACTTTCTCCCTGCTTTGCTGGCCATCTGATCAGTAACCAGACATCAATCGCATGGATCATTTGTAAAATGAAGTCGAACGAGTCATCAGACGTCTCTATCCACTGCCATTTAATTTGCGTGCATTCGAAGATGCTCTTCGACATGCGTGGGCAAATATTTCATCGAAACGTTGCCACATAGTGGAGGCAAATTACTGCTGTTCCGAAGGCCAAAGGTAGTCCGAATAAATTGATCACTGAGTGCATTTGTTTCGGCTCAACATAATGTTACAATTATTCTTGTCGAATGTGCTGACAAGCACTGTAGAACATTTCGAGGTAAATTATTTCGACATAACATCTTTCAATTATACATATTAACTACATAGGTTTTTGAACTTAAAGGGAACATTTTTCAAACTGAAAGAACACAACTTGGTACAAGGCTTCAGAACCTTATGCAAATAAAATTTCGAGAACCAGACATATCGACCTTCTTACACTCCGGCATTCGAATTCTTTCGCATTACCTGCTGAGAGACGGATATTAAATTTAGGAGAGACATGGAGACGGTTGCTGTAGCTGTTCGCTCGGCATACTGGGGCCTGGGGAGGGGCTTTTTTATGAACAACTATTAGTCATTAATTCTTTCCTTCTGTAGGATATAACCGCTAGCTGTTTTGGCTAGCTCTCATAAAACATGAAAACGCCGAAAAAACCCGCTGCGTTTTTTCAAGCTGGGCCCACCTCGGCGAACCTTGCCTGAAATATACACTATATTTGCAAAAGTCAACGGACACCCAATAAAAAGCAAATGAACGTATCCGCTGCGTTGTTAAGATCCGCGGTACAGCTGCAAACGGTATAAAAACAACAAGCCTGCAGCTGACCGCGATCATATCGCACTTTGAGGTTGAGTGAAAATGTTGCGGCGGGAGAGAACTGACTTTGAAAAAGGAAAGATTGTTGGGTGTTATATTAGTGGGTTGTCCATAAGAGAAACCGAGAGGCGTTTAAACATACCCAAGTCAACTGTTTTGGATGTACTGAATAAGTGGAAGACACATGGCGTGCCTGAAGCAGCAAAACGTACCGGCAGACCAAAGAAAATCAGTGATAGAGGACGTCGAAGCCTCAGGAGAGTTGTTACAGCTAATCGACGGAGTACTGCACAAGACCTCAGTGAACAGGTGAGTAACAATGCTGGAACCTCGGTATGTACACGCACGAATTTGTACCATTAGCATAGAACTTCATTCCATGGGTTACCGTGGCCGTGCAGCTGTTCATGAGCCTTTTATCTCCACTCGGAATGATACTCGTCATTTAGCATGGCGTAAAGAATATTTATCGTGGACCGTAGATCAATGGAAATGGGTCCTTTAGACTTATGAATCCAGATACCCGATCCATCAGTCCGATGGCCGTGTGTGGCTATTTACCACAGTGTACTGTTTCTACGGTCAAGTTTGAAGCTGGCAGTGTACTCGTGTGGGGGTGTTTTTCGTGGTATGGTCCCGGCCCATTGGTTATCGTGGACAAACCTGTTAACCAGCTCGTCTACCTCGATATTCCGGACAAATGTGCCCTACCAACTCTGTGGCAATACTATGGAACCGAGCCTTGTTGGTACCAGGAGGATAATGCACTGACAAGGAATGTTATGGCGTGGTTTGACGATAATTCTGTATTGTGTGTGGACTGGCCAGCACACAGCCCTGATAGATCACCTATGGGATGAATTAGAGCACCGCATAAGAAGTTTGGAACCAAGGCTTACTACTATGCAACAGTTAACGGCAGCATTATGTACTGAATGGAAGCGCATACCTCTCGCTGTGTTCCAAAAACCTTGTCGAAAGCATGTCTCGAAGGGTCGGTGCATGCATTAAGGCCAAAAGTGGACCGACACCGTGCTAATGTATGTCAATAAATGCTATAATGTGTTTCTCTGCTAGGTGTCCGGTGACTTTTGTCAATATAATGTATATATATTCAAAATTCAAATCTCCCTCATTAACAGTCTTCAAATCTTCAAGTGACCATCATTAGCAGTCTTCACTTGCGAGTATGTTCATGTGAGTCTAGCAATTCTGTTATCACTTTTTATCGTGAAAAAGGTAACCATCCCCATCTACTTTTTCATGAAAGCTATTACGGGTTGGTTCAACCTCACTTAACTGAAATGTCTGGCACTTGTATTTACAGTAAAACCTTAAACTACCGTAATTAGCAGTCTGTACTTGATGAAATGGTCATGTGCATCTATTAATATGTAGTTGATTCTGTTATCATTTTTCGCCATGAGAAAGAAAACAAAACAAAACATGTCTGATAATTTTTTTGAAGCAATAAAGTAATGAAAGATAATGGTGATTGATGTATGGATTTTTTTCTTTTCCCTGTACACCACATGTTTATTAATAATACACAGTACCCATCAGCGTTAAGTTTAATTATTCATATTCCGAACAGACACTCTGTATTGATATTTCAACATACTTTCTTTTGTTCAAATGATTTTTGTAACAATTTTTCGCTACTTTGTAATAAACAGCATTAGTTAATTTTCAGTCGTGCTTTACAAAGTCGCACTCATTTTAATGAGAGAATGCAATTTATATTGGCAAGCTGTGTCTGTCCGTCAGATATGAGAACAGCGTTAGATAATAGTTTAAGGAAAGCAGCGCGAAACTTGGTTTCTCACGGGAAATCGATATTTAATTTGCCGTAGAAGAAAACGGAAATTCAAGGAAATTAAAATGACGTTAGGAAATTACGTTTTTCACAAAGAACGCCGATGCTTACGTAATGAACTGAATAAAAAATAAATCACCGTTGTCATCAGGAGAAACTGGCAAATCATATTTATTAATTCCTTACATGTTACCACTTTGTTCTTGGCCTTTGATTATTCATTATTACGATACAGAATTGTAACTTCTAAATTCCTTTTTTGGGGGCAAAGGAGAACAAAGGACCTTACGTAAACAACTTTATTTCATTTAGACAACATAACTCATAGCCACAGAAAAACAATCTCAGTCACAGCAGGATTGAAAAAACAAGTGTCCCCAAGTTCTTCCCATAAATCCATCTAGAGCAAGGAGCTGCATGCAAGATTAGGGATAACTACATGATAATTCATGGTGTCGCGTCAATTCGTCTCGCATGCGACAATTCGTCGACCACAATGATTCGTATCGCGTCAATTCGTCACTGAACAGTTCGTCGACTACGTAAGTTCGTCGCGTTTACAAATTTTGGTTACATATAAAGTGCATGCAGGAAAACGTACGATTTCGGTTGTCTTCCGCCGTGATCATATTTATGAGGTTTGGACACACAGACAGGTTAGTAATATTACGCTTTTTCTTTGGCACTAAAAATAAATTAATATACCTAGGCCTAAGCTTAGGCCTTTTTAACAGTTTTTATTTCATCGTGCTCATATTCATAAAGTTTAGACACCAAGTGAAGTTAGTATTATTGCACTTGTACTTAGGCATTAAGTATTAATACATAGGCCTAGGTCTTTTTAACAGTTTTTATTCGATTGTGCTCATATTCATAATGTTTAGACACAAGGTCTAGTTAGTATTATTGCGCCTTTATTTAGGCATTAAACATTAATACCTTGGCCTAGGCTTAGGCCTTTTTTGCAGTTTTATTCCGTCATGCTCATATTTATAAGTAACATTGGGCTTTTACTTAAGAATAAATATTTCATACATTTTAACGAAATCTGCCAGAGAGGCCTGGACTAAAGGCTAATTGGTTAACATTTAATTCCAAGTAAAAGCGCAATATTACTTAAATGACTTGATGTTTAAATCTAATGAACATGAGCACGGTGGAATAAAAACTGTAAAAAAGGCCTACGGCCTATTTAATAATATGTATTGCCTAATTAAAAGCGCAACAATACTAACTTGGCTTGGTGTCTAAACTTTTTGTATATGAACACGATGGAATAAAAACTGTTAAAAAGGCCTAGGAATTCATATTTAATGCCTAATTAAAAGCGCAATAATACTAACTTGACTTGACCTTGTGAGTATGAGTACGATGGATTAAAAACTGTTAAAAAGGCCTAAGCTTAGGCCTAGGCATATTAATTTATTTTTAGTGCCAAAGAAAAAGCGTAATATTACTAACCTGTCTGTGTGTCCAAACCTCACAAATATGATCACGGCGGAAGAAAACTTTAATCTTACGTTTTCCTGCATGCGATTTGTATGTAACCAAAATTTGTAAACGCGACGAATTGACGTATAACCATAATTAATATCATTTACATACTCACAAATCAAACTATGTATACGTTGGAAAAACTACTGGGAAAATCTGTACTGCAAGAAAACTAAAAAATCTTGGGACAAACTTACTCAACACGATTCAAAAACTTTCCCAATAGGTCTCCTAAAAGCACAAACTTACTCAACACGATTCAAAAACTTTCCCAATAGGTCTCCTAAAAGCACAAACTTACTCAACACAATTCAAAAACTTTCCCAATATGTCTCCTAAAAGCACAAACTTAGTGATAATACTAATATACACTCAGTAGACAAAATATTAGAGATAGGGGTGATGAATAGTTGATATGAGCACCCCTCGCGCAGTGTGGAACAGACCTAAACCGAATGCAGGCGATAAACAGGCAGACAGTACGGCTTCCCAACAGTGTATCGCAATCGACGAATATAGGTAAACGTGGTGATCTGAGCGACTTTGGTCGTGGACGCATTGTCAGCGCAAGACAGATGGGTCATTTTATCACCTAAGTGGTAAGAACCCTAGGGTTACCAAAGGCAATCGTATCAAGGGTCTACCGCGAATAACCATCTTCGGATGTACCAGCACCCAGACAGCAAGAGGTGGCGAACCACACGCCATTGATGGCCGGGGTCAACGTCGACTATCCAGGCTCGTACAGACCGACAGCTTGGCAACGGCGACGAAATCACATCCAGGTTAAATGTCAGAGGCCCAATCAGCGTCAGAGAGCGAACGATACGTCGCATGCCCCATACCCTGGGCTACGGGAGTCTACGCCCTACTCATGGGCTACTGTGAACTGGTCGTCATCGGACATTGCGCCTCTCCTGGTGCCGGGAACATCAAAACTCGACCTCTGCAGAATGGCGCTGCGTTGTGTGGTTAGATGAATCCCGTTTTCAGTTGTACCGAGCTCACGGAAGGGTGCGCGGCTGTGGCGTCGACAGCATGGGACTATGGGCCCCGTCGTGCCAGGTCGGCTCTGTTCAAAGCGGTAGTGGCTCTGTAATGGTTTGGGGAGCCTTCTCATGGTACACATTAGGTCCCTTAGTGTGTCTGGAGAGGTGCTTGACCGCTGCAAGCTACCAGCATGTGTCGGCTGATCACCTACACGCTTTCAAGGCCTTCGCGCATCCTGCAGCTGATGGTCTGTTTCAGGAGGACCATGCGCGCCCCAACTGGCCGCAACCACCCACACATGGCACGGGAACACTCAACTGAGTTTGGAACCATTCAGTGGTCCCAAGGAAGCTCTCTGGGATGCCATGGACTGGAACATCAGATCCAAGGATCCTGAACAGACATCTCGGGCAGTGTTGTGGACAGTGCTGCAACATGCATGGCTTGCATCACCGCCGCAAAACCTCCGGCATCTGGTGGAATCGATGCCTCGGCGTGTTCGCGCTAGAGGAAGACCAACACGCTATTAGGTAGGTATCTCTAATGTTTTCTCCATTGAGTATACATGTATGCCAATTAGCGAGAAAACACTGCTCAACGAAACAACTTCACACAAAATCTTTACAAGTTTTCTCCTACCCGATGCATTTTTCCTCCGAATCTGATCTCTACAACCAGAGATCTCGTGTTCGCAGACAAATGAATAGCCAAAGCAGTATCACGTCTACACATTACACCCATAGATGATGCATTTTTTCCTCCGAATCTGATCTCTACAACCAGAGATCTCGTGTTCTCAGACAAATGAATAGCCAAAGCAGTATCACGTCTACACATTACACCCATAGATGAGACTGACGAAGGAAAAAAAAAAAGCTGAATTTTTTAACCACGTGGGTGAAAAATAAGAACGTGCTGCGAAACAGCGTGAATATAACGCGGCGTGAGCAAGACAAAAGTGTTCACAGAAATTTATTACGTAAAAATTAAGCTGGAGCACATCACTGTATTCAAATATTCAAAATATATATATATTTTTTTTTTTTTTTACGTTTAACAGCAACACGGGATAAATGTAACATCGCGGAGAAAAAATAAATATGACTACTGGCGAAGTCAATTAGCTCTGCCCGACTTCCGTTTTAGGAAAGCTTTCTTCCATTTTGAAGCTGCAAAACAAATATTTATAGAATAAAATTATATTTAACAACACTACTGGGTAGAAGAAACATCGCAAGAAAAATGGATTATGATTACAGGTAAAACCTTCACTCAGTCTAACTTCTGTTTCCGAAAGTTTTGAAAGTTGGAATTCCGCCCACCGACAGAAAATGACCCCGCCACCATCACTACTGCCACCAATCCCTCCCAAATTTCGGTTCAGTTCGGCATCGATCTCGAGAACCATCGAAATGACGATGGAAATGGCGGAATTCTTCGAATCCACTGAAGAATCCCATCATGCCTGAAGAGCACAGGGAAATTTTCGCGCTAACTTCCGTTTTCGGAATTTTTCTTCCCTTTCTGAACTGAAATGCAAATATTTATGGGAAAAAATTTTATTTAACAATAATACTGCGCAGAAGAAACATCGCGAGAAAAAGTAATCACGATTACATGAACGATTTTCACGCTGTTTAACTTCAGTTTTCGAAAGTTTTGAAAAACGAAATACCATCCCCACACACACAAACTTATCCTCCGAAAATTCCTTTCAGTTTTGCATCGATCTTGAGAATAACACAAATGATGACAAAAAAAGCGGAATTCCGCGAAACCACGGAAGAATCTCATGTATATATGCCACGAGACAATTTCAATAAGGTTTAAGCAGTTTTATATGCAAGGTTTGCACGTCATTTCTTTCTAATTAAAGCATACATCGATGAGCCATTACATTATGGCCACCTAGCTGCAGGACCCCTTTTAGCCCGGAAAGAAACGGCCACTGGGCGAGGCATCGATTCGGCGAGGTGGCGATAGGTATCCTGGAGTATCTCGTACCATAATGTCAACAGCAGGTCCTCCAGTTCCCGTACATTTCGGGGTGGTGGTGCTTTTACGCAAACCTGCTTTTCCACGAGTCCAACCACAAATGTTCGATTGGGTTCATGTCAAGTGAATTTGGAGGACAGGGCATTAACAGAAACTCACCAGTATGTTTCTCGAACCACTCCTTGACGATTCTGGTATGGCGCATTATCCTGTCGACAATGGATATCCATCACCAGCAGGGGACACAGTTGCCATGAATGTGTGAACTTGGTCCGCAAGATGCTCAGATACCTGACAGCTGTCAGGGATTGTGCTATTGGGATAATGGGGCCTAAAGAGTCCCAAGAAAACATCGCCCACAGCATGACACCAACGCCGCCGGCCTGTTTCCGCTCAACACTGCATCCAGGTGCCATAGCGTCACTGGTAATCGGCGTATCTGCGCTCGGCCGTCTACGTGATGCACCAGGAATCTTGATTCGTCAGACCAGGCCATTTTTTTCAATCATCCACGGTCCAATCACGATGATCTTGGGCCCATTTCATGCGTTGTTGGCGATAACGTGCAGTGAGCATGGGGACCCGGCTGGGTCTTCGGCTACGCAGTCCCATACGCATAAGGCTGCGATGCACTGTGTGCTGCGACACGTTGCCCTGATCACCAGTGTTGTAGCTGCGGGTGATTTGTAGCACTGTGGCCGCTGTGAACAATGCGCAACAGTCTCTGCTCCCCTCTGGCATCAAGGAGCTGCGGACGACACGCGGCTGGTAGACGGTTCGTCGTCTGGCCATCTGTGCACAACTTTTTTATACGTACTCACTACATCGGCACATGAACAACCCACAAGCCGCGCCGTTTCTGAGATCGTAGTTCCGAGGCGCCGTGTCATCACAATTTGTCCTTTTATCACACTCCTATAAACCGGCAGCTTTTCCCATTCTGACTCCGAACACTCTACTAACTGAAAGCCGGTCCTCGGGTTGTATATATACTGCTCTGTGAACTTCACCTGCGCCACCGTTCTCTCTCCAGGCGCGCCCATTTCACTAGGGTGGAGGTGGTCATAATGTAATGGCTCATCCGTGTATATGCTAATTAAAATTTGGTGACCGCCTGTACAGTACAACAACGATTGCTTCAGAGTCTGATGGCATTCTTTTATACGCTGTTAAGAGAAAATGATTTTTGCCGCAGAACACAAGCAGCTAAATACGCATTAAAAAAATAAAAGAAACTGCGCTAACTTTAACGATGAGAAACCAAGCAGCTGTAAACATTAGTGCCTCCAATGTAAATTGTTGGAGAAGGCTGTTTTTCCACAAAATCGCGTCGTAAAATCTTACTGCAGTTCGATTTTACCTTCCTGTAGATCTATAACGGTCAAACTCTGTATTGCGTGCCCTCCTAAGAAGTTTATTCGCTCTCCAATTTCGAAATGCGAGCAAGAAGAGAAGCAGAACGAAAAAAAAAAAAAAATGGAAGTTTCTTTCGTTCTTCATATATGTGTTTGTTTCTTTCATTATGTCCTACGTATTATTCAACGAGCAGCTTTACATCATATGCAAAGGATTCCCCGCTTTGCTACTCGGGCACAACGGAGGTTGATTTTCTTGGAATACTGAAACATATCAAACAACTGGACAGAAAAGTTCATTAAAGAGAAAAAAAAACAAAAAAAACAGGTGTGCAATCATGACTCAAAACGAAGACGGAAGTAAAAAGAATTAAGTAAAATTAACGTAATTGCTACAGTTTAAGAGATGAAATATGAACTAAAATCACAAATTCTGAAACTTTATTCCAATTAAGAAATACTGAAGACAGTATGAGAGAGATACAAAAAGTTATCCTATACAGCTTTTATCTACATCTTCTTCCTCACATTGTGAGTGTCCTCATTCAATTCAATTCAGTTTAGCTGTTACATTAAAAACCAAAAATACAATGTAAAATAACAACAGTGTAATTGTAACAGCAAAGGAAGATCTGGGAAAAGGCCACAAAAGTCCTGACAAGGCCCTGATCTCCCTATACAAATGTAGGCAAGTCAGAATTACACCTGAAAGCATGGCGCATAACATTCAAATGTATTAGTAGAAATTAGTATTAGTAAAAATTGTTTCCAACGCCCCTTTTTATCCACCCTTCTCCCAACCACCCCCACTACTTTGCCTTCCTGTTCTCATTTTCCTAATGAATCCCTTTGACCTTTTAGTCCCTTTTTCCTCCCCTCCCCCTTTTTTATTTACATTTTCCTTATCATTTCTCCTAATTCCCTTTTTTATAATCTTGGTAGTCCCAGAATGTAAAGTTTTAATTTTTTTTTTTTTCAATAGACTGAAAATATGTATTATTGTAAAGATCATGAGGTAGAGAATTACAAAATTGAGGCCCAGTATAACTTAGCGACTGTTTAACATACCGAGTCCTGGGAAAAATTGGACTCACTTGAGATCCACCTCTAGTATCACTATCATGGGTAGGAAATGAAATTTAAATTAATGTATGATCTATATAATTTTTTATTCTCATGTACATGGCTTTTCCAAAATTATAATTATATAATTGTTTTAATGTTAATATGTTATATTTATTTGGGTCAACACGTCCGAATATATATATAGGTGACTTCATTAGTGAAAAGTGATTCATACCGGAGTTATGTTTTAATTCTAAGAGTCTGATATATTTATTTTGTAATGTCTGAAGTTTTCTGATATTAGAGTTGGTTGTGTGTCCTCAAGACAGAATGCATCAATTTAAATGTGATTGTACCAAAGAATAATATAGAAGCTTTAGTGTTGAAACTGATAAGTTACTAGGAACACGACTAACTATCCCAATACTTGATGGCACTTTATTCATTAAAAAGTTAATATGGTTATTCCACTTTAAGTCAGACTGTAATTTTATCCCTAGATATGTGAAATCATTTACTATTTCTATTGTCTCATCATCTAAAAGTATAGAATGCTTTGCGTTCATAAAACGGGGAAACACAATGAAGAGCCTACTGATTAAACTCCAACCAGAATATCTTTAAAAATAAAATCCAAATAAAAAGAACGAAAATAATAAAAAAATCATATTAAGAAAAAGTATTACAGAAATTCAGTAATACTACAGCAAAATCCTTTAGTAACCTCAATTGCTTCTTTTATCGGTTGTATTCATCTGTATTTTCCGCCATATGCAAAATTTCCTCCGAAAACTGATCAGGGAAAAATCCAGTAGGATGCGTTGAAATTTAGGATCGTTTCGCAACATTGTGAGCTCCTTTTGCTAACTAAAATTAATCTCACTTCTCTACACTACGATATTCTTCCTCTATAAAGTTAAGAGTTACTATCTTTTCATAACATAACTGTTTCACGATTTAGAACAGGGTCGTGACGTCAATGCATACGGCGTGACGTAAAACGGATCAGGCTTTGGCGCCCCTTAATTTTAAATCAATATTTCATGGAATCTTTACAGCATTTCCACGTTTCTGGCATAATTATCTTTAAACCTATCATCATTTTTAAACAATAAAGCTAAGCCTCCCTTTCGAACTGTTTGGTTTTTAGACTTTTTTAGGTAGCCGGACCTCAAGGACTATCAGCATGCCAATTTTCAGGTCTCAAGGTTTTTGAGAAGTGGTCGAACAATTCCGGAAAAATTCAAGCAGAGAATGTTCCAAAGCCGCCATTTTTTTTTCGGACTCTTCTAGGTATTCGGACCTTTAAGACCTATCTATCATCGTGACAATTTTCAAATCTCCAGGTCACGAAGAAGTGGTCGAACAATTAGCGAAAATTTCAAGCAGATAAATGTTCCATAGCCACCATTTTTATTTTTATTTTATTTTATGTCGGCGGAAAACGCCGAACTTTAAAAGCGTCGCTATATCATTAAGCATTGCTTCATTACCAGTCTGATTGTAGCCTTTCCTTTCACCCAATGAGAAAAGAGTGCTAAAAATAGCTGCGTCACCATGGCAGCAGGTCACGGGACCAGAACTTTCCTACGTGGTTACTGTTGAAGACAGAGGAAGCCGTTCGTTCCTTTCCTTTACGTCTTTAAAAAATGCTTAAAAATCAGGAAACGATTTTTCTTTTTTTCTTTTTTAAAAAAGAGGGATGATAGTTGTGAGTTTATGCTGCAAAAACTGCAATGCGTTATGATTTATAGTTTGCCATATATCCGGGGTTTTTTTAAATGGATCCCATCGCGAAATAGAGAAATTTGTGAAATTTAAAAAAATTAATTTCTCGTAAACTAAATCGAAATTTAAAAAAAAAAGGGCGACGTGGTGCAAAAATTCGGCCATGGCCCTACATGCCTACAAAGTTTCGTGGTTCTGTTGCTGTTAGTTAGTGTCCGGATTGATAGCACTTTTTTGCTTACCTTAAGTTTGAAATACAATAGCTCTTGAAATATCGCCAGAATCAAAAAACGGTTTATTTCAGCGTGTTCTCCAAACAATTATCTACTAACGATGTGAATTTCATATTTTTGTGTTCAATACGTTTTGCCCTGCGAGCTAGGAAAGCGCGAGTGTCGCGAAATTTCTAAAACAGCGGCGGCAGTTACTTTTTTTTTTTTTTTTTTTTAGAACAGAGAGATTCTAATTTTACAAACCACAAAGTTTCCGAAGTATTTAGACAATATACTGTGACTCAAAATGTAAAAAATAACTAAATTGCATCAAGGAACTTGAAAAAATCTCTAAAAAAACACTTGAAATTACAGTACATTTATGTTAATTCGGTACATAAAGTACGGATTTTTTTAAATTATTACCTAGGTTAGTCCTCTTCCAGAATTGCTTAAAAATCAGCTCTCTACTACACGACACACCAGAGTAAATAAATCTACATATGCGACCTTTCAGATTGCGTAACAAGTTAAGGTGAACGTCAAGTACACTGGTGTCCAAAATTAAGAGAATTTGAACATTTTGTCGATTCTCACAAAAAGTACGGAACCTAAGGTACAAATTATGCCGCCGAATAAGAATGCAAATGTGCAGTATCGAATACGTAAGCGTTCACGTGCGTGTGGGCGGAGCTGTGACAGCGGAGGGCATGAAAAGCACACGTGGCCTTTTTCCGCGATTTGTTCGCTCGTACTCCTCGGCGACATTCGTTGTGTTTCTTGCAGGAGTTGGGTCAATTTAATAAGCAATCAGGTAAAATGAGTTGCCACGAACGTATTGATGACGGAATGAATTAGAGAATCGTCGGTAGATGGGTAGCAGGGCAATCGCAAGTGCAGGTTGCTACAGAGCTCAATGTAACACAGTGTCGTCTACAATTTGTGGAAACAGTTTAAGGACACCGGATCCATATCGAGAAGGCCTGGGCAAGGTCGTCAACAGCCACGACGGCCAATGAAGATCGTTATTTGGCACTTTCATAGAGGCGCCACAGGACTGCTACAGCTGCACAGCTATCTCGTGAGCTGCATGCCGCCACTGGAACCCGAGTTTCAAGGGTTACTGTTTCCCGAAGGCTTCATGAAAGAGGGCTTTTTGCCAGAAGACCCGCTGTTTGCGTCCCGCTCACTTCAGCACACAAGAGAGCGCGTTTAGCATGGTGCAGACAACATCAGCCTTGGACCAGACTTCAGTGTAGTAACGTTCTCTTCACAGACGAGTCGCGATTCAGCCTGGACACTGATTCTCGACGTACTTTCATCTGGAGAGAACCTAGGACCCGATACCTTTCCTCCAACATCCGAGAAAGGGACCGCTATGGCAGGCAGCGGAGGTGTCATGGTCTGGGCAGGCATCATGTTGGACGGCCGCACACCTCTCCATGTGTTTGGCAAAGGCTCCCTGACCGCTGAGAGGTATAGGGATGAGATCTTACAGCCCTATGTTCGACTTTTCAGGGGCGCAGTTTGCCCTAGATTCCTTTTTATGGACGACAACGCTCGTCCACATAGGGCTCACCTGGTCGACGATTATCTTGAAAGTGAGGATATTCGCCGGATGGATTGGCCAGCCAGATCGCCAGACTTAAACCCTATCCAACATGTCTGGAAACGCTCTTGGGAGGGCAATTGCAGCTCGCCATGGCCCCACGAGAACCATCCAGGAGCTGAAAACTGCGTTGGTGCAGGAGTGGGACCGACTGCCACAGGGACTAATCAACTGCCTGGTTTCCAGTATGACGTCGCGCTGTGTGAGCTGTGAGAGGGGACCATACCCCATATTAGAGTCATTTTTTTTATGTTCGATCTTGCAAAGTGGATTTTGGACATTCCTGCGCTGATGAGTTTTACTGACGATCATGAGTGCGTAACATGACTGTTGTATGGTATAATTTTTTCTCTTATATAACTGTGTATCCATTCCATACCAAATTTCATTAAAATGTGTCCATTAGTTTTTCAGAAATTCGACAAAATGTGCAAATTCTCTTAATTTTGAACATCAGTGTAATTTTGCTTCCTATATTTCCAATGGAAAAACTTCTGTACGCATTTTCTTCACAATTAATGCGTTCCCAAGGATGAAATTTGAACATCGATTAAAATAGCTTCATTTTATAACTTGGAATACTTAATATTTTCTAAAATATAACCATAATTATGGAATCAAACATTTGTTTGTCTACTGACGTCATCAAAATACAGGTCGCGCCATCTTTTTTCTGGTTTCAACACCACCAAAGGAAAAGTTATTGATTTTTAATATAATTAAGGTTATGTTTTAGAAAATATTAAGTATTCAAAGTTATAATATAAAGCTATTTTAATCGATGTTCAAATTTTTATCCTTGGGAACGCATTAATTGTGAAGAAAATGTGTACAGAAGTTTTTCCATTGGAAGTATAGGAAGCAAAATTACTTGCTTCGTATATACTTCCAATGGAAAAACTTAAAAGTAAAACTTCCACAAAGGCAAACAAAGCTGCCCAAAATACAAATAACAACTACGTTTTTTTCCACAGCTGTTTTAGTACAATTATCAGCCGAAACCCGTCGGAATCGACGTTTAGTTAGTTTTTGTTTGTTTGTTTGGTTTTTTTTTCTTGAAAAAAATAAACTCATATAAAACAACAAATATGAACTTTATTTGATTGACAAATTCATTCAACCACTTCAATAAAGACAATGGTCCAGGTTCGTAATTTTTTTTTTTTTTTTAATTTTGACTGAAGGTTCAACGACCACCGTGAGCAACTCAATGGGCTATAAGCAGTCGCCTGTCCCTAATTTAGGGTAACTGGTTCCAGGGAAGGGAGAGAGCCAGTGCCATAAGACAAACACAACATCCATGCCTCACCGGGATTCGAACCCGAAATTTTCACGAACGAATCATCATAAGCCAGCGCTTAGACCACTGCGCCACAGGGGCGGCAGGTTTCTGATGAACATCACGACTGCACTCTTTTTCAGTCGTAAAATGTGAGGCGGCAGGCCACTCATCTCGATCGTGTGCAAAAATTCAACTGGATAGCGTACTCTTTCCCTCTCACTTTGAGTCACAACAGTGTTTGTAAATGTTGTTGGAATGAGATTCGCGTTGCGAATACTCTTCACCTGTCGAAATCGACGATTATTTTTTTTTTATTTTTTTTTTTTTTTTTGAAAATTATAAACTCATATGAAACAACAAACGTAAAGTTTGATTGACAAATTCATTCAACCACTTCAGTAAAGACAATAGTCCAGATTCGTGATTTTTTTTTTTAGACTGAAGGTTTAACGACCACCGTGAGCAACTCAATGGGCTATAAGCAGTCACCCGTAATATTTTCACTAACAATGGTCAATGGAATGTCTATTTACATCTTCACATAATGGGAAACGTCTTACCTGCGTGAATAAACTGGATCGAATGAATATTAAATTGCATATATACATCACACAATCCAACGGCATAACGCAATCAGATCTTCGAGAGTGTTCGCTGTTCCGATGAGAAGAACTTTGATAGGAATGCGTGCTAGCGTTGCTTTGTGCAACGCTTCGCTCAAAAAATATAAAACTTCGGACTATCTCAGTCCCTCCATGGCTCCGCCTTCAACAGCGCGTGATTCAACCGCACGCTTCTCCCATAGACTTTACATGGGAAATTTGCCGCCCCACAACGCCCGAAACATTGCCCCAATATCATTTTTCTCTTCGACTGGCACAGCTACACGATAAGACCTTTATTTTGATACCTTAACCATATCTTTACGTTCAGCCGTTCTCTCAAAATAGGACTCACAGTAAAAAGCGTTATAGAATTAATATATAGATATTTTGTATCACTATTATGTTTTTATCAAGCATTTGCAAAAATTTCGGGAAACCTAAGAAATGCTGTGCAGCAAGTTAGAAACTGAAGATTTTAACGTTCAGTTGGACTCGGTGATTGTCGTACAGGAGAAATTATTTGTTGCTGTTGTTGCTTAACATTTGATGGAACGATACTCGCTAAAAAATGTTTCCGCATGTTACTAAAACAGGAAAAGCAAATGTATTTCACCATTATGACGTATACACATTAGGAAGGGTCGAAAATGTGGAAACGTTTTTGATCAAATCGCTATAGTGCGGAAAAGTAGCCCCTGGAATAACTAAAGATAATTCGAAAAAAAAAAAAAAATTAAATCAGACAACATTTTCCGTCCGCGCATCGCGATCGAAATTATAGAAATTTCCAAATTTTATGCAATTTAATAGAATTTTCTCTAAGTACCAAATAAATTACAATCGAATCGCTATAGTGTGGAGACGTTCCCTCTAATACAGCTAAATACGTATAATGTAAAAACGTTTTTTGAACTAAGACAATATTTTCCATCAGCGCATGACGATCAAAATTATAGAAATTCCACAAATTTACACAATCTTTCAGTTTCAATTTTACTTCTTTCATTCCTTTTCTTGTTTGGGAATCACTTTGAAGGCAGCCCTATGAGAGAATTCAGGCGTGATAGATCTTGATAGCAATGTTGCACGGATGTACACGTCTCTGTCCTGAGAATCACAAACCTAGTCTCATGCTTAGTCTGTCCACTAGAAAGAAACTAAGAGTTAGAAGTGGCAGCAATTGACATATATAGTGGAGTTCACGTTATTTTCTCTGTTTCCTCTTTTAAATTTTTTGGGGTTTCCTGTATACCGATGAGCCGTTACATTATGATCACCTACTTAATAAGCTGTAGGACCCCCTTTAGCCCACAGAACAGCAGCCACTCGAGTAGTCATTGATTCGATGAGGTGGCGATAGGTATCCTGGGGTATCTTTTACCATAATGTCGAACAGCAGGTCCTCTAGTTCTCATACATTTCGGGGTGGTGGTGATTTTGCGCGAACCCTCTTTTCCAAGACGAACCACAAATGTTCGATTGGGTTCATGCCAGGTGAATTTGGGAGCCAGGGCATTAACAGAAAGTCACCAGCATGTTCCTCGAACCACTCCTTGACGATTCCGGCAGTGTGGCATGGCGCATTATCCTGTTGGTAATGGCCAATAGCGGTATAACTATACCATCGGGATTAGAGGAAATGCTATCCCACACTCACCAACCCGCTTGGCCAGCGTGGTGAGTTATGGCCAAACCCCTCCAAAATGACTCCACAACTTAAATCTTGGCCCTCAGTCTCCGGCAGCTGGAATGTACCTGGCCAAGGCAGCGGCCAGTGCGACATGAAGGCAGAGGGTGCTAAGAATCCCCGGAGGACCGGACTAGGCTGCCATCTGATGCTGACCTTGGTGACGTATAACGGACGCTCCCTATCTTCTGATTTAAGGCTTCTTGAATTGGAAGAGGAACTACAAAGGATCAAGTGGGACATCGTCGGGCTAAGTGAGGTAAGGAGAAAAGAAGAAGATCTCATCGAACTGAAAAGTGGACATCTCTTCTACTATCGTGGGACAGATACTGGCAGAACTAGTGGTGTTGGATTTATAATAAACAAGAAACTGAAGGATAAAGTTGTAGAAGTTGAAAGTTCCTCTGACAGAGCTGCACGACTCGCTATCCAACTCTCGAGAAGATACCAGGCTCAGATTATTCAAACTTATGCACCCACCACAAGTCATGCTGAAGAAGAAATTGAAGAATTTTATGAGGAAATTCGTGATCTAAATAATAAAGGTAAGCAGCACTTGAAGATAATTATGGGAGATTTCAATGCAAAAATAGGGCAACGGCAACAGAATGAAACTTCAGTAGGTAAATTCGGTCACGGCAACAGAAACCAGCGTGGAAATACTCTCGTAGAGTTTGCAGAGGCAGAAGGGTTTTTCATCTTGAACTCCTTTTTCAAGAAAAAGCCACACAGGAAATGGACATGGAGACATCCAAATGGGACGACAAGTGAAATTGATTTTATTATGTGTAACAAAAAATTCGTCATAGAAGACTGCAGTGTGCTAAACAAGTTCAACACAGGCAGTGACCATAGATTGGTGAGATGTAAGATGCACCTCAACACTAAACTGGAACGTAGCAAGCTCATAAGACAAACAAAATGTATTGACATAACCAACCTTAAAAAACACCATAATACCTTCAAATTGGAACTGAAGAACAGATTCTCTGCTTTAGAAGGCCTAACATCGGAAGAAGTGGATATTTCTGAAGTTAACAGAAAAGTAACCAAAGCTCTTATGGAAACGGCAACAAAATTAGCTGGGTCTAAGAACAAATTGCATGTGAACAAATTATCAGGAAAAACCAAAATGTTGATGCAAAAAAGAAGAGTGATGAGGACAACTAAAGAAGATGTGACTTCCAAAGTGCAATATATAGAGCTATGCAAGACAGTACGAAAAAGTATCACTGAAGACGTAAGGAAATTCAACGGTGAACTAGTAAGGAAAGCAATTGAAAACAACCAAAGCCTAAAGATAGCAAAGGGACATCTCAGTAAGGGAAAAAAACAGATTATGGCACTGAGAAAAGAAGATGGTTCTGTAACAAGAAATAGAGGCGAAATTATGACAAGAGTGAAAGATTTCTACTCCAAATTATATGAAAGGGATGATACATGTACTCCAGACATCATGAATGGTACCAGTACCAGAGTTCTTCCAGTCCTTCCAGCAGAAGTTGCACATGCAATCAAGAACATGAAGCGGGGAAAAGCTTCAGGAGAAGATGGAATTACTGTAGACATCATACAAGAAGCAAGTGGAGAAATCGAAACAGTACTCGCCCAAATTTTCACTCGATGCCTTAATGAAGGGAAAATTCCTGAGGATTGGAACAATGCTACAATGATCTTGCTACATAAAAAAGGTGACATTGAGGATCTCGGGAACTACAGACCTATCAGCCTCCTATCAGTGGTTTATAAAATCTTCACTAAAGTTCTTTCACACCACTTGAAGGTGACACTGGACATGGCTCAACCGAGAGAACAAGCTGGATTCAGGAGTGGCTACAGCACAATAGATCATATCCACGTACTGAGAGAACTAATTGAAAGAGCGAGGGAATATGAACTTCCATTGTGCATGGCTTTTATCGATTATGAAAAAGCCTTTGATTCGGTGAAACCATCAGCAGTTGCAATGGCTCTGAAATCCTGCGGTATTGAAGATGCATACATTAATATTATTAATAACATCTATGAAAATGCAAGTGCAAAGATTCGGCTGTTTGAAAATACAACACACATAAAAATTGGAAAAGGAGTGAGACAAGGTGACACCATATCTCCGAAGCTCTTTAATGCTACATTGGAAAATGTCTTTCAATCACTGAACTGGGAAAACAAAGGGATAAAGATTAATGGAGATTATCTAACCCTTCGTTTTGCTGATGACATAGTCATTTTTGCAACTACCCCATCAGAGCTACAGAGTATGATCCAGGAACTTGCTGACAAGAGTAAAGAAGTGGGATTAAAAATGAACTTTCAGAAGACAAAAGTGATGTACAATGCTTTTACAAGAAATGAAGATTTATCAATTGATGGAGAAAAGCTGGAGATAACAGACACGTACGTTTATCTTGGACAGCAGATATCAAGTGAGGGTCACATTGGTGAAGAAATTAATCGGCGTACAAAACTTGCCTGGAGAGCTTTTGGAAGAAACAGCATAATTTTCAAGAGCAATATGCCATTATGTCTTAAAAGAAAAGTGTTTGATCAATGCATCCTTCCAGTGCTTACGTATGGTGCAGAGACGTGGACCTTAGCTAAAAGAGACATACAAAGGCTGCAGACAACTCAAAGCAGCATGGACAGGTGCATGCTTGGTGTAACCAGGAGAGATAAGAAGAGGAACACGTGGATCCGAAAAATGACAAGAGTGGAAGACATCATGATCAGAGTTAAATCCCTGAAATGGCAATGGGCTGGACATACTGCCAGAAGAACAGACCATCGATGGACAGCCGAAATTTTAGATTGGATTCCAAGGGACAGGAAAAGACCCAGAAGAAGACCACATGGAAGATGGGTGGATGAAATTCGAAAGTATGCGGGAGTGACATGGAGGAGACTGGCACAAGACAGACCGTTGTGGAGGAAACTTGGGGAGACCTTCGTCCAGCAGTGGATTGATAATGGTTGACAATGATGATGATGATGAATGGCCATCACCAGCAGGGAACACAGTTGCCATGAATGGCTGAACTTGGTCCGCAATGATGTTCAGATACCTGACAGTTGTCAGGGGTTGTGTTATTGGGATAATGAGGCTTAGTGTCCCAAGAAAACATCGCACGCAGCATAACACCGCCGCCCCCTGCCTGTTGCTGCCCAGCAGCGCATCCAGGTACCATAGCCTCCGCTAGTAATCGGCGTATCCGCGCTCGGCCGTCTACGTGATGCATCACGAATCTTGATTCGTCAGACCAAGCCACTTTCTTCCAATCATCCACAGTCCAATCTCGATGATTTGGGGCCCATTCCATGCGTTGTTGGCGATGACGTGCAGTGAGCATGGGCATCCGGCTGGGTCTTCGGCTACTCAGGCCCATGCGCAGAAGGCTGCGTTGAACTGTGTGTTGTGACACATTGCCCTGATCACCACTGTTGTAGCTGCGGGTGATTTGTAGCACTGTGGCCCTGCGGTTGCTGTGAACAATGCGCGACAGTCTCCGCTCCCCTCTGGCATCAATGGTCTGCGGACGACACACGGCTGGAGGATGTATAACGAAGTAAATTTCTCCGTCATTTTTGGTCAACGCCGGGATTCGAACCCGAGTCCGCTTATTCCGGAACAAGTCGCTCTACCAACTGAGCTACGCAGACGTTCATTCTGATTGCTATGTGCCTTTATGTCGTGTGCGTCCTGCCGGCAGGTACGTCACATCCCCCCCCCCCGAAAGAGGGCCGGGGGCATGGCCCACGGGTCAGCCGTTACCATGAATCGTTGCAGGCAGCCATCCACTGTAGCACGTGCACTTGAGAACTCCCAGTCAATCTGGTGTGTGGAATGCAACGTCACACATATTTATTTTTCGAAGCGCTGGAGATGGGATTCTCTGATTTTTCCTATCTCGCGGTGTGGAAAGAACATCACACCATTGCGAGATTTTGAACGGTCGGGTCATCCGGATAGTTCGGGCGCCATTATAACGAAGTCAATTTCTCCGTCATTTTTAGTCTACGCCGGGATTCGAACCCGAGTCCGCTTATTCCGGAACAAGTCGCTCTACCAACTGAGCTACGCAGACGTTCATTCTGATTGCTATGTGGCTTTATGTCGTGTGCGTCCTGCCGGCAGGTACGTCACATCCCCCCCCCCCCGAAAGAGGGCCGGCGGGCATGGCCCACGGGTCAGCCGTTACCATGAATCGTTGCAGGCAGCCATCCACTGTAGAACGTGCACTTGAGAACTCCCAGTCAATCTGGTGTGTGGAATGCAACGTCACACACATTTATTTTTCGAAGCGCTGGAGATGGGATTCTCTGATTTTTCCTATCTCGCGGTGTGGAAAGAACATCACACCATTGCGAGATTTTGAACGGTCGGGTCATCCGGATAGTTCGGGCGCCATTATAACGAAGTCAATTTCTCCGTCATTTTTAGTCTACGCCGGGATTCGAACCCGAGTCCGCTTATTCCGGAACAAGTCGCTCTACCAACTGAGCTACGCAGACGTTCATTCTGATTGCTATGTGCCTTTATGTCGTGTGCGTCCTGCTGGCAGGTACGTCATAGATGGTTCGTCGTTTGGCCATCTGTGCACCACTTTTGATACGTACTCGCTACAGCGGCACGTGAACAACTCAGAAGCCGTGTCGTTTCCGAGAGATCATAGTTCCGAGGCGCCGTGCCATCTAAATGTGTCCTTTATCAAACTATCGGCAGTTTTTCCCATTCTGACTACGAACACTACTACCTGAAAGCCGTTCCTCGGATCGTATATATACTTCTCTGTAAACTTTACCTGCGCCACCGTTTGGTCTCCAGGAGCGCTCATTTCTCTAGGCTGGTGGTGGTCGTAATGGAATGGCTCATCGGTGTGTATATATCTACTGGTCCAATCTTTCCTATCCTATGATGTCTTTAGAAATATAGGAATTTCAGTTCAATCGAAAGGACTTTTTCGATTTCTCAGAGGTGCCTATATGATTGATATTGGACAAATACAAGAGTCACGTTTTTTGTTACAAACGCAATCCAGCTTCATAGAACACTTGCATGCAGCAACATCAAACAGTGACTTAGATTCTTTTTTTAAAACTGTCAACTTTGTTTTGAAAGTTTGGTTTGCTTTTGTCCCGGTTATAACACGTCCTCAGTTTGTAACTTTTATCATAGGTCATTTAATAAGCTGCACTATTCTATACTCAGACACTGTAGAGATGTGTGGTTTTTCAAACACAGATTTTATTTTGTTTGCCACTGCAACAGATGAAAAGTTAAAGTTCTTATTGTTGCATTCCAATGCCAGCTTATATCTCTCTTCAAAACAGCACCATTTTACATCCTCACGTGTAGGCAGTTTATTTGTAACAAGATCTCTTGGATGACCAAATAAAGGACAAATAAATTCTCGTGTCGTTATATGTTTATGTTCTGCTTCCATAATTGTAAAACACACAATAATCTGTGATGCCACATAGTAAAGGTAAGTACTTGCTTCTTAAGTAGAACTACTGGACTAAACTCAAACTCTAATCCGCACTGGTTGCGAGCTAGCTCCTGACTGGCCGAAGGAACTGCGGGTTTGGCAAGGTCGACAAGTGTCTCAGTTGCATATGGCGTGTATGTCAAGGTCGATTAGTTTCCGCCACAAGTTAGTGGAGGGGGAAGATTTGGTAATTAGAACGAATCTCTACAAATGTCTAAATTTCTGGAATTTGTATAATTTTGATCGTCATGCGTGAATGGAAAATATTGTTTTCATTCAAAAAACTTTTTCACATTACATTTAGCAATACTAGAGACAACTTTCCGCACTATAGAGACTAATTATTTGGTACTTGGAAAAAAATCAACTGAACTGCGTAAATTTGGGAAATTTCAATAATTCCGATCGTTATGCGCGAACGGAAAATATTACCTGATATTAGCGATTCGATCAAAAACATCTCAGTATTTTCGACCCACCTAAATACACATACTGCTTCATAGCATGAACATAGAGAACTGGAGTCATGTGATGATGAAGTGATTTTTGCTACGAACGTGGGTTAAATTAGTCATTTTGTTTTCTGTAAGAGATTATTATTTTTTCTGAATAGGTTTATAATAATTTAATTTTTTCTATAGGAGATATATCCCAAATAAATTTTTTTTTCATCATGAATTTTCAAAGCATCAGAACGTTTTGCAAACTCGAGATTATTTTTAAATGACAATGATTTTCAATTACGTTTAATAAAATGAGAAATATACTACTTCATGGTATTATTTTATAAAAATCCTAATAATAAAATTTACTGTTGACAGCTATAATAACTTTCGTGTTAAGGGGTCCACGTTGACACCATGCGTATACACAGTTGAGTCACATTATTGTGACCACTTCCTCCTTTTGGCGTCAACAGCGCGTAGCCAATGAAAGAAGGCACGTCTCTTGAGCTAGCTTGGAGGGTACATAAGGTGTGCTGCAGGCATTCTGCAAACATATCGCTCGTTGCTGTCATGGATAAAAGGAGCGATTTATCAGATTTGGAAAAAGGATGATTATTGGCTTTCGGGCCAGGGGTGGCAGTATTTCTGAAACAGCGCAGTTTGTGAACTGTTCGCGTGCTGCTGTGGTTAAAGTGTATCGTGATTGGAGAAATGGCACTATTACGAATAAGCGACGTGCAAACTGCGGAGCACCGCGTGCCATTGATGTGAGAGGTGAACGTCGGCTGCGAAGGTGAGTGAGGGCCGATCGACACGCTACAGTGGAGCAACTCACTGGCCGAATGAACCAGGGGGCTGCCGAAAGTGTGTCTAAAACGACAGTTCAGCGAACCCTTGCGCGTATGGGGCTCCGATGCAGACGGATGGTCACTGCACCTATGCTAACGAAGGTGCGTCGGTAGAAAAGGCTTGCGTTTGCACGGCAGTATCGGAATTGGACCGCCGCTGATGGGCAAAGGATTGCCTTTTCCGACGAGTCACGTTTTCAGCTTCGTCGAACGGATGGACGTTGGCGTATAAGGCGAGAAACATCGGAGAACAAACACTCTTCAACCATTGCTGGAAGAACACAAGCTCGTGGGGGGCAGCGTTATGGTCTGGGGAATGTTTTCGTGGCATTCCCTGAGTCCACTCGTACCTGTGAAAGCACTATGGACCGAATTCGTTATGAATCCGTCCTTGCAGACCACGTACATCCATACATGCTGATTGTCTTCCCTGAGGCGGATGGGATCTTCCAGTACGACAATACGACGTGTCACACAGCTAGAAATGTCCGAGAGCACGATTAAGGCTTCAAAGTACTTCCCGGGCCCCCTAATTCAAGAGACTTAAACCCAATTGAGCATCTGTGGGACCACCTCGCCCGTATTGTTCGCTCCATGGAACCTCCAAAACGCACCCTCCAGCAGCTGTCAGATGCACTGCAGTCAGCATGGCTCCACATACCTGTGAACACCTTCCGGCACACCTAATTGAGTCACTCCCAGCCCGTCTAACTGCTGTCCGCGCTGTACATGGCGGTTAATCTGGATATTAGCTGGTGGTCACAATAATGTGACTCGACCGTGTAGTATTATTTCACAAAAACCCTAATCATAATTTTGATGCCTTATTGTACGACACTACCGGTACCAACTTAGGAGAGAGGGTAACATATCCGTTGGATAATCTTAGTATCATGCGATATGCTATTCACAAAATCTAGTCTCGCTAAAGAACTTCCAAATCAGGTCTGCCAACAGACGATTGAAATTTAATAGTTAATCAAACCTCAAGTATTCCCGCGAACGGCAATTATTATCGGTAATATTCATAATCAAAATACTGGAAATTCAGAATTTTTCTTTTAACAGCGGAAAATGTTCGTTATTAACCTGGGAAAGATGAACAAGAGTATTTCTCTCAAGTCACGTATGAACAATCCGTGAAATTCAAGTGTTTTTAGTCATTTCACGGAAAAGGTTGAATCAGGAATATGCTTCTTTAATTCACAACAGGAATAACGGGAAAAGGCTCATGAATTTCCGGTAATTTTTTGAGTACACCCATGCCTCGAACTCGGGCTCATATCGGACGAATGACCAGAAACCAGCGCTTCATATTAGAGATGAGCACGGGCCCAGGCTATGATAAAAAGCCCGGACACGCATCGGGACCCTGTCTCTTATATCAAACCTTTGACTAAAACCCGGGCCCACGTTAATTTTCCAGTTCATTTTTCTAATAATTTTATTTAACACTGCTAACCGAATTAATTAACGTAATTTGGGACTAGCGTGGCCTAGTGGTCAAAGTTCGTGACTGCCACGGAGAAGACCTCGGGTTCGCTCCCAAGCAGGCATAAACATTCGAACCACTAAATATCCGCTGTGCGTTGGATGGGCACGTTAAGCCGTTGGACCCCGGGTACTGGCCCCCGGTAATAAATAAGGGCGCTGCCCCTATGGCGCAGTGGTCTAAGCAATGGCTTCTGATCATTCGTCCAAAAGTGGTCCGAGTTCGAATCCCGGTGAGGCATGGATGTTGTGTTTACTTTAAGGCACTGGCTCTCTTCCTTCCCTGGACCCAGTGGCCCTAAATTAGGGACGGGCGACTGCTTATAGCCAATTCAGTTGCTCACGGTGGTCGTTAAACCTCCGATCAAGAAAACAAAAAATAAATAAGGGCTTCTACCTCGCTTCCGTTTCATTTTCCTATCGGGCACTCTGGGCCAAATCTCCTAGCTTCCTATTTCTAAGGGTTGTTTAAGACTTGGGGTCAAACACTCCCTTCCGAAAATCCTCCACATATGATCTGATCTGATTAACGCAATGTGAAATGCACAACTGAATGGCTAGTCTCTTTTGTTCTATAGACTCTTTTGTTCTTTGCCTAAAATTCTTAATTATTGTTTTTTAATAGCGTGTTTCGCGTGCGTTTCGTAACTCAAAAACGTCTGTAACTATTTTAAGTAACAACTGTGTAATTTTTCTTAGATACAACGAAAACTGATAGTACTATAAAGTTTTCCGGCAACTAAAATTTAAAGTTCTGTTAGCTACAATATGAACAAGAAAGGTGACACCGAATTTTCGGGTGTAATGAGCACGTCTTTTGAATTCGTTCTGACGCGAATTAAATTTACCAAAGCTATTCAAAGTCAATGGATCCGGTATGGAAAATAGTATTATTTGACCGAAGAACGAAGTTTTTCAATCGGGATTTTAATCCCGCAGATATTGCTATTTAACGGAATCGTGAACCTACGCCCTCTGATTGCAGATTTGTGCGCTAAGAAAAATTTGAAATTATATAAGGAACATTTCGCAGCGGAAACGCTCTCCAACAAAGAAAGAAATTTTCAAATCGGACTCTTAAAAGCAGAGATATCGACAAATATAAGTTATGCATCTACGCCCTCTGGCGGAGAAAACGGGCATTATTTTAAGAAGAGAGTATTCTCAAAAGGTTTTTCAATGTGAGCGATATCGGTCCAGGAAATAATTTTTTCAGTCGAGCTTTCAGGAGCTCAGGTTTTGCTGCAAATACATCAGAAGCAGAAATGAATGCTTACGCCCCCTGGTGGCCAAACTATTCTTTATCAAATATTAGAAATTATACAAAAACATTTCCCATCAGGAGCTGCATGTGATACAGGAAGAATTTTTCAAATCGGAGTTTTAGAAGCAGAAATATCGGAGGAAACGTAATTTACCTTAACGCCCTCTAGTGGAAAGTCTATGAGTTACTTGAAAATTTTGAAATTATATGAAAATCTTTTTGTGCCGGAAACGCTATCCAACAAAGAAGGAATTTTTCAAATCGGACTCTTAGAAGTAGACATATTCACAAAAATAAGATATGCATCTACGTCCCTGCCAAAGAAACCATGCAATATTTTAAGAAGAAAATGTTCCGAAAAGGTTTATCGACGTGAGTGGCATCGGTCCTCAAACGAATTTTTTCAATCGTGATTTTAGAAGCTCAGATTTTATGGCAAATACATCAGAAGCAGAAATTAACCCTTACGCACCCTGGCGGCCAAACCGTTCTTTACCAGAAATTAGAAATTATGTGCAGAAGATTTCCTATCAGGATCTGTATCCGCTGAAGAAAAAAGTTTTCAAATAAGAGTTTAAGAAGTAGAGATATCAGGGAAAACTAAATTTACTTTTACGCCCCATTGCGGAAAATCTATGCATAAGTTGTAAAAGTGACTATACCTAAAATACTCTTCGACATAAATGAAATCGAAAAGCAAAATAATTTTTTCAGTCGGAAGTTTAGAAGCAAATATAAGGAATAAATTTGCTTCTAAACTTTCAAGCTTCCTAACGCAAAAATATTTTTTTCAAATCAGACAAATAGTTGCAGAGATATAGTGTCCACAGACAGACGGACAGACAAACTGTAACGTATACTCTATATTCACTTTCCTTTTGATTTTACTATCTCTGGTTATTTTATTTTACTATGTAAATTATCTTCTTACTGAACGAAATATTATTTCACCCGCTGAATGAGATCTGGCAATGAGTGTAAGTCATGACGTGGTGGTAGCTAGTATATAGGCGCGTTCATCGAGACTTAGGGAGAGCTTTTGTGTTGTTATGAGGAGAGCTTTTGTGTTGTTATGAGGGGAGCTTTTGTTGTTGTTTACGGAGAGCGTTTATAATACGAGGAGAGATTGTGTTGTTATGAGGAGAGATTCTTCATTAGTGTAAAACAAGTTGTGTGTGTGCTTTAGATGACCAAGAGTCTTATAATAAAGAAGTTTGTGTAAGTTAGTTTTTCTCAATTCATAGTTTTTGTCAGACCTCTGTCTGGCTGTTAGGTTTACAATTAGTTTCTTACCATAAATAACCAGCGTTAAGACTTTATTTACGTTCGTAATTAACTAGTAACAACACCCTTTTGAATTCACTACTTTGAAGCTTAGTACAAGTATATCATTAGCTAGCTGGTAGGTAGAGCATTATTCATTCATAATAATTAGCTTAGCGGAAAGAAAATAAAGCTAATTCATTATAAAACCGATAACCAAAGCACAATCTTTTTTTACAAAAGACATGCTAAAAGTGGAAATTTTCGGTTTTTCGGTGAAAACATGAAGGTGAGCCGAGGTAAACGAATTAACTTGATACACTTGGGAAACAAAATGAAGGACATTTTGTTACCTGAATGTGCTGCACATCATAATTCTTTAACTCTCTCTGGGTCTGTTTGGTTTTTTTTTTTTGTTTGTTTTTTGAGGAGGGGGGGCAGATATTAACGGGAGGGAAGCCCTAACATTCTCATCTGATGATGAAAATATAAATAGGAGAAAAAACAATATGCTTCATTTTTTAATTTTAATTTAATTTTATTGGAGGTTTAACGACCACTGTGAGCAACTCAATGGGCTATAAGCAGTCGCCCGTCCCTAATTTAGGGTCACTGGTTCCAGGCAAGGGAGAGAGCCAGTGCTCGTAACACAAACACAACATCCATGCCTCACCGGGATTCGAACCCGGACCCCTTTCGGACGAATGATCAGAGATCATCGCTTAGACCACTGCGCCACCGGGGCGGCCTTCATTTTTTTCTTATTCACGAAGCGAAATTCTGCACAAATCTCCAAACGCGAACTGGGCCCGGGCCAGTCATAAATAATGGCTAGGAATCGTAGCACAATCGTGGGGACGGGCGACGTACGTCGCAGATTTTATTTTGGTCCTGCAGACAGAAACTATATTTCTAAACCCCTATTAAATCCTGTCTTGCAGACACCCAATCGTGGATGCAAGTTTTCAGTCTTTCAAAACTTTTCGAAAACGGAAGTTAGACGGAGTGATGATTTCACTCCTAAACGTAATTTTTTTTCTCGTGATATTTTGTATGTCCAGTATTGTTGATAAATATCATTTTATTGCATGGATGTTTGTGTTTCAGTTTGAAAACAAAGACAATTTCCGAAAATGGAACTTAGACGAAGCCAAGTAAACTTATTTACACTCATCGTCGAAAAAAGAAATTGCACCCAGAAGGAAGCAACCGACAGGAATGAAACTTGGTGGGTAGGTTTGACATCGTGAGACGTGCAGATGATTCAAGTATCACGCTCGGCACCGCATGTGACGCAAGCAAGGAGGGTTCGTTGCGCTGACCGGCTATACAGGTCGTCCCGTTGCACCTGCTTACCATTCTGACTCGTGTTTTTGTGTTGATTGCATCCTTTGCAAGTGAAGTATGCCTCGGAGAATAGTTCGGAAGCAATTCGAGCAATCGGAGGAGTTCGAGAGGGACTGCATCGTCCGGCTCCGGGAAGCGGGAATTCTTATCGCCGTACCGGTCGTGAGGATATCACCACAGCACGCTGTTGGCGGCAGTGGACAGAACAAGGCACGCAGCAGCGACAGGAAGGGCCTGGGAGACATAGAAGAACCATGGAGAGTGAGAGAGGACCGATGAGTTGTCCGACATGAGCGGAGTGACCCAACAGCCACGATTGTGGATATTCAGAGAGCAGTGGTGCCCTCCATGCATCATCCGATTAGTGCCAGCACCATTGGCAGACGGCTATACGACGTGGGACTACACGCACGCAGACCGTTACGACGACTGCCCTTAACAACATTGCACCGTCGCCAAAGACTGCAATGGTGTCGTGCCAGACTGTCATGGAGCTACTCAGAATGTGGCAGCGGGTGATTTTCAATGACGAGTCCTGCTTTTGTCTTGGAGGAGACGACCACCGAATCCGTGTGTGGAGGCACCGTGCTCAGCGTCAAGATGAACAGTTTGTTGCCGAGTGTCACACGTCCAGAAGGCCTGGTGTCATGGTGTGGGATGCAGCTGCCTACGATACTTGATCACCTTTGGTGTTCATTACCGGCACTTTGACAGCCCAACGTTACGTTAATGAGGCCCTGCAACCAGTGGCCCTACATTTTCTGAATGCTCACTCCGGTGCGATTTGCCAACAGGTCGGACAACGCTCGTCC
Source organism: Macrothele yani (assembly GCA_039090855.1). Classification (NCBI taxonomy): domain Eukaryota; kingdom Metazoa; phylum Arthropoda; class Arachnida; order Araneae; family Macrothelidae; genus Macrothele; species Macrothele yani. The sequence goes on from CM076996.1 coordinate 123,446,851, forward strand.
GCATACTGCTGCTGTTTCGAGAGCTTGCGTTCAACACACTGACACTCTGCCATGGCCAACCGCATCGCAAGACCTATCGCCGATTGAAAATGCGTGGGATGCTATTGAACGCGCTTTCCACACTCCACCCCCACCGCACAATCTGCAGGAACTGCGTGAGAAGATTCCAGATGCATGGGATGGCTCATCGCAGGACACCATTAGGGACATGCAAGACTCCATGCCGAGACGTCTGGCATGCTGCTTTGTGAGCAAATATGGCGGCCCGACGCCATACTGGGAGACACTACTTATTGGCGTGTAGCTCAATAAATATTGCCCATATCAGTCTCCATGTTTAATAATTTATTGTTCCTGGTAACCTTTACCTTCCTTTCGAATAGCATTGCAATCCGACAAGTCCTTCTAGGTGTAACTATTTTTTGACGATGAGTGTATTTTCCTTGCAATGTCTCCTTTGCAAAGTGTAGTTGATAAATAACATTTTATTACATAAATATTTGTATTTAAGATTGAAAATCGAGAAAAATTTTTTGAATACGGATGTTGGACGGAGGGAAAATTTATCCCGTATCGTAAAATGGAGGCAAAAATTTTCGACAACGGAAGCTAACGGTAGTTAAAATTTACCGCGTAAACGTTTTTTCCTCTGGTGTTTTTTTCCTGCACTGTATTATTGTAAAATTGTTTAAACATCGTTTAATTACATATATGTTTGTATTTATCATTGAAAATGGAGAATTTTTTCCTGAAAATGGAAGTTGGACGGAGCGAAGATTTCTCCAGTAATCTTAACAGAGGGTAGAGTGTTTTTGAACCTAGTTATTGCAATTGCTGTAGTACCTAGTCTAAGGTTTTCCTTTTATGTAGAAAAAATTTAAGGTACTGGGGGGGGAGAGTGTCGTTTTTTTTGTTGTTGTTTTTTTCTAATCTCTACCAGTGCAAATTTTTACTGTTTTCCACATCTAGTAGTTATCTTGCTCAGTGATCATCTGAAGATTTACTGTGGTAGTATGATATCTGTCGCGGACTGATCAGGAATTTTCTGCTATGGGGGTCCAATGATCATCAGGGTGTGGATCATCAGTGCACGAATTTTTTCTTTGATTCATAAAATTACTCATGTAAATGGAAACTATAAACATAAACGCGGACACGTTCCTGTTAAATTCACATGGATAATCAACACCCTCTTAGAGTGATGAAGTTACTTCGGGTACTTCAGATTCCCCAACCCCCTCCCGTTATACTGGATGTTACATACGGTGTATCTCAGGCGTGAACAATTATAAAAACGGCAGCATTTGTCCAGTCGCAGAGGCAGGATTCGTAATGATTTTTGAATTTCATTTAAGTAGTTTTACAGGAGTCGAGAACACATTTTCCAGGAGCCAAAGACGACATGAGAACTCTTTAAAATTTAATTTCTCTGAAAATGAGTGGTTTCCCATTTCTTAGTTACTTCTTACTACGTCACCAGAAAAAAAGAAAGCAGTTGCTCTTGTGTTTATACGAAAAAATGAAGTTCAAAATCGAACTTTAACTCTCCATCGGTCTTTCGATCTCCGTCAGGTCGCTTTCTCTGCACAGTACACATGCAATAGCGTTTTTTGCACATTAATTTCGCTTTAAACAAAAAAAAAATTATTGCTCTGCCCATTGGTATAACAAGAAGTGACTAAGGAATGGGAAAACACAAGGTCTTAAGCGAAATTAAATATCAACAAGTAAGTAAAATCATGCAATGCATTGATTATGATACGCTTTCCAACATACTCTAAATCATCACTCAAGTTATTACTCAAGTTATGAGGATAATGGCTGTAGAATAAATCTCGCTCCTATGGCCTGACCTTTAACCGCATTTCGATGATTTTCAACAGAACCGGTAAAGTATACTTCCGAAACAACATGATAAAGTTTTGTCTCAAACGAAGCATTTTTACGTAAGTTATAACGCATAAGGGTGATGGAATGGATCCCGCTCCTATGTCCTGACCTTTTACCCCATTTCCAATAGGGTTCGTCCCCAAACAGTCCCTACCACATACTAAAATTTCATCGAAATCGAAGCATTTTTATGCAAGTTATGACGCATAAGGGCAATGGAATGTATCCCGCTCCTATGTCCTGATCTTTGACCGCATTTCGCCCATTTTCAATAGGGTTCGTCCCCAGGTGGTCTCGTACCACGTACTAAAATTTCATCGAAATTCAACCATTTTTACGCGAGTTATCGTGCGGACGAACGGACAAAGCTGGAGCATATACGTTTCTCCAACCTACGGTTGGAAAGCGTAAAAAATCGGTACTGCATTGTTGTCTCTTCCGCGAAAACAATTTCACAGATCACGGAAATGGCTCAGATTCCATCATGGACAGTACCGATTTTGAAATTTAATTTTGCTTTAAATAGGGGAACGGAAGATGCTTGCTGTACTGATTGGTTTTGGAAAAGAGAATGTTAAAAATAGCAAATATACAACTCAGTAGAAAAAGCTCTTAAAAAATATGAAGTAGCTCTTTTTCACTATTATCAAATACGAGGGGGATTCAAATTTGACCTGGACTTTTTTTTTAATCAGATATTTATTTACCATTCAGATGATGTTATATCACTTACTTCTCGAAGTAATCTCCGTCGTAGTCCATACATTTTTTTCAGCGTTCTGGAAGCTTCCGGATCCCAGTTTGATAGAATTCTTTACTCTGTTGCTTAAACCATCTCAGCTTCACCTCTTAATTTGATCTGAACTTCTGCCCTCCTAAAAATTCCTTTGATGGGCCGAACAGGTGGTTATCACATGGTGACATATCTGGGCTGTACGGAGGGTGTGGTACAACGTCCCATCCCAATTCCTTCAATGTTTCCGTAGTCACTTTAGCGGTGTGGGGCCTGACGTTGTCTTGGAGAAGGCATACTCCACTGTTGAGGAGTGCTGCCCTTAAGGGAGTTCTTGAGGAGATCGCTGTAATATGTGGCATTGATTGTTTGACGATCTTCCAGGAAGTATAATACCATTAATGTCCCAAACAACCGTAGCCATTACCTTCGTGGCTGATGCCCTGATCTTGAATTTTTTGAGTGGGGCGAATCACTGTGTCTCCGCTCCATGCTTGCAAATTTGCTTTCCGTTGTATGGTGATGAATCCATGTCTCGTCCACTGTCACCACAAGTCTGAGAAAGTTGTCTCCTTCTCTCTGATGTCTTCGGAGCAACATGTTCGCAATTTGCAACCTGCTGGCTTTCTGCTCGTCGGTCAGCTGCTTCTGTACCCATCTGGCACACACTTTGCTGAAGTTCAGCTGATCGTGGATGATGGTATGCACGCTGCCGGCGCTGATGTTCAGTGCAGAGCTCAGATCACTTACAGTAATCCTCCTGTTGCTCCGTATGAGCTCATTTACGCGTTAACAGCATTTGCCCGTCGTGTCTTGTGCGGTTCGTTGCCGACGCTTTGTCTGCCTTCCTTGAACGCTTTACACCATTCGATGACGGATGAACGGGACAGACACGAATCACCAAACTGTGTTGGAAGTCCCTGGTGAATTTCACTGCCACTCGCACCTTCATTGCAAAGAAACTTGATAATTATTCTCTGATGCAATGAAGTCCAAACACCTTTCACTCGCCATTTCTCTTTCAGAAATGTGGGAGTTGTCGTGGCAACGAAAATTAACGAAACAAGTGGCGTTCTGGTAGCGTTAGATACCAGTGTTGCCAAACGCACAATAATAATACGCACAATTTTTCAAACTAACGTATTAGAAACAAAAGTGCAGGTCAAATTTGAACGCCCGTAATATATAAAAAACGAAGAACATGATCAGAAAAATATCAAAAAATTAAGATTATAATCAGGAAGAGAAATAAAAGAGAAAAACTCCAGCTTGGTCAGGAAAATTCGAAATTCTGAAAAAATCACAGAACATTTACATCCCTACTAGAACAATAATTTGTGGCGGTTACAAACGTATTAGGCTAGCGGACGGCATGAAGACATCCAAAAAATATCGAAAGAAACAAAAAAAGTCGAGAATCACGATTTTAAAAACATCCAATAAACAATCCCAAAAATGCTTAATAAATATTAGAAACTTGGAAACATGAAAATAAACTTTACACAGATGTTGAATAACATTATTTTACGGAGATTTTCGGTCCGAATTAAAACTCAGTTACTTTAATGGAAATGTAGATTTTGCTGTAAATGGATTCACTATCAGTAGTCATTTTAGGACTCCATTGTCTACGTACAACGAGGACCTCCTGCACAACAGAAACAAAAAAAAAAAAAAAAAATAGACGTACCTTCCTTTGTAACATTAATTCTGCAAATTTATATGAAATGTTAGTCTTTAATAACATGAAGAGAAAATGGATTTGGAAATTATCATGTAGAAATATCTATAATAAATTAATATGCTCATAAAATTCATCTACGTAAATTGTCATAACGAAATAAAATGCTGTCTACAATCTCAGGCTTCAAAATTAGTTCTTTCTTCGAACACATCCTCACGGCAGCATAAAATTTCTTTCGCTGTTTGCGCTTGAGGTTGAGATAATATGTTTAGTGACCCTGGTTAGTTAGTTGCGGATATTAGCTTGAATTTAACTTCCACCAAGATAACAAATCAGTACTACTTTCGTCATATGGTAAAATCCTGTAATGAGCCAATTCTACGAATCTTTTCTCTTTTGTACATACAACCTACGTCCAATAAGTTCAGGGGTGACAGCATAACTAACGTAACAGCAGTGGGATAAAAATACCACGTTTACGCCAGAAGACAGCAGTCCTTGGCCAATCAGTGAACAGCTGGAAACCGGTTTATACCGGTACAAACAGGCGGCAGGCAGGGAGTCAAAGTAAGCGTTTTCGTTCCATTTCATTTTTCACGCTTTCCAACAGTAGGTTGAAGAAGCGTATATATTCCAGCTTTGTCCGTCTGTCTGTTTGTCCGTCCGTCCGTACGATAACTCGCGTAAAAATGGCTCGATTTCGATGAAATTTTAGTATGTGGTAGGGGACCACATGGGAATGAACCCTATTGAAAATGGGCGAAATGGGGTCAAAGGTCAGGCAGGACATAAAAGCGGGATTTACTCCATTGTTTTTATGCGTCATAACTTGCCGTAAAAATGGTTCGATTTCGATGGAATTTTAGTACGTGGTAGGGGACCATCTGGGGACGAACTCTATTGAAAATGGGAGAAATGGGGTCAAAGGTCAGGAGGTAGGAGCGGAATCCATTCCATTGCCTTTATGCATGATAACTTACGTACAAATGCTTCGATTGCGACAAAACTTGATCATGTTGTGCCGAAGGTATAGTGAACCGGTTCTGTTGAATATCAACGAAATGGGGTCAAAGGTCATGGCATAAAAGCAAGATTTATTCTACAGCCATTATCCTCATAACTTGAGTAATGATTTCTGGTATGTTGGAAGGCGTATGTATCATAATCAATGCATTGCATGATTTTACTAACTTGTTAGCCATGGGACAGCAAAGACAAAACATCCGTTTTTCGTTGTAAACTTAGTAAATCAGCTACTGAAACTTACATAATGTTAAAAGTAGCGTATATGGAGACACAGCATTATCCCGCAACACAGTTTTCGAATCGTAAGCTCGGTTTCGTGACGGGCGGGAATCCTTTGATCCGAGCGTCCCTCCAGTGTGTGGACAGAGGAAAAGATCGAAGAGGTGCGGAATCACTAAATTCTCATGACAGATAGACTGACTGATGCCCACCGACTCAGCCAAAAGTCTCACTGTAATTCGGCGATCTTTCCTTAACTGATTCCGTACTCCTTCAGACCTTAACTAATATCCAAGACGTGCGTCAGTGATCAGTTCCGGGGCTCTGAGACTTATTTCCCAATTTCTAAAAAGGAATTTCAACAAAGAAAATTAGTTATGAAAAAAAGAAACTAGTGTTAAGGCGCTTTCTTTTTTTATATTAGGTTGGTGCGAATGAAATGTCCGGCAAAGGACCAGCACACGTGGACGGCGAGAAGGGAAAAGTAGGACAACTTACCTTGGCAAAATAATACCCCTCGGCATCGACACATAGTTGCCATCTGTCCGGCAAGGCCATGATCCCGGTACGAAAAAAGTTTTGTGGATGGGACCCGAAGAAGTCATCAACCGCAAGTTGAACCTCGTTGTCTGCCGTTAACTGTTTCCCGGACAGGAAGTGATCCAGGCGACGGAATAGATGATAGTCTGTCGGAGACAAGTCCGAGAAATAGGCAAGATGAGGCATTGCTTCATAGCCCAAGGCACTTAGTATGTCAGCATCGTTCGTTGTGCGACATGAGGGCGGGCATTGTCTTGGAACAGAAAAACACCGAGTCTGTTGACCAAAGCAGGTTGTTTCTGCAGCAATGTCCGGTGCATCTGGTGTAATTCAGCACAATAACGTTCTGCAGTGATGAATTGGCCTCTTGCCAAGAAACTCCGATTAATTATACCGGCTGTGGACCACCAGACAAGGACCATCATCATTTTGGTGAGTAGGGCTGGCTGAGGATGCTGTCCAGCAGGCTTTGCTTTGCTTAACGATTGTGCAGATCGTTTCCGATTATCATAAATGACCCACCTCTGGTCGCAGGTTACGATTCGACGGAGTAGAGGATCCTGTTTATTCCTGGAAAGCAGCGACGTGCAGACTTCGAAACGCCTAGTCTTGTTGGCTGTTGTCAACTCATGCGCCAGCCACATGTCCAGCTTTTTGAAATTGCCCAGCGCAGCCAGACGCCGAACAACTGTCGTGTGGTGGACACCTACCTCTGCCGCTATGTCACGACACGTTTTTCGGGGGTCCACTTCAACCACACGTAACAGAACATCGTCAGAAACAGCAACAGATTGGTCACCGCGTGCTTCGTTTTGCAGATCAGTATCTCCGATTCGAAACTTCACAAACCATCGCCAAATGGTTCGTTCGTTGGCTGTATTCTCCCCAAACGCTATAACGTTTCGAGGGGCACTTCCTGAAGAATGGCCCAGTTTAAATTAATACAGGAAGATGATTCTCTACTCCGGCGTCTGCGTGTTTCCTTGGCAAGCCACGTTACGCCCAAACAAACCACGCCCGAACCTTGTTCTTCACACACGTGCTAGCTACTTAAAGTAAGTCTGTGACGTAATACCCGCAACACATGTGAGTGTTTCGATTCCGCTGTGGTGGGGGCCTGTCTCCACTACTTGTTCGCGCCGGACATTTCATTCGCACCAACCCAATGTAAGATGATTAAAAAGCTGGCCCGACCCGAACAAAAGAAGCAACTTATGTTGCTTGGCCCGAGTTACAAGAGATCAGCCCGACCCGACCCGTACAGGCCTCCACACGGCAGTACTGCCCTGTGTTGACACATTTTACGGTAAAGTCTGAGGGACTTTAAATATAACGGTATTATTTGTTAAAAGGAAAATTCGAAATGCCGTTAGGAAACATCTCAGAGATTATCGAAAATTAGCAAAATTAATGATTATCTGATAAACAATATACACACTGTAAAAAATAAGTGGTGTGAATTCACGGAAAATTTCTGAAAATAACGTGCAGCAAAGTTGCCGGTAGGTATCAGACTTTTTCAGAAATTTCCGTTTTTAAGAGTACCCGTCTATTGTAACTTAAGTATTTTCACAGATTTTCCGTAGACAGAAATTCCGTTTATTTCAGAAAAAATCCATTTCAGGATTTCAGCCCTTACCCAGATAGTCCTTCCGCTGAGGTCAGAATCGAACCCGGTCCTTAGAGCTCGCTCAAAAAGTATCTCGCGTCTTCAACAACTGAACCACAAATGCTCGGCAATCTGACTCACGTACATCGTAAAACGAATTCCGCGATGTTGAAATTTCGTTTTTTGTCATTAATGCGAGTGATTTAGTCATTTCATTTTATGTTGGAGCTTATTATTTTTCTGAATACATTTGTAATATATATATATATATATATATATATATTTCTGTAGGAGGACTTCGTACAAATCAAGCATTTTTTCATCGTGATTTTTCGAAGCAACAAATGCTTTACAACTTGATCTTTTTGAACTGGCAATGACTTTCACTTATCTTTTAAAAAGTTGAACTGTACTTTTTTTCGAAGCAACAAATGCTTTACAACTTGATCTTTTTGAACTGGCAATGACTTTCAGTTATCTTTTAAAAAGGTGAACTGTACTTTTTTATAGCATTATTTCACAAAAAAAAAAAAAAAACTAAATAGAAAATTTACTCTTGATAGCTATAATAGCTTTTGTCTCAAGTTGTCCAAAGACTGATGATACACAGACACTGTATAATCAATCATCTGTACAATAAGTAACCGGTTTCTTACAGTAACACAATATATAATAAGTAGCTGGTGCACCAAATAGGGGGAAGGAGAAGAAACATCTTGTGCCACAATAAACAAAATCCATGCATCCACAATATCCGATCTGCTCGCTACGGAACTTCAAAATTCGACAGACGATTGAAATTTAAAAGTTAATCAACCCTCAAGTATTGTAACGTATACTCTAGATTCAGTTTCCTTTTGATTTTACTATCTCTTGTTATTTTATTTTCCTATGCAAATTATCTTCTCACTTAACGAGATGTTATTTCTCCCGCTGAATGATATGTGGCAACGAGTGTAAGTCATGACGTGGTGGTATGCAGTATATATAGGCGCGCTCAACTATACCAAGTAAGCTTCGTTTTATGTGATAGGTTCTTCTTAATTATTGTTATGCGATTCTACGAAAGTTCGGATATTCAGTAGTCGTGTGATTTGTTGAATGTGTATTTGATAATACCAGGAGCTCTCCAATAAAAGGTTTAAAGTGAGTACGTTTTCTCAGTTCATATTATTGTCAGACCTCTGTCTGGCCGTTAAGTCTCTTTCATTAAGTGTCTCCATTAAGTCCAGGGTATATTGTGTTTACCGCTCTAATAAGGAGCCTTCAAGGTACTAATGTACTAAAACCGAAGTTATAGTACTGATAGTCAAGATAATGAGGAACGTTGAGTAAAAAGAAGTTCCATATTCAATGAATTTATTGCACGTGCGAGTCTTACCTAAACAAACTCTAGCACTTTGAAGATTAGGTACACTTTAGCTACGTCAAGTAACCTTCCAATAACCCTAACGTGACTTAACGTAAGCTTCCCTGCACTACACGTCCAGCGGAGGACTTTATTCATTATAGTATTCTCATGAATCGCTCCTATTACCAGTAATTTCTCGTCATACGGATACGGAAAAAGTGAGAACGGAGATTTTCCGTTAATGTACGAAAGAAATTGCGGAAAGGTTTCTGAAAATTCAGAATTTTCCGTTAACACATCTCTAAAACGGTAATTCACCGTCAATATAAGAAAGAAACTGCGGAAAGGTTTCTGAAAATTCATAATTTTCCGTTAACACATCTCTAAAACGGTAATTCACCGTCAATATAAGAAAGAAACTGCTGAAAGGTTTCTGAAAATTCAGAATTTTCCGTTAACACATCTCTAAAACGGTAATTCACCGTCAATATAAGAAAGAAACTGCTGAAAGGTTTCTGAAAATTCAGAATTTTCCGTTAACACATCTCTAAAACGGTAATTCACCGTCAATATAAGAAAGAAACTGCTGAAAGGTTTCTGAAAATTCAGAATTTTCCATTAACACATCTCTAAAACGGTAATTCACCGTCAATATAAGAAAGAAACTACTGAAAGGTTTCTGAAAATTCAGAATTTTCCCGTGGTACGAAAAATCTGTGAAATTCAGGTTTCTTTCTGTCATTTCACGGAAAAGGTTGTATCAGAAACATGCTTTGTTAATTCACGAAAGAAATGACGGAAAGTTGCCCGTGAATTTCAGAAATTTTTTTTTTACAGTGCATTGTTAGTAGTTGTAAACCGCAATAAATTATAAATTTCGGATTATCGATACTTTTCACTTATTCGGGCACCCACTCCTCTGCATTAACCTGGATAATCGAGAGTACACTGCAATATTACAAACATTTTGACCGGAAGACTCGGATCTAGAGATACTTCATGCTAAGGGTTTTCTTACAAATTTATTCGGATCAACGAAACGATTAATGATGAATGTTATGACTACGCACGAATTTGCGACTCAGACGAAACAGCTGAAGAAGAGACAGATATGAAAACCGCATGAATAACACGCATTTTCGAGATAAGGCCGCACAAAAACAAAACTATGTCAACAGAGGGCAAAAACCAACGCACATGCACACTGATATCAAACAGCTCGTGGAATAAGGGAGATTTATTTTTGTTTCTTCTCATGCAGATCTGACGCTTTTAGCTTCCTATTGTGATATCCAAGGCTCATTTGACTCGGCGAGATTCAACGTGTTATGGTTCACCTCACATTTATCTGACTGGTATGCAGCTTTTATTTGGTTAACAAATCAGTCCACAACCGCTTCCTGCCTCGTAAATGGCTTTTCAGCAGTAACAGTTGGCTGCACCCACAGTGAATGCAATTATTCTGTCTTCCCCCAGCGACGGCTAGCTAAGCTAGTTCACATCATACGCTCCGGAACTGAATCACACACGTGAAAGAAAAGAAACAGATGGCTCCAAACAAACGGAGAATGAGCATGGAACTCTAATAATTATATGATGCTTCCAAAGAAATACTACGGGAGAAGCGAGTGCGGTACCATCACATTTTAATCTTCCCATATAAGGACGAGAAAAACGATCGAAGCACATGCCATACACTCGCAATTGGAAGGAGAAAATCTTCGAAAACAGGGTCATCCAAGTGAAATAAAAGCTGCATATATATGATTAAGATATGAATGAATAATTCGGAAAGAGATGGCAGAATAAGTGCAAGAAACAGAATAAACCAAAAAAAGGGGGACATACAGCACACAGGCAGCGATCTAAGTTTCCTCTAATATACGGCATTTATCACGTATGAGTTGTTATAATTGTGAAAACAAAGGCTAACCAACTGTCTGAGCTACAAAGTCTCATTACAGCAATTTCACTGAATAATACCACCCAAACCTGTCTCACACATGAAAGGCTGCAAACGTACAGCCAATGAGTGACTAGTTGTCATATTTATTCAACAAATGTACCTGGTAGAATAGAGTTTTGGAGAAAATTTCATACCGCAGCAGTACCCCCCCCCCCCCCCCACACACACACACACACAGGGATCCAGAAACTTATCTTGGGGGAAAGGTTGCTCTGCTCTAAAGAAAAGAAAAAAATAATAATAATAAGAGACTTTGTGGAAGGGACGCACACATAAACTGGCACAGTTTCCACTCCCTGGCAGCACTGCACTGCTTTTTAAGGACTTTTTCCATCAAAAAAAATTGTCCTCAATATTTAATCCTAAAAAGGGAAACACAGCTGAAAAATCAGCACCATGTTCTTCGCGTACAATTGCCTGCTTTGCAAGGAAATGAGCACCGTACTTTTTAGCACGTCTTTTGTAAAATAATATCGTGCTTATGTTATCGGGTTGTCCGGCCGTCCGTCTGTAAACACCGTGTCTCTGCAACTATTAGTCCGATTTGAAAAATCATTGGAAAGATTGAAATATGCGAATGATAATCCTTCATTTCGGTTTTTTTTTTTACGATGTACAGTTTCGCCGCTAGAGGGGCGAAAATGCATATCATATCGAATTCAAAACACATTTTATTCCATATATTTGCTTCTAAACACTCGATTGAAAATATTATTTTACCTTTCGATTTCATTTATGTCGAAGAACATTTTAGGTATAGTCAGTTTTACAACTTACGCATAGATTTTCCGCAATGGGCGTAAAAGCAATCTGCGTTTAACCCGATATCTCTACTTCTTAAACTCTTATTTGAAGACTTTTTTGTTCAGCGGATACAGATCCTGATGGGAAATCTTTTGCATATAATTTCTAATGTTTGGTAAAGAACGGTTTGGCCACCTAGGGGCGTAAATGTTCATTTCTGCTTCTGATGTACATTGAAGAGCAATTGAATTAGAGATACCTGTCCAGTAACGTGTAGCACCACCTTTCGCCCTTATGACGGCGGCCATTCGTCTTGGCATGGAATCGACAAGACACCGGAAGCGTTGGGAGGCTATACAGATCCACGACCCCTGAACAAGATCCCACAGTTCACGAAGATTTGATGGAGGCGGATCAGAGCCTCGAACATCTCTCTCGATGGCATCCCAGATGTGCTCGTTGGGATTGAGGTCAGGTGATCTAGCTGGCCAAGGAGGCGAGGTCACGTCGGTGGAGTGTTCATCCAACTATTCGGATACAATTCGGGAGCGATGGCACGGTGCATTGTCTTGTTGCAGGATGAGGTCCCCAGTGGGATGTTGAAGACGCACAAACGGGAGCAAATGGTCGTCCAGGATATCCCGGTAACGTTGACCTGTGAGGGACGATGTCACACGTACCAGGGGTCCCATTTCAGTCCACGTAAACAGTCCCCAGACGAGAATGTCACCCCCACCAGCTTGAAGAGTACCCTGCTGGCAAGAAGGATCCATCGCTTCATGTGGTTTGCGCAGTACTCGTATCCTGCCATCCGCATGTACCAACGTGAATCTCGACTCATCAGTCCAGGCAACATTTTTCCATGTGTCTAGAGTCCAGTGGCGATGTTCCCGCGCCCATGCTAATCTTTGCACCCTGTGATGTGCGGTCAGCAGCGGTACCCTCGTGGGACGATGGCTTCTGTACCCCATAGCGAGGAGATGGTTCTGGATGGTGTGGCTGCTTACACGTTTTTGTGCACCTGCGTTAAATTGCCGAGTGGTTTCTTGCACTGTGGCCCGTCTATCCGCTATTCCAATGCGAGCTAGCCGACGATGACCCCGCTCATCCACACGCTGTTGTTTACAGCATTTGGCCCTTGCATGGATGGTTTTACCGGATTCGATGTACTCACGGTGCACCCGTGACACAGTGGTCCGTGAAAATCCCAGTGCCTGCACGACTTCCGAGATGGAGTGACCCATTCGTCGGGCCGAAACAATCTGCCCACGATCAAATGCGCTTAGATTCTACGTCTTACCCATACTTCGTCTAACTCTTACTGATTCCCGTCACATCACTCCTTATATTTTCGGATCGCTGCATGCGTCATGTCGTTTCCGTTAACAGGGCCCCCCACAGCGCCACGTTTGCATAACGGCAGCTGTCTCTAATTCAATTGCTCTTCAGTGTAGTATTGGTTAGTACCCTTTTTTTATATATGTTTCATTGCTATTCAAAGATATTGATAACCATGTTGAGGCAGGTGTTGCAAGACTTATGCACACCTCTGTACCTTCCATTTCTAAATCGGGTTTGCTGGTTCCAGTAATGGTAGAAACCAGAGCTATAAACCCAAGCCTTTGGTGTGAGAATTCAGCATTTGCATTGCTGAGATACAGGCCGGTCACCCTTCCCTCGCCAAAATATTAACAGTTTATCTGACTTCCGGTTGATATACGTTGATTTAACGTAATATTAAACGGAAGGCAGATAAACTCTGCTTGCTTGGCTTGGTCGATTAGCAGAACGAATACGTCGGCGAAATCCCCACACATGCCGCTATACAAGAACTGCGCGATAGGGTATAGGTGTTCATAGCTTATGCGACGAAGTTAACATCCAGTCTTTTCATTCAGGCATGTCATATTACATCTGAGTCGATTGCGGAGGACTAGGCACTTGTGGACTTTTCCATCGATGAAGGCATAATATTTGCCGAAACATGTTTGGATGCTAGTAGCATGGGTAGAATGTAGATAGGTTCCGTGGTCTTGTCATTTTCAACTTTTAACTTTGTTGGTTTTACTTTTCAATCGATTTTAATGTTCTCATTTCATTTGAACTTCACCATTTCTTACTTGGTTTAGTGCCATTTCATTCACGTTTCACTCAATTTGTCGTTTTTACCGTTCGTTGTGATATGTCTTTTTGACTGCTGATATACACTAAAGAGCAATTGAATTAGAGACAGCTGGCGTTATGCAAATGTGGCGCTGTGGGCGTCCCTGTAAACGGAAACGACATGACGTATGCAGCGATCCGACAATATAAGGACTGATGCGACGGGAATCAGTAAGAGTTGGACGCAGTATGGGTAAGACTAAGTGCATTTGATCGTGGGCAAATTGTCGGGGCTCAATCTCGGAAGTCGTGCAGGCACTGGGATTTTCACGAGCCACTGTATCACGGGTGCGCCGTGAGTACATCGAATCCGGTAAAACCATCTCTGCAAGGTCCAACTGCCGTGGACAACAGCGTGTGGATGAGCGGGGTCATCGTCGGCTAGCTCCCATTGTAACAGCGGATAGACGGGCCACACTGCAAGAAACCCCTCGGCAATTTAACGCTGGTGCACAAAAACGTGTAAGCATCCACACCATCCAGAAACATCTCTTCGTTACGGGGTACAGAAGCCATCGTCCCAAAAGGGTACCGCTGCTGACCGCACATCACAGGGTGCAAAGATTAGCATGGGCGCGGGAACATCGCCACTGGACTCTAGACATATGGAAAAATGTTGCCTGGACTGATGAGTCGAGATTCACATTGGTACATGCGGATGGCAGGATACGAGTACGGCGCAAACCACATGAAGCGATGGATCCTTCTTGCCAGCAGGGTACTCTTCAAGCTGGTGGGGGTGGCATTCTCGTCTGGGGACTGTTTACGTGGACTGAAATGGGACCCCTGGTACGTGTGAATCGTCCCTCACAGGTCAACGTTACCGGGATATCCTGGACGACCATTTGCTCCCGTTTGTGCGTCTTCAACATCCCACTGGGGACCTCATCCTGCAACAAGACAATGCACCGTGCCATCGCTCCCGAATTGTATCCGAATAGTTGGATGAACACTCCACCAACGTGACCTCGCTTCCTTGGGCAGTTAGGTCACCTGACCTCAATCCCATCGAGCACATCTGGGATGCCATCGAGAGAGATGTTCGAGGCTCTGACCCCCTCCATCATATCTTCGTGAACTGTGGGAGCTTGTTAAGGGGTCGTGGATCCGTATGGCTTCCCAACGCTTCCGGTATCTTGTCGAGTCCATGCCGAGACGAATCGCCGCCGTCATCAGGCCGAAAGGTGGTGCTACACGTTACTAAACAGGTATTTCTAATTCAATTGCTCTTCAGTGTACGTTCACTAGCAGAGGAAGTTTTTACTGTTTGTTGTGATATATGTCTTTTGGACTGCTGATATACGTTCACTAGCAGAGGAAGCCGGACGACAATGGATGTAGGCCTACTTTTGACAGTTGCTGTAAGTCCATTTGATTGTGCTGCTTGTAGTTTGCTTTTAGTTAATATTACCACGGACCTGTTGACTTCTGCTTAAAACTGCTAGTATAAATACGTGAAGAACAGTATTTTGCTACTGTAAATAGTAGTTATAGTTTCAATACTTAGTACTGACAGTAGAAATTCAGGATACACACACGACTCCTACTATGCTTATTTATTAGAGTTTTGTCAATTTTTATAAAACTTACAATTTTGAAGACTAATTTCAAGCATGCTATCTCAAAATACACTGGTGTGCAAAAATTAAGGACGAAGAGGAGAAATTAGCATAACGACGGAACGAACAGGCAGAATGGACCGAAAGACCACTCAGGAGATAGACTAGGGTCCGGTACGGTAGGGCATGCGCATATATGCAGCATGACGTAGGGGGGGGGCGGAATGTCGGAAGGGTATAAAGCACACGGGCGGTGTACGCTCAGCAATTCGATGAAAGCTATTGCACGGTGTACATCGGTTTGA
The DNA here is from genome assembly GCA_039090855.1 of Macrothele yani. Taxonomy (NCBI): domain Eukaryota; kingdom Metazoa; phylum Arthropoda; class Arachnida; order Araneae; family Macrothelidae; genus Macrothele; species Macrothele yani. The sequence goes on from CM076996.1 coordinate 123,462,640, forward strand.
ACGACGTCGAGTTGCTGCTACCGTGTGATATGGCCAACAGCCAATTCAGTAGACGACATCTGGATGACTTTACCCGAGTTCGCGTCATTGCGAAGTTGGAAGAAGGTCGAAGTGTGACTAGTGTGGCCGAGGAATTCGGGGTCACTCACGGCATCGTTTCACGAGCTTGGAGAGCATTTCAAAAGACAGGAACAGCTGTCCGAGAGTTTAGCAGTGGTCGTGCACGAGTAACCACGGCGGCGGACGACTGGTATATTGTCCTACAGGCGAGAAGAGACAGACGGCAGACAGCGGGAGAAATCGCAAGGCATATGCAACAGACAACTGGACGTCCGTTATCGTGTTTTACCGTGGCCAGGAGGCTGCACAAAGGTGGTCTATTTGCACGACGACCAGTACGGTGTTGTGCTATTAACGCCTGCTCATCGGAGACGGCGGTTTCTGTGGTGCCAAGAACACAAGAACTCGCCACATCAACAATGGGGTCGAGTTTTCTTTACGGATGAGAGCCGATTTAGTCTAACGAGCGATTCTGGACGTATACACATCTGGAGAGAGCAGGGAACACTCAATCACACCTTCAACATCATCGAAAGGGTCTGGTTTGGAGGTGGCGGAGTTCTCGTTTGGGGCGGTATCATGCTTGGTAGCCGTACTTGACCTCCACATCTTCCACGGAGGCTCAGTCACTGGTGTCCGTAATTGTACCGAGGTTCTCCTGCCTCACGTGCGCTTGTTTAGAGGTGCAGTTCCTCTTGATGGACGACAACGCTACACCTCATCGTACAGTGGCTGTCGTAGAGCTGTTGGAGAGTGAAGATATTCAACGCATGGATTGGCCCGCAAGGTCCCCGGACCTAAATCCAATCGAACACGTGTGGGACCTTCTCGGGAGACGCTTGGCAGCACGTCACCAGCCGCCAGCATCGATTCCGCAGCTGCGATTGGCGCTATAAGAGGAATGGGCTGCGACGCCTCACAGCTCTTTGACAACCTCGTCCTCAGCATGGCCAGACGTTGTAAATCCTGCAACGCAGTCAGGGGTGATCATATCCTCTACTAAAGACTGGATTTTTCTTGGCAGCCGCCTGTCACATGGACGTTTCTGTTTTCTGGCCAGTTGTACTCGAAGCTACCTTTTCAATAAAGTGCCTTTGTATCCTTTGGATTCCTTGTTTGGACGGTTTTGCTCACTTGTCCCATATTCTTACATCTTGGGATCTTATGGTATGATTTGAGTCGATGTGGAGCACTTCTGCACTACGTTACATTCAAAAAATCGTCTCGTCTTTAATTTTTGCACGCCAGTGTATATAGCAGTCGAATTCATTAACAGCAAAACAAGCAAATGGCGTTTGCTTTGCTTTTACAACACGCACCATGATGTTTCTCAGGCACGGCATCTATAAAAAACATTCATTGATCTTCCAAACTTTATGAACATTGGGATGTCATATATGACGTGTCACATTAATGAGAGACAGAGACATTTTAGTTATCTTCTGACATTCTGTAAAAATTCCAATTCCAGTCATCATACAGAATCAGCTTCATGTTATGGAAAATCTCAACCTCTCCTCATCTTTATTCATCTACGAGCAGAGGCAATATTCATCAAACATACCAACAGCAACTGGAACGCCATTACAGACATGCTCCCATATCTGATATCGTTTGCGTGCAAACACTCAAACTCCAGTGCCCACGCAACCAACGAACCTTATCCAGGCGGCACACACACTTTCTATCTACTGCAGACCAAATGTTATTCATGTAAAGAATAATTACTGCTGTGATAGTTCCTTTTTCTTTTATTACTGTTAATATTCGGCATAGGCAGGATGTCTAGCTAAATCCAAAATCTGCCGCGAAATCAAAATAGTCACAAACATCATTAATCCTAAAATGCATTTAATTACATATCATACGCTAAAGCCAGTTTCCCAAAAATCAGTGCATTTAATTTCACTTAAACAGCAACATCAGCTTGCTAAACCCACAGAAACGACGTTACGAGACGGGGGAGGGGGTCGGTTTACTGAAAACAGATTATCGATTTTCCACCCTAGAAGTAATCTTATCGAGTCGGTAGGCAATGCACCCTAAAAATTTTATGTGCATATGCGCTGTGAACTATTCAAAGATTTTACAACGAGGTGCGAACAAATCTTTTGTGCTTTAAAAATGCAAAAAAATTAAAATTTTTGTTGGTGCGTGATGTCTATCAAGCTAAGGTACAGCGGCAAGCGAAATGAAGCCCGTGGTCGAATGATCTAAAAGCATAGGCCTATTGCTTCTCGCAAAACCTGGGAATGGGTTTAGATATTGATACTGTATTTGCTCTTATATGGCATTAGTTCAAACTTGAATCACAAGCCCTATATTAAGGACAGGAGGCCCTTATTTAGCTTTCGATGCCTATTGTGGTTATTAAACACCCAAAACAAGAAGAACAAGCTAGTAAAATCATGCAATGCATTGATTATTATACGCTTTCCAACATACCAGAAATCATTTCTCAAGTTATGAGAATAATGGCTGTGGAACATATCTCGCTTCTGTACCCTAACCTTTGACCCCATTTTGATGATATATTAAACAGAATTGGTTCAGTGTACCTCCGGAACAAAATGATAAAGTTTTGTCGCAATCGAAGCATTTTTAGGTAAGTTATGACGTGTAAAGGCAAAGGAATTTATTCCGCTCCTATGTCTTGACCTTTGACCCCCATTTCGCCCATTTTCTATAGGGTTCGTCCCCAGGTGGTCCCCTACCACATACTACAATTTCATCAAAATCGAACCAATTTTACGCAAGTTAAAATGCATAAGGGGACTGGAATGGATCCCTCTCCTATATCTTGACCTTTGACCCCATTTCGCCCATTTTCAATAGGGTTCGTCCCCAGGTGGTCCCCTACCACATGCTAAAATTTCATCGAAATCGAACCATTTTTACGCGAGTTATCGTGCGGACAGACGGACAAAGCTGGAGCATATAAGCTTCTTCAACCTACGGTTGGAAAGCGTAAAAAGAGTCTGCACATCTCTTAGTTTAAATAGAAGCCTGCTAAGTAGCACATCTCCAAGTAACCGAGGGTCCAGAAGAACAGCTATCAAAATAGGTTTCAGTTGTACCCAGTGACAAAAATGGCTAATTTGGATCGCGGTGGCGGAACCACGACCCAAAGCAGGGTGAACTGCATTGCCCTAAAATGCCAAACAAAAGTAAAAACACGTTGAACATTTTAGATACCAATGGGAAACGGATCTTCCCGAAGAGAGAAACAGGTCTGCACAACTACATGGAAGGCATATACGAATGTCATTATCAGCATAAAGGTGCACTGTTTCCCATGTAGCTACCAGAGCTGAGTTCGGGCTAAATTTTAAGAGCCCGAGCCCAAATTTTATATTGCAAGGTAGAGCTCGGGCCCGAAAACTATGAGTAACCTGTTTAGGCATTAAACAAAATCTACTCTTTCCTCCCCGTGCAATTAACCGATTCACTCTTTCCTCCCCGTGCAATTAACCGATTCACTCTTTCCTCCCCGTGCAATTAACCGATGTCTTTCACAACTGGGGAGTGGGGAAGGGATGTCTTATCTATTTCTATAAATTCTTTGAGCATTCATTTCTTCCTGAAATACTTCGGAAGGCCGGATATCGGAAAAAATGGGGCGGCACAGCAATCTACGTCGTACGTTGCTCAACAGAATTAGCAGGGAGCTGCCCCGTTGAGGTAGGGAGCAAAATTTCGTCAGCTTGCTATCTACTATCTATAGTTTTTAAAGAAACCTTTTCTTCGCAGAAATTCAGTAATTCATGGCCTATGGTATTTGTTACCCAAGCCCGAAATGAACAGCCCTGCCGAGTTCCACTCCCCATCTAGACCCAGTTGCCGAAGAATTCTATTTAACAATTAGAAAGTGTAAAAAAAGTATGAGTACCTGCCAACCTGAGAAAATTCAAATGTGTAAAATTGTGCGCGAATGGCATTTTCTAATGATTTTTTTTTTAACTATGCACAAACAACATTTATAATGAATTGAACTATGTACAAGTAAAAATAAATGCAAATATTTATGCATTTGATAATTTTTAGATGTTTATAATACAAAAAAATTATATCACATTTTGATACCATATTCGACGTTTTCCATGCATACTCGATGTGTTTCATCGTCCGTAGCGGACCGACGATTATCATAGCATACTCAATGTTTTCCGTCGTCCGTAGCGGACCAACGATTTCCATAGCATACTCGACGTCTTCCGTCGTCCGTACCGGACCGACGATTTTCATAGTAACTACGTAAAATCCGCAGTAGTTGGAGTCTCTGAATCTTTCTTCAAACCGTATGATTTTATTTAGCGTCAAGCGGAACAGTGTGCGCGGAGAATTTACTGTGCAGAAGTCCCGAAGATGACGACGGGGCACGGGTGTTCTGGCGCACAATGACGCAAAATCTGCCTTTTGTAGTAAGAGAGCGCAAGGTTTTTGTTTTGGTGCACATTAGCGCAAAATTCCCATTTCTGTTATATTTTATTTATAGGGATAGTTTTAGCAAAAAATACAGAAAATTTTAAAAATCCGGAAGAAAAGTTCTTCCGGCCGGAAAACCGGAAGATTGCATAAAAAAAACGGAAAACTTTCGCAAAATCCGGAGGAGTTGGCAGGTATGATTTAACTGAAACACTAACAAATATTTCTCAAGGAAGATTTAATTTTTTTTAAATATACGGAAATTTGTAAAAAAAGCGATCTATGCGTAAAATCGTAAAAGAACAGTTAAAATGCGTAAATGTAAATTTTACGCGCAATGTGTAAAAGTTGGCAGGTATGAGTATCGTGTACTAAATCATACAAAATCACAATAAAAAAAAGGAAGAAAATTCTCTCCCTCTCTGAGTGCCCGAACTCCAGTAAGTACTTATGCAGCCCGAACGCTCGACTTCGGGCTTTCAAGCTCGACCCGTCTCAGCGCTCTGTTAGCCACCTCTTGAAAAAACTAGAAACTTACATCGTTCTGGAGAGGGAATAGAACCACCATCTCCCGATTTCCGTTCGAGCATGCTACCGCTACCCCACCCAAGAAAACAAAGTTCCAAGCAACTAAAGCTATGCAGATGTAGCTTAGTAATCGGAAAACCGTTCAGACTTGCGCTATTCGAACCAATCCGATGCTTTCTAGTTGCGTCAACAATCATTTCTTTTCAAGATAGGGATATAGGTCACAAGTTAGAGGGGCCCGGGCCTTCAATATTTAATGTAAAACAGACACGGACCGAGCAGGGTTTCTTTTCTTTTTTTTTTTTTTTTTTATGAGCAAAACAATCGCTGTGCGGTGCATTTCTCGTTTGGAAAACTCGCAACATACAGCAGCAGGATAAGATTGAATAATTTCCACTGTTGGAAAAAAAGATGTTTTACGACATCCTCCCTCCTACAAAACAATTTGAGTGGGTCAGCTCCCTTAGTTTTTCAATGTGAATGTGGTCCCTTCTCTCTCTAACTTCCACCCCCATCTCATGCTTCAGAGCAGGCTATTAACGGCAGCATTTCTAAACCGAGCCGCCCACTCGCAGACGAACTTTTTTATTGTTCTGGTCGGCGGCACTTTGTTCTCTAGATGTGTGAAAAGCTTTTAAGTTGTCTTAAATGGCACGGGAGAAATGGGCTGGGAGAAACTTACTTCTGTGAATAAATCTGTGCCGTATTTTTCCCCATTTGCACTCTCAGGGAGTCAGCAGATAGAAAATGAACCCTTAGGTATCCCAACCCAGCCGTTTTCAAAACTTCTGTGACACTGATTAGCTGGGCAGTCTGTCGTTGTTTTTCTTAGCATATGCTCAGTTCAGAGTTGCTGATAAATACTCTTCCATACTTATTATGGAGTTTAAGTACGCGAAAGATTTTCGCGAAAAATTCGCTTCCGGAGAATATGTGCTTGTAAACAATGTAAAGTAAAACGATCGGATTCATAATTCTGGATATTTCGTACATTTCGAATTAACCCCCCCCTTCCCTTTCCTTATCCCCAAGGATATTCCGGGTCCGGCGGTAGGCAATGATAATTTGAAACGCACGGAAATTGTCGTTTACATGCAATATTTTTGAGTATACCCCCTCCTCAGACGTCACGTGACTTATACAGAGTCACAGAAATATTCCGAATTAACGTTTATTGTAATAGAATACGTGTAGCAATTAAGAAAACAAACTCTTCAGGAGTCGAATGACCGAGTGCACCAGGTGTCAAATTCGTCTTTTAGTAATTGTTGAAATTTTACGGGCCGGCCTGGGCCTTGGAAACAGGAGGAATATACGGGCCGCGCTTTAATTAAAAAAATTGAAACGGGCCGGGCACGCGAGCCGGGTTTTCCAAACTAAGGCAAGTGCAGACTTCTATTACAAGTCCAGTGCTTCACAGAACATTTTAGTACCAATAATGACATTCGTATAAGCCGTCAATGTAGTTGTGATGAGTTATTTCTCTTTGGGGGGATTCGTTTCTCATTCGTACCTAAGATGTTATCGGGAACACTTCAACTTCTGACTTACGCCGAAGAGTTAGAGCGTTATGACCAGCGCGTCTTTATGCAGATCAAAGCAACTGCAGGCAAACGACGGCGAGTGTGAAGGTCATGATACAGTATAAATACAGAGCGCTGCTAATCAATGTTCTTCGGATGGTAAAGGCATAGGAAGCGAGTGTGAAGGTCACGATACAGTATAAATACAGAGCTCTGCTAATCAGTGTTCTTCGGATGGTAAAGGCATAGGAAGCGAGTGTGTAGGTCACGCACGATACGGTATAAATACAGAGCTCTGCTAATCAATGTTCTTCGGATGGTAAAGGCATAGGAAGCGAGTGTGAAGGTAACGATACAGTATAAATACAGAGCTCTGCTAATCAATGTTCTTCGGATGGTAAAGGCATACGAAGCGAGTGTGAAGGTCACGATACGGTATAAATACAGAGCTCTGCTAATCAATGTTCTTCGGATGGTAAAAACATAGGAAGCGAGTTTGACAAAGGCCAAATTGTAATGGCCAGACGACTGGGTCTGAGCACTTCCCAGACGTAAAGAGGCTAACGGCCAGCTATGGTGGTCCGAGGAGGAAAAACCACAAACCACCGGAAAGGTGTAGACCGACCACGGTTCATCGATGCTAGAGGAGAGCGAATGCTATCCCGGATGGTACGAGCCAACAGAAGGGATACTGTAGCGCAACGCGCCGGTAAATTGAATGTTGATGACAGGAGTACAGTGTCACAACACACAGTACAGCGAACCCGGCTGGCCGCCCCGGCGGCACAGTGGTCCAAGCGATAGCTTCTGATTACTCGTCCGATATAGGTCCGGGTTCGAATCCCGGTGGGGCATGATTGTTGGTATTTGTCTACGGCACTGGCTCTCTCCCTTCCCTGGAACAAGTGGCCCTAAATTAGGGACGGGCGACTGCTTATAGCACCCTGAGTTACTCACAGTGGTCGTTAACCGCTCCCTCCACCCCCCCGCCAAAAAAAAAACAGTCTGAAGGGGGGAGGCAGACATATGGGGAATACGCTGGATGTGGAAGAATCTCCCATTTCATGTGCTGAATGGCCATTTTGGTCATGTTTGCACTGTGAGGGCGTGCATTATCATGTTGGAGAAGGACACCATGGCGCGGATGCGACCGTTTCTGCTGAATTGTTTTTTTTTTTTTTTTGATTGGAGGTTTAACGACCACCGTGAGCAACTCAATGGGCTATAAGCGGTCGCCCGTCCCTAATTTAGGGTCACTGGTTACAGGGAAGGGAGAGAGCCAGTGCCGTAAGACAAACACAACATCCATGCCTCACCGGGATTCGAACCCAGACCCCTTTCGGACGAATGATCAGAGGCCATCGCTTAGACCACTGCGTCACCGGGGCGGCTCTGCTGAATTGCTCCCTCCACACGGCGGAGTTGTTTACAATAGGGTGCAGCGTTGATGGTCCGATTCCTCGGCAGCATTTCCCAGTGAATAATGCCTTCCATGTCCCACCAGACACACATCATCATCTTCACAGGATGAAGGTCATGTTTTGGACGTGGTGCGGGCATCTTGTTTGGGTTTAACCATTCCCTCCGATGCCTGAAATTCACATACAGGCGCCACTTTTCATCTTCAGTAACAATACGTAACAGAAAGGGTTTGTGTTGCTGAGAAGATTCGCGACAACGGGCGAGCAAGGAACCACATATGGCAACACCCTGATTCTTGTTATCCTTGGTGAGAGTGTGAGGCACCCAAGACCCCAATTTCTGGCCCTTTCCCATATGTTCCAGGTATCACACCACTGTGGCCTGATCATAGTCTATCTCAGTGGCCAATTTGCTTGTAGTTTGATGCGGATCCAAGTGGATGAGATGGTTCAAACGATCCTCATCAAAGTGAGATGGACGACCTGAGCGTGGAGAGTCGTTGAGGTCAAAATTTCCACCTCTGAACCGCTCAAACCATTTGCGGGCTGTCCTCGGAGCAATAGCATCCTCCCCATACACAGAACAAATTTGTCGAGTAGCCTCGACGGCTGTGGATCCCTTGTTAAACTCGCAGAGGAGCAGATGTCGGAAATGTTCATTCCTCTCTACTAGACACTGCATACGTCCGGACCTGAAAATCAAAAAACCATTAACTATATGTACAATCACACAACGCAATATGATTTAGATACACGATATTACTGGCTACATTTTGATATACAACTGGCCATCTGCACCGTCACTACTGACCTGGGAAACACTAGTGAAATAAAACGGCATGAACTTACGCAGCAACCCAATAAATCAAAAAACTGCCAGAATGAAATAATTCCATACCTACAAATAAACATAGAGGGAAATGAATGATCCCCACAATTTTGTATTAAAAGAACAATAAATGCATGCTTTTATGGTTCATAAAGGGAAAGTGAATTTCTTCCAATTTTACAGCTCATAAAAACAATAATAAACTCTTTATGGCCTCGCTTACGAGTGACGGCTGAGAATATTTCTTGGGAGCACTGCACCTGTCTGACAAGCAGCAAATCTAGAATTGAAATGTCATCGTTTCGTTGGCGTCTAGCGGAAGTTTACTGTCAAGATGCATTAAATTGCTGATTAGACTGATTTAAATGCCTAAGTATGGTACTTACCCGCTATTTAAACTTGAGTAACCACTGGCTCGTATCCTTTACCTGAAATAAAGTAGTTAGATGTAGTAGGTTTTTTTTTTTTTTTTTATTGGAGGTTTAACGACCACCGTGAGCAACTCAATGGGCTATAAGCAGTCGCCCGTCCCTAATTTAGGGTCACTGGTTCCAGGAAAGGGAGAGAGCCAGTACCGTAAGACAAACACAGCATCCATGCCTGACCGGGATTCGAACCCGGACCCCTTACGGACGAATGATCAGAGGCCAACGTTTTAGACTACTGCGCCACATTTCTTTTTCGCCGGATAGGACGGGTGTCACTCGTCACGCCGATGATGCCTCTATAGCTCGTATGTCGGGTCTCGTGAGACATTTCTTTTTCACCGAATAGAGAAAAAGAAATGTCATCGGCGTGTAGGGTGTCACCCGCCATGCCGATGACGCCTCTAGCTTGCATGTCGGCGCTCGCAAGCAATTTCTTTTTCGCCGAATAGCTCGCGTGTCAGGTGTCATCCGTCACGCCTATGACGCCACCATAGTTCGTATGTCGGGGCTTGCGAGACATTTATTTTTTCGCCGAATAGCTCGCGCGTCGGGTGTCATCCGCCACGCCTATGACGCCCCTATAGCTCGTATGTCGGGGCTTGCGAGACATTTATTTTTTCGCCGAGTAGCTCGCGTGTCACCCTCCATGCCGATGACGCCCCTATAGCTCGCATGTCGACGCTCGCGAGACATTTCTTTTTCGCCGAATAGCGTGCGTGTCGGGTGTCACCCACCACGCCGATGATGCCTCTATAACTCGTATGTCGGAGCTGGCGAGCCAAAGCTGAGCTTTCACTGCTAAGTTGTGGCCTTTACTGCAGAAAAAATACGAGTGCTGGGTGTGTTTGGGTGAAAACTTATTCGAGTGGAAAGGGTTAAAATATTGGACTATGAATGTACTTCGAATTAAAATATATTCACGTAAGTTTTTCTGCATTTCCATTTTTTTAATATTACTTAATTGCCGCACTGTATATTATACTGCATTGCCGCACTGTATATTTGGCACTAACAAGCGCTGGCTAACAAATGAAATATCTTACGCAACCTTGCCGTTACTTAATGCACAAATAATTTTTCCAGATAGATCTCTAGAAGTGGTGAAACCGCGTCCACAGACAGGTAGAAAAAAATGGAAAATACTGGTTCATGCGTGTGATACCCTTCCTAGAACCGAAGAAATCGGGTTAATACAGGCAAGTCGAGGGACATCATAAGTACACCTTTTTCTACTGTATGTGTCATGTCAGAAGACCTAACTAGGACGTCACCAATGGTTGTAAATAGCATGTTTTTTTACTATAAGCTTAAAACTTAGGGTCTTGGTGATATTCTAAGCTGTGTAATTTGCAGCATTTTCTAGCCCCGCCCCATTTCCTCATTTGGGCAATAAATTTTCCCAAATACACATGCCACGTAGCAGGAAAGCACTCTACGGAATATCGGAAAATGAATACATAAATTCATGGTTTCCCGATTCAGAACAGATTTTTTCAATCCAACGTCTACATACACAGATATCATGGCGAAACATACACTGACGGAAAAAAATCCCAACACCAAGAAGGGGTTGTGTTAGATAAACGACAGTTGGTAGGCGGTGAGAGTACATCTGTAAGATGACGTCTATGCAAATTTCGCGCTCGGCGCATACGTGTGGCGCTAGTAGCGCCACTCGGAACATGCAAAGGAGGTTTGCTGTAAATACGCGCTGTAACGTTCGAGAGCGTTAGTTATCGTTGAGATTCGACGTAGGGTGTTGATGTTAGTCAAGAATGCCTTTAAGAAGACGAAGAAGCCATTATCAACAGCTCACGGAGTTTGAACGAGGTCGTGTAATAGGGCTACGAGAAGGTGGATTTTCGTTCCGCAATACTGCAGAATGACTTGGCAGGAATGTAGCCACTGTGCATGATTGTTGGCAGCGGTGGTCAAAGGAAGGTACTGCCTCAAGAAGACCGGGTTCCGGCCGGCCACGTGGCACTACTGAGAGGGAGGACCGCCATGTACGGCGTATGGCCGTGGCGCATCGTACCGCGTCTGCGACAGCAATTCGAGCTGCAGTTGCCACCACAGTGACACAACGAACTGTTACAAATCGGTTACTTGAAGGACAGCTCCGAGCCAGACGCCCTGTAGCGTGCATTCCACTAACTCCAAACCACTGCCGTTTGCGACGTCAGTGGTGTCAAGCTAGAGCTCATTGGAGGACGGAGTGGAGATCTGTTGTGTTTTCTGATGAAAGCCGGTTCTGTCTTGGTGCCAGTTATGGCCGTGTGTTGGTTAGAAGGAGGCCAGGTGAGTGCCTGCAACCAACCTGTCTGCGGCAGAGACACACTGGACCTACACCTAAAGTTATGGTCTGGGGAGCAATTTCCTATGACAGCAGGAGCACTCTCGTGGTTATCCCACGCACCCTGACGGCACAGTTGTACGTCAGTCTGGTGATTCTTTTTTTTTTTTTTTGATTGGAGGTTTAACGACCACCGTGAGCAACTCAATGGGCTATAAGCAGTCGCCCGTCCCTAATTTAGGGTCACTGGTTCCAGGGAAGGGAGAGAGCCAGTGCCGTAAGACAAACACAACATCCATGCCTCACCGGGATTCGAACCCAGCCCCCGTCGGACGAATGATCAGAGGCCAACGCCTTAGACCACTGAGCCACCGGGGCGGCGTCTGGTGATTCAACCTGTTGTGCTGCCATTCATGAACAGCATTCCAGGGGGTGTTTTCCAACAGGATAACGCTCGCCCGCATACCGCTGTTGTAACCCAACATGCTCTACAGAGTGTCGACATGTTGCCGTGGCCTACTAGATCACCAGATCTTTCACCAATCGGGCACGTATGGGACATCATTGGACGGCAACTCCAGCGTCACCCCCAACCAGCATTAACCGTCCCTGTATTGACTGATCAAGTGCTACAGGCATGGAACTCCATCCCACAAACTGACATCCAGCACCTGTAAGACACAATGCATGAACGTTTGCGTGCTTGCATTCAACATTCTGGCGGTTACACCGGTTATTAATGTACCAGCATTTCACATTTAAAATGGCTCTTCTCGCGCTTACAATAAGCTGTGATCTTGAAACCTTAATCGATTAAATATGTTACCTATACAAATGCATTGCCGCCATTTCATTCCTCTACAACTATTTTTTCGTGGTGTTGGGATTTTTTTCCGTCAGTGTATATACAGTCAACTCCCGATTATCGCCACGACGCGACTTTGCGGTAATATTTTTTTTAGTCGCTAAAATATAAGTAATTTTTAGTCACTAAAATATAAGTAATTTTTAGTCGCGTTCTTTTTTTTTTTTTTTTTTTTTTTTTTAGTCGCTAAAATAGGTCTGGTGGGATTTAGTTGAACACATCACTATCGAAGAAAACTTCTCTCTGATGGAAATTGCGCTTCTGAAGAAAATACAAGTGCCAACACCATAGATCTAACGAAATTAGTGAAATCGGTTCCCGGAGGGGAAAAAGTTGATGAAACTAATATCGCTAAATGGCTGGACTGCGACATACATGACCCTGGATTTGAACATTTAACTGACGAACAGATAATTAATAAAGTAAGAGGAATAGCAGATGAAAACGAAGGAAGTGAAGAAGATGAGGAGATTTCACAGCTACGGGTGTATCATGAATCAGCTTTGCAATATGTCGACGGTTTGCTCGAGTACCTTGAAGGACAAGACGATGCGTTATTAACTGATAAGCTGGTTTTGTGCCGACTGCAGTCCCGAATCAAACAAAAATGTTTTGCTGTAAAATAAAAAACAGAAGATTTAAACAGCTAACGTTTTGAGTACGTATTATGTTTGCAATAATAACAACTAGTCTGAATAAAACATACCACTATGTTATGCCTGTAATTTATAGATTAATTCAGTTTTCCTGTAAAAATTTGGATTATCCGCGAAACTCGTGCAGCCCACTATCGCGGATAATTGGGAGTTGACTGTACATATTTATTCATGCCACTTACTGACAAAATTTCCTTACTTGGAAAATGTGTGTAGTCTTGGTCACATGCGACACAAAGTATTTTCCCAATCTGTCAGAGAGGGACAGCAATTGTAAAAAAACACAAAATACAAAACAACGCTTACTCCCTTAGCGGGATAAACTGTTAATCAGGAAAATTTGAAAATGCATTGATGATAATTTTCATGCTTAACGCCAGCGTTAGAATTTTTTTTTTTTTTTTTTATTGGAGGTTTAACGACCACCGTGAGCAACTCAATGGGCTATAAGCAGTCGCCCGTCCCTAATTTAGGGTCACTGGTTCCAAGGAAGGGAGAGAACCAGTGCCGTAAGACAAACACAACATCCATGCCTCACCGGGATTCGAACCCGGACCCCGTTCGGACGAATGATCAGAGGCCATCGCTTAGACCACTGTGCCACCGGGCCAGCGTTCGAATTACCCAGTGGTCCGCTGGCCGTTGGCCAGTAAACCTTATGCCGGACCATTGAACTGTTGATTGCCGCCTTGGTGGCGCAGTGGTCTAAGCGATGGCCTCTGATCATTCGTCCGAAAGGGGTCCGGGTTTGAATCCCGGTGAGGCATGGATGTTGTGTTTGTCTTACGGCAGTGGCCCTAAATTAGGGACGGGCGACTGCTTATAGCTCATTGAGTTGCTCAAGGTGGTCGTTAAACCTCCAATAATAAAAAAATATTGATTTTATTTACTGGCGTGGATGGCCAGTAAATTTTTTTAACTTGTTACAAACAAGTTAAAAAATGAATTTCTATTTATTTTACCTTACTGTACGGTTTTCTTTTTTTTTTTATTGGAGGTTTAACGACCACCGTGAGCAACTCAGTGGGCTATATAAGCAGTCGCACGTCCCTAATTTAGGGTCGCTGGTTCCAGGGATGGGAGAGAACCAGTGCCGTAAGACAAACACAACATCCAAGCCTCACCGGGATTCGAACCCGGACCCCTTACGGACGAATGATCAGATGCCATCGCTTAAGCCAATGCGCCACCGGGGCGGCCTTTTTAGATTGAAAACTAGTGATAAGTTCATGAAATGCCATTGGATAACAGTTTTTTTTTGTTTTTTTTTTATCCTTCATGATTTGTAAAGAGTGGAAGAAACAACAAATACAGAAAAAAGTTCCCCAGTGCATGTCTTGTAACGACAATAGCAGGTTTTGTCACTTCCGTCCACATCATTCGTAATGAGCAGAAGTAAACAAAATAAATGTCTTGATCTTCCTTGGATTCGCCCACCCTAGTGAATGAAGCAGATACTGACACCAGACACACCCCGACTTTTGCTTCTACCCCAAGAAAATGCTAGCGGAGGAGGTCAATTGGATGTGTGAAGGTACTTTTGCAAATGAGCAATTCACATGAAACTGTTCAATGGGGGGACTAAAACTAACTTCACGGGAAAGTATGGAGACACGAGCAATAAGACGAAAATAAGGAAGAGGAAGAAAAACCCTAAGCAATAAAACATATAAAAAAAAGTCTACTAATGTATGTGAATTTTTGTACCCTTCTTACTTAAAAACAGATTGGGAGTGCACTCTTATTCTGCAATATCACCAATCCATCGGAATCTTATTCCGGAAACATTCTTTGCCCTGTGAATTGACTTTCAAATTAGATGTTAAAAAAAATTAGGGGTAATTCCATTGAAGAGATACGTTATTTTCTACATAAATATTGTAAATGTCTAAGCGCCACTCCAGTGGCGCAGTTGTCTAAGCGATGGCTTCTGATCATTCGTGCGAGATGAGTCTGGGTTCGAATTCCAGTGAGGCATGGATGTTGTGTTTGTCTTACGGCACCGGCTCTCTCCCTTCCCTGGAGTCAGTGGCCCTTAATTAGGGACGGGCGACTGCTTATAGCCCACTGAGTTGCTCACGGTGGTCGTTAAACTCCCTCCGAATCAATATATATAAATATATATATATATAGATAGATAGATAGATAGATAGATATAAATAAGTCAAACTCTCTACACCTTCAACCAAGAACTTCCCGTAGAAATCCCTGAATCCATTTTTTTTTTTATTGGAGGTTTAACGACCACCGTGAGCAACTCAATGGGCTATAAGCAGTCGCCCGTCCCTAATTTAGGGTCACTGGTTCCAGGGAAGGGAGAGAGCCAGTGCCGTAAGACAAACACAACATCCATGCCTCACCGGGATTCGAACCCGGACCCCGTTCGGACGAATGATCAGAGGCCATCGCTTAGACCACTGCGCCACCGGGGCGGCAACCCCACTAAATTAACACACGCAAACTAAAATTAAAACTCTCACAATGCACATACAATAAAAAAAAAAATAATAATAATAATAATAAAAATAATTTTAAACACTTGGGGTCGGGTACCGGGAGCCCCAAGTGTTTAAAATTATTATTTTTATTTTTATTTTATTATTGTTGTATGTGAATTGTAAGAATTTTAATTTTAGTTTGCGCGTGTTAATTTAGTGGGATTCAGGGATTTCTACGGGAAGTTCTTGGTTGAAGGTGTAGAGAGTTTGACTTATATACTCCACCAGTGGTTCTTGCTGCAGTGCGCAGTTTCCGGATGAGTAGGGCAACTTTGTAGTACACTTTAAAAAGATTTTTATTATATTTGTTTGGTTTATATATATATTTGTTTGGGTTTTACATTTCATTATTGGTATTTTATAATTTTGCAGTGTGACTTTTGGGTAACATTTGTCGTTCTTTTTCTTTTTGCTGTGGTCTGGAGTTCATTTGTTGTCATGTACATGTTCGGGAGGTGTTACATGTAGTTATTTATAAATATATGTATTATTCACTCTTGTTTTCCAGCTGCATTGCGCGGTAGCAGAGTGGTATGGGCATGTATCAAAGTAAAATAATGTATATATCATCATCATCATCATCATTGTCAACCATTATCAATCCACTGCTGGACGAAGGTCTCCCCAAGTTTCCTCCACAACGGTCTGTCTTGTGCCAGTCTCCTCCGTGTCACCCCTGCATACTTTCGAATTTCATCCACCCATCTCCCATGTGGTCTTCTTCTGGGTCTTTTCCTGTCCCTTGGAATCCAATCTAAAATTTCGGCTGTCCATCGATGATCTGTCCTTCTGGCAGTATGTCCAGCCCATTGCCATTTCAGGGATTTAACTCTGATCATGATGTCTTCCACTCTTGTCATTTTTCGGATCCACGAGTTCCTCTTCTTATCTCTCCTGGTTACACCAAGTATGCACCTCTCCATGCTTCTTTGAGTTGTCTGCAGCCTTTGTATGTCTCTTTTAGTTAAGGTCCACGTCTCTGCACCATACGTAAGCACTGGAAGGATGCATTGATCAAAAACTTTTCTTTTAAGACATAAAATTTATATATATATATATATATTTGTTTAGTTTTTTGTTTTGTTTTTTTACGAACCAGGGGGCATTTTGGTGGACCAGTGGTTCGCAAATTCTAGTGCTCCACTGGGCCAGTAAAAGATTTATTTCTAATTTTGACACTGCCTAACGCTATCCTTAGCTGGAAGAATTTTTCGAACCCATCTTATGCCAGGGTGAGTCAAAAGTTCCTAACCTGGAAAATGTGTGCAGTCTTGGTCGCATGCGAGACAAAGTATTTTCCCAGTCAGTCAGTCAGAGAGAGAGAGGGACAGTAATTGTAAAAAAACATTTACACAACCTAGATGGAATTTAAGATTTTTTTATCAACCAGACGTTTAGAAACAGACATCGTGTACTCCCTTAGCGGGATAAAATGTTAAGGAAAATTCGAAAATGCATTGATGATAATTTTCATGCTTAACGCTATCCGTAGCTGGAAGAATTTTTCTAACTCATCTTATACCAGGTGAGTCAAAAATTCGGCCGTCATGAGCTACACATACTGTTGGGCATTCATTTCTCAGCGCAAAGCGCACCAGCGTCGGAATAATGTAACTCGACTGTGTATATTATTGTGCTTCTGGTTGTACCTGTATTGATATTATTGTGAGTATTTGTTGACTTTAATAGAATTCTAGACGAAACCCGCCGGAATCGACGGTTAGTTGTTGTTGTTTTTTTAATAATAAACTCGTATGAAACCAACAAATGTAAACTTTATTAGATTGACAAATTCATTCAACCACTTCAGTTAAGACAATAGTCCAGGTTCGTGATTTTTTTTTTGTTTTTGACTGAAGGTTTAACGACCGCCGTGAGCAATTCAATGGGCTATAAGCAGTCGCCCGTCCCTAATTTAGGGTCACTGGTTCCAGGGAAGAGAGAGAAAGAGAGAGAGCCAGTGCCGTAAGACAAACAAAACATCCATGCCTCACCAGGATTCGAACCCGGACCGTTCACGAACGAATCATCATAAGCCAGCGCTTAGACCACTGCGCCACCAGGGCGTGATCAGCATCACGACTGCACCCTTTTTCAGTCGTAAAATGTGAGGCTAAAGTCCACTCATCTCGATCGTGTGCAAAAATTCAACTGGATAGCACACTCTTTCACTCCCATCTTCAGTCACAACTGTGTTTGTAAATGTTGTTGGAATGAGATTCGTGCTGCGAATGCTCTTCACTCGTCGGAATCAACGGTTAGTTTTTTCGGGGTTTTTTTTTTATTGTTTTTTTTTTTTTGAAAAGAATAAACTCATATGAAACAACAAATGTTAACTTTTTTTGATTAACAAATTCATTCAACCACTTCAGTAAAGACAATAGTCCAGGTTCGTGATTTATTATTATTATTATTATTTTTTGACTAAAGGTTTAACGACCACTGTGAGAAATTCAATGGGCTATAAGCAGTCGCCCGTAATACTTGGTCAACGGAATGTTTATTTACATCTTTACATAACGGGAAACGTCTTACCTACGTGAATAAACTGGATCGAATGAATGTTAAATTGTATATATACATCACACAGTCCAACGACATAACACAATCTGGTGTTCGAGAGTGTTCGCTGTTCCGATGAGAAGAACTTTTATACCAATACATACTAGCGTTGTTTTGCGCAACGGTTGGCTCAGAAAAGAGACTTCGGACTATCTCAGTCCCCCCATGCTACCGCCTTCAACAGCGCGTGAGTCAATCGCACGCTTCTCCCATAGACTTTACATGGAAAATTTAACACCCCACAACGCCCGAACCGTTGCCCCAATTTCATTTTTCTCTTTGACTGGCACATCTACATAGTAAGACCTTTATTTTGATACCTCAACCATATCTTTACGTTCAGCCGTTCTCTCAAAATAGGACTCACAGTAAAAAACCTTATGGAATTAATATATAGATTCCCCTTTATTACGAATGTGGTACAAACGAGCCAATTATCTTTACTTTATTTTACTTATAGCTAAATCGTATTATCATTTACTTTTTCGTAATTTCCTTCACTAATAAGTGTCGTAATCACATTATGTTTTGGACACTTTCCAGTTTGTAATGTCCTTCATTAATAAGTGTTGATGTATTCACATTATGTTTTGGACATTTTCCAGTTTGTATAGTTATGGTGTTTCATGTATTTAAAGCTGTTTGGTGTGGTATAGCCAAAAATTATAATAAATTCAATTCAATTCAAATTCAAAGATCCTGTGCCTCTGACAACCGGGTAATACTTATCAGGGTAGCTTTTCCAAGAACTTTCATCTCACAGGATTTTTGCACAATGCCATGGAAACTTTGCATAAATGCATTTGTAAAACGTAATAATGCAGTTTACTTTCTTCGGTGAACTTCAACTTCGCAATCAACGTTTCTTCTGAAACAAATGTTATAATTCGTTTAATAAAACTACTGTGTGTCGTACCTGTCATGTTATTTTCTCACCCTGATTGTTCACGTGAAACAGTTTATTCGTTTATAAAAGTGTGCACTTCCTATGTTTGAGAATAAAATTAATAGCGTCTCCTCACACATTGCCGTGATTGAAATTCTGGGACGGGAAAAACCAGTTAAAATGAAGCTGACGACGAACGTGTTTATCGCAAAAAGGAAAGTGTTAAGTCAAACAACGTTAGAGAACATTTACGTCTTAATATTCCTCAAAGGACAACGCGTTGTCGCACTTTCGGCAAAGTTTCCATCGAAACAACTTTTTAGTTATTTAGCGTAGACAGTTGCACACATGCACATAGCTGGCCTAAGTTAAAAGCTGACGACTGGGTTGACTAAACCACCAGCAGAGCAGAACAAGGCGTAAAGACAAAACAAACAGAGTACGCAAACCAAAGCGGCGGAGAATGGCAAAGATGAACAAACCAGCACCAATATGTGCAGCGAATAGCAAACATAATCTAAGGCTTAATATGCAAACCAAACATAGAAACATTGGAAAACATAATTAACTAAGGAATCAATACTAATGCACGAGGGACAACACTTCTTTATCTATAATTTTCGTCATTTAATCAGGACCTTAATAATCGTTAACTTGTTCGGAGAGTTACTTCAGAATAGCATTTCAATCTATACACAAAATTAATTGATGTTATGCTTTCAGCAACCCTCTCTTTATCACTGTTTCTTTCAAGACATTTTTTGACCGGTGGACAAATGGAACCTTAGAGAGGGCAAATTTGCCATTTGCTATAAATATATATATACGGTTGAGTAACATTATTGTGACCAACAGCTAATATCCAGAGTAACCGCCAGCTGCAACGCGGACAGCAACTAGACGGGCTGGGAGTGACTCAATAAGGTGCCGGAAGGTGTTCACACAGCCTCCCCGGTGGCGCAGTGGTCTAAGGCGCTGGCCTCTGATCATTCGTCCGTAAGGGGTCCGGGTTCGAATCCCGGTGAGGCATGGACGTTGTGTTTGTCTTACGGCACTGGCTCTCTCCCTTCCCTGGAACCAGTGACCCTAAATTAGGGACGGGCGACTGCTTATAGCCCATTGAGTTGCTCACGGTGGTCGTTAAACCTCCAATCAAAAAAAAAAAAAAAAGGTGTTCACAGGTATGTAGAGCCATACTGACTGCAGTGCATCTGACAGTTGCTGGAGGGTGCGTGGTGGAGGATCCATACAGCGAACAACACGATCGAGGTGGTCCCACAGATGCTCAGTTGGGTTTAAGTATGGGGAATTAGGGGGCCAGGGAAGTACTTTGAAGTCTTTACGTCGCATAGTCGCACTGGAAGATACCATCCGCCCCAAGGAAGGCAATCAGCATGTATGGGTGTACGTGGTCTGCAAGGATGAATTCATGACGAATTCGGTCCATAGTGCCTTCCTCAGGTATGAGTGGACCCAGAGAATGCCACTAAAACATTCCACAGACCGTAACGCTGCCCCCACCAGCTTGTGTTCTTCCAGCAATGGTTGAAGAGTGTTTGTTCTCCGATGTTTCTCGCCCTTTACGCCAACGTCCATCCGTTCGATGAAGCAAAAAACGCGTCTCATCGGAGAAGGCAATCCTTTGCCAATCAGCGGAGGTCTAACTCCGATACTGCCGTGCAAATGTAAGCCTTTTATGCCGATGCATCTTCATTAGCATATGTGCAGTAACCATCCGTCTGCATCGGAGCCCCATACGCAGCAGGGTTCGCTGAACTGTCGTTTTAAACACACTTCTGATAGGCCCCTATAGTTCATTCGGCCAGTGAGTTGCTCCACTGTAGCTTGCCGATTGGCTCTCACGCACCTTCGAAGCCGATGTTCACCTCTCACATCAATGGCCGGTGGTGCTACGCAGTTTGCACGTCACTTATTCGCAATGGTGCCATTTCTCCAAACACGATACACTTTAAGCACAGCAGCACGCGAACAGTTCACAAACTGCGCTGTTTCAGTAATGCTGCCACCTTTGGCCCGAAAGCCGATAACCACCCCTTTTTGCAAATCTGATAAATCGCTCCTTTTGTCCATGACAGCAACAAGTGATATGCTTTCAGAATGCCTGCAGCACACCATATATACCCTCCAAGTCAGCTCACGACACGTGCCTTCATTCATTGGCTACGCGCTGTTGACGTCAAAAGTAGGAGGTTGTTACAATAATATGACTCGACTGTGTAATATATGTGTGTGTAATAATACTGTATAATTTTTAACTACTGTATCTACATACATAAAAGTAATTACTATATATATAGTACAGGAATGTATTTAGAGGGGGCTAGGAGGTTCTTAGCCCCGAAAGTGATTCATTTTTTTAAGTTTTTGGTTAAAATGCGACTTACATTAGAAACAAAATGCCTTAATTTAATAAAAAATCATCAACTTGCATTAGAAAAAAAGAGCTTTAATTTTTCTTTTAATTTTACATTAATTTTGTTCTGGTGGATTTCAAAAACTAAGTTTTCGTCGGCCCCCAGAAATTTTTTTTTACATACGCCCCCAATGATAGTTATTGCTTCTTCAAACATTTCAAGAACTTGCTTCAGCTAAACGAGGGGGCGAGCGGTTCAAGGTGTGGGTGTTGGTTTCCGCAGGCTTGAAATTCTCATCTATTTAAAATCCATTCAACACACTCCTGATCCTGAATCGTGATTCCCTGACTATGAGGTATGATTAGTCTACTTATTATATTTTGAAGAATAGCATGCTTCTTAATACACTTTTTAGCAAAATAAACTATAATACTTGAACAAATATTAAAAATATATATATATATAATTGGAGAAATGTTTGTAGCATCAAAAGAAAGGAAACTTTCTTTTTCATTATAGCCTGATTTATTAACTTTTGGCACGATAACATATAATATATCCGGGGGGGGGTCGTTTCCGGAAGGTTTGCCCCCCACACACACACACACACACCCTGTATGCCTGAAAGAAACACTACTCTTTATGTTTAAGCGCGCACTAAATGTATTAGGAACTCAAATACGGCTATACGTGATTTATTAAATACACGCAACCTTAAATATACAAACGCTAATAAGTTTCTCTATGTATTAGAAACTTCGATACGCTCGGCTACATATAAATACAAACTGGCTACTCTATTTATTGCATACCCCTAACTAATATTCCTTTGACCGCCACAGGAGGTGACTACACCGCGGACATGACGTTCGTACTTTCCATAGAAGTAAATTCTGAACACGACGGGACTGTTTTAGGTCCACTCGTACACTGAAGAGCAATTGAATTAGAGACAGCTGGCGGTATGCAAATGTGGCGCTGTGGGGGACCCTGTAAACGGGAACGACATGACATATGCAGCGATTCGACAATATAAAGAGTGATTCGACGGGAATCAGTAAGAGTCGGACGCGGTATACGAAAGATCTAAGCGCATTTGGTCGTGGGCAAACTGTCGGGGACCGACGAATGGGTTACTCCATCTCGGAAGTCGTGCAGGCACTGGAATTTTCACGAGCCACTGTGTCACGGGTGCACCGTGAGTACATCGAATCCGGTAAAACCATACCTGCAAGGGCCAACTGCCGTGGATAACAGCGTGTGAATGAGCGGGGTCATCGTCGGCTAGCTCGCATTGTAACAGCGGATAGACGGGCCACAGTGCAAGAAATCACTCGGCAATTTAACGCCGATGCACAAAACGCGTAAGCAGCCACACCATCCAGAACCATCTTCTCGTTACGGGGTACAGAAGCCATCGTCCCAAGAGGGTACTGCTGCTGACCGCACATCACACGATGCAAAGATTAGCATGGGCGCGGGAACATTGCCACTGGACCCGAGACATGTAGAAAAATGTTGCCTGGACTGATGAGTCGAAATTCACGTTGGTACATGCGGATGGCAGGTTACGAGTACGGCGCAAACCACATGAAGCGATGGATCCTTCTTGCCAGCAGGGTACTCTTCAAGCTGGTGGGGGTGGCATTCTCGTCTGGGGACTATTTACGTGGACTGAAATGGCACCCCTGGTACGTGTGACATCGTCCCTCACAGGTCAACGTTACCGAGATATCCTGGACGACCATTTGCTCCTGTTTGTGCGCCTTCAACATCCCACTGGGGACCTCATCCTGCAACAAGACAATGGCACCGTGCCATCGCTCCCGAATTGTATCCGAATGGTTGGATGAACACTCCACCGACGTAGCCTTGCTTTTTGGCCAGCTAGGTCACCTGACCTCAATTCCATCGAGCACATCTGGGATGCCATCGAGAGAGATGTTCGAGGCTTTGACCCCCTCCATCAAATCTTCGTGAACTGTGGGAGCTTGTTCAGGGGTCGTGGATCCGTATGGCTTCCCAACGATTCCGGTGTCTTGTCGAGTCCATGCCAAGACGAATCGCCGCCGTCATCAGGACGAAAGGTGGTGCTACACGTTACTGGACAGGTATCTCTAATTCAATTGCTCTTCAGTGTATATCCCACAAGTCACGCAGAAAGTCGGCAAGGATCGAATGGATTCGCCCGGAACGCTACATCTTGCTTCAAAGGATTTCGATGGAATGGACAACTGCAATTTGAAAGGCCCCAGTACAGTGATATACGTGCTTAAGTTTCTTGAAACAATTGCTCATGACGCAAAACCAATAAACAGTGGCATTGTCGCTCTAGAATTTTCTAACTCCGCAACGACGAAATGATGGTTTTCCTTTTCTTGATGTTAGAGCACCGGATGTTAAGCACTCATGTCCACTAGCTCTGGATTGTAGCAAAACTATTCCTCCTCACGATGAGAGGCAATTTTCGTCTAGCCCTGTCTTGTACAGTTATTTTAAGCCACCTTCGTCGGGGAGGCCTTAACGAATCGAGATGCGATTAATGAAATACCATACATAGTCCATAAGATTTGTAATTTCCCCAGGTTTTTGTTGTTGTTGTTGTTTTAGTTTGGGGGTTTAACAACCACTGCGAGCAACACGATGGCAGTCCTTAATTTAGGGTCACTGATTCCAAGGAAGAGAGAGGGCTACAGCCGTAAGACAAACTCAACATCCAAGCCTCACCGGGATTCGAACTCGAACGGTCAGAAACCATCGTTTAGACCACTGCGCCACCGGGGCTGCTTCCCCATGTTGCATCCTGTATTGCAGTATAAAGGCATTTACAGGAGAGAGCAGTCATGAGGCACATATCGGGCGTCGTCCATACAGCACAAAACGTTTCAGATATGTATCAATAATGTTGCAATCTCTCATTTTCGTTACACTTTCAGATCTTACAATTACGTTTCTGCAACATCTATTTTGGAGCATAACTCTTTGTACATTACGGCTACGTTAAAATTTCACCAATACTACTGTTTTATAATTTCCATTGTACATAATTGCCATCTTGATGTTACATTCCGGCGATATTTAACATTTTTGGTTTGGCAACGGCGTGGACGCGCATGCGCATTTATGCCATTTCACCGAAGCACTCTCGTATTCGTATTCCCACGTGCTACTGGGATATTCTTTGGTGATACTGTCGTACTCGAGTTAGCTAGTTAGTTGATTTAATATTTAATCCTAACCACTCAAATGACTACAGTCTGTGCAAGAGTAAAAACCTATAAAACTTTTAATGGCTATAGATAAAACCTTACATAAGACCTTTCGGATCGTAAAATACGAGCCATCATCAGATGTTACAAGTGCTGGCAATACACAAAATATACGCAACAGGAACAGCCCTCAACTCAACTGGTGTGATCGCTGGGAGGAGTCAACATAATCCAAAATTTGATTGGATATTGTAGTTGTTGGAGTCAGAGTTGTTTGTACAGGAATACCTCCGGGAACAATGCTGGGTATAATCAGGAAGTGCCGATTTCCAAGGAGCCGGTATGAGTTCCGGTGTGTTATCGTTGCACACCCTATCCCCGAAAGAATGAATGAAAATGCTTTCTGTAAACCTGAGCTGTGATCTGGACATCGGAACGTTCAGTACAGAAACATGATCCCAAACTGGAACGTGGGAGCCCTGGCTGACTAAACGTGACATTACGGTCGAATTTGCTTTCATTCTTATATCAAACTTATGTTCAGCCAACCTAGTCCTGAGAGTCCGAAAAGTAGATTATATGTATACTTTTACTGTTTCCGTGGGCAGCACAGGCTCCAACGGTATCAGGTATACACCATGCTTATGTGTTAAGTCCACTGAATCGCGGTCGCTCTTGATGGAAGAGAGCAAGTTAATAGTTCTTTCCCGAAAATTAATGAGATGTCTTTTACAGATCCTTTTTAGGGCAAACGTTATCCTAGGATCATACATGACTGATCCTGCAAAATGTCTTTGTGGTCGCTTATTGACTGGTTGTAATGTAGGTAAGTTATTCTTCTGTAGTCTACCAAGCAGTCCATACACCATCTGTGCAGTATATCCATGTTCCTCAGCAATACAAACTATCTTGCCGATTTCTTGACGGCGTAGGAGCTGGGTTGCCGAGTGCGTAGAGGCGCGTCTCAAGAAATAGATGATGACCGATGTTGTTGTTTTTTTGTTTGTTTTTTTGACACCAGGGATGAGCCGATGAATATGGAATAATTGACGTACACGAATCCGATTTCCTGAATACTGAATAAGTCACTTGGTTAGAACGAGAGTTACGAACCAGCCATAAATCTAAAAAGGCTAAAGTGTTGTTGTCCTCAATTTCAACTGTAAAATCAATTGGCTCATATTGACTGGACATTTGAGAAACGAATACGTCAAGGTCCTCCCTTGAATGGGGCCAAAACATTAGCACATCGTTTATGTACCTCGTATATAGTAATGGTCTGTAGTCAGATTCTCTTAGGACCTTTTCTTCTAAATTCTGCATAATAACTTCTGCTAGAATTGGGGACAGGGGTGATCCCATCGGGCCCCCTCCTGTTTGTCTGTAAAGAACCTGATTGTACTTGAAATAGGTTCTCCTGTATATTAGCTTAAGAGCCTCCATTACAGCATTTACCTCCGAATCAGACGCTATCCCTATAGAGGTTAGCTTGTCTCTTATAATATCGTGAACCAACTCCACCGGAACACTGGGAAAGAGAGAAGTGACGTCTACTGATACTAATATGTAACGTAGGTTCATGTTATTAACAGATTTTATTCTGTCGATTACCTGTTGAGTACTGGACACTGAATATCTAGAGACCGCTGTTAATAGTTTTAAGTATTTAGCTATGGCACTTTCTAGAGGCCTAGTTGGACTTGTTCTGGCCGATACCAAGGGGCGGATTGGGTGGCCATCTTTGTGTAACTTCAATTGTCCAAATAGTTCAGGGACTCTTGGCCCAGAAACCGAAGTTAGGCTTGATTTTATACTGGTGGGAAGGGCTGAATGATTTTTAATATGGCTAACTGCTGTTATAGTTGCTGCAGAGGGATCCTTGCAAATAATCTGGTGTGGTATCTTTTGAATCGCAAGTACCATTTTGTTGACATACTCTTCTCGATTCAAAATAATTATGCTGGAAGATTTATCTGCAGATATTATGGCAATGTTTTTGTTCTTGCGCAATAATTGTAGTTGTTCTTGCTCAATCTCAAAGTTCGTTTTAACCCGGTGCTTTTTAGCAGATTGGGTTGCTTTTATGATATTACTCATTTCGTACTTAGATTGTTCCTGTTCGTCTAGGGGAAGGTTTTTAACAATATTTTCTACCTGCGGTATGAGATTAAACTTGTTAAGCTTAGATGCCGGATAAGCAAATTTTCTACCCCTGTTCAGGGCTCTTATTTGGTTCTCATTCAAAGTTATGTCACTAAGATTCATGAAACGAGGCTTACCATTTTCAGCAGGATAACCTGGGCTATGGCGTCGAACACCTTTCCTGGTTAGAAATTCTTGAGCCACTAAGTTCCTAAGTTTATGAGTATGTCTAGCATTGTACCTTGAAACTTCATAATCTATGGATGACAGGAGCACAGCAAGAGATCTATCAAGAAGCAAAGGATTAACCATCGCAGCAGTCCAAAGCCAAGAGCTGTAAGATTTCCTGTGCAGATAATCCAAGAATCTTCTTTTAAGACGAATTTTCATTAATAGTCGTTTGAATTCAGCATTCCTCATTATGTTATAGTCCCTCCTCGACCACGATGGACTGCCAATGGTAAGGTACTTTGGTATGATATTAAGTTGCCGGCAGATAATTATATCAGTTAAGCGATCGCGATTCAATGGACTTAACACATAAGCATGGTGTATACCTGATACCGTTGGAGCCTGTGCTGCCCACGGAAACAGTAAAAGTATACATAGGACCTACTTTTCGGACTCTCAGGACTAGGTTGGCTGAACATAAGTTTGATATAAGAATGAAAGCAAATTTGACCGCAACGTCACGTTTAGTCAGCCAGGGCTCCCACGTTCCAGTTTGGGATCATGTTTCTGTACTGAACGTTCCGATGTCCAGATCACACCTCAATTTTACAGAAAGCATATTCATTCATTCTTTCGGGGATAGGGTGGGCAAAGATAACACACCGGAACTCATACCGCTTCCTTGGAAATCGGCACTTCCTGATTATACCAACCAGTGTTCCCTGAGGTATTCCTGTACAAACAACTCTATGACTCAAACAACTACAATATCCAATCAAATTTTGGATTATGTTGACTCTTCCCAGCGATCACGCCAATTATGTTGAGGGCTGTTCCCGTTGCGTATATGTATTTTTTGTGTATTGCCAGCACTTGTAACATCTGATGATGGTTCGTATTTTACGATCCGAAAGGTCTTATCTAAGGTTTTATCTATAGCCATTAAAGGTTTTATAAGTTTTTACTCTTATTTTAATCGTGCACAGATAGTAGTCATTTGAGTGGTTTTGATTGAATTGGCACGAATTGGGTTTTTTTTTGTTTTTTTTTTTGGACATATTTCATCCTTTTTTTTTTTTTTTTTTTTTTTATTCCAGATCATCTGAAAGTAAGTAATTGTTTTGATTTATATAACTTTTAAATTCAAAAAAGCATTTTATAAAATCTAAGTAGATGGCTGTGTTGTATTAGTATACTATACCAGCATGTTTTTTTTTTTTTTTTTTTTTTTTGTGGAAGCTGAGAAATTTTATATTGGTAAGTATTTAGAGAAATGACGAATTTGATTCTTTCTTATTTTCGCTAAAATATAGTCTATTCCACATGTAAAATAGAACTTCGACACTCTCATTTGGAACCGATTTTTTATTTCTTTTGTTATCAATATACACTGGCCTGCAAAAATTAAGGACGAGACTGTTTTTCGAATGTAACGTCGTGCAGAAGTGCTCCACATCGACTCAAATCATACCATAAGATCCCCAAAATGTAAGAATATGGGACAAGTGAGCAAAACCGTCCAAACAAGGAATCCAAAGGATACAAAGGCACTTTGTTGAAAAGGTAGCTTCGAGCAACAACTGGACAGAAGACGGAAACGTCCATGTGACAGGCGGCTGCGCAGAAAAATCCAGTCTTTAGTAGGGAATATGATCACCCCTGACTGCGTTGCAGGATTTACAACGTCTGGCCATGCTGAGGACGAGGTTGTCAAGGAGCTGTTGAAGCATCGCGGCCCATTCCCCTTGTAGCGCCAATCGCAGCTGCGGAATCATTGCAGGCGGCTGGTGACGTGCTGCCAAGCGTCTCCCGAGAAGGTCCCACACGTGTTCGATTGGATTTAGGTCCGGGGACCTTGCGGGTCAATCCATGCGTTGAATATCTTCACTCTCCAACAGCTCTGCGACAGCCACTGTACGATGAGCTGTAGCGTTGTCGTCCATGAAGAGGAACTCAGGACCCAAAGCAGCTCTAACCAGACGCACGTGAGGCAGGAGAACCTCGGTACAATAGCGGACACCAGTGACTGAACCTCCTTTGGAGATGTCGAGGTCAGTACGGCTACCAAGCATGATACCGCCCCAAACGAGAACTCCGCCACTTCCAAACCGGTCCCTTTCGATGATGTTGGAGGTGTGATTGCGTGTTCCCTGCTCTCTCCAGATGTGTATACGTCCAGAATCGGCTCTCATCCGTAAAGAGAACTCGACCACATTGCTGATGTGCCCAGTTCTTGTGTTACTGGCACCACAGAAACCGCCGTTTCCGGTGAGCAGGCGTTAATGGCACACACCGTACTGGTCGTCGTGCAAATAGACCACCTTTGTGCAGCCTCCTGAATACGGTAAAACGCGATAACGGACGTTCAGTTGTCTGTTGCATGTGCCTTGCGATTTCTCCCGCTGTCTGCCGTCTGTCTCTTCTCGCCTGTAGGACAATATACCGGTCGTCCGCCGCCATGGTTGCTCGTAGACAACCACTGCTAAACTCTCGGACAGCTGTTCCTGTAGTTTGAAATGCTCTCCAAGCTCGTGAAACGATGTTGTGAGCGATCCCGAACTCCTCGGCCACACTAGTCACATTTCGACCTTCTTCCAACTTCCCAATGACGCGACCTCGGGTAAAGTCATCCAGAGGACGTCTACTGGATTGCCTGTTGGCCATATCACACGGTGGCAGCAACTCGACGTCGTTCAAACCGATGTACACCGTGCAATAGCTTTCACCGAATCGCTGAGCGTACACCGCCCGTGTGCTTTATACCCTTCCGACACCCCCCCCCCCCTCGTCATGCTGCACATATGCGCATGCCCTACCGTACCGGACCCTAGTTTATCTCCTGAGTAGTCTTTCGGTCCATTCTGCCTGCTCGTTCCGCTGTTATGCTAATTTCTCCTCTTCGGCCTTAATTTTTGTACACCAGTGTATAAACGCCGCCACTGTTTCCAATGGACAGTGGACTGCGTTGAACCTGTGAAAACGTAAACAACTCGTAATACGACTGTAGTTGCTTTTGAAACAGCTGTCGAGTGTAATATTTTTTATTGCGATTTTACAAAGTTTATTACAGCTATAATGTTCAACGTAGTAAATACGTAACAGCAATATGATGATGTCACAAATATCTTTCAAATACGTAACAGTAATGTAACGAAGTTACAAATACGTAACAGTAACGTGAAGTTGGTATGTTGAAGTTACAAAGACCTTTCACTGCAACGTATCGGTTATGTTTCAAAGTTATGTAACGTTTGAGGACATTTTGACGTAACAACTGTAAGGTTTCTGAAACATTACTGTTACATTGCACAACGTATCTGAAAAGTCTCAATGTTTCAGTGCTACGTACTAGTAACATATACGAAATATTCTGTGCTGTGTGGGCGCATTTGCATATCCATAATGCTAGTGATGACGTTCCCGTTCGTTCGCGAATTCATTTATTTCCT
Source organism: Macrothele yani (assembly GCA_039090855.1). Classification (NCBI taxonomy): domain Eukaryota; kingdom Metazoa; phylum Arthropoda; class Arachnida; order Araneae; family Macrothelidae; genus Macrothele; species Macrothele yani. Next base: position 123,492,960 of record CM076996.1, read on the forward strand.
TGGGGGTGGTGTTAATGTTTTTCTTTTGTTTGTTTGTTTTTTTTTTGTTTTTTTTTTTTTTTGGTTGAAGCTGAGAAATTTTATATTGGTAGGTATTTAGAGAAATGACGAATTTATCTAAATACCTACCAATATAAAATCCAAGGCATGGAGAAATCGCCCTTCAATTTATGTGGCCGCTAGTTCTACGGAAAGGTCAGAGTCAGCCAACTGGGAATTGGGAGAGTGCAGCATAAAATAACTGACGAAAAGTCACAAAACTATGAGACAGTTTGTTTTCTGACCGATTCGGACTCGTTCCATCACTTATTACTGTATCCATGGTTCATACTTTTATTCGACCACAGAATTCCAGGGCATTTTCAGGACTTAATTTTTTTTCCATGAAATGCGAACCAGATTACTCCTACTTAAATCGTACAGTTCAAACTGTAACCTACAACAAACATCCCCTACAGGTTTTAGGGAACTTAATACAGAACACAGAATTTTTAAAATGATAGAGCACCTAATAAGAAACTTACAATGACAGATAAAAACTGAAATACCAAAACACTGTCGCTGAAAATGTAACCAAATTTAATTTCTACAAAATTTTTATGCATGCTACACTGCAATGGTTTTCAAACAAATTTGTTTCTACTCTGACTTTAATTCCATTATCGAAGCAAATCATGCAATAAAAAATTGTAAATCTCAAAAATACATAGTTATAAAAGTTATATCTAAACCATAATTATGTCATTACTCTTGAAATGCTTTCATATACCACAATAATCGTCAAAAAAATAGTTGCACCCAGAAAGAAGCAACTGAAAGGAATGAAACTTGGTGGGTAGGTTTGACATCGTGAGACATGCAAATGATTCAAGTATCACACTCAGCCGCGCATGAGATGCCAGCAAGGAGGGGTCGTAGCGCTGTGACTGACCAGCTATATAAGGTAGTCCCGTTGCGCGTGCTTGCCATTTTGACTCGTGCTGTTGCGTTGGTTGCATTATTTGCAAGTGAAGTATGCCTCGGAGAAAAGTTCGAAAGCAATTCGAGCAGTTGGAGGAGTTCAAGAGGGGCGGCATCGTGGGGCTCCGGGAAGCGGGATGGTCTGATCGCCGCATTGCGCGCAATACCGGTCGTGCGGATATCACCAATGCACGCTGATGGCGGCAGTAGATAGAACAACGCACGCAGAAGCGACAGGAAGGGTCTGGGAGACCTAGACAAACCACGGAGGGGACCGACGGGTTGTCCGACATGCGCGGAGTGACCCAACAGCCACGATTGCGGATATTCAGCGATCAGTGGTATACCCTCCATGCGTCGTCCGATTAGTGCCAGCACCATTGGCAGACGGCTGCACAACGTAGGACTACACGCACGCAGACCGTTACGACGACTGCCCTTAACACCATTGCATCGTCGCCAAAGACTGCAACATTTGGTATCGTGCCAGACTATCATGGAGCCACTAAGAAGGGCAGCGGGTGATCTTCAGTAACGAGTCTTGCTTTTGTCTTGGAGGAGACGACCGACGAATCAGTGTGTTGAGACACCGTGGTCAGCGCCAAGAGAAACGGTTTGTTGTCGAGCGACACACGTCCAGAAGGCCTGGTGTCATGGTGTGGGGTGCAATTACCTACGATGCCAGATCACCTTTTGTGTTCATTGCAGGCACTTTGACAGCCTAACGCTACGTTAATGAGGTCCTGCAACCAGTGGCTTTACCTTTCCTGAACGCTCACTCCGGTTCAATTTTCCAACTGGACAACGCTCGTCCGCATAGTGCTGCTGTCTCGAGAACTTGCCTTCAAGGCACCGACACTCTGCCATGGCCGCCGCATCTCCAGACCTATCGCCGATTGAAAATGTGTGGGATGCTATTGGACGCGCAATCCACACTCCACCCCTACCGCATAATCTGCAGGAACTGCATGAGAAGATTAAAGATGCATAGGATTGCTTATCGCAGGACACCATTAGGAACCTGTATAACTCCATGCCGAGACGTCTGGCATGATGTGTGAGCAAACATGGCGGCCCGACGCCATACTGAGAGACACTACTTATTGGCGTGTAGCTCAATAAATATTGCCCATATCAGTTTCAATGTTTAATCATTTATTGTTCCTGGTAACCTTTACCTTTCTCCCGAATAGCATTGCAATCCGACACGTCCTTCTGGGTGCAACTATTTTTGGGACGATGAGTGTATAAACTAAATATCGTTTATATTTAAGCAGTTTGAAATATTACTCACGTTGGAAAATTAAGGATAAGGAAAGGTGAGATTTAGAGTAAGCGTTTTTCATATTAAGGTGGTTTCACCTAAAATCTCTGCCTTATGTTTCCAATAGTAAAACTTCTTTACATATTTTCTTCGCAATTAATGTATTCCCAAGGATGGAAATTTGCCCATCGATAAAACTATCTTTAAGTTACAGCATGGGATACTTAATACTTGCTAAAACATGACCATAATTATACTAAAAATCAATCGTTTTTCTTTGAGTAATGTTTAGACCTGTTAATAGATGGCGCGACCTGTACACTGATAACGTCAGGAGGCAAACAAGTGTTGGACTGATTAATTGTGGTCACGTTTTAGCAAGTATTAAATATCCCATGCTATAATTTAAAGTTTGTTTTATCGATGTGCAAATTTTCATCCTTGGGGATACATTAATTGCGAAGAAAATATGTAAAGAAGTTTTACAACTGGAAACATAAGGCAGATATTTTAGGTGTCGTAGCTATATATTTTTTCCTGACCACTGCCCAACCGGGGCGGCATTCAGTTTATGCTTTAAATGATTTGTATATTCACGTAATAAGTCATAGCCTCTATAAATTCACAGTGAAGTTTTTGGTGTAAGTAAAACTATGGAATAAACTAGTAGTTGCAGTTGAATAAAATGTTTCAATGAAAGCAATTGAATAAAATGTTTTCAATGAATGTCAGGAACAGAACCTATTCTGTAGAATGGCACTTCATCAAGACTATAGTGGCAGCAAGGATAACCAGCGGTCCCTAGTGCAGCAGGTGTAGGGTGGGTCAAAGAGTGCACTGAAACCAATGACAATTAAAGATTTTCTGAGCAGCAACATGTACGCATGGAAAAGGGTAGAGCGAGGGGTGAAAAAGTCAGCACAGAGACCCTCCTTAGACAGGGCTGCTCCTTAGATCTCTCGTAATGAGATGAGATGAGAAGTCCTGAAGGTAAAAAGCAGCAGGCAAGGAAATAGACTACTGCAGCACAGTGGGTGGGACACTAAGCCCTGAGGTGGGGTAGGAGCAAAGGGGCATTGCCAGAAAAAGAAAGGGGTGGATAACTTCTTTTGTTTCGAGTAGCTCTGGAAGAACCCAGCACCAAATCATGAAGGAAAGAAAACAGTTAACACACTATCAGAAGAGAAACATAACATGCGATGGGGGATGGAAGGAGATCTGTCCCAGTGGAACTGGGTACACGCATAGTGGACCTCTGTCTCTTCTCCTCTGGGGGAGTAGGTTAAATACAAAAAAAAATTGACTTTGGTTTAAATCTTTTTCAAGAAAAAATGTACAAAATTTCTAAAAAAAAAAAAAAACGCAGAAAATTTCCGGAATACAACGCCAAAAATTTCCGGAAAATAAGCACCCCTGCGCCAAAGACTACTAAGCACCGATTTTGAAAAAATTCAAAAATTTTCAGAATGCCTGCTCTACTGATTGGTTTTGAAGAAGATACTGTTGGGATTAGGGAAACATGCATATTCCATTACATAAAAAAAAAACTCTTAAAAAACATGAAATTGCTTTTCTTTTCACTATTACCGAATATATTAAAAACTAGGCTGTTCAGATCATTCTCGGGCAGACGGAATGAAAACGTCCAGAAAATATCGAAGAAATGTACGGTATTAAAATCATCAAATAAATTCCAAAAATGTTTAAGCAATGTTAATATCATGAAACCATGAAAATAAAGGGCGAGAGAAATGGTGAAAACCTTCCAAATACGTGGAGACAATGTAAATAGACAAAGTCATCGCTCTAAGTTTTTCTTTAACCAACACACAGCAGCTGAAAACTTGTAGGTCGACACCACTGTGATCGAACCCCAGATCTCTCGATAACTAACCGAGAGCGTTCGCTTTACGCTACGGTGACAACAATCTACGGCGCTATGTTGTTTATCTGTCAGCAGGTGACTTCACAAATCCGTAGGGATGGGCTCAGCAACTTAGACGTCTCCATCTGGTGGGGGCTTAACGGCACAAGCTATTTAATTATAGCTAATAAATCCAAAGGGCGAGAGAAATGGTGAAAATATTCCAAATATGTGGAGACAATGTAAATAGAATAAAAATGTTATTTATTCAAAAGAATTGTTTTTCTTTTCGCTACTAAGAAAACGGGTAGGTAGAACTTTTGCACACACCTAATATATTCGACGTTTCTCCTACTCCGCAGCGGACCCACGACACCCGTAGTGACTATGGATAATCCGTAGCACTTGCAGTGTCTGTAATCGTAGTAAACAGGAAACATATTACATCGAAACATAAACAAAGAATAAATAAAAGTACTTCCTAAGTGTTACGTGAATCTTGCCGCAGAAGTTGCTCGCGGGTTTGTTTACGTTTGAGATCGGGCCTTTCCTTGTATCACTAAGCGACATAAATAGTTCCACAATGAAATGCAAAACAGGGTCGGATTTAAGAATCATTATTGTCATCCATTATAAATCCACTGCTGCATGGTCTCCCCAGGTTTCTTCCACAACGGAGTGCCTTGAGCCAGTTTCCTCCATGTTCCTCCCGCATGGAGCTGTTTCTATGTTTAGGCAAGGAGCTTGCATACGTAGGTCAAAAATTATTTTTGCTTTTGAGGTCGTGGTTGTGGGAGGGATTTTCTCTACGCGGAGGGCATTTTTTCTGTATTCAGTAAGCGTACTGGTTCCTCTTGAGACGTTTTAATGTGTAAGCGGCTGGCCATGGCAGAAGTGTCAGTGCGTTGAAGGCAAGCTCTAGAGACAGCAGCAGTATGCGGACGAGCGTTGTCTTGTTGAAAAATCGCACCGGAGTGAGCGTTCAGAAAAGGTAGGGGCCACTGGTTACAACAGGACCTCATTAACGTAACGTAGGGCTGTCAAAGTGTCTGTAATAAACATCAAAGGTGATCTGGCATCGTCGGCAATTGCTCCCCACACCATGACACCAGGTCTACTGGACGTGTGACGCTCGACAACAAACCGTTCATCTTGGAGCTGACCACGGTGTCTCCACACACTGATTCGTTGGTCGTCTCCTCCAAGACAAAAGCAAGACTCGTCACTGAAGATCACCCGCTGCCATTCTGCGTGGCTCCATGACAGTCTGGCAGGACACCATTACAGTCTTTAGCGACGATGCAATGGTGTTAAAGGCAGTCATCGTAACGGTCTGCGTGCGTGTAGACCTACGTCGTGCAGCCGTCTGCCAGCGGTGCTGGCACTAATCGGACGATAAATGGAGGGCACCACTGCTCGCTGGATATCCGCAGTCGTGGCTGTTGAGTCACTCCGCGCATGTCGGACAACCAGTCGGTCCTCTCTCTCCGTGGTTCGTCTGGGTCACCCAGACCCTTCCTGTCGCTGTTGCGTGCCTTGTTCTATCCACTGCAGCCAACAGCGTGCTATGGGGATATCCGCACGACCGGTATGGCCCGCGATAAGACCATCCCGCTTCTTGGCGCCCACGATGTGGTCCCTCTCGAACTGCTCCCGAACTTTTCTCCGAGGCATACTTCATATGCAAAGGATACAACAAATACAACAGCACGTGTCAGAATGGCAACCACGCGCAACCGGACGATCTTATATAGCTGGTCAGGCATAGCGCTACACGACCCCTCCTTGCTGGCATCTCATGCGCGGCTGAGCGTGATACTTGAATCATTTGCATGTCTCTCTCACGATGTCAAACCTACCCACCAAGTTTCATTCCTGTCGGTTGTTTCCTTCTGGGTGCAACTAATTTTTTGACGATGAATGTATTTCAAGCAGTGTATTTTCAACACTATTCAGTGCAAAGATTTTATTTGAATATAAGTAACCATAAACAGTTTACAGTATAACCTCAAGAACAAGTGAAATAAATTCAACGAAGTTCAAAGAGGAGGTTGTGTATGTGACCTAAATTTGTGCATTTTATTTTCTAGTCATGATTTAGGATGAAAACCTTGACTGCATCTGTTATTGATTTGGAGTAAATTAACACTCCGAGTTATGTAACACGCGACTTATGTAAATTCGCAGTTACGTAATAATTGCCGCCTCTTTATCTGCACTCGCAGCCTTACCCGTGACCTTCACGCTAACGTAAAAATTAAAATTCTGAGAACTACTTACTAGCGCGTATGAACAAGTTTGACACACATTTCAGTTTCACTTACTAGCACGTATGAACACGCAATAAGCACATATCAGTTTCACTTGATATCTTCTTGCCTCGCGCGGTTAGCTTAGTCACTTGTTTATCACCGCTAGTGTTGGTTGTTCATTTACCATTAGAATGCAATCGAAACGCAAAACCGAATGCGCTGGTAATGAATCTAAACAAGAAAGATGACACCGAATTTTCGGGTGTAATAAGCACGTCTTTTGAAACTGTTCTGACGCAAATTGAATTTATCAAAGCTATTCAAAGTCAATGGAACCGGTATGGAAAACAATAGTATCTGACGTTAGAAAGAAGTTTTTCAATCGGATTTTTAATCCCTCAGATTTGCTGTAAACGGAATCGTAAGCTTACGCCCTCTGGTTGCAAACTTGTGCGTTAAGAAAAACATGAATTCATATGAGAAACATTTCTCACCGGAAAGGCTCTCCAACACAGATAGAATTCTTCAAATCGGAGCTTTAGCAGCAGAAATAACGCAGAAAACGCAATTTACCTTTGCGCCCCCTAGCGGAAAGTCTATGATTTACTTGAAAATTTTGAATTTATAGGAAAAGCATTTCGCATCGCAAACACTATCCAACAAAGAAGGAATTTTTCAAATCGGACTAGTAGAAGTAGAGATATTGACAAAAATACGATATACATCTACGCTTCCTGGCGTAGAAACCATGCATTATTTTAAGAAAATGTCCCTAAAATATTTATCGACGTGAGTAGTATCGATCCACAAACACATTTTTTTTTCAGTCGAGATTTTAGGAGCTCAGATTTTGCTGCAAATACATCAGAAGCGGAAATTAAAACTTACGCACCCCGATGGCCAAACCATTTTTTACAAAAATTAGAAATTACGCTCAAAGGATTTCCCATCAGGAGCTGTATCCGGTGAAGGAAGAATTTTTCAAATCGGAGATTTAGAAGCAGAGATATAGGGGGGAGCAATTTATCATTATGCCCCCACGGAAAGGACCTCAGGTTCGATCCCAGGCAGGTACGAACGCTCGATCCACTAAATATCCGCCGTGCGTCGGATGGGCACGTTAAGCCATCGGACCCCGGGCACTGCCCCCTCTACCCCGGTATTAAATAAGGGCGTCTTCCTTCCCCTTTCTACTTCGCTTCGGTGTCACTTTCCTATCGGGCACTCTAGCCCAAATCTCCTAGCTTCCTATTTCTAAGGGTTGTTTAAGACCTGGGGTTAGATACTCCCTTCCTAAACTCCTCTACATATGATCACTGATCTGAAAACAATCCCGGGTACTGGCCCCCCGGTAATAAATAAGGGCGTCTTCCTCCCCCATTCTACTTCGCTTCCGTGTCACTTTCCTATCGGGCGCTCTAGCCCAAATCTCCTAGTTTCCTATTTCTAAGGGTTGTTTAAGACCTGGGGTCAGACACTCCCTTCCTAAAATCTTATACATATGATCATCTGAAAACATTGGGGGCAGCGGGTGGCCTAGTGGTAAGCGTTCGTGACTGCCATGGAGATAACCTCAGGTTCGATCCTGAGCAGGTACGAACGTTCGAACCACTAAATACCCACCGTGCGTCGGATGGGCACGTTAAGCCGTCGGACCCTGGATACTGGCACCCCGGTAATAAATAAGGGCGTCTTCCTCCCCCTTTCTAACTCGCTTCCGTGTCACTTTCCTATCGGGCACTCTAGCCCAAATCTCCTAGCTTCCTGTTTTTAAGGGTTGTTTAAGACCTGAAGTCAGACCCTCCCTTCCTAAAATCCTCTACATATGACCAGATCTGAAAACATAACACTCGTTGCTGTCATGGATAAAAGAAGCGATTTATTAGATTTGCAAAAAGGGATGATTATCGGCTTTCGGGCCACGGGTGGCAGTATTTCTGAAACAGCGCAGTTTGTGAACTGTTCGCGTGCTGTTGTGGTTAAAAATATACCGTGATTGGAGAAATGGCATCATTACAAATAAGCGACGTGCAAACTGCGGAGCACCACGGGCCATTGATGTGAGAGGTGAACGTCGGCTTCGATGGTGCGTGAGGGCCAATCGACATGCTACAGGGGAGCAACTCATTGGCCGAATGAACTAGGGGGCTATCGGAAGTGTGTTTAAAACGACAGTTCAGCGAACCCTGCTGCGTATGGGGCTCCGATGCAGACGGATGGTAACTGCACATATGCTAACGAAGATGCATCGGCAGAAAAGGCTTACATTTGCACGGCAGTATCGGAATTGGACATCCGCTGATTGAAAAATGATTGCCTTCTCCGATGAGTCACGTTTTTTGCTTCATCGAACGGATGGACGTTGGCGCATAAGGCGAGAAACATCGGAGAACAAACACTCTTCAACCATTGCTGGAAGAACACAAGCTGGTGAGGGTAGCGTTATGGTCTGGGGAATGTTTTCGTGGCATTCTCTGGGTCCACTCATACCAGTGGAAGGCACTCAGGACCGAATTCGTTATGAATTCGTCCTTGCAGACCACGTACACCCATGCAATGCTGATTGTCTTCCCTGGGGCGTATCGGATCTTCCAGCACGACAATGCGACGTGTCACACAGCTAGAAATGTCCGAGAGTGGTTGAAAAAGCACGATGAAGACTTCAAAGTACTTCCCTGGCCCCCTAACTCCCTAGACTTAAAACTAATTGAGCACCTGTGGGACCACCTCGATCGTGTTGTTCGCTCTATAGATCCACCACGCACCCTCCAGCAACTGTCAGATGCACTGCCATCAGCATGCCTCCATATACCTGTGAACACCTTCAGACACCTTATTGAGTCACTCCCAGCCCGTCTAGCTGCTGTCAGCGCTGCACACGGCGGTTACGCTGCATATTAGCTGGTGGTCACAATAATGTGACTCGACCGTATACTTTGCTAAGGATCTTCATTTCTGATTTTATCTAGCCTATTTTTTGAAATTTTAATCCACACAGTTTTAAATCAGCATGTGAATTTAATTTATATCAGCACAAACCAAAAGGTCAAAGAATATCATTTGTACTTACATGCACTGGTTGACAACTTATAAAGCAGCATGGAGAACTTAATTACTTCGACTTCATAGTACATGATCAGCACTACCTTGCAATGCATTCATGCCAGGGATGATGCAGGAAACAATAACCACACATATTTATATAATTGTAAATGCATTTAACAGTATTTTGTTCACTCAAGTACTTACCACTGTTTCATTAAAATAAATAGTACTTACCTTGGATGCACCATCTCAGAGAACAACTTATTATCACTTAAAAAGAAACTGGATACCAATCATGAGGCAGTGCTCAGGGGATAACGTAATGTACCATAGCACACACACACACACACGAAAACAAAAACTGATGATAAAAACATAAAACTAATACACAAGGGCAAAATTTGAAAAATATATTGTCCCTATCAGTATCTCACTAACATACCCTCTGTAATAAAATTATTAACTGCCATAGACATAAGCAATTCTGAATTAATGAAGTGTGTGTGTGTGTGTGTGTGTGTGTGTGTGTGTGTGTGTGTGTGTGTGTGTGTGTGTGTGTGATGAAGCTCAGGCTATAACATGCTGGATACATATCTTCCTAACTTGATGAACATTTTCATACGTGTTTGGATTTCTAAGTATGCTTAAAGTAACACCTTACATTAAAGGACTATTTGAGAATACAGGAGTAAGTACCCTGTAAAGTCAAGCCTGAGTAAATAATTTCTCTGTGTTTCTCATGCAACAAGGTTAGTCAATACTGAATGTTTTATCATATGCTAACCTTTCTGTTTCTTTGCTAGGAAGAAGATGGAGAATGAAGATGCACATAAAATGGTAACAGGCTTCACAGAGCTCTTTGTAATGTGGTATGAAATTTTTCATTTTAATCACTATAGCATATCATTAGAACATTTCATGTTTCCAGATGGATTTCCAGATACACGTTGGCTGCACACAAAATTAAGAACAAGAACAGAAACTAGGCACTGCTTTGCCTATCTTAAACTTTGTATGCACCCCAGCAGAATCACACTGGGAAGGCAATGTTAACTTATTCCTCAAATCATCAATCAGTTACCACTTTGCAACTCAGCTCTTTTTTTTTCTCCTAACAACTACAACTCTGACTCTCTTCTCTACAGTTCAAGGATTTGAAAATTTGCTATATGTAAAGCATTAAACTAAGTATGATGTGAATTTTTAGCAATCATCTGATATCTATCACCAATTTCAGCGAAAAGGACTTAATAAAAAGTAGCCAACCTATTTTATCTGAGATTTTACGTAACTTACACATGTTTTTCATTAATTTCAAATATCATCACAGTTTTCATAATTTCCTCAACATTTGTTTCCAAGAACTCAAAAAATGCCCATGTTATCACAAAAATAGACCGAAATATGTAGGGCAAGATCAAGTATGTATGACACTTTCTTACATTAAAGGACTAAAAAATGTGCTCTTGGCGATTATTAACTACCCGTGATGTAGCTGTACAATGTTTGTTTCACACAGTTTAGTCAATCTGGTAGCTGTACAGTCATTTATAATGAAATTACTGCATGTGAAAGAACATATACTGATATAGCCCTGATACCGGTGTAAACCACTTCAAACAATGGGTTACAGATGTCTTTACATCAGCACATTACATGAGAGGACTGACTTCATAGACTGTCCAAAGCAGACAATTCACAAGAACAAGATACTGTTGGACCCTTGGATTTGGTTGGGCAACATACTGTATGTTACACTGTAGTATGAGTAAGGTATATAGCTACTACTGCCCTAAACCATCATGTGCTATGAATCATGTATGAACCATCATACTACTACCTCATGCTGTTGTTAGAAATAGAATTGAACACTACATTACTCTCTCTCTCTCTCTCTCTCTCTCTGTGTGTGAAAGGACTGACTTCATAGACTGTCCAAAGCAGACAATTCACAAGAACAAGATACTGTTGAACTCTTGAATTTGGTTGGGCAACATACTGTATGCTATACTGTAGTATGAGTAAGGGATATAACTGCTACTGCCCTAAACCATACTATGCTACAAATCATGTATGAGCCATGATACTACTAGAGTTAGAACTAGAGTTGAACACTGCATTACTCACTCTCTCGTTTGCTAGCAAGATCAGTAGTTCTTTTACTGCCACAGAAATGTAACACTACGAGCAGGTGCTCATCTCCACTTCAAGGTGTGTGTCTATCTCTCTCTCTCTCTCTCTCTCTGATGAAGAAGTAAAGAACAAGAATCATAGAATACAATGATGCCATGGGTCAGACAGCCTAACCATTTAGCTGTTAGACAACAAAAACTACCTACATGACACAAGGTAGCATGAATCCTCTTTGGACTACATCTATGCAAATTCCTTCTGAAGTGTAACTGAAAGAAATGATGCATAATTTGTTCCAGCACTGCCTTATGTGTTAGTAATCATGTGTTTAGTTTTACTTGAACAATCAAGAAGGTTACTTATTTATACTTATTTATATGAGACTCCATTGAATGTTTATAATGTGATAAGGCTCTCATGCAAGTGTAGTATCATGAGCAGAAATACAATATGGTTGGGGGTTAATGAATCTCTGAATGCTACTGATTTTTTTCTTTGAACCATTTTTGCAGCTAAGGAAGAATCCAATATGGCTTCAAGGTAACAACACATGTCAGTGCACAGGCTAAATTAATCACAGTACTGCAAAAACAAAGCAACATGAATATGATAATTGCTTGGTTGCATTTTAAGTCTACCACTAACTGGGCCTGTGTAAACAGTACAGAACATTTTCAGCACTACTCTTCATTAGGGTATAACCTTTATGTTCTGTAAGTGAAAAATGGAAGTGCATAAAAGGGTGTGTCTATGAAGGTACATAATAACTGCATTTAAACAGTAAATAAACAAAGTCATCGCTCTTTCCGCATTTTTCTTTAATTAACACACAGCAACCGAAAAATTGTATTTATACAATTTTTCAGTTGCTGTGTGTTAAAGAAAAACAAGGGAAAAATGACGACTTTGTCTATTTACATTATCTCCACGTATTTGGAAGATTTTCACCATTTCTCTCACCCTTTGGATTTATTAACTATAATTAAATAGCTTGTGCCATTACGACCCACCAGATGGAGAAGTCTCAGTTGCTGAGCCCATCCCTACAGATTTGTGAAGTCAGATGCTGACAGATAAACACACACAGAGCCGTGGATTGTTGGCACTGTAGCGTAAGATTAAAACATGTGGATTGTTTGCACCGTAGCATAAGATTAAAACATAGTAATAATTACAATCCTAGCAGAAAAAGAAGTAAAGCAAACAGTAGGCAGACATTTCTGGAAAACACAGGGATAAACGCAAAGAATGTTTTTATATATGAAAACATTTAAATGCCAAAAACTATAACAAAGCAGCCAAGAATTTGAACCATCAAGGATGTTTCCAGAAGTTCAAGACTTATTTTGAATTATCTTTTGAGGAAATGGATAAAGAAAATGTGTCTGGTGCCATTAGAAGAACAGTGGAGAAGAAATAGAACTTCTGAAAAGGGATATACTCCACATACATGCATTTAAGTAATCTCTTCAGTTGAAATGAAAAATCTTTTCGTAGTTTGCTAGTCAGGACACTTAAATTGAACACCATGACATTTCTGTCATAGATCTGAATATAAAAAAATCCAGCAGAAATTCATCTCAAGGCCAACACTACTTGGAGAAAAAAACTGTGTCTAAATCATTATGAAATACTATAAGCTAGAAGGTTATATTGGTTTTAAGGGCTGGATTGCCTACTCTGTACCAGACCAAAAAAAAAAAAAAACCAGCTTCATATGACTTTAAAATGTATGAACTATAAATGGATAGAAAATACATCAAAAGTAAGATGAAAAGACATTTTTCACTAAGGATAACTGCATCACTCATCACCAAGTTAGGTGAGCTTCAGTGATTAAGACAAAATTATGAACAAATAACATGGCACTGAACTGCTCAACCAAGACTCTAATCTTTGGACTCTGGCTTCAAAACTTCATGAGATCATACTTGCACATGTCCATACTAAACATTGCCATTTCACACTTTGGAACCTGCCATTTGATGACTCTGTCCATATGTATGGAACTTGTAATTTATCTCTGACTGTCGTTTATTGTTTTGTGTGTGTTGCCGTATTTTTCATGAACATGCTCATTTCTTTCTATTATGGATTATACAAAATGACTAAAAAACACTGTCACTTTTTAAACAATCAGCCTGCTTTATATGTTCTAAGAGATCATATTCAACTGGAATAGGCCTATTCCTGAAAATGTTTCAGGTCTCACTGATCTTAACAACAACTGAATTTAAGTTACATACACTAAATAGGAGAAGAGCTGATTTACGTAAGCCACTTACTATCCTAAAACTTTTGCAAGGCACATGTTTAGTTGACATCATCCAGGTCACACTCTACTCTGAAATCCTCATTAACTTACTTCTCAAAATTAAAAACAATTAACTACATTAATAGATTTCTTGACATTCATGAATGCTGCAACTTTGAATGTACCATGTGCAATTAAATGTATGACTGACATTTCCATTACAATTATGTTAGTGATCATGTGGTCTGATATGACATTATAACTTAAAAACACTAAATTCCTCTTACATTTACAAAAAAAACTTGTAATTACAATTATTAAAACCATAGATAAAAAAGAAGGTATGGCCTGACCAGCTCCTGAGACTTTATCATCTGAAGATTTTTGTCTGGCAAGTGTTGACATCTTCACAAGAGAACAGCTCCAATCAAAAGTTGACAGACAACTGAGAAGAGTAGGGTCTTACATGTTCACTTCAGAGCGCAATATACACAAGATTCACTGTGGCACCATCTATTAGTTAACTAAAGAGCATGTATTTATTATTATTTTTGTGACTCATTTGCCCAGTTTTAATTGATTCCTTCCAAGGTTTTGGTAACCCAAATGAATCATTATTATTACACCTCTTTTTACTTTGTTTTTTCAAATTACATATAGATTCTGCAATTCTTAACAGTTAAGAATTGCAGAATCTCTATGTCACTCTACTTTGATGTTTTAATTAAATATTTCCTGTTACAAATGGTGAGGCACAGTTGTAGAACCTGACATGCCATGTCAGTAATTGCTTATAGATTACATTATTTACTAACAAGTGACACTGATAAATCTACCACTCTCAACACAGGATGTCATGTAACTGATATTCCAGCCAACCACAGATAATGCTTAAAATCCCTATGTGCTTAAACATTTCACTGTACACTGTAGGAGCAAAACATTATGACCACCTACCAAGTATTGCATATAGGCCCATGAGAAACAACCACTGTGGCTACATAATGAAGCACAGACTCTAGAAATCTCTGGAAGGTGTCCACAGATATGGTGTACTTATCCATATGTGTTGCTCATAGCTGGACCAGTGTCCGTGGTGGAAGGTCTATACACAGCAGGAACCAATTCATATGGTCCCAAATATGTTCAATTGGGTTTGTGTTGGGCAACATTGGCGGTCATGAGAGAACACAGAAGTCATCCTCGTGCCCCTTGAACCAATCCTGGGAATTGGTTTAAGGGTGATCAAGGTCGTAGGATAACCGAAAGCTACCGCTAAATGAACCTTTTACCTTATGTGACTCTGTGTGTTTCGCTCATTTTATATGTTCACAATCCTGGGTGATACAAGCCTTAGGACATAATGATTGTCTTGCTGGAATACTTTATCAGTCTGGAAATACTGTCAGCATAAACAGATGGACCTAATCTGCAAAGATGGGCATGTATGTGGTTGCATTCAGGAGGCCACCCATCACTATCAGAGGACAAAGAGTATCCCAGGAAAACATTCCCCAGAGCATTGCACTCCTGCCAACTTCATGTACCTATAAAGGTAACTCCATCTTGTACCATCTGTGCAGCCGTTAGCCTTACCTACTACTGTACATCCACTTGATGCAGTGGAAAATGTGATTAATCACAGAAGGCAACTTTCTTCCAATCTGCAACAGTCTCCTCCTGGTGTTTTCTGAAAAACTCCAATTGCTGTTGCTGATGACATGCTGTGGTGAGTGGTGCTGCAGTCCTGTGTTTAAACTTTAGAACCATATGGTGGATGAACTGTTGCACTGTATCTATGGATGTACTCCTCTGTGGTCCCTGGTTGTAGACCATGAGCAGCTGTGCTAGAGTAGCACACCTATTGTTCCGGACAATATACCTAAGCTACCTCACCCCCTGAGCATTAAGCAGTCATGGCCATTCAATACCCACCTGCTGGTTATGCATTGCACATCTTTCCATCAACTCTCAGTACACTTTGAATATGGCAGCCCATGAACAGCTGAAAAAGTTCACTCTTTCCTGGATATGCACCACCCATTGTTTGGTATCCAATGATCCTGCCCTTTTCAAAGGGGATCAAATATGATCACTTACCCATTAGAATCACTACTTCAGCTCAGACTGATACTTCACATGTCACATATAGCATTCATATGCTCTTGGCCTTCATGTGTGTGTGCACTGCTGCATGGGAAACAATCCAAACGTCAGATGCAGGTGTGGGAGAATCCATAATGTTTTGCTCCTGCTATGTGAAAATAATTTCTAAACAACCTATAAATTAATATTAAACAATTCAAACGAAGCAAACTCAAAATCAACTCTACAGAACTTACATATATAATGATATCTATATGAGATATTTAATGAACCAATAAGTACCACTACTTGAGAACTACAAACTGCTCATTCACTTCATCTCGTTAGTCAGAGTAGTTCTGCTCTGCATATGTAATTTTTCACCTACAATACTCACAAATCAAATCACGAATACCATGAAGTTTTAATGTGATTTTCATCAGGAAGTTTAAAAAAAAAAGGGGGGGTATGGATAACATAAAAATAAAACTATTCTGCACATTTGCAATTATGGGAATCATCAACTTTCATATAGTATTTGTTTATTTAAAATGATCAGGAATATGATTCACTTTGATCTAGATGCATGAGCAATTATGAAACTGATGCATTCACAGCTAACCACATTACTGACTACATACCAGTAATGATGGCAGAAATATAATTTATGGAACAGCCAAAGGATAAGGACTCATTCTGAAATACTAATTAATGTGCATCCAAAAGAGCATGGACTTAATGTAGATGTATCTGACAAAAAATGTAACCTTTGAAGCAATTAGAACCACCATACACTAACTGAGTTGGTGTTAGTTACAACAAAGCAAAGATTTCACATCATATCTTCTCTTTGACTGAACTTCTTGCTAACATAGTAACACACATTTTAAAGTTCACACAATATGCAAACAAATCAATTAAGACACAGCAATACTTACTTAAATTCAAAACAATGCTGATATAAAGTGAGTATGTTTGTGCAAAAACAACATTAAAAATGTGTTTACAGCACTTTTATAATATAGAAGTTTTAGTAAATAATTTTCTGATATTTTCTTAAATCAATTCATTATGTACTGACATTTATTGCCTCTTGATGGCAGTTACAGCCTGTTAGCACGAACGTGTTTAGGAGGTTACAACTTTTGATAACAGGTCTTGACAAGTCATCAATCCAGAACATCAAGAGATAATAAATGACTCAGAGTAACAGAATTTTAACTGAACTTTCTTCTAGTTTTATCCACTTTGTTAGCTTTAGCATTGTTCAACAAGCACCTAGGAAGTACTGAAGAATTGAGGGTTCAGTGAAAATAAAAATTCAAGATTGGAAGAAAAGCCTTGCACTTTTGTATTAATACCTACATGAAAGACGGAACAAACTGTTTCGATTACTTATAGCAACAGAGTTCAAATCACACAAAGTTCACCAAAACTCTCTTCAAAAGGTACAGCCAGGAAGGAAAATGGTACGTTTATAGAAAATTACGACACTGTCACACAAAGATTCAAGATATATTCAGAAGAAAACATTCCAAATCGCAACACTTTTGTACATGTTTTTTTACCACTACACATAAGGCTGTATGGTGAGAGTGCCAAAAACATTCTTGAAGAGTGTACTCATGTTGTACTGGAAACATACACACACAGTACTGATTACAACAAAAAAAGGCAAAAATTAACATGTATTTTAGTTTCTAAAATGGGTATGTTGAAAAAATAACCACAGGGGACCCATACTTCTACGTAAAATATGCACGCACAAGTTGGATCGATCAGTAGTTGAGGCATTAGGAAGTTAATTAACCTCTTGTGCTGAGAGACTGTGTTTAAAATCTCAAGTAAAACATAGAGCACAAGTTTTGGTTATCTTTCTTCCATAGAGTACCTAATTAAGGTTCCGTGTCACTTTTTCCTAGCCTTCAGGGGCTCACGGGGGGGGGGGGATGACAACTTGATCAGATGATGGCATGTAGTATAACTAGTCAAATTTCAATGTCACTTAGCATCAGTGAAAATTTCAACAGCAACAAAATTAAGATCAACAAACGGTTAAAGAGATAATATACTTGCATAAAAGACTTGTCTTATAGTTTGTCAAAAGGTGACAAATCACATAAAACAGAATTCTTAGTTAGAATGGCAGAAAACAAACTATATTGACTCAAGTAATACTTGATAACTACATAATGTGCAGATAAGAATGGCATTTTAGTGTTAACAAGAAAGAAGCCAAGAAAGTAGTAACTCATAAATAACACGTATCTATAACAGTTTTATTGTTTGAGATTTGTTGCCTGTTTCTTATTAATGTTGATGTGCTGATTTTAAAATTGATGCTCAGGTTTGACTATCACATATAGTTGTTTCATAACATGAAACTTTTAAATCGGGTTAAGCAAAAAAGTGAAGGTTTTACAAGTTACTATTTCTGCCCAATTGTCTACAAAATAATGTCACCATTCAAACTTGTTGTATGGCAGGTCTCAACATGAATCTGGTAACACTTCAGGAAACAATAAAGAAATACTGACAGGGGTAACAAAGCAGTATAACATGTGGAAATAAGGTTCAAACATGTCTGAACTTGCATTTCAGCTCATCTCCACCTCTACATAAGGCTGAAAACTGCCAGCTTCATTGAACAGTTGTCAATTATATTTGTGTTTCGATTTAACATAGTCAATGGTAGTTTTTGTGCCAATGGCGGCATGGGGTGTATAAATTGTCCAGACAGTTTCTGTTATATTTGTGATTACTTTGCCATTACAAAGAAATAAAAAAACATTACAGACTTTGTAAAAAGTTTACTATGCATAATTTGGGCAAATTATTGGCTCCACATAAGGTCTGTGCTGTTCGTATTGAAGAACTGAGGCAGTGGACAAAATGTAAGGAAAATTTTATTCATTACAGTATGCCAATAATTTGGAGGGAACCAAAATGTCATAGTGATAACTGCTACATTTGCTCTTGTAATGTACAAGGATACAATACTAAAAATATAACAGAAATTTTGTTTCCAAACCTAGTATTTTATACACTCTGCCCAATGAGCTACAATATTTTGTGGGAAAAACTTTGCGTGACAGAGTAAAACTAAAACCATGTTTGCAACCATCAGCACCATAAAGATATGTGCAACATCTGCCAAAATAACTCCAGCAACTTTTAATATGTAATATTTTGTAGGTCTGTGTAATCTATCATGACCTTAACCCCACATTAAGGAATATCGCCGTGTAAGTAGTTTACACCTAGAAGCTACTTTGTATGTTCATATGATTATCATATTGTATGAAGCTGGTCATTAAATCAACAACATGAAAGGATTTTAGTGGTAGGTTTAATACCATACTACTGGGACAAACATCACAGCTTTTTAGTCATATCAGTATGTGTGGGTACCTTGTTTATGGAACAATGTAATACTAGACTTTGCTTACCAAAGTTTGGAATACTTAGAAGTTATTCTTCTTATACTGCATAACTCATAGCTAATCAAAAAACGTTTTTTTTTTTTTTTTTTTTTTTTTTAGGTTTAACGGCCACAGTAAGCAACTCAATGGGCAATATAAGCAGTAACCCATCCCAAATTTAGGGCCACTGATTCCAGGGAAGAGAGACAGCCAGTGCCATAAGACAAACACAACAACCATACCTCACTGGGATACGAACCTAGACCCTTCTCGGACGAATGTTCATAAGCCAGCACTTAGACCACTGCACCACTGGGGCAGCACAGTTTGTTTCCTCTAGATATATTATGCCCCATAATGTTCATTTTATTACAGCATCTGTTTTATTTATAATAGCACCTATGTAGTATAAATGGAATGTTTGTTTTATGGTTCTGTGGAACTCCTCTTATGTTGTGGCCAAAAGCCCCAAATTTTGCAAAGTAACAAAGAAATGCTCCAAGAGAGGGAAAAAAGTTGATAATGCAAGAATTATTTTAAATATAAAATAGAAATATGATCATCAACCATTCAACTCCAACAGAAATGCATTACATCACGAAAATATACCAACATGTAAAACTTAAGTGGTACAGAGTGACTGTAGCATAACTCATTTATAAAACCAACTTACGTACCTAATGAAACCATTAAATTACATGCATTGTGATTGTCATAAAAACCCAGTACCAACAACTTATTATAAAAGAAGTTACTAGAAGTGATTCTCTTATGTAACATGCTATATGTGCTTATACACTATATTGACAAAAGTCACTGGACACCCCTTCAAAAGCAAATGAATGGATCCGCTGCATTGTTAAGATGTGCGGTACAGCTGCAAACGGCATAAAAACAAGCCTGCAGCTGACCGTGATCATATTGCACTGTGAGGTTGAGTGAAAATGTCACGGCGGGAGAGAAGTAACTTTGAGAAAAGAAATATTGTTGGGTGTTCTATTAGTGGGTTGTCCATAAGAGAAACCGAGAGGAGTTTAAACATACCCAAGTCAACTGTTTGGATGTATTGAATAAGTGGAAAACACATGGTGTGCCTGAAGTAGCAAAACATACCGGCAAAGCAAAGAAAATCAGTGATAGAGGACGCCGAAGCCTCCGGAGAGTCGTTACAGCTAATCGACAGAGTATTTACTGCACAAGAACTCAGTGTACAGGTCAGTAAAACTGCTGGAACCTCAGTATGTACATGTACCATTCACAGAGAACTTCATTCCATGGGTTACTGTGGTCATGCGGCTGCTCCTAAGCCTTTCATCTCCACTCAGAATGCTACTCGCCGTTTAGCATCGTGTAAAGAACATTTATCATGGACCGTAGATCAATGGAAACGGGTCCTATGGACTGATGAATCCAGATACACGATCCATCAGTCTGATGGTCGTGTGTGAGTATGGCTGCAGCCGGGGGAATGTTATTTACCACAGTGTACTGTTTCTACGGTCAAGTTTGGAGCTGGCAGTGTAATCGTGTGGGGGTGTTTTTCGTGGTATGGTCCCGGCCCATTGGTTATCATAGACAAACCTATTAACCAGCACATCTACCTCGATATTCTGGACAATTATGCCCTACCAACTCTGTGGCAATAATATGGAACCGAGCCTTGTTGGTACCAGCAGGATAATGTACCGTGCCATAAAGCAAGGAATGTTATGGCATGATTTGCCGATAATTCTGTATCGTGTGTGGACTGGCCAGCACAGAGCCCTGATCTTAATCCCATAGAGCACCTATGGGATGAATTAGAGCGCCGCATAAGAAGTTTGGAACCAAGGCCTACTACTAAGAACAGTTAGCGGCAGCATTATGTACTGAATAGAAGCGCATACCTATAGCTGTGTTCCAAAACCTTGTCGAAAGCATGTCTCAAAGCGTCAGTGCATGCATTAAGGGCAAAGGTGGACTGACACCGTACTAATGTATGTCAATAAATGCTATGTTGTGTTTCTCTTCTAGGTGTCTGGTGACTTTTGTCAATATAGTGTATATCAAACATGCACTGGTTTTTAGGATTGATGTTAAACAATCATATTTATTGTTTATGATCTTTATGGTGTCATGGTATGACATATGAAATCTGTGAAACAATAAAAATACTTGGGTATCTATCCTGTTGTTAATTGTTTACTTCATCTAAATTATGATAAATGAAGCTTAACTCAATGGTGGAAGAATTGTGCTTTCACTGGTCATATGGTTTAGTATTTCCTCTAAGTCTACCACATCTTCATACCATCATGTTAGTCAAGATGGCCCTTGAATCAATTATTGAGTTCACAGAACTTAACCTATGAATGCTATATCTGTTTTTGCTAGCTCAATGATAATACCAAGAATTTCAGGCTCAATTATACAATAAAAGATGCTTGGCATCCTCTTTATGTTTTGTTTTTTTACACAGCAACAACAGCTATAAAACTAAATAAAATACTGGGCAGTACTAACATAATTCTTGAATCAATAAAATACTTCAGTACACCCTTTCAGCTTTAGATAAATAATGCATACCATATGAAGCAGAAATAAAACAGGAATATATATGGCTACTAACACATTGTCACCAATGGCTCAACTTTCATATAAACATATGTAACTACCATTATTTATTTATTGCACATTGAAATAAATATGTTCCAAAGCATCTTGGTATGTTATGTATGGGTTTCAATGAGTATTTTCATGGGACTGCAGTTTTTTTAGCATGAAACATGATTGCTAAGACATAGCATGAAGATATATATATGACAGCTACAGCGTTCCAATTACCCAGTGGTCTGCTGGCCATTGGCCAGTAGAACTTCAGTCAGGCCACTGAATTATTGATTTTACTGGCCCGGATGGCAAGTAAGGTTGTTTTTTTTTTGTTTTTTTTTTCTAAATTTTCACAAGTTAAAAAATGAATTTCTGTTTCTAAATACCTTGCTGTTTGGTTTTCTTCTTAGGCTGCAAACTAATGATAGGTTTAAAAACAAATATTAGATATAATGCCATTAAAATGATACGCTATTTCCTACATATATATTGTAAATATCTTTAAGTTTGGTTTTTTATTTTTATTATTTTTACGGATTAGTGGGCATTTTTGTGGACCAGTGGTTTGCAAATTCTAGTGGTCCGCTAGGCCAGTAGAAGATTTATTTCTAATTCTAACACTGCAGCTATATAACCTAGACCAGATTGGCACAACTTCAGTCAAAACTCATTGCTTGACAATTCATGACACTGGTCTCTTTTTTACATGAACGTGTAACGTTTTCTAGAACATCACATTTTGAATGACGTGCACGTGACTCTTCACATGATTTCTCAGATATTGGTTTCAATAATATATATATCTTTTCACTTGTCTCTCCCACTGTTACTCACATAGGGAACATTTGAGCATCATCAAATATAAAAGTATGCAAGTGGTCCTCTAATAATACATCTTTTCACACCTGTGCTTTAATCCATCTCAAATTAGGATCCTTTGGGTAGCACTCCAAAACACCACTGTACAGCAGGCAATTTCTCCGAGTCCAGACATGGCATATATGAGAGCCATTTGCATTTTTGAAGAAGTTGGGAAGCAAAACCTCACACACTGAAAGCTTGGATTCAAATTTCAACTTCATGGAAGGAAAACACAAAGCTGAAGAGATTTACAAACCCACTTAATGTTTCGTTAAGAAAATATATATCCCTGATAGGGAGGCAGTTGTAAAAACATGAAGGGATGTTTTACACTGAAAATGCATGAAAACTTTCTTGAACATCAAGGGAAAATCCTTTAACTCAAAGAGAATGCTAATGCTTCTACAGTTCGTCTAACCATTTCTTTATCAAAATCAGTTTGTCTTTCTTCAGCAACATACATCCAAGTTCAGTTCATGGTTTAAGAAGAACAAAAAGTAGTACTTTTCTTGAAGAAACACCATTTTGAAAAACTGCAAAATCAGAAACAAATCACAAATCTATGGATTTGTTTTTACTGTGAGTTATATCTATTTTGAAATCAATGATTATATATGCTGAAAGAGGAATCCTCATCTCAATTTCACTTAATATACTCCTGAGTTCTCAATTGTATGTTCCTGACATGATAGCTACAGATTGGTTTTGATTGTCCTGTATTTCTGATTTGAGGAAAATGTTTATGAACAACTGTTGGAAAGGATTAACCCTGATACACAGCTAAAACTGATCACCTCAATCAAAGGAAAACCACAATTAATTACCAATAAACAGTTTGAGTATGATCATCACTTAAAAAGCAACTGAATCCACACTGCTTAAGTTTAGAAATAGATAATCGCACACATAAATTTCAGGAAAGGCTTAGTCAGCTCATTTTTTCCAAACTGACAGAAAATCTAAATTACATCAATGTATACAAGTTAGAAATTTAAGTGTTCATCTAACTAAGCTGTTTGCTGCCTCAAGTAAACTTTCGTAAAAATGCCATAAGCGAAACCACTTAGTGCACTATTAAATGGTAATGTGCTCATATGTTCTTCAATATGGCATTATGCACTACTTTAACCAGTAACAGACTGATTAATTGTATTGAAAAAAAATTGACGATAATATGTGGATGTTTCATTAAAATTTCCTGAATGAATCATGAGAAAATGTTTGACATAACAAAGCTGCCTATTAACTAGTTGGTGCCAATTTCAAAATATGACAGATGCAGACTTGATGAAGGTGAGCAAATTTATATCTTCAAAGATCGATAGCAAGTCAGTTATGTTTACATACATACAGAGTCAGTGTGAAATCAGAGCTTTGATAATACACAGTTATAAACACACCAGACAAAAAATTAGTCACTCCTGACAGAAATGACAGTAGGAAGTTACCGGTTGCACAGCGGGCACTATGATAACATTGTTGGGAGATAAATAGCACTGACGTGGTCTACAGAACCTTTTCTGTCTCGTGCAGGGGTGAACAGCAACGTGTGTCTTGAATTTAGTCTGCAATGTGTCTCATGATACAGATGTTACTGAGTGGCAAAAAGGAGCCATCGTGTTTGGCCGGGCCCACGGACACAAAGTGAATGAAGTCGCCTTATTTTTTGGTGTGTCGAAGTGTACTGTCCAGTGGGTCTACAAACAGTGGTGTAGTTCGCAGTCAACTGAAAATCGGCGATGTAACTGTGGCCGGAAAACGATTCTCACCAACAGGGACTGCCGCCATGTTTCACGCCTAATAACTGCAAATCGGTTTCAAACCAGGCAACAAGTGCTCTAAACAGTTAATGAAAGTCCACTCCAACCAATTTCCGAAAGGACATTGCGGCGACAACGGCATGCGACAGGCATCTGGAGTGGACTACCAAGGAAGAGGCTTCTTCTAACAGCAAGTCACAAAGTCACACGTTATCAATGGGCTCAGAGGCACCAAAACTTTACTGTGGAGGATTGGAAATGAATAATTTGGTCTGATGAGTCTCATTTTTGTTTGTACTCTAATGATGGGAGGCGATGAGTGCATCACAGGCCCAATGAAGCCTTTAATCCTGATTGTGTTGAAGGTGTTGTTCAAGCTGGAGGGGTTCTACGATGTTTTGGGGATGTTTTTCATACCACGAAATGGGCCCTCTCATTGTAGTGACGATGAATTTGAACCAGCAGGCATACCTCCACACTCTGAATGATGAAGTGTTGCTCTTTGCCCTACATCTCCAGGAGGAGCATCACATTGCCACTCCTGTCTTCCAAGACAACAATTACTGAGTGCACAGGGCTAAAACTGTGTTTGAGTGGCATGATGAACAATCAGCAACACTGTCTCACGTTGACTGTCCCGCCAAATCCCCAGATTTAAATCCTACTAAAAATCTGTGGGATCATTTGGAACAGAAGGTGAAACGCCAGAATCCCATATACTCTGGCGGAACTTCAGGATCAATTGAAACACAAGTGGCTGCAAATCGATGTTCAATACTTCCACAACCTCGTGGAGTCTCTACCACACCAAATTCATGCTGTTAACAACGCAAGAGGTAGCATCACCTGTTATTAGGTAAGTTCTGACAGAAGTGACTAATTTTTTGTCCAGTGTGCTTATGTGTCAATGGCAGTTAAATTAGAAAATACCTGGCCATAATATATTAGCCTAAACACTGCACACAGAACATATCTGCACCATTTTAAGAAATTCTATAAGTACTTTATGTTGTTGTTGGTAACACTGTTCTCAACAGATCATGATTTCCTGCAAAAGTACCTGCTGCTACGTTGTGGCAGATCAACTTCATGCGTAGGCCAACTGTGTGATGCATCTTTGATATTATGACATATCAGCAATTGTTTACAGCGTCTTCATTGCTTCAACTGTTCACCATGTGCTTGCAGTTTTTAAATGTATGAGAACTTCAATCATGCATATGTGTAAAAGCTTACAATGCTGATTTCAGTTACACATATGAGCTATATTTTTACAAAAAACAAAAAGTCAGCAAATGAAATTCCTAATTGATATGTAAATAGTAATTAATGGCATCTCTTATTATTTACCTTACAGTGAAAGAGTTGAATTTATGGGTTCTATAGAGGTAATTTGTTACTGTTTGTGATGGTCAAATTTTCAAACTAGAACCTAGTTATCATTGTCAAGACTACGCCCCTGGAGTAGTTGTTGCTATTCAGTCAGAAGGACCAACCACAGTTATCATTTAGCATGGTACTTCTCGCTATTTTCATTCCTTCTTCAAGTTTCCTCTTTACTTAGTCTGATTGACAGGTGATTATTTTTATTGAGTACCATTATATGGAGTGCCGACTTGCTTACATATGTCTGACTAACCTGGACTTGTTTGCCATGTTCCAACTAGCTGCTTTATGCTCTTCCATACAGACGAAGTCCCAAAGTATATACTTTCATGCAGAAGATTCCTTTTTCAAGTTTCCTCTTCATTAAAGAATGACTGGTAGGGGAATATTTTTATTGAGTCCCAATTTATGGAGTGTTCAGTTGCTTATACATGTCTGTCTAACCCAGTCTTGTTTCAATCCTAAAACAGAAATGAAACAAGATCTTCTATCCCTAAAACAGCAAGAAAAAGACATTCAATTACAAAAAGGGGTAGTCTATAGCTTCTACTGTATCTGTGGACTAAGCAACATAGGTGAAATAGGGAGATGTATAAAAATCTATATGGAAGAAGCTCTTAGAAACATTGGAAACAAGACCAAATTAAACAGACATATACATATACAAGCAACTGGACACTACATAAATTGGGACTCAACAAAAATAATCACCTGCCAGGCATACTTAATAAACAGGAAATTTGATGAAGGGATGGAAATAGTGAAAGGTACCATGATAATCAATATTGCAGTTGGGTACTCCTGACTGAATGCAAACAGCTACTCAAGTGATGTAGTCCTGATGAGGAACTAGGTTTTAGTTCAAAAATGGTACCACCAAATATTAACAAATTACTTCAATAAAACTTGTAAATTCAGTTCCTTCACTTTAAGAGTAAATAGTATTTCAACAAGAACCAGTGGTCTGTGAATCAGTTCCTGCATGGTTTGCATGGGTTGATTATTTTAATAAGGTACAAATGTTCAAAAGAAATGCTTTGGCCAGAAGAATGGAATAACTAGCTGCTGATCTTCCATGAAAAATGGAAAGATATTGTTGGACATTCAAAACATAAGTGAAGAGGTGTGAATTTATTGCCCACATTAAAGTTTCTTTAACCAAAGATTTGAAATGAGGTACATCTCAGCTAAGTTGAGTAACAAATATAAAAGCTAAATTGATAACAAGGAACAGTAAACCAGTTATGTAGGAAATAGTAACACTATACTAGTGATCCAATTTCTGTCTAACTTCCTTGAAAAAGCCATCTGTGCGAAAGCTTGGAAACGCTTATGTTCATATTTCTTACGCCAAGAAATCGGATCACTAGTACAGTGTTACTATTTCCTACATAATTGGTGTACTGTTCCTCATTATCAATTTGTTTTTGCCATTCTCCGAGCAATATGGAACACCTTTAAACTTTTTAGACGTCTTCCACTTAAACTGTAGAAGGAATGCTCCCACCTCAACTTTTTAACCGCTTGCAAGATATCGGGCCTAATTCCAAAGTTCCTCAACTTTAAATCAACAGTAAAAGGATCCTGGTTTGACAATAAAAAAAACAAATTTCTTCATCAGACCCTGTCACGCATAGTGAACCTGAAAAAAAAGGATGTCATGTCATTGGAGACCAAGTGCTACACCCTCTATATGAAATTGCATGGATTGTTTGACCCGATCATCTTCAACATCTTGACCCTCCATGTTAGTTGAAAAATTCAATCTTCATTATCCTCCACACACAACAAAAAACTAGATTACTTTAAATCTTCCCAGACTCCAAAAGCTAAAGGTTTTGCCATTCTATTCGTCAATATTTCCAGCCAGACACTTTCCCAAGATGAAACAAAAGTTTTGGAGCTCGGTTCTTCTAAATTAGGATCTTGGTACAATCCTACGAAAATGGACAACAAATTTATAATTCCGAGGTCAATTTCGATCCTTAGAAATGACCCGTCCGTAATGTTGACTCTAACGGACAAATCTGGCCAGATAGTGATTATGGATGCAACAGACTACAATAAGAAACTTGAAGATTTTATCACGGACTCTGGTTCTATAGCCCTTCAGAGGAACCCTCTAAGTTCTTGGATTGTGCAGGTACAAAGAGTGGCCCAGTTACCTGCTATTCCAGACGATCTCAGGAAAACTGCCAGACTACCACCAGGACCTCAGATCCCAAAGCTCTTTGGAAGACTCAAGCACCATAAGCCCGGAAACCCATTGAGACCCATCATATCCAGAAGTCTACACCAAGGAGGTTAGAAGTAAGAGGAGGTGGCATCAGCCCCTCTACCTGTGCTTCTGGCGTGACGCCACTTTTTATCAGCTGACTACGCCAATGCACCCAACCTAAGAATCTCCTGTATATCTCTATGGGGAAATCTCGATTTTGAACGAGTTTTTCGGACCCTTACTCTACCCATACAGGCATGAAAAAAAATTGAAGCTGAAATATTCATTCCCATAATAAAAAATTTCCAGAAAAAACAGAAAAATATGTGTTGGTATTTCTTTAAAAAATTCAACAAAATAATTATTTTTTGAGCGGAAGTGCATAGTGTGCATGGTTACTTACTGTCCATATGCAAGTAACCATGTATACTGCCCATGTGCAAGTAACCATGTTTAAAAATATAACCAAAAGCCTAATGTTAAGAAATAAGAAGAACGAAATATGCCTTCTTTCCATCCTTGGTTTGCATGCGCCAAGCAAAACTGCTTAAGCCACAGGAAGTGACGTCATGTTCCCGAACTCCCGCAGCACAGACTCCCTCTGCCTCAGAAAGAGGACAGAAATAGCTGATCTGTTTTGGCTTCACTCAAAACGGGTCCCTTCACCTCCTCTTCTTCTAACCTCCTTGGTCTACACCAGGGGTGCACGACCCGCGGCCCGCGGATAAATATTTTATACTATTGAAAACGTGAATATATATATTGTGAATGATGAGATTTTTTCCCATTATTGTAGGCCCTAGTTGAAATAAGAAAATTATAAAAATGTTTCGTTAACTAGCAAATTTTCCAACAATGAAAAGTTTTGTTGAAAGTTCTGAATTCCATGTAAATGTGGCTAAATATGCATCTCTTGTAGTGGACCTTCACAATGAGTTTAAAAGACGATTTGAAGATATAAGAAAATTTGAGGTTTTGTTTGATATGTTTTCTCTACCATTCACTACTGACGTTGCGTCAGTGCCACTAGATTTCCAGATGGAATTAATTGATCTTCAGTGTAACAATGAGTTAAAAACAAAATACTCTGAAGTTTCTCTCCTAGAATTTTACAAAAATTACTTACCGAAAGAAATGAAATTGCTCAAAGATCATGCTTTAAAAACGGCAACGTTGTTTGGAAGTACCTACTTATGCGAGCAATCGTTTTCTTTGATGAAACAAATAAAGTCAAAGTGTCGTTCCCGTTTAAGTGATACACTATTGGAGGGAAACTTGCGCATTACCATCTCTAACATTGAACCTGATATTGACAGACTATTGAAAAATAAACAATGCCAAGCATCTCATTAGGAGCATTAGGCTACTACTTGATTTGATGGTCAGTTTGACGATATACTGATTTTAATTTTTTATATACTTTGATGTTAAGAATTCTGTTTTTTGTAAAAATAAAAATTTTACAACCTTGTGATAGTATTATTTTATTTTATATACCCCTAAACCTTTTCCAATTAGGAGTAAGTTGATTGTAAATCAGTAATTTGATAACTTAATAACGCAATTTGCCAAAAAACTTCAAAAATGGATTTAAACCATTTAGAGGACACAAAAATGGTATTGAAACACATTTTTTGTCTGCTGGTAAAATAGGTTATTCGGATAATAGTAAAATTAGCTTTAGCGGTAGGGTTTGGCAAGTGCCTATGTGAAAAGGTAACTTGCGGCCCGCCACTTATTATGTAAAAATAAACTTGGCCCCCACTTATAAAAAGGTTGTGCACCCCTGGTCTACACCAACGTATCATTTAGAGAAAGTACTATCCAAATTCCTGAGTAGTTTCCTTCCTGAATCGGACTTTGTAGTAAATTCCACTCTGGATTTTATAACGAAAGCCAAGCAACTCACTGTCCTACCAGGCGACATTATCATTATTGGCAGCTTCGACGTGGTTTCCCTTCACCCTTCAATCCCCGTTCTGGAAGCCATCAGAGCGTTAAAGGAAGCCATATCAAATTCAGCATTTAATACAGTGTCATGCCTCAGCATCTTCAAATTAATAGACTTGGTCACTAATACTAGCTTCTACAGTTTCCAAGGACAAGTATATAAACAAAATAATGGCACTCCGATAGCAGTTTCTGTCTAACTTCCTTGAAAAAGCCATCTGGTTGATGTGTGAAAGCTTGGAAACACTTATGTGCATATTTCCTACACCAATAAATCGGATCACTAGTATAGTGTTACTATTTCCTAAAAATAAAAGCCACCTATTTATCAGTTGCTGGCTTGCTTTTACATGAAAAAGTCTGAAAACTTTGCAAATTGCATAACAGCTGATAAATGGCCCACAGTACATTTCTATACCCTAAAGTTACACAAACCTTTATGACAAAACTGAATTACAAGGGAAAAAACAACAATGTACAATGGAGCATCTTTGCTGGTGACTTCAAAATTTTAATATTAGAAATACTTCCATAGCATTAACAACATAGACCCTGGAGAAAGAAAGAAGTTACACTGAAAGGAATTAGTTCCCTATACGTTTTTGCAGCATATCTTAGTTTTCACAGATTTAATACCACTTTTTTTAATCAGCTCTCAAATGTACATTGTCTCCTTATGTCACATGCTTCTGCTTTTTGCCTATGGTTAGAATCTGAATGAAATTAATGCTGGATACCAATAACAATGTTCAGAATTTTTATTGTGGAATAACTTTTTTACAGGTCTTATAGAAGTTATTATTCAAAAAAGTTGGTGGTCAAATTTTCGAACTAAAGCCTAGTTCATCATCAGGACTATGTCAATGGAGTAGTTGCTGCCACTCAGTTGGAAGTGTCCAACCACAATTATCGTTAATTGTGGTACAAAATAGCGAGAAGAAGTACCACAATTAACGATAATTGTGGTTGGACACTTCCAACTGAGTGGCAGCAACTACTCCATTGACATAGTCCTGATGATGAACTAGGCTTTAGTTCGAAAATTTGACCACCAACTTTTTTGAATAATAACCTCTATAAGACCCGTAAAAAGTTATTCCACAGTAAACTATGAATAGAGGTGCCATAAATTAATTTACAACTAGAATTTTTATGTTTACCATTTATAACTCGAAAATGGACATATCTGTTCTACCTGGCATAAAATCACAGCTCTACTTTTGCATTTTTTCGCCAAAACAATTTCTAGATAAACACAGTATCCATGGAACCTTTCATATATAAAACTAGCAACTAAGATTCTTAGAAGAGAAATGCCAAACATGATCACTATGCAAGTACAACTGCTATCTGTGTTAACCAAAGAAATAACATTCCACAAAAGAATGAAGAACAACTGCATGTTGTTCTTCAAAAGTTATGCAAGCTTGTGGTGTACGGGTGCCACCACAAGCTTGCATCACTGTGAAGACCCATGAGGCTACATTATCAGGGATACATGCAGTTGCAAGTCTGAAGCTGTGAAAGGGAACCAGACAAACACAACACCCATGTTTCAGCCTAGACTTGAATCCAGACCTGACCCAGATGACTAGCCAGATGTCTGCATTCTCTCTCACTCTCTGTCTGCCTGTCTCTGTCTATCTATCTACTATCAGTGGTGTACCGCCGGAAATATCCCCCCCCCCCCATCCGGTAAAAAATATTTTTGAGGCCCTTTTGTGAAAATCCATTAGCTTTCAATTACCGAAAATTTTAACTTCCATATCAGTAACAAGGTTTCACGGGTGTTTTAATAAATCAAATTCACTGGAACCTCTGAGTATTTTTTGTAAAATCAAAATTATTTCACTTTATTGCGTCAAACACAAATGTGTATGTTGTAATTAAAATGATCGTCCTGGTTTTATACCGATACAAATTATTACAAAATAATTAGGTCAAACTTAATCATATCATGCAAAATTTATTATTTTAAAGAACTAAGGCCATTTTATTTGAAATGCCTCAAGATTACACACACAAAACATATAACTGTCGTGTGACAGTGTCTAATGACTTTTCTGATTTATGCGAAATCTCACAACATAAGCAAGCAAGTAACTAAGAAACGATTAAGAACTGCAGCAAAAAAAAACTCCGCAAAACTACTTAAATTATATACTCTGCAATATAAAAACCACACTTAGCATAATACCACAATGTTTTGCAGATAGTAAAAAAAAATTCTTTTAACTCTGTTATATGAAAAAAAA
Organism: Macrothele yani; assembly: GCA_039090855.1. Taxonomy (NCBI): domain Eukaryota; kingdom Metazoa; phylum Arthropoda; class Arachnida; order Araneae; family Macrothelidae; genus Macrothele; species Macrothele yani. The sequence continues at coordinate 123,525,258 of CM076996.1, forward strand.
AAAAGACACAGGTCTCTGATTTTTCATTCCTGTGAAGAACACATTTTAGTTTATCATATTCTGAAGGATGTGTAGTTATGTGCAAGCAACTGCAATGCATAACACCTTATCCTCACTGATATAAAATTCCACTCACTGAACTGATATTTCTTTCACATTCTCTTGTAAACATATGTGCATAGAAACTATTGCAAGGGCTGTGAAAAGGGGCCTGAAGTTCTCTTGAATAGCTGCTTTCCTGTCATTCAGTTTTTATGAACTAAAGCAACGAAAATAATTTCTAAAGATTTTACTTATTCGCTGTGAGAAAAAGGAAAATTGCTTTCCTTTTTAACACTTCATTCAAAGCTGCCTTAATTCCTGGCTATTTTTTTAACCAGTTTCATATGAAGATTCTGCAAAAAATTTCTAAAATCTTTTTGCTGAGGCCCTCTTAACCATGAGGCCCCTCGCACTGCAGGGAGGCCTCATGCTTCATATCAGTATGCTCCTGCTATCTATCTGATATCTAACTACTTGGTGAGCTCAAAAAATAAATAAACACCAAAAATACAACTATAGTATGAAATAAAATAAGCACTGTGCTCACTGGCTATGGTCCAAACATTTTTGTAAATTAAATTTTAATTTAGATGAGAATTTTTTCTTTACCTAAATTTGAAAAAAATGATGCAATAATGACATTAAGCTAATCTGTGGCATACATATGTCATAATTTATTGTTTATGATATAATGAGCCATAATTATATATATTTTTCATTCTTAAATTTTATGGGCATAAAGGCATTTGTTGGGGAACTCTAAAAGCCAAATAAATGATACTTTGGTGCTCATAAATCACATATATACATCACAAATAATTTTACTCCAATGTCTGCACAAACAAATCCAAAACATTATGTACTTCACATAGATGTTTTCTCAATCAAAAACTGCCGTGGAAAAACTCAAATTTAGATGCACGCAATTGCAAAATTCATGTAAAGTGCATGTTTGGCAGACTTGAGAAGTTCACTTTAGAGGAAAAGGAAACCAAAATTATAAAATATATCATACAGAAGGTATACTATTTAGTTTATGCCATTTCAGCTTATTACACACAACACAAAGCATACAGTGAAATAAATTGAACCCTATTGTTTGGTTTAACAAATACTTCATTTGACAAACATGACCTAACTTCTAACCACACTGGAGGCAATCTTTTTCTCTTTTTTTCTGTCTTTCTTTTTTTACCTTTGTTAAGAAGTGGAAGTTCCACTGAAGATTAACATGATAAATTTATAATAAGACTTTAGTGCAAATCCAGATGTAGCTTTGATAGCATCTTGCATCACGGACATCAAATGGATAACACAGGACTTGCAACACTGAACTTTATCCATAGCTTGTATTTTATTTGAAAATTTGGTTTGAAGTAAAAACAATTCCCAGGGCTTGAAATAATCACTTGTGTAACACCCAGGCCTTGATTTTTTTTTTTTTTTTTTTCAGTAGCAACACTTGCTAGTGGCCTTATTTTTTACTAGCAAATTGCATTATCTACTAGCGAGAGTGTATTAATATTATACAAAAAAACTTTAACATGTCCCCCTCCATTAGTCAATCATGACAAATTTTGATTTCACCCCTGTAACTGTCACATTGTAATGCTGAAAAAATTACAAATATTTAGACATAACTCACTTTTTCATGACCTGACATTATTTCTAACAATTTAATTTAAATGCAAATATTTAAAAAAACATTTTTTTTTATTTAACTTTATTCACAAAATTCAAGAACAATATTCAAAATCTTAAGTTATTTTCTGTATGGTTTACGATTTGGGTTTCGGGTTTTCATCATACCACTTTAAAACAGCAGGCCTGGGGTCAAATTTGTCTTCAGACGGACCATCAACCTCAATACTCATGAGAGCAGTTTAAACTGCCCCTCCAATCATTCTGGACTCTTCATGAAAGTGAACCCAACCTCACATGCAGAAGTGGATAAGGGAAATATACTGGATATTTTTACTAGTGCCAAAATGTTTTTATAATGTTTGTACTTTTCAAGAAACATTCATTTCCAGAAAGCAGTTGTTCCTTTTTGTGTATGTTTAAAATATTCCACACGCACAGTGCAGTGGTGCTTTACACTTAGCACTAAAACAGTCAAAATCTTTCCACTAGCAACTCTTGCTAGGAACACTTTTTATCACTAGCAAAATGCATTTGCTTGCTTGCAACTTGCTACGAACTACCAGTCAAAATCGAGCCCTGGTTACACAAACTCTTTTTTTTTCTCCCTCGTTATGGGGTTTAACAACCACTATGAGCAACTTAGAGGGCTATAAATAGTCACCCATCCCTGATTTAGGGCCACTGATTCCAGGGAAGCGATAAAGCCAAATTTTCATTCATGGCTACAGCCACTGACAGTAACTACTAAATAATGTTCCATATCACCTTTATATGCAATAGATCAACCTGTAGTTCAGAGAGAAAAAGCTTTAACAAGGTGATTGCACTCAGTTTTTTAATTCATGCAACACTTATGAGAAAATAAAAATGTTGATTTCAGTATTTTAAACATGCATGTTGTTATCATTTTGTCCTTACTTAAGTAAAAGTAATGTATAGGTAGCCTACTGTTCCACTCAAAAAAAACAAAAAACTTAAGAATTAAGATTAGACCAAAAAATTGAAATAGGTAACATGTTCAATCTCATAAATACGAGACTGCACATGTCGTAGCATTGGGGTCACAGGCTCCCCAAACTTTAGAAAATTTAATTGCAATGGCAAGACTTTGATGGGGCAGTGAATATGAATAGAAGGTTTAACTGAGTAGCTATGAATTTCAAAGAGGAAGAACCAAGAGATATATATACACACACATTGTTATGCTCACCATTTAGATTTAGCTATGATTTGTCTTTGTGAGGAAGTAAAACCATGGCAAAATGCTATCAATGTACGGAACTCATTACATAACATTATTCACACACCAGCAAAAAGATTTGCAATATTTAAAAAAATGTGTAAAAAAAAGCCTCTCTTGCTCAAAGGAAAGCATCTGTTCACACACTTTTTTGTGCACCCCACCAAAAGAAAACATCAGCTTACAGTTATTTGTGCCCCCTCCCTAATATTTTGGTCATGCTATGCCTATGCTACTGGTGTTAGGGCTGGAGTTCTAAGCCACTAAGCTTTCACAACAGTGCTACCAGTACTTCTACAGTTTTGTTAATGGATACATAGAGACAGCCAGGCATTTTTCATGTAGGACTTCCATCCACAGAGAAGGTTTAGGCCCAAACCACCTACTGCGGGTCTGCCTTTTGGGCAGGGCACAGAAACAGAAGAAGTGAGAGCAAGTCTAGTGACTTTGACAGAACAGTTTGTAAGTGAGAGAGAGAGCACAGTAGATGGCGCCACCATACAAGTATGATGTTGCTCATAGAAGGGTGAGAGGTCGGGGGGGGGGGAGTAGGAATGGATACCCAACGTAACCTTGGGGTCCAACCCAGGGGCTATCATTTAACGTACCCGTCTGATGCAAGGCGGATATTCAGCGGTTGTTAGCAAATCACACCATCTCTGGAAGATCAGCCCGGGATTGAACCTGGGGACACTATATTGACAGTCTGACTTGCTAACCTCTAAGCCATTCACGGCTCTGGATACATAAAATTATACTATCAATTCTCATATATCAATACAGTAGAACTTCCGAATAGCGGACATCAAAGGGGAAAGGAAAACTGTCTGTTTTGGATTCATGAGTGTTCAGTGCATCCGCATGCAAGATAAGAGCTCCGGAAATTGTGGTAATTACTGGAGGCAGGTCACTCAGGTGGTTGGGCTGTGGATTCGTGGCTATCAGATGAAATTAGGGGAGCCAAAAAATTGTGTTGTTCTACGCCGTCTTGTCTTCAAGTGTTTGTTCTTGTTTGGGATTGCTGTCTGCATTTCGTGTTTTTGTCTGCAAACTAATAGATATTAGTGTTTCGTGAGTTAAAGGTAAATTTTTACTTCTTCAACTTTGAAATTATTGATTGATTTTCTATGGACTTTTGTTGACTGTGAACCTAAATACCACATGACTGGGTTATTGAGTAAAAGAAAAGAAAAAAAGGTGACAACTGAAACAAAAATATATTGAAAATTTTGATAAAAATAAATAAAAAAAAAGAAATTTAGGGGATGAGATAGTGTGCTGCTGCCATCTGTTGCACAGCTGCAGAAACTGAGGACAAACTTAAGTGAAAATTACTGTTATTGAGTAAAAATTAAGTAAAAATTAATTGAATTTTACTGTCATGGGTCCCAAAAAACCCAAGGTACCATAAACACAAGTAAAGCTAAACTGACTCTAATGACTTTGATATGAATTTTATTAAGCAATCTTTAACAGATATCAGTTCAAAGCTTGATTCTATTGCTGAACTAAGGATGGAAATAAGTGAAATTAAACAAAATTATATTCCAGAACTCAGGGCGGAATTAAAAGATATTAAACGTTCTGTTGAGTTTTTGAGTGAACAGTATGATAGTGTTCTTTCAAAATGTACTGTACTAGAACACAGTAATGAAGATCTAAAAAATAAATTAGAATCTCTTCAAATACAGGAAAGGAAGAATTTTCAACAGAATAAATTATTAAATAAAGAATTAAATGAACGGCATCAATATCAAAGGCTGAGAAACAGAAATACACGGAATTGATCTTTCAAATATTGCATCTCAGGAAGATCTTAATAACCTTGTTGATCTCTTAGCAACTAAATTACAAATAGATAAGGATCTATCAAAAGATATTGATATTGTTCACCCTTTACCAACTAAGCATAAAAGGACTCAAGACTCGGTAGTGCTCATCCAGTTCAAATCAAGAACAACTAGGAATATTTGGATGTCCAAGAAAAAAACTCTTACCTATAATAATGATCTAATGCCTGGTTTAAGGGCAACAAGAATCTACTTAAACGAAAATCTTACCCCTTACAATAAACATCTGTACTGGGAAGCAAGGACACTGGTGCAGCAGTCAAGGCTCAAGTACGCGTGGACATGGAATTGAAACTTATTCATAAAAAAAAATGAAGAAGCTCAAAAAAAAAAAATACTGACTATTGAGGAACTACATGAATTTATGAACTCCTCTTAATGACTTGATTAAATTATAAGGGCTAAAATGGGGGATGTGGGGGACAAGATGGATGGTTATTATTCAGTTGAACCACTTAATAACAACTAACCTAAATAATTCATTAAAAATTATACATATTAATGCAGGATCACTAACAAACAAAATTACACTTCTGGAGTCTTTATTACACTTAATTAAGGCAGCGATAGATATTGTCTGTATAACTGAAACATGGTTTCCAAGTGGGGATTATTCAACACAGTTAACTAATTATACCATATTTAACCTAAACAGAAATTACTCAAGAGGAGGGGGCATTGCAATATATGTTAATAATCAATATAGGAACTTTTCAACTGTTAACAACTTTACTATAACAAACTCTAACATAGAAAAATTAACTATTCAAAATGAATTTTACATAATCATGGTGTGTTATAGACAACCTAAATCTGATTATAATACATGTCTAAATATATTAAGTGAATTTCTAAACTATGCTAACCTTGTTACAAAAAAACTATTATCATGGGAGATTTAAATACTGATATTTCCCGGGATAATTCTATAACTAATCAATTAATTTATATTTTAAATTCATCAGGATTTGTAAATACCATCACACTGCCAACCAGAATAACTACCCATTCTAAAACAATTTTGGATTTGTGTATTACTAACATTCAACAAGATCCAATTATTGCGGAAATATTGGAGTTTAATTTTAGTGATCATTTACCTATTTTTATTATTCACAAACACACAAAAAAGGCTCAAATACATGAAGTTTCTAAAATGAGACTTATAAACAAAAAATCTAGAAATCTTTAAAAATAAATTAAAGAATTTAAACTGGAGTGAATTGGACACATATTCATCACCTGATTTAAAATATGAAATATTTTTTACAAAACTAAAAGATATTTATGACATAAGTTTTCCTTTTTCAGTACTAAGCAATAAATCTCGAAAAAGTTTTCGAAAACCATGGATTACAGATACATTACTTAAGTGCATTAAAAAAAGGAATAAGTTATATTCTAAATTCCTTAAAACTAGACAACAATCAGATTTTAATTATTTTAAACAATATAGAAATAGGCTGAACTCTGAATTAAGAACTACTAAAAGGATTATGCTAATATATTCTCACAAAATTCATCTAAACTAACATGGAAGCATCTTAATCAATTACTTGGTAGGACACCTAAAACGATATTACCATCTCACCTAACTATAAATAATATGAAAATAAGCAATCAACAGGACATTGCTACACAACTGAGTCATCATTTTACAACTACCCCAGTTACATTAAAACAAAAGTTAAAAAGGGTTAATACACATTACTCCAGTTATTTACAAAAATCATATCTCCCTAATAATTTTCATTTTACAGATATTACAAAAACTGAGTTGTTAGTGGAATTTCAGAATATAAGAATATCAGCAGAATCAGGATCTGATGAAATTAATTCACGGGTAATTAAATATATTGCAGATGAGATATCTGAACCTTTACTTCAAATTTTTAATTCTGTTCTTGATACAGGAATTTTTCCTGATATGCTGAAAATTACAAAAATTACCCCTAAATATAAAGCAGGATCACACAATGATGAAAACAATCATCGTCCAATATCTAAGACATCAATCTTCGCAAAATTACTTGAAAAACTAATTTACAATAAATTGTTATCCTACTTACACAAATATAAATTTATTGACAAAAACCAATTTGGATTTCAATCAAATAAATCAACAGATCTTGCTTTTCTTCATATTCAAGATATAATTCTGAAAAATTTTGAGGAAAAAAATTTAACCGTTGCTATTTTTTTGGATTTAACAAAGGCTTTTGACACATTAAACCATAACATATTACTATCAAAACTACATAATATAGGAATAACGGGGGTACTGCTCATGCACTCTTCACAAATTACTTATCAAACAGAATTCAGTTTACTCAACTGGGGGATTATTACTCAACAATGGAAAATATTAAGTTGGGTGTACCCCAAAGGTTCAATACTTGGACCATTATTATTTAATATCTACATTAATGACTTTTTTAACATCGAATCTGAATCTGGAATTATCCTCTATGCAGATGACACTACATTGTTATTTAAGGGTACTAATCCAGAAGAAATAACTTTACTAAGTAATATTGAATTGGAAAAATACACAGATTGGTTGGCTGCTAATGAACTTGTATTAAATACAGATAAAACTAAAGCAGTTTTTTTTTCAAGACAACAAACAAGTCAACTTATTAATATACCATTACTTCTCGACAAGAAATCAATTGAAATAGTAAATGAGTTTACTTACTTAGGTATTAAACTTAATAATGATTTAAAATGGAATAAACACATTGATAATCTCTTGAATAAATTATCAAAAATATAGGAATTGTAAGTCATGTTCTGACAAATCTTACTGTTAAAACATTAAAATCAATATATTTTACTTTGGTTCATACACACGTTAACTACTGTATATTATCATGGGGTCAAACAACTCAATCTAATATTAAAAAATTACAAATACTTCAAAACAAGTATATTAGATTATTAGATTTAAAATATAGTTGTAATAATGTTATTTTTTCTCAGTCATGTATACATACATATACAAGAGTCGACCCTAACAAATATAACATAATGACTATTAAACAATTATATAATTTTAACTTGGGTAAAATCATGTACAAAAGAATAAAAAACAACATAGAGCAGGAATTAATTAAAATATCTACATATACGCATCAATATAATACAAGAAATCAACAGGCACTTATACCAGTGCTCCCCAAAACTTTAACTATGAAACAAAGTTTAAATTATTGTGGGCCTGCATTTTGGAATTCATTGCCCAGAGATCTGACATTGATTAATAACTTTAACCTCTATAAGAAAAAATTAAAAACATACTTATTAAGCTAACTATATAAGGGAATATTAGGGTGAGGGGGGGGGAGAGAAAGAGTTATAGTAATGGCTGGTGGTGTACATTTCTGTGCTTGACTTGTTAATTTCCTTCAGGGAGCTCCGGGCTTAGACAGGACTCAATGAGGCCTTTTCCTGGAGCTTCCTTGCTGTTATTATATAACTGTCAATAATTGTTATCATTATTCAATAACCTGTAACAGCAGAAATAATAAAATGAAATGAAAAAAATGAAATTAAATGAAATGTTATTTTGGAAGTGTCTGCTATTGGGAAAATCATGCTTTATGACAGCATACATGTACTATCTTTATAACATAAAAGCAGTTTAAAATATAAGCAAATATAACTATGTAAATGTAACACATAGAGCACACTTGTACTAACCTTTATTAAAAAATATCCTTCAAAACCTAAGAAGCAAAATAATGAAGTATTGTTGTTTGTCTATTACATTCTTGTGAAATTTTGTCTTCTAAATAAATTCCCAGCCAGCCGCCTGAAGCTATGAATTTTGTGAATCCTAATTCATTTGTGTTTTCTAAAGCCTTTTGAAGAATTAAAGTCCCTGATAAAGGAATGCTGTTGGCTATAGGGTGGCAAAACCATTCATAGGCAAGAGTGTCCAGAGCTAAACCATCAGTTGTAGAGAAAGCTCTCTTAATTTTCTGGTTGCCATTACAATCTTGCAAAGACTTCAAAGGTTTCACTCACTTGTGTTTTACCAGTGCCCAGTTTATCTTCTAAAATGCCCACACTTAATCTTTCCTTTTCACTCAACTTCACTATTTCAACTTTTTCTTAATTATTTTTTTTTTCAGATTTTTAAATTATTCTTATTATTTATTCTTATACTTTAAAATGTTATTTTTTAAATTATTTATTTGTTCTTTAAATATGTTAAGTGACTGCAGTAATCGGAAAAACATATTTCAAATACTGAAATGGAAAAAAAAATTCTACATTTAAAATTTTTTAATTATGGGTTTCATAGAGGTAATTTCAATATACTTCGTGGTCAAATTTTTGAACTAGAACCTAGTTCGTCCTCAGGAATACTGTCACTGGAGTAGTTGTTGCCATCTGGTCGGGAGTGCCCACCAGCAATTATCGTATGCAGTGCTAGAATTAGAAAAAAATATTCTACTGGCCCAGCAGACCACTAGAATTTGCAAACTACTGGTCCACGAAAATGCCCACTAGTCGGTAAAAAAATTAATAATAAAAAATTTAAAGACATTTACAATATATGTAGAAAATAACGTATCATTTCAATGGAATTATCTCTGATATTTGTTTTTAAACCTATCATTAGTTTGCAGCCTAAAATGAAATCCATACAGCAAGGTAAAAGAAACAGAAATTCATTTTTTAACTTGTGACAAATTAGAAAAAAAAACTTACTGGCCACCTGGGCCAGTAAAATCAATAGTTCAGTGGTCTGACAGAAGTTTTACTGGCCAATGGTCAGTGGACCACTGGGTAATTCGAACACTGGACTGTGTAGTAAGCAAGACTACTTATAAATAATATTTATGTGTACTTCTTTTGGCTATTTCTATCTTTTAAGTTTCCTTTTAACTAAGTGTGACTGGCGGGTGATTATTATCATTTTTTTTTATATTTTTTTTGTCCCACTGTATGAGTGTCCACTTGCCACGATGTCATTCATTAAACATTTCTTGGCCGCCCCTGTGGCGCAGTGGTCTAAGCGATGGCCTCTGATCATTCGTCCGAAAGGGGTCCGGGTTCGAATCCCGGTGAGGCATGGATGTTGTGTTTGTCTTACGGCACTGGTTCTCTCCCTTCCCTGGAACCAGTGACCCTAAATTAGGGACGGGCGACTGCTTATAGCCCATTGAGATGCTCATGGTGGTCGTTAAACCTTCAATCAAAAAAAAAAAAAAACATTTCTTGCTTTTTTTTAGAGAAGGAAGCACATACAATTCAGTCCAACTGACATAACTGTATGAAATAAACCATACTTAAATTACAGGCCGATCAAGATTGTATCAACCAAGTGTAGTGCATGAGGCACAAAGCTGGTTGATTTTAGGAATCTGACAGCAAAAATGCCAGGTCTGCACGTAGAACACATGGACAACGAAGAATTAAGAAATTGAAAGATTGGGCCTTGTGAGCACCAAAGCTCAAATCAGCTGAACTCACACAAATAATTCTTTTGTCAACCTTAATTTTAAAAATGCTGGGGAAGGAAGTTTACCACTAAAACTTGTGCATTTTTTCCTGTGGAAAGGAGGGTTTGACATTAGGCACAGATGGAGAGAGGATGCCACGGGGCATAATTTCACTTGTTCCTCTTGAAATTCCTGGCTCCATTACTGTTTGATATTAATTATTTATCAGTTGCTTATTATGTAACTGAAACTATGAATGGTTGCTTTAGTAAAATTTTACAGGTTTCTATAACTTGTGTTAACTACATTTCTATGAAAATATTACTTCAAACACAATTGGATTTATAACATGCATCTCAATAGACATTTGGACAACCTTCATTTGCCAAGTATGCAAAGCCTGCTTCGGGTGCAGCTCAATAGAGGGCGCAAAAATCCCTGCTTACAATCTGACTAAAATTGGAATTGAAACTTTTGTACCAGTTTCTAGTGCAATTTTTTGTTTGTGCCATAATTTGCCATTTGTCCACTTACAGAATCTGCTTACAATATGCTTTGCCAGTTTCGGTAGCTTTGGCAAATTAAAATTTGCATTTCTTTCTCAAAATTTTCAGAGAATATTAGTTGCTGACATTCAAAAATGGAGGCGAGGTTGTATGTACATTGTAAGAGAATAATGTTGTTCACAATGTTGAAGATTCTCTGGGGGCAATTTGATCATCACTGCGAATGGGATGCATTCGGCCCATTTGATGTAGTAGTACCCACTATCTGAAGTCCGAAGAATTTGGAAAAATCCTTGCAAACAGTCAATCTGATTGTGCTTACCCCATACAGATAGTGTTGTAGTGTACAAGATATATTAATGTTATTTTGTTGAGCAACAAATACTTTTTTAATATATACTAATATGCGCTCTGTATTAAATTAGTTATACATACTACTAAATTAGTAATATACCATATATTTACTATTAAATTAGTAATATATATGTAAGATAGGAACCAACAGAAGGACGGGGGTGTGCAGAAATGCCTAGTTATACCTCTGCAAGGGATGCTAATATAAAATGAAGTATTAAAATAAATGCCCTGTGATAACAAATGTCCATCTGCAGTTGATTCAGTTATAAGTTACGTCAAAAATGAGAACGCTTATATATAAACCATGAGGGATATAATGACTTGTTCTGGTGGCACTAACCCAAGATTTTAACATGTGAATGGGTGTCAGCAGTGTTGATGAACTAAATACAAAATTAAAAAAAAATATCAGAATTGGAAGAATTGGGACCCCTTCATCAATTAAACATTGTGCAGAGATTTTAACATCTTTCCGTGCCAGTACTTCATGTAGGGTCATCCATGTGAAACATGAGAGATCTTTCGAAGGTTCTATCCATTTATCCAAATATTCCACGCAACTGCTGTACAGGCATTTCTCATCATTGCAAATAGTGGTTACCCTACCAACACCAACTTGAATACACCTAGTTTTCTGCTTGAAAACTGAAAAACAAGGATGTTAAACCCTAGGAAACTTCAGTCATTACTAATTAACAACACTACACAAAACCAAGTAACCAACAGCTGCGTGAACCAAACCAGAACTTCTTGTGGACCATTTATGTTAGTTGCTAAAAAGCCGGACATTTTGCAGTTTATAAAATATATTCACCCGGATACAGTATTACGATTAAAAAAAAAAAAAAAAGGATATGTCCGGCTAAAAAGGGACGTAAATATGCTAACTGCTTGTAGAATATTAAAAGAAAAGAAAATAATTGTTCTGAATATTAAACTTTGTATCATGTAAATATCAAGCTTTTTCAAATGATGTGCACATGGGGTTGGTAAACAATCCCCCCACTCACACACACCACCGCCGCCGCCGCCACCACTGACATCTCCTTGGAAGAAAATGGAGATCACAAGAAATTAAACCCAGAAATCATGTGGCATGCTGTTTGAAACTGCTTTCTATGAGTTCATTAGATGCTGCACATATTTCTATGAGTTTTTCAAAGATGTTGCAAAATCCTAAAAGGTGCTATTACCTACAATTGTTGTATCCATACTTTGATAATTACTTTTCATAGCATTAAAATATATGAACATAAAAAAATAGGTCATATTTCATTAATAACCACAAACATTTCCAAAACTGTGTATGACTAACCTTCACATCTTAAAGTTTGACATTAAACACTTAGTAGCCTCCTAATGAAGGGATAGGATGGCATAGCACTTTAAATATGAGTAAGCCACATGTTCTTTTCTCCCATTTGGGCATAAAATTTGAGTAAGTTAAAGTTTCACCCTGGGGAATTTACAGCAGAAAGTAGTAACATTGAATGTCCGAGCAGAGCAAACAAATGTACAGTATGGAAAAGATCAGATCATATGTAGAGGATTTTAGGAAGGGAGTGTCTCACCCCAGGTCTTAAACAATCCTTAGAAATAGGGTGCTAGGAGATTTGGGCTAGAGTGCCCGATATGAAAGTGAAACAGAAGTGAGGTAGAAAGGGGGAGGAAGATGCCCTTATTTATTACCGGGGCCAGCACCCAGGGCCCGACTTCTTAATGTGCCCATCCGAAGCACGGCGGATATTTAGTGGTTCAAGTGTTCGTACATGCCTGGGATGGAGTCCAAGGTCTTCTCCATGGCAGTTACGAACGTTGACCATTAGGCCACCCACGGGCCCCAGTATGGAAAAGCCTGAAGGCAGGAGAAATGAAAACTGGGATAACATCCTCTGCAGCAGACATTCGCTGTAGGATAAAGATCTCCCAAAGTTTCTTCCAGAACTCTGTTTTGAGAGTATTTTTTCCTTCTTGATGACTGATTGGGTGATTGCTGGGGTTTCGTGGAACATAGGATACAAATGGCTTAAAAGCACAGGGCAACATCAAAGAAATTTCCTTATTGTCCCCAAAGCACTCTCAAATTTCATTTATCCATCACTTTAGGTCTTTTGGGTTTCAACTTAATTTTCATGTTGTGTGGGTGTGATAAAAATGGGTTAAATAACAAGAAGGCATACTGGAAACTTGCATATGATGTTTGTGTATGTTATTTGTAGTTAAAATTTCTGTTTCTTCCCTCCTGAAAACTAAACTATGGGTACACGTGGCCCCGCTCCTTATACTAGGGTTCCCAACCACTTGTAAATTTATGTATTGCATTAGAAATCAGTTTGCTACATTCAAAAATGCTTACAAAAGTGCTGGAAATTTTCTATGAAATATTTATTGCAAGAGCTTCATAAACTTCAGATTAAGGACAATTGGCTTGGGAAGGTAAAATACCTAAATAAGCTTATAAGCAAAGTGCTGTTTTAAAAGCATCTTTGGCATCAAACTGCAAAACAACATGACAAACATTAATGAAAAATAAATTACTCTCTGTTCAATTCTGTCCCATATAAAAATTTTGTCCCGAATTACAATATAAAATAATTTTCTGGCCACATTTCTTTAAATTCTTTTTGCCTATACATAAATTCTCTTAAGGATGGAAGCACTACTATGTACATGCAGAGCTGCTGTGTTGCATTGTTATCAAGCTGGGTCCTAGGAACCCACAGATTTTTAAAAAGTGGGTACTTCATGAGGTATTCTGGGTCCTTTTAAAAAATCAAATGAATCATGAGATAATGAATATTTATACTTTCAAAAGCAAATGAAAAATAAATGTGATGTACACTGTCTGACACTTTAATTTATGCTCTTTGAAAGCAATCTTTAAAAAAATCAAGTACTGACAGAATTAAATTTTATCATTTTCAATTAAATTTTATCATAATGGAACTATACAAAGACAATGCATTTTGAGTCAACTAAGAATACCAGAGCGGTTTTTATTTTTCAAAACACAGGATGCAGGAACTGGGTAACTACTCTTGAACAGTTTTCTTCTTTTTTTTAGTTTTAACAAATAATTATTGAAGTAGACGTACATTTTTAGTAGAGTATAATTGTTCACAATGATCTCATTAAATATGTTTTTTTTTTTTTCCAATTTTAAATTTCAACTGTTCCAATATTGATTAAGCTGACCCGGTGGTGCAGTGGTCTAAGCGATGACCTCTGATCATTCGTCAGAAAGGGGTTCGGGTTCCGGTGAGGCATGGATGTTGTGTTTGTCTTATGGCACTGGCTCTCTCCCTTCCCTGGAACCAGTGACCCTAAATTAGGGACGGGGCGACTGCTTATAGCACATTGAGTTGTTCACAGTGGTCGTTAAACCTCCAATAAAAAAATATATATATTGATTAAAAGTGCTGAAAGGTTTATTAAATTAGTCAGGACATTTGTACATTTACATAATCTTATATTGTATATTTACATAATTAATCTTGGCGGACAGTGCATCGCTGGCTGTTTCCATTCTTTCCCTAATCCTCGCGAATTTGACTTTTGCAAAATGGCATGTTAAAAATCCGAAATAAAATGTGGATCCTAAAGGACGTGCAGCATTTGTACTTATGAGTCCTTTTACTTGGAAGGGGAGGGGATAATTTACGTGCTACAGCATGTCAGTGGCAGTGCTGTACATGCATGAAAATAAGCATTTACAGTGGTCAATATCCATGGGCATCACTAGACGATTTCATGGAGGGTTGAAGCCCCTCCAGTCGTACCCTAAGCCCCCTTCCTCAATAATCTTACGATAATCTCCAAATAAATTTTTTGTTAAACACCTAATTTCTAAACCTAAAAATAAATTTCTTACCTGTAAGTTTGGAATATTATTATTTTAAATCAATGATCATTCATCAAAACATAAAAACAAAAAAGTCAAAGGCAAATTTACATTTGACTATGCTACTGAAAGACACATAAGGAAATGCATCTTGCTTAGGACGCGTCTTGCTGATTGTCGGGGGTGTAATGCAGTTTTGTATATTTTTTTTTTACTTTTTACACATAGTTTTTTTTTCTTCAAGAATTTGCAACACTGTATGAGCCTGGCAGACGCGGAGATCTGGATGCTCAGAAATTTTGGGTCTTGTATGTTAAATTTGGTGTTACAGGATTACTTTTCTTGGCCTGCACTGGGTCTCTCGCTTTCTATTTAATGTTTTTAATTGCCCTTAACTCCACAGCAGAACTGCTACACACTCCTCACAGCACCAAAGCAATTGGAGACCATCTCTTCTCAAAAACCCACTGAAGCAGTGGCGTCGTTAGACCAATTTTTCGGGACTCAAGCCCCCCCCCCCCCTCGAAGAAGCGCAAAGCCCTCCCAATCAAAATAACCCTTTTTTTTTTTTTTTTGCATTAGCTTACCTTTTATCTATGTAATATTTTTCCACTAAAAAAAAAAAAAGGCAGATGGGAATTTTCTTACATATTTTATTGTCAAAGCAAAAATACCTCTTCTGATTTCCTTTCGATGAAGGGGTCAGGTGTCACAGCAACAGCATTACGATAACATTACTCTATAGTCCAATTCACCCTAAAAGTGTACTACTGGGAAAGGCAGGAGAGCAGTATCACATCTCCTCGTGGAACGCAAGAACGGTATCCATCCGCATTAATATGCTCTTCTACTGTTTCCTTTCTGATCCCCCCACCCACCCACACATCTCACAAGCAGTGGGGATTGTGAGTGGGGATCTGGTGGAGGCCAAACTGCTTCCCCTACTGCCTGTTTAAGTAACGCACCCTTCGAGTTTCCCCGATTGTCAATTTATTGCCTCTGTGTTGTTAATGTTGGGAGAGGTCTTCCACCCCTTCCTCCTGTCTGAGTTGTATCCAAATTGGGCAGAAATAGCCAAAAGTGCAAAGCTCTTGATTCAGCAACTTCTCAGAACAAAATTTATTTCTACAAGTACTCTAACTTCTAAAATTTTTTTTTAGATAGCGATACATCAAACAATTTAATGATTTTACGGTGGGGGAGTATCGTGGAGGCATGTACTATCAGCCCCAAGCTAACAAAAGCCCAAACCCTGAGAATCAGCCGTAGACCAAAAGACTGAAGGAACAATGTAAGACAGAAACTGCAGCAGCTTGTCGGAAATGGTAATATTCATGTGAAAAAATGGCATCTTTACTAGGGTAATAATAAACAGCATGAAATTTCCACTAAGTGAAGGCGTTTGTTTCACAGGGTAAAGGGATTTCGGTGGGATATTAGTGCCTTTCTCGTTACGGTAGTTTATTGGTGGATGTATTTGGCCATCTGGCGGGAAATAGAATGAAGGCATTGAGAGTGGAGAACTGTTGTACGATAGAGTTTTTTACAGAACAGTGTTGCTATGTATTCTTCTCAATTAAGCACAGTTGATTTTATTTTATTTTTTTGTCTACTGCAAGCTATAATTTTTTAAAATAGCATCGTGAAATACTTCTCTTGGAAAACAGTGTCAAACAACAGTCTTTAACCTAAGTAGTCACTGTGTGCACAAGCTCTCTAACACACAAGCAATGCATTCCAGACAAAAATGCTGTATTTATTGTCAATTTTATTCACATTCGTTTCACATAATTGTCCTGCGATACAGAGGGAAAATCTGGTATGTATAAAGTTCGACATTATTCCAGTGTTATAAAAAACTGAGGTAAATCAGAACACTTTGGATAGCTTTAGTCGAGTTGCACATCTTTGCTTCTGGGTATTTTTCTGGGTCTTCTGGGTGTTTCTTGAAGAAAATATTATTTCAAAATTTATATATATAACAGATGAGCTTAGACCCCCCTCCCCCAATTCATCATTCCTAGTGACAGCCACTGCACTGAAGTTAGGGAAAAGAGCAATGTTTAAATAATATTAATGCTGCACTACATTTTAATCCTAAAACTGAAGATTTCATGGGGATATATTGGTTGTAAGTGAAATGAAATTAATTAATTCACTTGCTTTAAATTTAAAACTCAAATTAAAAGTGAAACCTATCAATTTTGAAAAAATTTTTTTTTTTTTTTTGATTGGAGGTTTAACGACCACCGTGAACAACTCAATGGGCTATAAGCAGTCGCCCGTCCCTAATTTAGGGTCACTGGTTCCAGGGAAGGGAGAGAGCCAGTGCCGTAAGACAAACACAACATCCATGCCTCACCGGGATTCGAACCCGGACCCCTTAAGGACGAATGATCAGAGGCCAACGCCTTAGACCACTGCGCCACCGGGGCGGCTTTTGAAATTCTGTGTCGTTTTTTTTAATTATTATGGAAGAGTGGTTATGGGGTGAGTGCAAGGCAGTGAAAAAAATTAAGCCCTGTTTAGCCCATGTTACATAATTAAGCCTTATTAGCCTTCCCCACCCCCACCCAAATATTCTTAGTCAAGGGATGCCCCTTGCTAATATCCAATCCAACAAAACTGCAAATTGTCTTCCTGTCCTAAAATCATGGGCATAATTAGCTATCTCTTGAATTTTATGTGTACTAATATTTAAAATATTCTAACAGCTGATTGAAGATCATAAAAATTTCATGAAATTTTGCATGCACTAAATTTAAATAACCTTACTAATACACAATTATTCACTGGTTAGAAATCTCTTGTTATTAACAAATATGCTCCAGTGTAACTTAACATTACATTAAAATGATTGCAAACTGCAAGTGTAATTAATTCTAATTGATGAAAATGGCAGTTTTTATAATTTTTAAAATAAAATTAACTGAAAAGTTAATATAAACAATTTATAGTATTTGTTTGTTTGATTAAAGGGTTTAACGACCACCGTGAGCAACTCAATGGGCTATAAGCAGTCGCCCGTCCCTAATTTAGGGTCACTGGTTCCAGGGAAGGGAGAGAGCCAGTGCCATAAGACAAACAACATCCATGCCTCAACAGGATTCGAACCTGGACCCCTTTCGGACACATGATCAGAAGCCATCACTTAGCCACGGGGTCGGCTTATAGTATTTGTAAACTTTGGTAAAGGGCAAAGAATAATTAAAGAACTTCAAGACAAATATAGTACCAAAGAAGTTACATGCAGATACAATCCGATACCACTGAACTTTAGTTCATGGTGTTCTTAATTTTGGTTCATTTTACTGAGCATTTAAAAGCCTGATCCTGTCACAAAAGAATGTGTATATTTCCATAAAGTAAAGCAAAATAGCTGATGAAATAATAAAATAACTCGGTTTCCAATAAATCATAATTAAACATGGCAGCGGAATATGAAACCGGATATGTTTTGCATCTGTAGAGCTACAAAGAATTATCAAAAGTGAAAATGTGCACCAGAAATGTTTTTAATCTAGTCACATATTGCTATAAATATTTAAATCATACAAAATTATTTTTCATTCTACTATGCAGATCAGCCTCTCTTTAAAAAATACACAAAAAAAAATTTTTAGATTGTAAAAGGATAACACCAATGAAGTTATACTAACAACAGATTGTAGGATTTTGGGAAATGTCAAGATTTTGTTCCGTTTTACAAACATGGAAAATATTTAACTTTACGTTATGGTAGCTTGGTTGCCAAACGTTATGTTTATTTGCAATATGAAAGCCAAGTACAGGGAAAATATAACAGTTTACAACAACTGGAGGTTATCTCAAAAAAATCGTCTGCTATTCAAACTGCTGTGTCCACGGACACATGTGGGCAAACCATGCCGGGAAAAATACCTTGAAAACGAGTTTAGAATCACATGTCCCATCAATCAAGTATTATTCACTACTTCATATCAATTTTGAAAACAAAATATAAACAAGGCAATCCGTTTCATTAGAGTGTAAGATTTAGAAATATTCAACTGAAGTTATGGTTGTGAACACGCCCCTTCCGAGTTCATGACCCTCCGCTGGATAAAGGCACATTTGACAGCCGATGACATTTCAAGAGTGGCACCTAAGTTCATAGTTATGGATCAAATAATGAATTCCTCCATATTTGCATAAGAACGAACATTTCACAGTCATTACAGTAAAATAGACCCTAATCTCTTACCTCAACCGTTCCCCAAAGCAGATCGTTCAGCCTTCACCTTGCAATTCAGCCTTCCTCACATCAGGAAGCTGCAACGACCGACAAACCGCTGTCAAAAATTCTTGATGATGTGAGAAGCATGCACGACTAATCCGATAGTTTACAGTTATCAGACAATTTTCATAAACAATATCTGAGTGCCCGATAGGATAAAGTATATTCGTAATATCCGATTTAAATGGAACAGAAATTCCGCATTTTACAACACACAATAGCGATAACTTCGCCGACCCAGCTTACACGGAGCCGTGGGTCATCTGAGCACGGCGATGGTATGGCAGGCGTCATTGGAAGCAGCGAGCGGCTAGCTACACGCAATGATGGACTGAACCACTTTCTCTCAAGGGAGGAATGCCACCAATAGGCTATTTCTCCATTTCCCTTTTACTGTGCACTGGCATTTTTCAAACTCATCAATTGCACAGTCAGGTTTAACGCTACTTACAGTCCAACAAAAAACGATCGATTGGAATTTTGTGTGCAGATAATACCCGCTAAATTTCTGTGAGAAAGATAAAAATGCTAACGACGTTCTTATTGTTTATTTTTCTCCCTCCCGATCTTTATTTGAATCTTTTCCTGGAGCTGCCAATGGATGATTGTCGCCTTATCTCCTAGTCCGCAAATACCGCTTCTGTGTGGTAATAATAATAAAACATCTTGAGCGCAAAGCGATTTCTGAAAAAATAATCTTCATAAACGAGCGACTCTATCCCTGTTTAAGTAATTTATCTTTCCAGAAAAGTGCACTGACCTATCTTTATTCCTTATTCTATTTTGACATTTATTTTTTCCTAGGAAATTTAGGGAATTAATCTTCGGTTTGTTGAGAGCCTTAGCCAGTAATTCATTGCGTGGGGTAAAAAGCAAAATGAAATTGCGAAAAGTTGTATGAATGATCACATAAAATTTCCTACAGCCCTTTTCTACAGAAAAATAAATAAATAAATGAAAATGCCACTTGTCGTACCAGCTGAAACTCCAGATACTGAGATCCAGGGACGCGCCAAGCGGGGGTGCAACGGGTGCACTGCACCCGGGCGGCAGCTTCCGAGGGGACGGCAGAAAGTCCCAGTCAAATTTCACGATGAATGTATTGATATCAAATATCAAAAACGTGGAAGAAATTAAAAAAAAAGCTTTTCTGTGAGAAATCGCAATACTTCGTGGCGCGTTTATTTAAAAAAAAAAAATCATTATATGTGTAATTCAGTTATCATGCTTTCATTCACACGGTGCAACAGTTCACCACACTGAGAGTGAACCAACACATATGGGAGATATAGGAAGCTTTTTACAAAACCGCTGTATTTGGGATCAAGGCAGTTGCACTCCCTGTGACGTGTCGCCCGTGGCCAGTTGGAATTTTTTTTTTTTTTTATTGGAGGTTTAACGACCACCGTGAGCAACTCAATGGGCTATAAGCAGTCGCCCGTCCCTAATTTAGGGTCACTGGTTCCAGGGAAGGGAGAGAGCCAGTGCTGTAAGACAAACACAACATCCATGCCTCACGGGATTCGAACCCGGACCCCTTACGGACGAATGATCAGAGGCCAGCGCCTTAGACCACTGCGCCACCGGGGCGGCACCAGTTGGAATAACCATGTCCCTTGTTAAACCCCCTTGAGCCGCCCCGGTGGCGCAGTGGTCTAAGACGCTGACCTCTGATCATTTGTCCGTAAGGGGTCCGGGGCCGCCCCGGTGGCGCAGTGGTCTAAGCGATGGCCTCTGATCATTCGTCCGAACGGGGTCCGGGTTCGAATCCCGGTGAGGCATGGATGTTGTGTTTGTCTTACGGCACTGGCTCCCTCCCTTCCCTGGAACCAGTGACCCTAAATTAGGGACGGGCGACTGCTTATAGCCCATTGAGTTGCTCACGGTGGTCGTTAAACCTCCAATCAAAAAAAAAAAAAAAAAAAAAAAAAAAAGGGGTCCGGGTTTAACAAGGGACATGGTTATTCCAACTGGCCACGGGCGACACGTAAGGGGTCCGGGTTCGAATCCCGGTGAGGCATGGATGTTGTGTTTGTCTTACGGCACTGGCTCTCTCCCTTCCCTGGAACCAGTGACCCTAAATTAGGGACGGGCGACTGCTTATAGCCCATTGAGTTGCTCACGGCGGTCGTTAAACCTCCAATCAAAAAAAAAAAAAAAACCCTTGAGCCGCCCCGGTGGCGCAGTGGTCTAAGACGCTGACCTCTGATCATTCGTCCGTAAGGGGTCCGGGTTTAACAAGGGACATGGTTATTCCAACTGGCCACGGGCGACACGTAAGGGGTCCGGGTTCGAATCCCGGTGAGGCATGGATGTTGTGTTTGTCTTACGGCACTGGCTCTCTCCCTTCCCTGGAACCAGTGACCCTAAATTAGGGACGGGCGACTGCTTATAGCCCACATTGAGTCGCTCACGGTGGTCGTTAAACCTCCAATCAAAAAAAAAAAACCCTTGATTCCGAGGGCCAGTTTTCTGCTTTTTCTTTGGCCCGAAAATCATGAAAATATCTAAATTTCTATTGAAAATGAAATAATAATAAAAAAAATATTTTGTGAACAATAGTTGTTCAAGTAGTGGGAAATCTGGCCACACGATATTTGTTTATGCAGAACAATTTTATGGCACTGAAATTGCAATGTGTCCAGTTCTCCGTCTGTTTCTCTGTGTGGCCAATTCTTCGGTGGCCACTTCTCCGTACGCAGGAGAAAACATCTCCCAAAATATTGAGAAGCTATGAAATCTCTCCCCAATATTAAAGAGCATTTTCAATGATTCGTAAAATATATATTTAAAACCATGTACAAATGCTGTCCATGTATACAAATATATTTTTAAATAAGCAGCCAATAACAAAGGGCCATGTTATACCTTATGGGGAGGGCCCGGGTTCTTTTTTTTTTTTTTTTTTTGATTGGAGGTTTTTTTTTTTTTTTTTTTTTTGATTGGAGGTTTAACGACCACCGT
The DNA here is from genome assembly GCA_039090855.1 of Macrothele yani. Classification (NCBI taxonomy): domain Eukaryota; kingdom Metazoa; phylum Arthropoda; class Arachnida; order Araneae; family Macrothelidae; genus Macrothele; species Macrothele yani. Next base: position 123,547,410 of record CM076996.1, read on the forward strand.
GAGCAACTCAATGGGCTATAAGCAGTCGCCCGTCCCTAATTTAGGGTCACTGGTTCCAGGGAAGGGAGAGAGCCAGTGCCGTAAGACAAACACAACATCCATGCCTGACCGGGATTAGAACCCGGACCCCGTTCGGACGAATGATCAGAGGCCATCGCTTAGACCACTGCGCCACCGGGGCGGCAGAAATTATTTAGATCATATATTCGAAAATAGCGAATACTGTACTTTATATGTAACCCAAAATATTCGTATTGCAAGGATGAGGTTAGGCGAACAATGCTGTCTTCAATCACAACTCTAAATATTCGTATTGCAAAGATGAGGTTAAGCTGTCGGATCACAAAATAGGGCATCTCACGTGTGATAAGGGTAAAGAGAATGTTGTTTGTTTGTTTCTGGATTTAACTTTCACCGTGAGGTGCTATAGGCCGTTGGCCGTCCTTGATTTGCCCCCGCCCATACTTCGGAGCTCAGACCACTGACCATAAACCTATACCTCTGACCTGTCGGCCACCGGGACGGCGTAAAGACAATGACTGAAAATAAGCGTTTTGCAAAGGGTTTTTTCTTTTCTTTTTTGATTGAAGGTTTAACGACCACCGTGAGTAGCTCAATGGGCTATAAGCAGTCGCAAGTCCCTAATTTAGGGTCACTGGCTCCAGGGAAGGGAGAGAGCCAGTGCCGTAAGACAAATACAACATCCATGCCTCACCGGGATTCGAACCCAGACCCTTCTAGGACGAATCATAAGCCAGCGCGTCATAAGCTAGACAACTACGCCACCGGGGCGGCATTTTTCAAAGGTATAAAGTCCTCAAAATGATTTCATTGCTCGGAGAAAAAACATGCAGAGAGAAATTAGTGGTCATTATAAGGTTAAGTGATAAGAGTTTTATGCGTGCCAAGACTATTACTACTAAGCTACCCTTTCTCTTATTCCTTAAAAATAACGCAACAGATATCTTCTTCATTTACCTCAGAATCTTAGGAAAAAGGCGTATTAGTCATACTGAATAAATGCGACTATATTAGTTACATTTATTCAGTGTGACAATATCAGTTACAAGATATTCAGCGTGACACAATTGCTTAAAAAACTGCATATTTTTAGGATGTGACTAACAAACATTTTTTTCTTTTATTAAAAATTGCTCAAATTAAGAGAGTTAAATAAAAGTAATTAGTATTAAAAGTTTTATAAAATATGCTGAACAATAAAAATAGCAAATCAGTCTTCTTTCCAAGTCGTTCTTAACCTTATCAGTTCACCGCTAAGGCACTCTTTTAATTAGAACAACATCACTGACAATTGAACGGTAATGGGGTAATACGAAGCGAGAAATATATTTTTAACAACATATTGAATTGCAGTGTAGTATTCAAATGTTTCAATAGTTCCTCATAAAATTAAACTTTAATGGAAAATTTCCTCTAAAAACATTTATTGCTTTGGATTCTTATAAATATAGAAAACTCTATTCATTCGTGTAGGTTAAGTTCAATGAAACTACAGGGTGTCCCAATCGCTACCGAACTCGGCATTTCTTTAATAATATCAACACCAATGAAGATATTGCAACGAAATTTCAAGTGGACTTACCTCATTTTGTGCGAAATGTGATGACATCACAACATGTGATGGAAGTGGCCACCATTTGCGTCCAGACAGTATTGAATCCCGCGCTGTCCGCCAGCTAGCCGGAGTGCTTCTTAGTGGCAGACACATTCCTAAGTGTGGCGCCATTGGGGGAGGGTGTGTGTGTGTGGGGGGGGGGGTCCGCCAGTCAGCCGGACTGCCAATGGACGTCAATTCTCAAAATTCCCGTATTTGGGCCAGTGAAAATCCCAACGCGATACATGAAGAACCCCTTCATCCACAGGAAATTGGTGTTTGGTGTGGGATGACCCGGCGCCGCATAATTGGTCCCATCTTCTTCGATACAATCATCACAACAGCTGCATATATGGAAATTTTCAACACCTTTGTAAATCAATTGAACGACGAAGAACTCTCCATTGGATATTACTAGCATGATGAAGCAACATCACACACATCATACAACAGTATGGCCGACATTCAGTCCTTTTTCGGCGACCGCGTCATTTCGGAGGGTCTATGGTCACCGTGCTCGCCCGATCTGATGCCTCCTGATTACTTTTTGTGGGGATATCTAAAAGGGAGAGTTTACCAAAAGAAACCGCGAATCATAGATGCCTTGAAAGCAAACATCACTGAAGAAATTCAGGCAGTGATGGCGGGCGTACTGGCAAGGACTTTCCACAATATGATGCGCCGGGTTTAATGCTGTCTGGACGCAAATGGTGGAAACTTCCAGCACATGTTGTGATGTCATCCCATTTCGCAGGAAATGAAGTGATTCCACTTTAAATTTCGTTGCAATATCTTCATTGGTGTTAATATTATTAAAGAAATGCCGGGTTCGGTAGCGAGTGGTACACCCTGTATGTCCAACGCGGAATTCGCAGGAAAGGAAAGTAGAAACATTTGGCAAATGAGAATTACCCGCTGTCAGACTTTTGGGAAGTTTTGAGTTTCACGTTTTCAATTTGCAGGTAACAAAAATAACGTGATTTTGCATCCACTAGAAAGAAATTACTGTTCTATGAAGAACTAGCATAACCCCCCCCCCTCCTCTTGTTTACTTTAAATGTTTCTCCAGTTCATAGGCAAAACAGTTATGGATCCGTGATGAAAACATTTTTGCGTTAAGAAATAACTTTCTTTTGAAGTCGTAACCCGTTTATTTTATTTTATTATTATTATAACTATTTTTTGGAGTTCTTTTTGAGAATACTGTCCTTACTCTTAAGTAACATTTGTAATGTAAGAATGTATTCACTTCACAATTAAAAGAATCGGTTTAGTCACATAAGCAATTTTGCAAACTCGCATTGTTTGGCGATGTTGAAAGAATGAGTAATGAGGTACTTATCGGAGACGTAACTAGGGTTTTCCGCGCCCAGTTCAAACCACAAAATATTGCCCCAGATTTGCTTTTCTATCTTTCATGTATACACTATATTGGCAAAAGTCACCGGACACCTAGAAGAGAAACACAACATAGCATTTATTGACATACATTAGTACTGTGTCGGACCGCTTTTGGCCTTAATGCATGCACTGAGCCTTCGAGACATGCTTTCGACAAGGTTTTGGAACACAGCGATAGGTATGCGCTTCCATTCAGTACATAATGCTGCCGCTAACTGTTCCTCAGTAGTACGCCTTGGTTCCAAACTTCTTATGTGGCGATCTAATACATCCCATAGGTGCTCTATGGGATTAAGATAAGGCCAGTCCACACACAATACGGGATTATCATCAAACCACGCCGTAACAGTCCTTGCTTTATGGCTCGGTGCATTATCCTGCTGGTACCAACAAGGCTCGGTTCCATAGTATTGCCACAGAGTTGGTAGGTCATAATTGTGCAGAATATCAAGGTAGACGCGCTGGTTAACAGGTTTGTCCGCGATAACCAATGGACTGGGACCATGCCACGAAAAACACCCCCACACGAGTACACTGCCAGCTCCAAACTTGACCGTAGGGACAATACACTGTGGTAAATAGCGTTTCCCCGGCTGCCGCCATACCCACACACGGCCATCAGACTGATGGATCGTGTATCTGATTTCATCAGTCCAAAGGACCCGTTTCCATTGATCTGCGGTCCACGATAAATGTTCTTTACACCATGCTAAACGACGAGCAGCACTCCGAGTGGAGATAAAAGGCTTATGAGCAGCCTCACGACCACGGTAACACATGGAATGAAGTTCTCTGCGAATGGTAAGTGTACATACCGAGGTTTCAGCATTTTTACTCACCTGTACACTGAGGTCTTCTTCCGTCGATTAGCTGTAACGACTCTCCTGAGGCTTCGATGTCCTCCATCACTGATTTTCTTTGGTCTACCGGTACGTTTTGCCGCTTCAGACACGCCATGTGTCTTCCACTTATTCAGTACATCCAAAACAGTTGACTTGGGTATGTTTAAACGCCTCTCGGTTTCCCTTATGGACAACCCACTAATATAACACTCAACAATCTTTCCTTTCTCAAAGTCAGTTCAGCGACATTTTCACTCAACCTCACAGCGCGATATGATCGCGGTCAGCTGCAGGCTTGTTTTTATACCGTTTGAAGCTGTACGGCGCATCTTAACAGTTCATTTGCTTTTGAAGGGGTGTCCGATGACTATTGTCAATATAGTGTATATCGTTATCAACATGATACAACATTATCGATCCACTGCTGGATGAAGGTATCCCGAAGTCTCTTTCACAACTCTCTGTCTTAATGCCATGCTTCTCTATTCACCCCGACATACTTTCGAAATACATCCATCCATCTTCCACATGGTCTTCTTCTGGGTCTTTTCCTGTCCCTTGGAATCCAGTCAAATATTTTAGTTATCCAACGATAGTCAGTTCTAATAACAATACGTCCAGCCCATTGCCTTTTCAGGGATTTTGCCTTGATCACGATTTCATCAACTGTATATACTCTGCATTTAAAAAAATAAAAAAAATAAAAAATGCCGGTGTCTAGCGGTACACACCGCGCCTTCTTACTTATTTATTTATTCGATTGAAGGTTTAACGACCACCGTGAGCAACTCGATGGGCCATAAGTCGGGTAGTAATTTTATCGCGGGGAAAAAAAGGGCAAAATTCGTGGAGTAAATCGCGAAATACAGTATTTCCTCAAATATTCGGCTTTAAGACTCTTTCCCCATGCTTTGGTTATGTAAGATGCTTTGGCTGTCACAAAAGCGCTTATATCCACAAAAAATATTTCGTACTTATAGACACACTGAAGTATTATTACCTCGCTGCCTGCTTTAAATTTTACGGATTCCAAAGTGATGCACTCAAGGAAGATTGCGTTCAAAGAGGTTTCAGCATTACAGCTTTCAACATTCGTTTCAGCTGATGGAACAGCAAGAATATTCAAAATGTACCTATTATCTAAAATCAGTTGTCTCGTCTGCTACGATGCTTACACCGGATACTGATTTTAAAATATCTTTCACTTGTTACTTGTGAATATCATATATTTTCAGCAAATAACATTTCCGCATCCAATTTGCATTTGGAATAATGCCAATACCTTTCAACGAATTTTCCAAGTAATTTTTTAATGTAGGGTTATCCAGTTTAGAAAGTGGGAGGTTAGTCGCACAAAAGGTACCAGTTAATTTTGAAAGTTCAGTTGAGCGATACTGTTCTTGTTTAGCTCTTTTCTTAATTAATTCATCATCACATTTCTGCATTATTTTCTGTTGACTGTTCGGACACACCTCTTTTTATGCAGCTTGCTTGCTAAATGCTTTTCACAATTGTCCTTTCTTGAAAAATCCACTGGTATGTTGCAACACGAACAGAACAATAGATTTTGTTTTACATGAAACGTTCCCTTGCTGTACTGTTTGCTTCTTTCAGATGCACTCATTTTACTCACGTGGTTCATTCTCAAAATTAACAAACAATATCTACAAACTTTATAAACTCAATACTCACACGAAAGCACAAAAATTTTCAAAGCTAAGCCGACTGCGAAACTGAAACACACTTTTCTGTGAGCTGCTTTTCCCAGTTAAAACTACTAACACAATGGACGACATCCGGCTTACTAGTGCGACTAGTCGCAGTCGCAAAGGTCATTGAACAGTAGCGGAGAGTCGAAATCAAGAAAGACTACACTGCATTCTTCAACAGAGTGCATGTGACCTGAAGTTACCCGTCGAACTTGTTCGATAAGAGTCTCTTCCTAGCGAACAATCTTGAAGGGTAATTCAAGGTTTAAAGCTCTCGTTTGAGCTTTGGAGTAGAATTACTTTGCAGTATATTTTTCGTGTAGATTCTAATGAAGGCGATATTAAAATTATTTAAATACGAAAAATAATCTAAAAATTATAATAGAAATTCGGCAAAAATTGGAAAAAATCTGAAATTCGTGAATATATTTGATATTTGCGAAATTACAAAAAAAAAAATAATAATAATAATTCGTGCCGCGAAGCAATCGCTAGCATTCCTATAAGCAGTCGCCCCTCCCTAATTTAGGGCCAATGGTTCCAGGGAAGGGAGAGAGCCAGTGTCGTAAGACAAGCACAACATCCACGCCTCACTGAATTCGAACCCGGACCCTTCTCGGACGAATGGTTGTAAGCCAATGCTTAGACTACTGCGCAGTGGCGACGCCAGAAGCTCAGAACTGGGTGGACTATCAGGGGGGCTAAGTCTCGTACGAGGGGGAGGGCTCCAATTTTAAAGTGCTTGGCAGAAATTTTGGCAAAAAAGGCCCTTCTTTGTGGATTTTACTTGACTCAGATGATGTTATCCCTAGTAAAAACCAAAAGATGTTTCAAGGTATATTACTGTACGCAGTATTTATTCAATGTTGGCAGTACTGGGAACCACGGATACGCCCTACACGACCTTTAACATGTCAATATTTTACAATTTTAGCTTACTTACGTTATTTTTTTAATATTTCCTGTCATAAGGCTGCTTATGAATTTGAGTTTGTAACTTAACAAGGCATCTCTCTCTTTTTCTCTTTCATCTCTTTAGCAAATTACGAAAATGGTATTTTCTACTAATCTCTTAGACATTCGGTCAGAAGACTCCTTCTGTTTCCGGGAATAGTACAACACTAAATTTATACATTTTAAACACTCTGCAAAAAAAAAAAAAAAAAAAAAAAATATCGAAGAACCCCGAGGGAGTCGTTCGATCCTGATGAAACTCCGTATGCAAGCACTTCAAGGACGAATATGCAAACGATTAAAAAATAACGGCCTATGACGTAATAGTGGGTCCCCATATCACATGGAAACCGCTCATCGAGGAGTGTATATCAAGAGCAAAGCTCGCACGCAGGGACAATTGTAACAGCGGATTGCGGTTGCATTAACTTCCACGACTGTGAGGATGCGCCGTCGTCGAGTCCGTGCACACTACAAGCAGTTGAGAGAGTTTGAGAGATAGGCGTATAATTGTGCTGAGAGAGTCCGTTTGTTCATGTCGCCGTATAGCCAGGCATTTGTGTCGGAGCGATGTGGCAATTGGATAAAGTTGGCGCCAATGGGTCGAGAAAGGCGAAGCTCAGCGGCACGCGGGCAGTGGACGGCCTAGGGTCACGACAGAACGTGAGGTAGGATGGTAGAAACCGTCCACTGCCCGCAATTGTGAAAGCCGCACGAACAGAACCATATTCGTCGCTCTCTACCATTCGTCCCCATGTTGCGTCGTCTACAGGTACGGAAGTGGACATCCGGACAGTTGCCAAATGACTTGCGGCACGGGGACTACATTCTTGGATGCCTCTTCGTCGCTAACCACTGACCAGCGAGCATCGCTGGCACCGGTTGCAGTGGTGTCGGGCCCGATCAACGTGGGATAGTGTCCAGTAGCGTCGTGTTGCTTTCAGTGATGAGTTGCAGTTTGCATTTTGCACCGATGATCAGCACATACGTGTCTAGAGACGAGCAGCCTAGCGCAAAGATCCTGCCTTAACCGTTGGCACACGGCTCGTACGCTGGGGTTGACTGTATGGGGAGCTATTCCCTACGATAGCTTGATACCTTTGACAATCTTCCTTACCACCCTCACGGTTCAACGATACCGACATTACACGATGGGTTGTGTTTCAATTACTGTCACAGTATCAGCGATCAATTTTTCAACATGATAATGCCCCGCCACACACGGCACGGCTCTCCCAGGCCTGCCTCCGTAATGTCTATACCCTTCTGTGACCAGCCCGATTTTTCACCGATCGAACATGTTTGAGACATCGTGGGACGCTCACTACGCCCATTCCGGAATGTCGACGAACTGGCCCCCAATTTGAATACCCTCTGGCATTTTATACCTGAGGATGTATCCGTGAACTCTTTGCGTCTATGCTACGCCATGTAACCTCTTGTATCCGAGCCTGAGGTGGCACTACAACGTACTGACTTGTTCCACTCACGTAGCTGTTCTATCCGAATAAATGACCCAACTGCTCAGGAATTGCAATCATTTCCTTCCCTATACATATACATTGCACGTCTGAATTTTGATCTCAATTGGGTGATTCCTTCTGGGTTCTTCGTTTTTTGATTGTCTGTTTTTAAGAACTGTGTTGTCACTGCCTTTGAAGAAGTCTGTGGGACTGCAATGGTGGGTAACATTAAAGGTGATGCTTCGTGGAACAGTGAGATTAAAGAAGCAGTTAAGAGAAAGAAGGAAGCATATTTGGGGTGTTGCAAGGTAGAGTTACTGCGAATGAATATCGCTGTAAGAAGCGTGAGGCAGCTAGGTTGGTTCGCCAGAATAAGGCAAAATATAAGAAGGAAAAGGTGGAAAGGCATGAATTGGCTTTTTGGAAAGACAGGACATCTTTCTGGAAGTTATAGCGACGAAGAAGTCTTGTCTTACTTCTACGTTAATTTAAAACATCAATATACTAAGAAATAGTTCCTAAATGAAAGAAACCTTAACGGCCAGACGAAACATGTAAACAACAGAAGTCAAACTTAGGGAAAAGGTGATTTATTCAGGATGTAGCAAACACATCGTAGCATAGCATATTGCACTAAACTCTCCACACACCACACATTATCACAACACTCCTATCAATAGTCAGTTTGCCGCCCCGGTGGAGCAGTGGTCTAAGGCGCTGGCCTCTGATCATTCGTCCGTAAGAGGTCCGGGTTCGAATCCCGGTCAGGCATGGATGTTGTGTTTGTTTTACGGCACTGGCTCTCTCCCTTCCCTGGAACCAGTGACCCTAAATTAGGGACGGGTGACTGCTTATAGCCCATTGAGTTGCTCACGGTGGTCGTTAAACCTCCAATCAAAAAAATAATAATAATCAGTTTACAACCCAACGCTCTCTATAATCGCTCTCTTACAACGCCCTCAAGCAATAAATTAGTCGCCGCCCCGGTGGCGCAGTGGTCTAAGGCGCTGGCCTCTGATCATTCGTCCGTAAGGGGGCCGGGTTCGAATCCCGGTCAGGCATGGATGTTGTGTTTGTCTTACGGCACTGGCTCTCTCCCTTCCCTGGAACCAGTGACCCTAAATTAGGGACGGGCGACTGCTTATAGCCCATTGAGTTGCTCACGGTGGTCGTTAAACCTCCAATGAATAAATTAGTCGTCGTTTTTATCTCTTGTTCTTATCAAAACTCAGGCATACGTCACGTTCATTCAACCTCAATTGTGTTGCCAAACGTATTCGTTTGAGAGAAAGATATCACGTTATTAGTGAAAAATAACAGAATAAACTCAAGATTTACATAGAGAAAGAAACTAAAAAGGAAAGTTAATTTAGAATATACGTCACAAAGTATATATGACATAGAAAAAATAAGGGAAATAAAATTCTAAGTTGTGTGAAGAGTTGGATCGGAGAAATGATATGAGAGCCCAATGAGGTAAATGAAAGATGCAGTGAATACTTCGCCGCCCCGGTGGCGCAGTGGTCTAAGGCGCTCGCCTCTGATCATTCGTCTGTAAGGGGTCCGGGTTCGAATCCCGGTCAGGCATGGATGTTGTGTTTGTCTTACGGCACTGGCTCTCTCCCTTCCCTGGAACCAGTGACCCTAAATTAGGGACGGGCGACTGCTTATAGCCCATTGAGTTGCTCACGGTGGTCGTTAAACCTCCAATCAAAAAAAAAACAAAAAAAAAAAATACTTCTGTGAGTTATTAAAGCATGAAAGCAAAGGTGATTCTGAGGCAAAAACGGAGGATGTCCCAGTGAGAGATGGAAGCGCAGTAGGGATCTCAAAAGAAGAGGTGCGTAAAGTTCTAAATTTCTCTTCAAAATACATAGTAAGGCTCCGGGAGATGATCGCATAATTGCTGCCCTATTAAAATATGGTGGTGACTCTGTAATTGATTGGTTAACTGACATTTGCCAGTTGTGTTGGGAGTTAGGAAGGGTTCCTTAGGATTGGAGGGATGCTATCATTGTTCCTTTGTACAAGGGAAAAATTTCTGCCTCAGAATCATCTTTGCTTTCATGCTCTAATACGACTGAATGCAAGAACTATCGTGGTATCAGTTTGCTGAGTGTGCCACAAAAAGTGTTTGGGAAAGTCATTGCTGATAAGGTACGAGGTCTTACATCAGAGAAAGCGTGGGACGTACAGAATGGTTTTATGACTGGTAAGGACTGCACTAATCAAATTTTTGCATTACGTTTGGTGATCGAAAAGTATTTGTCTGGTGGTAAGAAAGATTTTGCTGCCTTCATAGATTTAGAGAAAGCTTATGATCGAATAAATAGGATTCTTCTATGAAAGGTTCTGAATAAATATGGCATTACTGGAAATCTACTTAATAGTGTGAAAGCCATGTATGCTGGTAGTACAGTATATGTATGAGTAAATGATGTTGTACGGAAATGGTTTTCTATTGGTGCAGGAGACAGACAAGGTTGTGTAATGTCACCATGGCCGTTTAATATATTTATGGATGTGTGCATGCGTGATGCCAAAATAGACAATACTGGTTTAATTTTTGGTAATAGCCGTGTGTGGAAATTACTGTATGCTGATGACACAGTCCTGTTGGCAGAGGGCAAAATTAAGTTGCAGAATATGTTGTCCCGGATGTACGAAGTTTTCATGAAATTCAAACTGAGTATAAATAAGGGAAAAACCAAAGTTTTGGTTTTTGAGCGAGGAACTGTTAGCACTGAATGTAATATAAGTCTAAATGGCACAATGATTGACCAGGTGAATGAGTTTTTATATTAAGGAAATAGGAAGCATGTTTGACAGAGAGAACAAATTGATGGTGAAATTAGTAGGTGAGGGAATTATACATTGAGAGTCATAGCTGCTTTACGAGGATTCCACAGGAGTGATGTGTTCTCAAAAAATTACCGATTGGCTGTATATAAAAAGATAATTTTTCCTGCTCTGATGTATGGCAGTAGAACCTGGGTACTACAGGAGAGACATAAGAGTCGCTTGTATGCTGGCAAGATGCTTTACTTACGGGGGTTTGTGGCAAGACACGCTCTGATCATGTGAGGAATGAAGATGTGTTACAGATGTGTAATGTGAAGCAAAATATTGTTAGTAAGGTATGGATACTAATATTCGTAGGTGGTTTGGCCATGCTAAAAGAATAAGTGATAAGATGCTTACTAAGAGAATTTTTTTCAGCTCAAGTGCCAGGAAAGAAAGGTAGAGGTAGGTCAGGGAAACCATGGGAGGACCAGATTCAGGAATGTCTGCATGAGAATGAGTATGAAGTACAAAAGGTCTTGTGTGCGTCGTGTGGTGGATATCAGCCGCGGATGGCGTAGTGGTTAGCGATTCAGACTATCGATTCAAGGTCCCCAGGTTCGTGCCTGGGCTGATCTTTCGGAGATGGTGTCATTTACTAACAATCACTGAATATCCGCCGGGCATCGGACGAGCACGTTAAGTGACGGACCCACTGGTTAAATGGGTATCCTTTCCTATGCCCCCCCTGAAACTCTCTCATCCCTCTATGTGCAACATCGTACTTGTATGGTGGCGCCATCTACTGTACTCTAATCTCACTACAAACTGTTCTGTCAAAGTCGCTAGACTTGCTCTCATTCCTTCCGTTTCTATGTCCTGCCCAAAAGGCGATCTTGCTGTAGGTGGCTGGGACCTAAACTCTACTCACTGTGGACGGAAGTCCTGCAAGAAAATGACAAATACTGTGTGTAGTGTGATGGATATCACTGAAGCTCGAGCTGTTGCCAAGATTGCCGTAAATGGGCATCAGTAAGTTATCTCTTTGAGCAGCTAACCTCTGAATATCAGAGAACAGCTTATAGTGATATGTATGTTTTTTTTTTTTTTTTTTTTTGCAGAGTGTATAACAAGTTTTTTGTGAATTCGAAAAAATTAATATTCGTTTGTTCAAGTTCCCTAAAATCTTGAATGGTTACACTCACCACGTGTGTTCTGATTATTTAAATTATTTGGGGGGGGGGGGGTGATGGGTGGATTGAAAGAAAAGTTGGCGTGGCTGAAGCCCACCCGTAGCGTCGCGCCTGCTACTGCGCCACCGCGGCGGTTCCGCTCCTTCAGCAAACTATAAAAGTAGCATTGCCAAATCGCTACGTCCGACGTGAAGGCAGGGAGAATCGGATTGCGTTTTGTACGAGTGCACGTGAACACCCGTGCATGCGCCCACTATATTGTTATTCGTTGGGCGCATCCATTATTGATACATGTGCCCAGTAGTGTAGAACAGATGTTGCGGCAAGCCACGGCTGCAGTACTGCCTTTATCGAACTCGCACAGTAAGCAATGTCTAATGCGCTCCTTATTGCATGCCATGTTACACCGTCCGTGATTTCCGTTATGAATGACTTACGCGGACAAACCTAGTACCTTTATATGCTTTGCTGCTCCACACTTTGTTAAACGAAAATTCGACATGGCAGCGTCATCTGTGACGGAACTACTCCGATCGCAACTTGCATCTATTACAAAAACGTGTAAAACTTTTGCATATACCCAGTACGTACAGTATGCACTTGAAAATTTGTTTTTACTAGAGATAACATTTCCAGGGTCGGGTAAAATGCACATAAACGGAATTGTTTGGCCAAATTTCTGCCAAACACTTCAAAATTTGTGTGCCCCCCTCCCATAATGCTTAGCCCTCTAATAGCCAACCCAGTTCTGAGCGTCTAGCGTCGCCACTGGCGACCACTTGCCCATTTTCATAACTCATTCCATTTCATTTGTTAAAAAAAATTAAAACAGTGACTTAATCAAAAAGATTAATTAATGAAGTTACAAAAGAGAAATTCAGAGATAGACTTCGGGAAATTGACTAAAAAAATGAATTAGCCTATCCTTCGCCTAACACTTCATTTAATGCTTTTTTAACATTATTTAAGGACATGTATGATCAAATATCTACTATTTCGCATAAATGTAAAAAAAAAAAATAATAAAAAATTTAGAAAACCTTGGATAAATATACAAACTAAATGTTAAGAATAAATTACACACCAAATTCTTAAAGTCTAGATCACCCGATGACCTTTCTGTCTTTAAGAGATACAGAAATTATTTGAATTCAAAAATTAGAGCAAATAAAATAACTTATTATTTAAATTTTTTTTCACAAAACTCAACTAAATTAACTTAGAGGCGTTTGAATCAATTAATGGGTTGCAGTTTACAGATTACTACTCCTGACTATCTTACTAACTGTGATGGCTCACAAATTACTAATAAGCAAGATATAGTAAATCAGTTGAATCATTATTTTGTGACTGCTCCTCGACTTACAGTGTCTAGCTCTGCTAAAACTAACCCTAAGCATATTGCTTCTGTTAATGGAGTTCATGGGCATGATAGTTTTTTTTATTTGAGCTTACTAAAGAAGAGCTGCTAAGAGAACTTAGTAATATTAAAACTGGCACAAGTCCTGGTTATGATGATATTAGTCCTGCTGTTGTAAAAGCAGTCTTTGACTTATTGATCGAGCCACTATTTTCCAATTTTAGTCAGGTGTTTAACACTGGCATTTTTCCTGATGCTCTAAAAATTGTTAAGGTTTCTCCTGTATATAAATCTCGTTTTAAAAATTGTTAATATAATTACAGACCTATTTCTAAAATGACTATCTTTGCTAAAGTTCTTGAAAAGTTAATATGTAAAAGGCTAACAGCTTACTTGAATAAATATAAAATTATAAATACAAACCAATTTGGTTTCCAGACTCAAAAATCAACTGAGACAGCTTCACTTCTTATACAAAACCTCATACAAAAGAACATGGAAAGAAAAAAACTGCAGTGGCACTATTCCTGGACTTAAATAAAGCCTTCGATACAATTAATCATAACACTCTCTTAGATAAATTATATACCATTGGAATTAGAGGTTTGCCTAATAATCTTTTTAAAAGTTACTTAAAGAACAGACTTCAGTCTACACAGATAGATGAAATTATGTCACCAATGGAATTTATTGAATCTGGGGTGCCCCAGGGCTTCATTCTGGGCCCTGTACTGTTTAATATATACACTGACGGAAAAAAATCCCAACACCAAGAAAGGGTTGTGTTAGATTTAAACGACAGTTGGAGGAAGGCGGTGAGAGTACATCTGTAAGATGACGTCTATGCAAATTTCCCGCTCGGCGCATACGTGTGGCGCTAGTAGCACCCCTCGGAACATGCAAAGCAGGTTTGCTGTAAATACGCGCTGTAACGTTCGTGAGCGTTAGTTATCGTTCAGATTCGACGTAGTGTGTTGATATTAGTCAAGAATGCCTTTAAGAAGACGAAGAAGCCATTATCAACAGCTCACGGAGTTTGAACGAGGTCGTGTAATAGGGCTACGAGAAGGTGGATTTTCTTTCCGCAATAAGTGGAATGTAGCCACTGTGCATGATTAATGGCAGCGGTGGTCAAGGGAAGGTACTGCCTCAAGAAGACCGGGTTCCGGCCGGCCACGTGGCACTACTGAGAGGGAAGACCGCCGTGTACGGCGTATGGCCGTGGCGCATCGTACCGCGTCTGCGGCAGCAATTCGAACTGCAGTTGCCATCACAGTGTGTAACGTATACTCTATATTCACTTTCCTTTTGATTTTACTATCTCTGGTTATTTTATTTTACTATGTAAATTATCTTCTTACTAAACGAAATATTATTTCACCCGATGAATGAGATCTGGCAATGAGTGTAAGTCATGACGTGGTGGTAGCTAGTATATAGGTGCGTTCATCGAGACTTAGAGAGAGCTTTTGTTGTTGTTATGAGAGAGCGTTGTTGTTTACGAGGAGAGATTCTTCATTATGGTAAAACAAGTTGTGTGTGTGCTTTAGTTGACCAAGAGTCTTATTTTTTTTTTTTTTTTTTTTTTTTGATTGGAGGTTTAACGACCACCGTGAGCAACTCAATGGGCTATCAGCAGTCGCCCGTCCCTAATTTAGGGTCACTGGTTCCAGGGAAGGGAGAGAGCCAGTACCGTAAGACAAACACAACATCCATGCCTGACCGGGATTCGAACCCGGACCCCTTACGGACGAATGATCAGAGGCCAACGCCTTAGACCACTGCGCCACCGAGGCGGCACCAAGAGTCTTAGAATAAAGAAGTTACTGTAAGTTAGTCTTTTTCAATTCATAGTTTTTGTCAGACCTCTGTCTGGCTGTTAGGTTTATAACATTTATTTATAACTATAAATAACCAGCGTTAAGACTTTGTTTACGTTCGTAATTAACTAGTAACAACACCCTTTTGAATTCACTATTTCGAAGCTTAGTACAAGTATATCATTAGCTAGCTGGTAGGAAGACAATCATTCATATGAATTAGCTTAGCGGAAAGAAAATAAAGCTAATTCATTATAATTGGCGCCCGAACTTTTCTCGAACACGAGATCTTGACGATTATTACCCATGTCTTCCTTACCTGAGACAACTTCAAATTTCCACCCTCCGGCACGTCTCGAGGGTGATGGTGTGTTTTTGGACAATTTGCAAGAAGCCTGTGGGTCTGACTTTGATATGCATGATCTACACGTACCCAGGCATTCTTCACCATTTCGTAATATACCAGCTTCCTATTACTCTGAGTCGCGGGTCGTTCCTGAGGGAGTTCAATCCTCTCAGCGAAGCAGAATGCTTGCCCATTTCGTGCCGCATGCAGGAACAATTCATTTCAATGGTTTGGAGGGGTCCTTAAAGTTCCTCGAAGATCTGGAAGATCATTTTGATCTATATAATATTCCTGAAGACTGCAAAGTCCAAATCGCCGGCACTTGCTTGAGGGATACCGCTAAGACCTGGTATCGGCAGTGGAGAGTGTTGAACCCGGATTCTCATTATGAGAATTTCCGTGCAGAATTTTTGGAGGTCTTTCCTTTCGGCCTCAGTCGAGCTAGCCTTGCTCAACAGCTTTTTTCGCGTCAGCAAGGTCCCAATGATAACCCTGTTGCATTTGCGTTGGAAACAACACGCTTATATAACCTATGGGATCCACATGCCAGTCATGTTGACATGTTGGATACCCTCGTGCAGCAGCTCGACCCATTCTTACAAGATTTTCTTGAGGTTCGACACCCTGCCACAATTCATGAATGCCTTCGCCTCATACGCACGTATGAAGAGCGACATGGCAAACATGGTTCAACTCACCATGCTCGGGCACCCCGCGAGGCTTATTACGAAAACCCTCAGCGGCATAATAAGCATAATAACTTTCAGCGCGAGCATACACAAGTGCACACCCAAGCTTCATACGTTCCACCACACAGAAGAGTGGCAAACCAACAGCGAGTTTCTGCACAAGCTTCCGAATATTGTAATAATGCACAGTATGCTCGACCCCATTTCACTCAGCAGCATTCGGAACGTTATCATGCTCAGGGCAATGATAATTTTTCTGCCCGTGCTGAGGGCAGACGTAACGGATATGAAAATGTCAACAGACACGCGGAGTTCCCGACGCAGGTTTCACGCAGTTTTCCTCATCGTGAAAATTTTCCCGATACCCGGCAGGGTCGAGGTTTCCGACCACATGATAACCCAACCAGGATTCCTTTAAACTTCCAAAGGAAGTAGACGAAGGGTCGGTCCTGCTTCCTGATACCAAACATTCTGACCCTAAAACAGTATTAGTGACTGTTCAAACTCCTCAGTTGCCTGATGTATTCTTGACAATTGAAGATATTATTGTCGAGACAAAGTTCGACACTGGTTCTGAAATATCAGCCCTAAATACAAAGTTTTGCACTGACAATTTTCCTGCAATACACGTTCAGCCTGCAACGCAGTATTTGCGAGGTGCAAATAATGAAATCTTCAGTATCGCAGGAACTGTCACATTATCTTTAGGGCTGGGAAAAGCTCGTTTTACACATTCTTTCCTGCTTATAGACGAGCTACCTGTGAAATGTCTAATGGGAATGGACTTTATACATCAGTTTCAAATAACTTTGAATTTTGTACAACATGTGATTTCCTTTCCGGAACCTGTCGAAATGATTCCTACGGTTCCTGTAGATATAACAAGTTTGTTATTGAGTAACCAATTGAATGAGAGGCAACGAAACCAGCTTTCTCTCCTTTTACAGGAAAGCCCTGGTTTATTTTCGGATCAACCTGGTTTCACACAGGTGGTTTATCATGTCATTGACACTGATGGTTCGAAACCCATTGCGACGAAACCTTACCCTTGTGCTCCACATAAAAAACAGGAAATGCAACGTCAAATTGCTGAAATGATTAAGCAGGGCATAATAAGGGAATCAACAAGCGCCTGGGCTGCTCCTGCCTTTTTGGTTCCAAAGAAACAACCCAATGAATTTCGTTTCGTGACAGATTTCCGCAAGCTCAACCAAGTCACAAAAACGATCAATTATCCACTACCTGTCATGTCACATATTTTAAATGACTTGTCGTCAACCAAATGGATGTCAACCTTGGATTTGGCGAGTGGATATTGGCAGGTGGCAGTACATCCGGACTCTGTCGATAAAACAGGCTTTGTGACTCCTTTTGGGGCCTATGAATATTTACGTATGCCTTTTGGACTAGCTTCTGCACCTGCTACTTTCCAAAAGCTTATGGATACGGTTCTCAGACCTGTCCTGGGTCCCCATGTGCATGTATATTTGGATGATATTATTATTACATCCGAGACTTTTGACGAGCATCTTTCTCTGCTCAAACAGGTGTTCCAACTCATATACAATGCTGGCTTGACGTTAAAACCTAGTAAATGCCAGATAGCGAGGGACGAGATTGTATATCTGGGGTTGAAAATCATTCCCCACGGCTTATTTACTGATAATGAAAAAATTAGGCCTATTGTTGACTTTCCTCGGCCTAAAACAGCAAAAGAACTATCCCGCTTTCTGGGAATGACCGGATGGTATCAGCAGTTCGTCCCCGCTTATGCTACAATATGTGAGCCATTGTATGCTTTAAAACGTAAATACAAGAAGTTTGTCTGGACACCTGAGGCTAACGCTGCTTTTGAAACACTGAAGTCAGCATTGACTCAGCCTCCGGTGTTGGCTTTCCCGGATCATACTAAGGAATTTGATATTTATACTGATGCATCCGGAGTTGGTCTTGGTTACGTTTTGTCACAAGCTGGGCATCCAATAGCTTTTGCGTCTCGTACTTTAGCCAAAGCTGAACGCAATTATTCAGCTACGGAACGTGAATGTCTTGCTGTTGTGTATGCGCTGAATAAATTTCAATGTTATCTTAACGAATTGACGGTTAACATAATTACGGATCATTCTGCCCTTCAGTATTTGAATTCTGCTAAGCACCTATCTCAAAGACTTATGAAGTGGGCTCTGAAGTTACAGGAGAGCAATATCAAAATTTCATATCAGCCAGGTCATAAGAATCAATTACCGGACGCATTATCTCGCGTTCCGATTAGTGGGGTCCCCACTGAAGCTACTCCTGGATGTCAGCCTTTACTTCTAATAGCTGATATAACATCCAGAGAGCAGATAATGGCAGAATTAATAAATGATCCAGATTTTGGGGATATCTATAATTTTTTGCTTGCGGGTTCGCCCCTACCAAGTGATCCTTCTCTGGCTGGAAGGTCACAACATTTTGAAGTAATAGAGGGTCTTCTTTATTATACAAAATCTCGGACTACTAGGGCAGAGTTTCGCCCATGTATTCCGCGAACCCTTAGAATGGCCCTTTTAAACGAATTTCATGACAAACCTCTTGCAGGCCATTTAGGTATTCGCAAGACCCGTTGTAAATTGCGGGATGTTGCCTATTGGCCTGGCATGTACCAAAGTGTGCTCGCATACGTTCAATCATGTCACTTGTGTGAGATTAATAATTACCGTAATGTAAGACCGGCCGGTCACTTGAAATCTAGTTCAAGTTCTCATGTGTTTGATATTATTTCCATAGATTTATTGGGACCTTATCCATTATCTGTTAAAAATAAAGCTCGTTACGTTTTAGTACTAACTGATAATTTTTCTAAATGGGTTGAAGTTTTTCCCATTAAAGCCGCTACGGCAGAAGTTATTTGTAATGTCTTAGTTAATGAAGTATTCTCTAGATATGGTGCACCTAATAAAGTAGTTTCGGATAATGGTCCTCAATTTATTTCTGACATTTTTGAAAGAATGTGTGCGAGACTACACATTAAACATAAATTCATTTCCCCATATCATCCCCAGAGTAATCCGGCTGAACGCGTTAACTGCACGCTAGTGAAAATGATTGCGACTTTTGTAATGGATCATCATGAAAGATGGGATGACCATTTGGAGCTTTCTGCGTTCGCCCTCCGCTCGTCTGTCCACGAGTCTACTAAATTTACTCCTGCAGAACTTTTTCTGGGTCGCAAAATTAAAACCCCTTTTGAAAATTTAACGGGGATTATCGACGAACTAAACCAGCGACCAACTCCGCAATCAGTACGAATCATGGCAGAAAAAGCTCGTGTTGCAATGCTAGGAGCACAAGCGGCTCAAGCAAGATATTATAATTCTAGGCGTAGGGAACCAGATCTTGTCGTTGGAGATCTCACTCTCGTGGAAACGCACTTCCAGTCTTCTGTTTCGCATACTTTAGTGAAGAAATTTGCACCCAGCTACGAAGGTCCATATCGGGTGGCAAATATCTTTGAAAATAATATTGTTCTGGAGAAACCGGACAACCAATTTCAATACGTACACGTTGATCAGTGTCGCAAGTATCATGAACGAAATATCGATTTCATAATCAACCCTACTCAACCTTCTGTTCCACAGACTCAAGAGTCTCTATCTCATGTTCAACCGCCAGAAATTTTGGACGAACCAACAAACATATTTGAAGAATCTCCAGTGATTTTTCCTTCACCCTCCCCTCCTCCAGACGGGTTTCCAAACACGCAACCTGATTCTCCCATGAGACCAAGGCTCGAATCGAGTTATTCGAATACTAGTATCGTTCCTTTCCCTCCAACCATTGCCGAGACTATTGCTGCGCCGTTTCCGGATAACTCTGCACCAACGCGGGCTACTTCTTCTTTGAATACCTCGTCAGAAAGTATTCCTATAGCCAAATCTAAACATCGCCCTGCACGACCACTGAATTACAGCAGCGACTCAGAGGCTTCGGACATTTCTGACTTATCAGTTATGAACACGAAATTTCATGTTCCAAACCGTCCAGCACCACCAAAGGCTGGGCGCAAACGTGACTTGTCTCCCCAATCTGCTTCGCCACAACAGCGACGAAGGCAGAAATCTTTGCATCCGCCCGGGTTTCGCCCCTGGAACCTACGTTCAGGGCAAACAGGGCCGATGCCTGCTGCTACTCTCATGCCACGTGGGCGTAAGCGAAAGCAAACGATGTGGCCGGAGCCACGTCCGTCCAAGAGAATACTGGAAGGACACAACGGGCCCCAGCACAAAGGGACTTCATATCAAAAGCCTGGGGGAGCCCGTTCCTATCAGCCGCAAGGATTTCCGGACCGCCAGACTTCCGACGTTCCTGACCGTTCCTATCAGCCGCAAGGATTTCCGGACCGCCAGACTTCCGACGTTCCTGACCGTTCCTATCAGCCGCAAGGATTTCCGGACCGCCAGACTTCAGCCGTTCTTGACCGTTCTTCTCAGCTGCAGGGATTTCTGGACCCACAGACTTCAGCCGTTTCGGACCGAAGGATTTCCGCCATTCCTGACCGTTCCCGTCAGCCGCCGGGATTTCCTGACCGACAGCAGACCGATGTTCCAGTTCCATTACAGTCCCTGAAGAGATCCAAGCCACCTGATTTTACCAGTCCGATTAGGCCTGGGAAACGTTATCGCACTAGAGTTTTTTATGCGTCCTCGAGATAAGTAAGTTCTCGTGGACAGGTTCTTTTCTCAGTTTGTTGTTTTTCCTGCACGACCAGTTGGCGTGTCAGAATTTCTTTTTTTCGTGTGGGCCTATGCATTCTTTTTTGTGTATATATGTGTTTTTTTTTTATATATTTCTTCTATGTCCATCTACTAATCCACTTTTTTTTCCCTATATCTATGTGCTTAGGGGTAAAATAATAAAATTGTTACTGTTAGGCAGCTCCAGGTAAATTTCGCTGCTGATACAGTTGGTATGTATTCAACGAATAATGCGAACGTGATTTGAAATTAAAATAATAAAATTGTTACTGTTAGGCAGCTCCAGGCAATCTTCGCTGCTGATACAGTTGGTATGTATTCACCGAATAATGAGAACGTCATTTGAAATTAAAAAAGTGATTCCTGCTAGGCAGAATAAAAGGAAGGTATGCCGATGCAGGTTTGTTTTGTTCACCAATACAAGTTTCACAGACGAATACAGATTTCTTAATTTGTCATGCCAAGTTTGATAATGTAAATACGGCTACCACCAAACCACAAAACAAAAAAGAGGTCGAGAAACGTCAATCAACGAAATGTACGACTTACACTCCAAAATTGATAGGTTTTTCGGAAACAAAAAAAGAGAAAAAAAAAAAAAAAAGAAAAATTAAGGGGGAGATGATGTAACGTATACTCTATATTCACTTTCCTTTTGATTTTACTATCTCTGGTTATTTTATTTTACTATGTAAATTATCTTCTTACTAAACGAAATATTATTTCACCCGATGAATGAGATCTGGCAATGAGTGTAAGTCATGACGTGGTGGTAGCTAGTATATAGGCGCGTTCATCGAGACTTAGAGAGAGCTTTTGTTGTTGTTATGAGAGAGCGTTGTTGTTTACGAGGAGAGATTCTTCATTATGGTAAAACAAGTTGTGTGTGTGCTTTAGTTGACCAAGAGTCTTAGAATAAAGAAGTTACTGTAAGTTAGTCTTTTTCAATTCATAGTTTTTGTCAGACCTCTGTCTGGCTGTTAGGTTTATAACATTTATTTATAACTATAAATAACCAGCGTTAAGACTTTGTTTACGTTCGTAATTAACTAGTAACAACACCCTTTTGAATTCACTATTTCGAAGCTTAGTACAAGTATATCATTAGCTAGCTGGTAGGAAGAGAATCATTCATATGAATTAGCTTAGCGGAAAGAAAATAAAGCTAATTCATTATAAGTGACACTACGAACTGCTATAAATCGGTTACTTGAAGGACAGCTCCGAGCCAGACGCCCTGTAGCGTGCATTCCACTTACTCCAAACCACTGCCGTTTGCGACGTCAGTGGTGTCAAGCTAGAGCTCATTGGAGGACGAAGTGGAGATCTGTTGTGTTTTCTGATGAAAGCCAGTTCTGCCTGGGTGCCAGTGATGGCCGTGTGTTGGTTAGAAGGAGGCCAGGTGAGCGCCTGCGACCAACCTGTCTGCGGCCGAGACACACTGGACCTACACCTGGAGTTATGGTCTGGAGAGCAATTTCCTATGACAGCAGGAGCACTCTCGTGGTTATCCCATGCACCCTGACGGCACAGTTGTACGTCGGTCTGGTGATTCAACCTGTTGTGCTGCCATTCATGAACAGCATTCCAGGGGGTGTTTTCCAACAGGATAACGCTCGCCCGCATACCGCTGTTGTAACCCAACATGCTCTACAGAGTGTCGACATGTTGCCGTGGCCTCCTAGATCACCAGATCTTTCACCAATCGAGCACGTATGGGACATCATTGGACGACAACTCCAGCGTCACCCCCAACCAGCATTAACCGTCCCTGTATTGACCGACCAAGTGCCACAGGCATGGAACTCCATCCCACAAACTGACATCCAGCACCTGTACGACACAATGCATGAACGTTTGCGTGCTTGCATTCAACATTCTGGCGGTTACACCGGTTATTAATGTACCAGCATTTCACATTTAAAATGGCTCTTCTCACGCTTACATTAAGCTGTGATCTTGAAACCTTAATCGATTAAATATGTTACCTATACAAATGTATTGCCGCCATTTCATTCCTCTACAACTATTTTTTCGTGGTGTTGGGATTTTTTTCCGTCAGTGTATATATAAATAATGTTTTTAATATCCTTTTTAATGCTACAATAACATTACATGTAGATGATACTACTTTACTATTTTATGGTTATGATATACATAAAATTGTAGCACATTGAACTTGGTTTCCAGACTCATAAATATGTGCATCTATTCAAATTGGCTTTCGGTAAATGATCTTGTAACTAATACTAATAAATCTAAGGTATTGATATTCTTCACGCAGGCAATTGAAATATCGCCTGCATTACAAATAAAAATTGACAACAAAATTATTGAAAATGTGGACAGTACTAAATATCTTGGAATTATATTTCAAAATAATTTAAAATGGAACCTAGATATTGACCATCTTGTTGTTAAACTTTCGAGAAATTTAGGTATACGTAATTCGATTGTCTAGCTTTTGTCAATTCGGGTTCTAAAGTTATTATATTACTCATTACTACAATCTCACTTTGACTATTGCATTCTGGCGTGGGGGCAGACTACATTAATGAATATTTCCAGACTCCAGATATTACAGAATAAATGTGTCAGTTTATTGGAATTAAAAAACAATTTTACACCTATAAATGAAGCACAATTTAGTTTTCGACATTTTGTTAGAGTACACCCTGCGAAATATGGGTTTTTAACTATTAGCCAGTTCTATAACTTTGATTTAGGTAAGATAATGCATAAAAGGATTAAAAATAGTATTAATAATGAATTTATATAATTTCTAAATCTGTTCACAGTTACAAAATCAGGAATCAAGATTTACTGAAACCAGTTTTTCCCAGAACTAATTATATAATGCAAAGTATAAACTATATGAGACCACAATATTGGAACTCACTACCACATGATATTACTCATTTGAATAACTTTAATATTTTTAAGAGGAAATTAAAAGTTCATCTGCTACATAAAAATTAGAAATAAAGAATTGTGTGGGGGGGGGGGGGCGATATTAATATTAGAAGGTAGGGGAAATTTGAGAGATACAGTGAACATAATGGGTGATTAGGGGAGAAAAATCTTTGCATTTACATCTCTTTGTTTATTATTATTTTTCTTTTTTTCTTAATTATTATCTTTTCTTCTTTCCCTTTGAATAAATTAACATGTTTACTAACTTACACTAATGATTCGGATTGCTGTTTCTGTGTTGCTTCACTGGATATGTGTACGTAGGGAGACTGGGGTCTTTGTTTGGCCTTTCCCCCTCTCTTCCTAGCTGTTTTGTATTAATAAACATAATAATGTCAATTATTTTGCATGCATTTGTACTAAAACAGCTGAAGTAAAAATAAATAAATAAATAAATAAATAAATAAATAAAATATATATAAATCCTCCAAACACTCAGTGAAGAAACAAAAACACCGCTCTTTCCACGTTTTAGCAACACATAGAATATATATATATATATGAAGTTGAAAGCTCCTCTGACAGAGCTGCACGACTCGTTATCCAACTCTCGAGAAGATACCAAGCTCAGATTATTCAAACTTATGCACCCACCACAAGTCATCCTGAAGAAGAAATTGAAGAATTCTAAGAGGAAATTCGTCATCCAAATAATAAAGGTAAGCTGCACTTCAAGATAATTATGAGAGATTTCAATGCAAAAATAGGGCAACGGCAACAGAATGAAACTTCAGTAGGTAAATTCGGTCACGGCAACAGAAACCAGCGTAGAAATACTCTCGTTGAGTTTGCAGAGGCAGAAGGGTTTTTCATCTTGAACTCCTTTTTCAAGAAAAAGCCACACAGGAAATGGACATGGAGACATCCAAATGGGACGACAAGTGAAATTGATTTTATTATGTGTAACAAAAAATTCGCCATAGAAGACCGCAGTGTGCTAAACAAGTTCAACAAAGGTAGTGACCATAGATTGGTGAGATGTAAGATGCACCTCAACACTAAACTCGAACGTGGCAAGCTCATAAGACAAACAAAATGTATTGACATAACCAACCTTAACAAACACCACAATACCTTCAAGTTGGAACTGAAGAACAGATTCTCTGCTTTAGAAGGCCTAACATCGGAAGAAGTGGATATTTCTGAAGTTAACAGAAAAGTAACCAAAGCTCTTATGGAAACAGCAACAAAATTAGCTGGGTCTAAGAACAAGTTGCATGTGAACAAATTATCAGGAAAAGCCAAAATGTTGATGCAAAAAGAAGAGATATGAGGACAACTAAAGAAGATGTGACTTCCAAAGTGGAATATATAGAGCTATGCAAGACAGTACGAAAAAGTATCACTGAAGACGTAAGGAAATTCAACTGTGAACTAGTGAGAAAAGTAATTGAAAACAAACAAAGCCTAAAGATAGCAAAGGGACATCTCAGTAAATGAAGAAAACAGATTATGGCACTGAGAAAAGAAGATGGTTCTGTAACAAGAAATAGAGGCGAAATTTTGACAAGAGTGAAGGATTTCTACTCCAAATTATATGAAAGGGATGATACATGTACTCCAGAGATCATGAAAGGTACCAGTACCAGAGTTCTCCCAGTCCTCCCAGCAGAAGTTGCACATGCAATCAAGAACATGAAGCGGGGGAAAAGCTTCAGGAGAAGATGGAATTACTGTAGACATCATACAAGAAGCAAGTGGAGAAATCGAAACAGTACTCGCCCAAATTTTCACTCGATGCCTTAATGAAGGGAAGATTCCTGAGGATTGGAACAACGCTACAATGATCTTGCTACATAAAAAAGGTGACATTGAGGATCTCAGGAACTACAGACCTATCAGCCTCCTATCAGTGGTTTATAAAATCTTCACTAAAGTTCTTTCACACCGCTTGAAGGTAACACTGGACATGGCTCAACCGAGAGAACAAGCTGGATTCAGGAGTGGCTACAGCACAATAGATCATATCCACGTACTGAGAGAACTAATTGAAAGAGCGAGGGAATATGAACTTCCATTGTGCATGGCTTTTATCGATTATGAAAAAGCCTTTGATTCGGTGAAACCATCAGCAGTTACAATGGCTCTGAAATCGTGCGGTATTGAAGATGCATACATTAATATTATTAATAACATCTATGAAAATGCAAGTGCAAAGATACGGCTGTTTGAAAATACAACACACATAAAAATTGGAAAGGGAGTGAGACAAGGTGACACCATATCTCCGAAGCTCTTTAATGCCACATTGGAGGGTGTCTTTCAGTCGCTGAGCTGGGAAAACAAGGGGATAAAGATTAATGGAGATTATCTAACCCACCTTCGTTTTGCTGATGACATAGTCATTTTTGCAACTACCCCATCAGAGCTGCAGAGTATGATCCAGGAATTTGCTGACAAGAATAAAGAAGTGGGATTAAAAATGAACTTTCAGAAGACAAAAGTGATGCTCAATGCTTTTACAAGAAATGAAAGAAATCTCGAGGTAATCGATACGTACATTTACCTTGGACAAATAATATCAACCGAGGGTTACATTGATGAAAAAATTAATCAGCGTATAAAACTTGGCTGGAGAGCTTTTGGAAGAAACAGTACAATTTTCAAGAGCAATATGCCATTATGTCTTAAAAGAAAAGTGTTTGATCAGTGCATCCTTCCAATTCTTACACATGGAGCTGAGACGCGGACGTGAACTAAAAAATATATAAAAAGGCTGCAAATAACTGAAGGAAGCATGGACAGGTGCATGCATGGTGTAACCAGGAAAGATAAGAAGAGGAACTCATGGATAAGGTAAATGACAAAAGTGGCGACATCATGATTAGGGTAAAATCCCAGAAATGGCAATGGGTGGACATATTGCCAGAAAAACATACCACAGATGGACAACCAAATTTTTAGACTGGATACCAAGGAACAGAAAAAAAACAAAACAGTAGAAGACCACGTGGGAGATGGGTGGATGAAATTCGAAAGTATGCTGGAGTAACATGGAGGAGATTGGCTCAGGACAG
Organism: Macrothele yani; assembly: GCA_039090855.1. Classification (NCBI taxonomy): domain Eukaryota; kingdom Metazoa; phylum Arthropoda; class Arachnida; order Araneae; family Macrothelidae; genus Macrothele; species Macrothele yani. Next base: position 123,574,309 of record CM076996.1, read on the forward strand.
ACAGTTGTGAGAGAAATTTGGGGAGACTTTTATCCAGCAATGGAGTGATAATGGTTGACGACGATGATGATGATATATATATAGCAGAAAAACCATAAAATGCACAAAATAAAAACCAACTTTGAAATTCTAAAGCGCCCAAGGCTGCGTTAAAGAAAGATCAAAACAAATACTGATGTAATGCTAAAATCACAGCAATATTGACTTTCAAACAGATTTCTGAGTAAAATGCTTCTGGAGTGGTTTTCCTAATTTACCCTTTTGAAACACACTCACTTTAACTTCCCTGGAAGGCTCTATGATTGGCCGCTAGGTGGCGCTGCGACGGGAATGCTGTTTCACTCTTACGTGTATAAATTGTGTAGCTTGATGTGCAGCTTAGCAAGCTGCCTTGTTTTGGTAAGTTCGTACTTTTCATGTTGTATTTTTTTTTTAATTTTTCTTTATTTGGGTTACTCATTTTCCTCTTTTGAAGTTTGTTTTACGTTTTGATGGCACTTTTAGTTTAATCCGCGAGTACTATGGTCCGCGTCCGGGTTCCTTTATTGCAGTAATCCCATTTTGTTACAAGTAGCACTACCTTTTAGGCTTAGGGCCTTCTTGCTGTTATTTGACTGATTAGAACAATATTTTGTAAATAGTTTATCTTTTTCTAGTAATACTCTATATTTCATTTCAAATTTTTTATTTTTAAGGTTGTTCCATCTATTTTAGAAGTGAAATGCATATTCGTTATTTTTTGGTAAAGTCCTTTGCTTAACTACGTAATTTTTGTGTATGTTGGGCTTTTCTCTTGCTTCTTTGAGGTTTGCACCTCGGTTCATGGATTTTTTGGTTGCTGATTGTCCATTAGATCAGCTGAAGAGCTTCCATCTCTCCTTTTACCTCAGTGTTTTTACACTGAAGAGCAATTGAATTAGAAATACCTGTCTAGTAACGTGTAGCACCACCTTTCGCCCTGGTGACGGCGGCGATTCGTCTCGGCATGGACTCGACAAGACACCGGAAGCGTTGGGAAGCCATACGGATCCACGACGCCTGAACAAGCTCCCACAGTTCTCGAAAATTTGATGGGGGGGGGGGGGGTCATCTCTCTCGATGGCATCACAGATGTGCTCGATGGGATTGAGGTCAGGTGACCTAGCTGGCCAAGGATGCGAGGTCACGTTGGTGGAGTGTTCATCTAACCATTCGGATACAATTCAGGAGAGATGGCACTGTGCATTGTCTTGTTGCAGGATGAGGTCCCCAGTGGGATGTTGAAGACCAACAAACGGGAGCAAATGGTCGTCCAGGATATCCCGGTAACGTTGACCTGTGAGGGACGATGTCACACGTACCAGGAGTCCCATTTCAGTACATGTAAACAGTCCCCAGACGAGAATGCCACCCCTATCAGCTTGAAGAGTACCCTGCTGGCAAGAAGGACTCATCGCTTCATGTGGTTTGCGCCGTACTCGTATCCTGCCCTCCGCATGTACCAACGTGAATCTCGACTCATCAGTCCAGGCAACATTTTTCCACATGTCTAGGGTCCAGTGGTGATGTTCCCGCGCCCATACTAATCTTTGCAACCTTTGATGTGCGGTCAGAAGAGGTACCTTCGTGGGACGATGGCTTCTGTACCACATAGCGAGGAGATGGTTCTGGATAGTGTGGCTGCTTACACGTTTTTGTGCACCAGCGTTAAATTGCCGAGTGATTTCTTGCACTGTGGCCCGTCTATCCGCTGTTACAATGCGAGCTAGCCACCGATGACCCCGCTCATCCACACGCTGTTGTCCACGGCAGTTGGCCCTTGCAGGGATGGTTTTACCGGATTCGATGTACTCACGGTGCACCCGTGACACAGTGGCTCGTGAAAATCCGAGTGCCTGCATGACTTCCGAGATGGAGTGACCCATTCGTCAGGCCCCGACAGTTTGCCCACGATCAAATGCGCTTAGATCCTTCGTCTTACCCATACTGCGTCCGACTCTTACTGATTAACGTCGCATCACTCCTCATATTGTCCCAGCAAAAACAGTCTTGCTGGCCCAGCACTATGTTGCCGCTGCCGAACCGTCATTAAATGTCCGGGCGGCCAACAGAAAGGCCAGCAGTTCAGGCCAATAGCTGGCCAACAGTTGGTCATCCCATCAGTTGTCATATGCCACAACAGGGCCATCAGTGGTCCATCACAGACAGTAGCTGCCACAAGTGGCCCTTCAGTGGCTCTGCAAGCTCGTGCCAGAAATGATGGCTAGCCCAATGTGGTCCGCTAGTGTGCCGTTAGTGGCAGCCAGCAACCACGTGACGTAACTGGTATCTTGCCGAATCTTGTCCGCCAATTTCCCAGTAGTAGCCATAATAATAATTAAAAAAAAAAAGAGCAAGGACAACTGCAGTTTCCCAAAGCTACATTTTTTCCTACCCTTACGAAGCTTGTGAAATAAGGCACTGCGCCAGGGAAATTTTCTCAACAGACCGGAAAATCGCCCGCTTGCATCTCAGTAGATGGGCCGTTCGCGTGGTAGCAGAGCTCTCTACCGACCGGACTAATTTGCCACGCTCGAGCACATGCTTGAACTGTCTGTTTCGTACATAATGTGTAACCGAATGCTTCCCTCTTTCATTTTACAATATTGCGAGGTATTTTTCATAAAAGTCAGTTTCATATAATTCATAAATTTATTTTTTCAACGTAACGATAGTTTTTGTTTACATACTTAGAGTCGCTTTCCAAAGTTTTGTACTGTCCTTGCCGTCTTGAAAAGAGATTGTTAAATTAATATATATTTACCCGGGTTCATGTCACATTCTGTTACATTTTTAACGTTGTGTCTTTCTTTTCCGTTGTCGGAAGCTGCATTTGTTTTAAAGAGTAAAAGATATTTTATTTTGCTTCTCGTTATTTTTAGAACCGAATTCCTCCCAGTCTTGTGTATTCAACCAATGGATGAGTACACCACATAGCGTTGCTTTTTTTTTCTTTCAAATAATTAATAAATTTTGTACGCGTATAATTCTTTTTTTTTCCCAAAGAACGTTGTTTTAATGGTTTTCCAGGATATTTGTTTCAAGCGGTTTCAAATTTTTTCTTGTTATTCATCCACTCCATTCCATGAATTGTTATTCATGGGAATGGAGTGGGTGTATTTCATGGCTGTAATCTAGTATTTCACGGCTTAATCTGATATCTTCGTTGACGTAAAATTTCATTAGGAAATTAATTCGCCTCTCCGCTTATGGATTTTTTCTTAACATCCACTAAAATAACACGATGGCGATAGCGTCGTCTTCAACTAACTGGTATCATGACAGACACATCAAGTGTTGCTTCTGCTCATGCGCAGTCCCGTTGCTTCCACCTGCTGTTGGGGGTTGCATTGGTTGCCAGCAACGGGCCACTATTGGCACTTGCTTGGAGGCCCACAATTCACGGCGATGCCGCAGGGCCATCAATGGCTCGCCAACTGATAGCGCTGCCACCAGCTGGTGGCCAGCAGTTTCCCAGCACTTGTGTTTTTGCTGGGGTCGGATTGCTGCATACGTCATGTCGTTTCCGTTTACAGAGCCGCCCACAGTGGCACATTCGCATAACGCCAGCTGTCTCTAATTCAATTGCTCTTCAGTGTATTCTAATGATCCTTTGGCTTGTGAATTAAAAAAAAGAATCAAAATTTCAAAGTTGTTTGTACAAATACTTTCAAATAAATAACCTTTTCTTTAGGCAATGCTCTTAACTTTTCAGCAGTTAATGATTTTCTTTCTCTTGTTTTGTGTTGTAGTGGGTGTTCGTCTTCATTTGAAATGTGTTTGCATGAATTCTCTTGAACTGGTTATTGGTTTAGTGTGCGTCGGGCAATGTTATTTAGTTTGCTAGTAGTGGGTTAATTGTCCCTTTTAAATTTGTTGTATTTACCTTTAACTTTAATTTAGTCCTTTGTAGCAAACTGAATTAGCAGAAACCCCTTACTTTTCTGGTCTTTGCAGATATATGGGAGATTTTCTTCATGCTTGTCCCTGACGAAACCATAAAAGACACTGCCATGCGATCTGAAATCCCTGTGTTCTTCTAGTTTGGCAAAAAAAAATATTTTTTTTTTGGTTTGTCGCTTGCTCTGGTGCTCGTTTGGTTTGGAAGTTTTGGCATTTTCATTTTTTCTCTATTTTTAATATTGTTTTCTTTTTCTTTTAATTTATTTTTGCTGTGATTTTAGCATTATATCATCATCATCATCATTGTCAACCATTATCAATCCACTGCTGGACGAAGGTCTCCCCAAGTTTCCTCCACAACGGTCTGTCTTGTGCCAGTCTCCTCCATGTCACCCCTGCATACTTTCGAATTTCATCCACCCATCTCCCATGTGGTCTTCTTCTGGGTCTTTTCCTGTCCCTTGGAATCCAATCTAAAATTTCAGCTGTCCATCGATGATCTGTCCTTCTGGCAGTATGTCCAGCCCATTGCCATTTCAGGGATTTAACTCTGATCATGATGTCTTCCACTCTTGTCATTTTTCGGATCCACGAGTTCCTCTTCTTATCTCTCCTGGTTACACCAAGCATGCACTTCTCCATGCCTCTTTGAGTTGTCTGCAGCCTTTGTATGTCTCTTTTAGTTAAGGTCCACGTCTCCGCACCATACGTAAGCACTGGAAGGATGCATTGATCAAACACTTTTCTTTTAAGACATAATGGCATATTGCTCTTGAAAATTATGCTGTTTCTTCCAAAAGCTCTCCAGGCAAGTTTTGTACGCCGATTAATTTCTTCATCAATGTGACCCTCACTTGATATCTGCTGTCCAAGATAAACGTACGTGTCTGTTATCTCCAGCTTTTCTCCATCAATCGATAAATCTTCATTTCTTGTAAAAGCATTGAGCATCACTTTTGTCTTCTGAAAGTTCATTTTTAATCCCACTTCTTTACTCTTGTCAGCAAGTTCCTGGATCATACTCTGCAGCTCTGATGGGGTAGTTGCAAAAATGACTACGTCATCAGCAAAACGAAGGTGGGTTAGATAATCTCCATTAATCTTTATCCCCTTGTTTTCCCAGCTCAGTGACTGAAAAACACCCTCCAATGTGGCATTAAAGAGCTTCGGAGATATGGTGTCACCTTGTCTCACTCCCTTTCCAATTTTTACGTATGTTGTATTTTCAAACAGCCTAATCTTTGCACTTGCATTTTCATAGATGTATATTAATATATATTAATGTATGCATCTTCAATACCGCAGGTTTTCAGAGCCATTGTAACTGCTGATGGTTTCACCGAATCAAAGGCTTTTTCATAATCGATAAAAGCCATGCACAATGGAAGTTCATATTCCCTCGCTCTTTCAATTAGTTCTCTCAGCACGTGGATATGATCTATTGTGCTGTAGCCACTCCTGAATCCAGCTTGTTCTCTCGGTTGAGCCATGTCCAGTGTTACCTTCAAGCGGTGTGAAAGAACTTTAGTGAAGATTTTATAAACTACTGATAGGAGGCTGATAGGTCTGTAGTTTCCGAGATCCTCAATGTCACCTTTCTTATGTAGCAGGATCATTGTAGCGGTGTTCCAATCCTCAGGAATCTTTCCTTCATTAAGGCATCGAGTGAAAATTTGGGCGAGTACTGTTTCGATTTCTCCACTTGCTTCTTGTATGATGTCTACAGTAATTCCATCTTCTCCTGGAGCTTTTCCTCGCTTCATGTTCTTGATTGCATGTGCAACTTCTGCTGGAAGGACTGGAGGAACTCTGGTACTGGTATCTTTCATGATGTCTGGAGTGCATGTATCATCCCTTTCATATAATTTGGAGTATAAATCTTTCACTCTTGTCAAAATTTCGCCTCTATTTCTTGTTACAGAACCATCTTCTTTTCTCAGTGCCATAATCTGTTTTCTTCCCTTACTGAGATGTCCCTTTGCTATCTTTAGGCTTTGGTTGTTTTCAATTGCTTTCCTCACTAGTTCACAGTTGAATTTCCTTACGTCTTCAGTGATACTTTTTCTTACTGTCTTGCATAGCTCTATATATTCCACTTTGGAAGTCACATCTTCTTTAGTTGTCCTCATCTCTCTTCTTTTTTGCATCAACATTTTGGTTTTTCCTGATAATTTGTTCACATGCAACTTGTTCTTAGACCCAGCTAATTTTGTTGCTGTTTCCATAAGAGCTTTGGTTACTTTTCTGTTAACTTCAGAGATGTCCACTTCTTCCGATGTTAGGCCTTCTAAAGCAGAGAACCTGTTCTTCAGTTCTAACTTGAAGGTATTATGGTGTTCTTTAAGGTTGGTTATGTCAATAGATTTTGTTTGTCTTATGAGCTTGCCACGTTCAAGTTTAGTGTTGAGGTGCATCTTACATCTCACCAATCTATGGTCACTACCTGTGTTGAACTTGTTTAGCACACTGCAGTCTTCTATGACGAATTTTTTGTTACACATAATAAAATCAATTTCACTTGTCGTCCCATTTGGATGTCTCCATGTCCATTTCCTGTGTGGCTTTTTCTTGAAGAAGGAGTTCAAGATGAAAAACCCTTCTGCCTCTGCAAACTCAACAAGAGTCGGAAAGTGAAAAAAGAACACCAAGAAGGAGACGTCTGATACCAACGAAATTTATACAGCATAATAACGGAATACAGAAGATAACGTGATCAAAACATTATGGCAAAATACAGCTATATTTGCTGGTAAACTGAAAAGTAACATTTCCATGTAATATGGTTAGTACGAGGTTGAACCACCATGAACTGCGTCACACTGTGCAATTCTGGCATGGAGTCTGTCGTACAGATGTTGGATGTAAGTTTGGGGTATTGAATTCCAAGCATCCTCAACCTGGACGCATAAATCGGGGATGGTCGTGGCTAGCCGTGGAGACCGGATAAGTTGTTGTCCCATAAATTCCCACACGTGCTCAATGGGGGACAATTCCGGTGAACGTGCAGGCCATGGAAGTTGTCTCACACCCTGAAGTGCATGCTGCGTTGTGCGTGCCGTGTGTGGGCGTGCGTTATCTTGCTAAAAACACCACGATGGACCGACCTTACAAATGGCACAACAACGGGCTGAATGAAGTTGTTGACGTAGGAGGTTCTGTTCAACGTACCCGGTACAAACACTAGTTGTGTACGGGAGTGATAGCTGACCGCACCCCACACCAGGAGACCAGGTGTAGGCCTGTGTGTCGCTGGCGGATGCAAGAAGGGGAGACGCTCCCCTGTGCGTCTGCGAACACGCATACGGCCATCGGAGGCTCCCAAGAAGAATCTGCTTTCATCGCTGAACACGACAGATCGCCATTGCGTTCTCCAGTGCAGACGTTGGCGACACCACTGCAGCCGTTCCTGACGGTGGGCTGGAGTCAGAGGTACACGTGCCAGATGCACACGTGCACGTAGTCTTGCATCCAGTAGACGGTTGCGGATTTTTCGCACAGTCAATTCAGTTGCAACGGCAGCTCGGATTTGCGTCGCAGTGGGTGTTCTGCTTGACAACGCCGCTCTTCTTATGCGTCGATCGGTCCGCTCATCAGTCCGTCTGTGACTCCCGGTTCCACGTCTTCTCATGTGGGAATGTTCCTCGGACCATCTACGCCACCATCGTACAACCACCGATACTTCCCGTTCAATTCGCTCCGCAATTCGACGATACGACCACCCGGCCTCGCGGAGTCCGACTAGACGACCTCGGTCAAAGTCCGATAACTGCTGAAATCGTACACGTCTTCCATGTCCAGGCATTGCACCTTCTTCAGGGTCTTCGCACGTGTCCGTACGCCGACGTCTGATTACATTCACTTCGCCATACTCCATAAATACCACCGACGATAATTTACATATTATGCCGTGCTGTGGCGTAACCGCTCACCGATTGGTCCCGAAATTAACATCACACCTACGTAAACTCGACCCCATCAGCATATGTAAATTTCATGATCGTCCGCCAATTCATTCTTGGTGTTCTTTTTTCACTATATATATATATATATATATATATATATATATATATATATGGGATGTAAGGTCAGGTGATGCGTAACATCACAGCCTCTCCTTGACAAATGTCAACCCCGCCTTCTCGTATTACATCCTGTTCCCACTAAAGGGGCTCTGACGACCGCCAATAGCGGTATAACTATACCATCGGGATTAGAGGAAATGCTATCCCACACTCACCAACTCGCTTGGCCAGCGTGGTGAGTTATGGCCAAACCCCTCCAAAATGACTCCACAACTTAAATCTTGGCCCTCAGTCCCCGGCAGCTGGAATGTGCCTGGCCAAGGCAGCGGCCAGTGCGACATGAAGGCAGAGGGTGCTAAGAATCCCCGGAGGACCGGACTAGACTGCCATCTGATGCTGACCTTGGCTACATATAACGGACGCTCCCTATCTTCTGATTCAAGGCTTCTTGAATTGGAAGAGGAACTACAAAGGATCAAGTGGGACATCGTCGGGCTAAGTGATATAAGGAGAAAAGGAGAAGATCTCATTGAACTGAAAAGTGGACATCTCTTCTACTATCGTGGGACAGACACTGGCAGAACTAGTGGTGTTGGATTTATAATAAACAAGAAACTGAAGGATAAAGTTGTAGAAGTTGAAAGTTCCTCTGACAGAGCTGCACGACTCGTTATCCAGCTCTCGAGAAGATACCAGGCTCAGATTATTCAAACTTATGCACCCACCACAAGTCACGCTGAAGAAGAAATTGAAGAATTTTATGAGGAAATTCGTGATCTAAATAATAAAGGTAAGCAGCACTTGAAGATAATAATGGGGAATTTCAATGCAAAAATAGGGCAACGGCAGCAGAATGAAACTTCAGTAGGTAAATTCGGTCACGGCAGCAGAATGAAACTTCAGTAGGTAAATTCGGTCACGGCAGCAGAATGAAACTTCAGTAGGTAAATTCGGTCACGGCAGCAGAATGAAACTTCAGTAGGTAAATTCGGTCACGGCAACAGAAACCAGCGTGGAAACACTCTCGTAGAGTTTGCAGAGGCAGAAAGGTTTTTCATCTTGAACTCCTTTTTCAAGAAAAAGCCACACAGGAAATGGACATATAGACATCCAAATGGTACGACAAGTGAAATTGATTTTATTATGTGTAACAAAAAATTCGTCATAGAAGACTGCAGTGTGCTAAACAAGTTCAACACAGGCAGTGACCATAGATTGGTGAGATGTAAGATGCACCTCAACACTAAACTCGAACGTAGCAAGCTCATAAGACAAACAAAATGTATTGACATAACCAACCTTAAAAAACACCATAATACCTTCAAATTGGAACTGAAGAACAGATTCTCTGCTTTAGAAGGCCTAACATCGGAAGAAGTTGATATTTCTGAAGTTAACAGAAAAGTAACCAAAGCTCTTATGGAAACAGCAACAAAATTAGCTGGGTCTAAGAACAAATTGCATGTGAACAAATTATCAGGAAAAACCAAAATGTTGATGCAAAAAAGAAGAGTGATGAGGACAACTAAAGAAGATGTGACTTCCAAAGTGGAATATATAGAGCTATGCAAGACAGTACGAAAAAGTATCACTGAAGCGTAAGGAAATTCAACTGTGAACTAGTAAGGAAAGCATTTGAAAACAACCAAAGCCTAAAGATAGCAAAGGGACATCTCAGTAAGGGAAGAAAACAGATTCTGGCACTGAGAAAAGAAGATGGTTCTGTAACAAGAAATAGAGGCGAAATTTTGACAAGAGTGAAAGATTTCTACTCCAAATTATATGAAAGGGATGATACATGTACTCCAGACATCATGAAAGGTACCAGTAGCAGAGTTCTTCCAGTCCTTCCAGCAGAAGTTGCACATGCAATCAAGAACATGAAGAGGGGAAAAGCTCCAGGAGAAGATGGAATTACTGTAGACATCATACAAGAAGCAAGTGGAGAAATCGAAACAGTACTCGCCCAAATTTTCACTCAATGCCTTAATGAAGGGAAAATTCCTGAGGATTGGAACAACGCTACAATGATCTTGCTACATAAAAAAGGTGACATTGAGGATCTCAGGAACTACAGACCTATCAGCCTCCTATCAGTGGTTTATAAAATCTTCACTAAAGTTCTTTCACACCGCTTGAAGGTGACACTGGACATGGCTCAACCGAGAGAACAAGCTGGATTCAGGAGTGGCTACAGCACAATTATAACGAAGTGAATTTCTCCGTCATTTTTATCCGCGCCGGGGTTCGAACCCGGGTCCACTCATTCCGGAATAAGTTGCTCTACCAATTAAGCTACGCGGACATGTATTCTGATTCCTATCTGCCTTTATGTCATGTGCGTCCTGCTGGCAGGTACGTCACATCTCCTGGTACGTTACATCATCTCCCCCTTATTTTTCTTTTTTTCGAAGTGCTGCTCATATTTTTCCTATCTCGCGGTGTGGAAATAACATCACACCAATGCGAGATTTTGAACGGTCGGGTCATCCGGATAGTTCGGGCGCCATTATAACGAAGTGAATTTCTCCGTCATTTTTATCCGCGCCGGGGTTCGAACCCGGGTCCACTCATTCCGGAGTAAGTTGCTCTACCAATTAAGCTACGCGGACATTTTATTCTGATTCCTATCTGCCTTTATGTCGTGTGCGTCCTTCTGGCAGGTACGTCACATCTCCTGGTACGTTACATCATCTCCCCCTTACTTTTTTTTTTTTTTTTTTTCGAAGTGCTGCTCTTATTTTTCCTATCTCGCGGTGTGGAAATAACATCACACCATTGCGAGATTGTGAACGGTCAGGTCATCCGGATAGTTCGGGCGCCATTATAACGAAGTGAATTTCTCCGTCATTTTTGGTCTACGCCGGGATTCGAACCCGAGTACGCTTATCCCGGAACAAGTAGCTCTACCAGTTGAGCTACGCGGACATGTATTCTGATTCCTATCTGCCTTTATGTCATGTGCGTCCTGCTGGCAGGTACGTCACATCTCCTGGTACGTTACACAATAGATCATATCCACGTACTGAGAGAACTAATTGAAAGAGCGAGGGGATATGAACTTCCATTGTGCATGGCTTTTATCGATTATGAAAAAGCCTTTGATTCGGTGAAACCATCAGCAGTTGCAATGGCTCTGAAATCCTGCGGTATTGAAGATGCATACATTAATATTATTAATAACATCTATGAAAATGCGAGTGCAAAGATTCGGCTGTTTGAAAATACAACACACATAAAAATTGGAAAAGGAGTGAGACAAGGTGACACCATATCTCCGAAGCTCTTTAATGCCACATTGGAAAATGTCTTCCAATCACTGAACTGGGAAAACATAGGGATAAAGATTAATAGAGATTATCTAACCCACCTTCGTTTTGCTGATGACATAGTCATTTTTGTAACTACCCCATCAGAGCTACAGAGTATGATCCAGGAACTTGCTGACAAGAGTAAAGAAGTGGGATTAAAAATGAACTTTCAGAAGACAAAAGTGATGTACAATGCTTTTACAAGAAATGAAGATTTATCGATTGATGGAGAAAAGCTGGAGATAACAGACACGTACATTTAGCTTGGACAGCAGATATCAAGTGAGGGTCACATTGATGAAGAAATTAATCGGCGTACAAAACTTGCCTGGAGAGCTTTTTGAAGAAACAGCCTAATTTTCAAGAGCAATATGCCATTATGTCTTAAAAGAAAAGTGTTTGATCAATGCATCCTTCCAGTGCTTACGTATGGTGCAGAGACGTGGACCTGAGCTAAAAGAGACATACAAAGGCTGCAGACAACTCAAAGAGGCATGGAGAAGTGCATGCTTGGTGTAACCAGGAGAGATAAGAAGAGGAACTCGTGGATCCGAAAAATGACAAAAGTGGAAGACATCATGATCAGAGTTAAATCCCTGAAATGGCAATGGGCTGGACATACTGCCAGAAGGACAGACCATCGATGGACAGCCGAAATTTTAGATTGGATTCCAAGGGACAGGAAAAGACCCAGAAGAAGACCACATGGAAGATGGGTGGATGAAATTCGAAAGTATGCGGGAGTGACATGGAGGAGACTGGCACAAGACAGACCGTTGTGGAGGAAACTTGGGGAGACCTTCGTCCAGCAGTGGATTGATAATGGTTGACAATGATGATGATGATGATATATATATACATATATATATATATATATAAATTCAACTTTGAACTAGTGAGGAAAGCAATTGAAAACAGCCAAAGCCTAAAGATAGCAAAGGGACATCTCAGTAAGGGAAGAAAACAGATTATGGCACTGAGAAAAGAAGATGGTTCTGTAACAAGAAATAGAGGCGAAATTTTGACAACAGTGAAAGATTTCTACTCCATATTGTATGAAAGGGATGATACATGCACTCCAGACATCGTGAAAGGTACCAGTACCAGAGTTATTCCAGTCCTCCCAGCAGAAGTTGCACATGCAATCAAGAACATGAAGCGGGGAATAGCTCCAGGAGAAGATGGAATTACTGTAGACATCATACAAGAAGCAAGTGGAGAAATCAAAACAGTACTCGCCCAAATTTTCACTCGAGGCCATAATGAAGGAAAGATTCCTAAGTATTGGAACACCGCTACAATGATCCTGCTACATAAAAAAGGTGACATTGAGGATCTCAGGAACTACGGACCTATCAGCCTTCTATCAGTGGTTTATAAAATTTTCACTAAAGTTCTTTCACACCGCTTGAAGGTAACACTGGGCATGGCTCAACTGAGAGAACAAGCTGGATTCAGGAGTGGCTACAGCACTATAGATCATATCCACGTACTGAGAGAAGTAATTGAAAGAGCGAGAGAATATGAACTTCCATTGTTCATGGGTTTTATCGATTATGAAAAAGCCTTTGATTCGGTGAAACCATCAGCAGTTACAATGGCTCTGAAATCCTGCGGTATTGAATATGCATACATTAATATTGTTAATAACATCTATGAAAATGCAAGTGCAAAGATTTGGCTGTTTGAAAATACAACACACATAAAAATTGAAAAAGGAGTGAGACAAGGTGACACCATATCTCCCGAGCTCTTTAATGCCGCATTGGAAATTGTCTTTCAATCACTGAACTGGGAAAACAAAGGGATAAAGATTAATGGAGATTATCTAACCCATCTTCGTTTTGCTGATGACGTGGTCATTTTTGCAACTACCCTATCAGAGCTGCAGAGTATGATCCAGGAACTTGCTGACAAGAGTAAAGAAATGGGATTAAAAATGAACTTTCAGAAGACAAAAGTCATGTTTAATGCTTTTACAAGAAATGAAGATTTATCGATTGATGGAGAAAAGCTGGAGATAACAGACACTGTAACGTACCAGGAGATGTGACGTACCTGCCAGAAGGACGCACACGACATAAAGGCAGATAGGAATCAGAATAAAACGTCCGCGTAGCTCAATTGGTAGAGCAACTTATTCCGGAATGAGGGGATCCGGGTTCGAATCCTGGCGTAGACAGAAATGACGGAGAAATTTACTTCGTTATAATGGCGCCCGAACTATCCGGATGACCCGGCCGTTCAAAATCTCGCATTGGTGTGATGTTCTTTCCACACCGCGAGAAAGGAAAAATAAGAGAATCCCTTCTCCAGCACTTCGAAAGAAAAAAAATAAGGGGGAGATGATGTAACGTACCAGGAGATGTGACGTACCTGTCAGAAGGACGCACACGACATAAAGGCAGATAGGAATCAGAATAAAACGTCCGCGTAGCTCAATTGGTAGAGCAACTTATTCCGGAATGAGGGGATCCGGGTTCGATTCCTGGCGTGGACAGAAATGACGGAGAAATTTACTTCGTTATAACACGTACGTTTATCTTGGACAGCAGATATCAAGTGAGGGTCACATTGATGAAGAAATTAATCGGCGTGCAAAACTTGCCTGGAGAGCTTTTGGAAGAAACGGCATAATTTTCAAGAGCAATATGCCGTTATGCCTTAAAAGAAAAGTGTTTGATCAATGTATCCTTCCAGTGCTTACGTATGGTGCAGAGACGTGGACCTTAAGTAAAAGAGACATACAAAGGCTGCAGACAACTCAAAGAGGCATGGAGAAGTGCATGCTTGGTGTAACCAGGAGAGATAAGAAGAGGAACTCGTGGATCCGAAAAATGACAAGAGTGGAAGACATCATGATCAGAGTTAAATCCCTGAAATGGCAATGGGCTGGACATACTGCCAGAAGGACAGACCATCGTTTGACAGCCGAAATTTTAGATTGGATTCCAAGGGACAGGAAAAGACCCAGAAGAAGACCCGATGGGAGATGGGTGGATAAAATTCGAAAGTATGCGGGAGTAAGATGGAGGAGACTGGCACAAGACAGACCTTTGTGGAAAAAACTTGGGGTGACCTTCGTCCAGCAGTGGATTGATAATGGTTGACAATGATGATGATGATGATGATGATATAATGAAACTAAACGTAGTCCAATAACAGTAAAAAAATTAAAATTAAAAAAATATGTTTTCACACAAATATGGATCGGGCCAGTTAGGTCTTAGATGTATGCTAAGTTTAAAAAAAATTTTTTTTTTGCTTATTGGTAAAGTTTTCCGTTCTTTTTGGGAGGTTCTATTAATTTGGTATTTTTGAGGTATAACGAAGTAAATTTCTCCGTCATTTTTATCCGCGACGGGGCTCGAACCCGGATCCCCTCATTCCGGAACAAGTCACTCTACCAATTGAGCTACGCGGACGTTTTATTCTGATTCCTATCTGCCTTTATGTCGTGTGCGTCCTTCTGGCAGGTACGTCACATCTCCTGGTACGTTACATGGGATTTATACTTTTTGCATCTAAGACATAGCAGGAACCCATTTTCAACCAGGTCTTTGTGGAAGTGAGTAAATGCGGAGTATTGCTGGTGCTTGATAAAGCTAAGGTCCGGCATTTTCGACACTTTCTGCATCCCTGTTTTTTGTTTTTTTCTCCCAGCTTGTTGGCTTTGGAGTATTATGTTTTCTGTTGTTGTAGTTTCTGCTTTGTAAGTTATACCCTATCTACCAACTAGTAATTGGACACCCCTGCAATCGACAATATCTGCGGTCCTGATACACGTCACGGCCGCCGCCGTTAAATATCGTGTGGGAAACAACAACGCAACCAGTCGCATGCAAGATGCCTTGCAGTTCAGAGCTCTCTGATTTCGAGAAAGGTGTAATCGTCGGGTATCACAGAAATAGTCGATCCATACGTGACATATCCAGCGAGTTGAAGTACTCAAAATCGACAGTCGCTTACGTGATTGGCAAGTGGAAAATGAGAGGTGACTGTCGGAATGTGCCCCGACCCGGCAGACCCACAAAACTGGGAGTTAGAGACAGACGTGTGCTGGCCAGAGAAATTCGGACGAACCGCACCAAATCGATGGGCCACATCCGCGAGGAGTTTCAACAGGCATCCGGAAGTGTTCTTTCGATGAATACCATCCGTAAGGAAGCCCATCTGCTCGGTAATCATGGACGTGCTGCCGACCACAAGCCTTTTATCACCAAGTCCAATAGCTCTGCTCGGCTAACGTGGTGCAAAGAACGTCGACAGTGAACCGTCGAACAGTGGAAACAGGTTCTCTGGAGCGACGAATCAAGGTTCGCTCTCTATTGTTCGGATGGCAGGGTCTGGGTTTGGCGTCTGCCTAAAGAACGCCTCCTGCTGGAATGTATTGTGCCAACTGTGAAGTTTGGTGGTGGTGGAATTATGCTATGGGGGTGTTTCTCCTGGTATGGCACGGGACCCTTGGTCGCAATTCCTGGTAGACTCAACGCCGTAACCTACTGCACCATTTTGGATGACCATGCACTTCCTACGTTGTGGCAGTTTTACAGGGTGGACCCATGTTACTTTTAGGATGACAATGCCACCTTTCATGTTGCGAGGTCCACCATATCTTGGTTTGGTGACAATGGGGTTAATCGAATGGACTGGCCTGCGCAGAGCCCGGACTTTAACCCTATCGAGCACCTGTGGGACGAGTTGGAGCGTCGACTTAAGGGTCCGAAATCGGTGAAGGAACTGATCTGTCTTCTCCAAGCCGAGTGGAAGAAAATACCGCTAGCCGTCGTACAACGCCTGGTTGAGAGTATGCCCCGGAGGGTCGCAGCTGTAATCGCCGCTCGTGGAGACTCCAGCAACAATTGATGGTGAATAAACTTCGTTTTCCTTTGCTATCACAGGTGTTCAATTACTTGTTATTAGATAGTGTATATACATTTTTTTGCTGCTCATTGGCTGTGAAGGGCAATCACCACTCCTGTTTGCTGGAAACGGGTTGCGCATGCGCAATTGAAATAAACGGCTTGTTATGGTTAGGCGAAGACAGCTAACCTTTGATAATTCTATATATAAGTGTTTTAGTGCAGTAGCATCCATTCTAAGCGCAACACTTGAATACTGTGCTCGACTATTCAAGCAGAATGCCTTATTGGTATGATTATGGTTATGATGTGAAAGTTATGAATTTTTGTCTGCCAAAATTGTGGGGAGTGTATACAGGATTTCAACAGTTTGCTAACGCTTTCTTGTACCTTTTATAGCTTCCAAACAAACACAAAAGTAACGTGATGTTTCGGAAATCATGTGTTTCTCCCTTAATGCCATTTCCGCAAACAATTCTGTCTGTTCTCTCATTTTTAAACCTTCGTAACTTGGGTGCTTCGAGAACGCACATTTATTCAAGCGAAATAGAGAGATTTTTACATATGCTTTCCTGAAGAAAGACTGAAAAGGAGCATAGATGTTTTTCATTCAAACTACAGTTGAAAAGGACAAATGTTAGCAAATACCTCACGTCCGTAAAAATAAATAAACGTAATATGAAAATATCTGTATTTGAATTATCCAGAATTAGAATAAAAAATGCAACTTCTGAGAATAAACTAAAATCGAATTTTTCCTGTCATCCGCTATGCAAAGGCATCAGAAATGGCTGTGTATGAGATTCTAAATAGCCGTGTAAGAAAAATACGAAAACCTGCTCCAATTTTACGGTCGGCGTCTTCTAGAGAGTAAATATGAATTAAATTCACGAGAGCCATCATCGCGGCAGATTTTACTTTTCATGTTACTGCAACTTGACATTTCAAAGATTTTATTTTCGAGCACCTCCAGAATATCTTATATCCTATGGCAGAGATGTATAAAGAATATTTATTTTTATTACTGTGATTCAATAAGCATGATCATTTTTAAATCCTTCACTCGTAGCAAAATATATTATTTTTAAATTCCAAGAGAATGTTATAGAGAGAATTTTACGCAATACATATTTCTCTTCCCACTGTTTTTTTACGCTTTCCAACCGTTGGTTGAAGAAGCGTATAGGCTCCAGCTTTGTCCGTCTGTCTGTCTGTCCGTCCGTCTGTCTGCCTGTCCGTCCGCACGTTAACTCGCGTAAAAATGGTTCGATTTCGATGAAATTTTAGTATATGGTAGGGAACAACCTGGGGATAAACCCTATTGAAAATGGGCGAAACGGGGTCAAAGGTCAGGACATAGGAGCCGTATCCATTCCATTGCCTTTATGCGTCATAACGTGACTACAAATGGTTCAATGTCGATGAAATTTTAATATGTGATAGGGGACCACCTGGGGACAAACTCTATTAAAAATGTTCGAAATTGGGTCAAAGGTTAGGACATAGGAGCGTGATCTATTCCATTGCCCTCATGCGTCATAACTTACGTAAACATGCTTCGATTGCGACAAAACTTTATCGTGTTGTTCCGGAGGTATACTGAACCGGTTCTGTTGAATAATATTGAAATGGGGTCAAAGGTCAGGGCACAGGAGCGAGACTTATTCCACAGCCATTATCTTCATCACTTGAGTAATAACTTGAGTAATGATTTCTGGTATGTTGGAAAGCGTATCATAATCAATGCATTGCACGATTTTACTAACTTCTTTTCTTTTTAAACAGATCTACGTTTCCTCGTCACGATGCTCGACTCGAGTGGTGTACTGCTCACGCTCCTAACTTCACGTGCGACAAAGCCCGGATACGAATCCCTGAAAAGATATGACTACTGTGTTCATTATCGTGATATCAGTTCCCTCTCTTCCCAAAAAACAGTGTCCTTAAGTCAGGTTTAAAGTTTTAATTACGTTTAGATGGTTTGAATTGTAGTTTAAGCTGTAGCTGTAAGATTTTTGCTTGCTTAAATACTTGCGTTGCTCAGGTCTTTGAACTTTTGAACATACGTAAAAATACACTGAATTAGCTTTGATTAGGAACACCTACCTAATAACGCGTTGGTCCACTTTTCTGTGCAGTCAAGGGTCGCAGACGCCTAGGAACAGATTCTATAAGGTGTTGTGAAAACACAAGTTTGTCCGTGCCCCTTCACTCCGGAGTAAGTCGCTCTCCCAACTAAGCTACGCGGACAGAACATCTCGCTGCAGATTTGTCGTCTTGACACATGCTTTCACGTTTGTAGCACGTCACAGTGTGGAACATACTCCATGCGTAACTTGACCCATATCCGTCAGCTGAAGTTCATTCCTTGGAGGAGGATCAACAGTTCTCAAACAGCATTCTAGCATACACCACAAGTGTTCAGTTCCGTCAGCTCAAGTTCATTCCTTGGAGGAGGATCAACAGTTCTCACACAGCGTTCTAGCATACACCACAAGTGTTCAGTTCCGTCAGCTCAAGTTCATTCCTTGGAGGAGGATCAACAGTTCTCACACAGCGTTCTAGCATACACCACAAGTGTTCAGTTCCGTCAGCTCAAGTTCATTCCTTGGAGGAGGATCAGCAGTTCTCAAACAGCGTTCTAGCATACACCATAAGTGTTCAGTTCCGTCAGCTCAAGTTCATTCCTTGGAGGAGGATCAACAGTTCTCACACAGCGTTCTAGCATACACCACAAGTGCTCAGTTCCGTCAGCTCAAGTTCATTCCTTGGAGGAGGATCAACAGTTCTCACACAGCGTTCTAGCATACACCACAAGTATTGTTCAGTTCCGTCAGCTCAAGTTCATTCCTTGGAGGAGGATCAACAGTTCTCACACAGCGTTCTAGCATACACCACAAGTGTTCAGTTCCGTCAGCTCAAGTTCATTCCTTGGAGGAGGATCAACAGTTCTCACACAGCGTTCTAGCATACAAGACAAGTGTTCAGTTCCGTCAGCTCAAGTTCATTCCTTGGAGGAGGATCAACAGTTCTCACACAGCGTTCTAGCATACACCACAAGTGTTCAGTTCCGTCAGCTCAAGTTCATTCCTTGGAGGAGGATCAACAGTTCTCACACAGCGTTCTAGCATACACCACAAGTATTCAGTTCCGTCAGCTCAAGTTCATTCCTTGGAGGAGGATCAACAGTTCTCACACAGCGTTCTAGCATACAAGACAAGTGTTCAGTTCCGTCAGCTCAAGTTCATTCCTTGGAGGAGGATCAACAGTTCTCACACAGCGTTCTAGCATACACCACAAGTGTTCAGTTCCGTCAGCTCAAGTTCATTCCTTGGAGGAGGATCAACAGTTCTCACACAGCGTTCTAGCATACAAGACAAGTGTTCAGTTCCGTCAGCTCAAGTTCATTCCTTAGAGGAGGATCAACAGTTCTCACACAGCGTTCTAGCATACACCACAAGTGTTCAGTTCCGTCAGCTCAAGTTCATTCCTTGGAGGAGGATCAACAGTTCTCACACAGCGTTCTAGCATACACCACAAGTATTCAGTTCCGTCAGCTCAAGTTCATTCCTTGGAGGAGGATCAACAGTTCTCACACAGCGTTCTAGCATACAAGACAAGTGTTCAGTTCCGTCAGCTCAAGTTCATTCCTTGGAGGAGGATCAACAGTTCTCACACAGCGTTCTAGCATACACCACAAGTGTTCAGTTCCGTCAGCTCAAGTTCATTCCTTGGAGGAGGATCAGCAGTTCTCAAACAGCGTTCTAGCATACACCATAAGTGTTCAGTTCCGTCAGCTCAAGTTCATTCCTTGGAGGAGGATCAACAGTTCTCACACAGCGTTCTAGCATACACCACAAGTGTTCAGTTCCGTCAGCTCAAGTTCATTCCTTGGAGGAGGATCAACAGTTCTCACACAGCGTTCTAGCATACAAGACAAGTGTTCAGTTCCGTCAGCTCAAGTTCATTCCTTGGAGGAGGATCAGCAGTTCTCAAACAGCGTTCTAGCATACACCATAAGTGTTCAGTTCCGTCAGCTCAAGTTCATTCCTTGGAGGAGGATCAACAGTTCTCACACAGCGTTCTAGCATACACCACAAGTGTTCAGTTCCGTCAGCTCAAGTTCATTCCTTGGAGGAGGATCAACAGTTCTCACACAGCGTTCTAGCATACACCACAAGTGTTCAGTTCCGTCAGCTCAAGTTCATTCCTTGGAGGAGGATCAACAGTTCTCACACAGCGTTCTAGCATACACCACAAGTGTTCAGTTCCGTCAGCTCAAGTTCATTCCTTGGAGGAGGATCAACAGTTCTCACACAGCGTTCTAGCATACACCACAAGTGTTCAGTTCCGTCAGCTCAAGTTCATTCCTTGGAGGAGGATCAACAGTTCTCACACAGCGTTCTAGCATACACCACAAGTGTTCAGTTCCGTCAGCTCAAGTTCATTCCTTGGAGGAGGATCAACAGTTCTCACACAGCGTTCTAGCATACACCACAAGTGTTCAGTTCCGTCAGCTCAAGTTCATTCCTTGGAGGAGGATCAACAGTTCTCACACAGCGTTCTAGCATACACCACAAGTGTTCAGTTCCGTCAGCTCAAGTTCATTCCTTGGAGGAGGATCAACAGTTCTCACACAGCGTTCTAGCATACAAGACAAGTGTTCAGTTCCGTCAGCTCAAGTTCATTCCTTGGAGGAGGATCAACAGTTCTCACACAGCGTTCTAGCATACACCACAAGTGTTCAGTTCCGTCAGCTCAAGTTCATTCCTTGGAGGAGGATCAACAGTTCTCACACAGCGTTCTAGCATACACCACAAGTGTTCAGTTCCGTCAGCTCAAGTTCATTCCTTGGAGGAGGATCAACAGTTCTCACACAGCGTTCTAGCATACACCACAAGTGTTCAGTTCCGTCAGCTCAAGTTCATTCCTTGGAGGAGGATCAACAGTTCTCACACAGCGTTCTAGCATACAAGACAAGTGTTCAGTTCCGTCAGCTCAAGTTCATTCCTTGGAGGAGGATCAACAGTTCTCACACAGCGTTCTAGCATACACCACAAGTGTTCAGTTCCGTCAGCTCAAGTTCATTCCTTGGAGGAGGATCAGCAGTTCTCAAACAGCGTTCTAGCATACACCACAAGTGTTCAGTTCCGTCAGCTCAAGTTCATTCCTTGGAGGAGGATCAACAGTTCTCACACAGCGTTCTAGCATACACCACAAGTGTTCAGTTCCGTCAGCTCAAGTTCATTCCTTGGAGGAGGATCAACAGTTCTCACACAGCGTTCTAGCATACACCACAAGTGTTCAGTTCCGTCAGCTCAAGTTCATTCCTTGGAGGAGGATCAGCAGTTCTCAAACAGCGTTCTAGCATACACCATAAGTGTTCAGTTCCGTCAGCTCAAGTTCATTCCTTGGAGGAGGATCAACAGTTCTCACACAGCGTTCTAGCATACACCACAAGTGCTTCAGTTCCGTCAGCTCAAGTTCATTCCTTGGAGGAGGATCAACAGTTCTCACACAGCGTTCTAGCATACACCACAAGTGTTGTTCAGTTCCGTCAGCTCAAGTTCATTCCTTGGAGGAGGATCAACAGTTCTCACACAGCGTTCTAGCATACACCACAAGTGTTGTTCAGTTCCGTCAGCTCAAGTTCATTCCTTGGAGGAGGATCAACAGTTCTCACACAGCGTTCTAGCATACACCACAAGTGTTCAGTTCCGTCAGCTCAAGTTCATTCCTTGGAGGAGGATCAACAGTTCTCACACAGCGTTCTAGCATACAAGACAAGTGTTCAGTTCCGTCAGCTCAAGTTCATTCCTTGGAGGAGGATCAACAGTTCTCACACAGCGTTCTAGCATACACCACAAGTGTTCAGTTCCGTCAGCTCAAGTTCATTCCTTGGAGGAGGATCAACAGTTCTCACACAGCGTTCTAGCATACACCACAAGTATTCAGTTCCGTCAGCTCAAGTTCATTCCTTGGAGGAGGATCAACAGTTCTCACACAGCGTTCTAGCATACAAGACAAGTGTTCAGTTCCGTCAGCTCAAGTTCATTCCTTGGAGGAGGATCAACAGTTCTCACACAGCGTTCTAGCATACACCACAAGTGTTCAGTTCCGTCAGCTCAAGTTCATTCCTTGGAGGAGGATCAACAGTTCTCACACAGCGTTCTAGCATACAAGACAAGTGTTCAGTTCCGTCAGCTCAAGTTCATTCCTTGGAGGAGGATCAACAGTTCTCACACAGCGTTCTAGCATACACCACAAGTGTTCAGTTCCGTCAGCTCAAGTTCATTCCTTGGAGGAGGATCAACAGTTCTCACACAGCGTTCTAGCATACACCACAAGTGTTCAGTTCCGTCAGCTCAAGTTCATTCCTTGGAGGAGGATCAACAGTTCTCACACAGCGTTCTAGCATACACCACAAGTGTTCAGTTCCGTCAGCTCAAGTTCATTCCTTGGAGGAGGATCAACAGTTCTCACACAGCGTTCTAGCATACACCACAAGTGTTCAGTTCCGTCAGCTCAAGTTCATTCCTTGGAGGAGGATCAACAGTTCTCACACAGCGTTCTAGCATACACCACAAGTGTTCAGTTCCGTCAGCTCAAGTTCATTCCTTGGAGGAGGATCAACAGTTCTCACACAGCGTTCTAGCATACACCACAAGTGTTCAGTTCCGTCAGCTCAAGTTCATTCCTTGGAGGAGGATCAACAGTTCTCACACAGCGTTCTAGCATACACCACAAGTGTTCAGTTCCGTCAGCTCAAGTTCATTCCTTGGAGGAGGATCAGCAGTTCTCAAACAGCGTTCTAGCATACACCATAAGTGTTCAGTTCCGTCAGCTCAAGTTCATTCCTTGGAGGAGGATCATCAGTTCTCACACAGCGTTCTAGCATACACCACAAGTGCTCAGTTCCGTCAGCTCAAGTTCATTCCTTGGAGGAGGATCAACAGTTCTCACACAGCGTTCTAGCATACACCACAAGTGCTCAGTTCCGTCAGCTCAAGTTCATTCCTTGGAGGAGGATCAACAGTTCTCACACAGCGTTCTAGCATACACCACAAGTGCTCAGTTCCGTCAGCTCAAGTTCATTCCTTGGAGGAGGATCAACAGTTCTCACACAGCGTTCTAGCATACACCACAAGTGCTCAGTTCCGTCAGCTCAAGTTCATTCCTTGGAGGAGGATCAACCGTTCTCACACAGCGTTCTAGCATACAAGACAAGTGTTCAGTTCCGTCAGCTCAAGTTCATTCCTTAGAGGAGGAACAACAGTTCTCACACAGTGTTCTAGCATACACCACAAGTGTTCAGTTCCGTCAGCTCAAGTTCATTCCTTGGAGGAGGATCAACAGTTCTCACACAGCGTTCTAGCATACACCACAAGTATTCAGTTCCGTCAGCTCAAGTTCATTCCTTGGAGGAGGATCAACAGTTCTCACACAGCGTTCTAGCATACAAGACAAGTGTTCAGTTCCGTCAGCTCAAGTTCATTCCTTGGAGGAGGATCAACAGTTCTCACACAGCGTTCTAGCAAACACCACAAGTGTTCAGTTCCGTCAGCTCAAGTTCATTCCTTGGAGGAGGATCAACAGTTCTCACACAGCGTTCTAGCATACAAGACAAGTGTTCAGTTCCGTCAGCTCAAGTTCATTCCTTAGAGGAGGATCAACAGTTCTCACACAGCGTTCTAACATACACCACAAGTGTTCAGTTCCGTCAGCTCAAGTTCATTCCTTGGAGGAGGATCAACAGTTCTCACACAGCGTTCTAGCATACACCACAAGTATTCAGTTCCGTCAGCTCAAGTTCATTCCTTGGAGGAGGATCAACAGTTCTCACACAGCGTTCTAGCATACAAGACAAGTGTTCAGTTCCGTCAGCTCAAGTTCATTCCTTGGAGGAGGATCAGCAGTTCTCACACAGCGTTCTAGCATACACCACAAGTGTTCAGTTCCGTCAGCTCAAGTTCATTCCTTGGAGGAGGATCAGCAGTTCTCAAACAGCGTTCTAGCATACACCATAAGTGTTCAGTTCCGTCAGCTCAAGTTCATTCCTTGGAGGAGGATCAACAGTTCTCACACAGCGTTCTAGCATACAACACGTAAGTCCGCAGTTCCGTCAGCTCAAGTTCATTCCTTGGAGGAGGATCAACAGTTCTCACACAGCGTTCTAGCATACAAGACAAGTGTTCAGTTCCGTCAAGCTCAAGTTCATTCCTTGGAGGAGGATCAGCAGTTCTCACACAGCGTTCTAGCATACACCACAAGTGTTCAGTTCCGTCAGCTCAAGTTCATTCCTTGGAGGAGGATCAACAGTTCTCACACAGCGTTCTAGCATACACCACAAGTGTTCAGTTCCGTCAGCTCAAGTTCATTCCTTGGAGGAGGATCAACAGTTCTCACACAGCGTTCTAGCATACAAGACAAGTGTTCAGTTCCGTCAGCTCAAGTTCATTCCTTGGAGGAGGATCAGCAGTTCTCAAACAGCGTTCTAGCATACACCATAAGTGTTCAGTTCCGTCAGCTCAAGTTCATTCCTTGGAGGAGGATCAACAGTTCTCACACAGCGTTCTAGCATACACCACAAGTGTTCAGTTCCGTCAGCTCAAGTTCATTCCTTGGAGGAGGATCAACAGTTCTCACACAGCGTTCTAGCATACACCACAAGTGTTCAGTTCCGTCAGCTCAAGTTCATTCCTTGGAGGAGGATCAACAGTTCTCACACAGCGTTCTAGCATACACCACAAGTGTTCAGTTCCGTCAGCTCAAGTTCATTCCTTGGAGGAGGATCAACAGTTCTCACACAGCGTTCTAGCATACACCACAAGTGTTCAGTTCCGTCAGCTCAAGTTCATTCCTTGGAGGAGGATCAACAGTTCTCACACAGCGTTCTAGCATACACCACAAGTGTTCAGTTCCGTCAGCTCAAGTTCATTCCTTGGAGGAGGATCAGCAGTTCTCAAACAGCGTTCTAGCATACAAGACAAGTGTTCAGTTCCGTCAGCTCAAGTTCATTCCTTGGAGGAGGATCAGCAGTTCTCAAACAGCGTTCTAGCATACACCACAAGTGTTCAGTTCCGTCAGCTCAAGTTCATTCCTTGGAGGAGGATCAGCAGTTCTCACACAGCGTTCTAGCATACACCACAAGTGTTCAGTTCCGTCAGCTCAAGTTCATTCCTTGGAGGAGGATCAACAGTTCTCACACAGCGTTCTAGCATACAAGACAAGTGTTCAGTTCCGTCAGCTCAAGTTCATTCCTTGGAGGAGGATCAACAGTTCTCACACAGCGTTCTAGCATACACCACAAGTGTTCAGTTCCGTCAGCTCAAGTTCATTCCTTGGAGGAGGATCAACAGTTCTCACACAGCGTTCTA
Organism: Macrothele yani; assembly: GCA_039090855.1. Classification (NCBI taxonomy): domain Eukaryota; kingdom Metazoa; phylum Arthropoda; class Arachnida; order Araneae; family Macrothelidae; genus Macrothele; species Macrothele yani. The sequence goes on from CM076996.1 coordinate 123,599,802, forward strand.
GCATACACCACAAGTATTCAGTTCCGTCAGCTCAAGTTCATTCCTTGGAGGAGGATCAACAGTTCTCACACAGCGTTCTAGCATACACCACAAGTGTTCAGTTCCGTCAGCTCAAGTTCATTCCTTGGAGGAGGATCAACAGTTCTCACACAGCGTTCTAGCATACAAGACAAGTGTTCAGTTCCGTCAGCTCAAGTTCATTCCTTGGAGGAGGATCAACAGTTCTCACACAGCGTTCTAGCATACACCACAAGTGTTCAGTTCCGTCAGCTCAAGTTCATTCCTTGGAGGAGGATCAGCAGTTCTCAAACAGCGTTCTAGCATACACCACAAGTGTTCAGTTCCGTCAGCTCAAGTTCATTCCTTGGAGGAGGATCAGCAGTTCTCAAACAGCGTTCTAGCATACACCACAAGTGTTCAGTTCCGTCAGCTCAAGTTCATTCCTTGGAGGAGGATCAACAGTTCTCACACAGCGTTCTAGCATACACCACAAGTGTTCAGTTCCGTCAGCTCAAGTTCATTCCTTGGAGGAGGATCAACAGTTCTCACACAGCGTTCTAGCATACACCACAAGTGCTCAGTTCCGTCAGCTCAAGTTCATTCCTTGGAGGAGGATCAACAGTTCTCACACAGCGTTCTAGCATACACCACAAGTGTTCAGTTCCGTCAGCTCAAGTTCATTCCTTGGAGGAGGATCAACAGTTCTCACACAGCGTTCTAGTATACACCACAAGTGCTCAGTTCCGTCAGCTCAAGTTCATTCCTTGGAGGAGGATCAACAGTTCTCACACAGCGTTCTAGCATACACCACAAGTGTTCAGTTCCGTCAGCTCAAGTTCATTCCTTGGAGGAGGATCAGCAGTTCTCAAACAGCGTTCTAGCATACACCATAAGTGTTCAGTTCCGTCAGCTCAAGTTCATTCCTTGGAGGAGGATCAACAGTTCTCACACAGCGTTCTAGCATACACCACAAGTGCTCAGTTCCGTCAGCTCAAGTTCATTCCTTGGAGGAGGATCAACAGTTCTCACACAGCGTTCTAGCATACACCACAAGTGTTCAGTTCCGTCAGCTCAAGTTCATTCCTTGGAGGAGGATCAACAGTTCTCACACAGCGTTCTAGCATACACCACAAGTGTTCAGTTCCGTCAGCTCAAGTTCATTCCTTGGAGGAGGATCAACAGTTCTCACACAGCGTTCTAGCATACACCACAAGTGTTCAGTTCCGTCAGCTCAAGTTCATTCCTTGGAGGAGGATCAGCAGTTCTCAAACAGCGTTCTAGCATACAAGACAAGTGTTCAGTTCCGTCAGCTCAAGTTCATTCCTTGGAGGAGGATCAGCAGTTCTCACACAGCGTTCTAGCATACACCACAAGTGTTCAGTTCCGTCAGCTCAAGTTCATTCCTTGGAGGAGGATCAGCAGTTCTCAAACAGCGTTCATAGCATACACCATAAGTGTTCAGTTCCGTCAGCTCAAGTTCATTCCTTGGAGGAGGATCAACAGTTCTCACACAGCGTTCTAGCATACACCACAAGTGTTCAGTTCCGTCAGCTCAAGTTCATTCCTTGGAGGAGGATCAACAGTTCTCACACAGCGTTCTAGCATACACCACAAGTGTTCAGTTCCGTCAGCTCAAGTTCATTCCTTGGAGGAGGATCAGCAGTTCTCAAACAGCGTTCTAGCATACACCAGAAGTGTTCAGTTCCGTCAGCTCAAGTTCATTCCTTGGAGGAGGATCAACAGTTCTCACACAGCGTTCTAGTATACACCACAAGTGCTCAGTTCCGTCAGCTCAAGTTCATTCCTTGGAGGAGGATCAACAGTTCTCACACAGCGTTCTAGCATACACCACAAGTGTTCAGTTCCGTCAGCTCAAGTTCATTCCTTGGAGGAGGATCAACAGTTCTCAAACAGCGTTCTAGCATACACCACAAGTGTTCAGTTCCGTCAGCTCAAGTTCATTCCTTGGAGGAGGATCAACAGTTCTCACACAGCGTTCTAGCATACACCACAAGTGCTCAGTTCCGTCAGCTCAAGTTCATTCCTTGGAGGAGGATCAACAGTTCTCACACAGCGTTCTAGCATACACCACAAGTGTTCAGTTCCGTCAGCTCAAGTTCATTCCTTGGAGGAGGATCAGCAGTTCTCAAACAGCGTTCTAGCATACACCATAAGTGTTCAGTTCCGTCAGCTCAAGTTCATTCCTTGGAGGAGGATCAACAGTTCTCACACAGCGTTCTAGTATACACCACAAGTGCTCAGTTCCGTCAGCTCAAGTTCATTCCTTGGAGGAGGATCAACAGTTCTCACACAGCGTTCTAGCATACACCACAAGTGTTCAGTTCCGTCAGCTCAAGTTCATTCCTTGGAGGAGGATCAGCAGTTCTCAAACAGCGTTCTAGCATACACCACAAGTGTTCAGTTCCGTCAGCTCAAGTTCATTCCTTGGAGGAGGATCAACAGTTCTCACACAGTGTTCTAGTATACACCACAAGTGCTCAGTTCCGTCAGCTCAAGTTCATTCCTTGGAGGAGGATCAACAGTTCTCACACAGCGTTCTAGCATACACCACAAGTGCTCAGTTCCGTCAGCTCAAGTTCATTCCTTGGAGGAGGATCAACAGTTCTCACACAGCGTTCTAGCATACACCACAAGTGTTCAGTTCCGTCAGCTCAAGTTCATTCCTTGGAGGAGGATCAACAGTTCTCACACAGCGTTCTAGCATACACCACAAGTGTTCAGTTCCGTCAGCTCAAGTTCATTCCTTGGAGGAGGATCAGCAGTTCTCAAACAGCGTTCTAGCATACACCACAAGTGTTCAGTTCCGTCAGCTCAAGTTCATTCCTTGGAGGAGGATCAACAGTTCTCACACAGCGTTCTAGCATACACCACAAGTGCTCAGTTCCGTCAGCTCAAGTTCATTCCTTGGAGGAGGATCAACAGTTCTCACACAGCGTTCTAGCATACACCACAAGTGTTCAGTTCCGTCAGCTCAAGTTCATTCCTTGGAGGAGGATCAGCAGTTCTCAAACAGCGTTCTAGCATACACCATAAGTGTTCAGTTCCGTCAGCTCAAGTTCATTCCTTGGAGGAGGATCAACAGTTCTCACACAGTGTTCTAGTATACACCACAAGTGCTCAGTTCCGTCAGCTCAAGTTCATTCCTTGGAGGAGGATCAACAGTTCTCACACAGCGTTCTAGCATACACCACAAGTGTTCAGTTCCGTCAGCTCAAGTTCATTCTTTGGAGGAGGATCAGCAGTTCTCAAACAGCGTTCTAGCATACACCATAAGTGTTCAGTTCCGTCAGCTCAAGTTCATTCCTTGGAGGAGGATCAACAGTTCTCACACAGCGTTCTAGTATACACCATAAGTGTTCAGTTCCGTCAGCTCAAGTTCATTCCTTGGAGGAGGATCAACAGTTCTCACACAGCGTTCTAGCATACACCACAAGTGCTCAGTTCCGTCAGCTCAAGTTCATTCCTTGGAGGAGGATTAACAGTTCTCACACAGCGTTCTAGCATGCACCAAAAGTGTTCAGTTCCGTCAGCTGAAGTTCATTCCTTGGAGGAGGATCAACAGTTCTCACACAGTGTTCTAGTATACACCACAAGTGCTCAGTTCCGTCAGCTCAAGTTCATTCCTTGGAGGAGGATCAACAGTTCTCACACAGCGTTCTAGCATACACCACAAGTGTTCAGTTCCGTCAGCTCAAGTTCATTCCTTGGAGGAGGATCAGCAGTTCTCAAACAGCGTTCTAGCATACACCACAAGTGTTCAGTTCCGTCAGCTCAAGTTCATTCCTTGGAGGAGGATCAGCAGTTCTCAAACAGCGTTCTAGCATACACCACAAATGTTCAGTTCCGTCAGCTCAAGTTCATTCCTTGGAGGAGGATCAACAGTTCTCACACAGCGTTCTAGCATACATTACAAGTGCTCAGTTCCGTCAGCTCAAGTTCATTCCTTGGAGGAGGATCAACAGTTCTCACACAGCGTTCTAGCATACATCACAAGTGCTCAGTTCCGTCAGCTCAAGTTCATTCCTTGGAGGAGGATCAACAGTTCTCACACAGCGTTCTAGCATACATCACAAGTTGTAACGTATACTCTAGATTCAGTTTCCTTTTGATTTTACTATCTCTTGTTATTTTATTTTCCTATGCAAATTATCTTCTCACTTAGCGAGATGTTATTTCTCCCGCTGAATGATATGTATCAACGAGTGTAAGTCATGACGTGGTGGTACGCAGTATATATAGGCGCGCTCAACTATACCAAGGAAGCTTCGTTTTATGTGATAGGTTCTTCTTAATTATTGTTATGCGATTCTACGAAAGTTCGGATATTCAGCAGTCGTGTGATTTGTTGAGAGTGTGTTTGATAATACCAGGAGTTCTCCAATAAAAGGTTTAAAGTGAGTACGTTTTCTCAATTCATGTTATTGTCAGACCTCTGTCTGGCCGTTAAGTCTCTTTCATTAAGTGTCTCCATTAAGTCCAGGGTATATTGTGTTTACCGCTCTAATAAGGAGCCTTCAAGGTACTAATGTACTAAAACCGAAGTTATAGAACTGATATTCAAAATAATGAGGAACGCTGAGTAAAAAGAAGTTCTACATTCAATGAAATTATTGCACGTGCGAGTCTTACCTAAACAAACTCTAGCACTTTGAAGATTAGGTACACTTTAGCTACGTCAAGTAACCTTCCAATAACCCTAACGTGACTTAACGTAAACTTCCCTGCACTACACGTCCAGAGGAGTCCTTTATTCATTATAAAGTGTTCAGTAGCGTTACAGTAAGAGGAGTTTGGTGGCCAAGGCAATGTTGCGAATTCGTTGTCGAGTTCCTCCAACCACTCAGTAATTATACGAGCCCCATGACACGGAGCGTTGTCTTGTTAAAGGATGGCACAGTGTTCCGGGTAAACCTCCTGCAGATATGGATGGAGATGGTCGGCTAATAAGTCTCTGTAGCGTCCACCATTCAGAGTTTGTGGGATGATAACCAAACAGTCTTAGCCAGGGGAAAGCTCCCCAGACCAGAATATCCCATCCACCTGCCTGTTGAACCCCAACTGTGCAACCAGGGGATAGGGCTTCATGCTATTTACACCAGATGCGAAGCCGGCCATCAGAACGGTGCAGAAGGAAACGTGACTCTTCACTCCAGACGACCTTCCATCTGTCGAGGGTCCATTGCCGACGTTTCTTGGCCCATACGAGGTGTTGTTTGTGATGACTGGGAGTCTCTTTGGTCTCTGGCTGTGGAACCCCAGGCAAAGCAAGGTACGGCGCATGGTGCATGTGGAAATAAGTCGAACAGCACCGCGGTTGCACTAGTAGTTGAGCTGGGTGACTGTTGCCCGTCATTGCTGAGATACCAGTCGTGACCCCAGAACGTTCAACTCTAGGGTCAAGCGGGCGTGGCTGACCAATGTGAGCCCTTCTCCTGGATGTCTGTGCATGGTTAATCCAGTCCTGGTCAACCCTTGATACACTAGTACGGGATCAGCCAACAAATGCGGTTGTTTCCGAAATACTGGCAGCTGCTCTTCGGGCCCCAACTATCTGGCCGCGGTCAAACTGGCTTAAACTGCCACGTTTTTCCATTGCTGGCAGATGTTTACTGACTCCGTACAGAGGATAGGTGTGCACAATTTATAATAGCCGCACGGGACGTTGATATCACGTGGTACTTCGTTACCGCTCCGAATATGTAAAACGGGGATGTTCGTAGCGCAAAGCTAACTCTGTGTATGAAGCACTAGTAAATATTGAAATTGCTAACGGCCAAGGCACTTCAGAACAATCAATTGAAACAACTTGCATGAGTTCGCTTTTATTCTCTTGTCACCGGAACTTCAGAACGCGTAGATTAATGCTAGTCAGAATACGAACTTGCTGGGTTCAATTCTTATAACAATCATAATACAGGGTGTCCCACTTGCTACCGAAACCGGCATTTCTTTAATAATATTAACACCAATAAAGATATTGCAACGAAATTTCAAGTGGACTTAAGTCATTTCGTGCGAAATGTGATGACATCACAACATGTGATGGAAGTGGCCACCATTTGCGTCCAGACAGTATTGAATCCCGCGCTGTCCGCCAGCTAGCCGGAGTGCTCCTTAGTGGCAGACACATTCCTAAGTGTTACGTCACTGAGGAGCAGTCCGCGATCCAGCCGGACGCGCCTCTCTGCTGCTTTGTTATACCATTTCGTTGAGCGTGTCTACACAATACGGTTGTTGATAGTGAGTGCTCGTGCTCGTGACTGTTCGCGTACGTGTGAAAATGCATCGGTATACTCTGGAGGAGAGAACGTTTATTGTTCGCACTTATTGGAAAACAGAATCGATAAAGTCTTGTCAACAACAATTCCTGGAGAGGTTTGCAGGCAGACATCCGCCGAGCAAGTCCACCATTTGGGCATTGTCGAAGAAACTGGAAACCAAGGGAACTTTATTAGACCACCATGCAGGAGGTTGTCTAGAAATGTCCTAGGAAACGATCCAAAATGTAAAGAGCCGACTATTTGCGTCTCCCAGGAAGTCACTTCGCCGACTGTCACAGGAAACAGGGGTGTCCAAAAGCATTTGTCAACGTGCTGTGAAAAAAGCGAAGCTTCACGCGCACCGTATCTCCATGGTCCACGAACTGAAAGAGCCAGACCACGTGAAACGAGTGACATACTGTCCATGGTTTTAGACATTTCTTCAGGAAAATCCGGGCATTCTAGACTACACGTGGTTCTCGGACGAGGCGTGGTTTCACCTGCCCGGATACGTCAATTCTCAAAATTCCCGTATTTGAGCCAGTGAAAATCCCAACGCGATACATGAAGAACCCCTTCATCCACAGGAAATTGGTGTTTGGTGTGGGATGACCCGGCGCCGTATAATTGGTCCCATCTTCTTCGATACAACCATCACAACGGCTGCATATATGGAAATCTTCAACATCTTTGTAAATCAATTGGACGACGAAGAACTTTTCATTGGATATTACCAGCATGATGTAGTGACATTACACACATCCGTATGGCAGAAATTCAGTCTTTTTTCGGCGACCGCGTCATTTTGAAGGGTCTATGGCTACCGCGCTCTCCCGATCTGACGCCTCCTGATTATTTTTTATGGGGGATATCTAAAAGGGAGAGTTTCCCAAAAGAAACCGCGAACCACAGATGTCTTGAAAGCAAACATCACCGAAGAAATTCAGGCACTGACGGCGGACGTACTGGCAAGGACTTTCCACAATATGATGCGCCGGGTTTAATGCTGTCTGGAAGCAAATGGTGGCCACTTCCAACACATGTTGTGATGCCATCCACATTTCCCACGAAATGAGGTAAGTCCACTTCAAATTTCGTTGCAATATCTTCATTGGTGTTAACATTATTAAAGAAATGCCGGGTTCGGTAGCAAGTGGGACACCTTGTAGTTTAACCAATGGTAAATTTTTCGTTTTGATGTAGAACTACGTCTTTCTCCGAGCTGGGTAGAGGATAACATCAGGAGCACGGATGCGCCGAAAACATGTCACACTTTGAATGTTTATGTCTTCGAAACTAATAATCGTAGAGTAATAATTAATATATCATTAGATAGTTTATAGAGTCCCATTTATAACAAAATAAGTTTCAACCCTTCACCCGTTAACCCTTCGTTACAGTAGCGTTAGAAAGTCAAGCTAAATTTCGCGTGATTTTGTTTCGCTGTACGCCGTTTTAAGGTTGATAACTAGTGAATAGATAATGATAGCGATGACCTCAGCCCCGCATTCCATAGCTGACGGTCAGAGCTAACGGAGATATGTGATAAACCGAAATAAAGTGGATTTAAAATTGATTTATTTTTTAGATAAAAAGATTTGCTGACGGAAATTTAGAAATGCCGCAAAAATCCAGGGAAAATTATTGTAGGAACCAACAAAAGTTGAAGAAACAGCTAGAGGAGAACGAGAAGAATCCGAAAAGGCCAGTTAAGTCATCAACCGAAAGGTCACGGGAATGTAGGGAGCGTCAAAAGTCAGCTCGCCCGGATGCGTTTCATCTGAGTTCGTCTCTAGAGCCACAACCTCCCACTTCAACTGCACAAACAGAGCCTGAACAATAGAAGCAGGTGGAGATTGATGTCATCGATCCAAATTTTCAAATGCCGCCCCGGTGGCGTAGTGGTCTGAGCGATGGCTTATGACCATTCGTCCGAGTTGGGTCCGGGTTCGAATCCCGGTGAGGCATGTATGTTGTAAAGATAAAAGCAATTTTGTAAAATATTTCACATAAAAAACAGCACTGTTTATGTATGATATTTAATGTTAAAAAATGAAGAATATTTACAATTAAAAACCCCGCTAGAGTACTTTCGGGGTGACATTCACCCCTTCATCAGGTGGAACAGAGCTTATGTGATACTCGCGCAAATTTATAAGAGTACAGCAATGCACCACGGGTAAAGGTCTCAAGCGTCACAAAATTGTGATTGTCACCATTACAACCGAGCAAACACACTCGTGTAATTTCCAACATCAAAACATTCATATAGTAATACAGAGATTTTGTTACTTTATTAAAGGGTTGTTGTCAAATTCACAGGTTTTTAATTGCTATAATTTAAAAATTCAAATTGACTGCGTGATCCAAAGTGAGAATCCTCCAAATGCGTGGCGTCACTGAATAAACAAAGACATCGCTCTTTCCACGTTTTAGCAACACACAGCAACCGAAAAATTGTTATTTGGCCACTGCTGGGGAATCAAATCCCAGATCTCTCGATATTTAACCCAGCGCGTTAGCTTTACACCACATTGGCCAACAATCCACGGCGCTATGTGTGTTTTTCTGTCACCTTCTGACATCATAAATCCGTAAGATGGGCTCAACTACTGAGACGTCTCCATCTGGTAGGCATTAACGGCACTGGCTATATATTCATTATAGCAGTTAAATCCAAAGGGCGAGATCCAAAGTTAGAATCCTCCAAATACGTGGAGTCAGTGAATAAAAATTTTGTGTGTGTGTGTGTGTGTGTGTGTGTGTGTGTGTGTGTGTGTGTGTGTGTGTGTGTGTGTGTGTGTGTGTGCTAAAACGTGGAAAGAGCGATGTTTTTGTTTATTCACTCACATCACGTATTTGGAGGATTCTCACTTTGGATTTCACTGCTATAATTAATACTGTATATAGCCCGTGCCGTTAATGCCCACCAGATGGAGACGTCTCAGTAGCTGAGCCCATCTTACGGATTTATGATGTCAGAAGCTGACAGAAAAATACACATAGCGCCGTGGATTGTTTGGCCACCGTGGTGTAAGGCTAACGCGCTCGGCTAGATGTAGAGAGATCTGGGATTCGATTCTCCAGTAGTGGCCAAATAACAATTTTTCGGTTGCTGGGTGTTAAAACGTGGAAAGAGCGATATCTTTGTTTATTAACTACGTGATTTCCCCCAATTTTTTTTTTTTCAATTTTTTTTATATGTCCACAGGACATGCACTGGCGTGCAAAAATTAAGGACGAGACGGTTTTTCGAATGTAACGTCGTGCAAAAAGTGCTCCACATCGACTCAAATCATACCATAAGATCCCCAAAATGTAAGAATATGGGACAAGTGAGCAAAACAGTCCAAACAAGGAATCCAAAGGATACAAAGGCACTTTATTGAAAAGGTAGCTTCGAGCACAACTGGACAGAAAACAGAAACGTCCATGTGACAGGCGGCTGCCAAAAAATTCAGTCTTTAGTAGGGGATATGATCATCGCTGACTGCGTTGCAGGATTTACAACGTCTGTCCATGCTGAGGACGAGGTTGTCAAGGAGCTGTTGAGGCATCGCGGCCCATTCCTTTTGTAGCGCCAATCGCAGCTGCGAAATCGTAGCTGGCGGTTGGTGACGTGCTGCCAAGCGTCTCCCGAGAAGGTCCTACACGTGTTCGATTGGATTTAAGTCCGGGGAACTTGCGGGCCAATCTATGCGTTGAATATCTTCACTCTCCAACAGCTCTGCGACAGCCACTGTACGACGAGGTGTAGCGTTGTCGTCCATGAAAAGGAACTCAAGACCCACAGCATCTCTAAACAGACGCACGTGAGGCAGGAGAACCTCGGTACAATAGCGGACACCAGTGACTGAACCTCCTTGGAAGATGTGGAGGTCAGTACGGCTACCAAGCATGATACCGCCCCAAACGAGAACTCCGCCACCTCCAAACCGGTCCCTTTCGGTGATGTTAGAGGTGTGATTGGGTGTTCCCTGCTCTTTCTCCAGATGTGTATACGTCCAGAATCGCTCGTCAGACTAAATCGGCTCTCATCCGTAAAGAGAACTCGACCCCATTGCTGATGTGTCAAGTTCTTGCGTTCATGGCACCACAGAAACCGCCGTCTCCGATAAGCCGGCGTTAATCGCACACACCGTACTGGTCGTTGTGCAAATAGACCACCTTTGTGCAGCCTCCTGGCCACGGTAAAACGCGATAACGGACGTCCAGTTGTCTGTTGCATGTGCCTTGCGATTTCTCCCGCTGTCTGCCGTCTGTCTCTTCTCGCTCGCCTGTAGGACAATATACCGGTCATCCGCCGCCGTGGTTGCTCGTGGAAGACCACTGCTAAACTCTCGGACAGTTGTTCCTGTAGTTTGAAATGCTCTCCGAGCTCGTGAAACGATGCTCTGAGCGATCCCGAACTCCTCGGCCACACTAGTCACATTTCGACCTTCTTCCAACTTCCCAATGACGCGACCTCGGGTAAAGTCATCCAGATGTCCTCTACTGGATTGCCTGCTGGGCATATCACACGGTGGCAGCAACTCGACGTCGTTCAAACCGATGTGCACCGTGCAATAGCTTTCACCGAATTGCTGAGCGTACACCGCCCGTGTGCTTTATACCCTTCCGACACTCCCCCCTACGTCATGCTGCATATATGCGCATGCCCTACCGTACCGGACCCTAGTCTATCTCCTGAGTGGTCTTTCGGTCCGTTCTGCCTGCTCGTTCCGCTGTTACGCTAATTTCTCCTCTTCGTCCTTAATTTTTGCACACCAGTGTATCAGAAAAACAAAATCCCGTAACTAATTTGAACTTTAAATTATAGCAATTAAAGACATGTGAAATTGACAATAGTCTTTAATAATGTAACAAAATCTCTGTATTGCTATGTGAATGTTTTGATGGAAATCACACGGGTATGTTTGCTCGGTTGCGTTGGTAACAATCGCAGTCTTGTGACGCTTGAGACCTTTACCCGTGGTGCATTGCTGTACTCTTATAAATTTGCGCGAGTATCACATAAGCTCTGTTCTTCATTTTTTAACATTAACTATCGTACATTGACGGTTTTGTTTATGGATGTTGTGTTTGTCTTATGGCACTGGCTCTCTCCCTTCCCTGGAACCAGTGACCGTAAATTAGAAATGGGCGACTGCTTACAGTCCATTGAGTTGCTCACGGTGGTCGTTAAACCTTCAATCAATTAAAAAAATTCAAATTTTCACACCGAGTATGGAATACCAATGTACATCGCCAATTATTACAACTTCGCTGGATAATGAATGTATTAGGTCTCTAACATTTGCACCACCGATGCATTCTGAATGTAGAAAAAAGAAGAGCAACAACAAGAGTACATTAGGCCGGAGTTTTATCGCCAAATTTATAACAAGGCAACTAAGGAGTTTGGAAAATTGTTTCTGAAGAACGATTTCTTCAGAAACAATTTTAGCAATAACTACTGACAACGATGATATTACTTCAACTAACATTAATTTATAATCAGGATAAGTTACTATGAATTGTATATAGTATAAGTTACTTTTAAGTAAATAAAGTAAAACATTTCTTTTGTTTTATTTTTAAAAAATTTTATATCTGCAAAAAATCAAAATGGCACAGTAGCAACTGTGCTGCAACCTACAACGTAGGGTTACGTCAACTGCCCTTCGCTGAATACTTCAAAGACTATAACCCTTTTTCGTGTACGAGATTGGTGTTACGCTATGTCTAAAACCATGACTAAGGAAATGTTGAACTAAATGAGAATACGATGCAATAGTTGCACGAGATAGCTCAAATTAAGGCTCTACGAGACCCGCCATCTTGTATTGCTGCTTTCTCTTGTTAACCAACGGGCAAGCGTATTTCACAAATTGCTCGGGCAATTTTGCACATTTTGGAACACCGTTTGGGGTAACGCAAGATATATGATAAATAAAGAGTTCCCTGGTTGCAGAATTTTTATTGACCTTTCCCTTCACTTTTTATATGCAGCGAAAGTCGTACCAAGGTGTCTTCCATAGTTTTATTAATTAATAAAAAATACTTAAAGAGTCCAAAATGAAAATCTGAAACCAGGGAACTCTTTATTTTTCATATATCTTGCGTTAGCCACAAACGGTGTTCCAAAATGTGCAAAATTGCCCGAGCAATTTGTGAAATACGCTTGCCAGTTGGTTAACAAGAGAAGGCAGCAATACAAGATGGTGGGTCTCGTAGAGCCTTGAGGTTTTACGGCCAGACGAAACATATACAGAAGTCAAACTTACGATAACCTTTTATTGGCCCAGCACAGTAGATGAAATCCAAAATATGGCACTGCGAGTTTTATACTTCACACGTAATACCTTAATTATCTGTCGTATAATCTAGCTTAGCAACGATCGAACGTCTCCACATACACGCACACTAAGCAGATCAGATCAGATGTAGAGGATTTTAGGAAGTGAGTGTCTGACCCCAGGTCTTAAACAACCCGTAGATATAGGAAGCTAGGAGAGTTGGGCTAGAGTGCCCGATAGGAAAGTGACACGGAAGCAAAGTAGAAAGGGGCAGGAAGATGCCCTTATTTAGTACCGGGGGCCAGTACCCGGGGTCCGACGGCTTAACGTGCCCATCCGATGCACATTTAGCGGATCGAGCGTTCGTACCTGTCTGGGATCGAACCTGAAATCCTTTCCGTGGCAGTCACGAACGTTGCCCCCCTAGGCCACCCGCGACCCTTATCTAACGTTCTTATCACATTCATACGTAACTCTCTCTGACCTCAAAAGTGTTGCCAACCTCATTCATGTGAGAGAGAAGATATCACGTTAAGTTTGGAAAGTGCGAAAGAGAACAAACTCAAATTTATGTAGGAAAAGGAACTAAAAATGAAAGTTAAATTAGAATATACGTCACAGGACGTATAATAGGACTAGTGAGATGGTGCCATGAGATAGCGCCAAGAAATAGTGACAGTTGACGTAGTTCTACTTTGTAGGTTGAGGCACAGTTGCTACTGTATCCCTTTGATTTTTCTGATCGGCTCTCTTTCAGCAATTTTTCTCTTCGTTCTCTTAAATCAAGTCATGTCTACCCAACAGCATTAAATCAAGACTTATAAAAAAACACAGGGTTTTTAAGTCGTGTCATAAGCGTTTTAAGTGATATTGCTGTTTTCCTTTTACATCTCTGGAAAGGGCTCCTTCAAACGCATTTTTGACACGAGATTTTTATTAAAAAAAAACTGCGTTCACGCCATTAGCGCGGAGCTTGACATATTGTGCCTTAATACTCAAATTATATTTGTCTTATCATGTTACAGAAAGACGGATAATTAAAAAGACCGTGAATATTTCTGACATAGGGATTGTTCTTTTTCTTTGGATTGAAAGCAGAAAAGAATTCTTTTGTGCTTGAAAAGCATAATAAATACCATTTTCTCAGAATTTGCTCCAAGCTAAATCCGGAAGGAAATAAAATTCTTGAAAAAACAATGCGAAGAAGAGGAAATTCTGCTTAGCAACAAAAGAACCTCGCGTAATGCGAGAAACTTCAGTAGGAGTTTCTGTGAAAAGTATTCGCCGGAAAAGACTTTTAACAAAAGCGTGAGTGGAGATAGCAGCTATGGAGTTGAAAAGAAAAACAAGATGCGCTGCCCAGCAACAGGGACCAAGAGGATAAAAAGACATGGCCGGCGAAGAACTGCGGATTATTGGTTTACAATTTACCAATTAAGTGCAGATCGATCTAGTTAAACTACAGGTACAGGAAGACAGGAAATATAAGAACAATTCGTATGAAACCATTAGTTCTTGAACAAATATTTCCGGCTGAAGGCGTATTATTAACTGTTTAACTTTTTAGAATTTCGACATGCGATTTCTTCTGCTCTTCGTTTTCTTGTTATTGTTACATTGGAAAAGAACACAAGTGTACAAAAATGTACACCGAGTGATCACTGAATTGTGACCACCCCTATCAAAAATGGATGCGGATCGCGTAATTTCCGAGAGGGCGCGATTAGTCGACCGACCTTGAATACAAAAAGTACGAGTGGAGCAGTAGGTACACTGTTAAAAAAATTGGGGATAGGTTGCACCAAAAAGTGGTGCTACAACCAGGTGCACCACTTTCAGAGAAAAGATGCATCATTATGTGTGGTGCAAACAAACCCCAGCAATATAGTGAAACCTTACACCACTTTATGGGGTAAGGTCGCACCAGAATATGATGTATGGTTGCAAACTAAAATGGTGCAATCTTACACCATCAATTGTAAGGATGCACCATTTTATAGTGCAACCTTATTCCATAATATCGCGCAAAGTTGCACAATTTGTTGGTGTAACTTTTCCAAAATGTGGGGCAGCTGGTGTAGTTCCACTTATCGGTGCAACATATCACCAAAATTAAGTGTAGTCAGTCTTTTTACATCACTGCTTTATGGATAAAATATTTTGAAAACAGGATTTTTGGGTACAGTTCCAAAAAGTTTGTGTTTACTTCGTCAATTTGGGAATTAAAGGTTCCTGTCTTTTTTCTTTTTAAAATTTTCTAGCATATTCGGAAGATTTTAACGTTCATTGTTTATGTTAGCAGATACAGTATACTCTTAATTTCAAGATCAAAACACTGGGCCAATTAATGCCTCAATTTGAGCTTCTTATTAAAAGCTACTTCCATGTGAACAACCTCCTCAGAAAACTAAAATTGTAGTGTCCTACACGTGGCTAGGTACATACACTGAAGAGCAATTGAATTAGAGACAGCTGGCGTTATGCGAATGTGGCGCTGTGGGCGGCCCTGTAAACGGGAACGACATGACGTATGCAGCGATCCGACAATATAAGGAGTGATGCGACGAGAATCAGTAAGAGTCGGACGCAGTATGGGTAAGACGAAGGATCTAAGCGCATTAGATCATGGGCAAATTGTCGGGGCCCAACGAATGGGTCACTCCATCTCGGAAGTCGTGCAGGCACTGGGATTTTCACGAGCCACTGTGTCACGGGTGCACCGTGAGTACATCGAATCCGGTAAAACCATCCCTGCAAGGCCCAACTGCCGTGGACAACAGCGTGTGGATGAGCGGGGTCATCGGTGGCTAGCTCGCATTGTAACAGCGGATAGACGAGCCACTGTGCAAGAAATCACTCGGAAATTTAACGCTGGTGCACAAAAACGTGTAAGCAGCCACACCATCCTGAACCATCTCCTCGCTATGGGGTACAGAAGCCATCGTCCCACGAGAGTACCGCTGCTGACCGCACATCACAGGGTGCAAAGATTAGCATGGGCGCGGGAACATCGCCACTGGACAATAGACATGTGGAAAAATGTTGGTTGGACTGATGAGTCGAGATTCACTTTGGTACATGCGGATGGCAGGATACGAGTACTGCGCAAACCACATGAAGCGATGGATCCTTCTTGCCAGCAGGGTACTCTTCAAGCCGGTGGGGGTGGCATTCTCGTCTGAGGACTGTTTATGTGGACTAAAATGGGACCCCTGGTACGTGTGACATCGTCCCACACAGGTTAACGTTGCTGGGATATCCTGGACGACCATTTGCTCCCGATTGTTGGCCTTCAACATCCCACTGGGGACCTTATCCTGCAAAAAGAAAATGCACCGTGCCGTGGCTCCCGAATTGTATCCGAATGGTTGGACGAACACTCCACCAACGTGACCTCGCTTCCTTGGCCAGCTAGGTCACCTGACATCAATCCCATCGAGCACATCTGGGATGCCATCGAGAGAGATGACTTCCTCCATCAAATCTTCGTGAACTGTGGGAGCTTGTTCAGGGGTCGCGGATCCGTATGGCTTCCCAACGCTTCCGGTGTCTTGCCGAGTCCATGCCGAGACGAATCGTCGCCGTCATCAGGGCGAAAGGTGGTGCTACACGTTACTAGACAGGTATCTCTAATTCAATTGCTTTTCCCTGTATATGACATCACAAAGTTCAACGTGGAAATATTTATGTCAAGAACACTAGATATATATGTGCTACAAAAATTATTTTCATCACTTACCTTATTAACTTTAGTGAAGACTTTAAAATTTTCCGAACTCGCATTTACTGTGACTACAAAACCAACATGGCGACACAACACGACATCTGTCTCCTTCAGATGTCTTGATAACAAAGACGTATGCGCCGTTTCCTTCACTGCCCCAAAATGTGGTGCAAGGTAACGCCGCTCTGGTTGCATTTGGTAACTTGCACGAAAATTCGGTGCAAGTCAAAGGTTTTCATGCACCACTTTATGGTGCAATTGTAAAAATCGCACCAGATCATGGCGTAAGTGTCATATGTTGCACGATATAGTGGTGCAACGTTGAACTGGAATTTCTTATAGTGTAGTAAACTTCGGAGCGTGATGGGCAAATGGACGCTACCGGACTTTGAGAAAGGACAGATTTCGAGAACTCGGAGAGCGGGTGCCTCGATTTCCCAAACAGCTGAACAGGTGGGTTACGTGTGAGCCGCCGTAGTAAAAGTGCATCAGGACTAGAGTGAAAATGGTTAAACAACGACACGGAGGCAAAACTGCACAGGACAGATAAAGGTTGATGTGAGCTCCCGGTTCGACGATTTATACAGACCAAAAGACGCAGCACTGCCGGATGTATGGGCTATAACGACAGACGACACCGATTGACATCCTCTCCTAACCACGGTTCATCGGCGCAAAAGGCTCGCCTGGTGCAAAGATTTTGGAAATTGGAAGTCGAATGACTGGAAAAAAGTGTGCTGGTCTGACGAGTTGCGTTCTTACTGCACTCCGTGGATGGTCGTGTACATATTTGGCGCAAACAACATCAGGCACTCGATCCATTCTGTATCATCTCTACGATGCAAGCCGGTGGTGGCGGATGCGTGGCGTGGGGCATGTTTACCTAGCAGGAACTTGGACCCCTGGTGCAAATGCAACAGCGTATGACTGGTGCACACTATCGTGAATTGCTTGCTGACTCTGTACACCCAGCAATGCTGCAATTTTTCCCGAATGGCGACGGTGTCTTCCAAAATGACAATGCGCCGAGCCACAGGTCCAATGTTGTGCAGGAATGGTTTGAAGAACACAGTTTAGACTTTCAGCATATCCAATGGCCTCCGAACTCCCCTGATGTAAATCCCACAGAACACTTATGGGACACTATGGAACGGCATGTCAGGAGTCTGGATACACCAATAACCTCCATACCTGCATTGAAAGGAGCATTACACACAGCTTGGTTGTCCATACCTCCCAACTGCTTCCTGCATCTTATTGAACCGATGCCACGTCGGAAGCTGCTGTACTGAGGGCGAAAGGAGGACCTAAGAAGTATTACTTAGGTGGTCATAATTCAGTGATCACTCAGTGTATGTTGAATCGATGTTACGTCGGATAGCTGCTGTACTGAGGGCGGAAGGAGGACCTAAGAAGTATTACTTAGGTGGTCATAATTCAGTGATCACTCAGTGTATGTTGAATCGATGTCACGTCGGATAGCCGCTGTACTGAGGGCGAAAGGAGGACCTAAGAAGTATTACTTAGGTGGTCATAATTCAGTGATCACTCAGTGTATGTTGAATCGATGCCACGTTGGATAGCTGCTGTACTGAGGGCGAAAGGAGGACCTAAGAAGTATTACTTAGGTGGACATAATTCAGTGATCACTCAGTGTATGTTGAATCGATGCCACGTCGGATAGCTGCTGTACTGAGGGCGAAAGGAGGAACTACGAAATATTCAGTAGGTGGTCATAATTCAGTATCATTCAGTGTATGTTGAATCGATGCCACGTCGGATAGCTGCTGTACTAAGGGCGAAAGGAGGAACTACGAAATATTAAGTAGGTGGTCATAATTCAGTATCATTCAGTGCATGTTGAAACGATGAGACGTCGGATAGCTGCTGTACTGAGGGCGAAAGGAGGAACTACGAAATATTAAGTAGGTGGTCATAATTCAGTATCATTCAGTGCATGTTGAAACGATGAGACGTCGGATAGCTGCTGTACTAAGGGCGAAAGGAGGAACTACGAAATATTAAGTAGGTGGTCATAATTCAGTATCATTCAGTGCATGTTGAAACGATGAGACGTCGGATAGCTGCTGTACTGAGGGCGAAAGGAGGAACTACGAAATATTAAGTAGGTGGTCATAATTCAGTGATCACTCAGGGTATGTTGAATCGATGCCACGTCGGATAGCTGCTGTACTGAGGGCGAAAGGAGGAACTACAAAATATTAAGTAGGTGGTCATAATTCAGTATCATTCAGTGTATGTTGAATCGATGATACGTCGGATAGCTGCTGTACTGAGGGCGAAAGGGGAACCTACGAAGTATTAGGTAGGTGGTCATAATTCAGTGATCACTCAGTGTATGTATACACTGATGAGCCATTGCATTATGACAACCTACCTAATAAGTTGTAGGACCCCCTTTAGCCCCCAAAACGTCTGCCACTCAGCGCCGCATCAATTCGATGAGATGGCGATAGGTATCCTGGGGTATCTGGTACCACAATGTCAACAGCAGGTTTTCCAGTTCTCGTTCATTTCGGGGTGGTGGTGATTTAGGGCGAACCCGCTCTTCCAAGTCAAAGCACAAATGTTAGATTGGGTTCATGTCAGGTGAATTTGGAGGCCAGAGCATTAACGGAAAGTCACCAGCATGTTCCTCGAACCACTCCTTGACGATTCTGGCAGTGTGGCATGGCGCATTATCCGTTGGTAATGGCTATCACCAGCGGGGAACAAAAATTGCCATGAATGAGTGAACTTGGTCCGCTACGATGTACAGATATCTGACAGATGTTTTTTTTTTGATTGGAGGTTTAACGACCACCGTGAGCAACTCAATGGGCTATGAGCAGTCGCCCGTCCCTAATTTAGGGTCACTGGTTCCAGGGAAGGGAGAGAGCCAGTGCCGTAAGACAAACACAACATCCATGCCTGACCGGGATCCGAACCCGGGACCCTTTCAGACGAGTGATCAGAGGCCATCGCTTAGACCACTGCGCCACTGGGGCGGCTCTGACAGCTGTCAAGGATTGTGCTATTGGAATAATGGGACCTAAAGTGTCCAAAGAAAACATCGCCCACAACATAACACAGCCGCCGCCTGTGGCCTATTTCCGTCCAACAGTGTATCCATGTGCCACAGCCTCCGTGGGTAATCGGCATATTCGCGCTCGGGTGTCTACGTGATGCACCGAGAATCTTGATTCGTCAGACCAGGCTACTTTCTTCCAATCATTCAAGGTCCAATCTCGATGATCTTGGGCCCATTTCATGCGTTGTTGGTGATGACGTGCAGTGAGCATGGGGGCCCGGCTGGGTCTTCGGCTACGCAGGCCCATGCGCAGAAGGCTGCGATGAACTGTGTGCTGTGACACATTGCCCTGATCACCACTGTTGTAACTGTGGGTGATTTATCGCACTGTGGCCGTGCAGTCGCTGTGAACAATGCGCTACAGTTTCCGCTTCCCGCAGGCATCAATGAGCTGCGTACGATACACTGCTGGACGACAGTTCGTCGTTTGGCCACCTGTGTACCACTTTTGATACGTAATCAGTACAGCGGTACGTGAACAACCCACAAGCTGCGCCGTTTGCGTGATCGTAGTTCCGAGGCGCCGCCGTGCCGTCAAAATTTGTCCTTTATCAAACTCCGATAAAGCGGCAGCTTTTCCTATTCTGACTCCGAACACTCTACTAACCGAAAGCCGGTCCTGAGGTTGTATATACACTGAGTGGCCACTTTATTATGACCAGCCCCTCAGTACGTCGTTGGGGCACCTTTTGCCTTTAATACTGCGTCGATTCTTCGTGGCATGGACTCCACGAGATGTTGATAGGTGGTTTGTGGAACCTGAGATCATGCTTGATGAATAGCACTTTCCAGGAGTGTGAGATTGCAGGGTTGTGGATCCAGCTGTCTGATGGCTCGTTCAATTTCATCCCACAAATTCTCAATGGGGTTGAGCTCTGAAGATTGTGGGGTCCACCTAAGCAAAGTAAACTCACCGGCATGTTCCTGAAACCAATCCTGTACCGAGCACTATGGCATGACGCAATATCTTGTTGAAAGTAGCCATCGCCATTGGGATAAACCTTCCACATGACAGGATGCACTTGGTCCGCAACGATGTTTAGATATGATGTGCCAGTCAGTCGTTGATCAACAGGAATTAAAGGGCCCAAAGCATGCCAGGAAAATATTCCCCAAATCATAACGTTGCCTTCACCAGCTTGAAGGGTTGTAGCAAAGCATTTGGGGTCCATGCTTTCGTGCTGTTTCCGCCAAATTCTCACTCTGCCATCGGCATGGTGCAACTGAAAACGTGATTCATGGGCCCACATAATTTGTTTCCAATTATCGACTGTCCAATCCTTGTGCTCCTGTGCGAACTGGAGACGTTTTCTCTTGTTACCTGCAGACGGCAAAGGTGTTCGAACAGGCCTTCGGCTGCCATATCCCATCTGATGCAGTGTATGACGAACAGTGCGTGCAGAGATCATTTGAGAGGATCCTTGATTAAGATGGTCTGTAATTTGCTGCACTGTTGCCCTTCTGTTGTCTGTTACCAGTCTGGACACTCTCCGTTCCGCCCGAGCCGTCACTAGTCGATGACGACCACACGTTGCACGTAGAGACCCAGTTTTATGGCTGACAGTCCAGTCTTTAAACATTTTAACAACAGCTGCTCTGGAACATTTTACGAATGCGGCGGTTTCGGTGATACTCGCTCCATGGTTCCGAGCTCCTACAATCATCCCACGTTGAAAGTCCGTCAAATCGCATTTTGTACCCATCTCGTCACCAAAACATCACTCTTACTACTGTCGCAAGCACTAAGCTTTCCCTTTTTATAGTAGCCTCGCCCTCTGGCGGCGATAGCGTGCAGCCATAGCTCATTTGCTTAAAACTGTCAGGTGGTCATAATAAAGTGGCCACTCAGTGTATAATGCTCTGTGAATTTCACCCGCGTCACTGTTTGGTCTCCAGGCGCGCTTATTTCTCTAGGCTGGGGGTGGTCATAACGTAATGGCTCATGGGTGTAGTACATATGTATGTATGGTTCAGCTTCTGCGCAGGAAAAGTCGCTGTTATGAGACACGTGCTTACTAGTTGGGGTGACAGTTTTCTCTAGACGCAATAACTTCAAATTTGGGTTTCTGGGTCAAAGGAAGGGACAGAACCAGAAACACAAAATAATAAGCATGCATATCTGTCTTTCCTGGTACTCGAAAACACATTCGACGTATGGTTAGAGTATTCGGACCTACCGTTCAGTGGGGTACATTTTGGTTAGGTACTCTTCAGAACTTGGTTCTGAATTAATTCGTGGACAGATCTTATGAACTTGATATAATGAACGCCACCACCACGGTCACCTTCTCCTCCAGTGTAGCAGTGGGTAGAGTTCTGATTTTTTCTTACAGGGATTAATTGTGTTTGATCTCCTCCCCCCCCCCGCTGCACGCACACACTAGATGTTTGACAATTTGTTTAAACCCCCAATATAACGGGCCTCTCAGGCCTTCACACAGAATTCAATCCAATGACAGCAGTAGTCGATCACACATATCTAAACAAGCTTTATATTAACGGTGAACAATCTACCTGTAATCTCTACAACTTCACGTACATAGATTTCGACAACTTCACCAACTCCTTCTACTACATTCAGTGTTATTTTATCCCGTTGTGATCCACTATAGGTGCTGCCAAATTGCACAGGCTCTCCGAGCAGGGGCATACTGATAGCCCCCGCAACACCCTCATCGCGGGGGGCAGGCTCACGGTTGGGAGGGCCTCTTGGCTCAGTGAAAAGATTAAAAAAAATATTTTTTGCGGAAATTTCATATGAAACTGGTTAAAGAAATAGCCAGGAAGTTTTGACGGCAGCTTTGACTGAAGTATTAAAAAGTAAAGCCATTTTTGGTAGCTTTTCTCTTTTTTTCAGTAAAATCTTTAGAAATTATTTTCGCGGTTTTAGAGATTACAAAAACTAAACGACTGGAAAGCAGCTACTCCAGAGCACTTGAGACCTACTTTCACAGCCATAGCGCTAGTTCCTATAAAAGTACACTGCTGCCCATTAAAAGTGCAACATCGGGAAGATCGCATCCCAAGGACTCGAAAGTTGGCAGAAGAGCAGAACACGGGCGCACATGTAAATGATTAACCGGGCAGCACATATGAAAATCATGTGGGACAGTAACGCTTCCTGGAAGTTGTATAAGAGGGGTGAACAAGGAGCCCGTCTTAATCACTCGAAGTGTGTTTTCTCGCCCACTCACAGCTGAAGCATGGCCCGAAGATGACAGCGGCAGCCTTACCAGCAGGCTTCCGACTTCGATCGCTGGACAATTGTGGCATATCGGGATTGCGGATAATCACTCCAAGACATCGGTGCTCGTGTGGAACTGCATTCGGCTACGCCGGGCAGAATATGGTGTAAGTGGGTGGCGGATGAATGAGCACACCGACGTGTGGGATCCCAACGGCTCCGTCACACCACCGAACGAGAGGATCGAAATCTAGTGCGCATAGCTCTGACGGATCGCACGGCAACATCGACCAACGTAGCTCAACAGTTCGGGTGTGTGGCCAATACCTAGTCTCCGCACGGACGGTTCGCCGTCGTCTGCAGTAGTGGGACATTTTTGTAGGGCGCCCATTGCTTCAGCTACATTTGACTGTACAACACCGTCGTCTGCGACTGCAATGTTGCCAAGAACGTCGCTCATTGAGGAGTGAATGGCAAGGCATCGTGTTTCCCAACGAATCCCGCTTCAGTTTTCAGCACCATGATGGACGAGTCCGTGTCTGGCGGTACAGCGGTGACCGGCTTAATGAGTCCAGCATTATGCTGCGACATAACGGCCCGGCACCCGGCGTTTTGGTATGGGATGCAATTGGATTCCACTCCCGCACGCGCCTCATCCGCATTACTGGTACGTTGAACAGCCATCGTTACATTACTGGGGTTTTGGAGCCTGTTGTTGTACCATATCTTCGGGGACTGTATGGTGCCATGTACCAACAGGGTAATGTACGACCGCAGGTGGTACGCAACGTCCAAGACTTCCTGGATCGGTTCTATGTGGTACGTCTTCCTTGGCCCGCGCGGTCCCCGGATATGTCGCCTATTGAACACGTACGGTCCATGATCGCCAGACGACTGGCACGCCAGCGACCACTCCTGGCTACAACGGAGAAACTGTGGCATCGTATCGAAGCTGCGGGGAAGGACATTCCCCAAACACACATCCAACGTCTTTTCCTCTCGATGCTGGGCCGTATCATCATCATTGTCAACCATTATCAATCCACTGCTGGACGAAGGTCTCTCCAAGCCTCTTCCACAACGGTCTGTCCTGTGCCAGTTTCCTCCATGTTTCTCCCGCATACTTTCGAATTTCATCCACCCATCTTCCATGTGGTCTTCCTCTGGGTCTTTTCCTGTCTCTTGGAATCCAATCTAAAATTTCGACAGTCCATCGATGGTCTGTCCTTCTGGCAGTATGTGCACTCCATTGCCATTTCAGGGATTTTACTCTGATCATGGTGTCTTCCACTCTTGTCATTTTTCTGATCCACGAGTTCCTCTCCTTATCTCTCCTGGTTGCACCAAGCATGCACCTCTCCATGCTGCTTTGAGTTGTCTGCAGCCTTTGTATGTCTCTTTTAGTTAAGGTCCACGTCTCTGCACCATACGTAAGCAATGGAAGGATGCATTGATCAGACACTTTTCTTTTAAGACATAATGGCATATTGCTCTTGAAAATTACGCTGCTTCTTCCAAAAGCTCTCCAGGCAAGTTTTATACGCCGATTAATTTTTTCATCAATGTGACCCTCACTTTATATTTGCTGTCCAAGATAAACGTACGCATCTGTTATCTCCTGCTTTTCTCCATCAATCGATAAATCTTCATTTCTTGTAAAAGCATTGTACGTCACTTTTGTCTTCTGAAAGTTCATTTTTAATCCCACTTCTTTACTCTTGTCAGCAAGTTCCTGGATCATACACTGCAGCTCTGATGGGGTAGTTGTAAAAATGACTACGTCATCAGATAAACGAAGGTGAGTTAAATAATCTCCATTAATCTTTATCCCTTTGTTTTCCCAGTTCAGTGATTGAAAGACATTTTCCAATGTGGCATTAAAGAGCTTGGGAGATATGGTGTCACCTTGTCTCACCCCTTTCCAATTTTTATGTGTGCTGTATTCTCAAACAGCCGAATCTTTGCACTTGCATTTTCATAGATGTTATTTATAATATTAATGTATGCATCTTCAACACCGCAGGATTTCAAAGCCATTGTAACTATATCAGCTGTAATTTCTGCCCATGATGGTTACACCAGATGCTGATTGTTATTGTTCCTATCCTGTCACCGTGCTGTATTTATAATCGATTTACCCTTTTATCATCTGCTTTATGTACAGTGAATATGGCTTTGATACCTTTTGTCTTTCGTGGCGTTGCACTTTTTATGTCCAGCAGTGTATATTAACAAAACAATGTGAAAGAAACATTAGTCATTGAATGGAACTTTTACATCGCTGAGGACACGGTGTTATGTATTGCAGTTGTTTGCCCATAACTACGCATCCTTCCGAATATAATGAACTAGAAACGTGCTTTTCTCAGGGACGAAGAAACAGAGATCATTGTCGTTTTTATAACAGTCAAAAGAAAAAAAATACTATGTGCAAAACATTGTGCCATTATGTTAAGTGTATTTTTTATATTCAAGAGTAAACAGTTTAAGTAGTTTTTTTGCCACAGTTCTTAATTGTTACTTATTTATTTGATTGCTTACGATCTGCATTTTCGTATAAATCGGTAAAGACCATTAGACACTGTCACTCGGCAGTTATGTGTTTTATGTGCATGATCGCCAGGCATTTCAAAGCGGCTGGTGCCTCAGTTCTCTAAAAGAATAAAATTTGCATGATATTATGAACTTTGGCGTAAGTGTTTTGCAGTATTTATTTTGGTATAAAACTAGGGAAATCATTTTAATTACAACGTGCACATTTGTGTTACACGCAATAGCGAACATTATTTTTGGTTTCATGGAAAATACCTGTAGGTTTCAAAGAATTTGAATGATTAAACTGTCCATAAAACCTAGTTATGAATATGGAATTTAAAAAAATTCAGTAACTGAAAATTAATAGATTTTTACAAAAGGGCCTCGAAGACATTTTTTGCGGGAGCCGCCGGAGTTTTCCTGGTACGCCACTATCTACGAGGAAGTAATGAACCAAATTGATAACGAGCAGTGAGAAAGAAAAGAATCAACTAAATTTACCTAAAACGTTTAAACTCAAAAGGATGGTTACTTAGAGGTACACTCATTGTCATAAAAATCCGCGCTCCAAGAAAAAACCGTGCGATTAAAGCGAAACTCGGCGAATAGCTACGGGGAGGGCAGACATGCAAATGATTAAAGTTTCGTGCGATAGCGCATGCCCGCGTGTCCAAGACCGGCGCTGCAGTCGCAATCCTTGGAGCTTATAAGGCGCCACGCAGGGGACTCCACATTCGTTTGGGCCGCGAGTGGCTTAGTGGGCAACGTTCGTGACTGCCGCGGAAAGGACCTCAGGTTCGATCACAGGCAGGTACGAACGCTCGATCCACTAAATATCCGCCGTGCGTCGGATGGGCACGTTAAGCTGTCGGACCCCGGGTACTGCCCCCCCCCCCCCCCCCGATAATAACTAAGGGCGTCTTCCTCCCCCTTTCTACTTCGCTTCCGTGTCGTTTTCCTATCGGGCACTCTAGCCCAAATCTCCTAGCTTCCTCTTTCTAAGGGTTGTTTAAGACCTGGGGTCAGACACTCCCTTCCTAAAATCCTCTAAGTATGATCATGATCCACATTCGTGCCGAAGTGCAAGGTAAGTGTCAGGTGACATCCCTAATCGATAGACATGCCGAGGAGCCGCCGTAGATGTGCGTACGGGCAAATGACGGAGTTCGAACGAGTCCGTATCGTCGGGATGAGAGTCGCAGGGTGGCCGGCGCGCCGAATCAACCGCAATTTGGGCCAGACAAACAGTACGGTGAGATCGTGTTGGGAGCATTGGACACGGGAAGGCACCCGGACACGGCGGACTGGCTCTGAACGACCCAGACACACCACCAGCAGAGAGGACCGTGGGATCGTGAGAGTAGCACGCACAGATGCAACGACGTCCTTGTCCAATATCCAGAGACATGTGGCGGCTGTACAAGGGACTCCTGTGTTCCTCACAACCATTTCCAGACGCCTGCAGAGGCGAATCTGCATTCTCGACGGCACTTACGTTTACTGCCATTAACACCTGACGATCGTCGGCGTCGATTGCAGTGGTGTTAGCAGCGAGCAACGTGCAATGCTACAGACTGCCGACGTGTAGTGTTCAGCGACGAATCTCGCTTCTCTGTGGGAACGGACGACCACCGTGTCAGAGTGTGGAGGACCGCAGGTGAGCGCTACAATCCCCAACCTCACTGTACAGCGGCACACGTCCCGAACTGCAGGCGTTATGGTCTGCGGAGCCATCGCGTATGACAGCCGGACTTCCCTCGCGGTGATCCGAGGGACGTTGACAGCCCAGCGCTACGTACAGGAAACCCTGCGGCCCCATGTGCTACATTTCCTTGAGGGGCGGCCCGGATTCATTTTATAACAAGATAACGCCCGTCCGCACACGGCTCGGGTTTTCCAGGACTGTCTACATCATGCTCCGACGCTTTCGTGACCTGCCAGTTTGCCTGATCTCTCGTCCATCGGTCACACGTGGGACCAGATGGGACGCCAGCTTTCTCCATGTCCCAGTGTTCGTGATTTAGAGCGTCAGTTGCAAGAAGTGTGGGCCAATCTGCCCCAGGATAGCATATGACGTCTCTTTGACTCCCTGCCGGACTGTATCACCGTATGTGTCCGAGCACGAGGCGGTCCGACGCGGTACTAACGCTGGCCGGAATGTGTACCGTATGTCCGCGGGAAATCACCCTGCTGCTGTGATATTGCAATCACTTCTGTTCTTGGTATGTACCAACTCATTACTAAAATGTCATTTCAATCCGACGCCTCCTTCTTGGTGCGCTGATTTTTATGACGATGACTGTATACATCTCTAGCATTGGGTGGTCACGGAGGCTGTTAATGTACTAAAAGGAGATGCCCTAAGCAAATTCCTGGATACCTAACTTAATTTCTAAAACTTTTTTTTAATATATGCATAGTTTTGTGAATGAAGTAAAAATGAAGTTCTTTAAAGGTATTATGTCGTGATCAAATTTTAAAGAATATTCTCTTCCGACTAAGGAGAAAGAATTTTTTGTGTTGTTATGAGCTCGTAATATTAAGATGCTCCCTCACTGCCGGAGCTTGCCGGTATCTAGTAAACGAGTGGACGTGAAAGACATAATGCATATGAGAAAATACTCGTGGGAGTTAAAAAAAAAAAAAAAAGCACATGATAAAATACGAAACTGCATTTTCTAATGAGAAGATCTGTTTCTAAAAGATCACTGAAACATGCAAGTGTGACGGAAAGCAATGTGTATTTCAAACAAACGCATCTTCTCCGGAAGAAAAAAGGAAATCTTCCAAAAGTAGCGTCGTCTGAATCGTGTGTGATGGAGCTGAGTCTGAAGCTAACCTTCTTCCTGATGTCTCCTATGGGAGTCCTGAAGCACATCAAGCTGCTACGCGTGCATCTGATGCATTTTACGAGTTCAACAAATGACAAAGGACGAAGTAGTAGCGTGTGTTTTTTTATTTCTTTGAATGAGGCTGCCTCACAGCCTCACGAAACATGCCTCGGAATACAGGTGCTGCATCAACAAATTAAAAACAGTGTCTCTTGCGGTCTATTCCGTATGTTTGGAAACAAACTACACTGAATGGACGTATGATTATATACACGCAGATAAAAGTATGCAAAGCAGAAGTATCGCGACCAATCACTTGGGACGCTGAAACCGGCAATGCTTGTAAATAGAGCAAGTCTCTGCGCAGGTCCGGATTAAGGAGGGTGGGGGTCTAGTTGGGCTATCTCCTGGGGGTCCATCATTACCAAGGGCCCAGGAGGCATGCGCTACACCGCAAATAATACACAGCTTATATATTTATACTATATAGAAAGAAGTAAAATATAAAATTAATTTACTTTTCTCTATATACTATAACGAAGGAAATTTCTCCGTCATTTTTATCCACGCCAGGGCTCGAACCCGGGTCCCCTCATTCCGGAATAAGTCACTCTACCAATTGAGCTACGCGGACGTTCGTTCTGACTGCTTTATGTCGTGTGCGTCCTGCTGGCAGGTATGTCCCCCCCGAAAGAGGGCCGGGGGCATGGCCCACGGGTCAGCCATGACCATGAATCGTTGCAGGCAGCCATCCGCAGTAGAACGTGCACTTGAGAACTCTGCCATCCGCTGTAGAACGTGCACTTGAGAACTCTGCCATCCGCTGTAGAACGTGCACTCGAACCCAGTCCCCTCATTCCGGAATAAGTCACTCTACCAATTGAGCTACGCGGACGTTCGTTCTGACTGCTATCTGCCTTTATGTCGTGTGCGTCCTGTTGGCAGGTACGTCACATCCCCCCGAAAGGGGGCCGGGGGCATGGCCCACGTGTCAGCCGTGACGATGAATCGTTGCAGGCAGCCATCCGCTGTAGAACGTGCACTTGAGAACTCCCAGTCAATCTGGTGTGTGGAATGCAACATCACACATTTTTATTTTTTCGAAGCGTTGGAGAAGGGATTCTCTTATTTTTTCCTATCTCGCGGTGCGGAACGAACATCCCACCTTTGCGAGATTTTGAACGGCCGGGTCATCCGGAAAGTTCGGGCGCCATTATAACGAAGTAAATTTCTCCGTCATTTTTGTCCACGCCGGGTCTCGAACCCGGGTCCCCTCATTCCGGAATAAGTCGCTCTACCAATTCAGCTACGCGGACGTTCGTTCTGACTGCTATCTGCCTTTATGTCGTGCGCGTCCTGCTGGCAGGTACGTCACAATACACTAAATTGACAAAAGTCACTGGGCACTTAGAAAGGAAACCCAACATAGCATTTATTGATGATTGTCAGAAGCCAGCGCTTAGACCACTGAGCCATCGGGACGGCTTTTAACGGACTATAAATGATTGTCCGTCATAATTTCTTTTGGGGCCCACTCAGATGCCTTAGCCCTGGTAGCCCACTGAGATGTCTTAGCCTAGGGGTCCACTAAGGCCTTAATCCGCCCCCGTCTCTGCGCATTGGAAACCAGCCACGGAAAAGTAATAATGGGTAAAGGCAGCGACGTAAGTGAATTTGACCGTAGCCATATCGTAAGAAGGCTGGTTGTACAATAACCGCAATTGCCGAACTGCTGGAATTTCCACATAAGACCGTCACACGTGTATACCAAAGCTGCGTGAAATACGGCAAAACAGCCAACTAGAGGAAGAGATGTGGTCTAAAAGTGCAATTGACTCTCGAGATGAGCGTAGACTGTTCCGCAACTTTACAAGGAATCTTACAGCTACAGCGGAGTAGATAAAGTCTGAATGTAACGAGCGCGCATACACAAGCTTATGCACAAATACTATCCGTTGTACCATGGAGTCAATGAGAGTCAATGTCCACATGGTGTCCCGTTATTGACTCCAAAGCACCGAAACATTAGGCTGCAGTTTGCAAAGGCTCCCTCCGTGTTTATGTCGCCCACGTTTACTTGGTCCAGTTCGTTTCGTCCAACATTCGTTTTGTCCACCGTTCAATTTGTCCGCTGTTCATTTAGTACACCGTTCAATTTGTCCGCTGTTCATTTAGTCCACCGTTCTCTTTGTCCGCAGAGCTGATGTCAATGCTACACAACTCAGAGGGTGCTCTTTGCTCTGACTCCATACTCGTAAAGACAGTTTTGTACCGTTTGAGTATAAACTGCGACACCAGAAGCATATCGAAGTGGTTACCAGAGCTGAATACTAGGCCTTCTGCGAGCACTTACTGTCAGCTAGCGATCTTGCCTTCTGGTGGTGGTTATCCTCAGGTGACAACTCCTGGGTCCATCTGCAATACTTCCATGCAGTAGAAATCTTGTGTGTAGCCGACTTACTACGCTTTGCGAAACTCCTAAAGCAGTAGATACACTAATCTGCTCTACACGTTCCTGTAACAAGCCAACAGCCCTATTTCTGATGTTAATGCTTAAATGTCGTCTGGACATCATTTCAGGCTAATCCCACAATGAAGACAGTACATTCAGCAAAGCCGCCCCATGGCCTCTGATCATTCGTCCAAAAGGAGTCCGGGTTCAAATCCCAGTGAGGCATGGATGTTGTGTTTGTCTTACGTCACTGGCTCTCTCCCTTCCGTGGAACCAGTGATCCTAAATTAGGGACGGGTGACTGCTTGTAGCCCATTGAGTTGCTCACGGTGGTCGTTAAATCTCCAATGAAAAAAATATCCAGTAGGTGCCTAATTTTGTAACGTATATTCTATTTTAACTTTCCTTTTGAGTATCTTTTTCCGTGTAAATTTGAGTTCGTTCTTTTAAACATTTTCAAACATTAACGGTCGCCCCGGTGGCGCAGTGGTCTAAGCGATGGCCTCTGATCATTCGTCCGAAAGGGGTCCGGGTTCGAATCCCGGTGAGGCATGGATGCTGTGTTTGTCTTACGTCATTGGCTCTCTCCCTTCCCTGGAACCAGTGATCCTAAATTAGGGACTGGCGACTGCTTATAGCCCATTGAGTTGCTCACGGTGGTCGTTAAACCTCCAATCAAAAATAAAAAAATAAATAAAAACATTCAGCAAACTTTTAGACAAAGCAGTGAAATGACCTTTTTTTCACTTCTAGCAGGGTACGTTTATCGGAGCTCACACGTTACGTGCTATGTTGCCGTGATGCTAATTTACATTTGGCCTAGCTACCCGCGCTGATAACTGATCTCCAGTAGGCCGCCCCGGTGGCGCAGTGGTCTAAGCCAATATCACTGATCATTCGTCCGAAAAGGGTCCGGGTTTGGATCCCGGTGAGGCATGGATGTTGTGTTTGTCTTACGGCACTAGCTCTCTCCCTTCCCCTGAACCAGTGACCCTAAGTTAGGGACGGGCGACTGCTTGTAGCCCATTGAGTTGCCCACGGTGGTCGTTAAATCTCCAATAAAAAAAAATCTTCAGTAGGTGCTTATTTTTGTAACGTATATTCTATTTTAACTTTCCTTTTGAGTATCTTTTTCCATGCAAATTTGAGTTCCTTCTTTTAGACATTTTCAAACCTTAACGGCCGCCCCGGTGGCGCAGTGGTCTAAGCGATGGCCTCTGATCATTTGTCTGAAAGGGGTCCGGGTTTTTTTTTTTTATTGGAAATTTAACGACCACCGTGAGCAACTCAATGGGCTATAAGCAGTCGCACGTCCCTAATTTAGGGTCACTGGTTCCAGGGAAGGGAGAGAGCCAGCGCCGTAAGACAAACACAACATCCATGCCTCACCGGGATTCGAACCCGGACCCTTCGTCCGTAAGGGGTCCGGGTTCGAATCCCGGTCTGGCATGGATGTTGTGTTTGTCTTACGGCGCTGGCTCTCTCCCTTCCCTGGAACCAGTGACCCTATATTAGGGACGGGCGACTGCTTGTAGCCCATTGAGTTGCTCACGGTGGTCGTTAAACCTCCAATCTAAAAAAAACCTTAACGTTATGTCTTTTCCCTCAAACGAGAATAATGTTGGCAACAATCTGAGGTCGGAACAACAGTGACGTATGTATATGATAAGAACGTTAGATAACAAGACGATGCGCCAGTTGTTTTTTTTTTTTTTTTGATTGGAGGTTTAAAAAAATCATTTATTGGTCCCAGGTAACTCATGCAACTTGAATTCACACATTGGTCGTGATAACACATACATCTCGAATTCAGACAAATACAGTATTGTGCGTGACAGGGCACGAATATCATGCAATACATTGAAATCACCAAAATACAGATCGAACATGTGATACATACAGTATGCCAGATTTGCAAATAACAGAGAGAGCCAGTGCCGAAAGACAAACACAGAGATCCATGCCTTACCCGGGATTCGAACCCAGACCTCTCCATCGGGCGAAGGATCGGAAGCTATTGCTTAGACCACTACGCCACCAGAGCGGCGCAGTTGCTTTGGTGTGTGGATATGTTCGATCGTTGTTAAGCTAGATTATACGACAGATAATTAACGTAAGTAAAGTGTATGTATAGCTCTCCGTGCTATATTTTGGATTTCGTCTAATGTTGCTGGACCAATAAAAAGTTGCCGTAAGTTGGACTTCTGTATATGTTTCGTCTCGCCGGAAAACCTTAATTTGAGCTATCCGGCACAATTAGTTGCATCGCATTTACCCTTCGTTTAACATCTATTCAGCCGGAAATCTTACATAACGTAAAAAGGGTTGCGTTATAATTTCCACAACACCACGTTTTCTCTTCGAAACGGTAATATCCCTAACTTTTTGTGACCACACACACACACACACACACACGCACACACACACACACACATACACACACACGCACACACACACACACACACACCGGGCACTGAATTACAAACATTTATGTAGATGTACACTGAAGGGCAATTGAATTAGAGACAGCTGGCGTTATGCAAATGTGGCGTTGTGGGCGGCCCTGTAAACGGAAACGACATGACGTATGCAGCGATCCGACAATATAAGGAGTGATGCGACGGGGATCAGTAAGAGTCGGACGCAGTATGGGTAAGACGAAGGATCTAAGCGCATTTGATTGTGGGCAAATTGTCGGGCCCGACGAATGGGTCACTCCATCTCGGAAGTCGTGCAGGCACTGGGATTTTTACGAACCACTGTGTCACGGGTGCACCGTGAGTACATTGAATCCGGTAAAACCATCCCTGCAAGGGCCAACTGCCGTGGACAACAGCGTGTGGATGAGATGGGTCATCGTCGGCTAGCTCGCATTGTAACAGCGGATAGACGGGCCACAGTGCAAGAAATCACTCGGAAATTTAACGCTAGTGCACAAAAACGTGTAAGCAGCCACACCATCCAGAACCATCTCCGCGCTATGGGGTACAGAAAGCCATCGTCCCACGAGAGTACCGCTGCTGACCGCACATCACAGGGTGCAAAGATTGGCATGGGCGCGGGAACATCGCCACTGGACCCTAGACATGTGAGAAAATGTTGCCTGGACTGATGAGTCGAGATTCACGTTGGTATATGCTGAAGGCAGGATACAAGTACGGCGCAAACCACATGAAGCGTTGGATCCTTCTTGCCAGCAGGTTACTCTTCCAGCTGGTGGGTGTGGCATTCTCGTCTGGGGACTGTTTACGTGGACTGAAATGCAACCCCTGGTACGTGTGACATCGTCCCTCACAGGTCAACGTTACCGGGATGTTCTGTATGACCATTTCCTCTTGTTTGTGCGTCTTCAACATCCCACTGGGAACCTCATCCTGCAACAAGACAATGCACCGTGCCACCATCGCTCCCGAATTGTGTCCGAATGGTTGGATGAACACTCCACCGACGTGACCTCGTTTCCTTGGCCAGCTAGGTCACCTGACCTCAATCCCATCGAGCCCATCTGGGACGCCATCGAGAGAGATGACTCCCCTCCATCAAATCTTCGTGAACTGTGGGAGCTTGTTCAGGGGTCGTGGATTCGTATGGCCTCCCAACGCCTCCGATGTCTTGTCGAGTCCATGCCGAGACGATTCGCCGCCGTCATCAGGGCGAAAGGTGGTGAACAGGTATCTCTAATTCAATTGCTCTTCAGTGTAGTTTTAGGTAGAACTCGTATTAATATATGCTGATTTCTAGTATCATACTGATGTGTATAAGTAGTAATATTTATTAAATCATGTTCTATGTTATTTTTTATTATTTTATACATACTTTTCCCTAAGTTAAAATCGTATAATTGCTTAACAGTCATTATATTATATATTTATTAGGGAAAACTCTTGTAAATCCATGAATACCTAACCGCATATAATTATTACTGTTAAAGTTGTATTTTAAATCTATTAGTCTAAGAAATTTATTTTGAAGTATTTGCAGTTATTTAATATTGGATTGAGTTGTTTGACCCGATGTTAATATGCAGTAATTAAGGTGTGTATGAATTAAGGTAAAATATAACAATTTTAATGTTTTAACCGTAAGATTTAATAAAACATCGCTTACAATTCCTATATGTTTTGATATTTTACTCGGAAGATTTTCTACGTATTTATTCGATTTTAAATCATTCTTGAGTGTAATTCCAAGGTGAGTAAAGTTACTTTTTATTTCAATTGATTTGTTATCCAATAATAATGGTATTTGATATCTTGTTTTGTTTTCTGTCTAGAAAAAATTATTGTTGTTACTAGGCAGATGAAAAAGGTAAGCGGACATTGCTTACATGCGATTGTTTACCTATGTAAGTTTCTCGATTGAAATAAAAAGATTTAAAATGCTATTTAAAGTAAAACGAGGAACTGAACTTTGAAGAGCTTTTTAACTCTTTTGTGGAGAAAGCTAAAGAGAGCTAAAAGTCATCTGTGTGAGGAGGTGAGGAAGCACAAAGAAGTTGTTCAGCGAAGTCCTGCAAGGAGGTGAGCCGGTGAGTATAACGTCTCATGTAAACCTGGTACCTAGGATCTGTCATACACAGTGATTTGAAAAATGACACATAAGTTGCAAATTGCGTCACCTCTGCACTCAGGTCAATATCAGGTGATTTGGAAGAATTCTTCGGCACAAACAACTGTACAAGCAGGTTGAAAAAGGCGTCAGAGTTGTTTCCTGGACAGAAGTCCAGGAACCGGAGAAAACAGATCAAAGGCCTGTGTAACTTCAGCATCAGACAGAGGATTGACAGGACCAGAACGGAGATGCATACTGGGCGAAAAGTCATCAGACGGAGAAACAGGTGAACTGGAAACATTGGGGACACCAGATGAGGCCACAGAAGGAGTAATAGATTGTTGTTTTACCTTTTTTCCTGTTGCACAAAGCCTGTGGTAGGTCCAGTCGGTTTCCAAGACGGATTTGAGGCAGATGAATCCATTGGCGGATCAGGAAGACCACCTGAAACGGGAGACGAGGAAACAGGTTGCGCCGAGGAATCAGTTCGTATCCGATGAGCATCGGTGGACACTGGAACCACAGCCAGGGCATCAGGAAGGTGCGACAACACGGGAACTGGAGACAAGATCGTAGATCCTATATGCGAGAGACAAGGAGGAGAGCCAGGCTGCCGGAGTGCCGAAGCACCACTCGACACATCCGAGTAGGAACACTACGCCGTAGACACATCAGTAGTGGAAGACATCTCTGCTAACCCAGAAGGAGGATGCACTATCGTACGCTACTGAAGAGGAGGAAAGGGATGACTAGAATGGGCGTCGGACGGAGAAACAGAGAGGTCGCGGCGGGCAAAACACTGGAAGAAGGGATGGTAGGAGAACCCATGTGATCGGCTGAGGGATGCGAGCTGGAGGAAAGACCACGTCGGAATCGCTCACAGGAGGCAGTGGTGTGATCCTGTGTAAGACAGTGAGTACAGTAGTGAGTGGTGAAGATCTAAAAGCTGTAAGTGCGTGAGTCAATTTCAACATCAACCTCTGAAGGGCAATCAGCCAAGGCTTTTTCAGTGAGAAAGACGACTAATAACTGACGGCGAGGTCCGGTAGAATGAGACAAAATCGAGTTTCGCGTGGAGCGTCAGAAAGGCTACGAACCTTGCCAACAATTTTACAAACATGATTATCAAGGAGAGGAAGCGCAGCGTCAGGAACTTCCTGTGGAATAGGGTAGAACGTGATGTTCACTGGACGCATGGACAGAGGCGAAGGGATGAGATGATTCGTTCCAATCGAAAGTCCGTGTGCAAGGAGCAAGTCAGAATCCTCTTTGCGCTGGAACTGCACTGAGATACCCCGAGGAGTACGAGCAATTCCGGCAACAGACGGGGAGGTCACACGACCCGAGAGAGCTTCCATGTAGCGTGGCAAAGGAGTATTCGGTAAGGCTTGAAAGAGCACACCTCTGTCCAGGAGGTTATGAAACTGGCGTCGAATCTGCGAATTCTCAGCAATCGTTGCCTTTAGCAAGTGGTTGGATACCTGAACAACTGGAGATGAGTTCAAGACACCATTAGGTTGAGAAGATAACGTAGAAGCAACGCCTCGTTGTACTGCAGAGGCAAATGACACCCTCGGAAGAGAAGTCTGTGCTGAGCCGGCTGGCACATAAGGAAGTGCGAAAAAGAGGAGAAGAGGCAGGAGGTGAGGCAGAAGTCTCAGATGTACCCAGGGAGGCCACCGAGGCAAAGGCAGAAGCAAGAGGTGTAGCCAAGTCCAGTGACGGCACCTGAGCAGGATCACATGGAAACTATGAATATTTCCAATGTAGCATTAAAGAGCTTGGGAGATATGGTGTCACCTTGTCATACTCCCTTTCCAATTGCCTCTCCTTTGACAAATGTTAACCCCGTCTTCTCGTGGTGCATCCTGTTCCCACTAAAGGGGCTCTGACGACTGACGAATAGCGGTGTAACTATACCACCGGGAATAGAGGAAATGCTATCCCACACTCACCAACCCGCTTGACCAGCGTGGTGAGTTATGCCCCCCCCAAAGATGCTTACACAATGTATATATATATATATATATATTTTCTTATTCCTCCACAACTGTTCTAATTCAGTACTATTAGATTACACTTCTACGGGTGTTGTCCGTACCACTACATTACACTTCTACGGGTGTTGTCCGTACCACTACATTACACTTTTAAGGGCGTCGTCGTAAGTATATCAATATTCAAGATGTTACCGGGGGCCATGCAATGACAAGTAGCCGCGTGTATCCTCTCATTAAAGCTTTCTCTTTCTGTTTTGCTCTCAAGAAATTTTAAAAGCGACTGCTTATAGCCCATCGAGTTGCTCACGGTTATGGTTAAACCTTCAATCAAAAAAGAAAAAAAAGTACTTTTAAAGAAACCAGTGGAAAATAAAATAAGGCTGTCGTTTATCTGCGGATGTTAAACAGTAATTTCATGTTTCAAAGGCTATTAACAAAGTTTCAAGTATTCTGTCTGAAATAGGCTTTCTTTTATCCTAGATCACGATTGCGTAGTGAAGAAAGATTCATGCCTCCATGGGCTAGGCGCTCATTTACCAGTAGTTCAGAAAAAAGGTTAGAAAGCTTCACAAAACTTAAGTTCTCGCCATCTGTGAATATAACTGAATTCAACGTGATTAATGCTGAAAGACGTTCCGATTACTGTGATCAAATATTTTGTTTTAATTATTCTTTACGTACCAGAAGGCTTGTTTTCGGATCACAGTTCAGTATTATCTTGGTCTTCGTACAAACCGATTCAAGGATACGAAAAAAGCAGTTAAACTAGAGCGTAAAAGTTTGTTTTAGAGTGTTCGTCATTTAACTGAATAGTTCGAATTAATTTTATTGTGTTTAACGTGTTTGCAAAATAGTTCAGTCTTACGCAGCATCTATATAAAAATTAAACCCCTGCGAAATTTTCCTTGGCAGTAATAATGGCATTCGTGAAAAAAATTCCACGGCAGTAAAAATTTATGTTAATTAAATTAAGGAATCCGGTGTAAAAAGAGGAAATGTCTGGTAATTAAAAGCAAAGAGCTTTGAACTACACTAGCGTTTCCTTATTAATGGTGGAACTGTTTGTGATCGAAACTACATGAATGGATAAACACATTAGCAACGTTACTCATTGCATTCTTCCTCATTTAACTGTGCAGCATCAAGAACCACTTGTACAATTTTTTCCCGCATTGAATCGATTTTAAAGAGGCATAAAATGCTTGCTAAGAGACGTTAATAAACAAGGTTGCCTGCCAGGCGATAAAAAGTTCAGGATAGATGCCCTTAATTAATTTATTTTTATTCATTACTTTAAAGTTGTCTGGACTTTTTCTTTCCCAGCGTCGCAAATATTCCCAAAGAGAGTTCGGGAGTTCTCCTGAACTTTTAATGAGACATTTCGGCGACGAACAGCTGTAAAAAACGCAAATGACATTGTGCGAGCGAATGAAAATAGTTTTTAGAACACTGCTGAAATCTTTTTCAAAACGTGAAAATTAGTTTGTGCTTGTCGTTATACGGTGTTTCTGGAGTAAACATCCTTGTATGCGGGGAATATAATGAGCTTTATGTTTTCAATCAGTTATATGCAGTTGTCTGCTATCAGCCAATAGTAGTACTGATTGATTTTTTCTTGCTTAAATCAACCAGCTTTCTCGATCAGTTTTACTCATTTTCAAAACTGAAGAAAACTTTTCGTCTTACAAATTGCAAATTTCTTCATCTGTTAAAATTAAATTGGCTCTGAAAGTCGCATAACTTCCTTTCCGTAAATTGTGCTCTTAATATGGTTATTTCTACACAGTACGGCAATTAAGTAATGAGGTCGAATTTTTAAGAAAAAAGTGAAAAAGAAGGAAAACTTACGTGAATAAATGCATTTTATTCGAAGTACATTCCTCCTGTGTTAATACAAGAAGTGGCACGATCAGACAACGAAAGGAAGGACTTGCAAAGGTCATCTTTTGGTATGGAGTGAAGAGCTGATGTCACAGTAATTTGTATGTCTTCAATGTCTTGAAAAACCTTTCCTTTTAAAGGTAGCTTTAATTTAGGAAATAGAAAGCAGTCACACGGTGACAAATCTTGAGAATATGGGGTATGGTTGAGCACACACACTAGTTTTCGTGCAAGAAATAACTGCACACTTACTGTTCTCTATACGGGTTCGTAATCGTGAAGAAGAAAATAAATTACCCATTTTTGCACTCAGGACTTACATGAACAATCATCTTCCACGATCGTTCCAAAATGGATGTATAAGTATTGCCAGTGACAACTGAACCTTCAGAAATGAACTCGAGATGCAGAATTTCCTTGCTGTCGTAAAAACACACAAGTTAGTAAAATCATGCAATGCATTGATTATGATACGCTTTCCAACATACCAGAAATCATTACTCAAGTTATTAGGATAATGGCTGTGGAATAAATCTCGCTCCTGTGTAATGACCTTTGACCCCATTTCGATGATATTCAACAGAACCGGTTTAGTATACCTCAGAAACAACATGATGAAGTTTTTTTTTTTTTTTTTTTTTTGATTGGAGGTTTAACGACCATCGTGAGCAACTCAATGGTCTATAAGCAGTCGCCCGTCCCTAATTTAGGGTCACTGGTTCCAGGGAAGGGAGAGAACCAGTGCCGTAAGACAAACACAACATCCATGCCTCAACGGGATTCGAACCCGGACCCCTTTCGGACGAATGATCAGAGGCCATCGCTTAGACCACTGCGTCACCGGGGCGGCGATGAGGTTTTGTTGCAATCGAAGCATTGTTACGTAAGTTATGACGCATAAGGGCGTTGGAATGGTTCCCGCTCTTATATCTTGACTTTTGCCCCCATTTCGCCCATTTTCAATAGGCTTCGTCTCCAGCTTGTCCCCTACGACATACTAAAATTTCATCGAAACCGAACTATTTTTACGCGAGTTATCGTGTGGAAAGACAGACAGACGGGCAAAACTGTAGCATATTTCCAACCTACGGTTGGAAAGCGTGAACAAGCATTGTCTTGATTTTGGACTTTTGTAACCTGATCTACTTTCATTTGGGTGAATGTGGCGACTTCCACTGAGCACTCTCACGTCTCCTTTCAGGATCATAACGAAAAGACCATGTCTTGTAACCTGCCACAATGTTTAGCCGAAAAATTTGCATTGTTTCTGCAGTCTCCAGGACATCTTTTCCATACTCCACTTGTGCATGTTTCTGGTCGTCTGGCAAAGCATGCGGAACAAAACGAGCACAAACTTTTTTTCCCCAAAGCAAGATTGAACTTATTAATACGGAGCTCACATTCCAGCATCCCCAAGGTCACACAACGATCACTTTTCATCGTTTCGCGAACCATTTTAATGAGTTCAGACGCGCGCACTGAAATCGCAGGCGTCCGGAATTTCCGTCATTTTCCAAAACTTCCCGCTCATCTATGAAACATGCATATCATCGGAATATTTGTGCACGATATAGGCAATTAGCCTCATACACATCACGTAGCAATTCAACAGTCTTAGATGCAGCTTTACCAACTTGCAAACAGAACCGGATATTTGCTTTCTGCCCCATGACAGAGCAATGACAATGTTGTTCCACCAAATGACGCCATGCACAGCGTAAATAGCACAACCCAACAACAACAACAACAAAATTCTGGTGCTTTGGAAGTTAGACCTATTATTGGGTATAATAGGGGCGCTGATTTCTAAAATGGTCTTGGTTTTTTCGTATCAGTTCTAATTTTGGAGATACTTAGATGCTGATGTGCCGAAATATAATAAACTGTATACTTATAATGAAAATCTTCCAAATACGTGGAGACAATGTAAATAGACAAAGTCATCGCTCTTTCCACGTTCTTCTTTAATTAGCACACAGCAACCGAAAAGTTGTATTTTGACACCGCTGGGATCGAATCCGAGATCTCTCGATAACTAGCCGAGTGCGTTCGCCTTACGCTACGGTGCCAATAATCCACGGCGCCGTGTGTTTTTATCTGTCAGTATCTGATACAATCCACGGCGCTGTGTGTGTGTTTATCTGTCAGCATCTGACTTCACAAATCCGTAGGGACGGGATCAGCAACTGAGACGTCTCCATCAGGTGGGGGCTTAACGGCACAAGCTATCTAATTATAGCTAATAAATCCGAAGGGCGAGATAAATGGTGAAAATCTTTCAAATACGTGGAGACAACGTGGAAAGAGCGATGACTTTCTCTATTTACATTGTTTCCACGTATTTGGAAGATTTTCGCCATTTCTCTCACCCTTTGGATTTATTAGCTATAATTAAATAGCTTGTGCTGTTAAGCCCCACCAGATGGAGACGTCCCAGTTGCTGAGCCATCCCTACGGATTTGTGAAGTCAGATGCTGACAGATAAACACACATGGTGTCGTGGGTTATTTGCACCGTAGCGTAAGGCGAATGTACTCGGCTAGTTATCTAGCGATCTGGGGTTCGATACCAGCGGTGTCGAATTACAATTTTCCGGTTGCTGTGTGCTAATTATAGAAAAACGTGGAAAGAGCGATGACTTTGTGTATACTTATAATTAATGATTGTTCGGGGCGATACATGAATATTGTGGCTCCCTGGCGTGTGTAGGTGTGTTAACTTTAACGACGATCCCGTGAAGCAAAGCTTGCCAAGAACAGAAATAAAATATGCGAGTGGAATGGTATGAATGTGGAAGGAGTCTGTATCATGCTGCTCCGGGAGTTAAGGTAACCGAAATTACAATAATTTCAATATATATGAATGTAACATTCTACTGTATGATTGTATAGCCCGTGGTTGTTAGCCCACTTGTGAGTTTGTGAACACCTATACAACTAGAGAATGTAATGTGATCTATTTATGTTTGCAGATTGAGTAGACCAGATAGCTTCCTCACGAAGAAACTGCTTGAATCATCCAGATGTCTTTTGCTACATTTGTGGTGATTACACCCTAAAAGAAAGTAGGAAAGCTATTTCTGAGTTTGTGAAGAGGGCATATTTTGGTTATTTCGCGGTCTAGCTTGAAGACCAAGATAAACTGAGGGCTTCCCATATTGTATGCAAAACTTGTACGGAACATTTGCAGCAATGGACAAATGGAAAGAGGAGTTGCCTGAAATTTGGAGTACCAATGGTTTGTAGGGAACCAAAAAACCAGGATGACTGTTATTTTTATCTTGTCAACATTTAGAGCATCAATCGAAATAATCGAAGCTAGTGGACATATCATGGCCTAGATTCAGTAAGACGGCCTCACCCGCACGAAAATGAGATACCAGTTTCATTTTTCAGCCAGCTGCCAGAGCTCCCAGATGATGATGAAGCACGCATGTCTTATGACATACAAGATAGCAGATGTGTAGAAAGTTACAGTGATATTATAGAAACTTCATCAAGTGCTCAACGTTTTAAACAAACGTGAACTGAGTGACCTCATCAGGGATCTGAACCTCTCAAAGGAGTCTTCTGAATTGCTGGCCTCCAGGTTGAATGAAATGTATTTACTTCATTCTGGAACCAACTTTACGTTTTATCGCAGCAGAGAAAAGGATTTGCTGCCTTTCTTCTCTAATAAGGATAACAACCTGGTGCTCTACAATGATATCAGGGGCTTGCTGAGGAAAATGGGTCTATCAAACTGATTTAGTAATACATCTTTATTTCAATACATTTTTGAGCGCATGAGTTGAAATAAACTGATTTAGTAAAACGTGATTGTTTTAACAGTGTGTAATATTAATAGTATCAATATTTCTCAAAATGTTATCGAAAATAGCAGATTATGCCATTAAGAATCCCGAATTTCGACTGACGACCGGTTGAATCAGCATATAAGGTGGCTATGTCGTATCTCCAAAAGTACCCGGTCTTAGCATAAATATTGTAACAAACGTTCGACAGATGGCGCGCAACCAGTGTGCAAGATCCCCGACCAGCCAGGAAGCATGAAGCAGCTAGTGAATCATTGTTCGTTCAGTCACAGAAGAGATAACGTGTTTCGTGAAGTACTTGCCATGGAGTGGGGAGATTATGAGAATCGTGTTGCCGTAATAGCGCTGCACAAAGTTGGAAAATCAGCTTTAGAGATTTTCAACATGCTGAAAATCAGCCGAATGTTTGTCTACCGGACCATAAAAAGCTTCCCTGAGACTGACCGCCCTAGACCTTCGCTGACCGCCCTAGAAAGGGTCGGCCGCGTACCGTGAGG
Source organism: Macrothele yani (assembly GCA_039090855.1). NCBI lineage: Eukaryota > Metazoa > Arthropoda > Arachnida > Araneae > Macrothelidae > Macrothele > Macrothele yani. The sequence continues at coordinate 123,642,921 of CM076996.1, forward strand.
ACTGCTCGCCTGGGGAAAGCAGTGGCAGCCCGTATTCGACGAAATCCTGTCAGAAAACAATCAGTGATGGCTCGTGAACTGAACATTTCAAGAATGCCGATGTTACGCGTGCTGCGAAATGACTTAAGCGTGAGAGCTTACAGGCGACTCACAGGGCGCTTCCTCACTCCACAACTGAAGCAGCAGAGGGTGCTGAAAGCGAAACGTTTGCTGCAGCGTTATGCATACAATCGCCACAGGCAGATCCTTTTCTCTGATGAAAACATTGTCACTATTGAAGAAGCTTTCAACCGCCAAAATGACAGGGTGTATGCGTCAGCCTCACCAGAAGCTCAGGAGAAAGCTCCAAGGATCATGAGGGGCCATAATCCTGCTTCTGTCATGGTTTGGTGGGGAGTCTCCTACGAGGGTACCACGGAGCTCCATTTCCATGAGAAAGGAGTGAAAACATACGCCAAAGTCTAGCAGGACAAGGTTTTGCAGCCAGTGATTAAAAATGTGAGTCACACCCTCCTTCAAAACTGACACTAGAGATTTCAGAAGAATTCTGCAACTGCTCACAAAGCCAAGTCAACCCAGAAGTGGCTTCAGGCGAATTTGCCAGACTCCATTTCTCCAGCGGATTGGCCTTCAAGCAGCGCGAACCTCAACCCATTGGACTACAAGTTCTGAGCCACGCTACAGGACATGACTTGCTGAAAGAGACACCCCAGTATTGACAGTCTCAAACGCTCTTTGTTGCGGGCAGTAGCAGCTTTTCCTGTAGAGATCCTGCTTGAAGCTATTGATCAGTGGCCACAGAGACTTAAGGACTGTATGAAGGCAAAAGGAAACCATTTTGAAAAGTGATTGGTGCCATGTATTCACAAGTGTACTACTTACGTCATATAACAGGTACATTAAAATATCTTTAAATTTCTTTTTATTTCATTGAATACTTTGTAAGTGCATGTATGGTAACACTAGGTATAGGGCAAAACTAATGCCATTTTTGGAATCAGCGCCCCAAATATATCCAAAAATAAGTCTAACTTTAAGGCACCAAAATTTGTGTTGAGCAATGTAACCATCTGCGCAATTCCCATGCAAGCGCGGTTGCCACTTCATAGTTGATAAATAACTTAAAAAAAACATGCCTTCCCAACACCGTCTGTTTTACAGAGATTTAAAAAAATCAGTCTCATTATTTAATTGTCGCACTGTGTGCAAAAAATGTTTCAGAAAAGTTAACAAAAGAAACAAATGTGTTGCCTTCTTTCGCAGCATGGTTTGTTTGACATCAAAGTGTAATAACTGCAGTACCGTCTTAGACCTGAGGCGCAGGTCAGGTGCCTCGAGCCCCAAGAGGCTCGCACGTTGGCGGATCCAGCTCATCATAGGCACGAAAATTGTTAAGATAAAAAAAGAAGTATGCAAAATAAAACAAAATAATTATAAAAGACTGCACGACCAAGTGAATGTTACCCTATTTGTATGGGAACGTCGGAATACACTTAAATTATTGGGTTGATGCTTTAGTTCATGCCGTTTTATTTCACGAGTGTTTCCCAGGTCAGTAGTGGCGGTGCAGATGCCCAGTTGTATATCAAAATGTAGCCAGTAATATCGTGTATCTAAATCATATTGCGTTCTGTCATTGTGGCTAATGTGTTTTTGGTTTTCAGGTCCGGAAGTATGGAATGTCAAGTAGAGAAGAATGAACATTTCCAACATCTACTTCTCTTCGAGTTTAACAAGGGATCCACATCCGCCGAGGCTACTCTGCAAATTTGTGTTGTGTATGGGGAAGATACTATTGCTCCGAGGACAACCCGCAAATGGTTTGAGCGATTCCGAGGTGACAATTTGGACCTCAACGACTCTCCACGCACAGGTCGTCCATCTCACTTTGATGAGGATCACTTGAACCATCTCATCCACTTGGATCCGCATCAAAACTCACGCAAATTGGCCACTGAGATGGACTGTGATCAGGCCACAGGGGTGCGATACCTGGAACGTATGGGAAAGGTCCAGAAACTGGGGTCTTGGGTGCTTCACACACTCTCACCGAAGACAACAAGAATCAGTGTGTTGCCATATGTGGTTCCTTGCTCGCTCGTTATAGCGAATGTTCTCAGCAACAGAAACTATTTCTGTTACGTATTGTTACTGGAGATGAAAAGTGGTGACTGTACGTGAATTTCAGGCATCGGAGGAAATGGTTAAGCCCAAACAAGACGCCCACACCACGTACAAAACATGCTCTTCATCCTGCGAAGATCATGTTGTGTGTCTGGTAGGATATGGAAGGCATTATTCACTGGGAAATGCTCCCGAGGAATCGGACTATCAAGGCTGCACTCTACTGTAAACAACTCCGCCGTGTGGAGGCGCAGAAGAAACGGCCACATCGGCGCCATGGTGTCCTTCTCCAACATGATAACGCACGCACTCACAGTGCAAACATGACCATAATGGCCTTCATCAGGACATGAAATGGGAGATCCTTCCACATCCGGCCTATTCCCCAGATGTCGCCTTTTCAGACTAACACCTGTTCTGATCTCTGTCGAATGCAGTCCGTGGCAGAATGTTCAACAATGATGTTGATCCCCAGAATTTCCTTGATGATTTCTTCTCAGCAAAACCTGCACGTTTTTTTCAAGAATGGCATTGCTGACCTATCCAGACGTTGGGACACCATCGTAAACAATGGGGAGGGGGGGATACATAGTTGATTGTTGCCGTTTTTCTTTCTGATATAATACATTTCTGTAGTGCGGTGAAAAAAACGGCATGAACTTATGCGTCAACCCAATATATGGGACTTATAACGCAACGTCACGTAACGTAATTAACCTCACAAATTCATAATATATAGAATTTATATAAAATTTATGACTGCAAAACTTGTGGTTTTTAGATAAAATAAAAATAGATACACAAGATTGGTATCCCTTTCCGCCCCATAGTCAGCAATATTGGCTCAGCTACACATAAGTTGGCCAAGTTTCTATCTTCAAAACTATTCACCTTAACGGCTTCTTCGAACAAAACATCTGCAAAAAATTCCATTGAGTTTGTCAGTCGACTAAAACGACATCCGTACAAGGATCAGTTCATGTTATCCTTCGATGTGAAATCCATGTTCACAAGTATCCCACTGAATTGGAGCCCTCGAATCATTGAAAGCTAGTCTCACTGAACATCATTTCAGCCAACCGGAAGTAGAAGATATTTTGAAACTAGTGGAAATTTGTACCAGACCAAACAGTTTCGTTTTTCGTGGAAGATTTTTCCAACAGACGGAAGGCCTTGCAATGGGTAGCCCACTGTCGCCTATTTTATGCGAAGTCTATATGCGTCACTTTGAGGACAAACTCTTTCAGCTGGTTACATTTGACCTATGGATTCGATATGTAGATTATACCTTTGTTCTCTGGAACGGCATAAATTCGGGAATACCTAAATTAGTTGAACTTAACAATTCAATTGATCCTCATATACAGTTTACATATGTGACTGAAAATAATGGTTGCTTAATATTCCTTGACGTTCTTATGTCACGCTCTGAACGATCCTTTATAAGAACAGTTTATCGAAAACCATTTGCTGTTTCCTTACCCCCACATGCAAAATCAAATCACCAATGGAAACAGAAAGTCTCTGTCTTCTACGCATACGTATATCGTGTAATACATATATGCTCAACTGAGGTTTCCTTGCAGAAAGAGCTTGATTTTCTTAAACGAATTGCTGTACACAGAGGATATACTCATTCCATTATAGGCACAAAGCTGTCCAAAAATTTAGGAAACCGAAGCCTGTCTGCTCACTCACGCCAATAGACAACCCAATACGACAGAATTGGGTGGTTATCCCATTTGCTCCCCAGATTTGCTTCAGAATTTTAATTTCAAAGTTATTTTCAAACCCATAAACAAGATAAATTTTTACGGATCAAAAGACTACGTCGAAGACATAAATTCCTGGGTAATTTATCAGATACCTTGTGAATGTGGACTTTCATATATAGGACAGACCCACAGGGCTTTAAATTTCCGCGTGAAGGACAAGACCTACGTACGGAACTGTGAACTAAAAAACTCGTCTATAGCCCAACATTGTCACGAAAATAACCACAAATGTTTGTTTGAAAACGCTACACTCATTGATATACCTGATTCGACTATCAAGCTTAATGTATTAGAAGCTTTCCACATATACCGGAACTCTTCGCAGCTTGTCAACGATATGACATCGACTCCATTTCTTTCAAGCGCGTGGAAACAACTCAACAAAAGCCATGACCGTCAGAACTCTGATGATCTCACAATGATTTGAATGTTTACGTTCCATTCGTCCTGATGATGCCAAGCAAATAGTTCTGCGAAACTATAGTCGATACATAATAAACCTTTGTGGTAAACGTTGGTATTTTTATTTTATATATTGAATTTGTCGGCAGTTTGTTGCTAAAATAGCCTTTGAAAACAAAGGGTCCGCAATAAAAGAAGCGTTCAAAAGAATATACACCGAAGAACCCAAACCTTATGACCACCTGTCTAATATGATGTTAGTCCTCTGCGTGCTATCAAAACAGGTCTTGCCCGACAAGGATTTCTAAAGGTGTCTTCACATGATTTTTTGGATTGGAGGTTTAACGACCTCCGTGAGCAACTCAATGGGCTATAAGCAGTCGCCCGTCCCTAATTTAGGGTCACTGGTTCCAGGGAAGGGAGAGAGCCAGTGCCGTAAGACAAACACAACATCCATGCCTCACCGGGATTCGAACCCGGACCCCGTTCGGACGAATGATCAGAGGCCATCGCTTAGACCACTGCGCCACCGGGGGCGGCTCACATGATTTGTAAAGGCGTCTTGTAGTATCTGGTGCCAATACGTTACCAACAGATCCTTTAACTCTTAGAAGCTACGTGATTGAGCCTCCGAAGATCAGATTTGCTGTTTCAACGCAAACCACAGATGCTCCATTGGATTGATGTCAGGAGAATTTGGAAGGCAAGGCAAAACCTGGAACCATTCTCTAACGATCCGGGCAGTGTGGCATGGCGCAGTATCTGCGAAAGAAGTCACTACTAAAGGCGAATGCCGTTGCCCTGAAAGGATGTACCTGTTCAGCAATGATGTTTAGGTAGATGGTAGACGTCATAGTTTCCTGCACCTGAATGACTGGACCCAGGATTCCCCAGCAGAACATTGCCCTAAGCATTACACTTCCTCCATCGGCTTGTTTTCGTTGCTGTGAAAGGATGTACCTGCTCTGCAAAATTGTTTAGGTAGATGGCCGACGTCATAGTTCCCTGCACCTGAATGACTGGACCCAGGATTCTCCACAGAACACTGACCAAAGCATTACACTTCCTCCATCGGCTTGTTTTCGTTGCCATGAAAGGATGTACATGGTCAACAGTGATGTTTAGGTATATGGTAGACGTCATAGTTTCCTGCACCTGAATGACTGAACCCAGGATTCCCCAGCAGAACATTGCCCTAAGCATTACACTTCTTCCATCGGCTTGTTTTCGTTGTTATGAAAGGATGTACCTGCTCTGCAATGATGTTTAGGTAGATGGCCGACGTCATAGTTTCCTGCACCTGAATGACTGGACCCAGGATTCCCCATCAGAACATTGCTCAAAGAATTACACTTCCTCCATCGGCTTGTTTTCGTTGCCATGAAAGGATGTACCTGGTCAGCAGTGATGTTTAGGTAGATGGTAGACGTCATAGTTTCCTGCACCTGAATGACTGGACCCAGGATTCCCAAGCAGAACATTGTTCAAAGCATTACACTTCCTCCATCGGCTTGTCTTCGTTACCTTCTAAGGATGTACCTGGTCAGCAGTGATGTTTAGATTGGTAGTAGACGTCATAGTTTCCTGCATATAACTGGACCCATGGTCTCCCAATAGAACATTTCCCAAAACATCATTACACTTCCTCCACAGGCTTGTTTTCGTCTCACGGTACATTTTGGTGATAACAATTCACCAGATAAACGACGCTCAGCTGCCTACATGGTGTAGTAGGAAACGAGACTGTTCGAAACGAACGACCTTCTTCCAATCATTCGAGGCCCAGTTTTGCTGCTCGTGTGCCCATTGTAGGCGCATTAGACGGTGAATAGAGGTTAGCATGGCTACTCGGAGTGTCTTGCGGCTAAGCAGCCCCATTTTCAGGAGGGTTCTATGTACTGTGTGTTCTGACACATTACTCCCGTCACCAGCATTCAAATTTCGGGTGGCTTGTGCTATACGGGATAGCCTTCGCTCACTTCTAGCATCAGTGAGCTATGGTCGGCCCACAACTTACTTGCAGTTCGTGGTTTTCCCCTTATCGGGCCACCTTTTGAAAATACTCACTACGGTTGATCGTGGGCACTCCACGAGTCTTGCCGTCTCGGAAATGCTCTGACCCAGTCGTCTAGCCATTACAATTCGTCCTTTGCGAAACTCGCTTAATTGCTGGCTTTTCCATCTGAAGAACAAGAATAACACAGATTAACAGAGCTCAGTATTAGGTGTTATTTATACTGTTTCATGACCTTCACACGCACCGTCGTTTACTTGCAGTTACTTCGATTTACATAACGACAGGCTGGTCATAATGTTTTGGCTGTTCAGTGTATAACGCCTACACTGTAGATGGCTTATCCAGCATGCACGAAGCGTTCTCATCCTTGTGATTCTTTAAGTTTCAGGCTTTAAAAAGTATAAACTAAGCTTTTAAAATAGCGTCCAATTTTAAATAGTAGCTTTTCTTTCTTTCTTTCTTTTATTGGAGGTTTAACGACCACCGTGAGCAACTCAATGGGCTATAAGCAGTCGCCCGTCCCTAATTTAGGGTCACTGGTTCCAGGGAAGGGAGAGAGCCAGTGCCGTAGGACAAACAAAACATTCATGCCTGACCGGGATTCGAACCCGGACCCCTTACGGACGAATGATCAGAGGCCAGCGCCTTAGACCACTGCGCCACCGGGGCGGCTTAAATAGTAGCTGTAATAAGTAATGAGCGGATATTTTTAAATGCTGAAATCTGGATAAACTTAAATTGATAGAGGTTAATACAGGGTGATTCAAAAGTCCCCAAACTCTATTTTTAAAACGTATTTGCTGTAAAGCCATAAAAGGTATCCGAGTATTGCTGCTTGTGGTTGTTGTGTGTGGCCTTGGAGAACGAGCTGCGCCACGTGATAGTACCACGTGACACTGCGCTTGCGAGGGCGCTGGCAAGCAGTAACGTTCAGTCAGTCATGAATCTCACGCAAGAACAGAGAGCCGCTTTGTTAGAAGTTTATTTTGCGGAAAAAACTTACCAACGTTGCATCTAGCTTTTTCAAAGGAAGTTTCCTGATGCTCCTATACCAGGGAAAACAGCTGTGTATGACCTTGTGAACCGGTTTCGCAAGACAAACGGTGTTCAGGATAAGCCTAAAAGCGGCCGTCCGTCCGTGGTGGCGACCACGTTTCTAGATTCACGTTTCCCTGTAGTGCTCGCCCCGGAAGTCACTTCGGCGGGTGTCTCAAGAGTTAGGGTCATCGTATTCAGCCTTCCAGAGGGCTACTAAACGTACATAATCCTAGTAGTGCAAGAGCTAAGTCCTTTGTACTCTGAAAAGCGCATTGCCTACTGCCAATGGTTTAAGAGTTTCACGCGCAACAATGTGGTTAACCAGCTTAACAGCACTTTTTTCAGTGACGAGGCATGGTTTCATTTGAATGGATACGTCAATAGCCAAAACACTCGCATATTGGCTGCGGAGAATCCACACGCATTGCATGAGGTTGGACTTTACTGTCAGAAAGTTGGAGAGTGGTGCGCTATGTCTAAACGGCGAACTGTAGGGCCATTTGTTTTTCGACACAACTGTAAATTCCGCTGTGTATGCAGACATCATTGATCAATTTGTAGCGATGTTGCTCCATCTTCACCAAGATGGAGCAACGTGCCACACATCAAACGACATAATGGAGATGCTTCGTGAGTTCTTCCACGATCGATTAATCTCGAAAAAACTTTGGCCGCCTCGCTCACCAGACTTGAGTCCTCCAGACTTTTATTTGTGGGGCTATCTGAAAGACACAGTTTGCCACAACAACCCTAAGACGGTACCGGATCTGTGGAACAACATCATTACAGCCGTGAGGGACATACCAGCCAACACGCTGAAAAAAGTGTCCTCCAACATGTGTCGTCGGGTGAATTTGTGTCTTCAACAGAATGGTGGACAGTTCCAGCATCTATTGTAAAGTGGTTTTCGTTACCTGTAAGTATGAGTGTCAATATAACAGTATATAAAAATAGTTACACATCACTATATTCGTGGTAGAAATATTTGAATTCAGAGTTAGGGGACTTTTGAATCACCTTGTATACATCAAATACGTGGAGATAATGTAAATGGACGATGTCATCGCTCTGTTCCCGTTATTTTATAAACAACGCATGGCAACTGAAAACTTCTGTTCCGAAATCGCTGGGATCGAGCACCAGATCTCTCGATAACTAGTCGAGTGCGTTCGCATTTACGCTAAAGCGCCAACAGTTCTCAGCACCATGCGTTGATAATTAGCGGCACTGTAGCGTAAAGGTTAAAGTAATTGTTTGTTTTATTTTAAATATTTGTTTGCTTCAGAGATTTTTTTTTTTTTTTGATTGGAGGTTTAACGACCACCGTGAGCAACTCAATGGGCTATAAGCAGTCGCCCGTCCCTAATTTAGGGTCACTGGTTCCAGGGAAGGAGAGAGCCAGTGCCGTAAGACAAACACAACATCCATGCCTGACCGGGATTCGAACCCGGACCCCTTACGGACGAATGATCAGAGGCCAACGCCTTAGACCACTGCGCCACCGGGGCGGCCTTCAGAGATTGGAAACTGAGACTTAAGAACAACGGCGCTGAAAACGTAGATGCGTATGAGTTAAACCGGGGCATCACATTATTCATTATAGTAGAGGATCGATGTTTTTTTGTTTTTGTTTTTATTGGAGGTTTAACGACCACCGTGAGCAACTCAATGGGATATAAGCAGTCGCCCGTCCCTAATTTAGGGTCACTGGTTCCAGGGAAGGGAGAGAGCGAGTGCCGTAAGACAAACCCAACATCCATGCCTCACTGGGATTTGAACCCGGACCCCTTTCGGACGAATGATCAGAGACCATCGCTAAGACCACTGTGCCACCGGGGTGGCAATGTTTTTTTCAGTATGCATAATTAATACTCTAAATTCTTCCCATCCGTAAACACGTGTGACAATTAATGAAAACCGCACTTAATTTACCAGCACTGGATTATGAAAAAACTGTGGAATAAATCTCGCTCCTGTACCTTGACCTTTAACCCCATTTCGATGATATTAAGCAGAATTGATTGAGTATACCTACGGAACAACATACTAAAGTTTTGTCGCAATAGAAGAATTTTTAGTCAAGTTACGAGAATAATGGCTGTGGAATAAATCTCGCTCCAGTGCCCTGACCTTTGACCACATTTCGATGATATTCAACGGAACCGGTTCAGTGTGCCTCCGGAACAACATGAAGTTTTGTCGCAATCGAACCATTTTTCCGTAGGTTATTAAGCATAAGGGCGATGGAATGGATCCCGCTCCTATGTCCTGACCTTTGACCTCATTTCGTCCATTTTCAACAGGTTTCGTCTCCAGATTGTTTCCTACCACATATTAAAATTTCATCGAAATCGAACCATTTTTACGCGAGTAATCGTGCGGAGAGGCAGACGGACAAACCTGGAGCATATACGCTTCTTCAACCTACGGTTGAAAAGCGTAAAAAAACTAGCATACATCTTTCCCTATAACGAAGTAAATTTCTCCGTCATTTCTGTCCACGCCAGGATTCGAACCCGGATCCCCTCATTCCGGAATAAGTCACTCTACCAATTGAGCTACGCGGACGTTTTATTCTGATTCCTATCTGCCTTTATGTCGTGTGCGTCCTTCGGGCAGGTACGTCACATCTCCTGGTACGTTACATCATCTCCCCCTTATTTCTTTTTTTATTTTTTTTTTTTCGAAGTGCTGGAGATGGGATTCTCTTATTTTTCCTATCTCGCGGTGTGGAAAGAACATCACACCAATGCGAGATTTTGAACGGTCGGGTCATCCGGATAGTTCGGGCGCCATTATAACGAAGTAAATTTCTCCGTCATTTCTGTCCACGCCAGGATTCGAACCCGGATCCCCTCATTCCGAAATATGTCACTCTACCAATTCAGCTACGCGGACGTTTTATTCTGATTCCTATCTGCCTTTATGTCGTGTGCGTCCTTCGGGCAGGTACGTCACATCTCCTGGTACGTTACATCCCTTATTGTGCTGACATGGCCGGTGCTTGACTCATTTGTTACGTTTTCGGGATTCAAGGCACGTCAGGTCTCTGTGAGGCCTTTTCTTTGTTTTCCTCCTTTGCTGCTATTACTTTTTAATTGCTCATAAATATCTCGGATTTATGATGTCATAATGTAACAGCATAAATATTGAAATAAAATATACACTTCTGGCCACCCAAAATGCAGCACCAAGAAAGAAGCATCCGATTGGCCTGAAATTCGCAGCATGCGTCGCCCGCGAGAGGACATGCAAACGATTAGGATTGCAGGTATAACGAAGTGAATTTCTCCGTCATTCTAATCCGCGCCAGGATTCGAATCCGGATCCCCTCACTCCGGAATAAGTCACTCTACCAGTTGAGCTACGCGGACATTTCATTCTGATTCCTATCTGCCTTTATGTCGTGTGCGTCCTTCTGGCAGGTACGTCACATCTCCTGGTACGTTACATCATCTCCCTCGTGTGCGTCCTTCTGGCAGGTACGTCACATCTCCTGGTACGTTACATCATCTCCCCCTTATTTTTTTTTTTTTTTTTTTCGAAGTGCTGAAGAAGGGATTCTCTTATTTTTCCTATCTCGCGGTGTTAAAAGAACATCACACCATTGCGAGATTTTGAACGGTCGGGTCATCCGGATAGTTCGGGCGCCATTATAACGATGTGAATTTCTCCGTCATTTTTATCCGCGCCAGGATTCGAACCCGGATCCCCTCACTCCGGAATAAGTCACTCTACCAGTTGAGCTACGCGGACATTTCATTCTGATTCCTATCTGCCTTTATGTCGTGTGCGTCCTTCTGGCAGGTACGTCACATCCCCTGGTACGTTACACAGGGCATATGCAAATTATGTGCGCCTGGCACGCCACCGGGAAGCACTGTAAGAAGGGTGCACAGAAGGCGGGGTGTAAGTAGTGGAAGTGTGTTGTGCTTCCAGACCTGTGCAAGGGAAGCTTCCCGATGCCTCGTCTCAGAATACGGCAGTCATCCCAGCACGTTTCGGAGTTCGACAGAGGACGAACAGTTGCTTATCGCGACAGCGGTTTATCGTACCGAGACATCGGCTCCCGTGTGGGACGACATCCAGCCACAGTGAGGCGAGTATGGATTCGGTGGGTGCAGGGGAGACGGACGGACCGACGTGAGCGATTGCAGCAGCCGCGGCACACCACCGAACGAGAGGACCGGCATGTTGTGCGGCAGGCATCGACGGCTAGCACCGCCACATCACGAACGTTAGCGCAGGAATTAGGGTGTGTTGCGCAACACCCGTGTCAGCACGTACCGTTCGACGTCGTCTGCAGCAGCGGGGACTTGTCGCACGGAGCCTATTGCTCCGATTACCATTGACGTTACACCACCGGCGAGTGCGGCGGCAGTGGGCCGTTGAACGCCGCACCTGGACTACGGAATGGCACGAAATTGTCTTCTTCGACAAATCCCGCTTCTGCCTGCAGCACCACGATGGTCGGATCCGCGTGTGGCGGCACCGCGGCGAGAAACTGTATGACGCCTGCATTGTGCATCGCCATACCGGTCCGCCGCCAGGAGTTATGGTTTGGGGCGCAATTGGATACGACACCAGCACCCCTCTGGTACGCATCGCCGGTACACTCAACAGCCACCGCACCATGTCCGACGTTTTGGAGCCTGTAGTCCTCCCTTACCTGCAGGACCTGCCAGCGGCCACATTTCAACAGGACAATGGGCGCCCACATGTGGCACGCATCGTGCAACAATTCTTCACGGCCCACCAGGTGTCACTGCTGCCATGGCCCGCCTGTTCTCCCGATATTTCGCCCATCAAACACGTCTGGTTGCTGATCGGCAGCCGAGTGGGCCGGCAAGCACCACCCGCGGCTACGCCTGATGACCTGTGGCAACGTGTGGAAGCAGCCTATACCGACATACCCAAAGTCCACATCCAAAGCCGCTTTCGTTTGATGCTGCGGCGTGTAGCGGCCGTTCTTGCCAGCCATGGGGGCCACACGAACTATTGATGTCTGCGTGTTCCGCAAGTCGCACGGGCATGTAAGCTCAATCGTTCCATCTTGGTATGTGTTGTTCTGTGTCCAGTTAATCTGGCTTTGCTATATCGTGTCCTTCTTGGTGCTGCATTTTGGGTGGCCAGCAGTGTATATACACTGAAGAACAATTGAATTGGAGACAGCTGGCGTTACGCAAATATGGGGCTGTGGTCGGCCCTGTAAACGGAAACGACATGACGTATGCAGCGATCCGACAATATAAGGAGTGATGCGACGGGGATCAGTAAGAGTCGGACGCAGTATGGGTAAGACGAAGGATCTAAGCGCATTTGATCGTGGGCAAATTGTCGGGGCCCGACGAATTGGTCACTCCATCTCGGAAGTCGTGCAGGCACTGGGATTTTCATGAACCACTGTGTCACGGGTGCACCGTGAGTACATCGAATCTGGTAAAACCATCCCTGCAAGGACCAACTACTGTGGACAACAGCGTGTGTATAAGCAGAGCCATCGTCGGCTAGCTCGCATTGTAACAGCGGATAGACGGGCCACAGTGCAAGAAATCACTCGGCAATTTAACGCTGGTGCACAAAAACGTGTAAGCAGCCACACCATCCAGAACCATCTCATCGCAATGGGGTACAGAATCCATCGTCCCACGAGGGTACCGCTGCTAAGCGCACATCACAGGGTGCAAAGATTAGTATGAGCGCGGGAACATCGCCACTAGACCCTAGACATGTGGAAAAATGTTGCCTGGACTGATGAGTCGAGATTCACGTTGGTACATGCGGATGGCAGGATACGAGTTCGGGGCAAACCACATGAAGCGATGGATCCTTCTTGCCAGCAGGGTACTCTTCAAGCTGGTGGGTGTGGCATTCTCGTCTGGGGACTGTTTACGTGGACTGAAATGGGACCCCTGGTACGTGTGATATCGTCCCTCACAGGTCAACGTTACCGGGATATCCTGGATGACTATTTGCTCCCGTTTGTGCTTCTTCAACATCCCACTGGGGACCTCATCCTGCAACAAGACAACGCACCGTGCCATCGCTCCCGAATTGTATCCGAATGGTTGGATGAACACTCCACCGACGCGACCTCGCTTCCTTGGCCAGCTAGATCACCTGACCTCAATCCCATCGAGCACATCTGGGATGCTATCGAGAGAGATGTTCGAGGCTCTGACCCCACCTCCTCCGTCAAATCTTCGTGAACTGTGGAAGCTTGTTCAGGCGTCGTGGATCCGTATGGCTTTCCAACGCTTCCGGTCTCTTGCAGAGTCCATGCAGAGACGAATCGCCGCCGTCATCAGGGCGAAAGGTGGTGCTACACGTTACTAGGGAGGTATCTCTAATTCAATTGCTCTTCAGTGTATATTGACAAAAGTCATTGGACACCCCTTCAAAATCAAATGAACGGATCTGCTGCGTTGTTAAGATGCGTGGTACAGCTGCAAACGCTATATAAACATACCTGCAGCTGACCGCGATCATATTGCACTGTGAGGTTAAGTGAAAATGTCGCGGCTGGAGAGAACTGACTTTGAGAAAGGAAAGATTGTTGGGTGTTGTATTAGTGGGTTGTCCACAAGAGAAACCGAGAGGCGTTTAAACATACCCAAGTCAACTGTTTTGGATGTACCGAAAAAGTGGAAGACACATCGCGTGTCTGAAGCAGCAAAACGTACCGGCAAACCAAAGAAAATCAGTGATAGAGGGCATCGAAGCCTCAGGAGAGTCGTTACAGCTAATCGACGGAGTACTGCAAAGCCTCAGTGTACAAGTAAGCAAAAATGCTGGAACCTCGGTATGTACTACACGTACCATTGGCAGAGAACTTCATTACATGAGTTACCGTGGTCGTGCGGCTGCTCATAAGCCTTTCATCTCCACTCGGAATGCTGCTCGTCGTTTGGCATAGTGTAAAAAACTTTTATCGTGGACCGTAGATCAATGGAAACGGGTCCTATGGACTGATGAATCCAGATACACGATCCATCAATCTGATGGCCGTGTGTGGGTATGGCGGCACCGGGGGAACGCTATTTACCACAGTGTACTGGTCCTTCGGTCAAGTTTGGAGCTGAGGGTGTATTCGTGTGGGGATATTTTTCGTGGTATAGTCGCTGCCCATTGGTTATCATGCACAAACCTGTTAACCAGCACGTCTACGTCGATATTCTTAACAATTATGCCCTACCAACTCTGCAGAAATACCGAGCCTTGTTGGTACCATCAGGATAATGCATCGAGCCATAAAGCAAGGACTGTTACGGCATGTTTTGACGATAATTACTTATTGTGTGTGGACTGGCGAGCACATAGCCCTGATCTTATTCCCATAGAGCACCTATGGGATGAATTAGAACGCCACATAAGAAGTTTGGTACCAAGGCCCACTACTAAGCAACAGTTAGCTGCCGCATTATGTACCGAATGGAAGCGCATACTTGTAGCTGTGTTCTAAAACCTTGTCGAAAGGATGTCTGGAATGGTCAGTGCATACACTAAGGCCAAAGGTGGATTTAGAATCGCTTTAATGTAACAAAAACTGAGGAGACGAACAACATGGAATCGTCTCAAAGAAAAGAAAAAGAACAGGAATGATACATACTGATAAAAGCTGATTCAAGGCTTCTTGAATTGGAAGAGGAACTACGAAGGATTAAGTGGGACATCGTCGGGCTAAGTGAGGTAAGGAGAAAAGGACAAGATCTCATTGAACTGAAAAGAGAACATCTCTTCTACTATCGTGGGACAGATACTGGCAGAACTAGTGGTGTTGGATTTATAATAAACAAGAAACTGAAGGATAAAGTTGTAGAAGTTGAAAGTTCCTCTGACAGAGTTGCACGACTCGTTATCCAACTCTCGAGAAGATACCAGACTCAGATTACTCAAACTTATGCACCCACCACAAGTCATCCTGAAAAAGAAATTGAAGAATTTTAAGAGGAAATTCTTCATCTAAATATAATAAAGGCAAGCAGCACCTAAAGATAGTTATGGAAGATTTCAATGCAAAAAGAGGGCAACGGCAACAGAATGAAACTTCAGTAGGTAAAATCGGTCACGGCAACAGAAACCAACGTTGAAATACTCTCGCTGAGTTTGCAGAGGCAGAAGGGTTTTTCATCTTGAACTCCTTTTTCAAGAAAAAGCCACACAGGAAATGGACATGGAGACATCCAAATGGGACGACAAGTGAAATTGATTTTATTATGTGTAACTAAAAATTCGTCATCGAAGACTGCAGTGTGCTAAACAAGTTCAACACAGGTAGTGACCATAGATTGGTGAGATGTAAGATGCACCTCAACACTAAACTCGAACGTGGCAAGCTCATAAGACAAACAAAATGTATTGACATAACCAGCCTTAAAAAACACCATAATGCCTTCAAGTTGGAACTGAAGAACAGATTCTTTGCTTTAGAAGGCCTAACATCGGAAGAAGTGGATATTTCTGAAGTTAACAGAAAAGTAACCAAAGCTCTTATGGAAACAGCAACAAAATTAGCTGGGTCTAAGAACAAGTTACGTGTGAACAAATTATCAGAAAAAAACAAGATGTTGATGCAACTAAAGAAGAGAGATGAGGACAACTAAAGAAGATGTGACTTCCAAAGTGGAATATATAGAGCTATGCAAGACAGCACGAAAAAGTATCACTGAAGACGTAAGGAAATTCAACTGTGAGCTAGTGAGGAAAGCAATTGAAAACAACCAAAGCCTAAAGATAGCAAAGGGACATCTCAGTAAGGGAAGAAAACAGATTATGGCTCTGAGAAAAGAAGATGGTTCTATAACAAGAAATAGAGGTGAAATTTTGACAAGAGTGAAAGATTTCTACTCCAAATTATATGAAAGGGATGATACATGTACTCCAGACATCATGAAAAGTACCAGTACCAGAGTTCTTCCAGTCCTCCCAGCAGAAGTTGCACATGCAATCCAGAACATGAAGCGGGGAAAAGCTCCAGGAGAAGATCGAATTACTGTAAACATCATACAAGAAGCAAATGGAGAAATCGAAACAGTACTCGCCCAAATAAATTTTCACTTGATGCCTTAATGAAGGGAAGATTCCTGAGGATTGGAACAACGCTACAATGATCTTGCTACATAAAAAAGGTGACATTGAGGATCTCAGGAACTACAGACCTATCAGCCTCCTATCAGTGGTTTATAAAATCTTCACTAAAGTTCTTTCACACCGTTTGAAGGTGACACTGGACATGGCTCAACCGAGAGAACAAGCTGGATTCAGGAGTGGCTACAGCACAATAGATCATATCCACGTACTGAGAGAACTAATTGAAAGAGCGAGGAAATATGAACTTCCATTGTGCATGGCTTTTATCGATTATGAAAAAGCCTTTGATTCGGTGAAACCATCAGCAGTTACAATGGCTCTGAAATCCTGCGGTATTGAAGATGCATACATTAATATTATTAATAACATCTATGAAAATGCAAGTGTAAAGATTCGGCTGTTTGAAAATACAACACACATAAAAATTGGAAAGGGAGTGAGACAAGGTGACACCATATCTCCGAAGCTCTTTAATGCCACATTAGAAAATGTATTTCAGTCAATGAACTGGGAAAACAAATGGATAAAGATTAATGGAGATTATCTAACCCACCTTCGTTTTGCTGATGACGTAGTCATTTTTGCAACTACCCCATCAGAGCTACAGAGTATGATCCAGGAACTTGCTGACAAGAGTAAAGAAGTGGGATTAAAAATGAACTTTCAGAAGACAAAAGTGATGTTCAATGCTTTTTACAAGAAATGAAGATTTATCGATTGATGGAGAAAAGCTGGAGATAACAGACACGTACGTTTATCTTGGACAGCAGATATCAAGTGAGGGTCACATTGATGACGAAATTAATCGGCGTACAAAACTTGCCTGGAGAGCTTTTGGAAGAAACAGCATAATTTTCAAGAGCAATATGCCATTATGTCTTAAAAGAAAAGTGTTTGATCAATGCATCCTTCCAGTGCTTACGTATGGTGCAGAGGCGTGGACCTTAACTAAAAAAGACATACAAAGGCTGCAGACAACTCAAAGACGCATGGAGAGGTGCATGCTTGGTTCAACCAGGAGAGATAAGAAGAGGAACTCGTAGATCAGAAAAATGAAATGAGTGGAAGACATCATGATCAGAGTTAAATCCCTGAAATGGCAATGGGCTGGACATACTGCCAGAAGGACAGACCATCGATGGACAGCCGAAATTTTAGATTGGATTCCAAGGGACAGGAAAAGACCCAGAAGAAGACCACATGGAAGATGGGTGGATGAAATTCGAAAGTATGCGGGAGTGACATGGAGCAGACTGGCACAAGACAGACCGTTGTGGAGGAAACTTGGGGAGACCTTCGTCCAGCAGTTGATTGATAATGGTTGACAATGATGATGATGATGATATACATTGAATGAGTAATGACAAATTTACAACGTGATGCAAACAGAGCAATGCTTGAGGAAGAACAAAATGATCAGAGGCGGGGAACCGCAGTGCGAAAGAACATCAAAAAGTTAATGCAGAGTCTTAACTCACCGTTAGATATAACGGGCTTGGTGTAACAGCAAACCACGGGGTCACTGGCGACCACGTAGCATAGAAAGAGCTTTCACGGCATGCGGAGACGGCAGACTGATACTCCTGCTGTAAGCGGGAGAGGAGGCGATTGCGGAAATGTCAGAGTAGGGCAGCACTGGCTTGAATGGAAGACGCAGGAGGAGGTAAACTGCTGAGTTGCTGATAATACACGTAGATGACGTGTTTCACCAACACAAACACGTAAGAACACACTGATGGAAGGAGCACAGGCGGATGAGCACAGAGGAGAAGATGCTGGTATGCTGCAAAAGTGAGGTCGACGGTGCAGGAGCGACGAGCGATGGAGAACGCCAGATGTAGCAGAGGTAGTACAACAGGCCAGTAAAGGTAGATGCGCGGAACGTCCGCCTACTGCGCGCAAAATGAGCAAAGAGGGAAAGAGAGAAGTGTCATGTGCGGAAATGTCAGAGTAGGGCAGCACTGGCTTGAATGGAAGACGCAGGAGGAGGTAAACTGCTGAGTTGCTGATAATACACGTAGATGACGTGTTTCACCAACACAAACACGTAAGAACACACTGATGGAAGGAGCACAGGCGGATGAGCACAGAGGAGAAGATGCTGGTATGCTGCAAAAGTGAGGTCGACGGTGCAGGAGCGACGAGCGATGGAGAACGCCAGATGTAGCAGAGGTAGTACAACAGGCCAGTAAAGGTAGATGCGCGGAACGTCCGCCTACTGCGCGCAAAATGAGCAAAGAGGGAAAGAGAGAAGTGTCATGCGGTGGAGAAAGGAGGGAACGGGGAGCCGGTTATGAAGCAAGAGCCAGTGGGTATTGAGTTCAAGCGGGGACGAAAGAGTGGAGCGGGAAGCAGCCCAGACAGTAGAAACAGTAGCAGGAGGGACACCGTGGATAGGGAGAGGTGAAGAAGAAGCAGACAAGGAGAGAAACCGATAGAGGGATTTAGTAGTGAACGAGAACAGAGAAAGAGACAGGTCAGAGACACGCAGAAAGAAGGGGAGTGGTTGCGGAGCAGAAAGTACAGCGACAAGGCCAAGAGGAGTTGCGAGCTCAGGAAACTGAGAAATGATAGCAGAGCAGAGAGAGTCGTAGACCTAGCGAGCTGAAGGAGAGGAGAGAATAGCAGGCTGAAGGCTAGAAAAGGAGCGCCAGGAGAGGCCAGGGTTAGTAAGGTAGCGGACCGTTACTACCTCAGCACGAAGCCAGGAGAAGAAGGCGAAGCATAGAAGATGAGGGTGACGAAGTAGCGAGGAGAAGAATAGAGGTTCAGAGAGAAGGTCGAGAGTAGAAGAGGGAGGGGAGCGAATAAGAGGGAGAGAACGCAGGAAAGTGAGGGCCTCAGAATAGGCAGGAGGTAGTTTGGAGGGAAGAGAAGGAAAGCAATCCATTAGTACAAAAGAGGAGAAAGCAAAATGAGGGTTGTGTGGGGAGGTGAAGACGTCGCGTACAACGACGGCCGACGGAACAGGAGCAGTGAAAAGACGGAGGAACGTGTCGATGCGGCTGGCTCGACAGTAGAGCTGAACATCAATGAGCCCAATTCCACCACGAGCTGGAGGAAGACAGAGCTTGGTGACAGCGACCCAGTGATGACCGGACCACACCACACGGGTGAGGCAACTGGTGATTTCTCGGTGGCAGTAAAGTGGAGGAGATGAGGTAATCCAGGAGTACTAACACAGAGAAATAAGATGGGTGCGTGCAAGGTTGACTCGTTGATAAAACGACGTGCAGAATTGGGCACAGCGCCAATAGGTAGCTGCTCGAATGAGACGTAGACGAAGCGCACTACGGGTGGCTGTTGAAGAAGCATGAGGCGAGCCAAGAAACACCCCAAGGATGCGCTGAGCCAACGAGGACCAGGTGGCTCCCCACGGGGAGTCTGTACGACCAGACCACGCACCGCACCACAGTCCAGTGCATTTGGCGGCATGAGTTATGCAGCAGAGCAAGAGGCATAGGTATCAAAAAGACGACGGAACTGAGAGAACTGAGAATCAGCACGGATGCACACGGTGATATCATCAGCGTAAGCGGTGCAGGAGATAGAGTAGGGACGAGTGCTTGCAACTGGTGGTGGTAAAGATGCCTGGAGAGAGTGCTCCACGGAGCGCAAGATCGGCTCCACTGCGATGGCGAAAAGTTGCCCTGATAACGGACAGAGTTGCCTTACACCACGACACAAGGAAATGGGCGCAGTGAGAAAGGAGGCCGTCTTAACGCTGAAAACGGCGTTCCAGTAGAGAGAGAGAGAGTGAAGGAGAGGAACAAAGGAGGGAGGAAAACCAAAGCTGAGAAGAGTGTTAGAAAGATAAGTATGGGAAATATTATCTTATCAAAAACAGAGCGAAGCTCAAGTGAGAAAAGGGCAAGAGGCTCAGAGCGTGCATTAGCAAGGTGAAGGAGGTCGCGGAGAAGCAGAGCATTATGAGAGATAGGACGACCAGGAACGGTGTAAGTCTGATTAGGAGAAAGAATCTACGGGAGAATAGAGTTAAGCCTGCGGGAGTGAAGTTTAGTATAGAGTTTGTAGTCTAGGTTGAGGAAAGAGATAGGACGCCAATTCCCCAAGTCAAGAGGGTCTCCTTTCTTGGGAAAAAGAGCAATATGTGAATCTGTGAAACTCCTCAGGAGAGTAGAACAGTGAAAAGCAGCAGTTAGAGCACAGAGGAGAAAAGGCATGAGCGCGGAGAAGAACGTACGGTAGAAGAGCAAAGGGAGGCCAGGCCGCCCGGACCCGGAACAGCGTGAGGGTTAAGAGAAGAAAAAGAATTGGAGAGCTCACAAGAAGTAGGAGGGCGAAGAAGAGAGTCAGAAAGATGAGGGGGAACTGAAGTAGATTGAAGAGAAGAAGAGAGGCAGAAAGATGAAGGGGGCCTGAGGTAGATTGGAGAGAAGAAGAGAGGCAGAAAGATGAAGGGGGGCCTAAGGTAGATTGGAGAGAAGAAGAGCAGAAGCAGAGGAGGAAGGAGAAGGAGTTTCACAGAATTTATTGGCGAAAACCCGGCGTACCTGAGAGCAAATAACATCTGGATCGAAGGTGATGGTGCCAGACGGAAAACGAAGGTGACGGAGCGAAGTAGACGTACAGCGATCTGACTATATAGATGTGAGGAAGTCGTATGAGCAATCCGCTGGGTTCAGATGTTGTAGACGAAGGCGGATGAGGGCTTGCCGTGCGAGGGGTTCCAGTAGCACTTTGATCTCAGCTTGGTATACAGGGAAGAGCTGATCAGCTAAACTGATGAGGGATAGCATCTGTCGAGCATGATCAAGTTGCATCAATCGAAGGGTCTTCGCTGTAAATGATAGCTGGCGGATGTGGAGAATGAGCTGTTGTTTGGTCTCCAACCAATACAAAAGAGCACAGGGAACAGACTGCAGTCCCTCCCGACGGGCATCGAGGAAGACATGGATGGAAGAACAGAACTCGGAATCACCAAGCAGGGTAGTATCAAAGGTCCATTGGCGGACAGTTCGAAAAGGCGGCGACGCGGCGAACACGGTCAGAGTCACCACGCAGTGGTCGGGGGACGCTGTGGGGTGATGGAGAGAATCTGTCACTGCCGGAAGGAGCGATGGCGAAGCATAATAGCGACCCAAGCAAGCGGTCAGGGGAGCTCGCGTCCCAGACGAATGCCAGGTGTGGGAGGTGTCCGCAGGATGAAGATGCCGGTGGACGTCAACTAGAGAAACATCCGAGACAAGGTCTTGGAGGAGGGAGACTAGGTCTGTGCGGCGCTCACGAGACACTGGCAGGCGATCAAGAGACGGGTTAAGAGTGCAGTTGAAATCACCCCCGAGAAGCACTCGATCAGAGAAAGGAACCTGAGAGAGGGCTCCATGGATGCTCGTGAACTGCAGGGATAGGTGCGTAGAGGAACATGGTACGTATATTGCGTACGGAGAGTGAAGACAGGGTGGTTCGAAACTGATGACGAACACCAGTAGCGAGACCACCGTGCACAGAGTAACGGAAAGCCTGGTGAAAGGTGAAGCCCCAAGTACGCGATCTATGAAAAAGTGTCGATGAGTGGCAGTTCGTCTCCTGCAGAAGGAGTAAGTCGGCCCCAAGGGGCGAGAGATCTTCCAAAACGAGAGCGTTAGCGAGGGGTTAGCAAACCCCCTACAATTCAGAGTGGCGACCTCGAATGGGTAAGTCCGACGTCGGATGAAGGGCAGCTATGACAGCTTTCTGGAATGTGTCGAGGAGATTGGTGATACCACGACACCACAAGACGTAGTCGGGTTGCTTGGCATTATGCCGGAAGAATTTGAGGATGGAGGTTGCTTGGTCAAAGACCTCGGGAAGAACTTCTTCAAACTGCTGTAAAAAGATGAGAGAAGCCTCCCGATTTGTTTTATGAATGAGAAACTTGTAAAGATCTTCAAAGGAGACAGGTTATGAAGGAAGAGAGGCATTGGTAAGCAGAGTGGATAAATCTTCAAACGTCGGCAGAGGACCCTTGGACTTTGAAGAGGAAGAGCAAGAACGTGACAGGGGAGACTTGGATCTTGCTAGACGGGTGGAACGATGTGGGCGGCCAGTCGAAGAAGGTGACTTAATCTTTTCCCTCCGGGCCTCGGTACTGGTAGTAGAGCGACGTTTGCCGTGGATCGATGTCAAGCGAGATGTGGAATCAGAGGAAAGGTCTACCTCATCGTCGGGAGCAAAAGTGCCGACGGTGAATGAAGCTTGAAGATCAGCGGTGTTGTCCTCTGTTGGAGATAGAACACGGGAAGGCAAGGATGAGTCAAACAGAGGAAAATCTGACAGATTGGAGCAAGCAACATTGGAAGACGCGTGTTGATCGAAGGCTTTAATCAGATTTTCGGCAGAACTGGGTCCAGGAGGTGCAGACGCAGGAGAAGGAATGGCATCAGAAACAAAAGATGAGGTAAAATGCTGCCTTGGAGATGCAGGAGTCAGTGGCTCTGCATGGGGCAATGAGCCTGCTGATGGCGGTAAGCCTTGCAGCGTGAGCAATGAGCAGAGGGGAGGAGCTCAAGCCGGCGGCGCTCGTTACCGCAACGAACATCGAGGAACCGTGGAAACTTTATGAGATGCTCTTCCGACGGGAAGATGATGCGAGCAGTTCTACGGAAGCCACAGATATGTTTATCATCGGGGTCGGAGGGGTAAGAGGAGAGAGTCTTCACTGGGCCGACTACTCTGCCGCATCGACTAAGTGCAGCATACAGCATATCATCAGAGATCTCCGGGGGTACTGGATGTAGAGAGACCAGAATGGGACGCTTGGCGATGGATTCGGCTAAGAGGTGACGATCGCCAGTTGATAGGCCCCGAGACTAGACAAGCTCAGCATGTTCTTTCTTCGAAAAATAAACAATCACAGTTCGTGGCTTTCGGGTGAGGTGGGTGATGGCACCAGAAGGAAGCATCTTCTTGAGAGCGGAGCTGTACTGCTTCAAAGGAGTGTTGGGCAGCGCATCAAAACAAACCCCCCAACTCGAAGGTCGAATGAAAACGTTGACCAGCAGGAGAGTTCTCGGGAATGTCTAATAAGATGGTGTCACCGTTGAGAGTAACGTAAGAATCCATAGGGGGCAGACGAGACGAGGAGGAAGCCGGTGGAATACCAGGGCAGCCGCAGAATACGTGCGTGAAGAAGCGCCTCCTCTGGAAGGCATTGACGCAGCATGAGACAATGTACTGGAAGCAGAGGCAGTAGAAACTGTAGAGGGCAAATTAGCGACGCCATCAGAGACGTCCATGTAATTCATCATCATCAGCAGAGGCCAGGGACGTCACATCCACGTTATCAATGGCAGAGTCGGAGACCCGGGCAGGAGAAGAGGTGCAAATTTCAGGAGGAAAATTAAGAGGCTCTCCACTAGCAAGCGAAGATGATTGGTCGGCTGCGACTGACGCTGAGGAGGCGACACGAGGAGCTGCAGCGATGCGGGCGGAAACAGCGCCCTCATCAGCAGATGCCATAAACAATCGCAAAGTTAACGAAGAAAACGACCAGCTCTGTGTGGAAATTAAAACACTGATAATGAAAAAAATATAAGCGCTCACCAACTCGGGAGGGATCTTAAACGAACGCACAGACCGTTAACTTTGCACACACACCGAAGAACAACGATGTGACACACAAAACACGTACGTGAAGCACTCAAACACGAAGCTCGTGAAGACACGTGTTGGCCAAATGTGGACCGACACCGTACTAATGTATGTCAATAAATGCTACGTTGTGTTTCTCTTCTAGTGGTGTTGGATTTATAATAAACAAAATACGAAAGGACAATGTTTCAGAAGTTGAAAGTTCCTCGGACAGGGCTGCACGACTCGTTATCCAACTCTCAAAAAGATACCAGGCTTAGTTTATTCAAGCTTATGCACCCACCACAAGTCATCCTGAAGAAGAAATTGAAGAATTGTATGAGGAAATTCGGAATCTAAATAACAAGGGCAAACTGCACTTGAAGATCATTATGGGTGATTTCAATGCAAAAAGAGGGCAACAGAAGGAAACTTCGGTTGGTAAATTCGGCTATGGGAACAGAAATCAACGTGGAAATACTCTCGTAGAGTTTGCAGAAGCAGAAAGATTTTTCATCATGAACTTCTTCAAGAAAAAGCTACACAGGAAATGGACATGGAGATATCCAAATGGCACGACAAGTGAAATTGATTTTATTATGTGTAACAAAAAAATCGTGGTCGAAGACTGGAGTAAGTGTTAAACAAGTTCACGCAGATGGTGTGGTGTCCATAGAACGGTTAGATGTAAGATGCACCTTAACACTAAACTTGAACGTGGCAAGCTCACAAGACAAACAAATGTGTTGACATAAACCTTCAAGTTGGAACTGAGGTACAGATTCCCTGCTTTAGAAGGCCTAACATCGGAAGAAGTGGATATTTCTAAAGTTAACAGAGAACTCACCAAGGCTCTTATGGAAACAGCAACAAAAATAGGTGGTACCAAGATCAAGTTACATGTGAAGAAAATTTCAGAAGAAACAGAAATGTTGATGCAAAGAATGCGTATATGTAACGCACTCGGCTAGATATCGAGAGTTCTGTTGGTTCATTTCCACAGCGGCGGCTGAAAAACAATTTTTCGGTTGCTGTGTGTTTCTAGAACGTGGTTAAGAGCGATGTATTTATTTATTTACTGTCGCCACGTATTTTTAGTATTTTCAAGGAAAAGGGAGATGAGGACAAATAAAGAGGACGTAACCTCCAAAGTGGAATATATAGAGCTATGCAAGACAGTACAGAAAAGTATCACTGAAGATATACGGAAATTCAATAGTGAACTAGTGAGAAAAGCAATTGAAAACAACCAAAGCCTGAAGAGAGCAAAGGGATATCTCAGTAAATGAAGAAAACAGATTATGGTACTGAGAAAAAGAAGATGGGACTGTAACAAGAAAGAGAAGCGAAATTTTGACAAGGGTGAAAGATTTCTACTCAAAACTGTATGAAAGGGATGATACATCTATTCCAAACATTACGACAGGTACCAGTACCAAAGTCCCTCCAGTCCTTCCTGCAGAAGTTACTCATGCAATTAAGAACATGAAACGGGGGAAAGCTCCAGGAGAAGATGGAATAACCATGGACATTATACAAGAAGCAAGTGGAGCAATTGAAACTACGCTCGCCCAAGTTTTCATCAGATGTCTCAATGAAAGGAAGATTCCTGAGGATTGGAACAATGCTACAGTGATCCTGCTACATAAAAAAAGGTGACGTTGAGGATCTCGGGAACTACAGGCCCATCAGCCTCCTATCTGTGGTTTATAAAGTCTTCACTAAAGTTCTTCTTTTACATCGCTTGAAGGTAACACTAGACATGGCTCAACCAAGAGAACAAGCTGGATTAAGGAGTGGCTACAGCACTGTGGATCATATCCATGTACTGAGAGAACTAATTGAAAGAGTAAAAGAATATGAACTCCCATTATGTATGGCTTTTATTGATTATGAAAGGACCTTCGATTCCGTAAAACCATCAGCAGTTTCAATGGCTTTGAAATCCTTCGGTATTGAAGATGCGTACATTAACATTATTAATAACATCATAAAAATGCAAGTGCAAGGATTCGGATATTTGACGATACAGCTCTAATAAAAATTGGAAAGGGAGTGAGACAAGGTGACAACATATCTCCCAAACCCTTTAATGCCAGAATGTCTTTCAATCTTTGAACTGGGAAAACAAAGGGAATGAGATTAATGGAGATTATTTAACTCACCTTCGTTTTGCTGATGAGATAGTCATTTTTGCAACTACCCCTTCAGAGCTGCAGAGTATGATTCAAGAACTTGCTGACAAGAGTAAAGAAGTGGGATTAAAAACGAACTTTCAGAAGACAAAAGTGAAAAAGAAAAGAAGATTTATTGATTGATGGAGAAAAGCTTGAAACAACCGATACCTACATTTATATTGGGCAGCAGGTATCAAGTGAGGGTCACATTGATGAAGAAATTAATCACCGTATACAACTTGGAGGGAGAGCTTTTGGAAGAAACAGTACAATTTTTAAGAGCAGTACGCTATTATGTCTTAAAAGGAAAGTGTTTAATCAATGTATCCTGCCAGTGCTTACGTATGGAGCAGAGATATGGACCTTAACTAAAAAAGATATACAAAGACTGCAGACAACTCAAAGAAGCATGGTGAGATGCATGCTTGGTGTATTCAGGAAAGATAAGAAGAGGAACTTGTGGATAAGGAAAATGACAGGAATGGACTACACCATGACCAGAGTGAAATTACTGAAATGGCAGTTGGGCTGGACATGTTGCCAGAAGAACAGACCACCGATGCACAACTGAAATTTTAGACTGGATTCCAAGGGACAGAAAAATACCCAGAAGAAGACCTTATGGGAGATGGATGGATGAAATCCGAAAGTATGCCGGAGCGACATGGAGGAGACAGGCTCAAGACAGACAATTGTGTAAGAAACTTGGGGAGAACTTTATCCAGCAGTGGAAAAATAGTGGTTGGCAATGATGATGATGATATATATTTATATACAACCTGCAAAGCAGAAACTACAGCAAAAATAATAACAAGAATAATAAAAAAATAAGAAAAAATAAAAGACTAAAAAGCCAACAAGCAAAGAGAAAAAAAAATCCGGAATGCAGAAAGTGTCGAAAATGCCGAGCCTTGGCTTTATCAAGGACCAGCAAAACTCTGCATTTTCTTACTACCACAAAGACCTAGTTGAATATGGGTTTCTGCAAAGTCATAGATGCAAGTATAAGTCTCCAAAAAATCAAATTACATAACCGCCCTGAAAGGTGCGGAAACTAAATAATTAAACAAAAGTTTTTGCATACATCTATCACTTTCCTGGCCCAACCCATACTTATCATCTCACACAAAAACCAGAAAAACATTGGCAAAGAGCTCACAAATATTGTGAGAAGGCTTAGAACTTTAGACCCAGTAAACGAGGCAAAACTTACTACAAAGAAATATATATATTACTTAGGAACACCTTGAATAAAAAAACAAAAAACTTGAAAGACTACAATTAAGAATAGATTAACCATAAAACCACTTGCTACCTACAGCAAAACGACAGGTTTGACACATGGTAAGCTACCTTACCGCCCAAGTGAACTTCCAACCGGGAACCAAAATAAAAATCTCTTAAAAAGTGTCATTCCCTGGGAAAAAGAACTTCCAAAAAAAATAAATAAAAAATAAAAAAGAATAAAAAACGGAGACCACGGGAGCAAATAAGAACGTTTTACAGACAGTTCTCACGAGATACGGAATGCCATAAGACAAAAACACGTAATATAATGCATTGGTAAATGTACTTAAAAATTAAAAATAAAAGTTGCAATATTTACACAGTATTCTAGGAATGCTTTAAGATGATTTCAACAACTGAAAATAATTCCGCCCAACTCCGAAAGTTGTCGAACATCACGAGGTCGAGAGGCGAGCAATCATCCCTAAAAGGAGCGCAAAAACGGGCGCATGACCAATATAAATGAAAGAAAAACATTTTTATAATATAAATAAAAATTCAAGCTGTATCAATGCCAAACAAGAAAAAAATATTTTTTAGTATTAAACGAAAACGACAAGAAGTATGCAAAGATCCTTCATATGAACAAATGAAAGAACCCACCTACAATGCTGTGAACCTCTATCTCCTCACGGGCAAAATGGCCGACCAAAAGTCAGCCGTCAGGGAGGAGATATAGACTGAAGACTGTCCCGCACAAAAAATACGCTGCACACGAAATTCCTCCAATCAAAAATTCCAAACCGAGAATGATGACCTGTTTGTCCAGTAAGAGAAGAATAACTCACCAGAATACACGAAAATTATTATCAAATATACCTGATGTGTATTTAATAATTTGTACCTGTATTAAAATACCTTAGTGTACATCTACAGAAAAAAACAGTTACTTATTTAGTTTAACGTAAGTTTTACCATTTTTATGTTAGCTATTCTTGAGATAGAATATCTAGTTTACTTTTTATATTTTTCATCTAAATTTTTTTCATTCAAATTATAAACTTTTTTGTGTTTTTTAATATTTTATTTTTTATTTTTAATAAGACTGTCCTGTCCATAGCACTAAAGGTTCCAATTGTTAGTTAATATACATCCTCTAGACCAACTTCCAAGAAGGTTTTCATTGGCCAGAATCATTTTATTAACTGTGAAGAAATTAAAACAGATCTGCTAATCTAACTCTATTTTTCAGAACGATTTTTCTTAATACTGTTTTAATGAAAAGAGCTGGAATTTGGTTGTCTAGAAAACTATTTAATAGGATACTTATGTGATCATGGAAATCCAAATTATTGCTACATATTCTGGAAATTCTAAGTACCTGTGAAATAAGTACATTCTCTATTACTTTGGATGAGATATTATAATTCCAGTGCAAATATTTAATTACTTTGAAAGGAAAATTTACTCTTTTATCGAAAAGGCTAATGGAAGGGTTACCTCTGTATATATTGTCGTAAAAGTACCCACCTTCCTTCAGAAAACTTGAAAATTGTACATATATACATGTATGTATAAAAGACAGATGGGCAATAAATTTTGCAAGTCCAACGGTTGCAACCACAATTTGTTTAAAATTAGGTATCAGGCTATCATATGAAACCCGAATCCGACTGGCTCCGGGCTCCCGGGTGTCTTTTCCAGAATAGTGGTTCGGCGGTTCGGAGCCATTTGATACGATATTTTATTTCGGTTTTTCTTTTCCTTTTAAGTTTTTTTTTGCTGTGTGATTTTTAAGTATCGTTTATCGTTCTCCTTTTTATTTTGCTGTGGTCTGTAAAAGAAAAAAAAGAAAAAGAAAATGAATAAATATATATATATATATATTTATATTCTGTTTAAGCTGAAAGAATTCGTTTCTAAACACAGAAGTAGAGTAAATACAATGGCATATTTTCACTGTAGTCCATGTAACCACTTCTTTCAGAAAATTTTCATACTCCTGGAGCGAGAATCAAACCCGCACCTCCTGTTTCTGGTCGAGCTTGCTAGCCATTACATTATCCATGCAGGACAAGAAAATTCCAAGCAACTGAACAATAGATATCTGAGAACCTTGAGGTTTGCGCTAGTCGAAGCTATTCCTGCCCCATCGTGGCGTCTCACGACCTTTTTTCACATCCAGGATCGGATGCAGGTCTCAAATTCCAGTGATGAAAGTACGTCATATATAGTTGGGAAACGAATTTCCCCAAAGAAGCAATTTTCTTTGGAGAAATTCATTTCCCAATTGTATATGACGTACAGTAAATAGACTTCCACAGAAGTGGAAATATTTGGGTTGTCTTTTCTCAGTAGGTACTTTTTTCCCTTGCCGGTGTCTCTGAATTTTTGACGATCCGGTGAAAACGACGCCATGAATTTTATTTTTCCCTCAGCGAGTCACGCTTTTATTTTCCAATAGTCGTTCTCAGCATATCGGAACTGGTGCCTGGCGGCATATCGTCGAGAAACCGCTGAACTGGAGAAAAGCAGCAACTCGCAGCAGTTTTAATATTAGGGTCATTAAAGGTAAGAAACGTATTCGACCGAGAGAATCGGTATTCGAGCAGAGTTTCTTTCACTGTATTGTCAGGGTTTTCCTGATCATTTCTTTCAACTTCTAGAAACTTTTGTGTATCAGTTTGTGGATATTGATCTTGAACATAAAGGATATGGTTTATGATAATATTTCTTGCGTCGTTGTGTTCGATTTTAGTTAATACATTTAAAATCTTCGAGCGCAGTTTTTATTATTGGCGTAAAACCTAATAACCCAAATAAATACTGAAATTCAAATTATGAAACCTATTTGGGTCGGAATATTGTTTAAGCATGATTATCACTAGGGCGAATATTATTCATCGCAGTAGCGCCTAACTTGAATCTTTTGTGTGGAAGCATATGCTTCCAATATAAGCACACCGGACAAAAAATTAGTCACCCCTAACAGAAATGACAGTAGGAAGTTGCTGGTTACACAGAGGGCACCGTGATAGCATTGTTGCGGGATAAATCGCACTGACGTGGTCTACAAGATCATTTCTGTCTCGTACAGTGGTGAAAAGCAAAGTGTGCTTTGAATTTAGCCTGCAATATGAGTCGTAAGATAGACGTTACAGAGTATTAAAAAGGAGCCATCGTGTTTGGCCGGGCCCATGGACACAAAGTGAATGAAGTAGCCCAATTTTTTGGTGTGTCGAAGCGTACTGTCCAGCGGGTCTACAAACAGTTGTATAGTTCGCAGTCAACTGAAAATCGGCGACGTAACTGTGGCCGGAAAACGATTCTCACCAACAGGGACCGCCGTCATATTTTACGCCTATAGTAACTGCAAATCGGCTTCAAACCAGGCAACGATTGCTCCAAACAGTTAATCAAAGTCCACTCCAACCAATTTCCGAAACGACATTGCGACAGCAACTGCATGCAACGGACATCTAGAGCAGAGTACCCTGTAAGATGCCTCTTTTAACAGCAAGTCACAAAGTCGCACGTTATTAATGGGCTGAGGCACCAAAAGTTTACTATGGAGGAATGGAAACGAGTAATTTGGTCTGATGAGTTTCGTTCATTTATTTCGTTATGGGGGTTACATTTGACTATGTTACATTTCAAAATTAATTTTATAGCATATAGTATTAAGAAAAGCAAGATATATAATGTGAATACTTATGTACAGGGTAACAACAGAACAGGAAATTAAGTAAAAGACTATATATACAGCCTGAATGAATCCCAATTCCCCTAAAGTACGTAGTAAAGTCAAACGTCCTGCACATATAAAATTTACTCATATGTGGTCTAATTAATAAATTTTACCATAGAATTTTATATTTTAATTTGTTAGCAGATATTTTTTTAGTTGCTTTCGAAAATATTTATAATTATTAAAATGTGTTAATTGACAAGGCAGGTTAATCCATAACATCAATCCCTGGTAATCAATAAATCATTTTTGATTTAAAGTGTTAGGCATTGGTAACAAAAATGCATTTCTATCTCTTGTTTGATAGTCGTGACCTACAGTGTTCAGTTGAATTAAATGTTGATACCTATTCTCTTTTATTCTTTTATACATGAATCCTAATGATCTAAATTGCCATAATTTC
Source organism: Macrothele yani (assembly GCA_039090855.1). Taxonomy (NCBI): domain Eukaryota; kingdom Metazoa; phylum Arthropoda; class Arachnida; order Araneae; family Macrothelidae; genus Macrothele; species Macrothele yani. The sequence continues at coordinate 123,674,494 of CM076996.1, forward strand.
TCAATATCTAAAAATCCATTAGAATTTATCCGTACCCCCATATTCAAGTTAATTCCCCTAAAATTATTTAAAATTAACATTTTTAATGTTTTAATTGTTAAATTTTAAATACAACATTTTTAATGTTTTAATTGATAAATTATTTGAAATTCTCGTAATTAAACCTAATACCCCCGAAATTTTGTTTACAATATTTTGAATATTTATATTCCATTTTAGATTATCCTCGATTATTATTCCCAATTATTTAATTTTATTACTATTTCAAGGGTACACTTCTCCAAACAAATAGATGGTGGCTCAACGATCTGTCTATCTCCCTGTTTAAAAATCATAATTTTAGTTTTTTCAATATTTAAACACAGAAAATTTGTGTCCAGCCATTCCATCAATTTTTCAATAAATTTATTACATTTTATTTTTGCCTCATTTATATCTGCACCCGTAATCAGAACCGTGGCATCATCCGCAAATAAAATAAAATCCTCATTAGGTTCAATGTTAAAAATGTCATGTATATAAATTAAAAAAGTAATGGTCCCAGGACTGAACCCTGCGGCACTATCATTTCATTAAACAACCCGTGCGATTTCATTTTATTAATCTGCACATTCTGTTTCCTGTTATGTAAGTAGTCCTCTAATAAATTGTAATATTGATTTCTTATTCCATTATCATAGAGCTTATCCAAAAGTATTCCATGATCGACCGTATGAAATGCCTTTGTAAGGTCCAGGAATATTGCAATGGGTACTAATCCCATTTTTCTATTATTTAATATGATATTCTGAAATGTTAAAATGGCTATTTCTGTTAATTTTTCCTTTTGAAACACATACTGATTTTTATTGATAACATATTTCTCAAAAAAGTTTCCTAATCTTGTATATAATAGTGTTTTCAAAACCTTAGCAAAAAGAGATAAGTTAGAAATTGGTCTGTAATTATTTATATTATCTCTGGACCCAGTTTTGGAGTTATTTTTGTTATTTTTAATTCTTCAGGTATTTTGCCAAATTCAATAATCACATTAAATATATGACTGAGAGGTTTAGAAATTATTTCAGAAACCCTTTTAATAGCCCTTGGATGTATGTCATCTGGTCCCACAGACGTTGATTTAATATTTCTTGTTTGTAGTCAAACAGAGTATTTATTAAAAATGATGAGAATGTACAAAGTGAGTAACATGAATACAAAACATTATTTACAAACCTGTTCGAAAAACATGATGACCAGGTAAGTAAAAGTAAAATAAAGGAGGTTAAATCTCCCATATAGCAAAAAACAAAAAAAAAACTATGAAAACCTGATGATAAACAATGGTTTGAAGTGTTCGTAAATAACAAAACAGTCGAACAAGGGAGGAGGTAGAAAGTAATGGAGGACCGTTGGTCTCCCAATATGCATGAAGTCCATATAATTCGTTCATAAGTTCGTTATCACACTTTTAAAGTCAGCTTGCAGCTACTGGTGAACGAAGTGAAAAGATGAAAAGTATTATGCAAAAATGATATATACCGAGTGTCTCGAAAAAGATTGAAACAACCTTTTATCTCTTCAACAGTTGATCACAGACACATACTTTCAATTAGAAAAATACTCAAAATGACGTACACATTTACGACATGGCACCTCTGTGGGTGGAATTTGCATAAAAATGAAAAAAAATTATTTTGCAGCCTTCGAAGAAGAAAAAGTTGAAACAAAAAAAGTTGCGCAATTTCCTAATTTCTCTAAAAAAAATACGTGCTATTCTGCTTGCAAAACGTGCGGACATATTCACGATGAAAATCGTAAAAACTGTATCGACTGGAGCCCTTGTCACTTTCAGTGCTCCAGCCAATAAATTTTTAGCACGTCTTTTGTAAAAAAAGATCGTGCTTATTTTATCGGTTTGTCCGTCCTGTAGACACCATATCTCTGCAACTATAAGTCCGATTTGAAAAATTCTTTTTGCATTGGGAAGCTTGAAATATGCAAATGATGATCCTTTATTTTGTTTTTGTTTTTTACGATGTACAATTTCGCCTCTAGAGGGCGTAAATGCAGATGATATCGAATTCAAAATACATTTTGTTCCATATATTTGCTTCTAAACATCCTATTGAAAAAACTCTTTTATCTTTCGATTCCATTTATGTCGAAGAGTATTTTAGGTATAGTCACCTTTTCAAGTTACGCACAGATTTTCTGATAGAGGCGTAAAAATAAACTGCGTTTTCCCCGATATCTCACAAAATCATGATATGAAAGATCGAAAAATCATCAGTGTATGCTGATGGCCTTTCGATTTTTATCCGTGATCATGATTAATTTACGCTTCCTGATGATGCCTATCAACTATATACCAACGCCTCTAGCTCTACCTAAATAAGACGAATTTCACCGAGTTATGATGCGTGTCATGGATTAGCGACCCAGAATTACCATGAACTCCTCTCTGGTCATCAGAAAGCCAATTGGTTTTGGGTGTCCTACTTGAAAATAATGACGCTAGTCACCTTCAAAACTATTCAAAACTTTTTCTGAAGGTACAAGCTGTTTTTCGAAAGTGGTATCGTGTCCACTGGTTCACCTCTCACCAAGGTAGAACAGTAATTGCCAACACACAGGCAGCGTCCTTATTGTGGCATACCAACAAAGCTGTACCTCCTCTCTCTACAGTTCCAATGTCAAGTCCAATCGTTGATGGTTCGTTTAATATGGAATTCTACACATTGGGTGTCTTCTACGAATCTCACATTGCCTCTACATTGTGGTGGTCAAGCTCTGGTGTCTGTAGAGATAAAATCCAATGCTTTCTGTCTTGCTGCCCTTATGCGTCTGTTTGCAGAACCTGAATCACCTGTAGCCGTAGTAGTTAATAAAGAGATTGCTCAATGCAATCTTCAGCTTACTCTCTCCACGTTAGTGAAAATGGATCATCACCAGCTCATGCCATCTGATCTCTCTGAATACTATAAACAGTGTTTGGAATTTTGGAGAATACTTTCTCCAACGCATGTACCTCTCTTCTTGCCTAAAGAATTATTGTTGGAACCGCTGTTTTACAACTTTGTCCTCCATCTCCCACATCTTTGCTTCTTCGCTTATCCTACGTGGCTTACTGCAGGGATTGCAGTGGCCTCTCAACTTTTCACCATTCATTTTCTCTGGAAACCTCTGTCCAATCTCTCTGACACGCTCATTGTGTCGGACAGCAACTACAATAAGTACTAAACAATTAAGACGGCTCTTTTCACTCTCTTTCCGCGGTAGATCATTATGGATGGACTCACATCAACCTCTTCTGTGATACCCGACGTGCCATATCTGTGTGACCTTTTCTTCAAGACTTGCAGACTGCGCAGTGGGACTACTTTCGCCTGGTACAGAGCATTACTTTTGGAGAATCGCTCCTCGCTTCCTATTACAGATGTTCCCTCACACTCACTGCATCCTATCTGGCGAGCTGTTTATCAAACAGTTAACAGACGCCAGGAATGTGACATTCAGTGGTGTTTCCTTCACTGGCGCTAGCCTGTAGCGGAGTTGCTCCACCAGTTCGGCATGCTTTCACCAGGATGTCCGTACTTCCCGGATGTCGGAAGCGCAGTCCACGTTTACGCGCTGTGCCCTGTCCTTCAGCCAGTATTTCAAGTGATACTACGAAGTGTTCGTCGACACAATCACTCGATTTTTGACTGCTGTTTTTTCATACGAATATCTCAACTCATAACGTTTTTAATTACCTTTTTCTCTTACCGAAACATGTTATCTATTGTTTTCATCTTACAAATCGCCTTTCGACTGGCAGTCCAAGCATTCATTTTGCTCAGCAGGAGATTAAAAGGAAGTTTGTGATCCTTCTCTGGATAACACGAAAAGGCGGAGTACAAGAATGCTCAGTTCAAAAATTCTGTTCCACGTTAGTAGATAATAAAGGCGTCTTCTGGACAAATGGAGCGGCACATTACGGCACACTTACGGCACCGGGTGGAGTGGGGTTGAGCGGACGATGGGGGGGATGAGTTACGGCTTAGCTGTCCCCTATTGGGGTGGGGAAATCAGCAGGGAGAAGCGTGTGTGATTTATTTTTCTGGATGGTAGTAGCAATGGTGTTTTTGTGTGTGTGAATTTGTGTTACATTATCTACTCACGTTTCTTTGAGATGTGGTCACCCAATGATGACTGGTTTGGAGTAATGGTTACAGGTGTTAGACTTACTAACTGAACTAAGTGACCCCATTTTATTGTTGTACGTTAGTGTTTTTATTGCAGGTTTTCTCGTGATGCCTTTTCTTTCATTGTAATGCGTACTTATTGTACGTTTTTTAGACTGAAGTGATTTTGCAGGTTCTTTTGCATGCAATTGCATTACTTTGATTGTATACATTGTACCTCTCACCATAATGTTACAAAGAGTGTTTTTGGTTTTAGTTATATGTGTACCAAGCTTTAAACTCGTTTCCTCTGCATCAGGAGTCGCTTTATACACAGTACGAGCGTTTGTTCAGTTCTTTTGTTGCCCTCACGCTATGTCTTCTATATATACTACGTATTTGCTTGGCTGTGTATAAAATGAAGAAAAAACCCAGACACACACAAAAAAATTGTACTAGTAATAAATGACCCACACCCCGTCCGAGTAACTTCTTTCTCATACACAGTTGAGTCACATTATTGTAACCACCTCCTACTTTTGATGTCAACAGCTCGTAGCTAATGAAAGAGGGCACTTGTCGTGAGCTCGTTGGAGGGTATATAAGGTGTGTTATAGGTAATCTGAAAATATATCACTCGTTGTTGTCACGGATAAAAGGAGCGATTTATCAGATTTGCAAAAAGGGGTGATTATACTCTTTCGGGCTAAGGATGGCAGTGTTTGTGAAACAGCGCAGTTTGTGAACTGTTCGCGTGCTGCTGTGGTTAAAGTACATCGTGATTGGAGAAATGGCACCATTGCGAATAAGCGATGTGGAAACTAACTGCGCAGCATAACGTGCCATTGATGCGAGAGGTGAACATCGGCTGCGAAGGTGCGTGAGGGCCGATCGACACGCTACAGTGGAGCAACTCACTGGCCGAATGAACCAGGGGCTACCGGAAGTGTGTCTAAAACGACAGTTCAACGAACCCTGCTGCGTATAGGGCTTCGATGCAGACGGATGGACACTGCACGTATGCTAACGAAGGTGCATCGGCAGAAAAGGCTTACATTTGCACGGCAGTATCGGAATTGAACCTCCGCTGATTGGCAAAGGATCCAATGAGTCACAATTTCTGTTTCACCGAACGGACGGACGTTGGCGTATAAGGCGAGAAACATCGGAGAACAAACACTCTTCAACCACTGCTGGAAGAACACAAGCTGGTGGGGACAGCGTTATGGTCTGTGGATTGTTTTCGTGGCATTCCCTGGGTCCACTTATACCTGTGGAAGGCACTATGGACCGAATTCGTTATGAATCCATACATACTGATTGTCTTCCCTGGGGCGGATGAGATCTTCCAGCACGAGAATGCGACATGTCGCACAGATAGAAATGTCTGAGAGTGGTTGGAAGAGCATGATGAAGACTTCAAAGTACTTCCCTGGCCCCCTAATTCCCCAGACTTAAACCCAATTGAGCATCTGTGGGACCACCTCGATTGTGTTGTTCACTCTATGCATTCTCCACCACGCACCCTCCAGCAGCTGTCAGATGCACTGCAGTCAGAATGGCTCCACATACCTATGTACACCTTCCAGCAACTTATTGAGTCACTCTGAGCCCGCCTAGCTACTGTCCGTGCTGCAACATGGCGATTACTCTGGATATTAGCTGGTGGTTGCAATAATGTGACTCGATCGTGTATTTCTGTTTCTGTGGGTCATCAAGTGTATCTAAATTGATACTAAGAGACTGAGTGGTCTGAGGCGCCGGACACTAACTCTTTGTCCGAGATGGGCCTGCGTTTGAGTCCCGTATGAGGCATGGGCGACTCGTTTGTCCGACGACGTCACCTATGGATTTGCTCACGGTGGGCGTTAAACACCGAATCTGAAAAAGAAAAATAGCAGTCATATTAACAAAAAATGTCCACCACGGAGTAACTTCTTTCCATGAGTTTATTTTTTCTTTTATTTATTTAATTTTTTTAATACCGACTGTGTATATTGGGCATATTTCGAGAATTTGAATGAGGTATTTACCCCCCAAGGGTCCATTGCCGACGTTCCTTGGCCAATGTGAGGCGTTATTTGCGATGTATGGCGCATGGTGCATGTGGAAATAGATCGAACTGCTACACTGTTGTACTGGTGGGTAAGCTGGCCTACTGTTGCACGTCGTTATTGGATACCATTCGTTACACCCGATGCTCACCTCTAGGATCAACCGCGCGTGGCCTACCAATGTGAGCCCTTCTACTGGATGTCTGTGCACGGTTAATCCAGTCATGATATAGCCTTGACACAGTAGTACGGGTGCAGCCAACAAATGCGGCTGTTTCTGAAACACTGGCCCTCTCGGCCCCAACTATCTGGCCGAGATCAAATTGGCCTACGTCGCCACGTTTCTCCATTACTGGCAAACGATTACTAATTACGTATGGATCAGATCAGATCATATGTAGAGTATTTTAAGAAAGGAATGTCTGACCCCAGGTCTTAAACAACCCTTAGAAATAGGAACCTAGTAGATTTGGGCTAGAGTGCGCGATAAGAAAGTCACACGGAAGCGAGGTAGAAGACGACCTTATTTACTACCGGGGAGCCAGTACCAGGTGTCCGACAATTTAACGTGCCCATCCGACGCACATTTAGTGGTTCGAGCGTTCGTACCTGCCTGGGATCGAACCTGAGGTTTCTCCGTGGCAGTCACGACGTTGACTACTAAGCCATCCGCGGCCCGGTTACTATAGAGGATAGGTTTGCACCATTTATAGTAGCCGTATGTGATACTGATATCATGTGGTACTTCGTTTTCGCTCCGAATATGTAAAACGGGGGTGTTCCTGGTGCAAAGCTAACTCAGTGTAGTGTTTAGTATATGGTTCCGAATTCAAGGGTAAACAATATGTGACAACTTCATTTCAATTTCCAAGCTGCTTAGAAAAATCACTAAACGTATTTTCATTTGGTCTGCAAGAGAGAGAGAGAGGGGGGGGGGGGGTAGAAATGAAACATCGAAAAATAAATTTGTATATAATTCGTAAACTTAAAAGATTGACGGGATGAATCTGAATTGATTTCGCGAAGGGCTAGTGCAAATATTAGTAGATCACACCGTATTACATTGATGAGGTATTCTTATTTTCCTCGTTTCTGATTAGTAAAGCTTTATTTTTGTTGATGTACATAACAAAAGATGAGGGATAATTCCGCGTTACTGCTCTAGGAGAAAAATTTTCCCAAATGTAGATTTCTTGAGTTTAGGAACAAGAAGAATTTGCTTATTTGAGAGAAATTTTCGAATGCGCGTTGCAAATTGAAGTTGCTGCTCATTAGCGAGAGGCGATTTGATTTTTTGTTTCATAAATTGTCTTCAAAATCACTTAAATAAAAAGAATCGCAGATGCCTCAAAGTAATACATATTCTCCTTTGTTATAACAAACATAGCTAATGATTTATAAAACTAAACTTTGAGTTCCTCTGGATGATCGACATTGGCGTCATTAATTCGGAAAGGAACACGTGAAAATTTTTAATTTAGAATATTAGAGACGAAATAATGAGTCTCCGCGATGGCTACCAACTTACACGCGCTGCGAACTTCTCTTTCCCACATTACACCGTGTGCAGCTAATGGCTCTTAAGCCATAATTATGAACTTCCGCAAATCTGTCAGCGTTTTTTACCGTCGTTTCCAAATACTGAGCTGGAACGGCATTTCACACACTCACACACACACACACACACACACACACCAGAGCAGTGCTTTATAGACTTTTTTTTCTCTCTCTCTTACTGCGTACTAATTTGAGATAGCATTATATTTTTCCTACAAGTATTCAAGCACCTGCAACACTTTTAACAGGACTTACTAATTACTACTGTGCCAGGAATTTAATTGGTATCTTCGGTTTATGATGATGTACTACGCATTCCATCATAAAAAATAACGTAGAATTAAAATACAATAAGTAACCCGATGCAGGAGTGAAGTCATCAAATCCTAGGATTTAATAAGCAGGCCTTTTGACGAAAGAAAATTCTCAAATTTAGAAGTGATATTAATTTTTTAAGCGAATTATACCCTGAGTGATCACTGAATTATGACCACCTACCTAATATTTCGTAAGCCCTTCTTTCACCCTCAGTAAAGCAGCTACCCGGCGTGGCATCGATTCAACACACACTGAGTGATCACTGAATTATGACCACCTACTTAATAATTCGTAGGTCCTCCTTTTGCTCTCAGTACAGCAGCAATCCAACGTGTCATCGATCTAACACACACTGAGTGATCATTGAATTATGGCCACCTACCAAATACTTCGTAGGTCCTCCTCTTGCCCGAATTACAGCACCTATCCGACGTGGCATCGATTCAACATACACTGAGTGATCATTGAATTATGAAAACCTAATTAATACTACGTAGGTCATCCTTTCACCCTCAGTACAGCAGCTATCCGACGTGGCATCGGTTCAACACACACTGAGTGATCACTGAATTATGACCACCTACCTAATACTTCGTAGGTCCTCCTCTTGCCCGAATTACAGCACCTATCCGACGTGGCATCGATTCAACACACACTGAGTGATCACTGAATTATGACAACCTACCTAATGCTTCGTAGGCCCTACTTTCGCCCTCAGTACAGCAGCTATCCGACGTGGCATCGGTTCAACACACACTGAGTGACCACTGAATTATGACCACCTACCTAATACTTCGTACATCATCCTTTCGCCCTAAATACAGCAGCTATCCGACGTGGCATCGATTTAACACACACTGAGTGATCACTGAATTATGACAACCTACCTAATGCTTCGTAGGTCCTACTTTCGCCCTCAGTACGGCAGGTATCCAACGTGGCATTGATTCAACATACACTGAATGATCACTGAATTATGACCACCTGCCTAATACTTCGTAGGTCCTCCTTTCGCTCTCTGTACAACAGTTATCCCATGTGGCATCCAGAGACGGATTTCCCAATAGACTGACTAGGCCCGGGGCTAAAGCGGCAAATTTTACTGGTAGTAAAAATTAATAATTTGTTAAAACCTATAGAAATAATGAAATAATGTTTTTTAAAATAAAAGTGGAAGCTAGCATTTAGTTCGAAAACTGCTGTATACAAGATTTTGTTTCGGAATTTCCGTAAACCCCTTCCTCTACAACTTTTTTTTTCTTTTTTGATTGGAGGTTTAGTTACCACCTTGAGCAACTCAGCAGTCGCCCGTCCCTAATTTAGGGTCACTGGCTCCAGGGAAGGGAGAGAGCCAGTGCCGTAAGACAAACACAACATCCATGCCTCACCGGGATTCGAACCCGGACCCCTTTCGGACGAATGATCAGAGGCCATCGCTTAGACCACTGCGCCACCGGGGCGGCCCGCTGCTTTGGAATATCTTAGTTGCCCGGTGACAGTGGAACATTCCAAAACATTCTACGAGTAAAAAAGAAGGAAGGTATCGTTACAATTGATTCTCCATTGCAGCCTATGTAGATCAATGGTTTCCTCATATGAATGCTATTATTGGTATATTTTCACTGTATTCCTTGTAACCACTTCCTTCAGAAAACTTGAAAGTTTTCATCGTCCTGCAGCGGAAATCGAACCCGCACCTCCCAATTTCCGGTCGGGCATGCTAGTCATTACACTACCCAGGACAAGGCAATTCCAAGCAACTGAACAATAGATATCTGATAACCTTCAGATTTGTGCTAGTCGAAGCTATTCCTGCCCCATTGTAGCGTCTCACGATCTTATTCTCACATCCAGGGTAGGATGTAGGTCAGGAATAGCTTCGACTAGCGCAAATCTGAAGGTTCTCAGATATCTACGTTCAGTTGCTTGGAATTTCCTTCTCCTGGGTAGTGTAATGACTACCATGCTCGACCGGAAATCGGGAGGTTCGATTTCCGCTCCCAGACGACGACAATGTTCAAGCTTTCTGAAGGAAGTGGTTACATGGAATACAATGAAAATATGCCAATAATAGCATTACAATGCTTACCATGTATTTATGAAGAATTATTCCTTCGGGGAAATTCGTTTCCAAATTGTATACATGTTTATTTGTTTGACTATGCTTAAGGACTGAAATGAATACAAACGGGTGTTGGAGGGAACGAATAGGGTGTTAACTTTGCCCTTTGGAGCCCGATAAAAGTTTTCAAGCTTAGATAAAGGAAGATCGCTTTATGCTTTAGAGGGAGACGTTTGCAGAATGCTCACGCAAAGCTATCCGATCTCCCCTCAGAATTAATACAATGGTAGGGGGCAGGGCAAGGGCTGAATTGCGCTGCTATGTATCAAAATTTTAAAAATGAAAAAACAAACAAGTTAGTAAAATCATGCAATGCATTGATTACGATACGCTTTCCAACATACCAGAAATCGCGCGCAGACAAACCCTCCTCCCTATCCTGACTATTGATTCGTTCGGTATACCTGCGCAACAACATACTAAAGTTTTGTCGCAATGGAAGCATTTTTAGTCAAGTTATGAGGATAATGGTTGTGGAATAAATCTCGCTCCTGTGCTCTGACCTTTGACCTCATTTCGATTATATTCAACAGAACCAGTTCAGGGTACCTCGGGAACAACATGATTACGTTTTGTCGCAATCGAAACATTTTCACGTAAGTTATGACACATAAGGGCCGTCTCCGATGAACAGGCGTTAATGGCACACACCGTGCTGGTCGTCGTGCAAATAGACCACTTTTGTGCAGCCTCCTGCGTACGGTAAAACGCGATAACGGACGTCCAGTTGTCTGTTGCATGTGCCTTGCGATTTCTCCCGCTGTCTGACACCTGTCTCTTCTCGCCTGTAGGACAATATACCGGTCGTCCGCCGCCGTGGTTGCTCGTGGACGACCACTGCTAAACTCTCGGACAGCTGTTCCTGTCGTTTGAAATGCTCTCCGAGCTCGTGAAACGATGCTCTGAGCGATCCCGAACTCCTCGGCCACACTAGTCACACTTCGACATTCTTCCAACTTCCCAATGACGCGACCTCGGGTAAAGTCATCCAGATGTCGTCTACTGGATTGCCTGTTCGCCATATCACACGGTGGCAGCAACTCGACGTCGTTCAAACTGATGTACATCGTGCAATAGCTTACACCGAATTGCTGAGCGTACACCGCCCGTGTGCTTTATACCTTTCCGATACTCCCCCCTCCCACGTTATGCTGCATATATGCGCATGCCCTACCGTACCAGACCGTAGTTTATCTCCTGAGTGGTCTTTCGGTCCGTCTGCATGCTCGTTCCGCTGTTATGCTAATTTCTCCTCTTCGTCCTTAATTTTTGCACACCAGTATACAAAGACTGCAGACAACTCAAAGAAGCATGGAGAGGTGTATGCTTGGTGTAACCAGTAGATATAAGGAGAGGAAGTCGTGGATCGGAAAAATGACAAGAGTGGAAGACATCATGATCAGAGTAAAATCCCTGAAATGACAATGGGCTGGTCATATTACCAGAAGGATGGACGGTCGTAATTTTAGGCTGGATTTCAAGGGACAGGAAAAGACCCAGAAGACCACATGGGCGATGGGTGGATGAAATTCGAAAGTATGCAGGAGAAACATGGAGGAGACTGGCACAAGACAGACCGCTGTTGAAGAAACTTGGGGAGTCCTTCGTCCAGCAGTGGATTGATAATGGTTGACAATGCTGCTGATGACGATAATATATGTAATGTGTGTATGTGTGATCGGAACCCCCCCCTCCCATCCCAGATTTTGAAACATGGTTACGCCACTGCTCCACAACCTTCACTTTCCCGTGACTCTGACGTGTTTGTTGACGCTCCGCTACCGGCTGACTTTTCGGACAGTTCTACCTCCTCTATTTCCGCTGTTCCTGAAATCTCCATCGAACGTCCCTCCCCCCTCTGTTGCAGAGGCCGCCGTGATGATCTCTTCCATTTCCACCTCGGACAATCCTTTAACAAGCGACGACCTTGTTGAGATTCTTCTACTTACTCCACGGTCTCGCTTCACATATCTCCCCATTTACGCGGCCAATGTTCACCAGCTTCCGTCCCAGTTTTCCAACTTCGGGACGTAGCTGCACAGCTTTATTATGCTTACACAGATCCTCGCCGTCAGATCCATATCCGCCGGCTCCACGTGCATGCGGGCAAGGTTCATATTGCCGAGGATGAAGTTGGCATGTTTGGGTCTGCTCCGTCTGATATCTAAGTTTTTTCGTTTTTTTTTTTTTTTTGAGTTTGCGGTTGTTATTTTTTTATGTCACCCACCCGTCTACGTTTGGCTTTCTTCAATTGCCGGGGAATGGTGACTCCGTTGCCCAATTCCCTGTTTTTTTGAAAACATCAATCATCTGAATTTGGACATCAGTGCTTTCCAAGAAACGTTTTGTACCCCCACCTCCCCTTACCATTGCTGGCGAGTTTGGCCTTTCCATTTTGTTCACAGTTACGGTGCCACGGCTCGCTCGGGTCTTTCCCTTGCGTTCCGTGACCGTTTATTTTCCTCAGTATCTCATTTTTCTTCACCTGATATTTCTTTTTCTTTTTTTCCTGAACGTACCATATTTTGAACCTCCATATGCCCCAGCGTTCTCATGATTTTTTGGCTCGACAAATTCTACGCCGTGGTCTAAGCGCTGGCTTATGATCATTCGTCCGTGAAGGGTCCGGGTTCGAATCCCGGTCAGGCATGGATGTTGTGTTTGTCTTACGGCGCTGGCTCTCTCCCTTACCTGGAACCAGTGACCCGAAATTAGGGACGGGCGACTGCTTATAGCCCACTGAGTTGCTCACGGTGGTCGCTAAACCTTCAATAAAAAAACCTTCTTCTGCTCTTGCCGCCGATTTTTGGTACTATTCATTCGTCTGATGCGATCATTACTTCTTTAAAACGAAATTTCGGATGAACATTTTCCCAGTTAGCAAAATAAATAATTAAAAAAAAAACAACAACTTCCGGAGCCTTACCATTGAAGAGATTTTAGAGCTTTACACTGGATATGAGTTTGGGCTCAATTTTAGGAAAGCCCGAGCCCGGGCCGCTTTCTTTGATTACATGTGTTTGCTGAGCCCGGGCCCGGATTCTTGGAAAATTTTGCTTAACAAGGCTTGCCTTTATGCATTATACACTGGCCAAAGACATGGCCCAAACAAGGATTAGTTTAAAAATCTTTAGTTTAAAAAGTTTAGTTAAGTTAATCCATTTCACAATATTAATATGTTTTTAGAAATACTACGCATAAAGCCAAATGTTCTAAAATGTGGATTTGAAAATAAATAAATAATCAACGGGCCCTTCGACCGTATCAGGGGAATCAGTAATTTTGGTAAAAGCTGAAGAAAAGAAAATCGTTTAGAAACAAAAAATTCCATTCGTTATTTCTTTTGATTTCTAAATTTACTTTTATTTTGAATAAATTGCATTATAAAACGCACAACGCCGTACAGACAGTTGCAAGTGTTTGAAATTTTGACTCTAGAAAACTAATCTTTGCAATATAATTTACATATATGCTAATTGGTAAAGGTAGTTTACAGTGATGTAGTAGAATATAAAAAAAAGCATAAAGAGAAATTTCCAAAATTAAAAAAAAAATGAACGTAAAAGCATTCCAGACCAGATTATTCTGCATTTTGTAACATTAACAAAGCTTTGCGCTTAATAGTATAATAATCACAATATTATCATATGTGTGTGCAGTTTCCAGATCAAGTTCATCATGAAAAAGAGAGAGAGAGAATTGCATCTAATGCCTCAGCGCTTCAACTTGATTTTCTTTTCTCTAAAACTCGACCTGCTGCACTAAAAGCCAACGTCACCCCAAAAAATCGCGGGAGTGAGGAAATTTAAAAAAATAAATAACAATACTTCTAACTGCCCAATTTTGGAAATTAATACATCATATTAAAGATAAGATTCTTGATTTTTAAGAAAATACAAAAAGTGGGAATGTGATTTCCCCCAGTCTTTCGATACCAGACCTCCTTAAACCAATCCTTGCTTGGGCCATAGCTTTGGACAATGCATAATGCAAGTCCTGCTAAGCAAAATTTGTCTTGCAATGGCAGCTAGCTTAGGAAATTGAAAATCCTTCCACCATAGTAACAAATCCACAATGAAATTCAACACGTGTAATTCAGCCGGGCTCGGAATTACACATGTTGAATTAATTACAGTAATGAAATTCAAGACGTGCAATTCCGAGTCCGGGCCGGGCCCGAGCTCATCCCTACTTTATACGCCTCTTCTCTAGAGATCCCTCCTGTGCTTCCGTCCTTCACTGTGACATCCTCTGCTTCTGCCTCGAATCACCTTTGCTGTTCCTAATTGGGGATGTTATGGTGAAAATTAAAACAAAAGTTAAGGTGGGTAATTACTATTTACTTTTATGCACATATCAAAATTAAGGTGAAAGTTGAATTTAATCGAAAATAAATTTGGGAGATGGGTGGATGCACTTCGAAACAAAAAGCAAATTCAATTACCTTAAGGCCATGACAAATGAAAACATAAATAAAATGCAACACCGATGTTTGAAAATTCCCAAAAGTTAATATTGAAGGTTTGCGTTGTTTGAATATATGATGAGTTGAGGCACCTGCAAGTGTAAAATACGTAATTATTGTTGAAAGGGCTACTGGTTCCTGGGAAGGGAGAAAGCCAGAGCCACAGGACCATCGACAAGCTTCATCCGGGACTTGAACCTAGACACCTCTCGGACGAATGATCTGAAGCCAGGCCAGGTCATTCGTACGAGATGGGTGAATGATCTGGCCTGTCTTCAAATACCGGGGTGGCCATGCGTATTTTAATCATATTCGCGATTGAAAAATTCAAAATATACATCACTATTCTTTTTTTTTTTTTTTTTTGAATTGAAGGTTTAACGACCACCGTGAAGCAACTCAATGAGTTATAAGTAGTCACCTGCCCCAAATTTAGGGTCACTGGCTCCAGGAAAGAACCATGACCTTAAGACGGTTCTACGTCAATTCGTCGCGTGCGTCAATTCGTCGACTGCGTCAATTCGTCGACAGCGACGATTCGTCGCGCGTCAATTCGTCGCCTACGTCAATTCGTCGCGCGTCAATTCGTCGCGCGTCAATTCGTCGACTGCGTCAATTCGTCGCGCGTTAATTCGTCGCGCGTCAATTCGTCGACTGCGTCAATTCGTCGCGGACAAATTCGTCGACTACGTCAATTCGTCGACTACGTCAATTCGTCGCGTTTACAGATTTTGGTTACATACAAAACGAATGCAGGAAAACGTACGATTTCGAACGTCTTGCTCCCTGATCAAATTTATAAAGTTTGGACACGCAGACAGGATAGGAATATTACGTTTTTCTTTGGCACTAAAAATATTAGACGGTAAACGGTTTTTGGAACGGGGCAGGGCCCGGTTGGACAGAGCCCCCCATATACAAAATTTTCGTAAAATCTACAGTTTTCAATTCAGAACCACCAAATCTGGTATACTATCTCGTGGTATTCTAACTTAGACTGTAGACGGTTTTGGGAAGCGGTTGCAGAGAGGGGGGGGGGGGGTAGAGCCCCCTACAGAATTGCCGTAAGATATAGTTTTCAATTTAGAACTACCAAATTTGGTATATTATCTCATGGTACTCTAACTTAGACGGTTTTTGGAACGGGTCAGGGGCCCGGTTGGTCAGAGCCCCCCACACACAAAATATTCGTAAGATCTACAGTTTTCAATTCAGAACCACCAAATCAGGTATCCTATCTCATAGTACTCTAACTTAGACGGTTGTCGGTTTTGGAACGGGTCAAGGCCCGGGGAGTCAGAGCTCCCCCCCCCCCCCACATACTAATTTTCGTAAAATCTAGTTTTCATTTCAGAACCATCAAATTTGGTATCATGAAACTCTAACTTAGACGCTAGACGGTTTTTGGAAGGGTTGGAACCCGCGGGGTCGGAGCCCCCCCTCATAAAAAATTCGTAAAATCGACAGTTTTCATCTTAGAACCACCAAATTTGGTATACTATCTTATGGTACTCTAACTTAGACGGCAGACCGTTTTTGGAACGGGTCAAGGCCCGGGGGTGAGAGCCCCCACATACAAAATTTTCTTAAAACTACAGTTTTCAATTCAGAAACACCTAATCTGGTATACTATCTCATGGTACTCTAACTTAGACACTAGACGGTTTTTGGGAGGGGTTGGAGCTCGGGGGTCAGACCCCCCCCCGAGTAAACACTTTTTCGTAAAATCTACAGTATTCAATTTAGAACCACCAAATTTGGTATACTATCTCATGGTACTCTAACTTAGACGGCAGACCGCTTTTGGAACGGGTCAAGGCACGGGGGGGGGGTCAGAGCCCCCCTACATACAAAGTTTTCTTAAAAACTACAGTTTTCAATTCAGAACCACCTAATCTGGTATACTATCTCATGGTACTCTAACTTAGACGCTAGACGGCTTTCGGAAGGGGTTGGAGCCCGGGGGTCAGACCCCCCCCGAGTAAACACTTTTTCGTAAAATCTACAGTTTTCAATTTAGAACCACCAAATTCGGTATACTATCTCATGGTACTCTAACTTAGACGCTAGACGGTTTTTGGAAGGGGTTGGAGCCCGCGGGGTCGGAGCTCACCCCCTCATAAAAAATTTCGTAAAATCTACAGTTTTCATCTTAGAACCACCAAATTTGGTATACTATCTTATGGTACTCTAACTTAGACGGCAGACCGTTTTTGGAACGGGTCAAGGCCCGGGGGTGAGAGCCCCCCACATACAAAATTTTCTTAAAACTACAGTTTTCAATTCAGAAACACCTAATCTGGTATACTATCTCATGGTACTCTAACTTAGACACTAGACGGTTTTTGGGAGGGGTTGGAGCCCGGGGTCAGACCCCCCCCCCCCGAGTAAACACTTTTTCGTAAAATCTACAGTATTCAATTTAGAACCACCAAATTTGGTATACTATCTCATGGTACTCTAACTTAGACGGCAGACCGCTTTTGGAACGGGTCAAGGCACGGGGGGGGGGGGTCAGAGCCCCCACATACAAAGTTTTCTTAAAAACTACAGTTTTCAATTCAGAACCACCTAATCTGGTATACTATCTCATGGTACTCTAACTTAGACGCTAGACGGCTTTCGGAAGGGGTTGGAGCCCGGGGGGTCAGACCCCCCCGAGTAAACACTTTTTCGTAAAATCTACAGTTTTCAATTTAGAACCACCAAATTCGGTATACTATCTCATGGTACTCTAACTTAGACGCTAGACGGTTTTTGGAAGGGGTTGGAGCCCGCGGGGTCGGAGCTCCCCCCTCATAAAAAATTTCGTAAAATCTACAGTTTTCATCTTAGAACCACCAAATTTGGTATACTATCTTATGGTACTCTAACTTAGACGGCAGACCGTTTTTAGAACGGGTCAAGGCCCGGGGGTCAGGGCTCCCCACATACAAAATTTTCTTAAAAACTACAGTTTTCAATTCAGAACGACCTAATCTGGTATACTATCTCATGGTACTCTAACTTAGACGGCAGACCGTTTTTGGAAGGGGTTGGAGCCCGGGGGTCAGACACCCCCGAATAATTTTTTTTGTAAAATCTACAGTTTTCAATTTAGAACCACCAACTTTGGTATACTATCTCATGGTACTCTAATTTAGACAGTAGACCGTTTTTGGAACGGATCAAGGCCCGGGGGTCAGAGCCCCCACATACAAAATTTTCTTAAAAACTGCAGTTTTCAATTCAGAACCACCAAATTTGGTATACTATCTCATGGTACTCTAACTTAGACGCTAGACGGTTTTTGGAAGGGGTTGGAGCCCTGGGGTAAGAGCCCCACCCCATAAAAATGCCGCGTAAAATCTACAGTTTTCAATTTAGAACCACCAAATTTGGTATACTATCTCATGGTACTTTAACTTAGACGGTCAACGGTTTTTGGGACGGGTCAAGGCCCTGGGGGTCGGAGCCCCCCCCCCCGCCCCGCACACACACACAAACATACATCATTTTCTTAAAAACTACAGTTTTCAATTCAGAACCACCAAATTTGGTATCATGAAACTCTAACTTAGACGCTAGACGGTTTTTGGAAGGGGCTGGAACCCTGGGGTGAGAGCCCGTCCCCCTCCTCGTAAAGATTTCGTAAAATCTACAGTTTTCAATTTAGGACAACCAGATTTGGTATACTACTTATGGTTATCTAACTTAGAGGGTAGACGGTTTTTGGAAGGGGTCGGGGCCCGGGTCAAGGTAGCCCCATGCAAAATTTTCGTAAAAAGTTTCGTTTTTTACTCTTAAGGATGCCCTATTTACGTTCTAAGGCGCTCTTTGGCCCTTTGAAGGCCTTGCACCATAAACCATCAACCAACCAACCAACTAACCAACCAACTAACTAACCAACCTACGGTCTAAGTTAGGGACTATAGATAACAATAAAGGGCGAAAATATGCGTTTAATGGTGTAATAAAAACACAAATCTATATAGTTTAGCTTTCACTACCAACGAACGGCTTATCAGAAAGAAATATAATGTAATGTAAACAGAGAGTTCCAGATATTCAAAATTCAAAACGGTAAGAAAAAGATGATCAATGTCAATGTGAAGTCGTATGCATGCGACATCACATAGGTACATTGCATTTCTGTGTCGCGGGATTCACAGAAGCACACGCCAGATGTACGGCAGTTCTATAGATGTCTCCTAGAAGGTAAGTATTCCCATTCCTTTTTCTTTCTTTTTTTGTTTCGCAAAATTAAATTAACTAAATCAAAAAATTTAAAATGAGTACTGTAAAATTGCAGGAATATCTTTTTCATTCATTAACTTTCACCCGCTGAACTTGGTGATTCCACAAATAGTAATATGTACCTGGCAAATAACTGGTATCCCTGCTAGTACAAATTATATTAATGATTTATTTGCGTCCAGTTCAATCTAGTATGTCCATAAGAGCGTTTGGGGCCGTATGAAAAATACATTTCAACGTGTGCCGCTACGTCGGCGGAGTGATCTAGGCGCTGGCTTTTGACCACTTGTCGAGAAGGATCCTGGTTCAAATCCCGGTGAATCATGGACGTTGTGCTTGACTTCTGGCACTGGCTGTCCCCCTTCCCAGGAACCAGTGGCCCAAAATTGGGAATGTCCGACTGCTTATAGCCCACTGAATTGATCACGGTGGTAGTTAACCCCCCCCCCCCAAAGATTCCGACGTGTCCATTGCTATTTGTTGTGGACCGTACAAAAAGTATGTTTTTGATATCAAGGTGTCCACTTCCATGTAGGCTGGCCATAAAATGTTAGGGGACCGTACAAAATTGCACTTTTGTTTTCACCTTGTCAGCGCTTCGGTATATGGTTGAAGTATACGTATATATAGTTGGGCCATTTCAGCACGTAGTTTGGTTTATATAGAAAATCAAGATAATGTTACATTTTTACTCAGCTACAACACATAAATCCCAACGGTTATTTGTTGAAATCTTTAATCCGCCGTGCTCATATTCACAACGTTAACATAACATGTCAAGTTATTAATGTTGCAGTTTTACCCTGTCACAAAACTTTAGTTTCAAGACCTTAGGCGTAAATTTTTTTAGGAATTTTTAGTCCGACGTATTCATAAGGTTTCGATAACATGCCAAGGTTATGGTACTGCGTTTTGACTGAGGCACAAAAATTAAAAACAGGCCTTAAGCCTTTTTATCAGTTTTCAATCAACCGTGCTCATATACATAAAATTTTCAGAGAAAGTCAAGTTTACTGTGTTGCGCATTTACTCGAGTACAAAACTATAAACAGCCATTAACTTTCACCCGCTAAACTCGGTGATTCCTCAATTCATCCATTAACAAGTCTTTTAAGTGATTGTATGCTATGGTCATATTGATAATGTTTGATGACAAGTCAGGTTAAAGATGTTGCACTTATTAAAGACTTAAAAAGGTGTAGAGGCTAGTAATTATTATTTGAAGTCTAAGTAAAAGCTCATTTTTAACTTGACTCGTCATGAAATCCTTGTGAATATGGCATTTATTTTATTTTGTACATTTTACAAAGCGTATGCATTTTTTTGGCATTTGTTTTATTTTGTGTTGTACTTGTTACATAGCGTTTCGCATTTTTGTAATGCTTGTGACTTGTGATTGCATTTTGAATTTTTATTTGTTTCACATTTTGGATTGCATTTTGAATTTTTATATGTTTCACATTTTGGATTACTTTTTGACATTTTATGTTTTTGACATGCTATTTTGAAAATTTTGACTTTTTTAATTTTGCGTTGTGTTTTACATTCTTGCATCTTCGGCGGAATTACATTCTTGAAAAATTCAAATACAAGTTAGTAAAAGGTATAATTCAATTAGTGAGAAATACCAGCACATTTTAGTAAAGGGTAGAATTATATGAAATTCCTCTTAAAATGCCCAGCATGTTAACATTGTCTCTGTGCACCAAAGAAGTTCGAATTCCTTTTTATCTTGCCAGCGTTTCTCTTGTGGGTGGATTTGTTGGAATCTGTGCTATCACTCTTTCGATTTTAGCCATAGTTGTTCTCTGCTCTTTCGCAATTTCCCTGATTATTTCGTACAGTCACAGTTTTTTCTCTCCCAGAATTGTATTCCAGCGTCTGTCTAATCTTTCAAGTTCGTTTTGTGTTCTGGGAAAGGCAAATAAATTGTTTTCACTAACTGACCAAATTGTTGGCGGGAACAGCGGAGGGCTTCTGCTTGGATTGTTTCTTCTGCTTCCACGAAATTTTCCAAGAACATAATTTTCCTCAAACCACTGAACTACAGAATCTGCATATTCTAGTAAAATTCATTTCTTTTCTTCAAAAGCAGCTGGAATTTCATCAGATGAAAAAAATGCGAGTGCTTGCAAATGTCTGACTTTGAGAGCAAACTCACCGTTTTCCTTATATTCCAAGGCTATGCCAGATTATGGATATTCCTCAGCACATTTTTTTCCGAGATGAAACCAACAACATTTTTGTGTGCTGCTTCCAAATTCCTTTTAGCAGCATTATAACGGTAGCTATTTCAAAATCTATTATTATGCGTATATTGTGGTGCAAGCTGAATATCATAGTCTGATGCATAGTCTTGTAAATCCTACAAAAATACTTTATAATAGTATTATAATATTTATACTTGCTGGAAAGTAACCCATAAACTAGTGGGACAAGTCTGTGCATCTCTGGATTCGTTTCAACCTTAGCATGAATGGAACATAATTGCCTAAAAAGGGTTGGACAAGTTTCAAATGTCCCATCCATAATCCAGAGGGGTGCATCTTTAAGCTTTCGTAAATTATTCTCTGTAAAAGATAAAATAATTCTTTGATGTCCAAATGCGCTATCTCTGCCAAGAAATTTTGCACCATCTTCTCCTGTAAATTTATTGGGGCATCGATCCGTTTTGAAGTCGTAGGCTCCGCAGGCATGTCTTGGCATGTCTTCTTTTTTACAACTTGCCTTAGTGCATCCATATTAGGCATGTAAGCTGCATTTACTGTAGCCATTGACGTTGTCACGGTTTGAATAAGTTGTGCAGGGGCTTCGTCCGTATTTCTCGCTCGTTCTTTTATTTGCGCTCTTGCAACAGCAACATCACTTTTCTCCGGTCTTAGAGCATGATTATGTTGTTTCTCCTTGCGCATCCTGTGTTCATCTCCAATAAGAATAGTACTAGCAAAGCCAGTACAATTTCCATAATTTCTTTCAATACAGTGACAATACCGTAAATCACCTCGCACTCTGTTATGGCAAAATAAATACCCTTTCCATTTCATCAAATCATTTTCTTTTTGTGAGTTAACTATTTATGTTGCATTCTTCATCTGCATAGTGCCTTCGGAAAACAATGCACTTTCTCTTTCCAAAATATTTAGAATGATATATTTCCACTATTATCACTTGACAACGCACAACAAAGGTTTCAACAAGCACGTTCTCTGTTCTCCAGTCAACTACGAACTAATGAGCAAC
The DNA here is from genome assembly GCA_039090855.1 of Macrothele yani. Classification (NCBI taxonomy): domain Eukaryota; kingdom Metazoa; phylum Arthropoda; class Arachnida; order Araneae; family Macrothelidae; genus Macrothele; species Macrothele yani. Next base: position 123,696,631 of record CM076996.1, read on the forward strand.
CATTCAATAAAACACTCAGAATACAGACAATCACGTGAAGCTTGTTCCTCCAGTTAGGGTTTAAGCGAAGTTCAAGATTTTCGTACCAGCGGTCACAAGAAGTGGCTAATTTTAAGGATCGGCATCTTATCTTTTGTTTTTCCAAAACGCAGAGGTACATGTATTTTACAGCTGGGACGCTCCAGGCGGGGGATCAACAGATGCGAAGAACCCGGGAGCCTGGTTCCGGAGGCGGTAGCAGGCGCGGACTGGGCAGCTGTACTCTGGGCCGGTAGGCGTCATGCTAATTCTCAAAAATAAATTCAAATTTTTTGTGTTGCACCATGCGTATGAAAGAAAATTGTTATACTGAAAAGACAATTTGTTTACCCCGTAACATATTAAACGAAACCTACGTCCCTACGTGCCAAATGATCTGTAAGCCAAACACAGTTTTTCATGCAACACCTTCCCCCGACTTTCTAAGTTCAGATCTTTCTCGTTCGACTTATTTCCTGTACCGCCCCTCTCTTTCGCTAATTGCAGTTAATTGCCGTGAAATTGCTGTTTTACGTTGTGGTGTATTGCCGCCTGTCCTGAAGACTATAGTGAAAGCGGTGAACCCCAGGGGAAAAGTATTCCATCAAAAGCAACAGAAGTCCAAAGCGAGAGCAAAACTTTGTTCGTTGGCATTACATCCAAGCAATTTAGGCGAAGTACGAAGTGTGTTTTTCTACTACGACACCAGAAGATTGTCGCGAATGCTCAGGCACTTACGATACAGATGTGTCCTTAAGACGTTTCTTTCAAGACGTCCAAAGGCCGGCACTAGGGGATGGGGAGGGATACATGCTCTTTTTTGTTGCAGCTAGAAATTCTAAAGCTCATTCTTCCTTAAAACTTTGCCTGGTTACCAGTAAGTACTGTCTCATGCCTCAACCATTGCACAGATTTGTTGTTTTTGTTTTCATTCTTTGAGTTAACAGCAGGAAAATATCTGAACTGCGTTGTTTCAGTTGGAAATATTTTTTTTACTTCAGCAACAGGGCTTCACGTATAATTGCAAAATACTTCGATAGAATAAACATACCTTACATAAAGAGTTTGCATGAGAAAATAGATTAATAATAAGGAAAATATTCTAAAACCAAAAAAGAAATTGCGGAACCGAAAAAGCTAGGTAGAGGAAACAAAAGGCTCTAAGAAAACGTTCATATTTAAAGAAACCTGTAGTCGCTTAATGAGTAAGTGGTATAACTCAATACAAAATCATGTGCTGTATTTGAAAAAAATTAGAAGCAAGTAGGCATCGTGACTGTCCACAGTTTCCCCTTTTCATCCTGTCGACATTACAACCACCACAGAAAAGAAAAGAACAAAAACATAACAAAAACACCCATACAAAGTAAAATGCCCAAAACATAAAAAGAAGTAACCACACAAAATGAAATGCCCAAAACATTAAAAAAACTGCAACCACACGAAACAAAATACCCAAAACATGGTAAGAAATTCTGTTTAAAGCACAATGTAGGTATACGATAGGAGAAATATATGTTTTTAAAACTTAATACAAGTGTCAAAACTGAAGTAAAAAGAAAGAAAAAAGAAATATTCCAAATTTCATTGTTACTTTAGATATTTTGACCTGTTGACATTTCGTAAATTGTAATTGCACTCGGTCAAAAAATATTACTTACAAGGACTCTTTAGTAACTTTTAATCGCTGTGGTCGCATTTATAAGGTTTGCATAACAAATCAAGTTAATAATGTTGCGCTTTCACTTACCGTCTCCGGCTAAGTTAGAGTTTCATGACACAAAATTTGGTGGTTCTTTTTTTTTTTTTTTTTTTTTTTTTTTTGATTATAGGTTTAACGACCACCATGAGCAACTCAATGGGCTATAAGCAGTCGCCCGTCCCTAATTTAGGGTCACTGGCTCCAGGGAAGGGAGAGAGCCAGTGCCGTAAGACAAACACAACATCCATGCCTCACCGGGATTCGAACCCGGACCCCTTTTGGACAAATGATCAGACGCCATTGCCTTAGACCACTGCGCCACGGGGCGGCTTGGTGGTTCTTAATTGAAAAATAAAGATTTTAAGAAAATTTTGTATGTGGGGGGGGGTCTCACCCCCGGGCCTTGATCCGTTCCAAAAACCTTCTACCGTCTAAGTTAGAGTACCATGAGATAACATACAAAATTTGGTGGTTCAAAATTGAAAACCATAGATTTTACGAAATTTGTATGTAGGGGGGGGGGTAACCACCCTTGCCCCGACCCGTTCTGAAAACCGTCCAACGATAAATTTTATGTTTCGACTGCTCTTCTCCCGTCGATCGCAGCTGCTTCCCATCATCCTTCCGCCGCTTCAGACCACAGTATTGTCAGTCTGTCGGTGTGTGTTTCGCCTTCACCTTCAAGGACTCAACGAGTATGGACTTTTCCGGACTCGCTCCTGGATGATCAACAATTTTGTGTTGCTGTGCGTGAGTTCCTCCGAAGTCGTCAGCCCCTTCTTGATACTACGTCCGACGCGATGCAACTGTGGCTCAGTGTCAAACATGACTTGGTCCTTTTTGTACGGCGCTACTCCCATGCCTCTCGGAATGAGAGCGATATGAAAATTGCGAATCTACGTGCTCTATTGTCGATGCTCTCTCTTGATGATCCGCAATACCCCGGCTATCTGGCAGATCTCCACGCTTTGCTTCTTCCTCGCGCATCCGATGCAGCCTGCAGGATGCATTTCTTGCATCTCTCCCCTACAGCTGATTCTCACGATTACTTAACCGCCTTGGAATCTCAACATCGTTCTGCTACATCTTTGCGTCATCTTCGCCTCCAGGATGGTTCCATCACTTCGAACCCATCGAAGCTATGCACTTTCACCAGACAGTATTTCATCGCCAAGTACAGTGCGGTAACGCAGTCTTCATCCTCATTAGCTTCTCCTCTTCTCTCCTCTCTTCCTCAGGTCCCCTCTACTTTATCTACTTCTTTACTCTCTCCTTTCTCTCTTCGCGAACTCCGCGAGGCGTTCGCTACTCTCAATCCTCATGCCGCTCCTGGACCTGACGGCCTTCCTCTGTCCTTTTATCGTGCTTTTCTACCGTGCCTTCTGCCTTTTCTGTCTGCGTGTTTCTCGTCTGCTTTTTCCTCTCCTGCGTTACCGCCCGACTTTACTTTGGCACACACCATCCTCCTTCCTAAGAAGGGTGACCTCTTGGATCTTGGAAACTGGCGCCCTATCTCCATCCTAAACACTGACTATAAGTTCTATACAAAACTCTTATCCCGTCGCCTTAATTCTGTTCTCTCTTTCGTTATTTCTCCTGACCAGACATACACTGTGCCTGGTCGGACTATTTCCACTAACGTTTCTCTTCTCCTTCATCTTCACTTCCTCGCTCGTTCTTTTTCTGAACCTCTTGCCTTTCTCAATCTGGATCAAAAGTCCGCTTTTGATAACGTTTCTCATTTTTATCTCTCTGCTGTCCTTTCACAATTTGGCTTTCCTCCTACCTTTTCTTCCGCACTCTTGGCCCTTTATCAGGGCGCCAGTTTCCATGTTCGAGCGGCCACATTTCTAACCGCTCCAATTCCGTTTAAGCGAGGCATCCGGCAAGGATGTCCGCTCTCCGGCCAGCTATTCGCTCTCGCTTTTGAGCCTTTCCTGTTAGCAGCCCGAAGATCACTCCTGGATGTCCTACCGCCGACAGTGGCTAGTACTCGTCATCATCGAATAATTTTCACCGCCTATGCTGATGATGTGACCTTTTGCGTCCGGGATGAATCTCAATTTGATCGCCTGTATTCTGTATATCAACAGTATGTTGCATTATCTGGAGCAGCGCTGAATGCCACTAAAAGTACTGGCTTATGGTGCGGGGCATGGGCTGCCCGCACCGATGCTCCTTGGGGTGCGCAGTGGACAGCCACTACACAGAAGATCCTCGGTGCGTATGTCGGATTGCCCTTGGCTTCTGCATCTGCCACCTGGACTGCTCTTCTTCCCCGGATACAACGGACTGCTGCCTACTGGAGTAAGGCCCGCCCTTTCACATCGTTCCGTCAACGAGCAGCCGTTGTTCGTCGACAACTTATCTCTCTATGCGAATACTCTTGGATGTCGACGGTTGTGCCCGTGTCACAAATGATGACCATCACTCGCCTCTCAACTTCCGTCATCTGGTCTTCACATCACTGGGTTAAACCTGCCACGCTTCATCTGCCAGCCTCTTTGGGTGGCATCCAGCTTCCCGATCCAGCTTTCCTTTATAAAACACATCGCATTATTCATTTCATTCGCCTTGCCACTTCAACTGTTCCGTCCCTTACCACTACCTTGAATGTTCTAGCTTCTTTCCGTGACCCATCTTTCACCTTCCTACTGTTTCTGAAGATGGATGCATACTCTCTTCTCCCGTCCCACCTCCCTCCTGTCCTGCGAGAGGGCCTTTCTCTCTTTCGTTCGCTTCCTCTTCTCCGTTCTTTTCCTTCTTCAACTCTTGATCTCCTAGATGAACCTCTCTTCTTCTCTTCTCTTATTCACCCTCCTAACCTCCCTTACTTTTACTTTCCTCATTGGATCCGCTCTGGTGTGATAACTGTCCGTTCTCTCGTAACTTCTGATCTAACCTGGAGACCTCTTTCTTCCCTGTTTCTATCTCCAACCATTACTCTTGCTAACGAATATCTTCTTCTTCGCACAGCGCTTTGGAGCCTCTTTCCACTCCTCGCTTCACCTGATGGTCTCTTCTCGGTCCCCTCTGCTCCTCTTTCCCTACCGTTCTTTCTCCTCATTCGTAGCTCCCCGGTTCTAGTTACTTCTCTCTCCTCCTCTTCTCTTTATTGGCTTCTTCTTTCCCCTCCCGCACTTCCACTTTCTGTTCATTCTGCTCCTCCTTCTCTTCTCCCCGCCATCTGGACAGCATCTACCTCTGCCCTTTCCTCCCCTCTTGAACTCAATGTCCATTGGCAATTTCTTCACCTTCGTCTCCCCGCCCCATCAGTACTGTTTCGCATGACCCTTCTCACCTCTCCGCAGTGCTCCTTTTGCCCTGAAGTCAGCGACGTCCAACATCAATACCTATTCTGCCCCGTTCTCCTGCCAGTCCTAAACACAGCATTTCGTTTTGCTGATCGAATTTGTGCTCGATCGTTACCATTTCTTGCATATGCTTGGCTACTCCAAACTAAGCATCCACCTACTCACTTGCCTCCTGTGTGCCGTTATATTTTTCTTCTTGTGAAGTTCACTGTCTATGCTTTCCATCTTCAACAACGCTTCCCCGCTCTTATTCCACCTCCTCAGGAGGCAAGTGCTATCATTCGGAGACGCTTCCTAGCACGGTTAACCACTCGCCTCCAAATAGAGCACTCTCGTGCTGCCTCAACAAACACCGATGGCGTTTTTCAATCCACTTGGGCCCAATCGGCTGGGTGGTTCCATATCCACAATTTGCAGTTACATCTCAACCTATAAGTGGGATTTTTGTTGTCGCCCACGTTCACTGTAACAAATCATGTTTTTACGTATTAATTTTGGTGCTTCGCTATTTGTGATTTTTCTGTTTAAGTGTGCCATTGAAGATAGCTCACCATGTTTCCCATGTTCTCTTCGATAATGTTGGGTTTTATGTTGTTGTATATAATTCTTCCTTCTGCACAGTTTACTGCCCACGCAATGTCCCCTTCATTATGTTGAATATTTTTTTAAAATCTTGGTCACTGTGTGTATAATATAATGTAACAAGATGCCCTTCTGAGTACATTTAGCGTTATTTCCCCTTGTCACTGAATACTTCTGTACATATGTTGTAAATTTTGAATGTAGCATCACTGATGCATTTCTGTGAATTAGTACCTAATGTTTAATCTTTAGTATGGTAGTAATGCTTAATTGGAATTTGTGCATAGTATAGAATCATGTCTTGCCCTGTCTACAATACTGTAGGTAAACATTTTCGTTTGTATCGCTCGTGCTTTATTGTCTGCCTCTCCTTCGCCCTACGTGGCGAAATAATTTTTTTTTTTTTTTTTTTTTTTTTTTTGTTTATGATTTTAACAATATTTTGTTTTACGTTTCACTGGAACCTTCCAGCTGATGTATATACCGCTGTATTTATTGGCAGAATTCCATTGTCATGTACATAGAAATGTTATTTTACTGAAGAATAAAGGCAATTTTGAAATGTAGATTTTACGAAAAAGTTTTTATTCGGGGGGGCCTGACCCCCGATCTCCAACCCATTCCAAAACCCGTCTGGCGTCTAAGCTAGAGTACCATGAGATAGTATACCAGATTTGGTGGTTCTGAATTGAAAACTGTAGTTTTTAGGAAAATTTTGTATGTGGGGTCTCTGACCCCCGGGCCTTGATCCGTTCCAAAAACGGTCTACTGTCTAAGTTAGAGTACCATGAGATAGTATACCGAATTTGGTGGTTCTAAGTTGAAAACTGTAGATTTTACAAAAAAAAATATTCGGAGGGGGTCTGACCCCCCGGGCTCCAACCCCTTCCAAAAACCGTCTAGCGTCTAAGTTAGAGTACCATGAGATAGTATACCAGATTAGGTGGTTCTGAATTGAAAACTGTAGTTTTTAAGAAAATTGTGTATGTGGGGGGCTCTGACCCCCGGGCCTTGACCCGTTCCAAAAACGGTCTGCCGTCTAAGTTAGAGTACCATAAGATAGTATACCAAATTTGGTGGTTCTAAGATGAAAACTGTAGATTTTGCGAAATTTTTATGAGGGGGGCTGACCCCCGGGCTGCAACCCCTTCAAAAAACCGTCTAGCGTCTAAGTTAGAGTACCATGAGATAGTATACCAAATTTGGTGGTTCTAAATTGAAAACTGTAGTATTTACGAAAAAGTTTTTATTCGGTGGGAGTCTGACCCCCCGGGCTCCAAACCGTTCCAAAAACCGTCTAGCGTCTAAGTTAGAGTACCATGAGATAGTATACCAGATTAGGTGGTTCTGAATTGAAAACTGTAGTTTTTAAGAAAATTTTGTATGTGGGGGGCTCTGACCCCCGGGCCTTGACCCGTTCCAAAAACGGTCTGCCGTCTAAGTTAGAGTACCATAAGATAGTATACCAAATTTGGTGGTTCTAAGATGAAAACTGTAGATTTTGCGAAATTTTTATGAGGGGGGCTGACCCCCCAGGCTGCAACCCCTTCAAAAAACCGTCTAGCGTCTAAGTTAGAGTACCATGAGATAGTATACCAAATTTGGTGGTTCTAAATTGAAAACTGTATATTTACGAAAATGTTTTTATTCGGGGGGTCTGACCTCCTTCCAACCCTTCCAAAAACCGTCTAGCGTCTAAGTTACAGTACCATGAGATAGTATACCAAATTTGGTGGTTCTAAATTGAAAACTGTAGATTTTACGAAAAAAATTTTATTCGGGGGGGGGGGCTGACCCCCGGGCTCCAAACCCTTCCAAAAACCGTCTGGCGTCTAAATTAGAGTACCATGAGATAGTATAACAGATTAGGTGGTTCTGAATTGAAAACTGTAGTTTTTAAGAAAATTTTGTATGTGGGGGCTCTGACCCTTCGGGCCTGGACCCGTTCCAAAAACGGTCTGCCGACTAAGTTAGAGTACCATAAGATAGTATGCCAAATTTGGTGGTTCTAAGATAAAAACTGTAGATTTTACGAAATTTTTTATGAGGGAAGGGGGCCGACCCCGCGGGCTCCAACACCTTCCAAAAACCGTCTAGCGTCTAAGTTAGAGTACCATGAGATAGTATACCAAATTTGGTGGTTCTAAGATGAAAACTGTAGATTTTACGAAATTTTTTATGAGGGGGGCTCCGAACCCGCGGGCACCAACCCCTACCAAAAACCGTCGAGCGCCTAAGTTAGAGTTTCATGATACCAAATTTGATGGTTCTGAAATGAAAACTAGATTTTACGAAAATTTTGTATGTGGGGGGGGGGGCTCTGACTCCCTGGGCCTTGACCCGTTCCAAAAACTGACAACCGTCTAAATTAGAGTACTATGAGATAGGATACCTGATTTGGTGGTTCTGAATTGAAAACTGTAGATCTTACGAATATTTTGTGTGTGGGGGGCTCTGACCAACCGGGCCCCTGACCCGTTCCAAAAACCGTCTAAGTTAGAGTACCATGAGATAATATACCAAATTTGGTAGTTCTAAATTGAAAACTATATCTTACGGCAATTCTGTAGGGGGCTCTAACCCCCCCCTCTCTGCAACCGCTTCCCAAAACCGTCTACAGTCTAAGTTAGAATACCACGAGATAGTATACCAGATTTGGTGGTTCTGAATTGAAAACTGTAGATTTTACGAAAATTTTGTATATGGGGGGCTCTGTCCAACCGGGCCCTGCCCCGTTCCAAAAACCGTTTACCGTCTAATATTTTTAGTGCCAAAGAAAAACGTAATATTCCTATCCTGTCTGCGTGTCCAAACTTTATAAATTTGATCAGGGAGCAAGACGTTCGAAATCGTACGTTTTCCTGCATTCGTTTTGTATGTAACCAAAATCTGTAAACGCGACGAATTGACGTAGTCGACGAATTGACGTAGTCGACGAATTTGTCCGCGACGAATTGACGCGCGACGAATCGTCGTGGTCGACGAATTGACGCGCGACGAATTGACGCATGCGACGAATTGACGCGCGACGAATTGTCGTAGTCGACGAATTGACGCGCGACGAATTGACGCAGGCGACGAATTGACGTAGTCGACGAATTGACGCACGCGACGAATTGACGTGACACCCCTTAAGACCAACGCAAAATCCATGCCTCACCGGGATTCGAAACCGGACCCTCCTCGGAAGAATGGTCATGCGCCGCCGAGACGGCCATCATTCGTTAATAATTTCAAAACATCATTTTCTTTTCATGTAAATTAAAGGAGTTGTTTTTCTTAATCTCAACCGCACCCAAGAAAAATGTCTTGAAATTAAAGACATAATAACTTGGCTTCTCTTGTGATCGTGTTTTGTCCTGATAGGCATCGCTCTGAAAGCAGGCTCCCTTGGTTTTCCGTTGAATCCCCATGTTTTTATTTGTTGATTTCCTCCTTCTTGTAGCTTTCCGAACATTTGCTCTTTCAATTCGACTTACTCGTCTCCTTTCTCTCAGATTAACATGTCTGGTCCTGTCAGCAGATAGACGATTGTTGCGCTGAACATACGATTGATTCTCTTTCTCTCTGAAAATTATGTCTACTTCGATCTAAACAGAGACGATTATTACGTTCAACAGGCGACTGTCTTTCTCTTTGTACGACCATTCTTTGTCTGTCATTTTTCAATCGAGATTCTGTTTCTTGGAAAGTTTCATCATAACGGAGATACAAATTCTTTTAGTGTCTGATGCACTACGGCCTATATTCGATTTTCGTCTCGGCATAATGTTAATAAAATATTTAAATTTTAATTAAGGAGCTTCTCAAAGATATACATACGTGTGGACGAAAATAACTACGAATTTAGTCTGTGCGAGCGCCGATAAACGAATTCTTTCAGTCTTCGATGTAACTACGCATTCAGTCTGTGGCCTTACATGCTGTCAGAACGGCCGCCGCGCATGCGCCTCGCGTCTTTTTCCCAATGAGCAAAAAAGTTTCGTAAACCTGTCGCCACACATCGCTGTTTAGGCAGTGAACTCCACGAAAGAATGCAAGAATGCGAACAGCGTTTTTTTATTTGACTTATCACTAAAATTGTTAATGCTCGGCTCCCTTTTGTCGTAGTCCTTTTGTCGTTGTCTCTCTTTTGTCGTAGTTTCATATACCTAAACCTTCCTCGACAAATGCTCTATGGAATAGTGAAAACCACATCAAAATCCGTCCAGCGATTCTCGAGATTAGCCCGAACAAACAGACAGACGCCTACCGGGGACTTTATTTTATACTATGCATGGATATACCGGACACCTAGAAGAGAAACATAACATAGCATTTATTGACATACATTAGTACGGTATCGGTCCACCTTTGGTCTTAATGCATGCACTGACCCTTCGAGACAGGCTTTCTACAAGTTTTCGGAATACAGCGATAGGTATGCGCTTCCATTCAGTACATAATGCTGCCGCTAACTGTTGCTTAGTAGTAGGCTTTGGTTCCAAATTTCTTATGCGGCGCTCTAATTCATCCAATAGGTGCTCTATGGGATTAAGATAAGGGTTCTGTGCTGGCCAGTACACACAAGATGAAACGGACAAGTTGTTCAGTTACGAGATAATCTCGGGCCATGAGGGCGCTTCTCCGCAAATAAGTGGAACACCAATTGCAACCGTGAAGGGATTTTCTTCGACGTTCCGGTGGCGCAGTGGTCCGAGCGATGGCCTCTGATCATTCGCACGAGATGGGTCCGGGTTTGAATCCCGGTAAGGCATGGATGTTGTGTTTGTCTTACTGCGCTGGTTCTTACCCTTCCCTGGAACCAGTGGTCCTAAAGTAGGGACGGTCGACTGCTTATAATCCATTGAGTTGCTCACGGTGATCGTTAAACCTCCAATAAATAAATAAATTTTCTTCTGTTTTGGCGTCGTTCTCCGCGCAGGACGGTTGCCAAACTGTGCTGTTTCTCTTCGCTCTGAAAACCGTTTACACCACTGAAACAAGCGTGCTTTCGACATAAGTTCATCTCCATAAATTCTAACATTTAGGACACTTCATGCCGTTTCTTTAAAAGTTTTACAAAAAATGTCACGTTAATTCTCCGTTCAAAATACTTGTTATCCATTTTCGTGACGAGCGATAGATACACTGCTTTCTAAAACGTTCCACACCTGCGCATACACCAGATTCTGCTACATGATAGGGTTTATAAATGAACCATTAGATAGCAGTTAAGATTCAGCAATCGTTCTTTGATCTGGGACTTAGTGTAGGCAGTTTAATTATCGAAACACGCAGAAACCTGCTGAGAAATAACCTTGAAACGACGTGGAAGGCTCAGAAAACATCGCCTTCCAATCTCCAAGAGTTTTTTCCATCATTCTCTATCTAAGCACCATTCTTCCATCATGCCATGTTAACTAAGTGCTCTCTTTCTTCCATCAGACCATGTTCTTCTAGGTCGGTCTCTATTTTTTCGTTTGTTTGATTTACATTTAATGGCAATTTTGGATAGTATTTTATTGGTTATTCTTTTTACATGGCCAAACCAACGCAATTGTCTCTTCTGTATGTCTTCTAAAATTGTTTCTTTCACTTCCATCAATGCTTTAATACTTTCATTCGTTATTTTGCGTCGTCTGGGCACTCAACATGATCTTCTAAAAGCATCCATCTCTACAGCTATTATTTTCTTTCTATCCGCTTCTGTTAATCGCCAGGCTGCAGCCCCGTATAGAAATATGCTCTTAACAATACTATTTTAAATACCCTATTTCCTTTTTCTTGTTATTTCTTCACTCCACTAGATTCCATGCAGGCGTTTCATTCTATTTCTTAAATCCATTGCATCTCTACCTTCTTGTGTAATGGTAACAGCTAGGTAATTATAATGATCACATCTTTCAAATTGTTTGTTATCTTCTAGCTGTTGGTTTCTTTCACTACTTCCAAAGCATAAATATTTTGTTTCATTTAAATTCATAGTTAATCCCCATTTTCATATTCTTCTTCTATTTTTCTGGTCATTATACTCCAAATCAAATTTATCTTCTGCACGAATTACCAGCTACACCTATTTTACAATACATATGGGCAGGAAATAACTTTCACCTATTTCGCCAACTTGTTGCTTTGGGATACAGTGTCATGGACGGCGCAATGGTAGCACATTCGAATGCATATTGGTGGTGCGGTTTACTTTGGACTTGAGGATAATGCAGTTTTTTAATTATTATTCTTTGTTTAATGAATTAGATATTGATCTCAAACAAATTTCATTTAGTTCGGTTCGGCTCCATAAATATGAGGTCTGCAGATAGTAGTACTATGTGTTTTGCCTTTTACATCCTATGGAAAACGAATCTCAAGTTGTACGAATTCCACTTACTCGAAGCTTTCCGAGAACGTGGCGTTTGTTGGGATTCTGTTCCCCGTATTTACTTTCTGGCAGAGACTCCCGGATTATCTGTGAGCTGATATTTCTACGTCATCTGTTAGTCTCATTTCGTCATCTGTTAGTCTCTTCCTAGGCCGCAGCAGTAAAAAAATACTAGGTACAGAATGAACACGCATTCAGGGAGAAAAAGATTCCATCAAACATACCTTGTATTAAATACGTTACCTCATCCGTACATATCAAAAACCCCTCTTTATAAGACGACATAAGGCTCCACTTTAGAGCTGCCAAAAAATCTTCATATGCCGGCTGGAGGTACATAATTTCTGACGAGATAACAAACTGAATAAATAAAATAATAAATTTGACTATATTTTCAAAATACCAGTGCTGCAATTAAGTTGAGACTTAATTAAAAAATTGAAAAACAGGAAAACTTACGTGAATATATTTTATTCAAAGTACATTCCTCCTGCGTTGAGGTGGTTCCACCTGAAATCTCTGCCTTATGTTTTCAATGGTAAAACTTCTTTACATATTTTCTTTGCAGTTAATGTATTCCCGAGGATGAAAATTTGCATATCGATAAAACTAACTTTAAGTTATAGCACGGGATACTTAATGCTTGCTAAAACATAGCCATAATTAAGCAATCCAACAGTTGTCTACTGGCGTCATCAATGTACAGGTTGCGCCGTCTATTAACAGGTCTGAACATTACTCAAAGAAAAATGATTGATTTTTTACGCTTTCCAACCGTAGGTTGAAGAAGCGTATATGCTCCAGCTTTGTCGGTCTGCCTGTCTGTCTGACTGTCCGCACGATACCTCGCAAAAAAATGGTTCTTTTCGATGAAATTTTAGTATGTGGTAGGGGACAACCTGGGGACGAACCATATTGAAAATGGACGAAATGGGCTCAAAGGTCAGGACATAGGAGCGGGATCCATTCCATCGCCCTTTTGCGTCATAACTTACGTAAAAATGCTTCGATTGCGACGAAACCTCATCATATTGTTCCGAAGATGTACTGAACCGGTTGTTTTTAATATCACTGAAATGGGGTCAAAGGTCAGGGCACAGGAGTGAGATATATTCCACAACCATTATCCTCATAACTTGACTAAAAATACTTCTATTGCGACAAAACTTTAGTACGTTGTTTAGGAGGTATACTGAACCAGTTCTGTTTAATATCATCGAAATGGGGTCAAAGGTCAGGGCACAGGAGCGAGATTTATTCCACGGTCATTATCCTCATAACATGAGTAGTAACTTGAGTAATGGTTTCTGATATGTTGGAAAGCGTATCATAATCAATGCATTGCATGATTTTATTAACTTGTTATTATATTACAAGGTGAAAACCGATCAATAATGACGGGGAAAAATATGATGCCCAGAGCAATTTTTTTAATTATTTATTTATTGAATATAGATGAAAGCCTGTCAATAATGACGGGAAAAAATAAGATATCCAGAGCAATTTTTTTTAATTATTTATTTATTTATAGCAAAAAGCCCGTCCTACGACGGTCATAAGACTGGTAGATCTTTTGGCGTTACGCAGGAAGCAGCGCGAGGAACTTGATCTTCCATCGCTTCCCTGTCCGTCCGTCCGTCTGTCTGTTTTTCTATCTGCTTGTCCGTCTGTCTGTTTGTCTATCTGCTTGTCCGTCTGTCTATTTTTCTATCTGCTTGTCCGTCTGTCTGTTATGTGCTTTGTTAAATCTTGAGTCCCTATTTCGTCAGCACTTCCTTGTACACAACATTTTTCGTGTACACTTACTGTGAACCCTGTATCAATATCCCCTGTTCTTTTCCGTGAACTATTTTTATCTTGACGTCATATCGTCGCGCTCTTGACATTTCCACATACTGATGACCGTTGCTAAACACCGGTTCAGGCAGATATATTCCGACTTTTTCTAACGTCGGAGTAATCATGTTTGCCAAGCGATTGCATTCTCTTCGAACAACAGTCATACTTTCCCGACAGGCCCTTTCTCGCTCCGTCTTTCGTCTTTTTGCTGCTTCCGTCTGGGCAGCTACTTCCTCAGCAGATTTTTTTTCGTTTAGGAGGCATATTTTCGATGTTTTGAGACAATTGAACCACAATATAAATTGCTTGTGTATTCGAAGAGAGCCAGAACATAAATGACTTCGAATTATTTAGGTGCAGCTGCACGAAATAAATTAGCATTTCGTCTCCACGCGGTGATTGCGTGTGGAATTTTTCAAATCAGTGATGTCAGCGTCGTTTGCTCAAATAACTACAAGTCCGCAACGTCATCCTGATCCTGTTCGAAATCTGAAAGCACGTGATGCACTTGATCGTTGATGATCACTAACACGTGCACCACATAATGTTAATCAAATATTGTTACGTTTGTTCAGATATCAGAAATTTACTTGCGTAAATATTTTTTTTTGTGGCACGGAGGAGAGCTCTACCAAATTATATATAAGATGGTTATGCTTTTGCAAGTATTGAGTATCCCATGCTATAAACTTAGTTAGTTTTATCGATGTGTTAATTTTCATCCTTGGGAATACATGAATTGCGAAGAAAATATGTAAAGACCTTTTACCATTGGAAACATAAGGCAAAGATTTTAGGTGGAACCATCTTAATGCAAGAAGTGGCACGATCAGCCAGAAAAAGGAAGGACTTGCAGATATCATCTTTCGGTAGGGAATGAAGAGCCAATGTCACAGTTCTTTGTATGTCTTCAACGTCTTGAAAAATTTTTCCTTTTGAAGACAGCTATAATTTAGAAATAACAAGTAGTCACACTGTGACAAACCTGGGAAATAAGATGGATGGTTATATACACACACACACATTTGTTTTCGTGCCACAAATCGCTGCACACTGACTGCTCTGTGGGCGGGGTGTTATCGTGAAGAAGAAACCACTGCCCGTGTTTTGCGCTTTCCAACCATAGGTTGAAGAAGCGTATATGCTCCAGGTTTGTCCGTCTGCCTGTCCGCACGATAACTCGCGTAAAAATGGTTCCATTTCGATGAAAGTTTAGTATGTGGTAGGGGACAACATGGGAAGAAATCCTATTGAAAATGGGCGAAATGGGATCAAAAGACAAGACATAGGAGGTGATCAATTCCATCGCCCTTATGTGCCATAACTTACGCAAAAATGCTTCGATTGCGACAAACCGACAAAACTTCATCATGTTGTTCCGGAGATGTACTGAACCGGTTCTTTTTAATATCATCGAAATGGGGTAAAAGGTCAGGGCAGAGGAGCGAGATTTATTCCACAACCATTATCCCCATAAATTGACTAAAAATGCTTCTATTGCGACAAAACTTTATATGGTACGTTGTTCTGGTGGTATACTGAACCATGTCTGTTGAATATCATCGAAATGGTGTCAAAGGTCAGGGCACGGGAACGAGATTTATTCCACAACAATTATCCTTATAACTTGAGTAATAACTTGAGTAAGGATTTCTGGTATGTTGGAAAGCGTATCATAATCAATGCATTGTTTGATTTTACTAACTTGTTTGAACTCAAGCCTGACATGCCGCCCCGTTGCCGCAGTGGTTTAAGCGATGGCCTCTGATCATTCGTCCGAAATGGGTGCGGGTTCGAAACCCGGTGAGGCATGGGTGTTGTGTTTGTCTTACGGCACTGGCTCTCTCCCTTCCCTGGAACCAGTGGCTCTAAATTAGGGACGGGCGACTGCTTATAGCCCATTGAGTTGCTCCCGGTGATCGTTAAACCTCCAATCAAAAAAAAAAAAAGCCTGCCATGAACAATCCTCTTCCACAATCGTTCCAAAATGGATGTGTTAGCATTGCCAGTGACAGTTGTACATTCAGGAACGAACTCGTGATGCAGAATTCCCTTGCTGTAGTAGAGGCCTGGAACGAACAATGCTCTTCCACAATCGTTCCAAAATGGATGTGTTAGCATTGCCAGTGACAGTTGTGCCTTCAGGAACGAACTCGTGATGCAGAATTCCCTTGCTGTAGTAAAGGCCTGGAACGAACAATGCTCTTCCACAATCGTTCCAAAATGGATGTTTTAGCATTGCCAGTGACAGTTGTACCTTCAGGAATGAACTCGTGATGCAGAAATCCCTTGCTGTAGTAAAGGTCTGGAACGAACAATCCTCTTCCACAATCTTTCCAAAATGCATGTGCAAGCATTGCCAGTGGCAGTTGTACCTTCAGGAATGAACTTCTGATGCAGAATTCCCTTGCTGTAGTAAAGGTCTGGAACGAACAATCCTCTTCCACAATCTTTCCAAAATGGATGTGTTAGCATTGCCAGTGACAGTTGTACATTCAGGAACGAACTCGTGATGCAGAATTCCCTTGCTGTAGTAGAGGCCTGGAACAAACAATGCTCTTCCTCAATCGTTCCAAAATGGATGTTTTAGCATTGCCAGTGACAGTTGTACCTTCAGGAATGAACTCGTGATGCAGAATTCCCTTGCTGTAGTAAAGGCCTGGAACGAACAATGCTCTTCCGCAATCGTTCCAAAATGGATGTGTTAGCATTGCCAGTGACAGTTGTACCTTCAGGAATGAACTCGTGATGCAGAATTCCCTTGCTGTAGTAAAGGCCTGGAACGAACAATGCTCTTCCGCAATCGTTCCAAAATGGATGTGTTAGCATTGCCAGTGACAGTTGTACCTTCAGGAATGAACTCGTGATGCAGAATTCCCTTGCTGTAGTAAAGGTCTGGAACAAACAATCCTTTTCCACAATCGTTCCGAAATGGATGTGTTAGCATTGCCAGTGACAGTTGTACCTTCAGGAATGAACTCGTAATGCAGAATTATCTTGCTGTTGTAAAAGCACTTTGTCTTGATTTTAGACTTGGGGTAACCTGATCTTCTTTCCTTTGGGTGACTGTGTCGACTTTCACTGAACACTGTGACGCTTGGTTTCAGGATCATAACGGGAACACCATGTCCCGTCACCTGCGACAATACTTTGGAGATAATTGTGCATTGTTTCTGCAGTCTCCAGGATATATTTTGCGTACTCCACTCGTGCATGTTTATGGTCATCTAACAAAGCGTACAAAACAAAACGAGCTCAAACACTCTTTCATCCCCCCCCCCAACTCTTGCATTAAAATTTGACGAATCATCTGCTTATTAATGCCAAACTTACATTCCAGCTTCCTCAAGGTCACACAACGATCACTTTTATCCTTTCACGAACTATAAGGGTCGCCCAAATGAAACTGAGACTGTCGTTTTTTTTTGCCGTAAGGGTTTATAGGTTGGAATATGTGAACATACATGAAGTATGACTGATACATATGCTACATTACCGCTACACATAGTCGCCTTGTCGGTTCAAGCAAGTGTCCCAGCGTGGCACGAGGTTCTGTATACCCTGGACGAAGAACGTCCGTGGTTGGCTGTGGAATCAGTCTTCAACGGCGCCCCGGACCTCAGCGTAATTAGCAAACCGGCGACCCTTGAGAGCTTTTTGCAGTAGCCCGAAGATGTGGTAGTCGCAATGCGATAGATCGGGGCTATGGGTGGGGTCGAGGGCCTCCCAGCACAAGTTCCTCAGCAAATCTTGGCACACTGTCGCCTCATGCGGGTGTGCGCTGTCGTGCAGCAGAATACACCCATATTTTGACAACATATCGGGTCGCTTACGCTTCATGGCCGTTTTGAGGTTGCGTAATGCATTGCAGTATGCGGTTGCCTTGACCGTACTGCCTGTGTCCAGCCAATCCAACAGCAATTGGCCATTCTCATCGAAGAAAACCGTGAGCATCACTTTTCCAGCTCTTAAGGAGGACTGAGCTATTTTTGGGCGTGGAGAGTTGGGACGCCGCTATTCCACACTCATCCGTTGTGTGTCCGGATCAAAGTGGTGGCACCAAAGTTACATCAGCGGCCACAATCTTGGAAAGAAACTGTCCTCCGTCTGCGTGGAAACGATGCAGATGCCTCGTTCGCCGAGTCTTCTGCTCCTCCTGGAGATGCTTGGGGACCTATTGTGCGCAAACCTTGTGTGACGTGCCTGCACAGCAGGACGCACATGAAATAAAGGCAGATAGCAGCGAGAGCATGCGTCCGCGTTGCTCGGTTGGGAAAGCGACTTATTCCGGAGTGAGGGGACCTGAATTCGATGCCCGGCGTGGACAAAGATGATGGAGACGTTTACTTCGTTATACTTGCTGTGTCCCAATCGGTGATGGAGAATGGTGTTAACAGTTCCCTTACTCACGGACAATAATGCCGCAAGCTCGCGGGTGGTGGTGATTCGGCGATTCTCCTTCACACGGTTGTCCACAGCAGCAATCGATTCCATGGTGATGGCCACGTATGCTTGCCCAGGTCTCGGCATGTCATCCGTGCTCACACGTCCTTTACGAAATTCACTACACCAGCGGAACACTGTACACCGTGACTAATTCCCATATACATCCTTCATACAACGATAAATGTTGGCTCCACTAACACCTTCTGCTGTCAAAAATAACATAACTGCCCGCTGGGCCTGTTTGGACGAATCCATGTCACGACCCCGCGTAGTGAACTTGCCTCCTCACGTGCAAACAGCGCACTGACACGAGCCGCCGATAATCGCGTGCTTCCTGACATGAGGCGCCATCTACCGGCGCGAATGCACGGCTCTATGTAATTACACAACGACGCTACCACACGAGTTTCATTTTCATTTGGGATGCCCTTATATTTCAATGAGTTCAGATGCTGGCACTGAAATCGCAAGCGTCCGGGTTTTTCGTCATTTTCCAAATCTTTCCGCCCATCTTTGAAACGTGCATATCATCGGAATATCTGTGCAGGAGATCGACAATTAGCGCCATACACATCACGTAACAATTCAACTGTCTCAGAAGCAGTTGTTTTATAGGTTTTCAAGCGGAACCGGCTATTTACTCTCTGCTCCATCACAGTGCCGTGACAATGTTCTTCCACCGAATGACGTCATGCCCAGCGTGAATAATCATCTGCATAATTCTCACGCAAACGCTGTTGCAACCGCAAAGCTAATAAATGACTTATCACAAAACCATGTCTTCCCGACCCGTGTTTTACCGAGATTTTTTAAGAGAAATCAGTCTCATAAATTAATTGCCGGGCTGTGTATATCTTTGTACGAAGTACTTGTGGATGCTTTGTCGTTGCCTTTAAATTTTTCTTGGTAATCACAAGATTGGTCTTGCGACATATAAATGATTTTGAACAAATATAGGCCTTTTCTCTATGTTTAATGTTGATACTGAAATCAAGGGTGACTAAGAATTGTATTCCAGGTTAAATAGTACAGCCAAACGTTCATTGACGGCAGGGGCGTATTTAGAGGGGAAGTCAAGTATTTCATTTCTTTGTTAAAATGCGACTTACATTAGAATGACCTTTTGCTATTCTTCAGGCAACAAATGAATGCCCCTGTGATAGAAGGACTCGGGTTTTGAGCTGAAGAACGCAGTGACGAAATTTTCCACCTCTGGAATTGTGGTGAGCCGCTGTCGGGCTAGGACATGATGCATAGAGCGAAACAGATGAAAGTCTGAGGGTGCAATGTCCGGAGAGTAAGCCAGGTGCTGTAAAACCTCCCAGTGTAACTGTTTAAGGGTTGATTTCGTGGTGGCACTGACATGTCGTTAGGCATTATCGTGTAACAGGATGACTGGGTGTCGTCCTTTACCTGTCCATGGGCGTTTTTGTTGGATTGCGGCGTTCAGTTTCATCAACTGATCGCTATATCGTTGTGCGGTGATTGTTTCGCCCGGTTTCAACAGTTCGAAGTACAACACACCATGCATATCCACGAGTTTTAGTGTGTATTGGATTTCTTATATTGAAGTGTTAGGATTTATAGCATTGAGTACCTTGAAGATTTATTCTGTGCTGTATTTGATATTTGAGCTCCGTTTTCGGCATGACTTCTGTTAATTTATTAAGTACTGCAAGTTTTGTTCAAGTTAGAACACACTTAAAATGTCAGTGACTACGTGCTTTGTGAAGAATTGAATTACTGAGCTGTTTTGTATAATTCATTTGTTTGTGTTTTAATACTATTTTGTAATTTTGTTCATATTCATTATTAAAGGATCAAGATGATCCCATGGTTTTTGTGGCGAGGTCTCCCAGTTTTGGGGGTGGGTCTCTTCAAAGTTTAGGAAATTAAAAATGAGTGAGTTACATTAATCACTGCTATGCTCACGTGGTGCAGTGCATGGGCATCGGAACATTCATATCCCACCACACACACACAGACAACAGCACCTTTTTGAAGTGGATATCCTGTTTTGCAGTGGATGCTGATGGCTGGCCCAGGATCGCTTGCGTACGGAGTTTATCGCAACAGACTCATTTTTCATCCCCGGTGACAACCTTCCACAAGAAATTCTTCCCTTGAAACCTCTTCAGCAACGACATGCAGATGCCCAATCGTTGAGCAATATTACGCTCCGTTAAAGTATGCAGAACCCACTTACCAATCTTCTGGATCTTCCCCAAGGCCTGTAGACGCCATACTAACGTCGATTGAGCCACTTTCAAACGTTTCGCCAGTTTCATGGTCGATTGTGTGGCATCCTCTTGCAACAGCAATTCCAGCTCCTCGTGTGCGAGTTCCCGAGGTCTACCTGCGCGTGGCTTGTCTTCCAAGCTTAGATCACCTTTCTTAAACCTGACAAATCATTCTCGACACGTCCGCTCACCCATAACCGTTTCACCATACGCCTGACATATGAACCGTATATGCTTCACTCGCACTTTTCCCTAAATTAAGCATGAATAACAAACAGTATCGCAAATGAACTTTATCAACCGCCATGCTTGGCTTCATGTACGAACTGACAGCACGGGTCGCCGGCCGGTTAGACCCTTACAGAGCCCGCTAGCGGGAGCGGCGGAAACTTTTGCATACTCCTAATAAATACTAGTAAACGAAATATTTGTTGTAATGAATCATCAATCAGATCCACATGCTGTTGCATGAAGTGACGCAACAATAACTAATTTCATTGTTACTTAACAATATATTTTACTAAACTATCGCCGAACATTAACTCAGCACGTTTTACATAAACGTAACACTACAGGGTGGTTCATAAAGAAGTATACATATTCCAGATGCTGTAAAACAGTAACAGTTGAAGACACGGACCACAATTGCAAACCGTTAGGTAGATGTACTCATAAAGTTTGTGTCCCGCTACTGACGGAAGTGACGTAGGCGGTAGCGCGCGTGTCACGTGACTAGTCAGTCAAAATGGCAGCGTCTGCAGTGGAGAAGGCATTTTGTGTTCTTGAATTGAGCAAAACGGAATCTGTAACTGTTGTGCAACGGCATTTTCGATCACGATTCGGAAAAAGAACCTACAACCAGAAAATCTATTTACTATTGGCATAAAAAATTTGAAACTACGGGCTGTTTGTGTAATCTTAAAAGTCCTGGACGACCGCGTGTATCGGGTGAAGTCGTCGATAGTGTTTGCACCGCCATTCAACGAAGCCCGGGAAAATCAACGCGGAGGGTGAGTCGTGAGGTGCAGATATCACAGCCCACTGTCTGGAGAATTTTGAGAAAGAAGCTGAAAATGATTCCATACAAAGTGTAGATGTTGCAAAATCTCACAGCGTATCACAGCCACTATCACTGCACTTGATTCAGATATCTTACCTCGCGTTTGGGTGGAAATTGATTACCGGCTCGATGTGTGTAGTGTGACTAAGGGTGCACACATCTGCGACTGTCGCTAAAAAATACTTGAAACATTTCCCTACAATTCTGTAACAAGAAACATAAAATATCTTACATTGTTCTTGTTTTATAGTGCGTTGAAACGGTATACTTCTTTATGAATCAACCTGTATTTCATTGCAATCTG
Source organism: Macrothele yani (assembly GCA_039090855.1). Classification (NCBI taxonomy): domain Eukaryota; kingdom Metazoa; phylum Arthropoda; class Arachnida; order Araneae; family Macrothelidae; genus Macrothele; species Macrothele yani. Next base: position 123,718,497 of record CM076996.1, read on the forward strand.
AGTAAATTACGAGAACCTGATACTGAATGTGATAAAAGCCATTACAAAAAAGCGTTTTTGATGCTATGAAACCGGTGCGTTGTAGAGAAATTTGGCTTCCTCTTCACCCCCACAAGGGGGTAGGGTTTATTTGCTATTGCCGAGAGCTTTAAAATAATGAGGGTGTAGCCAGTAGATATCCTAGACCCAAGGTAGTTAGAATGAGTCTCTCATTCTAACTACCTTGTCCTAGACCAAAAGTTACCAATCCCCTCTCACTAACACACTTGCGAGTCAGCTTTTCTTTCTATATTGAGGTCAAATTTTAGCTTGCGCATGCGCAGATGGTCTTTCGTAGCTACATCCCATTTCATCGGTGTTTGGGTCGTTTCTTGCGAACGCCTAAATCTGAATAATATGTAATAATAATAAATATTGTTTTCGAAGAACCAAACAGTCAAAATACTATTGCCGCCGCCATAGTTTAGTAAATATTTAGTTTTATGACTCACATATCTTCTTTAATTTGTCTTATGAAAATAACATTTATTAATCCACCTACCTAAGTACAGCTCAATGTCAGGAATTAGTAAGCCTTATTGTTTGTTCTTATGATTTAATTCCACTTTGTACCAGACTACAATTCGGTGTGGTCGTAAGTGTGGCGCGAATAAATGCAATGTGTTGTACACTGCCTGGCCACAAAAAAGTCGCCGTGTGGATGGAAACATGCAAATACCGAGGAGATCACGACTGGTGGAGCATTTCGAATATTTGCATAATGCTGCGGCCAGCACAACCTTTAAATGGAAGGGGTTGAACGTGCCGTTCATCAGTTCTAAGCGACCATGGCGAAAGACGTTATACGCGGTTGCGGAAAAGATGTGACAGAGTTCACAAAGGGCCAAATTATATTCCCGTGACAAGGGTAGAAGACCTGCCAGGAGATTGCTGAAATCTCTGGCACCGGGTTACGAACTGTCCAACGCATTATTAAATCGTGGAATGATGGCGGTGAAGCATCAACTTCGCGGAAAATGTGTAGTCGGAAAAAAGTCCTGAAAAATCGTGACCGAAGATCATTGAAACGCTTAGTGAAATCGCATTGCAATAAAACGACACTAGAACTTTCAACCATATTCAATAGTGGAAGCAAGACCATTTTCACTCGCACGATGAGACGAGAACTTAAAGCACTGGGATTAAACAGCTGTGTTGCAAAAAACAAACCACTGGTTAGTGAGAATAACCGACAAAAAGACTCCAATTCGCCACGAAACATTAAGATTGGACTGCTGAGCAATGGGGAGAGTCATGTGGTATGATGCGTCGAGGACAACTCTGTTCCAACATGATGGACGCATCAACGTTCGAAGGGAACCGCATGAAGTATTAGAACCTTCCTGCACTGTACCCACTGTGCAGGCATCAAGAGGAAGTGTTATGATCTGGGGTTGCTTCTGATAGGCTGGTCTAGGCGCAGTAACACTATGCAGCAATAAAATGAAGTCACCTGAGTATCTAAGCATACTGAATGACCACCTTATTCTATCAATGGATTGTTTCTTCCATGATGGCAATGGCCTACTCCAGGATGATAATGCCACGATTCATCGCGCTAAAATTGTGAAAGATTGGTTCGAGAATTACGGGGCATCATTGGCACACTTGAATTGGCCACCACAAAGTCCTGACCTCAACGCCAGTGAGGGTCTGTGGAATATACTGGAGAGGAATCTAAGGAGTAATTCCACTCTTCCGTCATCAACCAAGGATCTTGGTGAACTGTTACTGCAAAGTTGGCCACAAATCAGTAGGGAGATAGTGCATAAACTCATAGACATCATGCCACGCCGTATGCGTACTGTAATTCGTGCTAAAAGTGGACCCACGAAGTATTAACATGCAAGACTTTTAATTTGGCCAGGCAGTGTACGTAAATAAATGTATACTCTCGAACCCCACGTTTTATTTCACACTCACAAAGATTTTGGCATGCGAATGATATATAGCATAAATTTTCTACAAAAGAGTGTCAAGGTACTCTCCTGATTTTTTTATTTTTCTGAAAGATGAAGTAAAGGGCAAAAGAAATCAACGCGAACACACGCACTCGAACATACACTGGTGTGCAAAAATTATGGACGAAGAGGAGAAATTAGCACAACAGCGGAACGAGCAGGCAGAACGGACTGAAATACCACTCAGGAGATAGACTAGGGTCCGGTAAGGCAGGGCATGCGCATATATGCAGCATGACGTAGGGGAGGGGGGGGGGAGAGTGTCGGAAGGGTATAAAGCACACGGGCGGTGTACGCTCAGCAATTCGGTGAAAGCTATTGCACGGTGTACATCAGTTTGAACGACGTCGAGTTGCTGCCACCGTCTGATATGGCGAACATACAATCCAGTAGACGACATCTGGATGGCTTTATCCGATATCGCGTCATTAGGAAGTTGGAAGAAGGTCGAAGTGTGACTAGTGTGGCCGAGGAGTTCGGGATCGCTCACAGCATCGTTTCACGAGCTTGGAGAGCATTTCAAACGACAGGAACAGCTATCCGAGAGTTTAGCAGTGGTCGTCCACGAGCAACCACGGCTGCGGACGACCAGTATATTGGCCTACAGGCGAGAAGAGACAGACCGCAGACAGCAGGAGAAATCACAAGGCACATGCAACAGACAACTGGACGTCCGTTATTGCGTTTTACCGTGGCTAGGAGGCTGCACAAAGGTGGTCTATTTGCACGACTACCAGTATGGTATGTGCCATTAACACCTGCTCATTGGAGACGGCGGTTTCTGTGGTGCCAGGAACACACGAACTGGACACATCAGAAATGGGGTCGAGTTCTCTTCAGTTGGTTAACGAATGCCTGAAAGGTTTCCATGTAGACGGCTGTTGTGACGGTATCCTCAAAGAAGGTGCGAACTTTCCGAAATATGGAGTCTCTTGTTCAATCCTGTCTCGATGCACAGGTCGAACACTTTCATCTCTTATGGTATGGTTCTGTTTTGCATGGATGAAGGTATGTATATTCTTACCAAATATCATTCAATTACTGTAATTATTCGCGATGTTATTAATAAAAACTTGGGTAAAGTAGCGAGTGGGACACGCTGTACAAACCTGATTAGGCGACAGTGGCTAGAGGAAGGTAAAGTGCATCGCAGTATTGGGACTGATGCACGAAGGCTGACGTCGGAACGTTTCGATTGCCGCATTCGACGGTAAGCCGTAACAGCCCCATAATGCACACAAGGGACGGCATTCGACGAAGTGTACATGAAGCTATGGACATCCCTATATCAACACTGTCTGTAAATCGCAGATTGGCTGACAGTTTGCACTCCATTTCGACAACTAACACTCACAGCAGCACATCGATGTTTAAGGTTGCAGTGGTGCTTACCAGACTTGGTGGTGGGACGAATGGAACCATGTCATTTTCAGCGACGAGTCTCGCTTCTGCCTCAGTGCTGACAGTTGCCGATTTAGGATCTGGAGACAACATTGCCACCGAGCTATCTTGCTGCCATCCGTAAATGCCATACGTATTTTCAGCTGTGCGCATAGTGGCAAAACCCCCTGGAGAGAAAGCCCCAGCGCGCGAACTGCGAACGGGTTTGACGTCACAGTCAGAGGGACAACGCAATCCCTCTCTCCAGAGAGGTCAAAGGGCAAGTATAAGGGGAATACCGATATCAGCTGCGCGTTCATGTGGCATTGGTCAGTATTGAGCTTTCGGTAGTCGTGCACGTGAGTTAGCGTTTTTATGCAACATGCCTGGAAGATATTGAGTGCCTTTATGTTGATCTAATTACAAAGCGCATCCAAAAGCCACTGTTTTCAGCTTTCCTGAAGGTGAAAGCTTTCAAAGATGATGGTTTCTTCCGTAAGAATAAAGAATTTTGAAAGCACTGTGAATTCAAAGGCTATATAGTTCAACCTAATTGCTCTCATGATAGCATGTTCTGGTTTCGTTGTAAATACAACTATAATTTAGTGAATTGTTAGTCGTTATTTTGATTGACGGAGTAAAATTAAGGGCTAGCCTTCCAATTATCAGCTGATTGCTTGTTATGGTTTAAATAATGATATTACTTACCATTCAACATTTCATTTCTATAAAATGTTATTTTTTTTTACAAAATTCGTAGTTAGTAGTGTTCAAATTGAAAAAACAAACAAAAAAAAAACCCGCAGGAGATGTACAGATATTATCAGGGCATCGGGTACTAAGGTTAACCAGACAAAGAAACGGGCAATAAATAATTACGTTATTTATTAATCAACATTTCATTTCCGTGAAACAAATGTCATTTTTCTTCACAAAATTGCTGTGTATCAGTGTCCTAATAAAAACAAGAATTCGCACGAAATGTACAGAACTACGTCACGCGCTGATAATCTGAAGGCTAGCCTAAAGAAAAGTTTATTGGAATGTCCAACAAATGTATCCCAAAGTTTGGAATGCGCCCGAAAGGATTCACTTATATCGTTAAACTTCAGCACGATCCCTGAAGTTTACTGACTGATAAAGTAAAATGTATGTATGTACATATATTCATGGGCTTACAGTTTTTTTAAGTTAGTGAATGTACAATTTAATTTATATTAAGTTGTGGTACGGATTGAGGTTCGGCTTAGAGAACTATGAACTTGAATTGTCTACATTGAACTATTTTGCAAAGCAGCACTTTAATTCCTGCTTACATTCATAGTCACATGTATAAGGATAGTTTCAGAAATATCGGCAGTGAAACGTTCCTCCCTGCAAGAAGAACATCGTACAAAAAAGAAAATACTTATAATGCATGTGTTTTCCGCTTTTTAGGGAGTCTGTTAATGTGTTAATTGATATCTTCAATATCGTTACAGATATTGAAAAAGGAAAAAAAAATGTGACATTCAGATTTTCCAGCATAAAATTTGCAGTGTTATGTGCATAAATTCGAAGATATCCAAATTAATACATTGCATGTTCATTTGACAAAAAACTTTTTCCCAAATGATTCTAATTTATAATTATTATTTTTTTACCTTCTAGAATTATTTGCAAGATTTGCGCACACATCTTAACGTATTTTCAGTAAATATACTCACTAAATCGGAAATTTTGCTTTCGCGTTCGTTACGTAATTAAGGAAAAATCTTTTTTTTCTTTCATTTTAGTGAATCGAACGCGAAGGGAATTTCTAAAAGTTTTAAGTGAAATAATTATGTTCATACAGTCCTACCAATTTGCCATTAACGCACTTAAAAAAATCGTTGTTGCAAAAATGCTTAACGTAAAATGCTGGGCTTTTCACGTTATGCGTGAAAAACTTATGTTTGTGATCCTTTAGCCAAATTGCAAACAAAAGGAAAAATTTCCTGAAATATTTAGTTTTAAGACCCGTACATGAAATCATTTCCCAGCACAAGAGCAAAACTTTGGAATTCGCCGATTTGCAGGTATCATTGCTGTATGCTGAGAAAAAAATGAAAGCTAAAGATGTAATCTTTCGATGTTATCTAAGGATAAAAATTACATAGAAAAAAAAAAAAGAAAACAGGGTCGATTTATTGCTGTGTGCGCAAATTATCTAGTATCGCACTCGAAAAATAATTTCTCTGCGTAAACACCGAAGTACTTCGTTGGCGTTTTTAGGAGCGGAGAGCTCGAGGCTGGAGTCGGTCGGCCCACTGGCTCTGACTTCAGAGAATCAGTTCGGAAGCTTTCTTAATCTTCAGGGGGTTTCGATAGTGGACACATAGTCAGCACGACCATACGTAGATGAGGTGGTGGAGCCCGTTTCGTTGCCGTACCTCCGTGGTATCTCTGATGCCCAGTTTCACAAGATAACGCCCTCCCACACACTGCCAACATCAGCAGACAGTACCTATAATGTATCGAGCTGCTGCTTTATTCAGCACGATTCCCAGATTTTTAAATATTCTCTCCATTACAAAACGTATGGGACGTCCTTGGCAGACGACGTTGACCACCACGCAGTGTCGAATAATTGTGGATACAGGTCAACGGCGCACGGTCAACGCTATCTCAGTACACTGTCCGGGTACTTTTCCTGTCGACGCCACGACGTGTTACCCAGCATGGAGGCCATACAATGTATTGATTCAGGCCACATTATGCTGTCTCCTCACCCAACGCATTCCTGCGATTACTCAGAAATATTTGGGCTGATGCATAAGTTCATGCCGTTTTATTTCACGAGTGTTTCCCAGGTCAGTAGTGACGGTGCAGATGGCCAGTTGTATATCAAAATGTAGCCAGTAATATCGTGTATCTAAATCATACTGAGATGTGTGATTGTGGCTAAGGGTTTTTTGGTTTTCAGGTCCGGAAGTATGGAGTGTCAAGTAGAGAGGAATGAACATTTCCGACATCTGCTCCTCTACGAGTTTAACAAGGGATCCGCAGCCACCGAGGCTACTCGACAAATTTGTGCTGTGTATGGGGAGGATGCTATTGCTCTGAGGACAGCCCGCAAATGGTTTGAGCGGTTCCTAGGTGACAATTGTGAACTCAAAGACTCTCCACCCTCAGGTTGTCCCTCTCACTTTGATGAGGATCGTTTGAATAATCTCATCCACTTGGATCAGCGTCAAACCACACGCGAATTGGCCACTTAGATAGACTGGGATCAAGCCACAGTGGTGCGACACCTGGAACGTATGGGAAAGGTCCACGAATTGGGGTCTTGGGTGCCTCACACGCTCACCGAGGACAACAAGAATCAGCGTGTTGCCATATGTAGTTCCTTGCTCGCCTGTTATCGCGACTGTTTTCAGCAACACAAACCCTTTCTGTCGCGTATTGTTACTGGAGATGAAAATTGGTGCCTGTACGTGAATTTCAGGCATCGGAGGGAATGGTTAAGCTCAAACAAGACGCCCACACCACGTCCAAAACATGACCTTCATCCCGCGAAGATCGCCGCCCCGGTGGCGCAGTCGTCTAAGGCGCTGGCCTCTGATCATTCGCCCGTAAGGGGTCCGGGTTCGAATCCCGGTCAGGCATGGATGTTGTGTTTGTCTTACGGCACTGGCTCTCTCCCTTCCCTGGAACCAGTGACCCTAAATTAGGGACGGGCGACTGCTTATAGCCCATTGAGTTGCTCACGGTGGTCGTTAAACCTCCAATCAAAAAAAAAAAAAAAAAAAAATCCCGCGAAGATCATGTCGTGTGTGCGGTGGGACATGGAAGGCATTATTCACTGGGAAATGCTGCCGAGGAATCGGACCATCAACATTGCACTCTCTTGTGAACAACTCCGTCGTGTGGAGGGAGCAATTCAGCAGAAACGGCCACATCGGCGCCATCGTGTCCGCTCCAACATGTTAACACACTCCCTTACACGCAAACATGACCCAAAGAAATGGAAGATCCTTTCACATCCTGCCTATTCCCCAGATGTCGCCCCTTCAGACTATCACTGTCGGATGCATTCCGTGGCAGATCTGTCAACAACGATGTTGATCTCCAGGATTTCCTTGATGATTTCTTCGCAACAAAACCTGCACGTTTTTTCAAGAATGGCATTGGAGACCTATCCAGAAGTTGGGACACCATAGTGAACAATGGTGGTGGGGGGGGGTGCATAGTTGATTGATTCCGTTTCCCTTCTGATGTAATACATTCCTGTAGTGTCGTTATAAAAACGGCATGAACTTATGCATTCCTTCATGCTTTGGGATTTTCTATGTCGAGTAATGTAAATTTGCTTCTGTCACATCGGAATTATAGAACTCTGTACAAGATTAGGATTTTCCCAGAACACAGGAACCACAACGTATTTTAATTAGAATCAAAATTTTCACGGCCGTTTCTTAAATAGTGTGGGTGTACCTTCCATGCTGAATGAGACAAAGAAACAAAAAAGAAAAGGAAACAGTCCCAAAATTAAAGGAAGACCTGATCATGGTGTTTTGCACTGCTGGCACTGCGTTCCATGAAGAATTTATAATTAGCAAGCAGCCCAATGAAATGTGCGCACTGAGGATGGGTTTTGAATATTCATCATGCTAACAATGTTATCACGTTCCCTGTGAGATGATAGACAGATAGATAGATTACCTTGGGACATAGGATGACGTTCCATCTCTTGATTTGGGAGTCTGCCCTCCCTTGCACATGTGGGATCCATAGTATTCGTACTGAAGGCTCCACGTAGCACATTGCTGTTCCATTAAGAACTTTTAAAGTCCTTTAAGCATGAGGAACGATCGTGCTCATCTTCATTCAATAATTTAGCAACTCCATATCCAGATGAGCCACCATTCATTTCGGCGAGTGACTGCACCTCCTGACTATTCAGATTACTTTCTTCTCACAGACTTCCCGTTTCATCAATGCTGAATGGAGGATATGCCATGTCATCAAATTGTTTGGCTCTGCGCCTGATTCAATCCCTTGTTCGCAGTATTGATAGTGTGACTGCTTTTGTTTTCCATCGAACATGTGCTTGTTGAGTTCCATGTCACACGCATCTTCAGAGCTTTCGAGCTCGGGAATGCCTTCAGAGGAACCTGGGTTATCTTCACCAATCTCAGTAGTGACTACACCAGATTATCTACCGTCCATCTTGCCGACAGCGTCCTTCGCCTCTGATGAAAGGATACCGTGACTGTGGAAAGCGAAAGATTTCATTATTAGAAAACAAAAAGTCAGCCAATAACTTGCATAAAAATGAATTTCAATATGCTTTTTGGCCAGTACATCTTTTAGCAAAGACTTTTTAGTAGATTGGCGTTTAAAAACATTCTTTTTTGACTTAAAAGTGTTCATAGAATTTTGGTGCAGATCGATATTTGATATCGTATTTAAAGTGGATTGTACGTGTTTATAAGCATAAAATGGCTACTTATACGGAAAATGTTTGACAAAGGCACATCCGAATATCATGCAACATTATTTACTGGAAGTTTACGAAACGTTTAGATGTTACTTTTTGTTTTGTATTAAGCTGGAATTGATCAGGAATGGAAATTTTACACTGCGAGCCCACGTTACACATGACTTGGAATTACACTGTGTGTATAACGTATCCTATAGGACCTACTTTAGCCCGCAAAACGGCATCTACTCTGCGAGGCATCGATTCGATGAGGTGGCGATAGGTATCCTGGGGTATCTGGTACCATAATTTCAACAGCAGGACCTCCAGGTCTCGTACATTTCGGGATGGTGGTGATTTAGCGCCAACCAGCTTTTCCAAGTCGAACCACAAATATTCGATTGGGCTCGTGTCAGGTAAATTTGGAGGCCAGGGTATAAACAGAAAGTCACCAACATATTTCTTGAACCACTCCTTGACGATTCTGGCAGTGTGGCATGGCGCATTATCCTGTTGGTAATAGCCGTCACCAGCAGGTAACACAGTTGCCATGAATGGGTGAACTTAATCCGCAACGATGTTCAGATACCTGACAGCTGTTGGGGATTGTGTTATTGGGATGATGGGGCCTAAAGTGCACCAAGAAAATGTCGCCGACTCCATAACACCCCCACTGCCGGTCTTTTTCCGCCCAACAGTGCATCCAGGTGCCATAGCCTCCGTTGGTAATCGGCGTATCCGAGCTCGGTCGTCTACGTGATGCACCAGGAATCTTGATTCGTCAAGCCAGGCCACTTTCTTACAATAATCGACGGTCCAATTCCGATTATCTTCGACCCGTTTCATGCGTTGTTGGCGATGACGTGCAGTGCGCGTGAGAACCCGGCTGGGTCTTCGGCTGCACAGGCCCATGCGCAGAAGGCTGCGATGAACTGCGTGCTGTGACACATTGCCCTGATCACCACTGTTGTAGCTGCGGGTGATTTGTCGCACTGTGGCCGTGCGGTCACTGTGAACAATGCGCGACAGTCTCCGCTCCCCCTTGACATCAATGAGCTGCCGACGACACACGGCTGGACGACAGTCCGCCGTTTGGCCATGTGTGCACCACTTTTGATACGTACTCACTAGAGCGGCACGTGAACAACCCACAAGCAGCGCCGTTTCCAAGATCGTAGTTTCGAGGCGGCGTGTCATCCAATTTGTCCTTTATCAAACACCGATAAATCGGCAGATTTTTCATATTCTGACTCCGAACACTCTACTAACCGAAAGCTGGTCCTCGGGTTGTATATATACTGCTCTGTGAAATTCACCTGTGGCACCGTTCGGTATCCAGGCGCGCTCATTTCTCTAGACTGGGGGTGGTCATAATGTAATGGCTCATCGGTGTATATTGGAACTCATTTAGTCAACACCTCCGACCTAAAATTATAAACTGTTTCAAGTTGCCGACCAATTGGAAGTCACCATTTGCATGTAAGCATTGTAATCGAAATTACAGAATTTTAACAGGCGTGATCTCCGATTCTGTGTTACGAAACCAGAGGATGTGGAACAACTGAGATAGGATCTCGTGTTACCAAAGCAAAATAAAATCTGTGACCGTTTGATGTTATGTGCAACCGTAATGCGGTGCCTCGGTGGTACAGTGGTCTAAGTGCTGGCTTCTGTGCATTAGTCGGAGATCGGTATGAGCCAGTTTCTAATCCCGGTGAGGCATGATAGATGTTTGGGTTTGTCTTACAGCACCGGTTCTCTTCCTTGGAACCAGTGCCATTAAATTCGGGACGGGCGCCTGCTTATGGTTCTAATCCCGGTGGGTCATGGATGTTTGTGATTGTCCTACAGCACCGGCTCTCTGTCTTCCCTGGAACTAGTAGCATTAAATTCGGGACGGGCGCCTGCTTATGGTTCTAATCGAGGTGGGGCATGTATATTTGTGATTTCCTTAAAGCACCGGCTCTCTGTCTTACTTAGAACTAGTAGCATTAAATTAGGGACGGGCTCCTGCTTGTACACTGACGGGAAAAAAATCCCAACACCAAGAAGGGGTTGGGTTAGATAAACGACAGCTGGTAGGCGGTGGGAGTACATCTGTAAGATGACGTCGATGCAAATTTCGCAATCAGCGCATCCGTGTGGCGCTAGTAGCGCCCCTCGGAACATGCAAAGCAGGTTTGCTGTAAATACGCGCTGTAACGTTCGTGAGCGTTAGTTATCGTTGGGATTCGACGTAGGTTGTTGATGTTAGTCAAGAATGCCTTTAAGAAGACGAAGAAGCCATTATCAACAGCTCACGGAGTTTGAACGAGGTCGTGTAATAGGGCTACGAGAAGGTGGATTTTCTTTCCGCAATATTGCAGAACGACTTGGCAGGAATGTAGCCACTGTGCATGATTGTTGGCAGCAGTGGTCAAGGGAAGGTACTGCCTCAAGAAGACCGGGTTCCGGCCGGCCACGTGGCACTACTGAGAGGGAAGACCGCTGTGTACGGCGTATGGCCGTGGCGCATCGTACCGCGTCTGCGGCAGCAATTCGAGCTGCAGTTGCCACCACAGTGACACAAAGAACTGTTACAAATCGGTTACTTGAAGGACAGCTCCGAGCCAGACGCCCTGTAGCGTGCACTCCACTTACTCCAAACCACTGCCGTTTGCGACGTCAGTGGTGTCAAGCTAGAGCTCTTTGGAGGACGGAGTGGAGATCTGTTGTGTTTTCTGATGAAAGCCGGTTCTGCCTGGGTGCCAGTGATGGTCGTGTGTTGGTTATAAGGAGGCCAGGTGAGCGCCTGAAACCAACCTGTCTGCGGCCGAGACACACTGGACCTACACCTGGAGTTATGTTCTGGGGAGCAATTTCCTATGACAGCAGGAGCACTCTCGTGGTTATCCCACGCACCCTGACGGCACAGTTGTACGTCGGTCTGGTGATTCAACCTGTTGTGCTGCCATTCATGAACAGCATTCCAGGGGATGTTTCCCAACAGGATAACGCTCGCCCGCATACCGCTGTTGTAACCCAACATGCTCTACAGAGTGTCGACATGTTGCCGTGGCCTGCTAGATCACCAGATCTTTCACCAGTCGAGCACGTATGGGACATCATTGTACGGCAACTACAGCGTCACCCCCAACCAGCATTAACCGTCCCTGTATTGACCGACCAAGTGCAACGGGCATGGAACTCTATCCCACAAACTGACATCCAGCACCTGTACGACACAATGCATGAACGTTTGCGTGCTTGCATTCAACATTCTGGCGGTTACACCGGTTATTAATGTACCAGCATTTCACATTTAAAATGGCTCTTCTCGAGCTTACATTAAGCTGTGATCTTGAAACCTTAATCGATTAAATATGTTACCTATACAAATGTATTGCCGCCATTTCATTCCTCTACAACTATTTTTTCGTGGTGTTGGGATTTTTTCCGTCAGTGAGTTCCCGGTGGTTGTTAGAGTTCCAAACGGAAAACAGACTGCAGCGTGTATCCATAAATAACACCACGATGCAACTTGGCATTTTTAGCAACACAGAGGACGTTTTTTTAGGTAACAACACTGTTTTCCTGTTTCTCATTTAAAACTAAAGTTACAGACTGTAAGTTAAAATGAGGGTGCTTTTATTACGTCCGTACTATGGGTATAACACAGAGAACTGAAGTGAAATTAAAGTACATTAGAAACATTTTATCACGTACACCTTTGCGCATGCGTAGACCTTACAGACTTAAGAATAATTTCCTGATCTGGTCCCAGCAATGAATATTTTCACAGTTGTTACTTGTGCAAGATCATTAAAACCCGATCCAAATTATATTTGCATTCCATTTACGAGAATGGGTGACTTCATCATCTGATCTATGGATCTGGCGGTACTTCAAATTAAAAGCTGATAACGATCAAGTTTCATTCATGCAGAACTGTTTCGGAAATTATGTATCAAGGAATATAACATCATTGGACAAGCAATGCAATAATTAATTCTTCTCATTAGCACTCTTCGGATGGCACTTCAAAGTAAAAGTTTCGACGCAGATCCGCCTTTCGTTCAAGCGGAAGCATTCAGCGAGATGCCTCGGCCATAATGTATGCGACTTAGCAATTAGTTTAATTGCTGATTCGTCGGATGGTGGGAACTCACTCATCACCATTTCTGCTCGTTCTACCATTTGGATTTTTTCTTTTCAACAAACTTTTTCACAGTTATTTTTTGTATTACTCGACTAGGTGAAAAAAAACTGCTTTCAAAGTTTCAAACAAATTATCACAGCATCACAACTTGCGACGTAAATAATTACGTACTAATTTAACCAGTTTCAATTTCTTATGCAAATTTCGTTATTCCTCTGTTCAAGACAATCTCACTGAGCGGTACATTACTTCCCCGAATAGATTCTAAGTTTTAGCAACTGTGACGTATACCGATGAGCCATTACATTATGACCCCCAACTTTATAAGCTGTAGGACCCCCTTTAGCCCGAAAAACAGCGGTCACTCGACGAGACATCGATTTGACGAGGTGGCTATAGGTATCCTGGGGTATCTGGTACCATAATGTCAACAACAGGTCCTCCAGTTCCCGTACCTTTCAGGAGGGTGATGATTTAACGCGAACCAGCTTTTTCAAGTCGAACCACAAATGTTCGATTGGGTTCATGTCTGGTGATTTTGGAGGCCAGTGCATAAACAGAAAGCCACCAGCATGTTCATCGAACCATTCCTTAACGATTCTGGCAGTGTGGCATGGCTCATTTTCCTGTTGGGAATGGCCATCACCAGCAGGGAACACAGTTGCCATGAATGGGTGAACGTGGTCCGCAATGATGTTCAGATACCTAGGGATTGTGCTATTGGGGTAATGGGGCCTAAAGTGTCCCAATAACAGATCGCCCACAGCATAACGCCTTCCTGTTTCCTCGCAACAGTGCATCCAGGCGCCATAGCCTCTGTTGGTAATCGGGATATCCGCGCTAGGCTGTCTACGTGATGCACCAGGAATCATGATTCGTCAGACCAGGCCACTTTCTTCCAATCATCCACGGTCCAATCTCGATGACCTTGGGCCCATTTCATACGTTGTTGGCGATGACGTGCAGTGAGCAGGGGAACACGGCTGGGTCTCCGGCTACTCAGGACCATGGGCAGAAGGCTGCAATGAGCTGTGTGCTGTGACACATTGTCCTGATAACCGCTGTTGTAGCTGCAGGTGATTTGTCGCACTGTGACTCTGCGGTCGCTGTGAACAATGCGCGATAGTCTCCGCTCCCTTCTGGCATTAATGAGCTGCGGGCGACACACGACTGGACAACGGTTCATCGTTTGGCCATCTGTGCACCACTTTTGATACGTACTCACTACAGCGGCACGTGAACAACCCACAAGGCGCGCCGTTTCCGAGATCGTAGTTCCGAGGAGCCGTGCCATTACAATTTGTCCTTTATCAAACTCCGATAAATCAGCAGCTTTGCCCATTCTGACTCCTAACGCTCTAGTAACAGAAAGCCGCTCCTCGGGTTGTATATATACTGCTCTGTGAACTTCACCTGCGCCACCGTTCGGTCTCCAGGGGCGCTCATTTCTCTAGGCTGGGGGTGGTCATAGTGTAATTGCTCATCGGTGTATATCTCTAATTTAACTTTCTTTTCGAATTTCTGTATTCTTATATTAATTTCGTTTCTTCTCATTAAACGTTTTTCTGATTTAACGAAACATTTTTTATCTCGATCAGTTTTCTATGTTGGAGATACTGGCAGTAAATCAAAGGTCAGTATGACTACACTAGTGGCCAAAATTGTGGAAACCTTAACGGAAATTTGTATTTCTAAGATTTGATGGCTCATTACGTCAGTCATTTTTAGAATAATACCGTAAAGTTATATACCAGTAGAAAGATAATTTAAATTAGAATGTAGTACAACAAACTGTGTTTAATCATCTTTATTTTGTCAAACGTTATGGTCAAATAACCAGAAAAAAGAAAACACAAGTGCCTTACGTAACAAGAAATGGATTTACTTAACTCAAAACTGACCAAAGAGATGAATAGTTCTGAGAGCCAATCAGGTGTTATTATGACACAGTATGGAACCAAGAAAGTGTAAGTATGAGCCAGCTCTCATTTCCAGGTATCAGAGCTAATAATAGAACTCCTATTCAGCTGTGTGATTATTGACATTAAGTTGCCACTGTTTTTTTCACGAATTTTTCTATTCCTTGATAACTTAGCAAAGTTTGTAACTTAGTAAAATGACAGAGTGTAAAGTATTGACAGTAAAATGACAGAGTGTAAGTAGAAGGCGTTGTAAAAATACTGACTTCGGGTGAAGAAAGCTACACTTATGAGGAAATCAAAAGAAATGTTGGTGGAAATCTAACAAATGGATGTATTTCTAAATTGTGCAAAAGGTATCAGCAGACTCAGTCAATTTAACACCAAACTGGTAACGACGAAGATGCTCAGCATCACGTTGTGAGAAAAGAATTAAAAGACTATGTATAAGTGACAGAAGAAAATAATCTGAATCAATTAAAATCAATGTGGTTTGAAGATGAGTTCAAGGGCTGTTAATTGTCTCAATGTGGTTTGAAGATGAGTGCAAGGGCTGTTAATTGTCTCAATGTGGTTTGAAGATGAGTGCAAGGGCTGTTAATTGTCTCAATGTGGTTTGAAGATGAGTGCAAGGGCTGGTAATTGTCTCAATGTGGTTTGAAGATGAGTGCAAGGGCTGGTAATTGTCTCAATGTGGTTTGAAGATGAGTGCAAGGGCTGTTAATTGTCTCAATGTGGTTTGAAGATGAGTGCAAGGGCTGTTAATTGTCTCAATGTGATTTGAAGATGAGTGCAAGGGCTGTTAATTGTCTCAATGTGGTTTGAAGATGAGTACAAGGGCTGTTAATTGTCTCAATGTGGTTTGAAGATGAGTACAAGGGCTGTTAATTGTCTCAATGTGGTTTGAAGATGAGTGCAAAGGCTGTTAATTGTCTCAATGTGGTTTGAAGATGAGTGCAAGGGCTGTAAATTGTCTCAATGTGGCTTGAAGATGAATGCAAGGGCTGTTAGATTCAGACTCGAAGGCTGATTTAAATTCTAGAATTCCAAGGAAAAAGCCATTTCTGTCTCCCAAACAAAGAAGGAAGATATTAGAATGGGCTGAAAACCATATTAATTGGTCTGAGGAACAATGGGACAGTGTCATCCGAAGTGATGAGACCAGAACATTCATATTTGGTAGTGATGGAATATAAAGTACGTAAGAAGAAAAAATGTAGAAGATGTTCTGCCTGAATGCATTGCAGCTACCTTGAAACACCCAGTTAGTGTTATGATCTGGGGTTGTATGACAGCAAAAGGTGTGGCCTGAATTTGTGCGATTAATGGTACTTTAAATGGCAAAAACGTCACTCATATGCTTGAGGCAAAACTTAAGCCTTCGGCACGTGATATTTTACAGATTAATGAAGCCCCTATGCACTGCTCAAAACAATTAGGGGATATCGTGGTTTTGATATGAACTACTGACATCAACTGTTTGCATACTAACAGAAACTGAAGGGAAGTGATTAGAATGAAACTTTTGCACACTTACAAACACCTGAGTATGCAAAATGTTTTTGTATGACGTTAAAAAAGAGTGTGTTTCCGTCAGCGAATGAAAATTGATATACACTGACGAGCAATTGAATTAGAGACAGCTGGCGTTATGCAAATGTGGCGCTGTGGGCCGCCCTGTAAACGGAAACGACATGACGTATGCAGCGATCCGACAATATAAGGACTGATGCGACGGGAATCAGTAAGGGTCGCACGCAGTATGGGTAAGACTAAATGTATTTGATCGTGAGCAAATTGTCGGGGCCCGACGAATGGGCCACTCCATCTCGGAAGTCATGCAGGCACTGGGATTTTCACGACCCACTGTGTCACTGGTGCACCTTGAGTACATCGAATCCGGTAAAACCATCCCTGCAAGGGCCAACTGCCGTGAACAACAGCGCGTGGATGAGCGGGGTCATCGTCGGCTAGCTCGCATTGTAACAGCGAATAGACGGGCCACAGTGCAAGAAACCACTCGGCAATTTAACGCTGGTGCACAAAAACGTGTAAGCAGCCACACCATCCAGAACCATCACCTCGTTATGGGGTACAGAAGCCATCGTCCCACGAGGGTACCGCTGCTGACCGCACATCATAGGGTGCAAAGATTAGCATGGGCGCGGGAACATCGCCACTGGACCCTAGACATGTGGAAAATGTTGCATGGACTGATGAGTCGAGTTTCGCGTTGGTACATGCGGATGGCAGGATACGAGTACGGCGCAAACCACATGAAGCGTTGGATCCTTCTTGCCAGCAGGGTACTCTTCAAGCTGGTGGGGGTGGCATTCTCGTCTGGGGACTGTTTACGTGGACTGAAATGGGACCCCTGGTACGTGTGACATCGTCCCTCACAGATCAACGTTACCGGGATATCCTGGACGACCATTTGCTCCCGTTTGCGCGTCTTCAACATCCCACTGGGGACCTCATCCTGCAACAAGACAATGCCCCGTGCCATCGCTCCCGAATTGTATCCGAATGGTTGGATGAACACTCCATCGACGTGACCTCGCTTCCTTGGCCAGCTAGGTCACCTGACCTCAATCTCATCGAGCACATCTGGGATGCCATCGAGAGAGATGTTCGAGGCTCTGACCCGCCCTCCATCAAATCTTCGTGAACTGTGGGAGCTTGTTCAGGGGTCGTGGATCCATATGGCTTCCCAACGCTTCCGGTGTCTTGTCGAGTCCGTGCCGAGACGAATCGCCGCCGTCATCAGGTCGAAAGGTGGGGCTACACGTTACTAGACAGGTATCACTAATTCAATTTATCCTCAGTTTATATCGTACGATCGTTCAATCCAGGATAAAAACGACTCTCATGCTTTGAATGTCTGTTATTGATGAATGTGATGTCCGAACAATATGATTTACCTGAATCTGTAGCCCGGAGGGCTATCGGTCGATTAGAAGTGGGTCAAACCCAATCGCATGTAGCGGAAGATATTAGAGTGTCTCAAAGCGTGATTTCCAGACTTTGAAACTGGTTTTCAGACACCGGAAATGTAAGGCGAAGACCAGGGCAAGGTCGTAGGAGAGCAACATCAAGAAACGAGGATCGGTTTCTAAGACTGACTGCCAGGAGAAACCGGAGTATGAACGCCACTCTTCTGCAAAGCGAAATCCGTACGGCTACTGGCACAAATGTTTCAACTCAAACTGTTGGTCTCTATGCTCGACGACCTATGGTATGTGTACTCAAGAAATGCATATTGTGTATTAAATCCGTTTATTTTTATGCTGTAATAATCACAGCGATTCGCCAAGCTTTCGCACTCCACTGGGAGGCTTCTTCCAGGCAATGGTAGACATAAATGACATTTTTATGTCTACCATTCCCTTGAAAAAGCCTCCCAGTGGAGTGCGAAAGCTTGGCGAATCGCTGTGATTATTACAGCATAAAAATAAACGGATTCAATACGCTATATGCGTTTCTTGAGTATTCATATTGTAGTGTATTAAAAATAACGTCTATGGTATGTGTTTCTTTAACCGCACGCCACCGTACTGCCCGCAGACGTTGGGCACAGGACCATGCCGATTGGAGAAGAAATGAATGGAGCAATGTTCTCTTCTCAGACGAGTCGCGCTTTACTGTACATCCTGACAATAGGCTACTCATCATTTGGAGGGAACGAGTTACTCGTAACAACCCGCTATTTGCGCAAGAAAATGTTTGATTTGGAGGAGGTGGAGCGATGGTGAGGGACGATATCTCTATCAATGGTCAAACCGACCTGTAAATCATCAGAAATTGAACCCTTACTGCTCAATGGTATAGGGATGAGATCCTCAGACCCTTAGTCGTCCCTTATGCTGCAGCAATCGGAGATGAATTCATTTTCGTGGATGATAATTGCAAGCTACATCGCGCTCGATGTGTGGACGACTTCCTGTTTGACGAGGAAATCATCCGAATGGACTGGTCAGCATGTTCCCCAGACATGAACTGAATCGAGCAAGTCTGGGACGTTTTGTGGAGAAGGGTTGCTTCTCGATTAACCCCTCCACAAAAAGTCCAGCAATTGGAAAGTGCTCGTGCTCTTCTTCACGGGTGGGTTGGAATTCCCCAATCCCTCATTAATACCTGATCGACTCCATTCCTCTTAGGTGTGCAACATTGCTTTCCGTCAGGGGAAACCATACCCCCTATTAAATCCTATTTTCAGCAAAAAAATTTACCTTTATTTTCATTTTGTTGACATGTTCATAAATATGCATTTTTATATTTGTCTCCTCAAAAATTATTTCAACAGGATTCAGCTCCTTGTCCTGTTGGTGCTGTGTGCAAAAAGTGGTTTCAAGAAAATCATATTACACTGTTAGAATTGCCAGGTAATAGCACTGACCTGAACCCACAAAAAATCAGTGGAGCCGATTAAAGAAACTTGTTAGTGAGAAGCAAATAAGGAATAAAGCACAATTGATAGAAACAGTCATACAATCTTGATTTCACATTATAACACCCGATGATGTAAGGCTGTAATTGTGGCAAAAGGTTTCCAGACTAAGTTCTAAACAAATGGTTAGAAGTTACGAAATACCGTTTATTATGGTTTTCTGCGTATAACTTTGTTTAAAACGCATTTTTTAAAATAAAGTGTGCTGCATTACGTTTTGCATTAAATTATCTTTCTAATGATATAGAAATTTGTGGTATCTGGTAACCACAAAAGCATTTGCCGTTTTCCGAGGGAGCAAAAGAAATATTTTGTAAGGATTGAATTTTCGGAGAGATGGCGTTCCGCCCACAGTATATCGTCAGCTGAAATCCCAAAATGTCCTGCGCATATGAATCAGATGAGTAAGCAGTTTGATAGTGGAAAGACGTGCCATTGCAACGGCTGTATCAGTGGAGATTATTCATGGGTGTTTGTTATACGAAATTTAAACTCGGTTCACCTGCTGCAAAAACAACTCGCCGCATTTGCTCAGCATTCGGAGTAGATGCTGTGAAGAAACGCACAACTCGGAACTGGTTCCGAAAGTTCGGAGACGGAAATGAATCACTTCAAGAAAAGGCTCGAAGTGGTCATCCTGTCAGTCTTGACACAGAAGCCCTGAAAGTTGCTATTGAGCAGGACAGTAGCTAAACATGCCGGGAACTAGCCCATTCATTTGGTGTTAATGACGAAACCGTCCGAAGACATCTGCATGCAATAGGTAAGGCATACAAATTGTTTAAGTGGGTCGCCCCACGAATTGTCTGCAGTGAACAAACAGCAACGTGTCTCAGCTTCTCTTGCATTGCTGTCTCGTTATGACAAGCAACCATTTTTGGATAGGGTACTCACATGTGATGAAAAGTGGGTCCAGTACAGCACCCCAAAACGTTCCAGACATTGGTAGTCCAACAATGACTCAATTCCTCACACATCGAAGTCGGCACTGCATCCACGTAAAGTTATGCTGTGTGTATGGTGGACAGCACGTGGTGTTGTTCATTATGAACTCTTGCAACGCTGCCAAACGATCACTGCTGCAGTGTACTATCAACATCTGAAACGTGTACACGAGGATCTGAAAAAGAAGGAAGCAGCACTGGTCAACAGAAACGGAGTTCTGTTCCTTCAACACAAATCTTATGCCCACTCCGCTTCATTGACCAGAAACATTATCAAAGAACTTGGGTGGGAGCTTTTATGTCATCCAGCTTACTCACCAGATATCTCTCCTTCAGACTAACACTTGTTTCTTTCATTCGGCAGTCATTTGCTTCGACACGACTTCTCCAACTATGATGAGTTACACGCTACCGTCCAAAACGTTTTCTGTTCCCATCATCCGGCATTTTACCGCAGGGATATATATTTTTTACGCGTTAGCAGAAAGTTGTTGATGCCCATGGTAATTATTTTGATGAATAAATTGCTTTTCTACTACGCATGTGTTATACTTTGTCTTGTCTCCGAAAACGGCAAACACATTTGCGGATACCTGATATACTTCTAAAGAAGTTAGTAAAATCATGCAATGCATTGATTATGATACGCTTTCCAACATACCAGAAATCATTACTCAAGTTATGAGGATAATGTCTGTGGAATAAATCTCGCTCCTGTGCCCTGACCTTTGACCCCATTTGGACGATATTAAACAGAATTGGTTCAGAATACCTCCGCAACAAGGTACTAACGTTTTGTCGCAATAGAAGCACTTTTAGTTAAGTTATGAGGATAATGGCTGTGCAATAAATCTCGCTCCTGTGCCCTGACCTTTGACCCCATTTCGACGATATTAAACAGAATTGGTTCAGTATACATCCTGAACAGCATACTAAAGCTTTGTCGCAATAGATGCATTTTTAGTCAAGTTATGAGGATAATGGCTGTGGAATAAATCTTGCTCCTGTGCCCTGGCCTTTGACCCCATTTCGTCCATTTTCAATAGGGTTCGTCCCCAGGGTTTTTCCTACCACATACTAAAATTTCATCGAAATCGAGCCATATTTACGCTTATATATATGATAATATGCACTATATTGACAAAGGTCACTGGACACCCCTTCAAAAGCAAATAAATGGATCCGCTGCGTTGTTAAGATGCGCGGTAGAGCTGCAAACGGTATAAAAATAAGCCTGCGGCTGACCGCGATCAAATTGCAATGTGAGTTTGAGTGAAAATGTCGCGGCGGGAGAGATCTGACTTTGAGAAATGAAAGATTGTTGGGTGTTATATTAGTGGGTTGTCCATAAGAGAAACCGAGAGTACTGCACAAGACCTCAGTGTACAGGTGAGTAAAAATGCTGGAACTTCGGTATGTACACGTATCATTGGAAAAGAGATCTTTATTCCGTGGGTTACCGTGGTCGTGCGGCTGCTCATAAGCCTTTCATCTCCACTCTGAATGCCACTCGTCGTTAAGCATGGCTTAAAGAATATCTATTGTAGACCGTAGATCAATGAAACGGGTCCTATGGACTGATGAATCCAGATACACGATCCATCAGTCTGATGGTCGTGTGTGGGTATGGCCGCAGCCGGGCGAACGGTAGTTACCACAGTGTACTGTTCCTACGGTCAAGGTTGGAGCTCGTATATGTAGGGGGGGGGGTCATGCTATGGTCCCGACTTATTGGTTATCGTGGATAAACCTGTTAACCAGCACGTCTATCTCAATATTTTGGACAATTATTCCCTATCAACTCTTTGGCAATACTATGGAACCGAGTCTTGTTGGTACCAGCAGGATAATGCACCGAGCCATAAAGCAAGGACGGTTACGGCGTGGTTTGACGATAATTCCGTATTGTGTGTGGATTGGTCAGCACAGATCCCTGATCTTAATCCCATAGAGCACCTATGGGCTGATTTAGAGCACCGCATAAGAAGTTTGGAACCAAGTGCCAGCTACAGTTAGCGGCAGCATTATGTACTGAATGGAAGAGCATACATATCGCTGTGTTCCAAAACCTTGGTGAAAGCATGTCTCGAAGGGTCAATTTTCACACAGTATTTATTAGAAGAAAGATACAGGAGATGTGCTTGAATAAATCATCTCAAATGATGTATGACAAAAAAAATATTTACAGATGCTTGTAGCTTACGCTACTGCTTATTTACACGGTTTTGTACATTGATGATAGTAAAAAAACAGTTAATTACACTCGAGTGTCTGGTGAGGCAACAAAAGTCTCCGACAAAGCAAAGAATAGGACCAATTCAGCTTGAAGAGCGTTATACAATATTAATTTTGCACTGTATGGAAGCAAGGAATAATACAGAATTCGAGCTTGCAGACATAGATTCAAAAGACAGGTGATGAGAAATTAACAGAATGTGCAGCTTGCGCTACGTTAATTACAGGATTCGGTGCAACGTTTGCATGACAACAGTTAAGTGCGGTAGAAATCTGGCGAGGCAACATGAATCTCTGGTAAAACAGAGAGTAAAATCAATCCAGAATGATGAGCACTATAGAGTATAAATTTTACACAATATTGATGAAAAAAAAAAAGTTCTGACCGAAAGGTGACACATTGTGGGTGACCTGGAAAACCAGGAGGTTGCAGGTGATCAAGGAGACAAACATGAAATCAAAAGTTCGAAAGACAGATGATGAAAAATTTACAGATGAACGTGGCTCGCGGTACTACATGTTACATACAACGGTGATATGAAAAATAGTTATATACAATAATTTTCCTGAGAATACAAAAGAAAAAATAATCTCTGAAAATACAGAGAGAAGACACAACTCATCACAGTGAGTATTGGAGAACACAAATTTACACAGTTGAAAAGTAAAATTACACATTTGAATCAGGAATTGAAGATAAGAATATACTGTAAAAACGACAAAGTTTACAGATGTCTGTGGTTCGTGAAACGACTTATATACATGATTCTGTGCAATGAGAAGTTACAATTTATATATATTGGTTTGTCAGAGGTGGTGGAAGTACAGTTTGTTTCCTGCAGAAGTAATATATCAGCATTCAGCGGAGCAAGATCCTCTCGTACCAGCGCATTCACAAGAGGTGTCGCAAAACCACGACAATTAAGTGACACCACCTTGAATGTCTAGGTTAGTTGTGGGATGCAGTAGGGATTGACTGGCTGTAGTGATGGAGTGGAGTCGACGGAGAAAACAAGCACTCCACGGGACCTCGTCCGCAGTGCGCCGAAGAGTGTTTTCAAGTGAGTGTAATTGAACTAGCACTTGTGGAAGAGCTGCTTCATACTGCTGAATGGAAGTGCGTGCTGAGGAAGGGCTAGAGGACCCTAAAAGGCAATCCAGCACGTCCTCGTATGGCAGAGGCTCAGCAGGGAAAGCATTTTCAGCAAGAAAAGTTGTGAATTCATCTAGTGAGGGAAAGGCACCCTCACATGCTGTCTCAGAGGAAGTGTGTAGAGGCGACCTGGAGAACGGTCGTCGAGAGCTGACGGAGCGAGTGGATGAGCAGGTAGAAGAGCGAGATGATCTTCGGGACGCCAGAGTCTTTGACTTCTTCGTCTTGGGGTGAGTAGCACCACTGCGTTTTCCAGCAACCACAAAAGCTTCATGATCGTCTGGAGAGTCTGAACTCGAAGCCTTACTTGTGACTCGTGTCACGGAGCTAACGGTAAAAGCTGAGGAGTGGTCAACATGTACATCAGCAGTGGTTGTAAAAGTACTAGGGGGAGTCGATTTTGGAAGCCTGGGAAAATTCTTAGGATCAGCAGGAGGTGGAGGCATCAAAGTCGTTTGTTGACCAATGGCAGTAAGCTGACTTTTGGAAGATCTTGATTCCGCGACTTTCCTCGAATAGGAAGAAGTCTGTGAAGCGTTGGTGGACAAAGTAGAAGAAGATGTAGTGTGTGGAGCTGTTTGCAGGGAGGCACGTGGGCACTGAGCCTTATGTGACTTTCGCTCTGACAGATAGTGCAATACTGTGAAGTTATTATCTCAACTCTTCGGCGTTGCTGTCCATAGCGGATGTGCAAAACATTCGGAACCGCTTTCAGCTGAGCAACAGATGAAAAGAGGACTCGAGCAGTGCGGCGGAAACCCCGAATCGATTTGTCTTCAGGGTCTCTGGGAGCCGCACAGAGAGTTGTTATGGAGCCAACAACTCTGCCGTACCTGCTGAGCAAGGTGCAGAGTGCAGCGTCGGATACTTCTGGTGGTACGGGGTAGAAGGTGACCTGCACCGGGCGGTGCGCAACCGGTTGTGCTAACAGATGCACGTCATTGATGGTTAGACCTTCCGTTAGGACCTAGTCAGCATGCGCTTTATCCTTAAAATAGACCAAGACAGATCTGGGTTTTCGAGCTACAAAGTCTATTGCATCCTTTGGTAAGATAGTTTTGAGGGCTCGGCTATATTGCCACAGCTTAGTGTCGGGAAGCGCATCAAAATAGACGCCCCGTTCCATAGTGGAGGAAAAAAGGTGACCAGCTCGGGAATCCTCTGGTATGTCAATTGTAGCAGTAGAACCGACGACAGTGACATAGGATTCAGGAAAAGGCATAGCAGATGAAACTGGGGGTGTGAGGACCCCAGAAGTTGTAGAAGCATAGGACGCTTGGGCAGACATGGGTCGAGAATTCGATGAAGCGGCCCCTAGCAGTGAGGGCGGATCAGAAAGTTGATGAGAAGTAGAAGCTGTGAGCTCAGTATTGCTGATAACGGATACGTCATCATCTGCTGAGATGTAGATAGGAGACTTGGCACCACCGCACTTGGTGGGAGTTATAGCTGGAGAAGAAGAGGTGTCCATGACGTCGCAATGACGCTCGGGAGCCACCTCATTAAGTTGAGCAGGATCTGCCGCGGTAGAAGAAGAAGAGGAAGCTGGCTGATCTGCCAAGATAAGGATGTGGGCGTCACCCTTGTCTGCCTCCGCCATCGAAGCAATGGCGAGACTTTAACGAAAAAAGACCAGCTTGGTTGAAAAATAAAACAGTAAATAATGAGAAAATATGGCACTCACCGACCTGGGAGATACACGAACGTAAAGTGTAGAACTTCAACTTGAAGATACACGCAACCACAGAAACTAAAGCACTCAATAAACACCTTATAGCCACGAAAATCACGGAGCTCAAAACCCAACTACTTCGAGCTTCGAAGGGTCAGTGCATGCATTACGGCCAAATGTGGACCGGCACCGTACTAACATATGTCAATAAATGCTATGTTGTGTTTCTAAGGGTCCGGTGACTTTTGTCAATATAGTGTATGTTTAGGCTAAAATCATTCAAACTCAAGTACCTAAAAAAAATTGTTCAATCTTATCGCTACGAAACAAAAATTTATTGAAGCATTTCGCCCACTGGGTTATTTGACGCAAGTGATGCAGTGTTTTGATGCTGTTTTCATGTGTTGCTTGAATAGGCTTCCCATGATAGACAGTGGGGAAACGGAATACCTACTGGAAAGATTTCAAAAATGTTAACGATAACGATTCTTTCTTAATAGCGCGATTCCCTGCTAAATTTCTAGATTTCAAAAATGTTCGAACAATGTATTAATCAAGCCCGGAGTTCTTTTTTTTTTTTTTTTTGATTGGAGGTTTAACGACCACCGTGAGCAACTCAATGGGCTATAAGCAGTCGCCCGTCTCTAATTTAGGGTCACTGGTTCCAGGGAAGGGAGAGAACCAGTGCCGTAAGACAAACACAACAGCCATGCCTCACCGGGATTCGAACCCGGACCCCTTTCGGACGAATGGCCAGAAGCCATCGCTTAGACCACTGCGCCACCGGGGCGGCAGGCTGGAGTTCCGAGCCGTTAAACACAAGTTAAAGTGGAAACGGAACTTTGAAAAATGAGAAGAACTTACCCAAGGAACTGTGCTCCAATAAGATGTTGCGGGTGGTGGAAATCATCTGAGAGGGTCGAGTAGCTTTACTTAAAATCCCAGATCAATACTAACACACGCAGAAACTACATAAAGTAGATGCTCTTTCGAATGACCCTAACTAAATGAATTAGTTTCACAAAAGAACCACGAGCTTCATAATCGCAACAATGCATTTTTTTCTGTGGTCGTGATTCAACAGCCATTGCGAGCACATAGTGTTATAAACAGTGGCGCGTTCCTAAATTGGGACTGATAGTTCCAGGGAAGGAAGAGAGCCATCGCCATCGGACAAACAACCCATTCATGTCTCATTTGGGACTCTACTCAGACCCATCTCAGACGAATGGTCAGACACGAGGGCGTCAGACCACTGGATCGCCTAGGCGAAACACTGAATCTCACCTGGCCTTTTATTTACTGACGTAACAATGTACGTTGATGCCATCTTTGTTCTAAACTGCACAATTTTTTTTTTTGACTGAAGGTTTAACGACCACCGTGAGCAACTCGATGTGCTATAAGCAGTCGCCCGTTCTTAATTTAGGGCCACTGGTTCCAGGGAAGGGAGAGAGCCAGTATCGTAGAACTAACACAACATCCATGCCTCACCGGGATCCGAACCTGGACCCTTTTTTTAAATTTTTGTATTAGAGGTTTAATGACCACTATGAGCAACTCAATTGGCTATAAGCAGTCTCCCGTCCCTAATTTAGGGTCACTGGTCCCAGGGAAGGAAGAGAGCCAGTGTCGTAAGACAAACACAACACCCATGCCTCACCGGGCCCGATTCGAACCCGGACCCCTTTCGGACGAATGATCAGAGGCCATCATTGAGACCACTGCGCCACCGGGGCGGCAAACTGCAGAATTAAAAAAAAATTCTCCTTAAGACCGCAATACTTTTGGATTCAAATAATTTTTTTAATCGGATATCTATGTTATAATTAATTATTCTAGTTCGAACAAAAAAAATATGGGCACTCAGGTTAGCACATTGCAATGCATTCGTTTTTATCCAGTATATTCAGTTTGAAATGAACAACTCGCAGCATAATAACGACATATATCATATGTGGACAAAAACGATGTTGATCACGAGGAACTGTACACCGACTAAGCATAAAATAGTAAAATTGAATAGTAATCCGATTGTTTTTAATTATTAGTGTAGGAATGTAAATAAACGTTTCCAAGTTTTCGCCCATCAACATAGCACCCGCGATGCGGGGAAGCCTTGTAGTTAAAAGGGCCTCTAGCCTGCGCAAAAAGATTTTACAAAATGTTTTGTGGAAAGTTTCTATGAAACTGGTTAAAGAAATAGCCAAGAAATAGGGAAGCTTTGAATGAAGTATTAAGAAGAAAAGCATTTTTTTCCTCAGTAAATACGTAAAATCTTTATAAACCAGTTTCGTTGCTTTATTTCATAAAAACTGTATAAGGGGAAAGCAGCTATTGAAAAGAACTTGAGGCCCCTTGTAATAGCCCTTGCTGTCACATGGGGCCTTAAGGCTCTACGAGACCCGCCATCTTGTATTGTGCCTTCTCTTGTTAACCAACGGGCAAGCGTATTTCACAAATTTCTCGGGCAATTTTGCACATTTTGGAACACCGTTTGTGGCTAACGCAAGATATATGATAAATAAAGAGTTCCCTGGTTTCAGATTTTCGTTTTGGACTCTTTAAGTATTTTTTATTCATTAATAAAACTATGGAAGACGCCTTGGTACGACTTTCGCTGCAGATAAAAAATGAAGGGAAAGGTCAATAAAAATTCTGAAACCAGGGAACTCTTTATTTATCATATATCTTGCGTTAGCCACAAACGGTGTTCCAAAATGTGCAAAATTGCCCGAGCAATTTGTGAAATACGCTTGCCCGTTGGTTAACAAGAGAAGGCAGCAATACAAGATGGCGGGTCTCGTAGAGCCTTAAGTTCACAGCTCTTGCAATAGTTTCTAGGCAGGTATGTTAACAAGTGAATGTGAAAAAAATGTCACTTCAATGAGCGGAATGTTTATACCAATGAAGATAACGTGTCGTGTATTACAGTTGTTTGCACACAACTATGCATCCTTCCGAATATAATTAACTAAAAGGTGAATACTCAAGAAACACATATAGCGTATTAAATCCGTTTATTTCTTATGGTGTAATAATCACACAGATTCGCCAAACATTCGCACTCCACTGGGAGGCTTTTTTGAAGCCAATAGTAGACATAAAAATGTAGGGAATTGGAACACATAAGGAACAAAGATGATTTTTGAAAATAATGTGTGTGACATCACGAGCATATTTCGTGTTTTTTTTTTTTAGCACGTTTTTGGCTAATTCGTCCCGTTGTCACGCATTTGTGTTTAAGGCAATAAAGTGAAATAATTTTGATTTTACGAAAAAATACTCTTATGTTCCAAAGAATTTGATTTATTAAAAGATCCATAAAGCCTAGTTACTAATATGGAAGTTAAAATTTTCAGTAATTGGAAGCTAATGGTTTTCTGAAAAAGGCCTCGAAAACATTTTTGGGGGGCAGGGGGGCGGGGGGGGGCTGGAGTTTTTCCGGTACGACACTACGTGCCGCTAATATGATGAATGACATATGCTCCTATTTGCGCATGGCGGAGGGGAGGGTTACGTTCGAGTCCCCGAACGAACACATCCCCAGTTGGTTGGAAGCTCCTTGTTCTGGGTGCTGTAAAGGTGGCGTACTCGACCGCAAATCGGGAGAGACTGGTTCGATTCCCGTTCCAGTACGATGCCATTTTATGAGGGATGTCTACTTTCATGTTTAATTTGGCGCCCATATCCCTGTAACATCTATTGACTACCAAAGCTCTATTTAATGAGAATATCTCTAGAGCTTCTGTTTAAGTTGCCGTGTGCAAATGTTTCTTTCATACACTTGTTTCCTCTGATTTTGAGTCCTTAAAATAAATATTTCATAAATCCACTTTAAAACTGTTGTTCTGGCAAAGAACATTAAAATAAATTTATTAAGCACTCATTAATCTGAAAGTTCGGACTCATTTTCGGTTTCAAGGTATAAGGCAACATTTGCGAAATCTTTGCAGCAGTTTTTTTAGCAACAACAATAGGCCAGGGAGAGTTTGAAAAGAAAAGATTCCTCTGATGAATCACTACCTCGCTCTCCCTACTAAAGACAGCTTTTTGGCCCTCATGGAAGTTTTGAACTAAATAAACAAAGGCGGCCTATGAAATATGTCCACGAAGTTTTTGTTTTTAAATTTTCGTCTTTCTTGTCACATTTTGTCTGACAACAAAGAGCTCCGTTTCAGAAAGTTCGTCTACAGAAAAATGAAATCTTTGCTATCGGTCATTTGGAAACAATGGCTAACAAAGTCTTTAGTTTGGAAAGAAAATTTTATTCAAAAGATTTTTAAATCACCCTTCAACACACCCTATTCTTTTCGTTTTTGTTTAAAATGAAAACTCTTTAATGACAAACATAATTTTATTGGTAACTTTACCTGATTACAGTTCAAAACATCTATCCATAATTTCTGTCTTACTTCCCGTTACCTGTTCACATCCAAATATTCTTCAGAATTTAAACGAGAAAACCCTTCCTCGCGAGAGCACGTCTTTAGAACAAGGTAAAGTACTCCATATCTTAGCGCTTTCCTTTTCACCAAACTGCATGGGGCACACAGATGTTGAGTCGAAAGTGTTGCAATATTTGCATAAATGCATGTTCTGCGGCGGATATGTCACGTGTTTAAACTAGTAAGTCGCGCACTGCAGTCAGTCGAAAGGGATATAAAGTGGTTGTCGTTGCGGTGAACAGCTTTGCATGTCGTCGTTCTGTCTGTGGTTGAGACGCCTAAAAGATGAATAGCCACAACCGGCTAATTAGGGAACTTTTGCTTTACGAGTTTGAACTCGGCCATAACCCTGCTCAAGCAATACGAACCACCTGTCATGCGAAAGAGGAAGGTTCCGTGGACCACAGCACCGAAACCAGATGGTTCAAGAAATTTCGCTCAGGTGACAAAAACTTCGACGATCAGTCAAGGTCAGGTATGCCGCGAACCGTCGATTCAGAGACCGTAGAGACAAATCCGACAACCAGCGCTCGGAGATTGTCAGGCGAGCTGGGCATATCACAGACAACCGTAATCCGTCACCTTCAAGACCTCGGCAAGGTCTACAGGAGCTGCCGCATTGTCCCTCATCACTGACGCCAGCTGAAGCAAATCGTCGAATAGAAGTGTGCCCGAAACTACCAGAAAACCCGCGCGATGTACATTTCATCAAGAGAATTGTTACGTGCGATGAAAAGTGGGTCTATTTCCGTAATCCTAACACACAACGGCAGTGGTTGAGCCCGGACCAACTTCCTGAACCTGTTGCCAAACCTGGGCGCTTCGAGCACAAGGTGATGCTCTGCGTCTGGTGGAATTTCGAGGGGATAATCCATTACGAATTTTTTCCAGAAGGTCGGACCATCAACGCCAACTTCTACTTTAAACAGCTGGAGCGGATGTATGCCGTTTTGGGGGAGAAGTAACCCGCACTGGTGAACAGAAAGCGCGCTCTTCTACAGCAAGACAACGCTCGTCCTCATACCGCGCAAACGACCTGGGCAAAACTCCAGGAACTTGAGAGCATCGAACTGATGCCACACCGAGCATATAGTCTGGACCTTGCCCCGTCGGATTATTACTTGTTTCGGTCCATGTCTCACTTCCTTCTAGGGCGGTACTTCAACATCTAGGAGGAGGTGGCAGCTGGGGTGAAGGAGTTCTTCGCCTCGAAGGACAGGAGCTGGCACCGCCGCGGAATCGAAGAACTGGCAGACAGATGGCTAAAGACGGTGCAACACGATGGCCTATACTTTGAATGCTAGTCAGCTTTCGTCGTAAAGGTACGTATGAAGACATAAAGTGATCCAAATATTGCAAAACTTTCGACTCACCCTCTGTATTACTTTGATTAGACAAATTACTATATACACCTACTTAACAACTTGCACTTCCACCTTTTGCCCTTACAACAGCAGCCAGATGTTTTAGTAAGGACTCAATAAGGTGTTGAAAATACGGAGGTTGTATTGGCGCTCATGAAGCGAAAATCGCCTGTCGTAAAACATTCACAGGGCTCGATCCAATCTTTTAATTTTATCCCACAAATTCTCAATGGGGGTTGAGGTCCGTGAATAGAGAGGGCAATTCGAGTGTGTTAAATTCACTGGAATGCTCCCGGAAGCAATTGGTGGTCTCTCGGGAAGCATGCGGTGTTGCGTTGTCCTGTTGAAAGATGCCCTCATGGTGCTAAAAGAGAATCTTGACAAACGGGTGTAGATAGTCGGCAAGGATGTTTACATACCTTGTGCCGGAGGGCACGAGGGTCTCCAAAGAAGCTCGTGTAAATGAATAGTAAACTGTTACACCACCTCCATCTGCCTGTATGGCCCCAACTTAGCAAGCTGGGTCCATCCCGTTGTGGGGTTTACGCCCCACACACGCACCCTCTCATCGGCGTGATTGAGTTGATATCGTGATTAGCCATACCACATGACGTGTTTCCAGTCCTCCGCACTCCAGTTGCGATAAGCCTTTCCAAACTGCAGCATAATTTTCGGTGCCTTGAAGTCAACAAGAGGATACAATGTGGACGTCGACTGCAGTAGACTACTTTTTCCATGGTACAAAGGACAGATAGTCTTTGTGCACAAGCTTGTGGAGGTGCTCTCATTAAATTTCGACGTTATCTACTCCGCGATAGCCGTGCAATTCCTTGTAGCGATGTGGGACAATTTGAGATCACGTCAAACGTCAATTCTACTTTTAAGGCTTTAAGGCCACATTTCTCCCTTTGGTTGGAAGTTTTACTGTATTTCACGTTGTATTGGTATACACGTACGATGGAGTGCTGTGGAAATGCCAACAATTCAGCAGTTGCGGTGATTGAGCATCCGGCCTTCCTCGCAACTTCTATCTGGTCGCGGCAAACCTCACGTCGCTACTTTTGCCACGTGGGTCGTTCTGACCATACCGTCCGACTGTGTTTGGAGCAGTGGACACGTGAGGCACTGCCACACGGCGGAGTGGCTCCGGACTTACCAGGAGGACCACCGGTAGAGAGGATCGACGGATCGTGCGCCGGACACGAACGGATCTCACGGGGACCCGGTCCACTATACAGGCAGATGTAGCGGCTCCTGTGTGCCCACTAACCATTTCCCGACGCCTCGCGGAAGCGAATCTGCAATCCAAACGCTTCTTACGTTTGCTGCCATTAACGCCGGAAAATCGCCGGCTCCGTGTGCATTGGTGCCTGGCCCGAGCGATGTGGAACGCCACAGACTGGCGACGTGTGGTGTTTAGCGATGAGTGTCGCTTCGGCTTGGGGACACATGATCATCGTGTTCGGGTGTGGAGGTCCCCGGGTCAACGACACAATCACGACCTCGCTATTCAGCGCCACACCTCCCCCACTGCAGTCATTATGGTCTGGAGAGCCATTGCCTACGATAGCCGATCAGCTCTAGTGGTGGTACGTGGATCATTGACGGGCCAGCGGTATGTGGATGAGATCCTACGGCCCCATGTGCTCCCATTCCTGGCCGGGATTCCAGGTGCGCTATACCAGCAGGATAATGCCCGCCTGCAGACGGCTCGGGTTTCCCAGGACTTCCTACGTCATGTCCAGACACTTCCATGGCCTGCTCGCTCCCCGCAAATGTCCCCTATCGAGCATGTGTGGGACCAGTTGAAACGCCGGCTGCAGTCGTGGCGCACTATTCAGGATTTGGAGCACACCGTCCAACACGTGTGGGTTAGTCTACCGCAGGACAACATCAGGCTTCTGTTCGCCTCCGTGACGGACCGTATTGCAGCATGTATCGCCGCACGAGGTTGTGCGATGCGCTACTGAAGATGATCGGACTGCGTGCCACAGATCCCTCTGTAATTGTCCTGCAGCTCTGTTTTACCCATCATGTGTATCATTACGTCCATAAAATTTCAGTTCAATCCGATGCTTTCTTTTTGGTGCGCAAATTTCATTGTCCGTGAGTGTAGCATTTGAGGAATGTACCTTTAGTGAACGCAAAATACAGCGTTGGTTTCCTAAATTTCGATCAGGTGATATATGCCTCGGACATAAACCACGCGGTAGACTAGAAGAAGCTATCGATGATGCCGAGTTGAAGTCCTTCATTGAATCCTATCCACGTCATACAGTACGAGAACTTAGCGAAAAACTCGGAGTGCACTATTTTAGCATTTCTCGACATTTAAAGGCCTTAAGCAAAGTGAAGAACATGAATAAATGGGTGCCACAGTAGTTGATGGAACAGCACAAAACACGACGATTTGATGTTTTCTCCGTTTATCCGCAACCAATCGAACGAGATTTCGAGGCGCCTCGTCACGTGTAATATCAAATGGATGCTGTATGACAATCTCCGACGTTCGGCGCAAAGGCCTGACCTCAATGAATTTCCAAAGCCGGAACTCTATCCCAAGAAGACCATGGTCAATGTTTCTGCGTGCCCCCAAACAACATGTCCCGGACATGCTCGATCGCTGAGAAGTCGGGCGATAGGGGTGGCCATGAAAAGGTGGCAACATTTCGGAGGCAAGCCTGGGAGAGCCATGCCGTGTGTGGCTGGGTATTATCCTGTTGAAAAATTGCTCGGTGATGCTACGACAGGAATGGCAACACAACAGCTCTTAGAATATCGTCGACGTATCGTTCAACCGTGAGGGTAGTGCGGAGGACAACCAAGGGTGTCCGCCTATCGTAGGAAATGGTCCTGCAGACAGCCCGGTGTGCGAGCCGGATGCCATTCCACGGTAAAAGCAGGATACGTGCGGTAGCTGGCTCATCTTCAGATGCGTATATGCGTTGGTCAGCGGCGGCAAGTGCAAATCGTGACTCATCACTAAAGTCAACACGACGCCACGAGACAATATCCCACGTTGATCGGGCTCGACACCACTGAAACGGTGCCGGCGATGCTCGCTGGTCAGTGGTAGGCGGCGGAGTGTCCTTCTCGAATTTAGTCAACGTGCCGTAAGTCGTCTGCCTGAGACGTACAACAGAGGTGAAGCACGTTTCAAGACCCCAAATCTGCAGCGATACGTTCCGTCGGTGTAGCTTTGTCGGCTAGAGCAACTCACTTCGGAGTGAGAAGACGCGGTTTCCGTCTTCGTCTCCTACAAAAAGCCTGTTTTGACATGGCAACTGTCGGAGTGGCCACTTCCGTACCTGTAGACGACCCAGCATGGCTACGGATGCTTGAGAGTGACAGATTCGGTTCTGTTCGTGTGGCTCTCACAATCGCTCGAACCTCGTGTTCTGTCGGTGACCTCGGCCGTCCACTGCCCACATGCCGCTGGGTTGTGGGCAGTGGACGACCCAACATCGTCCGATTGCCGTATCTCTCCGATCCAAATGCCTTGCGATACGGCGACTTGACCAACTGGCTTCTCTCAGCCCAATTATACGTCCTTTGTCAAATTCGTTCAACTGCTGGTACTATGCACGGATCCGACGTCGAGGCATCTTTGCAGTCCGCTGTCACAGTTGTGCCTGCGTACAAGCTTTGTTCTTGATATACCCTCCTTGATGAGAGGTTCCTTTGCGCTGTGGAGTCATTGGTCGATATCATTTGCATATTCTGCCCTGTGGTACTTGAATGCAGAGTTTCTTCAGGAAAGAACGACTTTTTCGGTGTGTTTCGTTTCCTTTTCTTTTTTTTTTTTTGTTGCAAAGAATGTATTATCAGATTCAGCTTATGAGTCAGCTGCAGACAACTTTTAAAAGGTGCACGTTAGGTGTCACCAGGAAGGTAGAGACACGAAAAATGCACGATGCACGTATACAACTGCCGACCTGGTGGCGCAGTGGTCTAATCGCTGGCTTATGACCATTCGTCCGAGAAGGGTCCGGGTTCGAATCCCGTGAGGCAAAGATGTTGTGTTCGTCTTACGGCATTGGCTCTCTCCCTTCCCCGGAACTAGTGGCCATAAATTAGAGACGGGCGATTGTTTATAGCCCATTGAGTTGCTCACGGTGGTCGTTAAACCTCCAA
Organism: Macrothele yani; assembly: GCA_039090855.1. NCBI lineage: Eukaryota > Metazoa > Arthropoda > Arachnida > Araneae > Macrothelidae > Macrothele > Macrothele yani. The sequence goes on from CM076996.1 coordinate 123,753,774, forward strand.
TCAAAAAACAAACAAACAAAAAGGTATACAAACGACATCACGAGAATAAAGGCCTCCAAATAGCAATAGTTTGGACACGTTGCTGAAGACCGCCCCAGTGACCAAGTAGTCCCAAGCGTTGGCTTCTAATCATTCTTCTCAGGTGCATCTGGGTTCGAAAACCGGCGGGGCGTGAATGGTGTATTTGCCTTACGGCACTGGATCTCTCCCTACCCTGGAACCAACGGTCCCAAATTAGGAACCGGCGACTACTTATATTCTATCGAGTTGCTCACAGTGACATTGAAATTTCAATATCCTGAAAGAATAGGAGTACAGACAGAATACTTAAAGTAATGACATCCAAGAAGGTAAAGAACGCTTGATGAAATTTGCTGAGGCTAATGATCACACTTCTTGATACAGAGCATTGCTGCGGATAGCCCAATATAATGTAATACCACATCCGTTGCGGAAGCTTTTAGCTAAACATCTGGACATGGAATAGTACAGATGTTGAATAGCCCCATGCGGCATTTCCTACAGAGCCTCTTGCACCTGGGTTTGCAGAACAGTCGTGGTCCGTGCTAGTTGCTGGTGAGCATGTACATGTGTTTCACTCATGGCCCACAGGTGCTCGATTGGGGAAGGATTCGAGGGATCAGGCTGTCCAAGGAAGTACCAGACATTAAGTGAAAACCCTTTAGGTACGTTCACCAATGAGCCATTACATTATGACCACCTACCTAATAAGCTGTAGGACCCCATTTAGCCCGCAAAATAGCGACCACTCGGCGAGGCATCGATTCGATGAGGTAATGATAGTTATCCTGGGGTATATGGTACCATAATGTCAACAGCAGGTCCTCCAGTTCCCGTACATTTCGGGGTGGTGGTGATTTATCGCGATCCAGCTTTTACACGTCGAACCACAAATGCTTGATTGGGTTCATGTCAGGTGAATCTGGAGATTAATAGAAAGTCACCAGCATGTTCCTCGAACCCCTCCTTGACGATTCCGGCAGTATGGCACGGCGCATTATCCTGTTGGAATGGCCATCACCAGTAAGGAACACAGTTGCCATGAATGGATGAACTTGGTCCGCAACGCTGTTCAGATTCCTGACGGCTGTCAGGGATTGTACTATTGAGATAATGGGGCCTAAAGTTTCCCAAGAAAACATCGCCAACAGCATAACACCCCCACCGCCGGCTTGTTTCCGTCCAACAGAGTATCCAACTGACATAGCCTCCGTTGGTAATCGGCGTATCCGCGCTCGGCCGTCTACGTGATGCAGCTGGAATCTTGATTCGTCAGAACATGTAACTTTCTTTCAATCATCCACGGTCCAATCTCGATGATCTTGGGCCCATTTCATGCGTTGTTGGCGATGATTAGCAGTGAGCATGGGGACCCGGCTGGGTCTTCGGCTACGCAGGCCCATGCGTAGAAGGCTGCGATGAACTGTGTGCTGTGACACATTGACCTGATCACCACTGTTGTAGCTGTGGGTGATTTGTCGCACTGCGGCCTTGCGGTCGCTGTTAACAATGCGCGACAGTCTCCACTCTCCTCTTGCATCAATGAGCTGCGGACGACACACAGTTGGACGGACGGTTCGTCGTTTGTCCTTCTGTGCACCACTTTTGATACGTACTCACTACAGCGGCACGTGTACAACCCGCAAGCCGCGCCGTTTCCGAGGTCGTAGTTGCGAGTCGCCGCGCCATTACAATTTGTCATTTATCAAACTCCGATAAATTGGCAGCTTTTCGCGTTCTGACTTGGAACACTTTACTAACCGAAAGCCGGTCCTCGCGTTGTATATATACTGCTCTGTGAACTTCACCCGCGCCACCATTCGGTCCCCATTTTATCTCCTTTCTCTAGACTGGGGATGGTCATAATGTAATGCTTCATATGTGTATGTGAGCGTTATCGTGAAAAACGGTGACTAGCAACCCAGTGAGCAGTATCGCGTTCACCAAACGCTCCAGGGTCATTGCATTCACCACGTCGTCACCACACGTGTCTGCGCTGATCATCCGGTCCCCAACATGAAGCGGAAATCATGGCTGAAGACCACTTCATGCAATTCTGTACCCCAGGTGGAAGTATGCGGCACCATTTCATAAGCTGTTGATGACGCGCAGAAGCCAGTAGTAATTGGCGCAATGGATAGTATGGAAGGAAGTCGCCTTCTTCCAGTCAGCGTCCATTGTTTTGACTGGAGATGGGGTGAGAGCCAGCGAAGGTAGCAGCTCGTTGGGTGGTCTCTAGCATGGCAGTAGGTGCACCATGAGCCTGTTGACGGATCAGATTATCCTTCCGTTCGGCATTCGTCCGTCGTGCTTCACTGGCAATTTATTGAATACTGATCTTCCTCCAGCCACTCTTTCTAACATCAGTACACTGTGCATTGTCACGACCCACACATTCCGCTACACGACTAAGCAACGATCCATCCTCTCGAAGGCCAATAATCCGCCCTTTGGCAAAGTCGCTGATTTGCTATCGATTTCAAAAATGACGTCTGGGCGTTCTCGATAATCTTCTTTCCCTGAAGTATGTCCCTGCGAGAGAGAAGCCTGTTAACTGCGCGCTGCTTTGAGCTTCACGCTCTCTACGTTTGTGTTCATATCAACCAAAGCTTCCGCTCGATTTGTTCTCGTATTTTAATCATTTGCATTTCTCTGCACAACTTATATGCTTGCCTGTTTGCAGGCACTTCTAATCAGTCCTTCTGAATGCTGCAATTTCAGGGTCACAGAGTGATACTAAGAGAACCAGAAAATGACCACTTGCGAGATAGATAGATGACAGTAGAAGAATCAGATATTACTGAGAAAAGGTCTCGTGGAAGATAGTTGTGAAACGACCTTCGGGAGCCCTTCTTCCTGCACAGGGCCTGATTTACACCCAGACCCACAATGCCCAGGCCTAGGGCCCCACGTTTTAAGAAGCCCCAGAATCACAATGAAAAAAGCTTATGCTTTTTTTTATTGATTGATTATTATGAATAGCAAAAAAGTCCTTTTGTTTATACTATACACCTCTTGAGAGAGATTTTCCATTGCTAAGGCACTTTGTAGAAGCTTTGAGTATTTCTTATAGTAAAGTATCAGATTTTAAAATTGATTGGGTCTAAATTAAGTGAATGAATAATGTGCTGTTATGAGTGAGCATTATCCAGTTATGCATGTTTGCTCAAATCTAAGTATTATTCCTGTGTTAATAGAGTTATTCTACTATAATATTGAACACATCACAAATGATTAATCAGCTACATGGAAGTTCACCTTGCACCCCCCCCCAATCTCAGCCTGTACGTAGTCTAAATAATGTTCATTGTTTAAAAGTAAAATTAAAAGATGAATAACTTGACATCTGTGGATATGCGAAAATAGCAATACTAAAGTATTAAATAGTGTTTTACTTAATTGTGTATATTTTTAAGTAACTTTCCTTGCTAATATGAAGATGTAAGAAAATAGATATTATTTCCTATTTTCTTCCACAAAATATCTCATTTATTAAATCAACTTTTAAATTAATTGATAATATTTAATGGCGACAAATGAACTTACTCTTTCAAGAATGTGGACGGGTGAGGGGCTCACCTTGTGCTGCGCCTAGGGCCCGATTCCATGTAAATCGGGCCCTGTTCCTGCAGCGGATCAATCATTGTTGATGATGATGATGACTTACTCGTCTTAGTGCGGTTTGCTTACGCAATTAAAATTATTCAGCATAAAATTTGTTATCGAGAACAAAAGTCATAATAAATATATCAAAACATCCTATTTAACATGTTGCGGGACGAATTGCCGCACGAGGCACTTATTATGAAGTTAACAGTCTTGCACAATAGCTGTTGTTAATGACTCTAGAGGCAGATTGCACGATCATTCTGGGAACAGTGACAAAGAGACGTCTAGGAGTTGATGGTGGACTAAAATGTCACTTGAATTACAAGAGAACACCTATCGACCTCACACTCAGTAATCCACTCAAGGGCTTCACGAAGCAAGTGGTCCTACGTAAATCCAGCAATGTTAAGATTCCATTTATGTGACTGTTTACGAAATTCCTAATCTCAAAGCATTTGCGCTCTTAATTATTAATGCCCATAATTTCACCCAAATTAGAGGAAATGGCGAGATGTGCAGAATCATGATTACTGGAAAATAATTACGCTATAGCTACAAGAGAGCAGCAGATTCACATTTGTGATTGCACTACAAGTAATTCGTTAAGGGCTATGTTTTGTAAGATAACAATAGCTACTCATTTTCAGCGTTTAAATAATACTCCAGACATGGTATTTACCAATTGTATGAAAGCAAAAAAAAAAAAAAAAGCCATTCAGCCAATGATAAATAGTTTCAAATTTTATTTAAATATTTCCCTTTGTGAAATGCAATGGTAGATTATGATTCACAAGTTGTCCCCCCAACGTAATGAGAAGTCTAATACAGTTTTAAGCAAATGAGCTATGGCTGCACGCTGTTGCCACCAGAGGGCGAGACTAGTATAAAAAGGGAAAGGACGGATCATAAACGCTATATAGCCGTTTATGATCCGTCCTTAGCAATTGTCCAGCAACGTAGTAGCAATGCTCAACGTTTAAAGTTCTTTGGGAGCGAAGGGGAGGGGCGGGGAGGGTAACATCACCCAATTTAGGGCCACTTATTCCAGGGAAAAGGGAGAGCAAGTGCGGTAGGACAAACACAACATGCACGCCTCGTCGGGATTCGAACCCGGACCCATCTCGGACAAATCATCAAAAGCCGGCGCTTAGACCACTGCGTTACCTGGGCGGCTTGCCCAGAGGTTAATAATTGTCTCACTCAGACTCTTTTTCTAGTAATAACAAGGGCAAGAGTAAGAGTGACTCTGCTAATATGTTCATTCCGCTAGAATTCTTTTCTCTTTTCCTTTTTTTTTTCCTCTCTCCATCGGATTATCAATATATATCGGAATATCAATATGCATTATCGATCAAATAAAAAATTGCCCGTGACAGATTTGAAGACACTTGTTCGTAATTTACTTTTGCAAAAAAACTATAGAACGCAAAATGAAATTTTAATTTCATTTTCATTGGACCAGTAAGTAAAATGATGTGGTTTTATATTAGTTTCTTTCTATTTAGTTTAAAGTGTATTTTTTCATCTTAAAATAATTATTGCACAAATGCAATATGTTTGACCGCAAAAAAAAAATAAAAAAAATTTATACTCGCAAGGCTGGTGACCTGCCTAGGGCGCCAAACACCCTACCTAGCACCGGCCCTGCACACACACACACACCTTTTTTGTTTTTTTGTTTGTTTGTTGTCATTTTCAGAACATTAGGTTCTGCCTCGAGGCTGCTATATCAAATTCCGTACCGATTTACGGGTAAACTCATGCGGAGTTTTTGAAACATGCGATGCCATTGGGAGATTTTACGTACTCTTTACAAAAATATAAATTTCACTAATAGGTGTTTAGATACACTGAAGTGCCAGAAAAACTGGTACAGACGAGCTTGTGCAAAATACATAGCAACGTCACCTATGCGCGTACGCGGTTGCGTCCGCCAGTGCGTATATAAAGCGATAGACATCCTTGCCAGCTGTCAGAGCTGTTTTCGGCATGAGAATTACTAGTAAAAACGATTTAAGCGATTTTCAACGCGGTGTCATAGTTGGCGCTCGTGAGATGGGCCATAGTATTTCGGAGGTAGAAACGAAGTTCGGATTTTCACGGACGATCATTGCAAGGGTGTACCGTGACTACAAGAATTCCGGCAAAACCTCCAACCTACGATACCAGTGTGGCCGTAAAAAGACATTGGGTGAACTTAACCATCGTCGGCTGTCAAGAAACGTTTCACGCGATCGGCGTGCAACACTCCCGCAAGTGTCATCGGAATTCAATGCTGCAGCCTCAACAAGCATCAGCGTCCGGACTGTGCAACGTACCCCGCACGATATGGCATTTGCGAGCCGACGGCCAACTCGAGTCCCCTTGATGGGTGCACGACATAGAGCTATGCGCCTGACTTGGACACGGCAACACCACCACTGGACACTTGATGACAGGAAACAAGTAGCCTGGTCTGACGAGTCGGGTTTCCAACTGTATCGGACAGATAGAAGGATTTGTGTGTGGCGCAAACCCCATGCAGCCATGGTTCCCGCCTGTCAACAGGGAATTGTACCGGCTGGTGGGGGGTCCGTAGTGGTATGGAGTGTAGTTATCTGGACTTCACTGGGACCCCTGCTACGTCTACAAACGTCTGTGACCGGACAACGCTATGTGCGCATCCTTTCTGACGAGGTACACCCGTTCAAGTCCTGCATTAATGATGATGGGTTGGGCCTGTTCCAAGAGGACAATGCACCTCCACACAAAGGTCGGGACGCCGCATTATGGTTGGAGGAGAATTCATCTGAGTTTGGGGTGTAGTCATTCCCACGCAAGTCCCCAGATCTGAATGTGATAGAACACATTTGGGATGCCATGCAACGGCTATCGAACAGAGGAATCCGAGACCTGGGAATACACCCGAATTGTGGAACGCTCTGCAGGAAGTATGGTGTGCATTGCCTATAGCATGTTTCCAGAAGCTAGTGGAGTCCATGCCGCGTCGTATTTCTGCAGTTCTGCGCTCCCTTGGGGGGGGGGGGGCTACCAAGTATTTGACTGATGCACCAGTTTTTCTGGCACTTCAGTGTACCATGACACAGTTGAAGAGGCCGCCCCGGTGGCGCAGTGGTCTAAGGCGCTGCCCTCGGATCATTCGTCCGTAAGGGGTCCGGGTTCGAATCCCGGTGAGGCATGGATGTTGTGTTTGTCTTACGGCACTGACTCTCTCCCTTCCCTGGAACCAGTGACCCTAAATTAGGGACGGGCGACTGCTTATAGCCCATTGAGTTGCTCACGGTGGTCGTTAAACCTCCAATCAAAAAAAAAAAAAAAAAAAACAGTTGAAGAGCATCCACAAAATGTACACTTTGCAATGTAAGCATGCAAATGGGTAGGGATTAGCAGATGACTTGCCAAATTTCCTTTACGTGTAAATGACTTGTTGCAAAGGTCATATTGATGAGGTTTCTCACCAGTGTGAATCCGTAGATGAGCTGATAGCTTGTGACGTACCTGCCAGCAGGACGCACACGACATAAAGGCAGATAGGAGTCAGAATGAACGTCCGCGTAGCTCAATTGGTAGAGTGATTTATTCCGGAATGAGGGGGCCCGGGTTCGAATCCTGGCGTGGACAAAAATGACGGAGAAATTTACTTCGTTATAATGGCGCCCAAACTATTCGGATGACCCGACCGTTCAAAATCTCGCATTGGTGTGATGTTATTTCCACACCGCGAGATAGGAAAAATCAGAGAATCCCTTCTCCAGCGCTTCGAAAAATAAATGTGTGTGACGTTGCATTCCACACAGCAGATTGACTGGGAATTCTCAAGTGCACGTTCTGCAGTGGATGGATGGCTGCAGAGATTCATGGTCACGGCTGACCCGTGGGCCATGCCCCCTGCCCTTTTGGGGGGGGGGGAGATGTGACGTACCTGCCAGCAGGACGCACACGACATAAAGGCAGATAGGAGTCAGAATGAACGTCTGCGTAGCTCAGTTGGTAGAGCGACTTGTTCCGGAATAAGCGGACTCGGGCTCGAATCCCGGCGTAGACTAAAAATGACGGAGAAATTTACTTCGTTATAAGCTGACATTTTTGCGAAAATGGCTTATTACATATTGTGTAATTTGTGGGGGAGCAAGTGGTTTTACGTGGGCTTGTTACGTGGGCTGTGCGGTTTGGTTTCTCAGAAACCTATGTACACAAAGAACAATAATTCACATGTTGCCACTTCAGGAAATGCGACAGTGGGGCGTTTCAAGCGGACAGGGTAGCCACCGACGCAGCCCACAAAACATAATGTATATCTTCTTTATTTATAGTCATGTAGTGACCATTTATACCTTAAATTGAAAGTAATTACACATTCTACATCATCCAGTTAGTTAATGTTTGGAAATACACGGACATGAAGCCTGTAGTAACAAAACAGTGAAAACCCCTGTGCACCAAAACCTGCATGCTTAAATGTTAAACTAAATATAGCCTTCATAACATTCGTTTTCACACAAAATTTAAAGTAGTGCCAAGATTAATAAAAGATGAAACAAATTATATTATTATTATTAATCAAATTAAGACAAATGTAATACAATATTATTATTGTCTGTAATAATAATATAAATTAAACACCATTTAAGGTGGACGTCAATTATTTTTTTTTTTTTTTGGTTGGAGGTTTTAACGACCACCGTGAGCAACTCAATGGGCTATAAGCAGTCGCCCGTCCCTAGTTTAGGGTCACTGGTTGCAGGAAAGAGCCAGTGCCGTAAGACAAACACAACATCCATGCCTGACCATGGATGTTGTTTTCAAACCCGGACCCCTTACGGACGAATGATCAGAGGCCAGCGCCTTAGACCACTGCGCCACCGGGGCGGCCAAGTAATTTTGCTTCCTATACTTTTGATGGGAAAACTTTTGTACACAGTTCCTTTACAATTAGTGTGTTCCCAAGGATGAAAATTTGAACATCGATTAAAATAACTTCATATTATAACTTGGAATACTTAATATTTTCTAAAACATAACCATAAGTATGCAATCCAACATTTTTTTGTCTACTGACGTCATCAAAGTACAGGTCGCGCCATCTTTTTTCTGGACAATTAATGCGTTCCCAAGGATGAAAATTTGAATATCGATTAAAATAGCTTCATTTTATAACTTGGAATACTTAATATTTTCAAAAACATAACCATAAGTATGCAATCCAACATTTTTTTGTCTACTGACGTCATCAAAGTACAGGTTGCGCCTTTTTTTTTTTTTTTTTTTTTTGACTGGAGGTTTAACGACTACCGTGAGCAACTCAATGGGCTATAAGCAGTTGCCCGTCCCTAATTTAGGGTCACTGGTTCCAGGGAAGCACATGCCAGTGTAATACAGTGAATAGCACTCGGAGCTCCGGAGCCGAGAGATGTGTGTTCGAATGCCGCCCCTGGCATAAAAATGATGGAGAAAGTTACTTCGTCATAATGCATTCTTTATTATTTTCATCTGTTCCATTTCCATCTTCATTAGCGACTGTGTTTCTATTACCTAATGTCTTAGCTGTTAACTGCATTTTCATGTCATTATGATCGTCATTACCTTTGACTGAAGGCTTAATAAAATCAGGATACATTGGACACGGCGGCATTTTTTTTTGGCATAGTGCAGGTCAAATATAAAGGCTTATAAACGTACAAATCATGTCATTGAAAAAACTTCATACAAAATAACATAGCAAATTCGCATTGGAAATGTACTGATGCGAAAATTAGGTCTAAATTAATCACTATTAAAAAGGGGGACGGACTTGATAGGCGTGGTTAAATTATGTTGATAATTAAATTAAATATTTGGCCTATTGCAAATTAATTGGAAAACTAACTCATTTTAAATGGGGAGTCGTGTAATTATCTTTGTCCGGGTGGGCACAAAGGGATTAAGGATATCGCTTCTGGGGGTCCGCTTAGCTACAAAAGGGACCACCCAGACGGCAATTGAGAGGCACTCAGACTCTCATAAATATGATTTCAAGTGTGCCTTTAGTGACAAAAATCTGTAGGGAACGCTGAAAATTATGATTATGAGGGGCGAGGGTCAGCGGCTGAACTATTCTTGCAAGGGTGACGGCGCTCCGTGCGAAAGGCATGGGAGAAATCTAAAGTGTCGACTGAACAGAAGCAGATGCAGTCACGTGACAGATAATAGCTAAAAAGTAGGAGAAGAAGAAAGTCAGTTATCTCGGTACGCTGCTGTAGGACAGACAGAGAGAAAGCTCGCAAGAAAGGTCGACGTAGCTGTGAACCGTACGATCCCGCTAGGTGCGAAACCTGAGGTCCGACGCTTATCTAAGATTGCCACGGTACTTCTGGCGTATCGGTAAACCGCCAGAGTGCAATAAAAAAGAAGCGCTTAACAATAATTAGGCGGCCGCGAAAGAACCCCGAACTTGCCAAATTGGGAATGTCAACTAACGAGTCATTAGCTAACCACTACTAGCGAACCAGCCTTCCTAAAACGCCGTCTCCATCCCACATGGGGAGGTCGCTGACCTTTCCGGAGCGGTACGTAAACATTTCTTCCTTGTTGTCGACGGACTTTTTTGACGGAGTTCGAAAGAGATACCCCTGCCATTCTACAGCCCCCCGTTTGCTGGGCGAAGAGGAGTCAAGCCGTGGGTGTGTCTTTCACCCCCTACCAAGAGCGGTCGGGAAAAGCACGGGGAGGTTCTCTCTCTGCTGCATCGTCGAAAGAAAGAGTGTAAAAGCTAGAAATCAGTGAGGACCCTTTGTGACACACAGGTGAAAAACCATCCTCCACTAATATTACAGAGGTGCGCGCGTGTGTGTGTGTGAGTGCTACTGAACAAGTGTTCTAAATAACCCGGATTATAAAACCAGCAGTCAACAATACGTGAGTACTTTTCTTTCCATTGTTTTCCTGTCACTGAGAGGAGGAACTGAGAACTTCAACTAATACCTGACTCTAAATTAGAACTTTTATACGCCCTTTTGAGGCGGAAATCTGATCTCGGAATCATTAGGAAGATGATATTAGCTCCGATAGGGAGCGTAACATGTGTTTGCATCACCGTGGGCAACGCCCCGGGATAGAGTTTCTTCCTACGAATAAAGAAGTTTAATTGTTAATCTTACTCTATTAATTCTATAGGCTCTGGTGTTGTAGATAATTCCTTGTATTAAATCCCTGTGTTTCAGCGAGCATCACGTTCTCGCCCATTTATACCGGCTCCCGAACTACAAGAACCTACAAGTCTTGTTCTTATCGATTGGTGACAAGTGGTAATAAATTATACCGCTCGGCACGTTCTGATCAGTACGTTGCTGGTTTTTCTAAATAACTACCTTCAGTTTCAGTTATAAAAACATTAAAAATACTTAAAATACAATATTAATTCTAGTATATTAAATTACTTAGTGTATATATATACAATGTAATATAGATAGTATTAATAATATATAAAATTTGTATATACACTATTGACAAAAGTCACCGGATACCCCTTCAAAAGCAAATGAACGGGATCCGCTGCGTTGTTCAGATGCGCGGTACAGCTGCAAACAGTATGAAACCAAGCCTGCAGCTAACAGACATCATATCGCACAAAAAAGGTTGAGTGAAAATGTCGCGGCGGGAGAGAGCTGACTTTACAAAAGAAGAGATCTTTGGGCGTTATATCAGCGGGTTGTCCATAAGAGAAACGGAGAGGCGTTTAAACATACCCAAGTCGACTGTTTTGGATGTAATGAATAAGAGGAAGACACATGGCGTGCCTTAGGCAGCAAAACGTACCGGCAGACCAGAGAAAATCAGTGATAGAGGACGTCGAAGCCTCAGGAGAGTCGTTACAGCTAATCGACGGAGTACTGCACAATACCTCAGTGTACAGGTGAGTAAAACTGCTGGAATCTCGGCATGTACACGTACCATTCGCAGAGAACTTCATTCCATGGGTTATCCTGGTCGTGCGGCGGCTCATAAGCCTTTCATCTCCACTCGGAATGCTACTCGTCGTTTAGCATGATGCAAATAACATTTATCGTGGACCGTAGATCAATGGAAACGAGTCCTATGGACTGTTGAATCTACAGACACGATCCATCAGTCTGATGGTCATGTGTAGTTATGGTGGCAGCCGGGGGAACGCTATTTACCACAGTATACTGTTCCTACGGTCAAATTTGGAGATGGCAATGTACTCGTGTGGGGGTGTTTTTCGTGGTATGGTCCCGGCCCATTGGTTATCGTGGACAAACCTGTTAACCAGCACGTCTACCTCGATATTCTGGACAATTATGACCTACCAACTCTGTGGCAATATTATGGAACCGAGTTTTGTTGGTACCAGCAGGATAATGCAACGATCCATAAAGCAAGGACGGTTACGGCGTGGTTTGACGATAATTCCATATCGTGTGTGGACTGGCCAGCACAGAGCCCTGGTCTTAATCCCATAGAGCACGTATGGGATGAATTAGAGCGCCGCATAAGAAGTTCGGAACCAAGGCCTACTACTAAGCAACAGTTAGCTGCAGCATTATGTACTGAATGGAAGCGCATACATATAGCTGTGTTCTAAAACCTTGTCGAAAGCATGTCTCGAAGGGTCTGTGCATGCATTAAGGCCAAAGGTGGACTGACACCATACTAATGTATATCAATAAATGCTATGTTGTGTTTCTCTTCTAGGTATCCGGTGACTTTTGTAAATATAGTGTATATTAGTATATACCTTTATGTAACTTAATTCTTTCTGTTATTGTGTTATTTTCCACTAGCGGCGTTCATAATAAAATGACTGGAAATATAGTACAATGACTGGAAATATAGTACAATGACTGGAAATATAGTACAATGACTGGATTTTCCACTAGCTGCGGTTCATAATAAAATGACTGGATGTGAGAGGGCTTCACAACATTTTCACCGCGTCGAATTAGCTTCAAATTGTCAGACAAAAATGAAGAAATGGCAAAATATGAGCACATTTCACCAATCACGTTGAAACATTATGGGAATCGTAGAGGAACAGACATTTGTTTATGCCCAGCGCCATCTTTTGACGTCACACTTCGACGACGTATTGCAGTATCTCTCTGTATTTTGCAGTGTTTTGTACTGAGTAATTCCCTCCCGACACGGTGTTGAGTACAGGACAGTATGTCGAACTACGGAATTTTTAAAATAAATAATTCGAAACACCAAACACTTTCCACCAAGTTTTATACACTGTTCGACATAGAAATTGCCCCATCCAGAAGGTGGTGGGCTACATACATGCAAATCGCAGGGCGGGTGTACCCACTCGGGATATGCAAATGTTGTTAAACCGGAGCCCATGACTTCCAACGTTCGTGAGATAAAGATACCCGCAGCAACATGGATGGTAATGTGTGGTCGCTGGTAGAAGTGTAACGGACATTTCAGATTTGTTGTTTGTGCTGGGAAACTGTCCAGCGAAGGCCGAAAATGCCGGTTACACGCCGTCGGAAGGTTTATCGCCATTTTGGATGCATTTCAGAGAGAAAGAATTGTAAGCCTGTGAAGCTGTCTGGTCTACACGTCGTACAGCTGCGCATGTGCAACGGGATGCACGAACTGTTGGACGCTGTTGGCACCAAAGGGCTACAGGAAGGTTCGTACGTGCGTCGGAGCGGCAGTATTGCAGTCCGACAGACGTCAGCACGTCTGGACCGGCGGATTGTTCGATACACTCGTTCGTCTCCGGAAAGCACTGCAGCCGATATTCGACGCTCTGTGTCATCGGCGATGGACGTCGCCATAACGTTCCGAACTGTAAACCGAAGGTTACATATGGGAGAGCTGCGAAGGAGGCAACCGTTATCTCGACTGCCATTGACGGTCAGCCATCACAGCGCTCATGTGACTTCGTGCCGGAGTCATGTGAATTGGGGTCACGAATGGACCACTGTGATCTTCAGTGATGAATCCCGTTTCTGTCTGGATGTTGTCCAATTAGAGTGTTCACGAGCCCAGGTGAGGCGGTGTGTCCGATGTTGTGGTGTTAACAAGGCACTCTGGTGGGTTTTATACTCCCATACTCCATGGACGCTAAATTACGATGCACTTACCGGATGGATATGTCTCTGGTACCTCATGCCTTGAATTTGGATGCTATTTGAGCTAGTGTCGCTTGTCTGTTAGCGTGGACAATCCTTGTCAGACGCCGCTGGTCACGGTCATTCAGCACCCGTGGTCGGCCACTGCGCTGTCTACGGTGGGTGCCTTCCATGAGGTATTCTCGGTACACACGTGACTCCGTGGATCGAGAAATGTCGAATGTTCGCACAACTTCGGAAATTGAATGTCCCATCCATCTGGCTTCCACTACCGTTCCTCGTTCAAACTCCGATAGCTCACGTCAGTTTTCCATAATCGTACTAGCGGTTGTTCAACCTGACTCACAAGATTGCACCTCTCAACTGATAAAAATCGTGAAGTGCGTCGAAACCTTTATACGACGACAGCGCCAGTTGAAAATTTGCATGCTGCTATCCCATGACTTTCGGCACTTCAGTGTAGAGACCGCGGTGCAGCAAGCATGAGTGGAGATACCTGTTGAATGCTTTCGCGACATAGCGGACTTCATATGGCTGTCCTTATCCGGGCTAGAAGCGTCGGCGCCGCCCGAATCGTCGGACCTGCAAGAAGTCTGCCACACTTGCTGCACTCCCTGCCGCTGCCCAGATGTCTTCGAAGAAGCCCTTCAGCTGGTCTACTCCTCTGCCTCAACCGCGTCGCGCCGCCCCGGTGGCGCAGTGGTCTAAGCGATGGCCTCTGATCATTCGTCCGAAAGGGGTCCGGGTTCGAATCCCGGTGAGTCATGGATGTTGTGTTTGTCTTACGGCACTGACTCTCTCCCTTCCCTGGAACCAGTGACCCTAAATTAGGGACGGGCGACTGCTTATAGCCCATTGAGTTGCTCACGGTGGTCGTTAAACCTCCAATCAAAAAAAAAAAAAAAATCAACCGCGTCGCGAAGGACTATCCCGACTTGAATTCCCATCTTGAAGCGCTGGAGGACTCGTATCTCTCATTCTACGAACTCTCTGCTACGTCGGGTCCCCCCCCCCCCCCAGTGTCCTCGCAGCCTCCTTCTGGATTCCCGCCTTGATGCTCCAGGAACTTTTGTGACGTATATTCTAATTTAACTTTCATTTTTTTAGTTCCTTTTCCTATGTGAATTTGAGTTTGTTCTGTTTTACGCTTTCCAAACTTAACGTTATGTCTTTTCCCTTAAACGAGAATAATGTTGGCAACATACTGAGGTCGGAACAAAAGTGACGTATGTGTGGCCGGATAAGAACGATAGATAAAAAAGGCAATGCAGCGATTGATTAAAGGGAGATGTTGGATAGTGAACGTTAATAATTCTTTTGGATACGCGACTGCTTAATTGCTGTTTAAGTATTTGTGAAGGCTACGTGTTCTATTTTAATAACAGTGTCGTGTTCTTGTGGATGTTAATCTAAGTTTTCGTGATTTCACCTTGTTGAAGTGCAAATGATCAAGTGCCTATTGACAGCAATAAAGGATTAGCTGTAAGTAACAACTTTCTGATTTTATTTGAGTGACTCGTTGAGCGAAGCGAGGCCGAATGCCGAGCGGAGCTCTCTTTACGAGACTCGACACAATTAGTTATTCGGGCATAGACACGAGATGACACATCCGGTTACCGTGATTTTTTGCATGCGATTGGACGTCGTCCATGGTCAGGTTTTGATGTCTTCCGATTCCGGAAATTCAGTATCATTGAGGAATAATCGTCCAAAAACTTGCATTTTAGGGTTTTTTCCCGGTTTTGAGAAGGGGTCGTTTGTTACCTATCTTCTCCAAAGATCTTCAGCCGATCGCGGTGACACATGCCACAGAGAAACGGAAGGACATGGTGAGTGACATGGGGTTGGTATCATGGTAATTGGTCGTATCGTGTAAAAATAATGCCCATTAAAAAACTGACCAATTTTAATAATAATTGAAAAAATCCGCTCTCTGTACGAGACTCGGGACGATCAGTTGTTCTGGTATAGCTACGACATGACACATCCGAACACCGTGATTTTTGGCATGCGATTGGACGTCGTCCATGGTCAGGTTTTGACGCCTTCCGATTCCCGAAATTCCGTGTCATTGAGGAATTTCAATTAAAACTAGATGGTCTTTTACTTGAACCGTTTAACGAAAGTCGGTTCACTAACATTAATTTTAAAAAATCGTTTGAATTGAAAAACGAAGAAATGGAAAGTTCCGTCTGTTAGCTCGACATTTGCTTAATCTATAATAATAAAAGGAAGTTTGTGTATGTGTGTGCGTGTCTGTCGTTCGCAATACAAAATGAAAAACGTGGCTCGCGATCCGAGTGTGTCTTTCCGCTTTGTTTACATGCAACCTGATCACAACCAACGTGAAGGTGTGAAGGAAAGTAGTTCATGATAAATTTCAGGCATTTCGTTTTTAGAATGTTTCGTACTTTTGTTCTGGAAGTCGTAAATTTGACGCGTTCGTTTTTTAGAATGTGTTATAATAGACGCCTTAATGAGCTTAGATTTTGCAATAGCTTCGCTCAAAATTTGCCAACTGTAACCGAGTTATCGGTTACCGTTGGCGGCTTATTCTAGTATTTCACTGTAGGTGAAATTTTGGTCTATGTAGTGTTTTAGTAAGTCAGCTACACACAAACGCAACCCTTTGCTCTGTGTTATTTCTCGCCTACTGTGTGAACATTACAGCTCTGTGATATATATATATATATATTATTTGATTGGAGGTTTAACGACCACCGTGAGCAACTCAATGGGCTATAAGCAGTCGCCCGTCCCTAATTCAGGGTCACTGATTCCAGGGAAGGGAGAGAGCCAGTGCCGTAAGACAAACACAGCATCCATGCCTCACCGGGATTCTAACCCGTACCCCTTTCGGACGAATGATCAGAGGCCATCGCTTAGACCACTGTGCCACCGGGGCGGCACTCTGTGATATTAAGCTTGTTTACTGCCTTGTTTCGCGTATGTCACTGCACTGTGCTCGTGTTCAATGATGCGTCTTTTTGTTTTGCCACGCCTACGTGACCTGGCGCGCCCCACCGTATTATGTTGTTTTGCCACGCCTACGCGACCTGGCGCGCCCCACCGTATTATGTTGTCTTACCGTGCCCCTATTTTCCCTGTTCTTCGATGTAATAGTCCCAGAGACTAAATAAAACGATGTTGAAACCTTATCGGGCTTAAAGGTGGACCTACCATTTGTTAAGTAGATATCCGATTATTTTTGTCCACTCATTGTACCTCATATTGAATAAAGGCGAGTGCTCTCTTCATTCCCGTCTTTGAATTTGATAATTTATTTCTGGTGCAGTTCTTCATGCATGAACGTAATTCGGGGGAGATATACGCGTTTCTTTTGGGGTGCAAAAATCCCTACGTGACATACTGTACTTTTTCCAGGCTTCCAGTTAATGTCGAGGTCTTCAGATTACTCAAAATTCTTTCATTATCTGCCACCATTATTTCCCCTTTTCTCATTTTTTAAAATCGAGAGACCTGAAATCTGACTACTAATAATCCCAACGTTAGAAAGTATGTTACTTTCCAGATTTTTATTTGCTTAAAGAATTCTTCGTAAATTATTCTACACCATCCTCATTAAGTCAATCTTTCACCGGAAAAGCAAGGAAATAAATGCAGCTGCGAGAACAAATTCCTCAGCGCACGTAAGTATCACTGTAATGTTTGGAAGCATCTGAATTGATTGGAACTGTTCATTGAATCGTTAGGTTGCACTGAACAGGATTACGTAAAGCTGCAATAAGAAGAAGATCCGAAAGCACTGTAATGACACACAGAAATGAGGAGCTTTAAACCTATTTTTACGGAAATCAACCGCAATTTGACAGTTTTAAGTCTCATTAGGAAGAATGGAATTCATTACGGTATCATAATAACCAAACTTACTTTTCGGGGAAGCAAGTTAAAGCTTTGCACCGATCTGATAAACATGTCTTTCAAAAACAAACAACGGCCATCTTAGATTACTTGAACATGTCCGAAACAAATGAGGTTTAATCTCTTATTCACCATTCTTTTGAAAATACTCACAAATCTGTCAAGCTTTGAGCATTTTCAAGAACACCACGTGTATTCTGTAATTCTCACATGATTGCTTGCTGTATAGCGCGAGGCCTTGCCATACATCTTATGCGATTAGTTTGTATCTATTAACGGGGTTGGAAAGAACACCTATGTATATATTGTGAATGGCCACTTAAAGAAATGCATCCTCATCTTATGTCTATGAAAACGAACGTTCGTGCTCATTGTAACTTAGCTTCACGAGAAGAAATGAACTGAAAACAAGTTTAAATTTACATCAAATACGGATTAGGGCGGAGACTTACCAAGGGCCCAGGAGGAAGGCTGCTGCTCAAATAATACACAGCATATCTACACCGATGAGCAATTACATTATGACCACCTACCTAATAAGCTGTAGGACCCCATTAGGCCCGCAAAGCAGGGGCCACTCGGCGATTCATCGATTCGATGAGGTGGCGATAGGTATCTTGGGGTATCTTGTACCATATTGTCGACAGCAGGTCCTTCAGTTCCCACACATCTCGGTGGTGATTTAGCGCGAACCCGCTTTTCCACGTCGAACCACAAATGTTCGATTGGGTTCATGTCAGGTGAATTTGGAGGCCACGGAAAGTCACCGGCATGTTCCTCGAACCACTCCTTGACGATTCTGGCAGTGGCGCGTTATCCTGTTGGTAATGGCCATCACCAGCAGGTAACACAGTTGCCGTGAATAGGTGAACTTGGTTCGCAACGATGTTCAGATACCTGACAGCTGTCAGGGATTGTGCTATTGGGATAATGGAGCCTAAAGTGTCCCAAGAAAACATCGCCCACAGCATAACAACGCCGCCGCCGACCTGTTTCCGCCCAACAGTGCATCCAGGTGCCATAGCCTCCGTTGGTAATCGGTGTATCCGCGCTCGGCCGTCTACGTGATACACCAGGAATCTGGATTCGGCAAACCAGGAAACTTTCTTCCAATCTCGATGATCTTGGGCCCATATCATGCGTTGTTGGCGATGACGTGCAGTGAGCATGGGGACCCGGCTGGGTCTTCGGCTACGCAGGCCCCATGTATAAAAGGCTGCGATGAACTGTAAGCTGTGACACATTGCCGTGATCACCCCTGTTGTAGCTGCTGGTGATTTGTCGCACTGTAGCCGTGCGGTCACTGTTAACAATACGCGACAGTCTCCGCTCCCCTCTGGGATCAATGAGCTGCAGACGACACACGGCTGGACGAAGGTTCGTCGTTCGGCCATCTGTGCACCACTTTTGATACGTACTCAGTACAGCGGCACGTGAACAAGCCGTGCCCTTTCCGAGATCGTAGTTCCGAGGCACCGTGCCATCCACAATTTGTCCTTTACCAAACTCCGATAAATAGGCAGCTTTTCCCATTCTGACTCCGAACAGTAACCGAAAGTCGTCCTTGGTTTGCATACATGCTGCTCTGCGAACTTCCCCTGCGCCACCGTTAGGTCTCCAGGCGCGTTCATTTCTCTAGGC
Source organism: Macrothele yani (assembly GCA_039090855.1). NCBI lineage: Eukaryota > Metazoa > Arthropoda > Arachnida > Araneae > Macrothelidae > Macrothele > Macrothele yani. The sequence continues at coordinate 123,773,009 of CM076996.1, forward strand.
TAGGGGTGGTTATAATGGACTGGCTCATTGGTGTATTTATCTCTCACTCTCTCTCTCTCCTCTAGGTTTGATACTTGCGTTCCCACCGAAGAGGCCAAACATTTTGACCTCCAACCAAATATGTATGATAGTCGTCCCCCACGTGCCACCAAAACAGCTCTTATCCGGTAACACATCGACGCTCCATGATTTCTAAAAGTGTCTTGTGGTATCTGGTATCAACACGCTGCCAACGGACACTTTAAATCTTATAAGTTACGTGGTTGAGCCGCCGCAGATCAGATTTGCTGTTCCAACACAAACCGCAGATGCACGATTGGATTGATGTCTGGGTACTTTGCAGGCCAGGGCATTATACCTGGAAGTCTTCTTCATGTTCCGCGAACCATTGAAGTCTGAGGAATTTGGAGGCCAGAGCAATACCTGGAAGTCTTCTTCGTCTTACGTAAATCATTCTCAAAAACCCGGGGAATGTGGCATGGCCCATTATCCTGCTGAAAGGAGGCACTGATAAAAGGGAATTTTAGTTGCTAATAGAGGATATACAGTGAAGTGCCAGAAAAACTGGTACACCAGTCTACTACTTGGTAGGTTCCCCACGGGAGCGCAGGACTGCAGAAATACGACGGGGGCATGGACTCCACTAGCTTCTGGAAATATGCTGTAAGCAATGCACACTATACTTCCTGCGGAGCGTTCCACAATTAGGGTGTTTTCCGAGGTCTCGGATTCCTGTGTTCAATAGCGTGTTGCATGGGATCACAAATGTGTTCTATCACGTTCAGATCTGGGGACTTGGGTGGGAATGGCAACACCCCAAACTCAGATGAATGCTCCTCTAACCATAATGTGGCGTCCCGACACTTGTGTGGAGGTGCATTGTCCTGTTGGAACAGGCCCAACCCATCAGCATGAATGCAGGACATGAACGGGTGTACCTCGTCAGAAAGGATGCGCACATGGCGTTGGCCGGTCACAAACGTTTGTAGACGTACCAGGGATCCCAGTGAAGTCCAGCTAAACACACCCCATACCATTACGGACCCACCACCAGCCGGTACAGTTTCCCTGTTGACAGGCGGGATCCATGGCTTCATGGGGTTTGCGCCACACACGAATCCTTCCATCTGCCCGATACAGTTGGAAACGCGACTCGTCAGACCAAGCTACTTGTTTCCAGTCATCAAGTGTCCAGTGGCGGTGTTGCCGTGCCCTAACGAAGCGCATAGCTCTGTGTCGGGCACCCTTCAAGGGGATTCGAGTTGGGCGTCGTCTCCCAAAGTCCATATCGTGCAGGGTACGTTGCACCGTCCAGACGCTGATGCTTGTTGAGGCTGCAGCATTGAATTCCGATGCTACCTGCGAGAGTGTCGCGTGAAACGATTCATGGCAGCCGACGATGGTCACGTTCACCCAATGTCTTTTTACGGCCACACTGGTATCGTAGGTTGGAGGTTTTGCCGGAATTCTTGTAGTCACGGTACACCCTTGCACTGATCGTCCGTGAAAATCCGAACTTCGTTTCTACCTCCGAAATACTATGGCCCATCTCACGAGCGCCAACTATGACACAGCGTTGAAAATCGCTTAAATCGTTATTACTAGTAATTCTCATGCCGAAAACAGCTCTGACAGCTGGCAAGGATGTCTATCGCTTTATATACGCACTGGCGGACGCAACCGCGTACGCGCATAGGTGACGTTGCTATGTATTTTGCATAAGCTCATCTGTACCAGTTTTTGTGGCCCGTCAGTGTACTTGGTCTGCAATGAAGTTTAGGTAGGTGGTAGACATCACAGTTTCCAACGTGTGAATGACTGGGCATAGAGTTTTCCAGCAGAACATTGACCAAAGCAATACACTTTATCCACCAGCTTGTATTCGTCCCACGATGCATCCTGGTGGCAACACTTCCCCAAGTAAACGGAGCACCCGTACCCGGCCACCCACAGGGAGCAACAGGAAACGAGATTCAACTGACCAGACGACCTCCTTCTAATCATTCAATGTCCAGTGGAAGTTATCTGGCCCAGTCGTCTGGCTATTACTATTTGGCTTTTGCCGAACTCGCTTAAGTCCGCTTCTTTTCCCATCTTAAGAACAAAAATTACACTGTTAACAGAGCTCAGTATCAGGTGCTATTTATACCTTTTCGTGACCTTCACACGCGCCGTTGTTTACTTGCAGTTACTTCGACTTGCATAAATAGGCGCTGGTCATAATGTTTTGGCGCTTCTGTGCATATCTAATTTGGACCTCGAAAAAACTGAAGCACCAACTGCTCTCTTTCCGGGAAAATATCATAACATTCGGTGAACAATTTCGCGTTTCTGCTTCCCTTTTTACTAATCGGTATGATAGTGAAATCAGATCAGATCATTTGTAGAGGATTTTAGAAAGAGAGTCTCTCACCCCAGGTCTTAAACAACCCTTAGAAATAGGAATCTAGCAGATTTGGGATAGAGTGTCCGATAGGAAAGTCACACGGAAGCGAGGTAGAAGACGCCCTTATTTACTACCGAGGTGCCAGTACCCGGGGCCTAACCTGCCCATCCGACGTACGGTGGATATTTAGTGGTTCGAGCGTTCGTACCTGCCTGGGATCGAGCCTGAGGTCTTCTCCGTGGCAGTCACGAACATTGACCACTGGGCCACCAGCGGCCCCCCAGGTGTTACCAGATCAGATCAGATCATATGTAAAGGATTTTACGAAGGGAGTGTCTGACCCCAGGTCTGAAACAACCCTTAGAAATAGGAATCTAGCAGATTTGGGATAGAGTGCCCGATAGGAAAGTGACACGGAAGCGAGGTAGAAGACGCCCTTATTTCCTACCGGGGGGCCAGTACCCGGGGCCGGACGGCTTAACGTGCCGATCCAACGCACGGCGGATATTTAGTTGTTCGAGCGTTCGTACCTTCCTGGGATCGAGCCTGAAGTCTTCTCCGTGGCAGTCACTAACGTTGACCACTAGGCCACCCGCGGCCTCCAGGTGTTACCAGATGAAATCATATCATATGTAAAGGATTTTAGGAAGGGAGTGTCTGACTCCAGGTCTTAAACAACCCTTAGAAATAGGAAGCTAGGAGATTTGGGCTAGAGTGCCCGGTAGGAAAGTCACACGGAAGCGAGGTAGAAGACGCTCTTTTTTACTACCGGAGGGCCAATACTCGACGGCTGAACGTGCCCATCCGACGCACGACGGATATTTAGTGGATCGAACGTTCGTACCTGCCTGGGGTCGAACCTGAGGTCCTTTCCATGGCAGTCACGAACGTTACCCACTAGGCCATCCGCGGTCCCAGGTGTTACCAGATGAAATCAGATCATATGTAAAGGATTTCAGGAAGGGAGTGTCTGACCCCAGGTCTTAAAGAACCTTTAGAAATAGGAAGCTAGGAGATTTGGGATAGAGTGCACGAGAGGAAAGTGACACGAAAGCGAGGGAGAAAGGGGAAGGAAGACGCTTTAATTTATTACCGGGGGGCCAGTATCCAGGGTCCAACGGCTCAACGTTCCCATCCGACGCACAACTGATATTTAGTGGTTCGAGCGTTCGTACCTGCCTGGAATCGAACCTGTGGCCTCTCCATGGCACTCACGAACGTTGACCACAAGACCACCCGCGGCCTCATGGTGAAATCAAAGATAACGCTTGCGTTGAAAGATCCGGCTTGACGCCTACTCCGTTAAAAAAGGAAGGAAAAGATGCAAATTTTTATTTTTGAAGAGCTGAAATGAAAAAAAGCTGTTCGGTTAATTGCACCAAATGAATAGGATTTTCGCCTTGATTATTACTTTGAAAAATGTCCTAATAATAAAGCAACGGTACTTTTGCTATAACGTATAGTGAAATTACACTCTCCTTTATAGCAGCAATATCGTCATACAGGAAATCCGTTTTTTCGCACATAAAGGCGATGCCAAATATGTAAATCAGAAACGAGAGAACGCTTGACGACAAAAACCCGCAAACGAGGCATTTGATGTGCCTCGTGTCACAGCACGAGAAAGAAAAACCTGTGGGTGGGACAAAGACTCCAACATCGAGGACATAGAAGCCATTAAAATCCACAATGCTGCAGGAGCAAGAACAGTAATTAAATACGGTCTAACTACACGGTGCAGGAAAGAAGGCCATTTCCCAACAAAGGGAAGCAAATCTGCGGCTAATGACTGCTACAAATGTGTGGCCTTTTCTTCCTTCAAAGTTTCTTGCGAAGTACATTTTGAACCTCCAAAAAGTTCGGAGCTCTCGCGCACGCAGCACAAGTTTTATATTAACTGAGCAGTTACGCAAATATTTTTCTGCCTTTCATTCCAGTCTACTACACTTTAGAACGCTCAAATTGTCCATTTACGGAGGGTAAACTCTAACGTTTCCTCCTTTTTCCCGGTCTATTTGCTTCAACTGCTTTCATTCTGGGTATAATTTGTTTTAATCTCGATTTTAAAGTTTTGGCTACATGCAGGAAATGAAGAAAGGGTTTATTTCTGGAACTTCGGGCATGTTTACCAGGAAGTGCACGAAGATTAACATAAAAAAAAAAAAGACGTGCAGACAGTAAACGTATGAACTTTATGAGAACATTGGAACCTTTTTTTTTTTTGTCGCCAGGTTTGATCTTCTACATTTGAGCCTTTTTTTCATTCTCTAAAGCAGAAATTGCAGAACAAAAGCTAAACTCATTAAAAGTTACTTATATTAATATGGGTTCAATGGCGTTGCCATAAAAATTTAGTAGCAATTTCAATTACGACGCACTTGGCAATGTTGCCCCAGGTAGCTCATTTTGCATTCATACTTCGTTTCCCTTCATGGATGCAAACTAACTTCACAAAATTTCTTCTCATTTACTTATGAATAACCCCCATGGTGTTTGGCAAGTGAACTACACTGCTGGCCACCGAAAATGCAACACCAAGAAAGAAGCATCCGATTGGCCTGAAATTCGCAGCATGCGTCGCCCGCGAGAGGACATGCAAACGATAAGCATTGCAGGGCATATGCAAATCATGTACGCCCGGCACGCCACCGAGAAGCATTATAAGAAGGGTGCACAGAAGGCGGGGTGTAAGTAGTGGAAGTGTGTTGTGCTGCCGGACCTGTGCGTGGAAAGCTTCCTGATGCCTATTCGCAGAATACGGCAGTCATTCCAGCACGTTTCGGAGTTCGACAGAGGACGAATAGTGGCTTATCGCGACAGCGGTTTATCGTGCCGAGACATCGGCGCCCGTGTGGGACGACTTCCAGCCACAGTGAGGCGAGTATGGTTGCAGAAGGGACGGACGGACCGACGTGAGTGATTGCCGCAGCCGCGGCACACCACCGAACGAGAGGACCGGCATGTTGTGCGGCGGGAAGTGACGGCTCGCACCACCTCATCACAAACGTTAGCGAAGAAATTAGGGTGTGTTGCACAACAACCTGTGTCAGCACGTACCGTTAGACGTCGTCTGCAGGAGCGGGGACTTGTCGAACGGCGTCCATTGCTCCGATTATCATTGACGTTACACCACCGGCGAGTGCGGTGGTGTAACGTCAATGGTAATTGAACGCAGCACCTGGACTACGGAATGGCACGACATTGTCTTCTCCGACGAATCCCGCTTCTGCCTGCAACACCACGATGGTCGGATCCGCGTGTGGCGGCACCGCGGATCCGACAACCGCGGCGAGAGACTGTATGACGCCTGCAATATGCATCGCCATACCGGTCCGTCGCCTGGCGTTATGGTTTGGGGCGCAATTGGATATGACACCCGCACTTTTCTGGTACGCATCGCCGGTACACTCAACAGCCACCGCACCATCTCCGACGTTTTGGAGCCTGTAGTCCTCCCTTACATGCAGGACCTGCCAGCGGCCACGTTTCAACAGGACAATGCGCGCCCGCACGTGGTACGCATCGTGCAACAATTCCTCATGGGCCACCAGGTGTCACTGCTGCCGTGGTCCGCCTGTTCTCTCGATATGTCGCCCATCGAACACGTCTAGTCGCTGATCGGCAGCCGAGTGGCCCGGCAAGCACCACCTGCGGCTACGCCTGATGAACTGTGCCAACGTGTGGAAGCAGCCTGGACCGACATACCCCAAGCCCACATCCAAAGCCTCTTTCGTTCGATGCCGCGGCGTGTAGCGGCCGTTATTGCCAGCCATGGGGGCCACACGAACTATTGATGTCTGCGTGTTCCGCGAGTCGAACGGGCCTGTAAGCTCAATCGTTTCATCTTTGTATCTGTTGTTCTGTGTCCAGTGAATCTGGCTTTGCTATCTCGTGTCCTTCTTGGTGTTGCATTTTGGGTGGCCAGCAGTGTATGTACTCGTCCTATAAAACTGTGCTAACATTGGTATAACTTCAAGAAATGATTTTAAAAGATTATCAGTAATAAATTTTTGTTATCTATCGTCATGTCTGAACTCTCAAAAGATTATTTTACAAAGGCCGTTCCATAAAAACTGAGAGTAATTCTTTTTTGAGTTGGCAACAGTGCGAAGGGGGAAAATAATCATGCAGACGACTAACTGAATTAAGGAAGTATCTATGACAACATTTATTAACTGTGGCAGACGATTCTGGTTTTGTTATTGCGCAGTTGTTTCAGGTACGTCGGTATTTCGCAATACAGCTATGGAGGTGAGTGATTCAGAGTTAAGAAGTGAAATGCGTTATGCGGAAAACATTTTCTATGGTTTGGGTAAAACGGCTTCAGAAACAGTTTATTTAATGAAAAAAGCTTACAAAGATAAATGTTTGGGTGAATCAACGTTTTTTAGATGACACCATGGTTTCAAAAAGGGCGTTTGTCGACAGAACTCGCTCCAAGGCCTGATCGACCTGAAAGTATTATTACGGAGCGTATTGTTGACACTGTGTGGGCAATCCTGCAAGAAGATCCAGGAATGACATGTGAGGACATAGCGGCATCAACTAATATTTCAAAAACATCGGCATTCCGCATTCTACGCGACAAATTACTGCTGCATCGTGTGTGTTCCAGATGGGTACCTCATCATCTGACGTGAGAACAATTGTTAGCCACAGTTCAGGTGTGTTACGAGTGGAAACAAATGAATGTAAAGGATCCTAGCTTTCTAAACACAGTAGTAACTGCCGATGAAACATGGGTACATTTTTTCGACCCCCTCACGAAGCGCGCAACAAGGGTCTAGAAACACACAGGCTCGCCTCCTCCAAAAAAAGTCCGCCAAACCAAATCAGCTGGGAAGGGGTTGATGATAATTTTCTTTGATCATAAAGGTGTAGTCTATCAGCATGCCGTTCCTCCACAAATTACTGCCACTGCTGAGTGTTACATTTCAGTCTTGAAGCGTCTGCGATGACACATATCGATTAAGGAACTGGTGGGCAAGTGGGCCCTACACCATGATAACGCCCGCCCACATGTGGCTGCTTGTAATCAGCAGTTTTTTTTTTTACGAAATGCAATATTGAAATCATCCCACAGCCTGCCTACAGTCCTGCCCTTGCCCCTTGCGATTTCTGGTTGTTTCCAACAATGAAGAAGTTCCGTGGCGCAACATTCAACACAGATGCTGACGTTGTTCAAGCTGTACGGGGTCACTAAAGCAGCTTCCAAAAAATGCCTTCGCCACATGCTTTGAAAAGTGGACTGAACGATGGGGCCGGAAAATGCAGAGTTTTTGCCGGTCCTTGATAAAGCCAAGGCTCAGTATTCTCGACACCTTCTACATTCAGTTGTTTTATTTTATTTTTTCTTTTCTCCTTTTACTCACACAGGTAGATACATAACCTTTTCTATGTTGTACTAGGTGTGAGTCAAAATTATATATGTATTTTTTTGCTTAGGTATCTTCTTTATAGAATATATTTTGCTGTATTTATATTTCTTCGTTTTGCGTGATTTTACTCTCAGTTTTTATGGAACGGCCATTGTACAAGTAACATTACTAGCAGTCAGTCGGATCAGGACTCAACTAAGATAGAAGCGTACATGTTTGAAAGATGTCTCAGGTGTCAGGAATCTTGAACGCTAGAATTGTCTGATATTTGCCAATATGCGACCTTGTTCGTACCATGTGCTTCATTAGCTATTCAGTACGACGTTACCTTGCTGATATCTTCAAGTTCTTCGTAAGTTTCAAATTTTCACCGTAAAAATTTTAATAATAGTTGTGGGAGATTCTCCTGTTCAACTAATATGTGCTTACCGTTGTGAATTCAAATTTCGTGCTTCCTGAGCATGCCAAAACTGGCGTACATGCAACGAGTGATAACAAAAGTTTAACTAAGTAAATTTCTCCGCCATTTTTTCTCCACGCCGGGCATCGAACCCGTGTCCCCTCATTCCGGAATAAGTCGCTCTCCCAACTGAGCTACGCGGACGTATGCTCTCGCTGCTATCTGCCTTTATCTGATGTGCGTCCTGCGGTGCAGGCACGTCACACAGTCTTTGTGGACTTCGTGATTATTTCAATCACAATCTCTTTTCTTTAGTGCAAGAACTCTGAATACTTAGGATTATACACTACTCCTGAAAGAAATACGAGATTACGCCATATAATACAAATTTTGAAGATGACAATCCGATTTTTGGCGTAAATGTGACAAGAATGGTAATCAGATAATATCCGAAAACTTGAAAATTTTTATCGTCCTGAAGCGGGACTCGAACCCGCGTCACCCAGATAGCGCCCGGGTATGCTAACCACTACACCACCCAGAACGACCAAGTTTCAAGTTTCCGATTAATTTGAATATAACCATCACAGGATTCGCTAGTCGAAGCAACCAGCATTCATGTTTAGCGAATCTGCATTTTAAGAATCCTATCCCATGATTGCCCGGAGATGCAGATAAATCATGAAATAAATACGGGATTACACCATGTAATACAAATTTTGAAGATGACAATCCGATATTTGGCGCAAATGTGCCTAGGATGGTAAGTCAGATAATACCCGAAAACTTGAAAATTTTCATCGTCCTGGGGCGGGACTCGAATCCGGGTCTCCCAGATAGCGCCAGGGATGTTCGAGTCCCGCTCCAGGACGATGCAAATTTTCAAGTTTTCGGGTATTATCTGACTTACCATCCTAGTCACATTTGCGCCAAATATCGGATGGTCATCTTCAAAATTAGTATTATACACTGATACGAAAACATTACCGTCTTCGGCCCGATTTAATGATAAAATTTGAGAAGTATATACAATTAAAACCATATGTACATGAGCACTTTCGAGGCAGCGGCTACCTCATCCTCAGATGTATTGAACAAAAACACATTCAATCTATATATAGGCCGCCCCGGTGGCGCAGTGGTCTAAGGCGCTGGCCTCTGATCATTCGTCCGTAAGGGGTCCGGGTTCGAATCCTGGTCAGGCATGGATGTTGTGTTTGTCTTACGGCACTGGCTCTCTCCCTTCCCTGGAACCAGTGACCCTAAATTAGGGGCGGGCGACTGCTTATAGCCCATTGAGTTGCTCACGGTGGTCGTTAAACCTCCAATCAAAAAAAATCTATATATAGCATAGATTATGGCATTGTGGGAAGCATTGATAGCTGCAGTCTAGCTGCAGTCTAAAAGGAATAGCGAGCGATTTGGTTGATTTGCGGAGATTTGACATCAAGTTGAAGATGGAAGACCAAACTGTGCATTTTCGCCATATTTTACTGGTTTACCTCCGTAAAGAGAAGAACGCTTCAAGCTTGTGAAAAGTTGCGTAAAGTGTACGGTGATAATGCTCTACAAGAACGTCAGTGCCAGCGGTGGTTCGCAAAATTCCGTGCTGGTGATTTTGACCTCAACGATGCTCCTCGGCCCGGGGTGCCCACCGAGGCTGATGACGACCAAATCAAGGCATTGATCGAGTCAAACCCACGTGTTACACGACACAAGAGATTGAAGACACACTGCACATCCATCATTCAAGCGTTCACGACCACCTGAAAAAGCTGGGATACGTAAGCAAGCTCGATGTGTGGATTCTTTATGAACTCAAAGAAGCTCAATTGACGGCACGTATAAACATCTGCGATATGCTCATTAAAAGTGAAGAAAACGATTCTTTTTTGAAGCGACTGATAACTTGTGACGAAAAGTGGATTGTGTACTACAATGTGCTGCGCAAACGGCCTTGGTCCCGACGTGCTGCTTCGCCTCAAACGACATCCAAAGCAGACATTCATCAGCGGAAGGTTCTGGTCTCAGTGTGGTGTAATTTTTAAGGTGTCGTGTTTTTCGAGCTCCTACCACGGAACCAGACAATCAATTCGAATGTGTACTGTCGGCAATTGGACAGTTTGAACGAATCCATCATCCAGAAACGTCCGGAGCTCGTTCATCGTAAAGGTGTTGCGTTCCGTCACGACAACGCGAGACCACACACTGGTTTGATCATCCGCCAAAAATTATTGGAGCTTGGGTAGGATGTGTTGCCACACCTAGAATACTCGCCTGACCTTACGCCGTCAGACTTCCACTTGTTTCGCTCTCTTCAACAGTATTTGCGTGGTATAACGTTCAATTCAGATGAGGCTGTAAATAAACACCTTGTACAGTGTTTCGCCACGAAAGACAGCTTCTTCGATGAACGAGGCATTCTGCAACTCACTGAAAGATGGCAAAAGGTTATCGAACAAAACGGGCATTATATCATTGATTGATCTTTGCTCTTTCTATCAGTAAATGACCTTTGCAAAACATTGCTGAAATACATCATGACTTTTCCGACAACCCAATATATGTCAGGATCATATTTTAATTCTATCTAACATATAGATAGAATGAAAACATGATCCTAACAGATATATAGATAGATATACTGGAACTCATTGCCTCATGAGATTACTGATTTGAACAACTTGAATATTTTTAAGAGGAAATTAAAACTACCTATTACATAAAAATTAGAAATGACGGGGGTTGAAGGGGATGGGGCCAATTTGTGAAGGTAGGGAAATTGTGATGATAATGTGAACGTTATGGGTGGTACGGGGGCGACAGACCTTTGCGTTTACATCTTTTTTCTTCCTTAATTACTTTAACATATTTACTAACATTCATTTAATAATTTGTGGTTGCTGTCTCTATGGTGCTTGACTGACTGTGTGTATATAGAGAGACCGGGGCTAAGTCAGGCCTTTTTCCTCGTCTTCCTAGCTATTTGTATTAATTTATGTAATAATGTCAATTATTTTTAATGCGTTTGTATTAAAACAGCTGAAATTAAATAAAATAGAAAATCTGCATCAGAACCGTAGCCAGGGGAGGACCAGGCCGGGTTGTGCTCAACCTGCGCTTCCTTTTGACCTTCCTAGAGACGCACACTACAGTCTAGTGCCCACCCTCTTTCATATCATTTGCCAGATCTCGTGAAAACACAAGTTTGTCTGCGACGGTCATCGAAACCATGTCCCCTCACTCCGGAGTAAGTCGCTCTCCCAACTGAGCTACTCGGACAGAACGTCTCGTTGCAGATTTGTCGTCTTGACACATGTTTTCACCTCTGTAGTACGTCACAACCTCTTTTATTAATATATCGTTTGCCCGACCTCATGCATATTCACCTCAATCATCAGCCGCAACTTCCAACTTCTCTGTCTGGCTACGGGCCTGTTCTGCATTCATTGCAACATCTCATTTGTATGTGACTATAATACAAGGTGTCCATGAAGTCTTTCCCACATTACAAAAAATAATATAAAAAAAATCTATGTAAGTTAAAATAAAATGGTTGGCAACATAATATAGCACCACTCATAAAGTTATTTTCTGTTCTTTAGGTGAGCGCTACTGCCGAATAAGAGAAGCATTTCATCGATAATGGCTTCCATGCAAGAAAAAGCGGCGTGCGTATTGTGGTTCCATGAGACCAAATCGGCGGTTACTGTCCAACGTCATTTCAGAAAAGAGTACAGACGATCACCACCGGACCAAAAAACCATAAAAGCTTGGTATGTAAAGTTTAAAGCAATGGCTAGTGTTGGTGATCTCCCTCGAGCGGGCCGACCACCGGTTACACAAGAGACAGCTGCAGCTGTTCAGGAGACATTTCTGCGAAGCACCAGAAAATCCATTTGTCGTGCTTCAATGGAAACCTTGATTCCCCATGCCACGGTTCACACAATTTTACGCAAACGTCTTCATCTCTATGCTTATAAGGTGTAGATCGTTCAAGCTCTTCAGCTTGATGACCGGCCTCGCCGTGCTGCATTTGCGGCGCAGATATTGCAGCGCATAGCTCACGATAGTGATTATCTGCATCGTGTCTGTTTCTCAGATGAAGCCACATTCAACGTCTCTTGTACAGTAAATAGGCACAATGAGCGAATCTGGGGATCAGAAAATCCCCATTTTGTCAGCGAACAACAAAGGGCTAGCCCAAAAGGGAACGTATGGTGCGGGCTGATGCAGGACAGAATCATCGTACCCTTCTTTTTTACAGAGCCTACGGTAACGTGTACCTAGACATTCTGGAACTTTTTGTAGCACCTCAGTTGCATGCAATCCAACCTTCGGTTATTTTCCAACAAGACGGTGCTCCACCACATTGGTAAATTTCGTGAGTTCCTGAATGCCACATTTCCGAACAGATGGAATGGCCGCGACGGTCCCACGACAAGGCCACCTCGATCGCCGGACATAACCGCTCTAGACTTTTTCCTGTGGGGTTGTGTGAAAGACAAAGCTTACTCTAGCAGTGTTCTGGATGTCGAGACATTGAGGAGCAGAATAACGGACGTCATTGTTTCTGTCTCTGCTGAGATGTTAAACAAAACATGGCGTGAAATCGAATATCGTTTAGATGTCCTCCGGGCCACAAATGGGGCCCATATGGAGGTGCACTGACACTGGAAAGAAACTTTACTTGTCGTGCAGTCCCTTTATTGTACATGTAATACATTTTTTATATTAATTTTTGTAATGTGGGTAAGACATCCTGTACGATCTTTGTAACTTAGCGTCGGAAGTTACTTGTTGTTCAGCCCTCATAAAATTGTAAAACAGAGGCTGTTTTATTTTATAAGATCAGAGGGCAACAAGAAATTTGATTGTTTTACGTACTTCCAGGTTTCCAAAGTGTTATTTGATCTGTTTTTAATTATCTTACGTTCTTTTCTTCCGTATAAAAAATCGCTATTACCTGCTGCGTTTATTCATTTATTTAGTAATTTATATTTTCACCACGGGATCTTCCTTTTCATTCTTCCGTATCTTAAATGAAATATTACTTCTTCTGAGATGTAATCTGAATCCAAGCGATTTCTGCTGTAACTCTGAAAACCTCAGAGCGGAAAAAAACTAATATACGTAACACTATTATCCTTGTGAGGGATAAAGTGAGCTTTTATTTTTCTTTTCAGTTGTAAGGAACGAGAATTTTGTTCTCGCTGGCTTTATTAGATTTTTCGCAATTGCGTGTGCTTCACCTTTGTTAGCAACGTGATTGCTCACTAGATATGATTCTTCCAGTGTACTTCTTTTATCGTCGCAAACAAAAAAGACTCAGTGTCGAGACACTTTTGATTATTTCTTCACCTGTTCCCGGAAAATAATCAACTGGAGTGGCTTTCAATTGCTGGCGTTTGGACTATGGTTGTCTACGTGGCTTGGATGGATTCCGTTTGCCATTGGACGAAACCTGTTCACACCCTACCTCATGTTTACTCTTACTTCACATAAACTAGGATTAAAACAAGTTTCATGATATTTAGTTATTCTTCATGTACTGCTCACTCTGTGTGTTAAGCACGCCTTTCGACATCTGGTTGTTTTCTGATTCCCCTTAAGAATAAAAAACCCGTGGAATTTCTTTTCTCATAATTTGCAATTTGATCAACACTTTTTGCGCCCTCTTTGGCAAACATATGTTTCTGGAAATAAATCTAAAACCAAAAAAAAAATCATGCATACATCACGCTTTTTTTTAAATATACTCGACGAAGAAGAGCATGAATTTCTGACATATATGACGTATACTCTAATTTATCTTTCAATTTGGCGCAGTGGTTGGTCTAAACGGTGGCTTCTGAACATTCGTCCGAGATGGGTCCGGGTTCGAATCCCGGTGAGGCATGGATGTTGTGTTTGCCTTATAGCACTGGCTCTCTCCCTTTCCTTGGAACCAGTGACCCTAAATTAGGGACGGGCGACTGCTTATAGCCCATTGAGTTGCTCACGGTGGTTGTTAAATCTCCAATGAAAAAAAAAAAACTTTAAATTTTAGTTTCTTTCTCTACGTAAATTTTTAGTCCATTCTCCTTAAGCGTTTTGTGACTTAACATTATATTTTCTCACTCGCTGAATGGTATTGGCAACAGTCTTGAGGTCAGAGTTCGTAACGTGTGCGTGTTGACAGATAAGAATGAGATATACAGTCTCATTCTGACAGATAAGAATGAGTAAAAGTTTAAGACCACCAGCTACTGTCTGTATTACCGAACTTCCTGTCGGTGCTGCATCATCCTACAGCAGCAGCTGTTGATGGGGTAAGCGTGCGAGCGTCAGTTTGTTTCAGGTTTTCATGCTGAGAGGTTTGTGCGAATTTTCTACGTAGCGAAAACTGAAGCGTCATTAAGTGTTACTCAGTGGGCACAAGTAGTGACTTTATATCGTTAAGGATACTCAGAACCTGACATACGCAGAAAGGTGAATGTGCAAGACTGCTGTTCATAATACGATCATGAAATATCGAGATGCAGGCGAATTAACGACCGGAAGAGAAGAGGACGGCCGAGGAAAACAACGCCGCGTGATGGCAATACCATAAGGCGAGATAATAAATCTAAAACCAAAAAAAGCTAAGATTTAAAGTTATGCGCTCTCCGAGGAGTTCGTGCAAGAAAATCTAGGCCTTTCTACATTCAAAAGCGTCTAATATTAGTATCAGCACTGTTTCCCGACGTTTTAGCGAAGATTTTGGATTAAAGTCTTATAAAACTGCACATAAACCTAGACTAACCTCTGTAAAAAGAGACCAGTTTGCGTAGCGTCATCAATCGTGGATTGCTGAAAACTGGAGCCAAATTTTTATTTCCGATGAATCAACTGTGCGTGAATTTGAATCACGTGAAACACATGTTCGACGACCAAAAGGCAAAAGGTTTGATGAAAAATATACCGTTAGCACCGTGAGACATTCGCCTAGTCAGATGATATGGGGTGCTATGTCAGCATCCGGTACTGCTTCATTATCCTTTTTGCCGACAGGCACTACCATGACTGATCCTTTTTATCTGTTAATTCATATGCAGTGTATACGAGTTAACACAGATCAAAGACAGCAAAGGATTGCCTGCAGAGGAAAAACATAACTGTGCTTGACTCGACTGTCCCGGTAATAGTCCCGACCTTAACCTCATCGAAAATTTGTGGACCATTTTAAAAGACAAGGTTGCAGAAAAACAGCCGTCAAATTCCTAAGCTTTGATTGAAGCGATAAAGTACGTGTGGTGCAAAGACATTTCAAGTGACTACAGCAAATCCCTCATTGAGAGTATGCCACATCGTATTCTGTCCGCTATAAAAAACAAAGGTGGCCACAGAAAGTACTGATTTCGATCTTTTTGTGTTCTAAAGAACGTAAGTATTCATCTGTGGTGTCATTTTTTCAAATATCTCTGAGTAGTAATTAGTTGTTTCTTTGAAAATCTTAATTTTCAATAAACTGACAGCTGGCCTTAAACTTCAGCAAAAGACCGTAATGTTGAAGAAAGCAGCGAAAAGTTGTGGTGGTGGTGTGGTTTGCGTAGTCGTGGTATATGATATATAGAGTACTGCCGCAAATTGTTGTTGTTGTTGGAAGTAAACAAGTCGAACCCCTAAGTTAATAAATGTTAAATATTATAACTGATGTGGATGTGATCGTCTTTGATTAATTTGAAGTACGGTGCATCATGTTTATGTTTTTCCTGAACAATTAGTCACATAAAGTCCATTTACGTGACTAATTGAAGTGTCTCTTCTGGCCATTGGGTACTCTAATTTAACTCGGTGCATAATTAAAAATTTTTGGACTTCGAAGTTACAGTGCTACGAGTTCGACTGTCTGATAGTACGATAGATAATGTGTTAAGTAGTGAAGTAAAGATAATTAAACGAAAAACATTATACGTATACCTCTGTTTCGGGGGGAAGGGTTTAACGACCAACGTGAGCAACTCAATGTGTTAAAAGCAGTCGCGCCGCCCCGGTGGCGCAGTGGTCTAAGCGATGGCCTCTGATCATTGGTCCGAAAGGGGTCCGGGTTCGAATCCCGGTCAGGCATGGATGTTGTGTTTGTCTTATGGCACTGGCTCTCTCCCTTCCCTAGAACCAGTGACCCTAAATTAGGGACGGACGACTGCTTATAGCCTATTGAGTTGCTCACGGTGGTCGTTAAACCTCCAATCAAAAAAAAAGAAAAAAAAAAAAAGCAGTCGCCCGTCCCTAATTTAGAGCCACTGGCTCCAGGGAAGGGAGAGAGCCAGTGCCGTAAGACATACACAATATCCATGCCTCACCGGGGCCGCCTCGGTGGCGCAGTGAACTAAGCGATGGACTCTGATCATTCGTCCAAAAGGGGTCCGTGTTCGACTCCCGGTGAGACATGGAAGTTGTGTTTGTCTTACGGTGCTGGCTCTCTCCCTTCCCTGGAACCAGTGTCCCTAAATTAGGGACGGGCGACTGCTTATAGCCCATTGAGTTGCTCACGGCGGTAGTTAAACTTCCAATCAAAAAAAAAAAATGATGCCTCACCGGGATTCGGACCCGGACCTGTCTCGGACAAATGGTCAGCAGCCAGCACTTAGATCACTACGCCAGCATGGCGGCAAATATACCTCTATTTAACCATCTTTTTGAGTTTTTGTTTTCTTATGTGAATTTGGTTACGTCTTAGTTAAACATTTTCTCACTTAACGGCACATTATTATTATTTTTTTAATTGGAGGTTTAACGACCATCGTGAGCAACTCAATGAGCTTATAAGCAGTCGCACGTCCCTAATTTAGGGTCACTGGCTCCTGGGAAGGGAGAGAGCCAGTGCCGTAAGACAAACACAACATCGATGCCTCACGGGATTCGAACACGGACCCTTTTCGGACGAATGATCAGAGTCCATCGCTTAGACCACTGCGCCACCCGGGCGGCACGAAGTTAAATATGGAGATGGTGAAGTTGGTAGATATGTCGAGAAATTGTAAAACGTTGGTGTTACGACAGAAATAGAGCTCCTTACATACACTGAGTGGACGGAAATCATGGACTGCCTACGTAGTAACAGGAGGCCCACCTTCGCCAGTATAAGGGCAAACACACGGCGAGGTATTGAGTCCACTAGGTCACGAAAGCGTTCCACTGGTATATATAACAGCACGTTATTTCCAGGCACATCTTTTACAATTTGGCAACACCAGCAGTGAGTCAGAGGAAAACAAATAACGAGATTACATACGGAGATGGTGGACTAGATAGGGATGTCAAGAAACTATAAAACGTTGATACTGCGATAGAAATAACACTTGTTATATACAGTGTAACGTCGGTTATACGTTTTTCTAGGCGATTGTCTTAAAAAACCAATAAATGTAAAAATATATAAAAGAGATTTCAGAATGTTACATAATATTGAAAAATTCCGAATTCTCTTAAAAGAAAAAAAAGACTCGTACTTTTAGATTACGCTAAATTAAATATAATGTAAGATATACATACTGTAATGTTTTTGGTTTAAAATGTCACTATTTAAACATTACCTTCGTAACGTCATTCGTATCAGTGTAACTTCGAAGTCTTCAGCACCGGATATCTAGTACACACATTTTTTTAACTGAGCACTGATCTATTGGGTTGATGCGAATGAAATGTCCGGCACGAACGAGCAGTGGAGACAGGCCCCCACCATAGTGGAATAGAACCACCCGCAGGTCTTGCGGGTATTACTTCACAGAGTTTCTATAAATAGCTAGCATGTGTGTGAAGAACAAGGTTCAGGCGTGGTTTGTTTGGACGTAACGTGGCTTGCAAAGGAAACATGTAGATGCCGGATTTGAGTCATCTTCCTGTATGAAATTCAACTGGGCCATTCTGCAGGAATTGCCGCTCGAAACGTTAACAAAGCGTTTGGGGAGAATACAGCCAATGAATGAACCATTCGGCGATGGTTTGTGAAGTTTCGAAGCGGAGATACGGACCTGCAAAACGAAGCACGTGGTCACTGACCTGTTGCCGTTTCTGACGATGTTCTGTTACGTGTGTTGAAGCGGACCCCCGAAAAACGTGTCGTGAGATAGCAGCAGAAGTTGGTGTCCATCACACGACAGTTGTTTGGCGTCTGGCTGCTCTGGGTAAGGTCAGAAAGCTGGACATGTGGCTGCCGCGTGAGTTGACAACTGCCCGTTTAGAAGTCTGTACGTCGCTGCTTGCCAGGAATAATCACGAACCTCTACTCCATCGAATCGTCACCTGCGACGAGAAGTGGGTCCTTTATGATAATCGGAAACGATCTGCGCAATGGTTAAGCAAGGCACAGTCTGCTAGACGGCATCCTCAGCCACCCCTACACACCAAGATGATGATGCTCCTTGTCTGGTGGTCCACAGCCGGGATAATTCATCGGAGTTTCTTAGCAAGAGGCCAAACCATCACTACAAAACGTTATTGCGCTGAATTACACCAGATGCACCGTAAATTGCTGCAAAAATAACCGGCTTTGGTCTACAGACATGGTGTTCTTCTGCTCCAGGACAACGCTCGCCCTCATGTCGCACAAAGAAAGATGCTGACACTAAGTGCCTTGGGCTATGAAGCACTGCCTTATCTTGCCTATTCTCCAGACTTGTCTACTACAGACTATCATCTGTTTCGTCGCCTGGATCACTTCCTGTCCGGAAAACAGTTTACGACAGACAACGAGGTTCAACGTGGAGTTGATGACTTCTTCGGGTCCCAGCCACAAGACCTTTTATTTTCCGGGATCATGGTCTTGCCGGGCAGATGGCAACTACGTGTCGATGGCGAGGAGGATTATTTTGCATAGGTAAGTTGTTCTATTTTTCCGTTCTCGCCGTCCACGTGTGCTGGTCCTTTGTCGGACATTTCATTCGCACACACCCAATAGATTGGACCACCCAACGGCCAGAAGAGAGACTTCAATTACTCACATAAATCATCTTTATTGCACACCTTGCAATGCAATTCAGGAGCATAACGTATGTATAAACGATCTCAGCAACACCATTCAGAATAATGATCTGATATCAACTTCGATTCAGCATATAATCTCTCTCTCTCTCATCCACCCATGGCGGGTTGAGTTCCGCAAAGACGACTATGCGCCCTTGAGTATTACTCGCAAATTAATGCAGCCGGCTTGCCATTCCTCTGCTGCACACGGGTATGGGACAACGTGCGTCCGGGGCCAACTTCACAGGGAACCATCCACGCATTCGCGTCCCCAAGCACAGGGAGTCTGCGGAAAACCCCGGAAAACCGCAGACTACATGGCCGGCAAGACCGGGATTCGAAAATCCGTCAGAAACGTCCACCAATACACTAATTATAACAGTTTGCTGTAGTACTTGCTCAATAGCTAGCTACAACATCACACCACACCGCAGCACAAGTTTTTCTCCTTGCTTGAACAACATATCTCTCGTTCTTATCTGCCAACATATATACGTCACGTACCCTGGCCTAAAGAAGGTAGCGCCGCCCCGGTGGCGCAGTGGTCTAAGCGATGGCCTCTGATCATTCGTCCGAAAGGGGTCCGGGTTCGAATCCCGGTGAGGCATGAATGTTGTGTTTGTCTTACGACACTGGTTCTCTCCCTTTCCTGGAACCAGTGACCCTAAATTAGGGATGAGCGACTGCTTATAGCCCATTGAGTTGCTCACGGCGGTTCTTAAAACTCCAATCAAAAAAAAAAAAAAGAAGGTTGCCAACTTACATTCGGTGAGTGAAAAAATATAACGTCAAGGTTGAAACACTTAAAAAGAATGAACTGAAATTTACATAGAGAAAGAAACTAAAAATGAAAGTTAAATTAGAGTATATGTCATATTACATGCATACACACGCATACATACTTTTTGCTACTCTTTAAGCCGATATCTGTTTTGAATTTTGTGTTAAAATTTGTATGATAATTTCATTAAGAAAGCGAGGTTAAAAAATTCTGTACGATTTTATATTTTCATTATATGAAAAAACAAGAAAGATGACACCGAAATTTCGGGTGTAATGAGCACGTCTTTTGAATCCGTTCTGACGCGAATTAAATTTATCAATGCTACTGAAATTCAATGGAAACGGTATGGAAAACAATAGTATCTGACTGAAGAAAAAGTTTTTCAATCGGGTTTTTAATCCCGCAGATATTGCTGTAGACGGAATCGTGAACATACGCCCTCTGGTTGCAGACTTGTAAGTTAAGAGACATTTTTAATTATACGAGAAACTATTCGCAGCGGAAACACTCTCCGACAAAGAAAGAATTTTTCAAATCGGACTCTTAGAAGCAGAGATATGGTCAATTGTAACATATGAATCTACGCCCACTGGCGGGAAAACCATGCGTTATCTTAGGAAGAAAGTATTGTCAAAAGATTTCTCAATGTGAGCAGTATCGGTCTAGGAAAAAAAAAACATTCAGTCGAGTTTTCAGGAGTTTAGATTTTGCTGCAAATACATTAGTAGCAGAAATGAACATTTATGCCCCCTGGTGGCCGAGCCATTCCTTACCAAATATCAGAAATTATTAGATATATTAAAAACATTTTCCATCAGGAGCTGTATGCGGCACAGGAAGAATTTTTCAAACCGGAGTTTTAGAAGCAGAAATATCGCGGAAAACGAAATTCACTTTAACGCCCCCTAGCCGAAAGTCTTTGAGTTATTTGGAAATTTTGAAATTATATGAAACACATTTCGCAACGGAAACGGTATGAAACAAGGAACGAATTTTTCAAATCGGACTCTTAGTAGTAGAGATATTGAAAAAATAAGACATATATCTACGCCGCCTAGCGGAAGAACTATGCATTATTTATAGAGGAAAATATTCCGTAAAGGTTTATCGACGTAAGTAGTATCGGTCCAGAAACGAATTTTTTCAATCGAGATTGTAGAAGCTCAAATTTTCCTGCAAATACAACAGAACCGGAAATTAACACTTACGTTTCCTGGTAACCAAATCATTTTTTACCAAAAATTAGAAATTATATGCAAAAGATTTTCCATCCACAGCTGTATCCTCTGCAGAAAGAATTTTTCAAATCAGAGTTTTAGAAGCAGAGATATCCGGGAAACGCAATTTACCTTTACTCCCACTAGCGGAAAGTCTATGAGAATAGACAAAGTCATCGCTCTTTCCACGTTAACTGAAATTAACACTGAGCAACCGAAAAATTGTTATCCGGACACCGTTGGTATCCTACCCCAGATCTCTCGATAACTAGCCGAGTACGTTCGCCTTACGCTACGGTAGCCAACAATCCACGGCGCTACGTGTGTTTATCTGTCAGCATCTGACTTCACAAATCCCTAGAGATGAGGTCAGCAACTCAGGCGTCTCCATCTGGTGAAGTTTAACGGCACAAGCTATTAAATTATAGCTAATAAATCCAAAGGGCAAGAGTGATAGTGAAAATCTTCCAAATATGTGGAGACAATGTGAATAGACGAAGGCATCATCGCTCTTTCCACGTTTTCTTTAAATAAAGTCTTTGAGTTATACGGAAAACATGTCGCATCGGAAACTCTATACTGCAAAGAAGGAATTTTTCAAATCGGACCATTAGAAGCACAGATATAGACAAAAATAAGATATATATCTACGAGCCCTGGCGGAGAAACCATGCAATATTTTAAGAAGAAAATATTCCAAAAAGGTTTGTCGACGTGAGTGGCATCAGTTCACGAACGATTTTGTTTTCAGTTGAGATCTTAGAAGCTCAGATTTTGTGGCAAATACATCAAAAGCAGAAATTAACACTTGCGCTCCCTGGTGGCCAAACCATTCTTTACCAAAAATTTGAAATTATGTGCAAAAGATTTCCTATCAGAGGCTATATCCTCTGCAGAAAGAATTTTGAAGTTGGAGTTTTAGAAGCAGAGATATCGGGGGAAACGCAATTTACTTTTACGCCCCCTTAGCGGAAAATCTATGCGTAACTTGAAAAGTAACTGTACCTAAAATATATACTCTTCAACATAAATGGAATCAAAAGGTAAAAGAATTTTTTTCAATAGGATGTTTAGAAGAAAATACACTGGCGGAAAGTGAAAAAAGAACACCAAGAAGGAGACGTCTGATACCAACGAAATTTATACAGCATAATAGCGGAATACAGAGGATAACGTGATAAAAACATTATGGCAAAATACAGCTGTATTTGCTGGCAAACTGAAAAATAACATTGCCATGCAACATGGTTAGTACGAGGTTGAACCACCATGAACTGCGTCACGCTGTGCAATTCTGGCATGGAGTCTGTCGTACAGATGTTGGATGTAAGTTTGGGGTATTGAGTTCCAAGCATCCTCAACCTGGACGCGTAAATCGGGGATGGTCGTGGCTGGCCGTGGAGACCGGATAAGTCGTTGTCCCATAAAATCCCACACGTGCTCAACAGCGGACAAATCCGGTGAACGTGCAGGCCATGGAAGTTGTCTCACACCCTGAAGTGCATGTTGCGTTGCACGTGCCGTGTGTGGGCGTGCGTTATCTTGCTGAAAAACACCACGATGGACCGATCTAACAAATGGTACAACAACGAGCTGAATGATGTTGTTGATGTAGGAGGTGCTGTTTAACGTACCCGGTACAAACACTAGTTGTGTACGGGAGTGATAGATGATCGCTCCCCACACCAGGAGACCAGGTGTGGGCCCTGTGTGTCGCTGGCGGATGCAAGAAGGGTGGAGACGCTCCCCTGTGCGTCTGCGAACACGCATACGGCCATCGGAGGCTCCCAAGCAGAATCTGCTTTCATCGCTGAACACGACAGATCGCCATTGCGATCTCCAGTGCAGACGTTGGCGACACCACAGCAGCCGTTCCTGACGTTGGGCTGGAGTCAGAGGTACACATGCCAGAGGCACACGTCCACGTACTCCTGCATCCAGTAGATGGTTGCGGATTGTTTGCACAGTCACCTCAGGTGCAACGGCAGCTCGGATTTGCGTCGCACTGGATGTTCTGCTTGCCAACGCCGCTCTTCTTATGCGTCGATCGGTCCTCTCATTAGTCCGTCTGTGACTCTCGGTTCCACATCTTCTTGTGTGGGAATATTCCTCGGACCATGTAAGCCACCATCGTACCACCACCGATACTTCCCGTCCAATTCGCTCCCCAATACGACGATACGACCACCCGGCCTCGCGGAGTCCGACTAGACGACCTCGCTCAAAGTCCGATAACTGCTGAAATCGTACACGTCTTCCATGTCCAGGCATTGCAGCTTCTTCAGGGTCTTCGCACGTGTCCGTACGCCGACGACTGATTACATTCACTTTGCCGTACTCCGTAAATACCACCGACGATAATTTGCATATTATGCCGTGCTGTGGCGTAAGCGCTCACCGGTTGGTCCCGAAATTAACATAACACCTACGTAAATTCGACCCCATTAACATACGTTAATTTCATGCTCGTCCGCCAATTCCTTCTTGGTGTTCTTTTTTCACTTTCCGCCAGTGTATATGGAATAAAATTTATTTTGAATTCGATATCATCTGCATTTAAGCCCTCTAGTAACGAAATTGTGCATCATAAAAAAAAAAAAAAAAAAAAAAAAAGAAGGATCATCATTCGCATATTTCAAGTTTCCCAATGCAAAAAGACTTTTTCAAATCGGACTAATAGTTCCACAGATATGGTGTGCACAGACGGACGGACAGACCGATACCATGAGCACGATCTTTTTTTACAAAAGACGTGCTGAAAAGGAAGAGTAAAGAAAGCATATGCATAACAGCAATGATTTCTTGTTCAAAGCATATAAATTTGTTTTTAGCTTTCATTTTAACCACCTTTCTCATCATATACGTGGTACAACCTTTAAAATTTCACAATACTGTTCGGAAATATGGCAACCGAGCAGTGGGAATGTTTCAGGTTACAGTTATTAAACTTCCGTTTTCATCACTTCTCCGTGTATATTTCAACCACGTCTTTTGTAAAAAAAAGATCGTGCTCTTGTTATCGGTTTGTCCGTCCGTCCGTCCGCCCGTCTGTCTGTGCACGCCATATCTCTGCAACTATTAGTCCGATTTTAAAAATTCTTTTTGCATTAGGAAGCTTGAAATATGTGGACGATGATCCTTTATTTCGTTTTTTTTTTATGATGCAAAATTTTGCCGCTAGAGGGCGTAAATGCAGATGATATCGAATTCAAAATACATTTCATTCCATATTTTTGATTCTAAACATCCGATTGAAAAAATACTTTTACCTTTCGATTCCACTTATGTCGAAGAGTGTTTTAGGTATAGTCACCTTTTCAAGTTGCGCATAGATTTTCCGCTGGGGGTCGTAAAAGTAAATTGCGTTTCCCCCGATAACTCTACATCTAAAACTCCGATTTCAACACTTTTTCCTTCAGGGATAGCGCCGGATGGGAAATGTTTCACATATAATTTATAATTTTTGGTAGGCAATAATTTGGCCACCTGGGGGTGTAAGTGTTAATTTCTGCTTTTGATGTATTTGCCGCAAAATATGAGCTTCTAAAATTTCGATTGAAAAAATTCGTTCGTGCACCGATACCACTCACGTCGATGAACCTTTTTGGAATATTTTTCTTCCTCAAATATTACATGATTTCTCCGCCAGGGGACATAGATGTATATCTTGTGGGGCTCCAAGAAGCAACCTGCCAAATTGGCTTGGCAGTTAGTGTATGTGAGTCTGGAGGAATTCGAGGCCGCTGAGGTGTAGTGGAAGCATATCCGGCGCGTAACTGGAAGACCCTGGGTTCGATTCCCGGTGGCGGCCAATGAAACTTTTTCCGTGGCTCACATATAAACGTGGAAAGAGCGATGACCTCTGTTTGATGTTCCTAGTCCACGTCAAATGTCTGTATTAATATTTCAAGAAATAATTTGAACAGTTTAATTATTTAATAAATTGCAAGGTGTTAGTTAGACTTCAAACGTTGATTATTTACTAAATTAATTTTTATGTTCAGTAAACCGCAAAATCTGATTAAATCGTAAATTTGGGGGATGGAAATCAGTTCTGGAAACATGGTAAAGAGGAGAGTAGCTTAATTTATTATTCATTTCTTAAAAATAGAAAAAAAGGCCGTCAGTTGAATGATACTATTGGACCTATCGGCATTGGGCCAGTCGTGCCATTGGACGAATCGGCATTGGGCCAGTCGTGCCATTGAACGAATCGGCATTGGACAAAACGTACCATTGATCGAATAGTCCTTTGGACCTATCGGCATTGAACCAATTGTCCCCTTTGGACTGATCGGCATTGGACCAATCGTCATTGGAAGAATCGTCAGAGGCTAAAGGCAAACACACCGTCCATGCTTCACAGGGAAACATTGACCCTTCTCGGAAAAAATGATGAGAAGCCAATGTGGTGTATCACTTGGCAACTGCGGTGGCAGAGAAAAAATTCGACGTGTTTCATGTTCTTGTAAGTTGTTGATGACTTGAACATTGTTTGAATTTCTATAAGGGATATTTTTCGAAACAAAATGCTTTCAAGGGATATTAAGAATTGAACTCGCCTTCTTACAGGAATAATGCTACTGTAGTCCTTCGAGTTTTACGGATGAATGATCATTTAAGAAAATTTTAAGGAAGCTGTCGTTTCCCCCCCCCAAAAAATGATCCACTGTCATTGGGTTTTAGGAAATGGATCCACAGCTCGTTGGGTTTTCCTAACTTAAAAGTCATGCCTTGTGACGTACTACAGAGCTGAAAACATGTGTCAAGACGACAAATCTGCGGCGAGACAATCTGTCCTCGTAGCTCTGTTTGGGAGAGCTACTTACTCCGGAGTGAGGGGAAACGACTTCGATGCCCGTCACGGACAGACTTATGTTTTCACATTGGCGCCCAATCGTGGAAAATGGATCCACTGGTCGTTGGGTTCTTTGAAAAATGTGTGATGTTTGTTCCACACATTGTTTGGAATTATTGAAAAATTCTTACTTCGCTTCAAAGAAAAAGGAATTAAGAGGGAGATGATGTGACATATTATACAGAGGTGAAAACATGTGTCAAGACGACAAATCTGCGGCGAGACATTCTGTCCGCGTAGCTCAGTTGGGAGAGCGACTAACTCCGGAGTGAGGGGACACGGAGTCGATGACAAACTTGTGTTTTCACAGCCTTTTTGTCTTTTACACTTGCGTCAGTAAAGTGCGTTAAAGTGTGCAAAATTACCAAACGGAATAGCGACTGGGCAAGAAGTTAAAGCGAAACCAATGGGTTTATTAGCGAAGACAGGCGGACAGACTGACGTTAAAACTTCGACTGAATCGTGAAAGATTGAAAGGTGCCTTTGGTTTTAAAGATATATCTCCACCACCAAGCGTTTTCTAAGAATCATACTGAGATAAATAAAACTATCAAGACAAAAACTGCGAAGGACACGAGAATCCGTAGTCATTTCTTCGGTATGGTATATGAAGAGGGTGAAAGCAACTGACGAAGAGCGAAGTACACCCACCTGAGCTGGCCGTCTCCCTCTTCTTGAGATTCGTTCTTCGTTCAAAAGAGCAGAGATATTCATGTAGCTTCCATCTCCAATGAAGTAAATATCGATCTTTTCAAGAGTCAGAATTCTGGTCGATTCCGGGAAAAATTCTTTCGCACAATAACCGTAAAGGGCCGCAGATGGAAAGGCGTGCGTCTACATTGATGTATGCTAGTCTTATTTTTGTATGTTATGGCTCTTTGTTTATAGCAAGATGTGGAAAAATTTATTGTTATGCAGGATTTGGGTCTACATATTTACAGCAAGAATACTTCCTGCGGAGGAAATTTAAATAGTTTTGAAAATTTTCCTTGTTGCCGAAGAATATCTTTCTGTAGTAAAATGCAAAGAGAGACAAAGAAGTGCTCTATTGCTGCACAAAAGACTTCACAATGGGCGCATTTGTTTGAAATTAATTTAAAATAACAAAGGGAACTCGCAGAAATGCGTTATTCATCTCCAGAAACTGAATATTCGCCATTATTTATTGATCAGAAAATGCAAGAAATCAAATTACTTGTCACGGCATGAAAAAAGCCGCCTTTAATTAATCAGCTGAATTTCCTTTTGATTGAAATAAGCATTTTTCTCTTACTTATCGTTATTTGATCGACCTGCATTCTCCGTGAGTTTCTCGGCGTACGTATTTATCTTTAACACTACCAGTGGAGATTCTGCAGCTTATAACGAAGTAAATTTCTCCATCATCTTTGTACACGCCAGACATCGAACCGGGTCCTCTCACTCTATAGTAAGTCGCTTTCCCAGCTCTCCCAACTGAGCTACGCGGACATATGCTCTCGCTGCTATCTGCCTTTATCTCATTTGCGTCCTGTGGTGCAGAAACGTCCCAAGCTTTTCAGGAAAAGCTGTTTAGTGTTTGTAGGATTCTCCAACCCGGTTCAGGACTAAATATTGTAAATATGTTTTAATATTCACGTTCACACGTGAAGTTTCTTTGTTTGTGCCATTTTCAGCTGCAACCGTAAGACAAGCGCGCTCTCGAGACTGACTGGGACCCATCAGACACGGATTAGCAATCTTTGCGAGCAGGGGGAAATGTTCGGTTCACAATAAGAATAGCGATAAAGGCTAATGCATATTTTCTAATGTACTGTACTGGGATGACTGTAGATGTTTATCGTTCGATGTCGGTAAATGGAGGATCCAGGTACACTCTATCAAGGAAACACGGTAAGAATAAAAAGATTAACTTCGTCACACAGCTAGTTAAAGGAAATCAAATGCTCCTGGGGGCTTCAAAAATGTGTAACATTTTGTTTGGTGGGAGGTTTTCCATTTCAGACGTCGTTGAAGCCTCGTCAGGATGTTCGCGGTAGATAGAGGTCAGTATATGCACTGGTAATAACGAACGGGATCGTTGAGATTTACGGAAGTTTCTCTATACAGCGGCCAGAACGATAAGCACAAAGCCGAAGTCATCATGGCCGCCCTGGTGGCGTAGTGGTCTAAGCGATGGCCTCTCATCATTCGTCCGAAAGGGGTCCTGGTTCGAATCTCGGTGAGACATGGATGTTGTGTTTGTCTTACGGCACTGGCTCTCTCCCTTCCCTGGAACCAGTGACCCTAAATTAGGGATGGGCGCCTGCTTATAGACCATTGAGTTGCTCACGGCGGTCATTAAACCTCGTATCAAAAAAAGAAAAAAGGAAGTCATCATGTTTGGATAATTCATTAACCCTTTAACGACCATGGTCCTAAAATCTTGTGTAGCTCAGAATACCATAACGCCCGAAACTGTCTGTTCCTCCTTTCAGAATATCTCTCCTCCCCTTTAAAAGTTAACAAAAGAAGAATTAGTACTCGGTTACCATACGGAACGTCCGTCTTGATGTGAATTGACCCTCAGACGTTTCTTGGAGGTGATCACTGCATTCTTCTACAGAGAAGGCATGCGATGTCATGAGAGTAAATACCATCGCCCCGGTAGATATCAAAGCCTGCTTTGCATTTGTTTAGCGACAACAATGGTGACTGAGGATGACTTCTGCTAATTTCGTAGATGCCGTATAAACTCGAAGAATGGTTGGGGGTAGGAAATCCTACTCACTCTAGAGAGGCGATTTCGGGCGGTCGTGGTAGTTTGGCTGTAAGGTCATTTCGGTCGTTATTGTCGTTAAAGGGTTAAACGTGCTCACCGTTACTGCTACGAGATACGTATGGCCCTGTTTGTCCAAAATTAGCTTCCTTAGATACATTTAAGAAACGAGAGACTAATAGCATCTTGTAGGAGAGAGAGCGGGCCAAACGAAAAAAAAAGTGTTAAATAAGGTGTATTTCGTGCATTCTACTAACTGAGGAGACACTTAATCCGTCCAAGCACGATAATTAACCAAGAGGCAGAATGGAGCTCACATCATCCACAAAGCTAAAAGTTTTAATTAAGATGCAAACACTTTCGGACCAATTATTGGTCCTTCTTCTGGCCTGGAGCAAGCAGCCGAGGACGTCTGTTATATATAGTCTTGTTTGCCGCATACGTGAATCTGATTGGTATAGTCAGTTCACGTGGTCAACCGAATGGAATCCAAGTCATGAAATTATAATTTTAAGCAATGTCATTAGTCTTCCGGTTCCCTTTTCCTCTTCGTAACCACACTTCTCCAGGGCAAAGGTATGTACCTCGGAAGTTCATCGTTACAACATAATGATGATTTATGGAAGATATGGAGACTTTCAGTAAAACGTGCAGCGCTTTTTGTCCGGGTGCCAGTTGGGATCCGCGCCTCTTCCCACACAGATAGGTGGGTGCCCTTGTTTATAGTTCTCGCAAGTGCCGTATTAGACGAATGTGACATAATGTCATATTTGTGTTCACTCAATCTTTGATTTGAGGTCCTGGTAGTCGATCCGATATACATATAATTAGTCAACATAAAATATATATACACTGCTGGCCACTCAAAATGCAACACCAAGAAGGAAGCATCCGATTGGCCTGAAATACGCAGCATGCGTCGCCCGCGAGATGCATGCAAACGATTAGCATTGCAGGGCATATGCAAACCATGTGCACCCGGCACGCCACCGACAAGCGCTATAAGAAGGGTGCACAGAAGGCGGGGTGTAAGTAGTGGAAGTGTGTTGTGCTGACGGACCTGTGCGTGGGAAGCTTCCTGTTGCCTAGTCGCAGAATACGGCAGTCATTCAAGCATGTTTCGGAGTTCGACAGAGGACGAATAGTGGCTTATCGTGACAGCGGTTTACCGTACCGAGACATCGGCGCCCGTGTGGGACGACATCCAGCTACAGTGAGGCAAGTATGGATTTGGTGGGTGCAGGAGGGACGGACGGACCGACATGAGCGTTTGCCGCAGGCGTGGCACACCACCGAACGAGAGGACCGGCATGTTGTGCGGCGGGCAGTGACGGCTCGCACCACCACATCACGAACGCTAGCGAAGAAATTAGGGTGTGTTGCGCAACAACCTGTGTCGGCACGTACCGTTCGACGTCGTCTGCAGGAGCGGGGACTTGTCGCACGACGCCCATTGCTCCGATTACCATTGACGTTACACCACCGGCGAGTGCGGCGGCAGTGGGCCTTTGAACGCCGCACCTGGACTACGGAATGGCACGATATTGTCTTCTCCGACGAATTCCGCTTCTGCCTGCAGCACCACGATGGTCGGGTCCACGTGTGGCGGCACTGCGGCGAGAGAATGTATGACGCCTGCATCATGCATCGCCATACCGGTCCGTCGCCTGGCGTTATGGTTTGGGGCGCAATTGGATATGACACCCGCACTCCTCTGGTACGCATCGCCGGTACACTCAACAGCCACCGCTACATCTCCGACGTTTTGGAGCCTGTAGTCCTCCCTTACCTGCAGGACCTGCCAGCCGCAACGTTTCAACAGGACAATGCGCACCCGCACGTGGCACGCATCGTGCAACAATTCTTCACTGCCCACCAGGTGTCACTGCTGCCGTGGCCCGCCTATTCTCCCGATATGTCGCCCATCGAACACGTCTGGTCGCTGATCGGCAACCGAGTGGCCCGGCAAGCACCACCCAACGCTAAGCCTGATGAACTGTGGCAACGTGTGGAAGCAGCCTGGACCGACATACCCCAAACCCACATCCAAAGCCTCTTTCGTTCGATGCCGCGGCGTGTAGCGGCCGTTATTGCCAGCCATGGGGGCCACACGAACTATTGATGTCTGCGTGTTCCGCAAGTCGCACGGGCCTGTAAGCTCAATCGTTTCATCTTTGTATCTGTTGTTATGTGCCCATTAACTCTAGCTTTGCTATTTTTTTTTAGTTGGAGGTTTAACGACCACCGTGAGCAACTCAATGGGCTATAAGAAGTCGCCCGTCCCTAATTTAGGGCCACTGGTTCCAGGGAAGGGAGAGAGCCAGTGCCGTAAGACAAACACAACATCCATGCCTCACCGGGATTCGAACCCGGACCCCTTACGGACGAATGATCAGAGGCCAGCGCCTTAGACCACTGCGCCTAGCTTTGCTATCTCGTGTCCTTCTTGGTATTGCATTTGGGGGTGGCCATCAGTGTGTATATACATATATAAAAATGTGATGACTCTGGCTGCATTCCAAGAATAGTTTAACACTTACGTAAACCGGAGGAAAGATGCGGGGTTGTTGCAGTCTTTGTTGCGGCTTGATTTCTCAAACTCGTGTTGGCCTCTAATACGTTTTTGCACAAACATTCCCTTAAAAAAAGCAGGGAGTGTCTGTAGATGCGCGTATTAAAGATCAGCATTAATTTGAGAAACCGAGCACTACTATACCAGAAATGACATTTTCCAAATCGGCTGTGCTTTGGCGAAAACAGGAATTTGTCAGTGGCGAAGCCTCCTCGCTCCGGGTAAGTTATTCGATACAGATATGAAGCCTTCTTGCTTCATATCTGTATCGTAAGGTACTCGATATTGATATGAGGCCTCCTTGCTCCGGGTAAGTTCTTCTAACCGACTAAGCTACGCCGGCGGAATGTATCGCTGCATATTTGTCATCTTGGCAAGTGCTTCAGCATTGTAGTATGTCGCACTTTATCAAAACATATCGTCAAATTATTCGTTTCTATAAAAAATAAATACTTGTTTTTTCTGAGTGACATCTTTGCTACTAGAAAAATTGTTTCTTCATCGGAAAACGGTGATCATGTTCAAAACGTTCTACCGAACCAGTGGTTGACAGTCGAGCTGAACGGTCGAATGCGTTGTCAGTGATAACGGACCGCTCACGATCCCTCAATTTACGGTATTCTGCAAACAGATCACGCAGAAAAACGTTTCCGAACACGCAATCCAGCGGAAACTCGTATGTATACAGGTCTAAAAAGACGGCGGCTTGTTCATGTGACCAAAATGACTGACGTCATCGACCGCTCATCCTGCAGACTCATCGGCAGCTCGCCCTGCAGACCCATCGACAGCTCATCCTGCAGACCCATCGATAGATCATGCTGCAGACTCATCGACAGCTCATCTTGCCGACTCATCGACAGCTCATCTTGCCGACTCATCGACAGCTGATCCTGCAGACTCATCGACAGCTCATCTTGCAGACTCATCGACAGATCATCCTGCAGACTCATCGACAGCTCATCCTGCAGACTCATCGATAGCTCATCCTGCAGACTCATCGACAGCTCATCCTGCAGACTCATCGACAGCTCATCCTGCAGACTCATCGACAGCTCATCCTGCAGACTCATCGACAGCTCATCCTGCAAATGACTGACTGGAGAAGTGTGTACTCGTCTAGCGACCTCAGATTCCAGATCCAACATATCAGTGGACGAGTCCTTACTTGATTGACTCTGCGCTGGCGAACAGCACGTTTCTGCAAAAAAACTATGCCTGCAGCGATGTCGTTGTATGTGGACACCACTGGCTTCCCACATCTCGGCTGAATACACTCTCACTATTAGATACCATGTAAGCTATGTTATGGACCAGGTATTGCCTTACATGATGATTGTGTGTCCGAATGACACTAGGTTGCTTGAGGAAGATTCGCCCAGCGTCGTTGTGCAGCAACGTTTCGAGGATCATGTCTAAGCATTTTGTGTGCTCACTTGGCAGCAAAATTTTCCAATTTGAATCCCATCGAACATATGTGGGATGCAGTGGTTCACGCCAATGCTTCACCCCGTCGCCTAACCCCGGGGCATAAGTTTGTCTTGGTGATACAGAATGCCAATGGACACCTTCCGCAATCTTGTGGAGACGATGCCACTCCGGGTGGGAGTGATTATCGCGGTGAAATGCAGCTCCATATACTATTAGATCTGCGGTCAGAATGTGAAAGGGTGTGTTTAAAAAAACTAGCCGGTGTGGTGTGTGCTATTTTGTTTTAAGTAACTAGCCGGGTGAGGTATACATCTCATTTAACCTTCCTCTTCAGTTTCGGTTTTCTTACCTAAATCTAGATTCTTTTAGTTGAGCGTTTTCTGATGAACAATTGTTTACAAAAAAGCTTTTTAGCACGTCTTTTGTGAAAAAAAATCGTTCATATGTTGTCGGTTTATCCGTCCGTCCGTCCGTCCGTCTATGGACACCATATCTCTGCAACTATTAGTCCGATTTGAAAAATTCTTTTTGCATTGGGAAGCTTGGAATATACGAATGATGGTCCTTCATCTCGTTTTTTTTACGATGTACAATTGCGCTACTAGAGGGCGTAAATGCAGATGATATTGAATTCAAAATACATTTTATTCCGTATATCTGCTTCTAAATATCCGATAGAATTTTTTTTTCACTTTCAATTCCATTTATGTCGAAGTGTATTTTACGTATAGTCACTTTTTCAAGTTCCACATAGGTTTTTCTCTAGGGGGCGTAAAAGTAAATTGCATTTCCCCCGATATCTCTACTTCTTAAACTCTTTTGAAAAAATTTTCCTTCAGCGGATTCAGCTCCTGATTGGAAATATTTTTGCATACAATTTCTAATTTTTGGTAAAGAATGGTCTGGCCACCAGGAGGCGTAAGGGTTAATTTCTGCTTCTGATGTATTTGCCACAGAATTTCAGCTTCTTAAATCTCGATTGCAAAAATTCTTTCGTGAACCGATGCTTTTCACGTCTACAAACCTTTTCGGAATAGTTTTTTTTTAAATATTGCATGGTTTCTCCGCCAGGGGGTGTAGATGTATATCTTATTTTTGCCAATATCTCTACTTTAAAAGCCCGATTTGAAAAATTCCTTCTTTTTTGGGTAGCGTTTCCGGTACGAAATGTTTTACATATAATTTCAAAATTCTGAAGTAACTCACAGACTTTTTGCTAAAGGGCTTTAAGGTAAATTGCTTTTCCCCGATATTTCTGCTTCTAAAACTCCGATTGGAAAAATTCTTCCTGTATCGCATACAGCTCCTGATGGGAAATGTTTTTCATATGATTTATAATATTTTTAAAGAACGGTTTGGCCACCACGGGACATAAGTGTTAATTCATGCTTCTGATGTATTTGTAGCAAAATCTGAGCTTCTGAAAACGCGACTGAAAAATTTTTTCCCTCTCACATCGAAAAATATTTTGAGAATACTTTCTTCTTATAATAATGCTTGTTTTTCCCCTAGGGGGCGTAGATGCATATCTTATATTTGTCTATATCTCTGCTTCTAAGAGTCCGATTTGAAAAATTCTTTCTTTGTTGGAGAGCGTTTCTGCTGCGAAATGTTTCTCATATAATTTCAAATTTTTCTTAACACACAAGTCTGCAGCCAGAGGGCGTAAGCTCACGATTCCGTTTGCAGCAATATCTGTGGGACTGAAAACCCGATTGAAAAACTTGTTTCTTCAGTCAGATACTACTGTTTTCCATACGGGTTCCATTGAATTTCGATGGCTTTGATAAATTTAATTTGCGCCCGAAAGGATTCAAAAGCCGTGCTCATTACACCCGAAAATTCGGTGTCATCTTTCTTGTTCTATTTGGCAACACGTCAGAAGAAAGAAGTTTTTCAATCGAGTTTTCAGCCCCGCGGATATTTCTGCAAATGGAATCGTGAACGTACGCTCTCTGGTTGCATACTTGTGTGTTAAGAAAATTCTGAAATCATATGAGAAACATTTCGGAGCAAAAAAACGCTGTCCAACACAGAAAGAATTTTTCAAATCGGACTCTTAGAAGCAGAGATTTCGACAAATATAAGATATGCATCTACGCTTCCTAGGGGGTAAACATGCATTTTTTTTAAGAAGAAACTATTCTCAAAAGGTTTTTCTGTGTGAGCGGTATCAGTCCTGGAAATATTTTTTTCAGTCGAGTTTTTCAGGAGCTCAGTCAGGAGTCGATAAAACGTCAACACTGAATGCAGCAAAAGTGCATGTGCGATAGCAACGTGTTAGAAGGAAGTGCATTTGTGATAGCGGCTTGTGAGGAGGAAGTGCATTTTTGATGGGGGAAGCTTTGCTAACTGTAACAATTATACACTGAAGAGCCAAAACATTAGGACTACCTGCCTAATATGATGTCGGTCCTCTACGTGCCGCCAAAACAGCTTTTACCCGGGGAGGAATGGACACTGCAAGATTTCTAAAGATGTCTTCTACTATCTGGTACCAATACGTTACCAGCATATCTTTAATGCTTCTAAGTTACGTGGTTTAGCAGCCGCAGATCGGATTTGCTGTTCCGTCATAAACCACAATTCTCCGTAGATCATTCCCAAACAATCCGAGCAGTGGAGATGGCTCCTTATCCTTCTAAATGAAGGCGCTACTAGAGGGGAATACTGCTGCCATGAAAGGATGTACCTGGTCTGCAATGATGTTAAAGTAGATGGTTGACGTCATAGTTTCCTGGAAGTGTTCTGCATTCTCCGTGGATCATTCTCGAATAATCCGAGCAGTGTAGCATGGCTCCTTATTCTTCTGAAAGAAGGCACTACTAGAGGGGAATACTGCTCCCACGAAAGGATGTACCTAGTATTCAATGATGTTAAAGTACACTGCTGGCCACCCAAAATGCAACACCAAGAAGGACACGAGATAGCAAAGCCAGATTTACTGGACACATAACAACAGATACAAAGATGAAACGGTTGAGCTTACAGGCCCGTGCGACTTGCGGAACACGCAGACATCAATAGTTCGTGTGGCCCCCATGGCTGGCAATAACGGCCGCTACACGCCGCGGCATCGAACGAAAGAGGCTTTGGATGTGGGCTTGGGGTATGTCGGTCCAGGCTGCTTCCACACGTTGCCACAGTTCGTCAGCCGTAGCCGCGGGTGGTGCTTGCCGGGCCACTCGGTTGCCGATCAGCGACCAGACGTGTTCGATGGGCGACATATCGGGAGAATATGTGGGCCACGGCAGCAGTGACACCTGGTGGGCCGTGAAGAATTGTTGTACGATGCGTGGCACGTGCGGGCGTGCATTGTCCTGTTGAAATGTGGCCGCTGGCAGGTCCTGCAGGTAAGGGAGGACTACAGGCTCCAAAACGTCAGAGATGGTGCGATGGCTGTTGAGTGTACCGCCGATGCGTACCAGAGGGGTGCGGGTGTCATATCCAATAGCGCCACAAACCATAACGCCAGGCGACGGACCGGTGTGGCGACGCATAATGCGTTCGTCATACAGTCTCTCGCCGCAGTGCCGCCACACGCGGATCCGACCATCGTGGTGTTGCAGGCAGAAGCGGGTTCGTCGGAGAAGACAATGTCGTGCCATTCCGTAGTCCAGGTGCGGCGTTCAACGGCCCACTACCGCCGCACTCGCCGGTGGTGTAACGTCAATGGTAATTGGAGCAATGGGCGCCGTGCGACAAGTCCCCGCTCCTGCAGACGACGTCGAACGGTACGTGCTGACACAGGTTTTTGCACAACACACCCTAATTCCTTCGGTGCGAGCCGTCAATGCCCGCCGCACAACATGCCGATCCTCTCGTTCGGTGGTGTGCCGCGGCTGCGGCAATCGCTCACGTCGGTCCGTCCGTCCCTCCTGCACCCACCGAATCCATACTCGCCTCACTGTGGCTGTATGTCGTCCCACACGGGCGCCGATGTCTCGGTACGATAAACCGCTGTCACGATGAGCCACTATTCGTCCTCTGTCGAACTCCGAAACTTGCTGGAAGGACTGCCGTATTCCGCGGCGAGACATCAGGAAGCTTCCCACGCTCAGGTCCGGCAGCACAACACACTTCAACTACTTACACTCCGCTTTCTGTGCACCCTTCTTATAGTGCTTCTCGGTGGCGTGCCGAGCGCACATGATTTGTATATGCCCTGCAATGCTAATCGTTTGCATGTCCTCTCGCGGGCGACGCATGCTGCGAATTTCAGGCCAATCGGATGCTTCCTTCTTGGTGTTGCATTTTGGGGGGCCAGCAGTGTAGATGGTAGATGTCATAGTTTCATGCACATGAATGACTGGACCCAGGAATTTCCAGCACAACATTGCCCAAAGCATTAGACTTCC
This sequence comes from Macrothele yani, assembly GCA_039090855.1. Lineage (NCBI taxonomy): Eukaryota > Metazoa > Arthropoda > Arachnida > Araneae > Macrothelidae > Macrothele > Macrothele yani. The sequence continues at coordinate 123,810,116 of CM076996.1, forward strand.
TCCATCGGCTTGTTTTCGTTCCACGGTGCATCCTGGTGCCAACACTTCCCCAAGTAAACGACGCACACATAGCTGGCGGTTCACATGGTGCAACAAAAACCGATATTCACAGTGGTATAGTCGAGGCCTAGTGGGCCCTAGCCCTGCTAGGGCACTTTTATCTAAGAAGTATTGAAGCTTTTTTAAAATGCTTTAATATTTTTAAGGGAAAGCGGTAATCAATACTATTTAAAAGTCATGAAGAGCCAAAACATTAGGACTACCTGCCTAATCTCGAGCCCGCTCCATTCTCAGCTCGGCACGACAGAGGTTCTTCTATTGTTTGTTCCATCCCCCACTTCGACTCAGGAGCTCCCCGTAACTTTCCGGACTTCTCTGAAGGTGTGTAACAAAAAGGCGTAATATCACCAAGGATTCTAACTGCCCCGTCCTATCGTAATTTACCTGCGTGGTCAGTTGCTTTGGGGCAACAAGTCACACAGGATAGCCAGAAGTTTGCGAGGACCAAAATGTTAGAAATGTTGGGCGGGCCTCGCTGAACCTTGACATTGGCGGTCTGCGTGGTGCCAGGGGATGAGGGGAAAGCGGGTGGGTGTCCGTATTCTGTCGTCAAAACGAGTCGGTTCATTTCAGGAAGGCTTTTAAGAACGAAGTTGCAGTGCCTTCTGTCTGTGATCAGTCCCGTCCAGGGTAGGGGAAGGACCATCTTTTTTGGAAACCACAGGTGGTTACATCTAATTGGCCCGCGCGCAAATGTTGTGCGTTTGTGACGCCCTAAAAAAATTATGGGGAATTGATAGTAAAAAGATTCCCAACAAGTGCTTATCCGTCCCCCTCTCCCTACTCCGTTAACAGCTTCCTGTTATAAACTGAAAAGCAATTGAATTAGATATACCTGTCTAGTAACGTGTAGCACCACCTTTCGCCCTCATGACGGCGGCGATTCGTCTCGGCATGGACTCGACAAGGCACCGGAAGCGTTGGGAAGCCATACGGATCCACGACCCATGAAGAAGCTCCCACAGTTCACGAAGATTTGATGGAGGGGGTCAAAGCCTCGAACATCTATCTCGATGGCATCCCAGATGTGCTCGATAGAATTGATGTCAGGTGACCTAGCTGGCCAAGGAAGCGAGGTCACGGCGATGGAGTGTTCATCCAACCATTCGGATACAATTCGGGAGCGATGGCACGGTGCATTGTCTTGTTGCAGGATTAGGTCCCCAGTGAGATATTGAAGGCGCACAAACGGGAACAAATGGTCGTCCAGGATATCCCAGTAACGTTGACCTGTGAGGGACGATGTCACACGTACCAAGGGTCCCATTTCAGTCCACGTAAACAGTCCCCAGACGAGAATGCCACCCCCACCAGATTGAACAGAAGTACCCTGCTGGCAAGAAAGATCCATCGCTTCATGTGGTTTGTGCCGTACTCGTATCCTGCCATCCGCATGTACCAACGTGAAACTCGACTCATCAGTCCAGGCAACATTTTCCCACATGTCTAGGGTCCAGTGGCGATGTTCCCGCGTCAATGCTAATCTTTGCACCCTGTGGTGTGCGGTCAGCAGCGGTACCCTCTTGGGACGATGGCTTCTGTACCCCATAGCGAGGAGATGGTTCTGGATGGTGTGGCTACTTACACGTTTTTGTGCACCAGCGTTAAATTGCCGAGTGATTTCTTGCACTGTGGCCCGTCTATCCGCTGTTACAATGCGAGCTAGCCGATGATGACCCCACTCATCCACACGCTGTTGTCTACGGCAGTTGGCCCTTGCAGTGATGGTTTTACCGGATTCGATGTACTCACGGTGCACCCGTGACACAGTGGGTCGTGAAAATCCCAGTGCATACCCGACTTCCGAGATGAAGTGACCCATTCGTCGGGCCCCGACAATTTTCCCACGATCAAATGCACTTAATCTTACCCATACTGCGTCCGACTCTTACTGTTTCCCGTCGCATCACTCCTTATATTGTTGGATCGCTGCATACGTCATGTCGTTTCCGTTTACAGGGCTGCCCACAGCGCCACATTTGCATAACGCCAGCTGTCTCTAATTCAATTGCTCTTCAATGTATTGTTTTAGACCTGGAAGTTGACCTTTCAACCTCTTCCTCATATAGTTTTAAGGTTAAATATGGGAGTGGAAAATCCTCAGAGGAATTCTTCTTCTAGAAGTCGGGAGAAATTACGTTGATGATGATATGTTACAGCTAGGGCACAATTTTTTTAGGACTACACCACTGGGTATACATCGGGACCAGACGATCTTCTTCCAATCATTCAAGGTACAGTTTTGATGCTCACGTACCCATTGTAAGCGGTTTTGATGCTCACGTACCCATTGTAAGCGCTTTCGTCGGTGAACTGAGGTTAGCATGGGCACTTGGAGCAGCCTGCGGCTACGCAGTCCCATTTTCAGCAGTGTTTGATGTATTGTGCGTTGTGACGCATTACTCCTGTCACCAGCATTCAAATTTCCGACGAGTCGTGGCACAGCATCCCTTCTGTTGGCTCGTGACCTACGGGATAGCCTTCGCTCACCTCTATCGTCGATGAGCGATGTTCGGCCCACATCTTGCCGGCGGTTCGTAGTTTTTCTTTTCTTTGACTACTTTTTGAAGGTATTAACCACGGCTGACCGTCAGCTCCCCTCAAGCCTTGCCGCCCAAAAGCTCTGGCCCAGTCGTCCGGCCATTACAATTTGGTCTTTGTCGAATTCATGACCTTCACATGCGTCGTCGTTTACCTGCAGTTGTTTCGATTTGCATAAATATGCGTTGGTCATAATGTTTTGGCTCTGTGGTGTATGTATAGAAATATTGAGTAAATTATACACAGTCGAGTCACATTATTGTGACCACCTCCTACTTTTGACGTTGACAGCGTGAAGCCAATAAAAGAAGGCACATGTCGTGAGATAGCTTGGGGGTATATAAGGTATGCTGTAGGCATTCTCAAAACATATCACTCGTTGCTGTCGTGGATAAAAGGAGCGATTTATCAGATTTTCAAAAAGGGATGATTATCGGCTTTTGGGCCAAGGGTGGCAGTATTTATGAAACAGCGCAGTTTGTGAACTGTTCGCGTGCTGCTGTGGTTAAAATGTATCGTGATTGGACAAATGGCACCATTGCGAATAAGCGACGTGGAAACTGCGGAGTACCACGTGCCATTAATGTGAGAGGTGAACGTCGGCTGCGAAGGTGTGTGAGGGCCGATCGACACGCTACAGTGGAGCAACTCACTAGCCGACTGAACGAGATGCTACCGGAAGTGTGTCTAAAACGACAGTTCAGCAAACCCTGCTGCGTATGGGACTCCGATGCAGACTGATGGTCACTGCAACTATGCTAACGAAAGCGCATCGGTAGAAAAAGCTTACATTTGCACGGCAGTATCGGAATTGGACCTCCGCTGATTGGCAAAGGATTGCCTTCTCCAAGGAGTTACGTTTTCTGCTTCATCGAACGGATGGACTTTGGCGTTAAAGGAGAGAAACATCGGAAAACAAACACTCTTCAACCATTGCTGGAAGAACACAAGCTGGTGGGGACAGCGTTATGGTCTGGGGAATGTTTTCGTGGCATTCCCTGGGTCCACTCATACCTGTGGAAGTCACTATGGACCGAATTGGTTATGAATCCATCCTTGCAGACCACGCATACCCATACATGCTGATTGTTTTCCCTGGCAGCTGCTGTCATCGCCGTGTGCAGCTGCTGTCCGCGCTGCGCACGGCGATTACTCTGGATATTAGCTGGTGGTCACAATAATGTGAGGCGACTGTGTATAAGTTAACACTTAAAGTTTCGCAAAGCTGTTTTTTTTTGAAGAAATACAGAACAGAGTGTATCAGTGACGTGAAGATTATATAGCGAATCGTAATGAAGAAGTGAAACTATTCGTAATTCATGTTGATTCATTTCCTAGTTGGGCGATTATTGATTCCTATGGTTACAAGTGCTATTTTTGTGAGACGAATTTCCTAGTTAAGCAACTGAGCATTTAAGCAAACGTAAACCTCAAATCCTACAGCAGTTAAAATTAATAAAAATTTTATATGGGGAACTACGCTTCTCTGCGTTTGTCTTCATATGAATTCAACTGAAACTCAAAACTAAGGACTCATTTTTGTTTTTGTTTTTTTTGTTTTGAAGGTTTAACCACCACCGTGGGCCACTCAATGGGCTATAAGCAGTCGGCCGTCACTAATTCAGGGCAGCTGGTTCCAGGGAAGGGAGAGAGCCAGTGCCGTAAGACAAACGAAACAACCATGCCTCACTGGGATTCGAACCCGGACCCTTCTCGGACGAATGCGCTTAGACTACCGCACCACAGGGTTAAAAAGCATTTGTTACTCAACAGTGATAAATATTTTGCATGTAAGAGGAACCCTTTGACTGGCATCGTAAGTAGAATAATTCAGTCATTTTAAGAACAGAGAAATTGAGGTTGACGTTCCTTCACTTTCATTAATTTAAACCATTTTTTTTATTTGGTCACGAGCAGTTTGGAATAGAAACCGTCTTATAAAAGAAATCTGGGAAATTAATGAAAGTTAATGACTTACAATGAGCGCACGTAATGGTCAGCTGCTTCTTTGCTTCTAATTTTTATAATCTCTTTGCTTCTAATTTTTTCCTGTTCTATCTACAAATTATTTGAATGCAGATCGCCTCAGGTGATTCATTCGTTTTTTCATAGGAAGTTAAGAGGACCACTTCACTTACATGTATTAGGTGTACAAATAAGTTTTAAGGCGTTTTTTGTGTGACTTATACAGCTAATTTACATATCCGAGATTCCTTCGCGTTGTTGTCATGTGACCGTAACTAGTCCAGAGTATAAAATGTGACATAGAAGTTTGTCCAACAGTCAAACGCACTTCCGTATCGGTAGGTGAAAGATGGCAACCGATTATGCATTTACTCGACACTGCATTCGCTACGAATTTCATCAAGGAAAAAGTGCTGCAAAATCATGTGTTCTGTTCTGGGGGAGAATATTGTATCGAAAAGCAGGTGATTTTGATGTTAGCGATCGAGAACGTAGCGGAAGGTTGCACATGAGGAACTGCAAGCATCGCTGGATAAAGATTCGTCTCAAACGCAAAAGGAACTAGCTGAACAACTGGGGGTAACTCAACAAACCATTTCCAATCGTTACGGCAATGGGAAAGATTCAAAAGGAAGGAAAATGGGTGTCACACAACCTGAGCCAGAAGAACAAGGATGAGCGTGTCATGAAGTGTTTGAATCTGTTGAATAAACAACACAGAAAGTCTCTCCTGTGGAACATCGTTACGGGTGATGAAAAGTGGATATAGCAGGAGAATCCCAAACGCAGAAAAAACTAAAAAGCAACGACTTCGACCCCAAACGCAATATTCCCTCCAAAAAAGTTCTGTTGTGCGTCTGGACAGGGTCAAACTGTTACTGCTGATCGCTACAAGAAACAATTGCTGCGATTGGACCAGGAAATCTGTCAGAAACGACCATTCATAGGCAAAGGATTGCGTCCCGTAAAATTACTGCATGACAACGCTAGGCCGCATGTCGGGAAATCGGTCAAGGAAACGTTATTGACGCTTGGCTGGGAAATTTTGGAGCACCCAGCGAATAATCCCGACATAGTCCCCTCAGACTATCATTTGTTCTGATCGATGCAACATGGTTTGTCTGCTGTGTGGTTCCAGACATGTGACGAAGTGCAAAAATGTGTTGACGACTTCATCGCGTCACACAACGAAGTATTCTTCATGGCTGGAATCCGTCAGCTGCCCAACCGATGGCGGAAGGTGATAGATAATGACGGCGCATATTTTGATTCGTAAAGGTATTGTTTTCTCTCAAATTACATGTTGCGTTGTCTTAAAACGCTTTAATACTTATTTGTACACCTAATATAACAAGATCTGCCTTACATCGTCCGTATGTGCGCTGATATTTTACCTCAACTATTTTTAAATTCACCAGTCTAATGAACAAAGCAGAAGATTAAAGACGACATCTTGCAGTCCAGAAGTTGTACAGTTTATAATTAATAAGACCATTTATAACGAAGTAAATTTCTCCGTCATTTCTATCCACGCCAGAATTCGAACCCGGATCCCCTCATTCCGGAATAAGTCACTCTACCAATTGAGCTACGCGGACGTTTTATTCTGATTCCTATCTGCCTTTATGTCGTGTGCGTCCTTCTGGCAGGTACGTCACATCTCCTGGTACGTAACATCATCTCCCCCTTTTCTTTTTTTTTTTTTTTCGAAGTGTTGGAGAAGGGATTCTCTGATTTTTCCTATCTCGCGGTGTGGAAATAACATCACACCATTGCGAGATTTTGAACGGCCGGGTCATCCGGATAGTTCGGGCGCCATTATAACGAAGTAAATTTCTCCGTAATTTCTGTCCACGCCAGGATTCGAACCCGGGTCCGCTTATTCCGGAATAAGTCGCTCTACCAATTGAGCTACGCGGACGTTTTATTCTGATTCCTATCTGCCTTTATGTCGTGTGCGTCCTTCTGGCAGGTACGTCACATCTCCTGGTACGTAACACATTTCTATCGAATGTGCTTATTAACCGGCAGGATCTGAAAGCACAAAATTTGAGAATTCTTTTTTTTTTTCTTTGTTTGGGGATTTAACGACCACCGTGAGCAACTCGATGAGCTATAAGCAGTCGCTCGTCCCTAATTTATGGTCACTGGTACCAGAGAAGGGAGAGAGCCAGTGCTGTAAGACAAACGCAACATCCATGCCTCACCGAGATTTGAACCCGGACCCATCGTAACATACTACAGAGGTAAAGCACGTGTCCAGACGACATATCTGCAGTGATACATTCTGTCCCTGTAGTTTAGTTGGGAGAGCAACTTACTCCGGAGTGAGGGGGCTCGACACGGACAGATTTGTGTTTTCACACCATCTCGGACGGCTGGTCAGAAGCCTGAGCTTAGAAAACTGCGCTCCCTTGGAAATTCTATTGCACTGCCTAGCTCTTACTTAGAGTTTTGCTGGAAACTGTATATTAACTGCGCTGAACAAGAAAATGAAATGTTTTGCCATTTTTAACTTTGCAGTGTAACTACCGTATTTTTCGGATTAAAAAACTCACTATTTTCCAAAGCATTTGGTGATAAAACTCTCCTGCTTCTTACACCGATGAGCCCTAACATTATGACCACCTACCTAATAAGCTGTAGGACCCTCTTTAGCTCGCAAAACAGCGGCCACTCGGTGAGGCATCGATTCTATGAGGGGGCGATAGGTATCCTGGGGTATCGAGTACCGTAATGTCAACATCAGATCCTCCAGTTCCCGTACATTTCGGGGTGGTGGTGATTTAGCGCGGACCCGCTTTTCCAAGTCGAACCACAAATGTTCGATTGGGTTCATGTCAGGTGAATTTGGAGGCCAGAATATTAACACAAAGTCACCAGCATGTTCCTCGAGCCACCCTTGACGATTCTGGTAGTGTGGCATGGCGCATTATCCTATTGGTAATGGCCATCACCAGCAGGGAACACAGTTGCCATGAATGGGTGAACTTGGTCCACAACGATGTTCAGATACCTGACACCTGCCATTGTGCTACTGGGATAATGGGGCCTAACGTGTCGCAAGAAAACATCGCCCATGGCATAACATCGCCGCCGCCTGCCTGTTTCCGCACAACATTGCATCCAGGTACTATAGGCTCCGTTGGTAATCAACATATCTGCACTCGGCCGTCTACGTGATGCACCAGGAATCTTGATTCGTCAAACTGGGCTACTTTCTTCCAATCATCGACGGTCCAATCTCGATGCTCTTTGGCCCATTTCATGCGTTGTTGGAGATGACGTGCAGTGAGCTTGGAGACCCGGCTGGGCCTTCGGCTACGCAAGCCCATGCGCAGAAGGCTGCGATGAACTGTGTGTTGTGACACATTGCCCTGATCACCACTGTTGCATCTGCAGGTGATGTGTCGCACTGTGACCCTGCGGTCGCTGTGAACAATGCGCGACACTCTCTGCATGTCGTCGCCAACAACGCATGAAATGGGCCCAAGATCATCGAGATTGGACCGTGGACGATAGGAAGAAAGTGGCCTAGTCTGACGAATCGAGATTCCTGGAGCATCACGTAGACGGCCGAGAGCGGATACACCGATTGCCAACTCGCACCTGTATGCACTGCTGGGCGGAAACAGGCCGGCGGCGGCGGTGTTATGCTGTGAGCGATGTTTTCTTGGGACACTTTAGGCCACAATAGCATAATCCCTGACAGCTCTCAGGTATCTGAACATCGTTGCGGACCAAGTTCACCCGTTCATGGCAACTGTGTTCCCTGCCGGTAATGGCCATTACCAACAGAATAATGCGCCATGCCATACTGTCAGAATCGTCAAGGAGTGGTTTGAGGGACATATTGGTGACTTTCTGTTAATCTCCAAATTCACCTGAAATGAACCCAATCAAACATTTGTGGTTCGACTTGGAAAAGCTGGTTCGCACTAAATCACCACCACCCCGAAATGTACTGGAACTGGAGGACCTGCTGTTGACATTATGGTACCAGATACCCCAGGATACCTATCGCTACCTCATCGAATCAATGCTTCGCCGTCTGGTCGCAGTTTTGCGGGCTAAAAGGGGTCCTAGAGCTTATTAGGTAGGTGGTCATAATGTAATGGGTCATCGGTGTATACACCATATCGACTTATATGCCGAAAAACACAATACTATTTGCTTAAAATCTGTATTAGATACTGTATGTGTGTCTATTAATTTTACGTACATTTGACTTTACTTCATTTCTTGTGCGATTTCCATCTGGAAAATACAACAGGATTTTGTGCACCACATTCAAATTTCTGAAGAATTTTTTAAATGTTAAGCTATCGCATAAAAACTTATGAAGGTGCTTTATGCTCAGAAGAATGTAAGAGAAGAATGAAACATTATCGTTCATTAACTCTCTAATTTCGGAAAAGTAAATGGCAAGTTTCCCATCGTCATTTTTTGCTTTCCTATTAAGAACAAGTTTATTTTATGGGCACATTTCACGCATTATTTAATTAATTCCACGTTAAGCTAAGTTTCAGAGTTTCCAATTTTTCCATCTTCCTAATTTCTAGCCTTTCTTTTTGCTTCGTTCTCAAAACTATAGCTGGGTAGTTTTCTCAAGAAGTCTCCACCACTAGTTCGTGTATCTGTATCAGCAAATGTCAGTCAATGAAAAGTTCATTATAAACCGAGACATCGAAGAAATGATTGCTGAGTGCAGACAAACCCGTAATGACCACGAAAATGTTCACAGAGGTGCCATACGAACGAACGAGTTGTATCAGGAAGAGAAATAATCTGAAGGGTCGGATTCTTGAGAGCTCGAGAAACCGATGCACTGCGAAGAGGATGTCTTGGGGACTAATGAAATCCATAGATCGATTCTTTAATAACATGCTTCAGCAAGAATCCGTAAGACACCACTCATGGATGAAATCGCCTAGAAAAGAGAGAAAAAAAGGCTGGGTATGCCAGATCCTGCGCAAGCTATGCTTCTCAAAATTTTTAAGGTGAATCAGAACTACAAAATATAAAATACACTCATCGTCACAAAAAATAGTTGCACCCAGAAGGAAGCAACCGACAGGAATGAAACTTGGTGGGTAGGTTTGACACTGCAAGACTTGCAAACGATTCAGGTATCACGCTCGGCCACGCATGTGACGCTAGCAAGGAGGCGTCGTAGCGATGTGGCTGACCGGCGGCGTCCCGTTGCGCTTGCTTGCCATTCTCACTCCTGCTGTTGTCTTGGTTGCATCCTTTGCAAGTAAAGTATGCCTCGGAAAAAAAGTTCGGAAATAATTCCAACAGTTGGAGAAGTTCGAGAGGGGCCGCACCTTCGGGCTCCGGAAAGCGGGACGGTCTTATCGTCGTAATGCGTGTCATACTGGTCGTGCGGATATCACCATAGCACGCTGTCGGCGGCAGTGGATAGAACAAGGCACGCAGCAACGTCAGGAAAGGAAGAACTAGACGAGCCACGGAAGAACTAGACGAGCCACGGAAAGAGAAGACCGACAGATTGTTCGGCATGCGCAGAGTGACCCAAAAGCTACGATTGCGGATATTCTGCGAGCACTGGTGCCCTCCATGCACCGTCCGATTAGTGCCAGTACCATTGGCAGACGGCTGCACGACCTAGGACTACACGCACGCAGACCGTTACGACGCGACTGCCCTTAACACCATTGCTTCGTCGCCAAAGACTACAATGGTGTCTTTCCAGACTGTTAACGAGCCACTGACAATGGCAGTGGGTGATCTTCTGTGACGAGTCCAGCTTTTGTCTTGGAGGAGACGACCGACGAATCAGTGTGGGAATGCACCGTAGTCAGCGCCAAGATGAACGGTTCGTTGTCAAGCGTTACACCTCCAGAAGGCCTGGTGTCATGGTGTGGGGTACAATTGCCTACGATACCAGATCACCTTTGGTGTTCATTACAGGGCCTCTGACAGCCCAACGGTACGCTAATGGGGTCCCGCAACCAGTGGCCCGACCTTTTCTGAACGCTCACTCCGGTGCGATTTTCCGATAGGCCAACTCTCGATCGCATACTTCTGCTGTCTCGAGAGCTTGCCTTCCAGGCACTGACACTCTACCACATTGTCAGACCTACCGCCGATTGAAAATGTGTAGGGTGCTTTTGGAAGCGCTATCCACACTCCACCCCTACCGCACAATCTGCAGGAACTGCGTGAGAAGATTCAAGGTGCATACGATGGTTTATCGTAGGACACCATTAAGAACCTTTACAAGTTAATGCCGAGACGTCTGGCATGCTGTGTGAGCAAACATGGCGGCCCGACACCATACTGAGAGACATTAAATATTGTCCCCATATCAGTCTCAACGTTTAATCATTTATTGTTCCTGGTAACCTTTACCTTTGCCCTCCCGAATAGCGTTGCGATCCGACACGTCCTTCTGGGTGCAGCTTTTTTTTTTTTTGACGATGAGTGTATTGTGCAGTGTATCTTTCAATACACGGGATTTTCCATAATCATGGGAACAGTTTCAAAACTTAAAAACAAATGCTTACTCATACACCGAAGTATCAAATTATTGTTAGGTTCCATCCAGTCGTGTTCGACTTTTGGTGACTGTACGAACAAACGCCCGCTATCTCAATCTGTTCTCAGCAAGTTCGTGCAACTCTTCCATGGTCAATCTACAAGCTTCCTTGATTCCATCCAATCATCTTGTTCTCTGCCTTCGGCTTCTTCTACTTCCTCCAATTTAGGCAAGCATGATTATTTTTTGAAACCCATTACTGACTCCCACCATATGTCCAAAATACAGTATGTGAGAGTTTGCGTACAGATCATTACCTCAAAGGAGCAGCTGGGGAAATTTTGCCAAATACTGATTGTTCAGTTCTTCTTGTAGTCCATGGAATTCTAAGTAGGCGTCTCCAGGTCTATAATCTAGAAACATCTATCTCTTCTTTCTGTCTCTCTCTCCCCTCAATTCACAACCATACGTACCACAGGAAAGACCGTTTATTTAATCATTCTGATCTGTTGTAATCAGACACGTGCCATCCTCACTTACAGTAGCGAACAAAAGTATTTGGCGAAACACTTTTTCGACCATAATATATTTTCTGCTGGACCAAATCGGGTCATTTTGGGATATGATATGTGTTATTCAGTTGTAAATATGACCCATATGCAGATGGATCAGAAACCTTAACGCAGATCAGGTACCGAGCTTAATCGCAAAGATCATACAAATTGATTAACAAAGTAGGGTTGTATCACATTCATTTAATGCAACGATAACAGAAAACAAGTACGAGAAAACGACAAAACAATAACTAATACTTAGTGGGATAACCACGAGACTTAATAACAGCTGCACAACGGGCCGGCATCGAGTCCACTAGCTTCTCGACGATGACATGCGGAATTCGTGCCCATTCTGCAGACAGCTGGTCGAACTACTGGGCCCTATTCCGGCAGGTTTTCTTCGCACATCGTCTCTCCAGCTCCTCCCACATGTGCACAATGGGGTTGAGGTCTGGAGATTGGCTTGGCCAGTCTAGACGTGTGACCTGTTGCTGCTGGAAGGCTGCCTTCGGTACTCTGGAGGTGTGCTTCGGGTCGTTATGGTTTAGGTGGCATGTTCTGGTTTGCCCATGGGAAGGCATCGTTGATGAGCATGTTCGTGTAGCTCTGGCCGGTCATGAATCCGTCAATCTTGATGATGGGGCCCATTCCATTGCGAGAGAAGGCGCTGTAAACCATGAGCGATCCTCCTCCGCGCTTGACAGTCGGCTGAATGAATTGGGGGTTGAATCTCTGGCCACACGGACGTCGTACGTATCGGATGCCATCACTTCCGAACAAGTTGAACTTGCTCTCGTTGGTGAAAAGCACCTTACTCCAGTCCGCCGCTGTCCAGTGTCGATGACGGCGCGCGAAAACGACTCTGGCTCGTTGATTCTTGACTCCGATGAGTGGTTTCTTGGTGGGGTGTCTTCCATTCAATCCACCAGCAATGAGACGACGGGATATGGTCATTCGGCTGACGTTCAGGTCGTCGCTGTCGCGGAATTCGGTGGAGATGTCCAGAACAGTCAAGGTGGAATCAGCACGAGATCGACGGAAGATGCGTCTATCCTGACGCAACGTAGTGGAACTAGGCCTATCACATCGCGGACTGTTCTCGACGGTCTCAGTCATCTTATAGCATTGCAGGACAGCTGAAATGGACTGGTGTCGAATCTTCAGGGCCCTCGCAATGTCGGTGAGGCGCATTCCGGATTCTATCATGTTCACGGCCGCCTGGCGAGCTCCAACAGGGATCTCCGCCTTTTTACCCATTTCTGAAAACCTAAGATTGACTTATTATCACACTACACATCACAAAACACACAAAAATCACAAGAAAAACATTAATACAGGCAGCAAACAAATGGGTAATAATTGGCGACTCTTGAATATGGCCCATTTCGAACGACAAATTCTCTCTGAGCGAAATACAAACTACGCGGCTTTGTAACTCACGAATCAACACATATCATATCCCAAAATGACCCGATTTGGTCCAACAGAAAAAAATTATGGTCGAAAAATCGTTTCGCCAAATATATTTCTTCGCTACTGTACGTATGTAACTATGACGTTGAGATGGCTTCATAAACAGCTCACTGCAAAGGATTCAGCCGTGTATGGAGCACAGATAGTGACATTATGAAAAGTCCTGATATAAGCGTCTTTAAAAGAGGCATGATAGTGGGCTCTAGGTGGACAAGTGCAAGCATCTCAGGAACGGCAAACCTTTTCGGCTCTGCAGGAACAACCTTATCGAGGGAGTATAATGAGTGGTGCACAAACAACAAACCAGGCAATCAGCGGTCTTCCTACGTGCAGAAACAACTGTTGGGTGATTGAAGGCAACTCCATTGCGTCAAAAGCGCAGTACAACAGTTGTGCAAAAAGAAAAGAACTTAAACATACATAACCTGCCGCAAATTGGCTACAACAGCACACGTCCGCTTTGTCTCCGCGATATTTCTGTAAATTCGTCTTCAGTGGGCACGGGAGCACCAAACTGGGAAAGGGTCACTTCGTCCGATGAATCACGGTTTCAGTTAATACATTCCGATGGAAGGGACAGATGGCGTTAGCAACACGAATAAATAGATCCAGCTGCCTAGGGTTAACTTTAGAAGATGGTGGATGCTGGGTAATCGTCTAGTGTCAGTTTTGGTAGCCCGGCGTTGGGTTCCTTAATATCTTTATAACAAAGTTTGGAAGTCACGAGTTATCTGTATTTCACTGAGGTTCAACCCTTACACGTGCATAGTGTACCACGCGACAAAGCTCGGATCATGACTTGGTGGTTCCAGAAGCACGGCACTGGTTTCAAAATGCTAAAATTGTCCTCACAGACCATAGATCTTAACCGAATTCAACACTTGTGGAATGAGACAGCAATTCATAACAGAAATCCTCCTCCCAAGAACATTCTGCAGTTGACGGGCGCCATAACATCTACTTTGCTGGATATATCTGTTGAATGATACTAGTACTTCGTTGAATCCGTACTACGCCAAAGCAAGACAGTTTGGAAGGCCAAGGTCTGCCGAACACGTTATTAGGTAGGTTCCTGATCTCAAAGACTAAAGTCTGTGACGATTATATATACATGTATATTAAGATAATACAACGTAGTTTGTCACAAATATTTTTTTCAAGCCGACCATCGTTTCGCTTCATCAGGACGAATGGCACGTAAATATTCAAATTGTATATGATATCATAAATGGCGTTTACAGTCACGTCTTTTGGGTAGATGCTTCCAAGCGCTTGATAAAAATGAAATGGGTGCCATGTCATTAACAAGTTGCAAAGACTTCTGATATACACTGACGGAAAAAAATCCCAACACCACGAGAAAATAGTTGTACAGGAATGAAATGGCGGCAATACATTTGTATGGGTAACATATTTAATCGATTAAGGTTTCAAGATCACAGCTTATTGAAAGCGCGAGAAGAGACATTTTAAATGTGAAATGCTGGTACATTAATAACCGGTGTAACCGCCAGAATGTTGAATGCAAGCACGTAAACGTTCATGCATTGTGTCGTACAGGTGCTGGATGTCAGTTTGTGGGATGGAGTTCCATGCCTGTTGCACTTGGTCGGTCAATACAGGGACGGTTAATGCTGGTTGGGGGTGACGCTGGAGTTGTCGTCCAATGATGTCCCATACGTGCTCGATTGGTGAAAGATCTGGTGATCTAGCAGGCCACGGAAACATGTAGACACTCTATAGAGCATGTTGGGTTACAACAGCGGTATGCGGGTGAACGTTATCCTGTTGGAAAACACCCCCTGGAATGCTGTTCATGAATGGCAGCACAACAGGTTGAATCACCAGACCAACGTACAACTGTGCCGTCAGGGTGCGTGGGATAACCACGAGAGTGCTCCTGCTGTCATAGTAAATTGCTCCCGAGACCATAACTCCAGGTGTAGGTCCAGTGTGTCTCGGCCGCAGGCAGGTTGGTTGCAGGCGCTCACCTGGCCTCCTTCTAACCAACACACGGCCATCACTGGCACCCAGGCAGAACCGGCTTTCATCAGAAAACACAACAGATCTCCACTCCGTCCTCCAATGAGCTCTAGCTTGACACCACTGACGTCGCAAACGGCAGTGGTTTGGAGTAAGTGGAATGCACGCTACAGGGCGTCTGGCTCGGAGCTGTCCTTCAAGTAACCGATTTGTAACAGTTCGTTGTGTCACTTTGGTTGCAACTGCAGCTCGAATTGCTGCCGCAGACGCGGTACGATGCGCCACGGCCATACGCCGTACACGGCGGTCTTCCCTCTCAGTAGTGCCACGTGGCCGGCCGGAACCCGGTCTTCTTGAGGCAGTACCTTCCCTTGACCACCGCTGCCAACAATCATGCACAGTGGCTACATTCCTGCCAAGTCGTTCTGCAATATTGCGGAAAGAAAATCCCCCTTCTCGTAGCCCTATTACACGACCTCGTTCAAACTCCGTGAGCTGTTGATAATGGCTTCTTCGTCTTCTTAAAGGCATTCTTGACTAACATCAGTGCACTACGTCGAATCTCAACGATAACTAACGCTCACGAACGTTACAGCGCGTATTTACAACAAACCTGCTTTGCATGTTCCGAGGGGCGCTACTAGCGCCACACGTATGCGCCGAGCGCGAAATTTGCATAGACGTCATTTTACAGATGTACTCTCACCGCCTACCAACTGTCGTTTATCTAACACAACCCCTTCTTGGTGTTGGGATTTTTTTCCGTCAGTGTATATGGAAAGCTTCCAAAATATCAAGTTTGGTGGTTGAATCTGGCTTGTCCATTAGTTTTGCTTCTTCAAAGAGAAATTTTCGGTCCTTTTCGTAACAGTGTTTAGCCATAGATGACTTCTTTAGGCCACAGTTCCGAATGTAGGTCTTGTGCTCCTTCAATCGAAAACGCAAGGCTCTACGGGTCTGTCTTATATACGAAGCGCCACATTCACATGGAATTTGGTAAATTCCCCAAGAGTTTTTGTCTTCAACATAGTCCTTTGATCCTACAAAGCTCATTTTGTTTATGGGTTTAAAAATCACCTTAAAATTAAAAGTTTTGAGAATTTTTGAAATTTTGAAGGCAATGTCACGGGAAAATGGAATAATGGCAAAATTATCTCGCAATGGGCGCATCACAGGAGTTAACGTGGAGATAGGGTTCGGTTTCCGAAATTTCGTTAGAGCTTTGTCTATAATGGAAGGGTTGTATCCTCGCTGTACTGCAACACGTTTAAGGAAATAAAGTTCTTTTTCCAAACTGTCTTTATCTTAACATACATGTATCGCGCGATATACGCTACTGTAAAAGGCGCTGAGTTTTTGTTGCCAAAGGTGATTGGACTTGGAGGTGAGAAAACAGCGAAAGGCTTCCGATAAATTGTGGTTGCGAGAGATCCATTTGAGCGAGTTACCAGGACGTCAAGGAATGGTAGACATCCGTTATTTTTAGTTTCGTAGCTGAATTGAATGTGAGGATCAAAGGAATTTATAAGTTTAACTAATTCCGGAATTTCAGAATGTTTTCCCTTTCATAGAACGAAAGTATCGTCTACATATCGTATCCATAAGTCAAATTTTACGAGTTTGAAAAGTTTTTCTTCAAATCGACGCATGTAGATTTCACATAGTATATGTGACAGTGGGTTGCCCATGGCTAGAACTTCCGTCTGTTCATAAAACGTTCCACGGAAAGTAAAACTATTCTGTTTTATGCAAATATCCACTAGTCTTGTTATTTCTTCTGCTTCAGGTTGGCTGTAATGATGCTCTATAGGACTTGGGTTTTAGGGATTTCAGAGCTCCTTTTACTGGAACATTGAAAAAATAAATATTTGTGACAAACTACGTTGTATTATCTTAATATACACTGCTGGACAATTGCTCAGGACGGATCATAAACGGCTATATAGCGCATAAAAAAGTAAGTGTGGTTGGATGCCAAGTGACATAAAAAAATGTCAGAATGCCAGGACATTACAAGAAAGACAATTTATTGTGCTCTGAAATCCAGAAGGCTTTGGAACGTGTTCAAGGGACAAACAGACCATTTTGTGCAGAATACGTAAACGTGAAAAAAATGCAATTACCGTCCGCAGGCGTTCCGGCGTAAGATGTCAATACGGGATATGGCCACCATGGAGGGCGATGCAAGATTCCACACGTCGTGTCATGCTTTGCACAACATTATCAAGCAGCTGTTGGGGTAATTTATCCCATTCCTCTGTCAGTGCTCGGATGAGGGTGTCCTTGTTTATTGGAGGGCATTGGAGACCAGCAAGACTCCTCCCTAAAGCATCCCACACATTTTCAATGGGATTCAGATCTGGAGAACGTGCTGGCCATACGAGGCGCTGAATATCCTCGCTCTCAAGACACTCCTGGACAGCAACTGTTCGATGACAAGTTGCGTTGACGTCCATGAAAATGAATCTATCACCGACAGCACCACGGCACATGCGAACATGAGGTAGCAGAACATCATTAATGTATCGTTGGCCAGTCATAGTCCCAGTTGGAAGCACATAGAGGGACGTACGGCCATTGATCATGATGCCAGCCCATACCATGACACTACATGTCAGATATCGGTCCCTTTCCTGTATGTTTGCTGGACAATATGCAGTACCACTATCATGCCAGATCAGTTGTCGTCGACAATCAGACGATAGACTGTATCTACTCTCATCTGAGAAGAGGACAGCAGACCAGTCGTTATCAGTCCAATTGCAATGTTGATGGCACCATTGCAAACGGGCGGTACGGTGACGTCTGGACAATGGGATGCACACAACAGGACGGCGGGCGTATAGTCCTCCTTCATGCAAACGTCTGGCGACAGTTTTTCGGGAGATCCGCTTGCCAGTAGCAGCCATAAACTGATTTGCTACCTCACTAGATGTGCTGCGCCGGTGTCTTTTTGTTGATAGCACTATGTACCGATCTTTTGCAGGTGTCGTACTGCGAACACGACCTCCCCCGTGACGTTCGCTACACTCTCCATTTGTTTGAAATGATTTTCAAAGCCTTGAAACAACACTGTGGCTGACGTCGAACTCCCTGGCAACATCTGTTATTTTTCGCCCTTCTTCAATCTTGCCAATAATATGGCCACGCATAAAATCATCTAGGTGATGTCGGGAAGAAATACTGAAAATTGCAAGTTCGTCAATTGATTCTTTCCCTTTCAACTTTGCGTTTGAACAACAACGGTCAATACGCGTCAAAACCTTTATATCTGTTATCAGCGCTATGACGTCACGAACAAGTTCGGCAATCCAAAATTTGCATACGCACAACACGTCTTACTGTATCCCGCACTTATGCTAATTTCCACATTTTCCTGCCTTCCATTTTATGGTTGCTATCGTTGCTATTGTCATCCGTCCTTAGCAATTGTCCGGCAGTGAATATATTAGGTAGGTGTGTCTAATACATTCTTTGAAAAAAAGTAAAAAAACGAAGCACCCAGAAGGAATCATCCGATCGAGATTAAATTAGGTATGGCCAACGTGTATGTACAGTAAAGAAACTAATTGCAGTTCCAGAGCAGTTGAGCCAGTTATTCCGATAAAACAGCTACACGAGTGAAACAAGTCAATAACGTTGCAGCGCTACCTCTGGCTCGGATACATGAGGTTACCCGCCTGGTAACTCTTCTGTATCACTGAACTCCTCTTGGCATAGACGCATTGAGTTCACGGATGCTGTCCTGAGGTATAGCATGCCAGACGGTGTCGAAATTGCGGTCCAGTTCGCTGACATTCCGGGATGGACGTAGGTGGTGTCTCATCATATCCCAAACATGCTCGATCGGTGAGAGGTCGACTGGCCACGGAAGGATGTCGAAATTGCGGGGGCAGGCCTTGGAGAGGTGTGCCGTGTGTGGCTGGGCATTATCCTGTTGAAAAATAGCTCGGGGATGCTGCGACAGGAATGGCAACACAACAGTTCGAAGAATGACGTCGTCGTACGGCTGAGCAGTGAGGGTAGTACGGAGGACTACCAACGATGTCCTCCGTACTACCCTCACTACACGACTCGCACACCGGAAATGACTGTCTGGCTCCCCCAGACAGTCATTTCCGGTGTGCTAGTCGTGTAGCGTTCCACGGTAAAGGCAGGATCCGTGCGCTGGCCGGCTCGTCTCCAGACACGTATGCGCTGGTCATCTGGGCTAAGTGCAAACCGTGACTCATCACTGAAGACAACATGACGCCACAGGACATTATCCCACGTTGATTGGGCTCGACACCACTGTAACCAGTGCCGACGATGCTGGCTGGTTAGTGGTAGGCGGCGTAGTGTCCTTCTCGAATGTAGTCCCCGTGCCGCAAGTCGTCTGGCAACGGTCCGGATGACTACGTCCGTAACTTTAGATGACGCAACGTGGCCACATCCGTACCTGTAGACAACGCAACATGGCCACGGATGGTTGACAGCGACGAATTTCGTTCTGTTTGTGCGGCTCTCACAGTCGCTCTATACTCGCGTTCTGTCGTTGCTCTCGGCCGTCCACTGCCCGAGTGCCGCTGGGTTGTGCCCTCCTCGACCCATTGGCGCACAACATCGTCCGATTGCTGCGTCACTCTGATCCAAATATCTGGTGATACTGCGAGGTGACCAACCGGCCTCCCTCAGCCCAATAACACGTCCTCTTTCAAACTCGCTCAATTGCTTGTGTTGTGCACGGATCCGACGTCGAGGCATCCTCATAGTCCGTGGAGATTAATGCAACCGCAATCCGCTGCCACAATTCCCTCTGCGTTCGAGTTTTGCTCTTGATGTACCCTCCTCGATGAGCGGCTCCTTTACGCTGTCGCGCCCTACTATTCAGTTATTGGTCGTTATTTTTAATCATTTGCATATTTAGCCCTGCGGTGCTTGCGTGAGGAGTTACATTAGGATCGAACAACTTTCTCGGGGTGCTTCGTTTTTTGTTTGTTGTTGTTTTTGGCAAAGTGTGTAATTTGTTACTTCAGTGTATTTGCATTAAGTTAGCAGCAGCATAGTCAGAAGGATTTAAATGTTTTCACAGTCTCTCCAGAGTCAAACGTTCCCTCAAAAGAGAACTTCCAAACCCATGAACAGGAAAACAAAGATCTACCCGTTTGCCTTATCTTTCCCTAAATAGCATGCTTCTGAAAACTTTCCATGAGGGGTTTATCAGGAGTACTGTTTACTGAAGTGATAGACGTATGGTGGCCCACGGGATGAGTGATGACGCAGATCTCATTTTGCGCAGGTTTCCATTAAGGATCTCAATTGGGAAGTGAAATCACTATCAACAGATAACCAAGAGCCTGCAATGTTAACGGTTTTCGGAGAAAGTCGCCCAAATTAATTTTTAAATGTGAATTGACATAGGCATCGCTCTTTCCACGTTTTCCTTAATTAACACACAGCAACCGAAAAATTGTTATCCGGACACCCTGGGATCGAACCCCAGATCTCTCGATAACTAGCCGAGTGCGTTCGCCTTACACTACGGTGGGCCAACAATTCACGGCGCTATGTGTGTTTATCTGCCAGCATCTGACTTCACAAATCCGTAAAGATGGGCTTGGAAGATTTTCATTATTGTTTAAAGCTCGAACCGAAATTCGCATTGCTACAATCGCTTTCCAATCACAAATTATTTTAATTGGCGCGCAACACCCATACAATTCTTTTTTTTCCTTTTTTTTTATTGGGGGTTTAGCGACCACCATGAGCAATTCAATGGGCTATAAGCAGTCGCCCGTCCCTAATTTAGGGTCACTGGTTCCAGGGAAGAGAGAGAGCTAGTGCGTAAGACAAACACAACATCCATGCCTCACCGGGATTTGAACGCGGACCCATCTCGGACGAATGATCAGAGACCACTGCGCCACAGGGACGGCAATTCTTTTTCTTTAGACGACAACAAATAACCGATTCTTAATGCTTGTATTGTATTTAGGTTGCACACTCATAATCAATTATAAATACGTGCATACATTAATATACACTATATTGACAAAAATCACCGGACACCCTTCAAAAGCGAATGAACGGATCCGCTGCGTTGTTAAGATGCGTGGTACAGCTGCAAATGGTATAAAAACAAGGTTGTTGCTGACTGCGATCGTATCGCACTGTGAGGTTGAGTGAAAATTTCGCGGCGGGAGAGAACTGACTTTGAGAAAGGAAAGATTGTTGCGTGTTATATTAGTGGGTTGTCCATAAGAGAAACCGAGAGGTGTTTAAAGAATGAGAAACGGAGGAGCGTTTTAATTAACCGAGAGGTGTTTAGAATCGAGAGACATACCCAAGTCAACTGTTTTGGATGTACTGAATAAGTGGAAGACACATGGCGTGCCTGAAGCAGCAAAACGTACCGGCAGACCACAGAATATCAGTGATACAGGACATCGAAGCCTCAAGAGAGTCGTTACAGCTAATCGCCGGAGTACTGCACAAGACGTCAGTGTGCAGGTGAGCAAAAATGCTGAAATCTCGGTATGTACACGTACCATTCGCATAGAACTTCATTCCATGGGTTACCGTGGTCGTGCGGCTGCTCATAAGCCGTTCATCTCCACTCGGAATGCTACTCGTCGTTTAGCATGGTGTAAAGAACATTTATCGTGGACCGTAGATCAATGGAAACGGGTCCTAAGAACTAATGATTCCAGATACACGATCCATCAGTCTGATGGCCGTGTGTAGGTATGGCGGCAGCCGGAGGAACGCTATTTACCACAGTGTACTGTTCCTACGGTCAAGTTTAGAGCTGGCAGTGTACTCGTGTGGGGGTGTTTTTTGTGGTATGGTCTCGGCCTATTGGTAATCGTGGACAAACCTGTTAACCAGCACGCCTACCTCGATATTCTGGACAATTATGCCCTAACAACTCTATGGCAATACTGTGGAACGAGCCTTGTTGGTACGAGCAGGATAATGCACCGAGCTAAGAAACAAGGACTGTTACGGCGTGGTTTGACGATAATTCCGTATCTTGCGTGGACTGGACAGCATAGATCCCTGATCTTAATCCCATAGAGCACCTAGGATGAATTAGAGCGCCGCATAAGAAGTTTGGAACCAATGCCTACTACTAAGCAACAGTTAACGGCAGCATTATATACTCAATGGAAGCGCATACCTATACCGCTATGTTCCAAAACCTTGTCGAAAGCATGTTTTGAAGAGTCAGTGCATGTATAACGCCAAAGGGGGACCGACACCGTACTTATCGTATGTCGATAAAGGCTATGTTGTGTTTCTCTTCTAGGTGTCCGGTGACTTTTGTCAATATAGTGTATGTTACATCAGGTTTTTCTAATCTGTACTGCCAATAAAATTGCGTGCGGTCTTCAAGACCTGAAAACATTCAGCCTTGACCCTTTAGGAGGCAGAAGTTGACAAAACCTGATTTACATAATTTAGGTTGCTTTTCTGAAACGATTACTACGATCAATCTCAGATGTCTTCACGATGGTCACAGATAATATTCTGCAATGGGTTTACTTGGACTTCAAACACAAGTTAAATGCTGTGCGACGACATGGGTTCACATAGAAATCAGGTACAAATAAAAAAAGAGATATATTTCTCTTTTGCATTACATTGCAAACTTCTAAAAGATACCTACAACGGTTTTAATGAATTTTTCAAACGTTTGCTACAATTCGAGAACCGCCGATAATCGAATTTTTCATGCAAATACTATCTGAGAGAAATGGCAACAGAAGTATTACACTCATCGTCAAAAAAATAGTTGAACCCAGAACGATGTGTCGGATTGCAATGCTATTGGGGAGGAAGGTAAAGGTTACCAGGAACAATAAATGATTAAACATTGAGATTTATATTGGGCAATATTTATTGAGCTACACGCCAATAAGCAGTGTCTCTCAGTACGGCGTCGGGCCACCATGTTTGCTCACACAGCATGCCTCGGCATCGTGTTGTACAGGTTCCTAATGGTGTCCTGCGATAAGCCATCCCATGCAGCTTGAATCTTCTCACGCAGTTTCTGCAGATTGTGCGGTAGGGGTGGAGTGTGGATAGCGCGTCCAATAGCATCCCACGCATTTTCAATCAGCGATAGGTCTGGCGATGCGGTTGGCCATGGCAGAGTGTCAGTGACTTGAGTGCCAGCTCTCGAGACAGCGGCAGTATGCGGACGAGCGTTGTCCTGTTGGAAAATCGCACCGGAGTGAGAATTCAAAAAAGGTAAGGCCACCGGTAGCAGGACCTCATTAACGTAACGTTGGACTGTCAAAGTGTCTGTAATGAACAACAAAGGTGATCTGGCATCGTAGGCAATTGCACCCTACACCATGACACCAGGTCCTCTGGATGTGTGACGCTCGACAACAAACAGTTCATCTTGGCGCTAACCACGGTGCCTCCACACACGCATTCGTTGGTCGTCATCTCCAAGACAAAAGCGGGACTCGTCACTGAAGATAATCCGCTGCCATTCTGAATTGCTCCATGGCAGTCTGGCACGACATCATTGCAATCTTTGGCGACGATGCAGTGGTGATAAGGGCAGTCGTCGTAACGGTCTGCGTGCGTGTAGTCCTACGTCGTGGAACCATCTGCCAATGGTGCTGGCACTAATCGGACGATGCATGGAGGACACCAGTGCTCGCTGAATATCCGCAATCGTGGCTGTTGGGTCACTCCACGCATGTCGGACAACACGTCGGTCCTCTCTTTCCGTGTTTCGTCTAGGTCTTCCATACTCTTCCTGTCGCTGCTGCGTGCCTTGTTTGATACACTACCGCCAACAGCGTGCTATGGTGATATCCGCACGACAGGTATGGCGCGCAATACGGCAATAAGACCGCCCCGCTTCTTGGAGCCCGACGGCGTGGCCCCACTCGAAGTTCTCCAACTGCTGGAATTGCTTCCAAACTTTTCTCCGAGTCATCAAGTGAGGGTTACATTGATGAAGAAATTAATCGGCGTATAAAACTTGCCTGGAGAGCATTTGGAAGAAACAGCATAATTTTCAAGAGCAATATGCCTATATGTTTTAAAAGAAAAGTGTTTGATCAGTGCATCCTTCCAGGGCTTACGTATGGTGCAGAGACGTGGATCTTAAATAAAAGAGACATACAAAGGCTGCAGGCAACTCAAAGCAGCATGGAGAGGTGCATGCTTGGTGTAACCCGGAGAGATAAGAAGAGGAACTCGTGGATCCGAAAAATGACAAGAGTGGAAGACATCATAATCAGAGTTAAATCACTGAAATGGCTATGGGCTGGATATACCGCCAGAAGGACAGATCATCGATGGACAGTCGAAATTTTAGATTGGATTCCAAGGAACAGGAAAATACCCAGAAGAAGACCGCATGGGAGATGGGTGGATGAAATTCGAAAGTATGCGGGAGTAACATGGGGGAGACTGGCACAAGACAGACCGTTGTGGAAGAGGCTTGGATTGATAATGGTTGACAATGATGATGATGATTACTACTTCGCCTGTAGGCATTCGATGAGTTTTCATCATTTGTAACAGATTTCTGTGATTTTTACCTTCCAAAAACATGAGAACTATGTTGCCATAGCTACTGCAATTTTCACAAATCAATCTTGTGAATGAAACAGTGGTTAATTTGTACTATAGTTCCGAGAAATTATTTGAAGGATTTATTTTCTAAATTTTAGGTGAAATAGCGCTTTACTGGAAATGCTCACCGATAAAATAACTGACGAAGGTAGGCACCTGGTATTTTAATCTGGGTTTAATTCTTTCAGTATTGAATGCGATGATTGGATCCTTAATTCTTTCAGTATTGAACACACAATGATTGGATCATACAGATATTCCGAAAACAAACCTTCCGCTGCAGAACGTAGTCCCAAAATATGAGAAGCTTTTGCATTCTAAAAATACTACAAATAGCTGCTATTAAATTTGATGTTTTCCACCCTTCTTGTGGAATTTTACAATTTTCTTCTAAAATTTACATTTCGGAATTTTTTTCTTTTTGTTTGTCATTTAATGGAGCCTAGATGCTAAGGTCAGGTGATGCGTCAGGTGATGCGTAACATCACAGCCTCTCCTTGACAAATGTCAACCTCGCCTTCTCGTGGTGCATCCTGTTCCCACTAAAGGGGCTCTGACGACCGCCAATAGCGGTATAACTATATCATCGGGATTAGAGGAAATTCTATCCCACACTCACCAACCCGCTTGGCCAGCGTGGTGAGTTATGGCCAAACCCCTCCAAAATGATTCCACAACTTAAAGCTTGGCCCTCAGTCTCCGGCAGCTGGAATGTACCTGGCCAAGGCAGCGGCCAGTGCGACATGAAGGCAGAGGGTGCTAAGAATCCCCGGAGGACCGGACTAGGCTGCCATCTGATGCTGACCTTGGCTACGTATAACGGACGCTCCCTATCTTCTGATTCAAGGCTTCTTGAATTGGAAGAGGAACTACAAAGGATCAAGTGGGACATCGTGGGGCTAAGTGAGGTAAGGAGAAAAGGAGAAGATCTCATCGAACTGAAAAGTGGACATCTCTTCTACTATCGTGGGACAGATACTGGCAGAACTAGTGGTGTTGGATTTATAATAAACAAGAAACTGAAGGATAAAGTTGTAGAAGTTGAAAGTTCCTCTGACAGAGCTGCACGACTTGTTATCCAACTCTCGAAAAGATACCAGGCTCAGATTATTCAAACTTATGCACCCACCACAAGTCATCCTGAAGAAGAAATTGAAGAATTTTATGAGGAAATTTGTCATCTAAATAATAAAGGTAAGCAGCACTTGAAAATAATTATGGGGGATTTCAATGCAAAATTAGGGCAACGGCAACAGAATGAAACTTCAGTAGGTAAATTCGGTCACGGCAACAGAAACTAGCGTGGAAATACTCTCGTTGAGTTTGCAGAGGCAGAAGGGTTTTTCATCTTGAACTCCTTCTTCAAGAAAAAGCCACACAGGAAATGGACATGGAGACATCCAAATGGGACGGCAAGTGAAATTGATTTTATTATGTGTAACAAAAAATTCGTCATAGAAGACTGCAGTGTGCTAAACAAGTTCAACACAGGTAGTGACCATAGATTGGTGAGATGTAAGATGCACCTCAACACTAAACTTGAACGTGGCAAGCTCATAAGACAAACAAAATCTATGACATAACCAACCTTAAAAAACACCATAATACCTTCAAGTTGGAACTGAAGAACAGGTTTCTCTGCTTTAGAAGGCCTAACATCGGAAGAAGTGGACATCTCTGAAGTTAACAGAAAAGTAACCAAAGCTCTTATGGAAACAGCAACAAAATTAGCTGGGTCTAAGAACAAGTTGCATGTAAACAAATTATCAGGAAAAACGAAAATGTTGATGCAAAAAAGAAGAGAGATGAGGACAACTAAAGAAGATGTGACTTCCAAAGTGGAATATATAGAGCTATGCAAGACAGTAAGAAAAAGTATCACTGAAGACGTAAGAAAATCCAACTGTGAACTAGTGAGGAAAGCAATTGAAAACAACCAAAGCCTAAAGATAGCAAAGGGACATCTCAGTAAGGGAAAAAAACAGATTATGGCACTGAGAAAAGAAGATGGTTCTGTAACAAGAAATAGAGGCGAAATTTTGACAAGAGTGAAAGATTTCTACTCCAAATTATATGAAAGGAATGATACATGCACTCCAGACATCATGAAAGATAATAGTACCAGAGTTCCTCCAATCCTTCCAGCAGAAGTTGCACATGCAATCAAGAACATGAAGCGGGGAAAAGCTCCAGGAGAAGATGGAATTACTGTAGACATCATACAAGAAGCAAGTGTATAATGAATAAACTTCTTCTTCCAGCTAATTATAATGAATAAAGCTTTCAACTAAGCTAAGTAATGTTTTATAATGCTTCTACTACTGAATTATATGCTCGTACTAAGCTTCTAATAGTGAATTCAAATGGTTGTTGTTACTAGTTAATTAAGATCATGAATAAAGTCTCCTGCTAGTAGTGTAGTAATAGTATTGAACAAACTTATAACTGGTAGTAATGTTGTAGCAGTAATTAGGATGAATAAAGTCTTAACGCTGGTTGTTAATAATAATAATAAACTAATGACATACACCTAACAGCCAGACAGAGATCTGACAAGAACTATGAATTGAGAAAGACGTACTTACGAAAAGCTCTTTTATTATATAACTCTGGAATCATCCAACGCTCACACACAACTCGTTTCACAATAATGAAGAATCAAACTAATCACATAGAACGAAGCTCTCAATACAACAACAACAACAAGCTCTCTCCTTCAGATAAACCAACGCTCTCCGTACAACAACAAACGCTCTCCGTACAACAACAAACGCTCTCCGTACAACAACAAACGCTCTCACTAGATATCGCTGAACGCGCCTATTTATACTGGCTACCACCACGTCATGACTTACACTCTTTGCCAGGTCTCATTCAGCGGGTGAAATAACATCTCGTTCAGTAAGAAGATAATTTACATAGAAAAATAAAATAACCAGAGATAGTAAAATCAAAAGGAAAGTGAATCGAGAGTATACGTTACAAGTGGAGAAATCGAAACAGTACTCGCCCAAATTTTCACTCGATGCCTTAATGAAGGAAAGATTCCTGAGGATTGGAACACCGCTACAATGATCCTGCTACATAAGAAAGGTGACATTGAGGATCTCGGAAACTACAGACCTATCAGCCTCCTATCAGTAGTTTATAAAATCTTCACTAAAGTTCTTTCACACAGCTTGAAGGTAACACTGGACATGGCTCAACCGAGAGAACAAGCTGGATTCAGGAGTGGCTACAGCACAATA
The DNA here is from genome assembly GCA_039090855.1 of Macrothele yani. NCBI lineage: Eukaryota > Metazoa > Arthropoda > Arachnida > Araneae > Macrothelidae > Macrothele > Macrothele yani. The sequence goes on from CM076996.1 coordinate 123,838,027, forward strand.
GATCATATCCACGTACTGAGAGAATTAATTGAAAGAGCGAGGAAATATGAACTTCCATTGTGCATGGCTTTTATCGATTATGAAAAAGCCTTTGATTCGGTGAAACCATCAGCAGTTACAATGGCTCTGAAAACCTGCGGTATTGAAGATGCATACATTAATATTATTAATAACATCTATGAAAATGCAAGTGCAAAGATTCGGCTGTTTGAAAATACAACACACATAAAAATTGGAAAGGGAGTGAGACAAGGTGACACCATATCTCCGAAGCTCTTTAATGCCACATTGGAGGGTGTTTTTCAGTCGCTGAGCTGGGAAAACAATGGGATGAAGATTAATGGAGATTATCTAACCCACCTTCGTTTTGCTGATGACGTAGTCATTTTTGCATCTACCCCATCAGAGCTGCAGAGTATGATCCAGGAACTTGCTAACAAGAGTAAAGAAGTGGGATTAAAAATGAACTTTCAGAAGACAAAAGTGATGTTCAATGCTTTTACAAGAAATGAAGATTTATCGATTGATGGAGAAAAGCTGGAGATAACAGACACGTACGTTTATCTTGGACAGCAGATATAAAGTGAGGGTCACATTGATGAAGAAATTAATCGGCGTACAAAACTTGCCTGGAGAGCTTTTGGAAGGAACAGCATAATTTTCAAGAGCAATATGCCATTATGTCTTAAAAGAAAAGTGTTTGATCAATGCATCCTTCCAGTGCTTACGTATGGTGCAGAAACGTGGACCTTTACTAAAAGAGACATACAAAGGCTGCAGACAACTCAAAGCAGCATGGAGAGGTGCATACTTGGTGTAACCAGGAGAGATAAGAAGAGGAACTTGTGGATCCGAAAAATGACAAGAGTGGAAGACATCATGATCAGAGTTAAATCCCTGAAATGGCAATGGGCTGGACATACTGCCAGAAGGACAGATCATCGATGGACAGCCGAAATTTTAGATTGGATTCCAAAGGACAGGAAAAGACCCAGAAGAAGACCACATGGGAGATGGGTGGATGAAATTCGAAAGTATGCAGGGGTGACATGGAGGAGACTGGCACAAGACAGACCGTTGTGGAGGAAACTTGGGGAGACCTTCGTCCAGCAGTGAATTGATAATGGTTGACAATGATGATGATGAGATGCTGCTTTAAATTTAGTGCAAAGTGGTGATGCCCCATTGGGTAATAAATTTGCGTAGAAAGCGTGTTTTTGGTTCATTTTGAAACCGCCATATATCACCGCTTGTCTAATCTTTAAAAAAAAAAATTCAAAATCGCATCGTTGAATTGAAATTTATTCGTTTAGTTGGCATATGTTCCTTCCTGCTTGATGAATTCAATAAGACGACGTGTTCGCGTCCTCCTAGCCATAGAGAAAAATGAAAATAAAAGGGCGTCTAATAACAATTCTTGCCGTGTGACCTTGAGGAGGATAAGATGACTAAGCCACGGGAAGCGTGGAGCTCTGCGCGGAATCTTTGCCTGTTTTGCTCAATAGCTTTCCTGACTCGGAAATCAATGGAGCAGTATGAAGCAGAGCTTGTCTCAGGACGAATGCCAAGCTCAGCGAGAAAACAGGAAGTTACCGCAGGAAGTGGACAGTCGAAAGAATATTATCCCATCGAAGTTGCTTATACATAGCGTATTCTGTTGCTCTCTTTCTATCACTTCCCTGATTCCCTCGTCTCAGTCTCCTTTTCCTTTCTTCTTTTTTCTGCTGCAGATCCCTGCATCTTTCTTGAATTGACCTGTCTTCTTGGTCAGTAACTAAACTTGTTCTATTTTGTGCCGGTTACTGAATCAATATTAACCCTTCCTATCTCTCTGTCTCTTACTATCTCTCATTTCCATTCTCTGCGGTACACTTCATTAATTCTCTTTCTCCATCTGCTATGACTAGAGCAGTAATTTTATCGCGGGAAAAAAAGGCAAAATTCGCAAGGCGGTCGCGGGGTAATTTATGAAATTTGGCGAAAAGTTCGCGACTGATGATATACACTAAATTTCAAAAAAAAAAAAAAAAAGTTTACCAAGTTAAGAAGCAGTAATACAAATGTACGTGTCATGGCGAAAATTTTAACCTCTGTTGAATTTCAGAAAGACCTGATCAATCTTTCTGTTGGTTTATCAGAGATTAATTAATGCAAAATTTTCTCCCATGACATACGTTAGAAGAAAATTCCTGGTTGAAAGGCAAAGGAATTCGTGCGCAAAATTCGCTTGTCTTAATCACAACCAGGAAAACAAAATTTCATGTTAAGAAAAAAAAAGAAAAACAGAATAATATTTGATTTAACTGACTTTGGGGTTTTGGAAATATTAATTTTATCTGTTCTTTTATCGCGATAGGAAAAGGCGAGTAGGTGTGCAGCTCAGAGAATCAAAATTAATTTTACTTTCACATCACGGAATGAGAAAAAAGGCGTTTCTGAGAAAAAAAAAAAAAAGAAGTTGTGAGAAAAGGAAATCTTCTTTCAGATCGGCCGTTTTAAGGATTCGGTAGAAGTCGCTCAGAAAATGTTGCAGAAATGCTCTTAGGGGGTTGGCGTGGTTCTATTTCTGGGACAAGGTCACAGCCGCACATAGGAAGTTACTTGGTCCCTACGTGTGAAGGTCAAGTCCTCTCCCCTGGCTGACCGAAGATGCCATGTGCCTGGTAACATTTATTTTTTCCGTTGAGAGTGCTGGACGCTGCAACGATGCTGCCCGAGTGAAAGTCAGAGATCACTCGAGGCGTGGGAGAGAGAGCCGTGGTATGCAGGGCCGCTGTTACTAGGGAAAATTTCGGCCAATCAGGGGTCGGCATTTTCCAACACCCCAGAGTTCTTTTACACTTTGAGACGCTTGTCTCAGGCACTCTTGCTCTTGTCCTTGCTCTTGCTGGCCGGCAGAAAAAGGGGACGGCCGAGTTTTCTCCTCGCCTTTTTGGTGGGGAGAGGACTCACAGAAAACAAACGAGTTTTTTCTTGACTGCCTTTGCTGACCACCACAATGTGACACTCTGGCTCTGGGCTGCTTATTGAAGGGTTGACGATGTAGAACGCAGTTAAAGCGGCATTCCGCCGGCCGGGAACTTCGCCCTGGCAAGAAAAATGGCGGGGAGGCGACAGGCTAAGACGATGTCGTTCGTGGAGAGGACTTAGCCGAAAAAAAAAGACATGCCTTCTCCCTTATTGATATCCCGGAAAGAGAGGGAGGGCCCAGCCCAGCACATCTACAGCTTCTCCATTCTGTTGCTACTCCCAAAAGAAGGCCTGCTTCAAAGGCCGGAGGAAAGAAGCCAAAAACAGTTTATCTCATCCCAAAGTTTCAGAAAATGGTTTGGGGAGGCTCTTCCCTGCAGGTCATCAGGAAGCTCATTGCTGCTAATCACCAGGTGGATATTGAAGGCTCTCTCCCTTTCATCAAAAAGGTACCTCGAGTCTGCAGCTGCCAGCGATGCCCTTGTTCAGGAAAAAAAGGAAGACATGGAAGACGAACCACCGAGACTGTGGTTGTGCCAGGACCGTGAACTGTTGTGAGAGAAAAAAAAAAAAAAAAACATAAACGAAAAATGAAAAAAAAAAAGGACGCCTGCTCAAAGGTAATGCTTTAGTCCATATCTTTTAGTATTGATACATAAAAGCCCACGCAGGTACCTAGGATTCGAGCTGAGGATAATAATAAAAAAAAAAAGTAAGTTTTTTTTTGCCTCTGATTGTGGCTGTGTTGTTCAGTTTTCAAAAATAAAATTTATTAGTTCCTCAGGTATGAGTTCAGAAAGAGAAAAAAAAAGAAAGGGGAGTGAAAATGCTTTCATTTATTTTTTTTTCTTTTGTGTCGTCATGTCTGGTATTTTAGCAACTCCCCAGGCCAGTAAATTGTAATGTATCCGAAAAATTTGGTTTAATGTTTGAGCACAGTGAATTTTGGTGCATCGATTGTAGTTTAGTTGGGCATGTGAAAATTGAAAAGCAGTGTCATTGGGATTCCGTGTGTGATGAAATAATTGTAAACATTTTTCTCTAGCCTTTTACAGCGTTGAGTTTTTTTTCCTGAGTGAAGATAAATTATGGGATGATTTATATTGGGATTTTGGGAGCATATGTATAGTGTGATGAAATTGGAAACCTAAAGTGCTGTTTACATTCTTTGAGTGTTGAGTGTCGAAATTAAGAGTGTTGGTGTGTTATTTTGGGTACCGGTATTTTACATGCTCCAGATGAGTGTTAATCTCCCAATGGAAAGGGGTGATCTTAGGGCAAGCCTGGGAACTTGTCCTAAGGCAGAAAGCTCTGAGTAGGGAATTTTCACCAGGATGCGATATGTGCAAAATAGAAGTTAAGGTTAGTATTTCACAAAAAGAATGAACATCATGGGTTGAGAAGACACACTTTTGCTCACCAGTTCCAGTATTAATTGTTCTTTTCTTTGGCCTAAATTTTCTTGTTTTTACCAAAAGGTTAAGAGTCTAAATGTAATTTTAATTTTCAATAAGGTGAAAATATTTAGTAGGTTATGTAAATGGTCAGTGTTATTGTCTGCAGTGCGACCTGCTCATTGCCATGGTGCAGAAGAATTTCCTTGCTTAGTGAATTTTCCTGGGATATATGTGGATATTATGATTTTGGATTTCCTGGGATATATAGAGATAAGTGATTTTTCCTGGGATACATGTGGATATTGTGATTTTGGATTTCTTGAAATATAGAGATATAAGTGATTTTTCCTGGGATATAGTTATGTTAGTTCTGGGCCGGATGTGCCTGGAGTATTTTGGGTTGAAGTACGACAGGCTCTTGCAGGCGTGGTTGATCAAGGTGGGATCATGCATTGGTTCGAAAAGGGGGAGCCTTGAGGACGTGGTTTTTTGGGGAAAACTTGTCTTCAACCCCCCCCCCCCCCCAGTAGTTTCGCTACCCACGGAGATATGTACTGCCAGCGAGGGTCGGTCGAGCGTTGCTTCACTGGATGTTGCGAGATCATGTTAGAGGAAATTCTGTACCTGATGATGATGTGTCGCACTTGGGGATTTTTTCCTTTCCCTTTGCCTAGGCTGAAATTAGATTCACGACCCAATTTCACGCCTTCAGCCAGACTGGTATTTTCTTCCTGTGTTGGTTCTCAAAACCCAGGGTAGTGTCTGAACTGAGAGTATTTGCCTCGCCGCTACCTCAGTAATTCACTGCAGGTGTTAAATTTAAGTTTTGTTTTGTGATTTAAAGTATCTAAATTAATTTGTTTATGATATGCTGTAGTGCTAGGGATGTAAATTCTAAATTCTGGTTGTTGGTGTTAGTGAGCATGATATTTAGTTTGGAAATTTAGTTAATTGGTATTTTGAGCTTTTGTTTACAGTATAGAGTTATTAAGTATCTTGAGCTATTATTTGAAGTGCAGAGTGAGGGGATTTTTATGAGCAAGCTAGTGCAAGAAGATTGTGTGAATTTCTGAATTATGTTGATGATGTTATGAAGAGTGATAATTTTTAAGTTAGTTAGTGAGGTTTCTTTATAAGTGATGTAGGTTCATTCAGGGTAGTTCTATAGGTTATGTAATGTTAATTAATGCTTGTGCTCAGTGTAAATTCTGTTTTGAGGATAATTTACTTGGTTTGTTTACTTGCAGATGGTAGATTTGGTTAATGAATAATTTGTGGCTCTTATTATAACTGTAAATTTAATTGAAGTCTTCGAAGCTGGTTTGGGGAGATTGCAGAGTTTACTAAGGTTGTTCAGGTGCTGTAAATTTAAATCAACAAGTATACAATTGTAAATTTGTCATTGAGCTAATTAGGTGAGGGAGAAGAAAGTACGTTTCAAAAGAACATAACTTGTCCACCTTGTGGAATTCAAAAAAAAAAAAAAAGAATTCAGTAATTTTTTTTTGTGTGTGTAAATTATGTGAATCATAGTATGATTTTGGATGCATAAAGTCAATGCCTGGTGTTCAAACCAACTGTGTTGAAATATGTCAGGTTGCGCTGTTCATAAGGCCAGTGGCCAAATAAAAGAAAAAATTGAGATTCTGTTTGTATACTGCTGTGTGTAAGCAAACAAGAAAAGAAAGAAATACCACAGCTGATTGTCCACTAAATTACCTTGTTAAGTTTTTAAAGAAAAAAATAAATATAGGAAGTAGTCTTTCAAAAAAGTCCAAAGTTAGTGCAGTGTGAAAAATTTTGTGTGCTGTTGTCTTCCATGACTTGGACCCATGTATTCACCTTAGCTTGACTAAGGCTATCGATCTGAATCCTGGTATTATAAGGTATTTCATAACTGCAATTTTTGTCCTGTCCTTTTAAATTGACTTTCACAGCCTCCACAAGTTGTTATTGAACGAGTACATTTTATTCTATGACTTATAGTGACACATTTTCATATACATGCAACAATATTCACTTATTTTTGCACTTTCAGATGACTCAACTCTGCGTGAACACAAACAACGCAAACTTTTCAGTAACTTGTTGTGGAATGTAACTTTTAGATGCATTTTTGTTTGGGATGTTCATGGCCTTCATATGCTTAGAAAATATTTTTGTTTCGAAATGCATCTACCCATCTCCCAAAGTTAAATTTTAGTCCAAATTCAAAATTTCCCTTCAGGTTTACTTTTGGCTATCTATTATAATAAACTATATACAACGTGGCTAAGATAACGCCACAACATACGTAACTAAATAAGCATTATAACTTTATAAGTTTTTAAAACTGATACTTACATTTATAAACCATTCAAATTCTGGCAATGTTATCAACGCCGTTACACGAGATCAAGATTTCCATTTAAGTGGACGGCATTTTATACATTATATTGTACATACACAGATTTTCTTCTTTCATGCTGTGTCTCTTGTCCCTGTAACACGTTTTTAGCACGTCTTTTCTGAAAAAAGATCCTGCTTCTGTTATCGGTTTGTCCGTCCGTCTCTACCCACGATATCTCAGCAACTATTAGTCCGATTTGAAAAACTCTTTTTGCATTGGGAAGCTTGAAATATGCAAATGATGATCCTTTATTTCGTTTTTTTTTTACGATGTACAATTTCGTCGGTAGAGGGCGTAAATGCAGATGATGTCGAATTCAAAAATACGTTTTATTCCACATATTTGCTTCTAAACATCCGATTGAAAAAAAAATTACATCTTTCGATTCCATTTATGTCGAAGAGTATTTTAGATATAGTTACTTTTTCAAATTACGCATAGATTTTCCGATAGGGGGCGTAAAAGTAAATTACATTTTCATCGATAACTCTTCTTCTAAAACTCCGATTTGAAAAATTTTTTCTTAAGCGGATATATCTCCTGATGGAAAATCTTTTGCATATAATTTCAAATTTTTGGTAAAGAATACTTTGGCCACCAGGGGGCGTAAGTGTTAATTTTTGCTTTTGATGTATTTGCGATAAAATCGTAGCTTCTAAAATATCGATTAAAAAACTCTTTCGTGGACTGATGCCACTCACATCGATAAACCTTTTCGGAATATTTTCTTCTTAAAATATTCCCAAGTTTCCCCGCCAGGGGGCGTAGATGTACATCTTATTTTTGTCAATATCTCTACTTCTAGGAGTCCGATTTGAAAATTTCCTTTTTTGTTGGATAGTGTTTTCCGTGTGACATGTTTTTCATATAATTTCAAAATTTTCAAGTAATTCATAGACTTTCCGCTAGGGGGCGTAGCGGTAAAATGCGTTTCCCCCTATATCTCTGCTTCTAAATCTCCGATTTGAAAAAATTCTTTCTGCACCGGATACAGCTCCTGATGGGAAATCGTTTGCACATAATTTCTTATTTTTGAAAAAAATGGTTTGGCCACCAGGGGGCGTAAATCTTAATTTCTGCTTCTGTTGTATTTGCAGTAAAATGTGAGCTTCTAAATTCTCGATTGAAAAAAACGTCGTTTGTTGACCGATACTACTCATGTCGACAAACCTTTTAGAAACATTTTCTTCTTAAAATAGTGCATGGTTTCTGCGCCAGAGGGCGTAGATGTATATCTTATTTTCGTCAATATCTCTACTTCTAATAGTACGATTTGAAAATTTTCTTCTTTGGTGCATAGTGTTTCCGATGCGAAATGTTTTTCCTATAAATTCAAAATTTTCAAGTAAATCACACACTTACCGCTAGGGGGAATAAAGGTAAATTGCGTTTTCTGCGTTATTTCGGCTCCTAAAGTTCTGGTTTGAAAAATTCCTCCTGAATCGCATACAAGACCTGATGGAAAATACTTTTCACATAATTTCTAATGTTTGGTAAAGAATAATTTAGCCACCAGGGGTCATATGTGTTAATTTCTGCTTCTGACGTATTTGCTGCAAAATCTGGGCTCCTGTAAACTCGACTAATTTTTTTTTCTTCGACCGATACCGCTTATACGGTAAAACCTTTTGAGAATACTTTCTTTCTAAAATAATGCATGATTTTCCCACCAGGGGAAGCAAAGTCACATCTTATTTTTGTCGATATCTCTGTTTCTAAGAGTTCGTAAGCTCACGATTCCGTTTACAGCATTATCGGAGGGATTAAAAACCCGATTGAAAATCTTCTTTCTTTCGTCAGATCTATTGTTTTCCATACCGGTTCCATTGACTTTGAATAGCTTTGATAAATTTAATTTGCGTCAGAACGGATTTAAAAGACGTGCTTATTACACCCGAAAATTCGGTGTCAACTTTCTTGTTAAATTTAGAAAGGATCTTTAAGCATCGACACTATTTGTGGGTTCCCGACTGACAACGGATGGCGACCTTATGCAGCTTAGGAAAACGACCTTTTTTCGTATTCCAGAAGTCCAGCAAACCTTCGCTGACACGAAATTCTTTTACACTCGCTTTACATGAACGAAATTCACACTTTTGTTGGCCCTCATCTTCGAACATGCGGCTGAAAACAAACAAATCTTCTTCGTCGTCTAAAAGGTCCAAGGACTTAAATTGATTGGGATAAAACACCCTACATGCTTTGAAGAAATTTGCGGCTGGCTGAGAAAATCGATGCTTTTTATCTTCAAAAAATAATGCTTAATTTTTTCATAACAAGTGGATAGAGCTCTTTTGCAGCGACGTGATCGCAGTCTTGACTCTTGTTAAGAAGACTGTTGGCGATGTCCGACATTTCATTATATATTTTGTGCGCGGAAATTAGCTGTTTTTCAAATAAAGTGTGCTGTCCGGAAATATACGGCGCATAAACCTCAACCTGAATCCCTATCTTGACAATACCCAATTATTTTATCCACAATACAACTGCTACTGTTGTCTTTTTCTTTTTCAAAAACTCTGCGTGGTCTTCTAAATGTTTGCAGTGAAAAAGCACGGCCTCACACCAACTGCCAATTGCTCCACCTTGTCTGCATAGGTACTGGTGGTAAGCAAGGCATTTTGCCCTTCTTTTGCAAAAAATAGTGGAAAACGTCCTTTACGGGAGGGACATGTTGTGAAGGCACGTTTAACAGCAACCACTAAAAAGTTAACATTTTCAAATTCATTCTGCCAAATTTCGCCCAAAAGATTTAAAAGATACGCGTCGCAGGTGACGTGAACACCATTCAAAAACACGGCTTTCTGGCTCTTTCCATACTCAGAGTTGAAGAAATATTCATCTCATAATACGTGGTAAATACGTCATGATAATTAACACGGCAATCGGACATCACCGAATTGATTGTAATTACTGTTTCACACGTGAATTAAATCACATCAGAAAACTTGAAAATACCGTCGCCATGGAGCGGGAATCGAACCCGCATCTCCCGATTTACGTTCGAGCGCGCTACCCGTTGCACCACCCACGACGGCGAATTCACAAGTCTCTGTGTGTTGAGTTTGTTTATGTGATTTAATTCACGTGTGATACAGTAATTACAGTCAGTTCGGCGATGTCCGATTGCTGTGTTAATTATCATGACGTATTTACCACGTATTATGAGAAGAATATTTCTTCAACTCTGAATACCTAAAAACAACTGGAGATTTACTTAACAACGCTAGATGGCAGCAGAATCTGCATTTGAACGCGGTCGGAGAATATTCCGATGCTCTTAACACACAGATACTTGCGATTTCGCCGTCGTGGGTAGCGCGCTCGAACGGAAATCGGGAGATGCGGGTTCGATTCCCACTCCACGGCGACGATATTTTCAAGTTTTCTGATGTGATTTCATTCACGTGTGAAACAGTAATTACAGTCAATTCGGCGATGTCCGATTGTTGTGTTAATTAATTATCTTTCCATATGCTTTGGACATGTAAGATTCATTGTCTGTCACAAAAGAGGTTATATTAGCAAACGGTACTTCGCCGCTCCTGTGCCGCAGTGGTCTAAGCGATGGCCTCTGATCATTCGTCCGAACGGGGTCCGGGTTCGAATCCCGGTGAGGCATGGATGTTGTGTTTGTCTTACGGCACTGGCTCTCTCCCTTCCCCGGAACCAGTGATCCTAAATTAGGGACGGGCGACTGCTTATAGCCCATTGAGTTGCTCACGGTGGTCGTTAAACCTCGAAAAAAAAAAAAAAAAGGTATTTCATACTTATTAACGCACTTATATTAGCAAAAGGTATTTCCTCGCTGACTGCTTTAAAATTTACGGATTGCAAAGTGATGTGCTCAAGGAAGATTGCATTCACAGAAGTTTCATCATTGCAGCTTTCAATATTCGGTTCAGCTGATGGAACAGCAAGAATATTCAAAATGTATCTATCTTCTGAATTAGTTCTTTCGTCTGTTGCGATGTTTTTTTTTTGTTTTTGTTTTTCGATTGGAAGTTTTGTTTTTTTTATTTATTGGTCCCAGGTAACACATACAACTTGAATTCACACATTGGTCGTGATAACACATACATCTCGAATTCAGACAAATACAGTATTGTGCGTGACAGGGCACGAATATCATGCAATACATTGAAATCATCAAAGTACAGATCGAACATGTGATGCAGTATGCCAGATTTGCTAATAACTGAGAGAGCATGTGCCGAAAAACAAACACAGACATCCGTGCCTTACCCGGGATTCGAATCCAGACCCCCTCCGTTGGGTGAAGGATCGGAAGCTACCGCTTAGACCACTGCGCCACCGGGTACTGATTTTAAAAAATCTTCCACTTGTTGCTTGTGAATATCATATATTTTCTGCAAACAACATTCGGTGGCGCAGTGGTCTAAGCGATGGCCTCTGATCATTCGTCCGAAAGGGGTCCGGGTTCGAATCCCGGTGAGGCATGAATGTTATGTTTGTCTTACGGCACTGGCTCTTTCCTGGAAAGAGTGATCCTAAATTAGGGACAGGCGACTGTTTATAGCCCATTGAGTTGCTCACGGTAGTCGTTAAACCTCAAACAAAAAAACCACCAATATCTTTCAACGAATTTTCCAAGAAATTTTTTAATGTAGGGTTAACCAGTTTGGAAAGTGGGATGTTAACTGCACAAAAGGCACCAGTTAATTTCGAAAGTTCCGTTAAGCGATGCTGTTCTTGCGCAGTTTTTTCTCAATTAATTCATCAACACATTTCTGTTTCAGACATACCTTTTTTTATGCAGCTTGCTTGCTAAATGCTTTTCACAACTTTCCTTTTTTGAAAAATCCACTGGTATGTTGCAACACGAACAGAACAAAACATTTTTGTTCACATGAAACGTTCCCTTGCTGTACTGCTTGCATCTTTCAGATACACTCATTTTACTCACGTGCTCATTCTCAAAATTAAAAAACAATATCTAGAAACTTCATAAACTACTCACACGAAAACACAATTTCTTTAAGCTAAGCGTCTGAGAAACACTCTTTTCTGTGAGCTGCTTTCCCAGCTAAAATTACTAACACAACTGACGACATCCGGTTTACGGTTAACTAGTCCAGCAAGTAGCAAAGGTCATTCAACAGTAAGGGGGGTATCACGAAAGGCCACGGTGCAGAGTGCATGTGACCTTGAATTACCCGTCAAGCTTGTTCGAAAAGAGTATCTTCGTTACGAACAATCTTGAGGGGTAATTCAAGGTTTAAAGCTCTGGTTTGGACTTTCGAGTAGGATTACTTTGCGGTATATTTTCCGCGTAAATTCTAACGAAGGCAGTATTAAAATTATTTAATTATAAAAAATACAGTAATCCAAAAAATAATAATAGAAATTAGGCAAAAATAGGTGAAAAATCTGAAATTCGCGGATATATTTAATATTCGCGAAGTTACAGGAAAAACCCTAAAATTCGCGAAACAATTCGCGGAAATTCGCGCCGCGACAGAGTTACTGCCTTAGCTATGACCACCCCGGTGGCGCAGTGGTCTGAGCGTTGCTTTCTGACCACTTTTCCGAGATGGGTTCGGGTTCAAATCCTGTGAGGCGTGGATGTTGTGTTTGTCGTACGGCACTGGATTTCCCCTTTCCTAGAACCAGTGGCCCTAAATTAGGAACGGGCGACTGCTTATAGCCCATCGCTTTGCTCACGGAGGTCGTTAACCCCCTCCCCCCTCCCCCCACACACACCAAAAAAAAAAAAAAGAAACATCTGCTTTAAGGTTTTTCTTTACATTTCTATCACTTGCTACTCTCCTATTTCAATCTTTTCCTGTTTCACTCCTCTTCACTATCTGTTGGGAACTGAAACAATAGAAGCCTGCAAATTCACGATTTCGCACATATATTCGTCTTCGTCATTGTCAACCAGTATCAATCCACTACTGGATAAAGGTCTCCCCAAGTTTCTTCCACAATGCTCTGTCCCGAGACAGTCTCCTACATGTAACTCCGGCATTCTTTCGAATTTCATCCAACTATTTCCCACGTGGTCTTCTTCTGGGTCTTTTCATGTCCCTTGGAATCCAGTCTAAAATTTCGGTTGTCCCTCGGTGGTCCGTTCTTCTGGCAATATGGCTCGCCCATTGTCATTTCAGGGATTTCACTCTGATCATGATGTCTTTCACTCTTGTCATTTTCCTTATCCATGAGTTCCTCTCACAAAAATAAGAAGAGTTGCCGTTAATGCACGATACATTAAAATCTAAGACTCAAGGTTAAAATTTATTACGTTAAAAACACAGAATGACATGAGATCTTTCTGACTTTTAAATAAGGTCCATCATCAGATATAAAAAACCAAAGCACGGAACACAAGCTGTTATAGGTACGTGAAAGAAACTTACGTGGCCATGATGTAATCAGGTTATGTCCAATAAGAGGGCTTGGTAAGAGAGCTCGTTTTAGATTAAGTGTCCGGAAGGGAAAGGTCTTATTCCTCGGAATACTCCTGGGAAACTCCAGAGAAAATAGTCTTCCAAGGGATTGGAACACACTTAGGAAGGATATCATTACAAACCTTATCTCCATAACTATAAATTTAAGCACTTTCTGTAGACCACGGGAATTTCCAATAAGCTTACCAGGCCCGCTTATTGGACATTACCTGATTACATCAAGGCTTACGTCGTGTAAGGTTTGTTTCCCGTACTCATAACAGCTTGTGTTCCGTGTATTGATTTTTACATCTGATGATGGATCTTTTTCAAAAGTCCAAAAGGTCTTGTCATTGTGCAGTCATTTGCAAAAGTTTAAGACCACCTGTCAATTTATTGAAAATTAATATTGTCAAAGAAACAACTAATTACTAGTCAGAGATATTCGAGAAAATGACACCACAGATGAATACTTACATTCTTTAGAACACAAAAAGACCAAAATCAGTACTTTGTGTGGCCAACTTTGATTTTTATAACGGACAGAATATGATGTGGCATACTCTCAATGAGGGATTTGCAGTAGTCTCCTGAAATGTCTTTGCACCACACGTACTTTATCGCGTCAATCAAAGCTTGGGAATTTGATGGGTGTTTTTCAGCTGCCTTGTCTTTTAAAATGGTCCACAAATTTTTGATGGGATTAAGGTCGGGACTGTAAGCGGGCCAGTTAATCACAGTTATATTTTTCCTCTGCAAGTAGTCCTTTACTGTCTTTGATCTGTGGCATGGAGCACCATCATGCATAAAGATTGTGCATCTGTGCACTTGCATATGAGTTAACAGCTTCTCAGGTAGTATTTCCACATAAAAAAGGACCACTGATGGTAGTGCCTGTCGACAAAAAGGATAATGACATAGCCCCCCCCCCCCCATATCATCTACTGATGCCAACATAGAACCCCATGTCATCTGACTAGGCGGATATCTGACGGTGGTAACGGTGTATTTTTCATCAAACATTCTGCCTTTTGGTCGTCGAACATGCGCTTCACGTGATTCAAATTAACGCACAGTTGATTCATCGGGAAAAAAATTTCTTATTTTCAGCAGTCCACGATTTATGACGCTCCGCAAAATGTAGTCTCTTCTTTTTCATGACAGAGGTTATAGTCTAGGTTTATGTGCAGGTTTATAAGACTTTAATCCAAAATCTTTGCTAAGACGTCGGGAAACAGTGCTGATACTAATATCAGAATCTTTTGAATGTAGAAAGGCCTTGATTTTCTTGCACGAACTCCTCGGAGAACGCATAACTATTTGTCTTATGGTATTGTCATCACCTGGTGTTGTTTTCCTTGGACGTCCACTTCTCTTTCGGTAGCTAAATTCACCTGTATCTGGTGACGTATATTCTAAATTAACTTTCCTTTTTAGTTTCTTTCCCTATGTAAATCTTGAGTTTGTTCTCAGGTATACTTCACACTTAACGTGATATCTTCTCTCTCAAACGAATGCTGTTGGCAACACAATTGAGGTCAGAATGAATGTGACATATGCCTGTTATGAGATAAGAACCATAGATAAAAACTACGATTGAACAGTTGCTCGTGTGGGGTGTTGAATGTAGTTGACACTGATTTGTTAAGTAAAATGTGAAGTGCTATGTTGTATTGATGAAATCCCCTGGAATAAAGCCAATTTCCGTAAGTTTGACTTCTGTTTAAATGTTTCGTCTGGCCATTAAGGTTTAATTTAGGAACTCTTTCATCGTATGGTGATGTTTTTAAAATAACGTAGAAGTACGAAAAGACATTACGTTATAATATCGATATTTCATGATCGTATTATAAATAGCAGTCTTGTTCACATTCACCTCTCTGCTTATGTCACGTTCGGAGTATCCTTCATGATATAAAGGTGCCCTCTGAGTAACACTTAATAACGCTTTTTTGCCCATTTTTCGTTTTATAGAAAATACGTGCAAAACCTCTCAGCATGAAAACCAGAAGCAAACTGACGCTCGCACGTTTCCCCCAACTCTATCAACAGCTGCCGCTGCAGGATGATGCAACACCGACACAAAGTTAAGTAATACAGGCAGTAGCTAACACAATCGGCAGAAATCTCCCAATACCAACAGATGGTCTTAAATTTTTGCAAATGACTGTATAATTTTATCGTAATAAATTTTAACCTTGAGTCTTTGGTTTTAATATATCGTGCATTAAAGGCAACTCTTCTTATCTTTGTGATTAATTCGCACGACGTTTTTAATACTTACTTATGAGTTCTCCTTCTTATCATTCTTGGTTACACGAATCATGCATCTCTCCATGCTTCTTTCAGTTGTTTGCAGCCTTAATACGTCTTTTTAGTTAAAGTCCATGTCTGTGCTCAGTTCGTAAGAGCTGGAAGGGTGCATTGAATAGACACTTTTCTTTTAAGACACAATGGCATATTGCTCTTGAAAATTGTACATTTCTTCCAAACGCTATGCAACCAGGTTTTAAACCCCAGCAAAAACACAAGTGCTGGGAAACTGCTGGCCAGCAGCTGGCAGTGAAGAAATTCAATATTCAACTGTCCAACCCAGTACCTCGTTTAGTAGCTTCACTCCGAGATATCACTGTGTCCAGTAGTACAGAACACAAGAGGACAACTTCCATGGCCTAGCGGATTCGATACCACTCTGGGTGCAAGCGGTTATTGCGGGCAATAATGGGAAAGGCATTATTAGGAAGATGGTCATAATATCGAGACTCATGAGGGTAAATGAATGTTTTCGTTCTAACATTCTTGAAATGTGAGAAATAGCGAATGGTGAATTTATGTTTTAGCTATTTTCTTCCGGTTCCCTATTCCTTAAGCGCTGTTCTTATGAATAAGTATTACCGTTATTTTAATCCCTATTGTATCTATTCCTTTCCGTAGATATAGCATGAGGCTGGTTCTTGTAAAATGGGAAAAATGTGTATGCATGTTTGTTTATGGGGTCTGGTACGATCCTTCCAACCATGACTGGTCCAATGTTGATTCGTCGAAAGAGGACAATTCGTGTAATGGACAACTGGTCCATAGGTACGATTGGTCCAATGTTGACTCGTCCAATGGCACGATTCGTCCAATACCTATTTATCTCAAGGGCTTCTCGTGAGAATAGAGCTCATCTGTTCTCGTGCGGTCTTCGTTGTTAAATGAAAGTACACAGTCCAGTCAAAAAATTATAACCACCCCTGATGTAAGAGAGAACCGTAACCAGCAGACAGATGGCGTGCGTAGTAACATATGCAAATCATGTAAGGCATTTAAATGCCACCAACTCGTGGACAGTATGCAATTTTGCTTGAAAATGGGTAAAGAACGTGGCCTAATAGAAAGATTGAAAAAGGAATTATTGTTGGATACCGATTGAAGGGTGGAGCATTACAGGAACGGCCGATATTGTAGGCTGTTCACGTGGTGAATTTGTTAAAGTCTTCCAGGAATGGAAGGAAACCGGCAAAGACCTGTAGTGATCGGGGCAATAGTGGACGCCCACGGAGCATTAACGACCGTGGGCAGCGACGGCTATCATGTCTATAGTACGATCCAACAGACGGGCCACAGTGGAGCAACTGGCCAGGACATTCAATTCAGGCATATCGAGGTGCGTATCGCACACGACAGTGCAACGAACTCTGCTCTCTATGGGTTTCCGGAGTCGCCGTCTACTCAAGGTGCCCATGCTGACGGTCGGACATCGACGATTACGGTGTGAATTTGCATCTGAGAGGAGGCATTGTACCATCGAACAATGGAGGAAAGTCACCTTTTCAGAAGAATCACGTTTTCTGCTTTATCGTGAGGATGGTCGATGAACAGTAGGAAGTGGCAGTGAAAGTCGTGTGGGACATGTTTTCCTGGGAATAATTGGGAGTAATCATCCCCCCTCGATCGCACGATGAACGTTTCAGGTTACCTATCCATTGTGGCATAACAGGTGATCCCATTCAGGATGAATGTTTACCCCGACGGCACGGGTTGCTTCCAGCAAGATAATGTCCCTTGGCATGTTGCTATGCGTGTACGAGAATGGTTTGAGGAGCATTCCAGTGACTTTAGTTTAAGATCCTGGCTACTGTACTCGCCGGACACCAACCTCATTGAATATCTGTGGAACTATCTTGGCCAACAGGTTCTATGTATGGATCCACCACCGATGACTCTTGATCTGCGAGAAGCTCTGGTGTCTGCATGGTATAGCATCTCCTACAGAAACGTTCAGAGAATCAATTCCACGCCGGACACCAATCTCATTGAACATCTGTGGGACTAACTTGACCAAATCTTTCTACGTATGGATCCATCACCGATGACTCTTGATGAACTGCGAGAAGCTCTGGTGTCTGCATGGTATAGCATCCCCTACACGAGCGTTCAGAGAATCAATTCCACGCCGTACATCTCCGGTATTAGCGGCACATAGACGTCATACCTCATAGTAACAGGTGGTCATAATTTTTTGACTGGATTGTGTATTGTTTTTTGTTTGGGGGCTTAGAGACAACCGTGTGCAACCCAACGGGTCATAAAAAGTCACCCGGAAGGTAAAGGTTACCAGGAAAAATAAATGACTGAACATTGAGACTGATATGGGCAATATTTATCGAGCTACACACCAATAAGTACTGTCTCTCAGTATGATGTCGGACCGCCATGTTTGTTCACACAGCATGCCAGACGTCTCGGCATTGTGTTGTACAGGTTTCTAATGGTGTCCTCCGATAGGCCATCGCATGCAGCTCGAATCTTCTCACGCAGTTCCTGCAGATTGTGCGGTACGGGTGGAGTGTGGATAGCGCGTCCAATAGCATCCCTCACATTTTCAATCAGCGGTAGGTCTGGCGATGCGGCTGGCCATGGCAGAGTGTCAGTGCCTTGAAGACAAGCTCTCGAGACAGCAGCACTATGCGGACGAGCGTTGTCCTGTTGAAAAATCGCACCGGACTGAGCGTTCAGAAAAGTTAAAGCCAATTGCGGCAGGAGCTCATTAACGTAACATTGGGGTGTCAAAGTGTCTGTAATGAACACCAAAGGTGATCTCGCATCGTAGGCCCCACACCATGACACCAAGCCTTCTGGACGTGTGACGCTCAACAGCAAACCGTTCATCTTAGCGCTGACCACGATGCCTGCACACAAGGATTCGTTGGTGGTCTCCTCCAAGACAGAAGCGGGACTCTTCACTGAAGATCACCGGCTCCCATTCTGAGTGGCTTCGTGAGAGTCTGGCACTACATCGTTACAATCTTTGGCGACGATGCAATGGTGTTAAGGGCAGTCGTCGTGACGGTCTTCGTGCATGTAGTCCTACGTCGTGCAGCCGTCTGCCAATGGTTCTGGCACTAATCGGACGATCCATGGAGGGCACCACTGCTCGCTGAATATCCGCAATCGTGGCTGTTGTGTCACTCCACGCATGTCGGACAACCCGTCGGTCCTCTCTCACCGTGGTGCGTCTAGGTCTCCCAGACCCTTCCTGTCACTGCTGCGTGCCTTGTTCTATCCACTGCAGCCAACAGCGTGCCATGGTGATATCCGCATGACCGGTATGGTGCACAATACAGCGATAAGACCATCCCGCTTTTCGAACTCCTCCAACTTCTGGAATTTCTTTCGAATTTTTCCCCGAGGCATACTTCACTTGCAAAGGATGCAACCAACACAACAGCGCGAGTCTGAATGGCAAGCACGCGTAACGGGACGACCTTATATAGCTTGTCAGGCACAGCGCTACGATCCCTCCTTGCGTACGTCACATGAACGGCCGAGCGTGATACTTGAATCATTTGCATGTCTCACGATCTTAAACCTACCCACTAAGTTTCATTCCTGTCGGTTTCTTCCTTCTGGGTGCAAATATTTTTTTAACGATGAGTGTAGTATTATATTTCATGCCTAATACTGTGGTTATGAACATGTTTTTCTGATTCGTTTTATTTTTTTGCTGGTTTACTTTTCAAAAAGAAAGCGTGCTTATGCTGTCCTCTCTGTCGTATAAAAGTGACGATGTAGGAGGCATTCACTAGATTTCGAAAGGTTTTTTTTTTTTTTTTTTTCCTTGCATTAAATAATTGACAGGTTTTCCATTTCCGTTTCTCTGTGCGAGCAGCATCTTTGGAAGTAATGAAAGCATTTCTTCTGCAACTTTTGCACAGAATAGAGGAAAGCGGTGTAATTTCCGCATGTTCATCTTAAATTCCTGAGTACCGGAAATAAAAGGGAAGCGAGGTTCCTCATGAAAAGTCTTGTCTTCAGTTAGGACAGTTTGGAGAAAATTACTACAAATAAATGAGCTTTTTCATTCGCCCTGGAGGACGGGAATTTTCTCTCTCCCTATCCCTCGTTTTATATTCTTGTTATTGTGAAGATTATGTTTTTCGTTTTGCTCCTAAGGTTAATTCAAATTTCATTGCAACAGAGATATTTCATTATAATGCAAACAGCGAACTTTTGAATATCTGTTGCACTACAAATATGGGGAATGAATGAACTGAGAATACACTCCGCGGGCTAGAGAGCAAAACAAAACAAAACAAAACAAAACAAAAAAATAAAAAAAGATGACACCGAGTTTTCGATTGTAATGAGCACGTATTTTGAGTCCGTTCTGACGCGAATTAAATTTATTTAAACTATAGAAAGTCAATGGCACCGGTTAGGGAAACAATCAACCGGTTCCAACAATCGATATAACATCAAGAAATAGAATCATCTGCTTAGTTCCACCAACGGCAAAAAAAAATGTTACGAAAATCAACAAATGGAGCCCAAAAAGTTTCTCACGGCACAAGGAAGGTATCAGAGACAAAGACATTTTCAAATCGAACAGTTAAAAGAAGAAACATACGTGCGAAAGAAATATTATATAACTCTATGCCTTCTAGCGGAAGAATTTTGCATAATGGAAAAGCTGAAAATAGGAGAAAAATATTCTGCATGGAAAAAGCTATGCCAAGGAGAAAGAACTTTTCAAATAGGTCTCCCGGAAGCAGACATAGCGAGAAAAAGATTTCGAACTTTATGCCCCCTAGCTGGATATCTGTGCCTTATTTAAAGAGGATAATGCTCCACATTTCTATTGTAGTGAATGGCATACAGTAAAGAAGAAGTTCCGTTATAGGGTTTTCAGAAGCGGAGATACAGCTGCAAACTGAACAACACAAACACCACCTAGCGACAGAACTGTGCACTACAAAATCCTCATATACTAACCTAAAGTGTTTTAAAAAGTAAATGGCATCCGCTATTGAAAGAATTTTTTCAAATCGCATATGTAGAAGCAGAGATATTGAGAAAAACAGATTAAACATTTGCGCCACATAGCGGTGAAATCGTGTATTATTTTGTAAAGAAAATACACACACAGAGTTTGCATAGTTAGTTATATGTGACCGAAAAAGAAGATTTTCAATGTGGTTTTTAATCCCGCAGATATAGCTGTAAACGGAAATTTGAACTTTCGCCCTCTGTTGGCAGAATTGTGCGTTAAGAGAAACTTCAATTTACATGAGAAACATTCCGCAGCGGAAACACTCTCCAACGAAGAAAGAACTTTTCAAATCGGACTCTTACAAGTAGACATACTGACAAAAATAAGATATACATCTACGCACCTGGCGGAAAAACCATGCATTATTTTAAGAAGAAAGTATTCTGAAATGTTTTCCGAAATGAGCGGTATCTGTCCACTAAAGAATTTTTTCAGTCAAGTTTTCAGAAACTCACATTTTGCAGCAAATACATCAGAAGCAGAAGTAATCTCTTAACCAACTGGCGGCCAAACTATTCTTTACCAAATATTAGAAAATATAAGAAAAGCATTTTGCATCACAAGCTGTATCAGGTGCAGAAAGAATATTTCAAATCAGAGTTTTAGCAGCAGAGATATCGGGGAAAACGCAATTTACCTTTAAGCCCCCTAGCGGAAGGTCTATGAATTACTTGAAAATTTTGAAATTATATGAAAAACATTTCGCACTGGAAACTCTATTCAACAAAGACGGAACTTTTTTAATTGGTCTCTTAGAAGCAGAAATATCGACAAAAATAAGATATTCATCTACGCCCCCTGTCGGAGAAACCATGCATTAGTTTAAGAAGAAAATATTTCTTAAAGGTTTATCGACGGGAGTGGTATCTGTCCACGAACGAATTTTTTCAATCGAGATTATAGAAGCTCAGATTTTGCTGCAAATGCAACAGAAGCAGAACTTAACAATCACGCTCCGTGGTGGCCAAACTATTTTTTAACAAAAATCAGAAATGATATGCAAAAAGTTTCCCAAAAGGAGCTGTATGCGCTGCAGAAACAATTTTTCAAATCGGAGTTTTAGAAGCAGAGATATCGGGGAAAACGCAGTTTACTTTTATGCCCCCTAGCGGAAAATCTATGCGTACCTTGAAAAAGTGATTATACCTGAACTAGTCTTCGATATAAATGGAACCGAAAGGTAAGAGAGTTTTTCCAATCAGATTTTTAGAAGCAAATATATGGAATAAAATGTATTTTGAATTCGATATCATTCTGCATATGCGCCCTCTAGCGCCAAAATTGTCATCGTGGAAACAACGAAATAAAGGATCATCATTCTTACGTTTTAAGCTTCCCAATGCAAAAAGAATTTTTCAAATCGGACTATTAGTTGCAGAGATATGGTGTTCACTGACGGACGGACAAACCGATAACATAAGCGCGATCTTTTTTTTTTTTTTTTTTACAAAAGACGTGCTAATTATGTAGCAATTATTCAAGTATTTCAAGATATTAGTTACCATTTACTGTGTCGACTAGAAAACCAGAGTATGTTGCGAGATTAATGTGGCTTCTCCAATGTAATTATGGACATTTACGTTTCTTCGTAATTTTTCCTCTTATGTTATACAGAAGCAAAATCCGTTTTGCAATTCGCTATAAAAAGTACATGTTACGTCACGGTACTGTTATCGGGAACAGTAGCAAGTGTTCCACTGCAAAATAATCTTTGCCATATGTTTGCGTTTCTGTGCGTTTTACATTAATTACATAAAATAGATCTGTAATTTTTAGTCTGTTGAAAAAATCCACTTTTTATGAAAAAATGCAATTTTAAAAAAAATGCAAGTAACTATTTTCCTTCAAAACAATGTTCTCTTAAAATGTTAATTAGACGCTTCCTGTGAATACTGGGATATGCCTTTTCAAAATCAAAAGATAAGATAAACAGATTCTCATTAAATTCCCAGACGCTCATTATATTCGTTAACTAGACTCTCATTAACTTTCAAATAACTGCCGTAGAACGAAAATCTAATAGGTTGTAGATTTTTCGTTCCTGAATATTGTCCAATTAATTCTTCTTTGGCTGATTCAATTCTATCACGTATGGTGGTCGCTAAATTTTTTTATCTTACATTAGCAGAACTATTTTCCTGCCGTTGTCACGAACAAGGTTGTCTTTCTTATTATGCATATTCAGCGAATGCTTTCCCCATTCCAAGGCGTTGCTCCATTCCACTTTACCGGCATCAAACTTCTTTATTTCATATCATTGCAATTAATTTATGTGATAAGAAAACTTTACATACCCAAGAAACGGCTAGGTACCATATGAACTACTTTATTCGTGCTGGAAGATATTAAAATACATGCCCTTCCACCGCCCTTTCAAGACTCAAGACACCTTCCATCGCCCTTTCAAGACTATGCCTGGAGGGTCGACACCAAGGAGGTTAGAATAAGATATCTGGAGATGCCCATCTTAATGAAGCAGTACCACTTTGCGTGAAGCCTATAACCGCGAGAGACGGCTGTCAAAGTGTGGGAAAGCTCATGGTTTTCAAGGCAATGCATTTTGTGTTGGCTGAATCGCCTTCTTTCGTCGCAAATGTTCCAATTTCGCATTGTAACTTGTTGCCAATGTGTGAGAAAATGCTGAATTTATAAAATTCTTAATTATTTTGAGGCTCCTTCCCATTTTTATTTTAAACTGAAATATACAAACATTAGTGTGAATTGTAAACAATTCTAAACAAAACATAACGTTAAAATTGTAAACTTCACTCGTGTAATAAGTATAATTCATTCCGGTTTGACATTAACACGGTTTCTGCAATCAAAAACCACGCAATTCAAAACTACAAACAGATGAAATTACATAGATACAATGTGAACAATGGCTAATTCCCACACCTTGCGGCTTCACGGTTAAGAGACCAGGGCATCTCCAGAAGTATAATTGTAACCTCCTTGGTCGACACCAACCTATCTGGAAAGATGTAACTATACTTGACACGCCAACCACATGTTCCTCACTTCTCTTGACAGAAAGTTTATTGATATATAAATTTAGAAGAAAGTGTTATAACGACGATGCCCCTATTACCATACCGTTGTCATGGAAGCTGCTTTCCAATTATTATGGTGAGGGGAACAACGCAGATAACGACCCAATCTCTGATGCATAGCAACATGACTCCGTAATGAGCATGCGCATTGACAACACTGGTACGTCGGTGTGCCTCCTGCATACATACCTCTTCCAAGGCAAATCGTAACTACATCATCTGATGATGTGCTACTGTTTTTATCTTGTATATATTTTAAGTATTCCTTTTAGAATCGTGTACAGACGGTAATATGTATTTTAATAAATAAATATGTGTTTCTTCATATAAGTGCTTTGTCCTCCTGTTTTGTAATATACTGCTGGCCACATAAAATGTAACACCCAGAAGGACACCAGATAGCAAAGCCAGATTTACTGGACACATAACAACAGATACAAAGATGAAACGATTGAGCTTACAGGCCCGTGTGACCTGCGAAACACGCAGACATCAATAGTTCGTGTGGCCCCCATGGCTAGCGATAACGGCCGCTACACGCCGCGGCATCGAACGAAAGAGGCTTTGGATGGGGGCTTGGGGTATGTCGGTCCAGGCTGCTTTCACACGTTGCCACAGTTCATCAGGCGTAGCCGCGAGTGGTGCTTGCCAGGCCACTCGGTTGCCGATCAGCGACGAGACGTGTTCGATGGGCGACATATAGGGAGAACAGGCGGGCCACGGCAGCAGTGACACCTAGTGGGCCGTGTAGAATTGTTGCACGATGCGTGCCACGTGCGGGCGCGCATTGTCCTGTTGAAACGTGGCCGCTGGCAGGTCCTGTAGGTAAGGGAGGACTACAGGCTCCAAAACGTCGGAGATGGTGCGGTGGCTGTTGAGTGTGTCGGCGATGCGTACCAGAGGGGTGCGGGAGTCATATCCAATTGCGCTCTAAACCATAACGCCATGCGACGGACCGGTATGACGATGCATAATGCATGCCTCATACAGTCCCTCGCCGTGGTGCAGCCACACTTGGATCCGACCATCGTGGTGCTGCAGGTATAAGCGGGATTCGTCGGAGAAGACAATGTCGTGCCATTCCGTAGTCCAGGTGCGGCGTTCAACGGCCCACTGCCGCCGCACTCGCCGGTGTTGTAATGTCAATGGTAATCGGAGCAACGGGCGCCGTGCGACAAGTCCCCGCTCCTGCAGACGACGTCGAACGGTACGTGCTGACACAGGTTGTTGCACAACAGACCCTAATTCCTGCGCTAACGTTCGTGATGTGGCAGTGCGAGCCGTCAATGCCCGCCGCACAACATGCCGGTCCTCTCGGTCGGTGGTGTGCCGCGGCTGCGACGATCGCTCACGTCGTTCAGTCCGTCCCTCCTGCACAAACCGAATCCATACTCGCCTCACTGTGGATGGGTGTCGTCCCACACGGGCGCCGATGTATCGGTACGATAAACCGCTGTCGCGATAAGCCACTATTCGTCCTCTGTCGAACTCCGAAACGTGCTAGAATGACTGCCGTATTCTGCGACGAGGCATCAAGAAGCTTTCCACGCACAGGTCCGGCAGCACAACACACTTCCACTACTTACACCCCGCCTTCTGTGCACCCTTCTCATAGTGCTTCTAGGTGGCGTGCCGGGCGCACATGATTTGCATATGCCCTGCAATGCCAATCGTTTGCATGTCCTCTCGCGAGCGACGCATGCTGCGAATTTCAAGCTAATCGGATGCTTCCTTCTTGGTGTTGCATTTTGGGTGGTAGCAGTGTAGTTTCAACGGGATTCTATCAGCTTCAGTTTTATTTATCTTCAACTTGTTGAGTCTATCCAGAATTGCTTTTTATTGTGGTGGTGGGTAATCTTGATTGGCCATGTCTGACGCTTGAGATATTTGTCCTGGGGCTCTTCCGCATTCCTGAGCTTTTCGACGCACTCTTTCCATCTTTTTTTTTTTTGTTGTTTGGAGGTTTAACGACCACCGTGAGCAACTCAATGGGCTATAAGCAGTCGCCCGTCCCTAATTTAGGGTCACTGGCTCCAGGGAAGGGAGAGAGCCAGTGCCGTAAGACAAACACAACATCCATGCCTCACCGGGATTCGAACCCGGACCCCGTTCGGACGAATGATCAGAGGCCATCGCCTAGACCACTGCGCCACCGGGGCGGCTCTTTCCATCTTGTTTTTATCTCTTTGTTTTGTATCAAAATTGTGCCCCTCTTATCCTTTATCAGTTTGTGATAGATTTTGTATTCTTGCCTCAGTTGGTTGATTTTGCTGTAGAATTTCTTTGTTTGGTAACCATTGCAGTCTTCTTCAATTAAGGTGGTTCCAGCTAAAATCTCTGCCTTATGTTTCCAATGGTAAAACTGCTTTACATATTTTCTTCGCAGTTAATGTATTCCCAAGAGTGAAAATTTGCACATCGATAAAACTAGCTTTAAGTTATACCAAGTGTACACACAGGTGCGCTGCAGAGCCAAGATAGCCGAGTGCATCAAATACATAAGTGAGTGCAACAAATACGGATACACGTGGAAAAGCCGTAAGTACTGTATTTATTTGCATGTTAGATGTGAATAAATTGGCTCCGATCAGCCAATAGTGTTTCGTTGGCTGAGAACTGTTTAAAGCCGGACAGTGAATAATCATGCCAACGAATAATAATTGAACTTTAATGATAAATTCAGCCTCTGAGCCATCCCGAAAGAGGCGAATCCATTCGACGCCACTCCTTCATCCTCTGCATATAGACGTCTCCATCATTATCTTTATGTTTTATTTTTAATTGATTAAATGTCAGTTGTCTCGCGACAGTCCTGTAGTTGCATGCACAATTCATGAGTGTCAGAATTTCTTGGTTTTGATTGGCGCAATTACAGGCTAAATTCTTTTCACCAGTACATAAGATTTCGGCGATAAAGAGCTCACAAGTTGTTATTCAAAATTCTAATACACTGACGGAAAAAAATCCCAACACCAAGAAGGGGTTGTGTTAGATAAACGACAGTTGGTAGGCGGTGAGAGTACATCTGTAAGATGACGTCTATGCAAATTTCGCGCTCGGCGCATACGTGTGGCGCTAGTAGCGCCCCTCGGAACATGCAAAGCAGGTTTGCTGTAAATACGCGCTGTAACGTTCGTGAGCGTTAGTTATCGTTGAGATTCGACGTAGGGTGTTGATGTTAGTCAAGAATGCCTTTAAGAAGACGAAAAAGCCATTGTCAACAGCTCACGGAGTTTGAACGAGGTCGTGTAATAGGGCTACGAGAACGTGGATTTTCTTTCCGCAATATTGCAGAACGACTTGGAAGGAATGTAGCCACTGTGCATGATTGTTGGCAGCGGTGGTCAAGGGAAGGTACTGCCTCAAGAAGACCGGGTTCCGGCCGGCCACGTGGCACTACTGAGAGGGAAGACCGCCGTGTACGGCGTATGGCCGTGGCGCATCGTACCGCGTCTGCGGCAGCAATTCGAGCTGCAGTTGCCACCACAGTGACACAACGAACTGTTACAAATCGGTTACTTGAAGGACAACTCCGAGCCAGACGCCCTGTAGCGTGCATTCCACTTACTCCAAACCATTGCCGTTTGCGACGTCAGTGGTGTCAAGCTAGAGCTCATTTGAGGACGAAGTGGAGATCTGTTGTGTTTTCTGATGAAAACCGGTTCTGCCTGGCTGCCAGTGATGGCCGTGTGTTGGTTAGAAGGAGGCCAGGTGAGCGCCTGCAACCAACCTGTCTGCGGCCGAGACACACTGGACCTACACCTGGAGTTATGGTCTGGGGAGCAATTTCCTATGACAGCAGGAGCACTCTCGTGGTTATCCCACGCACCCTGACGGCGCAGTTGTACGTCGGTCTGGTGATTCAACCTGTTTTGCTGCCATTCATGAACAGCATTCCAGGGGGTGTTTTCCAACAGGATAACGCTCGCCCGCATACCGCTGTTGTAACCCAACATGCTCTACAGATTGTCGACATGTTGCCGTGGCCTTCTAGATCACCAGGTCTTTCACCAATCGAGCACGTATGGGACATCATTGGACGACAACTCCAGCGTCACCCCCAACCAGCATTAACCGTCCCTGTATTGACCGACCAAGTGCAGCAGGCATGGAACTCCATCCCACAAACTGTCATCCAGCACCTGTACGACACAATGCATGAACGTTTGCGTGCTTGCATTCAACATTCTGGTGGTTACACCGGTTATTAATGTACCAGCATTTCACATTTAAAATGGCTCTTCTTGTGCTTACAATAAGCTGTGATCTTGAAACCTTAATCGATTAAATATGTTACCTATACAAATGTATTGCCGCCCTTTCATTCCTCTACAACTATTTTTTCGTGGTGTTGGGATTTTTTTTTCCGTCAGTGTATTTACCTCCGGGTCGTCAGCCATTGCCTGATATTCTGACATCTAAATTCTTAAAGCTATTTTTATTCGATAGTCTGGCGGCCCGAGGCATAGCAATATGTTAAACAGATCAGTACTAAAGAGGTTGTGTAGTGCAAAAATTATACTGCAATTGCGCAATTACTGTGTTCAGATAGCAGCAGCTAATTAACCCAAGTAACAAGTGTGGTATTTTGGCAGCGTTCCGATAAAAAAAATTGGAAGAGGGACGCAATAAAAATTGATATAGAAAAGGGGTCCACAAATACAAAAAGGTTAAGAAACACTGTCTTATTGGGTATTTTCTTTATCCTCGAATCTGTAAAGTCGTAAAGAGCCTTTTCGTGGTTATGACAGATATAGAAAAGGGGGCCACAAATACAAAAAGTTTGAGAAACACTGTCTTATTGGGTATTTTCTTTATCTTCGAATCTGTAAAGTCGTAAAGATCCTTTTCGTGGTTATGACAGATATAGAAAAGGGGGCCACAAATACAAAAAGTTTGAGAAACACTGTTTTATTGGGTATTTTCTTTATCTTCGAATCTGTAAATTCGTAAAGAGCCTTTTCGTGGTTATGACAGATGTGATTGAAATCTAAATATCTTGGGCGAGGGGAGAGATCGCTGAAGATGCTAAGACATTTGAGTTATTTATAGAAAAGCGAAAACCAAGCGATTAAATTTAGCGAAGTTTGTTACACTTCGTCTTATCTCCGTTTCAGTGTTAAATACATTCTGATGTGTGGACAAGTGAAAAATCCCTGTGCTAAAGTAAAAGACGTTGTAGGTTTCGTCATACAAGGAACAGCAAACGTGCAATGAAATCAAATTCTACTCCGTCAAAGACTCAAGCGGCGTATTAAAAGCTCTATGTGTCTGACATCAATTAGCAACTTTAAATGACTGTCCTGCAGATAAGCCTTTTGTCTTAACGACTTGTCCTTTTGGAGCCTCTCCGCCAGTAATTTCCTGTTGACTTAGAAATATGAGCTGGGTGTTCTGCTAAGGACAGCAAAGAGTCCCGCCCTCTTCGCCGTGTACTACGGTGATTGTGCAAACACAGCTGAGAGTGAAATGTCTCTCATACGAAAACTCATTTGGATGATAAAATACGCTTCTTATTTAACGTAAATCAATCCGCTACGAAAAGTACAAGCTAAACACCGTTACACATGATCAAAAAAGGTTCTAACAGGTCATTATGGAAAGTCATATTTTTGTCTTTCTCACAGCAATTAGCCATAAATATTTTAATAAAACAAAACTGAGATAATGAATCCAATGTTTTTAAAATCAAATTTGTGAAAAGAGAAGGAGCCTATATTAAAAAAGTTAGTAAAATCATGCAATGCATTGATTATGATACGCTTTCCAACATACCAGAAATTATTACTCAAGTTACGTGGATAATGGCTGTGGAATAAATCTCGCTCCTGTGTCCTGACCTTTGACCCCGTTTCGATGATATTCAACAGAACCGGTTCACTATACCTCCAGAACAACATGATAACGTTTTGTTGCAATAGAAGCACTTTTACGCAAGTTATGAGAATAATGGCTGTGGAATACATCTGGCTTTTGTGCAATGACCTTTGACCCCATTTCGTTGATATTCAACAGAACCGGTTCACTATACCTCCGGAACAACATGATAACGTTTTGTCGCAATCCAAGCATTTTAGGTAAGTTATGATGCACAAGGGCAATGGAATGGATCCCACTCCAGTGTCCTGACCTTTTATCCCCTTTCGCCCATTTTCAATAGGGTTCGTCCCCAGTGGCTCCCTACCACATACTAAAATTTCATCGAAATCGAACCATTTTTACGCAAGTTATGACGCATAAGGGCAATGGAATAAATCCCGCTCTTATGTCCTGCCTGACCTTTGACCCCATCTCGCCCATTTTCAATAGGGTTTGTTCCCAGGTGGTTCCCTACCACATACTAAAATTTAATCGAAATCGAACCATATTTACGCATGTTATGACGCATAAAGGCAATGGAATGGATCCCGCTGTTATGTACTGACCTTTGACCCCATTTTGCCCATTTTCAATAGGGTTTGTCCCCAGGTGGTTCCCTAATACATACTAAAATTTCATCGAAATCGAACCATATTTGCGCATGTTATGACGCATAAAGGCAATGGAATGGATACCGCTGTTATGTCCTGACCTTTGACCCTATTCCGCCCATTTTCAATAGGGCTCGTGCCCAGGTGGTTCCCTACCACATACTAAAATTTCATCGAAATCGAACATTTTTTACGCAAGTTATGACTCATGAGAGAAATGGAATGGATCCCGCTCCTATGTTCTGACCTTTGACCCTGCTTCGCCCATTTTCAAAAGGGTTCGTCCCCAGGTGGTCTTCTACCACATACTAAAATTTCGTCGAAATCGAACCATTTTCACGTGAGTTATCGTGCGGGCGGGCGGGCAAAGCTGGAGCATATACGCTTCTTCAACCTACGGTTGGAAAGCGTAAAAAACACTGAGATCAATTTTAGGCGGCATATTAACACATTCTACAAACGAATGTAACATAAATGTTTACACTAATGTTGTTAGTTTGTCCGTGTCTGATCAAGGTACTTCGACTTCTAAATGTCACACTGAAAATATTATAAAAACGACTATGGTTTCTTCTCCTTTTCCTGCTAGCTGGCCCAAGTGTGAATTTCTGTTTTGAATGATTCTTTTATACATCGGCTTAGCAAAATGTTTTTAAATTGAATAGATAATCTCATGCCCAAAATATTTCATATATCTTCTAGATGTTATTAGGAGCTCTCTAATTTTCCTGTAAGATGCACAGCAATTAGTAGTGTGTTGTCCGGAAAAAACGACCATATAAATTCACTTAGCCAGAACCCCGGAAGAATCCAAGCTAAATATCGAGGTGCATGCCATCATGTTTAATTGTTTGAACCCATCTGGTTGCCAGTTGTTCAATTCCTGCTCGGTACCAAGCTTTCGGTTTAGAGACAAAGAACTCTTGGAACTCGCGTTGGACATCGTCCAAAGCAGTCAACTGCTTTCCATGGAGAAAATGCGCCATCGCCCGATACAAGTGGTAGTCTGAAGGAACAAGTTCGGGACTGTATGCTGGATGAGGAAGCAGCTCGATTCCATGAAGTTTGGGGTCTGCTTAGCGGTATGAGGTTTTGCATTGTCTTGTTGCACTGTAACGTACCAGGAGATGTGACGTACCTGCCAGAAGGACGCACACGACATAAAGGCAGATAGGAATCAGAATAAAACGTCCGCGTAGCTCAATTGGTAGAGCAACTTATTCCGGAATGAGGGGACCCGGGTTCGAATCCTGGCGCGGATACAGAAATGACGGAGAAATTTACTTCGTTATAGCACCAGTGCTCGCTTTGGGTTGACTAAGGCAGGATACTTCCGCTGAAATTTGTCTTACATCATGTCCAATTGCTGAGAAAGCAGTTCGACAGTGATAGACCGATCATTCTGAATAAGCTCTCAATGTGGATTACACCTTCATAATTCCACCAGGCACACAGCATGAACTTTTTCTTAAAATGTCCGCGTTTGGGGGCAGGTAAAGCTGGTTCACCTCTATTCAACCACTGTTGTGAAGAATCTGGATTACGCAGATATATCCATTGCTCATCCCCAGTAACTATTCGTTGGATAAATCGAGTATCGCGTAGATTTCTGAGCAGTTCCTTGCGTACCTCCACACGTCGTCGAGCGTGAGCTGGGGTGAGCTCATGAGGCACCTCATGACATCGTCTGTAAGCATTTCCGATCTTGTGTAGGTGCTCAGCGATGGTAGATTTAGGAACTCCCAGTTCTGACAATTTGCGAGTGCTTGTTCGTGGATTGTCTTCCACAGCCGCTTGCAGGGAGTCCGAATGAACAGCAGAGGGCCTGCCCGAACCTTCCTTTCTTTTCAAGCTCAAGTCATCAACCACAGATTTCTTGAACCATGTTTGGTCCGAGTAACCACCAGGCCTTCACTTTCAAATTCATTAATTTTTCGGACTGTTTCAGCAGCTTTAAGCTCCTCTTTCCGGTAGTGTCGCAATAGAACCAATATTCCAAACTTTGTAGCCATTTCAATTGTCCGCGATACAAATTCAACACATGGGTCGCGACATGTACTTCACGCCTCGTATGATCTCCCAAAGTATGCACTTTCAATCGTCTGCATCACAAGAAAACTGCCCAGCAGAAAATATGCAATTTACGTCGGGGAACTGTCCTATGCGAAAATGCCGTTTTCTTTCCAGGCAGTGCAATATTTGTGTTTGGAATGATGTCTTTGTTTTCCAGAGGATTAGAAAAACTATTTTTTGGTAGATCGACGTAATCATTTTATCATGTTATTTTTATTTCTGAAACACGGACCAGAAGAAAAAATTTTTGATGGGTTGAGCATACGTAACAAGCCAGTATTTCTTTTATATTATTCAGCTTTAACTTTTGTGCATTAAGAAAAATAGCAAGCCTACCGAAAAGAGGTTTCGAAAAGATTGACCATATGCACTCATCGTCAATAAAGTAGTTGCACCCAGAAGGATGCAACCGACAGAAATGAAACTTGGTGGGTAGGTTTGACATCGTAAGACATGTAAATCATTCAAGTATTAAGCTCGGCCGCGCATGTGACGTCAGCAAGGAGGGGTCGTAGCGCTGTGCCTGACAGGCTATATAAGGTGGTCCCGTTCCGCGTGCTTGCCATTCTGACTCGTGCTGTTGTGTTGGTTGCATCCTTTGCAAGTGAAGTATGCCTCGGAGAAAAGTTCGGAAGCAATTTGAGCAGTTGGGGGAGTTCAAGAGGGGCCGCATCAACGGGCTCCGGGAAGCGGGATGGTCTTATTGCCGTATAGCGCGCTATACCGGTCGTGCGGATATCACCATAGCACGCTGTTGGTGGCAGTGGATAGAACAAAGCACGCAGCAGAGACAGGAAGGATCTGGGAGACCTAGAAAAACCACGGAGAGAGAGGACTTACGGGTTGTCCGGCATGCGCGGAGTGACGCAACAGCCACGATTGCGGATATTCAGCGAGCAGTGGTCCCCTTCATGCATCGTCCGATTAGTGCCAGTAGCATTGGCAGACGACTGCACGACGTAGGACTACACGCACGCAGACCGTTACGATGCCTACCCTTAACACCATTGCATCGTCACCAAAGCCTGCAATGGTGTTGCGCCAGACCGTCATGGAGCCACTCACAATGGCAGCGGGTGATCTTCAGCGACGAGTTCCGCTTTTCTCTTGGAGGACATGGCAAACGAATCCGTGTGTGATGGCTCCGTGGTCAGCATCAATATGAACGGTTCGTTGTCGAGCGTCACACGTCCAGTAGGACTGGTGTCATTGTGTGGGGTGCAATTGCCTACGATGCGAGATCACCTTTGATGTTCATTACAGACACTTTGAAAGCCCAACGTTTCGTTAATGAGGTCCTGCAACCAGTGGCCCTACATTTTGTGAACGCTCAGTTCGGTGCGATTTTCCAACTGGACAACGCTCGTCCACATACTGCTGCTTTCTCGAGAGCTTGCCTTCAAGGCACTGACACTCTGCTATCGCCAGACCTATCGCCGATTGAAAATGTGTGGGATGCTATTGGGCGCGCTGTCCACACTCCATCCCTACCGCACAATCTGCAGGAACTGTGTGAGAAGATTCAAGCTGCAATGGGATGGCTTATCGCAGGACACCATTAGGATCCTGCACAACTCCATGCCAAGACGTCTGGTATGCTGTGTGAGCAATGATGCCGGCCCGACGCCATAATGAGAGATACTACTTAGTGGCGTGTAACTCAATAAATATTGACCATATCAGTCTCAATGGTTAATCCTTTATTGTTATTGGTAAACTTTGCCTTCCATCCGACAAGCATTGCAATCCGACACGTCCTTCTGGGTGCAACTATTTTTTTGACGATGAGTGTATTTTCCAGAGCTTTGTGGACAGAAATTTCCCACCAGTATATTTCATTACTTTGTTTCCAGAAGACAAACAAAGAAAAAGATTAAGAAATGAGTAAGTTTATGCCTGGCCGTGATCTTCTTCGTGCGCTATTCCGGAATAAAAAGCTTAAATATATCTTCGTCATGCTATCTTTGTTTCTAGGGTATCGACTGAAAGCCGCTGGCTCATATACGTGCAATTTTTACCTAAATCTGTCCACGTTTTCTTGAAGAACAATTTTCCACTTAGTGGTGTAAATGCGCATTTCCATTAGTTGCGGTCCGTCTGTTTCGAGAGATGGAATCGACTGAGAAAGTTCTTGTGGATCCGATGAAGCCAATGTGTGACGTACTACGTGGTGAAAACATGTGTCAAGACGACAAATCTGCAGCGAGACATTCTGCAGCGTAGCTCAGTTGGGAGAGCGACTTACGCCGGAGTGAGGGGAACGCGGATTCGATGCCCGTCGCGGAGAAATCTGTTTTCACACCAACCATATTTGGAATTTCCAAATTTCTCGGAGTGGAAAATGTTCCATCCAGTTCGTAGTATCGTACAGAATGGTTAAAAAATGTATTATATTTTTTGTCAGAGGCTTCTTTTTTTGTTACATGATACGTTCACTGCAGGATGATTTTCATTGGCGTAACATTTGTTTAAGGAGAGAAATTGTTAAAAAATACAACAAAACTTGATCTTAACTTTTTACCAGGGAACTTAAGAGCATGTAGGCGTACATAAGGAAATTATTTTGAAGATTTTGAGGTGTGAAAATAAAGGTATTATGTCGAACATTGTTAAAAATGTGCATGCGGAGCTAACAAGAGTTTTACAAATTGTTCAGTGTCTCGTTTATCCACTTCTGCTTCAAGCTTTCTTCTTTTCATCACAGGCAAATTCATCTTCCTCTTTCTCCAACGAACCTTCAGTTTCACTCGGGACAATAACAGGTAATGATTAGAGCCAACATCAGCTACTCTCATCGCACATGTGTTAACCACTCTTTCAGAGGCTGATCGTAAACAACAAAATCTGGGGTATCTGGTACCATTATGTCACTTTACTATCCCAGAGAACGAATCTTACACACATACATGTCGATATATACCGAGTGATCACTGAATTATGACCACCCCTATCAAACGTGGATGCGGCCCGTTGACCACGTGATTTCCTAGAGCACGCAATTAGTCGGCTTACGTAGCATATGTACACCGATAAGCCGTTACATCCTAACAAGCTGTAGAACCCCCTTTAGCCCGCACAATAGCGGCCACTCGGCGAGACATCGATTCGATGAGGTGGCGATAGGTATCCTGGGATATCTGGTACCATAATGTCAACAGCAGGTTCTTCAGTTCCCGTACATTTTGGGGTGGTGGTGATTTAGCGTGAACCCTCTTTTCCAAGTCGAACCACAAATGTTCGATTGGGTTCATGTCAGGTGAATTTGGAGATTAACAGAAAGTCCCCGGCATGTTCCTAGAAATACTTCTTGACGATTCTGGCAGTGTGGCATGGCGCATTATCCTGTTGGTAATAGCCATCACCAGCAGGGGACACAGTTGCCATGAATGGCTGAACTTGGTCCGCAACGATGTTCAGATACCTGACAC
Source organism: Macrothele yani (assembly GCA_039090855.1). Taxonomy (NCBI): domain Eukaryota; kingdom Metazoa; phylum Arthropoda; class Arachnida; order Araneae; family Macrothelidae; genus Macrothele; species Macrothele yani. The sequence goes on from CM076996.1 coordinate 123,873,532, forward strand.
CTGTCAGGGATTGTACTATTGGGGTAATGGGGCCTAACGTGTCTCACAAAAACATCGCCCACAACATAACACAGCCGGCGTCGGCCTGTTTCTTCCCAACTGTGCATCCAGGTGCCATGCCTCCGTTGGTAATCGGAGTTTCCGTGCTCGGCCGTCTGTGTAATGCAACAGGAATCTTGATTCGTCAGACCAGGCCACTTTTTCCCAATCATCCACAGTCTAATCTCGATTATCTTGAGCCCATTTCAGGAGTTTTTTGGCGATGACATGCAGCGAGCATGGGGGCCCGACTGGGTCTTCTGCTACGCAGACCCATGCGCAGAAGGCTGCGATGAACTGTGTGCTGGGACACATTGCCGTGATCCCCACTGTTGCAGCTGCGGGCGATTTGTCACACTGTGGCCCTGCTGTCGCTGTAAACAGTGTGCGACAGTCTCCGCTCCCCTCTGGCATCAATGAGCTGCGGACAACACACGGCTGGACGGACGATTCGTCGTTGGGACATATGTGAACCACTTTTGATACGAATTCGTTACAGAGGCACGTGAGCAACCCATATGCCGCGCCGTTTCCGAGATCGTAGTTCCGAGGCACCGTGCCATCACAATTTGTCTTTTATCAAACTCCCATAAATCGGCAGCTTTTCCCATTCTGCAGCTCCGAACACTCTAATAACCAAACGCCAGTCTCCGGGTTGTGTATATACTGCTCTGTGAACTTCACCTGTGCCACCTTTTGGTCTCCAGGCGCGCTCATTTCTCCAGACCGGGATTGGTCATAATCTAATGGCTCATCAGTGTAAAGTGTGAGTAGAGCAGTAGGTAGTAAAATTCTAAGCGTGATGGGTAAACGGAAGGATTTATCGGACTTTGAGAAAGGACAGATTGTGGGAGCTCAGCGAGAGGATGCCTCGATTCCCCAAACGTCTGAACGGGTGGGTTGTCCGAGAGTCGCCGTATTTAAAGTTTGCCAGGACTGGAGTGAAAATGGTCAAAATACAACCCGGGGACAAAACTGCACAGGACTACAAAGGTTGATGTGGGAGGTGAGCGCTTGTACCGAACAAACGCAGCACTGTTCAACAGTGCAATACCCAATACACAGAGTTCCATCCGGTACAGTATCTGTCATGACCGTGCGTCGCACGCTCGTACGTATGGACTATGGCAGCAGACGACCCCGGCGACATCCTCTCCTTTCCACGGTTCACAGGCGCAAGAGACTCACCTGGTGCAAAGGTCATGCAAGTTGGACGTCGGATGACTGGAAAAAAGTGTGCTGGTCAGACGAGTCACGTTCTTTTTGTTCCACTCCGTGGATGGCCTTGTAAGTATTTGGCGCGAACAATATGAGGCACTTGATCCATTCTTCATGGTTCCCACAGTTAAAGCCGGTGAAGACAGTTGTATGGTGTGGAGCATGTTTACCTAGCAGGAACTTGAACCCCTGGTGCATGTGGAACAACGTATGACTGGTGCCCAATATCATGAATTGCTTGCTGACTCTATACATCCAGCAATGTTGCACTTTTTCCCAAATGGCGACGGTGTCTTCCAAGATTACAATGCGCCAAGCCACAGGTCCAATGTTGTGCAGGAATGGTTTCAAGAACACAGTTTAGATTTACAGCATATCGATTGGCCTCCGAACTACCCCAATATCAGTTCCATAGGGCACTTGTGGGGGACACTATGAACGGCATACAAGGCCACTGGATGTGCCAATTACCTAAATGCCTGCATTGAAGACCGCATTATACCCAACTTGGTTGGCATTACCTACCAACTGCTTCCGGCATGTTATTGAATCGATGGCACGTCGGATAGCTGCTGTACTGAGGGCGAAAGGAGAACAAACGAAGTATTACGTACGTGGTCATAATTCAGTGATCACTCAGTGTATGTTGAATCGATGCCACGTCGTATAGCTGCTGTACTGAGGGCGAAAGGAGAACATACGAAGTATCAGGTAGATGGTCATAATTCAGGGATCACTCAGTGTATGTTGAATCGATGCCACGTCAAATAGCTGTTGTACTGAGGGCGAAAGGAGGACCTACGAAGTATTAGGTAGGTGGTCATAATTCAGTGATCACTCAGTGTATGTTGAATCGATGCCACGTCGGATAGCTGCTGTACTGAGGGCGAAAGTTGGACCTACGAAGCATTAGGTAGGTGATCATAGTTCAGTGATCACTCAGTGTATGTTGAATTCATGCCACGTCGGATAGCTGCTGTACTGAGGGCGAAAGGAGAACATACGAAGTATTACGTAGGTGGTCATAATTCAGTGATCCCTCAGCGTATGTTGAATCGATGCCACGTCGGATAGCTGCGGTACTGAAGGCGAAGGAGGACGTACGAAGTATTAGGTAGGTGGTAATAATTCAGTGTAAGCTTCACATTTGTTTACCATTTCCATGAAGGAATTGCAGATATAAGCATAACAAACAAGGTCAGCTGAGGCTGTTTATTCCTGGATTTTAAAAATCGCAGTTTGTGAGGTTTTGATAAAAATAGGCCCTGGTGTTTTTCCCCTATTATTAACCAACTCTCATCTTTTCAAATCAAGTGTTCTGAAAATGTAGAAATGTTCGAAACATAAAGCAAATGAAATGTTATCTTTCTACTAAGTTTAATAAAAATATTCTGAAACTAGAGTTTTTGTTAAAAACGAAACTTGAAATTCACAAACTGCTTCAAAGAACGAGAGGCAGAAACGAAATCGAATGTAAGTTGTTGCTTTCTTCCATGTCCTAAAAACAAATGCTCCTCAAAAAATATTCTTCCTTAAGTTCTATAAATCCGGGCTCAATACACCTGGGAAACTAAAGTCATGAGTTCAATTGCGACTGATGTATAAATCTCTTTTGTACCGTTAGAGATTTTTGGCTCAAACTTATCCGAGTTTGAAACGGAAAAGGGATTTTCTTCTTCCCATAGTTTTCATTTTCTTGGGTCAGGAATTCTATTTCAAAAACATTGCTTATCCCTCTTGTAAACGAATTTCTTTCATTCTTCTTTGAAACAGCACGTGGCAAGTATTACGCAAGTGCCCCTGGCTGCTAGTTTATGTATCTCCAACTACCGATCTGATAAATTTCGTCGAAACAGCACGTGGCAAGTATTACGTAAGTACCCCTGGCTGCTAGTTTAAGAATCCCCAACTACCGATCTGATCAATTTCATCATGATGAATCCATTGTTCGTGTCGCTGAAGAGTTCGTTTCAAGAATGTTTTATGGGTGATGTTTATGTTATTTGATGACCGCGTATCCTACGAATTAAAGCAATCTATCTGAAACACTGTTTTGATACAGAGGGTGAGTCCAACGTTTTGCAATATTTGCGTAAACGCATGTGTTACGGCGGGTATGTCACGTATTTAAACTAGTTCAGGTCGCGCGCACTGCAGTCAGCCGAAAGGGATATAAAGTGGTAGTCGTTGATGTAAACAGCATCGCATGTTGTCGTTCTGTCCTTGGTTGGGACGCCTAAAAGGTGAACAGCCACAACCGGGCTAATTAGGGAACTTTTGCTTTACGAGTTTGAACTCGGCAATAACGCTGCTCAAGCAACACGAAACATTTGTCATGCGAAAGGGGAAGGTTCCGTGGACCACAGCACCGAAACAAGATGGTTCAAGAAATTTAGCTCAGGTGACAGAAACCTCGACGATCAGCCAAGGTCAGGTAGACCGCAAACCGTGGATTAGGAGACCGTGTGCCAGGCCGTAGAGGCAAATCCGACAACAAGCACTCGGAGATTATCAGGCGAGCTGGGCATATCACAGACCACCGTGGTTCGTCCCCTTCAAAACCTCGGCAAGGTGTACAGGAGCTGCCGCATTGTCCCTCACGAACTGACGGCAGCTGAAGCAAACCACCCAGTGGAAGTGTGCATGAAACTCCTGGAAAACTCGCGCGAATTGTTACGTGCGATGAAAAGTGGGTCTACTTCCGTAATCCTAACAAACAACGGCAGTGGTTGAGCCCGATCCAGCTTCCTGAACCTGTTGCCATACGTGGGCTCTTCGATCACAAGGTGATGCTCTGCATCTAGTGGAATTTCGAGGGGATAATCCATTACGAATTTGTTCCAGACGGTCGGACCATCAACGCCAACTTCTACTATGAACAGCTGAAGCGGATGTATGCCGTTTTGGAAAAGAAGTACCTGCACCGGTGACCAGAAAGCGCGATCTCCTACAGCAGGACAACGCTCGGCCTCATACAGCGCGAACGACCAGAACAAAACTCCAGGAACTTGAGGGCATCGAACTGATGCCACACCCAGCATATAGTTCGGATCTTGCCCCGTCGGATTAGTACTTGGTCCGGTCCATGGCTCACTTCCTTCGCGGGCGGCACTTCAACAACCAGGAGGAGGTGGCAGCTGGGATGAAGGAGTTCTTCGCCTCGAAGGACAAGAACTGGTACCGCCACGGAATCGAAGAACTTGCAGACAGATGGTTAAAGACGGTTGAACACGACAGTCTATACTTTGTATGCAACTCAGGTTTCGTCGTAAAGGTACGGATGAAGATATAAAATGACCCAAATATTGCAAAACTTTCGACTCACCCTCTGTAATTGAAAGTGCGAATCGTTGCTTGTGCAAGAGTTTCAAACTTCATGAAGAGTAAAAGGGTTACATAAGATTGGGAAGAACAGGATGATACTGAAGATGATTTACTCCATCGTTTAGCAATGCATTTCGTCTGCCAGTATGAGGCTTGCTTTACATGTAGTTCGCATGAGGTTTGATTCGAAATGAGTAAGTTCCATGATTCAGAAATAACGCAAATGCTAAGCAGACCTCTCTGAATCAATGGCACATATTCGAGCAATCTCAGTTTGTGGTTATTAAACATGAGATCTATATTACTACATTATTATTGCAATTAAACCACTAATTAAAGGCATCATTGCAACACATGCAAGCAATTTTTGCTCAATAGATGCGTGGATGGAAGGCGAGACGTGCTCAATAAAAATACATGTAGGCTAAGTTCTGATTAAGCCGTCTGTTTGGAACGTAGGACTGCGACTTGCAGATGGGAGAGTTGAAATGAGCTTGTCGAGTATGGTTTCAAAGCGTTTATTTAATTTGTTATAGCCTACACATGTCTATGATATGAAAAGCAGCTTACGTAATTTTTACAAATAATGCTGGATACATTGCGAAAAAGCAGATCGATACACGAATTACCCAACGGGGTGCTATGTCTTCTTGGGCTTCTTGCCTTCCTCATCACTTGCTCTTGCCTCTCGTTTTGATTTTCTCCCCTTTTGCTTGCGTTCATTCTGCGAATTCCGCGGCACTGTCGAAAATGTTAAACCGGTCACACGAAAACAGTTTTTTAAAATTTTAGTTTGAACCACTGCGATTTGTTCTTCGTATATTTGAATAGATCTCGTCGAGAGCTTTAAAACAATACCACGCACAGTCGTACGGTTGCCGAGATAGACTGAGTCAAACGCGGCGGCACCCCCAGAAATATTGCATCATCTCTCCCGCGCAAAGGGAGCGAGGGGACCTTCGCGCACGATGTATAACGAAGTAAATTTCTCCGTCATTTTTATCCACGCCAGGATTCGAACCCGGGTCCCCTCATTCCGGAATAAATTGCTCTACCAATTGAGCTACGCGGACGTTTTATTCTGATTCCTATCTGCCTTTATGTCGTGTGCGTCCTTCTGGCAGGTACGTCACATCTCCTGGTACGTTACAGATGTATTGTAGTCCAATTCGCAGTACGCGAATTGGACTCCATGCTGTTTACGAAAATGTTAACACGATTAATGTGCGGCACGTATTTTTAACGCTATAAAGATTTCAGTTGGAACCTATTTCCGTCTCAGGCGGTCGGCCGTAAGTCGGCCCCATATTATCCGCTGAGTTATAAAAGATCCTTTTAGCAGGACAGTGCTTTCCATACTGCCAGGAGACAGAATCATTGTTCGGAGACCAAGACATTCTCGAAAGAACTTCGCTTTCGCCAGATCTACCCACACCAATGTCTTCCCAGGGGTTATCTGAAGGATGAAACAAGTGTGAAAAGCACCCCTACACAGCAGAACTTAAAAGGAAACATTACTGCGGCTGTGAATCATATTACGGAAAGAACGTTTCAGGATGTTTCTGAAAACAGGTGGCACCGTGTGCGTATGCGCATTTCCGAAGAATGAAGTCACTTCCAACATCTGCTGCAAAACCTGTTGTCTCACACACTAACACCCATGTTCACTCAATCTTCCGTCGGTTGATGTGCACTGCTCGACAAAGAAAATTCCGCATCAGGAAGTATTTGTCGAACACGGTGCAAATTGGCGGGTATATGTCGAAGTTGTATTATGTAAATGATTCAGTTGCGAAATAATCGCGTGATACGTGAGGGAGATAAAAGGGTAAAACGGCTCGTCGTAGCTACGTTTGATCGTCCTTACGTTCGAGTGTGGACCACGGCATTGGACTGATCTCTTGGCAGGTGTAAGGAGTAAGAATCTCTGGTCGACATCATCACGAATTCTACCATTACGCGGACACATTTATCAGAGCCTCCATCATAGAGTTACGTACTGCTGATTGACCTCTGGGGCTCATCTAGGAGACCGCCCCGGTGGCGTAGTGGTCTAAGCAATGGCTTATGACCATTTGCTAGAGATGGGTCCGGGTTCGAATCCCGGTGAGGCATGCATGTTGTGGTTGTCGTACGGCACTGGCTCTCTCCCTTCCCTGGAACCAGTGGCCCTAAATTAGGGACGAGCGACTGCTTATAGCCCGCTGGGCTACTCACGGTAGTCGTTAAACCCCCAATAAAAAAAATATCTAGGTGGAAACGGAACTGGATAAAACATTTGTCGAGTGAATATGGCGACACTGGTTGCAGAAAGGGATCGCGCGTCACCGTGGTGGAATTGGTGCATGTTGGGGGACGTCCAAATAGCTCGATCGCCGCACTCGATGACAAACCGTAGTAGCCCCGCAATCCACAGCGTTTCTAATTCGACGAGGTGCACAGACTGTCAATTTGAGACATTTTATTTCTAAAAATTTCAAGATTTGATTTAGTTATTTGTCTAATAATATACTGTATTTATTCGTTACAATTGGGATATTGTAAGAGTGCAAATATATAATAAATTTTGGTAGGTGGTCACTGAAGTCATACACAGTGCGTCAAAGAATTTTTGAGACTGGCGCTAGATTTCAGCCTACGGTGGCGCCACCAGTGTAATCGCGAATGCGTTATAAACCGTGACTTTCTGCTTGCTCTCTGCCAAAAGTACTGCGCAGTTGTTAAAGTAACTCAAACGAAACGGCCGTTCATTAGAGAAGTAAAATTTTTTTCATGTTGAATTATTAAGATGGAACAAAGGGCTGTTATTAAATTTAACGCAAAACTTGGTAAAAGTGCCTCGGAAACGTACCAAATGATGAAACAAGTTTACGGTGAGTTTTGTTTAAGTAGATCAAATGTTTCCCTGTGGCACAAACGTTTTTGGACGGAAGAGATACGCTAGAAGATGATAAGCATACTGGAAGACCATGTTCATCTAGGACACCTGAGATTATTGAAAAAGTGCGTGATTTCGTGGCAAACAATCGATGTGCGTCACTAAGAATGACGGAAGAGTCTTTAAACATCAACAAAGAAACGATTCGAACCATCCTGCATGAAGATTTGGGCAAAACAAAAGTCTGTGCCAAATTTGTTCCACACACGTTAACCAATGAACAAAAATCAAGGAGAAGTGCACATTGCAGACACATCATTTCAGTCGCTGAAAATGACCCAAACTTCTTAAAATCGATTGTTACAGGTGATGAAACATGGTGTTTTCAATATGATCCTAACACAAAGCGACAACGTGCGGAATGGAAGTCAAAAAACTTGCCACAAGCCAAAAAAAACAAGAAAAGTTCTATCAAAAATCAAAGGAATGCTCATTACATTCTTCGATAGTAAGGGTATTATCCACAAAGAATTTGTTACAAGTGGACAAACAATTACTGGTGAGTTTTATTTAAATGTTTTGAGGCGTTTGATGGGCAGAATTCGTCGTATTCGTCCAGAATATCGAGATGAAAACAGTTGGTGTTTGTTGCACGATAATGCACCCAGTCACACCTCACTTCTTGTTCGTAGATTTTTGGCGAAAAATAACGTCTGTGTGTTGAATCATCCACCGTATTCGCCTGATTTGGCACCCTGCGACTTTTCTTTGTTCCCAAAACTTAAAATGACGTTAAAAGGGTGTTATTTTGATGATATTTCGACCATATAAACAGCTTCGACGCGTGCTTTGGAGGCAATTCTGCAAAGTGAACTGGAACAGGCATTCGAATCATTATTAAATCGCTGTAACAAGCGTATTGAAGCCGGAGGGACTTATTTTGAATAACAAACCAAAACAAATTATAATTTCTTGTTTCTATTTCATTTTACAGACCCAGTCTTAAAAATTCTTTGACGCACTGTGTATGTTATCACTCCTGATATAACTGAATCATGCGAAGTATTAGTAATGCATAAGTCAATTATTGTACTACTGGAAGGTGTTATTCTAGTAGGTAATTGCATTAATGAAACCAGGGACTAGTAGCATAGAGTTAATTTGGTCTGCTATGTTCTTTTGTGAGATGTCAATGTTTAAATCACCTAATAAGAAAGTTTTTTATGTAGTAAATTTGCCTGATCAAACAAAATACTAATTTGTAGAAATAAGTGTTTTAGGATCAGAATTAGCTGATCTGTAACAAACAGCAATTATGTAATGTTGGTTAGCCATCACAAGAAGTTCTACGTCTTGGTTAATTATTGTAAAATCAATAAGAAATGAGAAAAGTGTATGCTTCTTATGTATATACATGTACACTGAAGTGCCAGAAAAACTGGTTCAGACGAGCTTATGCAATATACACAGCAACGTCACCTATTCGCGTACTCAGTTGCGTCCGCCAGTGCGTATATAAAGCAATAGACATCCTTGCCAGCTGTCAGAGCTGTTTTCGGCATGAGAATGACAAGTAATAACGATTTAAGCGATTCTCAACGCGGTGTCATAGTTGGCGCTCGTGAGATGGGCCATAGTATTTCGGAGGTAGAAGCGAAGTTCGGATTGTCACGAACTACCATTGCAAAGGTGTACCCTGACTACAAGAATTCTGGCAAAATCTCCAACCTACGATACCAGTGTGGCCGTAAAAAGACATTGGGTGAACGTGACCATCATCGGCTGACAAGAATCGTTTCACGCGATAGTCGTGCAACACTCTCGCACGTATCATCGGGATTCAATGCTGGAGCCTCAACAAGCATCAGCGTCCGGACTGTGCAACGTACCCTGCACGATATGGGCTTTGGAAGCCGACGCCCAACTCGAGTCCCCTTGATGGGTGCACGACACTGAGCTATGCGCCTCGCTTGGGCATGGTTACAACTCCGAGTCCCCTTAATGGGTGCACGACACAGAGCTATGTGCCTCGCTTGGGCACGGCAACACCGCCACTGGACACTTGATGACTGGAAACAAGTAGCCTGGTCAGACGAGTCGCGTTTCCACCTGTATCGGGCAGATGGAAGGATTCGTGTGTGGCGCAAACCCCATGAAGCCATGGATCCCGCCTGTAACAAGGAACTGTACCGGCGGGTGGGGGTCCGTAATGGTATGGGGTGTGTTTAGCTGGACTTCACTGGGACCTGTGCTACGTCTACAAACGTCTGTGGCCAGCCAACGCTATGTGCGCATCCTTTCAGACGAGGTACACCCGTTCATGTCCTGCATTCATGCTGATGTGTTGGGCCTATTCCAACAGCACAATGCACCTCCATACAACTGTTGGGACGCCACATTATGGTTAGAGGAGCATTCATCTGAGTTTGGGGTGTTGCCATTCCCACCCAACTCCCCAGATCTGAACGTGATAGAACACATTTGGGATGCCATGCAACGCGCTATCGAACACATTTGGGATGCCATGCAACGCGCTATCGAACACAGGAATCTGAGACCTCGGAATACACCCGAATTGTGGAACACTCTGCAGGAAGTATGGTGTGCATTGCCTACAGAATATTTCCAGAAGCCAGTGGAGTCCATGTCCTGTCGTATTTCTGCTGTCCTGCGCTCCCGTGGGGGACCTACCAAGTATTAGACTGGTGTATCAGTTTTTCTGGCACTTCAGTGTAAATTATGCTTCTTATGTATATATATATAGCCATCCCACCACCAATGTCATATTCAGCGAGGAGTCTGGCTTTTATCTCAGCGCTGGAGATCGCCGATTTAGAGGGTGGAGACGACGTGTTGCCGTCCGTGAGCGTTAGCTTGGTGTCATGGTGTTGGACGCCAAGAGTTTTGCCGTTCAGCACTCGCATGCAAAGTGATTATAATAACAGCCCGATGATGCGTCGATGAGATGCTGCAGCAGATTTTGTTGCTGTATCTCCGTAGTATCTGTGATACCCAGTTTCAACAAGATAACGCCGTCCACCTACTACCAACATCAACAGACTCTGACAATAAGGTTGCTGCCCTGGTTAGCACGATTCCCAGAATTCTCCACAATAGATAACGTGTTAGACTTCATTGGCAGACGAATTGACGCCTCAGCAGGACTCTTATGCATTATTGATGAATTGTGGACTCAGGTCAACGACGCATGATTAGCGATACCTCAGGACACCATCCGGGGAATTTTTCATTTGATGCACGCTGTTTTGTAGGATGGATCTCTCAGCATGGAGGTCATACGGAGTACTGACTCAGGACACATTATACTGCCTCCTCGTTCATTGCATGCATACAATTCCTTCGAAATTGAATCACTTTTGTCTCTCCTACTTACACTGCCTGATAGAGAAAATGCCACACCATGAAGGAATGCTCGAAAACAGACCAAACTGCACAATGAGATAACAAAGTAGGTTCTGAACAAATGATTTAATTGTCACATACAGATTAGGCTCCAGGAGCCGAATATACAGGATGATCGATAAGGAGTGTGGACCCCTTTTTGGGAGATACAGCGTTGAATCCGACGTGGCATTGAGGCAATGAGAGTCCGAATAGAGTCCTGTGGTATCGTGGACCATGTGGTGTTGATCTGAGTCCACGGTTCATCTTCATTTCGCAGGAGTGGGAGGGTACTCAACCGACGTCCAATCGTGTCCCACAGATGTTCGATGGGCAAGAGGTCGGGGGATCGTGCCGGCCACGGAAGCATACGCACACCGTGTAGCGCATTCAGGCTGATCCTCACGGTATACGGGAGGGCGTTATTCTGTTGAAAAACGGCGTTTGGGATGCCCTGCAGCTACGGTACTGCTACGGGCCGAAGCACCTCGTCAACATAGCGGCGTGTCGTCAATGTGCCAGTAATGCGTACCAGCGGTGAGCGGCTGTTGGCGGTGATAGTACCCCACACCATGAGTCCACGCTGCCGGGCCGTGTGGCGCTCCACAATGGCGGAGGAATCCGCCCGTTGGCGACGTCGACTCCAGACTCTCACACGGCGATCATCCAGGGTGAAGAAGAACCGCGATTCGTCGCTGAGCACCACACTGTTCCATTCGGCACCCCACGCAGCTCTAGAGCGACATCACGCTAAGCGATGATGCCGATGGCTCGCTGTTAAGGCTAGCCTTCGCAACGGACTGCTGGACAGCAAACCAGACGCAGCCAATCGGCGTGACACTGTCCGCGTCGATATCGGAGCATACAAACCTCCCCGTACACCCCGCGAAATGTCGCCCGTTGTGGCTTGTGGGTCCGCTACGGCATGACGTCGGATGCGACGATGGGTGCGCTCGGACGTCCGTCTCCGTGCTCCCATCCCCCCTACGACGTTGCAGAGATCCTCCCTGAGACCACTGTCTCCAAATGCGACCGACAGTTGTGGCATCACGTTGCGTTTCTTCCGCAATACGATGCAAGGACCATCCGGAGGTACGAAGGTCTACGATGACACCTCTGGTGAACTCATCCGTTTGACGAAATTGCGTACGACGGCGTCTTAACGGCATTGGCACCCCTTGTTCGTTCTCCAGAGACGGTTACAGCAGAGCTACTCACTTCTCGCGGCCGTGACGACGTCTGGACTGATAGCTTCCCGTGCTGGTTGTCCGCTTAAATCCCGCGCGCCTTTCATGCGATTATCCTGCAAATGCAATCATTTGCATAACTTGTACGTGTGCACCCACCCGATAACTTGCATGGCGCTGCGTTCACGTCTTCGTGGTGTTGCGTTTTCTATGTCAGGCAGTGTATTTTCACAAAATCTTAGTTTCTAATATCGCGATTGAAAAAATTCTTTCGCGGACCGATGCCATTCACATCAATAAAGGTTTTCGGAATATGTTTTTCTTAAAATAACGCACTATTTGTCCGCCAGGAGGCGTAGACGTGTATCTTTCTTATTTTTGTCAATTCCTCTGCTTTTAATGGTCCAATTTAAAAAATGCCTTCTTAATTGGATAGAGTTTACGGTGCGACATGTTTTATATATAATTTCAAACAAGAAATTCATAGTTTCCGCTAGGGGGCGTAAAGGTAAAGTGAGTTTTTTTCCGATGTCTCTGCTTCTAAATCTGCGATTTGAAAAATTATTTCTGCACCTGATACAGCTCCTGATCGGAAATCTTTTGCATATAATCTCTAATTTTTGTAAAAAAATGTTTGGCCACCAGGGGTGTAAGTCTTAATTTCCGCTTATGATGTACTTGCAGTAAAATCTGAGAAGATCTGGATTGAAAAAAAGTGTTAAAATTTTTCTTAACACACAAGTCTGCAAATAGAGGACGTAAGTTCACGATTCCATTTGCAGCAATATCTGCGGGACTAAAAACCCGATTGAAGAACTTCTTTCTTCGGTCAGATGCTACTTCCACTGACTTTGAACAGCTTTGATAAATTTAATTCGCATCAGGATGGATTCAAAAAACGTGCTCCTCATACCCAAAAATTCGGTGTCATCTTTCTTGTTCCACATCTAACGATAAAACAATTACATGCCTCGCCGGTGACGCAATAGTTTCAGCAATGACCTCTAACTATTCTTCCGAGATGGGTCCAAGTTCGAATCCTGATGAGGCATGGATGTTATGTTTGTCTACGGCACTGGCTTTCTCCTTTCCTTAGAAACAGTCACCCTAAATTAGTGACAGGAGACTGCTTATAGCCGACTGAGTTGCTCACAGTGGTCGTTAAATCCACAAACAATAACAATAATAGATCACATATGAGAGCAGATCTCTCCGTCCCAGGGACAAAGTTTTCTGAGTCGCGGGTTTCTAGCTATTCGTTGGAGTTGGTCAGGAATGAGCCACAGGTTACGCGGAACCAGCTGCCCCAAACTCGGGATGGAGGACTGCTTATAGCCCAAGAATTGCGCATGTTGGTAGTTAAACTCCGAAACAGAATAAATATTTCGCCAATTTCTTTTCGTTTCATTAAACTCCGAAACGAAAAAAATATTTCACCTTCATTCAGCCACCACTTAAAAACAAGAAATATGACAGTGAATTTTGGGGTGAATGAACACGTCTTTTTAATCCGTGCTGACGCGAATTAAAATTATCAAATCTATTCAAAATCAATGCAGCCGGTATGGAAAACGGTAGAATCTGACCCAAGAAAGAAGTTTTTCAATCGGGTTTTTAATTACGCAGATATTGCTGTAAATGGAATCGTGAACTTACGCCCTCTGGTGGCAGACTTAAGAAAAATTCGAAATTATATGAGAAACATTTCACAGCCGAAACGCTCTCCACCAAAGAAAATAATTTTTCAAATCGGACTCTTAGAAGCAGAGATATTGACAAATATAAGATATGAATCTATCACCCCTGGAGGGAAAACGTGCATTATTTTAAGAAGAAAGTATTCTCAAAAGGTTTTTCGACGTGAGCGGTATCGGTCCAGGAAATAATTTTTTCAATCGAAGTATTAGAAGCACAGATTTTGCTACAAATACATCAAATGCAGAAATTGACCTTTATAGCCCCTGGTGGCCAAACCATACTTTACCAAGTATTAGAAATTATAGGAAAAACATTTCCCATCAGGAGCTGTATCCGGTGCAGAGAGAAATTTTAGAAACCGGAGTTTTAGAAGCAGAAATATCGGGGAAAACGCAATTTACCTTAACGCTCCCTAGCGGAAAGTCTATGAATTACTTGAAAATTTTGAAACTATATAGACAACATTTCGCACCTCTAAAGCTATCCAACGAAGAAGAAATTTTTATTGTACTCTTAGAAGCAGATATATTTACAAAAATATTATATATATCTACACCCCTTGGCGGCGAAACTATGCATTATTTCAAGAAGAAAATATTCCGAAAACCTTTATCGACATCAGTAGTATCTGTCCACAAACGAATTTTTTCAATCGAGATTTTAGAAGCTCTGATTTTGCTGCAAATACATCATAAGCGGAAATTAAGGCTTGCGCCCCCTGGTGGCCAAACCCTTCTTTATCAAAAATTTAGAAATTACATGCAAACATTTCCCATCAGAAAATGTATCCGGTGTAGAAAGAATTTTTCAAATCGGCGTTTTAGAAGCAGAGATATTGGGGAAAACGCAATTTACAATTACGCTCCCTAGCGGAAAGTCCATGAATTACTTGATCATTTTTAAATGAAATGAAAATATGTCGCAGCGGAAACTCTATCCAATAAAGAAGGAAGTTTTCAAATCGCACCATTAGAAGCACAGATATTGGCAAAAATAAGATAAACATCTACGCCCCTGGCCGAGAAACCATGCAACATTTTAAGAAGAAAATATTCCGAAAAGGTTCATCGACGTGAGTGGCAAAGGTCCACGAAAGAATTTTATCAATCGAGATATTAGAAGCTCAGATTTTGCTGCAAATACATCAGAAGCAGAAATTAACACTTACGCCCCCTGGTGGCCAAACCATTCTTTATCAAAAATTAGAAATTATATGCAAAAGATTTTCCATCGGGAGCTGTAATCGCTGACGGAAAAGTTTTTCAAAACGGAATTTTAGAAGTAGAGATATCGGGGGAAACATAATTTACCTTTACGTCCCCTAGCGGAAAATCTATACGTAATTTGAAAAAGTGACTTTACCTAAAATGCTCTTCGATATAAATGGAATCGAAAGGAAAAATAATTTTTCAGTCGGATGTTTAGAAGCAAATATATGGAATAAAACGTATTTTGAATTCCATACCATCTGCATTTACGCCCTCTATCGGCGAAACTGTACATCGTAAAAAAAAACGAAATAAAGGATCATTATTCACATATTTAGAGCTTCCCAATGCAAAAATAATTTTTTAAATCGGACTAATAGTTGCAGAGATATACTGTCCACAGACGGACGGACAAACCGATAACATAAGCACGATCCTTTTTTTTTACAGAAGACGTGCTAAAAATGAAGACAAGTTATCCTTCAACTCTTTGCTTGTGTGAAACACACTTTTTAGGAAGAAAGAACCAGTTTCCATATCCAAAGTTTCTACCTTTTCAAACTTTATTTTACTTTTATGCTACGATTTATTGTTCACGAGAAGAGATATTTTCATTAGATAGATTTGCTAATATTTTCATTTTTCTTCTGATATAATTACTTAAGAAGTTCTTGATATTACCGTATTTCTTAGTAGGATTCTGGGTACGTCTAATTCCCCTTATCGTTGCATATGTCAAGATCAAATTTTTTTAAGAGCACAAACAAATGTTACTGTTTTTTAATTTGAAGTGATAAAATGTTTTTTCAAGGACTGGTAGTTCAATGTAATTAGTTTTCGAAAAAAACAAGAAAAGTGGATGACGAAGCAATCAAAAGGTACTAAGAGTTTTATAATTTGTCTCCGAAAAATCTATGCCCTGGAGTATTTGTCGTAAATTAGCTATCGTTCTGGTTAACATTTCCAGCAATTTCAGCATTTCATAGAAACATGTCGGAAAGCGAATTTAATCGAATAATCGGCTTATAAGTGAAACGCAATTTAAAGTAATTTATTCTTTGCACTGTTATTTTAAATTAATTGATTACGGCAGAAACCTAAAAAAGGGAAAATAAATTCTGGTTAATGAATTAAATAAACAAAAGAACGCGTACAAAAACTGACTTTAAAAGCATTATGGAGAAAACGCAATTTTATGCCTAAGAATAATTTACACACATACACTGAAGTGCCAGAAAAGCTTGTATACCAGTCTAATACTTGGTAGGTCCCCCACGGGAGCGCAGGATCGCAGAAATACGACGGGGCATGAACTCCACTAGCTTCTGGAAATATGCTGTAGGTCATGCACACCATACTTCATGCAGAGCGTTATGCAATTCAGGTGTATTCCGAGGTCTCTGATTCCTATGTTCGATAGCGCGTTGCGTGGCATCCCAAATGTGTTCTATCACGTTCAGATTTGGGGACTTGGGTGGGAATCGCAACACCCCAAACTCAGATGAATGCTCCTCAGACCATAATGTGAAGTCCCGACACTTGTATTGTCCTGTTGGAACAGGCCCAACATATCAGCATGAATGCAGGGCATGAACGGGTGTATCTCGTCAGATAGGATGCGCACCTAGCGTTGGCCGGTCACAGATATTTGTAGACGTACCAGGGGTGCCAGTGAAGTCCAGCTAAACACAACCCATGCCATTTCGGACCCCCACCAACCGGTGCAGTTCTATGTTGGCAGGCGAGATCCATGGCTTCATGGGGTTTGCGCCGCACACGAATCCTTCCATCTGCCCGATACAGTTGGAAACGCGACTCGTCTGACCTGGCTACTTGTTTCCAGTCATCAAGTGTCCAGAGGCGGTGTTGCCGTGCCCAAGCGAGGCGCATAGCTCTGTGTCGTGCACCCATCAAGGGGACTCAAGTTGGGCGTCGGTTCCCAAAGCCCATATCATGCAGGGTACGTTGCACAGTCTGGACGCTGCTTGTTTAGGCTCCAGCATTGAATCCCGATGATACCTGCGAGAGTGTTGCACGCCTATCGCGTGAAACGATTCTTGACAGCCGATGATGGTCACGTTCACCCAATGTCTTTTTACAGCTACACTGCTATCGTAGGTTGGAGGTTTTGCCGGAATTCTTGTAGTCACGGTACATCGTTGCAATGGTCGTCCATGAAAATCCGAACTTCGTTTCTACTTCCGAAATACTATGGCCCATCTCACGAGCGCCAACTATGACACCGCATTGAAAATCGCATAAATCGTTATTGCTTGTCATTCTCATGCCGAAAAAAGCTCTGACAGCTGGCAAGGATGTCTATAGTACTGGCGGACGCAACTGAGTACGCACATAGGTGACGTTGCTATGTATTTTGCATTTGCTTGTCTGTACTAGTTTTTCTGGCA
This sequence comes from Macrothele yani, assembly GCA_039090855.1. Taxonomy (NCBI): domain Eukaryota; kingdom Metazoa; phylum Arthropoda; class Arachnida; order Araneae; family Macrothelidae; genus Macrothele; species Macrothele yani. The sequence continues at coordinate 123,890,894 of CM076996.1, forward strand.
CTTCAGTGTATATATATAAATTCTTGAAAATTGTTATCATGCATTGTAAATTTCAATAAGGAATAATGTGAGCAATACGTGTAATAAATAGTACGATATATCAAAGCATAATTGATTGAACCCCCATAAATTCCTTTTGCATTTATAGCTTTCTCGTGCTCTGATTAATTGTACTAAATTCCTCCAACCATCTCCCAATTCATTTACGCTTTCCAACCGTAGGTTGAAGAAGCGTATATGCTTCATCCTTGTCTGTCTGTCCGCACGATAACTCGCGAACAAATGGTTTGATTTCGATGAAATTTTAATATGTGGTAGCGGACAACCTGGGGACGAACCCTATTGAAAATGGGCGAAATGGGGTCGAAGGTCAGGACATAGGAGCGGGATCCATTCAATTGCCCTTATGAGTCATAACTTACGTAAAAACGCTTCGATTGCGATAAAACTTCATCATGCGGTTCCGGAGGTATACTGAACCGATTCTGTTGAATATCAACGCCATGGGGTCAAAGGTCAAGGCACAGGAGCGAGATTTATTCCACAGCCATTATCCTCATAACTTGACTAAAAATGCTTCTATTGCAACAAAACTTTAGTATGTTGTTCCGGAGGTATTCTGAACCAATTCTGTTTAATATCATCGAAATGGGGTCAAAGGTGAGGGCACAGGAGCGAGATTTATTCCACAGCCATTATCCTCCTAACTTGAGTAAAAATGCTTCTATTGCCACAAAACTTTAGTATGTTGTTCCGGAAGTATACTGAACCAATTCTGTTTAATATCATCGAAATGGGGTCAAAGGTCAGGGCACAGGAGCGAGATTTATTCCACAGTCATTATCCTCATAACTTGAGTAATGATTTCTGGTTTGTTGGAAAGCGCATCATAATCAATGCATTGCATGATTTTACTAACTTGTTTTAAATTAACTAACACCTGGAAAGATTTTAAAAAATCGCTGAAATTCTGCTTTCTTTATGTCTCTTATTTAATCCCCTCCCTATAGTTCCTCCCTTCCCAGTCCGGGAAGCAGTTCTTTATGCACATTATAACAAAGCAGGGACGTGAACGGAATAGGGATTTCAGAGTTAAAACACGCTCCAGTGTCCAAATTGTTTTCAGGATTTAGCGAGAAATCTATGCATTACTTGAAAAATTTGAAACGAAGTTAGAAACATTTCGCACCGGAAACTCCATCCCTCCAACAAAGAAGGAATTTTTGAAATCGGACTATTAGAAGCAGAGATATTGTCAAAAATAAGGTATACATCTACGTCATCTCGAGAGAAAACTGTGAGCTATTTTAAGCAGGAGGTATTCTCAAAATGTTTTCCGAGGTGAGGGGTATCGATCCACGAAAGAATTTTTTCAGAGTTTTCGGGAACTTAGATTTTGCTGCAAATACATCAGAAGCAGAAATAAACTCTTACGCCCCCTGGTGGCCTAACCATTCTTTACCAAAACTTAGAAATTATATGCAGAACATTTCCCATGCGGAGCTGTTTTCAATGCAAGGAGAATTTTTCAAATCTGAATTTTAGAAGCATATAGATATTTGGAAAACGCAATTTATCTTTAGCCCCTAGCGGAAAATCTGTGAAGTACTAGAAATAGAAAGTGTGCCTGAAATAGTCTTCGTTATAAATGGCATAGAAAGGGAGAAAGAATTTTTTAACTTGGGATTTAGAATCAAATATATGCAATGAAAGGTGTTTTGAATTCGATATCATCTGCATTTTCGCTGTATATCGGAGAAGTTGTACATCGGAAAAAACTGTAATGTATCGATTACCATTCTCACATTTCAAGCTTCCCAATGAAAAAGAATTTTTCAAATCGGATTAATAGTTGCAGAGATATGGTGACAACAGACGGACGGACAAACCGGTAGCATAAGAACGATTTGTTTTAGCACGTCTTTTGTAAAAAGATCGTGCTTTTGTTATTGGTCTGTCTGCCGGTCTGTAGACACCGTATTTCCGTAAATATTATCCGATTTGAAAAATTCTTTTTGCAATGGGAAGCCTGAAATGTGCGAATGATGATCCTTTATTTCGTTTTTCTTACGTTGTGCAATTTCGCCGCTAGAGGACGTAAGTGTAGATGATATCCAATTCGAAATGCATTATATTCCATATATTTTTGTTTAAACATCCAACTGAAAACATTCTTTTACCATTCGGTTCCATTCATGTCGGAAACTATTTTCAGTATGGTCACTTTTTTAAGTTACGCACAGATTTTTCGCTAGGGGGCGTAAAAATAAATTGCCTTTACCCCAATATCTCTGCTTATAAAACTCCGATTTGAAAAATTCTTTCTGCAGATGATACACCTCCAGGTGGAAAATCTTTTGCATGTAATTCCTGAATTTTGGTAAAAATAGTTTGGCCATCAGGGGCCCTAAGTGCTAATTTCTGCTACTAATGCATTTACAGCAAACTCTGAGCTTCTAAAATCTCGATTGAAAAATTCTTTCGTGGTCCGATACTACTCTTTAGATAAACCTTTTCGGAATGGAACAGATTCAGATACGTGCTCATTACAACCAGAAATATGATGTCATCTTTCTTGTTTACAATAGGGAAACTGATTCTGTATCACTCAACGGAGTTAAAGTTCTTTGCTCACACAACATCCACACACAAATACGCGAGAGATTATAATTTAAAAAAGCAAATTATGCACATAAGATTTTGCTTGGCTTATTCTTGCTTTTTTTTTTCTAATTTAAAACAATGCGTTTGTTCCAATATACACTATATTGACAAAAGTCACCGGACACCTAGAAGAGAAACACAACATAGCATTTATTGACATACATTTGCACAGTGACGGACCACCTTTGGCCTAAATGCATGCACTGACCCTTCGAGACATGCTTTCCACAAGGTTTTGGAACACAGCGATAGGTACATATGCGCTTCCATTCAGTACATAATGATGCTGCTAACTGTTGCTTAGTAGTAGCCCTTGGTTTTGAAACTTCTTATGCGGCGCTCTAATTCATCCCATAGTTACTCTATGGGATTAATACCAAGGCTCTGTGCTGGCCAGTCCACACACGATACGGAATTATCATCAAACCACGCCGTAACAGTCCTTGCTTTACGGCTCGGGGATTTATCCTACTGGTACCAACAAGGCTCGGTTCTATAGTATTGCCACAGAGTTGGTAGGGCATAATTGTCCAGAATATCGAGGTAGACGTGCAGGTTAACATGTTTGTCCACGATAACCAATGGGCCGGGACCATACCACAAAAAATACCCCCACACGAGTACACTGCCAGCTCCAAATGTAACCGTAAGAACAGTACACTGTGGTAAACAGCGCTCCCCCGGCTGCCGCCATACCCACACACGGCCATCGGACTAATGGATCGTGTATCTGGATTCATCAGTCCATAGGACCCATTTCCATTGATCTACCGTCCACGATAAATGTTCTTTACACCATGCTAAAAGACGAGTAGCATTCCTAGTGGAGATGAAAGGCTTATAAGCAGCCGCACGACCACGGTAACACATGGAATGGAGTTATCTGCGGATGGTACGTGTACATACAGATGTTTCTGCATTTTTACTCACCTCTACATTGAGATCCTGTGCAGTACTCCGTCGATTAGCTGTAACCACTCTCCTGAGGCTTCGACGTCCTCTATCACTGATTTTCTTTGTTCTGCCGGTACGTTTTGATGCTTCAGGCACGCCATGTGTCTTCCACTTCTTCAGTACATCCAAAACCGTTGACTTGGTTATGTTTAAACGCCTCTCGGTTTCTCTTACGGACAACCCACTAATATAACACCCAACAATAATTCCTTTCTCTAAGTCAGTTCTCTCCCGCCGCGACATGCTCACTCAACCTCACAGTGCGATATGATCGCGGTTAGCTGCAGGCTTGTTTTTACACCGTTTGCTGCTGTGCCGCGCATTTTAACAACGCAGCGGGTCCGTTAATTTGCTTTTGAAGAGGTTCCGGTGACTGTTGTCAATATAGTGTATTTTCGCAACACTCTTGAAAAGATTACGATAATATGTTTATGATAGAATCAGCAACATATACAGGGTAGCAATTAAGTAATCACACTGATTTTTCTTTTAAATCCCGGTAAAACACACGGGTCGGGAAGGCGTGGTATTTTGATAAGTCATTTATCAGCTATGTGGTGGCAACAGCGTTTGCGTAAGAATAAACTCAGCGTTTGCAGCGTTTGCGGGGAAAGAGAAGAGAGTCTTCACTGGGCCGACTACTCTGCCGTATCGACTAAGTGCAGCACACAGCATATCACCAGAGATCTCCGGGGGGACCGGATATAGAGAGACCAGAACAGGACGCTGGACGATGGATTCGGCTAAGCGGCGATCGCCAAATAATAGGCTCCGAGACAAGACAAGCTCAGCATATTCTTTCTTCGAAAAATAAACAATCACAGTTCGTGGCTTTCGAGTGAGGTGGGTGATGGCACCAGAAGGAAGCATCTTCTTGAGAGCAGAACTGTACTGCTTCAAAGGAGTGTTGGGCAGCGCATCACAACAAACCCCCAACTCGAGGGTTGAATGAAGGCGTTGGCCAGCAGGAGATTTCTCAGGAATGTCTAATAAGATGGTGTCACCGTTGAGAGTAACGTAAGAATCCATAGGGTCAGTTGAGACGATGAGGAAGCCGGTGGAATACCAGAGGCAGCCGCAGAATACATGCGTGCAGAAGCGCCTCCTCTGGAAGGCATTGACGCAGCATGAGACAATGTACTGGAAGCAGAGGCAGTAGAAACTGTAGAGGGCAGATTAGCGACGACATCAGACACGTCCATGAATTCATCATCGCCAGCAGAGGCCAGGGACGTCCCAACCACGTTCTCAATGGCAGCGTTGGAGACCTGAGCAGGAGAAGACGTGCAAATGACAGGAGGAAAATTAAGAGGCTCTCCACTAACAAGCGAGATTATTGATCGGCTGCGTCTGTCGTTGAAAAGGCGACGCGAGGAGCTGCAGCGATGCGGGCGGGAACAGCGCCCTCATCGGCAGATACCATAAACAATGGCAAGGGTTAACGAAGAAAACGAGCAGCTCGGTGTGGAAATTAAAACACTGATAATGAAAATGAGCACTCACCAATTCGTGAGTGATCTTAAACGAAAGCACAGACCTTTCGGCACATACATAGTAGAAGAATGATGGGACACGCAAAACACGTATGTGAAGCACTCAAACACGGAACTCGTGAAGACATGTGTTGGCCAAAGGTGGACCGACACCGCACTAAATGTATGTCAATAAATGCTATGTTGTGTTTCTCTTCTAAGTGCCCGGTGACTTTTATCAATATAGTGTATATATATATATATATATATATATATATATACGAGGGTGTATCAAAAAATAATTTCACATAGCGGCGACTATCGGAAATGCGAAGAAGGAAAAAACGCGGCTGCGGAGTGACGTCATACGTTTTGTCATCTGCTTTTGGAAGGAGTGTAGCGCAATTATGCTGCGTAATTTATTCGTTAACGGACTTTTTTATCGCGCAACAGCTAGAGTGTTACTCGAAATTGGAAATTCGCGGAACAGTGCGTTTTTGGGGGGAACAAAATGCTTGAATTCAATTGAAATCCATCGTGAAGTGTCGACTGTTTATGGAGAAGAGGCGATGTCTCGCCAGCTAATTGAAATATGGTGTAAGAAGTTCGAAGGGGGACGTACGGATTTCAGAGATGAACCGAGCAGAGGTAGACCTTCGACTTCGACGACCGTTGATCATAATTCGTGCGTTGAGTAGTTGATTAGGGATAACCGCCGCATTAAAATTCATGAAATTGTCGAATGTTTGTGCGTGTCATATGATAGTGTGCATGCTATCACTCACGAGCACCAGCATTTCAGAAAAGTGTGCGCAAGATAGGTTCTTCGATCTTTAACGTAACAGCACAAAAATCAACTAATTGCGTCCAGTCTGACGTTCCTGCAATGTTATTCGGAAGAAAGCACAGATTTTTTGCAGCCCATCCTCACAGACGATGAGACCTGGGTGAATCACTTCGCACCAGAAAGCAAATCGACATCCATGGTGTGAAAACATCCCAGCTCACCAACTGCAAAGAAATTTATAGTAGCACCTTCTGACGGGAAAATGATGGCAATGGTCTCTTTCTTGACTGCAAGGGGCCGGTGTGCATAGAGTTTATTGCAAAAAGTTGTACGATAAACACTGCAATGTACTGCGAGACATTGAAGAAGTTAAGGAAAGTAATTAAGGTCGTTCCACCTAAAATCTCTGCCTTGTGTTTCCAATGGTAAAACTTCTTTACATATTTTCTTCATAATGAATGCATTCCGAAGGATGAAAATTTGCAAAAACTGACTATAAGTTATAGCATGGGATACCTAATACTTGCTAAAACATAATCATAACTAAGCAATCCAACATTTGTTTGTCTACTGACGTCATCAACGCACAGATCGCGCCATCTATTAACAGGTCTGAACATTACTGGAAGAAAAATAATTGATTTTTAATATAATGATGGTTATGTTTCAGCAAGTATTAAATATCCCATGCTATAATTCAGAGTTAGTTTTATCGATGTACAAATTTTCGTCTTTGGAAATACATTAATTGCGAAGAAAATATGTAAAGAAGCTTTACCATTGGAAGCATAAGGCAGGGATTTTAGGTGGAGCCACCTTAAGGACTGAAGACGAGAAAAAATGTTAAAATGAATCGTTTTGTTGCACGACAACGCAACCCCACACATAGCTTCCGTCATGCAGAAGCTGCTTCGCAATTTCAAGAGGGAAGTAGGACTGCATCTCACATTCCTGATTTAGCCCCCTGCGATTACCACTTGTTGACAAAAATGAAAAAAGGACCTTGGAGACAAGTATTTTGCAAATGATGACGAAGTCAAGAAAGAGGCGAAAACATATATCCGTGAACATGGAGCGAACTTTTGCTTTCTATTTATTGAAAAACTGGGTTCCCGTTCCTACAAGTGTTTACTAAAACTTGGCGATTACATGGGAAAATAAAGGAAATTCATACGATCAAGAAACATTTTTTTTTCTAATTTTTCATTGTGTAATAAAAGTCATGCGAAACATGTAAAACATTTTTTGATACGCCTTGGCACATACATATATACACAGTAGAGTCACATTATTGTGACCACCTCCTACTTTTGATGTCAAAAGCGGGTAGCCAATGCAAGAAAGCACGTGTCGTGAGCTAGCTTGGAGGTTATATAAGGTATGCTGTAGGCATTCTGGAAACATATCCCGTGTTGCTGTCATGGATAAAAGGAACGATTTATCAGATTTGCAAAAAGGGATAATTATCGGCTTTCGGGCCAAGGGTGGCAGTATTTCTCAAACAGCGCAGTTTGTGAACTGTTCGCGTGCTGATGTGGTTAAAGTGTATCGTGATTGGAGAAATGGCACCATTGCGAATACGCGATGTGGAAACTGCGGAGCACCATGTGTCATTGATGTGAGAGGTGACCGTTGGCTGCAAAGGTGCGTGAGGGCTGATCGACCCGCTACAGTGGAGCAACTCACTGGCCGAATGAACCAGGGGACTAACTGAAGTGTGTCTAGAACGACAGTTCAGCGAACCCTGCTGCGTATGGGGCTCCAATGTAGACGGATGGTCACTGCATCTATGCTAACGAAGGTGCATCGGCAGAAAAGGTTTACATTTGCACGGCAGTATCGGAATTGGACCTCCGCTGATTGGCAAAGGATTGCCTTCTCCGATAAGTCACATTTTCTGCTTCATCGAACGGATGTACGTTGGCGTATAAGGCGAGAAACATCGGAGAACAAACACTTTTCAACCATTGCTGGAAAGAACACATGCTGGTGGGTACAGCGTTATTGTATGGTGAATGTTTTCGAAGCATTCTATGGGCCTACTTATACCTTTGGAAGGCACGATGGACCAAATTCGTTATGAATCCATCCTTGCAGACCACTTACACACATATATGCTGATTGTCTTCCCTGTGGGGGTGGGATCTTTCAGCACGACAATGCAATATGTCACACAGCTGCAAATGTCCGAGAGTGGTTGGAACAGCACAATGAAGACTTCAACGTACTTCCCTGGCCCCCTAATTTCCCAGACTTAAACCCAATTGAACATCTGTGGGACCACTTCGATCGTGTTGTTCACTCTATGGAACCTCCACCACGCACCCTCCAGCAGCTGTCAGATGCACTGCAGTTAGCATGGCTCCACATACCTGTGAACACCTTCCAGCACCTTATATAGCCACTCCCAGACCGTCTAGCTGCTGTCCGCGCTGCACACGGCGGTTACTCTGGATATTAGCTGGTGGTCACAATAATGTGACTCGACCGTGTAAGTATATTTTATTATAAGCACTAAATACTTCTCAGAATATAGATATATTCTTACTAATTCAATTTTTTTAGGTGAACTCGAGAATTTATACATATTTAATTTGATATGCTTCTACCTATAAATGACAATAGACAGGTTCATATAGTGAATAAGCCGCCCTGGTGGTGCAGTGGTCTCAGCACTGGCTCTGACCATTCGTCCCAGATGGATCTGGGTTCGAATCCCGGTGAGGCATGGCTGCTGTGTTTGTCCTACCGCACTGGCGTCTCCACGAAGAGATTGGAGTCAGACGGGTTCCTGAAGCAGGTACTCACCGGCCATGACGTATCGCCGCAATACGTCCGCCGTTTTGCGGCAAGAGAATAGGCGTGTGGATCAGAGCTGGAAACGGGTAAAACATTTCGGACCCAGACGTCCATAACTGAACCGCACTCCGACCCGTAACTGACCCGGACAAATCTGCTTTGAACTATAAATTCAAAACTCAATTTTATATGTATTCATCCCAATAACTGCTTGATATTTAATAACTGAAATCCTTTTTTAATAATGAAATTTGGTTACTTGCCAAATTTTAGTGCCATTTTTAGTGCCACTATTTTGCGTAATCCAGAAGTAATGGCTGACTATGGCCGTGACCATGGAGTGTATTACAAATGGGAATCATTGTTTACGATTACACAAATGCATTTTTTTAAATGTATTTAGATTGTTCGCTCTTTCCACGCTTTGATAGAGTTGCGCATACTTTCATATGGCCCGTTAGAGTTTTGGTTCCATAATCTTTTATTACACCGTCGACATCTTTCTTTGTAATTATACACTTTCCACATTTTGAACAACAAGCAAGAGCAAACAACACAGAATTATTCACCGGTTCCTTAATCAGACGTAACAATTTCCAGCATTCACTCTTCCCATTGTGGGTTTGAACAAGCACGTATTTGTTGGCCTCGACGACGCCTTTCTCAACCTCCTTAATACGTATTAAATCCATCCATATTAACAAATAGGAGTTAATTTCGACATGACATGTCATGGGAACGGGATGTTAGCACATCAATCGAAGACCACTGAATGCTCAATGTAAAAGATGCGATGTGATAAGTAACTCTTAGTCATACAGTGACCTTCGCATGGAGAGAGTGAATCAGCTGAGAAGCAGGCAAATTGCGTTTGCCTGTACCATGCCTTGGACAATCTCACTGTTAAAGAACGCAAAGGAAGGATCTTTTTACGCTATGGAGTCGGTGTGTTGTCTGACGTCGTTCGGTGGAAATCTTCGTTGCTTTAAAAAAGAGACGACAATATTTTTGCATGGCAAATCATTATTCACTCCGTCGGCACCAGTATCGACTACAGAATTGCACAACGCGCATTTTTCTTTGGAATATACATATTTTTCTCTTTTCAAAAATAAAACGGGAATAAAACCGGGTCAAAATCGGGTCAGGAACACCTTGACCCGACCCGTTGAACCCGCAAGAAATGGTTGACTCGTGACCCGTGTCCATTTCTGGTGTGGATGCGGGGCCCAGGCCGCAGACGTCGCCCACAAGATTCTTGAATGTGTTTCTCTTGCAGGTCGGAGAGAAAAGTCCTCTCTCCAGAACTGGAAAAAACGAAGAACCTCTCGATCCTGCACGCTCATCCCAGAGGGAGACAGGGATTCATCGAGATGATCAAAGACCTCGTCGAGAGGCGAGAAGAGCTTATGGTAGATGAGTGAAAACTGAAGACGGTAATGAAGAGGAGAACGATGGCTCTGGCCTAGAGTCATCCATTTCCGTTCGGTGTCGTACTTATTACTGCTCGCATGTATTTTAAGGTAGCAACATTGCGATTTCGCAGTACGAGACGCCAGCTGTCAGAGTCAGTATACGACGTTCGATTGAGGTGCGAAGACGTATTTGTTTTACTCGATGGAAAAGGGCAACTTTCGTTCCGACAAAACAGCATTTGCGGGAAGTGTTAGGGCATTACTTTATTGTCAAGAAAAGTGCTGCCGACAGCTATCGCTTAATGTCAAATCTATGGTGAACATTCCCCATCCATAAAAACATGTGAGTATTGGTTTAGACGATTCAAAAGGAACGATTTCGATGTCAGTGATAAAGAACGTTCTGGACCACCCAAAAAAATTGCTGATGCCGAATTGGAAGCTTTACTGGACGAGGATCCGTGCCAGACCCAAGAAAAACTAGCAGCAGCATTAAATGTTAGTCAACCATGCATTTCACAATGTTTAGCTGCCATGGTAATGGTGCAAAAAGAAGGGAATTGGATTCCACATGCTTTGCGGGAAAGAGACCTTGAACGTCGAAAAACCATTTGCAAATTGCTGCTTCAAAGGCAAAAAAGAAAGTTTTTTTTGCATTGTATTATTACTGCCGACGAGAAATGGATATGGTACGGTATCCCTAAACAGCAAAAAGCATAGGTGAAGCCAGGTGAACCAGGTCCTTCAACGCCAAAATGCAATATCCATGGTTCCAAGCTAACGCTGTGTATCTGGTGGGATCAGAAGGGTGTGATCCACTATAAACTGCTGAAACCGTCAGAAACTATTACTGGTGATCGGTATCGAACCCAATTAATGCGTTTAAAACGAGCTCTCACGCAAAAACGGCCGGAATGGAAGAATAGACCCAACAAAGTCATCTTACAGCATGACAACGCAAGACCACATGTTTCTCGACCTGTGAAAAAGTACTGAGAAGGATCCGACTGGGAAGTTCTACCACACCCGCCATATTCGCCAGATATTGCGCCATCGGATTACCATTTGTTCCGGTCGATGCAGTCAGCACTATCTGGAAAACGGTTTAGTTCTTATGAAGAAATCAAAAATTGACTGGACAATTGGATCTCTTCCAAGGAACCGGAATTCTTCCTTCGGGGCATACATTCACTGCCCGAAAGACGGGGTAAAGTTGTAGCTTCAGAGGGAGCATACTTCGATTAATATTAAAATATTGTTTCTGTTCTCCAACAACGTGTTTTGTTCACCTCAAATCCTTCAAAACTTATTTATATACCCAATAAATATTTATATTTTTTCTTTTCATCTCTGTGAGAGGGCTCGTGAAAATAAAGGATTTGTTTCCCATGGTATGGGACCCTCAGTGCACATACAAAGGGTGGATAACGAATCTTAAACACGTGGGTTTAGGACACAACAATTTATTAGTACATTGTAGGGCCTTCTTTGGAGGCCAATACAGCTGCACTTCTTCGTGGGAAGGGACGATACAAGTCCTGTACAGTGACCATAGGGATTTGAAGCCATTCCTCTTGCACAAAAGTGGATAGTTCACGACGTGATGCTGGTGGAGGAAAATGTTTCCTGATTCACTCCTCCAGAGCACCGTAGAGTGGCTCAATAATGTTCAAGTCGGGTTACTGTGCAGGCCATCACAGATGTACAACCTCACTTTCATGCTCAGTAAACCACTCTTCCACCAGTTTGGCTCTGTGTATCGGTGCGTTATCATCCTTTCATTTCATTTCATTTCATTTATTGCATTTTAGTTGTTACAGACATGGTATTACACAATCATAAATATATAGCACACATTATATTTTTGTAACAACAGGAAATGAGGAGGGGAAAGGCCTGATAGGCCTGACGTGCCCTCTTCTCCCAAAGCATCATAATTTTCATGAAAACAAAAAAAAAACGAAATAAAAAACATAAACAAGTCAAGTCCACACAATATCAAACACAGCTAGGGTGGTACTATAAATTACTAAAGGTAATAATACATTATGAGCTTTTGGTCAGTAAGAAATACCTGAGTTTTCGTTTAAATATATTAATACTATTAAGTGATACAATATCAGTAGGAAATGTATTCCATAATGCCGGACCAGTATAATTAACAAATGATCTAAATCGTTCTGTTAGTGGAAACATGGGGATTAGTGTTGTTTTTTGTCTCGTGGAATAATCATGACCACGAGTACTTATTGAAATTAAATCTTGGTAGTAACCATTTTTTATTCTCAAAAACATCAGTTTACCTATACTATAGATATGCAATTGTTGCATAGTTAATATATTAAAATCATTTGGACTGAGTCTAGCCTGAAAGACTGTATTTGAAAATTGAGTATATTGTAATTTAAATTGTAATAGTCTCCTAAATCTATTTTGTAACGACTGAAGTTTTTTTCATATTATATAAGGTAGTCGATCCCCATACAGATATACAATAGATCAGATGAGACTGAATTAAAGTATAGTATAATAAAATCATTAGTTTTGGGGTTAAATTGGCCACTGCGCTACTAATAACCCCTATATTTTTTGAGATCTTATTTGATAAGTAGTCAACATGTGAATTCGATTTTAAATCATGCTGAATAATGATACCAAGATAATTATGATTTTGAACCACTTCTATAGATGATCCGAGTAAATTAATATTCTGAATTAAGGAAATAGGGGTTGACGTACTTGAAAAAAACATCACTTTTGTTTTGTTAATATTAATAGCCAGATCATTTTTAGTTAACCAATTAGTGATAGATACAAAAACGGCCTTGTAGTTGTCACACCCGTGTCTCAACATCATTTCCATGTATTAATATGGTTGCATCATCTGCATATAAAATAATATCTGAATTGCGTAGACAGATACAGAAGTCATTAATATAAATATTAAATAATAATGGAACAAGTACCGAGCCCTGAGGGACTCCTGAAATGACTGATTGTAAATTAGATTTGGTATGTTCAATTTCTGTATATTTCTGGCGACCAGTGAGATAGTTTCCGAAGAGATTATGTAATGTACCCCGAATACCAATTGCGTACAATTTTGATAATAATAAGTTATGATTTAAAGTATCAAATGCTTTTGATAAATCAATGAAAAGTCCCAATGTAAATTTATTATTAATATAATTAGATTGAATTTTATCTTTTAAATGTAAAAGGGCGATTTCTGTTGAGGAATTTGGTAAAAAGCCAAATTGATTTTTGTGCAAAATTTTGTATTTTTCAATATAAGCAAATAATCTAACAAATAGTAATTTTTCAAAGATTTTAGCAAATTTGGATAATTTAGCTATAGATCGATAGTAATTAATATCTGTCAAAGAACCCTTTTTAAAGACAGGAGTAATTTTTGCCACCGTCGGGGTACCATGTTTGAACCATTGGGTGCTCCCGGCTCTCCTGAATTGTCCAATAGTCCTTGGCCGTGATGTGCGTCTCAAGAACAATCAGCGGGCCGACAGATTGCCACGATATTGCGGCCCAAACCATCACCGATCCACCTCCGTGCGTCACTCTGGGCAATAAACAGTCCAGGTGGCAAGCCTAAACTCTCCCGGTTGTGGGAAAAACAGGGAAGGACGATTCATCGGAGAACAAAACACATTTCACGTTGTCCAACGTGCACGATTTGCGCTGCTGGCACTATTCCAACCGACGTTTTGCATTGACACTGGTGATCCATGATTTGACGATAGCAACACGACCGTGAATGTTGACCCAGTGGAGATCCCGACGAACAGTTTTGGATGGAAACAGGTGAGTCGCTGTGCGTGTTCAACTCTGCAGTGAGTTGAGCAGCTGCGGTTCGATGTTTTTTGGCTGCCATCCGTGTTAGCACCCATACGTCTCTATCAGACAGCTTCCTCTTACCTCTACAGTTACTCCTATTAGACGTTATTCTTCCCTCTTGCTGATATGCCGACATGACCCAGCATACCGTGGCTCTCGCGATACACCACAAAGACTTGCTGTCTTGGACACACATGCACTGTCGAGACACGCACCAACAATCTGTCCTCTTTGAAACTCGGACATGTCTCCCATTATGTTGTGTGGATCGCACTTTTTAACATCCAACTGTGCTACTGCCCTGCTAATGCAACCTTCACACTCCGCTCTCGTTGATAGAATGCGAAATAGATGCCGGCTGGCCACCAGGTAGCCCGGACAGCGGTGTGACACGTGAGGTGCTACTTGCGCAGGTATTTCAATTTCGTTGTCCACCCCTGTATGTGTTTGTACTTTTTAGCCCAGATACTAATAATGATCTTCGGTCCCAAAAATCGATCGCACTGGCTAACGAATCTCCCAGCCATTCGCAAAATTAGAACCCCGACCCATTAGCACGTCGCACGTACAAAGCGTTGGGAAGTGTTGGTCTCATGGGATCAGCAGACCCTTGCCGGTCTCTGGACTGTTCCTGCCCGGGTGAAGGGCTGCTGGATCCTGGCAGCATTGCTCGCGCAACGCCTTCACTATCAATTTTTGAGAGATATCTGCATATCCCTGCGGAGTCTACATTTCGACGGAATAGGTCTAGTCATCAGCTCAGCTTAGCTTACGGCACTGGCTCTCTCACTTCCCTGAAGCCAGTGGCCCTAAATTAGCGATGAACGACTGCTTATAGCCTACTAAGTTCCTCACGGTGGTCGTTAAACCCCGAATAAAAAACAATTATGAACAAATTTGAAACTCTCAACGAAGATAAACTGCTAGATACGTTTCTGATATTTTGAGGAGAAATTATTTTAAGTTTCTTGCGATTAGTATGCAACACGAATGCTGACGCGCAAACGAAGTGAAAAGCCGGCAAATGTGATGAATCTGCAAAATTAACTGAACAGGAATAGTTTATGAGGAAAGTTACGGTCCGTTTCGCGATTATGGAAATGAAAATAATGGCAGGTGGTGATGGCGACTGGTAGAATGTAGCGGAACAGTTTTAAATGTGTGACCCAACGAGTGCCATGTAAGTAATTATAAGGGAACAAAACACACTAACATGCAGATAGCCGAATGGTTTCCAGCTGTGAGCAAATCAATCCCCGATTGTCGTAGAAACCAGCTATCTCTTTACCTTCCTAAATCATTGGGAGCCCCTGAATGTAAGACACGAGGAATTAAATAAACGCGAAGAGCGAGTCGTGGGAGATTGTAACAGAAAAACAAAAACTCCAGAAAGAAAATGGGGACATTACAAAAACACGCGAAGTATTATGCGCCTTGTGACGTTGAAATCTGTTACACAACTCCCGAGATTCGATTTTTATGCAAATCAAGGTGGAAGGGAAGCATAAGTTGATATGAAAACGATTTTGTTCTTACCTTAATACGATGGAAACTATACGTGTAAATAAGGAAGACACGTTACGAGGGGATGCTGATAAATTCTCGGCCTCACCAAGAAGAAAATGGGCTAGAGCCATGACTATTCCACATATTCATACCGAAGTTCAATACACTTGGCACAGCGTTTCTGGAGTTTATTTAACCCTTTCAAAAAATATTCTGAAGTCTGATCACTGAAATACTACTCTGCTGCTGATATCACCTTCAAATCATTCGAAAAATGCTTCCCTTTCAAACTTTTTTAAGGTTTGGGAACAAGGAACAGTCCGATGGAGCAAGTTCTGGTGAGTAGGGTGGATGGTCTATGCACTTAGATCCCAGATCCCTCAAAACATCCATTGTCTTGCCAGCCTTGTGAGCTGGAGCATTGTCCTGCAAAAAGAGAACACCTTTCTGCAGTTTTCCTCAACTGTTTTCCTTCAACGACTCCCTTAATCGGCACAGCAAGTTGGAATAGTAATCAGCATTTATTGTTTGGCTCTCGGGAGATAGTCAGTCAATAAAACACTTTCCGAATCCCAAAATACCGTTGCCATGACATTTCCGGCAGAGCTCTGAGTCTTGAATTTCTATGGCCATGGAGATCCCGAGTGCCGCTATTGCAGGGACTGTTGTTTCGTCTCTGGATTGTAGTGATGTAACCACGTTTCATCAACAGTGACAAGTCGCTGCAAAAAATTATCACCAGATCGCTCAAAATGCTGCAAAACCGATTTGGAAGTGTCCACTCGTTTTCGTTTTTCATCGGCATTCAAACATTTGGGCACCCACTTCGCTGACATCTTCTTCATATCCAAGTGCTCATGAATTATGAACCCAACATGTTCCCTGGATATCTCCAGTGTCCCAGCTACTCTTTTAGCCGAGATTCGCCGCTCTGACAAAATCAAGTCATGAACACGACCAACAATTTTGGGTGTTGTCACTGTTGAAGGCCTCTCAGATCTTGCTGCATCTTAGGTCCCAACGTCTCCACGCTAAAAGTTGGAACACCATTTCTTCACAGTGGAATATGAAAGGCACTTGTCACTTAATGTTTGCGTTATACACTCATAAATTTCCTTTGCAATTTTCTTCTGCAGGAACAGAAATTTCATGACAGCCCGGAGTTCTACATTCGAAACTTCAACATTTTACATTGACATGATTCAGTTCAGGACGTCAAGCATCGGCAAAAAAAAGAGCTATTAGTCTGAAAATTGGCACTTTACAATACAAACAAACACTCTTTCGAGCTGCAGTGACAAAATAATGCTACAATTACAGGACGTCGGTTAGGCCGACAACTTTTCAGCATCCCCTCGTATTCGCGAATAAAAGTTTAGAAAGTCGGTAGCATCTGGAAGTCTGTGAAATAGGACTACAGTAAATCGTTTTCGGGCTGCCAAGACCGGGTATTCGCAGCTTAACGCATTTAGGAGGAGACAGTCTATGGGCTATGACGAAATACACATTAGTGCCTATGTATGTGTAGGTAGTGGTGTCGTGAAAGGTGATAAAGTTCAATGGAACATAGGAAATGTGTATTGTGGCCAAGTAAATCACCTTTCAGGGTATTCACTACCAATGGTCATACGTTGGTGCGGAGAAAACCTCACAAACCAATACGGCTTGACTGCATTCTGCCGTCTGTGCAAGCTGTCCGTAGAAAAGAACTCGGTACGGGAATATTTCTTTAGTATATCACACAACTCAAGTAATTATTCTGAACGATTCTGTTATCTTGAGAATGTCTGTGACATCGTTGTGTATCATATTGGTTCCGTAATTATGTTGATGTATTCCAACGTAGAGATACTGTTTGTTCTCAGACGACAGTGCCCCTGCACAAAGGAAATAGATATGCAGACATGTTGAGCAGGTCATTCTAGTGATATGCAGTAATTTTCATAGTCGACAATCACCAGACACGCTTTCTATAAATAATACGTGACATCGTATCCGCAGCGATACATTCGTACTACAGCACAACAACCGAAGAACCTGACGGATTTGAAAGCGATACTTTTCACGGAAAGGGAATATTGGGTTGTCGGAAAGGTCATGACGTATTTTGGCACCCGATAGCGGTTGGGCGGTTTTGGAAGTACTAGAGGCATGCGCAGCTCTTTTATCGCTATGGCATTCGACAGGTGCAAGTTCTAGCTGCAGTCTAAAAGGAATAGTGAGCGATTTGGTTGATTTGCGAAGATTTCACATCAAGTTGAAGATGGAAGACCAAACTGTGCATTTTCGCCATATTTTACTGTTTTACTTCTGTAAAGGGAAGAATGCTCGTCAAGCTTGTGAAAAGTTGCGTTAAGTGTACGGTGATAATGCTCTACAAGAACGTCAGTGCCAGCGGTGGTTCGCAAAATTCGGTAGCGTAAAGGTAAATTGCTTTCCTCCCTATATCTCTGCTTCTAAATCTCCGATTTGAAAAATTCTTCCTGCACCGGATACAGCTTGTGACGTGCCCACAGGACGCACACGACATAAAGGCAGATAGCAGCGAGAATGAACGTCTGCGTAGCTCAGTTGGTAGAGCGACTTATTCCGGAATAAAAGGCCTCGGATTCGATCTCCGGCGTTGACCAAAAGGACGGAGAAATTTACTTCGTTATAATGGTGCCCGAACTTCCCGGATGACCCGGCCGTTAAAGTTCTCGCAATGGTGTGATGTTCTTTCCACACCGCGAGACAGGAAAAATAAGAGAATCCCTTCTTCAGCACTTCGAAAAATAAATGTGTGTGATGTTGCATTCCACACACCAGATTGACTGGGAGTTCTCAAGTGCACGTTCTTCAGCGGATGACTGCCTACAACGACACATGGTTCCGGCTGACCCGTAGACCATGCCCCCGGCCCTCTTTCGGGGGGGGGGGGGGGGTGATATGCTTGCCTCGCAGGACGCACACGACATAAAGGCAGATAGCAGCGAGAACGAACGTCTGCGTAGCTCAGTTGGTAGAGCGACTTATTCCGGGATAAGTGGACTCGGGTTCGATCCCTGGCGTAGACCAAAATGACGGAGAAATTTACTTCGTTAAAAGCTCCTGATGGGAAATCCTTTGCACATAATGTCTAATTTTTGTAAAAAATTGTTTGGCCACCAGGTG
The DNA here is from genome assembly GCA_039090855.1 of Macrothele yani. Classification (NCBI taxonomy): domain Eukaryota; kingdom Metazoa; phylum Arthropoda; class Arachnida; order Araneae; family Macrothelidae; genus Macrothele; species Macrothele yani. The sequence continues at coordinate 123,909,496 of CM076996.1, forward strand.
GCGTAAGCCTTAATTTCTGCTTCTGATGTATTTGCAGGAAAATATAAGTTTCTAAAATCTCAATTGAAAAAACCTCGTTTGTAGACCGATACTACTCATGTCCATAAACCTTTTAGGAACAATTTTCTTCTTAAAATAATGCATGGTTTCTACGCCAGGGGGCGTAGATGTATATCTTATTTTTGTCAACATCGCTACTTCTAGGAGTCCGATTTGAAAAATTCCTTCTTTGGTAGATAGTGTTTCCGATGCGAAATATTTTCCCTGTAAATTCAAAATTTTCAAGTGAATCATAGACTCTCCGCTAGGGGGCACAAAGGTTAATTGCATTTTCTGCGTTATTTCTTCTTCTAAAACTCCGATTTGAAAAATTCTTCCTGTATCGCATACACCACCTGATAGAAAATATTTTTCATATAATTTCTAATGTTTGGTAAAGAATGGTTTGGCCACGAGGGGGCATATGCATTAATTTCTGCTTGTGATGTATTTGTAGCAAAATCTGGGCTTCTGAAAACTCGACTAAATTTTTTTTTTCTTGGACCGATACCGCTCATATTGGAAAACCTTTTGAGAATACCTTCTTCGTAAAATAATGCATGGTTTTCCCACCAGGGGATGTAAAGTCACATCTTATTTTTGTCGATACCTCTGTTTCTAAGAGTCCGATTTGAAAAATTATTTTTGTGTGTTGGAGAGCGTTTCCGGTGCGAAATGTTTCTCATATAAATTCATGTTTTTCTTAACGAACAAGTCTGCAACCAGAGGGCGTGAGCTCACGATTCAGTTTACAGCAATATCTGAGGGATTAAAAACCCGATTGAAAAACTTCTTTCTTCCGTCAAATACTATTGTTTTCCATAACGGTTCCATTAACTTTGAATAGCTTTAATAAATTTAATTTGCTTCAGAACGGAATCAAAAGACCCGAAAATTCGGTGTCATCTTTCTTGCTTTTTCTCTCCTTCCACGCATACATCACATTTTCCCGAATAACTTTTTCCATTTAAACGGACAGTTGTGTTGTCTATCTGTACCAAGAAGTGCACGTATGTTTATCATTGGGGTTTCCCCACTAGCGCTACTTACATATGTACAATTTTCGGTGTTTAAATAAATAACAATGACCGGCGCCGCTTATCGGCATTTTTGTCCAGTGCGTCACATTTTGTGGAAACTGCGCTGGTTGGTTTACTTTTTCTTCTGTTTTAATTTAATTTTCGTTGAATTATTCGTAGAATGGGAAAGAAGCATTTTCTTTCAGCACCCATTTTCTCGTAATTTACTAAGCAACTAAATGTGAGTGCATTTGGTAGACTTCATGGAGTTTTATAAATTTTGTCATGCACCAATTTTCATTCAAGTGGTATTAAAAAGTTGCTAGATATTGGATGTTTTTATATCAGTTGGGGAATAAAATTGGGAAGACCTTCATCTAGCAGTGGATTGATAATGGTTGCAAATGATATAAAACATTAGGTGGCCCCCGAAAATGTTACGGCCCAGGACCCCAAAAGTGTTAAGACGGCACTGCGATCAGCGCATGTCCGAACTAGACATCTGCTTCAAAAAAAAAAAAAAAAACTAAACATAAAATTTACTCTTGATAGCTATAAATAGCTTTTGTCTTAAGTTGTCCAAAGACTGATACACAGACATCGTATAATCATATGTACAATAAGAACCCGGTTTCTTACAGTAACACCATACTGCATATAATAAGTAGCTGATGCACCAAATAGGGAAAGGAGAAGAAATATCCTGGGACACAAAATACAAACAAAATCTACGCGATTGCGATCCACAATATCCGATCTCGCTACGGTACTTCAAAATTAGACAGTCGATTGAAATTTGAAAGTTAATCAAACCTCAAGTATTTCCACGAATCGCTACTATTAGAGGAAATTTCTCGTCATACGGATACGGAAAAAGTGAGAACGGAGATTTTCCGTTAATATACGAAGGGAATTGCTGAAAGGTTTCTGAAAATTCAGAATTTTCCGCTAACAGATCTCTAAAACGGTAATTTACAGTTAATATAAGAAAGAAACTGCGGAAAGGCTTCTGAAAATTCGGAATTTTCCCTTGGCACGAAAAGTACGTTAAATTCAGGTTTTTTTCCGTCATTTCACGGAAAGGTAGTATCAGAAACATGTTTCGTTAATTCACGACAGAAATGACGGAAACTTTTCCGTGAATTTCAGAAAACATTTTACAGTGCATGATATGAACTCTGAAAATCCGCGAGCAACATTAATTCCGTCTCGGGAAGAGAAATGCAGCGCGTGGGCTTTTAATCTCAAGTTTTCTCTGCAGTTTAATTTATAACGCTAACGTAACTGCAGGGATTTCTTTTTGTTTCTTTTCATTCCAGTTTCGGTTGCATTCTTCGACGCTCGGGGAATAGAGAAACGTCTTCCTGTAACAAGAGACGGCATCCTTTGAGAGAGAATGAAGTTTTTCTATTGAGAAAATCCGGGGAGAAGCTTGTCAGTATTCTCACGGTCTTTGGAATAGCATCATCCAAAGCTGACTCTGTATCTGAAAAGAAAAACTTCGTGCGAGAGCATAGAGAGAAGTTCAGTAAGTCGTGTAAAAAAAGAACACCGAAATAGAATCACAATACAGAGGGTTGCACGTTCTGCAGTTATATTGGTCCCTGAAACTGTAGTCTAAGAATATATCCATTGATCGTTGTATTATCAGCGAATAGCAGAGCTGATATTTCACAAAACAGCATAGGCAGATCGATAGCTTTCAAATAGTGGATTATAAGAATCGAAGTTTGTTACTGTCTCGTTCACAAGAAACGTAGAAGAAAAAAACATCTCTGATACTGAGATGATACTTTCTGGAGAAGGGATAAATATATTTAATTAATATAAAAATATTAAAACCATATTATCACGTACAAAATGTCTGAATATGAGTAGTGTTTTTAGGTTTTTAAAATGTTGCAATATGTGCAAAGTCAGTTTATCTATTGTACACCGATCGTCATAAAAATCCGCGCACCAAGAAGGAGGCGTCGGATTGAAATGATATTTTAGTAGTGAGATGGAACATACCAACCACAGAAGTGATTACAACATCACAGCTGCAGGATGATTTCCCGCGGACATACAGTACACATTCCGGTCAGCGTTAGTACCGCGTCGGACATCTTCGTGCTCGGATACATGCGCTGATACGGTCCAGCATGGAGTCAAAGAGAAACCGTATGTTATCCTGGGACAGATTGGCCCAAACCTCTTCCAACTGACGCTCTAAATCACGAACACTGGGACATGAAGAAAGCTGGCGTCCCATCTGGTCTCACACGTGCTCGATGGACGTGAAATCAGGCGATCTGGCCGGACACGGAAGCGTCGAAGCATGACGTAGACAGTCCTGGGATACCCGAGCCGCGTGCAGGCGGGCGTTATCTTGTTGGAAAATGGCAACGTGCCGCCCCGCCAGAAAAGGTAGCACATGGGGTCGCTGGATCTCCTGTACGTAGCGCTAGGCTATCAACGTCCCTCAGATCACTGCGAGGGAAGTCCGGCTGCCATACGCGATGGCTCCCCATATCATCACGCCTGCAGTTCGGGACGTGTGCCACTGTACAGTGAGGTTGGGATTGTACGCTCACCTGCGGTCCTCCACACTCTGACACGGTGGTCGTCCGTTCCCATACAGAAGCGGGATTCATCGCTGAACACTACACGTCGCTAGTCTGTAGCATTCCACGTTGCTCTCTGCTGACACCACTGCAATCGACGCCGACGATGGTCAGGTGTTAATGGCAGAAAACGTAAGGGTCGTCGAGAGTGCAGATTCGCCTTCGCCAGGAGTCTGGAAATGGTTCTGGCGGACACAGGAGTCCCTTGTACCGCCTCTACACGTCTATGGATATTGGACAAGGACGTCGTTGAATCTGTGCATGCCGCTCTCACGATCCCACGGTCCTCTATGCTGGTGGTGTGTGTGAGTCGTCCAGAGTCAGTCCGCCGTGTCTGGGTGCCCTCCCGTGTTCATTGCTCCCAACACGATCGCACCGTACTGTCCGACCAGCCCAATGGCGGCCGATTCGGTGAGCCCGCCATCTGGCTTCTCTCATCCTGACTAGACTGCCTCGGTCAAACTCCGTCAGTTGCCCGTACGCACATCTAAGGCGGTTCCTCGGCATGTTTATCGCTCGGATATCTCACCTGACTCTTACCGTGCACTTCGGCACGAATGTGGAGTCCCCTGCGCGGCGCCTTATAAGCCCATATGGCTTGCGATTGCAGCGCCGGTCTTGAACGCTTGGGCATGCGGAATCGCACGAAATTTTAATCATTTGTATATCTGCACTCCCTGTAGCTATTCATCGAGTTTTACGTTAATCACACGGTTTTTTCCTGGTGCGCGGATTTCTATGACAATGGACGTATAACACCATCTTACGGGAAGCTTGTCTTTGAATATAGTAGTTGGATCAAATTAGTATGAGCCCGGGATAGCTTTAACTTCAATGTCCTTCATTAAGTGTTAAAATTGTACACCAAGAAAAAGTCGAAAGTACTACTTACAAGTTTTTAACTCTTTATTCGAGTCGGCCAATCAGTAGTTCACATTCACATCACGTTGGTAACTTCCACAATAATGAAAGACCTTTCAGTAATAACTTTAAAATCAAGTCCGACGTTGAGCATCAAATAACTCACACAAATACACTGCCTGAGAGAGAAAATGCCACACCGTGAAGGAATGCTCCAAAACAGACCAAACTGCACACGCAAATAGCCAAGTAGGTCCTGAATAAATAATTTAATTGTCACATGCAGACTAGGCTCCAATGGCCGAATATACAGGATGATCAATAAGGAGTGTGGCCCCCATTTTGGGCGATACAGCGTTGAATCCGACGTGGCATCGAGGCAATGAGAGTCCGAATAGAGTCCTGGGGTATCGTGTACCATATGGTGCTGATCCGAATCCACAGTTCATCTTTATTTTGCGGGTGTTGGAGGGTACTCAACCGACGTCCAATCGTGTTCCACAGATGCTCGATGGGCGAGAGGTTGGGTGTTATACTTTTAAAAAACGGCGTTTGGGATGCCCTGCAGATACGGTAGTGCCACGGGCCGCAGAACCTCGTCAATATAGCGGCGTGCCGTCAATGTGACCGAAATGCGTACCAGCGATGAGCGGCCGTTGGCGCTGATAGCACCTCACATCATGATTCCACGTTGCCGAGCCGTGTGGCGCTCTACAATGGCGCAGGAACACACCCGTTGGCTACGTCGCCTCCAGACTCTCAAACGCCGATCACCTGTGGTGAGACAGAACCGCGATTCGTCGCTGAACATCACACTGTTGTATTTGGCACCACACGCAGCTCTGGAGCGACGCCACGTCAAGCGGTGATGACGATGGCTCGCTGTTAAGGGTAGCCTTCGCAACGGACGGCTGGACAGCAAACCAGACGCAGCCAATCGGCGCGACACTGTCCGCGTCGATATCGGAACCTCCCCCTACACTCCGCAAAATGTCACCCAATGTGGCCTGTGGGTCCACTACGGCATGACGCCGGATGCGCTCGGTCGTCCGTTTGCGTGCTCCCATCCCCCTACAACGTTTCACAAATCCTTCCTGGGACCACTGTCTCCAAATGCGACCGTCGGTTGTGGCATCACGTTGCGTTTCTTCCGCAATACGATGCACGGACTATCTTGCGGTACGAAGACCTACAATGACACCTCTCGTGAACTCATCCGTTTGACGAAATCGCGTACGGTGGCGTCTTAACGGCATTGGCACCCCTTGTTTGTTCTCCAGACACGGTTACAATAGAACCACTCAGTTCTCACGGCCGTGACGATGTCTCGACTGATGGGCCCGCGCGCTGTTCGTGCGATTGACCTGCAACTGCAATCAATTGCATAATTTGTACGTGTGCACCCACCTTGTAATTTGCATGGCGCTGCGTTTACATCTTCGTGGTGTGGCATTTTCTCTATCAGTCAGTGTATTAACAATAACCTGAATTGAATTTTAATTTTGCGTGAGTTAGTAAATGCGAAATTATATTAACGAAACTCCTTAAACGTACTATATTCTAACCAGTGGCGCACCCACGGGGAGGGACGATGGGGGCAAGGTCCCCTCCTCCCTTGGGGTGACAGACCGGAAAGTTATTACGTCGCAGTTTGAAGCAAAAAGTCATGATACGAGACCTACATTCACTGATTAGCCATTACATTATGACCTACTCCAGCCTAGAGAAATGAACGTGCATGAAGATCGAACGGTGGCGCAAGTGAAGTTCACAGAGCCATATATACAACCCGAGGAAAAGCAAATCAGCAGCTTTCCCATTCTGGCTTTTCCTAGAAAAGCCAGAATGGGAAGAGCTGCCGATTTATCGGAGTTTGATAAAGGGCAAATTTTGGTGGCACAGCGCTTTGCAACTCCAGTATCGGAAACGGCGCGGCTTGTGGGTTATCCACGTGCTGCTGTAATGAATACGTATCAAAAGTGGGGCACGGATGGCCAAACGACGAAAAGTTATCCAGCCGTGTGTCGACCGCAGCTCACTGATTCCTCAGGGAAGCGGAGACTGTCCGCATTGTTCGCTGCGATCGCAGGGCCACAGTGAGACAACTCACCCGCAGCTACAACAGCAGTGATCAGAACAATGTGTCACTGCACACAGTTTATCGCAGCCTTCTGCGCATGGGCCTGGGTAGCCGAAGACCCAACCGGGTCCCCATGCTCACTGCACGTCATCGGCAACAACGCATGAAATGGGCCCAAGGTCATCGAGGTTGGACCGCGGATGATTGGAAGAAAGGAGCCTTGTCTGACGAATCAAGATTCCTGGTGCCTCAAGTAGACGACCGAGCGTGGATACGTCTATTACCAGCGGAGGCTATGGCATCTGGATGCACTGTTGGGCGGAAACAGGCATACGGCGGCGGTGTTATACTGTGAGCGATGTTTTCTTGGGACACTTTAGGCCCCAACACTTTGACACTTTAGGGGCATTAAAATTGACAGAAATTTCAAGTCTTTCGTGTTGGGTGATACAAGATACATTATATGAGTAAATGTAATCGAATATCCTGTTTGAGTAGTGGATTTGCCCATATACGTCGCAGCCATGTCCCATACAGAAATAAATATAGGCATCTGGCCTGACAAACATCATAGGCGAGCGTTAATACACTGAAGTGCCAAAAGTCATGTGATAGCAGTATGCAAATTTTTAACTGGCGCTGTCGTCGTATAAATTATTCGACGCACTTCACGATTTTTATCAGTTGACAGGTATAATCTTATGAGTCAGGTTGAACAACCACCAGTGGCATTATGACAAGCTGACGTGAATTATCGGAGTTCGAACTAGGCATGGTAGTGGGAGCCAGATGGATGGGACATTCAATTTTCGAAGTTGTGCGAACATTCAATATTCCTCGGTCCACGGTGTCACGTGTATACCGAGAATACCTAAGGCATTACCACCCACCGTGGACAGAGCAGTGATCGACCACGGGTGCTGAAAGACCGTGACCAGCAGCGTCTCAATAGAATTGTCAATGCTAACAGAAAAGTGACACTGGCTCAAATAACATCCACATTCAGTGCAGGAGGTACCAGAGAGTGCAGCGTAATTTAGCGTACATGGAGTATGGGAGCAGAAGACCCACCGGAGTGCCTGTGTTAACACCACGACATCGGACGCAGCGCCTCACCTGGGCTCGTGAACACGGTAATTGGGGACTGAAAGACTGGCGATATGTGGCGTGGTCCGATGAATCACGCTACCAGTTGTTATGAGCTGATGGTAGGGTTAGGGTGTAGCGCAGACCCCATGAGGCCATGGACCTAAATTGTCAGCAAGGCACTGACTAGCTGGTGGTGGTTCCATACATGTGTGGTGTGTCTTACGTGGCACGGTTTGAGTCCTCTGGTCCTCGTAAACACGTCATTAACCAGTAATCGCTCTGTTGGGTGATCATTTGCAGCCCTTCATGGACTTCACGTACCCCAACAACGGTGGAATTTTCCAAGCGGACAATGTACCATGTCATCGGGCCCAAGTTGTCCAAAATTGGTTCGAGGACAGTTCCGACGGATGTTCGCCCGACATGAACCCAACAGATCACTTATGGGACGTGGTGGAAAGGTCCATTCGCACCAAAGATCCTGCACGTACAAACTCCAGGGAACTGTGGGCGGCTATTGAAACTGCATGGTTCAACATCTCTCCAAAAGTCTTCCGGCCACTTGCGGAATCGATGCCACACTTTGCCGCCCTAAAGGACGTCCTACACGATACTAGGTGCGTATCCCATGACTGTTGGCACTTCAGTGTAGTACACTAGTCCATACGGCAGAGCTCAGTGACTTTTAACGTGGTACGGTCATAGGATGTAATCTTAGCAACAAGTCAGTTCCTAGACAAGCATGGACAGTAGAAAAGGCCGTACGGCAGAGCTCAGTGACTTTTAACGTGTTCATTGACCAGCATGGACAGTAAAATAGGCTGTACGGCAGAGCTCAGTGACTTTCAACGTGGCACGGTCACAGAATGCCATCTTACCAACACGTCAGTTCATTGACCAGCATGGACAGTAGAATAGGTCGTGCGGCAGAGCTCAGTGACTTTCAACGTCGCGCGGTCATAGGATGCCATTTTAGCAACAAGTCAGTTCATAGACAAGCATGAACAGTAGAATGGCCGTACAGCAGAGTTCAGTGACTTCCAACGTGGCATTGTCATAGGATGCCATCTTAGCAACAAGTCAGTTCGCGAAATTTTAGCCCTTCTGCAGCTGCCCCACTCAACTGTAAGTGATGTTATTGTAAAGTGGAAATGCTTGACAGCAAGAACAGCGCAATCGCAACGTAGTAGGTGACGTAAAATTACAGAGCAGGACCGCCGAGTGCTGAGGTGGCTGGCGCAATACAATCAACAGTCCGCGGTTGCAACACTCATCACCAAGTTCCACAATTCCTCTGTAACAAACTCCAGCACGAATAACGGTTCGTTGAGAGCTGAAGGGAATGGGTTTCCATGGCCGAAGCATAACATCAACAAGATCAACGTCAAGGTCCGTTGACGTGGGGTAAATATCGGCCCCAGTGGATTCTGGAGCACTGGAAACTCGTTCTCTGGAGTGATGAAATACGCTTCACCGTCGGGCAGTACAACGGACGAGTCGAGGTGGGAAGGACGACAGGCGAACGCTACCTTCCCCACTGTATTGTGACAAATGTTAGGTTTAGCGGTGGTAGCATCATACTGTGGGACCCTTTTAGTTCGGGCTGGGCTTATAGTCCCAGTGCCCGGGAATCTTAACGCTGCATTCCTATAATAACAATTCTGTGCCTTCAACTTCAAAGCAACACATCAAACAAAGATCTTCGCTCTTTCCACGTTCATAAGTGCGTCGCGGAAAAATTCTCATTGGCCGCCACCGGGAGTCGAACCCAGGGTATTCTAGTTACGCGCCGGATATGCTTCCGCTACACCACAGCGGCCTCGAATTCCTCCAAAGTCACGCACGCTAACTGCCAAGCCAAGTTGGTAGGTTGCTTCTTGGAGCCCCGCACAATGCTGGGGATTCACCAAAGATGGTAAGCAGCAACTGAAGAAATAATTAGATAGCGAATGATTTGGCAGTTAGCGTGTGTGAGTCTGGAGGAATTCGAGACCGCTGTGGTGTAGCGGAAGCATATGCGACGCGTAACTGGAAGACCCTGGGTTCGACTCCCGGTGGCTGCCAATGAGAATTTTTCCGCGACGCTTTTATGAACGTGGAAAGAGCGAAGATCTTTGTTTGATGTTCCTGGTCCACGTTAAATGTCTGTATTAATCAAAGCAACAGTCCGATGAGGGCCATTTCCTTTACGAACAGGACATAGCCCCGTTCACAAAGCGAAATCCGTGCTGGAATGGTTTGATGAGATGGGTATGGAAGAACTTGACTGACCTGCACAGAGCCCCGATCTCAACCCCATGCAACACCATTAGGATGAATTGGAACGTCGACTGCAAGCCAGTACCAACCATCTGACATCGGTGACTGACCTCACTAACGCTCTTGTGGCAGAATGGAAGGGAATTTCCGCAGCAACATGAAAAAATATCTAATAGAAAACGCTCCCAGCAGTGTGGAGGTTGTGATAGCGGAAAATGGTGGACCAACTCGATATTAATTCCTTTCCTATTTTGTAGATCGGCAAGGGTTTGGATACTTTTGATCCGATACCATATGTTACACTTCTGAAATAACTAAATAAGTAAAAATAACGACCAGGTTGAAAGTATCATCACTTAAGCGTAATATCAAATGGGTTGTTTATTTTCCTGTCAATATGATCGTCACGCTGTAAGTTTTCTACTGCCACAAAAATGATCTTGTGTGTCTTCTCAATCTCATAATAATACTTGCTCGTGGACCACATGTATTAGGTGTACCATTAAATTTTAAAGCGTTTTAAGACAACGCAACATGCAATTTGAAAGAAAACAACAATAACTTTACGAATCAAAATATGCGCCGTCATTATCTATCACCTTCCGCCATCGGTCGGGCAGCTGACGGATTCCAGCAGTGAAAAATACTTCCTCGAGTGACGCGATGAAGTCGTGAACCCATTTTTGCACTTCGTCACATGTCCGGGACCGTACATCAGACAAACCATGCTGCGTCGATCGGAACAAATGATAGTCTGAAGGGGCTATGTCGGGACTATAAGCCGGGTGCTCCAAAATTACCCAGACCGCCCACGTGGCGCAGTGGTCTAAGCGATGGTTTATGACCATTCGTCCGAGAAGGGGTCCGGGTTCGAATCCCGGTGATGCATGGATGTTGTGTTTGTCTTACGACACTGGCTCTCTCCCTTCCCTGGAACCAGTTACCCTAAATTAGGAACGGGCGACTGCTTATAACCCATTGAGTCGCTCACGGTGGTCGTTAAACCTTCAATTAAAAAAAAACAAAAAAAAACTTCCCAGCCAAGTTTCAATAACGTTCCCTTGACCGATTTCGCGACATGCGGCCTTGCGTTGTCATGCAGTAATTTCACGGGGCGCAATCCTTTACCTGTGAATGGATGCTTCCTACAGATTTCCTGGTTCAATCGCAGCAATTGTTGCTTATAGCGATCAGCAGTAACAGTTTGACCCTGTTCCAATAATTCATAATAGTGAACACCCTTCATACCCCACCAGATGCACAGCAGAAATTTCTTGGAGCGAATTTTGCTTTTCGGTGTCGAAGTCGTTGCTTCACATGGATCTACCCAGTGTATTTTGCGTTTGGGATTGTCGTACCATATCCACTTTTCATCATCGGTAACGATTTTCCATAGGAAAGACTTTCTGTGTTGTTTATTCAACAAATTCAAACACTTCATGACACGTTCATCCTTGTTCCTCTGGATCCGGCCATGTGGCACTCATTTTCCTTTCTTCTAAATCTTTCGCATTGCGCGTAAATGATTGGAAATGGTTTGTTGAGTTACTCCCAGTTGTTCAGCTAGTTCTTTTTGCGTTTGAGACGAATCTTCATCCAGCAATGCTTGCAGTTCCTCAAGTGCAACCTTCTGCGGGCGCCGCTACGTTGTCGATCGCTAACATCAATATCACCTGCTTTAAACCGTTTAAACCAAAACTCACACGTGCGTTCCTAAACAATATTCTCCCCAGAACAGAACACATGCTTTTGCAGCACTTTTTCCTTGATGAAATTCGTAACGAATGCAGTGTCGAATAAATGCAGTATCGCTTACCATCTTTTACCTACCGATGTGCAAGTGCATTTGACTGTTGGGCAAATTTCTGTGTCACATTTTATACTCTGGACCAGTTACGGTCACATGACAACAACAACAACGCGGGGGAATGTCGGATATGTAAATTAGCGGTATACGTCACACAAAAAAACGCTTTAAAACTTATTTGTACACCTAATATACGTATCAAATATGTTTTATTCTCTTTCGCAGTGTAAACGCTCCACAATCTACATGCAATAACACTACATCTCCATTATCTCTATTAACATTCAACGTCTATTTATTTTTATGACTCACTGTCGGCGTTGCCAAAATGTACAAGCTCTTCGGGGAAGTGATGCGCCGTTCAGTGAGAAAAAACCCTGACAACAGGTCAAAGAGTAATGACGTACGTTCAAGCTGAAAAGCCGCTGTTTTGGAATGTATCAGGCTCATTCACTCACTGTTTACTCTCCCTTGTTTTTGATAGTATCACGCTCACTCACTTACTGACTGTTTGCGCTCCACTATTTTGGAATGTGCCGCGCTTACTCACTCACTCACTCATTGTTTACACTCCCCTGTTTTTGAATGCATCGCGCTCGCTCACTCATTGTTTACTCTCCCTTATTTTTGAATGTATCACTTACTGTTTACACTCCCCTGTTTTTGAATGCATCGCGCTCGCTCACTCATTGTTTACTCTCCCTTATTTTTGAATGTATCACTTACTGTTTACACTCCCTTGTTTTTGAATGTATCACGCTCACTCACTCACTCATTGTTTACACTCCCTTGTTTTAGAGTTTCGCTTGTTTTTCGACGCTGATTATGTTTTACGATTATGCTGTTTTGAGCACGACACTGAATTGTTGCGAAATGCTAATTACGACTGTACCAAAGCGAGCGCAGTATTGAATACTGCTGAGTATAGAGAGAATTGTGTCAATCTGGATATGTTCCGTGGCTAAGCTATTTGGCAAAGTAGAGTGTTTCAAACTATATATTCTTGACGAAAGTACAGATGGTCAGGCGAAAGTTTTGCTATATTTTGATCACTTTATATCTTCATACGTACCTTTACGACGAAAGCTGACTAGCATTCAAAGTATAGGCCATCGTGTTGCACCGTCTTTAGCCATCTGTCTGCCAGTTCTTCGATTCTACAGAGGGTGAGTCGAAATTTTCGCAATATTTGGATCACTTTATATCTTCATACGTACCTTTACGACGAAAGCTAACTAGCATTCAAAGTATAGGCCATCGTGTTGCACCGTCTTTAGCCATCTGTCTGCCAGTTCTTCGATTCTACAGAGGGTGAGTCGAAATTTTTGCAATATTTGGATCACTTTATGTCTTCATACGGACCTTTACGACGAAAGCTGACTAGCATTCAAAGTATAGGCCATCGTGTTGCACCGTCTTTGGCCATCTGTCTGCCAGTTCTTCGATTCTACAGAGGGTGAGTCGAAAGTTTTGCAATATTTTCTCCAGCTGTTCAGAGTAGAGGTTGGGGTTGATGGTCCGACCGTCTGGAACGAATTCGTAATGGATTACCCCTCGAAATTCCTCCAGAAGCAGAGCATCACCTTGTGCTCGAAGCGCCCAAGTTTGCCAGCAGGTTCTGGAAGATGGCCTGGGCTCAACCACTGCCATTGTGTGTTAGGATTACGGAAATACACCCAATTTTCATCGCACCTAACAATTCTCTTGATGAAACGCACATCGCACGGGTTTTCTAGTAGTTTCGTTCACACTTCCACTCGGCGGTTTGCTTCAGCTGGCGTCAGTTCTTTAGGAACAATGCGGCAGCTCCTGTAGACCTTTCCGAGGTCCTGAAGGTGGCGAACTACGGTGGTCTGTGATATTCCCGGCTCGCCTGATAACCTTCGAGTGCTGGTTATCGTATTTACCTCTACGGCCTGGAGCACGGCCTCCGAATCCACGGTTCGCGGCCTACCTGATCTTTTCTGGTCGTCAAGGTTTCTGTCACCTGATCGAAATTTCTTGAGGCATCTGGTTGGTGTGCTGTGATACTCGGAACCTTCCCCTTTCTCATGACAAATGTTTCGTGTTGCTTGAGCTTATGGCCGAGTTCAGACTCGTTAAACAAAAGTTCCCTAATTAGGCGGTTGTGGCTGTTCATCTTTTAGGCGTCCCAACCACAGACAGAACGACGTTATGCAATGCTGTTCACAGCAACGAATACCACTTTATATGATATCCCTTTGTACTGACTGCAGTGCACGACTTGAATTAGTTTAAACACGCGGCATACCCACCGCAGCACATGCGTTTATGCAAACATTGCAAAACTTTCGACTCACCCTCTGTAAACAAAAGAAGTGAACCTTGTGTGAAATTTTACTTCAGCTGAACGTTATATTTCTTAATGTGCTTAATTAGCTCTTTTCGTGTTTAATTCAGGATTAAAGCTGCAACGAAGTGAAGTTATCCGGAATCCAACTAAAATCATTCAGTAAGATTAAGTGTAACTTTACAGTGAAGCTCGTTTCTTTGGTAAGTTCAAGCCTTAGTGACTAAACGGTGTAGTGCTTTACAGTGTAGTTTCATCTTAAAGCGATTTCTGGAGCCTACGAAAAACTCGCTAAACAACCTACACTGTGTTAGCTTCGCATTAGGAACACCTATTAAATAACGCGTTAGTCCGCCTTTCTGTGCAGTCACGGCTCACAGATGCCCATGAACAGGTTCTACAATGTGTCGAACATCCTCGATGCCTAAAGTGACCCGTGTCAGCTGCAGAGGTTTAGTCAGTTCACCCTCATTCCGTGGAGGGGGATCAGCAGTTTTCATACCCCATTCTAGTATATCGGTACGTTGTCCTGTTGAAAGATAGCTCTGTTGTCCGGGTAAATCTCCTGCAGATATGGGTGGAGATGGTTGGCTAACAGGTCCATGTAGCGCTCCCCATTCAGTGTTTGTAGGATGATAAGTTATCATCCTACATAAACACGATAACATATGAACACGATAACCAACGGACCTAGGGCTTGCCAGGAAAATGCTCCCCAAACCAAAACACCACTTCCACCGGCCTGTTGAACCCCAACTGTACAACCAGGGGATAGAACTTCATGCTGTTTACGCCATATGCGAATCCGCCAATCTGTATGGTGCAGCAGGAAACGGTACTTATCCCTCGATACGACCTTCTACAATCTGTCGAGGGTCTATTGTCGACGTTCTTTTGTTACAGGGCTTGGTGCTGAGTTCTATTACAGCGCCCTGTGTGGAGGGTTCGTTTGATGCTTCCTTTGCAGTAAGTTCTGTATCGGGGGTTTAACCAGTAATTTTCCAGACTGGAGGAGATAAATAAAATACAAGGTATCAAAAATCGACTCCAGTCAAACTGTTTTCCTGCAGTGAGGATGACTCTTATTCAGATGTTGCGGGGAATGTCTTTAAGCCTTATCCCGAATCATTTTGTCTATCATCGTCAACCTCATTCCTTACTCCCTCTCTCCGTCATTTTCACTCTTTCCTCATTATATTAACACGTCGGTGTCCTTCTCGCTCTAATCGTCATCACGCCAAATTCCGCTTATCTTTTTCCCGCCGGTCTCATTCCTCCTACTTCATCCGTTTCGACGAACCCGCGAGGCCTTCGCACCTCGCTAAAAATCCTCCTTCTTCCCCCACTTCCTGCCACCGAGTCTTTTCTGCTCTTTCTTGCTCCGATAACCGACCCCCAACAAAAACTGTTCCCTTGTCCGAAGAGTAAAGACCCTCCTCATCCCCATAAAGCGCTGCCACACCCTAGAGATGCCTTCTCTCTGAAACGGAAGATTCTTTAATTGGCTCGCTGTCCCCCTCTTCTCGCTTCGCCGTGCTGCTTGGGACGGCGGAAAAGCCATAATGTCCAGTTTCATTCTTCTCACATCGACGAAACTATAAATCTAACACCCCCTCTGCTGCGACGCGTGGGAAAAGAAGTACTTTGACTGTTTGATGCCCTTCTCAACAAAATGGCGGGAATTGAAGGAAATGATTACAATTCTTTATCCCTCAAAATGGCTGCTGAACTTCACTTCTGATAAATATGCAAGCCCCGGTTACACTTTGGCCCATGCAAGGTGTTGTTTGATATGACTGGGCGTCATCACCGGTACCCTTGTTGTTCTCCGTCTGTTGAACCCCAGGCACGAAACACGGAGCATGTAGGAAAAGGTCAAACTGCACCGCTGTTGTACTGGTGGGTGAGTTGGGTGATTATTGCATGTCGTTGCTGAAGTACGAGTCGTCACACCCGACGCTCAGCTGTTGGATCAACCGCGCGTGGCTAGCCGGTGTGAGTCCTTCTGATGGATGTCTGTGCCTCGTTAATCCACTCCTAGTACACCCTTGATACAGTAGTACAGGAGCAGCCAACAAGTGTGGCTGCTTCCGAAATACTGGGACCTGCCTTTCGAACCCCAACTATCTGGCTGCGGTCAGATTGGCTCAAGCCGTCACGCTTCTTCAAATACTGGCAAACGTTTTCTGATTACGGACACAGGATAGATGTGCACAATTTATAGTAGCCGCACGTGACGTTGATATAACGTGGTACTTTGTCATCGTTCCGAATATGTAAAACGGGGGGGTTCCTAGTGCAAAGCTAACTCAGTGTATATTCCACTATCAGGAAAATGACAAGAGTAGTGGATGACTGCATGATATAAAAGTAAAGACCCTGAAGTGATAATGGGCTGTACTTATTACTAAAAGAACTGTCCACAGTGCTAAACAAATGAAATACTAAATTGGATATCCAGGGGCAGAAAACGATTCAGAAGAACACCCCATTGGGAACGTAATTATAAATACACCATACTGTGAATACTCAAGAGACGCATACAGCGTATTAAATCCGTTTATTTTTGTGGTGTAGTAAGCACAAAGATTCGCTAAGCTTTCGCACTCCACTGGGCGGCTTTTTCAAGGCAATGGTAGACATAAAACACAAAGATTCGCCAAGCTTTCGCACTCCACTGGGAGGCTTTTTCAAAGCAATGGAAGACATATAACACAAAAATTCGCCAAGCTTTCGCGCTCTACTGGGAGGCCTTTTCAAGTCAATGGTAGACATAAAGCACAAAGATTCGCCAAGCTTTTGCACTCTACTGGGAGGATTTTTCAAGGCAATGGTAGACATAAAACACAAAGATTCGCCAAGCTTTCGCACTCCACTGGGAGGCTTTTTCAAGGCAATGGTAGACATATAACACAAAAATTCGCCAAGCTTTCGCACTCTACTGGGAGGCCTTTTCAAGTCAATGGTAGATATAAAACACAAAGATTCTCCAAGCTTTGACACTCTACTGGGAGACTTTTTCAAGGCAATGGTAGACATAAAACATAAAGATTCGCCACGTTTCGCTCAGTGGAGTGCGAAAGCTTGGCGAATCTTTGTGCTTACTACACCACAAAAATAAACGAATTTAACCATTTAAGCTGCCGATGTACTATGCTTGAACTAAACGGTGCCCAAAACTTTTACTCCCTCTAAACAGAAATGTTCACATAGAAACGGTGTTTTACGAAAGCTATGGTGGAATAGTTTAACTTTACTCCCTCTCATCTCAGCAGCCGCGAAAATAAACATGTCATAAGTAATAAGCTTCCCCTTCCAGTCCTGTATTCCCTATTTCATGACCTAAAACATGATAGGGAAGGGCCAGTCTTCTTGAAACAAACATCATGCAACTGGGTAAAAAACGTTACTCAAATGTTTTCCCTCTCCTTCCTTAAATTCGTTTCCACTACCATAGTCCTTTATCAGTTAGTTTTTCAGAAGAGATTGGTGTCAATCATACGCCTGAATGACCAGTCTGCATAAGAAGAAATCTAAGGACGAAAGCAACTTTTTTCGATGCTCCAATCTTGAAGATAACTCGTACGAGCAGCTTTGGGATAACTAAGTATACCCTGAATGAATTCGTTCCAGTAGCGTTCCGCCCACTTCTTAGACAGCGAATATATTCGTTGGAGTTAAGTTCATCCCATTTTGTGAACCCCGAGTTAATTCGTTCCAGACGGTTAAAGGGTTAATACGCTATATGTGTCTCTTGAGTACCCCATTGGGAACCGGAGGATAAAATTCATATGAGATCATATGTAGAGGATTTTAGGAAGGGAGTGTCTGACCCCAGGTCTTAAACAACTTTTAGAAATAGGAAGCTAGGAGATTTGGGCTAGAGTGCCCAATAGGAAAGTGACACGGAAGCGAGGTAGAAAGGGGGAGGAAGACGCCCTTATTTATTACCGGAGGGCCAGTACCCGGGGTCCGACGTCTTAACGTGCCCATCCGTCGCACGGCGGATATTTAGTGGTTCGAGCGTTCGAACCTGAGGTTATTCCATCCGTGGAAGCCACGAACGTTGACCACTAGGCCACCCGCGGCCCAGGATAAAATTACAAAGCATTCTGGAGTGTCATGGAAGAGAATTTCTCTAGACAGAGAGTTGTGAAAGACAACCATTTTAGGGAGACATTGATCCAGCAGGAGATTGAGAATAGTTGATGATGATATGGATGGTTGATGATGAGCAATCACGAGTTTTGCTCGACATATCTGTAGATGCGCTGATTATGAACACGAAATTTTTGCATGTAAATGTCCCAGAATAAAACTTTGAGCTAACATTTGCCCATTACTTCCTATAATTTTTCACATAGGTTTTGTAGTATATCAGAATGGAAACATTTTGTGCGTGGTGTTATGAGATAACAATGAGCAATACGCGTGTAGTTGAGGAGTGCATTAACGGCGAGCAAAACAATTTGGAAAAGCGATGTGCTGAAACGTAGGGGAGTGGCGGAAAGCAGTTTCGTACGATAGAAAAAAGGCGTTGTTGAGAGAATTTCAGATAGGAGATGAAATATTGCTCACCGGGTGAGCTTAGATCGATGCAGATAGAATGGGGAGGTTCCTTCTCAGCAACCGGAAAAAAAAATGAAAACGTGACACGCATCGGAGAGATATAGGCGGTGATTATCATTGCTACAAAACTTATCGCATTAATGTGCTTAAGAAATGGAACCGTTGATCAATGGAAACAACTCGAAAATTGTGACGGTGTCATAGAAGATACAATGATTGAGCTTTCAGTTCGGAGCAATAACACTGTGGAACAGAAACAGGGAGAGAGAAAGAAGGGTGAGAGCAGAAAGATATGAATAATTTGTTATGCAAGTATCAGCATTTATTCAAGAAAAATCAATACAACATGGCTCTTGTAAGGCATGATATCGGACCAACGATTGATCACCTCGTTTAATCAAAGACTCCCCGGAATTAAAAACAAGAAGCGGTGCTATCTAGATCTCAAGAACGTCTTTTCGCAAAAAATATTAAATTTTGAATCATTCACTATGTTTAGAATCACCCAAGATCTGCCACAAAATTGCAAATTCGACGTGCGCCCACAGGCAGTAGTGCATATCATATTGATAAGATGAATCACACACAATACAAATTCGAATTCCTCGGCAATATTTAAAGTTTTTAATGTATATAGTTTGAGGTATAAGAACTTTCAGGTTTCCCTAGAACCCATCGTCAGATACATAAACAGAAAAAGAAAGGGTATACGTTTAAATAGAATATGTTACGTGACATGATATGGAGACCAGGTATAATATATGATACAGCGTCACGTGAATTCAAATTTTCTAAACGCTATACCTGGTGCCTACACTGAATAGCAATTGAATTAGAGACAACTGGCGTTATCAAATGTTG
This sequence comes from Macrothele yani, assembly GCA_039090855.1. Lineage (NCBI taxonomy): Eukaryota > Metazoa > Arthropoda > Arachnida > Araneae > Macrothelidae > Macrothele > Macrothele yani. Next base: position 123,928,997 of record CM076996.1, read on the forward strand.
CGCTGTGGGCGGCCCTGTAAATGGAAACGATATGACGTATGCAGCGATCCGACAATATAAGGAGTGATACGACGGGATTCAGTAAGAGTCGGACGCAGTATGGCTAAGACGAAGGATCTAAGCGCATTTTATCGTGGGCAAATTGTCGGAGCCCGGCGAGTGGGTCACTCCATCGCGGAAGTCGTGCAGGCACTGGGATTTTCACGAGCCACTGTGTCACGGGTGCACCGTGAGTACATCGAATCCGGTTAAACCATCCCTGCAAGGGCCAACTGTCGTGGACAACAGCGTGTGGATGAGCGGGGTCATCGTCGGCTAGCTCGCATTGTAACAGCGGATAGACGGGCCACAGTGCAAGAAATCACTCGACAATTTAACGCTGGTGCACAAAAACGTGAAGCAGCCACACCACCCAGAACCATCTCCTTGCTATGGGGTACAGAAGCCATCGTCCCACGAGGGTACCACTGCGGACAGCACATCAGAGGATGCAAAGATCAGCATGGGCGCGGGAACATTGCCACTGGACCCTAGACATGTGGGAAAATGTTGCCTGGACTGATGAGTCGAGATTCACGTTGGTACATGCGGATGGCAGGATACGAGTACGGCGCAAACCACACACAGCGATGGATCCTTCTTGCCAGCAGGGTACTCTTCAAGCTCGTGGGGGTGGCATTCTCGTCTGGGGACTGTTTACGTGGACTGAAATGGGACCCCTGGTACGTGTGACATCGTCCCTCACAGGTCAACGTTACCGGGATATCCTGGACGACCATTTGCTCCCGTTTGTTGGTCTTCAACATCCCACTGGGGACCTCATCCTGCAACAAGACAATGCACCATGCCATCGCTCTCGGATTGTATCCGAGTGGTTGGATGAACACCCCACCGACGTGCCCTCGCTTCCTTGTCCAGCTAGGTCACCTGACCTTAATCCCATCGAGCACATCTGTGATGCCATCGAGAGAGATGTTCGAGGCTCTGACCCCCTCCATTAAATCTTCGTGAACTGTGGGAGCTTGTTCAGGGGTCGTGGATCCGTATGGCTTCCCAACGCTTCCGGTGTCTTGTCGAGTCCATGCCGAGACGAATCGCCGCCGTCATCAGGGCGAGAGGTGGTGCTACACGTTACTAGACATGTATCTCTAATTCAATTGCTCTTCAGTGTATATCATGTCACGTAGCATATTCTATTTAAACGTATTTCCTTTTCTTTTTCTGTTTATGCAGAGAGGATCCATTTCGATGAGCAGTAGTGAAGGCATTTTTGGCCGCCCCGGTGGCGCAGTGGTTTAAGGCGCTGGCCTCTGATCATTCGTCCGTAAGGGGTCCGGGTTCGAATCCCGGTCAGGCATGGATGTTGTGTTTGTCTTACGGCACTGGCTCTGTCCCTTCCCTGGAACCAGTGACTTTAAATTAGGGACGGGCGACTGCTTATAGCCCATTGAGTTGCTCACGGTGGTCGTTAAACCTCCAATAAAAAAAAAGGCATTTTTGGGCGACTCGCGCATGACGTAGTCGTGGAGTCAGATGGTTTGTTTACATGCGGTTACTATTAGTCCAGTCTTGCTTTTATTTAGTGGTATTTGATCAGTTTTTTGTGATCGAGAGTCATATTTTTATTGTGATAGGTTAAAGATAACTATTGTAGTAACAAAAGGTAAGCGTTATAAGATAACTATTGTGGTAACAAAAAGAAATCGTTCTATTGCTGTGAGTCCGTTTGCTAAAAAACTTCATGACCTCAGCATTCTGTGCTATTATTTCGTAAGAACGACGCTTAATTAAGCCGTTGTTCTGTGCCCATCGCAGAGTAAGAAAAACGGAAGTGGGAGTATTTATCACGCATTCCCAAAAGATCAGATGTTGCGAAAAACGTGGCTACTCAAATGTAAACGAAAAGATGTCAATGTGAAACATGCCAGAATTTTCTCTGAACGTTTTACTGGAGTTGATTATGAACATGATTTAAAAAAAACTGTTTGGGAATCTTTAGAAATGAATTTGTTTAGAAGAAAAACTGTTCAGTGTTCTAAACAAAAACGTTCACTCACTGTAGTAAGAGTCAAAATATGCAGGTAGCATCACCGAAATTTTAGCGACTTTCTAAATAAATTTCAAACATAATTTATATCCGAATTTTTAAAAATGCTGGCCATTTCGAGGTTGAAATGTAAAATGGAGAAACATTAATTTTTGGTAAAATTCAATACAAACCTTTATTTTATATCTAAATCTAAATTGTATGTCCCATGGGCTATCTATGAGAATAGTTCTGACGCTAGTTATTAAAACTGCGCAAATTTGAAGAAAAAGCGGATTTTTTTTTTTTTTTTGTCGATATAAATTTCTTATTTGTTTTGGAAAAAATCTCAGGTCGCTACTGCGTAGTTTCACAAACGCATATGACAAACGGTGAATGTAACTCTATTATATTACTGTAAGAACTCATTCTGAACTGGCCATTTTTCTTTTCTTTAGTAATTGCGTGACGCAGTGAAAAACTTTAAATGGAGAAACATTTTAGATTTTGCTCATTTATTAACTTTAAGTTCTCCTCTTTGCCTTGAGTTACGGATGAACGCTGTGTTTTGCTTCCGCTCCGTGCCTCCACAGTGACGTCAAATGAAAGAGCCAATGAGAGGGTCGATCGCTAATGGGCCCAACCTAAGAGGTATCTAAGAACCTTGTGTTTATGTATCTGACGATGGGTTCTAGGGAAACCAAGAAGTTCTTATACCCCAAACTGCACTGGCGGAAAGTGAAAACAGAACACCAAGAAGGAATTGGCGGACGATCATGAAATTTACATATGTTAATGGGGTCAAGTTTACGTAGGTGTGATGTTAATTTCGGGACCAACCGGTGAGCGCTTACGCCACAGCACGGCATAATATGCAAATTATCGTCAGTGGTATTTAAGGAGTACGGCAAAGTGAATGTAATCAGTCGTCGGCGCACGGACACGTGCGAAGACCCTGAAGAAGCTGCAATGCCTGGACATGGAAGACGTGTACGATTTCAGCAGTTATCGGACTTTGAGCGAGGTCGTCTAGTCGGACTCCGCAAGGACGGGTGGTCGTATCGTCGTATTGAGGAGCGAATTGGACGGGAAGTATCGGTGGTGGTACGATGGTGGCTTACATGGTCCGAGGAACATTCCCACACGAGAAGACGTGGAACCGGGAGTCACAGACGGACTGATGAGCGGACCGATCGACGCATAAGAAGAGCGGCGTTGGCAAGCAGAACATCCACTGCGACGCAAATTCGAGCTGCCGTTGCACCTGAGGTGACTGTGCGAACAATCCGCAACCGTCTACTGGATGCAGGACTACGTGCACGTGTGCCTCTGGCATGGGTACCTCTGACTCCAGGTCACCGTCAGGAACGGCTGCAGTGGCGTCGCCAACGTCTGCACTGGAGAACGCAATGGCGATCTGTCGTGTTCAGCGATGAAAGCAGATTCTGCTTGGGAGCCTTCGATGGCCGTATGCGTGTTCGCAGACGCACAGGGGAGCGTCTCCTACCTTCTTGCATCCGCCAGCGACACACAGGGCCTACACCTGGTCTCCTGGTGTGGGGAGCAATCAGTTTTCACTCCGGTACACAACTAGTGTTTGTACCGGGTACGTTAAGCAGCATCTCCTACATCAACAACATCATTCAGCCCGTTGTTGTGCCATTTGTAAGGTCGGTCCATCGTGGTGTTTTCCAGCAAGATAACGCATGCCCACACACGGCGTGTGCAACGCAACATGCACTTCAGGGTGTGAGACAACTTCCATGGCCTGCACGTTCACCGGATTTGTCCCCCATTGAGCACGTGTGGGATTTTATGGGACAACGACTTATCCGGTCTCCACGGCCAGCTACGACCATCGCCGATTTACGCGTCCAGGTTGAGGATGCTTAGAACTCAATACCCCAAACTTACATCCAGCATCTGTACGACAGACTCCATGCCAGAATTGCACAGTGTGACGCAGTTCATGGCGGTTTAACCTCGTACTAACCATGTTACATGGAAATGTTATTTTTCAGTTTACCAGCAAATACAGCTGTGTTTTGCCATAATGTTTTGATCACGTTATCTTCTGTATTCCGCTATTATGCTGTATAAATTTCGTTGGTATCAGACGTCTCCTTCTTGGTGTTCTTTTTTCACTTTCCGCCAGTGTATATACAATAAAAACTTTAAATTCAGCCGATGAATATGAATTTGTATTGTGTGTGATTCTTCTTATCAAGATCGTGCATCGAAGGCAACTACCTCGATTACTTTTTGACTCTTTCTGCACGAATTTGAATATCCTAAAAGAGCATATCATGCTTTTTTCTACTATATGATACAGTTATCTCTCGTATTACGCGATTAATCGGTTCCGAAACATCATTACGTAATGTGAATTGATTTTAATGCAGTTAAAACCATAGACCTTGGAATAGCATAGACTGGTAAACGTAATGCTAGTGATTCTGAGGCGTAGGAGACCAATTGAACGCGCAGCGCCATCTATGAAAGAGGGAACGTTGGCAGTGAACAGATGTCTATTGAAAAGCAAGAATGTTTCAATTCATAATGTGATGCAGAAATTACATTGAAAGAATGTTCTCCTACAACCCGAAAACTTTTTAGATCAAATTGTACTTAGCAAGTTAGCTCACATACAAGAAAAATCAAACAAGACTAGTAAGCAGGAAAATGCGAGGCTATATCGCTGCCGGCCATATGCATAGAGCAGAGAAATAAAAAAAATACTAAACAGGAAAATTTTGTGTCACATATACCGTGCGGTTATAATTAAACTGACACTACTCAGAGAGCTCTGGAGGGAGTACTATGACAGATATAGGAGTGAAACTTGGAAGGAAGGCGAATTAAAGCATGCGGTCAAGAATTATGAAACAAAACAAAAAATAGGTCAACTGTTCACCACCAGGTGGAGGAATGGCGCTGTGAAAGAACATGCGCTCGAATGGGTATGTTATTTATTGTTATCGTTCAGAAATTACAAAGTTGGTTCAATATGTGTGCCATCCAGGTCGATTACATGCTGAATACGCAATACAAATTTATCAACACACGTTCGTAGTTGGATCTATTTTTGGTCCATTCGTCAGTTGCCAAACATCGGAATTGAAACAATTATTGATTCCTTGATAAGTGTGTAAATATTTAAGTTAGCCAAACATAAATCATCGCTCTTTAAAAGTTAATAAGTGAGTCTCGGAAAAATTCTCATCGGCCGCCACCGGGAATCGAACCCAGGGTCTTCCGGTTACGCGCCGGACATGCTGCCACTGCACCACAGCGGCCTCGAATTCTCCAGACTCACATGTGATTAGCTGCCAAACCACATGGCAGGTTGCTTCACGGAGCCCCGCTCAATGCTGGTAATTTTTCCGAGACTCATTAACGTGGAAAGAACGATGACTTCTGTTTGGTGTTCCTGATCCACGTCGAGTGTTTGAATTAATTATCCATTCGCCTCCTAGTTATTTGTTCAGTTGCTGCTTTCCATCTTTAGTGAATCCCCAGCATTGTGCGGGGCTCCATGAAGCAAACAGTTTGGCAGTTAATCACATGGGAGTCTGGAGAATTCGATACCGCTGTCATAGCATGTCCGGCGCGTAACTGGAAGACCCTGGGTTCGATTCCCGTTGGCGGCCGATGAGAATTTTTCCGGGACTCACTCATTAACGTGGAAAGAGCGATGATTTCTGTTTGGTGTTCCTGATCCACGTCGAGTGTTTGAATTAATTATTGAAGACAGATCAGTTGCAGAAACACTGTGCATGATTAGTGGAGATTTAAGGCGAAGCATTGAATTTTTACGTGAAGCATTTTGCCGTGTATGTGCAAAATGCTTCACGTAAAGGATAAGTACCAACGGCTCTGCTCATTTGGCTAATCACTAGCGTCGCGTCTTTGTGGTAGGGGACTGTTGCGGGTTCTACCCCCGTCGCCAATCATCCAATCCGTTGGTTTCCCTCGAACGTAACGCATACGCATGGTTGAAACACCGAAGATCAGCCCTAGAAGTACGAAATGTTTAGGAAGGTTGCCCCTCAGATTTGTAACCCCCACCCATCCCAAGCCGTTGGACCAGCCACCCAATCTGGTATATATCCAGTTTAGAAGCCATATATCAGGATTACAAAGCTGCACCATCAGGAAGAAGAAGAAAGGATGTGCACAATAAAGATGGAAAACAGCGCGGTACAAATTTCCCACCTAAGATAAGACCATTATTGGGGGGGGGGGGGCAGGACAACCTCCATGAGAAACTTGTGAAAATAAATCCTTTTATTCTAGTGGCATTCGAACCCACGTCTCTTTGCACACGAGCCAGTCATTCTCCCGACTAAACTACACTGACCTTGGCTTACCACTGCAACTTGCAGTTTTGACTCTATAACGAAGTAAATTTCTCCGTCATTTTTGTCCACGCCGGGGCTCGAACCCGGATCCCCTTATTCTGGAATAAGTCGCTGTACCAATTGAGCTACGCGGACGTTCGTTATCGCTACTATCTGCCTTTATGTCATGTGCGTCCTGCTGTGCAGGCACGTCACATCTCCCCCCCGAAAGAGGGCCGGGGGCATGGCCCACGGGCCAGCCGTGACCATGAATCGTCGTAAGCATCCATCCGCCGTAGAACGTGCACTTGAGAACTCCCAGTCAATCTAGTGTGTGGAATGCAACGTCAGACACTTTCATTTTTCGAAGCGCTGAAGAAGGGATTCTCTTATTTTTCTTATCTCGCGGTGTGGAAAGAACATCACACCATTGCGAGATCTTTAACGGCCGGGTCATCCGGGAAGTTCGGGCGCCATTATAACGAAGTAAATTTCTCCGTCATTTTTGTACACGCCTGGGCTCGAACCTGGGTACCCTCATTTCGGAATAAGTCGCTCTACCAATTGAGTTAAGCGGACGTTCGTTATCGCTGCTATCTGCCTTTATGCCGTGTGTGTATCCTGCTGGGCAGGCACGTCACAACTCTTTGCGTCACCTCAGTGGTACATCAAAACATTCTAAGGGTTATATGTAGTCTCCCGACTTGTTGGTTCCAGGGAAGAGAACCAAGTCCGTAGGATAAACACACCGTCCATGACTTATCTTCGACCTATTCTCGGGCCCATCTCGGAAGAGTGGACAGAAGCCAGCACATCTCTCCGGTAGCCTCCCGGGGCGGCTACGATCGTTAGTAAACCACTCAACAAACATTTAGGGACATAGCTACGTATTTGCAGGTTATACTGTAGGAGCCCCTTTAGCCCAATAATCAGTGGCCACTCGGCGAGTTATCGATTAGATGTATCCTGGGGTATCTGGTACCGTAATGCCAACAGCAGGTCCTCCACTTCCCGTACATTTCAGGGTGGTGGTGATTCAGCGCAAACCTGCTTTTCCAAGTCCAACCACAAATGTTTGATTGGGTTCATGTCAGGTGAATTTGGAGGCGAGGGCATTAACAGAGTGTCACCAGCGTGTTCCTCGAGCCACTTCTTGACGATTCTGGTAGTGTGGCTTGGCGCATTATGCTGTTGGTAATGACCATCACCAGTAGGGAACACAGTTGCCATGAATGGGTGAACTTGGTCCTCAGCGATATTCAGGTACCTGACAGCTACCAGAGATTCTATTGGGATAATGGAGCCTAAGGTGCCCCAAGAAAACATCGCCCACAGCATAACACCTCCGCCGCCGGCCTGTTTCCTCCCAACAGTACATCCAGGTGCCACAGCCTCCGTTGGTAATCGGAGTTTCCGCTCCCGGCCGTGTACGTGATGCACCAGGAATCTTGATTCGTCAGACCAGGCCACTTTCTTCCAGTCATCCACGGTCCAATGTCGATGATATTGAGCACATTTCATGCGTTGTGGGCGATGACGTGCAGTGAGTCTGGGAACCCGTCTGGGGCTTCGGCTAAGCAGGGCCATGCGCAGAAGGCTGGGGTGAACTGTGTGCTGTGACACATTGCCCTGACCATCAGTGTTGTCGCTGCTGGTGATTTGTCGCACTGTGGCGCTGCGGTCGCTGTGAACATTTCTCGACAGTCTCCTCTCCCCTCTGGTATCAATGAGCTTCAGACGACGGTACGTCGTTTGGTCATCTGTGCACCACTTTTGATACGTACTCACTACAGCGGCACGTGAACAACCCACAAGCCGTGCGGTTTCCGAGATCGTAGTTCCGAGGTGCCCTGCGATCGCAATTTGTCCTTTATAAAACTCCGATAAATCGGCTGTTTTTCCCCCTTCTGACTCCGAAATCTCTGCTAGTCGAAAGCCAGTCTTCGAGTTGTATATATACTGCTCTGTGAACTTCGCTTGCGCCACCGTTCGGTATCCAGGCGCGCTCATTTCTCTTGGCTGCGAGTGGTCATAATGTAACGGCTCATCGGTATATGTAAGGGTGTTAATAAATCTCTCCCCCTCACACGCATAACAAAGCCAGATATTGCGCACCTTAAGATTTAAGTCCTGCATAAAGTGCTTCATTGTTTTCAAAAGCACACTAGTGGTACTTACTGTATCTGCCCCAGAGATTTTCTTCCAGCAGGAATTAAATTCCTAATATTCCTCTCCGAAAGTTACCCGTTCTTATTAAATTAATTTGCGAACTTTTCGAAGCACTTCCGTTTCAATACTTCTTCTTCTTCTTAGAAAAATGTTCAGCCTTCACGTTCTACACACCTCGTTACTCGTCTTGCACCAAGTGGCTCTTCTGACCGAGGGTCATAAATTTCGATGCTGACACATCGCTGTATAGACCACCTGCTCTTTCCAGCCGTTGGGGTTGCTTAAGTAAACTAACGACCTGCTGCTTGAAAGGATTAATACTTAATATTCTAAGCGAACGTCTTGATTAGGTTTGCTAAGTCAGCTACATATTGAATACCATTGATTTGAATATCGGCATACAGAATTCTAAACGCAGTTACGCGCTAATTTAGAAATTCAACGGGAGAAAACTTGTAAAGGTAGGTATAACTTCAAATAACATCTGATCAAGTAAAAATGAATAAATGCGAGTAAAGATAGAAAGGAGAAAAAAAAAACACTTTTCAGCATATTCCGTTTAATTCACTCCTCAATTTTATCATCTCTGAAAACTTTAAAGGCCGAAGAACAAATAAAGCACATCAATTCCAAAGCATTAAAACTGCAAAGACGAAAATCTACCAATTAGTTGTTGTTAAATCGTTAAAATTATGTTTTCCATCTGAAATGTTGTAACTTACAGAGAGGCTAAAGCTAACAAAATTAATTAATTTTAAATCTGCGAAACATATAAATATGCAGCAATCTTCCAAAGTTACAATTCTGTAATGAACTACCTGTAATTTTTAAGCTGAATCGTGCAATAACAGAAACATTGCTTTGATGCATAAGTTCATGCCGTTTTTTCCTCGGCACTACAGGAATGTACACATCATAAGGGAAAATGGAATCAATCAACTACACTGGTTTCCATAAATTAAGGAAAAATCACAAAAATAGCAATAACTAAAAAAGTTACATTTTGATTTTAATGAAACTCAGACAAAGTATACAACACACAGTAAGGTGTAAAATAACATAAAAACAAAGTACCAGACAATTATGATGTTTTAGAAATTAGCACAAGTATGAAATTTACAAATTGGATCTGTCAGTTTGGTATAGGAAAGGTGTCTTTAATATGGAGTATGATCACCCCGAGCAGCAATACAGCACATACAGCGATGTGTGATGCTATCGATTATGCGGTCAATGAGGTCAGTAGGAAGCGAGAGCCATTGTTCTTGCAAAGCTGCTCTAAGCGTGGCAAGTGTCTCGGGAGGAGGATTGAGAGCAGCAACCCATCTCCGTAGAGCATCCCAAACATGCTCGATGGGATTCAGGTCCGGAGATCCAACTGGCCACTCCATGCACTGAATTGTTTGCTGCTGAAGATAATCTTCCACGATACGAGCCCTGTGTGGTCTAGCGTTGTCGTCTTGTAGGATGAAATTATCACCAATTGCGCCGACATAAGGGCGCACATAAGCATCAAGGATGTCATCTCTATAGACTTGAGCAGTCACAGTTCCACGTGGAAAGACATGGAGGTCTGTGCGTCCACCCAAAGAGATACCAGCCCACACACAGATGCTGCCTCCTCCGTATGAATCTCTTTCACGGATGTTTGATGGATGATAACGGGTTCCAGGTTCTCTCCAAATCAAGCAACGTCTGCTATCGCTTTGCAAGCTAAATATGGACTCATCTGTGAATAGAACAGCCCTCCATTCATCTGCAGTGCAGTGGACATGTTGACGTGCCCATCGGAAACGCTCCCTCCTGTGACGTGAGGTGAGCGGCACATAAATGGCTGGTCGCCTCGCGTACAGACCACCTTCATGAAGTCTTCTGCGCACAGTAGACGTTGACACCATCCTTCCGGTGGATGCAGCAAGTCGAGACCTAAGTTGGGTTGAAGTTGGGGTTCTACTCCTTCGTGCGCATAACTGCAAATATCAGGCATCGGCGCTCGACGTAGCTCTTGGCCGTCCTTGCCTGAACCTTCTGGATGTCGAATTTGTGGTTTGTAATTGTTGCCAAAGTCTATGAACCACAGAAGGACTCACATTTAACCATCTGGCCACCTCTGTCTGATTTTGACCTGCCTTTAATCTCCCAATGCCCCTCCATCGTAGTTCTTCCGTCAAATGATGCCTCGAAGTTATTGTAAGGAATTGGCTATTCCAGATTTCTTATCTCACTATCACAGCGAAACTGACAGTCTGACTCTCACATATGCATTTATATGGTACCTGCAGGTGACGCATTCCGATTGCAGCGCTACTATTTTGCATATTGCAGTTTTATTCAGCACCTTTTATATAACAACACACTCAAACTTCGTATCGATTGGTTTCTTTTTGAAGGTGTTATTGCTATTTTTGTGATTTTTCCTTAATTTATGGAAACCAGTCCCTTCCATTGTTTGCCATGGTGTCCCAACGTCTAGATAGGTCTGCAATGCTATTTTTGAAAAAAGTGCAGGTTTTGCTGCGAAGAAATCATTAAGGAAATTCTGGAGATCAACATCATTGTTGAACGTTCTGCCACGGAGTGCATTCGACAGAGATCAGAACAGGTGATAGTCTGAAGGGGCAACATCTGGGGAATAGGCCGGATGTAGAAGGATCTCCCATTTCATGTCCTGAATGGCCATTTTGGTCATGTTTGCACTGTGAGGGCGTGTGTTATCATGTTGGAGAAGGACACCATGGCGCCGATGTGGCCGTTTCTACTGAATTTCTTCCTCCACACGGCAGCGTTGCTCACAATAGAGTGCAGCCGTAATGGTCCAATTCCTCGGCAGCATTTCCCAGTGAATAATGCCTTCCATGTCCCACCAAACACACAGCATGATCTTTGCAGGATGAAGGTCATGTTTTTGACGTGGTGTGGGCGTCTTGTTTGGGCTTAACCATTCCCTCCAATGCCTGAGATCCACAAAGAAGCACCGCTTTTCATCTCCAGTACCAATACGTGACAGAAAGGGTTTGTGTTGCTGAGAACATTTGCGATAACGGGCGAGCAAGGAACCACATATGGCAACACGCTGATTCTTGTTGTCCTCGGTGAGAGTGTGAGGCACCCAAGACCCCAACTTCTGGACCTTTCCCATACGTTCCAGGTGTCGCTCCACCACTGTGGCCTGATCACAGTCCATTTCAGTGGCCGATTCGCGTGTGGTTTGCTGCGGATCCAAGTGCATGAGATGGTTCAAACGGTCCTCATCAAAAAGAGATGGACGACCTGAGCGTGGTTTCAAAATCAATTTTTTAAAGGTTGGATACAGGAGACGGACTGAAGTAGAACGTGTCAAAGCAACTAAAAATATAAAATGCTTAGCAAAAGACTAAAACTATATACAAGTATGTACAACACAGTGCAAGTATTTATGTACAGCACATTGCGAGTAATAGTGAATACAGAGTAATGAGATGGACAGACTAAAGTTCTCGTAGTGAGGAGTTCGTATGCATCACAACAGAGCGCTACTTAAGCAGAGAGGTCAGAAGTTAGAGTCTACCAACCGTGAGGTGTAATGAGGAAGGCGAACCGGCAAACCAGGAAGCAGCCGGGGACCAGGGGGAGAAGAACTGGCTCTCACGTCGCTGAGCAACAGCTACGTGGTACTCCCGACGAAGGCGAGAGAGGATAAGGTCACGGAAGTGACATAGCAACGCAATAGAAGCTTGGTGCACAGTAAGTGGATTAGTGATGTCACGGCGCCGTAAATGACGTTCTTCACCAAAACGAAGATGTAAGAGGCGACCGGTGGTAGGTTAGCTAGTGGAGATACCCGTAGGAGAAGCATCCGATAAGCATCAAAGGTGAAGTCCACTGTGATGGAGCGTTGTGCGATGGAGAAAGTAAGATGCAAGAGTGGTAGTAAAATAGTGCAATGCAGGTAGACGTTGGAGACATCAGCCTCCCGGGCGCAGAAGGGGCACAAAGGTGTGTCGAGGCGGGTCATACGGTGAATGAGAGAGGGGACAGGAGGACGGCGATGAAGGAAAAGCCAATGACTATTGACTTCTAGCGGAGCAGAGAGAGGAGACAGGGCAGCGGACCACACAGCGGTGGTGGAGGAAGGAAGGACGTCAAGAATGGGGAGGGGAATAGAATAGCGAGACGTAGAAAGAAACCGGTAAGGAGCCGACGTCGACAGTGAGGAAATAGGAAGAACTGAGCCGGCGACAGGCAGGGAGAAGGGAAGAGGGAGGTAGGCGGAATGGACAGGGGAAAGACCGGAGGGAGGGGCAAGGTGGGAGAACCGAGATATGATAGCCGAAAGAAAAGAGTCGAGTGGGGAAAAGAAGAGCGGGGGGATAGGCTAGCGAAGGCCCTCCAGGAAAGGTCAGAAGTAGTGAGGTCGCGGACAATTACTATGACGGCTCGCAGCCGGGAAGGTTAAGCGAAGCATGGAAGATGGGGAGGAAGCAGAAGAGAAGAGAAAAAGAGGGGTTCAGAAAGGAGCTCAGTGGTGGAGTCGGGTGGAGAGCGGGAGAGAGAACGAAGCAGGGTAAGATCCTCTGGGTACGCAGGGGGTAGACGAGAGAGAGAAGGAGGGACAGTGGTCCATTAGAAGCAGTAAGAAGAAGGTAAAGTGGGGATTGCGCAGGAAGACGATGACATCCCGTGCAGTAACAGCGTCGGGCACAAGCGACGTGAAAAGGCGAAGAAACATGGAATTCCTAGAAGCCTGGTAGTACAACTGTACGTCAATGAGACCAATGCCGCCCAGATCCGGAGGAAGGAAGGGCTGTTGGGTACCGACCCAGTGATGACAAGTCCAGATGACGGAGGTAAGGTAGCGAGTAATGTGTTGTAGGCAGAGGATAGGAGACTTGACTGCTAGCCAGGAGTGAGTGCACAAGGACAGCAGGTGAGTGAGGGTGAGGCGTGCTCGTTGAAGATATGAAGACCAGAACTGAGCACGTCGCCAAAAAGCAGCTGATCGGAGTGGGGGGGGTGAATCTCATTCCACGTAGTAATGGAGGCAGCATGAGGAGTGCCAAGATGGACTCCTAAGAAACTCTGGGAAGATGCAGACCAAACGGCTCCACAAGGGGAGTCAGTGCGATGGGCCCACGATCCGCACCAGAGACCGGAGCTCTTGGATGTATTTAGAGCAGCACTGGAGCAAGAAGCATAATCTGCGAAGAGGCGGCAAAGGCGAGGAAACTGTAAATCCTGGCGAACGCAAAGAGTGAAGTCGTCAGCATACGCAACAGAAATGGTGGCATGGTGTCTCGTGCTAGCAATGGTCGGTGGCAGAGAATCTTGGAAAGATTGCTAAACTGAGCGTAAAACGGTTCAATGGCAATCGCGAAGAGCTAGGCGGAGAGTGAGCAGCTTTGCTGCACTCAACGGCGGAAGGTGATCGACGCTGTAAGAAAGGTGGGCAGCTTAGCATGAAGAACGGCGTCCCGATAAAGAGAGGAAAGGAGAGAAACGAAAGAAGGAAGAAAACCAAAGTGGAGAAGTGTAGCTGAGAGATAGGAGTGGTAGATGTTATCAAAGGCGGACTGTTGGTCGAGAGAGAGGAGAGCGAGGGGTTCAGAGCGGGTTCGGGCAAGATGGATGAGATCATTAAGGAGCTGGATGTCATGGGAAAGAGAACGTCTGGGGGCGGTGTAGGTTTGGTCGGGGGATGAGATATGGGCGAGAATAGGATTAAGCCGGTGGTCGAGAAGTTTAGTGTAGAGTTTATAGTCAAGATTTAAGAGGGAAATGGGGCGCCAATTCTCCAAGTTAAGAAGATCACCCTTCTTGGGGAAAAGAACTACGTGTGCAACTGTGAAGCTCCACGGTAAGGGGGAGGTATTAAAAGCAGCAGAGAGGAGAAAAGGTAGAAGCATAGGCAGGAAGGTTTGGTAGAAGTAGAAAGAAAGGCCGTCCGGCCCCGGAGCAGCACAGAAATTAAGAGATGAGAATGTGGTAGAAAATTCAGACAACTTGGGGGGAGGAGAAGTGAGGAAGCAAGATGGTAGGAAACTTGGGGTTAGTTAGAAAGAAGAGAAGCCAAGGTTGTAGAGGATGGCGGAGGAGGCTCACAGAACTTCTCAGTGAAGTGCGTTTGGACTTGAGAGCAGAGATTGAGCGGATCAGCAGACACCTCGCCGGAGGGGTGGCGGAGATGTTGAAGCAAATTCGAGGCTCGACGCGTAGTTTCCATGGACGTGAGAAACTCATAGTTGCAAGCGTCAGGCGCCAGATGTTGCAGGCGAAGACGACGAAGGGCTTGTTGGGCCAGTGATAGCAGGAGTGCGCGAAGTTTCTTTTGGTAGGGGGAGAAGAGAGGGTCGTCCAGGCTGAGGAGAGAGAGCATGGAGCGGATGTGATTAATCCGCATTTTCTGGAGAGTCTTTGCCGTGAAAGAGAGATTACGAACATGGAGGATGAGTTGCTGTTTGACTTCCATCCAGAGGGTGAGACCACAGGGAGCAGGCTGAAGTTGAGGTCGCCGTGCGGCAAGGAATGAGCGCACTGAAGAGCAGAAGTCAGGATCCATGAGGATAGTGTCATCGAAAGTCCATGGATGGACTGCTCGTGTTTTCACTGGAGCAGCGTAGACAGTAAGGGCGATGGCACAATGATCGGAGGAAGCTGTGGGGTAAGTGAGAGAATCACTTACAACAGGAAGAAGGATGGTCAAAGCATAGAACCGGTCGAGCCTGGCTGTTGAAGATTTATGATCGTGAGATTGTAACGTACCAGGAGATGTGACGTACCTGCCAGAAGGACGCACACGACATAAAGGCAGATAGGAATCAGAATAAAACGTCTGCGTAGCTCAATTGGTAGAGCAACTTATTCCGGAATGAGGGGACCCGGGTTCGAATCCTGGCGCGGATAAAAATGACGGAGAAATTTACTTCGTTATAATGGCGCCCGAACTATCCGGATGACCCGACCGTTCAAAATCTCGCAATGGTGTGATGTTATTTCCACACCGCGAGATAGGAAAAATAAGAGAATCCCTTCTCCAGCACTTCGAAAAAAAAATAAAAATAAGGGGGAGATGATGTAACGTACCAGGAGATGTGACGTACCTGCCAGAAGGACGCACACGACATAAAGGCAGATAGGAATCAGAATAAAACGTCCGCGTAGCTCAATTGGTAGAGCAACTTATTCCGGAATGAGGGGACCCCGGGTTCGAATCCTGGCGTGGACAGAAATGACGGAGAAATTTACTTCGTTATAAGATGAACGCCAAGTATGAGAAGCCGACGTCGGGTGTAAACGGCGGTGAACATCAACAAGCACGTTGTCTGATACAACTGACTGTAGAAGATGTACAAGATTGACGCGGCGCTCTTGGAAAGCCGCGTCCCTTGTGCATCTTCTACAGTCAATCTTGTGCATCTTTATCAACGGTCGAGCAGAGGATAAAAAGTGAAGTTGAACTCGGCGCCTAGTAGTACCTGATCGGTAGGAGGTATACAGGATAGGGCGCGACGAAGGCAGGTGAAGAGCACTGACAAGAAGGCGGTGGAACATGGCACATAAATATTTAAGATGTGGTAACATACTAAAGCAATGGTGAAAGTGACACAATTTAATAGATCACGGCATACGTTGCGGCCTGAGATAGAGGTCAGAGTTGAACGAAATGTATTATGAACACCAACAACGAGGCCTCCGTGAGGTGAGAGGTGAAAAGCGTGATGAAACATGTAGTTCCAAGTACGCCATCGAGTAAAGAGGGTTGAAGTATGACAATTAGTTTCTTGTAGCAGTAGCAGGAGTATATCAGCACCCAATGGGACGAGGTCTTCATGAACCAAGGCATTTGTAAGGGGAGACGCGAACCCCTTACAGTTAAGTGAGACTATCCTGAAGGTTAAGGTCAGTCGAAGAATGCAGAAGGTACTGAATGGCGGTGTGAAGAGACTGGAGGCGATTGCAGAAGATCTGAGCCCACTTGTAGTTTCGTGTATTCCGTCGGAACAGGTGTGACAGACTATCTAGCTGACCTTTCACCAGAGAGAAAGCGGCTTTATACTGTGATAAAAAGACCCGTGCAGTGGTCGGGTTGGAGTCACGCAACAGGTAATCACAATGATCTTCGTGTGAAATCGGCTCGGGAGGAAGAGAGGCGTCTTGCAGTAGAGCAATCAAGTCATCCAGTGTGGGATAGGGGGCACCGTAGCTATGCGATGAAAAATAAGCTGCGGCAGATGGTGATGTCTGACGTGTGGTGGCTCCAGTGCGAGAAAACGAGCAAGGTGAGGTGGAAGCTTACTTTTTCGGTGGCTGTCGGCGGGTGGATCCACGCCATTTAAAAGGAGTTGCAGTCGCACCATCGTCATACCTAGAGTCGTGACTTTAGTGTTCGTCAGGGTATGGAGCAGAGGTACCAATGTTAAAGGCGGGGGACAGACCCTCTGTGAGGGACTCTGAAGCAGGAAGACGACAAAGAGGATTCGTAGAGGAGAGTGAAGGAAAATCCAGCATCAAGTCGTAGGAAGGGGCCGTAGAAGACGCGTGTTGACCAACGGCTTTAGTCGAAGTGTCGGGAAATCTCGGCTCTGGATCTTGCTGCGCAGTAGTGGAAGGTGATGGTCGTCGTGGAGGAGGGCCCACAAGACGTAGGAGACCCATTGTGAGCTGGTGGAACAGAATGCGGGCAGTGTGCACGAAGGTGGTTCTCTCTATGACATTGAGTGCAGGGGACCCCTCTTTTAGTGCTGAACCCCTCTTTTTCTCTTCTCTTCTGCGACCTCGTCATCTTCCGTGCTTCGCTTTCTCTTCCCGGCTCCGACACTGTGCAGAAGTAATCACATCAATGCGCCGACGCTGTTGACCACAGCGAAATACCTGAGGAAGGCACTATGGACCGAATTCGTTATGAATCCATCCTTGCAGTCCACGTACACCCATACCTGCTGATTGTCTTCCCTGGGGTAGATGGGAGCTTCCAGCGCGACAATGCGACGTGTCGCACAGCTGGAAATGTCAGAGAGTGGTTGTAAGAGCACGATGAAGACTTCAAAAGTACTTCCCTGGCTCCCTAATTCCCCAGACTTCAACTCAATTGAGCATCTGTGGGGACCACCTCGATCATGTTGTTCGCTCTGTGAATCCTCCACCCCACACCCTCCAGCAATTGTCCGATGTACTGCAGTCAGCATGGCTACACATACCTGTGAACACTTTTCAGCACCTTATTGAGTCACTCCCAGCCCGTCTAGCTGCGGTCCACATTGCACACAGCAGTAACTCTGGGTGGTGTCGTCGCTTTTGTGGCTGGTGCGGAAAACGTAGCTTTTGCGGCCGTTCGTACTTTGATTCCCCCCCCCCTTTTAAGATAAAACAAGGCTGCCCCTTTGTGACTTTCAGACTTCCCAGGAGTGTCCGCGTTCCTTTTATGTTGTTACCCCACCACTGATTGCCCGAGGGAGGCTAGATGTTGTATGGTTTAAAAATAACTAAACCTCATGGGACACGTGGACTGCCATTTTATTACAATTCGTTTTGAGTGTACGTCGTTTCGGATCTTCAGCAATGAAATCTTTTGAAGTTATTGAGACAACAAAAACCAAACCGTGTGCTTTACATGATGGTTATCGATATCGAATGAAAAGGAGAAATCAGAAAGGTTCGATAATGTGGATTTTCTCGAAAGAAAAGAGTAAAAAGCGTAAGGTTCGAATGTCTTCAAAGGAAAACTTTGTTTTACTAGTAACAGATCATACTTGGAAACACAAATGCAGGAGAGATTGATGTTAAAAAGACATTATATAATGCCAAAAACCGGGATCGCGAAGATCAACCACCGCCAACAATTTACCGTGAAGAAATGACTGACCTTATGGACCGTGGGTGTGACTTCGAGACGGAAGTGTCGTTATATTCTACCGTGAAGCACAGTCTGAATCAGATTCGGAGCAAAGCGCGAGGGGCTTCAAACAACCCAAAAGTATAAAAGAAATTATACTGACTGACGATATTTTATTGCTCCATGAAGAAAATTAGTTTTCTTCTATTCGATGATGAAATGAAAGAAAGAATAATCGCATTTGCAACAAAAAGCGGGAAAGAAGCTTTAACTAAAAGTGAGGCCTTCTTTGTAGATGGAACATTCAAGAGATGCAGTAAGCAATTCTTGCAAATTTACACAATTCATGTAGATATTGGTAGCTCCTTTCAAGAAACGAATGTAATGCCTGCCGTGTATGCTTTAATGCCAAATAAGAAGAAACAAAGATACGAACGGTTCTTCTCCCTTGTGAAGCAGCACGTAAGTGAATGGAATCCGGAGACGGTGAACATGGATTTTGAGATGAATGCAATCGATTCATTAAGGGAACTATTTCCATCTATAAAAATTTATGGATGCAATTATCATTTCAACCAATGTCTCTGGCGAAACGTTCGGAACTTGGAATTAGTCAGCGAATATACCAACAACGAAGAAATAAGACTAGGCATGTGCTCTACCTTGGCTTACCTTCTTGTCGATGATGTCGACGACGGCTGGTTAGCCATACAAAGAAGACTCTCCCAACGATGAGAAACTACACCTTTTTTAGCTATTTTACAGAACAGTGGTTGGACAATGCTAATATTAAGCATGATTTTTGAAACTGTCATGGTAGACGCCACCGTACGAATAATGTTGTAGAGGGATGGAATTTCCGATTGAACTCATTAAGAAACCACATCCCAATTTTTATATGTTGATAAAAAGTGTAAAAATTGAAGCCAAACACAATGATCTTATTTACCATAGGAATACCCTCAATATGAAAGGAAATAAAAGAAAAAAAGTGTGTCCAATTAGATGAAAATATTCGCACAACTCTGGAAGACTATGCCAAAACCCATGACATTAAATTATTTCTCTGAAAGCTGGCGCATATACAGAAGTTTCAGCAAGGATAAAAATGAGACGCGGATGGCCTAGTGGTAAACTCTTTGCTACCACGGAGAAGATCTCAGGTTCGATCCTAGGTACATACGAACGCTCGAATCATCAAATATCAGCCGTGTGTCGGATGGGCACGTTAAGCCGTCAGACCCCGGGTACTGGCCCCCGGTTATAAATAAGGGCGTCTTCCTCCAGCTTTCTACCTCGCTTCCGTGTGACTTTCCTATCGGCCACTGTAGCCCATCTCTCCCAGCTTCTTATTTCTAAGGGTTGTTTAAGACCAGCGGTCAGACACTCCCTTCCTAAAATCTTCTATATCTGATTACAAAAAATGTAACTTTTAAACACGCCAGCGTTTCCTTATTTGTGTAAACGCTGCCAGTCCTAAGCCTGGGCAAAGTGTGAAGGAAAGTTCACCATTTTGAAGCTTCTTCTTTCTAGATAAAAACAAAATGCTTGTATATCCACAATACATTATTTTATGCTTGCATTAACTACCGAAAAACCCGGGCCCGGACTCGGAATTACACGTCTTGAATTTCATTACTGTAATTAATTCAACACGTGTAATTCTGAGCCGGGATGAATTACACGTGTTGAATTTCATTGTGGATTTGTTACCATGGTGGAAGGATTTTCAATTTCCTAAGCTAGCTGCCATTGCAAGACAAATTTTGCTTAGCAAGACTTGCATTATGCATTGTCCAAAGCTATGGCCCAAGCAAGGATTAGTTTAAGGAGGTCTGGTATCGATAAACTGGGAAAGAATCACATTTCCATTTTTGTATTTTATTAAAAATCAAGAATCTTATCTTTAAAATGATGTATTAATTTCCAAAATTGTGCAGTTAGAAGTAATGTTATTTATTTTTTTAAATTTCCTCACTCCCGCGATTTTTGCGGTGACGTTGGTTTTTAGTGCAGCAGGTCGAGTTTTGGAGAAAAAATCAAGTTGAAGCGCTGAGGCATTAGATGCAATTCTCTCTCTCTCTCTCTTTTTTCATGATGAACTTGATCTGGAAACTGCACACACATATGATAATATTGTGATTATTATACTATTGAGAGCGCAAAGCTTTGTTAATGTTACAAAGTGCAGAATAATTTGGTCTGAAATGCTTTTACGTTCTTTTTTTTTAATTTTGGAAATTTCCCTACATGCGTTTTTTTATATTCTACTACATCACACTAAACTACCTTTACCAATTAGCATATAAAAGTGCCAGAAAAACTGGTACACCAGTCTAATACTAGGTAGGTCCCCCCCCCGGGGGTGCAGGACTGCAGAAATACGACGGGGCATGGACTCCACTAGCTTCTGGAAATATGCTGTAGGTAATGCACGCCATACTTCCTGCAGAGCTTTCCACAATTCGGGTGTATTCCGAGGTCTCGGATTCCTGTGTTCGATAGCGCGTTGCATGGCATCCCAAATGTGTTTTATTACGCTCAGATCTGGGGACTTGGGTGGGATGGCAACACCCAAACTCAGATGAATGCGCCTCTAACCATAATGTGGCGTCCCGACACTTGTGTGCAGGTGCATTGTGCTGTTGGAACAGGCCCAACCCATCAGCATGAATACAGGACATGAACGGGTGTACCTCGTCAGAAAGGATGCGCACATAGCGCTGGCCGGTCACAGACGTTTGTAGACGTACCAGGGGTCCCAGTGAAGTCCAGCTAAACACACCCCATACCATTACGGATCCCCCACCAGCCGGTACAGTTCCCTGTTGACAGGCGGGATCGATGGCTTCATGGGGTTTGCGCCACACACGAATCCTTCCATCTGCCCGATACAGTTGGAAACGCGACTCGTCAGACAAGGCTACTTGTTTCCAGTCATCAAGTGTCCAGTGGCGGTTTTGCCGTGCCCAAGCGATGCGCATAGCTCTGTGTCGTGCACCCATCAAGGGGAATCGAGTTGGGCGTCGGCTCCCAAAACCCATATCATGCAGGGTACGTTGCACAGTCCGGACGCTGATGCTTGTTGAGGCTCCAGCGTTGAATTCCGATGATACCTGCGAGAGTGTTGCGCGCCTATCGCGTGAAACGATTCTTGACAGCCGACGATGGTCACTTTCACCCAATGTCCTTTTACGGCCACACTGGTATCGTAGGTTGGAGGTTTTGCCGGAATTCTTGTATTCACGGTACACCCTTGCAATGGTCGTCCGTGAAAATCCGAACTTCGTTTCTACCACCGAAATACTATGGCCCATCTCACGAGCGCTAACTATGACACCGCGTTGAAAATCGCTTAAATCGTTTTCACTTGTTGAAAATGGCTCGTCTGAACCAGTTTTTCTGGCACTTCAGTGTATGTAAATTATATTGCAAATATTAGTTTTCTAGAGTCAAAATTTCAAACACTTGCAACTGTCTGTATGGCGTTGTACGTTTTATAATGCAGTTTATTCAAAATAAAAGTAAATTTAGAAATCAAAAAGAAATAACGAATGGAATTTTTTGTTTCTAAACGATTTTCTTTTCTTCAGCTTTTACCAAAATTACTGATTCCCCTGATACGGTTGAAGGGCACGTTGAATATTTATTTATTTTCAAATCCACATTTTAGAACATTTGGCTTCATGCGTAGTATTTCTAAAAACATATTAATATTGTGAAGTGGATTAACTGAACTAAACTTTTTAAACAAATCCTTGCTTGGGCCATATCTTTGGCCAGTGTATAATGCATAAATGCACGCCTTGAGAAGCCAACTTTTCCAAGAATCCGGGCCCTAGGCCTTTGGACCCAGGCGGGCCCGGCTCCTAAAATTGAGCTCGAACTCATCTCTGTTGTACATGTGTAATTCGACATAACAGCGAAACAACATTTTATCGTGTTAGAAAAAAGGAACTGGTTCTTTATGCTCTCTAACCGCAGGTTGAAGAAGCGTATATGCTCCAGTTTTGTCCGTCTGTCTGTCTGTCTGACTGTCCGCACGATAACTCGCATAAAAATGGTTCGATTTCGATGACATTTTAGTATGTGGTAGGGGACAAGCTGGGGACGAACCCTATTGAAAATGGAAGAGATGGGGTCAAAGGTCAGGACATAGGAGCGGGATCCATTCCATCGCCCTTATGCGTCATAACTTACGTAAAAATGCTTCTATTGCAACAAAACTTTAGTATGTTGTCCCGGAGGTATACTGAACGAATCAATTGTCAGGGTAGGGAGGAGGGTTTGTCTGCGCGTGATTTCTGGTATGTTTAAAAGCGTATCACAGTCAATGCATTGCATGATTTTACTAACTTGTTTCCAGTGTGACGTATATTCTAATTTAAGTTTCCTCTTTAGTTTCTCTCTCTATGTAAATTTGAGTTCCTTCTCCTTAGTGTTTTTCAAACTTAACGTCATATCTTCTCTCTCGCAAGAGTATGGTTGGCAACAGCTTGAGGTCAGAATGTATGACGTCTGTATGTGTCCGATGAGAACTGAACGTTATAGAATGTTTGAGCAGCACTAGTAGTGAAGATGGTGGAAGTATAATGCTAATTGTGGAAAATACTTTTTTTAGTTAAAGTTGTGCCTATTTAAACGCTGTGTGTTGTGCTGATATATACACCGATGAGTCATTACATTATGACCACCCCCAGCCTAGAGAAATGAGCGCGCCTGGATACCGAACGGTGGCGCAGGTGAAGTTCACAGAACAGTATATATACAACCAGAGGACCGGCGTTTGGTTAGTAGAGTGTTCGGAGTCAGAATGGGAAAAGCGGCCGTTTTATCGGAGTTTGATAAAGGACAAATTGTGATGGTCCGGTGCTTCGGAACTACGATCTAGGATATGGCGCAGCTTGTGGGTTGTTCACGTGCCGCTGTAGTGAGTACGTGTCAAAAGTGGTGCACATATGGCCAAACGACGAACCGTTGTCCAGTCGTGTGTCGTCCACCGCTCATCGATGCCACAGGGGAGTGGAGACTGTCGCGCAATGTTCACAGAGACCGCAGGCCTACAGTGCGACAAATCACCCGCAGCTACAACAGTGGTGATCAAGGCAATGTGTCACAGCACACAGTTCATCGCAGCCTTCTGCACATGTGCCTGCGTAGCCGAAGATCCAGACGGGTCCCCAGGCTCACTGCACATC
Organism: Macrothele yani; assembly: GCA_039090855.1. Lineage (NCBI taxonomy): Eukaryota > Metazoa > Arthropoda > Arachnida > Araneae > Macrothelidae > Macrothele > Macrothele yani. The sequence continues at coordinate 123,952,538 of CM076996.1, forward strand.
ATGCCAACAACGCATGGAATGGGCCCAAGATCATCAAGATTGGACTATGGACAATTGGAAGAAAGTGGCTTGATCTGACGGTTTAACATTCCTGGTGCATCGCGTAGACGGCCGAGCGCGGATATTCCGATTACCAACTGAGGCTATGGCACCTGGATGCGCTGTTGGGCGGAAACAGGCCGTCCGTGGCGGTGTTATGCTGTGGGCGATGTTTTGTTGGGACACTTTAAGTCCCATTATCCCAAAAGCACAATCCCTGACAGCTGTCAGGTATCTGAGCATTGTTGCGGACCAAGTTCATCCATTCATGGCAAATGTGTTCAAAGCTGGTGATGGCCATTACCAACAGGATATTGCGCCATGCCACGCTGACAGAATCCTCAACGAGTGGTTCGAGAAACATGCTGGTGACTTTCTGTTAATACCCTGGCCTCCAAATTCAACTGACATGAACCCAATCGAGTATTTGTGGTTCGACATCTAAATGCGGGTTCGCGCAAGATAACCACCACCCCGAAGTGTACGGGAACTGGAGGACCTGCTGTTGACATTATGGTACCAGATACTCCAGGATACCTATCGTCACCTCATCGAATCTATGCCTCGCCGAGTGGCCGCTGTTTTGCGGGCTGAAGGGGGTCCTACCAGCTTATGAGGTAGGTGGTCATAATGTAATGGCTTATCAGTGTATAAGAATTCTATCGATTGATGTTATTGAGTTCGGAAGTTTACTACTAATCTAATACCTTTAACTTTCGAGCTAAAGTGTTCTCTTCTGTTGGAAAGTTACTGTTCAAGGATCTGTTGAAAGAATAAAAGAATCAATCGGTTTTCTTGACGTTTTCTTCGAAGACTCCCGTTTTACTGTAGGTGAAGCTTTTGAGAACTGAGTTATGTAGTGTTTAGTCAGCCATATCTTTATGAACATTACACCAGGACTAAACAGAACAAAGGATCACTCGAACAACCTAAAAGTTATAATATTAGGCCAAGAAAATACTTATGCTCAATTGCTGATTAACTACCACATACCCGTAATTTAAAAGATGTTAATCGTGAGTTGGTATAATGAGAAAGATATCTCCGTCGTTATGTTATAAAAGCCCCAAACAACAGTCTTTTATTGAAACTGAATCGAACAAATACGTGATATTCACATAATCACCTAATTAATTTTTTTGCAAAAATGGGACTACCATTCTTTGTTCTTTTAAAATATTGCGATTAGAATAATGATAAACTAATCTTGAGAAAGTACCACAGATGAGCAATTTTTGATAATCTACATGTAATGAGAATTTTTCTAATTTTTTTTTTTTTTGAAACAGAGCCTAGTAATATAATTAATAGACTTTCTCTGTCCCATATGTCCTCTGCAATGAAATTCTTTAAAACAAAAACACAATTAGTAAAATGAATTGTAAATAGATAGAGTAATTACTCCTATGGAGCATGCTACACAAATTCGCTTATTTTGATTCCTGATCCTCTGGGCTTCGCTCCAAAACAACGTCTTTGTCTTATCTCCGACATCAGTTCAACAAGCTGTGCTTTGTTGAAAAGGGCAATAAATTTTCATTTGTTATCTCACTCCCAGCCAGAGAAGTTCGATACAAAATAATCAATAGCTGCGAAATACAGATAACACATTGTTTCAAGTTAATGGAAGTCCTTCCAGCAAAGGAGGACAACGGAATTGAGAAATAAATGCTGGATGACAAAGAAATCATTTTATTGAAAACTCAAAGAACAGATACTTGAAACTTCACGACGAAAATAAATAATGCCGGACTCACTTAATGAATTACACAAGCAACGATTCTTTGTAGTCCCTTAGAACGCCGAGTTTTCTCAAGATGGAAGCTGTAAAGTCAAAAAACAAGAACTAACAGTCGCAGGACGACAGCATTGAGTTTACTCAGAATATAACTTCATTATCTCTGTCGCCAAGTGAGCAAGCGGTTAGGATGTTTTATTTTTCGTGGCAATGTCCATGATTGGAGGCCCGGAAGAGACAATGATGGGGTGTTTGTTCTTCGGTTCTGATTATTTTCCTTTCCTAGGCACAACAACCAAAAATTTGGGAAATTTACTTTTGCTCTTGTGTTCGCTTTGTAGTCAAGATAAGCGGAAAAATTAATTTCACTGTAATATCGAATGGCTTGCCCTCTTTAAAGATCGACACAGGGTGCAGAATTTGCTTATGAATGGATGAGAAGTCTTTGGGTAGAATACATGGCAGAAGACAACTAAAATCAAGCGGAATTGGTTTTTTGCAAAGTCGTAACTAAGCACACCGGACAAAACATTAGTCACCCCCTGGAAGAACTTACCTAATAACGGGTGACGGCGCCTGTTCCCAGCCAAAATACAAGTGTTGGGAAACTGCTGGCTGAAATCTGCCACTCATGGCCCGGTAGCGGTCCGTTGGTGGCAGCCATTGATGGCCGTGCAGCATCGCCGTGAATTGAGGGTCACCATGCATGTGCCACTAGTGGCTCGTAGCTAGCAACCGATGAAATCCCAACACCAGGTGGAAGCAATGGAACTGCTCACGCGCAGAAGCAACACGTGCTGTGTCTCTCGTGGTACCAGTTAGTTGAAGACGACGCTATCGCCATCGTGTTATTTTAGTGGATGTTAAGAAAAAAAAGCATATGTAGAGAGGCGAATTAATTTCCTAATGAAATGCCACGTCGACGAAGATATCAGATTAAATCATGAAATATTAGATTACAACCATAAAATACACCCGCTCCATTCCCATGAATAATAAGAAATAATTTCTGTGTAATCTTTCGTTTTAACATTCACTAAACTGCTTGAAACAAAAGTCTTGGAAAATCATTAAAAAAGCGTTATGTTGAAAAAAAAAGAATTATACGCGTACAAAATTTATCAATTATTTGAAAAAAATAAAAATAAAAAGCAACGCTATGTGGATATAATGTACTCATTCTTGGGTTGAATACACAGGACTGGAGGAATTCACTTCTAAAAATAACGAGAAGTTAAATAAAATATCTTTCCTCTTTAAAACAAATGTAGCTTCGGACAACGAAAAGTAAAGAAACAACGTTAAAAATGTAACAGAATGTGATATGAACGGGTAAATATATTAATTCAACAATCGCCTTTCAAGACGACAAGGGACAGCTCGAAACTTTGGAAAGCGCCTTAAGTTGGTACACTCGTTGAAAAAGTGATGTTCCATTAAGGTAAAAAAACCAATCGTACGTTGAAAAAATAAATTTATGAAACTGACATTTATGAAAAATACCTCGCATTATTGTAAAATTAAATAGAGAACCATTCGTTACACATTCCGCAGAAAAGAGGGTCAGCTTCAAGCCATGCTCGGCCGTGCCAAAATCAGCCCGGTTGGTTGAGCGAGCTTCCCACGCAGAGACAGTCTTTGGTTCGTTTCCAACTAGATCCAAAAGGGCGTTTTTCCGGACCTGTTGAGAAAATTTCCCCAGCACCGTGCTATGATTAAGAAGTTTCGTAAGGAGAAAAAAAGTTGGTGTAGCTTTGGGAAGCTGCGGTTATCCTTTATTTTTTCATGGCTACTACTGGGGAATTGGCGGACAAGATTCGGCAAGCCAACAGTTACGTCACGTGATTGCCAGCTACCACTGCCGGGAAACTAGGGGACTACATTAGACTAGCCATCATTTATGGCACGTGCTTGCAGGGCCGCTGAAAGGCCACTTGTGGCAGTTACTGCCTGTGATGGATAACGGATGGTAGTGTCAACTGTTGGCCAGCTGCTGGCCTGAACTGCTGGCCTTTCTGTTTGCCGCCCGGACATTTTATTGACGGTTCGGCAGCGGCAACATAGTGCTGGGCCAGCAACACTGTTTCTGCTGGGTTGCCTTCATAACAGCTTGAATTCGGTGTGGTAGAGACTCCGCGAGGTTGTAGATGTATTGAACATCGATTTTCAGGCACTCGTGCGTCAATCGGTCCCGAAGTTCCGCCAGAGTACGTGGATGTCTATTCCGGCGTTTCACTTTCTGTTCCAAATGGTCCCACAGATTTTCAATAGGATTTAAATCTGCGAGCCTGTCCAGGTGAGACGGTGTTGCTGATTGTTCGTCGTGCCACTCGGACACAGTTTTAGCCCTATTCACGCGGCAATTTTCGTCTTGGAAGACAGGGGTGGCAATGTGATGCTGCTCCTGGAGATGTAGGGCAAAGGAGCAAAACTTCGTCATTCAGAATGCGGAGATACGCATGCTGGTTCAAATTCATCGTCACTGCAAAGAGATGGCTCATTTCCTGGTATGAAAAACATCCTCAAAACATCACAGAATTCTCTCCAGCTTGAACAACGCCTTCGACACAATCAGGATGAAAGGCTTCATCGGGCCTGAAATGCACTCGTCGCCCACCGTTATTGGAGTACAAACAAAAACGAGAGACATCAGGACAAATTACTCGTTTCCAATCCTCCACAGTAAAATGTTGGTACCTCTGAGCCTATTAATAACGTGCGATTTTGTGACTTGCTGTTAAAAGAGACCTCTTCCGTGGTACTCTGCTCCAGATGTCCATCGCATGCAGTTCTCGTCACAATGTCCTTTCGGAAATTGGTTGGAGTGGATTTGTTCATTGACTGTTTGAAGCAATTGTTGCCTGGTTTAAAACCGATTTGCAGTTACTTGGCATAAAACATGGCGACGATCCCTGTTGATGAGAATCGTTTTCCGGCCACAGTTACGTTGCCGATTTTCAGTTGACTGCGAACAATACCACTGTTTGTAGACCCGCTGGACAGTACGCTTCGACCCACCAACACACTGGGCAACTTCATTCACTTTGTGTTCATGAGTATGGCTAACGATGGCTCCTTTTTGCCACTCAGTAACGTCTGTTATAACGTACAAGTTTGTCTGCGCCGGGCATCGAACTCCGGAGTACGTAGCTCTCCCAACTGAGCTACGCGGCCCAGTGCTCTCACTGCTATCTGCCTTTATCTCATGTGCGTCCTGCGGTGCAGGCACGTCACAAGCTTTGAGACGAAAACACCTTATATAGCTCTACCAATGTAATCAGTTATCTCCTGTAAGATGAGGAATGTGTGACATAAATTTCATTTGAATAGCGTGATTCTTTCTTGGTGTTGCAATTTTCACAAACAGCCGTGTATATACTCTAGGTTGTATGCCAGTGTAGTACAAGTTGTCTTCATCAGCGGTTCGTATGAGCGATCGGTGAAATGGGTGACTTATCAGAATCCTAAAGAAGACAAATTGTGGGAGCTCGTTTAGCAGGAGCATCTCAAACCATAGCAGCCAAATTGCTTGGTGTTTCAAGAACAACAGTCCCTACTTCTACGGCTGCATATACAAAGCATGGCAAGACTTCATCGGCGAAGAAGAATAGTGGACGAAAACCAAGACTCAATGAGAGACACCGTCGAACACTAACAAGGATTGTGTCCAAATAACACAGAACTACTGCAGCAAAAGTAACAGCAGAACTCAATATCCACATGGATCACCCTGTTTCCAGAAAAAAATCCACACAGAACTGCACAAAGCCAACATCCATGTAGGAGCTGCAACTGCTAAACCTTTAATCACAGAAACCAACACTACATTGCAACAAGTTAGTAAAATCGTGCAATGCATTGATTATGATACGCTTTCCAACATACCAGAAATCATTACTCAACTTATTACTCAAGTTATGAGGATAATGGCTGTGGAATAAATCTCGCTCCTGTGTCCTGATCTTTGACCCCATTTCGATTATATTAACCAGAAGTGTTTCAGTACACCTCCGGAACAACATACTAAAGTTTTGTCGCAATAGAAGCATTTTAGTCAAGTTATGAGGATAATGGCTGTGGAATAAATCTCGCTCCCGTGTCCTGACCTTTGACCCCATTTCGATGATATTCAATAGAACCAGTTCAGTATACCTCCGGAACAAAATGATAAAATTCTGTCGCAATCGAAGCATTTTTACGTAAGTTATGACGTATAAACGGCGATGGAATAGATCCCGCTCCTATGTCCTGACCTTTGATCCCATTTCGCCTATTTTCAGTAGGGTTCGTCCCCAGGTTGTCCCTTACCACATACTGAAATTTCATCGAAATCGAACCATTTTTACCCTAGTTATCGTGCGGACAGACAGACGGACAAAGCTGAAGCATTACGCTTCTTCAACCTACGGTTGGAAAGCGTAGAAAAAGATGGTTCCATGAGCATGAAACCTCAACAGGTGATAACTGGAAACGTGTGGTACGGTCTGATGAGTCATCATTTACATTATTCCCAACAGTATGTCTGGTTTATGCATGGGAAACCCCCAAGAAAGCGTACAACTCCAACAGTGGCGTATATTCGAGGCCAGCTGCGAAACCCAGAGAATGCACAAATGAAAGTCAGTTAAATATACACAAATAAAAGTCAATTATCAACGGTATTAAGATATATCGATGCTTTCGCTGCGAAAAAAACGCGTGCGGATTCGCTCCTTTACCTCAATCTGGCGAGAGACCACCGATGTAACGCAACCAGCTCTTCCAGTCTATAACGAAGTAAATTTCTCCGTCATTTTTAGTCTACGCCGGGATTCGAACCCGAGGCCGCTTATTCCGGAACAAGTCGCTCTACCAACTGAGCTACGCAGACGATTATTCTGATTCCTATCTGCCTTTATGTCGTGTGCGTCCTGCTGACAGGTACGTCACATCTCCCCCCGAAAGAGGGCCGGGGGCATGGCCCACGGGTCAGCCGTGACCATGAATCGTTGCAGGCAGCCATCCACTGTAGAACGTGCACTTGAGAACTCCCAGTCAATCTGGTGTGTGGAATGCAACGTCACACACATTTATTTTTTGAAGCGCTGGAGATGGGATTCTCTGATTTTTCCTATCTCGCGGTGTGGAAAGAACATCACACCAATGCGAGATTTTGAACGGCCGGGTCATCCGGATAGTTCGGGCGCCATTATAACGAAGTAAATTTCTCCGTCATTTTTGGTCTACGCCGGGATTCGAACCCGAGGCCGCTTATTCCGGAACAAGTCGCTCTACCAACTGAGCTACGCAGACGATTATTCTGATTCCTATCTGCCTTTATGTCGTGTGCGCCCTGCTGGCAGGTACGTCACAAGTCTTTGTTGTTCTGACTCGAAGACCTTCCATCCGATCGCCTGCTTGCGTTTCCATGACAACATGAATGAGCGTATAGAGAGAAATGGGTCATTGCTTTGGGCAACGGTTCGCGCTGAGAAGAGAAGACTTTGACTAACTCAATCACTCGCATGCTCCCGCCCATAAGAGCACGTGTTTCGCTAGAGTTGTTTCAGTTTGTGTGAAGTGTCAATGAATTAAAATCAGTGACAATATATCTTAAATTCCTGGCTTTGTTGGATTCGAACTGTTTTGATAAATTTTGTTCAAGCTTCCCTGAACACTTACTGTCAGAACTTAAAGAACTCTACGCTTCAAATTTTGATACAGCTCGACTAAAAAATTAACTGAAGGTATTTTATTCCCTTGATGAATACAAAAACAAACCAGTAAGAGACATTACTTGTTACATAAAGTTGAATAAATTGGTCATAGTGTTCAGTGAGGTGTACGAATTTGCAGACATAATATTGAACTTTCCATCAACAACTGCAACTGCCGAAAGACGTTTTCCTGTATTAAAAAGAATCAAGATATACAGGGTGTCCACAAAGTCTCTTTTATGCACATTTATTACGGACACCCTGTACTATGTAAGTTCATGGTATTTGTTGTATAATATACTGTAAATATCAAAGTCTTAATTGACATTATCGTTTTTGTTATGAGTCCCTCGCTGACGTAGCAGGTGCCGTTCTATTAAAATGTAGTCCCCACAAGAGAGAGGGCAGTGCGTCGGTTGGTTCATCGAAACAAAATCTGATACACAAACGCAAAGACATTTCCCGATTAAGTATGGGAAAACAACGCCCCTAGTATCCGCCAATGGCACCAGAAATTCATGGAGACTGGGTCCGTGTTGGATCAAGATCGCAGTGACCGCCCACGAACAACGGATAAAGACATTGATTCATTTTCACGAAGCCCGAAGAAGTCAATTCGTTCCACTGCCAGAGAACTACAGGTGCCCCGGTCCACGGTATACAGGGTGCTACATAGACATCTACGCTTATATGCATACAAAGTGCAACTGTTACAATCACTTGAGGCGAATGATAGACCACGACGAAAAGAATTCACAGTAACGATGCTGGATACACTGAATGAAGATCCCGAATGTCTCACACATGTTTTTTTTACGGATGAGGCAACTTCTCATGTCTCTGGGCAGTTAAACAGACACAATGTCAGGATTTGTGGGTCCGAAAATCCTCTTGCGTTTATGGAACTTGCGAGAGGCAGTCCTAAAGTGAATGTGTGGTGCGGTGTTATGCATAACTGAGTCCTTGGACCATTTTTCTTAAGTGAGAAAACAGTCGCGGCAGATATTTACCTGGATGTTTTGCGTGAGTATGTTGGGCTACAGTTGGTGGGCCTTCAATCAAGCGTGATATTCCAACAATACGGTGCGCCTCCACATTCGGGACGGCACGTTCGAGACATTTTAAACACAACATTCCCTGGGAGGTGGATTGGACGGGTTGGTCCTAATGCATGGCCACCCCGTTCCCCCAACATCACGCCTCTCGACTTTTTTGTATGGGGATATGTGAAGGATATCGTGTATCGGACGAAGGTGCAAGACATCGATGACCTGAAATTGAGGATCAACAATGCCATTTCGACCATTACTGAGGACATGCTGCATGGTTGGAACTGGAGTTCCGGCTAGATGTTCTACCCGCAAAAAATGGTGCGCATATTGAGCTTTTGTAATGAGATAGAAACAACTTTAGTCTTTGCTCTTACTTATGTGCTCAACCACATTTGTCTATCTCATACAGTGTATCCGTAATAAATGTGCAAAGTTGTAAAGCGACTTTTGGAAAACCCTGTATCTTAGAGCCACACAAGGACATGTACATTCGAGCAACTTAGCAGTTTTGTCAATAGAGGAAAACATTGTTTTTAAATATGAAAAAGTACTCGTAAGAAACATTTTATGAAAACGTAGCCCTCAAGTTCACACAAAAAGAAGGAAGAAAGGAGTTCATGTATAAATTAAGTATTCAGAAGAAGAATGGAGTTCATGTACAAATAAGTGTTCAAATCCTAATCCTCATAATTATTTGGTATCATGTTAGCAATAGCATGTACCTAAAATTTAGAAAAAGAGTTACTTCTATTACTTAACAATTAAAAATTAAACTTCGCAATTTAAAAAAACAGTACTGTGAGGGGGGAGGGGGACGGATGAGATAGCCCAGGTCTCGGACCCAAGATACGCCACTGAATTCGAAATGTCTGGTTCCATCTGTCAAACATGGGGGTGGATCTGTGATTATTTAGGGTGCCATATCTTGGTATTTGGTTGGCTCCATCATAACCCTGCATGGTCTAGTTTCTGCTAGCGATTAGCACCAAGATGGATTTTAATATCTGCCATGGCCAGCTCAATCACCTGATCTGAATATCATAGAACCACTTTTGACAGTTTTGGAGAGCAGAGTGAGAATGAATGAGATTCCCTCATCCAACATATCTGAAGCAATTTGCTGATGCTTTGATGGACGAATGATACAACATTTCTGTGGAGATTATTCAAAAGCTGAATGAATCTATTCCAAGAAGGTTGGAAGCTGTATTAAAGGCAAGTGGTGGTTCAACACCTTATTAATAAAGATATATTGCCTATTTTCCAGGTGTTTACATTATTTTGTCCTATCCCTGAGTATATATACAGTAGAACTCCGTTTATACATTTCCCGCATCTTCATTTTTCTCATTTATACGTAAAGTGTCGCCTGCCCAAAAATTCTGAACTGCTCTCCTTGTTAAATTTTAATAATTTTAACCGAATTAGTTTTCTTCTCCTTTATACATTAAACTAGCGATCGGCCCGGCTTCGCACGGTAGAAATTTAGAATTTACAACTAATCTAAAGATAGACGATTATTACGTTCAACAGGCGACTGTCTTTCTCTTTGTAAAGCCATTCTTTGTCTGCCATTTGCCAATCGAGATTCTGTTTCTTGGAAAGTTTCATTATGACGGGATAAACAAATTCTTTTAGCGTCCGATGTACTGCGACCTATATTCGACTTTCGTCTCGACATAATGTTAATACAATAATTAAATTTGAATTAAAGGGCTACTCAAAGAGATACATACGTGTGGACGAAAACAACTACGCATTTAGTCTGTGCGAGCACCGATAAACCAATTCTTTCAGCGTTCGATGTAACTACGCATTTAGTCTGTGGCCTTACATGCTGTTAGACCGGCCGCAGCGCATGCGCCTCGCGTCTTTTTCCCAATGAGCAAAAACGTTTCGTAAACCGCTCGCCGCGCATCGTTGTTTAGGCAGTGGAAGCCACGAAAGAATGCGAACGGCGGTTTTTTCTTTGACTTGTCACTAAAATCGTTACTGCTCGGCTCCCTTTTGTCATAAATTAATGTTTCATACACCTAAACCTTCCTCGACAAATGCTCTATGTAATGGTGAAAACCGCATCAAAATCCGTCCAGCGATTCTCCAAATTAACCCGAGCAAACAGACAGACGCCTACCGGGGACATTTTTTTATACTATGTATAGAAGATAGATTGTGGTGTTATGGTGTCGTAAATTAGAAACTCAAACCATGCGAATTCCGTTTATCAAACTCTCTTCCCACCCTTCTCCTTCGCCGCGAATTCTATTTTCATTCTCCAATCTCCCCTCCGCATTTTGCTCTCCCGATTACCAGTCATCCACCTGCTTCGTGGCTCACTCTACGGAATGCGCCCGCTACTCCTGACCTGCCACTGGCCAGCTCAGTTGACACCTGCTTTTTCTTGGCGTTGTCATATCGGACTCTTTCCTTGAGACCTTCGTTTCCATTTGCTTTCCCGACAAATCTACACCCCAAAATGGTATCATTTCGCGATCTGACTAGAATGCCGTAATTGAAGAGGGAAATTAGTTTAGCTTCCAAGGTTACTTCACTTTCAACGCGGATTTGGCGACGTCGTCACCTGTAACTCTAGATGAAATTACTGAGAACAAAAAGTGCAATGAGAATGTCTCCAGTAACAAGAGTGATGATGATTCCAAGGTAAGTGCATCAGTACCCCCAAATTTAGCGATGCACTGAAGCCGTTAGGGACATAATACTGAAGATAAAAAAAATACAGGCTCTCAATAGCCTTGAAAATGCAATGTTTCAACTCAAAAGTAAACGACAATAAAAAAATTAACAATCATGCGTTTTATTTCAGACCCGCAAAATCTTGGCATGAAAGATGCATAACATAAATTATTTGCAAAATAATAAGTACCAGAGGACTCTCTCAATTTTTTCTTCTTCAACCACAGCTTCTTTTTAGCAGTCCATTAAAATAATTAAATGATTCAAAAGTTTGCTTGCGTCAGTTTCTGATTCCACAATTATATGATGCGGAAAAGGAGGATTAAATGAGAAAATGTTTGATCTGGATTCTACTCGTTTCATGAAAAATGCATGGGGTAGGTACCATTTCCCTCAGAAGAATCTTAAATTGTTTTAGGAAATTGGGTTTATCATCGAAAAAATCTCCGGGTATTTACCAAAATGTTGATGAGATGTGTCGTCATGAGAATCTCCAAAACGAAATAGAATGAGTAATTTGGTTCATACAGATGACAATTTGATGGCTTCCGGAACTCCTCCAAATAACGATGTATATCGATTCTGTATTAAGTATAGAAGATAATGGCAACGACGAATGCGTTTAAGACATAGTTCTTGCGAAATCCATGTAATCTCATTCTAAAACTCAAGAATCTGTGGAAATTAGTATTTCAAAACCACTGACACCTGCCATGATATCTTTAATGCTTTAAGTATACTAAATGGAAACCATCAAGACAAATGTGTGAAACAGCCCACCATTCTAAATTATACGTGTGAGGAAAGAATGTTTAAGGTGATTCCACCTAAAATCTCTGCCTTATGTTTCCAATGCTAAAACTTTTATACATATTTTCTTCGCAATTAATATATTACCAAGCATGAAAATTTGCACATCCATAATTGTAACGTTCAGTTATAGCATGGGATACTTAAACTTGCTAAAACATAACCATATTATATTAAAAATCAATCTTTTTTTTTTAGTAATGTTCAGACCTGTTAATAGATGGCGCGACCTATACATTGATGACGTCAGTAGAGAAACAAATGTTGGATTGCTTAATTATGGTTATGTTTTAGCAATTATTCACTATCCCATGCTATAACTTAAAGTTAATTTTATCGATGTGCAAATTTTCATTCTTGGGAGTACATTAATTGCGAAAAATATGTATAGAAGTTTTACCATTGGAAACATAAGGCAGAGATTTTAGGTGAAACCACCTTAATGGAATTGATCTAAGTTGCGTTTTTGTTTTGTTTACTTCTTAAAAGTGATTGGCTGGCAGGAAGGAAAGGCAGAGGAAGGCCAAGGAAGACATGGGTGGATCAGATTCAGGAGTGTCTGCATGAGAAAAAGATTATGAGTATGAAGTATGAAAGATATTGCGTACGGCGTGTAATGGATAACAGTGAAGCCCGAGTTGTATGTCAAGATCGCTGTAAATGGAGAAGTTTGATACGACAACAGTAAATAAAAATATCTGGTAGTTTGTATTTCTTTGTGGAGCTAACCTCTGAATCTCAGAGAACAGCTTAGTGAAGTACATATAAAGATATATACAGTGTATATTTGCTTATGTTACTCACGTTATAAATACCAAATATGAATGAGTCGTTAAAACTATGTATACAAAAGGAATAGGTTTATATTTTCATAATATAAAATGCAATTTCAAATATCAGATACATACAATACAGTAAAGAATTCTAGCAACATGTAGTGATTTGGCTAACAGCTTGTAAGTCCGCAAGTTCAGTGCCATAATTTTAATTGCAAGTATGCCAAATAAGTTTACTTTATATCATTTTTCAGTGACTCACCAGAAACTTGTGTTATATTGGTTCTGGGCTGGATCCACGTAATACCAGTTCTTCTGTACGGCAAGGTTTTTTACATCACATAATGTACATTGAACTAACAGGGCACAAATAGTGGAAGCTCATTATGACCCTAAATAGGAAAATTCATCCATCACTGCTGCAAGATATGCCTTGAAACTTGTTGAAGAGAATAAAACCGGTGAATACACACACTATGACTGCAAAAGGTCAAACACAGATGATACAGTATACGCTAGATTGTTAATACACACTAAGCTCAATTCACGACGAGCCACCGGCATCTCACACCTCTCAAAGTGAATCCGCATTTATAACTACAGATGATTAAAAACAGATGATACCTATCTATACATACTACACTGCTGGCCACCCAAAATGCAACACCAAGAAGGACACACGAGATAGCAAAACCAGATTTACTGGACACATAACAACAGATACAAAGATGAAACGATAGAGCTTACAGGCCCGTGCGACTTGCGGAACACGCAGACATCAATAGTTCGTGTGGCCCCCATGGCTGGCAATAACGGCTGCTACACGCCGCGGCATCGAACGAAAGAGGCTTTGCATGTGGGGAACGAAAGAGGCTTTGGATGTGAGCTTGGGGCATGTCGGTCCAAGCTGCTTCCACACGTTGCCACAGTTCATCAGGCGTAGACGCGGGCGGTGCTTGCCGGGCCACTCGGTTGCCGATCAGCGACCAGACGTGTTCGATGGGCGACATATCGGGTGAACAGGCGGGTCACGGCAGCAGTGACACCTAGTGGGCCGTGAATAATTGTTGCACGATGCGTGCCACGTGTGGGCGCGCATAGTTCTCTTGAAACGGGACCGCTGGCAGGTCCTGCAGGTAAGGGAGGATCACAGGCTCCAAAACGTCGGAGATGGTGCAGAGGCTGTTGAGTGTACCGGCGATGCGTACCAGGGAGGTGCGGGTGTCATATCCAATTGCGCCCCAAACCATAACGCTAGGTGACGGACCGGTATGGCGATGCATAATGAAGGCGTCATACAATCTCTCGCCGCGGTGCCGCCACACGCGGATCCGACCATCGTGGTGCTGCAGGCAGAAGCGGGATTCGTCGAAGAAGACAATGTGGTGCCATTCCGTAGTCCAGGTGCGGCGTTCAGCGGCCCACTGCCGCCGCACTCGCCGGTGGTGTAACGTCAATGGTAATCGGAGCAATGGGCGCCGTGCGACAAGTCCCCGCTCCTGCAGACGACGTCGAACAGTACGTGCTGACAGAGGTTGTTGCGCAACACACCCTAATTCCTGCGCTAACGTTCGTGATGTGGCGGTGCGAGCCGTCAATGCCCGCCGCACAACATGCCGGTCCTCTCGTTCTGTGGTGTGCCACGCCTGCGGCAAACGCTCATGTCGGTCCGTCCGTCCCTCCTGCACCCACCGAATCCATACTCGCCTCACTGTGGCTGGATGTCGTCCCACACGGGTGCCGATGTCTTGGTACGATGAACCGCTGTCGCGATAAGCCACTATTCGTCCTCTGTCGAACTCCGAAACATGCTGGAATGACTGCCGTATTCTGAGACGAGGCATCAGGAAGCTTCCCACGCACAGGTCCCGCAGCACAACACACTTCCACTACTTACACCCCGCCTTCTGTGCACCCTTCTTATAGTGCTTCTCGGTGGCGTGCCGGGCGCACATGATTTGCATATGCCCTGCAATGCTAATCGTTTGCATGTCCTCTCGCGGGCGACGCATGCTGCGAATTTCAGGCCATTCGGATGCTTCCTTCTTGGTGTTGCATTTTGGGTGGCCAGCACTGTATATTGACAAAAATCTCCGGACACATAAAAGAGAAATACACCATGGCATTTATTGACATACATTAGTAGAGTGTCGGTCCACCTTTGTCCTTAATGCATGCACTGACCCTTCGAGACATGTTTTCGACAAGGTCTTGGAACACAGCGATAGGTAGGCGCTTCCATTCAGTACATACTGCTGCCACTAACTGTTGCTTAGCAGTAGGCCTTGGTTCCAAACTTCTTGTGCGGTGCTCTAATTCATCCCATATGTGCTCTATGGGATTAAGATCAGGGCTCTTTGCTGGCCAATCTACACACGATGCGGAATTATCGTCAAACCACGCTGTAACAGTCCTTGCTTTATAACTCGGGGCATTATCCTGCTGGTACCAACAAGGCTCGGTCCCGTAGTATTGCCACAGAGTTGGGAGGGCATAATTGTCCAGAATATCGAGGTGGACATGCTGCTTAATATGTTTGTCCACGATAATCAATGGGCCGGGACCATACCACAAAAACCACCCCCACACGAGTACACTGCCAGCTCCAAACTTGACCGTAAGAACAGTACACTGTGGTAAACAGCGTTCCCCCGGCTGCCGCCATACCCACACACGGACATCAGACTAATGGATCGTGTATCTGGATTCATCAGGCCATAGGACCCGTTTCCATTGATCAGCGGTCCACGATAAATGTTCTTTGCACCATGCTACACGACGAGTAGCATTCCGAGTAGAGATGAAAGGCTTATGAGAAGCCGCACGTCCACAGTAACCCATGGAATGAAGTTCTCTGCGAATGGTACGTGTACATGCCGAGGTTCCAGCATTTTTATTCATTTGTACTCGTAGGTCTTGTTCAGTACTCCGTCGATTAGCTGTAACGACTCTCCTTGAGGCTTCGACGTCCTCTATCACCGAGTTTCTTTGGTCTGCCGGTACGTTTTGCTGCTTCAGGCAAGCCATGTATCTTCAACTTATTCAGTACATCCAAAACAGTTAACTTGGTTATGTTTAAACGCCTCTCGGTTTCTCTTATGGACAACCCACTAATATAACACCCAACAATCTTTCCTTTCTCAAAGTCAGTTCTCTCCCGCCGCGACATTTTCACTCAACCTCACAGTGAGATATGATCGCGGTCAACTGCAGGCTTGTTTTTATACCGTTTGCAGCTGTACCGCGCATCTTAACAACGCAGCGGATCCGTTCATTTGCTTTTGAAGGGGTGTCCGGTGACATTTGTCAATATAGTGTACACAAAATAGCTAAAAAGATACTAAGCTGAGTTCATGATGAGCCATTTACACTCCACACCACTCCGAACGTGTATCGTGTCGCACAGAGGGCTCCCATTATCAGCGGTGGTGTAATGCAGTCAACGTACGGTTTATATTCAGCCCTTTCTCAGTGTTCTAAGTGCCTTTATTCTGTTCCTTCGTAAAGGCCTGTGACGTATATTCTAAATTAACTTTCTTTTTTAGTTTCTGTCCCTATGTAAATCTTGAATTTATTCTCAGTTATACTTCACTCTTAACGTGATATCTTTTCTCTCAAACGAATACTGTTGGCAACATAATTGAGGTTGAATGAACGTGACGTATGCCTGATATAAGATAAGAACGAGAGATAAAATCGACGACGAAACTGTTGTAACGTACCAGGAGATGTGACGTACCTGCCAGAAGGACGCACACGACATAAAGGCAGATAGGAATCAGAATAAAAGTCCGCGTAGCTCAATTGGTAGAGCAACTTATTCCGGAATGAGGGGACCCGGGTTCGAATCCTGGCGCGGATAAAAATGACGGAGAAATTCACTTCGTTATAATGGCGCCCGAACTATCCGGATGACCCGACCGTTCAAAATCTCGCAATGGTGTGATGTTATTTCCACACCGCGATATAGGAAAAATAAGAGAATCCCTTCTCCAGCACTTCGAAAAAAAAAAAAAAAAATAAAAAAATAAGGGGGAGATGATGTAACGTACCAGGAGATGTGACGTACCTGCCAGAAGGACGCACACGACATAAAGGCAGGTAGGAATCAGAATAAAACGTCCGCGTAGCTCAATTGGTAGAGCAACTTATTCCGGAATGAGGGGACCCGGGTTCGAATCCTGGCGCGGATAAAAATGACGGAGAAATTCACTTCGTTATAATGGCGCCCGAACTATCCGGATGACCCGACCGTTCAAAATCTCGCAATGGTGTGATGTTATTTCCACACCGCGATATAGGAAAAATAAGAGAATCCCTTCTCCAGCACTTCGAAAAAAAAAAAAAAAAAAATAAGGGGGAGATGATGTAACGTACCAGGAGATGTGACGTACCTGCCAGAAGGACGCACACGACATAAAGGCAGGTAGGAATCAGAATAAAACGTCCGCGTAGCTCAATTGGTAGAGCAACTTATTCCGGAATGAGGGGACCCGGGTTCGAATCCTGGCGCGGATAAAAATGACGGAGAAATTCACTTCGTTATACTATTGCTTGGAGAAGTGTTGCAAGTTGAGCGTTGTGTTGTACAACGTTGTGTTAAGAGCTGTGTAGAGCTGTGTGGTGTGTGGAGCATTTAATGCGAAGGACTATGTGATGTTATGATTTGTTATGGAAGTGTCACATCCTGAATAAAGCATCTTTTCCGTAAGTTTGACTTCTGTTGTTTACATGTTTCGTCTGGCCGTTAAGGTTTAATTTAGGAACTATTTCATCTTATGGTTATGTCGTTTGTTGACCGATACTACTCATGTCGACAAACCTTTTAGGAAAATTTTCTCCTTGAAAAAATACATAGTTTCTACGCCAGGGGGCGTAGATATTCTTAATTTTGTCAATATCTCTACTTGTAAGAGTACGATTTGAAAAATTCCTTCTTTGTTGGATAGTGTTTCCGATGCGAAATGTTTTTCCTATAAATTCAAAAAATTCAAGTAAATCATAGACTTTCCGCTAGGGGTCACAAAGGTAAATTGCGTTTTCTGCGTTATTTCTGCTCCTAAAGATCTGATTTGAAAACTTCTTCCTGTATCGCATACAAGACCTGATGGAAAATATTTTTCACATAATTTCTAAAGTTTGGTAAAGAATGGTTTAGCCACCAGGGGTCATAAGTGTTAATTTCTGCTTCTGAAGTATCTGGGATCCTGAAAACTCGACAGATTTTTTTTTCTTCGACCGATACCGCTTATATGGATAAACCTTTTGAGAATACTTTCTTCCTAAAATAACGCATGGTTTTCCCACCAAGGGACGTAAAGTCACATCTTATTTCTGTCGATATGTCTGTTTCTAAGAGTTCGTATGCTCACGATTCCGTTTACAGCAATATCTGAGGGATTAAAAACCCGATTGAAAATCTTCTTTCTTTCGTCAGATCTATTGTTTTCCATACTAGTTCCATTGACTTTGAATAGCTTTGATAAATTTAATTAGCGTCAGAACGGATTCAAAAGACGTGATTATTACACCCGAAAATTTGGTGTCATCTTTCTTGTTTAAATTACGCATAGATTTTCCGCTAGAGGGCGTAAAAGTAAATTACATTTTTCTCGATAACTCTTCTTCTAAAACTCCGATTTGAAAAAAATTATTTCAGCGAATACACCTCCTGATGGAAACTGCTTTGCATATAATTTCAAAATTTTGGTAAAGAATACTTTGGCCACCAGGGGGCGTAAGGGTTAATTTTTGCTTCTAATATATTTACCATAAAATCTGAGCTTCTAAAATATCGATTGAAAAAATTATTTCGTGGACTGACACCACTCACATTGATAAACCTTTTCGGAATATTTTCTTTTTAAAATATTCCACAGTTTCTCCGCAAGGGGACGTAGTTGTATATCTTATTTTCGTCAATATCTCTACTTCTAGAAGTCCGATTTGAAGCATTTCTTCTTTGTTGTATAGTGTTTTCAGTGTGACATGTGTTTCATATAATTTCAAAATTTTCAAGTAATTCATAGACTTTTCGTTAGGGGGCGTAGGGGTAAATTGCGTTTCCCCCTATATCTCTGCTTCCAAATCTCCGATTTGATAAATTCTTTCTGCACCGGATACAGCTCCTGATGGAAATTGTTTGCACATAATTTCTAATTTTTGTGAGAAAATGGTTTGGCCACCAGGGGGCGTAAATCTTAATTTCCTCTTCTGATGTATTTGCAGCAAAATATGAGCTTCTAAAATCTCGAGTGAAAAAAACGTCGTTTGTACACCGATAGTAATCATGTCGACAAACCGTTTCGAAACATTTTCTTCTTAAAATAATGCATGGTTTCTACGCCAGGGGGCGTAGAAGTATATATTATTTTTGTCAATATCTCTACTTCTAAAAGTCCGATTTGAAAAATTCCTTCTTTGTTGGATAGTGTTTCTAGTGTGACATGGTTTTCATATAATTTGAAAAATTTCCAGTAATTCATAGACTTTCCGCTAGGAGGCGTAAAGGTAAATTGCTCTACCCCTATATCTCTGCTTCTAAATCTCCGATTTGAAAAATTCTTTCTGCACCAGATACAGCTCCAGATGGGAAATCGTTTGCACATAATTTATAATTTTTGTAAAAAACGGTTTGGCCACCAGGGGGCGCAAATCTTAATTTCCGCTTCTGATGTATTTGCAGCAAAATATGAGCTTCTAAAATCTCGATTGAAAAAAAAGTAATTTCTTGACCGATACTACTCATGTCGGCAAACCTTTTAGGAACATTTTCTTTTTGAAATAATGCATGGTTTCTACGCCAAGGGGCGTCGATGTATATATTATTTTTGTCAATATCTGTACTTCTAGGAGTCCGATTTGGAAAATTCCTTCTTTGTTGGATAGTGTTTCCGATGCGAAATGTATTTCCTATAAATTCAAAATTTTCGAGTAAATCATAGACTTACTGCTAGGGGGCACAAAGGCAAATTGCGTTTTATGCGTTATTTCTGCTTCTAAAACTCCGATTTGAAATATTCTTCCTGTATCGCATACAAGACCTGATGGAAAATATTTTTCACATAATTTCTAATGTTTGGTAAAGAATGATTTGCCCACCAGGTAGCATAAGCGTTAATTTCTGCTTCTGATGTATTTGTAGCAAAATCTGGGCTCCTGAAAACTCGACTAAATTTTTTTTTTCGTGGACCGATACCGCTCATATTGAAAATGGTTTTTTTTTTAGAATAGTTTCTTTTTAAAATAATGCATGGTTTTCCCACCAAGGGACGTAAAGTCACATCTTATTTTTGTCGATATCTCTGTTTCTAAAAGGCCGAATTGAAAAATTATTTCTGTGTTGGAGAGCGTTTCTGGTGCGAAATGCTTCTCATATAGTTCATGTTTTTCTTAACACACAAGTCTGCAACCAAAGGGCGTAAGCTCACGATTCCGTTTACAGCAATATCTGAGGGATTAAAAACCCGATTGAAAAACTTCTTTCTTCCGTCAGATACTATTGTTTTTCATACCGGTTCCATTGACTTTGAATAGCTTTGATAAATTTAATTTGCGTCAGAACGGATTCAAAAGACGTGCTTATTACACCCGAAAATTCGGTGTCATCTTTCTTGTTTAAATTTGGGGACATGACGTCTTTCTAAAATAAAATAGAGCGTGGACTCACCAATGGCCATTATTTTGCACGGCGTGTTGCAAATGAGTTTTTCCTGACTGCACTTCTCTCTATAAATTCATCGCAAACATCTAAATTTAACTTTTCAGCGCTGTCCTTAGGGACACTCAAAACAGCGATGTGATTAGTTCTTTTCTGGGATATTGTGAAACGCAAAAATATTTTTAGTCTTTTCAAAGTGGAAAATGATCTTTCGGTTGCGGAAACTGGCATTGCCAGAATTAGACGTGGAAATTTCATGAATTCAAGCACAATGTTAGGAATAACATTCGACTTCAGAAATTTTACTACAACACCAAAAGTTTCTTAATTCTATGCACAACATTGAAGCACTATCAAACAGCATATTCCTCTGCGACTGTAAGATATCATAGTCGTGAATGTCATAATTGAAAACACCCCTGAAATCGTATACTTTTCCGATAAAATTTGGTTTTTTTTTGAGAACTCGGGGAAAGAGGTTGGGTTTCGAACGAGGAGAACCGATAATGGTTCATGTTGCTTCGAATCTCCTAAGAGTTGTAAATTAAATATAAAAAAATTATATTTGACTTCAAAAAGGATAAAATAGATATTTGAAACTCGTTTATCCTTGTTACTTAAAACACACATTTTATACTTGTGTTTTCCATAACACAAGATTAAATATTTTCATAAAGTAATTTCTCTAAGAAATTTTAGTATAGTCGTGGGTAATATAGCAGAAATCATAATAAAACAAGGCAAATTATTGGGTAGGCTCGTGCCCCACGGGCCCATATAAGTTGGAGCCCATGTTAGGGACACCTTCCTAATTGCGTGTTGGTCCTCCTATAGCGCGAATAACAGCCCCTACACGCACGCCAAGGCATCTACTCCACCAGATTCCGGTAGGTTTCCGGGGGTAATACCAGCCATGTCTGTTGCAGCATTGTCCATAACTCCGCCCGATACGTCAGTCTGAGATCTATGTATCGGATGTTTGGCTCCACGGCGTCCCAGAGAGCATCAACTGGGTTAAAATTCGGGAACTTCGGGGCAACTGGATAACGGTTCCAAACTCCGATTAATGTTCCTGCGTGGTTGCGGCGGCCCAGTGCGGCGGTGCATTGTCTTTCTGAGACAGACGACCGGCCGCCGGAAGCGCAAAGGGCATGCAAGCGTGTAGGTGATCAGCCAGCACATGCTGGTAGCGCGCAGCCGTTAAGGACCTCTCCAGAAACACTAAGAGAATTAACGTGTCCCATGAGAAGGCTCCCCAAACCACCGCATTGAAAAGAGACGACCTGGCAGGACGGGGCCATGGCCCCATGCTATCGACGCCACACCCGCACCCTCCCGTCAGCACGCTGCAGCTGAAGAAACGGGACTCATCTGACCACGCGACGTGGTGCCACTCTGCAGAGGTCCAGTTCTGGAAGCGGGTTTCATCTGAATACACGACGCGGTGCCACTCTGCAGAGGTCCAGTTCTGGAAGCGGAATTCAACTAACCACACGACGCGTGCCACTCTGCAGAGGTCCAGTTCTGGAAGCGGGATTCATCTGACCACACGACGCGGTGCCCCATAGCCCAGGGTATATAGCGTACGCCGTATTGTTCGATCGTTGATGCTGCTTGGGCCTCTGACATTTAATATGGACGTGATTTGGTTCTCCGTTGTCATGCGTTCGGCCTGTACCAACCTGGATAGGCTGCGTCGACCTCGGTCATCAATGGCGTGTGGTCGGCCACTGGGCGCTGGTACGTCCGTCGATGGCGTCTTTGCGGTACACCTTTTACACGGTATCCTCGGGAGCCTTAGGGTTCTTACACTTGGGGATAGAATGCTTCACCTGTCTTGCGGCGACAATGCGTCCACGATCAAAGTCGCTCAGATCACCACCTTTACCTATGTTCTTTTTTTTTTTTTTTTTTTTTTTTTGATTGGGTGTTTAACGACCACCGTGAGCAACTCAATGGGCTATAAGCAGTCGCCCGTCCCTAATTTAGGGTCACTGGTTCCAGGGAAGGAGAGAGCCAGTGCCGTAAGACAAACACAACATCCATGCCTCACCGGGATTCGAACCCAGACCCCTTCGGACGAATGATCATAGGCCAACGCCTTAGACCACTGCGCCACCGGGGCGGCTTACCTATGTTCGTCGATTGCGATACACTGTTGGGATGCCTTGTTGGCCGCCGATTCATCGCCTGCTTTCGCGGTTTGGGTCTGTTCCACTCTGCGGAAGGGGGACGCCCATGTCAACTGCCCATCACCCTTATTTCTAATGTTCTGTCTACTGACGTGAGTGCACAATTTAATAGCTTTTATGGGCGCTATAAAATGCTTCTGTGGTGGGTCTCAAATTTATTTGAGTTCAATACTATGCATTCCGCCCCGGTGGCCTAATGGTACGAAGTGCTGGTTTCTAATCATTGGCTCGAGATATGTCTGGGATCGAATCTTGAGCGGGGCACGGATAGCATGCCTGCCTTACGGCACTCCCCTCCTCCGGAACCAGTGTTCCTAAATTATGAATGGGAGACCTCCCACAGTAGAAGTATGCACGGGCCCGAGCCCGAGCAGGGCCGCGGGCCGTGTCGGGCCTTTGCACATTTCTAAGATGGGAAAACGGGCCGGGCCGGGTCTTCAATATTTAATGTAAAACAGACACGGCCCGAGCGGGGTTTTTTTGTTTGTTTTTTTATGAGCAAAACAATCGCTGTACGATGCTTTTCTCGTTTGGAAAACTCGCAACATACAGCAGCAGGATAAGATATGGAAAAAATAGAAGTTTTGAGACATCCTTTCCTCCTACAAAACAATTGGAGTAGGTCAGCTCCTTTAGTTTTTCAATGTGAATGTGGTCCCTTCTCCCTCTCTCCCTAACTTTCACAATCCTCTCATGCTTCAGGGCAGGCTATTAAACTACAGCATTTCTAAACCGAGACACCCGCTCGCAGATCAGGGCTGTCGCAGACGATCTTTTTCATTGTTCTGGTCGGCGGCACTTTGTTCTCGAGATGTGTGAAAAGCTTTTAAGTTGTCTTAAATGGCACGGGAGAAATGGCTGGGGGGTAACTTACTTCTGTGTATAAATCTGTGCCGTATTTTCCTCATTTGTACTCTCAGGCAGCCGTTTTCAAAACTTCTATGACACTGATCAGCTGGGCAGTCTGTCGTTGTTTTCCCTTAGCATATGCTCAGTTCAGTGTTGCTGATAAATACTCTTCCATACTTATTATGGAGTTTAAAAAAACGAAAGATTTTCGCGAAAAAATCGTTTCCGGAGAATATGTGCTTGTAGACAATGTAAAGGGGAAAAGCGATATTTGGAAATATTTTAAATTACTGTCCCGTTCTGAAACTAGTCGGCCGGTAAACGTTGTGCAGTGCACTAAATGCAAAAACGTTTTGAGTTACGATAGCACAAAGTCTGAAACATCGCATTTTAAGCTGCACGAATGTGCTGCCCCCCCCCCCCACACACACACGAGAGACATATTGGGTTCCAGCGATATGATATTCCAGTTGAGATACATGCCGGTTATAAAGCCGTAAAATCTTCTCCCAGTAAATCGACCGGACTCATAATTCTGGATATTTCGTACTTTTGGAATTAATCTCCCCCCCCTCTCCTTATCCCCAAGGATAATTCCGGGTCCAGAGGTAGGGAATGATAATTTGAAAACCCAGAAAATTTGAAAGGCATGGAAATTGTCCTTTTTATGCGATATTTTTTAGTATACAAGCCCAACCCTCCTCGGACGTCACCTGATTTATACAGAGCCTCAGAAATATTCTGAATTAACGTTTACTGTAATAGAATACGTGTAGCAATTAAGAAAACGAAAACTCTTCAGGAGTCGAATGACCGAGTGCACCAGGTGTCAACTGCGTGTTTTGGTAATTGTTGAAATTTTAGGGGTCGTCTCAGAAGAAATATACGGACCGGGCTTTAATTAAAAAATTGGAAACGGGCCGGGCCGGGCCGGGCCGGGCTTTCCAAATTAAGGCCAGTGCAGACCTTTATCCCACAGCCCACCGAGCTGCACAGGGTGGTCAATCCCCCCCCCCTCCCAATCTATGTATGCTGGCAGTAGAGTGTGTGTGTACATGAAAATGGTGTTTCATCGAATTAGTTTTCCATTCATGCGGGAGTCGCACAGTGCTGTGTTATGTTTGTTTGTGAGTTTTACGAACACCATGAGCAACTGGATGGGCTAAAAGCAGTCGCCCGTCCCTACTTTGGGATCACTGATTCCAGGGAAGGGAGAGAGCGTGTTTGGCAAACATTTGACTACCCCGTTGATATATGCCGCATAACTAAGGGTGTACACAACGAACATATCTGTAAGTTTTTGTAACGAACTTCAAAAGTTTCCCTACAAAATGATGCAAGTCAGTGTCGGGAACTTAAGTACAAAGGCCGTTGCATAAAAACCGAGAGGGATTTTTTTGAGTGGCAGCACTGCAAAGGGGAAAAATAACCACGCAGACGACTAACTGAATTAAGGAAGTATCTATGGCAACAGTTATTAGCCGTGGTAGACCATTCTGGTTTTGTTATTGCGCAGTTGTTTAAGGTACGTCCGCATTTTGCCATACAGCTATGGAGCTTCAGAACTGAAATGCGTTGTGTGATAAACTTTTGCGGTCGTTTGGGTAAAACGGCTCCAGAAACAGTTGATTTAATTAAAAATGCTTACAAAGATAAATATTTGGGTGAGTCAACGATTTTTTAATGGCACCATGATTTCGAAAAACGGCGTTTGTCAGCACAACTCGCTCCTAGGCGTGGTCAACCTGAAAGTGTTGTTACTGAGCGTATTGTTAACGCTGTTTGGGTAATCCTGCAAGAAAATCGACGAATGACATGTGAAGACATAGCGGCGTCAACTAATATTTTGAAAACGTCGGCATTTCGCATTCTACGCGATAAATTACTGCTGCATCGCGTGTGTTCCAGATGGGTACCTCATCACCTGACGAGAGAACAATTGTTAGCCAGAGTTCAGGTGTGTCATGAGTGGAAACAAATGTTTGCAAAGGGTCCAGACTTTCTAAACACAGTAATAACTGCCGATGAAACATGGGTCCACTATTTCGACCCTCTCACAAAGAGCGCAACGAGTGTCTGGAAACCCACAGGCTCGCCTCCTCCGGAAAACGTCCGCCTAACCAAATCAGCTGGAAAGGGGATGATGATAATTTCCTTTGATCATAAAGATGCAATCTACCATCATGCCGTTCCTCCACAAATTACTGTCAATGTTGAGTATTATATTTCAATCTTGAAGCGTCTGCGACGACATATATTGATTAAGTAACCGAAAATGGTGGACAAGTAGAACTTACACCATGATAACGCCCGCCCACATGTGGCTGCTTGTGTTGAACAGGTTCTTACGAAATGCAGTATTGACATCATGCCACAGCCTGCCTACAGTCCTGACCTCGCCCCGTGCGATTTTTGGTTGTTTCCAACAATGAAGGAGAAGTTCCAACATTCAACACAGATGCTGACGTTATTCAAGCTGTACAGGGGTCGCTAAGCAGCTTCCACAAAATGCCTTCGCCACATGCTTTGAAAAGTGGACTGAACGATGGGACCGTTGCATATCATCCGAGGCAAGATACTTTGAGAAGAATAACATATATTTTGCTGTACCTATATTTCTTCATTTTGTGTGATTTTACTCTGTTTTTATGGAACAGCCGTTGTAGTTTTGGTTTTATACAAATGTTGAAACTGTCTATTTCATTTGTAATAACCCTGTGTTTTGGCCATGTTGAAAGAATGAGTAGCACGTGTAAATAAGAGAATTTATTCAGCCCAAGTGGCAGGGAATATTCACGAACGCAGAAATATTCATTGGAGGACCAGATTCAGGAATTTCTGAAGGACATAAAGATAACGAGTATGAAGTACAAAAGACGTTGTGTGATATGTGCTGTTTATATCAATGTAGCTCAACTTATGTGCCAAGATCTCTCTAAATGGAGACACATACTGTTGGAGATATATCAACAGTAAGTGTAATCTAACACCATCCGTAACTGTGATTTGGGAGATCATTTTTTTTTTTTGAGGGGCAAACCTTTTGAATCTCAGAGAACAGCTTAGTGATATGTTCACGGTGGAGTCACATTATCGTGACCATTAGCTAATATCCAGAGTAACCGCCGTGTGCAGCTCGTACAGCAGCTAGACGTGCAGGGAGTGGCTATATAAGGTGCAGGTGCTGGAAGGTGTTCACAGCTATGTGGAGCCATGCTGACTGCAGTGCATCTGACAGCTGCTGGAGGGTGCGTGGTGGAGGATCCGTAGAGCGAACAACACGATTGAGATGGTTCCACAGATGCTCAATTGGGTTTAAGTCTGGGGAATGAGGGGGCCAGGGAAGTACTTTGATGTCTTCATCGTGCTCTTCCAACCACTCTCAGACATCTCTACCTGTGTGACACGTCGCGTGTCGTGCTGAAAGATCCCATCCTCCCCAGAGAAGACAATCAGCATGTATGGGTGTACGTGGTCTGCAAGGATGGATTCATAACGAATTCGGTCCATAGTGCCTTTCACAGGATCCAGCGAATGCCGCGAAAACATTCCCCAGACCATAACGCTGCCCCCACCAGCCTGTGTTCTTCCAGCAATGGTTAAAGAGTGTTTGTTCTCCAATCTTTCTCGCCTTATACGCCAACGTCCATCCGTTTGATGAAGCAGAAAACGTGACTCATCGAAGAAGGCAATCCTTGGCTAATCAGCCGAGGTCCAATTCCGATACTGCCGTGCGAATGTAAGCCTTTTCTGCCGATGCACCTTCATTAGCATAGGTGCAGTGACCATCCGTCTGCATCGGAGCCCCATACGCAGCAGGGTTTGCTGAAATGTCGTTTGGCACACTTCGTGTAGCCCTCTGTTTTATTCGGCCAGTGAGTTGCTCCACTGTAGTGTGTTTATCGGCCCTCGCGCACCTTCGAAGCCGACGATCACCTCTCACATCAATGGCACGTGGTACTCCGCAGTCTCCACGTCGCGTATTCCCAATGGTGCCATTTCTCCAATCACGATACACTTTAACCACTGCAGCACGCGAGCAGTTCACAAACTGCGCTGTTTCAGAAATACTGCCACCCTTGGCCCGAAAGCCGATAATCATCCCTTTTCCCTTTTTGCAAATCTGACAAATCGATCCTTTTATCCATGACAGCAACGAGTGATACGTTTTCGGAATGCCAACATCACACCTTATATGCCCTTCAAGCCAGCTCATGCCTTCTTTCATTGGCTACGCGATGTTGGCGCCAAAAGTAGGAGGTGGTCACAATAATGTAACTGGACTGTGTATTTTTGAGGGCTAAAATAAAATAGTGAACATACCAGCAAGAACTTTTGCTTAGTCGTTCGATTTGGGTTATAGAAAGGCGGTGTAGTTTTTCAGAAAATAAGTTAAATCTTCATACGAGTGTGTGCGTGAAATTTTGATTTCTAGATTTATTTCGAGCGCTGCTTCAACTTTTTCTTCCAGAACTGAGTTATCGTCCCAACTTTTATGCATTCATAGGTGAAGTCCATTACTGAATTTCTGCCTGATGGAAATATTCAATTTGTTGCTCCCTGCTTCTGAGAAGAACGTTTTTTTTTCTTTTAGTTAATGCCACATGACATTAGTAGCGATGACAAAGAACATGCGTTGCAGTCAGGTGATAACGCATGAAAAGCAGATAATTTTATGCCAATTTTCTGTCACACGTCTCGGCGTAACAGAGCAAATGACGTTTCGAGCGGGAAGGCAACCGGTGCTTTTCTCAGAAGAAACGTCGATTATGACTGAAAAAAAAAATTGATTTCAGAACAAAGAGGAAATGCGTGTGAAGGTGATCAACATTTCCCCATTGAAAGATGAAGAATAACCGAAAGGAGGAGACGCTTTCATATCGAGATATTGAAGTCTAGGTTCTGTGAGGTCGATGTTACAGACCATCTTGACTATCCGTCATCTGCCTTTTTTTCTGCTTGTGACTGGCGTGGAGAATGCTTCATTGTAGAAAATCTTGGGCTATCTTTTTTTAAAATCAATAAGTATTAAATCAATCTTCCCGTCCGGCTTTATTTGAAGAATGAGATGTTTTAAAGTAAGCCTGCATAGTTTTCCAGAACTTGGTAACAATGTCTAGCTACATTTTCTATCTCTGTGTTTGACAACTTCCTTTGAATATTGATGGTTACTGACAGATGGTTATTGATTCCCGTTATAAATGGACTTCTTAACTTGAAAACGCTTTTCTAGGTGCTCAAGCAAGAATTCTTGTCTTCCAAATGCGTCGTAGCTTGGTTAGCACTCTCGTCTCCGTGAAATTTACTGATGCACTTAACGCACATTTTTAACTGGGCGAAAATATTTTTCTCTCTCACTTCCCTTAAACTTCATTCCTGAAAGCAGGAAGATTCCTTTAAACGTTCTAAAACTTTCCAAAATTATGAATTAATCATAATTTGAAAATAATACTTTTGGAGGACTTGGATAAGCTACAACCGCTTTCGTGCTTAATGAAGCGATGGAAAAGTCATTTTGCAAGTAAAATCAATATACTGAGATAAATACGATGTATTTGTCCTCTGCAAGGAATTAAAGAATAAACAGCATCAAAATGAGCACTGCGGTAAAGTAGAAACAGCTGTAAAAGTGAAGTCGACGGCTACTTCTGTTCGTTTATGTGACCATCGTTTTCTTCATTTTCATTCACATTTGTTGGACGATGACGCAGCTACGCTGCAGGCGTTATTGGGTGTGCAATGCAATACAAACGCGTTTTTCGTTTTTTAAACATATTGACTTTTCTAACCTTGTCTAGATTTTACTCTCTTCCTCATTGTCATTTTTCGGTTTTACCACATCAGCCTGTTTTAATTTTTTGTACGCCGCTTTTTAGCTATTACATTTATTGATCTTGTGTTCGGCGCTCTTTGGCCAATCATGGCCCTTGTTCAGTAAAAATCTACCAACCAACCAACCATGTCGACGGCTTGTATTTCACAACAGCAAATGTGAGATACCAGCATTGTTCGCAGAATCGTGAATTAGCAAGGTTATTAAAAAAATCATTAAATAATTCCAGATGTGAAACACGAGAATTTTGCAAAATATCCCAAATGCACATGCTTATAATGCTGAACTCGCGATAAGTGAATGGACAACTTATGCCAACTCGTGCACCGACCAGAAAGCGATTTCAGGCATCTTACAACTTCTATGACAAGCAAGGACAACTACAGATACTGTCATCTTTACAATTTCTAGAACTAAAAATGATCGCCCCAAGAAAGGAGGAAACATTATTGACAGGTTTCAGTATATTGCGGACAATCATCCATAAATAACTGTTGTAAAGTTTCACTTTTATCTCTATCTCGTCCGCCAATGGCGGGTTGGGTTCCGCAAGGACGACTATGCGCCCTTGAGGATTACTGGAAAATTAATGCAGCCGGCTGGCCTACCGTATAAGGATGTACCATATCATACCTGCCGATGTACCTACCGTATCAAGGATGTACCACGAATATACAATCGACGGACGTACCAGCGCCCAGAGAGCAAGCGGTAGCCGACCACACACCATTGATAACCGGAGTCGAAATAGATTATCTAGTTACGTACAGACCGACCGGTTAGCAACGGTGACGGAACTCTCATCCAGGTTAAATGTCGGAGCCCAAGCTGCGTCAATGAGCACACTATACGGCTCACGCTGCATACCCTGGCCTACGGGAAACGACGACCTATTCGTGTGCACTGTTGACTGCTCGTTATCGGAAATTACGCCTGGCCTGGTGCCGGGAACATCAAAACTGGGCCTCTTCAGAATGGCACCGAGTCCTGTGGTCAGATGAGTCCCGATTCAGCTGTGCCGAGCTGACGGAAAGGTGCAGGTGTAGCTTTGATAGCATGAGGCCATGTACCCGTCGTGCCAGGTCGTCTCTTTTCAATGCGGTGGTGGTTCTGTGATGGTTAAGGGAGCTTTTTCATGGGACACATTACGTCCGTTAGTGTGTTTCGAGAGGTCTTTAACCGCTGCGCGCTACCAGCATGTACTGGATGATCATCTACACACTTGCATGGCCTTCGCGCATCCTACAACTGATGGTCTGTTTCAGCAGGAAAATGTGCCGGCCCACCAAGTCCCAACCACCCAGGCATGGCTCGAGGAACGCTAATCTGAATTTGGAATCATCCAGAGGCCCCCAAGGTTCCTGGATTTAAACTCTATGGAAACTATCTGTGATGCCATGGAGCAGAACATCACATCCATGGATCCTGCACAGACGTCTCGGGCGGAGTTGTGGGGAATGTTGCGACATGCAGGGCTGGCATTACCTCTGGGAACCCTCTGGCATCTAGTGGAGTCGATGCCATGACGTGTACAGGCTGTTATTCGCGTTAGAGGAGGACTAACATGCTATTTGGCAGGTATTGGGTTGAAGCATAAGTTCATGTCGTTTTATTTCACGAGTGTTTCCCAGGTCAGTAGTGACGGTGAAGATGGCCAGTTGTATATCAAAATGTAGCCAGTAATATCGTGTATCTAAATCATATTGCGTTGTGTGATTGTACATAGTTAATGGTTTTTTGATTTTCAGCTCCGGACGTATGCGGTGTCTAGTAGAGAGGAATGAACATTTCCGACATCTGCTCCTCTACGAGTTTAACAAGGGATTCTCAGCCACCGAGGCTACTCGACAAATTTGTACTGTGTATGGGGAGGATGCTATTGCTCCGAGGACAGCTCGCAAATGGTTTGAGCAGTTCCGAGGTGGCAATTTTGTCCTCAACGACTTTCCACGCTCAGGTCGTCCATCTCACTTTGATGAGGATCGATTGAACCATCTCATCCACTTAGATCCGCGTCAAACCACACGCGAATTGACCACTGAGATGGACTGTGATCAGGCCACAGTGGTGCGACACCTGGAAAGTATGGGAAAGGAACTTCGGCGTAAAGAAACTGCTACTATTAAGAACATTGTAGTACAGTTTGGATACCCTGTAAATGTTGTGGATGCTGAATTCAAGAAGTTACGTAAAAGAACTTTCACCACCCTTTCATGTGACCCTTCGGAATCCAGGTACATCGGCTCAAATGTTTGATGTAAGTATAAACTTAATTTCGGTGTGAAAACAACAAACATTATTGCTTTGCTTAAAAATGACAGCGATCCCATTGACATCGCTAATAAAAGTGGTATTTACTGTGTACCGTTGAACCCCGTGGATGTGAACAGCGAACAACGTGTTTATATTGGATCCACGGTACGTACCTTGGCTACCCGTCTCAATGAACATAAATACAATATAAAGATTGGTTCACAAAACAAATTTAGCCCAGATTGGGACAGTGTCACTATCCTTGCGTCACCACCTAACAGGTTTTTGACTTTAATTACCGAAAGCTTGTATATATTACAACACAAAATGAATACCTGTATAATGATTTTTCGTATCACGTTTCCAACCCTTGGAAAATGCTCATAGACCGTGAGGAATTAACTTAATTTTGTTTACTGTGTTTCCTATGTTTACGATAAGATACCCATCCTTTTTTTGCTAGATTTGCGCATGTGTCAAGTACTTACCCTACGTCACTGAGTTTTTACTATATAATTCAGTAAGTTATCTCGCTCTGTTAGTCATACATCTGAAGATGGGAGTCGCAGGCGACTCCGAAATATCTCATGTACATTTATCACTCATGTGCTGTTTTTAACTGTAATTAAAGTTTTAAATATCATATGGTTTTAGATATCAATATCATGAATCGTGCTTCGGCGGCTATTTATTATTGAGGTTCTATTCCAGCACGAAAACTTGCTTTATTTTATTTTATTTTATTTTAAAGTACAGATATTTGGGGTCTTGGGTGCCTCACACTCTCACCTGAGGACAACAAGAATCAGCGTGTTGCCATATGTGGTTCCTTGTTCGCCCGTTATCGCGAATATTCTCAGCAATACAAACCCTTTCTGCCACGTATTGTTACTGGAAATCAAAAGTGTTGCCTGTACGTGAATTTCAGGCATCGGAGGGAATAGTTAACCCCAAACAAGACGCTCACGCCACGTCCAAAACATGGCCTTCATGTTGAGAAGATCATGTTGTATGTCTGGAAGGCATTGTTCACTGGAAAATGCTGCCGAATAATCGAACCATCAACGCTGCATTCTATTGTGAGCAACTCCGCCGTGCGGAGGTAGCAATTCAGCAGAAACGGCTACATCGGCGCCATGGTGTCTTTCTCCAATACGATAACGCACGCTCTCACAGTGCAAACATGACCAAAATGGTCATTCAGGACATGAAATGGGAGATCCTTCTACATCCGGCTTATTCCCCAGATGTCGCACCTTCAGACCATTACCTGTTCCGATCTATGTCGAATGCATTCCGTGGCAGAACGTTCAACAATGATGTTGATCTCCAGAATTTCCTTGATGGTTTCTTCGCAGCAAAACCTGCACGTTTTTTCAAGAATGGCTATGCAGACCCATTCCGATGTTGGGACAGCATCGTAAACAATGGGAGGAATACATAGTTGATTGATTCCGTTTTCTCTTCTGATGTAATACATTCTCGTAGTGCGGGGAAAAAAACGGCATGAATTTATGCATCAGCCCAATATCTCTAATGTTTTGTCCATTGAGTGTATGTTGGCTCTGCTCATTACGCGCTTACGCAAATTGATGTCCAATGTTAAAGTCTTCCGAGCGAATTATCACTATCGGTGTAAACAAAAGCACACTTGGTTTTTTATGCAGCTAACTGACAAGAAAGTGCACTGATTCTCTTATCTTAATTTTATTTCGAGATCGTGATGGAGAAACGCACGCGCGAGCAATAAATAAGAGTATCAGTCATGTTCCAGTGGTATTAAACATCTGCTGTATTTTCGTTGGTGGCAGATTTCTTGTTTTCTTGCTCAGTGAAAAAAATACATAAATAAATAAATTGATCCAAACCCCATTTCAAAATTTCCCAGCTCCCATAGGAAATTTTCTGTTACTTCAAAAAGACCCCGCGGGAAACAGAGAAAAGATGTTACATCACACCCCAGTGACCTTCCTGGAGAACAATAGGTTGAAGAGTAATGGTGCTTTCATCCACGTATTCTGATTTTGGCAACCATTCGCCGACTCATTCCTGCTTCTTTTGGCTACGATAAGTGCTAAAAAAGGAAAAGAACTTCAAGAACATAGAAGTTATGCATCGGCGACGTTTAGTGAAAGTGTCACACGACTACAATCTAACTTTTGTTCTTCTTAGTATTTTAACAACCTCCTTAAGCATCCGAGGCAGAGATAGAGTCACCCATTTCTGATTTGCCTAACCTTAAATCAGATTTAAGTCAGATTATATGATTTTAAAGAGGTCAAACTATCAAAACCGTAAAACAAAAGGGACATCATTGCGTGTCTCGAACGAAGATCGTCAGTAAACGACGTAGCAGCTCAGCCATCAGGTGACTTACAGTCATATTCACTTATAAAGCCAAGTTCTTCAGATGGTCATGTTATACTGAACAGCTATTTTAAAATGAAAAGTTACAGGACAATAGAAAAATAAATTATGTTAATTCATTACATGGATTATTTAATGACGGGAATTTGTTTGCGGACTGTTCCCGTTGTGTTTTGAGTGTTATTTTTCCCGAAGGTCATTAATTACCTTAACTAAAAATTGCATTTAAAAACTTTTCTGCTAAATTTCTTGCATATTAATTAGATGAAATTAATATTTTATTATTCCCTCAAATTTTCAAGTTAGATAGCTACAAATTCTCAATTTTGCACAATGGTAGAACAAAGACACAGCAGAATGAAACCAAATTAAGAATTAATACACACAATTGACGTGGATTAGGAACATCAAACAGAGGTCATCGCTCTTTCCACGTTTATAAGTGCGTCACGGGAAAATTCGCATCGGCCGCCACCAGGAATCGAACCCAGGGTCTTCCCGTTGCGCGCTGGACATGCTACCACTGCACCACAGCGGCCTCGAAATCTCCAGACTCACATATGACAAACTGCCAAACCACGTGGCAGGTTGCTTCTTGGAGCCCCGCACATGGTATACTGCTTACCATTTTTGGTGAATCCCCAGCATTGTGTCTGGAGAATTCGAGGCCGTTGTGGTGCAGTGGTAGCATGTCCGGCGCGTAACTGGAAGACTGGGTTCGATTCCCGGTGGCGGCCGAGGAGAATTTTCCTGTGACTCACTTATAAACGTGGAAAGAGCGATGACTTCTGTTTCAAATTAAAAAGGTTTTTCTTATTGTCGACCTAAAACACAGATATTTCGTTTTAAATTTTATTGTTAATTATTTTGTACTTAACTCTTTTGGCTAAAATGTTGTGCAGGAATTTTATAGTAATTCCTTTTAACTTATTTTAGCCGGCCCGGTGGCGCAGTGGTCTAAGGCGCTGGAGCCCATTGAGTTGCTCACGGTGGTCGTTAAATTTAAAAAAAAAAAAAACTTATTTTATTAAAAAAAGTCTGTAGGTATTAATATTAAGCGCAAGAACGAATTGCTTGGGAGCTAAGCAGCAAGTTAGAGCATTTTAGTTTTTTAAAAAAAGAAAATCTAAATTACGATTCTCTTTCCAAATCAGAAACAGCTAGAAGTTTTGTCACCACTATTTTGCATTAAAATCGCTCCATGTGCTAGTAGTGGGAAGGTTTACGAAAATGCGGTTGGTATTTTATTATAGAAAGAAAAGTGTTAAATGGGCCAGTAATGGCTCTAGACAACTAGAAAACAGGAAGAGAAAGACAAATGCAGCATCTGTATCTTATAATGTATTCGAACTCAGATCCTCAACGCGAAAAGCTGAAAGAAGGTTGATCGGCTGACGTCCAATTTTCATTCTGAGAGCTATTGTAATCAACTGTTTGCTACCTACCTAAGTTAAGCAAAAAGTTTTGTTTTTGTTTTTTTTTTTACTTCTTTGCCCATCCGTGCGGTTTCATGTTGTGACGATCTTGTCATCATTAAGAAAACCCTTCCGGTAGCGCACTCGTCTAAGTGCTGGCTTCTGACCATTCGTCCGAGATGGGTTCTGGTTCGAATAACGGTGAAACATAGATGTTGTGTTTGGCTTATGGCCCTAACTCTCTCCCTTCCCTGGAATCAGTGACCCTAAATTAGGGACGGGCGACTGCTTATAACCGGTTGAGGGGGTCTTAAAACCCCCAAACAAACAGAAATTCATTATGAAAAACAAAATCACGTCCTTGCGTGTATTGGCTGTTGTGTTAGTGAAATATGAAGTATGTATAACAATCTGACATGAAGAAACAAAGTAATATGTCTTGTAAAATGCATATACACAGTACGTCAAAGAATTTTTAAGACTGGCGCTAGATTTCAGCCTACGGTGGCGCCACCAGTGTAATCGCGAATGCGTTATAAACCGTGACCATCTGCTTGCTTTCTGCCAAAAGTACTGCGCAGTTGTTAAAGTAACTCAAACGAAACGGCCGTTCATTAGAGAAGTAAAATTTTTTCATGTTGAATTATTAAGATGGAACACAGGACTGTTATTAAATTTAACGCAAAACTTGGTAAAAGTGCCTCGGAAACGTACCAAATGATGAAACAAGTTTACGGTGAGTTTTGCTTAAGTAGATTAAATGTTTTCCTGTGGCACAAACGTTTTTTGGACAGAAGAGATACGCTAGAAGATGATAGGCATACCGGAAGATCAATTTCATCTAGGACACCTGAGATTATTGAAAAAGTGCGTGATTTCGTGGCAAACAATCGATGTGCGTCACTAAGAATGATGGAAGAGTCTTTAAACATCAACAAAGAAACGATTCGAACCATCCTGCATGAAGATTTGGGCAAAACAAAAGTCTGTGCTAAATTTGTTCCACACACGTTAACCAATGAACAAAAATCAAGGAGAAGTGCACATTGCAGAGACATCATTTCAGCCGCTGAAAATGATCCAAACTTCTTAAAATCGATTGTTACAGGTGATGAAACATGGTGTTTTCAATATGATCCTAAAACAAAGCGACAAAGTGCGGAATGGAAGCCAACAAAAGACTTACCACAAGCCAAAAACACAAGAAACGTTTTTTTATTGTAGGTTTTACGACCACCGTGAGCAACTCAATGGGCTATAAGCAGTCGGCCGTCCCTAATTTAGGGTTAGGGCGCCGCCCCGGTGGCGCAGTGGTCTAAGCGATGGCCTCTGATCATTCGTCCGAAAGGGGTTTGGGTTCGAATCCCGGTAAGGCATGGATGTTGTGTTTGTCTTACGGCACTGGCTCTCTCCCTTCCCTGGAACCAGTGACCCTAAATTAGGAACGGGCGACTGCTTATAGCCCATTGAGTTGCTCACGGTGGTCGTTAAACCTGCAATCAAAAAAAAAAAATTTAGGGTCACTGGTTCCAGGGAAGGGAGAGAGCCAGTGCCGTAAGACAAACACAACATCCATGCCTGACAGGGATTCTGAACCCGAACCACTTTCGGACGAATGATCAGAGGCCATCGCTTAGACCACTGCGCCACCGGGGCGGCCAAGAAAAGTTCCATCGAAAATCAAAACAATGCTCATTACATTCTTTGATAGTAAGGGTATCCACAAAGAATTTGTTCCAAGTGGACAAACAATTACTGGTGAGTTTCATTTAAATGTTTTGAGGCGTTTGATGGGCAGAATTCGTCGCTTTCGTCCAGAATATCGGGATGAAAACAGTTGGTGTTTGTTGCACGATAATGCACC
Organism: Macrothele yani; assembly: GCA_039090855.1. Lineage (NCBI taxonomy): Eukaryota > Metazoa > Arthropoda > Arachnida > Araneae > Macrothelidae > Macrothele > Macrothele yani. Next base: position 123,989,776 of record CM076996.1, read on the forward strand.
CAGTCACACCTCACTTCTTGTTCGTAGATTTTTGGCGAAAAATAACGTCTGTGTGTTGAATCGTCCACCGTATTTGCCTGATTTAGCACCCTGCGACTTTTCTTTATTCCGAAAACTTAAAATGACGTTAAAAGGGTGTTATTTTGATGATATTTCGACCATACAAACAGCTTCGACGCGTGTTTTGGAGGCAATTCCGCAAAGTGAACTGGAACAGGCATTCGAATCATTATTAAATCGCTGTAACAAGTGTATTGAAGCCGGAGGGACTTATTTTGAATAACAAACCAAAACAAATTATAATGTCTTGTTTCTATTTCATTTTACAGACCCAGTCTTAAAAATTCTTTGCCACACTGTGTATGATTAAGGTTCACATAGCTAACTGCCCTCAACAAAATCTAAGGTTTGTGAAGTATATGCAGTTGTGGAAATGGGTCGGAACGCAGCGGAACCCCCTTCCGGTAGCGATGCGACACCAAAAGAAAGGGAACATTTAATTTGAATAAAACATTTCACAATGCATTATACACTGCCTGACAGAGAAAATGCCACACCTCGAAGGCGTGAACGCAGCGGCCATGCAAATTGCAGGGTGGGTGCACACATACAAGTTATGCAAATGATTGCATTTGCAGGACAATCGCACGAACGGCGCGCGGGATATAAGCGGGCAACAAGCCCGTGAGGCCATCAGTCGAGACGTCGTCACGGCCGCAAGAAGTGAGTGGTTCTGCTGTAACCGTGTCTGGAGAACGAACAAGGGGTGCCAATGCCGTTAAGACGCCGTCGTACGCGATTTCGTCAAACGGATGAGTTCACGAGAGGTGTCAACGTAGGCCTTCGTACCGCCGGGTGGTCCTTGCGCAGTACTGCCGAAGAAACGCAACGTGATGCCACAACCTTCGGTCGCATTTGGAGACAGTGATCCCAGGAAGGATCTGTGCAACGTCGTAGGGGGACCGCAGCACTGAGATGCGCACCGATCGTCGCATGCGACGTCATGCCGTAGCAGATGCTCCAAAACTTCCCAGCTAAGCGTCAATAACGTTTCCTTGACCGATTTCGCGACAGCTTTGTCATGAAGTAATTTCACGGGACGCAATACTTTCCCTGTGAATGGACGTTTCCGACAGATTTCCTGATTCAATCGCAGCCATTGTTGCTTGTAGTGATTAGTAGTAACAGTTTGACCCCGTTCCAATAGTTCATAATAGAGCACACCCTTCATATCCCACTAGATGCACAGCAGAACTTTCTTGGAGTGAATATTGCGTTTCAATGTCGAAGATGTTGCTTCTCCGGGGTTTACCAAGTGTTTTTTGCGTTTGGGATTGTTGTAACGTATACACTTTTCATCACCCGTAACGAGTTTCCCCAGAAAAGATTTTCTGTGTTGTTTATTCAACAGATTCAAACACTTCATGACACGCTCATCCTTGTTCCTCTGGATCAGGTCATGTGGCATCCATTTTCCTTCCTTCTGAATCATTCCCATTGCCCGTAAACGATTGGAAATGGTTTGTTGAGTTACCCCCAGTTGTTCAGCTAGTTCTTTTTTTGCGTTTGAGATAAATCTTCATCCAGCAATGCTTGCAGTTCCTCATGGGCAACCTTCTGCGGGGCGCCGCTACGTACTCGATCTCTAGCATTAAAATCACTTGCTTTAAACCGTCTAAACCAAAATTCACACGTCCTGTCGATACACAATTCTCCCCCTGAACAAAACAGATCAATTCACATGCTTTTGCAGTACTTTTTCGTAGATCAAGTTTGTACCGAATGCAGTGTCGAATAAATGGAGTATCGCTTGCCATCTTTCACCTACCGATGTGCAAATACGTTTGACTGTTGGGCAAACTTATGTGTCACATTTTATACTCTGGACCAGTTACGGTCACATGACAACCACGGAGGGCGGGGGTGTCGGTTAAAAAACGCTATAAAACTTATTTGTACACGTATTATACATAAAAAATCGACAAAGTCATCGCTCTTTCCACGTTTTTCTTTAATTAATACACAGGAACCGAAAAATTGATTTCGAGACCACTGAGATCGAACCCCAGATCTCTCGATAACTAGCCGAGTGCGTTCGCCTTACTCTACGGTGCCAACAATCCACGGCGCGATGTGTGTTTATCTGTCAGCATGTGACTTCACAAATCCGTAGAGATGGACTCAGCAACTGAGACGTCTCCATCTGGTGGGGCTTAACGGCACAAGCTATTTAATTATCGCTAATAAATCCAAAGGGAGAGAGAAATGGTCAAAATCTTTCAAATACGTGGAAACAATGTAAATAGACAAAGTAACCTCTCTTAAAACACACATAGCGCCATGGATTGTTGGCACCGTAGCGTAAGGCGAACGCAAGCGGTTAGTTATCGAGAGATATTTGGTTAGATCCCAGCGGTGACGAAATACAATTTTTCTGTTGCTGTATGTTAATTAAAGAAAAACGTGGAAAGGGCGATGACTTTGACTATTTACATTTTCTCCACGTATTTGGAAGATTTTCACCTTTTTATGATTTCATACAGAAAAGAATATGACTAATTAACCCGCATTTATCGTATTAGCTCAGTCAGTAACGCTCCTTACTCGCGTGCAAAACATCGTGGGTTCTGCCCTCAGCGCGGGTAATTCCAGCAGCATATATTCCGGAACTTGCCCCGTCGGATTATTACTTGTTCCGGTCCATGGCCCACTTCCAAGAGGAGGTGGCAGCTGGGGTGAAGGAGTTCTTCGCCTCGAAGGAAAAGAACTAGTTCTGCCGCGGAATCGAAGAACTGGCAGACAGATGGCTAAAGATAGCGCAACATGATGGCCTATACTTTGAATGCTAGTCAGCTTTCGTCGTAAAGGTACGTATAAAGACATAAAGTGATCCAAATATTGCAAAACTTTCGACTCAGCCTCTGTAGAATCGAAGAACTGGCAGACAGATGGCTAAAGACCGCGCAACATGATGGAATATACTTTGAATGCTAGTCAGCTTTCGTCGTAAAGGTACGTATGAAGACATAAAGTGATCCAAATATTGCAAAACTTTCGACTCACCCTTTGTAGAATCAAAGGACTGGTAGACAGATGGCTAAAGACGGTGCAACACGATGGCCTATACTTTGAATGCTAGTCAGCTTTCGTCGTAAAGGTACGTATGAAGACATAAAGTGATCCAAATATTGCAAAACTTTCGACTCAGCCTCTGTAGAATCGAAGAACTGGCAGAGAGATGGCTAAAGACCGCGCAACATGATGGCCTTTACTTTGAATGCTAGTCAGTTTTCGTCGTAAAGGTACGTATGAAGACATAAAATGATCCAAATATTGCAAAACTTTCGACTCACCCTCTGTAGAATCGAAGAACTGGCAGACAGATGGCTAAAGACGGTGCAACACGATGGCCTATACTTTGAATGCTAGTCAGCTTTCGTCGTAAAGGTACGTATGAAGACATAAAGTGATCCAAATATTCCAAAACTTTCGACTCACCCTCAGTAGAAGATAATCTGATTTAATAAGACAAGCTTAAGTGCCGTATTTTTCATCATATACTCAACGTATTATCTGTTAACAAAGTTATAAATTTATTTTCTAGGGATTTATACAGTGATGTCGATAATACTCCGCTTTAGGAAAATAAAACGTTTTTGCGGTACTTCGAATTTAAAAAACAGCCGCATCGCAACTATCAGGAGAGGTCAATTATTTGGAAAATTACCGGAAATGCGTAAATAATAGGAAAACCTAACGCAATGCGAAGATGAAGGTCTACAGAACGGTTTGAAATAAGTTTTTTTTTTTCGCTTACGACCATCTTGACAAAAAAATCGACGAAACGAAAGCGATATTATTTGTTGCGGATGCCCCGCAGGTCCGCCTATGGAACTGCATACTACGGAATCGAACTACAGAACTCTCATGTCCGACTACAGAACTGCATTAAACGGAATTGTGACGTGCCACCTGAGGTAAAGGCAGATAGCAGAGAGAGAATACGTCCGCGTAGCTCAGTTGGGAGAGCGACTTTTTTCCAGAGTGAGAGTACCCGGCGTGGACAAAAAGGACGGAGATATTTACTTCGTTATATTGGCGCCCGAACTTCAAGAATGACCTGGCTGTTAAAGTTCCCACAATGGTGTGATGTTCTTTCCACACCGGGATACAGGAAAAATAAGAGAATCCGTTCTTCAGCGCTTCGAAAAATAAATGTGTGTGATGTTACGTTCCACACACCAAATTGACTGGGATTTCTCCAATGCACGTTCTTCAGCGGATAACTGCCTACAGCGACACATGGTCCCGGCTGACCCGTGGGACATGCCCCGGCCCTCTTTCGGGGTAGGGGGGTGGGGAGATGTGGCGTGCCTGCACCGCAGGACGCACATGAGTTAAAGGCAGATAGCAGCGAGAGCATACGTCCGCGTAGCTCAGTTGGGAGAGCGACTTATTCCGGAGTTAGGTAACCCGGATTCGATGCCCGGCGTGGACCAAAATGACGGAGAAATTTACTTCGTTTAGAATCTTACTACTGGAACTGTCAGGTCTAACTACGGAAATGCCTAATCTTATTATGCAACAGCATACCACTAAATCTTACTACTTAATTATCAGGTTTAATGGCGGAACTGCATAATACGGAACCTTACTACAGGACTGTCGGGTCTAACTATGGAACTGTCAAGCCTAATTACGGAGCTGCATTGTACGGAATCTCACTAAGGAACTATCAGGTTTAACTACGGAGCTGCATACTACCGAATCTTACTGCGGAACTGTCAGGTCTAACTACGAAATTGAACAACGGTACTGTCATGCCTATTTCCGGAACTGCATACTACGGAATCTTACAACGAAACTGTCAGGTCTAACTACGGAACTTCATACTACGGAATCTTACTACGGAATCGAACTACAGAACTGTCATGTCTGTCTACGGAACTGCATACTACGGAATCTTGCAACGGAACTGTCAGGTCTAACTACAGAACCGAACTACGAAGCTGTCGTGTCTATCTACGGAACTGTCAGGTCTAATTACAGAATCGAACTACGGAACTACATACTACGGAATCTTATTACGAAACTGTCAGGTAGTTCGGAAACTTCATACTACGGAATCTTACTACGGAACTTCATACTGCGGAATCGAACTACAGAACTGTCATGTCTGTCTACGGAATCTTACTACGGAACTTCATACTGCGGAATCGAACTACAGAACTGTCATGTCTGTCTACGGAACTGCATACTACGGAATCTAGCAACGGGACTGTCAGGTCTAACTACAGAATCGAACTACGGAACTGTCATATCTATCTACGGAACTGCATACTACGGAATCTTACTACGAAACTGTCAGGTCTAACTACGGAATCTTTCTACGGAACTTCATACTACGGAATCTTACTACGGAACTTCATACTACGGAATCTTACAACGAAACTGTCCGGTCTACCTACGGAATCGAACTACAGAACTGTCGTGTCTGTCTACGGAATTGCATACTACGGAATCTTACAACGGAACTGTCAGGTTTAACTACGGAATCAAACTACGGAACTATCATGTCTATCTACGGAACTCCATACTACGGAATCGAACTACGGGACTGTCAGGTCTATCTACAGAAGTGAATACTACGGAACTGTGGCAATGCTAAAATAACTCATAATTTTTGCCCTTTATTCACTTGAAAGTAGCAGAAAATCGTTTAAAATGACAGTTTTTTTAATAAGATCAGTGTTTTTCCCCTATCTCTGTGGGCTGCTGTGTCATCCCATATATCGCGACTTTTCTGTACGAAATTACGGTTCGGCATAAACATCGCGGTGCGGATTATGCGGCGATTTTTTCCTGAATTTCACGGCCTGCGGATTACACAAAGAAAACCGGTACAGGTCCTTACTGCAGAACTTAGAGCATGCTTAATAGAAATTTTTGAAACGAAATAAAAATAAAACGCAAACATTAACAATAGTGCGAATGAAAAATCTCAAATAAGGAAACTAATGACAACCTTGTTGAAGGCAATGCATACATTGCAAATAAACATCCCATGTTAATGAACGAAGCTCTCGTCTTTCAAAGTAGTAAGATTTCTCTGAGAATGCAGTAGGTGAGGTTTCATGTTTCATGTCGTGAAACATTCAACTGCGCAATTTAAAGCTTGTCCTAGCTAATCAAATTGTAAGAGGAGCATTGGATTTTAACTTCATAGGAGCGCTATCGGAAACTCGGAAAGGCGATCATTGAAGGGATGTCTCTCGTTAACAGTTGTGTGAAGACAGCAGAAAAATGTATTTTACGAGTACTGAGAAAGGAAAAATACATTGCATCTAAAGAATTGGACTTGTATGCTCATTAAACTTCCAGAACTCATTATTCTAATTAGCTCGTTTTGAGCCACAATTTGAGAGCTATGTAAGATGATCTGATAAGAACTTTAAATTAGAAATGAACAAATTATGCTTCGAATCGTGTGGGGAGGGGGGACGACACAAACTATTTGATAAATAACCCGAAGTCAAACGTATAGCTAAGGTTGCTTGTGTTCATAAAGCGTTTAAACTTGATCCTCGAAAATCATTGCACGACATCTCCTATGGGGCCTACCATAAAGTACGTCCGAGATGATAGGGGGAGAGAGGGTGTTCCTGCTGCTTTCCGACCCATGCGTGTGTCGTAACGCGTTAACTTCTACATTTTTCAAAGGAGGAAAAAAAAGTTTATATACATAAATCTGTAGTGGATATCAGTCACTTTATGTATATATCATTAAAAGACCCACTGGTGTGGCCTAACCAGCGCTGTATTGAAACAGTTACGACCCCACCGGTGGGTCGTAATGCACTACAAAAAAATCGCCGAAAAACGTCGCCACAGCAAACTTGTTTAATACTTAAAACAAGTTAGTAAAATCGTGCAATGCATTGATTATGATACGCTTTCCAACATACCAGAAATTATTACTCAAGTTATGTGGATAATGGCTGTGGAATAAATCTCGCTCCTGTGTCCTGACCTTTGACCCCATCTCGATGATATTCAACAGAACCGGTTCACTATACCTCCGGAACAACATGATAAAGTTTTGTTGCAATAAAAGCAGTTTTACTCAAGTTATGAGAATAATGGCTGTGGAATAAATCTGGCTTTTGTGCAATGACCTTTGACCCCATTTCGTTGATATTCAACAGAACCGGTTCACTATATCTCCGGAACAACATGATAAATGTTCTGTCGCAATCCAAGCATTTTAGGTAAGTTATGATGCACAAGAGCAATGGAATGGATCCCACTCCAGTGTCCTGACCTTTGACCCCATTTCACCCATTTTCCATAGGGTTCGTCCCCAGTGGCTCCCTACCACATACTAAAATTTCATCGAAATCGAACCATTTTTACGCAAGTTATGACGCATAAAGGCAATGGAATATATCCCGCTTATACCCTGCCTGACCTTTGACCCCATTTCGCCTATTTTCAATAGGGTTCGTGCCCAGGTGGTTCCCTACCACATATTAAAGTTCATCGAAATCGAACCATATTTACGCATGTTATGACGCACAAAAGCAATGGAATGGATCCCGCTTTTATGTCCTGATCTTTGACTCCGTTTCGCCCATTTTGAATAGGGTTCGTCCCCATGTGGTTTCTTACCACATACTAAAATTTCATCGTAATCGAACCATTTTTACGCAAGTTATGACGCATAAGGGCAATGGAATATATCCCGCTCTTATGCCCTGCCTGACCTTTGATCCCATTCCGCCTATTTTCAATAGAGCTCGTGCCCAGGTGGTTCCCTACCACATACTAATATTTCATCGAAATCGAACCATTTTTACGCAAGTTATGACGCATAAAGGCAATGGAATGGATCCAGCTACTATGTCATGACCTTGACCCGATTTCACCCATTTTCAATAGGAATCGTCCCCAGGTGGTTTCCTACCACATACGAAAATTTTATCGAAATCGAACAATTTTTACGCAAGTTATGACGCATAAGAGCAATGGAATGGATCCTGCTCCTATGTCCTGACCTTTGACCCTGCTTCACCCATTTTCAATAGGGTTCGTCCCCAGGTGGTCCTCTACCACATACTAAAATTTCGTCGAAATCGAACCATTTTCACGTGAGTTATCGTGCGGACGGGCGGACGGACAGACGGACGGACAAAGCTGGAGCACATACGCTTCTTCAACCTACGGTTGGAAAGCGTAAAAAAGGTATAAAATATTTCATATTTTTGATTATATTTAGCTAAACCAGAATATTAATACACATTGCCCTTGCGCCATAAAACTTAACCAATTAACCAACCAGAATATTAATATTAAGTTCTCATATTTGTACTACAAAATCTATCGTGTTTTGTAGATGGTATAATCTGGAGTATTGCAACCTTGAATGCGTGCGTTTATTTGTGGATCTTTATTTCAGAATGATAAAGTTCGGGTAGCATTTGGGAATAAATTAATGCCTAAATAATAAATATTTTCTGAAGTAAAAGTGTAAATATATGGAAGATTCCTTTAAATAATTACATGTTTTCTTTCTGTTTCTCACCAGACTTCTAAAAGCAGTCGTCTAAAATAAAGGGGGTTGCGGGAGTTAGGACGTACTTTTTAGGAGGAGGGGGGTGAACAACCAGACAAAATGTGATATGGGGGAGGGGGAGTCTAAAAATAGTAAAAAATCACGGGCGTGCTTTACGGATGGCCCCTAAGTACTATTGAGATATACACTGAAGAGCCAAAACATTATGACAAGCGCATTTTTATGCAAATCGAAGCAACTGTCCGTAAAGGACGACGACTACGAAGGTCATGAACAGATATAAATAACACCTGATACTGATCTCTGTTAATACACTGCCGGAAAGCGAAAAAAGTACAACATTAAAAAATGCAGCCGCATCCATGAGATTGATGTCGTAGCAACAATTTGTTAAGAAAGGAGAGTGATCACACGTGTGAAGTGATTCAATGTTTATTTTACCTTTTTCTGCGTATTACAGTGTACAGAAAGCACATTTTAAAAATGTGTTGAACCTCCTCCAGCCTTCCAATCTGGGCTGCAATCGGTCGTACAAATGCTGGATATCACGCTGGACGATAGCATTCCATGGGCTTTCAACTTGGAAACGCAATTCAGAGATGGTCGCTGCCTACCGCGGTACGCGGAAGAGTCTTTGTCCGATCCAGTCCCAGACATGCTCGATTGCAGACAAGTCCGGAGAGCGCGCTGGCCAAGGGAGTTGGTGCACAGCCTGAAGAGCATGTTGAATTGCCCGGGCTGAGTGTGGGCGGGCGTTATCCTGCTAGAATATCGCATCGGGGATCGCACTCAAAAATGGCCGGAGCACGACTGGCTACACGATGTCGCTGACGTACGTACTGCTATTCGGTGTACCCCGTACAAACGTCAGAGTCGTACGATAGTAATAACTAATCGCTCCCCACACCATGATGCCCGGCACGGGGCCTGTGTGTCGTTGGCGGATGCGACATGGCAGAACCCGCTGATCTTGTCGCCTTCTTCGGACGCGCATGCGACCGTCAGACGCTCCCAAGCAGAATCGGCTTTGATCACTGAAGTCCACAGACCGCCATTCTTCCCTCCAATGAACTCGTTCTTGACACCACCGCAAACTTTCTTGACTGTGACCAGGGGACAGTGGTAACCGTGCCAGCGACACGCGTGCCCGTAGTCCTGCTTCCAACAAACGATTCCGCATCGTTCTGGTAGACACCCTTGGTATGACAGAGGATCGAATTTGTGACGCTGTAGCCGTCCGCTCTGCCAACGCCGCCCTCTTCATACGCCGAACCTCTCGTGCATTCGTAACTCTGTGTTGCCCGGAATTACGTCTGCGAGTGTGCAAATGCTCCTCGGACCACCGACGCTACCATCATACCACGGCCGACACCTCTCGTCCCACTCGGTCCGCAATTTCACGGAAGGACCAACCTCCTTCCCGCAGACCCACTGTACGGCCTCGCTCGAGCTCCCATAACTGAACAAATGTTGCGCGCCTGCGTTGTCCAGGCATGGCAGCTTCTTCAACGAGCACTGATCAGCACGACACCAGACGAATGACTCCATTCAGATCTCAGATCAAATGTAGAGGATTTTAGGAAGGGGTGTCTAATCCCAGGTCTTAAACAACCCTTTGAAATAGGAAGCTATGATATTTAGGCTAGCGAGGTAGAAGACGCCCTTATTTACTACCGGGGGCAGTACCCGTGGTCCGACGGCTTAAAGTGCCCATGCGACGCACGGCGGATATTTAGTGGTTCGAGCGTTCGTACCTTCCCGGGATCGAACCTGAGGTTCCCTCGTGGCAGTCACGAACGTTGACCACTAGGCTATCCGCGGCCGAGTGACTTCATTCTGCACGTCCTAGTACTAAAATACGTGCTGCGTACATTTGCATGTTGTCGTCCGAAGTGACGTCATTACTTCATCCAATGATATTCCAACTTGGATCACAATTTCTGCTGTCCTTAACAATTAACATATTATAATATAACGTTCCTACCGGCATTCCTTCTGTGTTTTCTTTTTCACTTTCCGGCAGTGTAAGTGTTATTCTTGTTCTTCAGATGGGAAAGGCAGCGGACTTAAGTGAGTTTGACAAAGGCTGAATTGTAATGACCAGACGACTGGGTCAGAACATTTCGGAGACAGCAAGGCTTATAGCGTGCTCACGGTCAACGGTGCATAGTACCTTCAAAAAAGTTGTCCAAAGAGGAAAAAACCACGAACCGCTGGCACGGTGTGGCAGACAATGGCTCGTCGATGCTAAAGTTCAGCAAAGACTACTCTATATGGTACAGGACAACGGAAGGGATACTGTGCCGCAACTCTTCGGTAATTTGAATGCTTGTGACAGGAGTAATGCGTCACAAAGCACAATACATCGAACCCTGCTGAAAATGGGACTGCGTAGCCTCAGACTGCTCCATGTGCCCATGGTAACCTCAGTTCACCTTCGAAAGTGCCTACAATGGGCGCACGAGCATCAAAACTGGACCCTGAATGATTGGAAGAAGGTCGTCAGGTCCGGACGAATCTCGTTTTGTGGTGAACCATGTGAACCGCCAGCTATGTGTGCGTCGTTTACCTGGAGACGTGTTGGCACCAGGATTCACTGTGGGACTAAAACAAGCCAGTGGAGGAAGTGTAATGCTTTTGTAAATGTTCTTCTGCAAAATCCTGGGTCCAGTCATACATGTGCAGGAAACTATGACGTCTACCATCTACTTTAACATCATTGCAGACCAGGTACATCCTTTCATGGCAGAAGTATTCCCCTCTAGTAGAGCCTTCTTTGAAAAGGATAATGAGCCATGCTACACTGCTCGGGTTGTTCGGGAATGATCCACGGAGAATGCAGAACACTTCCAGGAAACTATGACGTCTACCATCTACTTTAACATCATTGCAGACCAGGTACATCCTTTCATAGCAGCAGTATTCCCCTGTAGTAGTGTTTTTTTTTTCAGAAGGATAATGAGGAATGCTACACTGCTCGGATTGTTCGGGAATGATTTATGGAGAATGCAGAGCATTTGCAGGAAACTATGACTTTTACCATCTACTTTAACGTCATTGCAGACCAGGTACATCCTTTTATGGCAGCAGTATTACCCTCTAGTAGTGCCTTCTTTGAGAAGGATAATGAGCCATGCTACACTGCTCGGATTATTCGGGAATGATCCACGGAAAATGCAGAACACTTCCAGGAAACTATGACGTCTACCATCTACTTTACCATCATTGCAGACCAGGTACATCATTTCATGGCAGCGGTATTTCCCTCTAGTAACGACTTCTTTCAGCAGGATAATGTGCCATGCTACACTGCTCGGATTGTTCGGGAATGATCCGCGGAGAATGTAGAAGACTTCTTCCAAGCATCGACCTAACCTCCAAATTCCGCACACATCAATCCAATCAAGCATTTGTGGTTTATGATGGAACAGCAAATCCGATCTGCGGCTGCTCAACCACGTAAATTACAAGAGTTAAAGGTTCTGCTCGTACATTGTAAAAAAAATTCTGAAATTCACGAACAACTTTCCGTCATTTCTTTCGTGAATTAACGGAGCATATTTCTGATACAACCTTTTCCGTGAAATGACGGAAAGAAACCTGAATTTCATGGATTTTTCGTACCACGGGAAAATTCTGAATTTCCAGAAACCTTTCCGCAGTTTGTTTCTTATATTGACTGTAAATTGCCGTTTTAGAGGTGTGTCGACGGAAATTATGAATTTACAGAAACCTTTCCGCAATTCCTTTCGTATATTAACGGAAAATCTCCGTTCTCACTTTTTCCGCATCCGTATGACGATAAATTACCGGTAATAGGAGCGATTCGTCGGAATACTTGAGGTTTGATTAACTTTTAAATTTCAATCGTCTATCGAATTTTGAAATTCCTTAGCGAGATCGGATATTGTGGATAGCATATCACATGAATTTCGTTTATTGTGGCACAGGATATTTCTCCTCCTCTCCCCTATTTTGTGCCCCAGCTATTTAATATACACTATATTGACAAAAGTCACCGGACACCTGTTCAAAAGCAAATGAACGGATCCGCTGCGTTGCTAAGATGCGCGATACAGCTGCAAACGGTATAAAAGCGATCATATCGCACTGTGAGGTTGAATGAAAATGTCGCGGGGTGAGAGAGCTGACTTTGAGAAAGGAAAGATTCTTGAGTGTTATATTAGTGGGTTGACCACTAGAGAAACCGAGAGGCGTTTAAACATACCCTAGTCAACTTTTTTGGATGTACTGAATAAGTGGAAGACACATGGCGTACCTGAAGCAGCAAAACGTACCGGCAGACCAAAGAAAATCAGTGATAGAAGACGTCGAAGCCTCAAGAGAGTCGTTGCAGCTAATCGACGGAGTACTGCACAAGACCTCAGTGTACAGGTGATTAAAAATGCTGGAACCTCGGTATGTACACGTACCATTTGCAGAAAACTTCATTATATGGGTTACCGTGGTCGTGCAGCTGATCATAAGCCTTCCATCTCCACTCAGAATGCTACTCTTCGTTTAGCGTGTTGTAAAGAACATTTATCGTGCACCGTAGATCAATGGAAACGGGTCCTATAGACTGATGAATCCAGATACACGATCCATCAGTCTCATGGCCGTGCGTGGGTATGGAGGCAGCCGGGGGAAAGCTATGTACCGCAGTGTACTGTTCCTACGGTCAAGTTTGGAGCTGGCAGTTTACTCGGGTGAGAGTGTTTTTCGTGGTATGGTCCCGGCCCATTAGTTATCATTAACAAACCTGTTAACCAGCACTTCTACCTCGATATTCTGGACAATTATGCCCTACCAACTCTGTGGCATTACTATGGGACCAAGCCTTGTTGGTACCACCAGGATAATGCACCAAGCCATAAACCAAGGACTGTTACGGCGTGGTTTGACGATAATTCCGTATCGTGTGTGGACTGGCCAGCACAGAGCCCCGATCTTAATCCCATAGAACACCTATGGGATGAATTAGAGCACCGCATAGGAAGTTTGGAAGCAAAGCCTACTGCTAAGCAACAGTTAGCGGCAGCATTATGTACTGAATGGAAGCGCATAGCTATCGCTGTGTTCCAAAACATTGTCGAAAGCCTGTCTCGAAGGGTCAGTGCATGCATTAAGGCCAAAGGTGGACCGATACCGTACTAATGTATGTCAATAAATGCTGTGTTGTGTTGCTCTTCTAGGTGTCCGGTGACTTTTGTCAATATAGTATATATATATAGTTAAAGGTAGGTAAAAACCAAATACCCAAGGACAGTACTCAGTGCTGAGTTCTGTCCGTGTGTATTTGGTTTTTGCTCAGTACTGAATTTACAGTCCGTGGGTATTTGGTTTTTACTCAGTACTCAATACTGTCCGTGGGTATTTGGTTTTTTACCTACCTTTCACTGACATCAGAAAAGCTGCTCTCGCCATGTACTGGTACTCTCCTGATGAAGACAGTTCATGGTTTACCCTTTATGTTTATTAATTTGTCCTTTGTCCATCTGTTGAGGTTTTTTGAATTGTCATTATGTACACTTTATATATTGCTTCACCGTCTGACCATATGCTGCTTCGGACGTAAGCTATTTTATTGTTTATTGTGTCATGTTTCTGTTCAGTTTTTTGGATGTTATAGCTTTAACTTGTTTTTTATGCTACGTGTGTGTGTGTGTGTGTGTGTGTGTGTGTGTGTGTGTGTGTGTGAGCATTTATTTGTAAAATAATGCTATAAAAAAATTCGTTTCACCTTTTTTAAAGATAACTGAAAGTCATTGTCAGTTTAAAAAATCACGATGAAAAATGCTTGATTTGTGAAAAGTCTTCCTACAGAAAAAATATTGCAAACCTATTCAGAAAAATAATAAACTCCAACAGAAAATAGCATGACTAAATAACTCGCATTAATGACAAAAAACAAAATTTCATCGTCGCCGAATTCGTTTTAGGATGTACGTGAATCCGATTGCCGAGTGCTTGTGGCTCAGTTGTTAAAGGCCCGAGTTACCTGTTGAGCCAGCTCTAATGACGGGGTTCGATCCTGACCTCAGCGGAAGGATTAACTGAGGTAAGGGCTACACAGGGTCGTCGATTTTGCGGAATTTCAGTTTAAATACGGAAAAATCTGAAATGGACTTTTCTGAAATAAACGGAATTTCTGTCTACGGGAAATCTGTGAAAATTCGGAAGTCAGAATAAACGGGCACTTTTAAAAACGGAAATTTCTGAAAAACACGGATACCTACCGGCAACTTTGCTGCAGGTTATTTTCAGAAATTTTCCGTGAATTCGCACCATTTATTTTTTACAGTATAACGTGTTGGTAATAAATACCACGAAAAAACTTTAGAAATCTTGTAGCGTTAATGTCTCGCCGGGTAAGAGCTGCTTTGGTTGCACATGGAGGACCAACATCATATTTCGCAGGTAGTCATAATGTTTTGGCTCTTCGGTGTATATAAGTGAATTATCCTAGCTGCGCAAATGTTTAAGGTGAACGTCAAGATATTTTGCTTCCTGTACTTCCAATGGAAAAGCTTCTGTACACATTTTCTTCGCAATTAATGCATTCCCAAGGATGAAAACGTGAACATCGATTAAAATAGCTTCATTTTATAACTTGGAATACTTAATATTTTCTAAAACATAACTATAATTATGCAATCCAGCATTTGTTTGTCTACTGATGTCATCAAAGTACAGGTCGCGCCATCGTTTTTCTGGTTTCAACACCACCAAACGAAAAGTTATTGATTTTTTATATAATTATGGTTATGTTTTAGAAAATATTAAGTATTCCAAGTTATAATATGAAGTAATTTTAATCGATGTTCAAATTTTCATCCTTGGGAACACGCTAGTTGTAAAGGAAACGTGTACAAAAGTTTTTCCATTGGTAGTGTAGGAAGCAAAATTACTTGACATTCACCTTAAGGGAAGAAAATTTAAGTTCGCTTGGGTTCTAATCTAGCGAAAGATACACATCCTGTGCTCTCTCTCTCTCTCTCTCTCTCTCTTTCTCTCTTTTTCTGACAATCATTATCCATTCTTGTAAAATGGACCAAAATTAGCAAAAGAGAAAATGTTTCTAGTCTCTTATGATCATGTAAATCGCTGAGAAAGAAAATGCGGCGATGGGTTTAGAGGTGGCTTTTCGTATAAGTAAAACTGTAAGTGTTATTGGCAAATCAATTTAACGATTCTGTGATACGAGCAGTTTTGATCAGTGATGCAATGCTCATAGAAGCAAGGCTGCGCGCGCGAAAGACAGTACAATAAGTTTAGAAGGAAAACAAACGCACATCCAGAGTTAGAAAATTGGGTTCCTGTTTTGTTATCACTGCCAAAAAGCCATCAGAAATCGCTAGCAAGACGTTTCACAGCTTGGTTGCCGAGTGTGAAAGAAGATGCGACGGCAAAAAGAGAATCGCAAAAATGCATCGAAAAATAGCTACTACTCTAAAAAGAACTATGTGTTCAGAGCGACGAGTTCTCTCTGCGACCTCTTTAGTGATCGCAGAACAAAAAAGTTGTTGAGCTTTATACTTTTTAATCAACACATATTCGTGAGCAGAAGACGTGAGTTCTTTTATCTTTCTCTCCGCGTATATCTGAACAGAGTCAAGTAGAGTCTATCATTTTTTGTACGTGTGTAACAAACCACGCCCTCATCCAGAGAATTTCGAGAACCTGAGTAAAAGGAACCGGAGAAACCGATAAAATATGCACGATATTTTTGTAAAAAAACATCGTGCATATGTTATCGGTTTCTCCGTCCACAACTCCATCCGTCTGTGGGCACCATATCTCTGCAACTATTAGTCCGATTTGAAAAATTATTTTTGCATTGGGAAGCATGAAATGTGCGACGGACGTCCCTTCA
The DNA here is from genome assembly GCA_039090855.1 of Macrothele yani. NCBI lineage: Eukaryota > Metazoa > Arthropoda > Arachnida > Araneae > Macrothelidae > Macrothele > Macrothele yani. The sequence goes on from CM076996.1 coordinate 124,006,224, forward strand.
TTCCGTTTTTTTTTTTTTTTTTTACGATGTAGAATTTTGCCGCTAGACGGCGTAAATGTAGATGATATCGAATTCAAAATACACTTTATTCCATATATTTGCTCCTCAACATCCGATTACAAAATTATTTTACCATTCCATTCCATTTATGTTGAAGAGTATTTTAGGCATAGCCACGTTTTCCAGTAACTCATAGGTTTTCCATTAGGGGGCGCAAAAATAAATTGTGTTTTCCCCGATATCATCATCATCATCATTGTCAACCATTATCAATCCACTGCTGGACGAAGGTCTCCCCAAGTTTCCTCCACAACGGTCTGTCTTGTGCCAGTCTCCTCCATGTCACTCCCGCATATTTACGAATTTCATCCACCCATCTCCCATGTGGTCTTTTTCTGGGTCTTTTCCTGTCCCTTGGATTCCCCGATATACCTACTTCTAAAACTCCAATTTGAAAAATTCTTTCTTCACCGGATACAACTCATGATGGAAATAGTTTTGCATAAAATCTCTAAACCAGGGGGCGTAAGTGTTAATTTCTCCTTCTGGTGTATTTGCATCAAAATCTGAGCTTCTAAAATTTCGATTGAAAAATTCGTTCGTGGACAGTTACCACTCACGTCGATAAACCTTTTAGGAATATTTTCTTCTTAAAATATCGCATAGTTTCTCCCCACCAGGGCGTAGACCTATATCTTATTTTTATTAATATCTCTGCTTCTAATGGTCCGATTTGAAAAATTCCTTCTTTGTTAGACAGAATGTCCGGTGCGACATGTTTTTCATATAATTTCAGAATTTTCAAATAATTCATAGACTTCCCGCTAGGGGGCATAAAGGTAAACTGCGTTTCTCTCGATATCTCTGCTTCTAAAACTCCGATTTGAAGAAATCTTTCTGCACCGTATACAGCTCCTGATGGGAAATCTTTTGCATATAATTTCTAATTTTTGGTAAAAAAAATAGTTTGGCCACCAGGGGTCGTAAATGTTAATTTCCGCCTCTGATGTATTTGCAGCAAAATCTGAGCTTCTAAAATCTCGATTGAAAAAAATCCGTTCGTGGACCGATACTACTCACGTCGATAAACCTTTTCGGAATATTTTTTTCTTAAAATAATGCATGATTTCTCCCCCAGGAGGCGTAGATGTATATTTTATTTCTGTCAATACCTCTACTTCTAAGAGTCCTATTTAAAAAATTCCTTCTTTTATTGTAGGATAGCGTTTTCGACTCGAAATATTTTTCACGTAATTTCAAAAGTTTCAAGAAATTCATAGACTTTCCGCTAGGGGCGTTTAAGTAAATTGCGTTTCCCCGATATCTCTGCTTTCAAAACTCCGATTTGAAAAATTCTTCCTGTATCGCATAAAACTCCTGATGGGAAATGTTTTGTATGCAATTTCTAATATTTGGTAAAGAATGGTTTGGCCACCAGGGGGCATAAGTGTTCATTTCTGCTTCTGGTGCATTTGCAGCAAAATCTGAGCTCCTGAAAACTCTGCTGAAAAAATTCTTTGCTGGATCGATACCGCTGACATCTTAAAACTTTTTGAGAATACTTTCTTCCTAAAATAATGCATGTTTCTTCCGCCAGAAGGCGTAGATGTATATCTTATATTTGTCGGTATCTCTGCTTCTAAGAAACCGATTTGAAAAATTCTTTCTCTGCTGCAGAACGTTGCCCCTGAGAAATGTTTCTCATATAATTCAAATTTTAATTACGGCACTAGTCTGCATCTAGAGGGCGTAAGTTCCTAATTAAACCCAATACCCCTGAAATTTTATTTACAATATTATGTATATTAATATTCCATTTTAAATCATCCTCAATTATTATTACCAAATATTTCATATTATTGACTATTTCAGGGGTTCAATTTCCCAGAAAAATAGATGGTAGTTCAACAATCTGTTTGTCTTGCTTTTTTAAAAATCAGAATTTTAGTAATTTCCTGTGGCATCATCCGCAAATAAAATTAAATCCTCATTACCTTCAATGTAAAAAATGTCATTAATATAAATTAAAAAAGTAATAGCCCCAGAATTAAGCCCTGCGGTACTCCTACTTCATTAATTAACTTTTGAAATTTTGTTTTATTAATCTGTACATATTGTTTCCTATTATGTAAGTAGTAGTAGTCTAATAAATTGTAATATTGATTTCTTAGTCCATTATTATAGAGTTTATCCAAAAGTTTTCCACGACGCAGCTTCGGTGGCGCAGTGGTCTAAGCGATGGCATCTGATCATTCGTCCGAGATGGGTCCGGGTTCGAATTCCGGTGAATGTTGTGTTTGTCTTACGGCCCTGGCTCTCTCCGTTCCCTGGAACCTGTGACCCTAAATTAGGAACGGGCGACTGCTTATAGCCCACTGAGTTGCTCACGGTGGTCGTTAAACCTCCAATCAAAAAAAAAAAAAGTATCCCACGATCGACCTTATCAAATGCCTTTCTAATGTCTAAGAATATTGCAATGGTTACTAATCCCTTCTTTTCTATTATTTAGTGTGATATTCTGAAATGTTAAAATGGCTATTTCTGTTGATTTCTCTTTTGAAATCCATACTGATTTTTATTAATAATTTATTATTTCTCAAAAACCCTACCTTTTACCTAATAAACCCTATATAATAGGCTACGTCTGTCCCTAACGTTCTGACGTCATTCAGTACTTGCATCGCTATCTGCTTTTATCCAGTGGCCGAAATAGGAACTAAGCTCAGCGCTATCGCACGATGCGTAAAATCAAGGAGAAATACCGGAAAATAAAATAAAGTTAGCAAGACAAACGGCTTCATCTGTGGCAACACGTACGTGCTCGAAACACTGTCTGCGACGTTTGTTCTGTTGCGTACGTGTTATGTCGTGTTTTATTTCATTTTCTTCGCATTGCAGAGTAATTTCATGAAAAGGAATCAGCGTTATTTTATTTCATAAAAAGAAATTCATAAAAATTCACAGCTTTATCTCCCGTGCATGATACGAGCTATGAGCTAGTCTTGTATATAATTGTTTTTTCTTTCAAAATCATAGCAAAAAAAGATAAATTAGAAATTGGTCTGTAATTATTTATACCATCTATGGGGAGGCGCATTGTCCTTCTGGAAATGTCCACTGCTCTGTGGGTCCATGATGGCCATGAACGGATACAAAAGGTCTGCAAGGATGTACCCGTGACGTACACCGTTCAGAGAAACATGTAGATGTTCTAAAGGTCTCAACGTGTACCGGTTGAACACGCCCCAGAGCATAACCGATCCTCTACCAGCCTGAACAGTTCCTTGTTGACATGCCTGACTCGTCGGTTCGTGAGGTTTCCGCCAGATCCGTACCTTCTCGTCTGCGTGACATAACTGGAAACGGGACTTATCTGTTTAGAAGACCATTCTCTAACCTCCCTCGTTGAAGTTGGGGGTGAGTTGTGCCATCGTCGCTCTCCGGTTGGGGACAACTATGCGAGACAGACGTCAACGACCACGTTGATCCATCAGCTTTCTCCTCCCACAGCGCTATCCACGATGCGATGTTACTCCGGAAATGGCGCATTCTCAATACACTTTTGACACTGTCGAACGGGGATACTGTAATTCCTGTACCACCTCTGAGATAAAGTAACCCATGCATCAAGCAGACCACTACCATCCCTCTTTCAAGATCTGTTTACTCGCGACGAGTATACATACTGATGTCGAATTACCATCAGCGTCAATATAGTGATGTCCTCCAACCTACACTGAAGAGCAATTGAATTAGAGATACCTGTCTAGTAACGTGTAGCACCACCTTTCGCACTTATGGCGGCGGCGATTCGTCTCGGCATGGACTCGACAAGACACCGAAAACGGTGGGAAGGCATACGTATCCACGACCCCTGAACAAGTTCCCACAGTTCACGAAGATTTGATGGAGGGGGTCAGAGCCTCGAACATCTCTCTCGATGGGATTAAAGTCAGGTGACCTATCTGGCCAAGGAAGCGAGGTCACGTCGCTGGAGTGTTCATCCAACCATTCGGATGCAATTTGGGCGCGATGGCACGGTGCTTTGTCTTGTTGCAGGATGAGGTCCCCAGTGGGATGCTGAAGACGCACAAACGAGAGCAAATGGTCGTCCAGGATATCCCGGTAACGTTGACCTGTGAGGGACGATGTCACACGTACCAGGGGTTGGTCCCATTTCAGTCCACGTAAGCAGTCCCCAGACGAAAATGCCATCCCCACCAACTTGAAGAGTACCCTGCTGGCAAGGAGGATCCATCGCTTCATATGGTTTGCGCCGTACTCGTATCCTGCCATCCGCATGTACCAACGTGAATGCCGCCCCGGTGGCGCAGTGGTCTAAGGCGCTGGCCTCTGATCATTCGTCCGTAAGGGGTCCGGGTTCGAATCCCGGTCAGGCATGGATGTTGTGTTTGTCTTACGGCACTGGCTCTCTCCCTTCCCTGGAACCAGTGACCCTAAATTAGGGACGGGCGACTGCTTATAGCCCATTGAGTTGCTCACGGTGGTCGTTAAACCTCCAATCAAACAAACAAACAAAACCAACGTGAATCTCGACTCATCAGTCCAGGCACCATTTTTTCACATGTCTAGGTTCCAGTGGCGATGTTCCCGCGCCCATGCTAATCTTTGCACCATGTGATGTGCGGTCAGCAGCGGTACCCTCGTGGGACGATGGCTTCCGTACCCCATAGCGAGGAGATGGTTCTGGATGGTATGGCTGCTTACACGTTTTTGTGCACCAGCGTTAAATTGCCGAGTGATTTCTTGCACTGTATCCCGTCTATCCGCTGTTACAATGCGAGCTAGCCGACGATGACCCCGCTCATCCACACGCTGTTGTCCACTGCAGTTGGGCCTTGCAGGGATGGTTTTACCGGATATTCGATGTACTCACCGTGCACCCGTGACACAGTGGCTCGTGAAAATCCCAGTGCCTGCACGACTTCCGAGATGGAGTGACCCATTCGTCGGACCCCGACAATTTGCCCACGACCAAATGCGTATACTGTGTCCGACTCTTACTGCTTCCCGTCGCAACACTCCTTATATTGTCGGATCGCTGCATACGTGATGTCGTTTCCGGTTACAGGGCCGCCCACAGCGCCACATTTGCATAACGCCATCTGTCTCTAATTCAATTGTTCTTCAGTGTATGTAGTACTTGCCAAGCGGTGGTTGTCGAGAGAAACGATAGCGCCGCGTTACCAAGGAACCAGGTATCTCATGATTTCTGTCCTCTGAGTTATATCGTAGACTGAAGTGCAAGAAGTCATCAGATACGTACCTAGTATCATGTAGGACCTCCTCTAGCCCGGCGAAGTGCAGCAACTCGACATGGCATTGATTCCACCAGTGACTGGAAGACTTCTAAAGAGATGAACCATGCCATTTGAACATCCCTGGTATTTGTACGTGTGGATCTTGGGTGCGAATGGAGCTTTCCACCACTTCTCATAAGCGCTCTTTTGGGTTGATGTCGGGCTAACGTGGTGGCCACACCATCCGTCGGAACTGTCCAGAATGATCCTCGAACCAATTTTGGACAACTTGATGACATGGTGCATTGTCCGCTTGGAACATCCAATTTTCGTTGGGGTACATGAAGTCCATGAAGGGCTGCAAATGGTCACCCAGCAGAGCAACAAAGCTATTACTAGAGAATGACATGCTTGTGAGGACCAGAGGACCTAAACTGCGCCAATTAAAGACAACCCACAGATGTATGGAACCATCACCAGCTTGCTCAGTGCCTTGTTGACAGCTTGGGTCTATGGCCTCATGGGGTCTGCGCCACACCCGAACCCTACCATCAACTCGTGACAACTGGTAGCCTGACTCATCGGTGCACGCCACACGTTGCCAGCCTTCCAGGGTCTAATTACCGTGTTCAGGAGCCCAGGTGAGGCGCATTGTCCAATGTCGTGGTGTTAACAAAGGCACTCTGGTGGGTCTTCTGCTCCCATACCCCATGGACGCTAAATTACGCTGCACTGACCTGATGGATATGTCTCTGGTACCTCTCGCATTGAATGTGGATGTTATTTGAGCCAGTGCCGCTTGTCTGTTAGCATGGGCAATCCTGGTCAGAGGCTACTGGTTACGGTCATTCAGCTCCCGTGGTCGGCCACTGCGCTGTCTACGGTGGGTGGTAATGCCTTCCATGAGGTGTTCTAGGTAAACACGTGACACCGTGGATCGAGAAATGTTGAATGTTCGCACAACTTCGGAAATTGAATGTCCCATCCATCTGGCTTCCATTACCGTTCCTTGTTCAAACTCCGATAATTCACGTCGGTTTGCCATAATCCTACTGGCGGTTGTTCATCCTGACTTACGAGATTACACCTCGCAACTGATAAAAATTGTGGCTCGCGTCGAAGACTTTATAGGACGGCAGGGCCAGTTAAAAATTTGCATACTGCTATCCCATGACTTTTGGCACTACAGTGTATAATGGAAATACACTATCTACCAACAAGTAATTGGACACTCCTGCAATCGACGATATCTGCAGTCCTGATACACGTCACGGCCGCCGCCGTTAAATATCGTGCGGGAAACAACAACGCAACCAGTCGCATGCAAGATGCCACGCAGTTCGGAGCTCTCTGATTTCGAGAAAGGTGTAATCGTCGGGTATCACAGAAATGGCCGATCTATACGTGACATATCCAGCGAGTTGAAGTACCCAAAATCGACAGTGGCCTACCTGATTGGCAAGTGGAAGATGAGAGGTGGCTGTCGGAATGTGCCCCGACCCGGCAGACCCACAAAACTGGGAGTTAGAGACCGACGGGTGCTGGCCAGAGAAATTCGGAAGAACCGCACCTCATCGATGGGCCACGTCCACGAGGAGTTTTAACAGGCATCCGGGAGTGTTCTTTCGATGAATACCATCAGTAAGGAAGCCCATCTGCTCGGTTATCATGGACGTTAATTACTTAGAGGCGTGCTGTCTCCGTACGATATCATCAAACCAACATCTCTGACTGTACAATAAAAAACTTTATTTACAATAAAAGACATGATTTTAAAATATTTAAAAAATGGCAAGATCTTTCGGGGCTACAATAGCACCCGTCCTCAGGCCACCCAACAGTGCCACAAAGCATAGGGAAGTGCTGCAATATATAACCAGTCTCCCCCGCGAGACCCACAATACATTTGTTCAAAACCGCAGGTGATGCCAATTGAGAAAAAACAGCAGAACAAAAGTAATATGTACAAATGATATAATCGATTAAGTAAGGTCCTCTTCTTCAGTTTTTTGAATGGGAGAAGTAATTATTTTTCTCCATTGTCTAGGAACAAAAACAGGTAAGTCCAAGTTACAACAGGTATTACCATAAGAGATTATATACAGACTCTCGGTAAAAAAGACGGTTTGTTTGCTTACATTGGAGGAGAGTACTATTGTATTAGGCCAATCGGGAGAGTAACCTCCCTGGCGAACAGCTGTAGTAAATGAAGTAGAAATGCAGTCAGTTCGAAGTGCATATTTATGTTCAGACAATCTAATGTTCAGACTTCTAAGGGTAGAACCTATGTAGTATTTGATATCTTCGTTAGGAGCCGAGGGAAGCAATGGGATACGATATATTCCTGCTTTATTCAAAGTGGTAACTTGATCTCTGTCGTTACGTATGGTAGAAAAAATGTTTTTGGTGCAAATTCCAAATTTAATATTATATTTATTACATACCTTCCGCAATATAGAAACTACGGGAGGGATGAAATCAACTTTACCAACGTATATAGGGGGAACGACTTCCCTTGACAACGTCGTAAATCTTAGTCTTTCAAATTTCTGTAGAAGTTCCCGAAAGAAGCAGGCGGGATATCCAAATGATATGGCCATGTTCTGTATAAGAGCTAGTTCGTCCTGACGTATCTTACGGGTAGAGGAATGAGTAAATGCTCGTTTAATTAAAAAACGTAAGGCTGAAGCTTTGTGTTCCGGGGGGTGCGAAGAGATAAAAGGTATAAGACAAGGTGTGAAGGTCGGTTTTCTATAGACGGATAATTTGATAAGGTTTGAAGTCAAGTCACGAGTTAATAAAATGTCCAGAAAGGGTAATATACCATTTTGTTCAAGTTCCATTGTGAAGGTGATAGTAGGATATTGGTTGGACAGACATGTGGTAAATTCGTTCAGAAGTACCATGGAGTGAGGCCAAAAGACCAACATATCATCCACGTATCTTAAGAGGAGTGCCGGTTGATTCGTGAATTGGCTCAGAACTTTATCTTCCAATGACTGCAGTAAAATTTCGGCCAGAACAGGGGAGAGAGGAGACCCCATTGGTGCCCCCTCAGTTTGTTGGTAGAATTGGCTATCAAATTTGAAATAAGAACGTTTTGCAACCAATTTCAAAGCAGAAATGATTGCATCAACCTCCAAAGGGGAAATTGAGTTATCAGCAAGCAATTTCCCTTCAATAATCGAGTGGACTACTTCAAGTGGAACATTTGGAAACAGAGACACTACATCAAGAGAAGCCATAACAAATGAGTTTCCCTTGGGATCAAAAGATTTTATTCGCGTTAATGCCTGAGTAGAACTATTAATGGAAACTGAAGAATTTGCTATAAGTGGTTTTAAGTAAGTTGCTAAAGCTCTCTCCAATGTACGGGTGGGGCTAGCATACCCCGAAATCAACAGTCTGAGGGAGTGGTCAGGTTTGTGGGTTTTGATTTTCCCGAACAACTCAGGGACTCTAGTACCTACAGGAGGCTTCATTTTAGTAGAAATGGACTTAGGCAAGAGACCCCGGTTCCTGAGTTTACTTAACTCAGCTACAGTCGCATTTGTCGGGTCAGAGCGAAGTATCCGATGTGGAATCAGAGCTATTGCTTGGTACATCTTATTGTAGTAATCCTTGCGATCTAATAAAATAATTTGCTGGGACTTGTCAGCGCTAATGATTGAGAGATCCGGGTTTCGAGAAAGTTGTAACAATTGGTTGCGTTCATATTTTAGAAATGAAGAAGTTTTATCAGAATTTGAAAGGGAGTCAGCTAAGGCATAACGAGTGATATCTTGTTCCTTCTCTGGCAAGGCCCCAATGACATTCTCTATCTGAGGTAAAGATTGAAATGGTCGAAAAGTTAAAACTGGATAGCTGAATTTGAAACCACGATTGAGGGCCGAACGTTGAATATCAGATAACACTATGGAGCTATAGTTGATGAAAGAATCAGGTAAATCACGATTAGTGGTTCTGTAGCTGAAGTTCTTAGGTTGGAACAAGTGAGGGCGTGTAGAAACCAGATTGCATAATTTACGAGTGTGTCCTTGATTCATGGTGTTTATTAAAGTCTGTATAGTGGTAAAGAAAACCAACAAAGTCTTACCTAATAAAATAGGATGGGAAAGTCTGGATAGTTGAGTATAAGCATTGTAGGATTTAAGGTTTAACAAGTCCAGGTAACTTCTTTTTCTCCTTATTTCTTTGGTCAGTCGTTTTTGTTGAGCATTAACAATTACGTGTGCATCCTGTTGAGATATGGCAAAGGTTCGTATTCGCAGGAACTTGGGCACCACACCGAGTGAACGGCAGTTGAGTAGAAAACTAAGGTGAGTCTCACAGCGGGCTAGTTTCCGTCGGATGTCTGATACTATGGACCTTGTGATACTATGTGTGAGGGATTCTGGTAGAATCTGTAGCACTTTAAAGCGCACGTAGCATGGAAGCTGCAACCAAGACCTTCTGTAACATCCGACGGAAACTAGCCCGCTGTGAGACTCACCTTAGTTTTCTACTCAACTGCCGTTCACTCGGTGTGGTGCCCAAGTTCCTGCGAATACGAACCTTTGCCATATCTCAACAGGATGCACACGTAATTGTTAATGCTCAACAAAAACGACTGACCAAAGAAATAAGGAGAAAAAGAAGTTACCTGGACTTGTTAAACCTTAAATCCTACAATGCTTATACTCAACTATCCAGACTTTCCCATCCTATTTTATTAGGTAAGACTTTGTTGGTTTTCTTTACCACTATACAGACTTTAATAAACACCATGAATCAAGGACACACTCGTAAATTATGCAATCTGGTTTCTACACGCCCTCACTTGTTCCAACCTAAGAACTTCAGCTACAGAACCACTAATCGTGATTTACCTGATTCTTTCATCAACTATAGCTCCATAGTGTTATCTGATATTCAACGTTCGGCCCTCAATCGTGGTTCAAATTCGGCTATCCAGTTTTAACTGACCATTTCAATCTTTACCTCAGATAGAGAATGTCATTGTAAGGGCCTTGCCAGAGAAGGAACAAGATATCACTCGTTATGCCTTAGCTGACTCCCTTTCAAATTCTGATAAAACTTCTTCATTTCTAAAATATGAACGCAACCAATTGTTACAACTTTCTCGAAACCCGGATCTCTCATTAGCGCTGACAAGTCCCAGCAAATTATTTTATTAGATCGCAAGGATTACTACAATAAGATGTACCAAGCAATAGCTCTGATTCCACATCGGATACTTCGCTCTGACCCGACAAATGCGACTGTAGCTGAGTTAAGTAAACTCAGGAACCGGGGTCTCTTGCCTAAGTCCATTTCTACTAAAATGAAGCCTCCTGTAGGTACTAGAGTCCCTGAGTTGTTCGGGAAAATCAAAACCCACAAACCTGACCACTCCCTCAGACTGTTGATTTCGGGTATGCTAGCCCCACCCGTACATTGGAGACTTTAGCAACTTACTTAAAACCACTTATAGCAAATTCTTCAGTTTCCATTAATAGTTCTACTCAGGCATTAACGCGAATAAAATCTTTTGATCCCAAGGGAAACTCATTTGTTATGGCTTCTCTTGATGTAGTGTCTCTGTTTCCAAATGTTCCACTTGAAGTAGTCCACTCGATTATTGAAGTGGAAATTTACTGATAACTCAATTTCCCCTTTGGAGGTTGATGCAATCATTTCTGCTTTGAAATTGGTTGCAAAACGTTCTTATTTCAAATTTGATAGCCAATTCTACCAACAAACTGAGGGGGCACCAATGGGGTTCCTCTCTCCTGTTCTGGCCGAAATTTTACTGCAGTCATTGGAAGATAAAGTTCTGAGCCAATTCACGAATCAACCGGCACTCCTCTTAAGATACGTGGATGATATGTTGGTCTTTTGGCCTCACTCCATGGTACTTCTGAACGAATTTACCACATGTCTGTCCAACCAATATCCTACTATCACCTTCACAATGGAACTTGAACAAAATGGTATATTACCCTTTCTGGACATTTTATTAACTCGTGACTTGACTTCAAACCTTATCAAATTATCCGTCTATAGAAAACCGACACACCTTGTCTTATACCTTTTATCTCTTCGCACCCCCGGAACACAAAGCTTCAGCCTTACGTTTTTAATTAAACGAGCATTTACTCATTCCTACCCGTAAGATACGTCAGGACGAACTAGCTCTTATACAGAACATGGCCATATCATTTGGATATCCCGCCTGCTTCGGGAACTTCTACAGAAATTTGAAAGACTAAGATTTACGACGTTGTCAAGGGAAGTCGTTCCCCCTATATACGTTGGTAAAGTTGATTTCATCCCTCCCGTAGTTTCTATATTGCGGAAGGTATGTAATAAATATAATATTAAATTTGGAATTTGCACCAAAAACATTTTTCTACCATACGTAACGACAGAATCAAGTTACCACTTTGAATAAAGCAGGAATATATCGTATCCCATTGCTTCGGCTCCTAACGAAGATATCAAATACTACATAGGTTCTACCCTTAGAAGTCTGAACATTAGATTGTCTGAACATAAATATGCACTTCGAAACTGACTGCATTTCTACTTCATTTACTACAGCTGTTCGCCAGGGAGGTTACTCTCCCGATTGGCCTAATACAATAGTACTCTCCTCCAATGTAAGCAAACAAACCGTCTTTTTTACCGAGAGTCTGTATATAATCTCTTATGGTAATACCTGTTGTAACTTGGACTTACCTGTTTTTGTTCCTAGACAATGGAGAAAAATAATTACCCATTCAAAAAACTGAAGAAGAGGACCTTACTTAATCGATTATATCATTTGTACATATTACTTTTGTTCTGCTGTTTTTCTCAATTGGCATCACCTGCGGTTTTGAACAAATGTATTGTGGGTCTCGCGGGGGAGACTGGTTATATATTGCAGCACTTCCCTATGCTTTTGTGGCACTGTTGGGTGGCCTGAACAGGTGCTATTGTAGCCCCGAAAGATCTTGCCATTTTTAAATATTTTAAAATCATGTCTTTTATTGTAAATAAAGTTTTTATTGTACAGTCAGAGATGTTGGTTTGATGATATCGTACGGAGACAGCACGCCTCTAAGTAATTATCTCCTAAACGTACGAATTTTTTAACAAGTATTATCATGGACGTGCTGCAGCCCACAAGCCTTTGATCACCAAATCCAATAGCGCTGCTTGGCTAACGTGGTGCAAAGAACGTCGACAGTGAACCGTTGAACAGTGGAAACAGGTTCTCTGGAGCGACGAATCAAGGTTCACCCTCTACCGTTCGGATGGCAGGGTCTGGGTTTGGCGTCTGCCTGGAGAACGCCTCCTGCCGGAATGTATTGTGCAAACTGTGAAGTTCGGCGGCCGTGGAATTATGCTATGGGGGTGTTTCTCCTAGTATGTCACGGGACTCTTGGTCGCAATTCCTGTTAGACTCAACGCCGAGACCTACTGCACCATTTTGGATGACCATGCGCTTCCTACGTTGTGGCAGTTTTACGGGGTGGACCCATGTTACTTTCAGGATGACAATGCCGCCTGTCATGTTGCGAGGTCCACCATGGCTTGGTATGGTGACAGTGGGGTTAATCGAATGGACTAGCTTGCGCAGAGCCCGGACCTTAACCCTATCGAGCACCTCTGGGACGAGTTGGAGCGTCGACTTGTGGGGTGCCCCACCGTCTGAAATCGGTGAAGGAACTGACCTGTCATCTCCAAGCCGAGTGGAAGAAAATACCGCTAGCCGTCGTACTAGCCTGGTTGAGAGTATGCCCCGGAGGGTCGCAGCTGTAATCGCCGCTCGTGGAGGCTCCACGAACTATTGAAGGTGAATAAACTTCGTTTTCCTTTGCTCTCACAGGTGTCCAATTACTTGTTGGTAGATTGTGTACCTTCTGATATGCATTCTAACGTTAGATAGTTCTGCTAACTTATCGAATTTCGTTATACATACTACACACTACTCGCTTACCTCAAAATTAAAAAAAACTGGAGAATTGCACTTTCATTGTTGATTGACTAACGTTCACTGTGTGTCCTAGTGTCTACATTTTTTGGCTCTTCAACGGGGATTAAAGTTTCATCTGAATGATGCTACAAATTTTAGCACTTTTATCAAAACGTTGTAGTATGACTTTAAGGCACGGTATTGCCGTTTTCTTCTTTGTAACTCGCAAATACTTCGCAAATAAATAGCAAAAAACTCATGGAAAAAAAATGTGAAAGACGCATTTATTCCAACGACAGAAAATTTCATTTTTTTAAACATCAAACTGCATTAGTGAAAATCATTTATGTGTTTTAAATTCATGACGCTGTCTCCTTCTTCTAAGCAGGGTTTTCTGAGCTCGGTAATAAATACTTTATTGAACGTCTGAACGACTAACTCCTCCATTAAAGGGCTTCTTTCTCTTCAGTTAGGAAGACAGCGTCGACTTCGCAGCGCAATCATCAAATCGAAGCAACAATGTCTTTGCTCTGACCTGTGTAAAGTAACTAAGGCAGACAGCACTTTTCCAAATGATTTCAGTTCTTCGAAGCATTACAGATCATGGCCTCACGAGTTCGTAAGGCCGGAACTAATAGCACATATCAAATGATCAACAACCTGCCCAGACAAACTACGGTTCGCATTTTTAAACGTCTGAGCAGCGTCGCATGGGCGGTCTCCTGAGAAGAGAGAGAAATACTATCGTCGTCTGTCAGGTCAGGAGTCTGTCGAACCCACGGTTATTAGATCTCTTCCCCAAGAGAGCACTCTACTTCAAAACCAAAAAAAGAACCAACACAAGTCATTTAAACAGCAGGAAGAGAGATGGAAGCATATCGACAAAAAGACTAAAATCTGCACCTCTATGTACACTGCCTGGCCACAAAAAAAGTCGCGGTGTGAATGGAAACATGCAAATACCGAGGAGAGCATGACTGGAGAAGCATTTCGAATATTTGGCATAATGCTGCGGCCAATACAACCTTCAAATGGAACGGGATGAGCGTGCAGCTCATCAGCTCTAAGCGATCATGGCGGAAGACGTTATACGCTGTCGCGGAAAAGATGTGACAGAGTTCACAAAGGGCCAAATTATTCGCCTGCGGCAAGGGCAGAAGACCTGAGAGGAGATTGCTGAAATCACTGGCACCGGATTACGAACTGTCCAACGCATAATTAAATCGTGGAATGATGGCGGTGAAGCATCAACTTCGCAGGAAAATGCGTGGTCGGAAAACAGTCCTGAATAATCGTGACCGAAGATCATTAAAAAGCTTAGTGAAATCGCATCGCAAAAGAACGGCACTACAACTCACAACCATGTTCAATAGTGGAAACAAGACCATTTTCACACGGGAACTTGGATTAAACAGCTGTGTTGCAAAAAGAAAACCATTGGTTAGTGAGATTAATCGGGGAAAAAAGACTCCAATTTGCCAAGGAACATAAATATTGGACTGCTGAGCAATGCGGGAGAGTCATGTGGTCTGATGAGTCGAGGTATACTTTGTTCCAACAAGATGGACGCATCAGGATTCGAAGGGAACAGCATGAAGTATTTGACCCTTCCTGTACTGTACCCACTGTACAGGCCTCAGGAAGAAGTCTTATAAAGAAACAGCATTCACAACCATGTTCAATTGTGGAAGCAAGACCATTTCCACAGGAACTTAAAGGACTAGGATTAAACAGCTGAGACAGGAACTTAAAGGACTGGGATTAAACAGCTGTGTTGCAAAAAGAAAACCACTGGTTAGTGAGAGTACTCAGGAAAAAAATACTCCAATTCGCCATGGAACATAAAAGACTGGACTGCTGAGAAATGGGGGAGTCATATGGTCTGATGAGTCGAGGTATACTTTGTTCCAACATGATGGACGCATCAGGATTCGGAGGGAACAGCATGAAGTATTTGACCTTTCCTGTACTGTACCCACTGTACAGGCCTCAGAAAGAAGTCTTATGATTTGGGGTTGCTTCTGTTTGGCTGGTCTAGGCGCAACAACACTATGAAGCAATAAAATGAAGTCACCTGAGTATCTCAGCATACTGAATGACCACCTTATTACATAAATATCATTTTTCTTCCCTGAAGGCAATGGCCTATTCCAGGATGACAATGCCACGATTCATCGCGCTAAAATTGTGAAAGATTGCTTCGAGGAGTACGAGGCATCATTCGCACACTTCAATTGGCCAACACAAAGTCCTGACCTCAATACCATTGAGGGTCTGTGGGATATGCTAGAGAGGAACCTAAGGAGTAATTCCACTCTTCCGTCATGAACCAATGATCTTGGCGAAATGTTACAGCAAAGCTGGCCACCAATCATTGGGGAGACAGTGCATAAACTTATACCAATCATGCCATGCCGAATGCGTGCTGTAATTCGTGCTAAAGGTGGTCCTACGAAGTATTAACATGCACGACTTTTAATTTGGTTAGGCAGTGCAGAAACTACAGTTTTTTTTTCATGTTTGTACGATTCATACATATCTTTACAAAATACAACGGCCGTTTCATAAAAACTGAGAGTAAAATCACACAAAATGCAGAAATTTAGGTACCGCAAAATATATGTTATTCTTTCTCAAAGTATCTTCCCTCGGATGATATGCAACGGTCCCATCGTTCAGTCCACTTTTCAAAGCATGTGGCGAAGGCATTTTGTGGAAGCTACTTTAGCGACCTCTGTACAGCTTGAATAACGCCAGTATCTGTGTTGAATGTTGCGCCACGGTACTTTTCCTTCATTGTTGGAAACAACCGGAAATCGCACGACTGTAGGCAGGTTGATTTCAATACTGCATTTCGTAAGAAACTGTTGAACACAAGCAGCCACGTGTGGGCGGAAGTTATCATGGTGTAGGGTCCACTTGCCTTCCACTTCCGGTCGCTTAATCGACAGGTGTCGTCGCGTCAGACACTTCAAGACTGAAATGCAATACTCAGCATTGACAGTAATTTGTGGAGGAACGGCATGCTGGTAGACTACGCATTTATGATCAAAGAAAATTATCATCATCACCTTCCCAGCTGATTTGGTTTGGGGGCGCCGAGTGGGCGCTGTTTAGCGGGCTAAACGGGGTCCTACATCTTATTAAGTAGGTGGTCATAATGTAATCATCGGTGTAGTGTTGGGCTTTGTTCAACCTTGAGAAGACACACAACCGTTCCTACATATTTTGCAGGAGGCCGTCCCGCTGTGCGAACCAGCGTGGTAACAGTTACCTTCCTATAATAGCAGAACTCAGTCAAAAAAGTACTGAAAGACAGTTGGATGATTGCTTTCAAGCAAGCTCAGATGTGCGGACTTCGCACTAAATCGTTTCAAGACGTTTAAATGTAACATGACAATATATCCAGAAAACCGTACGCTGTCTAACATTATCCAGGGCGAATTATGCAGTTTGCCATCAGTGATGTACAGCGATCAGCCAAAACATTATAACCACTTCTGTATTATGTAAATCAGATTGCGTGCAGCCAATCAGCATCAGTGTCACCTGTTTCGGACCATCTTTGATAAGTTAGTACTTATCAAAGATGGTCCGAAACAGGTGACACTTCAAGAAGTCGACAAAGCGTGTGCAGGCCACGCCTCATTGGTGCCAGAGGTCAGCGGAGGCTATCTCCTCTTGTCCGCAGCACCAGGAGGGCTACTGTGGCTGACATTACCCATAATTTCAATTGTGGTCAAGGGCCGAGTGTGTCCGAACACACAGTTCATTGCACGCTCTTGGATATCTGTCTCTGCTATTCTCACAGCCGTTCACCCTTGTCATCGCTTGAAGTGGGCACCACGTAATCATCGACATTAGATCATAGAAGAGTGGAAGAGGGGTCTCGTGGTCAGACGAATCCCGTTTTCTGCTATGCCATGTCGTTCATGCGCGACGTTTACCCAAGGAAGCCTTTTCACCTGGATGCACTGCGGGACAGACCCAGGCGGCTGTAGGGAGTGTGATGGTCTGGGAAGTATTTTCTTGGGGAACTCTTGGACCCATTATCCCTGTAGAGTGAGATAATGGGTCCATTCACTGGCGGAGATGGCGTCTTTCAATAAGACAATGCTTCATGCCACACGGCGAAGAAGGTTCAGGAATGGTTTCAAGAACATGAAGAGGAATTTTATTTATTGCCATGGCCCCGAAATTTGCTGGACATGAATCCTGTCGAGCATGTGTGGTTTGAGTTGGAGAAACGGGTACGAGCAACATCTCCCCAACCACGTAATTAAGGAAACTGCGAGATCTTCTGTTGCAGTCATGGTACCAAATATCAAGAGACACCAACCACCTTCTCATCGTTGAATCTATGCTTCATCGGGTGAGAGTTCTTTTGGCGGCGAATGGAGGACCTACATCATATCAAGCAGGTGGTTTTTATGTTTTGGCTGATCGGTGTATGTCTCACGTTGACTGATTTTCAAATCAGTGGGCCACAGTAACGTTCAAAGATGAAAGCCGCTCTAGTCTTTTGTCGGATTCCAAGCGGCAATTGATCTGGAGGGACGCTGGGACTGAGTGTGATGTCAGAACATCATTGAACAGGACATACACTGGTGTGCAAAAATTAAGGACGAAGAGGAGAAATTAGCATAACAGCGGAACGAGCAGGCAGAAAGGACCGAAAGACCACTCAGGAGAAAGACTAGGGTCCGGTACGGTAGGGCATGTGCATATATACAGCATGACGTAGGGGGAGTGTCGGAAGGGTATCAAGTGCCAAGTGCACGGTCGGTGTACGCTCAGCAATTCGGTGAAAGCTATTGCACGCTGTACATCGGTTTGAACGACGTCGAGTTGCTCTCGTTTGGGGTGATATGTCCAACAGGCAATCCAGTAGACGACATCTGGATGGCTTTACCCGAGGTCGCGTCATTGGGAAGTTGGAAGAAGGTCGAGGTGTGACTAGTGTGGCTGAGGAAGAGTTCGGGATCGCTCACAGCATCGTTTCACGAGCTTGGAGAGCATTTCAAACAACAGGAACAGCTGTCCGAGAGTTTAGCAGTGGTCGTCCACGAGCAATCACGGCGGCGGGCGACCAGTATATTGTCCTACAGGCGAGAAGAGATAGACGGCAGACAGCGGGAGAAATCGCAAGGCACATGCAACAGACAAATGGACGTTCGTTATCGCGTTTTACCGTGGCCAGGAACCAGCACAAAGGTGGTCTATTTGCACGACGACCAGTACGGTGTGTGCCATTAACGCCTGCTCATCGGAGACGACGGTTTCTACGATGCCAGGAACACAAGAACTGGAAACATCAGCAATGGGGTCGAGTTCTCTTTACGGATGAGAGCCGAGTTAGTCTGACGAGCGATTCCGGACATATACACATCCGGAGAGAGCAAGGAAAACGCAACCACACCTCCAACATCATCGAAAGGGACCGGTTTGGAGGTGGCGGAGTTCTTGTTTGGGGCGGCATCATGCTTGGTAGCCGTACTGACCTCCACATCTTCCAAGGAGGTTCAGTCACTGGTGTCCGCTATTGTACCTAGGTTCTCCTGCCTCACGTGCGTCTGTTTAGAGGTGCTGTGGGTCCTGAGTTCCTCTTCATGGACGACAACGCTGCACCTCATCGTACATTGGCTGTCGCATAGCTGTTGGAGAGTGAAGATATTCAACGCATGGATTGGCCCGCAAGGTCCCCGGACTTAAATCCAATCGAACACGTGTGGGGTCTTCTCGGGAGACGCTTGCAGCACGTCACCAGCCGCCAGCAACGATTCCGCAGCTGCGATTGGCGCTACAGGAGGAATGGACCGTGATGCCTCAACAACTCCTTGACAACCTCGTCCTCAGAATGGGCAGACGTTGTAAATCCTGGAACGCAGTCAGGGGTGATCATATCCCCTACTAGAGACTGGATTTTTCTTGGCAGCCGCCTGTCACATGGACGTTTCTGTCTACTGTCCAGTTGTGCTCGAAGCTACCTTTTCAATAAAGTGCCTTTGTATCCTTTGGATTCCTTGTTTGGACTGTTTTGCTCACTTGTCCCATATTCTTACATCTTGGGGATCTTATGGTATGATTTGAGTCGATGTGGAGCACTTCTGCACAACGTTACATTCGAAAAACCGTCTCGTCCTTAATTTTTGCACGGCAGTGTACATATGGATTTTGCGGCATCGTGGTGTTGGCTGATATCATGGTCAATGGGTACCAAACTATAGGTGTTGAATCAAAGAACAATCACATGGCAGCGGTACTGCAATGAGGTGATGCTTCGCCACGTTCGTCTGTTCCGTGGTGCTGTGAGCGAAGGTTTCATTTTTATGAACGATAACGACTGTCCTCACCCTTTTCTTTTTTTCAAGAGTTTACAACTCAGATCAGATCATATCATATGTAGAGGATTTTAGGAAGGGTGTGTCTGATCCCAGTTCTTAAACAACCCTTAGAAATAGGAAGCTTGGAGATTTGGGCTAGAGTTCCCAATAGAAAAGTGACACGGAAGCGAAGTAGAAAGGGGGAGGAAGACGCTCTTATTTATCACCGGGAGGACAGTACCTGGAGCCCGATGGCTTAACGTGCCCATCCGACCCACGGCGGATATTTAGTGGTTCAAGCGTTCGTACCTGGCTGGGATCGAACCCCAGGTCTTCTCCGTGGCAGTCACAAACGTTGACCATTAGGCCACCCGCGGCATTTATAGTTTACAACTCTTTCTGCGGTGCTACTTATATAGCCACTGTCACCGTATCACGTGGCAGACGCTATCGTAGTTTCATGTCCGACCACTGGGGTGCTGTCTTAAACACGAGAGTTTGACCTTTGTCTCTCCTCCTCTCTGGCACACTTCCCAAATTTCAATCCAATATGGCATGCATTTGACTCTGGGGCAGAGCCCGAGCCCGAAATCCCGAACCAGAGCCCGGGCTCGAATCGGGCTCGGGCTATAGAACATTAACTGCTGTTCGGCCTCGGGCGGGCTCGGGCTCTTAGAGAGAGGGAGAGCGAGATAATTTTTTTATATGTAAATCTGATTTTATAGGATTTAGCAAATGAGACACTTTATAGTTGGCAAAGGGAATTCTTCGGCAACTGATTCTGGTTGGGCAGCGGGCATTCGAGATGGCTATTTATTCCGGGCTTGGGTAGAAAATGCCAAAGGCCGCGCATTAAAGTGTTTCTGCAGAGAAGAAAAAGCTTTTTCAAGAACTATAGATATTGGATAGTTGATAGCATGCCGACGATAATTCACATTTTATCTCCACGCAGTATCTCCCTGCTAATTCTATTTAGCAGCGTACATATTGCAGGGCATTATGGCGCGATAATATTAGCTTTATTGGAGTAACATACAATTGCAGCACTGCCCGATCATTTTGGATACCCGGTAGCCCGAAGCACTCAGGTGGAACGAACGGTAAAAGAAAAGCGTACAGTTACACTGTAAAAATAGATAGAGGTCCCTTCCCCACTCCCCATTTCAGAAGTACATTGGTTAATCGCAGGAGGAGGAGAGAGTAGAAGTGTGGAGAAGGAGATGTTTTTTATTAATAGTTGAACAGGTTAGGCAGTCTTCGGGCTCGTTCGGGCCCGGGCTCTATCTTGCAAATTAAAATTCGGGCTCGGGTGGGCTCTGGCTGATATGCCACGGGCTCGGACGAGCGCTCTGGCTGATATAAAACGGGTTCGGACGGGCTCGGGCTCTATATGATATACCACGGGCTCGATCTCTACTCTGGGGAGACGCTTGTGCAAAGCAATATCCCACCACTTTTAGCCAATCGCCTGAGCTGGATCCAAGTCGCGGTTGAGAAATTAGGGGAACCCATGGCGCTGGAGCCTTTCCCTTCCCGGAAAGAGTTGCCTCAACTTAGCGATAGGTGCTTAGGTTCTCATGTGTGTTGTTAAACCCGACACAAAAAGGAACCTCTTTACTTTTGAATATTTTACACACTCTAGATATCCTTACATACTAAAATAATAACTCAAACGTTGACTCTGAAAAAAATAAGTATGCATTTGTTATGTATCAGTCCCTTGTGGTTTTTTTTTATTGGAGGTTTAACGACCACCGTGAGCAACTCAATGGGCTATAAGCAGTCGCCCGTCCCCAATTTAGGGTCACTGGTTCCATGGAAGGGAGAGAGCCAGTGCCGTAAGACAAACACAACATCCATGCCTCACCGGGATTCGAACCCGGACCCCGTTCGGACGAATGATTAGAGGCCATCGCTTAGACCACTGCGCCACCGGGGCGGCCCCCTTGTGTTCAAAACTCTACGTTAAAACAGAGAATATGCTTTACCGGAGGGATCCTGGTTGCAGAGTGTTACGAAGTGCTGTCCTCTAATCATTCGTCCAGCCCAAATCACTGTCAAGGCACTGATGGCGCACCTATCGACCCACCCAGAGAATCAGCAGTCCCAAATTAGGGACGGGCGACTGTTATACAGCTTATTGAGCTCCTCACGATGGTCGTTTTTTTTATTTTTATTGGAGGTTTAACGACCACTGTGAGCAACTCAGTGGGCTATAAGCAGTCGCCCGTCCCTAATTTAGGGCCACTGGTTACAGGGAAGGAAGACAGCCAGCGCCGTAAGACAAACACAACATCCATGCCTCACCGAGATTCGAATCCGGACCCATTTCGGACGAATGATCAGAAGCCATCGCTTAGACCACTGCGCCACTGGGACGGCACGGTGGTCGTTAAACCCTTGCTACGTATTTTCTATTGGGTTGTCGGAAAAGTCATGACGTATTTTGGCACCCGATGGCGGTTGGGCGGTTTTGGAAGTACTAGAGGCATGCGTAGCTCTGTTATCCCTATGGCATTCGCCAGGTGCCAGTTCTAGCTGCAGTCTAAAAGGAATAGTAAGCGATTTGGTGGATTTGCGGAGATTTGACATCAAGTTGAAGACGGAAGACCAAACTGTGCATTTTCGCCATGTTTTACTTCCGTAAAGGGAAGAACGCGCGTCAAGATTTTGAAAAGTTGCGTAAAGTGTACGGTGATGATGCTCTACAAGAACGTCAGTGGCAGCGGTGGTTAGGAAAATTTCGTGCTGGTGATTTTGACCTCAACGATGCTTCTCGGTCCAGGAGGCCTACCGAGTTTGATGACGACCAAATCAAGGCATTGATCGAGTCAAACCCACGTTACACGACACGAGAGATTGCAAACACATTGCACATCCATCATTCAAGCGTTCACGACCACCTGAAGAAGATGGGATACGTAAGCAAGCTCGATGTGTGGGTTCCTCTTGAACTCAAAGAAGCTCAATAAACGGCGCGTAAAATCATCTGCGATATGCTCATTAAATGTAAGGAAAACGATCCTTTTTTGAAGCGACTGATAACTGGTACCGAAAAGTGGATTGTGTACAACAATGTGCTGCGCAAACAGTCTTGGTTCCGACGTGCTGCTTTGCCTCAAACGACATCCAAAGCAGACATTCATCAGCGAAAGGTTCTAGTCTCAGTGTGGTGGGATTTTATAGGTGTCGTGTTTATCGAGCTCCTACCACGGAACCAAACAATCAATTCGAATGTGTATTGTCGGCAATTGGACAATTTGAACGAATCCATCATCCAGAAACGTCCAGAGCTCGTTCATCGTAAAGGTGTTGTGTTCCATCACGACAACGCGAGACCACACATAAGTTTGATCACCCGCCAAAAATTGTTGGAGCTTGGGAGGGATGTGGTGCCCCACCCAGCATACTCGCCTGACCTTGCGCCGTCAGACTTCCACATGTTTCGCTCTCTTCAACAGTCCTTGCGTGGTATAACGTTCAATTCAGATGAGGCTGTAAATCAGCACCTTGCGCAGTTTTTCGCCACGAAAGACAGGTCCTTCTATGAACGAGGCATTCTGCAGCTCACTGACAGATGGCAAAAGGCCATCGAACAAAACGGGCATTATATCATTGACTGATCTTTGCTGTTTCTATCAATAAATGACCTTTGCAAAACATGGCTAAAATACGTCATGACTTTTCCGACAACCCAATATTTTAACTTTCCTTTTGAGTTTCTTTTTCTATGCAAATTTGAGTTCCTCCTCTTAGACATTTTCAAACCTTAACGTTATGTCTTTTCCCTCAAACGAGAATGATGTTGGCAACACATTGAGGTCGGAACAAGAGTGGCGTATGAATGTATGTGATACGAACGTTTCATAAAAAGGCGATGCAGCAGTTGCTTTGTGTGGGTGGAGATGTTCAATCGTTGTTAAGCTTCATTGTATGACAGATAACACTGGTCTACAAAAAAAACCCTTTTTTTCTGTCCCAAAGATGTTATTGGCCAATCTTTATAGTATTTGTCGCGCTGAATTCAAACCATTTTCCTTTATCACGTAAGGTTTTTGTGTGACAGTTACGTAAATATTTTACATTAATAACATGTACTCTAAAGAAATTAAATAATGCTTCACGTACCTAAAAGGTCTTAGCTGAAGATTTCTTGGAATACTTTGCCTCAGGAAAGTCCCTTTTGAGAGTCCAGCAGTAATCTGCTAACATACACTGCTAACCACCCAAAATGCAACACCAAGAAGGACACGAGATAGCAAAGCCAGATTTACTGGACACATAACAACAGATACAAAGATGAAACGATTGAGCTTGCAGGCCTGTGCGACTTACGGAACACGCAGACATCAATAGTTCGTGTGGCCCCCATGGCTGGCCATAACGGCCGCTACACGCCGCGACATCTAACGAAAGAGGCTTTGGATGTGGGCTTGGGGTATGTCGGTCCAAGCTGCTTCCACACGTTGCCACAGTTCATCAGGCGTAGCCGCGGGTGCTGCTTGCCGGGCCACTCGGTTGCCGATCAGCGACCAGACGTGTTCGATGGGCGACATATCGGGAGAACAGGCGAGCCACGGCAGCAGTGACACCTGGTGGGCCGTGAAGAATTGTTGCACGATGCGTGCCAGGTGCGGGCGCGCATTGTCCTGTTGAAACGTCGCCGCTGGCAGGTCCTGCAGGTAAGGGAAGACTACAGGCTCCAAAACGTCGGAGATGTAGCGGTGACTGTTGAATGTAACGGCGATGCGTACCAGAAGGGTGCGGGTGTCATATCCAATTGCGCTCCAAACCTTAACGCCAGGCGACGGACCGGTATGGCGATGCATAATGCAGGCGTCATACAATCTCTTGCCGCGGTACCACCACACTCGGATCTGGCCATCGTGGTGTTGCAGGCAGAAGCGGGATTCGTCGGAGAAGACAATGTCGTGCCATTTCGTAGTCCAGGTGCGGCGTTCAACGGCCCACTGCCACCGCACTCGCCGGTGGTGTAACGTCAGTGGTAATCGGAGCAATGGGCGCCGTGCGACAAGTCCCCGCTGCTGCAGACGACGTCGAACGGTACGTGCTGACAAGGTTGTTGCGCAACATACCCTAATTCCTGCGCTAACGTACGTGATTTGGCGATGGGAGCCTTAAATGCCCGCCGCACAACACGCTGGTCCCCTCGTTCGGTGGTGTGCCGCGGCTGCGGCAATCACTGACGCCGGTCCGTCCGTCCGTCCGTCCTGCACCCACCGAATCCCTACTCGCCTCACTGTGGCTGGATGTCGTCCCACACGGGCGCCGATGTCTCGGTACGATAAACCGCTGTCGCGATAAGCCACAATTCCTCCTCTGTCGAACTCCCAAACGTGCTGGAATGACTGCCGTATTCTGCGACGAGGCATCAAGAAGCTTCCCACGCACAGGTCCGGCAGCACAACACACTTCCACGCCTTCTGTGCACCCTTCTTATAGTGCTTCTCGGTGGCGTGCCGGGCGCACATGATTTGCATATACCCTGCAATGCTAATCGTTTGCATGTCCTCTCGCGGGCGACGCATGCTGCGAATTTCAGGCCAATCGGATGCTTCCTTCTTGGTGTTGCATTTTGGGTGGTCAGCAGTGTACATGAACTCCACTTTCCTTTGTATCTGTTTTCGATGCTTGAAATGTCCTGATGAAAGCGTTCACCGTGTTCATCACTTACGGCGCCCAGGTTTTCGGAAAAGAAGTCTAACAAGACGACCTTACAGCTGACCACCCGCGGATTTCGGTGAATTTTTTTTTAATGAAATTAGAGACAAAATGAGGATATATGTGTCCCGGCATTTGATCTAACGCCTCTTATTTTCGGAATAAAAAATCATAAAGATCCGAGGACGGAAAAAACTGAACGAAATTCGTTATTTCCTGTAAATGATACTTTACTGTAATGTCACGAAGCCCTGCAACAGCGTATTGTAGCATACATTTCCCGTTATGGTGGCTAATGTCGAAAAGCGGGGAATGAACAGTGAAGTAGCGGGTAACGAACAGTGAAGTAGCGGGAAGCGAACAGTGAAGTAGCGGGGAACGAACAGTGAAATAGCGGGGAATGAACAGTGAAGTAGCGGGGAACGAACAGTGAAGTAGCGGGGAACGAACAGGGAAGTAGCGGGGAACGAACAGGGAAGTAGCGGGGAACGAACAGTGAAGTAGCGGGGAACGAACAGTGAAGTAGCGGGAAATGAACAGTGAAGTAGCGGGGAAGGAACAGTGAAGTAGCGGGGAACGAACAGTGAAGTAGCGGGGAATGAACAGTGAAGTAGCGGGGAATGAACAGTGAAGTAGCGGGGAATGAAGCTGGGAATGTCAGTAGCAGCAAAGAACGGTTACAACGACATTGTGTGATGTAGATAGATATTGAATGAAACATACACTGACGGAAAAAAAAATCCCAACACCACGAAAAAATAGTTGTAGAGGAATGAAATAGCGGCAATACATTTGTATAGGTAACATATTTAATCAATTAAGGTTTCAAGATCACAGCTTAATGTAAGCGCGAGAAGAGCCATTTTAAATGTGAAATGCTGGTACATTAAAAACCGGTGTAACCGCCAGAATGTTGAATGCAAGCACGCAAACGTTCATGCATTGTGTCGTACAGGTGCTGGATGTCAGTTTGTGGGATGGAGTTCCATGCCTGTTGCACTTGGTTGGTCAATACAGGGACGGTTAATGCTGGTTGGCGGTGACGCTGGAGTTGTCGTCCAATGATGTCCCATACGCGCTCAATTGGTGAAAGATCTGGTGATCTAGCAGGCCAAGGCAACATGTCGACACTCTGTAGAGCATGTTGGGTTACAACAGTGGTATGCGGGCGAGCGTTATCCTGATGGAAAACACCCCCTGGAATGCTGTTCATGAATGGCAGCACAACAGGTTGAATCACCAGACCGACGTACAACTGTGCCGTCAGGGTGCGTGGGATAACCACGATGGTGCTCCTGCTGTCATAGGAAATTGCTCCCCAGACCATAACTCCAGGTGTACGTCCAGTGTGTCTCGGCCGCAGACAGGTTGGTTGCAGGCGCTCACCTGGCCTCCTTCTAACCAATACACGGCCATCACTGGCACTCAGGCAGAACCGGCTTTCAACAGAAAACACAACAGATCTCCACTCCGTCCTCCAATAAGCTCTAGCTTGACACCACTGACGTCGCAAACGGCAGTGGTTTGGAGTAAGTGGATTGCACGCTACAGGGCGTCTGGCTCGGAGCTTTTCTTCAAGTAACCGATTTGTAACAGTTCGTTGTGTCACTGTAGTGGCAACTGCAGCTCGAATTGCTGCCGCAGACGCGGTACGATGCGCCACGACCATACGCCGTACACGGCGGTCTTCCCTCTCAGTAGTGCTACGTGGCCGGCCGGAAACCGGTCTCTTGAGGCAGTACCTTCCCTTGACCACCGCTGCCAACAATCATGCACAGTGGCTACATTCCTGCCAAGTCGTTCTGCAATATTGCGGAACGAAAATCCACCTTCTCGTAGCCCTATTACACGACCTCGTTCAAACTTCGTGAGCTGTTGATAATGGCTTCTTCGTCTTCTTAAAGGCATTCTTGACTAACATCAACACACTACGTCGAATCTCGACGATAACTAACGCTCACGAACGTTACAGCGCGTATTTACAGCAAACCTGCTTTGCATGTTCCGAGGGGCGCTACTAGCGCCACACGTATGCGCCGAGCGCGAAGTTTGCATAGACGTCATCTTACAGATGTACTCTCACCGCCTTCCAACTGTCGTTTATCTAACACAACCCTTTCTTGGTGTTGGGATTTTTTTTCCGTCAGTGTATGTATTTCTGTGCAATATTTGCATGAGCTAGCTATGTCGTGAGCTGCAGCCCTTGTAGTGATGTGGACCTTACACTTAACATTGTATTGTGTCAATGTCAATGGCAATTCGGTGTAGTTTCACTAACTAATAATAAGGAACTTGTAGAAGTAATCGTTGAATAATGGAGTTTAATAATAAATAGCACATATGGGGACAGAGGAATTGTTAGGAGAATCGACATATCACATTTTAGCTTATAAGGTATATATACGTACTTCTAATTGAAGACCTAACATACTGTATATGTTGTTAGGTATCACTATCGGAGGTTTCGCTATCGTTTATTGGTACACAAAGTTGCGGATGATAATTATCATACAAACAATGAAAACATAACACTTCTCTACAACGCGAGCATTTGATAAAAGAACTGTCCGAGCACTTATATTTCGTTTGTCGAACGTCGTCCGGAAAACGCATTTCGTTCAGATTTCCAAAAACCTTTCTTTCATTTATCAACTTTGCAGCAAACCAAGCGTACTGCAACATATTCTTGGAAATCGGCGCAGAAAGTTGATGATGTATAAGTGAATGGATCTTTAGGGCATCTTCTTGCTTGTTGAAATGCCTATTATCCTTTAAAAGTTCGACAGAGTTTTGTAATTTCTTAATATTTTTTTTTACTTGACGGAAAAGGTACACATCAGAAGGTTGACAGTATAGGGTACAATGAGGTGGAAGGATTTTCAGTAGAAAAACAATTGCCGTCGTCCTTTGTGAAGACACTATTGAAGTGTGCTGGATCTGTTTTTCCTCCCCATGAATCCAAGATCAATAGAAACTTCTCTTTTTCGCAAAATGGTCACATAATGTTTTTCACGGAACTGCTGAAATGCTCTTTCGTTGATTTCCCTGATTTCGGCGATGTTACGAATACATTCTATATTCCGCCGTTAGTCCTTTCACAATCTTGGAAACAAGAGGTCCAAATTGTCCCTGAGGCTCTTGGATACATAGAAAAACTTTTGGAAGTAATGCTGCTCTAGAAGCGGTCAATGCATACTGCGCAGTGTAACTATGCGTTACTTCGTTAAAATCTCCCAAGAATACCTCTGTTGTTTTTTCTCCACGCACAGAAAGTGCCCTGTGCACATCGATTCTATACTCACATCTTTTTTGATCAATGTTAATGACGTAATCCAATAGAAATTCTTTGATCAGTCGGGAAAGACGTTTTTGGAATTTCTCTGCTTCCGCGATAATATTCGATTCAATTCATTTTGTGACCTGATGTAGCGTGTCACTTTTCGCTGGCGGATGTCATGAACCAGTTTGAATTTTTCAATCCACCCTTGTGATGCTGTAAAACGAAAATCGTCGGATTGATGTTGCACTTCTGCAGCAGAAGCCCATTGTTGTATCATTTGGGTGGTTACCGGCTGCTTTTTTCTCTCGAGCTTCACGAAATAATATATGTTAGGACTTCAAATAAAAGTACGTAATTATACTTTATAAGCTAAAATGTGATGTGTCGATTCTCCTAACAATTCCGCTGTCCCCATATGTGCTATTTATTATTAAACTCCATTATTTAACGATTACTTCTACAAGTTCCTTATTATTTGTTAGTGAAACTACACCGAATTGCTATTGACATTGACACAATACAATGTTAAGTGTAAGGTCCACATTACTACAAGGGCTGCAGCTCACGACATAGCTAGCTCATGCAAATATTGCACAGAAATACATGTTTCATTCAGTATCTACCTACATCAAACAATGTTGTTGCAACTTCTTACTGAATTCTGAAAAGTGAGAACGAGAGAGATTTAAGGGAGGATGGGAAAATGCAGGCATTTCGTTCCTTGCTGCTAATGATAGTTCACTGTTCATTCCCCGCTTTTCGACATTAGCCACCATAACAGGAAATGTAAGCTATAATACACTGCTGCAGGACCTTGTGACGTTACAGTAAAGTATCATCTACAGGAATTTCGTTCATTTTTCGTTCATTTTTCCGTCCTCGGATCGTTATGATTTTTTATTCCGAAAATAAGAGGCATTAGATCAAATGCCGAGACACATATATCCTCATTTTGCTTCTACTTTCCTTTTAAAAAAATTCATGGAAATCCGCGGATGGTCAGCTGTAAGGTCCCCTTGTAGTGAGAGTGAAGGAAGTGGATCATCAGAGACATATTGCAGCCTAAGTCTTCATATGCTTTCAGCATCTCATGTACTACATCCGTATAGTTGTCAGATTTTTTGTTGCCTAAAAGGTTTTTCACTAAATTATTGAAAGAAACCCATGCACGTTTTTCTAAGTCATTCAAACGTCCTTCAAAAGTTTCATCTTTCATTAGTTCTCTAACTTGTGGTCCTACGAAAATTCCTTCTTCAATTTTTGCATCGCTAATTTGGGGAACTTCTCCGTCAAGTACAAAAACAACCA
The DNA here is from genome assembly GCA_039090855.1 of Macrothele yani. NCBI lineage: Eukaryota > Metazoa > Arthropoda > Arachnida > Araneae > Macrothelidae > Macrothele > Macrothele yani. The sequence continues at coordinate 124,036,020 of CM076996.1, forward strand.
CTTCCATTTCTGTCCATGGCTTTCACAAAATTTTTCATCAAACCTAATTTAATGTGAAGAGGTGGGAGATGGATGTTTTGGGGATCAACTAAAGGAGCATTCATTACATTTTTTTCACCAGGTGTAAGAGATTTACGTGAAGACCATGTCTTCCTTTTAAAATGACTTTTACGATCCCAGCTGTCTCACTCGCACAAGAAACAACAAAATTTTGTGTATCCAGACTGTAACCCGAGCAGCATAGCGATCACCTCGAGATCTCCACATATGTTCCAAATGAATTTTTCATACTGTATCCTGTTCAGAATAATCTTCATATTTTCATAGGTTTCTTTCATATTAATAGCATGTGCTAGTGGGACTGAAGGGAATTTGTTTCCATTGTGCAAAAGGACAGCTTTTAGGCTACCTTTTGACGAATCTATAAACAAACGCCATTCCTGTGCGTTGTGAGCATGTCATATTGTGTCCACCACTGATGAAATATCATTACAGTACACTATATCTCCTTCTTGCGAGAAAAACTCCTTGAAATCTTCGTGACGATTTCGAAAGTAGTATACCCTAGTTCCGCGATCAAGAAGGTTCTACCATTTTAGTCGTGATCCCGAAAGTTCTGCCTGTTTTTTAGATAAATTTAAATCACGTACTTAAATCATTTAGGTCTCCTTGTGTCAATAAATGAGGCTCATTAGAAATGTCGAAAAATGCATAATGTCGATCAGCGTGATCTTCATTCTGATCCTCTTCAGAGCTTGAATTTTCATTTATATCGGTTGATACCGGGTGAGGTCGTACTGGCATATCATCACTGTGGGGAAATAGGTCGCATCGCTGAAGGTTACGTTGGGATATTTTAAACTGTGTTTCGACTTACTTGTGATTCCCTTTGTATTTGTTATACAAAAATAACAGTCCGAAGAATGATCTTTCGGCTCTCTCCACACCATGGGAACTGCAAATGGCATATAGCGAGAACCGTTTGCACACCCCGTTAAAAGTCTTGAACATGTAACACAACAAATATGTGGGGCCCAACTCTTGTCCTGATCTCCTACTTTGCAACCAAAGTAAAGCTGATAACACTTTCGTATTAACGGGGTAAAATTCCGCCTTTGAGGTTTGAATGTCGATTCACCGCATACATAACAATACGTATCCGGATGGTTGAGGCACTTGCGTGGCATTTTTCAGTTTTCGCACACAAACAAAAGCTACTAATAAAGAACAATAGCCTCTCTTTCTGCCGTTTGGGCCGCTGCCCGCTCCCCCTCTCCACACCTCATGAACAAAACACCCACTGGCTCTTCCTCCATAATCGTCATCCTGTTCCATTTTTTCTCTATCGTATGTCTCTACTCTCTTCCCCTCTTTGCTCCTTCTGCGCTCAGGAGGCAGACGTTTCTCACGTCTACCTATATTGTCCTGTTCTACTGCCTCTACTCAATCAAGCCTTCAAGATCGCCAGTTCCTCTTGCTCCCAAGAGTTATCGTTTACAGCCTATAGACACCTTCTATTACGTGATAATCCACCAGTTCCTCTTCTCTCTCTTTGTGCATATCTCTTTGTACTGGCCAAACACGTAGTTTACGTGTTCCATCAGCAACTCCGGAGCATTTCCTCACCTGTTTCTCCTCAACAAGCGAGTGCGGCACTTGTGTGCCACTTCAGAGATCGTTTAACATCACGTCTCCGCTTTGAGCACCGCCTGGCTTCCATCAGCCATCGAGAAGCAGCTTTCCATTCCACGTGGGTACCTCTGACCCCGTGGTTCGCGGTGGACACAGGTTTCCTCAATCTAACCATCCGTTAGAACTTTTTCTCTTTTTAGCACCAGAATGTGGCGCTGAGTGTTGCATTTTCACGGCGTTGGTCGTGTTTTATTACATTTAGTGAAATATTTTTGTACTTCTACTACATTTGTGTGCACAGTGTGTTCACTTGTAACTTCTGCTGTATTTTACGTGCTATCTATGTTGCACGAGTTGTACTATGTTTTTCTCTTACCTCGGTTTGCTATTAAGTATGTCAGCACTGCTTACTATTGCCTATGTATATAATTGTCATTCTATTACATCACCGTTTTGCTCAACTGTGCCTGTTTATTGTGCCCTCTAAGTTTGTATTATTGCTTACCTGCAAATATGTTCCTTCAGTGACATGTTATGCGCTAGCCACCCAATGATGTGTTTCCTTCACTTGTTGTGTATTTAGCTCAACTGCAGTTTCAACATTTTTCATTGCATATTATTTTATCCATTGCACAAGTTGTTCCATGTTTTTCTATTATTTCGTTTAGCTATTGAGTATGTATGCGCTGTATATTGTTGCCTCTGCATATAATTGTCATCCTATTTCATCATTGTGTTGCTCAACCTATGCCTGTGTTATCATGCGTTTTAAGTTTTCAATACTGTTTGTCTGCATATATGTTCCTTTAGCGTCATGTGACATGCTGGCCACCACTTTACGGTGTTTCGTCTACACCTGTAGTGTTTTTAGATCAATTGCAGCATCTCCTTATCATTAACATTTCTCATTGTAGTATATTTTTCTTCGTTGCATAAGTCATACTATGTTTTTCTATCGCCGTCGTTTCGCTTCTACGTATGCCTGCGCTATGGAATGTTACCTATGTATATAATTATCATTTTATTTCATTTTTGTTTTTGCTCAACCTGTGCCTACTTTATCATGCGTTTTAAGTTTTCAATACAGTGTACCTGGAAATATGTTTCTTCAGTGTCATGTGACACGTTGACCAACTTATGGTGTTTTTCCCTACACCTGCTGTGTATTTAGCTCAATTGCAGCATATCAGTATCATCAACATTTCTTATTGCAGTGTAAATATCATTGATTTTATCAGTTTGAATTTTGTTTGTAAGACGCTTCATGCTGAACGTCTATTTTATTTCGTTATACCAATAAAGAGATTTTGAAAAGCACAGCGTTCACTTCGCCTGTCTACAGAGAACGAGACATAAGACGCAGTCGAGTTAGCAGCCAGGAATGGTGCTGGTGGCGCCATGTCTATGACTCATTCGAACGTGCGGACAGGACCACCCCCTTTGATAAAACACGAACGCAACAGTCTCTATGTCACCTGCAGATTTTTTTCTTTTATTTTCTCACATGAATAAACAATGCTATGTGCTCCAAGTCAATACTTGAATTCTTTCTCGTAAAAAAAAAAAAAAAAAAAAATTTTTTTTTTTTTTTTATGACACCGAATTTTCGGGTGTGATAAGCACTTCTTTTGAATCCGTTCTGACGCAAATTAAATTTATCAAATCTATTCAAAGTTAATGGAACCGGTATGAAAAACAACAGTATCTGACGGAAGAAAGAAGTTTTTCAATCGGGTTTTTAATGCCTCAGATATTGCTGTAAACGGAATCGTGAGCTCACGCCCTCTGGTTGCAGACTTCTGAGTTAAGAAAAACGTGAATTTATATGAGGAGCATTTCGCACCGGAAACGCTCTCCAACACAGAAAGAATTTTTCAAATCGGACTCTTAGAAACAGAGATATCGACAAAAATAAGATGTGACTTTACGTCCCCTGGTGGGAAAACTGCGCATTATTTTAGGAAGAAAATATTCTCAAAAAGTGTTTCCATATGAGCGGTATCGGTCCAAATAAAACAAAAATTTAGTCAAGTTTTCAGGGGCCCAGATTTTGCTACAAATACATCAGAAGCAGAAATCAACACTTATGCCGCCTGGTGGTCAAAACATTCTTTACCAAACAGAAATTATGTGAAAAATATTTTTCATCAGGTTTTGTATGCGATACAGGAAGAATTTTTCAAATCGGAGTTTTAGAAGCAGAAATAACGCAGAACACGCAATTTACCTTTGTACCCCCTAGCGGAAAGTCTATGATTCACTTGAAAATTTTGAATTTATAGGAAAAACATTTCGCATCGGAAACACTATAAAACAAAGAAGGAATTTTTAAAATCGGACTCCTAGAAGTGGAGATATTGACAAAAATAAAATATACATCTACGCCCCCTGGCGTAGAAACCATGCATTATTTCAAGAAGAAAATTTTCCTAGAAGGTTTGTCGACATGAGTAGTATCGGTCTACAAACGACGTTTTTTTTTCAATCGAGAATTTAGAAGCTCATATTTTGTTGCAAATACATCAGAAGCGGAAATTAAGATTTACGCCCTATGCTGGCCAAACCATTTTTTACAAAAATTAGAATTATGTGCAAACGATTTCCCATCAGGAGCTGTATTCGGTGCAGAAAGAATTTTTCAAATCGGAGATTTAGAAGCAGAGATGTAGGGGGAAACGCAATTTCCTTCTACGCCCCCTAGCGGAAAGTCTATGAATTACTTAAAAATTTTGAAATTATATATGAAAAACGTGTCACATTGAAAACACTATCCAACAAAGGAGGAATTTTTCAAATCAGACTCCTAGAAGTAGAAATATTGACAAAAAATAAAATATACATCTACGCCCCCTGGCGGAGAAACTGTGTAATATTTTAAGAAGAAAATATTCCGAAAAGGTTTATCGATGTGAGTGGTATCTGTCCACGAAAGAATTTTTTCAATCGATATTTTAGAAGCTCAGATTTTATGGCAAATACATCAGAAGCAAAAATTAACACTTACACCTCCTGGTGGTCAAGTATTCTTTACAAAAAAATTGAAATTATATGCAAAAGATTTTCCATCTGGAGGTGTATCCGCTGAAGAAAACATTTTTCAAATCGGAGTTTTAGAAGAAGAGTTATCGGGGAAAATGTAATTTACTTTTACGCCCACTAGCGGAAAATCTATATCTAAAATACTCTTCGACATAAATGAAATCGAAAGGTAAAAGAATTCTTTCAATCGGATGTTTAGAAGCAAATATGTGGAATACAACGTATTTCTCAATTCGACATCATCTGCATTTACGCCCTGTAGCGGCGAAATTGTACATCGTAAAAAAAAACGAAATAAAGGATCATCATTCGCATATTTCAAGCTTCCCAACGCAAAAATAATTTTTCAAATCGGAGTAATATTTGCAGAGATATCGTGGGTACAGACGGACGGACGGACGGACAAACTGGTAACATAAGCACGATCTTTTTTTTACAAAAGACGTGCTAAAAACCATATTCTTATATCTCTAAAACTATACGTGATAGCAAAGTTTGCATGGATAGCGAATCTGCATTCCTCGTATGAAAATACTAAAGAATAAAAAAAAAATTATGTCTGGGACAAAACATGTGTTTACCAATGTATTTAAGGTATGTGAAAATGTGGATGAAGCCTTCCTTGCTTTCTTTTGGATGACGCCTAAAGTTGTTGGACCAATAAAAATTCTGCGTAAGTGACACTGACTTTCTGTATATTTTTCGTCTGGCCGTAAAACCTTAATTTGAGCTATCCGGTATAATTAGTTACATTGCTTTTACCCTTCATTTAACATCTATTCAGCCGGAAATCTTACATAACGTAAAAAAGGGTTAGTTATATCCTCAAATAAAACAAAAACGTTTCATCTAAATCCCTAGAATCACTACAAATAATTGAAAAATGCGTTGTGATGAAAGTATGCTACTTTTAAATATTCTTACAATGATTTTATTGTAAAACTGACGGGAATCAAAAATATATTCTTTTGAAACATCCGTCATCCTGACGTACGTGACTCTGAGATTTCCCTTCTTTTTCTTTTCACAAGTTATAAAAGGACAAGTATCAAAGAAATCGCAGTCATTACTAACGTACTTGACGTGTAACTTGAAGCGTTGCGTTTTGTTCAAAACAATGTGAGCTCTTATGTCTGATACAATACCTTCACAAAAGAGTCATTCCACAATTGCTTGTTAGGTGTCTTACGCCTGAGGTGACCTTTTTGTCTTCTCAGCTCACAGAATTTAATCGGACACTCACTTTTTGATGAAATGGCTTTTCTGGCGAATTCCACTCTTTTCATAACCTTCGGTATCTCTTCAAAATCACCTAGTCATCATTTTTTAGAATATTAGGGTACTAACTGAGAATAGGAATATTATCTCGGAGAAGGCCCGCTCTATCTGCTAAAAATAAAAAAATGAATCTCTCTTACATTTTACCGGAGCCTTGACACTGCTCCAATGCATGGTTTGTTAGAAGTTCCGCTTGTAATTTGATAGCTTTCGCATTCTCTGCGACCATGAATCATTGCCCCAAGGAAGCCTTTATCATTTTTCGGATAACGCTGTAATAATAACTTAGAATATGGCACCTTAAATGCTCGTAATTCTTCCCGATAGGACTTTATTCTATCAAGAATAGTTTTATTTTTTTTAACTAGACTAGTCGTGTTTGGGAGACATTTTGAAACATAATTTAGAATTTACACCTTATCGAAAAAATAATTTTTATCTTTTCATTTGAAATGTGCACTTGAAAAACTGAAAATTAGTGGTTAGCTGTTTGTTTTTTTCTTTGATTGAAGGTTTAACGACCACCTTGAGCAACTCAATGGGCTATAAGCAGTCGTGCGTCCCTAATTTAGGGCCACTGGTTCCAAGGAAGGGAGAGAGCCAGTGCCGTAAGACAAAAACAACATCCACGCCTTACGGGATTCAAACCCAGACCCCTTTCGGAAGAATGATCAGAGGCCATCGCTTAGACCACTAAGTCACCGGGATTCGAACCAGGTTCCAACTCGAACGAATGCTCATGAGCCAGCACTTAGACCACTGCGCCACCGGTGTGGCTTTAGTGTTTTTCACTACCGGCTATAAAGCAATTCGTGCAATCCCGACCGCCATCACACGGGTCTGACTAGTTGCGCAACTGGTGTAAGATACAAGTGTTGGTGGAATGTCGCCTTCAACTTTAAATCAAATTTTAACGTCGTGCCACGCAGACACAATATACCCCCTACCCCCCACTCCCCATCCTTAACTACCTTCCTTCCAGCCAGCGACTTTGCTTTGCACTCCTCTCCTACAAAGCAGTCGTCAGCCACTGTCAGAAATGCATGGAAAGATGCATGCTTAGTGTAATCAGAAAAAATAAGAAGAGAAATTCGTGGATAAGGAAAATAACCAGAATGCTAGACATTATGATCAGAGTAAAATCTCTGAAATGGCAATGGGCTGACATGTTACCAGAAGAACGGACCACCGATGGACAACCAAAATTTTAGACTGGATTCCAAGGGACAGAAAAAGTCCACATGGGAGATGGATGGATGAAATTCGAAAGTACATCTGAGTAACGTGGAGGAGACAGGTTCAAGACAAACAGTTGTAGAAGAAACTTGGGGAGACCTTCATCCAGCAGTAAATTGGTAATGGTTGATGATGATATCATTATCATTTATCTGACATTACGGTTACGTAATGCCATTGCAGTCGAAGGCAGATACATTGAACATGATATCATGTAAATTATTGATATTAAAGATTCCTACACACACAGAATCCTCTTCCAGGTCTTCTTCATTCCTCAGTTATATCACCTTACTCTTCGTAGGTATATTTTGGGATACCCTTACGTTACAAACATATCCGAAGGAGGTACTTGATCTGTTTATATTTTTAGTACTCTTGAAAAGTTTCAACAATATAATGTATAGCAGCATAGCTCATAGCAGATTTGGGAATTCGAAGTCCATGTATTAAGGGGACTAGGAAAGGTTGACATTACAAAAAGTGACTTACGTTTAATTGTTTATAACAAGGCCGCGAATAAATATAAAACGTTTTGTCTGTGTAGGGGTATTTAGTATAAAACGATGAAATAAGAAAATGTCGCGATATTTATTCCCAGGTGAATATTGGCTCTCCAACGTAATGAGGCAAACTATGTAAAATCCGATTTGACCACGATTACAGTCGATTGGATGAAGATTTCGGGAAATCCCAGGGATATTTCTTCTTCTCAGGCTTCCCTCTATTGATTATACCTGAAAAATTGAAAACAAAATGCAAACAAGAAAGATGACACCGAATTTTAGGGTGTAATAAGCACGTCTTTTGAATCCGTTCGGAGGCAAATTAAATTTATCAAAACTATTCAAAGTTTATGGAACCAGAATAGAAAACAGTAGTATCTGACGGAAGAAAGAAGTTTTTCAATCGGGTTTTTAATCCCTCAGATATTGCTGTAAACGGAATCGTGAGCTTACGCCCTTTAGTTGCAGATTTGTGTGTTAAGAAAAACATGAACTATATGAGAAGCATTTCGCACCAGAAACGCTCTCCAACACAGAAATAATTTTTCAAATCGGCCTTTTGGAAACAGAGATGTCGACAAAAATAAGATGTGACTTTACGTCTTCTGGTGGGAAAACCATGCATTATTTTAGGAAGAAAGTATTCTCAAAAGGTTTTACCATATGAGCAGTATCGGTCCAAGAAAAACAAATTCAGTCGAGTTTTCAGGAGCCCAGATTTTGCTGCAAATGCATCAGAAGCAGAAATTAACACTTATGCCCCCTGGTGGCCAAACCATTCTTTACCAAACATTAGAAATTATGTGAAACGTATTTTCCTTCAGGTCTTGTATGCGATACAGGAAGATTTTTTTAAATCGGAGTTTCAGGAGCAGAAATAATGCAGAAAACGCAATTTACATTTGTGCCTCCTAGTGGAAAGTCTAGGATTTACTTGAAAATTTTGAATTTATTGGAAAAACATTTTGCATCGGAAACACTATCCAACAAAGAAGGAATTTTTCAAATCGGACGCCTAGAAGTAGAGATATTGACAAAAATAAGATATACATCTACGCCCCCTGGCGGAGAAACCCCTGGCGGAGAGTGGAATATCTTAAGAAGAAAATATTCCGAAAAGGTTTATCGATGTGAGTGGCATCAGTCCACGAAAGAATTTTTTCAATCGATATTTTAGAATCTCAGATTTTATAGCAAATACATCAGAAGCAAAAATTAATATTTACGCCCCCTGGTGGCCAAAGTATTCTTTACCAAAAATTTGAAATTATATGCAAAAGATTTTCCATCAGGAGGTGTATCGAATGAAGTTTTTTTTTTTTCAAATCGGTGTTTTAGAAGAAGAGCTATCGGGAAAAATGTAATTTACTTTTACGCCCCCTAGCGGAAAATCTATGCTTAATCTGAAAAAGTAACCATATCCAAAATACTCTTCGACATAAATGAAATCGAAAGATAAAAGAATTTGTTCAATCGGATGTTTAGAAGCAAATATGTGGAATAAAACGTATTTTTGAATTCGACATCATCTGTATTTACGCCTTCTAGCGGCGAAATCGCACATCGTAAAAAAAAGAAGTAAACGATCATCATTCGCATATTTCAAGCTTCCTAATGCAAAGAGAATTTTTCAAATCGGACTAATAGTTGCAGAGATATCGTGGGTACAGACGGACGGACAACCCGATAACATAAGCGCTATCTTTTTTTACAAAAGACGTGCTAAAAATGGCGTCCAGATAACGAAAAATGTGGGGAAATGCGAGTTATTCGTTATTATAAAATGGTGCAAACAGTTTTATTCAATCATATGTCAGGTCTAATTAATGCGGCATCGTGTTTTACAACTCCGGTATAAATTCCAAGTTGATATCTCCAGCGGTTTTCGAGATATCGTGGTAAAATCAGCAAAACATGTAGTTTCGAGAAAATCGCGTTCAAATATTCGGTGCAATATTTATGTTAGAACAGTCGCACTTACGCGTTAAAAATTTTCTGCACTATAGAATTCCGGCACTTTGTTTGAAAGCCTACAGGACAGTTCTATTCTGTTCGGGTAAGGGAAGTAGCACTGGTTGCTCGATTACCTGCGTTCGTCACCCCAGTCAAGAAATAAAAAAATAATAATAATTCGAAAATTCAAACGGGAAGATATTCTTCACCTATCGAAATATGCAAAACACCCGAAATCGGTTTTTTCGATATTTCAAACCTCCCTAGTCCCCTTATTACCCAAGGTACCTGGATATTCATATTTCCATTTCGAAATTGTATTTTTTGTTTCCATTTCAAAATTTCCTTTGTCGATGCCTCATGGGCCATTAAAAAAGCTTTCTACGGGGACATAGGTTGAAGACCCTGCTCTAGAGGAAGCCTTGAGTTATTAGCAATAACAGGTAGAAAACGCTTGATGAAAGTCTAAAACGGGTCGGCCCGGACCGGACTCTTCAAATTAAGATCCGTGAAGGCCTCTAGATACGGTCCTGACTATGTAGAATCATAAATGATATCGTACTATATTACACTCATCGTCAAAAAAATCGTTGCACCCAGAAGGAAGCAACCAAAAGAAATGAAACTTGGTGGGTAGGTTTGGCATCGTAATACATACAAATGATTCAAGTATCACGCTCGGCCGCGTATGTGACGCAAGCAAGGAGGGGTCGTAGCGCTGTGCCTGACCGGTTATATAAGGCCGTCCCGTTGCGCGTGTTTGCCATTCTGACTCGTGCTGTTTCGTTGGTTGCATCCTTTGCAAGTGAAGTATGCCTTGAAAAAAGTTCGGAAGCAATTCAAGCAGTTGGAGAAGTTCGAGAGGGGCCGCATCGTTGGGCTCCGGGAAGCGGGATGATCATATCGCCGTATTGCTCGTCATACCGGTCGTGCGGATATCACTAGAGCATGCTGTTGGCGGCAGTGTATACTGTAGAACAAGGCACGCGGCAACGACAGGAAAGGTCTGGGAGACCTAGACGAATCACACAGAGGGAGGACCGATAGGTTGTCCGACATGCGCGAAGTGACCCAACAGCCACGATTGCGGATATTCAGCCAGCAGTGGTGCCCTCCATGCATCGTTCGATTAGTGCCAGCACTATTGGAAGACGGCTGCACGACGTAGGACTACACTCACGCAGACCGTTACGACGACTGCCCTTAATACCGTTGCATCGTCGCCAAAGACTGCAATGGTGTCGTGCCAGACTGTCATGGAGCCACTCAGAATGGCAGCGGGTGTTCTTCAGTAACGAGTCCCACTTTTGTCTTGTTGGAGACGACCAACGAATCCGTGTGTAGAGACACCGTTGTCAACCCCAAGATAAACGGTTCGTTGTCGAGCGTCACACGTCCAGAATGCTTGGTGTCATGGTGTGGGGTGCAATTACCTACGAAGCCAGATCACCTTTGGTGTTCATTATAGGCACTTTGACACCCCAACGTTACGTTAATGAGGTCCTGCAACCAGTGGCCCTAACTTTTCTCAACGCTCACTCCGGAACGATTTTCCAACAGGACAATGCTCATCCGCATACTGCTGCTGTCTCGAGAGCTTTCCTTCAAGGCACTGACACTCTGCCATGGCCAGCGGTATCGCCAGACCAATCGCCGATTGAAAATGTGTGGGATGCTATTGGAAGCGCTATCCACACTCCACCCCTACCACACAATCTGCAGGAACTGCTTGAGAAGATTCGAGCTGCATTGGATAGCTCATCACAGGACACCATTAGGAACCTACACAGCTCCATGCCGAGATGTCTAGCATGCTGTTTGAGCAAACATGTCGGCCCGACGCCATACTGAGAGAGCCTACTTATTAGCGTGTAGCTCAATAACTATTGCCTATACCAATCTCAATGTTTAATCATTTATTGTTCCTGGTAATCTTTACCTTCCTCCCGAATAGCATTGCAATCCGACACGTCATTCTGGGTGCAACTATTTTTTTGACGATGAGTGTATTTGCACGTGGCGTGTGGAGTGTAGGTACCGGAACTCTGAATTCTCTAATATTTTGGCAGTGCGTCATAAATAAGTTCGTTCACATATCTGGGCTTTTTTGCAGAATGTAAAATTTAGCACCCAAAAAGTAAATACACTGAAATTACTGATAAGGAAGAATTGATAGCTCTTAAGCTGATAATTAATTTCAAGCTGAATCGAATAAGAAAATCGTCTTCTAGTAAATGAAGTGCCTTAGAGCTTCATTAAGTATTAAATCAATGAACCAGTAACTAAGCCATGTTATCGTGCTTCAAGTTGTTCCTTAACGTATTGCATTTCTAGTAATTAGGGGTACTAATGCCTAGATTTATTTAATAGCACTTCATGTGATTTTATCGTCCATGGGGACGCTTAACCATCTCATGAAGTGCTGTTGAATTAGTTTCAACAGCAGGACTTCTGGATGCTGAAATACGTACAAGCTTCATGTCTGTCTCTTCGTGCCCATTTAATCACGATTTCCAGTGTGTTTCATGTATTTAAATTATATTCAGTCCTGCTAGAAACGACTTTATACAGCAGTAGATATGAGCCACCTACTTTTATCATTATTAATAGCCTGTAGATAAATAAAAATATTTATTTATCTACAGTAGATATGAGCCACCTACTTTTATCATTATTAATAGCCTGTAGATGGTATGAAAAAGTATTTTATTTTTAGCCAAAATATTTTGAGAATTCACAATAATGTGTGCTTGCAAATGTGACGTACTAGAGGTGAAACACGTGTCAAAACGACAAATCTGCAGCGATAAATTCCGTCTGCGTAACTTAGTTCGGAGAACAACTTACTCCAGAGTCAGGAGGCGCGATTTCGATATCCGTCACGGAAAAATTTGTGTTTTCACACAAACTGGAATCTTACATTTCCGTCTTAGGAAATAAATCTTTTTAGTGTTAATATTTTTAGCATGCCTTTTGAAAAAAAGGTACGTTTTTGTGTCATTAGTCTGTCCCTCTATCACTAAACACGATATCTTCTCAACCGCAAGTTAAATTAAAATAATTCCTTATATTAGGTGTACAAATAAGTTTTAAAGCTTTTTTTGTGTGACGTATGCCGCTAATTTATACATCCGACATTCCCCCGCGTTGTTGTCACGTGACCGTAACTGGTCCTAAGGTATAATATGTGACACAGAAGTCTGCCCAACAGTCAAGCCGCGGATGGCCTAGTGGTCAGCGTTCGTGACTGCCACGGAGAAGACCTCGGGTTCGATCCAAGGCAGGTACGAACGTTCGAACCACTAAATATCCGCCGTGCGTCGGATGGGCACGTTAAGCCGTCGGACCCCGGCTACTGGCCCCCCAATAAAAAATAAGGGCGTCTTCCTCCCCCCTTTCTACCTCGCTTCCGTGTGACTTTCCTATCGGGAACTCTAGCCCACATTTCCTAGCTTCCTACTTCTAAAGGTTGTTTAAGACCTGGGGTCAGAAACTCCCTTCCGAAAATCCTCTACATATGATCTGATCTGATCTGCCCAACAGTCAAACGCACTTGCACATCGGTAGGTGAAAGATGGCAAGCGATACTACATTTATTCGACACTGCATTAGTTACGAATTTCATCAAGGAAAACGTGCTGCAAAAGAATGTGCATGTCCTGCTTTGGGGGAGAATATTGTATCGAAAAGCACGTGTGAGTTTTGGTTTAGAAGGTTTAAAGCAGGTGATTTTGATGTTAGCGATCGAGAACGTAGCGGCGCCCCGCAGAAGGTTACGCATGAGGAACTGCAAACATTGCTGGATGAAGAATCGTCTGATACGCAAAAAGAACTAGCTAAACAACTGGGGGTAATTCAACAAACCATTTCTAATCGTTTATGCGCAATGGGAAAGATTCAGAAAGGAAAAGAATGGGTACTACATGACCTGAGCCAGAGGAACAAGGATGAGCGTGTCATGAAGTGTTTGAATCTGTTGAATAAACAGCACAGAAAGTCTTTCCTGTGAAAAATTGTTACGCGTAATGAAAAGTGGATGTGGTACGACAATCCCAAATGCATAAAACACTCGGTAGACTCCGGTGGAGCAACGACTTCGACAACGAAACGCAATATTCACTCCAAGAAAGTTCTGCTGTGCATCTAGTGGGATATGAAGAGTGTGTTCTATTATGAACTATTGGAACAGGGTCAAACTGCTACTGCTAATCGCTACAAGCAACAATTGCTGAGACTGAATCAGGAAATCTGTCGGAAACCTCCATTCACAGGCAAAGGATTGCGTCCCGTGAAATTACTGCATGACAACGCAAGGCCGCATGTCGCGAAATCGGTCAAGGAAACGTTATTGTAGCTTGGCTGGGAAGTTTTGGAACACCCGGCGTATAGTCCCGACTTAGCCCCTTCAGACTATCATTTGTTCCGATCGATGCAACATGGGTTGTCTGCTGTACGGTTCCAAACATGTGACGAAGTGCAAAAATGGGTTGACGACTTCATCACGTCACACGGCGAAGTATTCTTCATGGCTGGAATCCGTCAGCTGTCCGACCGATGACGGAAGATGATAGATAATGACGGCGCATATTTTGATTCGTAAAGGTATTGTTGTTTTCTTTCAAATTACATGTTGCGTTGTCTTAAAACGTTTAAAACCTTATTTGTACACCTAATAATAATTGACATATACCGCTAATTTTATTTTACCTTCCTTTTGAGAACGGAAGAAAGCGAAACCGGGGAGAAAATAAAAACGGTAAACGAGGAGAAATCAGGGTTGGGTTGTTGGTTGTTTATTGGTTGGCAAAATGCTTGTCTGTGCGTGGGTCAAAAAGTCGGACTCAAAAATTTCGTGATATGTTAGGTGCCATTGGAAGGTAGCAGTGGAAACGAAGCCAAGTTTATGGTAGAAGCATTACAAGTAACAAGGGCTCGCGGGTTGCATTTTATCCACGGAGTATACCAGCATGGTATCGTTTAACGCCAAGGGATGAGAAGACCCATCATCAACTCCGGGGACAAATGAACAGCAGAGGATTCAGGCTAAGACATCATCCAAATATTTCAATCCCTTGCATGCTGAGTAATAATTGAAATTTGAAAATGAAATATTAGTGCTCATCTCGTTACTAGTTGGATTGCAAGGAAATGTAACTATGAATCTTTGGCTTAACCTTAACCATTTTTACAGTGACGTTTTAACATAACTTAATCTGGTCCCATCGTTAACTTGTACATAAATTAAGAAATATGTTAAAATAAATTTTATATTTGTTTTTTTAAACAAACGTGCTTTTCTTCGCTGCTGCTTTGCAACAAATGAGTATGAGTGTTGGGTTGTAGTTTATGTCTAGGTAAACAGTTTTCTTGCTTTTGAAGGTACCACGATTTAAACACGGTACAGAAATGTTAGTTTGAAAACTTAATTTCTTTGCGGCATACGAGTTCTTACGACACCCTCATAGGAGCTCGTATGAATTGGGTTTCCAATTCTACGAAACCCAATGTCATTGTTGCCACTTTAGACGATCGGAATTACTTAACAAAATTTATGCCCGCAAGTTCCCAAACGGGACTTGGCGCTGTAATGAATAATTCGTACTACTCGGCCACAGGGCGGCGTACTCTAACGTTGAGGAAGTCACTGGTTGCCACTCCGGGGGCGCAGTGGTCTGAGCGATAGCCCCTGATCATTCGTCCCGACGGGGCCCAGGTTCGAATCCCGGTGAGGCATGGATGTTGTGTTTGTCTTACGGCACTGGCTCTCTCCCTTCCCTGGAACCATTGGCCGTAAATTATGGACCGGCTAATGCTTATAGCCCATTGAGTTGCTCCCGGCGGTTGTTAAACCTCCATAAAGAAAAAAAGTTACTGATTTATTTATTTTTTATTTATTTTTTATTGGAGCTTTAGCGAACGTTGTGAGCAACTCAATGGGCTTTAAGCAGTCGCTCCTCCTTAATTTAGGGTCACTGGTTGCAGGGAAGGGAGAAAGCCAATGCCGTAAGACAAGCACAACATCCATGCCTCAACGGGATTCGAACCCGGACCCCTTTCGGACGAACGATGAAAAGCCATCGCTTAGACCTCTGCACCGGGGCGGCATGATTTCATTTTTTTTTCTCTCTTACGTTGACTCATTATTTTAGAAGTTTTCCCTTAAGCATCACTTTTGGTTTAAATAAGATGCCTAAATTGCACAAGTTTCTGTTTGTCGAGATTTTATAAGTCTTCCAATTTTCTGACACTTCAAATAAGAAACTCGTAACTGTCTTCCAACATCTCTGATTCAGCTTCTTTCTGGTCATATACTCTTTGTAAAAAAAAACGAAGTACCCGAGAAAGTAGTTCGTTCGATCCTGATTGATGAAACTCGGCATGCACGTACGTCGCGGCCGAATATTCAAATGATTTAAAAATAACAGCCAATGACTAACTAATGGCCCGGCACAATGTATGGGAACCTCGCACCGAGGAGGGTATATCAAGAGCAAAGCTGGTACGCAGGGACAATTGTGACATCGGATTGGGATGCATTGACCTCCACGGACTGTGAGGATGCCTCGACGTCGGATCCGTGCACAATATGAGCAGTTGAGCGAGTTTGAGAGAGGACATATAATTGGGCTGAGAGTTGGTAATGAGTCGGAAAAACGCGGCAGTCGAACGATGTTGGCGTCAATGGATCGAGGAGGGGACAACCCAGCAGCACGCGGTCCGTGGACGGCCGAGGGCAACGAAGGATCGAGCAATTGTGAAAGCCGCACGAACAGAACCGAATTCTTTGCTCTCTTCAACCATCCGTTGCCATGTTGCGTCGTCTACAGGTACGGAAGTGGCCACGTTGCGTCATCTACAGGTACGGACGTAGTCATCCGGACCGTTGCCAGACGACTTGTGGCACGGGGACTACATTCGACCACCTACCAGTGACCAGCGAGCATCGTTGGCACTGGTTACAGTGGTGTCGAGCCCAATCAACGTGGGATAATGTGCAGTGGCGTCGTGTTGTGTTCAGTGATGAGTCACGGTTTGCACTTGGTCCAGATGACCAGCGCATACGTGTCTGGAGACGAGCCGGCCAGTGCACGGATCCTGCCTTTACCGTGGAACGGCACACAGCTCACACACTGGGACTGACTGTCTGAGGATCCATTTCCTACGATAGCCGGACACCTTTGGTAGTTCTTCGTACAACCCTCACGTCTTAATAGTACGTCGATGACATTCTACGACCTGTTGTGTTGATATTCCTGTCGCAGGTCACCGAGAAATTTTTCAACGGGATAATGCCCGGCCACACACTGCACGGCTCTCCCGGGCCTGCTTCCGTAATGTCGACACCCTCCCACGGCCAGCCCGATCACCGGATCTCTCACCGATCGAACATGTTTGGGACATGATGGTACACGGCACTTACGCCCATCCTGGAATGTCGACGAACTTGCTCGCAATTTGGACACCATCTGGCTTGCTATACCACAGAGAGTATCCGTGAACTGTATGCGTCTATGCCACGGTGGGTAACCGCTTGTATCCGAGTCAGAGGTGGCGCTACAACGTACAGCAATCTGTTAAAATTACGAGAACCTGATGCTAAATGTGATAAAAGCCATTACAAAAATGCATTTTGATGCTATGCATCTTTCCCGACAGTAGTAGTATACGTGTCGTAGCGAAATCTAGCTCTCTCTAGACCCTCCCAAAGGGAGAGAGTTACCTGTTGTTGACGAGAGCTTTAAAATGATATATAACACGATGGCGTTGGCGAGAGCTTTAAAATCATATATAACACGATGGCGTTGACTAGAGCTTTAAAATGATATATAACACGATGGCGTTGACTAGAGCTTTAAAATGATATATAACACGATGGCGTTGACTAGAGCTTTAAAATGATATATAACACGATGGCGTTGACTAGAGCTTTAAAATGATATATAACACGATAGCGTTGACTAGAGCTTTAAAATGATATATAACACGATGGCGTTGACTAGAGCTTTAAAATGATATATAACACGATGGCGTTGACTAGAGCTTTAAAATGATGTATAACACGATGGCGTTGACTAGAGCTTTAAAATGATATATAACACGATTGCGTTGACTAGAGCTTTAAAATGATATATAACACGATGGCGTTGACTAGAGCTTTAAAATGATATATAACACGATGGCGTTGACTAGAGCTTTAAAATGATATATAACACGTTGACGTTGACTAGAGCTTTAAAATGATATATAACACGATGGCGTTGACGTGAGCTTTAAAATGATATATAACACGATTGCGTGTAAACTGTAAGTACCCTAGACCAAAAGTAATATTGCCTCCTCCATGTTTATTAAATATTTACCATATATCTTATTTTGTTTGGAAATATTTCCCATATAACTTTTTCACTGATTTTATGACAATAACATTTATTAATCCACTTACCTAAGTACAGCTCAATGTTAGAAATTAGTAAAGCTTATCGTTTACTGTTATTATTTAATTCTACTTAATATGTACTGTACGTAGGGGTAACTTTGAACCAGACATGTTAACTTTGGCCCAAAACCGGAAAGTGTTTATTTTGTATGTTGCAACCCTGCATTTTGCCTGATTCAGGTAATTTTGACGCAAAAAGTATTTGGCAACTAGAGGTGGGACGACTCCTAAATTTTCTCGAATCCGAATCCGAATCCTAAAAGGTTCTCGAATCCCTCGAATCTCTCGAATTATCTGTATAAGAATAATTATAAGAAAAAAGGAAAAGAAAAGACTTCTACTTAAAATTAAAAGTTTTTAATTGAAGCAAAATTTGAAATCTGTGTTTAATGAAAAACAAATTAAAGAATACAGTTTTCAAAAATTATACCCACACTTATTAAGAAGATACAAATGAAATTTAATAAATTTATAATTTGCATTTACTAAATGAAGTACATATAACTCTTGAGTCCTGAGGTTCATTTCCATATTCCGAACATAATTTGACAAAAAAATATTTGAGTAACAATTCACATTTTTCACATTTTTTATTTACAGGCACAAGATAAATCGCTCCTAAGTATGCGTAAATGCTGTGGTTAGCAGTAGAAACTACGTAGGAATAAAAACAATGAAGCGTGAGAAACGCTGAGATTAAGAGAAAAAGTACAGACCGAGTAACGCTGAGTGTTTACTCATAGAGTGTGCAAGTGAGACGCTGCAGAGAGCTGAGAACTAGAAACTCTGAGCTGTAGACAGAGTAACTTCAAGCATGTGAGCAACGCGGCTCAAGGTCCCCCCCACCCCTTTTTCACGTTCATTACAAATGCAACAGCTGCCGGGAAAGAGATAAAATATGGCTGAGTCACTTTTCCCACTGTACTTGAGGTATGGTGGCTAAGGCACTGTCCGATGGGAGACGCCAGTCGCTTCGGCGGCTGCTCTCTGTGTTTGGCTGAACGATTCCTTCACTATTGCATACGGTTTGGAAGTAACGAGCTATTTCAAATAGCTGTGTACACACTGTAGAAGATCTTCTTCAATTGTTTTTTAATATCAGAACTCGTCATGCTGACAAAAATTCGAACAAATATCGCTCTATAAAAAGCACCAAACGCCAAGTTTTTTAGGTTAAGATTCGAAAGATTCGAATGACGAAAAAAGAGAAAAAATTCGAGTTTTTCGAATCTCGAATCTTTTTCAAGATTCGCGGGATTCGAATGTCCCACCCCAAGTGGCAACACTAGTTACAGATGACGCACAGTTAAGTGTAATTTGTTCTTCCGGAACGCCATACAGTATCTCTGGTGTAGACAGCTGTTGTGATTAGTAAATACATACCTCCCTAACTTCTGTCTGTGTGACTCAACCTCGAAGTTAACACGTTTTGATAAGTACATATTTTTATACTTATATACGTATGGAAGGAGTCAGTAATGTTAAAAATTAAAGTTACTTCATATTCTTTCATTTGGTGACTTTTGTGTACCTTAAGGTTACTTTGGCCCAACCGCAATTTTTTACCTTCTTGGCGCATCTACCAGAACACTGCACATAATATCTTTCCAAAAGCATTTTTATTGCTTTCAGGAACTGAAGGGCCGAAGAAAACAAGAAAGAAATTGCAAATACCAACTGGCAAAAGCATTTGTCTAACGGATGTCGTACTTTCTGATGCTGATCCTTCAAAACCCAAACCCCTGCATCCATCTAAAAGACAAAAGTTTCCATCTACGAGTATTTCCTCAAGCGAACATTCAGATGAAAGGAATCTTGATATGCTCTTGGAGTCAGACACAGAGAGTGAAACATTTTCTGATTTACAAAAGCAGGCAAATGATGCATCTAACATACCACCAAAATCTACGCTTCAGGGTTATGCTGTTGATGATTTTGTAATTGTTTTATTCAACGGTCAAAGTTACCTCGTAAGGATTGTCAGCATCCCAGGAGGACCAACAGTTGATTGTGTGCGAAAAGGCTTCAAATTTTGGAGATGGCCTCAAAAGAAGGATTGTATTCCACACGAATGGCAAGATGTTTTTTGTAAAATAAATTTCCCCAAGCGATTTCAAAGAGGAATCAATTTTTTGTTCTCGAGATGAACAATCTGATCGTATGATATACACTGTTGCTCATAATTAGAAGGACAGTATAAGGACACCATAAATACTGGTGATGCACAGTACAAAATCCCTGCAGGAAGAGGAAAACCTTATATCTACGTATTTGATGACACAACATAGCTGAAACATTATTCTGTATTTGTTTGTTTGTTTTTTATTATTATTACAAGAAACAAAGCAAATGCCATTTGGACACAGGTCCAAAGTTATAACGATAGCTTGCCTTTCCATGTGCAAACATAATTAATTTTACAATATTATTACCTTTAAACAAAGGGATAAAGATTAATGGAGATTATCTAAACCCACCTTCGTTTTGCTGATGACGTAGTCATTTTTGCAACTACCCCATCAGAGCTGCAGAGTAGGATCCAGGAACTTGCTGACAAGAGTAAAGAAGTGGGATTAAAAATGAACTTTCAGAAGACAAAAGTGATGTTCAATGCTTTTACAAGAAATGAAGATTTATCGATTGATGGAGAAAAGCTGGAGATAACAGATGCGTACGTTTATCTTGGACAGCAGATATCAAGTGAGGGTCACATTGATGAAGAAATTAATCGGCGTACAAAACTTGCCTGGAGAGCTTTTGGAAGAAACAGCATAATTTTGAAGGGCAATATGCCATTATGCCTTAAAAGAAAAGTGTTTGATCAATGCATTCTTCCAGTGCTTACGTATGGTGAAGAGACGTGGACCTTAACTAAAAGAGACATACAAAGGCTGCAGACAACTCAAAGTAGCATGGAGAGGTGCATGCTTGGTGTAACCAGGAGAGATAAGAAGAGGAACTCGTGGATTGGAAAAATGACAAGAGTGGAAGACATCATGATCAGAGTTAAATCCCTGAAATGGCAATGGGCTGGACATACTGCCAGAAGGACAGACCATCGATGGACAGCTGAAATTTTTTTTTTTTTGATTGGTGGTTTAACGACCACCGTGAGCTTCAACAATATTTTATTTGGAGCAAACATGGACAGGAAGATACAGATGGCCTGTGCTTAACAGTTACCAAAAGATAAACAAGTGGATGACCTATTTACAATGACAATGAGATATTTACATTATGTGGATGCACTATATACAATGTAAGCAAATTCATAACACTGACAATACTGGACTGATGGGTTGACTTACTCTATGTACAACATATGTTCGCAATGTGCATCAGCAGAGTGCCATCTCTAATAGGTGAACACCAGTACAAGGTATAACTATAAATTTTACAGTGCAAAAACAAACATGTATATTTTGAGCAATCTTGAAAAAAAGAAGAAAAGAGAAGAAAAGAGCAGAAGGTTTATACTTTTCAGTATCTGAAAGATAAGCGAATAAATGATCTATCCACAATGATGGTGTGAACTCTATACAAATTGAATGCAATATCTCTCTTGTGAAACGCTGTCAAATTACAAAAAGAACTATTACTTAGGCTTAAACAAGTGCCTCAATCAGTGCTATAGATTAACTTGTAATGAACAACAACATATGTACACAAGATGCAACGGCATAGGGAAGACACTAATAAGGAATTACAATTCCATGGTACAACTGTAAATTTCACAGTGCAAAGAGTAAAGTATATTAGTACAAACAGAACTTGCGTTTTACAGAAAATTTATACTTCGAGTACAATACAAATAATGAAAATATGAAACTGACTCTTTGTACAGCAAATATGCAATACAGCGCAGAACATTATCTAATAGACTGATTATTTCCTATTAGGCACATGTGACATGAGAAAAACCACACTGTGTAACATTAACATATAATTGAAATACTATCAAAGCGTTTGCTCCGCACCATGAGCATAAAACTTAAGACATGTAATCGTGACCCAACATGCGAAATGTGCCAAACATAAATTTTACAGTGCAATTAGGAAAGTACATTAGTATATACAAAACTGAGCTTTTGGCATAGCAACTATACTTCAGGTACAGTACAAATAACCGAATGATGAACAATTACCCCCTGCACTACAAAAGTGCTAAACCTTGCAGAACATGGTGTAATCGACTGATCATATCCCTTTATGTACATGCAACATGATCAGAAACCACACTGTGCAAAATCAATAAGACAATTTAAACACTATCAAACAGTTGCTTAGCACCGTGAGCAAAAACCATATATTATAAAGCCCGGCAGACATAAGGAAAGTGCCGGAAAAAAAAAAAAAAAACTTTAAACTTATTTTAAGTGCCTGTGGTATAACAAGAAACTCACCTACAGGACCTTGTTGGTGAGAAACATGCAAACGTGCAGTAACATTAAGAAGCGATTATGACAAGGGCACCTAAGAACACGATAATCACAAAACTATATTTCAATTAGTCCAAACAATTTCACAGACGTCAGAACAAAGTCTAAGGTCTTCTGATGGACCAGAAAACCATTGACGAAAAGGTGACCACACTGACATAAAGTGTGGGATTCGATTCGCAGCCTTAGCAACAGTGAAAGCAAGCCTCAAGCGTGAAATCATTCTGTTCCGGAACTGACTGCACATCGCAGCTCCCGCCTGAAAGATGGTAGGCTGTATAGGGGTAGAACGTAGCTGTTGATAGTAGCAAAAAATCACATGTTTTGCTAATATGAATACATAAGCACATGACTCTGATATAGGAATAGGCGGAGTACTTGAGCTGAGTAGCGTGCTATAGGCTGAGAAGGAGAGATCATTAGTACTAAGGCACTGTGCAGTAGTGAAGGTCAGATGTAGCAAGGGAAGAAGCACTGTGCAATGTTGATACACATGATCTACATCCGCAATCGTAGAGCAAAACATGCAGTTAGGCGAATCAACAAGCGTCATCCTGAATAATTTGGTAGGAACTGGTAACCGCCGATGAAGAAACAACCATTGGATGTTTCTTTCTGCTGGAATAGATAGTGGCGAATTAGACATGGACCACACTTGTGAAAGGGCGACATTCGGAACATCTGGAATCATCAATGGTGTAGCATACAGTGGATCAATGAGACAACGGTAAAGAGACGAGACAGAAAAACTGGAGAGAGGAAGCGATGAGCCCCGAACGGAAAGGAAAAAGTTAAGAAGAAGAGAGGCAGAGGGAACAAGAGTTAACCCAGCTTGAGAGGCAAGGTTAGGGAAGAGGGTAATGATTGAAGAACGGAAGGAATCATACAGCGAAAGAGAGGAAGAGGTAGGGGAGATGTGGGGGGACAGATCAGAGAAGGGTTTCCAAGAAAGATCTGGAGAAATTAGATCCTGAACAGATACTATTCCGGCGGGGAGCCAGGAAAGGTCAGTAAAGTAGGGAGCATTAGGGGGATGAAGGATGGAAGAAAAGAACAGGGGCTCAGCTAATAGTTCAGTGGTGGAAGCCGGTGGAGCAC
Source organism: Macrothele yani (assembly GCA_039090855.1). Lineage (NCBI taxonomy): Eukaryota > Metazoa > Arthropoda > Arachnida > Araneae > Macrothelidae > Macrothele > Macrothele yani. The sequence goes on from CM076996.1 coordinate 124,059,638, forward strand.
GGAAGAGGGGTAGAGAACGGAGAAAGGAAAGGACCTCTTTGTAGAAAGGGGAAAGTTTAGAATGAAAAAAAGGAGATTGATCCATTAGAAGATACGTGATGAAAGTGATTCGGGGATTCCTAGGCGATATCATGACATCTCTAACGAGCGTCACTGGCGACTCTGGTGCACTTAGTAGCCGCAGGAAAGAAACCACTTTATGTGCTTTATAATAGGTGCGAACTTCCAGCAGTGAAATACCTCCATCAGTGACTCGACGACAGAGAGTGGAGACCTGGATCCAATGGTACCTGTTCCATATTATCGTTGAGATGATTCGAGTGATTTCATTGAGGTGATAAATGGGCATACGTTCTGCTGACCATGAATATAAGCATGGTGAAAGAATATAAGTCTGAGCTATTCTAGCTCTTGAGAAGTAAGAAGTACAAAACTGGGAAATTCGCCAGAATGCAGCAGTTCGAGTAAGGCGTGTTCTGAGAGCATTCCATGTTTCATTTTGAGCAGAAAGACGGACTCCGAGATGGACGCCAAGGAATTTTTGGGATGAAGCAGTCCATGAGGCGCCCCACGGGGTGTCAGTCCTAGAGGCCCACGCTCCGCTCCATAGGCCTGCACTCTTGGATGTATTAAGTGATGCCGCTGAACATGAAGAATATTGATCGTAAATCTGGAGCAAGATGTCGAATTGAGCGTCTGTCCTTACACAAAAGGTCGCGTCATCGGCATATGCAGAGTATGTCACAGAAAAGTGCCTAGTACTTGCAGTAGGCGGTGGCAGTGCATCTATAAAGGCTCGATGGACAGACCGAAGAAACGGCTCAAAAGCAATGGCAAAGAGCTGCCCAGAAAGTGGGCAACCCTGCCGAATGCCTCGCCGAAAAGGAATAGGTGCAGTCAAGAAGGCGGCCGTCTTGACATGGAAAGCAGCGTCCTGATAAAGGGCAAGAATAGAGGTAACAAAGGCAAAAGGAAAGCCGAAAGCAATAAGAACAGCAGAAAGATACGAATGTGAGATATTGTCGAAAGCTGCTCTTTGGTCAAGATTAAAGAGGGCAAGTGGTTCAGAGTTAGTACGAGCCAGATGTAGGAGATCTCGAAGGAGATTGAGATTAGAAGTGATGGACCGACCAGGAACCGTGTAGGTCTGGTCGGGAGAAAGAAGAAATGGAAGAACTTGGTTGAGTCGCCTGGAAAGGAGTTTAGTGAAGAGTTTATAGTCAATGTTTAGTAGCGAGATAGGACGCCAGTTTCCCAAGTCAAGCAGATCGCCTTTCTTGGGAAATAACACCATATGAGCCTCTGTGAAACCCCTCGGAAGAAAAGAGGAAGAAAGAGCAGCATTGAAAGCGGCGAGAAGAAATGGAAGCAACGAAGGGAGAAAAGTACGGTAGAAAAGGAGCGGAAGGCCATCTGGACCTGGGACAGCACGGGAATTTAGAGAGACTAGAATGGTCCGAAGTTCAGTCTGCGAAATAGGTTGTAAAAGGGAATCAGAGAGATTGGAAGGAACTTGGGGAAGAGCAGAGAGTAAAGTAGCAGAAGCAGAAACAGAAGGCTGAGGAGTTTCACTGTATTTGATAGTAAAATACCGACGAACCTGAGAGCAAACTGCATCCGGATCAGAGATGATTTCACCATCAGGCCGCCGAAGTAGTCGAAACTGATGCGACGAGCGGCGTTTTTCTTCTAACGCGGATAGAAACTCAAAGGAACAGTCCTCTGGTGATAGATGTTGTAGACGGAGACGAAGAATTACCTGACGTGCACGAGGCTCAAGAAGTGCTCTAAGATCCGCTTGGTAAGCTGTATACATGGGATGACTCGCACCAAGCTGTAACAGGATGTTTCGGAGATTTTGCTCTTCCATGGAGCGCTTCGTGCCTTCGGAGAAGGAATGACGTCTAAGAAGATAAATTAGGTAAGATTTTACCTCGAGCCAGTAATTGATGGCACAAGGTGCAGTGGACAGGCCCTCTCGCATATGATCAAGAAGATCTCTGATCTCGGTGCATATATTCTCATCAGCTAGGAGAGAAGTGTCTAGTGTCCATGACCGAGACCTAACATGCAGACGAGATGAAGAGTTACAGGAGATAGTGATGGCACAATGATCCGATGAAGCTGTAGGAGAGTGCATACAATCCGTTGTAATGGGCAATAACGGAGCAGAAGCGTAAAATCGATCCAGCCTGGCAGAAAGAGAGGAGGATGCAGATGCAGCTCTCCAGGTATGTGAAATGGATGTCGGATGCAATCGTCGGAACACGTCATGTAAATCAAAATCAGACACTAATGATCGCAATTGCTCCACAAGACGTGAACGATGTTCAATCCTCGAAGGAGCGCGATCGAGCTCTGGTTGAAGTGTACAGTTAAAGTCTCCTCCAATGAGCACATGATCTGATGGTAATGCTGACTGAAGTGCAGTGCGGAGCGACGAAAATAACAACGTTAGATGTGTAGATGAACATGGAATATATATGTTGAAAACTAAATATCGTTGTCCATCTAGGACGAAAGTGAGTCGCTGCAATAAATCTCGGCACAGGTTATGAACTTTAACAGAGGAGAGTGCTTGACGAAATCTATTATGTACACCAATCGCTAAACCTCCACGAAGAGAGAGCCTATATGCGTGATGAAATTGATAGTCCCATCTCCTCCAGCGATGGAAGGGTGAAGTGGAGAGACAAGTTGTCTCTTGCAAAAGTAGGAGATCTGCTTTGAGGTGGTGGACGTCTTCATATGCTAAAGCATTGGCCAAAGGGGTACACATACCCCTACTATTCAGTGAGACTGTCTTGAACAGAATAGTCTGATGATGGTTGGAGGATGTTGTCGGCTGCGTTCTGTAACTTGGCCAGACGGCTACGGAACTTCTTTGCCCAGTAGGGACCACCCAGATTTCTGCCCGGGACGGTGCGTAAATGAGAATGTATCGCCAACATTTGATTCATGGTGTCAGACAGACAGTGGGAGTAACCTTCCAAAAAATTGCGAGACAGCTTGTCTCTACGGGGACTTATTAGGAACGCATACACCTTCTCTCCAGACACAGGTGTCTGTGGAAGAGAGGATGCCTCTAGAATATGTAAAAGTTTTCACAGGAGATCGGAATAATTGTTCCATCATCTGTATCAGATTCCATAGAGCCTTCAGACGTGAGCATCTGACTACTAGAAGGATCACGTCCTGCCCTAAGGGTGGTTGTCATTCTAAACTTCTTATTCTGGGCGCGTGAAGTTCTACGTCGCTTTGCCCGTCCACGACTTTGTGCTGTAACCGGAATTGGAACTTCCGGCAATTTAAAAGGAGCTGAAGAAACAACCTCAACGGTCGGTGTAGCAGTATGACCAGAATCGTCATCAACCATCTCTATAGGAGACTTGGGATTAACAATTGATGCCTCTTTCGACTGAAGAGATGATGGGGGCGCCAATGCATCACCCGAGGTCGAGGGTTTACCCGTAGACGTCGGTTGACCAACGGCTGTCTCACTACTTCTGGTAGATGTTGGCCGACCAACGGCTGTCTCACTACATCTGGTAGACGTCGGCCCACCAACGGCTGTCTCACTACTTATGGTAGACGTCGGTTGACCAACGGCTGTCTCACTACTTATGGTAGACGTTGGTTGACCAACGGTTGTCTCACTACTTTTTGTAGACGTCGGTTGACCAACTGCTGCATCACTACTTTTTGAGGAAGTCTGCTGTTGCTGGTCTTTAGCACCAGAAGAGGATGCCGATTGACGTGACAAAGAGGAAGAAGGTCGTGCTGTTGACTTGGAAAGAGTGTTCGCATTATGAGGGCATAGAGCGCGGGGATGTCCCGTGCCTTTACAATTCGGACAGACGGAGCCTACTGTGATGAATATCTCTCTAATGTGCGTGTAGCAGCGTACACGTAAAGTGGGTGGAATACGCAGCATGTGCTCCTCTGAAGGGAAGACCACACGAACATTGCGGCGAAACCCGAGTAGGTATCTGTCCTCTGGCACCTCTGGAAACGAAGAGTAGGTAGTTACACCTCCAATGATCCGGCCATAAGGAAGAAGAGCGGCAATCAAGAGATCATCTGAAACTTCAGGTGGAACTGGTGAGAAACTTACAACAACGGAACTCTGTGAAACAGGTTCGGCATGGATGTGACGATCACCAATTGAGATGCCCTTGGTCAGTACATGTAGGGAATGGGCAGGAGTAGAGAAGTAAACAACTACTTTGTAAGGCTTCCTGCCCACATGAGTTATGGCTGATGCAGGAACAATCTCTCGAAGAGCAGCAGTATATGCAGTGAGTTTTGTATTTCTCAGGCTCGGAAACACAACACCATTCTCCATAGTTTGAAGGAATTTCAGCCCAGAAGGGGTATCTTCTTTAAGGACAACCTCAATGACTTCGGCATTATGCGTCATCACATATTGTCCAGGAGAAAAAGAAGACTGGGAAGGTCCCGACTTAGATGCGGTTACGTCAGCATATGAGAGGGTAGATGTACGTTGCTTTGGAGATGATTCCGGCATGGAGTGCGAAACATCCATGGCGTCATCATTAGCTTTCAGAGAGGACATCGTATCACCGCTGGGAGACTTGGAAGAAGAGGCGATATCCGATGGTAAGGCAGCAACAGAAGGCTGCAAATAGGAGTGGTTTATCGAGATAGACACGTCATTGGTAGTAGTATTTAGAGAAGCTGTTATCGGGAGATCATCATTTCCGGTAGCAAGGGTTAGGACGTCATTCTCCCCGGAAGCCGCCATTTGCAATGGCGAGGAGAAGCTTAGCCCTTAGCCAGCTTGGCCAAGGCAGAAAAATAAGGATAACTAATCAAAATAAGCACTTACCAGCTCGGCAGGCATATAAAAAGAAACACGGGACCTTCACACACAACACACACACGAAATAGAACACTGACAACGAAGAAAAATAACACACACCGACGAAAACTTGAGGAGCACAGAAAAACACGACTAACCCACCGTGAGCAACTCAATGGGCTATAAGCAGTCTCCCGTCCCTAATATAGGGTCACTGGTTCCAGGGAAGGGAGAGAGCCAGTGCCGTAAGACAAACACAACATCCATGCTTCACGGGATTCGAACCCGGACTCCGTTCAGACGAATGATCAGAGGCCATCGCTTAGACCACTGCGCCACCGGGGCGGCCCGAAATTTTAGATTGGATTCCAAGGGACAGGAAAAGACCCAGAAGAAGACTACATGGGAGATGGATGGATGAAATTCGAAAGTATGCGGGAGTGACATGGAGGAGACTGGCACAAGACAGACCGTTGTGGAGGAAACTTGTGGGGACCTTCGTCCAGCAGTGGATTGATAATGGTTGACAATGATGAAGATGAATAGGTGGTATGGCCACCTTTGTTTTCTAGACACTGAGACATTCTGCTAGGCATACTTTCAACGAGTTTCCGTAAATATTGAGGAGTGATCTTGCCCATGCTGCTAAGACTTTCTTTTCTAACTCAGGAATAGTGGAAAGTTGTCTGCCATTAGCATATACCAATCTAGCCATTGCACCCCAAACATTTTCAATGATGTTCAAGTCTGGAGAATTGGGTGGCCAGTTCAGAGCACGGATGTTATAGTCAGAAAACCATTTTTTTCCAAACTCTCGATGTGTGTGATGGGGCATTGTTCTTCTGAAAGATAAAATTATCACCACCTAAAGGCCACGAATATGCTAACAGCTGTTGATCTAATACTTGGATGTATCGTTCAAAATTCATACTTGACGGAATCAGGACTAAATCGGTCTTCCCATTAGCAGAAACACCACCCCAGAATATTAACGACGGATCACTTTGATGTCGCCTCAATGTCACATCTTTTTCATTGCAGAGACCATGCCAGTAATAATATAGGCCGTCTGGCCCATATAAATTAAAACGTATTTCGTTGCAAAAAATAATTATATCCCACCTGATGTTATTCTGCATCCACTGGAGTACAGCTGCTTTCCTCATCTCTCTATGTCTTCTGGTGAGGGGCGGGGATCGCTTTCGTTTTCATGTGTTTGGCGACAGTTGAGCTGTGTAGCACACGTGAAACAGTTTGACGGGAAACATTGTCGGGTATGGAGCCAGCAATTTCTTTACAAGACATTTTTTTCCTGGTTGCCATGGCCATGATGCGTCGAATATCCCTTGACGACAGCTTTCGTTAGCAACCGAAACGCTTTTTAACGGATCCCTTGATACCTCTTTTCATTGCATTTTCTACCGCACCTTTTGACTTTTTAATTGCAACAGCTATCTCACGATATGATTTCCCTTCACCGCGAAGTTTCCATATCTTTCGAACCTTTACTGCAGTTAACTCCTTTCCACGAGGCATTCTGTTATTACACAAAACGACATACGCAGTGTCTTCGAGAACATGTTCACCTACGCAACATTGCTCTTCTTCGCATAACACATGCACGTCATGGACGTTTATTGTTTTTTTTTGGAACTTCTTTTCGTATCCTTATATTTATGGACCCCTTAAAAAAACGTAAAAGTTATTTTACTACCTTTATAAAAGTTGTCTGAGGTTCCACATTTCACGTTTGAGACTCATGTAGGTTCGGTATTCCACTTCATGTGCATAATGCGCTAATGTGCGATTCCTGTGTACTTATCTGCAAAATGCGACTGTCCTTATAATTATGTGTATCATGATGTGAATAAATATCCCAATGATATTTTACTCTCAAATCAGTGTAATATCACATCAGGGGCAAAGTTCCCCCAAGTTATGGCAACGTTGTCCCAAAATTTCAATAATTTTAGGGAGGTTTTAAATACTCGAAAAAGATTTATACGACTCACTTAAATGTACCCTTTGTTCATGCTGCGTACGAATAAAAAAATATTGCCCCAATAATAATCGAATATTTCTTTCAAATTTTGCTCTTAAATTAGACAAAAAATGAAATTTTGGGCCAAAGTTACCCCAATTTACTGTACCGGATTGTGGCTCGGTGTGACCATGAGTGACGCGAATAAATATAACATGTGTTGTTTGTAAATAAATGTATACCCTCGAATCGACTGTTTTATTTCATACCCACAAAATCTTGGAGTGCAAAAGATTCATGGAATAAATTATCTACAAAGAGATCCAGGGCATTCTTCTGAATTTTTTAAAACTGAAACCACCCTTTAAAGTAACAAGTTAGTTAAATCATGCAATTCCTTGGTTATGATACGCTTTCCAACATACCAGAAATCATTACTCAACTTATTACTCAAGTTATAACGATAATGGCGGTGGAATAAATCTCGATTCTGTAATCTGACCTTTCACCCCATTTCGATGATATTAAACAGAATTGGTTCAGTAATACCTCCGGAACAACATGATAGTGTTTTGTTGCAATCGAAGCATTTTTACGTAAGTTATGACGCATAAGGGGGATGGAATGAATCCCTCTCCTATGTCCTGACCTTTGACCCCATTTCGTCCATTTTCAATAGGGTTCGTTCTCAGGTGGTTCCCTACCACAAACTAAAATTTTATCGAAATCGAACCACTTTTACGCATGTTATGATGCATAAGGGCGATGAAATGGATCCCGCTCCTATGTCCTGACCTTTGACTCCATTTCGTCCATTTTCAATAGGGTTCGTCCGCAGTTGGCCCCTTACCGCATAGTAGAATTCCATCGAAATCGAACCATTTTTACGCAAGTTATGACGCATAAGGACAATGGAATACAATGGATCCCGCTCCTAGGTCATGACCTTTGACCCCATTTTGTCCATTTTCAATAGGGTTCGTCCTCAGCGGTCCCATACCACATATTAAAATTTCATCGAAATCGAATCATTTTTACGCACGTTATGACGCATAAGGGCAATGGAATGGATCCTGCTCCTATGTCCTGACCTTTGACCCCATTTTTCCCATTTGCCATAGGGTTTGTCCTCAGGTGGTCCCCTACCATATACTAAAATTTCATCGAAAACGAACCATTTTTACGCGAGTTATCGTGCGGACAGACGGACAAAGCTGGAGCATATACGCTTCTTCAACCTACGGTTGAAAAGCGTAAAAAACACTTTATGTATCACTTTAACATACTTGTCAATCCGTCCCGATGACCTTTATAATTCAATTAGGAAAGTTCACATGTATAACACTTTCTCCAACTCTCTCTTGAAACACATCATGTTTAGAATGCAGGGAATATTCTCTAGTAGTTTGTTCTCTAATCTAGTGGTCGAATACACCTCCATTAAATTCAACTACATTCAGAACAAACGGGGTACATAAATTATCTCTGGATGTTGTGCATCACGTATGTCGCTTGCAGGATTCTGAACATATTTAAGTGTACCTCTTTAGTCATCAAGATATTGCATATTAGGCGGAAGATTTGTCAGTTACGACGCCCCACGAAATTTACACAAGAGAAATTAGCATCTTGGTGAGGTAAAGGGAATAGATTTCCCTCAAGTGATAACCGTGCAGCGGAGATTCAAACCTCTGACGGAGTATGGGTTTTCATAAATAATATTTACATACCAAGGGGCAAAAATACCTCTGTGTAGAGGTACACAGTATGAGCAATTCAATTCTTTAATCAGAAAATCTGGTAACTCCACGCTAAATTCTCCGTGTTACTGCTTAAAGGATTATTGTTGTTATGGCATAAATACACACACGTGATGTTCACAAATGAATATTTTTTTTATAATTCTAGTAAAAATAACAGAAGAAATAAATAAAACTAAAAATAAAGAAATCAAGCTTTTTTTTAAGTCGGTAGGTCCATTTATGATTTATTTATTTTTGCTCTAATAATCAAAAAGAAATACAACACCTAATTTTCGGTTGTAATGAGCACGTCTTTTGAATCCGTTCCGACACGAATAAAATATTTCAAAGTTATTCATAGTCAATGGAACCCATTACAAAAAATATAAGAAAATTAACCGCATTTCTATAATGCATAAAACACCTGCAACGGCCGTTCCATGAAAACTGAGAGTAAAATAACACAAAATGAAGAAATATAGCTACAGCAAAATATATGCTATACTTTCTCAAAGTATCTTCCTTCGAAGGATATGCAACGGTCCCATCTTTCAGGCCACTTTTGAAAGCAAGTTGTAACGTACCAGGAGATGTGACGTACCTGCCCGAAGGACGCACACGACATAAAGGCAGATAGGAATCAGAATAAAACGTCCGCGTAGCTCAATTGGTAGAGCAACTTATTCCAGAATGAGGGGACCCGGGTTCGAATCCTGGCGCGGATAAAGATGACGGAGAAATTTACTTCGTTATAAAGTGGCGAAGGGCATTTTGTGGAAGCTGCTTTAGCGACCCCTGTACAGCTTGAATAACGTCAGCATCTGTGTTGAATGTTGCGCCACGGAACTTCTCTTTCACTGTTGGAAACAACCAGAAATCGCACGGAGCGAGGTCAGGACTGTATACAGACTGTGATATTATTTAAATATTTCATTTCGTAAGAAACTGAAGCAGCCACATATGGGTGGGCGTTGTCATGGTGTAGGGTCCACTTGCCTACCACTTTCGGTCACTTAATCGATATGTGTCGTAGACTCAAATGTAATACACAGCATTGACAGTAATTGTGAAGGAACGGCATGCTGGTAGACTACACCTTTATGATCAAAGAAAATTATCATCATCCCCTTCCCAGCTGATTTGCTTTGGCGGACTTTTTCGGAGGAGGCGAGTCTGTGAGTTTCCATACACCCATTGCGCGCTTCGTGAGGGGTTTGAAAGAGTGGATCCACGTTTCATCAGCAGTTATTGCTGGTTTTTTTAAATTTTGGATCCTTTGCAATCATATTTGTTTCCACTCATGATGCACCTGAACTCTGGCTAACAGTAATTATTCGCTCGTCATTGGATGAGGTACCCATCTGGAACACACATTTGCAGTAATTTGTCGCGTAGAATGCAGAATACCGACGTCCGACGTTTTTGAAATATTAGTTGACCCTGCTATGTCTTCACATGTAATGCGTCGATCTTCTTGCAGGATTTCCCAGTGTTAACAATACGCTCCATAACAACACTTTCAGGTCGGCCAGGCCTAGGAACGAGTTCTGCCGACAAATGTCCTTTTTTTTGAGGTCAGAGAGAAAGTGATGTATGTATGTGATAAGAACGATGGATAAAAAGGACGATACAACAGTTGTTCATGTGGCAGTGTGTGTGTAGACGTTCGATCGCTAAGATAAATGTGAAGTTTACCTGCTGTGTTATATGTTGGATCTGCTGAAATATTGCTGGACCAATAAGAGGCTATCGTAAGTCTGACTTCTGTATGTTTCGTAAAAGCTTAATTAGGAACTATTGCATCGTATTCTTAGTTCAACATTCCTTAATCATGGTTTAGACATAGCGTAACACCAATCTTGCTCACGAAAAAGACATTACGTTATAGGAAGTTTACCCGAACCACAGTGCCATCTTTCAACGGAAAAACACACCGTGTCATCGGGCTCGCATAACTACTGAGTGGTTGAAGGAACACGACAACGAATTCGGCACATTGCCTTGGCCCCCAAACTCCCCTGACTGTAACCCAATTGAGCATTTGTGGGATATGCTATAACGGGTTGTGAGAACTTCTTTACGGAATGAGTGTGAACTGACGGAGCTGCGTCAGCGAACATGGGCCAAGTGACGCATGGAGGATGTTCGACACCACGTAATCATTACAAATTCAAGTTTAAGATATCTAAATTTAAGTAGCAAAATTATTAAGAACATCCAGCAGACATAGACAAGTGGCATCCTCACTTGTGAATGCAACTACATTGCCTGACAGAGAAAATTCCACACCACGAAGACGTGAACCCAGCGCCATGCAAATTGCAGGGTGGGTGCACACGTACAAGTTATGCAAATGATTGCATTTCCAGGCCAATCGCACGAACGCCGCGCGGGATATAAGCGGTCAACCTGCCCGTGAGGTCATCAGTCGAGACGTCACGGCCGCGAGAAATGAGTGGTTCTGCAGGAACCGTGTCTGGAGAACGAACAAGAGGTGTCCATGTCGTTAAGACGCCGTCGTACGCGATTTCGTCAAACGGATGAGTTTACGAGAGGTGTCATCGTAGGCCTTCGTACCGCCGAATGGTCCTTGCGTAGTATTGCGAAAGAAACGCGACGTGATGCCACAGCCATCGGTCACATCTGGAGACATTGGTCCCTGGAAGGATCTGTGCAACGTCGTAGGGGGACCGGAGCACGGAGACGGGCGCCCGAGCGAACCGATTGTCGCTTCCGACGTCATGCCGTAGCGGACCCACAGGCCACAACGGGCGACATTTTGCGGAGTGTACGGGGAGGCTTGGATGCTCCGATATCGACGCGGACAGTGTCGCGCCGATTGTCTGCTTCTGGTTTGCTGTCCAGCTGTCCGTTGCGAAGGCTACCCTTAACAGCGAGCCATCGTCATCACCGCTTGACGTGGCGTCGCTCCAGAGCTGCGTATGGTGCCGAATGGAACGGTGTGGTGTTCAGGGACGAATCGCGGTTCTGTCTAACAACGGATGATCTCCGTGTGAGAGTCTGGAGGCGACGTGGCCAACGGGCGTATTCCTCCGCCATTGTGGAGCGCCACACTGCCCGGCAACGTGAAATCAAAGTATGGGGTGCTATCAGCACAAACAGCCGAGGTAAGGATTACGGGCACATTGACGGCACGCCGCTATGTTGATGAGGTGCTGCGGCCCGTGGAACTACCGTACCTGCAGGGCATCCCAGACGCCGTTTTTCAACAGGATAACGCTCCGCTGCATACCGCTCGGATCAGCCTGAATATTTTACACGGTGTGCTGATGTTTCCGTGGCCAGCACGATCCTCCGACCTTTCGCCCATTGGACACGATTGGACGTCGGTTGAGTACCCTCCCCCCCCCCGCGAAATGAAGATGAACTGTGGACTCGGATCAACACCACATGGTCCACGATGCCCCAGGACTCTATTCGGACTCTCATTGCTTCGATTGTACGTCGGATGATTCAACACTGTATTGTCCAAAATGAGGGCCACACTCCTTATTGATCATCTTGTATATTCGGCCACTGGAGCGTAGTCTGTATGTGACAATTAAATCATTTGTTCAGGACCTACTTGGCTATTTGTGTGTGCAGTTTGGTCTGTTTTCGGGCATTCCTTCCTTCATGGTGTGGCATTTTCTCTGTCAGGCAGTGTACTACGTTGATATATCTTTACAAATAGCTCACTACAGAAAATTCAGACGTGCACGATGCAGACTTGTTTTAACCGAATTCGAAAGAGTCATGATAGTGGACACTTGGTGAGAAAGTGCAAGCATCACAGAAATGGCAAGCCTTCTCGGTTATGCAAATGCAACTGTGTCAAGGGTGCGCAATGAACGGTTCACAAACAGTCAGAGGTCTTCCTGTAGGAGGAAACAAGTGCTCATTGTTCGAGGGCTATGGCGCTTGGGGAATATTGTACTAAGTAACAGACACATTGGCGCGAATGGGCTATAATCTTGCCGCACATTGGCACGAATGGGCTATAATCTTGCCGCACATTGGCGCGAATATGCTGCAACAGCAGACGTCCCCTCCATGTAATACTCGTCTCTGCTGAAAACCGAGAAAATCACCTGCCATGGGCACTGGAGCACCAAAGCTGGACCGTTGAGGACTGGAAAAAGGTCCCTGGGTCCGAAAAATCACGTCTTCAGTTGATACTCGTCAAGAAGCGAGCAGAATGTGGCGTCAACAGCACGACTCTATGGATCCCAGCTTCCCAAAGTTAACTGTATAAGCTGGTGGAGGCGGTGTACTGCTCTGGGGTCGGTTTTCATGACAAGCATAGGGTTCTATAATACATGTAGAACAGAATTTGGAATCCATGAGGTATCTTAATATCATTGCGCACCAGGCACACTCGCACATGTACACAGTCGTATCAGAATAATATGGCCACATACCTAATAATGGAAATAACCACCCTGGGCCCGGATGACAGCGGCGATACTGCGTGGCATGAACGTAATGAGGCCCTGGAAGGTTTCCCGATGCACACGTGCCCATTCGCACTGCATTAGAGCACGGAGCTCCCAGAGATGAGGTGTTGGGGGTCAGCACGTCGATCCTCTCGATCCAAATATTCCCACAAGTGCTCTGTGGGATTGATGTCTGGCGATTTCTTCCGCCAAGGGAAAACGTAGACATAGCTGTCGTATTCCTGGAACCAGTCATGCACCCCTTTAGCGACGTGGCACAGTGCATTGTGCTGTTGGTATACACCATCACCACCAGGGTAAACGTCCAACCTGAGGGGATGCATGAGGTCATGGACAGGTAGCCATTGGCGTTCGGGAACCCACGCAGTGGTACCAGTGGTCATACCAGCAGAACATCCCCCAGACATGCACACTGCCACCACCGGCCAGTACTTGAACTACAAGCGTGTCCGGGTGTTAGTTCTCGTGTGTCTGACGCAGTATCCGGCACTTCCCGTCGCTCGTGTGGAGAAGAAACCTCGATTCCTCGGAGAACGCAACCTTTTTCCACTCTTCCGCTGTCCTATGACGGTAGTCCCATGCTAACTGCAGGCGCCGTTGCCGATGGATCTGGGTTAACATGGGCGCCTTGACGCAGCGTCGACTCCGGAGACCCATGCGTAACTGGGTTCGCTCTTGTGTTATCGAGGACACGTGCCTGAGTGCCTCAGCGTTCATTTGCGTGGTCAATTGCTGTACTGTTGCGCGTCGCTTGCCCTTTACCAGTCGACGGAGGCCACGTTCTCCTCTGGTGTCGATGGCCATTGGGGCTCCACAGTTATGATGTTGGGAGGTGCTCGGTGTGCCAACGGTCCATTCTTGGTACACCCTTAATACAGAACCTCGCGAACAGCTCACGAAGTCTGTTGTTTTTGAGATGCTTCCACCCTTGGTTCGGTAGCCGATGATCATTCTTTTTTGGAAGTCCGTCAAATCACTACCTCTGCCCATTGTGCTCACGTCACGAACTATGGCTCCTCATCTGTCCTGGCCGGCCGCTTATATCTCTGTGTGGTCGACCTTGTCACGTGTACTCTATGACGCGCCTAGGCGGGTAAACTGTAGTCATATTACTCTGATTCGACCGTGTACATGGTGTTTGCTGATGAAGAAAGCAACTTCCAGTTGGACAAACCACAAGGCTCGGCCCGTCACACAGTATTTCGAGCAGCACTAATGCTAACAGGCCCCCATATTCTCTAGATCTTAACTGAACTGCTCACTTGTGGATTGAGGTTGAGAGAGCCAACCGCAACAGAGATCCTCTTCCAGCAAAAATTCGGCATTTGACAAAGGCAATGACATTCGCTTTCCTGAGCAATGAGTATACCTATAGAATGATGTCAACATCTCGTTGAATCCATGCCTCATCGAATCGAGGCCCGTTTGAAAGCCGAGGGAAGCACAACACGTTATCAGGTAGTGCTCCTAATAATTTGCTACTTTAGTGTACGAGAAGAGAATTTCAAAATACACGTATTTCGTGTTAGTTCGTAGCATTGCTCTTCCTTAACTGTCTCTTTAAAAATCTAGAACGCTCTGCTGAGTAAATTCAGTCCTCTACGAATATGCACTCAGTAGACAAAACATTAGAGATAGGGGTGATGGGCGGTTGACATGGGCATCCCCCGCTCAGAGTGGAACAAGCCCAAACCGAACGCAGGTGATAACTAGGTGGACAGCAGGGCTTCCCAATAGTGTATCGCTATCGACAAACATGGGTAAACGTAGTGATCTGAATTAATATGACCGTGGACTCATGTCGGCGAAATACTAATGAGTCATTCTATCGCCCAAGTTGTAAGAACACTAGGACGTCCGAGAGCAACTGCATCAATGGTGTACCACGAGTACACCATCGACGGATGAACCAGCTCCCAGAGAGCAAGGGGTGACCGACCACACGCCATTGATGACTCGTACAGACCAATCACATCCAGGTTAATTGTTGGAGACCCAAGCAGCGTCAGCGAGTGAATGTTACAGCGCACGCTGTATACTCTGGGCTACGGGAGCCCACACCCTACTCGTGTGCCACTACTGATTGGTCGTCTTCAACAATTACGCCTCAAAACTGGACCTCTGCAGAGTAGTGCCGCGTCGTGTGGTCAGACGAATCCCTATTCAGCTGTACTGAGCTGACGGGAGGGTGCGGCTTCGACAGCATGAGGACATGGCCACGTCGTGCCAGGTCGGCTCTGTTCAAGGCGACGGTGGATCTGTGATCGTTTGGGGATCTTTCTCATGAGGTAGATCCTTTAGTGTGTCTGAAGAGGTTCTTAACCGTTGCGCGCAACCAGCATGTGCTGGCTGATCACCTCCACGTTTTCATAGCCTTCGCGCATCATGTGACCGATGATCTATTTCAGAAAAACAATGCGCCGCCCCCATCTGGCTGAAACCATCCAGACATGGATTGAGGAACACTCATTTGAATTTGGAATCATCCAGTGGTCCCCAAGGGTTCCCGGATTTAAGCCCTGTGGATGCTTAGATCGGAACATCAGATCGAATCCAGGACCAACGTCTCGGACAGAGTTGTGGGCAATGCTGCAACAGGTATGGCTGACATTACCTCCAAAAACCATCCGTCATCTAGTGCTGTCGATACCTAGGAGTGCACAGACTGTTATTCGCGCTAGAGGAGGACCAGCACGCTATTAGGTAGGTATCTCAATGTTTTGTCCATTGGTTGTACATTAGGGAGGTGCGAAAAAAACAAATTTTTTGATTCTGAAACGACCTAGTGTTTAAAAAGTGTGGTTGGTGGTCAGTATGCCACAGCTTAAATCGTTTTTGATTCAGAAAATATCTTCCGTCTGCGCTTTTACGAATTTTTAGCCAAAAATCGAAATTTTTAACTAGAAGCAAATAGCTCTCACTTTCGCAGGTTTTTCATTTATAGACCTCAGGTAACTAAAATAAGACTATAAAAATGTTTCATCTCGTCATAGAAAACCCCGAGAATACCCTGATCCCGTTGGACTTGCTCTTCCTCGTGGCAAAGGATCTTCCGCGCAGCATCTTGGCGGAGTTCAGGGCGATCATAATGGAGCATGGACATTAGCAGGCTTTCTGGATGGGCAAGATACCCACTATCCTGTAGAACTTTCTGAACGACAGCGGCCTCCCTCTTTGGCGAAGTTCTTGATGGTGTTGCAGGTGGCCCACAGGTTCCTGGGTGCATCGATCAGCGTGTGTCTGCATTTGATGGGAAACCACATTCGAGCGTACACTTTCATGATGAAAGTGGCCAAGATTTTGATATTTTGAGTAGGTCTACTGGTTCCAATGTACAATCTCAAAATTCGGTTGGCTGTGGGGACACATCGAACATGATGCAGAGTTCCGAATTTCCTCTCCACCAAGTCGCTGGGACATTCCTCAGATGGTTACTGCTTTACATATGTCATGAAGATATTTCTGATCTGCACTGAGATTTTTGGTATCGACGTCTGGTATATTGGGCGGAATTGCTTTTAATTTTCACACAGGCAGGTTTTTCCCAGTCTATCAGGTTTTGCTTGACAGGATCTAGAAAGGCTTTAGGGCCGGAGGTTTCCCGGTTTACGGCCACCGTGAGATGACGCAGTGGGAGTTCGTTGCTGTGTAGCTGACACACAACTCGATGAAGAGGTTTTCCTAGTTTTTCTTCTAGACGTCGCATAGCATTAGCATGTTTCCTAGTGTTCGTAGGTGCTCCGTCGCACCCAAGATAGGAACGTTTAGTCACATTTATGTCCCTTTCTTTGGTCCAATGTGTCCAGACGGCCTTCGTCTCATCTTTAACCCTACTGGAAACAGACGTCACATGTCCCAGGTAGGAAGACCCTGGCTTCTGAACTAGAGAAATGTGTTCTTCGGTTCTCATATTTATGCACTTCTTTCCAGATGCTGATGTTTCCTGGTACAGTGTGGAGTCTTTGCGACCGTCAAAATAAAGGGCTTTAAGTTTTACTCCAGGTGTGCACTCACCACGCTATGCTGAAGTCCTGTTCCAACATTTGTCACACCTGACCTTGAATCTGTCAACAACAGGGACTTCATCACCTTCTGCAACAGTATCGTGAGCATAGGCTGAAACAGGGGCAACCCGCAGCTCGTTCTGAAACGCCGTATCTGTCACATTTTGCTACAAAAGACTTGAGTTTTTGTAGTCTTGTTGTTCTTGTATATACTAAGTGGAACTGGACATACTTTGAATCCTGTGTCATCATCTAGTTCGGGAATTTCAATTTCAGACTCTCCGGATGTAACCATGTCGTCCACATTCACTTCCCAATGACAAGTAAGTTCTTTTTTACGCTTTCCAACCGTAGGTTGAAGAAGCGTATATGCTCCAGCTTTTTCCGTCCGTCCGTCTGTCTGTCTGTCGGCACGATAACTCACGTATAAATGGTTCGATTTCGATGAAATTTTAGTATGTGGTAGAGGACCACCAGGGGACGAACCCTGTTGAAAATGGGTGAAGTGGGGTCAAAGGTCACGCCGTAAGAGCAGGATCCATTCATTTGCCCTTATGCGTCATAAGTTGCGTAAATATGGTTCGATTTCGATGAAACTTTAGTATGTGGTAGGGGACCACCAGGGGACGAACCCTATTGAAAATGGGTGAAGTGGGGTCAAAGGTCACGCCATAAGAGCGGGATCCATATCATTGCCTTTATGCGTCATAACATGCGTAAATACGGTTCGATTTCGATGAAATTTCAGTATGTGGTAGGAAACTAACTGGGCCCGAACCCTATTGAAAATTGGTAAATTGGGGTCAAAGGTCAGGCAGGGCATAAGAGCGGGATTCATTCCATTGCCTTTATGCGTCAGAATTTGCGTAAAAATGGTTCGATTTCGATGAAATTTTGGTGTGTGGTAAGGAACCACTGGGAACGAAACCTATTGAAAATGGGTGGAATGGGGTCCAAGGTCAGGACATAAAAGCGGGATCCATTTCATTGCCTTTATGCGTCATAACATGCGTAAATATGGTTCGATTTCGATGAAATTTTAGTATTTGGTAAGGAACCACCTGGGGACGAACCCCATTGAAAATGGGCGAAATGGGGTCAAAGGTCAGGGCATAAAGGTGAAATCCATTCCATTGCCTTTATGCGTCATAACATGCGTAAATATGGTTCGATTTCGACGAAATTTTAGTATGTGGTAGGGATCCACCTGGGCACGAACCCTATTGAAAATGGGCGAAATGGGGTCAAAGGTCAGGCAGGACATAAGAGCGGGATTTGTTCCATTGCCCTTATGCGTCATAACTTTCGTAAAAATGGTTCGATTTCGATGAAATTTTAGTATGTGGTAGGGAGCTACTGGGGACGAACCCTATTGAAAATGGGAGAAATGGGGTCAAAGGTCAGGACACTGGAGTGGGATCCATTCCATTGCCCTTGTGCATCATAACTTACCAAAAAATGTTTCGATTGCGACAAAACGTTATCATGTTGTTTCGGAGATATAGTGAACTGGTTCTGTTGAATATCAACGAAATGGGGTCAGGTCATTGCACAAAAGCAAGATTTATTCCACAGCCATTATTCTCATAACTTGTGTAAAACTGCTTCTATTGCGACAAAACTTTAATATGTTATTCTTGAGGTGTACTGAACCGGTTCTGTTGAATATCATCGAAATGGGGTCAAAGGTCAGGACACAGGAGCGAGATTTATTCCACAGCCATTATCCTCTAACTTGAGTAATAATTTCTGGTATGTTGGAAAGCGTATCATAATCAATGCATTGCATGATTTTACTAACTTGTTTACATTTCTTTTTGACGTTCTCATCTTCTTGAGATTTTCCTGCATATCTTTTTTGTGGGGTAACTGTTGTCGCCTTACCCATCCAATGGTCCAATTACTTCTACCCCCCCCTCCTCGCAGCTTAGGTGCGCTTACTCTGGGGAGTGGAGGGTGAACGATGAACGAATGGGTGCTTTGTGAGAATGTATTGCGTCGTATTACGGTCAAATACTCCATCCGTATATTGGGTCTGTTCAATGCTAAGAATGCGGCATGTGCCTGTATGAAACACTCCCCGAATCAGACGTACATTGACTGGTTTCCCAACGAAATGAACGTTACACCCCTGAGCCCAGGGGTCTTCCATGACGAGATGAAACATTTTTATGGTCTTATTTTACTTACCTGAGGTCTATAAATGAAAAACCTGCGAAAGTGAGAGGTATTTGCTTCTAGTTCAAAATTTCGATTTTTGGCTAAAAATTCGAAACTTTGATCTGAACGCGCACACGGAAGATGTTCTCCGAATCAAAAACGATTTAAGCTGTGTCATACAGACCACCAACCACAATTTTTAAACACTAGGACATTTCAGAATCAATTTTTTTTTCGCACCGCCCTAGTGTACATCCATTAACTGATTTCAGCTCAAGAAACTTTCGTCGCAGTCAGCGGTATAATGGCATAATTTACGAATCATTGATCAAAGAACAGCCTAATGCTATCTGTCTTTGAACACTGTATCTCTTTTGTCAAGGTTTAACGAGATCCAAAATCTGTTGAGCTTTATAATTTTGAAGTTTGTTTTAATTATTTGCCAAAGAGATGCCCATTGCACCTGATTCTTGCTTGTATCATGCTTCTGAGTGGTTCGATTCCCATGAGTTTCTCAGTCGTTCTCCTACAAAGTCCTGGATATCAAAGTCAGTGAAACTCTTTCAAGAAACGGAGGGAATTAAAACTTTGAGCAAACACATCATTCATGATTTTCCTACCACTCTACCTCAGCTTTGCAGCAGATAAAGCTATCGCTCTAGAAACGTTACCAATGAGAGGATGCGCTCTCATGGGGAAGACATCTTATTCGAAATCATTGAAACAGTGTTTTCTAAAGCAATATTTACGAAGCGGAGGTGAGGGAAATGCCGCTATGTCGTAACAAGAAACCTTGATATTGAATCTCAAATAAAGCGATCTAAAACTTCTGACAACCTTACAAATATACCTTTGAAGGTTACTTGTGCTTTGAGGAATCAAAGGCGTGTAAATGTATTTGCAGTTCCTTTCGGGCTGTTCTGGAATCAATTAACGACGCCGGTGTAAAAGATGACTGGTTAATCAGACGTGCTAAAAATAAATTTCACATCAGATCTACCTGGATTTTCAAGCTTTCTGCTACAATTACATATTTTAATGGCTGAAACATCTTTAAAATATCTGGTTCTTTTTACTTCTAGTACTTTTTAGCATAAGAACTTTTCTTCTCTTTCATTGATAAAACCAAAAACTTCCATCATACATAACTCGAACCATGACATACCTCATTCTATCTCAAAAGCATTTCCCTGAATCAATATTATGATTAAGTCAAAGCGGCAGCGGTTATCTCATTAATTTAAGCAATTTTTCAATTTTTTTTTTCAATTTTGCCATGCTTTCGTTTAATAGTAACGCAAAAGCTTTCGTTGTCTGTATTTTAATTTATACTGCCGCAAATCAGTCCAGATTATGGCCATTTTAATATTTCTCATTGCAACAAACCTTTTCACAGCAGCTGCAAGGACAAAGCTTTGGGAGAAAAAGAAATGGTACGTGTTCTATGTGACGTGCCTGCACCGCAGGACGCACATGAGATAAAGGCAGATAGAAGCGAGAGTATACGTCCGCGTAGCGCACTTGGAAGAGCGACTTATTCCGGAATGAGGGGACCCTGGTTCGATGCCGACGTGGACAAGAATGAAGGAGAAATTTACTTCGTAATATCTATTCTTCCACTAGTGGTAGTGTTAAATATAATAACAGAAAATTAACGGATTGTATAGTTCTTGGGAAACACTGCTTTTACACTTTGTGGTTACACATTACATCCTTACATATCACTGAGCTGTTCTCTGAGATTCAGAGGTCAGCTCCACAAAGAAATACAAACTACCAGATAAATTTTTAACTGATTATTTACTTACTGTTGTCGTATCAAAGTTCTCCATTTACAGCGATCTTGACATACAACTCGGGCTTCACTGACATTCATTACACGCCGTACAAAAGATCTTCTATACTTCATACGCATAATCTTTTCCTCATGCAGACGCTACTGAATCTGATCCTCCCATGACTTCCTTGGCCTTCCTCTACCTTTCCTTCCTGCCACATGAGCTAAAAAAATTCTTAGTAAGCATCTCATCACTCATTCTTTCAATTTTTTCCCTTGGCCTTCCTCTTCTGCCTTTCCTTCCTGCCACTTGAGCTAAACACATTTTCTTAATAAGCATCTCATCACTCCTTTTTTTCAACATAGCCAAACCACCGAAGCATATTAGTTTCCACCTTGCTAAAAACATTTTGCTTCACATTACACAACTGTGACACATCATTCCTCACACGATCAGAACGTGTCTTGCCACAAACGTAACGCATCTTGCCACAAAAGTAACGCATTTCTCCAGCGCACACGATCAGAACGTGTCTTGCCCCAAAAGTAACGCATTTCTCCAGCGCACAAACGACATCTATGTTGTTTTTCTTTTTTGTAGTACCTAGGTTTCACTGCCATACATCAGAGTAGGAACAATTACACTTTCATACACAGCCATGCGGGACTCTCTTGAGAACACATCATTCCTGCGAAAACCTCCCGAAGCCGCTATGACTTTCAATGAACAATTCTCTCGCCTACTAATTTCACCATCCAATTTGTTCTCTCTGTCAAACATGCTTCCTAAATACACAAACTCATTCACCTGGTTAATCACTAGGCCATTTAGACTTATATTACATTCAGTACCAGTTCCTCGTTCGAAAACCATAACTTTGGTTTTTCCCTTATTTATACTCAGTTTTAATTTCATGCAAAATTCGTACATCCGGGACAACATACTCTGCAACTCACTTTTGCTCTCTGCCAACAGGACAGTTTCATCAGCATACAGCAATCTGCACACACGGATATCACCAAGACATAGACAACTATTATCTATTTTGGGATCACGCATCCAGAAATATATTAAACAGCCATGGGGACATTACACAACCTTGTTTGACTCCTGCACCAACAGAGAACCATTTTGGTAAAACACCATTCACTCATACACAGGCTCTACTATCAGCATACATGGCTTTTACACTATTAAGTAGATTCCCAGTATCACCATATTCATTCATTACCTTCCACAAAAGTGTGCTATTTACTCGGTCGTAAACTTTCCCTAAATCTATGAAGGCAGGAAAAACTTTCTTACCAAAAAAAAACAACAACAGGGATTTTGTAGAAAAATAAATTAAGTTATGTAGGTTAAGCTGTCGTACTTACACTCACGGACAATGAGATTTACTCACCTAGAAGATAACATTTTACAACCGCAAAACTTTGCAAAAAGCTAGAGTGCTTGCTGGTATGCAAATGATCCACGTTTGGTGCAATTGCGCATGGCAGCACACCCTGTGGTGGCGCTGCAAGCACGAACTGGCAGCCTTATAAACCGGCGTGTAGTCGATGCCCCATGACAGCGAAAAGCACCGACCGATGCAAGCAAGAGTACATAGTGACAAGGAAACCGGGTAGATGCCAGAGACGTGGATTTACGCAACTTACGGACTTTGAGAGAGGCCTGATCATATGGCTGAAATCCGCAGGGTGGTCGGCGCGCCGTATAGCCCGCCACGTGGATCGTTCTGACCATACCGTCCTACTGTGTTGGGAGCAGTGGACACGTGACGGCACCGCCACACGGCGGAGCGGCTCCGGACGGATCAGGAGGGCCACCGGTAGAGAGGATCGACGGATTGTGCGCCAGGCACGAACGGATCACACGGGGACCAGGTCCAATATACAGGCAGATGTAGGAGCTCCTGGGTGCCCACGAACCATTTCCCGACGCCTCACGGAAGCGAACTGCGATCCCAGCACCCCTAACGTGTGTTGCCGTTAACTCCGGAACATCACCGGCTACGTGTGCAGTGGTGCCAGGCCACAGCGACGTGGAACGTAACAGACTGGAGATGTGTGGTGTTTAGCGATGAGTTCCGCTTCGTTTTAGGGACACATGATCATCGTGTCCGGATGTGGAGGTTCCCGGGTCAACGGCACAATCCCAACCTCGTTATCGAGCACCACACCTCCCCCACTGCAGGCAATATGGTCTGGGGATCCATTGCCTACGATAGCCGATGAGCTCTAGTAGTGGTACGTGGATCATTGACGAGCCAGCGGTATGTGGATGAGATCCACAGCCCCATGTGCCCCCATTCCTGGCCGGAATTCCAGGTGCGCTATACCAACAGGACAATGCGCAGCCGCACACGGGTCGAGTTGCCCAGGACTGCCTACGTCATGTCCAGACACTTCCATGGCCTGCTCGCTCCCCGGACATGTCCCCTATCGAGCACGTGTGGGACCAGTTGAAACGCCGGCTGTCGCCGTGCCGCACTATCCGGTATTTGGAGCACACCGTCCAACACGTGTGGGCCAGTCTGCTACAGGAGAACATCGGGCGTCTGTTTGCCTCCATGCCGGGCCGTATTGCAGCAGATATCGCCGCACTAAGCGATGCGACGCGCTATTGAAGATGGCCGGACTGCGTATTGCGTGCGACCCTAAAGTAGAAAATGGTATTTGACCGATAATCCTACAATGAAAACGGCATACACCGCTTCCACCAGCTTGTACAATTAAAGTTAGATACCGGGATCCATTTATTCGTGCTGTTGACGGCGCTGGCCAGTCCACCTTATGTTCGAGTTATACGTGCTGGTTAACAGGTTTTTCCACGATAACCAATGGGCCGGGACCATACCAAGGAAATCGCCCCCACACCAGTACACTGCCAACTCACATATAGTGCTTTTGAAGAGGTGTCCGCTGACTTTTGTCAATATAGTGCTTTTTTAAGCACTATATTGGCAAAAGTCAGCGGGCACCCCTTCAAAAGCAGATGAACGGGTCCACTGCGTTGTTAAGATGCGCGGTACAGCTGCAAAGTGTATGAAAACAAGACTCCAGTTGACCGTGATCATATCGCACTGTGAGGTTGAGTGAAAATGTCGCGGCGGGAGAAAACTGACTTTGAGAAAAAAAGATTGTTGGGTCTTATATTAGTGGGTTGTCCATAAGAATAACCGAGAGGCGTTTAAACATAACCACGTCAACTGTTTTGGATGTACTGAATAAGTGGAAGACACATGGCGTGCCTGAGGCAGCAAAACGTACCGGCAGACCAAAGAAAATCAGTGATAGAGGACGTCGAAGCCTCAGAAGAGTAGTAACAGCTAATCGATGGAGTACTGCACAAGCCTTCAGTGTACAGGTGAGTAAAAATGCTGGAACCTCGGTATGTACACGTACCATTCGCAGAGAACTTCATTCCATGGGTTACCGTGGTCGTGCGGCTGCTCATAAGCCTTTCATCTCCACTCGGAATGCTACTCCTTGTTTAGCATGGTGTAAAGAACATTTATCGTGGACCGTAGATCAATGGAAACGGGTCCTATGGACTGATTAATCCAGATACACGATCCATCAGTCTGATGGCCGTGTGTGGGTATGGCGGCAGCCGGAAAAACCCTATTTACCACAGCGTACTGTTCCTACGGTCAAGTTTGGAGCTTACAGTGTAATTGTGTGGGAGTGTTTTTCGTGGTATGGTTCCGGCCCATTGGTTATCGTGAGCAAACCTGTTAACCAGCACGTATACCTTGATATTGTGGACAATTATGCCCGACCAACTCTGTGACAATACTATGAAACAGAGCCCTCTGTAGTACGTCACAGACTTTTGTGGCTTGTGTACTCAGCATGTTATGACATGCCGTAACATCAAATACAATCAGTAGGTTCATGGTAAGTCAACGTTAATTCACTTATTTCCCTCGGTCGTTAGAATGCTCTCTCAAATTACAGTTGTCAATATTGTGTTCACAAGTCCTTAGCTTAAACAAAGTTGACATTTAAACAAGTTTATCTTACCGCTTACAGTTAACGCTGAAGCCTTGAACACATTACTGCAGTGAAGTTAAGTACTGCTAACAATTAAGCTTGAACAGCGTTACACTTGCAACTGCACGTCTTCATAAATAAACCGAAATCATCATAGCCCAAGGAAAGCTCGTGAGTAGCGCAAAACTTCAAACAACCCAAGACAAGTTCCTAGTAAGAAAATGAAAAGGAAAATAGCTAGGCTTGTAATTATTTCGCGGCGCGAATTTCAGCTATTTTTTTCGCGAATTTTAGGGGTTTTCTGTAATTTTGCGAATATCAAATACAGGGTCTGTCTAAAGCCTTTCCCTGATTACGATAAATCGTATAAAATGAACCAAGCTAGTCAGACGTACGCAGTTTGTTGCATTGATTGGGTCATATTCTCAAGTTTTTTTTCGTTGTAGTTTTGGAACAATAGGTGGCGCTGCACGTCTGCAGCTTAGTTTGTCGTTCAAAGCGTCAGACGGCGTAATGGCGTCTCTGTAGGAAAGGCTAATTGTGTTATCTGGTTTCATGAAACCAAATCTGCAATTTCAGGGCAGCGGAAGTTTTGGCGTGAGTATGATAGAGCTCTGCCTGATGTGAAGAGCATTAGGAACTGGTATCAAAAGTTTAAACAGACGGGCAGTGTCGGTAAACGTGCAAGAAGTGGAAGACCTTCCATTGGTGAGGAAACTGTCGACGCCGTGCGTGATGCATTCGTACGAAGTCCGAGGAAATCAATTCGTCACACCTCTAGTGAATTGGGAATACCTATGAAGACAACGCACCGCATTTTAAGACAGCGGCTTCGTTTTTTTTGCATACAAATTGCAAATTATTCAAGCCTTAGAACCTAATGATGGACCCAGACGTTTGACAATCGCTATGGATATTCTTGAACGAATAGACGAAGGTAATAATCACTTGAAGCGGATTTGTTTTTCACACGAATCAACTTTTTATACCTCAGGTAAAGTGAACACGCACGATGCCCGTATCTGGCGTTCAGAGAACCCACATTTAGTTTTGGAGAAACAGAGGGATAGCCCTAAAACCAAGATTTGGTGCGGACTAATGCACAACAAAGTAATTGGACAGTTCTTTTTTATTGAGCTCGCCATTACACCGGGTATTTACCTCGACATGATGTACTTCAATTGGAAGAGCTGCAACCATTTGTAATGTTCCAGCAGGACGGTGCGCCCATGCACTGGCTGGGGTGTACCTGTCCGTCAATTCTTAGATGACAGATTCCCTAACAGATAGATAGGCAAAGACTGTACCATACCCTGGCCACCAAGATCCCAAGACATTACGCCCCTCGACTTTTTTAGGGGTGCTATATTAAGGATCAGGTTCATTGAACACCAGTTGCAAATATTAACACTTTGAAGGGAAGAATAACTGAAGCGTTTGCGACCATCACAGATGACATGTTGCAGCAGACATGGAAAGAGATAGAGTACCGACTGGATGTCCACCTTGCAACAAAAAGATCTCACGCTGAGGTATACTGATGACCCGGAAAAAAACTCTGGATTTCAGGCAAGCTATATTGGAAAACTGTATGCATCTAACAAGCGTGGTTCATTTTATACGATTTATCGTAATCAGGGAAAGACTTTAGACACACCCTGTATATCCCCGAATTTCAGATTTTTTTCCTATTTTTGTCTAATTTATATTTTAATTTTTAGATAATTTTCATATTTAAATAATCTCATTAGTGCTTAATTAGAATATACACGAACAATATACCGCAAATTAATCCTACTTCAAAGTCCAAACCAGAACTTTAAACTTTGTACTACCCCTCAAGATTGTTCGTTACGTAGAGAGACTTATCGAACAAGCTTGACGGGTGATTTCAGGTGACATGCACACCGTGAAAAATGCACATATGGCCTTTCGTGATCTCCACGTCCTGCTGCTGTTGAATGACCTTGGAAACTTGCCGCACTAGCAAACTGTAAACCGGATGTCGCCAATTTTATTAGTAGCTGGGAAAAGCAGCTTACAGAAAAGAGCGTTTGAGTTTCGCCAACGCTTAGTTTAGAAAAATTTTGTGCTTTCGTGTGAGTGTTTAGTTTACAGAATTTCTTGATATTGTTTGTTGATTTTGAGAATGAGCTACGTGAGTAAAATGAGTGCATCTGAAATATGCAAGCAGTACATCAAGGAAACGTTTGATGTGAAAAAAAAATCTATTGTTCTGTTCGTGTTGCAACATATCAGTGCATTTTTCAAGAAAGAACAGTTATGAAAAGCATTTAACAAGCAAGCTGCATAGAAAAATATTGTGTCCTAACAGTCAGCCGAAAATGATGCAGAAATGTTTTGATGAATTAATTGAGAAAAGAACTAAATAAGAATAGTATCGCTGAACTGAACTTTCGAAATTAACTGGTGCCCTTTGTGCAGCTAACATCCCACTTCCTAAACTGGATAACCCTACATTAAAAAATCACTTGGAAAGTTTCTTTGAAAGATACTGGGTTATTTCAAATGCAATTGGATACGGAAATGTTATTTGCCGAAAGCATGTGATATTCACCAGCAACAAGTGAAAGATTTTTTTTTAATCAGAGTCCAGTGTAGGCATCGTATCAGACGTTTCAACTGATTCAGAAGATAGGTACATTTTGAATACTTTTACTGTTCTATCAGCTGAAACGAATGCTGAAAGCTGTAATGCTGAAACCTCTTTAAATGCAATCTTCCTCGAGTGCATCACTTTGGAAACTGTAAATTTTAAAACAGAAAAAGGCAAAATTCGCGAGGTAAATTTCGCGAAAAGCCGGGAATATTTCAAAAAAAAAAAGGAAAAAGAAAAAAAGGAAAAATTCGCGAGGTAAATTTCGCGATTTACCTCGCGAATTTTGCCTTTTTTCCCCGCGATAAAATTACTATCCTAAAAATAGCTAAAACCGTTATCAAAAGCAAAATGAAAGAAACAAGAATGCTTTAACAATTCATTCACAACCTTACTAAACTTCTTCGACAGTAAACGGATCTACTTTTGCAAACGGGAAGTTACCTAAAAATTGGTTGAGGGAACCTTTGTTCTGGAAGAAACTAAGGAAGATTAAGTAAAGCCAACGAAATTCAGAATCGACACATTCGTACCCAATCCTGTAGGGCTCAATGTTAAGGCGCGGGTGGTCAAAGTGGAGCGTAAACAGAGACCTATTCTCATTTCATTTCGCGTGGGGCTTAACGCAGTCTTCGGATAAATGAATTCTGAAGCATCGAGAAGAAGAGCGATGTAATCTTGTGAATGCATTTTTCAAAGTTGCGTGATTAATTGTGAGTTCGCCTTTCCAACGTGTAGAACACATGGGAAACTAAGAAATCGTCGATTTAATAAGCAACACAGAAACGCAGCAGAACAAAATAAGAAGAAATGCACCAAGTCCTTCGAAGAAAGGTGTTACAGAAGGAAATAACAGCGGAAGATGCAAGTCACAGTATCAAATTTTTACTGGATATGATATAACGAATTACAAAAAAGTCTTGGCAGAAACTATTAAAAACAAAGTAAGAAATCCAAACAGTGACCTGTGTTTCGATCTAAACTCTTGGCTACTGATGCAGCTTTAAGTGTGTGTGCTTGTGTAACATAGAATCAATAAATAAACACCATAACATTTGCATTTTGACTGATAGCCGGTTACAGCATCTGACACAACCTTATTGACAAAATTAGAGTATTACACTGGCGGAAAGTGAAAAAAGAACACCAAGAAGGAAATGGCGGACGATCATGAAATTTACATATGTTAATGGGGTCGAGTTTACGTAGGTGTGATGTTAATTTCGGGACCAACCGGTGAGCGCTTACGCCGCAGCACGGCATAATATGCAAATTATTGTCAGTGGTGTTTAAGGAGTACGGCGAAGTTAATGTAATCAGTCGTCGGCTTACGGACACGTGCGAAGACCCTGAAGAAGCTGCAATGCCTGGACATGGAAGACTTGTAGGATTTCAGCAGTTATCGGACTTTAAGCGAGGTCGTCTAGTCGGACTCCGCGAGGCCGGGTGGTCGTATCGTCGTATTGCGGAGCGAATTAAACGGGAAGTATCGGTGGTGGTATGATGGTGGCGTAGATGGTCCCAGGAACATTCCCACACGAGAAGACGTGGAACCGGGAGTCACAGACGGACTGATGAGCGGACCGATCGACGCATAAGAAGATCGGCGTTGTCAAGCAGAACATCCACTGCGACGCAACTCCGAGCTGCCGTTGCACCTGAGGTGACTGTGCGAACAATCCGCAACCGTCTACTGGATGCAGGACTACGTGCACGTGTGCCTCTGGCATGTGTACCTCTGACTCCAGCGCACCATCAGGAATGGCTGCAGTGGTGTCGCCAACGTCTGCACTGGAGAACGCAATGGCGATCTGTCGTGTTCAGCGATGAAAGCAGATTCTGCTTGGGAGCCTCCGATGGCCGTATGCGTGTTCGCAGACGCACAGGGGAGCGTCTCCACCATTCTTGCATCTGCCAGCGACACACAGGGCCTACACCTGGTCTCCTGGTGTGGGGAGCGATCAGATATCGCTCCCGTACACAACTAGTGTTTGTACCGGGTGCGTTTTCCAGCAAGATAACGCACGCCCACACACGGCACGTACAACGCAACATGCACTTCAGGGTGTGAGGCAACTTCCATGGCCTGCACGTTTACCGGATTTGTCCCACATTGAGCACGTGTGGGATTTTATGGGACAACGACTTCTCCGGTCTCCACGGCCAGCCACGACCATCCCCGATTTACGCGTCCAGGTGGAGGATGCTTGGAACTCAATACCCCAAACTTACATCCAACATCTGTAGGACAGACTTCATGCCAGAATTGCACAGTGTGACGCAGTTCATGGCGGTTCAACCTCGTACTAACCATGTTACATGGAAATGTTATTTTTCAGTTTACCAGCAAATACAGCTGTATTTTGCTATAATGTTTTGATCACATTATCCTCTGTATTTCGTTATTATGCTGTATAAATTTCGTTGGTATCAGACGTCTCCTTCTTGGTGTTCTTTTTTCCCTTTCCGCCAGTGTATTATGAACAGGACCTTAGCAAGCTTTTCTTATTTGGGAGGGCGAGACTTGAAATTACGCCCTTTAGAGTAAGTATTAACAAGTTAGTAAAATTATGCAATGCATTGATTATGGTACGCTTTCCAACATACCAGAAATCATTACTCCAAATATTACTCAAGTTATGAGGATAATGGCTGTAGAATAAATCTCGCTCCTATGACCTGACCTTTTACCCCATTTCGATGATATTCAACAGAACCGGTAAAGTATACTTCCGGAACAACATGATAAAGTTTTATCTCAATCGAAGCATTTTTACGTAAATCATAACGCATAAGGGCAATGGAATGGATCCAGATCCTATGGCCTGACCTTTATTTCC
The DNA here is from genome assembly GCA_039090855.1 of Macrothele yani. NCBI lineage: Eukaryota > Metazoa > Arthropoda > Arachnida > Araneae > Macrothelidae > Macrothele > Macrothele yani. The sequence goes on from CM076996.1 coordinate 124,090,037, forward strand.
ACTTCACCCATTTTCAATAGGATTTTTCCCCAGGTGGTACCCTACCACATACTAAAATTTCATTGAAATCGAACCATATTTACGCAAGTTATGACGCATAAGGGCAATAGACTGGATCCCGCTCCTATGTCGTGACCTTTGACCCCATTTCGTCCATTTTCAATAGGGTTCGTCCCCAGGTGTTCCCCTACCACATACCAATTTTTCATCGAAATCGAACCACTTTTACGTGAGTTATCGAGCGGACAGACGGACAAAGCTGGAGCATATACGCTTCTTCAACCTACGGTTGGAAAGCGTAAGAAACGTCTTGCGGATTAATCATAAATATAAGAAAAGTTGCCAAGTTGCCGTTAATTCACGATACATTAAAACCTAAGACTCAAGGCAAAAATTTATTACGTTAAAAATTTACAATGGCATAAGATCTTTCGGACCTTTAAAAAGATCCATCATCAGATTAACGTATATTCTATTTTAACTTTCCTTTTGAGTTTCTTTTTCTATGTAAATTTGAGTGCGTTCTCTTAGACATTTTCAAACCTTAACGAGCCGCCCCGGTGGCGCAGTGGTCTAAGCGATGGCTTCTGATCATTCGTCCGAAAGGGGTCCGGGTTCGAATCCCGGTGAGGCATGAATGTTGTGTTTGTCTTACGGTACTGGCTCTCTTGCTTCCCTGGAACCAGTGGCCCTAAATTAGGGACGGGCGACTGCTTATAGCCTTTTGAGTTGCGTATGGTGGTCGTTAAACCTTCAATCCAATCCAAAACGTTATGTCTTTTCCCTCAAACGAGAAAATTGTTGGCAACACACTGAGGTCGGAACAAGAGTGACGTACGCATGTGATAAAAACGTTAATTGAAAAGACGATGCAGAGGTTGCTTTGTGTGTGGAGTTGTTAGATCGTTACCGAGTTTTGTCTCTAAACTTCTTGACTAAGATATGTGAAGTGGTGTGTTTTGGATTTCGTCTAATGTTGCTGGACCAATAAAAAGTTGACGTAAGTTGGACTTCTGCATATGTTTTGTCTGGCCTTTGCAAAAGCCTTACTCTATCGTGAGCTATCCAGCATAATTAGTTGCATTGCATTTACCCTTAGTTTAACATCTATTCAACCGGAAATCTTACATAACGTAAAAAGGATTACGTTATAAGATGTAAAAACCGTTGCACAAAACACAGGCTGTTATAATTACGTGAAAACAAACCTTACATGACGTAAGCCTTAATGTAATCAGGTAATGTCCAAAAAGCGCGCTTGGAAAAATAGTTCATGTTAGATTAAGTGTCCTGGTGGGAAAGGGATTGTTCCTCGGAAAACTCCTGGGAAACTCCAGAGAAAACAGTCCTACAAGGGGCTGGAACACACTCATGCCGCCCCGGTGGCGCAGTGGTCTAAGCGATGGCCTCTGATCATTCGTCCGAAAGGGGTCCGGGTTCGAATCCCGGTGAGGCATGGATGTTGTGTTTGTCTTACGGCACTGGCTCTCTCCCTTCCCTGGAACTAGTGACCCTAAATTAAGGACGAGCGACTGCTTATAGCCCATTGAGTTGCTCACGGTGGTCGTTAAACCTCCAATCAAATAAATAAGAACACACTCAGGAAGGATATCATTACAAACCCCATCTCCATAACTATGAATGTAAGCACTTTCTGTGAATCGTAACATAGATCTGGAGGTTGGGGTATTCAAAACAGTAGTATCCGCCCATACTGGAAAATAAGATCCCTGGTTCACAAGACGAGAGAGAGCAGTGTTGTTGGCACCAATTTTGGATACTATATTTGTGCTGTGCTAATCTGGTCTGTAAAGTTCTAAAAGCAGAGCCGATCTATAATTTTGTAGATTTGTCTTGATCCACAGATTTCGGAAGTATAGAATACACTCACTCCATATCTGGAGAATAAATTCACAGGGCCCTGGTCATTCAAGATCATGGAAAGGAGATTTTTAGTTTTTGTCCCAAAGTCTATATTATACTTATGACAAACATTTTTTTTAAATACGGTTAATTTTTAGATCATAAGTCATGGAACCGACAAAATTTGTTGCTTCCGGAACATAAACAGGTGAGAGTGTAGTAGAGTTGTTTCTTCTTATTTTCTTCAAATAGGCGGTTTACAACCTGTTCGGAATAACCATGTTCTCTGGCGATATTAGTTACAAACTTAATAAATTTTAACCCTGAGTCTTAGGTTTTAATGTATCGTGCATTAACGGCAACTTTCCTTATACTTATGACGCCATTTCGAGTTGCACTAAAGTAATACGTGGTTTTTAGTTTCGCACACACCGCCGTTATAGGAAAGTACTATGATTATTCAAAAATTGCACTTCAGGTTTTTTGGCATAATTTTATTAAAAATGTAAAAACTAGGTAACTACCCAAGAACCATAGGTTGTAAATACCAACTAAAGCGTAAACGTTATGTGAACGCCGACAACACAACACTCCACAGAAGTGCAGAACGAAAAACAAACCGACACAGAACGAATGAGTATGGGATAGGGAACGTAACAATAGGAAGAAGCCATAGTGGTAGGGCTTGGAAAAATTCCGTTCAAGGTTAAACGCTCAGACAGAGCACAAATGATTAATTACGGTATCTCTTCGTAACAACGACATGTTCGGAAAGGTCATGGAGGTTAGGCATATCAGCATATTGTTTTCTATGTCTCAGTTCACCGTCTTGGATACTATGTCTACCGTTAGAATAGAGTCAAGCTCGGAGGTCATGTCGTGGTCTAAGTCAAAAGAGACCCGTCCCCACCACTAGGTGCTGTTCAACAGGTTAAACCCAATAGAAGCGTATGTGGTGAAACTCTAGATGTCCAACGACTCACCAGATAGGTGCCAACGTGCAGCCTACCATCGGATGATCTCAACTATGCGAAGCTCGGAACCATCTATTTAGGATAAAGTTCCAACACTAGCAGTGGTGTCGTGAGGCCGGAGCAGCGTTCCGGTACTTTTCATGGATATGAAATGTTTACACCTCGTAGTGTATGCTACTCTGTATCCTGGTTAGCTGCATAGAATACTGTATGAGACTAACTAAACTCTAAAAGGAAAATACTGAAGGGTGTAACTTCCTTTTTTAATTACATTTACACCCCCCAGAGCATGAATTTACGCCCCTAAAATGACCATTCTGGGAGGACAACACCACTCACGGTAGCTTCGGCCCTGATTAGGAATAAGTTAAAACGTTTATCTCATCATGGCGAAATACACTTTCAGTGAATTCCCTCTCATATCGGTTATCACGCACTAACGGTGGGTTCTGTCGCTTTTCTAGTTACACACAACAACAGCGAATAAATGAGCAAACAAGATCTTACGGTATCTTTCTTTACTTTCCTTGCCAAAATCCAAGCTTGTACACTGGAAACTGAAGACAAATAGGTCGTTGAATTCGAAGAAGAGCAATAACACAGGTTAAAGAAGTTTTTTTTATCGGAAAAGTGGATTTAACGACCACCGAAAGCAACTCGATGGGCTATAAGTAGTCATTCGTCCTTAATTTAAGTCCACTGGTTCCAGAGAAGGGGGAGAGACGGTACCGTAAGGCAAATAAAACATTCATGACTCACCGGGATTCGAACCCGGACCACATCTCGGACTAATGTTCAGAGACAACTGCGCCACCACGGCTGTGGTAGAAGTTACAACCTGTTGATAAGACAGAGACAAGCGGCAGCTGAGTGAGGAATGTCACACCCACAACTTAAGTAATAATCTCTTATCTACTCTGCCGCCCCGGTGGCGCAGTGGTCTAAGGCGTTGGCCTCTGATCATTCGTCCGTAAGGGGTCCGGGTTCGAATCCCAGTCAGGCATAGATGTTGTGTTTGTCTTACGGCACTGGCTCTCTCCCTTCCCTGGAACCAGTGACCCTAAATTAGGGACGGGCGACTGCTTATAGCCCATTGAGTTGCTCACGGTGGTCGTTAAACCTCCAATCAAAAAATTATCTACTCCGATTAGCCATTCCATTATGACCACCCCCAGCCTTGAGAAATGGGTGCGACTGGAGGCCGAATGGTGGCGCAGGTGAAGTTCACAGAGCAGTACATATACAACCCGAGAACCGGCTTTCAGTTAGTGAAGTGTTTGGAGTCAGAATGTGAAAAGCTGCCAATTTATTGGAGTTTGATAAAGAACAAATTGTGATGGCTCGGCGCCTGGGAACTACGATCTTGGAAACTCTCGGAAACGGCGCGGCTTGTTCATGTGCCGCTGTAGTGAGTACGGATCAAAAGTGGTGCACAGATGGCCAAACGACGAACCGTCGTCCAGTCGTATGTCGTCCACAGCTGACTGACGCAACAAGGGAGCGGAGACTGTCGCGCATTGTTCACAGCGACCGCAGGGCCACAGTGGGTCAAATCACACGCAGCTACAACAGTGGTGATCAGGGCAATGGGTTACAGCACACAGTTCATCGCAGCCTTCAGCGCATGGGCCTACGTAGCCCAAGACCCAGCCGGGTCCCCATGCTCACTGCACGTCATCGCCAACAACGCATGGAATGGGCCCAAGGTCATCGGGATTGGACTGTCGATGGTTGAAAGAAAGTGGCCTGGTCTGACGAAACAAGATTCTTGGTGCATCACTTAGACGGCTAAGCGGCGATACACTGTTACAAATTTTGTAGTAGGTTGCACCAAAAAGTGGTGCTACACCAGCTGTACCACTTTCTTGGAAACGATACACCATTCTGTGGTGCAAAATGGACCCAACAACGTGGAGCAACATTCCGTGCAATTTTGTACCATAATGTGGGGAACAGTTGAACCACGTTGTTGGGTTTTGTTTACAAAACATTATTGTGTATTTTTTTCTCAGAACACGGTGTAGCTCGTGTAGCACCACTTTTTGGTGCAACCCACCACAAGATTTTTGACCGTGTACGCCGATTATCAACTGAGGCTATGGAACTTGGTTGCACTGTTGTGTGGAAACAGCCCGGCGGCGATGCGGCGGCGTTGTTATGCTGTGGGCACTGTTTTCTCGGGACACTTTGGGCCCCATTATCCCAATAGCACAATCCCTTAAAGCTGTCAGGTATCTGAACATCGTTGCGGACCAAGTTCACCCATTCATGGCAACTGTGTTCCCTGCTGGTGATGGCCATTACGAACAGGATAATGGGCTATGCCACACTGCCAGAATCGTCAAGGAGTGGTCCGAGGAACATGCTGGTTACTTTCTGTTAATGCGCTGGCCTCCAAATTCTTCTGACATGAACCCAATCGAACATTTGTTTTTCAACTTGGAGAAATGGGTTCGAGCTAAATCACCATCATCCCGAAATGTAAGGGAGGACCTGCTGTTGACATTATGGTACCAGATATCCCAGGATACCTATCGCCACCTCATCGAATCGATGCCTCGCCGCGTGGCCGCTGTTTTGCAGGCTAAACGGGTTCCTATAGCTTATTAAGTAGGTGGTCATAATGTAATTGCTCATCGGTGCATATGCAGTGATGTATAACGTTAAAAAACCAGTAGAAAGAAAACAAAGTATGTTTGCTTTTGCTTCCAGTTAACCAGATATTTTGCTATAACACCACATTAAAAGTTCTAGGCTGATCTTATGATTTTGCAACAAGCAAATATTTGGTAGATGTGGGCCCAAGTTTTTAACGCTTTTTTTCTTCATCCCTTAATAAACTAAAAGTCTGTTCCATTAAAAGGTCCCTTTGTTCATTTTGTTTACACGAACAAACTTAACTCCACAAACGAAAATCATCCGCTCGCCGTCCGACGACTCGGTAGCAAACTTCCTACTGTTAAACAGAAAAACGACCAACCCCGAATCACAGTTTTACACATGCGCAGTTCAGCGCGCTCATTCATTACTGTTCTCCGAAACTTCGTCAAGGCAGCCAAGGCGACGAGTTGACGGGTATCGCCTCTACCACCACGCGGTATTCATTGCTCTCTAGCAAACAGATATAGATTGCTGTAATGTGTTACCCAGTTACTCAACTATTGTAATGACTCACATTTGCATTCAGAAAATCTGGGAACTGGTTGCTAACACGCATTTTCTTTCGGATTTTTTCCAATTAAAAGGAAAAGCTTTTTGTTTTCTCATTTTTATGCGGGATTTGCCCCGGATGCCCATAATGACCCGATGCCAATGGTAAATATGACCCGACTGTGTACATCGTCCATGCAATAGAGAGAGAAAAACAGAAAGAAAGAGATGCATAACTATTTGTGGCATCGTCACGTCCCCTCAGCATTCCTGTTGATGTGTAATGTTCGTGTATGTATAGCTGACTAAACACTACATAAATCGTTTCTCAAAACCTTCACCTATAGTGAAACAGGAGTCATTCAAGAAAACGTCAAGAAAACGTTACAGAGGGTGAGTCGAAAGATTTGAACTATTTGGATCACTTTATGTCTTCATACGTACCTTTACGACGAAAGCTGACTAGCATTCAAAGTATAGGCCATCGTGTTGCACCTTCTTTAGACATCTGTCTGCCAGTTCTTCGATTCTACAGAGGGTGAGTCAAACGTTTTGCAATATTTGGATTACTTTATGTCTTCATACGTACCTTTACGACGAAAGCTGACTAGCATTCAAAGTATAAGCCATCGTGTTGCACCTTCTTTAGCCATCTGTCTGCCAGTTCTTCGATTCTACAGAGGGTGAGTCAAACGTTTTGCAATATTTGGATCACTTCATGTCTTCCTAAGTACCTTTACGACGAAAGCTGACTAACATCCAAAGTATATGCCATCGTGTTGCACCGTCTTTAGCCATCTGTCTGCCAGTTCTTCGATTCTACAGAGGGTGAGTCAAAAGTTTTGCAATATTTGGATTACTTTATGTCTTCATATGTACCTTTACGACGAAAGCTGACTAGCATTCAAAGTATAGGCCATCGTGTTGCACCTTCTTTAGCCATCTGTCTGCCAGTTCTTCGAGTCTACAGAGGGTGAGTCAAACGTTTTGCAATATTTGGATTACTTTATGTCTTCATACGTACCTTTACGACGAAAGCTGACTAGCATTCAAAGTATAGGCCATCGTGTTGCACCGTCTTTAGCCATCTGTCTGCCAGTTCTTCGATTCTACAGAGGGTGAGTCAAATGTTTTGCAATATTTGGATCACTTCATGTCTTCCTACGTACCTTTACGACGAAAGCTGACTAACATCCAAAGTATATGCCATCGTGTTGCACCGTCTTTAGCCATCTGTCTGCCAGTTACAGAGGGTGAGTCGAAAGTTTTGCAATATTTGGATTACTTTATGTCTTCATACGTACCTTTACGACGAAAGCTGACTAGCATTCAAAGTATAAGCCATCGTGTTGCACCGTCTTTAGCCATCTGTCTGCCAGTTCTTCGATTCTACAGAGGGTGAGTCAAACGTTTTGCAATATTTGGATCACTTCATGTCTTCCTAAGTACCTTTACGACGAAAGCTGACTAACATCCAAATTATATGCCATCGTGTAGCACCGTCTTTAGCCATCTGTCTGCCAGTTCTTCGATTCTACAGAGGGTGAGTCAAAAGTTTTGCAATATTTGGATTACTTTATGTCTTCATACGTACCTTTACGACGAAAGCTGACTAGCATTCAAAGTATATGCCATCGTGTTGCACCTTCTTTAGCCATCTGTCTGCCAGTTCTTCGATTCTACAGAGGGTGAGTCAAATGTTTTGCAATATTTGGATTATTTTATGTCTTCATACGTACCTTTACGACGAAAGCTGACTAGCATTCAAAGTATAGGCCATCGTGTTGCACCTTCTTTAGCTATCTGTCTGCCAGTTCTTCGATTCTACAGAGGGTGAGTCAAATGTTTTGCAATATTTGGATCACTTCATGTCTTTATACGTACCTTTACGACGAAAGCTGACTAGCATTCAAAATATAGGCCATCGTGTTCCACCGTTTGCAGTATTTGGATCATGCCTGCCAGTTCTTCGATTCCGTGGCGGTACCAGTTCTTGTCCTTCGAAACGAAGAACTCCTTCATCTCAGCTGCCACCTCCTCCTGGTTGTTGAAGTGCTGCCCGCAAAGAAAATGAGCCATGGACCAGAACAGGTAATAATCCATCATGGCAAGGTCCGTACTATATGCTGAGCGTGGCATCAGATCGATGCCCTCAAGTTCCAGGATTTTTGCTCTGGTCGTCCGAGCGCTATGAAGCCAAGCGTTGTCCTGCTGTAGGAGAGCGCGCTTTCTGTTCACCAGGGCCGCGTTTTTCTCCTCCAAAACGACATACATTCGTTCCAGCTGTTCAGATTAGAGGCTGGAGTTGATAGTCCGACCATCTGGAACAAATTCGTAATGGATTATACCCTCGAGATTTCACCAGACGCAGAGCATCACCTTGTGCTCGAAGCGCCCACGTTTAGCAACAGATTCAGGAAGCTGGAGAGGGCTTAAACACTGCCGTTGTGTGTTAGGTTTACGGAAAGAGACCCACTTTTTCATCGCACGTAACAGTTCTCTGGATAAAACATACATCGCGCTGGTTTTCTAAGAGTTTCGTACGCAGATCCACTCGGCGGTTTGCTTCAGTTGGCGTCAGTTCGGATGGATAATGCGGCAGTTCCTGTAGACCTTGCCGAGGTCCTGAAGGGGACAAACCACGGTGGTCTGTGATATGCCCAGCTCGCCTGATTATCTCCGAGTGCTGCTTATCAGATTTGCCTCTATGGCCTGGCGCACGGCCTCGGAATCCACGGTTCGCGGCATACCTGACCTTGGCTGATCGTCGAGGTTTCTGTCACCTGAGCGAAATTTCTTGAACCATCTGGTTGAGGTGCTGTGGTCCACGTAACCTTCCCCTTTCGCATGACAAATGTTTCGTGTTGCTTGAGCAGCGTTATGGCCGAGTTCAAACTCGTAAAGCAAAAGTTCCCTAATTAGCTGGTTGTGGCTGTTCATCTTTTAGGCGTCCCAACTACAGATAGAACGCCGACATGTAATGCTCTTTACAGCAACGATTACCACTTTATATCCCTTTCGACTGACTGCACTGCGCGACTTGAACTAGTTTAAACACGTGACATACCAGTCGCAGCGCATGCGTTTATGCAAATATTGCCAAACTTTCGACTCACCCTCTGCACTTACAGTTAGTCTTTATTCAGCCACTAATCCTTCGACACTTGAACAAGGCGTAACTACAACTCTTTTTTAATATTACTATCTTAATCAAACGAACGTGAGTTAATAATAATAACACTTGGTTGAGAAAACAACAAGACTTGAATACAATACGCTGCCTTCAAATAGCTCGCACTTCAATTAGACAACGTCTCTTCCACAATTAATATTATAACTTCCACCATCTCCATACTTTTGCTTCTGCTCAAACATTATATAACGTTCTGTTCTCATCGGACACATACACGCGCCATGCGTTCCGACCTCAAGGTGTTGCCAACCATACTCTTGGGAGAGAGAAGATAAAAGCTAAAGGAGAATGAACTCAAATTTGCATGCGTAAGAATGAAAACGTGCAAACTTGCTGAAATGAGAACTCCAAAATGCCGTCTATGCACGTAAATTATTATTTAAGGTAGGCGTCCAGTGATTTTGCTTCCTATACTTCCAATGGGCAAACCTTTGCACACATTTTCTTCCCAATTAATGCGTTCCCAAGGACGAAAATTTTAACATGTATAACGAAGTAAATTTCTCCGTCATTTTTATCCGCGCCAGGATTCGAACCCGGATCCCCTCATTCCGGAACACGTCACTCTACCAATTGAGCTACGCGGACGTTTGTTCTGACTCTATCTGCCTTTATGTCGTGTGCCCTTCCCCCCCCCCCCCGATAGAGGGCCGGGCCCACGGATCAGCCGTGACCATGAATCGTCGCAGGCAGCCATCCGCTGTAGAACGTGCACTCGAGAACTCCCAGTCAATCTAGTGTGTGGAATGCAACATCACATATTTTTATTTTTCGAAGCGCTGGAGAAGGGATTCTCTGATTTTTCCTATCTCGCGGTGGAGAAAGAACATCACACCAATACGAGATTTTGAACGGCCGAATCATCCGGAAAGTTCGGGCCATTATAACGAAGTAAATTTCCCCGAAATTTGTGTTGTAATGACTCGTACCCATACGAGGTTCCACAGCCATGGAGGGATTTATTTCCAGGGTAGCGGGCCTTCCGGATGGTGGTACACACATGTTGTAATTTGCAGTGATTTATACTGATTTAGTGTTTTTCAGTCCATGACATTATTAATTTGCATTACACTTATCTTGCAACATATCAACAGTGTTATTACTTCATTAATGGGAGTATTTCTCCTATACACTATCATCTGCACATTGTTACTTAACGTCTAGGTTCCTCTGAGACTCACAAGGGGTGTACCATTTGATATGTGACGCATGCTCTTGACTGTTCGTTATGCGTCACCTTACGTTTGCAACTGTGTATACACTATATTGACAAAGTTCACCGGACACTCCTTCAAAAGCAAATGAACGGATCTGCTGCGTTGGTAAAACGCGCGGTACAGCTGCAAACGGTATAAAAACAAGCCTGCAGCTGACCGCGATCATATCGCACTGTGAGGTTGAGTGAAAATGTCGCGGCGCGAGAGAACTAACTTTGAGAAAGGAAAGATTGTTGGGTTTTATATTAGTGGGTGGTCCATAAGAGAAACCGAGAGGCGTTTAAACATACCCAAGTCAACTGTTTTATATGTACTGAATAAGTGGAAGACATATGGCGTGCCTGAAGCAGCACAACGTACCGGAAGACCAAAGAAAGTCAGTGATAGAGGACGTCGAAGCCTCAGGAGAGTCGTTACAGCTAATTGACGGAGTACTGCACAAGAACTCAGTGTACAGGTGAGTAAAAATGCTGGAACCTTGGTATGTACACGTACCATTCGCAGAGAACTTCATTCAATGTGTTACCGTGGTCGTGAAGCTGCTCATAAGCCTTTCATCTCCACTCGGAATGCTACTCGTCATTTAGCATGGTGTAAAGGACATTTATCGTGGACCGCAGATCAACGGAAACGGGTTCTATGGACTGATGAATCCAGATACAGGATCCATCAGTCTGGTGGCCGTGTGTGGGTATGGCGGCAGCCGGGGGAACGCTATTTACAACAGTATACTGTTTTGACGGTCAAGTTTGGAGCTGACAGTTTACTCGTGTGGGGATGTTTTACGTGGTATGCTCCTGGCCCACTAGTTATCGTGGACAAACCTATTAACCAGCACGTCTACCTCGATATTTTGGACAATTATGCCCTACCAAGTCTGTGGCAATACTTTGGAACCGAGCCTTCTTGGTACCAGTAGGATAATGCACCGAGCCATAAAGCAAGGACTGTTACGGCGTGGTTTGACGATAATTCCGTATCGTGTGTGGACTGGCCAGCACAGAGCCCTGATCTTAATCCTATATGGAATGAATTAGAGCGCCGCATTAGAAGTTTGGTACCAAGGCCTATTATTAAGTAACAGTTAGCGGCAGCATTATGTACTGAATGGAAGCGCATACCTATCGCTGTGTTCCAAAACCTTGTCGAAAGCCTGTCTCTTAGGGCCAATGCATGGCATTAAGGCCACAGGTGGACCGACACCGTACTAATGTATATCAATAAATGCTATGTTGTGTTTCTCTTCTAGGTGTCCGGTGACTTTTGTCAATATAGTTTACATACCGGGACACGATATCACTTTTTGTCTGATGATAGGAGCATATTGCTCTCGAAAGATCTCACTTTTACCGGTAGTTATTTTTTTTAGGATTTTAGTAAAGATTCTGAGTGTTGATGGTGAACTAGTTTAAGTAATTTACATGCATAGACGGTATTTCGGAATTCTCCTTTCAAATTTACATTAAAAATAACTAAAAATGAAAGTTAAATTAGAATATACGTCACAGATATTAAAAATAGCGCAGTAATCAACAACAGAAAACTCACTTTCATGCTAACTGACAAATTAAGTTCTCGAAAGTAAACTAGAAGACATTCCCTGAAGAATTATTTGTTTGTTGATCCTTTAATTCTCATCGACAGTGCAACCTGTATGTGCTCCTAACTGAAATTTGTGCCAAAACAAAAATATTTGTGGCAACAATTTCATAGCAAGCTTTTGATTGGCATTCATCTTCTCGAAAAGTTGGCTTTAGAAGCAGAGCCGACCTCATCTGCTTTAATTTAGTGAAGTACAAGCGACGTCATGCGGAGATCAAAATGATTTCTTCCTCAATGGCAGTGCTCAGCATGCAGAGAAGATTGAAGCCCAATTCGCATAGCAACGCCTGGACTCCAAACAATCAAATGATCCGAATTCCTCACAAGACATCGAAAGTTCTTTTCTACCTTCCAAAAGTTCGTGCCTGTGATGTTAATTGGAAGAGAAGGCAACGGAGAACTCTTAACTTGTTAAGACAAATTCATCGCTGATGCCATTTAATTAAAATGTCAAGAGTTGTCTGGTATTTTATCAGTTACAGACAATTAGCATGTGTACTTCTGAGACCATTATCAAGTTGATATTGGCTTCATTCCAGGGACCCCGAGTAAATGGATGGTAGCATGTCGTGCTTCTCCGGAAAAAAACAGTCAGATATTTCTGCAGTGAGAATATGACGTCAGTACATTTCCTTTTTTTATCAGCTTGCTTTAATTAAATTTTCCATGCTGAATGCATTGTTTAAGTTTTATTAACAAATTGTTGTTTTGAAGAACGGTTACATCGCATCATTCTTACCATCTGTCTGTTTTCTTGTTTAACCTACCAGTTGCGTAAACATTCTGCCTGCGTGAGCATTTTTGTTCACAGTTAGCATTCAAGATATATAAGATATTTCGTTGGTTAGATTTTTCTTGCGACTAATTTGCATGCAAATAGGACTCTATTGCAAGTAAACAACTCAGGGGCGACGAAAATTGACCATTAACTCTAACTACTAATTTTACCGCATCTTTTGGAAACGTGTTTGCTGATCACTTAGTCTATCTCTCTGCAGACTTGTATATCGATTTCTATTCCAGAAATCGAACTAAAGAATTGAGCTGTATCAGATGAATGGACATGAAAGCATATTCAAGCTTTCTCATTTATTTTTCAGCTTTTCGTGGACCAGAATACCGCAGCGTAATGGAATTTTCATAATTTTATTTTCATCGTATTTTTATTTCAGGGAGACGAACTTGAAAAAAGTTGTGAGGATCGGACAAAAGCGGTAAGTATGGCAAAGATTCTCACTTCCTTTCTCTGGTCCGTTAGTTTTCCCTTTCACTGGGCTCTTACTTGAAAAATTTTTCTTTTGTATAGAATATAAATAGACATTTTTAATAATTCGGAGCATTTCAATGCAGAGAATTCCCTCGCTAGTGGCCGTAACATACACCGATGAGCCCTTACATTATGACCACCTGCCTAATAAGATGTAGGACCCTCTTTAGCCCACAAAACAGCGGCCACTTGGCGAGACATCGATTCGATGAGGTGGCGATAGGTATCCTGGGGTATCTGGTACCATAATGTCAACAGCAGGTCCTCCAATTCCCCTACATTTTGGGGTGGTGGTGATTTAGCGCGAACTCTCTTTTCCACGTCGAACCACAAATGTTCGATTGGGTTCATGTCAGGTGAATTTGGAGTCCAGGGCATTAACAGAAAGTCACCAGCATGTTCCTCGAACCACTCCTTCACGATTCTGGCAGTAGCGCATTATCCTGTTGGTAATGGCCATCACCAGCAGGGAACACAGTTGCCTAGAATGGGTGAACTTAGACCGCAAAGATGTTCTTGACAGCTGTTAGGGATTGTGTTATCGGGATAATGGGGCCTAAAATGTCCCAAGAAAACATTGTCCACAGCATAACACCCCCGCTGCTGGCCTGTTTCCGCCCAACAGTGCATCCAGAAGCCATAGCCTCCATTGGTAATCGGCGTATCTGGGCTCGGCCGTCTACGTGATGCACCAGGAATCTTGATTCGTCAGACCAGGCCACTTTCTTCTTCGAATCATCCACAGTCCAATCTTGATGATCTTGGGCCCATTTCATGCGTTGTTGGCGATGACGTGCAGTAAGCATGGGGACCCGACTGGGTCTTCGGTTACGCAGGCCCATGCGCAGAAGGCTGCGATGAACTGTGTGTTGTAACACATTGCCCTGATCACCACTGTTGTAGCTGCTGATTATCTGTCGCACTGTGGCTCTGCGGTCGGTGTGAACAATGCGCAACAGTCTCCGCTCCCCTCTGACATCAATGATCTGCGGACGACACACGGCTGGACAACGGTTCGTCGTTTGGCCATCTGTGCACCACTTCTGATACGTACTCACTACAGAGGCACGTGAACAACCCACAAGCAGCGCCGTTTCCGAGATTGTAGTTCCGAGGCGTCGCGTCGTGCCATCATATTTTGTCAAACACCGATAAATCCGCAATTCTTCCCATTCTGACTCCGAACACTCTATTAACCAAAAGCTGGTCCTCGGGTTGTATATATAATGCTGTGTGAACTTCAATTGCGCCACCGTTCGGTCTCCAGGTGCGCTCACTTATCTAGGCTGAGTGTGGTCATAATGTAATGGCTCATTGGTGTATACTGTTGACGAAACAGCACTCAGTATCACCTTTTCCTTGAAATTTTCGAACAGATGCCACGTGATTTAACACATGGCCGTAACTGGAATTTAGTTTGGGGGGGGGGACCGTTAGAAAAAAAACCACAACAAAAAATGTAATCTATCTATCTATTAGGGACGTAACTAAATTTTTGTTTCGGGGTTTAAAAAAAATTATTTCGCACCAAAAGTTTATCTGTCTATCTAATCACTTAACAAAAAATAAACTCTTTAGCGTTTAGTATATTAACATTACACTGGCGGAAAGTGAAAAAAGAACACCAAGAAGGAATTGGCGGACGATCATGAAAGTTACATATGTTAATGGGGTCGAGTTTACGTAGGTGTGATGTTAATTTCGGGACCAACCGGTGAGCGCTTACGCCACAGCACGGCATAATATGCAAATTATCGTCGGTGGTATTTAAGGAGTACGGCGAAGTGAATGTAATCAGTCGTCGGCTTACGGACACGTGCGAAGACTCTGAAGAAGCTGCAATGCCTGGACATGGAAGACGTGTACGATTTCAGCAGTTATCGGACTTTGAGCGAGGTCGTCTAGTCGGACTCCGCGAGGCCGGGTGGTCGTATCGTCGTATTGCGGAGCGAATTGGACGGGAAGTATCGGTGGTGGTACGATGGTGGCGTAGATGGTCCGAGGAACATTTCCCACACGAGAAGACGTGGAACCGGGAGTCACAGACGGACTGATGAGCGGACCGATCGACGCATAAGAAGAGCGGCGTTGTCAAGCAGAACATCCACTGCGACGCAAATCCGAGCTGCCGTTGCACCTGAGGTGACTGTGCGAACAATCCGCAACGTCTACTGGATGCAGGACTACACGCACGTGTGCCTCTGGCATGTGTACCTCTGTCTCCTGCCCACCGTCAGGAACGGCTGCAGTGGTGTCGCCAACGTCTGCACTGGAGAACGCAATGGCGATCTGTCTTGTTCAGCGATGAAAGCAGATTCTGCTTGGGAGCCTCCGATGGCCGTATGCGTGCTCGTAGACGCACAGCGGAGCGTCTCCACCCTTCTTGCATCCGCCAGCGACACACAGGGCCTACACCTGGTCTCCTGGTGTGGGGAGCGAACAACTATCACTCCCGTACACAACTAGTGTTTGTAACGGGTACGTTAAACAGCTCTTCCTACATCAACAACATCATTCAGCCCGTTGTTGTGCCATTTGTAAGGTCGGTCCATCGTGGTGTTTTCCAGCAAGACAACGCACGCCCACACACGGCACGTGCAACGCAACATGCACTTCAGGGTGTGAGACAACTTCCATGGCCTGCACGTTCACCGGATTTGTCCCCCATTGAGCACGTGTGGGATTTTATAGGACAACAACTTATCCGGTCTCCACGGCCAGCCACGACTATCCCCAATTTACGCGTCCAGGTTGAGGATGCTAGGAACTCAATACCCCAAACTTACATCCAACATCTGTACGACAGATTCCATGCCAGAATTGCACAGTGTGACGCAGTTCCTGGCGGTTCAACCTCGTACTAACCATGTTACATGGAAATGTTATTTTTCAGTTTACCAGCAAATACAGCTGTATTTTGCCATAATGTTTTGATCACGTTATCCTCTGTATTCCGTTATTTTGCTGTATAAATTTCGTTGGTATCAGACGTCTCCTTCTTGGTGTTCTTTTTCACTTTCCGCCAGTGTAATCGAGTAACGACACATGAACGTACTCAGTCTTAACAGAAAAACAAACCGAACAATATGAGACAGAGATCAGATGAAAACAACAAAATTACACAGGAGACAGGCTGATAGCAAGTACAGTCAAAAAAATTAAAATTATAAAACAAAATTGAAATATCGGCCAATTCAACGTCAAAGTCCCTTGGTAGGGTGCTTTCATCTATCGTTATCGGAACTTTTAAAATCCACTTCCTGACGGAGATTTCAAGTTGTTTTTTTATAATTTTCATTTTTTAAACCTTTTTTATGATAGATAGATAGATAGAAACTACCTATTAAAAAGGGTTTAAAAAGGAAAATTACAAAAAACGTTTGAAATCTTCGTCGGGAAGTGGATTTTAAAATTTCCTAGGGATAGATGACATGCTCCCTCCTTCCATCCCTACGTACGTCGCAAGAATCGAACTAACCTCCACCAAGTACGAGGGAATAAGTGAGAACGTTCTCAACCTAAACATGTGCTTTATGCTTTCATTTCGCAATTCGCACCCCAATTTCCTTCTCAAATGACAACACGCTAATGGAAGTTCGCAAATCTCGCTCCTCACTCATGTCAACAGGCAACAGCCCACAGCATATTGGGGTGTCGGATGTAATTGTAATTCATCTTCTACCGACGCCATTTCCTCCACTTTCCTTCTCCGTCTATATAGACCGAAAGCGGAACCAGAGAAGCATTTACCTGAGCACTCGATCTCCGGCCCTCCTGGCTCCGCTTTGGACCCTATGGTCTGTAGAGTTTCAAATTCGAGATACAATCCCTCACTGCGCTCTCTCATTTCTAAACCCAACACATACCAGTCTGGCATCTTGATGTTATAAAGAAACAATAAACTACGATTCCAACTGCCATTTTTTTCGTCTCCCTTAACACAGTAAAGAAACAAATAAATAAGCGATCTGAAAAATAATTGATAATAGAACAATTCTGATTAATAAAGTGCCAGACACAAAGTTTCCTGTACTACTATAAATTTGTTACTGCTGACCAGTGGATATAATGAGAAAAAAATGTCCTTCTGAAGTAAGGTTTATCAAAGGAAATAACAGAAACAATTTGTGAACAAGTTAGTAAAATCATGCAATGCATTGATTATGATACGCTTTCCAACATACCAGAAATCATTACTCAACTTATTACTCAAGTTATGAGGATAATCGCTGTGGAATAAGTCTCGCTCCTGTGCCCTGATCTTTGACCCCATTTCGATTATATTAAACAGAATTGGTTCAGTATACCTCCGGAACAACATACTAAAGTTTTGTTGCAATAGAAGCATTTTTAGTCAAGTTATGAGGATAATGGCTGTGGAATAAATCTCGCTCCTGTGCCCCGACCTTTAACCCCATTTCGATGATATTTAACAGAACCGGTTCAGTATACCTCCGGAACAACATACTAAAGTTTTGTTGCAATAGAAGCATTTTTAGTCAAGTTATGAGGATAATGGCTGTGGAATAATGCCCTGACCTTTAACCCCATTTCCATTATGTTTAACAGAACCAGTTCAGTATACCTCCGGAACAACATGATAAAATTTTGTCGCAATCGAAGCATTTTTACTTAAGTTATGACGCATAAGGGGGATAGAATTGATCCCGTTCTTATGTCCTGACCTTTGACCCCATTTCGCCCATTTTTCAATTGGGTTCGTCCCCAGGTTGTTCCCTACCACATACTAAAATTCCATCGAAATCGAACCATTTTACGGGAGTTATCGTGCGAACAGACAGATAGACGGACAAAGCTGGATCATATAACCTTTTTCAGCCTACGGTTGGAAAGCGTAAAAAAATGAAAAGAAGACAATGGCGACTCCTGTTGATCTAGTAACTTACGATAACACCCCAAAATCCCTCCCCTGGATACGGCCATCATTTAACATTTTAAACCATTCTACGCAAATTTTAGTCGTTTTTCTGCTTCTGTTTGCTTTTCCTTCACGCTCAGCAGTAGGTTTCGAACACTTCCCCAGTAGCGTATGGGGTCACGTGTAGAGCGCAGAATCACAGTGATTCTTCCTGGAATGGACTAAATAAGATGTCAGATCACATCCAGACAGATATCCAGATATGCAGATCGTAGAGCATACCATAATGCAGCATTGTTTGACGATGGCCAATCTCAACGACGTAAATCCCGTTCCAAGTTTTCACAAATGATCAAATGATCATATGTAGAGGATTTTAGGAAGGGAGTGTACAACCCTTAGAAATAGGAAGCTAGGAGATTTGGGCTAGAGTGCCCGGTAGGAAAGTCACACGGAGGCGAGGTAGAAGACGCCCTTATTTACTACCGGGGGCCCAGTACCCGGGGTCCGACGGCTTAATGTGCCCATCAGATCAGATCAGATCAGATGTAGAGGATTTTAGGAAGGGAATGCCTGACCCCAGGTCTTAAACAACCCTTAGAAATAGGAAGCTAGGAGATTTGGGCTAGAGTACCCGGTAGGAAAGTCACACGGAGGCGAGGTAGAAGACGCCCTTATTTACTACCGGGGGCCCAGTACCCGGGGTCCGACGGCTTAATGTGCCCATCAGATCAGATCAGATCCTATGTAGAGAATTTTAGGAAGGAAGTGTGTGACCCCAGGTCTTAAACAACCTTTAGAAATAGGAAGCTAGGAGACTTTGGCTAGAGAAATGATCAAATGATCATATGTAGAGGATTTTAGGAAGGGAGTGTACAACCCTTAGAAATAGGAAGCTAGGAGATTTGGGCTAGAGGGCCCGATAGGAAAGTTACACGGAGGCGAGGTAGAAGACGCCCTTATTTACTACCGGGGGGCCAGTACCCGGGGTCCGACGGCTTAATGTGCCCATCAGATCAGATCAGATCAGATGTAGAGGATTTTAGGAAGGGAATGCCTGACCCCAGGTCTTAAACAACCCTTAGAAATAGGAAGCTAGGAGATTTGGGCTGGAGTGCCCGATAGGAAAGTCACACGGAGGCGAGGTAGAAGACGTCCTTATTTACTACCGGGGGCCAGTATCCGGGGTCCGACGGCTTAATGTGCCCATCAGATCAGATCAGATCCTATGTAGAGGATTTTAGGAAGGGAGTGTCTGACCCCAGGTCTTAAACAACCCTTAGAAATAGGAAGCTAGGAGATTTGGGCTATAGTGCTCGATAGGAAAGTCACACGGAAGCGAGGTAGAAGACGCCCTTATTTACTACCGGGGGGCAGTACCCGGGGTCCGACGGCTTAACGTGCCCATCCGACGCACATTTAGTGGTTCGAGCGTTCGTACCTGCCGGGAATTGAACCTGAGGTCATTTCCGTGGCAGACACGAACGTTGCCCACTAGGCCACCCGCGGCCCCAAGTTTTCACAAAGATGCTCCAGAAGATTCAAATATGGAGAGCCTGGAGGCCAAGGCAGAACAGGAGTGCTCTTCTAGTCATGCGCGAAAAAAACTGGCTCGGTGTCAGGGTGCAGCTGAACATTCCGTCGCTTCCAGAAAATACAAAGCGCAGAAAGGGATCTACGTGATCTTGTGAAGTCCTTTAAATCCTGATTAAATTATTAACTGTTTGAGAGTGGTAGGAGAGTGGTATTTTCTTGACAGTTGGCTGCTCAGAGCAGTGAGTCAATCTTTGATGTGACGAGCTAAATTTGTATGTCGCCGGTTTGTGTCTTTGAGGTCGCCTTTTAAAGCAGTGACGTTGTGAATTATTTTCTTTTGACGTAGGACTAGGTCTAACTCCGCGGATAGTATGGGGCGACTTACGGCCGACCACCTGTGACAAAAATAGGTCCCAACTGAAATCATTATAGCGTTAAAAGTACGTGTCGCACACTAATCGTGTTAGCATATTCGTAGACAGCATGCAGTCTGATTCGCGTATTGTGCAATACGTCGTGCGCGCGACACTTTCCTCGCACCCGGTGCGCGGTGGAGATGATGAAATATTTCTGGGTGTGCCGCCGCGTTTGACTCAGTCTAACTCGGCAACCGTGAGCGGAATCGTTTTAAAGCTATCGACGAGATCTATTCAAATATACGAAGAACATTTTGCAGTGGTTTGAACTGAGCATTTTAAAAATTGTTTTCTTGTGAACCGGTGAACACTTTTGACAATATCGCGGTTTATTTGGACAACCGTGAGTGCAAAACGACTGTGCTTGGCATCGTTTTAAAGCTCTCAACGAGATCTATTCAAATATATAAAGTACATAACACAATGGTTTAAACTAAAACTTTTAAAATTTGTTTTCGTGTGAACATGTTGACATTTTCGACAATGCCGCGAAATTCGCAGAATGAACGGAAGCAAAAGTGGAGAAAATCAAAACGTGAGGCAAAAGCAAGTGATGTTTGTTTTTTTTTTTTGTTTTTTTTTTTCTTTTTTTTGATTGGAGGTTTAATGACCACCGTGAGCAACTCAATGGGCTATAAACAGTCGCCCGTCCCTAACTTAGGGCCACTGGTTCCAGGAAAGGGAGAGAGCCAGTGCCGTAAGACAAACACAACATCCATGCCTCACCAGGATTCGAACCTGGACCCCTTTCGGACGAATGATCAGAGGCCATCGCTTAGACCACTGCGCCACCGGGGCGGCCGTTCCTTTTTCATTCTCCGTCTATCGAAAACCTTCTGCACCCCCTACACTGATTCCATTTGACTCAGCCAACCCGTATCAACATAAGACTGCAGCTTTGTCTTTTCTGTTTCGCAGGGCGTACTCACACTCTTCTTCTGCTAGAAATCGCAGTAAAGAGATTCGATTTATTTTTTATTTGGCCTCCCGGTTCGGATACCCGCAGGATTTTGTGGTAAGGCAACTTCGTAGATGCCAACGATCCACCGACACCTCTTTACGAGGAAATGAGGAAACTGTTAAATACATCGGTTCTATCGACTACGTTCCTGAAGTTATATATATTTTGAAAAAGGCTTGCCACAGACAGAACATAGACTTTGGTATACAGATTTATAAACATATTTTCCTTGATTAGGAGGGATCGGGATAGGGTTAATACGTTCCAAATGCACGGTGTCTATTCCATTCCATTAAAAGCTACTGACCCTGATATACAGGACACCAATTACGTAGAATCCACGATTCGGACTGTTGCTACCCGTATTTCTGAACACAAGTACAATGTCCGGACTGGATCGGGTACCACAGCTTTATCCCTTTATCCCGACTAGTTAAACAAGGCCAACACATTCCGGACTGGAACAGCACCAAGATCTTAGCAACACCTACAACTAAGACTGGCTTATTATTCACTGAAAGCGTGACATAGCTCTATTTGCTAACCAGTGTTGTAATGATGAAATGCCGTCGACACTACCCTCATCATGGGGACATTTTATTTTACAACATTGTATATTTCATCATAATCCGTAATTGTGTTTCTTGTACTTTTGTAAGTTTGCATGTTCATATTTTCTAACAAGTGCGCATGCGTGGACATGAGCGGCGCCTCCATGCGGTTGCATTGTGGGTTGTTTTGTCCGGCTATATAATCCCGGAACCACCCCTCTGCGGTTCCTGATGATGGACCCATAGTGGATCCGAAAGATCTCGCGTGTGTATATATGGTTTTAGATTGTAAATAAAAGTTCATCTTTTTAATTTAGCAATTTTCTCCATTGTTTGGTACCGTGTCTAGACAGCATTCTCTTATTTTTGGTGTAAGTGATGAGGAGTGTAGAAAACCCAAGAAGACAGAGCACCACGTTGGGTAATTCGCGTATCGATCTGTTTTGTGATCGCAATGTAGTCAGCATTATTTGTAAAAACTATAAGTATATAAGCTACTTTTCATGTCATAGACCTATGTTGGCTATAACAAATTAAATAAACGCTTTGAAACCATACTCGACCAGCTCATTTCAACTCTCCGATCTGCAAGTCGTAGTCCTACGTTCCAAACTGACGGTTCAATCAGAATTGAGCCTACCTGTATTTTCTTTCTTCGTGAGCTCTCTTCCTCGATTGCCCACTCCCGTTCTTGTAAAATACTCTCTATCTAGAGTGTGTACTGAGGCGTGTGCGAGGATTTCTCACTTTACTCTTGGGGTGTTACTGGAGACGAGGATCTCTTGTTCTTTTATTTTACTGTTTTCAGCTTAGGACGAGGATGAAGGTGGAATGCTATTAATATCATCAACTGTGTTTGCCTGGTGACCTCCTCAGTGTATAAGGAAATCGTGACAGATCTTAAGGAAAACTACGCTGACTGACTACCTCCAAGTTACGGTTCTGAGCTGTTTTGTTATTGCCTCAGTTGACTGTCTACCGCTATCCTTCCAGAGGCTATTCCAGTTGCTTTTCTCACCACTTCATGGGACTGTCAACCTTTGTCCATCAGAAGTTATTGAAGGTGCTCCTCTCACTGCTTCAGTGCGCTGTTCCTCCATGATTTGCAGTATCTGTAGTTCTTTTGTGGGTTCTCTACTTTGTAGGATATACCTCTGAAGTTAAAAATGCCTTCCTGAGCCCTATTTTGAGAGGAAAAGCTGAATATTTGTTGTAGCTAAATTAAGTCGGAAGCGAACTTGTTGTAAAAAAAAGAGAATTAACTTTGTGTTGAGTGCTGTTTAAATGTGTGCTACCATTATTATTTTTATTTTTGTCCATTCCTTAATTACTCTCCCCTGCGCGTCAGAATTAGTCGAATGGCATAGTTTAATATGTAGAACCTGAGCTAGGGGTGGCCTTTGCAATCTGCAATCGGCCGCCCCGGTGGCGCAGTGGTCTAAGCGATGGCTTCTGATAATTCGTCCGAAAGGGGTCCGGGTTCGAATCCCTGTGAGGCATCGATGTTGTGTTTGTCTTACGGCACTGGCTTTCTCCTTTCCCTGGAACCAGCTGTCCTGAATTAGGGACGGGCGACTGCTTATAGCCCATTCAGTTGCTCACGGTGGTCGTTAAACATCCAATCAATCTGCAATCGTGTCGTATTCAGGAATCCTTCGATACGCACTAGAGAATCAAGGGATTCCCAAGAAAACTTCCCACATTGCAACGTGACAACAATCTGCTTGGAAAATCTAAAGTTGGCTCTCAGGGTTCCATAACCTTGTCCTGTTTCCCCCAAACTGCGGAACTTACGGTCTGCACTATGTCGTAGAAATCTGGTATCATGGACTCAACAAGCCCTTTCTGTGCTCTAACCAATGCAAATTACTTCTCAAAGTCCATGTACAAATTGGCCTGCCCGTTTCTCTATTTGAGTATCGCGCTGTTGTTTTCCCTTCATTTTACCACTCCCAGAGCACCATATTAAGTGCACAATCGACCAGGAATAAGTGCTTATGTCCAGCACGGTCAAAGCGAAGCTTTGGAGACCAACGATCATTCTGCTTTGAATTTCCATTAAATTAAACGTCTTCCCCGTAGTCCCCCACGATTAGTCTCCACTTACTACGGCTGGACCGCGATCCAGCTGAGTGGTTGTATTGTCCAAGAAGGGTCTACACCGATGAGCCGTTACGTTATGACCACACCGAGCCTAGATGAATGAGCGCGCCTGGAGACCGAATGGTGGTGCAGGTGAAGTTCGCAGAGCAGTATATATACAACCTGAAGACCGGCTTTCGGTTAGTAGAGTGTTCGGAGTCAGAATGGGAAAAGGTGCCGATTAATCGAAGTTTGGTAAAGGACAAATTGTGATGGCACGGCGCCCCGGAACTACGATCTCGGAAACAGCGCGGATTGTTCACGTGCCGCTGTAGTGAGTACGTATCAAAAGTGGTGCACACATGACCAAACGACGAACCGTCGTCCAGCTTTGTGTCGTCCGCAGCTTACTGATGCCAGAGGGGAGCGGAGACTGTCGCGCATTGTTCACTGCGACCGCAGGGCCACAGTGCCACAAATCACCCGCAGCTACAACAGTGGTGATCAGGGCAATGTGTCACAGCACACAGTTCATCGCAGCCTTGCTGTGCATGTGCATGCGTAGCCGAAGACCCAGCCGGGTTTCCCATGCTCACTACACGTCATTTCCGACAACGCATGACATGGGCCCAAGATCATCGAGATTCGACCTTGAATGATTGGAAGAAAGTGGCCCTGGTCTGACGAATCAAGATTCCTGGTGCATCACGTAGACGGTCGAGCGCGGACATGACGATTGCCAAGAGAGGTTATGGCACCTGGATGCACTGTTGGGTAGAAACAGGCCGACCGGCTGCTGCGCTGTTATGCTGTGGGCGATATTTTTTTCGGACATCCCCCACAGCATAACACCGGCGTTTTCTTATTCTTGTCGAAGAGAGATGGTAAACACAGTTTGTTGCTTACTCATTGTATGTATGTAAATAGTGTTAGTAATGCCGAAATCTTGTTATAACGGTCTGTTTTGTTCATTTCATCTAAACGAAATGCAACGTAATCTAAAAATTCTATTTGTCTCACGCATACAAGGTGGAAAGCACAGTGATTTGAAAAAAAAGAAAAGATAACTTTTATAAGTAGTTCAACGGTTCTGCGTTGTTCCTGGAAAATTAAATCATATGTTCAGGAGCCACATTTCAATTTCTCTCAGAAGGGATTACTTTTGCTGTAGAAGAACGGAATGGGCATTAAATGCGTAACATTCCAGGAAAGAAATGTTAAAAAGATCAATGTTACGTATAACTCGGAAACCTGGATGAAACGACAAATTAAACAGAGGATGAACGAACTGATGGAATGAAAATGTACAGGTCACTTATCTAGAAGAGGACAGGAGACAGTCAAGTGCAATGATGATATAAATTAAGCGCCCCCGAAAATACGGGGACAGTAGCATCTTCATCAACAGTCTACCTATCCAGTTTGACAAGAAGATTCATCTTTGGAATGGCTACTCATCTGGCCACGTGTTCGGAGGCTCATACGTAGGTAGTTGTATAAGATTTAAAAAACTTCAAGAAGATAATGTAAATCAAGCTCCCCCCCCCTAAACGGAGACAAAGACATCTTCATCAACAGTCAACCTAATCAGGTTGACAAGAAGATTCGTCTTTGGAATGGCTGCCCTTCTGGCCCGGTGATCGGAGGCGTAGATCAGTCGTTGGAGATGGTCCCGGATGAGTAATGGGTGGAGTGTTTGTCTTACGATGATGGCTGGCTCTATCTCTCTCTCTCTCTCTCTCTCTCTGCCGTGGAACCAATGTCTCTGGACGTTTTTTGATTCTACAGAGACTAATTATTGCTCTTAGAGTTGCTCATGGTGATCGTAAAACAACATCTCTGAGATAGTCTAGGGCGCGGGTTTCTGATTTCTCGTACTTCTGTGTCTGTGTTCGAGTCTCGATGCAGGATACGGATGTTGAGTTTGTCCTTCTGGTGCTGCTTCCCTTCCTTTCCTGAAACCAGTGACTAAATTAGGGATGGGCTACAAACCCCATAACAAAATCAAAATTCAGCTGAGCCAAGCAATTTCTTTAGTAAACTGCTTTATTATCTATCCCGCGTGTCCTTATACTGTAATACAAATACTAGACGAAACCCGTCGGAATCGACGGTAAGTTTTTTTTTCCTTTTTCTTTTTTTTTTTTTTTTTTTTTTTTGAAAATAATAAACTCATATGAAACAACAAATGTAAACTTTATTTGATTGACAAGTTCATTCAACCACTTCAGTACACACAATAGTCCAGGTTCGTGATTTGGGGGGGAGGGCGACTGAAGATTTAACGACCACCGTGAGCAACTCAATGGGCTATAAGCAGTCGCCCGTCCCTAATTTAGAGTCGCTGGTTTAAGGGAAGGGAGAGAGCCAGTGTCGTAAGACAAACACAACATCCATGCCTCACTGGCATTCGAACCCGGTATACGAAACCCATCGGAATCGACGAATAGTTTTTTTTTTGTTTGTTTCCCGTAGACAAAACCCGTCGGAATCGACGACAACTCATATGAAAAGTTTATTTACATCTTTACATAATGGAAAACGTCTTACCGATACATGAATAAACTGGATCGAATGAATGTTAAATTGTATGTATACATAACACAGTTCAATGGCACAACGCAATCAGGTCTTCGAGTGTTCGCTGTTCCGATAAGAACTTTCAAACAAATTCCTGCTAGCGTTGTTTTGCACAACGGTTCGCTGAGAAGAGAGACTTCGCCGCCCCGGTGGCGCAGTGTTCTAAGCGATGGCCTCTGATCATTCGTCCGAAAGGGGTCCGGGTTCGAATCCCGGTGAGGCATGGATGTTGTGTTTGTCTTACGGCACTGGCTCTCTCCCTTCCCTGGAACCAGTGACCCTATATTAGGGATGGGCGACTGCTTATAGCCCATTGAGTAGCTCACGGTGGTCGTTAAACCTCCAATCAAAAAAAAAAAAAAAAAAAAGAGACTTCGGACTTTGGACTATCTGAGTCCGTCCATACTTCCGCCTTCAACAACGCGTGAGGCAACCACAAGCGGTCGGATGTCAACCGCACGCTTCTCCCGTAGATTTTACATGGGAACTTTGCCGCCCCACAACACCCGAACCGTTGTCCCAATCTCATTCATTTTTCTCTTCAACTGGCACATCTGCATGGTAAGAACTTTATTTTGATACCTCAACTATATGTTTACGTTTAGCCGTTGTCTCACAACTGGTCTTACAGTAAAAAAACTTATAGAATTAATATATAGATTCCGAATCAAAATATACTGCCCGAAACTTTGTGTGGGTTTTTCACATACACTGAGTACATTTTGAATTGCGACCTCCTACCTAATACTGCGTGAGCCGTCCTTTCTCTTGGAGAACTGCCAGGACCATGCGTGGCATCGACTCCACGAGGTGAATAGATAAGGTCATCGCTCTTTCCACGTTTTTCTTTAATTAACACACAGCAACCGAAAAATTGTTATCCGGACACCGCTGTGATCGAAACCCAGATCTCTCTACAACTGGCCGAGTGCGTTCGCCTTACGCTACGGTGGCCAACAATCCACGGCGCTATGTGCGTTTATCTGTCAGCATCTGACTTAAAAAATCCGTAGATATGGGCTTAGAAACTGAGACGTCTCCATCTGGTGGAGCTTAACGGCATAAGTTATTATCAGATTATAGCTAATAAATCCAAAGGGCGAGAGTGATGGTGAAAATTTTACAAATACGTGGGGGCAGTGTGAATAGACAAAGTTATCGCTCTTTCCACGTTTTTCTTTGATTAACACACAGCAACAGAAAAATTGTTATCCGGACACCACTGGGATCGTACCCCAGATCTCTCGATAAGTAGCCGAGTGCGTTCGCCTTACGCTACGGTAGCCAACAATCCACGGCGCTATGTTGTTTACCTGTTAGCATCTGACTTCACAAATCCGTAGAGATAATATCTGTACAGCTACGTGGGGATCTGCAGTCACGCTGTTTGATGGCGGTCCACTGTTGAGGGACGCATCGGGATGATGTATCCAACTGCCTCACCCGCCGTCCCACAACACTGCACAGATATTCATTTGGGTTGAGATCAGATCAGCGAGTTTGGGGGCCTTCCGAGATGTTTCATATAAGCACTGTGTTCGTATAATCATTTCCGCACGAGGCGAGCCACATGACATGGGGTGTAATCGGCCTGGAAGAAACCATCTTTCTCTGGGTGTAGGTACAACATTGTGGGTGTACATGATCCGCAAGCTGTCTCTGGTAGTTGCCGGAATCTATAACGTTGGTCCACACACACCACGCACTTGGGGTCCCTGTTCATAAAAACTACAGAAGGTGGGTCCAAATTCTTGAAATATTTGCATAAACACATGTGCTGCGGCGGGTATGTCACGTGTTTAAACTAGTTCACGTCACGCACTGCAGTTAGTCGAACGAAAGGGATATACACTGAAGAGCAATTGAATAAGAGATACCTGTCTAGTAACGTATAGCACCACCTTTCTCCCTGATAACGGCGGCGATTCGTCTCGGTATGGACTCGACAAGACACCGGAAGCGTTTGGAAGCCATACGGATCCACGACCCCTGAACAAGCTCCCACAGTTCACGAAGATTTGATGGAGGGGGTCAGAGCCTCGAACATCTCTCTCGATGGGCGATGGGATTGAGGCCAGGTGACCTAGCTGGCCAAGGAAGCGAGGTCACGTCGGTGGAGTGTTCATCCAACCATTCGGATACAATTTGGGAGCGATGGCAAGGTGCATTGTCTTGTTGCAGGATGAGGTCCCCAGTGGGATGTTGAAGACGCACAAATGGGAGCAAATAGTCGTCCAGGATATCCCGGTAGCGTTGACCTGTGAGGGACGATGTCACACGTACCAGGGGTCCCATTTCAGTCCACGTAAACAGTTTCCAGACGAGAATACCACTCCCACCTTGAAGAGTACCCTGCTGGCAAGAAGGATCCATCGCTTCATGTGCTTTGCGCCGTACTCGTATCCTGCCGTCCACGTGTACCAGCATAAATCTCGACTCATCAGTCCAGGCAACATTTTTCCACATGTCTAGGGTCCAGTGGCGATGTTCCCGCGCCCATGGTAATCTTTGCACCCTGTGATGTACGGTCAGCAGCGGTACCCTCGTGGAACGATGCCTTCTGTACCCCATAGCGAGGAGATGGTTCTGGATGGTGTGGCTGCTTACACGTTTTTGTGCACCAGCGTTAAATTGCCGAGTGATTTTTTGCACTGTGGCCCGTCTATCTGCTGTTACAATGCGAGCTAGCCGACGATGACCCCGCTGATCCACACGCTGTTGTCCACGGCAGTTGGCCCTTGCAGGGATGGTTTTACCGGATTCGATGTACTCACCGTGCACTCGTGGCACAGTGGCTCGTGAAAATCCCAGTGCCTGCACGACTTCCGAGATAGAGTGACCCATTCGTCGGGCCCCGACAAATTGCCCACGATCAAATGCGCTTAGATCCTTCGTAATACCCATACTGCGTCCGACTCTTACTGATTCCCGTCGCATCACTCCTTATATTGTCGGATCGCTGCATACGTCATGTCGTTTCCATTTACAGGGCCGCCCACAGCGCCACCTTTGTATAACGCCAACTGCGTCTAATTCAATTGCTCTTCAGTGTATAGTGGCAGCCATTGCTGTGAACAGCACTGCATGTCCTCATTCTGTCTGTGGTTGGGACGCCTAAAACATGAACGGCTGCAAACCGCTAATTAGGGAACTTTTGCTTTACAAGTTTGAGCTCAGCCATAACCCTTATAACGAAGTAAATTTCTCCGTCATTTTTGGTCTACGCCGGGAATCGAACCCGTGTCCTCTTATTCCGGAACAAGTCGCTCTACCAACTGAGCTACGCAGACGTTCATTCTGATTGCTATCTGCCTTTATGTCGTGTGCGTCCTGCTGGCAGGTACGTCACATCTCCCCCCCCCGAAAGAGGGCCGGGGCATGACCCACGGGTCAGCCGTGACCATGAGTCGTTGCAGGCAGCCATCCGCTGCAGAACGTGCACCTGAGAACTCCCAGTCAATCTGGTGTGTGGAACGCAACATCACACACATTTATTATTTTTTGAAGCGCTGGAGAAGGGATTCTCTTATTTTTGCTCTCTCGCGCTGTGGAAAGAACATCACACCATTGCGAGATTTTGAACGGTCGGGTCATCCGGATAGTTCGGGCGCCATTATAACGAAGTATATTTCTCCGTCATTTTTGGTCTACACCGGGAATCGAACCCGAGTCCGCTTATTCCGGAACAAGTCGCTCTACCAACTGAGCTACGCAGTCGTTCGTTCTGACTGCTATCTGCCTTTATGTCGTGTGCGCCCTGCTGGGCAGGAACGTCACACCCTGATCAAGTAACACGAAACATTTGTCATGCAAAAGGGGAAAGTTCCGTGTACCACAACACCGCAACCAGATGGTTCAAGAAACTTCACTTACGTGACAGAAACCTCGACGATCAGCTAAGGTCAGGTACGCCGTGAACCATGGATTCGGAGGCCAACCAGCACTTGGAGATTATCAGGCGAGCTGGGCATATCCCAGACCACCGTGGTTCGTCACCTTCAGGACCTCTGCAAGATCTGCAGGAGCTGCCGCATTGTCCCTCACGAACTGACGCCAACTGAAGCAAACCGCGTAGTGGGAGTGTGCACGAGACTCCTAGAAAACCCGCGCGATGTATGTTTCGTCAAGAGAATTGTTATGTGAGATGAAAAGTGTGTCTATTTCCGTAATCCTAATACACAATGGCAGTGGTTAAGCTGGGGCCAGCTTCCTGAATCTGTTGCCAAACGTGGGTGCTTCGAGCACAAGGTGATGCTCTGTGTCTGGTGGAATTTCGAGGAGATAATCCATTACGAATTTGTTCCAGACGGTCGGACCATCAACGCCAACCTCTACTCTGAACAGCTGGAGCTGATGTATGCCATTTTTGAGGAGAAGTATACGGCACTGGTGAACAGAAAGCACGCTCTCTAACAGCAAGACAACGCTCGGGTACTGCGCGGCTGGGTCTTCGGCTCCGGACCTTGCCCCCGTCGGATTATTCCTTGTCCAGATCCATGGCCTACTTCCTACGCTGGCGGAACTTCAACAACCAAGAGGAGGTGGTAGCTGTGATGCAGGAGTTCTTCGCCTCGAAGGACAAAAACTGGTACCGTCGCGGAATCGAAGAACTGGCAGACAGATGGCTAAAGACGGTGCAACACGATGGCCTATACTTTGAATGCTAGTCAGATTTCGTCCTAAAGGTACGTATGAAGACATAAAGTGATCCAAATATTGCAAAACTTTCGACTCATTCTCGGTAGAATCGAAGAACTGGCAGACAGATGGCTAAAGACGGTTCAACACGATGGCCTATACTTTGAATGCTAGTCAGCTTTCGTCCTAAAGGTACGTATGAAGACATAAAGTGATCCAAATATTGCAAAACTTTCGACTCATTCTCGGTAGAATCGAAGAACTGGCAGACAGATGGCTAAAGACGGTTCAACACGATGGCCTATACTTTGAATGCTAGTCCGCTTTCGTCCTAAAGGTACGTATGAAGACATAAAGTGATCCAAATATTGCAAAACTTTCGACTCACCCTCTGTAGAATCAAAAAACTGGCAGACAGATGGCAAAAGACGGTGCAACACGATGGCCTATACTTTGAATGCTAGTCAGCTTTCGTCGTAAAGGTACGTATGAAGACATAAAGTGATCCAAATATTGCAAAACGTTCGACTCACCCTCTGTAGAATCGAAGAACTGGCAGACATATGGCTAAAGACGGTGCAACACGATGGCCTTTACTGTGAATGCTAGTCAGCTTTCGTCATAAAGGTACGTATGAAGACATAAAGTGATCCAAATATTGCAAAACGTTCGACTCACCCTCTGTAGAATCGAAGAACTGGCAGACAGATGGCTAAAGACGGTGCAACACGATGGCCTATACTTTGAATGCTAGTCAGCTTTCGTCGTAAAGGTACGTATGAAGACATAAAGTGATCCAAATATTGCAAAACGTTCGACTCACCCTCTGTAGAATCGAAGAACTGGCAGACAGGTGGCTAAAGACAGTGCAGCACGATGGCTTATACTTTCAATGCTAGTCAGCTTTCGTCCTAAAGGTACGTATGAAGACATGAAGTGATCCAAATATTGCAAAACTTTCGACTCACCCTCTGTAGAATCGAAAAACTGGCAGACAGATGGCTAAAGACGGTGCAACACGATGGCCTATACTTTGAATGCTACTCAGCTTTCGTCGTAAAGGTACGTATGAAGACATAAAGTGATCCAAATATTGCGGGACTTTCGACTCACCCTCTGTAGAATCGAAGAACTGGCAGACAGATGGCTAAAGACGGTGCAACACGATGGCCTATACTTTGAATGCTAGTCAGCTTTCGTCGTAAAGGTACGCAGGAAGACATAAAGTGATCCAAATATTGCAAAGCTTTCGACTCATCCTCTGTAGAATCGAAGAACTGGCAGACAGATGGCTAAAGACGGTGCAACACGATGGCCTATACTTTGAATGCTAGTCAGCTTTTGTCGTAAAGGTACGCATGAAGACATAAAGTGATCCAAATATTGCAACGCTTTCGACTCACCCTCTGTAGAATCGAAGAACTGGCAGACAAATGGCTAAAGACGGTGCAACACGATGGCTTATACTTTGAATGCTAGTCAACTTTCGTCGTAAAGTTACGTACGAAGACATAAAGTGATCCAAATATTGCAAAACGTTCGACTCACCCTCTGTAAACATGCCCCATACCATTGCCCGTTGTCAGGTACACTTTATTGCGCTGGGCACCAACAGTGCGGGTAGCGAATTGGGTTTTATTAAAGCTAGGAGTATTTTGCTCGGCAAGGCATTCGAACTTTTCTTCATACTGGGTGGCCTGTGTCCGGTTTTATGACAAGCCTATGACCGGAAGAGGTTTCGACTTTGCGAGTAGAAAGCAATGCAAGCCGCAGGGAGAACATTTATTTGGAGGCAGTGGCGTGGCTATTTGGATAGCGAGAGAAACAGCTTTCCGTTGCGGAGAGAAGGGGGCAGGGAGAAAGAACGGAGGGACTCAACGCTCGACAGGAAGAATCCATTAAACCCGATTATGTCTCGATCCTGCAATCCGAAATATAGTAGAATAAATCAATAAATAGTTTTTCGATGGTGTCTCCTCCACAGAATTCTTGGAGGAATAATTTCGAAAAGTGTTCCTCTGCGTTTTTAACATGGAATATCATCCGCGATTCCAGTATAATTTAACATGAGCAAGAGGACGCAGCAATTCTTGTTAGATTATTTTAAACGAAGGTGATGTACACTCATTATCATAAAAATCCGAGAACCAAGATAAAACCGTGCGATTAACGCGAAACTCGGCGAATAGCTACAGGGAGGCCAGATATACAAATGATTAAAGCTTCGTGAGACTCTGCATGTCCGCGCGTCCACGACCGGCGCTGCAATCGCAATCCTTATCCTTGAGGTTTATAAGACCCCGCGCAGGGGACTCCACATTCGTGCCGAAGCGCACGGTAAGAGTCAGGTGAGATCTTTGAACGATAGACATACTATATCGTGCAAATTAATTGGGACAAGCTATTTTATTCTCAGAATCGTAATGTGATCGCCAGTTGATGTCGGAAACATCCATAAACCGGTTTTATCAGCTGTGAGGTGGTGTGACTGTTAGAACTTGATAGTAAGAATGTGGTTTGACCGGTTTTAAACAGGAAATAGGCACTTCAACTTCAGTTGTGAGCTTTCGTGTGTGACAGGTGGATGTTAGTTTCTGCTCTCTGTGAGTACGTGTTGCTTTCGTGTATTGAAAAATGAATATTTTCCCAAGGAAGCGTGCAAAAATAATTGCTCTGAAGGATCAGACTTCTATGACAGTGAGAGATATCGCTTCTGCAGTTGCTGTAGGCACATCAAGTGTATCAAGACTGCTTACGCGATACAATGCATCTGGATCATCGTGTCCAAAAAGGAGAAGTAAATGTGGAAGAAAACGAAATACAACTCCACGAACCGATAAATATCTAATCAGAAATAGTAAAATGAATCCAAAAAAAACAAGCACCGACCTTCAAAGAGATTTATTGGCTAGTGATTCAACTGTGCGCCGTAGGCTTCTGAAAGTTGGCCGGAAAGCAAGAAGACCAACGAAAAAACAAGAAAATGAAGATAAAATGTTTAGCATGGGCCAAAAAATATAAATCATGGACTGCTGACGACTGGAAAAAGGTAATTTTCAGTGATGAAAGTCATTTATTTGTGCAGGGTTACCAAGCAAATGTCGTTAGACGAAGCAACTGTGAACCCTTAAGACCTAAGCATGTCAAACAAACTGTAAAACACCCTCTGAAACAGATGTTTTGGGGTTTTTTCACATCAAATGGCACTGGAAGCTTAGTTCCTGTTCAAGGTATGATGAATTCAGACAAGTACGTAGAAATATCACAACGTAGGATTGTTCCATTCTTGCAAACTTTTGACGGGACTTTTCAACATCACTTGGCCCCATGTTACAATTCGAAATTGGTCAAGAATTTCATGCAGGTAAATCAAATTCATTTGCTTGATTGGCCTGGAAATTCACCAGACTTAAATCCCATAGAAAACTTGTGGAATATTTTGAAGAGACGTTTAGGTAAAATGGACTGTACAACCAAAGAACGCATGGAAACGAATGCTATAAAAGTTTGGTTCCACGATTATGAAGTTAAAAATATGTGCACTCAATTAGTGGAGTCAATGCCAAAACGAATTCAAGAGGTCATTTCTGCTAAAGGAGGACATACTTCATAATAATACGGGTATTTATCAGTGTATATCAAGACATAGAATGATATAAAGGCATAGTTTTGGGAAAAAAGAGTGATTTTTTACTTTGTCTCAATTAATTTTCACAGTATAGTACCTAGGAGCCGCCGTAGATGTGCGTACGGGCAACTGACGGAGTTTGAACGAGGCCGTATCGTCGGGATGATTCATCTTCTTTTAGTTACATTCGAAAATAAAGTTACTGAGAAAATTTGGGAAGGAAATGAAAATTTACAAGAATAATCCAAAAGTATGGAATGCCTATTAATGGAGAAATAATGGAAATTCGTGGAAGAAATTTGTAGGTTTCATTCCGTTGGGTTCATGAAAAAACAAAAAAATCAGAACGCTATCAAAATGAATCTTTTTGCAGGATAAAAAAAAGTCAAAACCTACATGACGTTAATAGGGAATAAAATTCCTAAAGTTTTATTGAAAAAGGAGTTATCGGAAAGGCATGAATTTCTAAATTATTATTTTAAAAGAACTAGCATGTTTTTTCATTAAGGGAAAATTCTAAAATCATTTTGGGTATGCGAATAACATTCTGAATACATCTAAATTACATTCACGTTGGGAAGAGACGACTTACCAAAGAAAAGAAAATAGCATGGAAAGAAAACCAATCGCTTACCTCTTCTAGAGAATATCCATTATATTTATTATAATTTAAAGCTCGTAGCACAAGGGGGGAAATTCCGAAATGATCAAACGAATTAATAAAGGTCAAAAATGCAGCTTCTGGAAAATTTCCTGCTACGAAAAAAAAATTGTGCGGAAGAAGCATTCGTTCAGAATTCTCTTTGACCAGTTTATTCCGGAAATCATCGCAAGGGTTATAACGAAGTAAATTTCTCCGTCATTTTTATTCTGATTCCTATCTGCCTTTATGTCGTGTGCGTCCTTCTAGCAGGTACGTCACATCTCCTGGTACGTTACATCATCTCCCCTTATTTATTTTTTTTTTTTTGTCGAAGTGCTGGAGAAGGGATTCTCTTATTTTTCCTATCTGGCGGTGTGGAAATAACATCACACCATTGCGAGATTTTGAACGGTCGGGTCATCCGGATAGTTCGGGCGCCATTATAATGAATAAATTTCTCCGTCATTTTTATTCTGATTCCTATCTGCCTTTATGTCGTGTGCGTCCTTCTGGCAGGTACGTCACATCTCCTGGTACGTTACAGGGTGTCTAAGCATTCCTTAACTAACATTTAAGACGGAGGTCACAGAGCGTTCCTTCGTCACCAAAAATTTCATATCTTCCCTGGAAGATTAAACTGTGAGTCTTTCTCATGCTCTTGTCACATCTTGGGAAAATCTAAGGTGTTGATCTAAGCGCTTAGGTCTAGGTCAACATCTCAGATTTTCCACGGTGCTTAAGGTCTAGGTTCCTAAGCGCTTAGGACTAGGTCAAGATCTCAGATTTTCCACGGTGCTTAGGTCTAGGTCAACATCTCAGATTTTCAACGGTGCTTAGGTCTAGGTTCCTAAGCGCTTAGGTCTAGGTCAACATCTTAGATTTTTCACGGTGCTTAGGTCTAGGTTCCTAAGCGTTTAGGTCTAGGTCAACATCTCAGATTTTCCACGGTGCTTAGGTCTAGGTTCCTAAGCGCTTAGGTCTAGGTCAACATCTCAGATTTTCTACGGTGCTTAGGTCTAGGTCAACATCTCAGATTTTTCACGGTGCTTAGGTCTAGGTCAACATCTCAGATTTTCCACGGTGCTTAGGTCTAGGTCAACATCTCAGATTTTCCACGGTGCTTAGGTCTAGGTTCCTAAGCGCTTAGGTCTAAGTCAACATCTTAGATTTTTCACGGTGCTTAGGTCTAGGTTCCTAAGCGTTTAGGTCTAGGTCAACATCTCAGATTTTCCACGGTGCTTAGGTCTAGGTTCCTAAGCGCTTAGGTCTAGGTCAACATCTCAGATTTTCTACGGTGCTTAGGTCTAGGTTCCTAAGCGCTTAGGTCTAGGTCAACATCTCAGAGTCTCCACGGTGCTTAGGTCTAGGTTAGGTCTAGGTTTCTAAGCGTTTAGGTCTATGTCAACACCTAGGTACTCTACGGTTCTGGCCCAGTTTCTCGGTGCTTTGAAATATACTATGGAAGGAAAGAATTGTGCTTCCCTTTTCAAAATTGGGTTCTAGATGTTTATGAGGAACTGGCTGTCGGTCAACGTACACGGCGATAAAGTTGAAAAGTAGCCGAGAGAGCTGTCGCTAGGTAACGTCAGATCGAAACTCATCTTGCCGAATGACGTTTCATGTAAAAATAAGGGCGGTTTTATAGTGAGGCCAAGTCTTCCGTGGAGATCCAGGCATTAAATTTATCGGGATACCCTTTAAATTTGACAAAGTATTCCATTTTTCCTTTTCTTTTTGCGTTTCTTCAGAACACGTTCCACAAGAAAGGACTCGGAGAGAGTCACTTTTTGAAACTCTTCGGCGTAAAATGTCCCCTCCAGCTCTTCGTTCAATAAATCTTTTACTTTCTACACGGGAGGGGATATGGAAAAAAGGTCACTCACCACAAACACTTCTTCCGTCCAATTTGATTCGTATCCCTTTTCAAACGTTAATTTGGTTTTAGAAATCCTCACGTGATCACCGACTTGAAATTTATAGGGGGTATTTCCTTCTTGAGGTCGCCATACAGATCGTCAAACATTTGCTTTTCATTGTTTTCGTTCACTTCCACAGGCTTCATTTTTATACTTCGATGCGGAGAATGATTGTAACTATGTACTAAATCGTCCAGCACGTCGACGAATTTGAACGTATTTTGACTTGTAAAGTATCGCCACATTCGAGTTTTGATCGTGCGATTGAATCTTTGCACAACACTTGCTTTCGTCTCGTTGTTCAAGAAATGCATCTCCTGCTGTTTTAAAGACTTTTGAAATTCTTTGTTCTTAAATTCAGTTCCTTTATCAGTTTGCAGTTTAAATGGTTTTCTCTGTTCGAAAATCTTGGAAAACACTTGAATGATATGGGACCCCGACTTTTGTTTCAGGGGAATCACCCACGCATATTTGGAAAATATATCAATACACGTCAACAAGTAACGAAATCCATCGTTATGACGATTCCAACTGGGGAGGTCAACCAAGTCTGCTTGAAACTGTTGGCCTATTTTATTCACCATAACTCTATTTCTCCGAAAATGACGTTTCGTCGGTTTGTGGAGGGTGTACGTTTTCTCCCTCTTCAGCCATTTTTCGACGTCATTTTTCTTGACGCCTTCTTTCTTGACAGCACGGAATAAAGCATTCACCCAACCAAAACTTCCTTCTTTTACAGCTGTAAGGTACGCCTGTTTCATTACATCCTCCATTACAACAGTTCAACGAGAGATGTTCCACCGTAACAGAAAAATTCATGTTCACACCATCTCGTTCGCAACTCAAATAACGTCCACTCCCCGTCACACTGCATTTTAAAATTAAATTCCAAGAAAAGTTCCCCAAAACATTTTAACACCATGAAAAAAAAACATACATCTTCCTCTTTCAAGCATCTTTTCCCAATGGGCCGATGGTCAAGTGCTTAGAACGTCCGCTTTCTGAACGAAGGATTGCGAGTTCGAATCTCGCTGGGACCATCAAAGCATTTTTACATACTCGGGAGGAAAGAAATTTCCTCGCGTGACATACAACGCCTATAAAAATGTCTAACACATCAGGGAATTTTTAAAAATGAAAGTTTTATAAAATAAATTCGAGGGAAGAAAAATATTGGAAGGGCGAAAGACTTCTACTTCCTTTCCTCAAAATAATTGTCAAAGTTCAATAAATCTCCCGAGAAAGTAAAAAAATTTCTCCGACTGCCAACAGAGGGAAGCACATAAGCATCAACATATCTATGCAACCATCTTTGCCCACTCGGTCGTTGCCATCCCTCAAAATCAAAGATCAATCGAAATAATACAGTTCCAAGAAGCACCGCTAGGGGCAGCATATCAACATCGACCAAACACAATAGCGCCCCCTACGGGAGGGAGACTACGCATCCTCAGCCATGCCACGCCCCCTCGTCCTCCTGCTGGCTGCGTCAGGCCACGCCCCCAGGATCCGGCTGCTCCTGCTGATCCGGCAGGGATCAGAATCGTGATCAGCCAATGTTAAGTCTATGGGGTATGATCCTGGGGAAGAATGCTCCGTTTCTCTCTCTACTCAGAGACATGTGATGGCTGTACAAGGGGACTCCTGTGTCCGCCGGAACCATTTCCAAACGCCTGGCAGAGGCGAATCTGCACTCTCGACGGCCCTTACGTTTTCTGCCATTAACACCTCACCATCGTCAGCGTCGATTGTAGTGGCAGGAGAAGCAAGCAACGTGGAATACTACGGACTGGTGACATAAAATGTTCGGCGACGAAACCCGCTTCTGCGTGGGAACGGACGACCACCGTGTCAGAGTGTGGAGGACCGCAGGTGAGTGCTACAATCCCAACCTCACTTTACAGCGGCACGCGTCCCGAATTGCAGGCGTGATGGTCTGGGGAGCCATCGCGTATGACAGCCGGACTTCTTTCACAGTGATCCGAGGGACGTTGACATCCCAGCGCTACGTGCAAAAGATCCTGCGGCCCCATGTGCTACTTTTCCTGGCGAG
The DNA here is from genome assembly GCA_039090855.1 of Macrothele yani. Taxonomy (NCBI): domain Eukaryota; kingdom Metazoa; phylum Arthropoda; class Arachnida; order Araneae; family Macrothelidae; genus Macrothele; species Macrothele yani. The sequence continues at coordinate 124,129,186 of CM076996.1, forward strand.
GCGGCCCGGAGCCATTTTGCAACAAGATAACGCCCGTCCGCACACGGCTCGACTTTCCCAAGAACGTCTACGTCATGTTTCGACGCTTCCGTGGCCTTCCAGATCGCCTGATCTCTCACCCATCGAGCACGTGTGGGACCAGATGGGACGCCAGCTTTCTCCATGTCCCAGTGTTCGTGATTTACAGCGTCAGTTACAAGAAATGTGGGCCAATCTGTCACAGGATAACATACGGCATCTCTTTGCTTCCATGCCGGACCGCATCACCACATGTATCCGAGCACGAGGCGGTCCGACGCGGTACTAACGCTGACCGGAATGTGTACCGTCTGTCCGCGGGAAATCGTCCTGCTGCTGTGATATTGTAATCACTTCTGTCCTTGGTAGGTACCATCTCACTATTAAAATCTCATTTCAATCCGACACGCGGATTTTTATGACAATGAGTGTATTAAACGTTTGGCAAAAATGTAACAGAAAGTTGCACATTATTTTGCAAAAGAATTTCATGTGCATTTTGCAGTTCAGTGTATGATTTTAGTATAGATATTTCGTTAAGTTCTACAGTTCACAAAAATTCCAGTTTGGTACTGATAATGCATTTTTTTTTTCATTTAAGGTGGAGTTGCATATCTAATGCAGCCTTCTGCTCATAGATGACGCTGAATATCGCGTTAAATTTCGTGAAGACTTTCACTTATCAGATGGTGATTTCTCAGAAAGCTTCTGTCAGCATCTTAGATTACCAGCAATTCGATTTCTGATTTACATAAATTTGCGGGTAGAAAAACCAATAAACTGTAGAGTAAGTGATTTAAATAATTACTGACATCTTAAATAAAAGTCTATAACCGTTCGTTCAGTTGTTATTGTTTGAATGAAAACTTTTAATATTCAAGAAAAAACTGTAAGGAAATGCCATGTTTCCAGTACTTGACGCACGTAGAGCGACACCTATTAACGATATGTAATACTACTCCAACATGCAGAAATTTAATTTTAAAATATTTCCTCCAATTTTTTTCTCAAATTTGCAAGCCACTGACTATAGTTGAGTATCTTCTTCATCCGTGTGCCAATTTTCACAAGTCAGGAAGTATTTCTTGTATGTGAACTTATGTAACGCAATTTTCACCATTGCAAGTACAGCGGCGCATTTTCACTTGATATCCACCTTAAGAAATATTTCAATTCTCACATTGCTTTGTTTTTAATTCCACAGATTAAAAAAGGGGAAAATTTTTATTTTAAATCAATTCACACACGGTACATAATTTTCGCCTTATTAAATACACTCACGGACAATGAAATTTGCACACCAAAAAGGAAGCATCGGATTGAACTGAAACTTTATGGACGTAATGATACAGATGAATAATACACATGATGGCAAAAACAGAGCTGCAGGACAATTACAGAGGGATTTGTGGCACGCGGACCGGTCGTCTTCAATAGCACGTCGCACCGCCTCGTGCGGCGATAGATGCTGCAAACACGGTCCAGCATGGAGGCGAACAGACGCCTGATGTTCTCCTGCGGCAGACTGACCCACACGTGTTGGACGGTGTGCTTCAAATTTCGGATTGTGCGGCACGGCGACAGCCGGCGTTTCAACTGGTCCCACACGTGCTCGATAGGGGACATGTGCGAGGAGCGGACAGGCCATGGAAGTGTCTGGACATGACGTAGGTAGTCCTGGGCAACCCGAGACGTGTGCGTGCGGGCATTATCCTGTTGATATAGCGTGCCTGGAATCCCGGCCAGGAATGGGAACACATGGGGCCGTGGATCTCATCCACATACCGCTGGCCCGTCAATGATCTACGTACCACTACTACAGCTGATCGGCTATCGTAGGCAATGGTTCTCCTGACCATAATGCCTGCATTGGGGGAGGTGTGTCGCTCGATAGCGAGGTTGGGAATGTGCTGTTGACCCGGGGACCTCCACACCCGGACACGATGATCATCTGTCCCCAAGACGAAGCGGCACTCATCGCTAAACACCACATGTTGCTCTGGCCTGGCACCACTGCACACGGAGCCGGCGGTGTTCCGGTGTGAGTTGCAGCACACGTAAGGGGCGTTGGGATCGCAGATTCCCTTCCGCGAGGCGTGGGAAAATGGTTCGTGGGCACCCAGGAGCCCTACATCTGCCTGTATGGGGTACCGGGTCGCCGTGGGATCCGTTCGTGGCTGGCGCACGATCCATCGATCATCTCTACCGGTGGTTCTCCTGGTCCGTCCGGAGCTGGTCCTCCCTGTGGCAGTGCCGTCACGTGTCCACTGTTTCCAACACAGTCGGACGGTATGGTCAGAATGATCCACGTGGCGGGCTATACGACGCGCCGATCACCCTGCGGTTTTCAGCCCTATGATCAGACCTCCTTAAAGTCCGTAAGTTGCGTAAATCGACGTCTCTGGCATCTACCCGGCATTCTTGTCACTCTGTACTCTTGCTTACGTCGGCCGGTGCTTTTCGCTTTCATGGGGCATCGACTACACGCCGGTTTATAAGGTTACCGGTTCATGCTTGCAGCGCCACCACATGGTATGCGGTCATGTGCAATCGTACCAAACATGGATCATTTGCATACCAGCACGCACACTAGCTATTTGCAAAGTTTCACGGTTGTAGCATGTTTTCTTCTAGGTGCGAAAATTCCATTGTCCGTGAGTGTATCTGGAATTGAAACTGTAGGGCCTTTCTTGCATAGAAATGCTTTTCGAATTCGAATTTGTGAACTTACGAAGAATTAATGAACGAAACTTCATTGCGGTATGAATTTTGATTACGTTTTTACAACCATATTTCATATACTTTTTTGTTTTCGCATCACAGTACTACCTTTAAAGTAAGGTTTTAATATGAAAACCAGTTTTTTAATTTTCAAAGCCATGTAATACTTATACCATGATCAATAACAGTAAAAATGATATTAAGGGATATTTTTTATAGATTAAAACTGATTTTTAAAAGACTATAGAACGAAACTGGAGATCAGTTTTCTTAAACACTTGGTGTTTCAGAGATGAAAGCAATTCAATATCGCTGTGTAGAATGTTAATGCCGCCCCAGTGGCGCAGTGGTCTAAGCGATGGCCTCTGATCATTCGTCCGAACGGGGTCCGGGTTCGAATCCCGGTGAGGCATGGATGTTGTGTTTGTCTTACGGCACTGGCTCTCTCCCTTCCCTGGAACCAGTGACCCTAAATTAGGGACGGGCGACTGCTTATAGCCCATTGAGTTGCTCACGGTGGTCATTAAACCTCCAATCAAAAAAAAAAAAAAAAAGAATGTTAATCCAGTAAATGTGCCAAAAAAACCATACCCCATTTCCTAAAAAATCGCTGTGGAAAACGCTAACCCATTTAAACAAACACCAAACTGCAAATTTTAAGACTTTTTTTCCGTTGCGTAAAACATCACTACTTAGACACTTAAAGGAGTGCTCGAATACAGAACGAATAATACTGGAGCAGCTAAATCGTGTCATCAGCCATGTATCGTGTACATTATACGTAGTGCGATAAAAACGTTCCGAGACTAGGCTCGTAGCGTGTCAACAGATGGCAATACGCAGATGCGCGAGAGGTCGAGGGCAGTGACCTTCATGGGTCATTGTGACGAGTGGCGTCGTTCTGTGAACATCGGGAGCTGTACTACGCGATATTTGGTGACCACGTGCAGAACACAGCTGCGATTTCGGTATGGACTGCAAACTAGAGCAGCGAACGGTCATGAAATTTTGCGTCAAGCTCGGCAAATCGGGAACCAACGTTCCTGTCGCGGGTCATTAGTGGGGACGAGACTTGGGTCTACGGTTACGACCCGGAGACCAAACAACAGTTGTCGCAGTCGAAGAGCCAGGCATTTGTACGACCGAAGAACGCCCGACAAGTTCAGAGAGCAACCAAAAGCATGCTCATCGTGTTCTTCGACATTCGTGGGGTTGTGCACCGTGAATTCGTCCCCCAGGGCCAGACCGTCACCGCCCTTTTTTTACTGCGATGTTCTGCGGCATCTTAGGGAGGACATTCGCCGTAAACGATCTGAAATGTGGCGCAGGGGCGATTTCCTGCTTCATCACGACAGTGCAGCAGCTCACAGAGCGTCAGCAACACGCCAGTTTTGCAGCCGCAACAGCATGACTACCCTTCCTCACCCGCCTTGCTCGCCGAATGTGGCCTCCTGCGACTTCTTTATGTTCCCGAAGATGAAGATGTAGCTCAAGGGTCGCCGTTTTTAAACCGTGGACGTGATCCAGCACGAATCGCAGACGGTGCTTGACAAGATTCGCGAACAGGACTTTTAAGGAGCCTTCGAACAGTGGCAACACTCGCAGCGGTATATCGCTGCCCAAGGAGACTACTTTGAGGGAGATCATAGCCAGACTTAAGTAACGTAAGTACTTTGTTGTATATCGGCCTAGTCTCGGAACTTTATGATCGGACCTCGTAATTGGCATTAGAATAAAACATCAGACAAGAAACGAGAGCAATATACGCTGAAGTGCCAAAAGTCATGGGACAGCAGTTTGCGAATTTGTAACTGGCGCTGCCGTCGTATAAAGGCTTCGACGCACTTCACGATTTTTATCAGTTGAGAGGTGCAATCTTGTGAGTCAGGTTGAACAACCGCTAGTAGGATTATTACAAGCCGACATGAGCTATCGGAGTTTGAACGAGGCGTGGTAGTGGAAGCCAGATGGATGGGACATTCAATTTCCGAAGTTGAGCAAACATTCAACATTCCTCGATCCAGGGTGTAACGTGTGTACCGAGAATACTTCATGGAAGGCATTACCACCCACCGTGGACAGAGCAGTGATCGACCACTGGTGCTGAATGACCGTAACCAGCGGCGTCTCACCAGGATTGTCCTTGCTAACAGACAAGCGACACTGGCTCAAGTAACATCCACATTCAATAAAGGAGGTACCAGAAACATATCGATCATCTCAGTGCAGCGTCATTTAGTGTCCATTGGGGTATGGGAGCAGAAGACCCACCAGAGTGCCTTCGTTAACACCACGACATGGGCTCATCAACACCGTAATTGGACCCTGGAAGACTGGCAACATGAAGCGTGGTCCGATGAATCACGCTACCAGTTACTACGAGCTGATGGTAGGGTTAGGGTGCGGCGTAGACCCTATGAGGCCATGGATGCAAGCTGTCAAAAAGGCATTGCGCAAGCTGGTGGTGGTTCCATACATGTGTGGGGTGTCTTTACGTGGCACGGTTTGGGTCCTCTTGTCCTCGCAATCACTTCATTAACCGGTAATCGCTGTGTTGCTCTGCTGGGTGACGATTTGCAGCCCTTCAGGGAGTTCATGTACCCCTACAACGATGGGATTTCCCAGACGGACAATGAACCATGTCATTGGACCCAAGTTGTCCAAAATTGGTTAGAGGAGCATTCGGACAGTTCCGACGGATGGTGTGGCAACCACGTTCACCCGACATCAACTCAATAGAGCACCTATGGGACGTGGTGGAAAGGTCCGTTCGCACCCAACTTCCTGCACATACAAATGCAGGGGAACTGTGGGTGGCTGTTCAGAGTGTATGACTCAACATCTCTCCAGAAGTCTTCCGACCACTTGTGGAATCGATGCCACGTCGAGTTGCTGCACTTCACTGGACTAGGGAGGTCCTACACGATACTAGGTACGTATCGCATGACTTTTGGCCCTTCAGTCTAAATACTTAAGTAACCAAGGAAAAAGCCGAAACGAAAACTAAACATATGCAAATATATGAAAAGCAAAGAAACGAAAAATTATAATCCGTTGTCCTAGAAATCGGGGGTGAAAACACCAAACCCTTTAAATTTATATTATGTGTATGTGTTTGTTTTTGAAACGTATCTCACATTTAATACCCAAAAGAGGGTATTGATATAATGGAGCAATAAATTTGAACAGTTGCAATTGAATTGGGTTGATGCATAAGTTGATGCCGTTTTTTTCACCGAACTACAGGAATGTATTTCATCAGAAGGGAAAACGGAATCAATCAACTATGTATTTCCCCCATTGTTTACGATGGTGTCTCAACGTCTGGATAGGTCTGCAATGCCATTCTTGAAGAAACGTGCAGGTTTTGCTGCAAAGAAATCATCAATGAAATTCTGGAGATCAACGTCATTGTTGAACGTTCTACCACGGAGTAAATTCGACAGAGATCGGAACAGGTGATAGTCTGAAGGGGCGACATGTGGGGAATCGGCCAAATGTGCAAAAATCTCCCATTTCATGTCCTGAATGGCCGTTTTGGCCATGTTTGCACTGTGAGAGCGTGCGTTATCATGTTGGAGAAAGACGCCATGATGCCGATATAGCCGTTTCTTGTTAAATGTCTCCCTCTACACGGCCGAGTTGCTCATAGTCTCACAATAGAGTGCAACGTTGATGGTCCGATTCCTTGGCAGCATTTCCCAGTGAATAATGTCTTCCATGTCCCACCAGACACACAACATGATCTTCGCAGGATGCAGGTCATGTCTTGGACGTGGTGTGGGCGTCTTGTTTGGGCTTAACTATTATCTCCGATGCCTGAAATTCACATACAGGCAGGCACCACTTTTCATCTCCAGTAACAATACGTGACAGAAAGGGTTTTTGTTGCTGAGAACATTCGCGATAACAGGCGAGCAAGGATCCACATATATCAACACGCTGATTCTTGGTGTCCTCGGTGAGAGTGTGAGGCACTCAAGACCCCAATTTCTGGACCTTTCCCATACGTCCCAGGTGTCACACCACTGTGGCCTGATCACAGTCCATCTCAGTGGCCAATTTTCGTGTGGTTTCACACGGATCCAAGTGGATGCGATGGTTCAAACGATTCTCATCAAAGTGAGATGGACGACCTGAGCGTGGAGAGTCGTTGAGGTCAAAATTGCCACCTCGGAACCTTTCAAACCATTTGCGGGCTGTCCTTGGAGCAATAACATCCTCCACATACACAGCACAAATTTGTCGAGTAGCCTCGGTGGCTGTGGATCCCTTGTTAAACTCATCGAGGAGCTGATGTCGGAAATGTTCATTCCTCTCTACTTGACACTCCATACTCCCGGACCTGAAAACCAAAAAGCCATTAGCCACAATCACACAATGCAAAGTATGATTTAGATACACGATATTACTGGCTACATTTTGATATACAACTGGCCATCTGCACCGTCACTACTGACCTGGGAAACACTCGTGAAATAAAACGGCATGAAATTATGAATCAACGCAATAACTTTGAACACTAAGTAAAATTTCCTCTTCTTATTCACCCACCTTAAGTGAAGCAAAGTCACTCAAATAAAATTCAAGAATGATTTGCTTACAGTTCTTCTTTACACAGTCGTATCACCGACCTAAAAATCGATATAACCATACTTTGCCCGAATGACAGCGGCAAGACGGAGTGGCATGGATGCAATGAGGCCCTGGATAATTGCCCGAGGCACACGTGCCCATTCGGACTGTAGCAGAGCGCGGAGGTCCCGGAAATGACGTGGTTGTGGTTCGGCACGTCGAACCTGTCGATCCAAATAGTCCCACAAGTGCTCTATGGGATTGAGGCAAGACGGAGTGGCATGGACGCAATGAGGCCCTGGATAATTGCCAGAGGCACACGTGCCCATTCGGATTGTAGCAGAGCGCGGAGGTCCCGGAAATGACGTGGTTGTGGTTCGGCGCGTCGAACCTGTCGATCCAAATAGTCCCACAAGTGCTCTATGGGATTGAGGTCGGGCGATTTCGCCGGCCAAGGGAGAACGGTGACATTGCTGTCGTGTTCCTGGAACCAGTCACGCACCCCTTTAGTGACGTGACACGTCGCATTGTCCTGTTGGTAGACACCATCACCACCAGGGTAAACGTCCAACATGAAGGGATGCATTTGGTCCGCGAGGATGGACAGGTAGCCACTGGCATTCAGGGACCCATCCAGTGGTACTAGGGGTCCCAGGTCATTCCAGGAAAACATCTCTCAGACATGAACACTGCCCGCGCCTGCCTGTACTTGACCGACAAGCGTGTCCGGGTATTGGTTTTCGTGTGTCTGACGCCGTATCCGCCACCGCCCGTCACTACTGTGGAGTGCAAACCACAATTCCTCGGAGAAAGCAACCTTTTTCTACTCTTCCATTGTCCAATGACGGTAGTCCCATGCGAACTGCATGCGTCGTTGCCTGGGTTAACATCAGCGACTTGAGGTAGTGTCGACTCCGGAAGCTCATGCGTAACAGGGTTCGTTCTACTGTTATCAGGAACACGTACCTTGGTGCCCCAGTTTTCATTTGCGTGGTTCATTGCTTCACTGTTGCGCGTCGCTTGCCCTTTACCAGTCGACGGAAGCGATGTTCTCTTCTGAGGTCAATGGCCTTTGGGGCTTCACACTTATGACGTCTGTAGATGCTCGATGTGCCAGCTGTTCATTCTTGGTTCACCCTTACTACAGCCCCTCGCGAACAGCCCACGAAGTCTGCTGTTTCTGAGATGATTCCACCCTTGGCACGGTAGCCAATTATCATTCCTTCTTGAACGTCTGTCAGATCATTATCTCTGGCCATTGTGCTCACGTAATGCACTATGGCTCATTTGTCCTAGCCCGCGGCTTCTATCTCCTCTTGGTTGACCTTGTCACATGCACTCTGTGACGCGCCTGTGGGCGGGTACACTGTGATTCCGGGGGTGGTAATAATATTCCGATAAGACCGTGTATTTCAGTCGCACTTCACTCAAGCATAGCTCCAATAACACAGTAGGCACTCAGTCGAATTAACTTGAATTAGTAAACACAGTAATAGTTTGAAAAGACTAACGCGAAATGCATGAATATCCATCACAGATCAACAGACGGTACCTGCATCGAAGAATAAAGCTTACAGATTCGTACAGCCGCCGCGACTGCCACTAACGCAACACACTTTTTGCTGCTTGCTTCAACATTATACATCGCTCGTTCTTATCTGTCAACACGCACTCTGACCTCAAGACTGTTGCCTACATACATTCACCGAGTGAGAAAATATAACGTTAAGGTTGAAAACGCTCAAAGAGAATGAACTCAGATTTACATAGAGAATGAAAGTTAAATTAAAGAGTACGTTATAGATCTTGCAAAACAATGAAAAAGTTAAACCTCAAATGAAACATTACGCCATGCTTTCACGAGAAAAATATTTTATTGTACGCGTGATTTTTGAGATAAATATGCATAATAGACAGTAAAAAGTAAGGGGGTAGAAATAATGTTGTATGGTTTGATATATCTAAAATGAAATACAAAATGTTTCAAGATCATTTACGATTTAATTTTGGATTCCAGTTTTAGTCACAAATTTTCCCTTAATTATTTCAATTAACAATAATGCGTTATTATTATTAGTTCTCTACTTCGAGGTTGAAATCGCGCGTTCTATCCACAGACTAGCCCCCCCCCAGCAATCTGGCTATGCGCTTGGTAAATGCAAATATTAGGCGTGATCAAATGAAAACCCGTTCGTGCCGCGTCACGTGGACCAGGTACGGGGAGTATCATGACATCACAGCTCGCGGTAATAAGCGCAGACCAATGAACAAGCTAGCACGCGTTCATTTTCTTCGCATGTATGGTTTGTTCTGCAGATCGCTGACAACATGGCCGGTGTGATTCCGAATCCGTCCAAGGTGGATCAGCGAGCGGTGATTCAGTTCTAACAGCGGAAGAATGTCGACCAGTCGACATCCATCGTAAAATGCAGGCTTGGATGCACTTTGATCTTCGGCCCCAAATCGTCTGCTTAAGCTCAGCTAACGCGCTGCTGGAATGCCGGGAGAAACATTTCGCGATAGGTAGGGCTGCAGCTGCGTCGGCGTTTTTTGCTCCTTCGCTGCGTGCATTACGTAATCGGTGTGTGTGTGTGTTGTGCGGGAGGAGTGCTCGGGACGCGAAATATGCGGCGGGGGGGGGTATTTTTGAAAGGAAGGGGTTTATTTTGTAATATGGCTGACCCTGAAAAGGGCCTTTATGGAATGTGAGTAGTTCAGGTGTTGTTAAATATTTATAGCGACGGAAAAGAAGTGTTTCCTCCTCATTGAGAACCTGTCTATCTAGTACGAATATTTAATTGGAAAGCATTACGTACTAGGAAAGAACTGTTTGATGATAGCAATCATCACCTCAAAACAGTGTTCACAGGAAAGACGACAATTTCGTCGGAATAAATATTCCAGAATGTGGTCTGCCAAGTGGTCTTTGTGAATTCCATTAGATAGTGTGCGTTTGAGGGGCCGCCAATTGCTCTCCCCTTGCGTATGCGCCCCAGTAGTCGGATCGACGAAATTGAGCGAGTGGTTTACTGACAGATGTTGGAAACCACAGGATGGGAGATTGCGGTACGCAGCCCACTGATCCGTCATGACAGTAGTTCCGGGTTGAACATGTTTCTGGATGAGCGGCAGCAATGTGTGAGCAGAGCGGTTATTCTGCGGGAAGATCTCAACCCTTAATCGTTTCGAATCTCGTTCAAAAATGCCAAGGATCCAGGTGCCCTAAACGAGACGACCACGATTATAGTTCCGCTTCCCAACCTTAGCCTCATCCACTTTTACGATGACACCAGGGCCTCCAAGCTGTCCTTCGTCTTGTTCGTAAGCTACCATAAACTATGCGACTAGTTCTCTGGAAGACTGATAATAGTCGCAGAGGATGTGAAAACCCCACCCTGGGAAGATTCCTCGATTGCATCATCGTAGGACAATCCTTTGGCGAAACAATACAAAAGAGTCATCACCTTATCAAGAGGAATACAAGCAGCTTCAAACCACGTCCCAAGTAAACGGGAACACTGCTCACTTTTCCCTGTAAAGCGATTCTTCCTACACCTGAATTGTCTTAAACGGTGACACATATCCACTCGCAAACTCATTTAGTTCAAAACAGAAGCCACGTATCGCTTAGAACAGGGCGAAAAGAAGACGGAAGACGCACTCAGCAAACAGCGATTACGTAACACACACAGCGTGGGAGAAAACGCCGACTCACCTGCAGCGCCGTTTCTCCCGGCATTCCATTCGCACGATAGCGAAGCAGACGACTGGGTGCCGAACTCTAAAGTGTAGCCGTTTTTTGATCATAAAGGGCTTTTGTTGGTGGACTTTAAAGAACCTCACGTGAACATCAATGCCACCCGCTGCAAGGACACACCGGACAAGCTGCATCAAGCCATCAAGAATAAGCTACCCAGCATGCTTTTGCGTGGTATGATTCTGTTGCGCAACAATGCTCGTCTGCATGTTGCGAACATTGCGCAGGATGAGTTAGCACAGAATGGATGGGAAGTTCTGCACCTCCCAACCTATAGCCCCGATCTGTTATCATGTGACTTCCATTTGTTCGGACCCTTAAAAAAAACTCTAAAGGGACAACGATTCCACTCCGATGGAGACGTCATGGCCACAGTGACCAAATGGTTCAAGGAGCAACCAAAGCTCTCCTTCGCGGATGGTATCGGCCTTTTCCCCAAGCAGTGGGATGCGTGTCTGAATACCTACGGCGACTTCTTCTAACGAACACTGGTGCATTCTTACTTGCTTATTCACAGTCGAATCACATTATTGTGTTATTGTGACCACCTCCTACATTTGGCGTCAACAGCGCGTAGCTAATGAAAGATGGCACGTGTCGTGAGCTGGCTTGGAGGGTATATAAGGAGTGTTGTAGGCATTCTGAAAACACATCACTCGTTGCTGTCATGGATAAATGGAGCGATTTATCAGATTTGCAAAAAGGGATGATTATCGTGTAACGTATATTCTATATTCACTTTCCTTTTGATTTTACTATCTCTAGTTATTTTATTTTACTATGTAAATTATCTTCCTACTGAACGAAATATTATTTCACCCGCTGAATGAGATCTGGCAATGAGTGTAAGTCATGACGTGGTGGTAGCTCGTATATAGGCGCGTTCATCGAGACGAGTGGTGTGTTGTGTTGTTGCGTTGGAGTTGAGGTTGTGTTGGAGTTGTGTTGGTGGTGTGCGTACTATAAGAGGAAAGTTTATTCATTATTATGTACAAGATATATGAGTGCCTTAGTTGACCACGAGTCTGGGAAATAAATAGTTGTTCAGTAAGTTCAGTCTTTCTCAATTCTTAGTTTTGTCAGACCTCTGTCTGGCTGTTAGGTTTATGACTTTGATTACTTAATATAAATAACCAGCGTTGAGACTTTGTTTAAGTTCATAATTAACGAGTAACAACACCCTTTTGGGAATTCATTATTTTGAAGCTTAGAGCATTATTCATTCATAATAATTAGCTTAGCAAAAAGAATATAAAGCTAATACATTATAATTGGCGCCCGAACTTTTCTCGAACACGAGATCCTGACTATTATTACCCATGGCTTCTTTACCTGAGACAACTTCAAATTTCCACCATCCGGCAAGTCTCGAGGGTAATGGTGTTTGTTTGGACACTTTGCGCGAAGCCTGTGGCTCTGACTTCGATATGAATGATCTGCACATACCCAAGCATTCTTCACCATTTCGGAATGCACCAGCTTCTTATCACTCTGAGTCGCGGGTCGTAGCTGAGGGAGTTCAATCCTCTCAGCGAAGCAGAATGCTTGCCCATTTCGTGCCGCATGCTGGAACAATTTATTTCAATGGTTTGGAGGGGTCTTTAAAGTTCCTTGAAGATCTGGAAGATCATTTTGATCTCTATAATATTCCGGAAGACTGCAAGGTCCAAATTGCCGGAACTTGCTTGAGAGATACCGCCAAGACCTGGTATCGGCAGTGGCGAGGGTCGAACCCGGATTCTCATTATGAGAATTTCCGTGCAGAATTCTTGGAGGTCTTTCCTTTTGGCCTCAGTCGAGCTAACCTTGCTCAACAGCTGTTTTCTCGTCAGCGGGGTCCCAATGATAGCCCTGTTGCATTTGCGTTGGAGACTACACCCTTATATAATCTATGGGATCCACATGCCAGTCATGTTGACATGTTGGATACCCTCGTACAGCAGCTCGACCCATTCTTGCAAGATTTTCTTGAGGTTCGACACCCTACCACTATTCATGAATGCCTTCGCCTCATACGCACGTATGAAGAGCGACATGGCAAACATGCTGCAACTCACCATGCTCGGGCACCCCGCGAGGCTTATTCCGAAAACCCTCAGCGGCATAATAGACAAAACTTTCAGCGCGAGCATACACACGTGCCCACCCAAGCTTCATACGTTCCACCACACAGAAGAGTGGCGAACCAGCAACGAGTTTCGGAGCAAGCTTCGGGATATCGTCATAATGCACAGTATGCTCGACCCCGTTCCACTCAGCAGCATTCGGAACGTTCTCATGCCCAGGGCAATAATAATTTTTCTGCCCGTGCTGAGGGCAGACGTAACGAATATGAAAACGTCAACAGACACGCGGAGTTCCCGACGCAGGGTTCACGCAATTTTCCTTATCATGAAAATTTTCCCGATACCCGGCAGGGTCGAGGTTTCCGACCACATGATAACACCACCAGAATTCCTTTAAACTTCCACAGGAAGTAGACGAAGGGTCGGTCCTTCTTCCTGATACCAAACATTCTGACCCTAAAACAGTATTAGTGACTGTTCAAACTCCTCAGTTGCCTGATGTATTTTTGACACTTGAAGACGTTATTGTCGAGACAAAGTTCGACACTGGGTCTGAGATATCAGCCCTAAATACAAAGTTTTGTAATGACGTTTTTTCTGCAATACACGTTCAGCCTGCAACGCAGTATTTGCGAGGTGCCAATAATGAAATCTTCAGTATCGCAGGAACTGTCACATTATCTTTAGGGCTGGGAAAAGCTCGGTTTACACATTCTTTCCTGCTTATAGACGAGCTACCCGTGAAATGTCTCATGGGTATGGACTTTATTAACAAGTTTCAAATAACTTTGAATTTTGTGCAACATGTGATTTCCTTTCCGGAACCTGTCGAAATGATTCCGACGGTTCCTGTAGATATTACGAGTTTATTGTTGAGCGACCAATTGAATGAGGGGCAACGAGACCAGCTTTCTCTCCTTTTACAGGAAAGCCCTGGTTTATTTTCGGATCAACCTGGTTTCACACAGGTGGTTTATCATGTTATTGACACTGATGGTTCGAAACCCATTGCGACGAAACCTTACCCTTGTGCTCCACATAAAAAACAAGAAATGCAACGTCAAATTGCTGAAATGATTAAGCAAGGCATAATCAGGAATCAACAAGCGCCTGGGCAGCCCCTGCCTTCTTGGTTCCAAAGAAACAACCAAATGAATTTCGTTTCGTGACAGATTTTCGCAAACTCAACCAAGTCACGAAAACTATCAATTATCCACTACCTGTCATGTCACATATTCTAAATGACTTGTCGTCAACCAAATGGATGTCAACTTTGGATTTGGCGAGTGGATATTGGCAGGTGGCTGTACATCCGGACTCTGTCGATAAAACAGGCTTTGTGACTCCTTTTGGGGCCTATGAATATTTACGTATGCCTTTTGGTTTAGCTTCTGCACCTGCTACTTTCCAAAAGCTTATGGACACGGTTCTCAGACCTGTCCTGGGTCCCCATGTGCATGTCTATTTGGATGACATTATTATCACATCAGAGACTTTTGACGAGCACCTTTCTCTGCTCAAACAGGTGTTCCAACTTATATACAATGCTGGCTTGACTTTAAAACCTAGTAAATGCCAGATAGCGCGGGACGAGATTGTATATCTGGGGTTGAAAATTACTCCCCACGGTTTATTCACTGATAATGAAAAAATTAGGCCTATTGTTGACTTTCCTCGGCCTAAAACAGCAAAAGAACTATCCCGTTTTCTGGGAATGACCGGTTGGTATCAGCAGTTCGTCCCCGCTTATGCTACAATATGTGAGCCCTTGTATGCTTTAAAGCGTAAATACAAGAGGTTTATTTGGACACCTGAAGCTAACGCTGCATTCGAAACACTGAAGTCTGCATTGACTCAGCCTCCGGTGTTGGCTTTCCCGGATCATACTAAAGAATTTGATATTTATACTGATGCATCCGGAGTTGGTCTTGGTTGCGTTTTGTCACAAGCTGGGCATCCAATAGCTTTTGCGTCTCGTACTTTAGCCAAAGCTGAACGCAATTATTCAGCTACGGAACGTGAATGTCTTGCTGTTGTGTATGCACTGAATAAATTTCAATGTTATCTTAACGAATTGACAGTTAACATAATTACGGATCATTCTGCCCTTCAGTATTTAAATTCTGCTAAGCACCTATCTCAAAGACTTATGAAGTGGGCTCTGAAGTTACAAGAGAGCAATATCAAAATTTCGTATCAGCCAGGTCATAAGAATCAATTACCGGACGCATTATCTCGCGTTCCGATTAGTGGGGTCCCCACCGAAACTACTCCTGGATGTCAGCCTTTACTTCTGATAGCTGATATCACATCCAGAGAGCAGATAATGGCAGAATTAATAAATGATCCAGATTTGGGGGATATTTACAATTTTTTGCTTGCGGGTTCGCCCCCACAAAGTGATCCTTCTCTGGCTGGAAGGTCACAACATTTTGAAGTAATAGAGGGTCTTCTTTATTATACAAAATCTCGGACCACTAGGGCAGAGTTTCGCCCATGTATTCCGCGAACCCTTAGAATGGCTCTTTTAAATGAATTTCATGACAAACCTCTTGCAGGCCATTTAGGTATTCGCAAGACCCGTTGTAAATTGCGGGATGTTGCCTATTGGCCTGGCATGTACCAAAGTGTGCTCGCATACGTTCAATCATGTCACTTGTGTCAGATTAATAATTACCGTAATGTAAGACCGGCCGGTCACTTGAAATCTAGTTCAAGTTCTCATGTATTTGATATTATTTCCATAGATTTATTGGGACCTTATCCATTATCTGTTAAAAATAAAGCTCGTTACGTTTTAGTACTAACTGATAATTTTTCTAAATGGGTTGAAGTTTTTCCCATTAAAGCCGCTACGGCTGAAGTTATTTGTAATGTCTTAGTTACTGAAGTATTTTCTAGATATGGTGCACCTAATAAAGTAGTTTCGGATAATGGTCCTCAATTTATTTCTGACATTTTTGAAAGAATGTGTGCGAGACTACACATTAAACACAAATTCATTTCCCCATATCATCCCCAGAGTAATCCTGCGGAACGTGTTAACCGAACGTTAGTGAAAATGATTGCG
Source organism: Macrothele yani (assembly GCA_039090855.1). NCBI lineage: Eukaryota > Metazoa > Arthropoda > Arachnida > Araneae > Macrothelidae > Macrothele > Macrothele yani. Next base: position 124,145,393 of record CM076996.1, read on the forward strand.
ACTTTCGTAATGGACCACCATGAAAGATGGGATGACCATTTAGAACTTTTTGCGTTCGCCCTCCGCTCGTCTGTCCACGAGTCTACTAAAATTACTCCTGCAGAACTTTTTCTGGGTCGCAAAATCAAAACCCCTTTTGAAAATTTAACGGGGATTATTGACGAATTAAACCAGCGACCAACTCCGCAATCAGTACGAATCATGGCAGAAAAAGCTCGTGTTGCAATGCTAGGAGCACAAGCGGCTCAAGCACGATATTATAATTCTAGGCGTAGAGAACCAGATCTTGTCGTTGGAGATCTCACTCTCGTGGAAACGCACTTCCAGTCTTCTGTTTCGCATACTTTAGTGAAGAAATTTGCACCCAGCTACGAAGGTCCATATCGGGTGGCAAATGTCTTTGACAATAATATTGTTCTGGAGAAACCGAACAACCATTTTCAATATGTACATGTTGATCAATGTCGCAAATATCACGAACGGAATATCGATTTCATTATCAATCCCACTCAACCTTCTGTTCCACAGACTCAAGAATCTATATCTCATGTTCAACCACCAGAAATTGTGGACGAACCACCGAACATTTTTGACGAATCACCAGTGATTTTTCCTTCACCCTCCCCTCCTCCAGACGAGTTTCTACAACCGCAACCTGATTCTCCCGTGAGACAAAGGCTCGATTCGAGTTCGTCGAATGCTAGTATCGTTCCTTTCCCTCCAACCATTGCCAAGACTATTGCTGCGCCGTTTCCGGCTCACCCTGCATCAACGCGGGATACTTCTTCTTTGAATAACTCATCGGAAAGTATTCCTGTGGGCAAATATAAACATCGCCCTGCACGACCGCTGAATTACAGCAGCGACTCGGAGGCGTCGGACATTTCTGATTTGTCAGTTATGAATCCTACTTTTAATATTCCACACCGTCCAGCACCACCAAAAGCTGGGCGCAAACGTGACTTGTCTCCCCAATCTGCTTCGCCGCAACAGCGACGAAGGCAGAAATCTTTGCATCCACCCGGGTTTCGCCCCTGGAACCTCCGTTCAGGGCAAACAGGGCCGATGCCTGCTACTACTATCATGCCCCGTGGGCGTAAACGAAAGCAAGCGATGTGGCCGGAGACAAAAGGACACAACGGGCCCCAGCACCAAGGGACTTCATATCCAAAGCCTGGGGAGCCCGTTCCTATCAGCCGCAGCAGGGATTTCCGGACCGCCAGACTTCTGATGTTCCTGACCGTTCTTCTCAGCCGCAAGGGATTCCGGACCGCCAGACTTCTGACGTTCCTGACCGTTCTTCTCAGCCGCAGGGATTTCCAGACCGCCCGACTTCTGACCGTTCTTCTCAGCCGCAAGGGATTCCGGACCGCCAGACTTCTGACCGTTCTTCTCAGCCGCAGGGGTTTCCAGACCGCCAGATTCCTGACCGACAACAGACCGAAGTTCCATTACCGTCCCGGAAGAGATCCAAGCCACCTGATTTCACCAGTCCCATTAGGCCTGGGAAACGTTACCGCACTAGAGTTTTTTATGCGTCCTCGAGATAAGTAAGTTCTCGTGGACAGGTTCTTTTCTCAGTTTGTTGTTTTTCCTGCACGACCAGTTGGCGTGTCAGAATTTCTTTTTTCGTGTGGGCCTATGCATTCTTTTTTGTGTATATATGTGTGTGTTTTTTTTTTATATTTCTTCTATGTCCATCTACTAATCCACTTTTTTTTGTATATATCTATGTGCTTAGGGGTAAAATAGTAAAATTGTTACTGTTATGCAGCTCCAGGTAAATTTCGCTGCTGATACAGTTGTTCTGTATTTCAACGAATGAGGCGAACGTAATTTGAAATGAAAATAGTAAAATTGTTACTGTTAGGCAGCTCCAGGTAAATTTCGCTGCTGATACAGTTGTTCTGTATTTCAACGAATGAGGCGAACGTAATTTGAAATGAAAATAGTAAAATTGTTACTGTTGGGCAGCTCCAGGTAAATTTCGCTGCTGATACAGTTGTTCTGTATTTCAACGAATGAGGCGAACGTAATTTGAAATGAAAATAGTAAAATTGTTACTGTTAGGCAGCTTCAGGCAATCTTCGCTGCTGATACAGTTGTTATGTATTTCAACGAATGAGGCGCACGTAATTTGAAATTAAAAAAGTGATTCCTGCTAGGCAGAATAAAAGGAAAGTATGCCGATGCAGGTTTGGTTTGTTCTACACTACAAATTTCACAGTCGAATACAGATTCGTAAATTGTCATGCCAAGTTGATAATGTAAATACGGCTACCACCAAACAAATCAAAAAAGAGATCGAGAAACGTCAATCATCGAAATGTAAGACTTACACTCCAAAATTGATAGGGGTTTCGGACATAAAAAAAAGAAAAAAAGAAAAAAAGAAAAAAATTAAGGGGGAGATGATGTAACGTATATTCTATATTCACTTTCCTTTTGATTTTACTATCTCTAGTTATTTTATTTTACTATGTAAATTATCTTCCTACTGAACGAAATATTATTTCACCCGCTGAATGAGATCTGGCAATGAGTGTAAGTCATGACGTGGTGGTAGCTCGTATATAGGCGCGTTCATCGAGACGAGTGGTGTGTTGTGTTGTTGCGTTGGAGTTGTGTTGGTGGTGTGCGTACTATAAGAGGAAAGTTTATTCATTATTATGTACAAGATATATGAGTGCCTTAGTTGACCACGAGTCTGGGAAATAAATAGTTGTTCAGTAAGTTCAGTCTTTCTCAATTCTTAGTTTTGTCAGACCTCTGTCTGGCTGTTAGGTTTATGACTTTGATTACTTAATATAAATAACCAGCGTTGAGACTTTGTTTAAGTTCATAATTAACGAGTAACAACACCCTTTTGGGAATTCATTATTTTGAAGCTTAGAGCATTATTCATTCATAATAATTAGCTTAGCAAAAAGAATATAAAGCTAATTCATTATAATCGGCTTTCGGGCCAGTATTTCTGAAACAGGACAGTTCGTGAACTGTTCGCGTGCTGCTGTGGTTAAAGTGTATCGTGATTCGAGAAATGGCATCATTGCGTTGTGGAAACTGAGGAGCAACACGTGCCATTGATGTGAGAGGTGAACGTCGGCTTTGAAGGTACGTGAGAGCCGACTGACACACTACAGTGGAGTAACTCACTGGCCGAATGAACCTGGGAGCTACCGGAAGTGTGTTTAAAATGGCAGTATCGGAATTGAACCTCCGCTGATTGGCAAAGGATTGCCTTTTCCGATGAGTCACGTTTCTGCTTCATCGAACTGTTGGACGTTGGCATATAAGGCGAGAAACATCGCAGTGCAAACACTCTTCAAGCATTACTGGAAGAACACAAGCTGGTGGGGCAGCGTTATGGTCTACACCGTTAAAAAAATTGTGGTAGGTTGCACCAAAAAGTGGTGCTACACCAGCTGCACCACTTTCTGAGAAAAGATTCTCCGCTGTGCGGTACCAAAAAACCCAAACAACATGGTGAAAACTTGCACCATAATGTGGTACAACCTTGTACTATAACGTGATGCAAAGTTGCACCATGCTTTTAGATTTTGTTTGCACCACACAACGGTGGTATCTTTTCTCAGAAAGTGGTGCAGCTGGTGTAGCATCACTTTTTGGTGCTATTAACCACAAAAGTTTTAACAGTGTAGGGAATGTTTTCGTGGCATTCTCTAGGTCCACTCATACCTGTGGAAGGCACTATGGACCGAATTTCGTATGAATCCATCCTTGCAGACCACGTACACATATGCATGCTGATTGTCGTCCCTGGGGCTGATGGGATTTTTCACACGACAATGCGACGTGTCACACAGCTAGAAATGTCCGAGAGTGGTTGGAAGAGCACGATGATGACTTCAAAGTACTTCCCTGGCTCCCTAACTCCCCAGACTTTTACCCATTGAGCATCTGTGGGACCACCTCGATCATGGCTTTCGCTGTATAGATCCTCCCCACCACGCACTCTTCAGCAGCTGTCTGGTGCACTGCAGTCATCATGGCTCCACATACCTGTGAACACCTTCCAGCACCTTATTGAGTCACGCCCATGCTGTCTAGATGCTAAGCGCGCTGCACATGGCGGTTACTCTGGATATTAGCTGGTGGTCACAATAATGTGACTCGACCGTGTGTATTGATTTGTTTAATTCTTCCCCACCTGCGGATGTACCTTTTCGTTCATCTTAATAAAGCCACTCGAACGGGGTTCATTTTATCACGCCTATAATACTACTTTTATTCGCCTATCAGGAACTGCCGAAAGCTGGCCGAAAAATACTTTCATGCTTACATCTGTCCGATGCAAAATTAATTTTATATGTCCACACACGGTAATACAGATAAAATCTTAACACAAGTACATCACTGGTAAACCAAAAAAAATGTCTAGCCGACATTGTTCTCAACGTATCTGAAGTAACCGACCCAAATTTTCTCTCAGTCAGAACAATTTTTCTGTCGTTTTCTCACTTGCTTTTCGGGAACAGTTTCAGTATTATTTGTACTTAAAGAAGCGTTTTACATTCAGACGAAAATACCCTCTACAGTGTGTGGCATAATAAGCCGGAAGAAGGAAAAAAGCTTTCTCACAAGGGAAAAAAAAAGAAAAGGCCTTTTGATCTTTTCATTCGCATATTTCTTTCTTCTTCAAATATTCCGAATGTGACAGGTCATCAGTTTTCATGAAGATATATTTTTGGAATTGCTCCTCTGCCTTTATATTCCAGTGGCGGTGATTTTTCGTTCTGATAATTCTGTAATGCAGATTTGACACTTTTCCAGAGCAAAGGTTCAGCAGGAGGCTGTCCTCTGAGCAAAATCGTTAGGAAAAGGGAAACAGACTAGAGCCCCAACAGAAAGCAAAGTTCCGCATACGTTAATATCTTATCGTTCTCGACCTAGGCACAGCGTTGTTTCATTGACAGAAACGATTCGGCGGTGAAAGAAGAAATGTTGAAAAGAGAGGGTAACATTTCCGTGGTTTCCGTTCACTTTCGGCTTACAAGAATCGCTGAATAGGTGTATCAACGATTGAAAAAAAGTTTTCACTTTCCCATCTTTTCATAATGTGGGGATTGGAGAAGTGTAATAAACTGTGTAAAACCTGGGGAAGAAAAGGCTAAGTAAAAAAACGACTCCTAGTCACAGTAAAAAAAAAATACGATTTCTACTTTCTCTATATTACAGGTGTTTGGTTTTTTTCAGAAGGAAGCTTTCCAGAAGCGTCGGACCTGTTTTTTTTTTTTTTGTTTTTTTTTTTTGCCCACTTGGGCAAGATTTCCGGCTATGCATTTTTTGGTCAGATCATAAAACTTATTGCGCTCTTGTAAAACAGGACGTGATGACGTCATTTGAACATGCCACAGATAAAGCGTTTATATTGATAACATCTTAATTAATATAAACTTTGAATTTTATATCTACATTACATTGTTTTTAGATGTAAAGCGTTTTACCGATATGTACAGTATTATAAGCGATCCACATTGCAAAATGTCTTTCAATCGTTGAACTGGGAAAACAAAGGGATAAAGATTAATGGAGATTACTTAACTCACCTTCGTTTTGCTGATGACGTAGTCATTTCTGCAACTATTCCTTCAGAGCTGCAGAGTATGATCCAGAAACTTGCTGACAAGTGTAAAGAAGTGGGATTAAAAATAAACTTTCAGAAGACAAAAGTGATGCTTTTACAAAAAATGAAGATTTATCGATTCATGGGGAAAAGCTGGAGATAACCAAAACCTACATTTATCTTGGACAGCAGATATCAAGTGAGGGTCACATTGATGAAGAAATTAATCTGCGTATAAAACTTGGATGGAGAGCTTTTGGAAGAAACAGTACAATTTTTAAGAGTAGTATGCCATTATGTCTAAAAAGAAAAGTGTTTAATCAATGCATCCTGCCAGTGCTTACGTATGGAGCAGAGACATGGACCTTAACTAAAAAAGCGATACAAAGACTGCAGATAACTCAAAGCAGCATGGAGAGATGCATGCTTGATGTAACCAGGAAAGATAAGAAGAGGAACTTGTGGATAAGGGAAATGACAGGATGGACGACATCATGACCAGAGTGAAATTACTGAAATGGCAATGGGCTGGATATGTTGCCAGAAGAACGGATCAGCGATGGACAACCGAAATTTTTGACTGGATTCCGAGGGACAGGAAAAGATCCAAAAGAAGACCCCCATGGGAGATGGATGGATGAAATCCGAAAGTTTTCTGGGGTGACATGGAGGAGACAGGCTCAAGACAGACAATTGTGGAAGAAACTTGGGGAGACATTCATTCAGCAGTGGATTGATAATGGTTGATGAGGATGATGATGACGATGAAACGATGTAAAACTGATTGATTTGAACACCTCCATATAGGTACGAATTCCACAAGAACAGTAGCCCTTACGCTATTTATCAAACAACATAAGAAAAATGTATATAGACGTTCTACATCAAACAACATAGGAATATCTTTCTTTCTCCTTCTTCCATTTTCTTTCTTAAAGAAAGACTGATTTTATCATACTTGAAATAGAAAATGCTTCTGCTTTTTTTTTTTTTTTTTGTTAAAACACAGTAATCTTCAGGAACATTAGGATAACTGTTTTTCGTAACTTTTTCTTCCAATAATGGACAAACGAGCATAATAATCTGCCTCTTAGGAGTCATACTGGACAAGAAGAGAGAGTTTAACCAGCGTCTTGCGTCTCAGGAATTCACAGTTCTCAACGGAATTTAGAAAATTTAGAGTTCTCGACGTCTCACAAATCAAATTCAGCGTTCTAATTATTAATTAAAGAAGAAAATAATATTTTATTTTATCAGAAAGAATTTTAAATGACAGGAAATAAAAAAAGTGTTAATCCGATTTCTGACTAAGTAAAGTGAGGGCAAAAATGTGATGTTTCGCCCCTCCACCCATATAAGCGCGGGGGCACTTACCCCCTCTGCTTCCGCGTTTCCGACGCCGCTGAAGCTTTCTTAAATTCGTGAAAGGTTCTTTGTACTTTAATGGTGCTCTGTCTATTCAAGAAGAACCCTTTCCGCGGACAGAAATTAACCCTTTAACTGGCTGTAACGAATTAACTCGGGGTTAGTAAAATGGGTTGAAACCATCTCGAACACAATCTCTGTCTAAGAAGTGGACCGAAGTGGCTGGAATAAGGGAAGTTGCGCCTGAGGGATCGTCGCTATCCTCTTAGCTTTGTTATGCGTAGCAGTGCTTTAGGGGGATGATAAATAATCCTTTTTGAATGATATCTCCTAAAAGGGCTACAACAAGAGTGACGAACCTAAGAGAGAAAGGACAGCAGACGTTTAACGCACTTGTTTCTACTCAGTGGCATGATGTACGTGTCAGGGGGTCTAGTCTAACGCGGATATCATGCCACTGGGCCATGGAGTGGTGTGCCATTCATGGAATGGAGAATAAAGGACTAGAAGCAAGCGCTTACCATCAGTAACAGGTTTATGGTCGGTAGTGCTGAGATTAGAGAGAGAAAGGAATTGTTTTGCCGAAGCTTTCGTAAAACCCGGCCGTTATTTGAACATTACTGTATGGGGAGCGCAGAAAATTTTCGGAACCATTTGTTACAGGTACATTGGCCGCTTAAAGGGTTAAGTACCTAAAAATCGATTTTTTTTTATTATTTTTTTTTTGTACAGCCTATATTCAGAATGAACTTTGTTTAGATAAACAAACCTTTCTACAAGCGGAAATGAATCCCATTCAGAGTGAACTAATTTCATAAAAAAAAACAAGACAACGAATTTTCGGTTGTAATGAGCACGTCTTTTGAATCCCTTCTGAAGCGAATTAAATTTATCAAAATTATTCAAAGGCAATGCAACCGGTTAGAAAAAAATCAAGCGGATTTCTACAATCGATAAAACATCCAGAAATTCAAAAACAGCTACCTACAACAGCGGCTAAAAAGTATGTGTTACGAAGATTAACAAATGGCGTACAAAAAGCTTCTCATAGCAGAAGGAAGGAATCGGAGACAAAATGATTTTCAAATCGAAAAGTTAAAAGAGAATGTATAGAAGAAAAGAGATGATACACTGCCTGACAGAAAATATCACACCACGAAGACGAGAACGCACCACCATACAAATTGCAGGGTAGGTGCACACGTACAAGTTATGCAAATGATTGCATTTGCGGGCTAATCGCACGAACGGCGCGCTGGATATAAGCGGGAAACCAGCCCGTGAGGCCATCAGTCGAGAGGTCGTCGCGACCGCGAAAAGTGAGTGGTTCTGCTGTAACCGTGTCTGGAGAACGAATAAGGGTGTCAATTCTGTTAAGACGCCGTCGTATGCGATTTCGTCGAATGGGTGAGTTCACGAGATGTGTCGTCGTAGGCCTTCGTACCGCCTGATGGTCCTTGCGTCGTATTGTGGAAGAAACGCCACGTGATGCCACAACCGTCGGTCGCATTTGGAGACAGTGGTCTCAGGAAGGATTTGTGCAACGTCGTAGGGGGACCGAAGCCTGGAGACGGATGTCCGAGCGCACAGATCGTCGCATCCGACGTCATGCGGTAGCGCACTCACAGGCCACAGCGGGGGACATTTTTCGGAGTGTACGGGAAGGCTTGGATGCGCTGATTGGCTGCGTCTGATTTGCTGTCCAGCCGTCCGTTGCGAAGGCTACCCTTAACAGCGAGCCATCGTCGTCACCGCTTGGCGTGGTGTCGCTTCAGACCTGCGTCGGATGCCGAATGGAACAGTGTGGTGTTCAACGACGAATCGCGGTTCTGTCTAACCACGGATGATCGCCGTGTGAGAGTCTGGAGGCAACGTGGCCAAAGGGCGGATTTCTCCGCCATTGTGGAGGGCCACACGGCCCGGCAACGTGGAATTGTAGTGTGGGGTGCTATCAGCGCCAACAGTCGCTCACCGCTGGTACGCATTACGGGCACATTGACGACACGCCGCTATGTTGACGAGGTGCTGCGGCCCGTGGCACTATCGAATCTGCAGAGCATCCCAAACACCGTTTTTCAACAGGATAACGACCGGATGCATACCGCTCGGATCAGCCTGAATGCTTTACACCGTGTGCGGATGCTACGTTGACCAGCATGATCCCCCGACCTCTCGCCCATCAAGCATCTGTGGGACACGATTGGACGTCGGTTGAGCACCCTCCCACCCCCGCAAAATGAAGATGAACTGTGGACTCGGATCAACACCACATGGTCCACGAAACTCCACGACTCTATTCGGACTCTCATTGTCTCGATGCCACATCAGATTCAGCGCCCAAAATGGGGGCCACACTCCTTATTGATCATCCTGTATATTGGGCCACTGGAGCCTAGTCTGTATGTGACAATTAAATCATTTGTCCAGGACCTACTTGGCTATCTGTGTGGGCAGTTTGGTCTGTTTTCAAGCATTCCTTCATGGTGTGGCATTTTCCCTGTCAGGCAGTGTATAATTCTACGCCTTCCAGAGCAGGAATTTTGCATGATGGGAAAGTTGCGAAAACTGTTCTTCATGGGAAAAGCTTTGCTAAGGAAAAACAACTTTTCAAATACGTATTGCGGGGCCAGAAATAGCGAGCAAAAGGTTTTGACCCTTAAGCCCGCTAGCAGGAAATTTGTGCATTATTTAAAGAAGATAATGCTCTACTTCTTTATTGCAGCTAACGGAATACAGTAAAGTGAGATACAGCTGCAAACAAAATTACACAAACACCACCGTAACAGAGATACAGCTGCAAACAAAAATACACAAGCACCACCCAGCGACAGAACTGTGAACTATAAATCTCCTCAAATACAAACCTAAAAGTGTTCTACAAGGTAAACGGCATCCGGTGGTGAAAAGAATTTTTAAATGGCACATGTAGAAGCAGAGATATTGAAAAAAAAACCAGGTTAAATATTGGCGGTCCCTGGCGGCGAATTGTGCGTTATTTTTGGAATAAAATACTCACAAAGAGTTTTCATAGTTAGCAGTACCTGTCTGAAAAATTATTTTTTAATTGGGTTTATAGTCCCACACATACCGCAGTAAACGGAAGCGTTAACTTACGCACTCTAGTGACACACTTGTGCGCTAAGAAAGATATCAAATTATATGAGAAACATTTGGCAGTGAAAACGCTCTCCAACAAAGAAAAAGTTTTTCAAATCGGACTCTTAGAAGCAGTGATATCGACAAAAATATTATATACATCTAGGCCCCTGGCGGAAAAACTATGCATTATTTTAAGAAGAAAGTTTTCTGAAAAGGTTTCCCGAGGTGAGCGGTATTGGCCCACGAAATAATTTTTCCAGTAGTTTTCAGAAGCTTAGATTTTCCTGCAAATACATCAGAAACAGAAATAAACACTTACGCCCCCTGGTGGCCAAATCATTATTTATCAAAAATCAGAAATTATGATCAAAACATTTCCCATGAGCAACTGTTTCCGATGCAGGAAGATTTTTTTTTCAAATCGGGCATTTAGAAGCTGAGATATCGAGGAAAACGCACTTTACCTTTACGTCCTCTAGCGGAAAATGTATGCATTACTTGTAAAAGGAACTGTGCCCAAAATAGCCTCCGTTATATATGGCATCGAATGGAAGAAATGATTTTTCATAGGATATTTAGAAGCAAATATATGCAATAAAATGTATTTTGAATTCTATATCATCTACAATTACGCGCTGTAGCGGCGAAGTTTTGCATCGGGAAACAATCGAAGGCAAGGATCATCATTCGCACATTTCAAACTTTCCAATGCAAGAAGATTTTTTTAATCAGACTATTAGTTGCAGAGATATGGTGTCCACACACGGACAGACAAGCCGATAACATAAGCACGATCTTTCTTACAAAAGGCGTGCTAGGAACTAAGGCGAAAATCGCACAAACGGAAATTAATCATTTCTACAGAAGCATTTCTGCAAATTGAAATAATTCCCGTTAAGGACTCCTTTTTAACAATCGGTGAACCCACTGCGGCGCCAGTGAGGTTAGAGTAAGATATCTGGAAATGCCCTTGTTAACGGAGTAGTACCACTTTGCGTGAAGCCTAGAACCGCGAGCGACGGCCGTTCAAGTGTGGGAAGGCTGGTGTTTTTCAAGGCTATTGCAAAGCATTTTGTGTTGTCCTAATCGCATTCTTTCGTCGCGAATGTTTCTAATTTTGCATCGTAACTTTCTGCCAATGTGTGAAAAAATGCTGGATTTATAAAATTCTTAATTATTTGGAGGCGCTTTCCCATTTTAATGTTGAATTGAAATACATGAACGTTAGTGCGAATTCAAAACAAAACATAACGTTAAAATTGAAAACTTCAGTCGTGTAAGAAGTATAATCCGTTCCTGTTTGATATTAAGCGATTTCTGCAACCAAAATCCACGCAATTCCTAAATACAGGCAGTTGGAAGTACATGGGTATAATGTGAACAACATCAAATTCCCACACTTTGCGGCTTCACGGTTAAGAGACTCAGGGCATCTCCAGAAGTATTATTCTAACCTCCTTGTGCGGTACACAGAAAGCAAGCCATGTCAAGCTATCCTCCTGTTGATAAAACTATGTGTTCTTTCGATTAAGTACTTTCCATACTGTCAGAATCTCGGTATTTTCTGGCAGCATGCTTTCAGGTGCTCTGGACTTGTTAATTTTTATCCTTTGAACCCTTCAGATCAGTGCTAAAGTCCTATCTGAAAATGAAGTCGGGCGGTGATCAACGATGGGTATTTATGTAATAGTATTCCTCCGCTAAATACAGGGGTTGGACAGAATAATATGAACAGTGGGCCGCGGATGGCTTAGTGGTCAACGTTCGTGACTACCGCGAAAAAACCTCAGGTTCTATCCCAGACAGGTACGAACGCTCGAACCACTAAATATCCGCCGTGCGTCGGATGGGCACGTTAAGCCGTCGACCCCAGAGTACTGGCCCCCGATAATAAATAAGGGCGTCTTCCTCCCCCTTTCTACTTCGCTTCCGTGTCCCTTTCCTATCTGTCACTCTAGCCCAAATCTCCTAGCTTCCTATTTCTAAGGGTTGTTTAAGACCTGGGGTCAGACACTCCCTTCCTAAAATCCTCTACATCTGAAACTGAAACTGATAATATGAACACCTAGGAAAAGAAGGTTTTCCGTACTTAATTGGGTGTGGGACCACCTTTGGCATTCAAAACCTTCTGAATCCTCCTTGGAATGGATGCATACAAATCCTGGATGGTGGTTAGTAGGATGTTACATCATTCTTCATGCAGAAACTGCTCCAGGTCCTTGAGGAGGAGTATAACGGGATCTTACTCTGTTTTCTAACACAGACCACAGTGACGCGATGATGTTTAAGTCTTGTGATTGAGGAGTCCAAGGAAGGTGTGAAAGCTCATCCTCATGTTCCTAAAAACCGTGACTGGACATTCCGAGCTCTGTGAATTGGGGTGTTACCATCTTGATATATGCCATCCCCTGCAAAAAACAATGCCCGACCTATTGGACGGACGTGGTCTGTCAAAATGGTTTCATACGCCCTGCCAGTCATCCGTTCTTTCAAGGTGATCAGAGGACCTGCTGAAAACCACGATATGACCGCCCAGAGCATGACAGAACCACCACCATGCTGCACTGTTAGGAGCAGTTAGTCTGGGTTGCACGCTTTTGACGGTGTTCTCCACACACGAACACGTCCTGCGATGGGGAAAAGTGTGAATGTCGATTCATCCGACCACATTACACACTTCCATGCATCGGCAGTCAACGTTGTATGCTCCTGTCACCACTGACGTCGCCGTTGTGCATTCACCCGGGTCACCAGAGGTATTCCAATAGCATCTCTGCAGTGAATATCTTGTTTGTGCAGTTCCCTGCGAACTGTTTTCATTGATACTGGGATCTGGAGATGCAAACTGAGCTCCGCACTAATTTTCAGCGCCGTGGTCTTCCTATTACGGGTAACAGTCCTCTTTAATGCTCTCCTGTCTCTATCAGTCAGAGTGGTTTTCAGGCCGTTTTTGTATTTCACAGACGAGAGTTTGCCACGAACACGGTATGTTGTCATGACGCTAGACACAGTAGCTCTCTATACCCCTACTACCCTGGCGACTGCTGTCACGGAGGCACCAACTAGCCGGCCGCCAACAATAAGCCCTCTTTCGAAGTCCATTAGGTCGCTCATTTCGTCGTCACCCTGAAAGAAATTTTGCAACAAGGCACTTTAAATGCACTTAAACAGGACCTTGACGTTCTAAGCAAAGCTATTACAACCAAAAAGTGGTGGATACCTTTGCGTATTCCGATGTACGCAGCTGCAGTAAAAGTCAAATCTCTAAGCGTGGTGTTCACATTATTCTGTCCAACCCCTGTACCGAAATGTACAATCCCTATAAAACTGACGCTTCAGTCATTTTGTGTATGGATATTTTGAAATGCTTTGCACCTTCCCTATAAACAACTGAACGTTTTTTGAGTGCTGTACAAAATAATTCCGCAGTCCCGTTGTTTATCTTACGGCGCTGGCTCTCTCCCTTTCCTGGAAAAAGGTGACCCTAAATTAGGGACGGGCGACTGCTTATAGCCCATGGAGTTGCTCACGGTAGTCGTTAAACCTCCAATCAAGAAAAATAATAATTGCGAAAGGAAATAGGAAACAGCAGACGCGTCCTCTCTTCAGAAAAGAGCAAGCGGGACAGCGTCCTACCACGCTCTCACTCGATTGCAGCCCTTTTCTTTTTATTTAAGGTATAACAACCACTGCATCCCTGCTTTAACTCTCTTCCAAACGCAACCGGCAGCATTATACCGACACTGGAATTTTGCGTTAGCTTTTCGCTAGTTGGACAAAGTCCCTTCCCGAAACGAAATTCAGGGATGAGGACACAAAGATATGAAAACTCGAGATTTCCCACTGACTGAGAATCCTTAAGCCAAGGAATATATAGACATTACATCATGTTCAAAATGTAATAATTATCTATAGAACAACGTTTTTGGTTTGAATATAGGACTGTTAACAATTTTTGAACACCCTCTCTTGTTCAATTCATTTTTTTTGTATTCAATGTTCAAAAAATCAAACCTCGAAACGCATGTTCGACATCGAAATAGTCACATTTGGAGCCTAAGGATTGTTTGCAATTGAGGTTTTTCAACATGGGATACTGAAAATATCAAAAACCGTGTGTTTCGAGACATCAGGATTTCTAAATTGTGCCTGGGAGCACTAAAAATGCAAACACAGTTCCTCGACAATCACTGTCGGAAGAAGAGGAACAACTCCCAAAGACAAGAAAAAGAAATCGGAGCAGCCCCAGAGACTATTTTTATAGAGGGCGCTGTCATTTCCGTGGGAAGCGAGAGGAGAGAAATCGTGCGATTCGAACACGTGAGAGAGTTGTGTGTTTTGAACAAGATGTAACTCAAATGAAAAAAAAAATAATAATACTGGTGTTTTATGGTACGTGTCTTTTAGTGTGTGTGCTGTCGGTCATGTTTTTTGTGTTAATTATATGTTAGATGCTTATTTTGTGTCTACGGCACTGGCTCTTTCCCTTCCCTGGAGCCAGTGGCCCTAAATTAGGGACGGGCGACTGCTTATAGCCCATTGAGTTGCTCACGGTGGTCGTTAAACCTCCAATCAACCAACCAACCAAATTATTTTGTGTCTCGAGTGATTCCCTTGTGTCAACTGCGGAATTATTTATCACCTTGGGATTAATGTTCTGTTGTCAACTGATTACATATAACGACCTCAACACCCGGGATTTACAAGAGCCATCGTCCAAAAATGAATGGCAGGTAAGAATTTTTTTTTCTTCAATACAGTGCATTCCTGATTGATTTGAACTGCGACACATTACATATGGTATCCCTGCCGGGACTTCGAGTTGAGGTATTTTGAACATATAGCAACAGAATTCGTAACCGAGAGAATTCCGTTTGTTGACATTCTGCTATATTGTTTCGAACGAAAGATGGCCGAAGAAATTAGAACTAGATTGAGGCAGAAACGCGGCGTGATGAGAACTTCCGTTACCAAAATTGTTAAGCGATTGGAAGTGGAACTTAAACTAACTGATGTGGATATAGATAATCTTGAAGAACTTTTAGAACATCTTAATGAAAAGTCAACAGAACTAAAATTAATCGATTCCGAGCTGGAAAAGGTTTTAGACCAAGGGGAATTGCAGTCTGAGTTAGAAAGTGCTGAGGAATATCGTGAGAAAATAACTACATGGAGATATAGAGCGTCCAAACGAGTTCATATATTAAGGCAAAATGTTGTGAATAACGGCGTGTCTCTTGGTCAGAGCCCTGAGCTAGATGAATCTAAAATAAAACAACGAATGAGGAAAACCGTGACTATAAAATTGCCGAAGTTATCTATTTCAAAGTTTTGCGGGGATGTGAGTCAATGGCTTACATTTTGGAATTCTTTTGAATCGGCGATTCATAAGAACGATTCTTTGAACAAAGTAGATAAATTTAATTATCTTAAAGCTCACTTAGGAGGTACGGCTATAAACGCTGTACAAGTATTTGCGATCACGCCGGAAAATTACGACATTGCTCTAAACATGTTGGAAGAGCGATTTGGGAGAAATGATTTGTTGATAAATGCACATATGAGTAACTTGCTTGATCTTTCCCCTCTCAGGATTTCCAGTGATATCGGAACATTTAGAAAGTTGTTTGATAATGTTCAAACGCAAATAAGAAGTTGAGAGTCGC
Organism: Macrothele yani; assembly: GCA_039090855.1. NCBI lineage: Eukaryota > Metazoa > Arthropoda > Arachnida > Araneae > Macrothelidae > Macrothele > Macrothele yani. The sequence continues at coordinate 124,161,110 of CM076996.1, forward strand.
TGGGAGTTTTGTCAGACACGTATGGAAATCTTATGTGCCTGATGCTGTTAAAATTACTCCCCCTGATCTGATCTTAGAATTCAACAATCAAAGTACCAATGCCAGTTATGACATCAAAGAGTTGATTGAATTTTTGAGGAAGGAACTGACCTCTAGAGAGCGTACTAGTGCTAGTGTTTCGGTCGCCAGAGACTGGCACCACAGTTTGCCAGCCACCCTTGCTCCTCGGTTAGGTGACTGTGGTCGGAAGCTCTCACGTGACTCGAGAGAAAAGGGAAAGACACCGACAGCAGCTGAACTATTTAGCACTGAACTGAAAGAAAAGAAAAAACTCGTTTGTGATTTTTGTGATAAGCCGCACGCAAACTCTGAGTGCAAAGAAGCTCGAAATCTGTCTCTGGAGGAAACAAAATCGATTCTAATAAACAGAGGATGCTATTTTAAGTGTCCTAAACCAGGAAACGTTTCACGTTCTTGTAAAGTAAAAATTACCTGCTCACACTGAATGTTGTAGAGCTTATACCCTCGATTATAAACAGATTTCGGATGGGAAAATTGGGGTAACTGCCGATATAAAGAAGGCTTTTTTACAGGATGGACATCAGGAGCATGATATACCATTTTTGAGGTTCCTGTGGTGGGAGAACGGTAAGGAAGAAAATCTTAAACCTTCCAGCACTGAAGAGTTATTTTCGGAATTTCTTCGAGCCCTTTCCTGCTATGAGCAACATTGTAATTTCACCTGAAGAACGCGCCGGATCATCTGCAGGAAACGGCGAAAAGGCTCCTGAGGTCGGTTTATGTTGACAATTGTGTTTCCAGCGTGAACAGCCGAGAGGAGCTTGAAAAGTTCATTTTTGAGTCACGAAATATCCTCAGTGCAGCCAAGTTCGATTTGCGAGGGTGGGAGCATGCCCTGCGTCGTCAGAAGTGGAGGATGAAGGTGGAGATGCAAGGAAGGTCCCAGTGCTGGGATTGAGTTGGACACTGAGTTCAGATGAGCTTCTATTGACGTGAAGGGGCTCTCTAGCGATGAAAGGTCCCCATTGACAAAACGAGATATCCTCTCAGTCGTCCATCGAGTATTCGACCCCATTGGATTCACGTGCCCGGTCACACTGGGGCCAAAGGTTTTGCTGCAAGAATGTTGGAAGAACGGGGTCACTTGGGACTCTAAGCTGCCTCCGACTATATCTAAGAAATTTGAACGTTGGAAGACACAATTGGAAAGCTTGAGTGATGTGTTGATTCCACGATGCATACTAAAGGATGATTCAACCAATTCGGAGGTATCTCTTCATGTGTTCTGTGATGCAAGCAAGATAGCATTTGCTACTTGTATTTTTGTCCGATATCAAAATGATCGGTCCACGACGTGTCAGCTAATACAAGCACGCTGTAGAGTCGCCCCCTTGAAACTACCTTCCATACCCAGGATGGAACTCTTAACCTGCACTTTTGGAGCTAGGTTAGCACAAACAACGAAATCAGACTTGGGGCTGGAGAACGTGCCTACGTACTGTTGGTCTGATTCTGTAAATGTGTTATACTGGATAAAAAGAAATGAAAATTGGGCAACCTTCGTTTACAATCGTGTTCAGCAAATTCGGCGGCTAACAGACCCAGAAGACTGGAGGCACATTGCCGGGTCTATGAATCCTGCGGATCTCCCTTCGAGAGGATATACAGTGAAAGAGTTGAAAAATTATCGTTGGTGTGAAGTTTCGGAGTGGCTAAGATTACCGTGTGATGAATGTGGCCAGCCTCAGAAGCGCTTCCAAATTTGGAGGTTGTGAATTCAGAAAGGCGAAAAGCTATTGTGTCTGCTACTAACACAGAAATTGAAAAGGTTTTCGAATATTCTACGAAGATCTCCTCGTATAGCAAAATAATCAGAGTCATGGCGTGGATTTTTCGTTTTTGCAGGAATGCAAAGGCCAAACGAACTGAAAGATGTTTCGGTGAGTTAAGTGTAGAGCAAGTCGAAAAGGCCGGAATGGTAATGTTGAAAGAAGGCCAAAGACAGAGTTTTGGCGAAAATAGAGAACCTTCTCTGAAAACCTTTATCGACGTAGAAGGGCTGCTTAGAGTCAATATGAGAATCACCTTGAGAAAGTATTCGGAGGCATTTCGTCATCCAGTAGTACTGCCTTCTAAACATCACATAGTGAAAAAATTAATTTGGGAAAAACATGTTGAACTAGGCCATACTGGTCTGCAGGTCCTAATCTCGATTCTGCGTGAACGTTATTGGATAATAAAGTGTAGAAAGACGATACGGCAAGTTATTAAAGAATGTGTCGGATGCAAAAGGTATACTGCTCTTACTTTTGAGCCACTTAGTGCGCCTCTTCCTGAAGATAGAGTAAGAGAGGGCCTTGTCTTCGAAGTGGTTGGCATTGACTTATGTGGACCGGTGTTTCTGAAAAATAATAAAAATAGTTGGATTGTACTGTTCACCTGTGCAGTTTACCGTGCGATTCATCTAGAGTTAGTAACTTCTCTGTCAATCGACGGATTTCTTCAGCCATTTCGAAAGTTTATTGCACGCAGAGGACGTCCAACAACCATTTATTCCGACAATGGAACAAACTTAGTGGGAGCATCTAAGAAGTTGAAATCCATTCATTCGGACAGAGTACAAAGGATTGCTACGGCGAAAAGAATTCAATGAAAGTTCAATCCACCCTCCGCCCATTGGTGGGGAGGATTCTGGAAAACAATGATAGGCATGTTGAAGACTGCACTCAGAAAGGTGCTGGATAAAGCCAGTCTGCAGTATGAAGAACAGTACACGATTCTCTGCGATGCGGAATGTGTGATCAATTCGAGACCGCTAACATAGCTTTCTGAGAACAGTGATGACCTCGTTGCCCTCACACCGGCTATGTTTTTGCAAGAGATCAAAGAGATAGGAGTCCCCGACCTGGATTTGATCGATACCGAAAGACTGACCAAGAGATATATACCTATATGCAGAGGATTCAGCAGGATCTCAGAAAAACTTCAGAGTCGAATATCTGGGACATCTCAGAGAATTTTCAAAGGCTCAAAGGTGATCCAACATTGCGAAAGGGGACGTGGGCTTAGTGGGTGATGACAAGACTAAGAGACTCAATTGGCTTTTGAACAAGGTGCAGAAATTTATTCTAGGCAAGGACGGTGAAGTCCGTGTTGTGGAAGCAAAGACCAAGACAAGGTCTTTATTGCGACCAGTGAAGACTTTATCATCTTGAGATTCGAGAGAGCGAGCGCTCCTCCTTCAGGAACCTGAGCCTCCTGCAGTATCGAAAGACGTCGAACGGGGGCCTACTTCCAGAGACATTTTACATGACCCAGTGCCAGAAAAGCGTGAAGAAGCGACGGGTGTCGGAGACGTGCGATCCCGTCATGGACGAATCTTAAAGCCAATGCGGCGAATGGACTTATGACTTTATATGTGTTTGAGTTTCGTGACTTGATCCCGAAGCTGCCGCTCCGGTGGCGCAGTGGTCTAAGCGATGGCCTTTGATCATTCGTCCGAAGGGGTCCGGGTTCGAATCCCGGTGAGGCATGGATGTTGTGTTTGTCTTACGGCACTGGCTCTCTCCCTTCCCTGGAACCAGTGACCCTAAATTAGGGACGGGCGACTGCTTATAGCCCATTGAGTTGCTCACGGTGGTCGTTAAACCTCCAATAAAGAAAGAAAGAAGATCCCGAAGCTCAAAGGTGGGAGGATGTCGGAAGAAGAAGAACAACTCCCAAAGAAAAGAAAAAAATCCGAGCAGCCGTGGAGACGATTTTGGTAGAGTGCGCTGTCATTTCCGTGGAAAGCGAGAGGAGAGAAATCGTGCGATTCGAACACGTGAGAAAGTTGTGTGTTTTGAACAAGATGAAAAAATAACGCCGGTGTTTTATGTTACGTGTCTTTTAGTGTGTGTGCTGACGGTCATGTGTTTTGTGTTAATTATACGTTAGATGTTTATTTTGTGTCTCGAGTGATTTCCTTGTGTAAACTGCGGAATTATTTATTACCTTTGGATTAATGTTCCATTGTTAACTGATTATAACGACCTCAACACCCGGGATTTACAAGAGCCGTCGTCCAAAACAGGTAAGAAGTCTTTTTCTTCAATACAGTGCATTACTGATTGATTTGAACGGCGACACATAACAATCACCCCTGTAAAAATCTACATGCTGTTCCTCCCTTGTGGAAAGAAGAAATATATTTATTGCCTCACATTTTTTTTTTTTTAATTTGCTAAAAAAACACTAGTTAGAAACTATTTTCTCCTATAAATTTAAATTTTTAACCACATTTTTTTAATAAGATTGCCCAAAACATGATGAAAAGCTGCTCTCTGCGTAAACAGTTATATATGTGTGTTCCTACCTTGTGGAAAGATGAGGTATTTGTATTGTCTCACATTTTTCTAATTTGCTGAAAAACACCAGTTGGAAACTATTTTCTCCTATGGATTTAAATTTTTAATCATTTTTTGAGTAAGATTGCCCAAAACATGATGAAAAGCTTAAGGATCTCTGCGTAAACATCTTTTGTATGCTCCATCTCTTTTGGAAAGATTATATAAATTTTTACCCTACCTTTTTTAATTTTGTAAAACACACCAGTTGGAAACTAATATGAATTATGGATTCAAATATTTTAATCATATTTCGAATTAAATTGCCAGAAACGTGGCAAAAAAAACGTGAACACTTTCTCCGCTTCTCTGGACAGTATATCAACAACGTTATCCCCTCGGAAGCTAGAAATACACAGCATTTGTGACCCCTGAAAGCTGATTCTCATGTGACGCGCAAGATTCTTTGGTTTAATAACCCAGTATGTCAGGTTTGTAAGCCCATGTGACATGGTTATCAAGTAACGCTGAGCCACTGCACAATATCAAGTTGTCAATGTGTTAATAGAACAATTTCAAATGGAAGGTGTGCTCATGTCAAAGTGCCAGGTGGTCAAGTAATTCTCATTTTATTCGATCACAGCTGGGTGAAGTGAATTTTGTGTTGTATAACAACCAGAACAATTTCAAATGGAATATCTGTTCATGTCAAAGTGTCACACAATTCTCATTTTATTCGATCACAGCTGGGTACGTGAATTTTCTGTATTTGCACCAACTCAGTTTGTTGTGGTTGTGATAAACACAGCTTTTCTGTGCTTGCTTACAGCATACAATCGTTGAATACAAGGCGCCAATGGGTAACAGCTTGGCTAAGTGAATGTTGTCAAATGTTGCTACACAATTGTTGCATACAAGGTGTACGATTGAAAATAACTCAGCACATTCTCAGACTAGCAATCGAGATTAGCCTACAATCTCATCGGTAAAAGTTACACTCATGGGGATCCACGTGCTGAGTGGGTCAAAACATCACTTGATTACAGAACAGATTGTTGACATTCACTTCATATTAAAGCTAGCATTTTTTTTTCGATTGGAGGTTTAACGACCACCTTGAGCAACTCAATGGGCTATAAAGCAGTCGCCCGTCCCTAATTTAGGGTCACTGGTTCCTGGGAAGTGAGAGAGCCAGTGCCGGAAGACAAACACAACATCCATGCCTCACCGGGATTCGAACCCGGACCCCTTTCGGACGGATGATGAGAGGCCATTGCTTAGACCACGGCGCCGGGGCAGCTTCACAACGTTTACACATCAGGTCAAGTTAATAATATTGCACTTTTACTTAGGCACGAAATATTAATTCATAAACCCTAGGCCCCGGCCTCTTTAACAGTTTTTATTTTACCGATGTCATATTCTCAAAGTTTACACATCAATTCAAATGAATAATATTGCGATTTTACTTAGGCATTAAATATTAATTAACAGGCCTAGGCCTAGGCCTTTTTAACAGTTTTTATTCTACCTATGTCATATTCATAACGTTTACATATCAAATCAAGTTAATAAAATTACGATTTTACTGAGGTGCTAAATACTAATTTACAGGCCCTAGGCCTTTTTAACAGTTTTCATTTTCCCGGTGTCATGTTCATAACGTTTACACATCAAGTCAAGTTAATAATATTTCACTTTTACGTAGGCACTAAATATTAATTCACAGCCCTAGGCGTTTATAACAGTTTTCATTCTACCGATGTCATATTCACAACCTTTACATGTCAAGTGAATATTGCCGTTTTACTTAGGCACTGAGTATTAATTGATAGGCCCTAGGCCTAGGTATCCTGTGAAGACCTGAAAACGCCTTGAGAAATAATCCATTGTGTGCCTTTTATTAGGTTTTATAAAAGGTTTTTTATTAGGTTTTATAAAATGTTTACAAATACCAAGTATCTAGGTTGTAACTTAAAATTTTCTAAAAAGGCCCGCGGCCTAGGTGCCTTTTTAGAAAGTTTACAAATGCCAAATATCTAGGTTGTAACTTATATCTTCTGTAAAGGTCCGCGGGCTAGCTGCCTTGTAAACAGCTGAGAAATGTTCCGTTGAGTGCCTTTTTATCAGGTTTTAAAATGTTTTCAAATACCAATTGTATGGAAATCATTTTTCAAAAGGATATAAAGAGGAGCATAACTTAAATTATTATTCCTTTCTTAAAAATTTAAAAAAATTGGCTGTTGGTCTGACTATAATATTGGACGAATCGGCATTGGATTAATCGTACACTGGACCAAACTGCATTGGACCAACTGTCCCTTTGGACGAATTGTCCGGGACCGTCTGCAATGCCATTCTTGAAAAAACGTGCGCATCTTGCTGTGAAGAAATCAAAGAAATTCTGCAGATCAACAGCAGTGTTGAACGTTCTGACACAGAGTGAATTCGACAGAGATCGGAACAGGTGACAGTCTGAAGGGGCGACATCTGGAGAATAGGTCGCGTGTGGAAGGATCTCTCGTTTCATGTCCTGAATGGCCATTTTGATCATGCTCGCACTGTGAGTGCGTGCGTTATCATGTTGGAGAAGGACACCATGGCGCCGATGTTTTTTTTACTGAATTGCTCCCTCCACACGGCGGAGTTGCTCACAATAGAGTGCCGCGTTGATGGTCCGATTCCTCGGCAGCATTTCCCAGTGGATAATGCCTTCCATGTCCCACCAGACACACAACATGATCTTCGCAGGACGAAGGTGATGTTTTAGACGTGGTGTGGGGGTCTTGTTTGGACTTAACCATTCCCTCCGATCCCTGAATTTCACGTACAGGCACCACTTTTCATCTCCAGTTACAATACGTGACATGTATTCCTGAGAACGCATATATGGCAACATGCTGATTCTGGTTGTCCTCGCTGAGAGTGTGAGGCACCCAAGACCCCAATTAGCGGCGAAATTGTATACATCGTAAAAAAAAAAAATGCGAAATGAAGGATCATCCTTCGCATATTTCAAGCTTCCCAATGTAAAAAGAATTTTTAAAATCAGACAAATAGTTGCAGAGATATGGTGTCCACAGACGGACGGAACCGATAACGTAAGCACTATCTTTTTTTTTTTTTGCAAAAGACGTGCTAAAAAAACAGCAAACATTTTACTAATATAGGTGAATGAGTGCTTGTTCAATTACATGTCAATAAAAATGCCTTGAAAACTCAGAGAATTTAGTCATTTTTACATTAGCATTAAATGTTGTACAATAATATACAGGAATTTCAAATCTTAATGAAAACATATGAATTGAGATGCAAATTTCAGTTTTCAAAATGTACTGAGGATATGGTAATACGGTTCCTACACTTCTTTATTTATTATAGTTTAGTTGTATAAACAGTTCAGCTGTCTGATTAGTTTATCAATGTGAGTTTTAATTTTGAAATTACGGCAAAGTTGTATTGCTTGGAGGAACAGAGACGAGCCGATTTCAAATCTGCTTGCTTTCATGAAGTGAAAGTTCACTTCGGTACCTCCGCACATTCAAAATCATACTGTCCACAGTGTTCTCCAGTCTGCGAGCTGACAAATGAAAGGAGGAGAGTGAATATCCATCGTGACTGATACCACTCGGGTTGTCACTGTTTTCCGCTTCAGAAGGATCAGCAGATTCCATTAGATTCATATTCTCCAAAATAAGAGCTAACTGATCAGTCAAGTTCTCCAGAGCAGTCCCTTCTTTATCAAATGCCCTATCATTCAATGCCCTTCTTACTTCCTCTTCATCACCCAGCTGCTGATTTCCATCACACTCACAACAACACAAACCGTGCTCAGTAGACGACTCTCCTTCTTCAGCAGCTGTACAACCACACGGCAATGCTCCGGTCTCGTGTGGGCTTTCATTGTCAGAACAAGCAGACTCCAGCTCGGAAGCTTCATCCAGGATCTTTTGCATCTGCTCGATGAGGTCCTCGTTGTTCTCCATCAATTTCAGAGTGGCTGGCATGTTTGGGCTTAGCGCCCGAAGAAGACATTCAAAATCATCAGAGAGTGCATTGTCATCAGGATGCATGTCACGTGAACACTCGGCCCCTGCGAATTGAAAGTAGAATTTTGTTGCAAGTAATGTTTAACAGAAATGTGCGACAATAGCATATACACTGAAAGCACAAGTTATTCTGCCTACCGCACCATCCACAAACCTGCCCTACCTCGCCACGATAATGTGGCCAGCCGAAATCCCATTTAGAATATAAATTGAGATCTGTTATCTACGTGCTGTAATGTATCTGCAACTGTCGTGATGGATAAGTTTGGCGACTTTGATCGCTGGAAGACAGTCAGCGCGAGGAAGTATGGGATTCCCGAGTGGGACTGTCACATTTGTGTACTAAAGCTACATCGAAAACCGACAACCGGTGGGAGAAATGCGGTCGTGAACTAGCTGTTGATTTTGGAGCTGTGAGCCGTATCGCAACATCGGAGCGGAGGACCACAGTGAAGATGATGACGTCTGCATTTATCAACGGCGCATGTACGAAGGTCTATGCGAAGACCATTCGAACGTAGTATGGCGCGACTGAACTATGTCAATAGACGCCAACATTGCGTATCTTTGTACTTAATCGGATTAGGAGGCTGCGTTGGGAGAAAGAACATCACTCCTGGACTGTTTGAGACTGGAAATGTGAACCTTGGTCCAACGAATCGTGCCAAATAGACTACACGATAACATGGACCCCAACTATCAATTCGAGGTGTTTCAGACCGCTAGGCAGGGTATAATATCCTGGGATGTGTTTACTTGTGCCACCTGGTGTGACATACTGAGACCACCATTAACGCACAAAGTTATGTTGTCGATCTCGCCGGCCACTTACACACGTTCATGGTTATCCATTTCCAAAGGCACGATGTCTGCTTTCACAAAGTGGCTGCGGAAAATAAATTGTACATTCATTGTATTTTGGCAATACTTGTACTTAAATTAAGTCAGTTATACAGGGTGTTGCAAATGAAATAGACAGAGGCAACGTTTCATAAAAACGAAACTATGAAAGATATCGACTCTCGCGATAGATTCGTCAATCACCAATAGGTAACATTTTATTATATAGATGGCATCACTAAAAGATTGCACGTTTTCATTGTCACGTGACCAGGGGTGACGGAAAGTGAAGTTCTTTGACTGGGCCCGAAATTTCGAATCGTGATGCACCCTCTACCTTCCCGTTTCCCGGAACAAACAGAAGAAAAACAATGCCTAAGGAGCTTTGTCGGGAATTAGGACCATCTAAGCACTTACCTAGAGAAACTTACTAAGGCACATCACAACAATCGCACATATGCCAAATAAAAAAATAATAAAAATATAAATTTTGGCTGAAATAATTGACCGGGCCCGGTCCCTCCTGGTTCCGCCGCCTCTGCACGTGACCAGCCAGGGAAGATGGCCACAAATGCTATGGAGAAGGCGTTTTATGTGCTTGAATTATGCAAAGCGAATTCTGTTACTTGTCTGCAACGGCATTTTAGAACAGGTTTTAAAAAACCGTGCTGAACAGACAATCCATCTACGACTGCCACAAGAAACTGCAGTTGTTTCAAATTTCTTGAAACAAACATCCTGTTGTTTCAAGAAATTTGAAACAACAAGATGTTTGTGTAAAGGTCAAAGTTCAGCGACACCACGTGCATCTGATGAACAAGTGGAGCGTGTTAGTGCCATTTACCTACGCAACCCAAGGAAATCACAACGATGGCGGGTCGGGAGATACAAATTCCACAACGGACTGTTTGAAAAATTTTGATTAAGCGGCTGAAAATGACTCCCTACAAACTGCAGTTCTTACAAAGACTAAGTGACAATTACAGAAGCTCGTGTCGTGGTTTTTGTACAGAAATACAGGGAGCCTTTTGAAGTCGAATGGTTTAGTTTAAGCGTCTAATTTTCAGCGACGAATCGAGCATCTACTTAAGTGGGAAAGTTAGTGGGAATATTATCACATGCAACATTTATAATTTCAATACTTTTATTTTGCAGCTAAGAAAAGGGTCGTATATGACGGGGAGGGAGGAGACGTTAAAACTCCAAGTGTTTGAGGCGGCATGAAGCCTACATCCGGCTCTTTGCACCACATGTACACGGCCGAGTCACATTATTGTGACCTCCATTATTACATCCAGAGTAACGGCCCTGTGCAGCGCTGATAGCCACTAGACGGGCTGGGAGTGACTCAATAAGGTGCTGGAAAGTGTAGAGGTATGTGGAGCCATGCTGACCCTAGTGCATCTGACAGGTGGTGGAGGATCCATAGAGCGAACAACACCATCGAGGTGGTCCCACAGATGCTCAATTGGGTTTACGTCTGAAAAATTAGGGGGCCAGAGAAGTACTTTTAAGTTTTCATCGTGCTCTTTCAACCACTCTCGGACATTTCTAGCTGTGTGACACGTCGCATTGTCATGGTGTAAGATCCCATCGTCTCCAGGGAAGGCATTCAGCATGTATGGGTGTACTTGGTCTGCAAGGATGGACTCATAAGGAATTCGGTCCATAGTGCCTCCCACATGTATGAGGGGACACAGAATTCCACGAAAACATTCTGCAGACCAAAACGCTACCCCCACCAGCTTGTGTTCTTCCAGCAATGGTAGAAGAGTGTTTGTACTCCGATGTTTCTCGGCTTATACGCCAAAGTCTATTCGTTCGATGAAGCAGAAAACGTTTCTAATCGGAGGAGGCAATCCTTTGCCATTCAGCGGACGTCCAATGCCGATACTGCAGTGCAAATGTAAGCTTTTTCTGCCGATGCACCTTCGTTAGCATAGGTGCAGTGACCGTCGGTCTGCATCGGAGCCCCATATGCCTCAGGGTTCGCTGAACTGTCGTTTCAGACACACTTCCCGTATCCCCCTGTTTCATTCGGCCAGTGAGTTGCTCCACTGTAGCGTGTCGATCGGCCCTCACGCACCTTCGAAGCCGACGTTTACCTCTCACATCAATGGCGAATGGTGCTCCGCAGTTTCCACTCCCCACTTATTCGCAATGGTGCCATTTCTCCAATCACGATACACTTTAACCACGGCAGCACGCCAACAGTTCACATACTGCGCTGTTTCAGAAATACTGACACCCTTGGCCCGAAAGCCGATAATCATCCCTTCTTGAAAATCTGATAAATCGCTCCTTTTATCCATGACAGCAACGAGTAATACGTTTTCAGAATGCCTACAGCATACCTTATATACCCTCCAAGCCAGCTCACAACACGTGCCTTCTTTCATTGGCTACGCGCTGTTGACGTCAAAAGTAGGAGGTGGTCACAATAATGTGACTCGACTGTGTATAACAAATGTTTTTTCTGATATACACGCCGTTTGGCAGTATGGTGTTGGGTACCACGACCTCGATGGAACCCAGCTTGCGAGTCAGGTAATTCTGCTGTAATGATTGGTCGCATATGCTCTTGTATGATCTTCAGAATTATTTTACTTGAACTTCTTTTATTTTCTGTAATTTCTTATCAAAAACTTTCAGAAAATGTCTGATCATCCTCTGTATAACATTTTGATGTTGTGTTGTTGCAGATTCTTTGTGAAAACAACACCGTCATTTTTACGTTAAGAAGAGAAATACGGCCAGGGTTGTTATGAATGAAACCAATTTACGGAAAACTCTAAGCACTCTTTATTTCGTTACATCTTGTCGAAGTAACAAGATTGTAGGAGTTATCATCAACAACAAGCTAGCAGCACTCACGGATAATCTTTGAATTCTCGTAATTTCAAAACAACATGCGATCCTACGTAAAGCAGTAAATCATCTTACATTCGTACCACCACGCATCTCTTTACACTCGACGTGGCATTTTGTTTACTTTGACTCACTGCCAGTCGTTTGCCAGCATGTGTAAGAAGATTCGGTGGAATTAACGGGCCGTTCAGAAAGAAATACACTGCCCGACAGAGAAAATGCCACACCATGAAGGAATGCTCGAAAAGAGACCAAACTGCACACATAGGTACCCAAGTAGGTCCCGAACAAATGATTGGATTGTCACATACATACTAGGCTCCAATGGCCGAATATCCAGGATGATCAATAAGGAATGTGGCCTCCATTTTGGGCGATACAGCGTTGACTCCGACGTGATCTCGATAATCTGAAGTCGAGTAGAGTCCTGTGGTATCGTGGACCATGTGGTGTTAATCCGAGACCACAGTTTATCTTCATTTTGCGGGGGTGGTAAGGTACTCAACCGATGTCCAATTGTATCCCACAGATGCTCGATCTGCGCGAGGTCGAGGCTGATTGCCATGGAAGCATCCGCACAGCGTGTAAAGCATTCAGGCTGATCCGAGCGGTAAGTGGCCGGGCGCTATCGTGTTGAAAAACGGCGTTTGGGATGCCCTGCAGATAATGTAGTGCCACGGGCCACAGCACCTCCTTAACATATCGGCGTGCCGTCAATGTGCCCGTAATGCATACCAGCGATGAGCGGCTGATGGCACCCCGCACCATGATTCTACTTTGCCGGGACGTGTGGCGCTACACAGTGGCTGAGAAATACGTCCGTTGACCACGTCGCCTGCAGACTCTCACACGGCGATCATCCGTGGGGAGACAGAAGCGTGATTCATCTCTGAACATCACACTGTTCCATTCGGCACCTAACGCAGCTCTGGAGCGACACCACACCAAGCGGTGACGCCGATGGCTCGCTGTTAAGGGTAGCCTTCGTAACGAATGGCTGGACAGCAAACCAGACGCAGCAGATCAGAGCGACACTGTCGGCGTTGATATCGGAGCATTCAAGCCTCCCCGTACACTCGGCGAAATGTCGCCCGTTGTGGTCTGTGGGTCCGCTGCAGCATGACGTCGGATGCGACGATCGGTGCGCTCGGACGTCCGTCACAGTGCTCCGGTCCCCCTACGACTTTGCACAGTTTATTCTTGGTACCACTGTCTCAAAATGCGACCGACGGTTGTGGCATCAAGTTGCGTTTCTTCCGCAATATGACATAGAGACCACCCGGCGGTACGAAAGCCTACGATGACACCTTTCGGGAACTCATCCGTTTTACGAAATCGCGTACGACGGCGTTTTAACGGCATTGGAACCCCTTGTTCGTTCTCGAGACACGGTTACAGCAGAACCTCTCACTTCTCACGGCTGTGACAACGTCTCGTCACATGTCCTCACGGACTGGTTGTCTGCTGACATCCAGCGCGCCGTTCGTGCTATTGGCCTGCAAATGCAATCAATTGCATAACTTGTACATGTGCAGCCACCCTGCAATTTACATGGCGCTGCGTTTACGTCTTCGTGGTGTGGCATTTTCTCTGTCAGGCAGTGTATAATGCGCACGAGTAACATAATTTGCATAAGAACAGAAACTCAAAAAAGAAGGTTGAATAAAAAACATACGTCACTATCGATAGTAATATTGAAATCGGCTTTATAGTATAATACAAAATAGTGTGGATACACAAGAGTTAAATAGAAAAACTGCAAGACTTTAAAAGACAATAATCTGAGTCTTTAAAAGGTGTACATGGGATAATACAAGATCTGCCGAGCTTTCGTTTGCCCAACTGGCGGCTTTTTCGAGCACTAGAACAACATCATGGCAGATCGATCAACCTACTACGTGTATTTTTTTTTTTTTTTTTTTTTGATTGGAGGTTTAACGACCACCGTGAGCAACTCAGTGGGCTATAAGCAGTCGCCCTTCCCTAATTTAGGGTCACCGGTTCCAGGGAAGGGAGATAACCAGTGCCGTAAGACAAACACAACTTCCATACCTCACCGGGATTCGAACCCGGACCCCTTTCGGACGAATGATCAGAGGCCATCGCTTAGACCTGCGCATGGACTGCGTTTTTAAAGCTAAACAGGAAATAACTTTATCATGTGTGCACCGCGAGATATTAAGCTTACGTGATATCACTCGCTAATGGTTCACTTTGTTTCATTTGATTTTTAACCGCTTGTTCTATTTACGTTTTAGAGTTTTAGTCTGGATGTTGTACAAGTTCCGTGAGAAAGCTTCCTGATGGCAAGCGAAAGCTCAGCACATCTTGTATGATCCAATGTACACCTGTGCATACAAATACGTTGATTTTCTAAAGAAAGTAATTTTACTCAGTAGAATATAACTCTTTATTTCCATTAACCCGTTGAAAGAGGAGAAGTGCTCCGATTTTGTATCCAAGGATAAATTGTATAAAATCGCTTTTCATTGAAGCATTGCTGAAATGAAAACATTGACTTGCACTTTCCATAATACAAGCATTTCGTGTGAGAAAAACTGACTTCTTGATAAAATTTTGAAATTCATGGCTCCATGCAAAGTTCCTGAAAAATATTAAGTTACTTCTGAAAAATGTTTCTTCGCTAGCAAATGTATCGAATTAAAATTCCCTAAAGCGCTTAGTTTTTTTACTTTGATCGATTTCATAGGCACCTAAAAATAAGAATTGACCTGAAAATGAGAATTGTAACCTGAAAATAAGAATTGCGCCATATCCTGAACGTTAACTGCCTTCTGGTAATCTGTAAGGGAAACATTTTATTATACAAACAGTATTCTCCTGAAAGATAAGCCTGAAAAAAATAGCACTGGAAATTTGGACTTGAGACTAACTTACCTTCGGTGCCATCCTGATTCTCATATCCGTAAATCAAAGCTTCCTTCGGGAAAACTCTGCGCTTCTTGCCGTCCATGTTAAACTCCGCAAACAATTTACAACGGTAAATTTGAAAAAAATGAGCTCGGAATATTTCCTCACGCCTTTATTCTTAGTAGGTTAACGTTTGGACTGAAGATTTGAAATTCCTCGCACATATACCACGCGCACGTTACAAAAGTTATCGCGTTTGTCGCACGTTCTCTTAAAATCATTCATCTGTGTGACATCATAACGCCATTTGAATCGGCACGTTACAAAAAGTTTTGTTAACCGAACTAACTAAAATACACTGTCGAGTCATATTATTGTGACCACCTCCTACTTTTGACGGCAACAGCGCGTAGCCAATGAAAGAAGGCACGTGTCGTGAGCTAACTTCGAGGGTATATACGATGTGCTGTAGGCATTCTGAAAATATATCACTCGTTGCTGTCGTGGAAAAAGGAGCAAATTATCAGATTTGTCAAAAAGGCTGATTATCGGCTTTCGGGCCAAGAGTGGCAGTATTTCTGAAACAGCTCAGTTCGTGAACTGTTCGTCTGCTGCTGTGGTTAAAGTGTATCGTGATTGGAGAAATGGTACCATTGCGGATAAGCGACGTGGAAACTGCGAAGCACCACGTGCCTTTGATGTGAGAGGTGAACGTCTGCTTCAAAAGGTGCGTATCGACATGCTACAGTGGAGCAACTCACTCGCCAAATGAACCAGGGGGCTACCGGAAATGTGCCTACAACGACAGTTCAGCGAACCCTGCTGCGTATGGGGCACCGATGCAGACGGATGGTCACTGCACCTATGCTAACGAAGGTGCATTGGCAGAAAAGGCTTACATTTGCGCGGTAGTATCGGAATTGGACCTCCGCTGATTGGCAAAGGATTGCCTTCTCTGATGAGTCATGTTTTGTGCTTCATCGAACGGATGGACGTTGGCGTGTAAGGCGAGAAACATTGGAGAACAAACACTCTTCAACCATTACACGTAGAACACAAGCTTGTGGGGGTTAGCGTTATGGTCTGGGGAACATTTTCGATGCGTTCTCTAGGTCCACTCATACCTGTGGAAGGCACTATGGACCGAATTCCTTATCAATCTGTCCTTGCCGACCACGTACATCCATACATGCTGATTGTCTTCCCTGGGGCGGATGGGATCTTCCAGCCCGACAATGCGATGTGTCACACAGCTAGAAATGTCCGAGAGTGGTTGGAAGAGCATGATGAAGACTTCAAAGTACTTCCCTGGCCCTTTAATTCCTCAGACTTAAACCCAATTGAGCATCTGTGGGACCACATCGATCATGTTGTTCGTTTTATGGATCCTACACCACGCACTCTTCAGCAGCTGTCAGATGTACTGCAGTCAGCATGGCTCCACATACCTGTGAACACCTTCCAACACTTTATTGAGTCACTCCCAGCCCATCTAGCTGCTGCCCGCGCTGCACACGGCGGTTACTCTGGGTATTAGCTGGTGGTCACAATAATGTTACTCGACCGTGTAGTAATGCGTTAGTTTACACGTAACTAGACTTTCGGTAATTCTTTTCTTTATTTTAAGTCCCTCGGTGTTTCGTTTCAAATATCTCTTTGTCTATTTGGCCAACTTACACAAAATTATCTTACACATATATTTTTTTTAATATACAGTGGTCGTTCTATAAAAACTGAAAGTAATTATTTTTTGATTTTGCAACAGTGCGAAGGGGGGATGGGGATAACCACGCAGGCGACTAACTGAATTAAGGAAGTATCTATGGCAACAGTTATTAGCCGTGGGAGACGATTCTGGTTTTGTTATTGCGCAGTTTTTAAGATACGTCTGCATTTCACCATACAGCTAACGGAGGCGAGTGATTCAGAGTTATGAAGTGAAAGGCGTTGTGCGATATTATTTTTCAATCTTTTTGTAAAACGGCTCCAGAAATAGTTGATTTAATGAAAATCGCTTACAAAAATAAATGTTTGGATCAGTCAACGATTTTTAGATGGCACCATGACTTCAAATAAGGGCCTTTGTCGGCAGGACTTGCTCCTAGGCATGGTCGGCTTTAAAGCGTTGTTACGGAGCATATTGCTAACATTGGCTGTGCAATCCTGCAAAACGATCGACGAATGACGTATGAAGACATAGCGGCGTCAATTAATATTCCAAAAACGTCGACATTCCACATTCTACGCGACGAATTACTGCTTTATCGTGTGTGTTCCAGATGGGTACCTCATCACCTGACGAGAGAACAATTGTTAACCAGAGTTCAGGTGTGTCATGAGTGGAAAAAAATGATTACCAAGGTCTGCAACCTATCTAAACACAGTAATAACTGCCGATGAAACATGGGTCCACTATTTCAATCCCACCACGAAGCGCGCAGCCAGTGTCTGGAAACACACAGACTCGCCTCCTCCGAAAAACGTCCGCCAAACCAAATCAGCTGGGAAGGTGATGGTGATAATTTTCTTTGATCACAAAGGTGTAGTCTACCAGCATGGCGTTCCTCCGCAAATTACTGTCAATGCTGAGTATTACATTAACAGGCAGTGTTTCTTTCAGGACTTTTTGGTCGGGGGAGGGGGGGCAAATGGATCCTTAGAGGGGGCAAATTTTCCATTTGCTATATATATATATATAATTTTAACTACTATATTTATATATATAGAAGTAATTACTATATATCTAGCAGAGTGCCGCATTTAGAGGTGGCTTTGCCCCCCCCCCCTACCCGGAAAATGTTTCATTTTTTTGTTTTTGGTGAAATGCGACTTACATTAGAAAAAATGTCTTAATTTAATAAAATTGTATCAACTCACATTAGAAAAAAATGCTTTAATTTTTCTTCAATTTTTCATTATCTTTAATTTTGTTCCAGATGGTGGATTTCAAAAACTTCCTCTTTTCGCCCCCCCCCCGAAGAAAAATTCAATATATATCCCTGATATAGTAATTACTTCTTCAAACATTTCAGGAATAACAAACTTTTTCCAGCTAAAGGAGGGGGGTATTATCGCTCGGGTTCCTAATTGGGTTCACCCGGCGTAATATTGGGAGCCAAGGGGTGTCGAGTGGATTGTGATTCTGCGATTCCCTGATTTAGGGCTGACGCAGCTTCAGAATCCACTGACGGGGCGTTGTGTTTCACACAGCAGATTTTCCTTTGGGAGTCAAAGGGTCAGCTGTGTGCCGCAATATTTTTGTGAACGTCTAGATTTAAAATAAAAAGCATAAGTGAAGTGATTTTCTAAATTCCGGTTCCAAAAGATATATATATTCTCCAAATAATCTAGAGTTGAGCACACATATTGTAGTTAACGATACACTCATCATGGAACTGAGACAAAATTAACAACAAAAACAATTTATTGGTTATGATTTGGCATAATAATAGATATACGCTCATGATACTAGCAAAAATGATTTAAGACTCTCTGACAGGAACCTGTACTAAACTGAGTATTTGTTAAAAAAATTATTTACTCTATGTGTGGACTGCTCCGATAAAGATTTTATGAGGGGACACCAAAAAAAAGAATAGGATGGATTTCTTACCTTAACCTCCGAATCTGGCCTAGATATCGCGCTGCTGACCACTCCTGAGCCGGGAGAATTCTCGTCCGCCAAACACTTATCGTGGTTCCTCCACATAGGGTATACTGGTCTGCGATGTCTGCCCCGGTCCGTCAAACTTGGTGTGGGCCCTCGTCATCCTTTGCCGGGTTCCTTTCCATCATGGCATGTCCACGTTTTGGACCACCAAAAAAAAAACCCAAGTGACAAGTCACCAGTAATAAAGAAAAAAGTGCAAGTCAAGCACCTCGACTTAGAAGAACAAGTGAAAAGATGAAAGTGACGAAGTTCTTCTCTTCCCTGGTAAAAATTTCGACGACCCCCAAGAAAACTAATATGAAACTAATATGAATTATGGATACAAATATTTTAATCATATTTTGAATTAAATTGCCAGAAACTTGGTGAAAAACATGCGGAAACTCTCTCCGCTTCTCTGGACAGTGTATCAACAACGTTCATTGAACATTTCAAAGTTTGTCTCCCCTCGGAAGCTAGAAACACACAGCATTTGTGACCCCTGAAAGCTAATTCTTATGTGACGTGCAAGATTCTTTGGTTTAAATACCCGGTATGTCAGGTTTGTAAGCCCATGTGACATGGTTATCAAGTAACGGTCAGCCACTACACAATATCAAGGTATGAATGTGTTAGCATAACAATTTCAAATAGAAGGTGTGCTCATGTCAAGTTGTCAGGTGATCATGTAATTCTCATTTTATTCAATCACAGCTGGATGAAGTGAATTTTGTGTTGTATAACAACCAGAGCAATTTCAAATGGAAGATGTGCTCATGTCAAATTGTCACACAATTCCCATTTTATTCGATCACAGCTGGGTGAAGTGAATTTTCTGTATTTTCACCCATTCAGTTTGCTGTGGCTGTGATAAACACAGCTATTCTGTGATTGCTTACAGCATACAATCGTTGAATACAAGGTGCCAATGGGTGACAACGTGACGAAGTGAATTTTGTCAAATGATGCTACACAATCATTGCATACAAGGTGTACGATTGAAAATAACTCAGCACAATTTCAGATTGGCTATCGAAAGAAATATCTTACAATCTCATCGGTAAAAGTTACACTCATGGGGATCGGCGTATTCCGTGCTGAGTGAGTAAAAACATCATTTGATTACAGAACAGTTTGTTGACATTCAGTTCATATTAAAACTAGCATTTGACTAAATCGTAATTGCAGGAAGTAAAACAAAGTTTGTTTACCACTATATCAGTGCTTATCGTGTGCTATGTTCTCCTTTTTTATCTTTTACAAGATAATTGTTTTAAATGTTTGTATAGTCATCTTTTCTTAGCAAAGAAAAACAGTTCACACAGGTCTGTAGTCAAAGAAAAAAAATATGGTAAGAAAAGGATTTTTGTATGCATGTATCAGTTAGAGGGAGGGATGTATTAATTGTTCATTTGCTTCATAAGAACATACAGTCTTATGAAGCAAGAAGTGCTTGGTGCTTGGTTAGAAAATTAGAGGAGATAAAGTGTTGTGTTATTCTTTCAAATTATACGTAACTTTTAAAATTAATTTATTGAGTATGAATACAGCACTGCAATTAATAACAGATATAAAGAGCTCTGCATGTCTGAGGAAAAGCAATGATACTTTTATAAACATGTTATCTGAAGACCCCTTTTTTTGTTTTATGCGATATTCAGTTTTCATGAGCACATGTGGTAAAAATATTTTTCAATAAAACAATTTGAGGAAAAAAATCGGGTGATTACGGGTAATATGGAGAAACGATAATGCGGTATATTTAAATTCGCGTTGCTGCAACTTCACATATTAGGTGTTCGTTGTATATAGCAGCGTAATTTTTACTTCATAGTTGATTTTCATCGAAATTGAGAACTTCCTAATTAAATTTTGATCTAGAAATTTGTTGGTTCACATTCGCACCCGAATATTCCTTCTGCGCTATTTATACGATATATTATGCGTTGAATGAAATCTGCATGTACCTTTCCAATAGCTATGTATTTCTCACCAACTCCTCGTGGTAACAGATGGGGCTGCTGTCTCAATTGTTGCTCGTTGCCTCCGAAGAGCTAGCATTAGGTTTGCCAGTCTATTCTCTCCAAGGCCTTTGGCCCGGAATCTGACTACTTTTGGGGTCTGCCCAGCTTCCGTACGGTTTTACAGATTTTTTTAATGAGACTTTGTATGAGACATGTGTGTTTTATAAAAACTGTTTACTTAAAGGAAATAGAAAATGATGTTCCTAAAGCTATTTAGCCAACCCCCGGTGACGGTGATCTAAGTGCTGGTTTATGACCATTCGCCCGAGAGGGTCTCGGTCAGAGGCTTGGAGTTTTGACTAATCGTTTAAGCCAGGCCCAGATTAGATTCTCAAAAGAGGCATGGCGGTGTGTTTGGTGTACCACACTGGCTGTGCTCTTTATCGGGACCCTATGGCCAGAAACTAGAACGAGCGATTATTTATATTATTTGATGCTCATGGGAGTCTTTGTTTCTTTTCCTCTAAAAGAAAGAAAACAATTTCAGTAGGATATTAGAAGTTACTGTAAACTGAACTTAAGCAAAAACATTGCCAAAAACCCTCAAGCAATTTAAATGATTAAGAGTGCGAAATTCAGAATCGCCAATGCAGTGTTGGGAACAGGAAACTAGCAAGCTTTTCTTATCTGGGAGGGCGAGCCTTGAAATTAAGCACCTTTGAATTCAAAACTTCCTTACTTCCATTTAAATAGTTAACAGTTCTTACTTTCTCACATCTTCGTTATAGGAAAGTATTACGATCGTTAAAAAGCCTCACTTCCCGTTTTGGACATAATTTTACTCAAAATTTAAAAATTAGGTGAATACCAAAGAGTAAACGGTTTAAAATATCAAGTGAAATGCAAAAGTTATGTGAACACTGACAACACTACACATTTCCCGTTTTTCTAACCCATCCTGTACTCTGGTGCACGTGGGTTCCTCACTTTGAACTCTTATTTGGTGTTTACTAGCCAATCTATAGGATGTGTTGGAACTTTTTAATTAGCTCAATTTGAACAAATAGCCCAGTCTGCTTTTTATTTAGATCAATGTTCCCCTAGATAACCTAGTTTCCCCGGGCGAGCTGGAGCACACCGCTTTCTTAACCAGCCGTTTTTTGGCTTTTCTCTTGTTTTTCCTATTTTAGTGCTGTATAACTGTCGGTGTTGGGTATTTCTATGTAACACGTTTCGTTGGCAGGAAAATACTGACACATTCCTTTAGTTATTCTACTTCCAGAATCTAGAGCATCTAGTTTTCTAACTACAAGTGGAGCACACTTTACCTACGATGGGGTTTACCTTTTTGGTTAGCTGAGAGAAGTGGCTAGGTTGCTCTCCGTTTAAAATCTTGTGGTGCTATAATTGTTTTGGTGTGTTATTATATTTGGAGATTGTGGGATACTATTAGTACACAGACACTTCAATCCCAAGCGTGAGTTTTCTGTCTAGCTCAGTAAGAGATCGGCTGAGTACATTGACTTGCACTTTTGAGCTAGGCTTTTCTCCCTTTTATCCAAGTTTTTCAAGAAATGTATATTGGTGTTAGTGATTTTTCTCAACGAGATGTGAGCTACTGGTTTTTTTCTCACATTTCAGCACTTAGTGTTACGCTCCGAGTAGAATTACATGCAGAAATCACGTTTTCTTAACCAATCCCGCACTCTACCGGGCGTAGGTTTCTCAGTTTTAAGACCATTATTTGAAGCTTGCTGGCTAACCTAGGGGATGTTGAAACTTTTTAATAAGCTCAATGTGGGTGAGTGGTCCAATCTATCTTTTATGAGCTCAGAGTTCCTTTGGCTTTCCTAGTTTTTCTACCGGAGCACACCACCTCTTTGGCTTGCCTTTTCCGAAAGTTTTGACTTTCTTTTGTTTTTTCCAACTTTGAGGGGATATAACTGGCGGTGTTAGGTATTTTTACGTGACAAGTTCTGTCAGCAAGAAAATATTGTCCCTCTTCATTAGTTATTTTATTTCCAGTGCACCTAGTTTTTTTATCTGTGGATGGAGCATACTTTTACAGAAATTTGTAAAAATTAGCTAGAATTATCGGCAGATTAAAAAAACTGTTTGTGTGCAGGTCTATTAATAGACCGGGATTACGCTGTTAAATTTATTTGCGGGAAAATAAATTAGGGAGAAAATTCCAGCAAAATTACTGATTTTTTTTTTTTTTTACGGCAAAAATGACAAGAAGAATTGAATTTTCCTAATGGCGTTGCTTTTTCCAGAAATAAATTCCTGGAAGTTAATAAACAACTTTTTATTGAAGAGTTTAACTCTCCAAAGGTAGAGAACCTATTCTTTTTTATCCGATTAGGAAATCGAAAGGACATAGAAACTCTAAAGGGTCACGCAAAGACAGCACAGCGATATCGTTGAGTGCCGAGGCCCGGGATAAGCAATGCCTCAAGCTTCCGCGGCGCAAAGACAACAGCAAAGCGAGATTTGAGTGCTGAAATAAGGGTCACGTGACTTCAGTTTTTTCCTCGGGAACCTTGGTAAGACCTTGGTGAGCCGAGACGCTTGTTAATTAGGTACAAATTACAGATAGCAGGAGCAACCTGAGATAAGATGTTCGTCTGAACTTTGACCCACTGCTATGTCTTTTTTTTTTTGATTGGAGGTTTAACGATCATCGTGAGCAACTTAATGGGCTATAAGCAGTCACCCGTCCCTAATTTAGGGTCACTGGTTCCAGGGAAGGGAGAGAGCCAGTGCCGTAAGACAAACACAACATCCATGCCTCACCGGGATTCGAACCCGGACCCCTTTCGGACGAATGATCAGAGGCCATCGCTTAGACCACTGCACCACCGGGGCGGCCACTGCTATGTCTGTTTGCCCTTGACCCAAAGAGGTTAGAATAGATGGAGTAATGACCAGCCGTTCCCCTCGTGTAATCAAAGTGAACCCACGCCGCCCCGATGGCGCAGTGGTCTAAGCGATGGCTTTTGATGATTCGTCCGAAAGAGGTCTGGGTTCGAATCCCGGTTAAGCATGGATTGTGCCACTATGTTGGTGAGACGACTGCGCATTAAAGTCGTCTGCTCAAAGTGCTTCAAGTTTTTGACGTCATCCTTACCCCATCTATTCTAACCTCCTTGGTTTGCTCCTTTGACCACCTTGATTTGACGTCACAAAATTCGCCACGCCTGAGGCTTAAAAACTTCTGGCGTCGTAAACTCCCCCTCGGATCTATCTTCTGTAATCTACTTACCTTGAGGATCCTCAACGTTTCTGAAAGTAAAATTTTTCTGGCTTCTCTTTGTTGGCAACAGTGTCGTTGTCTGGTTTGTTTACTTCTGAATGGTTAAGTTGTTCGTTCTGTTGACTTTCAGTTCGCAGATGAGAAAAATCTATGAATTGTAAAATTTTTTATGCGTTTCTTTGACACTATGGGGCGGGGGAGGGATTTATTAAAGTTCGTAACTGTGAAGGGGGAAAAGATAATGTTATAAACTGTATATTTGCCCCAATCCATAACATCGGATGTATGGCTACTTTGTGTGCAGTGTTTATACCTCGAGCTGTACTGTTTGTATACCATAGGAAAGCAAGCATGCGGGACTTCATTTCTTTTTGCATCGCGTTTCTTTGAATATTTTATGCGGTTCGCGAATGTATTTGCCACTTGGTAAATCTTTGTTTGTTTTTTTATTGCGGAGCAGTTGCAGTTTGTTTTGTCCCTTCAAATTTTTATACTTTATATTGATAAGACTTAGTAGAAGTATCAGAATATGGATAAGCTGTAGTCGTGGCATTGATATTGTGCCATTGGCCCCTCTAGTCTCCTTTCTGTTTGCAGGATAACATGAAATTGTTGGAATGTATGTTGTGGGGTTTTTGAAATTCATATACGCCTGGCTCACTGGGTTTCTATGATGCAAGTATCAAAAACGCTGGTGGAACTGATATTCATCTGAGAGCATGATTAATAATGGGAATTTCAGTGAAGTCCGGACTTTCCAGTGGAGTCAAATTCCACTTATCCTCACCTTCACGTGGTGACCCTTGTCATCCTCTCTGTATATCGGACAGGATGATGATGCGAATGAGGGAAGTGGTGTACTTCAGAACCCTGGTCGGCAAAATAAAAAACAAAACAAAGCAAAGGTGACAGTGAAAGAATCCCCCCTCCCCCCGAGTCCTGCGCGTCTCTCACCTATAGACGAAGGCAGGCCATTTCTCAGAAAAGTGACACTGGCTGTCGGTACTCTGAACACTCGCACTCTGGCTAGGGACTCCTAAATCGACTTGCTACCTAAGAACTAGGCAACACAAAAATGGACATTCTGGCCATAAATGAAACAAAAAGAACTAACAGCACACTGCAATGATGGCTCACTAATTCTCCTTAGTCCGGCAACCAACAATGCAGGACAAGGTGGAGACGGATTCATAAGAAAAATACTAACAAGGAAAGTTATTTCTTTTAACATCCCTTCTGAAAGAGTTCGCACTCTGATGCTAGAACCTTGGAGAAAATACAACCCTTAAAATCATCACATTATGCCTCTACATCTACCTCAAGTGATAAAGAGGTAAATGAATTTTACAAGAGTCTTGAAGATCCACTACAGCAAAATTCCACATACACCATCGTCTGCTGACTTTAATGCTAAAATTTGAAAAAAAAAATTGGAAAGAATAGAAAGCAAGGAACTTTTATTGCATTTTTGGACTAGGAAATAGAAGTAAAAGAGGTGATAGACTCGTAGAATTTGCAGAATTGCAAAAACTTTACATCATGAAAACCTTCTTCCAAAAAGACCATGGAAAAGGTGGACTTGGGAGTCCCCTAATGGTGATATTAAAAGTGAAATAGATTATTTTCTGACTGGCTGCAGAAGACTAATTCAAGATGTAGGAACAATTGGCAAAAAGTATTTTGACATCCATTCAGACCACCAACCAAAGAGCCATCCTGCGAATCGTTCGTAAAAAAAAAATATGGGCAATCTCAAACCATGCAAAGTGACCCAAACAAATGGATCCTGATTTGTTCAAAAAATCTGTTAATCAAATAAAATGGCGTATTACTAATTATGACATTGATAATGGTTATGATATACTCCTAGATAATCTAAGTGCATGGAAAATTCTAAAGTCAACCAAGAACATCCCAAAAGAGAGACTCTCCATGCATATCTTGAATCTAGAAAAGATAACTAAAAGATAACCAAATTCACAACTGGGATTTGAAATTATTTGCAAAGTGTTAGGGGAAAAGATCCAAGAGGACTATCAAACCTAGAGGGGGGAAGGCTGAGAAATGCTGCAGAATCTAAAACAAGTATAAAAAGAACTGGAAGAGAATTAAATATGAAACAACCAATCCCAACAGCATTACTAGATCATGAAGAAAGAAAGCACACAAACTGATCAAAGATGGAAAAAAACAGTACAAGACTTCTATAACAACCTTTTTGCATCAAAATACCTCCTACCTGAACCAAAAATAGTGCAAATGCTGTACCAGAAGTGATCCCGGATGAAATAGAATATGCACTCAAAAACATGCAAACCAATATAGCTCCTGGCATTGATCAGATGGAAATTGAAGACATTCGAAAAGGCGGACCACAGCTTTTCAAAACTTTGGCTGAGAGATTCAGTTGGTACCTAAAATGAGGGAAAATACTATCAAAATGGAAGACGTCAAAAATAATTATCCTCTTCAAAAAAGGCAACCTAGAAGATACCAAGAATTACTGCCCTATATGTCTGCTATCAAATATATAGAGAGATTATTGCAGCGGTGCCCAGCGGAACCGCCCGGGCCCAGTCAATAATATCAGCCAAGATTTTTATTTTTATTTTATTTGGCATATGTGCAATTGTTGTGATTTGCCTTAGAAAGTTCCTCTAGGTAAATGGTCGGGTGGTCCTAATTTCCAAAAAAGCTCCATAGGCATTGTTTTTCTTCTGTTTGTTCCGGGAAGCAGGAAGGGAGTGGGTGCACCACCATTCGAAATTCCGGGCCCGGTCAACGAACTTCACTTTCTGCCGCCCTTGGATTAATAACAAAAAATATAGCTAATGGAATGAAAACCACTCTTCAAGAAAACAGCAGTAGAGAACAAGCAGGATTCAAAAAAGGGTACTTCACAATAAATCACATACAAGTAGTCTGCCAACTTAGTGAACGATGCGAATAATACCAGATCCCTATCTGTTTTCTATTTATTGATTTAAAAATAAGAAAAAGCTTTTGACACCATAGAACATAATGCAGTCTTACAGGCTCTACTGCTGTAGAACAAGGCATTGATCCAGCATACATCAATCTGATCAAAGAAATTAATACCGGAAGCTTTACACAAATAACCCTATTGGATGATCCTATAACAATCTCTATAAACCGAGGTGTGCAACAAGGAGATATGTCATATCACCTAACCTCTTCACATGCACTCTGGAAAACATTTTAAGGAAAATTGACTTAAAGGTAGCATAAATATTGGACAGTTGCGCCAAATACTAATATGTGCAGATGATATAATACTTATAGCTCAGGATCCTCTACAGCTTGAAAAATTGCTTCACCAAATACATAATGTCTCTAACAATATAGGTCTAGGAATCCACCCTGATAAAACTAAATGGATGAGAAATAAATACTGTCCAAATCACACCATCCAACTAAATAATTTCACCATATAAGATGTAGATTCCTATGCATACTTTAGGCAAACAATAAATATAGACAATGACATCTCTGAAGAATTATCTAAAAGAAAAAGAACGGCATGGACCTCCTTTAACTGTATCAAGACCACAATCACAGATCCAAAGCTAGATATGCCGCCCCAGTGGCGCAGTGGTCTAAGCGATGGCTTCTGATCATTCGTTCAAAAGGGGTCCGGGTTCAAATCCCGGTGAAGCATGGATGTTGTGTTTGTTCTGATCATTCGTTTGAAAGGGGTCCAGGTTCAAATCCCGGTGAAGCATGGATGTTGTGTTTGTCTTATGGCACTGGTTCTTTCCCTTCCCAGGAACCAATGACCCTAAATTAGGGACAGGTGACTGCTTTTAACCCATTGAGTTGCTGACGGTGGTCGTTAAACCTCCAATCGAAAAAAGCTAGATATCAAAATAAGAGCTCACGTGTTCAACAGCTGTATCCTTCCATCTGTAACGTATGTCTGTGAAACGTGGAGCACCACACAAAAAGAGGAACTTTGTCTTCAAACCACACAACATTCATAGAAAGAAGAATCCTAGGGATAACTAAAAAAGATCACATCCCAAACACAACTATCAGAAATTTAATTGGAGTAAAAGAAGTACTAAAAACAATATATGACAACAAGGCATGATAGGCAGGTCATATCACCAGACTCGCCAACAACAGGTGGAACTACCGTGTTACAAACTGGTATTGAAGAGCAACCAAGAAAAAGCCTAGTAGACCTCCAACTAAATGGGAAGACCCTTTAACCAGAGCAATAGGAAACAACTGCAGAAGACTGGCTCAATCAAGATCATCCTCACTCAAAACTTTGCAGCCTGCATTCATGGAGAAATCCTGATTGAAACAACAGGTCTGTCTTGGTAATCTAGGTAATATATACCTTAAAGACCAGTTCTTCCACCTTTCCTTTCTTTCTATGTATTAATGCATTTTCTTATGGACAGTCTAGTTCCCAGTTTTACTGATGGTAATACTTTTGCTTTGTGCTGTTCCCCCCTGTGATGCTAATGAGTATTTAGAATCACTGCAGTATTACATCACTGCTAATGAGTATTTAGAATCACTGCAGTATACCTTCAGTTACAATATTGAAGCCAATTTTCATTGGTGTGAGATCAATATTATGGAGTTTTGCTATCCGTAATCCATTTTCTTGCTGTAAGCAGCAAAAGTAATATAAATAAAAAATTTCTAGTTGTATTCATGTTGCGTAACTCTTTAACATGGTGTGCTTCTGCATCTGTTCTAGGTGCGAATATTTTGGTAAATGTGTTGTAATTAATGTCCTAAATTATTTCATTGGAAAAACGTTAGTACCTGGAAAAAGTGTGGCATACAGATTTTAGAGTATGCAAAATAATTGCAAATTGTGCAGAAATTTCATATTTTAAATGTCTTTTAAAGACTTTTATCATAATATTTACCTGTAAGTGCAATGCTGTGAAGAGACGCTGTGGTAGGTCTAACACATGGCTACTGCGACGATGTGAAGCTTTGCTTCGTTAAAAGGAAGGTTCCTTGTTGTACCGAAATGATGGGCGGAAGAGTACAAGAGAAAGCGGTTACGTTGTTGGCAGGAGAGAAATAAATCTTGTATTGATAAGCTAGAGAAAATAGGTGCAGATTATCCACCCTTTGTTATATCCTGTTCGTTGTTGGCAGGAAAAACCGGAAAAAACCTCTTTGATTTGCAAAAAGATACGTAACAGTGAGATAGAAACTGACCTGCGAAGAAAGTATTAACAGGAGAACCAAAAGTGCAGTGGCACAGCAAATCAGCTACGAATTGAAGCCGTTCAAAGCCAAACCGAAAGTTATACTTTCCCAGTTTTCTGTACAACATAGAAAGGCATATTCATACTTTCTATTTGGAATCAGGAAATCGTGCGAAAGAATGAAACGTTTCTCAACATGTGCTTTAAAAACAATGACAAAACGTGAACGAACTATATTCTGTAGCATATGAGTTCATGATGCTTCACTTTCCTGGCAAGAACATACGGGGCTGCACTTGTAGTCATCCATGCATGAATTACACGCCTCAGCGAGTCTTCCTTTCAACAGAGTAAAGCTTGACGTCGTCGCGGTAGCGATGCGTTCGGCCTACCGCATCGTCTCTTCACAGTATCACACTTACAGGTAAATATTACGATAAAAATCTTTAAAAGACATTTAAAATATAAAATTTCTGCACCATTTGCCATTAATTTCCATAGTCTAAAATCTGTACGTCGCACTTTTTCCAAGTACTAACATTTTTCTGACGAAATAATTCAGGACGCTAATCTACACATTTCCAATATTTTACTTGACTTATTTTGTCGTGGGTACAATTTTTTCTTGCTAAAATTGTTTATAAGGAAAACATAAATGCTCACAAGTATACTATATATGCCCACGTCAGTCCCTTACTTGATGTTTCGCAGCTCACTCCACTGCGATGAATATAAGACATTTTTTTCAGATCAAAAGTTTGAGGAGTCATTGCTATCTCCTCTGATGTCTTTACTTGGCAATTTGAACTAGATAACATAATAGAACTAGCTACTGAAGCTGGGTACACCTCTAATCATATACTCAGCATTAATAGAAAAACCAAGCAGCCCCGGTGGCGCAGTGGTCTAAGCAATGGCCTCTGATCATTCGTCCGAAAGGGGTCCGGGTTCGAATCCCGGTGAGGCATGGATGTTGTGTTTGTCTTACGGCACTGGCTCTCTCCCTTCCCTGGAATCAGTGACCCTAAATTAGGGACGGGCAACTGCTTATAGCCCATTGAATTGCTCACGATGGTCGTTAAACCTCCAATCAAAAAAAACAAAAAAAAACATGGACATTTCCAACACAGATGCACTAATCTATCCACCTCACAGTCCCAGTACCTGGAATCAGTACCCTATATTCCAGTTGTTTCCTACATCCTGAAGAATACCCCTAAGGAAGGTGGGCCTTGGTGTAGACATTAGGTCTTCTTCATCCATGTAGTACATGCTCACAAGATGTTCTGATAGACCACCAGTCACTAATGAGGCTGGTGTTTATGCTATACCATTATCAGCGTTCAAATTACCTAGTGGTCTGCTGGCCATTGGACAGTAAAATTTCCGCTGGACCACTGAACTATTGATTTTACTGGCCCGGATGGCCAGTAAGTTTTTTTTTTTTTTTCCAAGTTGTCGCAAGTTAAAAAATGAATTTCTATTTCTTTTAGCTTGCTGTACGGTTTTCTTTTTAGGCTGCAAACTGGTGATAGATTCATGATGCTATTAGATAACAGTTTTTTTTTTATCCCTCATGAATGCTATTAGATAACAGTTTTTTTTTATCCCTCATGAATGCTATTAGATAACAGTTTTTTTTATCCCTCATGATTTGTAAAGAGCGGAAGAAAAAAAATACAGAAAAAAGTTTCCCGGTCTTTGTCTTGTAACAGCAACAGCCGTTTTTTGTTACTTTCGTCAACATCATCGTAATGAGCAGAAGTAAGCAAAATAAATGTCCTGATCTTCCCTGGATTTGCCAACCCTAGTGAATGCAACAGATGTACTAACACCAGACACAACCTGACTTTTGTTTCTGCCTCAAAGAAAACAGTCAATTGGATGTGTGAAGGTAATTTTTTTACAAAAGAGCAATCCACATGAAGTAGTGTTCAATGGGTAACTAAAGCTAACTTCATGGGAAAGTAGAAGGGATGAGCAATAAGACTAAAATAATGAAAAGGAAGCAAAACCTTAAACAATAAAACATAAAAACAGAGTGCTAATGTATGTGAATTTTTGTACCTTTGGAGTTTCCTCATTCATTTCCTACTTCAAAACAGATTGGGAATGCACTCTTACTTTGCCATATCACCAATCCATCGGAATCTTATTCTGGAAACATGCTTTGTCCTGTGAGTTGCACTTTCAAATTAGATGTAAAAAAAAAAATTAAAGGCAATTCCATAGAAATACGTTATTTTTTACATATATTGTAAATGTCTAAGCACCACCATGTGGCGCAGTTGTCTAAGCGATGGCTTCTGATCATTCGTCCTAGATGGGGTTCGAACCCCAGTGAAGCATAGATGTTGTGCTTATCTTGTAGCGGCACTGGCTCTCTCTCCCTTCCCTGGAGTCGGTGGCCCTAAATTAAGGACAGGCTGCTTCTTTTAGCCCACTGAGTTGCTCACGGTGGTTGTTAAACTACCAATAATAAAAAAATGTATGTGTCTAAGTTTTCTTTATTTTTTTACTGACCAGTGGCTATTTTGGTGGACCAATGGTTTGCAAATTCTAGTGGTCTGCTGGGCCAGTAAAAGATTTATTTCTAAGTCTAACACTGCCATTATTATACTCAGGTGATACTCAACGATTTTATGTCGGAATGACTAGACATGTTTGGCACCAGAACCAGGGAACATAAAAGTGCTAAGGAATGTAGTGTTTCTACAGCCCTCTCCAGCAAAGTGAAAATGCCTGCTGTCCCTAACTGAGACAGTATTAAAACAGTAGCACTAGCTATGATGCGTGCAATGGCAGCTTCTCTTAGAGTCTCCAACAATTTGGATCCAATGCTTTAATGTTTCTTCTCCTCCAAAATGCCCAAGTAGCATACCTTATGATTTCAGATGCAGAATATGCTCTGTATTTAATCATCCTTTATTTGATTAGTCATATCACACTCATATTTAAATTCGAACAATTTGATATTGAGTTTATACAATGATTAATGTATGAAAGCTTGGCTAAAATGTTTAATTCCTAACATAAATAAATGGATAGTTCCTGTAGTTTGTTTTCAGAGAAGCATAGTCTAGCTTAAAAGAAAAAGCTTACACTAAATAATCAGTGCATTAAACGTCGTTCACTACTGTTTCACACGTTATTATAAGTTTGGCAATCAGGAGATCATTACTTGATGTTAAGTCTTAAATGGAACATAACTGTTAAAATTAAAACCAATAAAATAATGAACATTATTTCGACTCACAACAACAGAAGTCATTGAAGGGTTTACCTATGCACTCATATAATGATTGCATTCACTAGTCGTCCACAGCAGATATTGCCATAAGTATCGAACTTATTCGAGAGAGCGTGAATACTGTACATTATATCGTTCAAGATACCTTAAAATCTGAATGAGACAAAACTCAAAGAGGTGAGATTAGACAATAAAACGTCAAAAGTAAAAGAGTTAAAATACAAATGGAATGTTAAAAAGAATAAAAATCTCATAGAAGAACGATCATCCCAATTGCGAAGCACCAAACTAGTTTCTGCTAATATTTATAGCCATCTTTAGTGGTAGGTGCACGGTCATAGTAGATACCACAATCAAATGCTCAGGTGTACTGCTCCAACCCAACATATGTCCAGCATCGCCATGTACACGCATTTGCTGTGCATCGTGGTTTAGATTTTATTGCACATACGTATGGTGTCGCCATCTGTAGTTCAACAAAGTCCCTAGATGCACTCATGCAGTAAATATATACATACATATAGTCTAAGTATTATCTGATGTATTTTGCTCTCTGTTGTTTTCGTTCTTAAAACGCTTTTGTTCCTGTTCTGTGAGATGTTTCCATGTGAACTAAAGTTCTACAGGGTTATTGATGTTGCAGTTTTATCTCTTAGATTTTTTTTTATCACCACAGCCTTGGAGGTCAATATCTGGTTATGGGTTCTGTGCGATGTTATAATTTCCACGTTAATCCAGTCTGGAGTAAGCAGTTTTTAATGCAATACTGTATTAATGACGTTTTTTCTCCTTTCCTTACCCAGTTCGTAATATGCCCATTTAATCTAGTCAGAAATCTTCTGCATGTACTGCTGATATATACTTTGTCTTTTTTATTATTACTGTTAACTGTTGGAATGGCATAAATGCCAGATTTATTCAGAATTAATCTTCCATTATTATTATTTGTAAGTAGAATTCCATTCCATAGTATTGTGTTTCTTCTTTTATATTAGCATGTTTCAAGTGATTCATATTATAATGTTATTATACAGGGTGATCCATTTAAACCAGTACCCTGAAAAAAACATACATTTTTGCAAGGGATCGCGCAAGGAACTTCTTCTTTTTTTCAATAGAAGCAGCAACTCCTGGAGAATGAAAACCGCCACCGTGAAGAAGATTGGTAACCGTAACTGTAACTTAGCTCGTGATTTGTTTGTTGTTGCATTGTCATTCACTTGCGTGCATTCAGAAACATGCAGTACTCTGTTCCATTTTTTTTTTTAGTGAAATCGTATTGGGCAACCAATTCTGTCATCAAAATGCAGCGAGCATTTCAAAGAGAGTTTGGAGTTCAAAAAGTGCCAAGCCAGTCAACAATTCTGTCGATGGCAAAAAAACTGGAGCAAACTGGTTCTCTTCTCAGCGGAAGCGGTAGACATCACCCTCCGATGCCCCAAACGTGTGTGGACGATGTTCGGCAACGTTTACTTTAATCTCCGATGAAATTGTTGCGCAGATTAAGCCAACAGACAGGATATTCATATGGAACTTGTCAAAGGGCAGCAAAAAAAACTAATATTCGACCATTTAAAGTGCACGTAATCCATCAGCTGCAGGAACCGGACAAGGGAAAGAGAGTAAGTTACTGCAAATGGTTTCAAAATTTTCTTAATTTGTGATCTGATATTCTCTCCATCACATGGTTTACGGATGAAGCCTGGTTTCATCTGTCATGCTACATCAATTCGCAAAACAGCAGATACTGGGCTGCCAAAAACCCACACGTTATGTGTGAAACACCAATGCATTCACAAAAGGTTGGTGTATGGTGTGCGGTTTCGTCTACAAAAATTATTGGCCCCATTTTTTTCTCTGAGACTGTCAACACTAATGTTTATTGCCGCATATTCAATGAATTTGTGGAACAACTTGATGACATTGAATTGACAGAGGGCTACTTTCAGCAGGATGGCGCTACCTGTCACACATCAAAAGTCTCAATGGAACTCATAACCAGCTTCTTTGATGACAGATTAACTTCAAAAAACATATGGCCTCTCCAATCTCTGGACTTAACTTCCCCTGACTTTTTTTATGGGGCTACTTAAAGGATAGAGTTTACAAAACCCATCCAAAAGCATTGGATGCATTGCGTAAAACAATCACGACTGAAATTGGCATGTTACTGCTTGTACTCTACATGAGACATCACTGAATATGGTGCGGCGTGTTCAACTGTGTTTACAAGAAAATGGAGGACAATTCCAACATTTGCTTTGATAAAATGATTCTCCAATATCACATGTATAATTCTCAACTTACTGTATGATTTTGTTGTTATTTATAAAAAAGTTATAAGTAAATCACATGGTACTGGTTTAAATGGATCACCCTGTATATGGAATTAATTGGTTTTCTGTTATATCCAAATTCCTGAGGAGTTTTTCAATCCATTTAAGCTCGTTGAAC
This sequence comes from Macrothele yani, assembly GCA_039090855.1. NCBI lineage: Eukaryota > Metazoa > Arthropoda > Arachnida > Araneae > Macrothelidae > Macrothele > Macrothele yani. The sequence goes on from CM076996.1 coordinate 124,195,858, forward strand.
TCTTAATATTTTACTGGATGAGTATGTAATGGCTCTTCTGATGTAAAAGTATAATGCAGCTGTCTTGTATCGCCATGACTGTTGAGAATCCTTCAGGATTAATTGCAGGAATAAATGATGGTTTTTGGTAAACCGAATATTCAATATTACCATTGTAATTAAATATAAAAATATCAAGAAAGTTTAGCTGATCATTTATTTCTTTTTCTTTGCTAACCTGTATTGATGGATTTATTAGTGAAGTTGTCTAACTCATAATCCAAATGATGCCAGAACAGTAAAATATTGTCCACATATTAAGATATAAGTAAGGTAAGTATATATTTGAGTGGTTTAATATTTTATTTTTGATGTCTTGAAGAATAACTTTTGCTAATAGCCCAGAGATTGGAGATCCCATCGGGGCACTATATTGTTGTTTATAAATCACATTGTCAAATGTGAAATAATTATTTGCAACAAATAATAGGGCAGATACGATACTATTTCTGATATTTTCGTTAAGTTTTTCTTCTAATTTGGAGTTGATTAATTTGATAGCTATATCAGTTGGGGTATTGGGATAAAGAAAAATGACATCCAGGCTGATCATAATGAAATTAGAGGTTTGTATTGCTTTCATCCTCTTGATAACTTCGATAGCATTTGTGATACTGGCCTTGTGGCTATTATAGAATGGTTTTTGAAAATTAAATAAGGCCCTCTCCAAGTTAATAGTTGGTAACAAGTTCTTATTTACAATAGGCTTAATCGGTCTGGCCCTCTTATGCATTTTAAGTTTACCAAAGATGTTTGGTATACAGGCTCCGACAGATGGGTAGCATTTATTTTTAATGGTTGCTAACAAATCACTGTGGTTTTTAATGTGAGCCAAATTCTTAAAAATACTGTCGATAGGATCTGTTTTTATGATTATGGCATTTTAAGTTATTGATTGCCTCATTCATCTTGTTGTTATACTCATCAGTATTTAAAATGACAATCTGCTTAGATTTGTCTACCATAATACATTTGATGGTAGGATTGTTTTGCAACTTCATTAGGGCATCGCTCTCGTACGTGATTCTAGGATTTACATTTGCGTTATACATATTGTTGATAGTACTTACAATTCTTTGAATAAAGCTCATGTTGAGAATTGGCTTCTAGCTGCTTAATTCAATTACTAATCAAAAACTACTATTATGGGAATTCTTACTAGGAAATTTTTTATTTAAATTGCAAATTTTCAGAGAAAACTTTTCTCTTTCTTCAGGCTGTCTTTTGTAGTCACTTATTCCTATCACTATTGCGGTTACGGTTATTTTTCATCAAATCCTGCCAGGTGTTAGGCAGGGAAAATCCTCTGTAGTCAATGATGATTTAACTTTCTTTTTGAAAATTGCTTTGGAAACTGATGACTTTAAGGGAATCCCAATCCATGCTGTGACTAGTTTCTCTAACATGCCTATCTAAACCAGTCTTGTTGGAGCAATTTTTTATAGCAGCTTTAGGCTCTGCTGTAAGAGTTTCTAGTCTGCGACCTGTTTCATCTATGTAAGATAGTCCACAACTACATTTTACTTCATAGACTACACCTTGCATTTTTAAAATATCTTCTTCTCTTTTTCTCTTTGAACTATTTTAGGGAAAAATTTCTTAACCTTGTTCTCTAAACTTGGAGCTAGCCTAATACTGTACTTCTTACTAATTCTCTTTAAGGACTCAAATAAGCCTTTGTGATAAGAATTTTTTTTTGTGAATTTTACTTGTTGCTTTTGCGGGTTCTTCATACCATTAAAATTCAGAAGTTTCTCAATTTCTCCTTTAGGATAGTTATTTTCTGCAAGTATGACTTTAAGTTCTTCTTTATGTGCTTCTTTCTTATCTACTGTAAAAACTATTTTATTATTTTTTTCTAAAAACTGACTTGCCACATTCTTCTTAATAGAAACTGGATGATATGAATTGAAATTCAATAGTCTATTAATATTCATTGGTTTTTTATACCAACTAGTGAGGAATTTTCCATCTTCATAATAGATAGTAATATCTAAGAAGTTTATGCTTCTTTCTTTTTGAAGTTCAATAGTGAACTTAAGGGAATCATCTAATTCATTGAATGAGTCTAGAATTCTTTCTTGAACAATTTCTGAGCTATCTATTATAAATAAGATGTCATCCATGTATCTGCTATATAGGCAGAAGTATGTAGGTTGTACTAGTATTTTTCTTCGAGTTTTCCCACATAATAGTTAGCTGAGAGTGGGGAACCCATAGCTAGTCCAGATTTTTGAATTAAATTTTTTTTTCTCAAATTGAAAGTACTTGTTCTGCAAAGAGAAGGTAAGCATTTCAAAAATTCCAACTAATATGTTTCTATCTTTGTTGTGAAAAACTATTAGGTCTGCCAAGTCATCTGCTATAAAGTCTATAAGTTGATCTATATTGATGTGAGTTTACATAGACACGATGTCTAAACTACCCATAGTAGGAGAATCTAAGTTAGGAAGAAGTTCTAATTATTCTTTTAGCTGCATTGAATTTTTGATCAAGTTAGGTACAAGATTAAAATGTACGTACCATTTTAAATCTTGTAGGATTTCTGTTTGCAATAGGTAACTATTGGAGAACGCTCTCAATTTGTGTGATAAGGTATTCGGTTTCAGGAATTTTTTGCTGATAAGCATATTTCACACCTCTTCCTAAAGATTCTTATTGTTAATCTTTTTCTCAGTATGATTTTAGCAATATTTAGCATTCTTGTATCTCCAAGGATGTTGAGAACCCTGAAGGATTCTCAACACCCTTGGAGATACAAGACAGCTGCATTATACTTTTACATCAAAAGAGTCATTACACACTCACTCAGTAAAATATCGGAGTTTAACAAGCTTAAATAGGCTGAAAAAACTGCTGAGGAACTTGGATATAACAGAAAATCAATTAATTCCATATATAATAACAAAGATAGTATGAAGCACTTTGAAACATGCTAAATAATATGAAAGAAGAAAAACAATACTATGGAAAATTTCCATACTTAGTACTATTATAAAAAAAGGAATGTTATAAAAATGGTATCAACATAGCAGAAACAGTCACTGATAATGGAATCCTACTTAACAAATAATAATAGTGGCAGATCAATTCTGAATAAATCCGGTGTTTATGCCATTCCAACAGTTAACAGTAATAATCAAAAAGACAAAGTATGTATCAGCAGTACACGCAGAAGATTTCTGACTAGATTAAATGAGCATATTACGAACTGCATAAGGAAAGGAGAAAAAACGTCATTAATACATTATTGCATTAAAAACTATTTAATTCCAGATTGGATTCACACGAAAATTATAACATCATGCAAAAACCATAATCTGACCTCAGAGGCTGTGGTCATAGAATAATCTAAGAGATATAATTGCAACATTAATAGCCCTGTAGAACTTCAGTTTGCATGGAAACATCTCACAGAACTGGAACAAAAGCATTTTAAGAAGAAAGAAAATAACAGAGAGCAAAATACATCAGATAATACTTAGACTATATGTATGTATATATTTACTACATCCGTGCGTCTAGTGACTTTGTTGAACTGCAGATGGCAACACCATACATATGTGCAATAAAACCTAAACCACAATGCGTGATGAATGTGTCTACGTGGCAATGATGGACATATGTTGGGTTGGAGCAATACACCTGAGCATTTGAGTGCAGTATCTACCATGACCGTGCACCTACCACTGAAGATGGCTATAAATATCAGTAGAAATTAGTTTGGTGCTTTGCAATTGAGACGATCATTCATCTATGATATTTTTATTCTTTTTAATGTTCCGCTTGTGTTTTAACTCTTTTATTTTTTCCATTTTATTGTCTAAATTCACCTCTTTGAATTTTGTCCTATTCAGATTTTAAGGTATCTTGAATTCATTCTATTCTTGAACGATATAATGTACAGTATTCACACTCTCTCGAATAAGTTCGATACTTACGGCAATATCTGCTGTGGACGACTAGTGAATGCAGTCATTATATGAGTGCATAGGTAAACCCTTCAACAACTTCTGTTGTTGTGAGTTGAAAATAATGCTCATTATTTTATTGGTTTTAATTTTAACAGTTATGCTCCATTTGAGACTTAACATCAAGTAATGATCTCCTGATAGTCGAACTTATAATAACGTGTGAAGCAGTAGTGAATGACGTTTAATGCACTGATTATTTAGTGATTTCTTAGCCATGTAGAGATGTGTTCTTCGCAAGTTAGTGAAATTTGAACTACAGTATAGAAAAAGTTTGGTTTTCTCATTCAAGCTAGAACTGTGCGTCTCCTGTAAAAAAAACTTTCGGTGTTAAACAAGTCTCAGGCCTACAGAGTGGAAGAAATATTCTCTTAATATGTGGTAAATACATCATGATAATTAATACAGCTATCAGACATCACTGAATTGACTGTAATTACTGTTTCACACGTGAATTCAATCACATCAGAAAACTTGGTGATGTAGTGGTTAGCATACTCGGGCACTATCCGGGAGACGAGGGTTCGATACCCACTCCACGGCGATGAAATTTTCAAGTTTTCTGATGTGATTGAATTCACATGTGAAACAGTAATTACAGTCAATTTAGCGATGACTGACTGCTGTGTTAATTATCATGACATATTTGCCACGTATTATGAGAAGAATATTTTTTCCACTCTTTATTTCTGAACAACTGGAGATTTACTCAACAACGCTAGATGGCAGCAGAATCTGCATTAATTAAGAACATGATCGGAGAATATTCCAAAGCTCTTAACACTCAGATAATTGCGAATTCGCCGTCGTGGGTGGTGCAACAGATAACATGCTCGAACAGTAATCAGGAGATGCGGGTTCGATTCCCGCTCCACGGTGATGAAATTTTCAAGTTTTCTAAAGTGATTTGATTCACGTGTGAAACAGTGATTACAGTCAATTCAGCGATGACTGACTGCTGTGTTAATTATCATGACAGTATTTTCCTTTTAAAATACAGTACTTACAATGTACACCGATGAGCCATTACATTATGAGCTGTAGGAACCCCTTTAGACCACAAAACAGTGGCCACTCAGAGAGGCATTGATTTGATGAGGTAGCAAATAGGTATCCTGGGGTATCTGGTACCATAATGTCAATAGCAGGTCCTCCAATTTCCGTACATTTTAGAGCAGTGGTGATTTAGCACAAACCCACTTTTCCAAGTCGAACCGTAAATTTCCAATTTGGTTCATGTCAGATGAATTTGAAGGCCAAGACATTAATAGAAAGTCACCAGCATGTTCCTTGAACCACTCCTTGATGATTCTGGTAGTGTGGCATGGTGCATTATCCTGTTGGTAATGGCCATCACCAGCAGGGAACATGGTTGCCATGAATGGGTGAACTTGGTCCGCAACGATGTTCAGATACCTGATAGTTCTCAGGGATTGTGTTGTTGGGATAATGGGGCCTAAAGTGTCCTAAGAAAATATCGCCCACAGCATACCTCTGGCCTGTTTCCACTCAACAGTGCATCCAGGTGCCATAACCTCCATTGGTAATCGACATATCCATGCTCAGCCGTCTACGTGATGCACCAGGAATCTTCATTAGACCAGGCCATTTTCTCCCAATCATCCACAATTCATCTCAAAGATCTTTGGCCCATTTCATGCATTGTTGGCGATGATGTGAAGTGAGCATGGGGACCCGGTTGGGTCTTCTGCTACGCAGGCCCATGCCCAGAAGGCTGCAATGAACTGTGTGCTGTGACACATTGCCCTGATCACTACTGTTGTAGCTGTGGGTGATTTGTCACACTGTGGCCCTGCTATCGAAGTGAACAATGCGTGACAATCTTCGCTCCTCTCTGTCATCAATGAGCTGCAGACAAGACTCAGCTGGACGATGGTTCGTCATTTGGCGATCTGTGTGCCACTTTTGATACATACTCACTACAGCGGTACATGAACAACACACAAGCCGCGCTGTTTTGGAGATCGTAGTTCCGAGGCACCGTGCCATCACAATTTGTCCTTTATCGAACTGTAATAAATCGGCAGCTTTTCCCATTCTGACTCCGAACATTCTACTAACTGAAAGCTGGTTCTCAGGTTGTATATGTACTGCTCTATGAACTTTACCTGTGCCACCGTTCGGTCTCCAGGCGCACTCATTTCTCTAGGCCGGGGGTGATCATAATGTAATGGCTCATCAGTGTATGTATTCCCCTGCATGCTGCAAAATACATATCAATTAACTATGTTACATCTAATTTTTGATCCAACTATGTTGCAACTAATTTTTGATTTATGTTACACCCTGAATTTCAAACCATATGTACTTATCACTCATTGTTTAAATAAATCAGTCTGCAGTGTTTGGCTGCAAAAACTAGAATTTTGTTGACCAAACAGTGGGAATTAAACCAACTGAAGCCCACAGAATCAATTGAACCAGTACCAGTTTTGCAAACTAACATTCTTGGTGTTTTCATTGGCAATCCAGTTTGCTAATTTCCTCCTCCTTTCTCAAAAGTTCCCTTATTTGCATTTTGTCTACTCTGAAGATTGCAAAAATCACCAAAATATGGGGTTTTTTTCTAAGGAATAAAAGGATATAATATGTTGAATTTTCGTGTAGCACCCCTACCCTTTCTCAAGACTACAGTTTTAGCAGGTGTTGCCATTCGTGCAATAAATTACTATAGCTGTAGTCCTGAGGCAGGATAAGGGTGTTACCCCAAAAATTCGACATATTATTTCCTTTTATTCCTTAGAAAGCACCCATAATTTGGAGATATTTGTAATGCATTAAGTCTGGGAATAGCCACATCATCAATTATTACCAAGTTTATACTCAGAAGTATTCAGCAATAAGTCACACAATCAAAATTTCCTTTTCGGTCACCTTTAAAATTTTCATTTTTTTCTTTCAGTGTTCATTGTTTTATTTTTTCACCATTTTCAAAATCAACAAGTACCCAAACAAGAATTGTGTACATTTGCTACAAGCTATGCAAACACAAAATTACAGGTAAACTAAAAAAATAGTGTCAGTTGACAACAAAATGAGACAATGAGCAGATTCACTTTCAGAAAGAGGTGGTTGGCTGTATGTACCCTTCATGTTCAAGGTCTCATGCTGGTTCTCCAAATAATGTGAAAAAATTGGTCACAAAATAAACTTTGGGCACCTATCAAAAGTAGCTTCCTGACATTAAAGAAGAATGGGGATTTGAGCTGTGTATTAAATTATCTTAGTAATGTAGCAAAGGGGGTTCTGGAATGTGCTTCTTAAGTATCTAGGTTAAGTTTTTCCAGTTTTAAGAAATGGTAGGTCCTATTGAAACCACAGACTAGCATTATATAACAAATTAGAGCAGCAATTGCTAATGGCATTTTATTTTGCATGGATCGGTTTTGAAATCATAAACAGTATATTTAAATGCCAGTAAAGGAAACTAAAATAGGATCATGGTTTCAGCCACTAAGGATCTTGTCAGCCATCAAACCTTCTATTATGTTCTGTTCTTGATCAGTTTTTGAAATTCTCATCAAAGGGTCTTGTGTTTCTATCCTTTGGCTGGATTCTGCTGAATTTTTGGAAAATTTTAATTGGGCCATTTATATTTTAGCAAAAAAATAATGGTTGTTTACAGTGGCATCGCTTGCCCATTTGGGTTGAGTGTTCACTGTTATGGGAAAAAACATGCAAAAATTTTATCATGTATACCGAGCTGCAAAATTCACTCATTGATTTTGAACATACGAAAGCATTTCTTTTATTTAGCTGCCATCTAATAATTTGTGGTAAAGATATTTACATGCACTTCATTGTAAAAAAAAATCTGAATTTCCTGTGCAAATACTAGAGTGATGAAAGAATTTTTGGTAGTTTTTTTATAAGTCTTAAATGCGGCACGAGGCTTACCTTCTTTAGCCCGCTTTACACAATCTGCAAAAGCTCTGGTAGAAAATGGGACACTTAGTACATTGTAAACCTAAATGGATGTCAAAATTCAAATTGTATATTTAAATCTGTGCTCATAAACACGGATTCACACAACGGCAGAAAAACAGTAACTCGTAGCAGAACGTTGAGTTGTGTTTATCACTCCACGCTATTCCAAATGCAAACAAGTATAACTAGTGGTGCTTTTTCTAAACACACATCCCCTGGGAATATAAACCTCTGCGTTGAAACCACGAGGGAATAAAAGTATGACCTGTAGCACCATCTGCAGCGCTTTGAATTACAGTTGCTTTAACGACTTGGGGTGTCCGCTGGTAAAATAGCACTCCTGCAGCTGCAAATATTACTACGTTTTGTTTACTGCATGAAGCAACGAACCTCGACCTCCTCACAAAAATATTGCACAAGGGAATTAAGTTTAGCAATCAAACTTTGGCAAGTCTTATTGAAAATACATTAAAAATATATATACATATATAACAGCAACTCGTATCTCAACATTGAATTGCAGTGCCCCTTGGGACTCAAGTAATGTTCATTTTAACTGGCACACCCTAAGAGTTCCGCCGTTATGTTTGAAACCACAGAGAAATAAGAACGTGGCCTGCAGCGCCATCTGGGCAGTGCTTGTACCACAGTTGCTTTACGATCGGGTGTGCGAATATGAACCTTTTCTTCTTCATGAAAACATTATATGAGGAAATTAATTTTAACCACCACTCGAAGCCTTAGGATGAACTCTGGCAAGTTTTATTAGAAATAAATCCAAAAAAATAATATTGATGATATAGGTTAAATTGCGATTTTGTGCGGGTGTGTGCAGCACACCTAGCACACCCCGAATATTTGGCCCCTGGTTGTTTATATTTTTACTGAAATATGGTATAATTTTCCTACATTTTCTTAAAATATAAACGACCAATTAAAATTTTCCGAAAATTCAGCAGACTCCAGCCAAAAGATGACAGCACAAGACCACAGCCCTTTGATCAGAAATTTCAAAGGCTGATCAAGAACAGGACAACATACATGATTTGCTGACTGACGAGCTCCCTAGCAGCTAGAATTATAGTGCTGTTTTAGTTTCCATAATTTATTGGCATTTAAATAAATATGATCTTTATGGTTTCTAAAATGGCCTACACAGACCAGTAGATTTGTAATGGGGATCCTGGAAACAAAAAGTCACCTTGCTTTCATCTGTAGAAACTAAAGAAATGATCTCTTCACAGAAAAAAAACTTCAGATCTGCCCCCCCCCCCCGAACTTTCTTACTTTTAATAATCAAGATCACTCACCATCTGTTATTTGGAGGTAAATATACCGACGTGTCACTACATTATGACCACCCCCAGCCTAGAGAAATGAGCGCACCTGGAGACCGAACGATGGCACAGATGAAGTTCACAGAGCAGTATATATACAATCTGAGGGCCAGTTTTCGGTTAGTAGAGTGTTTGGAGTCAGAATGGGAAAAGCTGCAGATTTATCGGAGTTTGATAAAGGACAAATTGTGATGGCATGGCACCTCAGAACTACGATCTCGAAAACAGCGTGGTTTCTGGGTTGTTCACTTGCCACTGAAGTGAGTACATATCAAAAGTGGCACACAGATCGCCAAACGACAAACCATCGTCCAGCCATGTGTTGTCCATAGCTCATTGATGCCAGAGAGAAGGGGAGACTGTCGTGCATTGTTTGCAAGGCCACAGTGTGACAAATCACCTGCAGCTACAACAGTGGTGATCAGAACAATGTGTCACAGCACAGTTCATCGCAGCCTTCTGCGCATGGGCCTGTGTAGCCGAAGACCCACACTGGCCCCCATACCCACTGCATGTCATCGCCAACAACGCATGCAATGATCCCAAGGTCATCGAGATTGGACCATGAATGATCGGAAAAAAAGTGGCCTGATCTGATGAATCAAGATTCCTGGTGATCACGTTGACGGCCGAGCATGGATATGCTGATTACCAACTGAGGCTATGGCAGCTGGATGCACTGGGGGGGGGGGGGCGGTGGTGGCGGTGTTATGTCATGAGAGATGTTTTCATGGGACACTTTAGGCCCCATTCTCCCAATAGCACAATCTCTCACAACTGTCAGGTATCTGAACATCGTTGCGGACCAAGTTCACCCATTCATGGCAACTGTGTTCCCTGTTGGTGATGGCTATTACCGACAGGATAATGCGCTATGCCACACTTCCAGAATCATCAAGGAGTGGTTCGAGGAACATGCTGGTGACTTTCTGTTAATGCTGTGGCCTCCAAATTTACCTGATATGAACCCAATTGAACATTTGTGGTTTGACTTGGAAAAGCGGGTTCACGCTAAATCACCACCACCCCGAAATGTACGGAACTGGAGGATCCGCTGTTGACATTATGGTACCAGATACCCCAGGATACCTTTTGCCACATCATGGAATTGATGCCTCCCCGAGTGGCCGGTTTTTTGTGGGCTAAAGGGGTTTCTACAGCTAATTAGGTAGGTGGTCTTAATGTAATGGCTCATTAGTGTATACAGGACCACGTATACTTTGAAACTGGAGATCACAAAACTGTCAGCTATTTCAGAGTGTCCATTAAGGAAATTTTATGGTATAAAAAAACAAAATCGATCATGGTTCTATCCAGTATAGATTCTGCCTTTCATTATCAGTTAGTTTTCTATAGTTTTCCTTATTCATGTCACTGGGCTAGTGGGTGAGGTACATGTGACCACTAGATCCAATTTGAAAAGTTCTTTCTGTATCAGATACAGCTCCTGGTGAGAAATGTTCTACATGTAATTTCTAATTTTTGATAGAGGATAATTTGGCCACCAGGGGCAGAAGTTTTTTTTTTTTTTTTTTTTTATGTATTTGCAGCAAAACCTGAGCTTTGGAAAACTCGACTTATACCAATACTGGGGCCTTGCACCATAAAAATCGACCAATCAACCAACCAATGTCGCTCACCTCAGAAAACCTTTTGAGGTTACCTTCTGCTTAAAATAATTCATAGTTTCTCCGCCAGAGGGCGTAGAAGTATATCTTATTTTTATCGATATCTCTGCTTCTGAGAGTCTGATTTAAAAAATTCTTTCTTTATCAGAGAGTATTTCCAGTTTAGAATGTTTCTCATATAACAAGTAAAGGTAACTTGATCACGCTAGTTATATTAAATGAAAAATTTTACAAGAAAGTTCGTAAGTTGGGAGCTTTCAAGATCTTAGGTCTTCATCACACCAAATACAAAATTAACAAGATTTGGCGTGATGAAGACCTAAGATAAGGTCGAAAGCTCCCAACTTACGAACTTTCTTGTAAAAGTTTTTCATTTAACGTAACTAGCGTGATCAAGTTACCTTTATTTGTTAATATTGTTACGTGTTTTGCCCATCATCGTCATGTTTCTCATATAATTTAAAAATTTTCTAAATGCACAAGTCTGCCCTAGAGAGCATAAGCTCACGTTTCCATTTACAGCAATATCGGCGGGATTAAAACGCCAACTGAAAAAATTCCTTTTTGGTCAGATATTACTATGAAAATTTTTCGTGTACATTTCCTTCCTAAAATAATGCACTATTTTGCCGCTAGAGGCACTGATATTTAATCTGCTTTCCTCAATATCTCTGCCTCTAAATGTTAGATTTAAAACATTATTTTAACACCAGATACCATTTAGTTTGTGGAACACTTTAGGATTGTACTTGAGGAGTTGTTTGTAGTTCTGTCACTAGGTGGGGTTTGTGTAGCTCTGTTTGAAGTTGTATCTCTGCTTGTTTTGTGTCTATTGAGAAATTTATATTTTTACTCTATGTTATTCACTACAATAAAAATGGGAAACATTGTCCTCTTTAAATAATGCACAGCTTTCCCGCTAGGGGACGTTAATGCCAAAACCTTTTTCTCGCCAGCTCTGCTTCCAGGAGACATACTTGAAAAGTTTTTTTCCTTAGCATAGCTTTTGCCACAAAGAATAATGTTTGCATATTTTCAACTTTTCCATTATGCAAAATTTTTCTGCTAGGAGATGTAAAGTTATATCATATTTCCTTCTATATTTCTTCATTTAACTGTTCTATTTGAAAATCTCTTTGTCTCAGATACCTTCCTTCTGCTATGAGAAACTTTTTGTGCATAATTTGTTAATTTTTGTAGCATACTTTTTAGCTGGTGGTGGAAGTAACTGTTTCTATTTCTGGAAGTTTTATCAATTGTAGAAATCCAGTTGATTTTTATTTTCTAATTGGTTCCATTGACTATGAATGGCTTTGATAAATTTTATTCACATCAGAAAGGATTCTAAATATGTGCTCATTACAACCGAAAATTTGGGTGTCATCTTTCTTGTATTTTGCTGCAATCAGTTATAGACTTAAAAACAAATCTTGGTCTCTGATATTAACCATTTTCCAAATCCATTTGCTGTTAATAAATAATGCTGAATTTTGGGCTACATTATGTACTGCATTTGTGAATGTAGTTCAGGCAGTACATAGTGTTATATGGTAAAGCTGACCTTGTGTTCAAGTATGTTTGACAATTACTAGGGCCTTGTTCTCAAACTTAAATAAAAATCTACCAGCTGAAAAAAATCAATCTACATATTTGACCTACAATAATAATGTAATTAAATAAACAAGTAACATCAAGTTTAAATGCTTCAGATACATTTTTTAATTCAGCTTGTTTTTAAAGCAGTTTTTCATGAACTATGTATATATTGGAAATTTTTGGAATGAGAATGTGATTACCCATAAATGTGATATGAGAGAGTTGCTTAACTTTCTGAGCTACATATTTGTCTGTCTGTAAATATGGCCCGTGGATCTCAGTTAAACTTGTGTCTGTGAATATTTCTCCTAAGAGATATGTTGATGTTTGTAATTTCTGAAAGTGTTCCCATTGACATGATCTGAGGTTGTTGCTAAAGTTTGTTAGCCATGACATGTTTTTCTACAAACATGACCAGCAAGTGTTGCTAAAATTGCTTATATGTGACATAAAAGTGTTGCTTAAATTGCTGGGTTACAAATTTACAGTGAATTCAGCATATGGATATTGATTAAGCTTGAGGTCTCTAAATATGTCTCCTGAGGGATTTGCTAAAATTTATGAACTTTGAAAGTGTTTTTCCATAGGAATGGTATGAAGTCCCATTAAAATGACACAAAAAGAGTTTCTAAAGTGTGTTATCTCTCGAAGGTGTTTTAACATAGACCTGGTACAAAAGAGGTTGCTAAAGTTTATGATCTCTGATTTTTTCTATAGTGGCGCACACACGAGGAGGGTCAGCTAGGTCCGGATCTGTCCCAAAAAGGCCCAAGTCCTTAAAACAAATTATTTTCTTTTAAAATATATTCCGACTATGGCTAAATTAAAAAAAATGGATTCTGCGCATGGTTTTATAAATTTTGTATTTTCGTTATGATCAATTATTTTTCTGTCAGTCTTAGTTTTCGTTCATCTGTGTTGACTGATGCTAACATTCATTAAGAACGTACATACATACACTATATTATCAAGAGTATTCTAACGCTACCAAATATTTACATAAATGTGAAGAACGGTTGCGCAGGAAGGTGCGCGCTGTGTAAGTGGGGAGGTACATATACTGCATATAAAGCTGAGATGATTTGTCATGTTATTAGTAATTTTGAATAGATATGCTGCGTGGATGTGAACTTTCCGAGTTTCCATATGGAGCAGTTCAGCTAAAATAAACACACCAAAATTAATTGTGAGTGATGTCATGAAGAGATGGAAGCAGGACGGTGCAACAAGAGTTAAAAAAAGTTCAGGAAAGCTGCACAAACTGATGGAACGTGGCAGAAAAGCCATGGTAATAAATGTTAAAAAATCCCGTTCTTCCTCTGCAGCTTCCATCACTGCTGAAGCAGGAAATGCTTGTAACGGCTCGGTTAGTACCATAACTATCCACAGAGGGTTGCACAGTGTAGGTTATTATTCTGTTGCAGCGACACGCAAGCCACACATCACTATTATAAATGCGAAGTTCCATTTGGTGTGGTGTGTCTTCCGTCGTTCCTGGACTGTTGGCGACTGGAAAGCTGTTTTTTGGAGTGCTGAATCAAGTTTTTAATTCTTCCAATCTGGTTGATGCATTTAGATTTGGTGACAGCCCGGTGAACCATTTTCGTCGGACTGTGTTCTTCCAACTGTTAAGTTCGGCGGAGGCTTCATCGTGGTATGGAGTCTTTTTTGTGGATGGGTCTCTTCCTTTTGGTTGTTACACCCCAAACCATCAACTCTGAAGTATACCTCGACATTCTGGACAATTTGGGCTTACCAACAATGTGGCAGTATTATGGAAATGACCGTTGTCTCTTCCAACACGATCCGGCTCCCTACCAGACTGCACGGCATGTGCAGGACTGGTTTCTTGAAAATGAGGTAAAATTGTTGGACTGACCTGCTTAGAGTCTTGATCGTAATCCTATATAACACCTCTGGGATGAACTGGAGCTGCGGATACAAAATCGACCACAACGACTGTCTTCACTCTCCACTCTGGCAGCAGATTTACAGGAAGAATGGGGAGCTAGTCCTGCCGAGACCTACCGGAAATTCGTTGATAGTATGCCTCGACGTGTTGCCAATGTCATACAAACAAAGGTGGACAGACTAATTGCGGTAATAAAGCCATTTGTCCCAAAACATTTACATTCATATATATAATCATCATCATCATTGTCAACCATTATCAATCCACTGCTGGACGAAGGCCTCCCCAAGTTTCCTCCACAACGGTCTGTCTTGTGCCAGTCTCCTCCATGTCACCCCTGCATATTTTCGAATTTCATCCAACCATCTCCCATGTGGTCTTCTTCTGGGTCTTTTCCTATCTCTTGGAATCCAATCTAAAATTTCGGCTGTCCATCGATGATCTGTCCTTCTGGCAGTATGTCCAGCCCATTGCCATTTCAGGGATTTAACTCTGATCATGATGTCTTCCACTCTTGTCATTTTTCGGATCCACGAGTTCCTCTTCTTATCTCTCCTGGTTACACCAAGTATGCACCTCTCCATGCTTCTTTGAGTTGTCTGCAGCCTTTGTATGTCTCTTTTAGTTAAGGTCCACGTCTCTGCACCATACGTAAGCACTGGAAGGATGCATTGATCAAACACTTTTCTTTTAAGACATAATGGCATATCGCTCTTGAAAATTATGCTGTTTCTTCCAAAAGCTCTCCAGGCAAGTTTTGTACGCCGATTAATTTCTTCATCAATGTGACCCTCACTTGATATCTGCTGTCCAAGATAAGCGTACGTGTCTGTTATCTCCAGCTTTTCTCCATCAATCGATAAATCTTCATTTCTTGTAAAAGCATTGAACATCACTTTTGTCTTCTGAAAGTTCATTTTTAATCCCACTTCTTTACTCTTGTCAGCAAGTTCCTGGATCATACTCTGCAGCTCTGATGGGCTAGTTGCAAAAATGACTACGTCATCAGCAAAACGAAGGTGGGTTAGATAATCTCCATTAATCTTTATCCCCTTGTTTTCCCAGCTCAGTGACTGAAAAACACCCTCCAATGTGGCGTTAAAGAGCTTCGGAGATATGGTGTCACCTTGTCTCACTCCCTTTCCAATTTTTATGTGTGTTGTATTTTCAAACAGCCTAATCTTTGCACTTGCATTTTCATAGATGTTATTAATAATATTAATGTATGCATCTTCAATACCGCAGGTTTTCAGAGCCATTGTAACTGCTGATGGTTTCACCGAATCAAAGGCTTTTTCATAATCGATAAAAGCCATGCACAATGGAAGTTCATATTCCCTCGCTCTTTCAATTAGTTCTCTCAGCACATGGATATGATCTATTGTGCTGTAGCCACTCCTGAATCCAGCTTGTTCTCTCGGTTGAGCCATGTCCAGTGTTACCTTCAAGCGGTGTGAAAGAACTTTAGTGAAGATTTTATAAACTACTGATAGGAGGCTGATAGGTCTGTAGTTTCCGAGATCCTCAATGTCACCTTTTTTATGTAGCAGGATCATTGTAGCGATGTTCCAATCCTCAGGAATCTTTCCTTCATTAAGGCATCGAGTGAAAATTTGGGCGAGTACTGTTTCGATTTCTCCACTTGCTTCTTGTATGATGTCTACAGTAATTCCATCTTCTCCTGGAGCTTTTCCCCACTTCATGTTCTTGATTGCATGTGCAACTTCTGCTGGAAGGACTGGAGGAACTCTGGTACTGGTATCTTTCATGATGTCTGGAGTGCATGTATCATCCCTTTCATATAATTTGGAGTAGAAATCTTTCACTCTTGTCAAAATTTCGCCTCTATTTCTTGTTGCAGAACCATCTTCTTTTCTCAGTGCCATAATCTGTTTTCTTCCCTTACTGAGATGTCCCTTTGCTATCTTTAGGCTTTGGTTGTTTTCAATTGCTTTCCTCACTAGTTCACAGTTGAATTTTCTTACGTCTTCAGTGATACTTTTTCGTACTGTCTTGCATAGCTCTATATATTCCACTTTGGAAGTCACATCTTCTTTAGTTGTCCTCATCTCTCTTCTTTTTTGCATCAACATTTTCGTTTTTCCTGATAATTTATTTACATGCAACTTGTTCTTAGACCCAGCTAATTTTGTTGCTGTTTCCATAAGAGCTTTGGTTACTTTTCTGTTAACTTCAGAGATGTCCACTTCTTCCGATGTTAGGCCTTCTAAAGCAGAGAACCTGTTCTTCAGTTCCAACTTGAAGGTATTGTGGTGTTTTTTAAGGTTGGTTATGTCAATACATTTTGTTTGTCTTATGAGCTTGCCACGTTCAAGTTTAGTGTTGAGGTGCATCTTACATCTCACCAATCTATGGTCACTACCTGTGTTGAACTTGTTTAGCACACTGCAGTCTTCTATGACGAATTTATTGTTACACATAATAAAATCAATTTCACTTGTCGTCCCATTTGGATGTCTCCATGTCCATTTCCTGTGCGGCTTTTTCTTGAAGAAGGAGTTCAAGATGAAAAACCCTTCTGCCTCTGCAAACTCAACGAGAGTATTTCCACGCTGGTTTCTGTTGCTGTGACCGAATTTACCTACTGAAGTTTCATTCTGTTGCTGTTGCCCTATTTTTGCATTGAAATCTCCCATAATTATTTTCAAGTGCTGCTTACCTTTATTATTTAGATGACAAATTTCCTCATAAAATTCTTCAATTTCTTCTTCAGGATGACTTGTGGTGGGTGCATAAGTTTGAATAATCTGAGCCTGGTATCTTTTCGAGAGTTGGATAACAAGCCGTGCAGCTCTGTCAGAGGAACTTTCAACTTCTACAACTTTATCCTTCAGTTTCTTGTTTATTATAAATCCAACACCACTAGTTCTGCCAGTATCTGTCCCACGATAGTAGAAGAGATGTCCACTTTTCAGTTCGATGAGATCTTCTCCTTTTCTCCTTACCTTACTTAGCCCCACGATGTCCCACTTGATCCTTTGTAGTTCCTCTTCCAATTCAAGAAGCCTTGAATCAGAAGATAGGGAGCGTCCATTGTACGTTGCCAAGGTCAGCATCAGATGGCAGCCTAGTCCGGTCCTCCGGGGATTCTTAGCACCCTCTGCCTTCATGTCGCACTGGCCGCTGCCTTGGCCAGGTACATTCCAGCTGCCGGAGACTGAGGGCCAAGATTTAAGTTGTGGAGTCATTTTGGAGGGGTTTGGCCATAACTCACCACGCTGGCCAAGCGGGTTGGTGAGTGTGGGATAGAATTTCCTCTAATCCCGATGGTATAGTTATACCGCTATTGGCGGTCGTCAGAGCCCTTTTAGTGGGAACAGGATGCACCACGAGAAGGCGAGGTTGACATTTGTCAAGGAGAGGCTGTGATGTTACGCATCACCTGACCTTACATCCTATTCATATATATATATAATTTCATCACCCTTACTGGACAAGAAAAATGTGCTATATTTTTTATATAGATACATGTAAATCTTATTCTGACAACGGCTAAGTTAAATAAATAAATATATATATATATATATATATATATATATATTTTATATTCATATATATATAAATATATATATATATTTATTTATTTATTATATATTTTATATTCATATATATATAAATATATATATTTATTTATTTATTTATTTATTTATTTAACTTAGCCGTTGTCAGAATAAGATTTACATGTATCTATATAAAAAATATAGCACATTTTTCTTGTCCAGTAAAGGGTGATGAAATTCTTTACTGGACAAGAAAAACTTTCTTGTCAAGGGTGATGAAATTCTGTGTGCACCACTGGGTATGAAGTCCCATAGAAATGACACAAAATGAGTTGCTAAAGTTTATGATCTCTGAAAGTGTTTTTTCATAGACATAGTATGAAGTCCCATAGAAAGAGCACAAAGGAGTGCTGAAGTTTATGGTTTATGGATGTTTTAACACTGGAAAAATGTATGTGAAAGTTTATATAAATCCAGATATTGACCTCCTAAGTAAATGTACACCATTGCGTTTAGATTGATCAATGTAAAGGATGAGTATTTGCCTAAAGCAAAAAGCTGTTGTTAGTTTATGTAAGTTTGCAAGGTGACAGAAATCCATGTGAGAGTGAAACAGGTTTGTCGAAATGTGACATTCGACATCAGCAACCTCAGTTGTAGGTGACTGATGTCAGTGGCAGGCAATGCGTTAATGGAAATATGATGATCCACATCAGAAAAACATCGGTGGTAGACAAACAACAGAGTGGAAGGCCTTTAACTGCAGTTTCTAGTCTATAATTTCTCTTCTCAAAGATGTGTGATGAGAGTTTTGCTGAACTTTTTTGCCAATGAATATGCTTCCTGATTGGCATAATTATGAGGGTGATGCTTGTGTTTTGACAACCAGGCTATATGACAGTTATAACATGTTGACATTGCTTTATGTTAATTTTATTTCTAGTGGGATTATATTGTAATAAAATAAGAAAAATGCATGTGATCACTTATTATTATTACTATTATTATTTGGTTACTTATGTATATCATTCAACAGGTAATGATAAAGCATTCAGTGATGAAAAACTTTGGGAGTCATTAAAATTCATGAAAAGTGTCTCATCTCCTTTTGGAAGAAGTGCATCACCGTGCAGATCATAGAGCTGTAAGTAAAATAACCATCTTTGTTCCTGGAGATGATGATAATTGTAGTTGTTGGAATTACATGCCAGGTACACACAATATAAAATGGTCAATTATGTTTTGTAATGCTACCACCCATCCAAAAATCCTGTTACACTAAAGTTTCTGCAACAGTGTTCTATGAAAACAGTACTCACTTGGCAGTGTTCTATGAAAACGAACGCACTCTGCAAGTTATCGAGAGATCTGGGTTACGATCCCAGCAGTGTCCAGATAACAATTTTTCGGTTGCTGTGTGTTAATTAATGGAAGCATGGGAAGAGCGATGACTTTGTCTATTCACATTGTCTCCATGTATTTGGAAGATTTTCACTATCACTCTTACCCTTTGGATTTATTAGCTTTAATTTAGTAGCTTGTGCTGTTAAGCCCCACCAGATTTAGATGCCTCAGTTGCTGAGCCCATCTCTAAATATTTGTGAAGTCAGATGCTGACAGATAAACATACATGGCGCCGTGGATTGTTGGCCACCATAGCATAATGCAAATGCACTCGGCTAGTTATTGAGAAATCTGGGGTACAATCCCAGTGGTGTCTGGATACCAATTTTTTGGTTGCTGTGTATTAATTAAAGGAAACATGGAAAGAGCAATGACTTGTCTATTCACATTGTCTCCACATATTTAGAAGATTTTCACTAAACAGTACTCATTTTTAATGCAAAATATCTAAAACAGATCAGCATTCAGAGAAAGAGAGAGATTCTCTGTGTGTATGGCGTGTGTTCATTCCACAGTTTAAAATTTGTGCAGAATTTATTAAATCTGAATCACTCAAGAGCATAAAACCAACATTACCCAGTTTCTGAGTCCACAAACCATTACACCAACTTTGTGTGCCTGCAACAACTACAGTATATTAGTTCATCTGGGCAACCACTATTACCCAATCATTGGCTCTCTCCCCTTGGATCTTAGTTGTGGATTACATCTTAAGTTTGCTAGTTAGGATCAACAACTAGGATAAGTATTGGTTGACTGCTGTTCAATTTCATGAACTCTCAGATATTTCTAAAGCACTGCTTGCGGTAGAAATTTAATCATGCAGTGCAAACAGCATCGAAAATCCTTAAAAATACTTGAGAACTTCCATAGCTATAAAAGCAAGAACTGAAGGTAAATCTTGCTATTTCAGTCTCTGTCTTACTGGTCTTAATGTTATGTTATAACCAGTAAATATGTTCACATGTGCTCTAAGTTTTCTAATTATTATTTTTCTTAAGTGAAGGCCTCAATACATGATAGAAAATTGCATAACATGATTTAAACATGTATATAGCAAAATGTCCAGAGAATATTCAAAGTCATTCCTCCATACTGCATAAAACATGCAAACCAATACTAATGTAAGTACTATAGATCACTCACCTTTCATGTTCATGCCAGAGGGTCCTACATTTTAAAGAACATTTCCTACACATAATAATAGCATTTGGTCGGACTCCCGGCTCGAGGATATGTAAATTATCACTAATTCCTCTTGAAAACGAATGACATTTAAACTAGAATTAAAATCTTAAGTAACTTTAAAAAAAATTAACACTATTCAGACCCCGAACAACCAACTCTACAAACTAACACTTATACATATTCATACTTGCCAACTTTTGCGGATTATTCGTAAAATTTACTGATTTCTGCTTAATTTTACGGATAGAGGTCTTTTTTTTAGTGATTTTTTAATATTTCGATTGCTCAATCGAAATATCTCAATCCCCTGCAACCATCCACTTAGATTTTCTTCCGGACCTTACAAGCGCTGTGTCATGCAATGATGTCATCTTTGACTCGCCCGCTTCGTGACGTCTTGCGGTAGCTCTCTCTCACCACGGGAGTGCTCAAGCAACGTGCCGACACTCGACACATGCGCAGAGTCTGAGATGGCGGCCATTGCTTTTTGGAAGAAGTGCCATGGCCTGACTTGATCAAGCATTGCCACGGCCCGACTTGATCAAGCGAATGGGAACACTGATCGAGCGGTCGTGGTATTTCAGTCCCTGTAGACGCTAGTTCATCGTAGCAGTTGATTGGTCTCCTCTTGGGAGGGAAATCACAGCCAATAAAAGAGAAGGGTAAAATCTGTGTCACAGTGTTGAGCAATGTTGTTGTAGCAGCAAAAGAATACTTTCTTATGTGTGTTGTTTTTAGTGTGTGGTGGTGTTTCTTTGTTGTAGAGGTGAATTACCGGTAGAAGCGAGCTGTTAGTTTAGCTTTTATGCAAATCTGTAAAGATAAGTACTAAGATTATACCATCTCAAAGGTATTTTCAAACTTTTAAGGAAGCATATACACCGTAAAGTCCAGTGTATCAGGAAACCTAATAAAGGTGTAAAATTTGCATTTGCGACATTTGCCAAAACGATTTTAACATAGCCCACTGAGGCTGAAACGTTATTTTTTGTCATATAAATTGTCCCAAACACAAAGGTAATGTTAAGTGTACTGATAGTAACTCTAAACTGACTATGTTTTTTTAAAACATCGTATAATAGTCAAGGAGATGTAACTTGTGCCGAATTGTTGTTTACATCTTTTTTGATAGAACACATTGTGCTACTCAGTGCTGCCATCCATGCTGGTCCACTTTTTCGGCAGATGTTTCCAAAAGATGAAACTGCCAAACATTATGGCTGCAAGAAGACTAAAACGACGGCAATGTCTACCAAATGGCTTTAGATCAAACTTTCGCTGTTGTGAAACTTTTACAAAAAGGGCCATTTTCTGCAGCATGTGATCGAAGTCATGAAAGTGATTACAATATTATATAATCCTGATATACAAAATGAAGATTAGAAGGTATGTAACATACAGTTTTGGATGCAATGTGTAGTTACTCTTAAAGTGAATATTTTCTTTTTACAGGAAATGTTAGTTTGGTATTGAAACACCACAGGTTTGCAATTCTAACATTGAACATAATTAAGATTTTACCTTATGGGTTTTTTAAATTATTATTTTAAACACAAATAATACTAGTTTAGTTATTGTGGCATATGCAGAGATTTTTACTGCATATTTATTAATATAATTATGTTTTGTTTTGTGGTAAATGGTGTTTGCGCAAAAGTTATACTGATGCACATTTTCCAAAGTTGGTAAATATGCATATCTCTTTCACACTCAAGCATATCACAGCTATAATACATATGCACAACTTTCATTAAAAACACCTTTCACCACGAACACCATTACCCTTTGAAAGCAACCCTTCAAAAATTTCAATTAAAATTTGCATCTGCTTGCCTCGGGAGACAGCTACACTTCGAGTACCTTCGCACTGCGCTGCAGACATCCTCAGAAAAAGCCAGGGCTACCAACTGTTCGGCCACCAGGTGCAAAGTGAAATCCAAGGCTGTCACACGCGGTCACGCCCATAATATCCACATTATCGTGGTTCGTAGCGCAATCTATGGGAAACAAATTACCTTAAAAGCTTTATTTAATTACTAAACTGCCTTCCTCCTCTCTTGTCTCTCTCTCTTTTTTTCTTTTTTTTTCTTCGGCCTTAAACACTTGCTCATGGCTGAATCAGTTTTGATAGAGAAAAATAGACATAGAATGTGTAGTTTTAGTGACCCAAATGTTATTTCAAACCAATGGAAAGAACTGATTATCTGTTTTACAACTTTGTACGATTTTAATTAATTCAAATTTAAGAACTTTAGTTTTCGATGCAATATTGTGTAAGTGCAGTCTTGGCCTCTTTTTTTGCCAGTTTTTCAAGTGTTGATTAAATCGGTGTTTTAATTTATTCCTTGCACTACCTATATATGACACAGAAGGATTATTGCTAATAGGAATTTCGTATACACCTGATTTTTCTAATACCTTTTTATTGCCTCTATTATTTTGTACAATATTTTTATAGTATTTACACTGTTTCTCAATTGCAAATTATACTTAATGCATAATTTATTAATTTCAGCTGAAACACCTTTAGTATAAGGTAAAGAACCCATAAATTGAAATTGCTTATTCTTGTTCACTTTCTTTTGTGCAATTACTCCAATACATTCCTATATTTATTTTTTCATTTCTAAAGTCCACCTGTCAAAATCTCTAGTTGAATACCCATACGCCTCAGAAATCTTTTTAACAAATTTTAGTTCATCGCCTCTATAACAATCATTCGAGGAATGTGTGAATGCTTTTTTAATCAACGTTTTGACACCATTATTTTTGTGAAACAAAATTGTACTAACATAATTATATATTGTATATTATACAAACAGAATTATGGAGGACCAATGGAATCACCGCTTTCAGTATTATTTGCCAAGGTGGTAATGAATTTTATAGAAACATCTGTGATTAAAAAGTTGGATGAACCACCCCTTTTACACTGCAGGTGTGTGGGTTATATATATATATTATCAAAGCTCAATAAAACTGCATTGGAAAAATTGGCCAAAGAATTTAATTATATCTGTTCTTCCATTGAGATAACAGTTGAGCTGGAAAGTCAAGTGCAGTTGGCTTTCTTAGACATACAGTTCATTTAAAAAAGTAATTATTTTGAATACAGAGTGTATAGAAAGCCATCTTTCATATCAATTATGATTCTGTTTTATTCTTTCCATCCCATATCTCACAAAAATAATAGTGTCAAAACGTTGATTAAAAGAGCATTCACACATTCCTCGAATGATTGTTATAGAGATGAAGAACTAAAACTTGTTAACAAGATTTCTGAGGAATATTGGTATCCAACTAGAGATTTTGACAGGTGGAATTTAGAAATAAAAAATAAATATAGGAATGTAGTGGGGGTAATTGCACAAAAGACAGTGAACAAGAATAAGCAGTTTCAATTTATAGGTTCTTTTCCTTATATTAAAGGTGTTTCAGCTGAAATTAATAAATTATGCATTGAGTATAATTTGCAATTGAGAAGCAGTGTAAATACTATAAAAAATATTGTATTAAATAACAGAAGCAATAAAAAGGTATTAGAAAAATCAGGTGTATATGAAATTCCTATTAGCAATAATCCTTCTGTGTCATTTATAGGTAGTGCAAGGAATAAATTAAAACACCGATTAAATAAACACTTGAAAAACTGGCAAAAGAAAGAGGCCAAGACTGAGCTTATACAATACTGCATCAAAAACAAAATTTCTTAAATTTGGACTAATTAAAATTATAAAAAGTTGTAAAACAGAAAAACACTTGTACATAATTGTATGCAATGACTGGCTTTACTTCTCACACTTTTCGCTGGGTATACTCATTGGATCTTTGCCTTAGGATTCAAACACATCAATTTTTACCGTTCTTTATACTCGGACTTTAGGACAATAACATCAACAAAGACCGAAAAACATGTGCGTGAAATGTTCCCGTCGCTAGAAAGGAATGCCAAGGTAAGCATTATCCGCTAGATTTTTGTACAAGTTACTTTGAAATATTGCACGTAAAAGAGAATAGTAGAATAATTAGAGCTATATAATAGTCAGAATTAGAACTACTAAGTGGAACAGAAAAACACTTTTCTCTATTAAAACTGATTCATGGCTGAATCAGTTTTGATAGAGAAAAATAGACATAGAATGTATAGTTTTAACAGCCCAAATGTTATTTCAAACAAATGGAAAGAACTGATTAAGGTCAAAGAAAAAAAAAGAGAGAGAGAGACAAGAAAGGCGAAAGGCAGTTTAGTAATTAAATAAAGCTTTTAAGGTAATTTGTTTCCCATAGATGGCACTACAAACCGCGATAATGTGGAGACCATTAGCGTGACTGTGTGTAACAACCTTGGAGTTCACTTTACAGCTGAGAAGTTGGGAGCTCTGGCTTTTTCAGGCGATGCCCACAGTGCAGTGCGAAAGTACTCGAAGTGTGGCCATCTCCTGAGGTGAGCGAATGTGATTTTTAACTGTTAGGTTTTTAATTGAAATTTTTAAAGTGTTGCTTTCAAAGGGTAATGGTGTTTGTGATGAAATGTGTTTTAAATGAAAGTTGTGCATATGTATTATAGCTGGGATGTGTTTGAGTGTGAAAGAGATATGTATAAGTGTTAGTTTGTAGAGTTGGTTGTTCGGGGTCTGTATAGTGTTAAAAAAAATTTAAAGCTACTTAAGATTTAAATTCTAATTTAAATGTTGTTCATTTTTGAGAGCAGTTAGTGATCATGATAATTAACACAGTGCAATCAGACATCTCTGAATTGACTGTATTTTTACTGTTCTCACGTAATGACAATCCCTTAAAAAACTTGTAAATTTCATTGCCCTGAAGCTGGAATCGAGCCCGCATCTCTCGATTACCGTTCGAGTATGCTAACCGGTACACCACCCAGGACGAAGAAGTCCCAAGTATCTGAGTATTAAGAGCATCGGAATATTCTTTGACCGCATTCTTAATCCAAGTAAACTGTGCTGCTATCTGGCGTTATTAAGCATATCACCAGTCATTCAGGTATACAGTGTGGAAGAAATATTCTTTTCATAATACGTGGAAAATACATCATAATAATTATCTCTGAATTGACTGTATTTTTACTGTTCTCATGTAATATCGGTCACTCAGAAAACTTGAAAATTTCATCGCCCTGGAGCGGGAATCAAACCCCCATCTCCCAATTACCGTTCAAGACTTTTGAGACTATCTTCCACACTATATACCTGAATGACTGGTGATATGCTTAACAACGCTAGATGGCAGCACAGTTTGCTTGGATTAAGAATGCAGTCAAAGAATATTCTGATGCTCTTATTACTCAGATACTTGGGACTTTTTCGTCCTGGGTGGTGTAACAGTTAGCATGCTCGAATGGTAATCGGGAGATGCAGGTTCGATTCCAGCTCCAGGGCGATGAAACTTAAGTTTTCTGAGTAATTGATATTACGTGACAACAGTAAAAATACAGTCAATTCAGAGATGTCTGATTGCTGTGTTAATTATCGTGACATATTTTCCACATATTATTATATAGTGTGGAAAAGAATATCTTTTCCACACTATATGCCGGAATTAGTGATGATTTACATATCCTCAAGTTGGAAGGTTGACCGAATGCTATTGTTACATGTAGGAAATGTTCTTTAAAATGTAGGACCCCCTGGCATGAACATAAAAGGTGATTGGCCTACAGTACTTATATTATGATTTAAATATACAACTCAAAATATTAAATATCTTAAGCCATCGAGGGTGAACATTTTTTGCATATAGTAAACACTTGACTTTTTAGTTTATTCCAGATTTTTCTTTCAGTATTTTTTCTGAATTTTCATATTGTTAGGATGGGATCAGCCATTTAAACTATTGATGCAAGTCATTGCTTTAGGAAATAAGGGAATGCACTGACATCCAAAATTAAAGTCTGGAAGGCAGTAGCAGGTAAATAATCCAAAGAGCTCAATAAAATGCTATGATGTTCACATTACATATGCAAAGGGACACAAGAAGCAATACCTGCAGTGAAATTTGCATATCAGTTAGCAAAATGCTATCCAATATGTAAATTGAATTACATTTATAAAAAGCCATCAGGGAGTGGCAGTGTCATTTCTCATTTACGGCACATGCAAGAAGTGTTCTAGTAACTGCAAATGATTTCCTCACGTCCCATACACATGTATCCAATGCTTTACAGTGGTGAGCTATAGAATGACTAGAAGCAGGCCAGTCTTAGGCTCAGGTCGCAATGGACCTAAGTATCTACCCCAGCACAGTTTCATGCTTATGGCCAAGGTGGAGTGTCATGAACACCTAGCCAAGTTCATCCATGGTGCATGACACCTCATAAGGACTGCTATGTCACTTTAAGCACATGGTGTCATTTGTCCTATACAGCTAGGCAATTGTCTTCAGGGCTCTCCCCTGCTACTAAGACTACAGTACCAAGGCAAACGATATATTGAAGACTTCATGCAATTGGCCTTTATGCCAGAAGACCCATGATTTGAGTTCTACTAACGGCATCTCACAGATCTTGCTTGAACTGGTGCAGGCAACATGATTCCTGGATCCCAGACGAGTGGGCCAGTGTCATTTTTACAGATAAGTCAAGATTCAGTCTACAAACAAATTCTCATCTGGAGAGAGCAGGGAACCCATAATAATCCTGCTAATGTCTGGGCCATCTTAGTGAGAGATGAGTTTGCCTCCTTGGGGTGCTCCGTGGGCAACAATGACACACCGAACAGCAACAAGGGCCTCTGTGAATCTTGGAGAGGTGCGAGATAGTTCTGTGTGACATTGGCAAAAAGACCCCAACTCACTGGGTTTTGTTCCAGAATCCTTAGGTTGAATGACCAACTGGAACCGTCAGCTGTGGGCTAATCCTCTGCACTGGTGTACTTACCTGATTAAAAAGACACAAAGACATGGGAGGATCGGATTTAGGAGTGTCTGCATGAGAAAAAGATTATGAGTATGAATTATAGAAGACCTTGTGTATGATGTGTGATGGATGTTAGTGAAGCCCGAGTTGTATGTCAAGATTGCTGTAATTGGAGAAGTTTGATACGGCAACAGTAAGTAAACATTATCTGGTAGTTTATATTTCTTTGTGGAGCTAACCTCTGAATCTCAGAGAAAAGCTTAGTATGTATGTACATCTGTGAATGTGAGGTGGCATTGTGTTCAATGGCCACACCACTCCATGTATTTGCAGGAGGCAATGTGAATGCTGAGTGCTATGGGAACAAGATCCTAGAGCCATATGTCAGCCTTTTTGGGGGAGCTGTTGGCCCTCGGTTCAGTTTAATGGATGATAACGCTCACCCGCACAAGACTCTGTTTGGCGATAATTTCCTGCAGAGTGAAGATATTCAGCATATGAACAGGCCAACCAAATTTTCTGACCTGAACCCTATAGAGTATGCCTGGGACAATCTTGGAGAACACATAGCAGCTGTCAGCACCCTCCCAGAACCTTTCTTGAGCTACGCACCGCCCTCAACAAAAAATGAAATTCTTTGGCTCCAGAGCTCATGAACTACCAGGTGATGAGTATGTATCGTCACTGTGAGAGCTGTCTGCCTGTCATATTCCTTATTAAGACATTTTTAGGTTACATACTTTCATCTCACCTTGGTGAGTCGCCCGGTGGCGCAGTGGTCTAAGCGATGGCTGCTGATCTTTCATCTGAAAGGAGTCCGGGTTCGAATTCTGGTAAGGCATGAATGTTGTGTTTGTCATACGGCACTGGCTCTTCCCCTTCCCTGGAACCAGTGACCCTAAATTAGGGATGGGTGACTGCTATAACCTGTGTGAAACACAGTTTCAATGAAATTTTTATCAGACACTACACTAGAGTTAGCTCCCATCGTGAGATACTTTGCCCCTAATTGGCTTTCCCCCACTACGAATGCAGGTGTCACTACACAATATTTGCTTTCATATTTTCCATCTGAATATTTAATTTAACAAATGGTTTGCTCGAACCATACCAAGTAGGTTACATATCACCTCTGGATTTTTATATTCCCTACTTTTTACGTTAGATTTTTGATATTTACAATTTAGCCCTACAACAGTCTTTAGCATGCCAAATGAAATTGGTCAGACTGTGATATTTGATCTGCAAGCTACAATTTGGTAAACCCCAGCTTTAGTTAGTCTAATGCCTAGTCCATTGCAACAGATCTATGAAGATTTGGGAGCTCAAGCTGCAGTTAAAGTGTGTCACACACACACAGCTATATAGTGCTTTTTTTAGCAAGTCTTTTGCAAAAAAGATCATGCTTATGTTACCTGTTTGTCCGTCCATCTGTGGGCCTCATATCTGTGCAACTATTAGTCCAATTTTAAAAATTCTTTTTGCATTGGGAAACTTGAAATGTGAGAATAATGATCTTTGCATTCCGTTTTTTTTTTATGTTACACAATTTCGCCGCTAGAGGACGTAAATGCAGACGATATCGAATTCAACATATATTTTATTCCATATGTTTGCTTCTAAATATCCGATTGAAAAAATTCTTTTACCTTTTAATTCCATTCACTTCGAAAACTATTTTAGGTACAGTCACTTTTTCAAGTTACTCATAAATTTTCCAATAGGAAAATAGTTCTCATATAATTTCAAATTATTCTTAATGCACAAGTCTACCACCAGAGGGCGTAAGTTCATGTTTTCATTTGCATCAATATCTGCAGGACTAAAAACTCGATTGAAAAATTTCTTCTTCAGTCAGATACTACTAACTATGCAAACTCTGTTGTGTTTTCTTCTCAAAATAATGCACAATTTCGCCGCTAGGTGGCGCAAATGCTTAATCCGTTTTTCTCAATATCTCTGTTTCTACATGTGCAATTTAAAAAATCTATTTTTAGAAAAATATATTTTAATATTTTCAGCCTGATGACTGGCCTCTCCATGCTGCATTTGCGACAGAGATGTTGCATCGCATAGCTCATGATAGTGATTATCTGCACCGTGTCTGTTTCTCAGATGAAGCCACATTCCACGTCTCTGTTACAGTAAATAGGCACAATGTGGGAATCTGAGGATCAGAAAATCCCCATTACATCAAATATTCTTGATGACAAGACAAAGCTCATGCAAAAGATAACTTCAGAAAATAAGTAGCAAATAAAGCAAGCCAAAGTTTTGCTTGAAAATTTTGACCCATCCGCTGCTGTCAATTTATAGTTTTCATTCAAAGATGTAAAGAAAGGCCATATAAATGATTAAATTATTTTTTCATCCTAGTTGTAAATGCATTTATGGCACCTCTATTCATAGTGATTGTGGAATAACTTTTTTACGGGTCTTTTAGAGGTTATTTTTAATGAAAGTTGGTTGTCAAATTTTCGAACTAAAGCCTAGTTCGTCATCAGGACTATGTCAGTGACATAGTCCTGATGACGAACTAGGCTTTAGTTCGAAAATTTGACAACCAACTTTCATTAAAAATAACCTCTAAAAGACCCGTAAAAAAAGTTATTCCACAAACAATTATTTTTTCAATAAAAATTTTTGGCTAGAAAATTTGATTGATGTTGTTGAATAAAAACAGAACTTTTAAGGTTATATTTATTTTTGTATTTAACTGCACTACGCAACAATGTGCTCTAGTTATTACTAAGCCATTACATATTTATAGAATGCATTTATCTACCGTATATGCTCGCATATAAGCCGAAAGTTTTGGAAGAAATTCTGCTTTCAAAGTTGCGGGGTCGGCTTATATGCAGATCAGTAAAAAATAGGGATGGACTTCCATGAATTCTCCTGCAGAATTTACTAAGGAATTCGTTTACATTTTAGATCGCAGCTTTCCATGTGTCAAAAATGTAAACAAATCGGTTTTCAACTGGGGCTTTCTGCGTGTTCTTCTAAAGTACTTCCAAAAAATAAATAAAAATTATGTAATATTTTTTCACCCAGAGTAGGATTACTACGGAAATAAATGTCGCTAAGACAATAAGCAAAAAACCTAATCCTGTTTCAAATTGAAACCATCAAATAACTTTCTTTCAAACATAGAATAGAATACCTCATTCCTTCCCGCAAGAAACTGTGTAACACCGTTTTTCGAACTGAACACGCAGTGAGTCAAACATTGCGTAAATTGCTTAGCTGTTGGGGTGGGCCATAACTGATCAGGCATTTCTCTCGAGTTTTCATGGCAAGCAAGGGCGTGCATGTCTTCTGCTCTGCGCTGGCAAAAACTGCTTAAACAGCAAAGACACAGAGCCTAATGAAAAGTGGTAAAACTAGAAAAAAAGGCCAACTTGCCTTTGTTACTTCTCGAGTGAAAGAACTGTGGGATGCAATTTCACCAGAAATGGTTATAAAGTCTCTCAAAAAATGCTGCATATGATAAGTAGTTTAGCTGAAGATAAAAATGAATGTTACTAAAGTTATTTGGAAACTCCAGTAGTGAATCATACTTCAAAGATGTTTACAGAAGATAATCTCAGAAACTTGCATAATTCATTTCAGTAAATGTATTTTCCAAACTCTTGATATTTAACGTAAGCTTATTTGCGCATCAAGGTTTTAATTTTTAGCTTTAGAAGTAGAAAATCTGCTTATACACAGGCATATAGGGTATGTCTAAATCAGTGGCAAATCTTGAGACCTGGACTATCTCACCTCCTCCCCCAGTACTGTTTTTTTAATTGCAAAGTTTAATTTTTAATTGTTAAGTAATAGAAGTAACTTTTTTCTAAATTTTAGGTACATGCCATTGCTAACATGACACCAAATAATTATGAGGATTAGGATTTGAACACTTATTTGTACATGCACTCCATTCTTCTTCTGAATACTTTATTTGTACATGAACTCCATTCTTCTTCTCCTCTTGTGTGAACTTGAGTGCTACGTTTTCATAAAAATGTTTCTTCCGAGTACTTTTTCATATTTAAAAAGAATGTTTTTCTCTATTGACAAAACAGCCAAGTTTTTCAAATGTGCATGTCCTTGTGTGGCTCTAAGATATATCTTGATTCTTTTTAATGCTGAAAAACTTCTTTCGGCCGTTGCAGTCATTGATGGAAAGTTTAATATGAGGTCTGCTAATTTGTCATCATCATTATCATCATTGTCAACCATTATCAATCCACTGCTGGACGAAGGTCTCCCCAAGTTTCCTCCACAACGGTCTGTCTTGTGCCAGTCTACTCCATGTCACTCCTGCATACTTTCGAATTTCATCCACCCATCTCCCATGTGGTCTTCTTCTGGGTCTTTTCCTGTCCCTTGGAATCCAATCTAAAATTTCAGCTGTCCATCGATGGTCTGTCTTTCTGGCAGTATGTCCAGCCCATTGCCATTTCTGGGATTTAACTCTGATCATGATGTCTTCCACTCTTGTCATTTTTCGGATCCACGAGTTCCTCTTCTTATCTCTCCTGGTTACACCAAGCATGCACCTCTCCATGCTTATTTGAGTTGTCTGCAGCCTTTGTATGTCTCTTTTAGTTAAGGTCCACATCTCTGCACCATACGTAAGCACTGGAAGGATGCATTGATCAAACACTTTTCTTTTAAGACATAATGGCATATTGCTCTTGAAAATTATGCTGTTTCTTCCAAAAGCTCTCCAGGCAAGTTTTGTACGCCGATTAATTTCTTCATCAATGTGACCCTCACTTGATATCTGCTGTCCAAGATAAACGTACGTGTCTGTTATCTCCAGCTTTTCTCCATCAATCGATAAATCTTCATTTTTTTGTAAAAGCATTGAACGTCACTTTTGTCTTTTGAAAGTTCATTTTTAATCCCACTTCTTTGCTCTTGTCAGCAAGTTCCTGGATCATACTCTGCAGCTCTGATGGGGTAGTTGCAAAAATGACTACGTCATCAGCAAAACGAAGGTGGGTTAGATAATCTCCATTAATCTTTATCCCTTTGTTTTCCCAGCTCAGCGACTGAAAGACACCCTCCAATGTGGCATTAAAGAGCTTCGGAGATATGGTGTCACCTTGTCTCACTCCCTTTCCAATTTTTATGTGTGTTGTATTTTCAAACAGCCGAATCTTTGCACTTGCATTTTCATAGATGTTATTAATAATATTAATGTATGCATCTTCAATACCGCAGGATTTCAGAGCCATTGTAACTGCTGATGGTTTCACCGAATCAAAGGCTTTTTCATAATCGATAAAAGGCATGCACAATGGAAGTTCATATTCCCTCGCTCTTTCAATTAGTTCTCTCAGTACTTGGATATGATCTATGGTGCTGTAGCCACTCCTGAATCCAGCTTGTTCTCTCGGTTGAGCCATGTCCAGTGTTACCTTCAAGCAGTGTGAAAGAACTTTAGTGAAATTTTATAAACCACTGATAGGAGGCTGATAGGTCTGTAGTTCCTGAGATCCTCAATGTCACCTTTTTTATGTAGCAGGATCATTGTAGCGTTGTTCCAATCCTCAGGAATCTTCCCTTCATTAAGGCATCGAGTGAAAATTTGGGCAAGTACTGTTTCGATTTCTCCACTTGCTTCTTGTATGATGTCTACAGTAATTCCATCTTCTCCTGGAGCTTTTCCCCGCTTCATGTTCTTGATTGCATGTGCAACTTTTGCTGGGAGGACTGGAAGAACTCTGGTACTGGTACCTTTCATGATGTCTGGAGTACATGTATCATCCCTTTCATATAATTTGAAGTAGAAATCTTTCACTTGTCAAAATTTCGCCTCTATTTCTTGTTACAGAACCATCTTCTTTTCTCAGTGCCATAATCAGTTTTCTTCCCTTACTGAGATGTCCCTTTGCTATCTTTAGGCTTTGGTTGTTTTCAATTGCTTTCCTCACTAGTTCACAGTTGAATTTCCTTACGTCTTCAGTGATACTTTTTCGTACTGTCTTGCATAGCTCTATATATTCCACTTTGGAAGTCACATCTTCTTTAGTTGTCCTCATCTCTCTTTATTTTTGCATCAACATTTTGGTTTTAATCCTAGTTGTAAATGCATTTATTTACGGCGAGACAATTTTTGGAAAAAATTGAAATCCTGGTCTCTTCAGCTACTCAGAAAGATCTTCACAAAGAAGAATTAAAGGAAATATTGGCAGAAAACAATTACCCCTCCCCATATGTTGAGAAAATATTTAAACAAGTGCCAAAAAAGAAGCAGGAAAAAACCAAGTTCAAATTCACCAGCAAAATTACGTACCGCAAGGGACTTTTCGAGAAACTGAAAAGGATCGGAGCAAAATATAATATCAAGCTATCTCCAGATCTTAATAACAAAATAAAGAAATTCCTGCCAGCTTTAAAGCAGAAAGAATTGGACATCCATTGCAGGAAGGAGTAATTTACTGCATCGACTGTAACTGCGGACTCAGCTATATAGGAGAAACAGGGAGAAGTATTAAGGTCCGAATGAAAGAACACCAAGCAGCTATTAGGAACATTGGGAACAAAACAGGTCTAGACAGACATATACAAGCAAGTGAACACTCCATAAATTGGGACTCAGTGAAAATAATCGCCCACCAGTCAAACTTAGTAAAGAGGAAACTAGAAGAAGGGATCGAAATAGCAAGAAGAAGAAGTACCACAATTAACGATAATTGCGGATGGACTCTTCCAATTGAGTGGCAGCAACTACTCCAGTGACATAGTCCTGATGACGAACTAGGCTTTAGTTCGAAAATTTGACAACCAACTTTCATGAAAAATAACCTCTATAAGACCCGTAAAAAAGTTATTCCACAATTTTGGTTTTTCCTGATAATTTGTTCACATGCAACTTGTTCTTAGACCCAGCTAATTTTGTTGCTGTTTCCATAAGAGATTTGGTTACTTTTCTGTTAACTTCAGAAATATCCACTTCTTCCAATGTTAGGCCTTCTAAAGCAGAGGTTCAGGGAAGCTTTCACAAAATTTATCAAAACAGTTCAAATCCCACAAAGCCACGAATTTAAGTTATAATATCTCTGATTTTAATTCATTGACACTTCACAAAAACTGAAACAACTCTCGCGAAACACTTATGGGCAGGAGTATGCGAGTGACTGAGATAGTCTAACTCTTCTTTTTTCTGAGCAAACCGTTTCCCAAAGCAATGGCCTATTCCCCTCTACCAGCTGATTCATGTTGCCATTGGAAGCGCTAGCAGGCGATTGTACAATAGGTTTTTGCATCAGAACTGTGAAGACTGAAAGAGCTGCTTGTGTTATGCTGTTTGTTTTTGCTCGCCAGACCGAGTCAAAGAAGCGAATCCGCACACGTTTTTTTTTTCGCACCAAAAGCATCGACATATTTTAATACTGTTGATAATTAACTTTTATTTGTGTATATTTAATTCAGTTTTATTTGTGCATTCTCTGGGCTTCGCAGCTAGCCTCGTATATATGCCACTGGTCTAAATATATGAAAGGTATATAGTGCATATATTGAAAACAAAACAACCAAAGCCTAAAGATAGCAAAGGGACATCTCAGTAAGGGAAGAAAACAGATTATGGCACTGAGAAAAGAAGATGGTTCTGTAACAAGAAATAGAGGCGAAATTTTGACAAGGGTGAAAGATTTCTACTCCAAATTATATGAAAGGGATGATACATGCACTCCAGACATCATGAAAGATACCAGTACCAGAGTTCCTCCAGTCCTTCCAGCAGAAGTTGCACATGCAATCAAGAACATGAAGCGGGGAAAAGCTCCAGGAGAAGATGGAATTACTGTAGACATCATACAAGAAGCAAGTGGAGAAATCGAAACAGTACTCGCCCAAATTTTCACTCGATGCCTTAATGAAGGAAAGATTCCTGAGGATTGGAACACCGCTACAATGATCCTGCTACATAAGAAAGGTGACATTGAGGATCTCGGAAACTACAGACCTATCAGCCTCCTATCAGTAGTTTATAAAATCTTCACTAAAGTTCTTTCACACCGCTTGAAGGTAACACTGGACATGGCTCAACCGAGAGAACAAGCTGGATTCAGGAGTGGCTACAGCACAATAGATCATATCCACGTACTGAGAGAACTAATTGAAAGAGCGAGGGAATATGAACTTCCATTGTGCATGGCTTTTATCGATTATGAAAAAGCCTTTGATTCGGTGAAACCATCAGCAGTTACAATGGCTCTGAAAACCTGCGGTATTGAAGATGCATTCATTAATATTATTAATAACATCTATGAAAATGCAAGTGCAAAGATTCGGCTGTTTGAAAACACAACACACATAAAAATTGGAAAGGGAGTGAGACAAGGTGACACCATATCTCCGAAGCTCTTTAATGCCACATTGGAGGGTGTTTTTCAGTCGCTGAGCTGGGAAAACAAAGGGATAAAGATTAATGGAGATTATCTAACCCACCTTCGTTTTGCTGATGACGTAGTCATTTTTGCAACTACCCCATCAGAGCTGCAGAGTATGATCCAGGAACTTGCTGACAAGAGTAAAGAAGTGGGATTAAAAATGAACTTTCAGAAGACAAAAGTGATGTTCAATGCTTTTACAAGAAATGAAGATTTATCGATTGATGGAGAAAAGCTGGAGATAACAGACACGTACATTTATCTTGGACAGCAGATATCAAGTGAGGGTCACATTGATGAAGAAATTAATCGGCGTACAAAACTTGCCTGGAGAGCTTTTGGAAGAAACAGCATAATTTTCAAGAGCAATATGCCATTATGTCTTAAAAGAAAAGTGTTTGATCAATGCATCCTTCCAGTGCTTACGTATGGTGCAGAGACGTGGACCTTAACTAAAAGAGACATACAAAGGCTGCAGACAACTCAAAGAAGCATGGAGAGGTGCATGCTTGGTGTAACCAGGAGAGATAAGAAGAGGAACTCGTGGATCCGAAAAATGACAAGAGTGGAAGACATCATGATCAGAGTTAAATCCCTGAAATGGCAATGGGCTGGACATACTGCCAGAAGGACAGATCATCGATGGACAGCTGAAATTTTAGATTGGATTCCAAGGGACAGGAAAAGACCCAGAAGAAGACCACATGGGAGATGGGTGGATGAAATTCGAAAGTATGCAGGGGTGACATGGAGGAGACTGGCACAAGACAGACCGTTGTGGAGGAAACTTGGAGAGACCTTCGTCCAGCAGTGGATTGATAATGGTTGACAATGATGATGATGATGATGATATAGTGCAGCGATAAAATTTGTATACAATGCCAAATCCCCTAAGCAAAGTGGCTACTAGATTTTAACCATCCATTGGCCACTGACCACTTGGAAAAATCACTAGTTTTTATATTCAGCTAAGCTACACCTTTACTGTTTTTTGACCTTCTATCAATTATATCCTCGGCTGTGTTCGCCCCATTGTGAAGGGGTACAGCTAACTGGCATGTAATGTATGCTTGTTAATTTGCTCTCAAAACATCATAGAAAAATGCCACTCCTTCCATCAGCTAATTTAAGTGCACATGCTTCAGGAGGCATTGCTTTCACACAAAAAAATTATGATTTCACAGATTTTTTACATTCTTTTCTGCATATTTTGCGTGTGTTCTATTGAAATATATACATGTAAGCATTCATAAAAACTGGACCTGTCTTGCATTTCATTGTGGGACTATATCGCATTGCGGTACATGAAAAACCGCATTCTGAAATGTAAACAGACTGCCATAAAGATATGTAGCACTTTGAAAATACTTCTGAAACTAGTTCACGATACATTTAATGCAAAGCAGTGGTGTAGAAGGGGCTTAGCGGCGCTAAGGCACTATTTTTCTAGGCTTAGCACCGCTAAGACGCTTTTCGTAGTTGCATGGTAATAGAATGTGGGCAAAGCAACTTTTTTAAATGATCATGTATACAAAAATAGATAAAACTGTGTTCTGTATGCAAAGATACTCGTACCTTAACTGAATGTTCATACTACTGAAATGGCCACCTCGGTGGTAGAGTGGTCTGAGGCGCAGGCTTCTGACCATTCTTCCGAGCGAAGACTGAGTCCCAAACCCCGGAGAGTCATGGATGGTGTGCATGGCCACAAAGGTGCTGGCTCTGTCTCTTTCCTGGAACAAATCACTCGAAATTAGGGACTGGTGACTGCTTATAGCCATACGAGTTGCTCATGGCAGTTGTTGAACACAAAAACAAACAAACCAAAAATACTTTGTACATTGATCTACACAGATGGAAAACACCATAGGATGTCTAACAAATCATAAGATTCTATCACAAACAGAATGTGAATTCCTTTGTCTAGACAGTCAAAATAAATTTGTAGGAGACTGTTACTCCGTAGTGTTAAGAGATCAGTGCTCAGAGAGAAAACAGTAGTGATGGAGATTTGTATTAAACAACTCACCACTGGTATCGACTCCAATAAAAGTAATCCCCTGAGCTCACTTTCTGACTCCTTACAATACAAAAATCTTCCATGTGTACCATGTAATCTTAGTAAAAATGGTGCATTAGTCATATTGAATTGATGTTACTCTGTTAGTTCACAAATATTCCCAATGCATATTTAAAATCGTATAGAATGACACAGATCCGTATTTAAACAAAAATTTTATAATCTTAGCGTATGTCTCTCACTTTACATTCTTCCTGTTATTTAAAATTGCTCAGATTGTGCAGTTTTAATATAAAATTTTATTGGTGATTAGTGATGAAAATTAAAAACTAATAATAAATAATAAAGACAAAGAATCAGATTTCGGAAATTTTGAAGGTATTTTTTTCTTAGTTCGTTCACCGCTAAGGCACTTTTTTATTTAGAACTACACCACTGATGCGAAGTTCCTCTTAAAATAATACTATTATGTTCAGGGTCAGATGGAGCTTTATCGGGGTCAGGAGCAAAATTTCTTTGCTGGCCTCAGAAAATAAATTTCATATTTTAATTACGTGAAAACTTTTGTCTGCAAATAACACACGTCAAAACTGTGTCATAAAGACAAAATTATCATCTCAAAAAAGTATTTGCTTTAAGCTTAAGAAAAAGACCATAATATGGATTGAAAGTTCAGAGTAAAAAGTGTTAAAATCTACAATTTTCTTTCCAGGAAGAGGAGGTTGAAGTTGTATTACGACTCTTATAAAAACTTCCCCACGAAATGATTTGCGAATATTTTGGCATTGTGAATACTTTTGTGTAGGAAATGATATGAATCCTTCTAAAATAAATTCGTATAAATAACTTTCTTCCCCTGATATATGTTTTAGCGATTGATTTTCAATGCAAAGTGAAGTAACTGACAAATTAGTCACTTTTTAAACTTTTATAAGCAATCACATATGAAAATCGCTTTTTTCAAATTTGTAGTAATGCCATTGAATAATTGGTTTCCATATGTAGCCCCAAAACAACTTTCATTTTGTTCTTTATATTTTTTCAAATTTAAGTATCTGGCTTACACACAAATTGTCGAATATGTAAAACTAAGAGATACATAATGGTGAAATTTAATTTGCTATTTCATGAATGCAGAAAATATTAAGGTGGTTACAATAGTCATTTGAAATCTGCAAATCTCAGTATCTGCTTGATGAAGGGCGATAACCTATTCAAAAGTTGGATGGATTAGAAACTAAAAAAGAAAGACAAACATACTAAAATTATCACTAAGGGCCTCGTGCCCCTAAAACTTACAAAAAAAAAAACCACGAGGTAGGATTCGAAAGTTTCGGAATTGGGTCCATAAGTCTACAGATAAGAGTTACAAAGCTGAAGCACACATCCTCCTTCAAAATAAGACCGTCTTGCAACAACACACTTCTGCCAGCAACTGTAGAGTTCGTCGAAGCACTTGTGAAACCCATTCTTTGCAATGTCCTTCAGTGCAACCAGTGATGCGCTTTTCCCTTCTTCTGAGCTTGAAAACCGATGACCCCGAAGTTGACGTGTCAGCTCAGGGGGCGAGGCCAGGTGTGTTTGGGAGGACAACAGTTCTTGTTTTGGCAAAAAAACCTCGCAAATGAGGAGTGACCTGTGTGCCTGCGCATTGTTGTGCAACAGCACCCATGACTGATGGCCCCACAGTTGAAGCATCTTCTTGTGGATTGACTCACATAGACGTCGCATGATGTCCAGATAGAGATCCTTGTTGACAGTGCATCCTGGTTTCTTCCATCCACATCACGTTCTTGTAGTGGTACATCCAGGTATTGTGAGCAACTTACACAGTGTTTGGCGATTGATGAAAAATGGCGTTTTTGAGCAGTGCGTTAACATTAAGTTTTGCGTTCATTTGGGCAAAAGTCCAGATGGTGGAGCAAGTTTATGGCAAAAACATCCTGTCGTCAATGCTTCAGGGAAGGCAGGCAGGAGGTCGAAAACGACGACTGAACTAGGCGGCGAGTGACAGCTTGCACGGGTGAAAACTGTTGGAAGGTTGTGGCAATCGTAAACTCCAACAGACGATCGAGCAAATAGCAGAGGCTGCTGGAATATTGGAGACTACATGTCAACGGATACGAACAGATGATTTGAAGAAGCACCGGGTGTTTCAACACATCCCACACATTGTTAACTGAAGATCAGTTAGTCATATGGATGGAAATGGGCAATTCCATAACCGCCACCGACCAAGACCTACAATTTCTTAGAAGAATCATAATGTGGGATGAAAAATTTTGGTGTTTCCTCTTCGACCCACAGACCAAGCGGACATCAACTGCATGGAAATCGTCATCATATCCACCCAAGCAGAAATCCCGGTTACGAGATCACCTGCCATTTCCATCAGTATGGCCAACTGATCTGTAGTTACCATGTGTGGGACGGTGTGTTGGCACATCCAGTGCATCTTCAGATCGTCTATTAGTATCCATTGACACATTATCGCCGATATCCCAGCACCATCTGCTCTGTGCTTAATCATCTGTTGTCTGTAGACGTATACAATGGCCACAACCTTCCAAATGTTTTCACCCATGCGAGCTATCACTGGCTGTCCACTTCGACCTCTTGCCTGCCTTCTCTGAAACGTCGATGTGAATTGAATGTTTGTGACTGCGACAGGGTGTTTTCGCTATAAACTTGCTTCAACGTCTCGAAGTTTCTGTTGGACCTTTGCCCAAATGAACACAAAACTTAATGTTAATGCTCTGGTAAAAAAAAACTCCATTTTTCATTAATCAACGAACACTGCATAAGTTGCTCGCAATACCCAGATGTACTGCAGTGAGCGTGTAGATGAACAAAACCAATTTCCCTGTGAGGAGAAGATAATGTCGTAATGCAATCCAATAATCGTTATGGGTATGAGATATATGTGCTTTGCTGTACAGGTGCAGTCTGGGAACTTTTGGATCCTACTCTGTAAATATAAAAAATTCTACCGAATATGTTACTGGGGGGGCCCTACGATGGCACAGCGCCCAGGCTATGGTCCAACCGACTCTGATTATGTCAGATATGCTGTCCTAGTTTTGTAAACTGTAACAGGGCTTGAAAAATGTCTGAAAAGTTACATACCCAGCTGGGCATGCGCAGAAATTATTTACCTGTCCAGGTGGTAAAAGCTCGATGTCCAGGAAAATTTATCTTTCAAGATAACAAATCAGAAACCTCATTTTTTTTAAGTTAAAAAACATGAAGTTTTTTTACATGTTTTGCATTTCTATTATAGGGGTCTGCGGGTGGTCATTGTGAGCGATGGGTTTGCCTCCTCGGGGCGCTCCGTGGTAACAATGGTACACACAACAGCAACTAGGGCCTCTGTGAATCTTGAAGAGGTGCAAGCTAGTTCTGTGTGACATTGGCGAAAAGACCCCAACTCACTGGGTTTTGTTCCAGAATCCTTAGGTTGAATGACCAACTGGAACCCTCAGCTGTGGGCTAATCCCCCACACTGATGCACTTACCTGATTAAAAAGACAAAAAGAAATATTAATAATGACTCAAGTGTGGGATATGGTGGACCTACCACACTTGAGAGGAACGATCCACCACGGAATCGACCTGGACTTTCTAAACGGCGTATGAGAAAGAGATCTCGGCTGAGTGAATGTAAGATTGGTGTATGGAATACTAGAGGTATAAATGGCAAGATGAGTGAGGTGATTGAGGAGATGAATAAGTATAGACTGGATGTGCTGTGTGTAAGTGAAACCAAAAAGAAGGAAATTGGGGTAGAAGAAGTGAATGTCACGGTGAGTGTGTGGTCTGGAGTATTGGATAATATGAGAGGACAGGCGGGTGTAGGCGTGATTTTAAGTGAAAAGATGAAGAACAACTTGATTCACTATAGTTGCATAAGTGAGAGAATTATCTGGATTCGTTTGAAAGTGAAACTTCAGAGAATTGTAATTGTTGTAGTGTATGCTCCTTGTGACTCGGAACCTTCTGATAAGAAGGAAGATTTCTGGAATGAGCTAAAAGCTGTTTTGTGCCAGTTTGGTGCTAAAGAAAAAGTTATAATAGCAGGGGATTTCAATGCTAGAGTAGGTGTGCAGAATGCAATTTCTGACAATGTTCTGGGTAAGTTTAATGATCCTTGTGTGAATGATAATGGTGAAAGATTAATTGAACTCTGCATTGAGAATGGTTTGTGTGTATCTAATACATTTTTCAACCACAAGTATATCCACACATATACTTAGGAAAATCGTACTCTTGGTCAAAAGAGTGCGATAGATTTTGTTGTCTACGATCAGCGTTTGAAACACTTAGTTGTTGACAACTGTGTGATGAGAGGTGCGGATGTTGGTTCTGATCATTACTTGGTAGTGTCACAAGAGAAACTTAATGTTGGTTGGAGGAAAAGGAATAGGAAGAGACCCAGGATAGAAAGAATAAAGGTTGATAGGCTCCTTGAAGATCATCAGCGGTATTCTGACTTACTCAGAGAACGACTGAAGGATCTGAAGTCTGGTGAGAGGGATGTAGAAAAGAAGTGAGAATGTTTTAAGAACTGTGTTGTCACTGCTGCTAAAGAGGTCTGTGGCACCACAATAGTGGGTAACAATAGAGGTGATGCTTGGTGGAATAGTGAGATTGAAGAGGCAGTAAAGAGAAAGAAGGAAGCCTATTTGGGGATGTTGCAAGGTAGAGTCTCTGTGGATGAATATCGCTGTAAGAAGCATGAAGCTGCTAAGCTGGTTCGCCACAGTAAGGCAAAAGATAGGAAGGAGAAAGTGGAAAGGCATGAACTGGCTTTTGGAAAGATAGGAAGTCCTTTTGGAAGTACATGAGACTCAGGAAAAATAGGGGAAACAAAGTTGTAAGTTGTGTGAAGAATGAGATTGGGGAAATGTTATGGGA
The DNA here is from genome assembly GCA_039090855.1 of Macrothele yani. Taxonomy (NCBI): domain Eukaryota; kingdom Metazoa; phylum Arthropoda; class Arachnida; order Araneae; family Macrothelidae; genus Macrothele; species Macrothele yani. The sequence continues at coordinate 124,238,606 of CM076996.1, forward strand.
GCCCAATGAGTTAAGTGACAGATGGGGTGAATACTTCTGTGAGTTATTAGATCAGGAAAGCAAAGATGATTCTGAGACAGATCCAGATGATGTCACAATGAGGGATGAAAGCACAGGAGGGATCTCAAGAGAAGAAGTGTGTAAAGCTCTAAAATCTCTTCAGAATGGTAAGGCTCCGGGAGTTGATGGCATAACTGCAGAGATGTTGAAATATGGTGGTGACTCTACAATTGACTGGTTAACTGAAATTTGCCAGTTGTGCTGGGAGTTAGGAATGGTCCCTCGGAATTGGAAGGATGCTATCGTTGTTCCCTTGTATAAGGGAAAAGGTGATCAGACTGAATGCAAGAACTATCGTGGTATTAGCCTACTGAGTGTGCCAGGGAAAGTGTTTGGTAAGGTTCTTATTGAAAAAGTATGGGTTCTTACATCATTGAAAGTGTGGGATGTTCAGAGTGGTTTTATGCCTGGGAAAGGCTGCACTAACCAGATTTTTGCATTACGCACGATGATTGAAAAGTATCTGGCTGTTGGGAAGAAAGTTTTTACTGCCTTCATAGATTTAGAGAAAGCTTATGACCGAGTGAATAGTACACTTTTGTGGAAGGTATTGAATGAATATGGTGTTACTGGGAATCTACTTAATATTGTAAAAGCCATGTATGCTGGTAGTAAAGCTTGTGTACAAGTGAATGGTGTTTTATCAAAATGGTTTTCCATTGGTGCAGGAGTTAGACAAGGTTGTGTAATGTCACCACAAGGTTAATAGACAGTAAGGTTTGCTCATCCCGCCTTCCTCGCAGACGAATAATCGTGGCGTCACTGAGTGGCGTCACCGTCCTCAAGGTTAATAGACAGTAAGGTTTGCTCATCCCGCCTTCATTGCAGACGAATAATCGTGACGTCACTGAGTGACATCACCGTCCTAACATGTGAATCGCAGATCCGAACTGTAGCTATGGAGGAAGATGCCTTGACTATTTATTCAGAAACATGTTAACCAGGTACTACTGTCTACCCAGATTAATGTTAAGGATCTAAACATTTGTAAGAACATGGTTTCACTCATTTAATAGTCAATCATGCAAAAACTTTTATAGATCCTGACAGTGGAGCTCATACTCAAAGTATCGAATTCAACTGAGAGCTCTCAAGCAAAATCTCAGAAGCCATACTAATAAATCAGAAGAACTATTGGCTGATAGCCTAATGGAATATTTATTTCGACGATTTTGTAAAAAACAAAATTTAGATCCACTTGAACAGTTCATTAAAGTACTTCGTTCTACCGAGTGGAAAAAATGAGCGTTACGCACATAATTTTCGTGCAACACAAATAATGTTACACACATAAATTTCGTGAATTTTGCATTTCCTTTATCGGAATCATGATGCATAAATTTTTGATATGAAAATAAATGTATTGCTTTCCATAATAAAATAAATGCCTACAACTATTTTCATTACATTTAGATCTATTTCGATGAAAATAGTAAAAAAATTCCATATATTATCGTGAACTACTTTCTTTTACTTTGGGTGTGATAAGGTTGTACGTAAACAAAGCTGAAATACCCGAGAAATTGGGAACTAATTGAAAGCGTTCTGATTCGGTAGTACAGCCAAATTTCTTTATGAGCCAAATCTCTTATTCGGTAGTACAGCCGAATTTCTTTATGAGTAACAGGAAAAGCATCTCATCAACATTCCCCAATTTTTTTAAATTAAAAATTAAAAACATTATGCATTAAAAATTTGATAGAATTTATGAAGATTATTCCAACTGGTTTTCGAATAATAATTCCGAAATGCTCCTATGGTGAAGATGCAAAGAAACGTGGTGATTAGGTAGTTTTACAAAGGCGATTTGGACAGTGACGTCACAAAGGTATCACCGGAAGTGCAGGATGAGCATAACCTTGTAATCTACTAACCTTGATGTCACCATGGCTGTTTAATATATTTATGGATGCGTGCATGCGTGATGCCAAAATAGATAATAGTAGTTTATGTCTTGGTGATATCTGTGTGTGCAGATTGCTGTATGCTGATGACACTGTCCTGTTGGCAGAGAGCAAAAGTGAGTTGCAGAGTATGTTGACTCAGATGCACGAAGTTTGCATGAAATTCAAACTGAGTATATATAAGGGAAAAACCAAAGTTATGGTGTTTGAGAGAAGAACAGGTAGCACTGAATGTAATGTAAGTATAAATGGCACTGTGATTGACCAGGTGAGTGAGTTTGTGTATTTAGGAAGCATGTTTGACAGAGAGAACAAGTTGGATGGTGAAATCAGTAGGCGAGTGAATTCTTCTTTGAAAGTCATAGCTGCTCCGGGAGGTTTTCACAGGAATGATGGGTTCTCTAGAGAGTCCCGCATGGCTGTGTTTGAAAGTGTAATTGTTCCTACTCTGATGTATGGTAGTGAAACCTGGGTACTGCAGAAGAAACATAGGAGTCGTTTGTGTGCTGGAGAAATGCGTTACTTACGTGGGGTTTGTGGCAAGACATGATATGATTGTGTGAGAAATGAAGATGTATTGCCGTTGTGTGATGTGAAGCAAAATGTTGTTAGCAAAGTGGAGACCAATATGCTTCGGTGGTTTGGCCATGTTGAAAGAATGAGTGATGAAATGCTTACTAAGAAAATCTTTTCAGCCCAAGTGGCAGGAAGGAAAGGCAGTGGAAGGCCAAGGAAGACATGGGTGGATCAGATTCAGGAGTGTCTGCATGAGAAAAAGATTATGAGTATGAAGTATAAAAGATCTTGTGTACGGCGTGTAATGGATATTAGTGAAGCACGAGTTGTATGTCAAAATCGCTGTAAATGGAGAAGTTTGATACGACAACAATAAGTAAAAATATCTGGTAGTTTGTATTTCTTTTTGGAGCTAACCTCTGAACCTCAGAGAACAGCTTAGTGATATGTATGTATGTATGTATTCTAGATGTTCAATGCACAAAAGTGTTATCTCAAGTTTTAAGGTGGCAATGCCAAAATTGGTATTTGAGGAATTTAGTGGTTCTGCCATGCTCCGTTCGCTGAGTTTTCACCGTTTGTCACTAAACACTAATTCCATCACGGGCATACATTTGAGGCTAGTTCCATCAGATGCATGGCCTTGTCGCTGACTATAAACAACATTTGAAGCAAAACTACATATGGTTCTAACTTCTGGATCTAGAGATAATATAATTAAACTCATATTCTTTTGTTCTTGGCACTCCGTAAAAATAATACAACCTCCGATGATTTGCAGTGAAATGAAACACGATGCAACGACTGTTTTTATTCTTGTACAAAGGACATTCCATAAAAACAGAGTATTTTTTTGGAGTTGGCAACAGTGCGAAGGAAGAAAATAATAACGCAAACAGCTAATTAAATTAAGAAAGTATATATAAGTAAGTATTAATTAAAAACGTCGTGCAAATTAATCACAAAGATAAGAAGAGTTGCCGTTAATGCACGGTATATAAAAATAAAAAATAAAAATCTCCTTTCCATGATCTTGAATGACCAGGACCCTGTGAATTTATATTTCAGATCTGGAGTATATTCTATACCTCTGAAATCCGTGGATCCAGGCAAATCTACAAAAATATATATCGGCTGTCCTTTTAGAACTTTACAGACCCGATTGGCAGAGTACAAATATATTGTCATAATTGGTGCCAATAACACTGCTTTCTATCTTCTCTTGTAAACCAGCAATCTTATTTTTCAGTATGGGTGGATACTACTAGTTTGAATACCCAAACCTCTATATCTATGTTACGGTTTACAGAAAGTGCTTACATTCATAGTTATGGAGATAAGGTTTGTAATGATATCCTTCCTGAGTGTGTTCCAATCCCCTGGAGGACTATTTCCTCTGGAGTTTCCCAGGAGTATTCCGAGGAACAATACCTTTCCCACCAAGACACTTAATCTAACATGAACTATCTTACAAAGCCCTTTTATTGGACATTACCTGATTACACCAAGGCTTATGTCATCTAAGGTTTGTTTTCACGTATTTATAACAGCTTGTGTTCCATGCAATGGTTTTTACATCTGATGATGGGCCTTTTTTAAAAGTCTGAAAGATCTCATGTCATTGTGTATTTTTAACGTAATAAATTTTAACCTTGAGTCTTAGGTTTTAATATATCATGCATTAACGGCAACCCTTCTTAACTTTGTGAAAGTATCTATTGCATCATTTATTAGCCAAGGCAGATGATTCTGGTTTTGTTATTGCACAGTTGTTTAAGGTATGTCTGCATTTCGCCATACAGCTATGGAGGTGAGTGATTCAGAGCAGTAGCACACTCAGAAATTTCCTAAGGGAGGCGCGTGCGCCCTGGCACACAAAATTTTCCCAAAATGGGGGTGACCCCCCCTCCTAAATTTACCGGGAAAAGTAGTCAGGTGCTATAACAATTAAGGAAGTTGACTTTTGTACATTTATTCTTATCCAGTTACTAGTGATGTTACAGTACAAGAAAGTTAAATGATTAGAAGCAGTAGATGAAATTCTTTTCCTGGTTAGATTTTTCTAAATTTATTTAACAGAACTACTTCCTTATAATTATTATATGTTATAATTATATGGTACATGATTAAGAAGTAATGTATATCGCGTATTGTGACTCTTTGTTTCAAACTTCGACATAATAATTTTCCGCTCTATCAGCCCAAGGGGGTGGCCCGGGCCCCATCAGAGTTAAGAAGTGAAATGCGTTGTGCGATTAAATTTTGCTATCGTTTGGGTAAAAGAGCTCCAGAAATAGTTGATTTAATAAAGAAAGCTTACAAAGATAAATGTTTGGGTGAGTTGACGATTTTTAGATGGCACCATGACTTCAAAAAATGCGTTTGTCGGCAGAACTCGCTCCTAGTCCTTGTCGACCAGAAAGTGTTGTTACGAAGCGTATTGTTAACACTGTTTGGACAATCCTGCAAGAAGATCGACGAATGACGTGTGAAGACATAGCGGCGTCAACTAATATTTCAAAAACGTTGGCATTTCACATTCTACGCGACAAATTACTGCTTCATCGTATGTGTTCCAGATGGGTACCTCATCTTCTGGCGAGTGAACAATTGTTAACTAGAGTTCAGGTGTGTCATGAGTGGAAACAACCAATTAATAAAATGCAAAGGATCTAAACTCTCTAAACACAGTAATAACTGCCGATGAAACCTGGATCCACTATTTCGACCCCCTCATGAAGCGCGCAACAAGTGTCTGGAAACACACAGGCTCGCCTCCTCCGAGAAAAGCACGCCAAACCAAATCAGCTGAGAAGGTGATGATGATCATTTTCTTTGATCATAAAAGTGTAGGTTACCAGTATGTCCTTCCTCCACAAATCGATGCTAGGTATTACATTTCAGTCTTGAAGCGTCTGCAACGACACATATCGATTAAGCAACCGGAACTGGTGGGCAAGTGGATCCTACAGCATGATAACGGTCGCCCACATGTGGCTGCTTGTGTTCAACAGTTTCTTACGAAATGCAGTATTGAAGTCATGCCTACAGTCCTGACCTCGCCCCGTGCAATTTCAAGTTGTTTCCAACAATGAAGGAGAAGTTCCATGGCGCAACATTCAACACAGAGGCTGACGTTATTTAAGCTGTACAGGGGTCGCTAAAGCAGCTTCCATAAAATGCCTTCACCACATGCTTTGAAAAGTGGACTGAACGATGGGTCCATTGCATATCATCCGAAGAAAGATACTTTGAGAAAGAATAACATACATTTTGCTGTACCTATATTTCTTCATTTTGTGTGATTTTACTCTCAGTTGTTATGGAATGGCCATTGTAGTAGGAAATTCTATTCGGAACTTTTAAAATTTTGAATTTAATTGTGTGGACCGAGCAACTAGTTAAATTTACCTGCCCGGGCCAATAATGTACATGTTCTGGGCATCTCGGACATATTTTAGAAGCCCTATGTCAGTTATATACTCAACTGCATCCTCCCTATGGAGGTAGGCAACAGATATGGGTAATAACCAGAGATGCCAACATCTGAACAGTAAGTCATCAGTAGCCCATATGTGCGGTCCCCATAGTTTCTATGTACTGAAGTCCCCCCCCTATTAAAGTTTGCAGGATAGCATGTCTATTTTTCAGAGTACACTGCTACAGTTTTAGTAACATTTCAATCTGGATGGGGGACAATACATGAATAAATTTTGCAACATGTATATGTACCCTTAAAACGAAAAAAAAAAAAAAAAAAAAAAAAAGCAAATACACAAAAAGTACAAACCATTTCAACTCCACCTCTTAATCAATAATCAGGGATTAAAAAATACCTTGTCTGAGATGCCCGGGGCATGTAAATTATCAGCCTCAGCAGGTAAATAAAAAATCTAGTTGCCCGGTGTCCAGGCAACTAGATTTTAAAACAAAGTTTGGAACAGAATTTCCTACTATTGGGGGGACCGGAAAGTAATGTCGTTTTTTGTGGGGCTGTTTGGGGAGCAGTTGTGTGGTGCTTATGTACGTTCAACGTAAAGTGTATGTACAATTGAATGAACTATTCGCCTTTAACTTATGTAGGCGTTTTTGTCTCCCAGATTTGCAGAAAAAAATGAGTGACATAAAACCCGAGGAAAGCCATGTTTGTCATTGTATGCTGTATGAATTTCACAAGGGGAACAATGTAACCGTGGCCACCAATAACACTTGCTTTGTTTATCCGAATGCGTTAAATGTCCGCAAGTGCCAGAGTTGGTTCGCCCGATTCCGGTCGGGCAATTTTGACCTCTCTGATGCCCCTCGTGCAAGTAGGCCTATAGAGCTGGTCAATGACCTGCTGCATGTAGCCATTGAGGCAAATCCTCACCAAACCATTGATGAATTATCCAAACATCTTAGTGCATCATGGTCTACTGTTCAAGAGCACCTGCGACAGATAGGGAAGGTCTATAGGCAAGGAGTTTGGGTCCCACACCAACTTTCACCTGACAACAAAGCCCAGCGTTCCACCATCTGACACTCTTTGCTAAACTCTTTCATCATGGTCTACTGTTCAAGAGCACCTGCAACAGATAGGGAAGGTCTATAGACAAGGAGTTTGGGTCCCACACCAACTTTCACCTGACAACAAAGCCCAGCATTCCACCATCTGACACTCTTTGCTAAACTCTTTCATCATGGTCTACTGTTCAAGAGCACCTGCAACAGATAGGGAAGGTCTATAGACAAGGAGTTTGGGTCCCACACCAACTTTCACCTGACAACAAAGCCCAGCATTCCACCATCTGACACTCTTTGCTAAACTCTTTCATCATGGTCTACTGTTCAAGAGCACCTGCAACAGATAGGGAAGGTCTATAGACAAGGAGTTTGGGTCCCACACCAACTTTCACCTGACAACAAAGCCCAGCGTTCCACCATCTGACACTCTTTGCTAAACTCTTTCATCGTGGTCTACTGTTCAAGAGCACCTGCAACAGATAGGGAAGGTCTATAGACAAGGAGTTTGGGTCCCACACCAACTTTCACCTGACAACAAAGCCCAGCATTCCACCATCTGACACTCTTTGCTAAACTCTTTCATCCTGGTCTACTGTTCAAGAGCACCTGCAACAGATAGGGAAGGTCTATAGACAAGGAGTTTGGGTCCCACACCAACTTTCACCTGACAACAAAGCCCAGCATTCCACCATCTGACACTCTTTGCTAAACTCTTTCATCATGGTCTACTGTTCAACAGCACCTGCAACAGATAGGGAAGGTCTATAGACAAGGAGTTTGGGTCCCACACCAACTTTCACCTGACAACAAAGCCCAGCGTTCCACCATCTGCAACTCTTTGCTCAATCGACAGGAAAAGGATCCATTTCTTCATCAAATTGTCACAGGAGACGAAAAGTGGGTTCTTTACGGGAACAACGAACTCAAAAACCAGTGGCTTTCTTCAGGTCAGGGACCAGTTCCTATGCCAAAATCCTTTTCGCACCCCCCACAGGAAAAAGTCCCTTGGGGTGAGATCAGGGCTTCTTGCTGGCCATTCATGTGGACCTCGACGACCCAGCCAACGTCCCGGTAATTGGATGTCGAGCCACTCATGAACAGTGCGTGCAAAATGTAGAGGGGCACCATCTTGCATGAATATGAGGTCATTGAAGTTGTCCCAAGTGGATATTGTAGGCCACACATGTTCTTGAAGCATGGTTACGTAACGATCTACATTCATTGTGTCCCGCATGAGGAATGGCCCCGTAACTCGACTGGAGGTCATGCTGAACCACACTGTGACCTTGGGCCGATTTTACATCTTTTCAACAATGTTTCCGGGATCCTCTGGTGCCCAGTAGTAGCAATTGTGGCTGTTCACAAATCCTCCAACATGGAAGACGGCTTCATTGCTCCAAAGGATGCTGTGAAACAACAGGCCAGTCAGCATACCACATAAGCATGGTCTCTCCAAACTCCATCCGATGATCACAGTCTTCCGCTGATAATTCCTTGCAATAATGCGGCTTACAAGAACGCCAGTCTGACTCCTTTAAAACAGTTCGTATTGTGTGACGGGATAGACCACTTTCACGAGCGGCCTGGTGTGTTGACTTTTGCGGACTTCGGGTGAACTTTTCCTGCACAACTTGTACATTATCCTCCTGTATGGATGTTGAGGGACGACCGCTTCTGTGAGTATCTCTTACAGATCCTGTATTCATGAGTTCGGAATGGCAGTTCTTGATGGTTTTGGCATCAACTGAAGCACGAGGTCCATGAACACTGCGCCACCATCTTTTCACCTGCACAACAGACTGCCACACTGCGTAATGGCGTGCGGCCTTAGCACATTCACGTAATGTCAGGCGTTGGGTCATTCTGGGCTGCTGTTATCACTCTGAAATGAAACCAGAAATTAGCAATATAATTCTACCTGTTTAGGAATCACGATATATTTTATTTCATCCAAATGCTGTGGTTTTTCAAAAAGTTATTAACACTTTTTAATAGGAAGTTATTTGTCATCCACCCTGTATATGTCAAGAGTTCAAATTTGTAATTAAACATGTATCACGTGTTCTTGAAAATAATATTTGTACAACTTGTTTCAGGCTCGACTAAAAAGGATTTGGAAAAAAAAATGCAACTCATCAAAGAATTTCAAGATTCTCAGTCTGAAAATCTTGGATTTAGGCAGAGAAAACCTATGCCGAACCGGCAATTTTTGCAAAGTGAAGATGATGAATGCAAAAAAAGTGGAACCAAAAAAGAAGGCAGAGAATAAGCAAGATGAACATCCTCTATTGCTTGTGCTGCAATTTTGAGAAGTACACACATTCTCAAAAAAAAAAAAGTGTGTTAACTACAGGCTGAAGTTAGTGATCTGAGGAAACGCTTAACAAGACATGAACAATTGTCTGAGACATTGGAGCAAGTACTGCATATTCAAAAACAGACAAAATCAATTTTAAAGAACTGCAGCTTGATCAAACAGAGCACTGTAAATACCACTGGGGATCCAGACTGTGAGGAAAATGCCCCGTTGAACATTGCTATTTCTCCTGGCATGATTGCGAGAAAGGATATTGAACTTGTCAAAGGGTCGGGTGTTTTTATTGAAAAGCAAAGATTGGATAACATTTGCTCTGATTCATGTGGGGATGGCAGAAAACTAGCAAGAAACTTGCTTGTTCATTTGTGTGAACCTAGTGAACTAGTACATCACAACCTTACAGGGAAAGCATCAAATGCTTTCAAAGGAAATGCAGCAAAGCCACAACTAGACCAAAAGAGACTAAATGCAATACTGGAATGTGTTTAAAAAAAATTTGTGATGGACTCATCCAAGGTAAAGGCCAGCTTGTCAAACAAATTAAAGGAGGTGTCAAAGTATATGTGCCCGTAATGTATCAAATACACAATAATATAAAAATACACAGTAATGTATAAGTTGTGAATAAATTTAACTATATAATTGTGTGTGTTATGAATTATTTTTGTTATGAATTATTTGTGCTTTAAAAATATGCATTTTATTTCAGAAGCGGCAAAAGGTGTGATAAGTTAAGAACATACACTGCTCAACAAAATTAGGGGAGCACCCTTTTAAACAATTTTATTCAAAGCAGTTGGGTAAAATGTTATTGAACTGTGCTGTCAAAAGATTCCCTCCGAATAATGAAAAAGCAGCTGCAGAAAGCTGTTTGGCATGCAAATTAGCAAGAATGACTTCAAAAGTGATGTCGATGCGACATTCACATAAAACGGGTGGCTCTTTCAGAACTGTATTCTTGTACGGATGAGATTGCATTATCTCATGTTAGCATGCCGAATCAACACGATTTTCCAGAAAGCACTGCGTGGTGAGCCATAGGAAGGTTGGAAGCCGGTCAAAGTCAACAGATAGTAGCGTCCGCCATTGGAGTGAGCCAAAGTGTAATTGCACGCTTGTGGAGTTTTTAATGGCAACCGGAAGAAGTGTATCAACACAAACAATTCGTAGACGCTTTCACGCGCGTGAATTGTATGCACGTATGCCAGCTGTTTGTGCCCCACTGACCTCCCGACATCGTATGGATCGAAGAAACTGGGCTGAAGAACACTGTGATTGGGGGCCTGCTGAGTAGAGCCAAGTTTTCTTCTCCGACGAGTCCAGATTCAGCCTAGAGCCGGATAATCGACGACTTCTGATCTGGAGAGAACGTGGCACCCGATACAATTCAGCGCATGTCGAAGAAATATCACGTTTTGGTGGAGGCGGTGTGCTTGTTTGGGCAGGGACAAGCGTAGGTGGGCGTACTGACCTGTATGTCATTCGGAATGTGTCCCTGACTGCTCAAAGGTACTGGGACAAAATTCTTAGACATTTGGTTGTGCCTTATATTGCTGCCATCGGCGATTCAGCCCTTTTTATGGATGACAACGCCCGACCTCATTGAGCCTGCCTTGTGAATCAGTTGCTTGAAGAAGAAACAATAGAGCGTATGGAGTGGCCGGCATGCTCCCCGGATTTGAATCCGATCTAACATGCTTAGGACACATTAGGCAGAAGCATTGCTGCTAGACCACAAGCTCCGTTGACTCACTTTCAGTTGACAAATGCCCTTCTTGAAGAGTGGGGAAGAATCCCAAAAAATCTCCTCGACCACCTGATCAATTCAATGCCCCACAGGTGGGAAGCTGTCTTGCACGTTCGAGGTGACCACACACCTTATTATACAGATGACAAAGTTCATCAATGCTTATTTTTTCTTCTCCAAAAGATATGGGTAAAATGATTTTTTTATGGCACCAGGTGTGTTTCCTGTGAAAATGATCTTTGTTACAGTAAAACATGATTTTTCACCTGTTCAATCCTTTATTTTCTTGTCCCTTTCATAAATATATTTTTATGTTGTGCTGCATATTTACCAGCAGTTGTCTGTTCTTGCTACATCACCTGCTCTCCTAATTTTGTTGAGCAGTGTATATACTGACTAAATGTGTTAACAAGAAAAGTTTTCTTGTGGGACAGCAACAAAAGTATACCAAGAAGAACCGGGTATCGTAAACGTAGAAAAATGAACCACAGTCGCAATGCTGAACTTTCCAGCTTTTGCGATGGTGAAACCAGCAGTTTTGTGGAAGAAATTAATGAATCTTATAATCTCTGCATTGGGGAAGAAGTTGCAAAAGAAATGGGAGAATTTCATGATTCTCGTATCAATAATGTAAACACATTAGACAGACCATTGTTTGAGAACTCTAATCTTTCATTTAACAGTAGTTTACTATTAATAATGTCATTTTGTTTACAGTTTCATATCACAAATGAAGGATTGGATTCATTACTAAAATTGATATACCTTCATATGCCAAACTCACAAACTTTAAACAGTGTGGACTTTGGGTGCGGTAGCACACCCAAAGTGCACACTGTTTAAAGTATAATTCATAAGGCAGTTCACAAACTCTGTAGCAAAAAATAAGACACACTGTTAAATTTTGATACACATTCACAACAGTTAAAGTTTGGAATTGTCATAACACTACAGAGGCCATGAAGTGTTATGAAAAACAAATCTCATCTCTTGCTTGAACTCTGATTTTGGTTCTACAATGTACACCATAAAGACTATTGCGGCATTTAAAAGCGCTGAAGGAAGATTCTTTCAACCAACTTAAGCCTTGGATCTTTTTTGTTTTTATATAAGCATTTTGGAAGTACAATATTTCTAGTTCCAAAGCTTGACATAATGTACGCAGGTTGGTAGTTCTGACACCTGTAACAAAATGCATTCAAATTGTGGATGGGAAATGGTGAGATTTCCATTGCTGCAATACAAAAATTTGTTCCGAATACATTTTTTTTTTTTTTTTTGATTGGAGGTTTAACGACCTCCGTGAGCAACTCAATGGGCTATAAGCAGTCGCCCGTCCCTAATTTAGGGTCACTGGTTCCAGGGAAGGGAGAGAGCCAGTGCCGTAAGACAAACACAACATCCATGCCTCACCGGGATTCGAACCCGGACCCCGTTCGGACGAGTGATCAGAGGCCATCGCTTAGACCGGGGCGGCCCGTTTTGCATTAAATTTGAAATTAGAATATTAGATGTACGTATGAACCTCAAATGTGAAACGTGATATTAGGCAGTTTTTTATTTGCCTTATTGGTGCGGCTTAGGGCTGCGCACGCTGGCATTTTTAAGAAGCTCTTTTCAGGCGAAAACAATACAAATAGACATACAAAACCCTATTAAATGAGCAACAAAGGGTAATCCAACATGGCTGCTATGCAACTCAGCTAGCTTCACCGGTGAGAGCAGTTGATCCCTCCTCTTGTTCTATCCTCCTTGCATCCAATCATGTGTTTTGATGTTTGTGTTACTGCTTTATGGTTTGATTGAAAAACCGTGCTATCTGTGTTGCATTGTTTTCATAGGGGGTAAGTAAAAGCAATTTTTGTCATTCGCAGAGGTCAAACGTGACCTAGTATTGCTTTGAAAAAAAAACCCAGTGATGATGTAATAAAGTATATCTATAAATGTAAATGATATTTTTTATTTTCTGATGAAAGCTTTAAAAATGCTAGCCAGTCTAACGTAGCTAGGTGCGTAATTCGATGGGAACGCCGTCAGAAGGGTAAACGGTGGCTGTCGCTCAGGAGCGTTCGCTCCAGAGATTTACGTAGGGATTTCTTGTTGTGCTCCCTTCCTTATTCTACCCCCCCTGCCGCACGGGGATAACTGGTTTTCCAGTTATTTGGGGAGTGGCGCCCCCACGGCCTGAGCTGACCTTGTGAGGGATCATCTTGTCATTTTGTATGAAACGCTAATGTCACCGCAGGGACAGATGTTCATCCAGCTGATGGGGAGTAGTGACCCCACGGCCCGAGCCGACATGTACTATATGATGATTTTCCCACTTTTATGTTTTTCGTTGATCTCTTGCCTCAGCTGTAGGTTGCTGAGGTTGGAATTATGCGTCAGCTCCGGATTTTAGTTTCTCTTTTTCTTTCCTGTCATCTCCATTTTATGTTCCCTTCTTTGTTTTTCCCAGCTGGTTAGCTAGACCTACCTGCACGTTTGCGGTGACCCGTAAGGTGAAAAAGGGAATGCTGGAGTCTGAGGTTTCTGGAGGCTTGGGTGTTGTTGTCGCCAGTTACCAACACTCCTCTTTGCCCCTTCTTCACCCTAAACGGGCGGCTAGGAACTAACCCACTCCTAGTCAATGATGTCTGTGGCCGAGTGGAGTCCAGACCTTTAACGGGTTGCTGTTTCGTACGGCAGGGAGATTTTGGGGATAGGGTGGGCATGCCAAAGGGGTGTTCCCCAGGCACGGTGAAGTCTGGGTGTGATCATTCGTCCGTAAGGGGTCCGGGTTCGAATCCCGGTGAGGCATGGATGTTGTGTTTGTCTTACGGCACTGGCTCTCTCCCTTCCCTGGAATCAGTGACCCTAAATTAGGGACGGGCGACTGCTTATAGCCCATTGAGTTGCTCACGGTGGTCGTTAAACCTCCAATAAAAAAAAAAAAAGTCTGGGTGCGCTCCGAGCGCATGTCTGCCCTATCAACTTGCTATCCCTAGAGTCGTGTCCTGTGTCCACTTGGACTTGCGGACCTCTGACTCTCCCTCGTTGGTCTCGGTTGTGGGTGGGGAAGTCGGCGGACGAATTCTAAATTTGTCTTCATGGATGAAAATAAAGTTTCCCACGAACCTAAAATCAAAAGAGGTATTGAGGAACGCTCAGCTCCTTCTGCTAAAAAGCATGTCCCTGATTCTTCGAATGCTCGTTTCTTTTTTGTGCACTTATTGGACCCTTCAAGGCCTTTGAGTGCCAAAAGCACATTTTGGATCACCAAAGCACTTCAATCCATTGCAAGCTCTCTTAAGAGCGTAAAGAAACTCCAATTTGGAGATCTTGAAGAAATGTCCACTGTGGCCTACATTTCTACACTTCTTAACTCTACCATGCTGGCCGCCCCGGTGGCGCAGTGGTCTAAGGCGCTGGCCTCTGATCGTTCGTCCGTAAGGGGTCCGGGTTCGAATCCCGGTCAGGCATGGATGTTGTGTTTGTCTTACGGCACTGGCTCTCTCCCTTCCCTGGAACCAGTGACCCTAAATTAGGGACGGGCGACTGCTTATAGCCCATTGCGTTGCCCACGGTGGTCGTTAAACCTCCAACCAAAAAAAAACTACCATGCTGCTTGAGACTCCGCTCAAAATAACCCCACATGGATACCTAAATACATCTCGAGGTGTTGTCTCCTCTCGAGACCTCATTGAGTGTACCGAGGATGAACTTATTGAAGAACTGATGAGTCATCGTGTTACGGGTGTGCGGCGTATTCTTTTCAGGCGGAATGGACAGTCCGTCCTATCCCGCAACATCATTTTAACATTTGACAGCCCTTCCCTGCCTACGTCTATCAAGGCAGGGTACCTTCCCTGGAGGTACGACCGTGCATCCCTAACCCTTTGAGATGTTTTAGGTGTCAGTCGTACGGCCATTCTCAGCAGTCGTGCAGGAGCACTCCTAGGTGTGGACGCTGTGGTGCCACAGACCATCATTTACCAGACTGTGTGACCGAGGCCGAGTTTTGTGTGAATTGCAGGGGCTCACACTCAGCATCAGCCAAAGATTGTCCCAAATGGAAAGAGGAGAAAGAAATTCAAAGGCTGAAGACGGTGGATAATATTTCTTATCCTGAGGCCAGAAGGAGGGGGTTCCTGTTTTATCTGATCGGCGATCATATGCGTCAGTGATGGTTGCTAATTCTACAGTTTCCATTCAAACCGACGGTCAGATCGCATCTAATTGTCCCTACAAGCTGGATGATATCCTCGCAGGTGGGCTGGCGGAACTCCAGTCTTGAGCTAGGGATCTGAAAGCGGCACCCACCACTTCGCCGAAGCATACTCACCCCCCACCACCACCACCACCAGCAGGGGAACTCAGGCCACTTCCTCTGGCAAAAACACCAAAGCCAAGGAGAAAAAGAGCGTTTCTTCTCCAAAATCTCAGCCACCTTTTCCACGCCGAGCGTATCCCGTGAAAAAGCATACTCCCATCTTGGCCCCTGGTCACACGCCCCCAAATCTGGGGGACCACTCGTCAGAGGAGATGGGCGCTGACCTCGTTTGAGCATTCAGTATAGTACATTTTATTTTATTTTTCATCTCACTTTTAACCATGACTTCAATCGTTCAGTGGAACTGCCGAGGTTTTCGGTCGAGTTTTGACGACCTGAAACATCTGCTTTTGTTGTACTATCCGGTGTGCCTTTGTCTACAGGAGACAAAACTTAAACCACCAGACCTGCTTTTAGTTCGAGGCTACAGTGCATTTTTTTTATTGGAAGTTTAACGACCACCGTGAGCAACTCAATGGGCTATAAGCAGTCGCCCGTCCCTAATTTAGGGTCACTGGTTCCAGGGAAGGGAGAGAGCCAGTGCCGTAAGACAAACACAACATCCATGCCTGACCGGGATTCGAACCCGGACCCCTTACGGACGAATGATCAGAGGCCAGCGCCTTAGACCACTGCGCCACCGGGGCGGCACAGTGCATTTCGGACGGATAACGTGTCAGGAGATATAGCCTGTGGGGGAGTCGCTATTCTTGTTCCTCACAGGGTTCCGGTCTCTTCCGTTGCGGTATCCACAACTGTGCATGCCGTGGCGGTTCGTATATCTCTGCCTGTGACTCTTACTGTTTGCAGTGTCTATCTGCCGCCGGATGAGAACGTGAACGTCTCTGTTCTGGAGAGCTTGGTTGATCAGCTGCCTTCACCCTTCCTTCGACTGGGTGACTTCAATGCTCATCATCCTTTGTGGGATAGTGTCAGCATCAGCACGAGAGGCCGTCGAATAGAGTCTCTTTTGTCCTCGACTTTGTGTCTTTTTAACACCGGTGCTGACACTTACTTCCACGAGCCCACAAGATCTTTCAGTGCGATCTATTTGAGCTTGGGATCACCATCAATTGTTGCTGATTGGTCGTGGACGGTGTGTAACGACCTCCACGGGAGCGACCATTTTCGAATTGTGCTCTCGCATTCTGTAAGTTTGCCATCTTCTGCGCTTGTGCCAGATGGGAGGTCTTCGCATCGTCCGCAGTGATATCTGCAATGGTGACCCAAGAGTCAATCGGTGCAGCTGTTTTAGATGTCACTACGTGCATCATTCAGGCGGCTGATCTTTCAATTCCAAAGACATCTACTACACTCCCAAAAGTTCCGAAACCTTAATGGACTCCTGAATGCACAGCTGCTAGGAAAGCTCAACATAAGGCCTGGTCTACGTTTCGGCGTTATCCAACCGATGCCAATCTCGTTGCATTTAAACGAGCAAAATCCTATGCTCTGTTGGTGCGTCGGCGTAGCAAGAGGGAGTCTTGGATTCACTATGTTTCATCTCTCACTTCACGTGCCAGTTCGAAAAGTGTGTGGGACAAGATTCGTAAGATCCGGGGTTACTGTAGTTCACACCAAATTTCCATTCTCGAGAGTAACGGCTGCACGTATGCTGAAGTCGGGGAGATTGTGGATTGTTTAGGTGAGGCGTCTGCCTCCGTGTCGTGTGATCTGGCGTTTCCTTCCTCCTTTCAGAAGATTAAATCCACTGCGGAGCGCCAGAGAATCTCCTTTGCTCCTTTTCATGACACCGACTATAACTCCCCCTTCAGCATCAGTAATTCGTGAAAATGAAAGATTAATACTATTACTACTACTTACTTACTACACTAGAACACTACTGCTACTAATATTATTATTATTATTATTATTATTATTATTATTATTATTAATCGATGCTGCTCTTGAAGAAAGTGTATGTTAGTAATAGTCATGTATTATCATGTACATTGGTAACTGTTTTCAAAATAATGAACAGTGTCGAGCAGGGCCACGCCAAGCCTTTTAAGTTCAGCACACACCACCCGGAGCGGAACTTATTCGGGTTTATTACCTTACGATTTTCTAGGTTTTCCGCTTTCACGTTATCGTTTTCTAATTCCTAATTTCCAATAAAATTGGGATATTAAATTAAACGCTCCAAACTTCATATTTCCTTGTAGTCCAGTTGTGAGTGTTAAAAAAAGTAATAAATAAAATAAAATAAAATAAAATAAAGGGAAAACTAATTCAACAGGGGGGTCAAGTGACCCTGTCGGCGCAATATCTGTCGGTCCCGATGGCATCCACTATGATAGGCTCCGTCATCTCCCGCAGTCTTCTCTCGAGAATCTTTTAGTCCTCTTCAATCGTATTTGGTTGGAACACAGTTTCCCGGAATCTTGGCGAAAAGCTTTTGTTCTGCCTTTTCCCAAGCCTGGCAAGGATCCTAAGTATACCTTTAGTTATCGTCCAATTGCTCTCACTAGCTGTCTGTGTAAAGTTCTCGAACGGATGATTAATTCCCGGTTGATTCATTTTTTAGAACGAAATCACGTACTTTCACCATCACAAAGCGGCTTTCGTCGTCATCGTTCACCTCACGATCATCTCCTGCATCTTGAGACATCTGTGCGGGAGGCGTTCGTGCGTAGGCAGCACCTGGTTTCTGTTTTCTTCGGCATCGAGAAAGCTCATGATCGTGCTTGGCGGTACGGTATTATCCGTGACCTCTACGCATGCGGATTGCGAGGAAATCTTCCGACATTCATTCCAAATTTTCTTCGCAATCGGGTGTTCCATGTGCACCTGGGTACGACGCTCTCGGCACCGTTCCATCAAGAACAAGGTGTTCCTCAAAGTTGTATTTTATCTGTCACATTGTTCATCCTGCACATTAATTGTGCTCTCACAAATCTTCCTCCTGCAATTTTGATTACTGTTTATGTTGATGACTTGCAAATTTTCTGCTCGTCATCCAGCATACATTTCATTGAAAGGCAGTTGCAGTCTGCGATTAACCAGATTGCTAAAGCGGCGCACAGCAATGGTTTCGTTCTTTCTCCCGACAAGACAGCGTGTGTCCATTTCTGCCGGAGGCGTGGCCTCCATCCAGACCCAGAACTTCATTTGGAACGAACAGTCACACCAGTTTTGCCAGAGACCAAGTTCCTTGGACTGACCGTCGACCGTGCGCTTACTTTCCATGCGCACGTCTGGCGGCTCAAGATTTCCTGTCTGCGTGCTCTGTCTATTCTTAAGATCCGTTCGAGCGTCTCGTGGGTTGCAGACAGGATGTCTTTGTTTCGCATTTACCATTCCTTAATACAGTCACTGGATTATGGTTGTATTGTGTATGACTCTGCGCGTCATTCCGTTCTCCGGCCTTTGGATACTGTTCACTATCAAGCGCTACGTCTTTGTGTGTGAGCATTTCGAACATCTCCGATTCCCAGCCTTTATGCTGACGTGAACGAACCATCACTTGAATTACGCCGTCTGCAGCTGTCTGTTCAATTTTACTTGAAATTTCGATCTCTTCCAGATCATTCTTTGTACGATGCAGTTGTCCATTCCCAGCATGCTCGTTTATTTGAGAACCGGCCCTCGTGCATTCCAACCTTCGGTCTTCGTATGGCGGCCGTAGCTCGTGATGCAGGGCTCAACTTGTCACTTGTTGGAGAGACCAGCGTCCTTGGGGACCCGCCGTGGCAGCCTTTTGAGGTCGTCACCGACCTCAACTTTACTTTTTTCTTAAAAGTCCTCAACCCCTGCTTCCGTGTACCAGCAGCTCTTCGCTGAACACCGTACCTTCAATCCTGATTATGTTCCAGTTTTTACCGACGGATCTAAGATGGGTGATGTTGTCGGATCAGCTGCAGTCTTCGTGGATGATGTTTCTGTTGCGCGGATCCCAGCTGAAGCCACGGTGTTTTCGGCGGAGATGCATGCTGCGTATCTCGCCCTTCTCCATGTTCAATCGAGTTCTCATCATCGTGCTATGGTCTATACGGATTCCTTAAGTGTCTTGCAATCTTTGTCATATGCGGATTGCCGTGACCATCCGTTTCTCTTGTTTGTTAGACGGTTGCTTCGTAGTTTGCTTGGTGGAATATCAGGTAACGAGTGTGCTGATGAGAATGCTAGATCTGCTTCCTCTTTGGTCGGCACACCCTTGCCACTGTTTCACCGGGATTTCCGCTTTCCTGTTCACGATCATGTCAATCGAACGTGGCAGGCTCTGTGGGACCAACAGGTAGAAAATAAATTGCATCGTATTAAACCTATTCTTGGAATCTGAAATCCTCAAATCGTCGGAACCGTAGGGAGGAAGTTGTGCTTGCGCGTCTTCGCATTGGGCATTGTCGTTTCACTCACCGCTTTTTGCTGTGTGGCGACACTGCGCCAATGTGTGAGACGTGTAATTGCCTACTCACTGTCACTCATCTTCTGTGTAGTTGTGTTCGTTTTCGTGATGTGCGTTTTCACTTCTTTCATTCTCATTTGTTGACCGAGAACGCCACTACGCTACAGGCTGCAGCGGCTCCTATATGACCACTGCGATACTGTCGCTGTCTTTTCATTTAAAAAACAAATTGACTTTTTTAAACGTATCTAGTTTTTAGCCCTTCCACCATTCCCATTTTTCAGTTTTACTGAATCAGCATTATACCACGTTTTTAATACTGTCTGTTTGTCTTGTGTCTGGCACTCTTTGGCCAGACATGCCCTTGAGCCATAAAACTCAACAACCAACCAATCGTATTCTACCCTCCTTGACAGGCAGTCACCCGTTCCTAATTTAGGGCCACTGGCTCCAGAAAAGCCAGTGTTGTAAGAAAAAATCCATGCCTCACCGGGATTCGAATCCGAACCTCCGCCCCAGTGGCATAGTGATCCAGGCGATGACTTATGACCATTTTTCTGAGACGGATCCGAATTCAAATCCCGATGAAGCATGGATGTCGTGTTTGGATTATGGCACTGGCGCTCTTCCTTCCCTGGATCCAGTGACCCTAAAGGAGGGATAGACGACTGCTCATAACCCACCGAACTGCTCATGGTGGTCGACCCCAATAATAAAAAAGAAGCCGAACCCATCTCGGGCGAATGATTAGAAGCCGCTTTTAGACCACTGTTCCTCAGGGACGTTCTTTTTGTAAAAACTTTCCTGCAGTTCATCTGTGAAACTTTTGGTGTGGTAAAAATAGTTTCAAATTGTTTTATGACATTTGTCAGGAGATATTCGACTGCAAGCTGTCAAAGCAATTTTGTGTCTGAAGTTATTCTCTTCAATTTTTTTTCATTTGTTATATATATGTTTTCGGTTAATCGTAATTGAATTGGTATCGTATATGTTACAATAGCACCGAGGTTCAAATTTCAGTTTCGGTTGTAGACGTGATCGTGCGGATGTCGCAGCAGTGGTCGTAGCCCGTGTTTCGTGTAGGATATGAAGTAAGTTATGTGAAAAAAAGCATGGATTTTTCTTTCTTTCTTTTGTTTTCGTTCCTACCCACTAGTTATAAAAGTTCCCATTGTGAGGGTGTTATCACGGATTGTATATTTATTGTGAACTTAAATTTAGTATCTGACTATAGTGTTTTACTGCCAGTGAATCACATTTCATTGAGTAGTAGTCTATATCTGTATTAATTGTTTCAGTAATGAGAAAATTTAATAATACTTGATACTACAGAATATTAAAAATAAATTACATTTGAAGATCGAGATTACATGTTATGAGAAATACTGGTAGGTATCTTCTGGAGTCTTAAAACTTTTGTAGCATTTATCTGAAAAAAATGAACAGCATTGCAGCGGAAGAATTTGTGTGTGTGTGTGCCTTTCATGTTAATATTGAAAAGGAAAAGAAAAATATGGAAGTTTTGAAACATGTAATTAGATAATTAGATATTGCATGCAGATTATATTTCCTTGAGACTTTTACATTATAAAAGCTGTACCAAATGTTCAATTTCTGACCTTTGTTTTCGATATTAACGAGAAAACTCGTCGGTGTGCCTCATTTAATTTTGTAATTATCGTATATAGTTTAATACTGTAGTTCCTGACCAGATTGCCTTCCAGCCACGACTGCCCAGAATGTGAAGAGGACTGCCCAGAATGTGAAGACGTTCAGAATCACGGATAGGCCTAACCCCATTCACCAAAGATTTCGGTTTCATGTTCCATGAAAGTTTTGGGCGGTGGTGTGATTCTAAATAAGCCAAATGGGTGAACAAATTGGGTAAAACCAACCCAAAGCAGACACCCAACATTTTCAAAACCAGTATGAAATCTGACTCATTGCTTCATTATTTGATATTTTAATTAAATTTCTATTACTGATTACCCTGGTCAGTTTTAATTAAAACTGGTTAATTTGAGCAATTAAAAAAAAAACGAATGTTACAAGGGTACTATATGCCATGAATATAATTTTTTTCTTCAAGCACTGCTTTATCCTTCCACACAATTCCAAATATTCAATGTAATAATATGTATTAGTAACACCAAATAGATGTTACCAATGTATTCACATCTCTGTTCAGCACAAATAACACACTGTTTTTCTTAAGTTTATGAGATGGGTGTAGGAAATTTGTTTTATGTTGCCTATAAGGAATCAGAGAATGAGCTACAGGGATTACTTTGAAACTATAAAACTCCTGTTATTCAGTGTTGGTGCTTGTATAATTTTTCTCTCCTGATTTCCCTCAGAGCAATGTAGAAGACATATCCTATAACTTTATTCTGAGGAATTCCCTCTGTGCAAAGCAGTTCACATTATACTAGAACACTTATGATACATGAGAAGCTGTACTGTGTGATGCCAAGTGTTTAGTCTCATCATTTCAGTACAAACAGTTGGTTAAGATACGAGAATGCATGTATGTAAAACACAGTTTTTTTTTGTTTTTTTTTTGAATAGCTGATCATCTGAAAGAATTATTTGCCCAACTTCTGCAACAATTTAATCATGAGAAGTCTCTTAACACCACTAAGTCTAGAAAAATAGTGCCTTACAGCCGCTAAGGCTCTTCTATGTTACTGGTTTTAAGAAACTTTTAATTGAGAGCTGCTAATATATTCTGATCATCATGGAAAACCTTGTAATCCTTTATAAGCACACAAACTTTATTTTTAATTACTTTTAATCGTAATAGACTTGGTTTTAAATGTTGTTTTTAAATTCTGAATGGGTTTGTGAAGTGGGGCCGACTCACAGAATTTTCCAAACTTGACATGAACGCTAGTAAACTCCAGTGCCACCGCAATATTACGCAAGGCCCTGTGCGAACTCTACCTGTGAGGCCCTCTTGCTAACTAATAATTTTGCTAAATCAACCTGGCTAATGGTGTTTTGCATGCATACTCAATAGAATATTTTTATTTTCTGATAAGGTGATGATAAACTTTTTTTGTCTGTGTACTTAATGTTATATTTTTCTTTCTTTCTCTCTTTTGTTTTAATTTATCTGATTTATCCACCAGCGCAAGGCCCTGTGTGGTCGCACGTGCTTCACACCCTTAATGGTGGCCCTGGTAAACTCTATACAGGCTGTAGGTGCTTGAAAGATCAAATTTCATTTCCACCATTGGATGTACCAAATGATAAGATCTGGATGACATTTCTGCTTTATAAAATGAAGTAAAAAGAAAGAAAAGAATTTTAACCTGAAGAGCAAAAGAAATTGAGTTTGCATGTCCAGTTTATTCCTGCTGTTGTGAGAAAGTATATTGTGAGACAGAGAAACTGTGTTTTTATTTAAATTCCATTAAAGGAAGTTCAAAATTCAATAATTTGTTTTAGAAGGTAAAAAAAAGTTGACTAAAGCAGTCATTATTTTAACCTTAAAAAATTGTAATTTTTTATCAAACATCTAATATATTTTTTTTCTTCTTGAAAATATTTTAATTAAAAACAAATTAAAATCAATACATTCAGGGCAACTTACCATTTTCATGGCCATGCTCCCAGTTCAACATTTCCAGCACGTGAGTTATGATCCAAATGTCGCATGTTTTTAGAGGTAGCATGGGGGCTATTCACTTTTTATATCTGAAGTCCAGATATAAAAAGTGAATAGCCCCCATGCTACCTCTAAAAACATGCGACATTTGGATCAAAACTCACGTGCTGGAAATGTTGAACTGGGAGCAATGCCATGAAAATGGTAAGTTGCCCTGAATGTATTGATTACATAGCTGCACATTAAACTTAAACCTTTAGATATTGGACATGTTCCAATGTATAAGGTATTTACAACAAATTAAAATATTTCCTAGAAGAAAAAACAAACATATTAGATGTTTGACTAAGCGTTTAATTTAAGAAACTAGGAAGCCAGTTTTCAACATGAGCTTTATTCAGAGAACTGTAATTCTTTAGTTTCATGGGCAATGGTTTCAGCTTTGCTTTTTAATTTCAAAGCATTGTAACAATTTCCTTTCTGGACTATAGCGAATTTCCAGTGAACTTTGCTATAAGTACGTATATATAAATAAATCATTAGTAAAAAATATTATATTTGTCAAAGAATTTTGAAACTTTAATAAAGCATTTCACTCTCTGGTACTTTGAAAAATCTAAATGTACAAAATTGTAATAATTCTCAATTAATATGTGGTTAAAATAATGCAGAACTACCGTACTTTCAAAATTGAAATAACTGTCATGATATGGTTGTAGATTTAAAAATTTTTTTTGGTGTGTAGCTGTGACAGCCCTAGAATATTTTTTCTCAAAAGAGGCAACCCTAGTAGTTGCTGTTAGGACAGGGCAGTTCTGACTATATTATTGAAAATCATTAACCTGAATTAACTGGTGTCAAATCTATTTAAAACGATATTATAGAAATAATAATCTCATTTGTTTAAAATAATATGGAGCATTAAGAAATGATATTTAATGCAGGGTTCATATTTGGTCATCCAAAGTCAATAAAAAGATACCATTATTTGAAATCCTTGTTATTCTCTATATCCATGTTTTCATGTATTCTCTATATTCATTTCTTGATGCATTTCATTGCCTTCTGGGACATTCTTAGAAACACAGTAGATTTTGGTGGTAACCTGTTGTATTGGGTCAGCTATGTTTGAATTCATTTTCTTTTGGTGAATGGTCAGAGACTTAAGTTTGTATTTCTTACCCAATGATATGTTGTTTATTCATGGGAGATATTTCTGATTAACTGAAGTTGCAACTCTAGTCATTGGTGGTACAGTTGACTGCGCAGTGTGAATTTGATTGATTAATTTTCTGTGCTCCAGAATTGATATTGTGTCCTTGAAATTTAATATCACATTATGTTTTGTGACAGTGAATATGGGTAGTTTTGATTTGCTTCTGCTACCATTTTGTGGTGTGTTTCTCTGAACATACGCACACACTTCTTTGCTTATTGGCTGTGTCAAAAAATGTCTTCTCACATTTTGCTTTTAAAATTGTTAGCTTACACACCACTGTTCTATTTAAAATTTCAGTTTTGTTTCTCAAACCTTTTGCTTAATGTTTATAACCCTTCATGTAAAATTGTTTTTCTGCAGACCTTTTAAAGTGATGAAAAAGAACCAGAGAATTCTCATGTTTCACTTATGTTCCGTGTTACTTATTTTAGTTTTTATTCTTCAACTAATTAGTTGATATTTAGAACATTACATTCATTTTCTAAGGCAAGTTTGTTTTTGCCCATATTGCCTCTTTGTCAAACGTTTTATATACTTTTTTCGTTAGAGGATTCAGAGCATACTTTCTGTTTTATTTACTTTTATTGCTTTTGTTTTATGTTTAACGGTCACCATGAGCAACTCAGAGGGTTGTAACCAGTCTCCTATCCCTAATTTAGAGCCACTGGTTCCAGGAAAGGGACAGAGCCAGGTTCATTAGGCAAAAATACCACCCATGTCTCACCAGGTCCCATGTCAGATGACTCAGACCACTCAGTCACCAGGGAGGCCCATTTTATTTCACCACTGATTCTATCAGCACTACTTTTTTCATGACTCATTGCCATAAAATTCCGAGCTAAATCAATTTTAGTTTCTTTCTGAAAGAAAGTTATATTGCACAGAGTATATATACCAATGTTTAAACTACGAAGCAGCTCCATCTGAAAATATACTTACAGTTGTTACTTTTGGATAGGTTTCCTTAAGGATTTTCAGCAAATTAATTAAGAAGATACCGCATATTTATCATGTGATAATTTATCACTTGTTTCTATAAAACTCTGTAAAACATTTGGAGATATCCAAGCTACTGGTTTAAAAATTAATACTTGCTGCACCCCGATTTTGCAGATTGTTGGTCATTCTGCTGTCTCACAGTATAATTCTCTGCAAAGTCTATTTGAAGAACACTTGCTTACCATCTGCTTCACTCTTCTTTTCACAAAAATAAATGCTTTGTGTTCTTATTGAAAAAGCAATGTTTTAGAAATTCTGGTAACTTGGTTATTAATTCTGTAAATACAGATGCAATGATACTATCTTTTACTGTTTTAATAACTTTTCCTTCATTTGTTTCTCATGAAAACCATTTAAATAAGTCATGTCATCCAATTAATTTTCTTACTATTTTCAAATCTATCAGTGCCACATAAAGCACAGTTACTGATCATAATCAAAAAACACTTTTAGTGTGGTAAATGCATTTATTTACTGGTGTAAATATGCATATAGATTCACCTAGCTTTGACTCATGACTGGGAGGCTTTTTCAAGGCAATAGTAGCATTTTATGTCAGTTTTTAAAAATTATATAAATCTTTGTGTATTTCAAATAAACAAGTCTTCCTGCTGGTAAAGGCTTACCATTATGTTTTAAAAGAAATTAAGTCCTCTGAGCTACGGTTGTTTAAGCAGTAAAACTAAGAAGTTCGTATTGTGTAACAAATAGGACACTAAGAATTAGATAAAACTCTCTAAAAGAAATTTTTGCTCAGTCACAATGAAAGTGTGCACTTTTAGAAAAATATAAATAACTTCTTTAAAACTGTTTTCATAAGAATATATGGAAAAATTACCTGTCTGTTTGCAAAAAGAATAAAACCACTGTATGAATACCAAAATTCCATACGTACAGTATTTACTCAAAAATACATACGTGGCAATGTATATGAAGTTAAACGCTGTCTTTGTATGTTAAATTTGTACGCTCATTCTTCATCTGTTGGTCTACATAGGGTTGAACTCTAGAAGATTTACCAGATGGCTATTGGCTACGGTCACTCTAGTGATCTCTTTAATAAACTCGTCCGCAACCAACATCATGCGTCTTATACTACTCTACAGCGAGATCTACGACAGATGATGTTTGTCGGTTTGATAGATAATTTCCCTTTGGTTACTTTGACCCAGAAAAATCTCTGTAGGAAACATAACTTAGAGTTTGGGGTCTGTACGAATAATTTTTATTGCCTTATCAAGAAGAACCGCGATCCAATCCAGGCTACCCAAAGACATGGTGTATATAGGATCCCCTTGATTTCTGGGGTTTCTACTGTACTGAATAAGTTCTATATAGGTTCTACACTTAGGAATTTAGCTGTTAAAATGAAAGAGCACAAATATAATATCAGGAACAGTTCTACTACAGTTCTTGCCAGAACTGTTCAAGGACTCTATACACCAGATTGGGAAAACGCTACGATTATAGCTTCAGCACATAATTGACGTTCTCCCCGGAAAGTTTGTGTGTAGTCCAATATGCTCAAAACTGTTGCAATGAGAACCTGCCAGCCTTTATTCCACAAATATGG
This sequence comes from Macrothele yani, assembly GCA_039090855.1. Classification (NCBI taxonomy): domain Eukaryota; kingdom Metazoa; phylum Arthropoda; class Arachnida; order Araneae; family Macrothelidae; genus Macrothele; species Macrothele yani. Next base: position 124,265,714 of record CM076996.1, read on the forward strand.
AGGTTACTGATCGGAACTTTTTCTGAGAACGATGATATGGCTTATGACGAACAAGCTATGTGATCAGCTATTTTTTTCTTCTTATCGATTACCATGTTGTGGCAACATGAAGCCTAATGTATCATGGGATGTCTCTGCATTTAATACCAGCCTCACTGTTTCTCTGTGACAGTCTGCCTGATGATGGGACTATAGTTGGTCCTGAAAGATCTTGCAAGTAGTTTTTAATCATTGTGTTTTAATTGTAAATAAATCTCGTATTTTAATTCAGCAATTGGAACATATTGGTTTAATTTAGCATACAAAGACAGCGTTTAACTTGATATATGTTTCCATTTATGTGTTTTTGAGAAAACCACTGTACTACTCACAACATTCCAAAAGCCCTTGTAGCCATCTTGTTTTCAGTCTTGTGACAGAATGTGCTGAGTAGTGCAAGAAGAAGTGTTACAAATTTCTTTAATTTATATTATTAACTTTTAAGAAAAGAAAAAGCATCATGTATATATTATGATGTATTGGTGCTGGTAGAATCAAAAAATGTGTAAGGAAGTAGAATTGGTTTCTGTTGAATCATAAATCGATTGAAGATCATCATATCAGAAATTTTCAGGAGTATTCAGGTTGGGGGGCGGAGCTGTTACTATTTTAATGCTTGCCATCCTAACATATTGGTGAAGAAGAAGCAAATGATTATCTGTTTTTCATCAAAGGAAAAGACACATTTTTATCCAGTGATTTATGAAATAACTCTTCATATGAAAAAAGGCAGAATATGAAGGATTTGTAAAATTACAAAATTTTGAAAAACATGGGTGAAGAAGTTTTTTTTTCTAGTAGAAAATATTTTTTTTGGTTTAATAGAAACTCATAAAAACTTCCATGATTGTTTGCTGTTTTATTACTAATGTAATGGAGAATTATTTATGTACTCAAACTTATTGGTGCAAGGGGCATACTTGGCCAAAAGGCACTGGAACATGATATACAAAGGTTAGCTTGGGCTGTGGGAAAAACAAGGGACACAGGTATTCTTTAAAATGAAGAATAGAATTCCAGATCAATAAACTTCCTTATTATTGCAATTTAAAAAATGATACATAATTATTTTCATTATGTAACTTTATTTTTGTGACATTTTCATGTTATGTTATCGGTATTCTGATCAGTGAAAATAAAATGCAACCAGACTTTTTGTGTACAAGAATATATTTGAAGTGTTTCTGTTATTAAAATCATCTACATCAAAATATGAATATATGTGAATGAGCAAGAGATGGCACCTGCATGGAAATTAGAAATCAAGTGCATTTGACCTATCAGAAAACCATCAAATCACATTTTTTCCCTTGGAATACCTGTTAATGACTACAAATTTTGATATTTATTTCAAAATGTGTTTTAATATGAAAATAAGTGGAAAGAAATCTTAAAAGAGTTTGATATCTCTTTTGCTCTCCTCACAGGTATGTATACAGCATATAAAAACTGATTCCTCACATAGACTCAGCATCTTTCAAAACTACTGCTGCTCACCACTTCTTTGGTGATTGGCATATTTTTACTCATGGGTTTTTCTGTTTTACAATAATTGAACACTAGGTATTTGCCTCATGGATGGCAGTTAATGACTACTTCATTGAAAAAAATAGTGCAATAGGTTATGTGGATCCCCCCTTCACAAGTTGTGCCAATGATAATATGAAATTGCATCTCTTGTACTGTAAAACTAAATGAGATCATACATTAAGTCTTTTGCACCATATAGAATGTGTGAAGTTTGTTTGACTTGTCAACAGAAGTTTAGTCACTTAGTTCAAAATGAAGTACTGAGCAAATCACTTCGATTTCAGAATATCTATATTTAGTGTATTTATGTGTGTATATTTAGTAATTTTTTTACTTATGCAGACATGCCAATTCTCCGGATTTTCAGCCCTTCCTCCTGCTCTCTGGATGAATGTCGAATTCTCCTGATTTTCACCGAGAATCAGCCATTTGGATGGTCAAAATTCCATTAACCACCATGATTTTGATCTACCTGTGAAATCTTTTCCTTTCTGTGTCAATGCAAGGTGGCATTACAGTTATCAGTTTTGTATTGTTCCTCTCTTATCTGCAAAAAGAAAGCCACCCCAGTGGCACAGTGGTCTAAGCGCTGGCTTCGGACCAATCATCCGAGATAAGTCAGAAAACATTTGCTTTAAAATTTTTTCTCCTAGTCCGATTGTCACACGACACTTTCAGCAGAGAGCTCAAGAGCTCACTTGCTCTGGCACTAGAATGCCATGTAAGGTCAGTAATTGATTGACAGCTGGGAGCTGCCCTACCTTTTCCTTGCAGTTCAGTCTTTCAACCTCTCGCCTCGACAGAGCAGCACACATTCTAAGTGATGGTAAACAGTTTAGTTGCGGCAAATTCACTTAACGACAAAAGGGAATAGTTACAGTTGTCCTCACCTTGTAATGAAAGGCGATGTTAGTATAATGTTTTTTTGTTGTCTTTGTCTTCGCGCACAACCTAAAGAAGAAATGAAAAACAGTTGGCTGCTGTTTTATTCGTAAAAAACAACATCTGGGCCGTTTTACGTTTTCATTACCTTGCGGAATCGAAGTACCTGAAAGTGAATTTCAGTAGGGCGAAGAGGTGTTGATTTTTGTGCTGGTTTTTTCCTCCACAACTTTTAGTGAACCAATAATAATACTACTTCTGGAAAGTTGTTCCTACATCTGGAAAATATCGATAAAAAATAGCGCTTGTGTGATTTTATGAGCTGTAAAAATCTCCAGATTTTCAGATTTTGAAGGTTGGCACGTCTGCTTCTGACCAAATTATTAAAATATCAGAGCTGCTGGTTTCTCTTCTCCCATAACAAGTGTAGCAAGACCAGTCATTACTATCAGAAAGGGCATATATATATTTTTTAAATGTGTGCTGTGATTTATATTCTCAATTAATGATGTATCCTTTTGGATCAAGTTAAAGTTGGATGGTGGGTATTACTGCATGTATGTATATATTGGACATTATCTGATTGCATGCTTCAGAAGATTCAATATAAATATGAATATCTAAACTATAAATAAAGTATGCTTTAAATGTTTACTGTTATTAGTTTATTTGTGTTATGACATTTGCACTATTTCTGTGATCAGTTTCTGGTGAACCTCACTGACTCATCTCACATAAAATGTTATCTTAAAAGATTTCATCCAAATATTAAGAAGCAAAAATTAAATATATATATATATTTCTTTTCTTTGCTACATGTTGACAAGTCAAAATATATTCATCAGGAAAGACAACTTCCAGTTTATCTATACTTGTACAAGAATTGAAATAACCAACCATTATAGACAAGTTGTCATTCACTGATATTTTGACTCTGACTGGCAAAAGGTCACAAAACTATTTACATAATTTGGAGACCTAAATCCAAGAACTGCCTATTTCTACAAAATTCATTATCATGACTAGCTAAGCATAACATGGCTATTGGTGCAGTAACATGTGACAGAGCAATTCCAAATCTATTCAAAAAACAAACTCTGTATGATAGTTTTGTGACCTTTCATTAGTTATATAGCAGCTGTGTGTGCCCTTCCCTTTATCTAGATGGTGCATCCAACTATTGCCCACGAAAAAAAAGAAAAAAAAAGACAGTGTCTTGTACACTTGTACAGAACATAATCAACCCCAAAATTTCTAAATAAATAATTAACTTTTTATGGCAGTTGCTTAAAAGTTGGACTCACTTGTTTCATACTTTTTTTTTTTTTTTTCCTTGAGAGTACTGCTTTTTTTCATGGAAGTGCTATTTCATAAATCACTAGATTAAATGTGCCTTTTCCATTTATGAAACAGGCAGTCATTAACAAAAAAAAAAAAAGGAAGAAAGAAAAGATTATTTCTGCTATCTAAAATGGAAAACAATCACTGGCTATCAAAAAAAAAAAAAAAAGCTATCTTAGACGAAAAACATTGCATAAAATATGTGTCCAAACTGTAAGCAATTACCCTTTTTCACTTTCTTGTTAGTTTTTTAAGGAGGTGGCTTTTAAATATGTACCTAGTTACCATTTTTAATATTCTATGTTAAATTAAAAAAAAGTGTCTTTTATTTCAGTTCTTTTTTTCTTCTTTTAGTATTACAGTCAGCAGGTTGTGATTCCATTTCCTGATATATAACTCCACAGGCAGGATCTTTTAGCATCTGGATCTTTAGTGTACCAGGACTTGGCTTCTGTTTTCTACTGGATTAATACACTTTTGTTCCTGTTTTCTACTGCAAGTGAAGAAACATCAGTTTTCTGAAAGTGAGTCAAATTACCAGATATTTACTTTTAATTAGAAATAGGAAACTAAAAGTTTTAATAATTTAGTAAATTCTGTAGAGTAAGTGCAATAATTTAAAAAGAGTGCAAATCATGAGTTTTCTGGGAAACTTTTCATCTTCATCACACTTTTCTCATTTGGATTCACCCTTGCCATAATGATTACAGATTATACCACCATTCAGGTCTATGTTTTGAGTTGCAAAAAGTGCAGCAAGGAAGGTTGTCTGGATTTGATACCAACTCAAGTGAGAAGTGCAGATATTCCAAGACATTTGCATTAGTATAGCTAGGCAGTTCCAACTCGACTTTACAAGAGCTGTTGAATTTTCCACCTGATGAAACATGATACTTGTATCAAAAGTTATCTGGTTCCCAAAATTAGTTCATTCTGCTTTCCCTATTTTCACATTGGAATCACCCATATTGACCTTCAAGTGCTACTTAACGTTGGTATTTATCTATAAATAGTTTAGGAAACACACTTGGATTATAACCATCTATTTTTCTAAGTGAATTTGTTAAACTCGCGATAAACGTTTTTTAGATGTTGATGAAATATTGATTTTGAATTGCATCTTTATTTAGGATGTTGGTAAGGATAATTGCTTGTTAGTTATTGGATTGTGATTTGTGTCTTTTTTTTTTCTTTTTAATTCCTGTCAATTAAGATTGAACCTGTGTGATGGATTTCTCACAATATCATATTTCACTTTGTTAAAAAAATGGAGATCCAATGTTACATTTTCACTTTGAAATTTATCATATACTATTTAGAATTTGTGATTGTGATTCACTAGTAATAATATTTTTTTATTAGTTAGCAATGTGTCATATCTGTTGGATTAACCATCATGTTAGGTTGGATACAACCCAACATGATTCTGGGGTTTGCAAAATTTCAAGTGTTTTATAGTAATTCAGGTATGCTGATCACGAATATCACATCTATTTTTCTCTGTGACCCACATATTGTTTCGCAATTTCCCATGTTATTTTTGTTTATATATGACAAAAATGAAAAATATGAAGTAATCTGCTATTTTTTTATTCTAAAAATTTTAATTTACTAGCCAAAGCAGATCACAGCAGTTGGAAAATTATACAATAGATGGGTAAATTTTAATTGGAAAGTGATACAATAGATGGCACCTCTATATCAATGAAAAAAACATTGTGTGTTTTTGCCATTTTGAACACTGTGTTTCAAGCGATAAGGCTGAAATGCGTTTCGCTCATTTTAACTGTTACGCTGTTCGTTATTACTGCTTTATGGCGTCAAGAGGCTGTATTAATAGTCCTGATTCATTTTGTAGTTTTGTGGTGAAGAAAAGGCAACGCAAAACAATGGATTTCAAAAAAGTGTATCAGGCTTATTTTGGTGTAAAGCTTGGAGACCAGGACAAGAAATGGGCACCACATCAAGTTTTTTTGTCACGTGTGTTGAGCAACTGAGAAAATGAACTCGAGGTAAGAAAATTTTTTTTCCATTTGCCACTCCAGTGGTATGGCGGGGGAGCCAGTGAGTCATGAGGAATGTTATTTTTGCTTAACCACACTAGTAAGGGGCTACAATTGCAAAACTGTAAACAATATTGTCTGCCCAATGACTCCCTGTGCTATCGACCTGTACCTCATGGTCCTGATTTACCTGTTCCATCACCTCCTACATCATTAGATTTTTCATCAGCTTCAGAAGTTGAGTTAAATTGCAGGTAAACTGAGGAGTTGTACAGCAATTCTGAAACTAGTTGTGAACCACAGAAGTTTACACAAAGTGAATTAAATGACTTGGTACGGGATTTAAACCTGCCGAAGGAAAGTGCACAACTTTTAGGATCAAGACTCAAAAACAAAAACCTACGTGCTCTAGGAACAGCATTTTTCATGGTACAGAAACCGAGAAAAGGAATTTGTTGAATATTTCACCCAAGAACAATCGCTTACATTTTGCAGAGACATTCCTGGACTTATTAATACATTTGTCTTCCACTGTTCATGACCCATCACAGTGGAGATTGTTCACTGATTTTAGTAAGAGAAGCTTAAAAGGAGTTCTTTTGCATAATGGCAACATTCTCCCTCAATACCAGTTGCTCATTCAGTACATCTCAAGGAATCTTATGAAAATCTTGACATTCTCCTTAATAAAATATCAGGAATACAACTGGCAAATTTGTGGAGATTTTAAAATTCTGAGCATGATATTAGGGCAGCAAAGTGGCTACACAAAAATGCCATGTTTCATCTGTGAATGGGACAGTACATTGGATCACAAAAAAATGGCCTAAAAGAGAAAACTTGATTCCAGGATCAAAGAACGTTCTCCACCCAAACCTAGTGGATCCGAAAAAGTTATTTTACCAACCTTGCATATTAAATTAGGATTGATAACACAATTTGTCAAGGCTCTGGACAAAAATGGTAAATGTTTTCAATGTTTGATTAATGTTTTTCCACATTTGTCAGAAGCAAAAATCAAAAAAGGAATGTTTGTTGGCCCAGATATAAGGCAGTTAACTAAAGATAAAACTTTTGAGGAAAAAATGACTACAACAAAAAAAGAAGCATGAGTTAGTTTCAGAAATGTCATTCAAAATTTTCTAGGCAATTACAAGAATCCTAATTACATATCCATCATAGCAACTATGCTAGAAAAAATTAAGAACCTAGGTTGCAACATGAGCTTGAAAATTCATTTTCTGCATTCTCACCTTGACTATTTTTCCAAAAATCTTGGTGCTATGAGTGAAGCGCAAGGTGAGAGATTTCACCAAGATATGAAGTGTATGGAAAAACTATATCAAGGATGATGTAATGTAAATATGATGGCAGATTACTGCTGGGGTTTAAAGAGAGATTCTGCTTCTGAAATTTTACCGTATAAGAAAAGCCGTAAACCTTCGTTTGATGGAAAAGGAAAATGATTTTGTAAGAACACGTTAATTTTGATTATTTTTTTTTTAATATTTTTTTTCATTAACTACTTTTTATCTTCACACAAGGGATTTTTATTTAGATTGTATCAATATCAATGGGTCGTGGATTGTATACTCTTTTAAGAAAATGAAACAAATTCTATAAATTACTGATAAACAATATATATATATATATAGCATGTTCATGATTTTGTTTTCACAATTGTGAAAAATCCTTACATGACAAAGAAAAATAAATGTTATTTTTTTAATCAGCATAGCAAAATGAATCTAAATCACTTGAAGTAATGTAAACCCCAGTCGAAAAGTTAAATTTTGTAGGTTAGTGTTTATCAGAATCAAACAGTTTGAGATCAACTAATTATTAGAGTGATTGCATTGTCAGGTGTTTATTATCTTTGATTTCATCAGTTAAGTTCATTGATGCATAATACCTTTCTAGAAGTTTTACTTAATAAAGTACCAAGTCGGTCCCATAATAAAAAGAGATTGTTCGAGGTGGACAAATCTCTCGCTATGCAATTCGACTCATTGTGGTGAGTCATCTGCCTCTGAGATCGGTGCTTCCTCACAGTGTTGCCAACTCAGTCTTTCTAAAAATCTCCAAATCAGCTATAAAAAGTCTCCAAAAGAAAAAAAGTCCCTGAAAATTTGTAAATCATGTTAAATTTTTGTACTTATCCATGTATTATTTAAAATTTAAGGATGCATTAATACTATTCTTATTTATTTGATTAAATTAATAATATACTTTTTGTATCTTAATTTTAAATCCCATATCATTTTGGAAGTTTAATGACTACCGTGAGCAACTCTATGGGCTATAAGGAGCAGCTCATCCCTAATTTATGGCCACTGGTTCCAGGGAAGGGAGAGATCCAGTTCCGTAAGAGAAACACAACATCCATGTTTCAACGGGAATCAAAACCAAATCCATCACAGGTGAATGGTCAGAATCAAGCGATTCCAACCACTGCACCACTTGGGTGGCTTTTCCTGATTCAAAAACCATATTTTAATTGCTGGAATATAAAAAGTCCTTGAAATCGTCAAAAACATAACTAAATCCCTAAAAAAGTTGCTAATTCCAAAACATTTTTGTCGCTAACTGCAATCCAAAATCCCCTAAATTTAGCAACTTTTCCCCAAGCTGGCAACACTGTTCCCTTAGGTAGGGCTTCAGGTGGCTGATTGAGTCACTGGGGTTCTCCAGCAGAGTTCGATTGCCTTTGTGACTTTCACACTACTATGAGTGAGTTCGATTATTCCCTGCCGAGTCTCTACTGATGGTGCAGGTGATAATCAGCAAGTTCTTACCCATGTTATTTAGAAGCTGAATTTTCTCATAAAACTCTTCAGTTTTTTCATTAAAATGACTAGTTGTGGATGTGTAAGTTTAAATAATCTGAATTGGTATCATTTTGAGAGTTAGATAACAAGTTGTGCAGCTCTTTTTGCAGTACTTTTGACTTCAGGAACTTTGTCCTTCAGTTTTTTGTTAATTATAAATCCAACACTATTAGTTTTACCTGTATCTGTTCCATGATAGTAGAAGAGATGTACACTTTTCAGATCTATGAAATCCTTTCCTTTTCTCCTCACTTTACTCAGCTCAACGACATCCCACTTGTTCCTCTGGAGTTTCTCTTTCAATTCAAGGAACCTTAAATTGAAAGATAGAGTTCTTTCATTACAAGTCAGGGTCAGCATCAGATGGCAGCCTAGTCCAGCCCTCTGCTTCATGTCACACTGGTCCCTGCTTTGGCCAGTTACATTCCAGCTGCTGCCAAAAAAGACTTGGGGCCAATAAGTAGGTTGTGCAGTCATTTTGGGAAGGAGGTGCTGGCTAAGTCCTGCTGGCTAAGTGGGTTGGTGAACTATGCATTTTACAATAATGGTGGTATATAAGTATTTAATGACTTTTATTTTTAATAAACAATATGAGAAAATAACTTATTCATTTTGTATTTCTAGTTTGTATGATCATAAAAATGTGTGTGCTAATAAAAATATTCTTTTTATTAGCACAATTCTGTTGAAACAATTTTTCATATTCTAGTTGTACATTATATTATTCTTAAATAAGATGGAAGACCAAAAATATTTGTCCTAGAGCCCAAGTTGACTTCTCATTACCTGACCTGTATTTTTTATGTCTCAACTAAAGTGCAATTTATATATTAATTCTATAAGGTTTTTTACTGTGAGTACTATTTTGAGAGAATGGCTGAACGTAAAGATATGGTTGAGGTATCAAAATAAAGGTCTTACCATGTAGATGTGCTAGTCGAAGAGAAAAATTAGATTAGGGCAACAGTTCGGGCATGGTGGGGCGGCAAAGTTCCCATGTAAAGTCTATGGGAGAAGTGTGCGATTGACATTTAATCACCTGAGGTTGACTCACGCGCTGTTAAAAGCGGAAGCATGGAGCTACTGAGATAGTCAAGTCCAAAGTCTCTTTTCTGAGCGAACCGTTGCTCAAAGCAACACCAGCAGGCATTCGTATTAAAGTTCTCCTCATCAGAACAGTGAACACTCTCGAAGATATGATTGTGTTATGCCGTTGGACTGTGTGATGTATATATTACAATTTAATATTCATTTGATCCAGTTTATTCATGTAGGTAAGACGTTTTCCATTATATAAAGATGTAAATAAACATTCCGTTGACCATTGTTAGTGAAAATATTACGGGTGACTGCTCACGGTGCCCATTGAGTTGCTCATGGTGGTCATTAAACCTTCAGTCAAAAAAAAAAAAAATCACGAACCGGGACTATTGTCTTTACTGAAGTAGTTGAATGAAATTGTCAATCAAATAAAGTTTACACTTGCTGTTGTTTAATACGAGATTATTCTATAAAAAGAAAAAAAAAGAAAAAAACTAACCGTCGATTCCGACAGGTGAAGAGTATTCGCAACACGAATCTCATTCCAACAACATTTACAAACACAGTTGTGACTAAAGATGAGAGTGAAAGAGTAGGCTATCCAGTTGAATTTTTGCACACGATCGAGATCAGTGGACTTCCACCTCACATTTTACGACTGAAAAAGGGTGAAGTCGTGATGCTTATCACGAACCTGGCCCACCCCAGTGCCGCAGTGGTCTAAGAACTGGCTTATGATGATTCGTTCGTGAAGGGTCCGTGTTCAAATCCTGATGAGACATGGATGTTGTGTTTGTCTTACGGCACTGGCTCTCTCCCTTCCCTAGAACCAGTGACCCTAAATTAGGGACAGGTGACTGCTTATAGCCCATTGAGTTGCTCACAGTAGTCGTTAAACCTTCAGTCAAAAAAAAAAAAAAATAAATAAATAAAATCCCGAACCTGGACTATTGTCTTTACTGAAGTAGTTGAATGAATTTGTCATTCAAATAAAGCTTACATTTGTTATTTCATATGAGTTTATTCTTAAAAAAAAAAAAAAAAAAAAACTTACCGTCTAGTAATTTTTAATTGCCTACTGTGATTTTCATTTCATGTAAAGAAACTATTTCCTGTTAAATGCTTGACTTACAAAAGTTTAAAAAAGTAATATATCTAAGTTTTGCATTTGAAAAAATGATATTTTCATGGCAAATTTTATTTATTTCTAGGTATTTGTGATGATGTGTGCCATGAATCGTCATTGAAGAATGGATGACATCAATCTTCTTGATGAAGAACAAGATTAAGGTCATCCAGATTTTGCATTTTAAAGTGCCAGATTTAGATGAAACTTCAGATATTTTTTGCGATAAATTTTATTTATTTCTAGAAAAAATTTAAGATGGGTGACAACAACAGTAATCCATCTGACAATGAAAGCTGTAATGAACAAGATGGAAACAACCGGGATGAACCTGACAGGAGGGATAACAACGATAATCCATCTGACAATGAAGGCCTTGATGAACAAGATGGAAGCAACAGGGATGAACCTGACGATAGCATGATCTGTCCTATTTGTCTTGAAACTATAAGAAATAAATCCTTCACTGATAAATGCTCACATTTCTTTTGTTTCACATGTTTAGTGAACTGGTCAAAAGAGCGGACAGTTTGCCCTTTATGTAAACAGTCATTTAGCACTATATTTCACAGTGTTCTTTCAGACACTGAGTTTGAGCAGCTTGACGTTTCTCATCAAAATGACAATGAACAACCTAGCAATACCATGGTGGTATTTATGGCAGATTCTGCCTCTTATGAAAATAGTTATGTTGGACATTTTAGAAGATATCCTCCTTGCATTTGCAGAATGACTCAGTGGCTATTCTTTGAGTTAATGGATCTAGTTGATTCTCCGGTATTAACTGTTTTCATTATAGAATTGATACTAACCCTCATAACACGTTACGATATCCGTAGCAGGGAATTTTATTCTCAAGTTGAGCCATACTTGCAGCAGCGTACCAGGCATTTTATTCACAGAATTTATGAATATGTTCAGTCGCACCATGCACCTGCACAGCTTCTTCCTCAAGATAATCATACTTATGATTCATCATCATCACAAGCTAGTGGTGCTGCATCATCATTAGATGATTCTTCTTCAGCCCAAAGAAGAAAGGAACTCTTGCAAAGATACATACATTTAGTAATACCAAATGGAAGTAGTAGTTCAAGCACAATGACTTTAATGTCAGAGCCTACCACCTCACCCAACCAAGATGCTGACAATTCTGCTAGTGACCTGACACCAAGTACTTCAGGACTGCAGGCTACTGCTACCCAATCTGACAAAACAGCTGAAAAGTTTTTAAGACCAACAATGCCAATAGAATCTTCAGGTACTGATCGGTTCATGACATATGAAATTATATCCACAGCTGAACATGTTAATTTAGTGCCAAGTTTAGGTGAGACTTCAAATAATGACAATATCCATGATACCTATACAACTGCACAAAGTACAGAAAGCAATGGCAACTGTTCTTTGGAACAACAAAATAATAATAGATTACCTTCTGCCTTTCATGTAAGTACCTTTGTTGAGCATTTCAGAGCAAGTCCATTATGCACCAATGGATTGGCACAGTGGCTGTACTCTGAGTTAATGGCTCTAGTTGAATCTGACATAGCTATGTTCGTGCAAGAATTGATATTATCCCTCATTGTGAAATACGATATTCGTAGCATGGAATTTTATTCTTATGTTGAGCCATTCTTGCAGCATCACACCATGAACTTCCTTCAAAGATTTTTTGATCATGTGCGAGCAATTCATGTGAGGGTAAGTCTCAATCCTACTTTTTGTTTACCCTCACCACAAGCTAGTGATGCTGTTCCATCATCAGATGATTCTTCAGCCCAAAGGAGTGACTCAGTGTTACACTCTTCACCATCTTTGAACTCTCTGATGTCAGTGCCCTCCACTTCATCTGGCAAATATACTTGTAACTCTGATGTTGTCCCAATGCCAAGTACTTCAGGACTGCCATCTACTGTTGCCCAATCGGAAGAAACAACTCAAAAGGGTTTTAGTCCAATGAGGTCTACAGAATCATCAGGTAGTGATGATAAGTGCACAAATTCTGGAACTTCATCTACACCGGAACATGTTAACCTACTGCCAGGTTCAGAAGATGAAACGTCAAATAATAGCAATGTCGGTAATACTCACACAGCTGCAAAAGGTAAAGAAAGAGGTGGCAAACGTTCTAAACAAAAAAATAATGAAGCAGCTAAAAAAAGAAGCTCATCAGAGAAAAAGCACTGAAACCTCAAAGAAAATGGCACATTAGAGCATCGACTCAATATATCATATATTCATACAGTATTATTGCTAATGTCATCTAGCTGCTTAATTTAGACATAATATACATTTTGAGGTTACTCACCTTTATTCCCTAAATCTTTTAGGAGGTTTTCGTCTCTACACATTTCCAACATGTATATTTCTTATTTACATTGTGATTCAAGGCCGCAAAAAAAAAAAAAAAAAAAAAACCATCTTTTTTAGCTCATACAAACTTTATTCCCTTCCCTTCTTTTCCCTATGACCAAAGTCGGATTCAAATAATCTACCACAAATATTTTGAATCTGAATTTGGTCATAGGGAAAAGAAGGGAAGGGAATGAAGTTTGCATGAGTTGAAAAAGATGTGTGTGTGTGTTTTTTTTTTTTTTTTTTTCAGTTTTGAACCACGATGTAAATAAGAAAAATATGTGTTGGAAATGCGTGGAGATGAAAATCTCCTTAAAGATTTAGGGAATAAAGGTGAGTAACCTCAAAATATAGATTATGACTCAATATATGTTCAGAAATTATGAAGTCTAATCGTTTTTCAAATTATTACAAGTCAATTCAAATTAGCAGCTCCAACCCATAAAATAGATTAGCAAACTATTATCCTCATTTACGTGCATAAACTTCAATATTAATGGGAAATATTCTAGTTGCTTAATGCTTACCTATGCATTCTGCTTCTAGAGATGAGTTACATTTCTTACACGTTGATAGGTCCTCAATGTCATTGTCCTCATTGATGTCATTGTCCTTTGTCCGTAGTACATGATGCACACTCACTCACTACACACATTTCATTTTGGGTAGACACCATAGATCTTAATTTTATGGTTCATTAAACATCAACTAATACTGTTTATAATGTTCTAAATTTTTCTCCCAGCCTTTGGGCATCCTCAGGAGCATGGCGGTGTAACCCCCAATGTTCGTGGCTCACTACTCGCCTATGGAGTCCGATACTCTGTGTTGCCATTCGTCAGATACTCTGTCTTCGATACATTTCTTGAAAAACCTTGCTGGCGCTATCTATGTTTCACTTTTCTCTTTATATATATATATATATATATATATATATATATATATATTATTAATTATTATTATTATTATTCATGTTATTGAACATCTATGCCATTTATAACTTCATCTTTTCTTTTCCTATCTCTATTCTCTTGTCTTTTTTCTTTTTTTTTTTTTTTTTTGTGTAGTTCTTTTTCTTGCCTGATTCTTTCCAGTGGCTAGATAATATGTTAGGGTCATTATGGTTACATACTCTCATCTTATTTTTATATATTAATATCGATTCCTTCATTCTCATTTCTCTCTCTCTGATCTGTTATTTCTTTTTAGCATTTTTATTTCATCAAATTTTGGGAATGTTTGGTTGTCCATGCAGAATTTTACTAAGGCTGTTTTGGCTTCTTTTTTTGCCAGTTTGATATATGCTGTTTTAGCCTTTTTTTTAACATGTTTTTTTTACTCTCAATGTACAATATTGGGGGGATGTGTGCTATAGGAATTTAGTATGTTCCTGATTCCTCTAGGATCTTGCTCTCTGTTGTTTTTTTTTGTTGTTTTTTTTTTTTTTTGTTAATTAACAATTAACAAAAAAAAGCAGAGAACAAGATCCTAGAGGAATCAGGAACATACTAAATTCCTATAGCACACATCCCCCAATATCCTACATTGAGAGTAAAAAAAAATATGTTAGAAAAAGGCTAAAACAGCATATATCAAACTGGCAAAAAAAGAAGCCAAAACAGCCTTAGTAAAATTCTGCATGGACAACCAAACATTCCCAAAATTTGATGAAATAAAAATGCTAAAAAGAAATAACAGATCAGAGTGACAAATGAGAATGGAGGAATCGATATTAATATATAAAAATAAGACGAGAATATGTAACCATAATGACCCTAACATAATATCTAGCCACTGGAAAGAATTAATCAGGCAAGAAAAAGAACTACACAAAAAAAACGACAAAAAAGACAAGAGCATAGAGATAGGAAAAGAAAAGATGAAGTTATAAATGGCATAGACATTTAATAAATTGAATAATAAAAAAATTTATATATATATATAAAGAGAAAAGTGAAACATGGATAGCGCCAGCAAGGTTTTTCAAGAAACGTATCGAAGACAGAGTATCCGACGAATGGCAACGCGGAGTATAGGACTCCATAGGTGAGTAGTGAGCCACGAACATCGGTGGTTACATCGCCACACTCCTGAGGATGCCCAAAAGGCTGGGCGAAAATTTTAGAGCATTATAAACAGTATTAGTTGATGTTTAATGAACCATAAAATTAAGATCTACGGTGTCTACCCAAAGTGTATAGTGAGTAAGTGTGCATCATCTACTACGGACAAAGGACAATGACATCAACGAGGACCTAACAACATGTAAGAAATGTAACTCATCTCTAGAAGTAGAATGCATAGGTAAGCATTAAGCAACTAGAATGTTTCCCATTATTACAAGTCCACTTTTTTTCTATTCCTCTATTCATCCTTTTAGGTGCCAAAAGTGGAGCTTTTTTATTTTTTTGCTTGATTTTTCTTCAAAAATTACAATAGAAATAAACCAAATCTCACAGAAACAAGCTAATGCAAGTGAAAAAGTCCTTTTTTGTATGAATGAGAAAGTAAGGATATTCAAAGCAAACAGAATATTATTCTGCATTTGCTTGTACCCACTTACTAGTCATCTGTGTAACATCTCTCAGAAAACTTGAAAATTTCATTGCCCTGGAGCATGCTTAGCATACTCGAATGGAAATCGGGAGATGCGGGTTCAATTCCTGCTCCAGGGCAATGAAATTTTCAAGTTTTCTGAGAGATGTTACATGGATTACCAGTAAGTCAAATCAATCAATCATCAGTAAGCTGTTCTCTGAGATTCAGAGGTTAGCTCCACAAAGAAATACAAACTACCAGATAATTTTTACTTACTGTTGAAGTATCAAACTTCTCCATTTATAATGATCTTGACATACAACTCAGGCTTCACTGATATCCATCACATGCCATACACAAGTTCTTCTATACTTCATACTCATAATCTTTTTCTCATGCAGACACTCCTGAATCTGATCCTCCCATGACTTTCTTGACCTTCCTCTGCCTTTCTTTCCTGCCACTTGAGCTAAAAAGATTTGCTTAGTAAGCATTTCATCACTAATTTTTTCAACATGGCCAAACCACTGAAGCATATTAGTCTCCACCTTGCTAACAACACTTTGCTACACATTACAGAACTGCAACACATCTTCATTCCTCACACAACCAGAATGTGTCTTGCCACAAACCCCCCATAAGTAACGCATTTCTCCAGCACACAAATGACTCCTATGTTTCTTCTGTAGTACCCAGGTTTCACTACCATACATCAGAGTAGGAACAATTACACTTTCATACACAGCCATGTGGGACTGTCTTGAGAACCCATCATTCCTGTGAAAACCTCCCAAAGCAGCCATGACTTTCAATGAAGAATTCACTCACCTACTAATTTCAGAATCTAATTTGTTCTCTCTGTCAAACATGCTTCCTAAATATACAGGTGAATAAGTTTGTGTATTTAGGAAGCATGTTTGACAGAGAGAAAAAATTGGATGGTGAAATTAGTAGGCGAGTGAATTCTTCATTGAAAGTCATGGCTGCTTTGGGAGGTTTTCACTGGAATGATGGGTTCTCAAGAGAGTCCCGCATGGCTGTGTATGAGAGGGTAATTGTTCCTACTCTGATGTATGGCAATGAAACCAGTAAGTGGTAGAAGCAAATTAAGAATTTATATTCTGTTTGCTTTGAATATTCTATCGATTTTCCATGTGTTATGAGGAATATTTCTTCCTTCATTGTGAATGTAAGGGATCAAGAAATGGGATAACACTTTTAGTCAGACATCCTCATTTGCAGGCATCTCACCTCCCTAAAGCTGTGGTAAAGTGGTTTTTATACCACGGAAACCTCATCAGAGAAGGAAGTAATAATGTTTCCAGTTCCTAGGGGGGGGTGGGGAGGGGGATAGGAATGAGGGTCATTATATGCGAAGTAGGCATTCAACTGTGCAGTGATATTTTAAAGATAATTTTATTCCGTTAATTTCTTTGTTGTAAAATTACGATGGCAGTTGCAAAATTCTTGCAAAGTTCACCTTTGCCAAAGTCAAACCATTCTCATTGCACATATGGGTTAAATGTAGTATAATTTCCAGATTTATAATTACCAATAATTTGATTCTTGTTCTGTTATTTCAAAAAACTTGTGGAGCGTCGACTTTGGGATATTGAAGTGCCAGCTGAGAACCACTGCATGCAGCTGTTAGCACTTGTCTGACCTGCAGTTCTATAGATGTACCTGAAAGATCACTTCTGCCACCCACTGTTTCAGCTAAACCAGTTCATAGTTGTGACAATAGCACTCTCTTTGTACCTACTTTGAGTTTTTCAAACAGTTGTTTTGATGCTTCTTCAAAATATGATACAGCAACAATTTCTTACTGGAATGAAGGTAGTTTTGCAAAATCCAATTCTTTATTGCAAGTAAAATCAAGCAAAATTTTACTCCGGTTATCTTGTTAAAATATCTTTGACAACAGATAGGTAATTTTTTTTATTTCTCTGTCTAAATAAAAAAAACTCATAAAGGTGTAAACACACTACTCCCATTGCAGGTGCCCTGACTTATATTTCAACTGAAGTAAGGATAATTTTTATTTCCTTATAACTATGAATTTTCACAACACTGGGTCATGCTCTTATTTGTGCCAAAAAGAAAAAAACATGCAGCCAAGTAAATTCTGAAACTTTTCATGAGTATTATAAGAGTTTGCTGACATGATAGGAAGTACCAAGATATTTCAGTGTGTGTTATGAATCAAAGTATTATTTACTGTTCTTGTGTTGCTGCATTGCATATTATGAGATCTTTCCCTTCCTAGTGCCTTCTTTCTTTCTTTCCATGTTTTTTCTTGTTTAACATTTTGTGAATGTGCTATATTTGTTTTACAGAGGAGAACAGAGATATGTGGTCAAAATTGTTGCTACATTTTTCTATCATTTTATCAGATTAAAACTGCTCATATTGTCTGTATCCCGGTGAGGCATGGATATTGTGTTTGTCTTATGGCACTGGCTCCCTCCCTTTCCTGGAACCAGTGCCCCTAAATTAGGGATGAGCCCATCGAATTGTTCTGAAAAAATGTACTTCTGTTACTTTTAAATCCACAGTTCTTTTTTCTGCAGCTAATTGCCTTTCAGAAAATAGTACAAAACATTTTATGTAGATGATGTCATTACAGATAGTGTAGACATCTTCCTTATAATATACCTCATTCTGAGAGCATTGTCTCTCAGTATTTTGTTTAAGTGCCTTTTGCATATTTATCATGTTGTGCTATGTATGAAATAATTATGACATTTTTGTGTATATGTATTAGCCTATATTTTTTGACATTTGGTTGAGATAAAAGTGCCTTATTTGAACATGCATATAGGTATATTTTGTGATATTATGCAGTATTTACATAACTTTTGTAAAATGGCTTTGATTGCACCTGTTTTATTCTGCACTGTTGCTTCTGAATGACACAATTTTGCATTTAAAACATTAGAAATGAGTTCAGAACATTATTTTAAACTTCTTTTTTTATGTGTTTCCATTGAACTCAGGATATCTCGAATGTTGGTGAAAAGTGGAAAGGCAAAAATCATCTTTTATTTCTTCATTTGTGACTAAATTCTGTGTGATTTGCTCCTAAAGCAATGTAATTTTTTCCCCCAAAATACTAAGACCTTTAAACACATGAACAAATATATAGCATTTTAATTTTTCTTAATAACACTAGCCCATAGCAGTGAAGTTTGCCAAATGGTGTTGCAAACTTCATTAGTTTCATTCCTGTTTTAGATGTTATGTATTTTACATTCTGTAGTTTTAATTTTCTTTCCGTGAAAGATGCTAATACGAATTAGTGACTTCACTTAGCCTTTGTTGAGCATGGAGGGAGGAAGAGGGGGACATCATATTTTTACATCCATTTAATGTGACTTTTAAAGTCTGTGTTATATTGTTCTACAGAAATGTATTTAAATGTTTCAATGTTTTTGATACCTCTTCCATAATTATTGTATGTGTACATGGAATATTTTCAGTGGGTTCACATTTTTTTGGCAGCTGTTTTCTGTAAATGTTTGGAAATAGAGGATATATTGTAACATAGCATATGTGATATATTGAAATACTCTATGTAGACAAAAGCATTTGGACACCTAGGTTGAATGGAAACAAGGGCATTTATTAGCCAGAATCAGTACATAGTCAACCCACCTTTTGCTGTTATGACTGCTGTGACCCTTCTAGGCATGCTTTTCACAAGATGCTATTAGTTCTGAACTAGAATTTTTCTCCATTCCTCTTGCAAAGCTTCTGCGAGAGCTGCCATGGAAGAAAGTTTTACTGGCAAAGTTTGGATTTAGTATTCCATTTTATCCCATAAATATTATATTGGATTTGGATCAGGACTTTGGGCTAGGCAGTCCAACACTTGAACATTCTGCTCCTCAAACCAGACCTGGACAAACCTTGAAGTGCTACAGGGAACATAAACTTTGCTGAAACAGGCAGGGATCTGTGCTGAAGTCATCACAGTGTTAAGCCATGCAGAATGGTTCAAAATGCCTATGTACCAGATTTCTGTTAGGTTGGTGGGCACCACAAACAAAGGAACCGAATCCTTCCCAGCAGAAACAGTCCCACCCCATCGCATATCTCCCTCTGAATTTGCCTGTAGATATAATGTAGTGTGCCTGACAGCATTCCCTGGGCAAAGATCACACCCAAAAGCATCCATTTGAATGAAAGACTGAGTAGCATAATTTGTTATTCTACATGACACTTCTGTTGTTACCTGGAATGATGTAGGGCTTGTGTGCATCTGACCTAGCATGGTAATCATGGGCATGCAGTTACTAACAGACTGTTCTGGTGCAAATAGTTGTTCCAGTGGCTTGTGCAACATCACTGGCCAGGTCTATGGCAGAAGATGTGAGTGCCTTCACATTCTACAGTTAGCTTCATTTGGCACACTCACTCCATTTGTGTGGCCTCTCAGAGTAGGGCCTCACTGTAGTGGCACCATTTGCTTCACATCGAATAACACCAGCGACAGTGGATTTTGGGAGTCCCAAAAAAGCTACAATGCTACGCAATGATTGCTTACCCAGGTGGCATCCAACCACCATGCCCCTAAAATTATGTATAATTTATGACTACAGAACTTGTTGTTGAGATAAGAATGAAAATACCAACATTTACCACAATCAAAGGTTTATTATACATCAACTATAGCCGCCCCGGTTTGCGCAGTGGTCTAGGCGATGGTTCCTGATCATTTGTTCGAGATGGGTCCGGGTTCGAATCCCAGTGAGGCATGGTTGTGTTTGTCTTGTGGCACTGGCTCTCCCTCTTCCCTGGAACCAGTGGCCCTAAGTTAGGGGTGGGTGACTGCTTATAGCCTGCTGAGTTAGATCAGATGATATGTAGAGGATTTTAGAAAGGGAGTGTCTGACCCCAGGTCTTAAAAGAACCCTTAGAAATAGGAAGCTCAGAGATTTGGGTTAGAGGGCCCGATAGGAAAGTGACACAGAAGCAAGGTAGAAAGGGGGAGGAAGACACCCTTATTTATTACTGGGGAGCCAGTACCCGGGGTCCAATGGCTTAACGTGCCCATCCGACACACTGAAGATATTTAGTGGTTCGAGCGTTCATACCTGCCTGGGATCGAATATGAGGTTTCTCCGTGGCAGTCACGAATGTTGACCACTAGGCCATACACAGCCCTATCACTCTGAGTTGCTCATGGTGGTCGTTAAACCTCCAATAAAAAAAAATAAAAACGACTATAGTTCCACAGAGCGTTTAGCTCGGCATCATCAGGATGAAATTCATTCGTCCTGATGATGCTGAGCCAAACGCTCTGCGAAACTATAGTCAATGTATAATAAACCTCTGATTGCGGTAAACATCTGTATTTTCATTCTACACCATGCCCCTTTCAAAGTATGCCAGTTCAGCTCCATGCAGCACAAAAGTTTCCAGCGCAGTCCGACAGGTGTGCTGACACTACCCTTTTCATGCAGCACCCAACACACCCTATGCATGCATGTTTGGTTCAGAAAATGCATATTTATTTGCATAATGGAGGTATCTGAATATTTTTTGTCTACATAGTGTATATATTGAGGACTGTGTTCTTAGGTGCCACTGGCAGTTTTTTTTTTTTTATTATTTGTGACATATAACTTGTTTTATTTTCACTAGAAAAGATTTTTGATGTTAAAACCATCATATACTTAGTGATGTGTTGTGTATATTGAGAGCAATAGTCTGAGTAAAACTTGTCATGTGGTAGTTTTCTAGAACTGTATTTTGCAGTTACCTGTTTTGGGTAAATTTTTGCATTTTAAGCAGATTTCTATGTTTTATATATATATGTGTGTGTGTGTGTGTGTGTGTCATCACAAGCTATTTTCCATTTTTTATAAGAATAGTTCCTTACTTCTAGTCATCAGTTTTAGCTGTACTATTTTACTAAAAGAAATTTAAAACTGACAAATGATGCAATGAAGCTGTGATAAAAATATATAAACCATGATAAGTAGTGCATTGAAACTACAAAAATACAGATCTCATAAAAAGTGATGTGGTGAAGGTGTGCTTAAAATATTGGAACACATGATAAATGAAGTTGCACCAAGCAGTAATGTGCTGAATATATTACAAAATCATAAGCTTTTGAATTTTCATTGATTGAGAGCTATAGTATATTCAGGATTTTAGAGCAGGTAAAAGGGTCTTATTTACTAGGTATTGGTAAACACACAGAGAACAGAAATGGTTATAATTTGTGCCAATCATCATCATATGGGCTTGACATATCAAGCAATCATGAGGCACACCAAAGTGATTTTCATGATTTTTTTTTATTCAAAATTTCCCATGCAGTCTTTCGTGAAATATAATGCAGTAGAAATAAATATTTTGTAGTGTTCATTTTAAAAATGTAAATGATAAAAGCTAAAGAAACTTTTCATATGCATCGATCAGTCATGGCAAATATCACATGAGGTTTATGTTTTGTAAACATCTTTTCTATCTGACCTTAAAAAAGGTATGGTGAAAGTAATTATAGTACATTAGGTGTTTAATTTTTGTCTTAACATAAAAACTAAAAAACATTACATTAAGAGCTAAATGAAAATAACTAATGCAGTTATATTATCCAAGCATCTTATTTGACACATTAGCATATCTACTGTCATTAATGTGCTTTTAAAACACACTGTTATGCTTATTTTCATTAGGTAAATTTTCAACTTATTTATGTACACCAAAAAAGAAAAACATAGCAAAAGAATAATGGAAATATGAAAGCTAAAATTTTTTTGAGTTGAAATGTCAAACAAAGTAGTAATTTACATTTGACTGATTGTACACAATTTTGTAGCATCACTGCACTTTCGCAAAGTATAGTTTAATGATAAAAATTCAAGAACTGTAAATCTTTGAAGCATTGTGCATTATAGAGATGCTGCAAAACAAAATTTACTGTCAAAAGATATGTCTTGAAAATTGATGTGATTAAAAGTGGGTCTGCAATATGCCTATCTTTTTACAATGAATGAATTCCATGATTATGAGATTCAGTGCTTAAACATTTCTTTTTTGATGCCTTTTGTCAGTTATGTGTCTGATCCAGAGGTAAACATAAATATAATGTACATTTTACAAAGTGTATATTAATAAACACACATAATATACATATCATTTACTTTTGGAAAATAGTACCTGTATGTATGACATTCAAATATCTTAGAAAAGCTTAATATATAGACAGAGTTATTCATAACAAAATGAAACAATATTTGGTAAAGGCTATGTATGAATCCCTCATAAATGTGATAAAATATTAAAATGTTGTCACATTTACAATGAGAGAGCCTTTAACAGCTCTTACCATGTAATTGGGATATCTCAAAGTTTTAATTTCAGTATGCAAATTTTTGATATGAGTGCCATTAAGTGCTCATATAGTTGTCGACCCTGTATTCCATGTTTCTGATATTTTTATCAAGTCATCTTAGATAAGAATATGTGACTGCATCCACAAGAAAGAAGAGAACTGTGTGAATAATAGAGTTTTCTTATCAAAGAAATATGCAACACAAACTGCACATAGCAATGACCCTGGGGAACAATTGTGTGCATGGAAAAATATTGAAGAACAAGACATACTACTAGGTTACGAAAAAAAAGTCTAAAGTTTTAAACCTACAGATGGCAGTACTCACACAGGGATTTTGTGCATATTCAGAGTACTGTTGTGTTTTATAGAAGATGGTTTTATCACCAGCGATGGTCAGTGAAATCCTACTTTCAACATGTTCAATCGGCCATTTTCTGGAGTTCAGCACAAACCTGGAACTGCGGGACTTTGTCACCAAGCTACAATGTTAGTAATAATTACAGACTCATATTAGTGTGTGCTTCCATAAACAACTGCTAAGTGATAATAACTTGTGACTATCATTGGTGACTTCATTGAACACTACAGAGAGCTCTGCAAACATCATAAGCAGTTTGTTTTGACCATGAAAGGCCAAGAACAAGACATACTACTAGGTTATGAAAAAAAAAAAGTCTAAATCCTTAAACCTACAGATGGCAGCACTCACACAGGGATTTTGTGTATATTCAGAGTACTGTTTTGTTTTATAGAAGATGGTTTTATCACCAGCGATGGTCAGTGAAATCCTACTTTCAACATGTTCAATCAGCCATTTTCTGGAGTTCAGCACAAACCTGGAACTGCAGGACTTTGTCACCAAGCTACAACGTTAGTAATAATTAGACTCATATTAGTAGTGCTTCCATGAACAACTGCTAAGTGATAATAACTTGTGACTATCATTGGTGACTTCATTGAACATTACAGAGAGCTCTGCAAAAATCATAAGCAGTTTGTTTTGACCATGAAAGGCCAAGAACTTTATCTTTGCAGGGACAGTCCTTCATTGTAAACTGTTTGGCCATGCTTTGAAATGAACAACTGTACTGCTTTTGTTCTTAAACTTGCAACCTTTTCTGTCTGATATGGTGGCTTACATGATGCAACAGGGAGGCTGTCCCTGTTCCTAAATAATTGTGTGAGTTCCCGTATCAGTCATCATTCCATCATTGTGTGCCTTTAATCTGCATAAGTTTAAGCAGACCATCATGAATGCCATTAAATGAATTCATTGGGACCTCATCCAGATATGGAAGAAAATTGATATATGGTTGATATGTACTAGACTACTTAGGCACTCACTTGAAGAATATGCATAACATGAAATCAAAACGTAGTGATCTCCCCTAGTGAAAGGTATTCTGATTGTATCATTTACTTAGTTGCATCAGGTGCAGCATTTAATCAATTCCTGCATTTTTGTTTTTCAAGATTATATAAGTATGTGTAGTGAATGGTAAGTCACAAATAGCATGTTGTGATACAACTGAGTGATCAGCCAGGTCACTCTGAACATCAATTAGTGAAACTTACTTAAACTTCTATGTTAGTGGAGTATCTGAAGTTATTTTAATATAGGTTTAATAGTCCTGCATGGAAAAACAAACAAGCTTTTCTATTACAGGATAAGATTTGGAGCCCATTTATGAAAAAAAATGTTTTGTATGATTCATATATAACTTGCTGAAATGTTCAAAAAACTTCATACAGAATATCTTTGAAATTTAAAAACATGGATATAAAGATTTCCATATTATTTTGTTGCAGGTGAGGTCCAAAATTTGTTTCACTATAAATTTTCTGTCTGTGATTGGTTTATAAGACACATTCATATTTAACATATGTTGTATCTATGAACAAAGAGAGTGTAATTACTATGTCTAAGCTTGGGATGTTCGCTAATTTTGTAAAGATTGAATCTGCAGAGTATATTCTTACATACTGTATTTTTTGTATTAATATGCTGTATCTCACTCAGAATAAAAAGTATGTAATTCATATCAAATTGTTTTAAGTTCATTATTTAATTGTGGGCATTTGTTGCAAACATTTTTCTTAGAATAATTTGTAAAGTGTTTTAAACATTTTTTGCAGAATGCCTTGTAAAACATAACTTTCAGTATACTTTTCATGGATAGTTACTACCAGGGGCTTTACAGCAGAATGTAGCAATGAGGTATGAAATATTAACAACTTACAAAGCTAATAGTTTTTGTTATCTGCATTGGAAAATAAAAATTCTAATAGTTTTTTTATACACTGTTGTTCTGCAATACTTAAATTGCATACAATTGATATCATTGTTTGCCATATATAGCATTACCACCGTTACTGTTTATTTAGATACAAAGAGAAATAAAAATTCATATTCCTAATAACATTCAGTACACCATTGTGTGGCTGAATGTTCAAAGCATATATTCTCGGGTGTAGAAATATTTTGTCACAGAGTCACAAATGCATGTTGAATGTGGTCACTTAAAATATGAACATAGATATGGTTGTGAATTTAAAAAAATACCTTAGCAGTGAACAGATTAGGCAAGGACCCAGACAGTTTCAAGGAAAATTTGAAATGTGATTTGTAGTTTTTGTTATTTTCTAGTTTTTATCAAAATTTATTACTGATTATTTTTACCCCTTTTTTTTGCAAAAATTGCTTAATTTGAGAAATTTTAAATAAAACAATAATATGCGGGAGTCACATGTTGAGATTATTAATTTTTTCTTCAAATACTGCTCTGTTATTCTACACAGTATCAGATATTGTGTGTGAATGATGCAAGTTTAGGAAAGGTAGCCAAAGAAAAACTGGCTATACACTCTTCAGGGAGCCATATAAAAATTGCATTTACTTGACCAGTTTTCTTGTAGCCACTTCTACCCAAGAAAAATTATTATTATTATTATATATATATATGTATTTTTTTTTTTTTTTTTTTTTGGTAAATTGACATGTTACAAATACCATTGTCATTTGTAAAATCAGAGTTGAACTAAAACTTCCACTGAAATAAACAAGTATCTTGTACCATTAGAGCTGTTCAATAAATAACAGGGCCTTGTAAAAATTGTACTTTCATATAGGGATACAAATCGTTGTTACTTGGTAGATTTTTCATGAACATGAAGCATTGTGGGTTAAAAAACAGCTAAAAACTCTTATGTTTAGAGAGCCTTATAATTATGTTTTGTGTCTCAGTAAAACTGTGACACTTTAAATTTCACTTATTATATAAACTTTATGAATATGAGCACTGTGGATTATAAATTTAAATTGCTAAAAAGGATAGGCCTAGGGCCTTACATTTGATGACTTGTGTCAGTGGCGGATTTACGGTTACCAGGGCCCAGCTCACAGCATCAGTTTTGGGGCCTCTCAGTTAACCACCATCCTTGGAAAGTAATGGTCTTTGTTGCAGCAACCCCGCCTTATTTTTCCTTTACACACTGCTACATGAAAAAGTATTGTAATTGCAAAAAAAACAACAGAAGTACAAATTTTGGGTTCCCTTGAACACGATTTGACTATTTACATGGTGATGTCTGTGTGTGTGTGTGTCCAGCGGCGTCGGAACCGCGGGGGGCAGAGGGGGCAGTTGCCCCTGCACGCAGATGAGTGTGGGGGCAAAACATCACATTTGCCCCCTCAGTTTTCTTCCTTTTCAAATTACATATGTTCGTGATTGGAGATCTCAAATATTCCTTTTTTTGGGTTTTTTTTTTTTTTAAGTTCATTTTGATAAAAATTGAGTATTGCTCTTCATTTTTTACCATGAACTATCTAGAAATCTGAATATATTTTTTTTAATGTCATTCACTCCTGAGACACCAAGAAATGCTAGTTGCATTTAACAGTCCCAAGGGCTAGTTTCTGTTTGAAGACCAGCAATGTTTTGTCTCATTAGGAGTGCAAAATTAGTCTTTCTCTAAAAAAAAATGAGTAAAAATAAATAGGGAAATGGAAGTAGGATGAGGAATGAGATATAAGTTCTTTCAATATTTAATTATAGCATCTACAGCTACAATTACCGCGGAATTTGTACCAATCCGGAAGTATCAAGATCTATAGTTTAATGCCGTTCATGTGTACAGTTAGTTACATTGAGAAACTACACTGGCGGAAAGTGAAAAAAGAACACCAAGAAGGAATTGGCGGACGATCATGAAATTTACATATGTTAATGGTGTCGAGTTTACGTAGGTGTGATGTTAATTTCGGGACCAACCGGTGAGCGCTTACGCCACAGCACGGCATAATATGCAAATTATCGTCGGTGGTATTTAAGGAGTACGGCGAAGTGAATGTAATCAGTCGTCGGCATACGGACACGTGCAAAGACCCTGAAGAAGCTGCAATGCCTGGACATGGAAGACGTGTACGATTTCAGCAGTTATCGGACTTTGAGCGAGGTCGTCTAGTCGGACTCCGCGAGGCCGGGTGGTCGTATCGTCGTATTGCAGAGCGAATTGGACGGGAAGTATCGGTGGTGGTACGATGGTGGCGGAGATGGTCCGAGGAACATTCCCACACGAGAAGACGTGGAACCGGGAGTCACAGACGGACTGATGAGCGAACCGATCGACGCATAAGAAGAGTGGCGTTGTCAAGCAGAACATCCACTGCGACGCAAATCCGAGCTGCCGTTGCACCTGAGGTGACTGTGCGAACAATCCGCAACCGTCTACAGCATGCAGGACTACGTGCACATGTGCCTCTGGCATGTGTAGCTCTGACTCCATCCCACCGTCAGGAACGTCTGCAGTGGTGTTGCCAACGTCTGAACTGGAGAACGCAATAGCGATCTGTCGTGTTCAGCAATGAAAGCAGGTTCTGCTTGGGAGCCTCCGATGGCCGTCTGCGTGTTCGCAGATGCTCAGGGGAGCGTCTTCACCCTTCTTGCATCCGCCAGCGACACACAGGGCCTACACCTGGTCTCCTGGTGTGGGGAGCGATGAGCTATCACTCCTGTACACAACTAGTGTTTGTACCGGGTATGTTAAACAGCCCCTCCTACATCAACATCATTCAGCCCATTGTTGTGCCATTTGTAAGGTCGGTCTATCGTGGTGTTTTCCAGCAAGATAACGCACGCCCACACACGTCACGTGCAACGCAACATGCACTTCAGGATGTGAGACAACTTCCATCTTATCCGGTCTCCATGGCCAGCCACGACCATCCCCGATTTATGCGTCCAGGTTGAGGATGCTTTGAACTCAATATCCCAAACTTACATCCAACATCTGTACGACAGACTTCATGCCAGAATTGCACAGTGTGACGCAGTTTATGGTGGTTCAACCTCGTACTAACCATGTTACATGGAAATGTTATTTTTCAGTTTACCAGCAAATACAGCTGTATTTTGCCATAATGTTTTGATCACGTTATCCTCTGTATTCCGTTATTATGCTGTATAAATTTCGTTGGTATCAGATGTCTCCTTCTTGGTGTTCTTTTTTCACTTTCCGCCAGTGTATATGGATATGAAAAATGTTTTTCTTTTACAGATTAATGTTTAATCAAAACTAAAATGTTTTTCAGCAAATTTTCGTAATGAAGTCAGCACATCTTCTTTTACAGTAGTACAATAAATTTTATGCCAGGGTGAAATATTTTGTTCTCCAACATCTTGCCCCCGCTGTCAAAAAAGGGTTTCGACGCCACTGTGCTGTGGTTTGTGTGTTGCCCCCATAAACAAAAACTATGATAGCTATCAAAAGGGAAATTTATTACTTAAGTGTTTCCTGATACCCTAAAGGGAAAGAATTGGCGGAATTACAAGTGGGGAAGACTGTTAAGGAAGAAAAGTTGGAACTTGTATGAGGATGGCTACTGGAGCTCAGTACTAGCATTTATATGTTACATGCAGTTAGTTTATGGCACTGCTTTAATTGCCATGCGTGCTATATGTGGTGTGGGATCTGCTGTCACATATCATCAGATTCCACCCCCCACCCCCCACGAACAAATTCTTTAAAGAGCTTGACCTTGGATGAAAGTGATTAGTGTATGTCGTAAGGGGACCAGACGTCCTCATTTTCAATGGTTTGTCCTCGATTCCGTCAAAATTGATTGAGGACATCAGATGTCCTCAATTTCTTATTTTTTGGCTGCTTTTTTTGAAATTTCCCTAAAAAACTGAAATAAAAAAAATGGACTAAACAAAGTAATATAACAGTTAAATCTACCAAATGCAACAAAATTTAGCATAAATTACTAATTTAATTGCAAGAAAATGGACTCATAAGGGTATGAAGCTATTTTCTGAAGCAGATGAATTTTTTCTTGAATTAAGTTAGAAATCACGCAGTATTGATGGAAGACATGGCAAAGCATCGAACAAAGTCATTTCGATAATCGTGGTGTTATTTCTTCTCTGTTTTAACTGGATTTAACTAAAATATTTATAGGATGGGGAATAAATCTCATATTTTTCAGCATTCACTTTCTTGCAATTAAATAGTAATTGATGCTAAATTTGGTTGCATTTGGTAGATTCCATTGAGAGTTCTACAACTTTTGCTCAGTACATTTTTTCATTAAACTGTTACTTCAAGTGGAGTGATTGGACTTGGAATATTCCTTCTCATACAGATAACATACAGGTAGGTAGCCCATGATTTCTGTCTGCTCAGTGTATAGTATTTCTGGCTTCAGATATTTTTTCTTCTACAGAATCACAATCAAGTTTCAGTACAAAATCGAAATGTAGCTTTGTTTGCATGTGTTGTCCCCTATGAACAACATTTAAAATTTATCATATGAAATATTTTGTATGATAGTATTTTATTGGTATTTTATACTTATTTCACATGGAAACTGTCCTTCAAATTCATCATATGTTTTCCCATGAAACTGGAGAGATTTTTGGTACAGTTCATAACATTCTTTGCTTATCTTCGGCTTTATCATAATGTGTCAGACGTTGTCCTCAATCACTTCCTCATTTTGAAACAGAATTGTCCTTGATTTTGCATTGAAATTGAGGACATGCTATTATTGCCCTCAGTTTGGTTCTCAAAATTATGGTCACTTTAGTATAATCATAAAACCAGCTTTAGAAAATCATTTTATGTTAACAGTCTTATGATTGTCTCTCAAACTGGACTAAATAAGGAAAAAGAAATTTTTAGAGAAAGATAAGGAGACCCGTCATATTAAATACTGAATTAAAGAGCAAAATGTTGATTACATTTTAAGCTAATCTATTGGGTGTGTGCATAAGTTCTACCCGCTTTTGTAGGCTACAAAGAAAGGAGGAGAACACATCAAATAACGTACCTAGGATTTCACATAATTGCCATCATTCTGTATGACCTCTTGTCATCTGTCTATGAGTAGGTGAATCCCATGCCAGAAAAACTCTTGTGTTTTAGAGTAAAAAGTCATGTAATGCCATTTTCACATCATCCATATCATTGAAGGTTTGGAGAGCGAAGGCGTTCTGTAATGATCAAAGAAGGTGATAGTCTGTAGGTGAAAGGTCAGGGGAATACGCCGGGTGAAGTAACACTTCCCAACCAAAGTCCAGTAATTTTTCCGAGTGATTAAAGCAGCATGAGGTCTGGCATTATCATGATGAAGGATCACGCCTTTGCAATTGACGAGTGTTGGCTGCTTCGATGTCAGTTGTTCTCGCAATCTGTCCATCTGTTGGCAGTTGAGGTCAGCATTTATCGTTCGGTTAGGTGCCAACACCTCCCAGTGGATTATTTCCTGGACATACCACCAAACACTCAGCAAAACCTTTTTGGGATGCAGTCCTTCTTTTGAGGTCTGTGGAGCAGGCTCTGCATCTTGGCACACAGTCCATTGATGCTTTACATTATAGTACAGTACCCATTTCTCATCACCCGTTACAATTCGTCCCCAAAACGGTTCATTTCTGTGACGAGAAAGCAAAGAAATACAGGTATGGATTCACTCCTCTCGTTGCTTTTCAGAAAGCTGATGCGGAACCCAGTTATTGAACTTGGTGATGAACCCAAGCGCATGCATCCATCTTTTGACTGTTGTTCTGTGTACCTACAACATTTCCTCTAATTCCTGAATGGTTGGATGTGGGTCATTTGTTATGGCTTGGTCCACATCCTCGTCAGAAACCATGGATGGATGTCC
This sequence comes from Macrothele yani, assembly GCA_039090855.1. Classification (NCBI taxonomy): domain Eukaryota; kingdom Metazoa; phylum Arthropoda; class Arachnida; order Araneae; family Macrothelidae; genus Macrothele; species Macrothele yani. Next base: position 124,296,918 of record CM076996.1, read on the forward strand.
AGGACGTGGTTGACCTTTACAGGTTCTGTCTCTGTCCCGGAATTTTTGAAACCAATAGCGACATATGCTATCGTCAACTGCATCCTCCCCATACACTTGACAGATTTTATGACAAGCCACGGCTGCAGTACTGCCTTTATCGAACTCGTACAGTAAACAATGTCTGATGTGCTCCTCATCGCATGCCACGTTACACCGAATGTAATTTCCGTTACGAATGACTTACTCGGACAAACCTAGTGCCTCTATATACTCTACTGCTCCATGCTTTATTGGCTGAAAATTCGGCATCGCAGCGTCATCTGCGACGTAACTACTCCGCTCGCAATTTGCTTCTATTACAGAAATGGGTGGAACTTTTGCACACACCCAATACTGAAAATAACACCCCAGTCTCTCTCTCTGAGCTGAGTTGTGTAATATTAGCAACATTACTGTCAAAATTAATTTTAGTTGGCCTGCATTTAAGCTAGTAAATTTATACTTGAAAATGACATACAGGCTTGAATCAAGATTCCGAAACCTAGAACAGTGATTTTTGTTTGGAGGCAAAATGAAAGTATAAAATAAAATCCGTGTTCTGTGGGCCCTCCAGTATTGTGGGGCCCCATACCTGTGCTTCGTAGGCTTCCCTGTAAATCTGCGCCTGTTTTGTGTCTGCGTAAAAGTGCATTTATTAACTTTGTTATGTAAACCTTAAGAATATGAGCATGGTGGATCAAAAATTGCTATAAAGGCGTAGGCTCTAGGGCTTTATAACTAATGTTTTGTGCCTGAGAAAAAACATGATATTACTAACTTTAATGTTTATATAAGCCCTGCTAGCATAAGCACTGTGGCTTAAAAATTGCCAAAGTGGCCCAGCTCTAGATCTATATAATTATGCCTGAGTAAAAGTGCAACATTATTAAATTTGCTAGTTATGTAAACCTTGCTACCACTATGGGATAAAAATATCTGGGAAAAGATCACTGATTTCTTTTACCAAGTTTCACTGGAATCAGGCCTATGATTTAGGTCATGATACTAGCTCATAGACTGATGGACATGAACTTTGCATAAGGTAGTATTTTTTGTTACTACAAGCAGAATTCCAAAATAATGCTTTTTAAATTATGAATTTAATTGTTTCACACTCCCAAGTTCACTTATCTTAATAGATAATTTTATTGTGATTAATATTATAGATTTATAATCAAATTCCTTTAAAAATGAAATTTCAAACTGAAAATGAAATTTCAAACTTTTTTACAAACGTTGGTAACCATTTTTATTGGCGTAATATTACAAAATTTAGAACAATGCTAGCTTTCGCTACCATTTGTGGCTTCTTCAGGAAGTAGTACTATTAAAAAACAAAGAGTTCCAGTTAGGTATTCAAAAATAGATGTTTGCAACAGATGTAAAGGCGCGTTTACACTGGGCAAGTTGGCTTGAACAAGTAGCTTTCAAGTCAGTTTGAAAGGGGAGTCCGTTTACATGCTTCAAACGTAGTGGGAAATTTTTATGTAAACAATATGGCGGATCAATGTGTTGGAAAGGATGGCATAGGTATAAATGCTGAATTGTTAAATGACGAATTACATACTGTGTTTGTACCTCAAAAGAAGATGCCAGTGCAAGATTAGATTTCTAAACGGGAACTGCTTGGAACTTCAACTTTATGACATGAGATTGCATTAAAAGATCCAGAATCGCATAGAAATTGTTTACGATCTATCAAAAGTAAATTAGAAGAACTCTTGAATCGGGTGTGGCCAAATATACAGAAGGTGAACATATGTTCCCAGTTCTTCCTGCACGAACGAAATTAGAGGTAACATTACATTACCTAGCTACAGGAGACGATTTTTCATCTCTGATGTATTTATATTGAATGGACAGAGTTACTATCTCAAAGTTGTCATCTGAAGTTTGCAGTGGATATATGATGCATTAGTACATCACGCAAAACATGCAGAAATACCATCTTACGAAATATTGTGTTCACAGTATGAGAAACGAATCTTCTACAAGTTTATTTATTGGACCACAAGAATATACAAGTCAGTAGATCGCAAAAACACCACTTTCCGGGAAGAAAAAAAATTAGGTTGTAAGTCGAAAACTGTGGCATCTCATTTCAGTACATAATTTTTTTGTACAACAGAAAGTGTATACACATTCTCACAAATAATAAAACACAAAACAATGCAAAGTGGATTAATTTTTTTAACTATGCAAACTTAAAAAAACTAAAGTGCATCAGTGAAGCCAAGGGTGAAGTTTGTGTTTAAAACTGGCTGAATGGCAGTTTCTGACTAATAACAAGGTGATGCTGCTTTGCTATTCACCTAAAAAATTTCTGACATTTGTAAAAAAGAAAAAGAATATAACATTTTTTATGCACATTTTGTTAGGCATCTGTTTTTAATTACTCTACATTTCTTTCATTCTTAGTATGTACACATTTACCATAAAAAAAAAGTAAAAATGGCAATAAAAAGTTGCATTTTTCGTTTCGCATGGCAAGAATAAAATTTACTGGTCATTTGCTCCAGTAAAATAAATAATTCAGTGGTGTGATGTAACTTTTACTGACCAATGGCCTGTGAACCATTGGGTATTTAATCATCATCATCATCATCATTGTCAACCATTATCAATCCACTGCTGGACGAAGGTCTCCCCAAGTTTCCTCCACAACGGTCTGTCTTGTGCCAGTCTCCTCCATGTCACCCCTGCATACTTTCGAATTTCATCCACCCATCTCCTATGTGGTCTTCTTCTGGGTCTTTTCCTGTCCCTTGGAATCCAATCTAAAATTTCGGCTGTCCATCGATGATCTGTCCTTCTGGCAGTATGTCCAGCCCATTGCCATTTCAGGGATTTAACTCTGATCATGATGTCTTCCACTCTTGTCATTTTTCGGATCCACGAGTTCCTCTTCTTATCTCTCCTGGTTACACCAAGCATGCACCTCTCCATGCTTCTTTGAGTTGTCTGCAGCCTTTGTATGTCTCTTTTAGTTAAGGTCCACGTCTCTGCACCATACGTAAGCACTGGAAGGATGCATTGATCAAACACTTTTCTTTTAAGACATAATGGCATATTGCTCTTGAAAATTATGCTGTTTCTTCCGAAAGCTCTCCAGGCAAGTTTTGTACGCCGATTAATTTCTTCATCAATGTGACCCTCACTTGATATCTGTTGTCCAAGATAAACGTATGTGTCTGTTATCTCCAGCTTTTCTCCATCAATCGATAAATCTTCATTTCTTGTAAAAGCATTGAACACCACTTTTGTCTTCTGAAAGTTCATTTTTAAACCCACTTCTTTACTCTTGTCAGCAAGTTCCTGTATCATACTCTGCAGCTCTGATGGGGTAGTTGCAAAAATGACTACGTCATCAGCAAAACGAAGGTGGGTTAGATAATCTCCATTAATCTTTATCCCCTTGTTTTCCCAGCTCAGCGACTGAAAAACACCCTCCAATGTGGCATTAAAGAGCTGCGGAGATATGGTGTCACCTTGTCTCACTCCCTTTCCAATTTTTACGTGTGTTGTATTTTCAAACAGCCTAATCTTTGCACTTGCATTTTCATAGATGTTATTAATAATATTAATGTATGCATCTTCAATACCGCAGGTTTTCAGAGCCATTGTAACTGCTGATGGTTTCACCGAATCAAAGGCTTTTTCATAATCGATAAAAGCCATGCACAATGGAAGTTCATATTCCCTCGCTCTTTCAATTAGTTCTCTCAGCACGTGGATATGATCTATTGTGCTGTAGCCACTCCTGAATCCAGCTTGTTCTCTCGGTTGAGCCATGTCTAGTGCTACCTTCAAGCGGTGTGAAAGAACTTTAGTGAAGATTTTATAAACTACTGATAGGAGGCTGATAGGTCTGTAGTTTCTGAGATCCTCAATGTCACCTTTCTTATGTAGCAGGATCATTGTAGCGGTGTTCCAATCCTCAGGAATCTTTCCTTCATTAAGGCATCGAGTGAAAATTTGGGCGAGTACTGTTTCGATTTCTCCACTTGCTTCTTGTATGATGTCTACAGTAATTCCATCTTCTCCTGGAGCTTTTCCTCGCTTCATGTTCTTGATTGCATGTGCAACTTCTGCTGGAAGGACTGGAGGAACTCTGGTACAGGTATCTTTCATGATGTCTGGAGTGCATATATCATCCCTTTCATATAATTTGGAGTAGAAATCTTTCACTCTTGTCAAGATTTCGCCTCTATTTCTTGTTACAGAACCATCTTCTTTTCTCAGTGCCATAATCTGTTTTCTTCCTTACTATTTAATCACTGGTGCATATTTTCATATTTTTGGGGTTTTTAATAACTACCATGAGCAAATCGTGGATTAAGGGCTGACCCTTATTATTTAGGTGCCACTAGTTCCAAGGAAGGAGATAGAGTTAGCGCCATCGAACAAGCTCGCCACTCATGTCACACCTGGTCTGGAAACATGGCCCATCTCAGAGAAAATGGCCAGAAGCCAGTGCCTCAGTCTACTGCTGTGGTCTGGCAATGTTACATAACATTCATAGGAATTGCAATATTCTGGTATGTCAATACAGATGTAGTGTGGATTAATCAATCAAATCCAACTTTACTTAATGACATCATAATGTTAGTGAATTTCTTTTATCATTACTAATTTACTAGAATTTTGGAAGTCCCACAGAATATAGTTGACTATACAGGCAGCAGGGAGCTTCCAAGTATTATAAATCGCATGATGTGTGTTGTAGAGATTCATAAAAAAGTGGTCGAGTAGTATGTAATTCTGGTTTGAGATTGTGTGAAGCAGTAGCTAACAGAATTTAGAAGTTACTGTAAGATTTTGTAAGGTAAACATAATATCCTGAGAAGTGGGAATAATAAGAATACAATCCACACATAACAGGTAAATGTAGGTTGTGGGAAAGCGTGCTGTAGTTATGTTAAATTTTAGAAACACAGAGCACTTTTGATCCAACTTGGGTCTTGATCACTTGTAAACCAAGTGATCAAGAACTAAGTTGCATCAAAAGTGCTGTGTTTCCAAATATTTTTAATGTATTTGTGACTAGTATGCTTTCATACAAACCTACATCTAGAGAGATAATTCTAATGGTAATCTACAAAGCAGTTGCAAAACATTTTATTTTTCCTTGCATGTTCTGTGTATCAGTACTCTTCCGTGAACCTGTCATAACTGAGCTAGAATGTATAAATATAAAGCTGTGCGCTTGAATGATGAACAATCAGTTTCACGATAACACATTTCTTTTTGCAATTTATTATGGGTCTTATTGACTTAAAAAAAAATTTGTTAAGGACTATTGGTTTCCCGTTTTGGTGTGTGTGTGTGCATGTGTGTTTTATATTACAATTTCAATGTGCTGTCATTCTTTACATTATATTTGCTCAGGATTAAAACTAGGAGATCATAGCACCAGAGAAAATTATTTTGAAAGATTTATTTACCTAGAAAAGTTTTGTTTCCCTTCATCATGTGTACTGAACTGTTTGTGAATCAGAATATTTATTTTAATGAGAAAGCATTTATGGGGGGGCTTTTATTTTGATTACTATTTTATATGCTATGTAGTAGGTTCATTGGGAAACAAGGGTTCCTCTAGTCATGCTTTGAAAAAAGTATTCTTCAAGGTTCTGAAAGCTTACCCAGGTCCACCCCCCCACACACACACTCTAACTATCCTTAGCAGTTACCACTTGTCAGTGGTCATGATCAAACTTGCAGAACTGAAGAAGCAAGTTGTTGCAGCCAGCAGTTTTACAGCCAAAGGTGATTTTGAATTTTTGGTGTATTTTTCCCTGAACAAAAAAAATGTAAATTTTGATTTATTGTGTACTCTTTGATCTGCCTCAAAAACATAAAATAAATGCTGGCGATACTCGTCCAGGCATGTGACACACAGATCTTCAATGTTGGGGAATATTAGAACTCGATTGCTCATTTGGAAACAACAATTACAATAAGTTGTGTGTGTGTGTGTGTGTGTGTGTAATATCCATGATATTTTACAAATAGTTCTGTTATCAAAATTGGAATGGATTATAACTTCTTAGCCACTAATAAACTACCTGCAAGTCTATGCAAATAATTGGTAGAATCAGTTTGGTATATTGCACATTATGATTTGAATGCTACTGCTATGTGTTAAGCAAATTCAGCAGCTCTTTACAAAAAAAGCTGTTTACGTGAGTATAATGTAGCAGGTACATAATATAAACTGTGTTTTGTGGCAAAATGCTCACTTCATACTGAAGATCTGCTAAAGGTCATCTGTAATCGTACTGATAGATTTGTGGGTATAATTTTACTGTAACTGTACAGATAGAGCTATTTACATGGATATAATGTAGCACGTTTTACATATACTGTACTGTGGTTATGAAAACCTGGCACAGCACAGAATTTCAGTTGTAACACTAACTTGTATTCATAATTTTTAGAGGGTCTGTATGTGTTTGTTACTGGAACTGCATTTTTTCTGGTTTATTTGTTGTCATACTACTGCCTACACATACAACATGGGGGGGGGGGGGTCAGTAACTGAAGCTTCAGAGTACTTTTCATTCCCTTTTGTTGCAGCCAGTTAACAAGATCAATATTCTTTCACATGGTAAACAGTCAAGAAACTACTGGACATAGAAGAAGGGATACTTTAATGTTAAATATCTATGAAGACTAAAGGACAATGAAGTTATCTATACTGAAAACTCACCCTCTTGTCACTCCATGGAAATGAACATATTTAACACACATATGTGAGTTTTCAGTATAGATAACTTCATTGTCCTTTAGTCTTCATAGGTATTTAGTGTTACTGCTATACACGTTAAAAATATTTATAACCAGTGAGATAAGGTTAAGCATTTCTCATTGAAGTTTATAGTAAAGCATTGTACTTTAATGGTCTTAAATTACCTATGTAACAAATGTCAACTCTGAATAAAATGCTATGGCATTGCATCCAGTCATTTCCATGAAATCCTAATTTAATTGTTTATCCAAGCCTAAGAAGCAAGTCCTGTTTCCCTCAACCAGTGTTGCTATGAATTTCATGAAATCTCACAACACAAAGTCATATTTAGCCAGCCCCCCCCCCCCCCCCCAGTTAAAGAAAAGACATTCAAAAGGTTTAAAAATAATAATGATAGCAAAACAATGCTAAATTACCCCAAAATTTTAGGTACATATCATTAGTATCTAATATAGCTAAATTTTCAACAAATGTGATGCATTACAATATGGTGGTCACTGTTGCCTTGATTCCCAATTAGCTTTACACTGGGCAGATGTAATACAATATACAATTCCAACATAACTAGTTTTTCTCACCCAGGCTCATTTTTCATACTTAAAAAGTTCATATGCTACACACGTACAGTAACTAAGGTGCAGATTTGTACTCTCAATCAAACACAAAATGGAATTTATTTAAAGAAAACTGTAGGTACTACATAGAATGTCCTCAAGAACCTGGCCAAAATATTAAGAGAGACATATTACATATATGAAAAGCAACACTTGATACCATGGTAATGATAATGGCATAAGTCTCCCTGAGAAATTTCAAGTGGAGTTGCAATTTCTGAGAGGAGCAGAACTTTATATTCATGCACTTATATTTCAGATCTGAATCTAATTTGCAAAATGAAAAAGAAATTTAAAAAATGCCAGAATCAGAAATGTATTTTAGAAAATATATAGAACTGAAAAAAGTATCGCTGCTATTCCCCCTTTTCCTCTAAAAAACAAACAAGCTCGGTGCTTTTCATGGGCTAGAGTAGTTGATAGCTGGCTGTATCTGGATTCAGTAGTGGGCACTGCCCTATGAAGTTAACCATTCTCTGAATACCATTGACATCTAAGAACAAAGGTGTTTCCTATTTAAACAGGTTTTAGCCCAAATATTTTCCTCAAAAAAAAATCTTAAAAACATGTAAAGACCATCACAAATATGCACAATATATTATTACTTCAGGGCACACATGAATCTGGTATCAATAAATCAACATGAACTTTTAATTAACGGTTTCATTAAAAAATGCATATCAGTATCACTAAGAGATGATTCATGGTGTAACTGGATGAAAACATCCCAACTTATGTGCTGCAGTTCTTTTATTGATCAGATGTGGTTACATATCCACACTTGAAGAGTCCTTTGCAATGACAATCTCCTTAGATGTGCTCTGCTGCAGTGTTACCTAATGCATCAAGTTACCTAATGCATCAAATTTATCTTCTCTACAGATCTGACACATTTCCTATGTAATTTATCTATTACAATTTCAATATGTCATGTTGAACTTCTTGTCCTTTCAGTTATTTTGTTCCGAGAATGCTTTGGGGGTAATGTTGTTTCTGCAACTTCTTCAGAGGCCTCTGACACAAAAGCACTGGCACAAACTTTGAGAAGGTGCATAATCTTCACCATTGTATATGTATTTGAAATGATACAATCATTACAACTAAATGAAAATGCCATAACTTCATTTCAGCCAAAGTGGTTAAATTAAAGAAAGTAATCAAAACTGAAATAAGACAAAAGTACACTAGTTTGCATATTTAGGAATAGTAACATTAAATATGCACTAATAGATCAAATACAATTACGTACCTCTAATCCTTAGTCTATATGATGCACATTATTGGTGTGTCATTTTTCTTTGTTTGTGGAATTATTGACGCTTCTCAATACATGCCGTGATATTCCAAACGATAATTCCTTGGGAGATGAAACATTCGGTTTTAATCTTTCCTTTTATGTACACTATTGTACAAACCTTACACTTTGGTTCCAGCTCTTTAAATGTTAAAATCACTATATATATATATATGTTGATAAAATATCCTATTTCATCAATGTTCTCTGTACTTATTGCACCAGTAGTTTAATTTGTAGTTTTAAAAATCCATCAGTAAAATCCAGTGGCGGCTCATGGCAACTGAAACAGGTGGGGCCAGTAGCCAAAGTCAAACAATGAAGTAAAAAAAACTGTCATTATTAGGCCAACTATTCAGACCCCACCCCACCCCCAAGATAGGTGCATTTCACCAGCCCCCACCACGGAATTTTTTAATTTTTCAGACACCATTCGTTTGTACCACGTATGAACCGGAATGAACTCGTTTTTCGTTTGAACCGCAAAAGTTTTGGAGATATTTAAAAAACAAAGTGGGGGGCTGGTGAAACGATAGCCCCACCACCATGGAATTTTTAAATTTTTTTGCACCATTCGTTTGTACCACGTATGAACCGGAATGAACTCAATTTTTTCGTTTGAACCGCAATAGTTTTTGAGTTATTTAAAAAATAAAGTGGGGGGGCTGGTGAAATGGTACCCCCAAAAAATAGATATTTCAAATTTCAGCATAGCCATTCGTTAATAAATCGTATGAACCGGAATGAACTCCATTTTCATCGTTTGAACCACAATAGTTTTTGAGATATTTAACAAATAATATTGATAATTTGCATATAAATATAGGAGGCCGACCATTTCACCAGCCCCCCACCATGGAAATTCAAAATTTCGAAATAGCCATTCGTTAGTAAATCGTATGAACCGGAATGAACTCCATTTCTATCGTTTGAACCGCAATAGTTTTTGAGATATTTAACAAATAATATTCAGAATTTGCATATATACAGAAAGACCGACCATTTCACCAGCCCCCCACCATGGAAATTCAAAATTTCAAAATAGGCATTCGTTAGCAAATCGTGTGAACTGAAAAGAACTCCATTTTCATCGTTTGAACCGCAATAGTTTTGGAGATATTTAAAAAATAATGTTACAGGCCTATCATTTCACCCCCACCTCATCATGGAAATTCAAAATTCCGAAATAGCCATTCGTTAGTAAATTGTATGAACAGGAAAGAACTCCATTTTTATCGTTTGAACCGCAATAGTTTTGGAAATATTTAATAAATAATAGAATTTACATATACGCACAGAGACCGACCATTTCACCAGCCCCCACCCCCATGGAAATTCAAAATTTCAAAATAGCCATTCGTTAGCAAATCGTATGAACCGAAAAGAACTCCATTTTCATCGTTTGAACCGCAATAGTTTTTGAGATATTTAAAAAAGAATGTCACAGGCCTACACCATTTACCCCCCCCCCTTCATCATGGAAATTCAAAATTCCGAAATAGCCATTCGTTAGTAAATCGTATGAACCGAAAAGAACTCCATTTTCATCGTTTGAACCGCAATAGTTTTTGAGATATTTAAAAAATAATGTTACAGGCCTATCATTTCACCCCCACCTCATCATGGAAATTCAAAATTCCGAAATAGCCATTCGTTAGTAAATCGTATGAACAGGAAAGAACTCCATTTTTATCGTTTGAACCGCAATAGTTTTGGAAATATTTAATAAATAATAGAATTTACATATACGCACAGAGACCGACCATTTCACCAGCCCCCACCCCCATGGAAATTCAAAATTTCAAAATAGCCATTCGTTAGCAAATCGTATGAACCGAAAAGAACTCCATTTTCATCATTTGAACCGCAATAGTTTTTGAGATATTTAAAAGAATGTCACAGGCCTACACCATTTACCCCTTCATCATGGAAATTCAAAATTCCGAAATAGCCATTCGTTAGTAAATCGTATGAACCGAAAAGAACTCCATTTTCATCGTTTGAACCGCAATAGTTTTTGAGATATTTAAAAAATAATGTTACAGGCCTATCATTTCACCCCCCCCCCCACCTCATCATGGAAATTCAAAATTCCGAAATAGCCATTCGTTAGTAAATCGTATGAACCGAAAAGCGAAAAGAACTCCATTTTCATCGTTTGAACCGCAATAGTTTTTGAGATATTTAAAAAATAATGTTACAGGCCTATCATTTCACCCCCCCCCACCTCATCATGGAAATTCAAAATTCCGAAATAGCCATTCGTTAGTAAATCGTATGAACAGGAAAGAACTCCATTTTTATCGTTTGAACCGCAATAGTTTTTGAAATATTTAATAAATAATAGAATTTACATATACGCACAGAGACCGACCATTTCACCAGCCCCCACCCCCATGGAAATTCAAAATTTCAAAATAGCCATTCGTTAGCAAATCGTATGAACCGAAAAGAACTCCATTTTCGTCGTTTGAACCACAATAGTTTTTGAGATATTTAAAAGAACGTTGTGGGATCAACCATCTCACCCCCTCCCCATTCCGATTGTGAATACTTCAAATTTCAAGTTAGCTTTCTTCAGCAAATCGTATGAACCGGAAGAAACACATTTCCATCGTTTGAATAGCGATAGTTTTTGAGATATTAAAAAAAGGGTGAATAAGTATCATGAAAAAGTAACATATTTTCCAAAAGTTGTTCATTCTTTTTCGTCATAGCTCAAAAAACCTGCGTTTCTAGCTTTGAACAGCAGCTGTTGAAGAGACATTCCAAAAAACAACATGATGGGAGGCTGTATGAGTAAAGTATCGTACAAAGAAAATTTGTTTGGATGGAACCCTTTCAAGGAAGCTTATTTTAAATTTTAATGGTGCTTCTGTTTCGCACTTCCTTTAGACCAAAGCGTAATAAAGTGAAACAGTCTCCTTAGCGATTTGAAAACTAGAGGAAGTACTTATAGTCTTCACTACGTATCCGTCTGCATACGCTATCTGTGGACTTCTAAGTGTGATTTGATGTCATCCTCTTTTTGTTTTGGATAGCTAGAACAAAGAGAACGATGATCCTTTTAAATATTTATCTGATCCACAATTTCGCCCCGAAGACTGAAATGCAAAAGCCATCGATTTCAGAAGATATTTTGTTTCATATCGTTGCTCTAAATATCAGATTGAAAGAATTTGTTTTACTTTCGACGCCTATTAGAGCTAACATTTACATACAGCATTTTTGCCACATCTTTTGTAAAAAAAGACCATGCTTATGTTATTGGTTTGTCCGTCGGTCTGTACCCACGACCTCTCAGAGGGCGTAAATGCAGATTATGTCGAATTCAAAAATACGTTTTATTCCACATATTTGCTTCTAAACATCCGATTGAAAAAATTATTTTATCTTTCGATTCCATTTATGTCGAAGAGTATTTTAGATATACGTATATATGTCTGTAATTTCTAGTGATTATTGACCCGCCACTTTGGAAATGATATTTCGATTTAAAACATAATTTAGCGATATTGATTATTTAGGGATGATGATATTTCTATTTGAAGCAAAATTTATTTAGGCGTCTAAAAACCCGAACAAGAAAATTCTTCTTCGATCACATACCTCTCCCTACGAAAATATTTTATTACCATTCAAGCCCCAAATAATACAGACTTTACCCGTTAGCAAACGTTCTAAAAGTTCTTCTGAAGATATGATTTCGGTACTAAACTGATGGCCACCCAAAATCCAACACCAAGAAGGACACGAGATAGCAAAGCCAGATTTACTGGACACATAACAACAGATACAAAAATGAAACGATTGAGCTTACAGGCCAGTGCGACTTGCGGAACACGCAGACATCAATAGTTCGTGTGGCCCCTATGGCTGGCAATAACGGCCGCAACACGCCGCGGCATCGAACGAAAGAGGCTTTGGATGTGGGCTTGGGGTATGTCGGTCCAGGCGCTTCCACACGTTGCCACAGTTCATCAGGCGTAGCCACGGGAGGTGCTTGCCGGGCCACTCGGTTGCCGATCAGCGACCAGACGTATTCGATGGGCGACATATCGGGAGAACAGGCGGCCCACGGCAGCAGTGACACCTGGTGAGCCGTGAAGAATTGTTGCACGATGAGTGCCACGTGCGGGCTCGCATTGTCCTGTTGAAACGTTGCCGCTGGAAGGTCCTGTAGGTAAGGGAGGACTACCGGCTCCAAAACATGGGAGATGTACCGGTGGCTGTTGACTGTACCGGCGATGCGTACCAGATGGGTGCGGGTGTCATATCCAATTGTGCCCCAAACCATAACGCCAGGCGACGGACCGGTATGGCGATGCATAATGCAGGCGTCATACAGTCTATCGCCGCGGTGCAGCCACACGCGGATCTGACAATCGTGGTGTTGCAGGCAGAAGCGGGATTCGTCGGAGAAGACAATGTCGTGCCATTCCGTAGTCCAGGTGCGGCGTTCAACGGCCCACTGCCGCCGCAGTCGCCGGTGGTGTAACGTCAATGGTAATCGGAGCAATGGGCACCGTGCGATAAGTCCCCGCTCTTGCTGATGACGTCGAACGGTACGTGGTGACACAGGTTGTTGCGCAACACACCGTAATTCCTGCGCTAACGTTCGGGATGTGGTAGTGCGAGCCGTCAATGCCCGCCGCACAACATGTCGGTCCTCTCGTTCGGTGGTGTGCCGAGGCTGCGGCAAGCGCTCACGTCGGCCCGTCCGTCCCTCCTGCACACACCGAATCCATACTCGCCTCCCTGTGACTGGCTGTCGTCCCACACGGGCGCCGATGTCTCGGTACGATAAACCGCTTTCGCGATAAGCCACTATTTTTCCTCTGTCGAACTTCGAAACGTGCTGGAATGACTGCCGTATTCTGCGACGAGGCATCAGGAAGCTTCCCACGCACATGCTCGGCAGCACAGCACACTTACACTACTTACACCCCTCCTTCTGTGCACCCTTCTTATAGTGCTTCTCGGTGGCGCACATGATTTGCATATGCCCTGCAATGCTAATCGTTTGCATGTCCTCTCGCGGGCGATGCATGCTCCGAATTTCAGGCCAATCGAATGCTTCCTTCTTGGTGTTGCATTTTGGGTGGCCTGCAGTGTGTATTCCCGTAACTAAGTGAAGGGTTGTGAACATTTGCACCTTTAAATAACGCACCATTTTCCTGTTGGTGGCGTACGTGGAAAACCGTTTTTGTCGATATCTCTGTTGCCAGAAGATATAATTGAAAAATTACTTCTTCACATAGATTTCTCTATGAAGAATATTTTGTTCATTTTTTCTACTTTTCCAGTATTCCCAATTCCCCTGCCATGGTGCTTTAGCGTATATTTTCATTTGAAGGAGTACTTTCAATTCTGAAATTTCTTTCACAAAATCATTTTTTGGTAGGATATTGTTCACTGTGAAGTGCATTGTTTGTCCTTATTTTCTTCTTAAAATAACTCACTACTCTCTCGCTAGGATGCGAAAAGTTACATTACTTTTTCGTCCGTATCTAGTCTCCTAATTGTTCGATTTGAACCATTCTTTCAGCTTCGAAAGTCTTCCGCTATGTCGTTACAGCGGAAGACTTTTTTGTGAACAATTTGTGATTTTCTTTAAAAAATATTTCTTCCAGTAATGAATGTAGTAATTTCTACTTGTGGATGTTTCACCCACAGTGTAAATCGGATTGATTATTATTATTTCTACAACTGGGTTTGTTCGCTATGAAGGACATTTCTGAAAATAAGTATTTTTAAATACGCCTTTTTTTTTTTACTAGGCGCGTAAATACATTCTCTGTTTTGCTGAATTTTTCTTTTTTTAAAACTTTGTTTTGAAAAATTCTTTCGTGTCAGAGACGATTCAAAAGATGTGCTCATTACACTCAAGAAATCGGTGAAATCTTTCTTGGTGCTTTTCCATTGCAAAATGCATAGATTTAGTGAATGATTTTTTTTTTCAATGAAAAGTTCAAATAATGTGGGTGCTCTTGACCATTTTGTTTCAATCCGACTTGTCTTTTTCACATTGTCATCCTCCCCTCCCCCTATTTTTGATGAAAATCCAAAAATAAGACTGAAGCCACTCATTTTTTAGTTCACTTTCAGTTCATGATAGTTCGCATTTTAAGTATCTTCGCATGCTGTCATTTTTGTCTCGTTTCTTATTGTGGATAAATGGAAATCTATGACGTTCAGATAAAGTACCGGACGGTCGAGTATATGCTTTCTTAATTGTGCCTAATACAATTTATTGGTTTGTATCTTAAACTGAGGTTAATTTACGTTATAACCCCGACGCAACTTCAGCGTAGTCACACATACAATCCACAGTGCAAACTCCTTCGCGGTGTCATCTTTCAACTCCATCCGATGTTGTCAACATCTCTCAGTGTCAGCTTTGAAGTCCATCCGCTGCTGTAAACATCTAAAGTGGACGAAAGTTATTACAGCTGCGGAAAACGTTTCATGTGACAGGATGTACCATTACCTCACCCTACGGTTGCAACATGAAACACTATCCTGGCTCATAAAGGTGACGCTAACTAAGACCCATCAGCTATCATTGAAATACTTTAAGTGTGGTTGTGTAGGACAATGAAATTCAACTGTGACTGGTACAATTTTTCTGAAGAAAGAGCTTTCGAATTAAAGAATTCAAACTTTTGGTGAGGCTGAAGATTTTTCTCAAAGCTGGATTTGCTGTAATCATTTTTGAAGGATGCCGAGGAAATCTGTAGTGGATAAAAATCTACTCCTTGACATTTTACTAGGTGAAAGAAATCAGATCCTCAATAATGATGGTAGCATCAAGCCACCTTCGTGCAATATCTGGAATGAACTGAGCTCACGATTGGGATATCAATATACAAGTAAGTATATCTACATGTTAGTAAAGTTAAACAGATATAACATTTGGGAAAAACTGAACATTCACAGTTCAGTGTCTCACATCAGTTCTCTTAATAAATGCTCCGGAGACGAAATTTCAAGCCTTAGTTCTAGTGAGTCATTGTGCGATGATCAGCTAAAATTTACGATTTCCTTATCTTCAGAAGAATGGAAACAAATACATCCTCAAAATGTTTCGTACAAATCTGCTGATATCAGTCAGCCAAGAAGAGTGTCTCGAAGTTACAACATATTGGCTCCTCGTATTTGGACATCAGTTGTAAACTTGCGATTTTGGGAAGAAACGTCTCTTGGATGCGCGTTGTCTTTCAAACGAGCAAAAATCTATAATAATTCAGATAAATATCTTAAAATTTCAGCTGAATGTTCTGAATGTGCATCTCAGCTAACTGCCTTCGTTGAAAAGAAACCTGTGGAAGAACGTGATGTAAATATTTGCTGTGAATACAGAGGACAATTTAGGGAATGTAAATGTAAAAAAAAGAGGCCTTTATCTGGTTTAGTCAGAAAAAGAGCAGTAGAAGCACTGTGCAAAGAGGGAATGTCCCCCAGCGCTTTCAGAAGACTGAGGGCCAATGAAAGCATGAAATTCGGGGATTCCGAACCTAGTCATTTGCCGTCTTCAAACGCTCTTCGAATACTAAAATATCGGGAATCAAAGAAATCGTATTCACATGAAAACCCGATAACAGCTGTACATTACATGATGTACGATAGCACTTTTATGGGTGCGATAAGATTCCTTGGTCATGATCCATTTCTCGTACACTATTGGCTTCCGTCTCAAGTTCATGTGTATAAACAGTACTGTAAAGGAACAAAAAATTCAAGAGTAAGCATTGATGCAACCGGAGGCGTGGTTAAAAGGCTTCAACGACCGTTTGGAAATAAATCTGGCCACATATTCTTGTATGAAGTCACAGTAAACGATATTTCAAAATCGCAACAATATTCGGTTAGCAATATGTTATCCGAAAGCCATAATTCTAACAGTATATCGTACTGGTTGTCAGCATGGAAAAGGGACACTGCTGTAGTACCTAAAGAAATTGTGTGTGATCATTCTGCTGCTTTGCTTTCTGCTGTGATCAAGGTTTATTCTCCATTTTCCACAATAGAAGAATATACAAACGCTTGCGCTGATGTTCTTCTTCATTCTAAGAGAATCTCACTTCCGAAAACGTTCGTACGCTGTGACATTGCACACACGATGAAAATAATCTCATCATGGAGCGTCCTGAAGGGGAAAAATTTCAGAATAAGGAACCTTTACATTCGTACCATGGCTCAAATCGTAATGGGAACAAACTTGGACGATATAAAAGATCTTTTTGAGTGCTTATTCTTTGTAGCACTCAGTGAAACAGAAGGATGTGACATCAGAACAGGAACCATTACTCACTGTGAAGTAGCAAAGGGTAAATTGAAAAGACGTATTGCTACAGGGCAAAGCGACTTTGAAGAAACCGTTAACGAATGCGTCGAAAATTCTGAACTTTCTGGTGGTTTATCCGAAGACGAATTCGAACAAGATTGTGAATCGACAGAATGCAGAAATTTTGCAACATGGGTAGCATCGATTGGAGAGGAATGCTTGCAGAAAGTGAAATCCCAGGAAGGAGATCACGATAACTTACAGCACTTGCCAGATTTAGTAAGCATATGCATTCGTTTTGCAAAGCTTCTGCCACTGTGGTCTGCATTGATGACACCGGTGTTTGGCTACGGCTTCCCAACGGCAAGCAGTGCTGGTGTTGAAAGCAGTTTCAATGATCTCAAGCGAAGAGTTTTCTCTCACCAGAAACTACCAGCGAGAGCAGATTTGTTTCTCTCTACACATATCCGATCTTTAGAGGGAACGATGAAACTAGCAGAGGCAGCAAGAGTAGCGCTCCGCTGTTCAGATACTGGGAAAACTAAGGAACTCACACCAAGTCCCAATGCATTTTTCACGAGAGAAAATTCTGAATCAGTTGTAGGTGTTACTTCAGCTGAGAAAATATACACAGGTAATCCATGTATTGCTTGTTCTAGAGGAGACAAACCGACCGGTGCACACAAGTGCATTAAATGCAATACAGCTGTTCATGTAATCTCCGACTGTTCTTTTCCTTTGCCAAATCATTCAGAAGGTTATGGAGAAGGAAGGATTTGCTACCATTGCCATGTGGAAACTCATGGAGTGGAGTGTTCTGCGGATGAGCCCCTTGAGAACTGGAGAGGACTAGCTTTGCCACCTAAAAAGCGCAGTAGGAGTTCGTACCTCGAGCCACAAGCAGAACTGCTTAAACTGGATTTTAAAAATAAGAAAAATTCAAGACCCGTTGGCATATTAAAAAATGGAAATCGTAACTTAACTATCAAGTCTACTTCTGTGAAGAACAAACGATACATACTAACGAACACTTGCGCTTTTGATTCAATAATTCAAGTATTAGCATGTGCTCTCATTGACAGCCCTGAGTATGAAGCAAAAATACGTTGTATTCAAGATGAAGTTTTTGAAGTAGTTAAAAGTGTCGCTTTGGCAACAATAACATCAAAAACTTATCAGCAGCGTGCCTCTATCCTCAACACATTTTGTGCCACCTATGAACTTCCGAACGATATTATTCAAATCTGTGCGGAAGCAACTGCTGCTGACACGGCCGAAAAAATTTTCTTTCGCCACCCTTCTGCTATAGAGAACATATTTTGTTCTAAATGTGGATGTTCTGGCACTAAAACACTCCCTCGAATAGTGCTTTTGCCGAAAGTAGAGTTAACCAAACTTAGGGAATTAAAGCAAAGTATTGAAAGCTTTTTAGAGCAACCAGAACGAATCTGTATGCAGAAATCTGAAGATGGTTGCATTTGCAAAGGAATGAAACAAAGCCGCTTCACTGTGTCAGATAAGCACATCTTTATAGAGTTACTTTATATTCGTCCTGAAGGTATCCCTGAAGTTACACAAAATGTGGCCATTTTACTAGATGACCTCCCTATGGACATTCAACTTTCGAACTGTTTGTTCCACTTGAGAGGAGTTATTTCGTTTGTTGGGGGATCAGATACTCCTCAATCCATAGGACATTACGTAGGGGTATGCAGGCGACTGAATCATAAGTGGCAGGTATACAATGACTTAAACGACAAAGTTTCAAGCATACCAGGGAATAAACCGTTGCCTTGCCAGATTTTGATATATACAATTTAGAAATGTACAATTGAGGTATTCTTGTTCACTGGTGCTGCTAAAATTATTTTTCCGTTAAAATCGTTTCTTGGATTCTGAAATCCACCGCTGTCAATACTCGTCGACGCAACATGGAGAACAGAGCTGGAGCATTCGATGGATACTGTAACATTTGCAATATGTAGACAGTCAATTAGTACTGGCATTCTTGACGGAATCTAACGGCGATTTCTCCCGGGCTGACATATACAATTTAGAAATGGTCAATTGAGGTATTCTTCCTATTCACTGGTGCTGGTAATTTTTTTTCCCGTTAAAATCCTATCTTGGGTTCTGAAATCCACCGCTGTCGAGACTCGTCGACGTAACATGGAGAGCAGACATGGAGCATTCGACGAATACTGTAAAAATTGCAATTTGTAGACAGTCAATTAGCACTGGTATTCTTGACAGAGGCTAACGGTGATTTCTCCTGGCTGATTTTTTGGGCTGCCTCGTGAAGTCGTGAGGGCATCCCTTGGTGGATTTCAAAAGGTACTCAGGCTAGGGTATTCCATGGTGTATGCAGTTGCCTCGAGTAATTCAAAAACACTGAGCAATGCAACTACCGCAAAATCTAAATTTCAGGTCAGAAATCCTTAGAAAACTCAAACGGAATGTATAAAAGTGCTTAGAGAAAATTTCGACAATACTGAGGAGCAAGCTCTAAATTTTCCGCCCCAGTGGCGTACTGCAGACGAGTGACCGCTCGTCTGTAATGGGACCGGCTCGAGTCCCGGATGTGTCATAAGGCCTGTCCTACAGCACCAGCTGTTTCTTCCTTGTAACCAGTTACCCCAAATTAGGGAAGAGAGACTGCTTCTAGAGAAGGGTTGCTCGAAAAACTATCGTTCAATTAATAATCGGTTTAAAATGTTGTTGGCCGGCGTACCTACCTAAAAAATGGAAAATCCTGCTAGTACTACCAGAATTTTAAAATACTTGTAAAAATGTCGTTAATATTGAAGAGTTTGACGAAGTGTGCCATTTCGTTAAGTTAGCGTTCTAGAATAAATAATAGAATATCCAAAAATTACTATAAATTTATACTTGATAAGAACATTTCATCGACTTTTCCAAACTATGAAATTACATTAAGCACTTATTTAACATTGCCTGTTTTAATTCCTCTGTTGAAGAAAAAAACACCGGTGGTTTCTTTGTGCTTAAACGAATAAAAAAATACCTTCGTTGTACTTTGTCAAGGAAAATTACGCTGATTAACACTAGTGTGCATTGAACAAGATGTTTTCAAGAATATTGACTACGGAAATATATTTGCCGAAAGAAAGTGCATTTATGTTTGTATATAACTGTCGAAATTCATACAGTGTAATAGAATTTTATTTATATGTATTTGTCATCTGTCAACTGACGCCACACCACGTCCAATTTATATTATCAAAATTTGTCAAACGAAATTTTGTGCTCATAAGTTTTTGGTGACAATAGTTAATACGTAACATTTTACATTTAGGTGTAGTTTGAATAAAGACATATGCATTTAAATACGTATCTTCATCTATTTTAAAGACGTCTTCGTAAACTTTTTTGAGTAATTCTTTCACACCCCTTATAATAATTTTAAGGTGAGGCCCATATTTTAACTTTCACCTGGCGTCCCAGGCAAGACTTAGGATGACCCTACCTATTATCATGATCCCTATGTTGTAGATATCAGATAACAAAAAAGAATAGAATATCACAATTATTTCTAACGTGTTGTGTGACAGATTTCAAATATTTTTATACTGTCTTTTTTTTTCATCAGAGTATTCTGGTACTACAAACAAATCCATGATGATTGTTCAAATAATTGCTAAAATGACAAAGAAAAGTGATGAATTTCATAGAATGTGAAGCAACTAATATTCTGAAAAGTGATGATAACATACGTAAAGTGTGCTTTAACTAATATGTTGAAAAACGGAAGTGGACTCATGAGCTCAAGTAAAATTCGGCAGTAACAAATTGTCCCTTTACATTTGAAAGTGCTTCCTTCAAACCCATAAGCTTGTATTCCTAAATATTTTAGCAGCAGGGAAAGAGGAGTTTTCATAAATTCTCTCACAAGTAAGGCGAGAGTACATTTGCCCCAGAATTTTAAATTAACTGATTTGCATTCATTTCTTGATGTCTGTAGTTTTCTTCTTTTCCCCCTATGTTTTTGTGATAATAGTCAAGCTACCGCGTTGCTGGAGTATTACTGGTACCTTGGCCAGTCTTCAGGACTCAAGTTTCTGGTTTCTTTAAGGCCAAATCGTTATGATAGATGAAATGATTTTAGCAGTGGTACTTTTACGTAAACATTTAAACCTCATCGCAATACTACGGTACTGTGAATGACGACCTAGGTGTACTCTAACTTCGATTCCAGAAGCCAATATGTAAGTTCCTCTGCTAAACCTTTAAGAGAAGTGAACGCCTGTCCTTTATGTTTATCTGTGCAAATATCTCGTAAATGAGAACACAAGATTTGAAGTTCTGTTAGCTCTTTGTCAGTTCCAAAACAAAAACAGGCAGAACTCCTGAAAAGTTTATTTCTGCCTCGTTGCATTAGTGTCGTGTCATTTTGTCCAGGATAAATTATTCGCCTACAGTAGTTCCTCGTGGAAAAATTTATTGCCCTTCCAATGTGCAATACTTTCATGTCGGATGGAGAGAAATGCATGATTTTCATTATGTCTCTCCATCCTTATCTCTGTTCGGCGAGATCGCTATTACCGTTTTAAAACGTTGAACTGTGAAAATCCCTACTCTGCTGCGTACGGCTAAATGTGCATTAAAAAATTTCAAACATGGCCCTTCTTCTGATCATTCGTCGGGAAGCAAGTTTTTCTGTTCGTTTGCTGAAACGATATCTCCGCCCCTAAGCAGGGACGTCGCCAAGGAGTTGCGAGGGGAAATTTTTCTTGCCTACCCTGCCGCTCACCCAGTTTAAGATGTACCATTTTTTTATTTTTTACTTTAAAATATAATCTGGGCTTTGCCAAGTAATAATGAGTCCCGTCTTTTTCGCCGTGTAATACTTTCCCCGAGGAAGCGCTTTGTTACAGTCTCCGTAGAAAGGTCATCAAAATATCATCCGAAGAGCCATAAAAATCCATAGTCCAGTCTTCCAAATCCTTTGTTTAAGTCTTGTTTCATTATATAATAGTATGGCCAGGGCCAAATGAGGAGAGTGGATAGGAATTGACTGAAACGATATCTCCGCTCCTAAGGATATACAACATAAATATGGATATATTTATTTGTACTTATTATCCCTAAGTCAATGGGGTTATGATTATTCCTCGTGTATTGTCCATAATGTGTACATACATGTATATCAGGTTTCTTTTTCTGATTATTCATCTGTATTAGGAAGTGACTTATATACTGAGCGTTTGTTTCGATTGTCTATGCGTGTATGTGAGTCATTGTACTGTATAATGATGTATATACCCATCGTGAGATAGTAGTCCACAGACTTTATTCGATGCTTGCGTCACCTCCTGAACAGCTCGTTCCACTGCCTGTCTATGGCACAGTAGGAGACTATTATCAGAGACGGGAGATGCAGGGTCTGAGATGATATTTTGCAGTTCTTTCTCTGAGATATCCATCGTTACTGGAGGCCCAGTGATAACATCAACATTCCAAAAAATCAAATCGACTTAACTCTCTGCCTTAAAATTCAGTTTAAGAAGTGAAAATATTCTGATCCCCTCCGACTCGCTCTTCTTCGTGGCAAGGATCTTCGGCGCAGCATCTTGGCGGACTTCAGGGTGATCATCATGGAACATGGACAGTAGCAGGCTTTCTGGATGAGAAAAGTACCCATTATCCTGCAGAACTTTATGAACGACAGTGGCTTCCCTCTTAGAGAGGTACTTGTTAGCGTTGCAGGTTTCCCACAGTTTTCTGAGTGCGTCAATCAGCGTGTGTTTTCATTTGATGGTAAATCACATTGAAGCGTACATTTTCATGATGAAAGTGGCCAAGATCTTGAGATTTTGAGAAGGTCTTCTGGTCCCAATGCCCAATCTCGAAATTCGGTCGGCTGTGGTGACCCATAGTGCATGATACAGAGTTCCGGGACTGATCTCTGGCAAGTCGGTGGGGCATTCCTCAGATGATACTGCTTTGCATACAAACACTGAAGAGCAATTGAATTAGAGACAGCTGGCGTTATGCAAATGTGGCGCTGTGAGCGGCCCTGTAAACGGAAACGGCATGACGTATGCAGCGATCCGACAATATAAGGAGTGATGCGACGGGAATCAGTAAGAGTCTCACGCAGTATGGGTAAGACGAAGAATCTAACCGCATTTGATCGTGGGAAAATTGTCGGGGCCCGACGAATGGGTCACTCCATCTCGGAAGTCGTGCAGGCACTGCCTCCAGCACTTCGTCCTTTTGTACATAAAATAAAGAAAAAACTACTGCGGTTCAAACGAAGAAGAAGGCGTTCGTTCCGGTTCATACGATTTACAAATAAATGGCTGTCCTGAAATATGAAATATTCATAATCAGGGAATCGGCATGGGGGAGGGGGTTCCACAACATCCTTATTTAAATATCTCAAAAACTATTGTGGTTCAAACGATAAAAATGGAGTTCATTCCGGTTCATACGATTTACTAACGAATGGCTATTTTGGAATTTTAAATTTTCATGGGGGGGTGGGGGGCTGGTGAAATGGTCTGTCTGTGTGCGTATATGTAAATTCTCAATATTATTTATTAAATATTTCCAAAACTATTACGGTTCAAACGATGAAAATGGAGTTCTTTTCAGTTCATACGATTTGCTAACGAATGGCTATTTTGAAATTTGAAATTTCCATGGGGGGGGGGGGGCTGGTGAAATGGTCGGTTCCGAATTTTCTCACTCCTTTTTTATTTAATATTTCCAAAACTATTGAGATTCAAACGATAAAAATCGAGTTCATTCCGGTTCATACGATTTACTAACGAATGGCTATTTTGAAATTTTGAATTTCCATGGTGGTCGGGGGGGGTGAAATGGTCGATCTCTGTGTGTATATGTAAATTCTCAATTTTATTTATTAAATATCTCAAACGTTGTTACGGTTCAAACGATAAAAATGGAGTTCATTCCTGTTCATACGATTTACTGACGAATGGCTATTTCGGAATTTTGAATTTCGATGATGAGGGGGTGGGGTGAAATGGTAGGTCTGTAACATTATTTTTTAAATATCTCAAAAACTATTGCGGTTCAAACGACGAAAATGGAGTTCTTTTCGGTTCATACGATTTGCTAACGAATGGCTATTTTGAAATTTTGAATTTCCTTGGTGGGGGGCTGGTGAAATGGTCGGTCTCTCCGTATATATGCAAAATCTCAATATTATTTTTTAAATATCTCAAAAACTATTGCGGTTCAAACGATAAAAATGGAGTTCATTCCTGTTCATACGATTTACTAACGAATGGCTATTTCGGAATTTCAAATTTCCGTGATGAGGGGGGAGGGGGATGAAATGGCCTGTAACATTCTTTTTTAAATATCTCAAAAATTATTGCGGTTCAAACGATGAAAATGGAGTTCTTTTCGGTTCATACGATTTGCTAACGAATGGCTGTTTTGAAATTTTGAATTTCCATGGGGGTGGGGGCTGGTGAAATGGTCGGTCTCTGTGCGTATATGTAAATTCTATTATTTATTAAATATTTCCAAAACTATTGCGGTTCAAACGATAAAAATGGAGTTCTTTCCTGTTCATACGATTTACTAACGAATGGCTATTTCGGAATTTTGAATTTCCATGATGAGGTGGGGGTGAAATGATAGGCCTGTAACATTATTTTTTAAATATCTCAAAAACTATTGCGGTTCAAACGATGAAAATGGAGTTCTTTTCGGTTTATACGATTAGCTAACAAATGGCTATTTTGGAACTTTGAATTTCCATGATGAGGGGGGAGGGGCGATGAAATGGCCTGTAACATTCTTTTTTAAATATCTCAAAAATTATTGCGATTCAAACGATGAAAATGGAGTTCTTTTCAGTTCATACGATTTACTAACGAATGGCTATTTCGGAATTTTAAATTTCCATGATGAAGGGGGGGGGGGTAAATGGTGTAGGCCTGTGACATTCTTTTTTAAATATCTCAAAAACTATTGGGGTTCAAACGATGAAAATGGAGTTCTTTTCGGTTCATACGATTTACTAACGAATGGCTATTTCGGAATTTTGAATTTCCATGATGAAGGGGGGGGGGGGGGTAAATGGTGTAGGCCTGTGACATTCTTTTTTTAAATATCTCAAAAACTATTGCGGTTCAAACGATGAAAATGGAGTTCTTTTCGGTTCATACGATTTGCTAACGAATGGCTATTTTGAAATTTTGAATTTCCATGGGGGTGGGGGGCTGGTGAAATGGTCGGTCTCTGTGCGTATATGTAAATTCTATTATTTATTAAATATTTCCAAAACTATTGCGGTTCAAACGATAAAAATGGAGTTCTTTCCTGTTCATACGATTTACTAACGAATGGCTATTTCGGAATTTTGAATTTCCATGATGAGGTGGGGGTGAAATGATAGGCCTGTAACATTATTTTTTAAATATCTCAAAAACTATTGCGGTTCAAACGATGAAAATGGAGTTCTTTTCGGTTTATACGATTAGCTAACAAATGGCTATTTTGGAATTTTGAATTTCCATGATGAGGGGAGGGGCGATGAAATGGCCTGTAACATTCTTTTTTAAATATCTCAAAAATTATTGCGATTCAAACGATGAAAATGGAGTTCTTTTCAGTTCATACGATTTACTAACGAATGGCTATTTCGGAATTTTAAATTTCCATGATGAAGGGGGGGTAAATGGTGTAGGCCTGTGACATTCTTTTTTAAATATCTCAAAAACTATTGGGGTTCAAACGATGAAAATGGAGTTCTTTTCGGTTCATACGATTTACTAACGAATGGCTATTTCGGAATTTTGAATTTCCATGATGAAGGGGGTAAATGGTGTAGGCCTGTGACATTCTTTTTTAAATATCTCAAAAACTATTGCGGTTCAAACGATGAAAATGGAGTTCTTTTCGGTTCATACGATTTGCTAACGAATGGCTATTTTGAAATTTTGAATTTCCATGGGGGTGGGGGGCTGGTGAAATGGTCGGTCTCTGTGCGTATATGTAAATTCTATTATTTATTAAATATTTCCAAAACTATTGCGGTTCAAACGATAAAAATGGAGTTCTTTCCTGTTCATACGATTTACTAACGAATGGCTATTTCGGAATTTTGAATTTCCATGATGAGGTGGGGGTGAAATGATAGGCCTGTAACATTATTTTTTAAATATCTCCAAAACTATTGCGGTTCAAACGATGAAAATAGAGTTCTTTTCAGTTCACACGATTTGCTAACGAATGCCTATTTTGAAATTTTGAATTTCCATGGTGGGGGGCTGGTGAAATGGTCGGTCTTTCTGTATATATGCAAATTCTGAATATTATTTGTTAAATATCTCAAAAACTATTGCGGTTCAAACGATAGAAATGGAGTTCATTCCGGTTCATACGATTTACTAACGAATGGCTATTTCGAAATTTTGAATTTCCATGGTGGGGGGCTGGTGAAATGGTCGGCCTCCTATATTTATATGCAAATTATCAATATTATTTGTTAAATATCTCAAAAACTATTGTGGTTCAAACGATGAAAATGGAGTTCATTCCGGTTCATACGATTTATTAACGAATGGCTATGCTGAAATTTGAAATATCTATTTTTTGGGGGTACCATTTCACCAGCCCCCACTTTGTTTTTTAAATAACTCAAAAACTATTGCGGTTCAAACGAAAAAAATTGAGTTCATTCCGGTTCATACGTGGTACAAACGAATGGTGCAAAAAAAATTTAAAAATTCCATGGTGGGGGGCTATCGTTTCACCAGCCCCCCCACTTTGTTTTTTAAATATCTCCAAAACTTTTGCGGTTCAAACGAAAAAAAACGAGTTCATTCCGGTTCATACGTGGTACAAACGAATGGTGTCTGAAAAATTAAAAAATTCCGTGGTGGGGGGGCTGGTGAAATGCACCTCCCCAAGATTCCTTTACTCTGCCTCTGTTTACCCCCTTGACTCACAATAATGCCCAAATAAGGTAGGAATGTGTCACCTATAGTATTGCACACGAAAAAAAATTCCTCAGAATAGAATGCATAACTATCAACAGAAAAATCTTAAAACTCCTTAAATAAAATTTTTACCTTAAAACATATGAGCATTAATTTATGTTAGTTGTGCTTTGTGTTTCTTCAGATTTCTCAATTGAGGAATAATCACAGGATAAAAAAATGTAGTGAAAAAATAATAACTCCAAATATATGCAGAGAGGGAACATTTCATGAATTTTGTCCCATATAGAATGAGTACCATACTACCATTTGCATTATTTGAAAGGTTTAACCTTTTTTTAAAGAACTTGTGAAACCTAAAAACATATATGTACTCATGTGCAAATTATACTTACATGTTTTCTCATTTATTTATTTATTTTTAACATAGAAAATCATCTTAGTTAAAACTGCAATTAGTTCTGCAAAGCGTTTGTAAACTTCATACTCTTGGAAACTTAAATTCTTGGGCTGATAAGCACAGAGTTTTTTTTAAGTGAAGCTTTTCGACTCAAATTCTTGGGCTGATGAGCACTGGTTTTTTTTAAAGTGAAGCTCAAACTAAACATTCTTGGGGTGATAAGCACTGAGTTTTTTTTAAGTGAAGCTTTTCTTCCAGATTTAAAGCAAAGAACGGAGATTTTAACAAAATATCCACTCCATTCATTGTACTCGACAAGCAAAAAAGTCACGACACGAAGGAACAACACATCACCGAGAGAGACACAGACAGAAAAAACAACTAACTGAACTTTGCTACGACATTTAAAACCCTTCTGCCACCTTTGAGCTTGGTCGGGGTAAGCTTCTCTGTCAACCCACGGCGTTAAGGAAATGGATACACTCCTGGCCAAACAAATTAGCTATCTGGCCCCACAGCTTTTTTACACACGCGGTTAAGACAGTGTTGTATGTAAGTCATCATACTGAATAAGACGGGGAGGAAATTGTCTCTTCTTCGCTTGCGTAGTGATGTTACTGGGGCCTGTTGGAGCTGGCCCCAATAACCTCACACTCTGAACGTGATCTCTTTCCTCAGGAAATAGTTTTTTGTTTTTGAAGAAAACTTTTCCCTTAGGTAATGGTTTTTGAAGGGAAAGGTTTATCACCATGTAGTTAAGAGAAAGAATAAGAAGCAGGGCAAATTTTTTTTTCCTAGAAATAAAAATTCTCTGGCCCCTAATGACGAACTGCCCCTGGTAAAATCACATTCCATCTATGTTCACTGTACCTGTTGCACCGGCAGTTAAATTTGAAGTTTAAAATATTTTACTATTAAAATCCAATAAAAAGTTTAAAATCACGGCATGCTTGAGATCACCACCATTCCACCAAGCACTTGTTAAAGCTTTTTGACTTTTTTTAAAGTCATCCTCAGAACATCTGTCCAAACCACGATGTTGCATACTGACAATGTGCACTAGATAATTCCCTACGGGGTCTCACTATGTGTGCGAAAGGGCTGAAGGATCACGTGCTCCTCCCTGCATTCTTGAGTTTCATGTTTTTCCTTGATACTGTGCTGCCATCTATATTTCATTCACTGTTTAATTCTATGTTTCTTTCATTCCCTTTTTTTCCCCTTTTATGTCCCACCTTTCCTTCTCCATTGCTGTTCTTTATATTCTTTTTCTCTTTTTATTAATGCCTTCCATGGTTCTGCTATGATGATTGCTTCATTATTATTACAGGCTCTGTGTTTATTTTTTTTTTGTTATGGTAAGAGCCTCTGAGTACCTCAACTCCCATTCATTCTTATATCCGCTTTTGATTTGAATATCTTCAAATTTCCCTTTTCCCAATTTTTAATATGTTGATTTCTTCTTTTTATAAGTATTTTTGGTTGATCCATAATAATATATACTCTTTTTTTTATTATTACTTGGCTGTTCTCATGTTCTAAAGGTATTCTATATACCTCTTCTTTTTGTAAGACGGGAACTTTTTGCCTTGCATTATTTATCATTGTAGACATTGTTGTTACAGATTGTCCAATATTTTTCTTACATCTTGCTACTTCATGATTGATTCTTCCTGTTACTCCATTAATATATGGAAACGATCCTATGTATTGCTTTTGGTCTTGTTAAAAAGGTCTAGGCTTATAGGCTGAGGTATTAATATTTAACGCGTAAGTAAAAGCGCAGTAATACTATCTTCTCCTGGTGTCTAAACCTTACGAATATGAAAACGATGGAATAAAAAACTGTTAAAAAGGCCTAGGCCTTTTTAACAGTATGTATTAATATTTAACGCCTAAATATGTATTAATATTTAATGCCTAAATAAAAGCGCAGTAATACTAATTTGATTTGGTATCTAAATCTTCTGAGTATGAACACGATGTAATAAAAACTGTTAAAGAGGCCCTAGACCTATGAATTATTATTTAATGCCTAAATAAACGCGCAATAATACTAACTTTATTTGGTGTCTAAACCTTGTGAGTATGAACAGGATGGAATAAAAACTGTTAAAAAGGCCAAGGTATTAATTTTTTTATTGTAGGTTTGACGTCCACCGTGAGCAACTTAATGGGCTATAAGCAGTGGCTAGTCCCTAATTTAGGGTTAAGGTCACGGTTTGCAGGGAAGGGGGAGAGAGCAAGTGCAGTAAGACAAAACAACATCCATGTCTCGCCGGGATTCGAACCCGGACCCCTTTCTGACGAATGATAAGAGGCCATTGCTTAGACCACTGCGCCACCGGGGAGGTGTTATAATATTTAATGCCAAACTAAAAGCGCAATAATACTATCTTGTCCTGGTGTCTAAACCTTGCGAATATGAAAACGATGGAATAAAAACTGTTAAAAGGCCTAGGCCATGGTATTAATAATTAATGTCTAAGTACAAGCGCAATAATACTAACTTGACTTGGTGTTTAATCCTTATGAATATGAACACGATGGAATAAAAACTGTTAAAAAGGCCTAGGCATTAATATGTAATGCCTAAATAAAAGTGCAATAATACCAACTAGACTTGGTATCTAGACGTTATGAATATGAACACGATGAAAGAAAAACTGTTAATAAGGCCTAGGCCTGTTTATTAATATTTGATGCTTAAGTAAAAGCGCAGCATTATTAATTTGATTCATTATGTAAACGTTATGAATATAATGCGTCGTGCTCAGATTCATGAGGTTTAGACACAAAGAATAGTATTATTTCCCTTTTACTAAGGCATTAAATATTAATCCCTAGGCATTTGCGCACGTCTGAAACCAAGAAAATGCAAGTTTTATACGGCCCCTAACGCACGCGAAGCGTTTATATTCTTTGCCTAACGTGAGTGTCTGCACTTGTCCGTTTGGCCAACCGTTTAGTAGCCAGTTGTCTTAAACTCTATTTCAATTAATTCGTTTCATTTTTTTCCAAAAAGTCGCCTTTCGGTAAATTGCTTGTTCGATAAATTTGTTTTCGATTAATCCGTTTCAATTTTTTCGATAAAGTCATCATTCGGTGAATTGTTTGTTCGATTAATTTGTCTTCGATGAATTCGCCTGCTCCCGTTTCCTGCTGGCCAGCATCGCTGAGAGAAGTTAACAGTACGAAGTACGTAGGAAGTTTCTTGTGGACTGCTTAAGAAGATCCAAGGGTGTGCCGTGTGTGGCGTAGGCGGCAGAAGAGCCACATTCTTGTAGTCGTGCTAACTGAAACACAGCACGAACGGAGAACAGGAATTTTTGAGCCCAGATAAAAATCAGACACGTAGTCACCAGCCACCACTGGTCACAATACAACTTCAACTCCCTCTCCCCGGAAAGTAAATCGTAGATTTTAAAACTTTTTACTCTCTCTTTCGGAACTTTCAATCCATATTGTGCTCTTTTTCTTAAGCATAAGGTATAGTGGCTATAAAGGGCAGTGTGGAAAGCGCCTCCCAAAAGACGGTCAGAAATCTAACCCATTCCGCTAGATGGCTCTGCGGATTGTTTCCATCCTTCTCATCCTGTTGAATGGCATAGGAGATGAACTTCACGATGTAACTTTATATCGTTTATTAAAGTATTATAAACTTCTGCAGGAAGACTATTATCGCACACTTATCATAAATAAATATTTATAACAATAGGATATAGTGAAAAAATGTTCAATCCAGACCTGTAAAATATTCTAATATTACACAAATCATTTACTATTATAATTTCACACCGTAAGAGCAGATCCAGAAAAGATCTGCACTTTCGGTGTGAAATACACTTGTCTCATACACTATCTACCAACAAGTAATTGGAAACCCCTGCAATCGACGATATCTGCGGTCTTGATACACGTCACGGCCGCCGCCGTTAAATATCGTGTGGGAAACAGCAATGCAACCAGTCGCATGCAAGATGCCACGCAGTTCGGAGCTCTCTGATTTCCAGAAAGGTATAATCGTCGGGTATCACAGAAATGGCCGATCCATACGTGACATATCCAGCGAGTTGAAGTACCCAAAATCGACAGTGGCCTACGTGATTGGCAAGTGGAAGATGAGAGGTGACTGTCGGAATGTGCCCCGACCCGGCAGACCCACAAAACTGGGAGTTAGAGACATACGGGTGCTGGCCAGAGAAATTTGGAAGAACCGCACCAAATCGATGAGCCACATCCGCGAGGAGTTTCAACAGGCATCCGGGAGTGTTCTTTCGATGAATACCATCCGTAAGGAAACCCATCTGCTCGGTTATCATGGACGTGCTGCCGCCCACAAGCCTTTGATCACCAAGTCCAATAGCGTTGCTCGGCTAACGTAGCGCAAAGAACGTCGACAGTGGACCGTTGAACAGTGGAAACAGGTTCTTTGGAGCGACGAATCAAGGTTCACCCTCTACCGTTCGGATGGCAGGGTCTGGGTTTGGCGTCTGCCTGGAGAACGCCTCCTGCCGGAATGTATTGTACCAACTGTGAAGTTCGGCGGCGGTGGAATTATGCTATGGGGGTGTTTCTCCTGGTATGGCACGGGACCCTTGGTCGCAATTCCTGGTAGACTCAACACCGAGACCTACTGCACCATTTTGGATGACCATGCTCTTCCTACGTTATGGCAGTTTTACGGGGTGGACCCATGTTACTTTCAGGATGACAATGCCACCTGTCATGTTGTGAGGTCCACCATGGCTTGGTATGGTAACAATGGGGTTAATCGAATGGACTGGCCTGCGCAGAGCCCGGACCTTAACCCTATCAAGCACCTCTGGAACGAGTTGGAGCGTCGACTTAAGGGGTGCCCCCACCGTCCGAAATCGATGAAGGAACTGACCTGTCTTCTCCAAGCCGAGTGGAAGAAAATACCGCTAGCCGTCGTACAACGCCTGGTTGAGAGTATGCCCCGCAGGGTCGCAGCTGTAATCGCCGCTCATGGAGGCTCCACCAACTATTGAAGGTGAATAAACTTCGTTTTCCTTTGCTATCACAGGTGTCCAATTACTTGTTGGTAGATAGTGTACTTTTCTTCCTGCTTTCACATACCCTTACCACCTTAACCAAATATACCAGACAAGCCGTGGTCCAAGGTTAAGTGGCGCAGTGGTCTAAGCGATGGTCTAAGTGGCGCAGTGGTCTAAGCGATGGCTTCTGATCATTCGTCTGGAAAGGGAACCAGGTTCGAATCCTGGTGAGGCATGGATGTTGTGTTTGTCTTACGGCACTGGCTCTCTCTCCCTTCCTTCCTTGGAACCAGTGACTCTAAATTAGGGACGGGCGACTGCTTATAGCCCACTGAGTTGCTCACGGTGGTCGGCAAACCTCCAATAATAAAAAAAAGACCAGACAATTGTACATCCTGATACAAATTAGAATAACTAAGCCGACCAGAAGTTCCGAATTCTTGAAGACATTCCTCGAATTTTGTTTATTGTCTCCAGAAACGTCTGATGCCTCTGCGGACGGAAACTGTCCTCAAATTTTGATGTTTGTCCTCAAGTACCCTCGAATTTACATTTCCTCATTAGCCCGTTAGATTTCTAATGAAAATGTTCTTAAAAATAGTTTTCGTTGTATTAATTTTCCAACAGGGTTTTTGTAAAAACAACTTTTGAATTTTTCCCCCCGTTTTTTTTAGCTTAATGACCTCCGTAAGCAACTCTAAAGACTACAAGCAGTCACCTATTCCTAATTCGGGGACATTCGTCCTAGGGAAGGGAGAGAGCAAGTGCTGTAAGACAAACACACCACTCATGCCTCATTCGGGACTCGAACCCGTACCAACTTGTAATGGTCAGTGGCCAGCACTAAGAGCATTGCACCACTTTGGTGGTCAAACTTCGACTGTACTTATTCGGAGATCCTCCAAAAACTTTGACAAAATGAAAAATTTGTCATGCAATTTCTTCTATATTGTGCAAATTGATTTAAATTCAGTACCTGTACACTGAAGAGCAATTGAATTAGAGACAGCTGGCGTTATGCAAATGTGGCGCTGTGGGCGACCCTGTGAACGGAAACAACATGACGTATGCAGCGATCCGACAATATAAGGAGTGATGCGACGGGAATCAGTAAGAGTCGGACGCAGTGTGGGTAAGACGAATGATCTAAGCGCATTTGATCATGGACAAATTGTCGGGGTCCGACGAATGGGTCACTCCATCTCGAAAGTCGTGCAGGCACTGGGATTTTCACGAGCCACTGTGTCACGGGTGCACCGTGAGTACGTCGAATCCGGCAAAACCATCCCTGCAAGGGCCAACGGCCGTGGATAACAGCGTGTGGATGAGCTGGGTCATCGTCGGCTAGTTCGCATTGTAACAGCGGATAGACGGGCCACAGTGCAAGAAATCACTCGGCAATTTAACGCTGGTGCACAAAAACGTGTAAGCACCATTCAGAACCATCTCCTCGCTATGGGGTACAGAAGCCATCGTCCCACGAGGGTACCGCTGCTGACTGCACATCACATGGTGCAAAGATTAGCATGGGCGCGGGAACATCGCCACTGGACCCTAGACATGTGGGAAAATGTTGCCTGGACTGATGAGTCGAGATTCACGTTGGTACATGCGGATGGCAGGATACGAGTACGGCGCAAACCACATGAAACGATGAATCCTTCTTGCAAGCAGGGTACTCTTCAAGCTACGGGTGGCATTTTCGTCTGGGGACTGTTTACGTGGACTGAAATGGAACCCCTGGTACGTGTGACATTGTCCCTCACAGGTCAACGTTACCGGGATATCCTGGACGACCATTTGCTCTCGTTTGTACGTCTTCAACATCCCACTGGGGACCTCATCCTGCAACAAGACAATGCACCGTGCCATCGCTCCCAAATTGTTTCCGAATGGTTGGATGAACACTCCACCGACGTGACCTCGCTTCCTTGGCCAGCTAGGTCATCTGACCTCAATCCCATCGAGCACATCTGGGATGCCATCGAGAGAGATGTTCGAGGCTCTGACCCCCATCCATCAAATCTTCGTGAACTGTGAGAGCTTGTTCAGGGGTCGTGGATCCGTATGGCTTCCCAACGCTTCCGGTGTCTTGTCGTGTCCATGCCGAGACGAATCGCCGCCGTCATCAGGGCGAAAGGTGGTGCTACACGTTACTAGACAGGTATCTCTAATTCAATTGCTCTTCAGTGTATATACCTAAGGCAAAGCATTTCATGTTAGCTTGTATGTTCTCGCCATCACAACTCATTACCAACATTCTACAAGATATATCTTTTCGTATGTAATATCACACTTATAGGCACAATACAGTTTTGTGACAAAAAGATTTGGCCGCCCGGTGGCGCAGTGGTCTAAGCGATGGCCACTGATCATTCGTCCGAAAGGGGTCCAGATTCGAATCCCGTGAGGCATGGATGTTGTGTTTGTCTTACGGCACAGGCTCTTTCCCTTCCCTGGGACCAGTGACCCTAAATTAGGGACGGGTGACTGCTTATAGCCCATTGAGTTGCTCATGGTGGTCGTTAAACCTCCAATGAAAAAAATGAATATTTGCATATTTATTTGAGTATGTATGTGTCCCCAAATGATCTGATGATTTGGGGACACCACGCCATTTCGATGGTTTCTTTTTTTGTTTGGAATTTCAATGACCACCGTGAACAACTCAATGGGCTATAGGCAGTCGCCCGTCCCTAATTTAGGGTCATTGGTTCCTATGAAGGGAGAAAGCCAGTGCCTTAAGACAAACACAGCATCCATGCCTCATCGGGATTCGAACCCGGATCAAGGACGAATTATCAGAAGCCATCGCTTAGACCAGTGTTCCCCCACAAGGTGAAAGGTGTGACGCGAACTTTTATCTATTATCCTATTGTAAGAAATTAATTGTCTAGTTTTATGTTTTAATTTTACCCCAGTTACTGTGTTTCATATGCTTGTATTTCATTCTCTGCCGCTGCACTGATTAAATAAGATGATGCTTGTTTATTATTTATTACATGCCGCGAATTTTTATGTAATGTAAGATATTCAATGTAAATTATTTACTCACAGTTGTTATATCGTAGTTTTGCTTATTGATATATTTGTATTTCTCGCCTCTACCGCTGCGCTGTGCGGCTTCTTTGTTACACTTGTCGCATGTTCTGTGTACGCTCTTCCCTAAAAGTGTGGGGATTAGCAAAACTTACCCTGTCTTTTATTATTTTATTACGTTGTTTTGGTACTTGTCCCTGTTTGTTAGTGCTTCTTCAACTTTTTTACCTTTTTCCTGTACCGATGCACCCACTCATTGTTAGACTTTATATTAAATAAGTCGGTATATGTGTCCCTTCTTCCTTTTGTAGAGTATAGGTCCCGCGTCTTACAATTATTTCAGTTCTATCACAGCTGTGCTCTGAAGTAATCCGAAAATTGTGATTGCTAGTCAGCCTTGCTATTTTCTATTACTATTAAACTATTTTATTTTTTCAAGATGGACAAGTTCCTTGCACGGAGTCCACGTCCACGAGTGCAAGTAGTGTAAGCACTGAGCCCGAAAAAAAAAAAGAAACAAAAATTAGTTCACCGGCAGTATAGTGATAATTATTTACCTTACGGTTTTTTTTTTTTTTTTTTTGTGGTGTGGTGATAAAACATGCCCAATCCCCGAGTGTATCATTTGTGGTGAAAAACTTAGTAATGTTGCTATGGTCCCTAGTAAATTGAAACTACATTTGTCAACAAAACATTCTTCTCTGTCAAGCAAAGATATCAATTTGTGACGTATATTCTAAATTAACTTTCCTTTTTAGTTTCTTTCCCTATGTAAATCTTGAGTTTATTCTGTTATACTTCGCACTTAACGTGATATCTTTTCTCTCAAACGAATACTGTTGGCAACATAATTGAGATTGAATGAACGTGACGTATGCCTGTTTTGATAAGAACGAGAGATATAAACTACGAGAAAACTGTTGCTTGTGGAGCGTTGTGTTGAGGAGCTGTGTGGAGTGTGTGGTGTGTGGAGCGTTTAATGCGAAGTGCTATGTTATGTTACGATGTGTTGGAGAAAACCTTGAATAAAGCATCTTTTCCGTAAGTTTGACTTCTGTTGTTTACATGTTTCGTCTGGCCGTTAAGGTTTAATTTAGAAACTATTTCATCTTATGGTTATGCTTTTAAAATAACGTAGAAGTACGAAAAGACTTCTATGTTATAAATCGCTTTCATCGGTTGTTGGAACGAAACAAAACACAAGCAACGTTCATAAATGCGACAGTACGTGTTTCGGAAAAAGTACAGGACGCTCAAAACAGGACGCTAGCTATAAGGTAGCCGAACTTATCGTAAAGGCCAAAAAACCACACACAATAGCTGAAACGTTGTTAATGCCTGCTTGCAAAGAGATGGTAAAAAATAGTCCTGTGTTCAGAAGCTGCTAGTGAAATTTCAAAATTTCCTCTATCTGCTGACACAATCGGTCGCTGAGTTAGTGACATGTCCAGTAACATTGAAGACATTATGAAAGAGAAAATTAACAACAGTCAGAAGTTCTCACTTCAGATCGACGAGTCCACCGATATTACCGGTCACGCACAACTTCTTGCCTACATTCGGCACATCGATGGAGATGTAATTGCAACTAATTTTTTTTTTTTTTTTTGCAAAGAACTTCCCGAGCGAGCCACCGGTGAAGAAATATTTCGTGTGACTAATGAATATGTGCTCCATAATGAATTAAAATGTAATGCTTGCGTTACTGTTTATACAGACGGAGCCGCTTCTATGACAGGCCGAGTGAAAGGATTTGTAGCTAAAGTACACGAGCCGCTCCGGTGGCGCAGTGGTCTAATCGATGGCCTCTGATCATTCGTCCGAAAGGGGTACGGGTTCGAATCCCGGTGTGGCATAGATGTTGTGTTTGTCTTACGGCACTGGCTCTTTCCTGGAACCAGTGACCCTAAATTAGAGACGGGCGACTGCTTATAGCCCATTGAGTTGCTCACGGTGATCGTTAAACCTCCAATAAAAAAAATAATAAAGTACACGAAGTAAGTCCTAACATACGATGCGATCATTGTCTCACTCACCGCGAAGCCATTGTTGCTAAGTCTTTGCCATCTTTTCTGAAAGTTGTGCTGGACGAAGTAGTAAAAGTCGTGAACCTCATCAAGTCGCGACTTTTTTTCGTTTTGTGTCAGGAAATGGGATCAAAACACACTACACTCCTGCTACACACAGAAGTACGTTCAGAAGAACTACATACAGAAGTACTGTGGTTATCACGAGGTAAAGTGTTAACGCGAATATTTGAACTTAAAGAGGAGGTATACGCATGTTTGACTGTTGAGGGGCATGAGCTGAATTTGTGAATAGAGAATTGAAAATGGGTCGTTTGCGATGTTCCCGACTGTATGGCCACTTGCTGACGGTAATAAAGTGGTGATGGACTTAATTAAGGAACATTTAGAAATCTTGCAGCAGAAGTAGTTTGGAGAGAGTGTTCAAGATTTCGACTGGGTTCGTGATCCATTCGTTGCAAATTCCAAACCTCTGCCGATTAATATACAAGAGGAACTCGCAGATTTAATAGCACACAGAACATTAAAATTAAAACTTCTCGAAGTGCCTTTGGACACATTTTGGTTGGGAATAAGGAGTGAATACCCGGCTATCTCCGAGATGGCAGTTAATGTACTTTTGCAATTTTCAACTACATATTTGTGTGAACTGGGCTCCTCGATGTTGACTGAAATTAAAACATCAAAGAGGGAGAGACTCAAATCCGTCGTTGAAGAAATGAGACTTGCATTGTCAACGATTCCGCCACAGATCAGCCGCCTGTGTGCAGCTAAGCAGGCGCAAGTATCACATTGAAGGTATGAGTAGAATTATTTACTTTAATAGTAATAGAAAAGTGTATTTTTTTGTATTTTCTGCAATGAAATTAAGTTCATAAATTGTTTATAAATGCACGAGTCTATTTCTGTTTAATAATAACATAATATAATAATAATATAATATAATAATAATATAATATAATAATAATAATAGGTTGATTACATTACGTAATTTATTAATAGTGTCATATCATACGTTTTTGAGGATATTAACATTTTGGTGTGCCGTGTTGAGTCTTGCATAATTTATGGTGTGCCGCGAGTAGAAAAAGGTTGCGGAACACTGGCTTAGATCACTGCGCCAACGGGGCGGCACACGCCATTCTGTCCTCAAATCAGTGTTCCAATATCTGGTCACCTTAGAGTAGACATTTTTCACATTCACGAGAAAAAATTAACGTCACAATAAACGTTTCGGTAATAAATTCATTGCTAAAAGTCTTTTTAAGAAACAGCGAAAATTATATTGTTGGGTTTTGGGCAATTCCACGATAAAACGAATTGCATCCATACAGAGTTGACGTGCTGCCATCTCTTGGCCCATACTGAGTTTGAAATTCATTTCGCCAAGTCTTGAAGTCGTCCTCAATTTTTCAGAGTCAAAAAAAAAAAAACCTTTTCCTATGTGCAAAACATTGCGACATTATGTTAAGTGTTTTTTTTCTAATAATCAAGAGTAAATAGTTTGCGTAATTGTGCTCGTTTTTGTGCCACAGTTCTTAAATGTTACATTTTTATTTGTTTACTTATGTACTGTGTTCTCGTATAAATGGGAAAAGGTCATTAGACACTGTCACACGGACGTTACGTGTTTTGTGCGTGTGATCGTGAGGTATTTCCAAGAGGATGGCCTTAATCTTCTAAAAGAAGAAAGTTTGCATGATATGATTAACATTGGCGAAAGTGTTTTGTAATACTACTTTGTATTGGTATAAAACTAGGGCAATGATTTTAATTACAACATATGCATTTGTGTATTTGGTTTTGGAAAAATACCTATAGGCTCCAAAGAATCTGAATTATTAAAACGCCCTAACAGCATAGTTAATAACATGGAATTAAAAAATTTCTGTAATAGAAAGCAAGATATTATTTGCCGGGCGGGGGTTCGAGTGAGTTTTTCAGGTACGCCACTGGGTCAGTCTATTGTTAGCGGGGATTTTACTTCCTGCTTTGGGCTCTATCGTATTGCAACCTTAATAACCCGAAAACCGCAGTAAACGCATTTGCACTTTGTTCTCTCTCTGTCTCTCTTTTTTAATGGATATTTAACGAACATCGTGAGCAACTGAGTGGGCTATAAGCAGTCGCCCATCCCTAATGTGGGCCACTTATTCCAGGGAAGAGAGAGAGAGAGCTAGTGCCGTAAGACAAACACAACAGCCATACCTCACCGGGATTCGAACCCGGATCCCCATCTCTGGCAAATAATCAGAAGACATCGCTTAGACCACTGGTGCGGCCTTTGTTCTCTACTCAAAAATCGCTCGTTCCACGTTTTTCTTTAATTAACACACAGCAACCGAAAAATTGTAATTTCGACACCTCTGGGATCGAATCCCAGACCTCTCGATAACTAGCCGAGTGCGTTCGCCTTGCGCTACGGTGCCAAAAATCCACGGCGCTATGTGTTTTTATCTGTCAGTATGTGACTTCACAAATCCGTAGGGATGGACTCAGCAACTGAGACGTCTCCATCTGGTGGGGCTTAACGGCGCAAGCTATTTAGTTATAGCTAATAAATCCAAAGGGCGAGAGAAATGATGAAAATCTTCCAAATACGTGCAGACAATGTAAGTAGACAAAGTCATCGCCTTTTCCACGTTTTTCTTTAATTAACACACAGCAACCGAAAAATTGTTATCGAGACACCAGTGGGAGCGGAACCCAGATCTCTCGATAACTAGCCGAGTGCGTTCGCCTTACGGTACTGTGGATTGTTGGCACCGTAGCGTAAAGCAAACGCACTCGGCTAGTTATCGAGAGATCTGGGTTTAGCTCCCACCGGTGTCCCGATAACAATTTTTTGGTTGCTGTGTGTTAATTAAAGAAAACGTGGAAAGAGCGATGACTTTGTCTATTCACATTGTCTGCACGTATTTGGAAGATTTTCACCATGCTCTCTACTCTTTATTGTTAGCCATTGTTGCTATACGAATAATGGGTTGTCCTGAAATTATCTTAGTTACGTATTTACACTTTAAGTTGTGTCTCTACTCAATTATTTTCCCTAATTCTCGCCTTTTGAACTTTTTTAATCTCCGTGCATCATTTTATTCTCTTTCGCGTTCCGAATCCCCTTCGACTCCAAGAGACGCGTCAGCTCACTTTCGTTAGCTCTAAAACTCTTTCTCTGTCCGACTACCACAGTTCTTACTGACTTAGCTCTTTCGCTTATCTTCTGTTTCGA
The DNA here is from genome assembly GCA_039090855.1 of Macrothele yani. Lineage (NCBI taxonomy): Eukaryota > Metazoa > Arthropoda > Arachnida > Araneae > Macrothelidae > Macrothele > Macrothele yani. Next base: position 124,337,539 of record CM076996.1, read on the forward strand.
AGAAAATAGCGTCTCAAGATCTGTAAAATCATTACATAGTTTGAGCTCACTTTCGTTCACCGTGTTACTGATTACTGCTGAGAGTACGGTTTAAAATCACTGAAATAAAATGATAGAACTCTTACCTAACAATGCTCGATTGATCTGGGAAACGCTTTTGAACTCTTGCAAATAATTATTGCATGTGCCGATATGCCCTTGACGGCACTGTCGAGAAGTTCCTTCTGCTGACTATAAGATGTCATCAACGAGATTAACTACTGAATATTGTATTGTCGGTAACGAATAATTCCCAACTTCTACGAAACACTATAATTTCGCATTAAAAGTCATGTGATTATTTATTCTACCGATTCACGGTTCCTACACGCTGACGGGTATTCAGGCTGCTGATTAGTTTTTACTTCTGTTTAAGCTATTGTAACCACCGAGACTTGTGAATATTTCATTTTCATTGTCAATGCTGTACATTGATTAATAAACTCTGAATATAAAAACTCTCATTGTTTTAAATTTTTTTATCGCTACTGCTTTTTTCGTATTCTCGATTATGTTGAAATACGATACATGAGGAAAACATTAGAAACTTAACGGATAACAGACTGAAACAAGGGAGGGGCTTGTAATCACGATATATTATGCCATAAAATGTCCCTCCATGTTCATGTAACACATTTTTGTTTATAGAAATATGAAATCAATATCAACAAGTTTTGAACAGCTCCTGTACAATATAAATTACAATATAAGTAATATCTTTCTTTGTGTTTTGAGATTGTATTTCACATAGAAGAACAAATATCGTATTAAATACGATATATCTACTACTGATTGCATCTGCAAATCAAAGCGCCATTTTCGCCCACGCGTTAGGTTACGATTCTTATCTTGTGCCTTTTTCTTTCTGCACTGAAGTTATACAGCTAGATGATGAGATGATATCAGTTTAGTTCAGCGACGAAAGGCAATGGCGCATGTAATGTAGTTGCCGTCAAATCGAGCAGATTGTGTGACATTTCTTCTTAGCTTATCTCACAAAGGGCTCATTTCTGCGTTCTTTTACGGACGTAGTTCTACTCTGGTGCTTAATTTCTCTTCAAATATTGCGGCAAGCAATGAAATAGTGCGTATCATAATGCGAAATAAAATGTGAGCATAAAGTCACAAAATAACATATGAGTACTTTCATGAAATGCAGATGGCACCCCAAAGCTCAAATGGGTTAATAAAAAAAGTTTACTTTTTAGATGCCTTCGTAAAAGCGAATGAACCTAAGAGTGCAGTTATACCCGCTTGCTTGTCTGTCTGCTTTCATGTACAAGAGCCAGTTCGGCGCTGAAAAGTTTAACTGATACGAAATTAAGGAATTTTACTCCTTGGTTTCTGAGCTTTTAGATGCTCAGACAGGTACTAAACCAGCTCCAGTCTAAATGCCTGTCTACGAAGCAAAACTGTGGGGGTGAATGCCTGCGCTGAAGTGCATCGAAATTATGCCCGAAGGCTCCACCGCTGGGCGAGAAGTGTAGACGTCTGACTAATCGTCAAAGTTGTGTACGGGCTAGAGTACCAGATGAGCCCCTCCCAGGATTCAATCACCCCAAAATATGGACGGAGCTCTCCTTATAGCCCTAGAACAGTGTTTAACAACCTTTTTTCTTCGCGGAACCATTGAAGTAGTACTTCAGACATCGCGGAACCCTTGAAGCAGGCTTTCAGACATCGCGAAACCCCTGAAGGCCTTCAGACACCGTGGAACCCTTGAAGTAGGCCTTCAGACATCGCGGAACCCTTGAAGTAGGCCTTCAGACATCACGGAACCCTTGAAGTAGGTTTTCAGACATCCTGTAACTCTTGAAGCAGGCCTTCAGACATCGCGGAATCCTTTAAGTAGGCCTTCAGACATCGCGGAAGCCCCGCTCGCATAATTACACCAGGCCTACGCGACGTTAAGTCATTTGCATAATAATTAGTTTATTTTATCAGATTATCTAAAAAGAACGAATAAAAGGACATAAGTAATATTGAATTGGGACGAAAAAAAGATATAAACAATCAGGGCTGGTGCTAGGGTGTTTGGCGCCCTAGGCAGTCCATCTGCCTTGCAATTCCAAAAAATTCTTCTTTAAAAAAAAATATCGTGCCGTTCCTAGGCGTTGCCAAATATATTGCATTTATTCAATAATTATTTCAAGATGCAAATATGCAATGTAAATTAAATAGAAAGAAACTAATGGAAACTACATGCATTTACTTACTGGTCCAATGAGAAGGAAAATTAAATTAAAAGTTCATTTTGCGTGCTATATTTTTCACAAAATTACCAACAAGTGTCTTCAAATCTATGTCACGGGCAATTTTTTGTTCGATCGATAATGCAGATAACCCAACAAGGCTCTTTCCTGCATCCCCCGATAGAGAGAGAGAGAGAAAAAAAAAAGAAAAGGAAAAGAGAAAAGAATTCTAGTGGAAAAAAAAAGAAAAGAATTCTAGTGAAATGAATATAGTAGCGGAGCCTCTCTTACTCCTGTTCTTACTAGAAAATAGTCTGAGTGAGACAATTACTAACCTTTAGGCAAGCCGCTCCGGTAACGCAGTGGCATAAACGCTGGCTTTTGACGATTCGTCCTAGATGGGTCCGGGTTCGAATCCCGTTGAGGCGTGGATGTTGTGTTTGTCTTACGGCACTGGCTCTCCCTCTTCCCTGGAACCAGTAGTCGCAAATTAGGGACGGCCAACTGCTTATAGCCCACTGAGTTGTTCAAAGTGGTCGTTAACCCGTCCCGTCCCAAAGAACCTTAGACGTTGAGCATTGCCACTATTTATGATGGAAGAAGTGGACGGTCTAGAATAGATATTTCCATTGAAAACGGGATACTACAGAATCCATTGTCTTTAAAAAAAAATCTCGTGCCTCTCCCAGGCGTGGCCTGACTTCCCTGCTGCACAGGGACGAGCAGTGTGGTTTATGGCAGTTTTTCGACAGATGCGCACTTTCGTGGCAAGCTGACTTACCCATTCTGTAAGAACAGGTCTCCGTTTCTCAATGAATAAGAATTCGCAAGTTATATCGAATGGACAAGGGAAAATAAAACTATCTTTGTTTTTACTTTTTTTTTCTCATTTATTAACCCTTTTGATTTTATCAACTCTAAATCTTAGCGCCTCTCAAATTTTAGCGCCCTGGGCAGCTGCCTAGTTCGCCTAATGGTTGAACCGGCCCTGTAAACAATGATTCTAACACAAAATACATTAAGTAAAAATACTTAATAATATAATATTAGTTTTCTGCCACAAATAATGCACAATGGAATGGGACGATGTTCATCACCAGTCCAAGTGAAACCCATTGCTAAATAGCTTTTACAATAAAGGCTATTCTTCCTAGTGTCTGTTATACCTTCCGGTTCTCACTACTTGTACTTGGTTTAGACACCAAATCGCTATCACTTGCCTTACTTTGGTCACTGGTAAGTTTACTGTTCTCTGCACTGCTTCTTGATCCTGTGATATAGGAATACATTTAACGAACTTCACATCTTCAAAACACACAAGTCTTAATTGTTTGTAATACGTTCACCAAAGTATTCGCACAAGCAACGTATTATAATTTAAATATAATATCACTAATTTTAGCACTATGGGCGGATAAAGGAAGTTTGAAATGTTCGAGGAACTTTAGAAGTTATGAGCCTGGAAGTTTCTAGAGTCGGGATTCCTAGGAGGATGAGCGCGTCATCTCTGGCGGGCAGGAAATGCCGGCGGCTAACCGATTTTCGGTACTATTGGGTGTGTGCAAAATTTCTACCCGTTTTTGTAATAGATGCAAATTGAGATCGGAGTAGTTACGTCACAGATGACGCCGTGATGCCAAATTTTTGGCCAATAAAGCGTGGAGAAGTAGAGCATATAGAAGCACTAGGTTTGTCAGAGTAAGACATTCGTAACGGAAATCACGGACGGTGTAACATGGAAGGAGGAGCACATTAGACATTGCTTACTGTACGAGTTCGATAAAGGCAGTACTGCAGCTGAGGCTTGCAGCAACATCTGTCAAGTGTATGGGGAGGATGCAGCTGATGATAGCACATGTCGCCGTTGGTTTCGGAAATTCCGGGACGGAGACAGAAGCTGTAAAGATCTACCACGTCCTGGACGTCCTTCCTGGTTTCTGACGAGGATGTGGACCAAGCCATAACAAATGACCCACATCCAACCATTCAGGAATTAGTGGTAACGTTGTCGATACACAGAACAACAGTTAAAAGACGGATGCATACGCTTGAGTTCATCACCAAGTTCGATAACTGGGTTCCTCACCAGCTTTCTGCAAAGCAATGAGAGGAGAGGAGAGAATCCGTACTTGTGCTTCTTTGCTTTCGCGTCACAGAAATGAACCGTTTCTGGGAAGAATTGTAACAGGTGATGAGAAATGGGTACTGTACCGTAATGTAAAGCGTCGACGGATTGTGTGCCAAGGTGCGGAGCCTGCTCCATCGTCCTCAAAAGGAGGACTGCATCTCAAAAAGGTTTTGTCGAGTGTTTGGTGGGATGTCCAGGGAATTATCCACTGGGAGGTGTTGGCACCTAACCGAACGATAAATGCTGACCTCAACTGCCAACAGTTGGACAGATTGCGAGAACAACTGACATCGAAGCGGCCAGCACTCGTCAATCGTAGAGGCGTAATCCTTCATTGTGATAACTCCAGATCCCATGCTGCTTTAATCACTCGGCAAAAATTACTGGGCTTTGGTTGGGAAGTGTTACCTCACCCTGCGTATTCCCCTGACCTGGCACCTACCACCTTTTTCGATCGTTACAGAATGTCTTCGCTCTCCAAACCTTCGACGATGTGGACGATGTGAAAACGGCATTACATGACTTTTTTGAGTCTAAAACACAGGAGTTTTTCCGGCGTGGGATTCATCTACTCATAGACAGATAGCAAGAGGTCACACAGAATGATGGCAATTATGTGAAATCCTAGGCACGTTATTTGTTGTGTTCTCCTCCTTTCGTTGTAGCCTACAAAAACGGGTAGAACTTACGCACACACCCAGTACTAGTGCTGCGCCAGAGGGCACGAGGCGTGTCACCACAAGTTTGTTCCTGCTCTTGATGCAGTAGTAAGTTGATCAATGAAGTTTCTCTCAAGGTAATAATTACTCTGTCGTGACGGCGCTCTCTCCACAGACAAAGTAAAGCATATTTACATTTTATTGTTATTAATTTTAAGTCTTACAAGCTTCATATACATTTACACCAGTGGAAATACTTGGTTTTTTAAAATTTCGCGGAACGCCGGTTGGAAAATACTGCCCTAAAGATTCACGGTGGTTGTTAACACCCACACCAAATATCTAAAACAGAAAATTGTAGGCAAATAATAGTACTGAGACGAATGAAAGCTGAAACGTTTACATACAGAGGGTAAGTAATGAGCTATGTGAGAGGTAGTTTGAAATGGCGTTGTTTTTTCGGAAATAAACAATTGTTTGGACTGGAACTGGTTTATAGGTAGAAAGAGCATTTCATGGGCTAATAGAATTTGCTTTGGTGGTGGACATGAATTATTTGTGTTTTTTTTTATTTTGCTTTCAGAACATGGACGAAAAAACGGGAGTTCGAGTATTGTTGCGTCATTATTGGGAAAAAAGGACTATCTGCGCATGCTGCTGTCGCCGCAATTTGTACAGTGGAAGGTGTGGGTGTAGTCAGCTACGCCACAGCGAAAAGATGGTTTGTTCGCTTTAACAAGGGGGACACCAGCCTTCAAGGCGGGCCTCGCTCCGGCAGACCCCCAACGGTGGATTCGGAAGCCCGGTGTGAAGCCGTTGAGGCAACACCAACCACAAGAACTCGCAGATTGTCGGACGAGATTAGGGTATCACAATCCAGTGTGGTTCGCCATCTCCACAAGCTTGGGAAGGTCAATAGGAGCTGTCGAGTGGTATCCCACGAATTGACCACAGCACAAGCTCAAAGGTGGATGGAATTGTGCAGAGAGCTGCTGAACCACTCCATGAACGAGCGTTTCATCAGACGAATTGTTACGTCTGATGAAAAGTGGATCTTTGTTCCGTAATCCGGACATGCGAAACCGGTGGGTTAACCCGGGCCAGCTTCCAGAACCCGTCGCTAAGCGCGGACGCTTCAAACACAAAGTCATGTTATGTGTTTTGTGGAGTTTTGAAGGGCCCATACACTTTGAATTCGTTCCAGCTGGGCGAGGCGTCTCCGCTGCGTTCTATTCTCAAAAATTACAGAGGATGTACGAAGCTCTGGTCCGTAAGTACCCGGCCCTGGTCAACGGAAAATAGGCCCATACCGCTCGTTCAACGAGGGATAAGATCCGGGAGCTCGATGGAATCGAACTTCTTCCACATCCTGCCTATAGCCCAGACCTTGTCCCAAGTGACTACCAATTGGTTCGGTCGATGGCACATTTTTTTCGTGACAGAACTTTCCGAAACCGTCATGAGGTGGAAGCCGGGGTCCAGGAGTTTTTCACCTCAAAACCCAAGGAGTGGTACGGAGCAGGAATTCACAATTTGGAAAAAGATGGCTTCAGACCATAGAACATAATGGCTTGTATTTCGAAAATTGAATTGTATTCGTTTGTACTTTACACATGTTTGAAGTTTTCCTATCCAATGTCTCATTACTTTTGCACAATCAACTCATACACAATCAGTTACCGTTTAAATACTCAAGAGATGGAAACTGTTCATGAATACACGTACAATTTCTCCAAGAAAAAAGATCGTGCAGAAATGTTCGAAACATTTCTGAAGTCGAACTTCGAAATACTGATATCAAAATCTACTTCTAAATGCTCAGAGAAACATTCTGTAGGATAATTATCGAAGACATTGCACCATGAATAACATTACACAACTTAACAAGAAGTGTGTATGTTTGTGAAAAACTCTTCACACGTTATTCTTGAGTAGCCAAGGACATTTTATGTACGTTGAAGCAGACCACATCCAATGTACGAGAGCAATAATATCTGCGACCATTTGCAATAGGCTGACTTATTACTGACATAGTAGTATCTGCGATCATCTGCTACAGGCAGACTTTTTCTTTTTTCTTTTCCTTTCCTTCTCTTCCCCATATATTATATATATATATATATATATATATATATATATATATATATATATATATATATATATATATATATAATGTAATCACTACGTAAATTCTAGCATATTAAATATTTATTTTCCATATCTTATATGACAATACTATTCTCTGACGTATATTTAACCAGACATAACGAATCACTTGGAGGTAATGCCATCAAAAGTCCAGTGCACTCAAATATGTTCAGTCCATGTATATATTAAAAGTCAGATGAAATTTAAATAAGCCAAATCACAAATGCGAACCAATCCTCCCCGCCGTCACAGATGACCAAGCTGTATGTATGACTAGGACTCAACCATATGGTTCCACACAATGAAAATGTCCTCTAATGAAAACTTTAAAATATTTATAAACATACCTTATGACAATGATACACATCAAAAATAACTAAGGAAAGAAACTGAAAGGCTAAAACTTCAAGTCATAGTCCATAGCGTCCTCAAAAAGTAGTTGACGATCTTTACAGATTGCTATGCATTTCGGTGTATAAACACCATCCTCAGGCAACAGTTATCATTACTTGAAGGGCACAAGAGCCTTGTGAGAGGCCCCTATATACCTATATGACCACTATACTATAATAATGATGAATATACAATGCTACTAGACTTAAATGAGTCTAAAGAGGCAAAGAAGATGGGGAAAACAACAACTGCCGTATGCAGAGAAATCATCATAAAACTAGCAATCCTGTTATGGAACAAGATGAAGAAAATAGCACCTTATACAAACTACGTCGGCCGCCCGGTGGCGCAGAGGTCTAAGCGCTGGCTTCTGACCATTCATCTGGGATGAGTCCGGGTTCGAATCCGAGTGAGGCATGGCTGTTGTATTTGTCCATACGTCACTGACTCTGTAACTTCCCTAGAACCAGTGGCCCTAAATTCAGACTCCTTGTAGCCCATCGAGTTGCTCACGGTGGTAGTTAAACCCCCAAACAAGCAAACAAACAAACAAACAAAAAATTCCCGAGGCCTATGTATACGCTCGGCTCGCTTCCGGAAGCATGTTTTTCACCAGTTGAGCTCGATTGGGGCATGTTTTATAACCGATGAAGAGGTAGGATCCCCAACTGCTGCGGTATAGGGCATAACTATAGTTCGCAGGTTCTCATCTCGGTATCGTACCCTCGTGAGATCTATTCCGGATGGCGTAGAAATCTGTAATACCACTAATGCTGATGAAATCCTATACAAGAATTTCACCACTACGGAAAAAAAACTTCGCCCTGCATGAAGGCTTGATTGTTCCTTGTCCCTCGTTCACGCCACAGAAGAACGCCAGGGTTATTGGACTGCATACTGAACAGCGATTCATCCGTGAAAAGAACGGAACGCCACTGTTCACAGTCAAAATTCAAATAATCTTCCGTCCCCTCTGTCATAGGCGCCGACTTGAAAATTATTGGTGGTTCCGGAAATTTTTTATCGAACTACCCATGCATTTTTCAAAGTATTTAAGTCTAATTTAAATTTCATTTAGTCAGATTATCTAGCACAATAAGATGCCTGAAATGCTAAAATGAAGCAAATTATAGTTAATTACAGATTTTTTTCTCTAGATAATTAATTTCATTTATTTTGCATTTGTAGGCGCGACATTATTATATACAATACACAGACACTGAATTTCTAACTCAATTGTCTTATAAAAGTAACAAAAACATGAAAAATTTACTTTAAGTTTTTTTTTTACCAATTTCAAAAATGCAAAAAAAAAAAAAAAAAAAAATTCTTCAAATGATTTCTGAGTTAAAATAGGAGGTTAGAAGGGAGACGACATGGCATCAGCCGTACCCCCTGCGTTTTCCGTGGGCTCTACTTCGTATCAGCTGTGTATGCCCAACTTGGGCTGCTTCTGTACTTTTCTATGGGGAAATCGTTGACTTTGAAGAGGTTTTAAAGGCACTTGTGCAGCATGTACAGTCAGGAAAAAATGAGACCGAAATATACATGCACATAACTAAAAATTTGTAAAAAATTACAGAAATGTTGTTTAGTATTTTCTAAAAAATTAAACAAAAATAAGCGGAAGTGTACATTGCGTATTAACCAATCACGGCCTTGTTAAAGCTGTGGCAGCCTTGTTGACCTTCAGCGACTGCTGCAGAGAGTAAGAGACTGCCGCTATCAACCAGTGCTCCAGCACAGGTCTTCGGTTAGTGACTTCACGTCACTGAACCCTTCCCACCCGGAGTGTGCAAGAAACCAGATGATCATATTTGGCTTTACCAGCTGCTGCTGATGCCATTTTTTCTCTTCTAACCTCCTTGATCCCCGACTGCCCGGAGATAGGTTGGGTCAACTGACTGTACAACATATTTCCGCCTTTATCACCATGACCTCGAATGGGTTCTCATCTCCGAGCGTAGAGCTAGACTTTTCTATTTAGTAGGAATCCAGACAAACCGAAGAATTTTCTTTTACTATAAAGGAGGCAGTTTTAAATGCTCTTAAACAACGGTACTTGGGGTACTATTTGCCGCGTCAAATTTGATGAGCACGAACTAACACTAATTCTTTTTGAGGCACAATAAACACTTTGAGGGGTAAATTTCTATACACACTTTCTATATATAGTAAACGGGGAATGAATAATAAAAAACTAAGAATTGATAAGGAAAAACAAAATTTATGCACATATGCGTACGTGTATTTTTCCCACGAAATACGCGCTAAAATGTTAGGGGTTCGAGGAACCCACAACAAAATCATTGGATGTTCAAAAAGTGTCTCGAACCCACGAAGTCGGCGCCTATGTCCTCTGTGCGGGCTTTCCGCAAAGATGGGATCGAATCGAAGACTATCTTCGTGCGGTTCGTTGTTCCATATGTAATGCACGAAAACAGCAACTGGGAAAAACTTTGTACATCCGTGGACTGGTACAGTTGCAACGACTTGACCCATCTCTTTGGATCAGCTCATCTTCTGTCCACAGAGTCATTCAATCAACTCTGAGTGCAACCGGGTTATTGGAAAGAGGAATCGTTTTGATTTCTTTCCTGTAGTAATTAATGTACGTCATTACCGACATGATACGAGAGCGCATTGTGATGATAATCTCAGCACAGAATGTCAAATTCCTTGCACAACAGGTGACGTCAAATTCCTGGCATATTGGATTTTTGGTTAATTGCATGAAGGTAAAAAAAACAAAAAACAAGTTAGTAAAATCATGCAATGCATTGATTATGATAAGCTTTCCAACATACCAGAAATCATTACTCAAGTTATGAGGATAATGGCTGTGGAATATATCTCGCTCCTGTGTCCTGACCTTTTACCCCATTTCGATGATATTCAACAGAATTGGTTCAGTATACCTTCGGAATAACACACTAAAATTTTGTCGCAATAGAAGCATTTTTAGTCAAGTTATGAGGATAATGGCTGTGGAATAAATCTGGCTCCTGTGCCCTGACCTTCGATCCCATTTCAATGTTATTCAACAGAACCGGTTCAGCATACCTCCGGAACAATATGATGAAGTTTTGTCGCAATCGAAGCATTTTTACGTAAGTTATGACGCATAAAAGCAATGAAATGGATCCCGCTCCTATGTCCCGAACTTTGACCCAATTTCGCCCATTTTCAATAGGGTTCGTCCCCAGGTTGTCCCCTACCACATACTAAAATTTCATTGAAATCGAACCATATTTACGCAAGTTATGACGTATAAGGGCAATGGAATGATTTCCGCTCTTATGTCCTGACCTTTGACCCCATTTCGCCCATTTTCAATAGGGTTCGTCCCCAGGTGGGCCCCTAACACATACTAAAATTTAATCGAAATCGAACCATTTTTACTCGAGTTATCGTGCGGACGGACAGACAGACGGGCAAAGCTGGAGCATATACGCTTCTTCAACCTACCGTTGGAAAGCGTAAATGACAACGTTGTTTTGCAACATAACACCACTATCACACATTCACAACGAGGTGCTAAATTTTTTTGAAAAGGCATTCGTGCGAATGATGATGCTCCGATAGGGCTTCGTGAAAGACTTTCTATCGCTTCTTACAAAACTGAATGACTTGAAGATTTGCGTACGGACAGCGATCACCAACATTTGTCATCATATGTTGGAGAATGCCTATAGCGTGCAGCTAAGTATCGGCTTGGTGCGTGTCGGGCAACAAAGAATACCCATAATGAATTTCATTAAGGTATGAAATAAAACTTTTCTTGTTGCCCTACGTTGAAAAGTTCGTTTTCTGCGCTTTCCAACCGTAGGTTGAAGAAGCGTATATGCTACTGCTTTGTCTGTCTGTCTGTTTGTCCGTCCGCACGATAACTCGCGTAAAAATGGTTCGATTTCGATGAAATTTTAGTATGTGGTATAGGGGATCACCTGGGGACAAACCCTATTAAAAATGGGCGAAACGGAATCAAAGGTCAGGACGTAAGAGCAGAATCCATTCCATCGCACTTATGCTTCATAACTTACGTAAACATGCTTCGATTGGAACAAAACTTTAGCATGTTGTTCCGGATACATACTGAACCGGTTCTGTTAAATATAATCGAAATGGGGTCAAAGGTCAGGGCACAGGAGCGAGATTTATTCCAGTCATTATCCTCATAACTTGAGAAATTATTTCTGGTATGTTGGAAAACGTATCATAAGCAATGCATTGCGTGATTTTACTAACTTGTTTTTAAAATAGGGGAATTTTTAGTGTAGTATACACCGAAGAGCAAAACCATTATAACCAGGGCGTTTTTATGCAGATCGAAGTAACTGCAGGTGAACGACTGCGCGTGTGAAGGCCATGAAACGGTAGAGATAAGCTCTGATTAACAGAGCTCACCTGATACTGGGATTAAGATTACTGTAAACGTGGAGCATGGTCCGAGGACACAAGGCTGTGCGCCTCACCTGGGCTCGGGAATACCGACACTGGAATTAAGATGACTGGATACGTGTAGCCTGGTCCGAGGACACAAGGCTGTGCGCCTCACCTAGGCTCGGGAATTCCGACACTGGGATTAAGACTACTGTAAACGTGGAGCCTGGTCCGAGGACACAAGGCTGTGCGCCTCACCTGGGCTCGGGAATACCGACACTGGAATTAAGATGACTGGAAACGTGTAGCCTGGTCCGAGGACACAAGGCTGTGCGCCTCACTTGGGCTCGGGAATTACGACACTGGGATTAAGATTACTGTAAACGTGGAGCCTGGTCCGAGGACACAAGGCTGTGCGCCTCACCTGGGCTCGGGAATACCGACACTGGAATTAAGATGACTGGATACGTGTAGCCTGGTCCGAGGACACAAGGCTGTGCGCCTCACCTAGGCTCGGGAATTCCGACACTGGGATTAAGACTACTGTAAACGTGGAGCCTGGTCCGAGGACACAAGGCTGTGCGCCTCACCTGGGCTCGGGAATACCGACACTGGAATTAAGATGACTGGAAACGTGTAGCCTGGTCCGAGGACACAAGGCTGTGCGCCTCACTTGGGCTCGGGAATTACGACACTGGGATTAAGATTACTGTAAACGTGGAGCCTGGTCCGAGGACACAAGGCTGTGCGCCTCACCTGGGGTCGGGAATACCGACACTGGAATTAAGATGACTGGAAACGTTTAGCCTGGTCCGAGGACACAAGGCTGTGCGCCTCACCTGGGCTCGGGAATTCCGACACTGGGATTAAGATTACTGTAAACGTGTAGCCTGGTCCGAGGACACAAGGCTGTGCGCCTCACCTAGGCTCGGGAATTCCGACACTGGGATTAAGATTACTGTAAACGTGGAGCCTGGTCCGAGGACACAAGGCTGTGCGCCTCACCTGGGCTCGAGAATTCCGACACTGGGATTAAGATTACTGTAAACGTGGAGCCTGGTCCGAGGACACAAGGCTGTGCGCCTCACCTGGGCTCGGGAATACCGACACTGGAATTAAGATGACTGGAAACGTGTAGCCTGGTCCGAGGACACAAGGCTGTGCGCCTCACCTGGGCTCGGGAATTCCGACACTGGGATTAAGATTACTGTAAACGTGGAGCCTGGTCCGAGGACACAAGGCTGTGCGCCTCACCTGGGGTCGGGAATACCGACACTGGAATTAAGATGACCGGAAACGTGTAGCCTGGTCCGAGGACACAAGGCTGTGCGCCTCACCTAGGCTCGGGAATTCCGACACTGGGATTAAGATTACTGTAAACGTGGAGCCTGGTCCGAGGACACAAGGCTGTGCGCCTCACCTGGGCTCGGGAATACCGACACTGGAATTAAGATGACTGGAAACGTGTAGCCTGGTCCGAGGACACAAGGCTGTGCGCCTCACCTGGGCTCGAGAATTCCGACACTGGGATTAAGATTACTGTAAACGTGGAGCCTGGTCCGAGGACACAAGGCTGTGCGCCTCACCTGGAGTCGGGAATACCGACACTGGAATTAAGATGACTGGAAACGTGTAGCCTGGTCCGAGGACACAAGGCTGTGCGCCTCACCTAGGCTCGGGAATTCCGACACTGGGATTAAGATTACTGTAAACGTGGAGCCTGGTCCGAGGACACAAGGCTGTGCGCCTCACCTGGGCACGGGAATACCGACACTGGAATTAAGATGACTGGAAACGTGTACCCTGGTCCGAGGACACAAGGCTGTGCGCCTCACCTGGGCTCGGGAATTCCGACACTGGGATTAAGATTACTGTCAACGTGGAGCCTGGTTCGAGGACACAAGGCTGTGCGCCTCACCTAGGCTCGGGAATACCGACACTGGAATTAAGATTACTGGAAACGTGTAGCCTGGTCCGAGGACACAGGCTACACGTTTCCAGTAACAGGCTACACGTTTCCAGTGTGCGCCTCACCTGGGCTCGGGAATTCCGACACTGGGATTAAGATTACTGTAAACGTGAAGCCTGGTCCGAGGACACAAGGCTGTGCGCATTACCTGGGCTCGGGAATACCGACACTGGGATTAAGATTACTGTAAACGTGGAGCCTGGTCCGAGGACACAAGGCTGTGCGCCTCACCTGGGCTCGGGAATACCGACACTGGAATTAAGATGACTGGAAACGTGTAGCCTGGTCCGAGGACACAAGGCTGTGCGCCTCACCTGGGCTCGGGAATTCCGACACTGGGATTAAGATTACTGTAAACGTGGAGCCTAGTCCGAGGACACAAGGCTGTGCGCCTCACCTGGGCTCGGGTATACCGACACTGGAATTAAGATTACTGTAAACGTGGAGCCTGGTCCGAGGACACAAGGCTGTGCGCCTCACCTGGGCTCGGGAATACCGACACTGGAATTAAGATGACTGGAAACGTGTAGCCTGGTCCGAGGACACAAGGCTGTGCGCCTCACCTGGGCTCGGGAATTCCGACACTGGGATTAAGATTACTGTAAACGTGAGCCTGGTCCGAGGACACAAGGCTGTGCGCCTCACCTGGGCTCGGGAATACCGACACTGGAATTAAGATGACTGGAAACGTGTAGCCTGGTCCGAGGACACAAGGCTGTGCGCCTCACCTGGGCTCGGGAATTACGACACTGGGATTAAGATTACTGTAAACGTGGAGCCTGGTCCGAGGACACAAGGCTGTGCGCCTCACCTGGGGTCGGGAATACCGACACTGGAATTAAGATGACTGGAAACGTTTAGCCTGGTCCGAGGACACAAGGCTGTGCGCCTCACCTGGGCTCGGGAATTCCGACACTGGGATTAAGATTACTGTAAACGTGGAGCCTGGTCCGAGGACACAAGGCTGTGCGCCTCACCTGGGGTCGGGAATACCGACACTGAAATTAAGATGACTGGAAACGTGTAGCCTGGTCCGAGGACACAAGGCTGTGCGCCTCACCTAGGCTCGGGAATTCCGACACTGGGATTAAGATTACTGTAAACGTGGAGCCTGGTCCGAGGACACAAGGCTGTGCGCCTCACCTGGGCTCAAGAATTCCGACACTGGGATTAAGATTACTGTAAACGTGGAGCCTGGTCCGAGGACACAAGGCTGTGCGCCTCACCTGGGCTCGGGAATACCGACACTGAAATTAAGATGACTGGAAACGTGTAGCCTGGTCCGAGGACACAAGGCTGTGCGCCTCACCTGGGCTCGGGAATTCCGACAATGGGATTAAGATTACTGTAAACGTGGAGCCTGGTCCGAGGACACAAGGCTGTGCGCCTCACCTGGGGTCGGGAATACCGACACTGGAATTAAGATGACTGGAAACGTGTAGCCTGGTCCGAGGACACAAGGCTGTGCGCCTCACCTAGGCTCGGGAATTCCGACACTGGGATTAAGATTACTGTAAACGTGGAGCCTGGTCCGAGGACACAAGGCTGTGCGCCTCACCTGGGCTCGGGAATACCGACACTGGAATTAAGATGACTGGAAACGTGTAGCCTGGTCCGAGGACACAAGGCTGTGCGCCTCACCTGGGCTCGAGAATTCCGACACTGGGATTAAGATTACTGTAAACGTGGAGCCTGGTCCGAGGACACAAGGCTGTGCGCCTCACCTGGAGTCGGGAATACCGACACTGGAATTAAGATGACTGGAAACGTGTAGCCTGGTCCGAGGACACAAGGCTGTGCGCCTCACCTAGGCTCGGGAATTCCGACACTGGGATTAAGATTACTGTAAACGTGGAGCCTGGTCCGAGGACACAAAGCTGTGCGCCTCACCTGGGCACGGGAATACCGACACTGGAATTAACATGACTGGAAACGTGTACCCTGGTCCGAGGACACAAGGCTGTGCGCCTCACCTGGGCTCGGGAATTCCGACACTGGGATTAAGATTACTGTCAACGTGGAGCCTGGTTCGAGGACACAAGGCTGTGCGCCTCACCAAGGCTCGGGAATACCGACACTGGAATTAAGATTACTGGAAACGTGTAGCCTGGTCCGAGGACACAAGGCTGTGCGCCTCACCTGGGCTCGGGAATTCCGACACTGGGATTAAGATTACTGTAAACGTGAAGCCTGGTCCGAGGACACAAGGCTGTGCGCATTACCTGGGCTCGGGAATACCGACACTGGGATTAAGATTACTGTAAACGTGGAGCCTGGTCCGAGGACACAAGGATGTGCGCCTCACCTGGGCTCGGGAATACCGACACTGGAATTAAGATGACTGGAAACGTGTAGCCTGGTCCGAGGACACAAGGCTCTGCGCCTCACCTGGGCTCGGGAATTCCGACACTGGGATTAAGATTACTGTAAACGTGGAGCCTAGTCCGAGGACACAAGGCTGTGCGCCTCACCTGGGCTCGGGTATACCGACACTATAATTAAGATGACTGGAAACGTGTAGCCTGGTCCGAGGACACAAGGCTGTACGCCTCACCTGGGCTCGGGAATTCCGACACTGGGATTAAGATTACTGTCAACGTGGAGCCTGGTCCGAGGACACAAGGCTGTGCGCCTCACCTGGGCTCGGGAATACCGACACTGGGATTAAGATTACTGTAAACGTGGAGCCTGGTCCGAGGACACAAGGCTGTGCGCCTCACCTGGGCTCGGGAATTCCGACACTGGGATTAAGATTACTGTATAACGTGGAGCCTGGTCCGAGGACACAAGGCTGTGCGCCTCACCTGGGCTCGGGAATACCGACACTGGAATTAAGATGACTGGAAACGTGTAGCCTGGTCCGAGGACACAAGGCTGTGCGCCTCAGTTGGGCTCGGGAATTCCGACACTGGGATTAAGATTACTGTCAACGTGTAGCCTGGTCCGAGGACACAAGGCTGTGCGCCTCACCTGGGCTCGGGAATTCCGAGACTGGGATTAAGATTACTGTAAACGTGAAGCCTGGTCCGAGGACACAAGGCTGTGCGCCTCACCTGGGCTCGGGAATACCGACACTGGAATTAAGATGACTGGAAACGTGTAGCCTGGTCCGAGGACACAAGGCTGTGCGCCTCACCTGGGCTCGGGAATTCCGACACTGGGATTAAGATTACTGTCAACGTGGAGCCTGGTCCGAGGACACAAGGCTGTGCGCCTCACCTGGGCTCGGGAATACCGACACTGGAATTAAGATGACTGGAAACGTGTAGCCTGGTCCGAGGACACAAGGCTGTGCGCCTCAGTTGGGCTCGGGAATTCCGACACTGGGATTAAGATTACTGTCAACGTGTAGCCTGGTCCGAGGACACAAGGCTGTGCGCCTCACCTGGGCTCGGGAATTCCGACACTGGGATTAAGATTACTGTAAACGTGGAGCCTGGTCCGAGGACACAAGGCTGTGCGCCTCACCTGGGCTCGGGAATACCGACACTGGAATTAAGATGACTGGAAACGTGTAGCCTGGTCCGAGGACACAAGGCTGTGCGCCTCAGTTGGGCTCGGGAATTCCGACACTGGGATTAAGATTACTGTCAACGTGTAGCCTGGTCCGAGGACACAAGGCTGTGCGCCTCACCTGGGCTCGGGAATTCCGACACTGGGATTAAGATTACTGTACACGTGGAGCCTAGTCCGAGGACACAAGGCTGTGCGCCTCACCTGGGCTCGGGAATACCGACACTGGAATTAAGATGACTGGAAACGTGTAGCCTGGTCCGAGGACACAAGGCTGTGCGCCTCACCTGGGCTCGGGAATTCCGACACTGGGATTAAGATTACTGTCAACGTGGAGCCTGGTCCGAGGACACAAGGCTGTGCGCCTCACCTGGGCACGGGAATACCGACACTGGGATTAAGATTACTGTAAACGTGGAGCCTGGTCCGAGGACACAAGGCTGTGCGCCTCACCTGGGCTCGGGAATACTGACACTGGAATTAAGATGACTGGAAACGTGTAGCCTGGTCCGAGGACACAAGGTTGTGCGCCTCACCTGGGCTCGGGAATTCCGACACTGGGATTAAGATTACTGTCAACGTGGAGCCTGGTCCGAGGACACAAGGCTGTGCGCCTCAACTGGGCTCGGGAATACCGACACTGGAATTAAGATAACTGGAAACGTGTAGCCTGGTCCGAGGACACAAGACTGTGCGCCTCACCTGGGCTCGGGAATTCCGACACTGGGATTAAGATTACTGTGAACGTGGAGCCTGGTCCGAGGACACAAGGCTGTGCGCTTCACCTGGGCTCGGGAATACCGACACTGGAATTAAGAAACGTGTAGCCTGGTCAGAGGACACAAGGCTGTGCGCCTCACCTGGGCTCGGGAATTCCGACACTGGGATTAAGATTACTGTAAACGTTTAGCCTGGGCCGAGGACACAAGGCTGTGCGCCTCACCTGGGCTCGGGAATACCGACACTGGAATTAAGATGACTGGAAACGTGTAGCCTGGTCCGAGGACACAAGGCTGTGCGCCTCACCTGGGCTCGGGAATTCCGACACTGGGATTAAGATTACTGTCAACGTGGAGCCTGGTCCGAGGACACAAGGCTGTGCGCCTCACCTGGGCTCGGGAATACCGACACTGGGATTAAGATTACTGTAAACGTGGAGCCTGGTCCGAGGACACAAGGCTGTGCGCCTCACCTGGGCTCGGGAATACTGACACTGGAATTAAGATTACTGTGAACGTGGAGCCTGGTCCGAGGACACAAGGCTGTGCGCTTCACCTGGGCTCGGGAATACCGACACTGGAATTAAGAAACGTGTAGCCTGGTCCGAGGACACAAGGCTGTGCGCCTCCCCTGGGCTCGGGAATTCCGACACTGGGATTAAGATTACTGTAAACGTTTAGCCTTGTCCGAGGACACAAGGCTGTGCGCCTCACCTGGGCTCGGGAATACCGACACTGGAATTAAGATGACTGGAAACGTGTAGCCTGGTCCGAGGACACAAGGCTGTGCGCCTCACCTGGGCTCGGGAATTCCGACACTGGGATTAAGATTACT
This sequence comes from Macrothele yani, assembly GCA_039090855.1. Lineage (NCBI taxonomy): Eukaryota > Metazoa > Arthropoda > Arachnida > Araneae > Macrothelidae > Macrothele > Macrothele yani. Next base: position 124,356,517 of record CM076996.1, read on the forward strand.
GTCAACGTGGAGCCTGGTCCGAGGACACAAGGCTGTGCGCCTCACCTGGGCTCGGGAATACCGACACTGGAATTAAGATGACTGGAAACGTGTAGCCTGGTCCGAGGACACAAGGCTGTGCGCCTCACCTGGGCTCGGGAATTCCGACACTGGGATTAAGATTACTGTAAACGTGGAGCCTGGTCCGAGGACACAAGGCTGTGCGCCTCACCTGGGGTCGGGAATACCGACACTGGAATTAAGATGACTGGAAACGTGTAGCCTGGTCCGAGGACACAAGGCTGTGCGCCTCACCTGGGCTCGGGAATTCCGACACTGGGATTAAGATTACTGTAAACGTGGAGCCTGGTCCGAGGACACAAGGCTGTGCGCCTCACATGGGCTCGGGAATACCGACACTGGAATTAAGATGACTGGAAACGTATAGCTTGGTCCGAGGACACAAGGCTGTGCGCCTCACCTGGGCTCGGGAATTCCGACACTGGGATTAAGATTACTGTCAACGTGGAGCCTGGTTCGAGGACACAAGGCTGTGCGCCTCACCTGGGCTCGGGAATACCGACACTGGAATTAAGATTACTGGAAACGTGTAGCCTGGTCCGAGGACACAAGGCTGTGCGCCTCACCTGGGCTCGGGAATTCCGACACTGGGATTAAGATTACTGTAAACGTTTAGCCTGGTCCGAGGACACAAGGCTGTGCGCCTCACCTGGGCTCTGGAATACCGACACTGGAATTAAGATGACTGGAAACGTGTAGCCTGGTCCGAGGACACAAGGCTGTGCGCCTCACCTGGGCTCGGGAATTCCGACACTGGGATTAAGATTACTGTAAACGTGGAGCCTGGTCCGAGGACACAAGGCTGTGCGCCTCACCTGGGGTCGGGAATACCGACACTGGAATTAAGATGACTGGAAACGTGTAGCCTGGTCCGAGGACACAAGGCTGTGCGCCTCACCTAGGCTCGGGAATTCCGACACTGGGATTAAGATTACTGTAAACGTGGAGCCTGGTCCGAGGACACAAGGCTGTGCGCCTCACCTGGGCTCGGGAATACCGACACTGGAATTAAGATGACTGGAAACGTGTAGCCTGGTCCGAGGACACAAGGCTGTGCGCCTCACCTGGGCTCGGGAATTCCGACACTGGGATTAAGATTACTGTCAACGTGGAGCCTGGTTCGAGGACACAAGGCTGTGCGCCTCACCTGGGCTCGGGAATACCGACACTGGAATTAAGATTAGTGGAAACGTGTAGCCTGGTCCGAGGACACAAGGCTGTGCGCCTCACCTGGGCTCGGGAATTCCGACACTGGGATTAAGATTACTGTAAACGTGAAGCTTGGTCCGAGGACACAAGGCTGTGCGCCTCACCTGGGCTCGGGAATACCGACACTGGAATTAAGATGACTGGTAACGTGTAGCCTGGTCCGAGGACACAAGGCTGTGCGCCTCACCTGGGCTCGGGAATACCGACACTGGAATTAAGATGACTGGAAACGTGTAGCCTGGTCCGAGGACACAGGGCTGTGCGCTTCACCTGGGCTCGGGAATTCCGACACTGGGATTAAGATTACTGTCAACGTGGAGCCTGGTCCGAGGACACAAGGCTGTGCGCCTCACCTGGGCTCGGGAATACCGACACTGGAATTAAGATAACTGGAAACGTGTAGCCTGGTCCGAGGACACAAGGCTGTGCGCCTCACCTGGGCTCGGGAATTCCGACACTGGGATTAAGATTACTGTGAACGTGGAGCCTGGTCCGAGGACACAAGGCTGTGCGCTTCACCTGGGCTCGGGAATACCGACACTGGAATTAAGATGACTGAAACGTGTAGCCTGGTCCGAGGACACAAGGCTGTGCGCCTCACCTGGGCTCGGGAATTCCGACACTGGGATTAAGATTACTGTAAACGTTTAGCCTGGTCCGAGGACACAAGGCTGTGCGCCTCACCTGGGCTCGGGAATACCGACACTGGAATTAAGATGACTGGAAACGTGTAGCCTGGTCCGAGGACACAAGGCTGTGCGCCTCACCTGGGCTCGGGAATTCCGACACTGGGATTAAGATTACTGTCAACGTGGAGCCTGGTCCGAGGACACAAGGCTGTGCGCCTCACCTGGGCTCGGGAATACCGACACTGGAATTAAGATGACTGGAAACGTGTAGCCTGGTCCGAGGACACAAGGCTGTGCGCCTCACCTGGGCTCGGGAATTCCGACACTGGGATTAAGATTACTGTGAACGTATAGCCTGGTCCGAGGACACAAGGCTGTGCGCCTCACCTGGGCTCGGGAATACCGACACTGGAATTAAGATGACTGGAAACGTGTAGCCTGGTCCGAGGACACAAGGCTGTGCGCCTCACCTGGGCTCGGGAATTCCGACACTGGGATTAAGATTACTGTAAACGTGGAGCCTGGTCCGAGGACACAAGGCTGTGCGCCTCACCTGGGCTCGAAAAACCGACACTGGAATTAAGATGACTGGAAACGTGTAGCCTGGTCCGAGGACACAAGGCTGTGCGCCTCACCTGGGCTCGGGAATTCCGACACTGGGATTAAGATGACTGTAAACGTGGAGCCTGGTCCGAGGACACAAGGCTGTGCGCCTCACCTGGGCTCGGGAATACCGACACTGGAATTTAGATGACTGGAAACGTGGAGCCTGGTCCGAGGACACAAGGCTGTGCGCCTCACCTGGGCTCGGGAATTCCGACACTGGGATTAAGATGACTGGAAACGTGGAGCCTGGTCCGAGGACACAAGGCTGTGCGCCTCACCTGGGCTCGGGAATTCCGACACTGGGATTAAGATGACTGGAAACGTGGAGCCTGGTCCGAGGACACAAGGCTGTGCGCCTCACCTGGGCTCGGGAATACCGACACTGGGAATTAAGATGACTGGAAACGTGGAGCCTGGTCCGAGGACACAAGGCTGTGCGCCTCACCTGGGCTCGGGAATTCCGACACTGGGATTAAGATGACTGGAAACGTGGAGCCTGGTCCGAGGACACAAGGCTGTGCGCCTCACCTGGGCTCGCGAATTCCGACACTGGGATTAAGATTACTGTAAACGTGGAGCCTGGTCCGAGGACACAAGGCTGTGCGCCTCACCTGGGCTCGGGAATTCCGACACTGGGATTAAGATGACTGGAAACGTGGAGCCTGGTCCGAGGACACAAGGCTGTGCGCCTCACCTGGGCTCGGGAATTCCGACACTGGGATTAAGATGACTGGAAACGTGGAGCCTGGTCCGAGGACACAAGGCTGTGCGCCTCGCCTGGGCTCGGGAGTACCACCATTGGACGCAAGATGACTGGAAACGTGTAACCTGGTCCAACGAATCGTGGTACCAACATTTTTTTTTATTGCAGGTTTAAAAAAAAATGATTTGTTGGGCCTGGTGGTACATACATGACAAACAGGCAGAGAGAAACAGGATACAGATATTTCATAGCAACAAGTACAAATAATACATGGTTGACAGCATGCCAAATGATTAATTTACACAGATATAGACAGTGTGGATCATATAACACACTGTGAACAAGTATGCATCAAACGCGGATTTTACAGTATGCTAAGTGACTAATGTACACTGATAACCAGTGTTGGACAAGTCACACAGTGAGAGCCAGTGCGAAAGACAAATACAAACATCCATGCCTCACTGGGATTCAAACCTGGACCCAGCTAGGGCGAATGGTCAGAAGCCAGCGCCTTAGACCACTGCGCCACCGGGGCGGCAAAAAAAGAGGGGCACATCGCAGGCGAGGCTCGAACTCACAAGCCCACAATGTTTTAGAATACGAGTGCCGGACTGTAGCCAGCTACGCCACTCGTGAATACTTTAAAACTGGCCACCGGACGTTGATTCCGACATTTCGCTTCACACTGAATTCTATTTGTCCTTTTGTTTTATATAATGTTTTTCTTATTGGAGGTTTAACAACCACCGTGAGCAACTCAATGGGCTATAAGCAGTCTGCCGTCCCTATATTTAGGGCCACTGGTTCCAGGGAAGGGAGAGAGGCAGTGTCGTAAGACAAACACAACATTCATGGCTCACCGGGATTCCAGCCCGAACCCCTTTCTGACCAACGATGAGAAGGCATCGCTTAGACAACTGCGCCACAGGGGTGGCTTAATGGCGCCCCTGCGGCGCAGTTGTCTAAGCGATGCCTGTGGGCTACAAGCAGTCGCCCGTCCCTAATTTAGGGAGCGGCCCCAGTGGCGCAGTGGTGTAAGCGATGGCCTCTGATCATTCGTCCGAACGGGGTCCGGATCCCGGTGAGGCATGGATGTTGCGTTTGTCTTACGGCACTCGTTCTCTCCCTTCCCTGGAATCAGTTACCCTAAATTAGGGACAGGCGACTGCTTATAGCCCATTGAGTTGCTCACGGTTGTCGTTAAAAATCCAATAAAAATAAAATTTGGGCTACTCGTTCCAGGGAAGGGAGAGAGCCAGTGCCGTAAGACAAACACAACATTCATGTCTCACCGGGATTCGAACCCAGACTTTTCTCGAACGAATGATCTAAAGCCTGCGCTTAGACTACTGCGCCACGGGGGAGGCGTACCAACTGTTTCGACCAGATGACCGATTCCGGGGGTAGTGACAACCCCAGGAGGCAATTTATCCCGCATGCCGCTGATGGCTCTGTTATGGTGTGGGGTGTTTTCAGCTAGCACGTATTAGAACCCCTCATACGTCTGCAGACCGCTCTGACCGGTGGATGCTACGAAACCATCCTTGGGGATTATTTGCACCCGTTCATGTCATGCAACCACTCCGACGGGTGTGACCTCTTTCTACACGACAATGCACCACCGCACACGTCCACAGTCACCCGATTATGGCTGGAGGAACATACAACAGAGTTTAGCATCCTGACTTGGCCTTTTCGTTTGCCGGATTTCAACGCCATGGAACACGTTTGGGATGCTGTTGAACGTGCCTTCAATGCCAGGAATCCTCCACCGGCGAATATTACGGAATTGTGAGATTCTCTTCAGGAAGCATGGTGTGCACTGTCTCCACAGTAGTACAGAGAGCTCGTGAAGTCCATGCCCTTTCGCGTTGCTGCCGTTTTCCTATATCGGGGGGGGGCAACGCGGTATTAGAGAAGTATCCCTGTTATTTTTTTATTTTTTTGGTACTTCAGTGTATATTGCAGTTAGCTTACGAAACGTCCAGTTAGAAGATGATTTTGAAAAATACCTTATTTCAATAGCTTGAAAACTTAGTCTTTGTCTTTTATATCAAATGATTTTTTTCTTTGTTTAGAACCAAAACTGGTGTCTTATGAAAGTAAAAAAAATGCCACCATACCCATGTGGTAAATGGTATCGTCCGCAAACGGCATATATACTCAGTGTGGCAAAGAATTTTTAAGACTGGGTCTGTAAAATGAAATAAAAACAAGAAATTATAATTTGTTTTGGTTTGTTATTCAAAATAAGTCCCTCCGGCTTCAATACACTTGTTACAGCGATTTAATAATGATTCGAATGCCTGTTCCAGTTCACTTTGCGGAATTGCCCCCAAAGCACGCGTCGAAGCTGTTTGTATGGTCGAAATATTAAAATAACACCCATTTAACGTCATTTTAAGTTTTTGGAACCAAAAAAAAAAAGTCACAGGGTGCTAAATCAGGCGAATACGGTGGATGATTCAACACACAGACGTTATTTTTCGCCAAAAATCTACGAACAAGAAGTGAGGTGTGACTGGGTGCATTATCGTGCAACAAACACCAAGTGTTTTCATCCCGATATTCTGGACGAATGCAACGAATTCTGCCCACCAAACACCTCAAAACATTTAAATAAAACTCACCAGTAATTCTTTGTCCACTTGGAACAAATTCTTTGTGGATAAAACCCTTACTATCGAAGAATTTAATGAGCATTGCTTTTATTTTTTAATGGAACTTTTCTAGTTGTTTTGCCTTGGGGTGAGTTTTTTGACTTCCATTCCGCACTTTGGTTTAGGATCATATTGAAAACACCATGTTTCATTACCTGTAACAATAGATTTTAAGAAGTTTGGATCATTTTCAGCGGCTGAAATGATGTCTCTGCAATGTGCACTTCTACTTGATTTTTGTTCATTGGTTAATTTGTGTGGAACAAATTTAGCACAGACTTTTGTTTTGCCCAAATCTTCATGCAGGATGGTTTGAATCGTTTCTTTGTTGATGTTTAAAGACTCTTCCGTCATTCTTAGTGACGCACATCGATTGTTTGCCACGAAATCACGCACTTTTTCAATAATTTCAGGTGTCCTAAATGAACTTGGTCTTCCGGTATGCTTATCATCTTCTAGCGTATCTCTTCCACCCAAAAAACGTTTGTGCCACAGGAAAACATTTGATCTACTTAAACAAAACTCACCGTAAACTTATTTCATCATCTGGTACGTTCCCGAGGAACTTTTACCAAGTTTTGCGTTAAATTTAATAACAGTCCTTTGTTCCATCTTAATAATTCAACATGAACAAAATTTTACTTCTTTAATGAACGGCCGTTTCGTTTGAGTTACTTTAACTGCGCAGTACTTTTGGCAGAAAGCAAGCAGATGGTCACGGTTTATAACGCATTCGGGATTACACTGGTAGCGCCACCGTAGGCTGAAATCTAGCACCAGTCTTAAAAATTCTTTGACGCACTGTAGGTGCATTTCACCAGCCCCCCCACCACGGAATTTTTTAATTTTTCAGACACCATTCGTTTGTACCACGTATGAACCGGAATGAACTCGGTTTTTTTCGTTTGAACCGCAAAAGTTTTGGAGATATTTAAAAAACAAAGTGGGGGGGGGGGGGCTGGTGAAACGATAGCCCCCCACCATGGAATTTTTAAATTTTTTTTGCACCATTCGTTTGTACCACGTATGAACCGGAATGAACTCAATTTTTTTCGTTTGAACCGCAATAGTTTTTGAGTTATTTAAAAAACAAAGTGGGGGGGGGGGGCTGGTGAAATGGTACCCCCAAAAAATAGATATTTCAAATTTCAGCATAGCCATTCGTTAATAAATCGTATGAACCGGAATGAACTCCATTTTCATCGTTTGAACCACAATAGTTTTTGAGATATTTAACAAATAATATTGAGAATTTGCATATAATTATAGGAGGCCGACCATTTCACCAGCCCCCCCACCATGGAAATTCAAAATTTCGAAATAGCCATTCGTTAGTAAATCGTATGAACCGGAATGTACTCCATTTCTATCGTTTGAACCGCAATAGTTTTTGAGATATTTAACAAATAATATTCAGAATTTGCATATATGCAGAAAGACCGACCATTTCACCAGCCCCCCACCATGGAAATTCAAAATTTCAAAATAGGCATTCGTTAGCAAATCGTGTGAACTGAAAAGAACTCCATTTTCATCGTTTGAACCGCAATAGTTTTTGAGATATTTAAAAAATAATGTTACAGGCCTATCATTTCACCCTCCCCCTCATCATGGAAATTCAAAATTCCGAAATAGCCATTCGTTAGTAAATCGTATGAACAGGAATGAACTTCATTTTTATCGTTTGAACCGCAATAGTTTTTGAAATATTTAATAAATAATAGAATTTACATATACGCACAGAGACCGACCATTTCACCAGCCCCCACCCCCATGGAAATTCAAAATTTCAAAATAGCCATTCGTTAGCAAATCGTATGAACCGAAAAGAACTCCATTTTCATCGTTTGAACCGCAATAGTTTTTGAGATATTTAAAAAAGTATGTCACAGGCCTACACCATTTACCCCCCTTATCATGGAAATTCAAAATTCCGAAATAGCCATTCGTTAGTAAATCGTATGAACAGGAATGAACTCAATTTTTATCGTTTGAACCGCAATAGTTTTTGAGATATTTTAAAAATAATATTGCGAATTTGCATATATACACAGAGACCGACCATTTCACCAGCCCCCCCCCCCACCATGGAAATTCAAAATTTCAAAATAGCCATTCGTTAGCAAATCGTATGAACCGAAAAGAACTCCATTTTCATCGTTTGAACCGCAATAATTTTTGAGATATTTAAAAAAGAATGTTACAGGCCATTTCATCCCTCCCCCCTCATCATAAAAATTTGAAATTCCGAAATAGCCATTCGTTAGCAAATCGTATGAACCGAAAAGAACTCCATTTTCATCGTTTGAACCGCAATAATTTTTGAGATATTTAAAAAAGAATGTTACAGGCCATTTCATCCCCCTCCCCCCTCATCATGGAAATTTAAAATTCCGAAATAGCCATTCGTTAGTAAATCGTATGAACCGAAAAGAACTCCATTTTCATGGTTTGAACCGCAATAATTTTTGAGATATTTAAAAAAGAATGTTACAGGCCATTTCATCCCCCCCTCCCCCTCATCATGGAAATGTGAAATTCCGAAATAGCCATTCGTTAGTAAATCGTATGAACAGGAATGAACTCCATTTTTATCGTTTGATCCGCAATAGTTTTTGAGATATTTAAAAAATAATATTGCAAATTTGCATATATACAGAGAGACCGACCATTTCACCAGCCCCCACCATGGAAATTCAAAATTTCAAAATAGCCATTCGTTAGCAAATCGTATGAACCGAAAAGAACTCCATTTTCATCGTTTGAACCGCAATAATTTTTGAGATATTTAAAAAAGAATGTTACAGGCCATTTCATCCCCCTCCCCCTCATCATGGAAATTTGAAATTCCGAAATAGCCATTCGTTAGTAAATCGTATGAACAGGAATGAACTCCATTTTTATCGTTTGAACCACAATAGTTTTTGAGATATTTAAAAAATAATATTGCGAATTTGCATATATACAGAGAGACCGATCATTTCACCAGCCCCCCCCCCCACCATGGAAATTCAAAATTTCAAAATAGCCATTCGTTAGCAAATCGTATGAACCGAAAAGAACTCCATTTTCATCGTTTGAACCGCAATAATTTTTGAGATATTTAAAAAAGAATGTTACAGGCCATTTCATTTCCTACTCCCCCCTCATCATGGAAATTCAAAATTCCGAAATAGCCTATCGTTAGCAAATCGTATGATCTGAAAAGAACTCCATTTTCATCGTTTGAACCGCAATAATTTTTGAGATATTTAAAAAAGAATGTTACAGATCATTTTATCCCCCCTCCCCCCACCTCATCATGGAAATTTAAAATTCCGAAATAGCCATTTGTTAGTAAATCGTATGAACAGGAATGAGCTCCATTTTTATCGTTTGAACCGCAATAGTTTTTGAGATATTTAGAAAATAATATTGAGATTTTGCATACATACAGAGAGACCGACCATTTCACCAGCCCCCCACCATGGAAATTCAAAATTTCAAAATAGCCATTCGTTAGCTAATCGTATAAACCGAAAAGAACTCCATTTTCATCGTTTGAACCGCAATAGTTTTTGAGATATTTAACAAATAATGTTACAGGCCTACCATTTCACCCCCCCCCCTCATCATGGAAATTCAAAATTCCGAAATAGCCATTTGTTAGTAAATCGTATGAACAGGAATGAACTCAATTTTTATCGTTTGAACCGCAACAGTTTTTTTTATTGGAGATTTAACGACCACCGTGAGCAACTCAATGGGCTATAAGCAGTCGCCCGTCCCTAATTCAGGGTCACTGGTTCCAGGGAAGGGAGAGAGCCAGTGCCGTTAAACAAACACAACATTCATGCCTCACCGGGATTCGAACATGGACCCTGTTCGAACGAATGATCAGAGTCCGTCGCTTAGACCACTGCGTCACCGGAGCGGCCAACAGTTTTTGATAGATTTAAAAAAAAAAAAAAAAAGTTTGAGAAAATTGGGGGACGACCATTGCACACACCTCCATGGAAAAATTCAAAATTTCAAAATAGCCATTCGTTAGCAAATCGTATGAACCGAAAAGAACTCCATTTTCATCGTTTGAACCGCAATAGTTTTTGAGATATTTAAAAAAGAATGTCACAGGCCTAGACCATTAACCCCCCCCCCCCTTCATCATGGAAATTCAAAATTCCGAAATAGCCATTCGTTAGTAAATCGTATGAACAGGAATGAACTCCATTTTTATCGTTTGAACCGCAATAGTTTTTGAAATATTTAAAAAATAATATTGAGAATTTGCATATATACAGAAAGACCGACCATTTCACCAGCCCCCCCCCATGGAAATCCAAAATTTCAAAATAGGCATTCGTTAGCAATGCCTATGAACTGAAAAGAACTCCATTTTCATCGTTTGAACCGCAATAGTTTTTGAGATATTTAAAAAAGAATGTCACAGGCCATTTCATACCCCCTCCCCCTTCATCATGGAAATTTGAAATTCCGACATAGCCATTCGTTAGTAACTCGTATGAACAGGAATGAACTCCATTTTTATCGTTTGAACCGCAATAGTTTTTGAAATATTTAAAAAATAATATTGAGAATTTGCATATATACAGAGAGACGGACCATTTTACCAGCCCCCCCCCCCCCCACCATGGAAATTCAAAATTTCAAAATAGCCATTCGTTAGTAACTCGTATGAACAGGAATGAACTCCATTTTTATCGTTTGAACCGCAATAGTTTTTGAAATATTTAAAAAATAATATTGAGAATTTGCATATATACAGAGAGACCGACCATTTTACCAGCCCCCCCCCCCCCCCCATGGAAATTCAAAATTTCAAAATAGCCATTCGTTAGTAACTCGTATGAACAGGAATGAACTCCATTTTTATCGTTTGAACCGCAATAGTTTTTGAAATATTTAAAAAATAATATTGAGAATTTGCATATATACAGAGAGACCGACCATTTTACCAGCCCCCCCCCCCACCATGGAAATTCAAAATTTCAAAATAGCCATTCGTTAGCAAATCGTATGAACCGAGGGGAAATCCATTTTCATCGTTTGAACTGCAACAGTTTTTGAGAAAAAAATAACAATATTGAGAACTTATGTATATATATATTCCAGACCGACCATCACCCTCCCCCTCTCACCATGTAAATTCATTAAAAATTTCAAGATAGTCATTCGTTAGTAAATGGTGTGAACCGGAATAAACGCTATTTTCATAGTTTGAATAGCAATAGTTTTGGAGATGTTTAAAAAAGAATGTTAGTAGCCCACGATTTCACCTGCCTCTTCCCCCGCCCACCCCAACCTGGACATTTCCCATTACAGGATAGCTATTCGTTAGCATGGTGTGAATCAGAAAGACCTCCTTCTGCATCGGTCGAATCTTGATAGTTTTTGAGATATTTGTAATAAGGGTAATGGAGAATAATGAAGAAGTAATTTGTTTTGCACAAAGTCTTTCATTCGTTCCTGACATTAGCTGAAAGAACTCCCCGTTTCTAGCTTTGAACCCCAGCAGTTGAAAAGACATTCCAAAAACAACGTGACGTTGCTTTATTAGGTATCGAGGACTAGTACACAGGAGAACGGAAAATAAATGGCATGATAAAACAATAAGAATAACGGTACTGGACGAGCAGCATAAAGCAGTCTGTAAAAGCCAATCAGGACATACAAAGATAAACGAAGCTGAACGAGCAGCACAAGGCAATCTGTGATAGGCGAAGCACACTGGAACAGTCACTGAGCAGAAGGAACGACGGACATGGAGATGGAGAATACATCGAACTGGAGGCTGCTTTTCATGCTCCGGGGCGCAGCTTGAAAAGCAGAAAACGAGGTGCAACAGATAACACTTGCAAAGATGGCATGGTGTAGGTAACAGTATGGGACAATCAATTAGCATGAGGAAAAGCAATAACGGTAAGTATCTGACGAGATGAGTCACACTGGATGAGCAAGTAACGTAGCACAACAGTAGAAGGTATGCTGAGGCACATGGCATGACATAAGACAAATACTCGACGAGACAGGAAAAACACCTGAAAAAACTAACTGGGTGCGAACAGCAACATAGGGCAATCCAGGACAGTGACGAAAGGTATAAGAGAAGAATCGCGCATAACAATGCACACAGGAAGAAGCTCTGTGAACAAAACGATGTGACGGGTTCACGGAAGTAGGCACCGGGCGGATGTTTGAAAGAACCGAGATGTGGAGAAAACATGGCGGTACATAGGATACAACGGAAAGAAAAAGGTTGGGTACAACGCATACCAGAAACATGCAAAGGAGTAAGACGGAACAGCAGCAAGGCAAAGACGGCAGGAAGCAAAACATCATGCAAGTGCAGACAGAAACTAATCGGTCAGAACCAGATCAATGAGGCGATTTTGAGTATCACCAAGGTAGCAATTAAGAAAACTTTAATAACGAAATATCTCAGGGGTAAGATCTCGTGAGGTCAACGAAAACTTGGAGGAAGCAGCGAATATCCTCGATCATATTCGAGTAATCAGCTGGATCATGGGAGTCAAGAAGGGGATCCAAACCAGCGTCACAAGAAGAGGCAAAGAACAAGGGTTGGCAGCATCTGGGAAGAGAATCTTCGAATACCCAGGGACAGCTTGGAGGCGAGCGACAATTGCAGTGGAAACGGAGGGAGTACCAATAAGGTCGGCGTAAGCAGCAACAGTAGAATTAGGAGCGGAACCTGAAGAACGATGAAGAGAAGGCTGAGCGACCGCGGTTCGCTTAGTACGAGTCTCTCGATTAGAGCGACGACGGCACTTCTTATTAGTAGCAATACCAACAGGGACGTGGTGAAGAAGGAGTAACCGACAGCAAGTGAGAAGTCTGACAAGGAAGATCTGGATCATGTGCGCATAACGCAAGCAAAGAGGCAACTGATGGGGCAACAGGAGCTGGTGAAGGTAAGGCTTCACACAAATCCAGAAGAGTAGCTGTGCTGGAAAGCGGGGACCGATCACGGGACCAGAAATCGAAAGGAAGGCAACAATACTAGAGGCATCAGAAGAGCTCGGAGAAGGTGAAACGGGCGGAGAGCACACCGGAGTACTGGAACGGCTGAAGAAAGGATGAGCGTCTGAGGGTGGCGAAGCTGACGTACACAGCGAAGATGATGGAGCAGAGAATCCCGGGGTTGGGATTGACGAGGTGACGTGCGAAAACAAAGAAGGCAGCACCTGAACAGGCGGAGAAAGGTTGGCAACGGGATGTGACAAAGCACAGACAACAGACGACGAAGAAGAAAGCAAGACAGACGAAGGCACCGAAGCAGGAGCAGTAGATCCAGATGTATCCACAAGAGGCAACGCTAGTGGAGAAGGAAAAAGACCTGCAGAGGAAGGCAACGACAATCGAGATGGAGACTAAGAAGGTGGAAGCGAAACAAGCGCAGGCGTGGTGACCGGAAGTGAAGAAGGGGGTTCTGTGATGGGCACTTGAGCAGCCGTTGAGGAAGAACAAGAAGAGGTGAGCGGACACTGCAAGCGATGATGACCAGGCGTTTTACATGAGAAGCAATGATACGCAGTGAACACGTTTATAACGACGTTGTGATGAACACAAAGCACCTGGAAAACAGTGGGGCAGGAAGTAATGGAGTCCATATCAGGGAAGAGAACTAAGGCTTGGCGTCGGAAGCCTAAATAAGGACGATCACCTTGATCGGCGGGGAGCGTGCGAATAACACAAACAATGCGCCCACACCGAGAAAGAAATGCATGTAAAACCGTTGTCGGGGCTGACGTTCGCAAACGGAGGACTTTGCTATGACATTTGTTACAGTTCAAACTGTGGTTACGAAGATACTGCAATATCGGAAAGTATGTTTACAATTAATCCCGCGGATGCTGACTGACCACCATAAGGAAGAATGTATGGGTTGGAGTTTGAACCACTTGCTGCGTTACAAAGCAGAGGGTGATGCATTTATATCGCGCATAGTGGCAGGTGACGAATCGCGGTGCCACGGCTTTGAGCCATCCAGCAAACCAGCGAGCATGCAATGGAAACATCCCGGATCACCAAAATACATAAAATTCAAGTCACAGGACTCCGTCGGGGAGGTTATGCTGAAGGGCTTTTGTTGGTGGACTTTAAAGAGCCTCACGTGAACAGCAATGCCAACCACTACATCGACACAGTGGACAAGCTGTATAAAGCAATCAAGAATGGGTGACCTGGCATGCTTTCGCGTGGTGTGATTCTGTTGCACACATTATGCAGGATGCGTTAGCACGGAAAGGGTGAGAGGTTCTGCACCACCCAGCCTATAGCCCGGATCTGTCAACATGTGACTTTCATGTTGACATATCCAAATGATTCAAGGAGAAACTAAAGTTCCTTTTTCCAGACGGTATGCGTCGTCTTTCCCAGCGATGGGATGCGTCGTCTTTCCAAGCAATGGGATGCGTGTTAATTCTGCCACACCTGCGGATGTAACTCTTCGTTCGTTTATATATATATATATATATGTGTGTGTGGAATGTAAGGTCCGGTGATGCGTAACATCACAGCCTCTCCTTGACAAATGTCAACCCCGCCTTCTCGTGGTGCATCCTGTTCCCACTAAAGGGACTCTGACGACCGCCAATAGCGGTATAACTATACCATCGGGATTAGAGGAAATGCTATCCCACACTCACCAACCCGCTTGGCCAGCGTGGTGAGTTATGGCCAAGCCCCTCCAAAATGACTCTACAACTTAAATCTTGGCCCTCAGTCTCCGGCAGCTCGAATGTACCTGGCCAAGGCTGCGGCCAGTGCGACATGAAGGCAGAGGGTGCTAAGAATCCTTGGAGGACCGGACTAGGCTGCCATCTGATGCTGACCTTGGCTACTTACAATGGATGCTCCCTATCTCCTGATTCAAGGCTTCTTGAATTGGAAGAGGAACTACAAAGGATCAAGTGGGAAATCGTCGGGCTAAGTGAGGTAAGGAGAAAAGGAAAAGATCTCATTGAACGGAAAATTGGACATCTCCTCTACTATCGTGGGACACATACTGGCAGAACTAGTGGTGTTGGATTTATAATAAACAAGAAACTGAAGGATAAAGTTGTAGAAGTTGAAAGTGCCTCTGACAGAACTGCGCGACTCGTTATCCAACTCTTGAGAAGATACAAGGCTCAGATTATTCAAACTTATGCACCCACCACAAGTCATCCTGAAGAAGAAATTGAAGAATTTTATGAGGAAATTTGTCATCTAAATAATAAAGGTAAGCACCACTTGAAGATAATTATGGGAGATTTCAATGCAAAAATAGGGCAATGGCAACAGAATGAAACTTCAGGAGGTAAATTCGCTCACGGCAACAGAAACCAGCGTGAAAATACTCTCGTTGAGTTTGCAGAGGCAGAAGGGTTTCTCATCTTGAACTCCTTTTTCAAGAAAAAGCCACACGGGAAATGGACATGGAGACATCCAAATGGGATAACAAGTGAAATTGATTTTATTATGTGTAACAAAAAATTCGTCAACGAAGACTGCAGTGTGCTGAACAAGTTCAACACAGGTAGTGACCATAGATTGGTGAGATGTAAGATCCACCTCAACACTAAACTCGAACGTGGCAAGCTCATAAGACAAACATAATGTATTGACATAACCAACCTTAAAAAGCACCATAATACCTTTAAGTTGGAACTGAAGAACAGATTCTCTGCTTTAGAACGCCTAACATCGGAAGAAGTGGATATTTCTGAAGTTAACAGAAAAGTAACCAAAACTCTTATGGAAACACCAACAAAATGAGCTGGGTCTAAGAACAAGTTGCATGTCAACAAATTATCAGGAAAAACCAAAATGTTGATGCAAAAAAGAAGAGAGATGAGGACAACTAAAGAAGATGTGACTTCCAAAGTGGAATATATAGAGTTATGCAAGACAGTACAAAAAATTATCACTAGAGACGTAAGGAAATTCAACTGCGAACTAGTGAGGAAAGCAATTGAAAACAACCAAAGCCTAAAGATAGCAAAGCGACCCCTCAGTAAGGGAAGAAAACAGATTATGGCACTGAGAAAAGAAGATGGTTCTGTAACAAGAAATAGAGGCGAAATTTTGACAAGAGTGAAAGATTTCTACTCCAAATTATATAAAAGGGATGATACATGTTCTCCAGACATCATGAAAGGTACCAGTACCAGAGTTCTTCCAGTCCTCCCAGCAGAAGATGCGCATGCAATCAAGAACATGAAGCGGGGGAAAGCTCCAGGAGAAGATGGAATTACTGTAGACACCATACAAGAAGCAAGTGGAGAAATCGAAACAGTACTCGCCCAAATTTTCACTCGATGCCTTAATGAAGGGAAGATTCCTGAGGATTGGAACAACGCTACAATGATCCTGCTACATAAAAAAGGTGACATTGAGGATCTCAGGAACTACAGACCTATCAGCCTCCTATCAGTGGTTTATAAAATCTTCACTAAAGTTCTTTCACACCGCTTAAAGGTAACACTGAACATGGCTCAACCGAGAGAACAAGCTGGATTCAGGAGTGGCTACAGCACAATAGATCATATGCACGTACTGAGAGAACTAATTGAAAGAGCGAAAGAATATGAACTTCCATTGTGCATGGCTTTTATCGATTATGAAAAAGCCTTTGATTCGGTGAAACCATCAGCAGTTACAATGGCTCTGAAATCCTGCGGTATTGAAGATGCATACATTAATATTATTAATAACATCTATGAAAATGCAAGTGCAAATTTTCGGCTGTTTGAAAATACAACACACATAAAAATTGGAAAGGGAGTGAGACAAGGTGACACCATATCTCCGAAGCTCTTTATTGCCACATTGGAAAAGGTCTTTCAATACTGAACTGGGAAAACAAAGGGATAAAGATTAATGGAGATTATCTAACCCACCTTCGTTTTGCTGATAACGTAGTCATTTTTGCAACTACCCCATCAGAGCTGCAGAGTATGATCCAGGAACTTGCTGACAAGAGTAAAGAAGTGGGATTAAAAATGAACTTCCAGAAGAGAAAAGTGATGTTCAATGCTTTTACAAGAAATGAAGATTTATCGATTGATGGAGATAAGCTGGAGATAACAGACACGTACGTTTATCTTGGACAGCAGATATCAAGTGAGGGTCACATTGATGAAGAAATTAATCGGCGTACAAAACTTGCCTGGAGAGCTTTTGGAAGAAACAGCATAATTTTCAAGAGCAATATGCCATTATGTACTAAAAGAAAAGTGTTTAATCAGTGCATCCTTCCAGTGCTTACGTATGGTGCAGAGACGTGGACCTTAACTAAAAGAGACATACAAAGGCTGCAGACAACTCAAAGCAGCATGGACAGGTGCATGCTTGGTGTAACCAGGAGAGATAAGAAGAGGAACTCGTGAATCCGAAAAATGACGAGAGTGGAAGACACCATGATCAGAGAAAATCCCTGAAATGACAATGGGCTGGACATACTGCCAGAAGGACAGACCATCGATGGACAGCCGAAATTTTATATTGGATTCCAAGGGACAGGAAAAGACCCAGAAGAAGACCACATGGAGATGGGTGGATGAAATTCGAAAGTATGCGGGAGTGACATGGAGGAGACTGGCACAAGACAGACCGTTGTGGAGAAAATTTGGGGAGACTTTCGTCCAGCAGTGAATTGATAATGGTTTACAATGATATATATATATATCATCATCTTTGAATCCACTACTGGATGAAGGTCTCCCCAAGTTTCTCCCACAATTGTCTGTCTTGAGCGTGTCTCCTCGATGACACACCTCTATGCTTTCGAATTTCATGCATCATTCTATCATAGGGTCTTCTTCTGGGTCTTTTTCCTGTCCCTCGAAATTCATTCTAAAATTTCGGTTTTCCGTCGGTGGTCGTTCTTCTAGCAACATGTCATGCCCTCACCATTTCAGTGACTTCATTGTGGTCATGATGTCGTCAACTCTTGTCGTTTTCCTTATCCATGAGTTCCTCTGCTTATCTTTCCTGTTTACACCAAGCATGGTTCTCTCCAGGGCTTTTTGCGTTGTCTGCAGTCTTTGTTTGTCTTTACGCTTTCCAACCGTAGGTTGAAGAAGCGTATATGCTTCAGCGTTTTCCGTCCGTCTGTCGGCATGATAACTCACGTAAAAATGGTTCGATTTCGGTGAAATTTCAGTATGTGGTAGGGAACCCCCTGGGAACAAACCCTATAGAAAATGGACAAAATAGGGTCAAAGGTTAGGACACAGGAGCGGGATCTATTCCATAGTCCTTATGCATCATAACTTACGTAAAAATGCTTCGATTGCGACAAAACGTTATCATGTTATTTCGGAGGTATACCGAACCGGTTCTGTTGAATATCATCGAAATGGGATCAAAGGTCAGGGCACAGGACCGAGATTTATTCCACAGCCATTATTCTCATATCTTGAGTAATTATTTCTGGTATGTTGGAAAGCGTATCATATTCAATGCATTGCATTATTTTACTAACTTGTTTAGTGAAGGTCCATGTCTCTGCTCCATACGTAAGCACTGGCAGGATGAACTGATTAAACCCTTATCTTTTAAGACACAATGGCATACTTTTCGTAAAAATTTTACTTCTTCCAAAAACTATCCATCCAAGTTTTACACGCCGATTAATTTCTTCATCAATGTGATCCTTACTTCATATCTGCTGCCCAAGATAAATGTAGGTATCGGTTGTCTCAAGCTTTTCACCATCAATAAATAAATCTTCGTTTCTTGTAAAAGCAATATACGTCACTTTTGCCTTCTGAAAGTTCATTTTTAATTCCACTTCTTTACTCTTGTCAGCAAGTTCCTGGATCGTATTCTGCGGTTCAGAAGTCGTAGTTGCAAAAATGACAACGTCATCAGCAAAACGAGCGTGATTTGAATTATCTGCATAAATATTTTTTTTCTTTGTCCCAGTTCAGTAATTAAAAAATATTTTGCTATGTGGGATTAAAGAGTTTGGGAGATATGATTTTACTTTGTCACACTAGCTTTCCAATTTTTATTAGTGCTGCATCCTCAAATATCCAAACTTTTGCAAATGCATTTTCAGAGATACTATTAATAATGCTAATGTATGCATCTGCAATACCGCAGGTTTTCAAAGCAGTTGTAACTGCTGATGGTTTTACGGAATCGAAGGCCTTTTTATAATCAATAGAAGCCTTGCATAATGGGAGTTCATACTCTCTTGTTCTTTCAGTTAGTTCTCTAAGTACATGGACATGATCTTCAGTGCTGTAGCCACTCCTGAATTCAGCTTCTTCTCTTGCTTGAGCCATGTCCAGTTTTACCTTCATGCGATGTAAAAGAACCTAATTGAAAATTTTATAAATAACTGATAGGAGGCTGATGAGCCTGTAGGTCCTGAGATCCTCAGCGTCACCTTTTTTATGTAGCAGGATCATTGTACCATTATCCCAATACTCAGGAATCTTACCTTCGGTGAGACAGCTGGTGAAAACTTGGGCGAGTGAAGTTTCAATTCTTCCACTTGCTTCTTGTACACTCGTGGACAAAAAATTTCTAGAAGAAAACATGCTACAACCGCGAAACTTTGCAAATAGCTAGGGTGCGTTTGGTGCGAGTGCGCATAACCGCACACCTTGTGGCGGCGCTGCTAGCACGAACCAGCAGCCTTATAAACCGGCGTGTAGTCGATGCCCCATGAAAGAGAAAAGCACCGGCCGGCGCAAGCAAGAGTATAGAGTGACAAGAATGCCGGGTAGACACCAGAGACGTCGATGTACGCAACTTACGGGCTTTGAGAGAGGCCTGATCATCGGGCTGAAAACAGCAGGTCGGTCGGCGCGCCGTATAACCCACCACGTGGATCGTTCTGACCATACCGTCCGACTGTGTTGGGAGCAGTGGACACGTGACGGCACTGCCGCACGGCGGGTGTCTCCGAACGAACCAGGAGGACCATCCGTAGAGAGGATCGACAGTTCGTACGGCAGGCACGAATGGATCCCACGAGAACCCTGTCCTCTCCCCAGGCAAATGTAGCGGCTCTTGTGTGCCAACGAACCATTTCCTGAAGTCTCGCGGAAGCGAATCTGCGATCCCAGCGCCTCTTACGTGTTCTGCCATTAACACCGGATCATCGCCGGCTCTGTTTGCAATGGTGCCAGGCGAGAGCAACGTGGAACGCCACAGACTGGCGACGTGTGGTGTTCAGAGATTGGTGTCGGTTCGTTTTGGGGACAGATGATCATCGTGTCCGGGTGTGGAGGTCCCGGGGTCAACGGCACAATTCCAACCTTGCTATCGAGCCATGTGCTCCCACTCCTGGGCGGAATTCTAGGTGCGCTTTACCAGCAGGATAGTGCCATCCCGCACACTGCTCGGGTTTTCTAGGACTGCCTACGTCATGTCCATACAGTTCCATGGCATGCCCGCTCACCGAACATGTCCTCTATCGAGCATGCGTGGGACCAGTTGAAACGCCGGTTGACTCTGTGCCGCACTATCCGGGATTTGGAGCACACCGTCCAACAAGTGTGGGCCCTCTTCAGCAGGACATCAGGCGTTTGTTCGCATCTATGCTGGACCATATTGCAACATGTATCACCGCACGAAGCGGTGCGACGCGCTATTGAAGATGACCGGACTAC
Organism: Macrothele yani; assembly: GCA_039090855.1. Taxonomy (NCBI): domain Eukaryota; kingdom Metazoa; phylum Arthropoda; class Arachnida; order Araneae; family Macrothelidae; genus Macrothele; species Macrothele yani. The sequence continues at coordinate 124,377,017 of CM076996.1, forward strand.
GTGCCACAGATGCCTCTGTAATTGTCCTGCATTAATACACACAATCGACGTGGATTAGGAACATCAAACAGAAGTCATTTCTCTTTCCACGTTTTTAAGTGAGTCACGGAAAAACTATCATCGGCCGCCACCGGGAATTGAATTCAGGGTCTTCCAGTTACGCGCTGGACATGCTACCACTGCACCGCAGCGGCCTCGAATTCTCCAGACTCACATGTGATTAATTGCCAAACCACATGGCTGGTTGCTTCTTGGAGACCCGCATAATGGTGGGGATTCCTCAAAGATGGTATGAAGCAATTGGTGCAGTGGTAGCATGTCCAGCGAGTAACTGGAAGACCCTTGGTTCGATTTCCGTTGGCGGCCGATGATACTTTTCCCGTGACTCACTTAAAACCGTGGAAAGAGCCATGCCATCTGTTTGATGTCCCAAATCTACGTCAATTGTGTGTATTAATTATTCATTCGTATACTAGTTATTTGTTCAGCTGCTGCCTAACATCTTTGGTAGGCAGCAACTGAACAAATAGTACTGAGATTTGAATTGACAAAATCTTCTTAGATCTAAAAATAAAATCAGTTATCTCCTGCAACATGAGGAATCTGTGATATAAATTTCTTTTGAATAGTACGATTCTTTTTTGGCGTTGCAATTTTCACAAACAGTAATGTACGCATTTGCTCGTCGTAACAGAAAAATTCGGTAATATTAAGATACAATAAGCTGTACGTAAAAATGGTACATTCAATAGGCGTCGAAAGTGTTTCAATCTGATTTTTGAGCAACGATATGAAGCAAAATATATTTTGAAATCGGTGGAATTTGCATTTCGCTCTTGGCGGCGAAATTATGGATCAGATAAAGATTAAAATGCTAGGATCATCGTTCTCACTGTTCTAGCTTCCCAAAGCAAAAAGAGGCTGATATTAAATCAGACTTAGAGGTACACAGATAAACGTATACAGACAGATACATGTATATAGTGAAGGTATAAGTACATCCTTTAGTTTTCAAAGAACGTGCAGGAAACTTTTCCACTTTAACACGCTTCGGTCGAAAGGAAGTGCAAAGCAGATGCACCCTTAAATTTAAAACAAACATTCTTGAAATGGTCCCATCCAAACAATTGTCTTTGTACGATATTTGACTCACACAGCATCCCGTCACGTTGCTCTGCTGGCCACGCCCTTTCGAGCTCTGCATTTTGTGCTCCGCCTGTATCTAGCGCCCACCGCCGAATTAATTTGTGTTTCTCTCGTGCATGAATGTCTGCGCTCTCTTCCTAGTCATTCTTTCGAGTTGGTACATGCATATTTTGCCGATATTCCTTTATAATTCATCTCGTTGGGCCTGTTTACAATTCATTTCGTTGGGCCTGTTTACAATTCATCTCGTTGGGCCTGTTTACAATCTGCCCATCGTGACTCGCCTTGACTTTTTGCTCTAAAACTGTCTGCTGCATGTAGTAGTCTTCCTGCTGCTGTGTCTACGTTTGCCTTCCGTGTTTGCGCTCCAATCATCGTTAATGGTTCTCTGCGCTGCCTTCACCGGTGTGTGGATTACCTTCCTTGTGTTCCACCCATTGACAGTGGTTCTCTGCGCTGCCTTCTTCGGTATGCTGATCGCCTTCCTGGTGCCCCACCTTGTTATAGTGGATCTGTGTGCCCTTCGCCGTGCATTTCTACACATTGTCCATGGCCTGTGCTTCTGCTTCTAAATTCTATTTCCCTCTCACGTCACTATGTGCTGCCTCGATGACTTGTCCTCCAAGTGTGTTGGATGCGTCCCAGGACTGCTCTTCTCCTCATACTGCTACAGATCCGTGTTCAACGTCTCCGACTTTCCTCGCGACAGCCTTGGACTCCTATATTTCATGTCAAGGTTCCACGCTTATTACACACGTACAATGCTTTCAACTCTTAGTTTAAGTGTCAAGTTCGACGCCTTACCCAATGTCAAGTTGCACGTCTATACAGTGCATGTCTGCATTGTCGTTTCTCCCTTCCGGTGCAATTACACATTTCGCCAGCAAGCCTAAGTCCATTCTTGTATATATTTTTTCACCTGAGTTTGTTCCTCAAGTCCTATCGACTAGCCTTTCCGTTGGAGATCATAGCCTGGTCCCTATCCTCCTTGCACATTCTCCCGTTTTTCTTAATTTGTAACCTGTACCTCCGGACGTTTCCGATGAGTTTTTACATGCTTTTCCTTCTCGGTGTGGCCGCGTTCTTGGTGATATCTGCAAGATACCCGCCGCCCATGTTGATCAAGGTGATCGTCCTTATTTTGGCTTCCGCCGCCAAGACTTAGTTTTTTTCCCTGACACAGACTGTTTCTTACTGCCCCACAACTTTTCTGGTGATTTGTTGTCATCACAACGTCGCATTCAACGTATTCACTGCCTATCATTGCATCTCATGTAAACAGCCTGGTCACCATTTCTCGCAATGCCCCCTCATTTCTTCCTAGTCTTCTTCAACGGCTGCTCAAGTTCCCGTCACAGAACCTCTTTCTTCGCTTCCAGTTACCACGCTTTCGCCTGATCAGTTCACACCTTCTTAGTCTCCATCTCCATCATCTGCCTCCGTTGGTCTTTTTCCTTCCTCGCCAGCATCGTCTGTTGTGGGTACATCTGGATCTACTGCTCCTGTTTCGGTGCCTTCGTCTGTATTTCTTTCTTTTTCATCGTCTGATGTTTGCGCTTTGTCACATCCTGTTGCTGCACCTTCTCCGCCTGTTCAGGTGCTGCCTTCTTTGTTTTCGCAAGTCACCTCGTCTATCTCGATCCCGGGATTTTCTGCTCCACCATCGCAGCTGCGTACGTCGGCTACGCCACCCTCAGACGCTCATCTTTCCTCCACTGGTTCCAGTACTCCGGTGTGCTCTCCGCCCTTTTCACCTTCTCGGGGCTCTTCTGATGCTTCTAGTGCCGTTGTCTTTGTTTCACCTTCTGGTCGCCATGGTCTGTCCCCGCTCTTTCGCACAGCTCCTCTTCTAGTCTCGTTTGAAACCCCACCCTCCCCGGCTTCTGTTGTTCCTGCAGCTACCACCTTACATGTGTCATCCGACTTTGTACCCTATTCACCTCGCCAGAATCCCGAGACGCCGCCTGTTGTTCCTTCTACGTCGTCTCGTCCTCTTCGTCAACATTTCCCTACTGGTATTGCTCCTAATAAGAAGCGTCGTCATCGGTCTAATCGCAAGATTCGCGCTAAGCGTGCCGCTGTGATTATGTCTCCTCCTCATCGTTCTTCGCAAGGCACCGCTCCTGATCCTGCTGCCGTCACTTTTGCTCGCGTTCTTGACAGTCCCTCTGTTGTGCCTGATCTTGTTGCTCGCCTTCAAGTTGTTCCCGAGTTTACGCAGACTCTTTCTCTAGATGCCGCTTTCCCATTGTTCTTTGACTCTTCTCACGATGCTACACTTAATCACTTTATTGCTTCCAACGATCCGGCAGTTTACTCATCTCTGGTTGACAATCTTAGCGCTTTTTACTTTGCATTTTTTCACCTTTCGGGCTCTTACCCGGAAGTTGAATGTTACTATGGTTGTCTTGACCACTTCATTTGTCATGCTCAACATCGTCTCCTTCTTCGGTGTCCACCTGATTAGCTCCTGTGTGGTTTTGTTTGATGATTGATTTCTGTTGTGTTTTCTTAGCTATGTTTCTCCCTGTCTCTTTGAGCCCTTGTTGTTTCGTTCTCCTCTTTGTGAAGTGTTTTCCCTCGTGCCTCGTTTTTTTCCCCTCATCATTCTGCTTTGTGACCTTTTTCTGTGTGTTTTGTCTTACGATGTCCTGCCTGCATCCGCTTTACATGACCATCACCAACTGCCTCGCACCGTTCGTTCTGCTTCTGTTTTTCTGTGGTTCAAGCATGCCCCCTGCCCGATTTTCCCGGAGTGCCATGTGTTGCTTCCTACCCTGCTATGTTTTGTATAGTATGTCTAACTGCTATGCCACTGTTAGACAGAAAATGCCAATTTTAAAGAAAGTAATAGTTTTTCCTTAATGTTTTTCTTTTCAATGTGGCATTAGTACCATTATTTCTCTTTTTGTCGGAGGATGGCGCCCAATAACCACAGATGGACAGCAATAATTTCGCACCAATAATTTCGTTTTTTCCTTAAAAGGAAGAAGGAATAGTTCCTGGGTTTTCTACTCATCATGTTGCTCCCTGGTTCCAGGTATGGTGCTTTCTCTATTTGCTGGCTCAGCCGTTCCTCTGCTCAGTGACTGTTCCCTGTGTGCTTTGCCTCGTGTTGTATCTGCCACCGACTACAGCGCACGATTGTAATGTAACGGACTGCTTTGTGCCTCTGCCATGCTCCCTTTCTTTCTGTGATGCCTTGTACTGTATGTTTACTACAGACTGGATTGCGTCGTTTGTTTCAGCTCCGAGATTTTGGCTGTTTTACTATGCCATGCATTTTCCGGTTCTCTTGTGTTCTGGTCCTTGAGACACATTGAAGAAATGTTGAAACCGTCACGTTCTTTTTGGAATGTCTTTTCAACTGCTGCGGTTCAAAGCTAGAAACGGAGAGATCTTTAAGATAATGACAGGAACGAATACAAGACTTTTTGAAAATAAATTACTTCTTCATCATCCTCCATTACCCTTTATACAAATATCTCAGAAACTATCCAGATTCGAATGATAAAGATGTAGCTCCTTCCGGTTCACACGATGCTAACGAATAGCTATTCTGAAACAGGAAATGTCCGGGGGTGGGGGTGGGGGCAGCTGAAATCGTGGAACATTTTTAAACATCTCAAAAACTATCGGGGTTGAAAAAATAAACATGGAGTTTGTAAGAACGGACACATTAACGATGTTAATTCATTTCAATGATAAACATTATGTGGTTTTCTTTTTTACCAAAGAAAACATCGCAAGTTCCCAAAATGGCGACAGAGAATTCGTAAATATGTTTAATCCTTTTGGGGGGGGGGGGGGAAGGCGAGATGTATGACAAAAGACTTCAGGTTCTCACGCCTTAGAAAGGGCGAGGACTTGTTCTACGAACTGCAAGTATCGCCAAGGACGCTGTGACTTTCACAGATACATTGTTCATTTTCACTAGGCGCATACAAGTCTGAAATGCAGACTTACTCTTTTGTATAGTTATAACAATGTGTATTGTATTGCTACGGATGTACTACGACGATAGGATTGCTTTCTCGGAAGGAGGCACTCAATAATGTATAGCCTGAGGATAAGCGAGGAATGCGCAAGGTAGATTTAAAGGTCTAGGAGCCCGATTCCCGGAAAACGACTAGGGATGGGGCAGGTGAAGGGCGCGAGAGGTGACACGCGGCGCGAGAGGAGAGCAGCATGTTGAAGGTCAGCGCCGTCGCCCTTGAAGAAGGAGCAGCGTGAAGGGGGGCGAAGAGGTCGCTCCGAGTGGACCTGTTGGAGCAGTCTGTCTTCGGAGAGCGAAGGTGATAGTCCTCCGATAGAAAGGAACGCGTTTGCGTGGATGGTGTGGTGGGCTCTCGGAGTCCACGGGGAAAGAGCGGGCACCGATTTAGATGAAGTAGGTCGCCGCTACAGAAGGAATCTACCCGAGTCAGGGATACCGGTAGAGTAGCTGATGATATACTACTGAAGTACGGACTTAGTACAGTCCACTGAAGCATCGATTAGAGAAGGATAGCTAGAAGACTAGTCCTGAAGCATCGATAAGATAGAGGTATATCTAGTGTCAAGGAGACCCTAAGTTAGGACGCCAACGCAGGGTGAGATTTCTACAGAATTCGATCACCTTATCTTGCGCGTTCCACGATCTTTGCCAGGTCCAGTCATAACGAGGTCACTTTCAAGAGCGAGTAATCCGCCGCCATCAAAATTCTAGTTGATGAAGAATAAGTGTTTCGTATATGTGTTAACCAAGCGTTCTTTTCAAATTATGTCTGAAAGTGGATAAACTTCGGTATAACCAGCTGTTGTCGCTCTGCCTCCCCGATTCACAGATATATATATAGTAAAGTGGGGGAGGTTTCGTTTGTTCGCTCGAACAGAGTGAGAGAGAGAGAGAGAGAGTGTGTACTTCCGGGAAGAGTAAACGAACTCTCTGCTTGTTGTGAGCCCGCTGCGCGTGCTCCTCGGATGCTTAAGTAGAGGCGGCGCTAAGTCACGTGACGACACGTTCGCTCTTACAGAGTTTTCCCGGTTCATACGATTTACTAACGAATGGTCATTTTGAAATTTTGAAATTACATGGGGGGAGGGGGAATTGTCGGCTCCATATTTTCTGAATCCTTTTTTCTTGTAGGTATGTCAAACTCTATTGCGGTTCAAACGATAATAATGGAGTTCTTTTCGGTTCATACGATTTTTTTTTTGATTGGAGGTTTAACGACCACTGTGAGCAACTCAATGGGCTATAAGCAGTCGCCCGTTCCCAATTTAGGGTCACTGGTTCCAGGGAAGGGAGAGAGCCAGTGCCGTAAGACAAACACGGACGATTGATCAGAGGCCAACGCCTTAGACCACTGAGCCACCGGGGCGGCCATACGATTTACTAACGAATGGCTATGAAATTTCGAATTCCATGGTGGGGGGGGGGGGGTAATAGTGTAGGCTTGTAACATCCTTTTTTCAATACCTCAAAAACTATTGCGGTTTAAACGAAGAAAATGGAGTTCTTTTCGGTTCACACGATTTGCTAACGAATGGCTATTTTGAAATTTTGAATTTCCATGGGGGGGGGGGTGTGTGAAATGGTCGGGCTCTGTATATATGCAAATTCTCAATATTATTTATTAAATATTTCAAAAACTATTGCGGTTCAAACGATAAAAATGGAGTCCATTCCTGTTCATACGATTTACTAACGAATGGTTATTTCGGAATTTTGAATTTCCATGATGAGGGGAGAGGGTGAAATGGTAGGCCTGTAACATTATTTGTTAAATATCTCAAAAATTATTGCGGTTCAAGCGATGAAAATGGAGTTCTTTTCAGTTCATACGATTTGCTAACGAATGGCTATTTCGGAATTTTTAATTTCCATGATGAGGGGGAGAGGGGGGATGAAATGGCCTGTAACACTCTTTTTTAAATATCTCAAAAATTATTGCGGTTCAAACGATGAAAATAGAGTTCTTTTCGGTTCATACGATTTGCTAAGGAATGGTTATTTTGAAATTTTGAATTTCCATGGTGGGGGGCCGGTGAAATGGTCGGTCTCTCTGTATGTATGCAAAATCTCAATATTATTTTTTAAATATTTCAAAAACTATTGCGGTTCAAACGATAAAAATGGAGTTCATTCCTGTTCATACGATTTACTAACGAATGGCTATTTCGGAATTTTGAATTTCCATGATGAAGGGGAGGGGGTAAATGGTGTAGGCCTGTGACATTCTTTTTTAAATATCTCAAAAACTATTGCGGTTCAAACGATGAAAATGGAGTTCTTTTCGGTTCATACGATTTGCTAACGAATGGCTATTTTGAAATTTTGAATTTTTCCCTGGGGGTGTGTGCAATGGTCGTCCCCCAATTTTCTCAAACTTTTTTTTTTTTAAATCTATCAAAAACTGTTGGCCGCTCCGGTGACGCAGTGGTCTAAGCGACGGACTCTGATCATTCGTTCGAACAGGGTCCGGGTTCGAATCCCGGTGAGGCATGAATGTTGTGTTTGTTTTACGGCACTGGCTCTCTCCCTTCCCTGGAATCAGTGACCCTGAATTAGGGACGGGCGACTGCTTATAGCCCATTGAGTTGCTCACGGTGGTCGTTAAATCTCCAATAAAAAAAACTGTTGCGGTTCAAACGATAAAAATGGAGTTCATTCCTGTTCATACGATTTACTAACGAATGGCTATTTCGGAATTTTGAATTTCCATGATGAAGGGGGGGGGGGTAAATGGTGTTGGCCTGTGACATTCTTTTTTAAATATCTCAAAAACTATTGCGGTTCAAACGATGAAAATGGAGTTATTTTCGGTTCATACGATTTGCTAACGAATGGCTATTTTGAAATTTTGAGTTTCCATGGTGGGGGGGGGGCTGGTGAAATGGTCGGTCTCTCTGTATATATGCAAATTCTCAATATTATTTTTTAAATATCTCAAAAACTATTGCGGTTCAAACGATAAAAATGGAGTTCATTCCTGTTCATACGATTTACTAACGAATGGCTATTTCGGAATTTCAAATTTCCATGATGAGGGGGGAGAATATCTCAAAAATTATTGCGGTTCAAACGATGAAAATGGAGTTCTTTTCGATTCATACGATTTGTTAACGAATGGCTATTTTGAAATTTTGAATTTCCATGGTGGGGGGCTGGTCCATGGTGGCGGGCTGGTGAAATGGTCGGTCTCTCTGTATATATGCAAAAACTCAATATTTATTTTTTAAATATCTCAAAAACTATTGCGGTTCAAACGATAAAAATGGAGTTCATTCCTGTTCATACGATTTACTAACGAATGGCTATTTCGGAATTTTGAATTTCCATGATGAAGGGGGGTGAAATAGTAGGCCTGTAACATTATTTGTTAAATATCTCAAAAACTATTGCGGTTCAAACGATAGAAATGGAGTTCATTCCTGTTCATACGATTTACTAACGAATGGCTATTTCGGAATTTTGAATTTCCATGATGAAGGGGGGGGGGGTAAATGGTGTTGGCCTGTGACATTCTTTTTTAAATATCTCAAAAACTATTGCGGTTCAAACGATGAAAATAGAGTTCTTTTCGGTTCATACGGTTTGCTAACGAATGGCTATTTTGAAATTTTGAATTTCCATGATGAAGGGGGGGGTAAATGGTGTAGGCCTGTGACATACTTTTTTAAATATCTCAAAAACTATTGCGGTTCAAACGATGAAAATGGAGTTCTTTTCGGTTCATACGATTTGCTAACGAATGGCTATTTTGAAATTTTGAATTTCCATGGGGGTGGGGGGCTGGTGAAATGGTCGGTCTCTCTGTATATGTGCAAATTCTCAATATTATTTTTTAAATATCTCAAAAACTATTGCGGTTCAAACAATAAAAATGGAGCTCATTCCTGTTCATGCGATTTACTAACGAATGGCTATTTCGGAATTTTAAATTTCCATGATGAGGGGGGGGAGGGGGTGAAATGATCTGTAACATTCTTTTTTAAATATCTCAAAAATTATTGCGGTTCAAACGATGAAAATGGAGTTCTTTTCAGTTCATACGATTTGCTAACGAATGGCTATTTCGGAATTTTGAATTTCCATGATGAGGGGGGGAGGGGGATGAAATGGCCTGTAACATTCTTTTTTAAATATCTCAAAAATTATTGCGGTTCAAACGATGAAAATAGAGTTCTTTTCGGTTCATACGGTTTGCTAACGAATGGCTATTTTGAAATTTTGAATTTCCATGATGAAGGGGGGGTAAATGGTGTAGGCCTGTGACATACTTTTTTAAATATCTCAAAAACTATTGCGGTTCAAACGATGAAAATGGAGTTCTTTTCGGTTCTTTTTTTTTTTTTTTTTTTTTTTTTGATTGAAGGTTTAACGACCACGTGAGCAACTCAATGGGCTATAAGCAGTCGCCCGTCCCTAATTTAGGGTCACTGGTTCCAGGGAAGGGAGAGAGCCAGTGCCGTAAGACAAACACAACATCCATGCCTCACCGGGATTCGAACCCGGACCCCTTTCCGACGAATGATCAGAGGCCATCGCTTAGACCACTGCGCCACCGGGGCGGCTCTTTTCGGTTCATACGATTTGCTAACGAATGGCTATTTTGAAATTTTGAATTTCCATGGTGGGGGGCTGGTGAAATGGTCGGTCTCTCTGTATATATGCAAATTCTCAATATTATTTTTTAAATATCTCAAAAACTATTGCGGTTCAAACGATAAAAATGGAGTTCATTCCTGTTCATACGATTTACTAACGAATGGCTATTTCGGAATTTTAAATTTCCATGATGAGGGGGAGGGGGATGAAATGGCCTGTAACATTCTTTTTTAAATATCTCAAAAATTATTGCGGTTCAAACGATGAAAATGGAGTTCTTTTCGGTTCATACGATTTGCTAACGAATGGCTATTTTAAAATTTTGAATTTCCATGGTGGGGGGGGCTGGTGAAATGGCCGGTCTCTCTGTATATATGCAAATTCGCAATATTATATTTTAAATATCTCAAAAACTATTGTGGTTCAAACGATAAAAATGGAGTTCATTTCTGTTCATACGATTTACTAACGAATGGCTATTTCGGAATTTCAAATTTTTATGATGAGGGGGAGGGGGATGAAATGGCCTGTAACATTCTTTTTTAAATATCTCAAAAACTATTGCGGTTCAAACGATGAAAATGGAGTTCTTTTCGGTTCATACGATTTGCTAACGAATGGCTATTTTGAAATTTTGAATTTCCATGGGGGTGGGGGCTGGTGAAATGGTCGGTCTCTCTGTATATGTGCAAATTCTCAATATTATTTTTTAAATATCTCAAAAACTATTGCGGTTCAAACAATAAAAATGGAGCTCATTCCTGTTCATGCGATTTACTAACGAATGGCTATTTCGGAATTTTAAATTTCCATGATAAGGGGGGGAGGGGGTGAAATGATCTGTAACATTCTTTTTTAAATATCTCAAAAATTATTGCGGTTCAAACGATGAAAATGGAGTTCTTTTCAGTTCATACGATTTGCTAACGAATGGCTATTTCGGAATTTTGAATTTCCATGATGAGGGGGGGGAGGGGGATGAAATGGCCTGTAACATTCTTTTTTAAATATCTCAAAAATTATTGCGGTTCAAACGATGAAAATAGAGTTCTTTTCGGTTCATACGATTTACTAACGAATGGCTATTTCGGAATTTTGAATTTCCATGATAAGGGGGGGGGTGAAATGATAGGCCTGTAACATTATTTTTTAAATATCTCAAAAACTATTGCGGTTCAAACGATGAAAATGGAGTTCTTTTCGGTTCATACGATTTGCTAACGAATGGCTATTTTGAAATTTTGAATTTCCATGGGGGTGGGGGGCTGGTGAAATGGTCGGTCTCTGTGCGTATATGTAAATTCTATTATTTATTAAATATTTCAAAAACTATTGCGGTTCAAACGATAAAAATGGAGTTCATTCCTGTTCATACGATTTACTAACGAATGGCTATTTCGGAATTTTGAATTTCCATGATGAGGGGGGAGGGTGAAATGATAGGCCTGTAACATTATTTTTTAAATATCTCAAAAACTATTGCGGTTCAAACGATGAAAATGGAGTTCTTTTCAGTTCACACGATTTGCTAACGAATGCCTATTTTGAAATTTTGAATTTCCATGGTGGGGGGCTGGTGAAATGGTCGGTCTTTCTGCATATATGCAAATTCTGAATATTATTTGTTAAATATCTCAAAAACTATTGCGGTTCAAACAATAAAAATGGAGCTCATTCCTGTTCATGCGATTTACTAACGAATGGCTATTTCGGAATTTTAAATTTTTATGATGAGGGGGGAGGGGGATGAAATGGCCTGTAACATTCTTTTTTAAATATCTCAAAAACTATTGCGGTTCAAACGATGAAAATGGAGTTCTTTTCGGTTCATACGATTTGCTAACGAATGGCTATTTTGAAATTTTGAATTTCCATGGGGGTGGGGGGCTGGTGAAATGGTCGGTCTCTCTGTATATGTGCAAATTCTCAATATTATTTTTTAAATATCTCAAAAACTATTGCGGTTCAAACAATAAAAATGGAGCTCATTCCTGTTCATGCGATTTACTAACGAATGGCTATTTCGGAATTTTAAATTTCCATGATAAGGGGGGAGGGGGTGAAATGATCTGTAACATTCTTTTTTAAATATCTCAAAAATTATTGCGGTTCAAACGATGAAAATGGAGTTCTTTTCAGTTCATACGATTTGCTAACGAATGGCTATTTCGGAATTTTGAATTTCCATGATGAGGGGGGGGGGGGATGAAATGGCCTGTAACATTCTTTTTTAAATATCTCAAAAATTATTGCGGTTCAAACGATGAAAATAGAGTTCTTTTCGGTTCATACGATTTACTAACGAATGGCTATTTCGGAATTTTGAATTTCCATGATAAGGGGGGGGGGTGAAATGATAGGCCTGTAACATTATTTTTTAAATATCTCAAAAACTATTGCGGTTCAAACGATGAAAATGGAGTTCTTTTCGGTTCATACGATTTGCTAACGAATGGCTATTTTGAAATTTTGAATTTCCATGGGGGTGGGGGGCTGGTGAAATGGTCGGTCTCTGTGCGTATATGTAAATTCTATTATTTATTAAATATTTCAAAAACTATTGCGGTTCAAACGATAAAAATGGAGTTCATTCCTGTTCATACGATTTACTAACGAATGGCTATTTCGGAATTTTGAATTTCCATGATGAGGGGGAGGGTGAAATGATAGGCCTGTAACATTATTTTTTAAATATCTCAAAAACTATTGCGGTTCAAACGATGAAAATGGAGTTCTTTTCAGTTCACACGATTTGCTAACGAATGCCTATTTTGAAATTTTGAATTTCCATGGTGGGGGGCTGGTGAAATGGTCGGTCTTTCTGCATATATGCAAATTCTGAATATTATTTGTTAAATATCTCAAAAACTATTGCGGTTCAAACGATAGAAATTGAGTTCATTCCGGTTCATACGATTTACTAACGAATGGCTATTTCGAAATTTTGAATTTCCATGGTGGGGGCTGGTGAAATGGTCGGCCTCCTATAATTATATGCAAATTCTCAATATTATTTGTTAAATATCTCAAAAACTATTGTGGTTCAAACGATGAAAATGGAGTTCATTCCGGTTCATACGATTTATTAACGAATGGCTATGCTGAAATTTGAAATATCTATTTTTTGGGGGTACCATTTCACCAGCCCCCCCACTTTGTTTTTTAAATAACTCAAAAACTATTGCGGTTCAAACGAAAAAAATTGAGTTCATTCCGGTTCATACGTGGTACAAACGAATGGTGCAAAAAAAATTTAAAAATTCCATGGTGGGGGGCTATCGTTTCACCAGCCCCCCCACTTTGTTTTTTAAATATCTCCAAAACTTTTGCGGTTCAAACGAAAAAAACCGAGTTCATTCCGGTTCATACGTGGTACAAACTAATGGTGTCTGAAAAATTAAAAAATTCCGTGGTGGGGGGCTGGTGAAATGCACCTACGCACTGTGTATGTAGGCAGATATTTCCGCAAGCTCAAGTAGCAGCATTCGCAGTTCAGATGGCAGCTTATCAGGATTTAAACGAATTTCGAAAATGTGGAAGAAAGTCAGTTGCGCGAATTTTTTTTTTTTTTTTTGATTGGAGGTTTAACGACCACCGTGAGCAACTCAATGGGCTATAAGCAGTCGCCCGTCCCTAATTTAGGGTCACTGGTTCTAGGGAAGGGAGAGAGCCAGTGCCGTAAGACAAACACAACATCCATGCCTCACCGGGATTCGAACCCGGACCCCGTTCGGACGAATGATCAGAGGCCATCGCTTAGACCACTGCGCCACCGGGGCGGCAGTTGCGCGAAAATATCGAGCATCATAATTCCACAGAGAGCCTGTTTGCCTGTGGAACGTAGATAGCGTCCTGCTACCGATGAATAATTTTATCTTACGTCGATGTCTATTTAAAGATTTGACAGTTCATTCTCAGACGTGCACCGCAAATTTTCCCCGAAGCTGTATTTGTCTTAAAAGAATTAATATCTGAAGGATTAATATGCTTTAATTGGCCACCATTTCGCTTATTTTCAGTAAGTGCCTTTAAGGCGAAAACAGTCTTTTCGTCTCTCGGTTTCTCATTTTGTTTTTTTGGTCGTGACACACGCTTGTCAGTTTCTCAGAAACATGTAGTTATCGCTAATGATGACATTCTTACATGTATGGGGCGCAGTACTGTAATCTTAAGTCAAAGCAGTGCAAATGATGTCATTTTGAAGCGAGTGGTAATATCTTCAACAGGGGAGATCATTTCTAAAGACTTATTTATTCGTGGTAATGATGCACTTTACAAACGCGAAAGAATCCAGTCGCTCATTTACGAGGAAAGGATTTTCGCAGAACTGCAGAGCGCATAACATCAAGTTTCCCGCTGATAAGACGATAATAAATACAAAGATGACAAATGAAGGGGGCAGCAGACGTTGGATTTTATGTTTTTGTAAAAGGGATGTTCTTCAAAGGTTTTGTACTTTCTCTTTTTTTTTTCCCCTGATATAAAAACCTCAGTACATAGTGAGGAGTTAGCAAGTACGAAATGCACAGTGAGGCAATTAAATAATGCGACTGAATGTTTTTAAACAAATGGGAAAGCAGGAAAATTTACTTGAATCTGTTTTATTCGAAATATTAGGTGTACAAATAAGCTTTAAAGCGTTTTTTGTGCGACGTATACCGCCAATTTACGTATCCGACATTCTCCCGCGTTGTTATCATGTGACCGTAACTGGTCCAGAGTATAAAATGTGACACAGAAATTTGCCCAACAGTCAAACGCACTTGCACGTCGGTAGGTGAAAGATGGCAAGCGATTACTGCATTTATTCGACACTGCGTTCGTTACGAATTTCATCGAAGGAAAAGTGCTGCAAAGGCACGTGCATCGATCTGTTCCGTGGGAGAATATTGTACCGAAACGCACGTGTGAATTTTGGTTTAGACGGTTTAAAGCAGGTGATTTTGATGTTAGCGATCGCGAACCTAGCGGCGCCCCGCAGGACGTTGCACATGAGGAACTGCAATCATTGCTGGATGAAGATTCGTCTCAAACGCAAAAGGAACTAGCTGAACAACTGGGGGTAACTCAACAAACCATTTCCAATCGTTTACGCGCAATGGGAAATATTCAGAAGAAGGAAAATGGGTGCCCCATGACCTGAGCCAAAGGAACAAGGATGAGCGTGTAATGAAGTCTTTGAATCTGTTAAATAAGCAACCCAGAAAGTCTTTCCTGTGGAAAATCGTTACGGGTGATGAAAGTGGATATGGTACGACAATTCCAAACGCAAAAGACACTGGGTAGACCCCGGAGAAGCAACGATTTCCACACCGAAACGCAATATTCATTCCAAGAAAGTTCTGCTGTGCATCTGGTGGGATATGAAGGGAGTGCTCTATTATGAACTATTTGGAACAGTGTCAAACGGTTACTTCTGATCGCTACAAGCAACAATAGCTGCACTTGAACTAGGGAAATCTGTCGGAAACTTCCATTTACAAGCAAAGGATTGCGTCCCGTGAAATTACTGCTTGACAACGTTAGGCCGCATGTCGCGAAATCGGTCAAGGAAACGTTATTGACGCTTGGCTGGGAGGTTTTGGATCACCCGGCATATAGTCCCGACATAGCCTCCTTCAGACTATCATTTGTTCCGATCGATGCAACACGGTTTGTCTACTGTACGGTTCCGGACATGTGACGAAGTGCAAAAATGGGTTGACGACTTCATCGCATCACACGACGAAGTATTCTTCATGGCTGTAATCCGTCAGCTGCCCGACCGATGCCAGAAGGTGATAGATAATGACAGCGTATATTTTGATTCGTCAAGGTATTGTTTTCTCCCAAACTACACGTTTCTTTGTCTTAAAACGCGTTAAAACTTATTTGTACACCTAATACATTTCTCCTGCGTTAATACAAGTGACACGATCAGCTAACGAAAGGAAGGACTTGCAGAGGTCATCTTTTGGTATGGAGTGCAGAGCTGATGTCACAGTTCTCTGTATGTCTTCAATGCCTTGAAAAAGTTTTCCTTTTTAAAGGCAGCTTTAATTTAGGGAACAGAAAGTCACACGGTGAGAAATCTGGAGAATAGGGGTATGGTTGAGCACATACACTTGCTTTCGAACCATAAATTGCTGTACACTGACTGCTTTGTGTGCAGATACGTTATCGTGAAGAAGGAACTATTGCCCATTTTTGCACTGAGGACTGACATGAACAATCCTCTTTCACAATCGTTCCAAAATGGATGTGTATGTATTGCCAGTGACAGCTTCAGGAATGAACTCGTGATGCAGAATTCCCTTGCTGTCGTAAAAACATGTTTTCTTGCTTTTGGACTTCGGTAACCTAATCTTTCCTTTGGGTGACCGTGGCGACTTCCACTGAGCATTCTGACGCTTCGTTTCAGGATCATAAAGAAAACACCATGTCTCGCAACCTGCCACAATGTTAGCAGAAAATTTTGCATAGTTTCTGCAGTCTCGAGGATGTCTTTGGCGTACTCCACTCGTGCAAGTTTCTAATCGTCTGACAAAGCATGCGGAACAAAATGAGCACAAACGTTTTATCTCTTCCCAAATGTTGCACTAAAATTTGACGACTGTTCTTATTAATATCGAGCTCGCATTCCAGCAACTTCAAGGTCACAGAACGACCACTTTTTATCCTTTCGCGAACTTTCTCAATGAGTTCAGACATGTGCACTGAAAACGGGCGTTCGGGCATTTCATTATTTTCCAAATCTTCCCGTCCATCCTTGAAACATGCGTACATCGGAATATTTGTGTACGAGATATACAATTAGCTCTATACACATCACGGAACAATTCAACTTTCTCTGATGCAGTTTTTTTTCTGTTGAAGGTTTAACGACCACCGTGAGCAACTCAATGGGCTATAAGCAGTCGCAGTCCCTAATTTAGGGACGCTAGTTCCAGGAAGCGGAGAGAACCAGCGCCGTAAGACACACAACATCCATGCCTCACCGGGATTCGAACCCGGATCCATCTCGTACGAATGATATTAAAAAAAAAAATAGTCTCATTACTTAAATGTCCGCACTGTGTAGCCTATTTCAAACTTCCCAACGCAGAATTTTTCAAATCGGACTAATAGTTGCAAAGATATGGCCTCCACAGACGGACGGACGGACAAACCAATAACATAAGCACGATATTTTTTACAAAAGAAGTGCTAAAAAAAAAAAAAAAAAAAAGAAAGATACGGGAGAAAGAAAAATAGCTGCAAACAGCCAGCTAGAGAAAAGCACTCATCATTTCGCTCGTCTATGGTTCGCAGGGGACGTCATTGGAATGATGCCAGACATTGGATTACAAAAGGGCTCTGAAGGCGAATTCAGAGTAAATACGTCTAACATGATTTTATAAACATACGCATAACACAAATTAAACATTTATCGATCAGCAAAAATTTTCAATAATTTCGCATTTTTCGGAGCCTCAGAACTTGCTCACACTAACGGAAAGTTATATATTAAAAATATGCTATTTGAACAAAAAATGTATGATAAAAATCTAAGTGAAATTTCTCCATTCAACTTTTGGAAATAAGAGTTCAAATAGCTCTATAAAAAAAATTAAAGCAATAGATTCAACTAAGAACTCAGAATTGTTTACATTTAAGTTTAACAATTTGCCGTGTAAGTTATACAGACGTCTCTACAGCTCTTATTTTATATATCGTATCTATCTCTCTCTCTCTCTCTCTCTCTCTCTCTCTCTCTATATATATATATATATATAGGGCGTTCAGAAAGTTCTAAGCCTGACCTTGAAAGCAGTGGTGGGTGGCTGATAAGTATTGCATCATCCTTCAGTTATATTGTGTGTGTGCAAAAGCTCTACCCGTTTTTCTAATAGATGCAAATTGCGATCGGAGTAGTTACGTCGCAGATGACGCTGCGATGCCGAATTTTCGGCCAATAAAGCGTGGAGTATATAGAGGCACTAAGTTTGTCAGAGTAAATCATTCGTAAAGGAAATCACGGACGGTGTAACATTAGACATTGTTTACTTTACGAGTTCGATAAAGGCAGTACCGCAGCATCTGTCAAGTGTATGGGGAGGACGCAGTTGATGATAGCACATGTCGCAGTTGGTTTCGGAAATTCCGGGACGGAGACAATCTGTTAAGATCAACCACGTCCTGGACGTCCATCCGTGGTTTCCGACGAGGATGTGGACCAAGCCATAACAAATGACCCACATCCAACCGTTCAGGAACGAGAGAAAACGTTGTCGGTACACAGAACAACAGTCGAAAAACGGATGCATGCGCTTGGGTTCCACACCAGCTTTCTGCAAAGCAACGAGAGGAGAGAATTCGTATCTGTTTCTTTGCTTTCTCGTCACAGAAATGAACCGGTTTTTTTTTTTTGTTTTTTTGAGGTTTAACGACCACCGTGAGCAACTCAATGGGCTATAAGCAGTCGCCAGTCCCTAATTTAGGGTCACTGGTTCCAGGGAAGGGAAAGAGCCAGTGCCGTGAGACAAACAACATCCATGCCTCACCGGGATTCGAACCCGGACCCCTTTCGGACGAATGATCAGAGGCCATCGCTTAGACCACTGCGCCACCGGGGCGGCGAACCGTTTTTGGGACGAATTGTAACGAGTGATGAGAAATGGGTACTGTACCGTAATGTAAAGACTCGACGGACTGTGTGCCAAGGTGCGGAACCTGCTCCATCGACCTCAAAAGGAGGACTGCATCCCAAAAAGGTTTTGTTGAGTGTTTGGTGGGATGTCCAGGGAATAATCCACTGGGAGGTGTTGGCACCTAACCGAACGATAAATACTGACCTCTACTGCCAACAGTTGGACAGATTGACAGAACAACTGACATCGAAGCGGCCAGCACTCGTCAATCGCAAAGGCGTTATCCTTTATCATGATAACGCCAGACCTCATGCTGCTTTAATCACTCGGCAAAAATTACTGGACTTTGGTTGGGAAGTGTTACCTCACCCAGCGTATTCCCCTGATCTGACACCTACGGACTACCATTTTTTTCGATCATTACAGAACGCCTTCGCTCTCCAAACCTTCGATGATGTGGACGATGTGAAAACGGTATTTCATTACTTTTTTGAATGAAACACAGGAGTTTTTTCCGGCGTGGGATTCACCTACTGCTAGAGGTCATACAGAATGATGGCAATTATGTGAAATCCTAAGTACGTTATTTGCTGTATTCTCCTTTCCTTGTAGCCTACAAAAACGGGTAGAACTTATGCACACACCCAATATAACAACCACGCTACGGCGCCACAATGCGTTGATGTCTATAAAGTGACAATGGAAGAGCTACAGATGAAATTGCAGAACCAAGCGGTGATTGAATTTTTCATGAAGGAAGGTGAAACACCATGCAGTATTCATGAATGTATGTATGGTCCAGGTGTACGGTAGTGCAGCTTCGTATGCCAGTAAAAAGATGGGCTGACCGTTAGTTCGAGATGGGTCAGGGTTCGAATCCCGGTGAGGCATGGCTGTTGTGCTTGTCTTACGGCAGTCGTTCTCTCCTTTCCCTGGAATTAGTGGTCGTAAACTAGGGACAACAGAATTCTTATAGGCCATTTAGTTGCTCACTGTAGTCCTAAAACCTTCAATCAACATGTTAGCCATAACTGGCATCTCGATGAGGATACCAGATTTCAAATCAATGTCATACCAAATCTTATGAGAGTTTATCATCAGTCTATAACTGGAATGTACTCACTCGCACCCACTCAAAGATAACTGCGAAAATTTACTCAGAAGAAGAGGAGGAGGAAGAAGCATTGAATAACTCAATTTTAAAATATTTTTAAACAGATAAGTTGCGAAACAACTTATCTGTTCAGAAAAAGTTACTTAACGTATCGGACGCCACGGTCGATTTCCTGTGTTCATTTAATCTTTGAGTGTCAGCGACGCGTCTAAGCGCGTACAAAGTTTTCTTTTACCCAGTGTCAGCGACGCGTTCAAACCTTTCCTTTACCCAGTGTCAGCGACGCGTGCAAACCTTTCCTTTACCCAGTGTCAGCGACGCGTGCAAACCTTTCCTTTACCCAGTGTCAGCGACGCGTTCAAAGCTTTCCTTTACCCAGTGTCAGCGACGCGTTCAAAGCTTTCCTTTACCCAGTGTCAGCGACGCGTGCAAAATTTTCCTTTACCCAGTGTCAGCGACGCGTGCAAACCTTTCCTTTACCCAGTGTCAGCGACGCGTGCAAACCTTTCCTTTACCCAGTGTCAGCGACGCGTGCAAACCTTTCCTTTACCCAGTGTCAGCGACGCGTGCAAACCTTTCCTTTACCCAGTGTCAGCGACGCGTGCAAACCTTTCCTTTACCCAGTGTCAGCGACGCGTGCAAACCTTTCCTTTACCCAGTGTCAGCGACGCGTGCAAACCTTTCCTTTACCCAGTGTCAGCGACGCGTGCAAACCTTTCCTTTACCCAGTGTCAGCGACGCGTGCAAACCTTTCCTTTACCCAGTGTCAGCGACGCGTGCAAACCTTTCCTTTACCCAGTGTCAGCGACGCGTGCAAACCTTTCCTTTACCCAGTGTCAGCGACGCGTGCAAACCTTTCCTTTACCCAGTGTCAGCGACGCGTGCAAACCTTTCCTTTACCCAGTGTCAGCGACGCGTGCAAACCTTTCCTTTACCCAGTGTCAGCGACGCGTGCAAACCTTTCCTTTACCCAGTGTCAGCGACGCGTGCAAACCTTTCCTTTACCCAGTGTCAGCGACGCGTGCAAACCTTTCCTTTACCCAGTGTCAGCGACGCGTGCAAACCTTTCCTTTACCCAGTGTCAGCGACGCGTGCAAACCTTTCCTTTACCCAGTGTCAGCGACGCGTGCAAACCTTTCCTTTACCCAGTGTCAGCGACGCGTGCAAACCTTTCCTTTACCCAGTGTCAGCGACGCGTGCAAACCTTTCCTTTACCCAGTGTCAGCGACGCGTGCAAACCTTTCCTTTACATAGTGTCAGCAACGCGTGCAAACCTTTCCTTTACCCAGTGTCAGCGACACGTGTAAACCTTTCCTTTACCCAGTGTCAGCGACACGTGTAAACCTTTCCTTTACCCAGTGTCAGCGACACGTGTAAACCTTTCCTTTACCCAGTGTCAGCTACGCGTCTAGCGCGTGCAAACCTTTCCTTTACCCAGTGTCAGCGACGCGTCTAGCGCGTGCAAAGCTTTTCCAACTCACTGACGTGGTAAGTCTATGAACAGATGCGTCGTGGACACTCAAAGGGTTAGCAGGCGCAATGTACACAAAATAGTGCATTAATTGTTTTCACCATATCTATGCTTCAGTACAAGAATGATAAAAAGTGTTTTTTGCCATATTTTATTTTTTGAATAAATACAGACGTCAAACATATTTGGCTTTAATGCATCCAAGAAAAATGCACAGAAATCGCCTTTTTCTTATTATTAGCTTCATAGGGTAACTTGAAGAAGCTGGACTCCACGTTCTGTTAATCAATTTCAATACTTACCATTGATTTGATCAGAACGAACTTACAATAAATCTTAGACTATATTTGTAGTGAATTGAAACACTTAGATTTCCAAGAAAAGTCCACATAACACGTTTTCGTGCACGAACCACGAAAGTCCATTTATGTTTTTGCTGGTGTGGAGTCTTCACTGGTTTTCACCGAAAACCACAATGCTTGCGTTAAAATCAATAAAATGCTGGAAGTCCACCGAGAGAGTTTGCAAATGAAAAAGAATCATGCTAGTCCACAGGACGTGAGATTGCACTCTGACATTTTCATTTGTTTCCAGAAAGTCCACAAAATGTTTGCAAATACTAATCGTGGAATTCTTCAGATGTGTTAACCAAGAATAATCGCAGACAACCACCTCATGTGTTTAAAACTAGAACTGCGGAACTTCACTGGAAGCATTTGCCTGGCTTCCATTGCATTGAATTCCTTGAATGTCCACATTTTTGCAAATACGAACCTTGGATGTTCACACCACGCGCTAAAAACTCAAATACCACTGATTTTCATGGATTTCCACAGGTGTTTTTGTGTTGTAAATGTATAACCATATAACCCAGAAAAAATGTTGCTTCACGAGAAAACATGACTTTTCAGAGGCAGTAAGTACTTCATAGCCATATATTTGCACCACTATGAAACCCCGAATGACAAGAACAGTTGAGAAGTATTGAACACATTTTAAAATTCTTAGGAAGTTGTGAAATATTTCAAGACATCCAATTGCTTTACAGAAGTAATAACTGACTCAAGAGCTTTCAATTGAATATTAAACTTTAATTTAGATTTTTAAGTATATACATTAAGTTATCACCATCACAAACCTATGTACAAATATGGCTGATTATTGACACGAAAATGAAGGCTTTTTTAAACTCTATTTCTAGGTTTCTCTTTCAAGGGAGGTTGAAGAAATGTTTTTGGTGAGTTCAGAGAAACCCCTTCACAAGAATAAATAACATTTTCTAGAAAAGTAGCCATGGTGTCCTACGATATTTGCAATATCTGCGAAAACTGTTTTAGAGGTATTTAACGCACATTTAAGACCACACTGCATACATTTTAGAATGTGGAATATCGTATGTACAGTATATGAACATTTATAAACGGAAATGATTAAAACTTCTTTTCGATCAGTTTACCAAGAAGGATTTCTTTGTTCTATGAATCAGCCATATTCGTTGATACAAACTAGACTGATTTTTTAATTTCTGAAATTCAAAAAACTAAATGCAGGTCGTAACATTTTGCAGTTCCAAAATGATCATGTTTCAAGTGAAAATTATTTAAAGCCAAATGAGAAAATTAAGCAGATATTTTAAAAATATTCATACAGCGCAGATTTCCTACCATCCTTTGAGAAAAGCTCAATCTTACAAGATATACGAATACTTTTATGTGTGGATAATAAATATTAGGAACTAAAGTATTTCGTTAATTTAAAAAAACTGCTACTGTATAGTTCTTAATCGGTTAGTGGACATAATTTAATAGGAATAGGGGGAGTACAATAAAGAATCCTTTAGAAAATAACATTTAAGAGGAAACGTTTACGCAATCTTTCACTAATCTGACGTTAAGATGATAAAAATGGATCAGTAATTAATTTTTGTTGTTCGGATTCAATTAGTTAAAAGTGCGTACACTCACCCTATATTTCAGTTAGATCTTTCTGAAGGGCGGAGGGCACTTATAGTTTAAGAAGGTGATCCCGGATCTTTGAAGAATCCCAGTTCGCTCAAGACTTCAGTTGTTCGACGTATCAATTGGTTTTTATATCTCCAAATGGTGGTATCGCGAGTTGTGTAATTTCGGTAGTCTGTGCAAGTCTTCTTCAAGGGACCCACACAATCCTTTCTGTAATGCTGCATCTGAGCCAATGATGTATTGACTGAATACGTCGTGCACTGACCAAAGCAGTTTAGGGGGAAATGGTTATGCAAGGATACGACACGTTCAGTGTTGTGGAAACACTTAACATACGACCCGGGTTTGGTAAAATTCTTAGAACGAAGGACGTGTTGAAGCATATGAAGATACCTTGGAATTCCCTCTTCATGAGCATTATGAGTCATTTCTTCACCATCTTGAAGATCATCGAGAAAATACACATTACGAAAATTGTAACTAGCTCTTGTGTAATTTTTCTCCTGAAGAGCTGTTCGTAATACTTCTTGCATAAGATCCTTCCAAGTCTCATGCTTCAAAGGCATAATCACTTCATCTATGTCCAGCAGGGCTAGGTGCTCGTATGTGTAAAGATTCTTATAAAGACAATCATTGTATGGAATCAGTTCATTTTGTCTCTTGTGCACCAGCTTAGATTTCAAATAAAGATGACGGAATCCTGGCAAGTTAGGCTGATTACCGGGAAGTGTTATTGGAGTGAGTTCCACGATGCCTCTTTTCACGTAATAAGAAAGTACTTTCGAAATATTAGGATGGATTTCTAGCTCATACAAGAATATTTTTTGCACCAAGGATATTGAGAATCTCAATCCATTCAACGAGTCTCACACTAATATCTTCATACAAAAAATCAAGTCCTTTGACGCAGACTGCAAAATCTTCTTTTGCTTTTGGTCTTTGATTCATCACACGCAGGTTATTAGTTGCTTTATCACATTTTCTTTCAACCAAAGATACTGACGCTGGTACGTTCCCGGAAATCTTGCTTTGAATCGGGACTGGGCAAGAAATTAAGAATGGTTGGAGTATCCCGTCCTTATAATTTCCCCATTTATTGTACCATATATATGTATAAGTTGCCCTTGAAAAATATTCTTGACTTTCGTTGGACACAGCGTTATACCAGAACTGACAGTACGTGGGTAGTGGAGAAATTCTGTCGACCATTCCAAGGATTCTCACAAAAGGAACGTTACCAGCACGCTTCCTGTCATCAAAATAAGCCCCATAGAGATAAAATGTACCATTGCTTGTGGTCAGTCTCTGCCAGTAAATATTATTGAAATCT
Source organism: Macrothele yani (assembly GCA_039090855.1). Lineage (NCBI taxonomy): Eukaryota > Metazoa > Arthropoda > Arachnida > Araneae > Macrothelidae > Macrothele > Macrothele yani. Next base: position 124,401,241 of record CM076996.1, read on the forward strand.
AAATCATAAAGACTGGGAAATTTTGAGCAAGATGATTTGCTGCTAGTCGGACGCGATTTAGCCTCAGACCAGTATGCAAGCGGTAGGTTAGACTGACTGGACAATACCTTCAGTAAATCTTTTTCGCTAAGCGGCGGAGATTCGTCAACGCTAGGCTTTAACTGAAGAAAGACGTCTTCCACATCTTTCTTGTTGCTCTCATGAGAATAATCGGGAACATTTTCTTGTTGTAGAAGTTCTCTGTGGCCAATATGAGACGTAAGGTACGTGAACGCACCCTGGTGGCGATTCAAATGAAACACCAAGTAGCACAGGCACATCCAAAACAGACTAATGACGAGGAGACGTCGGATATGAATTCTAGTCGGCAGCAGCCGGAAAGAGAAGTTCTGAAGTAAGTTAGCCATTGGAACTTCTAGGTCTTGTACCAGTTCGGACCTGAAAAAGAAAATTATATAACGTCAAAATTAACTTCGAAAAAAATCAAATAATCAGGTTTACGGATACAAATTAAAGTTGCAGTTGTACAGGGTGTTTCACTCACTCTCGGCAACTGAATTTTCCTTATAATGGACGTAATTCAGCAAAATTTGACAAGGACCGACCTTTGTGTACGAGAAGCATGATGCTCTCAGAGCAAGTGTTTCAAGTGGTCGTCCTTAGCATTAAGGCATGCCTGCACACGCCTCTTCATGTTACGGAAGGTATTCACGAACACATCGGGAGAGACAGTCTCAATTTCCCGCCGAATGTTTTCCTGCAGTTCCAGGAGAGTCTTGTTGCAATACACTTTCCCTTTCAGCATGCTCCATAGGAAGAAATCCGGTGGGGTAAGGTCAGGAGACCTTGGTGACCGAAGTCCCTTAGAAAGGACACGATCTTCAAAGCAGGAAACAATTTCAGCCATGCTGACATTGGAGGTGTGGCAAGTGGCACCATCTTGCCGAAAACAGCCAGTATGGAGTTCCACGTCGTCCTACTGATTCACAAACTCGTGGAAGGTTTCCATGTAGACTGCGATATCCACCTTTGTATTGTAAGAAGATTGGACCAATAATGGGGCGCCGCGACAGGGCACATCACACGCCAATTTTTTCATCAGGTATCTCATATGCACGGTGTTAGGATTCTCACTTGACCAAATACGGCTACCTGGGAATCGCTACTCTCCAGCCCATGTGTCGCGCCTGCGCTAAGTGAAGGCCGATTACGTATTTGTTGTCCTCGGCGGTTAGCTGACCATACTTCTCATACATCTAGGTAGGCCCGTGTCAAATTTCACTGAATTACGTTCATTCGTTTGCAAGTTTAAGGAAAAATCAGGGGGCCGAGAGTGAGTGAAACACCCTGTATTTCAAGAAAGTGCTAACGCACGAACTCCTTTTATAAAGGCTATGTGCACTATAACGAAGTAAATTTCTCCATTTTTGGTTCACGCCGGGGATCGAACCCGAGTCCTCTTATTCCGGAACAAGTCGCTCTACCAACTGAGCTACGCAGACGTTCGTTCTCGCTGCTACCTGCCTTTATGTCGTGTGCGGCATGCGGGGCAGGCACGTCATATATATATATCCCCCCCCCCCCCCAAAGAGGGCCGGGCGCATGGCCTACGGGTCAGTCGGGACCATGTATCGTTGTAGGCAGCGATCTCCTGAAGGGCAGGTAACCGCAAACAACCCGTTAGGTTGTTTGCGGTTAGCTGCCCTGTTTTCTTTAATTCGAACCAATTAAAAACTGTGCTTCTATTTGATACAATTGTCTATAATGAGGATAAAGTTTTTCTTCTCCCTCCTGACGTTTTTCAAATCTTCTAGTTCTTTATACATAAACTTTCCCACTCCGATTGACACCCTTTTGGAATCCGATACAACGTATCAAAAAGTAGAAACCTTATTATGCTTTCATGTAAGTTTACAGTTGCCTCCGTGACTTGTGCATCAAAAGCTTTTGAGTTTAAAGTGTACGAGAACTCTATAAAAACACTTCTCTCTAAGGTGGTGTCGCTTTTGCGGCCACTTCCTTATCGCAGTCTGAGAACAGGTGTGGATGCAGTGGGGACAGACGTAGTTTTTGCTGCCACTTCCTTATCGCAAAAGTTAATTCCAGTTTAAAGATTTCATCGTAGTCTGAGATATCACTTTCTTATCGCAAAGGTTAATTCCAGTCTTCCTTATCGCAGTCTGAGATATCACTTCCTTATCGCAGTCTGAGAACAGGTGCAAATGCAGTGGGGACAGACGTAGTTTTTGCGGCCACTTCCTTATCGCAGTCTGAGAAAGGTGTCGATACAGTAGGGACAGACGTAGTTTTTGCGGCCACTTCCTTATCGCAGTCTGAGAAAGGTGTCGATACAGTAGGGACAGACGTAGTTTTTGCTGGCCACTTCCTTATCTTAGTCTGAGAACAGGTGTACATATAGTAGGGACAGACAAGTGTTTTTAACAGAAAGATAGAAGCTTCGAAATTGTTAACTTCCTTTCATAATTTACTTAGGCTTAGGTCTGGCAGAGTTCACACTCGCAAGACAACTCTGGTGTGGTAAAAAGTCATTTTCTTCTGTATATTTTTGGCTGATTTCTTTTTTCGTTTTACTCATTTCTCAACATTTTTGTGAATTCTTTTAATATTTTTTATGCTACTACGTTTATGACAAGGATAGTGTTCTTTCGAGCAATTCCACATTATCGAGCCATTCTGATTCTTCCTTTCTATGCTATATCGAAGACCATTAATACACGGTTGAGTCCCATTATTGTGACTACCAGCTAATACCCAGAGTAACTGCCGTGTGCAGTGCGGACAGCAGCTAGACGTGCTGGGAGTGACTCAATGAGGTGCTGGAAAGTGTTCACAGGTATGTGGAGCCATGCTGACTGCTGTGCATCAGACAGTTGCTGGAGTGTGCGTGGTGGAGGATCCATAAAGCGAACAACACGATCGAGGTGGTCCCACAGATGCTCAATTGGGTTTAGGTCTGGGGAATTAGGGGGAGCAGAGAAGTACTTTGATATCTTCATCGTGCTCTTCCAACTACTGACATTTCTAGCTGTGTGACACGTCGCATTTTCCAGCTGGAAGATCCCATGCGCCCCAGGGAAGACGACAATTAGAATGTATAGATGTACGTGGTCTGCAAGGATGGATTCATAACGAATTCGGTTCATAGTGCCTTCCACAGGTATGAGTGGACCCAGAGATCAGCCCCCACCAGCTGGTGTTCTTCCAGCAATGGCTGAAGAATGTTTGTTCTCCGATGTTTCTTGCCTTAAATGCCAACGTCCGTCCGTTCGATGAAGCAGAAAACGTGACTCATCGGAAAATGCAATCCTTTGCCAATCAGCGGAGGTCCTATTCCGATACTGCCGAGCAAATGTAAGCCTTTTCTGCCGATGCACTTTCGTTAGCATAGGTGCAGTGACCATCCGTCTGCATCGGAACCCCATACGTAGCAGGGTTCACTGAACTGTCGTTTTAGTTACACTTCCGGTAGCCCCCTGGTTCATTCGGCCAGTGAGTTGCCCCACTGTAGCGTGTTGACCGGCCCTCACGCACCTTCGAAGCAGACGTTCACCGCTCATATCAATGGCACGTGGTGCTCCGCAGTTTACACGTCGCTTATTCGCAATGGTACCATTCTCCAATCACGCGACTGTTTCAAAAATACGCTGCCACCCTTGGCCCGAAAGCTGATAATAATCTCTTTTTGCAAATCTAATATATCGCTCCTTTTATCCATGATAGCAACGAGTGATGTACCCTAGAATGCCTACACAGCACACCTTTATTTATATACCCTACAAGCCAGTTTACGAAACTTTCCTTCTTTCATTGGCTACGCGTTGTTGACGTCAGAAGTTGGAGGTGGTCACAATAGTGTTACTCGACTGTGTATAAAAGCACACGGTTTATTTTTTTGATTCCTCAATGACTTTAAATGATTCTATTGCTGAGCATGCAAAACGATACGCACTCTAAAACGAATTGTAATGAAATGTCCGTCCCAAGTGATTTGTCAAAGTGGGCGCTTTATAACCATACGATGTCTTGTCTCCTCCGGCATTCGGTGGTGGGGGGAACAACACAAATAGCACGGATACTTGGATCTTTATCTTAAACTGAAAGTGCCCGAAGGAGCAGCCCCCGTCCTATCTCGAAAGGGGGAGTCGAAATACCAGAGGCCGCATAAGCTTCAGTTTTCAACACTGTCTGCAAAAGCGAATGCTTCACCTCAAACGCCTAAAAACTACGTGTGGTTAAATGTTTACTGTTTTTGCAATATTGAACTGCAGATTACAGGTTTAAGGTGCCATAGATCAATAACATGTTTGAAATACCTGCATAATAAAATGGAACTCTTACTGTGACGTGAAAACAACAACTCAACTTTGGTTTCAAGGTAAACATACACTATATAATCAAAAAGTATCCGCACACCCATTTTGAGTAGGGGATTTGTCCATATACGACAGTCACTGCCCATACAGTTATAAAAAACAACCCGCATGTGTCCTCACAAACATCATAGACAAGCATGAATAATGAGCTGTACTGCAGAGCTTAGTGACTTTCAACGTGCCGCCCCGGTGGCACAGTGGTCTAAGCGATGGCCTCTGATCATTCGTCCGTAAGGGGTCCGGGTTCGAATCCCGGTGAGGCATGGATGTTGTGTTTGTCTTACGGCACTGGCTCTCTCCCGATCCCTGGAACCAGTGACCTTAAATTAGGGACGGACGACTGTTTATAGCCCACTGAGTTTTGCACGGTGGTCGTTAAACCTCCAATCCAAAAAAAAAAAAAAGACTTTCAACGTGATGCGGTAATAGGCAGGAACGTCGCAAGGCTTTGAAATCAGGGTGGTCGACGGGTAGGAGAGTATTATTTTTTCTGGGGAAGGTTTGATAACTAAATATACGAAACACTGAAAGGAAAAAATTTTAATGCTTTTTACTACCGGCTACAAAGGAATTCGGCGACCCCGCCCCACTCCATGCGTGAGTTCGACCACTGTTTTAAATAAAAGTCGCCCGAATATCTTAAAGCTGTTCACGCGCTTTAAGAAAGAGGCAGAAAACAGCGACTTCGTAAATCAAACAACTTTCTTGAATTTAGAATCTGAGAGAAGACAATTGTTAAGTTGGACTAAAGAATTAATATACAGTCGAGTCACATTGTGTGACCACCTACTTTTGACGCCAACAGCGCGTAGCCAATGAAAGAAGGCGCGTGTCGTGAGCTGGCTTGGAGGGTGTATAACGTGTGCGCTGTAGGCATTCTAGGGTGTAACACTCGTTGCTGTCATGGATAAAAGGAGCGATTTATCAGATTTGCAAAAAGGGATGATTATCGGCTTTCGGGCCAAGGGTGGCAGTATTTCTGAAAAGGCGCAGTTTGTGAACTGTTTGCGTGATGCTGTGGTTAAAGTGTACCGTGATTGGAGAAATGGCATAATTGCGCATAAGCGACGTAGAAACTGCGCGGAGCACCATGTGCCATTTATGTGAGCGGTGAACGTCGGCTTCGAAGGTGCGTGAGGGCCGATCAAAACCGCTACAGTGTAGCAACTCACTGACCGAATGAACGAGGGAGGTTACAGGAAGTGTGTCTAAAACAACAGTTCAGCGAACCCTGCTGCGTACGGGGCTTTCATGCAGACGAATGGTCACTGCACCTATACTAACGAAGGTGCATCAGCAGAAAAAGGCTTACATTTGCACAGCAGTATCGCAATTAGATCTCCCACTGATTGGCAAAGGATTGCCTTTGTTGAGTCACGTTTTCCGCTTCATTGAATGGGTGGATGTTGGCATATAAGGCGATAAACATTGGAGAACAAACACTCTTCAACCATTGCTGGAAGAACACAAGCTGGTGGGGGCAGCGTTATGCTCTGGAGAATGTTTTCGTGGCATTCTCTGGGTCCACTCATACCTGTAGACGGCACTATGGACCGAATTCCTTATGAATCCATCCTTGCAGACCACGTACACCCATACATGCTGATTGTCTTCCCTGGAGCGGATGAGATCTTGCAGCACGACAATGCAACGTGTCAAACAACTAGAAATGTCCGAGAGTGGTTGGAAGAGCACGATGAATACTTTGAAGTACTTCCATGGCTCCCCTAATACCCCAGACATAAACCCAATTGAGCATCTGTGGGACAACCTCGATCGTGTTGTTCGCTCTATGGATCCTCCAGCAGCTGTCAGATGCACTACAGTCATCATTGCTCCACAAACCTGTGAACACCTTTCAGCATATCTGAGCCACTCCCAGCCCGTCTAGCTGCTGCCCGCGCTGCACACAGCGGTAACTATGGATATTAGCAGGTGGTCACAATGTGACTTGATCGTGTAGCTGTCTTCATGAACTGGAAGCCACTGGAGATATTAGGAAATGTTTACACATGCTTTCCTACGTTCCTAAATTAGAGTAATAGGACTAAATTCCATATGTATGATACTGTTCTATACATACATTACTGTACATAAATACTGTTTAGAACAAAATATAAAATAAAATTACAGAAATTACTGTTTAGAACAAAATATACGTATTTAGGAAGTGCGTTAGGAGTTTTTTGAAGTTAGTGTTCAGGAACTTTTTGCTCACCATGTGTATACACTCATGCTGCGGTTCTTGTTGCCACTCCTATCTTCACGAGTAGACGCGTTCCACAGCACGTAGTAGGGACGTCACCTACCAGCGGGAATATATGCACTGCTAGCCACCCAAAATGCAACACCAAGAAGGGCACGAGATAGCAAAGCCAGATTTACTGGACTCATGACAACAGATACAAAGATGAAACGATTGAGCTTACAGGCCTGTGCTACTTGCGGAACACGCAAACATCAATAGTTCGTGTGGCCCCCACGGCTGGCAGTAACGGCAGCTACACGCCGCGACATCAAACGAAAGAGGCTTTGGATGTGGTCTTGGGGTATGTCGGTCCAGGCTGCTTCCACACATTGCCACAGTTCATCAGGCGTAGCCGCGGGTGGTGCTTGCCGGGCCACTCGGTTGCCGATCAGCGACCAGACGTGTTCGGTATGCGACATATCGGGAGAACAGACGGGCCGTAAAGAATTGTTGCACGATACGTGCCACGTGCAGGCGCGCATTGTCCTGTTGAAACGTGGCCGCTGGCAGGTCCTGCAGGTAAGGAAGGACTACAGGCTCCAAAACGTCGGAGATGTAGCGGTGACGGTTGAGTGTACCGGCGATGCGTACCAGAGGGGTGCGGGTGTCATATGCAATTGCGCCCCAAACCATAACGTCAGGCGACGGACCGGAATGGCGATGCATACATAATGAAGGCGTCATACAGTCTCTCGCCGCGGTGCCGCCACACGCGGATCCGACCATCGTGGTGTCGCAGGCAGAAGCGGGATTCGTCGGAGAAGACAATGTCGTGCCATTCCGTAGTCCAGGTGCGGCGTTCAACGGCCCACTGCCGCAGCACTCGCCGGTCGTGTAACGTCAATGGTAATCGGAGCAATGAGCGCCGTGCGACATGTCCCCGCTCCTGCAGACGACGTCGAACGGTACGTGCTGACATAGGTTCTTGCGCAAAACACCCTAATTCCTGCGCTAACGTTCGTGATGTGGCGGTGCGAGCCGTCAATGCCCGCCGAACAACATGCCGGTCTTCTCGTTCGGTGGTGTGCCGCGGCTATCGCTCACGTCGGTCGGTCGGTCGGTCCGTCCGTCCGTCCCTCCTGCACCCACCGAATCCATACTCGCCTCATGTGGCTGGATGTCGTCCCACACGGGCGCCGATGTCTCGGTACGATAAACCGCTGTCGCGATAAGCCACTATTCGTCCTCTGTCGAACTCCGAAACGTGCTGGAATGACTGTCGTATTCTGCGACGAGGCATCAGAAAGCTTCCCACGCACAGGTGCGGTAGCACAACGCACTTCCACTACTTACACCCAGCCTTCTGTGCGCCCTTCTTATAGTGCTTCTCGGTGGCGTGCCGGGCGCACATGATTTGCATATGCCCTGCAATGCTAATCGTTTGCATGTCCTCTCGCGGGCGACGCATGCTGCGAATTTCAGGCCAATCGGATGCTTCCTTCTTTGTGTTGCATTTTGGGTGGCCAGCAGTGTATGTATTGGATATATACATTCCCCCCCCCCACTTACCCCCAATAGTCCACCAGCTCTTAACTGCAGGCGCCGCCACAGTACAAGGGTCGCTACCATAATAGGAAGAGCTAGATCCAGTTATTGGTGTTAATCTTTTAGCTTCTGATGGGCATTGCCACATTCCTGCCACTGGCTAACCTTATTTCAAGGGATTAGAGTTTCCCTTTCTGAGCTAGAAGATATTTATCCTCTTAAATGATTTTTGACCCAACATCAATTTCACGTATGTTCCGCGTGTTTACACATTTGTTCAGATGAATTCTGAAATCTCCCAGAAAACAGTTTAAAAGCACTGTCTGTTTTTAATTTCCCTTCTCTTAGAAAGGAAAATTAGTTTCTTCATTGAAATATTTCTTCCGCTGGGGCCAGATTTGCGAAGGAGTGACGTAACATGTTGCACACACTCATAAGGGTTGACTTGGACCTTAGACATGAAGTAGCAGCTGTATTTTTCTCTACAACAAGCAGAAACAGATTCTGTTACCATAAAAACTGTTCTAATGTGATAATTCAGGCTACATTTTGGACCTTCCTATATTTCTGAAAGCGAATTTCTTAAGCCGCTCTCTGTCTATCCGATATTTAACTCCGAATTTTCGAGGAAGCTTTTCTTTGCAAGACTGATGAATTTCCGCTTTGCTACATTAAAGCTGATTTAGATTATTATATCTTAAATCAGCATTTCCTTAAAATGATTTCTTAGGATGCATATCAATTGGCCGGGCTGAAGAGTTATTATTTTAATGTACCTCCCTTTAAACTGGCTTTAAATAAAATATATTAACCCATAGTTGCCCAGCGCTGGTGAAACAGACTGGAACTAAGGAAAAGAGATTTAAATACTCCACCGACTGCTCGGGATAATCAATATGTTATCGCATCATTAATCTAGGAGTCAATATAAATGTCGGCGTAGTCAGGAAGATGAAATTCGAAGTTTGATGGACTCTTTACTTAAAGATTTCCTCATCTGACGTTGTTACATATTTGGCAAAGAGATTGTATACTCAAATGCTAAAATAAATACCGACAATGGATTAGTTTTCATGTTTGTCAGCATGATTACCTCTGCGCGTGGGTTGCCATTGTCCGCAGATCATGGAATGTGGGTTTTAGGCGTAATAGATTTCGTGTATTGCAGGAAGTTAAAGGCACGGGGGTAAAGGGCAGAAGCCACAGTAGATCCTGAATGCCGTGCCTGAACGTCCTCAATTCCTAGTTTCCCCAACTCACTTTTTAAGTGCCGAAGCTGCGCCAAACTTAGCAGGTGGCCAGCCAAGCTGATGTACGCCTGTGGTGTCAAGATGAGCATCAGAGTAGGTGGATTATTTTGTTTACTTTCCTTTGTCACGTGGATAAATGGAGAATGAAGGATATGCAAACATTCCCGTCAATGGTCAATTGTTGGAAAGAAACTTCCTCCCCTTTTCCCAGCAGGGCCCCAAGACAAGAAGTTGATATAAGAAAGCAGAGTACTTACACATCCTTTTCGTTAGAGTATATTGCGGCGGTCCAACCTTTGACTTCTCTTCAAAATCAAAATTTTTTGGATAAAAATATATAGGATGAATATATTAGGTGTACAAATAAGTTTTAAAGCGTTTGAAGACAACGCAGCATGCAATTGAGAGAAAACAACAATACCTTCAACGAATCAAAATACACGCCGCCATTACCTATCACCTTCCACCATCGGTCGGGCAGCTGACGGATTCCAGCCATGAAGAATACTTAGTCGTGTGACGCGATGAAGTCTTCAACCCATTTTTGCACTTCGTCACATGTCCGGAACCGTACAGTAGACAAACCGTGTTGCATCGATCGGAACAAATGATAGTCTGAAGGAGGCTATGTCGGGACTATATGCCGGGTGCTCCAAAACTTCCCAGCCAAGCGGCAATAACGTTTCCTTGACCGATTTCGCGACAAGCGTTGTCATGCAGCAATTTCACGGGACGCAATCCTTTGCCTGTGAATGGAGGTTTCAGACACATTTCCTGGTTCAATTGCAGCAATTGTTGCTTGTAGCGATCAGCAGTAACAGTTTGACACTGTTCCAATAGTTCATAATAGAGCACACTCTTCATATCCCACCAGAAGCACAGCAGAACTTGCTTGGAGTGAATACTGCGTTTCGGTGTCAAAGTCGTTGCTTCCCCGGGGTCTACCCAATGTTTTTTTGCGTTTAGGATTGTTGTACCATATCCACTTTTCCACAGGAAAGACTTTGTGATGTTTATTCAACAGATTCAAACACTTCACGACACGCTCATCCTTGTTCCTCTGGCTCAGGTCATGTGGCACCCATTTTCCTCTCTTCAGATTCTTTCCCATAGCAGGTAAATGATTGGAAATGGTTTGTTGAGTAACGCCCAGTTGTTCAGCTAGTTCTTTTTGCGTTTGAGACAAACCTTCATCCAGCAATGCTTGCAGTTCCTCATGTGCAAACTTCTGCGAGGCACCCCTACGTCCTCGATCGCTAACATCAAAATCACCTGCTTTAAACCGTCTAAACCAAAACTCATTCTTGCTTTTCGATACAATTTCCTCCCCCAGAAGAGATCGATGCACATGCTTTTGCAGCATATTTTCTTTGATGAAATTCGTAACGAATGCAATGTTGGATAAATGTAGTACCGATTGTCATCTTTCATCTAAGGATGTGCAAGTGCGTCTACTGTTGGGCAAACTTGTGTCACATTTTATACTGTGGACCAGTTACGGTCACATGACAACAACGCGGGGTAATGTCGGATATGTAAATTAACCGTATATGTCACACAAAAAACGCTTTAAAACTATACACCTAATACATGACCATATAATACGGTTACACAAGAAAGGGGAGATATATATATATATATATATATATCATCATCATTGTCAACCATTATCAATCCACTGCTGGACGAAGGTCTCTCCAAGTTTCCTCCACAACGGTCTGTCTTGTGCCAGTCTCCTCCATGTCACTCCCGCATACTTTCGAATTTCATCCACCCATCTTCCATGTGGTCTTCTTCTGGGTCTTTTCCTGTCCCTTGGAATCCAATCTAAAATTTCGGCTGTCCATCGATGGTCTGTTCTTCTGGCAGTATGTCCAGCCCATTGCCATTTCAGGGATTTAACTCTGATCATGATGTCTTCCACTCTTGTCATTTTTCGGATCCACGTGTTCCTCTTCTTATCTCTCCTGGTTACACCAAGCATGCACCTCTCCATGCTGCTTTGAGTTGTCTGCAGCCTTTGTATGTCTCTTTTAGCTAAGGTCCACGTCTCTGCACCATACGTAAGCACTGGAAGGATGCATTGATCAAACACTTTTCTTTTAAGACATAATGGCATATTGCTCTTGAAAATTATGCTGTTTCTTCCAAAAGCTCTCCAGGCAAGTTTTGTACGCCGATTAATTTCTTCACCAATGTGACCCTCACTTGATATCTGCTGTCCAAGATAAACGTACGTGTCTGTTATCTCCAGCTTTTCTCCATCAATCGATAAATCTTCATTTCTTGTAAAAGCATTGTACATCAATTTTGTCTTCTGAAAGTTCATTTTTAATCCCACTTCTTTACTCTTGTCAGCAAGTTCCTGGATCATACTCTGTAGCTCTGATGGGGTAGTTGCAAAAATGACTATGTCATCAGCAAAACGAAGGTGGGTTAGATAATCTCCATTAATCTTTATCCCTTTGTTTTCCCAGTTCAGTGACTGAAAGACATTTTCCAATGTGGCATTAAAGAGCTTCGGAGATATGGTGTCACCTTGTCTCACTCCTTTTCCAATTTTTGTGTGTGTTGTATTTTCAAACAGCCGAATCTTTGCACTTGCATTTTCATAGATGTTATTAATAATATTAATGTATGCATCTTCAATACCGCAGGATTTCAGAGCCATTGCAACTGCTGATGGTTTCACCGAATCAAAGGCTTTTTCATAATCGATAAAAGCCATGCACAATGGAAGTTCATATTCCCTCGCTCTTTCAATTAGTTCTCTCAGTACGTGGATATGATCTATTGTGCTGTAGCCACTCTTGAATCCAGCTTGTTCTCTCGGTTGAGCCATGTCCAGTGTCACCTTCAAGCGGTGTGAAAGAACTTTAGTGAAGATTTTATAAACCACTGATAGGAGGCTGATAGGTCTGTAGTTCCTGAGATCCTCAATGTCACCTTTTTTATGTAGCAAGATCATTGTAGCGTTGTTCCAATCCTCAGGAATTTTCCCTTCATTAAGGCATCGAGTGAAAATTTGGGCGAGTACTGTTTCGATTTCTCCACTTGCTTCTTGTATGATGTCTACAGTAATTCCATCTTCTCCTGGAGCTTTTCCCCGCTTCATGTTCTTGATTGCATGTGCAACTTCTGCTGGAAGGACTGGAAGAACTCTGGTACTGGTACCTTTCATGATGTCTGGAGTACATGTATCATCCCTTTCATATAATTTGGAGTAGAAATCTTTCACTCTTGTCAAAATTTCGCCTCTATTTCTTGTTACAGAACCATCTCCTTTTCTCAGTGCCATAATCTGTTTTTTCCCCATAGTGAGATGTCCCTTTGCTATCTTTAGGCTTTGGTTGTTTTCAATTGCTTTCCTTACTAGTTCACAGTTGAATTTCCTTACGTCTTCAGTGATACTTTTTCTTACTGTCTTGCATAGCTCTATATATTCCACTTTGGAAGTCACATCTTCTTTAGTTGTCCTCATCTCTCTTCTTTTTTGCATCAACATTTTGGTTTTTCCTGATAATTTGTTCATATGCAACTTGTTCTTAGACCCAGCTAATTTTGTTGCTGTTTCCATAAGAGCTTTGGTTACTTTTCTGTTAACTTCAGAAATATCCACTTCTTCCGATGTTAGGCCTTCTAAAGCAGAGAATCTGTTCTTCAGTTCCAATTTGAAGGTATTATGGTGTTTTTTAAGGTTGGTTATGTCAATACATTTTGTTTGTCTTATGAGCTTGCTACGTTCGAGTTTAGTGTTGAGGTGCATCTTACATCTCACCAATCTATGGTCACTACCTGTGTTGAACTTGTTTAGCACACTGCAGTCTTCTATGACGAATTTTTTGTTACACATAATAAAATCAATTTCACTTGTCGTCCCATTTGGATGTCTCCATGTCCATTTCCTGTGTGGCTTTTTCTTGAAAAAGGAGTTCAAGATGAAAAACCCTTCTGCCTCTGCAAACTCTACGAGAGTATTTCCACGCTGGTTTCTGTTGCCGTGACCGAATTTACCTACTGAAGTTTCATTCTGTTGCCGTTTCCCTATTTTTGCATTGAAATCTCCCATAATTATCTTCAAGTGCTGCTTACCTTTATTATTTAGATCACGAATTTCCTCATAAAATTCTTCAATTTCTTCTTCAGCATGACTTGTGGTGGGTGCATAAGTTTGAATAATCTGAGCCTGGTATCTTCTCGAGAGTTGGATAACGAGTCGTGCAGCTCTGTCAGAGGAACTTTCAACTTCTACAACTTCATCCTTCAGTTTCTTGTTTATTATAAATCCAACACCACTAGTTCTGCCAGTATCTGTCCCACGATAGTAGAAGAGATGTCCACTTTTCAGTTCAATGAGATGATCTCCTTTTCTCCTTACCTCACTTAGCCCGACGATGTCCCACTTGATCCTTTGTAGTTCCTCTTCCAATTCAAGAAGCCTTGAATCAGAAGATAGGGAGCGTCCGTTGTACGTAGCCAAGGTCAGCATCAGATGGCAGCCTAGTCCGGTCCTCCGGGGATTCTTAGCACCCTCTGCCTTCATGTCGCACTGGCCGCTGCCTTGGCCAGGTACATTCCAGCTGCCGGAGACTGAGGGCCAAGATTTAAGTTGTGGAGTCATTTTGAGGGGTTTGGCCATAACTCACCACGCTGGCCAAGCGGGTTGGTGAGTGTGGGATAGCATTTCCTCTAATCCCGATGGTATAGTTATACCGCTATTGGCGGTCGTCAGAGCCCTTTTAGTGGGAACAGGATGTACCACGAGAAGGCGGGGTTGACATTTGTCAAGGAGAGGCTGTGATGTTACGCATCACTTGACCTTACATCCCACATCCTATATATATATATATATATATATATATATATATATATATATATATATTTAATAATCAGTGTTGTAACTGCTGTTAAGCGCGGTTAAACGGTGCTAAAAAGTCCCCAACATTAGGGGGCACACCAAAAAGGATTACGAAAATAAAAGTTTAACTCAAATCCAAAGACAAATAGATATGTTGGAGAAAAGAGAGATAACCGCAAACAGCAAGTTACATACATGAAAAAAAAAAAGCTCTTTTCAGTTCGTTCGTCTGCATATGGTGTCAGCAATGCAGGGGACATCCTTGGCATAACGCCAAACATTGGATTACAGATTTAAAAGAGCTGAAGATTCAGTCAAGGTAAATGCGTTGTACAGAATTTTAGACATATGTATAAACACAAATTAGAGAGATTTATCGGTATGCGAAAAATTGTCAGTTCGCAAATTTGGAGCCTCAGATCTTACAGTCATGGGCGCCCGCAGCGAGGTTCAAGGAGGGTCAAATGACCCCCTTCTGGAAATCTGAATCCCCCCCCCCAATAAAACTAAGCAAAAATAAAGGCAGAATAGGAAACAGATGGATTTCGATTTTTAAAGGCTAAAGGCTTAACCTCCAGCTGCGCTCACTACGGTAAACCACGCTCCCTGCCGTTCCAGTGGACCCTGTGACGCACTACAGAGGTGAAAGCATGTGTCAAGACGACAAACCTGCAGTGAGACATTCTATCTGCGTAGCTCAGTTGGAAGAGCGACTTACTCCGGAGTGATGAAACACGGGTTCGATGCCCGTCGTGGACAAACTTGTGTTCTCTCAACCGCAGAAACCAGTTGTCTCCCACTCCATGTGGGCAAATAAGGGCACAGATCTTAATGTACCATCAAATTTGGCAGAAGAATGTTACCGTCCATCTATCTACACTCCGTATTCAGATTATTTGATAACTTCTCTGGAAAGTAGATTCTCGAAAGAAAAGGAACCTTTATTATTTTTTTTTAATTTGCATTCGAAAAATATTAGCAAACTTGGTGATAATAAATTTAACTTGTCGATCAACGACGTTTCAGTAACGTACGGTCTGTATCTTGATAACTGAGACGCAGAACGGTGGGAAGTCAAGTCAGTAGCGGAAACAAAAGATTTCCCTTTCAGGAAGGATGCACGAAACGGAGAAATTTTACCCGGCGCTAAAAATCGCAGCCACACACCCAGCAACAACATGTACCATTGAAAGATCTTTCAGTACCCTTCGTAGCGCGAAGTATTAGGTGAGATCAACCATGACCGAGGAGAGACTATATCTTCTGTGTATAATGAATGTGTATCGAAACTGGGTGTACCGAAACGCAGAGTTTATAAGAAAAATTATCAACCGATTCGGGCAAACCAAAAGAAGACTGCAATTGTTATTTTCATCCAACGAGGACTGCAATCATATAACAGCTTAATTAAAGTTGTTCTTTGCTATCTAAATAGGCTTCAATACATTTATTCAATTTTTTTGTTACTTAAATTCTCAAATGCTTAATGATTGATTGATTGATGCTAGACCAAAGGCCGAGCGGAGCTCTCTTTACGAGACTAGAGACAATTAGTTGTTCGGGCATAGGTACGAGATGACACATCCAATAACTATGATTTTTTTGTATGCGATTGGACATCGTCCATGGTCAGGTTTTGAAGCCTTCCGTTTCCCGAAATTCCGTGTCATTGAGGAATAATCGTCCAAAAACTTGCATTTTTAGGGAGGGTTTTCCGGGTTTTGAGAATGGGTCGTTTGTTACCTATCTCCTGCAAAGATCTTCAGCCGATCGCGGTGACACTTGCCATAGAGAAAGGGAATGACATGGGGTTGGTATCATGGTGATTGGTCGTGTCGTATAAAAATAATGACCATTAAAAAAAACTGCCCAATTTTAATAATAATTGAAAAATTCCTCTCTATACCAGAATTGGGACAATTAGTTGTTCGGGCATAGCTACGACATGACATCCGATCACCGTGATTTTTGGCATGCCATTGGACATCGTCCATGGTCAGATTTTGACGCCTTCAGATTCCCGAAATTCCGTGTCATTGAAGAATTTCAATTAAAACTAGATGGCCTTTTACTTGAACTGTTTCACGAAAGTCGGCTCACTAACATTAATTTAAAAAAATCGTTTGAATTGAAAAACGAAGAAATGGAAAGACTGCGTCTGTTAGCTCAACACTTGCTTAATCTATAATAATAAAAGCAAGTTTGTGTATGTCTTTCGCGATACAAAATGAAAAACGTGGTTCCCGATCTGAGTATGTCTTTCTGCTTTGTTTACATGCAACCTGATCACAACCAACGTAAAGGCGTGAAAGGAAAATAGTTCATGATAAATTTTAGGCATTTCTTTTTTAGAATGTTTCGTACTTTTGTTCTGGAAGTTATAATTTGTTATAATAGACGCCTTAATGAGCTCAGATTTTGCAATAGCTTCGCTCAAAATTTGCCAACTGCGCCCGAGTTTATCGGTTACCGTTGGCGGCTTGTCCTAATATATTTTTTCTCTTTGTCTTAAGAAATAAAGATAAAATGCAGTATCAGTCTGATCCTTTACAGTCAGACTGACCTGTATTTCTGTCATTTATACATGTATATTGAATGACTTAGAGCTTGGAGAGGTCTTGTGCAGAGTTTGAAACGGGTCAAAAGTTCTGGACCCGGACGTCACATAATTGGACCCGACCCGGATCTGTAACTGACCCGGACAAATCTGCTTTGAACGATAATATATACAGCTGGGATTGATTGTTGCTTATACATGTATATGTACAGGGCGTTCAAAAAGGTGGGTATTTTAGGCTACATGGAAATCAAACAAACGTATTATCGGAATGTGTAA
The DNA here is from genome assembly GCA_039090855.1 of Macrothele yani. Taxonomy (NCBI): domain Eukaryota; kingdom Metazoa; phylum Arthropoda; class Arachnida; order Araneae; family Macrothelidae; genus Macrothele; species Macrothele yani. The sequence goes on from CM076996.1 coordinate 124,418,312, forward strand.
TTTACTCACATACATACACAACTATTGAAACTGTCGTCCTTCATTTGCAAGACGTAACCTAACTGTTTTACACATGTTTTCAAACAAGTCTGCGAAATAATATTCACAGCAAACAATATAAATTCTGAATTTGCTTGTACCACTTACAGGTCATCCATGTAACATCACTCAGAAAACTTGAAAATTTCAGCGGAAATCTGAAGATGTTCAGATTCCTAAGCTAAGTTTGCTTAGTCTCAGTTGCTTGGAACTTCACTGTCCTAGGTGGTGTAATGGATAGCATACTCGAACGGAAACCAGGAGATGCGGATTCGATGCCCACTCCAGGGTGATGAAATTTTCAAGTTCTCAGAGATGTTACATGGATGACCAGTAAGTGGTACAAGAAAATTCAGAATTTATATTGTTTGCTTTGAATATTCTCTCGATTTCATATGTATTATGAGGAATATTTCTTCATTGATACATCTGCGAGAGTCAGAAAGTCCCTCCGCACTTTAATTTCAGTTTTTGCTGCTTTCTTGATGACATATCAAGCTTCAGAATATGTTTCACAGCAATACCAATTTTCACAAGCTTATGATGAGTTGAAAGTCTCTAAAATGTGGATGTTGTTTTCGTCATTGCCTCTCAGAAGGAAAGACACTCTTCCTTCTGAGGACACTCTTTCTTCATATTGCATGACAAATCAATTTTTCAGTCTGCGGGGAGCCAGTATCGAGTACAGAATTCCACAGCGCGCACATTTTTCTTTGAAAAACGTTTTTCTTGCTTTTCAAAAATAAAACAAATAAAACCGGGTCGAAATCGGGTCAAGAAAACTTTATCCCAACCAGTCTGACCCGCAAGAAATATTAGATTCGTTGACCCGTTTCCATCTCTGGTCTTGCGTGCTGGAAATGTTTTTCTTCCCTCTGGAAAAATTTCTGCGAGCGCCCGTGCTGAACTAAATATACTCACTGCAAAAAAAAAATAATTGCACCCAGAAGGACGTGTCCAATTGCAATGCTATTCGGGAGAATGGTAAAGATTACCAGGAACACAATAAATGATTAAACATTGAGAGTGATATTCGCAATATTTATTGAGCTGCACGCCAATAAGTAGTGTCTCAGTATGGCGTCGGGCCACCATGTTCGCTCACACAGCATTCCAGATGTCTCGACACGGAGTTGTACAGGTTCCTAACGGTGTCCTGCGATAAGCCATCCCATGCAGCTTGAATCTTCTCACGCAGTTCCTGCAGATTGTGCGATAGGGGTGGAGTGTGGATAGTGCGTCCAATAGCATCCCACACATTTTCAATCTGCGACAGGTCTGGCGATGCGGCTGACATCGCCAGACCTGTCGCAGATTGAAAATGTCAGATTGAAAGTGTCCCTTGAAGGCAAGCTCTCGAGACAACAGCAGTATGCCGACGAGCGTTGTCCTGTTGGAAAATCGCACCGGAATGAGCGTTCAGAAAAGGTAGGACCACTGGTTGCAGGACCTCATAAACGTAAAGTTGGGCTGTCAAACTGTCTGTAATGAACACCAAAGGTGATCTGGCATGTTAGGCAATTGCACCCCACACCATGACACCAGGCCTTCTGGACGCGTGACGCTCGACAACAAATCGTTCATCTTGGCGCTGACCACGGTGCCTCCACACACGGATTCGGTATTAGTCTCCTCCAAGACATAAGCGGGACTCGTCACTGAAGATCATCCGCTGCCATTCCGCGTGGCTCCATGACAGTCTGGCACGACACCATTGCAGGCTTTGGCGACGATGCACTGTTGCTAAGGGCAGTCATCGTAACGGTCTGCGTGCGTGTAGTTTTACGTCGTGCAGCTGTCTGCCAATGGTCTGGAACTAATCGGACGATTCACGGAGAGCACCACTGATCGCTGAATATCCGCAATCGTGGTTGTTTCACTCCGCACATGTCGGACAACCCTCGGTCCTCTCTCTCCGAGGTTCGTCTAGGTCTCCCAGACCCTTCCTTGTCGCTGCTGCGTGCCTTGTTCTATCCACTTCCACCAACAGCGTGCTATGGTGATATCCGCACGACCGGTATGGCGCACAATACGGCGATAAGACCATCCCGCTTCGCGGAGCCTACGATGCTACCCCTCTCGAACTCCTACTGCTCGAATTGCTTCCGAACTTTTCTCCGAAGCATACTTCACTTGCAAAGGATGCAACCAACACAACAGCACGAATCAGAATGGCAAGCACGCGCAACGTGACTACCTTATATAGCCGGTCAGGTACAGCGCTACGACCCTCCTTGCTGGTATCACATGCGCGGCGCCGAGCGTGATACTTGATTCATTTGCATAACACACGATATCAAACCTATCCACCAAGTTTCATTCCTGTCGACTGCTTCCTTCTGGGTGCAACTATTTTTTTGACGATGAGTGTCGTTAATCTACCCACTGATCCAGAGAATGAGATGTGTAAAGGGTACTGTCATCAGACGCACTGTAAATTGGAATATCTGGAAGGGAAACAAGGTCATTAATATGTAAAAGGGAGCGGAGTAAATAACAGAACCGATATCTCAGTTAAGTTCGGGCTCTGCTTTCGTTATTACGTGGTGCCAGGAAGCAATTATAGCCTCAATTAATTGCCTTTTATTTGATGGACGCCTCATTCGTACAAGGCTTTTCAAACGGTGCCACAAGTTTTCTATCGGGTTCCGGTCAGGGCTGTTTCCTGGTCAAGGTAACAATGGAATGGACTTTGTTGTGAACCACTGATTGCATATTTTTGCTGTGTGGCAGGGCGCTGAATCCTTCTGAAAAAGAAATGATGCATTGTTGGGAAACAGATACCTGATGAAAGGAAGCAGTTTTGGTTCCAGGATGGTGTCAATGTATTTTCTTGCGTTCAGCGTGCTGTCAATTACATGAAGGTGGCAAACACCATTTGTTGGGTGCTTTACATTGGCCTCCATGCAGCTCTTCTACTCGAAGTCTCACGTATTTTCGGCAATTAATACCAAATAAGGATATCTTGCTTTAGTCACTTCAAATAACTTGCTTCCACTGATCGTCTGCCCATCCAATGTATTCTTTTGCCCACTGTAGTCGTTTCTTGCGCTGCTGTAGATTCAGATACGACTTTTTTTCACGGAATCCTACCTCTTATTCCCATATCTGTTAGTCTGCTCATTATCTTTCTTGAACTGGCAGAAACACCAGTTGAACACAGTTCAGCTCTGAAGATCTCGGATGAAATTTTTCTGTCCTTCAGACGCAGTCTTTTCATTCTTCTGTCATCAACAGCTTTTGTACACTTTTTTCGGCCTTTTCTTGGTTTGTTTTACAGTGACTTTGTTTCCGGATAACGTAAACAACACTTTCGTACACCAGATGTTGTCACTGACCCACATATTTGCCGTGTAATTTCAGCATAAGAAAGACCTGATTCACGTAATAAAACAATCCTGATCCTTTCGTGGGGGACCAATTAACTCTTTTCTTTGGTGCCATTGCTGCACTTATTACCTACAAGTTAAATTTAAAGAAATAATAAAAATATATTCGCACAACCTACAATTACGCTTCACTTACACCGTTAACAGTTTTCTTTTTCTACAGAACAAACAAAACTGACTTTCAACTTCTCACAAGATGTATTGCAGCTACTGCCATTTGATTGGTCCCCAGAACAAGGACTGCGATTGACCAGTAGAGGGTTTGCACTTACAATCCCCGCTTCTTAACTGAATCACATTTGTGTTTCTTTTTTAGACTAAAGTAAGCATAACGTTTTTTGTACTGCATATACGTATTTGCATTCTGTTTTTTGCATTGAATTCAGCATTAAATTTTCTTTAAATTGACATACAAATATTTGCATTTGGTGCAAAACGTTTCCTATAAGCCTGCAAAGTTGCAAAACATGAAAAATCAAAAAGTGTCCACAATTTTTACTACTACTGTAGTTTATTACTAGGAAAGTCCTTGAAAAAGATACTAATTTTCAGCACATTCGGATTTCCGTTCTCGCTAAAAGCGAAGAAACTATTACAAATTCTGAATTCAGCTGAAGCGGCAAAATTCGTAAGAATGGAATAAAGTTTTCGACAGTCTCTCTCGGAGAATGTACCTTGTCTGTTGCTTCTCAGCAACGGAATTCAATTTTTACTTACGCTAAATTTAACCAGTGAGCTGCGGTCCAAGAAAATGGGTAAACTGTTAATTGTTGTTGCCGCAATACAAAAAAGTTACACTGATTCCTAGACTTGAGTTGAAAAGATGTTTGGACAGTAAATGCTGATATACCGTTTTTTGTTTTAGGGATAGGGTAACTTGACAATTATTTTTCCGAAACCTGAGCAGCTCAAAATCAGCTTTCTGGGCCCGTTTATCGATCGTGAGTCCGCCTCTGGACTCATGTAAGATGTTTCAGCTGATTCATTGCCTTGGCCGTTAGTGTTTGTTTGTGACTTTAACGACCACCGTAAGCAACTCGATGGGCTGAAAGCAGTCTCCCGTCCCTAATTTAGGGCCACTGGTTCCAGGGAAGGGAGAAAGCCAGTGCCGTAAGACAAACACAACTTCCATTCCTCACCGGGATTCGAACCCGGACCCATCTAGCACGAATGGTCAGAAGCCAGTGATTTCTGTATTTACTAATGCTTGATATTTAAGTTCACAAGTACAGAGCCTAAGTTCATAGCTAAGCATTTAAGCTTAAGTAAACTTTACAACTATTACGGCTAAACCAACTATTACAACCGTTAAAAATTAAAGCTTCACAAGATATAACCTTTCCTTTGGCTCAATTTAAGCTTTCGTTATTTTACGTGCCTCTTTATTATGAATATTTTTTGATTGAAGGTTCAACGACTACCGTGAGCAACCCAATGGGCTATAAGCAGTGCCCGCTCCTAATTCAGGGTCACTGGTTCCAGAAAGGGAGAGCCAGTGCCGTAAGACAAACAACATCCATGCCTCACCAGGAATCGAACACTGACCCTTCTCTGACATACATTAGTACGATGTCGGTCCACCTTTTGCCTTCGAGACATGCTTTCGACAAGGTTTTGGAACACAGCGATAGGTATGCGCTTCCATTCAGTACATAATGCTGCGACTAACTGTTGCTTAGTAATAGGCCTTGGTTCCAAACTTCTTATGCGGCGCCCTAATACATCCCATAGGTGCTCTATGGGATTAAGATCAGGGCTCTGTGCTGGCCAGTCCACACACGATGAGGAATTATCAAACCACGCCGTAACATACCTTGCTTTATGGCTCAGTGCATTATCCTGCTGGTACCAACAAGGCTCTGTTTCATAGTATTGCCACAGTAATGGTAGGGCATAATTGTCCAGGCTATAGAGGTAGACGTGCTGGTTAACAGGTTTGTCCACGATAACCAATGGGCCGGGACCATACCACGAAAACCACCCTCACACGAGTACACTACCAGCTCCAAACTTGACCGTAGGAACAGTACACTGTGGTAAATAGCTTTTCCCCAGTTGCCGCCATACCCACACACTGCCATCAGACTGATGGATGGTGTATGTAGATTCAACAGTTCATAGGACTAGTTTCCATTGATCTACGGTCCACGATAAATGTTTTTTACACCATGCTAAACTACGAGTAGCATTCGGAGCAGCAAAATCCTGGCATACTGGATTCACACATTCCTGCAGCAAAATCCTGGCATACTGGATTAGTGTTGGTTCACAGATGAGGCCTGGTTTCATCTTTATGGATATGTCAATGCCCAAAATTCCCCGTTTTGGGGCAACTGACAATCCCCACGCAACACACGAAGAACCCCTATATCCAGAAAAGATCTGTGTTTGGTGTGCGATGTCACAGCGGCGCATTATTGGGCCGATCTTCTTCGAAACACCCATCTCGACAGCAGCTTACATGGAAATTTTTCAGACCTTCGTTAATCAGTTGGACTATGAGGAATTATCCATTGGATATTTCCAGCAGGATGGAGCAGCATACCATACTTCCCGTGCCAGCATGGCCGAAATTGAGTCATTTTTCGAGAACAGTCATTTCGAAGGGACTTTTGGCCTCCGCGGTCGCCAGACTTGACGCCGCTCGATTACTTTCTCTGGGACTATCTGAAAGGTAGAGTTTCCGGCAATAACGCACGATCCATCGCCGCATTGAAATTCAATATCATTCATGAAATTCAGGCGATTCCTGGGGACATGCTGACTCGAACCTTCCAAAATATCGAACGTCGTGTTTAGCTCTGCCTGGACGCAAATGGTAACCATTTCCAACACATGTTATGATGCCATCTCCTTTCTCTCATCCTAAGGTAAGTCCAATTCAAATTTCGTTACGATATCTTCATTCCTCTTCCAGTTATTGCAGAAATGCCGGGTAAAGTAGCGAGTGAAACACCCTGTATAACCGCAGAGTTGTTCGAGGCTTAAACATAGTATGTAGGCAAGGATATGACGAAATAGTGAGATAGTTTTACGGACGAGTAACAGTGTCCGTTCATATACCTTATAAATCTTGAAATTAGATCCACAAGTTATTTCAGGATTTATTTATTTTTTAATTTCTCCAGTGCGCAGAAGGATTTCGTTGTTAATTTAGATTACTCTTTTTCATACTTTTATAGAGGCTGCCCCTCGAGGGTAAAACATTCTTCAGACTCGCACGAAATTAGCAATTAGTTTCCTGGTCCGATTTAATAACTCAACGTTAGCAGCATGCAAAAGAGCTTTGCAGCAAATGACAAGGCAGAAGATTGCTTGGTTGAAGACATGGGAAAACCTTGCCTTCACCAGTATTGGGGGAAAGAGAAGGAAAAGAATATATCAAAAAAGGACCACACAAACACTGAGCGTGAAATTAAAGCTGAGTAAGTTAAAAGAAATCCGGAACTAAATGAAAAACACATGGATACACCTCGTGGAAAGCATAGTATAGAAGAGGGGAAAACTGTGTAGAATAAAGCTAAGGAACATTAAAAAAGACCAACCACGCACAACAAAGGAAAAAAGTTTGGTGGGTGGACTTTAATGAAGAAGCGGTCAAAATCCGTCGAGCTCAACATTATTGATCGAAACGCGGTCTCATGTAACTAATCGAAAGCCTAACCTTTTTTTTTAACTTTAAGATGCAGCGTCGAATATACAGACTGTCATTTTCAGAGCTTAAAAAATGGAGAAACAGCAATAAAAATTTCTTCGGCGATTAAAAAACACTGTAATTGGCATTTCCCATTTAAATTCTGCAGCGCAACACTTCACAGCTTTAAATATCTGAAAATGAGAACGCCACTGAATTTTCGAGTGTGTTGGGTAGCAAATTTGACAAACGCAAGCTCTTAAAGATTTTAATGATGCTTCGTAATAGGGATACCCGACACCATTGCATCAGGAATACCTTTGCCTACCCTATATTTTGCGCACGTACACAATGTAGGATATCAGCGCAAATCTAAGCTGAATTAAATTAACATGCAAAGTAGAGATCTATGGAATGAAGCGAAATAGGTTATTCGATTAGAGATAAAGAATGGAAAGCAAAGGGAAAACCGATTAAAAGATGAAAATTACAACACTTGCTTAATGCAACAACAAAGTGGGATGTACAAGAAATGTGTATACTACGAATTCGAAATAATATTCAGAAATAACTGAAAATAGACAACGAAACGAATAAAAATTGAACGAAATCTTACATAAGTGCTATAAACTGATTAATGAGTGTACGCATAAGAAAAAAAGCACATTTGATTTTTTTTTCGGACAGATAAAACTTCAAGAAGATGCCATCTTTCTCGAAGTGTTCAGTATCGCCCTGAAGAACGTTTTCCTGCTGTTGAAATGAAAGGTCAAATGCAAACAGATGGTGAAAAATCTTCCAAATACGTGGAAACAATGTGAATAGACAAATTCATCGCCCTTTCCACGGTTTTCTTTAATTAATACACAGCAACCGAAAAATTTGGTATCCTGACACCGCTGGGATCGTACCCCAGATCTCTCGATAACTAGCCGAGTGCGTCAGCCTTACGCTACAGTGGCAAACAATCCACGGCGCTATGTGTGTTTATCTGTCAGCATCTGACTTCACAAATCCGTAGAGATGGGCTCAGCAACAGACGTTTCTATCTGGTGGGGCTTTTTTTTTTTTTTTTTTTTTTTTTAGGTTTAACGACCACCGTGAGCAACTCAATGTGCTATAAGCAGTCGCCCGTCCCTAATTTAGGGTCACTGGTTCCAGGGAAGGGAGAGAGCCAGTGCCGAAAGACGAACAACATCCATGCCTCTCCGGGATTCGAACCCGAACCCCTTACGGACGAATGATCAGAGGCCATCGCTTAGACCACTGCGCCACCGGGGCGGCCTGGTGGGGCTTAACGGCACAAGCTATTAAATTATAGCTATAAAACACACACATAGCGCTGTGGAGTGTTGGCCACTGTAGCGTAAGACGAACGCACTCAGCTAGTTATCGAGAGATCTGGGATACGATCCCAGCGGTGCTACAATTTTTCGGTTGCTATATGTTAATTAAAAAAAGCGTGGAAAGAGCGATTGCTGTCTATTTGCATACAGATGAATGGGGATAATTTAATCTACATTCATTTTGCTAATTACGTCGTTATTCAGCAAACAACTCTTTAGAACTGCAAATTATGATCCGAGAATTTTCTTGAACCAGTGAAGAGCGAGATTAAAAACTTGCAGAAGTGAAAACTCACGTTTACTGAAAAAGAGTTACAAATTTGTGAAAATGGTAGATGTCAGAGTCTAATTCAAATGATATTTGTTCTGCAAGGGATAGGGAAAAAATCAAAAGACTTACACAGCAGCTCTCTGGAGCGTATTTTGGAAAAATGTGATATTCAGGAGCAAAATACCATTATACGAGGTAGGATAAAAAAAGTTCGGGGACTTGGCATAAAGTTCCTTACTTTGAATACCTTAAAACACCGATGCACAACCACCTTCAAAATAATCTCCTTGAGCGACTATGCACTTTTGCCAGCGCTCGTAAAAGCTGCTGAAAGCCATATTTTGCAACCCCTCGCAATGCCTCCTGCGTTGTTTTTACGTCATTTGTTGACACAAAACGACATCTTAGTACGATTTCTGGCGAGAAACTCCGTGACCCGTAGAGACCGATGTGCAGGCGCGTTGTCATGGAGAAGGTACCATTGTTCACTTCGCCACATCCCAGACCGTTTACGACGGATTGACTCCCGTAAACGACGTAAAATGTCCAGATAACGTTCCTTGTTGCCTGTTGTGCCCTCAGGAATAATTTCGGAATGGACAATGCAGTGAGAATAAAAAAAACACCTCCAGCATGACTTTCCCTTTGCAGCGATCCTGCTTGAATTTCTTTGATGGCGGTGAAGACTGATTTCTACGTTGAAGAAGCACGCTTTGGCTAAATATCAAACAAGTAGCACCACGTTTCATCACCTGTGATGATGTTATCCAAAAGCGTAGGATCGCTATTGGCTTTGTCGATTAATTCGCTCGATATCCGCATCCGTTCATCCTTTTGTTCGGAGGTCAAAAGGCAAGGCGCAATGTGCTGACACACGCGATGCATGTTAAGACCCTCCCGTCAAAATGCGCTGGCATGTGGTCTCCGATGAGTTAGTTGCGTTAGCGATTTTTTCAGTCGTTCGTCGACGATCCTGACGAACACACTGCGCCACCATCGTAATGTTTTCCTCACTCCGTGCAGTCACAGGTCGACCACAGCGCTCATTACCTGCTATGTATTCTCGGGCCTCTTTGAAACGCCGATACCACTCGTACGCCTTCGGTCTTGTTGAGTGACCGTACATATTCGAAAGCCTTTCTAAGGTCTCTGCAGCTGTTTTACCCAAACGCTGACAAAATTTAATGTTACAACGTTGCTCTTCAAAAGCCATGTTTCTCTCATCGCAGAAGACAGACTACTAACCAAATTAGCAAACGTCTGCGCGCGCATTTCAATCACTTTCCATGGGCCAAACCATTCTGACTACTGAGGAGAGGGATGGCGGGATGTATTTCAGACGCCGTAACTCTAACTACATGCTTGCGTTGTCTCGGGTAGGCGCTGTCCCCAACATTTTGGATCCTACTCCGTAGGATGAAAATACAAACGTTCACCACAATCAAAGGTTTATTATACATCGACTGTTTCGCAGAGCATTTGGCTCGGCATCATCAGGACGAATGGAGCGTAAACATTCAAATCATTGTGACATCATCGAAGTTCTGACGGTCACGATTTTTGGAGAGTTGTTTCCACGCGCTTGAAAGAAATGGAGTCGATATCAGGTCGTTGACAAGCCGTGAAGAGTTCCGGTATATGTGGAAAGCTTCTAATACATTAAAATACCATTGTCTCTCAAAAGGAAGGTATTCGATGAGTGTGTTGTATCAGTTCTCACTTATGAAATAAAAAACATGGACGCAAACAAAGAAAAATATGGAAAGAATACAGACAATTCAAAAGATTACATGTACAAGGGCTTATCAAAATGATGAAAACACTGGATAACTTTTTTATTAATAAGCTGTAGGCCGACCTCGGGCTTTCAGAACAGAAGCAATTCGACTTGGAATACACTCATACAAGATTTTTTTTTTTTTTGATTGGAGGTTTAACGACAACCGTGAGAAACTCAATGGGCTATAAGCAGTTGCCCGTTCCTAATTTAAGGGCCACTGGTTCCAGGGAAGGGAGAGAGCCAGTGCATTATTATTATTATTTTTGATTGGAGGTTTAACGACCACCGTGAGCAACTCAATGGGCTATAAGCAGTCGCCCGTCCCTAATTTAGGGTCACTGGTTCCAGGGAAGGGAGAGAGCCAGTGCCGTGAGGCAAACACAACATCCATGCCTCACCGGGATTCGAACCCGGACCCCTTTCGGACGAATGATCAGAGACCAGCGCCTTAGACCACTGCGCCACCGGGGCGGCGGACAAATTATCAGAAGCCATCGCTTAGACCACTGTGCCATCGGGACGGCTATACAAGACATGCACGTACGATGATGGCTACTTGGGACCATTCTTCCTGTAAAATGTGTCCAACTGTGTGAGGGATGTTGAGGTGGAAAGTGCGATTTAACCTTTCCCTCCAAGTATTCCCAGAAATGTTCAATATAAGTGAGGTCTGGAGGTTGAGGTGGACAGGGTAGTTGCTGTACCTCATGCTCTGCAAACCACAACTTGACACGTTTCGCCCAATGCATGGATGCATTGTATGTTTGAAATTAGGGACGGTCATTAGGGAACAATGTCTGCAATATCGGGTGCAGGTGGTCCCAAAGAATGGATTCGTAAGTTGCAGAAGTAACAAGACCCTGCAGAACAACCAATGGCTCTAAGAAATTCCATGATGTGGCCCACCACTTCATCCGGGATCCACCTCCATGCTTCACAGTGGGAACCAAACAGTCGGGGTGACAAGCTTCTGCAGGTTTCCGCCAGACGTACACTCTACCAGTGATGGAAAACAATGTGAAGCACAGTTCATCAGACCAGATGACACGTTGCCAGTCTTTAGCATCCCCGTTTTTATGTGCCTTGCACCATCTTACAAGTTTTGTTACACTGATATTGGTAATCAGAGGTTTGTGGTTGCAACACGGTCATAAATACCGGCACGATGGAGATCCTTATTAAGTGTTATGACGGTGACGGGATCATTCCAACTGAGAAAACCTGTCCAAAACTTCTTGTAAAGATTAATGAAGAATTAATCCTACAGCACATTTTGGGCACACAAACGTATTGTTACGACCCACTCCCCATTAATTTTGGAATTAATGGGCGTTGTGGTAGTAGTAAATTAATTGGGAATTAATTAATTTTGGGTTTTGCAGGGGTTTGGTTAGGAGCTTACAAAAAGAAAAGTGTTAAGCAGGCGCTAGTCGTGTCATGAAAAACTAGTTTTCGCACGTGCGTGTGTGAACTTAACGCAGCCGCCCCGGTGGCGCAGTGGTCTAAGCGATGGCCTCTGATCATTCGTCCGTAAGGGGTCCGGGTTCGAATCCCGGTGAGGCATGGATGTTGTGTTTGTCTTACGGCACTGGCTCTCTCCCTTCCCTGGAACCAGTGACCCTAAATTAGGGACGGGCGACTGCTTATAGCCCATTGAGTTGCTCACGGTGGTCGTTAAACCTCCAATCAAAAAAAAAAAAAAAAAAGAACTTAACGCATTTCTATCATAAAGAGGCGAGAAGCTTTTCGGAAAGTAAAAATTTTTAGAAGTTTCATTGTGAGGCAGATCGGCGCTAAAAGGTGTTAAAAGGCATAAAGCTGACGGAAGTCAGCGAATAATTGTAAATTCGTCTATTAGGTACATGGTTAGTGCCTTTGTGCGTGTTGCCGCGATTCGCTCGGCGTTTGCGACAAGAGAACAAAGCGGTAGTTGCTTGGCATGATCTCCAATGTGAAAGACTAGGTGTCTTTGGCTGCTATATTTTTGGCAAAAGAAGCAGCGAATCTCCCGCATTTTGAAAAAGGAGGTTAGCAACTCGAGGGATCAGGAATAGGCGAAGATTGCTGTGAAGAAAGCGGAATGCTTGTATCCACGTGAGAAAGCAGCGGTTCCCCATGCTGTGGGTAGAATGGAAATTTGCGACTCGTTGGCTCAGTAAAGAAGTTGAAGCTGCGGTGAATTAAAAATATTAGCTCGGCGAGCTAATATTTTTAAGTCCTCTAGCACCAAGGAGAAGCGAAGCTGAAAACGAAACTCGGGGTTGGAACTCCAATGACGGCGGTTCGGAATCGTCACCTCTCCGTATGCAGCTAAAGAGAGCTAGCTCATCTTACGAAGCGAAGCTCCATCAACAAAAAGATGAGCGTGCGTGTGTCAACGGATGCCAGTGTCGCGTAAACGCGCGTGAAAACATGGGAGCCAAGCCCAACCAAGGGAGTTGTTCGGCATCAAGAGTAGTGCGGTAGTGTTATCAAACCAATTACAGAGGAAACAATGCGGATTTACACTTGTCAGACCCATGTAAGTAAAAACATTTGTTTTACTCAGAAAGAAATACGGGATTACACCATACACTGAGTGGTCATTTTATTATGACCACCCATTCAGTACTTCGTTGGGCCACCTTTTGCCTTTAATACTGCGTCGATTCTTCGTGGCATGGACTCCACGAGATGTTGATAGGTGGTTTGTGGACTCTGAGACCATGCTTGATGAATAGCACTTTCCAGGAGTGTGAGATTGCAGGGTTGTGGATCCAGCTGTCTGATGGCTCGTTCAACTTCATCCCACAAATTCTCAATGGGGTTTAGATCTCGAGATTGTGGGCACCACCTAAGCAAAGCAAACTCCCCGGCATTTTCCTGAAACCAATCCTGTACAATACCAGCACTATGGCAGGACGCATTATCTTGTTGAAAGTAGCCATCGCCATTGGGATAAACCATCCGCATGACAGGATGCACTTGGTCCACAATGATGTTTAGATATGATGTGCCAGTCAGACGTTGATCAACACGAATTAAGGAGCCCAAAGCATGCCAGGAAAACATTCCTCAAACCATAACGTTGCCTCCACCAGCTTGAAGGGTTGTAGCAATGCATTTGGGGTCCATGCTTTCGTGGTGTTTCCGCCAAATTCTCACTCGGCCATCGGCATGGTGCAACTGAAAACGGGATTCATCGGACCACATAATTTGTTTCCAATTATTGACTGTCCAATCCTTGTGCTCCTGTGCGAACTGGAGGCTTTTCCCTCTTGTTAACTGTAGACAGCAAAGGTGTTCGAACAGGCCTTCGGCTGCCATATCCCATCCGATGCAGTGTACGACGAACAGTGCGTGCAGAGATCATTTGAGGGGATCCTTGATTAAGATGGTCTGTAATTTGCTGTACTGTTGCCCTTCTGTTGTCTGTTACCAGTCTGGACACACTCCGTTCCGCTCGAGCAGTCACTAGTCGATGACGACCACACGTTGCACGTAGAAGACCCAGTTTTTTGGCTGACAGTCCAGTCTTTAAACACTTTAACAGCTGCTCTGGAACATTTCACGAATGCGGCGGTTTCGGTGATACTCGCTCCATGGCTCCGAGCTCCTACAATCATTCCACGTTGAAAGTCCGTCAAATCTCATTTTTTTACCAATCTCGTCACCCAAAAATCACTTCTACTGTCGCAAGCACTAAGCTCTCCCTTTTTATACTAGCCTCGCCCTCTGGCGGCAACAGCGATTTGCTTAAAACTGTCAGGTGGTCATAATAAAGTGGCCACTCAGTGTATAATACAAATTTTGAAGATGACAATCAGATTTTTTTATTTATTTTTTTTTTTTTGGTGTAAATGGGACAAAGATGGTAAGTCGGATAATATCCGAAAACTTGAAAATTTCATCGTCCCGGAGCGGGACTCAACCTGCGTCTCCCAGATAGCGCCCGGTATGCTAACCACTACACCACCCAGAACGACCAAGTCTCAAGTTTCCGATTAATTTGAATATAACCATCGGAAACTTGAGACTTGGTCGTTCTGGGTGGTGTAGTGGTTAGCATACCGGGCGCTATCTGGGAGACGCAGGTTGAGTCCCGCTCCGGGACGATGAAATTTTCAAGTTTTCGGATATTATCCGACTTACCATCTTTGTCCCATTTACACCAAAAAAAAAAACAATCTGATTGTCATCTTCAAAATTTGTATTTGTTTTATTGTTGATACATCTGTTAAACTAATAGTTGAGGAACTGTTGGGCATGTATAAAGCAGATCAAGTTGCATTCTATAGTGAACTGGTAAATTGTTAAGAACTGAACGGTGAATTTAAGAACATGAAAACTTTATAACGGAAGGAAATGTCGGTCAAAGATGACCCAGAACTTAAGAATAGCAGTCAACCCGTTGTTATGCATATTTGTGCCATTTTGTTTTAATTGCCTATTAAATGTTTATGTTTAGTGCAGTCAGGGCATTTGCAGGACACATGTGTGCGAGTTTTTTTTTTTTTTCTTTATTGGAGGTTTAACGACCATTGTGAGCAACTCAATGGGCTATAAGCAGTCGCCCGTCCTTAATTTAGGGCCACTGGTTCCAGGGAAGGGAGAGACCAGTGCCGTAAGACAATCACAACATCCATGCCTCACGGGATTCGAACCTGGACCCCTCCCCTTTCGAACGAATGATCAGAAGCCATCGCTTAGACCACTGCGCTACCGGAGCGGCGTGTACGAGTGTGATTAGTTTTTGATTGTTTAAGTGTGTGCCCATAAATTACACTCTTCGCGCCAAAAACCTATGTTTTCTGATTGCGAAATTAAAATAAATTAGTAGCTCGGCGAAAGTCGCAACATTGGTGGCCAGCGGTGGGAGTTATAGCCCGCTCGGCCCGGGCGCAACAATTGGTGGTTCACAGTGGGATTAAGGACCATTGTGGGGAACTGGATGGACTATCAGCAGTCGCCCGTCCTTAATTTCGGGGCACCGGCTTCAGGGAAGCCAGTACCGTGAGACAATGATCATCCGTGCTTCACCGGGATTCGAACCCGGACCCACGCAGACTTATGGTCAGAAGCCACAGCTTAAACCACTACGCCACCGGAGCGGCATCGTGAGATAGGACAGGAAGAAAACACTTAAATTCAAAATATCGGCTACTTAATTTAGAAAGAAAAAAACCCCTCCAGAATTCCAAAAAATTCAAGTATTCAATAATTTTATATAAAATGCATTTCAGGATATTTACTGATTTTGCACTATTACGCTAAATGAAAATGCATACGTTGTTTCCCCACAGAAAGAAGTTCAAATTTGTAGAATTTTATATCGGAGTAATATTTCAAACCGGAAAAGTTTCCAGCAGATGGCGGTGCATTTAGCCGCAGAATCAAAGGCATGAAACGCGGATTTTTTATTTTTTTAAAACCATAATGCCTCACACAATAGTATTTTATCACAGGGAGTAGTTTTTTTTTCTCAGCGAGGACTGTTCACCTAAGAGCATTAGTTTTTGAATAAGTAATTGAACAACTATCCAGGGCATCAGCACGCTTAGGGTGTTGTTGCATGTTTGACGAAACAAACACGTTAGTCACGTAGTTGCTCAGAGTTGGGTCACTGTCTTCCACAGCCTTGACCCAGGAAACCACCGTTTTCGTCGTCCTTCGTTGAGATCAGTTTCCGGTTTTAAGCAAACGAGGCACGTTCCACGGTTACAGAACTTAGGATTATATCATAATCTGATATAAACCAGGGAATTTTCCCTGTAGCGCTTATTGGATCATGCAAAGCAAAAGGTTCAATACCATGAAAGGGCGTAGCTAAGTTCTAACTAAACTGACGAACAAATTAGCAAGCCGATTTCTTCCTGGATTTACGTGCTTTTTCACTCTACAACATTGAGCGAAGACATTACGTCATCGAATTAAATCTATGGCTTCCTTAATTGACTCCCATAATTGAGATACTTGGAGGTATGAAAACAACACAAACAATTGCACAACTTGATTGCTGATGAGAAATTGCGGAGACACCCAGTGATCGCAAGTAGCTCCGTTACACTAGTGTTGTATGCAAAATCGCATATAACAGTGGCGGATGTAGAGTTACCGGGCCTTGCGCACAGCGTCAGTTTAGGGCCCTCTCGTTTTGCCCATCTTTGAAAAATAACTTTTTTTGTTGCCACATACACGGTCGTATCAGAATAATATTGTAACCGGGGCTTCCGTATTTATCAGAAGTGAAGTTCAGTAGCCATTTTTAGAGATAGTGAATTGTAATCATTTTCCTTCCTTTCCCGCCATTTGGATGGGAAGGGCAGCGAACAGGAAAAGTACCTTTTTCCCCACGCGTCGCAGCAGAGGGGGTGTTAGATTTATAGTTTCGTCGATGTGAGAAGAATGAAACTGGACATTGCTTTTCTACCGTCCCAAGCAGCACGACGAAAAGGGGGAGGGCAGCGAGCCAATTAAACAATCTTGCGTTTTTGGAGAGAAGGCATCTGAGGGTGTGGCCTGACTTTAGAGGAATAGGTGGGTCTTCACTCTTCGGACGAGAGGACAGTTTTTTGGGGGTTGCTCTCCGAGCGAGAGAACAGGGGACTCGGCTGGCAGAAATCGGGGAAGAAGGAGGAGGATTTTTAGCTAGGTTCTGAAGGCCTCACGGGTTTATCAGAACGGATGGAGTAGCAGGAATGTGACCGGTCGGGAAAAGATAAGCAGAATTCGGCGTGCTGACAATTAGAGCGAGGACGACACCGAGGTGTTAATAAAATAATGAAAGCACGAAAATGACGGACAAAAGCTTGGTGACATTCCCCGCAACATCTGAATATAAGTCTTCCTCACTGCACGAAAAGGTTTTAACTAGAGTCGATTTTTGATACCTTGTATTTTATTTATCTATACTCCAGTTGGGAGAATTACGGGTCAAACCCCATATATAGAGCAAACATCAAACAAACCCTCCACACAGGGCGCTGTATAATAGAACTCAGCACCAAGCCCTGTAACAATATGACCACCTACCTAATTTCAGTTTTTATTTTTTGTTGTCACATCAAAATACATGTCATATTTATATTATCGTAACAATTAATTATTGTTGGGACAACTTGGAAGGAAGAGGAAAAGGTCTACAGTCCTCTTCTCCCTAAAGAGAAGATAATCGCATGCTGGTTTTGTCTTTTGCTGAATGTATTAACAGTGAAAAATATATTAGTGAAATATGTAAAAGTCAGTATTAGTTCCTGCCTCCCCATCACCCACCCCTCCGCAGTCCGACTCCCCACCATTCACCCTTAGCAGTCCGACTCCCCACCGTTCACCTCCCCTGTATAATTCTTGGTGCCAAAACAATCAAATTGTCAATTCCCAATTTTACAATATGGATAAGTAAGGTACAAATTCAAGATCTCCATCCTTATCTAATATATATATATATATATATATATATATATATATATATATATATTTTTATGGGAGGTTTAACGACCACCGTGAGCACCTCAACGGGCTATAAGCAGTCGCCCGTCCCTAATTCAGAGTTATTGGTTCCAGGGAAGGGAGAGAGCAAAAGCCGTAAGACAAACACAACATCCATGCCTCACCGGGATTCGAACTAGGCCCCCTTACGGACGACTTTTTTTTTTTTTATTGTAGGTTTAACGACCACCGTGAGCAACTCAATGGACTATAAGCAGTCGCCCGTCCCTAATTTAGGGTCACTGGTTCCAGGGAAGGGAGAGAGCCAGAGCCGTAAGACAAACACAACAGCCATGCCTGACCGGGATTCGAACCCGGACCCCTTACGGACGAATGATCAGAGGCCAACGCCTTAGACCACTGCGCCACCGGGGCGGCCTTATCTAATATTAAACCAATCTGACTTTTTAGTTAATTTCTAAATCAAACCCCTCCAGACCCGGACACTCAACTAACAATATAATTTATTAGTATAAAGTCACGTAACGTTTTGTTTAGCATTTCCTATCTTATCGCCCAATATTATTTATAGATCGCAGGTCAACTGGCAATGAGTTCCACATTTTAGGACCAGAATAGTTTATATTCATTTTAGCCGATTCAGCCTGAGGAAGCATTGACAACGGGAATAACCACCCTTCGCCCGGATGACAGTGGCGAGACGGCCAGGCATGGAAGCAATGAGGCCCTGGAAGGTTTCCCGAGGCACACGTGCCCATTCAGACTGCAGCAGAGCACGGAGGTCCCGGAGATTATGTAATTGTGGGTCGGCACGTCGAACCTGTCGATCCAAATAATCCCAACAAGTGCTCCATGGGATTGAAGTCGGGCGATTTCGCCGGCCAAGGGAGAACTGAGACAGCGCTGTAGTGTTCCTGGAACCAGTAACGCACCCCCTTAGCGACGCGGCCTATTGGTAGATACCATCACCACTACGGTAAACGTCCAACATGTAGGGATGCATGTAGTCAAAGAGTATGGACAGGTAGCCATTGGCGTTCAGGGACCCATCCAGTGGTACCAGGCCATACCAGGAAAATATCCCCCAGACATGCACACTGCCACCGCCGGCCTGTACTAGACTGACAAGCGTACCCGGGTGTTGGTTCTCGTGTGTCTGACGCCGAATACGCCACCTCCCGTTATTTCTGTGGAGTAAAGCCTTGATTTGTCGGAGAAGGAGGCAACCCTTCCCACTCTTCAGTGATGGTAGTCCCATTGAAGTTGCCGATGGACCTGGGTTAACATGGGGGCCTTGACACAGCGTCGACTCCGGAGACCCATGGTAACAGGGTTCGCCCTACTGTTATCGGTGACACGTACCTGAGTGCCCGAGCATTCATTTCAGTGATAAACTGCTGCACTGTTGCGCGATGATTGCCCTTTACCAGTCGACGGAGGGGACGTTCTCTTCTGCTGTCGATGGCCTTTGGGGATCCATAGTTATGTCGTCGGGAGGTACTAGGTGTGCCAGCTGCCCATTCTTGGTACACCCTTACTACTGCACCTCGCGAACAGCCCACGAAGTCTGCTGTTTCTGAGATGCTTCCACCCTTGGCGCGGTAGCCGATGATCATTCCTCTTAACTTTTGTCAAATCACTACCTCTGCCCATTGTGTTCACATGACGCACTATGGTTCATCTATCCTGGTCCGCCGCTTATGTTTTCATGTGGTAGACCTTGTCACGTGCACTCTGGAAGGTACACTGTGATTCCGAAGGTGGTCATTCTGATACGACTGTGTACTACATTCCCCCGTGTTTAAATCTTTGACACTAATGAATTGTAATCCCAAAGAGATTCAACTTTGAAATTTCTACAGAAACGCACATTTTAGGTGAATTCGAACATATGACTATTTCCACGATGGTGTCTGGGTGTGTGGTTTGGTGACGCACTAACTCAGAATCTATTACATATTAGGTTACAAATCCGTTTTAAAGCGTTTTAAGACAGCATGGAGAGAAAACAACAATACCTTTACGAATCAAAATATGCGCAGTCATTATCTATCGCCTTCCGCCATCGGTCCGGCAGCTCACAGATTCCAGCCATGAAGAACACTTCGTCGTGTGACGGGTTGAAATCTTCAACCCATTTTTGCACTTCGTCACATGTCCGGAACCGTACAGTAGACAAACCATGTTGCATCAATCGGAACAAATGATAGTCTGAAGGGACTATGTCGGGACTATACGCCGGGTGCTCCAAAACTTCCCAGACAAGCGTCAATAACTTTTCCTTGACCGATTTCGCGCCATGCGGTCTAGCGTTGTCATGCAGTAATTTCACGGGACGCAATCCTTTGCCTGTGAATGGACGTTTCTGACAGGTTTACTTGTTCAATCTCAGCAATTGTTGCTTGTAGCGTTTAGCAGTTTGCGTTTCGGTGTCGAAGTTGTTGTTTCACCGGGGTCTACCCAGTGCTGTTTGGAATTGTCGTACCATATCCACTTTTCACCCCCGTAACGATTTTCTACGGAAAAGACTTCGTGTTGTTTATTAAACAGATTCAAACACTTCATGACACGCTCATCCTTGTTCCTCTGGCTCAGGTCATGTGGCATCCATTTTCCTTCAGTCTGAATCTTTCCCACTGCGCGTAAACGATTGGAAATGGTTTGTTGAGTTACCCTCAGTTATTCAGCTAGTTCGTTTGGCGTTTGAGACTAATCTTCATCTAGCAATGCTTGCAGTTCCTCATGTGCAACCTTCTGCGGGACGCCGCAACGTTCTCGATCGCTAACATCAAAATCACCTGCTTTAAACAGTCTATACCAAAACTCACACGTGCTTTTTGATACACTATTCTCCCCCAAAACAGAATAGATCGATGAACATTCTTTTGCAGCACTTTTTCCTTGATGAAATTTGTAACGAATGCAGTGCCAAATAAATTCAGTATCGTTTTCCATCTTTCACCTACCAATGTGCAAGTGAATTTGACTGTTGGGCAAATTCTGCGTCACATTTTATACTCTGGACCAGTTACGGTCACATGACAACGCGGGGAAATGTCGGATTTGTAAATTAGCTATATACGTCACAAAAATCTTTTTATTTTATTTTTTTGATTGAAGGTTTAACGACCACCGTGAGCAACTCAATGGGCTATAAGCAGTCGCCCGTCCCTAATTTAGGGTCACTGGTTCCAGGGAAGGGAGAGAGCCAGTGCCGTAAGACAAACAACATCCATGCCTGACGGGATTCGAACCCGGACCCCTTACGGACGAATGATCAGAGGCCAGCGCCTTAGACCACTGCGCCACCGGGGCGGCCACAAACAAAAATCTTTAAAAACGTATTTGTACACCTAATATACACTAAACTGACAAACGTCACAGGACACCTAGAAGAGAAACACAACATAGCATTCATGGACTCAAATTAGTACGGTGTCGGTCCACCTTTGGCCTTAATACAAGTACTGACCTTGCGAAACATGCTTTCGACAAGGTTTTTGAACACAGCGATGGGTATGCGCTTCAAATTCAGTACACAATGCTGCCACTAACTGTTGTTTAGTAGTAGGCCTTGGTTCCAAACTTCTTATGCGGCGCTCTAATTCATCCCACAGGTACCTCTATGGGACTGAGATCAGGACTCTGTGCTGGCCAGTCTACACACGATCAGAATTATCGTCAAACCACGCCGTAACAGCCCTTGCTTTATTGCTCTGTACATTATCCTGTTGGTACCAACAAGGCTCGGTTCCATAATATTGCTACAGAATTGGTAGGGCATAATTGTCCAGAATATCGAGTTAGACGTGCTGAGTAACAGGTTTGTCCACGATAACCAATCGGCCGGACCATACCACGAAAAATACCCCCACACGAGTACACTGTCAGCTCCAAACTTGACCGTAGGAACAGCACACTGTGGTAATAGCGTTCCCCCGGCTGCCGCCATACCCACACACGCCCATCAGACTGACGGATCGTGTATCTGGATTCATCAGTCCATAGGACCCGTTTCCATTAATCTACGGTCTACGATAAATTTTCTTTACACCATGCTAAATTACGAGCGACACTTGTACATACCGGGGATCCAGCATTTTTACTCACCTATACACTGAGGTCTTGAGCAGCACTCCGTCGATTAGCTGTAACGACTCTTCGGAGGCTTCGACGTCCTCTATCACTGATTTTCTTTTGTCTGCCGGTACGTTTTGCTGTTTCAGGCTCGCCATGTGTCTTCCACTTATTCAGTACATCCAAAACAGTTGACTTGGGTATGTTTAAACGCCTCTAGGTTTCTCTTATGGACAACCCACTATCACCCAACAATCTTTCCTTTCTCAAAGTCAGTTCTCTCCCGCCGCGACATTTTCACTCAACCTTACAGTGCGATATGATCGCGATCAGCTGCGGACTTGTTTTTATGCCATTTGCAGCTGTACCGCGCATCTTAACGCAGCGGATCCGTCATTTGCTTTTGAAGGGATGTACGGTGACTTGTCAATAGTGTATATATCAAGACGAAATTTAATACTGAGAAGTCTTTTTTTGTTATACCCTGATGTGGGAGAAAGGGAAGACATAAGTGGGAAAGACTTTGTTAAGGTGAACGAGTCAAAGATTTATAAGGGTGGTCACTGAAGCATATAGCACTGACATTTATGTTACACGTGGTGTGCTACATTATCTGCTGTCGCATATCAACAGAGATTGCATCCCACTCACAGTTCGCCCTAAAGATCCCGAACATGGATGAAATAGACTAGCGTGCCTCATGAAACCATTTTTTCCAATACTATTTCACCAATTTACTCGTATGGTAATAACAGCATTGTGATTTGACTCTTAAAAAGGAACGGATGATGAAGGAAATTTAAGGGGTACATGGTTTCGTGGTTTATGATGTTAAATACCGAATTAAAGAGCAGAATGTTCGTTTCATTCAAAGTAAATCTGCCAGAAATAACACCCGAATCTCTGAGCTCAGTTGTAATACAGTATTATGTAATATTGCTGTCAAAAGTAAGTTTTTAGTTAGCCTGAATTTAACATAATTTAAGACTACAAAACTTGGTGTTGAGACAGCATAAAAATGGCAACGTTTACCACAATTAAATGTTTATTATACACTGACGAGCCATTCCATTATCACCATCCCAGCCTAGAGAAATGAGCGCGCCTAGAGACCGAACTGTGGTGCAGATCAAGCTTTTTTCTTTTTTATGATTATTATTATTATTATTATTATTGGAGGTTTAACGACCACCGTAAGCAACTCATTGGGCTATACGCAATCGCCATCCCTAATTTAGGGCCATTGGTTCCAGGGAAGGTAGAGCCAGCGCCGCTAGACAAACCATCAAAATCTCACCGGGATTCGAACCCGGACCCATCTCAGAAGAATGATCAGAAGCCATCGCTTAGACCACTGCGCGACCGGGGCGGGAGAGGTGAAGTTCACAGAGTATATATACAACCCGAGGACCAGCTTTCGGTTAGTCCAGTTTTCGGAGTCAGTATGGGAAAAGCTGCCGATTTATCGGAGTTTGATAAAGGACAAATTGTGATGGCACGGCGCCCCGGAACTACGATCTTAGAAACGGCGAGACTTGTTCACGTGCCACTGTAGTGAGTACGTATCAAAAGTGGTGCACAGATAGCCAAACGACGAACCGCTGTTCAACCGTGTGTCGTCCGCAGCTCATTGATGCCAGAGGGGAGTAGAGACTGCAGAGCCACAAATCACCCGCAGCTATAACAGTAGTGATCATGGCAATGTGTGACAGAACACAGTTCATCGCAGCCTTCTGCGCATGGGCCTGCGACCCAGCCGGGTTCCCATGCTCACTTCACGTCATCGCAAACAACGCATGAAATGGGCCCCTGGATGATTTGAAGAAAGTTGCCTGGTCTGACGCATCAAGATTCCTAGTGCATAACGTAGACGGTCGTTCGCGGATACTCCGATTACCAATGGAGGCTATGGCATCTGGATGCACCGTTGGGCGGAAACAGGCCGCCGCCGGCGGTGTTTTGCTGTGAGTGATGTTTTCTTCGGACTCTGTAGGCACCATTATCCCAATCCCAGACAGCTGTCAGGTATCTGAACATCGTTGAGAACCAAGTTCACCCATTCATGGCAACTGTGTTCCCTGCTGGTGATGGCCATTACGAACAGGTGTTTACGACTCTTGACGATTCTGCGCCAGTGCCAGAATCGTCAAGGAGTGGTTCGAGGAACATGCTGGGGACTTCATATGTTAATGCCCTGGTCTCCAAATTCACGTGCCATAAACCCAATCGAATATTGTGGTTCGACTTGGGAAAGCTGGTTCGCAATAAATCACCACCACCCCGAAATGTACGGAGGACCTGCTGTTGACATTATGATACCAAATACCCCAGGATACCTATCGCCACCTCATAGAATCGATGACTCGCCCAGTGGTCGCTATTTTGCGGGCTAAAGGGATGTCCTACAGCTTATTAGGTAGGTGGTCATAATGTAATGGTTCATCGGTGTATATGACTTATGTATTAGTGAATTATTTCGTTCAGCAATTCACTTCTTATTCATTTCTGCGTTTGATCACTTTTTTTTTGTCAAAAAGAATGTTTATTGGCACCAAAAACTTTAATATCCAAATACTATAAGAAATGCATTGAAAGATTATCATGAACGCATAATACAGTCTTAAAATACCAACAGCATCGCTTTTAATTGTCACGCACTTTTATTCATGCCTTGAGATGTACAGGAAGTCATAACACAGATGATTAATTTATATCTGACAAGAGAATTTTCGAGAATCCCTGAGTGAAATTCATTATTATTGTCGACACAGTATGCAATGGTATTTTTTCTCGCATAAATTTCAATCCGAACTAGCAATTTAGTGAACCGTTTCAAACAGGTCATTACCAGGAAGAAAAGGATGCGGAGGAACACTCGGAAAAAATAAGGGCAGAAGACTTTTTTTTTTTTTTATGTCAAGAACTTTATCTGTGAATTGGGGACAGACGTCGGAACTTCGAGCGCTGTTGGGAAGCACTGAACAGCTTGTTAGGCCATAACCAAACCACTGCAAGTCGTTTGGTGACCACTGCTTGTCCCTACTGTCTCTTGTTCAAGAAGCAAATTTAGAAACGCAGGACGAGTAAGGGAAAACAGAAAAGATAAAACAGCGAGCAACCAGGTAGGAAAAAGAATAGAAACAGTGCGGAAAATAAAAAGAATGGTAGAAAATCTTTGCGAACTATCAAAAGAATGTGCACAATAGCAGACGGAAGTTGTTTTCTAAAGATACGAAAAATCAAAAGCAGCTAACCCACTCAACAGGGAGAGCACGCTGCTTCGCTGGAGAGCAAAAAAAAAAAAATGCTTTTTGAGAAACGGAATGACAAAGACGTCTGAAGGGCAGAAATTTTAAGAGCAATACTTACAAGAAAAACTGCGCAAAAATGTAGCAGCATTGATAAAAAAATATTTTAGCTCTCCACTAACTATTACACACTGTAAAAATGTGTCCAAAATCCACGAGCTGTTTTTCGTGATAATTCCTTTCATAAATTAACGAAGCATTTTCCTGATACAACCTTTTCCGTGAAATGACGAAAAAAAACTTGAATTTCATGGATTTTTTTTTTTTCGCCAGGAAAATTCTAAATTCTCAGAAATCTTTCCTCTATTTCTTTCTTACACTGGCGGTAAATTGCAGTTCATTGAAACTTCTGTTTTGGGAGGTTTTCACAGGAATGATGGGTTCTCAAAAGAGCCCCGCATGACTGTGTATGAAAGTGTATTTGTTCCTACTCTGACGTATAGCAGTGAAACCTGGGTACTACAGAAGAAACATAGGAGTCGTTTGTATGCTGGAGAAATGAGTTACCTAGGAGGGTTTGTGGCAAGCCACGTTCTAATTGTGCGAGGAATGAAGATGTGTTGCAGTTGTGTGATGTAAAGCAAAATATTGTTAGCAAGATGGAGACTAATATGCTTCGGTGGTTTGGCAATGTTGAAAGAATGAGTGATGGGATGCTTACTTAGAAAATCTTTTTAGCCCAAGTGGCAGGAAGGAAAGGCAGAGGAAGGCCAAGGAAGTCACGGGAGAATCAGGTTCAAGAATGTGTCTGCATGAGAAAAAGATTGAGTATGAAGTATAGAAGATCGTGTGATGGATGTCAGTGAAGCCCGAGTTGTATGCCAAGACCGCTGTAAATGGAGAAGTTTGATACAGCAACAGTAAGTAAAAATTTTCTGGTAGTTTGTATTTTTTTGTGGAGCTAACCTCTGAATATCAGAGAACAGCTTAGTGATGTATGTATGTTAAAGGAAAATTCTGAATTTTCAGAAACCTTTCCGCAATTCCTTTGGTATATTAACGGGGAAATTCTGTACTCTTTTCGCATATCCATATGACGAAAATTTGCGGTAATAGTAGCGATTCGTGGGACTACTTGAGGTTTAATTAATTATTAAATTTCAATCGTCGGTTAGAGGAATTGAATTTGAAATTCTGTAGCGAGATCTGATATTGTGAATATATCGCATGAAACTTCGGTTTTCGTGGAACCAGATATTCCTTCCCCAAGCTATTGTAGTTATCAGGAATAAATTTTATATTTAGGAGTTTTGTTAAATAATGCTATAAAAGCAGTACATTTCACCTTTTCTTAAAAATAATTGAAAGTCATTGTCAGTTTAACAAGTTAGTAAAATTATGCAATGCGTTGATTATGATAGGCTTTCCAACATACCAAAAATCATTACTCAAGTTATAAGGATAATGGCTGTGAAATAATCTCGCTCCTGTGTCCTGACCTTTGACCCCATTTCGATGATATTCAACAGAACCGGTTCAGTACATCTCCGGAACATGATAAAGTTTTACCGCAATCGAATCATTTTTACGTAAGTTATGACGCATAAGAGCAATGGAATGGATCCCGCTTTCATGTCCTGACCTTTGACCCCATTTCCAACAGGGTTCGCCCCCAGTTGTTCCCTACCACATACTAAAATTTCATCGAAATCGAACCACTTTTACGCGAATTATCGTGCGGACAGGCAGACAAAGCTGGACAATATACGCTCCTTCAACCTACGGTTGGAAAGCGTAAATAAGCTCGAACAAAAAATAAAATGACCAAATTCCTCACTCGCATTAATGAAAAAAAAAATCATCACCCAATTAGTTTTACTTTGAACGTGAGTGATTCTTGGGACTTTCTAGCTCAGTAGTTAAGGCGCGCAGCTTCAATCCAAACGACCAGGGCTCGATCACCGGCGCAAAAGGATTCTCTCGCGTAAATGCTGAAATATTCAGCTTTTTGGATTTTGCAAAATTCCTGTCTAAGTACGGAAAAACTTGAAACTGACTTTTCTGAAATAAACTGAATTACTGACTACAAAAGATCTGACAATACGGGTTAAAAAAAATGGGAACTTTAAAAAACGGAAATTCCGTTAAAAGACTGCCACTTACCGGAAATTTTGCTGAAAGCTATTTCCCAAAATTTTCAGTAAATTCACACCATTAATTTTTTTACAGTGTATGTTACAAATGGAAAGTCTGTCTTAAAATATGCATTGTGAAAAACAAGTTTGTCCGCGACGGGAATCGAACCCATGTCCGCTCACTCTGGAGTAAATCGCGCTCCCAACTGAGCTACGCGGTCAGAATGTCTCGCTGCAGATTTGTCGTCTTGACATGGTTTCACCTCTGTAGTACGTCACATCATCTCCCTCCTAATTTTCTTTTTCTTTTGAAGCGAACTAGGAATTTTTCATTAATTCCAAACAATGTGTGGAACAAACATCACATTTTGCGAAGAACCCAACGGCCAGTGGATCTATTTTCCACAATCGGGCGCCAGTGCGGAAAACACCAGTTTGTCCGCGACGGGCATCGAACCCGTGTCTGCTCACTCCGGAGTAAATCGCTCTCCCAAATGAGCTACGCGGACAGAATGTCTCGCTGCAGATTTGTAGTCTTGACACGTTTTCACCTTTGTAGTACGTCACAGCATATAAAAATAAACTCAGCACTCAAGAAAGTGAAGTAGCAGATAAAAATTATTCTTGCAGTTATATTTTTGGTTTTCAATATTATTCTGAATACTTATTTCAAATACCCATTTTAATAAGTCAAATAAGCATTTACTTATCCCTTTGAGAAAGTGATGCAATAAACATGAATAAAAAAATCGAAAATGGCTCTTCGTATATTGACCTACACTACGGCCAAGCGTAAAAAAATTTCCTCTTGAACTTCCTTAACACCATAACATCAGATGAGAAAATAGAAAGCAAAACTGCGCAGTACGTTTTTAACCATGAACACGACCATGAAGGAAATGAAATTCCAGCAAAGATTTTCTTTTTTTCTTTTCTGCTTTGAGAGAGTTCAAAGGTCGGACAGACAGGTTTTGGTTTGATGGCAAGAAGCACAATCACTTGCGCATATATTACCATTTTTATGAAAAGGAACATATGGTTATGAATAAATGAAAACAATATCTGATAGAGCTTTCGGAAAGCACCATCGGGCGAGCACAGAACTCGTACAAGAATTCATCCTTTATCACGACGTAGATAATTCCTTGAATTTCAAAAAGAAATTAACCCATTTTGCGGCAGCAATTTATGCTACCCGTTTCCCATTGTGCTAACCTGTAGACAAATTTCTGTAAATAGTTCATGCTTATGCTTCACATCATCGGGAATGGATAAATTTCCAATTTGTGTGTTTAATTGACGACAGCAACAACGAAGGAAAACTGCATGCTTAGAAAAAAAAATCGGTAAAAATCCGTCGAACGTGAAAACGCACGTAAAAACAAACTCTTCAGAACTCCAACAAATTTACTCCTGCGTAAGAAATTTAACGATATCGTGCCCACACATACAATCGATAAAAGTGACTAAGATTGTCCTACACGTTGTTAGCATCAAGCGGGAAATTCTCACCTGGAAAACTATAGAATCTTGGTCCCGCTTGTTTCAGTACTATACGGTTTTTGTATTTCTGGGTTGAACGAACACAGTGCACTCCTAGGTCTATAAAGCAGTCGCCCGTCCCCAATTTGGAGCCACTGGTTCCAGGAAAGGAAGAGCCATTACAACCACCACCTATACTTCACCCAGGACTCTAATCTGGGCCCAATGTGAAACCTAAATCTTCTCTCTGCCGGTGGGGAGCCACGAATCCATAACATTCTGCTCCGGAGCCGAATGCTTTCACAGTTAAGCTAAGCCAGCAAGGGCTTTTTCACTGCTACTAGCCGTCTATACAGGGTGCCTAGGAAAGTACCTTTAGCCTGAAATAACTTGTGAACGAAGAGAGGTACAGTTATGCAAGTGAGTAACGGTATAGTAAAGCTACTACGCCCAATCGAATGCAACCAATCGCAGCGCCCCTAAGTGGCGAAATGCGGAAGTTAGCCATTGCAAATCGAAAACGAAAAGAGATAGAGCAAAATTTCCAATTACAAAGTTGTAGAGCGCCAATTAATTAGTACAAAACGACATTTGTTTTACACGGATAAGATAAATTGTTGCCTGAATACCTTAAAATGTCCGAAATTGATGCGCGACCTTTTGTGTGAACGTTTAAAGGGAACGGGCATAGGTATGAGCAAATACACACAATTTATTGCATAAATGCGTACTTATGTCAATACAATTTGATGACGTCAGACAAAACAAAAACAAAAAAGGCAAACTGGCGCACAGTGATAAAAAGTTAACGTCGAGTATGTTCGAAGAGTTCGCCATTGCCCACGATACACATTTGTATTCGTGAAAGTAACTGCATACACATTCCTCAGCATGGAAGGT
Source organism: Macrothele yani (assembly GCA_039090855.1). Taxonomy (NCBI): domain Eukaryota; kingdom Metazoa; phylum Arthropoda; class Arachnida; order Araneae; family Macrothelidae; genus Macrothele; species Macrothele yani. The sequence goes on from CM076996.1 coordinate 124,448,041, forward strand.
GTCACACATCTGTAACACGACGACGTAGATCCAGCAGACTTGTAGGCGCTGCTGCATACACCCGATTGTTTACGTAACCCCAGAAATCCAAGCTCGCCATTCTCACACAGTACATTTGCGAAATGTGAATATGCAGATTCGAATCGTCGCACATCGATTTCGGACATTTTAAAGTATTCAGGCGACAATTTATCTCCATCCGTGTGAAGCACGTCGTTTTGTACTAATGAATTGATGCTCTAGAACTTTGTAATTGGAAATTTTGCTCTCTTTTTTCGTTTTGCAATATGGCTAACTTCCGCATTTCGCCACTAGGGGCGCTGCTATCGGTTGAATTCGATCGCGCGTAGTCGCTTTACTATACTGTTATCTCACTTGCATAACTGTACCTCCCTCCATTTCGCAAGTTATTCCAGGCTAAAGGGACTTTCCTATGCACCCTGTGTATGTGATGTACTACAGAAATGCGCCACCTCTGTAGTACGTCACACAGTATATCTTCCCGGACCCTCTTGAGAAAGAGCTGGTACGGAAAAGTAGGATTCCGGGTCAGCCGATAAATCATGCGTTAAGTAGCTCGAAACGAATTCTAACTAATTCGAGGCGCTGTGTGGAAGAAATATCACGCATTTTTCAAAGAACCCAAAGGCCAGGAGGTTCATTTTGACGTACGGCCGCCAATCGGAAATTGAAACTGTCTCACTGCCAGTGGTGCAACTCGAACCCACATCCTTCTGTTCCGAAGCCAAATGAGTTCCCAATTAAGCTTCGCCGGCAAGGGCTTATCACTGCTACTTGACATGTGCGTCCCTCTGTAGTACGTCATAGCAACTCGTACGAATGGTCAGATAGAAACACCTCATAACACTTCCGCCGTGATGGCTGTCCATTCCATCCACTAGGAACACAAATTTATGCGTACCTCGCCTAATAAAAAATTCTTTACAAGAAAGGGCTGGAAAAACGATAGGTCTTTCTCCTGTTAACTTGTTTATCGCAGGTTAACGTTGTAAGTAGCGATCAAAATGCTACGTAGTTGGTAGTGAGCAGTACGCTAAAATATTTCATGAAATGCTTCTGTACCTTTTAAAACAATTTATTCTTTTGATCTATTCGAGCATGGTTGTCCGTAGGCTTCTCCCTATTTTACTACCCTTTTTCCGCCAACAATATATAGGGTACAATTACTAGATATATGCTGTCTCACGTACGATCAACACAAACCGCGTCTTCAATTGCAAATTAAAACATTTACAACTAAAAACACTATTTTAAAATACAGAGGCAAGTACTTTCACAGGGCTCCCATGTCCTCATCATCAGACCCAAGCGCCACGAAGCACATGAGGAGCCATCTCATATACACTATCTACCAACGAGTAATTGGACACCTGTGATAGCAAAGGAAAACGAAGTTTATTCACCTTCAATAGTTAGTGGAGCCTCCACGAGCGGCGATTACAGCTGCGACCCTCCGGGGCATACTCTCAACCAGGCGTTGTACGACGGTTAGCGCTATTTTCTTCCACTCGGCTTGGAGAAGACAGGTCAGTTCCTTCACCGATTTCGGACGGTGGGGGCACCCCTTTAGTCGACGCTCCATCTCGTCCCAGAGGTGCTCGATAGGGTTAAGGTCCGGGCTCTGCGCAGACTAGTCCATTCGATTAACCCCATTGTCACCATACCAAGCCATGGTGGACCTCGCAACATGACAGGTGGCGTTGTCATCTTGAAAGTAACATGGGTCCACCCCGTAAAACGGCCACAAGGTAGGAAGCGCATAGTCATCCAAAATGGTGCAGTAGGTCTTGGCGTCGAGTCTACCTGGAATTGCGACCAAGGGTCCCGTGCCATACCAGGAGGAACACCCCCATAGCATAATTCCACCGCCGCCGTACTTCACAGTTCGCACAATACATTCCAGCAGAAGGCGTTCTTCAGGCAGCCGCCGCAAACCCAGACCCTGCCATCTGAATGGTAAAGGGTGAACCTTGATTCGTCGCTCCAGAGAACCTGTTTCCACTGTTCAACGGTCCACTGTCGACGTTCTTTGCACGACGTTAGCCGAGCAGCGCTATTGGACTTTGTGATCAAAGGCTTGTGGGCGGCAGCACGTCCATGATAACCAAGCAGATGGGCCTCCTTACGAATGGTATTCATCGAAAAAACACTACCGGATGCCTGTTGAAATTTCTCGCGGATGTGGCTCATCGATTTGGTACGGTTCTTTCGAATTTCTCTGGCCAGCACCCGTCGGTCTCTAACTCCCAGTTTTGTGGGTCTGCCGGGTCGGGGCACATTCCGACAGTCACCTCTCATCTTCCACTTGCCAATCACGTAGGCCACTGTCGATTTTGGGTACTTCAACTCGCTGGATATGTCACGTATGGATCGGCCATTTCTGTGATACCCGACGATTACACCTTTCTCGAAATCAGAGAGCTCCGAACTGCGTGGCATCCTGCATGCGACTGGTTGCGTTGCTGTTTCCCACACGATGTTTAACGGCGGCGGCCGTGACGTGTATCAGGACCGCAAATATCGTCGATTGCAGGGTGTCCAATTGCTTGTTGGTAGATAGTGTATATACAGCCAGATAGAGACTTGTGACAAGAATACTTTGCGGCTGTGTATATATATATTCTATTAAGAAGAGAACTAAGCAAAAAAATATTTTTGACTCATACCAAGTACAACATAAAAAAAGTTATGTATCTACCGGTGTGAGTAAAAAGAGAAAAAAATAAAAAATAAAATAAAACAACTGAATGTAGAAAGTGTCGAGAATACTGAGCCTTGGCTTTATCAAGGACCAGCAAAAACTCTGCATTTTCTCACTTCCACAAAGACCTAGTTGGAAATGGGTTTCTGCAAAGCCGTAGATGCAAGTAATAAGCCCACCAAAAAAATTTTGTTACTATTAAACAGAAAGAAGATTAAAGAAAACTCAAGTTGCGAGAGTGACATAATAATTAGAAATAATGTTCAGCAATAACGAAATGCCAAGTTCGCGTGAGAGAGAATTTAAACCTGAATAGCAATGCAAAAGTTTTCCAAATTCTTACATTGCAATTAAAAAAGGAAATATTAATTATTTAAAACTCAGATTCTTGAAAGAAAACTTGATTCTAAAACCCCTAACTCCACAACTTCTGACAACACAAAAACGAGAATAAATTAAAGACACTTAAAAGCACTTCTGAAATACTTTGTACATATTGCAACTAATTGTTTATGTCATATAACCTTCACAAAGCATTTCCTTAGTTAATTATTGTCTTTAATTTATTCTCGTTTTTGTGTTGTCAGAAGTTGTGGAGTAGGTGGTTTTAGAATCAAGTTTTCTTTCAAGAATCTGAGTTTTAAATAATTAATATTTCCTTTTTTAATTGCAATGTAAGAATTTGGAAAACTTTTGCATTGCTATTCAGGTTTTAATTCTCTCTCAGGCGAACTTGGCATTTCGTTATTGCTGAACATTATTTCTAATTATTATGTCACTCTCACAACTTGAGTTTTCTTTAATCTTCTTTTCTGTTTAATAGTAACAGATGAAGAGCATGGGTCGGGCCAGGAAAGTTATGGATGCAAGCTAAATTGTTAACTAGAGCTAGGTCATACAACTCTGCGGAGGTCATGACATATATATATTTAAAAAATAAATTTTGGTGGCATAAAAAATTTTTACTTGCATCTATGGCTTTGCAGAAACCCATTTCCAACTAGGTCTTTGTGGAAGTGAGAAAATGCAGAGTTTTTGCTGGTCCTTGATAAAGCCAAGGCTCAGTATTCTCTACACTTTCTACATTCAGTTGTTTTATTTTATTTTTTATTTATTTTTACTCACACCGGTAGATACATAACTTTTTTTATGTTGTACTTGGTATGAGTCAAAAATATTTTTTTGCTTAGGTCTCTTCTTAATAGAATGTGAATTCTGAATTTTCATAACTGCTGCGTTGCGCGTTTTGATCTTCAGGTTATTTTGCAACTTTCGTTTTAAATTCAAAAGTTTTTCCTTTGTTTTCAGCTTTGCTCTTCAGTATATATTATATATATACACACACACACACACACACACACACACACACACGATGGCTCCTCATGCTTCGTGGCACTTGGGCCTGGTGATGGGGACATGGGAGCCCTGAAAGTACTTGCCTTTGTATTTAAAATTAGTGTTTTTAATTGTAAATAAATGTGTTTTAATTTCCAATTGGACACGCGGTTTGTGTTGATCGTACGTGAAACAGCATATATCTAGTAATTGTACAGTTATCGTGCGAAATTTATTATTGGTAATATATAGGGTGTCCACAAAGTCTCTTTACAACTTTGCACATTTATTACGGACACCCTGTGCTAAGTTTATGGTATTTGTTGTACAATATACTCTAAATATCAAAGTTTTAATTGACACTATCGTTTTTTGTAATAGGTCCCTCACTGACTGTTGTACGAAAATGTGGTCCCCACAAGAGAGCGCAGTGCGTCACTTGGTTCATCGAAACAAAACCTGATGCACAAACGTAACGACATTTCAGGACTAAGTATGGGAAAACCCCGCCATCTCGTCCTAGTAGTCATCAGAAATTCATGGAGACTGGGTCCGTGTTGGATCAAGATCGTAGTGGCCGCCCATGAACATCGAATGTGTTCGCGATTCATTTTCACGAAGCCTGAAGAAGTCCATTTGTTCCGCTGCCAGAGAACTAAAAATGCGCCTGTCTACGGTACACAGGATGCTACATAGACATCTACGCTTTTATGCATACAAAGTGTAACTGTTACAAGCACTTGAGGCGAACGATAGAATACGACGAAAATAATTCACTGTAACGATGCTGGACAGACTGAGTGAAGATCTCGAATTTCTCACACATGTTTGTTTTACGGATGAGGCAACTTCATGTCTCTGGGCAGTTAAACAGACACAATGTCAGGATTTGTGGGTCTGAAAATCCTCATGCGTTTATGGAACTTGCAGGAGACAGTCCTAAAAGCAAACGTGTGGTGCGGTGTTATGCATAACCTAGTCCTTGGACCATTTTTCTTCAGTGAGAAAACAGTGACGGCAGATGTTTACCTGGATGTTTTGCGTGAGTACGTTGTTCCACAGTTAGAGGACCTTCAACCAAGCGTGATATTCCAACAGGACGGCGCGCCATCACATTAAGAACGGCACGTTCGAGACTTTTTAAACACAACATTCCCTGGGAGGTGGATTGGACGGGATGGTCCAATTGCATGGCCACCCAGTTACCCCGACGTCACACCTCTGGACTATTTTGTATGGGGATATGGGAAGAATATCGTGTATCGGACAAAAGATGCAGGACATCACTGACCTGAAATCGAGGATCAACAATGCCATTTCGACCATTACTGAGGACATGCTGCAGCGTACATGGTTGGAACTGGAGTTTCGGCTAGATGTTCTACACGCAACAAATGGTGCGCATATTGAGCCTTTGTAATGCGGTAGAAAAAACTTTAGTCTTTGCTCTTACTTATGTGCTCAGCCACATTTGTCTCTCACATTCAGTGTATTCGCAATAAATGTGCAAAGTTGTAAAGAGGCTTTGTGGACACCCTGTATTTCTGTTCCCTGTAATATCTGTTTTCGATTGCTTTCTCGTTTTTCTTCAGCCCACGCGGGAAAGCCTTAAATCCCGGCAGCTTATAAACGGCGTGTCCGAAAAACAACGGACTCCCTGGTCCTTCCACGACCAACTCCTGCTTCTCTTCCCGCGTTGACTGTCCAGCTCCCTCCTCGGTCCACAGGAAAACTCACTTCCCTCGCTCCAACAAACACTGATATCTCCCAAGGATTAAAGGCGGCGTAAAACTCAAAACCAATATTAAAAAGTTTCTCTCATTCCTTTCGGAAACTCTTGAAATAAAGATAGTGAAGGGTGCTAATTGCACTGGACGAAGCTTCAAGCACAAAATCGATGTCTGCAAATGGCTTTTACCATTGTGATACCTTTAGAGAAAAAATCTAAAATGCGACAGCATGGCGTCGTCTAAAATACCGTAATTTCCTGACTAGGGGACAAAGATAAAACTTTCTCAGTCCCGAAGACGAAGAAAAAGGAACACGAGGCAAAAGAAATGTTACGAATGAGATTTAATATTCTTGCCCAAAAATTCCTGTATTAAATATGCGTAACACTCCCTACTGTTTTGAGTATCTGGGAATTATTTTAAATTCTGACTTAAGATGGAATAACCATACAGATTCAATTGCAAATCGAATCTCTAAAAATATCGGATTGTAAGCAAAATTATATCAAGTCTAACTACTAAGGCACTTAAACTTTTATACTACACACTTATACAATCACATATTAATTATTGCTTTTCCTCATGGGAACAAACCAATAAACTACAAATATTACAGAATAAATACATAAGGTTATTAGAGTTAAAAACAAATTCTGCTTCTACCCACTTCACCATATTCATGTCAACCCCAACAATTATGGAATTTTATCTGCTAAGCAATTATTTGACTTCAAAATTGGCAAACTAATGCTCCAAAGAATAAAACAAAATTTATACACAGATATCATTGAATTGCATTTTCATACTTATAACTATGAAACACGACAGATTATTAAGACCCATATATCCAAAAACTCATGATGAAACGGAGTTTAAATTATATTGGTCCTGAATTTTAAAATGCACTGCCTGTCGAGTTGACTATAATAAATAACCTAAACTTATTCAAAAATAAACTAAAAAAATACTTAAGTTAAATAAAAAAAAATAAAAATAATAAAAATATTTATAATATAACTAACACGTAACATTACTGCTGTGCTTGATGAATCTGCGCTTGCTTGTCTATGTATTTGGGAAATAAGGGCTTTTGTCAGAGGGCCGCGGGTGGCCTAGTGGGCAACGTTCGTGACTGCCACGGAAAGGACCTCAAGTTCGATGCCAGCCAGGTACGAACGCTCGATCCGCTAAATATCCGCCGTGCGTCGGATGGGCACGTTAAGCCGTCGGACCCCGGGTACTGCCCCCCCGGTAATAAATAAGGGCGTCTTCCTCCCCCTTTCTACTTTGCTTCTGTGTCACTTTCCTATCGGGCATTCTAGCCCAAATCTCCTAGCTTCTATTTCTAAGGGTTGTTTAAGACCTGGGGTCAGACACTCCCTTCTTAAAATCCTTAACATATGATCATTTTGTCAGAACTCTGAGGCCTTTTCCCAGATTCTCCCTTGTTGTTCTCTATAATGAAAAAATATTGATGTATATTCATAAATCTTACATGTAACAGTAAGAATAAAAAAATTCTTATATTCTAGCACAAAAGGAATTTTTCGACGAGATCTGTAGAAATCAAGGTAAATGTAGCTGACTATCGTAGCTAGACTTAAGTCAGGGTGGGCGGGTATTTTTGGTGGGGCAAGTTTGAGAGCAGTTTTATTTACAAGAAAGCTTAAAGCAAAAAAATTTAATTATTTTCACTACTGGCTGCGAAGGAATTCTTGCAATTCCCACCACTTCCTCTGGACACACACACACAGATCTGACTAGTTACGCCATTAGTGTAAGGTACAAGTCTTTGTAGAATGTCTCTTAACTTCTTTCTTGCTGTGGATGCATTGTCTTAATTGATTTCAAAATTTTGCAGTTTTGCTTACGATAATAGTACTGTACCTGAACAATATTTTTAAAGGAAAATGTCCGTTGTTTATTTAAATCAGATGTTAACGTGACACGCAGGCACAACATGTAACTCCTCACTAACTTACTTCCTTCAAGCCAGCGACCTTACTTTGCACTCCTCACCGTCAAAGTTGTCAGCCACGTCCTGCTGCCTCTCTGCCCCGAGAAAGGTTTAGGAGCGCTAGTATAGTTTCTTTATTTGCGGTTTTAACGACCACCGTGAGTAACTCCTGGATGGGCTGTAAGCAGTCGCCCGTCCCTAATTTAGGGCCACCGGTTTCAGGGAAAGGAGAGAGCCTGTTTCCCATGGCAAACAGCATCCATGCCATACCGTGATTCGAACCCAGACCCCATCTCGGAAGAATAGTCAAACACCAGCGCTTAGATCACTACGCCATCGGGCGGCATAGTATAGTGGACTCCACTTTCCGTGTTGGGATATCCTACTTAGTAGCACAAACAAACAGCAGAGCAATTAGTAATAACCTCCCTCAATGAATTCCTATCCACCTTGTCCATTCGCCCCTGGCTATACTAACATGAAAAGGGATTAAAGTAAGGATTTGGAAGAGTGGATAATAATAAGTGCATTTTCATGGCATAATAAGTGCATTTCACGGCGTAGAAAGCTATTTTGATAAGTTTTCTACGCAGACGTAAACAAAGCACTTCCTACGGGAAATACGGTAGGGCTACACGACGAGAAACACGACACTTATTACTCGGCAAAGTCCAGATTGTATTTTAAAGTTAAAAAAATTTGAAAAATGGCACATCGTGAATAGGGTGGGAAGCAGGTTGGGCAAGGCAAATTTCAGGGTGGGCTTAGCCTTGGCGACGTCCGTGACTATTGTACTTGCTTGTAGAAATCATGCAAGGTACAGTCATCCAAAGGGCGCTAGAGGACGGCATACGTATGCAAGGGTTGGCGCGGATCGGTGGGGATGCCAACCCCCAATCAATTAAAAAAATCAACTGACCCCCCCGCTGTAATTACAACATATTAAGCAACATGCACATTGATGAAACTTCACAGTAGTCTGCGATAAGACGCCATTTTTCCACAAATGCGATAGTCTGCTTCAATAAGTTCGGAACACATAAGCCTCAGTTCCTTCTTAAAGAATATGTCTGATCTTGAGACCAAAAGGACTTCCCCCTTTATAGCATAATTATATCCTCCGGGGATCGGCATTGAACCCAAAATTTCTTCGAAGATATGCGACGTGCCTGCCCAGCATGACGCACACGACATAAAGGCAGATAGCAGCCAGAACGAACGTCCGCGTAGCTCAATTGGTAGAGTGTCTTATTCCGGAATGAGGGGACCCGGGTTCGAGCCACAGCGTGGACTAAAAATGACGGAGAAATTTGCTTCGTTATTATGACGCCTGAACTTTCCGGCCGTTCAAGATCTCGCAATGGTGTGATGTTCTTTCCACACCGCGAGATAGGAAAAATAATTCCTTCTTCAGCGCTTCGAAAAATAAAAGTGTGTGACGTTGCATTCCACACATCAGATTGACTGGGATTTCTCAAGTACGTTCTTCAGCGGATGACTGCCTACGACGTTTCATGGTCACAGCTGACCCGTGGGCCATGCCCCCGGCACTCTTTCGGGGAAGGGGCAGAAGTAACGTACCTGCCCAGCAGGACGCACATGACAAAGGCAGATAGCAGCCAGAACGAACGTCTGCGTAGCTCAATTGGTAGAGCGACTTATTCCGGAATGAGGGGACCCGGTTTCGAGCCCCAGCGTGGACTAAAAATGACGGAGAAATTTGCTTCGTTATAGATATAAGTATCAGGTTCTGCAGCAGTGTAGAGTTCGAGCTCAATTTTAGGAACCCGAATATGATATCGCGAAATAAGCCGGGCCCGAACAAGCCCGATAACTATGACTAACCTATTACTAAAAAGGGAAAAAAAATCTAACAGACTTCCCCTCTCTCTTTTCCGTTCAATTAATCATTGTTAATCTCAACTAAGAATTTTTGTAAGGGACGTCTGTTTCTATAAGTACATCCGAATAATTTTCTATGTTTATTAGTTCCTCCTAAAATGCTTCCTGCAGCCGCATCCTGCAAAATCAGGCAGTGCTGAAATCTAAGTACATTGCACAATAAAATCAGCAGGAAGCTGCCACGTGGGAGGAGGGTGTGAATATTCGACGGCGTGATCTATTATTACCTATACAGTTCTTGAAGTATTTCCTTCTCAGAAATCCACTAATGCCTTAGCTATGGCATTTCTTTCCAAGAACAGAAATAAATAGCTGTCTCAGCGCTATTCTGCAGCAGAGGAGTCAGTATCGAAAAAAACACCACCACTTTGCGTATCCATATGATTGTCCACAAAATGCCGTATAGCTGTTAACGCCTTACGTTTCTTAAGGTAGACCGGTACCCTAAAATTGAGGGCAAAAAAAAAACATTGTTTTTACAAACTTTTCTGAAAGATTCGAATCTTACCTTTAACAACGATGTGTTGCACAAGAAAATCCGAGCACTCGAAGTATTTAAAAAAAAATTTAAACAAATTATGTTTTAAAAAAATTCGACACGTTCGGAAGACATAGAAAGTTAGTGTAAGTACCATGCCGCTGAAGCTTTTGGAATGGGCTAGCACTTACTTTCATATTTTACCCGTAGTAATGGCTGAAATTAAGCCGATTTTTAGGATTTGGCAAATCCAGATCTCCTTAAAAAATGTACACATGGGAAAACCCAAAACTCTAATGAGTCAGTAAACAATGTTATCTGGTCACGACTACCGAAAACAGTGTTTCTTTCGCTCAAACCACTGCAATTTGCTGTACATGAAGCTATTTTCTCAGATTCAATAAAGTAAACATTGTAAAATGTTATATTTTGAAGATTGCCGGAATTGAACCAGGAGCAAATTTTGTACAGATTGAGATCTGGACATTTTACGCTTCTCGGTAGCACAACAAAAATGGATGAAACTGAAAACAAGTTAGTAAAAGCATGCAATGCATTGATTATGATACGCTTTCCAGCATACCAAAAATCATTACTCAAGTTATGAGAATAATGGCTGTGGAATAATCTCCCTCCTGTGCTTTGACCCCATTTCGATTATATTTAACAGAACCTGTTCAATATACCTCCGGAACAACATGATAAAGTTTTGTCGCAATCGAAGCATTTTTACGTAAGTTATGACGCATAAGGGCAATGGAATAGATCCCACTCCTATGTCCTTGACCTCATTTCGCCCATTTTCAATAGGGTTCGTCCCCAGGTTGTCCTCTACCAGACTAAAATTTCATCGAAATCGAACCATTTTTACACGAGTTATCGTGTGGACAGACAGACGGACAAAGCTGGAGCATATACGCTTCTTCAACCTACGGTTGGAAAGCGCAAAAGAAAGTCGGGCAAAAAAGAAAAACAATGTTAGAAAATGATCTTCTGGAAGAAGGTCCGGACGAACCTTCCTACTCTACTGGGAATTATTAAAGAAATGCTTACAGGTATGAAAGTCGTAATTTTTTACGCTTTCCAACTGTAGGTTGAAGAAGCGTGTATGCTCCAGCTTTGTCAGTCTGTCTACACAATAACTCGCGTAAAAATGGTTCGATTTCGATGAAATTTTAGTATGTGGTAGGGGACAACTGGGAACGAACCCTATTGAAAATAGGCGAAATGGGGTCAAAGGTCAGGACATAGGAGCGGGATCCATTCTATCGCCCTCATGCGTCAAAACTTACGTAAAAATGCTTCGATTGGGACAAACTTTGTTCCGGAGGTATACTGAACCGGTTCTGTTAAATATAATCGAAAAGGGGTCAAAGGTCAGGACACAGGAGCGAGATTTATTCCACAGCCATTATCCTCATAACTTGAGTAATGATTTCTGGTATGTTGGAAAGCGTATCATAATCAATGCATTGCATGATTTTACTAACTTGTTTTCTCTTGAAATAGTAACCCTAAATTAAAATGAGACAGCCCGTTTCCAACTTCTATGAACACCTAAATGCTAAGAGGAATTGCACAGCCCTATTTTAGGGGTACGATAACATTACGTAGATCTAAAAGAAAGTATGCTCTTCACTAGAGTGGAGTAAAATAAATACCATAACCGCATGTCGAAACGCCAAAAATTTCCCACAACTTCCCCGAAAATCATTGGCGCATGTTGCTGGAAAAATTAGCATATGAAAACTAAATTGAAATGATTGCATCTAAATGACGTCCACTGTGCCACACTTATTACCACTGGAAGAACTGTAAAGGCTGAACATTTATTCATTCACGTGGAAGGGAGTTTCTATGAAAAAAGCAAAAAAAAAAAAAAAAAAAATTAAATTATTGACGGAAGTTGTTTTCATTAAAGGTTGGATATGGCTTCCTTCTGTTGTTCCGTTGTGAGTCATTGCATCGCCTAACATAATTAAAGAATAAAATTTGGCAACCACCCATTAAAGTCAAGCAATAAAACAACGAATGGAAATGCAACACCTTCGCACGTCAACGCCTTCAAGTTAACTGGTGTAAAAAAGGTTGAAAAAAAAATTGAACAAGAAATGTGAAAGTCAGACACTTTACCTTTTTCTCCCGCCTCTCCCAAATCTGCTCTTGAGAATTCGAGCAAAAAATCGTCAACAAGAACCAGTTTGATGACTTGCGTTCATTCCTTGATACTCTGTGGGCATTTTGCTTTACTTCGTCGACCTGCTCTCTATGCGACCAACGAACTTTCCCCACAACCGGATGAAACGGGGGAAGAGAGTGGGAGAGGAAGTTAAAGGGATGGCGGGCTCAACTGAATGTGAAGGTTTCAATTTTTAAATCTTTCCTATAATCGCCCCGAGCGACCATGTTCAACGTTCTGTCTCAAGGTCACTCTGTATTCTTGTCTGTCATGTCGCACTGAGTCATGGTCGTTGACCCTCAGAATTAGGCCCCAGAATAAAAGAGCATCGAAATTCAATGCTACAGATGAGGTAATCCTAATCACAGGTCTGAAGGTCCATTGAAATATTATGTAGCAGCTATAATAACGTGGGACCTATCTGAAAGGAATGCTTACAGCCCTGAGTGGTCAGACATCCCCATTAAATTTAATCACGTATATTTCCGACAAATGATTTTTTTTTAACCATTATTCAGTAACGGAAATATTTAATGATTTTTCTCAGTTGAAATATTGGACAAAGTATTTTTGTTTTTAATCTGCTGCTTTTGATGCGCAGCAAAATGTTTCCTTTTAAAAATGATCCAGAGTAAAGCAGAAAAAAGAAAGTCAATCCTAACTTTTCATTATAGTTTTAAAAACCCTAAACAATTTGGTAGTGTGTTTTTCGGGGTATTACCCTGGAAAAACGACCCACACCTTGAACCACAACCACCGAATAAAGGTCGTGCGATAATAAAAACATTTTAGAAACCCTTAACTGTTTGATAACATACGAGGGTTGATTGATAAGTAAGGTCTCCAATCGTACGAAATAAGTTTCCGACAAAATAAAACAATGAAAGTGGTATCAAAATGAAGGAAATTTATTTCTCTTAAACATTACCTTATTTTTTCAACAGAGTCACCATTTGCTGCTACACATTGTTTCAAACGCGCTATCCACTTCATTACTTCCATGAAGAAAGTTTGTGGTTTGCTTTTGATCTATTTATGCGCTTCAAAACTACACTGTAAAATATTGCAGGGTCAAATTACGGTAGATACACCGGCAGCTGAGTGGTCAGTCAATATACCGTAATGTTCATTAACAGTCTAATGACCGGGAAATAAAAACACGTCTAATAACCATAATGTTCATTAATATGTCTAACGACAAATAAATAATACATGTTATGTTCATTAACATGTCTAATGACCGGGAAATAAAAACGTTGCTCACAGAGGTGTCAGTCTACTGACTGTACATGAAAAAACAGGTATATAACCACTTTAAGAAGAACGTTGCCAGATTGTCAAGGTTAAATACAGTAACAGTTCAAACACCGTGAACATGTAGTTTATCTACCGAAAACTTATGGCTGACCGCCAGGTGGCGTGCTTACGATCTGTAAACCGTCTTAATCCGGGTGAAACACTCAATATTCACGGCAGTATTTTACAGTGTACGGCATCGGATGAAAAATGTTGACCTTTCAAACAAATCTTTCAATTTTTGGGAACAACCAGAAGTCAGACAGTGCCAAATCTGGGCGGTAAGGAGGGTATGAATTTCAGGCGAGCCCCTGTTTCCATAGTTTGTCGACTGCAATGTGACCTTGCGTTGTCGTGATGCAATAAATTGCTTTTACACGCCATGAATTGCTTTCATACGTCTGTGAATTTCGATTGGCGCGCAACCTTCTAGTGTCAAAAACTATTACTGATAGCTGCTTTCTACGCAACTCGGAGGAAACACTTATGAGGAATGACTAACGAACGCTATCAAGGACGTCAGTAACCTGAAACTAAGCTCGTTTGCACCACAGAGCAGGAGACTTAGAGGTTAACCTTCCATAGAGACACATGGCAACACTTTGGCCCCGAAGATCTCAATAGAGCAACGCGCCAGTGGACGGACATTGAACTGAAACGTCGAAACTTAACACTTTTTTTTTTTTCCCCCTTCAAGAGTTTACAACTCAGATCAGATGTAGAGGATTTTAGGAAGGCACTGTCTGACCCCAGGTCTTAAACAACCCTTAGAAATAGGGAGCTAAGAGATTTGGGCTAGAGTGCCCGATAGGAAAGTGACACTGAAGCAAGGTAGAAAAGGGAGGGGGCACATTTATTACCAAGGGGCAGCACCCGGGGTCCGGCGGCTTAACGTGCCCATCCGACGCACGGAGGATATTTAGTGGTTCGAACGTTCGTACCCGCTGGGATCGAACCCGAGGTCTCCGTTGCAGTCACGGACGTTGACCACTAGGCCACCCGTGGCCCCGAGTTTGATACGGTACTAGTGGCTATATAAGAATGCTCTGACAAGTGCTCATCTAGGCAATTTCATGTAGGACTTCCGTCCACATAGAAGGTTTAGGCCAGAACCACCTACAGCGGATCCGCCTTTTGGGCAGGGCGCAGAAACAGAAGGAGTGAGAACAAGTCTAGCGACTTTAACAGAACAGTTTGTTAGTGAGAAATAGCACCCTAGATGGCGCCACCGTACAAGAACGATTTTGCTCATAGAGGGGTCAGAGAAATTATGGGGGGGGGGCTTAGGAATGGACACCTTTATATGTAATCGGGGTGTCCTTACCCGGGTGCCGTCCGTACTCGTCCGATGCACTGCGGATATTCAAGTGATGTTAGCAAATCCCACCACCTCTGGAAGATCAGCCAGGCTTGAACCTAGGGACTCTCCATCAGTAGCCTGGTTTGCTAACCACCTTACTTATCAATCAATCATCGTATATTTACTTCATCGCAGCAAAACCCATGTATATAGCCCAAGCCTTTCAATGCCACATCCCAGAATTGTCTTTCAGTCATGGGAAGAAAAACGGATAAAGATTAAAGACGATTGCTAAACCCACCTGTGTTCTGTTGACTTTTTGCAAGTACTCTTCAGAGCTTCAGTGTATGATCCAGAGCTTGATAACAAAAGTAAAGAACCGGGATTAAAAGTGATCTATAAAAAAATTTTTCGTGCTGAAATATTGTTGTTCTTATGTTATGTCTAAATCATTAGGTAAGAATACGATGGAACACTTCCTTAATTAAACCTTTACGGCCAGACGAAACATAAGACAGAAGTCAGCTTACTGTAATGGATTCTTTATTCCACCATTATATCAATAGCATAGATATCGCACTTCCAGGTATAACGTAATTCACATAGCCACATACCCACCACACACGAGCAACTGTTGTATCGTTGTTTTTATCCATCGTTTTTATCTCATGTATTCATACGTCACGTTCACACTGACCTCAGATGTGTTGCCAACCGTATTCTCGTTTGAGGGAAAAGATGTCACATTAAGTTTGGAAGTATAAGCAGAACAAACTCAAAATTGACATAGGGAACGAAACTAAAAATGAAAGTTAAATTAGAATTACGTCACAGATCTCACAGCAAATAAGAAATACAATGTTTTTTGCAAATGGATATTTAGAGATTGATGGGGCAAATTTAGAAGTAACTGATGCCCACAGTACATCTACCTTGGAAAATAGATATCAAGCGAGGGCCATAGAAGAAATTAATAGACGTATTTGGCTGGAGAACATTTGGAAGAAACAGTACAGTTTTCAAGAGCAATTTACCATTATATCTTAAGATAAATGTTTTTAATCAAAGCATCCTTACAGTTCTTACTTATGGATCAGAGAAATGGACCTTAACTAAAAAAGACGTTCAAAGGCTGCCAAATACTGGGGAAAAAAACCTTGGGAAGATGCATGCTTGGTGTAACTAAGAAAGATAGGAACAGGAACTCATGAATCAGGAAACTGACAAGAGTAGATTACTTTTTTTTTTTTTTTATTGAATTAAGGTTTAACGACCACCGTGAACTCAGTGGTCTATAAGCAATCGCCCGTCCTGAATTTAGGGTCACTTGTTCCAGGGAAGGAAGATAGCCCGTGCCGTAAGACAAACACAACATCCATGCTCGACGGGATGTGAACCTGGACCCTTCTCGGACGAATGGTCATAAGCCAGCGCTTCGACCCTGCGCCACTGGGGCAGCATGGCACTGTGATCAAAGGTCAAGTGACAGTGAGTTTGATATATTGCTAGAAGAACCGACAATCGCAGTACAACTGAAATACTAGACTGGATTCCAAGGGACAGGAACAGACTAGGAAGACTACGACATGGGACATTAGTGGGAAAATGTGAAAGCATGCCAGAGTGACATGGGAGAGAGTTGCTTAAGACAGTTGTGGAAGAGACTTGAGACCTTCATCCAGCAATGGACTGAACAGTTGATGAACAAAGTGCACATTTACAGTCATTTGCAAAAGTTTAAGACCAACTGTTGGTATTATGAGATTTCTGCCGATTGCGTCAGCTATTGTCTGTATTACTCAACTTCCTGTCGGTGTTGCATCATCCTGCAGCAGCAGCAGCTGTTGATAGAGTTGGGAGAAGCTTGTGAGCGTCAGTTTGTCTCTGGTTTTCATGCTGAGAGGTTTCGTACGTATTTTCTCTATAAAAATGAGCAAAAAAGCGCCATTAAGTGTTACTCAGAGGGCAGAAGGATACTTAGAACGTGGCATAAGCAGAAAAGTGAATGTGAGCAAGACTGCTATTCATAATACGACCATGAAATATCGAGATACTAGCGAATTGTTCAAACCAAACCCAACAACATGCAGGGCAGAATTAAGGGTGGGTCTACAGCCTTGGGGCCCATCATGACCACTGGCCCGGAAGACATGCCTGGGCAAGTAACAAATATGTATAGATAGGTTTATAGAATAGTTTTACTTTTGTCTCGTATGATTTCCACTTGGTCAGAAACAGACAGGAAGACTGACAGATTTTAAGGCAGTTACTTACCAAGAGCAAAGGTTTCATGTTGCTGTGTACAGCAGTGCTGAGACGGGTCGATCCCGGGCCCCAACCAGATTCGGGTTGCATAACACTTACTGGAGTTCGGGCTCGGGCTCTAAGAGAGGGAGCAGGGGCGGATTTCCGGCTAGGCGCACTAAGCGCGCGCCTAGGGCCTCGCTGTTTGAGGGCCCCCGAAAACATACGTAATGGGATTTTCAGTTTTGGTTTTCACGGACCGAATCAAATCATTCCTTAAAGCGACTACTTTGTATTGTCAATTGATATTTTACTTTCTCATATTAATAATAACATTTTTTCTTGCTGTTGCTGATATTCCGAATTTTCGAGTTCTTATCAATGTACTTATTTTGAAAGAGACAGTTAAAATAATTTTGAGTTCCTTTTAGTGGTTGGTAAAGAAGGTATTCACGCTTCCCAAACTTTTCATTGTTTAAGGCGAATTCTTAACCGGCCTGCTGTTCTATAAATTGCTTTCATGGTACTTCCAGCCAAGGGAACACATCTGTGTTGGAACCTTACCACCTTCTTCCCGAGTTGCGATGAGGAGTACTTGTAAAAACTTTCCTGATGATCGGACGTGTTTGCTGTCGATTGTTTTTTTTCCTTCGTGGTAGGATAATCTATGAAGAAAGAAATATTCTTCGTAGCATAATTCTTCTTAAGACAATCAAGTTCTTTCTCGGCCCTAATCCCTCTAAACCATCTTAAACCAAAAGAGTTATTAATATTTAATCTGAAAAAATAAAGAAATTTGAGAATATCACACTATCTTATTTAATAGTGTTAAAAGTAATTTATATTGTACTGCAACAGCGTTTTCTCATTACTTTCTGATCCCTTGGTTTAATACTGATAATTATCAAGTATTCTCACCTTTTCTATTCCTTAAATCGACTTAAAACTAGCTTTTGAAAAAGAAATAAAAAGTTTCAATGATACTCTTACTCAAAAACCTGTAGTCCCTACTTTTCCATTTTCAAACCGGATCTTTTGCATTTAATTTGCATGCTTCTATTTCTTATAACTGCAGTGCAGGTATAAATGGGATACGGGTATTTAAGGTGCCAAACCTAACATCCATTGATTCCCTATTAGCCTCAAAATTCTGTTTATGATAACTGCAGTGCATGAAGTATATGGGATATGAAAAGTGTCAAAATTAATATCCATTGATTTCCTATTAGCCGCAAAAATAATTTGAGATCCCTGAAATCAAAAAGTTCGATATACACGGACAGACAAAATTATTACACTAGCACTGTTTCTTACAGAACTTTCTAATAATATGAAGCGATGGCATTTTAAAAAAGTGTAAAAACCTTTTTCTTGACCCCTCCCCCTTTTTTTTAGTTAATCTGACGGATGAAAATTTCTGAAGGCATAAGAAGGGGGTGGAGCCCCTGAACCTTTTAGCGCCTAGGGCCCCAAAAGATCTAAAGTCTCCTCTGAGAGGGAGATAACTTTCTTCCTTTTTTTAAATCTGATTTTGTACAGATTTATCACAAGAGAGTTTACGCTTTTTAGTTGTTAAATAGAATTCTTCAGAAACTGGGTCTAGATGAGAACTCTGCAGGGCTATTCATTCCGAACTTGGGTAACAAATACTA
Source organism: Macrothele yani (assembly GCA_039090855.1). Taxonomy (NCBI): domain Eukaryota; kingdom Metazoa; phylum Arthropoda; class Arachnida; order Araneae; family Macrothelidae; genus Macrothele; species Macrothele yani. Next base: position 124,466,836 of record CM076996.1, read on the forward strand.
TAGGCAATGAATTACTGAATTTCTGCGAAAGAAAAGTTCTTTAAAAACTATAGATAGCAGATAGTGTCTTTAGATAGAAAATTTCCTTTAGAACTAGTAGTTTGTAGATAGTTTCTTTAGAACTATAAATTAACCCTATAAGCAGTCTATGTTTCTGAATCAAATAGTGCCCAAGCTTTTCTAAGTTTCCCAAACAGAATCTCTTCACATAGTGACTTGATTCTACGAAAGCTACGAAAAAACAATACCTTTTCCTCTTCCACGTCAGCAGTACCGAACGAACATAAACTTGTCGCTAGTGATCAGATCTCGCTTCTATAGTTCTCTGCTCCATAACCCTAGACATGATGGGGAATGGCTTATTCCCGTGGCAGGAACAACGCCCTACTGGATAGAAACAAGTGCCTCAAACATCTTCTCTTAGGTTAGTAGACACCTATATAGCCCTTTTAGCAGATAAATCAGTTAGAAAGGATTAGTGTCAATCATACTCTTAAATGACCAATTTGAAAAAACAAAGTGGTCATTTAGTGTCAGTCATCTCCCTTAATGACCACTTTCAGAAGCCAAGGAGAAAGCAACGCTCTCTGACGAGCGATTTCACTCACTTGAGACGCGTTCGACACACTTATTAGGCAGCGAATATGTTCGTTCGAGCCGATTGTGGCCAAATTTTGCTGACCCCGAGTTAATTCGTTCCAGTCGGTTAAGAACTATAGATAGTAGATAGCAAGCTGACAAAAGTTTGCTCCCTACCTCAACGGGGCGGCTCCCTGCTAATTCTGTTGAGCAACGTACGACGTAGAATGCTGTGCCGGCCAATTTTTCCTGAAGCCTAGCCTTCCGAAACATTTCAGGAAGAAATGAATGCTCAAAGAATTTATAGAACTAGATAGACATCTCTTCCCCACTCCGCAGTTGAGAACGGCATCTGTTAATTGCCGGGAAGGAAAGAGTGGAAGTCTGAAAGATATATATATTTTTTAATGCCTAAACTGTTTAATCATAGTTTTCGGGCTCTGGCTGTATCTTGCAATATAAAATTCAGGTTTCGGGCGGGCTCTGGCTGTATCTTGTAATATAAAATTCGGGTTCGGGCGGGCGGCCTAGTGGGCAACGTTCGTGACTGCCACGGAAAGGACCTCAGGTTCGATCCCAGGCAGGTACGAACGCTCGATCCACTAAATATCCGCCGTGCGTCTGATGGGCACGTTAAGCCGTCGGACCCCGGGAACTTCACCCCCCCCGGTAATAAATAAGGGCGTCTACCTCCTTTCTACTTCGGTTCTGTGTCACTTTCCTATCGGGCACTCTAGCTTAAATCTCCTAGCTTCCTATTTCTAAGGGTTGTTTAAGACCTGGGGTCAGACACTCCCTTCCTAAAATCCTCTACTACATATGGATCATGCTCTGGCTGACATACTTCGGGCTCGGACGGGCTTGGGCTCATAAAATTGTGCCCGAACTCAGCTCTGGTGTACAAGCGGGGTCGGCGAAACATTTTCAGCTTTTTCACTACATCACCTCCCAATTCGCATGGCGGACTGGCGATCCACAAACGGCCCTGGAACCTGATCGGCCAACTTTTGGGAACAATTATAAAAAGTACCCCCCCCCCCCCCCAAAAAAAACAAAACAAAACTATAGCATCACCGTTTACTGTTTAAATATTTTTTTTTTCCAATACAGATTTCAGTTTGCGAATCATCGCAATTTTTTTGCATTGCGGCAATAATTAACATTTTACCTAATTTCCTGATCAGCAGATCTTTTTGTCTTCTTTTTAATCAGGTAAGTACATCAGTGTGGGGGATTAGCTCACAGCTGAGGGTTCCAGTTGGTCATTCAACCTAAGGATTCTGGAACAAAACCCAGTGAGTTGGGGTCATTTCGCCAATGTCACACAGAACTAGCTTGCACCTCTCCAAGATTCACAGAGGCCCTAGTTGCTGTTGTGTGTGCCATTGTTACCACGGAGCGCCCCGAGGAGGCAAACCCATCGCTCACTACGACCGGATACCTAGTAAAATTTAATGTAAGAATAAAATTACTTCCGTTACTGAGAAGCAATAAACAAGGTTGATTCTCTGAGAGAGAGACTGCCGAAGACTGGGGGAAGGGAAAAGATTTCCTGGGCTCGTGGCTCAGCAAGGCAGGCCAAGTGACAATTTAAATCATAAACAACAATAAATGTGGGTGAAACTGAAAAAAAAACATTAAATTTCAAATTGTACAAATCCAGAAAGATTGTACTTTTGGAAATGACCAGTAAAGTGCATTTTTCTTAGGGATTATGCCATCTACCTGTGGGACTGTGGAAGCAAAGAAGAAATGACAAAACCTTACCAATTATTTGAGAACAAGTGATCTTTGTACGATCGACGCTTATACAATTAGATTCATAGTCTTATTACTGAGTTAGAACAGTAATAAGATTGCGACAAGAGACGAATTGCCCATAATGTCAGAAGCACGCATAGTTGTATAACATGTGACCCCCCCCCATCACATTTCCCAATAAAAAGGATAAAGAAAAAGATTCTGATGACGCTGCCTCGGGAGAAACAAGATACTGTGTGTAATGATTGTGAATATGAATGGTCATTTAAAATTATTGTATTCTATGCTACTCAGGATTACATTAGAAATGACTTGAAGCACAGATTCGCGGCTGCCAATAATATAAGCAAAGTGTTCTGCCCTATATTAACATACCGGGTATCGTTCACTTGATCGAAAGGTCACTTGACCGAAAATCGCTTCACCGAAAGGTCACTTGACCGAAAAGTTCATTTCACCGAAAGGTCACTTGACCGAAAAGTTCATTTCACCGAAGGGTCACTTGACCGAAAAGTTCATTTCACCGAAGGGTCACTTGACCGAAAAGTTCATTTCACCGAAAAATCACTTCACTTAAAAATCCATTTCACCGAAAAGGACATTTGATCGAAAAGTTCATTTCACCGAAGGATTACTTTACCTAAAAGTTCATTTCACTGAAGGATTACTTTACCTAAAAGTTCGTTATATCGAAAGATCATTTCACCGAATGGTCAGTTTATAGAAAGCTTAGAATTTTGTTGTTAGAGATCTGTTGGAGTGTGGTGCGGGTTTTTGAAAAACTGGCCACCTAAACATATATGAATAGGTTTTTCGAAATATAGCATTAATTATAAGGCCTAAATCTGTGCCTTTTTGTCAAATTTTAATCCTCTGAGCTCATATTTATAAGGGGTTACATAGCAAATCAAGTAAATAATGTTCCACTTTTACTCAACCACAAATCATTAATTTTTTTGACCGTAGGTCTACATACAAGCCATTTTAACAGATTTTAGCCCACTCATATTCATAAGCATTACATAAAATGTAATGCAATTATGTAAACCTTATAAACATGAGCACGCACATTTAAAATTTACTAAAAAGGCCTAAGCCAAGGCCTAGGGACCTAAAATTGATTCTTTTTGTCTGAAAAAATGTGCAACATTAATTTTACTTTTTATGTAAATCTTATGAATATGAGCACGCAAGTTTAAAATTTGCTAAAAAGGCCTAAGCCCAGGCCTAGAGCCCTAATTTATTTATTTTTTTTGCCTGGAAAAATGTGCAACATTAATTTTACGTTTTATGTAGATCTTATGAACATGAGCATTGAACATGATTTTTATGTAAACCTTATAAACATGATTAAAATTTGCTAAAAAGGCCTAAAACTGAGAGCCTCTTGTCTTACAAAAAAGATTTGTCTTAGAACTAAATCTTTGCGTTCTTTGTGACACGGAGAAATCAAAAGTGCAATTTGAGTATGTATGATCCCCAAACGTTTCGGTGGTCTGTCTGCCGAACTTGCACCATGCTTCAACAGATCCTGTAATGAAATCCAAAGTTTTCGATAAACTGACCCTTCGGTGAAATGAACTTTTAGGTAAAGAGATCATTCGTTGAAATGAACTTTTCGATCAAGTGATCTTTCGGTGAAACAATCTTTTCGGTGAAGTGATTTTCGGTCAAGTGACCCTTCGGTTAAGTAAACGTCGGGCAAATGAACCAGACCCTAACATACCCGAGTTCCACAGAGGACGCCCTTGAAAGTAAATGCAAACTTCTTGTAAAAATTTATCCCATGATCTTACCGACAACTGCTTCAATGAAATACTACACCTGAGAAAAGTCTTACGATGCACATTAGGAAAGAATCTGAGTTCACAGTTCTTAACTACCATCAGTCCTTCTGATTGAAATTTCAGGATGTTCTGTACATTGCCTGTAGTTTGCATACGATTTGCATAAGACTCGCCAATCATAATGTTTTGCTCTTTGATGTACATGTGCTCTGATCGATTAAGTTTAATTTGCTGCATACTAATCCGGGGTTAAGCCAGTGAAGTTGCAAAACTTGGTGTCGGGGGGGGGGGGATATCGGAAGCAAGTATGTGTAAAACTTAAGAAAATGTTCGCCATCCACTGCTGTTCGCAAACCACTGCTACATGGTATGTAAATATTTTGATGTGTGATCAAAAATGTGTAAAAATCTCTTAATGCTTGTATATTTAGCTTTCATTAAATCACAGTAAAGCGAAACCACCGTTATATACTTTTATTTGTTTTTGTTGCACAAATGTTTTTGTTTTTTTTTTCATAGTAGGGGGCTACTGACATTTCAAGAGAAAGATGAGGGCCCGCAAATTGATGGTTGGGCACTGCACCACGTTGTTGGGGTTTGTTTGCACCACACAATGTATTTTTTTTTTAAAGTGGCGCAGCATCACTTTTTGGTGCAGCCTACCACAAGACTTTTTTAAAAGTGCACAAGTTGCCAGCAGAAGAAAATCAGTTTTATGTATGCAAAATATTAAACCAATAAATATTTTGGTTTGTCAAAACTAAGAAATTGTTCACAAGGTGCCTACAAAAGACTATACGTATAGAATACAGTGTGCTGATAAGCTGTTACAAGTCATCTAAGAACCAGTGTTGCATTCAGAGTTTTTTCCGGGGGGGATAATTACTTTTGAGGGGACAAACTTGTTGGCTGATTATATACATAATCAGTTTATAATATATATAAAAAAATTTTAAAGAGTAAAAATTTTTAAAGAGAGTACAAATGTTCTTATGCTCGTATATCGCAAATCAAATTCCAAGTAATCTACACATACAAGTGATGAAAAATATAAAAATGTTATACCTTTGCTTTTATTCAGTAATACACCACGGATTTTACCATGGGGTGATATAAAATACTGAAGATGCTAGTAAGATAACGCTGTGCCGAAGAAAATCCTCCCTCCCCTAAAACATTAGGAGTGGTAAAATTGTCCTTACCATCTGTTTCCGATTAAAAAATCATTAGTGTTACCTTAAAACGTAAACCAGTCCCCTGCCGTTTGGTTTCAGCCACTTTAGATTAGCACATAGTAAAAAAAAAAAAACGTTTGGATGCCAGTTTGAGGTGCCCCGTATATATTTTTTTTTATGGTCACAGAGTGTAAACCACTCTCCGCCAGGAAAAAAAAAACTTTTTATGGGAACAATTTCTAATATTTGCAATTGTGAAAAATTAGGTACCAAATATTTTGTTGTATTGAAAGCACTAATACGTCACTTCAGCTACACTGAAGCTTAGCCGTTACATGAAAGTCGACATCCAGAAGAGAAATAAAGCTGAATGCCAGCTGCCAAAATATGATGTATTGCAGTGCACACGTCTCTACTCTGTGGAATTGGGTTCTTATTGCGGAAGGAGTCCCATTTGTCAGAGCTTGAGAAATTGCCACTTCAGCGAGGACAGTTTGTTTTTTTGGAGGAGGATAGAAATTTAAGATTAAAGTCTATGTGGGTGATTTTTCTTATAATATTTTCCCTCATTAAGTTTTTTGTAAATTAATTTCTCCAAATATTCAGCTATGAACGAAAACAATTGGACAAAATATAAAGAGAGATCGCCCAAAAAACTACGGGGCGGGGGAGGGGGTCATTGATCATTGATTTTCGGTGGGACTAAGCACCCCTGAAAGGATGCCTGAATACATCACTGCTAAGAACGATCATCATGAGAAAGTTTTATTACAAATGCTGTTTACATATCAAAATATTAAAAATCTAGCAGAAGTTTTATTACCTTTACAACTCGATCTAGAGAAGAAAACTTTATCCACTGTTACTAGCGTTGTTCTCTACTCTGAACCAAAGGTACAGAATGACACAGCTACTGATTTGCAAGGTTAATTAAATTAATCCCGGATTTTAAGGAAAGCTTATTGGCTGAAGAACGAACAATGAGAGGAAAGCTTCTTCAACAAAACTGGGTTTTAAAAAGTTAAAGTTTAACGCTCACGAACACATCTGCCGACTGCTCTTTAAGCTTTTTTGGTTCCATCGCTGGTAACATCAGACAATCCTTAACATTTTCCTTACGAACTGAATTGCTTATTACCATACTTTACCTTATCGTAATTACACAAGTTAAAGCTCAGTGCCCACGGAATGGTAGTAAGAAAGTTCCATTGTTTGACAATGGGCATCTGATAAGTATCTTGTCTTACGGATGCTAAATCTGTCACAGACGTAAAAGTACCTGGAGCTATTTCTGCCGACTCGAAATAAGAACAGAGTCTGGTGTTACATGCATCAGAAATCAAACACGACAGATGTAGCATAAAATTATAACAAACAGCATTCATTTTAACAGCTGCGCCATTCATATTTCGGGTAGAGAGAAATGTATTCAGTGACCCCTTCGAAAAGCACCCAGAAACGTAATCTTACTGAGCATACGGCGTCCCGGTTATAAAACATTCTGTAAAGAAAATTTAATAATAAGAATGGCTTTACAAAAACGTACTAATAAGTAAGTAAATCTGAAAGACACGAATTTTTTTTATGTAGCACTTCTTTCCATTATGTTGGACTCATAAGCCTTTCCTTTTTGCCATGAATTCGAAACCACGTCTTCCTACTCCGGCAGGATTATCAAAGTTTCACTGCCCATTTGATTTATACACCGACGAGCCTTTGCATAATGACCACCCGCAGCTTAGAGAAATGAGCACGCCGGAAGACGGAACGGCTGCGCAGGTGAAGTTCAGAGTAGTATATATACAACCCGCGGACAGGCTTTCGGTTAGTAGAGTGTTTGGAGTCAGAATTGGAAAAGCCGCCGTTTTATCGTAGTTTGATAAAAGGCAAATTGTGATGGCGCGGCGCCTCGGAACTACGATCACCGAAACGGCGCGGCTTGGGAGTTGTTCACGTGCCGCTGTAGTGAGAACGTATCAAAAGTGGTGCACAGTTGGCCAAACGACGAACCGTCGTCCACAGTTCATTTATGCCATAGGGACGCGGAGATTGTCGCGCATTGTTCACAGCGACCGCAGGGCCACAGTGAGACAAATCACCCGCAGCTACAACAATGGTGATCAGGGCAATGTGTCACAACACATAGTTCGTCGCAGCCTTCTGCGCATGGGTCTGTGTAGCCAAAGATCCGGCCGGGTCCCCACGCTCACTGCAAGTCATCAACGCATGAAATAGGCCCCAAGATCATCGACATTGGACCGTGGATGATTGGAAGAAAGTGGCCTGGTCTGACGAATCAAGATTCCTGGTGCATCACGTAGACACCCGAGCGCAGATACGCCGATTACCAGTGGAGGCTTTGGCACCTGGATGCACTGTTGGGTGGAAACAGGCCGGCGACGGCGGTGTTATGCTGTGGGCGATGTTTTCTTGGGACACTTTAGGCCCCATTATACGAATAGCACAATTCCTGACAGCTGTCAGGTATCTGAACATCGTTTCGGACCAAGTTCACCTATTCACGGCAACTGTGTTCCCTGCTGGTGATGGCCATTACAAACAGGATAATGCGCCACTGCCAGAATCGTCAGGGAGTGGTTCGAGGAACATGCTGGTGACTTTCTGTGGCCTCCAAATTCACCTGACATGAACCGAATCGAACATTGGTGGTTAGACTTGGAAACGTGGGTTCGCGTTAAATCACCACCAGCCCCGAAATGTACGGGAAATGAAGGACCTGCTGTTGACATTATGGCACCAGATACCCCAGGATACCTAACGCCACCTCATCGTATAGATGCCTCGCCGAGTGGCCGCTGTTTTGCGGGCTATAGGGGTTCCTACAGCTTATTAAGTAGGTGGTCATAATGTAATGGTTCGTCGGTGTATGTCACATCATACCACCCTTGAGAAAGGCGGGACACGAAATCTTTCGGAAGGTTTCGGGTCAATCGATAACACTCCGAGATTTAGACAAATTCTTCCTAAGAGTTGGCAAGTAGAAGTCGCCAGCGCCATCAGTTCATCCACACTGTAAAAAATAAATGGTGAAAATTCCTGAAAATAACGTGAAGCAAAGTCGCTGGTAGGTCTCAGCCTTTTAACGAAATTTTCAATTTGAAAAGTTTCCGTTTTTAATAACAGAAACTTCAGAATTTTGATAGATGTTCCGTTGTTTGCAACCCAGTGAGAAGCGCTACCGACTGAGCTAGCAGGACACTTACTGCCAGATCTTATTTAACCCTACTACTTGAAGACACTGCTGTCGATGCACGATTAAAACACTCCAGTATTGTGTGCTTTTAACATTACTAAGTTTAATAATGTCATAGTTATTCACATTAAAAAATTAAAACAATAAAAACGACACTAGATCTTTCGGGCTAGTAACAAGTCCATCAGGTGTGACACCACAGAGGAATTCTAGAGTTCAAGTCATTACATAGGCAGATAAGAGTCTATGACACAATTAGGAGTACAGCGCAGACTCAAAGAGATTACAATTATAGTTTAAAGTGATCAATTGCCGTCATTTGATGAGGGTTCTGACGTAGGAGGCCTGATTCCTATAAGAGATCTCCAAGGTTGTGGAATAGAGTATGGTATGTCGTCGTTACATATAATTAAATTTATGAATGAATAAAGCTTCAGTAAATACTGTATTAACTATTTAACCGGCTGGAACGAATTAACTCGGGGTTAGCGAAATGAGCAGAAATCAACTCAAACGAAAATACTGTATAAGAAGTGGGCAAGACGCGACTGGAACGACTGAACCTGCGAACTAGAAAGCGTTGGTTTCCCTTTAGCTTTGTTACTTAAAATGGTAATTTAGGTGCATGCTCGACACTAATCAATCCTTTCTGACTGATACGTGCTAAAAGGGCTACAACAATGGCGACGAACCTAAGAGATGTTCGAGTCGCTTGTTTCTACCCAGAGGCACGATGTCCATGTCCGGAGGACTACCCCATCTTCGTCATTCCTTGGGTCATGGAACAGAGAATAAACGACTAGAAACGAGCTCTTTTAACCAGTGACATGATTATGGTTTGGTACTGTTCAGATGAGGGGTGGGTGCCCCGGTAGCACAGTAATGTCGAACAGACGTCGATTTTTGGTTACCATTTCGATATTACGTCGAGGCATAGTTTTCGACGTAAAATCGATGAGACAGAACGTCAAAAAAAAAATCATTACATTGAATTTCAGTATACAGACAGTTTTACGCAGTTTATCCCTTTAGTTCCATTAGGTCGAATAATCGATGTTTTCTTTTATGCGATCTGTAAGCATCGTGCACATGCGCCTTTGCAACCATTACTCCAAACAAAAGCTGGGGTGTTGGTCAGTTGTATCATTTCTGTTGCAACACAAGATTCTAGTCTCCTTTTTCGCCGGTGAGCTAAAAGTTTAATTGTTTTCTTTTTTACGTATAAGAAGTTGAGTCTCGTTCCTTTAAGTAGAATTACTTTTTAATATACATAATTTGTACGTACCCATATCCCAATTAGGGATAGGTCTAGCACGATGCTGACAGATCACCAAAAATTCTGTGAAAGTTTTGTGAACTATGTCTCTTCGAACGCGTCCGAAAAGACTTGGATGTCGAAAAAAAAAAAATGTATGATCTTTTAATCGTAGACAACGTCATTGAATCGTACTATAAATACGAATACATTCTACGTTTTATGCCACGATTGAAAGTTTAGAATTTCATGTTTCAACATCTAAATTTTAGAGTAAACGTAGATTCGACATTACAACAGTACTAGAATCAATGACTAAACTGCGTAATATCAACGGAGGATCGACGTCTACACTACGTAGCAACGATCTATGTTTCTCTCGAAAGGTCGAATCTTCGTCTACTGTTGGCTTGATATCGACCTAATAAGGTTTAAAATTCGATGTCGAAAAGATGTAACAAAAGTGAAAATGGGTATTATATTCGACGTTTCATATCGACCAAAAATTCGACGTCGAATCTATGTAATTTGCGGTCGGGGTGGAAGCCAGTGTTTAATTCCTCATACAAATATGTTTTGAGTTTTTTTTTTACCGTAGCTTTCTTAAAACCCGGCTGCTATGTGAACATTTCTGTTTGGGGAGAGCAGAAATTTTTTGGTACCATTCGGTTTAGACGTATCGGCCGCTTAAAGGGTTAAAATAGAAACACGAAAAGCATTAGAATAGCGAGAAATTTGAAAAATGTTTTTCGCTATGAATGCGGTTATTTATTAATTTCAATTTTTTCTGTGTGTAAGAGCTAACTATTTTTCGGAATAGGTTCATAATTTTATTATATATATATATAGGTTCATAATTTTTTTTTACAAATTACTTTTTCTTTTCACCACGATTTTTCAAAGCAACAAATGTTTTGTATCTCGAGATTTTTTTAAACTGACAATGACTTTCAATTATATTGGGTTGATGCACAAGTTCATGCCGTTTTATTTCACGAGTGTTTCCCAGGTCGGTAGTGACTGTGCAGATGTCCAGTTGTATAACAAAATGTAGCCAGTAATATCGCGTATCTAAATTCTATTGCATTGTGTGATTGTGGCTAATGTTTTTTTGGTTTTCAGGTCCGGGAGTATGGAGTGTCAAGTAGAGAGGAATGAACATTTCCGAAATCTGCTCCTCTACGAGTTGAACAAGGAATCCTCAGCCGCCGAGGCTACTAGACCAATTTGTGCTGTGTATGGGGAGGATGCTATTGCTCCGAGGACAGCCCGCAAATGGTTTGAGCGGTTCCGAGGTGGAAATTTTGACCTCAACGACTCTCTACGCTCAGGTCGCCCATCTCACTTTGATAAGGATCGTTTGAACCATCTCATCCACTTGGATCTGCGTCAAACCACACGCGAATTGGCCACTAAGATGGACTGTGATCAGGCCACAGTGATGTGACACCTGGAACATATGGGAAATGTCCAGAAGTTGGGGTCTTGGGTGCCTCACACTCTCAACGAGGACACAAAGAATCTGCGTGTTGATATTTGTGGTTCCTTGCTCGCCTGTTATCACGAATGTTCTCAGCAACACAAACCCTTCTATCACGTATTGTTACTGTAGATTAAGAGTGGTGCCTGTACGTGAATTTCAGACATCGGAGGGAATAGTTAAGCCCAAACAAGACTCCCACACCACATCCGAAACATGACCTTCATCCTGCGAAGATCATGTGTGTCTGGTGGGACATGAAAGGCATTATTCACTGGGAAATGTTGCCGAGGAATCGGACCATCAACCCTGAACTCTATTTTGAGCAACTCCGCCGTGTGGAGGGAGCAATTCAGCAGAAACGGCCACATCGGCACCCATGGTGTCCTCCTCCAACACGATAATGCACGCCCTCATAGTGCAAAGATGATCAAAATGGCCATTCAGGACATGAAATGGATGATCCTTCCACATCCGGCGGCCTATTTCCCAGATGTCGCCCCTTCAGACTATCACCTGGGCAGCGGGTGGCCGAGAGGGTAGCTTTCGTGACTGCCGCGGAAAGGGACCTCAGGTTCGATCCCATGCAGGTACGAACGCTCGATCCACTAAATATCCGCCGTGCGTCGGATGGGCACGTTAAGCCGTCGGACCCCAGGTACTACTGCCCCCCCCCCCCCGGTAATAAATAAGGGCGTCTTCCTCCCCTTTCTACCTTGCTTTCGTGTCACTTTCCTATCGGGCACTCTAGCCCAAATCTCCTAGCTTCCTATTTCTAAGGGTTGTTTAAGACCTCGGGTCAGACACTCCCTTCCTAAAAATCCTCTACATATGATCATATGATCATCAGACTATCACCTGTTCCGATCTCTGTAGAATGCACTCCATGGCAGAACGTTGAACAATGATGTTGATCTCCAGAATTTCCTTTATTTCTTCGCAGCAAAACCAGCACGTTTTTTCAAGAATGGCATTGCAGACCTATCCAGATGTTTGGGACACCATCTTAAACAATGCGAAGGGGGGGGAGACATAGTTGATTGATTGGGTTTGCTTTCTGATGTAATACAGTAATACATTCCTGAAGTGCGGTGAAAAAAACGCCATGAACTTATGAATCAACCCAATATATTTTAAAGGAAAGTATGAATCTTTGGGTTAATTGTCTTTGTGCGTGTTAGGATTTTGTCATAAAACTATAATTGGCAGCTGAAGTACCCCCCGCAGCTACGGGGGGGGTAGTTACGCCACTGATCTCTGCTATCTCGACGTCACATTCCGAGAAACCCGGAAAATATCAGTTTTAATGACGTGAAACAGATAGCAGACTATTATATTGATCTTGCAAAATTTATTTTTAATGTTCATGTGTTTGGGATTTTTTTTTTTACCGAATCCTACACGTCGACTAATGCAATAATATCCTCGAAAATTACGCGACCTGGCAATCTGGGCACTCTTAATTTTAATGTTTTGCCTAACACATTAACGCAGTTTTAGGTCGAATGAACAAAACATAAAACCAAAATTTAATCAAACAACAAACGCCTAAGAGAAAAGCTCATAAAAAAATCCCGAAGCGGGAAAAGGTGAACAACTCCTTTCTCAGCTTTCTTCAGTAACGACTAAAAGTCTAATATAGTGAGTGACCCCATCTGTGCTGGTGTTTGGCAGATGACCTTGCGGTATACTTCTGAACTATTCAGCCTCAGCAAACAGTCGGTCCTTTATCTACGTGAGGCCGCATTTGCATTCAGAGACACGTGTGAACTTCGAAGGATACCTGACTTGTTATGACTTCCAGGTTTCTTTCTGCTGTCAACAAAAGATTGAAGGTATCCGAATGATGATGATTTACATTCGTCTTTCCCGAAGATAACGTTCTCACAGAAACACACACAAAGGCATCCCGCATAACCGTACCACACTGAGAGTCATTCCATGACACCGGAGGACAATGATTTACGCCAATGTAGACATCGGTTTCTCACCTAAGAGAACAATCTTGATTTTTTTTTTTTTTTTTTTTTTGCTGAATCAAAAAGGGGTCATCCTTACAAAGTTGCGTTCTAAATGAAGATATTTTGAGGGAGAAGCTAAATTCAGACGGCATGTTCGGAGTATACATTTTATGGACAAGAAAAAGAAAAAATCTTATAGAAGGCTCATTTGTTGAATCTTCCGTGCTGGTGGGTCATGGTCAGAACCACGGGCTCAAGCCCCGGATGAACAAGGGTACACACTGTAGACAAATGTTTGAAATTCAAGAGCCATTCCGTGATTTTTGCCTTGAATTAACGAAGCATATTTCTGATAAAACCTTTTCCGTAAAATAACGGAAAGAAACCTGAATTTCACGGATATTTCGTACGCTAGGAATTTTATTTTTCAGAAGCCTTTCCGCAATTTTTTTCTTATATTGACGGTAAATTGCCGTTTTTTACGCTTTCCAACCGTAAGTTGAAAACGCGTATACGCTCCAGCTTTGTCCGTCCACACAACTCACGTAAAAATGGTTCGATTTCGATGAACTTTTAATTATGTGGTAGGGGACCACTGGGGACGAACCCTATTGGAAATGGGGTCAAAGGTCAGGACATAGGAGCGGGATCCATTCCATTGCACTATTTTATATTTATTTTTTTGATTGGAGGTTTAACGACCACCGTGAGCAACTCAATGGGCTATAAGCAGTCGCCCGTCCCTAATTTAGGGTCACTGGATCCAGGGAAGGGAGAGAACCAGTGTCGTAAGACAAACAACATCCATGCCTCACCGGGATTCGAACCCGGACCACTTTCGGACGAATGATCAGAGGCCATCGCTTAGACCACTGCGCCACGGTGGCGGCGCGACAAAACTGTTTCGAAGGTAAACTGAACCGGTGCTGTTTAATATCGAAATGTTGTCAAAGGTCAGGACACAGGAGCGAGATTTATTCCACAGCCATTGTCCTCATAACTTGAGTAATGATTTCTGGTATGTTGCAAAGCGTATCATAGTCAAAGCATTGCATGATTTCACTAACTTGTTAAGATGTGTTAACGGAAAATTCTGAATTTTCAGAAATCTTTCCGTAGTTCCTTTCGTATATTAACGAAATATTTCTCACTTTTTCCGTATCCATATGCCGAAAAATTTTCCGTTAATAAAAGCGATTCGCGGGAATACTTGAGGTTTGATTAACTGATAAATTTCGATCGTCTGTCGAAGGAACCGATTCTAAAATTCTGTAGCGAGATCGGATATTGTGGATAGCATACCGCATGAAATTTTGGTTGTTGTAGCACAGGATATTTCTTCTCCTCTCCCCCATTTTGTGCTGAAGCTATTGTACAATATTGTTACACGGCACTAGCAGTGTTCCTGCCGAGTCTGCCGGTAACGGTGCTTGAGACCTGAAGTACAATTTAGTTGGCCACGGCACCAGGTGAGAATCTCAGGTGCACTGCTGCACTCAAAGATTCACACCAGAACATAAAAAATGAAAAGTTGAAGAATGACCCGAAGCATAAGGCTTGGGTGAATCCACCTTGTGAACAAAATAACAACAACAAATAAAAAATAAAATAATCTAAAAAAAAATGATACTTTGGGATCAGAGTTGTGATGAGGTTCACCCGCAATCACCAATTCGTGACTGAGTGTAGTGGTCCGGATCTTACTCCGGTACATTCAATCCCCAACCAGCCAGTACTACACTCACTTTCGCAAATAACACATGATTCTCAAATACACAACACAACATTTAATAACGTTCTGCGAGATTTAAACAGATACGGCGCTCTCTAGGCGCATAGACAATTGCCCCTCTTATGAGGGCAGCATACGGTGTCACACATTACTGTCGGAAGACACAAGCCGACTGAGTCTCCACCGGACTATCTGAACAAGAGATACTACTCGTTTACACACTAAATAGAGCTGCAGGTGATATTCATATACAATTGCTTAGAGAATGAAAAAAATTATATGCAAACGATCACATTAAAAATACTCGCGACACAAAATACACAAGCACGTTAATTTGCGGTATAAGATTATAGGTGCGAAATACTGCCAAAGTTAATTAACTAAATCTAATAAGCATGCACATGCAGATCCCTTCTCCGCTAGCTTTGGCCCTGAACCAAAGTTAAAAGAAACTGTCCCGCCCAGCGGAATTTGTGGCCACATCCTCTCCCTTATTCATGTAAAAAAATAATCAGGAATGGGCCCTGTAAGAAATTGAAATCTGTATGTGCAGGTATTTCCTCTGAGGTTCAGTCACTCAGCATTACTGCATCTATGTCCATGCAGCTTTGGGTGTCGGGATGGCACAAGTTCGCAGATGTGCGAAGAAAGAAAAAGGAAATATTCATCTACTTACAGTTACGTGACTTTGCTGTGCAAATCCGTTGTGTATCACATAATATCACACGACAAAACAAAAACACACACACAGACACTTGCACCATGTGGCAGCACCGATGATTCAACACTTCACTTTGACGCTTGATGTAAATGAAGCACACACTTAAAAATAATAATATCACGCCGCACTTTGTTGCAATGATTAGAGTGCACACTGATCTATTCTCGTGACGATTTGAAGGTGGCCGTTAAGCAAAATAGGCCCTCTCACATCTGATGTTGCGGTTTCCAAGATTGATTTTCTGTGTTCCTGGGAAATGATTTTTGTTGTCGTGAAGAAATAATTGTGAACGTCGACTGCTGGGAGAGTGGGACACATTCAATTCCGCTGCTGCTATAGTTGATTCCGTCCGTCGCTACCTTCCGTCCTTTTTGACCGTTCATTCCCAATTCAGTCAGTTCCTTTCCGTTCGCAAACCATCTATCTACCCTGCCTGAGTACGCAGTTCAAATATGCCACTCGCAGGTTTCGTTTCCATTTTTTTTATCGAGTTGCGACCGCCAGCCCTGAGATTAATTTTTCTCGGCCGAGCGAAATCAGACGTGCTTTTACCTTAAGCGTATATCGGCAACTCAACATTTCACCTGTATATTTGTTAGGTATCGAAGCCACCGCTCTTACGCTCATGTTTTTATCCCGTCGCACTTACACGTAGTGGCTTCGCTGCTTACGTGACCACACACACGCACACATGGGGCCTCGCTTCGCCCCGTAAGACAAGCGCATCTCTTCACTTCCTCCACAGTAGGGGATGAATGGGGGTGACGATTCCACACTGCAGTGTTTGGCATCCGATCCCGACTTTGCTTGGCTTCGCTTCTCATTGGAATGACCACTGTCCACTCGCAGACTTCTTAATTCCCCTGTAACTTGGCTTTCATTAGTCCAAACAGTCGCTGATTTCCATTACGCTCCAGCCTAGAAATTTCTTCGTTATCACGCGGATTTAGGCATTCTGCTGTCTTTGTGGCAAACTGGCATCTCCAGCTGCCTCGAGTTGTCTCCATTTCTTACCAAATGCGGGGAGGTTTGCTGCTTCATTTTTCCCAATTCATTTTTTGCAAATCCAAGGCATCCAGCCTTTCACATCGGAGAGCGCACAGACAACTGAACTTTCTTCCTTAAGTTCATACCAAGTGCGAACTCTTATTTTTCTGCACGGACCACACAGAGAGCAATTGTTCTCGAAAATGCCCCAAACAATCGACGAATTTACGATTATTCGCTAAACCTTTTGTCCCCATCTTCATTCATTTACTCAAGTGGATCATTCGATACGTATTCCTCTTTCCCTTTCCGTGTTGCATAGGCTGCCCGTCAGCTGCGCCCTGATATTTATGACCTAACAGAGCTATTCTGAGACCACCCAGCCTGAGAGAGAATTCTTCGCCTCTTTTCTTTCCAAACCCCCAGATAAAACTTTATCTGCTGTTTACACTTTTAAACTCCAATCAAGCCTCGAACATAATTAATACTTAATTAATTTCACACATCAACCACGCCCATTAATTACTAAATTAATGGCGGGGGTGGGTCGTAACATCGGCCCCTCCTCAAGAAATCCAGAAGTCCTCTTCTGGGCCTATCGCTTTGCTCTTATCAATTTCCAGAGTAACCATTGAGTGCTACATTTTCCCACAGGTAGAAACAATTCAAAATGGCAAAAATATTGCGTTTCTTGCCTTCAAGAGCATTGGAGCGACTTCCCAATTATCCCGCAATTTTGTTAATTAATTCAGAGAACATCCGAAAGAAAAAACAACGTAAATGAGAAATAAATAAAAAAACTGAACTGTAAAAGAACATGTGAGCCTGCCGAACTGTGATTCCTAGCTGCCTCATACCATACGCGACATGGCGGACAAATTTTAAAGTTTTCTACAGGTTTTAGGATGGGGGGGGGGGTGTCCACTGTAACAATATTGTATTGCCGTAAGAAACCTGGTGCCTTAATTATTGTACAGGTGAATGATGTCTATGTATCAGTCTGTGAACCCGTAAGACAAAAAAAGCTATTATAGCTATCAAGAGTACATTTTACTTATAGTCCGTAACCCGTGCCATGCACGGTTGAAAAAGCTGTGACTGAAATTTTTTTCTTGTAATAACACGAATCGTAATAAAATTTATAACTATAATAAACGCTTGAAGTATTAATGGGCAGTGTATATGATGGATAACCAACAACAAAGTCTTCGTAATATTATCATTAATTTTTCCAACTACTCGTATACAGGGACGTCGCTCGACTTCGAAATCAGAATCGGCGAGCATCATTTTTGCTGGCGTAAAGCTTGATGCAAACTTTTTTTGTACGAAACACTGAAAGAACGAATAATTTTTTTTTCTCTTATTGTACGAAACATTGAAGGTTTAACCGACCACTGGAACAACTCAATTGCAGTTTTTTTAAGTAGGCTGTCTCCCTTCTCTGGAACCTGTGACCTTAAATGTACAGTCGCCTGTCTCTAATTTAAGGTCACTGGTTCCAGGGAAAAGGAGCCCGTGCCGTAAGACAAACACAACATCCATGCCTCATAAACCAAGGCTCTGAACATGCATACATACATCTGACTAGTTTCGCCACTGGTGTATAAAAGAAGTGTTGGTAGAATGTCGGCTTCAACTTTTTCCTTGCTCTGAATGCATTGTCTTAAACTGCTCTTCAAAATTTTGCTTAAGAAAATAGTACTGTACTTTAACAGTTTATTTAAAAGAAAATGTCGTTTTAGTTTATTTAAATCAAATTTTAACGTCGTACTACGCAGACACAATACATCCCCTCCTTAACTTCCTTGCCTCCAGCCAGCGGCTTTGCCTTGCACACCTCTCCTACAAAGTAGTAGTCAGCAACTTTCTGCACTTTCACTGTGCAGGGGCAGTCTTAAGAGAGCTAGTGTCACTTTAGACTACTTTCGGTGTTGAAATCCTATATTTGGTAACTAAAACAGCAAAGCAATTAGAAATGATCTCTGATCTCTCTGTGAATTCCTCTGTCCAATCTTCTCATTTTCCCCTGGCCATACTAACATGAAAATAAGGCTTAAACTAAGGATTTAAAAGAGTGCAGAACTGAATTTTCATGGCCCTGCGGATGATATTTCGATAGCCTTTCTACGGAGAAGTAAACGACTCACTTCCTAGAGGGAAATACGTAGGGCTGCATGAAATGAAACATAAGACATGACAAAATGCAGATTATATTTTACAGTTAAATATACTGAAAAATGGCACATTTTGAACTGGGTGGGCGGCAGGGTGGGCAAGAAAAATTACAGGGTAGGTTGAAGCCCACCCTCGTACCCCCTTGGCGATGTCCCTGCTCGTATATGAATTTAACTAAGACGTTCCTCTTTATTGAATAAAGATGTGCTTACCTATCGTTGACGAGCTTGCATTGGAGTATTGAGGTATTCTTTCAGTGACCCGAAATGATATCGTGTCTACACAATGGGGTTAAAAATGTATTTTTTGCCAGTTTGGTTTTAACAATTTCTTTTGGTATCATATATATATACTAATATATAAATAGAGAAAGTTTGTGTGTTTGAGGCAATCTCGAAAACTACTGACCCGATTTGGATAATTCTTTCACCATCAGAGGTCATCGCTCTTTCCACGTTTATAAGCGAATCACGGAAAAATTCCCATTGGCTGCCACCGAGAATCGAACCTAGGGTCTTCCAGTTACGCGCCGGATATGCTTCCACTGCACCACAGCGGCCTTGAATTCCTCCAGACACACACACTAACTGCCAAGCCAATTTTGGCAGGTTGCTTGCTTCTTGGAGCCCCGCACAATGCTGGGGATGCACCAAAGATGGTAAGCAGCAACTGAACAAATAATTAGAGGGCGAGTGAATAATTAATACAGACATTTGACGTGGACCACTTATAAACGCGGAAAGAGCGATGACCTCTGATGTTCCTGGTCCACGTCAAATGTCTGTATTAATTCTTTCACCGTAGGGAAGCTTATTTCTTTCCGGTGGACATGGGTTATTTCGTTTATTTTTTTTTTATTATTATTTTTGGCTGTACTACCGAATCAGAACGCTTTCAAGTAGTTCCCGATTTCCCGTGTATCGTTCCGCTTACGGCGGATTGTACAAAGAAAATGCCATGATAACATAAAAAATATTTATGACAAAAATTAGCGATGACAAATCTGTGGGTCAGTAGGTTTCATTTAAAAAATAAAACATGAAAATCACTCCAGTGGGTGGCGCTGGCGGATTGTAGAAAGAAACGGCCTTGTCATGGGCGTACTGATAGCCCTCGCAACCCCCGCATTGCGGGGAGGGGGGCTCGCGGTTGCGAGGGCCTCTTGCCTCAGTAAAAAGAGTTTACAAAATTTTTCGTATGAAAGTGGTTAAAAAAATAGCACGTAATTCCTGATTTGAAGGAAATATTAAACAGAAAAGCCATTTTTGGCATTTTTCCCAATACATAAAAAAATATTTAGAAACATTTTCGCGGTTTTAGTTAATAAAAACTGGATGACAGAGAAGCATCCACTTTTTTCCATAGGACTTGAGGCCCCTTTTCGCAGCCATAAACATGTATATTAGCAAGACAATGTGAAAGAAAAATCAGTTCAATGAATGAAATTTTTATACCAATGAGGATAAGGTGTTACGTATTGCAGCTGTTTGCACACAACTACGCATCCTTGAGAACGTAGTGAACCAAAACATGTTCTTCGAAGGGACGAAGAAACACGAGATTTGTGGGGATTTTTTTTTTTTTTAACAGGGTCAAGCGAAAAAAATGTGTTATATGCAAAACACTGGAATTATGTTAAGTGTGGTACATTCAAGAGTAAATAATTTTAGTTTTACTTTTTTTTTTTATGCCAAAATTCTTAGTTTTTACTTACTTGCTAATTTATGTTCTGTGTTTTTTTATGAATTGGAAAGTATCATCAGACCCCGTCATACGACAGCTGAGCGTGTGTGTGTGTGTGTGTGATCGTGATGAATTTCAAAGAGAGAGCTAGTTCTCTAGAAGAATAAAATTTGCAAGATATGCTTAACCTTTGCAGAAGTGTTTTGTAATATTTTGTGTTTGTATAAAACTAGGGCAATAATTTTAACTACATCGCGAACGTTTGTGTTACACGAAATAAAATGCACCGATTTTAGTTTTACGAAAATTACCTGTAGGTTCCAAAGAACTTATGAAAATTAAAATTTTTAATATGGAATTAAAAATTGTTCAAATAAATATGGAATTTAAAATTTTCAATAATTGAAATCTAATCGATTTTCACAAAAGGGCCTCGAAGATATTTTTTGCTTTGGGAGGGGGGGGGGGATTTTTGAGGTACGCCATTTGGCCTTGTGTTTTAAATATATAGATATTTAGGAGTTTTGCGAAATACTACAGAACAGCATATTTCACCTTTTCTTAAAGATAATAATTCGAAGTCGTTGCCAGTTTAATAAGATCAAGTTCCGAAGCATTCTGTTGCTTCGAAAAATTGCGACAAAAAATAATTGGTGATAAGTCCTACAGAAAAAAGGAAATTATTACAAACCTATTCAAAAATATAAGCTCCAAAAGAAAACTAATTCACTCGCATTAAAAAAAGCATCGCGCAATTAGTTTTATCTTAAACGTGGGTAAGACTTGTGTTTCTCACTCACTGACAGTGACTTACAATTACGTTTAAGGAAAAGTGAAAAAATGTACTATAGTATTTCACAAAACTGCCAAATATAAAATTTACTCTTGTTAGCTATAATAGCTTTTATGTTAATGGATCCACAGACCGATACAGTCAAATGTACAATCACGGGTACCACATTTTAAGTTCGCAGTTTCTTACGGTAACACAATAGCAGGTTCATCGAAAGGAGCGGGGGATACCAGTTGCCACAATCATCTTTATTGTCAAGCATACGATATGCTATTCACAATATCCGGTCTCTCTCCAGAGCCTCAAAATCAGGTCCACACCAAAAGACGATTGGGATTTAATAAGTTCATCCAACCCAAAGTATTCCATCGGAAATTTTCCGTCATATGGATACGGAAAAGTGAGAACAGAATATTTTCCAGTTAATATACGAACGGAGCCACCGAAAAGTTCCCTGAAAATTTAGAATTTTTCGTTAGCACCTTTTAGCAAGAAATATGACATCGAATTGTCGGTTGTAATGAGCACACGTCTTTTGAATCCGTTCTGACACGAATTAAATTTATCAGAGCTATTCAAAGTCAATGGAACCGGTTAACTGGTTTTTACAATCGATAAAACACCCACAAACATCTGCTTAGTTCCACCAGCGGCTAAAAAGCAGAGCACAAAAAGTTTCTCATAGCACAAGGAAGGTATCAAAGACAGATTTTCAAATCGAACAGTTAAAAGAAGAAATATAGAAGAAAACATTATATAAGTCTATGGCTGCTAGAAGAAAACGTCTGCATAATGGAAAAGTTGAAAATAGGCGAAAAATATTCATGGAAAAAACTATGCTAAGGAAAAAACTTTTCAAACACGTCTCCCGGAAACAGTTAGCGAAAAAAAAAAAGAAGTTTCGATCTTTACGCACCTACCGGGAAATCTTTGCATTATTTAAAGAGGATAATGCTCCACATCTCTGTTGTAGCGAATGGCGCACAGTAAAAAAAAAAATATTCTCAATTGTTTTTAGAAGCAGCGATACAACTGCAAACTCAAATACACAAACATCACCTACCGACAGAAATGTGAACTACAAAATTCCTCATATACTAGCCTAAAGTTTTGTACAAAGTAAATGGCATCCGTTGTTGAATTTCTTAAATCGGAAATGTAGAAGCAGATATATTGAGAAAAACAGATTAAGTATTCGCGCCCCCTAGCGGCGAAATTGTGCATTGTTTTGGGAAGAAAATACGCACACAGAGTTTGCATTGTTAGTAGTACCTGATAGAAAAAACTTTTTCACTTGGGTTTTTAGTCCCGAAGTATTGCTGTAAACGAAAACTTGAGCTTACACCCTCTTGTGACAGACTTGTGCGTTAAGAAAATTTTGAAATTATGAGAAACATTTTGCAGCGGAAACGCTCTCCAACAAAGAATTTTTCCGATCGGTCTCTTAGAAGCAGAGCTATAGACAAAAATAAGCTATGCGTCTACGCCCCCTTTCTGAAAAACCAAGCATTATTTTAAGAAGTGTTCTCGAAAGGTGTTTTGATGTGAGCAGTATTGGTCCACGAAAGATTTTTTCAGTCGAGTTTTCAGGAGCTCAGATTTTGCTAAAAATGCATTAGAAGCAGAAATTAACACTTACGCCCCTGGTGGCCAAAACATTTTTTTTTTTTTTTTACCAAATATTAGAAATTATATACAAAATATTTATTTCCCATCAGAAGCTGTATTCGATGCAGAAAGAATTTTTCGAATTGGAGTTTTAGAAACAAAGATATCGAGGGGAAATGCAATTTATCTTTACGCCCCCTAACGGAAAGTATGAATTACTTTAAAATTTTGAAATTATATGAAAAACATTTCCCCACAGGAAACTATCAAACAAAGAATTAATTTGTCAAATCGGACTCTTAGAAGCAGAGATATTGACAAAAATAAGTACGCCTACGCCCTCTGGCGGCGAAACTATGCGTTATTTTAAGAAAATTTTCCCAAAAGGTTTACTGACGTGACTGGTATCGGTCCACGAAATATTTTTTTTTTTAATTTGGATTTCAGAAACTCAGATTTTGCTACAAAAGCATCAGAGGCAGAAATTAACACTTACGTCCCTGGTGTCCAAACAGTTTCGTTTTTTTTTTTTTTTGGTAAAAAAAAAAATTATATGCAAACGATTTTCCATCAGGAGTTTCACCAACTGCAGATTTTTTTTTCAAATCCGAGTTTTAGAAGCAGAGATGTCGGGAAAAACGCAATTTATCTTTACGCCCCTAGCGGAAAGCCTATGCTTAACTGGAAAAAGTGACTATTAAAAAAGTTTTCGACATAAATGAAATCTAAAGGTAAAATATTTTTTCAATCTGATGTTTAGGAGCAAATATATGGAATAAAATGTATTTTGAATGCGATATCATCTGCATTTATGCCCTCTAGCGGAAAAATCGCGCATCGTATTTAAAAAAAACGAAATTAAGGATCATTCGCACATTTCAAGCTTCTCAATGCAAAAAGAATTTTTGAAATCGTAATAATAGTTGCAGAGATATGGTGTCCACAGACTGACAAACCGATAGCATAAGCACGATCTTTTTTTACAAAAGACTTGCTAAAAACGAAATTTTCCCCGTTAGTAACAGGAGTATTTGTCAATTCACGAATGAAAAATCCGTGAAATTCAGGTGTTTTGCGCCATTTCAGGAAAAAGATAGAGTTAGAAATATGCTTCATTGATTCACGAAAGGAATCACGGAGAATGGCTCGTGAATTTCAGGATTTTTTTTTGTAATGTAGTTAACAAGCAACATCCAAGTTTCGCTTTGGATTATCGAGTCCATGGCGCGCTCGAATCTGACGTAACCAACTGGCCAATGTACGGTTCCAGTTGTTCAATTATCTTATTCGAAAACCGCTGTATTCTTATGATTCAAAACACCAATCTGCAAGAGTGGGATACGCACATTACTAATATAGATTGTCTACCAACACGAATTGTAAATAAAGATCGATTGCAATGCCGACAAGTGATGCATACACAAGAAAAACATTACGGCTTTAAAAAGCTATGTAATACTTTTCACGATTTTCTAAAGGTCACCGGTAACTACATTCGTGGCTGTGACCTTCAAAGCCAAAGCATAGCGACATGCCCTCTTTCTTACTCGGGCACACAAGGCAGACCACAAAAGCACGACCATCTGTCTGCTCCTGTTGAGCTTGTATTACAACAGCTAACGATTTTTTGTCCCACGAAGAACAGAACTCTGTGTAAGCAGAGAGAGAAAGGCAACAGCACATCGATTTTATTCACCTGGGTGATTGATGACTCACTGGCAACCAACTAATTGGCTCATTTTGCACCTCAAATTCTTTTTATTATTCCCATTTTCGAGAAGAATAGATTCCCTTTGACGTACAATATATAGGGACCAGGGACGTCGCCAGACTTTAAAATCAGGTTGGGCGAGCAATATTTTTGGTGGGGCAAGCTTGATAGCAACTTTTTTTTTTTTTTTACGAAACACTGAAAGAACGAATTTTTACTTTTTTTTTTTTTTTATTGAGGGTTTAACGACCACCGTGAGTCTTCAGCCCCTAATTTAAGGTCATTGGTTTCAGGGAAAGGAGAGAGCCAGTGTAAGACAAACGCAACATCCATGCCTAAGCGGGATTGGAACCCGGACTCTTCTCGGACGAATGGCCATAAGCCAGCGCTTATACCACTGAGTCACAGGGACGGCTTTGATGCTTTTCATTACCGGCTACAAAAGGATTCGTGCGATCCCAACCTATCCACTTTGTTGGTTGGTTGGTTGATTTATTTATTTTTATGGGGCAAGAGCCATGTTTCTCCAAAGAGCGCACAAACAAGACCATCAGAAAAAGAGTTTTAAAAAAGTGGGGGTGGTTGAGAGCAGGCTGATTTGGTTAAAGTTAAAAATGAGAATGATTAAAAATAAAAAAAAAAGAAAAGCCAATTTGTTTTAACCCTTTAACGACGATGACCCAAAAATCTTGTATCATAACGCCCGAAACTGTCTGTTGTTTCACATCTTTGTTCAACAACACAATAGTGACTAGTCCTGATCGATCATAGGTCGAGAAAATTTGAACAAGTAAGGATAATAAATCTGACTCACTCCAGACAGGCCTTTCGTACATACGGGCGTTAAAAATGAAGAAACTGCGAAAGTATCGTAGTTGTCGCCGAGGAGTTACTAAAGCGTAGCTGCTGCGCGCTCATTCATTTACACACTCACACCACTGGGGTAAGAAGATAGAAGTGTTGGTAGAATGTCACCTTCAAATTTTTGCTTGCTCTGAATGCATTGTCTTAAATTGCTTTTCAAAATTTAGCATTTTTGCTTACGAAAATAGTACTGTATTCGGACAATTTATTTAAAAGAAAATGGCGTTTTTGTTTATCTACATCAAATTTTAACCTCGTGCCACGCAGACAATACATCCCCCCCCGTCCTTAACTTCCTTCCAGCCAGCCAGCTACTTTGCCTTACACTCCTCTCCTACAAAGTAGTAGTCAGCCATTTTCTGCACTTTTACAGTACCGGGACTATCTTAAGAGCGCTACTATAGGTTTATAGACTCCACTTTCAATTTTGGAATCCACTATTTTGTAAAGAAAACAAATAGAGCAATTAGTCGTGACCCCCTCAATGAAATCCTATACACCCTCATTAACTCCGTGGACAAGCATGAAAAAAGAGGCTTAAATTGGAAGAGTGGAGAAAATTTTATTTTCATGGCCCTGCGGATGCTCTTTTGATATGTGTTTTTGGAGACGTAAACAACTCAATTTCCAGGGGGAAATATTGGGTTGTCGGAAAGTCATGACGTATTTTAGCCATGTTTTGCAAAGGTTATTTATTGATAGAAAGAACAAAGATCAATCGGTGATATAATGCCAGTTTTGTTTGATAACCTTTTACCATCTTTCAGTGAGCTGCAGAAAGCCTCGTTCATAGAAGAACCTGTCTTTAGTGGCAAAAAAACTGTACAAGGTGCTGATTTACAGCCTCATCTGAATTAAACGTTATACCACGCAAGGACTGTTGAAGAGAGCGAAACAAGTGGAAGTCTGACGGCGCAAGGTCAGGCGAGTATGCTGGGTGTAGCAACACATCCCACCCAATCTCCAATAATTTTTGGCGGGTGATCAAACTAGTGTGTGGTCTCACGTTGTCGTGATGGAACAACACCTTTAGGATCAACGAGCTCTGGACGTTTCTGGATGATGGATTCGTTCAAACTGTCCGATTGCCGACAGTACACATTCGAATTGATTGTTTGGTTCCGTGGTGGGAGCTCGAAAAACACGACACCTTTGAAATCCCACCACACTGAGACCAGAACCTTCCGCTGATGAATGTCTGCTTTGGATGTCGTTTGAGGCGAAGCAGCACGTCGGGACCAAGACCGTTTGCGCAGCACATTGTTGTACACAATCCACTTTTAGTCACCAGTCGCTTCAAAAAAAGGATATCGTTTTCATCACATTTAATGAGCATATCGCAGATGTTTATACGCGCCGTCAATTGAGCTTCTTTGAGTTCACGAGGAACCTCCACATCGAGTTTGCTTACGTATCCCAGCTTCTTCAGGTGGTTGTGAACGCTTGAATGATGTATGTGCAATGTGTCTGTAATCTCTCGTGTCGTGTAACGTGGGTTTGACTCGATCAATACCTTGATATGGTCGTCATCAACCTCGGTGGGCCTCCCGGACTGAGGAGCATCGTTCAGGTCAAAATCCCCAGCACGGAATTTTGCGAACCACTGCTGCCACTGATGTTCTTGTAGAGCATTATCACCGTACACTTTACGCAAATTTTCACAAGCTTGACGCGCGTTCTTCCCTCTACGGAAGTAAAATATGGCGAAAATGCACAGTTTGGTCTTCCATCTTCAACTGGATGTCAAATCTCCGCTAATCAACCAAATCGCTCACTATTCCTTTTAGACTGCAGCTAGATCTGGCACCTGTCGAATGCCATAGCGATAACAGAGTTGCCTCTAGTACTTCCAAAACCGCCCAACCGCCATCGGGTGCCAAAATACGTCATGACTTTTCCGACAACCCAATACGTAGGCTTCATGAAATAAAACAAGACTTATTTACTTAGCAAAGTGAAGATTCTATTTTAAAGTTAAATATACTGAAAAATGGCACATTTTGAGCTGGGTGGGCAAGACAAATTTTAGGGTGGGCTACGTCCTTGATAGGGACATGTGAAAGCCAGTAGTGTAACAGACTAAGCTTGAATCCCTCCGTAAGAGTTAGTTTTGTGGGCCCCCTCCCCAAAAAGTCATTTAACCAAACCACCTTAAGAAGTGTTTTAACAAATAACTATTACCACGCCCTCGACTGTGGACGTGAGCCACTGTGTCGGCAATTCGCCACAATGGAATATTTATTACTATTAAATGCTTCCGGAATTTACATCTTAAAGAAAAATGAAAACACGCCTAAGGAATTAAAACTTTGAGGTCGGATTTCCTATCCCTTATAGGAATTCCGTGCTCAAAGTTGCGGGCAAATTACGCGTTGTGTTTCACCTAAATCGTAGCGGGAATTCCGCTTCAACTTAGGTGCCGCAAAAGTTAAGGTCAGCAGATAGCATGCTACTAGAACGTAAATACTCGTACACATGAGGGTTGTTTGATAAATAAGTGTTCTGGGCCTGTGATTTCGGTATATGTAGAATTCAAGAAAAACAGATTGTGTTTGTCGATACACTTTTCTATTGCGCATGTGACGTGCTCATGGTTTGTCATCTGTTTTGTTCGCAGGTAGACGTTCGACGCTCAAACGTGAGTTAGTGCAGCGATGGATTCTTCCAGATATGCGCAACGGTGTGTGGTCCAGTTCCTGTGTGCTGAAGGTGTGCAGACAGCAGAGATGGTTCCGTCAGTTAAATGCGGTGTACAGCGATGAAGCTGTGCAACGTACGGCAGTGTTTAATTGGTGCAAGGAATTTCGAAAAGGGAGACGAAGCAGTGCAGCGGACCTTCCACGTCCAGGCCGTTCGATCCAGGAGACGGATGACGAAACATGTGCAAAACTGAATGACATGGTGTTACGAAATCGTCGAGCAACTGTGCGGTTCATTAGTGTGGCGACGGGCATAAGCACGGAACGTGTTCATCACATTATCACAGAGAAACTGGAATATCGGAAGGTTGCTGCCGCATGGGTCGCAAAGTGTTTATCGGAGGTGCAGAAGAACACACGCAGCTGACACCTTTTGTAGGACAATGGCAGGCCACATACCGCAGCTGACACCTTGACAACAGCCCTACAGTCCCGACTTATCGCCCTGTGATTTTCATGTGCTCGGCCCAATGAAGAGGGCCCACAAGGGGAAGCGCTTTGCGTCAGACGTTGAAGTGCATTTTCTTCATGGCTGCACAGCCAGTCCGTAGAGTTCTACAGAAGTGGCATTGACCGGCTAGTGTATCTGTGGGATCGTTGTCTCAACCATAGAGAACATGGCAAATAAAAACCACTTCTGGAATCCTAATGATTAAAGTCCACTTATTTCTCAAACGACCCTTATATTATTCACAACATAAAAAATGAAAGACCAGATATGCACTGAAGACCAATTGAATTGGAGATACCTGTCTAGTAACGTGTATCACTACCTTTCGCCCTGATGACGGCAGCGATTCGTCTCTGCATGGACTCTACAAGACATCGGAAGCGTTGGGAAGCCATACGGATCCACAACCCCTGAACAAGCTCCCACAGTTCACGAAGATTTGATGGAGGGGATTCAGAGCCTCGAACATCTCTCTCGATGGCATCCCAGATGTGCTAGATGGGATTGAGGTCAGGTGACCTAGCTGGCCATTGAAGCGAGGTCACGTCGGTGGAGTGTTCATCCAACCATTCGGATACAATTCGGGAGCGATGGCACGGTGCATTGTCTTGTTGCAAGATGAGGTCCCCAGTGGGATGTTGAAGACGCACAAGCAGGAGCAAATGGTCGTCCAGGATATCCCGGTAACGTTGACCTGTGAGGGACGATGTCGCACGTACCAGGGGTCCCATTTCAGTCCACGTAAACAGTCCCCAGGCGAGAATGCCACCCCCACCAGCTTGAAGAGTACCCTGCTGGCAAGAAGGATCCATCGCTTCATGTGGTTTGCGCCGTACTCGTATCCTGCCATCCGCATGTACCAACATGAATCTTGACTCTTCAGTCCAGGCAACATTTTTCCACATGTCGAAGGTCCAGTAGCGATGTTCCCGCGCCCATGCTATTCTTTGCACCCTGTGATGTTCGGTCGGCAGCGGTACCATCGTGGGACGATGGCTTCTGTATCCCACAGCGAGCAAATGGTTCTGTATGGTGTGGCTGCTTACACGTTTTTGTGCACCAGTGTTAAATTGCCGAGTGATTTCTTGCACTGTGGCCCGTCTATCCGCTGTTACAATGCGAGCTACCCTGCTCATCTACACGCTGTTGTCCCTTGCAGGGATGGTTTTACTGGATTCGATGTACTCACGGTGTACCTGTGACACAGTGGCTCGTGAAAATTTCAGTGCCTGCACGACTTCAGATGGAGTGACCCATTCGTCGGGCTCCGACAATTTTCCCACGATCAAATGCGCTTAGATCCTTCGTCTTACCCATACTGCGTCCGACTCTTACTGATTCCCGTCGCATCACTCCTTATATTGTCGGATCGCTGCATACGTCATGTCGTTTCCGTTTACAGGGCCGCCCACAGCGCCACATTTGTAAAACGCCAGCTGTCTCTAATTCAATTGCTGTTCAGTGTAGAATTTACGACAAAAGGGTAACGCTAAAATAAGATGTTTATTCTGAATAAATGCTGCTTAAAACTAATACATAGTTTCGGTGGAAGTGATTAATTCATTTAAATTATTTTCTAAAGAGTTGTTACTTTTAAAGTATTCCTGGCCTAACTTCTAGCAAACTTTCAGTTACAATTTTATAATCATCATGGTGTACGTATTGAGAAATTTCCCATTTAAGATGGGAAGGGATAGGATACCTCGCATATAACATGCAGTATAGGGAACTGACAGTGAAAATTCATCTTACCTAGTCTCTAAGGTCGGCGAAGTCTGAGGTTTTCCCGGAATGGCTCTCTTCAAATGTAAATTTTCTCGACAACTCCAAAGTTTACTTCAACCTCTTTACATCTCTCCGCATCCTCGTTATCCCTCGCAGTCCCCCAAAAAAACTCTCCCTCTTTCTCCTTTTTTAAAAACCAATTCCCTTATATTTTCTTATTTTTCAGTTCCGTTTCTACAAAAGGGAAGGGGGTTAAATTTGTGGGTGTTACCCAGAATTTTGATTGGAAGTTACCATGTTTCCCAGGCCCGCGATTGGCTAACAAACTACCTATGACATTTCAAAGGGGTACAAAGGGTCGCCATTAGTTTACCTGGTCTGTCATTATACGTAACTTTTCTTGTGAAATTTCAGGAATTTAAACGGCCTATCACTCGTAACAACAGAAAAGAGACCCACCTATACTAGTTTGCTTGAATCGAGTGCATACGCTGAGTGAAAGGGAAAGTGGCACTACATTGCTGTTTTGTGGAAGAGTGGATGGCTGCTCCTTCGTAGCCCTTTTCCTGTTCAAGGAATTTCTGGGAGATAGACAAATTTTGTTTGTCACGTACAGGGTTTCCCAATGTGTTTTTGTTGTGTCCCTTGCGCTAAATAAATTAAAGGATGTTGTATGGGGGATGACAGCTGCGCAGAAAATCCTGCCTTAACGAGTAACTAACCGGGGCTTTCGGGGTTTTCTAGAGGGGGGTTCCAACATTTCCACTCAGGGCCTAATGCAATAATAATTGAGTGCTTAAATTTAGTCTTTCCTATCAATGAATAAAAAAATGGAAAACAGATTTAAATTAAATTATGAATTCTGTGGAGTGGGTTTAGGAAAACCTGGAGTGGGGTTATTAAATATTTAAATTGCCGGTTACTTAGGAATCGTGATGAAATTTTAAATTACTTGTTAATGGGAAATAGTGTGATTTCGCGGTAACAACTATTACTGAATTGAAACATTTATTATCATGTAGAGATCACATACCACAGCTGCAACAAAAAAATGAATTCAGGCTTTAATGTTACTTAAAAGGGCGTGATCGGTGGGATTTTTTGCCTAGCAAATATTTCTACCACTTACGTCGCCTGATCTTATGTGTGTGCTTTTTCGCACTCTTCGCTTAAAAGCTCTCTGACCGCTTAGTCTTTCTTGAGACATAATACTGGGCAGACAACCTTTTTAATTTCAATTTTGGAAAAGATAGCTCAGCTGTGGGTACAGTCACTAGTATGATCAGGAACATCACAAACAAGAAAGATGACACCAAATTTTCGGGTGTGAGCATGTCTTTTGAATCCGTTCTGACGCAAATTAAATTTATCAAAGCTATTCAAAGTCTATGGAACCAGCGTGGAAAACAATAGTATCTGACAGAAGAAAAGTTTTTCAATCGGATTTTTAATCCCGCAAATTATTGCTATAAATGAAATAATGAACTTACGCCTTCTGGTTGCAGACTTGTGCGTTAAGAAAAATTTGAATTTGTGAGACAGTGGCGTATATTGAATTTATATGAGACAGTGGCGTATATTCTAGGCTAGCTGCGAGGCCCAGAGAACGCACAAATAAGAGTCAAATATACACAAATAAAAGTCAATTATCAACGGTATTAAGATATGTCTATGCTTTCGGTGCGAAAAAAACATGAGCGGATTCGCTCCTTTCGATTATGAGAATCAGTCTGGCGAGCAGTCCAACAGCATAACGTAAGTAGGTCTTCGCTGTTTCGATGCGAAGAACTTCGAAACGATCGCCTGCTAGCTTTTCCATGACAACATAAATGAGCGTATGGAGGTGAATGAACCGTTGCTTTTTCGCAACGGTTCGCTCAGAAAAGAGAAGACTTCGGACTACTTCAGTCCCTCCATGCTCCCGCCTTTAACAGAGCGTGTTTTGCGAGAGTTATTTCACTTTGTGTGAAGTGTCAATAAATTAAAATCAGCGATATTTTAAATTCCTGGCTTTGTTGAATTCCAACTGTTTTGATAAATTTTGTGAAAGCTTCCTGAACATCTATCAGAGCTTAAAGAACTCTATGCCTCAAATTTTGATACAGCTCGATTAAAAAATGAACTGAAGGTGTTTTATTCCCTTGATGAATACAAAACAAATCAGTAAGAGACATTACTTGTTACATAAAGTTAAATAATTGGATAATGTTTATTGAGGTGTACAAATT
Organism: Macrothele yani; assembly: GCA_039090855.1. Lineage (NCBI taxonomy): Eukaryota > Metazoa > Arthropoda > Arachnida > Araneae > Macrothelidae > Macrothele > Macrothele yani. The sequence continues at coordinate 124,499,428 of CM076996.1, forward strand.
AGCAGATCTAATATTAAACTTTCCATCAACACCAATGAACTACTTTATTCGTGCTGAAAGATATTAAAATACATATTGCCGTCTGCACGATTCTAAAAAGGAATACTTAAATATATACAAGATAAAAACATTAGCACTTTCAAGTCTACTATGGGCCCGTCTTCAAGTGTAGTTACGATTTGCCGAAAGTGGTCCGGGTTCGAATCCGTGCCTCATGGGATTCTAACCTGGACCCATTTCGGACGAATAATCAGAAGCCATCGCTTAGACCACTGCTCCACCGGGGCGGCGATAAACAGGTTCGATTTTGGAGGGGAAAGTGCGCGTTAGATTAGAGTAAATACGGTAATTCCAGTCTACAGGGTAGTCTAGTCCACTGCAAAAGCTTGAAAATATCCGGCACTTAAAAGTAGACTCTGTATGTGAGGTACAGAGATGTGCCTTGTCGCCGCACGACGCCAGTAAAAAAAAAAAAGACATTCTTCACCGGACTTAAGGCAGGATGATATTTTTCTCCCGAACTCTAGTTCCAAGCTGTTGTATGTGCGGTCTCTATTCTTTCTCTTATGGAAATTGGAGAATTTATCTTAACTTTAAGCTCAGGGGAGTAGCAGGCTTAAATACCATGGAGCAGTAAACATGGCTAATTTTATCCTTTTACTTTAACTTTTATTCGGCCTCCACCTAAAGGCTGTAACCGACTCATCGTATTTTTCCTAATAATAAACATGTTAACTACTGTGCAGCAAACTTTTTTAGGCTGTGCATAGTTTTCTGTACAAAAATATTTGGCACATGGGTTTTTTGCGAATACCTCGTAACGAATCTATATGAAAACCCAAAGCGAAGTCCGTAAACTTTCAGATTGGGTTCCTTAAATTTATCGGAGCGCAACCTCACTGTTTATCCATCTAGACGATGTAATAAGTAATCCTCAACCACAGCAACTACCGGGGTTGTGGTAATAGTAGGATTACTTTTCCTTCCTCAATTTAGGTAACAAAGTTTGATGACCAATGTGTCAGGCAACGTTTTTTAAGTGAATTGTGAAAATACAAGTCTGTCCGCGCCAGGCATCGAATCCGGATCCCCCTCACTCAGGAGTAAGTCGCTCTTCCAACTGAGCTACGCGGACAGAATTTGTTTTCACCTCTGTAGTACGTCACATCATCTCTCTTATTTTTTTTTTTTTTTTTTTTTTTTGAAGCGAAGTAGGAATTTTTCATTAATTCCAAACAACGTGTGGAACAAAACATCACATTTTTCGAAGAACCCAACGGTCGGTGGATCCACTTTCCAATCTGGCGCCAATGTGAAAACACAAGTTCGTCCGCACCGAGCATCGAACCCTGGTCCCATCAATTCGGAGTAAGTCGCTCTCCCAACTGAGCTACTACGCGGACAGAATGTCTCGCTGCAGATGTCTTCTTGACACACGTTTTCACCTCTGTAGTACGTCACACATGGCAATCACTGAAGGCTCCTACCACCAGGGAGGCGTGCCACGTAATTCAAACACACCATGCATGCCTAACCGGGATTCTAACCCAGATTCACCGCAGACGAATGGTCATAAGCCAACGCTTAGACCACTGTCCCACCAGGACGGCCAGGATTTATTTTTAAGGATATCAGTGGAAGCAGTGTTGCCAACCTGGGGGAAAAGTTGCTAAGGTTAGGGGATTTCGGATTGGAGTTCGCGACAAAAATATTATTTTGGGATTAGTAACTTTAGGGGACTTATGTTTACGATTTCAAGCATTTAAAATAAGGTTTTTGAATCAGGAGGATATCTTTTTCACTTTCCATAGCTCTTCCAGTGAATCGCAGTGCCGGATAACCTTTGAGTCTCCTCGCAAATTACACTATCTAACAACACGTAATAGGACACCCCTGCAATCGACGATATCTGCGGTCCTGATACAAGTCACGGCCGCCGCCGCCGTTAAATATCGTGTGGGAAACAACAACGCAACCAGTCGCATGCAAGATGCCACGCAGTTCGGAGCTCTGATTTTGAGAAAGGTGTAATAGTCAGGTATCACAGAAATGGCCGATCCATACGTGACATATCCAGCAAGTTGAAGTACCCAAAATCGACAGTGGCCTACGTGATTGGCAAGTGGAAGATGAGAGGTGACTGTCGGAATGTGCCCCGACCCGGCAGACCCACAAAACTGGGAGTTGGAGACCGACGGGTGCTGGCCAGAGAAATTCGGAAGAATCGTACCAAATCGATGGGCCACATCCGCGACGAATTTCAACAGGCATCCGGGAGTGTTCTTTCGATGAATACCATCCGTAAGGAAGCCCATCTGCTCGGTTATCATGGGCGTGCTACCGCCCACAAGCCTTTGATCATCAAGTCCAATAGCGCTGCTCGGTTAACGTGGTGCAAAGAACGTCGATAGTGGACCGTTCAACAGTGGAAACAGGTTCTCTGGAGCAACAAATCAAGGTTCACCCTCTACCGTTCGGATGGAAGGGTCTGGGTTTGGAGTCTGCCTGGAGAACGCCTCCTGCCGCAATTTGTTGTGCCAACTGTGAAGTTCGGCGGTGGTGGAATTATGCTATGGAAGTGTTTCTCCTGGCATGACACGGGACCCTTGGTCGTAATTCCTGGTAGACTCAACGCCGAGACCTACTGCACCATTTTGGATGACCATGCGCTTCCTACGTTGTGGCAGTTTTACGGGGTGGACCCATGTTACTTTCAGGATGACAATGCCACCTGTCATGTTGCGAGGTCTACCATGGCTTGGTATGGTGACAATGGGGTTAATCGAATGAACTGGCCTGCGCAGAGCCCGGACTTTAACCCTATCTAGCACCTCTGGGACGAGTTGGAGCGTCGACTTAAGGGGTGCCCCCCCCCCCACCGTCCGAAATCGGTGAAGGAACTGACCTGTCTTCTCCAAGCCGAGTGCAAGAAAATACCGCTAGCCGTCGTACAACACCTGGTCGAGAGTATGACCCGGAGGGTCACAGCTGAAATCGCCGCTCGTGGAGGCTCTGCCAACTATTGAAGGTGAATAAACTTCGTTTTCCTTTGCTATCACAGGTGTCCAATTACTTGTTGGTAGATAGTGTATCTCCTAATACGTTTCAAGTTTTACCAACCAACGATTTTAATAAACCAATTTTATTACACAAAACAAACTAACAATTATTAATGTTATTAAACAAATGAACATGTGATTAAACAATAATTACTAAATATTAAACAATATTACAATAAACAAAAAGTAAATTTTAATTTAAAAGAAACTAATGAGAACCTGATGTCTATGGTTCATGTACTTTAAGTTATTAATGGGTACATTGCATCACATACATATAGTATTTTATCCATGGAGTCTTAAAATGTAAAGTTTTCGTTTCTTTGAGTAGGTTGATTTTTTTCTATCTTTTGGAAACAATTTAAGAAAGCTTTATTGTAGTTTTCTTTCAGCATCAAAATTAAAAATCAATATTATTTTGATCCGTTGTCGCGGGGCCCCTAAACAGCGTGGGGCCTATAGACCGGTTCTCACTCTGCCTATTTGGTAATCCGGCACTTGTGAATCCGTAACGCTTGTAAAATGCAATCCTCTTTCCGTCCAGTTTTTTTTTTTTTTTTTTTTTTTTTTAAATCAGGCATGGGACCCTCTGAATTTGCCTGGGCTCCTTAGACTGGATTCGATGGTGGTGGGACCAAGGAGGATAGAATAACGGGGTGGGGGGTATAACAGGCAGTTCCTTATTTGTTTAATATTATATTTTAATTTATTTGTTTAATAACGACGCTCCTGAGCAGCAGCCATCTTGGGTTACCCTTCTGACTGTGTACTCATCGAATTACGTACCCTAGCCACGTCAGCCAGTTAGCACTTTTAAAACAGCTTTCCGAAAAAAAAATTAATTAATGGATATACTCCACAATATCGCTACTGTGTTCGTTCAAAGCAATTCCAGGTCATGTTTTAGAGTACGTACGACAAAAATCGCTTTAAAAACAGTGTATACCGTTTATGGTAATGTACGAAGCAGTTCACAAGCTCCGTAGTAAAAAAATATATACACTATCGGAATTATTTCATGTGATTGAGGGAATATTCTTGAAAACGCAACGAAATATTACCGTACAAGTCTATAATTTCTGCTAAACGTGATAAATTTACAAAATTTTAACAAAGAGTACGCTAAATTGAAAAGCGTTTGTAGCGCACAATAAAATACGACTATTGGCTTTCATAGGACGATTACTATAAAACAGATTATGCGGAAAATAACTTTTACAAAAATTATAATAGGACGTTTTCAGGAAAGTATAGTTTTTGACCAGGAGTTACTGAAAACAGGACAACTTTCTAGTTGTAGATGAAAACTTTATGCTATTCCAACATAAGTCTTTAAACTTGAAAATAGAATTAGATGTATAAGATTCACGGGTGAAACGGGATCCTAGGCAGTTGTTTTTATCTGCCTTATTGATGCAGCCTACGGCTGAGCACGCAGGCATTTCTAAGAAGTTTCGCGCAAAAACACAAACAAAAAAAAAACAAAAAATAAAGAAAAGAAAAGAACACACACACTGAACTGGAACTACGCTAGCGTTCATTCCCGTAACTTAGAATGCCCAAATGAGCAACTGAGGGTAAAGTATCATGGCGCCCATGCAACTCAGCTGGCTTCACCTGTGAGAGCACATGCTCCCTCCCCTTATTTTATCCTCCGTGGGTGGGCCATACTTACAATTTTTCTGCAAATGGAAACACTGATCATTAAAACAAAAGTTCTATTTTATCTAAATCAGAATATCAGTAACAAATAAAATAAATCACGTTTTTGTTTTGCAAGAAATAATTTCATCTTCAATGATATAATTTATTTGTCCACCACATTTTGCGTACTAAGTTATTTTAGCTAGTCTTCTTATCCACTTAAAAATTGTTTTATTTTTTTGATTGGAGGTTTAACGACCACCGTGAGCAATTCAATAGGCTATAAGCAGTCGCCCGTCCCTAATTTAGGGTCACTGGTTCCAGGGAAGGGAGAGAGCCAGTGCCGTAAGATAAACACAACATCCATGCCTGACCGGGATTCGAACCCCTTACGGACGAATGATCAGAGGCCAGCGCCTTAGACCACTGCGCCACCGGGGCGGCCGGACGAATGATCAGAGGCCATCGCTTAGACCACTGCGCCACCTTTAAAATTGTTACTGTATCTTCTCGCCCTAAATATACATTGTGCCCCATAAAGGTGTAACCAATTTCAAATAATCATAACAGTTTTAATATAAATGAACTCAATACACAACTTGTGTTAATTGACAGAACAGATCATTAAGTTTTATAGGCATTCGACATGCGCACCATTTGTCACCCTAACAATTTCTAAACTGTATTCCAGTTCCAATGCAGTGCGTGTGCAATCCTCCTCTTTAGGTCAGCAATGTCTGCAACAGGGATGCTGTAAACCTCACCCTTGATGAATACCCATATAAAAAAAAAAAAAAGGTCGCAGGGTGTTAAGTCCGGCGAACGTGGTAGCCATACAATGGGACCACTACGCACAATCCATCGATTGGGAAGTTTGGTATCCAGATACCTCACAATCAAAGCCTAATGAGGTGGAGCCCATCTTTTTAAAAATGACCGGAGTTGCAAGTTCGTCCAACTGGGGATACACAAACTGCTCAATCATGTCTAAGTAATTATCAGCTCTCACTGTCGCTTCCTGAAAGAAAAAGGGTCCAATAACACGGTCGACCATTATGCCACACCAAACATTCACTTTGGGGCTAGCATGTGCATGTCCCATTTTGCAATGCGGGTGTTCAGTTCCCCAAATTCTCACATTCTGTTTATTAACCTTTCCAGAAACATTGAAAGTGCACTCATCCGAGAAACAGATTTGTCTCAGGAAAGATTCAGCACTTGCAATGTTCTCCAATATCTCTTCAGCAAACTGTTTACGTTTCACATGATCATCTAGGGTTACGTGATGGGTTATCTGCAGTTTATAAGGGTACATTTCCAATCTCTGACGTAACACTTTGTGCACTGACGACTTGGGGATGGCCAGCTGTCGTGCTGCTTGTCTGATTAACTTTCGAGGGCTACGAGTGAATGTGTCTCATAACCTCCTCCCTTTCTGGAACCAGCGATGGCCGTCCTGGGCTTTTCTTTGTAAGGACAATACCAGTTTCCTTGGATTACTTGCACCACTTTCTGATGCTGTTACGCGTAAGTGGTTTGCACCCATATTTTGTTCTGAAATTCCGCTGAATCTGCGTTTCCGATCGGGTTTCAATAAACCACTCCACAATTTGTGCTTTCGTCGCAGAATCCATTGGGTATACTTCTAGAAAACTTAAGGGTATTCCTTACCACCTGCAACAAACTGAATGCTGATATTAGTTTTGTTTCCAAAGTTATGATTTGAAACTGGTTACACCTTTTTGGGACACCCTGTACCTATTGAAGCCGGATTAAGTAGCAATAGCGTCACATTGTTTTTTACATTAAAGTTTCTAATGAATAATAATGCATCATTTAATTCTAAATGACACAGATAAGTACAAAATTTTAACGTGATTTAAATATTTTGGGAGACTTTTCACTTTTGGAGACTTTATAGCTGATTTGGATACTTTAAGGATGACAGTTGGCAACACTGAGTGGAGCCCCTGCCGACGTTGTGGCCCGGGGCTTCATCTCACAAAACGCCCCCACCCCTCTTTAATCCTCCCTGTTAGTTACCTGCGCGTACTGTGATGTATGTACCTAACTAAAGTCTAAACAAGTTAGTAAAATCATGCAATGCATTGATTATTATACGCTTTCCAACATGCCAAAGATCATTACTCAAGTTATGAGGATAATAGCTGTAGAATAAATCTCACTTCTGTGCCATGACCTTTGACCCCATTTCGCCCATTTTCAACAGGGTTCGTCCCCAGGTGGCTCCGTACCCCATACTAAAATTTCATCGAAATCGAACCATTTTTACGCAAGTTATGATACATAAGGGCAATAGAATGGATCCCTCTCTATGTTCTAAGCTTTGACTCCATTTCCAATAGGGTTCGTCCTCAGTGGTCCACTACCACATAGTAAAATATCATCGAAATCGAACCATTTTTACGTAAGTTAGGACGCATAAGTGAAATGGATCCCACTTATATGTTCTAACCTTTGACCCCATTTCGACAATTTTCAATAGGGTTCATCCCCAGGTGGTCCCCTATCACATACTAGATTTTTAATTGAAATCGAACCATTTTTACGCAAGTTATGACGCATAAGGGAAATTGAATGGATCCCTCTCCTATGTCCTCACCTTTGACCCCATTTCGCCCATTTTCAAGAGGGTTCGCCCCCTACGACATACTAAATTTTCATCGAAATCGACCCATTTTCACGCGAGTTATCGTGCGGACAGACAGACGGGCAAAGTTGGAGCACTTACGCTTCTTCAACCTACGGTTGGAAAGCGTAAAACAGAAAATCCTAAAGAGACAATAACTTTTATTTCCAGTAAATTTATTAACACATGCATTTCTATTTAACCCCCCCCCCCCCCCCACACACACACGCACTCCTCCTGGTGTGACCATTCTAGGAGGGCAACTTCTCCTCCGGTAGTTACAGCCTTGACGGTTTAAAAGGCTGTGTCTGTGCTGCGGTGTTCAGTTAGACGGCACAGGCGAAATGATTGACACACATACATACAACTTGTAGATTAAACAGATATCCCTTAAACTACGTTTAAAATGAAGGCAGTACGAATAAACTATTGGGTGTGTTGCATAAGTTCTACCGGTTTTTGTAGGCTACAAAGAAAGAACACAACAAATAACGTACCTAGGACTTCACATAATTGCCATCATTCTGTATGACCTCTTGCCCATCTGTCTATGAGTAGGTTAATCCCACGCCGGAAGAACTGTGTTTTAGAGTAAAAAAAGTCGTGTAATGCCGTTTCCACATCACCGAAGGTGTTCTGTAACGATCAAAAAAAGGTGGTAGTCCGTAGGTGCCAGGTCAGGGAAATACGTAGGGTGAGGTAACACTTCCCAACCAAAGTTCAGTAATTTTTGCCGAGTGATTAAACAGCATGAGGTCTGGAGTTATCATGATGAAAGATCACGCCTTTGCGATTGACGAGTGCTGGCCGCTTCGATGTCAGTTGTTCTCGCAATCTGTCCAACTGTTGGCAGTAGAGATCAGCATTTATCGTTCGGTTAGGTGCCAACTCCTCCCAGTGGGTTATTCCCTGGACATTCCCCCCTCCGCCAACACACAGAAAAAACCTTTGTGGGATGCAGTCCTCCTTTTGAAGTCGATGGAGCAGGCTCTTCACCTTGGCACACAGTCCGTCGACGCTTTGCATTACGGTACAGTACCCATTTCTCATCACCCGTTACAATTCGTCCCCAAAACGGTTCATTTCTGTGACGAGAAAGCAAAGAAACACAGGTACGGATTCTCTCCTCTCGTTGCTTTGCAGAAAGCTGGTGCGGAACCCAGTTATCGAACTTTGTGATGAACCCAAGCGCATGCATCCGTCTTTCGACTGTTGCTCTGTGTACAGACAACGTTACCGCTAATTCCTGAACGGTTGGATGTGGGTCATTTGTTATGGCTTGGTCCACATCCTCGTCAGAAACCACGGATGGACTCCAGAACGTGGTTGATCTATAACAGCTTCTGTCTCCACCCCGGTATTCCTGAAACCTAACGGCGACACGTGCTATCATCCAACTGCATCCTCCGCATACACATGACAGATGTTGCGGCTAACCGCGGCTGCAGTACTGCCTTTATCGAACTGTACAGTAAACTATGTCTAACGTGCTCCTTATCGCATGCCATGTTACTGTCAGTCAGTTCCGTTACGAATGACTTACTCTGCCAAACCTAGTGCCTCTATATGCTCTACTACTCCACGCTTTATCGGTCGAAAATTCGGCATCTCAGCGTCATCTGTGACGGAACTACTCCGGATCGCAATTTGTATCTATTACAAAAACGGGTAGAACTTTCGTGCACACCGAATATTTCCGTGTAAAAAACTCCAAAAAACAAACAAACTGAACTTAAAATAGATCCTGATGATCGCAGACATTCAAAGGAGACTACGAAATTTTATGGGACTGATATCTTCAACAATCACAGTATTAGTGATTTCTCTAATTTCTTTAGTGATTTTTTTTTTATTATAACAGCAGGATTGCGATCCAACACACGAATATATACTATAGTGCATCATAAGAACGTTTGCATTTGAGATTTTAAACTCCCCTGAGGGCGTAAGTGTTTTTGAAAAAACGATGTCAGCGCAGAGTGTTCCGACGTGGGTGAGTCCCTTAATTCCTCGGTTGTGTGCGAATTCAAATAAACGTTGCATGCACTCTCGTGTTTCTCAATCCATGTACAGCATCTGTGGCAAACATATCCTATTTCGTCATTCCTTTCTTCTTACCTTCTGTTTTAAGAAACAGACGCAACAGTCTTATGCTGAAAGCATTTAAAGCTAAAATTTCTGCGGTTTAGAGTGTAGCTAAATATAACCATGAGCAACGTTCTTTGCCGGATCCTGAAGAGAAAAAAATTGAAACCTCGCAAACCACCAAGTGAGAAAGAATAATAAAATCCTACATCAGCATGGTGAAGAGTAATAGCCGGAAGATAGAGAGTTCTCAACATTAGCCACACTCGGCTACCTCCTACACATATAGTTCTGTTGGAGTCACAGTTCAATTTGAAGGCGCACTTCACGTGGAGAGGAAACGCATGTAGAATAAACCAGCTGCCGCATAATTAACTTTACGTTCGTGTTCAAAATTAAGATGCAAGTAAATTTCCAAAACAATTTAATAACAGACAGCTCTACAGAGATTTCCTTTATGTACAGAAAAAGCCATGGAAAGACAAAGTTAAAATTTCATCAAAAGACCTGAAGTAGACATTCCTGCAGAAACATTTAAATGAAAGTTTATACACTGCTGGCCACCCAAAATGCAACACCAAGAAGGAAGCTTCCGATTGGCCTGAAATTCGCAGCATGCGTCGCCCGCGAGAAGACATGCAAACGATTAACATTGCAGGGCATATGCAAATCATGTGCGCCCGGCACGCCACCGATAAGCACTATAAGAAGGGTGCACAAAAGGCGGGGTGTAAGTAGTGGAAGTGTGTTGTGCTGTCGGACCTTGTGTGGGAAGCTTCCCGATGCCTCGTCGCAGAATACGGCAGTCATTCCAGAACGTTTCGGAGTTCGACAGAGGACGAATAGTAGCTTATCGCGACAGCGGTTTATCGTACCGAGACATCGGCGCCCGTGTGGGACGACATCCAGCCACGTGAGGCGAGTATGGATTCGGTGGGTGCAGGAGGGAGTGAGTGACGGACGGACCGACGTGAGCGATTGCCGCAGCCGCGGCACACCACCGATCGAGAGGACCGGCATGTTGTGCGGCGGGCATTGACGGCTCGCACCGCCACATCACGAACGTTAGCGCAGGAATTAGGGTGTGTTGCGCAACAACCTGTGTCAGCACGTACCGTTCGACGTAGTCTGCAGGAGTGAGGACATGTAGCACGGCGCCCATTGCTCAGATTACCGTTGACGTTACACCACCGGCGAGTGCGGCGGCAGTGGGCCGTTGAACGCCGCACGTGGACTACGGAATGGCACGACATTGTCTTCTCCGACGAATCCCAGTTCTGCCTGCAACACCACGATGGTCGGATCCGCGTGTGGCTGTACCGCGGCGAGAGACTGTATGACGCCTGCATTATGCATCGCCATACCGGTCCGTCGCCTGGTGTTACGGTTTGGGGCGCAATTGGATATGACACCCGCACCCCTCTGGTACGCATCGCAGGTACACTCAACAGCCACCGCACCATCTCCGACGTTTAGGAGCCTGTAGTCCTTCCTTACCTGCAGGACCTGCCAGTGGCCACGTTTCAACAGGACAATGCGCGCCCGTACGCGCCACGCATCGTGCAACAATTCTTCACGGCCCACCAGGTGTAACTGCTGCCGCGGCTTGCCTGTTCTCCCGATATGTCGCCCATCGTACACGTCTGGTCGCTGATCGGCAACCGAGTGGCCTGGCAAGCACCACCCGCGGCTACGCCTGATTAACTGTGGCAACGTGTGGAAGCAGCCTGGACCGACATACCACAAGCCCACATCCAAAGCCTCTTTCGTTCGATGCCGCGGCGTGTATTGCCAGCCATGAGGACCACACGAACTATTGATGTCTGCGTGTTCCGCAAGTCGCACGGGCCTGTAAGCTCAATCGTTTCATATTTGTATCTGTTATTATGTGTCCAGTAAATTTGGCTTCGCTATCTCGTGTTCTTCTTGGTGTTGCATTTTGGGTGGCCAGCAGTGTAGTTGGTCCACCTTTTGCTATCACAGCCACCATTCTAAGGCTTTCCAGTAGATTTTGGTACGTTGCTGACTTCCATTCTGCCACAAGAGCATTAGTCATGTCGGTCGCAGATGTCTGGCGGTTTATCCTGGCTCGCACTCGATGTTCCACTTCATCCTAAATGTGAGAATCAAAAAACACCCCTAGCATGGATTTCCCTTTATTATGATCCTGCCAGAATTTCTTTGATCGTGGTGAAGCCTGATTTCATGTTGAAGAATCACGCTTTGGCAGAATATCAAACAAGTAGAACCACGTTTCATCACCTGTGATGATGTTATCCAAAAACGTAGGATCGCTATCTGCTTTGTCGATTAATTCCCCCAATATCCGCACCCGTTCATCCTTTTGTTTGGAGGTCAAAAGGCGAGGGACAATGTGTTGACACTCGCGGTGCATGTTAAGATCCTCCGTGAAAATGCGCTGGCATGTGTTCTCCTATAAGTTAGTTGCGTCCGAGATTTCCTCAATGGTTCGTCGACGATCCTGACGAACACACTGCGCCACCATCATAATGTTTTCCTCACTCCGTGCAGTCACAGGTCGACCAGAGCGTTCATTACCTGAGATGGATTCTCGGCCCTTTTTGAAACAGCAATACCACTCGTACACCTTCGAAAGCATTTCTAAGATCTCTGCAGCTGTTTTACTCAAACGCTGACAAAATTTAATGTTACAACGTTGCTCTTCAAAAGCCATGTTTCTCACATCGCTGTAAACAGACTACTAACCACAGCAGCAAACGTCTGCGCGCGCGCTTTCCAATCACTTTCCGTGGGCCAAACCATTCTGACTACGGAGGGGAGAGATGGAGGAATGTATTTCAGACGCCGTAACTTTAACTACATACTTGCGTTGTCACGGGTAGGCGCTGTCCCCGAACTTTTGGATCCTACTCCGTATAAATTCACGCATATTTTCGTAGTTAGTAGTATGACTGAAAAAAAAATCAATCTGCATTTTCGTCCCGCAGATATTGCTGTAAACGGAAACGTGAACTTACTACATCTAGTGGCCCACTTGTGCGTAAAGAAAATTTGAAATTATATGCGAAACATTTCACACCGGAAACTGTCTCCAACAAAGACAGAATTTTTCAAATTGATCTCTTAGAAGCAGATATATCAACAAAAATTAGATATCTACGCCTCTTACCGGAAAACTATGCATTATTTTAAGCAGGGAGTATTCTTAAAAGGTTTTCCGAGGTGAGCGGTATCGGTCTACGAAATAATTTTTCAATCTAGTCATCAAAAGCTCAGATTTTGCTGCAAGTACATCAGAAGTAGAAATAAAAACTTGTGCTCTGTGGTGGAAAAACTATTCTCCACAAAAATTGGAAATTATATGGAAAACATTTCCAATCAAGAGCTGCATTCGATGTAGGAAGAATTTTTCAAATCGGACTCTTAAAAGCAGAGACATCGGGGAAAACGCAATTTATCTTTACGTCCTCTAGCGGAATATTTATACATTACTTAAAAAGGTACTGTACCTGAAAATAGTCTTCGATATAAACGGCGTCTAAAGGGAAAAAAATTGTAACCGGATATTTAGAAGCAAAGATTTGGAATAGAGTGCATTTTGAATTCGACATCTGCATATATGCCCTCTAGCGGCGAAGTTGTGCATAAAAAATGGAATGCAAGGATCATTCTCACATTTCAAGCTTCCTAATGCAAAAAGAATTTTTCAAGTAGGACTAATAGTTGCAAAGGTATGGTGTCCATAGACAGATGGACGGCCAAAGTGATATTTTTTTTACAAGAGACGTGCTTAAGTAATAAAAAAACAGCCAAAAAAGTGTTTTATATTTAGAATAAAGATATTCACTGACTTTTTTTTTTTTTTTAGGAAAGTCCAAGTGACTACCGTGGAACAGTATTTGTGAAAAAACACGCTCATTACAAGCCAGACATCAATGAAATAACTAGTTTAGTGAAATATCCAAAGGGATGTCTCATTAGGTTACAGTGATGCCGCATGTTTAGAAAGGCATTCAAAAGTAAATGAAGGGAAAGGTATTTTGAATCAACTATGCTTTCACTTATTCTTCCTGTTCTGGAGAATGCATGAACTTTATTGGTCCATGTCAGGCAGACGTTTGCTATGAACAGTACGTGACAGTTAGGAGGCCAATTAAATGAAGTTCCACAATATGGAGCTCACGGTGGGAAAGTAATGGCGCGAGCATCTGAAAACTTATTACCTTTAGATGCCCTTAATTTTCTAAAGGATTCTTTTACGGCTGATTGCAGTGCTAAAGTGATTCGTTATTACTGCGGAGCAACAGTTTGCTTTCAAGGCCAAGGGCAATGAGGGAGATGCATAACGTTTAAGTGTTTTAGCATTAGACCGTAATTGACCAATTCCAGTGAACCGTGAAAAGGCGGCTCAGGAATAGGTTTGAAGAAAAAAGTTAATGGCATTCAAAAGCTTTAATGCACTCTTCCGACGAATATTTCATCGTAAAAACCGGTTACATGGCAAATTCTAAACTAAGTGCAGGGGTGAATCAACGAGAGCAATAAACCAGAAATTACGAAGAATTATGTTTTGGTCTTGACGATTTTTTTTTTCCTTTTGTGGGAGAAGAAAAATCGGAAATGAAAGTAAATTGCGAGGCTGAGTATTCAGCGTCCAAAAAACAAAAGAGATTATTTTTTTCCTTCACCCTTCACTGGAGCTGAACAGGATTTCGGCCTTACAAATTTCACTGTGTACGCTTGGTATTTTTATTCTAAACTAATAACGATCTCTCTCTCTCTCTCGCACGCGCACACACACACACACGCACACACACACACACACGCGCACACACACACACACGCACACCTTCATAAACAGCTGCTGTCGCCACGACAAAATTAATTCCTGCTACATTAGAACTTTGTACGGTGCGGGCCTACCATTTCGTAGGCTGGCTTGGACGGGCCTACAATTTCGTAGGCTGGCTTGGACGGGCCTACAATTTCGTAGGCTGGCTTGGACGGGCCTACACTTGCATGTGTACCATGTAGTGAGGTTGTTGATAAATTTAAGTCATTCTGTTTTTGAAGTCTCTTTCCCTTCCCGTGATCATATTTCTTGTTTCTCGCAATCATTCTTCTCTCCCGTTTTGTGCTATTTTTTTATTTATTAATTTTGCGCGCGTCATTTCGTCTTTGGCAATCTCTTTCCCCTTTGAATCCATATTCCATTTATTTCGGAAGTTTACACCAGAAAAACACTTGCTCCGTACGATGATTTGCATTTATAGGAATTAGGAATCAAAAGTTTCACCATGCGCTAGTAAACTATTCTTAGGCTCTGTCTTTATAATTTTGATTTGTTACTTGCTTTGTTTTCAATATGGATGAATATTGGGTTGGGCAAATTAAAGCGTCGAGGAGCAAAACAATCCGAAAATTGTGTTACATTTGGATTTTTGGTGTTTTAATCCTGAACATGAATTAAAATCAAAGGCGTCGGGCCAGCAGAACGAAATCATATTTTGCGTACGAGTTTGTTGTATTAATTATTAACCATTAAGCATGTTAGAGTGTGTATAACTGAGCAGTTTATATTATGTTCTGGGCAAAAGTGTCAAAGAAGACGGTACTTGCCTCGTATAAACAGTGATCTGACACTACGAAGGGTTCGATTATGAAATGACGATAATTTACTTAAGTTCACTCAATATTTATTGCATTTGCCGTATTTCTGGTTACTGGTGGGTTAGTTAACTTGCTTTTATGCCCTCTTTTTACATGAGTTTCGAGTTCCAAAAAGTTACAGTACAAATACAGTCTATGTTAAAGCAAGTGACAGTTACGCAAATGAAAACTTATGCCGGGCCCTGAAAAAAAAAAACAACTGGCCGGGTCAGGCCTGGCAGTAAATAGGTGGGCCCGGGCCTAAAAGTATTGCCTCTGCAGGTCTCTTCTGCTACTCTATCTGAATTTCTTGTTATTTCAGTAGATATGTAGCTAAATGCACTGTGACATTAAAATTACACTACTAGCAGAAGTGGTTGGAATCGCAGAAAAAATCACAAACACGGGTTGGCATATGTGTGAGAACACATTCAGTGGCGGATTTTCAAATAGAAGCACTAGGGGCCCAGAAAATGTATAATTGGATTGTCAGTAATGTTTTGGTTTTGAGGGACCGAAATAAATAAATCCTTGAAGCCATCAAGTTATTTGTATTGTGAATTGATATTTTAATTTCTCATATTAGTATCATTTTTCTTGCTGTTGTTGATACTCCACATTGAAGTTCTTATCGATGTCCTGGTTTTCAAATGTAATTTAGCCTTCCATTTAAGTTTTAGGTGAAGGAAGAAATCACTTTCCAAACTTTGGATTGTGTAAGGCGAATACTTAATTGGACTGCTGTTACATAATTACTTTCATGCCACTTCCAGCCGAAAGAAAATGTCTGTGTTCGAACCTCCTTTCCCCCTGAGTTACAATGAGGAATGCTTATAGAAACACTGCCTTGATGATCAGGGGTGTTTGCTGTTTATTGCCTTTCCCCCTTCGGGGCAGGTTAATCAAGTTCTTCCTCAGCCCTAATATGCCCCCCCCTCCTAAACCAGCCTAAAGCAAAAGAGCTAATATTCAGGCTGAAAAAAAAAATCCAGAATGTCACAGTATTTATATTTTTCTCATGTACCAGTGTTAAAAGAAATTTCTATTGTATTGCAACAACATTTTCTTATTACTTTCTCCTCCCCGGGTTTAATACTGATAATTGTCAAGTATTCACACTTTTTCTATTCCTAAAATCGACATAAAATTAACTTTTGAAAAAGCAATAAAAGTTTCAATGATAATCTTACTCGAAAAGTTGTAGTTCCCACTTTTCCATTTTCAAACCGGATCTCCTGCATTTAATTCTTGTTTATTTGTAAATCCGCCACTGAAAGTGTCGAACCTAATATCCTTAGATTTCCTATTTGCCCCCAAAAATAATTTTTGAAATACCTCTAAAAACAAAAAGTTTGATGTGCTCAGACAGACAAAGTGATCGCACTAACACTGTTTCTTACAAAACGTTCTAATACGAAGAATTGCATTTTAAAAAGTGCAAAATCATTTCCTTGACTTCATTATTTTTTTGTTAATCTGACAAATTAAAATTTCTGAGACGATAAGAAGGGGAGGGGGGCCCCCTGAATCTTTCAGCGCCTAGGGCCCCAAAAGATCTAAAGTCGGCTCTGAATACATTACAGTTGCAGGCAAATTAACACATTTATTCAACACAGACCAATTATATCACTGTTTTCAATACCTTGTAAATACCCCAACTTTCACCACACACAACTACAAGCCATCGAACAGTCTTTTGAGGCTCGGCCACCATGCAAGTTGCATTTGGTCTCTCAGGACTTCTACACTCGGCACTAGTTGTCGATTAGTCTTCAGGTGCAATCCTACCATTTTCAAAATGGGTATAAACCCTGGACACAAGCCACTCACGGAATATTATTAGATCGTAAACATTCGTAGATGGTGTTAGCGGTATGGTGTAGATCTTGTTAAAACATGGCGTCAGGTATCCCCGCGAAGAAGAGTGCTCCTTTAGGTTCATCAACGTCATAGACGTATTCCTATGGTCAAAGAACTCTTGAAATGTACACTGAAAAACAATTGAATTAGAGACAGCCGGCGTTATGCAAATGTGGCGCTGTGGGCGGCCCTGTAAACGGAAACCACATGACGTGTGCAGCAATCCGACAATATAAGGAGTGATGCGACGGGAATCAGTAAAAGTCGGACGCAGTATGGGAAAGACGAAGGATCTAAGGGCATTTGATCGTGGGGAAATTGTCGTGGCCCGACGAATGGGTCACTCCATCTCGGAAGTCGTGCAGGCACTGGGATTTTCACGAGCTGCTGTGTCACGGGTGCACCGTGAGTACATCGAATCCGGTAAAACCATCCCTGCAAGGGCCAACTGCCGTGGACAACAGCGTGTGGATGAGAGGGGTTATCGTCGGCTAGCTCGCATTGTAACAGCGGATAGACGGGCCACAGTGCAAGAAATCACTCTGCAATTTAACGCTGGTGCACAAAAACGAGTAAGCAGCCACACCATCCGGAGCCATCTCCTCGCTATGAGGTACAGAAGCCATCGTCCTATGAGGGTACCGCTGCTGACCGCACATCACGGGGTACAAAGACTAGCATGGGGGCTGGAACATCGCCACTGGACCCTAGACATGTGGGAAAATATTGCCTGGACTGATGAGTCAAGATTCACGTTGGTACATGCGGATGGCAGGATACGAGTACGGCGCAAACCACATGAAGCGATGGATCCTTCTTGCCAGCAAGTTACTCTTCAAGCTGGTTAGGGTGGCATTCTCGTCTGGGGACTGTTTACGTGGAGTGAAATGGGACCCCTGGTACGTGTGACATCGTCCCTCACAGGTCAACGTTACCGGGATATCCTGGACGACCATTTGCTCCCGTTTGTGAGTCTTCAACATCCTACTGGGGACCCTCCTGAAATGTATCCGAATGGTTGGATAAACACTCCACCGACGTGACCTCTCTTCCTTGGCCAGCTAGGTCACCTTACCTCAATCCCATCGAGCACATCTTGAATGCCATCGAGAGAGATGTTCGAGGCTCTGACCCCATATCCATCAAATCTTCGTGAACTGTGGGAGCTTGTTCAGGGGTCGTGGATCCGTATGGCTTCCCAACGCTTCCGGTGTCTTGTCGAGTCCATACAGAGACGAATTGCCACCGTCATCAGGGCGAAAGGTGGTGCTACACGTTACTAGACAGGTATCTCTAATTCAATTGCTCTTCAGTGTATACCTGAGATTACCAGTTTGAGGGCTTGAGCAGCTTGTCGATCCAGGGTAGCAACTGGATTCGAGCAAACGTAATAATTTACGCATCCGACCGGGCCGATCTGCATAAAAATTGGACTTTCCTGGTTGGTTCATTTTTTCCCCGTTTGGTGAAATCAACCCAATTCCAGGAATTAGTATCTCCTGTTTTTACACCGGCGACAATCCAATTCCATTACTCTCCTATTCCGCTCTGCAATTGTCACCCAGAAATCCACTTGCATGAGCCTCACCCATTCTTTTTTCGCTTAGGAGTAGCTGGCCTATTTTCAACTCTGCCGACACGATACTTCCAAGAATCTCCGCCATCCCCTTGGAGTGGGTGGGGAGATTCTCTTGCACAACTCGCTTATTGAGTATTGGATGTAGTCCCTTTTCATTGCTTTTCTATCGACATTCTTCCACTGGCACACCAGAATTCCCCCGCATTGTTGCTACGCAAATGTTAAAACTCACCTTAGCTTTTCTCTCCCTTGCTAAATCCGGGGACTTCATTAAAGATTATTCGTTAAAAACGATGCAATTAGCTTTGAATAAACATTATACCAAACAAAAACTCATGTTTTGCTCATGAAATCCAAAATTTTGCTAATACGGGCTGTTTATAAGTGGGTTCTACTGCATTTCTGCGAACGGTAGTTTTGAATAGTTGATTTTTTGTGCAAATGTCATGCTTTAGCAGCAGCCTTTAATTTTGCAAATTATGACGAACGGCCTTTTCTGCTGGGGATGGAATTGGAACTCGCGTCTTCCTACTCCGGAGAGGTTTGTTCTCCGGGCTGAATTACGCCGGCAAAGGCTTACCGCGGCAATTTACCGTTTTGATTTTCTCCCTCTTCCGAGAAAGGCGATGGCACGAAATCGAAGGTTACGGGTCCGCCAACAAACCACGCCTGAAGGAGGTCACTGTAGAAAAAGGGATTTTTATTAATTCCAGATGTGTGGAAGAATCACACTTTTTTCCGAACCTCATGTACAGGAAATTTATTTTACGTTCGAACGCCAACATAACGAAATTGTCCCTTTTTCCCGGTAACGGTATTTGAAACCACGTCTTTCTACTCCGGAGTGGGATGTTCTTCCGGTGAACTATGCCGGCAAGGCTTATCGCTGCAAGGTTGCCGATTTGACTCGTGTCACCGCAATAGTACGTCATGTTATACACTGAGTGGCCACTTTATTATGATCACCCGCTCAGTACTTTGTTGGGCCATCTTTTGCCTTTAATACTGCGTCGATTCTTCGTGGCATGGACTCCACGAGATGTTGATAGGTGGTTTGTGGAATCTGAGACCATGCTTGATGAATAGCACTTTCCAGGAGTGTGATATTCCAGGGTTGTGGATCCAGCTGTCTGATGGCTCGTTCAACTTCATCCCACAAAAGCTCACCGGCATGTTCCCGAAACCAATCCTGTACAATACGAGCATTATGGCAGGACGCATTATCTTGTTGAAAGTAGCCATTGAGATAAACCATCCACATGACAGGATGCACTTGGTCTGCAACGATGTTTAGATATGATGTGCCAGTCAGACGTTGATCAACACGAATTAAAGGGCCCAAAGCATGCCAGGAAAACATTCCCCAAACCATAACGTTGCCTCCACCAGCTTGAAGGGTTGTAGCAATGCATTTGGGGTCTATGGTGCTGTTTCAGTCAAATTCTCACTCGGCCATCGGCATGGTGCAACTGAAAACGGGATTCATCGGACCACATAATTTGTTTCCAATTATCGACTGCCCCATCCTTGTGCTCCTGTGCGAACTGGAGACGTTTTCTCTTTTTACTGAAGACAGCAAAGGTGTTCGAACAGGCCTTCGGCTGCCATATCCCATCCGATGCAGTGTACGGCGAACAGTGCATGCAGAGATCATTTGAGGGGATCCTTGATTAAGATGGTCTGTAATTTGCTGCACTGTTGCCCTTCTGTTGTCTGTTCCCAGTCTGGACACACTCCGTTCCGCTCGAGCAGTCACTAGTCGATGACGACCACACGTTGCACGTAGAGACCCAACTTTTGGCTGACAGTCCAGTCTTTAAACACTTTAACAACAGCTGCTCTGGAACATTTCAGGAATGCGGCGGTTTCGGTGATACTCGCTCCATGGCTCTGAGCTCCTATAATCATCCCACGTTGAAAGTCCGTCAAATCGCATTTTTTTACCCATCGTCACCCAAAAATCCCTGCTACTACTGTCGCAAGCACTAAGCTTTCCCTTTTTATACTAGCCTCGCCCTCTGGTGGCAACAGCGTGCAGCCATAGCTCATTTGCATAAAACTGTCAGGTGGTCATAATGAAGTGGCCACTCAGTACGTTAACAAAATTTATTTCAATATTTTGGGAATTTAAGCTATTTAAGAAAGTTATTCATAGCACTATGGGTTTGTGTTGTTTTAACAGCCGCAGTTATAAGAAAACTTTTCTACAGGATTTTTTTTCAAATTAAGATATCTTTCTACTGATATCCCAATGGTTCCTTTTTATCTGAAAATTCCTACTTACATCCACCCTCGCCTCTTCAGAGACGTTCGCCACCTAAAAGGTGCTACTTCCCACGCCACAAAATATGACTATCTTGTTGCTATCAAAGAAACATCCGCAATAAAAAAAATTCTTGGCTTCTGGCACTATAATGCATGAACACTGATGAGCCATTGCATTATAACCACCTACGTAATAAGCTGTAGGACTCCCTTTAGTCTGCAAAACAGCGGCCACTCGGCGAGGCATCGTTTCGATGAGGTGGCGATAGGTATCCTTTGGTATTTGGTACCTTAATGCCAACAGCAGGTCATACAGTTCCCGTACATTTCGGTGGCGATTTGGCTCGAACCTGCTTTTCCAAGTTGAACTACAAATGTTTGATTGGGTTCATGTCAGGTGAAGTTGGAGACCCAGGGCATAAACAAAAAGTTACCAACATGTTCCTTGAACCATTCCTTGATGATTCTGGTATTGTAGCATGGCGCATTATCTGTTGGTAATGGCCATGACCAGCAAGGAACACAGTTTCCATGAATGGGTGAACTTTGTCCGCAACGATATTCAGATATCTCAGGGATTGGGCTATTGGGATAACAGAGCCTAAAGTGTCCCAAGAAAACATCGCCCACAGCGTAACACCGCCGCCGGTCTGTTTCCGCCCAATAGGGCACCCACACTGTAAAAAAATTACTGTAGATTTTACGGTTTTAAACCGTTTTCCAGGGTGCCAACACAAAACCGTAAAATCTACAGTTTTATGCCGTGTTGGAGCTTTGCGCCAACACAATCAACACATTCGTTCCAGCCAAATTTTGTGTTTTCGTGATTATTTGGACTGTGACTCGCTCCAGCCAAATTCTGTGCTGTTTTCATTAAATGCGGTGTTGGAGCAAAGCTATAGCTTTGCTCCAACACGGCATAAAACTGTAGATTTTACGGTTTTGTGTTGGCACCCTGGAAAACGGTTTAAAACCGTAAAATCTACAATTTTTTTACAGTGCAGGTGCCATAGCCTCCGTTTGTAATCAGTGTATCCGCACTCAGCCGTCTACGTGATGCGCTAGGAATCTTGATTCCTCAGGCCAGGCCACATCCTTCCAATCTCGATGATCTTAGGCCCATTTCATGCGCTGTTGGCGATGACGTGCAGTGAACCTGGGGAGCCAACTGGGTCTTCGGCTACGCAGGCCCATGCGCAGAAGGCTGCGATGAACTGTGTGCTGCGACACATTGCCCTGATCACCGCTGTTGTAGCTGCGGGTGATTTGTCGCACTGTGGTCCTGCGGTCGCTGTGAACAATACGCGACAGTCTCCGCTTCCCTCTGGCATCAATGAGCTGCGGGCGACACACGACTGGACGACGGTTCGCCGTTTGGCCATCTCTGCACCACTTTTGATACGTATTCACTACAGCGGCACGAGAACAACCCACAAAGGATGGTAGTTCTGAGGCGCCGTGCCATCACAATTTGTCCTTTATCAAACTCCGATAAATAGGCAGCTTTTCCCATTCTGACTCAGAACACTAACCGAAAGCCGTTCCTCTGGTTGTATTTTTTTTTTTTTTATTAGAAGTTTAACACTACCACCGTGAGCAACTCAATGGGCTATACGCAGTCGCCCGTCCATAATTTAGGGTCACTGGTTCCAGGGAAGGGAGAGAGCCAGTGCCGTAAGACAAACAACATCCATGCCTCACGGGATTCGAACCCGGACCCCTTTCGGACGAATGATCAGAGGCCATCGCCTTAGACCACTGCGCCACCGGGGCTGCCTCTGGTTGTATATATACTGCTATGTGAACTTCACCTTCGCCAGTGTTCCGTCTCTAGGCGCTCTCATTTCTCTAGGCTGGGTGGTGGTCATAATGTAACGGCTCGTCGGTGTATATACAAATAAAATTTTATCGTTTCTCTAAAAACGGAGACTTCATAACAAAATGAACTACTCGCACACCACGTAGGTGGCGAAATTCTGCATCTCCAACAAACAGGAACATATGGAGGAAATTTTTGATCATGTATCCGCATATAAAAAAATTCCGCACATAAAAAAAAATACAATATTTAAAAAGAACATGTCCACAAAATGACGGAGGATAAGTCTTTTAAAAAGCGCTAACATTTTGGGTCAAAGCTCTGGGCGTCTAAAAGCTTAAACATTTTACATATAAATTAAACATGCTGAATAGAATGCTGCTCAATAAAACAAGCAAATATATTAAAACACCAGATTTTTTTTTTTTTCGTGGTGCTAATTTTTATTCTCTTAAAATTTAAGTGTCGTACTTAGAGTAACACACTGACAGCTGTAGTTTTAGTAGTTATGCAGCAACAGAATCATGAACACTTCGCGCATAAGGCCATGCATGTTTGCTCTTATGCGACTTCGAGAAATTCTCTTTCGTGAATCATTTCAGGAAACACTAAATATTTCCCTAATCTTTAGGTAAATTGACACTGCTTCTTTTGACACGTCCATGATAACATCCGAGAAGTCAACATCTAGTTTTCAGGGTCATGTTTTGCGTGAAGCTGTAATTTTCCCCAAAAAGGTGTTGGAAGTGCTCCAGGAGATCTAGACAAGACGAGCATATATATCACTGAGAAAGATAAGCATGTTTTGCAGACTAAAAGTGCCAATATAAATTTCATTACTCAGATAAAACGTGCTCCCTTAGTGGCCAGTGATAAGAAGGAATTAGTCTTAACAACGTATGACATTGAACTCCCCCCTCGTGAATTTCCAAACGCATTTTTAGCAATGGCACTCACTTTCTTCAACAATCATAACTGCCGAACAGAAGTATCGCTAAAATTAAACGTTTAATTACGAAAGCAACTGTTCTTAGATTTAGTTCTGCATTTTTGTGACACTGTTCTTTCTAAAGAAATTAAAGCCAAGAAAGATATGTTTAATGTGTCTTATTCATGGCATAAAGCCACTTTTAATATCTCAAATTTGAGTTCTATGATTTTAACCGCATTTAACTCACCTCCGTTTTGCTGATGATAACTGTCATTTTTGCAACTACCCCTTCAGAGTTGCAGAGTATGATCCAGGAACTTGCTGACAAGCGCATAATGGGATTAAAAGTAATTTTTTCAAAAAACAGAATTGATGTACAATGTTTTTACAAGAAATGAAGATTTACTAATTTATGGGGATAATCGAGAGTAACCAATACCTGAATTTACCTTGGGCAACATATCAAAGCGAGTGGAACAACGATGAAAAAATTAATCGGGGCATAAAACTTGACTACAGAGCTTTTAGAAGAAACAATTTTCAAGAGCAATATACACTGGCGTGCAAAAATTAATGACGACTGTTTTTCGAATATAACGTCGTGCAGAAGTGCTCCACATAGACTAAAATCATACCATAAGATTCCCAAGATGTAAGAATATGGGACAAGTGAGCAAAACCGTCCAAACAAGGAATCCAAAGGATACAAAGACACTTTATTGAAAAGGTAGTTTCGAGCACAACTGGACAGAAGACAGGAACGTCCATGTGACAGGCGGCTGCCAAGAAATATCCAGTCTTTAGTAAGGTCAGGTGATGCGTAACATCACAGCCTCTCCTTGACAAATGTCAACCCCGCCTTCTCGTGGTGCATCCTGTTCCCACTAAAGGGGCTCTGACGACCGCAAATAGCGGTATAACTATACCATCGGGATCAGAGGAAATGCTATCCCACACTCACCAACCCGCTTGGCCAGCGTGGTGAGTTATGGCCAAACACCTCCAAAATGACTCTACAACTTAAATCTTGGCCCTCAGTCTCCGGCAGCTGGAATGTACCTGGCCAAGGCAGCGGCCAGTGCGACATGAAGGCAGAGGGTGCTAAGAATCCCCGGAGGACCGGACTAGGCTGCCATTTGATGCTGACCTTGGCTACCTACAACGCACGCTCCCTATCTTCTGATTCAAGGCTTCTTGAATTGGAAGAGGAACTACAAAGGATCAAGTGGGACATCGTCGGGCTGAGTGAGGTAAGGAGAAAAGGAGAAGATCTCATTGAACTGAAAAGTGGACATCTCTTCTATTATCGTGGGACAGATACTGGCAGAACTAGTGGTGTTGGATTTATAATAAACAAGAAACTGAAGGATAAAGTGGTAGAAGTTGAAAGTTCCTCGGACAGAGCTGCACGACTCGTTATCCAACTATCGAGAAGATACCAGGCTCAGATTATTCAAACTTATGCACCCACCACAAGTCATCCTGAAGAAGAAATTGAAGAATTTTATGAGGAAATTCGTCATCTAAATAATAAAGGTAAGCAGCACTTGAAGATAATTATGGGAGATTTCAATGCAAAAATAGGGCACCGGCAACAGAATGAAACTTCAGTAGGTAAATTCGGTCACGCCAACAGAAACCAGCGTGGAAATACTCTCGTTGAGTTTGCAGAGGCAGAAGGATTTTTCATCTTGAATTCCTTTTTCAAGAAAAAGCCACACAGGAAATGGACATGGAGACATCCAATTGGGACGACAAGTGAAATTGATTTTATTATGTGTAACAAAAAATTCGTCATCGAAGACTGCAGTGTGCTAAACAAGTTCAACACAGGTAGTGACCATAGATTGGTGAGATGTAAGATGCACCTCAACACTAAACTGGAACGTGGCAAGCTCATAAGACAAACAAAATGTATTGACATAACCAACCTTAAAAAACACCATAATACTTTCAAGTTGGAACTGAAGAACAGATTCTCTGCTTTAGAAGGCCTAACATCGGAAGAAGTGGATATTTCGGAAGTTAACAGAAAAGTAACCAAAGCTCTTATGGAAACAGCAACAAAATTAGCTGGGTCTAAGAACAAGTTGCATGTAAACAAATTATCAGGAAAAACCAAAATGTTGATGCAAAAAAGAAGAGAGATGAGGACAACTAAAGAAGATGTGACTTCCAAAGTGGAATATATAGAGCTATGCAAGACAGCACGAAAAAGTATCACTGAAGACGTAAGGAAATTCAACTGTGAGCTAGTGAGGAAAGCAATTGAAAACAACCAAAGCCTAAAGATAGCAAAGGGACATCTCAGTAAGGGAAGAAAACAGATTATGGCTCTGAGAAAAGAAGATGGTTCTATAACAAGAAATAGAGGTGAAATTTTGACAAGAGTGAAAGATTTCTACTCCAAATTATATGAAAGGGATGATACATGTGCTCCAGACATCATGAAAGGTACCAAAGTTCTTCCAGTCCTCCCAGCAGAAGTTGCACATGCAATCAAGAACATGAAGCGGGGGAAAGCTCCAGGAGAAGATGGAATTACTATAGACATCATACAAGAAGCAAGTGGAGAAATTGAAACAGTACTCGCCCAAATTTTCACTCGATGCCTTAATGAAGGGAAGATTCCTGAGGATTGGAACAATGCTACAATGATCCTGCTACATAAAAAAGGTGACATTGAGGATCTCAGGAACAACAGACCTATCAGCCTCCTATCAGTGGTTTATAAAATCTTCACTAAAGTTCTTTCACACCGCTTGAAGGTAACACTGGACATGGCTCAACCGAGAGAACAAGCTGGATTCAGGAGTGGCTACAGCACAATAGATCATATCCACGTACTGAGAGAACTAATTGAAAGAGCGAGGGAATATGAACTTCCATTGTGCATGGCTTTTATCGATTATGAAAAAGCCTTTGATTCGGTGAAACCATCAGCAGTTACCACGGCTCTGAAATCCTGCGGTATTGAAGATGCATACATTAATATTATTAATAACATCTATGAAAATGCAAGTGCAAAGATTCGGCTGTTTGAAAATACAACACACATAAAAATTGGAAAGGGAGTGAGACAAGGTGACACCATATCTCCGAAGCTCTTTAATGCCACATTGGAAAATGTCTTTCAATCACTGAACTGGGAAAACAAAGGGATAAAGATTAATGGAGATTATCTAACCCACCTTCGTTTTGCTGATGACGTAGTCATTTTTGCAACTAGCCCATCAGAGCTGCAGAGTATGATCCAGGAACTTGCTGACAAGAGTAAAGAAGTGGGATTAAAAATGAACTTTCAGAAGACAAAAGTGATGTTCAATGCTTTTACAAGAAATGAAGATTTATCGATTGATGGAGAAAATCTGGAGATAACAGATACGTATGTTTATCTTGGACAGCAGATATCAAGTGAGGGTCACATTGATGAAGAAATTAATCGGCGTACAAAACTTGCCTGGAGAGCTTTTGGAAGAAACAGCATAATTTTCAAGAGCAATATGCCATTATGTCTTAAAAGAAAAGTGTTTGATCAATGCATCCTTCCAGTGCTTACGTATGGTGCAGAGACGTGGACCTTAACTAAAAGAGACATACAAAGGCTGCAGACAACTCAAAGAAGCATGGAGAGGTGCATGCTTGGTATAACCAGGAGAGATAAGAAGAGGAACTCGTGGATCCGAAAAATGACAAGAGTGGAAGACATCATGATCAGAGTTAAATCCCTGAAATGGCAATGGGCTGGACATACTGCCAGAAGGACAGACCATAGATGGACAGCCGAAATTTTAGATTGGATTCCAAGGGACAGGAAAAGACCTAGAAAAAGACCACATGGGAGATGGGTGGATGAAATTCGTAAATATGCGGGAGTGACATGGAGGAGACTGGCACAAGACAGACCGTTGTGGAGGAAACTTGGGGAGACCTTCGTCCAGCAGTGGATTGATAATGGTTGACAATGGTGATGATGATCACCCCTGACTGCGTTGCAGGATTTACAACGTCTGTCCATGCTGAGGACGAGGTTGTCAAGAAGCTGTTGGGGCATCGCTGCCCATTCCTCTTGTAGCGCCAATCGCAGCTGCGGAATCGTTGCTGGCGGCTGGTGACGTGCTGCCAAGCGTCTCCCGAGAAGGATTTAGGTCCAGGGGACCTTGCGGGCCAATCCATGCGTTGATTTTTTTTTTATTGGAGGTTTAACAACCACCGTGAGCAACTCAATGGGCTATAAGCAGTCTCCCGTCCCTAATTTAGGGTCACTGGTTCCAGGGAAGGGAGAGAGCCAGTGCCGTAAGACCAACACAACATCCATGCCTCACCAATCCATGCGTTGATTTTTTTTTTATTGGAGGTTTAACAACCACCGTGAGCAACTCAATGGGCTATAAGCAGTCTCCCGTCCCTAATTTAGGGTCACTGGTTCCAGGGAAGGGAGAGAGCCAGTGCCGTAAGACCAACACAACATCCATGCCTCACCAATCCATGCGTTGATTTTTTTTATTGGAGGTTTAACAACCACCGTGAGCAACTCAATGGGCTATAAGCAGTCTCCCGTCCCTAATTTAGGGTCACTGGTTCCAGGGAAGGGAGAGAGCCAGTGCCGTAAGACCAACACAACATCCATGCCTCACCGATATTCGAACCCGGACCCCGTTCGGACGAATGATCACAGCCCATCGCTTAGACCACTGCGCCACCGGGGCTGCGCGTTGAATATCTTCACTCTCCAATAGCTCTGCGACAGCCACTGTACGATGAGGTGTAGCGTTGTCGTCCATGAAGAGGAACTCAGGACCCACATCACCTCTAAACAGACGCACGTGAGGCAGGAGAACCTCGGTACAATAGCGGACACCAGTGACTGAACCTCCTAGGAAGATGTGGAGGTCAGTGCGGCTACCAAGCATGATACCGCCCCCAAACGAGAACTCCGCCACCTCCAAACCGGTCCCTTTCGATGATGTTGGAGGTGTGACTGCGTGTTCCCTGCTCTCCCAGATGTGCATACGTCCAGAATCGCTCATCAGACTAAATCGGCTCTCATCTGTAAAGAGAACTAGACCCCATTACTGGTGTGTGCCCAGTTCTTGGGTTCCTGGCACCCCAGAAACCGCCGTCTCCGATGAGCAGTCATTAATGGCATACACCGTACTGGTCGTCGTGCAAATTGACCACCTTTGTGCAGCCTCCTGGCCACGGTAAAGCGCGATAACGGACGTCCAGTTGTCTGTTGCATGTGCCTTGCGATTTCTCTCGCTGTCTGCCCTTTTCTCGCCTGTAGGACAATATACCGGTCGTCCGCCGCCGTGGTTGCTCGTGGACGACCACTGCTAAACTCTCGGACAGCTGTTCCTGTCGTTTGAAATGTTCTCCAAGCTCGTGAAACGATGCCGTGAGCGATCCCGAACTTCTCGGCCACATTAGTCACACTTCGACCTTCTTCCAACTTCCCAATGACTCGACCTCGGGTAAAGTCATCCAGATGTCGTCTACTGGACTGCCTGTTGGTCATATCACACGGTGGCAGCAACTCGACGTCGTTCAAACCGATGTACACAGTGCAATAGCTTTCACCAGATTGCTGAGCATACACCGCCAGTGTGTTTTATACCCTTCCGACCCCCCCCCCCCCCCACGTTATGCTGCATATATGCGCATGCCTTACCGTACCGGACCCTAGTCTATCTCCTGAGTGGTTTTTCGGTCCGTCCTGCCTGCTCGTTCCGCTGTTATGCTAATTTCTCCTCTTCGTTCCTTAATTTTTGCACACTAGTACACCATTATCTCTCTATTCTAAAAAAAAATAACTGCCGCTGCAGTTTTAGAAATTTCGCGACACAAAAAGTATTGAACACAAAAATATGGAATTTACATCGTTTGTTGAGAAGTGTTTGGAAAACACGCTGAAATAAACAGTTTTTCGATTCTGGTGATACTTTAAGAGCTTTTGAAAGTTAAGGTAAACAAAAAAAGTGCTATCAGTTCACGTTCCGGACACACTAACAGCAACAGAACCACGAAACTTTGTAGGCATGTAGGGCCGTGGCAAAATTTTTGCACTTCGTAGCCCTTTTTTGAATTTCGATTTATAGTTTACGAGAAACTAAATTTTTGAATTTCACAAAATTCTTTATTTCGCGATGCGATCCCTTAAAAAAAACGGATATATGATAAACTTTAAATCATAACACTGCAATTTTTACAGCATAAACTCACAACTATCATGCCTCTTTAAAAAAAATTAAGAAAAATAATTTTCTGATTAAGCATTTTTTAAAAACGCAAAGGAGAAGAACGAACGGCTTCCTCTGTCTTCAACGGTGACTGCACAGGAAAGTTATGGTCCCGTGACCTGCTGCCATGGTGACGCAGCTATTTTTAGCACACTTCTCATTGGGTGAAAGCACAGGTTACAATCAAAGTGGTAATGACGCAATGCTTAATGCCGTAGCGACGCTTTTAAAGTTCGGTGCTTTCCGCCGGCATAAAATAAGTGCTATGGAACATTTCTCTGCTTGAATTTTTCGCGAATTGTTCGACCACTTCTCAATAACCTTGAGATCTGAAAATTGGGATGCTGGTAGTCCTTAAGGTCCGGATACCTTAATTTTTTTTTTTTTTTTTTTTTTTATTGGAGGTTTAACGACCACCGTGAGCAACTCAATGGGCTATAAGCAGTCGCCCGTCCCTAATTTAGGGTCACTGGTTCCAGGGAAGGGAGAGAGCCAGTGCCGTAAGACAAACACAACATCCATGCCTCACCGGGATTCGAACCCGGACCCCGTTCGGACGAATGATCAGAGGCCATCGCTTAGACCACTGCGCCACCGGGGCGGCCCGGATACCTTAAAAAAAAAAAAAAGGTCTAAAAACCAAACAGTTGAAAAGTGAGGCTTAGCTTAACTGTTCAAAATTCTTATAGGTTTAAAGATAATTATGCCAGAAACGTTAAAATGCTGTAAAAACTCCATGAAATTTTTATTTAAAATTAAGGTGCGCCAAAGCCTGATTACGTCAAGCCGCATGCATTGACGTCACAACCCTGTTCTGAATCGTGAAACAGTTACGGATCTTAAATTACTTTTCTTTCCCTTAATTACTTTAATTTTTTTTTTTTTTTTTAGTTGGAGGTTTAACGACCACCGTGAGCAACTCAATGATTTATAAGCAGTCGCCCGTCCCTAATTTAGGGTCACTGGCTCCAGGGAAGGGAGAGAGCCAGTGCCGTAAGACAAGCACAACATCCATGCCTCACCGGGATTCGAACCCTGACCCCGTTCGGACGAATGATCAGAGGCCATCGCTTAGACCACTGCGCCACCGGGCCGGCACTTTAAATTATAGATTCACCGTTAGGAGAACGGGCATAACTTTCCAATTCTTACGTACGGAGCAGAGACTTAAACCAACTAAAAAAAGACATACAAAGACTGCAGAAAATTGAAAGAAGCATGAAGAGATGCGATGCATGCTTGGTGTAACCAGGAAAAATAAAAAGAGGAACTTTTGGATCAGGAAAATGACTAGAGTGAAAGGCATCATGATCAAAGTAAAATCCCGGAAATGGCAATGGGCTAGACATAGTGCCAGAAGAACGAACCACCGATGGATAATCGAAATTTTAGACTGAATACCATGAGACAGGAAAAGACCCAAAAAAAGACCACGTAGAAGGTGGACAGATTAAATTCGAAAGCATGCTGGAGTGACGTGGAGGAGACTTGCTCAAGATAGACCGTTGTGCAAGAAACTTTGGGAGTCCGTCCAGCAGTGGATTGAAAATGGATGGTCATGAATCAACAAATTTTGGGGAACACCTACCTGATAACGTGTTTAGCCGCCCTTGGCCTTAAAAAAAACAGCCTTCATTCGATGTGTCATGGATTCAACGAGATGCAAATACCGTTCTATTATAGTAATGTATGTTTCAGCCACGCTGATGTGATAGCATCCGTCAATTACCGAATGTTCTCTGGAGGAGGATCTGTCATAAATTGCTATCTCAATTTCATCATACAGCTGCTCAATTGGGTTACGATCTGGAGACTGAGGAATATTTTAGAACTTTGTAGTCTCTAACATGCTCCTGGAACCACAGTATGACGATCCGAGCCTTGTGGAATGGCAAGTTATCCTGTTGGAAGTAGCCCTCTCCACCAGGAAACATCACGCACATCTATGGGTATACCTGGTCCACAGTGATGTTCAGATACCTCATTGCAACTAAATGCAGTTCCAGAGGTATTAAAGAAATCAAAGCTCACCATGAAAACAGAACCCAAACCATTACACTCCCTCCTTCAGAGATTGGATCTAATGATCAAGAAGTTGGGATCCATCGATTCATGCTGTTACTTCGTTCACGGTAGAGTCACATTATTGTGGCCACCAGCTAATATCCAGACCAACCGCGGTGTGCAGCGCGGACAACAGCTAGACGGGCTGAGAATTACTCAGTAAGGTGCTGCAAGGTATTCACAGGTATGTGCAGCCATGCTGACTGCAGTGCATCTGACGACAGCTGCTGGAGGGTGCATGGTGGAGGCTCCATAGAGCAAACAACACGATCGATGAGGTCTCACAGATGCGCAATTGGGTTTAAGTCTGAAGAATTATGGGGGTCAGGGAAGTACTTTGAAGTCTTCATCGTGCTCTTCCAACAACTCTTTCTAGCTGTGTGACGTCACATTGTCGTGCTGGAAGATCGCATCCTCCCCAGGGAAGACAATCAGCATGTATAGGTGCACGTGGTCTGCAAGGATGAATTCATAACGAATTCGGTCCATAGTGCCTTCCACAAGTATGAGTGAACCCAGAGAATGCCACAAAAACATTCCCTAGTCCATAGCGCTGCTCCCATTAGTTTGTGTTCTTCCACCAATGATTGAAGAGTGTTCTCAGATGTTTCTCGCCTTATACGCCAACGTCCATCCGTTCGATGAAAGTAGAAAATGCGACTCTTTCGGAGAAGGCAATCCTTTGCCAATCAACAGAGGTCCAATTCCGGTACTACCGTGCGAATGTAAGCCTTTTCTGCAGATGCACCTTCGTTAGCATCAGAACCCCATACGCAGCACGGTTCGCTGAAGTGTAGTTTCAGACACACTTCCGACAGCCCTCTGGTTCATTCGGTCAGTGAGTTGCTCCATTGTAGCGTATCGATCGACCCTCACGCACCTTCGCAGTCTACGTTCACCTCTCACATCAATGGCACCTGGTGCTCCGCAATTTCACGTCACTTATTCGCAATGATGCCCTTTCTCCAATCACAACACACTTTAACCACAGCAGCACGCGAACAGTTCACAAACTGCGCAGTTTCAGAAATACTGCCACCCTTGGCCCGAAAGCCGATAATCATCCCTTTTTTTGCAAATCTGATAAATCGCTCCTTTTATCCATGACACAGCAATGAGTTATAAGTTTTCCAAATAAGCCAGCTCACGACACGTGCCTTCTTTCATTGGCTACAGACTGTTGACGTCAAAAGTAGGAGGCGATCACAATAATGTGACTCCATTGTGTATTTCTGGTTCTTCAGTCGGCGTATTTTAACTGAAAATGCGACTCATTGGACCAAATTTTTCCAGTACTCGAAGGTCCGGTTCTGGTGCTTTCGTGCCCACTGCAGACGAATTTGTCGGTTTTCAGCAGACAGGTAAACGAAGGGAATGTCTGCTGCTGTAAGCTCATTCATACCAGTGTGTGACTGGCTATGTGTGCTGAAATTCTCTATATCGCTGCTCTACTGCGCAGTTCCATGATGCAATGGAACACATCTGCACAATCCACTGCAGCCACAGTTGTCCTTTAACATCGACCGCCCATAGAAAGACCTCTGAGCGCTTATTTTGCTGTTTCTGTACCACTCGTTGTACACCCTCGATGCAGTTGTTCTTGCATGGTAGAGAAAATTAACCGTTTCCGAGATTTTTTTTTTTTTTTTTTTTTTTTGACTGGAGGTTTAACGACCACCGTGAGCAACTCAATGGGCTATAAGCAGTCGCCCGTCCCTAATTTAGGGTCACTGGTTCCAGGGAAGGGAGAGAACCAGTGCCGTAAGACAAACAACATCCATGCCTCACCGGGATTCGAACCCGGACCCCTTACGGACGAATGATCAGAGGCCATCGCTTAGACCACTGCGCCACCGGGGCGGCGTTTCTGAGATTCTTGCACCCCGTTCACCATTATACCTCTTTCGAAGTTGCTTAAATCACGAGCCTTTCCCATATTGCAGCTATTTACTTTTCGTACACATCCGAATCCTTTGCAGTGAGCTGTTTATAAAGCTATCTCAACGTCATAGTATCGTACGTAACTGAGAATTGCACATATCTTATTAGTATTGCGTATTCCTAATAATACGACCTGCACGTATAATGTAAGACCTGCACGTTTCGATATCAAATTCCATCAGTTGCAGTTCGGATTTCTTTTTTTTTTTTTTTTTTTTTTTTTGGATTGGAGGTTTAACGACCACCGTGAGCAACTCAATGGGCTATAAGCAGTCGCCCGTCCCTAATTTAGGGTCACTGGTTCCAGGGAAGGGAGAGAGCCAGTGCCGTAAGACAAACACAACATCCATGCCTGACCGGGATTCGAACCCGGACCCCTTACGGACGAATGATCAGAGGCCGGCGCCTTAGACCACTGCGCCACCGGGGCGGCATATTCGGATTTCATTGAGGATCGGTTAAGATGGTATAGACGTTGGACGAACTTCTACAGTTCCTTTGCATACCGGGAAGAAGAAATGCTATCAGTCATGAATGGAATGCGGGATTACACCATACAATACAAATTTTAAAGATGTGAATCAGTTTTCTGGTGTAAATATGTCATATTTACACCAGAAAACGGATCCACATCTTCAAAATTTGTATTCGCGTATTTATTAATTTTTTTTTTTTTTTTTTATTGGAGGTTTTTTTTTTTTTTTTTTTTTTTTTTTTTTTGGATTGGAGGTTTAACGACCACCGTGAGCAACTCAAATGGGCTATAAGCAGTCGCCCGTCCCTAATTTAGGGTCACTGGTTCCAGGGAAGGGAGAGAGCCAGTGCCGTAAGACAAACACAACATCCATGCCTGACCGGGATTCGAACCCGGACCCCTTACGGACGAATGATCAGAGGCCAACGCCTTAGACCACTGCGCCACCGGGGCGGCCGATTGGAGGTTTAACGACCACCGTGAGCAACTCAATGGGCCATTATAAGCAGTTGCCTGTCCCTAATTTAGGGTCACTGGTTCCAGGGAAGGGAGAGAGCCAGTGCCGTAAGACAAACACAACATCCATGCCTCACCGGGATTCGAACCCGGACCCCGTTCGGACGAATGATCAGAGGCCATCGCTTAGATCACTGCGCCAACGTGGCGGCTTCCTGTATTCCATTCATGATTTATCTGCTCCTTCGGGCAATCACGGGATAGAATTCTTAACCTCCAGATAAAGCCGGTTGCTTCGACTAGCGAATCCTGTGATGGTTATGTTCAAATTAATCGGAAACTTGAGACTTAGTCGCTGTGGGTGGTGTAGTGGTTAGCATGCTCGGGTGGTGTAGTGGTTAGCATACTCGGGTGCTATCCGGGAGACGCGGCTTCGATTCCCGCTCCAGCACGACGAAACTTTCAAGTTTTCGGATATTATCTGATCTACCATCCACGTCATATTTACACCAAAAAACGGATTCACATCTTCAAAATTTGAAATGCTATCAGTGCTGGGGAACGTTCGAAAACTATGTTGACTGAAAATGAAAACTTCGATTTCATTTCAGCAACAGATAGTCGTGGCTTGTTTAGAGTAATTGGCGCAAACGCCATATTTCACCAAACATGACATACCTGTAAAGGTTACCACAGGACGTGGGGGCGCCATAAACTAAATTAGCTGGCAGAACTTAGTTGACTCTGTGCTTTTACGCAATATTTACTTCGCTCAGTTACAAAGAACTATTTCGCCAGTAGTTTCTACTTGTATGTTTCACTGATTCTACAAATCCAGTTGATCTTTGTTTCTTGCAACTGGTCCCATTCACTATGAAGAGCACTGCGCACACTGAGAATTTTATACAAAGCGCTGTTTTTCCACTACAGTGCATTAATGCACTCTTTTTGGCTGATTTTTTTCTTTCTAAAAATGTGCTTTGAAAACTTGTTTTACACTTTTAGGCACACTCACGTTAGACACCAGAACTCTAACTTCGCACCCTGCGATTCAGGCTGAGCTTCATACACTGCCCGACAGAGAAAATGCTACACCACGAAGACGTGAACGCAACGTCATGCAAATTGCAGGGTGGGTGCACATGTAGAAGCTATGCAAATGATTGCATTGGCAGGCAAATCGCAAGAACGGCGCGCGTGATATGAGCGGACAACCAGCCCGTGAGGCCATCAGCCGAGACAACGTCATGGCCGCGAAAAGTGAGCGATTCTGCTGTAACCGTGTCTGGAGAACGAACAAGGGGTGCCAATGCCGTTAAGACGCCGTCGTACGCGATTTCGTCAAACGGATGAGTTCACGAGGTGTCATCGTAGGCCTTCGTACCACCAGATGGCCCTTGCCGTCGTATTGAGGACGAAATGCAACGTCATGTCACAACCGTCGGTCTCATTTGGAGACAGTGGTTCCAGGAAGGATCTCTGCAAGGTCTTAGGGGGACCGGAGCACGGAGACGGATGTCCGAGCGCACCGATCGTCGCACCTGACATGTCGTAGCGGACTCACAGGGGAGTGTATGGGGCGGCTTGGATGCTCAGATATCGACGCGGACAGTGTCGCGCCGATTGGCTGCGTCTGGTTTGCTGTCCACCCGTCCGTTGCGAAGGATACCCTTAACAGCGACCCATCGTAGTCACCGCTTGGCGTAGTGTCGCACCAGAGCTGCCGAATGGAACAGTGTGGTTGTTCAGCGACGAATCGCGGTGGTGTCTCACCACGGATGATAGCCGTGTAGAGTCTGGAGGCTACGTGGCCAACGGGTGGATTCCACCGCCACTGTGGAGCGCCTCACGGCCCGGCAACGTGGAATCCCGGTGTGGACTGCTTACATTACAGGTAGTGCATTTCTCTTTTGTGGATATTGTGAGAAAATATCGAACCTCTGAAGTCAGGTAACACTCTTCTGAGTTGTAATTAAATTCAGACAGGAGTGAACATGTTTCCTCCTGCAAATAAACGAGTTAACCTTATACTGTTTTCTATTTGCGTTTCTGCTACCATGATTATTCCTACTTTTTTTTGTCCGTACCTTAAGTCTAGTCCCCCGGTTTTTTTTGGTTTTTTTATTGGAGGTTTAACGACCACCGTGAGCAACTCAATGGACTATAAGCAGTCGCCCATACCTAATTTAGGGTCACTCAAACATCCATGCCTCTCCGGGACTCGAACCCCTTTCGGACTAATGATCAGAGGCCATCGCTTAGACCATTGCGCTCCTGGATGGTTAGAGCTAGTCTGGTGGCGTGGTTTAATCGTGGACCCTGAGCCAGGGGTGAGAGTCTCATGTTCGGAAATATCAGTTACCTTTCTTTCAACACCGATATAATTTGACGGAACATCAGTTCTAAATGTCATGGTTATGGCACAAATCAGACTGAAAGAACTGAAGTGCTATTGTCCATATACAGTTTTGTTAAACATTTTGCGTACGGTACAATGCCACTTCCATCCTTTTCGCATTTCTCGTTCTTTATATATCCTAAATGTATCAATAGTTTTCCCCTTCTTTTCTATGTACGTAAAATTCCATGTTACGTCTCGAATAGCTTATTGAAGAATGACGCCGTAATGCTACTGTTTTGCAGGAGCTAGGTTGAGCATTCTGCAGCACAGAGTATTTTATACTCGAGGTAGTTCTCTGACATCCACAGGTCTGACGTTCCCCCTCTAGCAAGAAAGGGCTAGTTGAGTAGTAAATCGCTGTTTTCTCTCTTCTGAGTGCAGTTGACTCATCTGATAATGAGAAGGTATTTGGGTGAGTGCAACCGATGGGCCGCCGATGGCCTAGTGGTCAGCGTTCGTGACTGCCACGGAGAAATCTCTGGTTAGATCCCAGGCAGGTACGAACGCTCAAACCACTAAATATCCGCCGTGCGTCGAATGGGCACGTTAAGCCGTCGGACCCAGGGTACTGGCCCTCCGATAATAAATAAGAGCGTCTTCTTCCCCTTTCTACCTCGCTTCAGTGTCCCTTTCCTATCGGGTACTCTAGCCCACATCTCCTAGCTTCCTATTTCTAAGGGTTGTTTAAGACCTGGGGTCAGACACTCCGTTCTTAAAATACTCTACATATGATCTGATGATCTGAGTGCAACTGATCTCTGTCCAAGTCTGGTGTATCTAATCCTCGCTCCTCTTATCCGCAAGACGTTGAGAGCTGCGGGTGTTATCCTGGGATCCTCCCAACCATAAGGTTGGGGATTCGATCCCAGCTCGACTGCCAAATCACTAAATATTCTCCGTGCCTCGGAGAGCACGTTAATGGTGGTTCCGGGGTATTTGATCCCAGTTCTAAATAATGTCACTTTCTCTAGCCGCTTTCATGTGTCTTCATGGGCACCCTAAGCCTACATCTCTAAGTGCTTTTTAAGATTTAGGGTCAAACACTTCCTTCCTAGAGTTTTCAACATCAAACAAGAAATTGGGTACTCGCCTTTTTACAGAGCTTCACAACACGATACCCACACTCCGCAAATAAGAATTCCGAAAGCCGTATATCTTGCCGCACCATCGGTCTCACAATACCGCCATAGAGCACACAGAACAGCATTGTGTATAACCGAGTTTCCCACTTCCACAGGAACTTTAACAAACTGACTTCAGGGTGCCATCGTAAGGGAAGAATGGCACCACGTCAGCGTAAAGTCCTAAAAATCAGCATTCATTAGCGGATATTCCTTCACATGCATGAAGGCAAAGTCATTCCAACGCTGCGCTACATGTATAATATTAACAACCACCCTTTACTTAAATGACAGCCTTTAAGGGGGATTCTCATTTTTTAAATCGATTTTTTACGTTATTATATTATTTCAAGTTTTAAGAATATGTGTACCTAATTTAAAGTCGAAATTCGCAAAATTGGCCAAGTTACAATCTGTTATTGTCCAGTGGGGTCACAGAATTGAGGCAACTGGCGCAAATCTGACGCTGAAAAAAACTCTGGACGAATTCAATCACGAACCGCCACTTCATAAAAATGTCGAAAATGCTATAAAGCCGATTTATTATTATTTTTTTTTTTTGATTGGAGGTTTAACGACCACCGTGAGCGCAACTCAATGGGCTATAAGCAGTCGCCCGTCCCTAATTTAGGGCCACTGGTTCCAGGGAAGGGAGAGTGCCAGTGCCGTAAGACAAACACAACATCCATGCCTGACCGGGATTCGAACCCAGACCCCTTACGGACGAATGATCAGAGGCCAGCGCCTTAGACCACTGCGCCACCGGGGCGGCAAATCCGATTTACAACGATTTGTCATCAAGAGAGTTGCTAGAAAGGTGTTTGGGTGGCGACACTCAAAACAACAATGAAGGTTTCAATTCTACTGTTTGGCGGTTCACACGCCCAAACATCTTCACTGTGGCTCAAAAACCATTAAAATGGCAGCTTACGTAGCAGCAGGCATTTTTAATGAAGGCTCTGTTGCCGTCCTGAAAATGACGGCAAGCTTCGAGGCTACAAAAGAGGCTCGTACAAAGCGTAGAAGCGAGCAAATGTCTCTAAACGAGTTCTACGTAGCAGAGGAAAAAACACTGTATGACCTTGGTATACCAGGTTAGCAGAAACATACTGTAAGTACTCGATATGCCTCCGTAAACTGTACTTGAAACTTTAAACGCGTTTTTCTCGAAACAGCTTTTTCGCAAATGTTTGGCATGATATTTCAAAAACTATTGGACCGATCGACTTCAAATGTAAAACTGCATGTTCAGCAAACATCTTTTTATCGTTTGATGAACCAGAAACGCGATACGTTGTGTATATATTTTTTTTATTAGCGAAAAACATTGTCAATTTTTTGAGCTAAATTGATAATTTAAGTTTGACAAGGCACCATTTCTTCAAATATATAATTTATTTTTCTGGTTCATCAAACGATAACTACCTGTGTATAGAGTAAGACGCAGTTCGAGGTTTTTTTGCTTCAGATCACCTGGAGTGGAGAAATCATGCCAACCAGTGACCGCCGATCTTCGCGCAGTGTCATGTTCGAGGGGGATTTGCGGGCGTGATTCTTCGTGAAACTTATTAAAAATTGTTTTGTAGGTACATGAAACGATAATAAATAGATGTACCTATTTTGGAATAAATTGATTGCATAGTTTTGTCAATAAACACTAAAAAAAGCTGTAATTTTAGCGTAAAAAATGATAATCCCCCTTAAGACGCTTTTGCTGGTTATACCAGGTGAGTGCAGAGCTCAAACCGAACACGATCCTTTCCGCACAACGAATCCCAAAGAAAAACACTTCACTGGAACGAATCTGCCGCAACTACCTTTAAATGAAATTCAATTTTGTGGAGTGTATGACATAATACTGTTGCTACAGTTTGGTGATCGGATTCATTTATCGGTATTAGCTGTATATATGTTTTACTGTTTGAGCGGTACAGAGGCGGAGCCTGTGTTTTTTCGCACTGCTGGACTTGTGTTCCACTACAGAGTGAAACATGGATAGTCTTTTGCCTTTACAGTATTGGTTTCATTCTTTCCTAAACGAACTCGCCTAGCCTTAGATGCTTATGTATTAGGGTCACAGGAACTAATTTTTTGACAACGGGGACAAGATATCAGGATATGCATTTTTTTGGGTCAGATCATAAAACGTATTATGTTGTACAGTGCCGGATTTAAGGCCCTAGGCCAAATATTCTACTGGTTCAGCGGACCACTAGAATTGGCAAACCACCGGTCCACCAAAACGGCCACTGGTCCGTAAAATAAAATAATAAAAAACCTTAAAGACATTTACAATATATGTAGAAAATAACGTATCACTTCAATAGAATTATCTCCAATATTTGTTTTCAAACCTATCATTAGTTTGCAGCCTTAAAAGAAAACCATACAGCAAGCTAAAAGTAATAGAAATTCGTTTTTTGGCATTTAACAAATTAGAAGAAAAAAACTTACTAGCCATCCGGGGCCGGTAAAATCAATAGTTCAGTGATCCGACGGAAGTTTTACTGGCCAATGTCCAGCGGACCACTGGGTAATTCGAACACTGAGGTGGTCCCTCATCCACCTTACAGGCCCAGATCTGGCGCCCTCCGACTTCCACATGTTCGGTCCAATGTAGAACAGTCTCCGAGGACAATGATTTGATGACACAGACGAGATGACAGTGGCTGTGAAGAAGTGGGTACAACAGTCTACATCTGAATTTTTTCAAAGAGGATTCGAGAGTTGAGTTCAACGATGGCGCAAATGCGTCGCTTGTGATGGAGACTACGTTGAGTTGTATCTTTGTATAGAGAGAGTTTACCAACGTGTGGGATTTGAACGACCTCTGTCAGTTAATAAAACAGTTAAGCCCACATTTGCATTACTTTCGGTACAACCCTCGTATATGGAAAACAAAAGTGGCCCTAAATTAGCGCCTTATGCTGGTACTTCGTAAAATGGTTTTTCTTTCTCATATTGGACAAGCGAGGAGTTTCCGCCCCGGTGGCGCAGTGGTCTAAGCGATAGCATCTGATCATTCGTCCGAAAGGGGTCCGGGTTCGAATCCCGGTGAGGCATGGACGTTTGTCTTACGGCACTGGCTCTCTCCCTTCCCTGGAACCAGTGACCCTAAATTGGGGACGGGCGACTGCTTATGGCCCATTGAGTTGCTCACGGTGGTCGTTAAACCTCCAATCAAAAAGAAAAAAAAAGCGAGGAGTTTAACCCAAGTCTCAAATGGCATTAAAAATATCAGTTCTAAACAGTTAATAAGATGTAAAAATATATTTAACTTTATGAGAAGGAATTTTAAATAGCAGGAAGTGAATGAAAACTGTCCAAATATTTATTCGATTTGTGACAATTAAAAAGGAAGAAAAACTGATGGGAGCTTATATGTATGTTGTCTCGCCTCTGCACGCAAATGAGTTCAGAGGCTGCTGCCCCCTCTGGCCCGACGCCAGTATTAGGTGGTATGTGTTAAAGTTAAAAAAAAAAGTACTCAAATTTAGGCCTTTTTTTTAAAGTAAAAAAAAAAGAAGTAAGATTATCAATTGTACCCTAGGGAAACTAATATGAATCTCCACTGACACAATCAGCATCTACCAAAACTAATCAAAACTCAAAATAAATATCAGTCATTCTGAAAAAGCGTGTTACGGTAATCGTGGTGCAGATCATCAGTATGTCATTATTTACAAGGTCACCAAGGTTCAGCAATGATCACGAATTACAGCCATCCTTGCACACCTTTCACCTTGGATCTAACACAGCATGCAGAGACAGATGCATTTAAAACCACTCTTCGCTCGAATAAAGAAACAAAATGTCCGCTGTGCGTGCAGGGACTGTGAAGAAAATAACCTAATGCACGTACGTAAATGCTGTTAGTAATGATTACAAATAGTTTCAGCCTCGTTTGGAGCGTGATGCTCGGGGAATTGAAGAGCGAATTGGGTGGAGATTAGGAGGTAGAAAATTGATTTTGAATCCCCCATACAAGGCGCTTCGTTTAAATGCGATTCCACATCGAAAACCGGTAAGAATTCGATAAATTATCAACTTCGTGTTGCATGTCGTATTTTTTACCCCCTAATTTCTGTTTGACATAACTGGAGAATGAAACATTTCTTAAAGAGATGAATAGCAAATTATGACTATTTCCTATTCAATTCCTTTATTGTGAATTTTTTCTTTACAGTTCACTAATTTTTTTTTCGAAATGAAAAAAAAACCATCGCATATAGTTTCTCATCTTACCACATTCGGTTAAACTTGTAGCGTATTATGCTCCGCGGCTTCATGTTTCCTCCCTGCAAAGAAATATTGCTCCTCATTGCTTTACTTGTCTTAAGCCACTGTTGCCATCCATTTCTTGTGATGCATAAAAAAAAAAAAAGATTTAG
Source organism: Macrothele yani (assembly GCA_039090855.1). NCBI lineage: Eukaryota > Metazoa > Arthropoda > Arachnida > Araneae > Macrothelidae > Macrothele > Macrothele yani. The sequence continues at coordinate 124,542,039 of CM076996.1, forward strand.
TTGCACAACGATCTGCTAAACAAACTATGTTCACGCACGCAAGTTAGGAAATTACGAATCCAAAGCTTACATTATCTACTGCATGCCACATCCTGATGGTATCACGCTGGACATTTTTTTTCGTTTCTAGACGTTGAGTCTGGGATATGATAAAAACAACTCATGCTTCCTTTCAGGATTAATACCAAAAGTAGAAACAAACACCAGATAAATAAAAACGAGAAACAAAGCTGCAATTTCAGAGGCATGAGATTTTACGAGCTTCCTTTTCCATTAAAGAGTGTTGTTCTTAAGCTTGGCTTTCCTTAATGAGATCTAAATCAGACGGAAATTAAAAAAAAAAAGTACAAGAAAGATGTCACCGAATTTTCGGTTGTAACGAGCGTGTCTTTTGAATCCGTTCTGACGCAAATTAAATTTATCAAAGCTATTCAAACTAATGGAACCGGTATGGAAAACAGTATCTGACCTAAGAAAAGTTTTTCAATCGGGTTTTTTATTCCCGCAGATATTACTATAAACCGAATCGAACTTTCGCTCTTTGGTTGCAGACTTGTGCGTTAAGAAAAATTTCAAATTATATGAAAAACATTTCGCAGCGGAAACGCTCTCCAACAAAGAATTTTTCAAGTCTGACTCTTAGAAGCAGAGATATCGGCAAATATAAGATATGCATCTACGCCCCTGCCAGGAAAACTATGCATTATTTTAAGAAGAAAGTTTTCTCAAAAGGTTTTTCGATTGAGCGGTATCGGTCCACGAAAGAATTTTTTCAGTCGAGTTTCCAGGAGCTCAGATTTTGCAGCAAGTACATCAGAAGCAGAAATTAACACTTATGCCCCTGGCGGCCAAACCATTTTTTTTTTACCAAAAATTAGAAATTATATGCAAAAGGTTTCCAATCAGGAGCTGTATATCCGCAGAAAGAATTTTTCAAATCGGAGTTTTACAAGCACAGATATCGAGGGAAAGGCAATTTACTTTTACGTCCCCTGGCGATAAATCTATGCGTAACTTGAAAAAGTGGCTATACCTAAAATAATCTTAGACAAATGGAATCGAAAGGTAAAAAACAAAATTTTCAATCGGATGTTTAAAGCCAATATATTGAATAAAACGTATTTTGAATTCGATATCTGCATTTACGCCCTCTAGCGGCAAAACTGCATCGTAAAAAAAACGAATGCAAGGATCATCATTCAGACATTTCAAGCTTCTCAATGCAAAAAGAATTTTTCAAATCGGACAAATACAGATGTAGTTGCAGAGATATGGTGTCCACGGACGGACAAACCGGTAACATTAGCACGATCGTTTTTGCAAAAGACGTGCTAAAAAGATCAATTTCTCAAATCTAATTATAAACACAGGGTTACTTACCTCCAGTAAAATTTAAACACCGAATTTTAAAACTAGTATTTTTTTTATTTTTTTTTACTGGTATTTTTTTCATGAGAATGAATGAGGAAAAACCTTAGGTCGTTATTGCGAAGGGCCTGATGAAGAGGATGTGTTTTCATCAAAGAAGAAATTGTCCATTATAAACAATACTTTAGCAGAGAATAAAAATTTTTGTTTTTCATACAACGCAGACTTTCACCCAGCTAACCTGGAACACCGTGACCTCTATTGTTTTGCAGTTTAGAGCCAACTATGACCGGCAAATCGTCCGGTGCTCGAGCCCGGTCCCACCTCCGACGAAAGGTCAAAAGTCAGGTCCTCAGACCACGCGACCATCGAGGCGGCAACTTCCCCAGCCTAAGAGACTATCTTGAAAAAATTCCAAAGTTACAGAGCTATGTCCAGTAACAGAAAAGGGGCTGTTTATATTTAACTAGATTGTCAGCACGTATTTTGTAAAAAAAGATCGTGCTTACGTTATCGGTTTGTCCGTCCGTCTGTGGGCACCATCTCTGCAACTATTAGTCCGATTTGGAAAATGCTTTTTGTATTGTGATGCTTGAAATATGCTGATAATGATCCTTCATTTAGTTTTTTTTTTTTTTTACGATCTACAGTTAGCCGCTAGATGGCGCAAGTGCAGATGTTATCGAATTCAAAATACATTTTATTCTATATTTGCTTCTAACCATCAGATTGAAAAAAATATTTTACCTTTCGATTTTATTTGTCGAAGAGTATTTTAGGTATAGTCAGTTTTACAAGTTACGCATAGATTTTCCGCTAGAGGGTGTAAAAAATAAATTGCGCTTCCCCGATATCTCTACTTCTAAAACTCCGATTTGAAAAATTTTTCCTTCAGCAGATATAGATATCTCCTGATGTGAAATTTTGTGCATATAATTATATAATTTTTGGTAACTAACGGTTTGGCCACCAGGGGGCGTAAGTGTTAATTTATGCTTCTGAAGTATGCGCCACAAAATCTGAGCTAAAACTCGATGAAAAAATCCATTCGTGGACCGATGCCACTCACATCGATAAACCTTTTCGGAATATTTTCTTCCTTAAATATTGCATAGTTTTTCCGCCAGGGGGAGTAGATACATCTGTTTTTTGTCCATATCTCTGCTAATTGTCCGCTTTGAAAAATTCCTTTGATAGTTTCTGGTGCCACACGTTTTTTATATAATTTCAAAAGTTTCAATTCATACTTTCCGCTAGGTGGCGTCAAGGTAAATTGTGTGTTCCCCAAGTATCTGCTTCTAAATCTCAGATTTGAAAAATTCTTTTTTTGCTCTGGATACAGCTCCTGATGGGAAATGTTTTGCATATAATTTCTAATTTTTGGTAAAAAATGGTTTGGCTACCAGGGAGGCGTAAGTCTTAACTTCCGCTTCTAACGTATTTACAACAAAATCTGGTCTAAAATCTTGATTGAAAAATAATTCGTTTGTGGACCGATAACTACTCACGTCGATAAACCTTTTCGGAATATTTTCTTCGTAAAATAATGCATGGTTTCTCCGCCAGGGGGCGTAGATATACATCTTTTTGTCAAAATCTACTTCTAAGAGTCAGATTTGAAAAATTCCTTTGTTGGATAGCGTTTCCGGTGCGAAATGCTTTTCATATAATTTCAAAATTTTCAAGTAAATCATAGAATTTCCGCTAGGGGGCGTTAAGGTATTTTACGTTTTCCCCAATATTTCTGCTTCTAAAACTCCGATTTGTAAAGTTTTTTCAGCACTGGATACATCTGATGGAAAATGCTTTGCATATAATTTCTAATACTTGGTAACGAATGGTTCGGACACCTGGGGACGTAAGGATTTATTTCTGTTTATGATTTATTTGCAGCAAAATCTGAGCTGAAAAAATTCTTCCCTGGACCGATACCGCTCACATCGAAAAACCTTTTGAGAATAATTTCTCCCTAAAATAATGTATGTTTTAAATGCATATCTAATATTTGTGGATATGACAAGTGGCGTAGATGCATATTTAATATTTGTCGATATCTCTGCTTCTAAGAGTCCGATTTGAAAAATGCTTTCCTTTGTTGGAGAGCGTTTCCGCTGCGAAATGTTTCTCATAATTTTAAAAATTCTTAGCGCACAAGTCTGCAACCAGAGGGCGTAAGTTCCCGTTTCCGTCTATAAGAATATCTGCGGGATTAAAAACCCGATTGAAATACTTTCTTCTTCCGCCAGATAATACTGTTTTTCCATACCGGTTCCATTGACTTTGAATAGCTTTGATAAATTTAATTCGCGTCAGAACGGATTCTTTTTTTTTTTTTTTGATCGGAGGTTTAACGACCACCGTGAGCAACTCAATGGGCTATAAGCAGTCGCCCGTCCCTAATTTAGGGTCACTGGTTCCAGGGAAGGGAGAGAGAGAGCCAGTGCCGTAATACAAACACAACATCCATGCCTCACCGGGATTCGAACCCGGACCCCTTTCGGACGAATGATCAGAGGCCATCGCTTAGACCACTGCGCCACCAGAACGGATTCAAAACACGTGCTCATGACACCTGAAAATTTGGTGTCATCTTTCTTGCACACCACGAAGACAAACGTAGCGCCATGCAAACTGCAGGGTTGGTGCACACGTACAAGTTATGTAAATGATTGCATTTGCAGGCCAATCGCACGAACGGCGCGTGAGATATAAGCGGACAACCAGCCCGTGAAGCCATCAGGAGCCGCGGATGGCTTAGTGGTTAGCGAGTCAGACTATCAATGCAAGGTCCTCAGGTTCGAACCTCGGCTGATCCTTCAGAGACGGTGTGAATTATTAACAATCGCTGAATATCCGCCGTGCATCGGACGAGCACGTTAAGTGATGGCCTCCAGGCTGGACCCACTGGTTAAATGGGTATCCTTTCCTACGCCCCCCTGAAATTCTCTCACCCCTCTATGTGCAACATGGTACTTGTACGGTGGCGCCATCTATTGTACTCTAATCTCACTACAAACTGTTCTGTCAAAGTCGCTAGACTTGCTCTCATTCCTTCAGTTTCTGCGTCCCGCCCAAAAGGCGATCTCGCTGTAGGTGCGGCTGGGACCTAAACTCTACTCACTGTGGACGGAAGTCCTACAAGAAAATGACAAAGACTGGGCTGTCACGAGAAATTTTTTACGAAAAAAAAAAAGTGAAGCCATCAGTCGAGACGTCGTCACGGCCGCGAGAAGTGAGTGGTTCTCTTGTAACCGTGTCTGGAGGACGAACAAGGACTGCCAATGCCGTTAAGACACAGTCATAGGCGATTTCGTCAAACGGATGAGTTCACGAGATGTGTCATCATAAGCCTTCGTACCGCAGGATGGTTCTTGCGTCGTATTGCGGAAGCAACGTGATTCCACAACTGTCGGTCTCAGGAAGGATCTGTACGGTCGTCGTAGGGGTATCGGCGCACGGAAACTGACGTCCAAACTCACCGATCGTCGCATCACGTCATTCCATAGCGAACCTACAAAGCCACAACGGGCGACATTTTGCGGAGTGCACGGGAAGGCTTCGATGTTCCCATATCGTCGAGGATAATGTCGCGCTGATTGGATGCGTCTGGTTTGCTGTCCAGCCACCCGCTGCGAAGGCTACCCTTAACAACGAGTTATTGTCACCGCTTGGCGTCGCTCCAAAGCTGCGTGGGGTACCGTATGAAACTGTGATGTTCAGCGACAAATCGCGGTTATCTCACCACGGATGATCACCGTGTGAGAGTCTGGAGGCGACGTGGCCAACGGGCGGATTCCTCCGCCATTGTGGAGCGCCACACGGCCCGGCAACGTGAAATCATAGTGTGGGGTGCTACCAGCTCCAACAGCCGCTAGAACGCATTACGGGCACATTGACGGCACGTCGCTATGTTGACAAGGTCGTATCTGCATAGCATCCCAAACGCCGTTTTTCAATAGGATAACGCCCGGCCGCATACCGCTCGGATCAGCCTGAATGCTTTACACGGTGTGCAGATGCGTCCGTGGCCAGCACGATCCCCCGACCTCTGGCCCATCGAGCATCTGTGGGACATGATTGGACGTCGGTTGAGTACCCTCCCACCCTCGCACGATGAAGATGAACTGTGGACTCGGATCAACAACACATGATCCACGATACCCCAGGACTCTATTAGGACTCTCTTTGCCTCGATACCACGTCTGATTCAACGCTGTATCGCCCAAAATTGGGGCCACACTTCTTATTGATCATCGTGTATATTCGGCCACTGGAGCCTAGTCTGTATGTGGCAATTAAATCATTTGTTCAGGGCCTACTTGGCTACCTGCGTGTGCAGTTTGGTCTATTTTCGAGCATTTCTTCATGGTGTGGCATTTTCTCTGTCAGGCAGAGTATGTTACTGTTATCGGGAGGAGGAAACTCGATATTAAGGAAAATTTAAAACTTATTTTCATCTCAGTCTAAAACAAATTTTTACCAATAAACTAGAAATTTGACAAATGCTACCCAGTGGGATCTCATTTTTTACGGGAAAATTGGAAAACATACGAACAACCTTTGTCTTGCTTATTTCTGTCCCAATTAAAACTGATTTTTCCATCCTCGCTTTTAGAAAGGAAAATATTCTGTTTACTGACGAAAGCGATATATGCGCTTCTAGAAGTCGCAATTTATGGGGATGAATTGCAGTAAAACTATGAAGTTACAGACATTAAGACGACCCTGCAATTAAGAAAACAGTTCCCATAAACTGAATCTTGAGATAAATACCTTAGACTTTGCTAGCAAACACACACTGGCAATGGTGCACAAAATTAATTGCACTTGACAATTAATTTTCTGTGATGACACTGAAAAATACATGGCATGCAGAACCCATTACTGAATCGTATGATTTAATACTATCTGGAACAGACGCCGGAGAAAGCATTTAATATTCTCCCTGGCTGAAATCTATAATTTCAGGTCTGCAAAAAATGAAAGTGTGCATGCTAAATTGCACGAGATTTTTGCAGAGCTGCTTTCAGGATCAGATTGTAGCAAAAAACTGATGGCGTTTTGAGAGTTTCGTAAACTTGTTATAAGGTAACATTTTTTGCTGAAAATTCGACAAAATATACTTTACTCAGACTAAAAATCGCTCTTTGTGAACGGTTTTGTCACACTAGTGAGACTATCGTTTATGAAAGCCAAATGCCCAACAATTACACACGCTGTTTATTGACTGTATAAAACACCCTATTGATTGAATGCGTGAAACTGGCTGGCGGGTACTTCAAATGTTGCTGTAATGAAAGATTCAGTCAGCATAAAAGTAGGCTCAACCAAATCCAACCTATTCATGGGTCAAGATTCTCTCAGATTGATTTAGGTCAGGTCAACTTCCTTGACCAGATGTTTTGACGTTTCATATGTCAAATGAATTACGCCTCTATAAATGAAAATAACGTATTTTCACTTAGTTTTGTGTTTCAAACTCTTCCGACGTTTCCATTGACACAGGGAAAATTGCCAATTCGCTGAAGTATTAATTCGTCAACATAACGTGATAAATACGAATAACCGTGTTAGTTTCTTTAATGTTTAATATTGTTTATTTAAATAATAAGACAGGATCATTTAACATGGAGCCACGAGGTTTTTCGCAATTAAATTTCGTACACACATGCAGAAAATTTTGTTACAATTGAATGTTCACTATTTTTTTTTCCAGGAGTTTAAGGGCCATAATGAGCAGTTCTAAGGGTTATCTAATGGGCAGTCGTCAACCCTAATTTTTCCTTCCCTGGAACCATTGACCCTAAATTCGGGACGGGCGACTGCCTATAGCCCATTGAGTTGCTCACGGTGGTCGTTAAACCTCCAATCAAAAAAAAAACCTAATTTAGGGTAACTGGCTCAAGGGAAGGGAGAGTGCCAGCGCCATTAGTCAGAGACCATCTCGAAAGAATCAGAATCTAGCGCCTCTAACCGCTCAGCCACCGGGTTCCGATAAATTTTCTATTTTTACCATTTTGTTAGCTGCTGCGCGCGTTTCTGATACTCCTTGATTTAGGCCTCTATTGATTCATACTCTTTATTCAATGTCTAACCTAAGTTAAAGCGTTAAAATCTTATGATACAAAAATAAATATTTTAAATAAACTCTCGGAATACATTCAGTGTAGAAATAGAACAAACTTTTAATTGGCGGATGCTTGCTGATATTAAAGTCACTTCCCGAAACCACATTTCCGATCGTCTGTATTGCTTTCCAAGAGGTACAAGTCATATATCCCGGGCGTCAGTCACCTTCACTATGCTACTGACAGAAATACCTGAAATTGCAACTAAACCAGGACGCTGGGCAAACTCACTAAATCAGCCTGAATATAGGTAAGTTATGTGTACTTAATTATAAACTGATTTGATGTATAAACTTATCGAGTTCACGCCGAAGAGCCAAAGCATATGATGTCAATACTCCACGTGCCGCCAAAACAGCTCTTACACAGTGAGGAATCTTGTGAGGGGGCGCAATACTCTAATCTGATTTAAAATTAACTTTTTTTTTTTTTTTTAGGTTTAACGATCACCGTGAGCAACTCAATGGGGCCAATGATTCCCAAACTTTTTCGATTCTCGACGCCCTTGCAGAATCCAGGTTTCCCCAAGGCGCCCAATGTCAAATCCTAAGAAGTATACTTTGCCTATGTCAAATTCTAACAAGAACACTTAGGTAAAAATAAATAAAACACGTATTGAAGATCACAAAAAAATGTAATTGAAAAAATTCAACTAATTATAAGTAGTGGGATGGATTGGCATGCTGATCACCGCACATTTTCTCAAATCTTGGAATCAAACTGGACACAGTCATCTGCATTTTCTTCTCCACATTGATTTTCGCGCGATACTTAGCTTTTTATCACTGTGATAAAAAAACCCTAAGTAAAGGGATCGGTTTTAACTGTTCAGTAAAAACCGATCCATTTTTAAAAATACATACGAGAAGAAAAACTTTAAAAACTTCACTTAATCACAACAATATTCAGTTGATACGCCGAAAGCTTACAAACGCCGAAACTATGCGACAGAGCATCAACATAACAGACTGCTAACCGCCAAACGAGTCACAAATGGCGACGGATGAGCATATTTGAAGGATCTGGTGACCTCGAAAAATCTGGACTGAGAGCCTTATTTCTAGACGCTCGGAGAACGAGGGAGGAATGTTTATCAGAAGCACGGATGCTGGTACGAAAGCTCAGGTTACTTCCAGTTGCGGCCGTTGGGCTGCAATCGTGCGGGGAGAAGGCTCACGCTTGTAACATCGTAGAGCGCCATCTAGTAACCATTTGTATAGTCTTCTGCAAACAGTTACAATTAAGTGAAATAATGGTTTGCACCAGGTCCGCAAGATGTCGCGATCTATCACATTTAATTAAAAATGGAGATATAATTATGAAAATTTTGTTATATTTCGCGGCGCCCCTGCGAGGAAAGCCGCGGCGCACACTTTGGAAACCTACTGCAATGGGCTATAAGCAGTCGCCCATCCCTAATTTAGGGCCACTGATTCCAGGGAAGGGAGAGAGCCAGTGCGTAAGACAAACGCAACATCCATGCCTCAGAGGGATTCGAACCCGGACCCTTCTCGGACGAATGGTCATAAGCCAGCCCTTAGACCACTGCACCACCGGGGGCGGCGATTTAAATTGGAATCTAATATTTTGTACGAGTTTCTGGTAACATATCGTTGGGGCCATACTTCATTTGTCCATTTAAAGTATTTGCTTATATGTTTCGCTAGTTTTGATGATCTTGACAGCTTAAAATTCTCATTTCTTCCTCAGTGTACTAGAGATGTTAGTTGAACACATTCAGAATTGAAGGCGGTTGCACGTACGTTGCAAAATAAAGATATTCACATTGAGGATTCTCTGGGGGCTGTTCTATAATTACTGTAACTGCGAGCTTCCATTATCAGCTTCGTTCGGCCACTTTGATGTGCTACCGAAGGGCCGAACTTCGAAACTGTTGGGGGGGGGGAAACTGTAAAAACCCTATGTAGATGATATTTTGGTATTGTGGAACCATCCTTTGGAATACCTACCAACATTTGTATCTGAGTTATCAAATGTACTTAACACTATAAAGTTTACTGTAGAATGTGAAGGTACTTATAATTTACCATTTCTAGATATCATGCTTACTAGAAACCCATCTAAATCAACTATTTGTTCTTCAGTATATAGAAACCCAGAATTAGATACGATACTAATACATTGGGCATCGGCACACCCATGGAGCTACAAGGAATCATCGATATCTTTTCTTATAAGAAGAGCTTTCACTCATTCGTCCACCACAGCTCTTCGAAAGCAAGAAATGAATACCATTTATAATATCACCCGTAATCACGGATATTCAGATGAAACCATACATAGGATAGTAGCCAAAATCAAAAGGAACAGGACTACAACATTAACATCTGTGTATGAAGAAAAACATAGGAAATACATTGGTTCTCTCCCCTTTGTACCGAAATTGGGCTATTCCATGAATACAATGTCATAAATGCGATTTTGATATTGGAATAAACACAACTAACATTAAGTCCTTACTTCTGAAAGACAGAGACCCTGTACCTTTTTATATGAAACATGGTGTATATGTTATCCCTCTTAACAGCATAGAAGAAAATGAACAACAAAAAGTGTACATAGGCTCCACTTTTCGTTCAATATCAGCTAGATTAAAAGAACATAAATATGATGTTAAAAATAGAGATACAACCACAGCTTTAGCACGACTTGTAAACCAAGGTAATTATCTTCCTGCCTGGAACGAGATTAAAATTCTCAACACACACACACACCAAAATCTAGATCAACTTTAAGATTTGTTGAGAGTTTGTACATTATGAAATATGGGAATACAGCATGTAATGATAATTTACCAGAATTTATACCTGTACCGTGGAAAACATACTTGGGTTGTCCTTCTGAAAGCAGGACAGTGTGGCATGGCGCATTGTCTTGTGAAAGAAGGACATACTCTAGGGGAATATGGTTGCTTGAAAGAATATACCTGGTCTGCAGTCATGTTTAGGCAGGTCGTAGATGTCAATTTCTTGCACATTAATGACTAGAACCAGAGTTTCCCAGCAGAACATTGACCAAAACATTAAGAATTCCTCCACCGGCTTGTTTTCTTCCCACGGTGGATCCCTGATGCTAACACTTCTCCAGGTAAACACGGCCGTTCACATGGTGCAACAGGAATCGAGATTCATCGGACCAGACGAGCTTCGTCCGATCATTCGAGGTAAAGTTTTGATGCTCGCGTGCCCATTGAAGGCGCTTTCGAAGACCAAACGAGGCTAGCCTGGGCACTCGGAACGGCCTGCGGCTACGCAGCCCCATTTTCAGTAGGGTTCGATGTACTGTGGGTTGTGACATTAATCCCGTCACCAGCATTTACCTTAACAGCAAGTTGCGCCACAGTATCCCTTCTGTTGGCTCGTAGAACATGGGATAACCTTCGCTCACCTCTAGCATGGACGAGCCGCGGTCTGCCCACACCCTGCCGGCGGTTCGGGGTATTTTACTCCTTGGACCACTTTTTGATCGTACTAACCACGGATGACCGTGAGCACCCCTGAAGCCTTGCCATCTCGGAAATGCTCTGATCCAGTTGTTTGGACATTGCAATTTGGCCTTTGTCAAACTCGCTTAAGTCCGCTGCCTTTCTCATCTGAAGAACAAGAACTTCAACCACAGAGTAGGAGACTCAGAGGTTAATCTTCCAAAGAGACTGATGACAACGATTTGGCTTCGAAGATCTCAATCGAAGAGCAATAGAACAGCCCTCCAGTGGACGGACATGGAACTAAAACGTCAAGCCGTAACCGCCTGCCTTTTCTTCAAGAGTTTACAACTCTTTCCGCGGTGCTACTTATATAGCCACTGGTACCGTATCACGTGACAGACGCTATCGTAGTTTCATGTCCGACTACTGGGGTGCTGTCTTAAACACGAGAGTTGGACCTCTCTCTCTCTCCTCCACTGTGACTTGAACAGAGCTCAGTATGAGGTGCTATTTATAGTTTCATGACCATCACACGCGCTGTCATTTACCTGCAGTTGCTTTGATTTGCATAAAGACGCGCTGCATAATATTTTCGCTCTTCGGTGTAGGTATCAAAGTTATCTAGGGCACAAGTATTGGCTCGATTTCTCTCTTTTGTTGACTCATCCAATCGAAAACGTTGCGTGTAACATTGTTATACCCGCCTCCCTCTTCGAAAAGCTCACCTTTTCGAATTCGTTGACAACTTCATTAAAAAATATAGTTGAAGACCAAAGAATGGAAGAGAAGCTGAAGACCTTTTTTATATGATTGCGATTTCTTTTTTTTAAGTTGCACCTCCTAGGTTGCTAAAAGGTCATGGTATATGGTAATGATTTCGCGGAGATCAAAAGAATAACCTCTTTATTATCACTACGCTCCGATAATTTCTATTTAGTTCAACAATTTTTCGAACTGAATGAGTTTTTAATTGTCACGATTAAACATAGCTATGCTTTTAGCAGTTAGGCTAGTATTAAGCATTACGATACTAGTCACCTGAAGTATTCGAAACATGGGCAACTTTTATACGTAATGACGCACATGATACTACAAACTGGATAGTGAGTATGCTTATATCAGTGGCGTATATAACTGTATAGTTAGTGTATGCTTATATCCCCCCACCCCCAGTACTGTTATTTAAAATTTGCGAAGTTTAATTTTTATTTAACAGAAATATTTTTTTAATTTTTCACATGCTATTGCCAACATGATACCAAATAATTATGAGGAAAAGGATTTGAACACTTATTTGTACATGAACTCCATTCTTCTTTCCTTTTGTGTTGAATTTGAGTTACGTTTTCATAAAATGTTTCTTCTGAGTACTTTTTCATATTTAAAAAGAATGTTTTCCTCTATTGTCAAAACAGCCAAGTTGCTCGAATGTAAATGTCCTTGTGTGGCTGTAAGATATATCTTGATACGTTTTAATGCAGAAAACCTTAATTCGACAGTTCCAGTTGATGGAAACTTTAATATTAGGTCTGCTAATTTTTGTACTCCTCACTAAACACTATGTCCAATTCATTCAACAAGTAATGTCACTTACTGATTTGTTTTTGTATTCATCAAGGGAATAAAACACCTTTATAGTTCATTTTTTAGTCGAACTGTATCAAAACTTGAAGCATAGAGTTCTTTAAGCTCTGATAGTAGATGTTTAGGGAAGCGTGAACAAAATTTATCAAAACAGTTCGAATCCAACTAAGCCACGAATTTAAGATATCTCTGATTTTAATTCATTGACACTTCACAAAAACAAACAACTCATGCGAAACACGTGCTTGAGCATGCGAGTGACAGGTAGTCTAAGTCTCTTTTCTAAGCGAACCGTTGCCCAAAGCAATGGCTCATCCCCCTCCACCCGCTCAGTCATGTTGTCATGGAAACGCTAGCAGGCGATCGTATGGAAGGTATTCGAATGAGAACAAAGAAGACTCTGGAAGAGCTGGTTGCGTTGGGCCGTTGGGTCTTCGCTCGCCAGACTGAGCCAAAGAAGCGAATCCGCACGCGTTTTTTTTTCACAGCGAAAGCATCGACTTATCTTAATTTGTGTATATTTAATTGACTTTGATTTGTTCATACTCTGGGCTTCGCAGCTAGCCTCGAATATACGCCACTGGCTTATATTACACGTCATGAACATTCGAAAAACAGTTTTTATAGAAGTTTTTCAGTGAAGTGGATATAGAAATTTCAACAACCCTGAGTTCCAATCTTCACTTGTTTGGTTTACCTCGCCTCTACCATTGCTCTTTGCAAATAGGCCTGTTGGTTCCATTCTTGTGGAAGAACGTATGAGTCACAAAACATGGAGCTAATCTCTGCTTAACATCCTTGCTCAATTTCTTTGAAAACTGCGGCATTTGTCCTCGATTCCACCCAACGCACACCCTATGTTTATCTTTAATACACATTTCAAATCTCAGGTTTTCCTTTGTTACGTCTCTACAAGAAAATGTTTAAATTATCATTACCTCATAGGAAGCAGACTAAAGCAACGATATAATTTACGGTTCAAATTTTAAGTCATCACCAGTTTTTATCAATACGAAAACAATAGAATTATTCACCAATCGTGACGGTCACTACAGTCAGTGCTTTTTTTTTTCTCTGAATAATTAACATTGTTCGCTTACAGAACATGAATAAGTTTTAGCAACTGTGGAGATAATACTTGTAGGTGCAGCTTAATTTCAGTGGGAGAGTACTCTAAATACATTTCACAGTGATTTGGGCCAGCAAAAAGGAATTGCCGATTCTTATTTTCCTGTTTCAATAAAGCAAATTCGACGATGTTGCTACGCACAAGGTCGTCAAAGAAGTGTATGCTATTAAGAAGAGGAAATGATATTCGTTAGGACGGTTTGCAGCAACGGAAATTATTTCGACTTGTTTTCTTAACAGTTTGCATCAATTTGTAAATAGCTGCTCGAAAAATCTGCCAATTTACTTTTTTTTTCTTTTTGATTGGAGGTTTAACGACCACCGTGAGCAACTCAATGGGCTATAAGCAGTCGCCCGTCCCTAATTTAAGGTCACTGGCTCCAGGGAAGGGAGAGAACCAGTGCCGTAAGACAAACACAGCATCCATGCCTCAATAGGATTCGAACCTGGATCCCTTTCGAACCAAATGATCAGAAGCCATCGCTCAGACTAATGCGCCACCGAGGAGGCCATCTTCTTAGGGACTCTCAGACTGACTCTTTAAACACTATCAGGAAATACAATATACTGCCCATAAAAGAGCTTTATGAATTCAAATTAATTACATTTATGTTTAATAGAATAAAAAGGAACGTTTGCACAGATTTATTGACATTGCATTTTTATAACACACGCTGATTATTATCGACCAAATTTTGCTAGAACTAATCTTGCACTAGGTAATGTGAGCTCTGGCGATCCAAGAGTGTGGAACGGTCTATCTGAACAAATGAAACAAATTAATTCATTTTCATTTTTTTAAAAAAGTTACTGGAGCATTTACTTCAGACTAGGTCACAAAGTGGTTAGTGTGGTTTTGAATCAATATGGTAATTTTTTTTATTTTTTTTTTTTTGATTGGAGGTTTAACGACCACCGTGAGCAACTCAATGGGGTAAAAAGCAGTCGCCCGTCACTAATTTATAATTTAGGGTCACTGGTTCCAGGGAAGGGAGAGAGCCAGTGCCGTCAGACAAGCACAACATCCATGCCTCACCGGGATTCGAACCCGGACGCCTTACGGACGAATGATCAGAGGCCATCGCTTAGACCACTGCGCCACCGGGGCGGCGAGTATCAAATTATTAAATTTGACATGCTGTCTAAAATATTGAGGACAATACATAATTCCAAGAACATTTTCTGTTATCAGAACTATGATAAACCAGTATAACATAACAAAGACGCTGAAACAAACCTCTTCCACTAAAAAATATTCAGAGCATTCTATGGAGCCCCTAAGGTGTTCAATTCATTCTACAAAAATGAATGCTGAACACTGACTGGTCACTTTATGGGCATTTTTTTCTTTTCGGGGAGGAGGTAGTGTTAACGATCACTGTGAGCAACTCGATAGGCTGTTAGCAGTCGCCCGTCCCTAATTTAGGGCCACTGGCTCCAGGGAAGGGAGAGAGAGCCAGCGCCGTAAGACAAACAACATCCATGCCTCACGGGATTCGAAACCGGGCCCATCTCGGATGAATAATCAGAAGCCATCGCTTAGACCACTGCGCCAGCCTTTTGGGTGTTGAAAAACCATAAAAACGTACACCAGTGTGGAGGATCGACCCACGGTTCCGGTTGGTCATTCAACCTAAGGGTTCTGGAAACAAAACCAGTGAGTTCAAGTCTTTTGGTCAAGGTCACACAGAACTAGGTGGAACCTCAACAATATTAATACTGAAGCTAAATTCCATGTCAGCTTCTCAGATTCATAGAGGCCCATGTTGCTGTCGTGGGCGGCATTGTTTCCCAGTGAAGCGCCTCGTGGAGGCAAACTCCTCACAATGATCGCCGAATGCAAAAACTATCGTGGTACTCGGCTGAGTGTGCCAAGGAAAGTGCTCGGAAACGTCGTTATTGATAACGTACGAGGTTTTACACCAGAAAACGTATGGGATGTATAGGGTGGTTTTATGCCTAATAAGGGCTGCACTAACCAAATTTTTGCATTACGTATGATGATTGAAAAGTATATTCGTTGGTGAGAAAGCAATCTACTCCCTTCACAGATTTATAGGAAGCTTGTGATGATGGTGCAAACAGGATCATTGTGTGGAAGGTCTTTAATAAATGTAGTACAGCTGGGAATCTGCTCAATAGTGTGAAAGCCATACATGTATGCTGACAATACAGCATGTGTACGAATGAATGGTGTTTCATCAAATGGTTTTCTATAGGCTAGGTTGTTTAAAGTCACCATGGCTGTTTAATGTACATTATATTGGAGTTTGGAGCTGGCAGTGCACCGGACACCCCTTCAAAAGCTAATGAACGGATCCACTGCGTTGTTAAGATCCGCGGTACAGTTGCAAACTGTATAAAACCAAGCCTGCAGCTGACCGCGATCATATCGCACTGCGAGGTTGAGTGAAAATGTCGCTGAACTGACTTTGAGAAAGGAAAGATTGTTGGGTGTTATATTAGTGGGTTGTCCATAAGAGAAACCGCGAGGAGTTTAAACAATACCCAAGTCAACTGTTTTGGATGTACTGAATGATTGGAAGACACGTGAAGCAGCAAAACGTACCGGCAGACCAAAGAAAATCAGTGATAGAGGACGTCGAACCCTCAGGAGAGTCGTTACAGCTAATCAACGGAGTACTGCACAAGACCTCAGTGTACAGGTGAGTAAAAATGTTGGAACCTTGGTATGTACATGTAACATTTGCAGAGAACTTCATTCCATGGGTTACCGTGGTCGTGCGGCTGCTCATAAGACTTTCATCTCCATTCGGAATGCTACCCGTTGTTTAGCATAGTGTAAAGAACATTTATCGTTGACCGTAGATCAAACGGGTCCTATAGACTGATGAATCCAGATACACGATCCATCAGTTGGATGGCAGTGTGTGGGTATGGCGGCAGCCAGGGTAACGCTATTTAGCACAGTGTACTGTTCCTACGGCCAAGTTTGGAGCTGGCAGTGTACTCGTGGGGGGTGTTTTTCGTGGTATGGTCCCCAGCACATTGGGTTATATCGTGGACAAACCTGTTAACCAGCACGTATACCTCAAAATTCTGGACAATTATACCCTACCAGCTCTGTGGCAATACTATGGAACCGAGCCATAAAACAAGGACTGTTACGGCGTGGTTTGGCGATAATTCCGTATCGTGTGTGGACTGGATAGCTCAGAGCCCTGATCTTAATCCCATAGAGCACCTATGGGATGAATTGAGCGCCGCATAAGAAGTTTGGAACCAAGGCCTACTACTAAGCAACAGTTAGTGGCAGCGTTATGTACTGAATGGAAACGTATACCTATCGCTGTGTTCCAAAACCTTGTCGAAAGCATGTCTCGAAGGGTCAGTGCATGCAATAAGGCCAAAGATGGACCTGCACAGTACTAATGTATGTCAATAAAGGCTATGTTGTGTTTCTCTTCTAGGTGTCCCGTGACTTGTCAGTATATTGTATTTATAGATGGGTGATGCCAAAACAGACAAGACTGGTTTATGACACAGCGTTGTTGCAGAGAGCAAAAGTGAGTTGCAGGGTATGTTTGTCCCAGATGTTCGAAATTTGTATGAAATTCAAACTGAGTACAAAATAAGGAAAAAAATCAAAGTTATACGTTTTAGAGCAAAGAACTGTCAATTCTGAATGCAAGATCAGTCTAAATGGCGGAAATAGACCAGGTGAATGAATTTGTATATTTAGGAAGCATGTTTGACAGAGGAAACAAATTAAATGGTGAAATTAGTAGGCGAGTGAATTGATCTTTGAAAGTCAGCTACATTAGGAATAATTTCATGGGAATGGCTGTGTATGAAAGTATAATTGTTCCTACTCTGATGTACTGCAGTGAAACCTGTGTACTGCAGTGAAACCTGTGTACTGCAGTGAAACCTGTGTACTGCAGAAGAGACAGTTGTTTGTGTGCTGGATAGGTTAGTTTGTATGCAGACACGTTCTGATCATGTGAGGAACGAAGATTTGTTACAGATGTGTAATATGTTAAGCAAAATGTTAGCACGATGAATTCAAATATTCTTAGGTGGTTTGGTTATGTTGATAGAATGAGAGCTGAGATGCTTCCAAAAATAATTTATTCAGCCCAAGTGGCAGGAAAGAAAGGTAGAGAAAGGCCAAGGAAATCATGGAAGGACCCGATTCAGGAATGTACGCGTATGAGAAAAAGATCAGTATGAAGAACAAAACGTCCTGTGTGAGATGAATATCAGTGAAGCTCAAGTTGTGTGCTGTAACGTAATGTCTTTTTCGTGAGCAAGATTGGTGTTACGCTATGTCTAAAACCATGACTAAGGAATGTTGAACTAAATAAGAATATGATGCAATAGTTCCTAATTAAGCTTTTACGGCCAGACGAAACATACAGAAGTCAGACTTACAATAACCTTTTATTGGTCCAGCACGAATTTCAGTAGAACTCCACAATATAAGACAGCAGGTAAACTTCACATTTATCTTAGCGATCGAACGTCTACACACACACAGGAGCAACTGTTGTATCGTCCTTTTTATCCATTGTTCTTATCACATTCATACGTCACTTTGACCTCAAATGTGTTGCCAACCTCATTCTTGTGAGAGAGAGAAGATATCACGTTAAGTTTGGAAGTATAAAAGAGAACAAACTCAAATTTACATAGAAAAAGGAACTAAAAATGAAAGTTATTTTAGAATATACGTCATAGTGCCGAGATCGCTGTAAATGGAGTAGTTGATACATCAACAGTGTGTAAAATCTAGTTATACATTAGTTTTTGACTTTAATCTAGCAGATGAGTTTTTTGACGAGCTAACCTTTTATATCCCAGAACCGTTGAGTGATATGAGTGTACACAGGCCCGCTTTATTATTAGATAATGGGTTTGGTCAGAAAACAGCAAGTTGATCTTCATTAAGCTCGAAACCGGTGGGATCTTTTTTTTTTTTGGTTGGAGGTTTAACGACCACCGTGAGCAACTCAATGGGCTATAAGCAGTCGCCCGTCCTTAATTTAGGGTCACTGGTTCCAGGGAAGGGAGAGAGCCAGTGCCGTAAGACAAACACAACATCCATGCCTCACCGGGATTCGAACCCGGACCCCGTTCGGACGAATGATCAGAGGCCATCGCTTAGACCACTGCGCCACCGGGGCGGCTGGGATCTCTTTACTTAATACAGTAAGAAATTCCATCAAATCCACCCTCAAGGAGGGAATGTGTTCAACAAATGTCTCACGCGGCATGGAAAAGGAATCGGAATCCTGTTTAACTACACCACGTGATGTACACACACGGACAATGAAATTTGCGCACAAAGAAGGAATCATCGGACTGAACTGAAATTTTTTGGGCGTAATGATACACATGATGGCAAAAACAGTCCATTCACCTTCAATATCGCGTCGCACCGCCTCGTGCGGTGATAATGCTGCAATACGGTCCGGCCTGGTGGCGAACAGACGCCTGATGTCCTGCGGCAGACTGACTCACACGTGTTGGACGGTGTGCTCCAAATCCCGGATAGTACGGCACGGCGGAACCCGGCGTTTCAACTGGTCCCACACATACTCGACAGAGGACATGTCCGGGGAGTGGGTATGCCATGGAAGTGTCTGGACTTGATGTAGGCAGTCCTGGGCAACCCGAGCCGTGTGCGGGCGGGCACTATCCTGCTGGTATAGCGCACCTCGAATCCCGGCTAGGAATGGGAGCACATGGGGCCGTAGGATCTCATCCACATACCGCTGGCCCGTCAATGATCCACGCACCACTACTAGAGCTGATCGGCTATGGTAGGAAATGGCTCTCCACACCATAATGCTTGCAGTGGTGGAGGTGTGTCTCTCGATAGCGAGGTTGGGATTGTGCCGTTGACCCGGGGACCTCCACACCTGGACACGATCTGTCCCCAAAACGAAGCGGCACTCATTGCTAAACGCCACACGTCGCCAATCCGTGGCGTTCCACATCGCTCCGGCCTGGCACCACTGCACACGGAGCCGGCGATGTTTTGGTGTTAATAGCAGCACACGTAAGGGGGCGCTGGGATCGCAGATTCGGTCCCGCGAGACGTGGGGAAATGGTTCGTAGAAACACCGGAGCTGCTACATCTGCCAGTATAGTGGACCGGGTCCCCGCGGGATCCGTTCGTGCCTGGCGCATTCTCCGTCGATCCTCTCTACCGGTGGTCTTTCTGGTCCATCCGGAGCAGCTCCGCCGTGTGGCAGTGCCGTCATGTGTCCATTGCTTCCAATACAGTCTGACGGTTTGGTCAGAACGATCCACGTA
The DNA here is from genome assembly GCA_039090855.1 of Macrothele yani. Classification (NCBI taxonomy): domain Eukaryota; kingdom Metazoa; phylum Arthropoda; class Arachnida; order Araneae; family Macrothelidae; genus Macrothele; species Macrothele yani. The sequence goes on from CM076996.1 coordinate 124,561,977, forward strand.
GCGGGCTATACGTCACGCAGACCACCCTGAGGTTTTCAGCCCGATGATCAGGCATCTCTCAAAGTCCGTAAGTTGCGTAAATGGAAGTCTGGCGTCTACCCTGCATTCTTGTCACTCTGTATTATTGCTTGCGTCGGGCAGTGATTTTTGCTTTCATGGGGCATCGACTACATTCCGGTTTATAAGGCTGCCGGTTCGTGCTTGCAGCACCACCGCAGGGTGTGTGGTCACACGCACTTGCACCAAACGTGTATCATTTGCATACCAGCACGCACTCTAGCAATTTACCAAGTTTCGCGGTTGTAGCATGTTTTCTTCTATGGTGCGCAAATTTCATTCTCCTTGAGTGCATACCAGACAAACATAAACTAAGTAAAAAATTGCCAAAAGTTACCCAATTCAGAATTTAAACAAAACCAAGATCCAGGCGAATGCCAATAAAAGATTTGAGGCTTGCAAAAAATTCTGGCAGCTGTCACTTGTGGCTTTTTCAAAGGCCGACACAAATCACAACTCTCATTTCTACACAGACAAAACACGTGTGGGTTTCTCCAATGTCCCTCAGACAGGCTTTCGAATTTCATCCATCTCTCATTGTCTTCCTCTCCCTTGGAATTCAGTCTTATTTCAGTTGCCCAACGTGATCAGTTTTTCTAACTTTAAATCTAGCCCATTGCTATTTCAAGCATTTTACCTTGATCTTGATGTCATCAAGATCAAGGTAAAACTCTTGAAATAGCAATGCCCCTGGTTATACAAAGAACGCACCTCTCAGTGCTTCTTTCATTAGTTTGCAGTCTCTGAATGTCTTTTTTTAGTTTATGCCCAATTCTGATCCACAAGTAAAAACTGGAAGGATGCATTGATTAAACACTTTTCCTTTAAGACATAATGGTAAATTGCTCTTGAAAATCATGCTGTTGCTTCCTAATGCTCCCTAACCAATTTTTAAACGCCTACTAATTTCTTTTTCGATGTGGCCTGTCGCGGTGTACACACACACACACACACACACACACACACACACACACACACACACACACAAATCATTATCAACCCACTGCTGAATTAAGTCTCACCAAGTATCCGCGACTTCAGCTAACAGGGCTTGAAACATCCCGTGCCCGAGATGCCCAGGGCATGTAAATTATGGGCACTGGCAGGTAAATAAAGTTTGGAATAGAATTTCATACTGCAAGAAAAAAAAAAAAGACAGTCGTCGCATGTCATGTTTCAAATTCACTGCTAATCATCAAAAGTTGTATTATTGTTACGGACTGCTAAGAACAGAAGAAGGTCGCGTATTAAATTACTCATCGTCAAAAAAATAGTTGAACCCAGAAAGACGTGTCAGATCGCAGTGCTATTCGGTAGGAAGGTAAAGGTTACCAGGAACAATAAATGATTAGACATGGAGCCCGATATGGGTAATATTTATTGAGCTACACGCCAGTAAGTTTTTTTTTTTTTTTGATTGGAGGTTTAACGACCACCGTGAGCAACTCAATGGGCTATAAGCAGTCGCCCGTCCCTAATTTAGGGTCACTGGTTCCAGGGAAGGGAGAGAGCCAGTGCCGTAAGACAAACAACATCCATGCCTCACCGGGATTCGAACCCGGACCCCTTTTGGACGAATGATCAGAGGCCATCGCTTAGACCACTGCGCCACCGGGGCGGCCACGCCAGTAAGTAGTGTCTCTCTGTGTGGCGTCGGGCCGCCATGTTTGCTCAAACAGCATGCCGGACGTCTCCGCATGGAGTTGTATAGGTTCCTAATGGTGTCCTGCGATAAACCATTCCATGCAGCTTGAATCTTCTCACGCAGTTCCTGCAGATTGTGCGGTAGGGCTGGAGTGTGTATAACAAGTCCAATAGCGTCCCACTCACACGTTTTCAATCGGGGATGCGGCTGGCCATGGCACAGTATCAGTGCCTTGAAGGTAAGCTCTCGAGGTAGCAGCGATATACGGACGATCGTTGACCGTTTGGAAAATCGCACCGGACTGAGCGTTCAGAAAAGGTAGGGCCACTGGATGCAGGACTTCATTAACATAACGTTGGGCTGTCAAAGTGCCTGTAATGAACACCAAAGGGGATCTGGCATCATAAGCAATTGCATCCCACACCACGACACCAGGCCTTTTGGACGTGTGACGCTCGACAACAAACCGTTCATCTTTGCGCTGACCACGGCATCTCCACACACAGATTTGTAGGTTGTCTCCTCCAAGACAAAAGCGGGACGCGTCACTGAACATCACCCGCTGCCATTCTGAGTTCCTACACGACAGTCTTTGGAGACGATGCAATGGTGTTAAGGGCAGTCGTCGTAATGTTCTGCGTGCGTGTAGTCCTACGTCGTGTAGCAGTCTGCCAATGGTTCTGGCACTAATCGGACGATGGATGGAGGGCACCACTGCTCGCTGAATATCCCACAATCGTGGGTGTTGGGTCACTCCGCGCATGTCGAACAACCCGTCGGTCCTCTCTCTTCGTGGTTCGTCAAAGTCGCCCAGACCCTTCCTGTCACTGCTGCGTGCCTTGTTCTATCCACTGCCGCCAACAGCGTGCTATGGTGATATCCACACGACCGGTATAGCGCGCAATACGGCGATAAGATTATCCCGCTTCCCGGAACCTCTCGAACCCATCTAACTGCTTCCGAACTTTTCTCCTAGGCATACTTCACTTGCAAAGGATGCAACTAACACAACAGCAAGAGCCAGAATGGCAAGCACGCGCAGCGAGACGACCTTATATATCCGGTCAGGTACAGCGCTATGATCCCCTCCTTGCTGGAGTCACATGCGCAACCGAGCGCGATATTTGAATCATTTGCATGTCTCACGATGTCAAACCTATACCCACCAAGTTTCATTCCTGTACGTTGCTTCCTACTGGGTGCATCTATTTCTTTTGACGATGAGTGTATATTATACTCTTGGGCCAATGTAGGGTTAATCAGCAACAGGATGCATGCCTCTGATGGAACTAGCCACTGGTGTTTAGTGACAAAGGGCGAAAACTTCAACGATAAGAAAATGTGAAAATCCTCTAAATACGTGGCGTCAGTTGAATAAATAAATACATCCCTTTTTCCACGTTGTAGCCACATACAGCAACCGAAAAATTGCTATTCGGCCGCCGCCGGGGAATTGAATCCACGGATCTCTCAATATCTAGCCGAGCGCGTTAGCTTTACACCACAGTAGTCAACAATCCACGGTGCCATGAGTGTATTTCAGTCAGCTTCTGACATAAATCCGTAAGATGGGCTCAGCGACTGAGACTTCTCCATGTGGTGGGAATTAACACCACTGGCTATATTTAATTATAGCAATAATCCAAAGTGAAAATCTTCTAAATACGTGGCATTAGTTGAATAAATAAATACATCGCTCTTTCCACGTTGTAACCACACTTTGTAACTACGTCTCAGTCGCTGAGCTCATCTTACGGATTTATGATGTCAGAAGCTGACTGAAATACACACATAGCACCGTGGGTTGTTTGCCACCGTGGTGTAAAGCTAACCCGCTCGGCTAGATATCGAGATTTCGGGATCCAATTTCCCGGCGGTGGCCGAATAACAATTTTTCGGTTGCTGTGCGTTGCTTAACGTGGAAAGAGCGATGGATTTGATAACATGGCAGAATCACTAAATTGTTAAAATACTAATTTCATCATCATACCATTCCATATCACTTTCAGCATCGTTGTACATTGAACATTTGGAATACAGACCTTTAAAACGGAAATTTAAAACATGTAAGAAAAGTTCATAATTTTTTTTTTTTTTAACTTAAAAGAATGAGGGTTCTGATTTGTTATCTTAAAATATATTTTTTCCTGGGCATCCAACTTTTACTAACCGGGCAAGTAATTACTTTCTGCACATGCCCAGCTGTGCAGGTAACTTTTCTGATATATCTCAAGCCCTGAGCTAGTCTCTTCCATGTCACTTTGGCATGCTTTCGTACTTCATGTATCCCCCACTAAGTCTTTCCCCGTTCCTTGGTATTTAGTCTAATATTTCAACAGTTCAACGGTGGTTAGTTTATTTAACAATACGTGTAGCATATTGTCACTTCGGGGTATTTCATTTGACCATGATGTCACCACTCTAGTCATTTTCCTGAACCATGAGCTGTCTTTTCTGGTAACATCCAGCATGAATCTATCCATGTTTCTTTCATCTGTTCCTCTTTGCCTTTTTTGACGTAGGACTAAGTCTAACTTCGCGGATAGTATGGGGCGACTTAGGGCCGACCACCTGAGACAAAAATAGGTCCCAACTGAAATCATTATGCCGTTAAAAATGCACGTGAAGCCCACTAATCGCGTTAGCATATTCATAAACAGCATGGAGTCCAATCAGCGCACAGCGCAATACTTCGTGCTCCCCTCGCTCTCTGTGCGCGGGGGAGATGAAGCAGTATTTCTAAGTGTGCCGCTGCATTTGGAATCAGTCTATCTCGGCTACTGTGAGTGTAACACGACTGTGCGCGGTATCGTTTTAAAGCTCTCGACGAGATCTATTCAAATATCGGAAGAACATTTCCCAATGGTTTGAACTGAACATTTTAAAAATTGTTTTCTTGTGAACCGTTGAACTTTAAAATATCGCGGTTTATCTGGACAACCATGAGTGCAAAACGACTGTCTCATCGTTTTAAAGCTATCGAGGAGATCTATTCAAATATTGTGTTGATGCGCAATTTTTTTTTTTTTTTTTTTTTTTTTTTGATTGGAGGTTTAACGACCACCGTGAGCAACTCAATGGGCTATAAGCAGTCGCCCGTCCCTAATTTAGGGTCACTGGTTCCAGGGAAGGGAAAGAGCCAGTGCCGTAAGACAAACACAACATCCATGCCTCACCGGGATTCGAACCCGGACCCCTTACGGACGAATGATCAGAGGCCAGTGCCTTAGACCACTGCGCCACCGGGGCGGCATGCGCAAGTTCGTGCCGTTTTATTTCACGAATGTTTCCCAACTTAGTAATGACTGTGCATATGGCCAGTTGTATGTCAAAATGTAGCCAGTAATATGTATCTAAGTCATATTGTGTTGTGTGATTGTGGCTAATGTTTTTTTTTTTTTTTTTTTTTGGTTTTCAGGTCTGGAAGTATGGAGCGTCAAGTAAAGAGTAATGAACATTTCCGACATCTGCTCCTCGACGAGTTTAACATGAGATCCACAGCCGCAGAGACCGCTCGACAAATTTGTGCTGTGTATGGGGAGGATGCTATTTGCTCCGAAGAGAGCCAGCAAATGGTTTGAGAGGTTCCCAGGGGCAATTTTGACCTCACAGACTCTCCACGCTCAGGTCGTCCATCTCACTTTAATGAGGATCGTTTGAACCACCTCATCCACTTGGATACGCGTCAAACCACACGCGAATTGATCATTGAGATGGACTGTGATCAGGCTACTGGGGGTGTAACACTTAGAACGTATGGGAAAGGTCCAGAAATTAAGGTCTTTGGTGCCTCACACTCGCACAGAAGACAACAAGAATCAGCGTGTTGCTATATGTGGTTCCTTGCTCGCTCATTATCACGAATGTTCTCAGCAACACATACTTTAACTGTCACGTATTGTTACTGGAGATTAAAAGTGGTGCTTGTACGTGAATTTCAGGCACAAAAGGGAATGGTTAAGCCCAAACAAGACTCCCACACCACGTTCAAAACAGAACCTTCATCCTGCGATGATCATGTGTCTGGTGGGACATGGAAGGCATTCACTGGGAAATGCTGCCGAGGAATCGGATCCTCAACGCTGCACTCTATTGTGAGCAACTCAGCCGTGTGGAGAGAGCAATTCAGCAGAAATGGCCACATCAGCGTCCTTCAACATAACGCACGCCCTCACAGTGCAAACATGACCAAAATGGCCATTCAGGACATGAAATTGGAGATCCTTCCACATCCGGTCTATTCCCCAGATGTCGCCCCTTCAGACTATCACCTATTCCAGTCTCTGTCGAATGCACTCCGTGGCAGAACAGTCAACAATGATGTTGATCTCCAGAATTTCCTTAATTTCTTCACAGCAAAACCAGCACGTTTTTTCAAGAATGGCATTGCAGACCTATTCAGACGTTGGGACACCATCGTAAACAATGCGGGGGTGGGGATCCATAGTTGATTGATTCAGTTTTCCCTTCTGATGTAATATATTCCTGTAGTGCGGTGAAAAAACGAAAACGGCATGAACTCGTGCATCAACCCAATATATAAAGAACATATCGCAGTGATTTAAACTAACATTTTAGAAAATTGTTTTCGTGTGAACGGGTTGACATTTTCGACAATGCCGCGGAATTCGCAGAATGAACGCAACCCAAAGTGGAGAAAATCAAAACGCGAGGCAAAAGCAAGTGATGAAGAATGTAAGAAGCCCAAGAAAACTCCAGCCAAACGAACTAGAGATTATCGAGAACGCCTGAAAGCAGCCGCCATCAAACAAAAATCCGACACACCGATTGTAGTGAACTGACGGCTCAATCAGAACTGAGCTTACCTGTTTGTTTGTTTTTTTTTTTTTGGTTTTTTTTTATGTTGTTTTTGTGGTTAAGGTTTAAGTCTCTGATCCATAAGTAAGGACTCTGAAAATATGCACTGATTCAATGTTTTTTTTTTTTAAGAAATAGAAAATTGTATTGTTTCTTCCAAAAGCTCTCCAGTCAAGTTTTATATACTTATTTCTTCGATGTGGCCCTCGCTTGATATCTGTTGAAATATATATGTACACAACATCTTGAAGAGTTTCCATGTTATTCAGTTTACGTGGAGCAGGACAACATTTGACCTACTGCATTGTCTCAGACAGAAATTCTATGGAAATGGCAACACAAGCAGGATATTTTTGCAAGGTAATTCGTCTCCGCATCAACTTAAACGTTCACAAATTGCATACACAGAACGCGTAGATAGAACTGAAAGCCGCGGCTACTGCACAATTGACAAGACCTGTATTAAATTTATTCATTCGTTGCGAGCCGACTTAAAATGACCCATTTCTTTTTCAGGAAGATAATGTAATCATAAACATTCACAAGAAATGATAACACCTGCTAAACAATCATGACTTTTGTGTTTCGTATAAAGGGAAGATATGTAGCAGCAGCGTGTCTTCTTTTTCAGAATAATTTCCCCAAACCGAAAAATCAATCAAATATCGGAACTAAGTCAGGTCAAACGTGAATAGGTATGGTGTCATTTAATACTGCATGTAAAGAAAAATAAAATCAACAGGTGACAGGCACAGAAGAAAGAGGACCTAGTAATAGAGTGAAACAACGGGTGGGTGAAATTCATTACATCATTCTTTTTATCGTTCGGCTGGTGTTGAGAATGATTTGTTTCTAGTTTTCTATCAGTTTAGAATGATTAAACGCTACCCAAAGTACATGCTTTCATCGGAGGATGAAAATTTAATTAATTTGTTTTCATTAACTTAGGGAATTTCATGATATACGAAAAGTTCATTAAAGATTAAAACACAAAACACCCGTAACAAAGAAATATAAGCAAGAAATTGGGAACACAAATATAAGGAGATATTAAGAAAGAAACTAATGCTATTTGGCCTTAAATAATTTTTGTATAAAAAAGTGATCCTTATGCTTCATAGAATACCAATACTTTTTCCCAGGAAAGCATATATCAGCAATTTCTCGTAGGATTTATACCCATAGGAAGGTTTAGACGGAACTACCTATGTCCCATAGGACTTTTGTGCTGCGTATCAGAAACTAAGTTACATTAGATTGAACCTGGAGGCTCAGGTACGACAGTGTAAACAGGTCTCGGAAGTCCAGATGAAAAGTGCGAGTTTACATTAGTTGGGAGTGCTAGACTATGACGTCACAAAGAGCACTTCCAAAGAGAGCAGATGACCTCATTCGTGAAAATCATCTAAATACGTGCGGTCAGTTGAATAAATAAATCCATCGCTCTTTCCACGTTAAGTAACGCACAGCAACCGAAAAAGAAAAATTGTTTTTCAGCCGCAGTCGGGGAATCGAATCCCGAATCTTTCGATATGATTCGGGGTTCGATTCCCCGACGGCGGCTGAAAAACACTTTTTCGGTTGCTGTGCGTTGCTTAACGTGGTAAGAGCGATGGATTTATTTATTCAACGTACGCCACGTATTTAAATGATTTTAACCTTGTATCTCGCCCCTTTGGATTATTGCGATAATTAAATACAGCCAGTGCCGTTAATGCCCACCAGATGGAGACGTCTCAGTAGCTGAGTCCATCTTACGGACTTATGTCAGATGCTGACTGGAAAATCAAAACCCGCATAGCGCCGTGAATTGTTGGCCGCTGTGGTGTACGGGTAACGCGCTCGGCTAGATATATAGAGATTCGGGATTCAATACCCGACGGCGGCTGAAAAACAATTTTTCGGTTGCTGTGCGTTGCTTAACGTGGAAAGAGCGATGGATGTATTCGACTTCATTCGTAACAGAGGGGTCTAATTCTTTTTTTTTTTTTTTTTATTGGAGGTTTAACGACCACCGTGCGCAACTCAAAGGGCTACAAGCAGTCGCCCGTCCCTAATTTAGGGTCACTGGTTCCAGGGAAGGGAGAGAGCCAGTACCGTAAGACAAACACAACATCCATGCCTGACCGGGATTCGAACCCGGACCCCTTACGGACGAATGATCAGAGGCCAGCGCCTTAGACCACTGCGCCACCGGGTTTAATTTCTCAGGTCCGACGGATTAACGTTCTCATATGGCGCACGGCGGATATTCAGTGGTTCAACGTACCAGAATTCATTTCACGACCAGCTGGAAGGAAGGAAGGCAGGCAGGCAGTTGCTCTAAGCACAAGGCCAATCGCGGCCCCTGACTTTTTTTTATTGCGGGTTTAACACGACCACCGTGAGCAACTCAGCCGGGCTATGAGTAGTCGCCCGTCCCTAATTTAGGGCCACTGGTTCCAGGGAAGGGACAGAGCCAGTGCCGTAAGACAAACGACATCCATGCCTCATCTGGATTCCAACCCGGACACATCACTTACAACTGATTTCTCGTGGAGAGACTACACTGCATGTGAAGTTTTCGGCAGTTTTAACAAAGAATACAGCAATGCATGAAAACATGTTACCGCGTCTCAAAATGTTTTTATTGCAAACCTCTAGGATTTGAGATTCCTTTGCATGTTAAAAAAAAATACGGGTTGGCTCAGTTCTGATTGAGCCATCAGTTGTTTTTTTATTTTATTTTTATTGGAGGTTTAACGACCACCGTGAGCAACTCAATGGGCTATAAGCAGTCGCCCGTCCCTAATTTAGGGTCACTAGTTCCAGGGAAGGGAGAGAGCCAGTGCCGTAAGACAAACAACATCCATGCCTCACCGGGATTCGAACCCGGACCCCGTTCGGACGAATGATCAGAGGTCATCGCTTAGACCACTGCGCCACCGGGGCGGCGCCATCAGTTTGGAACGCAGGACTACGACTTGCAGATAGAGTTAAAATGAGCTAGTAGAGTATGGTTTCAAAGCGTTTATTTAATTTGGTATACCCAACACAGGTCTAGGATATGAAAAGTAGCTTATATAATTTTTACAAATAATGCTGGATACACATTGCGAACACAAAGCAGATCGATACACAAATTACCCAACGTGGTGCTGTCTTCTTGAGCTTCTTACATTCCTCATCACTTGCTCTTGCATCAAGTTTTGGTTTTATCCACTTTTGCTTGCGTTCATTCTGCGAATTCCGCGGCATTGTCGAAAATGTTAACCCACACGAAAACTTATTTTTTAATTTTACTTTAAACCACTGCGCTATGTTCTTTATGTATTTGAATAGATCTCGTCGAGAGCTTTGAAACGTTATCACGCACAGTCGTTTTGCACTCGCGGTTGTCCAGAAAAACCGCGATATTGTCAAAAGTGTTCACCGGTTCACAAGAAAATTTTCAGTTGAAACCACTGCAAAATGTTTTTCGTATATCTGAATAGATCTCGTCGAGAGCTTTAAAACGATACCACTCCCAGTCGTGTTACACTCGCGGTTGCCGAAATAGACGGAGTCAAACGCGGCGGCACACCCAGAAATCTTGCATCATCTCCCACGCGCACAGGGAGCACGATGTATTGCACAGTACACAAATTTGACTCCATGCTGTTTACGGATATGCTAACACGATTAGTGTGCGATACGTACTTTTAACGCTATAATGGTTTCAGTTGGGACCTATTTTTGTCACAGGCGGTCGATCGTAAGTCGCCCCATACTATTCACGGAGTTAGACCTAGTCCTACGTAAAAATAATTCCACGTGCACGGACAGACCGACGGCGAGAAAGCATTTAACAGCATGTTGTAAAAACTAAATTATCCAAACGATTTATTTTATCTAAATCTATAAATTAAAAAAAAATAACTATAGAGAATCGGGCTGGCGCCCAGGGCGATAAAACAGAATATTCGTCTGTGGTGTGTGCTGCAATATCCTCCGAAAAACATGAAGCTGGGATCTTCAGACTTTCCTCTATTTTGTTCTTAAAGGAACTTCGCACGAGTGGACAGTTCTTTGACCATGACTCTGAGATGAATGAAAGAAATTGTTAAGTTAAACACCAGCCGGCAACCATGCAAGAATACTTCATCTCATTCATCGAGTTGAATGTATGTATACATACAACTGAATGAATGAGATGAAGTATTCTTGCCGGCTGGTATTTAACTTAACCATTTCTTTCATTCATCTCACAGAACTGTCCACTCGTGCGAAGGAAAGAAGGAACCATACATACATACACATGTGTACATAACATACATACATACATAACTAACATACATTACATGTTCTAAGATTCAGAGGTTAGCTCCGCAAGGAATATAAAACCAGAAAATTTTCCCTTACTGTTGCGGTATCAAACTTCTCCATTTACAGCGATCTTGACATACAACTCGGGCTTCACTTACATCCATCACACGCCGTACACAAGACCTATATTTCATACTCATTGTTTCTCATGCAGACACTCCTGAATCTGATCCTCCCATGACTTCTCCTTGGCCTTCCTCTGCCTTTCCTTCCTGCCACTTGGGCTAAAAAGATTTTCTTAGTAAGCATCTCATCACTCATTCTTTCAACATGGCCAAACCACCGAAGCATATAAGTATCCACTTTGCTAACATTTCGCTTCACATTACACAACTGCAACACATTCATTCCTCACACAAGCAGAACGTGTCTTGCCACAAACCCCTTGTAAGTAATGCATTTCTCCAACACAAAAACGACTCCTATGTTTCTTCTGTAGTACCCAGGTTTCACTGCCATACATCAGAGTAGGAACAATTACACTTTCACACACAGCCATGCGGGACTCATGAGAACCCATCATTCCTGTGAAAACCTCCCACAGCAGCCATGACTTTCAATGAAGAATTCACTCTCCTAATTTCACCATCAAATTTGTTCTCTGTGTCAAACATGCTTCCTAAATACACAAACTCACTCACCTGGTCAATCACTGCCATTTACACGTATATTACATTCAGTGCTACCAGTTCCTCTCTCAAAAACCACAAAATCTTTAATTATACACTGAGCTAAATTAGCAGACCTAACCGGCCAGAAGAAAGACTTCAATTATTCATATAGCCTTTTATTGGACTTCCAATAATACACTGCCGGACAATTGCTAAGGACGGAGGACAATAGCAACGATAGCAACCATAAAATGGAAGGCAGGAAAATGTGGAAATTAGAATAAGTGCGGGATACAGTAAGACGTGTTGTGCGTATGCAAATTTTGGATTGCCGGACTTGTTCGTGACGTCATAGCGCTGATAAAAGATATAAAGGATTTGACGCGTGTTGACCGTTGTTGTTCAAACGCAAAGTTGAAAGGGAAAGAATCAATTGACGAACTTGCAATTTTCAGTATGTCTTCCCGACATCACCTAGATGATTTTACGCGTGGCCGTATTATTGGCACGATTGAAGAAGGGCGAAAAATAACAGATGTTGCCAGGGAGTTCGACGTCAGCCACAGTGTTGTTTCAAGGCTTTGAAAATCATTTCAAACAAATGCAGAGTGTAGCAAACGTCACGGGGGAGGTCGTGTTCGCAGTACGACACCTGCAGAAGATCGGTACATAGTGCTATCAACAAAAAGACACCGACGCAGCACAGCTAGTGAGGTAGCAAATCAGTTTATGGCTGCTACTGGCAAGCGGTTCTCCCGAAAAACTGTCGCCAGACGTTTGCATGAATGAGGACTATACGCCCGCCGTCCTGTTGTGTGCATCCCATTGTCCAGACGTCACCGTACCGCCCGTGTGCAATGGTGCCATCAACATCGCAATTGGACTGATAACGACTGGTCTGCTGTCCTCTTCTCAGATGAGAGTAGATACAGTCTATCGTCTGATTGTCGACGACAACTGATCTGGCGTGATAGTGGTACTGCATATTGTCCAGCAAACATACAGGAAAGGGACCGATATCCGACATGTAGTGTCTTGGTATGGGCTGGCATCATGATCAATGGCCGTACGTCCCTCTATGTGCTTCCAACTGGGACTATGACTGGCCAACGATACATTAATGATGTTCTGGTACCTCATGTTCGCATGTTCCGTGGTGCTGTCGGTGATAGATTCATTTTCATGGACGACAACGCAACATGTCATCGAACAGTCGCTGTCCAGGAGTGTCTTGAGAGCGAGGATATTCAACGCCTCGTATGGCCAGCACGTTCTCCAGATCTGAATCCCATTGAAAATGTGTGGGATGCTTTAGCGAGGAGTCTTGCTGGTCGCCAATGCCCTCCAATAAACAAGGACACCCTCATCCATGCACTGACAGAGGAATGGGATAAATTACCACAACAGCTGCTTGATAATGTTGTGCAAAGCATGACACGACGTGTGGAATCTTGCATTGCCCTCCATGGTGGCCATATCCCGTATTGACATCTTACGCCGGAACGCCTGCGGATGGTAATTGCATTTTTTTTCACGTTTACGTATTCTGCACAAAATGGCCTGTTTGTCCCTTGAACACGTTCCAAAGCCTTCTGGATTTCAGAGCACAATAAATTGTCTTTCTTGTAATGTCCTGGCATTCTGACATTATTTTATTTCACTTGGCATCCAACCACACTTACTTTTTTATGCGCTATATAGCCGTTTATGATCCGTCCTTAGCAATTGTCCAGCAGTGTAGCATAATGACACTACAAGGCACTTCAAAAGTTCAACACTGAGTCAAAGATAATCATCATCAATATAACATAGTAGCTCTACTCTTCAATGATAGCCACAAACTGAATCTTTATATCTTGATTCTGGAAACTCAGAATAATTACAACTTCTTTACATATAGCAGTGAAAATACAACGTAAGGCAACGTTAATTTGTCCATACCAATCTTCGCTGCACGCACTATACGTTATATACAGAGGGTTGGTCGAACGTTTTGCAATATTTGGATCACTTTATGTCTTCATACGTACCTTTAGGACGAAAGCTGACTAGCATTCAAAGTATAGGCCATCGTGTTGCACCGTCTTTAAGCCATCTGTCTGCCAGTTCTTCGATTCCACGGCGGTACCAGTTCCTTTCCTTCGAGGCGAAGAACGTCACCCCAGCTGCCACCACCTCCTGGTTGTTGAAGTGCCGCCCACAAAGGAAGTGTGCCATGGACCGGAACAAGTAATCCGACGGGGCAAGGTCCCGACTATATGCTGGGTGTATCATCAGTTCGATGCCCTCAAGTTCCTGGAGTTTTGCTCGGGTCGTTCGCACAGTTTGAGGCCGAGAGTTGCCCTGCTGTAGGAGAGCGTGCTTTCTGTTCACCAGTGCAGAGTACTTCTCCAAAATGGCGTACATCCGCTCCAGCTGTTCAGAGTAGAGGTTGGCGTTGATGGTCCGACCGTCTGGAACAAATTCATAATGGATTATTCCCTCAAAATTCCACCGGACGCAGAGGTTTGGCAACAGGTTCTAGAAACTGACCCGGGCTCAACCACTGCCAATGTGTGTTAGGATTGTGGAAATAGACCCAATTTTCATCGCACGTAACAATTCTCTTGATAAAACGTACATCGCGCTGTTTTTCTAGGAGTTTCGTGCACACTTCCACTCGGTGGTTTGCTTCAGCTGGCGTCAGTTCGTGAGGGACAATGCGGCAGTTCCTTTAGACCTTGCCGACGTCATGAAGCTGACGAACCAGGGTGGTCTGTGATATGCTCAGCTCGCCTGATAATCTCAGGGTGCTGGTTGTCGGATTTGCCTTTACGGCCTGGTGCACGGCCTCCGAATCTACGGCTCGCGGGCTCTTCACCTTGGCTGATCGTCGAGGTTTCTGTCACCTAAGCGAAATTTCTTGAGCAATCTGGTTGCGGTTCTGTGGTCCACGGAACCTTCCCCTTTCACATGAAAAATGCTTTGTGTTGCATGAGCAGCGTTATGGCAGAGTTCAAACCCGTAAAGCAAAAGTTCCCCAATTGGCCTGTTGATCCTTTAGGCGTCCCAACCACACAGAACGACGACCACTTTATATCTCTTTCGACTGAATGCAGTGCGCGACTTGAATTAGTTTAAACACGTGACATACCCGCCGCAGCACATGCTTTTATGCAAATATTGCTAAACTTTCGACTCGCCCTCTGTAGATCGCTCTTGCCAACACGGGAACGTCATTCACCTTGACCTCGAAGACTGATGCCAAAAAGCATTCATTGAGAGAGAAATATAACGTTAAGGTTAAAACGTTAAAAAAGAATGAGCTCAAAATTTACATAAACTTAAAATGAAAGTTAGAGTATACGTCATACAGTATACATATTGAAAAAGGTGGCGATAACATGAAAAAAAAATCCGTCCAGATTTGTCTCTACAAAGCTGGCAATCTGATGATGAAACCTCGACGATCAGCCTTGTAATTGTTTTAAATGAACACTGTATGTATGGAAATTTAAAGATAATGAAAAGAAATGACAAATCAGTTTGACAGTTTCTTGCCTTAAATACTGTATTTTATCAGCTGAAAACGAATCGTGGAAAACTTAAACGACTGCTAGAAAACTGCGGCAGATGGTAAATAGCACTTTTTACGCCGCCCTAGTGGCGCAGTGGTCTAAGCGATGGCTTCTGATCGTTCGTCAGAAAGGGGTCCGGGTTCGAATCCCGTTGAGGCATGAATGTGTTTGTCTTACGGCACTGGCTCTCTCCCTTCCCTGGAACCAGTGACCCTAAATTAGGGACGGGCGACTGCTTATAGCCCTTCGAGTTGCTCACGGTGGTCGTTAAACTTCCAATAAAAAAAATAAATAGCACTTTTACAGTATTTAAATAGTATAACTATACTAGTGACCCGAAATTTCTTGGCGTAGAATAGAAACAAGATTTTTCCAAGCTTTCGCACATCAACCAGATGGCGTTCTCAAGGAAGGTAAACCGCTAACTGCTTCTATACTTCCTTTCTAAGTATAGTTGTATTGTTCCTTGCTATTAATTAGCACTTTTACAGTCCCACTAATGGTGCACGCTCGTCATACAGCAAATAGCTGAAAAAATGGCTATGCCTAGTTCGTCGCAACGCTTCTTCTGCATTCTGAACTACCACAGGCAGATACCCGGTAAAAGTTTATTCCCGATCTACTGACTCAATATAGCATTGAAATAAAAAATTCCTTAGATAAGAATTTGTAACCGAATCTTCATAAGAAAATCAAATTATGTAGTTTGATTCTGTTAGTGTTCCTTACTATATTCCAATCTACTTGTTTATTGAACTCAAGGTGCGCAAATCGAAATAAGAAGGTTAGCTCGGAGCATCGTGACGCCATACTTCAATTTCATGGAAACCAGCAGACTGCGTGCGGTTCCAGAATTCCTGTCGGTTCTTGTCCATAGCCTACACAGAAATAAGGAGATAGATGGTCAGAGGTATGTGTGGTCACCACTCTTTGATGAGACTTTAACAGACTGTGAAGCAGTGCCAGATGTGCATCATACCCTTTTGAAGTGAATTCAGCGAAAATGTTATCAGCACACAAGAGTCCAAATACGTCCACACAGGACTAGACTTATTATAATTTTAACGACCACCGTGAGCAACTCTCAATGGGCTATAAGCAGTGGCCTATCCCTGATTTAGGGCACTGGTTCCGTGAAAGTGAGAGCCAGTGCAGTAAGACAAACACTGCCTCAACCGGGATTCGTACCCGGACCCATCTCGGACGACAGCTCAGAAACCAGCGTTTAGACAGCTGCGCCACAAAGGAGACGCAAATAAGTTATTAAACTGTTAGATATAGCAGTTGAGGAAGTACTACAAAACTATCTTCACACACACACACAAAAATGGTTATTCTGGTTCAAATTCTAGCCAGTTTTTTTACTTTACTCATTCAAGTAATTTGGTTCTATTACATGCCCGGATTTGATAGTATCTCTGTTCGGTGCTGCAGCAGGGGTCTAGATTAAGAATTAGTACCTGAATCCCACTAAATATGTATGAATACAACAACATATGTGGATGTGCGGTAACACTGCTTATACGGAAGGTTAGAGGAAAAGTTTTCACAGATAAAGGAAAACTTGGATTGAAGGATTTTCCCTCATTAAAAGAAAAGGAAATTTTCAACCTTCCTAAACCGTACCTTCAGAGAAGGGGAGCAGGGGGCTTCACTTAGATGACGTAACCTTATTTTCTCCAGTTCTTCCTTTCCATGCTCTTTTCCATTCATTAAATCAGATGCCAATTTGTTTTTTGTTTTTTTCGATAACGCAATGCTATGTCCTAATCCAGCGGTGGAGATAGTTTTTTTTTTTTTTTTAGTTTCCGTAGAAACAAATTATTTCTGAGTCTCGCCCCAATTAATATGAATGCGACGCAGCAGTTAATGGTCATTTTAAGCATAAGCCTCTTAATGAATAGGTTTTGTGAATCAGGGACGCCGACTTCATGAAATTATTGGGGGGGGGGGGGGTAAGAGATCAAGCGTGGGAGGGGGCACATCACTTCCATTGTCAGATCGAAAGAAAAAGGGAGTGGGGGGGGGGAATAGGTAACTGAGATCCGACGTATATTTTAAAACGCAATTTTAATTGCTCATCAGCAAATGAACAAGGAAACAGCAATATTGTTTTTCGGAATATTAATATTTTTAAAAATAAAATTCTGCCTGTGAATTTATAAAAATATCCAGAGATTTTATTTCCAATTTATAATAAAAAAAGAAAGAATGAGAAATTAGCGCAGTTACGCAAACAAAGAACGAGAGACGCAAAAAAATAAATAGATAAATAAAAGCGCTAGAGATTATACGTTTCTGTATCTTTATTTTATTCTTGTTAAATATGTTAAACACTTACCATATATGAAGAGAACGTGTCAATTAATACGGGGCTGGCAATCAAGTTCCTTATCAAACATAAGTCTTCGCCCTTTCCACGTTTTTAAGTAAGTCACGGGGAAATTATCATCGGCCGCCAACGGAATCGAACCCAGGTCTTTCAGTTAACCGCCGGACATGCTACCACTGCGGCCTCGAATTCTCCAGACTCACATACGACTAACTGCCAAACACCACTTGGCAGGTTCCTTCTTGGAGCCCCACACAATGCTGAGGATTCACCAAAGATGGTAAGTAGTAACTGAACAAATAAATAGGAGGCGAATGAATAATACACACAATTGACGTGGATTAGGAATAACAAGCAGAAGTCATCGCTCTTTCCACGTCAATATCGCAGTCATATCTGAGTCCGGAAAATTCGAGGCCGCTGTGGTAGCATGTTCGGCGCGTAACTGGAAGACCTGGGTTCGATTTTCGGTGGCGGCCGATAATTTTTCCGTGATTCACTTATTGGCGTGGAAAGAGCGATGACTTCTGTTTGATGTGTCTAATCCACGTCAATTGTGTGTATTGATTATTAATTTTCTTATCAAATGAGCAGTGCTGAATATGGGGGGGAGTTTAGTTCATTATTTTTCAGGGAATAATCGCTTTGGCTTCATCAGATAGAGCTTGGCCCATCTTATAAAGGATAATACATTTCTATAAAGGAAAGAAATGCATTTTTGCAATTAATACACCACACGATAGCTGAATAGCATGAGAAAAAAAAAGTTCCCATAAAAATATTTCGAAAATGACACACATACGAAAACAAATATTTAATTGAACTGGACGAAAAATATTTGGTGGGCACTGCCCACCTAGTAAAATTAGTCAGGAGGCAAGATTCACCTTGCCCCCCCTCTCTAGTTGGCGCCTATTTTGTTAATACGTCTTCGTAGAGCGTCCTCAAAGAAAAGACAAGAGTTTTCAATCAAGAACAAAAATGGATAGCTAGATTTGATATATTTTGCAGTTTTACGATTTGCTTTAATTAAGGAAGGACACGCTGAATAACTTTACTTAGAAGTAAACAGAATACTGCATGACCATCAGTGTGAAATTTATGCCTCAAATAGCTTGCACCCTTCTATCACTAGCCTTTGCTTTTTCATGAAGGTTGAAATCCAAACGTCATGCTCACGACACATACACAATTAAATTTAATACAGAGAAGCTACCGTTGAAAGATCATGCGTCCAAGGCGACTAGCACTGGCATTTTTTTTTTTTTTTTTGGGCTTTTGTCATGCCTGGATTACACACGCATAAAACCGAAGTGAAACCGAAGCATATCCGACCGAAGGTAAAAATGTAGAATTTCAGACTGAAAAACTGGGCTCAGATCGGTGAAGGATAGCATATCCGGCCGAATTCTTTTCGCCGAACGGATTAATGAAATAGAAGTCTTCTGCAATGCTTGAACCTTCTAAAAAAAACCATATGGTCTATATTAATGTACGGAAGAACTCATCACATGAGGTATATTCCTCAATATAGTTCTCATTATTTCCAAACTCTGTGCACATTCTTTACATGTGAGTGGCGTGAGTAGTTTAGTTTCACTTTGATGTACTATACTGTGCAAATTATGGGACAAAGTAAACAATCACTCTTTTTCCAAAACTATGCTTTTATATCATTCTATGCTTTGATATACACTGATAAATACCCGTATTAGTATGTACTCCTTTAGCAGAAACGACCTCTTGAATTCGTTTTGGCATTGACTCCACTAATTGAGTGCACATATTTTTGACTTCATAATGGTGGAACCACACTTTTATAGCATTCGTTATCATGCGTTCTTTTGGTTGTACAGTCCATTTTACCTAAACGTCTCTTCAAAATATTCCACAAGTTTTCTATGGGATTTAAGTCTGGTGAATTTCCAGGCCAATCAAAGCAAATGAATTTGTTTTTCCCAGCATTAAATTCTTGACCAATTTCGAATTGTAACATGGGTCCAAGTCATGTTGAAATGTCCCGTCAAAAGGTTGCAAGAATGGAACAATCCTACGTGGTAATATTTCTATGTACTTGGCTGAATTCATCATACCTTGAACAGGAACTAAGCTTCCAGTGCAATTTGATGTGAAAAAACCTCAAAACATGTTTCAGAGGGTGTTTTACAGTTTGTTTGACATGCTCAGGTCTTAAGGGTTCACAGTTGCTTCGTCTAACGACATTTGCTTGGTAACCCTGCACAAATAAATGAGTTTCATCACTGAAAATTACCTTTTTCCAGTCGCCAGCAGTCCATGATTTATATTTTTTGGTCCATGCTAAACGTTTTATCTTCATTTTCGCATTCAAATATTGTTTTTTCGTTGGTCTTTTTGCCTTCCGGCCAAGTTTCAGAAGCCTACGGCGTAAAGTTGAATCACTAGCATCACAACCTCTAGCCAATAAATATCTTTGAAGGGGTTTTTTTTTTATATATATTCATTTTACTATTTCTGATTAGATATTTATCGGTTCGTGGAGTTGTATTTCGTTTTCTTCCACATTTATCTAACCTTTTTGGAGACTATGATACAGATGCATTGTATCGCGTAAGCAGTCTTGATACACTTGATTTGCCTACACCAACTGCAGAAGCGAATCTCTCACTGTCATAGAAGTGTGATCCTTCAGAGCAATTATTTTTGTACGCTTCCTTGGGGAAATATCCATTTTTTAATACACGAAAGCAACACGTACTCACAGAGAGTAAAAACTAACATCCACCTGTCACACACGAAAGCTAACAACTAAAGCTGAAGTGCCTATTTCCTGTTTAAAACCGGTCAAACCATTCGTACCATCAAGTTCTAACAGTCACACTACCTCACAGCTGATAAAACCGGTTTACGTGGGTTTCCGACATCAACTGGCGATCACATTACAATTCTGAGAATAAAATAGCTTGTCCCAATTAATTTCCACGGTATAGTATGTGGTTATATGAATCCTGCAGTAAAAATACCAAAATCAAGAGGTTCCTGGAATCACCCTTTAACTCAAAAGACTAGTAGTCCCATTATTGATAACGTTTCACTAAAAATATTTATTGCAACTTGGTTTACAAGTTTTCAAATGTTCGTTGACTTTTACTAAATTTATAAAATTAAAATCTGAAAAACATCAAGAAATAATAAAATACTAAGTTAAAACAACGAACCTTAACTATCACAGTCCTCACTTCCGTACGATCTTCGGAATCAGCAATGCATTTCGATACATACCATGGTATCAGTTTCAAGATGTGTGGAGGCTCCCAAAACGACCAGAAGGAAAAAAATTATACACTGACGGGGAAAAAAATCCCAACACCAAGAAAGGGTTGTGTTAGATAAACGACAGTTGGTAGGCGGTGAGAGTACATCTGTAAGATAACTTCTATGCAAATTTCGCGCTCGGCGCATACGTGTGACGCTAGTAGCGCCCCTCGGAACATGCAAAGCAGGTTCGCTGTAAATACGCGCTGTAACGTTCGTGAGCGTTAGTTATCGTTGAGATTCGACGTAGGGTGTTGATGTTAGTCAATAATGCCTTTAAGAAGACGAAGAAGCCATTATCAACAGCTCACGGAGTTTGAACGAGGTCGTTTAATAGGGCTACGAGAAGGTGGATTTTCTCTCCGCAATATTGCAGAACGACTTGGCAGGAATGTAGCCACTGTGCATGATTGTTGGCAGCGGTGGTCAAGGGAAGGTACTGCCTCAAGAAGACCGGGTTCCGGCCGGCCACGTGGCACTACTGAGAGGGAAGACTGCCGTGTACGGCGTCTGCGGCAGCAATTCTCGAGCTGCAGTTGCCACCACAGTGACACAACGAACTGTTACAAATCGGTTACTTGAAGGACAGCTCCGAGCCAGACGCCCTGTAGCGTGCATTCCACTTACTACAAACCACTGCCGTTTGTGACGTCAGTGGTGTCAAGCTAGAGCTCATTGGAGGACTGAGTGGAGATCTGTTGTGTTTTCTGATAAAAGCCGGTTCTGCCTGGGTGCCAGTGATGGCCGTGTGTTGGTTAGGAGGAGGCCAGGTGAGCGCCTGCAACCAACCTGTCTGCGGCCGAGACACACTGGACCTACACCTGGAGTTATGGTCTGGGGAGCAATTTCCTATGACAGCAGGAGCACTCTCGTGGTTATCCCACGCACCCTGACGGCACAGTTGTACGCCGGTCTGGTAATTCAACCTGTTGTGCTGCCATTCATGAACAGCATTCCAGGGGGTGTTTTCCAACAGGATAACGCTCGCCCGCATACCGCTGTTGTAACCCAACATGCTCTACAGAGTGTAGACATGTTGCCGTGGCCTGCTAGATCACCAGATCTTTCACCAATCGAGCACGTATGAGACATCATTAGACGACAACTCCAGCGTCACCCCCAACCAGCATTAACCGTCCCTGTATTGACCGACCAAGTGCAACAGGCATGGAACTCCATCCCACAAACTGACATCCAGCACCTGTACGACACAATGCATGAACGTTTGCGTGCTTGCATTCAACATTCTGGCGGTTACACCGGTTATTAATGTACCAGCATTTCACATTTAAAATGACTCTTCTCGCGCTTACAATAAGCTGTGATCTTGAAACCTTCATCGATTAAATATGTTACCTATACAAATGTATTGCCGCCATTTCATTCCTCTACAACTATTTTTTCGTGGTGTTGGGATTTTTTTTTTCCGTCAGTGTATATATATATTTTTTTTTTCATTTAAAATTAATCTCCAAGGGTATGGAACATCTATAGAGTTAATCTTGTTGCGATTTTTTATCTCTAGCTTTAACAAGTGCACTCCAGACTTCGATAATGTTAAAATTATTACAGATCAGAATTCTGAACAAAAACTAGATTTGCAGAAGCCTTAATTATCGAGAAGACCTTTAATTATAGACCAGAGACCTTACTTTTCAAACAGTCGTAACAGTTCGTATCTTCTTTGGATTTTCGTTTGGTGTTCTTTTTCTTGTTAAAAGCAATGTTTGACAATTTTCCCTCTATTATTAATACTGCTTATTTTACTTTTGGAAATACTAATTCCATGATTTTCACAGCGTTTTCTAATTACAGAATCAGAATACTTCTCTTCGTCAAGAGCAAAAACATAACCTATCCCCAGCTTGTTTACGAGCGCCATTTTCTTAGCAGACGATATTTAACTGCAGCAGATGTTTCTTTAGTGTTCATCTAACACGCTGTTGCCAGTTTCATTCTTTGAACTTTATTTTCTGTTATTTCTTATGAAAAACGTTCTACAAATGTGGGAATATTTCATCGAATAGTTTTTTTTGTTTTTTTTTATTCGAGGTTTAACGACCACCGTGAGCACCTCAATGGGTTATGAGCAGTCGCCCATCCCTAATTTAGGGCCACTTGTTCCAGGGAATGGAGAGAGCCAGCGCCGTAAGACAAACATCCCTGCCTCACCAGGAATCGAACCCGGATCCATCTCGGACGAATTATCAGAAGCCATCGCTTAGACCACTGCGGCGTCGAATCGCCTTTCAAGCTTTTCTTAGACAGCAAAAAATCAGTAACAACTGTGCTTTCAACGGTGTTTCATCTGACCTTGACAAATTTTTAACCACCTGACCTTTGCCTTAAAACAGCAAGACCGCAAAAAACTATTTTGGTCACTGATTATTTATCTTTAAAATACCCCCCCCCCCCTCCCTCCGTGTGTTCGCTTGTCACACACACATTCGAAAAACTCGTCTTAGGTTAACCATCTGTGTGTGGAGTAAACTGACTTAGATTTTTAAGGATATTACTTCTCATGGGGGTAGCAGTCTTCGCAGTCCTAGAATCTTGCTCAGATGGTCTAATTTCGTATTCTGAGTGGTACGTGTAGCTCCCAGACGCTTGTGAACTTTTTACCAAAAAATTTGACCTTATCTCTAATTACAAAGACAAAACTATTTTCGTGACTCACTTATAAACGTGGAAAGAGCGATGACTTTTGTTTGATATTCCTAATCCACGTCAATTGTGTATATAAATTATTCATTCGACTCCTAGTTATTTGTTCAGTTGCTGCTTACCATCTTTGGTGAATCCCCATCATAGTGCGTGGTTGCAAGAAGCAATCTGCCATGTGGTTTGGCAGTTAGTCGTATGCGAGTCTGGAGAATTCGAGGCCGCTGTGGTGCAGTGGTAGCATGTCCGGCGCGTAACTGGAAGACCTGGGTTCTATTCCCGGTGGCGGCAGGTTATAATTTTTCCGTGACTCACTTATAAACGTGGAAAGAGCAATTGCTTCTGTTTGATGCTCCTAATCCACGTCAATTGTGTGTATTAATATACCAAGTGAGACTAAGAAATAGAACAAAATATGCATTGAGCACGTTAAACTAATGAAACTGCAATTATGTCACCGAGTTTGAAGAGAATGACAATGTGAAATTCTGAACTGGGACACTGTTTTTAAAATGAGGAAGACCCAGAAAGAGATGAACAGATGAGATACAAAAGAACCGCAGAAAGAAAAAAGCGTTCAAGAGGCGAAGCCAACAAGAGAAAAACGTGGGAGGCCGTCTGGAAGTGGACCCAACCAGGCTGACAAGATGTGGGGAAAAGCTCCTCGACATCTCATTTCTCCTTAGATTATCATATAACAGAATTCGAAAACATCGATACAGCGAGTTTTGTCACGCACCGTCAAATCGGAATTATTTCCTAATGTGATTTGAAGACAGTTCGAATACAAAACTAAAACCGCGCTAGTATTTCGTCGGTTTGCCTATAAAGGGGAATAAACACAGGCGGGGCACTACGGGTGTGCTAGAATGCGCTTCAGCCCACCCATATTTTCATTGAGCACACCCGTTTAGCCGTCCAAATATTGTTATTTGCAAAAGTTTGACCATCTGCCAATTTATTGAAAATTAAGATTTTGAAAGAAAACTATTTGCTAATCAGAGATATTTAAAAAAAATAGCATCACAGATGAATACGTTGTGTGGCCACCTTTATTATTATTTTTTTTTTCATAGCGGACAGAATACGATGTGGCATACTCTCAATGAGGGATTTGCAGTAGTCACTTGAAATGTCTTAGCACCACACGTACTTCATCGCGTCAATCAAAGCTTGGGAATTTAATGGCTGTTTTGCTTCGTCTTTTAAAATGGTCCACAAATTTTCGATGGGGTTAAGATCGGGACTATTACCGGCCCAGTCAAGCACAGTTATGTTTTTCCTCGGCAGGTAGTCCTTTACTGTCTTTGATCTGTGGCATGGAGCACCATCATGCATAGATTGTGCATCTGTGCACTTACATATGAGTTAACAGCTTCTCACGTAACATTTCCACATAAAAAGGACCAGTCATGGTAGTGCCTGTCGGCAAAAAGGATAATGAAGCAGTACCGGATGCTGACATAGCACCCCATATCATCTGATTAGGCGGATGGCTAACGGTGTATTTTTCATCAAACCTTTTGCCTTTTGGTCGTCGAACATCTGCTTCAGGTGATTCGAACTGACGCACAGTTGATTCATCCGAAAAAGAACTTGGCTCCAATTTTCATCAGTCCACGATTGATGACGCTTTGCAAACTGGAGTATTCTTTTTCATGACAGAGGTTATAGTCTAGGTTTATGTGCAGGTTTATAAGACTTTAATCCAAAATCTTTGCTAAGACATAGGGAAACAGTGTTGATACTAATATCAGACCCTTTTTAAGGTAGAAAGGCCTTGATTTTCTTGCACGAACTCCTCGGAGAACGCAGAACTATTCCGCCTTATGGTATTGCCATCATGTGAGGATTGTTTTCCTTGGACGTCCACTTCTCTTTCGGTCGCTAAATTCACCTGTATCTCAATATTTCATGAGGATTTTATGAATAGCAGTCTTGCTCACATTCACCTTTCTGCTTATATCACTTTCGGGGTATCTTTCATGATAAAGTCACTACTGTGCCCTCTGAGTAACACTTAATATGACACTTTCTTGCCCTTTTTTCGCTATATAGAAAATACGTACAAAACCTCTCAGCATGAAAACCAGAAGCAAATTGACCCTCGCACGCTTCCCCCAACTCTATTAACAGCTGTCGCTGTAGGATTGTGCAACACTGACAGGGAATTGAGTAATACAGACAGTAACTGACGCAATCGGCAGATATTTGATACTAACAGGTGGTCTTAAACTTTTGGAAATGGCTGTATTTAAGCAGTTGGAACACATGGCGAATGCAACCATCTAAGATTTTAGAGAACTTGGATAAATGTATGGGAATTTTTGGAATTCACAGAATTTTTCCTATATGAAATGAATTTTTTTGTTAAATTTTGTGTTGTACTATTCTGTGAAATAGAAGGAATCCTCTGAGCGATGTATAAGAGTACGAGAAAGTCAATTTCCGTAATTAAGTTACAAACCAGAATACGTAAACTGCTTTTTGACAGCAAATATTAAAAGAAAAAATGAAAAAAAAGAAGCGACGTAAGTGAACTAAAAGTTACGGAGAAATAGTAAATTGTTAAAGCCCATGGAGGTTTGTATCCATGGTTACCAGTGCTGCGTAAACTGAACAAATACCATGTACAATATGTACCTAAAAAACGATTTACTTTTCTGGGGATGACCTCAGCATCAGGTAAAATCTATATGAAGTGAATTTTTTTATCCAAATTTCTACTAACCACATCAAAATTTTTGTCCCCCGTACAATGCTTAGCTCCCTTAACAGTCCACTCCCCCTCTAGTTCCGAGCTGCTAGCGTCGCCATTGTGTAGACTATTATTTTCCCTGAAAGTACCTCCTGAAGTAGAGGTGTTCGTTGATTCGAATCGTTGATGAAAGGCAAACTAATTTTGGAAAGCTTCG
Source organism: Macrothele yani (assembly GCA_039090855.1). Classification (NCBI taxonomy): domain Eukaryota; kingdom Metazoa; phylum Arthropoda; class Arachnida; order Araneae; family Macrothelidae; genus Macrothele; species Macrothele yani. The sequence continues at coordinate 124,588,211 of CM076996.1, forward strand.
AAAACATCGTTTCTGTTGCGTGCAAACAGTTAATGATGTGAGAATAGATTATGTTGGAGAACAAATCAATTTCTGTAGTTTACGACCTGTCCATAACAGTTAATATGTTTGCTCGTTCAGGAATTGTCCACTTCCGGAAATGAAACACGCTTGCAATCAAAGGATTTCCTTAAACGCAAAATTCTAATGGAACAGCTTTGTCAGCAGAAATAACACCGTGTTTTGGCGGAGCTGAAGTAAATGTTCCCGCAAATAGCTTCAGCCAGTTTTACAAAATAATCATCTAGTTTCCTGCAACATTTGAGAACCTTCTACAGGACTGAGCCCGTGGATGAGCTTTGCAGATGTAATCTCACTTGGTCATTTCGAATGGAGCAGTGCCTATACTCAACTAAGATAATCACTCAGTTACAAAAAAAATGCACGGGCTTTGGAAGATAATACAAATTATACAACCAACAAATCCGCACGTTTCGTATGCGAAGTAGTAGTGCTAACCACACACATACCCGCCCAGTACGTGGGTGAGGAATTTTGGAACTGAATTTCGAATACAATTTACTATGGTTTCTCATACGGTCTAATTTCAGCTTACGTGAATGAGATGCAATTTTCCTTTTTAGTACGCCCTGTAGCAGTAACTTTCTACACCCCAGCATCCAAATTATCCTTTGAAAAAAAAAAAAAAAAAAAACGAAGCACCCCGAGGAAGTCGTTCGATCCTGATGGAACTCCGCACGTACCCCAGGGCCGAATATTCAAATGATTAAAAACTAACGACCAATGACAAAATAGTAGTGGCCCGCAACAGTGCATGAGAACAGCGCATCGAGGAGGGTATAATAACGAACAAAGCTCGCTCGCAGAGAAAATTGTGACAGCGGATTGCTGTTGAATTAACATCCACGGACTGTGAGGATGCCTCGACGTCGGATCGGTGCACAATATCTTGCAGTTGAGCAAGTTTGAGAGAGGACGTAGAATTTTTGTCTGAAAGAGACCAGGTTTTTTTTTTATTATTATTATTATTGGAGGTTTAACGACCACCGTGTGCAATTCAATGGGCTATAAGCAGTCACCCGTCCTTATTTTAGGGTCACTGGTTTCAGGGAAGGGAGAGAGCCAGTGCCGTAAGGGAAACAACATCCATGTTTCACCGGGATTCAAACCCGGACCCCTTACGGACGAATGATCAGAGGCCATCGCTTAGACCACTGCGGTAACCGGGGCGGAGAGAGGCCGATTGGTCAAGTCGCCGTATCGCCAGTCATTTGGGTGGGAGCCATGCGGCAATCTGTCAAGGAGGGCAGTGGACGGCCGGGGGCAACGACAGAACGCGAGGACCGAGCGATTGTGAGAGCCGCACGAAGAGAACCAAATTCGTCGCTCTCAATCATTCGTGGCCATGTTGCGTCGTCTACAGGTACGGAAGTGGCCATCCGCACCTTTGCTGAACGACTTGCGGCACGGCAACGTTCGAGGAGGCCACTCCACCGCTTAGCACTGACCAGCGATCATCGTCGGCACCAGTCGCAGTGGTGTCAGGCCCGATCAATGTAGGATAGTATCGAGTGGTGTCGTGTAGTCTTCAGTCGTGAGTCACGGTTTGCGCTTGGCGCCGACAACCAGCGCGTACGCGTGAGCAGGCCAGCGCACGGATCCTGCCTTTTCCTTGGAACGTCACACGGCTTTCACTCCGGGAACAAACGTCTGGGTAGCCATTTTCTACGATAACCGGACACCCTCACGGCTCAACGGTTCTTCGATATTTTACGACTTCTTGTATTGCCATTCCTGTAGCAGCATCGAGCAATTTTTTAACAGAATAATACCCGGCCACACACGGCATGGGTCTCCCGGGCCTGCTTTCGTAATGCCGAAACCCTTCTATTGCCAGCCCAACCGTCCCACCTCTCACGAATCGAACGTCTTTGGGACAAGATGGGACGCCATCTACGCCCATCCCGGAATGTCGGCGAACTGGTCTGCATTTTGTACACCATCTGGCATGCTATACCTCAAGACAGTATCTGTGAACTGTATGCGTCTATGCCCAGCCGGGTAATCGCTTGTATCAGAGCCAGAAATGGCGTCACTACGTACTAAACATTAGGTTGATGCATAAGTTCATGCCGTTTTATTTCAGGAGTGCTTCCCAGGTCAGTAGTGACGGTGCAGATGGCCAGTTGTATATCAAAATGTAGCCAGTAATATCATGTATCTAAATCATATTGCGATGTGTGATTGTGGCCAATGGTTTTTTGGTTTTCAGGTCCGGAAGTACGGAGTGTCAAGTAGAGAGGAATGAACACTTCAGACATTTGCTCCACTACGAGTTTAACAAGGGACCGACAGCCTGTCGAGGCCACTCGACAAATTTGTACTGTGTATGGGGACGATGTTATTGCTCAGAGGACAGCCCACAAATGGTTTGAGCGGTTTCGAGGTGGTAATTTTGACCTCAACGGTTCTCCATGCTCAGGTTGTCGAACTCACTTTGATGAGGATCGTTTGAACCATCTAATTCCCTTGGATCCGCGTCAAACCACACACGAATTGGCCGCTGAGATGGACTGTGATCAGGCCACAATGGTGCGACTCCTGGAACTAATGGGAAAGGTCCAGAAATTAGGGTCTTTGGTGCCTCACACTCTCACCTGAGAACAACAAGAATCAGCGTGTTGCCATATGTGGTTCCTTGCTCACCCGTTATCGCGAAAGTTCTCAGCAACACAAACCCTTTCTGTTACGTATTGTTACTGGAGATGAAAAGTGGTGCCTGTAAGTGAATTTCAATCATCGGAGGGAATAGTTAAGCACAAACAAGATGCCCACACGACGTCCAAAACATGATCTTGATCCTGCGAAAATGCCTTAAATTACAATAGGCTGGACATATTGCTAGAAGAACCGACTACTGTTGGACAATTGAAATACTAGACCAAAGCACAGAAATAAAATCTTTGTGGGAGATTAGTGGATGTAATTCGAAAGCATATCGGAGTGGCATGACCGGTGAAGACAAAGTTCTGGATAAACTTGGGAAGACGTTCATCCAGCAGTTGACTGATTAATGTTGTTGATGGTGAGATATATATGATAGATGAAAGAGGGAGGGGGGGCAATATTTTGAGCTTTGACTCGGGTGCAGAAATACCTTGTTACGCCTCTGTACGCGTGTGTTCTACAGTGGACCGCAAGAGACTAAAAAATTTCTTGCCTAGTTTAGCCATCCCAATCCATCCCTACACACAATGGTTAGAAAAAATGTTAGTTCTGGCCGAAGGACCCATTGAAAGAGATCTTTACATACTTTTCATCTGCGAAAGTAGTAAAATTATTTCCGAAACAAATGGAATCCATATACCTGTTATTTATTAACGCACTATGAATATTCTTTAGTGTTCACTGCATACATTTTTTGCATGTGCAACTATGGTAGATCATCGCTCAAAGTTGTATTTGTGCAGGGAATGCACAGAACACCGTTGTGGTAAAAAAAAATCCGTGTGCATTTTAGAAAGGGAGTCAGGTGTGGGTGAGGGTTTGCATTACACATTACACCCTTGTGTATATTAATTATTCAGAGCCTCGAAGAAAAGGTGATAAGAGACAAGTTCTTGCATCAAAGGGTTGAGAGAAACACCAGTCCTTGAGATTTAGGGTTACTGAATCCAGGAAAGGGAGATAACGAGCCTAGCACAAATGCAACCAGGACACTACTCTTGCTGTGCAAAATTGGCACGTGGCTTCAGCTTGTCCACAATGTTTTCGATCATCGCAGACTTTAATATGAATATGCATGCCCCTTGGGAAAACTGCTACCCGCACAACGCTTTTCCTGGTATTAACCAGAGGCTGCGAATGGCTACAGCTAGATCGGCGAAAAAGCGCTTGAAGGGTGTAGATAGTCGTTAGCCACGTTCTTCCTCTTCCATTTTTACATCGTAAAGAAGATTCCGGGTTGTTTGGCAAGCATTACCCTACGTACGAGAATAGTGATGCATTGTTGTCTTTTTGCTTTGGGGTTTAACGACGATCGTGAGCAATTCTTAGAGCTATAAGCAGTCTCCCGTCCCTAATTTAGGGCCACAGTTTCCAGGAAACGAAGAGGGGCAAGCAGAGGCGACTTTAGATCTTTCGGGGCCCTAGGCGCTAAGATTCAGGGGCCCCCTGCCCCTTCTTATCTCCTCAAATTTTCATCCGTCAGATTAGCAATAAAAAAAGGTTTTACGCTTTTTAAAATTCCATTCTATCTTCCTATTATTAGAACGTTTTGTAAGAAAGTGCTAGTGTAATCACTTTGTCTGCCCGTGCACATCGAATTTTTTGTTTTTAGAGAGATTTCAAAATTTATTTTTGCGGCTAATAGGAAATCTAAAAATATTAAGTTCGGCACTTTAAATACCGCTAAGGGCTGTCCAGTCGAAACTATTCAACTTAAACGAAAAAATTATTTTTGTGCTCTCAGATTAGGCTTAACTGTTCCTTCTCATATATTTAAATTTTCCAATTTGTTCGTTAATTTCTTGCTAAAGGCCAGAAAATTTGGTTTTCTCAGATTTTTCAAAAATCATTTTTGGGAAAAATCGGACATAAAAATTCATTAAAATTTTCCCATTTTAAATTTCACTAGGAGTTCTCAAAGTTGGGAATTTCGTAAATTTTATCTTTGCGCTACGAAGAGACTATTTCAGTTACAGCAAAAGTTCTTTTTGAGTTTGATACGTTTGGCAAAACTGATAACTTTAACACCTTTTCAGCTGCAAATTTCTTGGAAAATTTAACGCTAAGGGCGCTGAAAATGAAATTTCGTACATCGCGTGTAAATTGTCATAAAATTTGAATGCATTTCAATTATAAAACGTGCTCTTTCCATTGCTTCAGCTTTGGAAAATAATCTTGTTTTTTACATTTTGAGCAAATTAGTAGGAAACGAGCAAGGTATCAAACAAAAATAAAATACTTGAAGACATTGGCAACCGAAAAAGTTCTCCACATTAGAAAGTACGGGTAAAATGAAATTTATGGACAGTGTTTTTTTTTTTTTTTGAATGGAGGTTTAACGACCACCGTGAGCAACTCAGTGGGCTATAATAATCAGTCGCCCGTCCCTAATTTAGGGTCACTGGTTCCAGGGAAGGGATAGAGCCAGGACCGCAAGACAAACAAAATCCATGCCTCACCGGGATTCGAACCAGGACTCATCTCGGGCGAATGATCAGAAGCCATCGCTTAGACCACTGCGCCACCGGGCCTGCGCACAGTGCTTCTCTTGAAAAGGGTGGATGACTTTTCGTGGAGGAGTTTTGGCATAGACGAATGCCGTGGACCAAGAAAGGTGGACAGTAAGAATTTCATCAGTCATTACAGGAAAGCTAGAATGTGAAGAGTTTCTTGAAAGCATTTTTTCATATTATTTTCATCGGAAAATTAAGGTCTGCATTTTTTTTTTCGGTTTGTGAAAACCAAAACAATACTGGCAATCCAAGTAGAAGTTTTTCGTCCCCTCAAGCTCTGGGGCTCTAGGCGCGCCTACTGCTAATTGGAAATCCGCCACTGGGGAGCAAGCACTGTAAGATAAGTACTTCATCCATGCCTGATCCAGGACTCTGGGCCGAGCTCGGACTATTAAGCAGAAACTAATGCCATTGATCACTCTGCCAAAGGGGGCGTCGACGTATTTTGTGAGCGCAAGCATTATCAGATTTTTTGACGCTTAGTGTTTTTCTAAATAGCTACATTGAATTCTATTAAACTGCAAAATCAGTCTATAAAACCAATTGAAAAGTCTTTCAGAGATTCCCTATCATCAGATGGTTTGAACGCTTACTTGTGTCTAAAGGCTTTGTTCGAGAACGCCAGGAGCCATAGAAGTTTATTCTGTTTTCTTCGATGTCTGTAAATTTGTATCTGTAAACTGGAGTTCCAAACGTTCGATGTGTTGTTTTAACTGATGAAATTCTTAAATTTCATCAGTTGAAATGACATTTGTGTTATTTTTAAAATACCCGCGTGAGTCAAGTATATATTTGCTAGTCGTAGTCTCGTATTTAATTTTGGACTTTTTTGTTCGTTTTTTCGCTTTGGGATTCAGGTATCACCATGAGCAACCCAAAGCTATAAGCAGTCGTCCGTCCCTAATTTAAAGCCACCGGCTTAAGGAAAGCGAGAGAGCCGAAGCCATCAGACCGCCCATGCCTCAATCAGGACTCGGACACAGCTCGGACAACCAGCCAGAAACCTACACCTCTGATCATTCAACCACCGGGGCAGCCTAGTTATGTGTTCCAAGGAAGGGAAAGAACCAGAATCGTAAGAACGAACACAGCATCCATGCCCGGATTCGATCTCAGAACCATCAAAATGCTTTGCCAGAAACTCACGTAATAGACCATTGTGCGATGCGTCGCCAAAATCTAAAGTAAATCTCTCAAGCTATCTGAAAGTAAGCTGTGATAGAAAGTGGATTAAAGCTCCCTCTGAACACACTGAAATCGAACCGGGAATCCTTTTCGACAAATCCGTTTTGGAACCTGGCAAATGGCCGAGGAACGTGTAAAACAACTTTGTTATCCAAGAGTTGAATATAAATGTGGTCTTTTTCAAACATAACCTTAATATTTTTCATTATAAGTCACCAAGAAGGTAATACTATAAATTTTATGGATTCAGAGCTTATACTCGCATACCACAAATACGTAATTATGTCACTCATGCGTCACATAAAATAACAAATTCCTAAATTAGTTGTGTCAGAAGTCACCATTTTGTTTACCTTGCGGTATGTACTTCGTGTTAAAATGTACGATATATGATTGCCAAACATCAAGGAAATTAGCTGAAACATTTCAACCGAGACGCACTCAAACGCATAGACTTCAAAAACGTTTATCCCTAAACAAGCGGCCACAAAGTTTCAGAATAGGGATCTTGCGGTTTCACATCCTGCTGCGTATGAAAGTATACAAAGAAATTGCTCAGAGTTTGGTGCACGATATATATATTTTTTTTTCATCTACCTTTAAAACTAAAGAAAAGCTAAGAAGCTTTTTAAAACCACGAAAATTCTCAACTTTTCAGCGTTTTAATCGGTCTTGTTTAATTCAATGTCTTGACATGGTCATGTTATTGTTTTTGTGATATGAAAATCTGTTCATGTCGATGAAAAGTAATCCGGTGGTATACAACAGGTGGTTAGTTGATCCGTTAATGTTATACATATACTAAGCTTTTGTAGTGGTGTACTGCATGTATAAAACTGAAATAATGTATAACTTTACTGTTGAAAGACCATATATTGTGAAAGAAGCTGCCTATTTCATGAGGTTTGGGTGGTAAAAATCTAGTATGACTTGTAAAAATCTTGCTTTACCGAATACGGTTTTTAAACGAAAGCTAGTTGTCGAGTTTTCGCACCTTTAACGAACTCTGAAATAATAGAGAGATCGGAAAATTGTTTTAGTCCCCTTAAGCTTAAAAATGCGCTTCGAAAATTAGTTTTAATGCTGACATCCAGGGAGTCATGCTTTTGAAAGTGTGGGGTATGATTGGCGGGGGGGGGGGGGGTATAGCATTAACATAACTAAAAATAAAAATTACCCCTAAATATCAAACGTACAACTTTATTTTTAGATTAGATCAAATCATATGTAGGAGATTTTAGGAAGTGTCTGACCCCAGGTCTTAAACAACCCTTGGAAATAGGAGATTTGGGTTAGAGTGCCCGATGTGAAAGTGACACTGAAGCGAGGTAGAAAGGGTGAGGAAGACGCCCTTATTTATTACCTGGGGGCCATTACCCGGGGTCCGACGGCTTAACGTGCCCATCCAACGCACGGCGGATAATTAGTAGTTCCGTACCTGCGTGGGATCGAACCTGAGGTTTCTCCATGGCAGTCGTGAACGTTGACCACTAGGCCATCCGAGGCCCGATTTGTAGATTATGCCCTCAGTATTTATTTAATTTCTTAAACTGCCGGGGAAATCACCGAGTAGATCTAGGTGTACTGCTTTTGCTGCCACAAATTGCACGGAAATTTAAAGGAACACCTGAGTTCATTGACGGATCTAGCATTTACTTCAAAAAGACTGAAGAGTAATTTTTTAGTGAAGGTTTAACACGACCACCGTGAGCATCTCGATGGGCTATAAGCAGTCACCCGTCCCTAATTTAGAGCCACGGGCTCCAGGGAAAGGAGAGAGCCAGTACCGTAAGACAATATCCATGCCTCGCCGGGATTCAAACCCGGACCCTTCTGTTGCGAATGATTATAAGCCAGCGCTTAGACCACTGCGCCATCGAGGCGGCAACAGCAAAGTTTCACACATAACTTAAACTGCAAAAGTATATTTAACTTTTTTTTTCTGGGGTTAACGACCACCAATTAGCAACTCTAAGGGGCTACAAGCAGTAGTCCGTACCTAATTTTGGGGCCACTGGTTCCAGGAAAGGGGACATCAGGGTTCGAACCTGGGTCAATCTCAGACAAATGGTCTAAGGCCATTACCTCAGACCACACCGTATAATGCCTACATACCTTAGGATTATGAAAGGTTTTCTCCTCTTGAAACGCTTGTATGAGCATCTCAATGAGATTTAAACAGTTGCGCGTCCCTAATTTAGGGCGACTGGTTCCGAGGGGTGAGGTGGGGGAGCGAAAACCAGTGCCGTAAGACAGACACACATCATGGGCGCCCTCAAGGAGAGTTCAAGTGACCCCACACCCGGAAATTGGATATTACAGTTGAAAAATTTCTGCTGACATTTCAGTAACTTACGGCGTATATCTTGATAATTTAGACGCAGAATCAAAGTCGTGGTACTACTTTTTGAAAGACAAGTCGGTAGCAGAAGCGGAAAAGATTTTCTTTTCAGAAAGTATTCACGAAGTGAAGAAATGTTTACCCGGCAGTTTCTCAAATCGCAGCTACGCTACTCCCCTCAACATGTACCACTGAAAGCCTTTCAGTATCCTACACGTAGGCAGGGACGTCGCCAAGGAGATGCGAGGGTGGGCTTTAACCCACCCAGTTCAAAGTGAGCTATTTTTCAATACATTTTTTATTATTTCGGGAATTTCCCTCCTTCGTTGACGTCTCAACGTCGGTCAACGGATGACTGCACGGCTGGTTGTCACATTTATGGTCTGGCTAATTTTTTTTTTAAAGTGGTATTATTAATTCTGAACTTTCTGAAGTACTTGGGGAAACTGATTTCAGTAAGGGCTCTGGGCATGATCAAATTCACCCTATTGTTGTAAGGTTCGTTGCTGATCTTTTTGAGTCACCTTTGTTGTGTATTTTTAATTTAATTTTTCCGACTGACATAGTGCCGGTTGCTTTTAAAATTGCTGCTGTTATTCCAGTCTACAAAAAGGGTTCCAAGTCTTGATATTTCTTAATTATCGTCCTATTTCAATTCTTTACACTAAGATCTTTGAAAAACTGCTTTACGTTCGCTTACGCATTTTTTTTTCATGTAATAACATTCTCTATCCTGGTCAATTTGGCTATTCCGAAGGTAAATCTACTGAACATGCACTTCTTACAGCACTTAATATTTTTCATTGTTCCTTGGACTCTAGATCTGTTCTTTGTGTTTTTTTCGACCTATCGCGAGCGTTTGATACTATAAATCATGAGAGGTTATTACATAAATTACATCTAGCTGGAGTTTGGGATATTGCTAATGATTTATTAACTATTTAACAAATAGGAAGCAGTATGTACGAATGCGATCTAGTTGTTTGCCTCTTTCGGACATTATCTGTGGGGTTCCACAGGGGTCTGTATTCGGTCCATTGTTCATTTTTCACATGAATGTTTTTTTTAGTCCCTGTTTGTTCTGTTACAATACGTTTTGCTGACACTAGTGGTTTTTTTTTTTTGTCATAACGATCCAGATTCATTCATTGGTATAGTTAATGGGGAGATTCAGAAATAAAAAAATCTACATAAGTTCTTAACTTTAAATTCTTCCAAAACCAAATTTTTACTTTTCAGTAACGGCAGGAGGTTAAGACGATCAATGTACAGTTTTTTTGTTTTTTTTTTGGGGGGGGGGGGGTCACACTGTCACGAGAAGCCACTTTTCTAGGTATGATGTTGCAGTCGAACCTTAGACAGGACTCTCAGATTAACGTTTTATGTACTACCATTGCTAGAAATGGTGTCATTCGGAGGGCTTCTTTTAATTTGCCAAAGGATACTCTTGTTATGTTATATTATTAATTTTTTTCTTACGTTTATTACTGCTTCTTAATGTGGGGTTCCACATCACAAGTAAATACTAGTCCAATTCAGAGGTTACAAAATAGTTTTTTTTTTTTTTTTTTTTTTTTTTTTATTGGAGGTTTAACGACCACCGTGAGCAACTCAGTGGGGTATAAGCAGTCGCCCGTCCCTAATTTTGGGCCACTGGTTCCAGGGAAGGGAGATAGCCAGCGCCGTAAGACAAACAACATCCATGCCTCACGGGGATTCGAACCCGTACCCATCTCGGGCGAATGATCTGAAGCCATCGCTTAGACCACTGCGCCACCGAGGAGGCCATCTTCTTAGGGACTCTCAGACTGACTCTTTAAACAGTATCAGGAAATACAATATACTGCCTATAAAAGAGCTTTATGAATTCAAATTACATTTATGTTTAATAGAATAAAAAGGAACGTTTGCACAGATTTATTGACATTGCATTTTTATAACACACGCTGATTATTATTGACCAAATTTTGCTGGAACTAATCTTGCACTAGGTAATGTGGGCTCTGGAGATCCAAGAGTGTGGAACAGTCTATCTGAAGAAATGAAACAAATTAATTCATTTTCGTTATTTAAAAAAGTTACTGGAGCATTTTCTTCAGACTTGGTCACAAAGTGGTTAGTGTGGTTTTGACTTAATATGGTATTTTTTTTTTTTTTTTTTTTTTTTTTGAATGGAGGTTTAACGACCACCGTGAGCAACTCAATGAGCTATAAGCAGTCGGTCGTCCCTAATTTAAGGTCACTGGTTCCAGGGAAGGGGCCAGTGCCGTAAGACAAACATCCATGCCTCACCGGGATTTGAACCTGGACCATTTCGGACGAATGACTAGAAGCCATCACTTAGACCACTGCGCCACCGGGGAGGCCATTTTTAATTCAGTTTATTGTGTATGTATATGTAAATATAATTATGTTTTTTTTTCTTTTCTCATTTTGCAGGCGGCGTGGGCTTTGTCAGGCCCCTTAGGGTCTTTTCACATTGCCACCTGTGTGGATGCTTGCATACTGTTGTATATATTTGTAATTTTTTTTTCCGGTTCACCCGAATAAATAGTGCTGTATCGTATAATATAATCTGGACTTTGCCAAATAATAAGTCTTGAGTTTTATTGTATGCAGCGTTACGTATTTCCCCTAGGAAGTGCGTTGTTTAAGCCTCCGTAGAAAGGTTATCAAAATGGTATTCGCAGGGCCATGAAAATTCAATTGTTCTCCCCTCTTCCAATTCCTTAGTTTAAGCCTCTTTTTTCGTGTTTGTATGGCCAAGAGGCTAATGAGAAGGGTGGATAGGAATTCACTGAGAGGGTCACTACTAATTGCTCTGTTTTCTTTACAAAATAGGGGATTCAAACATGAAAAATGCAGTCTAAAACTATACTAGTACTCCTAAAACTGCCCCGGCAGTGTGAAAGTGCTCAGAGTGGCTGACGACTGCTTTGTAGGAGAGGAATTGCAAGTCAAAGTCTCTGGCTGGAAGGAACTAAATTAAGAAGGGGGAAGGTATTGTGCTTCCGTGAGACGACGTTAAGATTTAATTTAGACAAACGAAAACGACACTTTCTTTTAAAACAAATTGTTCAAGTACAATACTATTTTCGTTAGCAAAAATGCAAAATTTTGAAAAGCAATTTAAGACAACGTATTCAGAGCAAGCAAAAAGTTGAAGGCCGCATTCTACCAACACTTCTATTTTACACCAATGGCATATCTAGTCAGATCCGTGTATATGTGTCCAGGTGGAGGGGTGGGGATTGCACGAATTCCTTTGCAGCCGGTAGTGAAAAGCCGAAGCAGTGGTCTAAGCGTTGGCTTATGACCATTCGTCCTAGAGTCTGGGTTCGAATCCCGATGAGGCATGAATGTTTTATTTCTCTAATGGCACGGGTTATCTCCCTTCCCTGGAATCGGTAACTTTAAATTAGGGACGAATGACTGCTTACAGCTCATTAAGTTGCCCAAGGTGGTCGTTAAACCTTCAATCAAAAGAGGAAAAAAACCATTAAAAATCGTTCTGTCGTAAAAAAAATAGTTACTGTCATGCTTGCCCCACCAAAAATAATGCTCGCCCACTCCGATTTTTATTACTGGAGGTTTAGCGACCACCGTGAGCAACTCAGTAGGCTATAAGCAGTCTCCCGTCCCTAATTTAGGGTCACTTGTTCCAGCGAAGGGAGAGAGCCAGTGCCGTAAGACAAACACAATATCCATACCTCACCGGGATTTAAACCCGGACCCCTTTCGGACGAATGATCAGAAGCAATCGCTTGAACCACTGCGCCACCACGGCCCATAAGAAATATAGTTCCATTTAGGCAGCGAGACAGACTGTATTTTTTTTTTTTTTTTTATTGGAGGTTTAACGACCACCGTGAGCAACTCAAATGGGCTATAAGCAGTCGCCCGTCCTTAATTTAGGGTCACTGGTTCCAGGGAAGGGAGAGAGCCAGTGCCGTAAGACAAACACAACATCCATGCCTGACCGGAATTCGAACCCGAACCCCTTACGGACGAATGATCAGAGGCCAACGCCTTAGACCACTGCGCCACCGGGGCGACACAGACTTTATGTCAGTCATTTACTTTGAATGGCTTAAAGAGGTCTTGTGTGCAGAAACTTTGCTTCCCCCCCCTCTCTCACCCAGGAAAAATTCTGTGGGCGCCATTGCCCACACATCTATGCCTCTCGGGATTCGAACTCTGACCCATTTCAGTTGAATGCTTAGAAACTAGCGCACAGAGACGGCACGAAAAATTTATCTTACAGGTTATTTAATAACAGGAAATATTTCCATCAAATTAGGATTTTGCCAGTTTTCTGAAAACTTAAATGTTTTTGTAAAATGTTTAAATTTATAAAAAAAAAAAAAGTTTCGTGTCGGGCGCGCACCCCGCGACTTTCTTCTGGATTCGCCAATGACTCAGTTTTCTCTCTCGGGGTTAAAGCAACAAAACCGGAGATTGTTTCCAGAATTTATTCCCTTTAAATTTTGTATATCGATCATTATTTTCAGACTTCTGCCTGATAAGTAAAATGTTAAAGAAGAAAAACTATACCGCACAGAATGGAAAGCCCATAAGTAATATCACTGCACAAAATTTGTTTCACAAATCTACAGAACTTTATCGCAAATAATAAATCTTACCTTATGAGTATACGATCTTTCGAAAGATGAGATCTTGAAAGGGCAGCATTTTTCTTCCCCAAAAATTCAAGCAGAAAAAAATTTGAAACTAGTTTAAAATATAAATAAATTCACTCTTGTGTCAAGAGCATAGCGAACGGCTGCCTCAACAAGTCCCCATGACAGTCGCGCAGCGAAAAAAAGAGAAAAGCGCTCAAGGGTGGCAGCAATCTTGAAACCTCAGCAGGCCGAGCGAAGATGAGTCGTGCAGGAGACTGGAGAAAGTCGCTGTCACTGACCGACGGTGAAAGTGGCGCCCCTTATGGCAAGGTGATGCGCTCAGCTTTCAGACGCCCTGAGGCAGATGCCACTGATGTCACTTCCGGTGATTTCACTTTCTCTGTGATTGTGGAGAAAGGAATGTTTCATGAGATTCAAACGAGTTTATTTTATTTTATTTATTTATTTATTTATTTGTTTGGGTTACGCTACGTTTCCTACACATTAACAGCTATGCGCTGCACACACAATAAGTAGTAAAAAAACTTTTCCATTTTTGTTTTTGCGGGTCCGAAAAAAACTATTATTTACGTAATACATATCTCTAGGTTAGCCAACTGACATACCCTTCTTTTGATGATACTGTTCAGGGCCGGATTCGGAAGACCAAACCAGGCAGGGAATTTTAGTCTTGGGGTCCGCTAAAAAGACATGCGTACCTACAGGAGAACACCGCAAATTTCCTCATGAAGAAAAAATTATAATAGGTCCTGGATGAAAGAGAACTGTTGAAGTATGCATTGAAAAACGAATTCAACCGTGAACAAATTTTAACAACAATTAACAGTGAAACAATTTTAAAAACTAGCAGTTCTGCCCGTTCTCCGAACGGTGAATCTATATTTTTTTTAAACATAAAATTAAAGAAACGAAAAGTAATTAAGGAAAAGAAAAGTAATTTAAGATCCATAACTTTTTCACGATTTGGAACAGGGTCGTGACGTCAATGCTTACGGTTCCACGTAAAGCGGATCAGGCTTTGGCACCCCTTAATTTTAAATCAAAGTTTCATGGAATGTTTACAGCATTTCAACGTTTCTGTCATAATTATTTTTAAACCTATCAGCATTTTGAACAGTAAAGCCCAGCCTCCCTTTTGAACAGTTTGGTTTTTAGACTTTTTCAGGTATCCGGACCTTAAGGAGTATCAGCATGCCAATTTTCAGATCTCAAGGTGATTTTTTTTTTTTTTTTTGAGGTTTAACGACCACCGTGAGCAACTCAATGGGCTATAAGCAGTCGCCCGTCCCTAATTTAGAGTCACTGGTTCCAGGGAAGGGAGAGAGCCAGTGCCGTAAGACAAACACAACATCCATGCCTCACCGGGATTCGAACCCGGACCCCTTCCGACGAATGATCAGAGGCCAACGCCTTAGACCACTGCGCCACCGGGGCGGCTCAAGGTGATTGAGAAGTGGTCGAAAAAATCAAGCAGAGAATGTTCCAAAGCCACCATTTTGATTTTTTTTTTCGGACTTTTCTAGGCATTTGGACCTTAAGACGAATCAGCACGACGATTTTCAAATCTGTAGGTCATTTAGAAGTGGTCAAACAATTCGCAAAAAATTCAAGCAGACAATGCCGCCATTTAATTTTTTTTTTTTTTTTTATTTTTTTTTTTTTTTTTTGCAGACTCTTCTAGGTGTTGGGACCTTTTTCTTTTCCTCTTTTTTTTTTTTTTTTTTTTTCTGATTGAAGGTTTAACGACCACCGTGAGCAACTCAGTGGGCTATAAGCAGTCGCTCGTCTCCATTTTAGGGTCACTGGTTCCTGGGAAGGGAGAGAGCCCGTGCCGTAAAACAAAAACAACATCCATGCCTGAAGGGATTCGAACCAATACCCTTCTCGAACGAATGGTCATAAGCCAGCGCTTTGACCACTGCGCCACCGAGGCGGCTATTGCGTAGTTGAAAGGTTTTAATCTTGTGTATTTTTAATCGTGCTTAGACAGCGTTTGAAAATTTAGGAATATGACCCTATAAATTAGGTGCCGGACACTATAGCCCATCGAGTTGTTCTCAGTGCTCGTTAAACTCCCAAACAAACAAAAATCGTTCGTCAAGCACTTCAACAGTAACCAACCGCAGCGATCTGTTTAGAAATTTCGTTGCGATGTCCATCAAAGCGTGTGTCACCTCTTATAATGAATGAAAAGCGTAAATAAAGTGGTACTTCTGCTAATAGGGAACACAGGAAATCGTTTGCGCCGAAAGAGAAACGTGAAGTGATTAAGCAGAGAGAAAAAGGTTTGCGCAGTTGTGATATCCATCATTACAATTGCAGTGTTCGTCGTCAAGTGTTGGAAGAACACTGGTCAAAAAACAAAAGGCATCTGTTTAAAATCATTGCTTCGGATTTCCCAAAACTGCCATTTGCTGAACAGCGAGGCAAGTATCTTGCTTATTAGAGCCGTGTTTGACATCAGTGATACTTGTGAAGAATTTTTCTGTTTTGTGTTTACATACGGATAGCCCGTCCGAGGACGGCTGGACGGTTGTTTTTAAGCTTTAAATAAATACAGTCAACTCCGCTTATAGTGAACCTCTGCGGACTGCCATATTTCGTTCACTATGTCCGAGGTTCCCTAAAACCGAAGTGTCTTCCCTTAACCTGAATTGAGTGGAATGGTGAGCAAGAAAATAAAATATGTATATATATGTATCTAAAAAATCCTATTTTTGTGTACGTAGTGTATATTCATTAAATTAGGTAAACAAAATAAATTTTACATTACCTTAATTAACATGAAAATAGTCTGTTAATGTGCCACTACTTGCTGCAAACAGCTTTAATAAATATTTTCTCTCTGTCCTTTTCTAGAGTCTGTGCTTTTGTTACACTCGATTCTACATTTTCCATACATTCTAGGAACTTTAGCACAGTCCTGACACCCTCCAACATCTCTTTCACTGTTGAAACACCTTCTTCTTCTTTTTTTCTTTTTTTGATTGGAGGTTTAACGACCACCGTGAGCAACTCAATGGGCTATAAGCAGTCGCCCGTCCCTAATTTAGGGTCACTGGTTCCAGGAAAGGGAGAGAGCCAGTGCCGTAAGACAAACACAACATCAATGCCCGACCGGGATTCGAACTCGGACCCCTTACGGACGAATGATCAGAGGCCAGCGCCTTAGACCACTGCGCCACCGGGGCGGCTTTTTTTTTTTTGTTTTTTTTTTGTTTGGAGGTTTAACGACCACCGTGAGCAACTCAATGGGCTATAAGCAGTCGCCCGTCCCTAATTTAGGGTCACTGGTTCCAGGGAAGGGAGAGAGCCAGTGCCATAAGACAAACACAACATCCATGCCTCACCGGGATTCGAACCCGGACCCCGTTCGGACGAATGATCAGAGGCCATCGCTTAGACCACTGCGCCACCGGGCTCTCTTTCACTGTTGAAACACCTTCTTTTTTTTTCTTTTTTTTTTTTTTTTTTTGATTGGAGGTTTAACGACCACCGTGAGCAACTCAATGGGCTATAAGCAGTCGCCCGTCCCTAATTTAGGGTCACTGGTTCCAGGGAAGGGAGAGAGCCAGTGCCGTAAGACAAACACAACATCCATGCCTCACCGGGATTCGAACCCGGACCCCTTTCGGATGAATGATTAGAGGCCATCGCCTTAGACCACTGCGCCACCGGGGCGGCAAACACCTTCTTCATAATCGTCCTCGTCATCTTCAGCCTCGTTATCTCTCGTGCTGGAATAGCCTTTCACAGCCTCGATAATAGTTTCATCCGACGGGATTTCATTCGTTATAACTTCACAGTCAGCATCGATAAAAGCTTCAGTGGAATTCGCACCGACATGCTGAAGCAGGTCTTTAAGAGGCACATAATCCTCTTCTTCGAATGCCACACGTCCAGTAGCCAAACCAGACCTCCAAAAACAGTTCTGTATAGTAACAGTTGACACAGTCCTCCATGCTTTGTTTCCAAAACGTACAGCATTCAAAACATTTATTGATGTGTCCTGCTTTGATTCCAAGGCTTGGATTAAATGAAGCGTTACTTCCCTTCTGCAATAGGTTTTAAAGCTTGCTCATGGATTGGAGGACTGACGTGGTGTTGGCAGGCAGGAACGCCAGCTTGATGTTGCTGAGGTTTTTAATCCTACCTTTGTTCTTCAATGCACTTCAAGGGATAGTAGGCCTACAATATTGTTTTCAACACATTCTTTCAAGTTTTTACAAGGTTTGTTTTGAAGCAATTTCATGTTACAAGTACACTCTTTTCTTTGAAGTTTTATTTTTTAGGTTCACTATAAGCGAAGTTAAGGGTTCATTATAAACGATAATTACCGATGTTGCGGGTCAGGACCAATAATTTAGGTTCACTATAGCCGAATCTTCACTGTAACAGAGTTCACTATATCCAGAGTTGACCGTATTAATATATAGGGGATGTTTTCCGTCCTATGGCGGACTGAAATATTTAATTGAAGCAAATTGAAAACAAATCAAATAGACGCCGGATTTCTGCAAAAAAATATAGTAAAAACTTATATAGTAAGAACTCATTCATGTTAGAACTAAAAATTATATGCTTATTTATTTCAGTTTTTCAAAAGACCTCGCGATAAATAACATTCTGTGTAAAATATTAACAATTGTAGATTAGAGTGTTTAGATAGATCGATATTTTGTGAAATGTTGTTGTTGATTGGAGGTTTAACGACCACCGTGAGCAACTCAACAATGGGCTATAAGCAGTCGCCCGTCCCTAATTTAGGGTCACTGGTTCCAGGGAAGGGAGAGAGCCAGTGCCGTAAGACAAATACAACATCCATGCCTGACCGGGATTCGAACCCGGACCCCTTACGGACGAATGATCAGAGGCCAGCGCCTTAGACCACTGCGCCACCCGGCTTTGTAAAATGTGTAATATAATCAGCACTAAACTCGGAAAGTTGTTTTCGTGTAAACTTACCTTAATAACTTTTACTTTGATTTTTCGCGTTAAATTACTTTTTCTCCGTTACACTTTTTCCCTCCACGGCTTGTTTTAGACTGTCCTGATCGACGGTTAGTTTGAAACTTCACACCGAAGCTGTTTCTACAAAATAATGCGACATCTTGTATTACAAATCGGCTATCTAAATTCTCGACAATGTGCTACTGGAGCGGCATCTGCTTTTAAATGCAATTTTGCTCAATTTGACATCTCAAGATTTCAGTTTTATTGTAGGTTAGAGGGTTTAGATAGTTCGATATTTTGCCAAAATGTATAATATAATTAGCAATAAACTCGGAAAGTTAGTTAAATTAAAAAAGAAAGCGTACAAATTAATATTTGAATTGTGCTAAGTTAAATTAATATGCAAACGCAACTTGCCGTGATATTAAGATTTCTATTCGAATTTTGTAGATCGGATAAATAGAATTTGAGTCATTGATAATACAGTGCTTTTAAATTAGCACGCGATCACCTTGACATCTAAAAGTGATCGCGTGCTATTATATAGCAGGCAATCATTTCGACATCGCGAGAGCACACACAAATTGATCGATAAGTTATGGCACAACAATGCAGACGTTTCTGTGACGTCAAGCGTTCCAGAGAGGCATACAGATAGATCTGGGTGTTTATATTATTAATAGGAGATGGAAAAGGCAGAAGTTTAATTTTTCGATAACGCATTCACGTCGAGTTATAGAAATTCGACATAATAGAAGCTAATTCTTCTTCTTTGTAGGGTGTAAATACACTAGTACCATGGTAAGAATAAGATTCCTGAGTTGTATTTGCTAAATTTCAGAGTTGACAACTGCTCCAGCTCGAGATCAACGATTTAAGGATTCCTTATGGGGTTTGGGGATTAGAAAAAATGTTCTAAGATTACCTTCTCTAGATTCGTTTATCCTGTTGACTGTTTCGTATTTCAGAGCCAGTAACTTACCTATGAAAGGCAGTGTGTGTTCGTCATGATCAACATAACTCAGATACATGAATTTCTTTGCAAATATTCTAATCTGGCAGGGCAAACTTTGCAGCTAAGCTGTCAATAAGAAACACTGCTTTCTTCAAGAGAAAAAATTAAAGCAGCATCTCTTCTTTAAATACCTGTACCCGTACTCAAGCAAACCATTTAATTTTTATATGCAGGACTAAACCTTGGCTCCTTGAATGCGTCGCTTGGAAAATTTGCACCAAGGTGGCTTTGAAAAGTTTTGGATTCCAGGCAGTGGTTTTGCTCCTCTAAAGAACAACGAAATCAAGCCTCTAAGGAATGGCGAAATTCATATATGTTCTATATCACTAGCTTAATGTACCCGGAATATCCGGGGCTAACTTTTAAAATGTGTTCTTCTTTTTACTGCAATAAAAGATTAATGGACTCTATTTAGTGAAAATCTTCCAAATACACGGAGACAATGTGAATAGACAAAGTCATCGCTCTTTCGACGTTTTTCTTTAATTAACTCACATAAACCAAAAAATTGTTATCCTGACACCGGATTGTAGGCCACCGTAGCGTAAGGCAAGGCGCACGCACTCGGCTAGTTAGCGAGAGATCTGGGATTCGATCCCAGCCGTGTCCGGATAACAATTTTTCGGTTGTTGTGTGTCAATTAAAGAAAAACGTGGAAAGAGCAATGTTTTGTCTATTGACATTGTCTCCACGTATTTGGAAGATTTTCACTATCACTTTTGCACTTTGGATTTATCACCTATAATTTAGTAGCTTGTGCCGTTAAGCCCCACCAGACGGAGACGTCTCAGTTGCTGAGCCCATCTCTACGGATTTGTGAAGTCAAATGCTGACAGATAAACACACATAGCGCCGTATATTGTTGGCACAGTAGCGTAAGGCGAACGCACTCGGCTAGTTATCGAGATATCTGGGGTACGATCCCAGCGGTGTCCGGATAACAATTTTTCGGTTGTTGTGTGTTAATTAAAGAAAAACGTGGAAAGAGCAATGACTTTGGACTCAATTTAAATACACTGCCGGGAAGTGAAAAAAGAACACCCAGAAGTAATGCCGGTGGGAACGTCATATTATAAAATGTTAATTGTTATGGGCAGCAGAAACTGTGATCCAAGTTGGAATGTCATTGAATGAAATAATGACGACACTGCGGACGACAACATGCAAATGTACGCAGCGCGTATTTAAGGACTAGGGCGTGCAGAACAGTCATACGTCTGCTGTCGTGTTGTTCAGTGCTCGTTGAAGAAGCTACCATTTTTGGACGACGCAGGCGCGCAACATTTGTTCAGTTATCGAAGTTCTAGCGAAACCGTATTGTGGGTCTGCGGGAAAGAGGTTGGTCCTTCCGTCAAATTGCGGACCGAGTGGTACGTGAGGTATCGGCCGTAATAAGATCTTTGCGTCGGTGGTCCTAGAAGCATTCGCACACTCGCAGACGTGGTTCCGGGCAACACAGAGTTACGGATGCACGAGAGGATCGGCATATCAGGAGGGCGATGTTGGTAGAGCGGACGGATATGGCGTCACAAATTCGATCGTCTGTCATACCAAGGGTGTCTACCAGAACGACACAGAATCGTTTGTTGGAAGCAGGACTACTGGCACTGTTGCCACTCACCCCTGGTCACCGTCGATCACGTCTGCGGTGGTGTCAAGTACGAGTATATCGGAGGGAAGAATGGTGGTTAGTGGTCTTCAGTGATGAAAGCCGATTCTGCTTGGAAGCGTCTGACGGTCGTGTACGTGTCCGAAGGCCACAAGGTGAGCTGCTTCTGCCATCGACACACAGGCCCTACGCCGGGCACTATGGTGTGGGGAGCGATTAGCTATCACTCTCGTACGAGTCTGGTGTTTGTACGGGGTACACTGAACAGCAGTACGTACGTCAGCGATATCGTGCAGCCGGTCGTCCTGCCATTTCTGAGTGCGATCCCCAATGCGATATTCCAACAGGAGTACGCCCGCCTACACTCCGCCCGGGCAACTCAACATGCTCTTCAGGCTGTGCATCAAATATACCTTGGCCATCACGCTCCCTGGACTTGTCTCCAATCGAGCATGTCTGGGACTAGAGACTCTTCCGCAAAGCTCGGCAGGCGGCAATCATCTCTGAATTACGCGGACAAGTTGAAAGCGCATGGAATGCTATCGCCCAGCGTGATATTCAACATTTGTACGACGATTGCATGCCAGATTGGAAGCTTGTATTGCTGCTGGAGGCGGTGCAGAACCTTATTAAAATTTGCCGTCTTTACACTGTAATACGCATTAAAAGGTCAAATAAACATTGAATCACTTCACACGTGTGATCACTTTCCTTTCTTAACAAGTTGTTGCTACGATTATACACGGTCGAGTCTCATTATTGTGACCACCAGGAAATATCCAGAGTAACCGCCGTGTGCAGCGCGGACAGCAGCTAGACGGACTGCAAGTGACTTAATATGGTGCTGGAAGGTGTTCACAGGTATGTGGAGCCATGCTGACTGCAGTGCATCTGACAGCTGCTGGAGGGTGCATGGTGGAGCTGGAGGGTGCATGGTGGAGCTGGAGGGTGCGCGGTGGAGCTGGAGGGTGCGCGGTGGAGCTGGAGGGTGCGCGGTGGAGCTGGAGGGTGCGCGGTGGAGCTGGAGGGTGCGTGGAGGGTGCGTGTGGGAGCTGCTGGAGGGGGTGCGGCGAACAACACGATCAAGGTGGTCCCACAGATGCTCAATTTGGGTTTAAGTCTGGGGAATTAGGGGGCCAGGGAAGTACTTTGAAGTCTTCATCGTGCTCTTTCAACCGCTTTCGGACATTTCTAGCTGTGTGACACGTCGCATTGTCGTGCTGGAAGATCCCATCCGCCTCAAAGAAGACAGTCAGCATGTATGGGTGTACGTGATCTGCAAGGATGGATTCATAACGAATTCGGTCCATAGTGCCTTCCACAGGGATGAGTGGACATAGAAAATACGACGGAAAAATTCCCCAGATCATAACGCTGCCCCCGCCAGCTTGTGTTCTTCCAGGAATGGTTGAAGAGTGTTTGTTCTCCGATGTTTCTCACCTTATACGCCAACTTCCATTCGTCCGATGAAGCAGAAAACGTGACTCATTGGAGAAGGCAATCCTTTGCCAATCAGCAGGAGGTCCAATTCCGCTACTGCCGTGCAAATGTAAGCCTTTTCTGCCGATGCACCTTCGTTATCATAGGGACGGTGACCATTCGTCTGCATCGGAGCCCCATACGCAGCAGGGTGTGCTGAACTGTCGTTTTATACACACTTCCGGTAGCCCCCTGGTTCATTCGGCCAGTGAGTTGCTCCACTGTAGCGTGTCGATCAGCCCTCACGCACTTCCGAAGCCGACATTGACCTCTCACATCCGAATTCCTGAGCGTACACCGCCCGTGTGCTTCCTACCCTTCCGACACTCCTCCTCCACGTCATGCTGCATATATACGCATGCCCTACTGTACCGGACCCTAGTCTATCTCCTGAGTGGTCTTTCGGTCCGTTCTGCTTGCTCGTTCCGCTGTTATGCTAATTTCTCCTCTTTGTCCGTAATTTTTGCACACCAGTGTATTTGTGTTTCTCGCCTCCACTGCCACGCTATGCGGCTTCTTTGTTACACTTGCTGGATGTTCTGCGTCACTTTTCCCGAAAAGTGCGGGGATTAGCAAAACTATCGCTGTCTTTTATTATTTTATTACGTTGTTTTGGTATTTGTCCCTGTTTGTTAGTGCTTTTTCAACTTTATTACTTTTTTCCTGTACCGATGCACTTACCCATTGTTACACGTTATTTTAAATAAGTCGGTATATGTGTCCCTTCTTCCCTTTAAAGAGTATAGGTCCCGCGTTTTACGATTATTTCAGTTCTATCACAGCTGTGCTTTGAAGTAGTACGAAAATTATGACTGCTAGTCAGTCTTGCTATTTTCTATTACTATTAAACTATTTTATTTTTTCAAGATGGGCAAGTTCCTTGTACGGAGTGTTCCGTCCACGAGTGCAAGTAGTGAAAGCATTGAGCCCGAAAAAAAAAGAAACAAAAATTAGTGCACCGGCAGTATAGTGTTCATTATTTATCTTAAGTCTTTTTTTTTTTTTTGGTGTGGTGATAAAACATGCCCAATCCCCGAGTGCATCGTTTGTGGTGAAAAACTCAGTAATGCTGCTATGGTTCCCAGTAAATTGAAACGACATTTGTCAGCAAAACATCCTTCTCTGTCAAGCAAAGTT
Organism: Macrothele yani; assembly: GCA_039090855.1. Taxonomy (NCBI): domain Eukaryota; kingdom Metazoa; phylum Arthropoda; class Arachnida; order Araneae; family Macrothelidae; genus Macrothele; species Macrothele yani. Next base: position 124,611,813 of record CM076996.1, read on the forward strand.
ATCAATTAATTTCGTCGGTTGTTGGAACAAAACAGAAAACAAGAAAAGTTCATAACTGCGACAATACGTATTTCGGAAAAAGTACAGGAAATAAGCTAGCTATAAGGTAGCCGAACTTATCGTAAAGGCCAAAAAAACACACACACACACACACACACACACACACACAATAGCTGAATCCAAAACTCGCTTTGCCTGAAACGTTGTTAATGCTTGCTTGTAAAAAGATGGTGAAAATAGTCCTGGGTTCAGAAGCTGCTAGTGAAATTTCAAAAATTCCTCTCTTTGCTGACACAATCAGTCGGCGAGTTAGTGACATGTCCAGTGACATTGAAGACATTATGAAGGAGAAAATCAACAGCAGTCAGAAGTTCTCAATTCAGATCGACGAGTCCACCGATATTAGATCTCACGCACAACTTCTTGCCTACATTCGGTACATCGATGGAGATGTAATTGAACCTAATTTCTTTTTTTGCAAAGAACTTCCCGAGCGAGCCACCGGTGAAGAAATACTTCGTGTGACTAATGAATATGTGCCCCATAATGAATTAGAATGGAAGGATTGCGTTACTGTTTGTACAGACGGAGCCGCTTCTATGACAGGCCGAGTGAAAGGATTTGTAGCTAAAGTACACGAAGTAAATCCTAACATACGATGCGATCATTGTCTCATTCACCGCGAAGCCATTGTTGCTAAGTCTTTGCCTTTTTTGTCTGAAAGTTGTGCTGGACGAAGTAGTAAAAGTCGTGAACCTCATCAAATCGCGGCCTCTAAATTCACGGCATTTTTTCCGTTTTTTGTCAGGAAATGGGATCAGAACACACTACACTCCTGCTACATATATACAGAAGTACGTTGGTCATCACGAGGAAAAGTGTTAACGTGAATATTTGAACTTAAAGAGGAGGTACATGCATTTTTGACTGTGGAGGGGCATGACTAGGTGGATTTATTTGCAGATGATGAATGGGTATGTAAGTTGGCATATCTTTCCGATACTTTCGTACACTTAAATGAGCTGAACAGAAAAATCCAAGGTAGGAACGAAAATATTCTGACTGGTATGGATAAGATTCAAGATTTGTGAATAAGCTGAGTTTGTGGATACAAAGAATTGAAAATGGGTCGTTTGAGATGTTTCTGACTTATAATAAAGTGCTGATGGACTTAATTAAAGGACATTTAGAAATCTTGCAGCAGAAGTTCAAGAAGCATTTTGGAGAAAGTGTTCAGGATTTCTATTGGGTTGGTGATCCATTTGTTGCGAATTCAACACCTCTTCCGATTAATATACAAGAGGAACTCGCAGATATAAAAGCAGACAGAACATTGAAATTAAAACTTCTCGAAGTGCCCTTGGACACATTTTGGTTGGCAATAAGGAATGAATACCCGGCTCTCTCCAAGATGGCAGTTAATGTGTTATTGCTATTTTCAACTACATATTTGTGCGAACTGGGCTTCTCGACGTTGACTGAAATCAAAACATCAAAGAGGGAGGGACTGAAATCCGTCGGTGAAGAAATGGGACTTGCATTGTCAACGATTCCGCCACGGATCAGCAGCCTGTGTGCAGCTAAGCAGGTTATACTGAATATATCGCTTCTGCTACTGAATTATAATGAATTCAGCTTCTTCTAAGCTAATGCTTCTTCTAATGCTTGTTGTTTGTTAATTATATCATGAATAAACTTTCCTGCTAGTAGTGTAGTAATAATAATGAACAAGCTTTTAACTGCTAGTAATGTTGTACTAGTAATTAAGATGAATAAAGTCTTGTGCTGGTTGTTAATAATAATCAACTAATGAAATTAAACTAACAGCCAGACAGAGATCTGAGAAAACTATGAACTGAGAAAGACGTACTTACTAAGACAATCTTTTATTTGGTAAACTTCTGGCTCTCACATAAACGAAGATCTCTTTACACACGAAACAAAGCTCTCACGCACATAAACAACCGCTCTCTCTATACAACAGCTCTCTGACACATAAACAACAGCTCACTTCGTACAACAACAGCTCTCTTCCACATAAACAAACGCTCTCCCTACGCACATCAACAAAAAGCTCTCCCTACGTATTGTTGAACGCGCCTATTTATACTGGCTACCACCACGTCATGACTTACACTCATTGCCAGATCTCATTCAGCGGGAGAAATAACATCTCGTTCAGTAAGAAGATAATTTACACAGTAAAATAAAATAACCAGAGATAGTAAAAATCAAAAGGAAAGTGAATCTAGAGTATACGTTACAAGGTGCAAGTATCATATTGAAGGTATGAGTAGAATTATTTATTTTATTAGTAATAGAAAAGTGTATTTTCTTGTATTTTCTACAGTGAATTAAAGTTCATAAATTGTTAATGAATGCACGAGTCGATTTCTGTTTAATAATAATAATTGACTGAGTACATTACGCATTTATATTAATAGTGTCGTATGATACGTTTTTGAGGGGATTAACATTTTGGTGTGCCGTGTTGAGCCATGGATAATTTATGGTGTGCCGTGTTGAGCCATGGATAATTTATGGGGTGCCATGTTGAGTCATGGATAATTTATGGTGTGCCATGTTGAGCCATGAATAATTTATGGGGTGCCGTGTTGAGCCATGGATAATTTATGGGGTGCCGTGTTGAGCCATGGATGATTTATGGGGTGCCGTGTTGAGCCATGGATAATTTAGGGGGCGCCGTGTTGAGCCATGGATAATTTATGGGGTGCCGTGTTGAGCCATGGATAATTTATGGGGTGCCGTGTTGAGCCATGGATAACTTATGGGGTGCCGTGTTGAGTCATAGATAATTTATGGGGTGCCGTGTTGAGCTATGGATAATTTATGGGGTGCCGTGTTGAGCCATGGATAATTTATGGGGTGCCGTGTTGAGCCATGGATAATTTATGGGGTGCCGTGTTGAGCCATGGATAATTTATGGGGTGCCGTGTTGAGCCATGGATAATTTATGGGGTGCCGTGTTGAGCCATGGATAATTTATGGTGTGCCGCCAGTAGAAAAAGGTTGCGGAACACTGGATTAAGCGACCAGAACTGGTGGGCAAGTGGACCCTACACCATGATAACGCCCGCCCACATGTGGGTGCTTGCGTTCAACAGTTTCTTACGAAATGCAGTATTGAAATCATGACACAGCCTACTTACATTCCTGAAGTGCGATTTCTGGTTTTTTCCAACAAGGAAGGAGAAGTTCCATGGCGCAACATTCAACACATGCTGACGTTATTCAAGCTGTACAGGGGTTGCTAAAACAGCTTCCACAAAATGCCTTCGCCACATGCTTTGAAAAGTGGAGTGAACGATGGTACCGTTGCATATCATCCGAGGGATGATACTTTGAGAAAGAATAACATATATTTTGCGGTACCTATATTTCTGCATTTTGTGTGATTTTACTCTCAGTTTTTATGGAACGGCCGTTGTACATGTACAGGGACTATTGCTATGGCTGTAGAAAGGGGCCGCAAGTCGTCCGGAATAGCTGTTTTCCCGTCAACTAGTTTTTATAAACTCTAAAACCGCGAAAATGATTTCTAAAGATTGTATTGTTTTATTAAATGATTTCTAAGATCGTTATTTGTTGTTTATTTATAAATATATATGTGATTATATAGTGAAGTGTATATGATACTTGTTTGTTTAGATATAATGAAGACTATTGATGATGGAACACATTGTTATATGTGTTGGTTGTCAGCAAGTACGTGTACCTATACCATATATGTGTTGGCTTGCCTTTTCTGTTAAGCTTTATGTTTTTTGTATTCTGTGGAGAGGAGGGCTATGTCAGGCATCACGGCATTTTCCCTCCTTTTCCTAGTTGCTGTAGTGGCAACTGAAATGAATAAATAAAATGAAATGAAATGGAATTTATTTACTGAAAAAAAACTACCAAAAACAGCTTCTCTTTTCAATATTTCAATATTTCTTTAACAAGTTGCATATGAAGTCTCCACCAAAATTTCTGTAAAATCTTTTTACTGAGGCTGGAGGCCCTCTTAGTTGTGAGCATCCCCCCCCCCCCCCGCGCAGTGTGGGGGTTGGGGGGCTATCAATACGCGTCTGCGGCACGTACCCATCCATTTACATAGTGCTCTAACAAATACACTCATTGTCATAAAAATCCACGCACCAATAAAAAACCGTGCGATTAACGCGAAACTCGGCGAGTAGCTACAAGCAGGGCAGACATGCAAATGATTAAAGTTTCGTGCGATTCCGCATGCCCGCGCGTCTAAGGCCGGCGCTGCAATCGCAATCCTTGGGCTTATAAGGCGCCACGCAGGGAACTTCACATTCGTGCCGAAGTGCACGGTAAGAGTCAGGTGAGATCGCGGAGCGATAGACATGCCGAGGAGCCGCCGTAGATGTGCGTACGGGCAACTAACGGAGTTTAAACGAGGCCGCATCGTCGGGACAAGAGACGCACCGTGGTCGGCGTGTCGAATCGGCCGCCATTTGGGCCGGTCGGACAGTACGGTGCGATCGTGTTAGAAGCAATGGACACGGGAAGGCACCCGGACATGGCGGACTGGCTCTGAACGACCCAGACACACCACCAGCAGGGAGGACCGTGGTATCGCGAGAGTGGCACGCAGAAATGCAACAACGTCCTTGTCCAATATTCAGAGACATGTGGCGGCTGTACAAGGGACTCCTGTGTCCGCCAGAACCATTTCCGGACGCCTGGCAGAGGCGAATCTGCACTTTCGACGGCACTTACGTTTTCTGCCATTAACACCTGACCATCTTCGGCGTCGATTGCAGTGCTGTCAGCAGCGAGCAACGTGGAATGCTACGGACTGGCGACGTATAGTGTTCAGCAACGAATCCCGCTTCTGAATGGGAATGGACGACCACCGTGTCAGAGTGTGGAGGACCGCAGGTGAGCACTACAATCCCAACCTCAATGTACAGCGGCACACGTCCCGAACTACAGGCGTGATGGTCTGAGGAGCCATCGCGTATGGCAGCCGGTCTTCCCTCGCCGTGATCCCAGGGCCGTTGATAGCATAGCGCTGCGTACAGTAGATCACACGGCCTCATGTGCTGCCTTTCCTGGCGGGGCGGCCGGGAGCTATTTTCCAACAAGATAACGCGCGTCCGCAGTCGGCTTGGGTTTCCCAGGACTGTCTACGTCATGCTTCGACGCTTTCGTGGCCTGCCGGATCGCCTGATCTCTCGCCCATCGAGCACGTGTGGGACCAGATCGGACGCCAGCTTTCTCCATGTCCCAGTGTTCGTAATTTAGAGCGTCAGTTGCAAAAAGTGTGGGTCAATCTGCCTCAGAATAACATATGGCGTCTCTTTGACTCTATGCCGGACAGTATCACCGCATGTATCCGAGCACGAGGCAGTCCGATGTGGTACTAACGCTGACCGGAATGTGTACCGTATGTCCGCGGGAAATCATCCTGCTGCAGGTGTATTGTAATAACTTCTGTCCTTGGTATGTACCATCTCACTGCTAAAATCTCATTTCAATCCAACGCCTCCTTCTTGGTGCGCGGATTTTCATGACAATGAGGTTATTTCCTGGTATAACACTTTCTATGTCGAGTAGTGTATTTGAGCGCATGAACCTAAAACATCTTAAAAACAATAAAAACGTTGTTAAACTATTTGTAGTATTGAAATAGCTTTTAATTCTCATTTCAGTTAATTAAATATCCTCAGATTCTGTCGTAGTATCTTTTTGATCAGGAAAGTTTCAAGTTCAGCAATTTCTTTAACGGCATTCAGTATTAAGGGGCGAAAAAAAGCATGCCAAACAAATTTTTTACATCCCTTCAACTCTAGAATTTTGAAATCGCCAACAGAATTCTGTTGTTATTATTCTTTGTGTTCCCCTTTTTTTTCTTTTCTAAGACAAATGACAGGAACGATATTTCACGCTACACTTATTTCCCGTTCGAGGACAGTTTTCTGGGAAGAAAGTTGTAAAAATAAAATGAATAAGGGAAGAAGAAATGAATATTTTTTGAACTTAAACGCTTGCCCTCGGGATGTCTCTCAATGACATTTTCTTGTCCACCTACTGTGAAGGTGATGAGACTTTTGTAAACAGAACTCTTTGCAATTCCCACTCGTCTCTAGACAGGTTTTAACCGCTGAGATTGATGTGAACTTGTCAGGGCACCTAAGCGTAAAAACGATTGTTTCGAGTGACTTGTTCAAGTGCTTGTCCATTCCGAATGATGCAGGAAGGTTTTTAGCTTTTGAGAATGAGTTGAAATCCATTTCCTGAAAAATAAGCAATGACAATAGAAGTTACTAAAACGTCACTAAAAATAAACTTTTCCGTACGGAAAAGTGCACGTACTTTTTATACGTGAGTATGAAGCAAACCTCCGCAGATAAGCGCTAAAAGTCGCATGTTATTTAAAATATCTATTTGTAAAAGGTTCAGTGCCCAGCTTTTTCTGAAAATGTTAAATGTTTTTGTAAGCGTATATTGGACAGTCGGCACAAACGACTTGCATTCAAAATTAACCGAACTTTTGAAATGAGATAAGAGAAAATTACCTCTTTTGTTTTGCTATTTCAGTCCTGGTGTTTCTATACTCAAATACACCCCACTCTATTTCTTCAAAATAAGTTCGAGAAATTAATTTTTAAAAAATATCCATGTAGAGACTTAATCCGTATCTGCATGTTACTATTGGGTGGATGCATAAGTTCGTGCCGTTTTTTACACCGCACTACAGGAATGTATTACATCAGAAGGCAAAACGGAATTATAACGAAGTAAATTTCTCCGTCATTTCTGGTCTACGCCGGGATTCGAACCCGAGTACGCTTATTCCGGAACAAGTCGCTCTACCAACTGAGCTACGCAGACATGTATTCTGATTCCTATCTGACTTTATGTCATGTGCGTCCTGCTGGCAGGTACGTCACATCTCCCCCCCCCCCCCGAAAGAGGGCCAGGGGCATGGCCCACGGATCAGCCGTGACCATGAATCGCTGCAGGCAGACAACCATTGTAGAACGTGCACTTGAGAACTCCCAGTCAATCTGGTGTGTGGAATGCAACGTCACACACATTTATTTTTCGAAGCACTGGAGAAGGGATTCTCTGATTTTTCCTATCTCGCGGTGTGGAAATAACATCACACCAATGCGAGATTTTGAACTGTCGGGTCATCCGGGTAGTTCGGGCGCCATTATAACGAAGTAAACTTCTCCGTCATTTTTGGTCTACGCCGGGATTCGAACCCGAGGACGCTTATTCCGGAACAAGCAGCTCTACCAACTGAGCTACGCAGACATGTATTCTGATTCCTATCTGCCTTTATGTCATGTGCGTCCTGCTGGCAGGTACGTCACAGAATCAATCAACTGTCCCCCCCATTGTTTACGATGGTGTCCCAACGTCTGGATAGGTCTGCAATGCCATTCTTGATTGAAAATACGTGCTGGTTTTGCTGCGAAGAAATCATCAAAGAAATTCTGGAGATCAACATCATTGTTGGACGTTCTGCCACGGAGTGCATTCGACAGAGATCGGAACAGGTGATAGTTTGAAGGGGTGACATCTGGGGAATAGGCCGGATATGGAACGATCTCCCATTTCATGACCTAAATGGCCATTTTGGTCATGTTTGCACTGTGAGGGCATGCGTTATCATGTTGGAGAAGGACACCATGGCGCAGATGTGGGCGTTTCTGCTGAATTGCTCCCTCCACACGGCGGAGTTGCTCACAATAGAGTGCAGCGTTGATGGTCCGATTCCTCGGCAGCATTTCCCAGTGAATAATGCCTTCCATGTCCCACCAGACACACAACATGATCTTCGCAGGATGAAGGTCGTGTTTTGGACGTGGTGTGGGCGTCTTATTTGGGCTTAACCATTCCCTCCGATGCCTAAAATTCACGTACAGGCACCACTTTTCATCTCCAGTAACAATACGTAACAGAAAGGGTTTGTGTTGCTGAGAACATTCGCGATAACGGGTGAGCAAGGAACCACATTTTGCAACACGCTGATTCTTGTTGTCCTCAGGTGAGAGTGTGAGGCACCCAAGACCCTAATTTCTGGACCTTTCCCATATGTTCCAGGTGTCGCACCATTGTGGCCTGATCACAGTCCATCTCAGCGGCCAATTCGCGTGTGGTTTGACGCGGATCCAAGGGAATTAGATGGTTCAAACGATCCTCATCAAAGTGAGTTGGACAACCTGAGCATGGAGAACCGTTGAGGTCAAAATTGCCACCTCGGAACCGCTCAAACCATTTGCGGGCTGTCCTTGGAGCAATAGAATCCTCCACATGCACAGCACAAATTTGTCGAGTAGCCTCGGTGGCTGTGGATCCCTTGTTAAACTCGTAGAGGAGCAGATGTCGGAAATGTTCATTCCTCTCTACTTGACAGTCCATACTTCCGGACCTGAAAACTAAAAAAACCATTAGCCACAATCACACAACGCAGTATGATTTAGATACACAAGATTACTGATTACATTTTGATATACAACTGACCATCTGCACCGTCACTACTGACCTGTGAAACACTCGTGAAATAAAACGGTATGAACTTATGCATCAAGCCAACATAGTAACTCACTGAACGAACTGTACTTCAATCTCATACAGACAAAAGCATAAACATAAATGTGAATCAATAAAGCATAATTTCTGTAGGTATAACGAAGTAAATTTCTCCGTCATTTTTATCCGCGCCAGGATTCGAACCCGGGTCCCCTCATTCCGGAATAAGTTGCTCTACCAACTGAGCTACGCGGACGTTTTATTCTGATTCCTATCTGCCTTTATGTCGTGTGCGTCCTTCTGGCAGGTACGTCACATCTCCTGGTACGTTACATCACCTCCCCTTATTATTATTATTATTATTATTTTTTTTTTTTTGAAGTGCTGGAGAAGGGATTCTCTTATTTTTCCTATCTTGCGGTGTGGAAATAACATCACACCAATGCGAGATTTTGAACGGTCGGGTCATCCGGATAGTTCGGGCGCCATTATAACGAAGTAAATTTCTCCGTCATTTTTAGTCTACGCCGGGATTCGAACCCGGGTCCCCTCATTCCGGAATAAGTTGCTCTACCAATTGAGCTACGCGGACGTTTTATTCTGATTCCTATCTGCCTTTATGTCGTGTGCGTCCTTCTGGCAGGTACGTCACATCTCGTGGTACGTTACATAGGAGTAACAAACTTACTGCTAAAAACTCTGCTCTGTCTGAAACCGTTCGTATTTCTTAGGACCACGACCCTTTTTTTTAAATTGGTGTGTTATTCTTAATTTTTCTTAAAATTCAGTACAGTGTAATTCAGTATTTACTTTGCAATTCATTAGACCTTTCACTGTTAATTCGATTATTTTACCTCTTTCTTCAGACCATACATTGTTCCTCATATAGAGAAGAACCTTTCGACAGAAGCAGAAGTCGCTAGTAGGCAGGAAATGTACTCCACAACTTATCTGAAGTTTGGTACAGAAAACTCCTGGTCCTTGAAATGATGAATAGTTGATTCCATTATTTCTCACTACTTAAATTCTTTAGTTTTTCAGGTGTCACAGTTCGAAGACCAAAATGCCTTGGCAAACATCACTTCATCAAAATGTCCATTCAAGTTTATTGCATCACTTCCTATCATTTCACGGATTTTTTTTAAGTTGAAGTTTCAGGTTCAGGCCATGCGTTATCACTGTTGTTTATCCAAATAAATTATTCTGCTCCACCCAAACTAAACCGAAGAGCCAAAATATTATGACCACCTGCTTAATAAGATGTTGGTCCTTCACGTGTCACCAAAACAGCTCTTACCCGGCGAAGCATCGATGCTTCAAGGTTTCTAAAGGTGACCTGTGATATCTAGTACCATGTTTCCAGCAGATCATTTGACTCTTGTAAGTTACGTGGTTGAGCCGCCGTAGATCGGATTTGCTGTTCCAACACAAACCACAGATGCTCGATTGGATTGATATCTGGGGAATTAGAAGGCCAGGGAAGGAAACATGAGAACACCTAGAAGCGTTCCTCATGTTCTTCGAATCATTCTCGAACAATAATAATAATGATAAATTTTATTCTTGCTGTTACATTTAGGATTAATGAATATACATCAATATTTTGTATTATAAAGAACAGCAAGGGAGAATCCGATGAAAGGCCTCAGAGAGTCCTGACAAAAGCCCTGATTTCCCAAATACACTGATGTTCAAAATTTGCACATTTTATCGAATTTCTGAAAACCTAATTGACACATTTTAATGAAATTTGGTATGGATACACAGTTATATAAGAGAAAAAATTATACCATACAACAGTCATGGTACGCACTCATGATCATCAGTAAGGCTCATCAGCGCAGGAATGTCCAAAATCCACGTTGCAAGATCGAACATAAAATGACTCTAATATGGGGTATGGTCCCCTCTCACAGCCATACAGCTCTCACAGCGCGACATCATACTGGAAACGAGGCAGTTGATGAGTCCCTGTGGCAGTCGGTCCCACTCCTGCAACAACGCAGTTTTCAGCTCCTGGATGGTTCTCGGAGGGGGATAGCGAGCTGCAATTGCCCTCCCAAGAGCGTCTCAGACATGTTCGATAGGGTTTAGGTCTGGCGGTCTGGCTGGCCAATCCATCCGGTGAATATCCTCACTTTCAAGATGATCGTCGACCAGGTGATCCCTATGTAGACGAGCGTTGCCGTCCATAAAAAGGAATCGAGGGCCAACTGCGCCTCTGAAAAGTCGAACATAGGGTTGTAAGATTTCCTCCCTATACCTCTCAGCAGTCAAGGAGCCTCTGTCAAACACATGGAGAGGTGTGCGGCGATCCAACATGATGCCTGCCCAGACCATAACACCTCCGCTGCCATAGAGGTCCCTTTCTTGGATGTTGGAGGAAAGGTATCGGGTCCCAGGTTCTCTGCAGATGAAGGTACGTCGAGAATCAGTGTCCAGGCTGGATCGCGACTCGTCTGTGAAGATAACGTTACCCCACTGAAGTCTGGTCCGACGCTGGTGTTGTCTGCACCATGCTAAACGCGCTTTCTTGTGTGCTGAAGTGAGCGGGACGCAAACAGCGGGTCTTTTGGCAAAAAGCCCTCTTTCATGAAGCCTTCGGGAAACAGTAACCCTTGAAACTCGGGTTCTAGTGGTGGCATGCAGCTCACGAGATAGCTGTGCAGCTGTAGCAGTGCTGCGGCGCCTCGCTGAAAATGCCAGATAACGCTCTTCATTGGCCGTCGTGGTTCTTGGAATACCTTGCCCAGGCCTTCTCGATATGGATCCGGTGTCCTTAAACTGTTTCCACAAATTGCAGACGACACTGGGCGTTACATTGAGCTCTGTAACAACCTGCACTTGCGATTGCCCTGCCTCCAATCTACCGACGATTCTCCACCTCATTCCGTCATCAATACGTTCGTGGCAACTCATTTTACCTGATTGCTTATGAAATTGAACCAACTCCTGTAAGAAACACAACGAATGTCGCCGAGGAGTACGAGCGAACTAATCGCGGAAAAAGCCACGTGTGCTTTTTATGCCCTTCGCTGTCACAGCTCCGCCCACACGCACGTGTATTCTTACGTATTCGACACTGCAAATTTGCATTCTTATTCGGCGGCATAATTTGTACCTTTGGTTCCGTACTTTTTTGTGAGAATCGAAAAAATGTGCAAATTCTCTTAATTTTGAACACCAGTGTATATAGATAAACAATCACAGGTTCACCAAACACAGCAATACACCACATCAGTCCTTCAATCCATGGAGCAAGGTGTGATTCGCAGCTTTAAAGCCTATTACAGAAGGAAAGTAACGCTTCATTTAATCCAAGCCTTGGAATCAAAGCAGGACACATCAATAAATGTTTTGAATGCTGTACGTTTTGGAAACAAAGCGTTGAGGAGTGTGTCAACTGTTACTATACAGAACTGTTTTTGGAGGTCTGTTTTGGCTACTGGACGTGTGGCATTCGAAGAAGAGGATTATGTGCCTCTTAAAGACCTGCTTCAGCATGTCGGTGCGAATTCCACTGAAGCTTTTATCGATGCTGACTGTGAAGTTATAACGAATGAAATCCCGTCGGATGAAACTATTATCGAGGCTGTGAAAGGCTATTCCAGCACGAGAGAAAACGAGGCTAAAGATAACGAGGACGATTATGAAGAAGGTGTTTCAACAGTGAAAGAAATGTTGGAGGGTGTCAGGGCTGTGCTAAAGTTCCTAGAATGTATGGAAAATGTAGAATCGAGTGTAGCAAAAGCACAGACTAGAAAAAGAACATAAAGAAAATGTTTATTAAAACTGTTTGCAGCAAGCAGGACACATAACAGACTATTTTCATGTGAATTAAGGTAACGGAAAATTAATTTTGTTTACTTAATTTAATGAATATACACTACGTACATAAAAATATTATTTGTTAGATATATACACTGGCGGAAAGTGAAAAAAGAACACCAAGAAGGAGACGTCTGATACCAACGAAATTTATACAGCATAATAACGGAATACAGAGGATAACGTGATCAAAACATTATGGCAAAATACAGCTGTATTTCCTGGTAAACTGAAAAATAACATTTCCATGTAACATGGTTAGTACGAGGTTGAACCGCCATGAACTGCGTCACACTGTGAAATTCTGGCATGGAGTCTGTCGTACAGATGTTGGATGTAAGTTTGGGGTATTGAGTTCCAAGCATCCTCAACCTGGACGCGTAAATCGGGGATGGTCGTGGCTGGCCGTGGAGACCGGATAAGTTGTTGTCCCATAAAATCCCACACGTGCTCAATGGGGGACAAATCCGGTGAACGTGCAGGCCATGGAAGTTGTCTCACACCCTGAAGTGCATGTTGCGTTGCACGTGCAGTGTGTGGGCGTGCGTTATCCTGCTGGAAAACACCACGATTGACCGACCTTACAAATGGCACAACAACGGGCTGAATGATGTTGTTGATGTAGGAGGTGCTGTTTAACGTGCCCGCTACAAACACTAGTTGTGTACGGGAGCGAAAGCTGATCACTCCCCACACCAGGAGACCAGGTGTAGGCCCTGTGTGTCGCTGGCGGATGCAAAAAGGGTGGAGACGCTCCCCTGTGCGTCTGCGAACACGCATACGTCCATCGGTGGCTCCCAAGCAGAATCTGCTTTCATCGCTGAACACGACAGATCGCCATTGCGTTATCCAGTGCAGACGTTGGCGACACCACTGCAGCCGTTCCTGACGGTGGGCGGGTGTCAGGGGTACACATGCCAGAGGCACACGTGCACGTAGTCCTGCATCCAGTAGACGGTTGCGGATTGTTCGCACAGTCCCCTCAGGTACAACGGCAGCTCGGATTTGCGTCGCAGTGGATGTTCTGCTTGACAACGCCGCTCTTCTTATGCGTCGATCGGTCCGCTCATCAGTCCGTCTGTGACTCCCGGTTCCACGTCTTCTCGTGTGGGAATGTTCCTCGGACCATCTACGCCACCATCGTACCACCACCGATACTTCCCGTCCAATTTGCTCCGCAATACGACGATACGAACACCCGGCTTCGCGGAGTCCGACTAGACGACCTCACTCAAAGTCCGATAACTGCGGAAATCGTACACATCTTCCATGTCCAGGCATTGCAGCTTCTTCAGGGTCTTCGCACGTGTCCGTACGCCGACGACTGATTACATTCACTTCGTCGTACACCTTAAATACCACCGACGATAATTTGCATATTATGCCATGCTGTGGCGTAAGCGCTCATCGGTTGGTCCCAAGATTAACATCACACCTACGTAAACTCGACCCCATTAACATGTGTAAATTTCATGATCGTCCGCCAATTCCTTCTTGGTGTTCTTTTTTCACTTTCCGCCAGTGTATGTACATATTTTATTTTCTTGCTCACCATTCACTCAATTGAGGTTAAGGGAAGACACTTCGGTTTTAGTGAACCTTGGACATAGTGAACGAAATATGCGAGTCCGCAGAGGTTCACTATAAGCGGAGTTGACGGTATATACACTGCTGGACAATTGCTAAGGACGGATCATAAACGGCTATATAGCGCATAAAAAAGTAAGTGTGGTTGGATGTCAAGTGAAATAAAATAATGTCAGAATGCCAGGACATTACAAGAAAGACAATTTGTTGTGCTCTGAAATCCAGAAGGCTTTGGAACGTGTTCAAGGGACAAACAGGCCATTTTGTGCAGAATACGTAAACGTGAAAAAAATGCAATTACCGTCCGCAGGCGTTCCGGCGTAAGATGTCAATACGGGATATGGCCACCATGGAGGGCGATGCAAGATTCCACACGTCGTGTCATGCTTTGCACAACATTATCAAGCAGCTGTTGGGGTAATTTATCCCATTCCTCTGTCAGTGCACGGATGAGGGTGTCCTTGTTTATTAGAGGGCATTGGCGACCAGCAAGACTCCTCCCCCAAAGCATCCCACACATTTTCAATGGGATTCAGATCTGGAGAACGTGCTGGCCATACGAGGCGGTGAATATCCTCGCTCTCAAGACACTCCTGGACAGCGACTGTTCGATGACATGTTGCGTTGTCGTCCATGAAAATGAATCTATCACCGACAGCACCACGGAACATGCGAACATGAGGTAGCAGAACATCATTATTGTATCGTTGGCCAGTCATAGTCCGAGTTGGAAGCACATAGAGGGACGTACGGCCATTGATCATGATGTAAGCCCATACCATGACACTACATGTCGGATATCGGTCCCTTTCCTGTATGTTTGCTGGACAATATGCAGTACCACTATCACGCCAGATCAGTTGTCGTCGACAATCAGACGATAGACTGTATCTACTCTCATCTGAGAAGAGGACAGCAGACCAGTCGTTATCAGTCCAATTGCGATGTTGATGGCACCATTGCAAACGGGCGGTACGGTGACGTCTGGACAATGGGATGCACACAACAGGACGGCGGGCGTATAGTCCTCCTTCATGCAAACGTCTGGCGACAGTTTTTTGGGAGATCCGCTTGCCAGTAGCAGCCATAAACTGATTTGTTGCCTCACTAGCTGTGCTTCGCCGGTGTCTTTTTGTTAATAGCACTATGTACCGATCTTCTGCAGGTGTCGTACTGCGAATACGACCTCCCGTGACGTTTGCTGCACTCTCCATTTGTTTGAAATGATTTCCAAAGCCTTGAAACAACACGGCTGACGTCGAACTCCGTGGCAACATCTGTTATTTTTCGCCCTTCTTCAATCTTGCCAATAATACGGCCGCGCGTAAAATCATCTAGGTGATGTCGGGAAGACATACTAAAAATTGCAAGTTCGTCAA
Organism: Macrothele yani; assembly: GCA_039090855.1. Classification (NCBI taxonomy): domain Eukaryota; kingdom Metazoa; phylum Arthropoda; class Arachnida; order Araneae; family Macrothelidae; genus Macrothele; species Macrothele yani. Next base: position 124,627,124 of record CM076996.1, read on the forward strand.
TTGATTCTTTCCCTTTCAACTTTGCGTTTGAACAACAACGGTCAATACGCGTCAAATCCTTTATATCTCTTATCAGCGCTATGACGTCTCGAACAAGTTCGGCAATCCAAAATTTGCATACGCACAACACGTCTTACTGTATCCCGCACTTATGCTAATTTCCACATTTTCCTGCCTTCCATTTTATGGTTGCTATCGTTGCTATTGTCATCCGTCCTTAGCAATTGTCCGGCAGTGTATTTTTAAAAGTGATCAGCATGTATTTATACCCAGTTTACGGTTTCCACATTTTCAAACAACCTATTTGCTTTGTTTTTCCCGAGCGTTGGTGCCTATTGCTGTGAAGCTTTTACGAAGTTGTGTTACGTAGGCAAGGTAAGAATGAAAAAAATAAAAAGAAAGCTGTAAACACTAGCTGCCATTCTATTCTATAAAGCAGAAATGAATGCTTCCCCATTCGCAGGATAAAAAATTGACAAGCGCCTGCGGAATTCAGTTCGGGCTGAATACATTGAGTGTTATTTGTGGAGTGTTTCAGTTTACATCAGCAGATGGAACAATGGGGATCCGGCATTTTATTGTCTTAAAATCAACACATATGCGCCGACAAGTCAAAAGTTTATTGCAACTTTGGAAGTTGTGGTTATTTCGCTCATATGTCTCACTCAGTACTCACATTGGGAGTACATGGATAAGTAGTTAAGGCTGGTGTGAATATTCTCGAGCTGCTTTCAAAAAGAAACTATTTCTTTTTCAGTTCCATATTATTTTCATTTGCAATGCATCCTCCTGAACAATAAAATGGAAAACCCCAAATGAAATTGCGCCATATTCTCTCAAGAAAAATATTTTATTGTACGCGTCCTTCATGATTTTTGAGATACAAGTGCATACAAGAGTGAAAAGTAAGGGAGAAAAATAAATTTAATGTTATATGGTTTAGTATGTCTAAAATGAAATACAAAATACTTCAAGATTTTTAAGATTTAATCGTTGCTCCCAGTTTTATTCACAAATTTTCTTTTAATACTAATAATATAAGGAGCATCCTGAAAGTATAATGTCTCATCCTTAATAACTTTTGAAATTTTAAAATGATTTTAATGAAACTGCACTGACATATACTATGATATGTTAACAATGTGGGAACAAATTTTTTTCAGAATCGGAAATAAATGTTATGAATGACAGAGAAAACCAGCGAGCCGTAGCTGAATTCCTGGAAAAAGAGAGATGTGAGGCTCCAGAAATCCACAGAAGAATCCTGGCGGTGTATGGAGCTGCCACAATCGATATCAGTAATGTCCAAAGATGGATGAAGAGGTTTCGAGAGGGAGAAAGTTCAGTGTCGGACAAACAACGAGGTGGAAGATCCGCAACTGCAGTGACAGGTGCCAACAGGCAACGAGTGAAAGACCTGATCACAGCTGATCGTCGTGTCACCATCCAGGAGTTGTGTGGTGCAATTCATTGTGGTCATAGTGCTATGGAAACATTAATTAGGGATCTGGGCTACAGAAAAATTTGTTCAAAGTGGATCACAAGAAAAAAAAACCATGAACAATGTGAGCAAAGGGTGGACATGTGCCCGAACCTCTTTGACTGTTATGAGAGAAAGGTGAGGTGTTTTTCTCTAATGTTGTGACGGAGGATTAAACCTGGGTGTTCTTTCATGACCCAGAAACAAAACGTGCGTCAATGGAATGGCACCGCATATCTTCACCAAGACAGAAAAAGTTGAAAACAACTCATTCCTCTGGGAAAGTGATGGTGACAATTTTCTGGGACAGACGTGGTGTCATTTCAACAGATATCCTTGAACGGGGTGCAAAAATAAACAATGTTCACTATGTGCAGACATTGAAGAAGCTAAAGGAAACTATCAGAAAGAAAAGACGTGACATTCCACTTCATAATGTTGTTTTACAAGAAGATAACGCATGTCCACACACCTCAATGGAGACTTCACAGACTATTGCCAAAATGAGGTGGAGAGTGATGTCCCTCCCCCTCTCTACAGTCCTGAATTGGCTCCCTCAGACTTTTCCTGTTTGCTCCTTTGAAAAACACCCTTCGTGGGGAACGTTTCGACGATGTGACAGACGTTAAACTGGCTGCAAAGTCATGGGTAAAACGACAGCCTCAGGAATTTTTCCAAAATGGATTTTACCAATGGGTTCAAAGATGGCGGAAATGTATAGAAAAGTGATGGACAATACTTTGAATAGGCTAGCATTATTAACAATATGTCCAAGTATTTTGCCAGCAAGTTTCATATTTTTGCTGCTACAAATAAAAATCTTACGAGGCACTGCTTTGAGGATGCCCTTTGCAATAATGTGCTGTTGTTTTGTTCTCTACTTCGAATGTAATCGAACGCCCCAACTGACACACTGGCCTCCCGTCCAGAGACGTTTTATCGCATGGGCGTAACTGGCGCGGATTTCACCGGATGCCTTGTAAAATACGAACTTCCACGCACAAAAGTGCGGAATGATACATTGACATTTAATGACTTGAGCGTGTGGTGAGTGATGTGGGGAGTTGCGTGAGAGATGTTGAAGGAGTAGGACATGCCGTGCTTTGGCTAAGACAACAAGTTCAGTTTGTACCGCGGAGTGTATTCCAGTTTATGTTTTTGTGTAAAGTAATAAATGTTTTGTGTTGTGATCGAGTGTCTGTGATGTTACAGCCTCAGGCTGTGGGGAGCCTCGTCAAACACAGTTTTGACTGAGTCTCCTAAGAAATCTGTGTTAGACCATTTTCCCACTCTGACTCACACTGCAGAGAGCGTGTTTTGTATTTCCCTTTCAAGACTTGCCGAATCATGGAGCCAGTCTGTTCTCTTTGTTCACAAAGCGATGGGGGGGGGGGTCGGTGGGCGTTTCGGACAGACTGTTAATTTGCATCGGTGTCCGTCCTGCTTCATTTTATTTCCCCTGCAGGTACTCTTGCTTTGACCCTCTTCTAGAAATTATCCAAAGGAGTTTAGTGCAATAAATTTAAACTGAAGCATGATCACACACTCTATCTTCGAGCAGGCAGAGTAAATGGGGAAGGTGGGGGAAGGGGAGGGATGGTTGTGGGTTGTAAAAAGGCGGTTGTAGATGGTCTCTCTCTCTCTCTCTCTCTCTCTCTCTCTCTCTCTCTCTCTCTCTCTCTCTCTCTCTCTCTCTCTCTCACTCTCTCTTTCTCTCTCCCTCTCTCTCTTTCTCTCTAGTACTTCCCTGAAGAAAAGCACTACATCGCTACTATATTGTCGCTGTTTTTACACTCGTCGTCAAAAAAATAGTTGCACCCAGAAGAAAGCAACCGACAAGAATGAAACTTGGTGGGTAGGTTTGACATCGTGAGACATGCACATGATTCAAGTATCACGCTCGGCCGCGCATGAGATGCCAGCAAGGAGGGGTCGTAACGCTGTGCCTGACCGGCTATATAAGGTCGACCCGTTGCGCTTGGTCGCCATTCTAACTCCTGCTGTTGCGTTGGTTGCGTCCTTTGCAAGTGAAGTAATCCTCGGAGAAAAGTTCGAAAGCAATTCGAGCAGTTGGAGGAGTTCGAGAGGGGCCGCGTCGTCGGGTTCCGGGAAGCGGGATGGTCTTATCGCCGTATTGCGTGCCATACCGGTCTTGCGGATATTACCATTGCACGCTGTTTGCTGCAGTGGATATAACACGGCACGCAGCAGCGACAGGAAGGGTCTGGGAGACCTAGACGAACCACAGAGAGAGAGAGGACCGACGGGTTGTCCGACATGCGCGGAGTGAGCAAACAACCACGATTGCGGATATTCAGCGAGCAGTGGTGTGCTCCATGCATCGTCCGATTAGTGCCAGCACCATTGGCAGACGACTGCAAGACGTAGGTCTACACGCACGCAGACCGTTACGACGACTGCCCTTAACACCATTGCATAGTCGCCAAAGACTACAATAGTGTCGTGCCAGACTGTCATGGAGCCACTCAGAATGGCAGCGGGCTATCTTCAGTGAAGAGTCCCGCTTTTGTCTTGGAGGAGACGACCAATGAATCAGTGTGTGGAGGCACCGTGGTCAGCGCCATGATGAACGGTTTGTTGTCGAGCGTCACACGTCCAGAAGGCCTGGTGTCATGGTGTGGGGTGCAATTGCCTACGATGCCGGATCACCTTTGTTGTTAATTACAGGCACTTTGACAGCCCAAATTACGTTAATGAGGTCCCGATACCGGTGGCCCTACCTTTTCTGAACGCTCACCTCAGTACGATTTTCCAACTGCTACTGTCTCGAGAGCTTACCTTCAAGGCACTGACACTCTGCCATGGCCAGCCACATCGCCAGACCTATCGCCGACTGAAAATGTGTGGGATGCTATTGGACGCGCTATCCACACTCCACCGCTACTGCGCAATCTGCAGGAACTGGGTGAGAAGATTCAAGCTGCATGGGATAGCTTATCACAGGACACCATTAAGAAGCAGTACAACTCCGTGCCGACACGTCTGGAATGCTGAGTGAGCGAACATGGTGGCCCGACGCCATACTGAGAGATACTACCTATTGGCGTGTAGCTCAATAAATATTGCCCATATCAGTCTCAATGTTTAATTATTTATTGTTCCTGGTAACCTTTACCTTCTTCCCGAATAGCATTGCAATACGCCACGTCCTTCTGGGTGGAACTACTTTTTTGACGATGAGTGTATTTAGAAAGACGAACCTTTTTATTTATGACCGGTCTATATTATCGACTCACGCCCACTGGTTCCAGAAAGCAGAAATTCCCATTTGTACAAAATTGGTTAACAAATGGACAGCGGGAGAAACAATCTCGATGTTTACGTCCCACCTCAGTTTCAGGTTTCGGGAGAGGGTGGGAGTGAAGGTGCGAATCTATTTTACTTAAAGTCGCGGCATTGTTCAAATGAAATTCATTTAGTTACAATAAAAATCGCTACTGCCGAGAGACATACAAAGTGCAGTAGCTATGAACTTACGTTCAATTCAATTTAGTTTATTTAGCTGTTACATGAGAACCAAAAATGCAATGTAATGTAACAACAGTGTAAGTAGTTATGACACCAAGGGAGATCTGGGAAAAGGCCACAAAAGAGTCCTGACAAGGCCCTGATCTCCCTATACAAATATAGGCAAGTCAGAGGTACAACTGAAAGCATGGCGCATAACATTCAAAGGTATATGTACAAAATAAGTTGTCTATACATGCGATAAAAGCAAACCACGTCTTCAATAAGCAAATCAAAATAAATTTATTTACAAATTAAAAGCGGGTTTAAAAGCAGACTAGCGCTTTCGGGGATCTCCCGTCCCCATCTACTGGTCAATGCGCCACGGGATCCAGCAGAGTCAACCCTTATATACTTGATAACACGACCCATCATGCACCACGTCACCAACAGACCATGATGTCACAGTATAAGCACAGATTATAAAATTTCAATCCCAATTCAAGATACAAAAATATAAGAATACAAAATATTTACAAAATGTACGGTTCCGATGTTTCAAAATTCCTCATGTGTCAAAGTCTCTTGTGGAGCAACCATTTTTCGCCAAGGTCTTGGTACAAATGTGGGGAGATCTAAATTACAACTGAATTCCTGGAAAAAGAGGGATGTAAGGCTCCAGAAATCCACAGAATATTATTGCATACGGAGACAACTGTTGTAATTTAGATCTCCCCACATTTGTACCAAGACCTCTGTTGGATCCCGTGGCGCTTTGATCAGTAGATGGGGACGGGAGATCCCCGAAAGCGCTAGTCTGCTTTTAAACCCGCTTTTAAATTGTAAATAAATTGATTTTGATTTGCTTATTGAAGACGTGGTTTGCTTTTATCGCATGCATAGACAGCTTATTTTGTACATATACCATTCCATGCGAAAATATTTCCTATTTTACATTCAAAGGTATTAGTAAAAATTAGTATTAGTAAAATTGTTTCCTATCACCCTTTTTCTCCACAATCCTCCCAACTTTCCCCACTTACCTATTACTTTGCCCTCCTGTTCCCATTTTTCTAATGTATCCATTTGACCTTTTAGTCTCTCCTTCCCTCCGCTTCTTCCCCCCCCTTTTTTTACAGTTTCCGTTTCATTTCTTCTTATTCCTTTCTTCTTTTTTTTCATATTCTTGGTAGCCCCAGAATGTAAAATTTTAATTTCTTTTAAATAGATTGAAATTATTTATTATTGTAAGATCATGAGGTAGAGAATTCCAAAATTGAGGCCCAGTATAACTTAGTGACTGTTTAACATACTGAGTCCTGGGAAAAATTGGTCTCAGTTGAGATCCACCTCTAGTACACTGCTGGACAATTGCTAAGGACGGATCATAAACGGCTATATAGCGCATAAAAAAGTAAGTGTGGTTGGATGCCAAGTGAAATAAAATAATGTTAGAATGCCAGGACATTACAAGAAAGACAATTTATTGTGCTCTGAAATCCAGAAGGCTTTGGAACGTTTTCAAGGGACAAACAGGCCATTTTGTGCAGAATACGTAAACGTGAAAAAAATGCAATTACCGTCCGCAGGCGTTCCAGCGTAAGATGTCAGTACGGGATATGGCCACCATGGAGGGCGATGCAAGATTCCACACGTCGTGTCATGCTTTGCACAACATTATCAAGCAGCTGTTGGGGTAATTTATCCCATTCCTCTGTCAGTGCACGGATGAGGGTGTCCTTGTTTATTGGAGGGCATTGGCGACCAGCAAGACTCCTCCCCAAAGCATCCCACACAGTTTCAATTGGATTCAGATCTGGAGAACGTGCTGGTCATACGAGGCGTTGGATATCCTCGCTCTCAAGACACTCCTGGACAGCGACTGTTCGATGACATGTTGCGTTGTCGTCCATGAAAATATATCTATCACCGACAGCACCACGGAACATGCGAACACGAGGTAGCAGAACATCATTAATGTATCGTTGGCCAGTCATAGTCCCAGTTGGAAGCACATAGAGGGACGTACGGCCATTGATCATGATGCTAGCCCATACCATGACACTACATGTCGGATATCCGTCCCTTTCCTGTATGTTTGCTGGACAATATGCAGTACCACTATCACGCCAGATCAGTTGTCGTCGACAATCAGACGATAGACGGTATCTACTCTCATCTGAGAAGAGGACAGCAGACCAGTCGTTATTAGTCCAACTGCGATGTTGATGGCACCATTGCAAACGGGTGGTACGGTGACGTCTGGACAATGGGATGCACACAACAGGACGGCGGGCGTATAGTCCTCCTTCATGCAAACGTCTGGCGACAGTTTTTCGGGAGATCCGCTTGCCAGTAGCAGCCATAAACTGATTTGCTACCTCACTAGCTGTGCTGCGCCGGTGTCTTTTTGTTGATAGCACTATGTACCGATCTTCTGCAGGTGTCGTACTGCGAACACGACCTCCCCCGTGACGTTTGCTACACTCTCCATTTGTTTGAAATGATTTCCAAAGCCTTGAAACAACACTGTGGCTGACGTCGAACTCCCTGGCAACATCTGTTATTTTTCGCCCTTCTTCAATCTTGCGAATAATACGGCCACGCGTAAAATCATCTAGGTGATGTCGGGAAGACATACTGAAAATTGCAAGTTCGTTAATTGATTCTTTCCCTTTCAACTTTGCGTTTGAACAGCAACGGTCAATACGCGTCAAATCCTTTATATCTCTTATCAGCGCTATGACGTCACGAACAAGTTCGGCAATCCAAAATTTGCATACGCACAACACGTCTTACTGTATCCCGCACTTATGCTAATTTCCACATTTTCCTGCCTTCCATTTTATGGTTGCTATCGTTGCTATTGTCATCCGTCCTTAGCAATTGTCCGGCAGTGTATTATAGTAATCGATAAATAAAAGTAATCGATATTGTCGTTGACCGCTGTCCCCCAAATCCATTGTCATTCTTCCTTTTGTTTTGTTTTTTTGTTTTTTGTTTGTTTGTTTGTTTGTTTTGTCTTGTATAGCCAATGTACATTGTCAGACGAGGGGTAAACTTTTGTTGATATTTTGGTCGTAGTGCTAACGGATTATAAAACTGTGTCGTTAAGTACATATTACATTTATATTTCGGGCAGTGTTTTATTTTTATTTTATATTTTAGGTAACAAAGGTAACTGTTTGCAATTAACATTTCTTCTTTGAAAGATTATTTTCAACCAAAGGAAATACGTAAGAAATGTAAAAACGGGTTTCTTACAGCGGTGCTTTTAAATGAAAGCGAGCGAAAGAAGATGAGAAAGTCTTTTCGTTCATTTAAAACCCTCCATTAAAACTTGAAAAAATTTGTCATAGTGAGAAAAAAAAAACACGAAAAAAAGCAGAAATTTCCCATTCAATAAAGTTAGCAGGAGCGGATTGGGGAGACCAAACCAGGCCGGGAATTTTATTCTTACGTTCCGCTATAAAGAAACACCTACCTACAAAGAAACACCTCATAAATTCCCTTGTGAAAAAAAAAATTTGGTTTGATCCTGGATGAAAGAGAAATGTTGAAATATGCATTATTAAAACGAATTCAGTCATGCACAAATTTTAGCAATTTAATGGTAAAAGAATTTTTTTAATCCTCTCTCGTGACTGAATGTAGCATGAAACGCTCAGAGAATGTGCTGTTGTTCCAGATAATTCATTTCCATTAAAAAGTTCGGTTTGTAAAAAGAAAAAAAAAGGGAAAAGTCTCTTGAAGACTCCCAGTTCCAATTAAAGGCCTACAAAGATCATTCTGAAAGTTAAAATGTGCAGATGCTACATAACAATTTTCCTGCGCAATTAGTTTTTTTTATTTACTAGATCGCCTACTGCACAGTGGTTTTGGTGTCTCCTCCTTGAGTTGATGCCTTTTCGTTTTAAATCTACTATTATTTTGGACCCACGAACCACCACTTTAACCAAAGCACCAGTAATGGGAAACTGTTGTTTCGTTTAAGATAAATTTAGAAGAGACAAGAATTTCGGAATATATCTAAGGGGGAATAGCTCTGTGGTCTGTATCATTTTGTGGATAAGAGGGTCGAGATGATGAGCCGTCACAATGGATAATAGTGTATCCTTCAAAATTACAAAAGGAGGATAGGGCAGGCAAATGACCCTAGGCTCCAAGTTCAACAAAATACCTCTAACAGTAAGTAGCTTTAGCTCAATTAATTTATTACAGCATGCTTGGTCGGGCGAAACTTTTCTCATAGAATTTTGCTGTGTCATTTCAGTGCAAACGCCCAAGAGAGAGAGAGAGAGAAAGATGAAAAAAAAAAAGGAAGTTTCCTTCTAAGGAAATTATTTTCCCGAAAGAAATAAAGCTCAAAGGAAGTTAACGATTATTATTCATAAATACTAAATTATTATATGCCCGTTTTAAAAATCCAGACAAAAAGAATACGAGAAAGTGGGTCATTTCTCGAATAGTCCACTGGGAAATGTCCCGGTATCCCGGTGGGCCAATCCGCTCTTGAAAGTGAGTCACGCAAGGTTTTGTGTCCTGAAATGGTTTTCAAGTTTTGAGGGAGGGTTTTATATGAAGGAAAAAGAGGTGCCAAGGTGGCGAGGAATACCAACACATCTTGTGAAATTACATCATCTAAAGCAGATTGTGAAATTACACAACCTGATGGCGAACTGTTTCGCAGTGAGAAAATGAAAATGTAGAAAATGCAAGTGAATCTGCTGAGACAGGTGTACCATAACGGAACAACGTCGACATTGCAGATATAATTTAATACTACTTGATGAAGGAACTGTAAATTATTGAATACATAAACTTGGATTCAGCTTTATGGAATTCAGTCGAAAATACTGTAGCAACTCCCTAAAATCTTACTGGATTCAAAAGGGGCCGTCAAAATGTTAAAATAAAGATCATGATTTTAGCAACTGTATCCGCAGATTCAATCGTCGATGAGGATAGGAATAAAGTAGAAACCCGTATTTTAAAATTTCCATGTTTAAACGAAAGCTAACTAACGCTCCGTTAGTTCGCAGAAAGTGAATGGATGCTATTTTTTCCGTCACAAGGAAAAGTGTATTGTTTTGTTTGTCAGTTGTTTCCCCATACAGTCTCCATTTACTGCGACTGGGTTTCATGACCGGAAGCACGTGGAGAAGCCCATCTCGGGGCATGAAAATTCTCTAGATCACAAAAATTGCTTGCCAAATTATTGCATCAATCAAATAGCTGCCGGACAAATCGACACCAATCTAAAAAAACGGTTGCATAAAAAGCGACAGTATTGGCAAGAAATATCTACGGCTGCCCTGGTGGCGAAGTGGTCTGAGCGGTGGCTTCTGAGCATTCATCAGCAATGGGTCCGGGTTCAAATCCCGTGAGGCATGGCTGTTGTGTGTTTACCTTACCGCAATTGCTCTCTCCCTTCCCTGCAGCCAGTGGCCCTAAATTAGGGACGGGAGGCTGCTTATAGCCCAATGAGTTTCTCATGGTAGTCGTTAAACCCCCAATAAAAAAAGTGTTTAAGAAAATTGCGGCAGAAATAAAACTTTCTAGCATCGAGGGGTCTACCTTTTAGTGGCGACAATCAGGTCATAAGCTCTGCAAAAAATGCAAATTATTTGGGCATTTTAGAGCTGCTAAGTTAGTTTGATATATTTCTTTACAAGCGCATACAGAAATCCTTCATACCTATCCGCAACGTCTACGAATAGTACATCGAAATTATGGGTAGAAAAGTTCTGGAAACAATTGTTGAAGAAATAAAAAGTGGCAAATGTTTCTCAGTTCCTGTCTATTCTACACTTAATATCTCTCATGTCGTACAGTTTATAACGAAGTGAATTTCTCCGTCATTTTTATCCGCGCCGGGGTTCGAACCCGAGGCCGCTTATTCCGGAACAAGTCGCTCTACCAACTGAGCAACGCAGACGATTATTCTGATTCCTATCTGCCTTTATGTCGTGTGCGTCCTGCTGGCAGGTACGTCACATCTCCCCCCCCCCGAAAGAGGGCCGGGGGCATGGCCCACGGGTCAGCCGTGACCATGAATCGTTGCAGGCAGCCATCCACTGTAGAACGTGCACTTGAGAACTCCCAGTCAATCTGCTGTGTGGAATGCAACATCACACATTTTTATTTTTCGAAGCGCTGGAGAAGGAATTCTCTGATTTTTCCTGTCTCGCGGTGTGGAAATAACATCACAATAATGCGAGATTTTGAACGGCCGGGTCATCCGGATAGTTCGGGCGCCATTATAACGAAGTGAATTTCTCCGTCATTTTTATCCGCGCCGGGGTTCGAACCCGAGGCCGCTTATTCCGGAACAAGTCGCTCTACCAACTGAGCAACGCAGACGATTATTCTGATTCCTATCTGCCTTTATGTCGTGTGCGTCCTGCTGGCAGGTACGTCACAAGTTAACTTTTGTTATATGTTATGTAAGAGGTAGTGTTCCAACCGAGAGATTTCTTCAGTTTATTCCAATGCATGGTCACAAAGTTGAACATCATGCCAGTGTTGTGATTTCCTTTTTAAAAGAGAATTCTATCTCTCCTAAAACTTATAGCGGCCAGTCTTACGACAATATTACAAATATGGCAGGGCATTATTCTGGTTTACAGACCAGAATTAAGGGGAGGGGGGGGGGAGTTTGCTGAATATGTGCCATGTGCAGGGCATTCCATTAATTTAGTCGGTGCGCAAGTGGTAGAATGCAGCACGAATGTTGTCATTTACTTTGATTTTATTCAACAATTATATAAGTTTTTTTTCCTCTTCAACATACATTGGGAAGTTCTGATATCAGTATTAAGTCCAAAGTGGAAGGTGGTAAAATGCCTGTGTAAAACTCGTTGGTCTGCCCGTATAGACGCAGTTGCTGCTTTTAAGTGAGAGCTACGAACAAGTGAAGTCAGCTTTGGTAGATTGGCTAAAGATAATATGCAGTCTGAGCATACACGACTTGTTGAAAACGGTTTACGAAATGAAAACGGATAAATTGGAAACTATCTGTTTAACGATTTTATGGAGCGAACTTTTGTCCCGGATCAACACAACCAGCAAATTTTTGGGGCGCCAAAAAATGAACTTGTCTGTAGCTGTAGATAATCAAGTCTTTGACATCACACATAGAGGACAAGACAGCCTTTTTGATGATATACGTAAAGCTCTAGCGAAAGAGAAACCTCCAACAGTTGTCTATAAAGATGTCAACAAGGGGATGAAAAAGATTAGCAGCCGCATCTACAATTTAGACAGTTATAGCAAAGATAACCCGAATGAACTTGCAGAAGGAAACAAAAAGTTAAAAATTAAAACTTTTTTACCTATCATTGATTCTCTGATGTGTGGGTTAAAAAGAGAATTGCTTCATACAATTTTTGAAAGATTTCGTTTCCTGCAGTTATCAGATTTTGAGGAAAATGAAATCTGAAAACACTGCAACTATCTGTCATCCATTTATTGTACTATACGGATGTAAGTAAAAATGAACTGCCTGCGAATGTCTCCATTTGAAATCATCTATCGTGCAAGAGAAGGTATGACATAGAAGTCTTGTCTTACTTCTACGTTAATTTAAAACATCAACATACTAAGAAATAGTTCCTAAATGAAAGAAACCTTAACGGCCAGACAAAACATGTAAACAACAGAAGTCAAACTTAGGGAAAACATGCTTTATTCAAGGTTAGTAGTATAAAAGGACCGATCCGGCCTCAAGGAGCAGCTCCTTCTAGAGAAGGAGCAAGGGGCGTGGCTTGCGGCAGAAGGATGGGGGGCGTGGCATGTGACCGAAGGATGTGGGGGCGTGGCAGATGACGCTAGTGTGTTGGGTCGATGCTGCCCCCTAGCGGTGATTCTTGGAACTTTCGATGAATCTTTGAGGGATGGCAACGACCGAGTCGGGAAAGGAGATGTGCTGCCCCTAGCGGTGCTTCTTGGAATTTTTAATGGACCTTTTTTTTTTGAGGGATGGCAACGACCGAGTGGGGGAAAGGGGATGTGTACGTTGCCCCCTAGCGGTGCTTTTTGGAACTTTTTCTCGGGAGATTTATTGGACGTTGACAAATTTTGGGGAAGTCTTTCCAATATTTATTTTTTTTTTCTCGGGAGATTTACTGGACTTTGTCAAATTTTTGAAGGAAGTTTTTTATCGTTTCCAATTTTTTTACTCGTATTTTTTTGTCCTATTTTTTCTCTCTAATTTATTTTATTAAATTTATATTTTCTGGAATTCCCTGAGGTGTTATAATTTTTATACACGTTGCATTATTTTTTTAATTCTTATATTTGTCCTCCCTCCAATTTTAATTTAGACGAGAAAAGGCTTTGTTTGAAAAAATTTCGTTCCTGTTGATTCATGTTCCGCCATTTTAGTTTCACCACGTTGTCATTTCGTTAGCCATGTGTTTTGGGATGACTCACCATTTTCTTTGACTCAGAAAACTTTGTATGACACGTGTTTTGGGAAGAGTGACTATGATGTGTGACGCATGTCGTGATAGCAGATATGACATCAGGTAACGCCATTTCCTCCGCGGGGTCGGCGGTTGACGTCATTTGAGATTCTGTTAGACACATTAAGTTCCAAGACTGATTTTTTTTTCAATAACTTGATCATTTTGCAACGAATTGATTCCTTATTTTTTCCTCATAATTTCCCATTTTATATTCATAATTTTTCAACGTAACGATTTTTTTTATTTTCTTTGAGGAGACTTCACGCATTTTCAACGGACGTTCCAACATAAAAACGCTTTCCAAAGTTTTGTGCTGCAGACATAATCTTAAAACACGATTGTTTATTAACGTATTTACGTGTTCATGACATTTTCTGTTACGTTTTTTTAACTAGGAATTTTTTTGGACGTTGTGTTATATTTTTAATTCTTATATTTTTCTTCCCTCCAATTTTAATTTAGACGAGACAAGGCTTTGTTTGAAAAAATTTCGTTCCTGTTGATTCATGTTCCGCTATCTTTTGTCCGACATGTGTTTTGGGATGACTCACCATTTTCTCTTTGACTCAGAAAACTTTGTATGACACGTGTTTTGGGAAGAGTGACTATGATGTGTGACGCATGTCGTGATAGCAGATATGACATCAGCCAACGCCATTTCCTCCGCGGGGTCGGCGGTTGACGTCATTTGAGATTCTGTTAGACGCCTTAAGTTCCAAGACTGATTTTCTTCAATAACTTGTTCATTTTGCAACGAATTTATTCCTTATTTTCCCCCTAATTTCCCATTTTATATTCATAATTTTTCAACTTAACGATTTTTTTATTTTCTTTGAGGAGACTTCACGCATTTTCAACGGACGTTCCAACATAAAGACGTTTTCCAAAGTTTTGTGCTGCAGACATAATCTTAAAACACGATTGTTTATTAACGTATTTACGTGTTCATGACATTTTCTGTTACATTTTTTAACGTTGTACCTTTTTCCAACGTACAAAGCCACAATTTTTTATGCATAGTTAAAATATTTTTATTTTTTATTTTTTCGTATTTCTTCATGATTAATCAGTGAAAAGTACCTTTTAACGCATTATCTTAATCTTTTTGTTTTAAATGCTTGCGTACTCCTTAAACTTCTTGATGTACCAACATTATTTTATTTTCTAACTTTTCAAACTAACAACTACTTTTATCGAGGCTTTATTTTTTCTGATTCAAACAAGCAAACGTTTCTTCATTATTATTTCCGTTACCTATACAAACAACTTTTCTTACTTGCTTTTAATGTATGACTTAATCTGGTTTTCTATATAGCTGTTTCATGTTTGTGCAAGAAATATACAGATCTATAGCAACTAGCTATACATAACATTCGTTCGTAACAGTATCTTTTTTTTTTTTTTTTCCAGTTTTAAACCAACACACGCTTCTTAACGACTTGATATCGGTTTTCTGGGGAACTTTTCTTTCCTTTTTCCTTCGTTCAATTTTATTCCAGATCATGAGACGAGGAAATGCTGCTTTAGAAACGATTTCGTTCCTGTTCGCAGTAATTATTGGATTTTGACAATTTTTTTGTGAAATGACTTCATGCTAATTCTGAGTCTTTCGCCTTTACAATATTATTTTCTCGTAATTTTTTCGTGTGTTCAAGAACTCTACAGGTCTTTCACAGTTAAAATTCTGGTGAAACAATATTTTCTTACTTTATTTAGCATATCATTATAGCTTCCCAATTTTCGCTATTTTACTTCATCTTTTTTGAAATTTAGTAAAACTTTTCAGTATGTCAGTAATTTATTTCTTACTTGGCCAAACTTATGACTCCTTTTATTTAGACTATTTTTTTTCATTTCAGCAAAATGATTTTTTTTTCATTTTTTCAGCAAAATGATTATTTTAGATGTAGCAAATCATCAGGTTTTTTGTTTCCTTATATATCATATTTTCCAACTTGCTTTTAAAGTATTTCTCAAAGCTTGCATGTATGTCAAATACGCATTTTTTTAATCCTTCCCTAGTTTGCTATACTTTTTCGTGGACTGCCCCAACAGGAAAGCATTCATTGTCAAGGCATGAAATCTAAAACCTTTTTTCTTACGATAAAATTTGTATTCTTTGGGACATATTTTCTGTATATTGTTCTGTCTCGTCCGAAAAAAACATTCATTCTGGAGGCAAAGTGAGTAACTCCGTTCTTCCACTAAACATCATTTTTTTACGTTTTACTAACTCCCCACCCCCATAGCGAAAATAAAGAAATACTTACTCTGTTCCCTACATATCGACTCAATCTATTTCTTTTCGAAATGCTGATCATGACATTTCAACTAAAATTTCATACTTTCACCAAAAATCATATTCTTAAACGAGCTATTTTTTACACAATTATTTCATGTATAACTAAATTTTTGTTGTTTACTCACCTCATAAAAGTCAATAAGAACTACCCAAATCTCATTCCTTTCCCTCATTTAGTTCGCTTAAATTGAGATGTTTCAAAATTTCGCGTATATTTCATTCCCTTAATATCCAGTTCTCCCGTGTCTGTCCCTTCATTTTTAACTTCTGTGCATGCTGCATTTTATCTTTAGACGTTTAGTTTCATTGACCTTTTCTTTCGTTTTAATTAGGTTTTCATTATTGTATTTTTTATTCATTGTCTCAGCAGAAAAATCTTTCATTCTGGAGACACAGCGACTAAGTCCGTACTTCCTCTAAACATTTTTTTTCACATTTTACTAATTGTTCAGAAAAGCAGTTGTTTCCAAACTCCCATAGTGAAAATATCGTATTCCCCTTATAGTACTTATTATATTTTTCCTTCTGTTCAGTGTTGTATGATTCTTCAAACTTTGGTTTACCTTTATGAAACTTCTTTTTTTCTTAGTTTTTTTTTCTGATTCAAACTTTCAATCTTTTCCTATCGATTTAATTACTCTTATTTTCCCATTCGACTTTACTTTTGAACAGAAATGTATCTAAAATCTTCAGATGTATTTTAGTCTACAAGGCCGATTCTTCCCTGTTTCAAATAAAGTCATTGTAGGATTTTAGTGTAAATGCTCCTAAATCTTTAGAACTTACTTTTCATAGTTAGATACAAATTCCTCGAGGTTTACATTAAAACATGAAAGAAGAGTGTTTTTACGCTCTCTCCAGTGTGTGAGCTTTCCCCAAGAAATTAACTTTGAATTCCTCCCTGTTTTTGTCGGAAACTGACAATCTCCTGCGACTGTTTTCACGCGTCTCTTGCTTACAGGAAAACCTCATATGACATGAAATCACTTTGCTTGGGAGATTAAACTAAATTCTGGTTTTGAACTTTGAATGCAAACTCAAGCTCGCAAAAGCATAGTTTTCTGAGCAAACTTAAACTGTCTAAGATGGCAAAAATCTAAAACTGCTGACTCGATGGGACAGAGCGTTTGAACTTTGCCGTTCATTCACCATCTAAGAGATCCGGCGTGAACCGCTAGAAGGGAAGTAAGCAGACCCTGATTTAATCCACTGTTTCCAAGGAAGGTAGAAAGCCAGTGTCGTAATTCAAAAGCTCTTAACTCAAGCCTCCCCAGGATTCAGTTTCGGACGAACGAATACTCAGATGTCCATGCTTAGACATTGAAAAATTGCTTCAGACAAATATTTTCTTACTTAAAGTGCTTCAATTCAGAATTTGTACTATTTAAGATTTTCCTTAGTCAATATTTTTTCTATCTTAAAAACTTCTAAAGGGTTGATTTTGAAAAAAACGAGTTCTCACAAAAAATGTAAAATTTCCTGAGATTGTATGAGGAACCAAAAAATTGATGAAGCTTGGACGTTAACCATTCCAACCATTTCTTTCTCTTCATGTTTCATTCCATAAACTTTCTTCAAATTCCTATATATCCAAGAATTTTGTTAAATGTCCAAGTTCGACTCCCCCAGAAATTTTCTGAAAATGATATTCTGGAATTTTTTTAAAAGAGAAACTAAGAATCCCTTCACTGAAACAAGAAATTCATATTCAAAGCATTACATCCCTCTTTCTACTTCAAATACTCTATTTGTAAATCTAAGGAAGTTTTTTTAATATTCATATATTTTTCCCTCTAACTTTAGAAGATATTGTCCCAAAATGTATGTACATATTACGATAGTAAAATATCTTACTACTTACTGCTTGTTGTTCAATTCACTTCACACCGTCTTAAGGAAATTCGTTCATTTTCTCATAACACATAGACATGTTATTTTTCTTTCCATTCACTTCAAAGACTCAATTGAGATCAACCTAATGGAGTCCTTTGAGAAAAACTTTCATAGGAAAGCATAAATTTGCCTAAAAAGTACATTAAAAATAAACAAATGTTGAAAGTTCCTGTACAAGAAGGAAATTCGGTTGTAACTTCTAAACGAAAAGACAAATTCTAAGAAAATATGTAAAAATGTTCGTTGGATTCCATATTAAAAAATTAGTTGAAGAGGAGTGTCATTCTTTTTTTTTCGGAACAGTTCATTCTTTCCTAGGGTTAAAAATGGAACACTTCATTTTTCTTAGTAGACAATTTTGAGAAAACACATTTCATTAAAAGCAGGGAAATTACCATAGAATAACATGGGAAAACTAGTATGCATAAAAAGACTGTTTCGAAACGAGTAAAAATCTGTTGAAGTTCGTTTTCGAAAAAGTTGGAAATGGAATGAAGTAAAAACAGTCACAGCAAGTTCCTGAAAGTTGAAAATTGGATGTACTAAAAATGTCTAAGGAAAGAATTTTTATAAAACACAGACTGTTTATTTTTTCCAGGCTAGGGGGTCTTCAGTGAGAGCGCTTCTTTTTTCAACTCAAAGAAGAAAGCGAGTCAGTTTGAAACATTTCAAACTCCCCGAAATTAAGCTGTGTACTCTGGTTTCGACTCAATACTGTAAAGCATTGCTCTCAGACCAGTCGGAATTCCGCCCCGATTGGTTGCCTAATGGAAAACATCAGACCCCTTTCCAATAACAATCCCCAAATATCCTTAAGAAAAGTATAGCAAAAAAGCACTAGTTCACCATTAAAACAATTGGATTCATTCTGTTACTGTTTTAAACATTTCGAAAAAGAAGTTTACATTCTCACTTTTACTTTAAAAATCTTGAAAGCTTAAATTTTGACCCATTTAAAAAAAAATTCACTTAAAATTTTATTTAAAAAAATAATAATTACTCTTTAAATTTATGTCTTAAAACTAAAAAATATTTACGCTTAATATTTCAATAAATAATAAATATTCACAAACTCACCTTCTACCTTGCCCATTTAAAAAAAAAAAATTCTGAATTTATATAATCGAAATCATTACTTCTCCAAATAGTTCTTTTCCCCTGATTGTAGAGAAGAACTCTTCTGAAATCTTCACTTTTCCACATGTGTTCATAAAAGCTTGAGCTACTTCCTTAGGATTCAACAAGGCCACAGCGTTCTGGAAACTTGAAATCGCTTTCCTGTTCCACTCAGTGGTTAGGCATGGAGGATGCATCTGAATAGGTGGAAGTACTTCAGAAATGCATTCGCGACATCTACATACCTTCAGGATGCTCTCCCCGATTAAATTTTTTAAACATTCAATTAAATTGTGTCTAAGTTCACACTTATCAATCGATGTACTTTGAAACTTTCGGGATTCTCCGAGTACGATTTTCTGGAATTCTGAACCCATTAACAATTCCTGGATGCTGTCCCACACGCCATCCAAAATAATTTGGAGTTTCTTAAACTGCTTTCTGGTTAATGCAACTCCTGTTGTTAAGTGAAAAATCCGGAACCAGAATTTGAAAGACTTGAAGACTTCTTACTTTATTCAAACTTAGAACAGAACTAAAATTCGCTCAGCGTTTCCTTTGCATACTGTAACCAACACATGACCCTTATCACCACGTGGTGATTGATGCGTCACGATGCGTCAGCACACTAACTGCACGATGACTGTTTCCTTATCTGGTCATCTCGTAACGAACATGCTATTGATTCTAATCAGGCAAAGCTAACTTCAGCTTGAGAGATAAACGAAAGGATTTCATTATAACTTTCATATCTTGAGAGAATAAACTAAAAAAATCTTCATAGAGTACATAATAAGCGTAAATAAATTCTTCAAGGCTGAATTTCCACTAAAATGATGGTGGTATACGGAAAGCGTGAGAATTTAATCAGACACCTTCAAAGAATTCATCTTGGAATTAACGCTGCTTTTGAAAAACGAGTGAACTATGAAATTCTTTGTTCTCCACACAAGAAAATTTCAGATTTCGAAATCTCGCCGTCCTGACCCACTTTTTCCTGAGTGAAATTTAACACATGGTGGAAATCTCCACTTACGCATTCCTTTGAGTGGGGAATAGCTCTCATGAAAGGGGTCAACGGTTCCAAACACCATTGATTAAAACTGGAGAGAGGAAAAATATATGAATTAAAAAAATAATGCATAAGCAGGATTCCCCAAAACATAAAAAATATAAGTTTTATATAAAAAAGAAATTCCAGGAACAATATTGGAGGGGCGAAAGATTTCCCATTCTTCCATTCCCACAAAAAATTTAACGAAGTCCAATAAATCTCTCGAAAAAAAATTAAACAAATACTTGGACTGACAATAGAGAGAACGACACGTGACGTCAACCTATCCCGCGGCTAGTAGTAGGAGATACACTGTTCCCCCCTCTGACATCATTCTTTTTTCTATGCGAACAGAAATTTACTTGAACAACCGTCTTAGAAAATGCCTCTTCCACATTTTTCTTCCCAGCCATGCAAAAACAATCAGATTGCCTTTTCCCACCAAAAGTTCTAGCAAGAAGGAGCAGAAGACGCCGGAACGAAACCCAAAGGAGCTCCCTCCCTGTCTCGCCCCCTTGTTATTCGGTTCCTTCGGGCTACGTTCCGGCGTCTCCTGCTCCTTCTTGCTAGAACTTTTGGTGGGAAAAGGCAATCTGATTGTTTTTGCATGGCTGGGAAGAAAACGTGGAAGAGGCATTTTCTAAGACAGTTGTTCAAGTAAATTTCTGTTCGCATAGAAAAAAAAAATGATGTCAGAGGGGGGAACAGTGTATCTCCCACTACTAGCCGCGGGATAGGTAGACGTCACGTGTCGTTCTCTCTTTTGTCAGTCCAAGTATTTGTTTAATTTTTTTTTTCGAGAGATTTATTGGACTTCGTTAAATTTTTTGTGGGAATGGAAGAATGGGAAATCTTTCGCCCCTCCAATATTTTTCCTGGAATTTCTTTTTTATATAAAACTTATATTTTTTTATGTTTTTGAGAATCCTGCTTATGCATTATTTTTTTTAATTCATATATTTTTCCTCTCTCCAGTTTTAATCAATGTTGTTTGGAACCGTTGACCCCTTTCATGAGAGCTATTCCCCACTCAAAGGAATGCGTAAGTGGAGATTTCCACCATGTGTTAAATTTCACTCAGGAAAAAGTGGGTCAGGACGGCGAGATTTCGAAATCTGAAATTTTCTTGTGTGGAGAACAAAGAATTTCATAGTTCACTCGTTTTTCAAAAGCAGCGTTAATTCCAAGATGAATTCTTTGAAGGTGTCTGATTAAATTCTCACGCTTTCCGTATACCACCATCATTTTAGTGGAAATTCAGCCTTGAAGAATTTATTTACGCTTATTATGTACTCTATGAAGATTTTTTTAGTTTATTCTCTCAAGATATGAAAGTTATAATGAAATCCTTTCGTTTATCTCTCAAGCTGAAGTTAGCTTTGCCTGATTAGAATCAATAGCATGTTCGTTACGAGATGACCAGATAAGGAAACAGTCATCGTGCAGTTAGTGTGCTGACGCATCGTGACGCATCAATCACCACGTGGTGATAAGGGTCATGTGTTGGTTACAGTATGCAAAGGAAACGCTGAGCGAATTTTAGTTCTGTTCTAAGTTTGAATAAAGTAAGAAGTCTTCAAGTCTTTCAAATTCTGGTTCCGGATTTTTCACTTAACAACAGGAGTTGCATTAACCAGAAAGCAGTTTAAGAAACTAGAAATTATTTTGGATGGCGTGTGGGACAGCATCCAGGAATTGTTAATGGGTTCAGAATTCCAGAAAATCGTACTCGGAGAATCCCGAAAGTTTTTTTTTTTTTTTTTTTTTTTTTTTTTGATTGGAGGTTTAACGACCACCGTGAGCAACTCAATGGGCTATAAGCAGCCGCCCGTCCCTAATTTAGGGTCACTGGTTCCAGGGAAGGGAGAGAGCCAGTGCCGTAAGACAAACACAACATCCATGCCTGACCGGGATTCGAACCCGGACCCCTTACGGACGAATGATCAGAGGCCAACGCCTTAGACCACTACGCCACCGGGGCGGCCCCGAAAGTTTCAAAGTACATCGATTGATAAGTGTGAACTTAGACACAATTTAATTGAATGTTTAAAAAATTTAATCGGGGAGAGCATCCTGAAGGTATGTAGATGTCGGGAATGCATTTCTGAAGTACTTCCACCTATTCAGATGCATCCTCCATGCCTAACCACTGAGTGGAACAGGAAAGCGATTTCAAGTTTCCAGAACGCTGTGGCCTTGTTGAATCCTAAGGAAGTAGCTCAAGCTTTTATGAACACATGTGGAAAAGTGAAGATTTCAGAAGAGTTCTTCTCTACAATCAGGGGAAAAGAACTATTTGGAGAAGTAATGATTTCGATTATATAAATTCAGAATTTTTTTTTTTAAATGGGCAAGGTAGAAGGTGAGTTTGTGAATATTTATTATTTATTGAAATATTAAGCGTAAATATTTTTTAGTTTTAAGACATAAATTTAAAGAGTAATTATTATTTTTTTAAATTAAATTTTAAGTGAATTTTTTTTTAAATGGGTCAAAATTTAAGCTTTCAAGATTTTTAAAGTAAAAGTGAGAATGTAAACTTCTTTTTCGAAATGTTTAAAACAGTAACAGAATGAATCCAATTGTTTTAATGGTGAACTAGTGCTTTTTTGCTATACTTTTCTTAAGGATATTTGGGGATTGTTATTGGAAAGGGGTCTGATGTTTTCCATTAGACAACCAATCGGGGCGGAATTCCGACTGGTCTGAGAGCAATGCTTTACAGTATTGAGTCGAAACCAGAGTACACAGCTTAATTTCGGGGAGTTTGAAATGTTTCAAACTGACTCGCTTTCTTCTTTGAGTTGAAAAAAAGAAGCGCTCTCACTGAAGACCCCCTAGCCTGGAAAAAAATAAACAGTCTGTGTTTTATAAAAATTCTTTCCTTAGACATTTTTAGTACATCCAATTTTCAACTTTCAGGAACTTGCTGTGACTGTTTTTACTTCATTCCATTTCCAACTTTTTCGAAAACGAACTTCAACAGATTTTTACTCGTTTCGAAACAGTCTTTTTATGCATACTAGTTTTCCCATGTTATTCTATGGTAATTTCCCTGCTTTTAATGAAATGTGTTTTCTCAAAATTGTCTACTAAGAAAAATGAAGTGTTCCATTTTTAACCCTAGGAAAGAATGAACTGTTCCGAAAAAAAAAGAATGACACTCCTCTTCAACTAATTTTTTTAATATGGAATCCAACGAACATTTTTACATATTTTCTTAGAATTTGTCTTTTTTCGTTTAGAAGTTACAACCGAATTTCCTTCTTGTACAGGAACTTTCAACATTTGTTTATTTTTAATGTACTTTTTAGGCAAATTTATGCTTTCCTATGAAAGTTTTTCTCAAAGGACTCCATTAGGTTGATCTCAATTGAGTCTTTGAAGTGAATGGAAAGAAAAATAACATGTCTATGTGTTATGAGAAAATGAACGAATTTCCTTAAGACGGTGTGAAGTGAATTGAACAACAAGCAGTAAGTAGTAAGATATTTTACTATCGTAATATGTACATACATTTTGGGACAATATCTTCTAAAGTTAGAGGGAAAAATATATGAATATTAAAAAAACTTCCTTAGATTTACAAATAGAGTATTTGAAGTAGAAAGAGGGATGTAATGCTTTGAATATGAATTTCTTGTTTCAGTGAAGGGATTCTTAGTTTCTCTTTTAAAAAAATTCCAGAATATCATTTTCAGAAAATTTCTGGGGGAGTCGAACTTGGACATTTAACAAAATTCTTGGATATATAGGAATTTGAAGAAAGTTTATGGAATGAAACATGAAGAGAAAGAAATGGTTGGAATGGTTAACGTCCAAGCTTCATCAATTTTTTTGGTTCCTCATACAATCTCAGGAAATTTTACATTTTTGTGAGAACTCGTTTTTTTCAAAATCAACCCTTTAGAAGTTTTTAAGATAGAAAAAATATTGACTAAGGAAAATCTTAAATAGTACAAATTCTGAATTGAAGCACTTTAAGTAAGAAAATATTTGTCTGAAGCAATTTTTTCAATGTCTAAGCATGGACATCTGAGTATTCGTTCGTCCGAAACTGAATCCTGGGGAGGCTTGAGTTAAGAGCTTTTGAATTACGACACTGGCTTTCTACCTTCCTTGGAAACAGTGGATTAAATCAGGGTCTGCTTACTTCCCTTCTAGCGGTTCACGCCGGATCTCTTAGATGGTGAATGAACGGCAAAGTTCAAACGCTCTGTCCCATCGAGTCAGCAGTTTTAGATTTTTGCCATCTTAGACAGTTTAAGTTTGCTCAGAAAACTATGCTTTTGCGAGCTTGAGTTTGCATTCAAAGTTCAAAACCAGAATTTAGTTTAATCTCCCAAGCAAAGTGATTTCATGTCATATGAGGTTTTCCTGTAAGCAAGAGACGCGTGAAAACAGTCGCAGGAGATTGTCAGTTTCCGACAAAAACAGGGAGGAATTCAAAGTTAATTTCTTGGGGAAAGCTCACACACTGGAGAGAGCGTAAAAACACTCTTCTTTCATGTTTTAATGTAAACCTCGAGGAATTTGTATCTAACTATGAAAAGTAAGTTCTAAAGATTTAGGAGCATTTACACTAAAATCCTACAATGACTTTATTTGAAACAGGGAAGAATCGGCCTTGTAGACTAAAATACATCTGAAGATTTTAGATACATTTCTGTTCAAAAGTAAAGTCGAATGGGAAAATAAGAGTAATTAAATCGATAGGAAAAGATTGAAAGTTTGAATCAGAAAAAAAAACTAAGAAAAAAAAGAAGTTTCATAAAGGTAAACCAAAGTTTGAAGAATCATACAACACTGAACAGAAGGAAAAATATAATAAGTACTATAAGGGGAATACGATATTTTCACTATGGGAGTTTGGAAACAACTGCTTTTCTGAACAATTAGTAAAATGTGAAAAAAAAAATGTTTAGAGGAAGTACGGACTTAGTCGCTGTGTCTCCAGAATGAAAGATTTTTCTGCTGAGACAATGAATAAAAAATACAATAATGAAAACCTAATTAAAACGAAAGAAAAGGTCAATGAAACTAAACGTCTAAAGATAAAATGCAGCATGCACAGAAGTTAAAAATGAAGGGACAGACACGGGAGAACTGGATATTAAGGGAATGAAATATACGCGAAATTTTGAAACATCTCAATTTAAGCGAACTAAATGAGGGAAAGGAATGAGATTTGGGTAGTTCTTATTGACTTTTATGAGGTGAGTAAACAACAAAAATTTAGTTATACATGAAATAATTGTGTAAAAAATAGCTCGTTTAAGAATATGATTTTTGGTGAAAGTATGAAATTTTAGTTGAAATGTCATGATCAGCATTTCGAAAAGAAATAGATTGAGTCGATATGTAGGGAACAGAGTAAGTATTTCTTTATTTTCGCTATGGGGGTGGTGAGTTAGTAAAACGTAAAAAAATGATGTTTAGTGGAAGAACGGAATTACTCACTTTGCCTCCAGAATGAATGTTTTTTTCGGACGAGACAGAACAATATACAGAAAATATGTCCCAAAGAATACAAATTTTATCGTAAGAAAAAAGGTTTTAGATTTCATGCCTTGACAATAAATGCTTTCCTGTTGGGGCAGTCCACGAAAAAGTATAGCAAACTAGGGAAGGATTAAAAAAATGCGTATTTGACATACATGCAAGCTTTGAGAAATACTTTAAAAGCAAGTTGGAAAATATGATATATAAGGAAACAAAAAACCTGATGATTTGCTACATCTAAAATAATCATTTTGCTGAAAAAATGAAAAAAAAATCATTTTGCTGAAAATGAAAAAAAATAGTCTAAATAAAAGGAGTCATAAGTTTGGCCAAGTAAGAAATAAATTACTGACATACTGAAAAGTTTTACTAAATTTCAAAAAAGATGAAGTAAAATAGCGAAAATTGGGAAGCTATAATGATATGCTAAATAAAGTAAGAAAATATTGTTTCACCAGAATTTTAACTGTGAAAGACCTGTAGAGTTCTTGAACACACGAAAAAATTACGAGAAAATAATATTGTAAAGGCGAAAGACTCAGAATTAGCATGAAGTCATTTCACAAAAAAATTGTCAAAATCCAATAATTACTGCGAACAGGAACGAAATCGTTTCTAAAGCAGCATTTCCTCGTCTCATGATCTGGAATAAAATTGAACGAAGGAAAAAGGAAAAAGAAAAGTTCCCCAGAAAACCGATATCAAGTCGTTAAGAAGCGTGTGTTGGTTTAAAACTGGAAAAAAAAAAAAAAAAAAGATACTGTTACGAACGAATGTTATGTATAGCTAGTTGCTATAGATCTGTATATTTCTTGCACAAACATGAAACAGCTATATAGAAAACCAGATTAAGTCATACATTAAAAGCAAGTAAGAAAAGTTGTTTGTATAGGTAACGGAAATAATAATGAAGAAACGTTTGCTTGTTTGAATCAGAAAAAATAAAGCCTCGATAAAAGTAGTTGTTAGTTTGAAAAGTTAGAAAATAAAATAATGTTGGTACATCAAGAAGTTTAAGGAGTACGCAAGCATTTAAAACAAAAAGATTAAGATAATGCGTTAAAAGGTACTTTTCACTGATTAATCATGAAGAAATACGAAAAATAAAAAAAATAAAAATATTTTAACTATGCATAAAAAATTGTGGCTTTGTACGTTGGAAAAAGGTACAACGTTAAAAAATGTAACAGAAAATGTCATGAACACGTAAATACGTTAATAAACAATCGTGTTTTAAGATTATGTCTGCAGCACAAAACTTTGGAAAACGTCTTTATGTTGGAACGTCCGTTGAAAATGCGTGAAGTCTCCTCAAAGAAAATAAAAAAATCGTTAAGTTGAAAAATTATGAATATAAAATGGGAAATTAGGGGGAAAATAAGGAATAAATTCGTTGCAAAAATGAACAAGTTATTGAAGAAAATCAGTCTTGGAACTTAAGGCGTCTAACAGAATCTCAAATGACGTCAACCGCCGACCCCGCGGAGGAAATGGCGTTGGCTGATGTCATATCTGCTATCACGACATGCGTCACACATCATAGTCACTCTTCCCAAAACACGTGTCATACAAAGTTTTCTGAGTCAAAGAGAAAATGGTGAGTCATCCCAAAACACATGTCGGACAAAAGATAGCGGAACATGAATCAACAGGAACGAAATTTTTTCAAACAAAGCCTTGTCTCGTCTAAATTAAAATTGGAGGGAAGAAAAATATAAGAATTAAAAAATATAACACAACGTCCAAAAAATTCCTAGTTAAAAAAACGTAACAGAAAATGTCATGAACACGTAAATACGTTAATAAACAATCGTGTTTTAAGATTATGTCTGCAGCACAAAACTTTGGAAAGCGTTTTTATGTTGGAACGTCCGTTGAAAATGCGTGAAGTCTCCTCAAAGAAAATAAAAAAATCGTTACGTTGAAAAATTATGAATATAAAATGGGAAATTATGAGGAAAAAATAAGGAATCAATTCGTTGCAAAATGATCAAGTTATTGAAAAAAATCAGTCTTGGAACTTAATGTGTCTAACAGAATCTCAAATGACGTCAACCGCCGACCCCGCGGAGGAAATGGCGTTACCTGATGTCATATCTGCTATCACGACATGCGTCACACATCATAGTCACTCTTCCCAAAACACGTGTCATACAAAGTTTTCTGAGTCAAAGAAAAATGGTGAGTCATCCCAAAACACATGGCTAACGAAATGACAACGTGGTGAAACTAAAATGGCGGAACATGAATCAACAGGAACGAAATTTTTTCAAACAAAGCCTTTTCTCGTCTAAATTAAAATTGGAGGGAGGACAAATATAAGAATTAAAAATAATGCAACGTGTATAAAAATTATAACACCTCAGGGAATTCCAGAAAATATAAATTTAATAAAATAAATTAGAGAGAAAAAATAGGACAAAAAAATACGAGTAAAAAAAATTGGAAACGATAAAAAAACTTCCTTCAAAAATTTGACAAAGTCCAGTAAATCTCCCGAGAAAAAAAAAATAAATATTAGAAAGACTTCCCCAAAATTTGTCAACGTCCAATAAATCTCCCGAGAAAAGTTCCAAAAAGCACCGCTAGGGGGCAACGTACACATCCCCTTTCCCCCACTCGGTCGTTGCCATCCCTCAAAAAAAAAAAGGTCCATTAAAAATTCCAAGAAGCACCGCTAGGGGGCAGCACATCTCCTTTCCCGACTCGGTCGTTGCCATCCCTCAAAGATTCATCGAAAGTTCCAAGAATCACCGCTAGGGGGCAGCATCGACCCAACACACTAGCGTCATCTGCCACGCCCCCCATCCTTCTGCCGCAAGCCACGCCCCTTGCTCTTTCTCTAGAAGGAGCTGCTCCTTGAGGCCGGATCGGTCCTTTTATACTACTAAGGTTGTAGCACGTCCATAACAGAACGATATCAATATTTAAACACACCACACAGCTTCACAGCTCTTAACACAACGTTCGCTTTACAACGCACTCTTTCAACGCTCTTAATAATCGTTCTCTTACAACAGTTTAGTCGTCGCTTTTATCTCTCGTTCTTATCAAAATAGGCATACATCACGTTCATTCAACCTCAATTGTGTTGCCAACAGTATTCGTTTGAGAGAAAAGATATCACGTTAAGAGTGAAGAATAACTGAGAATAAACTCAAGATTTACATAGGGAAAGAAACTAAAAAGGAAAGTTAATTTAGAATATACGTCACAAAGGATACGTTGTTGAATTAAAGCAATATGAACATCTCAAAAGAAGAAGAAAATGTTGAAGAGGGGAATAAGGAGGAGGAGAAAGAAAATTAAGCAGCAAGAAAATGTTTTGGAGTTAATATCCAAAGTTTATACTTGCACTTACATAAAAATACATTCTTTACGACATTCCCTAACACTGAGATTGCGATGCGGATTTTTTTAACTTGATGGTAACAAACGCGAATGGAGAACGTTGGTTTTCCAAACTCAGACTAGTAAAGAACGAGTTGAGAAACCGCATGAGGTAACCGAGACTGAATAACTTGTGTTTGATGAGCATTGAAAGCGATGTATGAAAAGAAATGGATTTTTGAGATATCTTTACAGATTTCGTTGCACGAAAATGTAGAAAACATATGTTTTGAAAAGAGAGAGAGGGGAAGAGAAAAGAGAAATACGGAAAAGAAATTACAAAAAAACACTCGTTATTCAAAGCAAATTAAAACCCTTTGCTCAGGTGTTTTATAGGCCTAGTGAGGATCTCTTTCCCATTAAAAAAAATAAGCAGATGCAATGTAACTAACCTTATTGCTCCATGGGCGGTTGTCAAAAATGAGTAAACCCGCATGGGATCAGCTGGAGCTCCAGCTGATTGGTGAATGGCGTCCCCAAGGCACTGGCTAACCATGTAACTGTTTTTTACTGCACTTGGCGGTCTTTGGCCAACAGTGGTTCTTGCGCCATTAACCCCAATAAAACAAACAAACAAAATGAGTAAAAACGGTAAGTTTAAAGCCATTCTTGAGCCTTCCATTATTCTCCTCCCTTAAAACCTTGTGGCTTTAGTCTGGGTCACTAAGTTGACCATACCACCGTTGTGCCATATACTTGAAGACATTCAGATGCTTTTGTTGAGATAACAGTATTTTTCAACATATTTATAGAAATTCATTTCTACATTTGATTTACACTGCCTAACAGACAAAATGCCACACCACGAAGACGTGAAGGTAGCGCCATGCAAATTGCAGGGTGGATGCAAACGTACAAGTTATGCAAATGATTGCATTTGCATGCCAATCGTACGAACGGCGTGCGGGATATAAGCGGACAACCAGCCCGTAAGGCTATCAGTCGAGACGTCGTCACGGCCGCGAGAAGTGAGTGGTTCTGCTGTAACCGTGTCTTGAGAACGAACAAGGAGTGTCAATGCCGTTAAGACGCCGTCGTACCCGATTTCGTCAAACGGATGAGTTCACGGGAGGTGTCATCGTAGGCCTTCGTACCGCCGGATGGTCCTTGCGTCGTATTGCGGAAGAAACGCAACGTGATGCCACAACCGTCGGTCGCATTTGAAGACAGTGGTCCCAAGAAGGATCTGTGTGACGTCGTAGGGGGACCGGAGCTCGGAGACGGACGTCCAAGATCACCGATCGTCGCATCCGACGTCATGCCGTAGTGGACCCATGGGACACAACGGGCGACATTTTGCGGCGATTACGGGGCGGCTTGGATGCTCTGATATTGACGCGGACAGTGTCGCGCCGATTGGCTGTGTCTGGTCTGGTGTCCAGCCATCCGTTGCAAAGGCTGCCCTTAACAGCGAGCCATCGTCGTCACTGCTTGGCGTGGTGTCGCTCTAGAGCTTCGTGGGGTGCCGAATGGAATAGTGTGGTGTAGCACCGAAATATGGTTCTGTCTCACCTTGGATGATCATGCGGGAGAGTCTGAAGGCGACGTGGCCAACGGGCGGATTCCTCCGCCATTGTGGAGCGCCACACCGCCCGGCAACATGGTATTATGGTGTGGGGTGCTATCAGCGCCAGCAGCTGATCACCGCTGGTACGCATTACGGGCACATTGACGCTATGTGGACGAGGTGTTGCTGTCCATGGCACTACCGTATCTGCAGGGCATCTCAAACGCCGTTTTTCAACAGGATAACGCCCGGCCGCATACCACTCGGATCAACCTGAATGCTTTACACGGTGTGCATATGCTTCCGTGGTCAGCACGATCCCCGAC
The DNA here is from genome assembly GCA_039090855.1 of Macrothele yani. NCBI lineage: Eukaryota > Metazoa > Arthropoda > Arachnida > Araneae > Macrothelidae > Macrothele > Macrothele yani. The sequence continues at coordinate 124,657,630 of CM076996.1, forward strand.
CTCTGGCCCATCGAGCATCTGTGGGACATGATTGGACGTTGGTTGATGACCCATCCCCCCCCGCAAAATGAAGTCGAACTGCAGACTCAGATCAACACCGCATGGTCCACGATACCCCAGGACTCTTGTCGGACTCTCATTGCCTCGATGCCACGTCAGATTCAACACTGTATCGCCCAAAATGGGGGCCACACTCCTTATTGATCATTCTGTATATTCGGCCACTGGAGCCTAGTCTGCATGACACAATTAAATCATTTGTTCAGAACCTACTTGCCTATCTGTGTGTGCAGTTTGGTCTGTTTTCGAGCATTCCTTCATGGTGTGGCATTTTCTCTGTCAGGCAGTGTATTTTCAATAAGTACTTACATTGATTATTTTATTGAAAATCTACTGAAAATGAGGAAATTGCACCTTGAATTTCATTTGACCTTGATATAAACTACGTGCTTCTACTTTACCTTCACTGTTTCCAGGTCCGGAATTAATGTTGCATAATTGTTTTCTCTTTTCTCGACTTATTTCTATGGCAGACGTTTTACGTAAACGTAATACACTGCTCAAAACAATCAAGGGATATAGTAGTATTGTATGAAAACTGTGAGTAACGGAAAACTTTTGAGGTTGGAATAGGAACTACAGGCATAGTACGCTATGTGATAAGAGAAATATGGCCGAAGCAATTAGTAATTTAAATTTCAGAATTTTTGAGAAGACAAACGTAAAAATGCGTATTTATGAACATGTAAAATTGAAAATAAAGGCAATTTTTTTGCCAAAAAATTGGATTTAATAGGGGGTATCGTTTCCCCTGACAGAAAACAATGTTGCACACCTGTGAGGAATGGAGTCAATCAGAGTATGATATTAATGAGGGATTGGGGAATTCTATCCCACTCCTGCAGAAGAGCACTTTTCAGTTGCTGGAGTGTTTGTGGAGGGGTCAATGGATCAGCAACCCTTCTCCCCAGAATGTACCAGACATGCTCGATGGGGTTCATGTCTGGAGAACATGCTGGTCAGTCCATTCCGATGATTCCCTCGTCAAACAGGAAGTCGTCCACACATCGAGCGCGATGTGGCCTGCAATATAGTCCACGAAAATGAATTCATCTCCGATTGCTGCAGCATAAAGGACGACTGAGGGTCTGGGGATCTCATCCCTATACCTCTGAGCAATAAGTGTTCCATTTCTGATGATGTACAGGTTGGTTCGACCATTGATTGGGATACCGGCCCATACCATCACTCCGCGTCCTCCCAATCGAACACTTTCTTGCACAAATAACGGGTTGTTACGAGTACCCCGTTCCTTCCAAATGATGAGTCGCCTGTTGTCAGGATGTACAGTAAAGCGTGACTCGTCTGAGAAGAGAACATTGCTCCATTCATTTCTTCTCCAGTCGGATTGGTCCTGTGCCCAAAGTCTGCGGGCAGCGCGGTGGCGTTATAACGAAGTAAATTTCTCCGTCATTTTTGGTCTACGCCGGGATTCGAACCCGAGGCCGCTTATTCCGGAACAAGTCGCTCTACCAACTGAGCTACGCAGACGATTATTCTGATTCCTATCTGCCTTTATGTCGTGTGCGTCCTGCTGGCAGGTACGTCACATCTCCCCCCGAAAGAGGGCCGGGGGCATGGCCCACGGGTCAGCCGTGACCATGAATCGTTGCAGGCAGCCATCCACTGTAGAACGTGCACTTGAGAACTCCCAGTCAATCTGCTGTGTGGAATGCAACATCACACATTTTTATTTTTCGAAGCGCTAGAGAAGGAATTCTCTGATTTTTCCTGTCTCGCGGTGTGGAAATAACATCACACCAATGCGAGATTTTGAACGGCCGGGTCATCCGGATAGTTCGGGCGCCATTATAACGAAGTAAATTTCTCCGTCATTTTTGGTCTACGCCGGGATTCGAACCCGAGGCCGCTTATTCCGGAACAAGTCGCTCTACCAACTGAGCTACGCAGACGATTATTCTGATTCCTATCTGCCTTTATGTCGTGTGCGTCCTGCTGGCAGGTACGTCACAGCGTGTGGTTAAAAAAACACATACCATAGGTCGTTGAGCATACAGACCAACACTGTGGAGTCGGTTCCGAACAGTTTGAGTTGAAACATTTGTGCCAGTTTCTACCGATCATATCCTCCTTTCTTGATGTTGCTCTTCTACGCCCTTGCACTGGTCTTCGCCTTACATTTCCGGTATCTGGAAACCGATTCCAAAGTCTGAAAATCACGCTTTGAGACACTCCGACGCTTGCGATTGGGTTTGACCCGCTTCTAAGCGACAGATAGCCCTCTAGGCTACAGATTCGGGTAAATCACGTTGTTCAGACATCACATTCATCAATAACACACATTCAAAGCATGTGAGTCGTATTTATCCTGGACTAAAGAAACGATCGTACGATACATGTCAGTTTTCATTCGCTGACGGAAACGCCCTTTTTAACGTCACAAAAAATTCTGCATACTCAGGTGTTTGTAAGTGTGCCAAAATTTCATTCTAATCAGTTTCCTTCAATTTCTCTTAGCATACAAACAGTTGATGTCAGTTGTTCATATCAAAACCACGATATCCCCTAATTGTTTTGAGCAGTGTAGTTTATATCAATTACATATGGAAATGTATTGCCTAAAACACACAGCAAGAAATTTTTATCGTGTTTTCTTGAGATGGAAAGGAAAAGATATACCTAGCAATATTTTTAGAAGATAAAGTGGAAATATATGTACCTAGGCCCGGGATGGAAAGGGGGAGGGAATGCTCGTGCCACAACGCGCCGTGGGCCTCAGAGGTTCTTAAAGTATCGCTCCTCCCGAGTCCCCGAAGTACCTCGGCTGCGCCACTGAGTCAAAGCCGTCTCTATACGTCGTCGAAGTCGTGACGTCACGGAATGGGGACAGGGCATAAACACACGTTGTTTACAAGTTAGTTAACCTTAGTTTTATCGTTGGCGGCTGTCGATAGTCCTGTAAAATTGATTTTTTAAGGTGAAACTGAATATATTAGATATGGTTTTATGTCTTGCAGCATACTGTAATCACCAGACTGTCAAAAACAGACCCGAGAAACAAACGGAAACATGCCCTATGGTTAGTTAGTTAGTTAATTTTAATGGCGCAAGGGCTTGCGCCATTAAAATCAACTAACTAATTTATCCTTTGCGCCATTAAAATCAACAATCAACTAAGATCGCCAGACACAGATCCATTAAAGAAAGTATGCCCTATGGACTAAAATGTTGATAAATGTGTAGTTTAGCGTCCTAAATTATTTTGCTACGTATTTGGAAAAAATGAGATATGTTAAAGCATGTAATTTGATGGCAAATAGTGAAAGCATTTCACCTGTAAAATGCATTTTAAAGATTTTTACCATAAAACTTACTTCCAAGTACGACGACGTGAATACCGCTGCGGCAGGCCTAACACAAAGCCGCGGCGACCACGTCAAGCTTCGCTCTGCTGAAACGATGGTCTCGTTCCGGTGGTCGTTTCGCTGGCGGAAGAGAACAAGTGGAACCGGGTACGTCCTTGTCAGCAAAGCGTTCCATTTTGTACTGCTACGCTCCAAAAAATAGCTCAGCATTTCTGTCACAGTTTTCACATCATAATTTGACAATTTCTTGGTTCTTTCGCGTATGATTCTTTGATGTGAAATGTATAAATTCACTTCTCCTTCGAGTGTTTTATTTATTTATTTATTTTTGAAATCCAATTTGAATGAACTGCGAGCCACGCCGTCAATACCAGGAGCAAAACTTTCACTTTCCGATGTCATGTAACTTCCGTTGGAGAGAAGGCGACATCTACTTTAACGCTTATAACGAAGTAAATTTCTCCGTCATTTTTGGTCCACGCCGGGGATCGAACCCGAGTTCACTTATTCCGGAACAAGTCGCTCTACCAACTGAGCTACGCAGACGTTCGTTCACGCTGCTATCTGCCTTTATTTCGTGTGCGTCCTGCGGAGCAGGCACGTCACACGCTTTTCTAGAAGAAAGAAAGGCATCTACATACTTTCTATTTCGTATCAGGGATTCATATGCGGAAGAACAAAGTTAGTTCTTACCATGTGTTTTGAAAAACTACGACAGAAATGAAGAACTATTTTCTGTCAGGTAGCTCTACAAATTTGAACGGTTTCCTGGCAAGAACGTAACTACTTCCTGTTTAGTCTTCCGCCAATTAGTTGGCCGCCGGAGCAAAACCTTCGTTTCGTTTCAGCGGAGCTGCTTGACGTGGTCACCGCGGCGTTGGGTTTAGGCCTGCCACAGCGGTGTTCACGTTGTCGTACTTCGAGGTACGTTTTTCGGTAAAAATCTTTAAAAGGCTGTTTAAAGATGAAATTTCTTCACCATTAGCCATCAAATTACATACTTTAACACACACACACACACATATATATATATATATATATATCATCATCATCATCATCATTGTCAACCATTATCAATCCACTGCTGGACGAAGGTCTCCCCAAGTTTCCTCCACAACGGTCTGTCTTGTGCCAGTCTCCTCCATGTCACCCCTGCATACTTTCGAATTTCATCCACCCATCTCCCATGTGGTCTTCTTCTGGGTCTTTTCCTGTCCCTTGGAATCCAATCTAAAATTTCGGCTGTCCATCGATGATCTGTCCTTCTGGCAATATGTCCAGCCCATTGCCATTTCAGGGATTTAACTCTGATCATGATGTCTTCCACTCTTGTCATTTTTCGGATCCACGAGTTCCTCTTCTTATCTCTCCTGGTTACACCAAGTATGCACCTCTCCATGCTTTTTTGAGTTGTCTGCAGCCTTTGTATGTCTCTTTTAGTTAAGGTCCACGTCTCTGCACCATACGTAAGCACTGGAAGGATGCATTGATCAAACACTTTTCTTTTAAGACATAATGGCATATTGCTCTTGAAAATTATGCTGTTTCTTCCAAAAGCTCTCCAGGCAAGTTTTGTACGCCGATTAATTTCTTCATCAATGTGACCCTCACTTGATATCTGCTGTCCAAGATAAACGTACGTGTCTGTTATCTCCAGCTTTTCTCCATCAATCGATAAATCTTCATTCCTTGTAAAAGCATTGAACATCACTTTTGTCTTCTGAAAGTTCATTTTTAATCCCACTTCTTTACTCTTGTCAGCAAGTTCCTGGATCATACTCTGCAGCTCTGATGGGCTAGTTGCAAAAATGACTACGTCATCAGCAAAACGAAGGTGGGTTAGATAATCTCCATTAATCTTTATCCCCTTGTTTTCCCAGCTCAGTGACTGAAAAACACCTTCCAATGTGGCATTAAAGAGCTTCGGAGATATGGTGTCACCTTGTCTCACTCCCTTTCCAATTTTTATGTGTGTTGTATTTTCGAACAGCCTAATCTTTGCACTTGCATTTTCATAGATGTTATTAATAATATTAATGTATGCATCTTCAATACCGCAGGTTTTCAGAGCCATTGTAACTGCTGATGGTTTCACCGAATCAAAGGCTTTTTCATAATCGATAAAAGCCATGCACAATGGAAGTTCATATTCCCTCGCTCTTTCAATTAGTTCTCTCAGTACGTGGATATGATCTATTGTGCTGTAGCCACTCCTGAATCCAGCTTGTTCTCTCGGTTGAGCCATGTCCAGTGTTACCTTCAAGCGGTGTGAAAGAACTTTAGTGAAGATTTTATAAACTACTGATAGGAGGCTGATAGGTCTGTAGTTTCCGAGATCCTCAATGTCACCTTTCTTATGTAGCAGGATCATTGTAGCGGTGTTCCAATCCTCAGGAATCTTTCCTTCATTAAGGCATCGAGTGAAAATTTGGGCGAGTACTGTTTCGATTTCTCCACTTGCTTCTTGTATGATGTCTACAGTAATTCCATCTTCACCTGGAGCTTTTCCCCGCTTCATGTTCTTGATTGCATGTGCAACTTCTGCTGGAAGGACTGGAGGAACTCTGGTACTGGTATCTTTCATGATGTCTGGAGTGCATGTATCATCCCTTTCATATAATTTGGAGTAGAAATCTTTCACTCTTGTCAAAATTTCGCCTCTATTTCTTGTTACAGAAATAGAGGCGAAATTTTAAAGAAAAGAAAAGAAGATGTTCTTTTCTCAGTGCCATAATCTGTTTTCTTCCCTTACTGAGATGTCCCTTTGCTATCTTTAGGCTTTGGTTGTTTTCAATTGCTTTCCTCACTAGTTCACAGTTGAATTTTTCTTACGTCTTCAGTGATACTTTTTCGTACTGTCTTGCATAGCTCTATATATTCCACTTTGGAAGTCACACATATATATATATATATATGGGATGTAAGGTCAGGTGATGCGTAACATCACAGCCTCTCCTTGACAAATGTCAACCCCGCCTTCTCGTGGTGCATCCTGTTCCCACTAAAGGGGCTCTGACGACCGCCGATAGCGGTATAACTATACCATCGGAATTAGAGGAAATTCTATCCCACACTCGCCAACCCGCTTGGCCGGCGTGGTGAGTTATGGCCAAACCCCTCCAAAATGATTCCACAACTTAAATCTTGGCCCTCAGTCTCCGGCAGCTGGAATGTACCTGGCCAAGGCAGCGGCCAGTGCGACATGAAGGCAGAGGGTGCTAAGAATCCCCGGAGGACCGGACTAGGCTGCCATCTGATGCTGACCTTGGCTACGTATAATGGACGCTCCCTATCTTCTGATTCAAGGCTTCTTGAATTGGAAGAGGAACTACAAAGGATCAAGTGGGACATCGTGGGGCTAAGTGAGGTAAGGAGAAAAGGAGAAGATCTCATCGAACTGAAAAGTGGACATCTCTTCTACTATCGTGGGACAGATACTGGCAGAACTAGTGGTGTTGGATTTATAATAAACAAGAAACTGAAGGATAAAGTTGTAGAAGTTGAAAGTTCCTCTGACAGAGCTGCACGACTTGTTATCCAACTCTCGAAAAGATACCAGGCTCAGATTATTCAAACTTATGCACCCACCACAAGTCATCCTGAAGAAGAAATTGAAGAATTTTATGAGGAAATTTGTCATCTAAATAATAAAGGTAAGCAGCACTTGAAAATAATTATGGGAGATTTCAATGCAAAAATAGGGCAACGGCAACAGAATGAAACTTCAGTAGGTAAATTCGGTCACGGCAACAGAAACCAGCGTGGAAATACTCTCGTTGAGTTTGCAGAGGCAGAAGGGTTTTTCATCTTGAACTCCTTCTTCAAGAAAAAGCCACACAGGAAATGGACATGGAGACATCCAAATGGGACGACAAGTGAAATTGATTTTATTATGTGTAACAAAAAATTCGTCATAGAAGACTGCAGTGTGCTAAACAAGTTCAACACAGGTAGTGACCATAGATTGGTGAGATGTAAGATGCACCTCAACACTAAACTTGAACGTGGCAAGCTCATAAGACAAACAAAATCTATTGACATAACCAACCTTAAAAAACACCATAATACCTTCAAGTTGGAACTGAAGAACAGGTTCTCTGCTTTAGAAGGCCTAACATCGGAAGAAGTGGACATCTCTGAAGTTAACAGAAAAGTAACCAAAGCTCTTATGGAAACAGCAACAAAATTAGCTGGGTCTAAGAACAAGTTGCATGTAAATAAATTATCAGGAAAAACGAAAATGTTGATGCAAAAAAGAAGAGAGATGAGGACAACTAAAGAAGATGTGACTTCCAAAGTGGAATATATAGAGCTATGCAAGACAGTACGAAAAAGCATCACTGAAGACGTAAGAAAATTCAACTGTGAACTAGTCAGGAAAGCAATTGAAAACAACCAAAGCCTAAAGATAGCAAAGGGACATCTCAGTAAGGGAAAAAAACAGATTATGGCACTGAGAAAAGAAGATGGTTCTGTAACAAGAAATAGAGGTGAAATTTTGACAAGAGTGAAAGATTTCTACTCCAAATTATATGAAAGGGATGATACATGTACTCCAGACATCATGAAAGATACCAGTACCAGAGTTCCTCCAGTCCTTCCAGCAGAAGTTGCACATGCAATCAAGAACATGAAGCGGGGAAAAGCTCCAGGAGAAGATGGAATTACTGTAGACATCATACAAGAAGCAAGTGGAGAAATCGAAACAGTACTCGCCCAAATTTTCACTCGATGCCTTAATGAAGGAAAGATTCCTGAGGATTGGAACACCGCTACAATGATCCTGCTACATAAGAAAGGTGACATTGAGGATCTCGGAAACTACAGACCTATCAGCCTCCTATCAGTAGTTTATAAAATCTTCACTAAAGTTCTTTCACACCGCTTGAAGGTAACACTGGACATGGCTCAACCGAGAGAACAAGCTGGATTCAGGAGTGGCTACAGCACAATAGATCATATCCACGTGCTGAGATAACTAATTGAAAGAGCGAGGGAATATGAACTTCCATTGTGCATGGCTTTTATCGATTATGAAAAAGCCTTTGATTCGGTGAAACCATCAGCAGTTACAATGGCTCTGAAAACCTGCGGTATTGAAGATGCATACATTAATATTATTAATAACATCTATGAAAATGCAAGTGCAAAGATTCGGCTGTTTGAAAATACAACACACATAAAAATTGGAAAGGGAGTGAGACAAGGTGACACCATATCTCCGAAGCTCTTTAATGCCACATTGGAAGGTGTTTTTCAGTCACTGAGCTGGGAAAACAAGGGGATAAAGATTAATGGAGATTATCTAACCCACCTTCGTTTTGCTGATGACGTAGTCATTTTTGCAACTAGCCCATCAGAGCTGCAGAGTATGATCCAGGAACTTGCTGACAAGAGTAAAGAAGTGGGATTAAAAATGAACTTTCAGAAGACAAAAGTGATGTTTAATGCTTTTACAAGAAATGAAGATTTATCGATTGATGGAGAAAAGCTGGAGATAACAGACACGTACGTTTATCTTGGACAGCAGATATCAAGTGAGGGTCACATTGATGAAGAAATTAATCGGCGTACAAAACTTGCCTGGAGAGCTTTTGGAAGAAACAGCATAATTTTCAAGAGCAATATGCCATTATGTCTTAAAAGAAAAGTGTTTGATCAATGCATCCTTCCAGTGCTTACGTATGGTGCAGAGACGTGGACCTTAACTAAAAGAGACATACAAAGGCTGCAGACAACTCAAAAAAGCATGGAGAGGTGCATGCTTGGTGTGACCAGGAGAGATAAGAAGAGGAACTCGTGGATCCGAAAAATGACAAGAGTGGAAGACATCATGATCAGAGTTAAATCCCTGAAATGGCAATGGGCTGGACATACTGCCAGTAGGACAGATCATCGATGGACAGCCGAAATTTTAGATTGGATTCCAAGGGACAGGAAAAGACCCAGAAGAAGACCACATGGGAGATAGGTGGATGAAATTCGAAAGTATGCAGGGGTGACATGGAGGAGACTGGCACAAGACAGACCGTTGTGGAGGAAACTTGGGGAGACCTTCGTCCAGCAGTGGATTGATAGTGGTTGACAATGATGATGATGATGATATATATATATATGTATGCTGTTTCTTCCAAAAGCTCTCCAGGCAAGTTTTGTACGCCGATTAATTTCTTCATCAATGTGACCCTCACTTGATATCTGCTGTCCAAGATAAACGTACGTGTCTGTTATCTCCAGCTTTTCTCCATCAATCAATAAATCTTCATTTCTTGTAAAAGCATTGAACATCACTTTTGTCTTCTGAAAGTTCATTTTTAATCCCACTTCTTTACTCTTGTCAGCAAGTTCCTGGATCATACTCTGCAGCTCTGATGGGGTAGTTGCAAAAATGACTACGTCATCAGCAAAACGAAGGTGGGTTAGATAATCTCCATTAATCTTTATCCCTTTGTTTTCCCAGCTCAGCGACTGAAAAACACCCTCCAATGTGGCATTAAAGAGTTTCGGAGATATGGTGTCACCTTGTCTCACTCCCTTTCCAATTTTTATGTGTGTTGTATTTTCAAACAGCCGAATCTTTGCACTTGCATTTTCATAGATGTTATTAATAATATTAATGTATGCATCTTCAATACCGCAGGTTTTCAGAGCCATTGTAACTGCTGATGGTTTCACCGAATCAAAGGCTTTTTCATAATCGATAAAAGCCATGCACAATGGAAGTTCATATTCCCTCGCTCTTTCAATTAGTTCTCTCAGTACGTGGATATGATCTATTGTGCTATAGCCACTCCTGAATCCAGCTTGTTCTCTCGGTTGAGCCATGTCCAGTGTTACCTTTAAGCGGTGTGAAAGAACTTTAGTGAAGATTTTATAAACTACTGATAGGAGGCTGATAGGTCTGTAGTTTCCGAGATCCTCAATGTCACCTTTCTTATGTAGCAGGATCATTGTAGCGGTGTTCCAATCCTCAGGAATCTTTCCTTCATTAAGGCATCGAGTGAAAATTTGGGCGAGTACTGTTTCAATTTCTCCACTTGCTTCTTGTATGATGTCTACAGTAATTCCATCTTCTCCTGGAGCTTTTCCCCGCTTCATGTTCTTGATTGCATGTGCAACTTCTGCTGGAAGGACTGGAGGAACTCTGGTACTGGTATCTTTCATGATGTCTGGAGTGCATGTATCATCCCTTTCATATAATTTGGAGTAGAAATCTTTCACTCTTGTCAAAATTTCTGCCTCTATTTCTTGTTACAGAACCATCTTCTTTTCTCAGTGCCATAATCTGTTTTCTTCCCTTACTGAGATGTCCCTTTGCTATCTTTAGGCTTTGGTTGTTTTCAATTGCTTTCCTCACTAGTTCACAGTTGAATTTTCTTACGTCTTCAGTGATACTTTTTCTTACTGTCTTGCATAGCTCTATATTTCCACTTTGGAAGTCACATCTTCTTTAGTTGTCCTCATCTCTCTTCTTTTTTGCATCAACATTTTCGTTTTTCCTGATAATTTGTTTACATGCAACTTGTTCTTAGACCCAGCTAATTTTGTTGCTGTTTCCATAAGAGCTTTGGTTACTTTTCTGTTAACTTCAGAGATGTCTACTGCTTCCGATGTTAGGCCTTCTAAAGCAGAGAACCTGTTCTTCAGTTCTAACTTGAAGGTATTATGGTGTTTTTTAAGGTTGGTTATGTCAATAGATTTTGTTTGTCTTATGAGCTTGCCACGTTCAAGTTTGGTGTTGAGGTGCATCTTACATCTCACCAATCTATGGTCACTACCTGTGTTTAACTTGTTTAGCACACTGCAGTCTTCTATGACGAATTTTTTGTTACACATAATAAAATCAATTTCACTTGTCGTCCCATTTGGATGTCTCCATGTCCATTTCCTGTGTGGCTTTTTCTTGAAGAAGGAGTTCAAGATGAAAAACCCTTCTGCCTCTGCAAACTCAACGAGAGTATTTCCACGCTGGTTTCTGTTGCCATGACCGAATTTACCTACTGAAGTTTCATTCTGTTGCCGTTGCCCTATTTTTGCATTGAAATCTCCCATAATTATTTTCAAGTGCTGCTTACCTTTATTATTTAGATGACAAATTTCCTCATAAAATTCTTCAATTTCTTCTTCAGGATGACTTGTGGTGGGTGCATAAGTTTGAATAATCTGAGCCTGGTATCTTTTCGAAAGTTGGATAACAAGTCGTGCAGCTCTGTCAGAGGAACTTTCAACTTCTACAACTTTATCCTTCAGTTTCTTGTTTATTATAAATCCAACACCACTAGTTCTGCCAGTATCTGTCCCACGATAGTAGAAGAGATGTCCACTTTTCAGTTCGATGAGATCTTCTCCTTTTCTCCTTACCTCACTTAGCCCGACGATGTCCCACTTGATCCTTTGTAGTTCCTCTTCCAATTCAAGAAGCCTTGAATCAGAAGATAGGCAGCGTCCGTTGTACGTAGCCAAGGTCAGCATCAGATGGCAGCCTAATCCGGTCCTCCGGGGATTCTTAGCACCCTCTGCCTTCATGTCGTACTGGCCGCTGCCTTGGCCAGGTACATTCCAGCTGCCGGAGACTGAGGGCCAAGATTTAAGTTGTGGAATCATTTTGGAGGGGTTTGGCCATAACTCACCACGCTGGCCAAGCGGGTTGGTGAGTGTGGGATAGAATTTCCTCTAATCCCGATGGTATAGTTATACCGCTATTGGCGGTCGTGGCAATGGGCTGGACATACTGCCAGAAGGACAGATCATCGATGGACAGCCGAAATTTTAGATTGGATTCCAAGGGACAGGAAAAGACCCAGAAGAAGACCACATGGGAGATGAATGGATGAAATTCGAAAGTATGCAGGGGTGACATGGAGGAGACTGGCACAAGACAGACCGTTGTGGAGGAAACTTGGGGAGACCTTCGTCCAGCAGTGGATTGATAATGGTTGACAATGATGATGATGATGATATATATATATATATATATATATATCATTTTTTTCAAAATATGCAGCCAAATGAATTAGGATGCTAAACTACACATTTACCCTTATCTTTCTTCAAAGCCTGAATTTGACCACGTATTTTCTCTCTATGCGTTTCTGTAATAAAATGACAGGATGTGAGAGGACTTCACAGCATTTTCACCGTTTTGAATTAGCTCCAAATTGTCCGAAAAAAATGAGAAATCGAAAAATATGAGCACATTTCACCAATCACGTTGAAACGTTATGGGAATCATGGAGCAACAGACATTTGTTTATGCCCAGCGCCATCTTGTGGCGTTACACTTCGACGCTGTATTACTAGCAGGCCTTAGTCGCCGATTTGAGACGTCAGCATCAGAGTCATAACAAACACTGCCGTGACTGCCATCTTCGCTAGCAGCGGGGGTACAGCGAAGCTATATCAGGTTTACAATTTTTCGTAACTTCACCGCATCGCTGGAAAAAGTCATAAATTTCGGCATATGCGAAACATTTGGTAAAACTCAAAATACAAACACTTTATGCGCCATGGGAGCGATTAATTCAGTGATAATTTCATATCTACAAACTAATTCAGATTAACTTTTTCTTTTTACATCAATGGGTTGTTGCTTTGCACATGTAAATTCGTTGGTATTGCCGTAGGCACCATGCATTTTTGTTTTTAAAAACGAATTATATTCCATTTCATCCAAATAAGTTAAGGAGGGGAAAAAAAGACGAAGCTTAAAAACTTTACCTGGTAACAGGGACGTCGCTAGACTTTGAAATCAGGGTGGGCGAGCATTATTTTTGGTGGGGCAAGTTTAATAGCAACTTTATTTACCAAACTGTGAAACAATGAATATTTAATGGTTTTTACTACCGGCTACAAAGGAATTCGTGCAATATTCACCCCAACCACCTGGACACACACACGCGCGCACACACACACACAGACACGCGCGCGCGCGCGCGCGCGCTAAAGATACAAGTGTAGGTAGAATGCCGTCTTCAACTTTTTTCGTGTTGTAAACGCATGGTCTTAATTGGTTTTCAAAATTTTCATTTTTGCTTACGAAAATAGCACTGTACTTGAAAAACTTATTTAAAGGAAAATGTGTTTTGTTTATCTAAATCAAATTTTAACATAGTGTCACTCAGACAAAATACCTCCTTCCTCCTTAAATACCTTCCTTCAAGCCAGCGACTTTGCCTTGCACTTCTCTCCTCCAAAGTAACCGTCAGCCAACTCTTGCTCTCTCACTGTCTCGGGGCAGTCGTAAGAGCGCTGGTGTAACTCTAGACTCCACTTTCCGTGTTGGAATCCCGTATTTAGTAACTAAAACAAACAGCAGAGCAATTAGTAATTACCTCCCTCAGTGAATTCCGATCCATCCTCCTCTTTCAACCCCTGGCCATGCTAACATGAAAAAGAGGCTTAAACTAAGAATTTGGAAAAGTGGAGAACAACTGAATTTTCATGGCCTTGTAGATGCTATTTCGATAACCTTTCTACAGAGACATAATCAACGCTCTTCCTAGGAAAAATACGTAGCGATACACGAAGAAAAACACGAGACTTATTATTACTTGGCAAAGTCTGGATTATATTTTCAAGTTAAATACAGGGGCTCCCAAAAAGGTGTAACTAATTTCAAATGATAACGGTTGATACAAAACTAATATCAGCATTCTGTTTGTTGCAGGTGGTAAGGAATACCCTCAAGTTTTCTAGAAGTGTACCCAATGGATCCTGCGACGAAAGCACAGATTGTGGAGTGGTTTATTGAAACTTGATCCGAAACGAAGGTTCAGCGAAATTTCAGAACAAAATATGAGAGCAAACCGCCCACACGTAACAGCGTCAGAAAGTGGTACAAGTCATTCAAGGAAACTGGTAGTGTCCTTACAAAGGAAAGCCCTGGACGACCATCGCTGGTTCCAGAAAGGGTTGTGAGACAATCATTCACTCGTAGCCCTCGAAAGCCAATCAGACAAGCAGCACGACAGCTGGCCATCCCCAAGTCGTCAGTGCACAGAGTGTTACGTCAGAGATTGGAAATGCACCCTTATAAACTGCGGATAACCCATCACGTAACCCCAGATGATCATGTGAAACGTAAATAGTTTGCTGAAGAGATGTTGGAGAACATTGCAAGTGCTGAATCTTTCCTGAGACAAATCTCTGTTTCTCGGATGAGTGCACTTTCCATGTTTCTGGAAAGGTTAATAAACAGAATGTGAGAATTTGGGGAACTGAACACCCGCATTGTACAATGGAACAAGAACATGCTAGCTCCAAAGTGAATGTTTGGTGTGGCATATTGGTCGACCGTGTTATTGGACCCTTTTTCTTTCAGAAAGCGACCGTGAGAGCTGCTAATTATCTGTACATGATTGAACAGTTCGTGTATCCCCAGTTGGATGAACTTGCAACTCCGGTCATTTTCCAACAAGATTGGGCACCACCTCATTTGGCTTTCATTGTGAAGAGACCTCTGATTACCAAATTTTTAAATCGATGGATTGAGCTTGGTGGTCCCCCACGTTCGCAGGACTTAACAGCCTGTGACTTTTTTTATGGGGATTCATCAAGGGGGAGGTTTGCAACACCCCTGTTGCAGACATTGCTGACCTGAAGAGGAGGATTATACACGCACTGCAGAAAGTTAATATGGACATTCTCGAGCGAACATGGTTGGAAAAGGAACACCGTTTAGACATTGTTCGGGTGAGAAATGGTGCCCAAGTCGATATCTATAAAACTTCATGACCTATTATGTCAATTAACACATGTTGTATATTGAGATCATTTATTTTAAAACTGTTATGATTATTTAAAATTGGTTACACCTTTATGGGACACCCTGTATATTGAAAAATGACAAATCTTGAACTGGGCGGGCGGCAGGGTGGGCAAGACAAATTTCAGGGTGAGCTCTCGACATCGACATTCCTCGACGTCGACGTTCCTGTCTGATAAGTTAATAAGGAACATTCCATGCATCGTTACATTATAATTGCCGTTAGTGATATGGTAATTTCATATTCTTCCAGCAACACAATGTGCGACTGATACATATCTTTTTTCAGCATGACGTCGGAAAAGTACATATCTAAATATTTTACATAAAATAAGAAAACAGCACTGGACAAAAAAACGCATAATGAAAAGCACATGTGGTTAATTTTTTTCGAAATTTGCAATGGTAGACTACTGTAAAAAAATATTCGTGCTTTCCACATGCCACTGTTTCACCACACATTACAAAACAAGAGTCACGTTATTCTTTATTTGGAACAAATCGGAAATATGGTAATAGATCCATTTTTTTATTCTTCATTGTTTTTCCTACTTTTGCATAACTTTTTACGCTAAATTTATAGATAGCATGGTAATTATTCAACGTAAAATCACGAAAGAATTTTAAAAGCAAGGAGAAGCTTTCTGTGGAAGGAATCCGTATTCTCACAATACGTGGAGATGTATCAGAATCGTTAACACAGCAATCAGACATCTCTGAATTGCCTGTATTTACTGTTCTTCACGTAACTTTAATCACATCAGAGAAAATTCCTACATAAGGGCGATGTAATTTTCAATTTTCCTGGTGTGATTAATGTTTCGTGAAGAACAGTAAATACAGGCGATCCAGAAATGTCTGGTTGCTGTGTTAACGATTCTAAGGAGAGGCTGATATGTAAAATTCTTTCGAAATCTGAAACTGATCTGTGTTTCTGGCTGCAACAATACACATCTTGGGTCATCAATTTTACCTTGGTTTGGAGGGAATAAGGTATGTATGTCAAAAACAAGGAGATACAAGCCTGGGAGGTTGTGTGAATGGGCATTCTTTTTTACAAATTCAATGTTTTACAAATTCGTACACCATATATGTAAAGTTACGCATATACACACGTAATGTTATGTATATGCAGGGTGTTCCAAAATTATCTTTACAAATTTTACCCTCAATAAAACCTAAACGAAATAAAATAGCGAAGTTCTGTTTTTTGTACATGTAACAGCAGCGCATAAAGTTTTATTGATATGCAAAACGGTATTGTTTACTTTCAAGTACGACCTTGAACTTGTGATGGCTACTCCACAGGAAAAGGCACAGCGTGTGACATGGTTCATAAAGACGAAGTCAGATAGAAAAGTCCAAAGAAATTTCCGTACCAAATACCGACGTAATTAACCATCCAGACTCCCCATACCCCAGTGACAAGAAGTTTATGGA
Source organism: Macrothele yani (assembly GCA_039090855.1). Taxonomy (NCBI): domain Eukaryota; kingdom Metazoa; phylum Arthropoda; class Arachnida; order Araneae; family Macrothelidae; genus Macrothele; species Macrothele yani. Next base: position 124,674,220 of record CM076996.1, read on the forward strand.
GACTGGTAGTCTGCTTCATAAATGGAAGTGTGCTTCGTAAAAAGGGCGCTGGCCGGCCAAGTACAACTGAAGAGGATACTGGACGTGTTCGACAGAGTTTCCTGCGAAGTCCAGAGAAGTCCATTCGTACGGTCTCCAGGCAGTTGGGGTTGCCACCTACAACGATACGCAGGGTGCTGCACAAGCGCTTGCACCTGACTGCCAACAAAGTGCATTTGACACAGGCACAGCATCCCGGGGATAAACCGAAATGTTTCGATTTTGCTGTTGATGTGATTGAACTGAAAAGTGGACATTTCTTCTACTATTGTGGGACAGATACTGGCAGAACTAGTGGTGTTGGATTTATAATAAACAAGAAACTGAAGGATAAAGTTGTAGAAGTTGAAAGTTCCTCTGACAGAGCTGCACGACACGTTATCCAACTCTCGAGAAGATACCAGGCTCAGATTATTCAAACTTATGCACCCACCACAAGTCATCCTGAAAAAGAAATTGAAGAATTTTATGAGGAAATTTGTCATCTAAATAATAAAGGCAAGTAGCACGTAAAGATAATTATGGAAGATTTCAATGCAAAAATAGGGCAAACGGCAACAGAATGAAACTTCAGTAGGTAAATTCGGTCATGGCAACAGAAACCAGCGTGGAAATACTCTCGTTGAGTTTGCAGAGGCAGAACGGTTTTTCATCGTGAACTCTTTTTTTCAAGAAAAAGCCGCAAAGGAAATGGACATGGAAGCATCCCAATGGATTGACAAGTGAAATTGATTTTATTATGTGTAACAAGAAATTTGTCATGGAAAACTGCAGTGTGCTGAACAAGTTCAACACAGGGAGTGACCAAAGAATGGTAAGATGTAAGATGCACCTCAATGCTAAACTCGAGCGTGGCAAGCTCATAACAAAAACAAAGTGCATTGACGTGGCCAACCTTAAAAAGCATCATAATACCTTCAAATTGGAAAGGAAGAACAGATTCTCTGCTCTAGAAGGTCTAACATCAGAAGAAATGGACATCTCTGAAGTTAACAGAAAAGTAACCAAATCTCTTATGGAAACAGCAACATGATTAGCTGGGTATAAGAACAAGTTGCATGTGAACAAATTATCAGGAAAAACGAAAATGTTGATGCAAAAAAGAAGAGAGATGAGGACAACTAAAGAAGATGTGACTACCAAAGTGGAATATATAGAGCTATGCAAGACAGTACGAAAAAGTATCACTGAAGACGTAAGGAAATTCAACTGTGAACTACTGAGGAAAGCAATTGAAAACAACCAAAGCCTAAAGATAGCAAAGGGACATCTCAGTAAGGGAAGTAAACAGATTAAGGCACTGAGAAAAGAAGATGGTTCTGTAACAAGAAATAAAGGCGAAATTTTGACAAAAGTGAAAGATTTCTACTCCAAATTATATAAGAGGGATGATACATGTACTCCAGACATCATGAAAGGTACCAGTACCAGATTTCTTCCAGTCCTCCCAGCAGAAGTTGCACATGCAATCAAGAACAATAAGCGGGGAAAAGCTCCATGATGGAAAAACTGTAGACATCATACAGGTTCCTGAGGATTGGAACAACGCTACAATGATCCTGCTACATAAAAAAGGTGACATTGAGGATCTCGGGAACCACAAACCTATCCGCCTCCTATCAGTGGTTTATAAAATCTTCACTAAAGTTCTTTCACACCGCTTGAAAGTAACACTGGACATGGCTCAACTGAGAGAACAAGCTGGATTCAGGAGTGGCTACAGCACTATAGAACATATCCACGCACTGAGAGAACTAATTGAAAGAGCGAGGGAATATGAACTTCCATTGTGCATGGCTTTTATCGATTATGAAAAGGCCTTTGATTCAGTGAAACCAACAGCAGTTAAAATGGCTTTGAAATCCTGTGGTGTTGAAGATGCATACATGTCAAACGTGCATGGGTGCATGTCAAACCAAGTAGCACATGACGTTTGAAGGACGTCGCATTTCGGTTGCAAAAGTTGATATTTGGTCTTCCTTACAAAGACTACGTTTGATAAACGTTTGTTAAATGTTACATCCGTTACCGTTGCGATTTTGTCACATTCATTACGTTTGCTAAACGTTGCATTTTCGTCATGTTAGCAAGGTCACAGCTAATCTTTGGCATGACGTTACATTCTGGCAAAAAAGAACTAAATTATACTGTTGATAAAACAGTAAGCGTGTGTATAATTGATAAAGATTATTGAATTCCTCCTTTTTTTTGCTTATACGACTAGAAGCATTTATTCCATTGGTTTTAAAGCAGCTTCTCGTCTGCGGCCATCATACACCGTGTCTGCGGCTGCGTCGTTCTCTGACCTACTGTGACGTCACTTGTAGGGATGGGCGATATTTGCAAAAGTATCGATACCGATATCTTTTGATATTTCTGAGACCGATATATTGAATCGAAAATATTGGTATTGAAAGATCAATATATCGGATCGATTTTTCGATATTTTTCAATACTTCTGATCTCAATACGACTGATATTCCGGTTTATTTACGACTGATATTCCGGTTTATACTGCCTCAGGGTTATCGCTGAATCCGATCCGATCTGATGTTGTGCTAAGTATTGGCTGTTCGGAACTTCGAACTGTTGGTCAAAGCCAAGGTATCTTGGGTCAAAGCGAGCTGTTGGCTTGTTCGCACAAATCTCAGCCAGCACTAAATAAATAAAGCTTCTGTGCGGCGCCATTTGCAAATCTGTATTGCTTTATTGAATACAGTGCCAAAGTGTGTAAAAATAAATATACATAAACTATTCCTTACAGAGTTATCCGAAAATGATAGAATTCTATAACTTATGTCACAAGGAACTTTCATAGCAATTTTTTCTTTCTAAAACACGAAATTTATACTCTAGTTCCAGGGTTCTAAAACGAGAGCTGTTTCCACCTGGTAAAAGGGAGCAATTTTATTTGTCATTTATTATTACATTTTATAGCTTAAAACTATCTTTATGCAAGATTGCAGCTCTCAAGCTGTATTTTTAGTGGTGTGAAAAACACGTAAAATATTGTTTTTCAGATCCTAAAATAAAAAATATATATATACCAGAAAGTTATATATACCAACTTTCTGGTATAAAATATATATACCAGAAAGTTTTGATGCAAAAATAAATAAATAAATCATGCAACAGAAGTGTGCTTGTAATCTACAGAAATGCTTAATATACTTTCCAAAACCCAAAAGTGATTTTCTTGTTTCATGTGTGGGCATTGCTCGACGAGCATGGATATGGTTTCTGCCAAGAAGTTTCCAAAAACCCCAGTTGCAAAGGAATGTTTTAATGTGTTTTTCATAAATGTGAGATTATAAGAAATATGTATTTCCAACATTTCGAGGAAAGGTAAGTTGAAGCTTCAGTATGGAATAAATGACAAAACAAACGTACTTATTAATCCCAGCAGACTGGAATCTTAACCATCAATTAACATGGGAATAACTGAATTATAGAAAGAATAACTTTTTTATTGGCATGCAAATGTCAAAGTTAACATTATATCAGCTTGCAAGGAAATGTTATGGAAAAAAATCTTTAAAAAAACTTTGTTATTGTAATTTTTAGAGCATTTTGTATATATTTATATTTTTCAGAACGTGTGAACAATGGTTTGCTATTTTTTTATCGTTTAAGACAGAACACAATGTTAATGGAGTATACAGATATAATTACTTCCATGGTGTTAGCTAAAATAATTCCCATGGCATAAGCAAAAAAATTTAAAGTGCTTATAATATGTTCACAAGTGACATTTTTATTAAAAACAGTAATTAGAGTACGAATAATTTTTTTTTTTTTTTTTTTTTTTTTGGTTGGAGATTTAACGACCACCGTGAGCAACTCAATGGGCTATAAGCAGTCGCCCGTCCCTAATTTAGGGTCACTGGTTCCAGGGAAGGGAGAGAGCCAGTGCCGTAAGACAGACACAACATCCATGCCTCACCGGGATTCGAACCCGGACCCCGTTCGGACGAATGATCAGAGGCCATCGCTTAGACCACTGCGCCACCGGGGCGGCCACGAATAATTTGTGATGGCCTTTTCATAGAAAGCAATTATTTTTCCAGAAAGATTTTTTTAAAAAATGCTAACGATTATTAGTCCTCTGTAAAAAATCGATTATAAAAATAAAATAATAAAAAATATCATAATCCAAATTAATCAAGTATATATATTTACTAATTAATTAATGAAAGCCATATTAATTAATGTATGAAAAACATAAAAAATATCATAATCCAAATTGATCAAGTATATATTTACTAATTAATGTATGAAAGCCTGTCTCTCCTAGATAACATAAAAACGAATGGACAGTCAGAGGAAATAACATGCTGTAAGTGTGGGAAAATCAGCAGATCAAGACGAAAGTTAATTATGCTCATATTTTTGCCAGATTATTTCTTTTTTTTATTGGAGGTTTAACGACCACCGTGAGCAACTCAATGGGCTATAAGCAGTCGCCCGTCCCTAATTTAGGGTCACTGGTTCCATGGAAGGGAGAGAGCCAGTGCCATAAGACAAACACAACATCCATGCCTCACCGGGATTCGAACCCGGACCCCTTACGGACGAATGACCCGAGGCCAACGCCTTAGACCACTGCGCCACCGGGGCGGCCCAGATTATTTCATTACTTCAGGAAGTTTCACTATGTATTAACAAGATAATTATCAAATGATGATAAAAAAAAATTACGTCTGATATATACATAGCCTGAATTACAACAAACTTTATATTACATAACTTGTAAGACATCAAGAAAACCCTCGAAAAGCTGTTTTGCATTTCCTTAGCCAGCTGTTAAGATCTACGTACTTTATCACTGAAAAAAAAAGAAATGCTTATCTTAAACTTCAAATTGTGTGTCATTGATATGTATTTAATTTTGGTCAAAGTGCCAGTTTACTTAACTTCAAACATAATACTCATATGCAAAAGAACAATCTGCTATCGACCGTTCTTTAAATTTCTTTTCTGGGTGCCTACCGTCAACTAAATTTTCAACCATGGAGGTTTCCAAGGCATTTTTCCTCGTAGAGTTCTAGAAATCGGAAGGTGACATAATATCATGTGAATCTCGATAATGAGATCGCAGTTTGATAGTCCTCAAGCAACCTAATTTTCGTGACATGCCAGAGGAAAGAACACAGATTTCATTCCACAAGTGAAATCACATCGGCCATACGCTGATATATTGAATATCAAACACCAATACCAATATATATAGCTTGTGGGACGCCAACACCAGAAAACTAATAATAAATATAATGATCAGATTTATTGGTGTCTAAAGTAAGAAATCACACAAATTTCAGTCCGCAAGCTTTATGTAACCGCCTGATGAAGCCGTCCGTTGACGGAGAAAGCTTGCGGAGTGAAATTTGTGGGATTTCTTACTTTAGACACCAATAAATCGGATCATTATATTTATTATTACCAATAACAATATATTGAATATCGCGCCGATATATCAAAAACCGATATATTGATTTTCTGATATATCGAAACTTCGATATCAATACTATATATCGAAATATCGGACGAAAATATCGATGTTTCGATATATTGATAAATATCGCCCATCCCTATTCTGTAATCTGTAATGCTCTTAGACCAATAAAGATTGTTTGAACTACAGCCAGTCACGTTTCTTCGTTGCTCCAGAGTTTTCGTCTAGTTTTGCGATTTCCGAGCCCTTTTTCCAGCTAAAAGTTCTCCGCTACGTGTATGAAGTTCGTCTTTATGCTTTGAATTCACTTACCAGGTCGGTGAGTTGCTTATTTTTCATATTTCTTTGTTTTTTTACGTGCTCGTACATCGGTTTTGCTTATTTTCTGCCCGTCACCCTTTCTGTTGCGGACTTGCCTGGACTGGGTGCCGACGCGCTTGTATTTTGCGAGCAGCAGCTGCTGCTTGCTTCGATTCTCACTCGGTAGCTTTTTTGCTCTGCCTGCGTTGTTGCCTCGGTTGACCGCTCCTAGTGCTTTGACTTGTGTTGGTCTGGCTACTCGTGGCTGAGGAAAAAGACAGGGCCCCGGTGGCCCAGTGGTCTAAGGCGCTGGCCTCTGATAATTCGTCCGTAAGGGGTTCGAATCCCGGTCAGGCATGGATGTTGTGTTTGTCTTACGGCACTGGTTCTCTCCCTTCCCTGGAACCAGTGACCCTAAATTAGGGACGGGCGACTGCTTATAGCCCATTGAGTTGCTCACGGTGGTCGTTAAACCTCCAATCAAAAAAAAAAGAAAAAGACAGGCTACGGTGTGAAATAGTCACGTGCACAACTTAGTGCTGTGGCCAAGTCAATCGGTTGAACAGCGATTGCATTGTTGGTTCACAGTTATTTGTATTGAGTGAGTGAGTGTTCCGTTTATTGTCATTTGAATATACATATAGTTTTGTGAGGTAGGTATTTTTATATTTCTAAGATAAGGGTAATTCTTAGTAAACGTTTTATTTAGTTTTAGTAATAATTATAGGTTTAATGAGTAGATCTTAGTTTCACACGTGTTGAAATCTGTTCATGTCTCATGAATAGTAAAGTATAAAGAAGTGAGTTATTCTGTGGTGTTGAATTCTTATTTCAAATAGACAAATAGAATAATTAATATATTTTGCCAATGCGGATTCACATAGAGCTTGAATATTACCTGAAATCAGTGCAACTTTTCAGAAAATTAGCCTTCGTAATTTGTATAACATTTGCATTTCTTCAACAATCGTTAGCCCTTTCTTTACGAAATTAATGCTTGAACTGTTGCATTGTAGTGTCTCTCTTAATTAAAGAGGACATTTTTTAATTTCGTAACTTAATGCAACTGTGATATAGCATTTGTCTGACTGAATTTACTAAAGCTGTCTGAGCAGTGTGGACAGATTATGTTGAAAACTGCATGATCAACTTTATTCTAACTGTACAAAACAGGGAACTACTTTCGATTAAAAATGTCATATCTAGTTCTTCACTTGTATTAAAAGGTATAATTATTTTTACAGGAACTGCCAAAATTTGCGATGCTGCAGTGTTGCAGTGTATGTTAGTGGCTGCAAGTCAAATTATAGAAGTCAAAAGGAGACTGTTGCAACTTTTTCCATACCAAAGTAATGTATGCAGCAGATTTTGTATAAGACAAACTTTGTCTTATACAAAACCTGCTGCATGCATTTAAACACACAAAGTTCTGATTTTAGATTTCCTTGTTCATTTTCTGTTGAATGTTTGTGTATGAGCAGCTTGAAAACTAAATAGGAAAACATAACTTTCCTCAGCTGCAAAATACTCTTGAACAACTTAGTAAAAGCCAAACATGATAACCGAAATGATTTGAAATCACGTGAAAGAAAAATTAAGAAGTTGAAAGTCTGAACGCTTAGTGCTTAGTTTTGCGTGCCTCTCCTTAGTGCATAGTGTGCACAGAGTAAGTCCTGAGATAGGAAAAAGAGTTCAAACTTATCAAATATTTTGAATGCATGTAAAGTGTATAGCCAGGTTTGTTAAAGCATTGAAATGTATTTTTCTTCTGTAGTAAATGAAGATAATATTTCTGAAAAGTTATCTTTGAAACTAGAAAGTAAAGATCCGTCATATTTGGTTTCATTTTATTTGAAACTTGTATACCAGAAAGTAGTACTTCAGTTAGCGTCTCGTAACATTTCTGATTTTTTTTTTCGCTTCATCACATATTGTTCACGTAGTGATGCTGAGTGGTGGTGGCGGCATTATGTACTAAAGATATGTATTTAATTTTTTGTGGCGTCTTTTTTTTTTTTTTAAAGTTGGAACTAATACTGTTTGTGAAGTGGTTGCCCGTCTTACACAATGCGCCTGTGATATACCTTTTTTGTATTTTTCTACCCCAAGATATGTATCTTAATTTGCCAAGCCGTTTCACAGCAAAATGGACCAGAGGTCCTCATTTAATAGCAGTTGTGATTTCATCAGTCAAAATTCATTTGAAAATCTATGGACTATTTTCTTTCCGTGAAAGATGATGCTATACTCCTTCGCGGCATGGGGTCTGACTAATAGCCCCTCAACGACACCATACCCATACGAGTTCCATGTCACTTATTCCCAGATTAATCAATGTTAGCAGTAATATTGTAGCATTTTGTTTACGTTTCAATAGTGTACTAAAAAATTCCAGGAAATTTCTCTTATTTTTCATACTTGCCACTATGACTTCATTGCCATAAAAATTTTGATAAAAACCCCTGTGAGAAGTTAACTGAAGTGTTGCTGTGTGTATCAGAGCTGAGTTCGGGCTCAATTTTAAGAGCCCGAGCCTAAAGTATGTCAGCCCGAACGAGCCCGAAAACTATGATTAATCTGTATAGGCATTAAAAAAGTCTTCCAGACTTCCACTCTTTCCTACCCGTGCAATTAACCGATGTCTTTCTCAACTGCGGAGTGGGGAAGGGATTTCTATAGTTTCTTTAACCATTCATTTCTTCCTGAAATGTTTTTTTTGGGGGTGGGGGTGTATTAGGAAAAATCTGGAGGCACAACAAACTACGTTGTATGTTGCTCAATAGAATTAGCAGGGAGCTGCCCCTTTGAGTTAGGGAGCAAAATTCCGTCAGCTTGCTATTTACTATCTATACTTCTTAAAGAAACTTATCCTTGGCAAAAATCCTGTCATGGCCTATGGTATTTTGTTATCCAATCCCGGAATGGATAGCCCTGCAGAATTCCTACTCCCCATCTAGACCCAGTTGCTGAAGAATTCTCTTTAACAACTAGAAAGTGTAAAAAAGGCCCCGTGTGCTTAAATCATATAAAATCACATTAAAAGAAAATTCTCCCCCTCTCTCCAAGCCCGAACTCCAGTAAGTATTACATAGCCCGCGCCCGTTTCGCGCTCGACCCGTCTCAGCACTGGTGTGTATACTAGTGCTTGGCTTGACATTTATAGTAGGTTATAACGAAGTGAATTTCTCCGTCATTTTTATCCGCGCCAGGATTCGAACCCGGGTCCACTCATTCCGAAATAAGTTGCTCTACCAATTAAGCTACGCGGACATTTTATTCTGATTCCTATCTGCCTTTATGTCGTGTGCGTCCTTCTGGCAGGTACGTCACATCTCCTGGTACGTTACATCATCTCCCCCTTATTTTTTTCTTTTTTTTCGAAGTGCTGCTCTTATTTTTCCTATCTCGCGGTGTGGAAATAACATCACACCATTGCGAGATTGTGAACGGTCGGGTCATCCGGATAGTTCGGGCGCCATTATAACGAAGTGAATTTCTCCGTCATTTTTATCCGCGCCAGGATTCGAACCCGGGTCCACTCATTCCGGAATAAGTTGCTCTACCAATTAAGCTACGCGGACATTTTATTCTGATTCCTATCTGCCTTTATGTCGTGTGCGTCCTTCTGGCAGGTACGTCACATCTCCTGGTACGTTACAAGGTATATTGAAAGCAAAAATTTATTTTAACATAATGAGCAAATTTGGCTTCTAGTAAAGAATGTTAGTAAAATGTACAAATTCCCTAGTGCTATGAAAAACTACTAACCAATTCTGCTTAATTTCTTTAGAAATGTGTGGGAAATAATTTCTTGTACTGTTGAAATGTTGTCTAATCCAAAAAGTGATATCAAATATGTTTTATAAAAAAGTAGATTGCAGTTAGGTATGAACATTACAAAAGTAGATTTTAGGTAAAGAAAATAATGGGCACAACCACACAACTCATACATAAAATATTCAGATGGTAACACATACTGGAGGATCTAAAGCTGAGATAATTTTGATGTAGCTTGTGATGATTCAAACTATTTGAAACAGATGTCTTAATTTCTGCCATTGGTTAGCAAGATTTCTTTATTTATTTTGTTGTGTGTATCTATAACTTTGTTGCAGATGCTATCACATAAGGAACGTTGGGGTAAACAATCTGAAGCTGAATACTGTTGCTGCTTGTGATGACTTCCTTCTTTCAAACTATTTGAAACAGACATTTGAGGTACATTTATGTAAAAAAATGGACCCATTTGTTTATTTTTAATAGTATTTTTTACTTCGTTCCGCTTGAAGATACAAGACAAATTGATAGTCAATAGGTAAGTTGATACTTTTTCCAAATGTAGTATTTATGCTAATTTTTAAAACACAAACTAAAAATTTAATTTCTGAATTGCAGCAAAGTGCTTTAATAATATGAGGGTGGATCAAAAAGTTAGTTACACTGTTTAATAAAAAAAAAAACAAAGAGATATACTCAGGGGATGTATGTTGGTTTAAAGGTACAACATTAATTCATTTTTCGACATAGTCGCCTAAGGACTAAACATTTATCGGAACGTGCGATTTACTTTTCCATACCTGTACAGAAAGAGTCCAGTTTGGTGAAATTAGTTAAGGACCGCACTTTTCACAGCCTCGTCGGTTAGGAATCGTTGTCCACTAAGGTCCTGTTTCATTTTCCCGAACAAATGGTAGCCGCTTGGGGATAAGTTGGGGCTGTAAGGTGGATGTTGCCACACCTCTGACTTGAATGACTGGCTGCAGCAATTCCCTTTGTTTTCCGTGCTGTGTAGCGTTGTCGTGCAGCAGAGTGACACCTTCGCTCAACTTACCCCGGCATCTGTCCTTAATTGAATTTCGCCAATTTCATAGTGTTTGACAATATGAGTCACTATCGATGGTCGTCTCTTTTGACAGAAATTCTGTGTAAACAACACATTCACAGTCAAAGTAAACAGTCGCCATGACCTCTCCCGCAGACATAGACAGTTGGACTTTCCACGTCTTCCTTTTTGGAGAGGTGACATGCTTCCATTCCATGGACGATCGTTTGATTTCAGTTACGTAACAGTAAATATGCGATTTCAGATTGCTTATAGATATATTTCGCACGTATAATGAGAAGAAATATTTCTTCCGCAATGTTTACCTGAATAACCGGGAGTTTGCTAAGCATCGACCTGACTCTAAATAGCTGAGCTACGATGAAGCAGGGCTTGCTTTGACTGGCGAAAATCTGAGATTATTCAGATTAAATCACTCGGATGTTTGGGACTTCCTCATCCTGGATGGTGTAACGGTAGCATGCTCGAATGGAAATCAGGAAATGCAGGATCGCTTCCTGCTCCACGGTGATGGATTTTTCAAATTTTCTGGTATGAAAGAGTTAGTCAGTAGTATTAAATCTGCAGTTTCAGATTGCTTATTGGCTCATAATGCAATTAAATTTCTGAGAATGGTGAGCAAGAATTCTGTTTACTGCTATAGTTTGAATTAAATTCTAGTATGGAAATAGTTTTTTCGATTTTTGGCTTACCTAACAGTGTTCAATTATAGTAATTGTAAATTTACAAATGAAAGGAAAATTTAATAGTGACAAAAATGAATAATTTCATAAAAAAAAAATTCTTGCATTAATTTTTCACAAAACAATGAGAACATTTTTGTGACAGTGTCCTTCATTCGACTTTTTTTTCAGTTACCAAGAAAATATCTTGTGCCAGAATGTGTTGTCACATAATTTTAAAGTGTTGAAACATATACAGATAAGGATTAAAAAAAATTCTTCCTTCAAGTAGAAATAAGTAAAATAAACTCTAATGCACGGACAGATGATTTGTATTAAAAGGGATCCTACGCCTTTTTTTTAAGAAGGAATTATTTCCAAATTATGTACTTTTAGTGTACAGAAGCATTGTCCTAGAAATAACCCCATTAATCAAAATGCATGCAATAATATCCAAAAATTTATTTTTCCCGGAGCAAGAAAAAATATATCTTTTTTTAATTTAGTAAGGAACGTTGTAGCCAGAGATATGTATATGAGGGAACACTTTTTCTTCGACCTCAATATGATTTCGCTTAACGTTTTCCGTTTGCTGTTAATATTCTGTACGCTATTTATTAAACGAATTTGCTTTTCAGTGTTGCTAGAAAATCATGAAGGCAAAAAGAAAAAAATGAACTACACAGACAACGAAGAAAATACAGTTAATTTCATTAAAACGAGCAACAAAACTTTCGAATATGTATCTTGATACGACTTTGCTAAAGGAACGGCTAAGCGCGAAAATCCACACTACACGGAAAACGAAAAAAAATTAATTCAGTAGTGTTAAACGATTAAGTTCAGTAGAACTCACATTTTAATATGTTCCTTTTAAACGTTTTATTCTGTAATAGTTTGAAATTAATATGCAGTGATTAGATGTGCCACCTTATATTCGCTGCATGTTGGAAAAAATAGCTCTCTATTCGGTCACCGTTTGCTCTCTCAGCCCAAGCAGAAGCAACAGCCGCCCCGGTGGCGCAGTGGTCTAAGCGATGGCCTCTGATCATTGTCCGAAGGGGTCCGGGTTCGAATCCCGGTGAGGCATGGATGTTGTGTTTGTCTTACGGCACTGGCTCTCTCCCTTCCCTGGAACCAGTGACCCCAAATTAGGGACGGGCGACTGCTTATAGCCCATTGAGTTGCTCACGGTGGTCGTTAAACCTTCAATAAAAAAAAAAAAAAAAAAAAAAAAAAAAAGCAGAAGCAACAGCACTAAGTTGGTCACGTGATCACACCAATTCCCTTTCGCACCGAAGCCTGTCTTTTTCGTCATCCTCGGTTCTACTGTTCTGACGTCATGGCTTCTACTCCTATGCTTGGCTCTTCTGTAACCGCACCGCTTGCTGACTGCGTCAATGTTGACATCCGATCGTCTACAGGTGCTGTTGATCAGGCGTCTTCCTCTTTTGATGGATTATATCCTCCTGCTTTGAATTTATGTTTCATCGTGCAGGTACCAATTTTACCATTACTGTTCCTCCAGCCTCGATTCTAGGTAGGTCAAGGCTTTCTGTTTCACATCTTGGTATTGTTTTTAATACCCTACCTAACACTCAACTCCCAGCATATTCATCCGCGCTGTATTCCTTTTTGCCATCCGATTCTATTACGCATATTGCTCGCAAACCCCGATCCGTCCTTATTTATTTGGCTGCCTCAAAATATGTAGCGCAGATTTTATCCACTCCCATTCATATTGGTGATCAGCGTATTTATGCTGAACTTCTCTCCCAGCGTCCAGTTTTGATCTCGTTCTTTCCGGTTCCAGCTGAAATTTCCGATTCTCTTTTACAGCACTTTCTTTCGTATAGCGGTCGCACCGTTGGGTCGGTGCGTACCCTTCCTTCAAACGTTACTGATCCGTTTGGTAGTCCTATCTCTGGGTGTCGCCGGCAGGCGCTCATGATTTTCCCCTCGGATTCTGCAACTTTTTTTCTTTCCCACCAAATTACTGATTAAACTTGGTCACCATTCCTACTCCATAAATGTTGTAACACCTTTCCATTGTTACGCCTGTCTTGGTTTTGGCCACCATCAAGCAAAATGCCCGTCAGTTTTTGTGCCTCCGGTTTCTGTTCCTTCTACTGCAACGACATCGGAAGTGCCTGTGTCTTCTTCAGAGCCTATACTATTCCATGCTCCGACTCCGCAAGGAACTGCTGTGCCCACTTCCGATGATGCTGCTTGCTCGACTCCTGTCTCCTCTGCTGTTGAAGTAATGTCTGCGCCTTTGCCTGCAGAACTTCCTGCTGAATTGCCTTCAGCAGTACCGATATCTATTCCTCTACTTTCTCCACCATGTACACCGCCGTATGTGTCTACTGGCTCGTTCACACCAGTTATTGCTCATCTCCATGACTCCCTGGGTGTTTCACATTTGGAGCCTTTTGACATCCCAAAACTTGCGTCTTCTTCTTCCAGTGATGATGCCACACCATCGATTCAGCATATTGACTTTTCTGTGTCTTCTGGTGGAGAGGCAAGTGCGACTTTGCCTACTACTGCCGTTCCAGTGCTCGATTCGTCGAGTTCCATTGCCTTTTCGAGTGTTATTGTTTCGCCTAAGCCCTTGCCATTGGCTCCAGGTTCCCTGCCCTATAGATGGGTCCCTGGTTCCTGCTGATGCTTCGTCTGCATCTCTTTCTACCACACCATCTCTGGTTCTAACTGGAGTCGACGTGTCCATGTTATCTGAGCAGGACTTTCAAGGTGCTGTTTCCAAGAAGCGACGACGCCCTCCTCGTAAGAAAAATCGAAAGAAGCTCTTAGCTTCATGTGAAATATCCGACTCGGCTGCTCTGGATTTACCGGATCAATTTGTGGTTAATCATGCTTGTAAACTTGATCTTAAACGTGCTGCTCTTCTTCCTCTTCCAGAGGTTTCCTGGAACACATTTATATGCTCGCAAATACTGATCCTCGTTGTCGTGTTTTTGTGACCCCCTATATGGGCTATGATTTGTATTTTGCACGTGATCCGAAAGCGGCCTTTGCCCTTTTTTTGCTTATTTTATGATCCCATTGACTATGAGACTGTTTGTGCTTCTTTACGAGCTCTTCAAAGTGCTTTTAGCACTGCAGTGTCTTCGTATCCAGCTCTTGGACCGTGGCTTGTGTTTATAGACTACTATTGCACCCAATTTGAAAAGTTCTCCGGATGTTCTCCCCCATCTTCGTGAATTGTTTTCTCGATACGTGAGTTTTTTCCTAACTTTTTCTCCGCTCATGTAAAATGTTAATTGGTTTACTCCTGCGATTATGTCCTTGACGATTGTGTACTTCATTCCCAGCTGTATACTTCATGTTATTTCCTGTTATACTCTCTGTTACTCTATGTTACTGCAATGTATTTCTCTGTACCTTTCAAGTTTAATAAAGCCATTTGAACTACAGCCAGTCACGTTTCTTCTTTGCTCCCGAGTTTACGTCTAGTTTTACGATTTCTGAGCCCTTTTTTCAGCTAAACGTTCTCCGCTACGTGTATGAAGTTCGTCTTTATGCTTTGAATTCACTTACCAGGTCGGTGAGTTGCTTATTTTTCATATTTCTTCGTTTTTTTACGTGCTCGTACATCGGTTTTGCTCATTTTCTGCCCGTCACCCTTTCCGTTGCGGACTTGCCTGGACTGGGTGTCGACGCGCTTGTATTTTGCGAGCAGCAACTGCTGCATGCTTCGGTTCTCACTCGGTAGCATTTTTGCGTTGCCTGTGGTGTTGCCTCGGTTGACCGCTCCTTGTGTTTTGACTTGTGTTGGTCTGACTGCTCTACTGTTGTGACGTCATGGCTTCTACTCCAAGGAGGTTATATTACTGGAGACACCACTGGCTGCCGCCATAGGTCACAGCTAATCTGTGGTGTGAAGTCACAAGCAGGCAAAAATGAACTAAATTATACCGTTGATGAAACAGTGAGCTTGTGTATCATTTATAAAGATTATTGAATTACTCATTTTATCTGTTTATACGCTTAGAAGCTTTTGTTTCATTGGTTTCCAAGCATCTTCTCTTCTGCGGCTGCGTCGTGCCTACTCATGACGTCATTTGCAGCACATACGGTGACTTATGGCTGCCAATGCTGCGTGGATAGGAGTGGTGTCTCCAGCAATATAACCTCCTTGTTCTACTCCTATGCTCGTCTCTTCTCTAACCGCACCGCTTGCTGACTGCGTCAATGTTGACATCCGATCGTCTACAGGCGCTGTGGAACAGGCGTCTTCCTGTTTTGATGGATTATATCCTCCTGCTTTGGAATCTATGTTTCATCGTGCAGGTACCAATTTTACCATTACTGTTTCTCCAGCTTAGGTTCTAGGTAGGTCAATGCTTTCTGTTTTACATCGTGGTATTGTTTTTGATGCCCTACCTAACACTCAACTCCCAGCATATTCATCAGCGCTGTATTCCTTTTTTCCATCCGATTCTACACTATCTACCAACAAGTAATTGGACACCTGTGATAGCAAAGGAAAACGAAGTTTATTCACCTTCAATAGCTGGTGGAGCCTCCACGTGCGGCGATTACAGCTGCGACCCTCCGGGGAATACTCTCAACCAGGCGTTGTACGACGGCTAGCGGTATTTTCTTCCACTCGGCATGGAGAAGACAGGTCAGTTCCTTCACCAACAATTTCGGACGGTAGGGGCACCCCTTAAGTCTACGCTCCAACTCGTCCCAGAGGTGCTCGATAGGGTTAAGGTCCGGGCTCTGCGCAAGCCAGTCCATTCCATTAACCCCATTATCACCATACCATGCCATGGTGGACCTCGCAACATGACAGGTGGTATTGTCATCCTGAAAGTAACATGGGTCCACCCCGTAAAACTGCCACAACGTAGGAAGCGCATGGTCATCCAAAATGGTGCAGTAGGTCTCGGCGTTGAGTCTACCAGGAATTACGACCAAGGGTCCCGTTTCATACCAGGAGAAACACTTCCATAGCATAATTCCACCACCGCCGAACTTCACAGTTGGCACAACAAATTGCGGCATGAGGCGTTCTCCAGGCAGACGCCAAACCCAGACCCTTCCATCCGAACGGTAGAGGGTGAACCTTGATTTGTTGCTCCAGAGAACCTGTTTCCACTGTTGAACGGTCCACTATCGACGTTCTTTGCACCACGTTAACCGAGCAGCGCTATTGGACTTGATGATCAAAGGCTTGTGGGCGGTAGCACGCCCATGATAACCGAGCAGATGGGCTTCCTTACGGATGGTATTCATCGAAACAACAATCCCGGATGCATGTTGAAACTCCTCGCGGATGTGGCCCATCGATTTGGTAAGGTTCTTCTGAATTTCTCTGGCCAGCACCCGTCGGTCTCTAACTCCCAGTTTTGTGGGTCTGCCGGGTCGGGGCACATTCCGACAGTCACCTCTCATCTTCCACTTGCCAATTACGTAAGCCACTGTCGATTTTGGGTACTTCAACTCGCTGGATATATCACGTATGGATCGGCCATTTCTGTGATACCCGACGGTTACACCTTTCTCGCAATCAGAGAGCTCCAAACTGCGTGGCATCTTGCATGTGACTGGTTGCGTTGTTGTTTCCCACAAGATATTTAACGGCGGCGGCCGTGACGTGTATCAGGACCGCAGATATCGTCGATTGCAGGGGTGTCCAATTACTTGTTGGTAGATAGTGTATTACGCATATTGCTCGCAAACCCCGATCCGTCATTATTTATTTAGCTGCCTCAAAATATGTAGCGCAGGTTTTATCCACTACCATTCAGATTGGTGACCAGTGTACTTATGATGAACTTCTCTCCTAGCGTCCAGTTTTGATCTCGTTCTTTCCGGTTCCAGCTGAAATTCCCGATTCTCTTTTGCAGCACTTTCTTTCGTATAGCGGTCGCACGGTTGGGATGGTGCGTACCCTTCCTTCAAACGTTACTGATCCGTTTGGTAGTCCTATCTCAGGGTGTTGCCGACAGGCGTTCATGATTTTTCCCTAAGATTCTGCAATGTCTTCCTTTCCCACCAAATTACTGATTAAACTTGGTCACCATTCCTACTCCATAAAAGTTGTTACACCTTTCCATTGTTACGCCTGTCTTGGTTTTGGCCACCATCAAGCAAAATGCCCGTCAGTTTCTGTGCCTCCGGTCACTGTTCCTTCTACCACAACGACATCTGAAGTGCCTGTGTCTTCTTCAGAGCCTATACTATCCCATGCTCCGACTCCTCAAGGAACATCTGTGCCCACTTCTCATGATGCTGCTTGCTCGACTCCTGTCTCCTTTGCTGTTGAAGTGTTGTCTGCGCCTTTGCCTGCTGGACTTCCTGCTGAATTGCCTTCAGCAGTACCGATATTTATTCCTCTACTTTCTTCACCGTGTACACCACCGCCTGTGTATACTGGCTTGTTCACACCAGTTATTGCTCATCTCCATGACTCCCTGGATGTTTCACATTTGGAGTCTTTTGACATCCCAGAACTTGCGTCTTCTTCTTCTAGTGATGATGCCACACCATCGATTCAGCATGTAGACTCTTCTGTGTCTTCTGTTGGAGAGGCAAGTGCTACTTTGCCTACTACTGCTCCAGTGCTCGATTCGTCGAGTTCCAGTTCCTTTTCGAGTGTTATTTTTTCGCCTAAGCCCTTGCCATTGGCTCCAAGTTTAGTGGCAAGCTTTCCCTGCCCTATAGATGGGTCCCTGGTTCCTGCTGATGCTTCGTCTGCACCTCTTTCTACAACCCATCTCTGGTTCTAACTGGAGTCAACGATTCAATGTTATCTGAGCAGGACTTTCAAGGTGCTGTTCCCAAGAAGCGACGACGCCCTCCTCGTAAGAGAAATCTAAAGAAGCTCTTAGGTTCCTGTGAAGTACCGACTCGACTGCTTTGGATTTTCCGGATCAATTTGTGGTTAATCCTGATTATAAACTTTATCTTAAACATGCTACTGGCCGCCCCGGTGGCGCAGTGGTCTAAGGCGTTGGCCTCTGATCATTCGTCCGTAAGGGGTCCGGGTTCGGATCCCGGTCAGGCATGGATGTTGTGTTTGTCTTACGGCACTGGCTCTCTCCTTCTTCTGGAACCAGTGACCCAAAATTAGGGACGGGCGACTGCTTATAGCCCATTGAGTTGCTCACGGCGGTCGTTAAACCTCCAATCAAAAAAAAAAAAAAAAAAAAAAAAAAAAACATGCTACTCTTCTTCCTCTTCCAGAGGTTTCCCTGGAACTCATTTATACGCTCGCAAATGCTGATCCTCGTTTCTGTGCTTTTGTGACCCCCTACATGGGCTATGATTTGTTTTTTGCACGTGATCCGAAAGCGGCCTTTGCCCGTTTTTGCTCATTTTATGATCCTATTGACTATAAGACTGTTTGTGCTTCTTTACGAGCTCTTCAAAGTGCTTTTAGCACTGCAGTGTCTTCGTATCCAGCTCTCGGACCGTGGCTTATGTTTATAGACTACTATTGCACCCAATTTGAAAAGTTCTCCGGATGTTCTCCCCCATCTTGGTGAATTGTTTTCTCGATACGTGAGTTTTTTCCTAACTTTTTCTCCGCTCATGTAAAATGTTAATTGGTTTACTCCTGCGATTATGTCCTTGACGATTGTGTACTTCATTCCCAGCTGTATACTTCATGTTATTTCCTGTTATACTCTCTGGTACTCTATGTTACCGAAATGTATTTCTCTGTACCTTTCAAGTTTAATAAAGCGATTTTGAACTACAGCCAAAGACATTATGAAGAACAATGAGCAAAACATTTAACTTACTTGTGAAGATACTCGTTTTTTATGCCGGCCGTTATGTTATGTGTATGTCTGAATCAGTACCTGACCCAAACCTGACAATATTTATTTTTTATGAGAACTATTTGAAGCACGATTTGCAACACACACGCAACCAGCATATGCTCAGCAACAGCTTTCACTCCTCGCTAATGGCGGAACATACGGTTTTCAAAAACTCACGGAAGTAGCTAGGTATTTGCCAGTCTATTCTCTTCAAGATCTTTGGTCTATTCTCTCCAAGGTCTTTGGTCTGTTCACTTCAAGGACTTTGATTGGAACACTGATTTGAGGACTAAATGGCGTGGCGTCCCTAAATCGGCAGTTTTTTTTGTTTTTTTTTAGCATATGATCATATGTAGAGGATTTTAGGAAGGGAGTGTCTGGCCCCAGGTCTTGAACAACCCTTAGAAATAGGAAGTTAGGAGATTTGGGCTAGATTGCTCGATAGGAAAGTGACACGCAAGCGTCGTAGAAAGGGTGAGGAAGACGCCCTTATTTATTACCGGGGGGCCAGTACCCAGAGTCCGACAGCTTAACGTGCCCATCCGACGCACGGCGGATATTTAGTGGATCGAGCGTTCGTACCTGCCTGGGATCGAACCTGAGGTCCTTTACGTGGCAGTCACGAATGTTGCCCACTAGACCACCCATGGCCCAAATCGGCAGCTTCTCATTTGGGGACACATATGTACTCAAAATGAATCTGCAAATCTTTTTGTCACAAAACTGCATTGCTTCAATAACTGTTGTATTACATATGGAAATTTGTGCCTTAAAAGCAGAAGCGTAACCACTAAGGGGGGGTGATGACCAAGGAGGTTAGAATAAGATATCTGGAGATCCCCTTGTTAATGGAGCAGTACCACTTTGCGCGAAGCCTATAACCGAAAGAGACTGCCGTCAAAGTGTGGGAAAGCTGACAGGTTTCAATGCTATTACAATGCATTTTGTGTTGGCCAAATCGCCTTCTTTCGTCGCAAATGTTTCCAATTTCGCATCGTAAATTGCTGCCGATGTGTGAGAAAATGCTGAATTTATAAAATTCTTAATTATTTTGAGACTCCTTCCCATTTTTATTTTAAATTGAAATGTACGAATGTTAGTGCAAATTCTAAACAAAACATAACGTTAAAATTAAAAACTTCACTCGTATAAGAAATATAATTCATTCCGGTTTGATATTAACACTGTTTCTGCAACCCAAAGTCACGCTATTCCATAATACACACAGTTGAAATTACACAGGCATCATGTAAACAACGTCGAATTCCCACAGTTTGCGGCTTTGCGGTTAAGAGACTCAGGGCATCTAGAGAAGTATTATTCTAACCTCCTTGGTCAGGACCCCCAGATTTTCAGAGTCAGGGATCCTCATATACACTGGCGGAAAGTGAAAAAAGAACACCAAGAAGTAGACGTCTGATATCAACGAAATTTATACAAGTAACGGAATACAGAGGATAACGTGATCAAAACATTATGGCAAAATACAGCTGTATTTGCTGGTAAACTGAAAAATAACATTTTAATGTAACATGGTTAGTACGAGGTTGAACCGCCATGAACTGCGTCACACTGTGCAATTCTGGCATGGAGTCTGTCGTACAGATGTTGGATGTAAGTTTGGGGTATTGAGTTCCAAGCATCCTCAACTTGGACGCGTAAATCGGGGATGGTCGTGGCTGGCCGTGGAGACCGGATAAGTCGTTGTCCCATAAAATCCCACACATGCTCAATGGGGGACAAATCCGGTAAACGTGCAGGCCATGGAAGTTGTCTCACACCCTGAAGTATGTTGCGTTGCACGTGCCGTGTGTGGGCGTGCGTTATCTTGCTGGAAAACACCACGATGGACCGACCTTACAAATGGCCCAACAACGGGCTGAATGATGTTGTTGATGTAGGAGTTGCTGTTTAACGTACCCGGTACAAACACTAGTTGTGTACGGGAGTGATAGCTGATCGCTCCCCACACCAGGAAACCAGGTGTAGGCCCTGTGTGTTGCTGGCGGATGCAAGAAGGGTGGAGACGCTCCCCTGTGCGTCTGCGAACACGCATACGGCCATCGGAGGCTCCCAAGCAGAATCTGCTTTCATCGCTGAACACGACAAATCGCCATGGCCTTCTCCAGTGCAGACGTTGGAGACACCACTGCTGCTGTTCCTGACGGTGGGCTGGAGTCAGAGGTACACATGCCAGAGGCGCACGTGCACGTAGTCCTGCATCCAGTAGACGGTTGCGGATTGTTCGCACAGTCACCTCAGGTGCAACGGCGGCTCGGATTTGCGTCGCAGTGGATGTTCTGCTGGACAACGCCGCTCTTCTTATGCGTCGACCGGTCCGCTCATCAGTCCGTCTGTGACTCCCGGTTCCACGTCTTCTCGTGTGGAAATGTTCCTCGGACCATCTACGCCACCATCGTACCACCACCGATACTTCCCGTCCAATTCGCTCCGCAATACGACGATACGACCACCCGGCCTCGCGTAGTCCGACTAGACGACCTCGCTCATAGTCCGATAATTGCTGAAATCGTACACGTCTTCCATATCCAGGCATTGCAGCTTCTTCAGGGTCTTCGCACGTGTCCGTACGCCGACGACTGGACTGATTACATTCACTTCGCCGTACTCCTTAAATACCACCAACGATAATTTGCATATTATGCAGTGCTGTGGCGTAAGCGCTCACCGGTTGGTCCCGAAATTAACATCACACCTACGTAAACTCGACCCTATTAACATATGTAAATTTCATGATTGTCCGCCAATTCCTTCTTGGTGTTCTTTTTTCACTTTCCGCCAGTGTATATATATATATGTATATATATATATAAATTATTTAACAAGTACTAAAACAACATAGAAAACTTCAAAGCCCAACAGGCATGAGTAAAAAAAGAAAATAAAGTAATAGCAAACCTGAATGTAGAAAGTTTCGAGAATGCCGAGCTTTGGCTTTATCAAAGGCCAGCAAAACTCTGCATTTTCACACTTCCACAAAGACCTAGTTGGAAATGGGTTTCTGTAAAGACATAGATGCAAGTTTAAAGCCCACCAAATTTTTTTTTAATTAGCATAACCTCCTCAGAGTTGCATGAAGAATAATTTAGTTAAAGTTTTTCCATGCATCTATAACTTTCCTGGCCCATCCCACACTCGTCATCTGCCACAAAAAAACAGAAAAACGATTACAAAATCACAAGTTGTGAGAGGGTCTGAACAAATCATCAGAAATATTCAGTTAAGCAACCAAGCCGCCTGAGAGAGAATCTAAACTTTTTCTTTTTTTTTTTTGATTGGAGGTTTAACGACCACCGTGAGCAACTCAATGGGCTATAAGCAGTCGCCCGTCCCTAATTTAGGGTCACTGGTTCCGGGGAAGGGAGAGCGCCAGTGCCGTAACACAAACACAACATCCATGCCCGACCGGGATTCGAACCCGGACCCCTTACGGACGAATGATCAGAGGCGAGCGCTTTAGACCACTGCGCCACCGGGGCGGCAATCTAAACTTTAATAACAGTACTAAAAGTACTACAAGTCTTTTTTTTGTGGTGAAAAAATGCTTTACCTAAAATGCCATAAAATAAAAAACAAAAGAATAAAAATTTTCAACAGTCATGAGAGTAAACAGGATTTTTGTACCCACAACGTACGCAAAAAAAGGGCATCACAAGAAATAAAAAAAATTAATAAAAAATTTTAAAATGATGCTTTGGAAAATTATATGAAGTTAACAAATAGTTGCAATATTTACAAAAAATTCCAGGAGTGCTTTAAGTGTATAATAAAGTAATTTTTATGTTC
Source organism: Macrothele yani (assembly GCA_039090855.1). NCBI lineage: Eukaryota > Metazoa > Arthropoda > Arachnida > Araneae > Macrothelidae > Macrothele > Macrothele yani. The sequence continues at coordinate 124,697,122 of CM076996.1, forward strand.
CTACCGACAATGAGAAAGTATCGTTGACAACAAGTACAATAAAACGGCTAACTACCCAAACTAAGTGCTCAAAAACACGCATAATTTCCAAATTAAGTGAATGAGAAAAAACTCATAAAGTTAGCAAAACTGCTTGCACCAAATGCCTAATAAGAAAAAATAGAAAATGTTCGCTTTGAAAGTTCACAAATATTTCTGGAAAGAACAAAGTACTTGCACAAAGATTAGAGCTTACCTACTATGCCTTACCCTGCAAAAGAGTCCCAAAAAATGGCCGACCACCCTCCTCGCCCCTTCCTTTGAAGCAGGGGGGTGGTGGGGAGGTTCCTAAGTCTTCCCGCAGAAAAAGACGCTGCCCGTTAAATTTCTACCAAGAGAAATACACAACTCAGAATGAAGTCCTGCTTGTCCAGATAGAGTAGAATAACTCTCCAGAATACATGAAAAAAATTATCAAATATACTTGTAGTGTATTTAATAACTTTTATATGTATTTAATAACCAACCGCTTGGTCAGCGTGGTGAGTTATGGCCAAACCCCTCCAAAATAACTCCACAACTTAAATCTTGGCCCTCAGTCTCCGACAGCTGGAATGTACCTGGCCAAGGCAGCGGCCAGTGCGATATGAAGGCAGAGGGTGCTAAAAATCACCGGAGGACCGGACTAGGCTGCCATCTGATGCTGACCTTGGCTACGTATAATGGACGCTCCCTATCGTCTGATTCAAGGCTTCTTGAATTGGAAGAGGAACTACAAAAGATCAAGTGGGACATCGTCGGGCTAAGTGAGGTGAGGAGAAAAGGAGAAGAACTCATTGAACTGAAAAGTGGACATCTCTTCTACTATCGTGGGACAGATACTGGCAGAACTAGTGGTGTTGGATTTATAATGAACAAGAAACTGAAGGATAAAGTTGTAGAAGTTGAAAGTTCCTCTGACAGAGCTGCACGACTCGATATCCAATTCTCGAGAAAATACCAGGCTCAGATTATTCACACTTATGCACCCACCACAAATCATCCTGAAGAAGAAATTGAAGAATTTTATGAAGAAATTCGTCATCTAAATAATAAAAGTAAGCAGCACTTGAAGATAATTATGGGAGATTTCAATGCAAAACTAGGGCAACGGTAACAGAATGAAACTTCAGTAGGTAAATTCGGTCACGGCAACAGAAACCAGCGTGGAAATACTCTCGTAGAGTTTGCAGAGGCAGAAGGTTTTTCATCTTGAACTCCTTTTTCAAGAAAAAGCCACACAGGAAATGGACATGGAGACATCCAAATAGGACGACAAGTGAAATTGATTTTATTATGTGTAGCAAAAAATTCGTCATCGAAGACTGCAGTGTGCTAAAAAAACTCAACACAGGTAGTGACCATAGATTGGTGAGATGTAAGATGCACCTCAGCACTAAACGTTAACGTGACAAGCTCATAAGACAAACAAAATGTATTAACATAACCAACCTTTAAAAACACCATAATACCTTCAAGCTGGAACTGAAGAACAGATTCTCTGTTTTAGAAGGCCTAACATCGGAAGAAGTGGATATTTCTGAAGTTAACAGAAAAGTAACCAAAGCTCTTATGGAAACAGCAACAAAATTAGCTGGGTCTAAGAACAAGTTGCATGCAAACAAATTATCAGGAAAAACCAAAATGTTAATTCAAAAAAGAAGAGAGATGAGGACAACTAAAGAAGATGGGACTTCCAAAGTGGAATATATAGAGCTATGCAAGACAGTACGAAAAAGTATCACTGAAGACGTAAGGAAATTCAACTGTGAACTAGTGAGGAAAGCAATTGAAAACAACCAAAGCCTAAGGATAGCAAAGGGACATCTCAGTAAGGGAAGAAAACAGATTATGGCACTGAGAAAAGAAGATGATTCTGTAACAAGAAATAGAGGCGAAATTTTGACAAGAGTGAAAGATTTCTACTCCAAATTATATGAAAGGGATTATACATGTACTCCTGACATCATGAAAGGTACCAGTACCAGAGTTCTTCCAGTCCTCCCAGCAGAAGTTGCTCATGCAATCAAGAACATGAAGCGGCGAAAAGCTCCAGGAGAAGATGGAATTACTGTAGACATCATACAAGAAGCAAGTGCAGAAATCGAAACAGTACTCGCCCAAATTTTCACTCGATGCCTTAATGAAAGGAAGATTCCTGAGGATTGGAACAGTGCTACAATGATCCTGCTACATAAAAAAAGGTGACATTGAGGATCTCCGGAACTACAGACCTGTCAGCCTCCTCTCAGTGGTTTATAAAATCTTTACTAAAAATCTTTCACACCGTTTGAAAGTAACACTGGACATGGCCCAACCGAGAGAACAAGCTGGATTCAGGAGTGGCTACAGCACAATAGATCATATCCACGTACTGAGAGAACTAATTGAAAGAGCGAGGGAATATGAACTTCCATTGTGCATGGCTTTTATCGATTATGAAAAAGCCTTTGATTCATTGAAACCATCAGCAGTTACAATGGCTCTGAAATCCTGCGGTATTGAAGATACATACATTAATATTATTAATAACATCTATGAAAATGCAAGTGCAAAGATTCGGCTGTTTGAAAATACAACACACATAAAAATTGGAAAGGGAGTGAGACAAGGTGACACCATATCTCCGAAGCTATTTAATGCCACATTGGAAAATGTATTTCAATCACTGAACTAGGAAAACAAAGGGATAAAGATTAATGGAGGTTATCAAGCCCACCTTCGTTTTGCTGATGACGTAGTCATTTTTGCAATTACCCCATCAGAGCTGCAGAGTATGATCCAGGAACTTGCTGACAACAGTAAAGAAGTGGGATTAAAAATGAACTTTCAGAAGACAAAAGTGATGTTCAATGCTTTTACAAGAAATGAAGATTTATCGATTGATGGAGAAAAGCTGGAGATAACAGACACGTACGTTTATCTTGGACAACTGATATCAAGTGAGGGTCACATTGATGAAGAAATTAATCGGCGTACAAAACTTGCCTGAAGAGCTTTTGGAAGAAACAGCATAATTTTCAAGAGCAATATGTCATTATGTCTTAAAAGAAAAGTGTTTGATCAATGCATCCTTCCACTGCTTACGTATGGTGCAGAGACGTGGACCTTAACTAAAAGAGACATACAAAGGCTGCAGACAACTCAAAAAAGCATGGAGAGGTGCATGCTTGGTGTGACCAGGAGAGATAAGAAGAGGAACTCGTGGATCAGAAAAATGGCAAGAGTGGAAGACATCATGATCAGAGTTAAATCCCTGAAATGCCAATGGGCTGGGCATACTGTCAGAAAGACAGACCATCGATGGACAGCCTAAATTTTAGATTGGATTCCAAGGGACAGGAAAAGACCCAGAAAAAGACCCTATGGGAGATGGGTGGATGAAATTCGAAGGAATACGGGAGTGACATGGAGGAGACTGGCACAAGATAGACCGTTGTGGAAAAAACTTGGGGAGACCTTCATACAGCAGTGGATTGATAATGGTTGACAATGATGATGATGATACGTATTTAATTACTTTAGTGTACTTCCACAGACACTTCCAGGACCTATTTTTTTAAACGTAAGTTTCACCATTTTTAGGTTAGTTATTCTAGTGAGAGAATACCTAGTTTACTTTTTATTTATTTTTTATTTTATTTTTTAATCAAATTTTAAACTTTTTTGTGTAATTTTTTTGCTTTATTTCATTTTTTATTTTTAATAGGACTGTCCTGTCCATAGCACTAAAGGTTCCTTTTTGTAGTTAATATGCATCCTCCAGACCAACTTCCATGAAGGCTTTCATTGGCCAGAATCATTTTATTAACTGTGCAGAAATTTAAAACAGATCTTCTAACCTAACTCTATTATTCAGAACAATTTTTTTTAATATTCTTTTTATGAAAGTAGCTGGAATCTTGTTTTCTAGAAAACTGTTAAATAAGATTCTATATATATGTATATATATAATGTGCGTACGTATATGTAACTGGATCCCCCCCCCCATCGATTTTGAAACATGGTTACGCCACTGCTTAAAAGGATATATCTTGCCGAATGTTGGTAATTTGTATTGACAAAGTAGAACTATGATGGCGACAACATATTACCAAAAGGTAAATGCTTTAACTTAGGTATATGTGCCAAATTAAAATCAAGCTGCACACCAAAGTAATTGCATGGCGAATTTTTTATTTTGCTGAAGTTTTATAAGAAGTTAGTACAGTCGAAATTTGACCGCGCCAGTGGTACAGTGTCCTAGTGCTGACCAGTGGCGGCTTGTAGTTTGGTAAGCAGGTAGGGCACATAAAAAACCAGTACTTAATATACGTTGCAACACAATGAAATTACGTATTACACACCACCACACTTAATGAAATAATATATTTAGATATTAAAAAAAAGAAAAACTTAAAAGAAACGGAAAGCAACCTGCTTGTAAACAGTACAGTGTACAAACAGAAAGTGGTTTCTGTGTACTGATTACACAGAAAGTGCTTTCTATTTGTAATCAGAAACACTTCTTTGTTATGAAACAAAAAATTACCGTCTTAAATTTATCTGGAAAAAAAAAATTTCCTCGACAACAAAGTAACAAAGAGAAGTTTCTGTTAAAAAATACAAAAACAGAAAGCGCTTTTTCTGTTTACAAACAGGCAGCTTTTTTTTTTTTTGCGATATATATTTCATAATTTTGCTGTACAAACGTGTAACACAGAAGGGCAATTAAAGTTCACAAAAAGCAAAAAGTATTGAAACAAAAGCTGCCCCTGATATCCTAAATGCTCAAATTAGTAAGCTTTGTAGGCAAAGTCCATTCTTCGTTATTTCCGCTGAGAAAATTTATCAATCACCTTATTGTTAAAGTCAGGAATATCTATAATAAAGTCTCTTTCTATAGATAACATGGCAAAAACAGATAGTCTGTCTTGGAGCATTGTGTTGCGCAAGAAAGTTTTTACCCTTTTTTAAAGTTGAAAAGCAACGTTCTGCTTCAGAAGTTGACATGGGAACGGTAACAATAATTTTAAGCAGTAATACATATTCAGAGAAATTAGTGACAAGATTTGTGTCAATCAAAAATGACAATAATGGAATGGCTCCTGATACTGTCCTAATTTCATTTCTTCGATAAATTAACTGGAGTTCCGTTTTCAATTTCTTTCTGTCCAGAAAAGGGTAAGCTTTAATTATTGATGTCAGATATTCAACAGGAAATTCTTTATCGTATTCGGGAAACTTGTCTGAAAGAAACAAATTAGCGGCAGATAGATGACCTACGAAGTCAAATTGTTCTTTCGTTTTCATAAGGATGACATCACATACTTCTTTGGCTTCTCTTATTCTACTGTTATGATTAGTTTGATGTTTTCTCTTCCGAGGTAGTTGAATTTCTGATTCTGAGGTCACAGTCTCAATGTTTTCTTTGAGTTGCTCCATGTTCGACTGGAAGCTATTAATATGACATTTAATCTGAGCTGGATCAATTGCCCTTTTTTGAATTTGGTTATGACGCCCCGGTGGCGCAGTGGTCTAAGCGATGGCCTCTGATCATTCGTTCGAACGGGGTCAGGGTTCGAATCCCGGTGAGGCATGGATGTTGTGTTTGTCTTACGGCACTGGCTCTCTCCCTTCCCTGGAACCAGTGACCCTAAATTAGGGACGGGAGACTGCTTATAGCCCATTGAGTTGCTCACGGTGGTCTTTAAACCTTCAATCAAAAAAAAAAAAAAAAAGAATTTGGTTGTATGAGGATGTAGCACGTGACGTCATCGAGAAATTTCAGTGAAGTGGCAAGAGTCCCTGCAAGCTCCTGAAGGACAAGCATAGCTGGCTGTCTTGCACTTAGTGTGTAAAGTGTATTCATTAGCGGTCGGTGTTTATAAAAATTTGAAGTCAAAATGTCTGGATTTTGTGGCATTATGAATTGCGGTAATAGAGGAAATCAAGACCGTAAGGTTTTTTTCAGGCTACTAGCTGGTCTCTAAGGCAGTACTGAAAAAATTTGCTTATATACCAAACGAAAGGAAATCGCTTCCCAGAGCTTAGAAAACACTTTTTATTGAAGAGTTAGACTCTTCAAAGGCGGAGAACCTTTTAAATGTTAGTTTTCACCAGAAATCAGTAATTTATGGTAAAGCAGAGAATCTATCTTTTACTTGTTCATTTTAGAGTTTGTCTCTTAGTCAAAATATTTCTTAAATAAACGTTTCGGTTTCCAATCGGCACTTCTGTGCACGTGTTTTTGTTTTGTTTTTTTCTCCAGGGACTTCTTTTCAGAAGGTTCTTGTCTGATCTAGGGGGTGTTGAAACTTTTTATAGGGTTAAAAATTAATTTGTTAGAAAACCTGACTTTTAGTCAGAATCAAATTTCTTGTTTTTCTGTATTTTTTAGAGCTTGAGCACACCATTTCCCTGACTCACTTTTTTTTTTTTTTTTTTTTTGCGTGTTTTCGGCTTTTCACTTTTAAGGTAATTTGGTTTTCTGTGTTGGGGTTTTTTAGTTTACTACTTTATTCTACATGATATTTCCTCCCCAAACTACCATTGATTTTATTTTTAGTACACCTGGAACTGAAGTACACTTTTGCAAAAAAATGCAAATCATGGCTGAAATTATTGTCCAAATAAAATTATTTTTGGTGTCTGATTCTGTTTTCAGGCCACTATTATGCTGCTAAATTTATTTACGGATAAATAGATTATAGCGCACAAATCCCAGCAAAATTTTTTTGTTTTTTTCACCCCAATTTTATGAAAAAAATGCTCATTTAAGGCTTGGAAATCGCTTCCCAGAGCTTAGAAAGACACTTTTTGTTGAAGAGTCAAACTCTCAAAAAGGCATAGAACCCTTCAAGGGTGAGTTTTATCCAAAATCAGCGATTCCTGGAAAGAAAGAAAGAAAATCTATCTTTTTTTACTCAGGTCTCCGCACCTGGGACAGAAGAGAACCATGGGCGCCAACAGAGGGTCACAGGGGTCACTTGATCCCCCTGTAGACTTATTTTTCCCTTTACTTTATTTTATTTTATTTTATTTATTACTTTTCTTTTACACTCACAGAATTGGGCCACAAGGATAGATGGAGTTTGGGGCGTTTAATTTAATATCCCGATTTTATTGGAAATTTGGAATTGGAGAACGATTACGTGAAAGCGGAAAACCTAGCAAACCGTAAGGTAGTACGCCCAAACAAGTTCCGCTCAGGGTGGTATGTGCTGAACTTAAAATGCTTGGCGTGGCTCTGCTTGACACTGTTCATTATTTTGAAAACAGTTGCCAATGTACATGATAATACATGACTATTACTAACATACACTTTCTTCAAGAGCTGCATCAATTAATAATAATAATAAAAATAGCAATAGTAGTGTTCTGGTGTAGTAAGTAAGTAGTAGTAATAGTATTAATCTTTTATTTTCACGAATTACTATTTTCTACATATTATCCAATCTTTAATTAATTACACTTGCCACCCCTTGAAAAATTCCAGCAGGCGCCCAAGCCTTACTTATTAAGGCAGCGTACTTATTTTCTCCATAAATTGCTGGTTACTCACGAATTTGTGATCGTACTAAATTACCCTGTAAAAGAATCCGACGACGAGAAATTGTTATATGCTTCGAAACTTTTTTATGCCTCGAACTGTTCTGCGGTAAAAGCACTTCGAAGACGAAGTAACCAAAAATATTTACTATTTGTACTTTCGGAAAACTTTTCGCATCACCTTCGAAGATACTTGCATTCAGCACATAAGGATCTTTCCCTTCAATCTCTTTAATGTTTTCCAAATACCGCATTTTGTACTCCGAAGTTGAACTTTCAAAGTAGGACGCCATCATTTCAACGGGGCTGGCTGTTCTTCAGTTACGTTACTAAGGGTCGTTGCTTAGGTGAGAGTCACGTGTCTGCTATATCCTCATAGCATATCAACATGAGGCATTATTTGATGGAAAATAGTAAGCCAGAAGATGAAGTCCTCGTCCTTTAACATATGCTTTAAACCACTGGCTTGAGCAATAGTAGACTGCTGCTTTGTACCATCTCTCGTTTCTATTGCTTCCATGCTTTCGACTAGTTCTTCACGATTCTCATACACAATGTTGACAGCTCTGGTACGAAAATTCTACCTAGTGTCTGATGTTCTGGGCAAACGATGACCAACTATTTCATTAACTACTTCGGTTTTTTGACGTGATTTGGAGAAAAATGTGCACACTGCTCCAAGATTGGCGAAGAATATACGAACGTTACGATTTATGGACGCAGCATTTGACATTACTAAGTTCAGCTGATGAGCGTGACAATGCACATAAGAAGAAAAAGGGTAGGGTTCCCTGACACGAGTCTGCACTTCTTTTCCTTTCTCACTCATGACCGATGCTCCATCGTAACTCTGAGCAATTAATTTGTTTGGGGTGTTCTCCTTTTGTTCATCTAGCTCTTTCAGAACACAAGAAGACAATGATGCCGAATTGTGTTTAGAAGGATTTACATAACGCCAAAACCTTTCCACAACCTTGTTGCGAACTATATAGCGGTAAACCAGTACCATTTGAAAAACATTGGAAATGTCCGTTGTTTCATCTGGAATGACAGCCACAAAATCAGAAGCTATTATTTCTTTAGAAATCTCTTCGTGGCAGATTTCCAGCATACAGTCTAGTAGTTCATTCTGAAATGTTTTCAAAGTACCCTTGAATACTGTAGCTTTGTCTATATGAGATTTTAAAGCATCGTTCAAATGTGCGTTAAAATCGAACAGTCCATGAAATATTCCAGAATTGGAAGCAGAGTTCGATTCCTTATGTCCTCGCAGAGCAAGTTCAAACACACCGCAGAATCTGATACAAATTATGAGAAGCGATAATACGTCTCTATTTATTTATTTTTTCATTTTGAAGTTGAATCTGTCGCCTGTGACGGGAATCTAGTTGGGACCTTATATTCCCTCTTCCTAGTACAGCCACATTCATTACATTATTTTTCTGTACAGAAGACACGTCATGCTTCTAAATTTTGTCCGCTAAATGGCGTAAATTTTTAACACCAGTTTTAGCCCATGAAGTTTCACCCGTGAACAATAAGCACTGGAAGCAAAATTCAGCACCTTTTATATCACAGCCACATATCCATTCATTCTTATTATATGTTTCACAGTTAAACTTTCTGATCCGTTCTATATTTTTATCTTTACAAGTTTGTGGTACTTTAAGATCTGGAATGGGCCTACCCGGCCTTTTAATTTTCAGTTACTGCTCCAATGAATGAGAGGCGAACGAATGTTTCAGTAAATAATGAACAGTATTCATGTTTAAAAAGAGAACATTGCAACACTTTATATTTCATTAGAATTTATAAATAAATACTTATCACTTTATCCTGGAAGTTATAAGCAAAATGAAACTACAGACCACACCAAGACAGCCACAAAAATCTCGACAGAAAAAACGTGGAGGAATGCTTCTCTACTTGTTCTCTACTTGTTTGTTTAATCGGGGAGGCGACGATAGTCACGACACAAGAACGCGTGGGCCAGTTTTCCATATGCTCCAATGAGGTTGTAGCAGACACGTGACTTTAGCATGGCAACGAGCCTTAGTAACGTAAGTGAAGAACAACCAGTCCCTGTTGAAATGATGGCGTCCTACTTTGAAAGTTTAACTTTTTTTTTTTTTTTTTTTTTTTTTTTTGATTGGAGGTTTAACGACCACCGTGAGCAACTCAATGGGCTATAAGCAGTCGCCCGTCCCTAATTTAGGGTCACTGGTTCCAGGGAAGGGAGAGAGCCAGTGCCGTAAGACAAACACAACATCCATGCCTGACCGGGATTCGAACCCGGACCCCTTACGGACGAATGATCAGAGGCCAACGCCTTAGACCACTGCGCCACCGGGGCGGCGAAAGTTTGACTTCCGAGTACAAAAGTGTTTCTCTTAGTTCTGGGAAACGTTTTCCAAGACTTAGAAAAATTTAGAGCAAAATCTGTTTATCAACGCAAAATTGTGGTGAAAAAAAACAATAATTTTGATTTGCGCCCTACGTTACTTATCCGTAAATAAATTTAGCAGCATAATCCCAGTCTGTAAACAAACCTAGACACCAAAAAAAAAAAAAAAAAAAAAAAAAAAAAAAAGAATTCATTTGGAAATAATTCTATCCATTATTTGCATTTTTCCACAAAAGTGTACTTCAGCTCCAGTTAAAAATCCAGGTTACTAAAAATAAAATCAACGGTGGTTTGGGAGGAAATATATAGAACGAAATATTAAAGTAAAAAGCAAAAATCTCCCAACACTGAGAGCCAAATAATCTTAAAAGTGAAAATACTAAGTGAAAAGCCGAAAATTCGAAAAAAAAGTGGGTCAAGCTCTCCTAAAAAATCTAGAACAGCCGAAGAGATTTGATTCTGACTAACAGTCAGATTGGCTAACAAACTAACTTTCAGCTCTCTAAAAAGTTTCAACACCTCCTTGATCAGTCAGGAACCTTCTGAACAGAAATCCCTGAAATTGAAAAACCCAAGCGCACAGAAGTGCAGATTGGATCCCGAAGTGTTGATTTAGGAATTTTTTTGACAAAGAGACAAACTCTGAAGGGTGTTCTATCAGAAAATAGTCAGTAGCAATAAAACCTACGCAAAACAAAAGCCAACACCTTTTAAATTCAACTTTAAAACTTCGAATCAACAAATGAAACGACTGGCCCAATAAGTACAAGCACTGCACGCCAAGAGTATTTGAACAAGTAAAATATAGGTTCCCAGCCTTACCAGAAATCACTGACTTATAGATAAAACTAACCTTTAACGAAATCACTTAATCTCGATTTCTGTTATAGTGCTCCTTGTTGTATCTCTTGATGAGAACAACACAATTAATTTAGTTACCTACTAACCTTCCTTTATTTTTACAATGCATTTAAGTATACCTGCATTCTATTTTCTTTATTTCATGATATATGCCACGTCGTTTGACAATTTGATGCCACGTGACCTAATGTCATATTAATATCTGATAGAATTATGTTCACGTAACACTTTATTTAAACTTATTCCTTCTTCTGTATCTGATGATGGGTTCCAGGGAAACCCGAAAGTCCTTATATTTGTATATACAATAAAATCTTTAAATTCAGCCAACGAATTTAAATTTGTATTGTGAGTGACTCTTGTTATTAAGATCGTGCATTGAAGGCAACTACCTCGATTACTTTGGACTATTTCTGCACGAATTTGAATTCTCCTAATAGATTTTTTACCTTTGAAGAGTCTAACTCTTCGATATTTTTGTTAACATTGATCGCTAATGATCGCATTTTGCACAATAACTGCAGGACAGCCAGCTGTGTTTGTCCTTCAGGAACTTGCAAGGACTGTTGGCACTTCACTGAAACTTCTCGATGACGTCACGTACTACATCCTCATGCTACCCTTTCGGCTTTGGGAAAGGGCTTCCCCAAATCTATAACGCGTATCCGCAAGCACCATTTCAGCCAAAGACCTTGGAGAAAATAGACTAGCAAACCTAATGCTGCGCTTCCGAAGAAACGAACAGCGAGACAGCAGCGCCATCTGTTACCGCGAGGAGTTGGTGAGAAATTCATAGCTTTTGAAAAGGCACATACAGTGCTTGATTCAACGCATAATATATTGTATAAACAGCGCAGAAGGAATATTCGGGCGCGAATATGAACCAACAGATTCCTAGATCAAAATTTAGTTAGTAAGTTCTCAATTTCGATGAAAAGCAGCTTTTTTTTTTTTTTGATTGGATGTTTAACGACCGCCGTGAGCAACTCAATGGGCTATAAGCAGTCGCCCGTCTCTAATTTAGGGTCACTGGTTCCAGGGAAGGGAGAGAGCCAGTGCCGTAAGACAAACACAACATCCATGCCTGACCGGGATTCGAACCCGGACCCCTTACGGACGAATGATCAGAGGCCAACGCCTTAGACCACTGCGCCACCGGGGCGGCGAAAAGCAGCTATGAAATAGAAAATACACCACTACATACAAGGAACACTTGATACGTGAAGTTGCAGCAAAGCGAATTTAAATTTACCGCATTATCGTTCCTTTCCTATTTCCCTTAATCACCCACTTTTGTTCCTCAAATTGTTTTATTGAAAAATAATTTTATTAAAAAGCAAATTAAAAAAATGTGAGACAATGCGAATACTTGATCTTTTCACAGGGTAGGAACACATATACATAGCTGTTTACGCAGAGAGCCTTGGAGGCCATTCACCATGTTTTGGGCAATCTTATTCAAAAAACGTTATTAAAAGTTTCAATTCATAGAAGAAAGAAGTTTCCAACTGGTGTTTTTCAGCAAATAAAAAAAATGCGAGGCAATACAAATACTTCATCTTTCCACAGGGTAGGAAAACACATACATAGCTGTTTACGCAAATAGCCTTGGAGGCTTTTCACCATGTTTTGGGCAATCTTACTCAAAAAATGTGATTAAAATTTTGAATTCATAGGAGGAAATAGTTTCCAACTAGTATTTTTCAGCAAATTAAAAAAAATGTGAGGCAATGTAAATACTTCATCTCTGCACTGGGTTGGAACACACATACATAGCTGTTTACGCAGAGAGCATTGGAGGCTTTTCACCATATTTTAGGCAATCTTATTCAAAAAACGTGATTAAAAATTTAAATTCATAGGTGGAAATAGTTTCCAACTGGTGATTTTCAGCAAATTAAAAAAAAATTTGAGGCAACAAATACATTTCTTTTTTCCACAGACATGGAACAGCAAGTCGCTTTTTACAGTGGTGATTGTCGAGAAACTGTATTTGTATTTTTAGTGCTCCCACGCCCAATTTAAAAATTCTAATGTCTCAAAACACGCTGTTTTGAAAATGTTAGTATCCCATGTTCGAAAACCTCAATTGCAAACAATCCTTAGGCCCCAAATCTGACTATTTGGATGTCGAACATGTGTTTCGAGGTTTGATTTTTTGAACATTGAATGCAAAAAATTGAAATGAACAAGAGGGGGTGTTCAAAAATTGTTAACAGTGCTATATTCAAACCAAAGAACATTGTTCTATAGATAATTATTATAGTTTGAACATGATGTAGTATCCATATATTCCTTCATATTGGTACAAAGCACCATCTCTGCAACTCCAGCCAGTCGCGTTTCTTCGTTGCTCCGAATTTTCGTCTAGTTTGGCGATTTCTGAGCCATTTTTCCAGCTGAAAGTTCTCCGCTACGTGTATGAAGTTCGTATTAATGTTTTGAATTCACTTACCGGGTCGGTGAGTTGCTTATTTTTCATATTTCTTCGTTTTTTTACGTGCTCGTACATCAGTTTTGCTTATTTTCTGCCCGTCACCCTTCCCGTTGAGGACTTGCCTGGACTGGGTGCCGACGCCCTTGTATTTTGCGAGCAGCAACTGCTGCCTGCTTCGGTTCTCACTCGGTAGCTTTTTTGCCCTGCCTGCGTTGTTGCCTCGGTTGACCGCTTCTAGTGCTTTGACTTGTGTTGATCTGACTGCTGTGACGTCATGACTTCTACTCCTATGCTCGGCTCTTCTGTAACCGCACCGCTTGCTGGTTGCGTCAATGTTAACATCCGATCGTCTACAGGTGCTGTGGATCAGGCGTCTTCCTCTTTTGCTGGATTATATCCTTCTGATTTGGATTCTATGTTTCATCGTGCAGGTACCAATTTTACCATTACTGTACCTCCAGCCTCGGTTCTAGGCAGGTCAATGCTTTCTATTTTACATCTTGGTATTGTTTTTGATGCCCTACCTAACACACAACTTACAGCATATTCATCAGCGCTGTATTCTTTTTGCCATCCGATTCCATTACGCATATTGCTCGCAAACCCCGATCCGTCATTATTTATTTAGCTGCCTCAAACTATGTAACGCAGGTTTTATCCACTCCCATTCAGATTGGTGATCAGTGTATTTATGCTGAACTTCTTTCCCAGCGTCCAGTTTTGATCTCGTTCTTTCCGGTTCCAGCTGAAATTCCCGATTCTCTTTTGCAGAACTTTCTTTCGTATAGCGGTCGCACCGTTGGGTCGGTGCGTACCCTTCCTTCAAACGTTACTGATCCGTTTGGTACTCCCATCTCCGGGTGTCGCCGGCAGGCGCTCCTGATTTTCCCCTCAGATTCTGCAATTTCTTCCTTTCCCACCAAATTACTGATTAAACTTGGTCACCATTCCTATTCCACAAATGTTGTTACACCTTTCCATTGTTATGCATGTCTTGGTTTTGGCCACCATCAAGCAAAATGTTCGTCAGTTTTTGTGCCTCCGGTCACTGTTCCTTCTACTGCAACGACATCGGAAGTGCCTGTGTCTTCTTCAGAGCCTGTACTATCCCATGCTCCGACTCCACCAGGAACACCTGTGCCCACGTTTCATGATACTGCTTGCTCGACTCCTGTCTCTTTTCTGCTGTTGAAGTGTTGTCTGCGCCTTTGCCTGCTGGACTTCCTGCTGAATTGCCTTCAGCAGTACCGATATCTATTCCTCTACTTTATCCACCGTGTACACCGCCGCCTGTGTCTACTGGCTTGTTCACACCAGTTATTGCTCATCTCCATGACTCCCTGGATGATTCACATGTGGAGCCTTTTGACATCCCGGAACTTGCGTCTTCTTCTAGTGATGATGCCACACCATCGATTCAGCATATTGACTCTTCGGTGTCTTCTGTTGGAGAGGCAAGTGCTACTTTGCCTACTACTGCTCCAGTGCTCGATTCGTCAAGTTCCAGTGCCTTTTCGAGTGTTATTGTTTCGCCTAAGTCCTTGCCATTGGCTCCAGGTTTGGTGGCAAGCTTTCCCTGCCCTATAGATGGGTCCCTGGTTCCTACTGATGCTTCGTCTGCACGTCTTTCTACAACACCATCTCTGGTTTCAACTGGAGTCGACGATTCGATGTTATCTGAGCAAGACTTTCCAGGTGCTGTTCCCAAGAAGCGACGACGCCCTTCCCGTAAGAAAAATCGTAAGAAGCTCTTAGCTTCCTGTGAAATATCCGACTCGACTGCTCTGGATTTTCCGGATCAATTTGTGGTTAATCCTGATTATAAACTTGATCTTAAACGTGCTGCTCTCCTTACTCTTCCAGAGGTTTCCCTGGAACACATTTATATGCTCGCAAATGCTGATCCTCGTTATCGTGCTTTTGTGACCCCTACATGGGCTATGATTTGTTTTTTGCACGTGATCCGAAAGCGGCTTTTGCCCGTTTCTGCTCATTTTATGATACTATTGACTATGAGACTGTTTGTGCTTCTTTACGAGCTCTTCAAAGTGCTTTTAGCACTGCAGTGTCTTCGTATCCAGCTCTCGGACCGTGGCTTGTTTTTATAGACTATTATTGCACCCAATTTGAAAAGTTTTTCCGGATGTTCTCCCACATCTTTGTGAATTGTTTTCTCAATACGTGACTTTTTTCCTATCTTGTTCTCCGCTAATGTAAAATGTTAATTGCTTTCCTCCTGCGATTGTGTCCTTGACATTTGTGTACTTCATTCCCGGCTGTAAACTTTATGTCATTTCCTGTTATACTCTCTGTTACTCTATGTTACTGCAATGTATTTCTCTGTACCTTTCCAGTTTAATAAAGCGATTTTGAACTACAGCCAGTTTCGAGCTCTCGTAATTTGACTTCGTGAGTGAGTGTTTTCGTGTTTTGAGTGGTTCCTTTTGTCCCAGCCTTCAGTTAAAGGTCAGGGGCTTCGTTTTGGTTTACTTCCCGAGCTGGTGTGTGCTTATTTTGTGTTGTTTCTTCGTTTGTTTACGTTTTGACCGGGCCGGTTGGCCCTGTCTGAGCGCCGCCATTAAAGATGGCGACTTCCGGAGCTGAGGACAAGTTTCCCGACCTCACTTCCGATGGTACTCGTTCTTCTTCTTCGATGCCTGGCTTCCCTACGCCGTCTTCCCCTTCCGGCGGAGTTCAGCTGCCTTCCGATGATGCATTTTCGTGCTACCCTCCTGCTGTGATGTCACCGATCAGCTCGACTTCGTCAGCGCTCCTCAAGGATCCTGTTAACATGGACACTATTCCTGCTGCATCCCCTGGGCCTATAGCGTCGTGCCAAACGGCTCCACCTTCCTATTCAGCTGTGACCACAAAATCTCGTTCTGCTATTGCTGAGATGTACACTGATGCACCTAGTTTGAAATCTCACCTTCACCGTGTTGGGAACTCTTTCCAATTGGACATACCAGTAGCTTCTCCAGAAGGACAAGCCTTCACTACAATCCTGGATCGAGGAGTTTGTTTTGTCGCCTTGCCGAATACACCTCTCTATGTGTATGAAGACGCCCTAAAAGGTATGTTTCTATCTGATTGTATTCAATTTATGGCGCGTCGTCCTACCATTGTAATTGTTTATTTTACAAAAGCTGAATATGCTCACGACGTTATTTTGAAAGGTCTCGCTATTCGAGATCAGCATTTGTACCCTGATCCCGTTGCACATCGTCCTGTGAGTGTATCATTCTATCCAGTGCCACCAGAAGTGTCAGATTCCATGTTATATGTTGTTGCTTCTAGTTTGGGCCGTGTTGTCGGCCCGATACACACCCATTCCGCAGCGCCCGCTAAGCCGGATGGCCGAGTGGTCACCCGTTCTATCCAGGGAGCTCGACGAGTTGCACGGATTGTATTCCCTACACAAGATTCCATTGAAGCCTGTCCCACTCAGTACAATGTTAAATGTGGTGATCATGTGAGACGTATTGACGTGCTTACTCAATTTCACTGTGGGAAGTGCAAGGAATTTGGACATAATCAGACAGAGTGTAGATACGTCTCCTCTCGACCGCTTACTACTCTGGATCGTTTACCTCCTTCTCGGAACGCAGAAGCAACTGTCTCTGCACGTCCTTCTGCAGCATCTTCCACAACGTTGGATGCTGAGTCGGCAGTACCCCAACCACCACCTGTCACTGTTGCTCACGACCCTGATCTTCCATCGACTGCACCTTTCCGCACCCCGGATGTTCCTGGACATTCAGATGGTGGCAGCGGTGTTTCGGATGCTGAGGCTTCAATCGCAGATTCAGAGGATACCTATTGTAGTACTGGTGACCCTGCTCCCAGTGATGGATCTGTGGCAGACTCCAGATCTCGAAATGAGAAGCGACTGGCTTCCCGCGGTCGCGGCGCGAAGGCTAAACGCGGAAAGCCTCCTGGTCACTCTCCTCGTGCTTCAAGTAGGTAGCGTACTTCTCCAGCTGCGTTCAAAGATTATGAAATGTCTATGGACATTGAGGTGTCCTCGGGTGTTCCTCCCTTTGATGATTTTGCACAACAGCTGCGGCATTACAAAATATTAGAGCAACCTTTATCTCATAAGCAATATTATAATTTGCTCTGCTTTGATGTGAAAAGGCCTGCAATAAAAGCTCTTGTTCTTGAAGCGGGTGCGCTCATACCGTCTGTTCTCAACAGCTCACCCATGTGGCAGCGGCTATTCAGAGTGTGGACGAAGCTTCTGGTGACTATGGCGAACTTGTTGTAACGATTTTCCGCCAAGTAGAGAAGTTTAAGGCTGTTACTTCCACAATACATCAGCCGACAGTGGATTTGACTATTCCAGATCACGACGTTTAATTGCAGGGGTTTTGCTACCCCGGAGGTTAACTCTCTTGTGTACGAGGATTTGGTTTCTGCCCAGGCAGATCTTCTACTACTACAGGAGACTAACTGCGATGCACTTACCCCGTACCATTTATGGCGTACATGGCCATATACCTTTTTCCATGACTATCGTATTGGGAGACGGGGCGGTGTAGCAGTTGGTGTCCATCACCGTCTGTTGCATCGCTTCTCGTCTTATGCAGTTCAATCTATATCTCCGGGTCGACTACAATGTTTTTCGTTTACTATTGATAATGTTACCTATCATGTGCTTAACGCACACTTCCCGCAGAATGAATCTCTGGTTACAACCTTTTGTGATTGTCTTCGAGATGCCCTTGCTGCTCTCCCCGCTCAGGATTTTGTTATAATGGGTGGGGATTTCAACTGTACTCTCGAGCCTTCCCTCGATAGGTGTTCATCAAGAGGTGAATACCGTCGTAATCTCGCATCTTTGCTTTCACCTATCATTCACGACGTTCAGCTTGTTGACGCTTTTCGGCATTTACGACCAACTGACATTTCCTACACGTGGCATGGTCCGGTGACACTTGGCTCTCCATTGGCACGACTTGATCGTGTGTATGTCTCGACGACGATGACTCCGTCCATTACAGACGTGGTTCGCCTTCCTACGGTTTCCTCCGACCACTGTGCAGTATGCCTCACTGTCTGTGAGACTTCTACACCTTCTCGTACACGTCGCACGTGGACTTTTGATGATGAGCTTCTTACGGACTCTGGATTTTGTGCCGCAGTAAACCAATTTCTGGCCGATAGGCGTTGTCTTTTAGACTCCACACCGAGTGCTCTGCATCTTTGGTTGAAGGTTAAGAGTGATCTGCAGTTCTTTGTTCGCAATTACTCCTTTACTGTTTGCACCGAACGTTCCCAGAAGACTGCCAATCTACGAGGTCATCTGTCAATTCTGACTCCGGCAGACCCTCAGTACACCATGTATCAAAGTGATCTCTCTGCACTTCTTAAACCATTGGCACGGCAAGCTGTCCGGCGGATGCGCTGGCGTCATATCTCCTCGTCTGCGCAGTCGTATGAATACTTTGCTAAAATGGAGTCTAAGAAGCGAGCCTCATCCTCCATACGACATCTCCGCCTCGCTGATGGTACCGTTACCGATGATCAATCCGTCGTGTGTTCGCATGTTCGGAATGCCTTTGTGGACAAGTACCGAGCGGTACCGCAGACTACTGATCTTTCTTCTTCCTCGCTTCTTTCTAATCTCCCTCAAGTCCCAGCTCACCTTTGCTCTTTCTTACAATCAGATTTTTCCCCTTCTGAACTCCGAGAGGCGTTCGCGTCTCTTAACCCGCATGCTTCTCCAGGACCTGACGGTCTTCCACTTTCCTTTTACCGTGCTTTCTTTCCGTCCTTACTACCCTTTCTCTCCGCATGTTTCTCTTGTGCTCTTTCTTCTTCTGCGTTACCGCCGGACTTCACTGTAGCACATATTACTCTCCTGCCTAAAAAGGGAGACCTTTTGGATTTGACAAATTGGCGCCTCATTTCAATTCTCAACTTAGATTATAAATTCTACACTAAATTACTTTCTCGCCGACTTAATACTGTCCTTCCTTTTCTTGTTTCTCCCGACCAGTCATACACTGTGCCTGGTCGGTCCATTAATAATAATACCACTTTTCTAATTCTTCTTACCTTTCTTGCTCGTAAATTTTCTGAACCTTTGGCACTCCTTAATATCGATCAAAAATCTGCCTTTGATAACGTTTCTCACGATTATCTCTGTACTGTTCTTACTTCTTTTGGTTTCCCTCCTTCTTTCGTTTCTATCCTTCTCAGTCTCTACCGGGGTGCCTGTCTTCACGTTCGAACGGCCTTCTTTTTGACGGCGGCTGTGCCTTTCCAACGTGGAATCCGGCAGGGTTGTCCCCTTTCGGGACAACTCTTTGCCTTGGCCTTTGAGCCCTTTCTTCTTGCAGCGAAACGATCCCTTCTCTCTGCTATGCCACCCACAGTCGCTAGCACTAGGCATCACTGCTGTGTATATACTGCGTATGCCGATGATGCTACGTTCTGCTTGCGTTACGACCACCTCTTTGATGTTTTATATCAAGTTTATCAATCCTATGCGGACTTATCTGGTGCTACTCTTAATGCTGCAAAAAGCACCGGCTTATGGTGTGGATCGTGGGTGGGCCGTACCGATACCCCATGGGGTGCGGTGTGGTCCTCTTCGCCTCAGAAAATCCTTGGTACTTATATTGGGCATCCGTTTACGGCAGCAGCTGCTTCGTGGGATGCTTTACGCCCACGTCTTCACCGTACGGTGGGATTCTGGAAATCAACGCACTCGTACACTTCTTACCATCAGCGTGCTGCCATTGTACATCGTTACCTCTTGCCACTTTGTTTCTTTACCTGGTCTTCTACTGTACAGCCTACGTATCGTCTTGATCATATCAAAAGTCTGTGTACATCGATGATTTGGACCACAAAGCACTGGGTCGCGGCGGCGACGCTCAACCTTTCACAGGAGCACGGAGGCATCAATTTACCGGATGTGCACATATATTATCGTGCTCACTGACTTGTTTCTTTTCTTCGGATCTTGGTTGCTCCCACTCAGTCCCTTTCTTCTACCCTTGATGTTCTTCTCTCTCTTCATGACCCATCTTTCCCCTTTTTCTCAAGATGGATTCCTTCTCTTCTTCTTCCATTAATTTTCCTTCTGTTCTTTCTGAAGCTCTGACGTTCCTCCGCGCTCTTCCTCTTTCCCGGGCCCCTCCGACCACCACCCTTGATCTCTTGGATGAACCTATTTTCTTTTCCACCCTCGTCCATTCCTCCAGACAGTCTTTTTTCTTTTGCCTTCCTGGATCCGCTCCGGTATACTAACTGTTCGCACACTCGTTAATCCCGACTTGACCTGGACACCCCTTACCTCCTTATTTTCTGATTCTTCACCTTCCCATGCTACTAATTATGCTCTTCTTCGCTCTTCCCTAGGTTTTCTTTATCCATCTCTCGTCAATTCTCATGGCCTCGTCTCTGTCCTTGGTCCCAGTCTCCCTATTCCTTTTTTCTCTCTATTAGAGGTGTTTCTGTCCCTATTCTCTCAGTTTCCACTGTTTCCTTTTACCATTTCTTTCGTACACCTACCGCAGCTCCGCACCCAATTTCTGATGTTCCTTCTCCCTCTCTAAGGCCATCTGGTCTGCCTCTTCTTCTCCTCTTTCTGCACCGTTGGAGTTTAACATTCACTGGCGATATCTTCACCGCCGACTTCCTGTCCCTCTTCTTCTATCCCGTATGTCTCTCCTTTCTTCTTCCATTTGCCAATTTTGTGAGTCCATAGGAGATATCGACCATATGTACTGGCATTGTCCCATTGTGATTCCTGTTTTGCATTGTGTATTTCGTTTCGTGAACCATATCACTTCTCGCAATCTCCCTTTTCTCGCTTATTCCTGGTTGCTTTTAACGAAGCACCCTCCGTCTCGTTTACCGGACGTTTGCGCCTTTCTCTTTGTTTTGGTGAAACAAGCAATATATATCTATCATCTTTATCTCCGGAATGCCGCAGACTCTGCTAATCCACTTATTGCGAGTGACAGAATCCTCACCTATTTTCGCAGCCGTTTAACAGCTCGCCTCCGCCTCGAATATGCAGCAGCACAATCAACTAATTCTTTAGCACGGTTTCGTCAGGTCTGGGCGCAGGATGCCGGTTGGTTCCGGATTGATGGTACCACCATTAGTCTATCGTTTTAACCACTCAGTACTCCTTGCAAGTTGGAACGTGAGGAGTTTTCTTTGTTCTGTAGCCTTTTGTTTGTTGTTTCTTCCTCGCATTGTCGTGATTATTGTGCTACATTTAAATTGCATTAAGAGGATAATTATTTTGGAGCTTGACTACTGTGCCTCTGTATCTTTCCTCCTGGCACAGGTTATCCACCATGTGTTGTTCTATTATGGTGGTGCCCTCATGAGTTTGAGGACTCTTGTTTTTCGAATGCGTTCAACGACGTGTTCTAACCTTTTCATTGCTGTTCTGTGTATGTGTTCTGTAGTATATTTGTGATGGAGCTGTAATCTCGAGCAATTTGTATTGTATCTTGGTACTGTGCTGAACCATTGACTTGCCTCAGTATTACTATGTTCTATTGTACCATGTGCTAATGGAGGAATTGTTATGTATATATGATTATTGTTTATAAATTGTGCATTTTCTGGATGAGTTGTTTGGTGCCATGGAAATTGGCTGACTCCTACGTTTCTCACCATGATATAACACAGGGTTTGTTATGAGAATTTATCTGCTGATTTCCTAGTACTTCTGTCTTGTTGTTTGACTCTACCGTATTGTTGCATTTTGCTTATTTCCTTAGTGTTTTCATTATATTGTTTTTCATGTACTGTTCTGCCGCCGTTTTTGTTTTTTTTATTATGTTGCGTAATGCGCAAACTTTCAGTGCATTGTATAGCAGAAGAGTTTTCTTAGTGCCCACGTGTTTTATCTGTTAATCACTTGCATAGCTCCTTGCATGTGGCATTTTTTTTATTTTTCTGGTGTTTTTTGAGATTTGCACATGTGTTTCGTTTTTTTCATAGTGTATAAGTTTGTTGTGTTTCCTCCTGTGATTTTGCATTGTGTTTTTTATACGTTGGTTACCTATGTCGACCACTATGTTTTCGCCGCCTCGGTGGCGCAGTGGTCTAAGCGATGGCCTCTGATCATTCGTCCGAACAGGGTCGGGGTTCGAATCCCGGTGAGGCATGGATGTTGTGTTTGTCTTACGGCACTGGCTCTCTCCCTTCCCTGGAACCAGTGACCCTAAATTAGGGACGGGCGACTGCTTATAGCCCATTGAGTTGCTCACGGTGGTCGTTAAACCTCCAACCAAAAAAAACTATGTTTTCCTATAATATTTGCACCATGTTTTGGTCTATTCATGAGAGATTGTTGACAATGTATCGCCATTTAAATCTTTTAACTTTATGTTTTTTCCGAGGCTAGTTTTGCTCCGACATATGTCGTTCTCATATATTGTTATCACATTACTCCTTGAGGTACGCTATGTGTTCTTATTCCTTTAGCTTAATGTTTTGATTTCTATGTGTACAATTGTACACACTGTGATAATTTCTCATCCGTTTTAACTTTCTGGTTTATTTCCGGATGGGGGTCCTGCTCCGGCATTTGTAATTATTCATGTTTGTTCTCAAGTTATTTCTCATGTTTTAACAGCGTGTATGAATCTGTAATGTTTTTCGACCAATAAAGATTGTTTGAACTACAGCCAGTCACGTTTCTTCTTGCTCCCGAGTTTTCGTCTAGTTTTGCAGTTTCTGAGCCCTTTTTCCAGCTGAAAGTTCTCCGCTACGTGTATGAAGTTCATCTTGGTGTTCTGAATTCACTTACTGGGTCGGTGAGTTGCTTATTTTTCATATTTCTTCGTTTTTTTACATGCTCGTACATCAGTTTTGCTTATTTTCTGCCCGTCACCCTTTCCGTTGCGGACTTGCCTGGACTGGGTGCCGACGCCCTTGTATTTTGCGAGCAGCAACTGCTGCCTGCTTCGGTTCTCACTCGGTAGCTTTTTTGCGCTGCCTGCGTTGTTGCCTCGGTTGACCGCTTCTAGTGCTTTGACTTGTGTTGATCTGACTGCTGTGATGTCATGGCTTCTACTCCTATGCTCGGCTCTTCTGTAACCGCACCACTTGCTGATTGCGTCAATGTTGACATCCGATCGTCTACATGCGCTGTGAATCAGGCGTCTTCCTCTTTTGTTGGATTATATCCTTCTGCTTTAGATTCTATGTTTCATCGTGCAGGTACCAATTTTACCATTACTGTACCTCCAGCCTCGGTTCTAGGCAGGTCAATGCTTTCTATTTTACAACTTGGTATTGTTTTTCATGCCCTGCCTAACACACAACTTACAGCTTATTCATCAGCGCTGTATTCTTTGTTGCCATCCGATTCCATTACGCATATTGCGCGCAAACCCCGATCCGTCATTATTTATTTAGCTGCCTCAAAATATGTAACGCAGGTTTTATCCACTCCCATTCAGATTGGTGATCAGTGTATTTATGCTGAACTTCTTTCCCAGCGTCCAGTTCTGATCTCGTTCTTTCCGGTTCCAGCTGAAATTCCCGATTCTCTTTCGCAGAACTTTCTTTCGTATAGTGGTCGCACCGTTGGGTCGGTGCGTACCCTTCCTTCAAACGTTACTGATCCGTTTGGTACTCCCATCTCCGGGTGTCGCCGGCAGGCGCTCCTGATTTTCCCCTCAGATTCTGCAATTTCTTCCTTTCCCACCAAATTACTGATTAAACTTGGTCACCATTCCTACTCGTAAATGTTGTTACACCTTTCCATTGGTACGCATGTCTTGGTTTTGGCCACCATCAAGCAAAATGCTAGTCAGTTTTTGTGCCTCCGGTCACTGTTACTTCTACTGCAACGACATCGGAAGTGCCTGAGCCTTCTTTTTTTTTTTTTTTTGATTGGAGGTTTAACGACCACCGTGAGAAACTCAATGGGCTATAAGCAGTCGCCCATCCCTAATTTAGGGTCACTGGTTCCAGGAAAGGGAGAGAGCCAGTGCCGTGAGACAAACACAACATCCATGCCTCACCATAATTCGAACCCGGACCCCTTACGGACGAATGATCAGAGGCCATCGCTTAGACCACTGCGCCACCGGAGCGGCCCTGTGCCTTCTTCGGAGCCTGTACTATTCCATGCTCCGACTCCACCAGGAACTCCTGTGCCCACTTTTCATGATGCTGCTTGCTCGACTCCTGTCTCCTCTGCTGTTGAAGTGTTGTCTGCGCCTTTGCCTGCTGGACTTCCTGCTGAATTGCTTTCAGCAGTACCGATATCTATTCCTCTACTTTCTCCACCGTGTACACCGCCACCTGTGTCTACTGGCTTGTTCACACCAGTTATTGCTCATCTCCATGACTCCTGGATGATTCACATGTGGAGCCTTTTGACATCCCAGAACTTGCGTCTTCTTCTAGTGATGATGCCACACCATCGATTCAGCATAATGACTCTTCGGTGTCTTCTGTTGGAGAGACAAGTGCTATTTTGACTACTACTGCTCCAGTGCTCGATTCGTCGAGTTCCAGTGCCTTTTCGAGTGTTATTGCTTCGCCTAAGCCCTTGCCATTGGCTCCAGGTTTGGTGGCAAGCTTTCCCTACCCTACAGTTGGGTCCCTGGTTCCTACTGATGCTTCGTCTGCACCTCTTTCTACAACACCATCTCTGGTTTCAACTGGATCGACGATTCGATGTTATCTGAACAAGACTTTCAAGGTGCTGTTCCTAAGAAGCGACGACGCCCTTCCCGTAAGAAAAATCGTAAGAAGCTCTTAGCTTCCTGTGAAATATCCAACTGGACTGCTCTGGATTTTCCGGATCAATTTGTGGTTAATCCTGATTACAAACTTGATCTTAAACGTGCTGCTCTTCTTCCTCTTCTAGAGGTTTCCCTGGAACACATTTATATGCTCACAAATGCTGATCCTCGTTATCGGGCTTTTGTGACCCCCTACATGGGCTATGATTTGTTTTTGCACGTGATCCGAAAGCGGCTTTTGCCCGTTTCTGCTCATTTTATGATACTATTGACTATGAGACTGTTTGTGCTTCTTTACGAGCTCTTCAAAGTGCTTTTAGCACTGCAGTGTCTTCGTATCCAGCTCTCGGACCGTGGCTTGTTTTTATAGACTATTATTGCACCCAATTTGAAAAGTTTTCCGGATGTTCTCCCAAATCTTTGTGAATTGTTTTCTCAATACGTGACTTTTTTCCTAACTTGTTCTCCGCTAATGTAAAATGTTAATTGCTTTCCTCCTGCGATTGTGTCCTTGACGTTTGTGTACTTCGTTCCCGGTTGTATACTTTATGTCATTTCCTGTTATACTCTCTGTTTCTCTATGTTACTGCAATGTATTTCTCTGTACCTTTCCAGTTTAATAAAGCGATTTTGAACTACAGCCAGTCACGTTTCTTCTTGCTCCCGAGTTTTCGTCTAGTTTTGCAGTTTCTGAGCCCTTTTTCCAGCTGAAAGTTCTCCGCTACGTGTATGAAGTTCATCTTGGTGTTCTGAATTCACTTACTGGGTCGGTGAGTTGCTTATTTTTCATATTTCTTCGTTTTTTTACATGCTCGTACATCAGTTTTGCTTATTTTCTGCCCGTCACCCTTTTCCGTTGC
The DNA here is from genome assembly GCA_039090855.1 of Macrothele yani. Taxonomy (NCBI): domain Eukaryota; kingdom Metazoa; phylum Arthropoda; class Arachnida; order Araneae; family Macrothelidae; genus Macrothele; species Macrothele yani. Next base: position 124,722,970 of record CM076996.1, read on the forward strand.
GGACTTGCCTGGACTGGGTGCCGACGCCCTTGTATTTTGCGAGCAGCAACTGCTGCCTGCTTCGGTTCTCACTCGGTAGCTTTTTTGCGCTGCCTGCGTTGTTGCCTCGGTTGACCGCTTCTAGTGCTTTGACTTGTGTTGATCTGACTGCTGTGATGTCATGGCTTCTACTCCTATGCTCGGCTCTTCTGTAACCGCACCACTTGCTGATTGCGTCAATGTTGACATCCGATCGTCTACATGCGCTGTGAATCAGGCGTCTTCCTCTTTTGTTGGATTATATCCTTCTGCTTTAGATTCTATGTTTCATCGTGCAGGTACCAATTTTACCATTACTGTACCTCCAGCCTCGGTTCTAGGCAGGTCAATGCTTTCTATTTTACAACTTGGTATTGTTTTTCATGCCCTGCCTAACACACAACTTACAGCTTATTCATCAGCGCTGTATTCTTTGTTGCCATCCGATTCCATTACGCATATTGCGCGCAAACCCCGATCCGTCATTATTTATTTAGCTGCCTCAAAATATGTAACGCAGGTTTTATCCACTCCCATTCAGATTGGTGATCAGTGTATTTATGCTGAACTTCTTTCCCAGCGTCCAGTTCTGATCTCGTTCTTTCCGGTTCCAGCTGAAATTCCCGATTCTCTTTCGCAGAACTTTCTTTCGTATAGTGGTCGCACCGTTGGGTCGGTGCGTACCCTTCCTTCAAACGTTACTGATCCGTTTGGTACTCCCATCTCCGGGTGTCGCCGGCAGGCGCTCCTGATTTTCCCCTCAGATTCTGCAATTTCTTCCTTTCCCACCAAATTACTGATTAAACTTGGTCACCATTCCTACTCGTAAATGTTGTTACACCTTTCCATTGGTACGCATGTCTTGGTTTTGGCCACCATCAAGCAAAATGCTAGTCAGTTTTTGTGCCTCCGGTCACTGTTACTTCTACTGCAACGACATCGGAAGTGCCTGAGCCTTCTTTTTTTTTTTTTTTTGATTGGAGGTTTAACGACCACCGTGAGAAACTCAATGGGCTATAAGCAGTCGCCCATCCCTAATTTAGGGTCACTGGTTCCAGGAAAGGGAGAGAGCCAGTGCCGTGAGACAAACACAACATCCATGCCTCACCATAATTCGAACCCGGACCCCTTACGGACGAATGATCAGAGGCCATCGCTTAGACCACTGCGCCACCGGAGCGGCCCTGTGCCTTCTTCGGAGCCTGTACTATTCCATGCTCCGACTCCACCAGGAACTCCTGTGCCCACTTTTCATGATGCTGCTTGCTCGACTCCTGTCTCCTCTGCTGTTGAAGTGTTGTCTGCGCCTTTGCCTGCTGGACTTCCTGCTGAATTGCTTTCAGCAGTACCGATATCTATTCCTCTACTTTCTCCACCGTGTACACCGCCACCTGTGTCTACTGGCTTGTTCACACCAGTTATTGCTCATCTCCATGACTCCCTGGATGATTCACATGTGGAGCCTTTTGACATCCCAGAACTTGCGTCTTCTTCTAGTGATGATGCCACACCATCGATTCAGCATAATGACTCTTCGGTGTCTTCTGTTGGAGAGACAAGTGCTATTTTGACTACTACTGCTCCAGTGCTCGATTCGTCGAGTTCCAGTGCCTTTTCGAGTGTTATTGCTTCGCCTAAGCCCTTGCCATTGGCTCCAGGTTTGGTGGCAAGCTTTCCCTACCCTACAGTTGGGTCCCTGGTTCCTACTGATGCTTCGTCTGCACCTCTTTCTACAACACCATCTCTGGTTTCAACTGGATCGACGATTCGATGTTATCTGAACAAGACTTTCAAGGTGCTGTTCCTAAGAAGCGACGACGCCCTTCCCGTAAGAAAAATCGTAAGAAGCTCTTAGCTTCCTGTGAAATATCCAACTGGACTGCTCTGGATTTTCCGGATCAATTTGTGGTTAATCCTGATTACAAACTTGATCTTAAACGTGCTGCTCTTCTTCCTCTTCTAGAGGTTTCCCTGGAACACATTTATATGCTCACAAATGCTGATCCTCGTTATCGGGCTTTTGTGACCCCCTACATGGGCTATGATTTGTTTTTTGCACGTGATCCGAAAGCGGCTTTTGCCCGTTTCTGCTCATTTTATGATACTATTGACTATGAGACTGTTTGTGCTTCTTTACGAGCTCTTCAAAGTGCTTTTAGCACTGCAGTGTCTTCGTATCCAGCTCTCGGACCGTGGCTTGTTTTTATAGACTATTATTGCACCCAATTTGAAAAGTTTTCCGGATGTTCTCCCAAATCTTTGTGAATTGTTTTCTCAATACGTGACTTTTTTCCTAACTTGTTCTCCGCTAATGTAAAATGTTAATTGCTTTCCTCCTGCGATTGTGTCCTTGACGTTTGTGTACTTCGTTCCCGGTTGTATACTTTATGTCATTTCCTGTTATACTCTCTGTTTCTCTATGTTACTGCAATGTATTTCTCTGTACCTTTCCAGTTTAATAAAGCGATTTTGAAGTACAGCCAGTCACGTTTCTTCGTTGTTCCCGAGTTTTCGTCTAGTTTTGCGATTTCTGAGCCCTTTTTCCAGCTGAAAGTTCTCCGCTACGTGTATGAAGTTCATTTTAATGTTCTGAATTCACTTACCAGGTCGGTGAGTTGCTTATTTTTCATATTTCTTCGTTTTTTTACTTGCTCGTACATCGGTTTTTTTTTGCCGCCCGGGGGCGCAGTGGTCTAAGGCGCTGGCCTCTGATCATTCGTCTGTAAGGGGCCGGGTTCGAATCCCGGTCAGGCATGGATGTTGTGTTTGTCTTACGGCACTGGCTCTCTCCTTTCCCTGGAACCAGTGACCCTAAATTAGGGACGGGCGACTAATTTAGGGTCACTGGTCATTCCAAATAAATGAATATTTATTTGAAATGACTGTGCATTTATTCAAACATCTTTTGTGTGGTTTTGTTGTGAGGCTACTAGAAAGAAACTCTTAAGTCCAAACATTTCATAAATGCTTCAAAATATAAAGACCTTTGCAGGTGAAGTAAAATAGTAAATCAGTTTGTGTCATGACAAGGAATTGTGTGTGTGATCACAAAGCTATATAGAAAAATTTCCTACATTCTTATTGTCCTGGTATGCTAAATGAAGTATTCACAACGATCAGGGCGCCGCCCCGGTGGCGCAGTGGTCTAAGGCGCTGGCCTCTGATCATTCGTCTGTAAGGGGCCGGGTTCGAATCCCGGTCAGGCATGGATGTTGTGTTTGTCTTACGGCACTGGCTCTCTCCCTTCCCTTAAACCAGTGACCCTAAATTAGGGACGGGCGACTGCTTATAGCCCATTGAGTTTCTCACGGTGGTCGTTAAACCTCCAATAAAAAAAAACAAAAAAACATCGGTTTTGCTTATTTTCTGCCCGTCACCCCTTCCGTTGCGGACTTGACTGGACTGGGTGCCGACGCGCTTGTATTTTGCGAGCAGCAACTGCTGCTTGCTTCGGTTCTCACTCGGTAGCTTTTTTGCGCTGCCTGCGCAGTTGCCTCGGTTGACCCAAGGCCGGCTAGAGTCTACGGGCCGGAGCCTGCCACGCCACCGCTGCCGAAAGGAGTCCGATCTCCAAAGATCACAGCGGTATTTTCCCCGCTATGAGCTTGTTTTGCGTCGTCGCTTAGTTAAACTTTTCTCCCATTCTTACGATTTCTTTTCCAAATACAGAGATACAGTCGACTTATTTCCTTAAATGCTACAATTTTAATATGTCAGCACAAACAACGGGAGTAATTTTGACATCGTTTATACAGTCACGAATGTTGACCTAACTTGTGTACACACACACAAAGAAAACAGATTTGTAAAATATAAGCAGATGAAATGATGTACATAATCATGCATTACTTTCCTCTTTTTTAATCAAAAACATAACAGCTGCCTAAGCAATTGATTTTCAGTACGCAATTTTAATATCAGGAATGAAGATAAAGTTCTCGCACTTTACTTTTCATTCTGTTATTTCCGACTATTTCAGTTTTACTTCAGAAATGAAAGATGGGATAATGAACACTAATTTCAGAAATGGGAAAAAAAATCAGTATTACCCTGATCGTTTTTTTTTATTGTAGGTTTAACGACCACCGTGAGCAACTCAATGGGCTATAAGCAGTCGCCCGTCCCTAATTTAGGGTCACTGGTTCCAGGGAAGGGAGAGAGCCAGTGCCGTAAGACAAACACAACATCTATGCCTGACCGGGATTCGAACCCGGACCCCTTTCGGACGAATGATCAGAGGCCATCGCTTAGACCACTGCGCCACCGGGGCGGCGCCCTGATCGTTGTGAATACTTCATTTAGCATACCAGGACAATAAGAATGTAGGAAATTTTTCTATATAGCTTTGTGATCACACACACAATTCCTTGTCATGACACAAACTGATTTACTATTTTACTTCACCTGCAAAGGTCTTTATATTTTGAAGCATTTATGAAATGTTTGGACTTAAGAGTTTCTTTCTAGTAGCCTCACAACAAAACCACACAAAAGATGTTTGAATAAATGCACAGTCATTCCAAATAAATATTCACACATCACCTGGATTTTTCTCGTCACCTTTACATAGGGCAAGCGGGGGAAAGTGGCCCATTCATATACCCTTTAAACACAACTTCACATGCTTCACACAGGATTTGGATTTGCCGTAACCTTTTCAGATGACATCTGGGAAAATTATTTCATTCTTATGATCCCTCACTTAACAAAAATCATGTGGAGTGTCACTGATTCATAAAACATGTACATATCCATAGGAAGGTATGTTAAGCGAAAACAACAATATACACACACACACACATCCATATAAAAGTCTGTGAAGTGGATATGACAAATACATACGGAATTAAGTTTGAAACTGGGTGTTATGTTATATGTATACATATCCCTTTAAGCACAACTTCACAGAAGTCACACAAGATTTGGGGCGTCACCTTTTCAGATGGCATCTGGAAAAATTATTTCATTCTTATTATCCCCCACTTAACAGAAAACATGTGGAGCATCACTGGTACATAAAACATACACATGTCCATATGAATGGTTTTGATGAAACATTTTACTGTTTCATGTTGCTAAGAAAGCTATTTTACAGTGGTCATTCGTATGTTACAGTCTCACGATAATCCAATTTCAGATTATTCATGATAGTTTTAAGAAAACGTTCGAGAGTTTTGAGCCAAGGTAAAGAAATATGCATTCCTGATTTTCTATTTCTACCGAGACAATATGAGACATTCACTAGCGAGTAGCGTTCCCCCACGGCAAAGTGAGTACACGCTTTGCCCCACAGTAAGCCTAACCACGTGCTTCAACATAAATAAACGATAAGCAATCAGATTCGTCTGTTTATTGTTAGCAACACAATAATACGACTCAATTAACTTACCTTTAATGTCGAAGTTTTTGTATATCCAAGAACACACTGAGGTCTGAGAAACAACACTGATTACTATCTTTAAAAACACAGTCTCAATCATTCATTACTGAAATGTGCAATCAAAGATACCACTCTACTATCGTCAGGCAGGCGTCAGGACTCAGGACTCTCGTACGCACTCCTCTGCTGACGTCATAACGCAAACTTTTCTGCAATGTTCGGGCCCGTCAGAATCTAGTTTGGCCCTGGTTGACCGCTCCTAGTGCTTTGACTTGCGTTGGTCTGACGTCATGGCTTCTACTCCTATGCTCGGCTCTTCTGCAACCGCACCGCTTGCTGACTGCGTTAATGTTGACATCCGATCGTCTACAGGTGCTATGGATCAGCCGTCTTCCTACTTTGCTGGATTATATCCTCCTGCTCTGGATTCTATGTCTCACTGTGCAGGTACAAATTTTACCATTACTGTTCCTCCAGCTTCGGTTCTAGGTAGGTCAATGCTTTCTGTTTTACATCTTGGTATTGTTTTTAATACCCTACCTAACACCTCAACTCCCAGCATATTCATCCGCGCTGTATTCCTTTTTGCCATCCGATTCTATTACGTATATTGCTCGCAAACCCCGATCCGTCATTATTTATTTAGCTGCCTTAAAATATGTAGCGCAGGTTTTATCCACTCCCATTCCGATTGGTGATCAGTGTATTTATGCTGAACTTCTCTCCCAGCGTCTAGTTTTGATCTCGTTCTTTCCGGTTCCAGCTGAAATTTCCGATTCTCTTTTACAGCACTTTCTTTCGTATAGCGGTCGCACGGTTGGGTCGGTGCGTACCCTTCCTTCAAACGTTACTGATCCGTTTGGTAGTCCTATCTCAGGGTGTTGCCGGCAGGCGTTCATGATTTTTCCCTAAGATTCTGCAATGTCTTCCTTTCCCACCAAATTACTGATTAAACTTGGTCACCATTCCTACTCCATAAAAGTTGTTACACCTTTCCATTGTTACGCCTGTCTTGGTTTTGGCCACCATCAAGCAAAATGCCCGTCAGTTTCTGTGCCTCCGGTCACTGTTCCTTCTACCACAACGACATCTGAAGTGCCTGTGTCTTCTTCAGAGCCTATACTATCCCATGCTCCGACTCCTCAAGGAACATCTGTGCCCACTTCTCATGATGCTGCTTGCTTGACTCCTGTCTCCTCTGCTGTTGAAGTGTTGTCTGTGCCTTTGCCTGCTGGACTTCCTGCTGAATTGCCTTCAGCAGTACCGATATCTATTCCTCTACTTTCTCCACCGTTTACACCGCCACCTGTGTCTACTGGCTTGTTCACACCAGTTATTGCTCATCTCCATGACTCCCTGGATGTTTCACGTTTGGAGCCTTTTGACATCCCAAAACTTGCGTCTTCTTCTAGTGATGCTGCCACACCGTCGATTCAGCACATTGACTCTTCTGTGTCTTCTGTTGGAGAGGCAAGTGCTATTTTGCCTACTACTGCTCCAGTGCTCGATTCATCGTGTTCCAGTGCCTTTTCAAGTGTTACTGTTTCGCCTAAGTCATTGCCCTTGGCTCTAGGTTTAGTGGCAAGCTTTCCCTGCCTTATAGATGGGTCCCTGGTTCCTGCTGATGCTTCGTCTGCACCTCTTTCCACAACACCATCTCTGGTTCCAACTGGAGTCGACGATTCGATGTTATCTGAGCAGGACTTTCAAGGGGCTGTCCCCAAGAAGGAACGACACCCTCCTCGTAAGAAAAATCGAAAGAAGCTCTTAGCTTCCTGTGAAATATCCGATGCCGCCCCGGTGGCGCAGTGGTCTAAGGCGCTGGTCTCTGATCATTCGTCCGTAAGGGGTCCGGGTTCGAATCCCGGTGAGGCATGGATGTTGTGTTTGTCTTACGGTACTGGCTCTCTCCCTTCCCTGGAACCAGTGACCCTAAATTAGGGACGGGCGACTGCTTATAGCCCATTGAGTTGCTCACGGTGGTCGTTAAACCTCCAATCAAAAAAAAAAAAAAAAAAAAAAAGAAATATCCGACTCGGCTGCTCTGGATTTTCCGGATCAATTTGTGGTTAATCCTGATTACAAACTTGATCTTAAACGTGCGGCTCTTCTTCCTCTTCCAGAGTTTTCCCAGGAACACATTTATATGCTCTCAAATGCTGATCTTCGTTATCGTGTTTTTGTGACCCCCTACATGGGCTATGATTTGTTTTTGGCATGTGATCCGAAGCGGCCTTTGCCCGTTTTTGCTTATTTTATAATCCTATTGACTATAAGACTGTTTGTGCTTTTTTACGAGCTCTTCAAAGTGCTTTTTGCACTGCAGTGTCTTCATATGCAGCTCTCGGAACGTGGCTTGTGTTTATAGACTATTATTGCACCCAATTTGAAAAGTTCTCCGGATGTTCTCCCCCATCTTGGTGAATTGTTTTCTCGATACGTGAGTTTTTTCCTAACTTTTTCTCCGCTTATGTAAAATGTTAATTGCTTTCCTCCTGCGATTGTGTCCTTGACGTTTGTGTGCTTCATTCCCAGCTGTATACTTCATGTTATTTCCTGTTATATTCTCTGTTACTCTGTGTTACTGCAATGTGTTTCTCTGTACCTTTCAAGTTTAATAAAGCGATTTTGAACTACAGCCAAAGACATTATGAACAACAATGAGCGAAACATTTAACTTATTTCTTGAAAATATCCATTTTTTTTATGTCGGCCGTTGTGTTGTATACATGTCTAAAACAGTACCTGACCCAAACCTGACAATATTTATTTTTTATGAGAACTATTTAAAGCACGATTTGCAACACGCACGCAACCAGCTTATGCTCAGGAACAGCTTTAATTCCTCGCTAATGGCGGAACATCCGGTTTTCAAAAACTCACGGAAGTAGCTAGGTATTTGACAGTCTATTCTCTCCACGGTCTTTGATTTGAGCTGTGTGTCGATGAGCCAAGGAAAATTGTGCCCATAGAGCGGAAAGGAGTGATGGTGATTCTGAATGTACAGCTGCTTGGCGTAAAATTTGCTTTGGGGTTAAGTTTGCAGTTAACTGAATAAAAATTTATTTCGGAAGTATTTTTCGATTATGGATTTGACATTTTTTTAAAATAAACTGATATTTCCCTTACATGTGGGTATTAATGAATCAATTATCCCGTGATATCTCAAGGGTAGAGCACGTGCTCACGTGCTCCTCAAGACGAGCCGTCACTGGTGCTGGCCACTGACGATTCGTATAAGTCGGTATGGGTTCGAGTCCCAAATAAGGCATGGATGGTGTGTTTGTCTTACAGCACTTGCTCTCTCTGTTTCCTAGAACGAATGTCTCCAAATGAGAGACAGGTGACTGCTTATAGTCCTTAGATATGCTCGCGCTGGTCGTTAAACACGAAAAAGAAGAAAAAAAACAGTCAACATTTGTTTCACAAAAAGCATGTTGGAAAAATAGTACAACGAAAATTATTTTTAAAAACATTTTTTATTAGAAATCTAAAGAAATAATGAGGAAGTGTAAATTTAAATAAATTTAAGGACAATATGCGTCCCCAAAGGCATCAGACGTTTTTGGGGACAGTAAACTGACTTCGAGAACTGTCCTCAAGAATTCGGGACTTCTGGTCAGCTGACTTAAACTTTTCGATGCCGCCCCGGAGGCGCAGTGGTCTAAGCGATGGCCTCTGATCATTCGTCCGAAAGGGGTCCGGGTTCGAATCCTGTGAGGCATGGATGTTTTGTTTGTCTTACGGCACTGACTCTTTCCCTTCCCTGGAACCAGTGACCCTAAATTAGGGACGCGCGACTGCTTATAGCCCATTGAGTTGCTCACTGTGGTCGTTAAGCCTCCAATAAAAAATAAAATAAAAATAAACTTCTCGATGACGTCACATGCTACATCCTCATATTAAATTCGTTGTCTATCTTGTTAGAGTTTTCGAAAGCTCCCACTTTTTAGCAAACTTGTGCTGCTTGAGCTCATCTTGTCTTGGGCTTCTTACTTAAACCGCACCGCAAGACATCGCTAACCGAATTTAATATATTGCCGTTACTCATGAGATATATCTAAAGACCTCGGCCGTTACTTAACTTTTTCTTTGTCTTAAGGAAGTTTAGTGAAGTTTTTGTGGTGAAGTGCTTTCACGTTTCGGTGAAAATTTATTCCAAACAGAATCGGATATCTTTCATTTCATACATTACGCATAGTGAAAGTTTGAATGTTGATGTCTCCTTTTGGAATTATTCAAAAAGTAAGTGCTATAACATTTGATTTCTATTTCGCTATCATTCCAGAAGAAATCAAAATTATTTTCTATTATTTTATTATAATTAATTTCTTTATATTAATGTATATCCGTTTTTCTATCACTTTCATTTATCTCAATAATTCCGATTCTTTTTGGAAATTTGACCTTCTGTATATTATTTCATTGATTCTAGTAAGTTACATTTTAGTATTCAATTTTTAAAATCACTACACTAAAACTTACTAAATTGAATTTCAGTTTGTTATATTATTAACTAGGCATGATTTTGGGAAGCAACTTCGTTACTTAAAGAGTGGGTTGTTACAGCTACTACTACTTTGTGAATAGTGACTTTCGCTACTTTTGTTATCTTTTGGTTAAGTTAAAACTGCAAATTCTAAGGATTTTTATATGCACATTTTTACATATGGCATTGAGAATCAAAAACAGGCAAATTTCACAAATAATTTAACTTTACATTTACTTAGCTCTGATTGTCATATGTAACACCAGAGCTGCTGTTGCATTGTTATCAAGCTGGTTCCAAGGGACCCATAGATATGTAAAAAGTGGGTACTTTTACAGAATCGAGAGATGTTGCCTCGCATAGTCAATCATGTTGTTTAGATATCTAAAGACTTGATTTAATTAAATAGAATAGCACTTAAAGAACAAAACATACCTTTGCATTAAAGATAACTTCTTTTAATTGACATAAACAGAAAACACTTGAAAGAATGTAATTGCTGAATGTGAGAATGATTGTAGGTAATATTAAGAATGGTAGTTCACTTTGTGAACAAAAGAAGGCATTCCATGGAACATCTGGTTCTCCGGGTGAAAAAGCGAACATATAACCTTCACTCTCGGTCATTTAAAGGAGTCTCCAAAAAAGGCTTCTTCTTGAAAGTGGGAGGGAATATTCACACCAGGAACATCTGTAAACTCAAGAGTTCCATTGTTTGCTGAGAAGATAAATAAGCACAAACACACTACTCTTCAGGCCAGGAACTTCATTCACTTCTGTGTAGCTTCTACTTTGTAGAGAGAGAGAGAGTGTTTTTCTGGCGTTTCTGTCCAAGCGCGAGAGAGCTAGTTGCATCAGAGCACCCTCTCTTGCCGTACAAAAATAATGTTTTCATTTGAGTTTTGCTTTTGGAGTGTCTGTCAGAGCATAAGTAGTGGTCTTACGCTAACAAGAGAGAATGAATATTAGTACTTACATAAGCAAATAAATGTAATGTACATTGTTCAACACATTATGTTCTTTAAAAGCAATCTTTTAAAAACAGTCAAGTACTGACAGTTAAATTTTATCATTTTCAACTAAATTTTATCATGATGGAACTACACAAAGACAATGCATTTTAAAGCAGTTCAGAACACTAGAGTGGTTTTTATTTTTCAAAACACAGGAATGATGACTACTCTTGAACAGTTTTTTTTTTTTTACTTTTAATGAACAATCGTTGAAGTAGACATACAACTTTTAGTAGAGTATAATCGTTCACAGTGCTCTCTTTAAATGTCAATTTGTTTTTTAAATTTCAGTTGTTCCAATATTGATTAAAAGAGTTGAAAGGTTTAAATAAATTAATCAAGACATTTGTGTATTTACATAATCTTGAGGAGTCGCCCCGGTGGCGCAGTGGTCTAAGGCGCTGGCCTCTGATCATTCGTCCATAAGGGGTCCGGGTTCGAATCCCGGTCAGGCATGGAGGTTGTGTTTGTCTTACGGCACTGGCTCTCTCCCTTCCCTGGAACCAGTGACCCTAAATTAGGGACGGGCGCCTGCTTATAGCCCATTGAGTTGCTCACGGTGGTCGTTAAACCTCCAATAAAAAAAAAAATAATCTTGAGGAACGAACGGTGTATTGTTGGCTGTTTTCGTTCTTTCCCTAATCCTCATGAATTTGACTTTTTCCAAATGGCATGTTAAAAAATCTGAAACAAAATGTGAATCCCAAAGGGTGTGTAGAATTTGTAATTATGGGTCTTTTTTTTTTTTGGGGGGGGTAAACGGAATTAAGCAAGAACATCATAAATGTAGCATAACGCTTTCAGGGAAGAAAAGAGCATTGCATACCAATGCTTTAAACACTGCTTGTAAATGATAGATATGGCAACCAATCGTCTGATTCATTTGATCGTGGGTGATCAAGGCCATAGAACGTCTAAAGCTTCTGTTTAACGAATTTCATTACTATGTGTAACTCTGTGTACTCATACTTAATTCTATATTTATTATGTAAAAATATTAATAAAAGGTGTATATTTTGAAGATAAGATGTCATAAAGACCCCCCCGGGAAGGTTTGTCCATCATCTGGTTTTTATCGCTTTCTGTACACCCCACTTTTGTCTCTAAGCCTTCTTGGTTGCTGAGTGGTCTGAGGTGCAAGTGTCGAATCATTCGTCTGAGATAAAACTGGGTTTTAGTCCTGGATAAGAAATACATTTGTAGTGTGTCAGATGGCACTGGTTCTCACCCTTCCCTGGAACCAGCGGCCCTAATGTTGAGCGATTGCTTATATATCACCTGTAGAGTTGCTCATGATGGTCGTTAAACCTCGAAACAGTGCAAAAAAAATTTTCTACAAATAAAAATACTGCATTTGTTCTTTGCTTTTTAGGAGCATATCGCACCTAAAAAGCATAGAACAAATAAAATAATTATGAGATAATTTTTTCATTCTTTCTCCAAACGTAGCATAACGCTTTCAGGGAAGAAAAGAGCATTGCATACCAATGCTTTAAACACTGCTTGTAAATGAGAAAAAAAAAAATTCTTTACATTTAGTGAGATGAATCTGCATCCACATTTCCACTGATCTGTTTCTGGGTAGAGTTTCACCATTTTTGTGTGTGATCTTTTTAATGTTCGAAAGGCAGAGTATAAGTAAAAAAATTGCTAACGGTTGAGCTGGCATTTGCAAGTCAAATAACGTGATTGGACATAAAGCACACCTTAAGGTGGTTCCACCTAAAATCTCTGCCTAATGTTTGCAATGGTAAAACTTCTTTACATATTTTCTTTGCAATCAATGATTCCCAAGGATGAAAATTTGCACATTGATAAAACTAACTTTAAGTTATGCATGGGATACTTAATACTTGCTAAAACAACTATAATTAAGCAATCCAACATTTGTCTACTGACTCCATCAATGTACAGATCGCACCATCTATTAACAGGTCTGAAGTATTACTCAAAGAAAGATGATTGATTTTTAATATAATTATGGTTATGTTTTAGCAAGTATTAAGTACCCCATGCTGTAACTTAAAGTTAGTTTTATTGATGTACAAATTTTCATCCTTCAGAATACATTAATTGCAAAGAAAATGTGTAAAGAAGTTTTACAATTAGAAACATAAGAGTAAGACACAGATTTTAGGTGGAACCACCTTAATCTTGAACAAGCAATATACTTGGCTACATACTGCCCGAGTGATACTTCAGGTTAATGAACTCTAATAATTACTCGTGTTGCTCTTGATGAACGTGTGTCAGTTGAATGTGAATGGTAATAGTGAAATTTTGCTAAATGGTCCAGACTAGCCAATAAGGAACTTCTACTGACCGATGAAAAGTAACTTTCTATTCACTCCTCACTTTCAAGGGTTACTTTATATTTGATTCTTATTTTATTGTTTGTATTACTTAAAGTTTGATGCCCAATGAATAATTATATTGCTGTGGGGTCTCGACATCGTGATTTTCACTGGCCTCTTTAAAAAACGTGAAGATAATGATGATTTCTTGTCGTAGTTCATTGAACAAGCAATTTGGACTTTGTTTTGCTATCTAACTAAACCTTGAGATAATTATGTGAAAAATTCCAATCTTGAGCTCATAGCTTCAACAACAGTTTTACCATTTACATAGACTTTACAGGAGCCACACTGCCGATCGCATTCTTTGTAATTTGCAAACAAAAACCCATTTTGGCGACTACCTTTATAACACTTTGGTGAAAACTTTAAAAAACCAGAGTAGCAGAATGTAGGCGTACGCTGTATGCAGATAGTTTCCAAATTATTAGCAGATTTTGCGGATAGTTTTTGCTTGTAGATTAAAAAAATAAAAATGTTATTTATAGCAATTAAAAACACTTACCCAAGACTTTACTCAGATTAATATACTTAGTTCTATTTTAACATTTGATTTTCACTTATTTTTCACATCTTCTGAGTTCTTTTGTTTTTACAGACGTTTCTGCCTTTTAGAATTTATCAAGGCCCAGGGTGCGATTTCAACTGGTAGTAGCAAATTGCTTGCTAGCAAATGCATTTTGCAAGTTATAAAAAGTGGTTCTAGTAAAAGTTGCTAGTGGAAAACTTTTGATTGTTTTAGTGTGAAATATCAAGTGCCAACTGCATTGTGTGTGGGTGGAATAAAGATCTGCGCCGTGAAAAAAATTGACGGCTGAACGTTCCTTCACCAAAACTTGAATGACTAACTGTAACTCATTCCTCGGTGAAAGCTGGAAGGCATTGGCTACACTGAAATTTTTTGACACTCTTAGACCCCCTCCCAAAGATCCAGACTTACGTTCACCAGGTCGCCACTGGCGATAAACTTCAACTCAAATTTTGAGTTGAAGGCGTCAAAAATGTTTTTTTCTTGTACGTAACTTGCACATTTTCGAAATATTTTACTCCAAATATACGGATCGCACAAAATGGCACAAAATTTGAGTTGTACGGAAGTCGGCCATCACATTTTTCATTCTGCTTTAACAGCAGAAAAAAAAAAAGGTTTAGAAAAAAGACAGGCGTCGATTTTTGATCACAAAGAATGCACCAAGGGATGGGTCATCGTGTGGGAACGAGGTTCACAAGGTTGCGGTGGGGATGAAAGCTTCTTGCCGGTGGTGGACAGCCCAACTGCCTGATTTGGGAAGTCCCACTGGGAGAAATTTTTATGAAAAAAAATTTCTCCAATTTTTTAGATAACCGTTCGCAAATTTTACAGTAACCAAGACACGTCACAATAAACTCACATGTAAAATTTCTTCAAATTCGATGAAAACTTTAGAAGTTACGCATTTTCTTTTTATTATTTTTAATAAATGTTCGCTGAAAGCCTGCATAGTCCATAGGAAAATCCGGAATCGGCAAGGTCCGGAGCTCCGGACGATTCCGGATTTTCGAGGTTGTACTGTAATAGTACTCCCATACCTGCGAACTACTACAGAATGTCCTTAGTTTCTACGGACATTCTGTAGTAGTTCGCAGGTATGGGAATACTATTTATTCTACGGACCTCGCTGTCGAAACTACGAATTTTCATTTTATTTTATTGTTTTTTGATACACGAGATTTTTAAGCACACGGGGAATTCCGTGTTTTTGTCATTGTTTAGCGCGTTCTCAGGATCAATGTAAAACTAAAGACATTTTGCGCGGGGGAGAGACGATATTTCTTGTTTCAAAACTTTCAAAAACGATAGTTGAACAGAGTAAAAGGCCGCCTCGGCGGCGCAGTGGTCTAAGCGATGGCCTCTGATCATTCATCCGAAAGGGGTCCGGGTTCGAATCCCGGTCAAGCATGGATGTTGTGTTTGTCTTTCGGCACTGGCTCTCTCCCTTCCTTGGAACCAGTGACCCTAAATTAGGGACAGGCGACTGCTTATTGAGTTGCTCACGGTGGTCGTTAAACCTACAATAAAAAAAAGAACGGAGTAAAAAATTCATCGTAGTTGTAATTTTTTTCTTCCGATGTTGCCTCTGTGTCCAGTTTCATTGTTAAATATAATTTTATTGCATAAAAGTATTTCAGCTTGAAACTATAGACAACAATTTGCGGAAACTGAGGTTAGACGCCGAAAAAATTTCCTCGTAATCTTCAGGCATCAGATTCTTCCACTAAATTGAGGAATTCCGCCTTTTTCGTTAATATTTTGGTCATTCACGAGATCAATGCACCAGTGAACATAATTTTTTTCTGAGGGTGGGGGTGGGTGGTGGTGGTGACTTGGTGTTCGTCGGAGAACGGAATTCCATCTTTACGAAAATTTCGAAAACGGAAGGTCAACAGAGTTCAGATTTTTTACGCAATCATTATTTGTTTTTTCTCTCAATGTTGCCTCTACCCAGTATTATTGTTAAATAATATTTAACTGTATAAATATTTGTATTTCAGCTTGAAGATAGCAGAAAAATTTCCAAAACCAGAAGTCGGATGGTGCAAATATTTCTCCCGTAATCGCACCCCCTCCCCGCTAAACGTTTCCACTCTGCTGCATTGTTAAATATAAGTTTTTGTATTTAAGCTTGATATGGGTGGGGAGATTTCCGAAAATAGAAGTGATAAAGTTGAAAGAATTGTAAAAATTGATGCATGGTGTTCAAAAGTATATTCTCAAAGTTACACCATTTATCTTAAATAGTTAGCTTTCATGATAATTAACACAACAATCAGACATCGCTGAATTGATCATAATTACTGTTTTGCACGTAATATCAATCACATCAGAAAACTTTAAAATTTCATCGCCCTGGTGTGGGAATCGAACCCGCACTCCCGATTTCCGGTAGAGTATGCTTTCCATTACATCACCCAGGACAAGGGAGTTCCAGGGCGATGAAATTTTAAGTTTTCTGGTGTGATTGATATACGTGCAAAACAGTAATTACAGTCAATTCAGTGATGTCTGATTGCTGTGTTGATTATCACGATGTATTGGCCACATATTGTGAGAAGAATGTTTCTTCCACATTGTATTGTTAAAGCTTTGATATGATCATGCACCCATGGTCCTCAGGCTGAAAGTTCTTTCGGCATGATGGATGAAGTTATTGTTATCAGAGGGCAGAAAAAAGAAAGGAAGGAAAGATATCAGCAGAAAGAGAAATTAAGCAATGGATGCTGTTCAACTGCAGAGTCAACAAAAGACAAACTGACAGTTGTCCGCATTCTTGCTGTGTGTTTTGATTTTTCACCCAGTTGAAACATTCAGCTTTTTTTCTTCTTCTTTGTTCTCATCTTGACATGAACTACAATTTTAGAGGCAGTATGATCATATGGTAAGTGGAGGTTCATGCACTGCAGGTTCACTTACTTGGATTTCCTGTCTGTCAAGCGTTGTGGGATTTAAAATGCATCTGGCTGAATTTTACTGGTGGAAGTTTCAAACTTAAATCTCGCAATGTTACCTACCATGCCCCTGGAGAATCAACTTTGTGTTTCATTAGTGTCCTTGTTTGTTGTAATGTTTTGTTGTGGCACATATATTTCTTTTTCACAAAGAGGTGCATAGTTTTGTAAAAAAGTGTATGTATGCTGTGCAATAATACTGGTTACTACTGACAAGGAGGCTCTTGCCAATGTTGGCAGGTATGGTATTCCTGTGCATAAGTACTTCTTTTTACACCAGTTCTGATGTTTACAAGATCGGCGAAGATTTTTCTTTTTATGTGTTACTGCTTTTTTTCACCTAACCGTCAGCAAATGATTTAGTTCAAGTTTTGTCTGTTAGTGTTGCTTCTGTAATACTGTTCATCCAGTTCAAATATAGTTTGTGTCACGTTTAAAAATACTATTGTCTGCAGATGGAAAAACTCAGGGTATTTAATTTGGCAAAATGTGTGGTAACCCCAAATAATCGATAATCTGGATGTTCTTTCTGATTTATGTCTGTGACTTATCACGGTCAGCAAAAAGCAAAGACATTTTTTCATATTATCTGCCTTCCAAAGTACTTTTTACTGTAATCAGTGTGCTTTTAACAGTACCTCAAGAAAAACATCCCACTTCCTGATTTCCGTGGAAGATAAAAGTTTCTGTGTTGGAACATAATGCGGCTTTTTAATGCCAATATTCACTTTTAACATTTTTCACGTTTTTCAAACTCCTTTTTGAAAAATGTGAAACAGATTCACATTAAAATACATAGGTGTTTTACCAAAATACATGTAAAAATAATTGAATCTGATAGTTTCTTAGACGTGGTTAAAAACTCTTAAGCTGCAAAACAGGCAGCAGCACATTAAAAAAAAACAAATGAAACCCATAAAATTTTTTCTATGATCATTTTTAGGAATTCCAATTTCTAGCTCAATTTTTTAAAATCAACTTTTGGTTATACACTGAGTGGCCACTTTATTATGACCACCCCCTCAGTACTTCGTAGGGCCACCTTTTGCCTTTAATACTGTGTCGATTCTTTGTGGCATGTACTCCACGAGATGTTAATAAGTGGTTTGTGGAATCTGAGACCATGCTTGATGAATAGCTCTTTCCAGGAGTGTGAGATTGCAGAGTTGTGAATCCAGCTGTCTGATGGCTTGTTCAACTTCATCCCACAAATTCTCAATGGGGTTGAGATCTGGAGATTTGTGGGGGCCACCTAAGCAAAGTAAACTTCACCGGCATGTTCCTGAAACCAATCCTGTACAATACGAGCACTATGGCAGGACGCATTATCTTGTTGAAAGTAGCTGTCGCCATTGGGACAAACCATCCACATGACAGGATGCACTTGGTCCGCAACGATGTTTAGATATGATGTGCCAGTCAGACGTTGATCAACACAAATTAAAGGGCCCAAAGCATGCCAGGAAAACATTCCCCAAACCATAACATTGCCTCCACTAGCTTGAATGGTTGTAGCAATGCATTTGGGTTCTATGCTTTCGTGCTGTTTCCGCCAAATTCTCACTCGGCCATCAGCATGGTGCAACTGAAAACATGATTCATCGGACCACATAATTTGTTTCCAATTATCGACTGTCCAATCCTTGTGCGAACTGGAGACGTTTTCTCTTGTTAACTGCAGACAGCAAAGGTGTTCGAACAGGCCTTCGGCTGCCATATCCCATCCGATGCAGTGTATGGCGAACAGTGCGTGCAGAGATCATTTGAGGGTATCCTTGATTAAAATGGTCTGTAATTTGCTGCACTGTTGCCCTTCTGTTGTCTGTTACCACTCAGGACACTCTCCGTTCCGCCCGAGCAGTCACTAGTCAATGACGACCACACGTTGCACGTAGAGACCCAGTTTTTTGGCTGACAGTCCAGTCTTTAAACACTTTAACAACAGCTGCTCTGGAACATTTCACGAAGCGGCGGTTTCGGTGATACTCGCTCCATGGCTCCGAGCTCCTACAATCATTCCACGTTGAAAGTCCGTCATCAAATTTTTTACCCATCTCGTCACCCAAAAATCACTTCTACTGCTGTCGCAAGCACTAAGATTTCCCTTTTTATACTAGCGTCGTCTTCTGGCGGCAACAGCATGCAGCCATAACTCATTTGCTTAAAACTGTCAGGTGACCACTCAGTGTATACATATCCATTCAGCAGACCAACAGAGTATTTGATATAATTTCATGTGTTGCTCAATGTTCCAAGAAGCTGGAAAAAACTGATGTGAACATCAGTAGTGCTTTGCACTATGTTACTGAGCTAGAGCTGGCTGTTTTAAAACCTGCAGATGAAGGGGCAAATTGGTCCTTTTTTAAGGGATCTTTGTCTCAAAATGATGACATGCCAGGCATCAACATTTCAAGGTCACCAAATCAGCACTGCATGTGATCAACGAAGATGTGTTGCAGATGATGAAGATATAGGACTTGGTTCTACAGAAAATAGCATTGATTTATTGAAAAAAGAGTTGCACAAAAACTTGAAAAAAAAAAAAAAGATTTAATAATGTCCAAACATCTGTTTTATGCAAAATGTGTCTGCTCTTTAGATGAGGTGCTATTTCTCAAATTTTCTGAAGGTTTAAACAATCATGGTAATGATGCAATAACTGAAATATGGAGCGTTTTAAAGTTTAACCCTGATTGTACTTTGGAATCGTGGCTTCAACTCAAAAAGATTCTCATTAGTGTGAATCCTAACAAAATTTTGTTTAACTTAAAAGATTTGTTACACAAATTAGAGAATTCAGATAATCTAAAGCCTTTTGAAATCATGAGAGATCTAGTAACTGCTTTTAATGGTACCGCCGTTGAATGCTCATGTTGAGCATCTTTGGTCAGCAGTTAGGCAGGCGGCCATGAATCGAGAGGTCCGGTGATCCCGTTGGGAGCAGCAGTGGTCAGGGTCGTTCAATAATTGGAGCTGGGAGGGGGGGGGTGTAGTGTCACTGGAAAGATCTTTGTATTTGATGTAACATGGTTATTATGTTTTTCCCTATCTTTGTTAGGTGAAATGTAGGCCAATGTCATGAAATTATTTTACTAAGAAATATTTCGCAAATTTATTTTCTTGCGCTTTTTGGTTCTGAAAACTTACTGTAGTCATTTTATGGCCAAGGTGATACTTCTGTGGGAATAAAACCAAATTTGCATATGTTGCAGGCCATCATCAGCATCGTGTTGTGACATTGTGCAAACAGATCGATGTGTCAATTATGCAGATTTCTGTTTGCTGTGTTTTTGTCTTCGAACAGTAGTGAAATGTTAGTGACATTTGAAGTTTCCGCTGGCATTCGAAGGTCCGTAACACTTATGTTCTGTGTTAGTTTGTGTAGATGACCCACACACATTCCACTCAGGATTATGTTCAGCTATTGGTTTTGTACTTTAGGTATAGTGAGAATGCTTCTCAAGCAGCTTCACAATTTCACCAGCAAAACACTGAAAGGCCACAACCTTCTATGAAAGCAGTCTGTAATTTAATACACCATTTCATGGAAACTGGAAGCGTAGAGCGAAACAGAACAGGGAGATCAAAATCAGTTACCAATGCGGACAAGGAAATTGGCGTTTAGCTAGTTTTGAAACAAACCCGACATTATCACTATGGCATGCTCAAGGGGCCGGTATGTCTCGTACTTCTGTTTGCAGAATACTGATAATTAAAACATGAAGAGGCCGCCCCAGTGGTGCAGTGGTCTAAGCGATGGCTTCTGACCATTCGTCCAAGATGGGTACAGGTTCGAATCCCGTGAGGCATGGATGTTGTGTTTTCTTACTGGGCTGGCTCTCTCCCTTCCCTTGAACCAGTGGTCCAAAATTAGGGATGGGCGACTACTTATAACCAACTGAGTTGCTCACAGTGGTCGTTAAACCTCCAATAATTAAAAAAACATGAAGTGCCTTCACTCTCTCCCCGAACTACACTTGTTTACATAATTGCTACAACTAAATAAAGATTTGAAATAACAGTAAAGAAAAGTTTTTATGCAACAGAGGAGGAAATAATTTTGTTCAGCACTGCTAATTACAGTTGTAGTGGCTACAGATGAACACACATGCTTGCTTCTTGTGGTTGGCACCTCGGTATTTTTTGCTATAAGGTAATGAACAATGAAATTTATTTACTGGATGACAGACTTTTTCACAAGTGCTGTTGCTGCTGAAAAAAAAAAAAAGTTGCTTCCAAAAGCTGGCATCTCTGAAAGTAAGTTTCCTTGGGAATTGCATGATGCAGTAGATGTAGCAAAGAATTTCGTAATTACATTTGTGCTGTTCTCATACTCCCCCTTCCTCTGTGTTCAGTGGCCAGTAGTGTTTTTTGTTTGGTTAGTAGAATTTAGACCTTATTAGCCACTGTA
The DNA here is from genome assembly GCA_039090855.1 of Macrothele yani. Classification (NCBI taxonomy): domain Eukaryota; kingdom Metazoa; phylum Arthropoda; class Arachnida; order Araneae; family Macrothelidae; genus Macrothele; species Macrothele yani. The sequence continues at coordinate 124,744,121 of CM076996.1, forward strand.
GCCTGCTGTATAAAATGCTTTTTTCATGCACATAGAGAAAAAATATATATACAGTAGGAGGAAAATTAATAGCAACTCTGGAGATTTTTGAGGTTTGAGTGTTGCTACAAAAGTAAATATGCAGAGAATATGGACAATATGTACATCATTGGAAAGCAAATTTTATGCAGAATCCAAATCAGGTTACAGAATGGGTATAGCTTAAATAGAACTCAAGTTATGAGCAGAAATGTGCTGCGAAAGAAGCGCATGTCGTGATGTGAAATGTCATAGTCGTTGTACAAGGCGACGGAGCTTTCTCCGACGTCCGGGTACATGCGATATAAAGGGCAGCTGAGGTGCCTGGGTTCATTCCTGAAGTTTTTGGCGTGCTCATAGGTAGTCAGTTGCATTGCTGTGTGTGTAAGCGTGCATGCTCTGGACTGCAGTGCAAATCTGAAGTTTGTCCTTTCCGATTACAAACTGTGTTGCAGGTATGGGAAGATTAGGTGATGTTTCACCGCGAAAGGCTTCCAGAATGGTGACATTAAGCGACAGTGGCAAAAGTAATGTCGAAATTGCCCACATGACTGGGGTGCACAAGACCACTATTGGACGGTGCCTGGCGAAGATCCGTGATATAGGTGATATCAACAATTGCAGGCTGGGTAAATGTGGCCGAAAAAGAAAAACAACGACGAAAACTGAAAGGGCCTTGCAGTGGTTATGTCTGCGAAACAGGTTCCAATCATCAACAGTTCTTTCCAAAGAATTGTGGAAGAGCTGTGGTGTTGCTGTTTGTCCTCGAACAGTGAGGAACAGGTTACGTGATGTGGGTCTGACGTCTCATAGGGCAGTTAAGAAGCCCTTGCTAACCTGTGTGCAACATAAGAAACGTGTAGAATGGGCTAAGGAACATAAGGACTGGAGCACTTATCGGTGGCGTCAAGTTTTATTCAGCGACGAGACCAAATTGAACATTGAATGTAAGGCCGCGGGGTGCCGAGTGTTTTGCTGACGAAGCGGGGCGTTGAATCCCTCTTGCACACTGAAGACCACAAAGTACCCAGCCAGTGTTATGATTTGGGGATGTTTTGCTGCTGCTGGAGTGGGCAGAATCCATGTGTGTGACAGCACTGTTAATGGCACAGGTGTACAAGATGGTTCCTTCGGGATGTGATTTGTTCCAGGGTCTACCATACATCTTCTAGGACGATTCGGCCCCATACCACCATGCAAAAAGCATTAAATCTTATGTGACGTCTTTAGGAAATGTTGTGCCTCTACCCAGGGGTGCAGAAAATGTTCAGGGCCCAGTATTTCCCCAGAACACATTTTTTTTGTCCGAAATTTCCCCCAAAACTGTAGCCGATTTCCATACAAGTTTAAGCGATTATTAGAGTATAAGTCGATGATCAAGAACTAACCTTAAAGCCTATTACTTAAAAATTTGAAAAAACAACAATAACTAATATTTATTCCAATGAGTAACTAGCTTTTCTTTTCACGAAAAAAATTGTCTTTTTTTTTTTCTTTTTTTTTAACACACGAAAGAATTAGTGCTCCAGGTGAATCTCTCCCCTCTAGCAGGTGAAAGTTTTAGGCGAGACAGGAATAGGTGAATCAAGAATTCTTTCCTCGCCTAAAATGGCGGAACCCATTAACTTTCGACGTACAAAGAATAGGCGAATCAAAAAGTAACCCGGGGCAGAGAAGCTGAAAAATAAACAGCTAAAATATTCTGTAATTAACTATAATTTATTTCATTCTAGCATGACGATGATGGGCAAAACACGTAACAATATTAATAAATAAAGGTAACTTGATCACGCTAGTTACGTTAAATGAAAACTTTTACAAAAAAGTTCGTAAGTTGGGAGCTTACGATCTTATCTTAGGTCTTCATCACGCCAATGGAAGACTAAGATTGTTGCCAGATTCTACAGTTGAATTTTTTTTTTTTCTATTTTTGTTGCCAAAACTTGAAATTTGATCTCGAAATCATCGGAATGTAGAGAGGAAATTCGGAATTGCAAGTCATTGAGTTGAAAATAATTTCCAGGCTTTCACGTAACAGAGGGCAAAACGATTGTCAAAAGAAGCAATTCGTTTTGCTTCGTTCCAGCGGGGAACTGCAGATGTGTCTTCCATTGTCAAAATAGACAAGGCTGTATTAGGATTGGCTTTCAAAACATCTTTTTTATGTTCTAAAATTCTATGGTTAATGCTCCTGTATGTGCTTCCAATGTATAAGTTATCCCCAGTAGAAGAAGAGATCGGAATGCAGTAAACTCCTGGGAGGTCCAGGCTTTCAACTTTGTCCCTATCCCTTTGTAGAAGTTTCAAGATATAGGACAAAGTTGAAAGCCTGGACCTCCCAGGAGTTTACTGCATTCTGATCTCTTCTTCTCCTGGGGATAACTTATACATTGGAAGCACATACAGGAGCATTAACCATAGAATTTTAGAACATAAAAAAGATAATATTTACAAGGTTAACATTTCACCACACGTTCCATTCTTTCTGCCGTCATGCTTGGTTTAGGCTTCCGGTGCGGTGTTCTATTTTTGGTCTTCAGGCTCTTTCAAAAGCTCTGCCAACGCTCATGTCCATGAAGTGCCTTGTTGTCCAGGTTGCAAAATTGTATCCTCCCCCTTCCCACCATCTTGTAAAAACCTAACTTTCGTTGCTAAAAACCAATTATTGAACACAAAATCTTTTGATATTATAGACAACTACAAAATGCCTATTTACAAACATACAAATTCCGAACGAAAAAGTTAAAAACGTATAAACAAATATTTACACACAACTCATTCCTTGGACTCCTCAACACCTCACGAACAACCAACCACACCCTAAGCCATTCCTAAATGGTGTGGTTGGTTTATGTTTGTAAATAGGCGTTTTGTAGTTGTCTATAATATCAAAAGATTTTGTGTTCAATAATTGGTTTTTAGCAACGAAAGTTAGGTTTTTACAAGGTGGTGGGAAGGGGGAGGATACAATTTTGCAACCTGGACAACAAGGCACTTCATGGACTTGAGCATTGGCATAGCTTTTGAAAGAGCCTGAAGACCAAAAATAGAACACCACACCGGAAGCCTAAACCAAGCATGATGGCAGAAAGAATGGAATGTGTGGTGAAATGTTAAAAGAGGTAAGCAACCTTGTAAATATTATATTTGTATGCACATAAATTTAAGAACAGCTGTGGCTTCCGCTATAGATGTTTTTAACCTGAATTTATATAAAAGATGTTTTGAAAGCCAATCCTAATACAGCCTTGTCTATTTTGACAATGGAAGACACATCTGTAATTCCCCGCTGGAACGAAGCAAAACGAATTGCTTCTTTTGACAATCGTTTTGCCCTCAGTTACCGTGAAAGCCTGGAAATTATTTTCAACTCAATGACTTGCAATTCCGAATTTCCTCTCTACATTCCGATGATTTCGAGATCAAATTCTAAGTTTTGGCAACAAAAATAGAAAAAAAAATTCAACTGTAGAATCTGGCAACAATCTTCGTCCTCCATTGGCGTGATGAAGACCTAAGATAAGGTCGAAAGCTCCCAACTTACGAACTTTTTTGTAAAAGTTTTCATATAACGTAACTAGAGTGATCAAGTTACCTTTATTTATTCATTCTAGCATTCCAGGCATCTAATTGTGCCAGATAATTTTAGAATGAAATTTAAATTCGACTTAAATCCTTTGAAAAATGCATGGGTCATTCGCTTTAAAATGTCCGCAACCGCCAACAATAATTTTTCAGATCGGTGCCTATAACACATTCGCTACCATTATTATTATTCATTTTCTATTGGAGGTTTAACGATCACCTGGAGCAACTCAGTGGGCTATAAGCAGTCGCCCGTCCCTAATTTAGGGCCACTGGTTCCAGGGAAGGGTGAGAGCCAGCGCCATGAGACAAATACAACGTCCATGGCTCACAAGGATTCGAACCCGGACCCATCTCGGACGAATGATCAGAAGCCATCGCTTAGACCACTGTGCCGGCGGTGCAAACCCATTAGTTTCGGAAACAATTATTAGCGTGACTGGTGGTTGCGTCGTACTTGTTACTCATGCCACGTTGTCTCCGCTTTGGCATTAGTAAAGTCGTTTAGGCTCGGTGAATCGTTTGCGAGCGGCAGTTCGCAGTACGTCACAGTCCTCACAACCTCTTGTATTCATAACGACACATTTTAAAAATAGATTACCTGATTACCTTGAAGTAAATTACTCATATTTTTCACAATATATTCGTTGCTAATAAGTCAATTTTTCATTTTATTATCACTATTATTATTTTACCCCCGGGCAAAAATTTTCCCAGAGCTGCCTTAATTTCCCCTGAACCACGTTCGGACATATTCTGCACACCTGCCTCTACCTTGGCCTGGTAATTCTCCAGACTTGAACCCAATAGAGAATTTGTGGCACATTCTCAAAAGAAAGGTGCACGACAGGCACCCCACAAGTAAAGTGGAACTTATTAATGCCATTACTCACGTTTGGAACAACTGCATGTCATCTGAGATGTTGGGTAACTTGGTTGACTCTATGCCCAAGAGATGTGCAGCGGTCGTTAAATCTAAAGGTCACCCAACAAAATATTAGGGACATTATTTCTGAATGTAGAAAGGGTCGAGAATGCCGAGCCTTGGCTTTATCAAGGACCAGCAAAACTCTGCATTTTCTCACTTCCATAAAGACCTAGTTAGAAATGGGTTTCTGAAGTCAATTTTTGATGTTTGAAGTCAACTTATACAGCATAAAGGTAAAGTCAGGAATACATATTATACATCATTTTAAAGGAAATTTTATGCTAAATTCAAATATTTTTACAGAATGTTATTAACAGTAGTAGAAGTTAAGTTCCATGTAAAAGTACAGCATCTAGTCATAAAAAGCAAATAATAGTGGAATTTGTGAAATTAGTGTACAATGCATTTAACAAAAATTACTGTACGGTACATTATTGAAACTTGCAGGACACTTGAAATAACTTACCAACAAGCAAAATACGCTTCAATATTTAATTGGATAACCAAAGTTTCTTAGTAACAAAGTGCACCTTCTGGGCATGGAACTAATGAGCTTCTCTAGTTGTCCATTGGTGATAACATGGTGCCATATGGCCATAACAGACTCACTTAAAAATGCTGTTTTAGATGTGGGTCCATGTTGACGGCAGAGTAGCAGAATGTAGATGTACGCTGTACGCCGATAGTTTCAAAATTATTAGCAGATTTTGCAGATAGTTTTTGTTTGTAGATTGAAAAAATAAAAATGTTATCTACAGCAATTAAAACACTTACTCAAGGCTTTACTCAGATTAGTACACTTAATCGTATTTTAACTTGAAGAACTTACACTTATTTTTCATATCTCGTGAGTTCTTATGTTTTGCAGACGTTTCTGGACTCTAGATTTTATCAACATCTGTTATCAATGTATAGAAACTGTATCAAAGCTTTCGTTTACACAAATAATTTAAATTTTATTGCCAGGTTCTTGCATTTGCCAGTTATTAAATTTAAATGATCTCATCATGTATTTTCAAGTCTAATATTTTTTAATTAAGTTGTTGAAAATGCAATATTTGTAATTTTTGAAGGTTCATTAGTGGAACTGTTTTTCTTGATGTAAAAGCTTTCTTTAATTAGTCTCTTGTTTTTATGAGGTTCATAATCCAATATTTTAATATTTTGCCATAAAGGTCCGTTTCACACACATTGCTGCACATTCAATTGTAATATACATATATGTTGTCCTCATTGGAATCTGTAATGAACTAACAATTATTTATTGTTTTTATTAACTGTTCTTTAAACCATCTTATTCAACTATTACTGTGGTTTGCGCTTCTTGGGTTTGCAGCAAGTTTTCTGCTTCAGTGGTTGTGTACGCAGATACATTTTATTTTTATACAAGTCTGGTTGATGGATCTTTTGCTTCAATCTCACCCACAGATTATCTATGGGATTAAGATCAGGTGACTGTGCCAGCCACTGAAGTTTTCTTATAACTTTTCTATTAAACCACTCGTCAACCAACTTAGACCATTCACATGGCACGTTATCGTCCTGAAAGGTAAAATTCCACAAACCCATGTCTTGTGCAGATGGTAGCAGTTTGGACTCCAAATTATCCACATATTGAGATACATTCAATGTGCCATCAATAATGTGCAGACGGCCAGCACCACTAGCTGAAATACAGGACCATAACATCATCGAATGTGGGTGCTTGGTTGTTGGCTGGGGCAGCGTGCCTTATATCTTTCACCAGCCCAACGACATACATAATTATTTCCATTATTAGCGGAAATAGTAACAGTTGTTTCATTACTGAAAATAACATTTTCCCATTCATCAACAGTCTAATTCTTGTGTGCTTTGGCCCAAGCAATTATTTTGAGCCATTGTTGTTCAGTAAGGAAAGGTTTTCGTGCAGTCAGTCCATTTTCTTGTAGCCTACGACAAACTGTACATGCAGATGAAATAATGCCTATTTCATTCTCCCACTCATTTCTTAAATCAGTAGCTGTTTTAAACCTTGATATTAAGGAACTACGAATCAACATGCGATCATCACTTCAGCACACAGCGTTGGTGGACCTGTTTCTTTTTCTGTTTCCCACACATCCAGTTTCTGTAAACTCTTTTAATGGTGCACAAGACACTGGAATGATCACAGCTGCATTTAACAGCAATTTTGGCACCGTGTTATCACCAATGACCAACTAGAGAAGCTCATTAGTTCCATGCCAAGAAGGTGCACTTTGTTACTAAGAAACCGTGGTTATCCAATTAAATATTAAAGTGTATTTTGCTTGTTGATAAGTTACTTCAGGTGTCCTGCAAGTTTCAATAATGTATTGTACCGTAATTTTACGTTTAATGCATTGTACACGAATTTTACAATTTCCACTATTTTTTCCTTTTCATGACTAGACCCTGTACTTTTGCTTTTAACTTCACTTCTGTTACTGATAATAACATTCTAAAAAAATATTTGAATTCAGCATAAAATTTCCTTTAAAATGATGTGTAATATGTATTCCTGACTTTACAATTACGTTGTACACTGATGAGCTATTGAATTAGAGACAGCTGGCATTATGCAAATGTGGCGCTGTGGGCGGCCCTGTAAATGGAAACGGCATGACATATGCAGCGATCCGACAATATAAGAAGTGATACGACGGGAATCAGTAAGAGTCGGACGCAGTAAGGGTAAGACGAAGTAGTGTTCTCCCTAGATTTTTATTACAGCTGGGTGGCAAAAGATTTTAGCTGGATGGTACTTTTAATGACCCCTTCCTCAATCAAGGAAAATAAAAGGATGTTTATCTTAACATTATTATACTTATTAAACATCTTTAGGGTGTGGTAGGCATTAATGTAACATAACATGATAAAAACAATAGAAAATTGTGCATAAATGATAAAAAAATTAGTTATGTTCACAGATTTCAGCCGGTTTTCATCAATATTTATAGTGCATGTGGGAATAAGTTTTTTTCTTACTGTTATGTGTATTGCAAAAACATTAAGGGAAATTTGGCTGGGCGGCCGAGAAAATTAGCTGGGTAGGCCGCCCAGTAAAAAGGCTCTAGGGAGAACACTATGAAGGATCTAAGCGCATTTGATCATGGACAAATTGTCGGGGCCCGACGAATGGGTCACTCCATCTCGGAAGTCGTGCAGGCACTGGAATTTTAACGAGCCACTGTGTCACGGGTGCACCGTGAGTACTTCAAATTTGGTAAAACCATCCCTACAAGGGCCAACTGCCATGGACAACAGCGTGTGGATGAGCGGGGTCATCGTCGGCTAGCTCGCATTGTAACAGTGGTTAGACGGGCCAGAGTGCAAGAAATCACTGCAATTTAATGCTGGTGCACAAAAACGTGTAAGCAGCCACACCATCCAGAACCATCTCCACACTATGGGGTACAGAAGCCATCATTCAACGAGGGTACCGCTGCTGACCGCACATCACAGGGTGCAAAGATTAGCATGGGCACGGGAACATCACCACTGGACCCTAGACATGTGGGAAAATATTGCCTGGACTGATGAGTAGAGATTCACATTGGTACATGCAGATGGCAGGATACGAGTACGGCGCAAACCACATGAAGCGATGGATCCTTCTTGCCAGCAGGGTACTCTTCAAGCTGGTTGGGGTGGCATTCTCATCTCGGGACTGTTTACATGGAGTGAAATGGGACCCCTGGTACATGTGACATCGTCTCTCACAGGTCAATGTTACCGGGATATCCTGGACGACCATTTGCTCCCATTTGTGCGTCTTCAACATCCCACTGGGGACCTCATCCTGCAACAAGACATTGCACCATGCCATCGCTCCCGAATTGTATCCGAATGGTTGGATTAACACTCCACCGACGTGACCTCGCTTCCTTGGCCAGCTAGGTCACCTGACCTCAATCCCATCGAGCACATCTGGGATTCCACTGAGAGAGATGTTCGAGGCTCTGACCCCCTCCATCAAATCTTCGTGAACTGTAGGAGCTTGTTCAGGGGTCGTGGATCCGTATGGCTTCCCAATGCTTCCGGTGTCTTGTCAAGTCCATGCCCAGACGAATCGCCACCATCAGGGCGAACCCCTTGTATGTAACGCATTTCTCCAGCACAACAACTTCTATGTTTCTTCTGCAGTACCAAGATTTCACTGCCATACATCAGTGTAGGAACAATTACACTTTCATACACAGCCATGCGGGACTCTCTAGAGAAGCCATCATTCCTGTGAAAATTTCCCAGAGCAGCTATGACTTTCAATGAACAATTCACTCACCTACTAATTTCACCATCCAATTTGTTCTCTCTGTCAAACATGCTTCCTAAGTACACAAACTCGCTCACCTGGTCAATCACAGTGCCGTTTATACTTACATTGCATTCAGTGCTAACTGTTCCTCTCTGAAACACCATAACTTTGGTTTTTCCCTTATTTATACTCAGTTTGAATTTCATGCAAACTTCATACATCCGAGACAACATACTCTGCAACTCACTTTTGCTCTCTGCCAACAGGACAGTGTCCTCAGCATACAGGAATCTGCACACTCGGATATCACCAAGACATATAAACCACTATCATCTGTATTGGCCTTATGCATGCATGCACGTGTCCATAAATACATTAACAGCCATGGTGACATTACACAACCTTGTCTAACTCCTGCACCAATAGAAAACCATTTTGATAAAACACCATTCACTTATGCACAAGCTCTACTACCAGCATACATGGCTTTTACACTATGGAGTAGATTCCCAGTAACACCATATTCATTCAATACCTTCTAGAAAAGTGTCCTATTTACTTGGTCGTAAGCTTTCTCTAAAGCTATGAAGGCAGCAAAAACTTTCTTACCAACAGCCAGATGCTTTTCAATCATCGTGCGTAATGCAAAAATCTGGTTAGTGCAGCTTTTATCAGGCATAAAACCACTCTGAACATCCCACACTTTCCCTGATGTAAGACCCCATATTTTTTCAATAACAACCTTACCAAACACCAGTGGCGGCTCGTGGTGTAAAATGCTGGTGAGGCGAACGGTCTTGATGTAAATGTAAAATAGTAAAACATATGTTATTGAAAAATATATAAATTCGTATAACGTTATATGAATATATATATATATCAGTGGCGTAGCTTGGGGGGGTCGTGGTTTGCACCCCCCCCCACCCCTTATTAGGCGAGACAGTTAGCTTTTTTCTAGGTACGTTTTATAGATAATTTCCCTATTTAAATTCATTGATTTTTATATAACTCGGAAAGCAATGTAATTTCTTGATAATAGAAGAGAAAGTAAAGCAAAGCGGCGAAAGAAGTTGCTTTATTAAATTTTTATTAAAACAACTATAATTTATTGCATTTTCTTCATTTTATTAAAATAGCTTCATTTTGTATTAATATTCAAGATGTGCGTATGTACCAATAGGAAAATATTTGTCGAAGCGCCCCAAAATGGTTATATGTACTTATACACAGTTATACAGCAGAAGTGCAGACCCCCCCCTTCAAAAAGTTTCATGTCAAAGGCAGTATCACCCATTGGATATCTTTGAAGTCCTGGGTTTGAGTCGGCTGAATCATTAAAATCCGCTGAGATTCGGAAGTCTCGTTAAGCCATTGGTCCAGGGTAGGCTGCGCCTTGTTATTAACAGCTGTAAACCCCATCCCTTAGGGCTCCATCCCATGCCATTTAGCCCTTATATACAAATATTATTCAACAGTAATGGAATAAAATTATAGAAATATATGAAACACGGTGTGGGGAGTCTTTCTTCACGAAAAAATCAAAAAACTTTAGAGGAAAAATGTACATATACCTCTCTCTCTATATGTGTGTGTGTGTGTGTAATATACGCTACTTTTGCAACAATATTTTTATGAAAACAATTATTCGATAATTTTACAACAAAGAAAGAAATATTTCACCAGTATTCTTTTATGTAATACACTTGAGCGAAAATACGCAATTTGCGCGGTTTCTTTAGCTAGTCAATGCGTCACTCACATCCCAACGCCAGTCGGAGATCTACTTCTTAAAAAATTCAAAGTAAATCATTTGAATAGAAATTTTTTTCTCACGAAGTGTTTCTTGAGCTTGAATAAAAGTCACAGTTCGATTGGCATATTAGTGAAGGTGCCTTTAGCACGGTTCACAAACTGAAGTCCAGGCTCGTGATAACTATGTACAGGAGAAATCATGCTAAGGAAGCACATTTCTATATAAAAAAAGTATTAAATAATTTAAACCTGGAATTAAAAACAGAGGAATACGATATTAATTTGCTTTGGTCTCGAACAGAATGCTTTCAGTTTATGTTTTATAAATAAGTTCAATTCTGCGATCCTTTTTGGCTGCAAATTTGTCTATGAACAGATCATAAAATGGTTGAGTGGACATTAGATGGTTCAGCAATTCTTTCTCGATTGAAATTTTAGCGAGTGAAGACAAATGATCTTGTGCCGTTGTATTACGGAGGTAAGTCTTAATTCTCTTCAAACAAGAAAAAACTCCTCTCAGCAGAAGAACTTGTTGACGCCAGTGTCAATACAAGAGAAAATAATTTGTAGGCTTCTGGTAACACATCTTTCAGCTCGTTTTCTTTCATTGTTTTCAAGATTTTCTGAAAACTGACTTCCCTGAAGTTGTGATCATTATATAAAAAATCTAATTCGTTTTTTCGTCGTTGTGTGTCTGTAAAAATGTTTGGATAAATTTATTTGAGAGTGTTAAGGGCACTGGATGGAAATGACTCTGAATAACTATGATATTTTGAGCTGTCAACTAGCTGCAGAAACTCGAGCTTTCCCATATCTTCAAATATGGTATTTATTTGGACTATTATGCTGTCAACGATTTCATAAAACAAAATTTTGTAATAGTTTTCCACTTCTTCTTCAGTCAAATGTTTCTTTTGGCAACATTTAGGACCTCCACTCAAACTAATTGCTTCACTGAAATGTTTCAAGTAAGTGGTTACATTCCTTTTCTTATTTATTCATTCGCAACATTGTGTAATTTGTCTTTGGCAATAACTGATATCTAAAGTCTTTTTTTGTAAAGCATCAAACAGTACATCTGTAATTCCAAAAATGTCATCAAAAATCAGTGATAAAAAGCAAATTCAAAATCAGTGAAATTATTCAAATATCCTATGGCTCCGTTGATTGATTCTGCCGTTGATTCCAGGTCATTCATTATGTTTTCAAACAGATTCTTTAGTTTGCCCCATTTGCTCACAATTAAACGCAAAATTTGCGAACGTGATGCCCAACGTGTTTCCGCTATTTGAGGAATCCGTTTCCCAACAACTGAATCTGCTACGTGGGTTCTCTTGGCAGACTTATGAAAAAATGAGGGCATGCTGGATACAGTTACGAAATATATGCGCCATTTTACAATACTTTAGCACCCCTGTTGTAGGACAAGGTTTAGGCGGTGGGTGAAACAGTGGGTAAACAAAGCTTGCGGGGCTTCTAGCTTGACTATTTTCTGCAGACCGCTCAACTCTCCAGCCATAACGCTTGCACCATCATAACACTGGCCTACTAACTTTGATTTAAAATCAAACTCCTCCAAAACCGATGCTAGCAGATCATACAGTGCTGATATCATAAAAACCAAGGAAGCGCTCAACTACTTCACAATTTGAGTCCAATATGTATCTGACAATTATTGGACACTGTAATTTTTGAGTAATATCAGTTGTATCATCAACTTGCACTGAAAAAAATTCTGACTCATTAATTTCGCTTTTAACACATTCGTTTATATATTCATGAATACACTCCATTAAATCATTCTGTATCGTTTTAGATTGTCGAGAAAATAAGCTTCGTATTTCTTCAAAATGTGCTTTTAATTCTGGGGTGCTCCTACGAAGTAACAAATAGAACATTTCCTTGAAATTACCTTTATTTAATGAGGAAATAGATTCATCATGTCCTCAAAAAGGCAGTTCTTGCTTGCTTAGAACGACAACTAAATTGATTATATGTTTTCATTAAACTTGACTTTATGAAGAGCAGCATTTTCTTTGAGCATATCAGAAATAGTGTTTTTTTTTTCCATTCGTTTTAGACCTACGTGGTTAGTTCTATGCTCTTTAGAGCTTTCGTGCAATTTTGCACTACGAGAAAAGTTTTTTAGATCAAAATAACCCGTTGTATTCCACACATTTTTCTTATTGCTCAAAAGTAAACATGGCCAGCAAAAGAGAGTTTGCTTGTAATAGCTACCAGAAAGCCAGGGGAAAATCTCGTACCATGATTTATTGAAAGACCTAAAAAACGATTTGCCGCACTTCTTATCTTTAGATATTGAACATATTATAGGTGTCGGTCTTCCAGATATGAGAACATTCCTTTTATCATAATCTTTCCAGTGTTTAAAAGGAATTTCTTCCAGAACACAAATCACGTCGTTTGTTGGGCCATTCATATTTTCCAACCAAAATCAAAATATGCTGTTTAGTAACAATAACAAAATAAAAACAGAAAACTCAACATTACTATGAACTAGCAAACACCCGCAGAAGAGAGGATTGAAAACACACTACAAAAAGTTAGACTCAAATACACTCTGACGAATAGTTAAAGCTACGTAGAAATCATCGTACTCCAAAGCATATAGAGGCGAACGGCGTCATCGCCTGTGAAACCACTTTTCAACTTTTCACAAAGGTCATCTGCTCATTTTCCCGCGCCCATTGGATACACAATCCTTGGGTTCTCCAATAACAGCAGAGATGCGATTCCAGTTTAAGCGAAATGGAGGGTCGCCTCAGAAATTTTCTTTCTCTTACTGGAAGTCCGGCACCTCCTTAGGTAGAGCTCGGACCGTGGGGGTGGGGGGTTCACTCTGTAGGGCTCTTCTCTGATCCCCAGTTCCCAAAACCGGCTTTTCAACAAGACGATTCAGCCGGTCGCCTCTAAGCGCTTAAAACATGCAGCTGCCTTGCAAAAATAATGATTCATTCCTCTTCTCGAAAGCCTTTCTTTAACCTAATTCATGAATCACAATGTGAATTTCAGTGTTTCATTTATCCTGCAAAGTTCTTATATCTTTGTTACTGACAGAAGGTTTTTTTTTTCTTTCACTTCTCATTCTGCGGAATTTCAGGTGAGGCGGCGCCTCACTTGCCTCATCTGACGGGCCGCCACTGCCAAACACTTTCCCTGGCACACTTAGTAGGCTAATCACACGATAGTTCTTGCATTCAGTCTGATCACCTTTTCCCTTATACAAGGGAACAATAATAGTATCCTTCCAATCCTGAGGGACCATTCCTAACTCCCAGCACAACTGGCAGCAAATTTCAGTTAACCAGTCATTACAGAGTCTCCACTATATTTCAGCATCTCGGCAGTTATGTAATCAACATCCAGAGCCTTACCATTCTGAAGAGATTTTAGAGCTTTACATGCTTCTTCTCTTAAGATCCCTCCTGTGCTTCCATCCCTCACTGTGACATCATCTGCGTCTGTCTCAGAATCATCTTTGCTTTCCTGATCTAATAACTCACAGAAATATTCACTCCATCTTTCACTATCATTTCCCCAGTCTCATTCTTCACACAACTTACAACTTTGTTTCCCCTATTTTTCCTGAGTCTCATGTACTTCCAGAAAGACTTCCTATCTTTCCAAAAAGCCTGTTCATGCCTTTCCACTTTCTCCTTCCTATCTTTTTGCCCTACTCTGGCGAACCAGCTTAGCAGCTTCATGCTTCTTTGAGCGATATTCATCCACAGAGACTCAACCTTGCAACATCCCCAAATAGGCTTCCTTCTTTCTCTTTACTGCCTCTTCAATCTCACAATTCTACCAAGCATCACCTCTCAATCTCACTATTCCACCAAGCATCACCTCTATTGGTACCCACTATTGTGGTGCCACAGACATATTAAGCAGCAGTGACAACACAGTTCTTAAAACATTCCCACTTCTTTTCTACATCCCTCTCACCAGACTTCAGCCCCTTCAGTCGTTCTCTGAGTAAGTCAGAATCAATAATGCTGATGATCTTCAAGGAGCCTATTAAATTATTCTTTCTATCCTGGGTCTCTTTCTATTTCTTTTCCTCCAACCAACATTAAGTTTCACTCGTGACACTACCAAGTAATGTTCAGAACCAACATCCGCACCTCTCATCACACGGGTGTCAACAACTGTTTCAGACGCTGAAGTAGACAACAAAATCTATCACACTCTTTTGACCAAGAGTATGATTTTCCCAAGTATATGTGTGGATATACTTCTGGTTAAAAATCTATTAGATACACACAAACCATTCTCAATGCAGAGTTCAATTAATCTTTCGCCATTATCGTTCACTCAAGGATCATTAAACTTACCCAGAACATTGTCAGAAATTGCATTCTGCACACCTACTCTAGCATTGAAATCCCCTGCTATCATAACTTTTTCTTTACACACCAAACTGGCTCAAAACAGCTTTTAGCTCATTCCAGAAATCGTCCTTCTTATCAGACGGTTCAGAGTCACAAGGAGCATACACTACAACAATTACGATTCTCTGAAGTTTCACTTTCAAACGAATCCAGAGAATTCTCTCACTTACGCAACTATAGTGAATCAAGTTGTTCATCTTTTCATTTAAAATCACACCTACACCAGCCTGTCCTCTCACATTATCCAATACTCCAGACCACACACTCCCTGTGCCATTCACTTCTTCTACCCCAATTTCCATCTTTTTGGTTTCACTTACACACAGCACATCCAGTTTATATTTATTCATCTCCTCAATCACCTCACTCATCTTGCCATTTATACCTCTAGTATTCCATACACGAATCTTACATTCACTCAGCCGAGATCTCTTTCTGATACGCTGTTCAGAAAGTCCAGGTAGATTCTGTGGTGAACCGTCCTTCTCAAGTGTGGTAGGTCCACCATATCCCACACTTCAGTCCGGATATTGATTTCTCTTTGTCTTTTTAATCAGGTAAGTACATCAGTGTGGGGGATTAGCCCACAGCTGAGGGTTCCAGTTGGTCATTCAACCTAACCTGGTTTCAAGTCTGTTGCAAAATTCACATCGGACTATTGTAACGTTTAATCTTTTTCATTTTATTTGGAAAGGTTGCATGTATGATGAATAGCGTGAGGTGAAATCTTGAGCTGAAGTAAAATTGTGATTAGAAGTAAAATTGTAAACAGAAGTAAAAACATAAATATCAGTAAAAAACTCGTAACTGGTTGTTGCTGTGGACAGCACAAAGCAAAGGAACATTCTATGAGCCAACAAGGAAGGAAACACCATGCAACAAGAAGGGTTTGAATGAAGAAATCTTGTGACAGTGAGCTTAGATTAAAATCAAACCCTTTTGTTAAGATTAAAAGTATTTACCAAAGATTTTTTTGCACGATTTCACGAAAATAAGCCATAACATCGAACAGATGAAGAACTAGAACAAAGGAACAGAACCACACAATGAAAAAACTTTTAGTACTCCCGCAGGCAATACGCCCAAACTCGTGTCGACTATTTCACATGTAGTCATCTGTGAGTACATACACGTTGAACGTCCATTGTGCCAGGTTAAAATGCGAGATTATGGTGTATCTTGTTCAGCTTTAACATTTTCAAAAGTTGTATACTGATATTATTTATTTACTATGACACGATTCAACTATTTTAAATTATTATTTCAGATCAGTTTCTTCCGAGATGAATATGGACGAAACATGGTTTCGAATGGATCCGACTGTGTTTTGATTACACGCCGCATGGATGGCAAGTGCAGCGGTGTGGGATTCGTACTGGTCGAAAACAAAAAGATGTACGACTTTGCGATGCAGAAGAATCGTAGACATCTTGCTGGTCGCTATATCGAACTCTCCCCAAGCAGTCTGCAAGCCCTGGAGGTAAATTGCGATATTTACTGAGAACAAAACTGAATTACTTTTTATAAAATCTTGTGAATTAACATGTGTTTTTTACACGATTTCTTAACAGTGTCCAACTACTAAACAGCGTATTGGGCCAGACCCGATTCGATGTCGCATGGACTCAACAAGGTGCTGATATCATTTTGCAGGTATGCTCAGCTAACAAAATGTGCTGGCACCTGTCAGTTGCCAAAACAGAGGCACATTCTTTGAGAATCTGTGCGTGTACAACAATGGCCAGACAGAGTAACTTAACTTTAACAAGCTCATACACCGATGAGCCATTCATTATGACCGCTCACAGTCTATAAAAGTGAGCGCACCTAGAGACCGAACGGTGGCGCAGGTAAGGTTCATACAGCAGTATATATACTACCCGAGGACCGGCATTCGAGTAGTAGAGTGTTCGGTGTCACAATGGGAAAAGCTGCCGATTTCTCGGAGTTTGATAAAGTGCAAATTATGATGGCACAGCGCCTCGAAGCTATAATCTCGGAAACGGCACAGCTTGTGGGTTGTTCACGTGCCGCTGTAGTGAGTACATATGAAAAGTGGTGCACAGATGGCCAAACTGTCACCCACGGCTAATTGATGCCACAGGGGAGCGAAGACTGTCGTACATTGTTCACAGCGACCTTAGGGCCATAGTGCAACAAATCACCAACAGCTACAACAGTGGTGATCAGGGCAATGTGTCGCAGCACGCAGTTCATCGCAGCTTTCTGCAAATGAAAGATCATTGAGATCGGACCGTGAATGATAAGAACATACCTGCCAACTAAATTTAATGAATATGGAGAAGATTGCTTTGAAAAATTCAGATTTTTTTTTTACGTCAATTTGTCACACGATAAAGTAATTTCGAACTCGTAGCGCAAAAAAAAAAAAAAAAGGAATATAGGATACACACACACACCCTTTTTGTGTGTGTGTGTTTTTGTTGAAGGGAACTTTTATTTATAGTAATTTAACATTTAGCTAAACTTTCACAGTGGCTTTTTTAAAGAATTCTTTGAAGTACTCTTTTTGGAAACAAAGTGAATTTTCTTTGCAGTTAATTAATAGTAGACTCAAGCAAGCCGAGATCTCTTTCTCGTACGCCGTTTTGAAAGTCCAGGTTGATTCCGTGGTGGACCGTCCTTCTCAAGTGTGGTAGGTCCACCATATCCCACACTTGAGTCCTTATATTGATTTCTCTTTGTGTATTTAATCAGGTAAGTACATCAGTGTGGGGGATTAGCTCCCCAGCTGAGGGTTCCAGTTGGTCATTCAACCTAACCTGGTTTCAAGTCTGTTGCAAAATTTACATCGGACTATTGTAACGTTTAATCTTTTTCATTTTATTTGGAAAGGTTGCATGTATGATGAATAGCGTGAGGTTAAATCTTGAGCTGAAGTAAAATTATGATTAAAAGTAAAATTGTAAACAGAAGTAAAAACACGAACATCAGTAAAAAACTTGTAACTAGTTGTTGTCGTGGACAGTACAAAGCAAAGGAACATTTTATGAGCCAACAAGGAAGGAAACACCATGCAACAAGAAGGGTTTGAATGAAGAAATCTTGTGACAGTGAGCTTAGATTAAAATCAAACCCTGTTGTTAAGATTAAAAGTATTTACCAAAGATTTTTTGAAAGGTTTCACGAAAATAAGCCATAACATCGAACAGATGAAGAACTAGAACAAAGGAACAGAACCACACAATCAGGGTTTATTCTAGGATTAAAAAAGAGCACTTTTTTAACTGAAAAAGGCTTCATTCTTTATTTTTACTTATTTAGTTACATATTTTTACTTATTTGCACTAGTTACTTTATTTTTACTAATTTGCACTGACAGTCGTGGGTTTATGAATTAAAATTTTTTTTCAAAATATCTTTCTGGGTACAGACTATTACTCTGGTGCACCCTGACACTGGTACTTAGCCTATGTGATACCTTGTGAGCAGTGGTGATTCTAGGCCTGGAGTCCTTACCCCCAAATATAACCAAACATTTTTTAGGAGTTATATATTAATTTTAATTAATTACCTGCACATGCAGAAATTTAGTCTCCCTACAGTTTTTTTTTTCTAGAACTGCCACTAATTGTGAGTTTTTTATTTTACCATGTGTTTAAAGACTTATTCAGTTTGGGGCTTAGATAAATCTGCTTCCCCTGTAATGCACCACTCCCTAATTCCACGTGAAAAGAATACTGGAAATACTCTTCTTGGAAGAGCCAAGCATGTGTTGATTTGAAAAATGGACGTCTTCCCTCATTCTGGGAACAAACTATGATGCCCTTACATACCAGCCAACTACTATGGAATACAATAAATTGAAGTTCTCAAAACTGTTTTTGCACGATAAAAAATGTAGTTAAAAGCTGATGATAAATTAAAAGACTTTACTAAGCACAATTAAAACATCACAGTTAAAAAACATAAGACCTTTCGGAAACGCATCGGTCCCATCCTCAGATGTAACACAATCACACAATACATGAAGGAACAATGATATAAGTACATCAGGAAATTAGTCACGTGACGAGGTGGCGTAGTTTATACGCGCACGTGATGTGATGATCACGTGATGAGGTGGCGTAGTTTATATGGTTCCGAAAGGTCTTATGTTTTTTAACTGTGATGTTTTAATTGTGCTTAGTAAAGTCTTTTAATTTATCATCAGCTTTTAACTACATTTTTTATTGTGCAAAAACAGTTTCGAGAACTTCAATTTATTGTCTTGCTCAGCACGAATGTTTTTCGATATCTTACTATGGAATATTTCCGTAGTTCCCAGTTGCATAATTTTGCTAAGCTGTCTGCAACACAGATATTGGAAACCCAAAACTAGTCTGCAGACACTCTCCCTACCCACCCCGCAGGCCCTGAAGTATATATGTCTGTCTTTCATTCCTTGCCACAGTCGGCAAGCTTTGATCAGCTGTTTTAGTTTTGAGGGCTTATCTGTAAAGATCCAGACTCACAGTCGCCAGGTCGCCACTGGCGATAAACTTTGTCGTGGCAACTAAAAATGTTTGATTAAATCGCCAATTCTGGTGACCTGTACTGGAAAAACATTTATTTTATTTAACTTGTATCGTACGGAATTTTTTTTTTTAACTTGTACTGAAATCGCACGTTTTTGAAAATTTTTACTCCAAATGTATGGGAATCGCACGAAATTTGAGTTGTTATGGAAGTCTGCCATCACCTTTTTCATTCTGCTTGAACAGCAGAATGGTTGTACTGTAATATTTCCATATCTGCGAACTACTACGGAATGTCCATAGTTTCTACGGATTTAGTTGGCTGACTACGGACCTGGAACCACGGATTCTACGAATTTTCATTTTTGTTAATTTTTTTTTATTGTTTTATGATATGCATGAGATTCTTAAGCGGACTCGCGGAATTCCGCGTTTTTTTTGTCATCATTTAGATCGTTCTCAGGATCACTGTAAAACTGAAGACAGTTTGTGGGTGGGGGAGTTCCGTCTGGAGACGGTATTTCGTGTCTCAAAACTTTCAGAAACGGTAGTTGAATGGAGTGAAAAAGTTACAGTAATCGTAATTTTTCTCTCCCGATATTGCCTTAGTGTAAAGTTTTATTGTTAAATATGATTTTATTGCATACAAGTATTTCAGCTTGAAATTGTAGGCAACAATGTGCGAAAACGGATGACATCGCAAAAATTTCCCCGTAATCTCAAGCATCAGATTCTTCCGCAAAATCCAGGAATTCCGCAGTTTTCGTTATTATGTTGGTCATTCGCGAGATCAATGAACCAGTGAACATATTTCGGGGGGGGGGTTCGCCTGAGGACGGAATTCCATATTTACAAAATTTCGAAAACGGAAGGTCGCCGGAGTTCAGATTTTTTCCGCAATCGTAATTCCTTTTTTCTCGCAATGTTGCCTCTGCCCAGTATTATTAAGTAATATATAACTGCATAAACTGCACAAATATTTGTGTTTCAGCTTGAAAATAGCGGGAAAATTTCCAAAACCGGAAGTCGGACGGTGCATAAAGTTCTCCGGTAAGCTCACTCCCCTCCCCGCGCGATGTTCCCACTTCTCCTGCATTGTTTTATTACTTCAGTTTCAACTTTTCTGAAATATGCAAAATAAAACATACTGATATTATACTAAGCAATTTTATAAAAATAATTTAGTATGAAATATGCAATTTGATTTTTTTTTTTCAAAGTTTGGCCACTGAGTTTTTTTTTTTATGGCCACTAACAATTTTGGTCTTGGTGGCCAATGTCTACTAGCAAAATTTGTAAGTCTGGATCTTTACTTAACTGGCTCAGGGCCGTAGCTAGAGGTATTGGTGCCCGGGGCAAGCAGTAAAATTGGCGCCCCCTGCCCCAGTCCAACTGGAACAGGCGATGGTGTCAGATTTTATTATATACCTGTTTGAAGATATAGTACAATACCTGTATAAAAAAAATATTGCGATTTTTATTGTTATTTGCAATTATTGTCCCGTATATAATTTGCTGATTGTATGAAATAGTAATAAAATGTAAATTTTTTTGTATAAAATATTGCTCATAATATAATATTAAAAAAAATAACTTATATTGGTAATTCTATTTAATAGCCTGTGGTGACTATGTGAGCTTCAATAGGGATTGTTGAAGAAAGAAAAAACATTGAACATAGTTTGATTGAAGAATACTTTTTATTTATAATTAATTGCTACCTCAAGTGCTTATGAACAACTGAAAAAATAAGTACAAGTAGCATTTGTTTAAAATTATGCTTAAGCCTTAACAGAATGATTTTGTATTTACAAATGTACCTTTCGAGCTTTAACAGCAGCAAAATAATTTATTATTTGATCATAATTAATAGTTTTAGCAATATCTTTTTCTATTGACAGAATTGCCAGGTGCGTTAACCTCTCTTGTCCCATTAATGACCTTAAGTAATTTTTTATTATTTTCAGCTTACTAAAACCTCGTTCACTAGACGCATTAGTAATTGGTAATGTTAAGAATAATCTGAAAGCAATTACTAAGTTTGGATAAGATGTAGAAAGAGACATTTGGTGGATTAAATTTAATAGGTCAAGAGAGGTTGCTTTTGAAAAATCCTGATTTTTTTTTAAATAAAGAAGTGGCCTGAAACTTAAAACTAGCTATTTCCCCCTCTATTTCAGTAGCATCCAGATCCTTATCATATTTATTTGCTAAGCGCATTGCACTAGCCTTTAACTCTTCTACGGTCATAAATTTCAAAGATTTGCCCGTTAAGAAATTAAAGTCATCTAACACTTCAATCAAACATTTATAACGCCATTCCATTTGTTCTAAGACTTTGCCCAAAACAGCGTAAAAGTCCATACTGAACCTTTGTTTTCCTGTCAAAACAGTGTCCTCACTTTCTTCCAATGTCAGTCGTTTCCTCTTCCTTGCCCTTTTCTCCTCAAAGAAGCCGTCAAGCGATGTTGCGGCACAGATGTCCGATGCTTCGCCCAGTATAACATCAATCCCTGTATCCTGGATGTCTTGTAAAGCAGCTTTCAATCCTGTCAAGTGACTAACTGCACAGTCCACGGTCACATCTTTGCGCTGTAGTTGTTCATTCACCCGGGAGATCTGATTTAGTATTTTGTCCCACATAACAGAGTAACAAACAAACTTATAATTAATTTGTTTCAGAGGATTTTTAACCACTGATAAACAGTCATCATGGAATTGAGGGTTGTGAGAAATTTCCTCTAAGGCTTCGAGGACTTTATCAAGCTGTGAATAAAGTGCATGAACAGCAGAGTATTTGGATGCCCATCTTGTATCACAGTGACGCTTGAGAGTGGTAGAAAGTTTGTTGGATAATATTTCCCACATTTTGACATTGTGAGCAAATATTTTGTACAGTTCTTGCACTGTGCCATATAGTGATAATATCTGAAGAGACTCCAGCAGCGTGAACACCAACCAAGTTCAATGAATGAGCAGCACATGGCATAAAACGTGCATGGCTGCAAATTGCTTGTATACGGGCCTGGACTCCTGAATACTTCCCCGACATGTTTGAACCATTATCGTATGCTTGCCCTCGGCAATTACGAATGTCAAGCCCATTGGCTTCTATTTTTTGTAGAATTTCTTCGGTTAAACCAGCCCCAGTCGTTTCAGTAGTTTTTATGAAATTGATGAAACTTTCTTCAATAGAGCAAACATCCTCTGAAACTTTCACGTACCTAATAATTTGGCACATTTGTTCCTGATGGGCTACATCTGGTGTACAATCAAATAAAATTGAGAAATATTTTGCCTCTCTTATGTCTTTTAGTATTTCTTGGCATACAGTGTCACCTATTAAATTGATGAACTCGTTTTGAATTGTTGGGGAAAGGTAATTTGGAATTCCTGGTTTTCCTTTGGCTATGGTAATATACTCTTTTAGCTGTTTATCATAATGAGAAACAAACTCTAGCAAATGTAAAAAAATTCCACATTTGTCTTCACCTATCTTTGTACTTAAACCTCGAAAGGCCAAGTTGTTGACTGAACAAAACAAAATGCAATCAACAATGATTCTGAGAATGTGCCACCATTTCTCTTTTTCTTTTGTAATCATTTGCTGTAGTTCAGTATCAGTTGCACAGCCCTCTTTAATCCTTTTTTCAAAGCTTTTCCAGGAAACATAGCACTCACGGTGCTCTACAGAATTTTCATGCTCTGGAATTCGAGGGTGTAATTTTTTCCACTCGGAAAATTCCACTTTTGGATTTGCCAAACATGATTTCAAATGCTTTCCAAATAGCATGCAAGGGAAACAATAAATAACTTTTGTTGCTTCACTGTAAATTAACCAATCCCGCTCTACATTTTCTCCATTCAAAAGTTTTTGTGGAACCAATTTCCCGTAAAATGCCTTTTTTCTGCATTAATTGATAAAAGAAAATTACCATTTTTCTTTTGTTCTGGACCGTGTTCAACTAACAAGCTTCTCACATGATCATTCAAATCGGGCCATGTTGTGGGATCATTAAAATTAAGTTGAATTTTGGTTTGTTCATCTTCCAAATCCTGTTCCTGTACGCCTTCATAAGGACTCAATGTTGGAAAGGACGGGTTAAAATAAGGTGTAGAATCATCTGAATGCACACTAGCACTACCAGTTATATTCTCAGTTACTTCAGTAACGTTTTCATTTTCTAAAAGTGTTGATGTAGATGGCTTACTTTCAATCACTTGCTGTAGTGGGAGCGCAGCGGTTGAGGGATCCACCTTCTTTACCCATCCCAGTTTTTACCACTGCTTGGCTTGGACTGCGTTATCCACCTCTTGTTGTTTTTTTCATTTTCTGCCTTGTGCTCCAGACGACTTTGTAAGTCCCATTTCGACACACACACGCACGTCACGTGGCACAGTGCACTAATTCAGCGCGCTTCTCAATCAATCAAGCTATACAGACAACGTTAAGCAAACAAATGTCACAGTGTCACGGCAAATATTGCATTTAAACTGTCGCAACCTTAACTGAGTAATGTTTGTTCCGCGCATGCGCACTGTAGGCTTCCCTGTCGACGAATCGGCGCCATCCGTCATTCGTTCTCAATACACGTAAGGAGTGATGGATCATGGACAGAGGAGGCCGTGAAGGTCACAACACCAGTCGCCTACATTTCACCCCCTGAGACATGCAGCCGTGGTCAAAGACGTACCTGCACTGGCCAAAAGCTTGGGAGCTTTCTGTCAGAGCACCACATGAAAGGCACTTTCAGTCAAAGTTACTACTGTATTTACCCGATTACAGTGTGTCATCTACTGCAAGGCACACTTAAATATCAAAAATTATCTTTTTGGAAAACAAAAGTTCATGATTTTTGGGGGCCTAAAAATCGGAAAACATTGATGTTATAGTATAAATTGGATAATTTTAAATGAACATTTTCTGTTATGCATGCTCTTTCTTTAAAAAGTATTTTGCTTAATATAGAAAATATACTTTTCTAATCTCAAAATCAAAAATCATATGATTTGAGGTAAAGTGCTGGAATTACAATGCATCTTGATATGTCTTCTGGTTTCCATTTTAAAATCTGTTTCTTCTCGCTAAGAGCATCAGTTTGGGTTTTCAGTGTACAACTTAAATAAAATACAACGTGAAACAAATATGATACACCAAGAAAAAGTGCTGGCATAAAACACCGTCATAACAGAGGGAAGTTCTGTCCTGAAGGGAACTGAGCTGAGCCAGAAGGCCAGCGTGATGACGTAGAAACAAGTACACTACCCATTTTTTACCCAACCTTTCAGACACGGGTCGCTGTTCAGCTCTTCAAAGGGGCATACTAGCCCTTCCCCTCTAAAGTCCTGGCCTACACTAGCCGCTGCGCGCGCATCTCAAATGTTTCATAAACATAGCAACTAAAATGTACTGTCACACCCAAGCCAAATCGATCCGAATATTTGGCGTTCGGACGATTGGAGTTCTCCTTTAATTTAGGTTTCATCTGGTCGCCATTTTATTCTTAAAGCATAAAGAAGTTTAAATTTTATACATTTTTTTAATTACGCGTATAAATTAATTTCACATTTTTTACATTTATATAAAAACGTCTCGATGGCGCCCCCCTCCAGCTCGGCACCCAGGGTGACCGCCCCTGCTGCCCCCCTTCTTGCTACGACTCTGTCTGGCCCAATTTTAGAATTAATATGCATTAAGATTTTTGCTGTTCAGTGAATCTCTAAATTTTGACTGAATTCTGTTTTCTGTGCTAAAGCCACGTTAACATGGTATGTTTCTTAAATGCAACATAAGACATTTAAAGCAGAACCTCTTGACACTAATGGAAATGTGTGCTTAGAAAACTGGTAAAAAACTTTGGACATTGGCACATACTTTTCATTTTTTTCAGCTATGTTTTATTAGTGAATATTCCATAACTGCATTTTCATTCATTTTGGGAAAAAAAAAAAAAAAACTGGTCTGCCAAGCTTTTCGTCTACCAAAACTTGTGTGTGTGTATTGCTTTAGAGACAAGGAGGTTAGAAGAAGAGGAGCTGAAATGACCCGTTTTGTGTGAAGCCAAAACAGATCAGCTGTTCCAATCCTCTCTCTGTGGTAGTGGAAGTCTGAGGGAGTTCGAAGACGTGACGTCACTTCCTGTGCCAAAAGCAGTTTCGCTTAGCGCATGCAAACCATGCAAACCAAGGACACAAACAAAGAATATTTCGGACTTCGTATTTCTCAACATTAGGGTTTTGGTTATATTTTAAACATGGTTCATTGCACATGCGCAGTATGCACTTCCGCTCAAAAAATCATTATTTTGTTCAGTTTTTTAAAGAAATACCAACACATATTTTCCTATTTTTTTTTTTGAATTTTTTAATTATGAGAATGAATACTTCAGCCTCAATTTTTTTCATGACTGTATGGGTAGAGTAAGGGTCCGAAAAACCCGTTCGAAATCGCGATTTCCACATAGGTATATACAGGAGATTCTCGGATTGGGCGCATTGGCGTAGTCAGCTGATAAAAAGTGGCGTCACGCCAGAAGCACAGGCAGAGTGGCTGTTGCCATCTCCTCCTTATTCTAACCTCCTTGTTCAGAGATTCAAGCTCTACACACTCAAACTTCAAAAAGAATTCCACTGTGGAAGAAGGAAATCTGTAATCTATCTCAATCACAAAAGATAAAATAAACCTTCACTGGACATTGTGATGTGCAAGTTTAGTACTACAAGGGTCAACTAATTTATTATTTTTGAACACGTTTCCCTTTAGCTCTGAAAAAAAAAATCTTGAATTCTATGTATGAGATGTTTGCAGTTCACATAATTGAGACTTGGTTGATTCAACCATTCTTCTGATATGATGAATGTGCAGTTTTTCCGTTTCCAACTATTTATGGAGGGAAAATAACATTTGATTCAAGACACTGGGAACGTCGCAAAAAAAAAAAAAATTACGATTACGAAAAAATCTTTCCTCCTTTCACCTTCCGTTTTCGGAAATTTTTCCTCCATTTTCAAGCTGAAACACAATCAGTTATTGAACAAAATTATTTTACAACGACACTCAGCTGAGGGAATATCGCGAGAGAAAAAAATTACAATTACAGATTAAATCTACAGTTCGTCTAACTTCACTTTTCGAAAGTAATTATCTTTAGTTTTCAGAATGATGCAAATGATGACAACCAAGTCAGAGTTTCTCCGATCTGCGGAAGAAACTTGTGCCTAAAGTTTACATGGAAACTTTTGCTCCGTCAAACTTCCGATATCGGAAATTGTTGTCTACACTTTCAAGATGACATACAAACATTTATGCAATAAATTTATATTTAGTAACAATACTAGACATATGAAACTTTGCGAGAAAAAAGAAATTACGATTGCGGGAAAATTTTTCACTCCGTTTAGCTTTCGTTTTCGGAAGTTCTGAAAAACGGAATTCCATTCCCCAGACGGAAAACGACCCCCCCCCAACACACACTAATCCAAAAAAACAACAACACATTTTCAGTAGGGTTTTTTTCCATCAATCTCGAGTATAACCGAAATGTGGTGAAAAAAGCGGAATTCCGCGAATCCGAAGAAGTATCTAATGCTTGATTCCTAATAGTCCGCGATATGCAAAGTGAACTACTCATGCGGCTACATATGGAAGCCGATTCATGTGTCCATAAACTGATTATGTTCCCGACATGAACGATGTAATCGATTGCATATTTGGAACTCTGAACGGTCGTTTTCTAACGCACATATTTTTACGAAGGATACGTTTTTAATGCACAAATTTTGCGAGTGGTCCAAAATCGGACCCAAGATTTTATATATATATATTTTTTTTCTTAAAATTTCTTCAGGCGGGAGGTGGGTAACAACTTTATTTCGGCGGGAGTTTAAATTTTTTGGCGGGCATCCCACCCTGAATTTTAACCCCTGATACAATAATCAGGAAGTTTCTTCTAAAGAAAAAAACTCCTTTTTAGAAATAAAATATTTCAGAAAAAAATTCCTGATTACAGTGTTGTATTTATACTATGCTGTAATCAGGAAGTTTCAGGGCACAAAATTTTCTGTCACCCACTTGCCACTGCCGATCGAAAATTAATTTTTGGCGAGGAAAAAATACATTTCAGGTGTTTTCTATTCAACTTCGTCAAAAATATGTTGCCGATGTTCGGCGGGCCCCATTTGTTTATGCTTGTACGACTATCGAATCCGCTGGCTGTCATAGGTGAGAGTTATTTATTACCCATATCTATGCCCTGCCCCATACGTGAGAGAGCGCAGTTGTGAGGACAACTGGAAAAATGTAAGGACAGTATCATATAACGGAAAAATCGCCCACAGAAAAAACGCCCACGGGAAAAATATGTGGTCGACTGATAAGTTTTTATGTCTGTTATAAACGGTGTTCAGACAACTGGTCACAGACTGCTGGCCAAAAAAGCGTTAGGGGTCATATAAAAATTGCGGTTTCTTGGCCACCTCACCTACATAAAGCGAATATGGGAATGAGGGAATGAAAACTTTTAGGAGGGCCTAAATGTTAGTCCTAATATTATTTTCTGCCTGAGTAATACCGCAATATTAATAATTTGATGTGCAAAATATTTTCTGCAAACCTTACAAATACGAGAGGAAAGTTCGGATTGCACTGATGGACTGTTTTAAGGGGCCGTATAAAAATTGCGTTCTGGGCTGCTCCGTGGCTACGTCTCCCGAGATTGGTTATCTGACACACATAAAATGTCCGTAATTTCGTATTTTCTTATTTACGATATTTTTCTAGAAACTACAACTAAACAAATTCTCTGCGAGTATGTGCAAACCCAGGAAACTTGTCGGGGGGGGTTGTGCTTAAAACCTAAAATATAAAGTATTTCTCGTCCGATCGGGAGATTCTCAGCAATTAGCAGCTACAACTCGTACAGTTTTGATATTACCCCCCCCCCCAAGGTTTCCAGAGTAGGCACATGCGTTCAGAAGATAATGTGTCGAGTTGTAGCTTGTAAATGCTGAAAATCTTCCGCGATCAGACGAGAAATTTTCAAATTTTTAACTTTTAGTAACACCCCCCTCCCCCCGGACAGGTTTCCCGAGTCAGCACATGCGCCCAGATAATTTGCAGACTTGTAGTCTGAAAACCCTTAAATCTTTTGCTGAGATGTAGATCATAAACATTTGTTATAAAGGATTACATTAATTGAAAAAATCAGAATATAGCAGCTGGTGAACAAGCATATACTGACCCCAGCTCCGCATTATCCACGAGTGACTGTTTATCAGTCAAATTAAAAATGTAGCAACTATTGAAAAATATGCATTCTATATGTATGTGTAAAAACCAACGAACGGATTGTATGAAATCAATCACCGAACAAGCTAGGCCGCCCCTTCCCTCTCTCTCTCTCTCTTTTCTACAGCGGGAAGGGCCATGTGCTTTTCATCAAAGTTGTTTGCTTTCCAGCTCCGCAGGTGTGCGATAGATAATTCAACGGAACTCACAGAGCGACGAGACCCCACCCACCCCAAGTAACAAGCCATATATGTCATCTAAATTTATCGGTTGCTTCGAAACTTGTGGCAGTATCAAGTTACTTCTTGCGCCCAGAATTTAAATCCCCCCAGAGGTTGGTAATCGATTATCTGGTAATCTGAGTCATATAAAGTTTCTGTCATTTCGTCTTTTCTTAATTGCGATAATTAATGTAATTCTTTATAACAAATGTTTATGATCTACATCTCAGCAACAAAAGATTTAAGGGTTTTCAGACTACAAGTCTGCAAATTATCTGAGCGCATGTGCCTACTCAGGAAACCTTGGGGGGGGGGGTTAATATCAAAACTGTATGTAAGATTTGAAAAATGTATCGTCCCATCGGGAGATTTTCAGCATTTACAAGCTACAACTCGACAGATTATTTGAAGGCACGTATCTACTCAGCAAACCTGGGGGGAGGGGTATGTGATAATTGTGAAATATATAGAATTTCTCTTCCGATCGGGAGATCTTCAGCATTTACAAACTACAACTGGAGACATTATCTCCTCCGGGCATGAACCTACTGAGCAAACCTGTCGGGGGAGGGGGGATACCAAAAGTGTAGAATATGAAGAATTTCTCTTCCGACCCGGAGATTTTCATCATTCACGTGCCTTTAGATAATGTGTCGAGTTGTAGCTGCTAATTACAACCCCACCCCACCCCCTCCTGCCGACAGGTTTCCAGAGAGTGGACATGCGCTAAGAAAATTTGTCGAGTTGCAATTTGTAAATGCTGAAGATCTCCCGATCGGAAGAGAAATTCTTGATACTTTACGATTTTGGTACCCCCCCCCCCCCGACTAGTGATACCCTCAGATAATTTGACGAGTTGTAGCTTGTAAACGCTGGAAATCTCCCGATCCGACCAGATATTCTTTATATTTTAGGTTTTAAGCACCCACCCCACTCCCCCGACAAGTTTCCTGGGTTTGCACATACTCGCAGAGAATTTGTTTAGTTGTAGTTTCTAGAAAAATATCGTAAATAAGAAAATACGAAATTACGGACATTTTATGTGTGTCAGATAACCAATCTCGGGGAGACGTAGCCACGGAGCAGCCCAGAACGGAATTTTTATACGGCCCCTTAAAATTTTTGTGGCCAGTTCTCCGCTTAGTCTTAGCTCCGAAAATCATGGAAATGTCTAAATTTCTTACTGAAAATGAAATATTAAAAAAAAAATTATGAACAATAGTTGCTGAAGTAGTGGGGAATATAGCCACACGAAATTTGTTTATGCAGAACAATTTTATGGCACTGAAATTGCAATGTGTCCAGTTCTCCGTACCCAGTACATGACAACACAAAATGGCACCGCATTTTTTATTTTTTGGTTCCTACAAAATACATACAGAACTTCTGCTGTGAGAATCGCAGTTCATTTTGGGTGTTTAAGTCGTAAGGAGTTGTTGATCCGAAGTGCATCTTGTTCACAAATATAACAAACCGATGTCAGAACTACAGAGATATTGATGTATAGCAGTTGGCTTGAAGACAACGGTGAATCATTAGTATGTTTTTAAATAAATGTTGCATAAGACTACAACTGCTTTCAGGCCAACACCATACAACCTCTACAGTCCATCAGTGCAATCTGAACTTTCCTCTCGTATTTGTAAGGTTTGCAGATAATATTTTACACATCAAATTATTAATATTGCGGTATTACTCAGGCAGAAAATAATATTAGGACTAACGTTTAGGCTCTTCTAAAAGTTTTCATTCCGTCATTCCCATATTCGCGTTATGTCGGTGAGGTGGCCAAGAAACCGCAATTTTTATATGATCCCCCTAACTAACGCTTTTTTGCCCAGCAGTCTGTGACCAGTTGTCTGAACACCATTTATAACAGACATAAAAACTTATCAGTCGACCACATATTTTTCCTGTGAGCATTTTTTCTGTGGGAATATTTTCCGTGGGCGTTTTTTCCTATTTTCGAGAAGTGGGCGTTTTTTCTGTGGGCATTCTTTCATACAATCGTTTATTTGGATTTTGACTGAAGCACGAACTCAATCCATCACTTACTGTCGCATCGGTAACGATAAAAGATGTTAGGCTTAGATAGTCATGACGCATTTTGTAAAAAAAATACGGTACCTGGGCTTTGCTATGCAAAATATGAAAGTTTTGTTACTTTTCCCCTGTTAGAGTTGGACAGGGAAAGCTATGAAAAAATAACAGCCATACAAGATAACTGCAAAAATGTAAATAAACTGGAAGTGGCTTTCCCACCGAACATCGGCCACGTATTTTTGACAAAGTTGTATGAATAAAGAAAAAGAAAATGTGAAAAAATATAATTTCCGCTAAAAATACACTTTTAGAAATGCTTAAGCAGCGGGGCGAGGAAGCTATGGATACTAACAGTCGCACACGAGAGCCGTGAAAGCGTAAACAAGCAGGAAGGCACTTTCCTGCCAAACAGCGGCCACATATTTTTGACGAAATTGCATGACTGAAAAAACATGTGAATTACAATTTCTGCCATCAGAAATGTTTGTTTAAGCAGCAGAACAAAATAAAATTAGAAAACAGATTCACTCATTTGCTTAAAAATTCATAAAACTAGCCCGTTGATCTGGTTAATTTATCATGAAATAAGAATTGAGGGGTGTATACGAACTGGAGAAATATTTTTCTTTTTGCGACCGTACAATTCTGAGCCCAGGAGCAGTTTCCTGCTGCCTCAGAAATTGTGACTTCGCTCTTTCCTGGAAATCTGATAGCTGCGCGTCGCGTCCCCTCGGGAGCCAACATCATTAGCCCTAGGGATGGGCGATATTCATCAATATATCGAAATATCGATATTTTCGCCCGATATTTCGATATATAGTATTGATATCAAAGTTTCGATATATCAGGAAATCAATATATCGGTTTTTGATATATCGGTGCGATATTCAATATATTGGTATTGGTGTTTGATATTCAATATATCAGCGTATGGCCGATGTGATTTCACTTGTGGAATGAAATCTGTGTTCTTTCCTCTGGCATGTCACGAAAATTATGTTGCTTGAGGACTATCAAACTGCGATCTCATTATCGAGATTCACATGATATTATGTCACCTTTCGATTTCTAGAACTCTACAAGGAAAAATGCCTGCTGTGTTGAAAACCTCGATGGTTGAAAAATTTAACTATTAGTTGACGGTAGGCACCCAGAAAAGAAATCTAAAGAACGGTCGATAGCAGATTGTTCTTTTGCCCATGAGTATTATGTTTGAAGTTAAGTAAACTGGCACTTTGACCAAAATTAAATACATACCGATGACACACAATTTGAAGTTTAAGATAAGCATTTCTTTTTTTTTTAGTGATACAGTACGTAGATCTTAACAGCTGGCTAAGGAAATGCAAAACAGCTTTTCGAGAGCTTTCTTGATGTCTTACAAGTTATGTAGTATAAAGTTTGTTGTAATTCAGGCTATGTATATATCAGACGTAATTATTTTTTTTATCATCATTTGATAATTATCTTGTTAATACATAGTGAAACTTCCTGAAGTAATTAAATAATCTGGTGAAAATATGAGCATAATTAACTTTCGTCTTGATCTGCTGATTTTCCCACACTTACAGCATGTTATTTCCTCTGACTGTCCATTCGTTTTTATGTTATCTAGGAGAGACAGGCTTTCATACATTAATTAGTAAATATATACTTGATCAATTTGGATTATGATATTTTTTATGTTTTTCATACATTAATTAGTATGGCTTTCATTAATTAATTAGTAAATATATATACTTGATTAATTTGGATTATGATACTTTTTATGATTTTATTTTTATAATCGATTTTTAACAGAGGACTAATAATCGTTAGCATTTTTTAAAATATTTTTCTGGAAAAATAATTGCTTTCTATGAAAAGGCCATCACAAATTATTCGTACTCTAATTACTGTTTTTAATAAAAATGTCACTTGTGAACATAATATAAGCACTTTAAAGTTTTTGCTTATGCCATGGGAACTATTTTAGCTTACACCATGGAAGTAATTATATCTGTATACTCCATTAACATTGTGTTCTGTCTTAAACGATAAAAAAATAGCAAACCATTGTTCACACCTTCTGAAAAATATAAATGTATACAAAATGCTCTGAAAATTACAATAACAAAGTTTTTTTAAAGATTTTTTTTCCATAACATTTCCTTGCAAGCTGATATAATGTTAACTTTGACATTTGCATGCCAATAAAAAAAGTTATTCTTTCTATAATTCAGTTATTCCCATGTTAATTTATGGTTAAGATTCCAGTCTGCTGGGATCAATAAGTATGTTTGTTTTGTCATTTATGCCATACTGAAGCTTCAACTTACCTTTCCTCGAAATATTGGAAATACATATTTCTCATAATCTCACATTTAAGAAAAACTCATGAAAACATTCCTTTGTAACTGGGATTTTTGAAAACTTCTTGGCAGAAACCATATCCATGCTTGTGGAGCAATGCCCACACATGAAACAAGAAAATCACTTTTGGGTTTTGGAAAGTATATTCAGCATTTCTGCAGATTACAAGCACACTTCTGTTGCATGATTTATTTATTTATTTTTACATCAAAACTTTCTGGTATATATATTTTTTATTTTAGGATCTGAAAAACAATATTTTACGTGTTTTTCATACCACTAAAAATACAGCTTGAGAGCTGCAATCTTGCATAAAGATAGTTTTAAGCTATAAAATGTAATAATAAATGACAAATAAAATTGCTCCCTTTTAGCAGGAGGAAGCAGCTCTTGTTTTAGAACCGTGGAACTAGAGTATAAATTTCGTGTTTTAGAAAGAAAAAATTGCTATGAAAATTCCTTGTGACATAAGTTATACAATTCTATCATTTTCGGATAACTCTGTAAGGAATAGTTTATGTGTATTTATTTATACACACTTTGGCACTGTATTCAATAAAGCAATGCAGATTTGCAAATGGCGCCGCACAGAAGCTTTATTTATTTAGTGCTGGCTGAGATTTGTGCGAACAAGCCAACAGCTCGCTTTGGCCAACAGCCAATTAGTTCCAAGTTCCCAACAGCCAATACTTAGCACATCAGATCGGATCGGATTCAGTGATAACCCTGAGGCAGTATAAACCGGAATATCAGTCGTAAATAAACCGGAATGTCAGTCGTATTGAGATCATAAGTATTGAAAAATATCGAAAAATCGAACCGATATATTGATCTTTCAATACCGATATTTTCGATTCAATATATCGGTCTCAGAAATATCAAAAGATATCGGTATCGATACTTTTGCAAACATCGCCCATCCCTAATTAGCCCTGCAACATTCCACCCTCGAGAACGGAGTCCCCTCGTAACCCCCCCCCCCCTTGCTGTGGTTACGGCTGTGCCGAGATGTGCCTTGACCACCCACGCACACGGCACTGACATTTCATCAACAGGAGAAAGGTGGGGTAGGGAAAATGGAAACGGTACTTGGATCCATTTATTTGTCTGCAGATTTGTTAAGCAAAGTTGCAGAAAAGAAAAAAAGAGGAACTTTTTTTTTTTTTGGTGCGAATTATATCGGAAAAGATAAGAGTAAATTGATCTGCAAGATTTGTTGAGCGATCTGCGACGCCCGTCGCACTGTTTCTGCGAGCGGGCCGTAGTTTCTACGATTTTTTTTTAATTTTGTTATTAGTTCATAAACCACATTATATACATGTTAGGAACCACATTTTGCTTAAGAACCACATTATATACATGTGGTTCTTAAGCGAATTCGCGGAATTCCGCCCTTTTTTTTGTGCGTGTGTGTGTCATCATATAGATCGTCTTCAAGATCGATGAAAACTGAAGAATTTTTTTTTCTTGGGGTCAGGGGTCGTTTTTTGTCTGAGGTCTTTCGTGTTTCAAAACTTATTAAAACGGTAGTTGAACAGAGTATAAAATCTCGCCGCAATCGTAATTTTTTTCTCCCTATGTTGCCTTTGTGTCCACTATTCATCATCTCATTGCATAAATGTAGAGAAAACGGAAGTCAGACGCCACAAAAATTTTCCGGTAATGTTTAGGCATGAGATTCTTCCCCGAATTCGTGGAATTCCGCCTTTTTCGTTATTATTTTGATCATTTATGAGATTGATGCACGAATAAAGAGACATGTCGGAGAACGATATTCCATCTTTATGAAACTGCAAGGTTGACGGAGTTCATATTTTCTTCCATAGTCGTAATTTCTTTTTCTCGCAATGTTGCTTCTCTCAAGTATTATTAAATATCATTTTATTGTATAAATATTTATATTTTAGTTTCAAAATAGGGGAAAATTTCCAAAATCGAAAGTATGCCCTTATAATGCTATGTAACATATGGTTGAGCGGAGGAAATGTTCTAATTAGTTTTTGCCCATTGCTTAGTTGAAATTAAGATATTTTTTCATGAAATTAAGAAACGCCTCATTTTTTTTTCTTTCTATTTTCGAGAAGTGGGCATTTTTTCCGTAGGCATTCATTCTTTCCTCTCACCACTCACGCTTTGATGAACAAAGAATGCTTACAGTAAGCATTTAAAACAAAATGCGATTTTGAAGCAGTCGCCTCGAAAAAACTGAATCGGAATTCGCAACAGAAACTAAAAATCATACGTTAAATAAAATGGAATAATCCAAGGCCTGAATAAATAGTCTGGCTAAGCATTTGCATTCTTTCAGTAATATCCTTATTTATGTGCATATCACAATTGAGAAAATAAATCGGGCGCATCAATCTTGTAAAAAAAATTACATACCTTTGTTCCAGAGAAGAATGCTGATATTTTTTTGCATTTATTAGCTTCTTTTTGAAGCTGGCGTTTTCTGTCTTGCGATGGCATGGTAAAAGAAGCTGATCCGCGTGTTGGTTGAAGGTTATAACTGGAATACTGGTCACTAACTAACCTCGGTAGATTTAGCGTCCTACAAATGTCCTGTAGGCCGGCTAGGGGGGGGGGAGAAGGCGAGAGCGCATCGGAGTGGAGGTTGAGACAAAGTATGGGGGGGTGAGAGCGCATCGGAGTGGAGGTAGAGACAGTGGGTGTGGGGGGGAGGGAGCAAATACTGGTCAACTCTTTTGTCAGTAATTTGTATAACACTATCATAGGTCAAGTAAAAGGTGTTTCTCACATAAAGAAGGTTCAGCCTGCAATCATAGTGCAGCGATGTTCATGCAATTTAGTAAATTTAGCTGCACAGAAATCTGCTACTCAACTGAAATGATTTAATGTTGAGCAGTTTCTGATACAGTTGCCTTTTTTTTTTTTTTTTTTTTTTGGAGAAAAGTTCAAAGAGGAAACACAATCTAAAACTGAGTCAAGCTGTTTGTGGTACTAAACCACACAAAATTCTAAAGCATGTCAATACTCGCTGGTTATCACTTTTGGAATCCATTGACAGAATTTTAGAACAGTGAGAGGCTCTAGAACATTATTTTAGTGACAATGAAGAAGCTAATTCACAGTATAAGAACCTTTGCAAGTATGATTGGAAATCCTTCATCTAAACTTTATTGTCTTTTTTTATCTGCTACTCTTCCTTTGTTTACATCTGTTAACGTGTTCTTGCAGCAGGAAGCTCCGCTTGTGCATGTATTAAAAAGAAAACTTCATAGTCTGTTATCTGAATTGCTTGTACGATTTATCAAGCCATCGGCATTTGATGTGACAGCAACATCTCTTGCAGATGGAAATTTTGAAAGAAGGAGAAATCAAAAAGAAAACTGTGATCTTGTAATTGGGTCAAAAGCGAGATCTTATATAGGCACAACTGCAGATCTGAGTGAAGACACAGTGGCTACTTTTTATTCTGAGGTAAGGGAATTTTACAAGGCAGACTGCAATTACATTTTAAGAAAATTCCCACTTAATGATGAATTTCTGAGTCATGCTGAAATTACAGATGTAGCATTAAGGCAAAGTGTTTCTTTTGCATCAGTCCAATATATGTGTTCCCTGTTTCCAGTTTTGAAACCAGAAGAATCTGACAAGGTGGAATCTGAATTTTCTCACTACCAGTTTGAAAATTTTAACTGTGCTGTTACTTCTGGGAGAATGGATGAAGTGTGGCACAGAATTTCTTTAATGAAAAATGGAAGTGGCCAGTTAAAGTATGAATCATTAAGCAAAATTATGAAAATGATTTTAATAGTCCCTCATAGCAATGCAAGTACAGAAAGAATTTTCAGTATTGTGAAAAAAAACATGAATGATTCAGACCTAATTTAAGTAGTCATGTGCTGTCTTCTTTATTAGTAGAAAAAATAAACAGCATTGCACACAGTGAACTATGCTATCAGAAGAAGTTTTTGCAAATAAAACTAAGGAAGGCCAAAATGGCAACTACAGCCAGTTTATCATAATAATTTGGCAACATTCCAAGGAATAATTTTATTTCATGTCTGGAGGTAATTTATTATATTTTCCTGGTAGACAGTATTTTAAATTTTCCCACTAGCGAATTATTTTTTATTGCATTATTATTATTATTATTTTGTTAATAGTTCTGACAATTTAAAATTTGTTGCAGTGTTAAATACCCAAATTTGCCGCTGTAGACTGGATTACTGAAAATTACTGAAAAAAAAAATGTTACTGAAAATTACTGAAAAATGAACATGTTGGTTACTGAAAACTACTTTTAGAGGTTGGCATCTATGCAAACTGTCGCCCGCAGCTAATTGATGCCACAGGGGAGTGAAGACTGTCGTACATTGCTCACAGCGACCTTAGAGCCATAGTGCAACAAATCACCCACAGCTACAACAGTGGTGATCAGGGCAATGTGTCACAGCACACAGTTGAACGCAGCCTTCTGCAAATGAAAAATCATTGAGATCGGACCGTGAATGAATGGAACATACCTGCCAACTAAAATTTAATGAATATGCAGAAGATTGTTTTGAAAAATACAGATTTTTTTTTACGTCAATTTGTCACACAATAAAGTAATTTTGAACTCGTACTGCTCTTAAACAAAAAAGGAATACAGGACACTTACCCCCTTTTGTGTGTGTGTGTGTGTGTGTGTTTGTGTGTTTGTTGAAGGAAACTTTTATTTATAGTAATTTAACATTTAGCTGAACTTTTCACAGTGGCTTTTTTAAAGAATTCTTTGAAGTACTCTTTTTGGAAACCAAGTGAATTTTCTTTGCATTTAATTAACAGAAGACTCAAGCAAGCCGAGATCTGTTTCTCGTACGCCGTTTAGAAAGTCCAGGTTGATTCCGTGGTGGACCGTCCTTCTCAAGTGTGGTAGGTCCACCATATCCCACACTTGAGTCCTTATATTGATTTCTCTTTGTCTTTTTAATCAGGTAAGTACATCAGTGTGGCGGATTAGCCCACAGGCGAGGGTTCCAGTTGGTCATTCAACCTAACCTGGTTTGAAGTCTGTTGCAAAATTCACATTGGACTATTGCAACGTTTAATCTTTTTCATTTTATTTGGAAAGGTTGCATGTATGATGAATAGCGTGAGGTGAAATCTTGAGCTGAAGTAAAATTGTAAACAGAAGTAAAAACACGAACAGCAGTAAAAAACTCGTAAGTGGTTGTTGCCGTGGACAGCACAAAGCAAAGGAACATTCTATGAGTCAACAAGGAAGGAAACACCATGCAACAAGAAGGGTTTGAATGAAGAAATCTTGTGACAGTGAGCTTAGATTAAAATCAAACCCTTTTGTTAAGATTAAAAGTATTTACCAAAGATTTTTTGGAAGGTTTCACGAAAATAAGCCATAACATCGAACAGATGAAGAACTAGAACAAAGGAACAGCACCACACAATGAAAAAACTTTCAGTACTCCCGCAGGCAATATGCCCAGACTGGTTTCGACTATTTCACATCTAGTCATCTGTGAGTACACACACGTTGAACGTTGGTTGTACCAGTTTAAAATGCGAGATTATGGTGTATCTTGTTCTGCTTTAACATTTTCAAAAGTTGTATACTGATATTATTTATTTACTATGACGCAATTCAACTATTTTAAATTTTTATTTCAGATCAGTTTCTTCCGAGATGAATATGGACGAAACATCGTTTGGAATGGATTCGACGGGGTTTTGATTACACGCCGCGTGGATGGGAAGTGCAGCGGTGTGGGATTCGTACTGCTGGAAAACAAAAAAATGTACGACTTTGCAATGCAGAAGAATCGCAGACATCTTGCTGGTCGCTACATCGAACTCTTCCCAAGCAGTCTGCGTGAAGCCCTTGAGGTAAATTGCAATATCTACTGAGAACAAAACTCAATTACTTTTTATAAAATCTTGTGAGTTTACATGTGTTTTTTACACGATTTCTTAACAGTATCCAACTACCAAACAGCGTATTGGGCCAGACCCGGTTTGATGTGGCATGGACTCAACAAGGTGCTGATATCATTTTGCAGGTATGCTCAGCTAAGAAAATGTGCTGGCACCTGTCAGTTGCCAAAACAGAGGCACATTCTTTGAGAATCTGTGCGTGTACAACAATGGCCAGACAGAGTAACTTAACTTTAACAAGCTCATACACCGATGAGCCATTCATTAAGACCACCGACAGTCTACAAAAGTGAGCGCACCTGGAGACCAAACGGTGGCGCAGGTAAAGTTTATAGAGCAGTATATATACTACCCGAAGACCGAATTTCGAGTAGTAGAGTGTTCGGTGTCACAATGGGAAAAGCTGCCGATTTATCGGAGTTTGATGAAGTGCGAATTATGATGGCACAGCGCCTCGAAGCTACAATCTCGGAAATGCCACAGCTTGTGGGTTGTTCTCGTGCCGCTGTAGTGAATACATATCAAAAGTGGTGCACAGATGGCCAAATGACAAACTCATAGATGCCAACTGGTACGGATTTTCCGTAATTTTACGGATTTTTGGTTGCTGTTACGGAAGTACGGAAACTCCGCTGAAATTACGGAAAATCGCCATTTGATTTAATTTTCTGAGATAGAAAGCAAATTTTCATCAACTTAAAAATTGTTGTTGGTTCAAGTTTTTCCGGGGAAAAAAATTAAATGCTACATTCAGGGCTGCCAAACCTGCGCCAGTTGCGCCAGCCGCGCCAAAACGTTGTTCTTGCGCCATTCTGCTAAAAAATCGCCATTTCGACGAAATCTGCACCAATTTTGCGCCAAAAGTTAAAATTTACCGGTCATCGATATTTTAGCGTTATCTTACGACATTCGAAATCGATTCAGCGGTGAATTCATACGTGAGATTCCTCCGCGGATTCGCGGAGTCCCCTCCGTTTTTTTTTCCCCCGAGATCGATGCAAAAGTGAAGAAATTTTCGGGATATTAGTTGGGGGGGGTATTCCGTCTGGGGACGTTGTTTTGTCTTTTTAAACGTTCGGAAACGGAAGTTCAACGAAGTGCAGATTTTTCCCGTAATCGTATTTTTTTTCTCTCGCGATGTTGCTTCTGTTCAGTACTGTTAAATATAGTTTCATTGCATAATTTCAGCTTGAAATTGTAGGCAACGATTTCTGAAAACGGAAGTTAGGCCGCCCGAAAATTTCCCCGTAATCTTCGGCGACGAGATTCTCACGCTGATTCGAGGAATTCCGTCTTTTTTTGTTGGCATTTGGACCATGTACGAAATCGATGCATAACTGAACTTAAATTTTCGGAGGATTGGTGGCGGCAGCGGGGGGGTCGTTTTCTCCGTCGGAGGACGGAATTTCATCCTTCGAAAACGGAAAGTAGACGGAGATAAGATTTCTCTGGTAATCGTAATTTTTTTCTCGCGATGTTTCCTCTACCCAGTATTGTTAGATATCATTTTATTCCATAAATATTTGTATTTCAGCTTGAAAATGTTGGATAAATTTCCGTAAACTGAAGGCTTGAAAAACCATTGTTTCAAGCCATGTTTCCCGATTCAGCGATCGCAAACAAATATTCGTGTGGAAGAACCAAGGCTACTGCACTAATTCAGCACATGGCCTGTGTTTCTACAAGTAACATCGTATCTGAAGTTAAAAAAATCCTTTTTCTCTATCTACGGACGGAAGTAATGATGCTCAAGCAAATAAACTGTATCCCATTACAATAACATATTTTGACGAAAAAATAGGGAAAAATTCAACTGTTTTGTTATCATTGGTTGAATCAAGTAATAATACAGGTGAAGGAATATTCAACGTTTTGAACAATGAGTTTGTTAAAAAAAATCTCATGGAGCAACTGTGTGTGTCATTTTCCTGTGACAATGCTAACACTATCATAGGTCAAGTAAAAGGTGTTTCTCACATAAAGAAGGTTCAGCCTGCAATCATAGTGCAGCGATGTTCATGCAATTTAGTAAATTTAGCTGCACAGAAATCTGCTACTCAACTGAAATGATTTAATGTTGAGCAGTTTCTGATACAGTTGCCTTTTTTTTTTTTTTTTTTTTGGAGAAAAGTTCAAAGAGGAAACACAATCTAAAACTGAGTCAAGCTGTTTGTGGTACTAAACCACACAAAATTCTAAAGCATGTCAATACTCGCTGGTTATCACTTTTGGAATCCATTGACAGAATTTTAGAACAGTGAGAGGCTCTAGAACATTATTTTAGTGACAATGAAGAAGCTAATTCACAGTATAAGAACCTTTGCAAGTATGATTGGAAATCCTTCATCTAAACTTTATTGTCTTTTTTTATCTGCTACTCTTCCTTTGTTTACATCTGTTAACGTGTTCTTGCAGCAGGAAGCTCCGCTTGTGCATGTATTAAAAAGAAAACTTCATAGTCTGTTATCTGAATTGCTTGTACGATTTATCAAGCCATCGGCATTTGATGTGACAGCAACATCTCTTGCAGATGGAAATTTTGAAAGAAGGAGAAATCAAAAAGAAAACTGTGATCTTGTAATTGGGTCAAAAGCGAGATCTTATATAGGCACAACTGCAGATCTGAGTGAAGACACAGTGGCTACTTTTTATTCTGAGGTAAGGGAATTTTACAAGGCAGACTGCAATTACATTTTAAGAAAATTCCCACTTAATGATGAATTTCTGAGTCATGCTGAAATTACAGATGTAGCATTAAGGCAAAGTGTTTCTTTTGCATCAGTCCA
The DNA here is from genome assembly GCA_039090855.1 of Macrothele yani. Lineage (NCBI taxonomy): Eukaryota > Metazoa > Arthropoda > Arachnida > Araneae > Macrothelidae > Macrothele > Macrothele yani. The sequence continues at coordinate 124,786,138 of CM076996.1, forward strand.
ATATATGTGTTCCCTGTTTCCAGTTTTGAAACCAGAAGAATCTGACAAGGTGGAATCTGAATTTTCTCACTACCAGTTTGAAAATTTTAACTGTGCTGTTACTTCTGGGAGAATGGATGAAGTGTGGCACAGAATTTCTTTAATGAAAAATGGAAGTGGCCAGTTAAAGTATGAATCATTAAGCAAAATTATGAAAATGATTTTAATAGTCCCTCATAGCAATGCAAGTACAGAAAGAATTTTCAGTATTGTGAAAAAAAAACATGAATGATTCAGACCTAATTTAAGTAGTCATGTGCTGTCTTCTTTATTAGTAGAAAAAATAAACAGCATTGCACACAGTGAACTATGCTATCAGAAGAAGTTTTTGCAAATAAAACTAAGGAAGGCCAAAATGGCAACTACAGCCAGTTTATCATAATAATTTGGCAACATTCCAAGGAATAATTTTATTTCATGTCTGGAGGTAATTTATTATATTTTCCTGGTAGACAGTATTTTAAATTTTCCCACTAGCGAATTATTTTTTATTGCATTATTATTATTATTATTTTGTTAATAGTTCTGACAATTTAAAATTTGTTGCAGTGTTAAATACCCAAATTTGCCGCTGTAGACTGGATTACTGAAAATTACTGAAAAAAAAAATTGTTACTGAAAATTACTGAAAAATGAACATGTTGGTTACTGAAAACTACTTTTAGAGGTTGGCATCTATGCAAACTGTCGCCCGCAGCTAATTGATGCCACAGGGGAGTGAAGACTGTCGTACATTGCTCACAGCGACCTTAGAGCCATAGTGCAACAAATCACCCACAGCTACAACAGTGGTGATCAGGGCAATGTGTCACAGCACACAGTTGAACGCAGCCTTCTGCAAATGAAAAATCATTGAGATCGGACCGTGAATGAATGGAACATACCTGCCAACTAAAATTTAATGAATATGCAGAAGATTGTTTTGAAAAATACAGATTTTTTTTTACGTCAATTTGTCACACAATAAAGTAATTTTGAACTCGTACTGCTCTTAAACAAAAAAGGAATACAGGACACTTACCCCCTTTTATGTGTGTGTGTGTGTGTGTGTGTTTGTGTGTTTGTTGAAGGAAACTTTTATTTATAGTAATTTAACATTTAGCTGAACTTTTCACAGTGGCTTTTTTAAAGAATTCTTTGAAGTACTCTTTTTGGAAACCAAGTGAATTTTCTTTGCATTTAATTAACAGAAGACTCAAGCAAGCCGAGATCTGTTTCTCGTACGCCGTTTAGAAAGTCCAGGTTGATTCCGTGGTGGACCGTCCTTCTCAAGTGTGGTAGGTCCACCATATCCCACACTTGAGTCCTTATATTGATTTCTCTTTGTCTTTTTAATCAGGTAAGTACATCAGTGTGGTGGATTAGCCCACAGGCGAGGGTTCCAGTTGGTCATTCAACCTAACCTGGTTTGAAGTCTGTTGCAAAATTCACATTGGACTATTGCAACGTTTAATCTTTTTCATTTTATTTGGAAAGGTTGCATGTATGATGAATAGCGTGAGGTGAAATCTTGAGCTGAAGTAAAATTGTAAACAGAAGTAAAAACACGAACAGCAGTAAAAAACTCGTAAGTGGTTGTTGCCGTGGACAGCACAAAGCAAAGGAACATTCTATGAGTCAACAAGGAAGGAAACACCATGCAACAAGAAGGGTTTGAATGAAGAAATCTTGTGACAGTGAGCTTAGATTAAAATCAAACCCTTTTGTTAAGATTAAAAGTATTTACCAAAGATTTTTTGGAAGGTTTCACGAAAATAAGCCATAACATCGAACAGATGAAGAACTAGAACAAAGGAACAGCACCACACAATGAAAAAACTTTCAGTACTCCCGCAGGCAATATGCCCAGACTGGTTTCGACTATTTCACATCTAGTCATCTGTGAGTACACACACGTTGAACGTTGGTTGTACCAGTTTAAAATGCGAGATTATGGTGTATCTTGTTCTGCTTTAACATTTTCAAAAGTTGTATACTGATATTATTTATTTACTATGACGCAATTCAACTATTTTAAATTTTTATTTCAGATCAGTTTCTTCCGAGATGAATATGGACGAAACATCGTTTGGAATGGATTCGACGGGGTTTTGATTACACGCCGCGTGGATGGGAAGTGCAGCGGTGTGGGATTCGTACTGCTGGAAAACAAAAAAATGTACGACTTTGCAATGCAGAAGAATCGCAGACATCTTGCTGGTCGCTACATCGAACTCTTCCCAAGCAGTCTGCGTGAAGCCCTTGAGGTAAATTGCAATATCTACTGAGAACAAAACTCAATTACTTTTTATAAAATCTTGTGAATTTACATGTGTTTTTTACACGATTTCTTAACAGTATCCAACTACCAAACAGCGTATTGGGCCAGACCCGGTTTGATGTGGCATGGACTCAACAAGGTGCTGATATCATTTTGCAGGTATGCTCAGCTAAGAAAATGTGCTGGCACCTGTCAGTTGCCAAAACAGAGGCACATTCTTTGAGAATCTGTGCGTGTACAACAATGGCCAGACAGAGTAACTTAACTTTAACAAGCTCATACACCGATGAGCCATTCATTAAGACCACCGACAGTCTACAAAAGTGAGCGCACCTGGAGACCAAACGGTGGCGCAGGTAAAGTTCATAGAGCAGTATATATACTACCCGAAGACCGAATTTCGAGTAGTAGAGTGTTCGGTGTCACAATGGGAAAAGCTGCCGATTTATCGGAGTTTGATTAAGTGCGAATTATGATGGCACAGCGCCTCGAAGCTACAATCTCGGAAATGGCACAGCTTGTGGGTTGTTCTCGTGCCGCTGTAGTGAGTACATATCAAAAGTGGTGCACAGATGGCCAAATGACAAACTCATAGATGCCAACTAGTACGGATTTTCCGTAATTTTACGGATTTTTGGTTGCTGTTACGGAAGTACGGAAACACCGCTGAAATTACGGAAAATCGCCATTTGATTTAATTTTCTGAGATAGAAAGCAAATTTTCATCAACTTAAAAATTTTTGTTGGTTCAAGTTTTTCCGGGGGAAAAAAATTAAATGCTACATTCAGGGCTGCCAGACTTGCGCCAGTTGCGCCAGCCGCGCCAAAACGTTGTTCTTGCGCCATTCTGCTAAAAAATCGCTATTTCGACGAAATCTGCACCAATTTTAAGCCAAAAGTTAAAATTTACCGGTCATCGATATTTTAGCGTTATCTAACGACATTCGAAATCGATTCAGCGGTGAATTCGTACGTGAGATTCCTCCGCGGAATCGCGGAGTCCCCTCCGTTTTCTTTTCCCCCGAGATCGATGCAAAAGTGAAGATATTTTCGGGATATTAGTTGGGGGGGGTATTCCGTCTGGGGACGTTGTTTTGTCTTTTTAAACGTTCGGAAACGGAAGTTCAACGAAATGCAGATTTTTCCCGTAATCGTATTTTTTTTTCTCTCGCGATGTTGCTTCTGTTCAGTACTGTTAAATATAATTTCATTGCATAATTTCAGCTTGAAATTGTAGGCAACGATTTCTGAAAACGGAAGTTAGGCCGCCCGAAAATTTCCCCGTAATCTTCGGCGACGAGATTTTCACGCTGATTCGAGGAATTCCGTCTTTTTTTGTTGGCATTTGGACCATGTACGAAATCGATGCATAACTGAACTTAAATTTTCGGAGGATTGGTGGCGGCAGCGGGGGGGGGTCGTTTTCTCCGTCGGAGGACGGAATTTCATCCTTCGAAAACGGAAAGTAGACGGAGATAAGATTTCTCTGGTAATCGTAATTTTTTTTCTTGCGATGTTTCTTCTACCCAGTATTGTTAGATATCATTTTATTCCATAAATATTTGTATTTCAGCTTGAAAATGTTGGATAAATTTCCGAAAACTGAAGGCTTGAAAAACCATTGTTTCAAGCCATGTTTCCCGATTCAGCGATCGCAAACAAATATCGTGTGGAAGAACCAAGGCTACTGCACTAATTCAGCACATGGCCTGTGTTTCTACAAGTAACATCGTATCTGAAGTTAAAAAAAATCCTTTTTCTCTATCTACGGACGGAAGTAATGATGCTCAAGCAAATAAACTGTATCCCATTACAATAACATATTTTGACGAAAAAATAGGGAAAAATTCAACTGTTTGTTGAATCAAGTAATAATACAGGTGAAGGAATATTCAACGTTTTGAACAATGAGTTTGTTAAAAAAAATCTCATGGAGCAACTGTGTGTCATTTTCCTGTGACAATGCTAACACTATCATAGGTCAAGTAAAAGGTGTTTCTCACATAAAGAAGGTTCAGCCTGCAATCATAGTGCAGCGATGTTCATGCAATTTAGTAAATTTAGCTGCACAGAAATCTGCTACTCAACTGAAATGATTTAATGTTGAGCAGTTTCTGATACAGTTGCCTTTTTTTTTTTTTTTTTGGAGAAAAGTTCAAAGAGGAAACACAATCTAAAACTGAGTCAAGCTGTTTGTGGTACTAAACCACACAAAATTCTAAAGCATGTCAATACTCGCTGGTTATCACTTTTGGAATCCATTGACAGAATTTTAGAACAGTGAGAGGCTCTAGAACATTATTTTAGTGACAATGAAGAAGCTAATTCACAGTATAAGAACCTTTGCAAGTATGATTGGAAATCCTTCATCTAAACTTTATTGTCTTTTTTTATCTGCTACTCTTCCTTTGTTTACATCTGTTAACGTGTTCTTGCAGCAGGAAGCTCCGCTTGTGCATGTATTAAAAAGAAAACTTCATAGTCTGTTATCTGAATTGCTTGTACGATTTATCAAGCCATCGGCATTTGATGTGACAGCAACATCTCTTGCAGATGGAAATTTTGAAAGAAGGAGAAATCAAAAAGAAAACTGTGATCTCGTAATTGGGTCAAAAGCGAGATCTTATATAGGCACAACTGCAGATCTGAGTGAAGACACAGTGGCTACTTTTTATTCTGAGGTAAGGGAATTTTACAAGGCAGACTGCAATTACATTTTAAGAAAATTTCCACTTAATGATGAATTTCTGAGTCATGCTGAAATTACAGATGTAGCATTAAGGCAAAGTGTTTCTTTTGCATCAGTCCAATATATGTGTTCCCTGTTTCCAGTTTTGAAACCAGAAGAATCTGACAAGGTGGAATCTGAATTTTCTCACTACCAGTTTGAAAATTTTAACTGTGCTGTTACTTCTGGGAGAATGGATGAAGTGTGGCACAGAATTTCTTTAATGAAAAATGGAAGTGGCCAGTTAAAGTATGAATCATTAAGCAAAATTATGAAAATGATTTTAATAGTCCCTCATAGCAATGCAAGTACAGAAAGAATTTTCAGTATTGTGAAAAAAAAACATGAATGATTCAGACCTAATTTAAGTAGTCATGTGCTGTCTTCTTTATTAGTAGAAAAAATAAACAGCATTGCACACAGTGAACTATGCTATCAGAAGAAGTTTTTGCAAATAAAACTAAGGAAGGCCAAAATGGCAACTACAGCCAGTTTATCATAATAATTTGGCAACATTCCAAGGAATAATTTTATTTCATGTCTGGAGGTAATTTATTATATTTTCCTGGTAGACAGTATTTTAAATTTTCCCACTAGCGAATTATTTTTTATTGCATTATTATTATTATTATTTTGTTAATAGTTCTGACAATTTAAAATTTGTTGCAGTGTTAAATACCCAAATTTGCCGCTGTAGACTGGATTACTGAAAATTACTGAAAAAAAAAATTGTTACTGAAAATTACTGAAAAATGAACATGTTGGTTACTGAAAACTACTTTTAGAGGTTGGCATCTATGCAAACTGTCGCCCGCAGCTAATTGATGCCACAGGGGAGTGAAGACTGTCGTACATTGCTCACAGCGACCTTAGAGCCATAGTGCAACAAATCACCCACAGCTACAACAGTGGTGATCAGGGCAATGTGTCACAGCACACAGTTGAACGCAGCCTTCTGCAAATGAAAAATCATTGAGATCGGACCGTGAATGAATGGAACATACCTGCCAACTAAAATTTAATGAATATGCAGAAGATTGTTTTGAAAAATACAGATTTTTTTTTACGTCAATTTGTCACACAATAAAGTAATTTTGAACTCGTACTGCTCTTAAACAAAAAAGGAATACAGGACACTTACCCCCTTTTATGTGTGTGTGTGTGTGTGTGTGTTTGTGTGTTTGTTGAAGGAAACTTTTATTTATAGTAATTTAACATTTAGCTGAACTTTTCACAGTGGCTTTTTTAAAGAATTCTTTGAAGTACTCTTTTTGGAAACCAAGTGAATTTTCTTTGCATTTAATTAACAGAAGACTCAAGCAAGCCGAGATCTGTTTCTCGTACGCCGTTTAGAAAGTCCAGGTTGATTCCGTGGTGGACCGTCCTTCTCAAGTGTGGTAGGTCCACCATATCCCACACTTGAGTCCTTATATTGATTTCTCTTTGTCTTTTTAATCAGGTAAGTACATCAGTGTGGTGGATTAGCCCACAGGCGAGGGTTCCAGTTGGTCATTCAACCTAACCTGGTTTGAAGTCTGTTGCAAAATTCACATTGGACTATTGCAACGTTTAATCTTTTTCATTTTATTTGGAAAGGTTGCATGTATGATGAATAGCGTGAGGTGAAATCTTGAGCTGAAGTAAAATTGTAAACAGAAGTAAAAACACGAACAGCAGTAAAAAACTCGTAAGTGGTTGTTGCCGTGGACAGCACAAAGCAAAGGAACATTCTATGAGTCAACAAGGAAAGAAACACCATGCAACAAGAAGGGTTTGAATGAAGAAATCTTGTGACAGTGAGCTTAGATTAAAATCAAACCCTTTTGTTAAGATTAAAAGTATTTACCAAAGATTTTTTGGAAGGTTTCACGAAAATAAGCCATAACATCGAACAGATGAAGAACTAGAACAAAGGAACAGCACCACACAATGAAAAAACTTTCAGTACTCCCGCAGGCAATATGCCCAGACTGGTTTCGACTATTTCACATCTAGTCATCTGTGAGTACACACACGTTGAACGTTGGTTGTACCAGTTTAAAATGCGAGATTATGGTGTATCTTGTTCTGCTTTAACATTTTCAAAAGTTGTATACTGATATTATTTATTTACTATGACGCAATTCAACTATTTTAAATTTTTATTTCAGATCAGTTTCTTCCGAGATGAATATGGACGAAACATCGTTTGGAATGGATTCGACGGGGTTTTGATTACACGCCGCGTGGATGGGAAGTGCAGCGGTGTGGGATTCGTACTGCTGGAAAACAAAAAAATGTACGACTTTGCAATGCAGAAGAATCGCAGACATCTTGCTGGTCGCTACATCGAACTCTTCCCAAGCAGTCTGCGTGAAGCCCTTGAGGTAAATTGCAATATCTACTGAGAACAAAACTCAATTACTTTTTATAAAATCTTGTGAATTTACATGTGTTTTTTACACGATTTCTTAACAGTATCCAACTACCAAACAGCGTATTGGGCCAGACCCGGTTTGATGTGGCATGGACTCAACAAGGTGCTGATATCATTTTGCAGGTATGCTCAGCTAAGAAAATGTGCTGGCACCTGTCAGTTGCCAAAACAGAGGCACATTCTTTGAGAATCTGTGCGTGTACAACAATGGCCAGACAGAGTAACTTAACTTTAACAAGCTCATACACCGATGAGCCATTCATTAAGACCACCGACAGTCTACAAAAGTGAGCGCACCTGGAGACCAAACGGTGGCGCAGGTAAAGTTCATAGAGCAGTATATATACTACCCGAAGACCGAATTTCGAGTAGTAGAGTGTTCGGTGTCACAATGGGAAAAGCTGCCGATTTATCGGAGTTTGATTAAGTGCGAATTATGATGGCACAGCGCCTCGAAGCTACAATCTCGGAAATGGCACAGCTTGTGGGTTGTTCTCGTGCCGCTGTAGTGAGTACATATCAAAAGTGGTGCACAGATGGCCAAATGACAAACTCATAGATGCCAACTAGTACAGATTTTCCGTAATTTTACGGATTTTTGGTTGCTGTTACGGAAGTACGGAAACTCCGCTGAAATTACGGAAAATCGCCATTTGATTTAATTTTCTGAGATAGAAAGCAAATTTTCATCAACTTAAAAATTTTTGTTGGTTCAAGTTTTTCCGGGGAAAAAATTAAATGCTACATTCAGGGCTGCCAAACCTGCGCCAGTTGCGCCAGCCGCGCCAAAACGTTGTTCTTGCGCCATTCTGCTAAAAAATCGCCATTTCGACGAAATCTGCACCAATTTTGCGCCAAAAGTTAAAATTTACCGGTCATCGATATTTTAGCGTTATCTTACGACATTCGAAATCGATTCAGCGGTGAATTCATACGTGAGATTCCTCCGCGGATTCGCGGAGTCCCCTCCGTTTTCTTTTCCCCCGAGATCGATGCAAAAGTGAAGAAATTTTCGGGATATTAGTTGGGGGGGGGTATTCCGTCTGGGGACGTTGTTTTGTCTTTTTAAACGTTCGGAAACGGAAGTTCAACGAAGTGCAGATTTTTCCCGTAATCGTATTTTTTTTTCTCTCGCGATGTTGCTTCTGTTCAGTACTGTTAAATATAGTTTCATTGCATAATTTCAGCTTGAAATTGTAGGCAACGATTTCTGAAAACGGAAGTTAGGCCGCCCGAAAATTTCCCGTAATCTTCGGCGACGAGATTCTCACGCTGATTCGAGGAATTCCGTCTTTTTTTGTTGGCATTTGGACCATGTACGAAATCGATGCATAACTGAACTTAAATTTTCGGAGGATTGGTGGCGGCAGCGGGGGGGGTCGTTTTCTCCGTCGGAGGACGGAATTTCATCCTTCGAAAACAGAAAGTAGACGGAGATAAGATTTCTCTGGTAATCGTAATTTTTTTTTCTCGCGATGTTTCCTCTACCCAGTATTGTTAGATATCATTTTATTCCATAAATATTTGTATTTCAGCTTGAAAATGTTGGATAAATTTCCGTAAACTGAAGGCTTGAAAAACCATTGTTTCAAGCCATGTTTCCCGATTCAGCGATCGCAAACAAATATTCGTGTGGAAGAACCAAGGCTACTGCACTAATTCAGCACATGGCCTGTGTTTCTACAAGTAACATCGTATCTGAAGTTAAAAAAAATCCTTTTTCTCTATCTACGGACGGAAGTAATGATGCTCAAGCAAATAAACTGTATCCCATTACAATAACATATTTTGACGAAAAAATAGGGAAAAATTCAACTGTTTTGTTATCATTGGTTGAATCAAGTAATAATACAGGTGAAGGAATATTCAACGTTTTGAACAATGAGTTTGTTAAAAAAATCTCATGGAGCAACTGTGTGTGTCATTTTCCTGTGACAATGCTAACACTATCATAGGTCAAGTAAAAGGTGTTTCTCACATAAAGAAGGTTCAGCCTGCAATCATAGTGCAGCGATGTTCATGCAATTTAGTAAATTTAGCTGCACAGAAATCTGCTACTCAACTGAAATGATTTAATGTTGAGCAGTTTCTGATACAGTTGCCTTTTTTTTTTTTTTTTTTTTTTTTTGGAGAAAAGTTCAAAGAGGAAACACAATCTAAAACTGAGTCAAGCTGTTTGTGGTACTAAACCACACAAAATTCTAAAGCATGTCAATACTCGCTGGTTATCACTTTTGGAATCCATTGACAGAATTTTAGAACAGTGAGAGGCTCTAGAACATTATTTTAGTGACAATGAAGAAGCTAATTCACAGTATAAGAACCTTTGCAAGTATGATTGGAAATCCTTCATCTAAACTTTATTGTCTTTTTTTATCTGCTACTCTTCCTTTGTTTACATCTGTTAACGTGTTCTTGCAGCAGGAAGCTCCGCTTGTGCATGTATTAAAAAGAAAACTTCATAGTCTGTTATCTGAATTGCTTGTACGATTTATCAAGCCATCGGCATTTGATGTGACAGCAACATCTCTTGCAGATGGAAATTTTGAAAGAAGGAGAAATCAAAAAGAAAACTGTGATCTTGTAATTGGGTCAAAAGCGAGATCTTATATAGGCACAACTGCAGATCTGAGTGAAGACACAGTGGCTACTTTTTATTCTGAGGTAAGGGAATTTTACAAGGCAGACTGCAATTACATTTTAAGAAAATTCCCACTTAATGATGAATTTCTGAGTCATGCTGAAATTACAGATGTAGCATTAAGGCAAAGTGTTTCTTTTGCATCAGTCCAATATATGTGTTCCCTGTTTCCAGTTTTGAAACCAGAAGAATCTGACAAGGTGGAATCTGAATTTTCTCACTACCAGTTTGAAAATTTTAACTGTGCTGTTACTTCTGGGAGAATGGATGAAGTGTGGCACAGAATTTCTTTAATGAAAAATGGAAGTGGCCAGTTAAAGTATGAATCATTAAGCAAAATTATGAAAATGATTTTAATAGTCCCTCATAGCAATGCAAGTACAGAAAGAATTTTCAGTATTGTGAAAAAAAAACATGAATGATTCAGACCTAATTTAAGTAGTCATGTGCTGTCTTCTTTATTAGTAGAAAAAATAAACAGCATTGCACACAGTGAACTATGCTATCAGAAGAAGTTTTTGCAAATAAAACTAAGGAAGGCCAAAATGGCAACTACAGCCAGTTTATCATAATAATTTGGCAACATTCCAAGGAATAATTTTATTTCATGTCTGGAGGTAATTTATTATATTTTCCTGGTAGACAGTATTTTAAATTTTCCCACTAGCGAATTATTTTTTATTGCATTATTATTATTATTATTTTGTTAATAGTTCTGACAATTTAAAATTTGTTGCAGTGTTAAATACCCAAATTTGCCGCTGTAGACTGGATTACTGAAAATTACTGAAAAAAAAAATGTTACTGAAAATTACTGAAAAATGAACATGTTGGTTACTGAAAACTACTTTTAGAGGTTGGCATCTATGCAAACTGTCGCCCGCAGCTAATTGATGCCACAGGGGAGTGAAGACTGTCGTACATTGCTCACAGCGACCTTAGAGCCATAGTGCAACAAATCACCCACAGCTACAACAGTGGTGATCAGGGCAATGTGTCACAGCACACAGTTGAACGCAGCCTTCTGCAAATGAAAAATCATTGAGATCGGACCGTGAATGAATGGAACATACCTGCCAACTAAAATTTAATGAATATGCAGAAGATTGTTTTGAAAAATACAGATTTTTTTTTTTACGTCAATTTGTCACACAATAAAGTAATTTTGAACTCGTACTGCTCTTAAACAAAAAGGAATACAGGACACTTACCCCCTTTTATGTGTGTGTGTGTGTGTGTGTGTGTGTGTGTGTGTGTGTGTGTGTGTTTGTTGAAGGAAACTTTTATTTATAGTAATTTAACATTTAGCTGAACTTTTCACAGTGGCTTTTTTAAAGAATTCTTTGAAGTACTCTTCTTGGAAACCAAGTGAATTTTCTTTGCATTTAATTAACAGAAGACTCAAGCAAGCCGAGATCTGTTTCTCGTACGCCGTTTAGAAAGTCCAGGTTGATTCCGTGGTGGACCGTCCTTCTCAAGTGTGGTAGGTCCACCATATCCCACACTTGAGTCCTTATATTGATTTCTCTTTGTCTTTTTAATCAGGTAAGTACATCAGTGTGGTGGATTAGCCCACAGGCGAGGGTTCCAGTTGGTCATTCAACCTAACCTGGTTTGAAGTCTGTTGCAAAATTCACATTGGACTATTGCAACGTTTAATCTTTTTCATTTTATTTGGAAAGGTTGCATGTATGATGAATAGCGTGAGGTGAAATCTTGAGCTGAAGTAAAATTGTAAACAGAAGTAAAAACACGAACAGCAGTAAAAAACTCGTAAGTGGTTGTTGCCGTGGACAGCACAAAGCAAAGGAACATTCTATGAGTCAACAAGGAAGGAAACACCATGCAACAAGAAGGGTTTGAATGAAGAAATCTTGTGACAGTGAGCTTAGATTAAAATCAAACCCTTTTGTTAAGATTAAAAGTATTTACCAAAGATTTTTTGGAAGGTTTCACGAAAATAAGCCATAACATCGAACAGATGAAGAACTAGAACAAAGGAACAGCACCACACAATGAAAAAACTTTCAGTACTCCCGCAGGCAATATGCCCAGACTGGTTTCGACTATTTCACATCTAGTCATCTGTGAGTACACACACGTTGAACGTTGGTTGTACCAGTTTAAAATGCGAGATTATGGTGTATCTTGTTCTGCTTTAACATTTTCAAAAGTTGTATACTGATATTATTTATTTACTATGACGCAATTCAACTATTTTAAATTTTTATTTCAGATCAGTTTCTTCCGAGATGAATATGGACGAAACATCGTTTGGAATGGATTCGACGGGGTTTTGATTACACGCCGCGTGGATGGGAAGTGCAGCGGTGTGGGATTCGTACTGCTGGAAAACAAAAAAATGTACGACTTTACAATGCAGAAGAATCGCAGACATCTTGCTGGTCGCTACATCGAACTCTTCCCAAGCAGTCTGCGTGAAGCCCTTGAGGTAAATTGCAATATCTACTGAGAACAAAACTCAATTACTTTTTATAAAATCTTGTGAATTTACATGTGTTTTTTACACGATTTCTTAACAGTATCCAACTACCAAACAGCGTATTGGGCCAGACCCGGTTTGATGTGGCATGGACTCAACAAGGTGCTGATATCATTTTGCAGGTATGCTCAGCTAAGAAAATGTGCTGGCACCTGTCAGTTGCCAAAACAGAGGCACATTCTTTGAGAATCTGTGCGTGTACAACAATGGCCAGACAGAGTAACTTAACTTTAACAAGCTCATACACCGATGAGCCATTCATTAAGACCACCGACAGTCTACAAAAGTGAGCGCACCTGGAGACCAAACGGTGGCGCAGGTAAAGTTCATAGAGCAGTATATATACTACCCGAAGACCGAATTTCGAGTAGTAGAGTGTTCGGTGTCACAATGGGAAAAGCTGCCGATTTATCGGAGTTTGATTAAGTGCGAATTATGATGGCACAGCGCCTCGAAGCTACAATCTCGGAAATGGCACAGCTTGTGGGTTGTTCTCGTGCCGCTGTAGTGAGTACATATCAAAAGTGGTGCACAGATGGCCAAATGACAAACTCATAGATGCCAACTAGTACGGATTTTCCGTAATTTTACGGATTTTTGGTTGCTGTTACGGAAGTACGGAAACACCGCTGAAATTACGGAAAATCGCCATTTGATTTAATTTTCTGAGATAGAAAGCAAATTTTCATCAACTTAAAAATTTTTGTTGGTTCAAGTTTTTCCGGGGGAAAAAAATTAAATGCTACATTCAGGGCTGCCAGACCTGCGCCAGTTGCGCCAGCCGCGCCAAAACGTTGTTCTTGCGCCATTCTGCTAAAAAATCGCCATTTCGACGAAATCTGCACCAATTTTGCGCCAAAAGTTAAAATTTACCGGTCATCGATATTTTAGCGTTATCTAACGACATTCGAAATCGATTCAGCGGTGAATTCGCACGTGAGATTCCTCCGCGGAATCGCGGAGTCCCCTCCGTTTTCTTTTCCCCCGAGATCGATGCAAAAGTGAAGATATTTTCGGGATATTAGTTGGGGGGGGGTATTCCGTCTGGGGACGTTGTTTTGTCTTTTTAAACGTTCGGAAACGGAAGTTCAACGAAATGCAGATTTTTCCCGTAATCGTATTTTTTTTTCTCTCGCGATGTTGCTTCTGTTCAGTACTGTTAAATATAATTTCATTGCATAATTTCAGCTTGAAATTGTAGGCAACGATTTCTGAAAACGGAAGTTAGGCCGCCCGAAAATTTCCCCGTAATCTTCGGCGACGAGATTCTCACGCTGATTCGAGGAATTCCGTCTTTTTTTGTTGGCATTTGGACCATGTACGAAATCGATGCATAACTGAACTTAAATTTTCGGAGGATTGGTGGCGGCAGCGGGGGGGTCGTTTTCTCCGTCGGAGGACGGAATTTCATCCTTCGAAAACGGAAAGTAGACGGAGATAAGATTTCTCTGGTAATCGTAATTTTTTTTTTCTTGCGATGTTTCTTCTACCCAGTATTGTTAGATATCATTTTATTCCATAAATATTTATATTTCAGCTTGAAAATGTTGGATAAATTTCCGAAAACTGAAGGCTTGAAAAACCATTGTTTCAAGCCATGTTTCCCGATTCAGCGATCGCAAACAAATATTCGTGTGGAAGAACCAAGGCTACTGCACTAATTCAGCACATGGCCTGTGTTTCTACAAGTAACATCGTATCTGAAGTTAAAAAAATCCTTTTTCTCTATCTACGGACGGAAGTCATGATGCTCAAGCAAATAAACTGTATCCCATTACAATAACATATTTTGACGAAAAAATAGGGAAAAATTCAACTGTTTTGTTATCATTGGTTGAATCAAGTAATAATACAGGTGAAGGAATATTCAACGTTTTGAACAATGAGTTTGTTAAAAAAAATCTCATGGAGCAACTGTGTGTGTCATTTTCCTGTGACAATGCTAACACTATCATAGGTCAAGTAAAAGGTGTTTCTCACATAAAGAAGGTTCAGCCTGCAATCATAGTGCAGCGATGTTCATGCAATTTAGTAAATTTAGCTGCACAGAAATCTGCTACTCAACTGAAATGATTTAATGTTGAGCAGTTTCTGATACAGTTGCATTTTTTTTTTTTTTTTGGAGAAAAGTTCAAAGAGGAAACACAATCTAAAACTGAGTCAAGCTGTTTGTGGTACTAAACCACACAAAATTCTAAAGCATGTCAATACTCGCTGGTTATCACTTTTAGAATCCATTGACAGAATTTTAGAACAGTGAGAGGCTCTAGAACATTATTTTAGTGACAATGAAGAAGCTAATTCACAGTATAAGAACCTTTGCAAGTATGATTGGAAATCCTTCATCTAAACTTTATTGTCTTTTTTTATCTGCTACTCTTCCTTTGTTTACATCTGTTAACGTGTTCTTGCAGCAGGAAGCTCCGCTTGTGCATGTATTAAAAAGAAAACTTCATAGTCTGTTATCTGAATTGCTTGTACGATTTATCAAGCCATCAGCATTTGATGTGACAGCAACATCTCTTGCAGATGGAAATTTTGAAAGAAGGAGAAATCAACAAGAAAACTGTGATCTCGTAATTGGGTCAAAAGCGAGATCTTATATAGGCACAACTGCAGATCTGAGTGAAGACACAGTGGCTACTTTTTATTCTGAGGTAAGGGAATTTTACAAGGCAGACTGCAATTACATTTTAAGAAAATTTCCACTTAATGATGAATTTCTGAGTCATGCTGAAATTACAGATGTAGCATTAAGGCAAAGTGTTTCTTTTGCATCAGTCCAATATATGTGTTCCCTGTTTCCAGTTTTGAAACCAGAAGAATCTGACAAGGTGGAATCTGAATTTTCTCACTACCAGTTTGAAAATTTTAACTGTGCTGTTACTTCTGGGAGAATGGATGAAGTGTGGCACAGAATTTCTTTAATGAAAAATGGAAGTGGCCAGTTAAAGTATGAATCATTAAGCAAAATTATGAAAATGATTTTAATAGTCCCTCATAGCAATGCAAGTACAGAAAGAATTTTCAGTATTGTGAAAAAAAAACATGAATGATTCAGACCTAATTTAAGTAGTCATGTGCTGTCTTCTTTATTAGTAGAAAAAATAAACAGCATTGCACACAGTGAACTATGCTATCAGAAGAAGTTTTTGCAAATAAAACTAAGGAAGGCCAAAATGGCAACTACAGCCAGTTTATCATAATAATTTGGCAACATTCCAAGGAATAATTTTTCTTCATGTCTGGAGGTAATTTATTATATTTTCCTGGTAGACAGTATTTAAAATTTTCCCACTAGCAAATTATTTTTTATTGTATTATTATTATTATTATTTTGTTAATAGTTCTGACAATTTAAAATTTGTTGCAGTGTTAAATACCCAAATTTGCCGCTGTAGACTGGATTACTGAAAATTACTGAAAAAAAAAATTGTTACTGAAAATTACTGAAAAATGAACATGTTGGTTACTGAAAACTACTTTTAGAGGTTGGCATCTATGCAAACTGTCGCCCGCAGCTAATTGATGCCACAGGGGAGTGAAGACTGTCGTACATTGTTCACAGCGACCTTAGAGCCATAGTGCAACAAATCACCCACAGCTACAACAGTGGTGATCAGGGCAATGTGTCACAGCACACAGTTGAACGCAGCCTTCTGCAAATGAAAAATCATTGAGATCGGACCGTGAATGAATGGAACATACCTGCCAACTAAAATTTAATGAATATGCAGAAGATTGTTTTGAAAAATACAGATTTTTTTTTTTACGTCAATTTGTCACACAATAAAGTAATTTTGAACTCGTACTGCTCTTAAACAAAAAGGAATACAGGACACTTACCCCCTTTTGTGTGTGTGTGTGTGTGTGTGTTTGTGTGTTTGTTGAAGGAAACTTTTATTTATAGTAATTTAACATTTAGCTGAACTTTTCACAGTGGCTTTTTTAAAGAATTCTTTGAAGTACTCTTCTTGGAAACCAAGTGAATTTTCTTTGCATTTAATTAACAGAAGACTCAAGCAAGCCGAGATCTGTTTCTCGTACGCCGTTTAGAAAGTCCAGGTTGATTCCGTGGTGGACCGTCCTTCTCAAGTGTGGTAGGTCCACCATATCCCACACTTGAGTCCTTATATTGATTTCTCTTTGTCTTTTTAATCAGGTAAGTACATCAGTGTGGCGGATTAGCCCACAGGCGAGGGTTCCAGTTGGTCATTCAACCTAACCTGGTTTGAAGTCTGTTGCAAAATTCACATTGGACTATTGCAACGTTTAATCTTTTTCATTTTATTTGGAAAGGTTGCATGTATGATGAATAGCGTGAGGTGAAATCTTGAGCTGAAGTAAAATTGTAAACAGAAGTAAAAACACGAACAGCAGTAAAAAACTCGTAAGTGGTTGTTGCCGTGGACAGCACAAAGCAAAGGAACATTCTATGAGTCAACAAGGAAGGAAACACCATGCAACAAGAAGGGTTTGAATGAAGAAATCTTGTGACAGTGAGCTTAGATTAAAATCAAACCCTTTTGTTAAGATTAAAAGTATTTACCAAAGATTTTTTGGAAGGTTTCACGAAAATAAGCCATAACATCGAACAGATGAAGAACTAGAACAAAGGAACAGCACCACACAATGAAAAAACTTTCAGTACTCCCGCAGGCAATATGCCCAGACTGGTTTCGACTATTTCACATCTAGTCATCTGTGAGTACACACACGTTGAACGTTGGTTGTACCAGTTTAAAATGCGAGATTATGGTGTATCTTGTTCTGCTTTAACATTTTCAAAAGTTGTATACTGATATTATTTATTTACTATGACGCAATTCAACTATTTTAAATTTTTATTTCAGATCAGTTTCTTCCGAGATGAATATGGACGAAACATCGTTTGGAATGGATTCGACGGGGTTTTGATTACACGCCGCGTGGATGGGAAGTGCAGCGGTGTGGGATTCGTACTGCTGGAAAACAAAAAAATGTACGACTTTGCAATGCAGAAGAATCGCAGACATCTTGCTGGTCGCTACATCGAACTCTTCCCAAGCAGTCTGCGTGAAGCCCTTGAGGTAAATTGCAATATCTACTGAGAACAAAACTCAATTACTTTTTATAAAATCTTGTGAATTTACATGTGTTTTTTACACGATTTCTTAACAGTATCCAACTACCAAACAGCGTATTGGGCCAGACCCGGTTTGATGTGGCATGGACTCAACAAGGTGCTGATATCATTTTGCAGGTATGCTCAGCTAAGAAAATGTGCTGGCACCTGTCAGTTGCCAAAACAGAGGCACATTCTTTGAGAATCTGTGCGTGTACAACAATGGCCAGACAGAGTAACTTAACTTTAACAAGCTCATACACCGATGAGCCATTCATTAAGACCACCGACAGTCTACAAAAGTGAGCGCACCTGGAGACCAAACGGTGGCGCAGGTAAAGTTCATAGAGCAGTATATATACTACCCGAAGACCGAATTTCGAGTAGTAGAGTGTTCGGTGTCACAATGGGAAAAGCTGCCGATTTATCGGAGTTTGATTAAGTGCGAATTATGATGGCACAGCGCCTCGAAGCTACAATCTCGGAAATGGCACAGCTTGTGGGTTGTTCTCGTGCCGCTGTAGTGAGTACATATCAAAAGTGGTGCACAGATGGCCAAATGACAAACTCATAGATGCCAACTAGTACGGATTTTCCGTAATTTTACGGATTTTTGGTTGCTGTTACGGAAGTACGGAAACACCGCTGAAATTACGGAAAATCGCCATTTGATTTAATTTTCTGAGATAGAAAGCAAATTTTCATCAACTTAAAAATTTTTGTTGGTTCAAGTTTTTCCGGGGAAAAAAATTAAATGCTACATTCAGGGCTGCCAGACTTGCGCCAGCCGCGCCAAAACGTTGTTCTTGCGCCATTCTGCTAAAAAATCGCCATTTCGACGAAATCTGCACCAATTTTAAGCCAAAAGTTAAAATTTACCGGTCATCGATATTTTAGCGTTATCTAACGACATTCGAAATCGATTCAGCGGTGAATTCGTACGTGAGATTCCTCCGCGGAATCGCGGAGTCCCTCCGTTTTCTTTTCCCCCGAGATCGATGCAAAAGTGAAGATATTTTCGGGATATTAGTTGGGGGGGGTATTCCGTCTGGGGACGTTGTTTTGTCTTTTTAAACGTTCGGAAACGGAAGTTCAACGAAATGCAGATTTTTCCCGTAATCGTATTTTTTTCTCTCGCGATGTTGCTTCTGTTCAGTACTGTTAAATATAATTTCATTGCATAATTTCAGCTTGAAATTGTAGGCAACGATTTCTGAAAACGGAAGTTAGGCCGCCCGAAAATTTCCCCGTAATCTTCGGCGACGAGATTTTCACGCTGATTCGAGGAATTCCGTCTTTTTTTGTTGGCATTTGGACCATGTACGAAATCGATGCATAACTGAACTTAAATTTTCGGAGGATTGGTGGCGGCAGCGGGGGGGGTCGTTTTCTCCGTCGGAGGACGGAATTTCATCCTTCGAAAACGGAAAGTAGACGGAGATAAGATTTCTCTGGTAATCGTAATTTTTTTTCTTTGCGATGTTTCTTCTACCCAGTATTGTTAGATATCATTTTATTCCATAAATATTTGTATTTCAGCTTGAAAATGTTGGATAAATTTCCGAAAACTGAAGGCTTGAAAAACCATTGTTTCAAGCCATGTTTCCCGATTCAGCGATCGCAAACAAATATTCGTGTGGAAGAACCAAGGCTACTGCACTAATTCAGCACATGGCCTGTGTTTCTACAAGTAACATCGTATCTGAAGTTAAAAAAAATCCTTTTTCTCTATCTACGGACGGAAGTAATGATGCTCAAGCAAATAAACTGTATCCCATTACAATAACATATTTTGACGAAAAAATAGGGAAAAATTCAACTGTTTTGTTAAGTAATAATACAGGTGAAGGAATATTCAACGTTTTGAACAATGAGTTTGTTAAAAAAAATCTCATGGAGCAACTGTGTGTGTCATTTTCCTGTGACAATGCTAACACTATCATAGGTCAAGTAAAAGGTGTTTCTCACATAAAGAAGGTTCAGCCTGCAATCATAGTGCAGCGATGTTCATGCAATTTAGTAAATTTAGCTGCACAGAAATCTGCTACTCAACTGAAATGATTTAATGTTGAGCAGTTTCTGATACAGTTGCCTTTTTTTTTTTTTTTTTTTTTTTTTTTTGGAGAAAAGTTCAAAGAGGAAACACAATCTAAAACTGAGTCAAGCTGTTTGTGGTACTAAACCACACAAAATTCTAAAGCATGTCAATACTCGCTGGTTATCACTTTTGGAATCCATTGACAGAATTTTAGAACAGTGAGAGGCTCTAGAACATTATTTTAGTGACAATGAAGAAGCTAATTCACAGTATAAGAACCTTTGCAAGTATGATTGGAAATCCTTCATCTAAACTTTATTGTCTTTTTTTATCTGCTACTCTTCCTTTGTTTACATCTGTTAACGTGTTCTTGCAGCAGGAAGCTCCGCTTGTGCATGTATTAAAAAGAAAACTTCATAGTCTGTTATCTGAATTGCTTGTACGATTTATCAAGCCATCGGCATTTGATGTGACAGCAACATCTCTTGCAGATGGAAATTTTGAAAGAAGGAGAAATCAAAAAGAAAACTGTGATCTCGTAATTGGGTCAAAAGCGAGATCTTATATAGGCACAACTGCAGATCTGAGTGAAGACACAGTGGCTACTTTTTATTCTGAGGTAAGGGAATTTTACAAGGCAGACTGCAATTACATTTTAAGAAAATTTCCACTTAATGATGAATTTCTGAGTCATGCTGAAATTACAGATGTAGCATTAAGGCAAAGTGTTTCTTTTGCATCAGTCCAATATATGTGTTCCCTGTTTCCAGTTTTAAAACCAGAAGAATCTGACAAGGTGGAATCTGAATTTTCTCACTACCAGTTTGAAAATTTTAACTGTGCTGTTACTTCTGGGAGAATGGATGAAGTGTGGCACAGAATTTCTTTAATGAAAAATGGAAGTGGCCAGTTAAAGTATGAATCATTAAGCAAAATTATGAAAATGATTTTAATAGTCCCTCATAGCAATGCAAGTACAGAAAGAATTTTCAGTATTGTGAAAAAAAAACATGAATGATTCAGACCTAATTTAAGTAGTCATGTGCTGTCTTCTTTATTAGTAGAAAAAATAAACAGCATTGCACACAGTGAACTATGCTATCAGAAGAAGTTTTTGCAAATAAAACTAAGGAAGGCCAAAATGGCAACTACAGCCAGTTTATCATAATAATTTGGCAACATTCCAAGGAATAATTTTTCTTCATGTCTGGAGGTAATTTATTATATTTTCCTGGTAGACAGTATTTAAAATTTTCCCACTAGCAAATTATTTTTTATTGTATTATTATTATTATTATTTTGTTAATAGTTCTGACAATTTAAAATTTGTTGCAGTGTTAAATACCCAAATTTGCCGCTGTAGACTGGATTACTGAAAATTACTGAAAAAAAAATTGTTACTGAAAATTACTGAAAAATGAACATGTTGGTTACTGAAAACTACTTTTAGAGGTTGGCATCTATGCAAACTGTCGCCCGCAGCTAATTGATGCCACAGGGGAGTGAAGACTGTCGTACATTGTTCACAGCGACCTTAGAGCCATAGTGCAACAAATCACCCACAGCTACAACAGTGGTGATCAGGGCAATGTGTCACAGCACACAGTTGAACGCAGCCTTCTGCAAATGAAAAATCATTGAGATCGGACCGTGAATGAATGGAACATACCTGCCAACTAAAATTTAATGAATATGCAGAAGATTGTTTTGAAAAATACAGATTTTTTTTTACGTCAATTTGTCACACAATAAAGTAATTTTGAACTCGTACTGCTCTTAAACAAAAAAGGAATACAGGACACTTACCCCCTTTTGTGTGTGTGTGTGTGTGTGTTTGTGTGTTTGTTGAAGGAAACTTTTATTTATAGTAATTTAACATTTAGCTGAACTTTTCACAGTGGCTTTTTTAAAGAATTCTTTGAAGTACTCTTCTTGGAAACCAAGTGAATTTTCTTTGCATTTAATTAACAGAAGACTCAAGCAAGCCGAGATCTGTTTCTCGTACGCCGTTTAGAAAGTCCAGGTTGATTCCGTGGTGGACCGTCCTTCTCAAGTGTGGTAGGTCCACCATATCCCACACTTGAGTCCTTATATTGATTTCTCTTTGTCTTTTTAATCAGGTAAGTACATCAGTGTGGCGGATTAGCCCACAGGCGAGGGTTCCAGTTGGTCATTCAACCTAACCTGGTTTCAAGTCTGTTGCAAAATTCACATTGGACTATTGCAACGTTTAATCTTTTTCATTTTATTTGGAAAGGTTGCATGTATGATGAATAGCGTGAGGTGAAATCTTGAGCTGAAGTAAAATTGTAAACAGAAGTAAAAACACCAACAGCAGTAAAAAACTCGTAAGTGGTTGTTGCCGTGGACAGCACAAAGCAAAGGAACATTCTATGAGTCAACAAGGAAGGAAACACCATGCAACAAGAAGGGTTTGAATGAAGAAATCTTGTGACAGTGAGCTTAGATTAAAATCAAACCCTTTTGTTAAGATTAAAAGTATTTACCAAAGATTTTTTGGAAGGTTTCACGAAAATAAGCCATAACATCGAACAGATGAAGAACTAGAACAAAGGAAAAGCACCACACAATGAAAAAACTTTCAGTACTCCCGCAGGCAATATGCCCAGACTGGTTTCGACTATTTCACATCTAGTCATCTGTGAGTACACACACGTTGAACGTTGGTTGTACCAGTTTAAAATGCGAGATTATGGTGTATCTTGTTCTGCTTTAACATTTTCAAAAGTTGTATACTGATATTATTTATTTACTATGACGCAATTCAACTATTTTAAATTTTTATTTCAGATCAGTTTCTTCCGAGATGAATATGGACGAAACATCGTTTGGAATGGATTCGACGGGGTTTTGATTACACGCCGCGTGGATGGGAAGTGCAGCGGTGTGGGATTCGTACTGCTGGAAAACAAAAAAATGTACGACTTTGCAATGCAGAAGAATCGCAGACATCTTGCTGGTCGCTACATCGAACTCTTCCCAAGCAGTCTGCGTGAAGCCCTTGAGGTAAATTGCAATATCTACTGAGAACAAAACTCAATTACTTTTTATAAAATCTTGTGAATTTACATGTGTTTTTTACACGATTTCTTAACAGTATCCAACTACCAAACAGCGTATTGGGCCAGACCCGGTTTGATGTGGCATGGACTCAACAAGGTGCTGATATCATTTTGCAGGTATGCTCAGCTAAGAAAATGTGCTGGCACCTGTCAGTTGCCAAAACAGAGGCACATTCTTTGAGAATCTGTGCGTGTACAACAATGGCCAGACAGAGTAACTTAACTTTAACAAGCTCATACACCGATGAGCCATTCATTAAGACCACCGACAGTCTACAAAAGTGAGCGCACCTGGAGACCAAACGGTGGCGCAGGTAAAGTTCATAGAGCAGTATATATACTACCCGAAGACCGAATTTCGAGTAGTAGAGTGTTCGGTGTCACAATGGGAAAAGCTGCCGATTTATCGGAGTTTGATTAAGTGCGAATTATGATGGCACAGCGCCTCGAAGCTACAATCTCGGAAATGGCACAGCTTGTGGGTTGTTCTCGTGCCGCTGTAGTGAGTACATATCAAAAGTGGTGCACAGATGGCCAAATGACAAACTCATAGATGCCAACTAGTACAGATTTTCCGTAATTTTACGGATTTTTGGTTGCTGTTACGGAAGTACGGAAACACCGCTGAAATTACGGAAAATCGCCATTTCATTTAATTTTCTGAGATAGAAAGCAAATTTTCATCAACTTAAAAATTTTTGTTGGTTCAAGTTTTTCCGGGGAAAAAATTAAATGCTACATTCAGGGCTGCCAGACCTGCGCCAGTTGCGCCAGCCGCGCCAAAACGTTGTTCTTGCGCCATTCTGCTAAAAAATCGCCATTTCGACGAAATCTGCACCAGTTTTGCGCCAAAAGTTAAAATTTACCGGTCATCGATATTTTAGCGTTATCTAACGACATTCGAAATCGATTCAGCGGTGAATTCGCACGTGAGATTCCTCCGCGGAATCGCGGAGTCCCCTCCGTTTTCTTTTCCCCCGAGATCGATGCAAAAGTGAAGAAATTTTCGGGATATTAGTTGGGGGGGGGGGGGTATTCCGTCTGGGGACGTTGTTTTGTCTTTTTAAACGTTCGGAAACGGAAGTTCAACGAAATGCAGATTTTTCCCGTAATCGTATTTTTTTTTCTCTCGCGATGTTGCTTCTGTTCAGTACTGTTAAATATAATTTCATTGCATAATTTCAGCTTGAAATTGTAGGCAACGATTTCTGAAAACGGAAGTTAGGCCGCCCGAAAATTTCCCCGTAATCTTCGGCGACGAGATTTTCACGCTGATTCGAGGAATTCCGTCTTTTTTTGTTGGCATTTGGACCATGTACGAAATCGATGCATAACTGAACTTAAATTTTCGGAGGATTGGTGGCGGCAGCGGGGGGGGTCGTTTTCTCCGTCGGAGGACGGAATTTCATCCTTCGAAAACGGAAAGTAGACGGAGATAAGATTTCTCTGGTAATCGTAATTTTTTTTTCTTGCGATGTTTCTTCTACCCAGTATTGTTAGATATCATTTTATTCCATAAATATTTGTATTTCAGCTTGAAAATGTTGGATAAATTTCCGAAAACTGAAGGCTTGAAAAACCATTGTTTCAAGCCATGTTTCCCGATTCAGCGATCGCAAACAAATATTCGTGTGGAAGAACCAAGGCTACTGCACTAATTCAGCACATGGCCTGTGTTTCTACAAGTAACATCGTATCTGAAGTTAAAAAAAATCCTTTTTCTCTATCTACGGACGGAAGTAATGATGCTCAAGCAAATAAACTGTATCCCATTACAATAACATATTTTGACGAAAAAATAGGGAAAAATTCAACTGTTTTGTTAAGTAATAATACAGGTGAAGGAATATTCAACGTTTTGAACAATGAGTTTGTTAAAAAAAATCTCATGGAGCAACTGTGTGTGTCATTTTCCTGTGACAATGCTAACACTATCATAGGTCAAGTAAAAGGTGTTTCTCACATAAAGAAGGTTCAGCCTGCAATCATAGTGCAGCGATGTTCATGCAATTTAGTAAATTTAGCTGCACAGAAATCTGCTACTCAACTGAAATGATTTAATGTTGAGCAGTTTCTGATACAGTTGCCTTTTTTTTTTTTTTTTTTTTTTTTTTGGAGAAAAGTTCAAAGAGGAAACACAATCTAAAACTGAGTCAAGCTGTTTGTGGTACTAAACCACACAAAATTCTAAAGCATGTCAATACTCGCTGGTTATCACTTTTGGAATCCATTGACAGAATTTTAGAACAGTGAGAGGCTCTAGAACATTATTTTAGTGACAATGAAGAAGCTAATTCACAGTATAAGAACCTTTGCAAGTATGATTGGAAATCCTTCATCTAAACTTTATTGTCTTTTTTTATCTGCTACTCTTCCTTTGTTTACATCTGTTAACGTGTTCTTGCAGCAGGAAGCTCCGCTTGTGCATGTATTAAAAAGAAAACTTCATAGTCTGTTATCTGAATTGCTTGTACGATTTATCAAGCCATCGGCATTTGATGTGACAGCAACATCTCTTGCAGATGGAAATTTTGAAAGAAGGAGAAATCAAAAGAAAACTGTGATCTCGTAATTGGGTCAAAAGCGAGATCTTATATAGGCACAACTGCAGATCTGAGTGAAGACACAGTGGCTACTTTTTATTCTGAGGTAAGGGAATTTTACAAGGCAGACTGCAATTACATTTTAAGAAAATTTCCACTTAATGATGAATTTCTGAGTCATGCTGAAATTACAGATGTAGCATTAAGGCAAAGTGTTTCTTTTGCATCAGTCCAATATATGTGTTCCCTGTTTCCAGTTTTAAAACCAGAAGAATCTGACAAGGTGGAATCTGAATTTTCTCACTACCAGTTTGAAAATTTTAACTGTGCTGTTACTTCTGGGAGAATGGATGAAGTGTGGCACAGAATTTCTTTAATGAAAAATGGAAGTGGCCAGTTAAAGTATGAATCATTAAGCAAAATTATGAAAATGAATTTAATAGTCCCTCATAGCAATGCAAGTACAGAAAGAATTTTCAGTATTGTGAAAAAAAAACATGAATGATTCAGACCTAATTTAAGTAGTCATGTGCTGTCTTCTTTATTAGTAGAAAAAATAAACAGCATTGCACACAGTGAACTATGCTATCAGAAGAAGTTTTTGCAAATAAAACTAAGGAAGGCCAAAATGGCAACTACAGCCAGTTTATCATAATAATTTGGCAACATTCCAAGGAATAATTTTTCTTCATGTCTGGAGGTAATTTATTATATTTTCCTGGTAGACAGTATTTAAAATTTTCCCACTAGCAAATTATTTTTTATTGTATTATTATTATTATTATTTTGTTAATAGTTCTGACAATTTAAAATTTGTTGCAGTGTTAAATACCCAAATTTGCCGCTGTAGACTGGATTACTGAAAATTACGGAAAAATGAACATGTTGGTTACTGAAAACTACTTTTAGAGGTTGGCATCTATGCAAACTGTCGCCCGCAGCTAATTGATGCCACAGGGGAGTGAAGACTGTCGTACATTGTTCACAGCGACCTTAGGGCCATAGTGCAACAAATCACCCACAGCTACAACAGTGGTGATCAGGGCAATGTGTCACAGCACACAGTTGAACGCAGCCTTCTGCAAATGAAAAATCATTGAGATCGGACCGTGAATGAATGGAACATACCTGCCAACTAAAATTTAATGAATATGCAGAAGATTGTTTTGAAAAATACAGATTTTTTTTTTACGTCAATTTGTCACACAATAAAGTAATTTTGAACTCGTACTGCTCTTAAACAAAAAAGGAATACAGGACACTTACCCCCTTTTGTGTGTGTGTGTGTGTGTGTGTTTGTGTGTTTGTTGAAGGAAACTTTTATTTATAGTAATTTAACATTTAGCTGAACTTTTCACAGTGGCTTTTTTAAAGAATTCTTTGAAGTACTCTTCTTGGAAACCAAGTGAATTTTCTTTGCATTTAATTAACAGAAGACTCAAGCAAGCCGAGATCTGTTTCTCGTACGCCGTTTAGAAAGTCCAGGTTGATTCCGTGGTGGACCGTCCTTCTCAAGTGTGGTAGGTCCACCATATCCCACACTTGAGTCCTTATATTGATTTCTCTTTGTCTTTTTAATCAGGTAAGTACATCAGTGTGGCGGATTAGCCCACAGGCGAGGGTTCCAGTTGGTCATTCAACCTAACCTGGTTTCAAGTCTGTTGCAAAATTCACATTGGACTATTGCAACGTTTAATCTTTTTCATTTTATTTGGAAAGGTTGCATGTATGATGAATAGCGTGAGGTGAAATCTTGAGCTGAAGTAAAATTGTAAACAGAAGTAAAAACACCAACAGCAGTAAAAAACTCGTAAGTGGTTGTTGCCGTGGACAGCACAAAGCAAAGGAACATTCTATGAGTCAACAAGGAAGGAAACACCATGCAACAAGAAGGGTTTGAATGAAGAAATCTTGTGACAGTGAGCTTAGATTAAAATCAAACCCTTTTGTTAAGATTAAAAGTATTTACCAAAGATTTTTTGGAAGGTTTCACGAAAATAAGCCATAACATCGAACAGATGAAGAACTAGAACAAAGGAAAAGCACCACACAATGAAAAAACTTTCAGTACTCCCGCAGGCAATATGCCCAGACTGGTTTCGACTATTTCACATCTAGTCATCTGTGAGTACACACACGTTAAACGTTGGTTGTACCAGTTTAAAATGCGAGATTATGGTGTATCTTGTTCTGCTTTAACATTTTCAAAAGTTGTATACTGATATTATTTATTTACTATGACGCAATTCAACTATTTTAAATTTTTATTTCAGATCAGTTTCTTCCGAGATGAATATGGACGAAACATCGTTTGGAATGGATTCGACGGGGTTTTGATTACACGCCGCGTGGATGGGAAGTGCAGCAGTGTGGGATTCGTACTGCTGGAAAACAAAAAAATGTACGACTTTGCGATGCAGAAGAATCGCAGACATCTTGCTGGTCGCTACATCGAACTCTTCCCAAGCAGTCTGCGTGAAGCCCTTGAGGTAAATTGCAATATCTACTGAGAACAAAACTCAATTACTTTTTATAAAATCTTGTGAATTTACATGTGTTTTTTACACGATTTCTTAACAGTATCCAACTACCAAACAGCGTATTGGGCCAGACCCGGTTTGATGTGGCATGGACTCAACAAGGTGCTGATATCATTTTGCAGGTATGCTCAGCTAAGAAAATGTGCTGGCACCTGTCAGTTGCCAAAACAGAGGCACATTCTTTGAGAATCTGTGCGTGTACAACAATGGCCAGACAGAGTAACTTAACTTTAACAAGCTCATACACCGATGAGCCATTCATTAAGACCACCGACAGTCTACAAAAGTGAGCGCACCTGGAGACCAAACGGTGGCGCAGGTAAAGTTCATAGAGCAGTATATATACTACCCGAAGACCGAATTTCGAGTAGTAGAGTGTTCGGTGTCACAATGGGAAAAGCTGCCGATTTATCGGAGTTTGATTAAGTGCGAATTATGATGGCACAGCGCCTCGAAGCTACAATCTCGGAAATGGCACAGCTTGTGGGTTGTTCTCGTGCCGCTGTAGTGAGTACATATCAAAAGTGGTGCACAGATGGCCAAATGACAAACTCATAGATGCCAACTAGTACGGATTTTACGGATTTTTGGTTGCTGTTACGGAAGTACGGAAACACCGCTGAAATTACGGAAAATCGCCATTTGATTTAATTTTCTGAGATAGAAAGCAAATTTTCATCAACTTAAAAATTTTTGTTGGTTCAAGTTTTTCCGGGGGAAAAAAATTAAATGCTACATTCAGGGCTGCCAGACCTGCGCCAGCCGCGCCAAAACGTTGTTCTTGCGCCATTCTGCTAAAAAATCGCCATTTCGACGAAATCTGCACCAATTTTGCGCCAAAAGTTAAAATTTACCGGTCATCGATATTTTAGCGTTATCTAACGACATTCGAAATCGATTCAGCGGTGAATTCGTACGTGAGATTCCTCCGCGGAATCGCGGAGTCCCCTCCGTTTTCTTTTCCCCCGAGATCGATGCAAAAGTGAAGAAATTTTCGGGATATTAGTTGGGGGGGGGGAGGGTATTCCGTCTGGGGACGTTGTTTTGTCTTTTTAAACGTTCGGAAACGGAAGTTCAACGAAATGCAGATTTTTCCCGTAATCGTATTTTTTTTTCTCTCGCGATGTTGCTTCTGTTCAGTACTGTTAAATATAATTTCATTGCATAATTTCAGCTTGAAATTGTAGGCAACGATTTCTGAAAACGGAAGTTAGGCCGCCCGAAAATTTCCCCGTAATCTTCGGCGACGAGATTCTCACGCTGATTCGAGGAATTCCGTCTTTTTTGTTGGCATTTGGACCATGTACGAAATCGATGCATAACTGAACTTAAATTTTCGGAGGATTGGTGGCGGCAGCGAGGGGGGGGGGGTCGTTTTCTCCGTCGGAGGACGGAATTTCATCCTTCGAAAACGGAAAGTAGACGGAGATAAGATTTCTCTGGTAATCGTAATTTTTTTTTCTTGCGATGTTTCCTCTACCCAGTATTGTTAGATATCATTTTATTCCATAAATATTTGTATTTCAGCTTGAAAATGTTGGATAAATTTCCGTAAACTGAAGGCTTGAAAAACCATTGTTTCAAGCCATGTTTCCCGATTCAGCGATCGCAAACAAATATTCGTGTGGAAGAACCAAGGCTACTGCACTAATTCAGCACATGGCCTGTGTTTCTACAAGTAACATCGTATCTGAAGTTAAAAAAAATCCTTTTTCTCTATCTACGGACGGAAGTAATGATGCTCAAGCAAATAAACTGTATCCCATTACAATAACATATTTTGACGAAAAAATAGGGAAAAATGCAACTGTTTTGTTATCATTGGTTGAATCAAGTAATAATACAGGTGAAGGAATATTCAACGTTTTGAACAATGAGTTTGTTAAAAAAATCTCATGGAGCAACTGTGTGTCATTTTCCTGTGACAATGCTAACACTATCATAGGTCAAGTAAAAGGTGTTTCTCACATAAAGAAGGTTCAGCCTGCAATCATAGTGCAGCGATGTTCATGCAATTTAGTAAATTTAGCTGCACAGAAATCTGCTACTCAACTGAAATGATTTAATGTTGAGCAGTTTCTGATACAGTTGCCTTTTTTTTTTTTTTTTTTTTTTTTTTTTTTGGAGAAAAGTTCAAAGAGGAAACACAATCTAAAACTGAGTCAAGCTGTTTGTGGTACTAAACCACACAAAATTCTAAAGCATGTCAATACTCGCTGGTTATCACTTTTGGAATCCATTGACAGAATTTTAGAACAGTGAGAGGCTCTAGAACATTATTTTAGTGACAATGAAGAAGCTAATTCACAGTATAAGAACCTTTGCAAGTATGATTGGAAATCCTTCATCTAAACTTTATTGTCTTTTTTTATCTGCTACTCTTCCTTTGTTTACATCTGTTAACGTGTTCTTGCAGCAGGAAGCTCCGCTTGTGCATGTATTAAAAAGAAAACTTCATAGTCTGTTATCTGAATTGCTTGTACGATTTATCAAGCCATCGGCATTTGATGTGACAGCAACATCTCTTGCAGATGGAAATTTTGAAAGAAGGAGAAATCAAAAATAAAACTGTGATCTTGTAATTGGGTCAAAAGCGAGATCTTATATAGGCACAACTGCAGATCTGAGTGAAGACACAGTGGCTACTTTTTATTCTGAGGTAAGGGAATTTTACAAGGCAGACTGCAATTACATTTTAAGAAAATTTCCACTTAATGATGAATTTCTGAGTCATGCTGAAATTACAGATGTAGCATTAAGGCAAAGTGTTTCTTTTGCATCAGTCCAATATATGTGTTCCCTGTTTCCAGTTTTGAAACCAGAAGAATCTGACAAGGTGGAATCTGAATTTTCTCACTACCAGTTTGAAAATTTTAACTGTGCTGTTACTTCTGGGAGAATGGATGAAGTGTGGCACAGAATTTCTTTAATGAAAAATGGAAGTGGCCAGTTAAAGTATGAATCATTAAGCAAAATTATGAAAATGATTTTAATAGTCCCTCATAGCAATGCAAGTACAGAAAGAATTTTCAGTATTGTGAAAAAAAAACATGAATGATTCAGACCTAATTTAAGTAGTCATGTGCTGTCTTTTTTATTAGTAGAAAAAATAAACAACATTGCACACAGTGAACTATGCTATCAGAAGAAGTTTTTGCAAATAAAACTAAGGAAGGCCAAAATGGCAACTACAGCCAGTTTATCATAATAATTTGGCAACATTCCAAGGAATAATTTTTCTTCATGTCTGGAGGTAATTTATTATATTTTCCTGGTAGACAGTATTTAAAATTTTCCCACTAGCAAATTATTTTTTATTGTATTATTATTATTATTATTTTGTTAATAGTTCTGACAATTTAAAATTTGTTGCAGTGTTAAATACCCAAATTTGCCGCTGTAGACTGGATTACTGAAAATTACTGAAAAAAAATTGTTACTGAAAATTACTGAAAAATGAACATGTTGGTTACTGAAAACTACTTTTAGAGGTTGGCATCTATGCAAACTGACGCCCGCAGCTAATTGATGCCACAGGGGAGTGAAGACTGTCGTACATTGTTCACAGCGACCTTAGGGCCATAGTGCAACAAATCACCCACAGCTACAACAGTGGTGATCAGGGCAATGTGTCACAGCACACAGTTGAACGCAGCCTTCTGCAAATGAAAAATCATTGAGATCGGACCGTGAATGAATGGAACATACCTGCCAACTAAAATTTAATGAATATGCAGAAGATTGTTTTGAAAAATACAGATTTTATTTTACGTCAATTTGTCACACAATAAAGTAATTTTGAACTCGTACTGCTCTTAAACAAAAAAGGAATACAGGACACTTACCCCCTTTTGTGTGTGTGTGTGTGTGTGTGTGTTTGTGTGTTTGTTGAAGGAAACTTTTATTTATAGTAATTTAACATTTAGCTGAACTTTTCACAGTGGCTTTTTTAAAGAATTCTTTGAAGTACTCTTCTTGGAAACCAAGTTAATTTTCTTTGCATTTAATTAACAGAAGACTCAAGCAAGCCGAGATCTGTTTCTCGTACGCCGTTTAGAAAGTCCAGGTTGATTCCGTGGTGGACCGTCCTTCTCAAGTGTGGTAGGTCCACCATATCCCACACTTGAGTCCTTATATTGATTTCTCTTTGTCTTTTTAATCAGGTAAGTACATCAGTGTGGCGGATTAGCCCACAGGCGAGGGTTCCAGTTGGTCATTCAACCTAACCTGGTTTGAAGTCTGTTGCAAAATTCACATCGGACTATTGCAACGTTTAATCTTTTTCATTTTATTTGGAAAGGTTGCATGTATGATGAATAGCATGAGGTGAAATCTTGAGCTGAAGTAAAATTGTAAACAGAAGTAAAAACACGAACAGCAGTAAAAAACTCGTAAGTGGTTGTTGCCGTGGACAGCACAAAGTAAAGGAACATTCTATGAGTCAATAAGGAAGGAAACACCATGCAACAAGAAGGGTTTGAATGAAGAAATCTTGTGACAGTGAGCTTAGATTAAAATCAAACCCTTTTGTTAAGATTAAAAGTATTTACCAAAGATTTTTTGGAAGGTTTCACGAAAATAAGACATAACATCGAACAGATGAAGAACTAGAACAAAGGAACAGCACCACACAATGAAAAAACTTTCAGTACTCCCGCAGGCAATATGCCCAGACTGGTTTCGACTATTTCACATGTAGTCATCTGTGAGTACAGACACGTTGAACGTTCGTTGTACCAGTTTAAAATGCGAGATTATGGTGTATCTTGTTCTGCTTTAACATTTTCAAAAGTTGTATACTGATATTATTTATTTACTATGACGCAATGCAACTATTTTAAATTTTTATTTCAGATCAGTTTCTTCCGAGATGAATATGGACGAAACATCGTTTGGAATGGATTCGACGGGGTTTTGATTACACGCCGCGTGGATGGGAAGTGCAGCGGTGTGGGATTCGTACTGCTGGAAAACAAAAAAATGTACGACTTTGCAATGCAGAAGAATCGCAGACATCTTGCTGGTCGCTACATCGAACTCTTCCCAAGCAGTCTGCGTGAAGCCCTTGAGGTAAATTGCAATATCTACTGAGAACAAAACTCAATTACTTTTTATAAAATCTTGTGAATTTACATGTGTTTTTTACACGATTTCTTAACAGTATCCAACTACCAAACAGCGTATTGGGCCAGACCCGGTTTGATGTGGCATGGACTCAACAAGGTGCTGATATCATTTTGCAGGTATGCTCAGCTAAGAAAATGTGCTGGCACCTGTCAGTTGCCAAAACAGAGGCACATTCTTTGAGAATCTGTGCGTGTACAACAATGGCCAGACAGAGTAACTTAACTTTAACAAGCTCATACACCGATGAGCCATTCATTAAGACCACCGACAGTCTACAAAAGTGAGCGCACCTGGAGACCAAACGGTGGCGCAGGTAAAGTTCATAGAGCAGTATATATACTACCCGAAGACCGAATTTCGAGTAGTAGAGTGTTCGGTGTCACAATGGGAAAAGCTGCCGATTTATCAGAGTTTGATTAAGTGCGAATTATGATGGCACAGCGCCTCGAAGCTACAATCTCGGAAGTGGCACAGCTTGTGGGTTGTTCTCTTGCCGCTGTAGTGAGTACATATCAAAAGTGGTGCACAGATGGCCAAATGACAAACTGTCGCCCGCAGCTAATTGATGCCACAGGGGAGTGAAGACTGTCGTACATTGTTCACAGCGACCTTAGGGCCATAGTGCAACAAATCACCCACAGCTACAACAGTGGTGATCAGGGCAATGTGTCACAGCACACAGTTGAACGCAGCCTTCTGCAAATGAAAAATCACTGAGATCGGACTGTGAATGAATGGAACATACCTGCCAACTAAATTTAAGGAATATGCAGAAGATTGTTTTGAAAATTTCAGATTTTTTTTTTTTTTTTACCTCAATTTGTCACACAATAAAGTAATTTTGAACTCGTACTGCTCTTAAACAAAAAGGAATACAGGACACTTACCCCCTTTTGTTTGTGTGTGTGTGTTTTTGTTGATGGGAACTTTTATTTATAGTAATTTAACATTTAGCTGAACTTTTCACTGGCTTTTTAAAGAATTCTTTGAAGTACTCTTTTTGGAAACAAAGTGAATTTTCTTTGCATTTAATTAACAGAAGACTCAAGCAAGCCGAGATCTGTTTCTCGTACGCCGTTTAGAAAGTCCAGGTTGATTCCGTGGTGGACCGTCCTTCTCAAGTTTGGTAGGTCCACCATATCCCACACTTGAGTCCTTATATTGATTTCTCTTTGTCTTTTTAATCAGGTAAGTACATCAGTGTGGGGGATTAGCCCACAGGCGAGGGTTCCAGTTGGTCATTCAACCTAACCTGGTTTGAAGTCTGTTGCAAAATTCACATCGGACTATTGTAACGTTTAATCTTTTTCATTTTATTTGGAAAGGTTGCATGTATGATGAATAGCGTGAGGTGAAATCTTGAGCTGAAGTAAAATTGTAAACAGAAGTAAAAACACGAACAGCAGTAAAAAACTCGTAAGTGGTTGTTGCCGTGGACAGCACAAAGCAAAGGAACATTCTATGAGTCAACAAGGAAGGAAACACCATGCAACAAGAAGGGTTTGAATGAAGAAATCTTGTGACAGTGAGCTTAGATTAAAATCAAACCCTGTTGTTAAGATTAAAAGTATTTACCAAAGATTTTTTGGATGATTTCACGAAAATAAGCCATAACATCGAACAGATGAAGAACTAGAACAAAGGAACAGAACCACACAATGAAAAAAACTTTCAGTACTCCCGCAGGCAATACGCCCAGTCTAGTTTCGACTATTTCACATATAGTCATCTGTGTGTACATACACGTTGAACGTCCGTTGTGCCAGGTTAAAATGTGAGATTATGATGCATCTTGATCAGCTTTAACATTTTCAAAAGTTGTTCTGATATTATTTATTTACTTTGACATGATTCAACTATTTTAAATTTTTATTTCAGATCAGTTTCTTCCGAGATGAATATGGACGAAACATTGTTTCGAATGGATCCGACATTGTTTTGATTACACGCCGCATGGATGCAAGTGCAGCGGTGTGGGATTCGTACTGGTCGAAAACAAAAAGATGTACGATTTTGCGATGCAGAAGAATCGCAGACATCTTGCTGGTCGCTACATCGAACTCTTCCCAAGCAGTCTGCGTGAAGCCCTTGAGGTAAATTGTGATATCTACTGAGAACAAAACTGAATTACT
The DNA here is from genome assembly GCA_039090855.1 of Macrothele yani. Classification (NCBI taxonomy): domain Eukaryota; kingdom Metazoa; phylum Arthropoda; class Arachnida; order Araneae; family Macrothelidae; genus Macrothele; species Macrothele yani. The sequence continues at coordinate 124,821,292 of CM076996.1, forward strand.
TTTTATAAAATCTTGTGAATTTATATGTGTTTTTTTACACGATTTCTTAACAGTGTCCGCCTTGCTCACAGCTTCTTTGCTTCCTCTGATTCAAGCTTAAGCATCTTGCCCATCAAGGTATCTTCTATCGTCCTCTATGTAGTTTATCTTTGGTGACTAGCTACATATTAAAGCCACAAATTATTAGGAACACCTACCAAACAACGTATTGTGCCAGCCCCGATGCGATGTGGCATGGAGTCGACAAGGTGCTGATATCATTTTGCAGGTATGCTCAGCTAACAAAATGTGCTGGCACCTGTCAGTTGCCAAAACAGAGGCACATTCTTTGAGAATCTGTGCGTGTACAACAATGGCCAGACAGAGTAACTTAACTTTAACAAGCTCATACACCGATGAGCCATTCATTAAGACCACCGACAGTCTACAAAAGTGAGCGCACCTGGAGACCAAACGGTGGCGCAGGTAAAGTTCACAGAGCAGTATATATACAACCCGAGGACCATCTTTCTAGTAGTGTTGTTCGGCGTCAGAATGGGGAAAGCTGCCAATTTATTGGAGTTTGATAAAGTACAAATTATGATGGTACAGCGCCTCGGAGCTACGATTTCGGAAACGGCACAGCTTGTGGGTTGTTCACGTGCCGCTTTAGTGAGTACATATCACAATAGTGGTGCACAGATGGCCAAACGACAAACAGTCTCCCACAGCTAATTGATGCCACAGGGGAGCAGAGACTGTTGTACATTGTTCACAGCGACCTTAGGGCCATAGTGCAACAGATCACCCACAGCTAGAACAGTGGTGATCAGGGCAATGTGTCACAGCGCACAGATCATCGCAGCCTTCTGCGAATGAGCCCCCAAAATCATGGAGATCAGACCGTGAATTATTGAAACATACCTGCCAACTAAATTTAATGAATATACAGAAGATTGCTTTGAAAAATTCAGATGATTTTTTTTTATGTCAATTTGTCACATGATAAAGTAATTTTGAACTGTGCTGCTTAAAAAAAAAAAAAGGAATACAGGATACTTACCTTTATTTATTTTTATTTTTTTTTGTGTGTGTTTTTATTAAAGGGAACTTTTATTTGTAGTAATTTAACATTTAGCTAAACTTTTACAGTAGCCTTTTTGGCTTTTTTTAAGAATTCTTTCTAGTACTCTTTTTGGAAACAAAGTGAATTTTCTTTGCATTTAATTAACAGAAGACTCAAGCGATTCTTCTGACATTGATGATCGAAACATTGTGCGATTTTTTTTTTTTTTACCAATGAAAAAATTCTATTTCGATTGAGAAGGGTGTATTTCACTAATAATTTGACTTCTTATTTTAGATGAAAGTTCCTTAACAATTGCAGTAGTCTTTGTCCTATTAAATCCATAGTTTTTCGCAATTTCCAATTTCGGAAACATCTTACGAAATAAAGGTCCAGCATGATCTGCTGCACTACTGGGCAAATTTTGCCCCATTAAAGACGTTGTAAATAGGCATTCGGCACGAGTCACTTCTACATCTTTATTTTCATTACTACTTGTGAAAAATGAGCTTATTTTTGCGGTATTTTCACCATCGGCCAATTTCTGACGATGCTTTAACGACTTTAAATGCTTTGTTATGTCACTTTTTCCGCCATGACATATTACTAAAGCCGCCCCGGTGGCGCAGTGGTCTAAGGCACTGGCCTATGATTATTCGTCCGTAAGGGGTCCGGGTTCGAATCCCAGTCAGGCATGGATGTTGTGTTTGTCTTACGGCACTGGCTCTCTCCCTTCCCTGGAACCAGTGACTCTAAATTAGGGACGGGCGACTGATTATAGCCCATTAAGTTGCTCACGGTGGTCGTTAAACCTTCAATCAAAAAAAAAAAAAAAAAAAAAAACATATTACTAAGTCCATCAAACAAATAGTGTAGTCTAGAACCGAGGCTTGATTTTTTGAACCGAGGCTTGATTTTTTGATACATGGAAATTAGGTGCTGTACGTTTCACGATAAGACTGCACATATTGTTTTTTACTCTTTTCACCAATTAGAAGGATACTGCTTAAATATTTTCAGCTGCAGTACATGTCATGGGTGGATGATAAATCGGAAAACCGAGAAGAAATCAAAACCTTACTAACATAACGTTGAAGTCTCGACCGTTATGTATCATCAGACAGACACTTGAACTATTTGTGGTCCCGATTACATGCAACTGCTGCCGGTTGTTGCCACTCCGATAGAAGGATGGGAGTTGAAAAGAGGAAGGTGTTTCAGTTTGCTGTCTACCTTCCTTGAAAAAGTCGTCTGGTTGATGTGTAAAAGTTGGGAAACTTTGATTTCTATTCTACGCCAAGAAAAAAAAAAGAAACTGTTGCACACGCAATAAATTTTTTTTTAAAATCCACAATATGAAAAAAAAAAAAATCACAGAGAGGATATAACACACATGAGATTCTTCCGCGAATTCGTGGAATTCCGTTTTTTTTTTTTTTGTTTTTTTTTCCATCATTTGGGTTATTCTCGAGATCGATCTCGATTCAAAAACTGAAGAGAAGTAGTGGAGAATTAGTAGAGGGGGTAGGGTTGTTTTTTTGGTTTCGGAGTGGTATTTCGTTTTTGAAAACTTTCGAAAAGGGAAGCTAAACGGAGTGAAGTTTTTTCCCATAATCGCCATTTCTTTTTCTCGCGATGTTTGTTCTGCGCAGTATTATTGTTAAATATAATTTTATTCCATAAATATTTGCATTTCAATGTGAAAATGGTGGGGAAAATTCCGAAAACGGAAGTTGGACGGCGCGTAAAATTCCTTGTAAGCTTAGGCACTAGATTGTTTTGTGGATTCAAAGAATTCCGCCATTTTTGTCATCATTTTAATGGTTCTCGAGATTGATGCAGAACTGAACAGAAATTTTTGAGGGATTGGTGGTGGTGGTGGTGGTGTGTATGTTGGGAGGGGAGGGGTTCTCTCAGAGGACGGAGTTCCGACTTTCAAAACTTTTGTAAACAGAAGTTAGACGGAGTGAAGGTTTCTCCCGTAATCGTGATCCTCTTTTTTCTCGCGATGTTTCTTCTACCCAGTAGTTTGTTAAATATCATTTTATTCCATAAATATTTGTATTGCAGCTTGAAAATAGAGGACAACTTTCCTAGAATGGAAGTCAGACAGAGAGAAGATTTCTACCGTAATTGTATTTTTTTCTCTCCGCAATGTTCCATTTATCCTGTGTTGTTGTTAATGTAAAAAATATGTATATGTATTTTGAATACAGTGATGCGCTCCAATTTAATATTTACATACACAAATTTCAGTGAACAATTCTGTCTTGCGTATGCCGTGTTATATTCACTCTGTTTCGCAACACGTTCTTAATTTTCACCCAGTTAAAAAGTTCAGCTTTTTTTTTTATTCGTCAGTCCCATGTATGAGCAGAACTACTGCTGGTAAAAAGGGGGGGGGGTAGGTAACTAAGAGGAAAGATAAAAAGTAGAAAAGGTATCATCTTGATACAGTTTCTAATCTTCACAAAAAGTGTGTAAAAGAGTGAGACAAATGTAGCTATCAGACATTTGCTCATTATCACCCATTTAATGTAGTAGTGGGCCTCTTCAGAGAATGAAACGTGTAATGAAAAATGATTATGTCTAATGAAATTTCGCTGGGCAAAGGCTGTGAAGAAAGAATTGAAGAGATTACAGAGGAAGTTGCACCAAATAATATCAAAGCAGGGAAACCACATGCTGGCAGGATTTAAAGCAGATGGTACTATGAGAAAATTAACATATAGTTATGTTGTAGTAGCACAGGCAGAAATGGATGATGATGGCAAAGTAAAAGTGATGAATTTAAAGACTGTTAATGATAGTGGGAAGTTACTCCGAGCCGATGATGAGGACATTTCCTACATGTAATATAACCAAATAATTCAAATTTTACCTGAACCCAAATTTAAGTTGCAGGGTGGTCGTCTATACTACGAGTTTCTATACTATGTGGATGTATATCAGAAAGCTCAAGATTCTTTTTTGTAAAATATTTATTAATTGACTAATAAACAACAAACTAAAGATTAAAAGTGTTTTTATTTATTTAAAATACCTAATCCAGTGGTTGTTTCCAAGGGGGCAAAGTTGACCACTCTGTTACAAGAGGTTGTTTTGCCAGGGTAAAACAGCTGAAATACTGTGAATTAAAAGTGTTCACCTGTTTTAAGATCTATATTACTTGTTTAAAACATAAGAAACATGGTTATGTAATTTGAACACATAACAGTAAAATTTACTTTTTTCTTGTATTATGCCAAAATTTGTAACAAAGTGGACTATAATATAAAAAAGTATAATCTATACTTACGGTAAACTTTATTAATATGTATGATAAATATATATGTATTTGCGTACATTTACAGCAAAAATATTAAATTGAAATGAATAATTACCACAGAATAATCAAAAGTTATTCGTGTAACAGTGTGGACAAAATCTTCCACATCTCATCGGAAAACAAAAAAATCACTTACTATTACTTGATTGACAAAACTAAATTTTATACTATGATAAAGTACACACTCTTGGTTATCATTAAAGCATCAAGTTATTAAATATAATTTTCAAAAAAAAGATTCAAATTTGCAGTTTTTTTTTCGGAATGACCATTAAAAACAGCCCTACCTTTATTTAATTCTTATTACAAACAATTACAGATTTTTTAAAAGAAAGTTAATACAAAAATTACATGTCATTGGATTCATAATACCTGTACAACAGGTCGTGCTACTAAGAAGCTAAATGTGTCCTTTGAATATTTTTTTGTGGATGTATACTTTTATTTAAAAGGAAGTTTCATTCCCCCTGGGGGCATCAGTGGCTGGGTGGTGGTGTGGCACTTGGTTCCCCCTCACTTTCCACCCCAGATTGGTGTTGTGGTTCATTTGAAAGATTTGCCCTCCTCTCCTTTCCCTCATTTTTCTATTTATCTTTCCTATTGAGTTCACTTACTCAGATCTCCTAGCTTCCTATTTCTAAGACCTGGGATCAGCACTCCCTTCCTAAAACTTTTTCAAAAGTAGCGTAGTGACGTGAATTGCTGTAGTTATGAACGTGCGTCAGTGGTTTCCAGGTGTGTGTGTGTAAGGAATGTTAGTTGCAATTTCCATGTTTACAACAGTCTCGTGTTTCCGTGAATCATAGCTTGTGTAATTGTAATTTTTCGGTAGCTCATGGTGGTCAAAATGATTGCGGGAGGCATGTAATTTTGAAAAACATGAACAAAATTGGTTTATTGTAAGAAAAGAATAATTCTGTATCCAGTTACTTCGTAAAATAGTGATGAAACCGCTGTTATTCAAGCTGAAAGTTATTTCTGCTCGATTTTTAATCGAACATAATTTGCCAGTTTCTGCCACAGATCATGTTATTACAAGTGTCTATTTTCTGCAATTTTTTTCCGTTTACGCGATGTTTACTGATACCATCAATTTGAGGTTGGCATCTCTGGAAATGGTGATAAAACTGTAGCAGTGTACTCTGGGAAATAGGCATAATACCCTTAAAATTTTAATGCGGGAGTTGACTTCACTACAAAGAAACTACAGATGCCATGCATGTGGACTACTGATAACTTCCTTCAAATATTGCTATCTCTGTATATGAAAGGTACACAGTTCAGTGATAAAATGTGCATACAACACGAAATAGGCATAAATAAAGTGGCCAGTAGATTTTAACCATCCGCTGGCCAATGGCCACTTGAAAACATCCCCAATTTTAATCTTTAGCTGTTTGGTTTAAAAGCTTGGAATATGATCATAGCTTAGATCAGATGGAAATAGGTTTAGTGCACTCTGTACATGGTGTGAAAAGAGAATCAATCTATTGAACATGGATAAAAGTGCTATTGCCAGCCAGGAAAAATTAAAGCATAGTGATGCAAAAAGAGCATTTCTAGATGGCCATTTAGAAATGCCCTTTCCCAATGTCATGAGGGCATACTGTAGTTAGTAATTGTTGGCTGTGTGAGTCAGATAATTCAATCATCATGCAAATGTGAACACAGGTGACTGTCTTGGACATTTTTGGGTTGACAGTGGGATGGGTGCACAACTATTTTGTTATATAGGCATAACTTTTTTTTTTTTTTTATAAAATAAAAAGAAAACTGCTGCCCTTAATGTCAATATACTTCCCATAATCATTTTCTGCCATTCCAGAGCTTATGTTCTAATAATTAGAAGTTATGTCAATCACAAAAAACTTGCAAGAAGAATCTACTAATGTACATAATTACTGGTAAATTTTTATTTTCCTTGCATATGTGGTAGGCTATCAGACTTTTTCCAGAAGTCATTGCAAATCATGACCCCCCCCCCCAGACACTGTTGGGATGATGTGGTGTTTTTTTAATAGGGGTATGCAAAAGTTTGCAGCGACTTGTGCTGTCAATTCATTTACAAAGCCAGGCATGGCGGTTGATGAAGTTCATTTGCGGAACTGTTTGTTATTCATGTTTAATTTAGGGAACAGTATGAGTGAACCATATGGTTCAATATGTCAGGAGTATGGCCAAGCGGTTATAGGTGAGCAGATGTGTCGAGAATTGTTTGCCAGGTTTAAGAAGGGTAATCTAAGCTTAAAAGACAAGCCACATGCAGGTCAACCGCAGGAACTCGCTGACGTAGAGCTGGAATCTCTGTTGCAAGAGGATGCCACACAATCGACCACACAACTGGCGAAACGTTTGAAAGGGGCACAATCAACGGTGGTACAGTCTCTACAGTCCTTGGAAAAGATTCAGAAGATTGGTAAGTGGGTTCCGCATACTTCAACGGAGCGTAATATTGGTCAACGATTGGGCATCTGCGTGTCGTTGCTGAAGAGGTTTCAAGTGAATTTCTTGTGGAAGGTTGTCACCAGGGGTGAAAAATGGGTATATTGCGACAACCTCGTAAGCAAGCGATCCTGGGTCGATCTAGGCCAGCCATCAACATCCACTGGAAAAAACGATATCCACAGGGAAAAGGTGCTGTTGTGTGTGTGTGGTGGAATATGCACGGAGTGCTGTACTTTAAACTGTTGAAACCGGGCGAAACAATCGCTTCACAACGATATAGCGATCATTTGATGAAACTGAATGCCGCAGTAGAGCAAAAATGTCCATAAACAGGTAAAGAACGCCGCCCAGTCATCCTGTTACACGATAATGCCAGACCACATGGCAGTGCCACCACGAAATCAACCCTTGAACAGTTACACTGGGAGGTTTTGCCGCTCCCGGCTTACTCTTCGGACATTGCACCCTCAGACTTTCAACTGTTTCGCTCTATGCAACATGCCCTAGCCCAACAGCGGTTCACCACAGTTCCAGAGATTTGAAAATTTTGTCACTGCGTTCTTCAGCTCAAAACCAGAGTCCTTTTGTCACAGTGGCATTGTTGCCTGAAAAATGGCAAAAGGTCATTTATGTTAACGGCCAATATTTCATTGAATAAATGTGTACTGGTCTCCTGATTGTTCCTGTCTCCTTTCTCCTTAAAACGGTGGAAACTTTTGCATACCCCTAATACCTAATACAATGAAACTCCAAGAAGTAGCAGCTATGTTTGGGTGGTGGATGGTGAACTGTGTTCTCAATTCCTCTGATGAGACTTTCACTCAGGGAAGAAAATGTTCACCATTTTTTTCAATTCCCAAGAAGTGGTAACTGTTGACATCCTACCAAAAAAGAAAGAAAGAAAAATAAATAAAATGCAATACTACACCAACATTGTTTTGTGCCCAAAATTGGTAAGCAGATCGAGCAGCAGCATCCAACAGGAAGAATTCAAACAACTACCCCATCCTGCATATTCATCCAATTTTTTGACCACACAGTTTTTGGTTCTTTACAAAAATTAAAAAAAAAAAAAAAAAAACCTTCATAGTCAAGCTTTTTCAAGGGTTTTAAAATCTTGCAAAATGTGTGTATGTTCATTCAGAGTTGCGGATTATTTCCCAACAGAAGTACCGCCAAACATTCCAGAATTTGCGTAAATGTCTCCAACTTTTCATAGATGCTGGAGGGGATTGTTTTAAAGGACAGTAGAAGTTTTATTAAGGTAAGGGTAATTCCTTTTGTCCTCTCCAGATGCAAGTCAAGAACTTTTTAAGTCCCATATGTAGTGTGTTGTGCAGAAAAGTGCAGTGGTGTGTTCAAGTGGATCATTAATATGTCACTCCCAGGCTTCTCTTTTGTGGTAATTTCTGATTTGTTCTGTTGCAAAAATGTTTCAAAATGCAGATAATAAAAAAAAATTAGGGACAAATGTTGCGCATTACACATATAATGTTCATAACCTCGCAATACAGTTATCACATAAATTTTATCATACACACACATAGTTTGTCTTTTGATTTCCAAGAAAAGATTGCATTGATTATGTGTTTAGTTTCAGGATTGTGACTGTGCATTGAGAACATTCAGGTGTTCTGTTTTGATAATTTTTAGATTTAGTATTGTTTTTAATAAATTATCATAGAAGCCTCTTAGTGAGAGATGGGTTTGCCTCCTCGGAGTGCCCCATGGGTAACAATGGCACACAGAACAGCAACAAGGGCCTCTGTGAATCTACCAGCTAGTTCTGTGTGACATTGCCAAAAAGACCCCAACTCACTGGGTTTTGCTCCAGAATCCTTAGGTTGAATAACCAACTTGAACAGTCAACTGTGGGCTAATCCCCCACAATGGTGTACTTACCTGATTAAAAAGACACAAAGATACAGTGCTCCGGACTCTAGTGTGGGATACGGCGGACCTACAACACTTGAGAAGGATAGTCCACCACGGCATCAAACTGGAATTTCTAAAGGACATATAAGAAAGAGATCTTGGCTGAGTGAGTATAAGATTGGTGTATGGAATGCTAGAGGTACACCCCCTGACAGAGAAAATGCCACACCACGAAGACATAAACACCCCGCCATGCAGATTGCAGGGTTGATGCACATGTACAAGTTATGCAAATGATTGCATTTGCAGGCCAATCGCACAAACGGTGTGCAGGATATAAGCGAACAACCAGCCCGTGCATCAGTTGAGATGTCTTCACGGCCGTGAGAAGTGAGTGGTTCTGCTGTAACCGTGTCTGGAGAAAGAACAAGGGGTACCAATACCATTAAGATGCAGTCATTTGCAATTTCATCAAACAGATGAGTTCACGAGAAGTGCAGGGTGAGGAGCCGGGTTACCTTTCTCACCTTTTCAAACCTTTTTAAAATTAGTCACCTTTTTCAGCTTGTGTCACCTTTTCAAACCTTTTTTGACCATATTGGGAGGAAATGCACAATTTAACAATATAGTTTCTAAAGAAGTTGCTAGAAGTTGAAAGATTATTATTGTAAGTATGCCTACAACTACAGGGTGTTTCACTCGCTACTCTACCCGGCATTTTTGCAATAACTGTAAGAGGAATGAAGATATGGTAACGGAATTTGAACTGGATTTACCTTAGGTTGTGAGAAAGCAAACGGAAGTAATGTATAGTTGTGCCGACGTCGTGGCCGTGGTCAGAGAGAAGTGGCGACCCTAGCCTAAAATTGGTGGGCTAGAGCTGCACTAGCCCAATATTCCCAGTGGTGGCACCAGCCCAAAATTCCCGTTTTTGGGCAACTGACAATTCCCACGCGACACAAGAAGAACCCCTATATCCAGCAAAGATCGGTGTTTGGTGTGCGATGTCACAGCGGCGTATTATTGGGCCGATCTTCTTCGAAACAACCATCTCGACAGCAGCTTACGTGGAAATTTTTCAGACCTTCATGAATCAGTTGGACAATGAGGAATTATCCATTGGTTATTTCCAGCAGGATGGAGCAACATGCCATACTTCCCGTGCCAGTATGGCCAAAATTGAGTCATTTTTTTAGAACAGAGTCATTTTGAAGGGACTTTAGCCTCTGCGTCGCTAGATTTTATGTCGCTCAATTACTTACTCTGGGGCTATCTGAAATGTAGTGTTTACAGCAATAATCCATGATCCATCGCTGCATTGAAATCCAACATCATTCAAGAAATTCGAGCAATTCCTGGTGACATGCTGACCCGAACCTTCCACAACATTTAGCGTCGTGTTCAGCTCTGCCTGGATGCAAATGATGACCATTTCCAACACATGTTTTGATACCATCTCCTTTCTCATAGCCTAAGCTAAGTCCAGTTCAAATTTTGTTTCAATATCTTCATTCCTCTTCCAGTTATTGCAAAAATGCCGGGTAAAGTAGCGAGTGAAACACCTGTATGTGAATGTAATTATTTCTGTACTCCTATACCTCCCCTTATAATTGTAGGAAGGCCTCCTAATTAACACATTCATTGGCAAGGCAGCATATGCCACTGCACTTCCAGTGACATGACGTTATATGTTGTCCAATTTTACTTCACACAGTAAGTACAAAGCTACAAATACCGACAAAATTGTATGGGGGTCCAGTTACTTTAAGTTTACTGTCCTGCTGAAAACATGAATTTTCCATAAATGTCTCTGCATATTTGTTACTGTCCACGAATGTGTTAAGCCCCAATGATGAATGAAGATGAGCTGAGGGACATCTAAGCCAATAACATTTTATTCTTTCATCCTCTGAAAAACTCCATTTAAAAGTGAAATATTGCAGGCTGTCATCAAAATATTTTCCTTCGTGTGACAGAATTTTGTAAGCAGTCACTGTTTTTTTATTGTATTCGTTGGGGCTAAATTTACAGATTTCGATAATTGTTTAATGTTTTCAGAAAGCTGGATTTCCACAAAACGCAGAGGTGAATAATGAAACTGAAGTTGACCATGAATGGAATACGGAATTGCACCATACAATACAAATTTTGAAGATGACAATCCGTTTTTTTTTTGTGTGTGTGTAAATATGACAAGGATAGTAAGTCAGATAATATCCGAAAACAAAAATTTTGTCGTTTTGGAATGGGAATCGAACCCGCGTCTCCCTGGTTAGGGTATGCTAACCACTACACCACCCAGAAAGGCCAAGTTTCCGATTAATTTGAATATAACTATCACAGGATTCGCTAGTCGAAGCAACCGGCATTCATGTTTAGCGAATCTGGAGGTTAAGAATCCTATCCCCTGATTGCCCGGAGGAGCAGATAAATCAGATATTATCTGACATACCATCTTTGTCATATTTACACCAAAAAACAGATTGTCGTCTTCAAAATTTGTACAGTGCAACCTCGAAAATCCGGAATTGTCCGGACTTTGCCGATTCCGGATTTTAGAACTTTCCGGATTATAGAGAGTTTGGATAAAATTCAAACTTAGTATTAAATAAATACACTATTTTTGTAAAAGTAATGACAAAAAATCAAGTTAACCAATTAAAAAATATTATTTAATACAAAATAATAGAACAGAAGAATTTTTAAGAAAAATATACAAATACAAAAAAAGATTACCTTTTATCATTTCGTTTAAACATTTCAACTAACGATTGTTGTTTCATTAATTTTTGTTTATGAGAAAGTAGTTTTTCTTTTATTTTGTAGATGGACATTATTTCCTGTTTGGTTATGAAGTTTCTATGTTCAAGGCCTTTAATTGCATCATCGAGTATTTGTACAAGATTATCAATTGGTATTTTTTCTTCTCCAGATTTATTGTCGTACCTTCATCATCATCGTCGCTCTGTTCTTTTTTATTTAATATCAGATCCCGAATTTTGCCATCACTCAATTTATTCACGATCGGTGCATCATCATCACAGTGCAAAACTTCCGTTATATCGATTTCATCCAGATCCAATAAGGTGCCAGAAGTAGTTCCTTTGCAATAAGCTAAAAGCTCAGAAATTTCTGCTTTTTCTTTTGAAATTTTAAAGCCTTCGAAATCATCATCACCATCATCGTAGTCATCCATAAATATAGTTGTCGGTAGCAAATTGTGCCATGCATTATTTAAGGTGTCTTTCATTACGCTATTCCACGCATTTGCAGCACACCATAACACATCTCTAATATTCAAGTCTTTCACAAAATCACAAATACTTCTGTCACTATTGATGAAACGAAGCATCCTCTGTAAAAAATTGTTCTTGTAACAACATTTCAGTGCCCGCAATACTCCCATATCCATGGGTTGTATTAATGATGTGAAATTCGGTGGGAGAAAAAAAAACCTGAATGTTTTGTCTACTTAAAAGTTCAGCTGGCGGATGAGCAGAACAGTTATCCAAAATTAATAAAATTTTGGCGTCATCAGATAGCCCGAATAGCTTTACAGTGTGCACGAGCTTCGGGTACAAAATGGTTTTCGAACCACTCTGTTGTTAGTTCTCTCATTATCCAAGCGCGCTTGTTAGATTTATAATGTACTAGTAACACTTTAACTCCTTTAAATGTACGAGGACGAGCAGACTTGCCGATAACCAATAGTTTACACTTGTGGGTACCAGTGGCATTTGCGCAGGCTAGTACCGTAAGTCATTCTTTCGCATCTTTAATTCCACTAGGATTTGTTTCTTGCGGCGTTGCTAGAGTTTTTCTTGGAACATAACGCCAGAATAGCGACGTCTCATCAGCGTTATATATCTGCTCTAATGATAAATTTTCCTCTCCTACCATTTGGCTGAACTCGTCAACAAAATGCTCAGCAGCTTCTTTTTCACTGCATAAACGGAGTTGTCGAATACCATTACGTTTTTAAAAAAATTCCAGCCAACTGGATGAATACTCACACAGCGTATTTAAGTTCATGTCCGAATGAAATATCTTTGCCTGCGCTGTTAACGTTGGTCCTGTTAAGGGCACGTTCTCGCTTCTTCATTGGCGAACCCATTCGATCATCACTTAGCCCAAATCTTCATTGTTTGCCTGGCGTAAAGTATTTCTCTTGCCCATCGCCAATGGCGTATCACTATCGGCAAAAAATTTAAGAATGTCGCCCTTTTCTTTTTGGAGATCATAAATCGTGGATTTATCGACACCGAATTCTTCGCAAAGATTGCGGACCGAAATTCCTCTTTCCAATTTCCGAAGTAAGTCAACTTTCTTCGCAATTGTTGGAAAGGTATGTTTTCTTTTTGCAACTACTGAAGTATCTGATGGTCATTTTTTAGACATACTGTTATTTGAAACTACAAAAACTATCAAATCAAATGTACTCAATCCTGATACGTAGCTGTAACTTGTTGAGGATGAGATTACCATGTGCAGTTAATCAAAGAAAGAGCAAGATTAATGCCTCTCCTGTGTTGCCAGTTGCTGTGAAAAGGTTTTTTTTTTTTTTCTTTTAAGTGAACACGTGAGCTGACCGCTAGAGAGAGAGAGGGAGGGGGAATGGGCTATGCAGGCTTTCAGCGAACATTCATTAAAAATAATAAAAAGAAAATGCCTAACTTCTAAAGTTTTCATCGGATTTTGACGAAATTTCACATGGGAGTTTATTTTGACGTGTCTTGGTTACTGTAAAAGTTGCATTCGGTTATTTAAAAAATTGGAGAAAGTTTTTTTTCCTAACATTTTTTCCCTAGTACGACTTCTGCAACGTAGACACTTGAGCTATCAGCCACCATCCAAGAAGTGATTCATTGTCAAAGGGAAGAAACTTTCATCCCCCACGCAGCCTTCCGAACCTCGTTTTCCGATGATGACACATCACCCATGGCATGTTCTTTGTGATCAAAAACCGATGCCTTCGCCTTTTTTATGCAACTACATATAAACTTTTTTTTTATCTTTTGTGCTGTTCAAGCAGAATGAAAAAGGTAATGACAGACTTCCTTACAACTCAAATTTTGTACCATTTTCATACATTTGGAGTAAAATTTTTCAACAACGTGCGAGTTCCGTACAAGTCAAATTTTTGAATCCATACAGTACAGTACAAGTTAATTGAAAAGTTTTTTTATGAAACCATTGTGAAATCTGTTGCATATTTTAATGCAAATCATATATACAGTACATAACTTAATACAAAAGCATTTTAAGTTATACTGTACAGTATGTATGCGGGTGGTCGTAGTGAGCGATGGGTTTGCCTCCTCGGGGCGCTCCGTGGTAACAATGGCACACACAACAGCAACTAGGACCTCTGTGAATCTTGGAGAGGTGCAAGCTAGTTCTGTGTGACATTGGCGAAAAGACCCCAACTCACTGGGTTTTGTTCCAGAATCCTTAGGTTGAATGACCAACTGGAACCCTCAGCTGTGGGTTAATCCCCCACACTGATGCACTTACCTGATTAAAAAGACAAAAAGAAATATTAAGAATGACTCAAGTGTGGGATATGGTGGACCTACCACACTTGAGAAGGACGGTCCACCACGGAATCGACCTGGACTTTCTAAACGGCATATGAGAAAGCGATCTCGGCTGAGTGAATGTAAGATTGGTGTATGGAATACTAGAGGTATAAATGGCAAGATGGGTGAGGTGATTGAGGAGATGAATAAGTATAGACTGGATGTGCTGTGTGTAAGTGAAACCAAAAAGAAGGAAATTGGGGTAGAAAAAGTGAATGGCACGGTGAGTGTGTGGTCTGGAGTATTGGATAATATGAGAGGACAGGCTGGTGTAGGTGTAATTTTAAGTGAAAAGATGAAGAACAACTTGATTCACTATACTTGCATAAGTGAGAGAATTCTCTGGATTCGTTTGAAAGTGAAACTTCAGAGAATTGTAATTGTTGTAGTGAATGCTCCTTGTGACTCGGAACCTTCTGATAAGAAAGAAGATTTTTGGAATGAGCTAAAAGCTGTTTTGAGCCAGTTTGGTGCTAAAGAAAAAGTTATAATAGCAGGGGATTTCAATGCTACAGTAGGTGTGCAGAATGCAATTTCTGACAATGTTCTGGGTAAGTTTAATGATCCTTGTGTGAATGATAATGGTGAAAGATTAATTGAACTCTGCATTGAGAATGATTTGTGTGTATATAATACATTTTTCAACCACAAGTATATACACACATATACTTGGGAAAATCGTACTCTTGGTCAAAAGAGTGTGATAGATTTTGTTGTTTACGATCAGCGCTTGAAACACTTAGTTGTTGACACCCGTGTGATGAGAGGTGTGGATGTTGGTTCTGATCATTACTTGGTAGTGTCACGAGTGAAACTTAATGTTGGTTGGAGGAAAAGGAATAAGAAGAGACCCAGGATAGAAAGAATAAAGGTTGATAGGCTGCTTGAAGATCATCAGCGGTATTCTGACTTACTCAGAGAATGACTGAAGGATCTGAAATCTTGTGAGAGGGATGTAGAAAAGAAGTGGGAATATTTTAAGAACTGTGTTGTCACTGCTGCTAAAGAGGTCTGTGGCACCACAATAGTGGGTAACAATAGAGGTGATGCTTGGTGGAATAGTGAGATTGATGAGGCAGTAAAGAAAAAGAAGGAAGCCTATTTGGGGATGTTACAAGGTAGAGTCTCTGTGGATGAATATCGCTGTAAGAAGCGTGAAGCTGCTAAGCTGGTTCGCCACAGTAAGGCAAAAGATAGGAAAGAGAAAGTGGAAAGGCATGAACTGGCTTTTTGGAAAGATAGAAAGTCCTTCTGGAAGTACATGAGACTCAGGAAAAATAGGGGAAACAAAGTTGTAAGTTGTGTGAAGAATGAAATTGGAGAAATGATATGGGAGCCCAATGAGTTAAGTGACAGATGGGGCGAATACTTCTGTGAGTTATTAGATCAGGAGAGCAAAAATGATTCTGAGACAGATGAGGCGAATACTTCTGTGAGTTATTAGATCAGGAGAGCAAAAGGATTCTGTGACAGATGCAGATGATGTCACAATGAGGGGTGAAAGCACAGGAGGGATCTTAAGAGAAGAAGCATGTAAAGCTCTAAAATCTCTTCAGAATGGTAAGGCTCCAGGAGTTGATGGCATAACTGCATAAATGTTGAAGTATGGTGGTGACTCTATAATTGACTGGTTAACTGAAATGTGCCAGTTGTGCTGGGAGTTAGGAATGGTCCCTCAGGATTGGAAGGATGCTATCATTGTTCCCTTGTATAAGGGAAAAGGTGATCAGACTGAATGCAAGAACTATCATGGTATTAGCCTACTGAGTGTGCCAGGGAGAGTGTTTGATAAGGTTGTTATTGAAAAAGTATGGGGTCTTACATCAGAGAAAGTGTGGGATGTTCAGAGTGGTTTTATGCCTGGTAAATAAAGGCTGCACTAACCAGATTTTTGCATTACGCATGATGATTGAAAAGTATCTCGCTGTTGGGAAGAAAGTTTTTACTGCCTTCATAGATTTAGAGAAAGCTTACGACCGAGTCAATAGGACACTTTTGTGGAAGGTATTGAATGAATATGGTGTTACTGGGAATCTACCTAATAGTGTAAAAGCCATGTATGCTGGTAGTAGAGCTTGCGTACGAGTGAATGGTATTTTATCAAAATGGTTTTCCATTGGTGCAGGAGTTAGACAAGGTTGTGTAATGTCACCATGGCTGTTTAATATATTTATGGACGCATGCATGCGTGAGGCCAAAATAGATAATAGTGGTTTATGTCTTGGTGATATCCGTGTGTGCAGATTGCTGTATGCTGATGACACTGTCCTGTTGGCAGAGGGCAAAAGTGAGTTGCAGAGTATGTTGACTCGGATGCACGAAGTTTGCATGAAATTCAAACTGAGTATAAATAAGGGAAGGTGTTTGAGAGAGGATTGGGTAGCACTGAATGTAATGTAAGTATAAATGGCACTGTGATTGACCAGGTCAGTGAGTTTGTGTATTTAGGAAGCATGTTTGACAGAGAAAACAAGTTGGATGGTGAAATCAGTAGGCGAGTGAATTCTTCTTTAAAAGTCAAAGCTGCTCTGGGATGTTTTCACAGGAATGATGGGTTCTCTAGAGAGTCCCACATGGCTGTGTATGAAACAGTAATTGTTCCTACTCTGATGTGCAGTGAAACCCGGGTACTGCAGAAGAAACATAGGAGTCGTTTGTGTGCTGGAGAAATGCGTTACTTACGTGGGGTTTGTGGCAAGACACGATCTGATTGTGTGAGGAATGAAGATGTATTGCAGTTGTGTGATGTAAAGCAAAATGTTGTTAGCAAGGTGGAGACCAATATGCTTCGGTGGTTTGGCCATGTTGAAAGAATGAGTGATGAAATGCTTACTAAGAAAATAATTTCAGCCCAAGTGGCAGGAAGGAAAGGCAGAGGAAGGCCAAGGAAGACATGGGTGGATCAGATTCAGGAGTGTCTGCATGAGAAAAAAGATTATGAGTATGAAGTATAAAAGATCTTGTGTGCGGCGTGTAATGGATATCAGTGAAGCACGAGTTGTATGTCAAGATCGCTGTAAATGGCGAAGTTTGATACGACAACAATAAGTAAAAATATCTGGAAGTTTGTATTTCTTTTTGGAGCTAACCTCTGAATCTCAGAGAACAGCTTAGGGATATGTATGTATGTATAGTATGTACAGAAATATCACGAAATGAACACAATTTGAGGTGTACAGAAGTCGCATGTACGAAAGTACTGTAGCATATAACCAATGAAAAAAGGAAAGTGATATTTCGTGTCTTGAAAATTCAACATCTGTACATACATATGAACAATCGGCAGAATTATGAGAAAATGCATTTCGCACAACAAATAAAACTGGAAAACGTTCTCTCTCTAAGCATGTGTAACTATCCCTCCCCCTGCCAGTGTTTCTCCAATCACGGCCAAAAGTCGGATCAGATTTTTTGAGTTGGCCAGGGGCACATTTCAGTTCACGGTGAGATTGGTTGTCGCTGGTCAGAACTCAGTACGTATGTACGTACATGCAAGTTCAGTAATTTTATGGGATTTGTGGAGCACTGAAACTGTAACACCCAGTGGCGTAACTAGAACGTGTGCCCCGCTGCAAGCTTTACTTCTTTGCCCCCTAGCACAGTAATTTTCCCTGGATTTTGAACCTGCAGTACGCCCCGCCACAGCTGCCGGGGTGGTACATAGTAACGCCACTGATAACTTATTTGCTCCCTATCAGCACCAGACCTGCTTTTTGCGGTGTCGGATTGTGACAATGCTTGACTCCTGAAAACTCGCAGGAAATTTTCAGTGCCAAAAGTGTGTTCGCAGGAAGAAAATAGTGTATTTTTATATGTACAACCCTGCACTAGAGGAAGACACTTGCTACGCTTTTCCAGCAACCAATTGGCAAGCAGCATTCCTCATACATGTGCAGCTTATTTCCATACAACACACTTTCTTTGTTACCACGGTTGCGGTTACATAGTGTTGCTGACTTGGGTATCATAACATC
Source organism: Macrothele yani (assembly GCA_039090855.1). NCBI lineage: Eukaryota > Metazoa > Arthropoda > Arachnida > Araneae > Macrothelidae > Macrothele > Macrothele yani. The sequence continues at coordinate 124,839,538 of CM076996.1, forward strand.
ATATTCTATAAATTTCTGTAAAAATGTTATCGCATCTTTTTAGTAAATAATCAGTATATTTGTTTTTGAAATATCATTATATGCATAATCGTACCCTGTTGTTTTAAATTCGCAACCTCTGCAGTCCGGCTCCGGCAGATTTAAAAAAAAAAAAAAAAAGCCCGGAAAAAGTCCAAATTTTGGAGGTCCGGATTCTCGAGGTTGTACTGTATTACAGTTGCATATAATAAAGCTTAAAATGTATGATCACTATCCCTGCCTTTTCCTTTGTGCCATGCCAGTATCTTATTCATATTAAACAGATTTGAAAAGAAAAAAATTGCACACTAAATTTTTTTAAATCTCTTGTTTACTCTAAGTAAAATATTCACATGGCCGTCAGTTTTTCCTGCATGTATTTTAGATGTGCTTTTTTTTTTTTTTTTTTTTGCATTACCTCTTGGTTGCAAGTTTTCAGGTTCAAAGGGTGTGTAAATTAAAATTAAAAATGGTTAATATTTCTCCCGCGAGTGCTTCAGTTATATCCACATTCTGCCTGTCCTGTTGGCTGCGCCGTCCTGTACAGTGATGTCACTATCGTACGTAAGAGTGCGGTACTTCCGCCACGAGGGAGGCGGGATGAGCAAACCTTACCGTCTATTAACCTTGTGTCGCAATAAGTCTAGTCTCTGTTAAAATCTTCAGATTATTCTTGGAACCATTTCATCATAGCGGCTTGAACACCTTCATCACAGGTGAACTGAATTCCTTTCAGATACCTCTTGAGAGCAGAAAACAATCAGAAGTCAGACGGCGCTAAATCTGGGCTCTAGGTTAGTTATTAAAGAACTTTTTCTGATTTTCTGTATAGCTTGGAAACGAACCCGATTTTCTGTATAGCTTGCGAAGTGAAAGCTTTGGTGTAGTAGTGTTTGGCATTGTCATGTTGTAGAACCGTTTTTTTTTTTTTTTTTTCAAAGCGCGCACAGTTTATTCTTTGCTTTAACTTTTTTAAGGTATGCACCAGGGCTGTAACTACTGGGAGGGCGGGAAGGGCGGTTGCCCTCCGGGAACAGTCATACTAGGGGTGTAAATGTACACTCTGAGAGACACAAAAATAGATGTGCACAACATGTGAATAAATTTAATGAAAATTTTAATCAGCATCCACTCCAGAGTAACCTACTCTGTTAGGCGTGAACCTCCCATATGCACGAAAAGAACTACCCAAAACAGCATAGAGACATATAAACTAATATGCTGATGTGACTAACCTCTGTATCCTTTCTGAATAGACTGAAGGGATGGAGAGCTAATTAGTCATCTGTGCTCCCTTGTAGAAAGCTCCTCTGAGCACTTAACCTTCAATGGAATTTTTGCAAGTACATACATGCATGTCACTGTAAGCTGTTCTCTGAGATTTAGAAGTTAATTCCACAAAGAAATACAAACTACCAGATAAATTTTTAACTGATTATTTACTTACTGTTTCTGTATCAAACTTTTCCATTTACAGCAACCTTGACATACAACTCAGCTTCACTGACATCCATCACACGACGCACACAAGACCTTCTATACTTCGTACTCATAATTTTTTTCTCATGCAGATAATCCTGAATCTGATCCTACCATGACTTGTTTGGCCTTCCTCTGCCTTTTCTTCCAGCCAGTTAAGCTAAAATAAATTTAGTAAGCATCTCATCACTCGTTCTTTTAACATCGCCAAACCACCGAAGCATATTAGTCTCCACCTTGCTTACAACATTTTGCTTTACATTACAAACATCCTCATTCCTCACACAATCAGAGCATGTCTTGCCACAAACTCCCCGTAAGTAACGCATTTCTCCAGCACATAAGCGACTCCTATGCTTCTGTAGTACTCAGGTTCCACTGCCATACATCAGAGTAGGAACAATAACACTTTCATACACAGCCATGCGGGACTCTCTTGACAACCCCATCATTCTGGTGAAAACAACCCAAAGCAGCAATGACTTTCAATGAAGAGTTCACTTTTCAATTTATTGTTACGTTCTCTATCTGATACTCATTCATTCTGTGGTGGTAGCTTGTTTCTCATTTTGCATTTGTGTAGAGTGCTGTTTTGACACCATTGGCATAACTTTTACATTTTACTTGACTCTTGAATATTTACCTATTTTTGACATTTTTAGTGAAATTATACCAAAAACCGTAAGTTTGATTTTTAAACTATCACAATGCTTTCCTATAGTAGAGATTTGAGGAAGTAAAAACTGCGTATTATTTGAGAGCAAATAGAAAACTTTTAAACTCGAGGGGCATAACCTCAAGTCTCGCCCTCCCAGATAAATAAAGCTTGCTCCGATCTTGGTATGCACATAGCTCTCAGAGTTTATAGTCTTACCTTTGACCCTGTACTCCTGGTGAATAATGCCTTTGTAGTCCCAGAACACTGTGAGCCTGCATTTACTGGCAGAAATTTGAGTTGTGAATTTTTTCGCATGAGGAGAAGATGGGTGTCAGTATTCCAGAAATTGATTTTCCGTTTCTGGGTCATAATCATGAACTACTCTCATCGCCAGTCACAATACTTTGGAGAAAATTATTTCCTTATTTTTCATAGGGAGCAAACAACCTTTGGCAAGTTTAAAGTCGTGGTTTCTTCATTTCAATCATTAGGTGACTCAGTACCCGATGGCCATACGCTTCGTTGTATCCTAAAACTTTAACAATGTCATTGGTACTACCTAAGCTAATGTTCTACTATGGTCGCCTGAGGTATTTCCCTAATGATGAATACTCTCCATCTTCATGCAATGCCGGCCTTTTGCAACGAACTGTAACCCTCAAATGCCGCAAAACTTGACAGTACTCCTTGTTGAATGTGTGGCCTAATGGAGTGTATTCATGATGCACAATTCTTTCATGACTGAAAAAACAGTCGGCATTGTCTGGACATGGCTGCAGCTTTTTGGAGTCTTCTGCTGTGAAGATTGGGTCTTAGTTTCGGGGTCATACCCATAGACGATTTATAATCAGTTATGATAGTTTTAAAAAAAGATTTCACTGATCACTAGCAGCTGAAACACGGACCTGTTTTTGCTCAGCTGAGAGCAGTTTTGGCACAAATTTAGCTGAGATGCATCTCATACCAAAATCGTCCTTGAGAATCAGTTGAACTGAACCGAAACTGATGTGGAAGTTTTCAGATAACTCACGAATAGTTTATAACGAAGTGAATTTCTCCGTCATTTTTGGTCTATGCCGGGATTCGAACCCGAGGCCGCTTATTCCGGAACAAGTCGCTCTACCAACTGAGCTACGCAGACGATTATTCTGATTCCTATCTGCCTTTATGTGGTGTGCGTCCTGCTGGCAGGTACGTCACATCTCCCCCCCCGAAAGAGGGCCTGGGGCATGGCCCACGGGTCAGCCGTGACCATGAATCGTTGCAGGCAGCCATCCACTGTAGAACGTGCACTTGAGAACTCCCAGTCAATCTGCTGTGTGGAATGCAACATCACACATTTTTATTTTTCGAAGCGCTGGAGAAGGAGTTCTCTGATTTTTCCTGTCTCGCGGTGTGGAAATAACATCACACCAATGCGAGATTTTGAACGGCCGGGTCATCCGGATAGTTCGGGCGCCATTATAACGAAGTGAATTTCTCCGTCATTTTTGGTCTACGCCGGGATTCGAACCCGAGGCCGCTTATTCCGGAACAAGTCGCTCTACCAACTGAGCTACGCAGACGATTATTCTGATTCCTATCTGCCTTTATGTGGTGTGCGTCCTGCTGGCAGGTACGTCACAAGTTATTCAACGTTTTTTTTCGCACAGCTGTGCACACAAGTCCGACATTGTTTTCAGTTTTGCTGGCTGCGGGCCTCCCAGACCGTTCATCACTCCCAACACTTTCACGGTCATCTTCAAAATGTTTATACCACTCATAAACTTGTGCACAACACATACAATCCTCCCCATAGGCTTTCTGTAACTTTAAGTCTTTGCAAGTTTCACCAAGTTTTTGACAAAATCTGATGCAAATTCGTTGATCAAATTTTTCCGACATGACAAATGCGATGAACAGCTTCACTCACACATGTAAGAGCAAAGCACACTGTTAAAAAACAACAAGAAAAAACAGAGGGGTAGGGGAATATGAACATTTTTTTTAATATGAACATTTACGGAGTTCTATTACGCAGCAAAATGAAGGTAATGGCACAAAGAATCGTTTCTCGTCGTGTGCGATACACTTGCATGGAGGCATTACTTATTGAACACACATCATATTTCCCCCTTGAATACAGATTTTGTAAAATGCATTTTTGCACTTCGGATTTAATTCAGTCGTTCTGTGGTAGAGTTGTTTCAGCTAAGTGGCAAATTTTACAGCTAGGCTCGAATCCAGGTAAGACTGATGTTCTGACCATGCTTGCAGAACTGATCCTTTCCACCATGTAGAACCAGCATCCCTTAAACAAGAGTAGACTGATTCCTTCTAAGACCTTGCTGTTCTGACCATGCTTGCAGCACTGATCCTGTCCACCATGCTAAACCAGTGTCCCTTAAATAAGAATAGACTGATTCCTTCTAAGACTTTAATATTCTGACCAGGCTTGCAGCACTGATCCTGTCCACCATGTAGAACCGGCATCCCTTAAACAAGAGTAGACTGATTCCTTCTAGCGGCAGAAGAGTACAGCTGTACTAATAAAAGCGCTGAAATCTGTTTTATAAGTGTAATATTAGAAACACTAGTACAAAACGCTAGCTTTAACCACCATGGGTAGCTCTGTTTTATTGGTGTAATATTAGAAACCCTAGTACAAAACACTAGCTTTCACCACCACGGGTAGCTTCTTCAGGCAGAAGTATTCAAATGCAAAAACAGAGTTCCAGTTATGAATTCAAAAATAGAAGTTTTCTATAGATATTACAGAACGTTCGCATATTAATGAGCGTGCGCCATACATGTGGGAAGTCCATTGATGTTTCCTCGTTGCATATCCTGTGACTGGATAGAATTTCTATAGCTTCCCTGAGGAGGGTGGCTCTGGCTGTTGTGTATCATGCGATTTTCTTTATTTGTCCCCCACAGAGGTGTTGCAGAGTTGCTGGCGACTTCACGCGCTAGTGCCGTAGTGAGAAGTCCTCTTTTGACATCTCTTTGATGTTCCTGGAGTATTAGTCTCAGAGACCTCTTGGTCATGCCCACGTAGTTTTTGTTTGTTCCGTCCAGGTACAAGAGGGGTATAGTGTATACTTCAGCATCTTCCAGGTCCACGTCAGTGTTTTTTGTTGATGTGAGACTAGGTGCTGTAATCCCTATGCCGAAACCAAGTTTTTTAGGGAATTTTTTAAGAAATATGTGAAAACCTGGTACGTACTGGCATGAGCTGATGTATTGTAGTTTTTGGGTGGGGCATCCGGTGCCACGTGACGCGAGTTTAGACTTTGTCTGGTGTGTGATCTGATCGACCATGCTGGGTGAGTATCCTGTGAAATAAGCTAAAGATCTCATGGTGTCAAGGAGTGGAGTGTGGCGTTGTCTGATGAGTGGGTGAAAGCTCGCGTGGCCCTGTGTCGGAAAAGGGCTAGCTTTCTCTACTTGGGGCATGATGAGGAAGGCAGTATGACATTAGGAACAGATTTGTAGTGGACACTAGTGTTGAGGTACCTGGATGTCGGCTTCTTGACCAAAACATCCAGGAACAGTAGGGATGCATTTGTTTCTCGCTCCATAGTGAACTTTATGGCAGGGTGTTCCAAATTGATGGTGGTAAAAAACTGATTTAGTTCTTCCTCAGTGTTTGTCCAGATGAAGAAAATGTCGTCTGCGTATCGTAGCCATGTACACGGGGTTGATCCAGGTGCGCTGAGTATCCGGGCTTCTAGGGGTCGTAGGATTGCTTTGGCCAGTACTGCAGAGAGGGCCCATTAGGACCCCTTTGGTCTGCTTGTAGGCATGTTTCTGGAAACTTAAAATAGTTAGCATCAGTAACTAGGTCAATGACTTCAGATATCTCCATTAGTGTACTTTCAGTGTAAAGCGATGAATAGGTGACTGCTTGCTTTAGGGTGTTCGTAGCTTCTTTAACAGGAATTGAGGGGTACAGTGAGACAATATCAAAACTCCCTAAGATATGAGCAGGTGCTACCTTTAGGCTTCTAATTCTTTCTATAAAGTCCTTAGATGACAACAGAACCACACTTGAATGCGGCACGAAAGGAGACAAAAATGTAGCTAGCTCCTTCCCGAGATGGAAGGATGGAGCACACTTTCTTGAAACGATTGGTCGAATTGGGTTGTCCAGCTTATGATGCTTAAGCCTTGCGAAAATTGGTGGTATCTTTGGCCCTGGAGGTATCCTGGCCCCTTTCCTGATGGAGTCCGGGAGCGCGGTTTTCTTCCCCACCATTTTAACCTGCGCTATCCAACGGTTAAGTGGGGATTTGGTTTGGAGTGTTGACTGCAACTGGCGCATGAAGTCTAGGATACCTTCATCATAGTCTGTCTTGTTCATCACTGCTAGCTAGCCAGATTTGTCCGTGAGGGTATAGATCACGTTAGGGTGATGAACAAGACGGACTATGATGAAGGTATCCTAGACTTCATTCGCCAGTCGCAGTCAACACTCCAAACGAAATCCCCACTTAACCGTTGGATAGTGCAGGTTAAAATGGTGGCGATAAAAACCGTGCTCCTGGACACCATCAGGAAAGGGGCCAGGATACCTCCAGGGCCAAAGATACCACCAATTTTTGCAAGGCTTAAGCATCATAAGCTGGACAATTCAATTCAACCAATCGTTTCAAGAAGGTGTGCTACATCCTTCCATCTCGAGAAGTAGCTAGCTACATTTTTGTCTCCTTTCCTGCCACCTTCAAGTGTGGTTCTGTTGTCATCTAAGGACTTTATAGAAGGAATTAGAAGCCTAAAGGTAGCGCCTGCTCATATCTTAGGGAGTTTTGATATTGTCTCACTGTACCCCTCAATTCCTGTTAAAGAAGCTACGAACACCCTAAAGCAAGCACTCGCCCATTCATCACTTTACACTGAAAGTACACTAATGCAGATATCCAAAGTCATTGACCTAGTTACTGATGCAAACTGTTTAGTTTCCAGAACCATAACTACGAGCAGACCAAAGGGGTCCCAATGGGCTGTGCCTTCTTTGCAATACTGGCCGAAGCAATCCTACGGCCCCTACAAGCCCAGATACGGAGATGACATTTTCTTCATCTGGACAAACACTGAGGAAGAACTAAATCAGTTTTTCACCACCATCAATTTGGAACACCTTGCCATAAAGTTCACTATGGAGCAAGAAACAAATGCATCCCTACCGTTCCTGGATGTTTTGGTCAAGAAGTCACCATCCAGGTACCTCAACACTAGTGTCCACTACAAGCCTACCTATGTTCCTAATGTCACACTGCCTTCCTCATCGTGCCCCAAGGAGAGAAAACTAGCCCTTTTCCGACGCAGGGCCAGGCGAGCTTTCACCCACTCATCAGACAACGCCACACTCCACGCCGAGCTTGACGCCATGAGATCTTTAGCTTTTTCCACAGGATACTCACCCAGCATGGTCGACCAGATCATACACCAGACAAAGTCTAAACTCGCGTCCCGTGGCACCAGATGCCCCACCCAAAAACTTCAATACATCGGCTCATGCCAGTACATACCAGGTTTCACATATTTCTTAAAAAATTCCCTAAAAAAACTTGGTTTTGGCATAGGGATTACAGCACCTAGGACAATAGCATCTTGTCTCGCATCAACAAAAAACGCGGACGTGGACCTGGGAGATGTGGGAGTATACACTATACCCCTCTTGTACCCAGACGGAACAAACAAAAACTACGTGGGCATGACCAAAGAGGTCTCTGAGACTAAGATTCCAGGAACATCAAGGAGATGTCAAAAGAGGACTTCTCACTTACAGCACTAGCGTGTGAAGTCGACAGCAACTCTGCAACACCTCTGTGTGGACAAAAAAAGAAAATCACACGATACCCAACCACCAGAGCCACCTTCCTCAGAGAAGCTATAGAAATCCTATCCAGTCACAGGATATGAAACGAGGAAACATCAATGGGGACCTCCCATGTGTATGGCGCACGCTCAATAATATGACGCGCACGTCCTATAATATCTGTAGCAAACTTCTATTTTTGAATTCATAAGTGGAACTCTGTTTTTGTATTTGAATACTTCTGCCTGAAGAAGCCACCCGTGGTGGTGAAAGCTAGCGTTTTGTACTAGTGTTTCTAATATTAAACCAATAAAACGGATTTCAGCGTTTTTATTAGTATTACTGGTGTATGTCTACCCAATTCTTCCGTTAGAGTACAGCTGTATCTAAATTCAAAAGGAAAAAGAATTTAACAAGCCAAAATGTATATTTTGTGAAGCCCAACACTTTAGCTTCGTTTCCTGTGTTTCAGAGTTTACTGAATATCATGAATAACACGTGCTATAAGAAGTTTCTGGTCCCACTTTAGTGCTATAAGAAGCTTCTGGTCCCAGTTTAGTGCTATTAGAAGTTTCTGGTCCCTAATTTTAGGAGCAGGACCTCAGTTTCCAGGGAAAGGGAAGCCAGTGCCATCGGACAAACACATCATCTATGTCTCATCCTTGACTCTAACCCGGGTTCAGCCAAGACCATCTAGGAAACACAGTACCATGACATTACGAGTTTCCTCTGTTTGTGACCTCACTATCATGTTACACGAACTGATGTGTTGGTGTCATGTCTGACGTAACACACAGCAGTGTTAAAATCCAATTGGAAGCCTTGGTTTCAGCGTGACGTCACTAAAAGAGGGAACTCATCTCTCTAATGTCCTAATGTCATAGCCTTGTGTTTTCTAGATGGCTTTGGCCCAACTTGGAAGAATGGTCAGAAGCCTTCATTTTATCATCTCGCACGCGAACGTAGAACCATATGGGCACGAGGGGGACATAGCCTTCAACTTTTTCATGACGAGGTAGTCCCCCTCAATTTTTGGTTTCAGTTTGTCCCCCAACATACTGTTTCCTTAAATTTTTTTATCTCAAAAGCTAGACGGGCTGGGAGTGACTTGATAATATGCTGGAATGTGTTCACAGGTATATGGAGCCAGGCTGACTGCAGTGCATCTGACATCTGTTGGAGGATCCATAGAGTGAAAAACATGATCAAAGTGGTCCCACAGATGCTCAATTGGGTTTAAGCCTGGGGAATTAGGGGACCAGGGAAGTACTATGAAGTCTTCATCGTGTTCTTCCAACCACTGTCGGACATTTCTAGCTGTGTGACATGTCGCATTGTCGTGCTGGAAGATCCCATCCTCCCCAGGGAAGACAGTCAATCTGTATGGGTGTACGTGATCTGCAAGGATGGATTCATAATGAATTGGGTCCATAGTGCCTTCCACAGGTATGGGTGCACCCAGAAAATGCCACGAAAACATTTCCCAGACCATAACGCTGCCCCCACCAGCTTGTGTTCTTCCAGCAATGGTTGAAGAGTGTTTGTTCTCCAATGTTTCTCGCCTTATATGCCAACATCCACCCATTCGATGAAGCGGAAAACGTGACTCATCGAAGGCAATCCTTTGCCGATCAGCGGGAGATCTAATTGCGATACTGCTGTGCAAATGTAAGCCTTTTCTGCTGATGCACCTTCGTTAGCATAGGTGCAGTGACCATCCGTCTGCATCGGAGCCCCATACACAGCACAGTTCACTGAACTGTCGTTTTAGACACACTTCTGGTAGCCCCTGGTTCATTCGGTCAGTGAGTTGCTCCACTGGCACCTTCGCAGCCAACGTTCACCTCTTGCATCAATTGCACGTGGTGCTCCGCAGTTTCCACATCGCTTATTCGCAGTGGTGCTATTTCTCCAATCACGATACACTTTAACCACAGCAGCACACGAGCAGTTCACAAACTGTGCTGTTTCAGAAATACTGCCGTCTTTGTCCCAAAAGTTGATAATTATCCCTTTTTGGAAATTAATAAATAGCTCCTTTTATCCATGACAGCAATGAGTGATATGTTTTCAGAATGCCTACAACACACAGATGTTAAGCCATGCCGTCTGAACAGCCACCCACAGTTCCCAGGTATTTGCAAGTACACAATCTTGAGTGCAAATGGACCTTTCCGCCACATCCCACAAGTGCTTTATTGGGTTCGTGTTGGGTGAATGTGGTGGCCACACCATCCACCGAAACTGTCCAAAATGCTTCTCGAACTAATTTTGGACAACTTGGGCACGATGACATGGTGCATTGTCTGCCTGGAAAATCCCATCGTTGTTGGGGTACGTGAAGTCTATGAAAGGCTGCAAATGATCATCCAGCAGAGCGACAAAGCGATTACCGGTTAATGACATATTTACGAGGGCCAGATGATCCAAACCGTGCCACGTAAAGACATGTATGGAACCCACCACCAGCTTGCACATTGCCTTGTTGACAGCTTGGGTCCATGGCCTTCATGGGGTCTGCTCCACACCCGAACCTTTGCATCAGCTCGTAAGAACTGGTAGCATGACTTATGGGTCCATGCTACGTGTTGCCAGTCTTCCAGGGCCCAATTACGGTATTCACTAGGGTGGGCCGAAAAAACTTTTGTTAGATTTTCATATCGCCTAGTGCAGAGAAGTTGTCATTTGCGTCAACAAGAATAACAAAAGAATTTTTTTAAATCTACCAATATCTTACGTCTATTTTTTTTAAATCGAACAACCCAGAACTCACCACGAGAAAATGGCTACACTTCGAGCTCCACCCACCTTTCCTCCAGCTCAGAATTTTGTTTCTATGTGGTATATCTTGTTCGGTAATCCGCTTTACTCGAAAAATGTGGCATTAATTGCCATGATGCAATTGTTGCTCTTATGAACAAATCTCTAGCTTCAAATCCACACACTGATGAGGCAGCTGCTTCGGTCACCAGTTTCATGCAACGTTCCACAGCTTGCGTGTGGCAGGGAAACTTGGTTATTTCTTCACCAGCAGCAGCAGCAGAAGTTGCGATTAGTCAATCCAGATCTTCGTCTGAGATGTGTTTTGTCAGGGGTGGTTCGGTATGACGTGTTTCAGTCCAATCAATCAATTCATAATATTCATTAGCCTCCAAATTTAATTGCGGCACTTCGAATTCTTTTATGACGTCATTCTTTTGTTGTTGTCTAGGTTTCTTTATTCTTCTCCATCCAAGAACTCTAACGTGGGTGTGTTCGTCCGCAGTCATACTTAGCAATATATTCTCTGGGTGACTGAAGAACGCGTTTTTCTATTGATCACTGCATCAATGATTACTTTGCACTTCAAATCCATGAAGCACGATAAGTTGATCAGTTTCCAAAAGTGTTTGGCCCCTTCTGTGCACGAAGGCTTCTTTATGGAAAACCAGATCGGGGCATATACCTTCATTATGTAGTTGGCAACACAGATCAAAGTTTGTGATGGGTTTTTAGTTGTGACGACATTGATGCAGTGGTCAAGAGAAACTCGTTCTTCAGTCGCCCAGAGAATATATTGCTAAGTATGATTGCGGATGAACGCACCCACGTTAGAGCTTTTGGATGGAGAAGAATAAAGAAAGCTAGACAACAACAAATGAATGATGTCATAAGAGAATTCAAAGTGCCGCAATTAAATTTGGATGCTAATGAATATTATGAGATGATCGATTGGACTAAAACGTGTCTTACCGAACCACCCCTGACAAAACACATCTCAAACAAAGATCTGGATTGACTAATCGCAACTTCTGCCGCAGCTGGCAAAGAAATAACCAAGTTTCCCTGCCACATGCAAGCAGCTGCCTCAGTGTGTGGATTTGAAGCTAGAGATTCATTCATAAGAGCAACAATAGCATCACAGCAATTAATGCCACATTTTTCGAGTAAAGCAGATTACCGAACAAGATATACCACGCAGAAACAAAATTCTGAGCTGGAGGGAGGGTTGGCAGAACTCGAAGTGTAGGCGTCTCCTCGTGGTGAGTTCTGGGATGTTTCTATCTGTGACATTGGAAGCAAGCGAAGAGCTACACGCTACACATTCCAAAGCAAACCGAGTGTACTACACAAGCATGGTGTGCTCAGAACAGAGCGATTCCCTACGGAATTTTCCAATGCCCTACATGCCAGGCTGTCTTTACCTAGCCTAGGCGTACGGGCCAAATGTGGGAAGAAACTGGTGAACTTCGCAAGCAGTGCAGAGACATAGCATATTGATCAACTTCAAAACTTTTTTTTTCACTGTTATTGGAAACACTAAAGGACACTTTTCTGCACTACAGGTTACTTGATTTCAATTACAAAAAATTTCCATTCGTTTTTGTTTATGGCCCAATGCAGTCGAAAAAACGCTAGCTTAGTGTGCCGTGCGGAGACGTAAGATATTGGTCGATTTCAAATTTTTTTTTATTGTTATTCTTATATGTGTTCACGAGCCTAGGTGAGGGCGCTGTGTGCAATGTCGTGGTATTAATAAAGGTGCTCAGGTGGATTTTCTGCTCCCATACCCCAATGTAAACAATGCAACATGGTGATGGATGGTTGAGAGCAATAAATTCAGTTCTGTTCATGCGGCTGTTACAGTCACTTGATCCTCGTGTTTTGTCATTGCCTTTGTGCCCCTGGGTTGTGCCCTCCTTGATCCATTGGTGCCAACATCGTCCGATTGTTGTGTCGCTCCGACCCAGATGCCTTGCAATATGGCGACTTGACCTGCCTGCCAGCCTCTCAGTTCAATTATGTCCTCTCAGTCAAACTCATTTAACTGCCTGTATTGTGCATAGATCTGACATCTAGGCATCTTCACAGTTCGTGGAGGTAAGTGCAATCGCAATCTGTTGTACAACACAGTTGTCTCTGCATGCAACCTTTGCTCTTGATATAGCCTCCTCAATGTGATATTCCCATGCATTGTGACGTGCCACTAGACTATTTAGTCATTGATGCTTTACAGAAAAGGACCAAAGATACATGACAGATGATTCTTGTGCTGAAAAAGAGGCCCTTACTGAGGTTTTTCCAGAATCTAGACAATTATTGTGCTTTTTCCATGTTGGTCAGGCTGAATGGCAATGGTTATGGTCATCAAAGAACAATATACTCCTTGAAGAAAGAAAACAATTGAAGTTATTTCAGATGGTATGTCATGTTTTTCAGTTTCTTTGTTGAACTATCCTCCTATTGTACAGCTATTGTACATCCAAACTAGAATTTTATGTTAATATCCAGTGGCTACTGAGGGTAGAAAAGTTAGTAGTGTATATACACTGGCGGAAAGTGAAAAAGAACACCAAGAAGGAGACGTCTGATACCAACGAAATTTATACAGCATAATAACGGAATACAGAGGATAACGTGATCAAAACGTTATGGCAAAATACAGCTGTATTTGCTGGTAAACTGAAAAATAACATTTCCATGTAACATGGTTAGTACGAGGTTGAACCGCCATGAACTGCATCACACTGTGCAATGGCATGGAGTCTGTCGTACAGATGCTGGATGTAAGTTTGGGGTATTGAGTTCCAAGCATCCTCAACCTGGACGCGTAAATCGGGGATGGTCTTGGCTGGCCGTGGAGACTGGATAAGTCGTTGTCTCATAAAATCCCACACATGCTCAATCGGGGACAAATCCGGTGAACGTGCAGGCCATGGAAGTTGTCTCCATCCTGAAGTGCATGCTGCGATGCACGTGCCATGTGTGGGCGTGCGTTATCTTGCTGGAAAACACCACGATGGACCGACCTTACAAATGGCACAACAACGGGCTGAATGATGTTGATGTAGGAGGTGCTGTTTAACGTACCCAGTACAAACACTAGTTTTGTACGGGAGTGATAGCTGATCGCTCCCCACACCAGGAGACCAGGTGTAGGCCCTATGTGTCGCTGGCGGATGCAAGAAGGGTGGAGATGCTCCCCTGTGTGTCTGCAAACACGCATAAGGCCATCGGAGGCTCCTAAGCAGAATCTGCTTTCATCGCTGAACATGACAGATCGCCATTGCGTTCTCCAGAGCAAACGTTGGCGACATCACAGCAGCCGTTCCTGACGGTGGGCTGAAGTCAGAGGTACACATGCCAGAGGCACACACGCACGTAGTCCTGCATCCAGTAGACAGTTGCGGATTGTTCGCACAGTCACCTCAGGTGCAACGGCAGCTCGGATTTGCGTCGCAGTGGATGTTCTGCTTGACAACGCCGCTCTTCTTATGCGTCGATCGGTCCGCTCATCACATCAGTCCGTCTGTGACTCCCGGTTCCACGTCTTCTCGTGTGGGAATGTTCCTCGGACCATCTACGCCACCATCGTACCACCACCGATACTTCCCGTCCAATTCGCTCCGCAATAAGACGATACGACCACCCGGCCTCGCGAAGTCCGACTAGACGACCTCGCTCAAAGTCCGATAATTGCTGAAATCGTACACGTCTCCCATGTCCAGGCATTGCAGCTTCTTCAGGGTCTTCGCACGTGTCCGTACGCCGACGACTGATTACATTCACTTCGCCGTACTCCTTAAATTCCACCGACAATAATTTGCATATTATGCCGTGCTGAGGCATAAGCGCTCACCGGTTGGTCCTGAAATTAACATCACACCTACGTAAACTCGACCCCATTGACATATGCAAATTTCATGATCGTCCGCCAATTCCTTCTTGGTGTTCTTTTTTCACTTTCCGCCAGTGTATATATACGTAAAAAAGTGTTACTTGCTGCTTGGAATCACGAAATATTTTATTTGGGGGACATTTACCAAAACTGTGAAATACTTGACTTCCTCTTACTGCAACACAAATTTTTGCTCAAATTCATCTTGTCTCTTTCCACATGTCCTCCGATGTCCCGTTGTAACAAGATTCTGCCACACTTCTTCCACGTCCCTGAAAGTAAAGTTACCGGAAGCATAATAGGAAAAAGAAATTGCCAAGGCCTTCCGGTATGGGGCCGCCAATCAACACTAGAGAACGGAATGGAACACTACAACTGTTGGATTGTGCATGCTCCTAAACTGGAAACATTTCAAAGACTAAAAGTGATTACCTCAACCACTATATGCAAGACGCTGGTCCGATCCAATCAATGAATGCTGGGTAGCCACTGTAGCGATGATGTTGGGAAGATTTGGTTGCGAAACTGAAATTTCAATCGCAAGTTGTTAACTGGTGACCTCTAATTTTGAGCTTAAACAGCTATGCTGTGTAACCTCCATAGGTTTAAGCCAGAAATCCCATAGGATATGGTCGGGTGGAAAACAGACCTTGATTATAAACCTCTGCTTCCTCCAAAATTTCAAAATTTGATACTTTTTTTTTTCAAATTGAAAAATAAAAAGTATCAAATTTTGAAATTGCTTTATTGCCCAATATTTATATAAAAAATGCTGCATAATTTTCTCATTGGTGTGGGACACCTTTTTTTCTCATTGGTGTGTGATCTGTCCGCCATTGCGACTACTCTTGTTCTTCCTGTAAAAAGTGCGGTTATTTTCAAATAACAAAAACAACAGCATTTTACCCTTCTGAAATATGACTCAAGATCAAAGAGTTTCTTTCTCCTAACTTACACGTTGTTTTCGTGCATGCTACGTAAACTATATGACTATCTACTAAGTTAAAATTATGATCCGCTACTGTGTAGTTAACAAACAGTATGGCTAAATTTGTATTATTTTTTTCATTAAAGGCAAATTTTATAGGTATACATCACAGAATAAAATTTGTATGTCTTATCATTAATTTTTTTCTCCTGTCTATTTTTAGGTGATGTATGTAGTTATAGAAGAGAAGTTTGCTAGGGCTCTTCAGGATGTTGAAAGGGAAAAGCACTCAAATTTTGTGAAGTGGACGAAAATTTCCTTCTGTTTAAAGAAGAATGGGTATTACTTTACAAGTGGTCATTATGGTGAAGAAACCCAGATTGTTTTATACACTGACGGAACAAAAAATCCCAACACCAAGAAGGGGTTGTGTTAGATAAACGACAGTTGGTAGGCGGTGAGAGTACATTTGTAAGATGACGTCTATGCAAATTTCGCGCTTGGTGCGTACGTGTGGCGCTAGTAGCGCCTCGGAACATGCAAAGCAGGTTTTCTGTAAATATGTGCTGTAACGTTCGTGAGCATTAGTTATCGTTGAGATTCGACGTAGGGTGTTGATGTTAGTCAAGAATGCCTTTAAGAAGACGAAGAAGCCATTATCAACAGCTCACGGAGTTTGAACTAGGTCATGTAATAGGGCTACGAGAAGGTGGATTTTCTTTCCGCAATATTGCAGAACGACTTGGCAGGAATGTAGCCACTGTGCATGATTGTTGGCAGCGGTGGTCAAGGGAAAGTACTGCCTCAAGAAGACCGGGTTCCGGCCGGCCACGTGGCACTACTGAGAGGGAAGACCGCCGTGTACGGCGTATGGCCGTGGCGCATCGTACCGCGTCTGCAGCAGCAATTCGAGCTGCAGTTGCCACCACAGTGACACAACGAACTGTTACAAATAGGTTACTTGAAGGACAGCTCCGAGCCAGAGGCCCTGTAGCGTGCATTCCACTTACTCCAAACCACTGCCGTTTGCGACGTCAGTGGTGTCAAGCTAGAGCTCATTGGAGGACGGAGTGGAGATCTGTTGTGTTTTCTGACGAAAGCCGGTTCTGCCTGGGTGACAGCCGTGTGTTGGTTAGAAGGAGGCCAGGTGAGCCCCTGCAACCCACCTGTCTGCGGCCGAGACACACTTAACCTACACCTGGAGTTATGGTCTGGGGAGCAATTTCCTATGACAGCAGGAGCACTCTCGTGGTTATCCCACGCACCCTGACAGCACAGTTGTACGTCGGTCTGGTGATTCAACCTGTTGTGCTGCCATTCATGAACAGCATTCCAGGGGGTGTTTTCCAACAGGATAACGCTCGCCCGCATACCGCTGTTGTAACCCAACATGCTCTACAGAGTATCAACATGTTGCCGTGGCCTGCTAGGTCACCAGATCTTTCACCAATCGAGCACGTATGTGACATCATTGGACAACTCCAGCGTCACCCCCAACCAGCATTAACCGTCCCTGTATTGACCGACCAAGTGCAACAGGCATGGAACTCCATCCCACAAACTGACATCCAGCACCTGTACGATACAATGCATGAACGTTTGCGTGCTTGCATTCAACATTCTGGCGGTTACACCGGTTATTAATGTACCAGCATTTCACATTTAAAATGGCTCTTCTCGCGCTTACAATAAGCTGTGATCTTGAAACCTTAATCGATTAAATATGTTACCTATATGAATGTATTGCCGCCATTTCATTCCTCTACAACTATTTTTTCGTGGTGTTGGGAATTTTTTTTTCGTCAGTGTATATGGGAAAAATAATTTTAAGATTTTAAATAGTGTTCTTAAGTTTTGTGAATAAAGTTAAATAACAAAAACGTGTTTTGAATATTTGCATTCGAATTAAATTGTTATAATTAATTGCAGGTCATGAAAAGGTGAGTTATATCTAAATATTTGTAATCTTTTCAGCATTACAATGTGACAGTTACAGGGGTGAAATCAAACTTTGTTATGATTGACTAATGGATGGGAACATGTTAAAGTTATTACATTAACCTTTTACATGCCAGCGTTCCCAATTTGAGAATATCTGAAAAAATACAATTAAAAAGTAATGAATGCAAAGCCAAAACAGCTATTGCACTAGAAAGTTAAGATTCCAGCAAATAGCTTATTACCAAGAAAAAAAAATCAAAGCTCTAAAATATATTTTTTTTAATACTAGGTAAAAGCCGGCATTTTTCGGAATTTTGGATGTTTTCTTATTATTGGGTTGTCGGAAAAGTCATGACGTATTTTAGCCATGTTTTGCAAAGGTCATTTATTGATAGAAAGAACTAAGATCAATCAATGATATAATGCCTGTTTTGTTCGATAACCTTTTGCCATCTTTCAGTGAGCTGCAGGATGCCTCATTCATAGAAGGATCTGTCTTTCGTGGCAAAAAACTGTACAAAGTGCTGATTTACAGCCTCATCTGAATTGAACGTTATACCACGCAAGGACTGTTGAAGAGAGCAAAACAAGTGGCAGTCTGACTGCGCAAGGTCAGGCAAGTATGCTGGGTGTGGCAACACATCCCACCCAAGCTCCAATAATTTTTGGCGGGTGATCAAACTTGTGTGTGGTCTTGCGTTGTCGTGATGGAACACAACACCTTTACGATGAATGAGCTCTGGACGTTTCTGGATGATGGGATTCGTTCAAACTGTCCAATTGCCGACAGTACACATTCGAATTGATTGTTTGGTTCCGTGTTAGGAGCTCGAAAAACATGACACCTTTAAAATCCCACCACACTGAGACCAGAACCTTCCGCTGATGAATGTCTGCTTTGGATGTCGTTTGAGGCGAAGCAGCACGTCAGGACCAAGACTGTTTGTGCTGCACATTGTTGTACACAATCCACTTTTCATCACCAGTTATCAGTCACTTCAAAAAAGGATCGTTTTCCTCACGTTTAATGAGCATATCGCAGATTTTTTATACGCGCCATCAATTGAGCTTCTTTGAGTTCATGAGGAACCCACACATCGAGCTTGCTTACGTATCCCAGCTTTTTTAGGTGGTCGTGAACGCTTGAATGATGGATGTGCAGTGTGTCTGCAATCTCTCGTCGTGTAACGTAGGTTTGACTCGGTCAATGCCTTGATTTGGTAGTCATCAGCCTCGGTGGGCTTTCCGGACCAAGGAGCATCGTTGAGGTCAAAATCACCAGCACGGAAGTTTGCGAACCACCGCTGGCACTAACGTTTTTGTAGAGCATTATCCCTGTACACTTTACGCAACTTTTCACAAGCTTGACGTACGTTCTTCCCTTTGCGGAAGTAAAACGGTAAATATGGCAAAAATGCACAGTTTGGTCTTCCATCTTCAACTTGATGTGAACCAAATCGCTCACTATTCCTTTTAGACTGCAGCTAGAACTGGCATCTGTCGAATGCCATAGCGATAACAGAGCTGCGCATGCCTCTAGTACAAGGATTCATAGATGCCAACTTTACGGATTTTAAGTTAGTTTGTATAGATTTTCACTCCATCTTACGGTTTTACAGAAGTCACCCAAAAAAACTATGGAAAAGCCCACGCAATTTTCTATTTTTTTACCGTCTTTTGGTCGAAAAACGTACTTTACAGATAGTCCCTATACACCTTCGATGTTCTGACTTCCCCGCCAACAAAGGCAGAGCTTCTTCTTGTACGCTGTTTTGTCACGTGATTCCCTGTACAATCATTTTAGAGTGCAGTGCACAAAAGCCGAGAAGGAACTCAGCTCAGCGCCTTTTGCAAACTCTTTACATTGATCACATGTGGTTTTGTGCTTGTGAAAATTTCGGTGCAAACGTTTTAACCCTTTCCTCTCGACTGTCGGGTTACACCCGACATTACGAAATCGCCGAATAGCTCGCATGGCGGGTGTTTACGCCTCTCTAGCTCGCATGTCGGCGCTCGCGAGACATTTCTTTTTCGTTGAATAGAGAAAAAGAAATGTCATCGGGTGTCACTCGCCATGCCGTTGAAGCCTCTGTAGCTCGCATGTCAACACTCACGAGGAATTTTTTTTTTGAACAGGTCGGGCGTCATCCGCCACGCCTCTATAGCTCATATGTCGGGGCTTGCGAGACATTTATTTTTTGCCAAATATCTTGGGTGCCACGTCCATGCTGATGACGCCTGTATAGCTCGCGAGACATTTCTTTTTCGCCAAATAGGTCGGGTGGCATCCGCCACGCCTATGACTCCTCTATAGCTCGTGTGTCGGGGCTTGCGAAACATTTATTTTTTACTGAATATCTTGGGTGGCACCCTCCATGCCGACGACGCCTCTATTCACATGTTGGCGCTCATGAGACATTTCTTGTATGCGAAATAGGTCGGGTGTTACCCGCCGCGTCGATGATCCTTCTATGGCTCGTATGCCGTGGCTGGCGAGCCATAGCTGAGCTTTCACTGCTAAGTTGTGGCCTCTACTGCAGGGAAAAAAAAAAAAAAAAACACGAGTGCTGGGTGAGTATGGGTGAAAAGATATTCGAGTGGAAAGGGTTAATTTAGATTAAAACAAAATAAAATGTAGCAGTAAAACAGCTGTGAAAACCAAAAGAACGAAGTCAAATAAAACTTATCATCAAGTGCATCGCAATATATATATAGTAAAGAATGGCATTTTTACGAAGCATCTAATGACTTACCGAATCACGTTTTGTAAGCCATGTGGCTGCGATTTTAACGTAGCGCATGGCAGCCGTGATGATTGTAAGGCGTCATGTGGAGAGCAAGAAGCACATGACGTCTTACATCATGTCAAGAGACTAAATGGAGATGTGAGTAAAATTTATGTAGCCAAAAAACTTCTGACAATTTATAAAGAATCCTGAAAAAAATATAAAGAGCGGATTAGTGCTGGAAAAATGCAGCAAAATAAGCGAAAAAGAGAAGAAATTGAATGTTCACAAGGTGATTTGAAACGGGAAGAAACTGAACTTTTGCAGCAGTTGGATTCCTCTCCGAAAATGTTAAACGATGCTGAGATAAACATTGAATGTGGCATAAAAAAAAAAAAAAAAGAGAGACATGAGTGCAATAGAAAGTGAAACAGGTACTATTAAGAGAAACAAAACATTGCTAACTATTTTTAAAAATTAGAAAAAAATAGAAGTGAGCAATTAAATGAGAAAAGCAGCAAAAAAAAATTTTTTTTTTTGGTGAAATAAATGATTAATAATAAAATCCTGCTATGGTTATAAATTCTTTGATCTATTTGAAAACTAAAATCTTTGCTTATGTGTGTGTGTGTATTTCAATGCAAGATGTTTTAAATTTGAGTAGGGTGCTAGTTCCAAAGCCATTTTTGCTTATTAAGAGTTTGTTCTATCTACTAATATTTTACCTGCTCCGAAGAAATGTTTTCTTACACCAAAAATGTATTTTATCTGCTCCAAAAATGATTTTGCAACTTTCCATGTAAATGGTTTTAATAAACTTTCGGTAGTCAATAATGCAATTTGTTGGTAAAAAATAAAGCCACTAGCAAATGTTGCTACTGCTAAAAAAAAAAAAAATGAAATCAAGGCCTGATCACCAGGAACAACAACAATTATTCTGAAGCCTCAGTAAGAATACTGAAGGATGTAATCCTATGCCATACAAAGGCTTCCAATGTTGTGCACTGGTCGACTATTTTATGTCAGTCTGGGACAGTTATTTGTCCAGGCAATTGCTAACCTATGCATACAACTAAGTTAACAAAGATAATTTGTTATGTGCAACACTGCAAAAGAAAATGGAAGGTTTCACAGCATTGGACATTATTCTAGTAGATTCTACGCACCTACTTGGTACCTAGTAAGGAATCCTGTGCGCTAGCTATTTGAAAACTAAAATCTATTTGAAAACTAAAATCTTTGCTTATGTGTGTGTGTGTATTTCAATGCAAGATGTTTTAAATTTGAGTAGGGTGCTAGTTCCAAAGCCATTTTTGCTTATTAAGAGTTTGTTCTATCTACTAATATTTTACCTGCTCCGAAGAAATGTTTTCTTACACCAAAAATGTATTTTATCTGCTCCAAAAATGATTTTGCAACTTTCCATGTAAATGGTTTTAATAAACTTTCGGTAGTCAATAATGCAATTTGTTGGTAAAAAATAAAGCCACTAGCAAATGTTGCTACTGCTAAAAAAAAAAAAAATGAAATCAAGGCCTGATCACCAGGAACAACAACAATTATTCTGAAGCCTCAGTAAGAATACTGAAGGATGTAATCCTATGCCATACAAAGGCTTCCAATGTTGTGCACTGGTCGACTATTTTATGTCAGTCTGGGACAGTTATTTGTCCAGGCAATTGCTAACCTATGCATACAACTAAGTTAACAAAGATAATTTGTTATGTGCAACACTGCAAAAGAAAATGGAAGGCTTCACAGCATTGGACATTATTCTAGTAGATTCTACCACCTACTTGGTACCTAGTAAGGAATCCTGTGCGCTAGCGTATTCAGTGGATGTTTCCGTTGGCCATTGCGCATGCCCCACTTACAGAACTGGAGCTTATTGCAAGCATCAGAGTTTTGTTCAAAGCACTTTGGATATTAATTTCCACACCACACCAACAACGACGCAGGATGAAAGATTTGAATTGGGAAAACTGGCCCTTGGTAAAGATTGCCCATAGAAATATTTTTAAGGATACAACAAACAAAGAACTTGAAACTGCACCGGAAGATCTGTGTCATGACAGTTGTGAGATCTCTGGTGTCCCAAGCCAATGGAGTATAATGCTGCAGCTACAGAGCATGATATGACAAGCCTTTTTTTTATCAGTAATACTACTGAAAAGTTTTTTTAATTCAGATATGAAAAATCGCAGGTTAGGGCCCTCAAATCAGTTTTGGGTGAAATAGATTCTCGACAAAGAAATTAACTGAAGTCATATCCTTGCTTACTAGACGTACAAACAAGTCACGTCCTTGCATTAGGAAAGTAAAAAGATAAATGTTAAGCCAACCTCCATTTCTAGAAGACGAGCTAGTATAACAAGAGGAAGTGGCAGGATTCCTTCTGGCCAGCCACCAAAGGTCATTACATTACAGCAAAAGCCGCCCCGGTGGCGCAGTGGTCTAAGCGATAGCCTCTGATCATTCGTCCGAAAGGGGTCCGAGTTCGAATCCCGGTGAGGCATGGATGTTGTGTTTTGTCTTATGGCACTGGCTCTCTCCCTTCCCTGGAACCAGTGACCCTAAATTAGGGACGGGCGGCTGCTTATAGCCCATTGAGTTGCTCACGGTGGTCGTTAAACCTCCAATAAAAAAAAAAAAAAAAATCACAGCAAAGGAGCCAAACGTAAAAATAATTTAAGCCATAAGTTAATAAGTCAGCCAAATGCTAAATGTCATTAGATCACTCTTAACTTTTTGTTTTTTATTAGCAGCAGAAGCTTTTGTGAAAGGCCCCCTGTTTGGCTTTCATTTTGTTGTTGTTAAAACCATTATTAAAAAGGACTTTAATTTTGTGAAATCTAAAATAAAATAATTAGAAATGCATATTGTATGTAACCGAAATTTACAAAATGCCTAGTCATTTTGTAAATTTTGACATGCACATTACGGTATGATACAAAGATGCACACAGATGGTCATCTGGATTGCAGACATGTTAGTCTTGTATAGCTGCTATTTACTGCTGCATCATTAGTCTTGGTTTTGAAAAAACCAAGACTCGTTTTCTTTATTATTTAAGGTTTAAATCCTTCACATAAATTTCTCTTGGTGACTAATAGTTGATGAAAACATCTAAATAACAGTGGCTCTGTTTAACATGGGTGTAAACTAATGAATAGATATGGTACAGGCTATGTAGCCAGGGTTAGGCAAAGGGGAGAAATATGTTCACAAAAAAATATAAAATATGTCAGAGTCAAAAAAAAAAAAATTCTGAAGGTATGAGTTACTCTTCAGGAAATACAATAGTGACCCCCTATATCCAAGGGTAATACATTTCGCGACCTACCGTGGTTACATGAAACCGCAGAAAATACCGAATGCAATGTGTAACGTGATATTCAGGTAACATACATAAATACAGTAATTATTTAAGCCATAATGTATTTATGTATGTTACCTGAATATCACGTTATACAAACGTCTCTCTCTCGTACGTATGAAAGGAATTCTGACGTTTCAGCCTAATCTTCGAGATGATAGAGCAATGGAAAATGTGTACATATACAGTACCTGTACTGATGTACAGTATCATGTACAGTTTCAAGGGATGACAACAAAAATCATGCTTTTCCATCAAAGTGATGGTGATGGCCATGATGACAGTGATATGTTGATTGTGCAATGCCTACGATGAGGAGATGAAGTGGGGGTGATGGTGTAAGCATTGTTGCGCTGTGCTTGAATTATCGACCTGACAAAATGGGAGAAGGGTCATCAGGATGATATATGGTTAGCCAATGAAGGATTTGGTCAATTTCAAACCGAAAGCAAGTATTGGGCTCATAATGCCAAATACGGCCAGTAATCACTCTTAGGTGCTTACTATCAATTTACAGAATTTTTTGCAACTTGTACCTGATTGTACTGGAAATGTTATAAAATATTCACATGTGGAAAGATTCAATTTTGATCCATAAAGTAGAAAAACTGCAGGGAATAGTCAATTGTTATTTAAGGATTAATCTTGGTGATGGGCAGAATCCCCCTTAACTTTTTTTTTTTTTTTCTTCTTTTTACAAAGAAATATATATATATATATATATATTACAACTGAAGTCATATTGTGTAGGATGATTAAAATTAGATACAAGTAGGCCTAAATATGTGGCACATGAGGAATGAAATGGTAATGATGCTGTGAAAGACTGCTTGTAACATGCCAAAAATCTGCCTGAGGTTTGGTTAGAGTAATAAAAATTAAGCATTACCTTATCTCCTATACATAGCTGTTCCACATAGGGGATTGTAATAATTTACCATATCTCTCTATTTGCATAGGAGATTAGGCAACAGTGAACTCTTTATTACTCTAACAGAAGTGCCAACTCTCCAGGTTTAGGCCAGCAATGCCGGATTTTATGATTTTATTACACTTCCCGGAATTCCGGATTAGAAATCAATAATGCCGGATTCCATCATGATTTCCGTAGCGTAAATTAAAAAGTAATGAGAAAAGTTCGAAGTTCTCCAAGGCATCGGTAAAAAATTCGACGATTACCGTAGCGTAAAATAAAAAGTAATGAGAAAAGTTCGAAGTTCTCCAAGGCATCATAGAACTTCGTTGATTACCGTAGCGTAAATTAAAAAGTAACAAGGGGAGAACCGAGAAGTTCGAAGTTCTCCGAGCCATCAGTTCATTAGCGGAGAAGTGACCTTTCCCTTCTGAGTCAGCAGCGAGCAGTTTTGCTCTGCCGTTGCATGACCGTTGGCAGCAATGTTTACTCTTCTGTCCGCTAATGATCTCTGGCGCTGCAGGCACGGAGTAGGAGCGGGCTGGGCTTTGGCGCACACCGTACGTACTGGCGCAGATTTCTATCGGAAGCGCGCGGTAGTGTTTTGGTTTGTTTTATGTACTTCGTCTGTCTTCACAGGAATTTCTGAGAACTTTTTGTGCACGTGTTTAATCAAGCAATGGCTGGTAGAAAATATCACTGTTTTTAAGAAGTATACGACAGATTATCCGTGTATAATCGAATCAAGGAAGCGCCAACAATTTGCCTTTTCCTCTATTTGTAGGTGTGATTTTTCCGTTGTCCACAAGGGCAAAGGAGATATCGTTAATCACATTCGTACGCAAAAACAGGTGGACAATTCTAAGTCCGTGGAAAATAACAAAACATTAAATTTTGCTCGAGATAGTTCCACTTCCGATGCGATTATCCATGCTGAGTGCTTGTTCACTTCATTCCTCGTGTAACATAACTTACCTTTAAGCTGTGCTGACCATGCAAGTGTGCTTTTTAAGAAAATGTTCCCAGATAGTAACATTGCAAAAAAATATGCATGTGACAGGACAAAAACATCGTGCGTTGTTGCTGAAATGGGGAAATTTTCAAAAATAGACTTGCATACTTGCCAACTTTTACGGATTATTCGTAAAATTTACGGATTTCTGCTTAATTTTACTGATTTACGGATAAGAGGTCTTTTTAACAGGTTTTTTTAATATTTAGATTGCTCAATCGAAATATTTCAACCCCCTGCAACCATCCACTTAGATTTTCTACCAGACCTTACGAGCGCTGTGTCACGCGATGATGTCATCTTTGACTCGCTGGCTTCGTGTCATCGTGCGGTAGCTCTCTCTCCACGGGGATCCAGTTCAGCCTTGGCTCAAGTGATGTGCCGACCAGAGTTCGCCAAAACGCGTAATTGCGCGTTTAGTATGCATCAAAATTTTACCAACGCGTGAAAATACGCCTCGGGAATTTTTCTCTATGCGTAAAAATATGCGTCGGGAATTTTTTTACTCGCGCGTAAAACTACGCGTCGCCGCCCCGGTGGCGCAGTGGTCTAAGGCGCTGGACTCTGATCATTCGTCCGTAAGGGGTCCGGGTTCGAATCCCGGTCAGGCATGGATGTTGTGTTTGTCTTACGGCACTGGCTCTCTCCTTCCCTGGAACCAGTGACCCTAAATTAGGGACGGGCGACTGCTTATAGCCCATTGAGTTACTCACGGTGGTCGTTAAACCTCCAATCAAAAAAAAAAAAAAAAAAACTACGCGTCGAATAATTTTACCAATTCGTAAAAGTGCGCATCGGGACGGTACTTTGCCTTTCAGAAACGGAAGTAAACGAAATAAAGATTTTCTCCGTAATCATAATTTCTATTTCCTATTATGTTGCCTCTGTCCAGTATTGTTGTTATATATCATTTTATTCCATAAATATTTGTATTTCAGTTTAAAAATGGAGGAAAAATTTCCGAAATCGGAAATTCGGTGGCGGAAAATTTTTGCTGTAATCTTTAGGTATGAGAGTGCGACGGCGTCGAGAAATTTCTCCTTTTCCGTCATAATTTGGGTTATCCTCCAGATCGATGCATAACTTAACAGAATTTTTTTTAATATTTTTTAACAGAAATTGTTTTACGTTTTTTATATGCCTTAACGTAACATTAGTGCTTCAAATTATATCCATTGATATTTCAAACATACGAAAATAAGCTTGCAGGGCCTATTTTCGTATGTTTGAAATATCAATAAGCTTGTGGCGCAGTGGTCTAAGGCGCTGGCCTCTGATCATTCGTCCGTAAGGGGTCCGGGTTCGAATCCCGGTCAGGCATGGATGTTGTGTTTGTCTTACGGCACTGGCTCTCTCCCTTCCCTGGAACCAGTGACCCTAAATTAGGGACGGGCGACTGCTTATAGCCCATTGAGTTGCTCGCGGTGGTCGTTAAACCTCCAATAAAAAAAAAAGCTTGCAGAATTTTTCTCTTCTTAAGGTTGGCAAGTCTGCTCTAATTATTACGACCCATGGCTAAATCCAGGAAACTGAGAATTTCGTTCTTCCTTTATTTTACAGGGTGATTCGAAGGTCCACAAACTATATTTTAAAACGTATTTGCTGTAAAACCATAAAAGATATCCGAGTATTGCTGCTTGTGGCTGTTGTGTGTGACCTTGGGGAACGAGCTGCGCTACGTGACACTACGCCTACTCGGGCGCTGCCAAGCAGTAACGTTCAGTCACCCACGAGTCTCGCGCAAGAACAGAGTCACTTTGTTAGAAGTTTTTTTTTTTGCGGAAAATCTTAATAACGTTGCACCCATTTGTTTCAAAAGAAGTTTCCGGATGCTCCTATACGAGGGAAAACAACTGGGTATGACCGTGTGAATTGGTTTTGCGAGACAGGCAGTGTTCAGGATAGGCTTAAATGCGTCCGTCCGTGGTGACATCCATGTTTCTGGAGAAAATTCACGTTTCCCTGCAGCGCTCTCCACGAAAGTCACTTTGGCGGCTGTCTCAACAGTTAGGGGCATCGTATTCAGCCTGCCAGAGGGCTACTAAACATCTCAAGCTATGGCCGTACAGATTTCGAGTAGTGCAAGAGCTACGTCCTTTGGACTCGAGAAAAGCCTGCAAATGGTTTAAGAGTTGCATGCGCAACAATGTGACTAACCAGCTCAACAACACTTTTTTCAGTGACAAGGTATGGTTTCATTTGAATGGATATGTCAATAGCCAAAACACTTGCCTATGGGCTGTGTAGAATCCGCACGAATTGCATGAGGTTAGACTTCATTGTCAGAAAGTTGGAAGTGTGGTGCATCATGTTAGACGACGAATTGTAGGGCCATTTTTTTTTCGACACAACTGTAAATTCCGCTGTGTATGCAGACATCAATTTGTAGCAATGCTGGAAGAACACGAACGTTACTGTTGGTTTCAACAAGATGAAGCAACTTGCCACACATCAAATGACACAATGGAGATGCTCCCTGAGTTCTTCCACGATCGATTGATCTCGAAAAACATTGGCCGCTTCGCTGACCAGACTTTTATTTGTGGGGCTGTCTGAAAGACACAGTTTACCACAAGAACTCTAAGACGGTACAGGACCTGCGGAACAACATCATTACAGCCGTGAGGGACATACCAGCCAACACGCTGAAAAGAGTGTCCGCCAACGTGTCGTCTGGTGAATTTCTGTCTTCAACAGAATGGTGGACAAGGGAGATCAAGGCTGGTCAGGTCTCCTCGAAGCCTTTTTCTTGATCTTCCCTGCTGTTATTTTTATGTTTAACTATTCAGAATTATTAATTTTAATATGTAACAGCAATAAATGAAGTCCGGCATCTATTGTAAAGTGGTTTTCATTCCCTGTAAGTATGAGTGTCAATATAACTATGGAAAAATAGTTATCACTATATTCATGGTAGAAATATTTGAATTCAGAGTTGGAGGACTTTTGAATCACCCTGTAGTTGCCTAAGATTTACTTTACATGGAAACTTTTTTCACTGATTGCGTTGGCTATCTGCTCCAGTTGACCAATACGTGACAGCATGACAATCACGTACGTTTTTATCCTATTGCGGATGTCATCCATCATAAAATATAGAATCTACAAACACATTTTTGTACAGACATAAATGTGTTGCTGTAAGTTTTTAAAAAATGTAGGAATGTAAGGGGATGCCCATCCATAAATCCACAAACATGGTATGGGCGAAAACTTGTATGTATACAGAAACACGGGAACCAGTGGACGAATTGTCGGTTGGTTGGTTGGTTGGTGGATTTTATTGGCGCAAGGGCCAGGTTTGGCCAAAGAGCGCCAGACAAAGAACTATCAGCCACAGATTTTTAAAAACGTGGAAAATGATTAAGAGCAGACAGGCTTGGTAAAAGTTGAAAAAGAGTATGATGAAAGCTATGAAGACAAAGGTAGTTATTTAGGTTTATATAAAAATTTATTAATTTACTATTATAATTATATATACATATATATATATATATATATACATACACATATATATATATATATATATTTTTTTTTTTTAAACACAACTACACAAAGGATGAGTCACTCTCCTCCCCCCCCCACACTCCTCTGCAATGCTGGCAGAGGGCGGGGACGAACTGTCACTCTCCTCCCCCCCCATGTTCCTCTGCAATGTTGTTTGAGGCTGGGGACGAACTGTCACTCTCCTCCCCCTATGTTCCTCTATAATGTTGGTTGAGGGTGGGGACCTCGCTGAGGCCGAGACAGTTGGATGGACACTGCACACCTTTGCGGATTGAGGGCCGGGTCTTCCGCACGTGCAGGCTTTCTGCTGGAAACTGGAAGAGACGGTCGGCAGCAAAAGAGAAGGCCCAGAATCAGGTATTCGAAAAATTTCGAGCTCCGGGAAAAACACCTGTGTCGCTTGGTCAGCTGTAGATCGCTTGGCAAGGGCGGCGAGAGCTACAGGGCGCGGAACAAAGGGCTGCACGGGTTGTGGCAGAGACTTAACAACTGCGGCAAAAGTACGCTGTCGGGTGGTGGGTATACCCAACTTGGCCTTGGCAGCAGGGTACGAGAGGCCCTCCAGGGTCTTGAGGCGCTGGATAGCCATCTCGTCCTTCCATTTCATACAGTTGCGGGAGTAAGCTGCATGGGCCTCACCACAGTTAACACAGCAGGCCGCAGAAGTGCAACCTTCCCCGTCATGTTCACTGGAGCCACAATTAGCGCAACGAGCGGAACTCTTACAGAAACGTTGTGAATGCCCGTACCTCTGGCATCTGAAACAGCGCAGAGGACTGGGAATGTACGGGCGAACTCCACAGACCAAGTAGCCAGCCTTGATTTCGGTTGGAACTTTCGGGGAGTTAAAAGTCAAGATCACATTTTTAGACTTAATCAAAGAACCATCGCGCCGAAACATCATACGGCGTGCAGCAATAACACCTTGATCTGCAAGTTCAGTCACCAGTTCTTCTTCACTGCATGGCAAGAGATCAAACTCCGAAATAACACCCCGAGAGGTGTTAAGAAACGGGTGAGGTGTCACTTTGACAGGAATGCCTTGAAGACTAGTGAGGTGCAGAAAAGTGTTACTCTGAGAAACACTGCAAGTTTGGACAAGCAGGTCCCCAGAGCGAAGCTTCCTCACAGACTTCAAAGGGCCAACTGCAGCGTCCAAAGCTTTAGAAATGAAGAATGGAGATCTGGTGGACAGTCTCTCATTCGGATCGATGGATTCTACAACTAAGTATGTAGCATGCGTATTCACAACAATCGAGGGGAGACGACGCTTCGGAGCGACTGGTACAGCTGCCGAAGAAGAGGTTCCACATTCTTGGTCCAGATCATGGTCTAAAGATCTTTTAAGGGTATGAGACTTGGTAGGTTGAGAAGACGAAGGAGAGTCGTTGTCAACGATCATTTGCTCAGGTGACTTGAATTTGGAGCGTTTGTTTTTGGGTTTACCCATGAAAAAAAGGAGAAGAATTCGTCTGCAGACTACTCCACCCACCACCGATCCCTACAAGGGAGAACTGGAGGTCTGCAAGCCAAGAAAATGACGCTGGACACAGTTCTGGAGTTTATACGTTGCAGATATAGTCCGTTGGCTGTGATCACACGCACTCGGCGGACACTTCGGCCTCCGGGTACCGTCATCCCAACGCCTTTGGCATGATCCCACAGCCCCCGGGCTCACCCTGCCGTGCTATACGACAAAAAAGCCGCTAAAGCCCTGCACACAACTTGGTACAAGACTTCTGACTAGAGGTGGGTTAGTCTCTAGCCTCCCGTTTACAGCGAAGCCGGGGTCGAAGAGGAGTGTTGGTACACAGGAGGCACTTATCCGGTCTCCTGCGACCTCAGCCGCCAGACATCCCATTTCCGCCTCACGGGTCTCCGCACGCGGCAAACATGCAGGTAGGTCTAGCACCCAAACCAGCTAAAAAGGAAAAAAAGAAATCTAAAGAAGACAAATCCTGGAAGGGAACCTAAACGGAATCTCAGCAACCTACGAACTGAGCGGTTAATATAAAACAGTTAGTGGTGGAGGGTAACAAAACCACAAGACCGGGGTGTTAGTACATAACGTGGTAGCGATTAGGTAGAGGATACAACACGGGCAACTAGCCAGTGGAGAAAATAAACAAAAACAAAAAAGCGAGACACAAGACCAGCTCGGGATCGTGGGGCCGCGACTCCCCAACAGCTGGATGAACAGCCGTCCCTGCATACACCATCAGCACCAAAATAAAAAAACAAGCGGTGGCATGACCTCAGATGTCGACCAGTCACAAGGTCAGCTCGGGCCGTGGGGGCGTTGCTCCCCAAATAACTGGAAAACCAGTTATCCCCGTGCGGGCACGAATTGTCGGATGTTGCAACTTAAATATATATATATACATTTTTGTAGGAATGTAATGCAATGCCTGTAACTCTACTGAAGTTTCTTCCCACATATAAAACACTTGGAAGTGCAATGGCTCCTCATACTAAGTGATTCAGAATTGCTGAGCCCCCCCCCCTTACTGCAAAAAATACCTTTTAAAGCCACCCAGTGATGCAGTGGTCTAAGCACTGGCTTTTGATCATTCGTCCGAAAGGGGTGCGGGTTTGAATCCCGGTGAAGCATGGATGTTGTGTTTGTCTTACGGCACTGGCTCTCTCCCATCCCTGGAACCAGTGGCCCAAAAGTAGGGACGGGCGACTGCTTATAGCCCATTGAGTTGCCCACGGTGGTCGTTGTACCTCCAATACAGAAAAAAAATACCGCTTAAAGAAAAATCTATACTGATTTCCACAGCAAGTCATTCCCAGTAGCATCCACAATGGATTTCATTGCGCTCCTGAAGCTAACTGTCACAGCTAGCTTGCACACAGTTCAAGTCCTAATGCAGCTTATTAATTTGCCGAGTGTTGAAACTTGGGGTACAAAGTATACTTATTTCCTTCAGACTGGCATGAAATAAAAAATTGCAAAGCAGTGCATGTAGGCACACTGACAGAAAAACAAACAACTTATTTAGTAGTTACATATACATTACACTGACAAAAGTCACCGGACACCCCTACAAAAGCAAATGAACGGATCCGCTGCGTTAAGATGCGTGGTACAACTGCAAACGGTATAAAAGCAAGCCTGCAGCTGACCGCGATCACATCGCACTGTGAGGAAAGAAAATGCTTCCCCTGTTAAGCTGTACGTACATTCACAAGCATGCTTCAGTTCAGAAGCAATATTGTGACGTAACACACCAGTCATAAGATCCCACCCACCAGAATCCTAAACAGCTAGTGGCATGCTTGAATTTCCTCGTAGGTATGGTGGACTAGAATGATTGGTGCCGAAAGCGACGGATTACTGTGCCTCGCTGTCATGATTCTGCCGCCAGATGGCGCCCTATAGCAAAAATCTCCTACTTCTGATAGAGAAATGTACTGAGCACTGGTGTTTTCGGTCTTCAAGATTTATTTATTTTTTAATTAAAGATAATTGCCAAAAATCCTGTTTTCAGAATAATATATTTTATTTACGTAAAGCATTATTTTTCACACTTTTACCATTATTAATAGTTCTTTTCTAATTTTGCGAGAACTCGAATCTACGAACCATGCTCTAGAACGCAAGTTCGTACACCTACTATGGTGGACCTTACATCTACTTAGAAAAAAACTATTAAAAGAACATAAATATATAAATAACGTTTTGAAAACGTTGTTATAAATACAAGCAATATAAAATAAAGAATAACCAGGACTCAGTGACAAATATCGTTGTTAAAAAATTTACGATAGAATGTGTAGGAATACTACAAGAAAATACACTGGCGGAAAGTGATAAAAGAACACCAAGAAGGAATTGGCGGACGATCATGAAATTTGCATATATTAATGGGGTCCAGTTTACGTAGGTGTGATGTTAATTTCGGAACCAACCGGTGAGCGCTTACGCTACAGCACGGCATAATATGCAAATTATCGTCGGTGGTATTTAAGGAGTTCGGCGAAGTGAATGTAATCAGTCGTCGGCGTACGGACACGTGCGAAGACCCTGAAGAAGTTGCAATGCCTGGACATGGAAGACGTGTACGATTTCAGCAGTTATCGGACTTTGAGCGAGATCGTCTAGTCCGACTCCGCGAGGCCGGGTGGTCGTATCGTCGTATTGCGGAGCGAATTGGACGGGAAGTATCGGTGGTGGTACGATGGTGGCGTAGATTGTCCGAGGAACATTCCCACACGAGAAGACGTGGAACCGGGAGTCACAGACGGACTGATGAGCGGACCGATCGACGCATAAGAAGAGCGGCGTTGTCAAGCAGAACATTCACTGCGACGCAAATCCGAGCTGCCGTTGCACCTGAGGTGACTGTGCGAACAATCCGCAACTGGATGCTGGACTACGTGCACGTGTGCCTCTGGCATGTGTACCTCTGACTCCAGCCCACCGTCAGGAACTGCTGCAGTGGCGTCGCCAACGTCTGCACTGGAGAACGCAATGGCGATCTGTCGTGTTCAGCGATGAAAGCAGATTCTGCTTGGAAGCCTCCGATGGCCGTATGCGTGTTCGCAGACGCACCAGGGGAGCGTTTCCACCCTTCTTGCATCCGCCAGCAACACACAGGGCCTACACCTGGTCTCCTGGTGTGGGGAGCGATCAGCTATCACTCCCGTACACAACTGGTGTTTGTACCAGGTACGTTAAACAGCACCTCCTACATCAACAACATCATTCAGCCCGTTGTTGTGCCATTTGTAAGGTCGGTCCATCGTGGTGTTTTCCAGCAAGATAACGCACGCCCACACGCGGCACGTGCAACGCAACATGCACTTCAGGATGTGAGACAACTTCCATGGCCTGCACGTTCACCGGATTTGTCCCCCATTAAGCATGTGTGGGATTTTATGGGACAACGACTTATCCGGTCTCCACGGCCAGCCACAAACATCCCCGATTTACG
Organism: Macrothele yani; assembly: GCA_039090855.1. Classification (NCBI taxonomy): domain Eukaryota; kingdom Metazoa; phylum Arthropoda; class Arachnida; order Araneae; family Macrothelidae; genus Macrothele; species Macrothele yani. Next base: position 124,873,494 of record CM076996.1, read on the forward strand.
CGTCCAGGTTGAGGATGCTTGGAACTCAATACCCCAAACTTACATCCAACATCTGTACGACAGACTCCATGCCAGAATTGCACAGTGTGACGCAGTTCATGGCGGTTCAACCTCGTACTAACCATGTTACATAGAAATGTAGCTGTATTTTGCCATAATGTTTTGATCACGTTATCCTCTGTATTCCGTTATTATGCTGTATAAATTTCGTTGGTATCAGACGTCTCCTTCTTGGTGTTCTTTTTTCACTTTCCGCCAGTGTATTATTTCTGTTACAGAATGTATATACTTCTCCCTTTTTTTTTTACTAATAAAAAAGAAAATTGTTAAAGTCAGCGTGATTTTTTTATTTGAATATATTACCAGTGCCTAAGAACTTTTTTTATTGGAATTTTAAATACCACCATGAGCAACTCAAGGACTAAAAGCAGTCGCCCGTACCAAATTTGGGCCACTGGCTCCAGGGAAAGGAGAGAGCCAGGGCCGTAAGAAAAACACAACATCCATACTTCACAGGATTGGAACCCAGACCCCTTTTGGACGAATGATCATAAGCCATCGCTTAGATCACCGAGCCACGGAACTTTAATCGACAAATTTTTCTCCAGAAAGCATGTTCATATTATTTACTCTTAAAAAACCCTATTGAAACACATAACAATACAAACGTTTTGAAATTAATGTTATAAATGCTAGCAATGTGATAAAACAAATAGTCATTGGAGTTGAAAACCAAACGTCATAAAAAAATTTAGCATTTTTTTCTTTTCTTTTTTTCTGATATAGGACAAATCATTCGTTAAGTTATCTAATTTATATATTCTACCTCTTTTGTTTTCTAATATTTTTTTTTATTCAAGCATAATTTTTTTTATTACTCAAATTAAATGTAAGAACATTTGTATATTCTGCCAGAATGTGTGAGGATTTTACTCGGAGAACAGATGATTTTCCTTGGAAATTTACTACCTTTGTTCCATTATTTATGCATTAATATTAGAAAATAAGCCCAGGCTCCAGTTCATAACGGTATGGGTTCAGGCCGACACTGAGCTCGAGTGGGTTCAGAAAAAGATTAGGCTAAAAAATAGCGGTCTAGTTTATACCAAGGTTCAAAATTTGTCAGATAAGATGTTTTTTGAATTATATTTCATTAGAAATATATCACAAGCCTCATCAGGGAATAGGTAGAATTAAATACTCAGGGTTGCATTGGAAAATGTAAGGGTGTATATACTCTGTCACAGCCTTTGCTCCCTTACAGCTAGATAGGAATCATTGATATGTGGTAAAAATAGCGCAGAAATTTATAATAACTAATAATTTTTAATAACCTTGTTAATTTTATAATAAATGTTTTTTTCTATAAACTGTTTTTCAAAGTGCAATTCACACGACAATAGCTATCAAGCTTACGATCAGTACGCAAAATATTTTTCTCCCATCGAGACAGTAAAAGTACATCGGCAGCTGCTTTAAATAACGATGCTTTGGCGGCATTTTTGTAATCACTTTGACAATTTGTCCCAAAGCATTTTCTGAAAAGTGTTGAACGCATTTTTAACTGAGTAATAAGCCCTCTACTGTCCTGGAAAATTATCTTTTAAAAGTTTATATATACAAAAAAATTAACGAATTCTATTCCACCCTAACACGGATAGACAAGCCCACAGCAACGCACGACAACAAGAAAAGTAGCCGCCCCGGTGGCGCAGTGGTCTAAGGCGTTGGCCTCTGATCATTCGTCCGTAAGGGGTCCGGGTTCGAATCCCGGTCAGGCATGGATGTTGTGTTTGTCTTACGGCACTGGCTCTCTCCCTTCCCTGGAACCAGTGACCCTAAATTAGGGACAGGCGACTGCTTATAGCCCATTGAGTTGCTCACGGTGGTCGTTAAACCTCCAATCAAAAAAAAAAAAAAAAAAAAAAAAAAAAACAAGAAAAGTAGGGGACGATTGAAGAACAGCGCCACCAAACGGTGCTCTAAAAACCGTGACGTCTTTTAACATGGGACGTATAGCGCGCTTTCGGCAGCAGTCATTCTAATACACCATACCGTAGGGTTGTGGCGCTGAGTATTTCGAAAATACTCCCTCCTAACCAAAGCGAGTACATGGTAAGCGTAGGAATTCCAATGGAGATAGTGGATCCCGAAACCTCAGCGCCATATGGCGGTCACATGACAGTCGGAAGTAGGAACAGATTACCAAATTAGTATATACACTGATGAGCAATTGAATTAGAGATACCTGTCTAGTAACGTGTAGCACCATCTTTCGTCCCTGATGACGGCGGCGATTCGTCTCGGTATGGACTCGACAAGACACCAGAAGCGTTGGAAAGCCATACCGATCCATGACCCCTGAGCAGCTCCCACAGTTCACGAAGATTTGATGGAGGGGGTCAGAGCCTCGAATATCTCTCTCGATGGCATCCCAGATGTGCTCGATGGAATTGAGGTCATGTGACTTAGCTGGCCAAGGAAGCGAGGTCACGTCGGTGGAGTGTTCATCCAACCATTTGGATACAATTCGGGAGCGATGGCACGGTGCATTGTCTTGTTGCAGGATGAGGTCCCCAGTGGGATATTGAAGACGCACAAACGGGAGCAAATGGTCGTCCAGGATATCCCGGTAACGTTGACCTGTGAGAGACGATGTCACACGTACCAGGGGTCCCATTTCAGTCCACGTAAACAGTCCCTATACGAGAATGCCACCCCCACCAGCTTGAAGAGTACCCTGCTGCCAAGAAGGATTCATCGCTTCATGTGGTTTGCGCCGTACTCGTATCCTGCCATCCGCATGTACCAACGTGAATCTCGACTCATCAGTCCAGGCACCTTTTTTCACATTTCTAGGGTCCAGTGGCGATGTTCCCGCGCCCATGCTAATCTTTGCACCCTGTGATGTGCGGTGAGCAGCGGTACCCTCGTGGGACGATGGCTTCTGTACCCCATAGCGAGGAAATGGTTCTGGATGGTGTGGCTGCTTACACGTTTTGTGTAGCATCGTTGAGTTGCCGAGTGATTTCTTGTACTGTGGCCCGTCTATCCGCTGTTACAATGCGAGCTGGCCGACGATGACCACGCTCATCCCCACGCTGTTGGCCACGGCAGTTGGCCCTTGCAGGGATGGTTTTACCGGATTCGATGTCCTCACGGTGCACCCGTGACACAGTGGCTCGTGAAAATCCCAGTGCCTGCACGACTTCCGAGATGGAGTGATCCATTCGTCGGGCCCCGACAATTTGCCCACGATCAAATGCGCTTAGATCCTTCGTCTTACCCATACTTTGTCCGACTCTTACTGATTCCCGTCGCATCACTCCTTATATTGTCGGATCGCTGCATACGTCATGTCGTTTCGGTTTACAGGGCCGCCCACAGCGCCACATTTGCATAACGCCAGCTGTCTCTAATTCAATTGCTCTTCAGTGTATATGGTGTATTGTTATTAGTGTATCAATATGGTAGAAAAACCGCTGTCATTTTAAGGATTGTTCAATTATAGATGAGGAAAAATTAAGCTTTTTTTCGATTTCCTAAGTGAAGAGATCGTCAAGTGTTTTTTTGGTATTTATTTCTTTAGTAATAGTTTTTTTTGTCATTGTTGACGAACTCACGTGGAGCTTGTGTGAAGCTGATAGTATTGAATCCTATTTAGCTTACTTCGAGAAGCGAAGGTTGCTGTAGAAGTTTTGTCCGCAAAAGGAATAAACATTTTTGCCGTATCAAAAAGAATAATTAATAAAGTATAGTAATTGTAATACACACGTGACCCTAGCTCCGGTTCGGCAGGCATTCATTCCCACAATGCATAGCGCGCATTCTGTTTTCCCCCCTGGCCGCTGCTTCAATTGGCGCTGCAAGCGGAGAATTCTCGAATCTCGAGGCTCTCGTTTGTAACGTTAAGTTCTCTTGTTTACTCTTGTACTCGCTTTGCCCCCGTATCACTTTTTTTTTTTTCTTTTGCGAGTTTTCAGCTATTCCTTTAGTATTTTTACTTTTAAGGTGATTTGGCTATCGGTGTTCTGGTTTTTACTGTACTAGTTCTATGTGATATTTCTTCCCCAAAACAAACTTTGATTTTTTTTTTAGTACACCTGGATTTTTATCTGGAGCTGAAGCACACTTTTGTGGAAAAATGCAAATAATGGCTAAAATGATTGTCCAAATAAAATCCTTTTTGGTGTCTAGGTCTGTTTACAGGTCAGTGTTATGCTGCTAAAGTTATTTACGAATAAATTGAGTAAAGGGCACAAATCCTAGCAAAATTATTTTATTTTTTCACCACAATTTTACGCAAAAAAAAAAAAAAAAAAGATTTTGGTAATTTTTCTAAGGCTTGATAATCGCTTCCCATAGCTTAAGCGCTATTTTCTTCTGTAATAATTTTATATACTATCCCGTATGTTATAAACCAGCGCGGGAGAGTGGCAGGGTTTTATTTTTAGGCCGGGGGTATTTTGATTAATCGTGGGAAATTGAATATTATATATAAGTGAAAAGACACTTTTCACTTTTTGTTGAAGATTTAAACTCACAAAAAGGCATAGAACCTTTCAAGGGTGAGTTTTATCCAAAATCAGCGATTCCTGGAAAGAAAGAAACCTATCTTTTTTTACTCAGATCTCCACACCTGGGAGGGAAGAGAACTTTACTTATTAAGGCAGCGTACCTATTTTCTCCATAAATTACCGATTACTCACGAATTTCTGATCGTTTAAAATTACCCAGGAAAAGAATATCGACGACGAGAAATTGTTATATGCTTTGAAACTTTTATATGCCTCGAATTGTCCTGCAGTAAAGGCGCTTCGACCAAAGACGAAGTAATCGAAAATATTTACTAATTGCACTTTCGGAAAACTTTTCGCATCACCTTCGAAGAATCTTGCATTCAGCACAAAAGGATCTTTTCCTTCAATCTCTTTAATTTTTTCCAAATACCGCATTTTGTACTCGGGAGTTAAAGTTTCAAAGTAAGTAGCCATCATTTCAACGAGGCTGGTCCTTTAGTTACGTTACAAAGGCTAGTTGGCATGCTGAGAGTCACGTGTCTGCTACATCCTCATAGAAAAGCATAAGAAGAACTACTAAATTGGTTACGCAAGTGTTGGAACGCTGTTAGGTTCCAAGAAGAATTTTAAAGTCATTTTTTTCGACAGTTCTTGATACCACTATTACTTCTGAAGAAGAAAAGTAAAATCCTTGAAAAGCAGCCTCGATGGCGCAATGGTTTAAGCGATGGCTTCTGATCATTGTCCGAGATGGGTCCGAATTCGAATCCCGTGAGGCATGAATGATGTGGTTGTCTCACGACACTGGCTCTCTCTCTTCCCTGGAACTAGTGGCCCTGAATTAGTGACGGCCGACTCTTTTACAGCCCACTGAGTTGCTCACGGTGGTCTTAAACCTCCAATAAAAAAAAATCCTAAAAAATTCATGACGATTACTTTGGTTTTCTTTAAAACTTCAATACAATTAAATCTGTGGAAGATGAAGCTTTAGCGTCCCGGTGGCAAAGTGATCAAAAGCATAGGTTTGTGACTAAGCGACCGAGCTAATTACATGCTCGAATTGCCGCCCCGGTGGCGCAGTGGTCTAAGCGATGGCCTCTGATCATTCGTCCGTAAGGGGTCCGGGTTCGAATCCCGGTGAGGCATGGATGTTGTGTTTGTCTTACGGCACTGGCTCTCTCCCTTCCCTGGAACCAGTGACCCTAAATTAGGGACGGGCGACTGCTTATAGCCCATTGAGTTGCTCGCGGTGGTCGTTAAACCTCCAAAAAAAAAAACAAAAAAAAAACAGGCTCGAAGCACGGATGGTGTGTTGGTTTTTCAGTGTTTTCTGTTTTCCTTGAAATCAGTGAGCACAAATTAGGGACGAGTAACTGCTTATAACCTTCAGTGTTGATTTTGGTCGTTACGCTTCGAACCAAAACCTGAATGAAACTGAAAATAAATCGAAGACGATATTCTGAGGAAACCCTGAAATTTTTCAATTCTTATAGTTGATCAGTAAAATAAATTTGCCGTTTAGTTACTATTCAATGAGTTAAAAATTTTAAATGATTGCTTTGTTTCAGATAGGCCGCCCCAGTGGCGCAAGACAAGGGTGCACAACCTTTTAACACTTACGGTTCTAGACGCTATACTTACGGGCCAATTTCAGATTGATTGAACAACGGCAGGCCGCAGCGGGTATCCCCAACAAAAAATTCCAGAAAGATCCCCAAACCAAAATATTAAAAAAAAAAAAACGTGGGCCGAAATGAAATAAACAAAACAATTTACGTACTTAAAAATATGCAGCCTTCGGCAAAACCTTTTTGCCTCCCCGCGCAGTGGTCTAAGCGATGGCTTCTGATCATTCGTCCGAGATGAGTCCGGGTTCGAATCCCGGTGAGGCATTGTTGTTTAGTTTGTCTTACGGCGCTGGCTCTCTCCCTTCCCTGGAGTCAGTGGCCCTAAATTAGGGAAGGGCGACTGCATATAGCCCATTGTTTTTTGTTTTGGCTTTTTGATTGGAGGTTTAACGACCACCGTGAGCAACTCAATGGGCTATAAGCAGTCGCCCGTCCGTAATTTAGGGTCACTGGCTCCAGGGCAGGGAAAGAGCCAGTGCCGTAAGACAAGCACAACATCCATGCCTCACCGGGATTCGAACTCGGACCCCATTCGGACGAATGATCAGAGGCCATCGCTTAGACCACTGCGCCACCGGGGCGGCGCATATAGCCCATTGAGTTGCTCACGGTGGTCATTAAACCTCCAATAAGCCGCCCCGGTGGCGCAGTGGTCTAAGCGATAGCCTCTGATCATTCGTCTGAAAGGGGTCCGGGTTCGAATCCCGGTGAGGCATGGATGTTGTGTTTGTCTTACGGCACTGGCTCTCTCCCTTCCCTGGAACCAGTGACCCTAAATTAGGGACGGGCGACTGCTTATAGCCCATTGAGTTGCTCACGGTGGTCGTTAAATCTTCAAAAAAAAAAAAAACTCCAATAAAAGAAAACAAAAAAAATCCCTTTTTTTTGCAAGTCTCTAGTAAGAAATTTGACATTGTTTAGTTTTTATTAGTCTTTCAATATCTGTTTCAATGTTGGACGTGCACAGATTCGCAGGGTTTCCTCCAAGTGTTCGCCAGTTAGACTTTTTTTCTCTTTTGATTGGAGGTTTAACGACCACTGTGAGCAACTCAGCGGGCTACAAGCAGTCGCCCGTCCCTAATTTAGGGCCACTGGTTCCAGGGAAGGGAGTTCGAATCCCGGAGAAGCATGTATGTTGTGTTTGTCTTACGGCACTGGATCTCTCCCTTCCCTGGAACCAACGGACCTAAGTTAGGGACGGGGGACTGCTTGCAGCCCACTGAGTTGCTAACGGTGGTTGTTAAACCTTCAATAAAAGAAAAATCGACGTCGCCTTTTCAATGTCAGTTGCGAATTGTATTTCAAACCCTACGTCTTTACCCCATAACATTTTCATATCTTTATATGTATTTGTGTGTGAACCGCTAGTGCCCAATAAAATTTTCATATCTCTATAATTTTTCTATAAATGTTTGACTAATTTTCGTTTTGTGCCACTTGGTGCGCGCGGGCCACATGCATTCAGGCCGAGGGTCGCCGGTTGTGCATACCTGGTCTAGGCGATGGCTTCTGACTATTCGTCCGAGATGGGTTTGGGTTCAAATCCCGGTGAGGCATGGATGTTGTGTTTGTTTTATGGTACTAGCTTTTTCTGTTCGCTGGAACCATTGGCTCTAAATTAGGGATGCGCGACAGCTTATAGCCCACTGAGTTGCTCACGGTGGTCGTTAAATCCTCAACCAGGAAAAAAAATCTTCAGACAAAAAATAAAAAAACCTCTTGGGCATTTTTATCAATATATGTATAGATTCAAATAATTTAGAGTGCATATATATCCGAATATAACAGTTTGATTAAGTTTTTTTCGCTTTGTTTTGTTTGGGGGTTTAACGACCAAAATAAGGAACTTTGAGGGTTGTAGTAAGTCGCGCCACGTCTTATTTGGGCTTCTTTTTCTTTTTTTTCTTTGATTGGAGGTTTAACGACCACCGTGAGCAACTCAATGGGCTATAAGCAGTCGCCCGTCCCTAATTTAGGGTCACTGGTTCCAGGGAAGGGAGAGAGCCAGTGCCGTAAGACAAACACAACATCCATGCCTGACGGGATTCGAACCCGGACCCTTTACGGACGAATGATCAGAGGCCATCGCTTAGACCACTGCGCCACCGGGGCGGCTATTTGGGCTTCTAGTTCCATGGAAGGGAGAGAGCTAGTGTTACTAGACAAGCAGACCACACACCACAGTGTACACCATGCGGGACTCGAAACATAATACACTCGGATAAACGGTCAGAAGCCAGCGTTTAGGCCCTGTGTCACCGGGGCGACTCCACTAAGATTTTTATTAACGTTACCAATATCCGCTATAAGCAGGGAGCTACATAACAAAGTAAATGCTGACACACATTGGAAATGTCTAGTACTACTTATTTGCGAGATCACACAGGATAAGGCTAGTTCTACTTATTCACGAGATTTTATTTATGTTAAATAATTGACGTAAGTATGCCATCCCGGTGATGCAATAGTCTAAGCGATGGCTCCTGTTCATTCGTCCGCGATGATCCGGGTTCGAATCCCGATGAAGCATGAATGTTGTGTTTGTCTTTCGGCACTGGCTCTTTCCCTTTCCTGGAACCAGTGGCCCTAAATAAGGAACGGGCGACTGCTTATAGCCCATTGAGTTGCTCACGGTGGTCGTTAAATCCCCAATCTAAAAAAAATGGTAAGCATATCAGCATCCTTAGCAACTAGGAACGCCACCCCGGTGGCGCAGTGGTCTAAGCGATGGCCTCTGATCATTCGTCCGAAAGGGGTCCGGGTTCGAATCCCGGTGAGGCATGGATGTTGTGTTTGTCTTACGGCCCTGGCTCTCTCCCTTCCCTGGAACCAGTGACCCAAAATTAGGCACGGGCGACTGCTTATAGCCCATTGAGTTGCTCACGGTGGTCGTTAAACCTCCAATAAAAACAAACAAACAAAAAAAAAAACTAGGAACAGTTTAGACATAATCCTTCATTCCAGCACACAAGAGAAGCAGCTGCTGTTTAATAGCATGTCGAATTTTTTAGGTGGCGCTCTTGAGCTTCCAGCGAATCAAGCTGAGTTTCGATATTGTTTGTCGTCCGTGGCGTCTAACGACATCGGGGCGGCAAGTTCCCTGAAGCAGAGCATTATGCGAAAATCCAAAGCACGGTCTGATAGTTCCAGTAGTTCTTCAGCTGCGGCTGAAAGATTAGCAGATTATCGAGGTGAAAATAGTGGAATATCATCTTCAGTTCCAGGTTGTAGTGCCATAACAGGTTCACTTAGCCCTAACGTTAGTCCTAGTACAACCGAGACGGAGGGGACTTTTCCATCCTCCAGTTTTTCTGGAGCATCTTCGATGTTAGGGAGACTGAGTATTTCTCAAGAGACAGATGCGTTTACTTCAAGTTTATCAGACCAGGCAGCTACAATGTCCTCTAAAGAACCAGGGAAATTTGTAAGATTCGTTTTATGCAGTTGTCTTTGGTTGTATTATATTTGATCACAAATGTGTGAAAGAAATATGATCTTGTATCGTGTGTAGAATAGAATGACCACTTGTTGGGTATGAACGTGAGCACCAGGTTTGTAGCAGCTCGATCTTGGTATCATAAAATAATTATTACCAAAACAGGATAGTTCTTTTGAAACTTGTGTTATTTTGATATGTGATCTGGGATCAAGTTATGGGTTATTTCTACTCCATTTTTTGGATACGCTTGTAAATGTATCGTAGTGCAGTTATGTGATCATCATATATCTGAAGAGGTCCTATTTATTTGATTGTCGTTTTGTACACGGACCTTATATCCTTTTTTTATACCACTTATTCTAGTACCGGTAGCGAAGTGGTCATAGACTTGTCTAACCGTCCGATTTGGGCCCGGGTTCATGCCGCAGGAAAGGCATAAGTGGTGGGCCTGACCTACTGGCTTGGTACCAGTGTCATTTAATTAGGGAAGACTCTTCATAGATTTTTTCGCTCATGAGAGTCATTAAACCTTGAAACAAGTAATGAAAAAAACACTTGAAATATGTCATTTCGTAATGTGAACTGAGGTTAGGTTGTATGGGGTCACTTTATATTTCTAGAAATGCATTAAGTCTGAATAATATTTTTTACCAAACTAACGATTCTCATAAGACCTGAGTTAAATCGTGTTTTAATTTTTTTAAACCTCTCTAAGGAGAAATATTTTGTGTAGCAAACTATATTGTATGGCAGCTATTATAATAAACTGGCCAGCTTTCCTGATTATCTTTTAACTTGGTATTTCACTTTGTGCCATTTCTCCTTTTAGAACTGCTGCCAGTCCAAAAAGCAGGGCTAACTGCTGGAAAGATTAGTCTCATCAACAATCCCTGTAATTTTCTGACATCTTTAAAATTGTTTATGAATCCACTGTAACTTGATATTATGCATCAACAAGCAAATTATTTGTTTTGTGAATGACTGATGTTCATAACAATACTATGAAATCATGTGATGTAAATCATAATACTTCAGTGGAGAAGTTATTGAAGAATAAGTTGGCACAAACAGAAAAAACTAGAGGAGAAGAATCTGCACTGTGACCCCACCTACATGTGGGACTGATCAAGCTGCAGAAGGTGGTAATAATTCATTCTTGTTGGAATTACCAAATGAGTTCTCCATTAGATGAAATTATGTTTTAAATATTGCAGCTTATAATCATTAATAAGTTTAATTCCCTCTTGTCTAATTTCAAGATGTTTATCATCATCATTATCAATCCACTGCTGGATGAAGATCTCCCCAAGTTTCTTCCACAACAGTATGTCTTGTGCCAGTCTCCTCCACTGCACTCCCACATGCTTTCAAATTTCATCCACCCATCTTCCATGTGGTCTTCTAAGTCTTTTCCTGTCCCTTGGAATCCAGTCTAGAATTTTGTTGTCCATCAGTGGCTCGTTCTTCTGGCAGAATTTCCATTTCAGGGATTTTACTCAGATCATAATGTCTTCCACTCTTGTAATTTTCCTTATCCACGAGTTCCTCTTCTTATCTCGCCTGGCTACTCCAAGCAGGCTTCTTTCAGTTGTCTGCAGTCTTTGTTTGTCTTTTTTAGTTGAAGTCCACATCTCTGCTGGAAGGATGCATTGATTAAACACTTTTCTTTTAAGACATAATGGCATATTGCTCTTAAAAATTGTACTGTTTCTTCCAGAAGCTCTCCATCCAAGTTTCATACGTAATTTTTTCATCAGTGTAACCTTGATATCTGCTGTCCAAGGTAAATGTAGGCATTGGTTTTTTTTTTTTTTTTTTTTTTGATTGGAGGTTTAACGACCACCGTGAGCAACTCAATGGGCTATAAGCAGTCGCCCGTCCCTAATTTAGGGTCACTGGTTCCAGGGAAGGGAGAGAGCCAGTGCCGTAAGACAAACACAACATCCATGCCTCACCGGGATTTGAACCCGGACCCCTTACGGACGAATGATCAGAAGCCAGCGCCTTAGACCACTGCGCCACCGGGGCGGCAGGCATTGGTTATCTCCAGCTTTTCCCCATCAATCACAAAATCTTCATTTCTTGTAAAAACATTGTACATCAGTTTTGTTTGCTGCAAGTTAATTTTTAATTCCACTATATCATCATCATCATCATTGTCAACCATTATCAATCCACTGCTGGACGAAGGTCTCCCCAAGTTTCCTCCACAACGGTCTGTCTTGTGCCAGTCTCCTCCATGTCACCCCTGCATACTTTCGAATTTCATCCACCCATCTCCCATGTGGTCTTCTTCTGGGTCTTTTCCTGTCCCTTGGAATCCAATCTAAAATTTCGGCTGTCCATCGATGATCTGTCCTTCTGGCAGTATGTCCAGCCCATTGCCATTTCAGGGATTTAACTCTGATCATGATGTCTTCCACTCTTGTCATTTTTCGGATCCACGAGTTCCTCTTCTTATCTCTCCTGGTTACACCAAGTATGCACCTCTCCATGGCTCTTTGAGTTGTCTACAGCCTTTGTATGTCTCTTTTAGTTAAGGTCCACGTCTCTGCACCATACGTAAGCACTGGAAGGATGCATTGATCAAACACTTTTCTTTTAAGACATAATGGCATATTGCTCTTGAAAATTATGCTGTTTCTTCCAAAAGCTCTCCAGGCAAGTTTTGTACGCCGATTAATTTCTTCATCAATGTGACCCTCACTTGATATCTGCTGTCCAAGATAAACGTACGTGTAATTCCACTATATATATATATATATATATTCTATAAAGATACCTAAGCAAAAAAAAAAAAAAAAATATAAATATAATTTTGACTCACACCTAGTACAACATAGAAAAGGTTATGTATCTACCTGTGTGAGTAAAAGGAGAAAAGAAAAAAAAAATAAAATAAAACAACTGAATGTAGAAGGTGTCGAGAATACTGAGCCTTGGCTTTATCAAGGACCAGCAAAAACTCTGCATTTTCTCACTTCCACAAAGACCTAGTTGGAAATGGGTTTCTGCAAGGCCATAGATGCAAGTAACATTCCCACCTAAAATAGTTTAAAATATATATATATAAGTCATGTCCTCCGTAGAGTAGCATGACCTAGCACTAGTTAACAATTTCGCTTGCATCCATTAACCTTCATGGCCCGACCCATGCTCTTCATATATATATGCACAGAGCTGTATAAAAATAAAATATATCTGCATACACAACCATTGAAACAGAAGACTTGCTGCAAACCCACGAATCACACACACAATAACAGCAGAATAAGATAATTTAAAGAAAAATTAATAAAACAAATAATTATTAGAGCATTACAGATTTCAATGAGGACAAAATAAGGGCTAACCTTCCGAAAGTGGCCCGCTCCGATAGATGACGCCATAGTTGCACTTCTCTTCTCCTTCTCTCTTCTCGCGCTTTCGCGTAAAATGCGTTATAGCTACTTACGTCACTTTGTTCGCCGTCTCTGCTCCTGTGTTATGTAAGTCCTTTTTTTCGATCTCTACTACTCCTGTGATATGTGGAACTGTAGAAGGTTCTTTAATGAAGTTGGAAAGGATCTGGATACCGCTATTTCATTCAGTGGGCTGCATATTGCAATCTCCAAACCTCTGGCTACGCACATTTCACTGTCAACCACTCCCTCAACTTCATTGATCCCATCACAGGGGGCATACACAACGAGTAGAGAGCAACTGGCGTCCCCTTAAGAATAAGTTAACACAGGGCAACCACAAAATGTACTTGGCAGACCATGTTATGGAATATTTATTCTGACGGAATTGCCAAATTTTCTCAGAACATTGCTTTGAAGTCCTGATTTGTGCGATCGGGCAGTTCTTCCCTGGCAGATAAAGCTTTTCTGGCTTTTATTCTGCTAGGTAGACAGTTTAAGATTCATGAGGAAAACTCACTCTTCCGTCGTAATAAATATTTTACACATATGCCAGAATGTACATTCACCTAAAATTCATATTATTCACTTCCTTTGCCCATTTCACAACGTTACGCTATGCTTCATGATTTAGCGATAATGTGTCGCCATCTATCGTCGCTTCAGAAACTACTTTTGGGCCACTTTTGGAAGGTTTACCAAAATAAATATAGTACAACTGAATGTGCAGCAATGAAACAGTCCTTTAGGGTAAAATATTGAACTATGAAGTTATAAAAACAAGAGACTAATTAAAGGAAGTTTTTATATCTAGAAAAACAGTTTCATTAATGAACCTTAAAAAATTATAAATTGCATTTTCAACAACTTAATTCAAAAATAGTAGACTTACAAAATACATAAAGAAATTATTTTAATTGAATAACTAGCAACTGCAAGAAGAACCTGGCAATACAATTTTAATTCTTTCTGTGTAAATGAAACTTTTGATACAGTTCCTATACATTGATAACAGGGCTTGCTAAAATCTGGATGCCAAAAAAGTCTGTAAAAACAAAAAACTCAGAAGATGTGAAAAATAAATGAAAGTTCTTTAGATTAAAATAGAATTAATCAGAGTGAAGCCTTGAATAAGTGTTTTAATTGCTGTAAATAACATTTTATTTTTTTTAATCTTCAAGCAAAAACTGCTAATAATTTGGGAACTATCCGCATACACATGTATGTCTACATTCTGTTATTCTGTACATGCGTATATATATATATATATATATATATATACACACACACACACACACACTGAAGCAGTGGCGCACCCAGGAATTCCTGTTGGAGGGGCCTATGTATATATATATATATAAATATATATTATATATACAACGTACGCCACTATAAACCTCTTTGGGGCTTTGGGAAAAAGACACTATCTAATGTTTTGAACATGTAAAATAATATTTTTGAATGTTTAATTTGTGACATAAGTCGCTGTTAATCTCTTTGGGGCTTTGGGAAGAAGACACCATGTAATAGAAGACACTATGTAATATTTTGAACATGTAAAATAATATTTTTGAATGTTTAATTTATGACGTACGTTGCTCTTAATCTCTTTGGGAAGAAGACACCATGTATGTAGAAGACACTGTGGAATATTTTGAACATGTAAAATAATATTTTTGGATGTTTAATTTGTGACGTACGTCGCTGTTAATCTCTTTGGGGCTTTGGGAGAAGACACTATGTAATATTTTGACCATGCAAAATAATATTTTTGAATGTTTAATTTGTGACGTACGTCGCTCTTAATCTCTATGGGGCTTTGGGAAGAAGACACCATGTAATAGAAGACACTATGTAATATTTTGAACATGTAAAATAATATTTTTGAATGTTTAAATTTGTGACGTACGTCGCTCTTAATCTCTTTGGGAAGAAGACACCATGTAATAGAAGACACTGTGTAATATTTTGAACATGTGAAATAATAGTTTTGAATGTTTAATTTGTGACGTATGTCGCTGTTAAAATATTTTGAACATGTAAAATAATATTTTTGAATGTTTAAATTTGTGACGTACGTTGCTCTTAATCTCCTTGGACCGCCCCGGTGGCGCAGTGGTCTAAGCGATGGCCTCTGATCATTCGTCCGAACGGGGTCCGGGTTCGAATCCTGCTGAGGCATGGATATTGTGTTTGTCTTATGGCACTGGCTCTCTCCTTTCCCTGGAACCAGTGACCTTAAATTAGGGATGGGTGACTGCTTATAGCCCATTGAGTTGCTCACGGTGGTCGTTAAACCTCCAATCAAAACAAAAAATCTCCTTGGAGGGGGCTTAAGCTCCCCAAACCCCCTCTGTGGGTGCGCCAATGCACTGAAGTGTCAAAAGTCATGGGATATGTACCTAGTGTCGTGTAGGACCTCCTTTTGCTTGGTGAAGTGGACGGTAGACTTCTGGAGAGATGTTAAGCCATGCCTTCTGAACAGTCACCCACAGTTCCCTGGTATTTGTAGGTGCGGGATCTTCGTGCTCTATTGGGTTCATGTCAGGTGAACGTGGTGGCCACACCATCCGTCGGAACTGTCCAGAATGATCCTCGAACCAATTTTGGACAACTTGGGCCCAATGACATGGTGCATTGTCTGCCTGGAAAATCCCATCTTTGTTGAGGTACATGAAGAGCTGCAAATGGTTACCTAGCAGAGCAACAAAGCGATTACCAGTTAATGCTGTGTTTACGAGGACCAGATGATCCAAACTGTGCCATGTAAAGACACCCCACACATGCATGGAACCACCACCAGCTTGCGCAATGCCTTGTTGACAGCTTGGTTTCATGGCATCATGGGGTCTACGCCACACCTGAACCCTACCATCAGCTCGTAACAACTGGTAGCGTGACTCATCGGACCATGCCACATGTTGCCAGTCTTCCAGGGTCCAATTACTGTGTTCACAAGCCCAGGTGAGGCGCTGTGTCTGATATCATGGTGTTAAAAAGACACTCTGTGGGTCTTCTGCTCCCATACCCCATGGACGTCAAATTAAGCTGCACTGACTTGCTGGATATGTCTCTGGTACCTCCTGCATTGAATGTGGATGTTATTTGAGCCAGTGTCATTTGTCTGTTAGCATGGACAATCCTGGCCAGAGGCCATTGGTCACGGTCATTCAGCACATGTGGTCGGCCACTGAGCTGTCCACGGTGGGTGGTAATGCTTTCCATGAGGTATTTTCGGTGCACACGTGACACCTTCGCACAACTTCGAAAATTGAATGTCCCATCTGCCTGCCTCCCACTACCATGCCTCGTTCAAACTCTGATAATTTACGTCGGCAGCGTCTGTTAAAAATTTGCATACTGCTGTCCCTTGATTTTTGGCATTTCAGTGTATATATACAGTAGATAAACAGTGTTCAAAGGACACCTGTATGAAATCTAATGTGAGGAAGACTATTAAGAACAAATTGCTATTAGACTAAGTTATAGCTATGTGCCATGGGTATTGAGCCAAAATTCCATGTACATGATGGGTAGAGTTTTGTTGTGTGGCTGTAGTTTTCTTCATGTTTAGTCTTGTGCAGAATGTTGGTGGTTGTGCTGACCTGGTTTTTTTTTTTTTTTTTTTCATTATAATGGGTCCCACTCCCAGTGTAAGAGTATGTGATTCATTTGTCTAGTGAATGTCCCTTTTCTGTAGAAATATGTAAAATATATTATGTGTCATTGTGGTTAAAGAACAAACAGCTACAAATATGAAACTATTTTTGCACATCTCAAAAGCAATTACGAAAAATGCAATTCATGAGGCAACTTTATGGGTTGTCTTATGTTATAAACGTGCTTTTGATTAAATATACATAATATCTAAGGTATTTTACCTGATATTGCCAAAGTATTTCGCACGTTGTTTGCTCTGTGAGGCACATGCTCCTGGCCCAAGAGGTCCCTTCGTTACGGACCTTTGGTTAGTTATAAATTTTTTTTTTTGTAGAAATAAAACAGTTAGGTTATATATTTTCAGTTCCACATTCATTCATTCATTCGCACAATCAAACATTTAAAATTTACTGTTAATTAAAAGATTTTAGTAGAAAGAGTTATACTCATCGGGTCAGGATTCATGACAGCCCGGAGCAGAAGAACCCCTTGTGAGACGTCTCCTGACCCGATGAGTATAACTCTTTCTACTAAAATCTTTTAATTAATAGTAAATTTTAAATGTTTGATTGTGCGAATGAATGAATGTGGAACTGAAAATATATAACCTAACTGTTTTATTTCCGCAAATTTTTTTTTTTTTATAACTAATCAAAGGTCCGTAACGAAGGGACCTCTCGGACCAGGAGCACGTGCCTCACCCAGCAAACAACGTGCGGCCACCCGGTGGCGCACGTTGTTTGCTGTGGCGCACGTTGTTTGCTGGTCATCGCTTAGACCACTGCGGCCACCCCGGTGGCGCAATGGTCTAAGCGATGGCCTCTGATCATTCGTCCAAACGGGGTCCTGGTTCGAATTCTGGTGAGGCATGGATGTTGTGTTTGTCTTACGGCACTGGCTCTCTCCCTTCCCTGAAACCAGTGACCCTAAATTAGGGACAGGCGACTGCTTATATATAGCTCATTGAGTTGCTCACGGTGGTCGTTAAACCTCCAATAAAAAAAAAAAAAACCTGCGAAATACTTTGACAATATCAGGTAAAATACCGTAGATATTATGTATATTTTAATCAAAAGCAATTGTCAGGTCATAGAAGTAACCCCATCTTCTTTCTTGTGAAGCAGTATCTATACAAAATAAAGGTGAGTGATTTATTTGCATCTTATGAGATGCTTGTGGGTTTGGAAACTGGGAACCATCAAATCCCAAACCTTTCCTAGAGATTTTGAGACATGTGGCTAGATCTATTGGTCGCAGCAATTTTCTTTTTAGTCATGTGTGTAACTAACTGACCAGTGAATTAACTGTTATGCACTGCAAACAGTAACACTGAACTTTAGTTTTTTGTATGGGGGTATGTTTCTCTTTGCAGTATCCACTGCTGGATGAAAGGTCAACCACAAGTCTCTTCCATAATTTTCAGCCTTGAGCTAGTCCTCCATGTCACTTTGGCATGCTTTCAAATTTCATCCATCCATCTCCCACGGGGTCATCTTCCGGGTCTTTTCCTGTTCATTGGAATCTAATCTAGTATTTTATGGGATGCTGAAAAGTTTTCGGCCTTACCCACTTCCTGTAATTGTAGCATTATTTTGTCACTGCAGCTCGAGTGTTCTTTTGTATTATTGTAAAGTGCCAATTTTCAGACTAATAGCTTTTTTTTTTCTCCTCCTCCTCCTCTTCATATGTTTGATGATGTCCTGAACTGAATCATGTGAATGCAAACTGTTGAATTTTTGAATGTGGAACTCCGGGCTGTCATGAAATTTCTCTTCCTGCAGAAGAAAACTGCGAAAGGAAATCTATGAGCCCAAACATTAAGTGAAAAGTGCTCTTTGATATTCCACTGCGAAGAAATGGTGTGCCAACTTTCAGTGTAGAGGCTTTGAGACCAAAGATGCAGCAAGATCTGGGAGGCTGTCAACAGTGACAACACCTAAAATTGTTGATTGTGTTCATGACTTGGTTTTGTCAGATCGGCGAATCTCAGCAAAAACAGTAGCTGAGATGCTGGAGATATCCAGGGAACATGTTGGGTTCATAATTCATGAGCACTTGGATATGCAGAAACAGCGTTCGAATTACTCAGTGGTCTGCTGGTCATTGACAAGTAAAACTTTCGTCGGGCCACTGAACTATTGATTTTACGGGCCCGGATGGCCAGTAAGTTTTTTTTTTTTTTTTTCTAATTTGAGTTAAAAAATGAATTTCTGTTTCTTTTTATTTGCTGTATGGTTTTCATTTTAGGCTCCAAACTAATGATAGGTTTAAAAACAAATATTGGAGATAATTCCATTGAAATGATTCATTATTTTCTTTTCTACATATATTGTAAATGTCTTTAATTTTTTTTATTTTTCTTTACGAAGCTATGGGCATTTTGTTGGACCAGTGGTTTGCAAATTCTAATGGTCTGCTGAACCAGTAAAAGATTTATTTCTAATTCTAACACTGCAGAAGATGTCAGTGAGTGGGTGCCCAAATGTTCGAACGCCGATGAGAAACAAAAACGAGTGACACTACCAAATTGGTTTTGCAGCATTTTTAGTTACTGGTGCTAATTTTTTGTAGTGATTGTCACTGCTGATGAAACATGGTTACATCACTACAATCCAGAGACAAAACAACAGTCCCTGCAGTGGTGGGTTCTCCATGGCCAAAGAAATTCAAGACTCTAAGGTCCGCAGATAAGGTCATGGCAATGTTCTTTTGGGGATTCGGAAAGCATTTTACTGACTATCTTCCGAAGGGCCAAACAATAAATGCAGAATACTATTCCAACTTGCTGTGCCGATTAAGGGAGGCATTGAAGGAAAAAAGGCAAAGGAAACTGCGGAAAGGTGTTCTCTTTTTGTAGTACAATGTGCCGGCTCACAAGGCTGGCAAGACAATGGATGTTTTGAGGGATCTGGGGTTTAAGTGCATAGACCATCCACCTTACTCACCAGACCTTGCTTCATCGGACTATTTTCTGTTCCCAAACCTTGAAAAAATTTGAAAGGGAAGCATTTTTCGAATGATTCAGAGGCGATATCAGCAGCAGAGCAGTATTTGAGTGATCAGATTTCAGAATTTTTTTTTTAGGGTTAAAGAAACTCTAGTAATGCTGTGCCAAGTGTGTTGAACTTCAGGGTGAATATGTGGAATAGTCTGTAAGTTTCATGGCTCTAGCCCATTTCCTTCTTGATGAGGCCGATAACTGATTAGCATCTCCTCGTAGTTGTGGAACGATGGTCAGTTGTAACAATGTGTGTGTGTGTGTGTGTTGCATTTTTAATTTTAATTTCTCTTGATTAAAAATTATACTCTTTTATCAAGTAAAAATGTAAGTGTCCTGATTCACGTGTGCTTGTTATCTGTATGAAAAGAATGAAAGTATCTTATCTGAATTATACAGTTCATTGTACTTAAATGGCAGAACTGATTAATACACCAAATATATAAGACTGAAGTGATAATCTGTTTCATTGGCATAAGAAATCAAAATTACAATTTGCCAAGATTTCGCTCAACAACAGATGGCGTTTTTTCAAGGCTAATGGCATAAAACAAACTGAAATACTAGGATGATTACAATTTAAGTATAAGAAGGGTTACATGAGACACAAAGAATGATTAAATATGCAGTGCAGCATGTTCTGAATGTGAACGCACGAGATGTGTTAATTTGGCATGTGACAGTTTTAAGGGGAAAATCAATTTAGGCACTGGATCCATACTAGACCAATGAAGCTGGTGTTTATGCCATATTGCTATCATATCCTGTCAATACACAAAGATATTACATTGGAATGTCAAAACGCTCATTTGGAACCAGAATTGAATAACAAAAAGAGATGCTAAGGAAGGAAGATCATCTGCAGCTCTATCTAGAAAAGTGTGTTTCGAGTCTGCAGTTCCTATATGGAAAGGTATTAGGTGTACAAATAAGTTTTAAAGTGTTTTAAGACAATGCAATATGTAAATTGAGAGAAAACAACAATACCTTTATGAATAAAAATATGCGCCATCATTATCTATCACCTTCCGCCATCGGTCGGGCAGCTGACGAATTCCAGCCATGAAGAATACTTCGTCGTGTGACACGAAGAAGTTGTCAACCCATTTTTGCACTTTGTCACATGCCCGGAACCGTACAGCAGACAAACCATGTTGCATCAATCAGAACAAATGATAGTCTGAAGGGGCTATGTTGGGACTATGCGCCGGGCAGAGTTTGCAGAAAAAAATTTTACAGCAGTATTTTTACTCCTTTAAAAAAATTCAGGGAGTAATTTTCAAAAGTCGGTAGTATTTTAGAAAAATTAACAGATGAAATAAAATACTTATTTCATCATAATAATGCTAGGCAATTATGAAAAATCAATCCAGATTTTTTCATATAAAAATATTTCACTACTGCTCAATGTATTTAGAATTTAGACCCATTTTGTTTCTTGTTTTAGAAATAAATATAATATTCGTATTTTAAAACAATAACATTAAATTTATCATGTTTTGTAATGACCACATGGAACAGCAATGTGTTCAAGAAGTGAAAACATTGCCCTTTTGAGGTTCTTATTGGCATCTAAAAATATCTAATAAACTTATCAGCAAGTTCCACAGCCACATTTGTTTTTCTGCAGCTGCACAGCATCCAGTGCTTAAATTTTCATTTTGCTGATATCTTTGTTTCCCTTCCCATTTCTTTATTGTTTTTTTTTTTAATGCCAGTGGATGACAATTTTATCCATCATGAATGCATGATAGCTTTCACTAGTATTTTAGATAAAAGATGAATAGTGTAACTTTGAAAATATAAATATTTTTGAACACCATGCATCAATTTTTACAAATTTTTCAGCTTCATTACTTTCGTTTTCGCCCCCCCCCTATCAAGAAGAAATGCAAAACTTTTTTGCGGGGAATATTTAAGAATACAGGATACATGTTCTGATCATTGTTGGGAAAAAAATTACAGTTACAAGGGGAAAACTTTGCTACATCCGATTTTCGTTTTCGGACATTTTCTTTCCATTTTTAAGTTGAAATACAAATATTTATGAAATAAAATGATATTTAACAACAATACTAGGCAGAGGAAACATTACGTGAAAAATAAAATTAAGATTACGGGAGAAATCTTCACTGCGTCTAACTTCTGTTTCCGAAAGTTTTGAAAGATGAAACTTCGGCTTTCAAAAGTTTAGAAAGTTTCAGGCGGAAAACATCCTCCACCACTAACTTATTGCCCCAAAATTTCTCTTCAGTTATGCATCGATCTCGAGAATAACTCAAATTATGATGGAAAAGGAGAAATTCCTCGAAGCCATCGCACTCTCATGCTTAAAGATTACAGCAAAAATTTTTCGCCATTGAATTTCCGTTTTCGGAAACTTTCCCTCTATTTTCAAACTGAAATACAAGTATTTATGGAATAAACTGATATATAATAACAATACTGGACAGAGGCAATATAACAGGAAAAACAATTACGGTTACGGAAAAAGTCTTTATTTCATTTACTTCCATTTCTGAAAAATGAAATACCGTCCCAATGCATTTTTTTATGAATTGGTAAAATTCTTCGAAGCATAGTTTTATGCGCCGAAAAAATTCCCGATGCATATATTTACACGTTGGTAAAATTTCGATGCGTACTAGACGCGTAACTACGCTTCTTGGCGAACTCTGGTGCCGGATGCTCCAAAACTTCCCAGCCAAGCCTCAATAACATTTCCTTGACTAATTTCGTGACATGTGACATAGCGTTGGCATGCAGTAATTTCATGGAACGCAATCCTTTGCCTGTGAATGGACGTTTCCGACAGATTTCCTAATTCAATTGCAGCAATCAGCAGTAACAGTTTGGCCCTGTTCCAATAGTTCATAATAGAGCACACCCTTAATATCCCACTAGATGTACAGCAGAACTTTCTTGGAGTGAATATTGCATTTCGGTGTTGAAGTCGTTGCTTCACAATGGGTCTATCCAGTGTTTTTTTGTGTTTGGGATTGTCATACCATATCCACTTTCATCACCCGTAACAATTTTCCACAGGAAAGACTTTGTGTCATTTATTCAACAGATTCAAACACTTCATGACACCCTTATCCTTGTTCCTCTGGCTCAGGTCATGTGGCACCCATTTTCCTTCCTTCTGAATCTTTCCCATTGCGTGTAAATGATTGGAAATGGTTTGTTGAGTTACCCCCAGTTGTTCAGCTAGTTCTTTTTGCGTTTGAGACAAATCTTCATCCAGCAATGCTTACAGTTCCTCATGTGCAACCTTCTGCAAGGGTGCCGCTACATTCTCGATGGCTAACATCACAATCACCTGCTTTAAACCGTCTAAACCAAAGCTCACACATGCTTTTTGATACAATATTCTCCCCCAGAACAGGACAGATCGATGCACATGCTTTTGCAGAACAATTTTCCTTGATGAAATTCATAACAAATGCAGTGTCAAATAAATGCAGTATCGCTTGCCATCTGTCACCTACCAACGTGCAAGTGCGTTTGACTGTTGGGAAACTTCTGTGTCACATTTTATACCCTGGACTACAGTCGCATGACAACAACGAGGGGGAATGTCTGGTACGTAAATTAGCAGAATATGTCACACAAAAAATGCTTTAAAACTTATTTGTACACCTAATATTACAAAACTAGTCCCTTACTCTAACCCCAAAGCAACAGCATTCCAAGAATCTCTGGAAATTATCACCAGTCATGAAGCTGCAATGACAGTGTCTCCCTGGAGTTGCCAAAAATTTAGATCTAGTGCCTAAACAATCCCCCCCCCTCAAAACTGCCATGTACCAAAATAACACATCTTGTGACTTCACATTCTGAACATGCTGTGCTGCGTATTTAATCATTCCTTATGTGTCTGGTGTATCCATTCTCATATTTAAATTGTAATTGTTCTAGTATTTTGGCTTGTTTTACGCTATTAGCCTTGAAAAAGCCATCCATTGATGAGCAAAAGCTTGGCAAATTGTAATTTTGATTTCTTATGCCGATAAAATGGATTACCACTTCAGTCTCATTGTACTTTTTATTCAGCATTATTAGTATTTTGAGAACTTTCATGACAGAGGATGTTGCTGCTACAAAAGAAAGTGCTTGTGCTATTGAAGTAGTTTTAATTAATCCATCATCAAGGTAAAGGAAAAAGTAGAAATCAAGTATTTTGAAATATAGCAGTCACATGGTAGAAAAAGAGTCAAGATCTTGGCTCACAGGTGAATATATCTACATAGAAAAAAAGGTTGGTTTGGTAGTATCAGGCGAATTCTTAAGGCATGATGCCACTAAAATTCTGTTACTTACAGGTTTCTTGGGGGGCAATGCCCACACAGCCTTTGATCTGTGCTGGCATATGCCCCCACAGGTTAGGTGCCATTAATTGCAAAACTAAAATAAACTTATGCATTTGGTGCCATTAACTTTCAAAAAGAAAAAAACTATTGCAAATTACTAGCTGGCAACCAAACGAGAACCACAGCATTACCTCAACTTCATGACACGACACGTTTGTATATGCTCCCAATGCCAATGATGTAACTACATGACACGACCGACACACTCCAGATGTAGCCTGCAGCAAGCCAGTCGCTCATGTGAAACTCAAAAGTAAGGTTGAGTGCTCACACACTAAAATCAAACGGCCTGAGGACAGACTTAGTTGGTTCCGAAATGCATCACTGAAGGAGAATTTCTTCTAACTGCGTTTTTTTTTCGTGAAGTACTTGGCGGTTTACTTCAACAGTTTTTTGCTTTTATGAATTTTATGTTTTGCTTTATTTTGCTTTCTTCTTTGGATGTTTTTAGAGTGGTTCTTTCTGTCTCTGTGGTAACTCTAATACTGGTGCAGACTCGCGATTCTCTACACAGGACTTCATGATTAAACTCCTTGGATGTTTTGTGAATCCTACGCTTTTTCATGGAGTGGAACCACTACAGCTGCAGTTAAATGTCTTCATGTTGTGTTCTATCATTTATTAAACTTGGAAACATTTTTCACCGTTTGAAAGAACTGTTTACAAAAATAAATGAGATCTAACAATTGTTGATCTCTGTGGTAATTACGTAGTTTTTAGAATATTCAAGCTAAGCAAACTGAATTTGCTTGTACCATTTACTGGTCATCCACGTAACACTTCTCAGAAAACTTGAAAATTTCATCGTCCTGGAGCGGAAACCGAACCATTCGTCTCCTGATTACCGGTAGAGTATGCTAATCATTACACCACCCAGGACAGTGAAATTCCAAGCAACTGAGACGTAGGAATCTGAAAGTCCTCAGATTTTCGCTAGTCAAAGCATCCATGCTTCCTCATAGTACTTTGACGTAATTCCCATCCGGACAGATGTAGGTTGGAGGTTACCAGTACCACAGATAAAACAATGAAGGAAGAAATATTCTTCATAATACATGGAAAATTGATAGAATATTCAAGCAAAGCAAACTGAATTTGCTTGTGCCACTTACTGGTCATCTATGTAACACTTCTCAGAAAACCTGAAAATTTCATGAATATTCTGTGAATTTCCATGTATTTTGAAAAATATTTCTTCCTTCATTGATTTATCTGTGGTACTGGTGACCTCCGACCTACATCTGTCTGGATGGGAATTCGGTCAAAGCGCTATGAGGAAACATGGATGCTTCTACTAGCAAAAATCTGAGGACTTTCAGATTCCTATGTCTCAGTTGCTTGGAACTTCACTGTCCTGGGTGGTGTAATGGTTAGCATACTCGACCGGTAATCAGAAGATGTGGGGTTTGGTTCCCACCCACTCCAGGACGATGAAATTTTCAAGTTTTCTGAGAAGTGTTACATGGATGACCAACCAGTAAGTGGTACAAGCAAATTCAGTTTGCTTTGCTTGAATATTCTGTAAATTATGAAGAATATTTCTTCCTTCATTGATTTATATAGTTTTAATTTTTCTGTTCTAGATATTTGCAGTGGTTTTTTAAATGTGTCACCTATCCCGGGTACCGTATACCAATCTTTTGCTCGAGATAGGTCCGGGCATAAATCACAGGTGCAACATGGATGGTATGCTTGTCCTACAGCACTGGTCCACTCCCTTCCCTGGAACCTGTGGCTTCAAATTAGGGAAGGATGATGCTTATACGTTATATCCCAATGAGTTTCTCATGATGGCTGTTGAACCTCCTAACTAAAAAGAAAAAAACATCTTTTCCGCATAATGTATTAATTTACTCACAAGCATGAGGACTGAATGAAAAACGGGTACTATTTCAAATATGCTCAAAAGTTTACTATTGGATAATGATTAATAATAACACATTTTTATTTATTTTCATTTATTTTAAAGAAAATTTGTGTGCAAACACCATTGTTTTTAGTTTTTTTTTTTTTTCATCAAGCATGCCTTGTGATTTACAAAACTCTACACTTATGCTGCCAACCATTTCAAGCACCACTGAGAACAATGTTTACTTAGGAGTCTACAGCACTTAGTATTCAGTTCTTGTGGCTGTGCATCATTAACTTCACTGCCTGACCTCCACATGGAGATCAGCATGCTGCAAAGCAGGAGGAAAGTAAGTTTTTTTCCTCAATCAAAACATTTCAGAAATATAAAAACTGTTTACATTTAGTTACTGTGTGAACATTTCTTTGTCTGTTGGTATTCCTGTTTTGTCATTCTACTATTCCTATAATGAGGGTTTGTATTCCTATTTTGGTATCACTACAAAATTATGTTTTTTTGGGGGGGGGGGGGGCTTCAGAACCCTCTTTTATTACTGAAAAACTTAGAGGAAATTATAAAGGATAAATTTATTAAGGTACTTTACCTCTCAAATTTTCGATCCATAAATTTGAGAATTAAAGTACCTTAATAAATTTATCCTCTATAATTCCTGTAAGTTCTTTTGGTACTGAAAGTAATTAGAGGAAGCCATGAAGTCATTAATTATCTTTTTTTTTATGATTATCACACTTTTTATTTCAAAGCATGCCAATAATGTTTAGGTGTTATTAAAAGGTTAAGACAGATTAGAACACCGTTAGTTGGGGAATGGCGGAGGAAAATCTTATTCGTCAGTTGGAGAATGGTGGAGGAAAATCTTTTGCATACTCAGATTCACTGTTAATGACTTGTTAATTTTTTTGTTAGTTTCAGATCACTGCTGTACTTACATATTCTAGTGTTAATTTGCTGAGTTAATGTGATGGAGTTAGAAAATCATTTGATGTACACTCACGGGCAATGAAATTTGCGCACCTACAAGAAAATATGATACAACTGCGAAACTTTGCAAATAGCTAGTGTGCGTGCTGGTATGCAAATGATCCATGTTTGGTGTGATTACGCATAACCGCACACCCCGAGGTGGCGCTGCAAGCACGAACCGGCAGCCTTATAAACCGGCGTGTAGTCCATGCCCCATGAAAGCGAAAAGCACTGGCCGACACAAGCACAACAGTGACAAGAATGCCGGGTAGATTCCAGACAAGTCGATTTACGTAACTTACGGACTTTGAGAGAGGCCTGATCGTTGGGCTGAAAACCGCAGGGTGGTCGACACGCCATATAGCCCGCCTGGTGTGCAAATTTTGTTGTTCATGAGTGTAATTTTGGAAATAATGAACTAGTTTTGTCCAGTGAAAGTTAAAATGTTTAAATCTTGTTTGAATTTTTTTTTTGTCATTAATAAATTTTGAAAAAAAAAATCAACAGAAGTTGTAAAATGAAATCGTCTCGAGGTCATCCATTTTTGCTGACAGCTCGTTTTCTATCACAAATTAAAACAAGATGTAACACATTGAACTGTTTTTTTATTTCAAATTGCATGGTTATGCTTTGGTATCTTACTGTAGTAACATT
Source organism: Macrothele yani (assembly GCA_039090855.1). Taxonomy (NCBI): domain Eukaryota; kingdom Metazoa; phylum Arthropoda; class Arachnida; order Araneae; family Macrothelidae; genus Macrothele; species Macrothele yani. The sequence continues at coordinate 124,901,000 of CM076996.1, forward strand.
TGATTAAATTTTTTTTTTTTTTGCATCATGGGCAAATTTGGACGATAATTGCAAAGTTTACAGTCCTGTTTTAATGCTCATGCCGTTAATCATCATGTATGATATGTGAAAATCCTCTAAATACGTGGCGTCAGTTGAATAAATAAATCTATCGCTCTTTCCACGTTAAGCAACGCACAGTGGCCGAATAACAATTTTTCGGTTGCTGTGCGTTGCTTAACGTGGAAAGAGCGATGGATTGATTTATATGTATGATATGTATTTACAGATTTATTGATATGCTTTATTGAGCATATATATATATACAGATTTATTGATATGCTTTATTGAGCATATATATATGATATGCTTGTTGGTTAATTCATTTTTGTATTCTTGCCTGTGGAAATTATTTACATGTGAAAAGGTAATCTTTGAAATTCTTATTTCTTTTAGGAAAAAAAACTTAGCTCAGGCTCCTTGGGAAGTGGTGATGTTGCTCGTCCAAAACAAGTTACTGTTACTCATCCAGGCACAAATAAAGCCAAGCGTACATCCAAAAAAAAGGGCTCAATACAAGCAGATTTAGTAAGTTTCTTTTATAGTAGTATCTTTTTTTTTTTTTTTTTTTCATGTATTGGGTGTGTGCATAAGCTCTACCCGTTTTTGTAGGCTACAAGGAAAGGAGAAGAACACAACAAATAACATACCTAGGATTTCACATAATTGCCATCATTGTGTATGATCTCTTGCCATCTGTCTATGAGTAGGTGAATCCCACGGCCGGAAAATCTCCTGTGTTTTAGAGTAAAAAAGTCATGTAATGCTGTTTTCACACCGTCCGCATCATCAAAGGTCTGGAGAGCGAAGTCGTTCTGTAACAATCGAAAAAGGTGGTAGTTCATAGGTGTCAGGTCAGGGGAATATGCCAGGTGAGGTAACACTTCCCAACCAAAGTCCAGTAATTTTTGCCAAGTGATTAAAGCAGCATGAGGTCTGGTGTTATCATGATGAAGGATCACCCCTTTGCGTTTGAAGAGTGCTGGCCACGTTGATGTCAATTGTTCTCGCGATCTGTCCTCCAATTGTTGGCAGTAGAGGTCAGCACTTATCGTTCGGTTAGGTGCCAACACCTCCCCATGGATTATTCCCTGGACATCCCACCAAACACCCAACAAAACCTTTTTGGGATGCAGTCCTCCTTTTAAGGTCGATGAAGCAGGCTTCGCAACTTGGCACACAGTCCGTCAATCCTTTATAGTACACAGGCCTTGATTTCGTTTGTTTTATGCAGTTGCAACATTTGCTAGTGGCCTAATTTTTTACTAGCAAAGTGCATTATCTACTAGCGAAAGTTTATTAACATACAAAAGAAACTTTAACCCCTCCATTAGTCTTTCATGACAAATTTTGGTTTTACTCCTGTAATTGTCACATGGTAGTGCTGAAAAGATTACAAATATTTAGATATAACTCACCTTTTCATGACCTGACAGATTAATTCTAACAATTTAATTCGAATGCAAATATTTAAAAAAACATTTTTTTTTATTTAACTTTATTCACAAAATTCAAGAACACTATTCAACATCTTAAGTTATTTTCCATATGGTTTACGATCTGGGGTTCGGGTCTTTTCATCATACCGCTTTAAAACAGCAGGCCTGGGGTCAAACTTGTCTTCACATGGGTCTTCAACCTCAATACTCATGAAAGCATTTAATGTTTGTAAGTTTAAACTGCCCCTCCAGTCACCCTGGATTCTCTTCATGAAACTGAACCCAACGTCACATGCAGAAGTAGACAAGGGAAACATACTGGGTATTTTGTACTAGTACCAAAATGTGTTTATAATGTTTGTTCTTTTCAAGAAACATTTGTTTCCAGAAAGCAGTTGTTCCTTTTTGTATGTGTCTAAAATATTCCACATGCACAATGCAGTGGTGCTTCCCAGTTCACACTAAAACATTCAAAATTTTTCCACTAGCAACTTTTGCTAGAACCACTTTCTATCACTAGCAAAATGCATTTCTAGCAATTTGCTGCTAACTACTGGTCCAAATCAACCCCTGACAGTACAGTACCCATTTCTTATTGCCACCAGTCACAGTTTGTCCCCAAAACGATTCATTTCTGTGACGAGAAAGTAAAGAAACGCAGGTACGGATCCTCTTCTCTCGTTGCTTTGCAGAAAGCTGGTGCGGAACCCAGTTATCAAACTTGGTGATAAACCCAAGCACATGCATCCGCCTTTCGACTGTTGTTCTGTGTACCTACAACGTTTTCGCTAATTCCAGAACGGTTAAATGTGGGTTATTTGTTATGGTTTGGTCCTCATCCTCGTCAGAAACCACGGATGGACGTCCAGAACATGGTTGATCTTAATAGCTTTTGTCTGTGTCCCGGAATTTCCGAAGCCAACTGCAACATGTGCCATCATCAACTGCATCCTCCCTACGCACTTGACAGAGGTTGCAGCGAGCCATGGCTGCAGTACTGCCTTTATCGAACTCGTACAGTAAACAATGTCTAATGTGCATATCGCATGCCATGTTACACCGCTCGTGGTTTCCGTTACGAATGACTTACTCGGACCAACCTTAGTGCCTCTATATGCTCTACTGCTCCACACTTTATTGGCCGAAAAATCGGCATCACAACGTCATCTGTGATGTAATCACTCCGATCACAATTTGCATCTATTACAAAAACGGGTAGAACTTTCGTACACACCCGATAGTTTTAAGGTTTCTGGAGTACTTATGTGACATTCTCTAGTGAGTTGTCCAAAACGGTATGTGCCCAGATATATTCGATAATCTAGCTATTTCACTTTGTTTGCCAGAGGAAGAGCTAGCTTTGCATATGAACCTAGATTTTGCACTCAGAAGGAAGCAGAGCTGATGATTTTATCATTTAAACAGTGATCGGTGAAACTCAGGAGTGCACTGTTTTGGTCTTGATTATGTGATATTTTCCTTTGTACAATCTTCAAACTTTGAAATTCATTAAACAAATCTCCATACAATCTGTACCTATTGTGTTAATTCCAAAACCATAATTTCTGACAGAAAAGCCGTGATTCACAGGATGACCCAAAAGTTGAAAGAAGTTAGAAAAAAACAAAAACAAAAAATATCTTATTAAATAAAGTAATTATCAAAAAATCTGTTATTTTTTTTAAGCAAATAAAGGTTGAAAAGTAATTTTTTTCACCGTAGTTAGACCTTAAGATCTAGAAACAGCAGACAATTTATAGTGCTTGGCATCTATGAAAGGGCATCAGAAAAAAAAAAAAATCTTTTCTTTTGCTAACTGTGGTGCTTAGCACAAACAAGTCCCAAAACTGGCCTGTTTAGGCATTAATAATGATAAAAAAATATGTTCCAGAATCCCACTCCCTCCTTCTCCTGAATTAACTAATGTCTTTCTCAACTGCGGAGTGGACAAGGGATGTGCTTTCATATCATAGTTGCGCAATTTTCTTTGACCACTCTTCATTTGAAATGCTTTAAGCATCGTGCAATATTAGGTTGCTCTGCAATCTACTTACATTGTTCAATGAAATTAGCAGGCAGCTGCTGCTTGTAGCAGGAAGGGGGATGGTTCCCTTCCTGCTACAAGCAGCAAAGAAAGGGGGAGGGTTCCTATCTACAGTTCTTGAAGCATTTCCTTCTCCACAGAAACCCTCTGATATGTGGCCTATGGCATTTGTCAACCTCAAGCCTGCAATAAATAGCACTCCTCACTCAGATGCAGTTGCCAAATAATTTTCTCTACCAGCTAGGAAGTTAATAAAAGTCTCATACACTAAATCATTAAAAATCATGGCTAAAAAAAGGTATATTTAAGAGCCAGAGCCCAATCCGTAGTGAATCTTATGGAGACAAATTCTGCCAGAGTCTGATTCGGCCCCAAGGCTTGGCTTCAGTCTTTCAGGTTCGGGCTCCAGCTGCCTTAACACTGGTGCATATGTGGTACTGCATTGCAAATAGCCAGTTTTGTTGTTTACCACTTTGTTTCTTTGTTGCAGTTTTCTACAACTGATGAGAAACTTGGTTTGCTTTTCTGTTTCTGTTGTCTGATTCCTTCCCAAGCTTTCCTGTTTCAATAATCATATCCAAGAAGTTAAAATATGTTACTTGTTCTAACACTTTGTTCTGTGTTATATACACAGTCGAGTCACACTCTTGTGACCACCTCCTACTTTTGACGTCAACAGCACATAGCCAGTGAAAGAAGGCACACACGTGTCGTGAGCTGGCTTGGAGGGTATATAAGGTGTGCTTGTAGGCATTCTGAAAACATATCGCTTGTTGCTGTCATGGATAAAAGGCGCGATTTATCAGATTTGCAAAATGGGATGATTATCGGCTTTCAGGCCAAGGGTGGCAGTTTTTCTGAAGCAGCGCAGTTTGTGAACTGTTCGCGTGCTGCTGTGGTTAAAGTGTATCATGATTAGAGAAATGGCACCATTGCGAATAAGCCACTTGGAAACTGAGGAGCACCATGTGCCATTCATGTGAGAGGTGAACGTCGGCCACAAAGGTGCGTGAGGGCTGATCGACATGCTACAATGGAGCAACTCACTGGCCGAATGAACCATGGGGGCTACCGGAAGTGTGTCTAAAATGACAGTTCTTCGAACCCTGCTGCGTATGGGGTTCCGGTGCAGACAGATTGTCACTGTTCTTATGCTAACGAAGGTGCATTGGCAAAAAGCTTAAATTTACATGGCAGTTTTGGAATTGGACCTCCGCTGATTGGCAAAGGATTGCCTTCTCCGATGAGTCACGTTTTCTGCTTCATCGAATGGATGGACGTTGTCGTATGAGGCGAGTAACGCCCGAGAACAAACACTCAACCTTTGCTGGAAGAACACAAGCTGGTGGGGGCAGTGTTATGGTCTGGGGAACGTTTTCGCAGCATTCCTTGGGTCTACTCATACCTGTGGAAATCAGTATGGACCAGATTCGTTATGAATCCATCCTTGCAGATCACGTGCACCCACACATTCTGATTGTCTTTCCTGGGGTGGATGGGATCTTCCAGCACAACAATGCAACATGTCACACAGCTAGAAATGTCTGAGACTGGTTGGAAGAGCACGATGAAGACTTCAAAGTACTTCCCTGGCCCCCTATTTCCCCAAACTTAAACCCAGTTGAGCATCTGTGGGACCACCTCGATCGTGTTGTTCGCTCTATGAATTCTGCACCACGCACCCTCCAGCAGCTGTCAGAAGCACTGCAGTCAGCATGGCTCCACATACCTGTGAACACCTTCCAGCATCTTATTGAGTTACTCCCAGCCCGTCTAGCTGCTGTCCGCGCTGCACACGGCGGTTAATCTGGATATTGGCTGGTAGTCGCAATAATGTGACTCAACCGTGTATATACACTGGTGTCCAAAACCTAAGGACAAACACTATTTCGAAAGGTTACAACCCCAAAATCAGACGCAACCGCTTGTGATAATTTGCATAACTAGGGATGTTCAGTAGAAAGTCGGTGCACATGCAAAATGTTGAATCATGCATACAGGGGTCATGTGGTATCACTTAAATGTATAAAAGAGAAAAGGGCATGGTAGGCGACATTTTTTACTCCAGGCTTGGAGGAAATCCAGTGTGTGTAGTATTCCTGTTTTAGTTATAGTCTTGGACTGTGTACCTGACTAGTCATATGATCATATGTAGATGTTCTGTAAAAGCTAGGCAATTATTTTATTCCTAACAAATATGATGACTGTGTATTAGTTAAAATTCCTCAGTTATGGTTAGTATTAATTATTACTTTGTACCAGTTAATGCATAGTGAAAATACAGGGTGTCCAAGAATTATTGGACACATTACAAAATTATATAAAACGAAACATTAAACAGATAGAAAGAAACTGACTGTACTAACTTACAATGTAACTACACGAGTTAATAAATTTTAATGTGAGATCCCTTGGTTGCTCGTCGTAGTACGTCCAAGCGATACTCGATTTCATGCCATGTATTGGCAAGCATCTGAGGAGTTATGGAATTAATAGCAGCTTCGATATGCTGCTTCACTTCCTGCAAATCAGTACAAGGCGTCTGAAAGACACAATCCTTCACATAACCCCACATGAAATAATCCAATGGAGTTAGATCTGGAGAGCGAGGAGGCCACAAAATGGGACCACCATGCCCAATCCATCTGTTGGGGAAATGCTCATTTAGGCACTTACATACACATGTTGACCAATGCGAAGGCGCACCGTCTTGTTGGAAAACGACGTCATATCTTTAGATCTGGGGTATAGCAAAATTTTCTAGCATATCCAAGTAAATGTCACCATTTATGTTTTTTTTCGCAGAAGAAGAAAGGGCCAATCACTTCTCTTTTTGATAGGGCGCCCCACACATTAACTTTTGGAGAATCGTGTTCCAGTTCAATAGCAGCATGAAGCAGTTCACTGCCCCATATCTTACAGTTGTGATGATTCACAATACCTAATACATGAAATGTGGATCCATCACTAAAAATTACAGTACTGAGAAAGTTTTTGTCGTTTTCCACTCGATTCAGCATATCCACAGCGAAATCGTATCGTAGAGTGTGATCATTTACATGCATCTTTTGCACTATTTGAATTTTATAAGCATGAAACTTGAATTTCTTGTGCAAGATATCGTGAACTGTCGATTTCGGAATGCACAGTTCTCTGCTTACTTTACAAACGGATTTCCTGGGGCTTCGTCAGAAACTTTCATTCACTTGGTCAACCGTCTCACCAATGGCGCTAGGCCTACTGGCTCCTCCACGATATTCCACATTGCCAGTTTCTTTAAACTGTTTCATCCACCGCTTAATTGAATTTGTTGACGGAGGATTACAACCATACTCTAAATGGCACCGTCTTTTAACTTTAATGACAGACTTTAATTCTGCAAGCCTTAACACACACATCGCCTTCTGCTATACGGATGACATGACTACTGATTGCGCATTTCTCATAGATTCCTCATCAGGCCACACCTAGCACCATCTATCGGATTATGGGAATAACAATTCTGCGAAACAAAAATATAGAAACCGTGTTATTAATACGTGACGTAGAAAAACAGACAATGCTCATAGTTTTTTTTTTTTTGTATATAATTTTGTAATGTGTCCAATAATTCTTGGATACCTTGTATATTGCCAGGTGTTAGTGATTGCATAGTGAAGTTTACTGGTGCAGTGTTATAGTGAGTCAGTATGGTATGTGGGATTTAGTGTTGCGTAATTGCATTTTGTGGTACTTAATTGATGTTTCCATTTATCATACAAAATGATAATTGTAATATCAGTATACACTAGATTCCAGTTAATTGGGACTCATTAGGGCTAGAACTGTTAACTCACTCAATCTGGTAACAGTTGTTTACCCATGTGGTGGCAAACACAGACCTGTCCACCAACATGAAGCTGGAACCTAGACTCAGTTAGAAGGCAATTTTTTTCCAGCTGTGCAGTGTCCAGTTACTGTGCTTTCATTCCCTCTGCAAGTGGGGTTGTTGATGACTGTCAGTCAACATGAGCACACAATGGGTCACCAACTCCTTAGGCCCATGCATGTGAGTGCCCACTAGATTTTTTGTGCTTTGAAGCATTTCTCTCTGTGCCCTAGTTATAGCCTGCCATTAATTAAGAAATCACAAGCAGCCTGTTGTCCCAGATAGCATGTGCCAACCACTGTTAATCTCATATGTCAACCAGTAGCAATATTTCCTTTTTGGCTTGTTCAGTGGATGTGTGTGTGTGTGCTTTGGACCCTTCCAGCCACACCTTCACTAAGATCAAACTAATACCAAACTCAAACAGCCAACGAGCAGATAGTTCGCTGATAGTTGTTTTCATTTCATTTGTGACAATATAGATACAATGTAATACACATATAACAGATAAATACAAGATATATTTGGAAAGTAAGTACTGTTTGGTAAATGAGAATAGTGATTAGCCTACCTTAAACTACTTTTCTATGTAGTTTCCACCATTATTAAGGCATTTGTCGTAACAGAGCTCTAGTTTTTGTATCCCCTTGTAGAACGGGGTTGCCTGTGAAAACAGCCACTTCTGCACTGCTCCTTTGACTTCATCATCATTGAAGAAATGCCAACCAGCAAAGAACTTCTTCAGATGCAAGAACAGGTTATTGTCACTTGGTGCTAGGTCTGAGCTGTTTGTTTCCAGCCAAATTATATGATGTGTGCTTGAGTCTGTGCAGAAATATGAGGCCGAGCATTGTCACAAAGCAAGACAATGGTGCCAGTAAGCATGCCACACCTTTTCTGGATTTCGTGATGCAGTTTCTCCAGGGTCTCACAATAGGCTGGTGACTTTACTGTTCTGCCATCAGGCAAGAATTCAGCAAGTAAAACTCCTTGCCTGTCCCAAAAACTGTGCACATGATCTTGAGGCTTGAAATTGTCTGCTTGAATTTCCTCCTTTTCAGCGATGAGGTGTGCCACCACTCCATGGACTGCTGCTTTGATTCCAGAGTCACGTGGAACACCCATGTCTTGGTCACCTTTGATGATATGGCTCAAGAACCTATCACTTTGTTCACTGCATTGCATGAGAAAGGTCAACACACTGCCAGCTCACTTGCTTTTGTGCTCCTTTGACAGCAACTTCTGCAATCAACATGAGCACAATTTCTGAAATCCCAAACGATCTGTCACAATTTTGTGGAGAATAGTCCTTGAAATTTGCGGGAAATGCAAAGAAGGTACTGAAATTGGAAAACATCTGTCCTTACAAACTTTTATCTCGACTGTTTTCACCAAATCATCGCTAACCACAGATGGCCAGCCATTCCTCTCCTCGCCGTGCTTGTTCTCAAGACCTTCATTGAACTGTCTGACCCATTTCCTCACCATTCCATCACTCATGGCAGTTTGATAATAGACCTTACAAATCCAATGATGAATGTCAGCCGGTTTCACATTTCTTGCATTCAAATATAAAATTACAGACCTTTTCTCACAGTCGGCGGGCTGCTTGATCTTCTTAAACATGTTAAATGCACAGAACAACATGCAAATATGGTCTGATGTTCTCGTAATGGTGTCTATGGCTTGCCCATAAATGAGGGAAGTCAGTGTGCATGCATGATGTCATGACCACAGCACTACTGCAAAAATGTTCACAAGTGGTACTTACTTTCTAAATATGCCTCTTATAAAAAGAAGTTGTGATGAAACACGCATGTTACATCCCAAAAGCAACTAAAGATATGCAAAAGCTTTCAACCCAACTTGGGTCTTGATTACCTGTAAACAGGAGCTAGACTGGTTGCCAGATTTGGTTTTCAAGTTCTTGATTATAGTTGTTTCCAAACGAAAGGAGGGATTTCCAGATGATGAGGACAAAATAAGGACTGTTGGTATTACAATTTGAAGAAGTGGAAATCTCAGTGCTAACCCAAAAATGTAAAGCCTTTTTATAAACAAAAGGAGCAGTTTTCATGGTATTCTTCCAGAGGCGCACTTCTAAAGTATCAGTGAGAGTGAGTAAAGCCAAGGAAGAGTTAGGTCTACCTTGGGTAATGTCCTTTTTGTGCTCAGCCAAACATTTAGTAATGCTGCAAAGTGTGCTGCCAATGTAAACTGTGGTGCTAGCTGACGTGGAAATAAGAGTTTTGTACATAATAGGAGCATTGAGATGTTCGACTCCATCCAGGAGGATAAGTTTCATGATGGTAGGGTTGGATTTGAAACCAATCAAATATCCATAGGATTTGAAAATTTGTTGCAGCTTGTAGGTGGACTGGTCAAGAAATAGGATACATCCAGCAAATTGAAATTGTCTGTGGACCTCAGAAGAATGGAGAGTAGTGGAATGCTTGATTTCAAACTTTTTGTGAGTTTTTCCACCAACTTACTAGGGAATTAGTGGTAAGCAGCAAGGTTTTAATATTCTTGTATTCAAGGGTTAGAGAAGCTATGCTATTACAGATGATGTTGACACAAGTAATGAAGGAAGTCAGCACAAAAACCTTGCAGGCATGAAAGGTGTGTTAAGGGAAGGGTATGACATTGATATAAGCAGTAGGTTTATGGAAAACAAAACATTCAATTTTGCTACTAACATGTCCAAGGCAAATATCCAGGAAGTTAATGGTATTGTTGTCCTCTTCACGGACAGTAAACTTGATGGAAGGGAAAAGTTTAGTGACTCCTGAGGTGGTGAGCTCAGGTAAATCCTGAAAAGGATTAGGCCAGACTACAAAAAAAAAAAAAAAAAATACTGTATACATATCAAAGCCAGACAGTAGTTGAAAAATCATGCTTATCAATGACAGAATTTTCAATATGTTGCAAGATTTCTGTGAGAAGAGGTGACAGAGAAGATCCCATAGTGACTCCTTGTTGATGGAGATAGAATCTGTTATTGTAGGTGAAGTGACAATTATTCCTTAAAGTACAAAAGCAGTCATACAGATCCTTGTTGGTAAGACTGCCAGGGATATCCACGAGGACCTTGAGTTTATGTACGAGAAGCATATGGAATCAAACAGAAGCACAGAAAAGTTTCTTTTTAGAATGTAACATGCATGTTTCATCACAACCATATTGTGAAAATATGCTTACCTAGGAGTGTTAGTTAATGTGCTTCACAAGTTCCGTACAAGTAAAATTTTTGAAACCTATACTTATCACACTTGCATATTCCATTGTTGTTACATGTATACTAAAATTTTAACTTCTGGCTGTAGAATATTACAATCTACATCAGTAAGTTGTACTTTCATTTATATTTTGTTGTAGGCCAAATGATCTGATTATATTTATAATTGATGTAATGTTAAGCACTCAATCGTAGACATGTACGCCAATGAGCCATTACATTATGACCACCTGCCTAATAAGCTGTAGGATCCCCTTTAGCCCACAGAACAGTGGCCACTTGGTATGGCATCAATTTGATGATGTGGCGATAGGTATGCTGGGCTATCTGATACCATAATGTCAACAGCTGGTCATCCAGTTCCCGTACATTTCAGGGTGGTGGTGATTTAGCGCGAACCCGCTTTCCCAAGTCGAATCACAAATGTTCGATCGGGTTCATGTCAAGTGAATTTGGAGGCCACAGCATTAACAGAAAGTCACCAGTATGTTCCTCAAATCCCTCCTTGACGATTCTGGCAGTGTGGCATGGCATATTATCATGTTGGTAAAGGCCATCACCTGCAGGGAACACTGTTGCCATGAATGGTTCAACTTGGGCTGCAACGATGTCCAGATGCCTAACAGCTGTCAGGGATTGTGCTATTTGGATAATGGGGCTTAAAGTGTCCCAAGAAAGCATTGCCCACAGCATAACACTTGCCAGCCTGTGTCCGCCCAACAGTGCATCCAGGTGCCAAAGCCTCCATTGGTAATTGGCATATCCGTACTCGGCCATCTACGTGATGCACCAGGAATCTTGATTCATCAGACCGGGCCTTTTTCTTCCAATTTTCCATGGTCCAAACTCGACGATGTTAAGCCCATTTCATGCGTTGTTGGCGATGACGTGCAGTGAGCATGGGGACCCGGCTGAGTCTTCAGCTACTCAGGCCCATGCGCAGAAGCCTGCGGTGAACTGCATGCTATGACACATTGCCCTGATCACCACTGTTGCAGCTGTGGGTGATTTGTCACATTGTTGCCTCTGCTGTCGCTGTGAAAGCACAAAGGAAAAGTTTTTCTACAAACCTTATCAACTTCTTGTTATGAAATAAAACGCCGTCTTTACTCCCCTAGCTGTCATCAATAAGCTGCGGATGACACGTGGCTGGACGACAGTTCGTGGTTTGTCCATCTGTGCTCCACTTTTGATACGTACTCACTACAGTGGCATGGGCACAGCCCACAAGCCGCGCCGTTTCTGAGATCATAGTTCTGAGGTGCCGTGCCATCACAATTTGTCCGTTATCAAACTCTGACAAATCGGCAGCTTTTCCCATTGTGACTCCAAACCCTCTACTAACCGAAAGCTGGTCCTCGGGTTGTATATATACTGCTCTGTGAATTTCACCTGCGCGACCGTTCGGTCTCCAGGCGTGCTCATTTCTCTAGACTGGGGGTGGTCATAATGTAATGGCAAATTGGTGTATGTTATTAATGGTATTGTCAAGTAGAGACGACTATTTCATTTTTGAAACTGTATGTCAAGACACCCACCTCACCATGTAATATTCATCTGTACTAAGACTTTCACATTTTTTAATCATTGAAGAAATGGGCTTCTAAAAGTTAACCACATAAGAAGAGGCAGCTATAAAATGAGCACAGAAAAATGCAGACTCCCTCTCTCTTTCTCTCTCTGTATATACAGGGTTACAAGGAAAGTCCTTGATCAGGCCAATATCTCACAAACTATGGCAGTTAGCGATTTACTTTGTGTGCAGTTGTATAGGAAACCCCCTATGTGCACACAATAACACCACAAGGGATCCCAGGGATCCCCCCCTTGCAGATAGGGCAAAAAAGTAAATTACAAACTTATTCAGCAAGGCAAAAATAGTACATAAATGTTTTTGTCCCATAACAAAAGATGGAAGGGGACCGGGAATGTGGCCCCAAGAAAAGCACAACATCCGGAAGCAACAACAGAGTATTTAAACAAGAACTTAGAACTTATCTAAACTGGTAAGTTCTAAGTAAATAAAAGCACAAAGGAAACATTTTCATACAAACCTTATCAACAGTTCTTGTTCTGAAATAAAACGCAGTTCATTGACATATTCAATGTCAGACTTTGATCTCCAATACAGTAAAAAATACACTGAGTCAAGGAGAAATAGCATGAAGTGGCAAAACACTCATCCAGTAGGGAAACTGTATGCACATCTAATTGACTTGCGTATGTGGAAAAGCTTTCGACTTTCTGTCACTGGTTCACGAAGTGTTGGCATACCAACCACGCATATCATTTTTGTATTCTGACGACAGAGCAGAAAGCACATTTGAAATCCATGCAAATATGCTTCTGACGCAGCGACTCAGGTAGCTTTCTGCTTTTTTCGCATTTGGAGAGTCCCCTTCCATCTATTGTTATGGGATAAAAATATTTATGTACTATTTTTGCCTAAAGTTTGTAATTGACTTTTTTGCCCTATCTGCAAATGGGGGCATGATAGCCCCCTCAACCCATCCAAAGAAGGGGGTGAGAGGGGATCCTTCGTGGTGTTACTGTGTGTGCCATTGGGGGTTTCCTATACAACTGCACAAGAAGTAAATCGCTAACTGCCATAGTTCGTGAGATATTGGCCTGATCACGGACTTTCCTTGTAACCCTGTATAGCAGCTTGCACTGGCTTTTTTAAATGTTTTTGCCAGCTTATTTGCCAAATTCAGTTTTTTCGCCAAAGTATTGTAACAGTACAAAAAGGTAATGAATGGCCCAAACTTTTTTTCATCACCAAAATGATTTCTTTTTCACAAATTGCGAAGAATGCGATCAGCAGTGTAACCTCTGTGTGTGCATATATATCATCATCAACCATTATCAGTCCACTGCTGGACGAAGGTCTCTCCAAGCCTCTTCCACAACGGTCTGTCTTGTGCCAGTCTCCACCATGTTACTCCCGCATACTTTCAAATTTCATTCACCCATCTCTCATGTGGTCTTCTTCTGGGTCTTTCCCTGTCCCTTGGAATCCAATCTAAAATTTCGACTGTTCATTGTTGGTCTGTCCTTCTGGCAGTATGTCCAGCCCATTGCCATTTCAGGGATTTTACTCTGATCATGGTGTCTTCCACTCTTGTCATTTTTCTGATCCACAAGTTCCTCTTCTTATCTCTCCTGGTTACACCAAGCATGCACCTCTCCAAGCTGCTTTGAGTTGTCTGCAGCCTTTGTATGTATCTTTTAGTTAAGGTCCACGTCTCTGCACCATACGTAAGCACTGGAAGGATGCATTGATCAAACACTTTTCTTTTAAGACATAATGGCATATTGCTCTTGTATATGTAATAAGCATGTGGGAGCAACATAGAGGAGATAGGCTCAAGACAGTTGTGGAAGAAAATTGGAGAGACCATCCAGCAGTGTATTGATAATGGTTGACGATGATATATATATATATATATATAGTCCTTTTAAAACTTAATCAGTGTCCCCTGGTAGAGTTATTTGTGTTGTGTGTATATATGTTGAGCCATCAGTAACCCTTACCTAGACTAATGGTATTTGAATCTGTACCTGGGTGTTTATTCTTTCAACTGCTCCAAGCCAATAGGTGTTCATTTTTTTCAACTGCTACCACTAACTCACATAGAAATAACTGGACTTCCAGTTATTTGGGGAGTATAACAACATCCCCACAGGTATTGTGACCAAGCAACTGACTATAATGATGTGTAATTTAAACACCACAGGGTGCAGGTGTTTATTCAGCTGTTGAGGAGTGGTAACCTCAGTGTTCAAGATGACATTTTTCAATGTGATGACTCCTTTTAATTTTCCTGTTTTGTTTGACAGTACTCATCTCATTTGTAGACTACAGAGATTGTTGTGATTGTGTGCCAGGACCACAGCTGTGTTTGTTGTTCTCTTTCTTTATTTCCATATGTACTTGTCCTGTTATTTTCCAGGTCTCATTTAGCTGGGTCTACCTGCATGTTTGCCATGTATGGTGACCCATAATGTGTGAAAGAGGGTTGCTTGAAGGCAGGGTTTTGTTGTCTCCAGCAACCAACACTTTACCTTTTATTTCACCCTAAACCAGGCAACTAGGAACAAACACACTTTTAGTGAATCAAGTTTTTGGCTAACCCTGGATCCATGTCCTGTATCATCCAGGGCTTGCTTGCAGGCCCTGACTCTCCCTTTATTGGGAGGGGTGGAGGGCTCGATGGGGAGCAGATTGGTAGATAAAACTTACCTTTTCATCACATCCAGGAATGTTTCCCGTGATGCTAAACCTAAACACCCTGTTGGTGAGCAGACTTGCTTTTTGAACAAAAAAAAACTAATTCCTGAGTCTTCTGGTGTGCTCTTTTATGTTATTCATTCTTTGAATTCACAGTCAAACTGCATGCTCACCTTTCTGAATAAATAAAACAATCTAAGCAGTTACTGCCCTACCAAAGAACATCAAGAAGCTCCAATCTAGTGATATTCTGGTGGGGATCTTCAGTCCTAGGCATGGACCCATGCTTTTGCAGAACCCCAAATTATTGGCTGTCCCAGTACAAGTAGCTGCTCATAAATGCCTCAGTTTCTCATAAAGTGTGATGTCTTCATATGTCCTTGCTATAACTGTACAGAGGAAGAACTGCTTGAGAAGCTTGGAGCACAAGGGATTATTGCCATACACCATATCCAGTTGAAACAGGATGGAAAGCTTATCCCTTCTTAAGACCTGATCCTGACTTTTACTATACTAACCTTTCCAAAGTCCATCAGAGCAGGTTGTCTGCACTTAGTGGTATGCTCAAACATATCAAATACACTTTCGTACTTTATGTGTCAGTTACGATGAGCACTTCCATCGGACCCTGGTGTTGATACTTAGTTTCGTAAACCCACCTGTAACTTTCCAGCAATTGATTTGGGATAGGTTTGCTGTCAGTGTATGCCAACTAGTTCTGAAATAGTGTGTGACAACCTCTGTGGCACTGCCCATTTCCCTATCATTCTTTTTTTGTGTAAGAGTTGACTGATGCTGCAGTTATTGAGTGCATTGTTTATGCAGCTGATTTTTGTTATTCTCAGGACCTCGACCAAGCTCCAATGACACTGGAAACCTTGACAGAACCCTGAATACAGCACTTCAAGGAGAGTTCAGCGTAAGACTTGGAAAAATTCGGGCATTACCCAACTGATGTGAATCTGGTTACCTTTACTACACATGCTGTGTCCTGTGCTTAACTGGTTTAGCGAGACTGAATTATGGGCTCATTATATGTCCAACAACTCATACACCAGTTCCAAGGTCATGTGGGACAAGATACAAAAGATCCATGGAAACTAAAGTTCTCATCAGATGTCCATTGTCATGAATAGTGGGCAGACTTGTGCTAATATCCCAAATATTGCATATTGTGTGGTTGTAGTTTTTAATATGATTTCTGGTGATAGAGCATATCTGGCTTCGTTCCATCAGGTGAAGGCTCAGGCAAAATGCCAGAAACTGCCCTTTATGCAGCCTGAACATAAGTCCTTTCATGCTGATCAAATTGAAGGTGTGTCTTCATTGGTCTAGCAACATCTAACAGCTTAATGCCATCCACTGATATGCTATAGCATCTGTCACAGTTATCTTTGGAGAGTATGTTATCGTGTTCAACAGGATTTGGGCAGTGCATCATTTCTTGAATTCTTGGTGCATGTCTTTTGTCCTGAGTTTTCCAAAGCCTTGAAGCTTTCCACAAGTTACTGCCATATTGGGCTCACTAGTTGTGTCCAAAGTTATGGAACACATGGTTAATCCCCTCTTCCTTACCAAGAAAGTTGAAATGTCTGTTCATCATCACAAAGCAGCTTTTGTCATTGTTCACCTTGTGATCTATGAAACATCCATGCGTAGGACATATGTATGAAGCCAGCATCTGATTTTCATGTTGTTTTTTTGTTCTTTTTTTACATTGAAAAGACCTATGGCCATACATGATGGCTTTGTACTGTGCATAAACTTTGCAAGTCTGGGCTGTGGCTAATGGCCATGCAAGGATGGCTTTGTACTTTGCATAAACTTTGCAAGTGTGGGCTGTGGGTAATGGCCATGCAGGATGGCTTAGTACTGTGCATAAACTTTGCAAGTGTGGGCTATGGGTAAACTCCCCACTTTTATTACTGGGTTTCTTAGTGGTTGGGTGCTGCAGGTGTACCTTGGTCCAATGGTGTTCACACCTCTCACACAAGACCATGGTGTCCCCTCAAAGCAACATTCTATGTGACATTCTTCATTCTTCACATTGATACAGTCGTTCATTAACTACCTTCTGCCACGTCCAGTACTCTGCTTGTAGATAAGTTACATGTCTTTTGCCTGCTTTCAAGCATGGATTTCATTGGACGTGAGCTGCAGTCAACTGTTAACAAGATCACTGCACTGCTTTGACATCCAATAATGAATTTGTTCTGTCTGCTGGAAAGACCACTTTCTGTCACACATACTCCATCCCAACCCTGAGTGGCAGTTGGGTTCTTCAGCCATGCCAGTTTGGTTGGAGACGGTGTTCTTGAGTCTTACTGTCAACCGTGAGCTCTCTTTCACTTCAGGGAATTGCTGAGATTTATCTAGTATCAGACACTCTCCTGTGAAGAGGATGATGACCATCCCAACATGTGCCATGTGAGACATGCGCTGATATTACGTGGCCGCCCCATTGGCGCAGTGGTCTAAGGCGCTGGCCTTTGATCATTCGTCCGTAAGGGGTCCGGGTTCGAATCCCGGTCAGGCATGGATGTTGTGTTTATCTTACGGCACTGGCTCTCTCCCTTCCCTGGAACCAGTGACCCTAAATTAGGGACGGGCGACTGCTTATAGCCCATTGAGTTGCTCACGGTGGTCGTTAAACCTCCAATCAAAAAAAAAAAAAAAAAAGATATTACGTGAGGCTGGTTCTCGGGCCCATTTCTGCTGGATGACCAGCGATGTAGGGATTTGTGGGAAGCTGTCTGCTGCTGTTGCCAGCTCCATTTCCAGCACTGATTAGTCACTGCTTTGCCACTGTACCACCACAAGCTATGTTATGTTGTTTAGGAACATGTTAAGCCTACATGGAAAGCTCTGTAAAATCAACAGGTAGGTGGGAAATTGCATTGTATTAAGCCAGTTTCTGGACTCTATCCTTCAAGCTGTTGCCACACAGAAACAGAGAGAAAAAAGCAATAGAACAAGTTTGTTGGAAATTAATTAATTTTTAAATGGTCTTTGAAAAAAAAAATGTGCTTGATACCATGTTGGTATACAAGGTTGAAGATGATGATTATTATCTGTTTCTGCCCCCTTTTCAATTTTTAAAAGAGCTGCCAAATTTGGGTTATGAATCCTGAAGATTTTTGCACAATATTAATTTTTTATGCCTTTCTTTTAAATAGCTGTTAAAGTTTTTATTCCGCTTTTTGGTTGAAATTAGATCATGATTCCAAAACATTTCTTTTCAGTCTTAACAACAATGGAGTCAAATTTGTTGCTCCTAAGAAACTGGAGTTGGGATTTACATCTGTCTTCCATAAGCCTCTTGACTGGAATTTTTTACCAATTGCCATATTAATGAATCCATGATCAAGTTGTAGTTTAGTAATAAACCGGAACTGATCAGATGTGTTTGGTACCACCTAATAGGTGGTTTCTACTGCCTTAGCTGACACTGTGTTTGTACCACCTAATAAGTGGTTTCTACTGCTGTAGCTAACCCTGTTAAACCTTTTTTTTTCTTGCAATAGTTATTAGTTTTTCTAGAGTTTGTCATGTGGATGACAGGCAACGATGGCACACTGCCACATTTGAAGTGTTCAAAATTAAAGTGTAAAATGCTTAAAAATAACTTTTCATAGCAGTGGTGCAGTAGTATGATAGCTGCATTTTATGGATTTTTTTTTGCCATGTGCATTATACAAAAGTCACTCCCTTTCAGGATGTCGCCAAAGAGTTCCTTCGTTGCAAAGAAGAGGGTTCTACGAGGTTAGACCTAAGCAAATCAAATGTGAGTAGTATTTTCTGTTTTATTGAAATATTTTATTACTCTGAAAGTAGATTTTTGAATTTTAAGAAATAGTGTTTTGTAGTCATGGGGATATAGTTTTTATGTGAAATAGCCTTCACTTTTATTTTTTGTGAAAGTAACTTTTTAAGTCTCATACTATGCTAAATTTTGAATATTTTTCATTTTTCAAATAAATTTGGTAAAAATTATGCACCTGTCACATGTCAATAATAAAATGAGGTTTGACCTGTGGAGGAAAATAAAAAAGTACTAGGAGTAACTTAATCTGCAAGTCTGAACGTGTATGCACCCCAAAAATGTAGCCACTGTGAGACATATGAACAAGTAGAACTACAGTGAAAAAAATAATACATACACACAATATTCATAAAATATGTATGTCAAAATATAAGTATGATGAGATTTTTAAATAATCTGAAACATATGATTTAGTAGCATTGTGGTCTCTCACACATTAATGCACGGTGGAACTGCATATTGTGTTTGAGTGGTGTATGTTCTTAAAATGTAAAATTGAAAAGAAGTGTAAGTGCTTTTAGAGAAATTAATTCAGTACTAGTTCACCAATGCCTTTGGTCATTTCAATGTTACACTTGCCTTAAGTTAAATGAAACAGAATAGTGCAAGATGTCTGCTAAGGATGTTTCAGAAAACTACTTGTTCTCTGCTAGTGAACATGTACTGAATATCAGTGATTTTTTGCATAGTGTAAGGCACATTGTATTATGCACCGTGTAAAGGAGAACTGTGCATTCTTTGAAGAACATTTATAGACTAGCGTTGGTATATCCCCCAAAATCGCATTTCATGGTTTTTCTCATCTGTATACAGTTGCAGGAGTGAAGATTTGCTACTATAATTAAAGTTGTTATAGGATTCACAAAATTATATTGTGAATGTAGATGATTTGGTTAGTACTCCTTTGAGTTATAGTAAAGTCATGGTGTAAATTCTGTTATTCACATCAAATTATTAGATGCTGTTCAGCTGTCAAAAGTTCTTTGGAAATTATCAGTTAGAAGCAGTTACTTCTTGAAGGACCATTTCAAAAAGTTTTTTAGTTTAAAACTGATTAAAAGGTGAATAAAAGCACCTATCAATAGCTTCAAGAATGCAATGGTCAAGGCCATGCAGAGTTGTGCACTAATAATGTAAAGTCCTTGTCATCTTCATGGTAGAGTGTCCAGATAAAAATTTGCACTTCACATATAGAAATGTACTTACTCAAAAACTTTGACAGTCAATACTTATATTGCAAAGTATGCACATGCTTGTTCAAGATTTAGTACCCCTTTTTCTGCGAGGTGTTCAATCCCACCATGGTACCATATCTTTGGCTTAGAGGCGAAGAACTCTCAACACTGATGTTCAATGTTGTCTGTATCAGTAAAGCTCCTACCATAGTGAGAGAACTGTGCCATCACTTAAAACAGGTGATAATCAAAAGGGGCAAGTTTGGGGCTGTATTCTGGGTGTGGCAGGAGCTTAAGTACATCAAGTTCACGAAGCTTTACCTGGGTCCAGATGGTGTCATGAGGCTTTGCATCATCCTGTTAAAGGAGCCCCCACTTTTGGTTGACTAAAGCAGCATATTGTTGCTTCAGTTTTTCATACACACATTCCAGCTACTTGGAATACAGTTTAGTGTTGATTGATAGCCCAGCTATTTGAAATGAGCTAAAAGTGAATCACATCCTCTTTAATTTCACCAGATACACAGAATGACTGAATGTCTGCATTTGGGAACATGTAATGTTTTTTACCCAGGTCCAACCACTGGTTCAGATTTAACTGAATTGCACAGGTAGATCTACTTCTCATCCCAAGTAACTATCCTCTTGATGAATGGAGTGCCACTTGGATTCTTGAACAGTTCCTTGAAAACATTAATGCTTCATCTACCCTGAGCTCAGATCAATTGCCTTCTCTTGCCATTGTCTTGTAGGCCTTTCCAAGCTTCTGAAGGTGGTCAGCAATGGTTGATGTGGAAACTCCTGGTTCAGCTGGAAATTTATGGGTGCTGGATGTTGGATTTGCTTCAACGCCTATGAACGAGCAGGGCATTTGAATCAACCACAGAGGGCTTTCCCAAACCTTTCTTTCTCTGCACAGGCTTATGTTGCCAGCCACTAATTTCTTGGACCAGATTTGCACTGTTCCTGTGATCGTAACACCTTCGTCTTTGACTTTGTTTATTTTTCAGTCTGCTTCAGTCACTTTTAAACCCTTACTTCCAGTATTGGCACAACAGAACCAACATTTCAAACTTCATAGCCAGTTTGTACAGCACATAAGTGTTCAGTGCATGCTGCAAAACATGTTAACCACTTCCCGACACAAGCTTTTATATGATCTGCAGCACTGACAACCTAATCGTCTTAAACTATGCAAATTAGTGACACCAAAGAACAGAATACAAAAGCTTAATTTTTTTCCAGACATTTCTATAATTGCTGCAGAAAATGAACAAGCATTTGCTATCAAAATGTAATAGGAAACCAGGTAGTGGGTTCTTAACACAGATAAAAGTTTATTCAACAGATGGAGTGAGGTCTCTAGCAATTCTTACACCCTGATGTTAGAAAACATATGATTTAGCTGTCGTGAACCACTAGTAAAAATTTCACAAAATAATTCTCACTCATGTTGGAGATATCAGACTGAATAGGAATTTTCTTGAGTCCCATGTACTTACTCTGTTGTCATAGTGCCATAATATTGCCATGCATTGATGTTTAGGGCAATTAATGGATTTCTTTTTGTGACCCTCTTTCTGAATTTTCTTCTTTTCATTTTTTATTAATTCTTGCCATGGTATTGGGATTTCTATCAGATAATCATTTTTACTGTTAAGGTTTTTCTTTTTTTTTTAATTACTATGATTGAGGCAGAAAGGATTTCATCAGTGTGTTTTCTTTGCTATATTATATGAGGCAAATATTGTTGCAATGTTGCCCAGACCATGGCTAGAGCTAATACAAAATGAGAAGGATAAAATTCACAGAAGTAAGAAAAGAAATCTGTTAATTACCCTGAACGTCAACTGATGTTGATACCATGACACTACAGCTACAGAGAACAGATGACTCAGGGAGTCCCATATTCAGTCTAATACCTTCGACACACAAGTGAGGATCATTTCACAGGCTTCTCGATGATGGCTGCTGATAGCCAAAATGTATATGTTGACTGGTGCCAGATTTCCAGAGAACTTACCAGAAACCTCAATCCATCTGTTAAAATATATTTTTCACCTGTGTTTAAGAAGATCCCACTAACAGGCCATGTATTGCATTTGGATAGCCAGCAGTTATTTGTTTTCTTCAGCAACTACATGAACGACAATGACATCACATTTAATAGTGTATGGCTGTGATCACTAGATTTAGATGTACTCTCTTTTGTGACTGACAAATTAATGTGATGGTGAAATGAAGATAACTACTACTTTTGCAGCTTATGCAGACTGCCATGCCATCTTTTGAGTTTTTCAATGTAACCTGTAACGTGTCGCCGTTCAAATCAATCAGGAATGCACAGTATTGAAGATAAAGTACTTCTTACCTTACATTCAATTTTTGAACGACGGTTCTTGGGTGCCGTGTGTTGAGGTCGTTATATCAATTAACAATAGCAAATTAATCCACATTCCTCCGAAGTTGACACGAATCACTCAAGAGGCAGTAATAAACATCAAACCTACATTTAATACATGACACAGATGGCCGACCGCTCACATACTAAAGATACATAACATAAAACACCGGCATTTTTTTCATCGTGAGTTCCATCGTGTTCAAAACACTCGAGTTCTCTTTTCCCATGGGGCGACAGCGCCCTCTATCAGAAACAGTTTTGACAGCTGCTCGTATTTTATTTATTTTTTCTCTTCAGCTGTTCCTCTTCCGACATAAACCAATAGATATAAGTTTGTTTCTCCTTTTGCCTTCAAGTCTTCTAAAAGTGGCGTCAGTTGTGAAACCACAACTTTTAGTACTAGCTGTGATTTGACTGCTATAATACATATACATGTACATTTATAAAAAGTGGGCGCTACATCTGCATTTCATTACACTCAGCTAGTCATTGCAGATTCAATGTTTTAGGGAGAGCATTTTGTCTGCACTCTCTGCTTACATGCTTGTAAACTGAAGGTGAAGTGTTCAAATGTGTTGAATTCCAAAGTTGCTCTCTGGTGCTTCCTTGGAAGTAAATAAGTATTGAATTTTCTTTATTCTAGCCTTCTTTTGTATGATCAAAGCTGGGCTATGGCTGTTTATGTGTTGGCTTGAGATTCCATCCTAAATACATTGGATCCATTTGTTACTAAACACTGTTTCTGGATACAGGAACCTTGCATATTTTCTTCTGTCTCTGTTCTGTACATTGAAAACTGCAATTTTCGATTCATTATGTGGAGCAGTCAAGCTGAAGTATGTCAAATTATCCACTACGCAAGTCAGTTTTCACTCCACAGTTTGTGTATATTTTTGGAAATCAACTGTTGTGTTTTTCTGTGTATGGGATGTGTATGTCCACCATAGTACAGGGTTGAGATGGTTAGCATGACCAGAAGCACTGAAGAGCCATCATAGATATTATTGTAGGCCACCGCTGTTTTTTTTTCTCTCTCTCTGTCTTGTTTAAATATTTAATCTGTGTATCTGCAACCCTATGCTGAGTACCACAGAGCCATCCTTAGCAGCCATGGGGCTGGGTGTGAACCTAGCCACGGGGCTGTTTGCTTTTAACACTTCACCCTATGCTAGACTTAAAACATAGTTTATTACAGTTATCTGTACAGTTTAATGAGACGTCAAGACGTTTGAAAATTAACCAATAATGAAAGACAGCATTTTAAATTTTTTGAACACTACTGATATTTTGCAGTGTCTTCTAAATGATGTAGATAAAACAAGCACACCAGCATACACCCTTCCCTTACAGAGGCTCCGTCTCTACCTATTATGGGACAGTACTTACATTATAGAACTCACCTTATAAGAACTGGACTTTTCTTGCTTTTATCCCAGCAAAGTCAGCTATTAAATCATCAAACATTATTTTGCTTGCTTCATCATGTTCAATTGAAGTTGCTAAAGACAATCTTTCTTGAGACATGACAGATCTTAAATAAGATTTAATCAGGTGAGAAGCTCTTTCTATGCTTGCCACCGTTACTGGGATAGTAAGTAATATCCTGTGGGCAATGAAGGCATTAGGGAAAGGATTCTGAATCTTATTAACGTATCTTAAAGCATCGGCTGCAGTTTTGACATCAGATGGAAGTAACTCGCGTGGCGCAATTTTTTTCAATAACTATCAGTGCATGGTGCACGTTGAAAGATGTGGCTTCAATACTAATGTTTTGCTAGATATAATATTGTAGTTTGTTGCCGATATTTGGGTAAATATAAATTCAGCACTTGATATAAAAAAAAAAAAAGAGAATTATTTAAAAAATAAAATTAGAATAATTGAAAATAAGAAATTCGCTCCCTCGCTCTCTCTCCCTCTCTCATTTTATTTCTTTTTTTTTCTTAGGGTGTGAGTGCGGGGCCCTGTGTGACCGCACCTGTTGCACTGCACACCCCTAAGGGCGGCTCTGGAGCACCACTTCCTTCATCACATTTTAATTCCAGTCTTCAGTGGTGAATCAAAATCTACTACTGGTAATGTGGGTTCAACATTTGAATGTGTTGGTAACATTTATGCAGAGAAGTTAGATATGGACATTGAGGAAAGACTTCTAATCTGGTTCTGTTGAATCTTACCCACCCTTGTATTGGGATCTACAGAGTTTGCATGTGCCCAGGAATTTTTGGAAAATTCCTGGAATTTGATTTTGCTTTTTCCCAGGCCTTGAAAGTCCTTGACTTTTGTGAAAGGTCCTGGAATTTTTTCTTGCAATGAAAAAAAAAAAAAATGGTTGAAATGTTTGAATTGATTGCGTCACTTTGTTTGTTCTAGCTTCCTGTGGTGTCTGCTCACGATGACATCACTTTCTCCCTTGGAATGTGAAGATGTGATGTCTCTTATCTCATGTGACACTGCAATGCAAGATGTTTGAGGGCCTTATTTCTAGTGGCTTTCAAGGCCTGTGGAAAAGCACGGTTGGTCATTTTGCTGGCAAAAAGGTTTTTTCAATGGGACAGTGGCGAAAACTGGTAAAAACCAGGCAAAAATGGAAAAAAACAGACAAAAATGGCAAAATGGAAAATACATTAGACTAAACACAATAATGCACTTTACATAGCAATGATTTATAGTCATATCAACAGTAAAATATATATCACACAGTATCATTTATTAATTTTGTTAATTAAAACATAATTTAAAATACAGGGTGTTTCATAAAGAAGTATACTGTTTCAACACACTATAAAACAAGAACAATGTAAGATATTTTATGTCACCTGTAACAGAATTGTAGGGGAATGTTTTAAGTTTTTTAGAGACAGTCACAGATGTTCTATGTGTGCACCATTATAGTCACACGACACACGTCGAACCGGTAATCCATTTCCGCCCAAACGCGAGGTAAGATATCTGAATCAAGTGCAGTGATAGTGGCTGTGATACGCTGTTTCAGCTCCACTAGATCAACAGGAAGGGGAGGGGTGAATACCTTGTCCTTTACATACCCCCACAGGAAAAAGTCACTAGGTGTTAAGTCAGGACTTCTAGGTGGACATTGGGTCAGTGGCATGGTGTAGTTCATGGCTCGTCCAATCCATTAATGAGGAAGATGTTCATTGAGATAATCTCACACGTCACCTAACCAGTGTGGTGGTACACCATCCAATTGGAGAATAAAGTTGTCACTGTCGTCCTGCAAGTGCGACATCAACCAAAGACTTAACATATCCAGAAAAGAGCCTCCCGTGACAGTTTTCTCGTGAAAAAGAAGGGGCCGTACACTTTCTTTTTGGACACAGCACAGAACACATTTACCTTAGGGGAATCTCGCACATGTTGCGCTGTAAATCTGGGATTGTCCGTTCTCCAAAAGTGAACGTTGTGCTTGTTTATCTGACCACTCACGTGAAATGTAGCTTCATCGGTGAAAACTAAGTGATCAGCAAAATCGTCATTTTCAAAACAGTGCTGCATTTTGGCGCAAAATTCAAAGCGCTTTGTCTTGTCAAGGTCAGTGAGATTTTGCAACATCTGCACTTTGTATGGAATAATTTTCAGCTTCTTTCTCAAAATTCTCCAGACAATGGGCTGTGAAATCTGCACTTCACGACTCACCCTTCGCGTTGATTTTCCCGGGCTTCATTGAATGGCGGTGCTAACACTATTGACGACTTCTTCCGACACACGCGGTCGTCCAGGGCTTTTAAGTTTGCACAAACAGCCCGTAGTTTCAAATTTTTATGCCAATCGTAAATAGATTTTCTGGTTGGAGGTTCTTTTCTGAATCGTGATCAAAAATGCCGTTGCACAACAGTAACAGATTCCGTTTTGCTCAATTCAAGAACACAAAACGCCTTCTCCACTGCAGACGCTGCCATTTTGACTGACTAGTCACGTGACACGCACGCTATCGCCTACATCACTTCCCTCAGTAGCGGGACACAGACTTTATGAGTATATCTACCTAACGGTTCGCAGTTGTGGTCTGTGTCTTCAACTGTTACTGTTTTGCAGCATCTGGAAACTGTATACATCTTTATGAATCAGGGTGTACAATGTATGTAGAATAGTTTCAGTGTTGAAAAAAATTTAGTGGTCCAACTGATTACTGAAGTATGAAATGTGCCTTTGTATCCTTAAAATGAAATTTGAATTTAAAAAATAGAATCTGTTTCATTTATTTCAATTATATATATATATTTTAATTTATATTTCTTATTTGTGCATGGGCTGTAAGATTTGTTAGTTCATCTTCATCAAATTGGGTGTGAATTTTTGGATTTTGAAATGTTATTAAAAATTAATTTCTCAGTATAAACACAAGCAGTTTGTTAATAGCTTTTGATTTTGATTATTGTTTTGAATGAGGGAATGAATGATTTTCATCCCTATTACTTGGTAAACAAAATTATACCTTTATACATACACACTAAGCTGTTCTCTGGGATTCAGATGTTAGCTTCACAAAGAAAAAACAAACTGCCAGATAATTTTTAACTGATTATTTACTTACTGTTGCTGTATCAAACTTCTCCATTTACAGTGGTCTTGACATACAACTCGAGCTTCGACATCCATCACACAATGCACACAAGATCTTCTATATTTCATACTCATGAGTTTTTTCTCATGCAGACACTCCTGAATCTGATCCTCCCATGACATCCTTGGCCTTCCTCTGCCTTTCCTTCCTGCCACTTGGGCTAAAAATTTTCTTAGTAAGCATCTCATCACTCATTCTTTCAACATGGCCAAACCACTGAAGCATCTAACAACATTTTGCTTCACATTACACAACTGCAACATATCTTCATTCCTCACACAATCAGAACGTGTCTTGCCACAAACCCCCCATAAGTAACACATTTCTCCAGCACATAAACAACTCCTGTGATTCTTCTGTAGTACCCAGGTTTCACTGCCATACATCAGAGTAGGAACAATTACACTTTCATATTTTGTACTCATATTTCCTTAGTTTCAAAGTGATAAAAATGTATTTTATGTCCAAAAATAATACTTAACTCTTAAATCAAGGTTTAAAAATTAAATTTTTTTCTTTTTCCTTTAAAGTCATTTGTTGAAAACAAAAAAATAACTTGATTATATGTCCCATAAATAAACACAGTAAATCCCTATTTTTGCTGGGACGGTTTTTACCGCATTTTTTCCCGCCTTTGGCAAAAACTTGCTGACAATGGGAAAAAGCTATATACCAGTTGTTTGCAGTTGGAGTCACAACAGCATGTGGAAACCTTTCTGTGAGTCCAAGGTGGCAGTTTCTTCTAGCACATGCTTTCCTCGTGGAAGGGGGTTGACATCTGGCCTGCCTGCCACCAGTGTACATGGGAGTAGATAGATGACTGTGGAATAGAAAATCATCAGTGCCATGGTAAAATTGTTTTGCATTATTGTCATTTTGCAGTTCCAGCAATTTTTATAAAGGGAAATTTTGCTACTTCATTGAAGATGTAACACATACTGAAGAACACTATAACAGTGGAATCCATAGGATTTTATAAAAAATTCTAAATGCATAGTAAATGTCACCCCACTTTGCAAAATATCAATAGTAAATGTCACCCCACTTTGCAAACAGTGACCAGTTCAGCCACTGATATTAGACTTACTGAGCTGACTCTCACTGGCATTGTGGTTCATTTAATTTGCCCAAAGTCAGGACTCTGCACCAGGCATTCTACTTCGATTAATATATGTTCATGTGTGAACCTGTCCATATCAGCACCTGTAGAGTGGCATAGAGCCATTATCCTTTGAAACAAATATGGGTCTCTGACAGCGAATCACCACATTTTACGGAGTATGGAATTGACCTAGATATTAATGTAGACTTTGACATTCACAGCTATTGACACTGTCTTCAAAGTTCTGTCACTATACCAATAAGAAAAACATTCCATTTTTCCACCTTCCCTGAACTTCATCGCTACACCCACACTTGCCACCCATCTGATCAAAATAAGGTGTAGTATGATTTATCATTCTAGAATACCAATTTCTACCACCGTAGGTAGCTACAGAGTTGTATAAAAATAAAATGTATCTGCATACACAACCATTTAACCAGAAATTTGCTGCAAACCCGCGAATCACAATAACAATAGAATAAGATAATTTAAAGAAAAAATTAATGAAACAATAAATAATTATTATAACATTACAGATTCCAGTGAGGACAGAATAATTACATTACAACTGAATGTGCAGCAATATGTGTAATGGACCTTTAGGGCAAAATATTAAAATAATGGACTATGAACCTTAAAAAACAAAACAATAGACTAATCAAAGAAAGTGTTTGTATCTAGAAAAAACATTTCCATTAATGATCCTTCAGAAATTAGAAATACCATTACAAAGGTACTCTTTGTTTAACCCTAATTAGAAATACCATTTTCAACAACTTAATTCAAAAATAGTGGACTTACAAAATACACAAGGAAAAGAATTTAATTTAATAATTGACAACTGCAAGAAGAACCTGGCAATAAAATTTAAATTCTTTCTGTGTAAACAATTCTTTTGATACAGTTCCTGTATATTGAGAACAGGCCTTAATGAAATCTAGAATCCAGAAATGTCTGAAAAAGCAAAACAACTCAGAAGATGTGAAAAATAATTGAAAGTTCTTCAAGTTAAAATAGAAATAAATATATTTATCTGAGCAAAGTCTTGATTAAGTGTTTTAAGTGTTGTAAATAAATTTTTTTTTAATCTACAAGCAAAAACTATCTGCAAAATCTGCTAATAATTTGGAAAATATCTGCGTACGGCGTATGCCCGTACGTCTATATTCTGCTACTCTGGGTAGCTATTTATTGCACCTTGCAAGACCTAGACCTTTGATTTCAAATGGTGATGTTCGACTTATGTGTCGTCATTTCCACTTGATAATCACTTCTGTTGAGTTTTGTACATTACATATTTATACACACAAACCTCAACTCTTGTATTAATGCATAAAATTTGTGGTTGAGATTTGTGGGAATAATTTATGAGATTGATGTACCATTCTTGTGAATACCCTCTGGACATGTGGGGTGAGTTTCAGTGGTGGAATGATGGTGATACAATCACTCTTACAATTCCTGACAACATTACTAATGATCAATTTTGAGTGGTGTGGCTATCTGCTGTTGCAACTAATCAGCTCAGATCTTTATGCTAAGATGTATGTACAACAAACTTTTGTGGCCTTTACACCCATCTGATGTACCTTTTGAGTTACATGTTTTGATAAGAGGGGTCCATTGGACCAAGATAGAAAGAATATCCATATGGGTTTTGGAGGGTAGTGTATGTGGTAATTTATCAAACATGAAGTTTTTTGAAGTTCTGAGTGTGAAAATTATCTTATTTCTTCAGCCATTTCCAACCAAAATAAGAAATCATTTTGATTTGACAATACGAGAAACAGCCATAATATCTCTTTCATTTTGATTAAATATTTATGTACAACTGAAATGAGTTTTTAATTTTTTTATATCAGATACAAATGCATGTTACATGCTTTTGTCCATTGTGTCACATGTACAGGCCTTGATTTTTTTTTTTTTTAAGCAGTAGCAAAACTTGCTAGTGGCCTTAGTTTTTACTAGCAAATTACATTATGTACTAGCAAAAGTTTATTAACATTATACAAAAGAAACTTTAGCATGTCCCCCTCCATTAGTCAGTCATGGCAAATTTTGATTTCACCCCTGTAACTGTCACATTGTAATGCTGAAAAGATTACAAATATTTAGATATAACTCACCTTTTCCATGACCTGACAGATTAATTCTAACCTTTTAATTCGAATGCAAATATTAAAAAAATACTTTTTTTATTTAACGTTATTCACACAATTCAAGAACACTATTCAAAATCTTAAAGTTATTTTCCGTATGGTTTATGATCTGGGTTTCGGGTCTTTTCATCATACCGCTTTAAAACAGCAGGCCTGGGGTCAAACTTGTCTTTGGATGGACCTTCAACCTCAATAATCTTGAGAACATTCAATGTTTGTAAGTTGTAAGTTTAAACTGCCCCTCCAATCACCCTGGGTTCTCTTCATGAAAGTGAACCCAACCTCACATGCAGAAGTAGATAAGGGAAATGGATATTTCTACTAGTGCCAAAATATTTTTATAATGTTTGTACTTTTCAAGAAGCATTCGTTTTCAGAAAGCAGTTGTTCCTTTTTGTATGTGTCTAAAATATTCCACACATTGCAGTACAGTGGCGCTTTACAGTTCACACTAAAACATTCAAAAATTTTCCACTAGCAACTTTTGCTAGAACCACTTTTTATCACTAGCAAAATGCATTTGCTTGCTAGCAATTTGCTACTAACTACTGGTCGAAATCGAGCCCTGCTCATCTATATGTGATATTTTGATATGGATTTCTTCCAGTTACTGTAAACATCATCTTGACTTACATGCAGAATAGGAAAATGTTAAACTATTCTGAATGACAGCTTCTTTGATCTACCCATTGACAACATAAAATGCCTGCCACAGGTGGGAAAACTGGCAATTTCAAAGGATCTGATTAAATACTTATCTTTCACAGATATGCTTAAAAGTGTAATTAACTGGTTATAGAAATATGAGCAGAATGTTGAAATGAATTTTTAGTGTATGAATTTGTAAACATTTCCTTTGCAAATGTGGTTGCACATAGTAAGATTTTGGGATAGGTTTATTGTGGTTTCCACTCCAATTTAAAGTAGAACTACTAGACTGCATGTTTAAAAATGGGGTAAATTATGTAATAGTGGAATGAAAAATAATGATTATGTTGTTTGGGTATTTGCTTTTAATTGCCCACGTTGTATCATGCTTGTGGAATTGATTATAACTCATGAATTCTTACTGTGTCATTTTTAGATAACAGTTCTTCCATCCTCAGTTAAGGATCTTACTCATCTTTGTGAATTGTATTTATATGGCAACAAGTTGATAACATTACCTCCTGAAATTGGAGGATTGATTAATCTGCGCACTTTAGCCTTAAGTGAGAATTCTGTCACCAGTCTGCCTGACACATTAATCAACCTCAAGCAACTCAAAGTCCTAGATCTTCGGCACAACAAGCTCAGTGAGGTAAGTTGCAAAGATCACTTAGATTTTTCATAAAATCTTGCTAGTTTCTGTTTTTCCTTTGCTGCAGCATTGCATTTGTTCTGCCCTAAGCCATCACTATTAGATTTGTGGTGTGAGGCTACACTAGTGCTCAACAGCACTTACAAGTATGCTAAAAAATAACACACACACCTAGTAGGTTTGTAACCAAAAACGTGCTGACACAAATTAATTAATCAGTAGTCATCAGGAGAATATGAGCATAAACTCACCTTCTCAACGATCAAATCCATCATCACATTATTTTCTCCTAAAGTTTTTGTCCATATTATGTCCACTGGGTGAGGGACAGGATTTCAAATATTTTTTAAAAAGTATTTAGCTATTAACTTAAAAAATTCCATGATATAAAACACTGTCAAACAAAAACACTAATGTACACCTAAAATACAATGAAAACCTTCAGTAAAAAACGACAGAGACCATAGCTTCCCTGATACAATGTGTCAACTTCCACTTTAATAATTCTCTAAAAATTTAAGCCGCCCTGGTGGCACAGTGGTCTAAGCGCTGGCTTATGATCATTCGTCTGTGAAGGGTCTGGGTTCGAATCCCAGTGAGGCATAGATGTTGTGTTTGTCTTACGGCACTAGCTCTCTCCCTTCCCTGGAACCAGTGGCCCTAAATTAGGGACAGGCAACTGCTTATAGCCCACTGAGTTGCTCACCGTGGTCGTTAAACCTTCAATAATAATAAAAAAAAAATTGAGACAAACAGTTTTTTTAAAGAACTAATTACAAATTTTAAACAATACATTACTGTACAAAGACATTAAATACATTATTAAACCCTAACACAGAAACAAAAAAGTTACAAACTATCGCCCCTCTTACTCCTAGGGTTGAGGCCTTTTACCACGGTCTGCAGTGTTCTCAAAAACACATTGCTTCTACAATCAAGGCTTAGTCCCTGACCCACTGAAAGAAGTTCAATGCATGGAGCACTAGTGCTGTTGCACATATTGTGTGTTGAAAAGCAATTCTGTTGCTGGTACATGCATTTTCTAGGCTAAAAGAAAGAAAGATATGCAGTTAACAAAGTTTTAAGGGAGAGTTTTTTTAGTGGTTGTTTTGGCAAATTTGAAATGAATCTCTAATGAAGTACCCTAAACCGTTATTTTCAGTAAGCATGGCATATCTGAGAAATGAACTAATGTTTCTTGTGCCTTCTGTAATATGGAAAACAATGTAAAGTGAAATTGTGCTGAACAAACTAACTTTGACACAGAGTAAAGATGGGTTTGTGTTTTACATTTCAGTTAAGTATCAGGATTGATATTCAATTTGTAAAGCCTGATTTCCTTATGAGATTACACGAGTTATTGTCAAAATGTAACTTCAGACAGAGCATAAAACATTTAATAATAAATTTTCATTTAGTTTTGTTCTACCAAAACATATTGATATGAAAATTGATTCTAAATTAATTACTATTAAAATGGGAGACAGACTCGATAGGCGTGGTTAAATTAGGGGGATGATTGAATTAAATATTTGGCCTATTGCAAATTAATTGGAAAATTAACTCATTTTTAATTGGGGAAGTCTTGTAATTCTGTTTGACTGGGTGGAAACAAAGGGATAAAGAGAGCGCCTTTGGGGGCCTACTCAGCAACAAGGAAGTCACCTAGTCGACGACTGAG
This sequence comes from Macrothele yani, assembly GCA_039090855.1. NCBI lineage: Eukaryota > Metazoa > Arthropoda > Arachnida > Araneae > Macrothelidae > Macrothele > Macrothele yani. The sequence continues at coordinate 124,934,094 of CM076996.1, forward strand.
AGGCATCCAGACCCTCATAAATATGACTTCAAGTGTGCCATTAGTGACAAAAATGAGTAGGGAACGCTGAAAATTATGATTATGAAGGGCAAGGGTCAGTTGCGAAACTGTTCTTTCAGAAGCGACGGCGCTCTGTACGAAAGACAAGGGAGAAATTTCAAGTGTTGACAGAAAAGAGGCAGAAGAAGAGAGAGAATTAGTTATCTTAGTACGCTGCCGTAAGACGCACAGAGAAAAACTGCCACGAAAAGAGTACACAAGAAGGGTCAACGCTGCAGTAAGACATACGAACCCGCGATGTGTGAAGACTGATGTCCGGCAAGACCTAAGATAGTCCACTGTACCTGGAGCGCAGCTGTAAGACGCTGGGGTACGAAAAAAAAAGTAAGGCTTAAACTATACTTGGTGGCTGGGGATAAGCCCGCCAGGTATGGTTGGTTGGTTGTTTGATTTTTATGGCGCAAGGGCCATATTTGGCCAAAGAGCGCCACCACCAGGTATATCCGACTTGGGAACCATAGAGGAGCGATTCAACCGCCGTTGAAAGGGAGCCACTATATTTATTGACAGAAGTCATCAGCCGTTGACCAAGCGATGCCCGTAGACAGTGTCAATCTTCTCATAAACTTGCATCCAACCAAGAAATCACGACGAATCTCCCGCTAGAAATCAGGCGCCAGACGCCAAGCAAAGATAATCTGTTTTTCTTACGGAAGTTCTCCCCTGGCAAACGTTCTCTTCCTCTGAGGAGGCATAAGGTCGCTGACCTGCGTGAAACCACATGAGAGCATCCGCTTCAAGCCAACGACGAAGTTTTACGACGGGGACAGAAAGTGACAACCCCGTTCTTCCTGCAGTCAACCGCATCCACAGCAAAAATCTCAGCTAATCAGAGAAAAGTGGGACGGAGAGAGCGATAATCTTCCTGCGCTTAACACACAAGGTGAAAAGCTAAACCAGCCAAATAAAGCGCTCATCCGGGTATGTGCGTGTGTGTGTGCGTGTAGAGAAAATCTTGCAGTACATAATTTACATCACTCTTCTAGCCTGGATTACTTAAACGGGCAAGCAATAAGTGAGCACTTTTTTTCTGTTTATTGTTATCCTTTCACTGAATGGACAAACTGAATACATCAGTTAGTTCAGAACTCTGATATGCCTATCGGCGCAAAACTATTTTCAGAATCTAGGGCCAGCTTATACCATTTCCGAATTAGGAGGATAACTTGTGTTTGTATCGCAGTGGGCAATGCCATTGGATATAGTTCTCTGCTAAAATAAAGAAGTTTAAGTGTTTTAATCTTACTCTATTCATTCTACAGGCTCTGGTGTTGTAAATAAATCCTGTATTAAATTCCTGTGTTTCAGCAAGCCGCTAACGTTCTCGCTAAAATATACCAGCTCCCGAATTAAAAGAACCCACAAGTCTCGTATCCAAATAGCGGATTAATTGCTGACTGCGGCGGGATCGAGACCATGAACGTATCATTTGGTGACGAGTGCTAATAAATTATATCGCTCGACACGTTTGTATCAATTGGTGGTCAACGGTGAGATAACGACCCACGAGACTGTAACAATTGGTAGAGCGGCCGAGTTCGTATCAATATACTTCTTTCAAAAGGAACTGGTTTTGCAGCAGAATATTAACTGATTCCAAAAGAAACTGTTTTTGCAGCAGACTATTAACTTCTTACAAAAGATAACTTTATTCAGCTTTTTTATCTTCTTTTCTTAAATCTCATAATGAGTTCAGGCTGGTGTTAAACTACTCTTGAATGTTATCTAAATTTGGATCCACATTATGCTGTTTCCTCAACAAGTTGTCCATTGGACACAAATTAAAAAAAGTGAACCAGCATCTTTGTTGACATATCATTTGGCTGCAAATGTATCTTCACTGATTTTATTTTGGGAAGTTATTTTTAGCCTTACTTTAGAAACTTACTAACATTTATATCATACAAATCCTCAAATTTCTTCAAGAGTAATCAGTTTTATTGTTAGCTCTGGTAATTTGAACTATGGGATTTACATAGGTTCTGAATGCAGACCCTCCAAATGAGCTTTAACTTAGCAGTTATTGGCATGCATTTCACTGGTTGTTTTTTTTTCTCCACATATACTTAATGATTTTGTTAGCATGCGAGATACTGTAGCTGTGCAAAATGGTTTATGAAGTTTGTCAGTAGCTATTATGCTCTGGGTGTGGACTTGTTAAATGTTGAACCTATAGCAACACATTCATGGCGATGTTGCATTGGGTTGTAGGAACTTCACTGTGACATTAGAATATTTATCATTTAGGTAGTTAAAATGTCCTGGAATATTGTCAAGGAGAAGTGGAGTATTGAAGTGCTGTTTTGTTCAGGATATCATTCGTCCAACATAGAAACAACTGACAAGCCATCTACAATTTTGACCATTATGTATGCTATCTTGTTTAATCTGCAATGAAATAAATTGTTTTCAACACCCAGGGTTTGAATCTGGGTATCTCATAATCATACATAAAAATTTTCAAAAATGTATTTATTTGTAAGCTATTATTTTTGGCATAGAAATCATCACCACCACCAGTCAGAATGTTATTCATTGATGGTTTTTTTTTTTTTTTTTTTTTTTTTTTTTTTTTTTTTTGGAACAGACCATGTAAAAATTTATGCTGGTTTGTAACATTGCCCATTTTTTTTGCTGGCATATTTTCTGCCTCAAACATTTTGCTTCCTTGAACATATCAGCTCATTCCATATCTTTTGATTTAATGTATCTGTGGCATAAGACTCTACTACTCCTTGGTCTTCATTCTGATACCATAGAATGTAACATCAGTTTAAACAATCTTCCAGATTGTTTTTCTGTCAAATAAATATCCAGCTCTATCCCAATGTCTTCATTACTAATATTCTGTTCTGCCACTATTTCCCCCAGGTATTCCTTGTACCACTATCTTGTCAAAACTCTTAACCTCCTACAGAGCCATTTGCACTTTGCTATCACTGTCAGAAAAAAAGAAAGAAAGAAATATTCTATTCTATAAGGAAGTTTTGTTGTCTAGCCAACCTTTTTTCACAGTGGAAATTGTTTTGTACTACCAATAAAATAAGAGATTTTTTTCCTGCTTTGCTGATTCTGTTGTCTAATGTGAATAAAGTTAATTCTTAAAATTAAGTATGTTTCAGAGTATTTTGAAGTGATTTGTGTTTTGTTCTTTTGAGTTAATTGGTTCACTTACAAATTTATAATGCTTTCCTCCCTAATAGATCCCAGAAGTTGTGTATAAACTTACATCTTTAGTCACTCTGTACTTAAGGTTCAACAGAGTGAAAGTTGTTAGTGAAGAAATTTCAAACCTCATAGTATGTATTCCTTCATTCCTTATTTTTGCTTTGACATTATGGTTTTTATAATGAAATGTAAAGTTTTTGTATCATTAAGTGTTGAATCTATAATGGATTTTAAAACTATGTACAAAAATATAGATTTTAATGCAATTTATTTTCTAAAAATATATGCAGAATGTTAAGGATAGTACAGCACAACAGCATTACTGATGCCTCATGGAAGAAAAAAATGGTACCACAACAAGCTAAATAATAGAAAAAAAAAAAAAAAAAAAACGGAAAAGAAAATGTTTGTTATTCGAGTATAATTATCAGACAAATTAAATTACACTATATAGTTACACAGTGATTACTAGATGAAGCTCATCACACACACACAGTTTTCAAAAGTTTAAGACCACCTGTCAATTTATTGAAAATTAAGATTTTCAAAGAAACAACTAATTACTAATCAAAGATATTTGAAAAAATTACACCACAGATGAATACTTACATTCTTTAGAACACAAAAAGACCAAAATCAGTACTTTGTGTGGCCACCTTTGTTTTTTATAACGGACAGAATACGATGTGGCATACTCTCATTGAGGGATTTGCGGTAGTCACTTGAAATGCTTTGCACCACACGTAGTTTATTGCGTCAATCAAAGCTTGGGAATTTGATGGCTGTTTTTCTGCTACATTGTCTTTTAAAATGGGCCACAAATTTTCAATGGGGTTAAGATTGGGTCTATTACTGGGCCAGTCAAGCACAGTTATGTGTTTCCTCTGCAGGTAGTTCTTTACTGTCTTTCATCTTTGCACCATCATGCATAAACATTGTGCATCTGTGCACTTGCATATGAGTTAACAGCTTCTAACATAACATTTCCACATAAAAAGGACCAGTCATGGTAATGCCTGTCGGCAAAAAGGGTAATGAAGCAGTACCGGATGCTGACATAGCACCGAATGTCATTTGACTAGGCGGATGTCTCACAGTGCTAATGGTGTATTTTTCATCAAGCCTTTTGGTCGTCGAACATGTGCTTTGCGTGATTCAAATTGATGCCCAGTTGATTCTTTGGAAAAAAGAACTTGGTTCCAATTTTCAGCAGTCCACGACTGATGACTCTTCACAAACTGGAGTCTCTTCTTTTTCGTGACAAAGGTTAGTTTAGGTTTATGTGCAGGTTTATATACTTTAGTCCAAAATCTTTGCTGAAACGTCTCGAAACAGTGCTGATACTAATATCAGACACTTTTGAATGTAGAAAGGCCTTGATTTTCTTGCATGAACTCCTCGGAGAACGCATAACTATTCACTTTATGGTATTGTCATAACATGGGGTTGTTTTCCTTGAACGTCCACTTCTCTTTTGGTCGCTAAATTCACCTGTATCTCGATATTTCATAATTGTATTATGAATAACAGTCTTGCTCACATTCACGTTTTTGCTTATGTCACGTTCAGAGTATCATTCATATAAAATCACTATTTGTGTCCACTGTGCAACACTTAATGACACTTTTTTGCCCATTTTTCGCTATATGGAAAATACGTTCAAAACCTCTCAGCATGAAAACTAGAAGCAAACTGACACTCACACGCTTTCCCCAATTCTATTAATAGCTGCCACTGTAGAGGGTGATGCAACACTGACAGTAGCAGATGCAATTGGCAGATCCCACACTCACTAACCCGCTTGGCCAGCTTGGTGAGTTATAGCCAAACCCCTCCAAAATGACTCCACAACTTAAATCTTGGCCCTCAGTCTCCGGCAGTTGGAATGTACCTGGCCAAGGTAGCGGCCAGTGCGACATGAAGGCAGAGGGTGCTAAGTATCACCGGAGGACCGGACTAGGCTGCCATCTGATGCTGACCTTGGCTACGTATAATGGATGCTCCTTATCTTTTGATTCAAGGCTTCTTGAATTGGAAGAGGAACTACAAAGGATCAAGTGGGACATCGTCGGGCTAAGTGAGGTAAGGAGAAAAGGAGAAGATCTCATTGAACTGAAAAGTGGACATCTCTTCTACTATCGTGGGACAGATACTGGCAGAACTAGTGGTGTTGGATTTATAATAAACAAGAAACTGAAGGATAAAGTGGTAGAAGTTGAAAGTTCCTCTGACAGAGCTGCACGACTCGTTATCCAACTCTCGAGAAGATACAAGGCTCAGATTATTCAAACTTATGCACCCACCACAAGTCATCCTGAAAAAGAAATTGAAGAATTTTATGAGGAAATTTGTCATCTAAATAATAAAGGTAAGCAGTACTTGATAATTATGGGAGATTTCAATGCAAAAATAGGGCAACGGCAACAGAATGAAACTTCAATAGGTAAATTGGGTCACAGCAACAGAAACCAGCGTGGAAATACTCTCGTTGAGTTTGCAGAGGCAGAAGGGTTTTTCATCTTGAACTCCTTTTTCAAGAAAAAGCCACACAGGAAATGGACATGGAGACATCCAAATGGGACGACAAGTGAAATTGATTTTATTATGTGTAAAAATAAAATTCGTCATCAAAGACTGCAGTGTGCTAAACAAGTTCAACAAAGGTAGTGACCATAGATTGGTGAGATGTAAGATGCATCTCAGTACTAAACTCGAACTTGGCAAGCTCATAAGACAAACAAAATGTATTGACATAACCAACCTTAAAAAACACCATAATACCTTCAAGTTGGAACTGAAGAACAGATTCTCTGCTTTAGAAGGCCTAACATCGGAAGAAGTGGATATTTCTGAAGTTAACAGAAAAGTAACCAAAGCTCTTATGAAAACAGCAACAAAATTAGCTGGGTCTAAGAAAAAGTTGCATGTGAACAAATTATCAGGAAAAACCAAAATGTTGATGCAAAAAAGAAGAGAGATGAGGACAACTAAAGAAGATGTGACTTCCAAAGTGGAATATATAGAGCTATGCAAGACAGTAAGAAAAAGTATCACTGACGATGTAAGGAAATTCAACTGTGAACTAGTGAGGAAAGCAATTGAAAACAACCAAAGCTTAAAGATAGCAAAGGGACATCTCAGTAAGGAAAGAAAACAGATTATGGCACTGAGAAAAGAAGATGGTTCTGTAACAAGAAATAGAGGCGAAATTTTGACAAGAGTGAAAGATTTCTACTCCAAATTATATGAAAGGGATGATACATGTTCTCCAGACATCATGAAAGGTACCAGAGTTCTTCCAGTCCTCCCAGCAGAAGTTGCACATGCAATCCAGAACATGAAGCGGAAAAAACTCCATGAGAAGATGAAATTACTGCAGACATCATACAAGAAGCAAGTGGAGAAATCAAAACAGTACTCGCCCAAATTTTCACTCGATGCCTTAATGTAAGGAAGATTCCTGAGGATTGGAACAATGCTACAATGATCCTGCTACATAAAAAAGGTGACATTGAGGAACTCATGAACTACAGACCTCTCAGCCTCCTATCAGTGGTTTATAAAATCTTCACTAAAGTTCTTTCACACCGTTTGAAGGTAACACTGGACATGGCTCAACCGAGAGAACAAGCTGGATTCAGGAGTGGCTACAGCACAATAGATCATATCCATGTACTGAGAGAACTAATTGAAAGAGCGAGGGAATATGAACTTCCATTGTGCATGGCTTTTATCGATTATGAAAAAGCCTTTGATTCGGTGAAACCATCAGCAGTTACAATGGCTTTGAAATCATGCAGTGTTGAAGATGCATACATTAATATTATTAATAACATCTATGAAAATGCAAGTGCAAAGATTCGGCTGTTTGAAAATACAACACACATAAAAATTGGAAAGGGAGTGAGACAAGGTGACACCATATCTCCGAAGCTCTTTAATGCCACATTGGAAAATGTATTTCAATCACTGAACTGGGAAAACAAAGGGATAAAGATTAATGGAGATTATATAACTTACCTTCGTTTTGCTGATGACATAGTCATTTTTGCTACTACCCCATCAGAGCTGCAGAGTGTGATCCAAGAACTTGCTGACAAGAGTAAAGAAATTGGATTAAAAATTAACTTTCAGAAGACAAAAGTGATGTTCAATGCTTTTACAAGAAATGAAGATCTATCGATTGATGGAGAAAAGCTGGAGATTACAGATACGTACGTTTATCTTGGACAGCAGATATCAAGTGAGGGTCACATTGATGAAGAAATTAATCGGCGTACAAAACTTGCCTGGAGAGCTTTTGGAAGAAACAGCATAATTTTCAAGAGCAATATGCCATTATGTCTTAAAAGAAAAGTGTTTGATCAATGCATCCTTCCAGTGCTTACGTATGGTGCAAAGACGTGGACCTTAACTAAAAGAGACATACAAAGGCTGCAGACAACTTAAAGAAACATGGAGAGAGGTTCATGCTTGGTGTAACCAGGAGAGATAAAAAGAGGTATTCGTGGATCCGAAAAATGACAAGAGTGGAAGACATCATGATCAGAGTTAAATCCCTGAAATGGCAATGGGCTGGACATACTGCCAGAAGGACAGACCATCGATGGACAGCTGAAATTTTAGATTGGATTCCAAGGGACAGGAAAAGACCCAGAAGAAGACCACATGGGAGAGCACGTGAATAATTAAGCAGCTAGATGACATTTGACATTTGCAATGCTGTATGAATATATCATTGGTATACTTTCACATTTAGGACACATCTGTTTCACTTTGACGAAACACTGTTTCCGATCTGTATCTGAATAATTAACTATAAATACAGAATATTTAATTAACTATAAAAATGATTTAAAAAATTACTCTTATCTTTTATCCCCCCATTATTATTGATGGGCTTTCACCTAGGTTGAATATATTATTCATTGTGAAATAGTTTTTCACTTGTTGTTCTTTTAGATACAGGTTACAAAGCACTTTTTTATTTTTAAAGGGACTGATTTATTTTTTCACTAAGACTCCCAGATATAACAATTTCCCCAGACTGATTTGTGTAACAACTTAGGCTAATAAGCAAAAATCAGTAGTATCGACTAAGGAAGAAACAAGACCTGAAAACTTTTTTGAATGCCTATAAGTAATAACATTTTGAGAGATTGTAAAAGATTGTTTTTAAACATGTATAGAAACCACATTTCATTTGAAACGGTACCACTGCTTTGCCTTTTCAAGGCTAATATTAGGTTTTGTGGTGTATATATCTCTTTTTCAAATCAATGTCTAAAGATTTTGCATATGTGTTAAGTATTATTTGTTTTGTATATTTTTTTTATGTATAATGTTGTTGAGTTAAGTACTATTTTAAAATCTTGTTGCTGCTAGATTGCGGCACAGAACCTTTGTTTTGCTAAGCTCAGTTTTGTTTCATTTTTAAATTCTTCATTTAGAGGCATGCAGTGCATAGTCTTTTTTAAAAGTATATGTTATATTCCCTTTGTATTACATTCATCCCTGATTTTCAGAATGGTTTATTGCCATTCTTTGTATCATTTTTTTTATGGTACTTGTAATTTGCTAATATGTTCCACTGAATATGTTATTGGCTTAAACTGATAGTGTCAGAATATATCTTTCTAACATAAAAGATGTTTCAATGTTTCTTTTCAGTCTGTGGATAAATCCACCCCTTATGAGAAATATTTTAACATTTTTCTAGATGTAATGAAACACTTCATAAGTAAACTTGGATTTTTGTGGTTTTTGAAGATTCAAATCCATGATATGAAAAAAATATATGCAGAAATCAGATTCACTAAATATTCCTCTTAGCATTCAAAACCGTTAAACAGTGCAGTGGAGAAAATAGTTGGTTGACTTAATATAAATCTAATTTAAGGTATTTAATATTGCTAATAGATAACAGTGACAGTATTAATCTGATTAGTTCAGTTTTTAATGTATGACTGGAATATTAGTAAATAAATAAATACATCGCTCTTAACCATGTTCTAGAAACATACAGCGTATATGTAACGCACTCGGCTAGATATCGAGAGTTCAGTTGGTTCAATTCCACAGTGGCGGCTGAAAAACATTTTTTCGGTTGCTGTGTGTTTCTAGAACATGGTTAAGAGCAATGTATTTATTTATTTACTTGTCGCCACGTATTTGGAGTATTTTCGACTGGAATATTAGTTTTTGTTTGGAGAGTGTTTTGCTTTTATATTAATACGAATTTAGAATAAAAGTATTTTATAGTAACATTTTTACCAATTTTGTATTATTTCAATTTAATTTAATTAAGTTCAGTTTTGTTTCAGAAACTCACAATGCTCAGTTTACGAGAAAACAAAATCCAGGAGCTTCCTGCTGGTATTGGCAAGTTAACACAACTTGTTACGTTTGAAGCTTCTAATAATCACTTAAAGCAGTTACCTCCAGGTATGTTATGTCTTTATTAACACATTTTTTTCTTTATAATGTCTGAAAAATCCATGTGTGTTGCACTGATTTCAGATATTAAGTGATTTATTCTTTGTAGCAAATTACATAAGTCAAAGCACTTTTGAGAAAAGTTAATTAATATACAGAACTGCTGACCTTTATCAGTGGTATCTATAATCATGTGCTTTGTGCATGCATTTTTTTTGCTGATATTTTCTTCCTCTGCTGTAATTTTGTAACACAATACTGTTTGTGAAAATTGCAACACCATGAAGGACTGCTGGTATTAGCTTGGAACTTAGAGAATGTGTACAACAGGTTAAAACATGCAAATAATTAAAAGTGTTAGTGAAAATGCACATGTAGTTTCGTAACAGCACCCTGTGAACTGTCTAGTCTTTAATATAAAGAACTAGCTCAAATGAAATGTTGCAATCAGTGAAGAGCTGACATTGAGTTAAAAGGGTGTTTCTTGTGTCCCACCATGCCCTGTTGGTGAAGAAGGTCGCATTATGAACACCAGAGTTGTATACAAATGAAATGTATCTGCGTATACAACCGACAAAACAGAAAACTTGCTGCAAACCCCACAAAGCCTGAACCATAATAACAATAGAATAAGCTAATTTATAGAAACATTAATAAAACAATAAATAATTATCAGAACATTACAGATTCCAATGAGGACAAAATAAGCACATTACAAATGAATGTTCAGTAATGTGTGTGAAATGGAAAAATATGTGACATGTCAAATGGACAATGCGACATGTCACACAGCTAGAAATGTTCGAGAGTGGTTGGATTGGAAGAGCATGATGAAAACTTCAAAATGCTTCCCTGGCCCCCTAATTTCCCAGACTAAAACCCAATTGAGCATCTGTGGGACCATCTTGATTGTGTTGTTTGCTCTATGGATCTTCCACCACGCACCCTCCAGCAGCTGTCAGATGCACTGCAGTCAGCATGACTCCACATACCTGTGAACACCTTCCAGCACCTTATTGAGTCACTCCCAGCCTGTCTAGCTGCTGTCCACTCTGCACATGGCAGCTACTCTGGATATTAGCTGGTGGTCACAATAATGTGACTTGACCATGTATTTTGCAAGCCAAAGGTCAAGAACTACAGATTTAGAAAATATCTGAGAATATAACAGACTTGTTCTCACTCTTCCAAAATAAAAGCATATATTATTTCATTACAAGAATTTAATCCATTTTACCAAAGAAAATTGAGGTGGTTTGAACATTTTCTCGTTTGTGACTGTAGTTTTGTGTGATTATGATCATCAGTCCCATATAATCTCACGTGGTTCTTTGCTAAGGAATATGTTGCCTGGTAAAAGAGCAGTTATGGCACTGGATTCTCACACAAAGGAACTGGGGGTTTGGAACTGCAAATGAACATTATAAGTTTTGTTGTCAATGTGTTTATGCTAGCTACTCTTGATTATCCTTATAAAGATATATTGACATCGTCCTCTTTAAGAGACCTCTGTTCTTAGGAACTAGTACTACTTTACACTGTTTCAATACCTACAGTGTGCATTATCCTCTTTTTCATTTACATTATCATCACTGTGAAAGTATTTTAGCATGAGAAACATTTTAATTTTTTTAAGGTAATAAAATAAACTTGCTGACCTGTAGTGAAAAACCTAATGAACTAAAAAGGAGAGAAAAAAAAAGAAGTAGAAGAAACTACTGAAACTAGATTATTCACAGCAATCAGAATTGTGCACTGAATTGCTTGTAATTTACTGGCAACATCTCAGAAAACTTGAAAATTACATCGCCCTGGAGTGGGTTCATTTCTCACATCTCTCGATTTCCATTCAAGCATGCCATCCATTCAAGTTTTCTGAAATGTTATATGAGACGAGTAAACTACAGGCAATTCATTACACAATTCTGATTGCTGTGAATAATCTAGTGAATTTCTCATGTGTTTATATAGGGCAGTAGTTCTTTAATTTCCATATACTACAGAAAGCATGTAACAGTGTAAAATAACTTCTATTCACATAAAGTAATGAAAATAGTATGTGAACATTATCAAATTCTTACTTTGGATATCTCTTTTTAACCTTTTCCATTTAACACATCTTGTTCTTGAAACATCATGTGTGTTCAGTGTTGGTTGATGTTAATAGCCAATTCTGAAAGAGCATATTGCTTTCTTCTGAAATTCTCTGTTTGACACATTAGAATTTACGTTTGTGACCTTGGGAGGTCGTGTGCGAAGTTGTGCATGGGGGTCTCCCTAGAAAACGTTTATATAACAATATTAGAAACTAAAATGTTAAATAATTCTCACCTTTGGTTTTTCTTGGACTTCGCCAGGGTGCTCGCCGTTCATGCAGTAAATATTGACAATTTGAGGATATTGACGTAAACTGGATGAATCTATGTCCTATATTCGATGAAAACGGTATGAAACCAACAAAAGGAATGAAAATACTTTAAAATTCTAATAAAATTCAGAATACATGTCGAATTCTATCGGAATAAAATCTGAATAAAACCATGTTAAAAAATTGAACAATAAAACAGCAGTGACGTATCCTCCAAAAAGACCCTCAAAAATGCACTTGTTGTTCACACACACACACTCCCCCAGCCTCTCCATACGCGTCTTAACTACCAAAGTCATACTCTTTGTCAATGGTCGGCGATGTTTTTGCCCCAACTGCCTAGTCATCTATGCCACGTTGATTTGTTGCCAAGACACGCCCTACTTCCACGTCATCATCGTCAATGCGCATGTCATGCTATGGGGAGGGCAGACATGCAAATGATTAAAATTTCGTGCGATTCCGCATGCTCGCGCGTCCAAGACCGGCACTGCGATCGCAACTCGCAGGGGATTCCACATTCGTACCGAAGTACACGGTAAGAGTCGGGTGAGATCCCTGAGTGATAGACATGCCAAGGATCCGCCGTAAACATGTGTACGCCGCCCCGGTGGCGCAGTGGTCTAAGGCGCTGGCCTCTGATCATTCGTCCGTAAGGGGTCCGGGTTCGAATCCCGGTCAGGCATGGATGTTGTGCTTGTCTTATGGCACTGGCTCTCTCCCTTCTCTAGAACCAGTGACCCTAAATTAGGGACGGGCGACTGCTTATAGCCCATTGAGTTGCTCACGGTGGTCGTTAAACCTTAAATTTAAAAAAAAAAACGTGTACGGGCAACTGAGTTTGAACGAGGCCGTATTGTTGGGATGAGAGAGGCAGGGTGGACGACGCGCCGAATCGGCTGCCATTTGGGCTGGTCGAACAGTACGGTGCAATCCTGTGGGGAGCAACGGACACAAGAAGACACCCAGACACGGCTGACTTGCTCTGGACGACCCAGACACACCACCAGCTAAGAGGATTGTGAGAGCGGCATGCACTGATGCAACGACATCCTTGTCCAATATCCAGAAACATGTGGCGGCTGTACAAGAGACTCCTGCGTCCGCCAGAACCATTTCCAGACGCCTGGCAGAAGCGAATCTGCACTCTCAACGGCCCTTATGTTTTTTGCCATTAACACCTGATCATCGTCGGCATCAATTGCAGTGGTGTCAGCAGCGAGCAACGTGGAATGCTACTGACTGGCGATGTATAGTGTTCAGCGACGAATCCCGCTCCTGAATGGAAACGGATGACCACCATGTCAGAGTCTAGAGGACCGCAGGTGAGCGCCACAATCCCAACCTCACTATACAGCGGCACACTTACCGAACTGCAGGCACGTTGGTCTGGTGAGCCATCGCGTATGACAGCTGAACTTCCCTCGCAGCAATCCGAGGGGCGTTGATAGCCCAGCACTACGAACAGGAGATTCTACGGCCCCATGTGCTGCCCTTGCCGGCGGGGCGGGGCGGCCCGGAGCCATTTTCCAACAAGATAAGGCCCGTCCGCACATGGCTCAGGTTTCCCAGTACTGCCTATGTCATGCTTCAACGCTTCCGTGGCCTGCCAGATTGCGTGATCTCTCGCCCATCGAACACGTGTGGGACCACATAGGACGCCAGCTTTCTCCATGTCCCAGTGTTCGTGATTTAGAGCGTCATTTGCAAGAAGTGTGGGCCAATCTGTCCCAGGCTAACATTCGGTGTCTCTTTGACTCCATGCTGGACCGTATCACCACATTTATCTGAGCACGAGGTGGTCCAACACGGCACTAATGCTGACCGGAATGTGTACCGTATGTTCGTAGGAAACCATCCTGCTGCTGTGATATTGTAATCACTTCTGTCCTTGGTATGTACCATCTCACTACTAAAATCTCATTTCAATCCGATGCCACCTTCTTGGTGCGCGGATTGTTATGACACTGAGTGTATAAAAAGATCAGATCATATGTAGAGGATTTTAGGAAGGGAGTGTCTGACCCCAGGTCTTAAATGACCCTTAGAATTTGGGTCAGAGTGCCCGATAGGAAAGTGACATGGAAGCGAGGTAAAAAGAGGGAGGAAGACACCCTTATTTATTAACGGGGGGGGGGGGGGGGCTAGTACCCTTGGTCCGATTGCCCAACATGTCCATGCGACGCACGGCGGATATTTAGTGGTTCGAGCGTTCATACCGGCTGGAATCGAACATGTGGTCTCTCCGCGGCAGTCATAAATGCTGACCACTAGGCCATCCGCGGCCTAATTGGTATGGAAAGAAAGTACTATAAGGAATAAGAAAAGGTGTATTTCATTAGGAAAATTTGAAGTTACTTTTCTGCACTAATTAAGAAATTTTTCATTTAAAATAAAAGTTTGGTGATGGTGTGCGCACCTCCCCCCTTTCCACCCCCTAGAGATTTTCAGGGTTTCGAACTTTGTCTTGCAATCACCTCTGATCTAAGTTGGTTGATGTGTTAAATTGAATTTTCTTTTTCTATAATGCAGTCTAACAGAAGTGTGGGTTGTCATGTTTAGTTTTTTTCTTCTTTCTTTTTTGGTATGTTGCTGTAAAAAAGAGGCATACTGTGAAAGTATTGTGGAATTAACTTTTTTATGGGTCTTATAGAAGTTATTATTCAAAAAAGTTGGTGGTCAAATTTTCGAACTAAAGCCTAGTTCGTCATCAGGACTATGACGAACTAAGCTTTAGTTCGAAAATTTGACCACCAACTTTTTTGAATAATAACCTCTATAAGATCCGTAAAAAATTAATTCCACAGTACAATATGAATAGAGGTGTCATAAATTCATTTACAACTGAAAGTATTGTTAAGCAGTTAACAATACTTTCAGAAAAATTTTCAGCAGAATTTTTCATCAGTTAAAATACAGAAATTTTTCATCAGTTTAAAACTCTTTAATACATTTTGTAGTTCAAGGTTGAGAATTCTTTATGGAAAATTCTGAAAGCTGTAAAGCTTTATAATCCACACCTTTTTTCGAGTGCTGACATGATGCCACAAGTAGAAAATTATACTTAATGCAAGACAGTGAAAATAGCTGAAATGATCATGAGTCATGATTGAAGGACGAACAGCATGCATTCATGATAAAACAAAAAATCATATATCAAGGAGAGACTGCTACAACAGAAACCATTGCTGCATGTAATGAAGTGTATGACTCTAGAAGAAACATTTTAAAAAGACATCCAGCACATGCAATGCATTGTCATCTCTAGAGCATCCATTTCCTGGTCCCTTAAAAGCTTCTGATGTTTCTTCTCCTTGACACAGTTTTCCTAATTGCTTTTTATTACATTCAACTGTAACTAAATTTAAGGCTGTGTTTGTATGTATATGCTGCGGCAAACCTAAAAAAACCAGTGTATTAAAACATGTCTTTTAGATTTAATGGTCTCTTTGTTTGCATACCTTATGTTAAACCAAACCAGAACCATCAAACACATATCTCTTAACCAGAACATAGCATTGTAGGTGAAGCCTGATGAATTACGGTAATGAATAAATGTAAAATGCAGACTACCTGCAGATATTCTAAAAATTTTAGAATGCAAAGCCTGGTTGGCACCAAGCATCGTGAATAGCTGACGCTTAGCTCATAGAAGATTTGTGAGTCTGTCATGTTTTCGTTTAATTTCAAATGCGGTTTTATGATATCAGATTTCAAGTTAAGTTTTCAAAATAGGCCTTTTGTAAACTACAGGTAAATCAATCTGTAGAGTCAGTTCAAAGGAAGGGGAAGGCAAATGTATTCTGGTGTGTTTGATAATCATTTTGCTTTCATTTGCCTGGTTACGAGATTTTATTTTTAAAAACCTGCTCTATTGGCAATACTGATATTTCATCTTTCAATTTCTGTTGCTCTACAGTGAAGAAAAAAGTGCTTTGACTTCAATTTTTTTGATTTTGGAAAATCTTTTAGCTTTTCTTTTAAGGCAGTTTTCCTGTAAAAAATGCTGTTGATAAGTATGATCTTAGAATTTAATCACATTAAGAATTTGCATGGGCAATATTCCATTAATTAATTCTTTTGTGCCAGGTATTCATTGATGTAAATTGCAGATTGAGATTTTTTCTCCATAACTCAGTGCAGTACACTACCTTCATAATCAAGTTCCTCATATGGGTCATTCCATTTATTCCAAACCATGGTAAATCATCTATCAGTTTATAAAGAAAAATGGTGTTTTAGATTTCTTCTTTTTTGGATTAGTTGCTGCTTTTCTATTTAACGTGGAATGGATGCCAGAGCATTTCTTGTCTTCTCAGTTTTTATGCACTTTGTGTAGAACCCACACACATAGGTTTAGAAGGTCAATAGAATCTTCAATTAAGAATATCAAATGAGTTTCTTCCTAGCCAATCAATTATGTAGAAACACCTATATTTAAATTTCAGCTGTTGGTCTAAACAATCCATAAAAACCCTGTTCTGTTCCAAGATGTACTCCATATCTGTATCATGTTATCAAAGCCTCTGGATTGTAGCTTTTTGATCTTCTCTTCCAGAAAACAGCATGGTCCAAAAGATCTAATTCACTTCTGTGCTAGGATTCAAAGTTTGGTTCATTTCCTTCAACTTGGGCAAAGGTTGTTCCAATTCAAGATTATTGCAGGCAACTTTGAAGAATGGACACATTTTGCAACAGGTATAAACTTAACCATTGAATAGCGCAAATATGCTGCTATTCACTTTGCAAATCTAGTTCGCTTCCATCCATGGAGGTAAAAGTTACTAGAGTGGAGAATTTATGAATACTGATTATATCTTGGGAAATGTATTTGTTTGGAATCTTTAAACATGTCTCACAAGAAATTTTTGTCATTGAAAGATTTTTGTTTTCAATTTATTAAAGCAAATATTACCTAAATTCTCTCAAATATGTTTTCATTTGCATCCTTAAATTCTCTCAAATATGTTTTCATTTGCATTCCTTTGATGGATAAACAAGTTGGCATTTGTAAAATAAGTAGACTTCTTTAATTTTCAAGATTTATTAAGACTGATCATTTAGGCTACATATTATCTAATCTGAAATATATAGAATGCAATTTTGTCAGTAAAAATAAGGAGAGCCAACAAACCTATGCAGACACAAGTGCTAGTGAAGTAATTTGATGTACTGTTTTTATCACTTCAAAAGTCTTGAGGCAAGATGTTCTTTTTTTCATGTGCCCTACTTGTTGGTTAACCTGTGAAAAAGCTGCTGAGCCATAATGCTATAAGTATGAATTCACAAATAAACAAAAGTGGCATCAGAAATTTGTTGCATCTCCCTTTTACTCTTTTACTACTCTTACATTTATTTTAAATCTGCTTCTGTCTTTTTGTTACTCTGCCAGTATGCTGTTTAACTATCTCTGTGGTTATTATCATATTTAAACATTTAAATGGTTTTTAATGCACACATATTCTCTGGAGCTGGCGATCTAAGTGAGAGATGGGTTTGCCTCCTCAGGGCGCTTCATGGTAACCACACACAACAGCAACTAGGGCCTCTGTGAATCTTAGAGTGGTGCCAGCTAGTTCTGTGTGACATTGGTGAAAAGACCCCAACTCACTGGGTTTTGTTCCAGAATCCTTAGGTTGAATGACCAACTGGAACCATCAGCTGGGCTAATCCCCCACACTGATGTACTTACCTGATTAAAAAGACAAAAAGAAATGTACAGTGATTGACCAGATGAGTGAGTTTGTGTATTTAGGAAGCATGTTTGACAGAGAGAACAAATGGGATGGTGAAATTAGTAGGCAAGTGAGTTCTTCATTGAAAGTCATGGCTGCTCTGGGAGGTTTTCACAGGAATGATGGGTTCTCAAGAGAGTCCCGCATGGCTGTGTATGAAAGTGTAGTTGTTCCTACTCTCATTCATGTATGGCAGTGAAACCTGGGTACTAAAGAAGAAACATAGAAGTCATTTGTGTGCTGGAGAAATGCGTTACTTACCGGGAGGGGGTGTGTGTGTGTGGCAAGACACGTTCCGATTGTGTGAGGGGAATGAAGATGTGTTGCAGTTATGTGATGTAAAGCAAAATGTTGTTAGCAAGGTGAAGACTAATATGCTTCGGTGAATTGGCCATTTTAGAAGAATGAGTGATGAGATGTTTACTAAGAAAATCTTTTTAGCTCAAGTGGCAGGAAGGAAAGGCAGAGGAAGACCAAGGAAGTCACGGGACGATCAGATTCAGGAGTGTCTGCATGAAAAAAGATTATGAGTATGAAGTATAGATGATTTTGTGTACAGCATGTGATGGATGTCAGTGAAGCCCGAGCTGTATGTCAAGATCGCTGTAAATATAGAAGTTTAATATGGCAACAGTAAGTAAAAATTATCTGGTAGTTTGTATTTCTTTTTGGAGCTAACTTCTGAATCTCAGAGAACAGCTTAGTGATATGTATGTACATATTATCTGGAATTATGTATTTGAAGTCAAAAATGCAATTCTGTTTTAAAAGGATTGTAAAGCTGCAGGTTTAGGTGAAATCAATTCAGCATGAGTTCAGTTAAGCACAGTACAGTAAAATAGTAGGTGTGCCCTGCAGTTACATTGAACTGTCATAAGAAAACAGTGAGTTCTTGGGGACACACAGGACAACCGTTTTTCTAATTTACTGGAAGGACTTTACATTGGTGTGGACTGAAAAGTTTTGCCTCCACTTGAATGAGAAATTAATGGTAAAAGGTTTTTCAATGAAACAAAAATCTACCTTTTTCTTTTATTTAAAAAGCTGCATAATTACTTCTCTACATAATCACCTTCTACTTTAATACATTTCTTCTGTGTCAATAGTTTTCAAAGTCTGTCCTTAAAAAAAATCAGGATTTTGTTTCTGAAACTATTGACATAATGCTGACTTCACTTCTTCATCAGAAGTGATGGCCCCTCAAGTATTTCTGTAGTTTAGGAAATAAGTGCAAAAAATGGCTATGAGTGAGATCTGGGGTGTACTGGACATGTGGCAGCAAGTAAACCCTAGACACCCTTTGGCAGCAACTGTGTTGGGGAAGTGTTTGACCACCCTGCCCTGCTTTCCTTCAGATGCTAGTTTTCAGTTTCTTCAGGGTTTCAGTGTAATGTCAAGAATTTGTTGTAGCTCCTTTTTTCCAGAAAATTGGTTAACACAAGTCCTTCACTATTACAAAAAGCATACATGACCTTCCCAACTGAGGCTCATGTTCTGTGTCCCTGACCAGAGTTGTATAAAAATAAAATATATCTGCATACACAACCATTGAAGCAGAAAATTTTGCTGCAAACCGGTGAATCGCGATAACAATAGAATAAGATAATTTAAAGAAAAATTAATAAAAAAATAATTATTAGAACATTTCAGATTCCAATAGGGACAAAATAAGTACATTACAACTGAATGTGCAGCAATGTGTGTGAAATGGACCTTTACGGTAAAATATTAAAATATTGGACCATGAACCTCATAAAAACAAGAGACTAAAGAAAAAAATTTATATCCAGAAAAACAGTTCCATAATGAACTTCAAAAACTATAAATAGCATTTTCAACAATTTAATTAAAAATAGTAAACTTACAAAATACATAAGGAAAAGATTTTAATTTAATAACTGGCAACTGCAAGAGGAACCTGGCAATAAAATTTGAATTTTTTCTGTGCAAATGAAACTTTTGATACAGTTCCTATATACATTGAGAACAGGCCTTGGTAAAATCTAGAGGCTAGAAATGTCTGCAAAAACAAAAGAACTCAGAAGACGTGAAAAATAATTGAAAGTTCAAGTTAAAATAGAATTGAGTCTATCAATTTGAGTAAAGCCTTGAGTAAGTGTTTTAATTGCTGTAAATGACATTTTATATATTTTTTAATCTACAAGCAAAAAACTATCTGCAAAACCTGCTAATAATTTGGAAACTATCCGCATATGGCATACGCGTGTATGTCTACATTCTGCTACTCTGTCCCTGACCGTGGTTCGTCACCCAAATTTGCTTTTTCCACTTAATTTTTGCATTCATTGCGTTACCCATTGTCTCGCATTACTCACATCAACACACGGATCACATAGATTGTTTTCAAATCTTCAATGGATGTCAATGGAAGTAACTTTTTCTGCAGTGAGGAATTCAACGACGGCTCGCTGTTTGAACTGCATGTCCTTACATTCCTCTATTTTGACTTGTACTGAGCAGGAACTGTTCGAAGCTACGGGGAACCCCTCTCTAGTGTGGTGGAGAGGGAACTCGTGCCCATAACCGGTTTTTATCTGGATTTTCCACTTTTACCTTGGAAGTTGCAGCAGAGGCAAAACTTTTCAGCTTGCCCTCGTAGTAACTGCTGTGTCATTTTTGTAATTAAGGTTCATTTCCAAGTTTACATTGAGTAAGAAATCATACAGCCTTAGGAGTGGTAGACTTCATCAGGGTAATATATTTGTTTTTAAATAGTATGTTGAAAAGCGTGTGTATGTGTGCTTTTATGTACTTGAAAAAAGCTTTTTGACAAATCTCCTTTGAACAAGTTGTTGAAAGTGCTGTGGAGTAAGAGGTAAAACAACAGAAACTTTTGATTTTATCAGATTTATTACAGTTAGGATCAGTTGAAGATGTAAATTTTTTTGTGGATATGAGGGAAGGAAGGGGTATGTATAGCATTCAGATTATTTTGTTCATGTTAATTTAGATATATTTCTTAAGGGAAGCAATGTTGCTGATGCCTGCACTTTGCTCTGTAGTGACAATTTAGTTCCAGTTTTACTGTTTCCATTGTCATGAGATTGATAAGTTATTTTCATATGTCGTTAGGTGTAGATTTGAATCTGAGCTGTGCCATATGTTTTTTTCTAAGGTAATTTTAGCTGAATTCTGTTCTACTTACCTCTTAATCATCTTGAGGAATTTACATAGTATATGGATAACACATCATAAAACATTCATGTATTCCAAGTAAATATTCTTATAATAGTGAATAGCCCAGTAAGCAAGACCACAAATAGCCATCACTAGGCTTTTGAAATTAGCATTCTTGTGTTGTATTGTCTTTATACCGAGAAGTTTCAGCGATTCTATTTCCATGTTGATGTATCAACACACAGTACTCTGTTGACAGGACTTATACTACATCACATTTTGAAGACATATATGGCTCAGTTTGTGTTTACAAAGCACTGTGAACACAGACTGGACCCAGTTATGTCTTCTACTTTTCTCGTATTATTGTATTATGTTTTTTCTCTGGCTAGGTATGTTTATGCGCATACATTGAAATTGCTAGAGTAGTGATACTTGGATTGATAAAAAAAATTCCAAGTTGTTATGAAGATGTCCTGTGTTGTCATTCACACTTCACTGAAAATATGTAGCTAATATATCATTTTGGTTATTAACTAGTCATGCTACAGATGTAAGATTTGATTAGTACCTACTATGAATGTAAAAGTCACATCAATAATAAATGTAGAATTTGTTTATATATATAGTAGGTTAGTACGCTTTAGATGGAATTAATAATGAAACAGTTTTTTCAATGTTAAAGATAACTTCATGATTTTGAGCAAATGAATATCAAATAAAGGTAACTTGATCACGCTAGTTACGTTAACTGAAAACTTTTACAAAAAGTTCGTAAGTTGGAAGCTTTCGACCTTATCTTAGGTCTTCATCACGCCAATGGCCCAGTAAGCAAGACCACAAATAGCCTAAGATAAGGTCGAAAGCTTCCAACTTACGAACTTTTGTAAAAGTTTTCAGTTAACGTAACTAGTGTGATCAAGTTACCTTTATTTGTTAATATTGTTACGTGTTTTGCCCATCATCGTCATGTTGCAAATGAATATGTAGTAAATTTGTCTAATTGTTTATAAATTAAGTAATTAAAATATGATAATGCTGTTTGGATTTGGGGAAGTAATTTTGGACTGCTGAGTTTATTTCTGTAGACCCAGTATACCGAAGGAAATATTATATAAAAATTTTGCCATGGTCACACACTTTACATAGTTGATTGCTCCATTTATAAAATAGGAATAAAGGCATACACACTGGAATTTTCTTAACTCATAATTCAAGTAGTTTGCACCATTCAGAAGTGATTGAGTGTATAGTTTCTTTTGTCCTCTGTAGTGCATCTTAAAACAAAAACATGTTACTTGTGCTTGCTAAAACCTGTGTTTTCTTTTGCTGCTTAAATAAACAAAAGTATGTGGTTTTTTCTTTTGCTTATATGACATTTAATAGTTCAATTTTTAGTTAAACTATTTTGCTTGAAACTACCATTTAATTGCATTTCCATTGTTTTCAGAAATTGGCAATTGTGTGCAGTTATCAACATTAGATGTCCATCACAATGAGCTGGCAGACATACCTGATTCCATTGGTAACCTTGTTAACTTGACACGCTTGGGTTTACGGTAATTTTTTTAGTTGTTATTTATTTGTTTTATTGCACATATTTAAAATTTTATGTAATTTTGATAATGCCTTTGTTTCAAATGAATGATTATACAAGTTTTTATTCAGTAATTACATTTAATTGCATATACACTGGCATGCAAAAATTAAGGACGAGATGGTTTTCGAATGTAACGTCGTGCAGAAGTACTCCACATCGACTCAAATCATACCATAAGATCCCCAAGATGTAAGAATATGGGACAAGTGAGCAAAACCGTCCAAACAAGGAATCCAAAGGATACAAAGGCACTTTATTGAAAAGGTAGCTTCGAGCACAACCTTACAGAAGACAGAAAGGTCCATGTGACAGCGGCTGCCAAGAAAAATCCAGTCTTTAGTAGGGGATATGATCACCCCTGACTGCGTTGCAGGATTTACAATGTCTGTCCATGCTGAGGACGAGGTTGTTAAGGAGCTGTTGAGGCATCGCAGCCCATTCCTCTTGTAGTGCCAATCGCAGCTGCGGAATTGTTGCTGGCAGCTGGTGACGTGCTGCCAAGCGTTTCCCGAGAAGGTCCCACATGTGTTCGATTGGATTTAGGTCCGGGGACCTTGCGGGCCAATCCATGCGTTGAATATCTTCACTCTCCAACAGCTCTGCGACAGCCACTGTACGATGAGGTGTAGCGTTGTCGTCCATGAAGAGGAACTCCAGGACCCACATCCCCTCTAAACAGACGCACGTGAGGCAGGAGAATCTCGGTACAGTAGTGGACGCCAGTGACTGAACTTCCTTGGAAGATGTGGAGGTCAGTAAGGCTACCAAGCATGATACCGCCCCAAACAAGAACTCTGCCACCTCCAAACCGGTCCCTTTTGATGATGTTGGAGGTGTGATTGCGTGTTCCCTGCTCTCTCCAGATGTGTATACGTCCAGAATCGCTCGTCAGACTAAATCGGCTCTTATCTGTAAAGAGAACTCGACCCCATTGCTGATGTGTTCAGTTCTTGTGTTCCTGGCACCACAGAAACCACCGTCTATGTTGAGCAGGCACTAATGGCACACACCGTACTGGTCATCGTGCAAATAGACCACCTTTGTGCAGCCTCCTGGCCACGATAAAACGCGACAACGGATGTCCAGTTGTCTGTTGCATGTGCCTTGCGATTTCTCCCGCTGTCTGCCGTCTGTCTCTTCTCGCCTGTAGGACAATATACCGGTCGTCTGCCGCTGTGGTTGCTCGTGGACGACCACTGCTAAACTCTCGGACAGCTGTTCCTGTCGTTTGAAATGCTCTCCAAGCTCGTGAAACGATGCTGTGAGTGATCCCGAACTCCTCGGCCACACTAGTCACACTTCGACCTTCTTCCAACTTCCCAATGATGCGACCTCAGGTAAAGTCATCCAGATGTCGTCTACTGGATTGCCTGTTGGCCATATCACACGGTGGCAGCAACTCGACGTCGTTCAAACTGATGTACACCATGCAATAGCTTTCACCGAATTGCTGAGCGTACACCGCCCGTGTGCTTTATACCCTTCCGACCCCCCTCCCTCCCCCTGTCATGCTGCATATATGCGCATGCCCTACTGTACCGGACCCTAGTCTATTTCGTGAGTGGTCTTTTTGTTCCGTTCTGTCTGCTCATTCTGATAATTTATTCTCTTCATCCTTAATTTTTGCACATCAGTGTAGTTTTTAATGAATTATTTATTATTGTCTTTTTTTTATTGTTTTACCTGTTATCATATGTAAGAAGTAGAAATGTGTGTAACACAGTTCTGATACAGTTTCATTCTTGTTGTTTCATCTTATCTAAAACTTATCTTTATTTTCATATATGTTTAACTTTCTGTCCTAGTGAACTTTTAGAAAGACATCTTTTAAAATTCTTCGTTCAAATATTTTCTTTGATTATATCATTACTTATGTTTTCATGACTTCTGCCAAGTGTTATGTCTAACCTCAGAAATGTGGTTTTCCTAAAACAAATCTTTTGTTTGTAAGTCTTGACAAGGGGATCTTTTGTGGCTGTTGCTTGTATACTGATGGATGCTTGTAATATATGAGACATAAAGACAGGAAGAAAGAAAGAAAAGGGAATTGACAAGTAAATTTGTACAAAATCAGCACCCACTTCCAGGAGATAACTTTACTTCTTATCACCATTGTCATTTGCCAATTGAAAAACAAAATTGCCAACTCACAATCTGTATTGCAGCTGCCAAATTTTGATGATTGACAGTGCAACCCTTCATTATTAAGCTATTATTACCTTGTGTCTAAATTTTAGAAACATCATGTGACTGTCATTCTTTGGTTATATATTGGGTTGGTGCGAATGAAATGTCTGGCGCGAACGAGCAGTGGAGACAGGCCCCCACCACAGCCGAATGGAACCACCCACAGGTATTGCGGGTATAACGTCACAGAGTTACTATAAATAGCTAGCACATACGTGAAGAACAAGATTGAGGTGTGGTTTGTT
This sequence comes from Macrothele yani, assembly GCA_039090855.1. NCBI lineage: Eukaryota > Metazoa > Arthropoda > Arachnida > Araneae > Macrothelidae > Macrothele > Macrothele yani. The sequence goes on from CM076996.1 coordinate 124,959,030, forward strand.
TGGACGTAACGTGGTTTGCAAAGGAAACATGCAGACGCCGGATTTGAAAGTCGTCTTCCTGTATGAATTTAAACTGAGCCATGCTGCAGAAATTGCCCCTCAAAACGTTAACAAAGCATTTGAGGAGAATACAGCCCAAGAACAAACCATTTGAAGCAGAGTTACGGTCCTGCAAAATGGGGAAAATGAAGCATGTGGTCACCGACCTGTTGCTGTTTCTGATGATGTTTTGTTACGTGTGGTTGAAGCAGACCCCGAAAAACGTGTCGTAAGATAGCGGCAGAGGTAGGTGTCCACCGCACAACAGTTGTTCGGCATCTGGCTGTGCTGGGTAAGGTCAGAAAGCTGGACATGTGGCTGCTGCATGAGTTGACAACTGCCAACAAGACCAGGCGTTTGGAAGTCTGCATGTCGCTGCTTGCCAGGAATAAACAGGAACCCCTACTGCATCGAATCATTACCTGCGACGAGAAGTGGGTCCTTTATGATAATCGGAAACAATCTGCCCAGTGGTTAAGCAAGGCACAGCCTGCTGGACTGCATCCTAAGCCACCCCTACACACCAAGAAGATGATGCTCCTTGTCTGGTGGTCCACAGCCGGGAGAATTCAGTGGAGTTTCTTGGCAAGAGGCCAAACCATCACTGCAGAATGTTATTGTGCTGAATTACACCAGATGCCCTGGAAATTGCTGCAGAAACAACCGGCTTTAGTCATCAGACATGATGTTCTTCTGCTCCAGGAAAATGCCCGCCCTCATGTCGTGCAACAAACAATGCTGACACTAAGTGCCTTGGGCTATGAAGCACTGCCTTATCCTGCCTATTTTCCGGACTTGTCTCCGACAGACTATCATCTGTTTCATCGCCTGGATCACTTCCTATCTGGGAAACAGTTCACAACAGACAACGAGGTTCAACATGCAGTTGATGACTTCTTCGGGTCCCAACCATAAGACATTTTTCGTTCCAGGATCATGGCCTTGCCGGACAGATGGCAACTGTGTGTCAATGCCAAGGGGGATTATTTTGCCTAGGTAAGTTTTCCTACTTTTCCGTTCTCGCCATCCACGTGTGCTGGTCCTTTGCTGGACATTTCATTCGCACCAACCCAATAGAATCCCATTTCTAACATGAGATGGAAAAGAAATATCTACAAAACCAGATTAATTTAACACACACTATCTTGTTACACCATGCTTGGGAGAAATGTTTCATGCTCACTGGAATAGTGACCTACTCACACACACTAATTTTTCAAATTATTTTATTTAAAAATAAGTTAACTAAATCTAGTGTTATAGTGTGTATGGTTTGTAAAATAGCACTTCAGTATTTTGATGTTATGAATAGATAACCATTAGTGCTAGTAATTATTTCAAGCATGTTACTTTTTTCAAAGTTTAGTATATTTTGTCAACGTCAAAAGCTGTAGGTTGCAGGGACATTGTCAAGGGGATGCGAGGGTGGGCAGGAGCCTACCCTGAAATTCTTCTTACCCACCCTGCTGCCCACCCAGTTCAAGATGTGCCATTTTTCATTTTTTTCTTACAATTTTAAAATATAATCTGGACTTTGCCAAGTAATATTGAGTTTCGTGTTTTTCATCAGGGAGCCCTACGTTTTTTACCCTAGGAAGTGCGTTGTTTACTTCTCTGAGAAAGATTATCAAAATAGCATCACCAGGTCCAAGAAAATATAATTGTTCTTTGCTCCCCAAAATCCTCTGTTTAAGAATTCTTTTTGTGCAAGTAGACAGTCTTTTCATGTTTGCATGACCAGGGGCAAGTGAGGAGGGTGGATAGGAATTCACTGAGAGGAGTCATTACTAATTGCTCTGCTGTTTGTTCTACGAAGTAGGGAATTCCAATACAGAAAGTGGAGTCTACAGCTAAACCAGACCTCTTTGTGCATACCTGCATACTACTATGGAATGTCCAGTTTGTACGGATTCAGTTGGCTGACTACGGAAGCCATTATAGAAACTACAGATTCTATGAATTTTCCTTTTCTTTTTCAGAATTAGTGTTTTTGCTAATATTTCATGATATATACCAATGCTCTTTATTGTCATAAACTGCAGTTTTGGAGGCAGCCCCTGTAATACATGATTCTGTAGTAAGTGGAGGTTCGTGCAATGCGCGTTCATGTGCTTGGAGTTCCCGTCGATCAAGCACTTGGAAATTCCAAATGCAACGAATTGATCATTTCTGTTGGCAGCTTGGAACTTAAATCTAGCAATGTTATCGTATCGCACCCTCACTAGGTGAATTAATTTCATGTTCCACACATGTTTAACTCATTTAATTAGTGTCCTTGTTTGTTGCATTTTTGCTTGTAGTGCATGCCTCTTTTTCATAAAGAGATGAATTGTTTCCTAAAAAGGTGTCAGAATAAAGAAGCAGCTTCAGTGCCACCAAAGCAAAAAACAACAAAAAAACAACAACAGAGTTATTGCATCATTGCCTAATACCACAACATCAAAATTGACCGGATATGACTATTACAACAAGACAAAGAAAAAAAGATTCACTGAGCCATATATATATATATATATATATATATATTTGAAATTTAGCTATTCAGAAGCAAGTAAGGAATTATTTTATCGTGGTCGGGAGCACACTACATATGCCACGCACATACCTGCCAGGTTTTACGATTTACCCATAAAATTTACGGAAATGTGACTTGTTTTACGGTTTTATGTGCAAAATGTTAATTTTATGGATTTGGTGATTCTCCGAGATTTTTTTTTTCTTTTTCTGATGATTTTGCACCCAATATTAAAACTTTTTTTTATTTAACTTAATCCATTCAAAGTAAAGCGGCGATGTAAGTTACGAATAACTTTTCAGTTACATGTGTTTATGTGGGAACATTTGCCGCAGTTTTCCCATGTGTTAAGTTTATTGTTTTGCGTTGTTTCAAACACTAAAACTTGCGCCACACGTAAGCTTTACTGCACCAACCAGCTGGGCTTATTTAACTTTGGGCTTGGTTCTCTCTCTCTCTCTCTCTCCTTCCTTCCTTTTCAGATAATGCATTGTTCGTTTCCCCCAGGTCGCAACTTCTCAGTAGGCCAGCGTGGGGTGTGTCTTGCATTGGAGCACGTGTCTTTATTACTCCCAGTTTGAAATGCGATCTCGGAATGTAGTTATTGTAGAAACAAAATTCAAATGGATTTTAAATCTGTGGAATTTTTAAGCCCAGATCGATACCCAACATGACGAAATTAAGCAAAAGCTGTTAGTTTTGTGAAATTAAAAATGCATTGGGACATGGTTTCATAACTTCTGGCAATAAATTTGACCTAACAAAAGAATGCTACTATAAGAGGAAGTTAAAAAAAAAAAAAGTAAGTCCATTGTTCATTCGAGCCAGTGCTTCTCCAGCAATGATTTATTTTGCTGGTCTGTTAGTCAGTAAGTTTTCTACGCTTTCCAACCATGCTTTGTTCGTTGCTTGATAACATGCATAAAAATGTCTTGGCTTGATTCAACCAAATTAATATGTTGGGGTACTATTTTTTTCCTCCGCAAATTGCATCTCTTTAAGCTGTTGCTGTTTTACTATAGCAGTTTCCCTTGCAGTTTTTTTAAGTGTCAATAAATTTAGTATTAGTGATTCGCTATGAGCAGCAATATAAAAGGGGGAAAAGTACTATCAAACATTCTGTGATGCGTATTCTGCGTAATTCCTGTGTATTGCAAAATCTTCAAAAAATGAAAAATATGCATTTTGCGCTATGTGTTGATGTAATTTCAGCATTTTGTGTGGTGGAAGGAATGATAGTACTAATCATATTTATAGTGCTAAGCATAAATCTAATGTTGACTGCGTGGAAAAAAATATGAAATTAACTTCCTTTGTTAAAAGTTATAATGAACTGGATGCGATTCGTGCAAAGTGTATATTCACTTTGTTTTTAGTTGAGCATAAATTACCAATTAGTGTCCCTCAGTCACTCATTTATTTGATTTGACTGTTTCATCGTCTGTCTCTCCGTAAGATAATCCTAGCATGAAAATGGTTCGTTTTTGAAAACATTTTAGTTTGTTCCGTGACGGCGTGGGATACGATCCAATTGGATTTGGGGGTCAAAGGGTGGAACATCCTTCCCTTTAGATGCAAACCTCCATAAAAATGAATTTTTATCTCCTTACAGATCACAATGATAGCATAGTAATGAAAAATTATGTATAGATTCTATTTTAATCAAAATAAACGTGCCGATAAATCCAAACATCTGTAGTCATATCAATTAAAAGTTGATACTTGATTTAGGTAACATATCGTTTTTTAATCGATATGTTCGGTACGTTTAATCAATAAGGGTGACAAGTAATTTTATTCAATATATTGATTAAAATTTTCATTGAGTATATCGATTAATTTTTTTTTTTACGGATTTCGGTTTCTGAAAGTTGGCAGGTATGCATGCAATAGTACTAGTTACTATGGACAGGGAGGGCTCTGGCTAATGTTGGCAGGTATGCTTGTGTGTACCCGAAGGGGAGGGGACACCGATTTCCTTTGTAGCAGGAAGTAAAAAGCATTAAAAATTCTTTCTTTCAGAGGTTTATAAATTAAGTTGTTATCAAACCTTCCCCCTGAAAAAATAATACTAGCCCACCCTGATTTCAGAGTCTAGCGACGTCCCTGATAGGCTGAGTTTATGTATCATGAAATTGTGCTTTGCTTTTGTGTTGATGTCTCTGGTGTTCAAGAGGAGAGTAACAGAAACAGCAGCAAGTGACAGTGAACAGGCAGCCAATATTTTTAATAAGAGGAATATGTTAGAATATCCAAAGCAAACAGATTATAAATTCTGAATTTGCTTGTAACACTTGCTGGTCATCCATGTAACATCTCTCAGAAAACTTGAAAATTTCATTGCCCTGGAGTGGGAATTGAGCCTGCTTCTCCCGATTTCCGTTCAAGCATGACACCACCCAGGATAGTGAAATTCCAAGCAACTGAGACTAAGCAAACTTAGCTTAGGAATCTGAACATCCTCAGATTTTCACTAGTCGAAGCATCGTTGCTTCCTCATAGCGTTTTGATCCATCTCCCATCCAGAAACAGATGTAGGTAGGAAATCACCAGTACCACAGATAAATCAATGAAGGAAGAAATATTCTACATAATACATGGGAAATCGATAGAATATTCAATGCGAACAGAATATAAATCCTGAATTTGCTTGTAACACTTACTGGTCATCTATGTAACATCTCTCAGAAAATTTAAATTTCATCACCCTGGAGCGGGAAAACGGTAGTAATGGTTAGCATACTTGAACAGAAATCGGGAGATGCGAGTTCGATTCCTGCTCCAGGGCAATGAATTTTCAAGTTTTCTGAGAGATGTTATATTGACTACCAAGTAAGTGTTACAAGCAAATTCCGAATTTATATTCTGTTTGTTTTGAATATTCTATCGATTTCCCATGTATTATAAAGAATATTTCTTCTTTCATTGAGGAATATGTTATTGTTAAAAGATTGTTTAATCATGGAAACTACTGTACTACTGACATGGAAAGTTGTTTGAGAAAGATCAATAAGCATTTTACCTAGTGTTTAAAATAGTTCTACAGCACACCTTTCTTATAAAAACGTATGTGGAGTTTTGTTGTTCCAAGTTACATCAAATTTTGCAACCATTAAGAATAAGGGAGAGGGTTTGTTAAAACAAAATAAGCATTCATAAACCTGTACTGATGTTTCCTTAGGTTGCTTAAAGAAAAAAAGGCTGAAGAACTTGTTGTTAGTCAAAGGCTGCAGATTAAAAATTTTCATGTCAAAGTGGGAGTGTAAGCACTCTGAGTTCCATTTAGTGAGGCGAGACTGACACAGAGATAGCTAATTTTTCTATTATTTAGGATGGTTCTCATATGACGTGAAGTGACAGTGTGAATATAGTATGGTTGATTACGTCATCCCCCTCATTTTCTGTGTTTGAGGACTGTGCTGTTCCTGGTCCTTAACCCTTTAAGCAGCCGAAGTCTCAATAATCAAATGGTACCCAAACTTTTCTAAGCTTCCCAAACAGAAATTGTTCACATAGCGACTGGATTTTACGAAAGCTACAAAAAAAAAAAATATATATATATATAATTATATATATATATATACTGAAGAGCAAAACTGAAGACTAAGTAAAAAATTTTAGAATTTAAAACGAAAGCTGCAAAATAAAAGCTGCAAAATAACCTGAAGATCAAAACGCGCAACGCAGCAGTTTTGAAAATTCAGAATTCACATTCTATTAAGGAGAAACCTAATCAAAAAATACATAAATAATTTAGAGCTCGCACCAAGTACGACATAGAAAAGGTTATGTATCTATCGGTGTGAGTAAAAGGAGAAAAGATAAAAATAATAAAATAAAACAACTGAATGTAGAAGGTGTCGAGAATACTGAGCCTTAGCTTTATCAAGGACCAGCAAAAACTCTGCATTTTCTCACTTCCACAAAGACCTAGTCGGAAATGGGTTTCTGCAAGGCCAAGGATGCAAGTAACATTCCCACCTAAAAGTGTTTTAAAAAATATATATATGTCATGTCCTCCGCAGAGTTGTATGACAAAGCACTAGTTAACAATTTCGCTTGCATCCATTGACCTTCTTGGCCCGACCCATGCTCTTCATCTGTTACTATTAAACAGAGAGAAGAAGATTAAAGAGAACTCAAGCTGTGGGAGTGACATAATAATTAGAAATAATTTTCAGCTATAACGAAATGCCAAGTTCGTTTGAGAGAGAATTTAAACCTGAAAAACAATGCAAAAGAAATCCGAATATTTACATTGCAATTAAAAAAGGAAATATTAATTTTTAAAATTTTTAAAAAACAGATTTTTGAAAGAAAACTTGAGTCTAAAACCCCCTACTCTACACCTTATGACAGCACGAAAACGAGAATAATTTAAAGACAATAATTAACTAAAGAAAACTTTGTGAAAGTTATATGACTTAAACAGTTAGTTGCAATATGTACAAAGTTTTTCAGCAGTGCTTTAAGTGCATAATTATTTTAGTTATTAAAAACTTAACTACTTGGAAATACAGCGCAAAGAAAAGGAACACGCTTAGCCCTCTGCTGTTCCTAGGTACCCCAAAGACGCGCAAAGTTACCAAGAAAAGAAAGAGTTAAAACCCGCAAAAATGTTAACAGACAAGCCAGTGCCTAAAAGCTGAAAAGCTAAAAATCAACAGAGAAAAAGTACATGAATTACAAACAATGAACTTATAAAACCTAAAGCCCTAAACACAAGGAAGAGAGCTTACCTCTTGTGCGACGAAACAATCACCTCACTAGAGTAAAACATGGCTGACCTCTTTCCTGACGCTTCTGCCACTCCCTAGACGCTGGGGGGCAGTGTGGGTGGGGCTGATGGCCTCCTCATACAGAAAGAAACCAACACGCGGAGATTTTAGCCAGAGAAAAAAATATATAAACTTAAGACTGTGGACCTGTATGATCAGAAAGAGCAGAATTAACTCTCCAGAATACATGAGAAATATTATAGAATACACGAGTAGTGTATTCAATAATCTTTGCATGTATTAAATCACCTTAGTGAGCTTCTATAGATTAATCAGAATCTTATTAATTTTAATGTTGGTTTTACTATTTTTAGTATAGCTATCCTAGTGATGAATAACTAGTTTTCTTTTTATTTGTTTTTATTTTCTTTTATAAACAGATTTTTAAGCTTTTTTGTGATTTTGTTTATATTATTTAATTTTTTGTTTTAATAGGACCTTCATATCCATAGCACTAAGGTTCCTTTTAGTAGTTAATAGGCATCCTCTAGCCAACTTCCTTACGGCTTTGATTGGTCAGAATCATATTATTAACTGTGTAGAAAATTAAAGCAGATCTGCCAACCTCACTCTATTATTCAGGATAATTTTTCTTAAAGTTCTTTTGATGAAAGAAGAAGGAATTTCGTTCTCTAGAAAACTATCTAATAGTATATTAATGTGGTAATTGAAGTCCAAATTGTTGCTGCAAATTCTTGAAATTCTTAGGACCTGAGAAATTAGTACATTCTCAATTACTTTGGTTGATATGTTATTATTCCAGTGTAGATATTTAATTGTTTTGAAAGGAAAATTAACTCTTTTATCAAAGAGGCTAATAGATGGGTTACCTCTGTTGAGCTTAATGCTTAAGTCTAGGAACTCAAGTTCCTGATTACTGTGGTTGGTTTTACATAAGTTAAGAGAGCTAGGATAGATATTATCAAAATCACTCTCTATAACTTCTGAATTATTGATACACAGCAGATCATCAATATATCTAAAAGTGTAAAGGTAGTTATCTGAGCAGGTGGGGTGATTTTTAATGAATTCATATTCCTTAAAGAACAGGAATAGATTAGCGATATTCGTGGACGTTGATGTTCCCATGGGAATACCGTTCACCTGCTTATAGAGAGTATTATTATATAAGATATGGTTATTTTTTATGCAGCAATTGAGATAAGAGTTCCAAGTTCCTACGTTAACAAATTGGTTAAGTTTAAATTCTGCATACAGCTCTTTAAAGGTAGTGATTATATCAGATAGAGGCAGATTAGTGTATAGGTTTTCAAAATCATAACTATTAATATCTAGGGGACAAACTTTGAGTATAGTAGAAATTACTTCTGCATTATTATTAATTATCCAAAAATCTCTGTACATCAAGTTAGTACAGTTTCTAATGTATTTACATTAGAAACTGTACTAACTTTTCTAATGTATTTACATTAGAAACTGTACTAACTTGATGTACAGAGATTTTTGGATAATTAATAATAATGCAGAAGTAATTTCTACTATACTCAAAGTTTGTCCCCTAGATATTAATAGTTATGATTTTGAAAACCTATACACTAATCTGCCTCTATCTGATATAATCACTACCTTTAAAGAGCTGTATGCAGAATTTAAACTTAACCAATTTGTTAACGTAGGAACTTGGAACTCTTATCTCAATTGCTGCATAAAAAATAACCATATCTTATATAATAATACTCTCTATAAGCAGGTGAACGGTATTCCCATGGGAACATCAACGTCCACGAATATCGCTAATCTATTCCTGTTCTTTAAGGAATATGAATTCATTAAAAATCACCCCACCTGCTCAGATAACTACCTTTACACTTTTAGATATATTGATGATCTGCTGTGTATCAATAATTCAGAAGTTATAGAGAGTGATTTTGATAATATCTATCCTAGCTCTCTTAACTTATGTAAAACCAACCACAGTAATCAGGAACTTGAGTTCCTAGACTTAAGCATTAAGCTCAACAGAGGTAACCCATCTATTAGCCTCTTTGATAAAAGAGTTAATTTTCCTTTCAAAACAATTAAATATCTACACTGGAATAATAACATATCAACCAAAGTAATTGAGAATGTACTAATTTCTCAGGTCCTAAGAATTTCAAGAATTTGCAGCAACAATTTGGACTTCAATTACCACATTAATATACTATTAGATAGTTTTCTAGAGAACGAAATTCCTTCTTCTTTCATCAAAAGAACTTTAAGAAAAATTATCCTGAATAATAGAGTGAGGTTGGCAGATCTGCTTTAATTTTCTACACAGTTAATAATATGATTCTGACCAATCAAAGCCGTAAGGAAGTTGGCTAGAGGATGCCTATTAACTACTAAAAGGAACCTTAGTGCTATGGATATGAAGGTCCTATTAAAACAAAAATTAAATAATATAAACAAAATCACAAAAAAAGCTTAAAAATCTGTTTATAAAAGAAAATAAAAACAAATAAAAAAGAAAACTAGTTATTCATCACTAGGATAGCTATACTAAAAATAGTAAAACCAACATTAAAATTAATAAGATTCTGATTAATCTATAGAAGCTCACTAAGGTGATTTAATACATGCAAAGATTATTGAATACACTACTCGTGTATTCTATAATATTTCTCATGTATTCTGGAGAGTTAATTCTGCTCTTTCTGATCATACAGGTCCACAGTCTTAAGTTTATATATTTTTTTCTCTGGCTAAAATCTCCGCGTGTTGGTTTCTTTCTGTATGAGGAGGCCATCAGCCCCACCCACACTGCCCCCAGCGTCTAGGAGTGGCAGAAGCGTCAGGAAAGAGGTCGGCCATGTTTTACTCTAGTGAGGTGATTGTTTCGTCGCACAAGAGGTAAGCTCTCTTCCTTGTGTTTAGGGCTTTAGGTTTTATAAGTTCATTGTTTGTAATTCATGTACTTTTTCTCTGTTGATTTTTAGCTTTTCAGCTTTTAGGCACTGGCTTGTCTGTTAACATTTTTGCGGGTTTTAACTCTTTCTTTTCTTGGTAACTTTGCGGCGTCTTTTTGGGGTACCTAGGAACAGCAGAGGGCTAAGCGTGTTCCTTTTCTTTGCGCTGTATTTCCAAGTAGTTAAGTTTTTAATAACTAAAATAATTATGCACTTAAAGCACTGCTGAAAAACTTTGTACATATTGCAACTAACTGTTTAAGTCATATAACTTTCACAAAGTTTTCTTTAGTTAATTATTGTCTTTAAATTATTCTCGTTTTCGTGCTGTCATAAGGTGTAGAGTAGGGGTTTTAGACTCAAGTTTTCTTTCAAAAATCTGTTTTTTAAAAATTTTAAAAATTAATATTTCCTTTTTTAATTGCAATGTAAATATTCGGATTTCTTTTGCATTGTTTTTCAGGTTTAAATTCTCTCTCAAACGAACTTGGCATTTCGTTATAGCTGAAAATTATTTCTAATTATTATGTCACTCCCACAGCTTGAGTTCTCTTTAATCTTCTTCTCTCTGTTTAATAGTAACAGATGAAGAGCATGGGTCGGGCCAAGAAGGTCAATGGATGCAAGCGAAATTGTTAACTAGTGCTTTGTCATACAACTCTGCGGAGGACATGACATATATATATTTTTTAAAACACTTTTAGGTGGGAATGTTACTTGCATCCTTGGCCTTGCAGAAACCCATTTCCGACTAGGTCTTTGTGGAAGTGAGAAAATGCAGAGTTTTTGCTGGTCCTTGATAAAGCTAAGGCTCAGTATTCTCGACACCTTCTACATTCAGTTGTTTTATTTTATTATTTTTATCTTTTCTCCTTTTACTCACACCGATAGATACATAACCTTTTTCTATAATAGGTACTTGGTGTGAGTCGAAATTATTTATGTATTTTTTTGATTAGGTTTCTCCTTAATAGAATATATATATATCATCATCATCATCATCATTGTCAACCATTATCAATCCACTGCTGGACGAAGGTCTCCCCAAGTTTCCTCCACAACGGTCTGTCTTGTGCCAGTCTCCTCCATGTCACTCCCGCATATTTACGAATTTCATCCACCCATCTCCCATGTGGTCTTTTTCTGGGTCTTTTCCTGTCCCTTGGAATCCAATCTAAAATTTCGGCTGTCCATCTATGGTCTGTCCTTCTGGCAGTATGTCCAGCCCATTGCCATTTCAGGGATTTAACTCTGATCATGATGTCTTCCACTCTCGTCATTTTTCGGATCCACGAATTCCTCTTCTTATCTCTCCTGGTTATACCAAGCATGCACCTCTCCATGCTGCTTTGAGTTGTCTGCAGCCTTTGTATGTCTCTTTTAGTTAAGGTCCACGTCTCTGCACCATACGTAAGCACTGGAAGGATGCATTGATCAAACACTTTTCTTTTAAGACATAATGGCATATTGCTCTTGAAAATTATGCTGTTTCTTCCAAAAGCTCTCCAGGCAAGTTTTGTACGCCGATTAATTTCTTCATCAATGTGACCCTCACTTGATATCTGCTGTCCAAGATAAACATACGTATCTGTTATCTCCAGTTTTTCTCCATCAATCGATAAATCTTCATTTCTTGTAAAAGCATTGAACATCACTTTTGTCTTCTGAAAGTTCATTTTTAATCCCACTTCTTTACTCTTGTCAGCAAGTTCCTGGATCATACTCTGCAGCTCTGATGGGGTAGTTGCAAAAATGACTACGTCATCAGCAAAACGAAGGTGGGTTAGATAATCTCCATTAATCTTTATCCCTTTGTTTTCCCAGTTCAGTGATTGAAAGACATTTTCCAATGTGACATTAAAGAGCTTCGGAGATATGGTGTCACCTTGTCTCACTCCCTTTCCAATTTTTATGTGTGTTGTATTTTCAAACAGCCGAATCTTTGCATTTTCATAGATGTTATTAATAATATTAATGTATGCATCTTCAATACCGCAGGATTTCAGAGCCGTGGTAACTGCTGATATATATATATATATATATATATATATATATATCTTTATCCCTCCCACCTCAGCAGTACCGAACATAAACCTATCGATAGTCATAAGATCTGGCTTCGATAGTCCTCTGTTCTCTGCTCCATGACCCTAGACATGATTGGGAAGGGCTTGTTCCCCTGATAAGGACAACGTGCTACTGGGTAGAAACAAGCACCTCAAACAACTTCTTTCTTCCTTTTCTTAGGTTTGTCGACATTCTTATAGACCTTTTATCATATATTAAATTAGGAAGGATTAGTGTCAATCACCCTCCTAAATGATCACTTTGAAAAACAAAGTGGTCATTTAGGGGTGGTCATTTGGTGTCAATCATCCCCTTAAATGACCACTTCGATAAGCTAAGGAGAAAGCATCGCTCTCAGACGAACAGATTCACTTATTCCAGATGCGTTCGACACGCATTCTAGACAGCAAATATATTCGTTCGAGCTGATTGCAGCCAATTTTGCGAACCCCGAGTTAATTCGTTCCAGCCGGTTAAAGGGTTAAGCACAAAAGAAAAGAAAAGGGGTAAAAAACAAGCAACTTGCTAATAAATAAAAGGTAGTCGGTTGTGTTGTGATTGCCTTTGCGTTCTACTGATTATTCAGATTGTAAAGAACCAAGATTCGATTTTTATTCTTGTTCCTCTCATGTACATTGGTGGTTTTGTATTTCATGCTCAGTTAATTTTCATGCATAGGGTAATTTAAAAGGGTAATCATTACGTGGAGTAATTCAGGACTTGGGTGGACTAATGATCAAATGATCAAACGATCATATGTAGAGGATTTTAGGAAGGGAGTGTCTGACCCCTGGTCTTAAACAACCCTTAGAAATTGGAAGCTAGGAGATTTGGGTTAGATTGCTCTATAGGAAAGTGACACGGAAGTGAAGTAGAAAGGGGAGGAAGATGCCCTTATTTATTTCCATGGGGCCAGTACCCGTGGTCCGACGGCTTAACGTGCCCATCCGACGCACGGCGGATATTTAGTGGATCGAGCGTTCGTACCTGCCTGGGATCGAACCTGAGGTCCTTTCCGTGGCAGTCACGAATGTTGCCCACTGAGTGGACTAATGATTACATCACTTAAGTTGTTATTGCTCCCATCGCATTTTCCAAAACCAGACACTGTAATTTATACTCCGAGTTTTGTTACTTTAATGTTCCAAGCTGTTTGTCCACAGGCTGGCCATTTTGAAGTTAAGTCATTAGTCCATCGCATGAATGTTGCACGTGGAAGTGTGTATGTTCAGCTGTCACTCATATTTTCTCTGTCCGTGGGCATTCATATAATCAAAATGATAGGAATTTTGGTTTTTATGTCACTGTTTTAAAACGGTTTGAAAATATTGAACACCCTGACCAATACTAAAAGGTGATGACTGAATGCTGCACGAAACCACGCTCCTTTTCAGTAACCATGGCAGCTGAATATATTGAGGACTGGATAGAAGGTTTGAGTTCCTTATTTCTGAAGAAGTTAGAAGATAACGAAGAAATTGAAAGCTAGAAGATAATGAAGAAATTGAAAGATGTGATCATTATAATTACCTTGGTGTCAAAATTACACAAGAAGGTAGAGATGCAATGGAATTAAGAAATAGAATTGCACAGGAAAGAAAGGCATGCTTGAATGAAATCTGGTGGAGTGACAAAATAACCAGAGAAAGGAAATGGGGAAATTTATAATAGTATTGTTAAGAGCATCATACTATATGGGGCTGAGGCCTGGCGATTAACAGAAGCAGACAGAAAGAAAATAAAAGCTGTAGAGATGGATGCTTTAAGAAGATCATGTAGATTGTCAAGAAGACAGAAAATAACGAATGAAAGGATTAAAGAATTTATGGAAGTGAAAGAAACAATTTTAGGAGACATACAGAAGAGACAATTGCATTGGTTTGGTCATGTAAAAAGAATGACCATTGAAAGACTGCCCAAAATTGCCATGGAATTTAAATCAGACAGATGAAAAAATAGAGGCCAACCTAGGAGAACATGGTCTGATGGAACAAAGAGAGCATGTATACCATTTAAGTGTTCTCTAAATAGTTATAGTTATGTTTGGTAACACATGATGAGAATCTTTTGAGAACACTTAAATGGTATACATTATTGATTATTATTATTTTGAAATTATTTATGTTCGAATATTTTAAGATTAAGCTGATAACATAGTCTCAGTCCTTGCCTAAGAACCACATTAAAATTTTTATCATAAAAGTGAATAATCATAAGTGGCATGTAAAAATAAAGAATCATAACTTGCACATGAGGCAAACCATCGCATTTCACCCTTCATTATAAATAAGTGGAGCATGCATAAAAATAAAGAAATCATTACAACTTGCACATAAAAATAAATTTGTATGTAATTCAGTTTCATTATTATTACTTCTGAAGTATTGGTGGTTTCACTCATCCCCGTAGCAGAAGCACGGCAAAGGGCGACGTGCGTCGCAGATTTATTTTGGTCCTGCAGACAAAAACGATATCCCCAGAACCCTATTAAAACCATCTTGCAGACTCCCTATCATAGATGCACGTTTTTCGCCTTCCAAAATTTTCTAAAACAGAGGTTAGGCGTAGTGAGGATTTCTCCCGTAATCATAATTTTTTTTTCTTGCGAAGGACAACGTAGCTCGCAGAATTATTTTGTACTCATCGCCGTAGCAGAATCACGGCAACGGCCGACGTACATCGCAGATTTATTTTGTACTCGTCCCCGTAGAAGAATCGTGGCGCCGGGCGACGGATATTGCAGATTTATTTTGTACTAGTCCCCGTAGAAGAATCGTGGCAACGAACATTGCAGATTTATTTTGTACTCATCCCAGTTGAAGAATCTCGGCGATGGGTGACGTACATCACAGGTTTATTTTGTATTTGTTCCCGTAGCAGAATCGCGGTGACAGCCGACGTACATCGCAGATTCGTTTTCTACTCATCTTCGTAGCAGAATCGCAGCGACCGCCAACGCACATTGCAGATTTATTTTGGTCCTGCAGACTGAAACGATATCCCCAGAACCCTATTAAACCACCTTGCAGACTCTATCATAGAAGCAAGTTTTCCGCCTTTCAAATTTTCCGAAAACAGAAGTTAGGCAGAGTGAGGATTTCTCTTGTAATTGTTTTTTTTTTTTTCTCCCGACGTTCCCTTGATGCTTGAAGAGGGAATTATCCGATATTGTTGTTAAATATCATTTTATTGCATAAATATTTGCTGTGTATTTTGAAAATGGAGGCTAACAATTTCCGAAAACGAAAGTTTGACGGAATCCAGTAATCTTGAATTATTTTTCTTGCGATATTCCCTCAGCCCTATATGGTCATTAAATATCATTTTATTAATAAATGTTTGTATTTAAAATTGAAAATGGTGAAAAAATTTCTGAAACCAAAGTTGTACAGAGGAAAAATTTCTCCCTCTAATAATAGAAAATGGAGGAAAATTTTCTGATAACCAAAGTTGTACGGAGCAAAAATTTCTCCCTCTAATAACCTTCTACCCGCTGTGTTTCTGTATTATTGTTTAATCATCATTTAATTACATAAATGTTTGCACTTGAGATGGGAAATGGAGAAAAATGTTCCGAAAACTGAAGTAGAACGGAACGAAGATTTCTCCTCTTATGACAATTTTTTCCTAGTGATGCCTCTACGCTTTGTTGTTGTTAAATATCATTTTATTCCCTAAATCTTTGTGTTTCAGCTGGAAAATATTGGTAAAATTCCAGATACACAGGACCAGAATGTTCTTGATTCTAATTAACATTGCAATTGCTGTAGTACCTAGGTTAGAAATTTTTTTAGGTAGAAAATTATGTTTGCGCAATTTTTATTGTTTTTCACATTTAGTAGTTATCTTGCACAGTGACCACCCGCAGATTATTTTGTGGCACAATGATATCTGTCGCAGACTGACCAAGGACTTTCTGCTAAGTGGTCACTCATGACTTCAGATAATTCAGTATGTGTAGCAAGCTGAATATCACTAATTTAAGGGGCACAAGCATCTGGTCTCTCGTACTGCTGGATCAAGGTGTAAATCATTTGGTAGGACATAGAAGTAGCATTTCTGTACAATGCTGGTTTTCTTCCTTCCCTGGATATGGGATGTACAAGGCTCCTTATAGCCTTAGATGCTTATGAGGGGCACTTAAACCAGTAAAACAAAACAAAACAAAACTCAGTTGAGCCGTCTCATTATTAGTTTTGAGAATTTAGCATATAGTGAAAACAAATCAAATTACTTGCATGTAATGAATATCATATTGCCATTAATTAGAAAGTGCAATTTACTTATTTACCTTTTGGTGGAAGAAAAAGAAAATTTGATTATTATTATTTTTTTTTCAGGTATAATCAGCTGGTTTTTGTTCCTAAGTCTCTTAGCAAATGTGTAAATATGATGGAATTCAATGTTGAGAACAACAATATATCACAACTTCCTGTAAGATTCAATATATTTTTCACTCAGTTTTGTTATCTTTAGAATTTTTTGTGTAAAATGTGAACAATCCGTTTATTTTCAGTATTATGATTTTTTTAGAAATAAATAACTTACTATTAAAGCATGATGTATAATAGGGGGTCAAAAATCGAATTTAGTAATTTCAAAATGTAATAGTGCAGAAAAGTTGCATTTTCCCTTCCTTAATTAACAGCATAAAATTTAAGCTGAATCACTTTATATTTTCTGTCACCACAAAGGGGTCAAAAATCTGAAATTTGGCACAAAATTGACATTTTTTTTATAATTCTTTTAAAATACTAGATATTATACAATTTGGTAGTAAAAGTGCCAGTTAATAATCTTTTTACATCATTAATAAACATTAAAATTTTTATTACAATACATACATTTCTTCTGCCGCCACAAGGGTCCTGAAGTTAAGGGAAAAAATGGCTTAAATAGAGTAAATGGTTTTCTCGTATTATGGTACTTCTATTATTTGATAATCTTATCTTTTTACCTTTTCATTAAATTGTAACCCTGCATGAGTGGCAACTGTGAAAAGCGGAATGAGGAGTGTCCTTCCATTGCTTGCACAATAATTTCCTTCTCTCCTGCTGCTCTCTTTCGGCACTTATGAGACACGGATAACATGAGAAGCTTTCCGCCTACTTCTTCCCAGCAAATGAGAATTAAACTTCCTATAATAGCCATGGTAAGCTTCAGATATAATCTATCAGACAGGGCGGTTGCTGCAATTATGTCATCTACTGACCATTCGTCCACGATGGGTCCGGGTTCGAATCCCGGTGAGGCATGGATGTTGTGTTTGTCTTACGGCACTGGCTATCTCCCTTCCCTAGAGCTAGTGGTCCTAAATTAGAGATGGGCTACTGGTTATATCCCACTGAGTTGCTCGTGGTGGTCATTATACCCCTAATAAAAAATAAAATAAAAATATGTCATCTGTTCTTAAGAACGTGTGGATTATTTCAGAGGAGAAAACTTGCCATGTAATAGATAAAAGCAAAATTAGAAGGAAGAGAACCAAAAAAAGACAGAAACTACAAAATAAAGTGATTTCAGCAGGTGCCACCACACTTGGAATGTTCTTCTACGGTCAGAAAGATAAAACCATTTGCCAGGTGAAGGAAGACGGGAAGTGGTACCGCAAAACGAGAGCAGAAGAACACATTTCTATCTTACTGGAACTGGAATCGCGATATTATGGACACTTGACTCTTTCTTTTATCTGGCCCAGCTCGCTCTATAGGAACTGCAATAATTAATTCACTAAATAAGGCGAACCTGAACGTAAACAACATTTCGGCAGTTGGATGTGATGCAACAGTGGTAAACACAGGCCACAAGTCTGGTGTCATTAGATATCTAGAGGCAGAATTTCAAAGGCCTCTGCAGTGGTTAATCGTACATCATGTCAATGAACTCCCTTTTAGACATCCCTTTGAACATCTGAATGAAGGAACAACAGGTCCAAGGTCATATTCTGGATCGATTGGAAAAAGTCTTGAGAAATGCCAGACAATTACCTGTTGTTACATTCGAGAGGATTGACTGTGATCTGTCTGAAGTCACATCTAGTGATCTGAGCACTGATCAGAAGTATCTGCTGGAGATAATACACGGTGTGCAATCAAGTGAATGCTGATCTGATTTGTCCAGACGGGATCCTGGCCCATTTTCGCAATCAAGATGGCTCACTACAGCGAATAGGATTTTAAGACTATAAGTGGGTACATCGGATCCTACTCCTGAGCTGAAAGCACTTGTAGAATACATCATGAAGGTTTACTCCAAGGAATGGTTCAGCATCAAATTGAAACCTTCTTGCACCAATGGTACACTACACTTGTTGGAGATAATACGCAACTCCAGATATCTTCCTGAAAACCTTAGGAAGATAGCTGATTGAGTTATTTCCTGTAATTCTTACTTTGCTCACCTGCAAAACCTGCTATTGACCATGCTAGTTGACAAAAGGCTGTGCATCAGGAAACTTGCAGTTCGAAGGATTCAAAAGGCTAGAGGACATAGAGAAGATCAAGTTCGTCACTTAGTGGTTCCAGAACTCAACTTTGAATGTACGGACTACATTAATGTCATAAGACTGGCAAAAGTGCGATGCCTCCGAGCCTCCTGTCTTTGCTCGCACCGCTATTGAAGATCTGAAGACTCTTTCTAAGAATGGTTCGATCTCAGACTTGGATTTCAAAATATTCCCATGCCACGCACAGGCGGTTAAACATTGTGTGAAGATTGTCACAGAGGCTGCTGATAAAGTCTGTGGTCCAGATAGAAGAGATGGTTTCATTCGAACAATACTGGCTTCAAGGGCAGTAATGCCTTCATTTGAACATAAAGCAAAATTCATGTTTGCCTAATGCATATTGCATAATACATAACTTACAGATGTTATTTAATTTAACTGTTTTATAGCCCATATAACAAGATTGTGGTAATTTGTTTTCATTAATGAACGAAAGAGACTAAAAACAGAATTTTTTTTTTAACTTTTCTGACACACGAAGACAATTTACCGAACTGAATTACACTTTTACCTTCTTCAATTAAGTAATAGCAATGAAACATTTTTCCTGTAAAGTACAAGGGACTTGTTAGTGAATTTTCCTGTCATTACTCACATTCGTTGGGTTTGATTACGTAATACAAAACTAATATAACTACAAGTTATAAATATGTTGTTTTTAACAAGTTTTGTCTTCATTTTGGGACTCTTGTGGCAGCAAAAGAAATGTGCAAATCGTAATTGAAATTTTAACATTTACTAATGATGTAAAAAGATAATTAACTAGCTCTATTACTACCAGATTTTATAACATTTAGTATTTAAAAAAAATTAGAAAAAAATGTTAATTTTGTGCCAAACTTCAGATTTTTGGCCCCTTTGTGGTGGCAGAAGATATAAAGTGATTGAGCTTAAATTTTATGCTGTTATTAAGGAAGGGAAAAGGCAACTTTTCCACACTATTACATTTTGAAATTACTTAATTCGATTTTTTCGACCCACCCTAATGTATAATCAGTACCAGAAATACTATTTTGTGATCAAATATTTTTCTCTATATGTAGGTATTTTGTACTTCTTTTAGTGCACAGAGTGGCATGTAAAATTAGCATAGGAGAATGTCTCAAGAATAAGAGAAGTAAATATGTAAACCTCTCATCACTCTAGGCTGTTGTTAAGCTAGGCTTTGACAATTGTGTTAAAGTTTTTAGGAAGTTATCAGTAGTACACTGGCGTGCAAAAATTAAGGACAAGACGGTTTTTCGAATGTAACGTCAAGCAGCAGTTCTCCACATGGACTCAAATTATACCATAAGATCCCCAAGATGTAAGAATATGGGACAAGTGAGCAAAACCATCCAAACAAGGAATACAAAGGATACAAAGGCACTTCATTGAAAAGGTAGCTTCAAGCACAACTGGACAGAAGACAGAAACGTCCATGTGACAGGCGGCTGCTGCCAAGAAAAATCCAGTCTTTAGTAATGGATATGATCACCCCTGGCCGCGTTGCAGGATTTACAACGTCTGTTCATGCTGAGGACGAGGTTGTCAAGGAGCTGTTGAGGCATCGCGGCCCATTCCTCTTGTAGCGCCAATCACAGCTACGGAATCGCTGCTGGCAGCTGGTGACGTGCTGCCAAGCATCTCCCGAGAAGGTCCCACACGTGTTAGATTGAATTTAGGTCCGGGGGCCAAATGATGCGTTGAATATCTTCACTCTCCAACAGCTCTGCGACAACTACTGTACGATGAGGTGTAGTGTTGTCGTCCATGAAGAGGAACTCAGGACCCACATCCCCTCTAAACAGACGCACGTGAGGCAGGAGAACCTCGGTACAAAAGCGGACAACAGTGACTTCCTTGGAAGATGTGGAGGTCAGTACGGCTACCAAGCATGATACCGCCCCAAACGAGAACTCCGCCACCTCCAAACCGGTCCCTTTCGATGATGTTGGAGGTGTGATTGCGTGTTCCCTGCTCTCTCCAGATGTGTATACGTCCAGAATCGCTCGTCGGACTAAATTGGTTCTCATCCGTAAAGGGAACTCGACCCCTTTGCTGATGTGTCCAGTTCTTCTGTTCCTGGCAGTACAGAAACCACCGTCTATGTTGAGCAGGCGTTAATGGCACATACCGTACTGGTCGTCGTGCAAATAGACCACCTTTGTGCAGCCTCCTGGCCACGGTGAAACGCGACAACGGACGTCCAGTTGTCTGTTGCATGTGCCTTGCGATTTCTCCTGCCGTCTGCCGTCTATCTCTTCTCGCCTGTAGGAGAATATACCGGTCGTCCGCCGCTGTGGTTGCTCGTGGACGACCACTGCTAAACTCTTGGACAGCTGTTCCTGTCGTTTGAAATGCTCTCCAAGCTTGTGAAACGATGTTGTGAGCGATCCCGAACTCCTCGGTCACACTAGTCACACTTCGACCTTCTTCCAACTTCCCAATGATGCGACTTTGGGTAAAGTCATCCAGATGTCGTCTACTGGATTGCCTGTTGGCCATATCACACGGTGGCAGCAACTTGACGTCGTTCAAACCGATGTACACCGTGCAATAGCTTTCACTGAATTGCTGAGCATACACTGCCAGTGTGCTTTATACCCTTCCGACCCCCCCACGTCATGCTGCATATATGCGCATGCCCTACCGTATCGGACTCTAGTCTATCTCCTGAGTGGTCTTTCGGTCCGTTCTGCCTGCTCGTTCCACTGTTATGCAAATTTCTCCTCTTTGTCCTTAATTTTTGAACACCAGTGTATTTTGATCGATGGTAGATGGATATAACTCAGATGAATTTTAGTAAGTGTTTTGTTGCTGTGCCAGTGATATGGATATTTGAACACTGTTACTATAATTTGTAGTCTCGTAACAGGTAGTAGCTGTTACTGTAAGTCTGGGCTTCTATTTTTCATTGACCTTGGGGCTTCAGTCCACTATTCAGAAATTTTAATTGTTCTTTTATTGATGGAATGAAAAACAAAAAGAATGAGAAAGAATAGAAAAAAGTAATAATAGCAGAGACAAGAAACAGCTAAGTGTGACCACCCAGACGTGTAAAACATGGGGGACTATTTCTCTCAAAAGACAGTCAGTGAATGACTCGATACATGAATTTGGCACATAGACCGAATACTTCAGGAAGCATCAGCGATATTTCTTTCCTCACATCGTGGAGGCTAGTGATCCGTACCACTGGAGTAATGAATGTTAAGGGAATTTTTTTTTTGTGCTTTCCCCGTTTTCCTGAAGAAAGTGAAGGAATCTGTCATAGGACCTTCCTCAGACAGAACACACCAGGCAGACAAAGAAGTGAGAGAAACAAAAAAAAGCAAAAAAAAAGGGGGGGGGGGTGTCAAATGGTTTCTTTGAACATTTTATAGGTGCGGAAGAAATAAGCAACAGAATGCACTGACAAGAACAGAGGGGGCTGAAGTTTGGCTGGAAGAAGCAAAAGATGCTGCTGAAAAACGTCCATTTGGGCGTAGAAAATATTGTTGACTATTGGGAGGGCTGTACAATGATCCATCTGTAGAGTAGCCCCTTAGTCAAGAAACCTCTGCCAACAGAGCTACACACTCGGAGGAAGCATCTATATGTATTGCCGACCGTGTATCTAATCAAGGAGAGGTATTCAAGCGAGTGCTACAGAGTGTTCAATTAAATGCTATATAGTATTCACCCCGTGCTCCAAATAGGATCCTCAACCCAAAAAAAGAGTGCAATTAAAACCAGAATATGTGCTGTGACATGCAGATGTTGAACCAGGTGAGGTCTCAATTAAATATATTGATAATACTACAAGCCTGAATGGTTGTACTGTCAAACTCAACGACAAGAAACAGCTTTCTTCAACTTTAACATTTTAGCTAGGCCAGTTCTCAGTGTACTGAGAAAATTAAGGACCCAGTGTATACATAAAAACACCTCTTCCTCATCTTTCGGTTTCCACAGCCCTGTATGTGAAGAACAGTGAATTTGATTTATTTTGTGTATATGTATTTTAATTTTGAATAGAGCTGGCAAAAAATATTTCAGATTTTGAAGATGACAATCTGTTTTTTGGTGTAAATATGACAAGGATGGTAAGTGAGATAATATCCGAAAACTTGAAAATTTCGTCGTCCTGGAGCAGGAATTGAACCCGCATCTCCCAGATAGCCACCCGGGTATGCTAAGCACTACACAACCCAGAACGACCAAGTCTCAAGTTTCCGATTAATTTGAATATAGCCATTACAGGATTCACTAGTCAAAGCAACCGGCATTCATGTTTAACAAATCTGGAGATTAAGAATCCCATCCCGTGATTGCCCGGAGGAGCAGAAAAATCCTGAATGGAATACGGGTTTCCATTAAATCATGAAGGAATATGAGATTTCATTCATGATTTATCTGCTCCTCCGGGCAATCACGGGATGGGATTCTTAACCTCCAGATTCGCTAAACATGAATGCTGGTTGCTTCGACTAGCGAACCTTGTGATGGTTATATAAATTCAAATTAATCGGAAACTTGAGACTTGGTCATTCTGGGTGGTGTACTGGTTAGCATACCCGGGCGCTATCTGGAAGGCACGGGTTCGATTCCCGTTCCAGGACGACGAAATTTTCAAGTTTTTGGATATTATCTGACATACTGTTATTGAGTTTTTGGAAATGGAAGGCATCCTTGTCATATTTACACCAAAAAACGGATTGTTATCTTCAAAATTTGTATTGTTTGGTGTAATCTCGTATTTCATTCAAGTAATATTTCTTTGACATTTAAGTGTGTGTTTATATATATGCTGCAAGAGTGTTTCCTATTAGACTTATGTAAAGTTTTGGTGTGGGAACTCATCCATACAAGTTAATGTAAAAAGAAAATGTCTAAAGCACTCTCACGTAATTAAAGAGAGAGAACAAAAAGAAATTAAGCAAATTCCAGGTTCAAGGGTGAAGTTAACTCACTATTTAATCGAATAAATTCCTTTGTTGCTTATAAACTTTGGCCTCATCTGTGGTTCAAGTGAATTACTGCTTGCATGATATGATGACTTCTGCAAGAGTTAAATCCTGGTACACTCAAAATCTGATCATGGTGGAAATAGTGACTTGGACACAATTCTGAATGCAAGAGTTGGGATATCTTTTTAAAATTAGAAGACAGAAAAATAAAAAAAATAAATCACACACCGCGATGTCACTCTAATGATGAGCCCAGTAGTCCAGTAACACTATCTCCCTGGTCCTATCCTAGTATAAGGATTGTCCTAAAAGTAATGCCTTTTTAATAATAACTCCTGTAATTTTGGAAATATTTACGTAATTTTTTTTATAAATCTAGATTGACCTTCTGATTAAGTGTATACCTTTTTGTATTTAGATTGGTCAATGCAAAATGATAGATATTCACCTAAAACAAAGAGTTTTGTTATTGAGTTTTTGGAAATGGAAGGTTGCAAGGTGATGGAGATCCACATGAGGCTTGAAGGTTTATTGAAGTTTGACAATTGACATGAACAATGTCAGGAAATGGGTGAAGAGGTTTAAAGCAGTGGAAATCTCACTGGCCAACAAAGTGAAATGTCTTCAACTGCAGTCATTGATGAGAACCAGTGACAAGTTGAACTCATTCATAGTGATTGGCATGTGACCATTTGGGAGATCTGCGATGCACTGCATTGTGGTCATAGTGCTGTGGAAACAATGATTCATAACCTAGGATATTGGAAAGTATGTACGAAGTGAGCTCCGCACCAATTAACCATGATCGTCGGGACCAAAGTGTTGAAGTATGTAGAGATCTGTTGAGGATGTCAGAGTTGAACCAGGGCGCATTACTTTCTAATGTGGTTACTGAAGATGAAACCTGGGTATTCCTTTATGATCGAGAGACAAAAGTGAAGTGTATGAAATGGCAGTACATGACCTCACCTAGGCGTAAGAAGTTTTAAACATGGTGTTCAACAAAAAAACGGATGGTGACAATTTTCTGGGAAGTCGGAGGCATCATTCTCATTGATATTCGTGAAAAAGGTAGCACTGTCAAAAGTTCTTGCTATATTGGGGCACTAAAGAAGCTCAGGTAAGCTGTTCACAAGAAGAGACCATACATATATGTCTCTGTTCTGTCCTCCTACACCATGACAATGCCTCACCTCACTCAAAACATCTTGGGCCATTACCAAAATGGGCTGGAGAGTAATCCCACATCTGCCATAGAGCCCTGATTTTCACTTCTTCTATCCCATGGAGCAAAGTTTCTGTGGTCAACATTTTGAGGATGTAAGAGAAAGTTAATTTGGCTATTAGATTCTGGGCCAAACAACAGTCTGTAGAGTTTTTCCAAACTGGTTACACATGTTAAGCTGAACAATGGCATAAATGCTTAATTTTAGTGGGGGACTATTTTGAGTAGCACCATTGCATTAAGTGGATTTGACTATTTTTGTATCAAATTTCATCAAAATATCTTGACTGGCAGAGGATTTATTTGTTAAGAGGCCTTACTTTTAGGACAACCCTTGTACATGTGATTAGGACATTATCTTTACATGCCATATTGTGAAAGCAGGTTCAAATCCCAGGTAAGATAGATGCTCTGTTCATATCCTCAGTTCTGGTTCATCTCCCTTTTCTGGAATTCTTAACTCTTAACTAGGAATGGGCTGCTCCATCTAGCCTCTGATGCTTATAGGGTTCGTTGTTAAAAAGAAATGAAGAGTGGCATGGGACCTGTGTTTGAAACATAGGTAAGGCATATATACAGTGTTTGTTATGTGACTGCTGTACTCTCCACTCCCTGAAGGAGCCAAGATTCATAAATTGTAGTTGTTAATATGAATCTTCTAATTAGAGAACGGCAAATGTTAAATGATAGCTTTCCTTTTAAAACAAAATAGAGCAATTTTATTGTGAACTGAAGAGAAATAAACAAATATTATAAAGGTGATGATAGTTAAAATAATAAATATATGAGCTATGACCATTAAAGATTAATAACAAATGCAAACTTAAATCCATTGAATGTTGCTGTTCCATTCTGCAGTCTTATAAGCAAACATGAAGTAAGAATGATAGTTACAATAGACAGATTATGGGAATTACTTAGGAATAAAGGATGTTAATTCTTAGCATCAAATTTTCGGGTAGTAACCCTACCCTTCATCAGGACGAACACTACAGCAAGTCTTTCAGGACAAACACTACAGTAGGACTTCTGTAGTGTTCATCCTGATAAAGGGTAGGGTTACTACCCGAAAATTTGACGCTAAGAATTAACATCCTTTATTCCTAAGTAATTCCCATAATCTGTCTATTGTAACTATCATTGAACCTCTAGGAAAGCCATGACTTCATTTATTACTAAGTTTGAAGTAAGAAGTAAATATGATTATCTGGCACGTCTTGCCTGAAGCACCTCCCAGGGGAACAGCTCACATTAAGGGCTACCTCATCCAGCTCATTGTCCAATTATCATTCTTCCAAATACTTCATTCCTCCAAACACTGAGGGAAAACAGAATGATTACTCTTGGAACCCAAACACATCATTGTCTAACATAAATCCAGAATGATATGCAGGTACATATTTAGCACAGACCAATATTAAAAGAAGTCAGTTCTTGCTTGCAATAAACTTTCACTGTATCTTTCTGTCCATTGCAAGACTTTTTGCCTCAATCATATTGTTTCCTTTACTTCTAATGGATGGTTTCACATTTCAGTTCTCCTGTTCTTGATCTTTTCTTGGTCTGTGGCCTGGTTCCACAGAGTTTAATACCTGTTCAAGCAAACAAATCTGTAGAACACTAGGTAGAATACACCAAGAACAATTGCTGTAATGTATGAAAAATCCATTTATTGGTGTAAATTTATATAAGAACACAAATGCAAGCTTTCACCACCAGATGAGTAGCTTGATCAGGCAGTAGCTCAGTAAGAAGGAATGCCTGATGAATGTGGTGGTAAAACCTTGCATTTGTGTTCTTATATGTATTTACACCAATAAACGGATTTTTCATACATTACAGCTACCTGTTCAAGCAGTCTCTCATCTTCCATTTGAGATTTGCATCCATTCAATAGTAATATGTTCTCATGAACTTTTTCTTCTACTGAAGAAATACCCGGGCCAGTTTTAATGTGTGCATTACTAATTCTGTTTTGCCATTCAAATCCACCTGTTCTTCCAAAACATTCCTTTAACCAATTTGCAGTTTCTAACCTCCTACAGTGCCTTCACTTTGTGCTGTACTCTTGTGGCCATAAGAAAGAGCAGGTCTAAAAACTGTTGCATGAAAGTTTTGTTATATACTGTATATATGTACACACTTCCTTCCTACCACTAATCCCTCAACCATGGCCCTTAACTCCCTCTGGGATATATTTAGTTTATTATTTTCTGTGTTGTATTTTATTCTTACTATATGACTCTAATAAAGCCTTTTCTGTTTTCTGAGGAAATGAAAGTAGTAGTAGTAGTTTACCCTCTTGAACTTCACCGTACTA
Source organism: Macrothele yani (assembly GCA_039090855.1). Classification (NCBI taxonomy): domain Eukaryota; kingdom Metazoa; phylum Arthropoda; class Arachnida; order Araneae; family Macrothelidae; genus Macrothele; species Macrothele yani. The sequence continues at coordinate 124,986,319 of CM076996.1, forward strand.
AACAGATGGGTTTTCAGACACCTGAATTATTGAAAGAAAAATTCCCTACATATTTTTGCATTAGTTAAAACTTTCACTTCAGTAAATGTGTTTTAGTGAGAAAGACTGTTTGAAATGCCCCCCCTATTACCATGTACAGTATTTTTTTTTTTTTTTTTTTCCAAAACAAGTGTAGGGGAAATGTAATATTTGTCATTCTTGTATGAATCTTGATCAAAACAAATTTCAGCCAGTGGATATTTATTCAAGTTTGTCATTTTGAGATTGTGTACTTTTGGTTTGGATAAATGTTAGAAAATGATAATAAACGATTGTCATTTAGCAGATAGTTTTGGGAGTTCACTAAAATTTTCATCTCCTTTAAAATCATGTTTTTTATTGTAATGGGCACCCAGTCTATAAGTTATTAGAATAAAAATTTCTTGTACTAGGGGCCAGGTTGCATGTTCTAGACATGATATGTGTTATGCTTGTTCTTCATTCCTCATTCAATGGTTGCCCATGAGGCAATAACATTTAGATATAGGCAACTCTCATTGGCCAGCAATGCTCACAGAAATCATGAAGCTGCATATACACACAACACACAGAAGAAACTATTTTTTAAACAAAATTCATGTATTGTTTGTACTATGTATGTATTTCACTCAGAAAACGAGAGCTATAGTTCAAACTCTTTTGAACAAGTAAAGCAGTTATTACAAATGCCTTTCCACCATTTGTATTTTCATGGTTTTAGAACAGGCTGATGAAGTACGTGGTTTATACTTAATGTACAATAAACTTAACTAATCTAAGCCATTGTAGTTCATTATTTGTTGAGACAGATTGTGATGTGATCATTTGGATTTTGCCTGCTGTTATTTTTGCAACCAGTTGTCCTTGAAGTTTGATTCTTATGGAAGCTAATAATAGTACTTTTTCAGACTGCAAAACTTTGCCAAATTTGAGTTCTCTATATCTTTGTTTCAAATTGAAATACAGTCGATTCCTATTAGAATGGAAGCTGATGTAACAAAAATTAGATCAATCCCCTATAAGAATCGCATAAAGATTATGTGTTTTTAATTTCAATATAACAAATATCATTTTTATGAATTTTTTTGTTATAACAAAAATATATTCAGATTTTCAAGGAAAATTGTCATTTAGAACAATATTTACAACTCCAGCAAAAATGTTAAATCTGGATTCCTGTGCTCTTTTGTTAAAGGAAATAAACAGCCTGTCCAGGAAAGTCATTCCCCACTTCTCGTTGTATCAAAAGCAACTGTAACCAGTTTGGGAACAAAACAAATGTTGCGGGGACACAGCAACCAGACCTGTCGCTTAGTCTCTTTCTACCTCATTCATGTTCCCTACAGTGTATCTGGTTCGATTTTTGAAATGAGTTCTTCGAAGGAAAGCGGTTCTTTTTTAAAAAAGAAAGAAAATTCATTGATGAAGATATTTCTGGAGTGAAAAAAGGTGATGTTGCTAAAAAATATGGCATCACTCCATCAACATTATCAATTTTTTTAGAAGATTAAGGAAAATTTTAAGACTAATTGCAAAAGCAACTTATTAGACCTGAAAGGAAGATAATATGACTGGCACAATTTCAAGTGTCGACTCAGCGGTGTTCATGTGGTTCCAAGATGTCTGTTCCTGGAGTATACCTGTTAGTGGACTGTAATCTGTAAAAAAGCATAACAGTTTGCCACAGCTCTTGCCACGAGGACTTTGAGGCCAGTGCTGGATGACTAAATCATTTCAAGGAACACTATGGCGTTGTTGCAAAAATGGTTTGTGGTGGGGCAAGTGCTGTGCCTGTGGAAAGTGTGAATGAATGGAGAGCAGGAGAAGCAGTTGTTCTTGTTATAATAAGCTCATACAGTTCAGATGATCTGCCTAATGCTGATGAGTAGTACAACCCAAATGCATAAAGTGCATGAAATGCATTTCGACCCCAGGGACCCTGAGTTGCTATATTAAATAAGATGCTTATACAAACTATGCTGAGAAAGTGCTCAAACCTGGGTACTCATTTTGCATGAAATGCACGAAATGCATAAATTTGTCATCAATATGCATGAAATGCATAAATTTTCCATCAATTTGCATTACATGCATTTTCCGCTCCAAAATGTATAAGCTACGTTTTTCCAAGCAATATCTGGCATTCAGAGTTTTTTTATTTGATAAAATTGAGGTGTGCGCTGATGACAATGAGACCAGTGACGTGACGGTGTGCAAGGTGGATTTGTCTCCGGCGGTAGCGGGGGGGGGGGCTGAGCAGTGTTTTAGGTTTCCTTGGATAGGTTATAGAAGTGTGAGCTGGGAATCTTCTGTGATGATGCAGTTCAGGTGCCAAAGTCCAAAATTCTCCGAGTTCTCTCCCTATCGCAGCCGCGCCAGTCAGCTGTCTGAAGGCAGCGCATAAGCACATTTTTTTCCAGCGGGGTGTTAAAGTTTAGTTAAAAAAGTTTATGAAGCCGCCAAAAATGGGAAAAGACAAGTTACAGCGAGATCTTGTCTTCTACAGTTTCCAAGAACTGGACTTGAATTGAAAACGAATAATCTGTGGTGCAAGTACTGTTTAGAAGTTGTCGATTTCACAAGAAAATCTGTTGTGTCTGACCATGTTGCAAGTGGGAAACATTTGTGGTGCAACGAAGGACACACCCATCAAGAGGTTTTGGAAGAAACCGTTGACCTGCAAAATAGCAGTAAACAACAGTGGGAGGAAATAGTGTCGGTTTTCGTTGGTGCCCAGATTCCGTTGCACGTGTTTCGGAACGAAAAGTTTCATCAGTGGAGACGATGCGTGCAAAGTCTTTACAGACGTTTTTTGAAGAAAAACATCCGTAATGGCCATAATCTCCCTTCTGAGACCACACTCAGACGGATTCTCCCTCAAGTGAGCAACTCTGACCTCCAATAAAAGAGGCGCCTTTGCAAAGATCGCGATGTTTGTGCAATAGTTGACGAAACGCAGGATTTTCTTACTCAGAAAATAGTAAACGTGTTGCTGACTCCACTGGGGAGCCACGCAAGGCCAAGAGTGGTTGTTTCAAAAATCGTAGACAAGTGCAACGCAGATACTATCATAGACTTCACCCTCACTGCTTTGAAGACCGCAGGCGTCAATAGAATAAATCTAGTGGTGTGTTTCACAGACAATGCCCCCTACATGTAGGCTGCTCCAAATCGGTTGAAAGGTGTTTGCGGCAAACTTAAAGTACAGCACGTGTTGGGTGCATGTTCTGCACCTAGTCTGTGAAGATAGAATCTTGTTTAACTGATATTTTATTTATTATTTGAAAGATCAGGTACTATATTTTTATCTACGTAATGTTTTCAAGATTCTGTGGTGGTATTCCCCACCTTACTGCGAAGGTGTGGCGTTTCTGGTGATTTTTTTATTCATGCCGCCCCTTTTTTTATCGCTGCAGCGCATATGCCAGTGCGGCTTATTTACCCGAAATTACGGTACGTTGCACGCATCAAGTCTGCTTTGTCTAAGGCTCCAGCTAGACGGCAAGACTGTACACGCTGCCGGGAAAAACCCAATACTTCCGCCCTCTCCAGTAATTACCTGTTGGGGGACCTGGCTTCCAGCCGCCAAGTACCATTCCGAGAACGTTAAGGTAGAAGTGCAGTGGGTAGAAGCTCTTGACGACGACAGCCTGGCCGTAGAAGAACTGAAGGAGCTGTTCTGCAACCCTACCTTGTTTGAGCAAATGCAGCGAGTTGCATTGGTTGCCGTCAATTTGGACGTTGTAATCAAGAAGCTGGAAACTTGTAGAACCCATTCCTTGGAGATTTGGTTGCTGCTAGCCTCGATCCGGAACCTCTTGCAACAAAGTGGCCTCCCGTGCTCCAAGCTGCAGGCCTACCTAGATGGCAGGCACCCTAGTGCTCAATTCTGGAATGAAGTACAATTTTTTGATCCTTGCAAGTGTTGTCCAGAAGATGTGGGACTGTCTCTGCACCCGGAACTGCAACAATTTACACTAGAAGATATACCAGCCTGAGAGTTCTCACTGTATGCTGTGACACTGGAGAAAGACAAGTCGACGAAAGAGGTAGATCCTGTGTCCTTCTGGAGAAAGATGATCTGGGACTGTCCCCTGTTAAGTGACGCAGCACTGAAGGCACTTTCCGTCGTAGCAAGCACTGTTGACATTGAAAGAAGCTTCTCCTACCACAAAAAAATACTATCTGCGGATAGATCCGGATTTAACGAAGCGAACCTGAAGGTCCATCTTCGAGTGACACTTAATGGAGCAGCTGAAGAGTTGGAATCAGAACTTGAACATATTGCTGCTCAGGATTCAGATCCTGAATAAAAAATGTGAGCTAATCCTGTAATATTTGATTTTTAACACAGACAATTTGTTTAAATACTGTAGACATTAAAGCCTAGGCATTAATTAAAGGCATTTTCAAAATTTATTATTCAAATTTTACTTATTTCTCACATAAGCAAAAAACATAATGAAAAAAGTGTACCAAGTGCAGCCGGGGTTTTCTACTAAATTTACATGCATTTAAATGCACAATTTGCATAATTTTTGGATTTAAAATGCATAATTTCTAGATTTTATTTGCACAAAGTGGGTTGCCTTACTGATGAGGTAGGGTGATTTTTCCAACTCGAGCCAAAGAAAACATTAGCGCTTAAAGGAGACAGTTGCATTGGTCAAAATAACTCAAAGCAGTACCTAACTTCACTCCTCTGCTGCAGTAAGTTAGGAACAGAAAACATGAAAGTGCTGATTGTTGGCAAATCTGCAAAGCCCTGCTGCTTGGAAAACATTCATTCACTGCAATGCGAGTATAAATCAAGTAGAAAAGCATGTATGACAACAGATTTTTAATGAGTGGCTTGTCAAATTTAAAGCAGAAATGAAAAGAAAACAACAACAAATCTTTTCATTGGCAGTTGTACTCCTCATAAAGACCCCCTATATCCATGTGGTGCATTTTCCACCAAATTGTGCAGCTTAAAAGCTCAGTGCTGAAGCTTGCTAATGAAAGAAATTCTCCATGGTATTGAAATGAAATTGGGGGGGGGGGGGATAAAACAGTCTATGGTATAGTTTCTGGAGCATGTGACGATATCAGCCAGAAAACAATCATCAGTTGATGGAAACTTGGTGCATTAACTGAATCTGATAAAAAGGATTCAGAGCAAACTGCAGTCACAGAAAGGTCCTGAGCTGGAAGCACTGTGAAAATCAGTTCCTAAGTCAACTTCCGTCCCAAATGACATGGGACTGGAAGATTTGTTGCAAATGATGATGTGTTTACTTCTCACAAAATGACCAATGCAGACATCATCCAGTCAATAAAGAGCAATTAAAGTTAAGGAAATGTTGGAAGCAGTGACAAAGAAGATGCTACAATCCCTTTGCCAAATGTTAGCAGTTCAGAAGCACTTTTGTGCTTGGAAAAAATTTGCTATTTTGTGTCACTGTAAATGAACATTCACATTCTGGATGATTTGTTTTAATATATACATTCGCTGCAGACCTTTTTAATATCTGCAGCTCTGATTTTCTACAAACAAAGGATGTGTGAATAAAAGTGATAATTGATGGTTTGATTTGACAGTTTTATTATGTATATTTGTTATTTTTGCTTCATAGTAAGTAATATTTCTTAGATAAAAATTTTTTGTATGAAATTTTCAAAAATGTGCATGAAAATTGAAATTCGTAAAAAATTAATTCCAGTTTTACAAAATTTAGTTGTAACGAAATATTTTGGTGATCCCACGAAGTTCATTCTAACAGCAATCGACTGTTTTCATTTGAGTGTCTGAATTCCAATTTTGAACCTGATTCAATTATTAAATTAGTAGTATAAAGTGTCTTGTACCTTCATTATGACAGTTTTTTTTTGTATTAGGTTCTCTGTTCATAATTGTTCATTAATCATTTTTACATGTGTATATGTATTTTTAGGATGGATTGTTATCAAGCCTTTCAAATTTGACAAGTTTGACTTTATCAAGAAACTCTTTCACCTCGTATCCCGTTGGTGGGCCCTCTCAATTCTGTAATGTATATGTAAGTAGCTTTAATATTTCATGAAATTCAGTAAGTGAAATTAGATGTTTTAGCCTTGTTGAGAAACGGGAATTAGGTTTCATAATATGACAGTGAGTTCCATGCTTTTCTGTTGAGTGAACAATATTTTCCTTCTGTGTTTCACAAAGGAAAATTATTCTGGTGAGGAGAAATGTGTTTTATGCCTTCTAAACACTTTTGAACTGATTAACTGAAACCAGCCACATGTAAGAGTGCATATTTTTCATAACACAATAATTTTTAAGCATTTAAAGCAGCTTGTAATGAAGATTTTGTAATTTTACCTGATTTTCAGGTAAGGTAGATAAAAGTGTTCACAAAGTTTTGTGTTTGTATTATTTTGCATTTTTTCTGGATATTTCACTGCTCTTTCTTAAATTAGTGTGCCTATAAGTGAATGTTTGCTCTTTTAGTACATGTACATTAATTTTCAGTACAGGTTTTTTTTTCTTTCAAATTATATCATTTGCTGTGATCAAGGAAAATTCTTGTCATTAGCTCACTCACAGTCAAACAAGTGGTGATGAAATTCCTGAACAGAGCAGATGTCCTGTCAAGGAAAATGAATTTAACTTATTAGAGGTGCATAATTTTGCTCACAGTGGGAAAAGCTATTGCAGAATGCTTCAGTGGTTTTCTGATGTTGTTGCAAAGAATTTTCAGTATCTCCTGCTAAATTCAAACGGATTTTAATTCTGGGGAATTTTTAAGCCCAGATCGATACCCAACATGACGAAATTAAGCAAAAGCTGCCAATTTTGAGAAATTAAAAATGTTTTAAGCATGGTTTCGCAACTTCTTCTGTGGCAATAAATTTGACTTAACAAAAAAAATGAATGCTACTGTAAGAGTCCAATGTTCATTCGAGCCTGTGCTTCTCCAGCAAGGATTTATTTTGCTGGTCCATTAGTCAATAAGTTTTCTATGCTTTTCAACCGTGCTTTTTTTTGTTTATCGCTCGATAACGTGCATAAAAATGTCTTGGCTTGATTCAACAAAATAAATATGTTGGGGTACTATTTTTTTCCTCTGCAAATTGCATCTCTTTAACTGTTACTGTTTTACTACAGCAGTTTTACTGGAATTTTTTTCAAGTGTAAATAAATTTAGTATTAGTGATTCGCTATGAGCAGCAATATGAAAGGGGGGGGGGAGTACTATCAAACATTCCGTGATGCGTATTCTGCGGAATTCCTGTGTATTGCAAAATCTTCAAAAAATGAAAAATATGCATTTTGCACTGCATGTCATGTAATTTCAGCGTTTCGCATAGTGGAAGGAATGATATTACTAATCATATTTCTAGTGCCCAGCACAAATCTAATGTTGACTGCGTGGACAAAAAAAATACGAAATTAACTTCCTTTATTAAAAGTTTAAATGAACTGGATGCAATTCGTGCAAAATGTTTGTTCACTTCGTCTTTAGTTGAGCATAATTTACCAATTAGTGTCACTCATTTATTTAATGTTTTTTTTATTTGACTGTCTCATCGTCCGTCTCTCCGTAAGATAATCCTAGCATGAAAATGGTTTGTTTTTGAAAACATTCTAGTTTGTTCTGTGATGGCGTGGGATACGATCCTATTGAATTTGGTGGTCAAACGGTGTGGAACATTCTTCCCTTTAGATGCAAGCTTCCATAAAAATAAATTTTTATCTCTTTATAGATCATAATGATATAGCATAGTAATGAGAAATTCTGTATGGATAATCGAAATAAACATGCCGATAAATTCAAGCATCTGTAGTCATATCAATTAAAAGTTGATACTTGAGTTAGGTAACATATTGTTTTTTAATCGATATGTTCAGTACATTTAATCAATATGCGCGACAAGTAATTTCATTGGATATATCGATTAAAAATTTCATCGAATATATCTTTTTATTTTTATTTTGCGATTTTTGGTTTCTGAAAGTTGGCAGGTATGCAACTGGAATGAATTTTAAGCAGTTTGCAGGTTTTGCTGAAACTCTTGGTTTACAATCTCTCATATTATTAGCACTACTTTTTACAAAGTGGTGAAATTTTTAGTTGGGCCAATAATCAAGTTTACGTGGCACAGTAAGAAAAAACAAATTACTGATGATTTAAAATTATGCGATTCCGAAATTTGGGTGAGCGTAGATGGACAGTTTGATTCACCAAGTTTTTGCACCAAATACTGTACATATTCCATTACAGATAATCGCAAGGGAAATATTGTTTGTATTGTCATCCAAAAAGGTGTTTTTGATGGGGACTTAAAAAGAATGTGTGAGATTTATTACTTTCAGGCCTCTATGAAGAAATAAAGATATCAGTTTTTTTTTATCAGATAGACACAGAAGCATTCATTCCCTCATGAAAAAAAAATTTCCCCAAATTGATCATCAGTTTAATGTGTGGCACATGGCCAAATGTTTGACTAAAAATCTAAGAGCTGCTGAAAAGAAAGCTTCTTTACTAGAAGCATGGCGGTCCAGTATAACCAACCATTTATGGTGGTCAGCTCAAATGTGTAATGGAGATGCTGAACTGCTGGTAGAAAAATTTCTATCTGTGACTAACCTGCCATACAGTAATAACAGTAGAAATAACAGTTAGATAAACTGCCTTTTATCTAACTGTTATTTCTAGAGCTATATATCATGTTCAACTATTGCAGTATTTTTATTTTCATAGGGGGAGGGAGGGGGAGGATCATTAATGACTTTGCATTTGAGCTACGAGAAATAGCTGTTTCTCCCATGACAATAGGAGAAACTAAAAAAAACAATAAAATATGCATGTAGCTCAATGGAAAATACCTTTATATACTCATATATAGACAGCAGCTGACAAATATTTAGTGACAGTGGAAGTTAATCGAAATAGTCTCTGTCATTTCCAGGGCAACAAACAAAACCCGAATACTGTTCATTAGATTCAGGAAAACATTCTCTAATTTTACTCACAACACAGGAAGGGATTACGTTTCTGATTTTTCACCCTACAGGCATCCAGGCATTTACCCCAATATACGAATTGTTTATATGCAACATGTCTCCATAGTTTGTTACATACAAGTTCATATTTTTGTTTTCTCGTTTTTTTCTGCCCGAAGAATCATTTGATAACAACTTGTCTGTAAGGTGTGGATGTTTAAAGCGACACTGTCGAATGATTTGTGGTTTATTGTACATTGGGCACTACCTTTTATTTTCATCATCTGATCACTCTCGTTGCAACACAAACGCTCAGCGTCTGTTGACATTCTCTCGCAGTTATCACATTGGCACCAGTCAAGATTTTCTACCCTCGAATTTGTTTTCACATTCCTTGTTAAACATTCGTACTGTACCGGCAGAGTATGGTGGTTCAAATGATTAAGGATTTACACTAGCCATTTTACAGATTGATGGGGTCGACTGTACTGCACAGAATGGTAAAGAACACCGACTGGAGCCCTCTGCACACTGAGCGTCCGGTTTCTTGTCTAGTATGATGTCACTGCTGGTTTTAAAAAACGCTCTAGCGGGAGAACTACTTACGATAAAACATTTCTGATTGCGTCATTTTTTCATGTCTCTTTCAACATTACATTTTCGTGCGGGGGAAAAAAAAATGCCCGAAATGAGTTTACTGTTCCTTTAGCATTTCCCCAAGATCCTTGGTTGATGACAGAAGAGCGGAATTACTCCTTAGATTCCTTACCGGTATATCCCACAAACCCTCAATGGGGTTGAGGTCAGGACTTTGTGGTTGCCAATTCAAGTGTGCGAATGATGCCTCTTACTCCTCGAACCAATCTTTCACAATTTTAGCGCAATGAATCATGGCATTGTCATCCTGGAATAGGCCATTGCCTTCAGGGAAGAAAAATTCCATTGATGGAATATGGTGGTCATTCAGTATGCTGAGATACTCTTAGATGACTTCATTTTATTGCTGCATAGTGTTGCTGCGCCTAGACCAGCCGGACAGAAACAACCCCAGATCATAACACTTCCTCCTGAAGCCTGTACAGTGGGTACAGTACAGGAAGGGTTCAATACTTCAAGCAGTTCTCTTTGAACCCTGATACGTTCATCATGTTGGAACATAGTGTACCTCGACTCATCAGACCATATGACCCCCCCCCCCATTGCTCAGCAGTCCAATCTTTTATGTTCCATGGCAAATTGGAGATTTATTTTTCCTGATTACTCTCACTAACCAGTGGTTTCCTTTTTGCAACACAGCTGTTTAATCCCAGTCCTTTAAGTTCCTGTGGAGATGGTCTTGCTTCCACAATTGAACATGGTTGTGAATTTTAGTGTCATTTTTTGCAATGCGATTTCACTAAGCGTGTTTTAATGATCTTCAGTCACGATTATTCAGGACTGTTTTCCAATCGCACATTTTTCGTGAAGTTCATGCTTCACCGCCATCATTCCACGATTTAATAATGCGCTGGACATTTTGTAATCTGGTGCCAGTGATTTCTGATGTGTCGCCATTTTCCAGTTTCTGAAAAAGAAACTGGCCATCTCATTTTCGGAAAAGAAAATAGGCTCCCATCATGCATCTTGATTCCCTTCGGGACAAGATGAAAAAAAAAAAAAGTAAAAGAATGATGCGCAATTCTTTTGGGTTTTTTTTCTTACCATTGACCCCCGAAAATTTTAGTAAGGAACTTGAATCAATTTTCTATATCTTCTGAAGTTTTCAGTTCATTTTCCCTGGGAAGTCAAGAAAAAAGTTATGAAATTCTTTAGTTTCCATTCAATCTTCGAATTCTTTTTTTTCTCCTATCCTTTCCTAAATTCCTTTTTGAGTGCTAGAATATTTTTGCTGTGTGTGTGTGTGTGTATGTTGAGTGAAGTGTGGGAATGATATGTTCTTTGGTTTGTTGTTCTGGGATCGAACGTTATTTTTGGATGTGCCGAGATTAAAAAAAGCTTTAGATGTGATTTCTTGCATATTGTTTTAAATGTTGTCAATCCTAGTGGGGAGTAATGTTTGTTCATTTGTTTCATTTGGGGAAGAAATGCTCCGATAAAGGTTTCAGAGTTGCGGTTCTGATTGAAAACAAAAAATCATTTTGTCTTCACATTTGTTATCAATCTTGTTCCGTGGTAGTATTTGTATGCATATCTTTATATATTTTTCTCTTTTTGTACACCACGCAAAATGAGCTCAGCGTATGATACAAGGAGAGGCGATTTTCATTTGTTATATGAGGGCGTAAAATTAAAGCTAAAAGTGTGAATCGTGCAATAACTTTTTCAGCAGTAAAGCAACTTCAAAATATAAAAAACAAATGATTTTATAATACTTTTTTGTCTCTGTTCTGATCCATTTCTACTTGAAATGCTGGTTTTGTAAGATGATATTTTCATCTACCTTCCTGTGTATATATATTCTAAAATCTGTAAAGTTTATAAGACCAGCCTTTGATGTCTAAGGAAAGGAAAAGTTTGTTGTTGAATAAAACGCCATTTCTTTTTTTCCCTTCACTTTCTCCTCTGGCTAAAGAATCGTTTCCGGAGAGAAAGTTCAGCTTCAAAGAATTCTATTTTTAGAGCAACTTCGACCAGTGGAGGTTACTTTGAGTGGAAAGGTCGCAGCAACGTATTTTGCTGGCCTTGGTGGATTCCCAGAATTTTGGTGGACGTGAGGTCAAGCGCGGGTTGCATGATCTTCTATTAGACAGGCTGTGTTACTGAGGCAGTACTTTCGTCCAATCACAGCCTTGAAACCAGCAGCTCAAGAGTTGAGCACGTGACCCTGCAGGAGCGCGAGTTCTAGGTTGCTAGGTCAGTCAGACTCTCTCGTCAAACTTCTCACTTGTAAGACGTTTTTCCGCTGATACTCTGCTCTACATTTGTGCCAATAACTCAGCGTTCTTGCACGAAAAGAGAGTGACTGGCCTCGTTGGCGAGGGCGCCTTGGGTGTCCCCGTCAGCTTGGTTGGCCAGACCCTTTGTAAAAAAGAAATGTAGCAAAGTAAAAGAAAATGGGCCTGCTGATCCCCCTTTTGAACCTACTGACGTTTTGCGAGGTCTGGGGGCTAAGCCGGAAACAAGAGGCTCAGCAAATTTTGCGTCTGTGTTTTGCGAGCTGACAAAGATGGCCATTAAAAAAAATATCTGCTGTCCGAAGACCGAGTGAACCGAATTAGTTCCGCCAGCCAATTCGCTGCATAGGATGAAGGTCGCCCTAATGCCTGTAACAGCCATTGAAGGATCACATTTTCGAAACTAGGGAAGTCCTCCACTTGGAGAATCATGGGTCCAGCCAGGCGACGAGGAAAAAAGAATAACATTCAAAATTCCTTTCCATTGAAACTATAAGTGAAAGAATGGTTGATCTAAAAGACCGGATCCAGGAACTTTCGCTGGAAGACCATTGGAGACATTGAGTGTCTGCTAGAAACAGACTCATCCCTTCACCCCAATTACAAGTGAGTGAGGAAAGAAAAGAAAAAAAAATGTAATGAACAATGTTTCTCGCCATGATGCTGAGGTAAGCCATCTTGAAATTTTCTTCCGCCAAATAGGTCGTCTATAAGTGAAAAAAATTTCGAACTTTAAAGTTTGCTTTGGTTTTTTCGAAAATTAATAATGTGCTTCAAAAATTAATCTGTTATCTGTGCAAAGTGGTGGAAAAAAATAGTGATCTAAATTTGAGTTGAGAATTATTAACCTAATTAAATACTTGATTTTGAATGAAAAAAATGATTTCTTTTGGTAACCAAATTTCATGAAGGTTTTAAATGTTGGCGAATGGAGTAACAGAAAGGAATTAACAATAAAGTGGTTCTAGTTGGGAGCTTATTGAGCTGAACACTCTTTCAAACTGTTTTTTTTTTTTCTTCAAGTCTTGAATTAATTAGTAAGTTAATACATTGTTTTATTTTGTGTGTGTGTGTGTGTGTGTGTGTGTTTTGTACTTTATGAGCGGCTAGTAACTAAATAATAATGCACTGCAATCTTTCTTTGAGGTAGTATTCTTAGGCAAATATACTTTATAAGTGTACTTCATAAGCTATGCAGTAGTTTCTCTCAGTAGACCAAGTTCCTACGTTAATCGTGCGGGAATGTTGTTTAACTCAAAAACAATGGGCTAGTGAGTAGGCATGCATCGGATCTTAGGAATTTGGTTGTTGACATAAATATTGTTCTGTATGTGTACTGAGTTATTATAAGTGAGTGGTATTTCTGGAAATAAGTGATTCTTCGTGTAGTGATATGATTTCTTGGATTAATGATTCTTCATGTAGTGATATGATTTCTTGGATTAACGATTCTTCGTGTAGTGATATCATATCTTCAAGTAATCATTCTTCGTGTAGTGGTAGGATTTCTGGGAATAATGAGTGTACATGACGATATGTCAAACAAGAAAACAAATACACCCAGTCATGCATAGGCAGGAAAAGCCTGCAATAGGTTTTATTTTCCTGACTCCTTTAGCCTTTCTCTTAGGTGCCCCTATTTTTTTTTGTAGTGAAATTACATTCTTATGTGTCATGGTCTGATTATATGAGATAAGCCGTCTGAGTTATTCTGCATTTTAAAAGTACTTTAATGATGTTTGTACTTTGTCAAAGAAGTTCAAAAAGACTAAGTGATTGAGCGATAATTATGGTGATTGCTAGTGGGAACTGATTTAGCTTCAAGTAGTTGTTTAGGATATGTTTTTGAATATTTTTATTTGGTAATGTCAGTATAAGGTTTCATGAAGTTTAATTTATTGCAAATGTACTGGTCTTAGAGTATTGTGAAATGAGTAAATATGGATAATTAATTACTTGAGTTGTTATAGTGAGTGTTCTTAGGAAGAGTGTTGACAGTTTTTTAAATTGAAGTAATTTTAAGGTAACTAGTTGTATTTGAGGTGAGTATTTTCTTCTTTGAGTCCTTAGCAGTTGTTATTTTAACTTAGTGGGTTCTAATGCATAATGTCTGAATGATTTGCAGCAAGATTTGACAGTATAAAGTTATGTCGCAGTTTTGGTATGAATTTCGGGTATTCGCAGTTGTCGCCAAAGTAACTTGCCATTTTTAAGGAGGAAGGACTAACAAGAGATGTTTTTGTTGTTACTATTTGCATTCTGTTTTGTTTTGTTATTTTACCTAAATGGTCCAGAAAGATAAATCAATGCTTAGTTCGCGTCGGTTTCTGCACATTCAGTCTGGTTAGTTCATAGTATAACTGTAAATAGTGTTGGTTCATGACATGTTGATATGGTGAATATTTGTGTAATTTTTACATAACACCATTGATATTCACAGTGCTTTTGTGAAAAGCCAAAATAGTAATGTTTGGAAAGAATTTTTGAGTATAATTTGTGCAATAAGCTTTATTCAAGTTAGTCTGGAAAAAAAAATACACCACCTTATGTGATTTACAGCAAGGGCTGATATTTTCCATTAAAATTTGTTGGACTCTAACCTAAGTTTCATATCAGCCACAGGTAAGTGTTACACCAAATTTGTAATTGAAAATCAGTAATTCTTGAGCCTATCATTTCCACGTGTAAATAAAGGTCCCTTCAAAAACTTAAATCTGAGTGGCAGTAAATTTGTTGAGTAAAAGGGTTGTTTCTAGACTGTTTCTTTAGAACTTGTATCCACCTCAGCCTAGCCTGAGGGTGGAAACGTTCCCAGTTCTTATTGTGGCATAATTGCTGTGACCTGAGATCACTGCCAGAACGAGTACAAGGTTACTTTGATTATTTTGTGATACAAATTTCTAACACATGTGACAATAACACCTTTTAGCACTTTCAGGTTGTCAATTCTGCAATCACAAGCAACACAAACAATAAATAAGCATTGTTGAAGAAATTTTCTTTTTTGATGTCTTTTCTTAAAATTATCTTCAGGTGTTACCAAATTCATCTACCCATCTTCCAAATTTGAAAATAGTCAATAATTAATTTCACCTATTATTTCACAAGTTATAATGTAAGAAAACACCAACAAAATATTTCAGCATTCTCCTTGCAGGTCTTCTGCTCTTGCTACAGGCCAATAATTTGACCCTTTGTGAACTCTGTCACATCTTTTCCACGACTGCATATAATGTCTTCCGCCATAATCGCTTAGAACTGATGAGCTGTATGCTAATCTCGTTCCAGTTAAAGGTTGTATTGGCTGCAGCATTATGCAAATATTTGAAATACTTCACCAGTCATGTCCTCTTCGGTATTTGCATGTTTCCATTCACACCATGACTTTTTTTGTGTGGCCAGGCAGTGTTTGTACATACACATGTATTTTCTAATGGAGAATTGATCATAAAAGGAAAAACCTATAGTGCATAGCACCGTGATAAATTTTTGTTTTCTTATTTTAAAATGTGGAATCTCTCAGTAGTAATTCTCCTTCAGTTTAAATGGCTGAAGCTTCTGATTTCATTTCAGCTAGAAAGACAACACAAATCTGAGAGTGGGGCATATTTTACTTGCAACATTTTAGAAACCCTAAAATCTTAAGACCTAGCATTTTTTTTTCTTTTTCTTCTTTTTGTGTTACATCAGCAGAACATTTTCATATATGACTTTATGATTTCACAAAATTTTCCTTCAAATCTGACCTTTAGTCAATGCTCAGGTTTGCCAAAATTAACAGAAATGGGTGACATAGGCCTTTCAATAAAATATTTGGGGTTATTATTTCAGTATTATTGTCACCATATGGAGTGTGTTTTTAGTCACAAAAGAAAATTAAGAAGTAATCTCTATCTGATATTCCTTTTAAGATAAGAATTTGGAAACCATGCTCATTTCAGAATGTCACTAATAGAGAAAGCATTTTTAGCAGCAGTATTGTAACAGCCATCTGTGAATCTTAGAGAGGTGCCAGCTAGTTCTGTGTGACATTGGTGAAAAGACCCCAACTCACTGGATTTTGCTCCAGAATCCTTAGGTTGAATGACCAACTGGAACCGTCAGCTGTGGGCTAATCCCCCACGATGGTGTACTTACCTGATTAAACAGACTTCCTACTCTGATATATGGCAGTGAAACCTAGGTACTACAGAAGAAACATAGGAGTTGTTTGTGTGCTGGAGAAATGTGTTACTTATGGGGGGTTTGTGGCAAGACACATTCTGATTGTGTGAGGAATAAAGATGTGTTGCATTTGTGTAATGTGAAACAAAATGTTGTTAGCAAGGTGGAGACTAATATGCTTCGGTGGTTTGGCCATGCTGAAAGAATGAGTGATGAGATGCTTGTACTAAGAAAATCTTTTTAGCCCAAGTGGCAGGAAGGAAAGGTAGAGGAAGGCCAAGGAAGTCATGGGATGATCAGATTCAGGAGTGTCTGCATGAGAAAAAGATTATGAGTATGAAGTATAGAAGATCTTGTGTATGGTGTGTGATGGATGTCAGTGAATCCCGAGTTGTATGTCAAGATTGCTGCAAATGGAGAAGTTCGATATGGCAACAGTAAGAAAAAATTATCTGGTAGTTTGTATTTCTTTGTAGAGCTAACCTCTGAATCTCAGAAAACAGCTTAGTAATATGTATGTATGTATTTCAATGTAGCACATTATTTTAACTGAGAAAAAGAAATAAAAATTTGTGTCGTGCAGTGAGAACATTTTCCCACAACGAAGTGTTGCCATGGAAACTGTGGAGGAATGGACTGACCAATAAAAGTTGAGATGAAGACTGTGTGAGAGGGAGTTGTTGGAGAGGAAAGGAGTAGAGAAAGATGTGTTGTTTTTCTGTGCTGCTTTGTGAAAAGACTCAACAGTGAAAAAATTTCCAATTATTATGTTGATTTTGATCTAGTTATGTTGAATAAAGTTTGTTTTGTTTACGTGTGTCAAAGCATTAAAAGAACTCCTATAACAGTACAGCTGGATGCACAAGGTTCACTTTACCCCTGGAATCCTGGAAAAGTCTTGGAATTTGATTTCCCTTTTTACCAGGCCTGGAAAATCTTTGGATTTTCATATTTATATGAAAGGTTCTATAATAGTCCTGGAATTTTTCTTGCAATAAAAAAAATTGGCCAAGATGTTTGTGTTGATTGTATTACTTTGTTCTAGCTCCCTGCAGTGTCTGTTCGCAAACACATCACTTCCTTCCATAGTGTGTGGAGATGTGATGTCATCTCTTCCATCTCATGTGATGTTGCAGTGCAAGATTTTTGAGTGCCATATTTTCAGTGATCTTGGTTTGTGATGTAGCAGTTGGATTCACAACAGTGTGCAGAGCTGCCATGTGTCCCGGTTTACTCAGATTCCGTGTGATTTTGAAAATATTTTCCAGAAATCCAATTTTTCTACAAAAAATCTTGTTTTGTGGTTTTCTTTTATTTATTTATTATGCGTGGTATCCCCCCCCCCCCCATCATTAATGATATCAGCCATCATTTTTTTCCATTGTCAAAATGCTGGCTGTGGAAGTCTGTAATGAATGGGTACAAATGTTTTTTTGTCAATCCATGGCACTTCAAGCACTAAGGTTCTGAGCCCTACGGTGGTAGCAAGACAGTCAGTGGCTTCGAAAGTTGAAGTACTGGTTTATGATGTCACATCTATGGTGCTTGTGTGGTGCCTTGTGCAGGGATGGGAATTCTGCGTCAAAACAAAAATCTTGCCCATTTTGCTACAAAAGGCAGAATTTGCGCCATTGCACCAGAACCACTGTGCCCTGTTGTTATCATTGAGACTTTGGCACAGTAAATTCTCCGTTCACACCGTTCCGTTTGGCATTGAGTAAGACCATGTAGTAGGAAGAAAGATTAAGATACTCCAAGTACTATGAATTTTATGTAGTTACTATGGAAATCATCAGTCCGCTACAAACTACAGAAAACATCGAGTATGCTGTGGAAATCGAAAATCTCGGTGAAATAACATTATTAAACATCTGTGTCAAGTTTATTTTTTCAAGATTCTAACACTTGTTAAACACTTTGGGGAATATTTTTTGGGTATTTTCAATATTGAGACATTTCTTCAGTGTTTTTTGTTTTGTTTTGTTTTGTTTAATTATTTATTTTGTTTTTTGGATGTTATAATTGTTTTAAGCATCTGGTCATGTGACAGAGCTCTCACGGCCCCTGGAATCCTGGTAAAGTTTTGAAACTTAGTTCCCCTCTTTTTTTTTTCCAAGTCTTGGGAAGTCCTGGATTTTTCGTGTTTTGGTGAAAGGTCATGGGGTAGTACTGCTTTCTTTCCAGCAACAAAACTTTTAAAGAAAAAGGTCGAAAAATGAGGGTTGAGTAGGGAGTGATTGAAAAAACTAGAGAATAGTGGGTGAATCTCGCAAATGTTCATAATCACACCGGAAATTACTGTTGTAGCATCGATGCCAATGTCACGACGTTTTCTTTTTCTGCACCTTAAATTTTTCCAACTTTCTCTTTTTTTTTTTTTTTCTGCTTAATTATATTTTTATTTTTTGATGTTTTCTGCATGTGTGTGTGTGGTCATGTTCCTCGTTTTTAATATCTTTCGGTAATAATGAAAAGAAGCGACTTCATATTTTTAAAAAATTTTTCTAATGAAATGCACGTTTCCCTATTTCTAATACATACATCGAAACTAATCAATAGAGAGCAATTGTTTTCACCTTTTTCCCTTTTATTAAACGAAATTAAATTTCTAGATCGGTATTTAATCTGTCTGTGGTGGAATCTGCTCCGATTCCGCGCTCCCTAAAACTGTTTCATAGCAGAGTTAGCAAAGCAGTATCGATTTTTCACATTTAATTTTCCATAAAATTTGTGTTTTTCAATTTCTTAGTCACTTCTTACTCATGCATAAGATTCTTCTGTGGATGTGTGGAATTCCGCTTTTTCTGTCATCGTTTGGGTCATTCTTGAGATTGATTCAAAACTGAAGAGAAACTGTTTTTTTTTTTGGGGGGGGGTCGTAAACCTATAATATATCATTTTATTATTTATAAATTGTAAATGCACACACTGCTGAACGCACGTTGATGTCCTGTTTTTTTATTTTGAAAAGTTGGCAGCTCCGAGTGTGTAAAAACCATCCTGTGAGTCCAAGATGGCTCTTTCTTCTAGTATGCACTTTCCTCACTGAAGGAGATTGATATCTGGCCTCCATGCCATCTCTGTGTTTGAGAATAGATTACTATGGAATAGGGAATCTTCATTGCTGTGGCAAAATTATTTTGTGTAATTATAGTTGTGTTAAGTTCCGGTTTGCTTCATATTTAAGTTTTATACAGGGAAATTTTGCCTCTTCATTGAATGGTTTAAAACTCTGATAAATGAACCCTCTGACAGAATGTTAACTCTGGATGTTGTCTCTTTCTTCCCTTCAGTCCCTCTCTTCCACTCTCATATGCTGTTAGTACAATTGCTCAAAGAAAACTAATCACTCTCTGGCCTACTAACAAAAGACCTGTATGACTGCCTTCGAACTCTGAGAGATCTTAATTGTTTCAAGTTCAACAACAAATACTACTGTCAGCAAGAAGAACTTCCGATGGGTTCACCTCTCTTTCCACTTCTGGCTGAAGTTTTCATGTAACATATTGATAAAAAACATAGTCGTAGAACACAATCTACAACCTTCCACTTGGCTTCGATATGTTGGTGTTTTTGTAATTTGGCCACACAATAGAACTGACCTTGAATCTCTTCTTGAAAAGATTTCCCTGAAGTTCCCATCAATAAAATTCACCATCAATGAAGAATCACTGCAAGGCATTGACTTCTTGGATGTCCATCTGACAAAGCAAAGGAATCATCTCAACAGATATGTCTACAGAAAACCCTCTGCAATAACAAACATAAGCCCATTTTCATCCCACTCCCCCACTGCTCACAAATTTGCCGCCTTAAAAACTTTGTTAATCGTGCCAGGATTGTCTGCAACATTGAATCTTCCTTCAATGAAGAAATTGACACCATAAAGAAAATTACTGAAGCCGATCAGTTCCCACCTTCTACAATTGAGAAATGCCTCCAAAATTCCCATTTGAAAAATTTGTCTGCTCTCTCACCAATACTAATGGAAAAACCACCATTCATTGGTTCCATCCCTTTCCATGGATCCTTTTCTTATAAGATGTGTAAACTCTTCAAAACTATGGGCTATAGTCTCACAGTGAAATCAAACCCTTCTGCAATAATGTGTATTCTTAAAGACAGGGTTCCTGTCTCACCCCTGGACACCCCTGGAGTTTTTGCTATTCCCATTTCAACTTCGTCTGGTCTCTCAGTGTATATTGGAAGCACATACCGAAGCATCAATACAAGACTTGGTGAACACAAAAAAGGTGTTTCCAATGGTCTTCCAAAGACAGCTTTATCTGTACTAACCCTTGAAGACACCTCTGCAGTTCCCATTTGAAAAGAAACCAAAAAAATTGCCCCATTCATCAACAAAGCATCTCTGCATTTCCAAGAAAGCATTGAAATTGTGTTCACCAAAAACTGCAATTCAGAGACCCCCTCACCAAATCCCATTTATTTGGATCTCTCTACTAAAATCTGGCAACAGTTCAAACACCCCAACTTCAAATTGTAGTTCTGGCAACCAGCCCATCTAGTCGATCGCGGGTGATCAAGGTCATAGGATGACCGAAAGCTACTGCTAAACGAACCTTTTACCATACGTGACTGTGTGTGTTTTCGCTCGATTTCTATGTTTATCTTTTCATTGAAAATGTAATGCACATTAAAAAACACTATGTAACAGTGGAACCCATAGGACTTCATAAGAATTTTAAATGAATAGTAAATTTCATCTCAATTTGCAAGATATTAAGCAAATCCTTATGATTCTAGCAAAAAGTAAGGCTCCTGGAATTTTTTTGTGGACTCCTGAAAAAGTCCCTGGAATTTATTTTATGTAAATATGTGCAAACCTTGGAAGCAGCATTTTTGAAGTCAGCAAAATCTGCATCAGTTGGTTTGTGAAAAAAGGTACTAGTAACACAATATCTCGATGATAATTAAAGTGGGACAAATTATAAACCCCCCACCAGTGGTGTAACTTCATATTTTGGGCCCAGAGCTAGGAGCTTGAATTGGGGCCCCTACCACTTAAAAGATGGGAAAGTTAAAACATATAGACTTAGTAGAAAACTACCGAGCACTGAGGAATAACTTGTGCATACAGGGTGATGAAAAATCATACATCAGTGTGTGGGAGGGAGGGGCTGAACTGTCAGCAATTGACGGGTGCGACTTGCACATATTTCACTATCGGCTTTCTTGAAATTCTAAGAAAGACTGGGTCATCATATACCCGTGGCAATGAAATAGATGTGTACAAAGTACAATGTTCCCTCTTAATTTTGCGCGCTTCTTGAAACATCCACGGGCAAGGGAAGCCAGAAATTGGCTACAGCACTTCAAGATAATAGCAACAAGAGTGAAGGAGTGTTTTGGAAGAGTCTGTCCCAGAGAACTTTGCCACCCTTTATTTTCTTTCTTGTTTGTTTTCAGAAACAATCAGTAACCATCTTTCCCTTTCTGCAGCTGAGTTGTAAAATTTAAGTGGTTCTCTGACTCTGATGTTACTTTGAAAAAACTTCCTGTTATTTTTCTGTGATGAGCCAGATGATTTCAGAATGAGAAGTGTTATGTCTTCCAAACAGAGGTGTAACTGGGGCGGGGCGACTGCCCCGGGCTCTGCTCAAGAGAGGGCACAAAATCACTGTGTACAATCTGATTAAAATGGGAATTAAAACTTTTGCCCAGTTTCTAGTTTACCTTTTATGTCCATACTTTGTCTATTTACAGAATTTGCCTATAATGTTTATCAGTTTTGGTAGCTAAAATTCGCATTTTGTTCCTCAAAATGTGCGGAGGATTTGCTCACATTCAGAAACGAAGCGCAATTGTTCGTGAGTTGCAAGATGTGCATGCTCACATTGCTGAAGCTTCTCTGGGAGGGCAATTCGATCATTACTGCTCTACAGCGAGCTGCATTCGGTCCATTTAATGTAGGACCAAAGGTCTGAACTCCGAAGCAATTGGTAATGTCATCAGCTTCTTCACCTTTTGTATTTTACAGCTGTAAATGAGCTGTAAAATACAAAAGTGATGTGAGTAAGGGTAAGGAAAATGTACGAAACCCTTCTGCTGAGTGCTACTCCATTTACTTCCTTCTTCTGACACAATTGAAGAGGGTAAAATGACGTTCCCTTTCGGATAAGGAAAGACACCCAGCTGCCTGTTTACTCTATCATTCTCCAATAAAAATATTTAAGCGTGAGATTATTGAACTACAGTGAAAATGGCAACGAGGGCTGCAGTAACTCCAAAAAGTTCTTCCTCTGGTCCGCCGAAAGAAAAACTAGCTGGTTCTTAAGATTTATTGAACGTTAATGATTATTAGTTATCAATTAACTACAAGAGAATGTGATAAAAATAGATACCATGAATTTTAGTATGAAGTGAAATTTCAGAAAGTGGCTAGTTACATTATTTTGAAAAATTGTAATTGCATATGTGTGTGGATACTAAATAATGCAAATTTGTGCGTAATCAACACACAGGACAAGTGTTACTGACCTAAAAACTCTTGCGACATGATTATAATATTTCAAGCACAAAGCAGTAAGGGCTTTGTCTTAACAACTTTCGGTGGGAGATGGGGGTGTAATATTTGTGGTTTGCCCCGGGCGCGGAAATGCCTAGTTACGCCTCTGCTTCCAAATGGCCCTTTTGTACATACATACCTATCACTAAGCTGTTCTCTGATATTCAGAGGTTAGCTCCTCACAAAAGAACTTACTGTTGCTGTATCGAATGTCTCCATTTACAGCGATCTCAGCACACAGCTCAGGCTTCATTAATATCCATCATACGCCATTCGCAAGACCTTTTGTACTTCATACTCATTATCTTTTTCTCATGCAGACATTCCTGAATCTGGTCCTCCCATGATTTCCTTGGCCTTCCTCTACCTTTCTTTCCTGCCACTTGGGCTGAATAAATTCTTTTAGTAAGCACCTCATCACTCATTCTTTTAACATGGCCAAACCACCTAAGAATATTATTCTCCACCTTACTAACAACATTTTGCCTCACATTACACATCTGCAACACATCTTAATTCCTCACACGATCAGAGAGTATCTTGCCACAACCCCCCTGTAAGTAACGCATCTTCCTAGCACACAAACAACTCCTATGTCTTTTCTGCAGTACCCAGGTTTCACTGCTGTACATCAGAGTAAGAACAATTACACTTTCATGCACAGCCATTCGGGACTTTCTTCAGAACCCATCATTCCTGTGAAATCCTCCTAAAGCAGCTGTGATTTTCAACGAAGAGTTCACTCGCCTACTAATTTCACCATCTAATTTGTTCTCTCTGTCAAACATGCTTCCCAAATATACAAACCCGTTTACCTGGTCAATAACTGGGCCATTTAGACTTATTCTGCATTCAGTACTAACAGTTCCTCACTCAAAAATCATAACTTTGGTTTTTCTCTTATTTATACTCAGTTTGAAATTAATACAAACTTCATACATGTGGGTCAGCATACTCTGCAACTCACTTTCATTTTCTGCCAGCAGGACTGTGTCATCAGCATATAACAATCTGCACACACAGGCATTACCAAGACATAAACCAGTGTTGTCCATTTTGGCATCATACATGCACGCATTCATAAACATATTAAACAGCCATGGGGACATTACAATGGTCCTTTTGTTGGAGAAAAATAAACAAACATGGGTGAAACAGACTGCTCATTGTCCCACGCAATGTAGGTGATCAACATTCCCCCCCAGCCTGTAAAAAGAGTATATAATATTTTTTACGTATTCCATAATTTGTTCATATCAGTATCAATGCCACTCTTCTAGGAGATGCAGTAGGTGCGTCATGGATGGGCTCCCAACTATAAGGAGCCTCCACTAGAGTGCTGACAACTAGCAATTTGGATACCAAGAAAAAAGGCAAACATCTTGTTTAATTTGTACTCCCTTTTCTTGAACACTACTTTGCTGCAGCTGTTGCTATTTTTCATAAAAAGTACTTGAGAATGAGCTGATTATTTGTTATTTTACAAAATCTGTTACCATTAGCATTTAGATTTGTGCAATATGGTACACAAACCATATTCACAGAAAGCAGAAAATTTGTAATCCAATTTTTAAGGACAAACACCAGATGAACCTATCTGTGACACAAATAATAAAAAATTTTAATGCAATTCTTTCAACAAAATGGAAAATTTTAAAGTATTTATTTATTAGATAATGTCTCTGGTGAAGTTACAAAATTGTTCTCTTCAGATATCAGCTCATGTGCCAAATCACATTTAGAAATAAAAGGATCACATTTAGAAATGCAATTTAACAACAGTCTATCCCTATGTCATTTTTAAATTTGTTTTCCTTTGTAAGTTATAGATGTAGTAGTAAGTTATAGATGCAGTAGTAAGTTATAGATGCAGTAGTAAGTTACAGATGAAGTTATAAATGGAGTTGTAAAAGTAAATTGCTGGCATGGCACTTAACAGATATTGTGCAGCCTTCAAAATCTGTTTAATGTGGACAATGAGTGGTTCATGTCTGATGTGACTTACTCTGAACTCCAAAAGATAAAACTTAAACAATTAAAGACTCCAAAACATTAAACCAAGAGTCTTTTAATATTCCCTGTGATTAAAGATTTTGGACTCCAATTTCTCATTAACATAGTTATTAAAACTGTCAAAAAAAATTCAGAAGCATTGGTGTAGTTTCCTGGATCTTGATTTTTTTAATAACATTTATCAAGCAAACGTAAGCATCTTGCTTCAAAGAATTAGCCCAGGTTCCTTTTGATATCATTGCTTTTTTTTTTTTTTTTTAAATTTTAATGTTTACAACAAAAGCTACCTTTTTCAAATCTGCACAGTCTGAGTGTTATTTTTTTCTCTGTTAACTTTCCTACCAGTGAAAAACTGTTTGCTAATATTTTTTGTGATGGAGGGGGATGTTTCTTTATTTCATAGTTAGTTAAGATAGCAAAAGGGAACTCTTATTTTAAATACACCAGGTCATGAATATGCAAGGAATGCTTATAATGTAGCAAATCTGTCTATTTTTGTGGTGTAAATTTGTATAAAGATTTGCCAAGCTTTCACACTCTGCTGGGAGGTTTTTCTCAAGGCAATGTAGACATAAAATGCAAGAAATTAGAACACGTAGGAAATAAAGATGATTTTTTGAAAATAACATGGGTGTCATCACACGCAGTATTACGTGAGTTTTTATCACGCAATTGTGCAGTGTACTGCAATGTGTTTCTATCTTTTAGCAACATATGCCAAACCATTGGTAGTTCCATAGAGACCATGTCATTGCATGCTAGTTTTCTGGAAAGGATTTCGACTGTTTCCCTGATGGCAGTTTCTTTAAAGTTTGTGTAACGGGCAGTTCTTCTAATACTATTCCATACAGGAGTGGCCGAGCAATGCATAACTTTTCTGGCAAGGCCTGTATTCTGTATGTCCTGGATGACACTTCGGATGTGTTCTTTACATCTAATATCCAAGGATTGCTTTGTCATTCCGATGTATATCATTTCTGTGTTGTCAGGATACACCAACGATATAGCGTACACACCCGCTCTTTCTTTACACACCCGCTTTTACTGTTGGTGTATCCTGACAACACGGAAAAGATGTATATCGGAATGACAAAGCGATCCTTGGATACTAGATGTAAAGAACATGTGCTAGGTGTCAACCAGATCATGCAGAATACAGCCCTCGCCAGAGAAGTTATGCATTGCTTGGCCGCTCTTGTATGGAATAGTATTAGAAAAATTACCCCTTACACGAACTTTTAAAGAGACTGCCAACAGGGAAGCAGTCGAAATCCTTTCCAGCAAACTAGCATGCAATGACATGGTTTCTATCGAATTACCAATGGTTTCTTCGCGTGCATCATTAAAAGATGGAAACACATTGCGGCACACCGTATAATTGTGTGATAAAAATACATAATACTGCTTGTGATGTCTTCCAGGTTATTTTCAAAAAATCATCTTACCTGTTCTAATTCCCTGCATTTTATGTCTACCATTGCCTTGAAAAAGCATCCCAGTGGAGAGTGAAAGCTTGGCGAATCCTTATGCCTATTACACTACAAAAATAAATGAATTTACTACACTTATAAGTGTTCCTTGCATATTAGCAAAAGGGAATTTTATTATTTATGTAATCTATGGGGATGCTGCAGTGTGCAAGACTATTTTTTAAATTCAAAAAGGTGGTAGCTGTTGTAAACACGATGGATTAAAATTTTGGTGAATTGAGAAACTTCTAATTCAAGAAATTACTATTACTTTTTTCAGCTAAGGAAGTTTGCAATATTCCACATCTACTCATGGCTTCAGGAACATTTTTCTCAAACATTATTGCATACATTGATCTATGTAGGCTACTTTTCTAAATAACAGTGCATTTACTTTCCTTTTCTGTTTTAAGAAATTTTTAGGAGTGATTCTTTTAAAATGTTCAAAAATATTATTGAAATTTTATGATGTTTTAATAGCTAACGTAAATTACTCGTGCTGGAATGCAATGCATGAAACATAAAAGCCATTTTTGCACGATTAAGGTGAGTTAATACCAATTGATATGATATTAAAATCATTTATTAAAACACAAAGTTAAAATCACAACACACACATTAGATCTTTCAATGCCGCCCCGGTGGCGCAGTGGACTAAGCGATGGCTTCTGATCATTCGTCCGAAAGGGGTGCGGGTTCGAATCCCGGTGAGGCATGGATGTTGTGTTTGTCTTACGGCACTGGCTCTCTCTCTCTCTCTTCCCTGGAACCAGGGCCCTAAATTAGGGATGGGCGACTGCTTATAGCCCATTGAGTTGCTTACAGTAGTCGTCAAACCTCCAATCAAGAAAAAAAAAAAAAAAGATATTTCAACCTCACTATGATGAGGTCATTCTCAGATGTAAAGAAACTTGAGCAATTCTTTGAATAAAGCTCATGTTGAGAAATAGCTTCCTAGTATCTTAATTCAATTACTAATCTAAAGCAAATATTATGGGAATTTTACTAGGAATTAAATTTTCGGAGAAAACTCTTCTCCTTCTTCAGGCTGTCTTGTTGTTGTCATTTTTTCCTGTCACTATCACGGTTACGGTTTACCTTGACAGTTACGGTTAACCTTGACGGTTTAGGTTATTTTTCAACAAATCCTGCCAGATGTTAGGCAGGGAAAATCCTTTGCAGTCATTGATGATGGAATTTTGATTTTTCTCAATCTCTATTCCTTCTTTCAGCTTTCTTTTTTGAAAATTGCTTTGGAAACTAATGACTTTAAGGGAATTCCAATCCATGCTGTGCCCAGTTTCTCTAACATGCCTATCTAATCCAGTCTTGTTGGAGCAATTTTTTATAGCTGCTTTATGCTCAGCTATACGAGTGTCTAGTCTGCGACCTGTTTCACCTATGTAAGATAGTCCACAACTACAATTTACTTCATAGACTACTCATTGCATTTTTAAAATATTTTCTTCTCTTTGAACTATTTTAGGGAAAATTTTTTTAACTTTGTTCTCTAAACTTGGAGCTAGCCTAACAATTCCTAGTAAAATTCCCATAATATTTGCTTTAGATTAGTAATTGAACTTGAGCAAGTTTGACACAAAGTTATATATCAAGTTCGACACAAAGTTATATATAAAGTCTGTTGCCATCTGCCCATACTAAAATGATCAAATGCATATACTACAATAACTTACCTGGGGATGTAGATTGTTGTATTAATATTACTTAGATGCCCAGGACTGTCTTGAATAGCATTTTCTGAAAATAACCTCTTCCAGGTCTCTGACACGGAGGTCGGGGATTCGTCATTACAGCATATTCCTTGGAGACTATGAATGCAGATGCTCTCAGTAAACAGTAATGATGATTTAGATGTGGGGGTAACAAGAATAGTAACCCTGTCCCATGCTGGGTAAAATTTACCTCTGGAGGCTAAATGTGATAATGCTACTCCCACATCTAAATCACCGTTACTGTTTATTGAGAGCAATGACGAATCACCGACCTCTGTGCCAGAAACTTAGAAGAGATTATTTTCAGAAAATGCCAACTCTATTCAAGGCAGTCTTGGGCACCTAAGTAATATTAATACAACGACCTATACTCCCAGGTAAGTTATTGTAGTATATGCCTTTGATCCTTTTATTATGGGCGGAATGGCAACGGACTTGATATATATAACTTTGTGTCGAATTTGCTCAAGTTTCTTTACATCTGACTATGAGGATGACCTCATAGTGAGGTTGAAATATATAACGTGTGTGTTGTGATTTTAACTTTATGTATTTTAATAAATGATTTTAATTTCATATCAGTTGGTATTAACTCACCTTAACCGTTCAAAAACGGCTTTTATGTTTAATGTATTGATGTTTTAAAAACTGGTGGGAAATCTGTAACATTAGCCTTAGCTGAAAAGAGTTCGGGAGTTACTGATATCACTGAAATACTGTTAAAATTTGTATTTAATGCAAAAACAAAATGTGCTTGTTGTGCTGATTGTAACTAAAATGTTCTTATTTGAGTCAATTTGCATTGTTCTTTGAATTATGTTTCAGCTTTGAGCTCATTAAAGAATTAATTTAATGCCACATAATTATTTTTACTGTTTCTCTAGACTGTGAATTTGGAGCATAATCTGATAAGCAAAATTCCATTTGGAATTTTTCTCGTGCCAAAAACCTTACCAAACTTAATATGAAAGAAAATCAGTTAACTTCCTTACCTCTAGGTAAGTCTTTACATTCAGGTGTATTTCTTTCTTTTGGCAGTGTTAGATATTTTGTAGGAGCCTCTGTGTGCCTGTAGTCCTGGGACAATTAAATGTGATCAGTAAATTATTCTGATTGATGCTGCTGATATATAGTGGCCAAGTACATTGTTGCTTTGTTGATATGGCTTACTAATGCCAGTTTGAAGGGTACATTTAGTGTAAATCTTAATGCATATCTTTAAGGCTCATATTTCATGTATGTGCTGTGATTTAGTGATAACATGTTTTTGGCAGTGTGCTACTCAGTCAAATTCCTTTGTTGTATGTATCCAACCTGTGTATCCCTTTTGGTAATAATAGACATTATATAACATTCAAGTAAGACTCTTAGGAAGGGAAAGATTTTCATGAGTTAACATCTTCACTTTCTGTGGTGCATGCTGAGAATTTTGAGCAGTCTGAAAGTTTTGGACCCCTGAATGTGAAATTAAGCTTGGATGTGTTGAGTTCTGCCAGTGTGAGCTTTAATACCATTCAGTGTATAGTCTAGTAAAATAATTTTAGTTGATTTTGATCCTGTAGGAAGCTGGGACGTAAAAGTTCACTCTTCAGTGGTGTAATATGTGACATTTTTAAGAGCAGCTAATTTTCATTTTCGTTATTTATCGAATTGCAAGAAAACTGAAACTTGTTTGCCATTTGTCATGTTGTTGTGTCTAATTTTAGGGGAAATGAGAAAGAGATTGCACAGTTTCATTCTGAATGGATTCATGTGGAATTGTGGTTTGGATCAGTATGTTGTTTGAATTATTGCCAAACGGCACATACAGGCTTGCACTTTTTTCTTGTAATTTGCAAAATAGGTTTATCATTATTATATGTGTTTCTTAACAGAACTTCTGAAATAACAAAAGAAATGTGAAGATATTTTAATAGACCTGTGATATGACGTAAGTAGTACACTTTGTGATTACATGGCACCAATCACTTTTCAAAATGGCATCCTTTTGTCTTCACACAGTCCTTCAGTCTCTGTGGCCACTCATCAAAAGCTTTATGCAGGTGTCTCCACAGGGAAAGCTGTTACTGCCTGCACCAAAGAGCATTTGAGACTGTTAATACTAGGATGTCTCTTTCTGCAGGTCATGTCCCCCAGTGTGGCCCACAACTTGTAGTCCAGTGGTTTGAAGTCTGGGCTGCTTGAAGGCCTATCAGCTGGAAAAATGAAGTCTGGCAAATTCACGGGTTGACTTGGCCTTGTGGGCAGGTGCATAATCCTGCTGAAAGCTCCACTGTCAGTTTTAGAAGAGAGTGTGACTCACATTTTTGACTACTGGCTCCAAAACTCTGTCCTGGTAGACTTTTGCTGATGTTTTCACTCCTTTCTAACAGAAATGGGGCTCCGTGGTACCCTCGTAGGAGACTCCTCACCAAACCATGCTAGAAGCAGGATGATGGTTCCTCATGATCCTTGGAGCTTTCTCCTGAGCTTCTTGTGAGGTTGATGCATACACCCTGTCATTTTGGCGGTTAAAAGCCTCTTCAATTGTGAAAATGTTTTCATCAGAGAAAAGGACGTCTGTGGCGATTGTCTGCGTAACGCTGCAGCAAACGTTTCACTTTTAGCCACCCTCTGCAGCTTCAGTTGTGGGGTGAGAAAGTGCCCTGTATGCCACCGGTAAGCTCTCACCCTTAGGTCACTCCACAGCACGTGTGACATCGACATTCTTGAAATTTTGAAGATGACAATCCGATTTTTGGCGTAAATGTGACAAGGATGGTAAGTCAGATAATATGCGAAAACTTGAAAATTTTCATCGTCCTGGAGCGGGACTCGAACCCGCGTCTCCCAGAAAACGCCTAGGTATGCTAACCACTACACCACCCAGAACGACCAAGTTTCAAGTTTCCGATCAATTTGAATTTAACCATCACAGGATTCGCTAGTCGAAGCAACCGGCATTCATGTTTAGCGAATCTGGAGGTTAACAATCCTATCCCGTGATTGCCCGGAGAAGCAGATAAATCATGAAAGAAATACGGGATTACGCCATATAATACAAATTTTGAAGATGACAATCCGATTTTTGGCGTAAATGTGACAAGGATGGTAAGTCAGATAATATGCGAAAACTTGAAAATTTTTCTTCGTCCTGGAGCGGGACTCGAACCCGCGTCTCCCAGAAAACGCCTAGGTATGCTAACCACTACACCACCCAGAACGACCAAGTTTCAAGTTTCCGATCAATTTGAATTTAACCATCACAGGATTTGCTTGTCACATTTACGCCAAAAAATCGGATTGTCATCTTCAAAATTTGTATTATATGGCGTAATCCCGTATTTCTTTCATGATTCTTGAAATGTTCAGCTCATGAGCCATCACTGATTGTTTTCTGACAGGATTTCATCGAATACGGGCTGCCAGTGCTTTCACCAGGTGAGCAGTCCTCACGGTATGCGGCTGACCCTTTCTGGGGCGGTCAGCGATGGTCCCAGTCTCAAGGAACGTTTTATGGTCCAGTAGACAAAAATTCGGTTGAATTTCAGCTTCTTCAGCATGTTGAAAATCTCAGAAGCTGATTTTCCAATTTTGTTCAGCGCTATTACAGCAACACGATTCTCATAATTGCCCCACTCCATTGCAAAGTACTTCACAAAACACGTTATCTCCTCTGTGACTGAACACACAATGATTCTTTAGCTACTTCATGCCTCCTGGCTGGTCGGGGACACTGCACACCAGTTGCACGCCATCTGTCGAACGTTTGTAACAGTATTTATGCTAAGACTGGGTAAACAAATTACAAATAGGAAGGATATATCCATAACACTGTTTAATATCTGAGTTGTATTCTGTAGTGCATCTGACATTTGTAACCCTGGTCGTCAGCCAGGAGTTGTGTTGAAAGGCAACTCATTCAGTACCATGGGATATCTGCCTTCCCTATATGGGCTATCTTAGAGCAAAAGCTGATAGATAACATGGTTGTAGAAATGTCAGATGTGTTGAAGAATATGACACAAATAATACGCTGCTCAGCACTGAAATTTCTCCACTCAGAAGGAGTCCGTGTACTGGCATGCAAATTGGTTGGTTTGTGTATGTGTGTGCAGACAGAGGTGGAATATGCAAAACGTTTGAGTATGCAACCAATCGCAAGATATGTGCGAGAGATGAAGGAGTAAATGTGGGCTGCCAAAGCCTTGTTGTGTCCTGTGCCCCAGGTTGTATGGAACAAAGCGATGTAGCATTGAGGGCTGCTGTAGCATATCCAAGGACCAAAGATGCCTTGTGGACCTAGTCGCCAACCCTATCACCAGCTGGACGCATTTGAGTGAGGCAGGAGCATAGGCATGGCTGCTATTCTTCCATCCTGCGGATAGATTTTAGTCTTTTGAGAATTTTGGAAACCTGTCATGATTGTCAGATTATTTGAAAACTCTGCTCCCTTAAAAAATTGTGCAAAATCATATTTCTTTGACCACTGAAATTGTGGAGTTGTACTAGATGTTTTATAAGATTTTAAAAATTTGATGCAGTTGCATACCTGCCAAATTTTCTGGATTTTACTGTTGTCTTCCAGTTGGAAAAAGTTTTTTACTAGATTTTGTTACATTTTGGATGTATGAACCGAAGATTAGCCGAAAGGCAAGTCTGCACTCCCAGCAGCAATTCTGTTGACTGCCATTTACCATGGGGCATCACTAAGCTCAGCTGGAGTAGTGTAGTAGCACTGTGTGGTGTCAGAAATGCCACCATGTCGTGTTCGGTGATGAATCCCAATTTTACCTTGGTGCTGATGATTGTTGAGCTCATGTCTGTCCATGACGTGACCATAGAAAAGATCTAGTTGTTGTCCATGAGAAGCACACTGCTTGCCAGCTGAGCAGAGTTGTATGGGGTGCCATTAGTTACGATAGCTGGTCACCTTTGATGTACTTAATGGATACAGGGATTGGCTGTTGTGGTATGTGGATGGTGTTTTGCAGCCCGTGTTGTTGCTATTTCCGAGTGGTATCTAGTAGGCCATTTATGAGTGGTATCTTGTAGGCCATTTTTGGGTGGTATCTTGTTGTAGGCCATTTCCTAGCAAGAAAGTGTAATCTCAGAAGAGACTGACAATGCTAGTCTCTTCTGAGATTACACACAAGTATAGCTTCAGAAATGTTTTATGTGTGAATTCTCTTAAAAGATGTGCAGTAAAGCATTTGAATGAGTGGATTCTCTTTACAATTGGTCACACTTCAGCATCCAGAAATGTACTGTATATAGTTGTTATAATTAGCTGTACAGTAGACTTTTCTTCAGTGTAGAATTGCATTCCCTTAAGCCATTGTAATGTAGGGTATTCATGAGATGAAGTATGGGCTCCAATATCATTGCACCCCAAAGGAATAAAACGAATAGCTAAAATTCATAAAACATAGGCACAGATGCATTCAATGGTAAATCAGTAAAAAGCAAAGGCGAGCAAACACTTGTTCAAAGAAGTACTGAAAATTGGGTCAGTAAAAATATTCTGTATATTCCACAAACCACATAATTGTTTTCACTACATCACCTACCAATGCCTTTTTTTGAGTTTATTACATTGCTTGATTTCTTTTTGTAAGTGTTACCATGATTGTTTTGGCATAGTTATAACATAAAAAATCTCAAAATAGTGTAACTATACTAATGATTTGAATTTCTTGGCATAGAATAGAAATAAAACTTTCCAAGCTTTCGCACATCAACCAGATGGCTTTTTCAAGGAAGGTAGACAGCTATTCTACACCAAGAAATTCGGATCATTAGTGTAGTTATACTATTGTGAGTATAATTGGTGTACAGTTCCTATTTATGAATAAAAAAGTTTAAGGATCAAATTAATTTGTAAAGTAGCAGTTGCGTTACTGCTTGTTGGAGAAGATGCAAATTGAATGGCTGGGAAAGTGTCATCTTCATTCTGTAAAGCAATTTTTTAATTTATCAAATACATTGTTGAAAAAATGCCAAACCAAATTAAGAAATTAGTGTTTGCCAAAGAATAACATCATGCTACTACCATACTTTCAACACCGTTTCCTCGTAACCATTCTGTACTTTCAACACCATTTCCTCGTAACCATTCTGTACTTTCAACACCGTTTTATCGTAATCATGATGCGAGTCCTTGAACTTCTGCATATAATCAAACATAAAAATGCTTGGGGCACATCAAGAGCTCAAAATTGAGATTTTTCCTTTGTAATGTATGTTTTTCTTAAGCTTAAGCATTTTCAAACAACTTTGCTTATGCCCTCCTGTGGTTGTGGTGGCCACTGGAGTGAGATGACTATCATGTTTTCCCCTGGTTCTTTGTTACTCTTGGTTTATTCTGATTGCCATTTTGTAGTGCTCTCAATTGCCTTTAAAAAGAACTTTTCGTGGTTTTCTATTTTTTTCTTTTAAAAATTCATGTTCCTCTTGAATTAGTAATTTCCATGCAGCAGGAAGGCTATATGGCATTCTTGTTGTTGTGCTGAATTTTTTTTTTCAATAATAACAGCTTCTGTTATTTTGTATTAATTCTTTTATTTATTTATTTTTTTGAAGTGACAAAATTATTTAATATCTTTAAATTTTTGTATTATGCTTTTATGTTTTAATATTGTATTAAAGCAGTTGCCCACCCCCCTTATTCTCAGTTGGATCTTTAACATGATTTTCTATACTCCCTACGTACATAACTTTTCTTTTAACTGCATTATTTGTGGGTATCCCCTGTAAACTCCATGTTTATCTGAAATTTTTGTGGAAGAAATGTATTTAAAGAGCATACATAAGAATACAGTATATAGCAAAAACAATAAAGCAGTGCTAAAATTAATACAGTAGATTCCAGTTAATTGGAACACCTTGGGGCTAGAACACTTTGGCTCAATCAAGCTGCTGCCCCAGTTATGCAAAGCTTTATCTCAAAGAGCTAATTTGGGATGTTCTTCAAGAATTGTCCCAAAGAAATGGTTGCCCTGATTAACTGATGGCCCAATTAACCAAATTCTATTGTTCGCACAATTTCTTCTGTTAAATTATTACTTTTTAGATTCATTTTTTTATGGGAGGGGCTTAACTATTGATCTTTTACTAATAAAAAAATTCTATTGTGGGAATTTTTACTAGGAAATTTTTTATTTTAATTGCAAATTTTTGGGGAAAACTCTTCTCCTTCTTCAGGCTGTCTTGCCATTTTACCTGCTATCCTAGATGCACCCACTCCATTGATCCCATGGTTAGGCATAAGTTAATGTATCGCTAATCCTGGATTTAAATCCTAGGTAAATTCTGACTGTGTTTTACTTGTTTTTTCTTACTTCTGGAGTTAGTATCCCTAAACTAGAGGAAATGGAAATCTGCTTAGAACTTTTGAAAAGCTCATGGGGATCAGAATTATAAACATTCTAATTCACATTCACTCAGGTCAAATTTCAGGTTGAGAATTTTTTACCTGAGAATTCATCTTTCGTTATGTATTTTGTGAATTAAGTTGCTATAAAGTAAGCTCCTTTATGTTACATGTTGGAGTTTCCTTATTTTTCACTTGTAATGAGATTGCCATAATTCACAGTATGTTACATACATTCTATTGAAATATTTTTTTCATTTTCTTTTTGTAGATATTGGCACGTGGGCTAATATGGTGGAATTAAATCTTGGCACAAACCAGTTAACAAAGATACCTGATGATATTCAGTACCTACAGTCATTAGAAGTTCTCATATTAAGTAATAATCTTCTAAGACGACTTCCTTCAACAATAGGAAATATGCGCAAACTTAGGGTTTTAGATCTTGAAGAAAATAAGTTAGAATGTCTCCCCAATGACATAGGTATTTTCTTTTGTTCTTAGTGACTTTAAGATGTTAATATAGATAGTGTTATCTGAAATACGACCCAAATAACAAAAGAAATGAGTTATTTTGAAATTCCAAGAATGTTTCCTGAGTTACATTACAGCTATACTGTGAATGGTCAAAATGTCGGCCTTCTTTTGAAGACAGATATTCATTCTTTGTAGCATATTTAGTGTGACTTGCAAAATATTTCTGGACTTACGTTGGCTGCCTTTGAGTTTAGTGTTGTGCTCCTGTTCCTCTAGGCTTTATGAGTTAGTTATTCAAATAAAGTTTTTGAGAAGTCTCCACTGAAAGAATTTTAGTGATATAAGAAGAAATGGAGAGATAGCTGTGGAAGAGGCCTGCACTCAAGAACATGCTTGTCAAAGAAACCTTTTAGAAAATTTGTTGTGTTGGCAGTATAACCTAGATGCTGATCAAGATGTGAAAGAATTGGGATGAATACGAGTGTTGGGAAGTCAGAATCAGTGATTCTAAGTTGAACTTCAAAAGCTATTGTGTGATACAATTGAGAAAAGGACAGAATACGGTGCATATTTTAATTATTTAGGTGTAGTTATTGATGAAATAGTGCACGATAAGTAATTAGACAACAGAATTAGCTAGGTAGGAAAAGTCTTGTCTTCAACAGTTCAAAACTATTTACATTAAGGTGGAAACTGGCCAGACAAAAAACTGGCTGTGTACCAGTGCACAGGGTTTAGACCTTTTCTCCTCTTTTGTAGTAGTGAGAATTGTGTACAAAGAAAAAAGCTCTTTAGGAGGTTAGAAGCTTCTCATATGAGAGCAGCACTAAAGTGAATATCAGTGAAAAATGAGGGAATTCACTGGGAGGATATAATTAGTAATGCAGACATTAAAACAGAGCTGTGTACTTCTGAAGCAGGAAAGGTTAATGGACACATACTTGAGGTGATTTGAGCATGTGCATTGCACAGAAAGTGAAAGTTTTCTTAGGTGTTACACTTCATTATTGCAGGCCATAAACCAATGGGTGAACCTGATAAAAGATCAATTACAAGTGTAAAAACAACCACTGATGACTGAGGAAGCAATATGTTTGGTGGCAGAACATCTGGCAGTGGACTAAAAGAAATGTAGCGGGTTTGATATAGAACTGTGTTGAATACTTTATGCAGTAAAATGAGGTCAGAAAGAAAAATTAATAATAAAGGGTTAAAAACATGCATGCACACACACAAAAGAAAAAGGGGGTCGGAAAAGACACAGAGAAAAGATTGTACGATATGTGAGCTCACTTCAAATGTAAGGTCATAAAACCAAGGAAAATTTTGAATTTTTGCAGTCTTTTCCCATTGTTGATGCAGTTCTTGAAATAGTACAGCTGTAATTTTAGCATGCCAGTTGCTCAGTAACACTGTTGCCAAACAATACTATTTACTGTTACAGTTTTTGCAAAAATTGTTATGATGGTTGCAGTAACAGTTCTTTAACACTGAAAAGTGCACAGCCTGTCACATTTGCTTAAAACTAGACATGTTTCCAGTTGCAAATGTTTCTTGTGTCTCAATTTTGCAGCCAGTTTTCATATTGTTGTCTTATTTGGTACTTTCATGCCAGGATGTACATTAGTCAAGTAACTAATATGCCGTCGCTACACGATAATATTGCAAGTACATAACTGTACACAATCTAATAATCATTTTAATTCATAAGACTTATATACAAGATCTTTCGGAATACCACATACTCCATCCTCAGGTACTAGAATCAACAGAATGGATCCAAACAAAGTAGTTCAAATTGCAACAGACGATGACGTAACCAACATAAATATGCACTTGCGTAAATAGACTATTTAAATTGATAACAGTATCTTATAAAACTATACCATACAATATATAGTATAAATTGATAAAATGTTGATTGAAATTAAGTAAATAAATAAATTATGGGTACTTAATTTCAATCAACATTTTACTTAGTTTCAATCAACATTTTATCGATTTATATTATATATTGTATTGTATTGTTTCGTAGGATATTGTTATAGATTTAAATAGGCTATTTACGCAAGCGCATATTTACGTTGCTTACGTCATCGTTTGTTGTAATTTGAACTTTGTTTGGATCCATTCTGTTGATTCTAGTACCTGAGGATGGAGTGCATGGCATTCCAAAAGATCTTGTACATAGGTCTTATGAATTAAAATGATTATTAGATTGTGTACGATTATGTACTTGCATTATTATCATGTAGTGACGGCATATTAGTTACTTGACTGATGATTAGCATGATGAATTGAACGTTCACAGGATATACATTATGGATGGCATCATGTGCACTAACAAACAATTTTTATGCAAAGGTAGTATTGGAGATTAACTCTTGTTCTGTTTATGAATACACCTTGTTTTTACTTGCAGAGCTCTTGCCCAATTTCTATCAGCAGCAGCCTTGCAACTAAGTATAATCTTGCCTTGAACGTCGCAAGGAAAATGGGAAGTTTTCATAATATAAGGAAAAGTTGCTTCTGCATTAAAAAAAATATGTTTGGGTTGTGTTTTAAATGACAGTCTTTGTGTTTTAATTTGTATTTACTTATAGTAAACTTTCCTGGGCTTGGAAAGTTTATAAATTATCTTTTGAAGTGTTTGTGTTTTCAGGTTTTTAATGTACAAAGAGATTGGAATTTCTCTGTTAATGCTTAAAAATCATATTTTTTTAATTTTTTATTTACAGTTAAAAAAAAAGTTTTGAATGCTATGCTCATTTTACTTCGTGAATATTGTTATAATGTTTCTTCACATGTTCATTAATATGTGACAACTTTTTGTCATAAGTTCAGTTGACTATGTTTCATATTTTCAGTAATTGTGTAAAATCTATGTATGCTGGCAGTAGAGCCTATTTAGGAGTGAATGGTGTTTTATCAAAATGGTTTTCTATTGGTGCAGGAGTCAGACAGGGTTGTGTAATGTCACCATGGCTGTTTAATATATTTATGGATGCATGCATGCGTGATGCCAAGATGGACAATACTGGTTTATGTCTTGGTAATATATGTGTGT
This sequence comes from Macrothele yani, assembly GCA_039090855.1. Lineage (NCBI taxonomy): Eukaryota > Metazoa > Arthropoda > Arachnida > Araneae > Macrothelidae > Macrothele > Macrothele yani. The sequence continues at coordinate 125,024,999 of CM076996.1, forward strand.
GCAGATTGCTGTATGCTGATGAAACAGTCCTGGTTGGCAGAGAGCAAAAGTGAGTTGCAGAGTATGTTGTCCCGGATGTATGAAGTTTGCATGAAATTCAAACTGAGTATAAATAAGGAAAAACCAAAGTTATGGTTTTTGAGCAAGCACTGAATGTAATGTAAGTCTAAATGGCACAGTTATTGATCAGGTGAATGAGTTTGTGTATTTAGGAAACATGTTTGACAGAGAGAACAAATTGGATGCTGAAATTAGTAGGCAAGTGAATTCTTCATTGAAAGTCATGGCTGTTTTGGGAGGGTTTCACAGGAATGATGGGTTCTCAAGAGAGTCCTGCATGGCTGTATATGAAAGTGTAATTGTTTCTACTCTGATGTATGGCAGTGAAACCTGGGTACTACAGAAGAAACATAGGAGTCATTTGTGTGCTGGAGAAATGCGTTTGTGGCAAGACACGTTCTGATCATGTGAGGAATGAAAATGTGTTGTAGTTGTGTAATGTGAAGTAAAATTTTGTTAGCAAGGTGGAGACTAATATGCTTCGGTGGTTTGGCCCTGTTGAAAGAATGAGTGATGAGATGCTTACGAAGAAAATCTTTTTAGCCCAAGTGGTGGGAAGGAAAGGCAGAGGAAGGCCAAGGAAGTCATGGGAGCATCAGATTCAGGAGTGTCTGCATTAAAAAAAGATTATGAGTATGAAGTATTGAAGGTCTTGTGTACGTCGAGTGATGGATGTCAGTGAAGCCCGAGTTGTATGTCAAGATCGTTGTAAATGGAGAAGTTTGATACGGCAACAGTAAGGATATAATCAGTTAAAAATTTACCTGGTAGTTTGTATTCCTTTGTGGAGCTAACCTCTGAATCTCAGAGAACAGCCTAATGATGTAATATGAAAGTACATTAAACAATACAGAAACAATAACATACATACATATCACTAAGCTGTTCTCTGAGATTCAGAGGTTAGCTCCACAAAGAAATACAAACTACGAGATAATTTTTACTTACTGTTGCCGTATCAAACTTATCCATTTACAGCATTGTATGCAATGATCGGTGATCTTGACATAACTTGGGCTTCGCTGACATCCATCACATGCCGTACACAAGATTTTCTATACTTCATACTCATAATCTTTTTCTCATGCAGACACTCCTGAATCTGATCCTTCCATGACTTCCTTGGTCTTCCTCTGCCTTTCCTTCCTGCCACTTCAGCTAAAAAGATTTTTTTAGTTAGCATCTCATCACCCATTCTGTCAACATGGCCAAACCACCGAAGCATATTAGTCTCCACCTTGCTAACAACATTTTGCTTCACATTACACAACTGCAACACTTCTTCATTCCTCACACAATCAGGACGTGTCTTACCAAAAACCCCGTAAGTAACGCATTTCTCCAGCACAGAAACGACTCCTATGTTTCTTCTGTAGTACCCAAGTTTCACTGCCATACATCAGAGTAGGAACAATTACACTTTCATATACAGCTATGCAGGACTCTCTTGAGAACCCATCGTTCCCGTGAAAACCTCCCAAAGCAGCCATGACTTTGAATGAAGAATTCACTTGCCTACCAATTTCAGCATCCAATTTGTTCTCTCTGTCAAACATGTTTCCTAAATACACAAACTAATTCACCTGGTCAATCACTGTGCCATTTAGACTTATATTACATTCAGTACTACCAGTTTCTCTCTCAACCTTATTTATACTGTTTGAATTTCATGTAAACTTTTAATCGTTTTAACTGTTCATGACATTTTGCCAGTTTTTACAAAACACAGAGATTTAGATCAGCTTATTGTTTCTTTTACTTTTTTTTAAAATGTAAAAAAAAAGCAATAAGCTGATCTAAATCTCTGTGTTTTGTAAAAACTGGCAAAATGTCACGAACAGCTAAAACGATTAAAAGAAAAAAAAATTTATACTCAAGATCTTGAACATAAGCATAAGTTTATCAGGTTATATGAGTTTGTATTTTAACATTAAAAGCAAGGATGGTTTTTAATGCATAGACATATTGTAAAATTTTTGTGCTTATGTTTTTGATGATAGATGTGTTTTAAAATTTCAATAAGCTGAGGATATTTGGTTAGACTCATGATGTGGATTGGATGAAAATTTGGTTCTCTTATTTCTCACATAACAAGTCACCTAGATTTCAGATTTTCTAGTCTAGATGTCGTGAATACAAAATTTACAAAGCTGAGTTTGTGTTAATACATTTTGTTGTTTAGAATTTATTGAAATGGAAATGTCAGCTGTCAATATTTTTTTCCCTTAATAAGAATAAACTGTTAATTTTTTAAATAACTGTTACAATCATGTGGATACAAAATTGATGTTGAGTCACTGTACTCCTTGTGGTACAATAAAAAATCTGCAGGAGATGATATGAGGGCTGATAACTCTTAAGAGCAGTGCCCTTTGTGGTACTGGTAAAAGATTCACACAGCTGTCACTGCCCACCTGTGGAAAAAGGAATGAAGAGAATCAGCAGTGATTGTTGGGTTGTTACTCAGGCAAACTGCGGCATCAAGGATTTTTTGGGGTTGGTTTAGGTCTGCCATGTGCCAAGAGTACTATACTCATGGGTGGAATAAACTGGTGATTTATATAGTTCCAAAAGTTACTCGTGGGGAAAAATTATCGTGACTAGAGCAAATGTAACTGTAGAAGAAATATGGCTACATCAAGACAACTGGGAGGAAATACTCAGATGTAGAACAGACTTTTAGAGAAGTAGCCCTTGTCAGAGAGGCTTCCTGTCATTGAAACAGATAGGGGAGTGGTGGAAATTTTTTCTAGCTGTTCCTGCCTGCAACAAAGGAATGGGTTTTGCAACTCCATCAGTTTGTCCTCACCCTAAGGACAAATGACAGTAGCATTACAGTTTAAGGGGGAGGCAACATTCCAATACATCTGCAGATGTTCCTTAGTGTAATGTGAACAACTTGAGGCCGAATGTTTTTGGACAGTACTGTCATCAGCAAAACTGTAATTTGAATTAGTTGTAGTGGAAAGGAAGTCACTGACATGCCAAAGAAACAGGTCAGATGACTGAACTGTCAACTGAAGCATTCCTACATTGAGAAAAACACATCAGAACATGTGCTCTGAACAGTTGCATGCATGTCCTACTGCCAGAAGGAAAACTGGAAAGCTTCTGATACAATACAGAACTTAATGAACTTGGTGTTTTGTTTAGATCTCAGTGCTATACTTTATCCATACCCTATTTGTATAATACTAAGTGCCCACAACTTGGAATTTCAGTAGACATTTTCATAATCATGTCATAAATATGGTCACATACAGCATAGAGTAAAAAGTTACTTGTTGATTGATTTTGAATGAAAGACATACTGAACTGATACTCATTAATGAACTTGGAGGTCCCCATGTAGGATAGAAGCTGCTCATTAATTACTTTTTCCATAACTGTGGGTAAAACAGATGTTAGAACTGTAGGGTGATAGTTTGAGGCACAGGATAAGTCACTTTCTTTTTTTTTTTTTCGTTGGAATAAGTTGAACATGAGCAGCAAGTTTCCGACCTCTTTGAAGGATGCCATTTGAGAACAACAACTGCATCAGACAACATAAACCTGGTGTTAGTTCTGCTACACAGGATTTCAGAACAAGATGGGTTTGCCATGTGAACCAAGAGGCTTTATTAGTTTCAAAAGAATCTGGAGTGCTCCATGTACCTTATTGATGGTGGAGCACAAGTAGAGGTACAGAATTTATTATTCAAACTAGAGGTCTTGGAGAGATAGAGATAGATAGATAGATAGATATTTCCTCAGGGAAATTAACAACAGATCCATCTGAAGAATGACAGAAGAGTTAAAATTTCTGCCAACAGCTTTGTCAAGAGAACAAAGTGAATGTTCACCACTTTTAAAGTATGCAGGGTTCATGCACCTCCTGGAACTTAAGAACTCCTTAAATGGGCCCTTTTCTCCTTGTTTCCCATCAGACTCGGGAAAAGTGCTTAAATTTAATTTTGACTCCTGGAAATTATTGTACTTCAAATGTTTTTGATGTCTTGCATTGCTCATTTAGCAGGCAGGAAGTGAAAGTTTTTTTTTTTTTTTTTTAATTCACTTTTTTTTTTTCATCTGCTGGAAGCTATTTTGAGTTCACCTTTACCAGCTGACATGCACATGGTGCTCTCCTAATTGGGTGAGCAACAGGGGATAAACTTTGTCATATGATTTGGCATTGTTTTGGAAAAGACTCAGATATTCCAAGTGCCATGGATTCTCTGTAGTCACTACAGAAATCATTGTTGTACACGTACCAGCCACTGAATTAGAGACTTTTATTCCATGCCAGATTGGACTTCCTTTAGCCCAAATTACAGCACATATGCAGTTTGTCATAGATTCCATAAGATGCTGGAATGAATCTATTGGGTTGATGCATAAATTCATGTTTTTTTCACTGCACTACAGGAATGTATTACATCAGAAGGGAAAACAGAATCAATCGACTATGTATTCCCACCCATTGTTTACGATAGTGTCCCAATGTCTGGATAAGTTTGAAATGCCATTCTTAAAAAACATGCAGATTTTGCTGCAAAGAAACAGTCAAGGAAATTCTGGAGATCAACATTATTGTTGAACGTTCTGCCATTGAGTGCATTCGACAGCGATCGGAACAGGTGATAGTCTGAAGGGGCGACATTTGGGGAATAGGCCAGATGTGGAAGGATCTCCCATTTCATGTCCTGAATGGCCATTTTGGTCATGTTTGCACTGTGAGGGGGTGCTTTATCATGTTGGAGAAGGACACCATGGCACCGATGTGGCCGTTTCTGCTGAATTGCTCCTTCCACATGGCAGAGTTGCTCACAATAGAGTGCAGCGTTGATCGTCCGATTCCTCGGCAGCATTTCTCAGTGAATAATGCCTTCCATGTCCCACCAGACACACAACATGATCTTCGCAGGATGAAGGTCATGTTTCGGACGTGGAGTAGGTGTCTTGTTTGGGCTTAACTATTCCCTGCGATGCCTGAAATTCACATACAGGCAGGCACCACTTCTTTTCATCTCCAGTAACAATACGTGACAGAAAGGGTTTGTGTTGCTGAGAACATTTGCGATAACGGGTGAGCAAGGAACCACATATGGCAACACGCTGATTCTTGTTGTCCTCGGTGAGAGTGTGATGCACCCTAGACCCCAATTTCTGGACCTTTCCCATATGTCCCAGGTGTCGCAGCACTGTGGCCTAATCACAGTCCATCTCAGTGGCCAATTCACATGTAGTTTGATGCAGATCAAGTGTATTAGATGGTTCAAACGATCCTCATCAAAGTGAGATGGACAACCTGAGTGTGGAAAGTCGTTGAGGTCAAAATTGTCACCTCGGAACCGCTCAAACCATTTGCAGGCTGTCCTTGGAGCAATAGCATACACAGCACAAATTTGTCAAGTAGCCTTGGTGGCTGTGGATCCCTTGTTAAACTCGTAGAGGAGCAGATGTCGGAAATGTTCGTTCCTCTCTACTTGACACTCCATACTTCCGGACCTGAAAACCAAAAAGACCGTTAGTCACAATCACACAACGCAATATGATTTAGATACACGATATTACTGGCTACATTTTTATATACAACTGGCCATCTGCACCATCACTAATGACCTGGGAAACACTCGGGAAATAAAACAGCATGAACTTGTGCATTAACCCAATACATCTACAGCATACCAGGCATTCACCAGACAGTCCGAGAGTGATAGTGGATGTCTTCCAAATACGTGGAGACAATGTGAATAGACAAAGTCATTGCTCTTTCCATGTTTTCTTTAATTAACGCACAGCAGCCGAAAAATTGTTATCTGGACACCCCTGGGATCGTACCCCAGATCTCTCGATCACTAGCCGAGTGCTTTCGCCTTACGCTACGGTGGCTCACCCGTTATCGGAAATGTGTGTTTATCTGTCAGCGTCTGACTTCACAAATCCGTAAAGATGGGCTCAGCAACTGAGACGTCTCCATCTGGTGGGGCTTAACGACACAAGTTATTAAATTATAGCCAATAAATCCAAAGGGCGAGAGAAATGGTGAAAAACTTCGAAATACGTGGAGTCAGCGTGAATAGACAGTCATTGCTCTTTCCACGTTTTCTTTAATTAACACACAGCAACTGGAAATTTTTTTTGGAAATATTCTAGTTGGATAATGCTTACCTAGGCATTCCGTTTCTAGCGATGATTCACATTTCTCGCACGTTTCCCGGTCTTCATTGAAGTTTTTGTCCGTTGTATGTGTAACAACCATTCACATCTAACACACTGTTTACTTTGGGTAGAGTCAGTAGATCTTCACTTTAGGCTTCAAAAACATCAACTCTTTACCATCATTAATGCTCTAAATTTTTCGCCCAGTCTTTGGGCATCCTCAGGAGCGGGGCGAATTTTCCACCAATGTTCGTGGTTTACTTCTCGCCAATGAAGTCTGATACCCCACGTTGTCATTCGTTGGATGCGCTGTATTAGATATGTTTCTTGACCAAACCTAGCTGGCGCCATCTATGTTTCACTAATTCTATACACTCCCCCCCCCCAAATGGTCGTTGACATTGTTTTTCCGTTTTCTTCTTCTTCTTTTCTTTTCCTATCCCTGTTTCCTTGTCTTGTTTGTCGGTTTCTCTTTTGTTGTTCTACAGTAAAGAGTTGATGTTTTTGAAGCCTTTTAAAGTGAAGATCTGTTGACTCTACCCAAAGTAAACAGTGTGTTAGATGTGAATGGTTGTTTCACATACAACAGACAATAGGACAATAACTTCAACAAAGACCGGGAAACGTGCGAGAAATGTGAATCATCGCTAGAAACAGAATGCCTAGATAAGCATTATCCAACTAGAATATTTCCAAGTATTTTTTAAATAATGCACGTAAAATTGAATAGTAGCCTTTTCCGATCTATTTCTAGATCAGAATATGAACTGCTAATGTGAATTGACCTGAAAAATTGTTGAAACACAAAATTGTTGAAAAATTTAAAAAAAAATTTTGGTTGGCTGTGTGTTAATTAAAGAAAACATGGAAAGAGCGATGACTTTGTGTATTCACCAGACAGTCCTTTAACTGGCTTGCTGATGTGACGGAAGAGAACTTGGCTCCCAGATCTGTTTTTCTAACATGTCCTGTACATTCTCAGTGGGGTTCAAATCTGTGCTTTTTGGTGGACACACACACAAGCACGCACACAGAAGATGGTGGACGTTGCTGTCATGCTCACTGAACCACTGCTGAATACATTTTGTGTGATGGACAGTAGCATTGTCGTCCATAAAATGACCATCACCTGCTGGATAAAAAAGTCAACATTGCAGGATGGGCTTGATTGTCAGCAATGTTAAATAATCCTTGTAGAACACCCAACCTTTCAGCAATATCAGGGAACCTGCTCTATACCAACAGAACATGCCACACACAAAGACACAACCTCCAGAACCTTGAGTTGTGTTTACAAGGCAAGCTGGGTCCATTGTTTTATGTGGCTCTCGGCTCTCACCAAACTCTCTGCCTACCATCAGTACAAAAAAAGGTGTACCACGTCTCATTGGACCACATGACTTTTTTCCAGTGTCCAGTCACGGTGGTCTTGTCACCACCACTGTAGATAAACTTTTCAGTTCTTCGCAGAAATCAGTGGTTTCTGTGTAGGCATGCGACTGCCAATACTGATCCTCTTCAGTTCCCTGCCCACAGTTCACTGACATATGGGTCAGAAACAGCCTTCATTGAGTGCTTCAGTCAATTGCTGCACACAGGATGTCCTGTTTCTTCGTGCAAGCCTTCTCAGATGACTGCGATCTCGTTCCTGACAGATTGTTGTCACACCGTAGTTACGCCTGTTAGACAAGCAATGTGGGTTATTTTCCACTGATTAAAGACCTGGGATATCTCAGAAACCAGTCAGCTCTGCTGTTTTCAATATCGTCATTCCTGCCAGACAGGCACCCAAAATAAGCCCTTTATCAAACTCCGAGAGATCCTTTGTTTTTCCCATTGTGATCAACACTACTGATGAGCAGCAGTCTTAAATAGTTGCTTAGAACACATGGTGATGCATGCGACCACATATTTTGCATATGCACAGTGTAAGTGGAGTTTTCATATATTTTCATGAAGGTTTCTAATTCAGTTGCTGGTATGTATTGCAAGGATGAGAATGTTTCATGATTTTCAGAATTTCGAATTTTTCTGACCTAGTAGCATTTTTTTTTTTTTTCTATTCCTGATTATATATTTTTTTTAAATATCTTTATGATGAGGTTCCTCGTTTTTTAGTATTAATTTTTGGTAATAGCGAAAAAGAGTGGCTTCATATTTTTAAAGAATTTTTTCTAATGAAATGCATGTTTTCTTATTCCTAACAGTCTCTTCTTAGAAACCAATCAGTAGAGCAAGCATTTTTGCCCTCTTCTCCCTTTTAAAGCAAAATTGAATTTCAAAATGGGTACTTAATCTGTCTGCAATGGAATCTGAGTCATTTCTGTGAAGTGTAAAATGGTTTTCATGGAAGAATGAACAATGCAGTACTGATTTTTGATATTTAATTTTGTTTAAAACATGTGTTTTGTGATTACTTAGTCATTTCTTGTTATATCAAGGGGTAAAACAAGTATTTTTTCTTTTGTTTAAAGTGGAATTAATGATATAAATGTAGTGAAACAACCAACTTTTGGATTTTTCATCGCTAATTTTTCTGTTACGTGCATTAAACGTTAGATAATGTGGCCATACCTCTCATTTGCCATTTCCGTACCTTGATATATTAAGTAATAGGGGCATTTGCATTTACCGTAGTTTGGCGGTTGGTCTTCATTTGGTGCTGCTTCTTTGTCTTTAATATAACGTTGAACATTGCAGTTGACTGACCATTGAAAATTAGCTTGTCATTCGTCCAAACTGTATTATGTAGAAATGGGCTGAGGTTTAAAAAAAAAAGGAAACATGTACGGTAAATATTGTACGATGTCACTCAGATAATAAAGCAAAGGTCCAATTTAAAAAAAAGAAAGAAAAAATGGCAATGTAGGAGTCAAGGGAATTCAAAATTAGCGTCCACACCTGTGGGAAACAAGAGGTTCACCATGTATATATATCAATGAAACACAGACAGAGGTGCTAAAACTTCATAATGTCATTGATAAAACATGAAACGGCCACAAAAAAGGAATGAAAAAACATGTTGATATGCATGTCAAGGTACTTCGTATAGATGAACATATGTTGAAAATGAGCAGGTGGAGTATAAGAGCACAAGAAAATTAAAATATTTTTGCACATGAGGCATAAAAATCACATCAAAAGTTGCATGGCCACTGTATCAGCTAGATGCATTTCGTTCCCACATATCTGGGTCATCATCGGTAGCTCTTGCATCGGTTTTCGATCTTGCCCAACCGTTGTTGCTGCTCTCACTGCAGCCGATCTTCTGGCTCTCTGCCACGTCGTCATTCTTGTTTCTGCTGTGTCTCTGAGCCTGCACAGTTTCGTTTGAGCTGTTGCTGCATATTCTGTATAGGATCATCATCTGGCTTTCTGCCACTTCATTATCTGTGCTGTCGTCATGTCTCTGGGTTTGCGCAGTTCTCCTCACGTCGCGGTAATTGCCTCTGCTTTGATCACTCTTTGATTTTCTTGATTTTCGTCTGCATTGTGTTGTCTATAGTATTTATTCTGATGGATGAGATGTGGAATTAATGTTCTAAAACACTACTACATATGATGGTGTACAAAGGAAACAACTCTACAGGGAATGAAGAACTGCAACAGGGAGATGAATTTTTGATTTTGAACTTTAATATAGCAAGAAGTAACTGAGAAATCAGGGACCATGCATTTTAGGGAAATGTAACTTTAAAAAGTTCTGATGTCATCATTGACTCCTGGAAAATAGATCTTGCGCTTCTGGAAAACTCCTTAAATATATTTTCAAAATTCAGTACGAGCCCATTATATGCCTTTGCATGAATGAATCACTTGCATTTATTGCGAGAATCTGTAATTACTGATCTTGATTTAGCTGATGGGGTAGATATCCTGTTGTGAATGACTTTGTTTTTGAAAGTTATAGCCTAGAAGCAGGTGTTGATGAACCAAAGTGTGCCTGATCTCATTAGAAATATTACAGAAAAGAATGAAGGTATCAATTCCAACAAGTAGAATATTAACTTCCTGAGCACAGGTCAGTAAAAGGCCAACATCAGAACACAAACTAAGGAAATTTGCAAACAAAATTCTGAAGTCATCAGACTGAACAGATTTGTAATGTTCACTGTTGGACATCTGCATGTGATTTTGACACCATATGTGATGAATATGCCTGGACAAGGGAACGATCAGGTGAAACCATATGCAGGGATCGCATTCCTCCTAAAATTCCTAATATTTTGTGACCCTCCTTAAATTCCTAAAATTATACCTAAAATTTGCTATTCATCCTAAAATTTTCGTAAGCTTATTTATTAAAAACACAACCGTTATTAACGCCAATAAATTTACCATTACGCAGGGTGCGCACGCGTGCTTGAAAACCTGGAAAGTCCTGGAAAATCATGATTACGTTTTCAAGGCCTGGAATATCCTGGAAAAACGGTGTTTTTTTAATGCCGTCTTGAAATTTGAAATTAGTGCTTAAAAAATGCCCTTTTAGGAAATCGTGTTACTGTTACCCCTTCATTTTTTAAAGTTCCTTTTCTCTGTTCTCAAAGAAACCACCGGCAGCGGTTTCCGATGTGCACCAAATCCTAATTTGGCTGGGGGGAAAAAAAGAAAAAAAAAGGCACTACTTCCAGTGCAATAAAATTGGATGATTACTAGTAGGTCGAAGGGGAGCTTGATGTCCGTCCGACAATTGAGAACAGAAGGGGAAAGAAGAGGCATTTAGCATTTGCAGGGGGTCGCGTATGTACCAAGTCAGCTGGCATCCACCAGTGAGGAGTATGCCTGAACAACACATTCATCTTCTTCTTGTTTATGTGCATGCCACCCTCCCTCCCCTCAAGAGACTTCCACTACTTATGATAAAAAATAAGAAAACTATCTTTGCGAATTTTTCACGAAAGTGGCTGAAATTTTTACATTCACTGTAATTGGATTACAGAAGCTCACTTCCAAAATTCCAGCTGAATCGGTTTAAAACTTTAAAAGTTAGCATAGGTAATTTTTATTATGGACAAGTATGTGTGCCTCTTTGGACAGAGTGAGCCTCCAGCAGAAAGGGTGTTACCATAGCAACGGTTGATTGACAGCTGGGAGCGCTGATCTGAAGCCCTTGGTTGGGAAGAAAGCAAACACCTGTTTATCACTTCCACAGCACAAAAGGACTAGGAGAATATTTTCAGAAATCTATTTTTCTGAATTTTGAAAAATAACACAGTAAAATTTTTACAGTAGTTAAGATACATCACAATAAAGTTCTAGTGCAAATTTCGCCAAATTCCGTTAGGAACTTTAGCAGATGCAAAAAAAAAAAAAAAAACGTTGCATAATCGGATTGAAAAAAAGAAACAGTAATTATAAATTACGGGAAAAGCAAGTGAATTATTTTTTTTAGATGCCATGGTTATTTAAACAGAGTGATCCTTAAATTTTTTTCTGTGATGATATGGACTCTATTTGAATTACAAACACGTTTTTATTCAGACGTCTGAGTTACTGTTTTAATAAAAAAATCATCTATAATTAAAAAGTTTTCAATGGATTTAAGCAATATTCAGCAGATAAACAAACGTATTTTAGTAAATTGCAACATCATGACGTAAATTTGGTAATTTAATTTTGTCGAAAATTGGGGAGCATTTTTTTTTTTTACAGTTTCTATTGTAGTTAAAGTGAAGGATTAAGGGTGCAACTTGACAGTTCAGTGAGCTGCAGGTGGTGATTTATGGCGATGTGCCAAATGAAAAGAAGCCATTCCATCAGGTAATTCCAAAGGTTGTGTTGTGTGGACGCGTCCTCCTGCTGTTTGATCTTAATTGGAATGTTTTTGTGCATGGGGGGGGGTTCGAGAGAAATATCCGTTTCAGCTTTACAGCTTTCACGGCTCTTTTTTTTTTTTTTCTTGGTAATAAATAAAAATCATAGTTGCTGCATTCACCATTGATCCATGTTTGCATTTCTTGAATATAAACAGCAGACAATCAGAAACATAGTGTTGGGCGATTCTTGATGATCTTCATTTTGCATATGCTGCATTCAGTTCTGTGGGAATAAGGAATGACTTATACTGTGAATATATACAAAACTACATATTTTTGAGCTGAAAAAATATGTCTACTTGTACACAGTAGCTAAAGTGTGAACTCAGATGAAGACAATCAGACATACGGACGTCTGATTCCATAAAAAAAAACAACGTAGTTTTTTTATTTACACTACAGGTAAAAAAGCAAAAACATGTTTTTAAACGTTATAAAGGAAAACGGATTTTTGAAACGCATGACTTGATGATCTTAATTTCTGAAAGTTTCTTTTTTCCACATCCTTTTTTTTTTCAATTACAATACACTGTAACAGGATACTGTGTGTTATATCACTTAGAGATATGGCAGATTTTCGGTTGCTGATATCCGCGATCGTAAGCGGTAGTTGCATTGCGATTGTTGATGATGACAAGATAAATACTGGAGTGATGTAAAATGTTGCATAAACTAAAAAAAAAAAAAAAAAAAAAAGCCCTCCCCCCCCCCACCCCGAACTTTTATGCGGTCATCATAGCTGATCAACCATTTCATTCCATGAACATCAGCACATTTCAATCATTTGAACATTGGGGGTATCTGAAGGAATTCAGCCGTGCTTAAGCGCCCTAGCGCAACGAAAACATGCTAATTTTGAACAGTTCTATTCCCTTCCCCTCTACCATCCCTAATAATTGAGAGTGCATACATTGAGAGTGTTTCATATATTCTATTTATGAGCTAGTTTTCGCGCTGTTTGTTATGCTTTTATTTTCGAAGAAAGAGAGGGAAAATAAGGAAAAGCAGCTAGAGAAAAAAAGAAAAGCTGATTTTGATGACAAAATAAAAGAAAATGATGCAGAAATAAATAGGCTTAAAAAAGATAAAGAAGCCTCCCTAGCAGTAATTCAAGAGGGAACAGAAAGAATGAGAAAAGCTGTAGAAAAACAAAATACTGTTGAAATAGCAGTTGCCTCTAACTTGATCATACAAGGTTCAGCTGAAATAAAGAAAACTGAAAGTAAATTAGTTGTGGTGGAAGCAGAAAAAGATAGGCTAATCAGGAAAAGGTTAAAACAATAATATGAAAAAAGTAATTCAGTGAACAATTGTACATAGTTCTTGGTTTTCAATTACCTTTTTAGGATATTATAGTTTAATGTGAAACCTGAAAACTTTACTGTGAAAATCGTGAATTGCTTCTGGTTCAACAGCATATTAATGTTCAAAGTGAAACTTGAATGTGGTAAATATACTTGAATATGATAATAACACGTGAAAAGATAAGAACTGAACATTAGAAGTAAATCATACTTAAACTTTAGACATTAGACGTTATGCAAAAAATTTGGGTGTGAACTTCGACCATAAATACTAATGGACTGCGCATTGGCAATAGCTGCATCAAAGCCGCCATGGCTCAAACATTGGGCACGTCATCATCAGACTCCAAATTTCGTGTACAAATGCTGTTATGATTACTAATTTACGCTGCAGAACTTCAGTGTTTTCGGTGTATTATGTGAATGCACCTCATATATAATGAAAACTCTTCAGGTAAGTTTACTTATGAGCTATATACATGCATGATCGTGTTGTTTACATTTTGTGATTTATAATGTGATGAACATTTGCGAAGAATTTGGAACATGCATTCCATTTTTTTTTCCTTAAGTTACTATATTTTTATATCAATAGCTGCAAGTTTCTGGTTAAGTAATTGAACTTTATTGACTTAGGTATTTAATTCGTTTCTTACCCATGAAAAATCATAGAACTTTCTTTACTATATCGGTCAGAGCAACCATAAGCACAGCAGGTGTAACCCATCTTTTTGACTGTTGTCATGTGATTTTATGTTGGAGCCAGAAATTTTGATGTCATGCGCAGTCTAGCAGTATATATGGTTGAAGGGTGTGAAGCAAACTCTTTACAATGTATACAAAGTTGTTTTACTAGATGTATACAAATATACATCTAGTTTTTATTGAAATACACTCCTAAAATTTTCCTAAAATTTTTCTAAAAATTCCTAAAATTCTTACCTAAAATTTTCCAGAAGTATGCTATGATCCCTGCATATGTAGAACAATGGAAGTTTATAGTTCAAAGGCATTGCTGCAAAAGAGGTGAAGTATAGAATATTTTTGAGCCCTTATAATAAGAATACCTCACAGACATTAATAAAAATTAATCTACATAAATACACAGAAGATATATAATCATATTTTTTAGCATAAAAGTGTCAGATTTAATTGTAAATTGTGTATTTTTGAGATGGCTACATGGTTTTGCAGTTATATATAGCACTTCTGTGCCAAAAAATATCACATTGTTTACATAAGCATATTGCTTATAGCCCATTGAGTTGCTCACGGTGGTCGTTAAACCTCCAACATAAGCATATTTTGCAAACACATAGCATATGCCATGTGTTTGCAAAATTTATTCTTCATTATAACATGTAAACTGGAAATAAAAATTTGTCACCTCTTCAGATTCTCACCTAATACTGTGTAACACCTCTCTTTTCTTGAATTACAGCAGCCATCCCATTAGATATGGATGCCACCAGTTGTCGGATGTAGTCTACAGCAATTCCAATGCCTCCAAGAATAGTACTTATAATGTGGCTAGATTGTGTGGGTACCTGTTTCTGTGTTTTACCTTCTGTTGCAAATAGTCCCCAAGGTTTTGAACGGGATTTAAATTCTGTGACTTTGAAGTCCTGTCCAGGTGTCTCAGTGTTATTCCATGTTCCTGGTCCAGGTACAAACAGTTTTAACCGTGTGTACCATGCAGTTTCCATCCAGCAAAACCAAAATGTTTATGTTGTGTTTGGCCGTTAAATGTGTATTTTCGCTCGATTTCTATGTTTATGTTTATAGGTGATGTCTAGTTATTTAGAATCTGTATATAGCATACCTGATTTAAATGGGTCAATACCTCAACTAATGGGCCTAATTCATGATATGTGAAACATCCCCAAAATATCACAGATCCACCTCCAGCTTGAATATCATGTGAGACGCAGTCTGGATGGAAGGTTTTGTTACTCCTGTAGTTCAGTTTGTGCTTTTTGTCATTGAAATACAGATAGAAACAGGACTCATCTGACCAAATAATGGTGTTTTTCTGTCACTTACAGTCTAATGTCTATGGTGTATAGCCCATTGCAACTGGGCTGTTTTATGTGCAGCTATTAGCAGGAGTCTTTTCCAAGGTATTTTTTTCCAAATGTTCACGGAATGCATTTCCCTTCACAATGTTCTTTTGGAAATAAGCTGATGCTGTCCTTCATTGACTGTCTGGTTTGAAATCGGCTTGCAGTCACTGGGTGTGTGATACTCATTGGCAGTCCCTGTCTGTGAGCACTAACTGACAACTGCAGTCAAGTCTATGATTAGTGGTTGAATTGGATGTACACCACTGTTTATGTGCTTGTAGGACTGTTCATTTCAAAACCTGCAAATTTAGCCACTTTCTTTACAGCATGTTCTTTAGCTCTATTGAATGCAATGATGCTCTTTGGTCTCTTAGTCATGTTGTTCTTCCAACCTATGATTTATGGCAGGAAAAGTTGTAACCAGCACTTCAGTGGGGATGATGGCACTACATAGTAAATGCAAACTCGAATGCATATGTATAGTGCTGCATTACTACAAGCACAGCATTTACCAGGGTGTCAAGCCAATTATACCATTTGTGGTGCTTGCAACTAATATTTTGTCCATTGTGCTTATGATATTATCTCAAAACTAGGGATTCCTGACCTGGATCTGTTCCTGGTACCATAATTTTTGTCATATTATCCGCACCGGCGTATAACCCGCAGACCGCGAAATTCACATAAAACTTTTTTTTTTCCTTCGTATAATCCGCAGACTGACATTCAGGGAAAAAAATCGCAGTATAATCCGCACATCATAGATGTTGAACCGGAAGTGGAATTTCCGACAGAAAAGTCGGTCACCCATGAGTCCGAAGAAGTAAGAGAAAAAAAAACAATTTTATTAAATGAAGAAATTCGTTTTTAAAGGTTACTGTTTTATATTTTTATCTCTGGACAGATAAAGGGTGTGGCATCCATAGATCACGCCAATGCAGCTCCAAAGTATTGCATTACACCTTGCCAATGACGAAAGGCTGATACAGAGCAAGTCATAGAAATACCTATGTACTCGCATATAAGTCGAAAGTTTTGGGAGGAATTCCTGCTTTCTGAGTTGGGGGATCGGCTTATACGTGGGCCAATAAAAAACGTGAATTCTCCTGAAGAATTTACCGACGGATTTGTTACGTTTCAGACCGCGGCACAGAGGCTTTCTGCATGTTGCTGCACGATTGTGTTTCAGTCCTGTAGCCAGACAAGCAAGTTGGGAGGGGTGGCTGATGATTGAGATCGGGCGAAGGATATAAAGTGGGCGAGGAAAAGATGTAAACGAGGTCGGGCCCTATACTGTTGTGCGAGTCGCTAGGACGGGCAAAAGGAAACAGGTCGGGCTCAGCCCAGCCTGCGCCTCCCCTGGCTACAGCCGTGTTGTGTTCTGACCTCAAAACTATTGCGCAGTGACACGATCATATACTTTAAGTTTAAATTCGGCAGTGTAACTGAAACATTTCCTTTTCAAAGACATCATGAATAGCAATGAAGAAAACTAGCAGCAACGATGGTCAAAACGGCGAAAGACGTACTAAACACAAGGCAGCGCACACGAGATCTGAAAGGAGGAACGCATAGGTTCGTGCAGCAAGCGCTGTGCATACTGGCTTTTTGCCAAAAACAGAGACAGCGTGACAGTCAGAGCTGTCCTCAATGATAACAAAATGACCCCTGTCGTCCCTCCCCACAACTTTCCCGATCTTTCGTTACGACATTCCTCCCCTCTCCTCCCCGACCTCCCCGCTCAGTACAAACTCTGAAACTGAGGAAAATTCTTCCGAGGGAGTTCCTTTTCCAATTATACCCCCTTCCCTGCACAATTACGCTGCAGATTTTTTTTTAAATCGGAGGGGCGGGTTTTTTTTGTTTGTTTTTTAAATCGGCATATTATCCGCATTGGTGTATAATCTGCAGAATCTATATTTTAAACTTTTTTAGCAGATAATCTGCGGATTATGTGACGAAAATTACGGTATTAAAAATAATTGCTGCTATGAGCAAGCATCAGATGCTTCAACTAGGACAGAACTGATGTTTAGATTCCTATGTTTCATGTGCTTGGAGTCTTGTTTTGTGGTTGAGGGATGTAATGCATGAAAATCAGGGGATTCAGGTTTGATTTTTGTTCAAGGACTATGCAAGTTTTGGATTTTCTGAGGAGATGGCTACACGGTTTACAGTTAAATCTGGCACTTCTATGCTGAAAAATAATGTTGTTTAGGAATCCTTGTTGGAATATCAGTCAATTGAGTTAAATTATAGAATATGGCAAAACATTGTTTAACTTCTAGGAAGTATGAATAGAGTAAGGAAATCAGTGAATCCTGCAAGTGCCTATCAACTTGTTATTCTGTAAATGGGGAGTCATTCACTTCTGTTTTTCAGAATAGCAGACAGATTTTACAACTTTTTCAAAAAAACATTTCCATCGTTATCATGCTAATGTAAAACAACTGCATGAAGGCATCTCAGCGATGGGAACCAGAGTTTGGAAGAGGCTATTTGAAAGAGTACAAACCATAAAGTATGCATAAATACAGGCTGATTATTTTTTATAGATTTGTGTAAATTTTGGGTTGCTCCATTGGGCATTAAGTTTAATGCCAGGAAAAAAAGAAGGGTGCAAAATGTTGGAGGGGTAACCACCCCAAGTGGCTGTGCCCTTGGACTGGACTGTAGAACTTTATACAGATGTACCCTCCAGTAAGGAAATACTGAGCCCAATCATGTGAGCACAAGCAAGTATTCTCCTAAGCTGAGAACCACATTGAGGACATTATGCCTTCAAGCTAGGAGTTTGGTTATTAATTGTTTTAAATGTATTATATGTCTTCTCAGAATTTCCTTTATTTTTTCGTTTTACTAGGATTTCTACGTGATCTTCAAAAACTAATAGTGCAAAGTAATCAACTAACAAGTCTCCCTAGAGCTATAGGTCATCTTTCAAATCTTACGACGCTTAATGTTGGTGAAAACAATTTGAGCTTTGTTCCAGAAGAAATAGGTAAGAGTTTGAAACCTTAAAAAAAAAAAAAAAAATCTTTTAAAGGTGGCAAATTTATCTTTGATGTAGTAGCTCACACCTTTTCACTTTTTAAAGAAAATGTTCACTATAAAGATGATTTAAAATTGAAAATATGTGTAACTTTTAAATTTAAGTAATCATTATTTTTTTATGTGTGTGTTCCAGCATGCTGTTCAGACACATATTTAGTATAGACCACTATTAAAATGGGAAGGGTTGTTTGTAATAAACTTTTCCCATGTCTTTCTGTCTGTTGCAAGATTTTCTGTTTCTACCATGTTACTTCCTTGGTAACTAATGGCTGACTTCACACCACACGGTCAGTTCACCTTATTCTAAGCCTGTCTGTGGCCTCATACCATGAAATTTAGCATCAATGTCACTATGTGTAACTCAGCATCTTAAGGAATGTTTATTAGGGCTTTTTCAGTTTTCTTTGTTTGGCATTAGAAATGAATGCTGTACTGCCTCCCCCCAACTATGTGTGTTTTACCAGACATTCTGCTAAGATCTCAGTGAATTTCCAGGCTTGCAAGGCTGCTTGAAATAAAGCATGAGATTTGTTATTATTGCTAAATATAATTTTATTCCATAAATGTTTGTATTTCAGTGTGAAAAGTAAGGCAAAGATTTCCGAAAACAGATGGCGGATGGAGTGAAAATTTCTCCCATATAGTTGGGATTGCTTTTTCTCTCGATGTTCTATATGTCTAATATACAGGGTGAGTCAAAAGTCCTTAGACAAACTTTAAGGGTAGGTCAGGCATACAAACACAAGTCTTTTTACATAGGAACTAGTGGTCGCAAACGCAACGGACGACCGCTAGAGGGGGCTCTTTGCAAGCGAGTGAGTTGGGACGTGCGTGGCAGAATCATTCGAGGCACGGACGTTGCCGGAGTAGGATGTAGGAGTACACTCATACGGAGATGGCACATTTGCATTTTATTTACAGGGCAGCGAAAGGAAATGGCCGTGCACCACAGCATTTATATCGTCAACGCTACCCAAATCGGCGGGTGCCCCATCATCAGACATTTGGGCGTTTGCACCAACGATTGTGTACAACAAGGTCATTCGAAGTAAGCAGACATTGTGGTCGAGGCCGCCCCGGTGGCGCAGTGGTCTAAGCGATGGCCTCTGATCATTCGTCTGAAAGGGGTCCGGGTTCGAATCCCGGTGAGGCATGGATGTTGTGTTTGTCTTACGGCACTGGCTCTCTCCCTTCCCTGGAACCAGTGACCCTAAATTGGGAACGGGCGACTGCTTATAGCCCATTGAGTTGCTCACGGTGGTCGTTAAACCTCCAATAAAAAAAACATTGTGGTCGAGACCAAACGACGCATTCACCTGTCACGGAAGAAGTTATCATGTGCGAAATGGAACGTGACCCAAATACAAGTACGTGAACCATTTCTCGTAACCTTGGCGTTTCGCAATCCAGTGTGATGCGTGTACTGCACGATGAGTGTTTACACCCTTACCACATTCAACGTGTCCCGACACTCGGAGCTGGAGATTACCCCGACGACTCGCATTTGCAGTTTGGTTTTTGCAAGAAGCTGCAGCACAGGCCAATTTTCCAGCCTGGGTTTGTTTCACGGACGAAGCTACATTTTCAAGGGATGATGTTGTGAATGTGCATAACTGGCACGTGTGGGCGTATAAAAACCCACGAGCAACAAGGCCACATGGTGCACAACAACGATTCACCATAAATGTTTGGGCAGGCATTGTGGGAGATTGTTTGCTAGGCCCATACCTTCTGCCACCATGGATCGACGGGAGAATGTATCGGATATTTTTGGAGGATGTGTTACGAGAGTTACTCCATGACGTCCCAGCAGGCATTCGCCATAACACGTGGTTTCAGCACACCGGGGTGCCTGCACATTTCAGTCAGATTGTGCTACACTATCTCGATGCAACTTACCCTGCGAGATGGATCGGCCGGGGAAGGGGGGGCATCATGTGGCCTCCACGATCCCCTGATTTGTCCCCCTTGATTTCTTCCTGTGGGGCTACATGAAGAACCTTGTTTACGAAACCGTTGTGACGACCGACGAAGACCTAGTCGCGAGAGTCATTGAAGCAGCTGCACGAATCCGTGAGAGGCCTGACATCTTTGAAAGTGTACGACGGTCCATGCGTCTGCGTTGTGAAGTGTGTGTCGCTTCGGACGGCAAGTCCTTTGAACACTTACTTTAAGTATTAAGGTACTGTAAAAGGTTTGTTGTTGATACATGTAACTCTAATACTATGTACTACTTGTCATTGTACTGTTGTTATTCATACTTCAACCTGTAAACCTGTGTTGTACCTGTGTTGTTGTGTTATTGTAAACCTGTATTGCATTAAACCTGTGTTGTACACTTTATCTGGTATCCTATTCTTTTGGTTAATTCACTGTCAAAGAGCCCTCTAGTGGTCGTCCGTTGCGTTCTGATTGTTCTGATTGTATGAGGAATGAAGATGTGTTGCAGTTGTGTTATGTGAAGCAAAATGTTGTTAGCAAGGTGGAGACTAATATGCTTTGGTGGTTTGGCCATGTTGATAGAATGAATGATGAGATGCTTACTAAGAAAATCTTTTTAGCCCAAGTGGCAGGAAGGAAAGGTAGAGGAAGGCCACAGAAGTCATGGGAGGATAAGATTCAAAAGTGTCTGCATGAGAAAAAGATTATGAGTATGAAGTGTAGAAGATCTTGTGTATGACGTGTGATGGATTTGAGTGAAGCTTGAGTTGTATGTCAAGATCGCTGTAAATGGAGAAGTTTGATATGGCAACAGTAAGTAAAAATTATCTGGTAATTTGTATTTCTTTGTGGAGCTAACCTCTGAATATCAGAGAACAGCTTACTGATATGTAGGTATGTATGTTATTCAATTTATATATTAATGATCAGAAAACGATGTCATACTACACTGAAGAGCAATTGAATTAGAGACAGCTGGCGTTATGCAAATGTGGCGCTGTGGGCGATCCTGTAAACGGAAACGACATGACGTATGCAGTGATCCGACAATATAAGGAGTGATGCGATGAGAATCAGTAAGAGTCTGACGCAGCATGGTTAAGACGAAGGATCTAAGCGCATTTGATCGTGGGCAAATTGTCGGGGCCCGACGAATGGGTCACTGTATCTCGGAAGTCGTGCAGGCACTAGGATTTTACGAGCCACTGTGTCACGGGTGCTCCGTGAGTACATCGAATCCGGTAAAACCATCCCTGCAAGGGCCAACTGCCGTGGACAACAGCGTGTGGATGAGCGGGGTCATCGTCAGCTAGCTCGCATTGTAACAGCGGATAGACGGGCCACAGTACAAGAAATCACTCTGCAATTAAACGCTGGTGCACAAAAACGTGTAAGCAGCCACACCATCCAGAACCATCTCCTCGCTATGCGGTACAGAAGCCATCGTCCCACGAGGGTACCGCTGCTGACCGCACATCACAGGGTGCAAATATTAGCATGGGCGCGGGAACATTGCCACTGAACTCTAGACATGTGGGAAAATGTTGCCTGGACTGATGAGTCGAGATTCACGTTGGTACATGCAGATGGCAGGATACGAGTACGGCACAAACAAACCACATAAAGCGATGGATCCTTCTTGCCAGCAGGGTACTCTTCAAGCTGGTGGGGTTGGCATTCTTGTCTGGGGACTGTTTGCGCGGACTGAAATGGGACCCCTGGTACGTGTGACATCGTCCCTCACAGGTCAACGTTACCGGGATATCCTGGATGACCATTTGCTCCCGTTTGTACGTTTTCAACATCTCACTGGGGACCTCATCCTGCAACAAGACAATGCACCGTGCCATCGCTCCCGAATTGTATCTGAATGGTTGGATGAACACTCCATCAACGTGACCTCGCTTCCTTGGCCAGCTAGGTCACCTGACCTCAATCCCGTCGAGCACATCTGGGATGCCATCGAGAGAAATGTTTGAGACTCTGACTCCCCTCCATCAAATCTTCGTGAACTGTGGGAGCTTGTTCAGGGGTCGTGGATCTGTATGGCTTCCCAACACTTCCGGTGTCTTGTCGAGTGCATGCCGAGATGAATCGGCGCCGTCATCAGGGCAAAAGGTGGTGCTACACGTTACTAGACAGGTATCTCTAATTCAATTGCTCTTCAGTGTATATGTAGATGACACAACATTACTTTTTAGGGGACACAATATAAATGACATTATTACTAAAGCTAACACTCACAGCTATACTCAAATTGGCTAACTACTAATGGACTGATAATTAACACTTCTAAAACTAAAGCTGTGGTCTTCTCCGGACAGAGATCTGAATAGGGCCTTACTATAAATTTATTATTAGAAAATAAAATAATATAGTACCACATTTTAATTATTTGGGAGTGAATTTTACCCCTGACTTACGATGGACTAAACATATAGAAATACTTTTGAATAAATTATCTAGAAATATTGGCCTCATTAGTACAATATTAACAACTCTTTCAGTTAAAACACTAATTCTCTTGTATTACTCATTAATTCAGACTCACATTAACTACTGCTTTTTATCTTGGGATCAAACAACTAAAACAAATTTAAATAAATTACAGGTATTACAAAATAAATATATTAGATTAAGAGACCTACTTTCAAAACCAAGTACTACTGTGACTACACACATACATCCACATCTACATCCTCCAGTTCACCCAAATGATTTTTGAATACTAATTATGCATCAACTTTTCTATTATAACCTTGGCAAAATCATGTTTCAGAGACTTAAGGACAATTGCATATAGATTTAATTGAAATTAATTGCCATAGACATAACTACCAAACAAAAAATAGCCACTTTGCCCAATACAACCTAAAACTCAGCTACTGAAACAAAGTTTAAACTATGCTGGCCCAGATTATTGGAATTCATTGCCTTTGGACTTAACAAATATTAATAACCAAAATCTCTTTAAAAACACTTAAAAAATACCCACTGAGTTAAAAATAAAATAAAAGATATCTTCTTTAATTAAATCTAAATAATAATACTAATTATTTACTAAAAATAATTCATGATAATGCCAAACTCGCTTGTCTCATACTTTTGAGGAAACTAAGGGCTATGTCAGGACTCCTAAGAGACCTTTACTCTTGTTCCGTTTGCTGTTTAATAGCCTTTGTATTCATAACATACTGTAATAGTCTTATGTTATGTAACAGCATAAATAAATAATGAAGTTATGAAATATCAGAGAGAAGTTTGTTTGGCACAAAGTATCATTGTCTTTCAACATGCATAAAGTGTGTGACCACACATGGCAGCATGGTATGATACCTTGTATCAGTATGTGGGCATTTTGCAGGGTAATCTAACCATGTTTCCTGCATGTATTTACCATAGTCGTTTGTTTCAGGTGTGTGTTCCTCAATGTTCGACTTATCTGAAACCTTTTGCATGCCAGATCACTCTTCTTTCGTAAGTGGACATTGTCCAGGCCTGGTATAGAGGATTTCAGACCTTCAGATTTCTGTTGTACAAGTGTGAATAACCAGATTTAGATGTTCTTAACACAGAGAAACTATTCACTCTCAAATTTCTTTGAAAAAAGGATTAAAAACATATTATTGTACATTTCTTCTAGCTGATAGCTTTTTAATACCCTTCAGTTTCTGATTGATCTTGCATTAAGTGGGTCCATAATGAATCCGAGCCGCCATTGAAGCCCATGTTAAATTTCAGGTGTTTATGTACCTTTTTCTTGGAAAGTACTAAACCTAGAGCTACATTTTTTTTTATCACACAATAATGTAATTGTTATTGATACCTTATCATGGCCTTTTTAATTTTTTTATTTCTTTGTGAAGTATAATTTTTAAACCGAACTTCACTTTTAAATTATGAAATTTTCATACTTAAAAAATCTTGAAAAAAAGAAAAAAAAATAGAACACCATGTTAAAGTATGTATCTGCGTAAGATAAGGAACTAGCAAAAATTTCAGGCTATTACCTTTAATAGGTTTTCAGAAAAAGGTGCATAAGTACCGAAAAATAAGGTTTTGAGAAAATCAACTTTTAAGTCAAAAACACATTTTATCACAAACTTACTTCTATATTTTGTACAATCTGGCAAAATAGGAAGAGTTACCTGGACCTTCTGCCCCATAAAACTTGATTTAAAGGCTAATTTCCTTTTTTTCGTGTCTTTTTTTGATAATCAGTCACTTGCCGATTTGCAATGTTGACATGCAAATTATCCAATTTTTGCAATGCTTTTATGCAATGCACACCAGGAATCACACCAACATTTGCCAATAGTTTGCATTTAGTGTTGTTGCCATTAAAGTTTGAAATCACTTCATAAACACCAAATTTTAATGTTGTGCAGGAAACAAATATCGTTTCTGACACATGTGCCCATATCACACTGTTTAGACTCAATTTGGTTCTGAGTATTCGGAATTCCACACGGTTAATACTACATCATGAGATAAGCACAATGTACCAGTTGCAGTTAACAGTAAAATGTTGTTAGTTAGTGTTACCATAAATAATTTGGAGCTCAAGTAATAAATAGTATAGAGATGCCACGTAGTTCAAAATCTATCCTAAGATGTCAGAGGAAGGTAATTTAAAAAACAACAACTTCTAATTCCCCAATTTTCATTAATATTACATCGTTGTGAACATAAGATTTCAAATTCTTAGAAATAATGGAAAAGTAAAAAAAGTGATTTTTTTAAATAATGGAAAAGTAAAAAAAGTAAATGCAGAGTAAGTAAAAATTTAAAGTTTGTTTTCAATACTGCAGCCATGTTAACAAAAATATAATTTCAAAATCACATGCTATGTAATGTTTCCCTTTCATGCAAATTAAAAGTAACAGTCTGTTCTTTGTATTTTTCTTCTCTTTTCTTTTTTTCCAGTTTTTTTGTTCTTATCTGGAATTTTTTACTTATTTATTTCAGGCACTTTAGAAAATCTAGAAACGCTTTTAATAAATGACAATCTTAGTCTTCATAACTTGCCATTTGAATTAGCACTCTGCACAAACCTGCAGATCATGGGTATTGAAAACTGCCCGTTGTCACAAATACCACCAGATATTGTCAATGGTGGACCTTCACTAGTCATTCAAGTAAGTTTTCATTAATTTTTTTATTCTTCTGTTAATTATACTATGAAAAAAAAATTGCATGCAATTATGTAAAAAAATTCTGGGGGTAAATAACTATTATACTTTTTTAAACCTTGGGAATCGTACAAAGTTTTTCCCTTTCTTAAATAAACTTTTCCTTCTGAAAATCGGTTAATCGTCAATGAGGTAAATCATTTTACTTTCAGTCATGTTATTTCAATGAACTTAACTGTAAGCAATTTGTTTACAACATGTACATGTCCTTCAATAAAGTTTGAAAGTGTGTATTAATTAAAATCATCTTAAAGTGATGGACATGAATTGTCATTTTCAGGTATGAGAGAAAAAGATAATGTGATAACCATATTATCATAAGGAAACTACCATAATTTTTGGTATAAGAGCTGCAACAATTATGATATAAAAAATGTTTGAATTTCCTTTGCAGTTCTTACATCAATTTTATATACACTCATTGTCATAAAGGAAAAAAATCGTGCACCAAGAAAATAACGTGCGGTTAACGCGAAACTCAGCAAATAGCTACGGGGAAGGCAGACATGCAAATGCTTAAAGTTTCATGCAGTTCCGCATGCCCGTGCGGCCAAGAGCAGTTGCTGCAATCGCAATCCTTGGGGGCTTCTAAGGTGCCACGCAAGCACCTTAGAAGCCCCCAAGGATTGGGGAGCGATCGCGTATGACAGCCAGACTTCCCTTGCAGTGATCTGAGGGACGTTGACAGCCCAGCTCTACATACAGGAGATCCTGCGTCCCTGTGTGCTGCCTTTCCTGGTGGGGCGGCCTGGAGCCATTTTCCAACAAGCTAACGCCCGTCCGCACCCGGCTCGGGTTTATCAGGACTGTCTACGTCATGCTTCGACGCTTCCGTGGCCTGGCAGATCACCTGATCTCTCACCTATCGAGCACATGTGGCACCAGATGGGAGGCCAGCTTTCTCCATGTCCCAGTGTTCGTGATTTAGAGCATCAGTCGCAAGAAGTGTTGGCCAATCTGTCCCAGGATAACATACAGTGTCTCTTTGACTCCATGCCAGACCGTATCGCCGCATGTATCCGAGCACGAGGCGGTCCGATGCGGTACTAATGCTGACTGGAATGTGTACCATATGTCTGCAGGAAATCGTCCTGCTGCTTAGATATTGTAATCACTTCTGTCCTTAGTATGTACTATCTGACTACTAAAATCTCATTTCAATCCGACACCTCCTTCTTGTTGTGTGGATTTTTATGACAATGAGTGCATACAGTATATGTACACTATCTACCAACAAGTAATTGGACACCCCTGCAATCGACGATATCTGCGGTCCTGATACATGTCACGGCCGCCGCCATTAAATATCGTGTGGGAAACAACAACGTAACCAGTCGCATGCAAGATGTCACACAGTTCGGAGCTCTCTGATTTTGAGAAAGGTGTAATCGTCGGGTATCACAGAAATGGCCGATCCATACGTGACATATCCAGCGAGTTGAAGTACCCAAAATCGAAGTACCCAAAATCGACAGTGGCCTATGTGATTGGCAAGTGGAAGATGAGAGGTGACTGTCGGAATGTGCCCCGACCCGGAAAACCCACAAAACTGGGAGTTGGAGACCAACGGGTGCTGGCCAGGGAAATTCGGAAAAAATGCACCAAATCGATGGTCCACATCTGCGAGGAGTTTCAACAGGCATCCGGGAGTGTTCTTTCGATGAATACCATCTGTAAGGAAGCCCATCTGCTCGGTTATCATGGACGTGCTGCTACCCACAAGCCTTTGATCACCAAGTCCAATAGCGCTGCTCGGCTAACGTGGTGCAAAGAACGTAGACAGTGGACCATTGAACAGTGGAAACAGGTTCTCTGGAGCGGCAAATCAAGGTTCACCCTCAACCGTTCGAATGGCAGGGTCTGGGTTTGGCGTCTGCCTGGAGAACGCCTCCTGCCGGAATGTATTGTGCCAACTGTGGAATTATGCTATGGGGGGTGTTTCTCCTGGTATGGCACAAGACCCTTGGTTGCAATTCCTGGTAGACTCAACGCCGAGATCTACTGCGCCGTTTTGGATGACCATGCACTTCGTACATTGTGGCAGTTTTTCAGGGTGGACCCATGTTGCTTTCAGGATGACAATGCCACCTGTAATGTTGCGAGGTCCACCATGGCTTGGTGTGGTGACAATGGGGTTAATCGAATGGACTGGCCTGCGCAGAGCCCGGACCTTGACCCTATCGAGCACCTCTGGGACGAGTTAGAGCGTCGATTTAAGGGGTGCCCCCACCGTCCGAAATCGGTGAAGGAACTGACCTGTCTTCTCCAAGCCGAGTGGAAGAAAATACCGCTAGTCATCGTACAACGCCTGGTTGAGAGTATGCCCCGGAGGGTCGCAGCTGTAATCGCCGCTCATGGAGCCTCTACCAACTATTGAAGGTGAATAAACTTCGTTTTCATTTGCTATTACAGGTGTCCAATTACTTGTTGGTAGATAGTGTATATATATATATGCATTCCGTATATTATTATTATTATTATTATTATTATTATTATTATTATTATGCAGTTTGCTTTTCTCCCTAGCAATTTAGTTTCCTCTTTAGTTAGCATCATTTGATGCATAAATATTTTTTTTCTTTCAATAATAAGTGCAGGGACATGCAATAAGTTTTGTAACTCTTATCTCTGCAAAAGGTGTTTAATACACTTCAAGAACAATTTTGGTGCTCTTTGTACATGGGTGGTTGATGGACAGTGAAATGGCAGTTCATTGAAAGAATTTTCAACGTACAGTGTTCAGGAAAACTCATTCCAGGGTTACAGCAGGTGAAAAGTGAGGGTGATACTTTAAAGTTGGGCTGTTTAAAGAGGATCTACTGTGGTTTGCTTTTTGACTGATCCAGACTGATTCTATTTTGTATTATTGCATCATTAGCCATGTTAGGCATAGCTGGTCATCATAGTGCATTTTGTAGGAAAAGCTGCCAGTTTCTGTCTGCAAACTATGTGATAGTTTTGTGACTTCTGCCAGTTATGCATCACAGAGCTATGGATGATGACTGTTGAGCAGGGCTGGAGCAAGTTTTCTTTTGTGTGTGTGTGTGGGGGGGGGGGGGTGAAACTTGAAATTATGCCCCTTTGAGTTTGAAAGTTTCCCACTTCCACTCAAATAGTACAGTTTTAACTTTCTCTTAACTTCATTATATAAAAGTGTTATCTTTCAAAAATCTCTTATGTTTTTTGACATGATTTTACTAAAAATGTGAAAACTATGTAAATTACCCAAGAGCCAACTGTTGCATATATCAAATCAAGTAAAACATAAAAGTTAGGTGAATGCTGACAACCCAAATGCAGAATTAAAACAGAACCAGCACAAAACAAATGAGTATCAGATATCGAAGGTAACAATCCCAAGATTCTTTTGGGATAGGGCTTGGAGAAATTCCGTTGAAGGTTAAACATGCAGAGGGGTTTTCTGCAGCAGAGCACAGATGCCTGCTTAGCTCTTCATCTGTAAGACACATTCTGAAAGGTCACGGAGGTTAGACATACCCGCATATTGTTTTGCATGCCTCTCCCTGTTTCATACAGTTACATTCATGCATATGTGAGAGATCCACACCTCATAGAGTAAGTTACTCTGTACCCTGCTTAGATGTGTGGAATACTGTATGCAGCTAACTGAAGTCTAAAACACAAAATACTGAAGTATATATATTTCTTTTTGTGTTTTAATATTCAGCAAATTGAAAGTTTCTATATTTTACGCCCTCAGAGCATGAATTTACTCTATTAAGTTCTTAGCAGGATATCATAGAAGTCCTGTCATTTTTTCTGTTCTTCACATTTTTTTACACAAGTTCGCTGAAAACTATGACACCTGGACTCCTTAACTTCTCATTCAATCTGGTGGTGTCATATTGAGGGTTAATGGTATATTTATTTAAAATATGAACTAAAAACACATTAATTATTTCTTAAAAAAGAAGAATGAGAGGGTTAAAATAATAACATTGTTACCTCTTGGTCTGCCGTCTCCTTCTGATTAGTTGCTCCCGGTATACACTCAAGAACAAAAAACTGGGTATTCAAAGTTCCATAAAATGAAAATTCTCCGTAGGCAACAATGAAGTATTTATGATAGCTAAAACCCATAAAAGTCTTTTATCGAAAACATACAAAAAAAAAAAAAAAACCCTGTCTTCAAAATAGAACTTGAAAGAAAATTAATCCAATAAAACAATAAAATCGAAATAAAATCCATTATTCCAACCTCAAATTCGACTGAGAACGATATGCAAAACAATCTTCACCGAGGAATCCAGATCCCGAATTTCCGACGCGCGTTTTCGCACACTTTTTCGTGGCCTCAAGGAGATGTCCTTGAGAATACCATTGTAAGACCATCATTTGATTTCAGTGTGCTTTCATTGGGATGTGAAGAAACATCATCTAACAGACAGCAGCACTGGGTTTTATGACAGTCCTTTGTCTTTTACAAAACACAAGTTCTGTAATGAAAAATATTTTTCATGGGACGAATTTTCAAAAATTTCTTGATCCATCTAGGCTCCTTTCAGTTTGTAATAACACACAAGATAATTCTTAGGTTCTGTGCCCTTTAACAATATAGGTAGTTTTTGTTTTTCTTCCCCTTTGATGCTTACCGAAAATTCTATTTTGTCATGTGCAGGAGCTTTTTCATAACATATGACTTTCAAGTGTTCTTTTGACTACTCTTCCTGGGAGCAGATTTTTTCTTTTGCAAAGCTAATGTAACGTGATAAAATTTGGACATAGGCATGTAACCATTAATAATACGTATTAAAACTTTAAAATGCACTCAAGTTACACAAGGAAGTTTAATTTAAGGGAGCTTTCAACCGATAACTTCAATCTTCGTTAGCCTTGTGACAGATGACAATGGTAGTGGTTGCCAGATCTGTAAACTCATATGCATTATTTCTTTTTTTAAAACTGACACCCATATTAATAGTATGATGAAAGGAGAATCAGAATTGCAGTTCTTGAAGCTGAGAAAAATTTCCAAATTTACAGAACTGGCAACCACTATCATTGTCATCATGCTTCTCTCACAAGGCTGACGAAAACTGAAGTTATCAGTCGAAAACATCCTTAAATTAAACTTCCTTATGTAACTTAAACATATTTTAAAGTTTTAATACTTATTAAAGTAAATTTTCTTATATTCAAGCCTTTCTGGTATAAGCTTATTTCATCCATTTGATCAATTTAAGAGGCAACAAATTTTCCCTTATTGTGCATTTCTGAAATTCTGTGGGAAATTAATCAGCTGCTTGTACAAGCACCAAAACTCTCAGTGCATGGCACGTTCATAAATACCATGTTGTTGCTGGAATTTTATTAGCAATTTAGGTGTCAGAGCACTCACCCTCTCAAAACTTGGCTTTATATGTACACTCATTGTCACAAAAATCCACGCACGAAGAAGGTGGTGTCGGATTGAAATTAGATTTCAGTAGTGAGATGCTACATACCAAGGACAGAAGTGATTACAATAGCACAGCAGCAGGACGATTTCCCGCAGACATACGGTACACATTCCGGTCAGCGTTAGTACCGCGTCAGAACACCTCATTCTCGGATACACATGGTGATACGGTCCGGCATGGAGTTAAAGAGATGCCGTATGTTATCCTGACACAGACTGGCCCACACTTCTTGCAACTGACGCTCTAAATCACAAACACTGGGACATGGAGAAAGCTGGTGTCCCATCTGGTCCCACACATGCTCGATGGGCGAGAGATCAGGTGATCTGGCAGGCCATAGAAGCGTCGAAGCATGATGTAGACAGTCCTGGGAAACCCGATCCATGTACGGACGGGCATTAGCTTGTTGGAAAATGGCTCTGGGCTGCCCCACCAGGAAAGGCAGCACATAGGGCTACAGGATCTTCTGTACGTAGCGCTGGGCTGTCAACGTCCCTCGGATCACTGCGAGGGAAATCTGGCTGTCGAATCACTGGGACAGTAGCTCTCGATACTCCCACTACCCTGGCGACTGTTGTCATGAAGGCACCAACTAGCCAGCCACCAACAATTAGCCCTCTTTTGAAATCTGTTAGGTCACTCATTTTGTCATCACTGTGAAAGAAATTTTGCAACAAAACACTTTAAATGCACTTAAACAAGACCTTGAGGTTCTAAACAAAGCTATTACAACCAAACAAGTGGTGGATACCTTTGCATATTGCGACATACGCAGCTGCATTAAAAGCCATGTCTCTGAGGGTGGTGTTCACATTATTATGTCCAACCCCTGTATATATATATATATATATATATATATATATATATATATATATATATATATATATATATATATATATTCTATTAAGAAGAGACTGAAGCAAAAAAAATTTTGACTCATACCAAGTACAACATAGAAAAGGTTATGTATTGACTGGTGTGAGTAAAAAGAAAAAAATAGAAAAACTGAATGTAGAAAGTGTCGAGAATACTGAGCCTTGGCTTTATCAAGGACCAGCAAAAACTCTGCATTTTCTCACTTCCACAAAGACCTATTTGGAAGTGGGTTTCTGCAAAGTCATAGATGCAAGTAATAAGCCCACCAAAAAAAAAAAAAAAAAAAAATTTAAAAATATATATATGTAATAACCTCCGTAGAGTTGTATGACCAAGCTTTAGTTAACAATTTAGCTTGCATCCATAACTTTCCTGGCCCGACCCATGCTCTTCATCTGTTACTAATATACAGAAAGAAGATGATTATAGAAAACTCAAGTTGTAAGAGTGACATGATGAATCAGAAATAATGTTCAGCAATAACAAATTGCCAGGTTACCTAGTCGCCTAAGAGAGAATTTAAACCTGAATAGCAATATATATATATACACACAGTGATTGGAAAGCTACTTTTTAAAGGTTGCTAGCAACTGCTACAATTATATTCTTGAAAAAGTAGCTTGCTACAGCTAACTTTTTCAGAAGAGTGGCTAAACTATACTACTTTTTTCAGTAGTGTAGTTAGCTACTCAGCTACTTTTTTACCTTTAGGTTAAGTTACATATCACTAAGCTGTTCTCTGAGATTCAGAGGTTAGCTTCACAAAGAAATACAAACTACCAGGTATTTTTACTTACTGTTGCCGTGTCAAACTTCTCCATTTACAGCAGTCTCGACATAGAACTCAGGCTTCACTGACATCCATCACACACCGTACACAAGATCTTTCTTCACCAGGCATGAAACCACTCTGCACATCCCACACTTTCTCTGATGTAATACCCCGTACCTTATCAATAACAACCTTTCCATGTAAGGTCAGGTGATGCGTAACATCACAGCTTCTCCTTGACAAATGTCAACCCCGCCTTCTCGTAGTGCATCCTGTTCCCACTAAAGGGGCTCTGACGACCACCAATAGCGGTATAACTATACCATCGGGATTAGAGGAAATGCTATCCCACACTCACCAACCTGCTTGGCCAGCCTGGTGAGTTATGGCCAAACCCCTCCAAAATGACTCTACAACTTAAATCTTGGCCCTCAGTCTCCGGCAGCTGGAATGTACCTGGCCAAGGCAGCGGCCAGTGCGACATGAAGGCAGAGTGTGCTAAGAATCCCCGGAGGGCCGGACTAGGCTGCCATCTGATGCTGACCTTGGCTACGTATAATGGACGCTCCCTATCTTCTGATTCAAGGCTTCTTGAATTGGAAGAGGAACTACAAAGGATCAAGTGGGACATCGTCGGGCTAAGTGAGGTAAGGAGAAAGGAGAAGATCTCATTGAACTGAAAAGTGGACATCTTTTCTACTATCATGGAACAGATACTGGCAGAACTAGTGGTGTTGGATTTATAATAAACAAGAAACTGAAGGATAAAGTGGTAGAAGTTGAAAGTTCCTCTGACAGAGCTGCACGACTCGTTATCCAACTCTCGAGAAGATACCAGGCTCAGATTATTCAAACTTATGCACCCACCACAAGTCATCCTGAAGAAGAAATTGAAGAATTTTATGAGGAAATTTGTCATCTAAATAATAAAGGTAAGCAGCACTTGAAGATAATTATGGGAGATTTCAATGCAAAAATAGGGCGACGGCAACAGAATGAAACTTCAATAGGTAAATTCGGTCACGGCAACAGAAACCAGCGTGGAAATACTCTCGTAGAGTTTGCAGAGGCAGAAGGGTTTTTCATCTTGAACTCCTTTTTCAAGAAAAAGCCACACAGGAAATGGACATGGAGACATCCAAATGGGACGACAAGTGAAATTGATTTTATTATGTGTAACAAAAAATTCGTCATCGAAGACTGCAGTGTGCTGAACAAGTTCAACACAGGTGGTGACCATAGATTGGTGAGATGTAAGATGCACCTCAACACTAAACTCGAACGTGGCAAGCTCATAAGACAAACAAAATATATTGACATAGCCAACCTTAAATAGCTCAGAAATTGTTCCAGAAAGAATTCTAGACTGATTCAATGAATTAGATGATTCCCTTAAGTTCACTATTGAACTTCAAAAAGAAAGAAGAATAAACTTCATAGATATTACTATCTATTATGAAGATGAAAAATTCCTCACTAGTTATTATAAAAAACCAATGAATACTAAAAGTCTACTGGATTTCAATTCCTATCATCCAGTTTCTACTAAGAAAAATGTAGCAAGTCAGTTTTTAGAAAAAATTAATAAAATAGTTTCTACTGCAGATATAAAAGAAGCCCATAAAGAAGAGCTTAAAGTCATACTTGCAGAAAATAACTATGCTAAAGAAGAAATTGAGAAGCTTCTGAATTTTAATGGTACGAAGAACCCACAAAAGCAACAAGTAAAATTCACTAGAAAAATTTCTTATCACAAAGGTTTATTTGAGTCCTTAAAGAGAATTAGTAAGAAATACAATATTAGGCTAGCTCCAAGTTTAGAGAACAAAGTTAAAAAAATTTTCTCTAAAATAGTTCAAAGAGAAGAAGATATTTTAAAAATGCAAGGAGTAGTTTATGAAGTAAATTGTAGTTGTGGACTATCTCACATAGGTGAAACAGGTCGCAGACTAGAAACTCGTATAGCTGAGCATAAAGCAGCTATAAAAAATTGCTCCAACAAGACTGGATTAGATAGGCATGTTAGAGAAACTGGGCACAGCATGGATTGGAATTCCCTTAAAGTAATCAGTTTCCAAAGCAATTTCCAAAAAAGAAAACTGAAAGAAGGAATAGAGATTGAGAAAAATCAAAATTCCATCATCAATGACTGCAAAGGATTTTCCCTGCCTAACATCTGGCAGGATTTGTTGAAAAATAACCTAAACCGTAAAGGTTAACCGTAACCGTCAAGGTAAACCGTAATCGTGATAGTGACAAGTAAAAAGTGACAACAACAAGACAGCCTGAAGAAGGAGAAGAGTTTTCTCCAAAAATTTGCTATTAATGAAAAAATTTCCTAGTAAAATTCCCATAAAAGTTGCTTTAGATTATTAATTCAATTAAACTAGGAAGCCATTTCTCAACATGAGCTTTATTCAAAGAACCATAAT
Source organism: Macrothele yani (assembly GCA_039090855.1). Taxonomy (NCBI): domain Eukaryota; kingdom Metazoa; phylum Arthropoda; class Arachnida; order Araneae; family Macrothelidae; genus Macrothele; species Macrothele yani. The sequence goes on from CM076996.1 coordinate 125,060,070, forward strand.
ACCTTCAAGTTGGAACTGAAGAACAGATTCTCTGCTTTAGAAGGCCTAACATCGGAAGAAGTGGATATTTCTGAAGTTAACAGAAAAGTAACCAAAGCTCTTATGGAAACAGCAACAAAATTAGCTGGGTCTAAGAACGAGTTGCATGTGAACAAATTATCAGGAAAAACCAAAATGTTGATGCAAAAAAGAAGAGAGATGAGGACAACTAAAGAAGATGCGACTTCCAAAGTGGAATATATAGAGCTATGCAAGACAGTACGAAAAAGTATCACTGAAGACGTAAGGAAATTCAAATGTGAACTAGTGAGGAAAGCAATTGAAAACAACCAAAGCCTAAAGATAGCAAAGGGACATCTCAGTAAGGGAAGAAAACAGATTATGGCACTGAGAAAAGAAGATGGTTCTGTAACAAGAAATAGAGGTGAAATTTTGACAAGAGTGAAAGATTTCTACCCCAAATTATATGAAAGGGATGATATATGTACTCCAGACATCATGAAAGGTACTAGTACCAGAGTTCTTCCAGTCCTCCCAACAGAAGTTGCACATGCAATCAAGAACATTAAGTGGGAAAAAGCTCCAGGAGAAGATGGAATTACTGTAGACATTATACAAGAAGCAAGTGGAGAAATCGAAACAGTACTTGCCCAAATTTTCACTCGATGCCTTAATGAAGGGAAGATTCCTGAGGATTGTAACAACGCTACAATGATCCTGCTACATAAAAAAGGTGACATTGAGGATCTCAGGAACTACAGACCTATCAGCCTCCTATCAGTGGTTTATAAAATCTTCACTAAAGTTCTTTCACACCGCATGAAGGTAACACTGGACATGGCTCAACCGAGAGAACAAGCTGGATTCAGGAGTGGCTACAGCACAATAGATCATATCCACGTACTGAGAGAACTAATTGAAAGAGCAAGGGAATATGAACTTCCATTGTGCATGGCTTTTATCGATAATAAAAAAGCCTTTGATTCGGTGAAACCATCAGCAGTTACAATGGCCCTGAAATCCTGCGGTATTGAAGATGCGTACATTAATATTATTAATAACATCTATGGAAATGCAAGTGCAAAGATTCGGCTGTTTGAAAGTACAACACACATAAAAATTGGAAAAGGAGTGAGACAAGGTGACACCATATCTCCAAAGCTCTTTAATGCCACATTGGAAAATGTCTTTCAATCACTGAACTGGGAAAACAAAGGGATAAAGATTAATGGAGATTATCTAACCCACCTTCGTTTTGCTGATGACATAGTCATTTTTGCAACTACCCCATCAGAGCTGCAGAGTATGATCCAGGAACTTGCTGACAAGAGTAAAGAAGTGGGATTAAAAATGAACTTTCAGAAGACAAAAGTGATGTTCAATGCTTTTACAAGAAATGAAGATTTATCGATTGATGGAGAAAAGCTGGAGATAACAGACACGTACATTTATCTTGGACAGCAGATATCAAGTGAGGGTCACATTGATGAAGAAATTAATCGGCGTACAAAACTTGCCTGGAGAGCTTTTGGAAGAAACAGCATAATTTTCAAGAGCAATATGCCATTATGTCTTAAAAGAAAAGTGTTTGATCAATGCATCCTTCCAGTGCTTACGTATGGTGCAGAGACGTGGACCTTAACTAAAAGAGACATACAAAGGCTGCAGACAACTCAAAGAAGCATGGAGAGGTGCATGCTTGGTGTAACCAGGAGAGATAAGAAGAGGAACTCGTGGATCCGAAAAATGACCAGAGTGGAAGACATGATCAGAGTTAAATCCCTGAAATGGCAATGGGCTGGACATACTGCCAGAAGGACAGACCATCGATGGACAGCCAAAATTTTAGATTGGATTCCAAGGGACAGGAAAAGACCCAGAAGAAGACCACATGGAAGATGGGTGGATGAAATTCAAAAGGATGCGGGAGTGACATGGAGGAGACTGGCACAAGACAGACCGTTGTGGAGGAAACTTGGGGAGACCTTCGTCCAGCAGTGGATTGATAATGGTTGACAATGATGATGTGGATTGATAATGGTTGACAATGATGATGTGGATTGATAATGGTTGACAATGATAAGTAAGGAACAAATTCTTTAACCAGGACAAAAACAACAAAGAAAACCTCAAACCCCAACAGGCATGAGTAAAAAAAATAAAATAAAATAAAGAAATTGCTAACCTGAATGTAAAAGTGTTGAGAATGCTGAGCCTTGGCTTTATCAAGGACCAGCAAACTCTGCATTTTCTCATATATATATAGCTTTAAATTCATGCTAAATCTCCCCTTAAGGGGAGGGGGTGTCCGGAGGACCCGAGGACCACCCCTTGGCTATGCCTGGGGTTCTTCGTGGAGTCTTTCAGTCTTTATTCTTTTTATCACAGGGATTCTTCCTGCTTCTCTTTCTCCAGCTCACATTCAGTTTCACTGATGGCACTAACAAGTAATGATCAGAGCCAACATCTAACAAGTATGATCAGAGCACCTCTCATCACACGAGTGTCAGTAACTAAGTGTTTCAGACGTTCATCATAAACAACAAAATCTATTACACTCTTTTGTCCCAAAGTGCAATTTTCCCAAGTGTATGTGTGGATATACTTGTGGTTGAAAAATGTATTTGGATACCCACAATCCATTTTCAATGCAGAAGTCAACTAACCTTTCACCATTATCACTCACATCATTAAACTTACCCAGAATGTTATCAGAAATCTCATTCTGAACATGTGCTCTAGCATTAAAATCCCCTGCTATTATAACTTTCTCTTTGGCACCAAACTGGTTCAAAACAGCCTTTAGTTCATTCCCAAAATCTTCCTTCCTATCAGCAGGTTCTGAATCACAAGGAGCATTCACTACAACAATTACTATATTCAGACAAGTTAACTTTTTTATGGGATTAATCTAGGTAAATTCTTAAAATTTCTGCAAATTTTCGGAGAGAACTCCTCTCCTTCGTCAGGCAGTCTTTCGTTCAATCTCCGTCACGGTCTTCAATTACGGAGATTTTGCAAAATGTCTTGCCAGATGTTAGGCAGTGAAAACCCCTTACAGTCATTAATGATGAAGTTCTGGTATTTTCCAATTTCAAGTCCCTCTTTCAATTTTCACTTCAGGAAGTTTGATTGATGTCCAATAACAGTCAAAGAGTCCCAGTCCATGCGGTGTTCGGTTTCTCTAACATGTCTGTCTAATCCTGTCTTGTTTGAACAAATTTTTATTGCTGCCTTGTGTTCCATGATACGAGTTTCCAGCCTACAACCTGTTTCTCCTATGTAGTATTTTCCACTGCTGCAGGTTACTTTATAAATGACTCCTTGCATTTTTAACAAGTTTTCTTCTTTTTTAACCAAGCTAGGGCAAAAATGTTTTAGCTTGTTGTCTAAACTGGGAGCTAATCTAATATCATATTTACTGCTTATTCTCTTTAAAGATTCAAACAAATCTTTTTGATACGTAATTTTTCTTGTGAACCTGAACTCCTGCTTGCTTGTATTTTTTTGTTTAGCTTGTTTGAGTAATTTATCTATTTTCTTTTTTGGGTAGTTATTTTCTGTTAGCATTACTTCCAGACCATCCATGTGGGCTTTTTTCATATCTTCTGAGGAGACCAAATTATTTATTTTTCCTAAAAATTGGTTTGCAACATTTTTCTTCATTGAATATGGATGAGAGGAGTTAAAATCTAGTATTTTGTTTGTATTCTAAGGGTTTTTGTAAATTTTTGTGAGGAACTTATCTTCCTGGACATAGATGGTCAAATCCAAGAAGTTTAATTTTCCTTCAGTTTGAACCTCCAAAGTGAACTTAAGGGAATCATCTAATTCATTAAAGCACCTTAAAAAAATTTCTGGAAGATTTTCATTCTTTCTATCTAAAATGAATAAGATATCATCCATATATCTGTGATAATGGCAAAAGTATGACTTTTCTTCCAGCTTTCCTACATAGTAATTTGCCAAAAGTGGGGAGAGTGGGGAACCCATTGCTAATCCAGACTTTTGGAGGAAAAATCTTTTCTCAAATTGAAAATAGTTGTTTTTTTAAGGAGAAAATCAGCATTTCAAAAATCCCCACAAGTAAATTCTTTGCTTGATTATGAAAAACAATTTTGTCTGCCAGGTCATCTGCTAAAAATTCTATAAGCTGATCTAAATTAATGCTAGTGTACATAGATACTATGTCTAAGCTACCTATAATAGGAGAATCTAGGGTTGGAAGCTGCTCTAATTTACATTTTAGGGTTGAGGAGTTTTTTATAATGGAAAGAGGTTTTTCTAATAACTCTTGAAGGTGTAACTTAAGAAAATAGTTCAGATTTGAAAGTATTGAGCATTTTGAATCTATAATTGGCCTAATTGAGTGGTTAATCTTGTGTGTTTTACTATTCCATATAGCTGAGGTAACCTGAATTGCAATTTTAAGAACTTTTAAAATTATCTGGGTGTTGGCCTTTTTTCTTTTGTACTGAAATAAGCTTTGTAACTTTTGTAATTAATTCAGGTAATGGGTTTTCTAGTATCTCCTCATAAATAGGCTTTTTTAACTCTTCTATTTTCTTTCAGATGTATCCAAAGAATTTGTCTCACTAATGCAGCTGTAATGAATCAAGTTGTTCTTCATCTTTTCACTTAAAATCACACTTATACCAGCCTGTCTTCGCACAGTTTCTTTATCCATAATTGTAATTAACTTACTATTGTCGGTTTTCAAAGCCACTAAATTTTCTTCTTTTTTGAACTGGTTTACGGCTCTTAATTGGTTGATTTCAAAGTTCTTTTGGGGGAATTTTAACTTGTTTAAGGTACTTTGTTAGGCTGTTGTGGTAATCATTCCTGAGGAGATCTGCTTTAATTTTGTCATCTTTTTCCAAAGTGCTGCATATACTTTCCAATTCAGTAACTATTTTTTCTGGATTCAATTTTTCCTTTGTCAGATAATAATTTACACCTTTATTTAAAATATTTAATAAATCTTTGCTCACACCTGCGGAAATTATCTTTAACATGTTTTAATATTTTATTTTCTCGGACCTTATTTGTGTTGATTTCCTTTAGAAATTTTTCTTCTTTTTCTTAAGGTTGGATAAAAAATTTTTATTTTTGTCTCTTATTCCAATATTCAACCACTCCTCTAACTCTAGCTCATATATTATTATATTCAGACAAGTTAACTTCGTTATGGGATTTATCTAGGTAAATTCTTATAATTTCTGCAATTACTATTCTCTAAAGTTTCACTTTCAGACGTATCCAAAGAATTTGTCTCACTAATGCAGCTGTAATGAATCAAGTTGTTCTTCATCTTTTCACTTAAAATCACACCTATACCAGCCTGTCTTCGCACAGTTTCCAACACTCCGGACCACACACTCACCGTTCCATTCATTTCTTCTATCCCAATTTCTTTCTTTTTAGTTTTACTCACACACACACACACACACACACACACACACACACATCCAATCTATACTTACACACACACACACACACACACACACATCCAATCTATACTTATTCATTTCTTCAATCACTTCATTTATTTTTCCATTTATCGTCATAGAAGACTGCAGTGTGCTAAACAAGTTCAACACAGGTAGTGACCATAGATTAGTGAGATGTAAGATGCACCACAACACTAAACTCGAACGTAGCAAGCTGTTTGTTTGTGTAAGGTTGGTTGTTTGTTTGTGTAAGGTTGGTTATGTATTGACATAACCAACCTTACACAAACAAAATGTATTGACATAACCAACCTTATAAAACACCGTAATACCTTCAAGTTGAAACTGAAGAACAGATTCTCTGCTTTAGAAGGCCTAACATCGGAAGAAGTGGATACTTCTGAAGTTAACAGAAAAGTAACCAAAGCTCTTATGGAAACAGCAACAAAATTAGCTGGGTCTAAGAACAAGTTGCATGTAAACAAATTATCAGGAAAAACAAAAATGTTGATGCAAAAGAGAAGAGAGATGAGGACAACTAAAGAAGATGGGACTTCCAAAGTGGAATATATAGAGCTATGCAAGACAGTACGAAAAAGTATCACTGAAGACGTAAGGAAATTCAACTGTGAACTAGTAAGGAAAGCAATTGAAAACAACCAAAGCCTAAAGGTAGCAAAGGGACATCTCAGTAAGGGAAGAAAACAGATTATGGCACTGAGAAAAGAAGATGGTTCTGTAACAAGAAATAGAGGCAAAATTTTGACAAGAGTGAAAGATTTCTACTCCAAATTATATGAAAGGGATGATACATGTACTCCAGACATCATGAAAGGTACCAGTACCAGAGTTCTTCCAGTCCTCCCAACAGAAGTTGCACATGCAATCAAGAACATGAAGCGGGGAAAAGCTCCAGGAGAAGATGGAATTACTGTAGACATCATACAAGAAGCGAGTGGAGAAATCAAAACAGTACTCGCCCAAATTTTCACTCGATGCTTTAATGAAGGGAAGATTCCTGAGGATTGTAACAACGCTACAATGATCCTGCTACATAAAAAAGGTGACATTGAGGATCTCAGGAACTACAGACCTATCAGCCTCCTATCAGTGGCTTATAAAATTTTCACTAAAGTTCTTTCACACCGCTTAAAGGTGACACTGGACATGGCTCAACCGAGAGAACAAGCTGAATTCAGGAGTGGCTACAGCACAATAGATCATGTCCACGTACGGAGAGAACTAATTGAAAGAGCGAGGGAATATGAACTTCCATTGTGCATAGCTTTTATCGATTATGAAAAAAGCCTTTGATTCGGTGAAACCATCAGCAGTTACAATGGCCCTGAAATCCTGCGGTATTGAAGATGCGTACATTAATATTATTAATAACATCTATGAAAATGCAAGTGCAAAGATACGGCTGTTTGAAAATACAACACACATAAAAATTGGAAAAGGAGTGAGACAAGGTGACACCATATCTCCAAAGCTCATCTCCAAAGCTCTTTAATGCCACATTGGAAAATGTCTTTCAATCACTGAACTGGGAAAACAAAGGGATAAAGATTAATGGAGATTATCTAACCCACCTTCGTTTTGCTGATGACATAGTCATTTTTGCAACTACCCCATCAGAGCTGCAGAGTATGATCCAGGAACTTGCTGACAAGAGTAAAGAAGTGGGATTAAAAATGAACTTTCAGAAGACAAAAGTGATGTTCAATGCTTTTACGAGAAATGAAGATTTATCGATTGATGGAGAAAAGCTGGAGATAACAGACACGTACATTTATCTTGGACAGCAGATATCAAGTGAGGGTCACATTGATGAAGAAATTAATCGGCGTACAAAACTTGCCTGGAGAGCTTTTGAAGAAACAGCCTAATTTTTAAGAGCAATATGCCATTATGTCTTAAAAGAAAAGTGTTTAATCAATGCATCCTTCCAGTGCTTACGTATGGTGCACAGACGTGGACCTTAACTAAAAGAGACATACAAAGGCTGCAGACAACTCAAAGAAGCATGGAGAGGTGTATGCTTGGTGTAACCAGGAGAGATAAGAAGAGGAACTCGTGGATCCGAAAAATGACAAGAGTGGAAGGCATCATGATCAGAGTTAAATCCCTGAAATGGCAATGGGCTGGACATACTGCCAGAAGGAAAGACCATCAATGGACAGCCGAAATTTTAGATTGGATTCCAAGGGACAGGAAAAGACCCAGAAGAAGACCACATGGAAGATGGGTGGATGAAATTCAAAAGGATGCGGGAGTGACATGGAGGAGACTGGCACAAGACAGACCATTGTGGAGGAAACTTGGGGAGACCTTCGTCCAGCAGTGGATTGATAATGGTTGACAATGATGATGACCTCTAGTATTCCATACACCAGTCCAATCTTACACTCACTCAGCCAAGATCTCTTTCTCATATGCCATTTTTCATTTCCATATAGTTTCTGTAGTGGACCAGCCTTCTCAAGTGTGGTATAATGTAGCGCATTAATATAAAATACTTTCATGCAGATACTTCCATATTCTACAGTCATTACCTTTAAAAAAGGAACCACAGTCTGTGAAACTGCACCTCTTGATTTCATGTTGCTTTTCAAGCACTTCTGTGGTTAAGGGTTTTTGTTTTGTTGGTCATATAGTGAAAAAAACTGGTGAGTTTCATCACCAATAAAAATATCCTGATCTTCACAATTCGTTAGAAAATCTATTTATTTGGCATAATGAACACTAAAGAAACATGCGAGCTTTCGCTACCAACGGATAGCTTCTTCAGGCTGAAGTAACGTCTAAAAAATACACAAGATTTTAAATACAATTCAACATTAATATAAACATGTTTACATCGATGAAACATGAAACTGGCGAGTTTCATGTTTATAATAATGTTGAATTGTATTTAAAACCTTGTGTATTCATTAGATGTTACTTCAGCCTGAAGAAGCCATCCGTTGGTGGCTAAAGCTCGCATGTTTCTTTAGTGTTGATAACTCCAAATAAACAGATTTTATAACGAATTGTTGTCATCTGGTATAACTAACTACCCACCTATTATTTCTATATCCCGATCTTCACATTCAGCATCAATGTTCCTTAGAGTTCTTTTACATTCTTTTGCTACATATCCTGATGCATCAGTGAATTATCCTCATATTGTGTGGAAAACAGTTCCATGCCAAATGTAGAGCTTCTGTAGCCATCTGTTTGAGGTTTTTTTTTTCATAAAACAGGTTGCATTATTTAGAGGTTATTCATTAATGTTAATCCTACTGCAGTGGACCTGTACCAACCGAAACTGGCTGTTGTTTGAAGGTGTCACCTTGTACTGTCTATTGTGAGCTATGACCTTGCACCAATTATCCTGTACCTTGTGAACGCTGTCGTGAAAGAGCAACACCAGTTTTGATGCAGTGAAGTTGTCAATGCATTTTTAGAGATCCTCAAGTTTGAACTGCTGGTTGACCAAAAAGTGTTGCGTTGAGTGAAACAAGTGGAAGTCTGATGGGGCTAAGTCTGGGTAGTAAACTGCATGAAGGAGAACCTCCCACCCCAGCTGTGTGATGGTTTCTTTGATGGCTGGAGCAACATGGATTTGTGCATTATCATGTGACAAGATGTCCTTCTGGCCCATGTCTCAAAACTAGTAGTTTACATTGCAGCTCCTTGTTCAAAAGCAGTAGTTGACAACTGTAGTGTTCCGCAGTTACTGTTAGACCTGCTGGTATGAGCTCATGATGCACCACCAATACTTGCATTTTCCCCCAGATACAGACAACTTTCTTAATGCAGATGTTGGACTTTGGTGTTGAAGTCATTGGCTAGCTGACATCTATCCATGGTCTTTCGTGCTGCAGGCTGTTATAGTGAACCCCTTTTTCATTTTCCATCACTATTGTGCAGTCCTGTTTTCCTCAGGAAGTCCTTTTTCTAATATCTGTTAGGCAGTGGTGTCGTTAGACCAATTTTTCAGGGCTCAAGTCTCCCCAAAGAAGCGCAAAGCCCTCCCAATCCAAATAATCCTTTTCTTGTATTAGTTTACCTATGTAATATTTTGCCACTTAAAAAAAAAAGGCAGATGGAAATTTTCTTAAATATTTTGTTGTCAAAGCAAAAAAACCTCATTATATCTCATGTGATTCTATCATAAAGTTCACATACCATTACGTAACCACAAGGTTCTTCAGGAAGATGCTTTGACGTCTGTAAATTCTGTGTTACACGTTCTGTAAAGTGGATACAGTCTGTGGTGGTGCATTAACTTATTCAATTAAAATATAAAGTGGTTAAAAGTCCTAAAGATTTTTATGAACCTGACCTAACTTGAAGACTTCCTCGGCAATTCTACGAAAGTGCAGCATTGACGAGATAGCCCTAATGGCGAAGTACGACATGGAACTTCAAGTGGTATGTAAATAGTAACTCTTAACTCAAGAATCTTTAATTATTATCTGGAAACCTTTACCCATTCAATATGATGTCATCTCAGCCAGAACGGAGTTAACCCTAACATCTGGACATAACCGAAGTAGGGTACAACTTATGACGAAATGGCTCTCGACCTAACCCTAACAACTGACCATATTGAAGCAAGATACAACTTTGGACAAAGAAACTCTCAATAACTACTGAAGTCGGACTGAACACCCACTTCTGTGAGTAACATTTTTAGGACTTTTAACCGATTTATATGTTAATTGAATAAGTTAATGCACCACCACAGACTGTATCCACTTTACAGAACATGTAAAACAGAATTTACAGACGTCAAAGCGTCTTCCTGAAGAAAAAAACCTCTTCCTTCGATTCCCTTTTTTTTTTTTTCTGATGAGGGGGTTGGGTGTCACAGCAACAGCATTAAGATAACATTACTGTAGTTGGGGTAATCTCGTCGCCTGGTCTCTACAGGGGTTAGGCCATTAGGGAACAATACGTCAAACAACTTAATGATTTATAGGGGTTGGAGTATCGTGGAGGCACGTACCATGTGTCCCAAGCTTAACAAAAGCCCAAACCCTGAGAATCAGTCATAGGCCAAAAGACTGAAGAAATGATATACGACAGCAACAGCTTGTCGAAAATGGTAATATTCATGTGAAAAGGCGGCATCTTTACTAGGGTAATGAAAAACAGCATGAAAGGGATAAAAAGTTTCCACTAAGTGAAGGTGTTTGTTTTATGGGGTATTAGTGCATTTCTCATTACGGTAGTTTATTGGTGGATGTATTTGACCGTCGGGTGGGAAATAGAATAAGGGGGTTGAGAGTGGAGAACTGTTGTATGGTAGATTCTTTTTTACAGAACAGTGTTGCTACATATTCTTTTCAATTAAGTGCAGTTGAATTTTTTGTCCACTGCAAGCTATACTTTCAGAGTTACTAGGATGGAAATGTTTTTTAAATAAGCATCGCGAAATACTTCTCTTGGAAAACAGTGTCAAACAATGGTCTTCAACCCAAATAGTCACTGTGTGCACGAGCTCTTTAACACACAAGAAATGCATTCCAGACGAAAATGTTCTCTTTATTGTCAATTTTATTCAAATTCAGTTTCAGACAATCGACCTGTGATTCAGAGGAAAAATCTGCTATGTATAAGGTTCAAAATTATTCCAGTTTTATAAATAACTGAGGTAAATCAGGGTACTTTGGATAGCTTTTGTAGAGTTGCACATCTTTGCTTCTGGGTGTTTTTTTGAAGAAAATATTGAAAGGGAGAAAACTTAGTAAAGAGGAAACTAGAAGAATGGATCGAAATATCAAGAAGAAGAAGAAGAACTACAATTAACAATAATTGCAGTTGGACTCTTCCAACTGAGTGGCAGCAACTACTCCAGTGTTGTAGTCCTGATGACGAACTAGGATTTAGTTCGAAAATTTGACCACCAACTTTTTTGAATAATAACCTCTATAAGACCCGTAAAAAATTAATTCCACAGTACAATATGAATAGAGGTGCCATAAATTTATTTACAACTAGGAAGAAAATATTATTTCAAAAGTTATATATATATATATATATATCAGTGGCGTCTCGTGCCCATTTTGGTTGGGTGTGTGCTGTTATGGGAAAAAACACACAAAAATTTTATTATGTATCTTGAGCTGCAAAATTTGCGCATTGATTTTGAACATATGAAAGCATTTCTTTTATTTAGCTGTATTCTAATAACTTATGTAAAGATCTTTACATACACTCCATTGTGAGGAAAATCTGAATTTCCTGTGCAAATACTATAGTGATGAACAAATTTTCGGTATTTTTTTTTATAAGTTTTAAATACAGCACAAAGCTTACTTTCTTTAACCCGCTTTACACAATCTGCAAAATCTCTGGCAGAAAATGGGGCACTTATTACATTGTCAACCTAAATGGATGTCAAAATTCAAATTGTATATTTAAATCTGTGCTCATAAACACACCGATTCACACAATGGCAAAAAGACAGAAAATCAGTAACTCGTAGCAGAACGTTGAATTGTGTTTTATGTGTCCACACTATTCCAAATGCAAACAAGTATGACCAGTGATGCTTTTTTAAGCCTGCACACCCTGGGAATTTAAACCTCTGCATTGAAATCACAAAGGAAATAAAAACATGACCTATAGCCCCATCTGGAGAGCTTCGAATTACAGTTGCTTTAACGACTTGGGGTGTCTGCTGGTAAAATAGCACTCCTGCAGCTGCAAATGTTACTTACTACGTTTTGTTCACTTCACGAAGCAACGAACCTTCTCCTCTTCACGGAAATATTGCACAAGGGATTAAGTTTAGTGGACAAACTTCAGCGAGTCTTATTAGAATTACATGAAAAAACAAAAACAATATAACAGCAACTCATATCACAACGTTGAATTGCACTGCTCCATGGGACTAAAGCGGTGCTCATTTTTGCTAGCACACCCTGAGAGTTGCATTTGAAACCCAAATAAATAAGAACGTGATCTGCAACACCATCTGGGGAGCGCTTGTACCACAGCTGCTTTAAGGTTGTCGGATGTGCTCATGCGAAACAGCCCGCCCCAGGATTCTAGCTCAAATGTGATATGCTTGCTGAATGAACCTTTTCTTCTTGGTGAAAACATTATGTGGGGAAATAAATTTTAACCACCACTCGAAGCCTTAAGACGAACTCTGGCGAGTTTTATTAGAAATAAATCTGACAAAATAATATCGATAATATAGGTTAAATTGCGACTATGTGTGGGTGTGCGTTGCACACCTAGCATACCCCGAATATTCGCCCCTGGTGTGTGTGTGTGTGTGTGTGTTTGTGTGTGTGTGTGTGTGTGTGTGTGTAAAAGAGAGAGTGAGGAATGGGCTTAGCCCCTTCCCAATCCATCATTCCTAGCAATGCTACTACTGGTAAGCAATGAAACATGCATTCAGCCTCTGAAATGTTGTGCTTGGTGAGTTCGTGTGGTACTCGCTTTCCCACTTTTGAATCGTTTCCCTTGACATACATCAAACCTTGGTTGGCTGATTCATGTCTAACTGTATTGCCAGTTCTGTGGCAGACTGAGAAGCATCTTCATTCAGAAGAGCTTGCAAATATGTGCTCTGCATCTCCTTTGGTTGTCCACTATGCTGCTTGTTCTCCACACTGCAATCACCACTTCTGAGTTTTACAAACTACTCGCACATGACATGTTTGCTCCTACAGATTTCTTGCTGTATGCTGAACAAATCCACTCTCTTGCTTCTGCAGCAGTTTCCCCAAACTTAAACATAAACAACAGACAGGGACAAAATATGCACCTTATTGATTGTTATATCCTATCTGAATTAAACACATGTGTGGACTGTATACCAACCTGTGTCATTCAACAGTGTTGCCACCTTTACCCCCCACAGTATGAAATTCTAACAAAAATTCAACTGTTTCAATTTACAGCCTCAGGGCTTGAAAAATACAATGCCTGAGATGCACAGGGCTTGCAAATTATTGGCCTGGGCAGGTAAAAAAAAAAAAAATGTAGTTGTCTGAACAAGGCAACTAAATTTTAAAATAAAAAAGTTTGGAATTGAATTTTCTACTAAAAGGAAAAAGACAAACGTTGCATGTCATGTTTCATTTCACTACTAATTACCAGAAGTTACATTGTTGTTATGGAATGCCAAGAACAGAAGAGTATCACTTCTGTAATTATATTATGGTCTAGATCCAGAAATTGGAACCATATGTAGTTTTGCTCCAAATGTTGTGTATAGTCAGCAATGGGATGCATGCCTCTGATGATGGAACTAGCTTCCAGTGTTTAGTGACAAAGGGCAAAAACTTTGACAAAAGGAACAGGACAGAATCACTAAATTCCTCAAATACTAATTTCATCATCATATCATTTCGTACCAATTTCAGCATCATCATCATCTTAAAACTTGAGATACACATTCTTCATGAAGACGTTTACCATCTTACAACCTTCTGTTGCACACTTTTGTAGAGGGTACAGCTTGCAGTGGTGTACCAAGTTTAAAAATTTGTATACAGTTCAGTTAAAAAAATGTTTCAATAAAGTTGTTACTTACATAAAGTGTGCCACTTTGTGATGCCTGTTGTCCCTTCTTGATGTGTAGCTATGTTGGCCCCAACTTTACCACAATTGCTCTACACACCATTCGGTTTAGGTTAGTTCACCATCGATGTGAACCCACATAAGAAATGTTGTGAAATGCAATAGCTGTAATGTAGCGTAGTCCTGTACAAACATTGGAGGCTTTTTTGGTCAACAACCGGATCACTTTCCATATGGAGCTGTATGTAGTATTTGAGCGTTCAGGCTAAATTCGTTAAAGCACAACTCGCACAGAAACTGCAAAGGCAGTAACAAACATACTAAATTATATCAAATCCAAATGGAAATAGTAGAAAGCTAAAAAACTGAGAGTAAAACTTCTGTATACACTATATACAATCACCCCTCACTGTTAACCACTCAAATCACTCGCCGTATCCGGATGCATACAGTGAGTGATTTGAGTGGTTAACAGTGAGGGATGGTTGTATATGGGGATACTGATTTGAGTGGTTAACAGTGAGGGGGTGGGGGTGGTTGTAAATGGGGGTAGTGATTTGAGTGCTTAACAGTGAGGGGTGGTTGTATGTAGCATATACAGAAATTTTTTAATATTTTTCACTGTGCACCATGTTCCTTTCATTCAGAAAACTTGAAAATTTTCAAGTTTTCTGAATGAAAGGAACATGGTGTACAGTGAAAAATATTAAAAGATTTATATCCCGACCATGTTATTTAAAATATTTCTTCAGGGAAATTCATTTCCCAATCTATCGAACAGAAGAAATATATGACGCATATACAGAAGTTTTACTCTCAGTTTTTTAACTTTCTACTATTTCCATTTGGACTTTATATAATTTAGTGCATTTTTTACTGCCTTTGCAGTTTCTGTGTGAGTTGTGCTTTAATGAATTTAGCCCTAAAGTTTAAATACTAGGTTCTGTGTTTTTATATGGGAAGTGATCCGGTTGTTGACCAAAGCAGCCTCCAATGTTGGTACAGGACTACGCTACATTACAGCTATTGCATTTCACAGCATTTCTTATATGGGTTCACATTGATGGTGAACTAACCTAAACCGAACGGTGTGTGAAGCAGTTGTGGTGAAGTTGGAGCCAACATAGCTACACATCAAGAAGGGACAACAGACATCACAAAGTAGACACTTTATGTAAGTAACAACGTTATTGAAACATTTTAACTGAACTGTATACAAATATTTAAACTTGATACACCACTGCAAGCTGTACCCTCTACAAATGTGTGCAACAGAAGGTTGTAAGACGGTAAACATCTTCATGAAGAATATTTCAACCACATAGTAATATGTGAAATTTGCTTAAATGAAGTGGCACGTAATGTATTTTTCAGATACACATTCTTGTGCATTGAATGTTTTGAATACAGACCCTTAAAATGGAAATGCAAATCATGTAAAAATTTCATCATATTTTTTTACTTAAAAAAATTGAAAGTCCTGATTTGTTATTTTAAAATACAAATTTTCCTGGGCATCTGGCTTTTACTACCTGGGCAGGTAAATAATTTCTGTACATGCCCTGCTGAACATGTAACTTTTCAGAAATTTTTTCAGCCCTACAGCCTGCTGTGTGGAGTGTTTGAAAACATATGCATAGACCTAATATTTCTCATTGTTAACTGTAAGGTCATTAATTTTTTGATGAAATTTTGTAAATAGTAATGTGGTATATGCATTTCACATGGAATGCTTTACTCGTTAAAGTAAACCATAATAACCAGTACCAGTGATTTCAATATGGGACTTATGAGTTTTAGTTACATATGAAGTCTTGTAAGAATATGCATGCTTTTCTGTGGAAAGTAGGTGAGTGTTACTATGATATACATCATTGCTTTAGTACCAGTAGCTGCATGGAAACATCGTTTCTTTTTCTTTTTATCTGTGGTAATCAGTATCATTTTTCATCTGTAAAATGTTAGTATGCTTAGTTTTTTTTAATGTGGTTGAATATTAATCATATATATTCATTTCTTTCAGTATTTGAAAATGAAAGGACCATATCGTTCCATGTGAAAATACATGTGCCATAAAGAAAAATATGATCATATCAAGAAAGGTAATGTAAAAACACAGAACTCAAGACTGTTGGAGCAGCTGTGTCAGCTCCCATGACAGTAAATCAGAAGTGTTCAGTGTGTGTGCGTTTGTGTGTGTGTGCATTTATTTGTGTGTGTGTGTGCGTGTGTGTGCTGTGTTAGAAAAAGAATTGAAGTCCACTACTAAGTGGAAGTGAATGAATAAGCTTTGTCATTGTGTGGCAATTCCCTCTAATGTTGCATTCCGATTACCTTGATCATATGACTTTGCATATTCAAAGGTTTAAAATATTTGTTGGATGTTAATTGAAAATTTTACTGTATATATTTATGTAGCTCCACCTGGTGTGCCTCCAACAATTGTCAGCAAAGCTTGTAATTAGCTACAGCATTTATTTTGCCATTGTTGGTGTACAAAGAACTTGTTGGGCTTTCTGTTATATATATAAATAAATATATATATTATAAAAGACATTTCATACCATGTCTTTGAAGATATGCCAGCTTATGTACATATTGATATCTGTGAAGATATGCTTAGTATACTTTTGATCTGTGCTGATCAGTAAACATAGCATGTAAACGTTTTTAAATACTGTGATGTTCAGGATATGTAAAAATGTAGAACGAGCTTTATTTTCATAGTTAGAGAGCCTATTTTCTCTAAAAAAAAACAGATTGTGTTATTTTGCATTTCTAGATAGTTGCCTGTCTTTTAATCTGAAGTATTTTATTTGGCTTTTTATGCAGTGCATTATTTTCTATGACTTTTTTAAAGAGAATGACTTATTTTTAATCACTGAACACTCCTGGTTCCTTTTAGGAGTATTTATTTATATGGTCTGTGAAATTCAGGCTGATGCTTTATACTGTTGAATTTTTCATGGGCATGAACTTTGCAAGAAAACCATTTTCAGATCGCTTGAATTGTATTTTACTTACCGCCTTACAAAAGTCCCCCAAGTTGTTTATGCTGTTTAGTTGTGAGAAAAAGAAAAAAGACTGAAGAAATGCCAATATTGATGTGAATTGTACTTAAAAAAATAACATTGTTCTCTTGTGGTATGTATTCTACTTGTTTTTATTTTTTTATGCATTTTTAACCAGGCTCATATTTTACTAAGACTGGCCATGGCATCACATATAGTAATGATTAATATTTTAGTGTAGTAACTCGCTTGAAATGACCTTTTAAACTATTTCTTTGTTAGAAACTTGTGACATTCACCGGTGTAAAGGAATACATGTTCCTGTGTTACCTTCTGAAACAAAAGGAAAGATCAATTTGGTTGTATTTCAGTGATTGTACAGGTGATATACTTCTGAGATTTGAAAAAAAGTACTTTTGTTGGCATATTCCTTCCTACTTCTGACTTTTATGTAATTTTAAAGTTGTGTATTCTTTTTAAAACTAACCACTTTTTTTATTTTGGAGTTTCCAATGTCTCACACACGTGTTGTTGTTTTTTCATTTTGATAATTTGCTCAAAATTTTTTTTAGTTCTGTTGTACTTCTCTTAATATCACTATTGCATCTTATTGACTTTTTTTTATTGCTTATTACAGCAGAATGCCATTTATGCAAAATTTTCTCCTTTTTGTGTTTTGCTATCATGTAGAAAATTTCCTTTACTGTAACACAAATGTGATGTGTTGCTATTCTGGTGACCTGCGTACCATTTAATGGTTTTTGTTACTGTTGGCAAAACCTTACTAACACTTTTTTATGGATCCATACTTAGTCAAGTAAAAGTTTGTCATGGAACAAAATATATGATCCATTACAAGTTGAACATGTGAAACAAAGGTATAACTTGTGCATTAAAGTGGGTACTTTTTAACTCTATGCATGTTAGATCCAGAGTCACTGTGCAAGTTCCAGTGATAGTCCCATGTTGTACTGGTTATGACAGAAAGTAATATGAAAGCTCTTACCCACAAACACATCTTGCAAAGCACAGGGAGTTCTTGTACAAAGTTTAACACTTAACACTTAGACGCTCAAGTTGACTTTTAAACTTTGTACAAGAACTCCCTGTGCTTTACAAGATGTATTTGTGGGTAAGTGCTTTCATATTACTTTCTGTCATAACCAGTACAACATGGGAGTAACTCTGTATCTAACGTGCATAGAGTTAAAAATTACCCACTTTAATGTACAAGTTGTATCTGTACTATTATTATTTGTGCTTTATTTCAAGTTTGATTTCTAAGCAGTAAGTATTGTAGATTCAGTTCTGAAACAACAGTGACGCTGTTGTTTCAGAATATACTTGTACATCTTGTATAATGAGAAATTCCTTCTTTAATGAGGGCTTTTGTACGTGATACAAAGCACAAAATGGAGAAAAATTTATAGCTATGTCTAATTAGATATTCAAAATGAGTATCGCTGTTAAGCAGATACAGCTCAGATCTTGGGATCAGTGTTTTATCTGTAGCCGAATATACCATTTTAGGGGATAATCTGTCACATCCGGAATGTATTTTTTATTGCAGTTCATCCATTGTGTGCAATTCGTTTTTGAATAAACAGAGGTTTTAAAATGACCCCACATAAAATAGTCCAATGATGTCAAATATTTATATCCCGACCATGTTATCTCCCATGGGTATGAATCCATCGATTAGGATATTGAACATCCATGTATTCTTGTAACTGAGTCACAGTTATGAGACAGTGCCCCATCTTGCTGAAACCATGCTTTCCCTTGCATGCACTCTATGTTTACTGCCTTTATTCTTGTACATTTTCAATAAGAAATCCCTTTCTCAATGCAGTGTATTTTCTTTGGGGTTACTGCCCAATATTTTGAGCTGAGGGAGATCTGGATTTCTGTTAACTTTGAAACTCATCCAGTTTGGTGAATTTCAATTCTGTTTTTGATAATGAGCTATTTATAATAAGTGCTTTCACACATAATGTCATTTGACATAACTTTTATATTGAAAAAAGATTTTCAATGGAGATTCTCATTTTATTTTACCTCCCCTCTCCCACAAACATGGGGTAAGGGAATGTAAATTCTGCAATCACTGGTAGTGCATGTGTTCACTTATTTCTATTGCTTTTTGTTGCATCACAATGCCCTCATTAGATCAAAAGATATTTCAGTGTCTAATGAATCATGGTACACTTTATATATCTTTCGAGATACAAAAAAAAAAAAAAATAAAAAAAAATGTATAATATCTGTGAGTAAAATTAAGTGTGCTTAATTGTATAACAATCCCAAATGGGAAACACCTATAACTGGTAAAATTATGTAACTGAAAAGTGTGTAATTAAAGTTCCACTGTATTTTATCTAGAAGTCATAAAAGCATTTTAAGCGAAGTTTTATTTCTCTTTTTCGTGATCAGTACACTTTCATTAGCCCTTATTTACATGTCCTCATTGACATTTTTTCACTAATGAAAGAAACCTTAAATGCATTTCTAACATTTGGGTTCTGGGCTGAAGCCTAAGTTTTTCCTCTTAATGCAGAACAAAAATATATACCATTTCTAATTTATTTTCAGTCACAATTAGTTTATTTTATTTTTAACTGTTTTTTCAACCCTTGTGGAAAAAAATAATGTGTGTGTAAAAAATGTATATTTGTCTGCTAAGTGATTTTCAAGTGTCTGCTTCATGTGTGGCCAATAATAGTAATAAAAGCTATTTTGAAAATTATTAATTAAATTAAAAATTATTTATAAGTTGAAATTAGCATTCAAAATATAATGTAATATTTTGTTTTGAACAAATATTTCTGAATTTTAGTTTCACATTTTATTTATTTTATTTTTTTGCATACAAAATAGATGTTTTAATCTCAATAACTTTTGTGTTCCAAATTCTGGAAAAAAATTGTTTGTCTTTGTTAAGTGATTTTAAAATGCCTGCTTTGATGTGTATTCAATGAATAATGCAACTTACCTTAAAAGTAATGAATTGAATAGATATTGTTTAAATTATTTTTAATTAGTGTTTAATTTGTTATTAAAATAAAATTAATATTTTTAATTTTTAATAAATTTATTGGTTGTATAATGCTTTTATTAAATAAACACCCTAAATAAATGGGTAAATATTTCTTTTTGTGTTTTTCTTTCTCCTTTCAGCACAGAAGTTTTAAAATTTTTTAAGTTTGGGTAATAAACAAATTGTTACTAGACGAAACCTGTTGGAATCGACGGTTAGTTTTTTTTTTTTTTGTTGTTTTTTTTTACAAGAATAAACTCATATGAAACAACAAATGTGAACTTTATTTGATTGACAAATTCATTCAACCGCTTCAGTAAATACAAATAAATAGTCCAGGTTCGTGATTTTTTTTTCTTTTTTTGACTGAAGGTTTAACGACCACTGTGGGCAACTCAATTGGCTATAAGCAGTCGCCTGTCCCTGATTTAGGGTCAGTGGTTCCAGGGAAGGGAGAGAGCCAGTGCCGTAAGACAAACACAACATCCATGCCTCACTGGAATTCGAACCCGGACTCTTCACGTACAAATCGTCATAAGCCAGCACTTAGACCACTGCACCACCGGGCAGCCAGGTTCATGAAAAGCATCACAACTGCACCCTTTTTCAGTCGTGAAATGTGAGGCGGAAGTCCACTCATCTCGATCGTGTGCAAAAATTCAACTGGATAGCGCACTCTTTCACCTTCATTTTCAGTCACAACAGTGTTTGTAAATGTTGTTGGAATGAGATATGTGTTGCGAATACTCTTCACCTGTCGGAATCGACGGTTAGTTTTTTTTTTTTTTTTTTTTTTTTTTAAAGAATAAACTTAAATGAAACAACAAATAAACTTTATTTGATTAACAAATTCATTCAATTATTTTTTTTTTCGACTGAAGGTTTAACAACCACCGTGAGCAACTCAATGGGCTATAAGCAGTCGCCCGTAATATTTTCACTAACAATGGTCAACTAAATGTTTATTTATATCTTTACGTAATGGGAAATGTCGTACC
Source organism: Macrothele yani (assembly GCA_039090855.1). Lineage (NCBI taxonomy): Eukaryota > Metazoa > Arthropoda > Arachnida > Araneae > Macrothelidae > Macrothele > Macrothele yani. The sequence continues at coordinate 125,081,095 of CM076996.1, forward strand.
TACATGAATAAACTGGATCGAATAAATATTAAATTGTATATATACATCACACAATCCAACGACATAACGCAATCAGGTCTTCAAGAGTGTTTGCTGTTCCAATGAGAAGAACTTTGATAGGAGTGCCTGCTAGCATTGCTTTGCACAATGGTTCGCTCAGAAAAGATAAGATTTTGGACTATCTCAGTCCCTCCATACTTCCACCTTCAACAGCATGTGAGTCAACTGCACGCTTCTCCCATAGACTTTACATAAGAACTTTCAGGGCTGCCAACTGCGCCAGCCAGCGCCAAAACGTTGTTCTTGCGCCATTCTGCTAAAAAAATCGCGATTTTGACGAAACTGCACCAATTTTGCTCCAAAAGTTAAAATTTACCGGTCATTGATATTTTAGCGTAATCTTACGACATTCAAAATTGATTCAGCGGTTAATTCGTACATGAGATTCTTCCGCGAATTCACAGAGTTTCCTCACTTTTTTTTTTTTTTTTTGGTCATTTTCGAGATCGATGCAAAAGTGAAAAGAAATTTTCGGGGTATTTGTTGGGGAGGGGGGTCGTATTCCGTCTGGGGGTGTTGTTTTGTCTTTTTAAACGTTCAGAAACTGAAGTTAGATGGAGTACAGATTTTCCCCGTAATCGTATTTTTTTCTCTTGCGATGTTGCTTCTGTTCAGTATTGTTGTTAAATATAATTTCAGCTTGAAATTGTAGGCACCGATTTCCGAAAATGGAAGTTAGGCCACCCGAAAATTTCCCCGTAATCTTTGGCCACAAGATTCTTGTGCTGATTCGAGGAATTCCGTCTTTTTTGTTATCATTTGGACCATTTACGAGATCGATGCATAACTGAACTGAAATTTTGGGAGGATTGGGGGTAGTGTGGGGGATTGTTTTCTTCGTCAGAGGACGGAATTTCATCCTTCGAAAACTGAAAGTAGACGGCGGTAAGATTTCTCTCGTAATCGTAATTTTTTTTTTTTGCAATGTTTCCTTTACTCAGTATTGTTAGATATCATTTTATTCCATAAATATTTGTAATTCAATTTGAAAATGTTGGATAAATTTTCAAAAACGGAAGTCAGGCGGAGCGAAGATTTCTTCCGTAATCCCCCCCCCCCCCCGCGTGATGTTCCCACTCCTATGTAGTTGTTAAATGTCATCACCCTCATAAATGTGTGTGCATTTTAGCTTGATAAGGGTGGGGGAAATTTCCAAAAACGGAAGTGACGAAGTTTGGAAATTTGTAAGAATTGATGCATGGTGTTAAAAAAGTATTCATTCTCTGAAAATTACACCATTTATCTAAAATAGTGAAAGCTCTGAAGTAAGAATTCATGGTTCTCAGGCTGAAAGTTCTTTAAGCATGATGAATAAAATTGTCATCGGATGGAATAAAAAAAAAAAACGAAAAAAGAAAGAAAAGTACCAAAGAAAAATGGTAAAGGAAAACTTTCGGCAGGAAAAAAAGTAAACAGTGGATGCTGTGCAGTGGCAGAGTCAACAAAAGACAAATATGGCCGTGGAACTTGCTGAGAAGAAAGTAGGGTTTGCTTGCAAGAGGAAACCAGAGCTAATTTTCTAGCAAGTACAAGAACAAAACCAGGAAAAAAAAAAACTGTTTGAAGCTATGTCTTTTAAAACTACCCTATTTTGTTTAGAATTCAGTAATTTTATAATTGTAAATACAGTGGTGTGATCTAGTTAAATATTTTCATAAATAAATTACAGTGAATGATTCGGTTTTGTTCATGCTGTGTAATATTCATACTTTCTCACTGCGCAGTCTGATTTTTCACCAAATTAAAAAGTACAGCTTTATTTTTTTCTTAGTCAGTCTCATGTATGTTAATTAAAATCGCTCACGAGCGCTATTGATAAATGAAAGGATTGTTTATATCGCATAACTTGTAATCAATTATCAGGAATACCAATCTTTTGGTTCTTACTTAAAGTCTGAAGTTTGCCCCGTACGTTCAGGGAGCAGAATTTTTAGGTTTTCTTTTTCTCATTTTGACCTACCTTAGGGAACATCTTCACCCTCACACTTTTCTTTTTCCAGATGGAAGGTGCGTTGAACCACTTACTAACTCGCAATCGTCTGCTTAATGTCCATGTCCATACATACAGAATTCCACGTATGCAAGAGCAGTGCCTCTTTCAGACAGCAACAACAATAAAGTCTTAAACTGATTCTACTACTACTGAAGAAGGGGGAGGAGGCAATCCCACGCCAAAATGTCACTGCGCAAGCGTTAAGCGATGGAAGCAGCTTTTATCTAACCAACTTTATCAAATCTCACTGTTGTTTTATAGTTTTGGTTCCAGTTGTAATTCTTCACAGCAATAACGAAAGTTTGACATTGATAATTACTGGATGAAAAACGTGCGAAAAGTATCGTGGCAGAACTGCTGAAAGGTGATTTTACAATTTGGTTATTAAATGTTACATTAGTTTTCCTTTTATATCAAAGGTACGCTTTCCTTCAGAAAACCTTAAGAGTTTGTGATGCACATGCAAACCACGTACGCGTGGTTTGCCAGTTGGTTGGTTTCAGAAATAATGTATTTTCATCTGAATGCCATGAATCTCGAAAAATATGCTGCTAAAAACTAACCAAATAACAAACAGTTATTACATATTATTTATTCTTCCTAAGTGTATATTCGCAAGCATTCAGTAACAATAGCAACAGTACTTGGACGCGGCAGCATCCTATTTGTGTTACAGCAAAACAAAATGCATTCAGAAGAAAATCCCTGATATTAATGTGTTGCTTAAAATATTGCAGGTCATGTAGTTTTCAATAAATCGTGGGTAGTATAATTGTTTTCCCCATTTATCTCACTGTAGGAACAACAGAAATGCTAATTAACAGTCATAAGAAAAGCAGTAAAATGTCAATAAACCTGAAATATAAAAATTTTTTGTAGTTCATAAAATAATGGTAATTCAGTATATAAACATAACTTAAAGCACAGCATGGACTTTAAACAATTAAAGCACAGCATGGACCTGAGTTCTGCTCCAAAATGCAAATTTTCTCGCTCCAAAATCTAATGTTTCTGCTCCAAATTGCATATTTTCCCGCTCCAAGAATTGCTGCAAAACACGGTAGGGGCACTAACACCCCTGAACTTTGCTGCCCCACAACTTCCGAACCATTGCGCCAATCTCATTTTTCTCTTCGACTGGCACATCTACATGGTAAGACCTTTATTTTGATACCTCAACCATATATTTTCGTTCAGCCGTTCTCTCAAAATAGGACTCACAGTAAAAAAACTTAAGAATTAATATATAGATATCTTCAATTATTTTATGGTTTCAGTGCGGAAAAAAATGGGTGCATTTTACTTGTCAATTGATCTTGAATTGTCGGATTCTTTGTGTTCAATAAATAAATAATACATTTATTAAGTTCGATATAAATTATTAAATAAAACTAGATTGTACTATATGTTTCTTAAAATGCAACATGTGTTTGTGTGCAAGGTGATTATGAAAATTTGCTTGGGTAATGTCCTAATACAGATACCTTTGAAATCCACTGGCACATGCAGCTGAGCTTTGCAGTGTAAAGCGCTGGCGGGCACAGCATCTTGCGTCGCAGGCGACCCTAGACTCGCGTAGGCTTAAGGGGACTGTAAACAAATTGCAAATGTAACAATCACCTAGGAAATGAAGACTGGTTCTCTTAAGGGACCATCTACAAATTGAAATGTGACTTGCTACGGCCACACCCAAGCATGTTTCTTGACAAGTAAGTAACCGATTTGCACACAGATGGTCTCTTTCTACTCTGGAACGAATCACCCATGAGTTATGATACAGAATTACGTTCCATCCGTCTGTCCGTTCGTCCCGAAGAATAAAAACAAATATCTCCTCCAAGAAACAACCGATTTGCATGGAAATGGTCTCTTTCTACTCAGAGATGCCTCACACCTATCAGATACAATAGAAAATTGTGTTCCGTTCCATCCGTCCGCCTCGAAGTATAAAAGCACGTAACCCCACCGAGAAACAACCGATTTACACTGAAATTATTTCTTTCTACTCAGGGATGAACCACACCTATCAGATACGATAGAAAATTATGTTCCATTCGTATATTATTCTTTCGGATGGGCAGACAGATGGCGGACGGATGGAACGTAATTATTTTTATAGTATATGATAAGTGTGAGGCATCCCCGAGTAAAAATAAATCATTTCCGTGCAAATCGATTGTTTCTGGGAGGCGATATATGTTTTTATTCTTCAGGACGGGCGGACGGGTGGAACATAATTCTGTATCGTATCTCATGAGTGATTCATCCCTGAATACAGGGACTCACCAAGCGGGGGTTCAATGGGTGCGAAGCACCTGGGTGCCAGCTTCAGGGGGCGGCAGGACGCCTCAATCAAATTTTTTGGTTGACAAATTAATGTCAGGGACGTGGGAGTAGTTAAGAAAACGTTTTACTTTGAGAAATCTTAATGCTACATGGCACATTTATTTTTGTAGTAAAAATATTCATTTATAATATAATTCAATAGAAAACGACTTGAAATCAAAGAACAATTTTTATTGTTTTGTTCAGTAATAGATACTGCAGGCAAAGGACTAACAATTTTTTTCTAAACTTTTTAAAAATCTTGAAGATTTCAGTATCATGATAGGCGTGGCCAGCACTATGACAGTGGGGCCAATATGAAGGAAAAGCACATGGGACATCAAAAAACATTATTTTTCGATCTAAAACCCTGATGCATTTTATGTACTTTGAGCGGCTCACACTTTAAATCTGGTCGTAAATAACGATGAAAAAATTTCACTAGAAATTTTCAGCATTTTTCAAGAAATATATGCTTTCTTTTCTGAATTACCTTACCTTTGGAAATCTTAAAGAAAGAGCTTCCAGCATTGACCGTGAAACCGGGCTCTGAAACTAAGTGGGAAATCGATGCAATAAGAGTATTGAGGTTTATAGGGGGAAAAAAATTTATTTGTATGAAAACCAGTTATTTCGAATTTTGTTTTTAGTTTTATACAACTTATTTTTATTTAAATATGAAAACCAGTTATTTGGATGCTGTTTTTCGTTTTAAACAACTTATTTGTATATGTACCCATATGAGAGATTTTTTGGTTAGTGGGTTAGGATAGCTAAACAGATGCTCATCATGTTCAGTGTTATATATATTATGAAAACTCTTACTTTAAGGGAAATAAAAAATGATGTTAAAGATATTTATTTCATGTAAAAATGACTAAAAATTGAAAAAATATTCTCGTACAAGTGGCGGCAAATGCCCTTGGCGCGCCCCTGCCTGAGTAGAAAGAGACCATTTACGTGTAAGTCGGTTACTTATTTGTTAAGACACATGATTTTGTGTGGCCGTAGTAAGTCACATTTCAATTTGTAGATGATCATTTGTTTACGGTCCCCTTAAGGATACGAGAGTTGACTGTCGTCCGCGACGTGAGATGCTGTGCCCACCAGCGCTTTATGCCACAAAGCTCAGCTGCATGTGCCAGTGAATTTCAAAGGTGTCTGTATTAAGACATTATCATCTGCTTGTTGTGTTCCATTCCATAAATAATGAAAATTATTAAAAGTAATAAATTCAAGATTATATATAAATTATTTTAACATTTTTTTTTTTTTTTTTTGCTTTTTTTTTCAAAAACGTTTTATTACTAGAGTTTCTCAAATTTATATAATATCATTTCTAAATACTTAGAGAATTCACATTATTTATGCTTGTATCTCTTATAACACAGATAATCAGAGAACTAGAAAAATGACATTTCAGATAGAATTAGTGAATATAAAGCATTAAAAAGAGCTGTATATTAATAATTTGTTTTTGGTTCATGTAACCTACAGGCCTGCCAACCCTCCGGGTTTAGGCCGGCAATGCCGGATTTCATTACATTTCCCGGAATTCCGGATTATAAATTCACATTCCCAGATTCCATCATGATTTCCGTAACGAGGGAAAAGTTCTCAGAGGCATCGGTTCATTAGCGGAGAAGCGACCTTTCCCCTCTGAGTCAGCAGTTCTGCTCTGCCTTTGGCAGCGATGTTTACTCTTCTGTCCGCTAATGATCTTTGGCATTGCAGAAACAGGCTTGGCGTTGGCGGGCACCATACGTACTGACGCAACCATCCACTTAGATTTTCTACCGGACCTTACGAGCACTGTGTCACGCGATGATGTCGACTTTGACTCCCTGGCATCGTGCGGTAGCTCTCTATCCACGGGAGTGCCCAAGTGATGTGCCGAGTCCAGAGTTCGCCAAAATGCGTAATTACGCGTCTAGTACATTTCGAAATTTTACCAACGCATAAAAATACGCTTCAGGAATTTTTCTTGATGCGTAAAAATATGCGTCGGGAATTTTTCTCGATGCATAAAAATACGCATTGGGAATTTTTTCTCCGCGCGTAAAACTGCGCATTGAATAATTTTACTAATTAGTAAAAATATGCATCGGGACGGTTCTTCGTCTTTCAGAAACGGGAGTAAACGAAATAAAGATTTTTTCCGTAATCATAATTTCTTTTGCATGTGATGTAGCCTCTGTCCAGTATTGTTATATATCATTTTATTCCATAAATATTTGTATTTCAGTTTGAAAATGGAAGGAAAATTTCTAAAAACGTAAATTCGACGGCTGAAAAATTTCGCTGTAATCTTTAGGCATGAGAGTGTGACGGCTTCGAGGAATTTCTCCTTTTCCGTCATAATTTGGGTTATCCTCGAGATCAATGCATAACTAAACAGATTTTTTTAAAATATTTTATGCTTCAAATTATGTCCATTGATATTTCAAACATACGAAAATATGCTTGCAGGATTTTTCTCTTCTTAAGGTTGGCAAGTCTGAGCCTATTATTCTAGGTCTAATATACAGATCTGGTTCAAACATTTTATGCCAAATTTTGTAGTTTTTAATTTTCTGTAACAAATGATCCCTTAAGCTAGGAAATCTATCCATATCCAGTTCCTAGCAAAGTCTAATATATTCTAATCTTTTGGCTTATCTGGTTGTAGTTTGAGCTTGGAGTGTGTAGTCACATGCAGAAGTCATGTATTTTATTTTATGGAAGTGATTTATTCCATTTTATTGAGGCATATGAATTTAAAAAATAATCACCACAGAATCCAGTTCACATGAAATGCATTTAAGTAGAATGAAGAAAAGTCCCATAAATTTATATAAATGAACATAAATAACAATAAGATACCACAGTAGACTGATTTACTGTGATGCTTTTAGACTGGTATTTCCAACTTTTGTACCAGCAAGAAGCAATAATGTCAGTTAATGTAAACTTAAGATTGCTTCCCACTGTATCAGTTCATTTTGAAGAGACTCATTAAGTGACTGCGTATTGCCCATCGAGTTGCTCATGGTGGTTTTTAAACCTCCAATAAAAAAACGAAAAAAACAACAACACTTATTAAAGAATTTTTTTTTTTTTAACATTCGACATATCCTAGTGTTAGCACTTATGTATTTAATTATTCAGGATTTTTATTGCTGCCCATAGTAAACTAAGCAAACAGTGTAAGTCAGGTTGAGGTTGAAGTCTATACACCATGTGGGTAGTACTGTTGTGGTTTTAATCCATCTAGATAACACATTTGATGATTCTTCCACCTACCTATTTTTTTATTGCTTGTTAAAGGTGCTGAAGATACTTTTATACTGCTCCCTTTTGGTATTATTACATTTTAAATTTGTTCTTGTTATGATTTGTACACATAACATCCTGAATTCCTTTTACTCTTTTTTTTTTCATGGAAATATGTCTGTTCTATTTTCATATTCTGCAATGTGGAACTTTCACATACGTTTCAGGAATATTTTTTTCCATTGTCAGTAGTGTGATTTGTAACTCTGTTATGCATAATTATAGTTTTGTCTGTAGCTATTTTTCAGATTGTTCAGATACTTATTTTGTTGCCACATAAAGAGACAAGATATTCACAGAATGCAAAAGTGTTGTTATGAATATATATATATGTATCTGCAAGGTATGTAGTTTGAACTCCAAAATATCTTGTCATGACATCTGTTGATCAGGTATGTACTTTTCTACCTAAAGATGACAGGTGTGTGTAGTTTATTTCTGATCTCAGATCCAGAGTCTGACACAACAGAAACTGCAGGCCTAACTAAGGTATTATGTAAAACTGACATAATTTTTAAATACTAAGATTTTGTTAGATTTTTTATGCACAGTATGAAATAGTTTTTACTTGTCTGGTCAGTTCTTGTTTTTTGCTATGAAAAATGCAAGAATTTTAACTCCAATGTACCTAGGTAAGGATCAAAAATCATCCGTGTCTCTAGTATATAATACATAAACATTCATATTTCTCATTTCATATGTCTGGGTGTGTAGACTGTGTTTCTATATGGACATCATAAATTGTTGCCAGTTGAACAAAGAAAAACTTAATTTTTCTGCCATTTGAAAATTTGTAGGTTTCAGTAGTACCTTGATTATACCATTCGTGTGGGGTAGGTGTCATAATCCTTCTCATCCTGCTTTATGACTGCATTTCATATTCAAGTCAAGTAAAACTATTACTGAAAAAATACATGTATCTATATCAGATTGATAGAATGTGACATAAACATTGAAGACTATTATTTCTGTATATACAGCAATGGCCAGTCTTATTTTTAAAATGCATGTTTAGAAATGAAGTAGCATGTGAGTGAAACTTTCATGCAAAATTTTTAATGCTGTTAATATTGGTTTGAGTGGGTTGTTTTGCTTCTGGTGGATAATATCCCTACTGTGTTTGTACATGTGTGCATCAGCTTTTCAGTGTATTGCCAATTTGAGCATTTTCCCCCATTTAGAATAGTACTGCATGTTTTGAAATTAAGTAATCACAGTGTGTTTCTGTGACTGAATAAAATCTCAACAGCTAGACAGGTAAGTTAAATTTTTTTCTAGCAAGTTTGTAAAGATCTTGCTTCTGCGGTTAAGGATTTTGAGTGTACAGCAGATGTGTAGACAATTCTTAAACAGTGTGGAGAATGTAAATTTTCTTGAGTAGAATCATTTGGGCTCACTAAACAGATTGTCAGTATTTAGGAACTGTTGTTAGTGTCTGTGTCAGTGAATAAGTACTATGTTTCATTCAAATTCATGCACAATTTGTGGTCACAAAGTGATGTACTAGTTTTTCAGAAAGCTGGTCATGTACTAAGTGTAGAAGCAAGTGTATTATATAAAAGTGAAAATAAAACTGTAAAATATATAAACATTCCTATGATTTGTGATCTGTTAACACACTGAACTTTTAAAAATGGAAAAGAAAAATCAGCTTCATGAGTGGAATTCATGTTAACTAATATTTAAAGTAGGATTTTTAGATGGAAGTGAACTTCTGAATTTGGATTTTTATAGTTTTGTTTGTGTGTTTGTTATGAAACATGTAAGCATTAAGAAAATAGCAGAGCATCTTTGTAGTTGTTTGTTTATCTTTTGTTTGCAAAATTTTGTAATTGTTGTAGTGATTTCCTTTTTGTTAGATGTTTTTAATTACTATCATTTTATTTAAAATAACTTAGTATTACTCATATGCATGAAAAAGTCATATATTTTTTTTACATTCAAAATGGCCAGACATTAAACTGAAAGTAATCAATATGCATCAGGTATTTTTCAGTAAAATCATAGCTAAACCAAATACTGTGAAAGTCAAGAAACTAGTAAAAATGTTTTCATTTGGAACATTAAGAAAATCATTTTATTCCAACTTCTTACTTGAATTGGGGAATTGGAAAGTAAAAATGTAGGTAGTCCCCATAAAAGGAGAGTCACTTAACTTCATGCTTATATGACTGTAAAGAAACTCTTCAACTGAATGGTGAGAAATATGTGTTGGAGCAAGTGTTGCAAAGAATTTATAATATCTGTGCAACACAACATTGTACATATGCATACAATGTATATAAAATACACTGCCATTGTAACATGATCAGTGCAGATAAACTCTAATTACTTTAGTAGTGGTTCATGTCATTTCATTGGAGCAGCATGGGTGATTTTGGCCTGCTGACGTGATCCTCCAACTGGCTCGTGAAATTTGATCCAGCTGCTTTGAAAATGCCACATAGTTCAGCAGCAGCAGCAGTACCAAAACGGGCCGACATTTTTCACAAGTGAAATCATCAATTTCTGACATTATGAAAACTGGTCTTACAGCATGAAACTCGCTATTTTCTACTGTTAGCTTGCCTACTAGACCCTGATTCCAGATTTGGCAACTTGGTTAAAGCTGAATCATGTCTTTCTTAGAGAGAAACTCAACACATTCAAGACTAATTTTAGCATTCATTCATTGTAGGACTAAGCACAGCATATGCATGTGTAACGGTCCAACCTGTACTAATTCCTTTCATCCAACCCAGCTAGTTTAAACCCTGCAGGAAGGACTGTCTTAAGAGTGTTGACATTTTTAAATTAAGTTAAGTAAGTAGTGACAGGGCACAAATTTTACAACACAAATCAAATTCAACTGTTTAATATCATTCCTTAATTAGTTACAATTTATCATAACTTCTCTTTGCTCTAAAGGCCAGAAATGCATTTACCTTAAAATGGTCAGTCAAACAGAAGAAACGCTCACGAATGCCAACATAATCATGATTCAACACGCCAGTCTTTGAGTAAAAGTTCTTCCACAGCATTTCACGAACTGAAACATAAGGAAAGAAACCAACAAGCACAGTTGATGAGGACAACCATGCATGAAACTGTCCGCATCATCATCAAGAACTTCGCCTAAGCACCCACTTTTATACTGGCACTTATTTGCAGATAGAAGAATCCACCAGGGACATCCAGCCAATGCTTGATCAAATCCACAAATGAAGATGAATATACATGGAGATCTGTAGCATCATTAGCAGAGGCTCATCATAGACACCCTGGCGCTTTTCTGACACTCATCGGCAGGTAGAGGAATCAACCAGGAACACCAAGCCAAAGTGCAATCAATACTGTCAACAAGGGCAGACTGATATCCATGCCGATTCACGTCATCATCACTGCTCTGGCATAGACGCCCTTCCACTGCGTTGACATCCACTGACAGGTAGAAGAATCATCCATGAAACATAACGACTCTGTCCTCCTCAGTTCCACGTTCACAGCTGCATGACCTACATCAGATCGGCAATCTCAGGTACAAGCAGCTCTCATAGCAACAAATCAATTGTGCTGCCTCTCAAAAAAAGGGTGAGAGAGAGAGAGAGCAAGAGAGTGAGATGAATCTATCGTGCGTGTTCTTTTATCTCACTAGACAAAGAACTCAAGGCTATGCATTTCCAATTATGCAAATGCCCATGAAAGGACATTGACCAAAGAAGAAAAACTCAAAGGAAGCATCTTGAGGCCTCTAGATTTCCTCTTATGCTCCTATCAAATACCTGTAATGTGACACATCAGCTATGTAATCCACATCTCAAAACATGCACTTAAAATCTTGTTTTCTGAAATAAGAGAAACACTTAAAAAATAATAATTGTAGAAATATTTTAGTATTTTCTAACCAAAATTCCAAAATACATTTATATCATAATATATTTTACTTAAAATCCATCATCTACTGTAAACTTGTTGTATTTATCTTAGCTTTTTGTTAATTGTGAAATCACTTACTACAATTGTACCATACATCTTTAAAAAATGATGTAAATGTATAAATGCCTTGGGTACTCTATAATGTTCTGTAATACTGGGACTGGTTCTAACAATATCTTGGACAGCAGATATGCCAATATCCCACTTTCATAACCAAACCGACTTGATATTCATCACACGGCGGAACATACAATAAAAATCTGAAAAACAGAAACATGAAAAGTTCGGAGAATATAGCCAACACTCTCCTACCTTGAAGTGAAATTACCCATGGGCAATTTGCAAGATTTTCGATCTGAACATTAAATCTTACTTGGTGGATGTTTCTGAATGAAATAATATTTAGTATTTCAATTTATTAAAATTAAGTTACATGAAATGTGTTTTGACCAAATAGGATAAAATGTAACTTACGCAGAGCTGCCTAGTTTCAAGTTAAAACTCCTTTACGAGATGAGCATGTGAATGTATTCAATAATAAATGTGGTGATTTGAAATTCAGAAATATTATTTGACCCATGAAAAACTGAAAGGTGCTTCTTCTTTCTATGTGAAGGTCATCATGGGAAAACATGCTCTCAAGATACAAACACAATATTCCACAAATTGACTCACACTTGTACAAAAGCAAATGTCTTTTGAAAGTATGTAAATAAAGGCGATTAGGGAAACCACCATTTGAACATGAAATAGGGGTTACAGTTTCCTGACTTCCTAACATGCTAGGCGCATTCAAAGCCGTTAATCCCCAGGACAACAATGAACGCATTCTATAGATGCAACCACATCACAGAGTAGTCGGGCAAACCTCAGCTGGTGTAGGCAAAACCACCTTTGGAGTAGCAAAGTAAGAACATGCCACCCATGTTGAAGCTGTTTTAGAAAGGGGGACCTTAAGTGCCTGTCTAAGACATTCGAACGAGTCAGAGGGTTAATGGTTTCCATGTAAGTATAACCTGCTTAGTGCCAGTGTTCAAATCTAAAGTGCAAGGTGAATGTTGTTTCTTCCGTTTCTGTTTTTTTCATCCCGTGGAAGTAACAGCCCTAGATTTGTAAAGAGTAACATTTCATGGTCTGCAATACTTTTATGTGCAGCTGTTAAATTGAAAAAAGGAGAATGGTTTGAGGCATCACATGTTATTTCCCTAAGAATTCGCTGTGATTGAATTTGTGATGCATACATGCACGTAGTTTGGTGGTAATATTATTTGGTGTAGAGGTTATTCAATGTTTTAGTATTTTAAAATGACAGCTGCTTTGTTTAGTGGGCCATTTGTTTTTAAATATGAGTAGAGCTTAATATCTTTCATGACTTGTGAATGAGTGTTGATGCTTTAGAGCTACAGAGTCTATCAGGGCCATCTGCACTGTTGATTGCAAGTGTTTTCTTAAAACCCCCACACTTCCTCTGTGTATATGATTGGGGTTAATGTATCTCAGTGGTTTTTATGTTAGTTTCTGAGCATCAGCCAATGCAGTAAGGTGCTTTTGTGACATCAAAAAGTAATTGGACTGTTGTTTGTGAGCATGTGGTACAGTTCACACTTAACTATGTTTTTTTTTTTTTCATGTGGAGTGAAAATCGATGCCTAATTGCTATTTTGTGCTGATGTAAATTTCATGCTTCATGAGCTAATATTTAAAAGGGACTATCTGTATTATAACAAAACCATTTTTAGAAGTTAGTCCATGTTTTCTTTTAGAAAAGAAGAGAACTGCAGATCTTATAATCTTGACTTTATTCAGATAAGAAAAGTAATTTTAATTTAGTGATTATAAAGCTGGTATGAAGAGTGGACCCGTATAGTATAAAATGAAGAATTGTATGTATATTCTTTCTTGCTCATTGCCAAAGTAAGTGAGCCCAACTGAAAAGAATCGCTTGTGGATCTTAGTATTTTCTGTGCTGTAAAAATATGGTTCTGTAAAAAATGTCTGCTGTTATTTTCTGCTTTTGGATCATTTTTGCAAGTGATGTTGAGATTCCTAAATATTGCTGTGAAATTAAAACATTTTACCTTAGATGAATGTAGGGAAGTTTGTCTTTAATGTAATGTAGTTGTTCATTCATTTGAATGTTTTGATTATATACACACAAAATATGCATTTAATTGTATTGTGTGGTAAATTCACTGATTTACTCATTGTAATCTAGAGGTATTTGTGGAAGTATGAAAACTTGAAACTTGTAACAGACAAGTCTTCTGGACAAAAATCACCTATGAAAATTAACATACTGCTTTGATTAGTATAAATGTATTTTTGCTCATATGGGTTTTGTAAAATGTAATACATGGTTTTTGTGTGATACTCTGTTGTAGAAGTTCTTACCTCAAGCATGAAAAATATTTTTATGTTCACATATACTTGTAATTTCTGCATCTGTGCAAAATCTCCTGCATGAGATTTCCTGGTAATCCCACACCAGTCAGTTTTCTTATTTGTCATGCTGTTGGTTCTCTATAGCCAAATCTGTCTATTGTGTGATAAAACCCAAAAACCAACCAATTAATTTTTAAATATAATATCTTTGGAAAGAATTGAAAGCAAGGAGGTGGAATAAAATAAGCCTGGAAAGCAGGGAATCTGTTTGAAACTCCACCATGAAGTTGGAGTCTTTGCAAGGGCTAATCTGTATTTTTCATTTATAAAACAGATTCCCTTCTCTTTTATTTTATGTTGTAATTCAAAATAATAGCAGTAGTATAATAATCTCCTGTAGCATTGGTAAGCAATTAACTAATAGAACACCATGATGAGAGAGAAAGACATCCTTGTGCCCTTCTGTTTGATCAGTTAAAAAGCCACTACCATCTTTATTGTGAGTTACATTCAAAATGTACATGTTACCAAGGTGAGTCATAAGTTCGTAGTGTTTTGGGGTACAATGTTCAGTCCAGTACCACATGTTGCCCACATATGGCTATTCGGCAAAATACAGTCCATCAGAGTCTACAGTCCTTTTCCAATGTTCAGCCAAAGGTGCAATGCCATTGCGATACCAGGTGGCTGGCTTGGATGCAAAAAACTCAGTGATGCCATCTTTGATGGCCTCCAAGGAATGAAACTGTCTGCTAGCCAAGAAGTGTGCCATGGAACGAAACAGGTGAAAATCCGAAGGAGCAAGATCCGGGCTATAGGATGGGTGTGGTAGGATTTTGATGCCATCCAAATCCTGAATTTTCTGGCAGACAATCTGTGACCTATGACATGGGGCTTTGTTGAATTGCAGGAGGACCTTCTTTCGGTTCACCATTGTGGGGTAGCACTGGTGTAGAACCTCACATACAGGTTCCCATCAATGGCCCTACCATGTGGCACAAGCTCCCAGTGGACAGAACCCTAAAAATTCCACCATACACACAACATTGTCTTCACTTCAAAATGCCCTCTTTGAACCACTGCTTGAGCCTCATCCCCTGGCTGCAGCCATTGGTTTCTGGTATCAGAACAACATAGGAAGACCCACTTCTCATCATTTGTTACAAAAACTGGTTATCACATGGATTTTGCAGCAATTCTTGACACAGAGTGACATGCTCCTCAGCTTGCTTTGGGCTCAACTCGTGGGGAACCATTCGCGGACATCCGGAGTGAAAACCGACCTGGTGTAGGTGATGAACAATGGTGGTTTGTGATGCATGGATCTCCTCTGCTAATCGTCCGGTGTTGGTTCCTGGGTGCTGTTCAACAGGTAGACACAGGGTTTCAGTGTTGGTGGTGACTGGTTGTCAAGGAGCTCTGTCTCTGGACCAGAAGCATTGGAACCATTTTCTTGCTGTTGCAGAGTGCACTGTCCCCTCACCTTCTACACTACAAACTTCCTTTGCTGCAGCTGTCGCATTCAACCCTTTTTTCCAATAATGGCATTGGATAGGGATCCCAGACGTCCCGTAAAATACATGATCGTCACATTTTTTTATTAATGTGTCCTGTTGTCCCGAGAAAACTCTTCGGGACAGCTTTTTGTCCTGTATTTTAGATTTAAAGGCTGAAAAACAAAATTGATGAGTTACAATTTCTATTCTTTTACAAACATATTTTTTAACCTGCACGCCAAGCTTACCCCAAACTGTCTGTTATCTCCCGTGACACTCTCTCCCACGTCTAACTCTGTGGTCAATGCTCTCATTACGTAGGCAAGCACAGCTGTGGCAGATTGATATCGGGGGAGGGGAGTGTATGTGACCTCGACACCTGGTGAATGCAGCTCTGAAGTCCAAAGAAGATAGTGAAGTGAAGGACATGTTGAAATCCAAACATTTAGATGAAGTCTGGGTAGATCTCTTAAAAAATGTTGAAGGAGAACTATCAAATTTAAAGAAAGTAGTGGAGTTCGTTATGTGTATCCCTGGAACAAATGCGTGTGTCGAAAGATCATTTTCTTGCATGAACGCACTTTGGACTTATGAGAAAAACAAATCGTCTGTAAAAACTGTAAAATCAATGCTTATTGTAAAATCATTTTTCAATGAGGATTGTGTAGCTTTTCATGACATGATTCTTAAAAACAAACAATTGTTAAGTGAAATTCATTCTTCAGAAAAATATTGCAAGAGTGAGCAAGACTGATTGATTAATACAGGGTGCGCACGCATGCTTGAAAACCTGGAAAGTCCTGGAAAATCATGATTACGTTTTCAAGGCCTGGAATATCCTGGAAAAACGGTATTTTTTTAATGCTGTCTTGAAAAGCCTTGAAATTTGAAATTAGTGCTTAAAAAAAAATGCCCTTTTAGGAAATCGTGTTACTGACTGTTACCCCTTAATTTTTTTAAGTTCCTCTCCTCTGTTCTCAAAGAAACCGCCGGCAACAGTGGTGTTTTGGATGTGTCCAAATCCTAATTTGGCTGGGGGGGGTGAAGCACTACTTCCAGTGCAATAAAATTGGATGATTACTAGCAGGTCTGTTAGGGAAGGGGAGCTTGATGCATTCTCTAGCCCTGAGCTTGATGTCCGTCCGACAACTACTGAGAACAACAGAAGGGGAAAGAAGTGACATTTAGCATTTGCAAGGGGGTCGCGTGTTTACCAAGTCAGCTGGCACCCACCAGTGAAGAGTATGCCTGAACAACACATTCATCTGCTCCTTGTTTATTGCATTAAGACGCTTGCTTCCGGCCCACCCCTCAAGAGACTTCGGCTACTTATGATAAAAAATAAGAAAACTATCTTTGCGAATTTTTCACAAAAAGTGGCTGAAATTTTTACATTTACTATAATTGGATTACAGAAGCTCACTCCCAAAATTCCATTTGAATCGGTTTAAAACTTAAAAAGTTAGCATTGGAAATTTTTATTATGTGTGCCTCTTTAGACAGTGAGCCTTGAGCAGAAAGTGTGTTACCATAGCAACGGTTGATTGACAGCTGGGAGCGCTGATCCGAAGCCCTTGGTTGGGAAGAAAGCAAACACCTGTTTATCACTTCCACGGCTCAAAAGGACTAAGAGATATTTTTCAGAAATCCATTTTCCCGAATTTTGAAAAATAACACAGTAAAATTTTTACAGTGGTTAAAATACATCACAATAAAGTTCTAGTGCAAATTTCGCCAAATTCCGTTTGAAACTTTGCAGATGCAAAAAAAAAAAAAAAAAAAAATCTTCCGTTGCAAAATCGGATTGAAAAAAAAGAAACGGCAATTATAAATTACGGGAAAAGCAAGCAAATTATTTTTTTTTTAGATGCCATGGTTTATTTAAACAGAGTGATCCTTAAATTTTGTTTCTGTGATGATATGTACTCTATTTTAATTACAAACATGCATTTTTATTCAGATGTCTGAGTTACTGTTTTAATAAAAAAATCTATAATTAAAAAGTTTTCAATGGATTTAGGCGAAATTCAGCAGATAAACGTATTTTAGTAAATTGCAACGTTATGACGTAAATTTGGTCATTTTGTCGAAAATTGGGCAGCATTTTTTTTTTTTTTTTTTTTTACGTTTTCTCCTATAGTTAGGGTGAAGGAGGAAGACACTTCAGTGAGCTGCAGGTGGTGATTTATGGCGATGTGCCAAATGAAAAGAAGGACATTCCAGAGGCTGAGTGTGCGTGGACGCGTGCTCCTGCTGTTTGAACTTAATCGGAATGTTTTCGGGAGGGGGAGAAATATCCGTTTCAGCTTTACAGCTTTCAGGCTCCTTTTTTTTTCTTGGTAATAAATAAAAACCATAGTTGCTGCATTCACCATTGATCCATATTCGCATTTCTTGAATATAAACAGCAGACAATCGGAAACATGGTGTTGGGTGGGTCTTGATGTTCTTCATTTGTATCTGCTGAATTTTGTTCTGTGGGAATACGGAATGAGTTATACTGTGAATACATACAAAACTACATATTTTTGAGCTGAAAAAATAGGTCTACTTGTACACAGTAGCTAACGTGTGAACTCAGACGAAGACAATCAGACATATGGACGTCTGATTCCATAAAAAAATCAACCCACTTTTATTATACACGACAGATAAAAAAGAAAAAAACATTACATGTTTTTAAACATTATAAAGGAAAGCGGATTTTTGAAACACCATGACTTGATGATATTAATTTCTGAAAGTTTTTTTTTTTCGATTTTAATTTCTGAAACCTTTTTTTTTTTTTTTTTTTTTCAATTACAATACATTGTAACAGGATACCTGTGTGTTGTATCCCTTAGTTGTATGGCAGATTTTGAGTTGGCCGATATCCGCGATCGTAAGTGGTAGTTACATTGCTATTGTTGATGATGACAAGATAAATACTGGAGTAATGTAGAATGTTGCATAAAGTAAAAAAAAATCGCCCCCCTCCTCCCCCTTCGAACTTTTATGCGGTTATCATAGCTGATCAACCATTTCATTCCATGAACATCAGCACATTTCAATCATTTGACCATTGGGGTCTGACGGAATTCAGCAGTGCTAAGCGCCTAGCGCAACGAGAACATGCTAATTATGGACAGTTCTATTCCCTTCCCCCTATCATCCCTAATAATTGAGAGCGCATACTGTAGTTTCAAATATTCTGTGTATGAGCTAGTTTTCACGCTGTTCGTTATGTTTTTATTTTAGAAATTACTAACCCTTTCGAACTGTAGGTTGCAGAAACGTTTATGCTTTGGTTTTTTCCGTAAAAGGGGTTGGATTTTGGCGAAATTTTAGTATGCTGTTAGGTACAACCTAGGAACCTACCCTGTTGAAAATGGTCAAAATTAAATTCAAAGGCATAGATATAAGAGCAGTATTCATTCTCCAAGCTTGAAGCCCTACGTCCACTCTCCAGCTGGGTAAGTATGAAAGATTTGAGACTTGAATCCACCTGTGGGCATAACAAGCACATGCCCCATTTCAAAAAAGGGGGGGGGGAGGTTGAGTAAGTAGATAAGTGCTTTGCTTTGTCTCACGTTTCTTGTTTTCAGACATCACACTTTTTCACTTATGGATTTGCAACTCCACGTTTTGTCTTACATTTGCCCGAACTTTTCAGTGATCCACACAGCAGTACTTCAGAACTGCTGTTTGTGATGTACTCTGAGAGGCAAGCACCCCATCTCCCCTTTATGGGTCCTCCATGTTTTACCACCGTGTTTTTTTGGAGGAAATAAATCTCAGAGATTTTTTTACCAGTCCTCTGTTAGACGTGCGCCCTCCCCATTCTTAAATTCTGAATCTGCCCTCACTTTATTTTATAATAATTTCAGTTGTTATCAATAATAGTCTGATTACATGGAAGATAGTGCAGAATAAGTGATGCAGCTAAAATGACTGATTGAATTAATCATTTTCTGATTGAGGGAAAGGATTTTCTGAATAGCCTTGTGGTAATTGCATCATGATTCAATTTAGCATTATTGGGTAATTCGCCAATTAAAAACATTAAAAAGAAATGTAATGGGTAAAAAGCACACTCATTCATTTGCATCTTTCATCATTTTTATTACTTAAAACTGAAATTGCTTTTAAAAATAATTTGAGCATGATACTGTAAAGCGTAATATTCATCCTGGAATTTTTTGTATATGGCCTGGAAAAGGCCTGGAAAGTCCTTGAATTTTTTCCCCAAAAAAGAGTACGAACCCTGTTAATAAGAATAGTTAGAATCATTTTGTAAGTCTCGCATATGTGATGGATGCACATACTAAACTTTCACCCTCAGTCATAAGTGTCCCATATTTTTTTCCAATGTATCTTGGATCCCTAGCATAGGAGCACACGAACACCAAGTTTCTCCTCCGACATTCTCGTCTTGTACGAGCGGCACACGCGCCTTGGGCCTGGCGCATGCCCACCTGTCTGAGCAGCGGAGAACATCACCCAATCAGGCGTGGGACACATTTAACTTACTGTACATGTCCCATCTGTTTGGCGGAGCTTCTCCATCTGTACTGCGAAATGCTACGAACTTATGACTCGCCCTGGTATTAAGGAAAGCACTGTTTCTCCACTGATTTAATTCATTCAGATACTAAATAGTAAGAAAAAGCCATGTTTCATTTTGGTGATAAATATACTTCATTGGATCTTGACTGATGGAATTGTAAACAGTTGCTAGACTGGGTGTTAATATTTAAAAAGAAAGGGGGTTGGGGGGTAGGTATTTTTTTTTTTTTTTTTCAGAAGTGTTCTTTGTGAGATTGGGTATAATGCTAGAATTTACATATAAAGGGGCTGGGCAGTAACAGGTGTTATAAAACTTGAATCAGCAACACATGCTGGATCTTGTTGAGCAATTTATTAATTGTGAGGAACAGATGGTGCTTGGATGAAGTTAATACATACAGTAAAACCTCAAAGATCCGACATCGACGGGACCGGACGAGTGCAGGATTTATAAAAATTCCAGATTTCTGAAGCTATCCAAAAATTGCGTAACAGGTGTTATGTAAAGCACGTACTTACACGTAACAGGTCACTTTAATGAAAATTTGCTCGTCGACGCCTTATAAATATGTAGGAGTCGCGCTGCCGATCGCATTCTTCGCAATTTACGAAAAGCCGCCCCCCCCCCGTGGCTCAGTGGTGTAAGCGATGGCCTCTGATCATTCATCCATAAGGGGTCCGGGTTCGAATCCCGGTGAGTCGTGGATGTTGTGTTTGTCTTACGGCACTGGCTCTCTACCTTCCTTGGAACCAGTGACCCTAAATTAGGGACGGGCGACTGCTTATAGCCCATTGAGTTGCTCACGGTAGTCATTAAACCTCCAATAAAAATAAATATATGCGAAAAAAAATCGTTTTGGTGATGGAAAAAAGTTTTTGCGAAAATATTGGCGATTACCTTTTTGTACTATTTATTATGAAACTGTCAAAAAAAATTGAATTTGGCAAATGGTTAGGCAAAAATTTGAAAAAGCCAGAGCAACCGCTAGGGCTGGGCGATGTATCGATACATCTCGAAAACCCGATGCGAGTTTTCTATCGATGTTACGATTTTTTGGCTGACGAAAGTACAATAAATCGCGAAGGCGATTACCGCAATGCGTCGTGAAGGCCGATGTAGATGTCATTACACGATCGAATCCACATACTGCCACCACCAAGCAACAGATCATCATCACACGTTCAACACCCATTTGAAACGTCCACGCCGATTCGTCACCTCATTGGTCCACGTCGCTTCAGCACAGCCCAATGAGATGACAAATTTGAGAAACCGCCCAATTTTGCACGTAGGCGGCTATCGGCAATTCGCACGCTGAGATCGGATGATCTCGCGATGCATTGTTGAGACGGTACGTCGGGAAATTCCCATCGTTATTGGTGAAGCATCGGATGTTCTCACGAAAACGAAATCAGAAAAGTGCCAGATTTCTGAAGTTGCTGGTTTTCTGAATGCTATATTTTTGAGGTTTTGCTGTATTTCCATATTTCTGTTCTATCTGAATTTCAAAAGAAATGACACTCCAGAGGAACATATTTGATATGCACATCAACCCTTTCACAAAAAAGTAGATATGCAGAAATGCACTTTCAATCTGTAAGTCAGATGCCGTCTCAGTTTCTTTAAATCATAATTTATTTCAGGCCATGGTTTGTAGTACATATAATATGAATCTCACCTCAGCATAAGTAAATTCTATGCATACTCTAAAGCAAGGGAGTTCCAACACATGACATCCAAACATTCATCAAGCCAAAGATGTTTTTTCAGACTCCATTGTTTGGTACCAAAAAGGAGGAGAATGAGAGATAAAGAGTGAGCATCTATTTAATTGTGACACCTCTCTCTGTTATCAGAAATAGAAAATGAAACTTCTTTTTTTTTTTCTTTCTTTCTGTCTGACTGAAAATTTGAGACATGCCACAACATTGTTTAAGTTTAAGAGATAATAATGGTAAACTTATACTTTACACTGGACACCTATTATTGTTATGTAAGATATGATGTTTCTTAGTCCTCTGTTAGTAAACCTTGGTTGGCAGTGCTGTGTTTTTGTCATTCTTTGATTTTATGGTTGTGGCAACATTGTCTCAAGTGTTTGTAGATGAAAGGCATTGCAGAGAGAGTTGGATGTCATTTAAAAGATTTTGATTATATATGTTTTTCACAAATTATGCATGTTTTCAATGTGTTAGTTTTGTTCATTGCCATAAAACTGAATAAGAATCAACAATACAAAAGGAAACTTAAGTTGCTGATAAACACAATTTGAGTGAAAACTGGAAAGACACATTTCTGTTTACTGTTGTACATGCCATAGGGACATATTTGTTTCTGTTGCAAGTTACTTCATGGCACATCATACTTTTTGGCCTGAGGAAAATGGTCCATGGTGAGTTTGATGTTTTACACTCTTGCACTAAAAGAAATGAAAACCACACCACCACAAAATAGTGATTTTAACCTCCAGCTGACCCGTGCAGAGTGTAGCGGAAAATGTTCATGATAATAACCAGGAGTAAAAAGCAAATAGGACAGTATGGGGGCATATCAGCACTCCTTTTGTGGCTGAAGTGGCTGACCTGTTCACCAATGCCATTGGTGAAACATGTTGGTTGTCCCTCTTGTTGGTTCTTAAGGATCTTTGAACAAATGGCTTCCTCTTTCCATGGTGGCCAGCATCAAATGAATTGTAAATAATTCTTAATCAACTCACTCAACAACATGATGGTAAAACATTCCACCTTGTTGTGTAAGCTCTTTCAAATCCGGTGCATTGAACATGTGGAGAATTTGTCTTCTCCACATTAATTGATAAATTCAATATATTTTAGTTAGAAAATTGAAATTTTTATACAAACATTTTTACTCAAATATCCCATTCAATAACTCAAACACGTGAGCTACCCAAATATGACATCTCTAAGTTTCAAAAACATGCTGTAACGTCATTTTTGACATAATACAAGAGTCTTTCACAATAAAATTCTTCTTGTTTTTGATATAACTTTTTGCATGTTGTCTCCTGGTCTACGTGTGCAGCATAACAAGGAAATTCTTTAAAAACTCCAAAATCTTAATATATAAAAACTTTAAGCTAGAATTCTTAAAAATACAAAACTACCAAGGAAAGATGTTACATACACAAGCTGAGAAAACATACCTTTCACTGTGATGACCTTCGCTAAATGGGTATGTTGTATGTACATTGCTTTAGCCAAACCTTCGGTATGCATGTACATTGCTTTAGCCAAACCTTCGGTATGTATGTACATTGCTTTAGCCAAACCTTCAGTATGGTATGTTTTTGCTGCAAAAAATAAATGGTATTGTGTACAAATGATGTTATCTCTCTTCGTACCAAGTCAGATTCCTAGGGAATATAATAAAAATATTCTTACGAAATATGCAATTCATGAGGCAACCTTAAGGGTTGTCTTATGCTATAAACATGCTTTTGATTAAATATACATAATATCTAAGGTATTGTTTATCTGATATTGTCAAAGTATTTTGCACGTTGTTGCTCTGTGAGGCACGTGCTCCCGGCCCAAGAGGTCTTTTATGTTACGGGTTTTTGGTTAGTTATAGAAAAATTTTAGAAACAAAACAATTAGGTTATATATTTTCAGTTCTACATGTTAACTACAAAAATTAACTAATGCTTGCACACTAACTCAGTGTGAACATACATTAATGGACATGAAAACCAGAACACCATTAAAGGGCAATATGATTTTGTTGAAGTTTAGTTTAGCAATTATGACAACAGAAATAGAAAGAATATTTTTAAATATACATAATATCTAAGGTATTGTTTACCTGATATTGTCAAAGTATTTCGCACATTGTTGCTCTGTGAGGCACATGCTCCCGGCCCAAGAGGTCTTATGTTACGGGTTTTTGGTTAGTTATAAAAATTTTAGAAATAAAACAATTAGGTTATATATTTTCAGTTCTACATGTGGAACTACATGTAGAACTGAAAATATATAACCTAATTGTTTTATTTCTAAAATTTTTTTATAACTAACCAAAAACTTGTAACATAAAAGACCTCTCGGGCCGGGAGCACATGCCTCACGGAGCAGCAACGTGCAAAATACTTTGACAATATCCAGTAAACAATACCTTAGATATTATGTATATTTAAAAATATTCTTGCTATTTCTGTTGTCATAATTGCTAAGCTTCAACAAAATCAAATTGCCCTTTAATGGTGTTCTGTTTTTCATGTCCATTAATGTATGTTGACACTGAGTTAGTGTGCAAGCATTAGTTAATTTTGATTTGTTATGCCCTTTTGATATCTGATGTTTTTTTGTCAGTGAGCACCAGCTATACAGAGTCTGCTGTCATGAGAGAAGCAATTTTTGTGTCTTAGTAGTGAGATCACATTTGTTTTTCATGGACATCCTCACATGTATTCATCTCTTTAGTGTTACTCTCTGCTACACTTTTCCTCACTTTTTGTTTTATTATCAAGTTGCCCCTTAGTTTTCAGGGGATGGATTTGAATGTTTGTGTTTTCATGAGAATAATATATGCATTTGAATTAGAGATTGCAACACTGAGAGTCCAATTTATTAGAACCATATCAAAATATGACATCTTGATGTCTTTAATCCCATATGACTCTTCCCACCCACTGGCCTATAAATTAGCCCCCTTACGATTTTTGATCAATAGGGCATTTTCCCACTTGTCTTCTATTGGATTGCGTCATGAAGAATTTAATAGGATTTACCAGTTGGCAAGGCAATACGGCTTCCCTTGGCATAAGGTCTCCAACCTAATTCATCAGAAACTAAGAAGCATGACTACAACTTTACAACGAGATGTACGCAATATTCGCTATGTGGGTTCAATGAATTTCTACTAGCCAATTGTGAACATTCTGAAAAGATTCTGCAGGAAGGAAGTGATGGGTTTCGGCATCAAAACAACTAATGTTTTTGACCTGATATGGAAAGGCAGGGACTCTGTGCAATTAAAGAAACCCTGTGGGGTTTATTTAATCCCACTTCGTCCTACTTCCCAAGAAAACAAGTACATCTGTTACATTGGATCCTCTTTAAGGAATCTTGGATTACAAATGGGGGAACATGAATACTTGCTTCGTTCCAATACTATTTCAACATCATTAACTCACGAACGGAACATTTTACCCGGACTGGGATGGGGTTAGGATTCTTACATCTGCTAGTAATAAACAGACATTACTATTTACAGAGGCATTATACATTACATATTTTTTCTGAAGAGGATGAGGAAATGCCGATCAATATGAACTCTATTTGGCAAGGACTATTGACACGGTTAAAAACTTTTAACGATTACGTACTACCTTTGTAAAAATCTCTAGTTAATCATACTGTTATCTGGCAGCCTGAACTAGCCTTGCTATGCATTGTGGGAATTGTGGGGAGATAACTATATAATACTGTACCTGCACACCAGTGTTGCTGATTTGGCGTGATGATGTGATCTTCACGGCTGTGAGAGATCTTGCTTGTGTCTTTTAGTTGATTTTAAATTGTACTTCACGGCTGTGAGAGATCTTGCTTGTGTATTTTAGTTGATTTTAAATTGTAAATAAAATCGTTTTATCTCTGCAGTTTAACTCGGCTAAAGTGTTTGTGAATCGTGCTTCTGACAGCTATTGCTTGTACAATTTATTAGAACCAGCTACCATTTAACAATAGGCCAGACCTCCAGGCTTGGCCTTCAGAACAGCAGCAATTTGTGTCAGCATTGATTTAGATAATACTGGTTTATGTCTTGGTGATATCCGTGTGTGCAGATTGCTGTATGCTGGTGACACTGTCCTGTTGGCAGAGAGCCAAAGTGAGTTATAGAGTATGTTGTCCCGGATGTGCGAAGTTTGCGTGAAATTCAAACTGAATATAAATAAGGGAAAAACCAAAGTTATGGTTTTTGAGAGAGGAACTGGTAGCATTGAATGTAATGTAAGTGTAAATGGCACAGTGATTGACAAGGTGAGTGAGTTTGTTTATTTAGGAAGCATGTTTGACAGAGAGAACAAATTGGATGGTGAAATTAGTAGGCAAGTGAATTCTTCATTGAAAATCGTGGCTGCTCTGGGAGGTTTTCACAGGAATGATGGGCTCTCATGTCTATGTATGAAAGTGTAATTGTTCCTACTCTGATGTATGGCAGTGAAACCTGGGTACTACAGAAAAAACATAGGAGTTGTTTGTGTGCTGGAGAAGTGCGTTACTTACGGGGTTGGCAAGACATGTTCTGATTGTGTGATGAATGTAGAGGCATTGCAGTTGTGTGATGTGAAGCGAAATGTTGTTAGCAAGGTGGAGACTAATATGCTTTGGTGGTTTGGCCATGTTGAAAGAATGAGTGATGAGATGCATACTAAGAAAATCTTTTTAGCCCAAGTGGCGGGAAGGAAAGGTAGAGAAAGGCCAAGGAAGTCATGGGAGGATCAGATTCAGGAGTGTCTGCATGAGAAACAAATAATGAGTATGAAGTATTGAAGATCTTGTGTATGGTGTGTAATGGATGTCAGTGAAGCCAGAGTTGTATGTCAAGATCACTGTAAATGGGGAAGTTTGATACGGCAACAGTAAGTAAAAACTATCTACTAGTTTGTATTTCTTTTTGGAGCTAACCTCTGAATCTCAGAGAACAGCTTAGTGACAATAGGCCAGACTTCCAGGCTTGGCCTATGTATGTTTGTGTATGTATTGATTTGGTTAAGTTTTGGTATTGTTCTAGTGAAATGCTGCCCCACATATATCAAGTGGCATCATCTAATTGATGCAGATGATATGGCAGTGGAGGTGCAGGTATCTGATGTATCTGATGTCCCACAAATGCACCATGTAATTGAGGTGGCTAATGAGAAGCAAAGGGGAAAAGGTGCTCCATCATGATCCTGAAATCACTCTGAGACATTGTGGCATGATGCATTATCCTGTTGGAAACATCCATGACCACAGTGGTAGAGAGTGACCCTGGTTTGATGTACTTAATAGTAATTATGTTTAAATACATTTGGGCATTCAGACTGGATCCACTGGAATCAAGGTTCCTAAAATCTCCCATGAAAGCATGGCACTCACCATCACACTGCCTCCACCAGCTGGGAGAGTTGTGACTGTGTAAGATGGATCGTGCTCTTGTATTGTTGTCTCCAAAGTCTTGCTCTCCCATTAGCATGGCGCAATTGAAAATGGGATTTGTCAGGCCATAATAACCCTTTTGCAATGTTTTTTTTTTTTACACCATTTTTTTTCACCTAGATCCATTATTGCATCTTTTAACTGAACTTTAGGCTGAGTTTTGTAATGCCACAACTTAAAGCCTACCATTAGAGTGTTTACAATAACATTACTTCCTAAAGAATAAGCAATTTGATGCCTTTTAATGGAAAATATTTTTCATGTTTTACTAACAGAGATATGTGTGTTTTCTTTTTCATATAACATCTGGGGAAAAGCTGTACACCAGGAATCACATTTTAGTTCATTAAAGGTAAAAATAAAATGCAAAAATGATCACGTTTATTTGCATGATGTTTTTTCTTTGCTAAATGAACCACAATTTAAAAAAATATAATTTTAGCCAATGTATAAATAAAACACAAGCAAAAACATGAAAATGTATGCTGCATTTTCATACAGAAATGAATGTAATTGCAGGTCAGGATTATTATTTGCTAATCTGTGCAAAAGTCCTTGATTAGCATATTTATGAATTATTTATTTATAAAGTAAATCAATTAATTATGAATTATTTATTTATGAAGGAAATCAATACAAAATGCTTTGTTTTGATTCATAAATTAAGCATAAAATAATGTTTCTGCAACACAAAAGGTAAATGTTTTATTAGTATGACATGAAATAATTGTCATATTAAAGCAGCAAGAATAATCCTAATATGCTGCAGTTTTGGAGAAGTATTTGGTCAAATCATATTTCAGTGTTTCCATCGCATGAAATACTTAAGCGATTTAAGACTTAATTTAATTTATTTTTCAGCCTTATTTCAATACAGTGATAAAACCGTGAATGTTAATTTTAAAATGTAAATTACAACGTGAAAAGCTGGGAATAATTTTTTTAAAAGTATGTTGCCATTCACTAATGATGTGTTTACCTTAATTATGTACATTTCACAATATTTATACTTTTTTCTCTCTCTCTCTCTCTAATGTATTGATAATATTTCTACAAGTGTTCTCAAGAAACCCATTATGAGAGAGTTGTAAGATGATTACTCTCATGTTAATAAACAGTAGAATACCAGTAAGTATCAGTATAAATTGCTGTCTATAATTGCAGTAGAATATGCATATAAGGAGCCTATATTTAGTGAGATTTAACTAGCAAAACAGGAACTTTTGTTCGGTATAGTGTTAATTTAAAGCTAAGCAAAATTTAATGAAATCCCCAGATTTTACAAGGGAAAAAAAGCTAAGGTGAACACTTTTGAAAACCGAAGTAAAAAATTTAATGAAATTCCATATTTAACGAGGGAGGGGGAAATCTGCACGTTGCTTGGATTGGAGGAATAAAAATGATGGTATACAGGAGGAAATTATAACAATGCATGGGGATTCTTGTGTGCTAGTGGGAAAACACTAATAGAAAAGCAGTGGGAAGGGAGTAAGTACATAAATTCTCAACAGGTGAGTTGTGCAAGACACTCCGTTCTCCATCCACTCCAAGGGGTGTATTGTGTCAGCAGAGTTGATATTGTAGGCCACCTACTTCCAAGGCAAAAAATTGATGTGCTGCACTCGTGCACATGTAAGTGCATTTCTGGGTGACAATTGCAGGGAGGGATAGGGCAGTAATGGAATAGGGATTGTCACCAGAGGGAAAACAGGTGATAAAAATTCCTGGAATTGTGTCCATTGCCCCCTTTTACCCTCAAAGTGAGAGGTGCATTGAGAGGTTCGGAGCTGCTTTTGCTTCATGTATGTTGTGTAGTTAAGTATCGGTCAGTCTGATGTGACCATCAAGTTGAATATACAGGGTGTTCGGAAAATCACTGTGCACCTAAGCTATACACTTAGAAAAAATGTTCGAAGTGATCTCCACGAGCGTCGATACAGCGCTGAACCCGTTTCAGTTTATTTGCAAACACTTGCGGCAGCTCTGCTTGTGAGATGTTTCTGATTAACGTAGTTATTGCAGTTTGTAATTGATCAAGCGTGCGTGGGCGATCACGATACACAGCAGATTTTGCTGCACCCCACAGAAAAAGTCTGGTGGAGTAAGGTCCAGGGAGCGAGGGGGCCATAGGTTTTTTGAGATGACACGTTCGCCGAAAACCTCATTCAGAAGTTTCATAGAGGTGTGAGCTGTGTGCGTAGTAGCGCTGTCTTGTTGAAACCAGCTGTAGGTGATTTCGTTTTCTTCAAGGTGGCCGATGAAGTCGTGGAGTATGGAACAGTAATGTGCACTATTCACGGTGTCCTGAAAGAATAACGGCCCGACAATGCGCCGTCGGGATAGCGCAACCCACACTCCGATTTTCTGGTCATGCAAGGGTCGTTCCGACATAGCATGAGGAGTCTCTGTGGACCACAATCGTGTGTTTTGTGCGTTAACATACCCAGAGAGGTGGAACCACGCCTCATCTGTAAAGAAGGTGACATCAAGAACAGCAACAGTTTTCGTTTGAATAAAATTGTTAAACCATTCACAGTACCGGAGTCGTTTTACATGATCCGCCGGTTGCAATTGTTGTACCGCTGTTACTTTGTATGGGTAGAGGTGCAATGATTCTCTCACCGCTTTATGCGCTGTCGCAAGCCCGATATTTTCCTCTTGCGCCAACTTGCGCAATGATTTTGATGGACTCCGCAGCAGGGAGTCAGAGATGTCCATCAACTTCCCATCGGTAAGTTTAGTTGGTCTCCCGCTTCGTTCGGCGTCGAGCACTGAGCCTGTCGCACGAAATTTCTCAATAAGTCGTCGAACTGCATTACGATGAGGTACAGGTGTGGCTGGGAATTCGGCAGCAAATTGCTGCTGCACTAAATCGGTGTATTCATTGCCTTCTCGAAAGACGTATTCAACCAGAAACACACGTCCGCAATTGAAAGAACCATAGTGCGAAAAACTGAACAACAACAGCACACATGATAACTTTGATACTTACAGTAACAACGACTCGTCTCTGTTGACCTCTGGAACTCAACTGCCGCAATGCGGCAACCGACGCTTCGAGCAGCTTGTTGCGCATGCGCAGTGAGCCCCATGGGTTCCCGCGATCAGCTGCGACTGGGAGAATCCACTTTATTACGTTCCGGTGACACATACTGCACTTGATAACTGCGAAAACAAAACGGTAGCCTAGGTGCACAGTTACTTTCCGAACACCCTGTACTTGAAAGATTTACTTGATTAACTATAGTATTAATGTAGTTTATTAATTAAATCTTTCAAGTACATTTAACTGTTATGGATGCTATAATATTAGTGTAAATGTATATTATCCACTATGTATATTTTTACATAGTGTGAATTTTCACCCAAAAACAGATTTAGTGAGCATCTGGATTTAACAAGGGTTTTTGTTGGTCCCGAGCTCCTTGTCATAAGCGAGTTCTAGTGTATGTATGTTATGAAACATTTATCTGTGGGTTATATAATAGATTATGGGGGTGAAATATTGCAGATATGTTTCTTTTCCAAAATAAAGAAATTCACAGAGTATTTGTTTGGGAATTAAGTTTGGGAATTTATACAGCTTTCTCACTCTACATCTTTCTCCCCCTACAGCTAGAGTACATTTGGGGAAAGTCCATAGACATGGTCAAATCTCTGTGCATAAACATTGGCATGCTTACACACAGATTAAATTACATAATAGGAATGAAAGTAAATATTATTAAACACTGTAATTCGGTCATGTACCTATAGCTGTAACACAATTCAAGTTGTGAGTACAAGCAACTAACACTGTTTAGCTGCTACGAGGGCAGATCAAAAAATTAGTTACACTGTTGAATAAAAGAAAAACAAATAAAGGGATATACTCAGGATATGTATGTTGGTTTAAAGGTACAACATTTATTCATTTTTTGACATAATCACCTAAGGACTCTAAACATTTATCAGAACATGTGATTAAAATTTTCATACCTGTACAGAAAAAGTCTCCTCCAGTTTGGTTCAACCAGTTAAGGACCACAGTTTTCACAGCCTGATTGGTTTGGAATTGTTGTCCACTAAGGTCCTGTTTCATTTTACCGAACAAATGGTAGTCGCACAGGGATAAGTCGGGGCTGTGTGGGGTGTGGTGTGGTGATGTCGCGCAGCAGAATGACACCTTTGCTCAACTTACCCCCGTTTTTCTGTCTTTAATTGCCTTTCGCAAATTTCATAGCATTTGGCAATATGAGTTGGCATTGATAGTTGTCCCTTTTGGCAGAAATTCTGTGTAAACAACACCTACACAGTCAAAGAAAGCGGTCGCCATGACCTTCCCCGCAGACGGTTGGACTTGGCACTTCTTCTTTGTTGAAGAGGTGACATGCTTGCATTCCATGGACTATTGTTTGGTTTCAGGGGTGAAATGGGGAAACCACGTTTTGTCACCTGTGATGATTTGACGAAAAAATTGTGACCTTCAGCAGAATACCGTTGCAGAAGAGCGAAAGGAAACATTGGTTCCTGTGCTGGTCAGTGAGTAAACGTGGCACCCAGCTGCTCATGAATGATGGAATGCACAGTCCCATATGAAATGTCTAACGTACTGGCAATTTCCTTGATTTTGATGCGCCTTATATCCTGTATCATGTCGTCAACCTGCTCCGGAGTGCTGGATATTGATGGTCTGCCTTCGCTGTATTCGACTGTCAGATTTGTGCAACCCTTTTCAAATTGTTCGCACCACTTTTCAATGGCCGGGTGAGACATGGCATTTTCCCCGTATACAGCACAGATTATACAATGGATGGCAGTGCAATTTAGGCGCTTAGCCCTCAAAAATTGATTGGTTCCTCGCACTTCCAGTATGGAGTAAGAATTCGGTTGACGCGCCATTACGAACTGCCTCCTACACACTCCTTATGCAGTTACTGAACTAAAACACCTCCTGTCGGCAGCTCTGACATACTGTCTACTTCGCTCCCAAGCACACATGGTCTGACTGCAATCCCACTCCAGATGACGCTAAGTGTAACTTACTTTTTTTATTCACCTATGTAGTTAACCATGATTTCATTCATAATTGCAGAGATCTAATGCAATTAGAACAGCTCAGATGTTAAACATGTTTTACAATGGGATATCTCTAAAAGGTTAGTTACATTATGTGTTTTTTTATTTGATTTTCTGAGTCTCTGTCCAGTGCTGATGTACATTGCTGTTTTGAACAAATATAGGTTTAAGCATTGATTCAAATTTCACAAGAACCTACTGATAAAAAAGGAGAAGAAAAATTTATTTGCACAGCAACTGAAATATATTAGTAATTATAGAAGTAGCCATTATAAAACAAAGAGTAATATTATTTTCACTTTATGCAGAGATAACTAGATTGAATTCATATTAAAAATGTTTTGCTCTTTCTACAGGTTTATTCAGAAAATATATATATAACTTATGTATATAAGTATTTCTCGATATATCTAGATGGAAAAACGTGTTGAAAAACATATTCGTCTTTAGTTAATATCCATTTAACGATAATGGCTTAACTGTTGTAACTTATTACATGTTATTTTTCTTTTGCGTCAAATGCATTTCTCGATTGGAAAATACTATAATTAACTGCAAGAAATTAGACAGACAAAATTCATAATGTACCTTTTTGGTTGTAACAGTTGTTGGCCCAGTCATCAATCAGTGTGCTATCTTTCGCTCAGTTCTTGAGTTTAAACACTTCAAAAACAGTAAGTACATTCTTCATGGAGGTGTACGTACTCACTGATCACAAAGTTAAAAAAAGGGGAGGCGTGCCATGGAGGAGCTTTCTTCAAGTCTATTTTGGACTAGAATACTTTTAAGTCTGAAATTCAAAAAAGTCAACAGGGGTTAGAGGGCTCGGAAATCAGTTAGACCAGTATAAAAGAGTATGTTTTAAAACAACCGCAATTGCTCCATGAAGAGTAGTCATGACAAAAACAAAGTACTAAAATGAATTTAAAATGTTAAAATACCTTAGGAGAGACTTGCGTTCTTGTGACAAGTCACTAAAAGTACTCTTGATTTGCGTTTTTTCATGTGCAAAATTTTTCAAATGACTCATACTGGTACATCCTGTCTTAACCCTTTAAGCAGCCGATGTATCTGAATCAAATAGTACCCAAAATGTTCTGCGCTCCTCAAACAGAAATGGTCACATAGCGAACCGGGCCTTTCAAAAACTACTTCCAAACAGTTCCTTCACTTTCTCATTTCAGCAGTACCGACCATAAACCTGTCAAAAATGATTATCTGTTCCACAACACTTCCAATCCGCGGAAAGATGGAGTTGGGCTTGTTCGCCAGACACCAAAAAATGATGGCAAGGGGCTAGTTCTGCTGACACGAACATCGTGCCACTGGGTAGAAACTAGTGACTCGAACATCTTGTCTCTCCCCTTTCTTAGGTTTGTCGCTATTGTTATAGCCCTTTTAGCAGGTAATCAGTCAAAAAGGATTAATGTCAATCTTCCCCTAATTTACCACACTGAATAACAAAACTAATGGGAAAGCAAGGCTTTCTGATGCTCAGGTTCAGCACTCGTTCCAGCCGTGTTTGGCACACTTCTCAGACAGCGGATATATTCATTGGAGCTGATTTCAGCCCATTTTGCTAACCCCTACTTAATTCGTTCCAGCCGGTTAAAGGGTTAAGGTATTTTAATGTTTTACAATTCCTTTTAGTCCTTTGTTTTTTTGTCATGACTACCCTTCTTGGAGCAATTGTGTTTATTTAAAAGAGACTTTTTTCTACTGGTCTAATGGATTTCCAAGCCCTCTCACCCCTGTCGACTTTTGAGATTTCAAACTTAAAAGTATTCTAGTCCAAAATAGACTTAAGAAAGCTCCTCCATGGCCCCCCTCCCTCCTTTTTTAACTTCATGATCATTGAGTATGTACACTTCCGTGAAGAATGTACTTACTGTTTTTGAAGTATTTAAACTCAAGAACCGAGGGAAAGATAGCGTACCGACGACTGGGCCAACAACTGTTACAACCAAAAGGTACGTTACGAATTTTGTCTATCTAATTTCTTGCAGTTAATTATAGTATTTTCCAATTGAGAAATGCATTTGATGCAAAAGAAAAACAACATGTAAAAAGTTACAACAGTTAAACCATTATCATTAAATGGATATTAACTAAAGACTAGTAACTTATGTAGTTGTGAACTTTGTACACAGTTTTTTGAGAATGTATTGTGTTAATCCATTAACAATTTTTTCTTTAGTTTCATTAGAAGTGAGAGCTTTCTTTCACAACAATTTTGCTGTCATTAATAATGTTTATGCAGCTAATTAGCTAATGTTTTTTTTTTATTAAAGATCCAGTTTTGCCATCATATGATTAGGACTGGTATTTTGCTTTTTTTAATGTCAGTTATGTAAAAGTGAATATTATTCTAGATTTAAGAAGCAAATTCACTTTGAGCTTGTTTTCATAAATAATTAATACTTTTTCTAGAATGTTTTCTGTAGACTCAAGAAATTTACTGTTATAATGACTTACTACTTTGTTAACATTTAATGAATTCTACCTTAGAATCTGTGTTACTTTGTTTCTGTTAGAGCACCAATTCTTAAACTGGGTTCCCTTACCCCCAAGGGGTACCACACCCATTTATAATTTTAAGTCAAATTAATAAAAATGATCAATGAGTTTATTTTAGCTGGGGTGTGAATTTACCATAGTTCTCTGCAGGGCAAATGGGGAATCTAAAAGAACCCTTGTATTATAGCAGCAATTTTTCTTCATCTAGAAAAGTAAATGATTTTTATAACCTCACCATAAATGACACCTTTGCAAAATTGTCAGGAAGTGCAAGATATGTCAGCCGTTGTGTGAAATTGGTTGACACCAGCAATAAATCAAATCATTGGTAATTCTCATACCAGGTGCAATTTGAAATTTCATCACTACACTATTTTTAAGAACTATGCATATTAATTTATTATGAGCGTAACACACCTTTCTAATGCACTATGGCTTTAGAACATGGGACTTTGTGGATTTGCTTTTTTGTGTATATTTAACACCAAAGAAAAATTATAAACTGTCAACGAACACCATGCAATGATCAACCACACTGACATCAAAGGAAATAATTTTTAGTTTAATGTCACAAATGAGGAACAAGTTCTGTGCACAGTCCTGGAGAGGCCAAGTGACCACAGATCTTGCTTTGTCTGAGCCCACCTACAGTGTTGTCAAATCTGCTGAAGATGTTCTGTCATGTTGCTGCAGACAGTTGTGGTGTATGAACAAGTCCTCTGCTGTTGTAACACAGACAGTAAATGTACAGCACATTGCACTGGGCTGCCAGAGGCATTCTCTCTTATTCAAATCCACTGTTACTTGCTCACTGTTGCATTGACCTAATGATGTATGACTGTTCTCCAATCACCACAGGACATGTGCTCACTCCCTATGTTTTGTTGCATCATCCACTCACTGTATCATCTTACTACTACTGCTTATCCACATTCCATAAATTTGGTAGTTTTGCTGATATACTTCTCCTCCAAGTACAGTCTATCATTCCGTGCTGAAAGTTTGCTAGATTACTTCGTTTTCCCATTAAACTTTCACCTATGGATTCTGAACTACTAGTGAGAGTGTTCCCATTAATTTGATTACATATTCATAAAGACGATACAGTGAATGATGTATCAGTCTATTTGTGTAAAATGGTGTACCGGTTCTAATAAATTGGACACATAGTGTAAATGCCTCCCATTTATCAGCTAACTGTGTGTCAGTTCAGTAAGCAAGTAACCCTGCAATTGTCATCATGCAGCATTTCTGGCAAGGTCTTCTACTAATTCATATGTATAAAAGAGGGTTGAAAAGTTTCTATCCTCTCATAGAGGGAATGTTGGTTGTGAAAACCCATTTATTTTTCAACTCAACATAGCCTTCCCTTCGAATCAACACACTTTCTGGCATGAACCACTAGGTTTCGTAACACACTTTCTGGCATGAACCACTAGGTTTCGTAACACACTTTCTGGCATGAACCACTAGGTTTCGTATTTTTCAACTCAACATAGCCTTCCCTTCAAATCAACACACTTTCTTTTTACATGTATTGTGATTTATAGGTTTAAATTTTGGAAGAATGCTTATGGCTCCCAGGTTTGAAGAATCATTGAACTGTAACAAAAATCAAGTTCTGTATTGTTGTGTATAATAATTTTTGCTGTAGATATCTCCCCCTCCCTAGGCATGGTTGAAGTGACAAGTTGTCTGTACTCTCACTTCCCTCCAAAGCAATTTTGATGTGTTTTATAAGCCCTTTGCAGCTTTTTTCTTTCTTTTTTTTTCTACCCACATAAAAATGCAACTGCAGCAATTTTGAAGATTTCCTTCAATTTTAATAGTGTAAGGCATAAATGTTGGAGTCTTATATTTGAATTATATTTTAAAGGCAGTTAAAATGTGTGTGTATGTGTGTTTCTAGTAAAAAGGTAGGAAAGTAATTTGTAATAACTCAAAACATGTGACAGTGGAAACAAAAAAGTAAAACTGAATAAAAAATAAGACCTATATGCATAATAATAATAATAATAATAATAATAATAATAATAATGCCTTATTTGTTCTTTAATATTTTCTGTAATAGTGACAGGCCATGAGCAGGTAGTTGTACAATTTCAACTGTTGTGAGGACTGCATTTTCACATTGTGTGAAGCAGGGATGCCAAAACTGGGAAGCTTGGAACTTTTTGTGCCTCCAAACAAACAAAAATTGGGATTGATCTATATTCCTCATTTTCTCAAGAAAGCCATAAGTCTCTATATTTCTTTTTGAAAGTCGCAAGTTGAACCTGAAGCTGTTCAGTTCTTCCATTAAAGCTTTTACAAGAATTTTTGCATTTGGATGCCCTTACTCTGGAGTATTATTATCAGTGACCTTTGAAATCATTTTAAAAAGCCATATCATGTGAAGTTTGTTTCAAGCATACCAAGTTCTCATCCTTGTTATGGAGTATTATTTTTCATTAGCCACTCATTTGCATAGAGTAAGTTGGTCTCCAGTAGTGTGTTTTTATCATTTTCATCAGTAATTTTGTATCATGTACAACTTAGTGACCACTGAATTATATTAAGTACTGTGTTGGATAACTTTGGGTCCAGATAATTGTGTGAATCTGTTGTCATAGAAATTATGAGCTCATAAACAGCTATATGGTGATAGTGCCAGTCTCATGGACTGCAGAGTATCCCTGAGTCACCATGAGGCAGATTGCTCACACTAGTTGGTTTTTCATGCTAAACAGAATTTATATCTGAAGAATTGGCAGGCAAGGTAAAGAACAGTGAAATCTGCTAAATGTTCATCAAGCCATGTCTGCATACTGTAGACATGGTGTATTATTCTGTTGAACAAGAGAATAATGGATAGGTGTGCAAGTTTTAGATAGTTCTTTACAGAAAGTGGATACGAGATACCATCGAGGCACGTTAATTGTGTATTCATTAAAACACCACTAGTACTCCAAATGGTCCCATCATCAGGCGGATAAAAGTAAAACTATAAAAGCTACACTACATCTAGAAAATAAATGGTACAACTACATCATGAACTGTGATGGTATAACTACATCAAGTGTATAGGCAGACTCAGTAGCTTTTACACTAAATACTTCAAAGGATCAATGACATCATCCTGCTGGAAATGTGTATTAACATCCTGCACACTGGCTGCTAGTATAACAGTTACCAGTGTCATTTGCTTATTGACCTGCATGAGATGTTATTATTTGCTCACCCAGTGCATCCACAGCCAGTTCACTAATGGGTAGTCCATATAATGCCCAGTTCTTTTGTCAGCATGTGTTGTCATTTACTACTTCAGCACCTTTCACACATGCTGCCTTTGAGATTGAGGTCCCTGCTCTCTTTATCCCAGCAGCCATTCCTCTTTAAGAGCTTATCACATCAGTTCACTTCTTTAACTTTTGTGTCATTAAATTCTGTCCCCACTAATTTCATATATCTTGAGCTATCAGAGTTGGTTACTGTTGTGTGATAAGTCTTCTCTACTTTATTTATTTTGTTTCAGTGTTTAGCAGCTATAATGAGCAACTATTGAGAGCTATAAGCAGTAGCCTATCTCTGATTTGTTGGGTGACTAGTTCCAGGGAAGGGAGAGAGCCAGCAATGTAAAACAAACACACCACCCATGCCTCATCTGGGACTTATACCAAACCTAATTTGGATGACTAGACAGAAACTTATGCCTTGCCTACTTGGGCGTCAGAGTGTAGCATTTCACATTTTAGACCAGCACAGATGTGGGTCATAATTCATGTCAGCCACTGAGTGCACTGCATTGATGAAATCTCTGTCATCTATCACATTTCTTTGTATCAATTGTGAGTAGCTAAGTTTTATAGTAGAAACAGCTCGATTTTCCTTGTAAATACAGTCAGCATGTAAGTCCGAAATTGTATCTACTGGTACCTTTTTTTTTTTCTTTTCAAAGATAAAAGATAATCTCAAAACAAGGAAAGGTTTGCTCAAAATGGTACATCTCTCTCTCTCTCACACACACACTATATGTTGTGCTTGTACATTTTTTTTTTATTTTGCTCTTACATGAAAAAAAACCTTTTTAAACTGGTTAGAGTTTTCTAAACAATAAGGCACTTTACTTCATGCTTTAAAATGTACAGGCACCATGAATATAAACCAAGGAAGTAAGGAATCAGCCATGCTTGAATGCATCATCACTGTGCTAGATACTTCTCATCTACAAAAAACAGTAATAAAAGATCACATTTATACCAGTCAGCAGCAAACATAAACTTTGAATTTTCACATTATGAATTTACATGGAACATCATGGGCATATTTAGAGGGGAGACCAATGGGGGCCTTGGCCCCAAAAAGATTTTCATTTTTTAATGTTTTGGGTTAAAATATGACTTGCATTTTTTTTTCTAATGTATTAACCTACATTAGAAAAAATGCTTTAATTTTTTCTTCTACTTTTCATTAACTTGTATTTTGTTCTGGTGGATTTCAAAAATTTCCATCTTCGTTGCGCCCCCCCCCGGGAAATTTTGTTATCTTATACACCCCTGTGGAGCATGGTAGTTTTACATGAACAGTGAAAAAATGGGTGCTTGCTGTATTACTTGTACATTGCTACTGTTATCTAAGGTAAAGCTTTTGAAAGTTGCCTGCATTATATTTGAATATGTTTAAAAAATAGCTGTTTGTAAAAAAATTAAATTCCTGAGTACAAGCCATAATGCCAGTTTCAAATGCAAAAGATTTTCCACAATCTGTTTTATGCTTTAAAAATTCCCATTTTATTAGGTCCTCTGCTACCAGCATATTTCATTATTCTCAGAAATAGCAGTATTGTAGAAGTAATATTGTGTTCAATTTTATGCAAAATGACTAATAAAATGATGTACCACACAATTGAAAGTGTATTTGCACTTATTGAACTTTCAGCAGGTTCTAGAAAAATGCAAGGGAAAAAAAAAAAAGATGAATTTACAATTTATTGGGAAAAGCACTGAGGATGAACTTGTAAAGTTGCATGTTTGAAATACATAGTGGGCATGCATAATGATGGAGTATTTTGCTAATACAAGGGTTTTCATAGAGATGATGGAGTCAGAGGAATGGCTTTTATACATTATTTTACTTATTCACCCCCAAGATCAACATACTTCTGACCCCAATGTTCCAACTTCTTTAAGCCTTCCAAATAGAAATCTAATGGTTGTGCCTAAAATCACGTGTCAACAGCTGATGTGGCATTGGAAATGGGCAACAATTTTATTCTCTTCAAATATTTCTTCAGTTTGAAGAACAAATGATAATCAGACTTGCCAAATCCAGTGAGTAAACAGCATGTTTCAACATTTCAAAGTGAATTTCACAAAACTTAACATGCATGATGCCAGGCTACCAAATCAATGTCCTGCAAAAACAGAACATCTTTTGGCAATTCCCCCTCTGAATTTTGATTTCAGTTAAGTTTGTTCAGAAGAAGTGTATAATGCATTGCTGTGATAGTGACATCCTTTTCCAGGTTGTCCTCTGACTTGCCTGTTCTTGTCCCAGAACATAGACACCATAACCTTTGCTGCTGACCTTTTGTACTTGAAACATTTTTGGGTGAAGGAAACTTCTGTATCTCCATTATTTGGATTGTTCCATGGACTCTGGATCCTACAGATTTATTTACTTTTTATCCAAGAAATAATCAAGCCAAGAAAATGTCCACATTCTGCTGAAAACCCAGCAACATTGTCTTAGCTGCTGTAATCCTATGACCCTTCTGATCTGCAGTCAGGCATTTTGGCATCCATTTGGCTGAGAGCTTCCTTGTGCCCAGCACTTTGTGGATGAAGAATTCAACATGTTCAAGATACATTCCAAGAAGCTTGGCTGTCTGTCTTGCAGAGATTCATCGATCTTCCAGACTCGTATACAGCATCCACATTTTGTGAACGGTGACCACAGCAGGCCTTCCTGGATGGTCTTCACCCTCAGTGCTGAAATGTCCTATCTTAAAAGTGCCAGCCCAGTTTTTAACTGTAGAATAGGAAGGACACTGATCACATAATATCCAACATTTCACTGTGAATTTCTTTCACTGTCTTCTAATTCAGGAACTTAATTACCATTCTGCTCTCCTTTGCTGTGATGAACCCTACTTGAGAGGACATCTTTACTTCAGATCTGAAAGTTAAATGATTATTCATGTCACAATGGGATCAAAATTGGTCAGCACATATTACGAGATTTATACTTTCATGTGACATATGTTTTATTTGTGGGGAAAAGAGGAAGCTGTGTGTGTGTGAAAGCAAAATACTTATCATCACAACATCCCCTTATTTGATTAGGAAAATTGAAATAACTACTACCCTGACAGGTAAAGGAAACACTGTGCTTTGTATGCACAATTATTGTACAAATAGGTCATCTTGCACAATAATTGCTTAATAATAAAAGCATAATTTCATGAAAAGTGTAATCTAGAATTTAAAGCAATCCAATTGAAAAATGTATGATATGTTTTCTTAGTTCTCTGTAAAGTTGGAAAATATATATGCTTTTAAGTGCTTCATTCTTTAAGATTTCAGTTATTAGGACAACTGGTTTCATTTTTGCAATAAGTTAAACTTTGATAGGAATTATTGTTGCTAGCTCTTTTAGAATGTTCATAAACAAACTTAAGTCACCAGTTTCTTTTTAAATCAAAAGTCATTGCCCAGTTTCACATTAAATTGAACTTCGGTTGAGAAATTTTATTAGTACAGCATAAATAAATTTTAAGCTTTTAATTTGTTTCCAAATAGTCCTGTCTTATTTATATGAAGTTACTTGGTACCCAGGGTTGACTGGGTGGTTGCATAGTCAGGGCTTGATCTGATTGTTCACATAACCTGTTTTTCATGTTAGGCACTGTATGTGACCCAAAACGGCTGAGAAAACTGTGAACCATTCATGTATATGTTTGTAGTGATTAGTTGATGAGTGCTGAAGAGAGAGAGTTACCTTTAGTGACTTCAATAAGTGTCCCCTCAAATTTGAATGGTGCATTGCCATCAGCAGCACTAGATTCTCTTATCTCTTCCACATTTTTGATCTACTCTCTCTTTAAATCTGTTAAAGTCACTCATAACTTGTTATGGCATCTAGACTTAGCCTTGTCATTTGTGAGTATCAGACCAGCAGGCATGTCACACTTCTTGTTTTCAAGTCACAGTATAAAACATTGTTCCATATTGTCAAGTTCTGTTACTACAATTGATTGCATTGGTACTAAACCCACTGAAAATTCTAGCCTTAAGGATTGGCATGATTATCATACAAATAACACCATAAGCAAGGGTGATTTGTACTAGTGCTTATGAATTATGCTTGATTTCATACTTTTTTTTTCAAATGCCAGCATTTGCCTTATTTAGTGGTGTGTTTCTTCTAGCATGTTGTTATGATATTGAGTAAAGGTAATTTTCTGAACACAATTTCAAAATGAAATTGTTAAATTGAAACTGCCACAGAGCAGTCTTCCTAATCTGATTAATTATACTACCCTTATCATTATTTAAGTATTTAGACCTCCAAGCAGGCTGACAGTGAAGTTTAGTTTTATTATGTGATAAACGGTGAGCTAATTATGCAAGGCTAACATATTTTGGCCTGGAATTTAATTTCATGCTGGTATTTAATTGGGTCAAGTATATTTTTCCCTCAAGCTAGGTGGAAGTAATACTTTTGCAGTTAGACTGTTTCTTCTATCTGTGCATCTCTTAGTCCTATCAGGTTTGTTATAGGACAAAGGAAAGTCCATGGACTCAGAAGATGGCACTTTTGCATTTGCAAGTGTTCTAGCAGCTCTGTGCTCAGTATTGATGTTTTTGCTTTATATATTGATTGATATCTACCATCATGTTATCGTTATTATATTATTAGAAGATTCTTAATTATTGTTAACAATTATTAGAAGATTCTTAATTATTGTTAAGAATCTTCTAATAATTGTTATTGTTAAGAATCTTCTAATAATTGTTATTGTTAAGAATCTTCTAATTAGAGGATGGCAAATTAGTTGACAGCTTTCCTTTGGAAACAAAATAGAACAGTTTTATTATGAAACTGAAGAGAAATAAACAAATATTATAATGATGACTATAGTTAAAATAATATACGATCCACGACTATTAAAAATTAATGATAAATACAAACTTAAATCCATCAAACATTCCATTTTTTAGTCTTTATAAGCAAACATGAAGCAAGGAGTAAATATCCAGTACTCCATACTAAAAGCACTTCCAACGGGAGCATCTCACTTCAAGAATCGCTTCTGTAGCACAACAGTATCTAATTGTTATATTATCCATCCAAATACTTCATTCCTCCAAACATTGATTCATTGGAGCCAATACCAGGGAAAATAGAATGCTCACTCTCAGAGGGCAAGAAATACACATCCACCTCTTACACAAAACAAAACATATTTGTTTTCTTAGCTTTAAAGGTTGCCAAGGTAACACACAGTTCACAACTGAGCTTATGACATACATCAAGTTGTTACTTGACTTCACTGTTGTGGAGTTTTCTCTTTCGGTAGACAGAAATGGGCGGGGCATAAACACATCACTGTCTAACATCTGATATCAAAAAGTGTACCTTTTCTATTTACATATTTTTTAGCTTTATGATCCCCTTGAATCGCTTCCAGTGTTCCTATTTTTAATATGATTTGATTAGTGAAATTTAACCATTAGTTTACGTGGCTATATTATAAATCAATAGCTGAACAACTGTTACTATTACTGTTTCACACGTTATAAAGTATCTTCAAGCTGAGTGCACTATGCTTCGTTAATTCTACTATTTTACAAGTTTGCTGGGAGTTAAAATATAAACAATTCAATAGTTACTAATTGTCCTGAAAAAGTTGCACTTACCCAATACTGCAGCATGTTTTGGAAGGCTATTGTTGGCAGATTTATTCTTTTGGTACATATCGCTGAAGTTTGGGTTGAAAAGTCCTTGAGGAGTTGGTTCATGAAACTAAAGACATTCACGGGTGTGTT
Organism: Macrothele yani; assembly: GCA_039090855.1. NCBI lineage: Eukaryota > Metazoa > Arthropoda > Arachnida > Araneae > Macrothelidae > Macrothele > Macrothele yani. Next base: position 125,124,888 of record CM076996.1, read on the forward strand.
TGAGAATATACAACCAGGATCCAGAGTATGAAAAAATGAAGATGAAGTTTAAAAGTGTACAAGAGAGAAAAGGATCATTTACAGTATGTATAAAATCATTAGCCTTTAGAGACGACGTCATGAATTGAAAGCCTAAACTATAATGAGTATTTGAAATTGAAAAAGAGATTAAGAGGTTTGAATATAATTTTACCATTGAATGGAAGGCCAATAATTTTTGCATTGGCACATAACACTAAAAATAACCATACTAGTTTCAATCAGTTTCTAGTTTCTATCACGGTCTTCATCAGTGGGGGGGTTGCTGTTGTGTTTTGCCCATGCATAGCTCAGACAGGAGAAATTCATTCAATGAATTTTGATTAATTTGTCATCCTGAATTGTTCATTTATCTGTTTCAACTAAGCTTAAAAACTTTGGTAATTTTAATTCTAATATAATTACTTATTAGAGAGATTCAGTAGAATCATCATAATGGAGCTTTAAGTCTCACATGAACACTGATTGTGGTTGACACAAAGTGAACTACTGTGGTCTAGGCTCTCCATTTTAATGAATAATTTCCATTTATTAGGACAGCTAAACATATGACACTTAGATACTGTTAAGTATTAAAATCATTATGGAGAGAGCTATTTGTAGTATTGATGTTCATATGTCAAATATTCATAACTCAGGGACTTCCAAGTGTATGATTTTATTGTATTTATTATGATGAATGGACTATTTGTGCAAGTATCATATCCACAGATTTACAGATATTGTTTCAATTATCACCCAGCTCCATCAGTTTTTGCACCACATAAACAGGTTTTAATAACTGGGAATTATGTACATTATTTAAGCTAAATTATTTACACTTTATATACTCAACCTTTCTATGAGTAATCTCTGCTGGTGAATATAAATGTGCTTAGCAGTGATAAGTAGAAATGTGCATGTGTTCTGTCAGTATGTCCTCTCTCTCTCTCTCTCTCTCTCTCTCTCTCTCTCTCTCTCTCTCTCGCTATCTCTATGCATTGTCCCATAGAAACAGAATTATCTGTCTTTATGGTGAGAAATTTGCCACATAATCTGAAAAATAATGTTTTTACTTTCAGCTGCAGAACTAATTATATATAAATAAGAAAATGTTTGTGTCTGAGGTAACACTTCCTGTGCTAATCAAAACTAAAACATTTCTGTTTTTCATAACCTTCTCTTACATTTATTATCAGTGAGTGCTATTGCTGTTATGCATGTATAAGATTGCTGCAAGTTAGCTTTAAAGCTGGAACAATATTCTGATGCTTGCATTGTTTAGGATAGGTTCAGATTAAGCAAAGAAGTTTGCTGACTAGATTGATATGCATAATGTATCTGTGTGTTTCACTGCAGTAATATTCATTCAGTGTTATGTTAACATTTTCTGCTGTTGCTTTGAAAAACTGAGTGTTTTTGGAATAAACAAAGTGTTATGTATGATGTATTCTTGTTAAATTTACATATTATTAATTGATGGCTTTAATCTTCTGTAAATGGCATTTGTTATAGGGCTATGTTATTGTTCGTATCAATGTGATATGGTGGTGCACAGATCTGTATGTGACATCTTGGCTTGTTCTGCTAGTTGCAAGTGGTTTCTTCAATGAGTAACAAATTATCAGTGCAGTGTTTTAACCATTTCAGAGATATTTGACGGAGATGCTTCTTCCAGTGAGAGTATCTAAAGATATGTGACAGATTGTTTTGCAAAACAATAATAATAATAATAATAATTCATTATACCTAAACTGTAAGAATGTTGTTATTGACATGTTCCATGTGGAGTTACTTTGTTTTTGTTAAAATATTGTCAAGTAATCAGTGTTTTGTTTTTAAGTATTATTGATTCATTGTAACCTGTGAATCAACATGTAGTGTATGTTACTGACCGGAAAGGTTTCATTGTAATAAGGATGTGCATTAACTCACAGTTTAATGGCATTGCATCTCAGATTTCCCATTAAACATGCCTAAGTTCCTTTCATCTGTAATAATGTTCATTTATTTTACAGATTTAGCTCTTGAAATTTATTGTCATGCATAGAGCTCAATGGTGAAATGTTATCTACCATCATTCTGGATACATAAAAAATAATTTCACACTGAAATGTGAATCATTTTTACAAAACACGTTTTGCAGTGCATTTCAAGAATTTAATTATATTGCTCAAAACAAGACCTGTTGATATTCTTTCCTAATCACTTCATTAGTCTGGTTGTGTAATCATAATAAAATGAAAACTGATATGGAACTGTTTTAACTGATGAATATGAGAAAAACAAACAATATTTAGAAAACGTGATATTTAAACTGAAATTTTCTGTGAAAGGGTAATTTGATTAAAATTTCTTTATTTACATTTTTGGTTTTTCATTATGAACATGTACATATGCATGGTTCTTACTCCACTGAATAAATACTTTCTTGACTGTATTATATATATTAATTTCTCATTGCTAAAGAACTATGTGGAATTTTGTGTAATTATATGCCAGTTGGCTGGGATGGGAAAAGTATACCACACACGTACAAACAGAAACTGAAGTCTTGCCTATGTGTTGAAAGACATATTCAGAGCCTCGCCCCTCACCACCACCAGTAGTGGTATAAAAAGTACAGATTTCTTACTGTGCATGCCATTACCACACTGATTTCTCACAAACTCCTACCCACCCAAAAGATTGTCACAGTAGTTCTTCACTTTCATTAAAAGAAAGTAGCAGTTCCAAGAAGTTTTATCAATATGGTGGTAGATTGATGGAGACTCTGGCCCAGGCCTAGTTGGTGTATTTGAAAATCTGTCTTTCCCTTAGGGACAATAACTCAAATGAAGGTATCAAAATGAATAGTTTGAGGTTCAATCTACTCCTTAAGGAAAACATCAGAATGAAAAACAGACTTTTTGTTGATGAGGAGTCTTTAATCCCAGGACCACTGGTGTAATGTGACTTTCAACCACTGATGCTGTTAGGATGAAATGTGCCACAAGCCTAGTTGGCAATAGTTGCCTTGTCATGTGCCCTAACCAAAGACCAGCTGTTGTTTGTTTCACAAGCAGGTCTTCTTAGAGATTGAGACAAGCTCCGGCCAGTTCCATTTCTTGTGGTCTCCCCAATATATTAAAAAAGAATGAAGATAATGTCAATTGTCTACATTTGATGCTCTTGTGAAAGTGATGCATAGGCCAAATGGCCTTTCTGGCCTCTCCTGTGATTGGCTGTGCATGGAAGAAGAATTTCTTTTTATGCAGATATGCCAGAATGCATTCATTGATGACTTATATGTCAAGATCTGTGTGTGTTGGGGAAATGGAAGTATTCAGATGAGTGTTGTAGCTCCATTGTTGAAAAGTATGGAAAGAGCTTTTAAGAGTAAGGAGGGTTGGTGGCTCACTTTGAATGAGAAGTGCTACTCCAGGGACCTCCAACTTCACATTTCCTTCTAACACTTGCAGATATAACATTTGCTTGGGGGAAGGGCACAGGTTGAGTAAGCAAACCTGTAGTTTCTGCTGACAACTAGTCAATGTATAAAATCTCACACTACAAGTTTAAGAGGCAACATTATTTTGTAGGATATCGGACAGAGTCAGAAACATAAAACTTTTATGTTTTGCTTAACCTGATGATTTAAAATTTTTATTTCCATGGAAAACTGTATGTAATAGGCAAATTTGAGCATTTTTGAAATCAGCAAATTGAAATTTAATACGTAACGGGCATCAAATCCCAAACAGTAAAGCTATTGTAGCCCTGTATTAAGTGCTGAGCCCTGACCACTGCTCATTGTTGAGACATGTTGCATAATTGTATTCTGCTCACAGTACAGAAATTTCATAGGAATGGCTTCTGCATAATGATCCAACATGACAGTATCCCATGTAACATTGCAAGGTTGCATGCATGTCATTTGAGCAAACAAATTTGTCCTTATGGATCAGTCACACAGGATCTTGCACTTTCTTTGGAATGAATTAGAATGGAAGACCTTGGGAAAATCAGATAGGAAGTATGCATTTATGCATAACAAGTAATTGCCTGCTATAGTTACATAAAGAAATTTAAGAAACGCTGTGTTTTTTAAAATTTCTTTACGTAGCTATAGCATATTAACTCTAAACTTACACGGAAAAATCAAGTTGCACCTTTGCTGTGGCTTAGATCACTATCCACTCTGGCCATTGCACTAATAACTGAAGAAATTAATCATTCAGTCTGTCGTGCAATTGGTTGTAACTCAGTAAGATCGAAAATATCCCAAGAGCCTTCTGCTAAAAGACCTCTTAGAAGGATTGAAGCTTGCATCAGGAATGAATATTTGCCCAGACATAGCTACAAAAACATGAAGTGTAGTGCACACTGCTTGACAAAAAAAAAAAAAATACCCTGCTGCACCAGGAAGTATTTGTTGCAGTGCCATGTAAATAGGTAGGTATTTGTATACAGTTAGGTATGCAAATGATTGCAGTTCTGAACCATTCTCATGGTAGGTGTGAGGGAGATGAAAGAGCAAAACAGCTCAATGTAGCTAAGTTTGGTCATCCTCACCTGAGCGTGTGAACCACTGCATCAGAGTGATCTTTGTGGTGAAAGCATGTGTAAGGATTTGGAATACCTGGACAATGTCATCGGAAATCCTGTCATCACATGGACACCTTTACCAGAGGCTTCGTCATAGAGCTGGTTGGTCCCTGTACCGCATCACAGCGGAAATGTGTCGAAATACAACTGTTGGTTGAATGTGACGATGGTGGTTGGAGAAAGGTAACGTGCATTGCTGTAGTGGGACTGGTGCATGTAGGCTGCCGTCCAATGGCTCGGTTGTACCTCCTGCAGCAGCAAGTCGTTGCAGCCCCACAATCCACAGCACATAACATTTGACAAAGTGTACAGGCTGCTATGGATATTTCCATTTTGACACACTGACTGAATTGCAGATTGGCTGGGGCAGGTATCTGCTCTTGCCAGCCAATGTGACACTGCCACTCACTTCAGCACATCCTTCTGAGAGGTTGCCATACCAGACATGTGCGGCAGGATGAATGCAAATATGTCGGCCGCCCCAGTGGCGCAGTGGTCTAAGCGATGGCCTTTGATCATTCGTCCGAAAGGGGTCCGGGTTCGTATCCCGGTGAGGCATGGATGTTGTGTTTGTCTTACGGCACTGGCTCTCTCCCTTCCCTGGAACCAGTGACCCTAAATTAGGGACGGGCGACTGCTTATAGCCCATTGAGTTGCTCACGGTGGTCGTTAAACCTCCAATCAAAAAAAAAATATGTCGCATTCACCAACATGCATTACTGTAGTGGGACTGGTGCATGTAGGCTGATGTCCAATGGCTCGAATGTACCTCCTGCAGCGGCAAGTCGTTGCAGCCCTACAATCCACAGCAGACAACATTCGACAAAGTGTACAGACTGCTTATGGATATTTTCATTTTGACACAAACTGTGAATTGCAGATTGACTGGGGCAGGTTTATGCTCTCTCCAGCCACTGCGACACTGCCACTCACTTCAGCACATCCTCCAAAGTTTGCGGTGTTGCTATATCAAACATGCGTGGCAGGACGAATGCAAATATGTTGCATTCACCAACAAGCCTCACTTCTGTCTCATCACTGATTGGGAGTCTAAAGGACAACATGGTCACCAGGCTGATCCTGCTGCCATCCATGAATGTCATACAGCTTCCTTAATCTGATTTCATGGTTTGGGGCCCTATCAGTTTCAACAGCCATACACTGTTTGCATGCATAGTGGGCACAGTGACAGCATGATGATATGTCATTGAGATGCTTCAGCCCATTTTGTTGCCTTATCTCTGTGGTATACAGTTTCAACAAGATAATGCCCACCTGCACAGTACCTACGAGGTGTCCATCCAGGTGCTGTCCTGGCCAGACAATCTGCAAACTTCTCCCTAGTCGAGAACGTGCGAGACATCATTGGCAGATGACTTAACGCATCTGCACAGCTACCTCACAATGTTGAAAATTTGTGGGCACAGGTCAACGCCGTTTGGTCAGTAATACCTGAGGACACCATCCAGGAACTTTTATGTTCGCGATGCCGTTTTGCTGAATGTATAGCCCAGCATGGCGGTCATACGATCTACTGACTCCAGCTACGTTGCACTGTCTTCTCACCCACTGCATTCATGTAATCCCTCAAAAAGTAAATTCTTTCCCACCTACTTGTCTACATGTGTGGTAAGTTTCATCCCATTTTGTGTATTCCTTCATGGTGTGGCATTTTCTGTGTTGAGCAAAGTATATCAAAATCTAGATTTACTTGGGGCAATTTATGGGCAGTTTTTGTATCTGTCAAAGCAAATTATAGGTTGTGGTGGTAAGAGGAACATGTCTTTAATGAAAAAGTTTGGGTGACGGGGTAGCTGCATCACTGCAAGAAATCAAATTACCCAACTTTTAGTATATGATTAACTAAAACTGTCTGGAGAGAAGCTTTGAACACAAACATGCGTTTTTGTGTTCATTCCTGTGAGAATGTTTTAACACAGTTATAATGAAATTGACCTTCATGAATAACTCCCAATTTTGTAGGGTTTCACCATTCATTTCACTGGAAAGAAATATAGCATTCCAAGAAAAAGTGTGATGTACTTATAGGTGGAGCAACAATGTTCACCTATAATACGCCCGCTAGGGGCCCATGGATAATGTTCACCTTTACGCCCGCTAGGGGCCCATGGATAATGTTCACCTTTACGCCCGCTAGCGGCCTATGGATAATACCGAATTCTCTCAGATATGTGAGGCATCTTACAGTGAAGACAAAGGAAATGCTGAACTAGATTTAATGCTGTATTTGTCTGAAATGTTAGTGTTTGCTTACCTGAATATTAACATTTTCACAAAACAATCTAAACAGACTGAGATCCATGTAACCAGAATTTACTTAGATTGTAAATCAAATCGAACGCTTAGAAGCAGAGATATCAACAAAAATAAGATATGCATCTATGCCCCCTGGTGGAAAAAACATGCATTATTTTAAGAGGAAAGTGATTTCAAAAGGTTTTTCGATGTGAGTGGTATCGGTTCAGGAAAGGAATTTTTTCAGTCGAGTTTTCAGGAGCTCGGATTTTGCTGCAAATACATCAGAAGCAGAAATTAACACGTATGCCCCCTGGTGGACAAACCATTGTTTACCAAATATTACGAATTATATGAGAAACATTTCCCATCAGGAGCTGTATGCGATACAGGAAGAATTTTTCACATCTGAGTTTTAGAAGCAAAAATATCGGGAAAACGCAATTTACCTTAACGACCCCAAGCGGAAGGTCTATGAGTTACTTAAAAAATTTTGAAATTATATGAAAAACATTTCGCACCGAAGACGCTATCCAACAAAAAGGAATTTTTCAAATCTGACTCTTAGAAGTAGAGATATTGACAAAAATAAGATATACATCTGCGCCCCTGGCGGAGAAACCATGCATTACTTTAAGAAGAAAATATTCCGAAAAGGTTTATCGACGTGAGTAGTATCGGTTCACAAACAAACTTTTTTCAATCTAGATTTTAGAAGCTCAGATTTTGCTACAAATACATCAAAAGCGGAAATTATGTCCCTGGTGGCCAAACCATTTTTTACCAAAAGTTAGAAATTATATGCAAAAAGATTTCCCATCAAGAGCTGTTTGTTTTTTTTTGTTTGTTTTTTATTATTGGAGGTTTAACGACCACCGTGAGTAACTCAATGGACTATAAGCAGTCGCCCGTCCCTAATTTAGGGTCACTGGTTCCAGGGAAGGGAGAGAGCCAGTGCCGTAAGACAAACACAACATCCATGCCAGACCGGGATTCGAACCCGGACCCCTTACGGACGAATGATCAGAGGCCAACGCCTTAGACCACTGCGCCACCGGGGCGGCCATCAAGAGCTGTATCCGGTGCAGAAAGAATTTTTCAGATCGGAGTTTCATTAGCAGAAGTATCGAGGGAAACGCAATTTACCTGTACGCCCGTTAGCAGAAAGTCTATGAATTACTTGAAAATTTTGAAATTATATGAAAAACATGTCGCACCAGAAACTATCCAATAAAGAAGGAATTTTTCAAATCGGACCATTAGAAGCAGAGATATTGACAAAAATACGATATACATGACGGAGATACCATCAATATTTTTAGAAGAAAATTTTCCGAAAAGGTATATCGACGTGAATGGCCTCGGTCCACGAATGAAGTTTTTCAATCGAGATTTTAGCTCAGATTTTGTAGCAACTACATCAGAAGCAGATATTAACACTTACGTCTCCTGGTGGCTAAACGTTTCTTTACCAAAAATGAGAAATTATATGCAATAGATTTCCCACCAGGAGCTGTATCCGCTGAAGAAAATAGTTTTCAAATCGGAGTTTTAGAAGTAGAGAGATCGCGGAAAACACTATTTATTTTTACGTCCACTAGCGGAAAATCTATGCGTAACTTGAAAAAGTGACTATACCTAAAATACTCTTTGACATAAATGGAATCGAAAGGTAAAAGAATTTTTTCAATCTGATGTTTAGAAGCAAATATATGGAATAAAATGTATTTTGAATTCGATATCATCTGCATTTACGCCCTCTAGCGGCGACATTGTACGACGTAAAAAGAAGACGAAATGTAGGAACATCTTTCGCATATTTCAAGCTTTCCAATGCAAAAAGAATTTTTCAAATCGGGCAAATAGTTGCAAAGATATGATGTCCACAGACGGACGGACGGACAGTAGGACAGACAAACCGATAACGTAAGCACGATCTTTTTCCTACAAAAAAACGTGCTAATAAAGTTTTGTGGGCCGAAAAAACGTGCTAATAAAGTTTTGGTGGCGCAGTGGTCTAAGCGCTGGCTTATGACCATTTGTCCGAGAAGGGTCTGGGTTCAAATCCCGTCGGGCATGGATGTTGTGTTTGTCTTACGGCACCAGCTCTCTGCCTTCCCTGGAACCAGTGACCCTAAATTAGTGACGGGAGACAGCTTATAACCCATTGAGTTGCTCACGGTGGTCGTTAAACCTTCAATCAAAAAAAAAAAAAGTTTTGAGGCTAATCATTCCACTCAACCATAGGAAGCACAACAGTAGTAAATGTTGGTAGAAATGTACTTGGGCGGCAATACAGAGCAAACTAAAACTTCAAGTGCTGATCACAGCTTTTTTTTTTATTATTATTATTTTATTTTATTGAAGGTTTAAAGACCACCGTGAGCAACTCAATGGATTATAAGCAGTCGCCCGTCCCAAATTTAGGGCCACTGATTCCAGTGAAGGATCAGATCATACATAGAGGATTTTAGTAAGGCAATGCCTGATCCCAGGTCTTAAACAACCCTTAGAAATAGGAAGCTAGGAGATTTGGGCTGAAGTGCCCGATAATAAAGAAAGCGAGGTAGAAAGGGGGAGGAAGACTCCTTATTTATTACCGGGGAGGCCATACCTGGGGTACTACGGCTTAACGTGCTCGTCCGACGCACGACGGATATTTAGTGGTTCGATTGTTCGTACCTGCTGGGATCGACCCTGAGGTTTCTCCGTGGCAATCACGAACGTTTACCACTAGGCCATCCACGAAGGGATGATGCCAGGGACGTATGATAAACACAACATCCATGCCTCATTGGGATTCGAACCAGGATCCTTCTCAGACGAATGGTCAGTACAGCAGCTAGCCAGCGTTTAGACCACTGCAGCGAGTCATCGAACTTGGTCCTTGATACAGATTATCTGTATTCTGACGAAGTGTTGCCTGTCTGTTAGACTGAACAAGTATGCCTATTTGCTGCTCAGCTCGAGCACCCAGTAGCTCTTGCCGACCACACGCCTTGCGCTCAGACCCGGTTTTTGACTGGCGGTCCACTCTCTGTAAACTTGAACAACTGCTGCCTTCGAACATTCACAAGTGCAACCGTTTTGCTAAAGCTCGTACCAATGCTTCGAGAACCCACGATCATTCCACGTTTAAAGTTCGTCAGATCGCGTCTTTTATCCATTATTTCTTGCGCAATGAACTTTATTAGTCTCTGTGGAATAGCTACTTTGCATAAAATGCTCTGGTGGTCGTAATAATTTGGCCACTCAGTCAACATATATATTATTCATTCCCAACTATAAGTGGATACAGTATATGTATATACTGCATATACAAACATTGAGTGATCACTGAATTATTACCACCTACCTAATTCTTTTTAGGTCCTCTTTTTGCCCTCAATACAGCAACTACCCGACGTGGCATCGATTCAACATACACTGAGTGATCACTGAATTATGACCACCTACCTAATACTTCTTAGGTCCTACTTTCGCCCTCAGTACAGCAACATCCGACGTGTCATCGATTCAACATACACTGAGTGATCACTGAATTATGACCTCCTACCTAATACTTCTTAGGTCCTACTTTCGCCCTCAGTACACCTGCTATCCGACGTGGCATCGATTCAACATACATGAGTGATAACTAAATTGTGACCAACTACGTAATACTTCTTAGGTCCTCCTTTCGCCCTCAGTACAGCAGCTATCCGACGTTGCATCGGTTCAATAAGATGTCGGAAGCAGTTGGGAGGTACTGCCAACTAAACTGTGTGTAATGCGGCGTTCAATGCAGGTATGGAGGTGATTGGTGTTTCCAGAGGCCTGATATGCCGTTACATAGTGTCCCACAAGTGCTCTGCGGGATTGATATCGGGGGAGTTCGGAGGCCAGTTGATATGGTGGAAGTCTGAACTGTGTCCCTCAAACCATTTCTGCACAACATTGGACCTGTGGCTCGGCGTACTGTCATCTTGGTAGCCACCTTGGCCATTTGGGGAAGTGTGCAATATTGTTGGATATACAGAGTCAGCAAGCAATTCACGACAGTGGGCACCAATCATACGTTGTTCCACATGCACCAGGGATTAAAGTTTCTGCCAGGTAAACAGTCCCCGCACCATACAACCACCTCCACCCGCTTACACTGTGGAGACCATGCAGGATGGATCGAGTGCCTCAAGTTGTTTACGCCAAATATGTACACGACCATCCACGGAGGGAAGTAAAAAACGCGACCCGTCAGATCAGCACACTTTTTCCCAGTCATCCGACATCTAACTTGCATGATCTTTGCACCAGGCGAGTCTCTTGCGCCGATGAACCGTGGTTGGAAGAGGATGTCATCGGGATCTTCTGCTGTTATAGCCCATAGTGCGAGCGTGCGACGCATGGTCATCACAGATACTGTGTTCGGGTTGACCTCTGTAGTATTTGGGAGTCCACTGTTGAACAGTGCTGCGTCTGTTGGACTGTATGAGTCGTCGGACCCGGCGCTCACCTCTCACATCAGCCTTTCGCTGTCCTGTGCAGTTTTGCCTCCGGGTCGTTGTTTGACCATTTTCACTCCAGTCAGGATACATTTTAACAAAGGCGGCTCGCGAACAACCTAACAGTTCAGCCCGTTTCGGAAATCGAAGCACTCACTCTCCGAGCTCCCACAATCTGTTCTTTCTCAAAGTCCGATAAATCCTTACGTTTACCACAACGCTCCGAATTTTAGTACCTACTGCTGCACTCACACCGTATACAGAGTAGTGCTCAAGAATAAGTACTATCCCATCAAATATTGACATGTCTTGTGTTTCAGTAAGAATGTGCAAAAGTCCATTATTTTCATTTTCAGTTGCTTTTTTGTATAATTGCAAATGTATCAGTAAACAACTGATACGTTATCTTTTCCCTTAAGAAACGTTAAATGAATATATGACACATGCCCTGCATTTTTCTCTCATAATTTTTATAGCGTTATAAAGTGCTTAAACGTCAGGTCAGATTTGAAATCTACATGAATTGTCCTTTCATTTCGTATATAATATAAATTGAAGAGCAATTGAATTAGAGACAGCTGGCGTTATGCAAATGTGGCGCTGTGGGCGGCCCTGTAAACGGAAACGACATGACGTATGCAGCGATCCGACAATATAAGCAGTGATGCGACAGGAATCAGTAAGAGTCGGACGCAGTATGGGTAAGACAAAGTGCATTTGATCGTGGGAAAATTGTCGGGGCCCGACGAATGGGTCACTCCATCTCGGAAGTCATGCAGGCACTGGGATTTTCACGAGCCACTGTGTCATGGGTGCACCGTGAGTACATCGAATCCGGTAAAACCATCCCTGCAAGGGCCAACTGCCGTAGACAACAGCGTGTGGATGAGCGGGGTCATTGTCGGCTAGCTCGCATTGTAACAGCGGATAGACGGGCCACAGTGCAAGAAATCACTCGGAAATTTAACGCTGGTGCACAAAAACGTGTAAGCAGCCACACCGTCCAGAACCATCTCCTCGCTATGGGGTACAGAAGCCATCGTCTCACGACGGTACCGCTGCTGACCGCACATCACAGGGTGCAAAGATTAGCATGGGCGCAGGAACATCGCCACCGGATTCTAGACATGTGGGAAAATGTTGCCTGGACTGATGGGTCGAGATTCACGTTCGTACATGCGGATGGCAGGATACGAATACGGCGCGAACCACATGAAGCGATGGATCCTTCTTGCCAGCAGGGTACTCTTCAAGCTGGTGGGGGTGGCATTCTCGTCTGGGGACTGTTTACGTGGACTGAAATGGGACCCCTGGTACGTGTGACATCGTCCCTCACAGGTCAACGTTACCGGGATATCCTGGACGACCATTTGCTCCCGTTTGTGCGTCTTCAACATCCCACTGGGGACCTCATCCTGCAACAAGACAATGCATTGTGCCATCGCTCCCGAATTGTATCCGAATGGTTGGATGAACACTCCACCGACGTGACCTCGCTTCCTTGGCCAGCTAGGTCACCTGATCTCAATCCCATCGAGCACATCTGGGATGCCGTCGAGAAAGATGTTCTAGGCTCTGACCTCCCCCCCCCTCCTTCAAATCTTCGTGAACTGTGGGAGCTTGTTAAGCGGTCGTGGATCCGTATGGTTTCCCAACGCTTCCGGTGTCATGTCGAGTCCATGCCGAGACGAATCGCCGCCGTCATCAGGGCGAAAGGTGGTGCTACACGTTACTAGACAGGTATCTCTAATTCAATTACTCTTCAGTGTAGGTGAGTACCTGTTTTTTTCCTATGTTTTATTGCTATTCAAAGATGTGGACAATCGTGTCGGTCAACGGGACGCATCCACTTTTGATAGGGGTGGTCATATATATACACTGATGAGCCATTACATTAAGACCACCTACCTAATAAGCTGTAGGGCCTCCCTTTAGCCCGCAAAACAGCGGCCACTCGGCGAGGCATCGATCCGATGAGGTGGCGATAGGTATCCTGGGGTATCTGGTACCATAATGGCAACAGCAGGTCCTCCAGTTCCCGTACATTTCGGGGTGGTGGTGATTTAGCGCAAACCCACTTCTCCAAGTCGAACCACAAATGTTCGATTGGGTTCATGTCAGGTGAGTTTGGAGGCCAGGGCATTAACAGAAAATCACCAGTATGTTCCTCTAACCACTCCTTGACGATTCTGGCAGTGTGGCATAGTGTATTATCCTGTAGGTAATGGCCAACATCAACAGGGAACACAGTTGCCATGAATGGGTGAACTTAGTCCGCAACGATGTTCAGATACCTGACAGCTGTCAGTAATTGTGCTATTGGGATAATGGGGCCTGAAGTGTACCAAGAAAACATCTGGCCTGTTTTCCGCCCAACAGTGCATCCAGGTGCTTTAGCTTCTGTTGGTAATCGGCGTATCCGCGCTCGGCTGTCTACGTGATGAACCAGGAATCTGATTCGTCAGACCAGGCTACTTTCTTCTAATCATCCACTGTCCAGTCTCGATGATCTTGGGCCCATTTCATGCGTTGTTGGCGATGATGTGCAGTATGTATGGGGATCCGGCTGGGTCTTCGGCTACACAGGCCCATGCGCAGAGGGCTGCGATGAACTGTGGGCTGTGATACATTGCCCTGATCACCACTGTTATAGCTGCGGTGATTTGTCGCACTGTGGCCCTGCGGCCGCTGTGAACAATGCGCGACAGTCTCTGCTCCCCTCTAGCATCAATAAGCTGCGGACGACACAAGGCTGGACGATGGTTCGTCCTTTCGCCATCTGTGCACCACTTTTGATACGTACTCACTACAGCAGCACGTGAACAACCCACAAGACGCGCCGTTTCCGAGATCGTAGTCCCGTGGCGCCGTGTCATCACAATTTGTCCTTGAACAAACTGCGATAAATCGGCAGCTTTTCCTATTCTGACTCCGAATACTCTACTAACCGAAAGTCGGTCTTCGGATTGTATATATACTGCTCTGTGCACTTCATCTGCGCCACCGTTTGGTCTCCAGGCGCGCTCATTTCTCTAGGCTGAGGGTGGTCATAATGTAATGGCTCATCGGTGTATATATCCATTCCCGTGTGTGTATGTGTGTGTGTGTGTGTGTGTGAATTCATTCACAAGTTCCTGGGTCACACAATTTAATTTCATTCTGTAGCTAATCTGGAACACGCACTTAAAAGTGATAATAAGTAGATTTCAAAGGAAATGTTTTTATAGCATAAATCCCACGTTTGAAAATTATAAGGATGTACGGTTTTGGATAAATAATGGCAAAAAAAAAAAAACAACAGGCTAATCGTAGAGAAGTGAAAAGCATTATAAAGAGGGGCTTAAACAAATGGATACGGATAAATGTTTCTCTAAATTCATTTACAACTTCTAGCATTGAAAACGTTATGCTTAAAGATACGGATGAGTAACCACAGCTTATTTTATTTACCTTGCAGCTGGTTGAAAAAACTAACAGGTTCGTTTAGCCATCCAGCTCTTCTGTAATTAGTTTGTCTGAAGTGATGAAGTTGGTCTTTCATCAGCGAGCACGTTTTATAACTTCCGTTGCTTTTGTTAATCAATATATTCTTTTTTTCCCCTTCAGGTAAATACATGTGTGAAGCGGCACAGATGTTTTACGGTGAAAAGCTCACTGTTGCCAAAATAAAAGGTTAAATCTTGAGTGTGCACGTCTTTATTTTCGCGGGGAATACACAATGAGCTCACTCTCTAAGTTGTGCCTTTTCGTAACGTAGCAACTGAGGCTTCAAGTACTAAACTTCTGACTGAAAACCTGGGTCATTACCGCATTTTTACAAATAAATATTAAATTAACGAGCTGTGAGACGATTTCACGTGTGTTTTTCTCCACATTCAGTCTCGTTAATGCTGGAGTTCTCGGTTTCGATTCAACGTGTTTGTTTTGTTCTGCAGTATCTAAGGTAAACACATCAACAACTGTCGTCTAAATATCCTCAACACTACTACGAACAGAAAATATAAATTTTGGTGTAAGCTGTGGCATCATTTTGTCTGCTATAATCCTCGGAATCGGAAAAAATTATGTTGCCATGATTTTGGCTGTTACATTCTTTACAATCGAAAAACCCGCAGCAGAAAATATATATTTCAGGAAAGACCTCGTGAAAATGAAGTTCTCCTCTTCTAGGCTGTACTACTTGATGGTGCATTCAATGATTATTCATTTCTTTTAAGCATTTTAAAATATGAGCCATTGATTTTTGTCAATTATGGCACAGTTAAAAATGTTAAAGATCTACCCCAAATATTAGGTAACCTCAAAAATATAGTTTCTGAAACGTCAAATGGAAGAATATTGCTACTATGAAATAAATTTTTTTCAAGTAGAGTGTATTAAAAATCATCAAATAATTGTGAGCTGTAATTATTAAGTCCATAAGAAAAAGTCCGATCAAAGGTTCAACAACTTATGAAATGTGACTTGCACGCTATACTTTCTATGTGGACTTGATATACACCGAGTCATTATGTGCTGCAGTATCAGGCTTTTCCTGCTTTTTTGCATATTTTCTTACATGAATGGCATTAGCTGGGAATTATTGCCCATGTTTCAGTTTAGAGTGATTTATAAAAACATGAAAGGCGACGAATCTATCATGCAAATTACCAATGGAATCACTCGAATAGAATGCGCATCAATTTGTTCTAGGAACTTCGAATGCAAAGGTTTTCGATACGACAGCTTGGACAACTGTTTCCTCTTGGAAGGAGATCATATTGATATCTGCGAAGCAGAGAAATGCACGGAGTTTGAAGGTTCCTCTACATATGTGGTAAGTCATATAAATGCCTTAAAGCATAAATATTACAGTGCTTAAGTAACTTCTGATATTTTACATATTTTTGATCACACATACTGGGCATTCATATAGATGCATAAACAAATTTTCTAAATTGGTAAGCATGAAAAATGAAAATGAAAATTATAAATGGGAATTCATAGATAAGGAAAGACATTAAGTAGTTATCAAAAATAATGAAAAACAACGCAATATTATGGAATTTTAATTTGTCGATGGCAAGAAATATATTTTGCTGTGAGCGAGTAAAGCGTTGACAAAATAAAATAATAAAGCAGGAAAATCCTCATATGCTTGCCTATTGTTTCCAAATAATGCCGCAAACAACTGGTTAATTGGTCAGATGTCAAGCAAAACAAGTTCGGGTTAGTTATTGTTACTATTATGAATAGTTGTATAGTTGTTTCGTTTACAAAACGAAACAACTATATATATAGTTGTATAGTTGTTTCGTTTTGCATCGTTGCGCAAGCAGATTTGCTAAAGAAGAATCACTTGCATATCCATGCATTTATTTGACATGAATGCATTCAGGGATGAAGTAAGTGTCTCTGATGACATGGGCACAAGACAAGATTTTTGGCGCCCACCTCCACCAAATTTGTTGTTTTGCTAAACAGTGCTGGCTCATAACGTGTAGGTGTGGCTATTTGTCTGGAATGTGTTTTATTGCGTTATGTTAAGCAATTTTGCAATGATATTTATTATTAATTAAAAATATAGTAGGTCTATTTCATAGTGTTCCAGTGTACGTTTCAAATTATTGACCTTCAGGATTTTATGAAAAATAAATGCATTATGATACTAACATTTATTATTATAAAACAATATAATGCAACAGAAAAGACGCAATAATGTGGGAAAAGAAGCAAATATTAAAACAACCTTAATGAACATCAAACAGAAGTCATCGCTCTGTCCACGTTTTATAAGTGAGTCACGGAAAATTTATCATCGGCCGCCAACGCGAATCGAAACCAGGGTCTTCCCGTTACGCGCCGGACCTGCTACCACTGCACAACAGCAGCCTCGAATTCTCTGGACACACATACGACTAACTGCCAAACCACATGGCAGGTTGCTTCTTGGAGCCCCACACAATGCTGGGGATTCACCAAAGGTGGAAAGCAGCAACTGAACAAATAACCAGGAGGCGAATGAACAATTAATACACATAATTGACGTGGACTAGGAACATCAAACACAAGTCATCGCTCTTTCCACGTTTTATAAGTGAGTCACGGAAAAAGCGATGACTTCTGTTTGATGTTCCTAGTGCACGTCAATTGTGTGTATTAATTAATCTTAATGAACACTTACCATGCAAATAAAGATTTGATTAACACTTAGGTAATTTCCCACTTTTCCACCCAATGTCTGACTGCATCATAATTATGGCATGATTACCGGTTTTCGACGGGCCTTCGCGTGGACAAAATTGTCAATTACTGAAGAGTCGTCTATACCCAGGGTTATGTTCCTTTTCTACACACATTATCACGAGTGAGTTCAACTTCTTTTCTCCCAATAAATTCCTTTTTTTCATTCTTGAGACTGATGAAAATGATCTTTCAGCAGAACAATTCGCAACTGGTAAGGTTAAAAACATTCTCAAATCTATTTCTAAGTCTGGAAATGTACTCTGAAGATTGTTATCAATGATGAAAGTGTACATATCCCGTGGTGTGTTCAAGTCTTTGGCATTCATATATGACTCGAAATGTAGACATTCGTTGTTGAGAAAATTTTCAAGGCCACGTTCCACGTATAATACACATTCGGATGGCTACTCACTCCATTGTTTATTCTTTCATATTACTGCAGTTACGAATTAATGATATACAATAGTTTGACCTTTATTTTAAAATACATTGCTATTCTCTTTCTATTCTTTAACGTAACCGTTTTTATAAAGAATTACTTTATTGCATTATATTATAAATGCTAATTTCTAGATATTATTATAAAATTTATTTTACACGCCCTTTGGTGAATTATTTCTACATAGCATTCATTTTGTTTGTGTATGGTCGAGTTTGTGAAGAACAGGCTCAACAGCTTCATTAATCTTAGAAATAGAAGCAATACTTGAGGCTCAGGTCCGCTGAAGTAGTTTTAGTGGGGAAGAATGAACCCTACGCAAACAATAATTCGAATTGCTTCCACATATTACTATAAACTAGCATATTATTAGGCGTCAAGGCAAGAGGGACACCCCTTGTGCTCTCTCCCTCCCCCTCCAAACCAGCACATAAAAAGTTTCAATGTCAAACTGCCCCGTAAAACAATTAATTATTACAGCATTTTGGCTAGCCCCAATACAGCCGGCAGTGGACGCTCTTGCTCATGCAGTTAATGCTCTCCGTCCACGCATATGGAGTGACGACTACAAATAATGTAAGTATTAAAAATTAATAAATTATATAAAATTATTTAAGTAAAAATTTTCTTGAGTGGTGGTACTAAAATATTCATAAAAAAGCTTTCAGCTAACCCCCCCCCCCCCTCTCTAAATCTGGCGCACTGTGCCTGTTGCTTAAATCGGTCCTGAATGAAGTGAAGGAAAATTTATGATAAAGCATCTTGTTTTCAAAATTACATGCTAAACACTTTAACATATGTGATAAGACTAAGAGGCGTTATTAGGGCGGGACAGGCGAGGAGGCTTCCCCGAGCGCAGGTGAAGAGAGGGCACAAAAAATCAATGCTTACAATCTGATTAAAATTGGAATTGAAACTTTGCACCAGTTTCTGGTACAGTTTTAGTCGTCATACCTTGTCATTTGTCCATTTACAGAATTTGCTTATAATATGCTGCACCAGTGCTGGTAATCTTGTAAACTTTAAAATTCACATTTCTTCCTCAAAATGTCCCGGGGAAATTAGTTGCACTCATTCAAAATTCAAGACGCGGTTGTACGTGCGGTGCAAGATAAAGATGTCGTTCACGTTGTAGAAGATTCTCTGGGGACTATTTGATAATTTCTGCGACTTGTGCGCCTCGACTTTCAGATATATTTGGTCCGTTTGATGTGGTACCGAATGTCCTAAGTCCGAAGCCGTGCAAACAGTCACAGTTCGATTGCGCCTCCCCTACAGATAGATAGATACATTCGGGTATGACGTTAACTTTGCTTTGTCGAGCAATGTATTAATTTAATAACACACACACTCGACATTGCTTAGTCGAGCAATGTCGAGTGTGTGCTATTAAATTCATATGAACACAGTCAAGTCATATTATTCTGACCACCTCCTATTTTTGACGTCAACAGCTAGTATCCAATGAAAGAAGTAACGTGTCGTCAGCTGACTTGAAGGGTATATAAGGTGTGCTGTAGGCATTCGGAAAACATATCCCTCGTTGCTGTCATGGATAAAAGGAGCGATTTATCAGATTTGCAAAAATGAATGACTATCGGATTTCGGCCAAGGGTGGCAGTATTTCTGAAACAGCGCAGTTTGTGAACTGTCCGCGCGCTGCTGTGGTTAAAGTGTATCGTGATTGGAGAAATGGCACCACTGCGAATAAGCGAAGTGGAAACTGCGGAGCACCACGTGCCATTGATGTGAGAGGTGAACGTCGGCTGCGAAGGTGCGTGAGGGCCGATCGACAAGCTACAGTGGAGCAACTAACTGGCCAGATGAACCAGAGGACTACCGGAAGTGTGTCTAAAACGTCAGTTCAGCAAACCCTGCTGCATATGGTGCTCCGATGCAGACGGATGGCCACTGCACCTATGCTGACAAAGTCTCATCGGCAGTATCGGAATTGGACCTCCGCCGATTGGCAAAGGATTGCCTTCTCCGATTAGTCATGTTTTCTGCTTCATTGAACGGATGGACGTTGGCGTATAAGGCGATAAATATCGGAAAACAAACACTCTTCAACCACTGCTGGAAGAACACAAGCTGGTGGGGGTAGCATTATGGTCTGGGGAATGTTTTGGTGGCATCCCCTTGGTCCACTCATACCTGTGGAAGGAACTATGGGCGGAATTCGTCATGAATCTATCTTTGCAGACCACGTACACTCATACATGCTGATTGCCTTCCCTGGGGCTGATGAGATTTTCCAGCACGAGCATACGATGTGTCACACAGCTAGAAATGTCCGAGAGTGGTTGGAGGAGCACGATGAAGACTTCAAAGTACTTCCCTGGCCCCCTAATTCCCCAGACTTAAACCCAATTGAGCATCTGTGGGACCACCTCGATCGTGTTGTTCGCCCTATGGATCCTCCACCACGCACCCTCCAGCAGCTGTCAGAAGCACTGCAGTCAGCATGGCTCCACATACCTGTGAACACCTTGCAGCACCCTATTGAGTCACTCCCAGTCCGTCTAGCTGCTGTCCGCGCTGCACACGGCGGTTACTCTGGATATTAGCTGGTGGTCACAATAATGTGACCCGACCGTGTATATACATATATAACTAATTTCTAAGATAGATAGGGGAGCAATATTTTGTGCTTTGTCCCAGGCGCAGAAATACCTAGTTACATATCTGTATGTGATTTACATTTATTGCGTTGTATATACACTATCTACCAACAAGTAATTGGACACCTGTGATAGCAAAGGAAAACGAAGTTTATTCACCTTCAATAGTTGGTGGAGCCTCCACGAGCGGCGATTACAGCTGCGACCCTCCGGGGCATACTCTCAACCAGGCGTTGTACGACGGCTAGCGGTATTTTCTTCCACTCGGCTTGGAGAAGACAGGTCAGTTCCTTCACCGATTTCGGACGGTGGGGGCACCCCTTAAGTCGACGCTCCAACTCGTCCCAGAGGTGCTCGATAGGGTTAAGGTCCGGGCTCTGCGCAGGCCAGTCCATTCGATTAACCCCATTGTCACCATACCAAGCCACGGTGGACCTCGTAACATGACAGGTGGCATTGTCATCCTGAAAGTAACATGTGTCCACCCCGTAAAACTGCCACAACGTAGGAAGCGCATGGTCATCCAAAATGGTGCAGTAGGTCTCAGCGTTGAGTCTACCAGGAATTGCGACCAAGGGTCCCGTGCCATACCAAGAGAAACGCCCCGTTAGCATAATTCCACCGCCGCCGAACTTCACAGTTGGCACAATACATTCCGGCAGGAGGCGTCGTTCTCCAGGCAGACGCCAAACTCAGACCCTGCCATCCGAACGGTAGAGGGTGAACCTTGATTCGTCGCTCCAGAGAACCTGTTCCCACTGTTCAACGGTCCACTGTCGACGTTCTTTGCACCACGTTAGCCGAGCAGCGCTATTGGACTTGGTGATCAAAGGCTTATGGGCGGCAGCACGTCCACGATAACCGAGCAGATGGGCTTCCTTACGGATGGTATTCATCGAAAGAACACTCCCGGATGCCTGTTGAAACTCCTCGCGGATGTGGCCCATCGATTTAGTGCGGTTCTTCCGAATTTCTCTGGCCAGCACCCGTCGGTCTCTAACTCCCAGTTTTGTGGGTCTGCCGGGTCGGGGCACATTCCGACAGTCACCTCTCTTCTTCCACTTGCCAATCACGTAGGCCACTGTCGATTTTGGGTACTTCAACTCGCTGGATATGTCACGTATGGATCGGCCATTTCTGTGATACCCGACGATTACACCTTTCTCGAAATCAGAGAGCTCCGAACTGCATGGCATGTTGCATGCGACTGGTTGCGTTGTTGTTTCCCACACGATATTTAACGGCGGCGGCCGTGACGTGTATCAGGACCGCAGATATCGTCATTTTGCAGGGCTGTCCAATTACTTGTTGGTAGATAGTGTATATAAGGACAAACAAGAGTAAAACAAAAATTAAAATAAAAAACAATTAATAAAAATATTAATAAACAATAAATAAATCAGGCATGGATTCGAAAAAGCAAAAAATCCGAAAATGCAACCAGAAAAAAAGACAAGGACTGCACATCATATGGCAAATATCATCCATGGCGTCGTCAGGAGCATATCACGGATAACATCTCTCACATTTCTGCAGAGACCAGAAAGTGTGGGTTTCTGCGTTATTCAGTTTGCAAGTAGAGAAAAATTAAGAAATTAAGGATTAAAGTTAAACCTCTTACTGTTTCACCAAACGGCACTTTCTGGGCCAGCCCCACCATTTGAGAAAAACCCGAACCTCGCAAAAAAAAAAAAAAAAAAAAAGAATAAACTAACCGTTAAAAAGCAAGTTAAATGCAAAATGAAAAAAAAACAAAAAAAACAAGACCACCCCCCCTCCGCAGCGGACTGAATAACCATTTGCCCAACTCACATTCTCACATTCAACAAGCTACTGATGCAAAATAATGCATGCAGAAAACATTACTAAAGAATTAAAAACGGTCATTACACCACATTACCACTAAGACCAACCATGTAATAAAAAAATATAAAGAAGATCATTGCTAGAAAAAGTTGGCGAATATACAAAAAATTACTGAAATTATCCTAAAGGTTGAAAAACAGGCTTAAGCCTAAAAAACATGAGCGCAACTTTAAACCAAAGACGTGTTTACTAACACAAAGAAGCACGGTCGGAGACCCAAAAGAACTGGAAATCTGTAAAAATTACTGCTCTGAATTCCAATTCTCAAAAGGGTATAGGGAAAAACCCAAAAACCTAAAAAATAATTAAAATAACTCACACCCAACAAGCTACTGCTGCGAAATAATACCTACAGAAAACATTACTAACGAATTAAAAACGTCCATTACGCCACATTTCCACATAATATACTTTATATGCACAGTCGCGTCACACTATTGTGACCACCTCCTACTTTTGACGCTAACAGCACGTAGCCAATGAATGAAAGCACGTGTCGTGAGATGGCTTGGAGGGTATATAAGGTGTGCTGTAGGCATTCTGAAAACATTTGGCCGCGGGTGGCCGAGTGGGCAACGTTCGTGACTGCCACGGGAAGGGCCTCAGGTTCGATCCCAGCAGGTACGAACGCTCGATTCACTAAATACCCGCCGTGCGTCGGATGGGTACGTTAAGCCGTCGGACCTCTGGTACTGACCCCCGGTAATAAATAAGGGCGTCTTCCTCCCCCTTTCTACTTCGCCTCCGTGTCACTTTCCTATCGGGCGCTCTAGCCCAAATCTCCTAGTTTCTTATTTCTAAGGGTTGTTTAAGACCTGGGGTCAGACACTCCCTTCCTAAAATCCTCTACATATGATCATGATCTGAAAACATATCCATGGGCCGCGGGTGGCCTAGTGGTCAGCGTTCGTGACTGCCATTGAGATGACCTTAGGTTCGATCCTGGGCAGGTACGAACGTTCGAACCACTAAATACCCGCCGTGCGTCGGATGGGCACGTTAAGCCGTCGGACCCCGGGCACTGGCCCCCAGTAATAAATAAAGGCGTCTTCCTCCCCCTTCTACCTCGTTTCCGTATCATTTTCCTATCGGGCACTCTAGCCCAAATCTCCTACCTTCCTATTTCTAAGGGTTGTTTAAGACGTGGGGCCAGACACTCCCTTCCTAAAATCCTCTACATATGATCTGATCTGATCTGAAAACATATCCCTCGTTGCTGTCATGGATGAAAGGAGCGATTTGTCAGATTTGCAAAAAGGGATGATTATTGGCTTTCGGGCCAATGGTGGCAGTATTTCTGAAACAGCGCAGTTTGTGAACTGTTTGCGTGCTGCTGTGGTTAAAGTGTATCGTGATTGGAGAAATGGCACCATTGCGAATAAGCGAAGTGGAAACTGCAGGGCATCACGTGACATTAATGTGAGAGGTGAACGTCGGCTGCGAACGTGCGTGAGGGCCGATCGACACCCTACATTGGAGCAAGTCACTGGCCGAATGAACCAGGGGGCTACCGGAAGTGTGTCTAAAACGATAGTTCAATGAATTCTGCTTCGTATGGAGCTCTGATACAGACGGATGGTCACTGCACTTATGCTAACGAACACGCATCGGCAGAAAAGGCTTACATTTGCACGGCAGTATCGGAATTGGACCTCCGCTGATTGGCAAAGGATTGCCTTCTCCGATTAGTCACGTATTGCCTTCTCCGATTAGTCACGTTTTCTGCTTCATCGAAAGGATGGACGTTGGCGTTTGGGAATTTGATGGCTGTTTATCTACTATCTTGTCTTTTAAAATGGTTCACAAATTTTCGATGGGGTTAAGGTCGGGACTATTACCGGCCCAGTCAAGCACAGTTATGTTTTTCCTCGGCAGGTAGTCCTTTACTGTCTTTGATCTGTGGCATGGAGCACCATCATGCATAGATTGTGCATCTGTGCACTTACATATGAGTTAACAGCTTCTCACGTAACATTTCCACATAAAAAGGACCAGTCATGGTAGTGCCTGTCGGCAAAAAGGATAATGAAGCAGTACCTGATGCTGACACAGCACCCCATATCATCTGACTAGGCGGATGCTAACGGTGTATTTTTCATCAAACCGGTGTATTTTTTTATCATGCCTTTCGGTCGTAGAACGTGTGCTTCACGTGATTCAAATTGACGCACAGATCATCGGAAAAAAGAACTTGGCTCCAATTTTCAGCAGCCCACGATTGATGACGTTTCACAAACTGCAGTCTCTTCTTTTTCATGACAGAGGGTAGTCTAGGTCATATGCAGGTTTATAAGACTTCAATCCAAAATCTTTGCTATATATAAGACGTCGAGAAACAGTGCTGTTACTAATATCAGACCCTTTTGAATGTAGAAAGGCGTTGATTTTCTTGCACGAACTCCTCGCAGAACGCAGAACTATTCGCCTAGTGGTATTGTCATCACGTGGTGTTGTTTTCCTTGGACGTCCACTTCTCTTTCGGTCGCTAAATTCACCTGTATCTCAATATTTCATGATGATTTTATGAATAGGAGTCTTGCTCACATTCACCTTTCTTCTTATGTCACGTTCGGAGTATCCATCATGATATAAAGTCCCTATTTGTGCCCTCTGAGTAACACTTAGTGACGCTTTTTTGCCCATTTTTCAATTGATCGAAAATACGTACAAAACCTCTCAGCATGAAAACCAGAAGCAAACTGACGCTCGCACGTTTCCCCCAACTCTATCAACAGCTGCTGCTGCAGGATGATGCAACACCGACAGGAAGTTGAGTAATACAGACAGTAGCTAACACAATCGGCAGAAATCTCCTTTTTGCAAATGACAGTATATACATATAGTATATATATATAACTTACTTAAATATTCTTATATATATATATATATATATATATATATATATATATATATATATATATCATCATCATCATCATTGTAAACCATTATCAATCCACTGCTGGACGAAGGTCTCCCCAAGTTTCCTCCACAACGGCCTGTCTTGTGCCAGTCTCCTCCATGTCCATGTTACTCCCGCATACTTTCGAATTTCATCCACCCATCTCCCATGTGGTCTTCTTCTGGGTCTTTTCCTGTCCCTTGGAATCCAATCTAAAATTTTAGCTGCCCTACGATGGTCTGTCCTTCTGGCAGTATGTCCAGCCCATTGCCATTTCAGGGATTTAACTCTGATCATGATGTCTTCCACTCTTGTCATTTTTCGGATCCACGAGTTCCTCTTCTTATCTCTCCTAATTATACCAAGCATGCACCTCTCCATGCTACTTTGAGTTGTCTGCAGCCTTTGTATGTCTCTTTTAGTTAAGGTCCACGTCTCTGCACCATACGTAAGCACTGGAAGGATGCATTGATCAAACACTTTTCTTTTAAGACATAATGGCATATTGCTCTTGAAACTTATGCTGTTTCTTCCAAAAGCTCCCCTTGCAAGTTTTGTACGCCGATTAATTTCTTCATCAATGTGACCCTCACTTGATATCTGCTGTCCAAGATAAACGTACGTGTCTGTTATCTCCAGCTTTTCTCCATCAATCGATAAATCTTCATTTCTTGTAGAAGCATTGAACATCACTTTTGTCTTCTGAAAGTTCATTTTTAATCCCACTTCTTTACTCTTGTCAGCAAGTTCCTGGATCATACTCTGCAGCTCTGGTGGGGTAGTTGCAAAAATTACTACGTCATCAGCAAAACGAAGGTGGGTTAGATAATCTCCATTAATCTTTATCGCTTTGTTTTCCCAGTTCAGTGATTGAAAGACATTTTTCAATGTAGCATTAAAGAGCTTCGGAGATATGGTGTCACCTTGTCCCACTCCCTTTCCAATTTTTATGTGTGTTGTATTTTCAAACAGCCGAATCCTTGCACTTGCATTTTCATAGATGTTATTAATAACATTAATGTATGCATCTTCAATACCGCAGGATTTCAGAGCCATTGTAACTGCTGATGGTTTCACCGAATCAAAGGCTTTTTCATAATCGATAAAAGCCATGCACAATGGAAGTTCATATTCCCTCGCTCTTTCAATTAGTTCTCTCAGCACGTGGATATGATCTATTGTGCTGTAGCCACTCCTGAATCCAGCTTGTTCTCTCGGTTGAGCCATGTCCAGTGTTACCTTCAAGCGGTGTGAAAGAACTTTAGTGAAGATTTTATAAACTACTGATAGGAGGCTGATAGGTCTGTAGTTCCTGAGATCCTCAATGTCACCTTTTTTATGTAGCAGGATCATTGTAGCGTTGTTCCAATCCTCAGGAATCTTCCCTTCATTAAGGCATCGAGTGAAAATTTGGGCGAGTACTGTTTCGATTTCTCCACTTGCTTCTTGTATGATGTCGACAGTAATTCCATCTTCTCCTGGAGCTTTCCCCGCTTCATGTTCTTGATTGCATGTGCAACTTCTGCTGGGAGGACTGGAAGAACTCTGGTACTGGTACCTTTCATGATGCCTGGAGTACATGTATCATCCCTTTCATATAATTTGGAGTAGAAATCTTTCAATCTTGTCAAAATTTCGCCTCTATTTCTTGTTACAGAACCATCTTCTTTTCTCAGTGCCATAATCTGTTTTCTTCCCTTACTGAGATGTCCCTTTGTTATCTTTAGGCTTTGGTTGTTTTCAATTGCTTTCCTCACTAGCTCACAGTTGAATTTCCTTACATCTTCAGTGATACTTTTTCGTACTGTCTTGCATAGCTCTATATATTCCACTTTGGAAGTCACATCTTCTTTAGTTGTCCTCATCACTCTTCTTTTTTGCATCAACATTTTGGTTTTTCCTGATAATTTGTTCACATGCAATATGTTCTTAGACCCAGCTAATTTTGTTGCTGTTTCCATAAGAGCTTTGGTTACTTTTCTGTTAACTTCAGAAATATCCACTTCTTCCGATGTTAGGCCTTCTAAAGCAGAGAATCTATTTTTCAGTTCCAACTTGAAAGTATTATGGTGTTTGTTAAGGTTGGTTATGTCAAAACATTTTGTTTGTCTTATGAGCTTGCCACGTTCGAGTTTAGTGTTGAGGTGCATCTTACATCTCACCAATCTATGGTCACTACCTGTGTTGAACTTGTTCAGCACACTGCAGTCTTGGATGACGAATTTTTTGTTACACATAATAAAATCAATTTCACTTGTCGTCCCAATTGGATGTCTCCATGTCCATTTCCTGTGTGGCTTTTTCTTGAAAAAGGAGTTCAAGATGAAAAACCCTTCTGCCTCTGCAAACTCAACGAGAGTATTTCCACGCTGGTTTCTGTTGCCGTGACCGAATTTACCTACTGAAGTTTCATTCTGTTGCCGTTGCCCTATTTTTGCATTGAAATCTCCCATAATTATCTTCAAGTGCTGCTTACCTTTATTATTTAGATCACGAATTTCCTCATAAAATTCTTCAATTTCTTCTTCAGGATGGCTTGTGGTGGGTGCATAAGTTTGAATAATCTGAGCCTGGTATCTTCTCGAGAGTTGGATAACGAGTCGTGCAGCTCTGTCAGAGGAACTTTCAACTTCTACCACTTTATCCTTCAGTTTCTTGTTTATTATAAATCCAACACCACTAGTTCTGCCAGCATCTGTCCCACGATAGTAGAAGAGATGTCCACTTTTCAGTTCAATGAGATCTCCTTTTCTCCTTAACTCACTTAGCCCGACGATGTCCCACTTGATCCTTTGTAGTTCCTCTTCCAATTCAAGAAGCCTTGAATCAGAAGATAGGGAGCGTCCATTATACGTAGCCAAGGTCAGCATCAGATGGCAGCCTAGTCCGGTCCACCGGGGATTCTTAGCACCCTCTGCCTTTGTGTCGCCCTGGCTGCTGCCTTGGCCAGGTACATTCCAGCTGCCGGAGACTGAGGGCCAAGATTTAAGTTGCAGAGTCATTTTGGAGGTGTTTGGCCATAACTCACCACGCTGGCCAAGCGGGTTGGTGAATGTGGGATAGCATTACCTCTGATCCCGATGGTATAGGGTTACCGCTATTGGCGGTCGTCAGAGCCCCTTTAGTGGGAACAGGGTGCACCACGAAAAGGCGGGGTTGACATTTGTCAATTAGAGGCTGTGATGTTACGCATCACCTGACCTTACATCCCATATATATATATATATATATATGTGTGTGTGTGTGTGTGTGTGTGTGTGTGTGTGTGTACATAATGTATGCGATAGATAGATAAAAGAGTTGACGTACATCGTTCTTAATCTCTTCAGGTTTGGATGGGGGTGGGGGGCTTAAGCCCCAAAGCCCCTCCCCGTGGATGCGCTAGTGACATTTAACAGTATTTCGATTTATGTAGCACATATTTTTGGTGATACAGCTTGTATTTATATTTCTCGATTAATCCCACGAGTCTCATTATTCGGATAACTGGCGCTCTAGTGTACCTAAATTTTCGAATTAGAGGATCAGAAACAACAGTTTAAAAATTTCTTCTGAGTGAAAAAATGTATCACTTGTATTTTCAATTACTGTGCATTATGATCATCAGTGAATGCACATAAATAAAATAAAGCAGTTCTATAGTTTGAAAGACAATTAGAATTGTGCTACGTTTTAAGTGCTTCAAGGATTGGCTTGATAACTGATGCGATTCATTTTTTCATTTTTCTCCCACTGCCACCTTTGTAGATGGAAGCACGTGCTGTGATATGAGGTAAGATTATATTTTTGCAAATACATGGCATACTTAATACACTACTGTTTGTGAAAATTGCAGCACCAAGAAGGAACCATGCGATTCGAATGAAATTTATACCACACATTACTGATATAACTGTACATAAGTGATTTAATTTTCAGAACAATACAACAATTTTTACCTTCAAAAGTCAGTATCTTGTGAAGCCTCCGCGAGCTGCAATAAGAGCTTCTAGACGGCGTGACATTGAATCGAAAATTAGTTGGATGGTGTCTTGTGTAATTGCTTGCCAGGCGGCATGTATGTAAGTCCACAGATCATTGGTACTGACCGCTGGAGGACTTTTGTGGGCCAGTTGCCGAGTGACCATATCCCAGATATGTTCAATAGGCGAAATGTCTGGCGAACGTGCAGGCCCGGGAAGAAGCGGTATCTGCTGTGCTGCGAGGAGGGCTTGAACATTCCTAGCAACATGTGGTCTGGCATTGTCCTGGTGGAATATAGCTCCAGGAGTGCTCTGAAGGAAGGGTATGACTTCTGCCTGTACAACTTCCCTGATGTAGCGGTCGCTGTTGAGATTGCCCTCAAGTCGTAGCAGCCGAGATCACGAACGGTACCCAATGGCACCCCACACCATCACACTTGGCGTTCGGCCCGTATGACGCTCGACATCGCATGCTGGAAGAAGGTGCTCACCACAATGCCGTCTAATGCGTATGCGGCCATCATGGTTGTCCAAGTTGAATCGGGATTCGTCCGAAAACACGACATGTTGCCAATCAGCGCCCCACTCCAGCCTGAGGCGTTCATGGTTCAGGGTCAAGGGAATCCGCGGCAAAGGGATGCGTGCAACAAGTCCTCTCTCTGTGCAGCAAACGACGTCGAACTGTGGAGGCACACAATGCCACACTTGTTGCAGTGCTCCATTGTTGTGCTAACACTTGCGAAGATTCCGAAGGGTTCGTCACTGCCATGCAGATGAGGTGTCGGTCATCCCGTGGGGTCGTCACATTTCTCGGTCCACTGTCGGTTTGTCGATGCACCTGGTTATCCTCGGTCCACTACCGCCACACGCGCATAACTGTCGTGGCGTTATGTCCCGTCCGAGTCACAATGTCCCGGTACAAAAAATGCACCTTCACGCAGACCAATCATTCGTCCCCGTTCAAACTCTGTCGTATGGTGATATTGCACTCTTCGTCTTCGCAGAGGCACTATTGAATCCTGGAGACCCTTTTACAACTCCCTGTCCGCGATGCACTACTGGTGTGTACCCTAAACAGTCCTCCCTCACTCGACTGTTCACAGGCCGCTGCCGGGCTCAGACATGCGCAATGACTCTGCACTTTATAACGTAACTCTTCTTCGTGTGCGAGATTGGTGTTACGCTATGTCTAAACCCATGACTAACGAAATGTTGAACAAAATGAGAGTACGATGTAATAGTTGCACGGGATAGTTCAAATTAAGGTTTTACGGCCAGACGAAACATATACAGAAGCCAAACTTACGATAACCTTTTATTGGTCCAGCAATATTTGATGAACTCCACAATATAGCACTACAAGTTTTACTCTTCACATATAATACCTATCGTATAAACTAGCTTAACAACGATCGAACACCTCCACACACACAAAGCAACTGCTGTATCGTACGTTCTTATCACGTTCATACGTCATTCTCTCTGACCTCAAAAGTGTTGCCAACTTCATTCATGTGAGAGAGAAGATATCACGTGAAGTTTGGAAAGTGCAAAGGAGAACAAACTCAAATTTACATAGGAAAAGGAACTAAAAATGAAAATTAAATCAGAATATACATCACAATTTCTAATCATTTGCATGTCCTATCCTACTCTGCTCCTGTAAGTTTCACGTGATTACCATCATTCCTTCATAGTGTTGCAATTTTCACAAACAGTAGTTTATGTTTCAAAAATATTGGCTTCATGATGTTAAAACAGCATTTGTGGCGTAGAATAGAAATCTAAGTCTCCAAGCAAATGGACGATGTCATCGCTCTTTCCACGTTAGTTTTTAAACAACGCATAGCGACTGAAAAATTGTATTCCGGCACCGCTGGGATCGAACCCCAGAACTCTCGATAACTAGTCGAGTGCGTTCGAATTTTAGTCAGATGCTGACTGAAAAACCACGCATGGCGCTGAGAATTGTTGGCGCCGTAGCGTAAATTCGAACGCACTCGACTAGTTATCGAGAGTTCTGGGGTTCGATCCCAGCGGTGTCGGAATACAATTTTTCAGTCGCTATGCGTTGTTTAAAAAAATAACGTGGAAAGAGCGATGACATCGTCCATTTACATTGTCTCCACGTATTTGATATATATTAAGTTTCCAAGCTTTCGCACATCAACCAGATGACTTTTTCAAGGATGTTTGATGTGCGAAAGCTTGGAAACTGGTTTCTACTCTACGCCAATAAATATGGATTACTATAGTATAGTTGGTGTACGGTTCCTGGTTATTAATTAATATTTGTGGTTTTAAAGGTCTCATTTACACGACAGTGAGGAACTCATCAATCTGCTAAAATCGTCAGAAAACACTGCTTCTAAACTCGTGTCATTTCATTTTATCATTTAGTGTGTATTGGAACTCCTCCGTTTTGGGGACAGATCTCCCACAATTTTCCACTCACATGAAAAGTTGATTCATCCGAGAAAATAAACAGTCGAGTCACATTATTGTGACCACCTCCTACTTCTGACGTCAACAGCGCGTAGCCAATGAAAGAAGGCACGTGCCGTGAGCTGGCTTGGAGGGTATATAAGGTGTGCTGTAGGCATTCTGAAAACATATCACCCGTTGCTGTCATGGATAAAAGGAGCGATTTGTCAGATTTGCAGAAAGGACTGATTACCGGCTTTCTGGCCAAGGGTGGTAGTATTTCTGAAACAGCGCAGTTTGTGAACTGTTCGCGTGCTGCTGTGGTTAAAGTGTATAGTGATTGGAGAAATGGCACCATTGCGAATAAGCGACGTGGAAACTGCGGAACACCACGTGCCATTGATGTGAAAGGTGAACGTCGGCTTCGAAGGTGTGTGAGGGCCGATCGACACGCTACAGTGGAGCAACTCTCTAGCCGAACGAACCAGGGGGCTTCTGGAAGTGTGTCTAAAACGACAGTTCAGCGAACCCTGCTCGTATGGAGCTCCAACGTAGACAGATGGTCACTGCAGTTATGCTAACGAACATACATCGGCAGAAAAGGCTTACATTTGCACGGCAGTATCGGAACTGGGCCTCCGCTGATTGGCAAAGGATTGCCTTCTCCAATGAGTCACGTTTTCTGCTTCATCGAACGGATGGACGTTGGCGTTTAAGGCGAGAAACATCGGAAAACAAACACTCTACAACCATTGCTGGAAGAACACAAGCTGGTTGGGGCAGCGTTATGGTCTGGGGAATGTTTTCGCGGCATTCTCTGGGTCCACTCATACCTGTGGAAGGCACTGTGGACCGAATTCGTTATGAATCTATCCTTGCAGTCAACGTATACCCATACATGCTGATTGTCTTCCCTGGGGCGGTTGGGATCTTCCAGCACGACAATGCGATGTGTCACATAGCTAGAAATGTTCGAGAGTGGTTGGAGGAGCACGATGAAGACTTCAAAATACTCCTTTGGCCCCCTAATTCCCCAGACTTAAATACAATTCAGCATCTGTGGGACCACCTCGATCGTGTTGTTCGCTCTATGGATCGTCCACCACGCACCCTGCAGCAGCTGTCAGATGCACTGCAGTCAGCATGGCTCCACATACATGTGAACACCTTCCAGCACCTTATTGAGTCACTACCAACCCGTCTAGCTGCTGGCCGCGCTGCACACTGCTGTTACTCTGGATATTAGCTGGTGGCCACAATAATGTGACTCGATCGTGTAATATGGTTCAAAATGTAGCATAATTTTCCTCTGTCTACGCCATTTTCAATTTTTACAATAAATGCTTCACTTTTTACTCGTGAAGCCTTATTGATGAAATCTTTTAAAACCTGTGCCGCTGTCTCTAGTACAGAGGAAAATTTCTCCACTCTTTCTTAACGTGATACTGTACACCACATGTTAATATCTGTCAGACTGTCTTTAAGTGAAATTTAGAAATCGTTCCCTTAATTTCCGAACATCCTAAAATTACAACATTAACAGATACATGAAAAAATCATGTTCAGTCCTCTCACCGATACGAGCCGATTCTAGATCAAGAATTAACTCCTTAAAAACTTGGGTAATGGAGTGTTTGATTCACAAGGTTCTGTAACACAATTTCCCTTTTATTTTCACCTCTTTTACATCGCTTCACAGCTCAAAGTTTTCACTTCAATTTTGCAGCTATCCTTTCTTTTACAGAGACGAAAGCATAGGCTGTCTTTCTTAGATGCATTCATATTGAACATTCACTGAAAGTACAAAGGATTATTAATTAACAGTAACTATACACCAACTATACTCAAAATAGTATATTTATACTATTTGCGAAACGTATGGTACAACTAATAGTATAGTATTAGGGGTATGAAAAAGTTTCCGCCGTTTTAAAGAGAAAGGAGACAGGAACAATCAGGAAACCAGTACACATTCATTCAACGAAATATTGGCCGTTAACATCAATGACCTTTTGCCGTTTTTCAGGAAACAAATGAATGCCCCTGTGATAGAAGGACTCGGATTTTGGGCTGAAGAACGCAGTGACGAAATCTTCCACCTCTGGAACTGTGGTGAACCGCTGTTGGGCAAGGGCATGTTGCATAGAGCGAAACAGATGAAAGTCTGAGGGTGCAATGTCCGGGGAGTAACAGTGCATTTAAATCTCTTTAATGTTTCGTTCCAGTGCATTTAAATCTCTCGCTTATCAGTACTATATATTTATGAGTACTACTACAAAACTATAAAACATAAAAAGGTGAAATTTTGCACATACCTACCTTACATTGAGTTTATCAGCGGGTGATCTTATAAGACTTGAGATTTTGCATGTGAGATCCCTTATCCGACTTAGCTCAGACGCGGAATCAAATGTGTTACACGGGAGTTTAAGAAATATTGTTACCGCGATGGAGTCACTGTGACTTGACGAAGCTTCAGAATATTGCTCGTAAATTCATACTAATCTGATGATTCTGTTAGTGAATGTGTGTACAAGCGAGAGTGTGAGGCGTAACTCATATATACAGTATAGGAAAGGAAATGATTGCAGTTCCATAGCAGTTGGACCATTTTTATTGGGATAAAACAGCTACACGAGTGGAACAAGTCAGTACGTTGTAGTGCCACCTCTGGCTAGGATACAAGCGGTTACCCGGCGTGCATAGACGTCTTGAGGTCTATGCCGTGGCATAGACGTCATAGTTCACGGATACTGTCTTGAGGTATAGTATGCCAGATGGTGTCAAAATTGCGGGCCAGTTCGCTGACGTTCGGAGATGTACGTAGATTGCGCCCCATCATGTCTCAAACATGGTCCATTGGTTAGAGGTCGGGCAATCAGGCTGGCCATGAAAGGGTGTTGACGTTATGGAGACTGGCCTGGGAGAGCCGTGACGTATGTGGCCAGGCATTACCTGGTAGAAAAATTGCGCATTGGTGCTGTGACAGAAATAGCAACACAACAGGTCATAGAATGTCGTCCACGTACGGTTGAGCCGTGAGGGTGGCACGGAGGACTACCAAGGGTGTCCGGTTATCGTAGGAAATGGCTTCCCAGACAGTCACTCCCGTTGTGCGAGCCGTGTACCATTCCACGGTAAAGGAAGAATCGGTGCGCTGGCCGGCTCGTCTCCAGACACGTATGCGCTAGTCATCGGCGTCAAGTACAAACCGTTTTTTAATGGGGGTTTAACGGCAACCATGAGAAACGCAATAGGCTGTTAGCAATCGCCCGCCCCTAATTTAGGGCAACTGATTCCAAGTAAGGGTGAAAGTCAACGCCGTAAGACAAACACAACATCCATACCTCATCAGGATCCGAACCCGGACCCATCTCAGGCGAATGATCAGAAGCCATCGTTTAGACCACTGCGCCACCAAGGCGGTCAAGTGCAAACGGTTACTCATCACTGAAGACAACACGACGCCACTGCACACTATCCCACGTTGTTCGGGCGCGACGCCACTGCACACTATCCCACGTTGTTCGGGCGCGACACCACTGCAACCGGTGCCGGCGTTGCTCGCTGGTCAGTGTTAGGCGGCGGAATGACCTCCTCGAATGTAGTTTCCGTGCCGCAAGTCGTCTGTCAACGGTCCGTATGGCTACTTCCGTACCTGTAGACGACGCAACATGGCCACGGATGGTTGAGAACGATGAATTCGGTTCTGTCCGCGTGGCTCTCACAATCGCTCGATTATCGCGTTCTTTCGTTGACTTCGGCTGTCCTCTGCCAGCGTGCCGCTGGGTCGTGCCCTCTTCGACCCATTCACACCAACATCGTCTGATTGCCACCCTGCTTCGACTCAAATGCCTGGCGATACGGCGACTTGACCAACCGGCATCTCTCAGCCCAATTATACGTCCTCTCTCAAATTATACATCATCAACATATACATATATGAAATAATTTTAAGTTCTCTTAACGGGCTTTTTCTGCATGCGCATTCAGTCTGATGCATTAATTTTGTCTTTTATTCACACATGCTTTTCTCAGGGCAAACAAACAATGTGACGGTTTTGAGTGTCACTTTTTTTCAGTTTGCGTGTTTAATGGCCACAGTGAGCAACTCGATGGACTATAAGCAGTCAGTCGCCCATCTCTAATTTAGGGCCATTAGTGCCAGGGACGAGAGAGAGCCAGTGCCATTAAACGAACACAACATCCTTACCTCAGCGGGATTCGAATGCTTATCCATCTCTGACGAATGGTCAGAAGCCATTAGACCAACCCCTGGGACAGCATTCGACTCTCACTGAAAAGTCCAAAAATTGTCTTAATATACACTTTGTTTAATATAACTTGAAAACACGTTTTCTTTGTAATAGATTATTTTCTCTTTCTTTCAGTTGTGAATCTCTCGGCTTACTAGGAACTGAACCACTGAGCATCATCATTTTGTGTCCCCTTCCTCCATGAAGTAGATCAAGAAGCAGCATTACTGTGGGATAACACTATAGAAATCATCATTGTAGAATCTAATAACTGTCAACAATCTACGAAAAATTCATGGAACTCCTAAAAATGATAAGCATCGAGGCGAAAAGAAAGAAGCTGTTAGTACCAAATTACTGTGCTGTGCTCAAAACTCAGTAGCACTTAAACGATCAGGTGGGTTTCTTGGCGTTCTTGGAATAGATCATCATAAAGTGCAAGCCTACTTCAAAGATTGTAGCTCAAATTCTTTCAAAATGAAATTATAATCTGCTTGTTGAATCGGCTGTATTAAAATAGATAATTTAGCTAAAAACTAGTATTTGGGGGAAATAATATGATGGTATGCTTGTGTGATTCGATGCGCCACCATTTCTCAACACAATCTGACGAATCTGCCCTTTAAGAAGCCAGTGATTAGATATCTGTCTGGGCAGAGTTGTTTAGTTTTCGGATCTTCTTCTGGTGCTACGTTTTCACAGCCTCTTCGACTCTTGAAATATATGCTGCCGTGTAAATTGTTCAAGGATTTATGCAAGTGATAGTCGTTTCGTTGGAAGCGGTGTCAAGTGAGTTGGGCGATGGTGTAAAACACCGATTCAACTTTTGCAAACATGAAAGTTATGAGGCGTTGGTTTCTCGTATTGCACTCAGGCAAAAACTTCAGATGTGACGACCTTATTTTTGTATTCCGTTGTATTGAGAATGATTACGTTACAGGACGCTGTCTCTAGAGGCTCGCAGAATATGACTTACATTTACTCTACTATCGGCCATTCTTGATCTTGTGTCCCTGCTATGCAAGTTGTCCTACAGCATACTTTGCACTGCAGTGGGCTTCAGCGAACTGGTATGTCTAGTCTATCCCATTCCACTTCACAGGCTCTCCATAATCCTCCAACAGTCCACGGTCGACGTTTACCCAGAGTTCTTCAAGAATCCAAAAAGGCAAAAGTCCATCCGATGACTTCAGAGCAATGTTCTCAAATGATATAATGCGGATTCTTTTTTTCTACACTGTTTGCTGAAGGTATATGCTTATAGACTCTGTGGTAGACTCGAAGTTTCGTGATGATGCAACAATGCAGTGTTTACGTCCGTACCATATAAAGCAGGCAGTTCGTCCCTGCCTATTATCTTCAGAACGTTTGACAGTAGAGTGGGTTGACTTTGTCGTGAGTTCACATATGAGGCTTTGTTGATGGGTCTTTAATGTAATGACCAGGACTTGTTGTAGTTGTTTTAGTAGACATATCCCTCGTCCAATGTGGTGGTGATTTTCCATTTGTCTCCACTGTAATGGCGCACTTTGTGAGAGTGGTCCAGAGGCCCGGGCCATCACCAAGAGTTATCACTTGGTCTTTCGTTCTTTGTTGCTGTTACTATAGAGTTGTTTAAATATATGTATATTTTACGAATCATTGGAAACGCACTTTAATATGGAAGTGGTATTTTTTATCGCTTCCCAATATTTCAGGAGATGTTGTACTCGGGGTATTTTTATTTGTGATTGCGTCTTCAATATTTTGGCCCAGCCACATTAAGAAATCTTGGGTGCGCCGCAGGGTAACAGTCTGACAGCTTGTGGCAATTGATTGTTTTGGGGATTTAACAACACCCGTGAGCAACTCAATGGGATATAAGCAGTCGCCCATGCTTAATTTAGGGCCACTGGTTCCAGGGAAGGGAGAAAGAGCCAGTGCCGTAAGACAAACACAACATATATGACTCACCGGGACTCGAACTCGGACCCATCTCATACGAATGGTCAGAAGCCGGCGCTTAGACCACAGCGCCAACGGGGCAGCTTTGTGACAATTGAGCTGCCTCAGTGGCGCAGTGGTTTAAGCGCTGGCTTCTGACCATGCGTCCGTGTTCGAATCTCGGTGATGCATAGATGTTGTGTTTGTCTTACGGCACTGGCTCTCTCTTCCCTGGAACCAGTGCCCTCCCTAAATTAGGGACGAGCGACTGCGGCGAGGAAGCAGATTATGAGATTATGAACCTTATGAACATGGAGCTTATGCGTGCGCTGTAAGTGAAGATTGCCCCTGATAATTTAAAATATAGTGGAAAGTGTCGCGGCTTTGGCGATAGTTCTCCGAGTTGCAGGGCTTTGCCCTCTGAGCATTATGTGAACCTCCTTGATAACATCTAGTGTGTTGTTGACACCTCTAAGAATTGTTTGACGCACCTGCAACCGAAATCTACAAAGCACTGCGTAAAGACATGGATGCGCTTTTTAGAAATGTTAAATCCTGTGGCTTTGCGTATCTTTGTAATTTAATACCCGGAATACTGGGCTCGGAAAGAGAAGCGTGTGCCCACTCCGAAACCTGATTACTGGAGGGGACATATTACCCAGTTTGTGCTTGCAAAACGTTAGACGCATAATACTTTAGCCACATTCACGGCTAGTTCTTTTTTTGTTTTTGTGGTGCCGTTTACTGACCACCATGCGTATCTCTTAGTGCTGTAAGCCGTCGTCCGTCCCTAATTTTGGGCCACTGGTCTCAGGTCGGACGACTGGCCAGGGACCAGTGTCTCTGACCATTCGTCCATCGAGACGACCGCATGAACTGTAGCCACAATTTGTTCATCGTGGGTTGCACGTTAGCGAGGTGCTTTTGCCCGTGAAATGTAGATTATGGGACAAAATCTACCGCATTATGCAGAGGCCTGTTTGGTTTACATTTATGTTGCGAAACAAATAATCAATCAGCATTCAGCGCTATTTCTGTTATTAACGTAAATTCCGTAGAATTTATCTAGCAAACTATGTTGCAAGAACTTCTTCGGGCTTTGGCAATGTAGAATGGCGCTATTTCAGACTGAACAACTCTTTGCCGAAGTGGCTGGTATATCTATGATTCGTTTTCCAAAGCTAGAAAGTTATTGTCTTGTTGAAGATGAAACCACAGAGGAGATAACAGGAAATATGTATATCCAGGGCTGTTTTTGTAAGGGAGCTAGCTATTCCTGCGTTTCCACAGGTTTTTCAGGATAAACCGTAGATTCAATGGAGGTTGTTGATTTACTCCATACAATTACAAATACAGTTAACCTGTGTCCTCTGATATCAGGTACTGTAACTCATTGCACAGAGACTTCGTTGAATCTTAAATCATGGCTAACATTAGGGGTATGCAAAAGTTTCCGCCGTTTTAAAAAGAAAGGAGACAGGAACAATCAGGAAACCAGTCCACATTTATTCAACGGACCAGCATCAATGACCTTTAGTCATTTTTCAGGCAACAAATGAATGCCCCTGTGATAGAAGAACCCAGGTTTTGAGCTGAAGAGCGCAGTGACGAAATTTTCCACCTCTGGAACTGTGGTGAATCGCTGTTCGGCTAGGGCACGTTGCATAGAGCGAAACAGATGAAAGTGTGAGGGTGCAATGTCCGAGTAGTAAGCCGGCTGCGGTAAAACCTCCCAGTGTAACTGTTCAAGGGTTAATTTTGTGGTAACACGGACATGTGGTTTGGCATTATCGTGTAAAAGGATGACTAGGCTACGTCCTTTACCTGTCCATGGGCGTTTTTGCTCAATTGCGACGTTCAGTTTCGCCAACTGATCGCTATATCGTTGTGCAGTGATTGTTTCACCCGGTTTCAACAGTTCGAAGTACAGAACTCCATGCATATCCCACCGCCCACACAACAGCACCTTTCCCCCGCGAATATCCTGTTTTGCAGTGGAATTTGATGGCTGGCCTGGGTCGACCCAGGATTGCTTGCGTACGGGGTTGTCGCATTAGACCCATTTTTCATCCCCGGCGAAAACCTTCCACAAGAGATTCTTCCCTTGAAAACTCTTCAGCAACGACATGCAGATGCCCAATCGTTGACCAATATTACGCTCCGTTAAAGTATGCGGAACCCACTCACCAATCTTCTGGATCTTCTCCAAGGCCTATAGACGTCATACCACCGTCGACTGAGCCTCTTTCAAACGTTTCGCCAGTTGCGTGGTCAATTGCGTGGCATCCTCTTGCAACAGCGATTCCAGTTCCTCGTCTGCGAGTTCCTGCTGTCTACCTGCACGTGGCTCGTCTTCCAAGTTTAGATTAGATCAGCTTTCTTAAATCTGGCAAACCATTCTCGACACGTCTGTTCACCCATAACCGTTTCGCTATCCGCCTGACATATTGAACCGTATGCTTCACTCGCACTTTCCCCTAAATTAAACATGAATAACAAACAGTGCTGCAAATGAACTTTATCGGCCGGCTTGCTTGGCTTCATGTGCGAACTGACAGCACGGGTCACGGACCGGTTAGACCTCTACAGCGCCCGCTAGCGGGGGCGGCAGAAACTTTTGCATATCCCTAATAATTTGATGCACGAAACCAGCCCTGGCATTTAAGTACCATAGCGAGGAATCAAACGTTGAAAGAATATACTTTACCCAGATTTACCAGATAAAATTAAAATTGCCTTCGGAGTTGATATTTATAGCGTGTATCAATCTGAGGGAAACACCAAATCATATCATAGTTATTTATCTTTGGCGATAACCATGGATGTTTCACCAAGGATAGATTGTATAATGTCTTGACCTGATAATAAATTAGATTCTGTTGGCCGGTTTATATCCGTGGCATTTACTAGCAGTCTTGTGACCAAAACATCGTACTAGAAGTCAGTTGCACTCTCTTTGCAAAGTTCTACTGTTTCACACGTCGTCGCCAGGAATAAGAACTACGAAGTGAAACTTGACATCAACGAGTGGCTACGAAGTGTTTCTTTCAGGCATACATCCGGGAGGGAGAATCCCCCTCCGAAACGACCCCCCCGAGACATGCAATTAATTCAGGCTATAATGAAAAGGAAAGTTTCGTTTATTTTGATGCAACAAATATTTCTCCAATTATATATTTTTTAAATATTTGTTCAAGTATTATCGTTTATTTTGCCTAAAAAGTGTATTAAGACATATGCCGTTCTTCAAAATATAATAAGTAGACTATTCATACCTCATAGTCAGTGAATCGTGATTCAGTATCAGAAGTGTGTTGAATGCATTTTAATGGATGAGAATTTCAAGCCATTGAGTGTAACGGACATGAAAAAACAAAACGAAAAAACGACAGTGTAACTGAGTGAAAGTCATTAAATGAATAGTGCATTATGAACTTCATGGATTATTTCATATGGTGTGTTTTTTGATGTAAGTACTAAAGACCATTTGTAAACTACTCATCCTAACAGGGGTTTTCATTCTACAGTTTTAATATCACATGCGCATTTTAAATTGTAATCATTAGATCATACGAAAAAAGCTATTTTACAGTGTTGCTCTATTCTGAAAGTTCTGTTGGTGAAAACAAAATAATTGTTAAAGAGAATTTGCAAGTTCACATTTTAACCTACTTAGTTTTCACTTATGTGGCAGCATTTAGATGATTATATATTTTTATTTCGCGATTTACTATTTTCAGAATGAAATTTTGTGAATGTAGTCCAATATTTTGAGATCCCCCGTCCCTCACGTTTAGCTGGAGAGAGTTTGTTCTTGAAATGCTTGAAGAAATAATTACTAATACATGTATATGTATTTATATATCTAATCAAATTTGCAGAATAAGAATGAATATCTAAGTTAAAACATCTTAATTAAAAAACAGAACGAAAGAGATAAAGCTAATACCATGAGATGCGCCAAAGGCAGCTGTACTTCATGTAACAGCATATATAGAGTGAATTTTTAAGAAATAGAATAAAATTTAAAGACATTTTTTTTAGAAAATACAAAATTCAAGTTTAGAATCGAAAAAAAAAAAAAAAGGTTGCCGTCGTCAGGAGAGCATCAACCTGCGGGAGTGGCCTTTCTAGTACCAACAAACGACAAGGAAAACCAAAAAATGTCGGTTGGTCATGCTCCCAAGGCCACTAGAATAAACACAAAATGGACCTAAGATCTCATAATGCAATAATGTAAACAATGATAAAAAAAGGCTTACCTCCAGACCAAAGAGGTTAACGCCACGAATGAAAACCAAACACTAGACAGACGATTAACTAGAACACAAATATTAATATATACTAAATCGTAAAAGAAGTGGTCGCGGTTAAATAACATCATAGCAAAAAAAAAAAAAAAGTGTGTGAGATGACGAGATGTAAAGCTGTGAATGTAAATGAAAATCTTCAGCCACTAGGGACCAACCAGGTGGCATTTTGTATTGCTTGATTTACTTAATATTGTTAGGTCCTGGATTAGTAAAGCATGTCTGTGTGTAATTTGAAACTCTTTGAAACTAAATTGAAATTCAGAATTAAATGTTTTAAATAGTGTTTTGGAAAATGTATGGGAAAATTGTTAAATTGCAATTTAGTTAGAAGAGTTTTAAGATTTTTTTATCATTAAAACCTGTGTAGAACATACAGTATTTTTGCTGTTCTGTGGAATTGAGAAAGAATTAAGTTAGGATGTACTTTTTTAGAAATATTTGGGGACCAATGTGTGTAGTAAATGATATCGAAATTAAAAGCATTTCTTTTATCGTAAAGATTCACCACGACCCCTCCCCTCTCGTCCACTTGCACTTCCAAATCGAGGTAACAAACGCGAGTAGACGAGCCATTGGTTTTTTCTAAGGTGAGGTCCCTGGATATAAGTCAGCAGTGCATCGCAAAAAGTCCGGCATTTTAAGGACAATAATGTCATCAACATACCTCAGAACGATACCAGGCAAAAGGCAAGCAGCAGTAAATCTATCTTCAAAATAGTGCAGATAAAGGTTGGCCAGACTACTTGAGAAGCGACATGCCCATTGGAATACCACGAGTTTGGAGGTACAGCCCATCGCCCACGGCAACAAAATTATTATTAATACAGAAGTCCACTAAAAAGTGCCAAAATTGTTCTGTAATTTCGGACACAAGCTTCGCCTGTAAATTTAAGGCTACTTGCCATAAACCCTTCAATGAAATCGAAGTGAATAGGTTTTTAAAATCGCAGATATCAACAGATAAGACAACTAGATGTTGAAGAGTTCAACGCTTCTAAAACTCTGTCATTATTCTCGATGATCAAGGTCAAATCTACTTGACGAAGCACTGCAGACAAGTATCTCTGAAGCAACCCACCCGCTTTACTATTGTAGTAGTTGCGTCCACTGGTTATAAACAGAAAAGAAACAGGGTTCTTATGGAACTTTGGAATGGCATAAACAAAAAGGAACCTTGCATTAGAGACAGTCAGCTTAACCCGTTTATGTAGAGCAATTATTTTCTTATTAACATCTTACGGTTTTGAGAAGCCGGGGTGTATGTATCCGTAGTATTCATCTCCTGAAATAGAAGACTCTGGCAAAACTGTTTGCAGATAATGGCAAAATTATTGGTAGTTTTATCTACTGGGAAAACAGTGAATAACGTTTGGAATGAACGAATTTCTGAGTTAATCAATGATAGGTTATGTGGTTGCTGGGTGTAAACCTTAGAGCGTGTCAGTTTACGAAGCTCGTGACGAATGTCACAAAGCACGCAATCCAACCACTCTTTGCAGGATTCGAGAGGCAGACTAAACTCATAAGAAAGTTTGGAGTACACATTGCAAAAGATTACTACGTAAAATGGAGAAACATTTTTTATACTGAAATGAGGTGTCAACCTGTACTTGGTGCCCAAAGACATGAGAGAGCGTAACTCCTGGAAAGGCACGATATCGAGGTCACCGGTAATTACATGGTCGTGGTGAGGATCGACAGTTTTTTTTAATCTGTCGGAATACAGTGACAACTGTCATCCTCTTTATTGTGAGAAGTACTGAGGTTAGCTACGGTTTCTCTGTAATTGAATATTCGGCGACCAAGTGGTTTCTCGTATCGATAACAGGTCACCAACTTCACCTCATTACCAAGGGGAAATAAATCCAAACGTTTGCGAAAAGTTGACTTTAAACAAATGTAGTTAATGGCATCATGAGAAACCTTTACGCAGTATTTCTTGA
The DNA here is from genome assembly GCA_039090855.1 of Macrothele yani. NCBI lineage: Eukaryota > Metazoa > Arthropoda > Arachnida > Araneae > Macrothelidae > Macrothele > Macrothele yani. Next base: position 125,169,101 of record CM076996.1, read on the forward strand.
CAAGGTGAGCTTCGAAGGTCTTGGAACGGAAAGTAGAAATACGGTACTCAAGAAGGTCGCCAATCAGAATCCCCAAGTGTTCAAAATTGAACGCATAACCCCGAAACAACTGGACAAGAACTTTGATTTTACTGTTGTTCAAGGCAAAAATCCTAGAACGGCAACGCTTAACAAAAAAAAAACCGTCGGAACAATCAAGCCCTCGAAGCAGTTCATTAAAGTTTATTGAGGTACCTGAGTTTTTCCACTCCCCTCCTTTTTACATGGGAAACAAAAAATGGTTTAAATTTAAATTTTAAATAGACACAAGCCTCCTGGTATAACTGTTTACCGTTGAATAGTTCGTTGGGCCCATATGTTTTTCTATATGGAAAAACATATGGGCTCAACGAAGTATTCCAGTTGTTTCGGAGTTATGCGATCAATTTTGAACACATAGGGATTCTGATTGGCGACCTTCTTGAGTACCGTATTTCTACTTTTCGTTTCAGGACCACCGAAGCTCACCTTGTTAAGAAATATACTGCGTAATTAAGTTTTCTCACGAGGCCATTGACTACGTTTGTTTAAAGTCAATTTTTCGCAAACGTTTGGATTTGTTTCCCCTTGGTAATGAGGTGAAGTTGGTGACCTGTTATCGATACGAAAAACCACTTGGTCGCCGAATATTCAATTACAGACAAACCATAGCTAACCCCAGTACTTCTCACGATAAAGAGGATGACAGTTGTCACTGTCATTCCGACATATTTAAAAAAATTGTCGATCCTCACCATGAACATATTACCGGTGACCTCGATATCGTGCCTTTCCAGGAGTTACGCTCTCTCATGTCTTTGGGCACCAAATACAGGTTGACACCTCGTTTCAGAATAAAAAAAATGTTTCTCCATTTTACGTAGTAATCTTTTGCAATGTGTACTTCAAACTTTCTTATGAGTTTGGTCTGCCTCTCGAATCCTGCAACGAGTGGTTGGATTGCGTGCTTTGTGAAAATCGTCACGAGCTTGGTAAACTGACACGCTCTACGGTTTGCACCCAGCAACCACATAACTTATCATTGATTAATTCAGAAATTTGTTCATTCCAAACGTTATTCACTGTTTTCCCAGTAGATAAAACTACCAATAATTTTGCCATTATCTGCAATGCAAACAGTTTTGCCAGAGTCTTCTATTACAGGAGATGAATACTACGGATACATACACCCCGGCTTCTCAAAACCGTAATGATGTTATTAAGAAAATCATTGCTCTACATAAACGGGCTAAGCTCACCGTCTCTAATACAAATTTTCCTTTTGTTTATGCCATTCCAAAGTTCCATAAGAAACCTGTTTCTCTTCGGTTTTTAACCAGTGGACGGAACTGCTACATAGTAAAGCTGGTGGGTTGCTTCAGAGATACTTGTCTGCAGTGCTTCGTCAAGTAGATTTGACCTTGATCATCGGGAATAATGACAGAGTTTTAGAAGCGTTGAACTCTTCAACATCTAGTTGCCTCATCTGTTGATATCTGCGATTTTAAAAAACCTATTCACTTCGATTTCATTGAAGGATTTATGGCAAGTAGCCTTAAATTTACAGGCGAAGCTTGGGTCCGAAATTACAGAACAATTTTGGCACTTTTTAGTGGACTTCTGTATTAATAACAATTTTGTTACCGTGGGCGATGGGCTGTACCTCCAAACTCGTGGTCCAATAGGCAGTTGCTTCTCAAGTAGTCTAGCCAACCTTTATCTGCACTAACTTGAAGATAGATTTACTGCTGCTTGCCCTTTGCCTGGTATTGTTCTGAGGTATGTTGATGACATTATTGTCCTTAACATGCCGGACTTTTTGCGATGCACTGCTGACTTGTATCCTGGGGACCTCACCTTAGAAAATCCAATGGCTCGTCTACTTGTGTTTGTTACTTCGATTTGGAGGGGCAGGTGGACGAGAGTGGAGGGGGTGTGGTGAATCTTTACGATAAAAGAAATGCTTTTGATTTCGATATCATTAACTACACACATTGGTCCCCAAACATTTCTAAAAAAAGTACATCGTAATTTAATTCTTTCTCAATTCCACAGAACAGCAAAAATACTGTATGTTCTACACAGGTTTTAATGATAAAAAAATCTTAAAACTCTTCTAACTAAATTGCAATTTAACAATTTTCCCACAAATTTTCTAAAACACTATTTAAAACATTTAATTCTGAATTTCAATTTAGTTTCAAGAGTTTCAAATTACAGACAGACATGCTTTACTAATCCAGGACCTAACAATATTAAGTAAATCAGGCAATACAAAGTGCCACCTGGTAGATCCCTAGTGGCTGAAGATTTTCATTTACATACACAGCTTTGCATCTCGTCATCTCAGACATTTTTTTTTTTTTTTTGGTTTGCTAGGACCGCGACCACTTCTTTTACGATTCAGTATATATTAATATTTGTGTTCTAGTTGATCGTCTGTCTAGTGTTTGGTTTTCATTCGTGGCGTTAACCTCTTTGGTCTGCAGATAAGCCTTTTTTTATCATTGTTTACATTATTGCATTATGAGATCTTAGGTCCATTTTGTGTTTGGTCTGGTAGCCTTGGGAGTATGACCAACCGACATTTTTTGGTTTTCCTTATCGTTTGTTGGTACTAGAGAGGCCAGTCCCGCAGGTTGATGCTCTCCTGACGACGGCAACCTGTTTTTTTGTTTTATATTTTTTTGGCTTTCGATTCTGAACATCAATTTTGTATTTTCTAATAAAGTTTTTCTCTAAATTTTATTATATTTTTTTAAAAATTCACTATATGTATATATATATATATATACTGTATATATGCATTCAGTATATTAATTGCCGCCCCGGTGGCGCAGTGGTCTAAGGCGTTGGCCTCTGATCATTCGTCCGTAAGGGGTCCGGGTTCGAATCCCGGTGAGGCATGGATGTTGTGTTTGTCTTACGGCACTGGCTCTCTCCCTTCCCTGGAACCAGTGACCCTAAATTAGGGACGGGCGACTGCTTATAGCCCATTGAGTTGCTCACGGTGGTCGTTAAACCTCCAATCAAAAAAAAAAAAAAAAAAAAAAAGTATATTAATTACTTGTATGTATGTAAATATAGTACGGAAAATGGAAAACTTGGCCCTTGTAAGGATTTAAGGTTCCATTTCCCCTTCCCCGGCCAAAAAGTTTTGAAAGAAATTTTGTGGCTACGTTAGTCCATGCTATGTCCCCTTTTTTCACATGCTGGAGTGATATGTACAGTGAAGTTTCAGTAAGTATTGCGTTAAGGTTGGTTGGTTAATTGATGTTAATGGCGCAAGGGCCAAGGTTGGCCAAAGAGCGCCAAACAAAAGACATCAAAACAAAACTAAATCAATAAAAAACGTACACAAAGGTTAAAAACAGGCTGATGTGGTAAAAATGAAAAATGATAGTGAACAAGTTAAAATCTAGATAAGTTTAAAAAAGTCAATATCTTGTAAAAACGAAAACACTGCTTTAACGTCGCAGGCTTCGCCAATAATGGTTTGCAGCGTAGCTGCTCCTTCGTCCAACAAATGAGAGTGAAAACGACGAAAACGATGAGCACAAAACCGAACACAAGTACACAAAACATGAAGGACAGTGAGACGACAGTCGCACGCCTCACACACCGGGACACTCTCGCCACACAGCAAAAAGCGGTGAGTAAAACGACAGTGCCCAATGCGGAGACGTGCAAGAACAACTTCCTCACGACGGTTCTTCCGCAAACTAGACTTCCATAGTCCGATCTGTGGTTTGATGGCATAGAGTTTATTGCTGCCCTGCTGAGACCACAGGGACTGCCACTCATCCAGAACAAATTCCCGGATCAAAGGCCGATAATCTCGGAAAGACAGTGACAGCCGAGCTGGCGACATGGAGGAAACAGACCTGGCAGATAGATCTGCCAGCTCGTTACCCCGGATCCCAACATGGCCAGGAACCCAACAGAATCGGACCAGGAATCCAGCACCTTCCAAAGTTCCAAGAAGACGACGGACATCACGGATGACAGGAGAGTCCGTGTCCTCCGGAGAAGATAAAACTTGGATGACGGACTGGGAATCGGAGCAAATCAAAGCGCGACGATGAGATCCAGAACTGTATGTGACACAAAGCGAGGTGTACCGCACGCATCTCTGCCGAAAAGACGGTGGATTCAGGCGGAAGCCTCTCAGCATGGGAGGCATCGCCACACACGAATGCGGATCCAACAACCTCACCGGATTTCGACCCGTCAGTAAATACAGGCACAAAATCCGGGAAGAGAGACAGTATCTCGGCAAAGAGCTGCTGGTACACCAGAGCAGGAGTGGAAGACTTTGGCCACACACAAAGGGAAAGGTCAGCCGTTGCTTGAACCGGCTGCCAAGGCGGTTCATTGTAGAACCGGGTCAAACCAATCCTTGACAAGTCTAGACCAGCATTGCGCACCAAGGTCGACAACCGAATCCCAAACGTCGGAACACAGGAAGGCCGGTGTGAGAATAGGCGGACACATTGTGGTTGGAAAATGGAGCCATGCAGTGGATGATCAGGAAGAGACTTCAACTTGGTGAAGAATTGAAGAGACAGCTGCTTACGTCGGATGCACAACGGCGGTTCATAGGCCTCGACATACAGGCTATGCACGGGAGAGGTACGGAAAGCACCAGTGCATAGCCGCAGAGCCTGGTGATGGACAGGATCCAGAGGCCGCAACACGGAAGGACGTGCCGAACCGTACGTTATGCAACCGAAGTCTAACTTTGACCGAATCAGAGAATGGTAAATGCGAAGCATTGAGCACCTGTCGGCCCCCCAAGATGTTCGAGAGAGGACCTTCAGGATACTCAAGGACTTCGTGCACTTCACCTTTAAAGACTGGATGTGAGGTCGGAAGGTGAGGGCTCGGTCAAATGTTAGCCCAAGGAACATGACTTCTGACACCACAGGGATGGTTGAACACCCCAGACGGAGGTTAGGGTCTGGGTGAAGACCCCGTTTGCGGCAAAAATGCACGCAAACGGTCTTCTGGAGTCGAGAAGCCAAATCCATTGTGGGAGGCCCAGGTAGAGATCTTATTAATGGCCGACTGCAGCTGCCGCTCAATGGTGCGCATGTTGACAGATGCGCAAGAGATCTGCAGATCATCCACGTACATGGAGCCACGAACCGACGGAGGAAGTAGAGTGAAAATATGATTTACACGAAGGATGAACAATGTCACAGAAAGAATGGAGCCTTGAGGGACACCCTGCTCTTGTGGGTATAACGCAGAGAGGGTCGATCCGACGCGCACACGGAACATCCGGTTCTGGAGAAATCCGGCAATGAAGGTCGGCAAATTTCCCCGCAATCCGCAGTCACGCAGATCACGGAGAATGCCGTATCTCCAGGTTCGATCGTAAGCTTTGTCCATGTCGAAGAACACGGAGACCATGTGCTGACGCCGGACAAACGCCTCCCGGACAGATGTCTCAAGGCGAAGATGATGATCGGAGGTGGAACGGAATTTCCGAAAACCACTCTGATGAGGCGAAAGAAGGTGACGTGATTTCAAATAAAAAACGAAACGAAAATTGATGATGCGCTCTAGAACTTTGCAGAGGCAGCTCGTCATAGCAATTGGTCGGTAGTTCAACGGGTTAGCGGGATCTTTACCAGGTATTGCGTTAAGGAGCATGTTCAATCACAACAGAGGAACCAGCAATGAAAATTTATCTGAAATCATGCAATAGCTTTACAGGAATCAATTAGACTCACGCAGATGTTTCAGTTTTAGTCAGTTTGAACCGTTCAACTGCTGGTTATAACAGGACCCGTGAAAATCGGAACACCACCTTCTAATTTTCGCTCCTGAAAAAAAAATATCACTGACTTGCGTTACATAGTTATTGTAAGCAATTAATTTTTTTACGATTATTATTATTTTTTTTTTTTTTTTGATTGGAGGTTTAACGACCACCGTGAGCAACACAATGGGCTATAAGCAGTCGCCCGTCCCTAATTTAGGGTCACTGGTTCCAGGGAAGGGAGAGAACCAGTGCCGTAAGACAAACACAACATCCATGCCTGACCGGGATTCGAACCCGGACCCCTTACGGACGAACGATCAGAGGCCAACGCCTTAGACCACTGCGCCACCGGGGCGGCTTTTTACGATTAAGTTCATAGTATTAACGGATTCCGTAAATTAGGTCAAAACAAGCTGTAATCATAAAACTCCTTGTGCATAATTCCTCAATAAATCCTTCGCAAAGGCACCATCTCAGTGTGAAAATTATTTCATTAAATAAAGTGTACTGTTATTGAAAATATATTTCTGGATATCGAACGTCAGATGGAAGATGAGATGAGGGTTCATCAACGAATGAGAACTGAACGGGAAAAATTAGGCCCTGGAATAACTTGTAGCTCCATATTTTCTCTTACAGCGGCAATTTGGAAAATTTAGTTAACAGTAAAACTTCTAATCCTTAAATTGTTGCTGAAAAGAACACTAAAAATTGCACCGATGAGCTATTCCATTATGACTACCCCCAGCCTAGATAAATGAGCGCGTCTGGAGACCAAACGGTGGCGCAGGTGAAGTTCACAGTTTATATACAACCGTTATATACAAAAATTCACAGTTTATATACAACGCGCCGGTGAAGTTCACAGTTTATATACAACCCGAGGACCGGCTTTCGGTTAGTTGAGTGTTCGGAGTCAGAAAGGGAAAAGCTGCCGATTTATCGGAGTTTGTTCAAGAACAAATTGTGATGGCACGGCGCCTCGGAACTACGATCTCCGAAACGGCGCGGCTTGTTCATATCCCGCTCTAGTGAGTACATATAAAAAAGGGTGCACAGATAGACAAACGAGGAACCGTCATCCAGCAGTGTGTCTTCCGCAGCTCACTGATGCCGAGGGGAGCGGAGAATGTGGCGAATTGTTCACAGAGACCACAAGGCAACAGTGCGACAAATCACCCGCAGCTACAACGTTAGTGATCAGGGCAATGCGTCACAGCACACAGTTCATCGCAGCCTTCTGCACATGGGTCTGCGTAGCCGAAGACCCAACCGGGTCTCCATGCTTACTGCACGCCATCGCCAACAACACATGAAATGGGCCTAAGGTAATCGTGATTGGACTGTGGATGATTGGAAGAAAGTGGTCTGGTCTGACGAATCAAGATTCCTGGTGCATTACGTAGACGGCCGAGAGCGGATACGCCGATTACCAACGGAGGATATGGCACCTGAATGCACTGTTGGGCGGATACAGGCCGGCGGCGGCGATGTTTTGCTGTGGGCGATGTTTTCTTGGGACACTTTAATCCCCATTATCCCAATAGCACAATCCGTGACAGCTGTCAGGTATCTGAACATGTCGCTCGCAGGTATAGGCTTCACGCAAAGTGGTACTGCTTCATTTTTTTTTTTTTTTTTTTGATTGGAGGTTTAACGACCACCGTGAGCAACTCAATGGGCTATAAGCAGTCGCCCGTCCCTAATTTAAGGTCACTGGTTCCAGGGAAGGGAGAGAGCCAGTGCCGTAAGACAGACACAACATCCATGCCTCACCGGGATTCGAACCCGGACCCCTTCGGACGAATGATCAAGGGCCAACGCCTTAGACCACTGCGCCACTGGGACGGCGTACTGCTTCATTAACAAAGGCATCTCCAGATATCTTATTCTAACCTTCTTGGGGAAGATACTACGCATGTTCGCTAGGCAACATGTTTCACATCGACAAAAGGTGCCGCGCTTTTTCGCATTGTTTAGTACGTGTTGTTTAAGATCCATTATCAAACTTTTTTCGAAGAGAAGTTTGTGGGGCTTTTTTAAATTAGTATGAAAAAAGTAGGAAGCAAAATGGAAAATAACACAATTGTGAATCTATCCTCGGTATCATTAGAAAAACCGTGGTACGTTGATTTTATGATTACGCGGAAAAATTTAAGACTCGCACTGCGTAGTTCGAATCGCCCCATCTTATCTTTTAATGAACGTAGATATTTTTCGCTTTAGATTGAAAACCAAGGATTGTGAAGTTGAAAGAAAAGAGGGGAGGGTGGGGGGTCCAGTTCTTGAAAATGACAATGTTGACAACCATCGTGGAATGTCTTCGTTTCATTGTAACCGTGACTGGATCGAAAATACAAACAGTGGATTCCGTAAAGCTAAAAGCATTTATGGCTGAAAGGTGGAGAATTTGACGTTGTTCACATGATACCTATGTAATTTCAGCTGTGTGTATTTTGGAATTGAGTGGTTTTTGGTTGTAGAAATCGTGTTAATATCAAACCGGTTTGAATTATACTTCTTACACGAGTGAAGTTTTCAATTTTAACGTTATGTTTTCCGCAGTGGTCCAAATGATGGCTTCTGATCATTCGTCCGAAAGGGGTCCGGTTTCGAATCCCAGTGAGGCATGGATGTGTTTGTCTTACGGCACTGGCTCTCTCCCTTCCCTGGAACCAGTGACCCTAAATTAGGGACGGGCGACTGCTTATAGCCCATTTAATTGCTCACGGTGGTCGTTAAACCTCCAGCCTAAAAAAAAACCTCCAATAAAAAAAAAAAAAAACAGTTATGTTTTGTTTAGAATACGCACTAACGTTTGTGTATTTCAATTTAAAGTAAAAGTGGGAAGGAGCCTGAAAATAATTAAGAATAATTCAGCATTTTCTCACACATCGGCAGCAAGTTACGATTCGAAATCGGAAACATTTGCGAGGAAAGAAGGCCATTCCGCCAACACCAAATGCGTTACAGTAGCCTTGAAAAGAACAAGTTTTCCCACACTGCTGCTGCTGCTGCTCGCGACTAAAGGCTTCACGCTAAGCGATACTGTTCCATTAACAAGGGCTTATCCTGACATCTTATTCTAACCTCCTTGGGTGTGGTAGGCATTAATGTAACATAGCATGATAAACAACATAAAAAATTTTTTCATAAATGATAAAAAGAATGAATACTTTCTAATAAATCATATTCGACACAGATTTCAGACAGTTTTCACCAATATTTATGGCGTGTGTGGGAATAAGTTTTCCACTGTTGCTATTATGTGCATTGTGAAAGCGTTCATTAAAGTAAATTTGACTGGGCGGCAGAGAAAATTAGCTGGGTAGGCCGCCCAGTAAAAAGGCTCTAGGGAGAACAGTCTATACCACCCATGCCCCATTCCGGACTCGAACCTATAATAACTTATAGGAATGGTCAGTGGCCTGCATTAAGTGCACTGCACCACTGGGGCGGCCAAATTTCGACTGTGCTTGTTCCAAGTTCCTTCAAAAACTTTGGCAAAATGAAAAATTCATAATGCAATTCGTTCATTAGTGTGCAGCTTGATTTTAATTCAGCAGACATGCTTAAGGTAAAGCATTTCACTTTTGCGAACATATTCTGGCCATCATAGCTCTGCTTTGTCGGTACAAATTACCAACATTCTACAAGATATATCCTATTAAGACATGTTTTCATTTTGTGGGAATCGAAAATGCACATTTCTTGATCTTTGTCAAAATTCATAACCATTTCACAACACAGAATAATTCAATATTTCAGCCAGAATCAGCACAAAACAATAATGATAGTTTCTCTACTTTAATGACAGTTGAAAGCATTGCTGTCTTAACACAAAGATCAGTGAACTACAGTGTATGTAGGAAATGAAATGATTAATTTCCATAACCGACTTTGTCTCACCAGCCTGCTTGTTTTTAGGATACATGGTGGCTACTTCACAAAACAATGTCTTTGAATATGGTAAAAAGATGTAAATTTCCTCATTACAAATAACATTGGCAGCCACAGGTTTCTAAATTTTTTGGCATGATAACATGCAAAGAACTTTCTAGAAAAGTTAAGAAATACTCAGTGAGATACATTTGTATACAAGTTGACAGTATGTCACCAGTGTTACTGCCTGTACTGTTTTAATATGCTCAGGACATATGCGATTTTCTTTGTCACCAAGTTAATTTTTTGAACACAGTATTTTGTGAGGGTTTTGATCAATACTGGAAGATTTTGCTACATTTATGACAGCTCTGTTGTAAAAAAGAAAAGGAGCCGAAACATTTTTTTAAAGGAATATTGTGCATATTTTAGAATGAAACTTAATGTTTCAATAAAACAGATGATTTTATGCAGAGCTGTTGCTAGAATTTTGGCACTTCTGGCCATACTTAAAAAATGTGCCTTAATGAAAAAAAAAAAAATAATTAAAAGTGCAGTATACCACAACTCTCTTATAACAGTATAGTATTATAACCACAACTCTCTTATAAACAGTATAGTAGTTGCTAATGAAAATACTTTATTATTTGCAGTGTACATTACAAAACAAATAATTTAACTTGCAGATACGTTAGACAGTTAAGGCAAATGTCTAGTGATTTTGCTCCCCATACTTCCAATGGAAACATTTTTGACCTATTTCCTCAGTGAAGAAAAATTTGCTATACATCAGAATTGGCGTACTGATAAAAAAACAACCTAAGTTAGAATTCACAATTGGCGTTTTTTGCAAAAAGCTTTCCTGAACTATATAAAAGATCAAAAACTTTACTCCAATGTAGTTACGATACTAGCTTATACAGGTGGCACCACTCATCCTTACCACTACATCGAAGTAAAGTTAATAATTTTAAATATAGTTCAGGAAAGTTTTTGCAAAAAACACCGATTGTACAATCTAAGTTAGGATGTTTTTTACAAGTGGGCCAATTTCGATGCATGGGAAATCTTTCTTCGTCGAGGAAATTGGGTCGAATTTTTTTCCATTGGAAGTATAGGGAACAAAATCACTACACGTCCACCTTAATTTCACTTTTCATGCCTTCAATTTTTTACAGATTGATCAGTAACATTGCCAAAATCTGTTTCTATGCACAGGTCATATTGGGGACCATCTAAAAATCTGTTTCTATGCACAGATCATATGGGGATCATCCAAAAATTCTGCTTCTATCTCTGTCATGCACATGACTCCATGCCCTGTCAGCCAAATGCTAAGGTTAGCCTTCTGCTTGGAGCTTGACCTTCCACCAGACAAACACCTTCCTGTCATGCAATATAAAGTATGCATCTTCTTTTTTTTTTTTTTTTTGAGGTTTAACGACCACCGTGAACAACTCAATGGGCTATAAGCAGTCGTCTGTTCCTAATTTAGGGTCACTGTTCCAGGGAAGGGAGAGAACCAGTGCCATAAGACAAACACAACATCCATGCCTCATCAGGATTCAAACCCAGACCCCTGTCGGACAAATAATCAGAGGCCATCGCTTAGGCCACTGCGCCACCGGGGGGCAAAGTATGTACCGCTCGCAGATACACTATCTACCAACAAGTAATTGGACACCTCTGCAATCGACGATATCTGTGGTCCTAATACACATCACGGCCACCGTCGTTAAATATCGTGTGGGAAACAACAACGCAATTAGTCGCATGCAAAATGCCACGCAGTTCGGAGCTCTCCGATTTCGAGAAAGGTGTAATCGTCGGGTATCACAGAAATGGCCGATCCATACGTGACATATCCAGCAAGCTGAAGTACCCAAAATCGACAGTGGCCTACTGATTGACAAGTGGAAGATGAGAGGTGACTGTCGGAATGTGCCCCGACCCGGCAGACCCACAAAACTGGGAGTTAGAGACCGACGGCTGCTGGCCAGAGAAATTCGGAAGAACCGCACCAAATCGATGGGCCACATCCGCGAGGAGTTTCAACAGGCATCCGGGAGTGTTCTTTCGATGAATACCATCCGTAAGGAGGCCCATCTGCTCGGTTATCGTGGATGTGCTGCCGCCCACAAGCCTTTGATCACCAAGTCCAATAGCGCTGCTCGGCTAACGTGGTGCAAAGAACGTCGACAGTGGACCCTTGAACAGTGGAAACAGGTTCTCTGGAGCGACGAATCAAGGTTCACCCTCTACCATTCGGATGGCAGGGTCTGGGCCTGGAGAACGCCTCCTGCCAGAATGTATTGTGCCAACTGTGAAGTTCGGCGGCGGTGGAATTATGCTATGGGGGTGTTTCTCCTGGCATGGTGCGGGACCCTTGGTCGCAATTCCTGGTAGACTCAACGCCGAGACCTACTGCACCATTTTGGATGACCATGCGCTTCGTACGTTGTGGCAGTTTTACAGGGTGGACCCATGTTACTTTCAGGATGACAATGCCACCTGGCATGTTGCGAGGTCCACCATGGCTTGGTATGGTGACAATGGGATTAATCGAATAGACTGGTCTGTGCAGAGCCCGGACCTTAACCCTATCGAGCACCTGTGGGACGAGTTGGAGCGGCGACTTAAGGGGTGCCCCCACCGTCCGAAATCGGTGAAGGAACTGACCTGTCTTCTCCAAGCTGAGTGGAAGAAAATATCGCTAGCCGTCGTACAACGCCTGGTTGAGAGTATGCCCCGGAGGTTCGCCGCTGTAATCGCCGCTCGTGGAGGCTCCACCAACTATTGAAGGTGAATAAACTTCGTTTTCCTTTGCTATCACAGGTGTCCAATTACTTGTTGGTAGATAGTGTATAACCCGGGCTACATCAACTTGGTTGCAGAGTCAAGAAAAGGATTGGAACTTTTTTTACCTCAGCTTTGTGACCAACTTATGGTGAAATAGCATGAGTTCATGTCGCCGCCAAAATGTAAAATTCAAACATGCGTAAAAAATAATGAAATTATCAAATACAAAGAAAATTTGTGCTCCCGCTGCTGGTTTAAACCTTGCAGTTACTAATTACTATTTAACTATCTTGAACACCCTGTACAGCACCTTCGTTTAATTGGGCCCTATGGCAGGAGCCACACCCTAATTACGGCCCTGATTTTGTGATATCCATGGAGGAGAAATGTCATCATGGCAGGTAATGGCAAGTTGTTGAAAGAAGCTACATCTGGTACAATGCACACATAAAAACTGTTAAACATTCATTCATTTTAGCCGAGTGTTCTGAGTCGCTCGCTTCTGACCATTCATTTGAGATAAACCCAGGTTCAAATCCTAAACAAGACACAGGTGGTGTGTTTGCTTGATGGCAATAGCTCTGCTCCTCCCCTACCAGAGATGGAAACAGTTCAACAATTTCTTGTGGGTCAAACGGGTTGGGTCAAGGTGTTTCTGACCTGATTTTATTTCCATTTTATTTTTGAAAAGAAAAAAAAATATTAAAAAATAAATGCACACTGGTGAAGAGTGAAAAATAATTTGTCATACAAAGATATTGCCATCTCTTTCTTAAGACAACAAAGATTTCCACTGACCGACGACACGGCGAAGATGCTAGACTCTATGATACTTCCGTTGCGATTGTCTGGAGCAAGACACAGGCAGACTTGTCACCTGCTTCTCTGGTGATTCACACCCCGCATGTCACATTGTAAGACAGAGTTACTTTTCATATTGCATCTTTTGCATTGGGCATTCAGAGGTTTTCATTTGACGTGCTAACATCCTGTTCCATTGCATGCTAAGTCTGAATTCATGCTTTATTTGTTAATATGGATGAATTTAATATTAAGGAGATTGAAAAAAGCATCGAGGCCAACAAATATTTTTTTATTTAACGGACTGCGATTTAACGAATTCCGCAATTTTACGTACATTTTTTATGGTACGGATGGAACCACATTAGAGTTAATGTTTGGTGTTTCCTGATTTAATGAACACATTTCCTCAATTTAGCGAACATTTTTAATTTCTTTAAGCCACCAAACTATATGTTAACCAGCATTTTCATGTCGAAAGTTAGCTAGAAAATGTGCCTACCTTAGCAGAAACATTATACGCATGCAGTTAACCAGCATTTCAAATAACACTATCTGCGACACAACTTGAGGGAATCGTAAATCAGTTCACCTTTTCTGCGACTATCAAACATAAGCTTCTTATAGAGAGAAGCAAATCACCAACAAGTCCCAAAGGAGCTCAATGTTTTCGTGCATGGGTGGGAAGCAGGAAAAAGAAAGGCAGTGTGGGAGAGGAAATCTAGGGTACTGTGGGAGATTCTTGTTTTCAGCTACAGACAGAACAATAGCTTTCCGTGAACTCTGGGGACATGCATTGTACGTGCCAATTCCTGAACCTCTAAAATCCTTCCCCAAATTGCGCTTCTTTTCTTCTCAGTGTTAAATCTACGGGTCAAATTAAACAACACATCTTCTTATGCAATTTATAGTACTGAAGTAATTATTTAAGAAGCTAAATGTGCATAAAAAGATCAAATATCGTATTTTTCTCACAATTTTAAAGTACGCTTAAATTTTGATTCAACATATCAAAATCAAATATCTACGAATTATGTATTTAATACTCACAGTAAATGTGTACGTATTATAACACTTTTGATAATAAATTTAGCTATTAAAAGTACTATAAATAATTTAAATTTCACATGAAGAAAAAGAACCTACTAGCTGCTTACGTATTCTGTTATGAACACTAGCTTAATTTGAATACTGCATTCGAAAGGCTTCCTCGACTTAGCGAATTCCTCGATTTTACGTACAAGACTTGGTCCCTTGAAGGTCGTTAAATTGAGGTTTGACTGTACATTCTTTTGAAAATAAAAAAGGGATAGAGTGAATGACTGAAGTTGTTTCATCTCATTAAGAAAAAAGAATGTTTCACAGCAACACCAATTTTCACAAGTTTCTGACAAGTTGAAAGTTTCCAAAATGCAAATGTTGATTTCACGAGTGTTCCTTCTGATGGGCAATGATGAAATCAACATCCACATTTTGGAAACTTTCAAACTCATCAGAAGCTGGTGAAAATTGGTGTCGCTGTGAAACATATTCTGAAGCTTTATGTGTTATCAAAAAAACAGCAAAAACTGAAATTAAACATACAAGTATTCAATTAATTTTTTTTTACTGTAGCACCATCAAAATGAAGTGGCTGCCCCAGTGGCACAGGGGTCTAAGCGATGGCTTCTGATCATTCGTCCGAGATGGGCCTGGGTTCGAATCCCGGTGAGGTATGGATGTTGTGTCTGTCTTATGCACTGGCTTTCTTCCTTCCCTGGAACCATTGGCCCTAAATTAGGGATGAGCAACTACTTATAAGCCCACATAGTAGTTGCTCACGGTGGTTGTTAGACCCTACCCAGGTAGCAATATTATGTTGGACCAACCGTGGGCTTTCAACGGTCAGCCCAGCGACGAGGCGACTCGGCGGCCAACAATTGGATATGTGTTGGTTCAACAGTTGGACCCACATTGGAAAACTGTTGCAAACAGTTTTCCAATGTGATCATGTGTTATTGGACAACCATGGTTGGTCATGTGTTGTTAGACAACCATCGGACAACAGTTAAGTGGTCATATATTGATAAATGGTTGGTCATGTGTGGTTGGAAAAACCGTTGGCCAATCTTCGATAAACAACGCAACCTTCGCCCAACACTGCCGACGCAAAAATATCATTGGGCCAACCATTGGCCAATGTCAGTGTGCTACTGGGGTAATAATAATAAAAAAATTGATTAATTGGAGCAGCCTTAAGATTACTGCAGAGGGATGTTTTGACTCCCACAGATGTGTTTGAAAACGTGTTATGTGAGGGGAAGACAGTTTCAATACTTTCTGTAAGTGAGTAAATTATACATTCCCGTAATACACTTGTATGATTTCTATATAACATATGATACCCACTGTGGAGAGACTTTCTGAACGCCCCCCTGTGTATGTGTGTGCAAGATTATGCATAAATTGAGTTTCGAATTTATAGTTCAAAGCAGATTTTTCCAGGTCGGGTCAAGTTATGCGACATCCAGGTCCAAAATTTTTGACTTATTTCCAACTGTGTCCCCTACTACCAGTGATCTTAGATTAGTGATGAGCATGGTGGTCAATAAACCTCGAAATAAAAATATTCATTTGCAACCAAAATAGAAAATATCAAAATTGGTTATTAATACTTTAATTTTAAATGCACATGACAATTGACAGAGCATGATGCTATTTATAAAAATGTCTGAAGTAAGCAACTGTTATATATGCATTGAAAAATCTTCAGAATACCATTTATGTTTTGGGTATAATAACCATCATGAGCAACTTTAAGGGCTATAAAGCAGTTGCTTGTCCCTAATTTAGGGCCACTGGTTCCAGGGAAAGAAAAGAGCCAATGCAGTAAGACAAACACACCACCCATGACTCACATCCCAGACTTGAACCTGGACCCACTTGGATGACTGGTTAAAAGCCAGCATTTAGACCACCCCACCAATGGTGCAGCTCAGATTACTTGAAAACTAGCTGTGAAGCAGTTTTCAAGTAATTATTTTACTGATTTTCGGTCATGAATTAAAAATTCTTGAATAACTGCCATGATAAACCAATGTTGTTTTTTTTTGTTGTCATAGGACTACGTCCAACTCCGTAGATAGTATGGGGTGACTTACGGCCGACCGCCTGTGACAAAAATAGGTTCCAATTGAAATCATTATAGTGTTAAAAATATGAGCCACACACTAATCATCTTAGCATATTTGTAAACAGCATGGAGTCCAATTCATGTACTGCGCAATACATCGTGCACGTAACGCTCCTCTCCCCTTGCTCCCTGTGCATGGGGGAGATGATGCAGTATTTCTGGGTGTGCTGCCGCATTTGACTCAATCTATCTCGGCAACCGTGAGCGCAACACGACTGTGCATGGTATCGTTTTAAAGCTCTCGACGAGATCTATTCAAATATACGAAGAACATTTCGCAGTGGTTTGAACTGAACATTTTAAAAATTGCTTTCTTTTGAACTGGTGAACACTTTTGACAATATTGCGGTTTATCTGCAGACCCGTGAGTGCAAAATGACTGTGCGTGGTATCGTTTTAAAGCTCTCAACGAGATCTATTCAAATATATAAAGAACATATCACAGTGGTTTAAATTAAAATTAAAAAAAATAAATTTTTCGTGTGAACGGGTTAATAAGAGGCAAGAGCAAGTGATGAGGAATATAGGAAGCCCAAGAAGACAGAGCACCATGTTGGGTAATTTGTGTATCAATCTGCTTTGTGTTTCCAATGTATCCAGCATTATTTGTAAAAATTATGTACGCTACTTTTCATATCACAGACCTGTGTTGGCTATAACAAATTAAATAAACACTTTGAAACCAAAGTAGACTAGCTCATTTCAACTCTCTGATCTGGAAGTTGTGTACTACGTTTCAAACTGACGGCTCAATCAGAACTGAGCCTACCTGTATTTCTTTTTTAGTGAAACACTCAAAAGCTTGACACAATCAACTTATTTTTTTTCCAGCCTGTATATTTTATTACAACTGTAGTTTAGTATTCCACTGGCCATCACATCACTTAGTACAAGAATTCATTAGCACATTCTGGATGATGAATCTCCTCGAACACATTAGTTGGCCACCCGGATGGTATGAAACGCTGGCTTCTCAATCATTTGTCCGAGATGGGTCCATGTTCAAATCCTGGGTGAGGCATTGATGATATGTTTGTCTTATCGCATTTGTTCTTTCCTTTTACTGGAACCAACAGCCCTAAATTAGGGACAGGCAACTGCTTATAGCCCACTGAGTTGCTTAAGTGTGTGGTGGTCATTAAACACCCAAACAAAATAAAAATACATCAGTTGCTTAGAAATGTCTACTGTGCAGCATAATGATGGCTAGCAGACGTAAAACTTAAAAAATACGAGTTCAATAATCATTTTAGAGCATGGTGCAAATTCCACTTTTTCAGAGTTCTCCGTATCAGTGATAGTTACCAAAGGAATTGCTATGTCCATTTAGTGCCCTTGTAAATAACCACATCCCTGCTGCAAAGGTAAGCAGTGATTAATTTCCATGGTAAACCAAAGGACATATAGCTTGGTGGTTGAAATTGCACCTATGTGGTTATTAGTTCACCAAGAAAATAAAAATTGTTCATCACCATTACAATGAAACGAGTAACACTTTGTTTATATTATTTTAAAAAATAACAAGAGTATTTAAATATATAACACTCTTTAATTCCAATTATTTGCTTCATTGTACATATTTACTCCACAAAAACATCACTAAAACACATATGGACTTTCTTGGTGCTCTTTTAAATTTTAACCACACTGAAAGACATTAAAAAGTATTGTATCATTTTAAACAGATAAAATGGAAGCCATTTGGTAACAGATTCTAAAGACTTGACAAGCTGACACAAGAATTAAATGTAATTTCATAAGCTCTTTTTTTTTTTTTTTTTTACCAAGGGCAACTTCAGGAATGACTTTGGATGCACAATAGCATCACAATTACTTTTTATTCAATTAATGTTAAAAATTAAAGAGTGTCACGCATTTAAAGTTACTACAGAATCAAACACACATGTACAAATAATTTGAATAATGAAGTTTTATTTAACCCTTGGATACATACTGCTTTTTTTAAACCTATCATTAACATAACTGAGATTATTCCAAACCAAGTGACTACTATATCATGATTATACCACAAAAAAGGGATTTCAAAAAAATTTGCTCTTCAGTCATGCCATGTTATTATTTTAAATAACTTATTTTTACTAAATTATTTAAATTATAAATAAACGCACAGCATGAGTATACATTTCAAAATATTTAAACGAATGTTATATGCATGAAAAATAGATTAGAGATATTTGATGCACTTTTGATATGTGCAGTCACAAAACAACAACTGGAATGAATTATGTATATAAAAAAAGTTCTCATCAGTGTTTTTTAAAGCAGCATCACATTGCCATTAGCATTGTAATTCATTTTTGAGTGCAGCAGAAAGACTATTTTACATTGCTTAAAAAAAAAAGGTACAGCTAAAATATATGCAAGTCTATCGAACAACTGTGTGAGAAGAATATATAAACACACATCTACAGTATATATTAAAAATGTGTTTTTAAAAGATATGTAAATACGATATGCATTAACTTCCAAAAACATTTTGCAAACAAAAGCTATATGAAAAAATGGTAAACTGGTATGCAAGTAAGATTTTTCATAGCAAATTCCTATTCAGTGGGAAAAGGTAAAGAAAACACTTGTGTCAATACCAAAAAGAGAAACTCTGTGAAATGTCAAACACAAATTTGCACTGAATGTTCTGGCACAGTCTCATAACCCTATTTTTCTTTGGAATTTCTCTAATTTTTACATGCAGGGGACTGATTTCCTTTTTGATATTGACACCAGTGTCTTCATCTTTTGCTATTGAATGTGAATTTGCTATGTAAGTTTTTACTTGCATAGCAGTGCATAAAAAATTGTAGATTTTCACATGCAGTACAGTTTACCAGTTTCTCCCATAGCATTTTTTGAGAAATGTTTTTGGGAGGCAACACATGTTTGCGTAACCTCAGATTTCATGGATGTTCTCACTGATGTATCAATTGAGTCCTTGGATTTGATAACTTATCTATGGGAGGTTAATTATTTGCTCAGTCAGGTCATAGTGGAAAAACTGCCATTTATGTGCGATAATTTTGGATACAGAGTCTGTGTGTGTATATATAAATACATCCGGTGATTCAAAAGCTACTACTACAACCAGTAGTGCACCCAGAAATTTCCCAAGGGGGTGGGGGTGGGGGCAATGGGCGTGGCGCACAGAATTTTCCCAAGGTGGGAGTGACCCCCCTAAATTTACCGGGAAAAATAGCCAGGTGCCATAACAATTAAGGAGGAGGTTGACTTTTGTACATTTATTCTTATCCAGTTACTAGTAATGTTACAGTACAAGAAAGTTAAATGATTAGAAGAAGCAGCAGATTAAATTCTTTTGCTGGTTAGATTTTTCTAAATTTATTTAACAGAACTACTCCCTTATAATTATTGTATGTTATAATTATATGGTACATGATTAAGAAGTATATGTAAATCGCGCATCGTGATTTTTTGCTTCAAACTTCGACGTAATAATTTTTTGCTCCGTCAGCTCAAGGGGTGGGTGGGTGGGTGGGCGGTTGGGGGGGGGTTGCCACTGATTACTACAACTACTTTTTCTGAAAAGTAGTTTTGCTACAACTACTTTTTCTAAAAAGTAGCTACCTAAAACTACTTTATGTAAAAAAAATATGTAATATTTCTACTTTTTAGCTACCTTATGTTTAGTTTTAAGTTAAAAACACTATCATTGTTATATTTACAGTCTTACATATGACATTCAGAGCTAAATATTAACGTAAATTACACAAACAATTTATTATTGCATTTACCTGTTAGCTCTGATCATTATTTGTAGCATCCAAGAAGGGTCAGGACTTAAGCCCCGGATGGGACATGGGTGGTGTGTTTGATGGCTCCTGGCTCTCACCTCTCTGGAATATGTATGCCCAAATCAGCAATGGACAACTGCTTATAGTCCTTGGGGCCATTCATCATGGGCACTACCTCCCCCTCCCCAAATCTCGTCTATAAAAAAATTGCTACATTTTTTCAATGGAGTTTTAGAAGGATGTTGAAGTGTAGTATGCATTAGGTACATATTTCTGAACGACACAGAAAAAGAAAATGATAATTTTTCTTTTTCTCCATGCAAGTGGTATAAAAAAACAACAGCATATATTGAAGCTTTATTACACTGCATGTAGGTGTAAGAAAACTTTTAACCCCATTTAGGGCAAGAAAAAAATTACCCCTACATTTCCACACAAATGTATTTCTGGGTATGGTTTCACTACTGTTATCTTTTTAAATAGTAAATATACATGCTCAGGAGGTAAAATGGTGTATGTAGAAAAAAAAAAGTTAATGTTTATCTGGCTTTCACAATGTAAGTCAGGTATGTGATCGTAGGAGGGGCATACTCAGTTCCTGTTCCATCCAATAACTCTTCAGAAAATATCGAAATGTCACGATTTACAGAATTTTTTTTTCAAAGTAATGCAACTTGTAAATTATTTATCTGCTAAAAGCTACTTTATTTTGTTGCATACTACTGCTACAACTACATTTTTCTATTTGTAACGATGCTACATGCAACGCTACTGTAAAAGTAGCGTGCTAAAGTAGCGACACTACTTGTAATGCGGCACTTCCAATCACTGATATATATATATACACTGAAGAGCAATTGAATTAGAGATACCTGTCTAGTAACGTGTAGCACCACCTTTCGCCCTGATGATGGCGGTGACTTGTCTTGGCATGGACTCGACAAGACACTGGAAGCATTGGAAAGCCATACAGATCCACGACCCCTTAACAAGCTCCCACAGTTCACGAAGATTTGATGGAGGGGGTCAAAGCCTCGAACATTTCTCTCGATGGCATCCCAGATCTGCTCGATGGGATTGAGGTCAGGTGACCTAGCTGGCCAAGGAAGCGAGGTCACGTTGGTGGAGTGTTTATCCAACCATTCGGATACAATTCGGGAGCGATGGCACAGTGCATTGTCTTGTTGCAGGATGAGGTCCCCAGTGGGATGTTGAAGACGCACAAACGGGAGCAAATGGTCGTCCAGGATATCCCGGTAACGTTCACCTGTGAGGGACGATGTCACACATACCAGGGGTTCCATTTCAGTCCATGTAAACAGTCCCCGGACGAGAATGCCACCCCCACCAGCTTGAAGAGTACCCTGCTGGCAAGAAGGATCCATCGCTTCACGTGGTTTGCGCCGTGCTCGTATCCTGCCATCCACATGTACCAATGTGAATCTCGACTCATCAGTCCAGGCAACATTTTCCCACATGTCTAGGGTCCAGTGGCGACATTCCCACGCCCATGCTAATCTTTGCACCCTGTGATGTGCGGTCAGCAGCGGTACCCTCGTGGGACAATGGCTTCTGTACCCCATAGCGAGGAGATGGTTCTGGATGGTGGCTGCTTACAAGTTGTTGTGCACCAGCGTTAAATTGCAGAGTAATTTCTTGCACTGTGGCCCGTCTATCCGCTGTTACAATGCGAGCTAGCCGACAATGACCCTGCTCATCCACACAATGTTGTCCACAGCAATTGGCCCTTGCAGAACCTTGCAGGGATGGTTTTACCGGATTCGATGTACTCACGGTGCACCCGTGACACAGTGGCTCGTGAAAATCCCAGTGCCTGCACGACTTACGAGATGGAGTGACCCATTCGTTGGGCCCCGACAATTTGTCCACAATCAAATGCGCTTAGATCCTTCGTCTTACCCATACTGCGTCAGACTCTTACTGATTCCCGTCGCATCACTCCTTATATTGTCGGATCGCTGCATACGTTATGTCGTTTCAGTTTCCGTTTACAGGGCCGCCCACAGCGCCACATTTGCATAACGCCAGCTGTCTCCAATTCAATTGCTCTTCAGTGTGTGTGTGTATATATATATATATATATATATATACGTAAGAGCTTAGCCGAAAACATAAGAAAAACTTAAGAATTTAAAACGAAAGTTGCAAAATAACCTGAAGATCAAAACGCGCAACGCAGCAGTTATGAAAATTCAGAATTCACATTCTGTTAAGAATAGACTGAAGCAAAAAAAATTTTGACTCATACCAAGTACAACATAGAAAAGGTTATGTATTGACCGGTGTGAGTAAAAAGAGAAAAAAATAGAACAACTGAATGTAGAAAGTGTCGAGAATACTGAGCCTTGGCTTTATCAAGGACCAGCAAAAACTCTGCATTTTCTCACTTCCACAAAGACCTATTTGGAAATGGGTTTCTGCAAAGTCATAAATGCAAGTAATAAGCCCACCAAAAAAAAAAAAAAATAAAAAAAAATGTATATGTCATAACCTCCACAGAGTTGTATGACCAAGCTTTAGTTAACAATTTAGCTTGCATCCATAACTTTCCTGGCCCGACCCATGCTCTTCATCTGTTACTAATAAACAGAAAGAAGATGATTATAGAAAACTCAAGTTGTAAGAGTGACATAATGAATCAGAAATGATCAAGTATATTAACTTTTTTGCGGATTTTTACTCTCTTTTCTTGGTAACTTTGCGCGTTTTTTAGGGAACTAAGGCTAAGCAGCCGGCCCTTCCATTGTTCTTGTAGTCTGCGATGTGTTTTCAATGTAGTTAAGGTCTTAATAACTACTTAATTATGCACTTAAAGCACTTCTGAAATACTTTGTACATATTGCAACTAATTGTTTATGTCAATAACCTTCACAAAGCATTTCTTTAGTTTATTATTGTCTTTATTTTATTCTCGTTTTTGTGTTGTCAGAAGTTGTGGAGTAGGGGGTTTTTATAATCCAGTTTTCTTTCAAGAATCTGTGCTTTAGAAAAAAATTAATATTTCCTTTCTTATTGCAATGTTTAAGAATTTGTAGTACTTTAATATTGCTATTCAGGATTAAATTCTCTCTCAGGCGACTAGGTAACTTGGAAATTTGTTATTGCTGAACATCATTTCTGATTCATTATGTCACTCTTACAACTTGAGTTTTCTATAATCATCTTCTTTGTGTTTATTAGTAACAGATGAAGAGCATGGGTCGGGCCAGGAAAGTTATGGATGCAAGCAAAATTGTTAACTAAAGCTTGGTCATACAACTCTGTGGAGGTTATGACATATATATTTAAAAAAAATTTGTTTTTTTTTGGTGGGCTTATTACTTGCATCTATGACTTTGCAGAAACTCATTTCCAAATAGGTCTTTGTGGAAGTGAGAAAATGCAGAGTTTTTGCTGGTCCTTGATAAAGCCAAGGCTCAGTATTCTCGACACTTTCTACATTCAGTTGTTCTATTTTTTTCTCTTTTTACTCACACCGGTCAATACATAACCTTTTCTATGTTGTACTTGGTATGAGTCAAAATTTTTTTTTGCTTCAGTCTCTTCCTAATAGAATATATATATATCATCATCATCATTGTCAACCATTATCAATCCACTGCTGGACGAAGGTCTCCCCAAGTTTCCTGCACAATGGTCTGTCTTGTGCCAGTCTCCTCCATGTCACCCCTGCATACTTTCGAATTTCATCCACCCATCTCCCATGTGGTCTTCTTCTGGGTCTTTTCTTGTCCCTTGGAATCCAATCTAAAATTTCGGCTGTCCATCGATGATCTGTCCTTCTGGCAGTATGTCCAGCCCATTGCCATTTCAGGGATTTAACTCTGATCATGATGTCTTCCACTCTTGTCATTTTTCGGATCCACGAGTTCCTCTTCTTATCTCTCCTGGTTACACCAAGTATGCACCTCTCCATGCTTCTTTGAGTTGTCTGCAGCCTTTGTATGTCTCTTTTAGTTAAGGTCCACGTCTCTGCACCATACGTAAGCACGGGAAGGATGCATTGATCAAACACTTTTCTTTTAAGACATAATGGCATATTGCTCTTGAAAATTATGCTGTTTCTTCCAAAAGCTCTCCAGGCAAGTTTTGTACGCTGATTAATTTCTTCATCAATGTGACCCTCACTTGATATCTGCTGTCCAAGATAAACTTACGTGTCTGTTATCTCCAGCTTTTCTCCATCAATCGATAAATCTTCATTTCTTGTAAAAGCATTGAACATCACTTTTGTCTTCTGAAAGTTCATTTTTAATAAATATATATATATATATATATACACACACACGCACACACACATACACACTTTGTATAATAAAACATTCATATATACACACAGACTATCATAAAATATTCATATACACAGACTCTATCATAAAACTATTTCGCATGAATGGCTTTTTTTCTCTGCAATGCAGTGTGACTGAGCAAATAAGCCTCCCACAGATAAATTATCAAATCCAAAAACTTGATAGATATATCAGTGATAACATCTATGAAATGTGATTCATGCAAATACATATAATTTATATATATTATATATAATACATATGAAAATATATATACATAATATATGTGTGTATTGTTTTGTGAACACAGAACACATACATGCATTTAAATTTGCTAAATACAGCAGGTTGAAACAACATACACAGCTGACAGTCTCTTGCAGGTTCGATTTACTAGTGTATGTGTTGGGTTGATGCACAAGTTCATGCCGTTTTATTACACAAGTGTTTCCTAGGTCAGTAGTGACAGTGCAGATGGCCAGTTGTATATCAAAATGTAGCCAGTAATATAGTGTATCTAAATCATTGCGTTGTGTGATTGTAGCTAATGATTATTTGGTTTTCAGGTCCGGAAGTATTGAGTGTCAAGTAGAGAGGAATGAACATTTCCGACATCAGCTCCTCTACAAGTTTAACAAAGGATCCACAGTCACCAAGGCTACTTGACATATTTCTGCTGTGTATGGGGAGGATACTTTTGCTCTGAGACAGCCCACAAATGGTTTGAGCGGTTCCGAGGTGGCAATTTTGACCTCAACAATTCTCCATGCTCAGGTTGTCCATCTCACTTTGATGAAGATTGTTTCAACCACCTCATCCACTTGGATCCACATCAAACCGCACGTGAATTGGCCACTGAGATGGACTGTGATCAGGCCACAGTGGTGCGAGACCTGGAACATATGGGAAAGGTCCAGAAATTAGGGTCTTTGGTGCCTCACACTCTCACCAAGGACAATAAAGAATCAGACTGTTGCCATATGTGGTTCCTTGCTCACCCATTATCGCGAATGCTCTCAGCCATACAAACCCTTTCCGTCACGTATCGTTACTCGAAATGAAAAGTGGTGCCTGTACGTGAATTTCAGGCATTGGAGGAAATGGTTAAGCCCAAACAAGAAGATGCCCACACCACGTCCAAAACACTATCTTCATCCTGCGAATATCATGCTGTGTGTCTGGTGTGACACACAACACGCTGAGGAATCGGACCATCAACGCTGCGCTCTATTGTGAGCAACTCTGACGTGTGGAGGGAGCAATTCAGCAGAAACTGCCACATCGGAGCCATGGTGTCTTTCTCCAACATAACTCACACCCTCACAGTGCAAACATGACCAAAATGGCCATTCAGGACACGAAATGGGAGATCCTTCTACATCCAGCCTATTCCCCAGATGTCGCCCTTTCAGACTATTTTTTTTTATTGAAGGTTTTAACGACCATTGTGAGCAACTCAATGGGCTATAAGCAGTCGCCCGTCCTTAATTTAGAGTTACATGTTCCAGGATATGGAGAGAGCCAGTGCCATAAGACAAACACAACATCCATGCCTCACCGGGATATTCGGACCTGGATCCTTCTCGGATGAATGGTCATCAGCCAGCGCTTAGACCACTGCGCCAACCTGCACCTTTTCTTCAAGAATAGCTTTGCAGACCTATCCAGACACTGGGACAACATTGTAAACAATGGGGGGGGGGGGGTATACATAGTTGATTGATTCTGTTTTCCCTTCTGACGTAATACATTCCTGTAGTGCTGTGAAAAAACCGCCATGAACTTATGCGTCAACCCAATATTTACTTTTCTACACCACTATTCTATGGCTTAATAATTTTGTTTTAGATTTTCCTTTGTATATGATGCATTCAGTTCTCCTACAGTGCATCCTATGAGTACTTTACCATTTTTGTTTTATAACTTGACTCGAGCAGTATTGCCATGGAATGCAAATTAATCTAAAAGTATGGAGGTCATGTATCAATATATTTAATGAAAAGAGTTGGACTGTCTTGTCTATTGCTATTATTTTTTGTCCTTGCTTGCATGTTAATTGAGGAAATTAATTGCTAAATGCATGCTGACTGGGGTTTTTCTTATTCAATGCTTTGTATCCAAGGATTAAAAAAACAAAACAAAAACATTTTATAGCTGACACTGATGACTAGATGGTAAACTGCTGTTATAAAAATGGAAAATAGCTTGAGGAAGTTAAACATATAAAATGTAGAAATCTACCTAAAATCTGCAAAATTGCTCAAAACCAAGCAACTGATACGCACAATTTTGGAACTGATTTCACCATCCCAGTTGAAGAAGCCGACATATGTACCTTTCACTCGGGTTCTTACAGTCAATATACAAAAACATCACATCATGTACAGCAGTTTCTTCAATAACATTTCAAAAATCTTTTCTTATTAAAGAGAAAAGTCAGTGTATATCATAAATTAAAAATAACTACAAAATATATCATCCTGACATACATTTTAATATATCACATATTTAAAAAGAATTACAAAAAACAGCTGCCAGAAAATATTTATCCAATTAAAAATATTTTCACGTATTATTCATAGTATCACAGTTATAGAAAGGACGTGAACAGAGTTACACTTAAATGCATTTTTTGTATGTCATTACATCACATGCTTCCTGAGTTATACAAAATAGATGTGCCAAAGAACATCATCTTCATCCACTCTTACTTCCAAGGAAATCAAAAACTACAAGACACCCATTCAAAATAAATGTTACCAGCTACCAGAAAAGGCAACAAAAATCACAGACTAAAAAACCATCCAGATCTCAAATAAGACTAGAAGTTAGTATCACAACCAATTGCTTAATACCTGTATATTATGGGCCAGTGCTATTAAAACAATAAAAATGCTGTACAAATTTTGTGCATAAAGCTCCTGGTATTTTAAGGACAAAAATTACAGAAGATAATTACAAAAAAAGAAAAATGAACACTATGAGATATACTTGAACTCATAAGAAATATATACAGTGAAGAAACCAAAATGGGTCTTTAGC
This sequence comes from Macrothele yani, assembly GCA_039090855.1. Taxonomy (NCBI): domain Eukaryota; kingdom Metazoa; phylum Arthropoda; class Arachnida; order Araneae; family Macrothelidae; genus Macrothele; species Macrothele yani. Next base: position 125,196,662 of record CM076996.1, read on the forward strand.
TCATTTGGTTTTAAATGCAGGAGCGTTGGAATATATATTGCACAATTAATTAAATAATCTCATAAAATGCACTTTACATGTATGCATGTTCAAGTACAAAAAGGACACTTCCAGCTCAACAGAACATCTCAAACTCAATACAAATATTCACAAAAGTGCTTTTAATATTTCAAACAAGGCATAACACACCAAACACTGTTGCTTGTATAAAATGCTATAAAACAACGTATTATACAGCATGTTCATTAAGAATGTGGTATATCAAGTAGAAAAGATGTTTACATAGGTTATTTGCAAGTCTTTTGTATGACATTCTTAGTATACAATGATTTATAATATTTTCCAAAACAAAAATTGGCTTCTGAGAAAATGACAATTTGGGTTTAAAATATGATATATCAGAACTGTAGTTTTTCAAAATCTTATCATAGTTAAGATCAAGCTTCATTATGAGCTGAGCCACAAGTTCTTCATCAACAAAAAAGCTAATTTTTTTAATAGGACAGGTTCTCCATCCAATGAAGTTTTAAACTAGAAATGCACAGATTTATAATGATTCAAAGGTAAACTAAATTTTGTTTAATACTAAAAGGAACATTAAGTCACAAGTTTCATATCCAAACAGTTGGGGAGATTAAAATCTTAAAATTTGATAAAATGATAAAAACAAAAACCACACATTTAACCACAAATAAACAGGCTCTAGGGTCTCTTCACTTTGTTAACCACAGCATATTTGCATAGAAAAACAACAGGTGTTTATGTTATACCACTTACAGGTGACATCACTAATAATTTTGACAACGAAAGCACATTCACAAAATTTTCAATATGAAAAAAAGAGGATGCTATTGCAGAAGAGAAAACTACCCACAGCACAAAAGGTTAAAACAATATCCCCCACACACAGTGGAAGCATCTTCTATCACAATTTTATAATTAACAGTAACAATCACTTTGGGCTTATAACATACACTGAAAATATCTTGGTACTTTTTATGAAGTCATCTGTCTTTTTACCTCTTGTCAGAGCAGCTTTACAGTTCAGCTGCTGCAAGTCTCATTAACAGTACATAATTTTACTTGATATTACAAATTATAATGCAAGGATTTCCATTCTATTGCCTCCAGCTAATTAGTATGCATACATTCTAATAATTTGTTCAAAGTTGTTGGCAGAATGTGAAAGTTAATACATTACTTTGCAGCCTTTACCAGTGAACTAGATGTAACATCTTTAAAACCACATATTAAGTTTACCAGTCAAATGTATGTCTACATCTACAGCAGTGGAGTCATCAGTACCTGATCCTGAGAAAACATGTTCGTTAAGCTGAGGTTTTCTTGCATTTCTCAGTCTGGATGGTGGTAATAGTAGGCAGACCTGAGATAATGGAAACATTATAAATGTTGAAGTTCAGATAAGGTGGCATGTTTTGAAACTGAATTGCAGCTTGAGGCTGTGAAGAAACGTGAAACTTTAGTTGCATGAATTAATATTATTTTCCAAACTGTTTTTGAATAAATTTCTAGTCTGTCTTTTTTCTTCCTTAAGAAATAAGCTGAAGATATAACAGTATGCAATGATTTTCCAGAGATTGTACTGGATTATAGAGCTGCTGGGAATATAACATCTCTGGCTTGTGATCATGTATTAGGACAATTTTCATAAACAGACTGACCTTAAGTGGAGTGAGCATGCTTAATTGAAAAATTCATGAAGAAAGTTGGTGACCTACTGAAGCAATGCAGGCTGAAAATAAAATCTTTAGCTGTTAATGTAGGGCACTATAAGTAATAATGTAGATAAAAACTTATTAAACTCTGGCATTCAGAAATTAAGGTAGCTAATTTTTAGCTCAACCACTGGGTTAGTTGTTGGACACATGGTGGGACTTTTCTAAAATGCCAAACAGAAAGAATTTTTGCAAAAGGCAGAAGATACCATCCCCACTTCCAAATCATGACTGCTTACTTTTATGAACATAGAAAAGTCAAATGATCATTCACATGGAAAGTAAAGAAAGTTAATTAAGTGGGTTCTATAATCTATGTTGTGTACTGCAAAATCTAAATCCAAATCTTGTACTTCATACTCTAAATCTAAATCTTGTACTTCATACTCTATGGTGTTTGCATGTGACTCAGGATTTTGGTTTGAAGTTGAATTATTACATGGCACATCTACACAATTATCATCTGAATTGACATTACACAAGATTTTACGAAAAGCCTTTCTACATAAAGGGCACTCTGCTTTAACTTTTGCCCACTTTAATAAGCAAGGGTAACAAAAACAATGGTCACACCCATTAGGCCATGAAGGATACTCCACAGTTCGCATGCAGATCACACAATCGTAACCAGGAGAGTGCCTTGACGAGCTATTCGAGGTCAATTGTTTATTGTCATCTGAATCAGAAAATTTACTTGAAGAGCTTCCAGATGATGCATCTTTTTTATCATGAAAATGACTTGAAGAGTTGCTAGAAGACATTGCTATTTCAGAATCAGAAGAATGTCTTTAAGTAAATGCTTATTTAACAATCTTTCAGCACAAAAGATACCTAAAAAATAATAAAAGTATAAAAAAACCACTTTAAATGTGTAACTTGTACATATTGTTATATTTGTCTAGATTTATAAAACTCAAGCAGTTGCTAGAAATTATATCCTGTAATATGCATAAACCAGTATGCTAAGAGAAGCAATCCAGTGTAATTAAAAAGAAATACAATCAATTAATTGAAAAAAAAAACAGTTTTTATCATCAGAAACAAATTCCCTTAGCCACAACACAGTTTCATTGGAAATTAAATAATAATCAGTTTAGTTCAGGCACCAAAACAGATTGACAATGAGCAAGGATGTCAACCCAGGATCTGGAACTATTATTTTGTCTTCCACTTTAAGTACGAAAAATCAAATAATATACAGGAAGGATATAAAAAAAATTGTTTCAGCAGTATTAAATAAAAATTAAAAAAGCAAAAATAAATTTCCTTAGCAAAAAATGTTTTGTTTAACAAGCAAAATAAAGATAATAAGTAGTATGAAAAGTACTTACAAGGACAAAAACAATTGAGTAGTTTTAAATTCCAATTACAGAAAAAAATGCTTCATTTTATCAGCTCTTTTCAGGCCTCTTGTGATCAGTGTTTTCAAAAATGGGATCAAAGTTCTTAATCTTGGCACATTGTAGGTCATATAATTTATTTACTCAATGTTTTCAGTAATATAATAAAAGCAGAACTTTTTATATATTTCGTTATCAAATTTTTGGCTATTATGTTTAAAAAAACAAAGTTCCAAATTTTCTTAAAATAAAGCATGCTTCTGGAGTCAGGGCCATTTAGATCACACTTGCCACCCCCTCCTCTACTTGATGACCTTATTAATATGAAGCCTTTGGCAATTGTACAGAAAATTAGCACTTGTGGCTGGTAGCGTCGTCATGTCGATGGTCAAAAAGTTGTAGTCAAAATGTTGACAGGGTCATAATATGTTGACAGTGTGTCAACACAGTGTCATAATATCTTAAAAGTATAAATTGCACAATACAGGGATTACTAGGATGACATAATTATTACTTATTGTCAAATGTTTCGGTTGCACACCAATCGTTGTCACGACTGACTCAAGAGAGTAGGTGTTGCCACTCAGGTGGTAATACCCAACCTTTATATTCATTAACTATGGCATCTCTTCTTTTGATTTGTAGACTTTCTTCCAACTTCCACTTTATATAGTGCTGTTGATGGGAGAGAATTTTTAAAGAGTTCCAGTTAATCAAATGTCTGGTACTCTGTATATGTATATCAAGGCCTGTCTTGTTGGAAACATTTCTTATAGCAGCTTTATGTTCCACTACACAGGTGTGAAGTTGTCTCCCAGTTTCCATATGTGTTACCACAATTGCAGTATGCACTGTAGACCACTCCTTCTTACAGCAGAACACTTTTCTCTTTTTGTTTAATGGTAGGGAAGAATTTGTAAATTTTATTGTTCAGGTGAGGAGCAAGTTGAATCTGAAATTTTAAGCCAATCCTCTGAAGCTTTTCAAATAGACCCTCATGGTAAGTGACCTTTCTAGTAAGTTTGATGTTACTGCTTGATTGTTTAAGATTTGATTTTTTTTTTTTGTTAAACATTTTTTCTATCATTGTAGAAGGATAATTATTTTCAGCAAAAGTTATTAATTTTTTTTTTTTATGGAGTTTCTTTGAAGTTTCTGGAGAATCCAGTGCTTCTATTTTTTCTAAGAATTGTGAGGCCACATTAAATGTAATGAAAGAGAGAGAGAGAGAGAGAGAGTTCAGAACTTTATTAGTGTTGGCCGGTTTTTTATACAGTATAACTTTGTAGTAATTTTTCCTCCTGAGACTGTAAGGGTCACATCCAGAAAGATCAGGCTATTGTCTTGCTGAAGTTCTAAAGTGAATTTTAGAAAATTATCAAGGGTATTAAATAGGTTAAGGATGTTTACTGGGAGAGATTCATCATTGTTGTCCACTATTACAGGAAGAATAATGAATGTTGGGGTAGTATCACAATAAAATTCAAAAATTCTTCCCTACCGTTAAACAAAAAGAGAAAAATGTTCTGCTGCAAGAAGGAGTGGTCTACAGTGTACAACTGCAATTGTGGTAACACATATGTAGGAGAAACAGAGATACAACTTTGCATCCATGTAGTGGAACATAAAGCTGCTATAAGAAATGCTTCCAACAAGACAGGCCTTGACAAACACATACAGAGTGATGGACATTCGATTTACTAGGACTCTAAAAATTCTCCGAGATGAACAGCATTGTGTAAAAAGGAAATTGGAAGAAAGTCAAAAATGAAGAGGAGCCACAATTAGTGAACATAAAGGTTGGGCATTACCACTTGAGTGGCAGCACCTGCTCTCTTGAGTCAGTCCCGACAGCAGGTTGGTGTGTAACGTGAAAATTTGACAAAAAGTAATATTTATGTCATCCTAGTAATTCCCATTTGCACAGTTATACTTTTAAGATATTTCATCACTAGAATTTTGCCATGACTTCATTAATACACAGGGTCATAATGTTGATAGGATCAAAATGTTCAAAGTAACAATGAAATGTGTAATTTTTCCTTCTCTTATTTTATTTCAGTTTTGATATTTTTATTGTTTTGAAAAATGTACACTTCGACCACAGTTTGTTTTTCATTTTTTTGACAGTACTTATTACTATATTTTGGCATTGTTTTTTTTTTTTTTTGTGTTGCACATTATACATAGAGTTTTACATGAAATATAACAAAAATGTAATGTTGACAGGTTAATAAACAAAATCAAAATGTTGACAGGGTCAGAAAATAAAACTATTGACAGTCATAATTCTTAAATGCATATTTGTTTTTTGTTTTAATTTTAGTTTACTTCAGTTTTCCGGTGCATTTTACATGTACGAAAGAACTCATCAACTTTGGTATGCCACTGTCATTCAATGGATCTTCACGAAATTCGACACATAACAAGGTTTCTCTTCAAGAACAGATATTCGCGAAAATTATTAACTAGGTTCAACTCATAATTTGGAACCAAGATGGAAGAATTGGGTCATGTACCTATATTGGGGAAGCATGTAGGGGAGGTTAAAATATATGAGGAGCAATGCCTTAGAGACCCTGCTGTTTATGGTTCTCAAAATTTAATACTGTATCTGTGTTTCACATTTAGAGGGTAAGTGCTCGGCTATTCAGTAACCCAGGAATTAAGTAAGGTGCAAGGATATCAAGTTTCAAGGACACTACGTAATTCCATTGACATACACTGCCTGACAGAGAAAATGCCACACCATGAAGGAATGCTCGAAAACACACCAAACTGCCCACACACATAGCCAGGTAGGTTCTGAACAAATGATTTGTCACATACAGACTAGGCTCCAGTGGCTGAATATACAGGATGACCAATAAGGAGTGTGGCCCCCATTTTGGGTGATACAGCGTTGAATCCGATGTGGCATTGAGAGTCCGAATAGAGTCCTAGGGTACCGTGGACCATGTGGTATTGATCCGAGTCCACAGTTCATCTTCATTTTGCAGGAGTGGGAGGGTACTCAACCAATGTCCAATCATGTCCCACAGATGCTTGATGGGCGAGAGGTCAGGGGATCGTGCTGACCACAAAAGCATCCGTACACCATGTAAAGCATTCAGGCTGATCCGAGTGGTATGTGGCCGGGCGTTATCCTGTTGATAAATGGCATTTGGGATGCCCTGCAGATACGGTAGTGTCACGGGCCATAGCACCTCGTCAACATAGCGGCATGCCATCAATGTACTCATAATGCGTACCAGTGGTGAGTGGCTATTGGCGCTGATAGCACCCCACCCGAGGATTCCACGTTGTCAGGCCGCGTGGTGCTCCATAATGGCGTAGGAATCCGCCCTTTGGCCATGTTGCCTCCAGGACTCTCACACGGCGATCATCCGTGGTGAGACAGAATCACAATTCATTGCTAAACACTACACTGTTTCATTCGGCACTCCACACAGCTCTGGAATGACACCACGCCAAGCGACGACGAGGATGGCTCACTGTTAAGGGTAGCCTTCGCAACGAATGGCTGGACATCAAACCAGACGCAGCCAATCCGCATGACACTGTCCGCATCGATATCTGAGCATCCAAGCCTCCATGTACACTCCGAAAAAATGTCGCCCGTTGTGGCCTGAGGGTCAGCTACGGCACGACGTCGGATGCGGCAATCAGTGTGCTCGGACATCTATCTCTGTGCTCCGGTCCCCCCTATGACATTACACAGATCCTTCCTGGGACCACTGTCTTCAAATGCGACCAACAGTTGTGGCATCATATTGTGTTTCTTCCGCAATATGACACAAGGACCATCCGGCAGTATGAAGGCCTACGATGACACATCTTGTGAACTCGTCCATTTGCTGAAATCGCTTATGACAGCATCTTAACGGCATTAGCACCCCTTTTTCGTTCTCCAGACACGGTTACAGCAGAACCACTAGCTTCTCGCGGCCGTGATGACGTCTTGACTGATGGCCGAGCGGTCCGGTTGTCCGTGAGAGCATACAGCCTATGAGGCAATTCTCTTCCTCTTTAAATTCCCGGACTTCATTAAATTTTGTTCATTAAAAGTTATCAAATAAGCTTTGAATTAACATAATACCAAACAAAAGTTCCTGTTTTGTTCATTACATCTGAAATCTCATTAAATACAGCCTCGTTTAAGTGGGTTCTAGTCTATTTTCAACATTTGCACTAATTGCATAATGTTTTGTTGGTATTCCCAAAGGGTGACTTTGTTTTATGTTATTTTCCCAAGTAAACAAGGAATGTTAGGTCCAGTAGTTGGGACAAAGAAGTTGCAGTGTCATTGAACAAAAAGTTTTTTTTTTTAAATTAATAATACCATTGTACTGGTAGGGTCACCAAATATCAATTCATCTGGAACAGTTTTGTGAGAAATTTTAGCTATAATTTGATGCATTTTTTTATTCTAGTCTTCCTCAACAATTACAATGGTTGGAAATTTATCATTTTAATAAAAAAAAATTGGGATACAACTTAGATCTAATAATAATTTTTGGTGTGCTCATATTTTAAACCATTTTAAAGAAGCATTTTTATTTTCACTTGGCTGAATGCAATGCATCTGCAATCATCCTGATGTTTTAGAAGAAGTATTGTAATAATAATGTTTCAGAAGAAGTATTCTAATAATATGTTTGGTGGAGAAAATATAATTAGAAACATTTAGCATGGGTTAAATACATGCAAGTTATTATCTCCCAGTAAGGGTTGGCTGCTAAGCACAAGCTTTGTGTTATGGATTTCATTAATTTGTTTTTTATGAAAAAATGAAATTTCCTGCTATTAAATAGTTACTGTAGGCGTGTGTGTACTTCTCATGCCATTTTAATACTAAGTTACTACACTATATAAGCCTTGCATTTCACTAATAGCACAGATTCACAAGTTTTTTTTCATTTGAGATTTATTGTCTGTTTATTAATTTTGATGTACTGATTTAAAACATGCTTCAAATTTGGCCATCACGTACAATTTTTCTACAAAAAAAATTTAACTCACAGGGGTAAGCAAAAAAAAAAAAAAGCAAACCCCAAGGGTTTTATAAATTATTGATTCTGTCTGGCTGTACACAAATAAATGTTGACATTGAAACTTTTTGTGTAATATATCTGAACATAAATTTAGAAACACTTGTGGAAAGAGGAAGAACTACTGAGGAAGGTAATAGAGAAAAGAAATGTGTAAAAACAGAGCTCAAACATGTCTGAACTTGCTTTTGAGCTCATCTCTAGCTCTGTATAAAGCTGCCAGCTAGAGTTAACTGCGATGAACAGCTGTCTGTTAGTTGTGCACAACACTTGTTTTAATGTAGTGAATGGTAGTTTTTGTGACAATGGCCTCACGAAGGAGTGTTAACAGTTCAGACAGCTTCTGTTATATTTGTGGAGAGTTCGTCATTAAAAGCAACAGAGGAACATTATAGGCTTTGTAAAGAAGCTTACTATGCACACTTTGGAATGAAACTTGGAGGCCAAGACAAATCAAGGGTTTCACATGTTTGCATTGAAGACTGAGGCAATTGATAGAAGGTAAGAAAAGGTCCATTTGTTTTGGTGTGCCAATAATCTGGAGGGAACCAAAATATCACAGAGATGACTTGCTTTTACACTTGCAATGCACAAGGATAAAACTCTAAAAATAATCATGGACAACTATTACTGGATGTTGCACAGAGAGATGCTGTAAGAAACATAAATAAGAGTTTAAGAACAGGCGTGGACTGGGTTCCTGGGATACCAGGTGAATTCCTGGTGGCCCGCCATATTCTGTGCCAGTAGGCCTTATTCTAACTCAAGAAAAAAAGTATATACAGGGTGATTCAAAAGTCCCTGAACTTTATTTTAAAACATATTTGCTGTAAAACCATAAAAGATATCGGAGTATTGCTGCTTGTGGCTGTTGTGTGTGACCTTAGGGAACGAGCTGCGCCACGTGATAGCACCACGTGACACTATGCTTACACTGGCACTGGCAAACAGTAACGTTCAGTCGGCAAGAGTCTCGCACAAGAACAGAGTTGCTTTGTTAAAAGTTTATTTTGCGGAAAAACCTTACCAACGTTGCATCTAGCTCTTTCAAAGGAAGATTCCTGATGCTCCTATACCAGGGAAAACAACTGTTTATGACCTTATAAACCGGTTTCATGAGACAGGCAGTGTTCAGGATAAGCCTAAAAGTGGCCGGCCAGCCGGCCGTCTGTCTGTGGTGATGACCACGTTTCTGGAGAAAGTTCACGTTTCCCTGCAGCACTCTCCCAGGAAGTCACTTCGGTGGCTGTCTCAAGAGTTAGGGGTATCGTATTCAGCCTGCCAGAGGGCTAATAAACATCTAAAGCTACGGCCATACAGAATTTGAGTAGTGCAAGAGCTACATCCCTTGGACTCGGAAAAGTGCATTGCTTACTGCCAATGGTTTAGAGTTTCATGTGCAACAATGTGACTAACCAGCTTAACACTTCTTTCAGTGACGAGGCATGGTTTCATTTGAATGGATATGTCAATAGCCAAAACACTCTCATATGGGCTGCAGAAAATCCGCACGCATTGTATGAGGTTGGACTTCACTGTCAGAAAGTTGGAGTGTGGTGCGCCATGTCTAGACGGCAAATTGTAGGGCCATTTTATTTCGACACAACTGTAAATTCTGCTGTGTATGCAGACATCATCTATCAATTTGTAGCGATGCTGAAAGAACACGAATGTTACAGTTGGTTTCAACAAGATGGTGCAACATTCCACACATCAAATGACACAATGGAGATGCTCCGCGAATTCTTCCACAATCGATTAATCTCAAAAAACACTTTGGCCCTTCGCTCACCAGACTTTTATTTGTGGGGCTATCTGAAAGACACAGTTTACCACAACAACCCTAAGACAGTACAGGACCTGCGGAACAACATCATTACAGCTGTGAGGGACATACACGCTGAAAAGAATGTCCGCCAACATGTGTAGTTGGGTGAATTTGTGTCTTCATGGTGGACAATTCCAGCATCTATTGTAAAGTGGTTTTCCTTACCTGTAAGTATGAGTGTCAATATAACAGTATGTAAAAATAGTTATACATCACTATATTCGTGGTAGAAATATTTGAATTCAGACTTCGGGGACTTTTGAATCACCCTGTATATATGCTTGTACTTCAACATTCTTGTAAAAGAAAACCAAGTTATACTAAAACGGCAAAGTTTGTTTACCCCTTTGACGGTTTCAGAAAAAAAAAACAAAAAAAAACAAACTATGTAGCAAACGTTCTGTTAAGCCAAACACTGTTTTTGATACACCCTCTTTCTCGACTTTCAAATTTAAGCACCGTCCCTTTAGGCTGACATCCTTTACCTCAGTTTGCCAATTGGATTTGCAGTTAAATAATCAATACAATTTATAATCAAATATGCTTTCAGTAGTCTGGGATAGAAACGCAAAATTCATTGAGTATGTTAATGCATTGAGATTCATGTATGGTAAAATTTTTGATTACTGTTTTTTTTTTTTTAACGAGATCTGCATGTGATTCACTTCATTTTGGGCCTTGCAGTTACACCAATTCTTGAAATGTAGTTCTGGAATGTCTGTTTCAGCTACAGCAAGAATTCTTTTTTCTGTTTGACAGTAAACAAATGAAAATCAATTTTCACATTCTTTAATTTCCCTCAGTTTATACAGTACATTTGCACTGAAATTCTGGACATTTCAGTTTTTTCAGGATTTTTTTTTCTTGTAATTATTTTGTTAATGATAGGTAAGTCAAGAAATTAACTTTAGGCACATTTGGATTTCCATTCTCACTAAAAGTAAAGACACTATTACAAATCCTGATTTCAGTTATATCCATAAAATTTATAAGAATGGTTCATCTCATGCACAGAATGCACCTTGTCAGTTGCTTCTAAAGCAACAGAAGTAATAGTGTTCTTTTGTTGCTGAGAAGCAACCGACAAGGCAGGGTTATTCCTGGATCTGAGGTCCAGGAAAATACATAGGTAAAATGTTCATTATTGCCTCAGTACAAGAAACTACAATGATCCGTAGACTTTTGTTGAAAAGATGATTACACAGTAAAAGATGATGTTGACATGCTGTTTTATTATGGATGGGATATCTTGATAATTTCCCCCAAAAGTGGGCCACACAGAGTAGCTTCCAGGGCCGTTTATGGGTCGCTAGTCTACCACTGTTTAAGAAGGGCAGTTTTAAAGAATAAAGACAGAGTGAGGCTATTATTGGCATATTTTCACTGCATTCCATGTAGCCACTTCAGAAAACTTGAAAATTTTTATCATCCTGGAGCGACAATCGAACCTGCACCTTCCCAATTTCTGGTCGAGCATGCTAGTCATTACACTACGCAGGACAAGGAAATTCCAAGCAACTGAACGTAGATATCTGAAAAGCTTCAGATTTGCGCTAGTCGAAGCTATTCCTGCCCCACTGTAGCGTCTCACAATCTTTTCTCACATCCAGGGTCGGGTGTAGGTCACAAATTCTAGTGGCCATTGGAATTTGTGACCTACATCCGACCAATTCCAGTGTCCACTGGAATTTGTGACCAACATCCGACCCTGGATGTGAGGAAAGGTCGCGAGAGGGGACAGGAATAGCTTCAACTAGTGCAAATCTGAAGGTTCTCGGATATCTATGTTTAGTTGCTTAGAATTTCCTTGTCCTGGGTAGTGTAATGACTAGCATGCTCGACCGGAAATCAGGAGGTGTGAGTTCGATTCCTGCTCCAGGACGATGAAAATTTTCAAGTTTTCTGAAGGAAGTGGTTACATGGAATACAGTGAAAATATGCCAATAATAGCATTGTAATGCCTACCATGTATTTATGAAGAATTATTTCTTCAGGGAAATTCGTTTCCCAATTGTATATAAAGACAGAGATTTTACAAGGTATCAAACTCATTAGATGTAAGAATAATAGATGTGTATAAATATTTTAAAGATGATGGATGTACTTTCAATAATTAATTTTTTTTTTTCAACATTTTCCTCATTTGATAACTTACTATTTCATGGATATTCTGCTAAAAGTGCTAAATCATTTTGTGAACAAACCTTATGTGACAGAGTAAAACCAAAATCTTATTCATGAACAGCCCTGCAAATGTGTGTAATATCTGCCAAAATAACTCATACAACTTTTAATATCTAACATTTAGCAGACCTATGTAATTAACAGCAACAACAATGGTATTAGCTATGCAGAAGAAATGGGTGGGAATTATGGAACAAGAGTAGCAGAATGTAAAGCTGCAGTTAAAATTTCAAACAAAACAGGTTTAGATAGATGTGTGTAAAATATAGGGGATAAAGTGAATTGTGACTTCTGTGTAAGTACTGACACACCAGCAACATGTTTTAAAAAGAAAAATAGCATAAAGTGTAGAAATAGGGAGAAGAGGAGGAACTATAATACATTAAATGATAAAAAATATTGGATTTAATCACAATAATGGTAACACATACTGAGTCCCAAAGATGAGTAAATCCACTACCTGAAAATTTGTGAGTTGGTGACAGTTATATTTCCTAGAAAAACTTTTTTTTTTTTAATGTAGATTTTAATTTAAAATCTCCTATTGGATATCCCTTACAAAATGGCTAAAAGTTTTACTGCACCACACAGTATGATCATAATGCTTTTACATAATGTCTGTCCATCTGTATAACATCAGCAGGTTAAGCCGGTGAGTCTTCCTGTTCTTCCTTACAATAAATTAGACAGACTAGAATTTCCCATTTTAATTGCTATTATTGATTTAATGGAATCACATGCGATAAAGCTTCAGAAAGAGGCCCGTTTCTCCAGGGCCACCAGCGTTACCATGGTCACAGTGTAGGAGCCAATCAGTGCACAGCATCCAATGGAAACTTGCCGCTTCTATTAATAGATCATAGGAACCACGTCACAAGCGGCCCTCAGTCCTAAAGCAGTGTCTTAAAAGTTTTCTTAGGGTATGCTGCATCACACGGCATGAGTGACTTTTTGTTATTTTTACTGTCACAACAAATAAATTGTGTATGTAAACTTTGGGATTTATCTGTACAAAATCAATATAATGGATGGGGAAAGTAGTATTTGCAGTGTATTGACATGTAATACTGACATTATTACTTCTTTGTTAAAAGTTTCTTTCTCAAGAAGAAATGACATTGAGAGACATGCGATTATAAAACAAGGAAGACCTCTTCCCAAGTTTTCTCTTATACAAAAAGACAAAAGCAAAAACAGAACATTCTAATCTTCATGGTACCATCAATATAAATGATTATGTGGTAGTATAATGGTGGCGAAGTTATTCTGCTGGCCTCGTTTTCTATTAAGCTCGAATAGTAGTGTGTGGTCTTCTGAAGGAGAAGATGACTTAGAAAACTTATCTAGGGCAGTGGTTAGACATGCATCTAGTAAAAATCATTTGAATTCTTATGTGCCATTTTTTGTGATGACCGAAAAATTATCGTTCTGGCCTCCGCAGAGTTTGAACCCATCGTCTGCCACTGGTAGACACAAAATTCTGATGTTGCATATCATATCTACATTCATATAAATTATTATTATATGACAGTCTGTGATACCAGTGAGATTGTGGGCCGAGTTAGTGGTAGATGATCAGCATAAATAATATTTTATGCTTGCAATCCTATACTTACTATTTGAGTGAACATTTAATGTTCTCTCTACAGTGTTCAAAATTTAAACTAAAAAGTGATTATATATTTTCTAAAACTAAATGGAGAAACTTTTAAAAATAACTAAATAAAACATCCAGCATAACCACTGGAGAAATATAAAAACATTTTTTATTCCTTGCTTTGTAAACTTTGCTTCAGGACACTTTTAATCATGCATGTGCATAACATGTGATGGAAGAAGGCCCCTAAAAGTTCTTTGTTCTTCATTAATTAACAATGAGGTGCAGTTACAGATTCCTAGCAGTGCCATCCGATTCACTTTTTCAATGTACATCACATATTACCATTATAGCACCACACTCACATTTGAGCCATACATCACAAGGATCAATTTATCTTTTCCATTTTTGAAAGTTTGTGTAAAACCATACAATTGAATCATCATTTGCTGTCGTGTTGTGGTACCAAAGTAATGGTAACTTGCAATATTCAGTTCTTAGACTCTCAATGCCCCCATTAGACTTACTTTCCTTCCCTTCTACAGCATCAAAACCATAAGTTGAAAGCTCTGCAGTTAGACATGAACAGACAAATAAGGCCACAAGTGAAAATACTTGATTTTTCAAATTGAATAAAAGTCACCCATTTGGTGTTATGGTTCACAGGAAATTGTACACAGAGAATGAAAAAATATCCATGGTTTTAAAAAAAAGTGAAATAAAATAAGTTTCACAAGCAACTGACACTAATGAAGTTGAAAGCTGAGATTACCAATTAAGACCAGATGCAATGCATATTATCAGGATCACAAAATTTGATCATTAAAGGGCAAATTGTGGGGGGAAAAAGTTGCCAAATAAAAATTTTCCTTCTTTGTACAATAAACAGTCTACAGTTGAATGTCCAAATTCAGGCAATTAAATATAAACCTGTATGATAAACTGAGAAATAAGATGGAGACTGGAAGTAAACTGTACAGTTTGTTATATCCTAAAGCAATGAGTGGTAAGGGCTTTGGGAGACATTCTCCACAGTCTCCATCAAACTCACCCTCAATCTGCAGCATACAATTTAAGTAAAAAAATAGTGTGCATTCTATGTAAATGCAGCTCAAGGTAAATTTTTATACCCTCCCTTTCAATTTAATTTCTGCACCTAAACCTTCCCATTACAGGTATTCTAAAGCAGCCAACTTCCTAACGGAAGCAACATGAAAAACATGGAACAGCTATCCTGGAGCATTTGCTTGCTTCAGGGTGGCTATTCTATGTTTTCTGTAAGCAACCAAGTACAGTAGGAATGCAACTAGTATTTATTTGCGAAAGAATCGCAAAGCTGCTGTGTAGAAGGAAGTGGCATTTTCTATTATTTTGAGAAGAAAGACAGCAAGCCAGAAATTTAAATGTTGGGAGTGGAGGTTAAAAATAAATATTTATTTCTACCACACTCTAATTTGAATTGCCAGCCAATGTGATGGCAAATGCAGTAGTAGAGGAAGAAGTGAGGAGATGATTCAGTATTTCTGTCTGCTGCACATTCACCTGACCCTACAGCAACTAAATTCCTTTCAAATACTGCAGCATAAGATCTACAAATAGGAATTATTATTATTTTGGATTGAAGGTTTAACGACCACCATGAGCAACTCAATGGGTTTAAGCAGTTGCCCATCCCTAATTTAGGGTCACTGGTTCCAGGAAAGAGAGAGAACCAGTACCATAAGACAAACAACATAAATGCCTTGCCGGGTTTCGAACCTGGATCCTTCTTAGATGAATGATCATAAGCCAGAGCTTAGACCACTGCTCCACCGGGGAGAACAAATAGGAATTAAACTAGCATCTAAGGAACACGGTGGATATTGAGAGACAGGAGTTTTTCTGTTAAAATCTACAACCAATAAATTTCACTGTTGCACAATAAATGCTTCGTTGTTAAAACTTCTCATAATGCAGTCCTATAACTGCAGAAATACATCTGCATTTTAACGGTAAATATTTCATCAAAAGTGGTTCACACTTTGCATTTGTTACACACAATTTTATCACAAACTGCAATGCAGTACAAAACAAAATGCTTATCTGTAGCCATTTAGCTTGCAAATCCTCCTACAGTTTCAAAATAAAGAGTAGTAGTGCACATCTACAGTGCCCTGCCATTAATATTTGGACAAGTGTGTGTCTGTGTTTACAAACAATCTTTACTAATGGAAAATTTAATATTGCATGCTGAAACCTTTGGTCCTTATGAAGATTCTAGTCTTTGTAGAATACTCTCCATCAATAGTATAATGTAACATCAACTAGGATCTAATAGTTCCACAGGAGTTTTAAGACTATGAACAGTATCCAGTGGGTATAGACAAGCAATAAAGTTTGGCAGGCTATTGAAAAGGAATAATCATCTGGGGACTATATGTTAGAAGTAGCACATGAGTTGGGATATCTCTGGGATGCAGCACTAAAATAATCCACAAGAATTGGCAAAACAACTAGTCATGATACATTGTGTGGTCACTAGCAAACAGCCTGTTGCACATAAGCTTGATACATAGTGGTAAACAAATAATACAGCTTCACAGACAGGCTAGCAGACAAATGACATTAGCAGTAATGACCTTGGTGAACCATGTGTACGATTTTAAGAAATATTTTCAAGTGATAATGCAACAGATCCTCCACGGGATAACATATCTACTGTTGACAGCATTCTCACCAGACCTAACAAGACTTTCAGGGTGCTACAATATCAAAACTGGATAACTGATTACTGGTAAAATGTTTGTTGATCTGATGAATCTTGCCTTTTTTTCTGGCTACACTGAACTGATAATTGGCAGCATGAATGGTTAAAACCACACAAGGCCATGGAGTTGAATGTCCCGACAGTGAAGGTTGCCGATGGTTGTGTCATTGTGGGAAATGTTAGAGAGGAAGTACAACTTTGGGAATAATGAATGGAACAGAATTTATTCAGCATCCTTTATGACCAACATTTTCTAGCAGACCATCTGCTCAACACTGTCGATGACACAAATTAATACAACACATCCCTTTGGCATGAAATTTTGGTGAGAAAATTTGGAGACATCACTGAAGGGATGTTAAGACCAATATTGATTTTATTACAAAGGAATAGTGACATTGTAGCTAGAAGAAAAATAGATTTTGAGGCAATATACCTTTTTTGATTGGGGTAGTTGACACACACAGACACACACAATATTTGGCATTCTACAGTCACTGCTGCTTACAATCAAGAAATTCTGAAAAAACTGATCATACATACTGAAAGGGTTGTGACAAGAGATGAAAGGTGCTTGGTAATTTGCCCATGATTACACAAAATCTCATGTTACTAATAGCATAAACAAAGTTTTGCCCCAGAAAAAATAGTGAGTATGTTTCTACTATGCAGTCCTGATTTAGTCATGTGCGACTTTTTGTTATTCCCAAACATACAAAGAAAGCAGAAGGGTGAAATTTGCCCAATACGCAGGCAGCTGTGGTGGCAACATTCAAGGTACTATCATCCTAGTAATCCTCGTAGTACTAACATTTGATTTTTAAAAATATTTCATCACTAGAATTTGCCACAACTTCTTTAATACACAGGATTGAAAGATAGGTTTCAACACAAGTTTGACAGTTAGTAATGGCACTGGATCAGGAACGGTATCAAAATGGGCTACAAAACCTTGCTCACATACAGTGTAGCTGTCACTGTGCCCATGATATGGACAAGAGGTGACCTGCTGTCATGCACAACAGCCCCTCATGCTATGATGCTTGTCTGACAGGCTCCCGGTTTCATTCATGGCAGTCATGAATGAAACCGGGAGCTGTCCTCTCACCAGGGTGTCGCCAGACATGGATCCATCGATTGTCAGCACCTAGACAGAAACGGGATTCATCACTGAAGACCACAGTGGTCCATTCGTGACTCCAGTTCCCATGACTTTGACACCAAGCCAGACTAGCGCTGCAATGGATGGCCATCAATGGCAGTCAATGTAATGGTTGCCTACTGTGCAGGTTTGCCACATGTAACCTTCGGTTTACAGTTCGGGTTTTTATGGCGACGTCCATGGCCGATGACACAGCATGTTGAATACCGGCTGCAGTGATTTCTGGTGACAAACGAGCGTGTTGAACAATCCGCCAGTCCAGCCATGTTGATGTCTGTTGGACTGCACCACTGCCGCTTCAATGCATGTTCAATCCTTCCTGTAGCCACGGGTGTCAACAGCATCCAATAGTTCATGCATCCCGTTGCACATGCACAGTGATACGATGTGTAGATCAGCCCACTTCACACAGGCCTACAATTCTTCCTCTCTGAAAAGCATCCACATGGCAATAAACCTGCCAACGGCATGTATCCAGCATTTTCAGCCTTGGCTGAACAGTTTCCCAGCGCAAACAACAAATCTGAAACATCCGCAACACTTCCAACAATGACCAAACATTACCATCCCTAGGCATCTTTACCTCATACATGTGCAACGTCATTGGTTCTTGTTTAACATCATTTGCATATCTTCAGTAGGTACACCGGCCCTGCGATTTGCATGTTTGTAGCACACCTCCTTCTGGGTGGGGAAATTTCTATGTCGAGCAGTGTATATTTGGTGGTCACATTTTTGAACTAGAACTTAGTTTGTCAAGTCCTGACAACAAACTAGATTCTAGTTCAAAAAATTTGTGATCCCCAAATATATACAAACTACCTCTGTAAAACCCACAAAACCAATTCTTTCACTGTAGATTTTCCCTTTTGAAAGTATTACCAAAACTGGGAAAATTTCCGATGAACATTTTCTATCCTGCATCACAAATATATGCTGTTATGCATGGAGAGGGAAGCAGCTCAGAATTTTCCAAGATTATATAAAATACCATGAAATGCAACTAATGCTCATACTAAATGTGTCAGTTTCTCCAAGTGAAACAAATGCAAAGCATCAAGTTTATCTGATTAGTTGCTTACAGTTTTCATTATAACAGGATACCTTGAGTTCTAACATGGCACAGCTTGAGAAATTTAAAGTGTTACTTTTAATTTTTTTAAATATTAGTTGGCACTTAAATTTTTTAGAGTGATCTTTTGTCAAAATCATAATTGAATAAAATAACATTTATGGTGAAAAATTAAAATTATTCCAATACTTAACTATGTTTTACCTGGGTATTGACTAACAGTAAGATTGGCAAGTCTTGTTTTTTTTTGAGGGGGGGGGGGGGGATAGGCGGCCATAGGGTGGGGAAGAGGGGGGCACTTGCCCTTCCCTGGAAATCTGACTGTCATTTCAATTCTTGGAAGGCACTACAAAGATTTTCGCCATAAAACTGATTTTTATGTTGAACTTCTAGAGGCGTGTGTGCGTTTAGCAAAAACATTAGAAATTCCCAGTAGAAAGTAATAACATTGAAATTTCCTACTGTGTGTTGGAGCATAGCATATACTGTACATGTACAATGCAGGTCAGTGTGAAAGACAAAAAAATGAAGAACACATAATTCTCTACAATGGCCATTTGCTGTTGGACAAAGAATTCCGCAAATTTTTTCCAGAACTTTGTTTTGGAGCTGTTTTTTTTTCCTTCTTCCTGATCATTTGAAGTGACCATTGGAGTTTTATAGTGCATGGGACACAAGAGGCAAAATGGAGCAAGGCTTAGAAGAGCAACATAATATTTTTTTCCCCGCCAACATTTCATGACATTATTAAAAGTTTGAACTTCATCTATCAGTTTTTTTCTTTAGTTCTTGGGTCTTTGGTTTACAATTAAATTTATCCAGGTGGGTGTGGTAAGAATAGTTAGTTGATACAAACGGCACAGTGGAAGTTCACATACGATGTTTGTTTATGCTATTTGCGTTTACAGTTTCTATTTTTGCATCCTCCTGAAAACTAAGCTATGGGTGCCCATGGTAGGAAGTTCTTTATCTTTAGGACTGTTTTGCAACTGGGGATCTATCAAGGTTTTCTTGTTTGCTACAGATTTTGTGAATTTGATTAACAGGTTTATGAAAAATTAAGCACATACATATCACTAAGCTGTTCTCTGAGATTCAGGGGTTAGCTCCACAAAGAAATACAAACTACCAGATAATTTTTACAATTCTTTGTCTTTTTAATCAGGTAAGTACACCAGTGTGGGGAATTAGCTGACAGCTGACGGTTTCAGTTGGTCATTCAACCTAAGGGATTCTGGAACAAAACCCAGCGAGTTGGGATCTTTTTGCCAATGTCACACAGAACTAGCTGGTACCTCTCCAAGATTTACAGAGGCCCTTATTGCTGTTACATGTGCCATTGTTGCCTATGGGGCACCCCGGGGAGGCAAATCTATCTTACACTAAGATCGTTTGCTGAAAAATTAAGTGAAGTTATGATATTGGGGTGAGGTAGAGTAGTTAAACCAGAGGGGGGATAAAATGTAAAAAATAGACATTGGCTCTTGTACAAATTGCAGCACCTTACCTTTCACATAGAAAGCTGATGATTAGAAGAACAGCATATAATTACAAGCATAAGATCTCTAGTTAAAGTTACAATTCTTTAAAACAAAATTTTCCTAGATGTAAAGACATGAAGTAAATTCCTTGGTAGGAAGCTGGTATCAGAGAACAATGAGTTGATACATTCATCAGCATCATATTTGCACAAACAGATACAACATGGATTTTATGTTTACCTATCATATTTCTCACAATGCTAAATTCTACTGATAGTGGATAGAGTAGTGGAAGTACCAGAATGCAAAAACATATCAAAATTTCAATGTGCTGAGAATGTAAACAAAACAAAGTTCTTTTACTTAGTCTGTAATACACAGGTTTCAAAATACTCTTTAGCATGACCCTACATGTAGATATTTTATAAACAAAAACCAAAAGTTTACAAGGTTAAACATCTTTAATTGCCTATTTCATCAATATTCTTCCTTAGAGTGTTGTAGTATGAAAATGAAAAATTGAGGAAAGTATTGAAGATATATGAAAGTTTCCCTCTCCTGATCAAAAACAAGGAAAATCCCAAACCAATAAAGAGCAAAATCTGGGGGGATGGGGGAATATCATCTCTGTAAGCTCCCACAAATGCCTTGTAATGAGTTGAAAACTGACATGTGACCCCTCTTCTTCCCACACAAAATGCATGAAATGTCACTTTTTTGCCATAAATATGGATGAAAATAGAAAAACTAGTTGAGATGACGATAATTAGAGGAGGGATCCTAAATTCAATAAATGCAATGTTATAATTCATACAAAATGCTTAAAATTATGCTTTTAAGCTTAACATTCAAAGAAATTCATAATTCTAATTAATCAAACAATTTATACAAACAAATAAAAAAACAATGGTGTCTGCATGCCCTCCGAATTCTATGCTATGGGCTTTGGAAATGACAAAAAAGAAAAGCTAAAAATTCATGAAAACACCACTTTCATAAGTCCAAATTGAAAAGAAATTCTAAATGTAATTTATATCAAGCCATCTGGGTACAAAAATTTAAATCATATCTGTGTGCTTTCAAGTGCTGTTTTGGCAGAATTATTTCATGAAAGTGTTGTTTCCCCCCATAACTTTGTGAAGGGCTGTTTTGGTGTGAAATTACTTTATTTCAGTACCATTTTGGTACTTTATCAAAGTACCACAATGGTACTGACTCCAAATATAGCCTTTTTAACTCTGGAATAAGACAATGTAGCTTATCTTCATCTTTTGATCTATCTACATAAATTAGTTGAAGAAATTAGTTCTGTATCAAATGTTGGCAAGTAGATATGGTGTCAGCAATTTGCTGTATGTATGCTGATGGCTTATTACTACATTCTATAAATGTACACAATGTGCAATATAATCTTAATCAGCTGTGGCTGACTTGTGAAAGGTTTAATATGAAGATAAGTATTAGGAAGACTATGCCAGAGAGTGATTTAAAGTTAAATATAAAAAGTTATGTTCAGTACAGGGGAAGAGGATAGAACAACAGATTCAAAATAGTTTTATTTAGGTATGAATAGAACAGGTAATATCGGGTTGATACACAAGTTCATGCCGTTTTATTTCCCGAGTGTTTCCCAGGTCAGTAGTGACGGTGCAGATGGCCAGTTGTATATCAAAATGTAGCCAGTAATATCGTGTATCTAAATCATATTGTGTTGTGCGATTGTGGCTAATGGTTTTTTGGTTTTCAGGTCCGGAAGTATGGAGAGTGTCAAGTAGAGAGGAATGAACATTTCTGACATCTGCTCCTCTATGAGTTTAACAAGGGATCCACAGCCGCCAATGACATTTGACAAATTTGTGCTGTGTATGGGGAGGATGCTATTGTTCTGAGGACAGCCCACAAATGGTTTGAGTGGTTCTGAGGTGGCAATTTTGACTTCAACAATTCTCCACGCTCAGGTCATCCATCTCACTTTGATGAGGATCATTTGAACCATCTCATCCACTTGGATCCGCATCAAACCACGCGTGAACTAGCCACTGAGATAGACTGTGATCAGGTCACAGTGGTGTGACACCTAGAATGTATGGGAAATGCCCAGAAATCGGGGTCTTGGGTGCCTCACATTCTCACCGAGGACAACAAGAATCAGTGTATTGCAACATGTGGTTCCTTGCTCATCCGTTATCGCGAGTGTTCTCAGTAACACAAACCCTTTCTGTCACGTATTGTTGCTGGAGATGAAAAGTGGTGCCTGTACGTGAATTTCAGGCATTGGAGAGAATGGTTAAGCCCAAACAAGATGCCCACACCATGTCCAAAACATGACCTTCATTCTGAGAAGATCATGTGTGTCCGGTGGGACATGGAAGGCATTATTCACTTAGAAATTCTGCCGAGGAATCGGACCATCAATGCTGCACTCTACTGTAAGCAACTCTGCCGTGTGGAAGGAGCAATTCAGCAGAAATGGCCACATCGGCGCCAATGTGTCTTTCACCAACATGATAATGCACGCTTTCACAGCGCGAACATGACCGAAATGGCCATTCAGGACATGAAATGGGAGATCCTTCCACATCCGGCATATTTCCCAGATGTCGCCCCTTCAGACTACCACCTGTTCTGATCTCTGTCAAATGCACTCCATGGCAGAACATTCAACAATGATGTTGATCTCCAGAATTTCTTCGACTATTTCTTTGCAGCAAAACCTGTACGTTTTTCCAAGAATGGCATTGCAGACCTATCCAGACATTGGGACACCATTGTAAACAATGGGGGGGGGGGGGGGGTACACAGTTGATCAATTCTGTTTTCCTTTCTGATGTAATATATTCCTGTAGTGCAGTGATAAAAAAACTGACATGAACTTATGCATCAACCCAATAGATGAGATGGAACTAAATAAGAAATTAGATGACAGTAGAATATGCAAAACAGGCTTGTATCCTAAGACTTGTATAAAAATACTTTTACTAAGAAAGAGGTTTCTTTTATGGCAGGGAGATTCATGAGCAAAATAAAGGGATCTTAAGAAGATTTGAAACTGCTGACATGACTGATATAGGAGGAGCATCAGAAAAAAACCAGTGATTTAGTGGCACAACAGAATTAGTAATACAAGTCATAAATTAGTGGTAGGCAATGCACGTAACTAACAAACAAATTAAGAAGAAGGTAGTGTAGAACACGCTAAGTTGCATATAAAAAGTTTAAGGCAAATATATTATATATATATATATATATCATCATCATCATCATCATTGTCAACCATTATCAATCCACTGCTGGATGAAGGTCTCCCCAAGTTTTCTCCACAACGGTCTGTCTTGTGCCAGTCTCCTCCATGTCACCCCTGCATACTTTCAATTTCATCCACCCATCTCCCATGTGGTCTTCTTCTGGGTCTTTTCCTGTCCCTTGGAATCCAATCTAAAATTTCGGCTGTCCATCGATGATCTGTCCTTCTGGCAGTATGTCCAGCCCATTGCCATTTCAGGGATTTAACTCTGATCATGATGTCTTCCACTCTTGTCATTTTTCTGATCCACGAGTTCCTCTTCTTATCTCTCCTGGTTACACCAAGTATGCACCTCTCCATGCTTCTTTGAGTTGTCTGCAGCCTTTGTATGTCTCTTTTAGTTAAGGTCACGTCTCTGCACCATACGTAAGCACTGGAAGGATGCATTGATCAAACACTTTTCTTTTAAGACATAATGGCATATTGCTCTTGAAAATTATGCTGTTTCTTCCAAAAGCTCTCCAGGCAAGTTTTGTACGCCGATTAATTTCTTCACCAATGTGACCCTCACTTGATATCTGCTGTCCAAGATAAACATACGTGTCTGTTATCTCCAGCTTTTCTCCATCAATCGATAAATCTTCATTTCTTGTAAAAGCATTGAACATCACTTTTGTCTTCCGAAAGTTCATTTTTAATCCCACTTCTCTACTCTTGTCAGCAAGTTCCTGGATCATACTCTGCAGCTCTGATGGGCTAGTTGCAAAAATGACTACGTCATCAGCAAAACGAAGGTGGGTTAGATAATCTCCATTAATCTTTATCCCCTTGTTTTCCCAGCTCAGTGACTGAAAAACACCCTCCAATGTGGCATTAAAGAGCTTCGGAGATATGGTGTCACCTTGTCTCACTCCCTTTCCAATTTTTATGTGTGTTGTATTTTCAAACAGCCTAATCTTTGCACTTGCATTTTCATAGATGTTATTAATAATATTAATGTATGCATCTTCAATACCGCAGGTTTTCAGAGCCATTGTAACTGCTGATGGTTTCACCGAATCAAAGGCTTTTTCATAATCGATAAAAGCCATGCACAATGGAAATTCATATTCCCTCGCTCTTTCAATTAGTTCTCTCAACACATGGATATGATCTATTGTGCTGTAGCCACTCCTGAATCCAGCTTGTTCTCTCGGTTGAGCCATGTCCAGTGTTACCTTCAAGCGGTGTGAAAGAACTTTAGTGAAGATTTTATAAACTACTGATAGGAGGCTGATAGGTCTGTAGTTTCCGAGATCCTCAATGTCACCTTTCTTATGTAGCAGGATCATTGTAGCGTTGTTCCAATCCTCAGGAATCTTTCCTTCATTAAGGCATCGAGTGAAAATTTGGGAGAGTACTGTTTCGATTTCTCCACTTGCTTCTTGTATGATGTCTACAGTAATTCCATCTTCTCCTGGAGCTTTTCCCGCTTCATGTTCTTGATTGCATGTGCAACTTCTGCTGGAAGGACTGGAGGAACTCTGGTACTGGTATCTTTCATGATGTCTGGAGTGCATGTATCATCCCTTTCATATAATTTGGAGTAGAAATCTTTCACTCTTGTCAAAATTTCGCCTCTATTTCTTGTTACAAGAACCATCTTCTTTTCTCAGTGCCATAATCTGTTTTCTTCCCTTACTGAGATGTCCCTTTGCTATCTTTAGGCTTTGGTTGTTTTCAATTGCTTTCCTCACTAGTTCACAGTTGAATTTCCTTACGTCTTCAGTGATACTTTTTCGTACTGTCTTGCATAGCTCTATATATTCCACTTTGGAAGTCACATCTTCTTTAGTTGTCCTCATCTCTCTTCTTTTTTGCATCAACATTTTCGTTTTTCCTGATAATTTATTTACATGCAACTTGTTCTTAGACCCAGCTAATTTTGTTGCTGTTTCCATAAGAGCTTTGGTTACTTTTCTGTTAACTTCAGAGATGTCCACTTCTTCCGATGTTAGGCCTTCTAAAGCAGAGAACCTGTTCTTCAGTTCCAACTTGAAGGTATTATGGTGTTTTTAAGGTTGGTTATGTCAATACATTTTGTTTGTCTTATGAGCTTGCTACGTTCGAGTTTAGTGTTGTGGTGCATCTTACATCTCACCAATCTATGGTCACTACCTGTGTTGAACTTGTTTAGCACACTGCAGTCTTCTATGACGAATTTTTTGTTACACATAATAAAATCAATTTCACTTGTCGTCCCATTTGGATGTCTCCATGTCCATTTCCTGTGTGGCTTTTTCTTGAAGAAGGAGTTCAAGATGAAAAACCCTTCTGCCTCTGCAAACTCAACGAGAGTATTTCCACGCTGGTTTCTGTTGCCGTGACCGAATTTACCTACTGAAGTTTCATTCTGTTGCCGTTGCCCTATTTTTGCATTGAAATCTCCCATAATTATTTTCAAGTGCTGCTTACCTTTATTATTTAGATGACGAATTTCCTCATAAAATTCTTCAATTTCTTCTTCAGGATGACTTGTGGTGGGTGCATAAGTTTGAATAATCTGAGCCTGGTATCTTTTCGAGAGTTGGATAACAAGCCGTGCAGCTCTGTCAGAGGAACTTTCAACTTCTACAACTTTATCCTTCAGTTTCTTGTTTATTATAAATCCAACACCACTAGTTCTGCCAGTATCTGTCCCACGATAGTAGAAGAGATGTCCACTTTTCAGTTCGATGAGATCTTCTCCTTTTCTCCTTACCTCACTTAGCCCCACGATGTCCCACTTGATCCTTTGTAGTTCCTCTTCCAATTCAAGAAGCCTTGAATCAGAAGATAGGGAACGTCCATTGTATGTTGCCAAGGTCAGCATCAGATGGCAGCCTAGTCCGGTCCTCCGGGGATTCTTAGCACCCTCTGCCTTCATGTCGCACTGGCCGCTGCCTTGGCCAGGTACATTCCAGCTGCCGGAGACTGAGGGCCAAGATTTAAGTTGTGGAGTCATTTTGGAGGGGTTTGGCCATAACTCACCACGCTGGCCAAGCGGGTTGGTGAGTGTGGGATAGAGAATTTCCTCTAATCCCGATGGTATAGTTATACCGCTATTGGCGGTCGTCAGAGCCCCTTTAGTAGAAACAGGATGCACCACGAGAAGGCGGGGTTGACATTTGTCAAGGAGAGGCTGTGATGTTACGCATCACCTGACCTTACATCCCATATATATATATATATATATATATATATATATATATATATATATATTCAAGATTATCACTAATAACCACCCCTTCAATACCTCATCCACTGTTGAATTCATCTCTAGACTTCCAAACTCCATTGATGGTCATGCAAGTATGTTTACCCTGGACGCTGAATCACTTTTTCCTTCTGTGCCTCAATTTGAAGCACACATGCTACTCATTCATAAATTCAAAGAACAATTCCCCATGGATGGCACATTAACCAAGGATTTGTACGATTGCCTGTATTCTCTTCGCCAACACAGTTTTTTCGTTTATAATAATCAATGCTATCAACAAAACCAAGGTGTACTGATGGGGTCACCTCTTTCCCCACTTTTGGCTGAAGTATACCTGCAAAATATTGAGCAATCAATAGTGATGCAACATGACCAACAACCTACCTTATGGCTCCGTTATGTCGACAATATTTTTGTCATCTGGCCTCATTATAAAAAAGATCTATTGCAACTCACAAATTTAATCACTAAAAAATTCCTGTCCATTAGATTCACTATTAATGAAGAAATTGATGGCAAGATAAATTTCTTGGATGTCAGCATCTCAAAATGTAATAATCTTCTATCCACTTCTGTCTACCAAAAACCAGTTTCTACCAATAGCATTATTCCTTTCAATTCTCATACCTTCTGTCAGCCCTCAAGTCTCTCATTCATCGAGCTCATTTGGTTTGTAACACTGAAGTTAATCTAAAAAATGAATTAGCAAACATCCACTTGATCACTACTCAACATGGCTTTCTCCCTCTCCTGGTTTCTAAATTAATTCAAAATGCTAAGAAAAAAACAGTTGTTGCTCTTCAACCTGTTTCACCAAAAAAGGAACTAATGTTTGCTGGCTCAATCCCTTACCACGAACTTTCTGCCTACAAACTTGTCAGTATCTTCAAAAGAGAAAGATATAGACTTGCCATTCATTCTTCATCTTCAATTTCTGTTATCCTCCGTAATGACAGAGACCCAAGACCTCAGCTTTCTTCGCCTGGAGTGTATAAAATTCTGATCAAGACTAACGTTGGATTAACCACGTGCATAGGAAGTTCATTCCAGAAAGTTCTCTCAAGACTTCAGGAACATAAATCTGATGTGAAATTTGGAAGACCTTCATCATCCTTGTCTCTTCTTACCATGGCTGACACTTCTGCTATTCCACTTTGGTCCAATACTAAAAAGTTGCCTCCCTTTCAAAATCGGTATGCTCTGAGATTTAGAGAAAGTTTGGAAATTTTATTTTCCAAAAATTTAAACTCTGAGCTCCCCATTTTTTGTTCCTTACATCTGGAAATCCCTCATTGCATCACATTACCTGGAGTTACCATTACAAAACTTACCTTTCCAATCTGGCAACGTAAACCAATTGTAGTCGCACTGATAAAAGCCATAGTAATGGCTGAAATATATTTGCCTTAAACTTTTTGTACGTAACTTAGCGTGTTCTACACTACCTTCTTCTTAATTAGTAATACAAGATACTTTTTCAGTAGAATCAAACACTGAGAAAATATTTTAAGATAGTTTGGATCTGTGCGATGCACAGGAGATTAAAAATTACCTGGACAGATGTTACATTCTGTAGTTGAAGGCTGTAGACCAAATAAGGTGGATTTGTTCTTTGAGGAAGAGCTTGTAACACATAGGAATGCATGGAGTTTCTTTCATACTTAGTATCAAGCTGCACACAGATTATTTTAGATGTCACTTCATGAAAAAATGAGAAGTACAAGAGCTATTGGCAAGTACATCACTAATATTGGTCTTCCAATTCAAATGCATAGTGTTGTTCAATGACTTGCAGCAGTGCTGTTATTGATAAACTGGGATACATACTGTAGTTACATTGTCTTTGCAGGGCACTGTTCACCTTTCAGACATATGAAACCCAATGTAGAATTTGATATTAGTTATATTGAGCTAGCTATATGACAAGCAGACCTTCATATAAAAAATTGCAGCATTTTATTAGTGTACCTGGCTTTCTTGAAAGAAGGGCCAATGTATAAAACATTAAAGTAATTCTGAAAATTCTGTTTTAACTGTTCATGTTACTTCGCATGTCAATTCATACCAGATTTAAATGTCTAAGGCAACTTTTTGGTGTGAACATAAACAACAGACAGAAAAGAGAAGTACCAACTTTGTTTTTAAAGCAAGAACATAAAAAAAGGGCAGTTGTCCAAAGCTTTTGAAATCTTTTCAAATATCAAGTTTTGCAAAGCAAAAGCAGACAGATGTTATAAAGTTTATTCTCTGCTTTAAATTTTAGAGACCCCAAATCCACTTAACTACGTACACGTGTTATCGTTTGCAGGAAAAGGCCATTCATTTTCAGCTTTCTTCAATTTCAGTATCACTGGTCTTTTATGTTTATCACAGTGATTTTGTGTCACAGCAGTTTGAAGTAGACTGTTGTTTCTGGTTATCTCACAGTTTTCATCATCCTTCTCAGCATGATGCATACGACAGTGAGTGCTGAGACAATCTTTTCGAAAATATGTTTTGCCACAGAACATACAGCTTAATGTTTTTCTTCCAGCGTGAAGCTTGATGTGAATCTGAAGATTCTGTTTCTTCATGAATGCCATGTTACATATTTCACAAATATATTCCTTATCATGACTTTGGAGATGCACTTGACTGTTGCTCTTACAATTAAAACTTTTGCCACAAATTCTACATGCATAAAGGCTATGACCACTGTGACCAAGATCTTTAAGATCACAGATGTGTTGTTTATCCCTCACATGTGTGACCAGATGATTGTTAAGATTGCCCTTACGGACAAAATTTTTACCACAGAACATACAAGAATTAATTTCTCTGTTTTTCTGAAGCACACAATCTTTTGATGAATCTTCTTCACTATGCTGGGTGTTACATATTTCGCTAAAGTTGACCAATTCATGTGTGCGACGGTGATTAAAGAAAAGGTCTTTGCATAAAAATTTACGTTTACAAAACTCACATGAATACATTAAGCTCTTTGGGTTGGGGACATGGGCTTTGATGTAAATTTTCTCCTCTATGTTGTGAATGTCTGTTTTTTTTTCAATGCAGTGGTGCAAGTATATTCCTTATTCCAAACTTCACAGGTGTGAAGCTTTTTTTATTTCTTCTGATAAAAACTGGCTGCTTCTACTCTTTGAATAGGAAGCATTTGGTGCTCCACACCGAAGAAATTTTCATTGTTGTGTTCATGAAAGTTCTGGAAACAACATCCTAAAAAAATATAATATTTCTTTCAGGTATTTAACTACTGATGCCTTGCAAGCAATATAATTTCAAACACAAGATAATTAACATAATATGAGCAATGAACATTATATATATGAGCTCTCACAAAGAAATAACTCACAATTTCTCTGAAAATCCACACATGAAACATTCACGCTGAAACATTCTCATTATATCTAGTGTCTGAACCATGAAATCAATAAACACAGAACTTCCAGTTTAGTTTTGATACCCAAATAATGAAACACACACACAAAAATTGTGTTCAGTGACAAGATAATCAAATAAAATCTGTAGTCAGCACTATACAGTTATGGAATTCACACTCCTTCCAAGCAACAACTGCGAATGCTTTGATCTTGCAGCACCCACTTATTGCTTTTGCAGCCAGTGATACTTAAATGTTACTATGTGCCACAAGGTTGTGGGTCAATTCTGATTGGGTTCTGTGATTTTGTATGCCTATTTACTAACACTTTCATATATTTTGCTGGCCAGCATACACATAACTTTAAATGCTTTACAAAAAAGTCATTACCTTAATCTTGTCTACCAGTGTAATATCCTCTGTCAGAAAAGAAATAGTAACAACAGGAAGTGATGTGATTTGCATGAAAATTGGCACACACGACTGTGACGTGTAGATATGCAAATGATTTCATCACTAAACTCATTCTGAAAAAGCTGAAGCTGTTGTAACAGTGTGAATGCAACAGTTCTTCCCAAGTAACATAGCCACAAATTACTGAAAAGTGACACCTGGTGGAAGCCCACCACAGGAAGAATGCCAAGAATCCATCATTGCCATGATTATCATCAGCTAATGGATTTTGAAAGAGGGCACATTATGGATCCATATGAAGCCAGCTGGTTGACTTGCACATTGCATCACACATTAGCCACCACAATACAGTAGTTCCTGTTCATGGTGGATGAGAAAGCATACACAGTCACAGAGTAGCAGAATGTAGACATACACGTGTACGCCATACATGGATAGTTTCTAAATTATTAGCAGATTTTGCAGATAGTTTTTGCTTGTAGATTAAAGAAAATAAAATGTTATTTACAGCAATTAAAACACTTACTCAAGGCTTCACTCCGATTAATATATTTATTTCTATTTTAATCTGAAGAACTTTCACTTATTTTTCACATTTTCTGAGTTTTTTTTTTTTTTTTGCAGACATTTCTGGCCTCCAGATTTTATCAAGGCCTGTTATCAACGTATAGGAACTGTATCAAAAGTTTCGTTTACACAGAAAGAATTTAAATTTTATTACCAGGTTCTTGCAGTTGCCAGTTATTCAATTAAAGTAATTTTTTTATGTATTTACTAAGTCTACTATTTTTGAATTAAGTTGTTTAAAATGCCATTTATAATTTTTTTAAGGTTCATTAATGGAACTGTTTTGCTAGATATAAAACTTTCTTTAATTAGTCTTGTTTTTATGAGGTTCATAGTTCAATATTTTAATATTTTGACCTAAAGTCTATTTCGCACATTGCTGCACATTCAGTTGCAATGTACTTATTTATTTTGTCCTCACTGAAATCTGTAATGTTCTAATACTGTAATTTTTTATTGTTTTATAAATTTTTCCTTATATTACCTTATTTTACTGTTATGTGTGTGATTCGCGGGTTTGCAGTAAGTTTTCTGCTTCAATGGTTGTATACGCAGATACATTTTTTATATAACTCTGCACACACAGTCATCAGTTTGGAAGAAATTGTCCTAGAGTTACCAACACTTGCAGTGATACTGGACTCAAGCCACCTGGGCTAAAGAATGGCATGTAGTATATATATACAATAATTAATCTTACTTCTGTCTTCAACCAGATAGTCATCAGGTACACATGGAGTACTGATGTGGTCAATGCAAAAATCCAGCAAACGTCATCAAACAACAAACTACCTGAACAGTGAACATAATAGTTTTGGTAGCTACCTCCTATGATTTGGAGACCAGTTTAGTGCATATTACAGGAACACTGATGGCTTGGCTGAACACAGATATGCCATCCATAAAGAATCTGCTGCTTCAACACTGTCAAAAATTGTTACAGAAAAAGACTTAAGACCTGCTTGGAACAATGCGAGCTTACTGTAGACTGCTCTTAATAAACATTCTATGCTTTTTACTGAGAGCCTATTTCATCAATTTATTTGCGAGCTTTTTATTTGCGAGCTTTTTATTTGCGAGCTTTTTACTGAGCCTATTTTATCAATAATATATTCTTTTTTACTCTATGCTTTTTACTGAGAGCCTATTTCATCAATAATATATCATTAAACTTGGACCAAAATGTTGTAATGAAGATGTGCCTGTATTTATTCCCTCTATCTGGAGGAATTTGATTTTACAGTATTCTCAGGAAGAAGAATCCAAATGTTTACGGACAAACTTTTAACAATAATTTGTAGTGAATGGCAATGATTTATGTGTTCATTTACATAATGTGTATTATTTATGCTCTTGTCTTACTATTTAACCTTGTGCTGCTCTTCTGTTTTCACTCAATGGCCTGATGATGCGGATAGTGGTCACAAAAGTGCTCACCAGAGCTTTTATCTACCACAATTTTAAAATTGTAAATAAAGACGTTTTTTAGATCCTAAATTTTTAGAAGGAATATTTAACATGTGGTATGTGTGCTTTGGCTGCTTCATGAAAATTTACCATGCTTTAACAGCTTTGAATTCTTCTTATTTACTGACAGCTTGTTGGTATGTTAAGAGATATCCTTGAACCTGCTGAGATACTGTGAATGGCAGGGCTGAACATTGCATTGCTTCAACACAACAATGCTTGTCTTCATACTGCAAACACATCAAGGCAATATCTACAAGGTATCAACATGCTACCTTGCCCATCCCAATGCTCAGATTTATCATCAATAATGTCTGAAACATGCTAGGATGACACTCTTCTAGATTCTGCATCGACCTGGCAATACATGTTCTACAATTTCATCTCTATGAAGTACGGTGGTTAGTGCCTCAGGATTCTAAGACATTTGTATAGCTATTCAGTGGAGGGTGGCTGAATGCATTGCTAATAAGGGAGGATTTACTTCATAGTAGCATGGCCCTGTAAACATTTTTTAGCATTACTTTTATTTCTTTTTGTCTGAAAATGTGTGTATGTGTTTTACTATGTTTTACATATCCACAACCCTTTATATCTAGTAAGTTTCACAGCATTTGTGATGTTACTTCTTGGTGACGCAACTTTTTTCTTGAAAAATTGCATCTCACAGAGTGGAGACATCAAACTCATCATTATTTCTACACTATTCAAACAGTAGATATTTCTTTCTTTTTCTGCCATCTTTCCATGTTCCATTTTGCTATATATCACTGTCATGTGCAAGTCTAGGTTTTAGGCTTCCTCTATATATTTTTGATTACTTTTAGTTTGCACCTTCTTAATGGAAAAATGCTGCAAGGGCTTTTTTCATTTTTTTTTTTTGAAGATTTTATTGAATCTAATTTTTTGAATGTAGGGGGCGATTTTATGGTTTTCACAGAGATGCCAAAATCTTTTTTCTACAAGCTTTTTAAAGATTATTGGTGACTACTGGTATGTGTGGAAGGCAGTGGTGGATTTAAGGACAACGGCCAAGGTGACAAACGTCACAAGGGGCTCATCTTAGACTCAATTTTTAAAATAATTTCTTTTTGAACTATACAAGGAAACACACATTTTTTCCTTTTTCATAGTAGAGTGATGTTTTATTTTCTGAAATTTTAAGCAGGTACAGTTAACTTTTGATTTGCTCTGATGAGCTTGAATATAAAAAGTATGCTGTATATAGTGTAGTGTATTCATACCCAGCATTTTCATATTATCATTACTTGTATTTCTATAGGTGCATTACAATCAAAATTTTTACAAATCAATATCAAATGAAAATGGTCGAAAATGCACATTGCACATTTTGACATTTACTTAAATATTTGTAAATACTAGTCTTGCTTTCTGTTCAGCAAATATTTTGATTGTAGAATCCAAATTTATTCTATTGGCAACTGTTTTTTTTATGTAAAGTATACTGTAGTCATTGAGGGCTTCCTCAGCGATAGTAGCACGACGATACTCTAATTCTTTTCAGGAAACTCATTACTCGTTCAGCAGTCACTGTGGTGACAGGGAATATTAGAAACAATCTAAACAACCCTCAACACTGCACAACATTCATGTTAAGTCACAGCACGTGATGAGAAAGAATGTGCGCTTTCTATCATAGGATTCATAAGTTTGAATCACAGGATGCGGGGAAAAACAAAGGACCATCTGTGAGGCCTGCGACATCACCAAAATGTTAAAATAAGAACAAAATTATATTTTTTCCAATAAAAGCACTGGGGCACATTTGGACAGGGGCCCAGGTGGCAACTGTCCACTTTTACCCCTGTTAAATCCACTACTAGTGGAAGGCATTCTAGAGTAACAGATATTTTGACAGTCTGCACAAATGAGTTGTTTAATTTTATTGATTTTACAGCCAAATCTTTTGGTTGTAATCTTTACATGCTTGATTTTTTTTCTCTAATTCTTTAGCTGCTTACAATAGTTATTTGAGTATATATAAGTAGAAGACTAAAAACTTATGGATCCATGGTTTGGAGCTGCTTGCAATTGCAAATGAAATATAAGAAGTCCATTGAAATCTTTCTGCTTGGTATACATTTGTGTGGTTTGGGTGATAGTTTTGTTAAAAACTAAAGTAAATGTATAAAAGTGAAAAAGTGGGAGATCATAAATATAACATTAATTGGCAGCACCTAACTTTTAAGAAGCATTAGTGATTGAAAACAGTGCAACATACCTTTTTAAAAATTGTATATGTCTTCAGAATCCCCCCCCCCCCATAAAAACTAAAGAGATGACTGATGAAAGAAATTAATTACTTGGTGGGAAATTCTAAGGTTACAGTAAGTAGCAAATGACGAATTGTGACAAAGTTACCTGGGGTCAGTGACGCACTCACTGGGAAGGCCGATGGGGACTGGTCTCCTTCCCCTGGGCTGACAGAGCGGAAATTTATTACGTCAAAGTTTGAAACAAAAAAATCACTATACGTAAATACAATAATTATAAGGGAGTAGTTCTGTTAAATAAATTTAGAAAAATCTAACCAGAAAAAGAATTTCATCTACTTATTCTATATCATTTAACTTTCTTTTACTGTAATATTTACTGTAACTGGATAAGAATAAATGTACAGAAGTCAACCTCCATCTTAATTGTTATCGCACCTGACTATTTTTTCCTGGTAAATTTAGGGGGCTCACTCCCCCTTGGGAAAATTCTGTGTGTCACGGCCCCCTCCCCATGGGAAATTTCTGGGTGTGCTACTGCCTGGGGTCAGACAAGTCTAACCTGGACTGTATGTTTCATTTTAATTCTTGTGCTGATAAAATATTCAGATAATGTAGAGAAGAATGAAACACTTTTCCACATATGTGCATTAAACTTTGGCCGTGTTGAGAACATAAATGTAAGGCTGGGTATTTAAAATATTTTCTTTCTTTCTTAAAACTTAGTCTTTTATCAGTGTAATAGTATGCTACTCTTATGAAATACTTGAAAGCAGTAATTTTATACCTTTGTGGTGTCAGCAGGAATAATGGAA
The DNA here is from genome assembly GCA_039090855.1 of Macrothele yani. Taxonomy (NCBI): domain Eukaryota; kingdom Metazoa; phylum Arthropoda; class Arachnida; order Araneae; family Macrothelidae; genus Macrothele; species Macrothele yani. The sequence continues at coordinate 125,232,217 of CM076996.1, forward strand.
GGTGCACTTTTAAGAGTTTCTTTTGAGAACTTCACATGTGACTATCATTATTAAAAAAAAAATCTATATTACTGCTCAATTATTATTCCTGCTGTCACCACCCATCAAGATATCAAATATCAATTTTTTAGCAGTTCACAAATAAAGTATTATCACACTCCTCTGAAAAAATATTGGAAATGAGTTAAAAATTAGCCTTGAAAAATGCATACAAGGTTTTAACTATCAACAAACTAATTTAGGAGTTAAAAAACAGAATTTGTAAAACTACATACGAGAAGCAAACCAAAATTCTGTAGTTTCACCTTACGCATTTGACAGTACCTCAAAAACCCTTAAAAAGGACTACAAACCTTTACAAAAGTCTGCAAAAAGAAAATTAAATTTGGAGCAAGTTTTAAGTAAGTGGTGAAATTCTATGTAAAGCAGGAATATAAGTGGCAACATTGGTGATCAATTTTATGTACAAAAGGAAGAAACAAATTTTTATATAAGCAGCATGAAAAAAGTCTTGGTCAGTACACTGAAAACAAAAAGCAAATATTTCCCTTGTTCAATACTGCATAAAATAAAACAAATTTTGAGAAGTTTTTTATTATAACTTTGGCCGACAGAAAAATGAATGAAATTCACACTGGCGAGTCAATAGTCATCTATGAAACCAAAAATAAGAATTGCAATTTCAATTATCAAGAACAAATCTCCTACACGTGGAAACCTGTTGTTAAGCATGCTTCTTTACCTCCAACTGGTATTGATTTGTCAGAATGGTAGATATAGCCACACTGCATAAAAATATAACATTACACAGAAAACACAGTCCCCTCAACACTCCTTTTCTTTTCAGTTATTTTTCTTGAAATTTGTCATATTATATTCTGTCCAAATGCCTGTGTACACTGAACTTTAAGATTTTTTTTATTACTGGTAGACAAGAATTTGTTATATTTCAATTTTTAATGTAGGTTCTAAATTCCCTATTAAAGGCTCTAAAAGTTGGAATTTTTAGTTTGAATTTGAAGTGATGGTATGAAGTGGTTATTTTAGTTATATATATTTATATAAATAATAGGTTATGCAAAAATCATGTTTCCGAGATCCATAGAAAAAAGCAAAATGTACTGCTGTACTATACTGAGTAGTTTTCTTGAATTTTTTTTTCAGAGACAAAATATGCCCTTCAACCTGGCCACAAACTATACACTAATCCATTCATAAGAGGAAATGTTACCAGTGTTGGGGCAAGTTTCAGTTTACGCAATTCAAAAGAATTATGATAGGTGTATTATCGCATACATATGAACACTTCACACGTTATTTACATGCATATACAAATGACCGTGTGAAGTGTTCATATGTATGCCTCCAAGCCCAACTCATACAATTACACTTATGATTAGTTAATTCAGACTTAGCTTTTCAGTAGCGTAATATCAGAAACTGACCTGCCTAACAGCAACCACCCTAGCTCTCCATATCTTCATAACACAGAACCAGATACATTAATCTCACAATAAATAAATAAGAGCAAGACCAAATTTTATTGATGTAACATTAATGTGAAAAGAGTATAAAACTTAGGAAGATAATGTGATACCCAATAATGTAGTATTAATTCCTAATTCAAGCAGTCAAATTTTGACAAGATACGGATACAGTAAAATAACGATCAAATATGCATTAACATTCTCACCGAACAAACTTTTGAAATGAATAAAAACACAAAAAAATTACACTAATCCTTTTCAACAATTAAAATGCACACACATGCCGAACAGACGAACGCTAAAAGAAACAAAGTTGAAACCTGTTGCAACAAGCAGGCAAAAACTTTCCAACCTAAACCATACAATGATATTATAAACAATTTAAAAGGTAACTGGCTAGAATTGTTTAGAAACGTAAGGACTTAAACTGAGTGTTATTGAAAATCTGACCACGATTATAAAGGAGTTACTGTTTTTCCATTTCCCCTGGAGTTTCAGGTGTACGAAAAGGAAAATCAAGATAGTTTCCTTGAAAAAAAAATATTCAGTTTAGTCAGAAACGTCAAATGGAAATCTGATAGCTTCTATTCACAAAATAGAAATGTAGAACTCAGTGACTGTGAGCAATCTTAGTGAGGGATGAGTTTGCTTTCTCGGGGCCCTCCGCCGCTTAACAATTACACACACAATAGGAACAAGGGCCTCAATGAATCTTGAAAGCTGACACAAAATTAAGCTTCAGTTTAAAAATTGCTGAGGTACCAGCTAGTTCTGGGCGACATTGGTGAAAAGACTCCCAACTCACTAGGGTTTTGTTCCAGAATCCTTAGGTAGAATGATCAACTGAAACCATCAGCTGTGGGCTGACTGTTCCAGTTGATTTTCCAATTCGACCCACACTGATGTGCTTTTAGGATTTTTATGACTCTAAGAAAGAATTCAAAGGACTGAAGTGTGGAATATGGTGGACCTACCACACTTGAGGAGGATGGTCCACCACAGAATCAACCTGAAACTAATAAACATATAAGAGATCCGGGCTGAGTGAGTGTAAGATTGGTGTATGGAATACTAGGGGTATAAATGGAAATATGAATGAGGGGATTGAAAAATGAATAAATATTGGAAATGAGTTAAAATTAGCCTTGAAAAATGCATCTAAGGTTCTAACTCTCAACAGTCTAATTTAGGAGTTAAAAAATAGAATCTGTAAAACTACATAAAAGAGAAGCAAACCCAATTTCTGTGGTTTCATTTTAGGTATTGAAGGCACTTCAAAAACCCTTAAAAAGGACAACAAACTCTTAAAAAAGTCTTTAAAAAGAAAACTAAATTTGAAAAAAGTTTTAAGTGAGTGGTGAAATTTTATGTAAGGCAGGAATCAGAGTCGTACAATATAGACGTACACACGTACGCGGATAGTTTCCAAATTATTAGCAGATTTTGCAGATAGTTTTTGCTTGTAGATTAAAAAAAATAAAAATGCTATTTACAATAATTAAAACACTTACTCAAGGCTTTACTTAGATTAATATATTTAATTCTATCTTAACGTGGGAATGTTCAACTTTTTTTTACATCCTGCGATAGTGAGTTCTTTTGTTTTTACAGACGTTTCTGGCCTCTTGATTTTATCAAGGCTTGTTCTGTTCTCAATATATAGGAACTGTAATAAAAGTTTCGTTTACACAGAAAGACTTTAAATTTTATTGCCAGGTTCCTCTTGCAGTTGCCAGTTATTAAATTAAAATCTTTTCCTTGTGTATTTTATAAGTCTATTTTTGAATTAAGTTATTGAAAATGCTATTTATAATTTTTGAAGGTTCATTAACTGAACTGCTTTTCTAGATATAAAAAACTTTAATTAGTCTCTTGTTTGTATGAGGTTCATATCCAATATTTTAAAGTTTTGGCTTTAAGGTCCATTTTACACACATTTCTGTGCATTCAGTCGTAATGTACTTTTGTCCTCTTTGGAATCTGTAATGTTCTAATAATTATTTATTGTTACATTAATTTTTCTTTAAATTATCTTATTCTATTGTTATCGTGATTTGCCGGTTTGCAGCAAGTTTTTTTGTTTCAATGGTTGTGTACGCAGATACATTTTATTTTTATACAACTCTGGCAGGAATATAAGTGCCAAAATTAGTGCTAAATTTTATGGACAAAAGATAGAAACAAATTTCTATATAAGCAACATGAAAAAAGTTTTGGTCAGTGCAATGAAAACAGAGCAAAAATTTCCCTTGTTCAATACTGCATAAAATAAAACAAATTTTGAGAAGTTTAAATTATTATAGCTTTGGCCGACAGAAAAATGAATGAAATTCACACTGGTGAGTCAATAGTTACCTATGAAACAAAAGATAAGATTTGCATCTTCAGTTATCAAGAACAAACATGCTGTTCAGCAAGTTTCCTTTACCCTCCAACTGGTGTCGATTTGTCAGAATGGTAGATAGTTCCACGTTGCATTAAAATATAACAAACAGAAAACTAAGCCCCCCCTCCCCGTCCTTTTCAGTTATCTTTCTTGAAACTTGTCACATTATATTCTGTACAAATGCCTGTGTACACTGAACTTTTTTTTTTTTTTTTTTTGCCACTGGTAGACAAGAATTCGCTATATTTCAATTTTTAATGTAGCTTCTAAATTTCCTATTAGAAGAGGCTCTAAAAATCAGAATTTTGAGTTTGAATTTGAAGTGACCTTATGAAGTGGTTATTTTAATTATATGTATTTATATAATAGGTTATACAAAAATCATGTTGCCGTGATCCAGAGAAAAAGCAAAGTGCGCTGCTGTACTTACTGAGTAGATTTCTTGATTTTATTTTTCAGAGCCAAAATATGCCCTTTAACCTACCCACATCAAACTATACAGCAATCCATCCACAGGAGGAAATATTACCAGTGTTGGGGCAAGTTTCAGTTTACACAATTCAAAAGAATTACAATAGTTGTGTTATCACATACAAATGAATATACTTCAGTCATTTACATGCATATATATATACCTCCAAGGCCAGCTCCTACGAATACACTTGGGATTAGTTAATTCAGACTTAGCTCTTTAGTAGTGTACTCAGAAACTGTCCTGTCTAACAGCAGTTGCTCTAGTTCCTCATATCTTCATAACACAGAACCAGATACATTAATATCACAATAAATAAGAGCAAGACCAAGTTTTATCGATTTACTGTTAATGTGAAGAGTATAAAACTTTGGAAGGTAATGTAACACCTAATGATGTGATACTAATAATTATATATTACTTCCTAAGTAAAATTTTGAAAAGAATAAAGTAAAATAATGATGAAATATTCATTCACATTCTCACCAAACGAACTTTTGAAATGAATAAAAACACAAAAAATTTACACTAACCTTTTTTAACAATTACGGTGCACACACATAAAGCACTGCCGAATGCTAAACGAAACTGAAAGTTGAAACCCGATGCAACGAGCGGGAAACAACTTTCGAGCCTAAACGATACAAAAACGATAATATCAACGATTTAAAGGATAATTGGTTAGAGTTATTTAGTAACGGAAGGACTTATTACTGAAAATCTGACCACGATTATGAAGGAATTAGGAATTACTGTATTTTCCCTGTAGTCTCACGTGTAGGAAAAGGAAAATCAAGATAATTTCCTTGAGAAAAATATTTAGTTTGGTCAGAAACATCAAATGGAAATTTGACAGCTTCTATTCACAAAATAGAAACGTAGAACTGAATGACGGTGGGCAATCTTAGTGATTGATGAGTTTGCTTTCTCGGGGCCCTCCGCCGCTCAACAATTACACACACAATAGGAACAAGGGCCTCAATGAATCTTGGAAGCTGACACAAATTTAAGCTTCAGTTTAAATATTGCCGAGGTACCAGCTAGATCTGGGTGACTCCAACTCACTGGGGTTTTGTTCCCAAAATCCTTTGGTGGAATGATCGACTGAAACCATCAGCTGTTGGCTGACAGTTACACCCAGACTGACGCACTTTTACAATTTTTATGACTCTAAGAAAGAATTTAAAGGACTCAAGTGTAGAATATGGTGGACATCTACCACATTTGAGGAGGATGGTCCACCACCGAATCAACGAACTAATGAACGTATAAAAAGAGCAGTGGCGTACCCAGAAATTTCTTAAGAGTGGTGGGGGTCCAAGGGTTTGGTTCATTGGTGAAAGCCTCGTATACACATATACAAGGGTTGTCCGGAAAGTAATGAGACCACTATTCCTGGGCCAATCAGAAGGGACGGAGGGCGGAGTTTCCGGGCGTGACGAGTGGAGGGGTATGTTAGGTAAACGATCGATGTCTCGTCAGTTGTTGGGCCGCGGGTGGCCTGGTGGGCAACGTTCGTGACTGCCACGGAAAGGACCTCAGGTTCGATCCCAGCAGGTACGAACACTCGATCCATTAAATATCCGCCGTGCGTCGGATGGGCACATTAAGCCGTCGGACCCCGGGTACTGGCCCCCCGGTAATAAATAAGGGCGTCTTCCTCCCCTTTCTACTTCGCTTCCGTGTCACTTTCTTATCGGGCACTCTAGCCCAAATCTCCTAGCTTCCTATTTCTAAGGGTTGTTTAAGACCTGGGGTCAGACACTCCCTTCCCAAAATCCTCTACATATGATCATGATCTCGTCAGTTGGCTCTGAGCTTTTACAGAGTGAGGACCGCTTGCGAAGTGGGCAGCAGTGTGAGCGTCGCGTAACGGTCAAAATGCAGAAGAGTGCCGAACAGCGATGCGCGGTAAAGTTTTGTGTTAAACTTGAAAAAACCACGACCGAGACCCTTCCTATGATACAGAAAGCCTACGGGGAAGGATGCTTTATTGAAAGCACACGTGTTTCGGTGGCACAAAACGTTCACAGAGGGAATAGAGAGCGTCGAAGTTGAGCCACGCCCAGGGCGCCCTTCAACGTCTCACATTTCGGACAATGTAGAAAAGGTAAAAGCGGTTTTGGACTCTGACAACGTCTGAGTGTTAGATTGGTAGCAGAGCAAGTGGAACTCGCGAAATCCATTGGGCATGAAATCATCACGCAAGAATTGCAGATGCGGAAAGTTTGCGCCAAATTGGCTCCTAAGGTTTTGACCGATGAACAGAGGAACAATCGTGTGTCGATTTCTCGTGAGTTCGTGGACCGTGTGAGGAGTGAACCTGGTTTTTTGGAGAAAGTGTTAACAGGTGATGAAACGTGGGTCTTTGAGTACGATCCGGAGACGAAAAGACAGAGCTCAGAGTGGCACACTCCCGAGTCTCCTCGACCAAAGAAGGCTCGAATGTGCAAATCGAAGATGAAATCAATGCTCATTGTCTTCTTTGACTGTAAAGGTGTTGTCTATAAGGAGATCATACCACCCGGACAAACGGCCAACGCTGCATTTTACGTGGAAGTGCTTCAATGGCTGAACAACAGAGTTGCGCGCGTCCGCCCGGAGATCACCACTACTTGGGTTCTTCACCACGATAATGCGCCGAGCCATGCGTCGCTGAGAGTGAGAGAGGTTCTGGCGAAACACAACGTGGCAATGATGCCCAAACCTCCCTACAGCCTGGACTTGGCCCCGGCTGACTTCTTTTGTTTCCCCGGCTCAACTCTAGCCTAAAAGGACACCATTTTGAGACTGTTACAAACGTGCAAACTGCCGCGACGAGTGCTTTGAAAGCGATCCCTGTTCCCGACTTCCAGGCAAGCTACGCGGCGTGGCAGAACCGCGGGCAGCGGTGTATTGATGTTCAAGGATGTTATTTCGAGGAATTGTAATGTTATGTAAGTATAACTTTAATTAAACGTCTGTTATTGAATGAGTCATCACTTTCCGGACTGATCTTGTATAACGCTTTAAATTCGTGCTCAGTCTCTCCTCAAGGGGGGGGTCAAACCCCGGAATCCCCCTCCCCTTCTGTTAAATAAATTTAGAAAAATCTAACCAGAAAAAGAATTTCATCTACTGATTCTATATCATTTAACTTTCTTTTACTGTAATATTTACTGTAACTGGATAAGAATAAATGTACAGAAGTCAACCTCCATCTTAATTGTTATCGCACCTGACTATTTTTCCTGGTAAATTTAGGGGGCTCACTCCCCCTTGGGAAAATTCTGTGTGTCACGGCCCCCTCCCCATGGGAAATTTCTGGGTGTGCTACTGCCTGGGGTCAGACAAGTCTAACCTGGACTTGGCCCCGGCTGACTTCTTTTTGTTTGAAAAGGATATCTCGGCTGAGTGTAAGAATGGTGTATGGAACACTGAGGTATAAATGGGAAGATAAATGAGGTGATTGAAAAAGGAATAAGTATAATCGGGATGTGCTGTGTGTAAGGAAACTAAAACGAAAGAAACTGGGGTAGAAGTAACGAATGAGAAAGTGTGTGGATGGTCTGGTGTATTGGTTATGTGAAAGGACTGCTTGGTGTAGGTGTGATTTTATGGGAAAATATAACGAATAACTTGATTCACTATAGCTGCATAAGTGAGAGAAGTCTTTGGATTCGTTTGAAAGTGAAACTTCAAGGAACAGTAATTACTGTAGTTCCTTGTGACGTGGAACCTTCTGGTAGGAAGGAAGATTTCTGGAATGAGTTTAAAGCTGTTTTGAGCCAGTTTGGTGCTAAAGAGAAAGTTATTATAGCAGGAGATTTTTCAGAGCTAGAGTAGGTGTTTAGAATATAATTTATGATAACGTTTCGGGTAAGTTCAGTGATCCTGGTGTGAATGATAATGATGAAAGATTAATTGAACTCTGCGTTGAAAATGGATTGTGGGTATCTACGTTTTTGAACTACAAGTATATCCATTCATACACTTGACAAAATCGTACTCTGGTGCAAAAAGAGTGTAATAGATTTTGTTGTTCATGATCAATGTCTGAAATACTTACTTGTTGACACCCATGTGATGAGAGGTGCAGATGTTGGCTCTGATCCTCACCTGTTAGTGTCACGAGTGAAACTGAATGTTCGTTGGAGAATGGGGAATAGGAAGATGCCTGTGATGAAAAGAATGAATGTTTAAAAGCTCTCTGAAAAACAGCATTGCTCTAATTTACTCAGTGAACGACCGAATGAGTTAAAGTCATGTGGGATGTAGGAAAGAAGCGGAAATGTTTTAAGAACTGTGTTGTCACTCCTCTGAAGAAGTTTGCGGTACTGCAATGGTGGGTAACGTTAGAGGGGATGCTTGGTAAAACAGTGAGATTAAAGAAGCAATGAAGGGATCATATTTGGGGATGTTGCAAGGTAGAGTTTCTGAGGATGAATATCGCTGTAAGAAGCGTGAGACAGCAAAGCTGGTTCATCAGATTAAGGCAAACGATAGGAAGGAAAAGGAGGAAAGGCACGATTTGGCTTTTTGGAAAGATAGAAAAACATTCTGGAAGTACATAAGACTTAGGAAAAAGAGTAGAAATGAAATTCTAAGTTGTGTGAAGAATAGGATCGGAGAAATGATGTGGGATACCGATGAGCAAAGTAAAAGATGGGTTGAATACTTCTGCGAGTTATTAGAACATGAAAGCAAAGGTGATACTAAAGCAGAAGCAGATGATGTCACTGCAGGAGATGGAAGCACTGGTGGGATCTCAAGAGAAGAGGTGTGTAAAGCTCTAAAATCTTTTCAGAATCGTAGGACTTCGGAATAGATGGCATAACTGCTGAGATGTTAAAATATGATGGTGACTCTGATTGACGGGTTAACTGAAATTTGTCAATTGTGCTGGGAGTTGGGAATAGTCCTTCAGGATTGGAGGGATGCTATCATTCTTCCCTTGTATAAGGGAAAAGGTGATCAGACTGAATGCAGAACTATCGTGGTATCAGCTTGCTAATGTGCCTGGGAAAGTGTTTGGAAAAGTCATTATTGATAAGGTACGAGGTCTTACGTCAGAGAAAGCGTGTGATATACAGAGCCTAGTAAGGGCTGAACTAATAAGAAAAATATGCGTTACATATGATGATCAGAAAGTATTTGTCTGTTTGTAAGAAAGTTTTGCTGCCTTCATGGATTTAGAGAAAGCTTACAACAAAGTGAATAGGATACTTCTATGGAAGGTACTAAATAAATATAGTATAACTGGGGAATTTACTTAATAGTGTGAAAGCCATGTATGCTAGCAGTCAAGCATGTGTACGAGTGAATGATGTTTTATCGAAATGGTTTTCCATTGGCGCAGGAGTCAGACAAAGTTGTGCAATGTCACCATGGCTGTTTAATATATTTATGGATGTATGCATGCGTGATGCCAAAATGGATAATATTGGTTTTTGTCTTGGTAATATCCGTGTATTCAAATTGCTCTATGATGATGACATAGTCCTGTTGGCAGAGCGCAAAAGTAAGTTGCAGAGTATGTAGTCTGGGATGCAAACAGTTTGTATGAAATTCAAACTGAGTATAAATAAGGGAAAAACCAAAGTTATGGTTTTTGAGCAAGAACCTGTTAGTACTGAATGCAAGATAAGTCTAAATGGCACAGAGATTGATCAAGTGAAAGTGTTTCTATATTTAGCAAGTCTGCTTGACAGAGAGAACAAATCAGATGGCGAAATTAGTAGGCCAGTGAATTTTCCCTAGAAAGTCCTAACTACTTTAGGAGTGTTCCACAGGAATGATGAGTTCTAAAAAAATCAGAATGGCTGTAAATGAAAGTCAAATTGTTTCTACTCTGATGAACGGCAGTGAAACCTGGGTACTGCAGAAAAGACATAGTAGTCGCCTGTGTGCTAGAGAGATGCGTTACCTACATGTGCTGGAGAGATGCGTTACGGTTGTGGCAAGACACGCTCTGATCATATGAGTGACGAAGATGTGTTGCAGATGTGCAATATGAGGCAACATGTTGTAAGTAAAGTGGAGACTAATATTCTTAGGTGGTTTGGCCATTTTGAAAGAATGAGTGATGAGATACTATGAAAATTTATTTAGCCCAAGTGTCAGGTAAGAAACGTAAAGGGAGGCCAAGAAAATCATGGGAGGCCCAGATTCTGGAAGGTCAGCACATGAAAAAAATTATGAGTATGAAGTACAAAAGGTCTTCTGTGCGTCGTGTGATGGATGTCAGTGAAGCTCGAGCTGTGTGCTGAGATCGTTGTAAATGGAGACTTTTGATACGACAACATTAAGTAAATTCTAGTTCTATCAGTTAAACATTTATCTGGAGGATTGTCTTTCTTTGAGGAGCTAACCTCTGTATATCGGAGAACAGCTTAATGATGTATGTGCATGTATGTAAAACTGAATTAAATTTTTAAAAATTTGATTCAGAGCTTTACTATCGACGAGAGTATCTATAAATGTGAGAAACCGCGAACATAAGGCCACTGGTTCGAGTTGTGGATTTGGCATGGAGGGTTTGTTCGGTTTATAGCACTAATTCTGTTACTTTCCTGGAACCGCTGGCCCTAAATACGGGACGACCAGCTTCCAACATCCTTACCCATGTAGCACAGCAATGTTGTATGAATGTTAAAATTTGGTTTCGATAGTTGATAATTTTAAAACATTTATTTGTGGTTAATATGTGTAAACAGTGGAAGTTTTGAAATGTTTCTGAAATGTCCCCAATTCTTGAGGACAGTCCTCGAATTTAGTTTACTGTCCCCAAAAATGTCTGAAGCCTTTGGGGACGCAAATTGTCCTCAAATTTTAATGTTTGTCCCTAAATGTCCTCGAATTTACACTTCCTCATTAACCCTTTAGATTTCCAATGAAAAATGTTCTTAAAAGTAGTTTCCGTTGTACTAATTTGCCAACATGCTTCTTGTGAAAACAAATTTTGACTTTTTTTTTCTTATATCTGGGTTTATCGACTATTACGAGCAACTCTAAGGACTATAAGCAGTCACCTGTCTCTAATTTGGAGACATTCGTTCTAGGGAAGGGAGAGAGCAAGTGCTGCAAGACAAACACACCACCCGTGCCTCATTTAGGACTCGAATCCGTACCAACTTGTTGTACGAATGGTCAGTAGTCAGCACTAGGTCAATGCACCACTGGCGCTGTCAAATTTTGACTGTACTTGTTCTGAGTTTCTCAAAAATGAAAAATTCGCCATGCAATTACTATGATGTGCAGCCTAATTTTAATTCAGCGCATGTACCTAAAAAGTAAAGCATTTCACTTTTGCTAATATGTTCTCGCCATCATAGTTCTGCTTTGTCAATACAAATTACCAACATTGTACAAGATATATCCTTTTAAGACACAGATTTTAATGTGTAATATAATACTTATTGAAGCAATGCAGTTTTGTGACAAAAAGATTTGCATATTTATTTTGAGTACGTATATGTCCCCAAATGAACTACCGATTTGGGGACGCCACGCCCTTTTGTCCTGAAATCGGTGTCCCGATATCTGGTCACCTTACGTATAGTTGATGTATGTGTGTAGATATCATGGAATTTTGAAACTATTTAAAAAAGTTGAAGTCAAACTCAGCTTTCAACGCCATCTATTAGTAAAAATTAAAATCTAATGATAAATGGTAACTTAAAAAAAAATTCTACCAAATAAAAACAAAAATTGAGTTGAAAAACTTAATTTTTTTGGGACAAAGACATTTCCTGAGTCTCTAGTTACTTTCATAGAGCATAATCCAGCGCCCTCTTTTGGTCTACACGAAAAGCTGTTAGTGGAAACCACAGTGGTAGAAATTGTAATCGACATTTGCTATCTTGTTGAACTTGTTGTTTGATGGTTTCGTGCTGTGTGCGTTTTTGTCTTTGCGTTCATGATGTTCTTCCGTTTTTTGCATTATTTTAAAGGTATGTGAGTCTTACACCTAACTGCACCCCTCAGCCTTATTTTTTTATGCGGAAATTTTATAAATATTTTTCATTAGGACGAAAGGACAGTTCGAAACTGTTTCTCTTTACTGGAAAACTGAAAGCTTGAAACTTCTCCAGAATAAGCACTAGCGTATTTAAATAATAGCAGATAGTATAACGAGGGACTTTATTAACGATCTGACACATTTATTTATACAAGAGCAGGCAACGATCACTTAGATTACAGGAATTCTGCTTTGTTGAATACTATATTAATGCAGAATACACAAGGTTCCATGAAAATGCAACTTCAACCTTTTTGTAACCAAAAATCTACAATTTGAGGTTACTTCAAGTACGTTAGAAAACGAGGTTTCAACGTTTTACAAATAGTTAAAAAATTGATATTGGAACCATTGGGATAACCGCTTATCAACTAAATATCCTGGTGGGTTTTTAACGTATATCTTTACCGTTTTTTCAACTGACCGGTTAGCCATTTCTAAACGTTGAAACAACCAATCCGTGCTACGCGAGTAGATGCACACAAAAGTAGTTAAACTTCGACACAAAAAGATAAAAAAATAACGATTTTGTAACAGTTATTTTTTTTCATTTTATGAACAGAAGAATTCATTGTTTTGAATGCTTCTAATTTTTGACCAAGGTTTTTATTTTTACTAAAAAATGTCATAACTTCTAAGCCTAAAATCCGGGGGTGGAGTAAACGCTTGACTTAATAATCCCTAATATAAAACAAGTTCTTCTGAGGTTTTTTTTTTTTTTCTTTTTGTCATTAATTCGGAGCTTTTTGGCTTTCGTGAGTATGTACGGCTATCAAAGACACTTATTTCTAAGTTATAACCATTATTTCAAATGGGGAAAGACACCCAGTTCCTCAAAGACTAACAAAAAAATTCCCAGAATACGAACCTAAGCAAGCAATACAGAAAGCCGGAAGTAACCACACTATGGACTACTCAGACAGTTGATGAATTCACCGTTCAGGTACTTGGAGAGTTCATTGCTTCCGTTAACAACCGCGTTTCTTGAGAAGACTGTATTTCCAAAAACTAGTCGCTTGTCGGGATATAATTTATGTTATCAAACATGCGTTTCTTCATAATGCCTTCTTCCAAGAAAAGCTTTAATGACCGTGCTAGTACATGAACAAATCATACAGCTTAGTTTAAAAGAAATTTCACTTATTTGACAATTTCTAGTCAACACTCTTAATCGGTTTTCTTTTCAACTGCTTTTCTATCCCCAATTTTTTCTTGGTGCAGTTTTTCAGTAAAATATTGCCGCCCACCGTTTGATACAATTCAGCAAACGTTAGATGCTGTGTGCAAATCAAATATATTTGTTTTCTTTTCACTTCTCCAGAAGAATACAATTTTCACCCTTTCCTCATTCAGTACGTTATTATTTATAAGTTTTTCTTTTCATCGATTACATAAACACAACCTTTCATAATTCTTACCATTACGCTTGCGAATATCCTTTGAATTCGAAAAAATTCAAGACACCTGAGCGGTTTCGTCACTCACTCATTACCACAGTTCAATACTCTACCTGTTATTTTTCATTGAAAAAAGAGAAAAGACGCCAGCCACATCTAGCAACACTAAAAGAAGAACTTCAGCTTTGAGAAGCGTATGCTGATTTATCATATTTTCCTAGAACCATATCTTCTCTGGTACAGTTTTCCTTTTTCTCTTGCTGAGAAAGCAGATTACGACAATCATTATGCCAAGAAACCGACTGAACTTATGACTTATAAAGAAGACCTAGCTTGCCTTAAAACCGAATTTTATTAGTGTGAAGGGATCGGCTTCACACATGAGTGGCAATGCATGCCTGAGCTATAAGCCCTGCACATTAAGGGGCAGCTTCGGCCAAAGCAATAAAATTAATTTAGAAATTATGTGAGACATTGACGGGTGCTATGCTACAGGTTCGGTTCGGCTCGGGTGAACCATCTGTCAAAATTACGACAGTTCAGTGGAACATTTGTCAAATTCGACGCTCGGACGTAAAGCATCATCACAAACATTCGCCATTGCAGTACTGAGGTTTTCTTCTGTATTTTTTTTACATTGTGTGTGTATGTTTCACCAAGATGTAATATTAATATTCGGTTCAAAGAATATTTGTTTTGCTTCAGGGTTTAACTGCCACCATGAGCAACTCTGAGGGACCTAAGCGGTCTCCCGTCCCTACTTCGGGGACGTTGGCTCCAGGTAGTGAGAGAGCAAGTACTATAAGACGAACACATCCTACGCCTCCCTGTAACTGAGAGCCTAACAACTCGTTCTTCATTACGTCATCATAAGTGGACCGCATGTTTGTTGTCAGCCAAAGGGAAAATGAGTTTTCTGATGTAATCTGAATAGACAGAACAGCAGATATTCAAATGCAGTCATTATTTGCAGTATCTTGCGTGGTAAAACTGACTGGATTTGTGATGCAACACAACTATAGGGGGCGCTAAGTTATGTTACTAGTCGACAACTGTTTTTTTATCGCTAACCCAGTTAGTTTAACAACGACTATATGTAAACATCTATTGTTCCATCTCTTTAGATTATGCCTATTTTCGTCGATAGAAAACACGGAAAATTAAAATGTGGTCCACTTATGACGTCGTCACAAACTAGGTTTTTTTTTTAGGTTTAACGACCATCGTCAGCAACTCAATGGTCTATAAGCAGTCGCCCGTCCCTAATTCGAACCCGGACCCCTTTCGGACGAATGATCAGAGGCCATCGCCTTAGACCACTGCGTCACCGGGGCGGCACACAAACAAACAAGTTGTTAAGCTTTCAGTTACAAGGGGCGTTGACCACATATCACACAAGCGACTAGATTGGCGGTCTGCTCTGTTGAGCATATGCTTGCGCTATGAGAACCAGGGAGCTATATTTTTTTTATTGGAGGTTTAACGACCACTGTGAGCAACTCAGTGGGCTATAGCAGTTGCCCGTTCCTAAGGAGCTACATTGAGTGGGTCAAGGTATCGAAATGGGGGCATATTACGAAGGACAGTTTGGACTTTGTTATTGGGTAAATCATGGTGAAAGCTTGCACCGATATAAATCGTACGCTGACAGACGGAAATGGATTTGCGTTTACTTATTTAATTTGCCCAATGCTGGAAAACAAGAAAAAAATATATATATCGGAAGGTATTGGTTAACAAGATAAATTTAAAGCTGGTATCGTATGGAAATATGGAAAATGACTGGAAAACATTTTTAAGACGGTAATGCCGCAAATTTGAAATAATTTATTTAAAAATAAATAAATTACTATTAAACCCAGAAAACTATTGATTTGAACCAGAAAAATAATGGCTTCCACAGGCTGTATATAGGAAAGCTGAAATAATGCGGATCTTTTTCCTTGCTTGCTGTGATTTATTTATTGCTCAAAAATATTAATTTTATTAAAAACTACGATATTTCATTTTGTTACGTACTGCGGAAATTTCGGTTTCTAGCATTTGAAAGTATTTATTAGGGCAAACATGCAGCCAAATGACGCATTAAATGTAAGCATTCATTAACAAGAAACCTCAAGATTCTATTGTCTTGCAACAAATTAAAAATAGTGATTCTTTTTTTTTAAATCGCAGATGCTGAAATACCGTTTATCTTGAATTTAAGCCCTGGCCGAATCTGAAATACCTACTTCAACATTTTACAAGAGCCTTGACACTGTAGTTTGCACTAAGGAATATTATTGTTTTTTACTTAAATGTTATGACTTCCTCCTCCAGATGGGTACTAACTGCTTAGAATCTGAAAATAAATAGTAAATCACAGTGCCAAACTCGTATTCCGTTGACTTAATGCAAAGAAGCCTTGCTCAAATGGAGCGCCACGACCCGCTGAAAATGACGCCTGCATTGTCACACCTCACTGGCTGGGTGTCCGATTTAACTTCGTGTATATGATATCTGTAGCGTTGACACATCACCTATGGCTCCTCGGAGACTCTAGCCTGGGCTCACTCGAAGAACAATAAGAAACCACCGCTTAGACCACTGCGTCGCTGGGCCTACCGCTTCCGAGAAGACACTGACTTAGCCGACTGAAATTGAATCAATATTTCAGGCATAGCTTCATCTTACAGTTCCGCAAAACAGTTTCGTTAATAACTTTTTAGTAGGTAAATTCGTAGGTACTTCAGTAGGTAAATTCGGTCACGGCAACAGAAACCAGCGTGGAAATACTCTCGTTGAGTTTGCAGAGGCAGAAGGGTTTTTCATCTTGAACTCCTTTTTCAAGAAAAAGCCACATAGGAAATGGACATGGAAACATCCAAATGGGACAAGTGAAATAGATTTTATTATGTGTAACAAAAAATTCGTCATAGGTTTGGTTGGTTTGGTTAATTGATGTTAATGGCGCAAGGGCCATGGTTGGCCAAAGAGCGCCAAACAAAAGACATCAAAACAAAACAAAATCAATAAAAAACGTACACAAGGTTAAAAACAGGCTGATGTGGTAAAAATGAAATATGATAGTGAACAAGTTAAAAGCTAGATAAGTTTAAAAAAGTCAATATCTTGTAAAAACGAAAACACTGCTTTCATGTCGCAGGCTTCGCCAATAATGCTTTGCAGCGTAGCTGCTCCTTCGTCCAACAGATGAGAGTGAAAATGACGAAAACGATGATCACAAAACCGAACACAAGTACACAAAACATGATGGACAGTGAGACGACAGTTGCACGCCTCACACACTGGGACACCCTCACCACACAGCAAAAAGCGGTGAGTAAAACGACAGTGCCCAATGCGGAGGGATGGTAGAACACCCCAGACGGAGGCTGGGTCTGGGTGAAGACCCCGTTTGCGGCAAAAATGCACGCAAACGGTCTTCTGCGTCGAGAAGCCAAATCCATTATGGGAAGCCCAGATAGAGATCTTAGTAATGGCCGACTGCAGCTGCCTCTCAATGGTGCGCATGTTGACAGATGCGCAAGAGATCTGCAGATCATCCACGTACATGGAGCCACGAACCGTCGGAGGAAGTAGAGTGAAAATATGATTAACACGAAGGATGAACAATGTCACAGAAAGAATGGAGCCTTGAGGGACACCCTGCTCTTGTGGGTATAACGCAGAGAGGGTCGATCCGACGCGCACACGGAAACTCCGGTCCTGGAGAAATCCGGCGATGAAAGATGGTAAGTTTCCCCGCAATCCGCACTCGTGCAGATCACGGAGAATGCCGTATCTCCAGGTGCGGTCGTAAGCTTTCTCCATATCGAAGAACACGGAGACCATGTGCTGACGCCGGACAAACGCCTCCCTGACAGATGTCTCAAGGCGAAGATGATGATCTGAGGTGGATCGGAATTTCCGAAATCCACTCTGATGAAGTGAAAGAAGGTGACTTGATTCCAAATAAAAAACTAAACGAAAATTGATGATGCGCTCTAGAACTTTGCAGAGGCAGCTCGTCATAGCAATTGGTCGGTAGTTCAACGGGTTAGCGGGATCTTTACCAGGTTTGAGAACAGGAACGACAATGGCAGTGCGCCAAGATTCGGGAAAGTCACGCTCGTGCCAGATCCTGTTAAACAGGACCAGCAGACATTCAAGAGAGGACGGATAAAGGTGCTTCAGCATTTCATAATGGATGTTATCCGGTCCGACAGATGTTCGGCCGGACCGATTCAGGGCAATCTTCAGTTCGACGGCAGTCAGCGGGCTGTTATAATCGGTAGCGGAAAACGGTACAAAGGAAACCTTGGACCGTTCAAGCCGCGGCTGTACCTGCCGGAACGAAGCAGCGTAATTGCGGCTTCTGGACACCGAAGAAAATGCGGCGCCTAGACAGTCAGCAATACCCTGAGCGTCAGCAACCGTTCCTCCACCACTCTGAAGAATGGATATTTCCCCAGAAGGGTACTTACCCCGAATCTTGCGGATCCTGTCCCGAACGATCTTAGAGCTGGTAGTGGTGTTAATCCCGGATACGTATCGTATCCAAGATTCCCATTGGCTACGACGACGTACCAAACGCGCGTAAGATTTGGCTCTCTTGAAAGCAAGTAGGTTCGCGTCGGTGTGGTACCGACGAAACCTACCCCAAGCCCGATGATGGGCCTGACGAGCTGCCTTGCAAGTGGAATTCCACCAAGGTCGCGGACAACGTGGAAGATCCGTCGACGTCTTGAGGATGGTAGGTTCTGCCGCTTGCACAATACAATCCGTTACCGCCGCAACAGCGTCATTGACCGTTCCTGAGGTCACCATAGCTGGAGTAATAATTGCTGAAGCCGTGAATGTGTCCCACCTGGCGCGATCAATATTCCATCTAGCAGGGCGAGTAGGGTAACGGTACCCGACACCTGCTAGACGGAGAAAGATGGGAAAGTGATCACTGCCAAGGGGATCATCAGACACGCTCCAGGACCAGTCAGGATATAACGATGGCGAACTCAAGGACAGATCAATGGCTGAGTACGAGCGGGTGGGTTCGTGGAAATAGGTGACTGCCCCGGTGTTGTGGAGACAGAGGGACGTGTTGGAGAGAAGGGACTCAACAACACGGCCCCTGGAGTCACGAGTGGCAGAACCCCACAACGGATTGTGTGCATTGAAATCTCCTAAGATGAAGAAAGGAGGCGGCAGCTGGTCAACTAAATCTTCCAGATCCGAAAGGCTTACAGCTTCATTTGGTGGAATGTAGATGGAACACACCGTGAGCAGAGTGTTCACAGATAGTCGCACTGCCGCTGACTGCAAAGTCGTCCGAAGGGCAACCGCAGTGACAGGGACACCATGAAGAACAACGACGGCCACTCCTCCGCAGGCGATAACGCCGTCCTGGTGATCTTTACGAAAAATAGAGTATCGGCGCAGCGAAAGAGTGTCCGCCGTGCGAATCTTCGTCTCCTGGAGACACACGCACACAGGTGCATGCGAAGACAGTAAGCCTTTCAGATCATCAAGGTGGCGTCGCAGACCTCGGCAATTCCACTGAATGATGGAAGCCATAATGGAAAAAAAGGAAAGAAAATGCAGAGACGACTAAGACGCCTCATAATACGTCTCAGAATCCATGAGCTCCAGGCCGTCTGCAGGGTCAGGGGTAAGATAGGGTTGTGCTTACTCCCCGTGTGTTTTTTTGGCTTTGCCCGACTCTGAGTGTTAGAGCTGTGTTTCGGTGAGGATGCGTCTGGTTTCACCGGATCGGGTTTCAGCTTCGATTTGCCCTGAACCTGGGTCCCAGTGCTGGCAGAGGAGCTTTTCGGCAACGAGGTGGATGCCGCCTTGGAGTCAAGACGGCGAGACTTAAGTGTCTCCAATCCAGCAGCAACGATGTCCTCGAAATCGTAGGGACACCGCGCTGGGATGTGAACCTCAGTCTGGACAGCAACAGTAGCCTTCTGGACCACCACTGAGGCATACGAACGTCGACCTGGTGGCCCAGTGGCGATCCGCCGTCTGGCCTCTGGATAGGAGAGATGCTCAATGGTCTTCAGACGTTGAATCGCCTGCTCCTCTACCCACTTGGGACATTGCTTAGAAGCTGCAGAGTGCGCACCATCACAGTTAGTGCAGTGTTCAGAAGCTGCCGAACATTCCAGCAAAAGATGATCCGCAGAACCACAGCGACCACACTTAGCCACATTACGACACGACTGCTGGGAGTGTCCGTAACGCTGGCACTTGAAGCACCTGAGGGGATTGGGTATATAGGGTCGAACGTCAAGATGTAAGTACCCTGCCTTGATGGATGTCGGCAGGGTTGGGGAGTCAAAGGTTAAGATGATATTGCGAGATGGAACAAGTTTCCCATCTCGCCGAAACAGAATCCGGCGAACCCCAGTAACATGTTGTTCCCCTAGTTCGGCAAGTAGCTCCTCATCGCTGCAGTCAATTAAGTCGCTGGAGGTGACCACGCTGCGAGAGGAATTCAAGTAGCCGTGCGGGGTCACTTGCACCGGAATACCCAACAGTGCGGTCGTGGTAAGCAGAGTGGTGCTATGTCTGGAATGAGAGGTTTCGACAAGAAGATCCCCTGAAGGAAGCTTCTTGACATTGCGCGGAGAGCCAGCAACGGCCTGAAGAGCCTTATTGATCCAGAAGGGGCTCTTTGCACTCAAAGGTTGTAAAGGATCGATAGAATGAATTAAGAGAAACAGAGCATGGCAAGTGTCAGAGACAAGTTTCTTTGTGGAAGGGATGGTCCCATCCTCCATTGGACGCTTTGGTGTCGCACCATGGGAAGTGTCTTTGGAACCCATAAAGAAGAGAGAAGATTCATCCGCCGACTTCCCCACCCACTACCGAGCCCAACGAGGGAGAGCCGGAGGTCCGCAAGCCCAAGAGGACGCAGCACACGGCTCTAGGGATAGTCAGCGGATATAGCAAGTTGGTAGGGCAGACACACGCTCGGCGTGCACCCAGACTTTCCCGTGCCCGGAGAACACCCCTTTGGCATGCCCACCCTACCCCCAAACTCACCCAGCCAAACAGAACGACAAGCCGCTAGAAGTCTGGACGCCACTCGGCCACAGATTTCCTGACTAGGAGTGGGTTAGCTCCCAGCCTCCCGTTTAGGGTGAAGCAGAGGGGTAAGAGGAGTGTTGGCATCTGGAGACACTACAACCCGGCCCCCAGATAACTCAGCCTCCAGCATCCCCATTTCCACCTGTACAGGTCACCGCACACGGCAAACGTGCAGGTAGGTCTAAGCTAACCAGCTCCGGAAAAACAGAAAATGTAACATAAAAGAGAAAAGACAGGGAAGGGAACAAGGAACAAAACCCGGAGCTGGTACCTCATCACAACCTCAGCAGCCTACAACTGAGGCGGGTACATGTCAAGAAATAAACTAAAAACGAAAAAGCAAAATGATAAGAGAAAATCGGCTCGGGCCGTGGGGACGCCATCCCCCATCAGCTGGATGAACAGCTGTCCCTTCGGTGATGTCATCGAAAAAGAGTCAACGAAAAGTACTCCGTCACAAGGTGAGCTCGGGCCGTGGGGCGCCACTCCCCAAATAACCGGAAAACCGGTTATCCCCGTGCGGGGAAATTCGTCATAGAAGACTGCAGTGTGCTAAACAAGTTCAACACAGGTAGTGACCATAGATTGGTGAGATGCAAGATGCACCTCAACACTAAACTCGAACGTAGCAAGCTCATAAGACAAACAAAATGTATTGACATAACCAACCTTAAAAACATCATAATACCTTCAAGTTGGAACTGAAGAACAGATTCTCTGCGTTAAAAGGCCTAACATTGAAAGAAGTGGATATTTCTGAAGTTAACAGAAAAGTAACCAAAGCTCTTATGGAAACAGCAACAAAATTAGCTGGGTCTAAGAACAAGTTGCATGTGAACAAATTATTAGGAAAAACCAAAATGTTGATGCAAAAAAGAAGAGAGATGAGGACGACTAAAGAAGATGTGACTTCCAAAGTGGAATATATAGAGCTATGCAAGATAGTACGAAAAAGTATCACTAAAGACGTAAGGAAATTCAACTGTGAACTAGTGAGGAAAGCAATTCTTCACACACACCTGGGATGAAAGATAAGATGTTGAACCGCTGCCCTTATTTCCATACCGTCAAATGTGTTCGTTGAAAAATGGGTCGAATTTTGCCAACAGTTCGAGGCACATTAGATAATTGCCACCTGCTGATGATCCAAACTTCTTCTGTGAACCACGGAAGGGAAATCCGTGTGTGACTTCCAAGACTACTCACAACCGCTACCACTCTTTTCAGAACGGCATGCCAATACTGCATTCCTTGTTCCGTTCGTTCGACAAGTAATCTGTCGATTCTTCCCTCTATGTTTCTTCTAGAAATCATTGAGGCTGTAGCAAATCTATAGGCTCATCGGAATTTTCATGAATTTTCAGCCTTCGACCAGCATTTGCCCTGTCACTCTAACCTTCCGTAGCTAATAAGCTAGATTTTTTTGAAGAAACTGCTCCTTTCTTCGCAGAAAAAGCAAGCTACGTTCGAATTTGAGTCTCACCATTGGCTAATGTTCGTCGAAAGAGAGATTTCGTCAGATACCTATTTATGCACTGCTGGCCACCCAAAATGCAACACCAAGAAGGAAGCTTCCGATTGGCCTGAAATTCGCAGCATGCGTCGCCCGCGAGAGGACATGCAAACGATTAGCATTGCAGGGCATATGCAAATCATGTGCGCCCGGTACGCCACCGAGAAGCACTATAAGAAGGGTGCACAAAAGGCTGGGTGTAAGTAGTGGAAGTGTGTTGTGCTGCCAGACCTGTGCGTGGGAAGCTTCCTGATGCCTCGTCGCAGAATACGACAGTCATTTCAGCACGTTTCGGAGTTCGACAGAGGACGAATAGTGGCTTATCGCGACAGCGGATTATCGTACCGAGACATCGGCGCCCGTGTGGGACGACATCCAGCCACAGTGAGGCGAGTATGGAATCGATGGGTGCAGGAGAGACGGACGGACCGACGTGAGTGATTGCCGCAGCTGCGGCAACGAGAGGACCGGCATGTTGTGCGGCGGGCATTGACGGCTCGCACCGCCACATCGCGAACGTTAGCGCAGGAATTAGGGTGTGTTGCGCAACAACCTGTGTCAGCACGTACCGTTCGACGTCTTCTGCAGAAGCGGGGACTTGTCGCACGGCGCCTATTGCTCCGATTACCATTGACGTTACACCACCGGCGAGTGCGGCGGCAGTGGGACGTTGAACGCCGCACCTGGACTACGGAATGGCACGACATTGTGTTCTCCGACGAATCCCGCTTCTGCCTGCAACACCACGATGGTCGGATCCGCGTGTGGTGGCACCGCTGCGAGAGACTGTATGACGCCTGCATTAGGCATCGCCATACCAGTCCGCCGCCTGGCGTTATGGTTTGGGGCGCAATTGGACATGACACCCGCACCCCTCTAGTACGCATCGCCGGTACACTCAACAGCCACCGCTTCATCTCCGACGTTTTGAAGCCTGTAGTCCTCCCTTACCTGCAGGACCTACCAGCGGCCACGTTTCAACAGGACAATGCGCGCGTGGCACGCATCGTGCAACAATTCTTCACGGCCCACCAGGTGTCACTGCTGCCGTGGCCTGCCTGTTCTCCCGATATGTCGCCCATCGAACACGTCTGGTCGCTGATCGGCAACCGAGTGGCCCGGCAAGCACCACCCGCGGCTACGCCTGATGAACTGTGGCAACGTGTGGAAACAGCCTGGACCGACATACCCCAAGCTCACATCGAAAGCCTCTTTCGTTCGATGCCGCGGCGTGTGGCGGCCGTTATTGCCAGCCATAGGGGCCGCAGGAACTATTGATTTCTGCGTGTTCCGCAAGTCGCACGGGCCTGTAAGCTCAATTGTTTCATCTTTGTATCTGTTGTTATGTGTCCAGTAAATCTTGCTTTGCTATCTCGTGTCCTTCTTGGTGTTGCATTTTGGGTGGCCAGCAGTGTACTTTACCCACATAACGCTTTGAACTCGAGAAGTCAGCTTCCACGCTTTGCTTTATACCATATACAAGCGAGTGACCAATATATCGCTCAGTCACTATCCAGTCAGCTGGGTCATCACGGATACAAGGGTTTTCAGGCTTTACAGCATTAACATGTGCTGTGAAACTCTGCTCACCATTGTTTTTTGCAGCTTCTTTCTCCACCACGCGCACTGTTTAAATCCCGGCAGCACTAGGATGGTTATGAAGAGATTTCCAAGTGAGAACGCTGGAGAGATCTCATTTCCTAGAATCTTACTGCCACTTGTTGACTCACACCCACTTGCAACATCGTCCTCATAACTGTTAACAGTTTTAGAACTGGAACATATCAAAAAGGTTTCCAGCTTGGGCAATTTGGTAAGCAAATGGTTGCTTTTCTTCCGCTCTTTTTCTGAACTAGCTCCATACAATCGCTTGCGCGAATCACTCATGTTCAAGTCTGTCTGTATCTTTTTTTTTTTTTTTTTATTGGGGGTTTAACAACCATCGTGAGCAACTCAATGGGCTATAGACAGTCGACCTTCACTGGTACCAGGGAAGAGAGAGCCAGTGCCGTAAGACAAACACTACATGCATGCCTACATGCATGGATTCGAACTCGGACCCCTTTCGGACGAATGATCAGTGGCCATCGCATAGACCACTACGCCACCGGGGCGGCTGTGTGTCTTTACCAAGGACCAAGGTATAGTAGGAGGGGCGGATGGAGCCTTGCGAAATCTCATTTTTTAATAAAGTCGTTTCGTGAAAAATGTCAGTAAGGAACACACACGATAGGAAATCCACAAATTTGCCGGTGATGACGACGAACCAGTATCCCTCTACTCCGGAGCCGAATGCTTTACCAATTAAGCTATGCCGACGTAATTTATCGCTGTAACTTTTTTGTCTTGACATATGCTTCTTCTTTGTAGTACGTCATAACGAAGACTACCATAAAGATAAAATGATTATGTCGGGAACCGCCGGACTTGCCCTGCTACCGAGGTCGAATGCTTTCTCTCATCTGAACGGTCCCGACTCAGATTCTTTTCTTTGTTCAATGTGAACTGTCGCAGAAGCTGTAAATGTCCGTAGTAGATCGTCGAATAACTCATACACTCGGATTCAGTCAGTCAATCATTAGAGGAAACAGTCATGTGCAAACTTAACAAGTTTATTTGAACACCAAAATTAAGTTCCGGCTGATAAACTGTATTCTAATGTGGACCGGCTTCCAGGTGCGGTTATAACACTGCCTCTTGCTCTGAGATAGTTCTATCGGGAACCTCGCTCGTTGTCCCCGCGAGCTCTCACTAATATCCTCCTGTCGATTGACTAATACCAAACGTGCTATCGGGCACTCTAGCCCAAATATCCTAGCTTTCTATTTCAACAACCCTTAGAAATAGGAAGCTAGGTGATTTGGGCTAGAGTGCGCGATAGGAAAGTGACACGTGAATGAGATATAAAGGGGAGGAAGACGCCCTTATTTATTACCGGAGGGCCAGTACCCGGGGTCCGACGACTTAACGTGGCCATCCGACGCGCGGCGGATATTTAGTGGTTCAAGCGTTCGCACCTGCTGGGATTGAACCTGAGGTTTCTTCGTGGCAGTCATGGACGCTAACCACTAGGCCATCCGCGGCCAAAGCCCCGAGGATCACCAGATCAGATCATATGTAGAGGATTTCAGGGAGGGAGTGTCTGGCCCCAGGTCTTAAACAACCCTTAGAAATAGGAAGCTAGGAGATTTGGGCTAGAGTGCCCGATAGGAGAGTCACACGGAAGCGAGGTAGAAAACGCCCTTATTTACTACCGGAGGGCCAGTACCAGGAACCCGATAGTTTAACGTGCCAAATCCCCGAGGAATATCACTCGCCCCCATTTATAGGACTCCCAATCTCCTCTCCATTCCTGGGCCGCGGGTGGCCTAGTGGTCAGCCTTCGTGACTGCCATGGAGATAACCTCAGGTTCGATCCTGGGCAGGTACGTACGTTCGAACCGTTAAATACCTGCCGTGTGTCGGATAATAAATAAGGGCGTCTTCCTCCACCTTTCTACATCGCTTCCGTGTCACTTTCCTATCTGGCACCCTAGCTTCCTATTTCTAGGGGATGTTTAAGACCTGGGGTCAGACACTCCCTTCCTAAATTCCGTCCTTAGCAATTTGTACTGAACAGGAGCCTGTTCCGCAGATGACGAAAACCTGCTCTCTGCTCTAATGTCAGAGTCTGACCTCTCCGCTCCACTCAACTCAACTAGTCTGCTCTTTCTCCTTGTTGGAGGGGAGGGAAAGTTATAGGAGGAGAGCGCTGCTTTGTAAATGGGGCTTTCAACCAATTATTACAGCAAGAAGAAGGGCAGTGGGGGTAACGCTTATGGGGGGGTCTTGTTTTTCCCCTGATCCCGGCGATTAGAACGAACGACCCAGTAGCAAATCGCGTCAAGCAGACGACCGCCTTTAGGGAACTGGATGACTCAGATTTTCTGTTCGGACTGTTCCGGTAGTACGTTCCTGCTCTCTGCTCTTTTGGGCGCGGAACTGAAAGCGCTATCCAATATTTTGACCCATAGGGATGAGAGATTACACGCCCCTCCCTCCCTAACAATACTCCAACGTGCAAGCCCACACTCGTGGTCCGCCCTCCCCTCGACGTTTCTAGATGTGTCAGTGAGAACTTTACTGTCTCTTCAAGCCGAAAACGTGTGCATGTGTATAAGGGGTGTTGGGCATTGTTTAGGCTCCTTCTCTTATGACGATGTAGCAGACACCTGACTTTCAGCATGACAACGAGCTTTAGTAACGTAAGTGAAGGACAACCAGTCGCCGTTGAAATGATGGCGTCTTGCTTTGCAAGTTTAACTTCCGAGTACAAAATGAGGTCTTTGGAAAAAAATAAAGAGATTGAAGGAAAATATTCCTATGTGCTGAATCCAAGTATCTTCGAAAGTGACGCGAAATGTTTTCCGAAAGTGCAAATAGTAAATGTTTTCCATTACTTCGTCTTTGGTCGAAGCGCCTTGACCGCAGAACAGTTCGAGGCATATAAAACTCTCGAAGCATATAACAATTTCTCATAGTGAGTATTCTTTTACATGTTAATTCAGTGAGATCACTTATTAGTGAGTAATTACTAACTTAGTGAGAAAATAGGTACGCTGCCTTAATAAGTAAGGTTCTCTGCCTTTCCAGGAATCACTGATTTCTGGATAAAACTGACCTTTGAAAGATTCTCTGCCTTTTGGAGAGTTTAACTCTTCAATAAAAAGTGCTTTTCTAATCTCTGGGAAACGATTTCCAAAACTTAGTAATTTTTAGAGCAAAATCTGGGTTTTCACGCAAAGTTGTGGTGAAAAAACACAGTAATCTTGCGGGGATTTGCGCCTTAATTTATTTATCCGTAAATACACTGGTGTGCAAAAATTAAGGACGAAAAGGAGAAATAAGCATAACAGCGGAACGAGCAGGCTGAACTGACCGAAAGACCACTCAGGAGATAGACTAGGGTCCGATACGGTAGGACATGCGCATATATGCAGCATGACGGGGGGGGGGTGTCGGAAGGGTATAAAGCACACGGGCGGTGTGAGCTCAGCAATTCGGGCCGCGGGTGGCCGAGTGGGCAACGTTCGTGACTGCCACGGAAATGACCTCAGGTTCGATCCCAGCCAGGTACGAACGCTCGATCCACTAAATATCCGCCGTGCGTCGGATGGGCACGTTAAGCCGTCGAACCCCGGGTACTGGCCCCCCCGGTAATAAATAAGGGCGTATTCCCCCCTTTTTACTTCGCTTCCGTGTCACTTTCCTATCGGGCACTCTAGCCCAAATCTCCTAGCTTCCTATTTCTAAAGGTTGTTTAAGACCTGGGGTCAGACACTCCCTTCCTAAAATCCTCTACATATGATCATGCTCAGCAATTCGGTGAAAGCTATTGCACGGTGTACATCGGTTTGAACGACGTCGAGTTGCTGCCACCGTGTGACATGGCCAACAGGCAATCCAGTAGACGACATCTGGATGACTTTACCCGAGGTCGCGTCATTGGGAAAGTTGAAAGAAGGTCGAAGTGTAACTAGTGTGGCCGAGGAGTTCGGGATCACTCACAGCATCGTTTCACGAGCTAGGAGAGCATTTCAAACGACAGGAACAGCTGTCCGAGAGTTTAGCAGTTGTCGTCCACGAGCAACCACGTCGGTGGACGACCGGTATATTGTCTTACAGGCGAGAAGAGACAGGCAGCAGACAGCGGCTTAAATCGCAAGGCACATGCAACAGACAACTGGACGTCCGTTATCACGTTTTACCGTGGCCAGGAGGCTGCACAAAGGTGGTCTATTTGCACGACGACCAGTACGGTGGCCATTAACGCCTGCTCATCGGAGACGGCGGTTTCTGTGGTGCCAGCAACACAAGAACTAGACACATCAGCAATGGGGTAGAGTTCTCTTTACGGATGAGAGCCCGTTTAGTCTGACGAGCAATTCTGGATATATACACATCTGGAGAGAGCAGGGAACACGCAAACACACCTCCAACATCATCGAAAGAGACCAGTTTGGAGGTGGCGGAGTTCTCGTTTGGGGAGGTATCATGCTTGGTAGCCGTACTGACCCCCACATCTTCCAAGGAGGTTCAGTCACTGGTGTCCGCTATTGTACCGAGGTTCTCCTGCCTCACGTGCGTCTGTTTAGAGGTGCTGTGGGTCCTGAGTTCCTCTTCATGGACGACAACGCTACACCTCATCGTACAGTGGCTGTCGCAGAGCTGTTGGAGAGTGAAGATATTCAACGTATGGATTGGCCCGCAAGGTCTCCGGACCTAAATCCAATCGAACACGTGTGGGACCTTCTCGGGAGACGCTTGGCAGCACGTCACCAGCCGTCAGCAACAATTCTGCAGCTGCGATTGGCGCTACAAGAGAAATGGGCCGCGATGCCTCAATAGCTCCGTGACAACCTCGTCCTCAGCATGGACAGGCGTTGTAAATCCTGCAACGCAGTCAGGGGTGATCATATCCCCTACTAAAGACTGGATTTTTCTTGGCAGCCGCCTGTCACATGGACGTTTCTGTCATCTGTCCAGTTGTGCTCGAAGCTACCTTTTCAATAAAGTGCCTTTGTATCCTTTGGATTCCTTGTATCCTTTGGCTTTTGCTCACTTGTCCCATATTCTTACATCTTGGGGATCTTATAGTATGATTTGAGTCGATGTGGAACACTTCTGCACGACGTTACATTCGAAAAACCGTTTAGTTTTTAATTTTTGCACGCCGGTGTACATTTAGCAGCATAATCCCGGTCTGTAACGAGACCTACACACTAAAAAGAATTTTATTTCGACGATAATTTTAGACATTATTTGCATTTTCCCGCAAAAGTGTGCTTCAGCTCCAGATTAAAATCCAGGTGTTCTAAAAAATAAAATCAACGGTTGTTTGGAGAGGAAATACCATGTAGAACAAACTATTAAAATAAAAAACCCCAACACCGACAGCCAAATAATCTTAAAAGTGAAAAGCCGAAAACTCGCAAAAAAGTGAGTCAGGGGAACTGTGTGCTCGAGCTCTCCTAAAAAAATCCAGAAGAGCCAAAGAGATTTGATTCAAACTAAAAGTCAGGTTGGGTAACAAATTAACTTTTAGTCCTATGTAAAGTTTCACCCCCTCCCCCGTAGATAACCAGGAACCTTTTGAATAGAAGTCTCTGGACGTGAAAAACCCACGTGCACAGAAGTGCCGGCTGAGTAACGAAGCGTTTATTTAAGAAAATGTTTGACTAAGAGAAACTCTGAAAGGTGTTCTATAAGAAAATAGGCAGTAGCGATAAAACCTACGCATAAAAACAGCTAACACCTTTTGAATTCAACTTGAAAACTTGGAATCAGCGATTGAAACGCCTGACCCAATAAGTGCAAGCCACTGTACGCCAACAGCATTTGAACAAGTAAAATATAGGTTCTCTGCCTTACCAGAAATCACTGATCTCTGGTTAAAACTAACCTTTAAAATGTTCTCTGCCTATGAAGTGTCGAACTCTTCATTAAAAAGTGTTTTCTAAGCTCTGGGAAGCGATCTCCCTTCGTTTGGCAGATAAACGAATCTTTTCAGCACTGCGTTTAGAGACAGAAGCTGGCAGCCCAAGAAAGGACTTTCGGTCTCGATTTCCTCTACTACCGCGATTAATATAATAACATAAAATCTAGGCATTTTGGATTGAAAATTTTTTAAACACCGACTGCTCATGATCGCACTTTGCACGCTAACTGCAGGACAGCCAGCTATGAATGTCCTGCAGGGACTGTTGCCACTTCACTCAAACTTCTCGATGACGTCACGTGCTACGTAGTGATCCCCAGAGAAAGACACCGCACAAAGGGGAAAAGAAAAGGGACAACGGATACAGTGGAACCGGTTCACAATATTCTCAGTATTTTATTCTTGCGAAAAAAAAAGCGCTTGCATGCTTAAAAAAAAATTTAGTGAAATTTTCAGGTCTTATTTGAGTCACAATGTTTGTAACATTTTATTCATACGAAAAAAAAAATAATTTGAGGGAAATGTGTCTCCCCATGTAAACTGCCGCCCCAAGCAGCTGCTTACTTTGCTTAATGGTAAATACGGGCCTGGAGAGAGCCAGTGTCGTAAGACAAACACAACATCCATGCTTCACCGGATTCGAACCCAGACCCATCTCGGACGAATGATCAGAAGCCAGCGCCCACAGCACTGCGCCTCCGGGGCGGCACATCGAAAAATAAATTGGTGTGTCCGAACGTGTACAATAGTCAGTACATCACCTGACTGCCACACCTTGTTTTTGTTAACATGCATCCTCAATCCAATGTTGGATGGAGGTCTCCCCAAATCTCTTCCACAGCTCTAGCTTGAGCCATTCTCTTCCACGTCAATTCAGCAAGTTATACATTTTCATTTACCTATATCCCCCTATTGTCTTATCCTGGTTTCACCCTCATGTCGTGCCATCCAGTCTAGTATTTCCGTTCTCCAACGGTGTTCAGTTCTTCACGTAATATGTCCGGCCCGTTGTCACTTGAGGGTCTTTACTTTGATGATGTCTTCCTCACTTGGCACTTTCCTGATCCACGATTTCCTTTTCCCCTCTTTTTTTACGCTTTCCAACCGTAGGTTGAAGAAGCGAATATGCTCCAGCTTTGTCCGTCCTCACGATAACTCACGTAAAAATGGTTCGACTTCGATGAAATTTTAGTATGTTGTAGGGGACCACCTGGGGACCAACCCTATTGAAAATGGACAAAATGGGGTCAAAGGTCAGGACATAGGAGCGGGATCGATTCCATTGCCGTTATGCGTCATAACTTGCGTAAAAATGGTTCGATTTCGATTAAATTTTAGTATGTGGTAGGGGACCACTGGGGACGAAATGGGGTCAAAGGTCAGGACACAGGAGAGAAAGATCCATTCCGTTGCACCTATGAGTCATAACTTACGTAAAAATGCTTCGATTGCGACAAATCTTTATCATGTTTCGGAGGTATACTCAACCTGTCCTGTTGAATATCATCGAAATAGGGTCAAAGGTCAGGGCACAGGAGCGAGATTTATTCCACAGCCATTATCCTCATAACTTGAGTAATGATTTCTGGTATGCTCCCATACAGCACGAAACGTTTCAGATATGTATCAATAATGTTACATCTCTCATATTCGTTACACTTTCAGAGGTACCGATGTGAAAAATACTTTCTTTGGTAGAGAGAGGGTTTCCGCTGCGAAATGTTTCTTATATAATTTCAAGTTTTTCTTAAGGCACAAGTCTGCAAACAGAGGGCGTAAGTTCAGGATTCCGTTTACAGCAATATCTGCGTGAGTAAAAACCAGATTGAAAAACTTTTTTTCTTCAGTCAGATACTACTGCTTTCCTAACCGGTTCCATTGACTTTGATTTATCAGCAACGCGGTGGCAACAGGGTGTGCGTGAGAATGGGTCATGTATAAAGTTTTACAATTGTGGGACACTCCGTGGTAAACGCATATACGGTCCCTAATGTGACGTCTCCCATTCGTCCAATGAGAAGCGTTGTTGGAAAAGGTGTCTCCTTCCACTGTGATTTCTTATACGCTGACGAAAAGTGGTAGTTTGTTTGCAGTTTCTTTCCTTCTTTTTTTTTTTTTTTTTATTATTATTATTGGAGGTTTAACAACCACCGTGAGCAACTCAATGGGTTATAAGCAGTCTCCCGTCCCTTATTTGCGGTCACTGGTTCCAGGGAAGGGAGAGAGCTAGTGCCGTAAGACAAACACAACATCCATGCCTCACCGGAATTCGAACCCGGACCCCTTTCGGACGAATGACCAGAAGCCATCGCTTAGACCACTGCGCCACCGGGGCGGCGTTTGCAGTTTTACAGCCTTATTCAGTGTTTTAGGTTCGAATATCTTATTTTCAATAATTACCGTTAGAGATTCTGATTCAACGATTTCTCAGTGTTGTTTATACTGGAAAGATGAGCTCAAATACATAATATTTAACCAGAACAAATATTAAATAATAAAATTATATGAAAAATTGGTATAATAATTATATGGAAACAAGAAATCACAGTGGAAGGATACACCTTTTCTAACAACGCTTCTCATTGGTCGAATGGGAGACGTCACAGAGACCGTATATGCGATTACACGGAGTGTCCCCACACTTGTAGGACATTATACAAGACTGTGAGAAAAGACCTTATTCATAGCCCACTCGAAAGAAGTGGCCCAAAAGAGTCAGCTTCCCTGATCTGAACCTCTGCACGTGAAGTCGTGAACGCCATTAGTTCGTTAGTGACTTGCGGTGAAGTTGTTCATATTTTATTATTCTTATTTCTTCCCAAAGAAAAACGAATTAACACTCGTAATAACATATGCGTTTTTGAAAAAAAAAAAAAAAAAAGGATTATTTACTTCTGCCTGCTGGTTTATTATGTTGCTGATAAACAGGTAAGATTTATTTTCTGTCTTAAGTAATATAACGTGCAAAGTTTAGTTATTTATATATACACAGAAAAAGCCACACAGGAAATGGACATGGAGATATCCAAGTGGGACGACAAGTGAAATTGATTTTATTATGTGTAACAAAAAATTCGTCATAGAAGACTGCAGTGTGCTAAACAAGTTCAACACAGGCAGTGACCATAGATTGGTGAGATGTAAGATGCACCTCAACACTAAACTCGAACGTAGCAAGCTCATAAGACAAACAAAATGTATTGACATAACCAACCTTAAAAAACACCATAATACCTTCAAATTGGAACTGAAGAACAGGTTCTCTGCTTTAGAAGGCCTAACATCGGAAGAAGTGGATATTTCTGAAGTTAACAGAAAAGTAACCAAAGCTCTTATGGAAACAGCAACAAAATTAGCTGGGTCTAAGAACAAATTGCATGTGAACAAATTATCAGGAAAAACCAAAATGTTGATGCAAAAAAGAAGAGTGATGAGGACAACTAAAGAAGATGTGACTTCCAAAGTGGAATATATAGAGCTATGCAAGACAGTAAGAAAAAGTATCACTGAAGACGTAAGGAAATTCAACTGTGAACTAGTAAGGAAAGCAATTGAAAACAACCAAAGCCTAAAGATAGCAAAGGGACATCTCAGTAAGGGAAAAAACAGATTATGGCACTGAGAAAAGAAGATTGTTCTGTAACAAGAAATAGAGGCGAAATTTTGACAAGAGTGAAAGATTTCTACTCCAAATTATATGAAAGGGATGATACATGTACTCCAGGCATCATAAAAGGTACCAGAGTTCTTCCAGTCCTTACAGCAGAAGTTGCACATGCAATCAAGAACATGAAGCGGGGAAAAGCTCCAGGAGAAGATGGAATTACTGTAGACATCATACAAGAAGCAAGTGGAGAAATCGAAACAGTACTCGCCCAAATTTTCACTCGATGCCTTAATGAAGGGAAAATTCCTGAGGATTGGAACAACGCTACAATGATCTTGCTACATAAAAAAGGTGACATTGAGGATCTCAGGAACTACAGACCTATCAGCCTCCTATCAGCGGTTTATAAAATCTTCACTAAAGTTCTTTCACACCGCTTGAAGGTGACACTGGACATGGCTCAACCGAGAGAACAAGCTGGATTCAGGAGTGGCTACAGCACAATAGATCATATCCACGTACTGAGAGAACTAATTGAAAGAGCAAGGGAATATGAACTTCCATTGTGCATGGCTTTTATCGATTATGAAAAAGCCTTTGATTCGGTGAAACCATCAGCAGTTGCAATGGCTCTGAAATCCTGCGGTATTGAAGATGCATACATTAATATTATTAATAACATCTATGAAAATGTAAAGATTCGGCTGTTTGAAAATACAACACACATAAAAATTGGAAAAGGAGTGAGACAAGGTGACACCATATCTCCGAAGCTCTTTAATGCCACATTGGAAAATGTCTTTCAATCACTGAACTGGGAAAACAAAGGGATAAAGATTAATGGAGATTATCTAACCCACCTTCGTTTTGCTGATGACATAGTCATTTTTGCAACTACCCCATCAGAGCTACAGAGTATGATCCAGGAACTTGCTGACAAGAGTAAAGAAGTGGGATTAAAAATGAACTTTCAGAAGACAAAAGTGATGTACAATGCTTTTACACGAAATGAAGATTTATCGATTGATGGAGAAAAGCTGGAGAGAACAGACACGTACGTTTATCTTGGACAGCAGATATCAAGTGAGGGTCACATTGATGAAGAAATTAATCGGCGTACAAAACTTGCCTGGAGAGCTTTTGGAAGAAACAGCATAATTTTCAAGAGCAATATGCCATTATGTCTTAAAAGAAAAGTGTTTGATCAATGCATCCTTCCAGTGCTTACGTATGGTGCAGAGACGTGGACCTTAACTAAAAGAGACATACAAAGGCTGCAGACAACTCAAAGCAGCATGGAGAGGTGCATGCTTGGTGTAACCAGGAGAGATAAGAAAAGGAACTCATGGATCCGAAAAATGACAAGAGTGGAAGACATCATGATCAGAGTTAAATCCCTGAAATGGCAATGGGCTGGACATACTGCCAGAAGGACAGACCATCGATGGACAGCCGAAATTTTAGATTGGATTCCAAGGGACAGGAAAAGACCCAGAAGAAGACCACATGGAAGATGGGTGGATGAAATTCAAAAGTATGCGGGAGTGACATGGAGGAGACTGGCACAAGACAGACCGTTGTGGAGGAAACTTGGGGAGACCTTCGTCCAGCAGTGGATTGATAATGGTTGACAATGATGATGATGATGATGATGACATTGAAAAAAGAATTTGTTATGCATATGTTTTGTTGGTAAAATTATCTCAGTTGTTTAACGGTTTAGCATTTCCGTAAGATGTATACATCTTACGGAAATGCTTTTTGCAACGCTTTTGTTTTCCTTAGTGGTAGATTTACTAAGTACTATAGTTCAAATGATAAAAGTCCGCCTTTCCAGAAAATAACGAGAGTAAAAAAAAAAAAAGAACTCAGAAAATATGTTCAAGTCAAGCAAACAACAACAACAAAAAAAAAATATCAAAAAAATTTTTTTTTTTTTTTTTGATTGGAGGTTTAACGACCACCGTGAGCAACTCAATGGGCTATAAGCAGTCGCCCGTCCCTAATTTATGGTCACTGGTTCCAGGGAGGGAGAGAGCCAGTGCCGCAAGACAAACACAACATCCATGCCTCACCGGGATTCGAACCCGGACCCAGTTCGGACGAATGATCAGAAGCCATCGCTTAGACCACTGCGCCACCGGGGCGGCCTTCTTCCTTCAGTAATGCATGAATAAGGAACACACTGACACCGCACACCGGTAATGTTAACATTTCGGGTATAGGCCAAAACCAAAAATACCGACGCAGGAACTTTGACAATGGCGGCGGAGCAAAGTCCTTTAATAAAAATAGAAGGAAATTGATAGAAGTTCCGCAAAAATCCAACAGGGAGTTCACCAGGAGAGAAGAAAAAATTGTAAACAAGCCGCTATCTTGGATTCAATGCAGATATATGCCATCAAAAACACTAAAATATTTGCATTTCGTGTCACAACTTTTTAAATAATTTGTCAACAAAACAACAGCACATTTAAAAGTTCCCATCAATTGGAATTCTAAGCGAAAACTTCGCAAATACTTTGTCAGTTTCGTTAAAACATTAGCATTTCTTTCATTTTGTGTAAAACTTTTAAAGTAATTTGTGAACTAAATATTAGCACATTTTATTCATATTGCAACACAACCTTCGAAGTTTCCATCAGCTCACGTTTTATGAAATTCTCCCACTATTCTGTCAGCTCATCAGCACATTACTCATAGCTGAGACGACGCACACACGGTAGCTGGGACTAAGTTGGTCACATGACCTCAGTGGCAGCCGCTCGTTTTAGGGCCTCTTCTTTCCAGTGGGCTATAGACCTTATTCATGTGACGTCAGAAGTGCATTTCTGCGAACCAACATGGGTGCTGATTCAATGTTGTCGCTATTTGATTACACCTTACTGTTGGCTAATTTTTAAAATATTAACGTCATGGAGTATTCCAGCGAATTAATAGAGCTACAGGGGGAAGAAGAAATTAATTTCTTAGAACAAAACTAGGTTGCAAAAATATATCAATTTTGTGTTCGATGTCTACTTCGTATGATGCCGGAGGACATCACCATTAGTTATGAAGTTTTTAATGAAGCATTTGTCGTACACGGTATATTAAATTTTCATGTTCTTATTGTCAGACATTGGCGAAACATTTGAAACATAAACTTCGGAAACTTTTTTTCGCAAAACAAAACATTTAGAAGCCAAGACAAATACGTAATATGGAAACAAACTAGGGACTAAAAAAAAAAAAAAAACGCCCCCCCAATGGCGCAGTGGTGGTCTAAGCAATGGCTTCTGATCATTCGTCCGCGATGGGTCCGGGTTCGAATTCCGGTAAAGCATGGATGTTGCGTTTGTCTTACGACACTGGCTCTCTCCCTTACCTGGAACCAGAGGCCCTAAATCAGGGACGGGCGACTGCTTATAACCCACTAAGTTGCTCACGGTGGTCGTTAAACCTCTAATTAAAAAAAAAAAAAAAAAAAAAACCATCGAAAACTTACTAGCATCGCATCGCATTCTAGGCAATCTGCTTAAGGTGGACATCAAGTAATTTTGCTTCCTATACTTCCAATGGAAAAACTACTGTACACATTTTCTTCCCAATTAATGCGTTCCCAAGGATGAATATTTGAACATAGATTAAAATAGCTTCATTTTGTAACTTGGAATACTTAATATTTTCTAAAACATAACCATAATTATGCAATCCAACATTTGTTTGTCTACTGACGTCATCAAAGTTCAGGTCGCGCCATCTTTTTTCTGGTTTCAACACCACCAAAGGAAAAGTTATTGAGTTTTAATGTAATTATGGTTATGTTTTAGAAAATATTAAGTTTTCAAAGTTATAATATGAAGTTATTTCAATCGATGTTCAAATTTTCATCCTTGGGAACACACTAATTGTGAAGGAAATGTGTACAAAAGTTTTTCCATTGGAAGTATAGGAAGCAAAATTACTAGCCGTCCACGTTAAAAATTAAATGAGTGCTTAACATTAAATAAAAGAAAAATTATAGATTTGTTCCGTTCTTTGGATCATTAAGCGAATTAAGTTCTACGTTCGAAACGTAGAACTTAATTCGCTTCCCGATCCAAATATGCCACCAGTTGTCTCCTAAATTTTATTTATTTATTTTTTGAAATTGAAATTAGAAATAACACTACAGGGTTTTTTTTTTGATTGAAGGCTTAACGACCATCGTGAGCAACTCAAAGGGCCATAAGCAGTCGCCCGTCCCTAATTTAGGGTCACTGGTTTCAGGGAAGGGAGAGAGCCAGCGGCGTAAGACACACAACATCCATGCCTCACTGGGATTCGAACCCTTCAAGGACGAATGATCATAAGCCAGCGCTTAGACCATTGCGTCATCGGGGCGGTCACTACAAATTTCAGCTGCCTTTGATTCGTAGCGTTATAATAACCAAAACTTTTTCGAAAGCAGGCAGAACGTTTTCGGGAGTGCACATTGGGATTGAAATAATCGCGTCTCATTTTACACAGCCATTCCTTTAACAATTTCTGCCTTTTCAGAGGAAAATTATGGAAACTTATTCCTTCCTCTATGCAATTTAGGTGGCAGGATTTATTTGCACAACCATGCGATGAGCAAATGTTAGGCATGTCGTTAATCAACTTACGAAAATCGTGATTTTTCTGAACCCCTGCAACGTAACGCCTTGTTAAGCAAAGGAAAAACGCACGTAAACAGACTATTGTTGGTCCGCGGCCACGGAAAATCTTTCCCATGATGCAATGCCAGGTGAATAAGGTCCACTGCGCAGATGATTATTTACACTGTGAATGACGTCATTCGGTGGAAGAACATTGTCACCGTTCTGTCATGGAGCAGAGAGCAAATATCCGGTCCTGTTCTAAAATCGGTAAAACTGCACTTGAATTGTTGTGACTACTTGCCTATCTCGCGCACAAATATTCCGAGGGTATTCACGCTTTAAGGATGGGCGAGAAGATTTGGAAAAGCCCGGAAGCCCGATTTCAGTTCGCATGTCTGAACTCATTGAGAAAATTCGTTAAAGGAATAAAAAGGATCGTTGTGTGTCCTTGATGGTGTTGGAATGTGAGCACAGTGTTAATATGGAGACGAATCGTCAAATTTTAGTGCAAGGTTTGGGGGAGGGGGTGCTCGTTTTGTTCTGCATACTTTCACTGTTAAAAATTAGTACTTAGAAATAAGCAAAATGTACTCGTTTTTGAGTACATTCTGGGCTTATAATAGCTCCGAGTACTTGTGTCATTTTTGAGTACACACAGGGAATCAGTTGTGAGTATATCTGGTACTTCAAATATATGTACTAAAAAAATCCATATATTTCAAAGATATGTGCTCTAACTTCAGATTCTGTACCCTTTCGGGCAGGACACAGGGACTGAAGGAAGTTAGAGCGATTCTGACAGGGTAGTTTATACGTGATAGAGAGCACACTAGATGGCGCCACCGTACGATTTTGCACATAGAAGGCAGAGAGAAATTAGGGGGTGGGGGTTAGTAATGAACACCTTTATATGTAACCGGGGGATTCCGACCGGATATTCAGCGATTGTTAGAAATTCACACCACCACGCCTATCAGGCTAGGTTTGAACCTGGGGTCCCTCCATCAGCAGTCTGAATCTCTAACCACCAAGCCACCCGCGACTCGATTTTAAATTTGGAATTAGCGTACTCCATACATACTCATTTATTCATAAAATCAACTGGCATTTTATTATTCGATGGCACATCTGGGATAATTGATATACTCGTTGTCACATGCTGGGAAAATAGACTGTACAATTTTGTGAGAAATATAGTGATGGAGCGACGATATATTATTTATGAGATTGACACAAATATGGTTAATGTAAAAATATGTGTACTTTATGCGTAATTAAATTTCTTGTGATCAGTGACTTTGCTGTACAAATTATTTGTGTGTCACTTTATGCATTTATTAAATAATTTCTCTTGAAATCTATAATATCTAAAATGAAGTAATACGAGCAGTGGCGTAACTTGGATCCGAGACCTGGGCTATCTTACCCGTTCCCTCCCCCTCTCCCCAATACTGTTTTTTTTTTTAATTGCGAAGTCTAAGTTTTAAGTGTTAAATAATAGAAGTAACTTTTTTTCTAAATTTTAGGTACATGCCATTGCTAACATGATACCAAATAGTTATGAGGATTAGGATTTGAACACTTATTTGTACACGAACTCCATTCTTCTTCTGAATACTTTATTTGTACATGAACTCCCATTCTTCTTTCTTTTGTATGAACTTAAGTGTTACGTTTTCATAAAATGTTTCTTCCGATTACTTTTTCATATTTAAAAAGAATGTTTTTCTCTATTTACAAAACAGAGAAGTTTTTCGAATGTGCATGTCCTTGTGTGGCTCTAAGATATATCTTGATTCTTTTTAATGCTGAAAAACTTCTTTCGGCAGTTGCAGTTGTTAATGGAAAGTTTAATATGAGGTCTGCTAATTTGTATACCTCACTTAACACTATGCCCAATTTATTCAACTTTATGTAACACGTAATGTCTCTTACTGATTTGTTTTTGTATTCATCAAGGGAATAAAACATCTTCATATCATTTTCTAGTCGAGCTGTATCAAAATTTGAAGCATAGAGTTCTTTAAGTTCTGAGAGTAGGTGTTGAGGGAAGCTTTCACAAAATTTACCAAAACAGTTCGAATCCAGCAAAGCCACGAATTTAAGATATAATATCTCCGATTTTAATTCATTGACACTTCACAAAAACTGAAACAACTCTCGCGAAACACTCTTATGGGCGGGAGTATGGGAGTGACTGAGATAGTCTGTCTTCTTTTTTTATGAGCGAACCGTTGCGCAAATCAATGGCCCATTCCCCTCTACCAGCTGATTCATGTTGTCATGGAAACGCTAGCAGGCGATTGTACGGAAGGTTTTCGAATCAGAACTGCGAAGACTGGAAGAGCTGCTTTCTTTATGCCGTTGGATTTCGCTCGCCAGACTGAGTCATAGAAGCGAATCCGCACGCGTTTTTTTCGCGCCGAAAGCATAGACATATTTTAATACCGTTGATAATTGACTTTATTTGTGTATATTTAATTCAGTTTTATTTGTGCATTCTCTGGGCTCCGCAGCTAGCCTCGAATATATGCCACTGAATACGAGACTATATTTATCTTTATTGACGCAGTTATTTGTAAGTACGTATGGTTACAGAGAGTAGGTTCAGGTTCTCATTTTTAAATAGATTCTTTTTAACAGTGTTGT
The DNA here is from genome assembly GCA_039090855.1 of Macrothele yani. Classification (NCBI taxonomy): domain Eukaryota; kingdom Metazoa; phylum Arthropoda; class Arachnida; order Araneae; family Macrothelidae; genus Macrothele; species Macrothele yani. The sequence goes on from CM076996.1 coordinate 125,272,879, forward strand.
CAGCCGACCAGAAACATGTACTCAAAAGACATCCTGGAGACTTCAGAAACAATTTTTTTTTTTTTTGGTTGGGCTTTACCCAGGTAATACAGCCTTGTAATTTAATGTAGCCCCAAAACTGAGACATCGTCTTCTATTTTTAAAAGACGGAGGCTCAGTGTTGGGCCTACGTTAAATTGCAAGGCTGTGCAACCTGGGTATGATTATACTCAGGTAGCACAGCCTTTCAATTTAATGTAGTCACAACACTGAGCCATCGTCTTCTATTCGTTAAAGACGGTGGCTCAGTGTTAGGCCAACGTTAAATCGCAAGGCTGTACTTCCTGGGTATGATTATTCCCAGGTTGCACAGCCTTGCAATTTAACGTAGACCCAACACTGAGACATCGTTTTCTATTCCTAAAAGACTGAGGCTCAGTGTTGGGCCTACGTTAAATTGCAAGGCTGTGCAACCTGAGTAACGACCACCGCGAGTAATTCAAATGGCTGTAAGCAGTCGCCCGTCTCTAATCTGAGACAACTGGTTCCAGGGAAGGGAGATAACCAGCCAGGGCTGTAACACAAACCCAATATCCATGTTTTACCAGGATTCGAACCCGGACCCAACTCGGATGAATGATCATAAGCTAGTCCTGCGCCACCGGGGCGGCACAGAAACAATGCAAAATTTCCTCCAAAGCATTATGGCAGGTGACGAGACATGGTGTTTTTCGCTATGATCCTGAAATGAAGCAAAGGAAAGATCAGGTTACGGAATTCCAAAATCAAGACAATGCTTGCGTGGTTTTACGACAGCGAAGGAATTCTGCATCATGAGTTCATTCCTGAAAGCATAACCTGTCACTGGCAATGCTTACACATCCATTTTGGAACGACTGTGGACGAGGATTATTCGTGTCAGGTCTAAGTACAGAAACGGGCGATGGTTCCTTCTTCACGTTAATGCACACGTACACAGAGCAGTCAATGTACAGCAATTTCTGGCACGAAAACAAGTGTGTGTACTCAACCATTCCCTCTATTCTCCAGATTTGTCACCGTGTGGCTGCTGCTTTTTAATCCCTAAATTAAAGCTACCTTTAAAAGGAAAAGTTTTTCAAGACTTTGAAGATATACAGAGAACTGCGACATCAGCTCTTCACTCCATACCGAAAGATGACCATTGCAAGCCTTTCCTTTCGTTGTCTGATCGTGCCACTTCTTGTATTAACACAGGAGGAATGTGCTTCGAATAAAATATATTCATGTAAGTTTTCCTGCTTTTCCATTAAAAAAAAATTAGTTTCATTCCTTAATTGCCACACTTTGTATTAAATAATTGAAGTATATAACTATTTTTTGATGTAAAATGTTAGATTTTATACATGAGGATTGTAACGTACCAGGAGATGTGACGTACCTGCCAGAAGGACGCACACGACATAAAGGCAGATAGGAATAAGAATAAAACGTCCGCGTAGCTCAATTGGTAGAGCAACTTATTCCGGAATGAGGGGACCCGGGTTCGAATCCTGGCGCGGATAAAAATGACGGAGAAATTTACTTCGTTAAAATGGCGCCCGAACTATCCGGATGACCCGACCGTTCAAAATCTCGCATTGGTGGGATGTTATTTCCACACCGCGAGATAGGAAAAATAAAAAAATCCCTTCTCCAGCACTTCAAAAAAAAAAAAAAAAAAAAAAATAAGGGGGAGATGATGTAACGTATCAGGAGATGTGACGTACCTGCCAGAAGGACGCACACGACATAAAGGCAGATAGGAATCAGAATAAAACGTCCGCGTAGCTCAATTGGTAGAGCAACTTATTCCGGAATGAGGGGATCCGGGTTCGAATCCCAGCGTAGACCAAAAATGACGGAGAAATTCACTTCGTTATAGGATATATATATAACATAAAAATCTTTAGCAAACGTTTTGTCTTAACTGATATATTGTGCAGGCTTATATTTTTATATTTTTATTTCGAAAAACTGAGGAACAGCGTGGGATATATGCTTAGATAATTTTGTTGTTGGAAAAAAGTTCTGTTTAAGAGCCTATTTTTCTAAGGTATTTCTGTCTAGTTGCTTGTCCAACGACGCTTCGAATTGTGGATTAAGTCAGATATGTTGATACGACAGCTGAATGTCACGGATTCAGGAGCTTTTGGATGATAGTAATGGTGGTAGTGGGACTTTGTGCAGGGCTTACTGTTAAGACTCCAATTACGAGGGACAAAATCGGAAATGTCTTAGGGGATTTCGAATGTTAATGGATCTGATGAGTTATTTAATCCTTTGGGTAAGAACGATTTGGGTTGCAGTCCCTTTTGGATGAATAATACAAATGGTATCTCTGCTTCGCTGAGAGAATGATAGGTGATAAAGCTGGAAACGTCTGTATAAAAGAGCGGCAACTCCCTTCCTGACTCCACAATAAAGCAGGAAAACACCCTGAAAGGTAATGCTGCTTCGTTTTATTCATTTCGATTTGTAATCGAAGATAATTTTTCCATGCTATATTATCTAACCTATGACTCAAATTTTTTCTGATCAGTTAGAGAACAGTTGCGTATGTTCTTCACGCTTTTCAGAAAGGTACTAATGGTTGCTAGTGGACCGCTACACAGCAGCAAAGCATTTCTGGTCAATACAGGAATTCCAGTTCATAAACTGAACGATATTTTGCTTTAAATGGACCCCCCCTGAATCTATTCCTTAATGCCTTTCTTTTGAAAGTCACTTGAATAATAAGTTCTAAAAGCAAAGTTCTTAACGGAAATCGTCCAGGCGTTCTTGTACGCTTCATTTAGTTTCAGATAGAAGAGAATATTACCGCCCCCCCCCCCTTGAAATTTATTGTTTTAGCGGTGTGTGCCAGTTTAAGTTTTCACCTCAACTGATTCGGGCGTGAAAGTAAAATAGAGAATATGTTCACACAGTTTTAGAACGATTTTCCATCAATATAATTAATGTTAAAATTATTTCTTTCTTAAGTGGTCTGCCCGATGGACTATGAACTAACATCTAGATTTCCAAGATAGCAGGGCATTTCTTAAAATTGGTATTTTATTCCTCTCCTCTTCCACTGCTTTCCATAGTCCAATCATTGTTTTAGGTATGCGCTTAGAAAGCGCTCTTTTTAGCAGTCCGAAGGCACAACAGTCCATTGGTGCATTAGGGGACTTTGAATTAATATGAGCAAAAGGTATAGACTTGATACCAGTTTTCATTTTTTCAAGAAACAGAGTGGTAGTTTTGGATATATGACTGGTAGCCGTATGGTGGAGTTCTACTCTTTGAAGGCTCTATGGATAAAGAAATGGTATTTCCTCTTTAAATATAGGAGTTAAAACATTATTTTGGTAATATGTAGAATTGATTTTAACATTCTTTTAAAAACTTTTTTTTTTTAACTTTAGTATCCCATTGTAAGAGAAACAAGCAATCATGAATCCTTTACTAAAACTTTCTTTGGATTCTTGGAACCAAATTTACTCTTTTGCGATAGTAAATCGATATTTTTTTTGTTACAGTCGTTTAGGTAGATCCCTGCTTCATCAATAGTGACAATAAATTTCCATCTGTCTTCGACTAAGTGATTTTTATAAAGAAGTCTACACCGTGTTCTCGCATGCCTAGGCAAAAGGCGGTGAACATTATATCTTTTTTCTTTTCAGATTCAAATAGTTTTTTTTATGATACAGAGATTTTTAACGACTTAGCGATTGCTCTTTGAGTCGGTGGATTTTCTTTTAAGACCAGAGACCTTACTTTTGAAATGGTCGTAAAAGTACACAGCTTCTTTGGATATTCGTTTGGTGTTGTTTTTCCTGTTAGAAGCTATGCTTGACGACTTTTCCCTCTATTATTAATAGTATTACTTATTTTACATTTAGAAATGCCAATTCCATGATTTCCGCAGCGTTCTTTAATTACAGAATAAGAGTATTTCTCTTCGCAAAAACATAACCTTCTATCCTAGCTTGTTTACGTGCTCCATTTTCTTGGCAGACGATATTTAACTGTAGCAGGTGTTTCTTTCGTGTTCATCTAATACGCTGTTGAAACAGAAAGTTGGAGAAACGACCGATTTCTGTTGCGTGGGTTCTACCCTACGTAGAATTTGTGTGCGTGTTGCGGAACACAAATATTCATTACGAACTTTGAACCCTCTCTCTGCACTAGTAAAAACAGTCCGTTCAAGTTCTTACATTCCAGATTGGGACAATGCTTTTATTTTGGGCTCTACGGAGTCTAAACCCTCTTTGCACCTGATGGAAAGCTTATTTATTATTAAATATGGGGCAAATTGTTGTAAAGGAACTTCCCTTCTATTGTCCCTGGCGAAATTTAGTTTTACATCAATCTCCAGCCGATGTTAGTTTCCTCGGATAATTATAATACTGTCGGAACTGGCAACGATGAGTAACTTGTTTGCATAACTACTTGAGACTGTGTGCTGTATAACTGCATTACCTGCTCGATACATACCCACTCCTGATGACGTGGTCAGAGTGACCGCGAAAGATCTCGCATATGTTTTTAACAGTTTATCGTAAATAAAGTTTTTAATGCATTTTGGAGATTGTTTTTCAGTGTGGTTAGATAACACTTTGTTTTAGTCCTAAAACAGCTTATGCCGACACCTTTAGGGTACTCTTTACGATAGTCTGCATGACAGATATATTTTAATTAATACGCTGTTGCCAGTTTCAATTCTTTGAACTTCTCTTATTTTCTGTATTTTCTTATCAAAAACATTCTAAAAATGTGCGAACATCCTCTGCAAATGGTGCAGAATTTTTCGAAAAGTTGCAGTTGAAAACCCAAAACGCTACTTTTTACTCAAACGCAGCCGTTAGTAACTGCAGTTTTCTAGAAGAATCCTTCAGAAAAACTTGAAAATTTAGACAACTTTGCATTTTCCGTCCAGTGTTCGAAGTAGGGTAGATGCCACCCTCTTTGTTAAAAAATATGGGCAAAAGCCTACCGAAGTTCAAAAGATAGAACCAATCATGCAGTAGTTTGGTCTTCTCTTATTCAGGAAAGCTTGAAATGGAAAATTATGAAGTGCTTATGTAAGAAATTGTTACTTTTAAGAAAAAAGATTTTTAAAAGAAATGCTAGAGCAAGGTTTAAAGAAAAACAAGATTTTTTTTTTAGAAGAAACTAAGGACAGATAAAAAACGAATGTCACAGACATTTCTGAAATCAGAATTTTAGATCAGATCATATGTAGAGGATTTTAGGAAGGGAGTGTGACTCCAGGTCTTAACAACCCTTAGAAATAGGAAGCTAGGAGATTTGGGCTAGAGTGCCCGATAGAAAAGTGACACGGAAGCGAGGTAGAAAGGGGGAGGAAAACGCGCTTATTTATTACCGGGGGAGGGGGGGGCAGTACCCGGGGTCCGACGACTTAACGTGCCCATCCGACGCACATTCAGTGGTTCGAGCCTGAGATACCTCCGTGGCAGTCACCAACATTGACTACTAGGCCATCTGCGGCCCGAAATCAGAATTTTAGTTTAACGTACCTTTTTACATCATATCTCCAAAAAGGTGGGTAAAAAATTAGTTTACATCTATGCACGCGCATGAGCACTGGTGAACTGCTCCGTATCGCAGAGAAGGGAAGATTTGCTCCCTGATTGTTAAAAGTTGCAGAAAATCTATTCCAGTAATTTTGAAAGAAAACAGAAGCTAGAACTGCAGGGAAGATCAGCGATAAGAGTGAAAATAAACGTAATTTTCATAAATTTGCTGATGAGCACTTTTTTTTTTTTGTTAGCCTAAAAAAATAAAATGAAGACACATACATCTAAGTCTTTTACTGAAATGTTTATTTTGTTAAAAATTCCTTGCATATTTTAAATACCCATCGGGGACTTTCAGGGCACAAATTACACGAGCAAATATGGTTACAAATTTTGAAGACCTGAATCCGCTTTTTTAGTGTAATTATGACAAGGATGGTAAGTCAGATAATATCCGAAAATTTGAAAATTTCGTCGTCCTGAAGCGGGAACCGAACCCGCGTCTCCCTGATAGCGCCCGAGTATGCTAACCATTACACCACCCAGAACGTCCAAGTTTCCGATTAATTTGAATATAGCCATCACAGGATTCACTAGTCGAAGCAACCGGCATTCATGTTTAGCGAATCTGGAAAAGTGCTAGATGTGGGGGAGATGCTAGGGAGTAAAGTGCTAGGTGTGTGTGTGTGTGTGTGGGGGGGTTGTTACTCTTGAGTGCTTAGTTTTTTTATATGATATACTTCAATTGGTCACTCTACTAATATTAATATACCACCCCTACTGCTGCTTTATGCCACTTGGACCACTATTACCATCTGAGAGAGACCACAGGAGGCCTTATACAGCCCAGGTTAAAGTTTCAAAAAAAAAAAAAAAAATGACTTAAGTACCTTAACTGTGTTTTTCAGCCAATATATGTGCACGTCATTGAGGGATTTCCGACCTGGCTGCAGCTTTATACTGAGTCTGGAAAACAATATTCAGAGTTGATTAAAAGTATTATTACCGAAAAGAATTATTGTCCCCAATTTTTCTCCCTTACATGGAACATTCTTCAACAGCTGCTTCGCGAAAGCAATCCGTGTTAAGAATCAGGGATGGTTGGATCATCGAGGGCCCGCGCATTCACGGGGCTCCGCATTTTAGGAAATGAAAACAAAATCATTTTCGATAGAATTTTTAAAATTTTTTTTTTTTTTTTAGTTTTGGGGCCAAGGTCCTTAAGAAGTTATTTTTCATAATGTCTTTGTTTTTTAGTTTTTAATCCCCTCGCGTTCAAACAGGATACCACCCTTCGTCGTACAAGCACTGAGATTTCCAGATTTCAAATGATTATTATAACCACATTAATCTTTTCCGCATTCATGAAATGCCAAATTGAATTTCATCATTTGGTGGCTCCCTACCTTTATGCATTAAAAAATTTGTGCGTGAACCATATATTTTAAAAAATCAAAAGAAGAATATCAAAGTGATTTTAGGGCCATATATGCAGGCCAATTGTTCAGTAATTCTAAAAATATGTAGTACTGCAAATTAAAAAAAAAGTGATTTTCATGTTATTTAAAAAACATTAGGCTAACGTTAAAAAACATTGGCTTCATCATTTGGTGGCTCCCTACTTTTTTTTTTTTTGTAAAACCATATATTTAAAAAAATCAAAAGAACAATATCAAAGTGATTTTAGAGATATATATATGGAGGCCAATTGTTCAGTAATTTTAAAAATATGTAGTACTGGAAATTAAAGAAAAGGTGATTTTCCATGTATGAAAGCGTATCAAAGTTAAAAAAAAGTCCCTAATTTGTCAGTTACTCCCCCTTGTATCAAAAAACACTCACTAAAACATGTAAGTTGTTCAATCTCATGCTTATCTTGGTACTATAATTCAACGGGATCTTAAATCAAATACACACATTGAAGTTTTAACCAGTAAAATCTCTCGAAACATTGGAGTTATTGGCAATGTTATGACCTATTTATCTCCAAAATTGATGTTACAATTATATTTCACTTCAATTCAAACGCACCTTAATTACTGTATCCTGACCTGCGGAAAAACCTCTAAATATAATATTATTAAATTACAATGAATACAAAATAAATTCATCAGATTTCTTGAGTTGAAACTTCAAAACAATTATTCGCGAAGCTTGACAACCCGATTAGGTCTACAACCTAATGATTTTCATCTCTTAACTATTGAGCAACTATAATCTAGGAATATTAATGTTTAAGAGAATAAAAATAGTTTTCATCGGGATTTAATTTCACTAAATTTTTACACCCATCAACATTCTATTAGAAACAAAATTAAATTAGTGCCTATATTTGCACAAAAAGAACGATTTAAAGCACACATTAACTATGCCGGTCCAACTTTTTGGAATACTTTGCCTGATAATTTAATAACCCTAACAGTATTTATTTATTTAAAAAAAAACTTAAGCAATATCTAATACGATCAGCCTCATTATAGTATAGGTAGCAGCTGCTTTATAAATCAACTGGAACGGACTCCGTGTTTTTAAATCTAACATTTTATAAAAATAATAATGGTTGTAACCCTTGAGTCACTAAACATATAATTATATTATTTAATACTGAATACAATTATTTTTTTTTTTTTACTAATCTGTTATTACCTTAAGTGGTATGGTTTTAATTTACATTTTTAATATTGAATGATATAGGGTGGAGCTGCTTCGGCAATCAATTTGAAACTATTATAACTGTCTCTGAGGGCCGCCGATCACTAGTATGCCTGCTTGACTTTATGTTTGTTTCAAGAATCTAGTTAAGCCCATTCGGCCATTTCCCTCTTTTTATCCCTGTTGTTGCATATCTGCCATATAGTTACTTTCCCTTAATCTATGTAACCTGTATGTGACAACTAAAACAATGAAAAATGGAAAAACAATTCACACAAATTTATTTTAGAGGGTTCCTTATTATCCGCTACCCAAAAACATTCGATACACAGATTAGTTGAAGTTATCGTTTTATCATTTTCTCTGAGGGTGTTTTTTTACGCTTTCCAACCGTAGTTTGAAGAAGCGTATATGCTCCAGCTTTGTCAGTCTGTCTGTCCGCACGATAACTCGAATAAAATGATTCGATTTCGATGAAATTTTAGTATGTGGTAGGAGACAACCTGGGGACGAACCCTGTTGAAAATAGACGAAATGGGGTCAAAGATCAGGAAATAGAAGCGGGATCCATTCCATCGCCCTTATGCGTCATAACTTACGTAAAGATGCTTCGATTGCGACAAAACTTTGTTGTTCCGGAGGTATACTGAACCAGTTCTGTTGAATATCTTCGAAATGGGGTCTGAGGTCAGGGAACAGGAGCGAGATTTATTCCACAGATATTATCCTCATAACTTGACTAAAAATGCTTCTATTGCGACAAATAAGTATGTTCTTCCGGATGTAAACTGAACCGGTTCTATTTAGTATCATCGAAATGGGGTCAAAGTTCAGGATACAGGAGCGAGATTTATTCCACAGCCATTATCCTCATAACGTGAGTAATGATTTATGGTATGTTGGAAAGTACATCATAATCAATGCATTGCGTGATTTTACTAACTTGTTTTCAAGAATTTTAATACAACCTGAACCCTCTCTCTCTCTCCCCGAAAGAAAATCGTAGATTTTAACATTTTTGATTATGTATCTTTATGTGAAATTTCAGTCCATATTATGGTCTTTTCCTTACGCTTAAAAAGCAAATACTTCTTTGTGATGATTTTTTTCTTTATGATAGTTTTCGTGTGTGTTCTTTACCGACATTTTTTCAGGTAACGACTTCATTAAAATGTGAGATTTATTTTACTCCGGGCCCCGCTATGAAATTTCGTCCCGGCCCCCAACCCAAAACTTTAATCCGTCCCTATTGAGAATACTTCAGATTGTCACTCCTTTACAAGCGCACGTAGGAAAGGCTGTGCAGTTCGTTATAGGTAGAATATTTTAAAATTTGCAAAACAAGTTTCTGTTTAGGATAAATTAAAAATATTCAGTAATTGGTGAACACTTACGATTATGGAAAATTTTCGCGTTTTGTGTATCTTGAACTTATTTAACTCTGGAAAACTTTGAGTGTTCGAATTGCATCTGTTGTACCCAGCCTATGGTATCTTTGTACTAGTAACATCCGTTATCAGTGAGCACCTGCTCATTTGCTCTCCTCGTTTCCATAGAAAGTTGTTAGCCAAAGAGTTTCCCCAAAAGAGCTGCTGCGTTTTAGGAAGACTAATATAACGCCGTTTTTCAGGTTCTATCTGTCCTTGCGTCTATACATGGGTTTCCTGCTTGACATTGGTTATGAGTCCGCTCTGTGTCGGAGTATCCACATACACCGATAAGCCATTACATTATGACCACCTACTTAATAAGCTGTAAGACCCCCTTGAGCCCCCAAAATAGCGGCCACTCGGCGAGGCATCGATTCGACGAGGTGGCGATAGGTATCCTGGGGTACCTGGTACCATAATGTCAACAGCAGATCCTCCAGTTACCTTGCATTTCGGGGTGGTGGTGATTTAGCGCGAACCCGCTTTTCCAAGTCGAACCACAAATGTTCGATTGGGTTCATCACAGGTGAATTCGGAGGCCATAGAAAGTCATGAGCATGTTCCTCGAACCACTCCTTGACAACTCTGGCAGTGTGGAATGGCGCATTATCCTGTTGGTAATGGCCATCACCAGCAGAGAACACAGCTGCCATGAATGGGTGAAATTGGTCCTCAACGATGTTCAGATACCTGACAGCTGTCAGGGATTGTGCTATTGGGATAATGGGGCTTAAAGGGTCCCAAGAAAACATCGCCCACAGCATAACACCGCCGGCCTGTTTCCGCCTAACACTGCATCCAGGTGCCATAGACTCCGTTGGTAATCGGCGTATTCGCGCCCGGCCGTGTACGTGATGCACCAGGAATCTTGATTCGTCAGACCATATCACTTTCTTCCAATCATCCACGGTCCAATCTCGAAGATCCCATTTTATGCGTTATTGGCGATGACGTGCAGTGAGCATGGGGACCCGGCTGGGTCTTCGGCTACGCAAGCCATGCGCGGCAGGCTGCGATGAACTGTGTGCTGTAACACATTGTCCTGATCATCACTGTTGTAGCTGTGGTTGATCTGTTGCAATGTGGGACTGCATTCGCTGTGAACAATGCGCGACAGTCTCCGCTCTTCTCTGACATCAATGAGCTGAGGACGACCCACGGATGGACCACGGTTCGCCGTTTGCCCATCTGTGCACCACTTTTGATACGTACTCACTACAGCGGCACGTGAACAACCCACAAGCCGCGCCGTTTCCGAGATCGTAGTTCCGATGCGCCGTGCCATCATAATTTGTCCTTTATGAAACACCGATAAATCGGCAGCTTTTCCCATTCTGACTACCAACACTAACCGAAAGCAGGTCTCCGGATTGTACATATACTGCTTTGTGAACTTCACCTGGGCCACCGTTCAGTCTCCAGGCACGCTCATTTCTCTACGCTGTGGGTGGTCACAATGTAAGGGCTCATCGGTGCATGTGAAGAGACATTTTCGGCAATAAAGACTGAGAAGCAAAAGCACGCAAAGAATAACTGAAAACTATCTCGAGAGCAGTTATGGATTGTTCCTGTTTTAGATGCTCTGTGAGAAAGTATACAGTGAGAATAAGTGTTTCACAAAAATCAATATCCAAAAAAATTATAGAATATTTTCTATGTAGCTGTTAGCTTTCGATTTACACAAATTTCTGATAGTGAACTCATCCAAACTCACATTGCATTTTTATTTCAAGTTGTGCTTACTTCAAGAAAAAATGCCAATATTCTGCCGTCGGTGGCACTTAACTTATAACAACTGGATATACTAGTTGCTCATTTTACCATCCACAGCAATGAATTTTTGAGAAAAGTGTTTTAAGATAATTCATTAACCAATGTATTCCTTCTGAATAGCCTATTTCAAGAAGCTTGTATCTACAACGAAAAAAAATTTCTGAAATTCACGGGCAACTTTCCGTCATTTCTTTCGTGAATTAACGAAGCAAGTTTCTGATACAAGCTTTTCCGTGAAATGACGGAAGGAAACCTGAATTTCACGGAATTTTCGTACTACGAGAAAATTCTGAATTTTCAGAAACCTTTCCGCAGTTTCTTTCTTATATTGACGGTAAATTACCATTTTAGAGATGTGTGAGCGGAATATTCTGAATATTCAGAAACCTTTCCGCAATTTCTTTTGTATATTAACGGAAAATCTCCGTTCTCACTTTTTCCGTATCCGTGTGACGAGAAAGTACCGGTAACAGGAGCGATTGGTGAGAATACTTGAGGTTTGATTAACTTTTAAATTTCAATCGTCTGTCGAATTTTGAAGATGCGTAACGAGATCTGATATTGTGGATTGCATATCGCATGGATTTTGTTTATCGTGGCATAGGATATTTCTCCTCCTCTCCCCTATTTGGTGCACCAGCTACTTAGTACATATTGTGTTACTGTAAGAAACCGGTTACTTATTTGTACAGATGATTGATTATACGATGTCTGTGTATCAGTCTTTTTTTTTTTTTGATTGGAGGTTTAACGACCACCGTGAGCAACTCAATGGGCTATGAGCAGTCGCCCGTCCCTAATTTAGGGTCACTGGTTCCAGGGAAGGGAGAGAGCCAGTGCAGTAAGACAAACACAACATCCATGCCTATAACCGGGATTCGAACCCGGACCCCTTTCGGACGAGTGATCAGAGGCCATCGCTTAGACCACTGTGCCACCGGGGCGGCGTATCAGTCTTTGGACAACTTAAGACAAAAGCTAGCAAGAGTAAATTTGATATTTAGTTGTGTGTGTGTGTGTGTGTGTGTGTGTGAAATAATACTATAAAAAAGTACATTTCACGTTTTTTAAAGATAACTGAAAGTCATTGTCAGTTTAAAAAAATAAAGTTGCAAAGCATTTTGTTGCTTCGAAAAATCAGGATGAAAAATACTTGATTTGTGAGATCAAGCATTTTTTCATCCTGATTTTTTTTTCTCCTACAGGAAAAAAAAATATATATATATTACAAACTATTCAGAAAAATAAGCTCCAGCAGAAAGTAAAATGACTAAATCACTCGCATTAATGACAAAAAACAAAATTTCATCGGCGCAGAATTCGTTTTAGGATATACGTGAAGCTGATCCCGAGCGCTTGTAGCTCAGTGGTTAAAGACGCGAACTACCTGTTGAGCCTGCTCCAACGTCGAGGGTTCGATTCTGACTCAGCGGAAGGATTATCTGGGTAAGGGCTGAAAAGTACAGGGTTGTCGATTTTTCGGAATTTCAGTTTAAATACGGAAAAACCTGAAATGGGCTTCTCTAAAATAAACGGAATTTCTGTGTATACGGAAAAGCTGTGAAAATACGGAAGTTAAAATAAACGGGCACTTTTAAAAACGGAAATTTCTGAAAAACACGGATACCTACCGACAACTTTGCTGCACGTTTTTTTCAGAAATTTTCCGTGAAATCACACCACTTATTTTTTACTGTGTAGTGGAACCTGTATAGTTCCAAAGTACCACTTACGCATACTGTCCCACTCTCTGCTTTACCCAAGTTTTTATTAATAACATCGTGAATAATTACAGTAATTCAATGATATTTGGCAAGAACATACCTTCATCCATGGAAAACAGAACCATACCATAAGAGATGTTGAAAGTGTCCGCCCTGTGCATCAAAACAGACTTGAACACCATATTTCGGAAAGCTCGCGCCAGTTGCTCCGGCGTATATTTAGCCACTGATTGGAAAGCTACTTTTAAAAAATAGCTAGCTACTGCTACAACTACAGACGGTGAGTCGAAAGATTTGCAATATTTGGATCACTTTATGTCTTCATGCGTACCTTTACGATGAAAGCTGACTAGCATTCAAAGTATAGGCCATCGTGTTGCACCGTCTTTGGCCATCTGTCTACCAGTTCTTCGATTCTACAGAGGGTGAGTCGAAAGTTTTGCAATATTTGGATCACTTTATGTCTTCATACGTACCTTTACGACGAAAGCTGACTAGCATTCAAAGTACAGGCCATCGTGTTGCACCGTCTTTGGCCATTTGTCTACCAGTTCTTCGATTCTACAGAGGGTGAGTCGAAAGTTTTGCAATATTTGGATCACTTTATGTCTTCATACGCACCTTTACGACGAAAGCTGACTAGCATTCAAAGTATAGGCCATCGTGTTGCACCGTCTTTGGCCATCTGTCTACCAGTTCTTCGATTCTACAGAGGGTGAGTCGAAAGTTTTGCAATATTTGGATCACTTTATGTCTTCATACGTACCTTTACGACGGAAGCTGACTAGCATTCAAAGTATAGGCCATCGTGTTGCTCCGTCTTTAGCCATCTGTCTGCCAGTTCTTTGATTCTACAGACGGTGAGTCGAAAGATTTGCAATATATGGATCACTTTATGTCTTCATGCGTACCTTTACGACGAAAGCTGACTAGCATTCAAAGTATAGGCCATCGTGTTGCACCGTCTTTAGCCATCTGTCTGCCAGTTCTTCGATTCTACAGAGGGTGAGTCGAAAGTTTTGCAATATTTGGATCACTTTATGTCTTCAACGTACCTTTAGGACGAAAGCTGACTAGCATTCAAAGTATAGGCCATCGTGTTGCGCCGTCTTTAGCCATCTGTCTGCCAGTTTTTCGATTCCGCGGCGGTACCAGTTCTTGTCTTTCGAGGCGAAGAACCCCTTCACCCCAGCTGCCACCTCCTCCTAGTTGTTGAAGTGCTGCCCGCGAAGGAAGTGGACCATGGTCCTGAACCAGTAATAATCCGACGGGGCAAGATCCGGACTATATGCTGGGTGTGGCATCAGTTCGATGCCCTCAAGTTCCTAGAGTTTTGCCCGGGTCGTTCAGGCGGTATGAGGCCGAGCGTTGTCATGCAGTAGGAGAGCGCGCTTTCTATTCACCACAAGTGCCGGGTACTTCTCCAAAACGGCATACATCCTCTCCAGCTGTTCAGAGTAGAGGTTGACGTTGATGGTCCAACCACCTGGACTAATTCGTAATGGAATATCCCATCGAAATTCCACCAGACGCAGAGCATCACGTTGTGCTCGAAGTGCAACAGGTTCAGGAATCGGCCTCGGGCTCAACCACTGCCGTTGTGTGTTAGGATTACGGAAATAGACCCACTTTTCATCGCATGTAACAATTCTCTTGATGAAACATACATCGCGCTGGTTTTTTATGAGTTTCGTGCACACTTCCACTCAGCGGTTTACTTCAGCTGCCACCAGTCCGTGACGGACAATGCGGCAGCTTCTGTAGACCACGCCGAGGTCCTGAAGGTAACGAACAACCGTGGTCTGATACGCCCAGCTCGCTCGATCATCTCCGAGTGCTGGTTGTAGGACTTGCCTCTACGGCTTGGCGTACGGCCTCCGAATCGACGGTTCGCGTCCTACCTGACCTTGGCTGATAGTCGAAGTTTTTTGTCACCAGAGCGAAATTTCTTGAACCATCTGGTTGCGGTGCTGTGGTCCACGGAACCTTCCCCTTTCACATGACAGATGTGTCGTGTTGCTTGAGAAGCGTTATGGCAGAGTTCAAACTCGAAAAGCAAATGTTCTCTAGTTAGCCGGTTGTGGCTGTTCATCTTTCAGGCGTCCCAACCACAGACAGAACGACGACATGCAATGCTGTTCACAGCAACAACTGCCACTTTATATCCCTTTCGACTGACTGTCGTGCGCTACTTGAACTAGTTTAAACACGTGACATACCCACCACAGCACATGCGTTTATGCAGATATTGCAAAACTTTCGACTCACCATCTGTACATCCTCGAAAAAGTAGCTTGCTACACGATAAAAAAATAAGCGGTGCGAATTCACGGAAAATTTCTGAAAATAATGTGCAGCAAAGTTGCCGGTATGTATCCATAGTCGTTTAATGAAATTTCAGTTTTTAAAAGTTCCCGTTTTTTTTAACTTCCGTATTTTCACAGATTTTCCATATTCAGTAATTCTGTTTATTTCAGAAAAGTCCATTATTTTCCCATATTTATACAAAAATTTCGCAGAATTTTTTAGCCTTTATACCACAGAATTCTTTCGCACTAGGGGGACTCGAACCGACGTTTCTTGGGTTGGCTCAACAGAAACCGCTCGTCTTAACTACCGAGCCAGAAACACTCAAGAATCCCACTCCTGTTCAAAGTAAGTCTTTTTTTCACGATGATTTTTTTTTTTTTTGTCATTAATGCGAGTGATTTAGTCATTTTATTTTCTGTTGGAGCTTATTACTATTTTGAATAGGTTTGTAACAATATTTTTTTCTGTAAGGCGACTTATCGCAAATTAAGTAGTTTATTTCATCGTGATTTTTCAAAGCAAGAGAATACTTTGGAACTTGAGATATTTTTTACGCTTTCCAACCGTAGGTTGAAGAAGCGTATATTGCTCCAGCTTTGTCCGTCTGTCCGTCCGCACGATAACTCGCTTAAAAATGATTCGATTTCGATGAAATTTTAAGTATATGATAGGAGACCACCTGGGGACCAAACCTATTAAAAATGGGCAAAATGAGGTCAAAGGTCAGTGCATAGTAGCGGGATGCATTCCGTTGCCCTTGTGCGCCTTCACATGCGTAAAAATGCTTCGATTTCGATGAAATTTTAATATGTAGTAGGCGACCACCTGGGGAAGAACCATATTGAAAATGGGTGAAATGGGGTCAAAGGTCAGGACATAGGAGCGGGATGCATTCCATTGCCCTTATGCGCCATAACTTGCGTAAAAATGGTTCGATTTCGATGAAATTTTAGTATATGCTTAGGGACCACATGGGGACGAACCCTATTGAAAATGGGTGAAATGGGGTCAAAGGTCATTACATAGGAAGGGGATCCATTGCATCGCCCTTATGTGTTATAACTTACGTAAAAATGCTTCGATTGAGACAAAACTATCATGTTGTTCCGGAAGTATACTTTACCGATTCTGTTGAACATCCAAATGGGGTCAAAGGTAAGGTTATAGGAGCGAGATTAGATTTATTCTACAGCCATTATCCTCATAACTTAAGTAATAACTTGAGAGCGAATATGCTCCAGCTTTGTCCGTCCGCACGATAGCTCGCGGATTTTTCGATTTCGATGAAATTTTAGTATGTGGTAGGTGGTAACCTGGGAAGGAACCCTATTTTAAATGGGCGAAATGGGGTCAAAGGTCAGGGCACAAGAGCGAGATTCATTCCACAGCCATTATCCTCATAATGTGAATAAAAATGCTTCTATTGCGACAAAACTTTAGTATGTTGTTCCGGAGGCATGCTGAACCAATTCTGTTGAATATAATCGAAATGGGGTCAAAGGTCAGGACATAGGAGCGAATCCATTCCATCGCCTTTATGCGTCATAACTTACGTAAAAATGCTTCGATTGCGACAAAACTTCATGTTGTTCCGGAGGTATACTGAAGCGGTTCTGTTTGATATAATCGAAATGGGGTCAAAGGTCAGGGCACAGGTGCGAGATCTATTCCACAGCGATTATACTCATAACTTGAGTAATGATTTCTGGTATGTTGGAAAGCGTATCATAATCAATTCATTGCATGATTTTACTAACTTGTTAAACTAAAAATGACTTTCAGTTATCTTTCAGAAAAGGTGAAATGCAATTTTTGTATAGTACTATTTCACAAAACTTCTAAATATAAAATTTACTCTCGTTAGGTATAACAGTCTTTGTCTGAAGTACTCCACAGCAGGGACGTCGCCAAGGGGATGCAAAGGTGGGCTTCAGCCTACCCTGAAATTTGCCTTGCCAACCCTGCCCCCCCCACTCAGTTCAAAATGAACCATTTTCCAGTATATTTAACTTTAAAATATAATCTGGGTTTTGCCCCGTAAAAGTCTTGTGTTTCATTTCATGTAGCCCTACGTATTTCCCCCTAAGAAGTGCGTTGTTTTAGTCTTCAATAGCATCCGCAGGGTCATGAAAATTCAATCGTTCTCCCCTCTTCCAATTCCTTAGTTTACGCGTCTTCATGTTTGTACGGCCTGGGGGCTAGGAATTCACTGAGGGAGTCGCTACTAATTGTTCTGTTTGTTTTCTTTACAAAATAAGGAGTTCTAACAAGGAAAACGGAGTATAAAACTACACCAGCGCTCTTAAGACTGCCCCGGACAATAAAAGTCCAGAAAGTGGCAGACGACTGCTTTGTAAGAGAGGAGTGCAAGGCAAAGTCGCTGGCTTGAAGGTAGGTAGTTAAAAGAGGGGGAAGGTATTGTGTCTGGGTGGCACGACGCTAAAATTTGATTTAGAAAAACAAAAACGCCATTTTCTTTTAAATAAATTGTTCAAGTACAGTACTATTTTCGTAAGCAAAAATGCAAAATTTTAAAAAGCAATTTAAGACTGAAGAAGAAGTGGGATTAAAAATGAACTTTCAGAAGACAAAAGGGATGCACAATGCTTTTACAAGAAATGAAGATTTATCGATTGACGGGAAAAAGCTGGAGATAACCAATACCTACATTTATCTTGGACAGCAGATATCAAATGAGGGTCACATTGATGAAGAAATTAATCGGCGTATAAAACTTGCCTGAAGAGCTTTTGGAAGAAACAGTATAATTTTCAAGAGCAATCTGCCATTATGTCTTAAAAGAAAAGTGTTTGATCAATACATCCTTCCAGTGCTTACGTATGGTGCAGAGACGTGGACCTTAACTAAAAGAGACCTACAAAGACTACAGGCAACTCAAAGAAGCATGGAGAGGTGCATGCTTGGTGTAACCAGGTGAGATAAGAAGAGGAACTCGTGGATCAGAAAAATGACAAGAGTGGAAGACATCATGGTCAGAGTAAAATCCCTGAAATGGCAATGGGCTGGACACATTGCCAGAAGCGCAGACCATTAATGGACAGCCGAAATTTTACAATGGATTCCAAGAGACAGGGAAAGACCCAGGAGAAGACCACATGGGAGATGGGTGGATGAAATTCGAAAGTATGCGGGAGTAACATGGAGGAGACTGGCACAAGACAGGCCGTTGTGGAAGAAACTTGGGGAGACCTTTGTCCAGCAGTGGATTGATAATGGTTGACAATGATTCAGAGTAAGCAAAAAGCTGAAGGCTACATTCTACCAACACTTGTAACTTCCACCAGTGGCGTAACTAGTTAGATCTATCTATGTATGTATTATATGTCCAGGTGGACGTGGTGGGGATCGCACGATTTCCTTTGTAACCGGTAGTGAAACGCATTAAAGCCGCGCTGGTGGCGCAGTGGTCTAAGCGCTGGCTTATGACCATTCTTTCGAGATGGGTCCGGGTTCGAATCCCGATGAGGCACGGATGTTGTGTTCGTCTTACGGCACTAGCTCTCTCTCCCTTCCCTGCAATCAGTGACCTTAAATTAGGGACAGTCGACTGCTTATAGCCCATTGGATTGCTCACCGTGGTCCTTAAACTTTCAATAAAAAAAAATAAAAAAAAATACTTAAAGCATTAAAAATTCAGTGTTTCGTGAAAAAAGTTATCAAGCTTGCCCCACCAAAAATAATACTCGCAAATCCGTCGCCCATCCTGATTTCTAAGTCTACGGATCCGTCTGTGGAGCAGGGACGTCGCTGGACATCGTACAATAATTTAAGTACCGGGTTTCTTACGGTGACAATATATAGTAGCTGGTGCACAAAATGAGGTACAGGAGAAAAAATATCCTGTTCCACAGTAACCAATATTCAAACAGAAGTCATCGCTCTTTCCACGTTTATAAGTGAGTCACGGAAAAATTCTCATTGACCGTCACCGGGAATCGGACCCAGGGTCTTTGAGTTACGCGCCGGATATGGTACCACTGCACCACAGCTGCCTCAAATTCATCCAGACTCACAAACACTAACTGCCAAACCACATGGCAGGTTGCTTCTTGGAGCCCCGCACAATGCTGGGGATTCACCAAAAATGGTAAGCAGCAACGGAACAAATAACTAGGAGGCGAATGAAGAATTAATACATACAATTGATGTGGATCAGGAACATCAAACAGAAGTCATCCCTCTTTCCACGTTTATAAGTGAGTCACGGACAAACTCTCATTGGCCGTCACCGGGAATCGAACCCAGGGTCTTCCAGTTACGCGTCAGATATGTCTACGGATCCGTCTGTGGAGCAGGTCACTGCACCCTCGAATTCATCCAGACTCACAAAGACTAACTGCCAAACCGTAACTGGAAGAACCTGGGTTCGATTCCCGGTGACGGCTAATGAAAATTTATATACACCACTGCATATCGATTCCCAGTGACGGCCAATGAGAACCGGATATACTACCACTGCGGCTTCGAATTCATCCAGACTCACAAACACTAATTGCCAAACCGTAACTGGAAGACCCTGGGTTCGATTCCCGGTGAAGCCAATAAGTCACTTATAAACGTGGAAAGAGCGATGACTTCTGTTTGATGTTCTTCTTCTACGTCAATTATATGTATTAATTAACCAATATTCATGCGATATGTTATCTATAATACCAGGGTCATAACAAAAGTTCTGCACACGTTAATCTAAAACGGAAGCGGATGATGCAATCGGGAAAATGATTGCGTCATGTCAAGGTCAGACTCTCAGCAACACAGTGGCGTCAGAACGACGAATCATCATTTGCTGTGAGGACGTGGGAGTGTTTGGAGATGGAAGCGTGCAGCTCCTCAGGTCGAGTCACAGCGTTAGACCAGTGTTCGTGCGTGAAAATAGAAACTCTGCTGGGAAGAACTCCAACACAGATCCTCACTCCCTTGCAAGAAGTTTGTGGGGAGGGAACTCTTGATCGAAGTACAATTTCTTTCCGAGAACAAAGTGGAGACCGAAAATTCGTCAAAATCACCCCAACTTATTGAATGCGGGAGAGACCTTGCATCATGACAACTCATCGTGTCATGATGCAGCGTCGGTACGGGGACTTTTGTCGAAATATGGCTTGGAAACTTTATCCCACCCACTATACAGCCATAGGCGTAACCAGAGTGTGTGTGTGTGGGGGGGGGATGGGGGGTCAGGACCCTCCCAGATTTTCAGAGTCGGGGGAATCTCCAGTGTAAAGGACCCCCACCCCAATTTTTCGGGTATATAATGATGTAACGCACATTTTTTTTTATGATAAGAACCAAGTAAATTTAATAATATAAGATTGTAATTTTTCGTAAATGCAAACACGTGTATAATGTGCACTTAATAAAACAGCAATATCGATTCCTAATACGCAAAGTCAGTTCTACAACTTCGTAATTTACATTTCTGCCCTGTCTATCATAGTTTTATTCGCTAAGTTCCAGAATTCGCCAACAGATGCGCCTATGTCGTGTCCATTAGATCGCGCCTCAGCAACTGCTTTGCTCCTCTGTGTGTGTGTGTGTGGGGGGGGGGCAAACTCTTATACAGTATGTATATAATATTGCATATATATGTATACATATGTGTGTATGTGTGATCATACCCCCACCCCTCCCCAGATTTTGAAACATGGTTACACCACTGCATACAGCCATGTTCTTAGTCCACCCGACTTTGATCTTTTCCCAAAGTTAAAAAATGGGCTCCGACACGAATCGCCAGACGAACTGTCATTGGACGTGACCCGAGTAATACGTATGGTGAACAAAGATGGCGTACTACGGGGCATCCAGAACCAATCTCAACGATGGCAAGTTGTCATTAGTAGCGGAGGGGAGTATATTGAACGACAATAAGGTAAGTTTTCTCCGCTACTTCGCACTTTTCTCAAAAATGGACAGTGTACAGAACTTTTGTTGTGAGCCCCGTATCCGATCTGGCTACAGAACAATACATGTGCGTGAACCCCACCCATTCTCTTTCTGCTTTGGAGAAGGGCGCCTATTATCAGCTCTTCTAACGCGATAATCCCTTTGGAGTGGGTGGCGGAGATTCTCTTGGACAATCCGCTTGTTCCGCATTTGATGCACTCACTTCCCATTGCTTTTCTATCAACATTTTTCTACTACCACACCAAGATTTCACTACGCTGTTGCAATTTAACCTTGTATGCTAGCATTTCCCTTCCTCCATTCCAGGACAGTGTGCAGCAGATTTACTGTTTCGTCAGATGTAGAATTTCATTAAATTTTGTTACTTGGCTTGTTAAAATCGATCATAGCTTTTCCCCTCCCTTAGTAAATCAGGGGATTTTATTAATTTTCGTTCGTTGAAAACGATCAAATTAGCTTTGAATTAACATTATACCAAACAAAACTCCAGTTTTGCTTATTAAATACGGGCTCGTTATAAGGGGGCTCTACGATATTTAACAACTCTTTTGAGACGCATAAAATATTTCACATATTTACGTACCTATAATCATGTTCTTTGACATACACTGCTCAAAACAATTAGGGGATACCGTAAGTTTTGTATGAAAACTGTGAGTAACGGAAAACTTCGGAAGTTGGAATAGGAACTACAGACTATGTGAGAAGAAAAATATGGCCGAAACAATTAGTAATTTAAATTTAATAATTTTTGAGGAGACGAACGTAAAAATGCATATTTATGAAAATATAAAAAATGAAAATAAAGGCAAATTTTTTGTCAGAAAATTGGATTTAATAGGGGGTATGGTTTCCCCTGACGAAAAGCAATGTTGCACACCTGTGAGGCATGGAGTCAAGAGTATTAATGAGGGATTAGGGAATTCCACCCCACTCCTACAGAAGAGCACTTTCCAATTGCTGGATTGTTTGTGGTGGAGTTAATCGAGCAGCAACCCGTCTCCAGACAACGTCCCAGACATGCTCGACGGGGTTCATGTCTGAGGAACATACTGGCCAGTCCATTCGGATGATTCCCTCGTCAAACAGGAAGTCGTCCACACATCGAGCGCGGTGTGGCCTTCAACTATCGTCCACGAAAATGAATTCATCTCCGATTGCTGCAGCATAAGGGACGACTAAGGGTCTGAGGATCTCATCCCTATACCGCTGAGCCGTAAGTGTTCCATTTCTGATATACAGGTCGGTTTGACCATTGATAGAGATCAGACCATCACTTCGCCTCCAAATCGAACACTTTCTTGCACACAAAAACAAAACAAAACAAAAACGCCCACACCATCACTTCGCCTCCTCCAAATCGAACACTTTCTTGCACAAATAACGGGCTGTTTAGAGTACCTCGTTCCCACCAAATGATGAGTCGTCTATTGTCAGGATGTACAAAAAGTACTACTCATCTGAGAAGAGAACACTGCTCCATTCATTTCTTCTCCAATCGGCATGGTCCTGTACCCAAAAGTCTGCGGGAAGCACGGTGGCTTGCGGTTTAAGAAACACATACCATAGGTCGTCGAGCATACAGACCAACACTGTGGACTCTGTTCCGAACAGTTTGAGTTGAAACATTTGTGCCAGCCGTACGGAGTTCGCGTTGCAGAAGAGTGGCGTTCATACTCCGGTTTCTCCTGGCAGTCAGTGTTACAACCCGATTCTCATTTTTTTTTTATATTACTCTCCTACGACCTTGCCCTGGTCTTCGCCTTACATTTCCGGTATCTGAAAACCGATTCCAAAGTCTGAAAATCACGCTTTGAGACACACCGATGGCTTCCGCTACTTGCGATTGGGTTTGACCCGCTTCTAAGCGATCGATAGCCCTCCAAGGCTACAGATTCGGATAAATCACGTTGTTCGGACATCACATTCATCAATAACACACATTCAAAGCATGCGAGTAGTTTTTATTTTGGATTGAACGATCGTACGATACATGTCACTTTTCATTCGCTGACGGAAACATGTCCTTTTTAACGTCACACAAAAAAATGTGCAAAAGTTTCATTCTAATCACTTCACTTCAATTTTTCTTATCATGCAAACAGTTGATGTCAGGAGTTCATATCAAAACCACGATGTCCCCTAATTGTTTTGAGCAGTGTATATTAGATATAAATGACCTTCAGAAAATCGCGTGTCGATATCTATGTATATCAGAACAATGAGGTGCTGCCCCGGTGGATAAGTGGTCTGAGGCGCTGGCTTCTGGCTATTTGTCCTAGATGGACACTAGTTCGAATTCCGGAGGAATGAGTGTTGTGCTTGCCCGATGGCGCCGGCTATGTCCCTTCCCTGGAAGCAATGGCTCTAAATTAAGGATGGGCGACTGCTTATAGCCCTAAGAGTTGATCGTGACGGGTGTTAAACCCGTAAACAAAAACAGTGACGTAGTTACCTCACCACTTTGACTGCGGACTAGCTACCTCGACTTCCAAAAATTGTTTAGGCCTCCTCGGGGATCGAGTGGTCCGAGATGGGCTTTATTTTTTTTTGAATGTTTTTACGACCACCGTGAGCAACTCAATGGGCTATAAGCAGTTGCCCGTCCCTAATTTAGGGCCACTGGTTCAAGGGAAGGGAGAAAGAGACAGTGCCGTAAGACAAACACAACATCCATGCCTCACTGGATTGGAACCCGGGCCATCTCAGACGGATGATCAGAAGCCATTGCTTAGACCACTGCACCACCGGAACGGCGAGATCGGCCTTATTTTAGTCTTGGATGCTGCATGAGTGGAGCATTTCTCTGATTTTTTTTTTTTTTTTTGATTAGAGGTTTAACGACCACCGTGAGCAACTCAATGGGCTATAAAGCAGTCGTCCGTCCCTAATTTGGGGTCACTGGTTCCAGGGAAGGGAGAGAGCCAGTGCCGTAAGACAAACACAACATCCATGCCTGACCGGGATTCAAACCCGGACCCCTTACGGACGAATGATCAGAAGCCAGCGCCTTAGACCACTGCGCCACCGGGGCGGGCATTTCTCTGATGACGCTGGATGAAACCAGTGGTCCTAAATTAGGGACGGGCGACTGCTTATAGCCATAGGAGTTGGGAGTGACGATCGTTAAACCTCGAAACAAACCAAACAAAAAAATGTTGAGACCCGAGAGATGTAACCACGATCAAGCTTTCCCGAACTCCTCCGCTTGGCGACGTAAATTAATACTTTTTTCTCCCAATGCTTTTTTGTTATTTATTTAGCACTTTGGGGAGGGGGGGATAACTACCACCGTGAGCAACTCATTGGGTTACAAGCAGTCGTCCTTCCCTAATTGGGGCCACTAGTTCCAGCGAAGGAAGAGAGTCAGTTCCGTAAGAAAAACAACATCCATGCCTCACCGGCATTCGAACCCGATCCCATTTCAGACGAATGGTCAGAAGTCAGCGCTCAGACCACTGCGGCTTATTTGGGGCTTCAACGACCCTCGCAATGATCAAATGCTACAGAGGGAGAATCGAAAGTTTTGCAATATTTGCATAAACGCATGTGCTGCGGCGGATTTGTCACGAGTTTAAATTAGTTCAAGTCACACACTGCAGTCAGTTGAAAGGGATATAAAGTGGTAGTCGTTGCTGTGAACAGCATCGCATGTCGTCTTTCTGTCTGTGGTTGGGACGCCTAAAAGATGAACAGCCACAACCGGCAAGCCGTCGGTGGCGCAGTGGTCTAAGCGATGGCTTCTGATCATTCGTCAGGAATGGGTTCAGGTTCGAATCCCGTGAGGCGTGGTCTCTCAGGGGACAGAACTCACGACGATCAGCCAAGGTCAGGTAGGCCTCGAACCGTAAATTCGGAGGCCGTGCGTCAGGCCGTAGAGGTAAATCCGACAACCAACTCTCGGAGATTATCAGGCGAGCTGGGCATATCACAGATCACCGTGGTTCTTCAGCTTCAGGACCTCGGCAAGGTTTACACGAGTTGCTGCATAGTCTCTCACGAACTGACGCCAGCTGAAGTAAACTGTCGAGCGGAAGTAATTCCTAGAAAACCCGCGCGATGCAAGTTCCATCAAAAGAATTGTTACGTGCGATGAAAAGTGGGCCTATTTCCGTAATCGTAACACACAACGGCAGTGGTTGAGCCCGGGCAAGCTTCCAGAACCTTTTGTCAAACGTGGGCGCTTCGAGGACAAGGTGATGTTCTGCGTCTGGTGGAATTTCGAGGGAATAATCCATTACGAATTTGATTTTTTTGATTGGAGGTTTAACGACCACCGTGAGCAACTCAATGGGCTTATAAGCAGTCACCAGTCCTTAATTTAGGGTCACTGTTTCCAGGGAAGGGCAGTGCCGTAAGACAAACCCAACATCCATGCTTCACAGGGATTCGAACCCGGACCTCTTCCGGACGAATGATCAGAAGCCATCGCTTAGACCACACTGCGCCACCGAATACGAATTTGCTCCAGATAGTCTGACCAGCAACGCCAACCTCTACTCTGAACAGCTGGAGCGGACGTACGCCGTTTTGGAGGTGAAGTACCCTGTACTGGTGAACAGAAAGCGCGCTTTCCTACAGCTGGACAATGATCGGCCTCATACCGCGCGAACGACCAGGGCAAAACCCCAGGAACTTGAGGGCATCGAACTGACGCCACACCCAGCATCTAGTCAGGACCTTGCCCCGTCGGATTACTACTTGTTCCGGTCCATGGACAACTTCTTTCACAGGCGGCATTTTAACAACCAGGGTACCTCCGCGGAATCGAAGAACTGGCAGACAGATGGCTCTTGACGGTGCAACACAATAGCCTATACTTTGACAGTCAGCCGCTCCGGTGGCGCAGTGGTCTAAGCGATGGCCTCTGATCATTCGTCTGAACGGGGTCCGGGTTCGAATCCCGGTGAGGCATGGATGCTGCGTTTGTCTTAAGGCACTGGTTCTCTCCCTTCCCTGGAACCAGTGACCCTAAATTAGGGACGGGCGACTGCTTATAGCCCATTGAGTTGCTCACGGTAGTCGTTAAACCTCCAATCCAAAAAAAAAAGAAATTACAGTCAACTTTCGTCTTAAAGGTACGCATGAAGACAAAGTAATCCAAATATTGAAAACCCGTTCGACTCACCCTCTGTATAAGAAGACGCCCCTCCCAAATTTGGGTATTTTTTTTTTTTTGATGTTTAACGACCACCGTGAGCAACTCAATGGGCTATAAGCAGTCGCCCGTCCCTAATTTAGGGTCACTGGTTCCAGGGAAGGGGGAGAGCCAGTGCCGTAAGACAAACAACATCCATGCCTCACCGGGATTCGAACCCGGACCCTGTTCGAACGAATGATCAGAGGCCATCGCTTAGACGACTGCGCCACCGGGGCGGCTCCGGACGAATGATCAGAAGCCATCGCTTAGACCACTGCGCCACGGTGATTGGGTGATTGTTTTGAGTGATGGGAGAGATTAAGCGGCGTCGGACAAGAGCACCACCCATTTTTCATCCTCTGCCCGAACCCCGGCTTAACTCGAACGATTAGCCAGAAGTACCCAAATCTGAGCACTCAGCTATCGAACTTGCTATCTTAATGTATCACCTTATTAATGCCGCATTGGAAAATTTCTTCAGTATAGACATTTCCAAACATCACTAAGATGACCTACACATTTTTTGGTTTTCCTGACGCACATTTTTGTTTTCCATATATATATATATTTGTCATGATACCTCTTTTTCTACTGGACGAACTGGAAAAATTCTTTCCGTCTTGGATAGGTGGAAAAAATGGTTAAGATCAGAGGACGAAAAAATCGTCAAGACCAAATTTCGCAGAACAAATCCTTTTACTTCATAAATGTTTTTGTTTTTATTTTATAATTTTTAGTTTAATCTTAAAATGCCCGTATTTAAAATACCAAAGAGTAAAAGAAGATTCAACGAAATAATGCTCCGCGACTGACTGCCACAAAGAACTACAGATGGAATTGATTGAGCTCTCAGCAGATGACATTTTAAAGTCCTTATTTGATGCTAAGAAAATCCCAATTGAAATATGGAAAAATGCAATAGAATAAATACCCACACCTTCGGCAACACGCACGGAAAAATGCTGTCTTGCCTTTCAACCACTTATTGCTGCGAATCTACATTCTCCTATCTAAACCAAATCAAGACGCCCTTAGTGTTACAAATGACGTATACCCCATCACGGAACTCCAGGTTGCAACCAAATATTCAAATGCTTTCCAACAAAAATCGGTCACAAAAGTCATTAAAATGTTAATTAACCTCAGAATTAACACCATTTTTGAAGTTAGTATGTTTTGAAGTTATTCAGTACATAGTAAGATTTTTACAAAATAACATGTTTCGAAGTATATCTAATTAAAGTTTCTTGAATGCGGCCTTGTTAGGCAATATTTGTCTACTGACGTCCTCAACGTACAGGTCGCGCCATCTATTAACAGGTCTAAAAGAAAAATGATTGATTTGTAATATAATTATGGTTGTGTTTTAAGCAAGTATTAAGTTTCCCATGCTATAGCTTAAAGTTAGTTTTATCGAAGAAGTTTTACCGTTGGAAATATAAGGCAGAGATTTAAAGTGGAACCACCTTAATGGCGCCTTACAAACCTCTGGTCAAAATTATCGACATATTTTGCGCTTTTCTTAATGCAAAAAATTCTCCCAGGTGGCAATTTGTCTGTATTCCTCCATCTGTTTCTATAAAAGGGATTGGAAAAGTGCTTTTCATCTGCCATAAATCTGATCGAGACTTTTTGTGCTTTTTTTTGAAAGAAAGGTACATTTCCTTTGTCATCATATTGGCTTTCTAAACACGGACTATGAAATTCTTTTCTTCAAACTATAAACGCCAACAACATTGCCCACATTCTTCCTACATTTTTCTAGAGAACAACTGTTCTTCTAGGTAAGGTAAATATACCTTTATCACGATACAGTTAATACAAAAAAAAGCAAAAAATGTAGCCATGTTTCCTACATAAAAGACCATTTTCAGAAACGTCCGTTTTTAGCACGTCTTTTGTAAAAAAAAAAAAAGATCGTGCTTATGTTATCGGTTTGTCCGTGCGTCCGTCCGTGGACACCATATCTCTGCAACTATTAGTCCGATTTGAATAATTCTTTTTGCACTGGGAGGCTTGAAAATATGCGAATGATGATCCTCTATTTCGTTTTTTTTTCTTACGATGTACAATTTCGCCGGTAGAGGGTGTAAATGCAGATTATATCGAATTCAAAATACATTTTATTCCATATATTTGCTTCTAAACATCCGATTGAAAAATTTCACTTTTCGATTCCATTTACGTCGAAAAATATTTTAGGTATAGTCACTTTTTCAAGCTGCGTATAGGTTTTCCGCTAGAGGCGTAAAGGTAAATTGTGTTTTCCCGATATCTCTACTTCTAAAACTCCGATTTGAAAATATTTTTCTTCAGCTGATACAGCTCCTGATGGGAAATCTTTTGCATAAAATTTCTAATTTTTGGCAAAGAATCGTTTGGCCACCAGGGGGCGTAAGGGTTAATTTCTGCTTCCGATGTATTTCCCACAAAATCTGAGCTTCTGAAAACGACTGGAAAAATTCTCTCCTAAACCGGCACCGCTCACATCGAAAAAACTTTTGAGAATACTTTCTTCTTAAAATAATGCATGTTTTCTCCGCCGGGGGCGTAGATGCATATCTTATATTTGTTGATATCTCTGCTTCTAAGAGTCCGATTTGAAAAATTCTTTGTTGGAGAGAATTTCCGCTGCGAAATGCTTGATATAATTTCAAATTTTTCTTAACGCACTAGTCTGCAACCAGAGGGCGTATTCCCGATTCTGTTTACAGCAATATCTGCGGGATTAAAAACCCGCTTGAAAAACTTTTCTTCGGTCAGATACCACTGTTTTCCATACCGGTTCCATTGACTTTGAATAGCTTTGATAAATTTAATTTGTGTCAGAACGGATTCAAAAGACGTGCTCATTACACCCGAAAATTCGGTGTCATCTTTCTTGTTTTAAATGGGAGGGGGGGGGGGGCGTATGTATTGCAGGAAATGAAATACGGAATATCCCCCTTCCCCCGATGTACTAGTAATAAGACCTGATTCTGAATATTCGGCTTTTTTTTTCTTTAGCAAACCAGAGATAACAGGCATTACCGTTCCCATAGTGAAAGCGCTTTTATTTTGCTTTCTGCGGATAAAATTTTTCAGTATTTTGTATCTAGGATATATTTCGACCCACTCCAAATGACGACGGTTAAATATTCCAGTGGTCTGTAATTATTACTCTTTCACTAAAACAAAAATGTACTGCTGCTTAAAATTGATGAAAAAATAAGACTGCATTTAATTATTTTTCAGAACTAACATGCTCTAAAGCCTAGTGTTGTTATTATTCAAATTTACGAATTATAAATCGAACACAAAAAAAAATGACCACAAAAAATCTATGTTTGTAAAGAAATTATACATTTTGAAATCGTTTAATTTTCAGACAACGGCTGAAGTTTTGGACACAGTCATGAAGGTATCAGTATTCTCAGCAGTGTGCTTAGCGTTCTTATTATCTCAGTATTATTGGCCTTCAACAAATGCAGGTAAGTAAATTATGCATTCATTGATATTTATATAACATATCTTTCCAGAAATGATCAAGCGGAAGAGTAAGTTTTGCCATGGAATTTTATGCGCCGAGAAGTCTTTTGGGCAGATCTTTTTTGTCAAGGGAAACAGAGTTCAATAACATAGTGATCAACAATTACCAGTCTACAAAAATCATTCTCCACAACATTTTATTCAATTTTTTCCGTTTTGTTTTCCCATAAAACAGGAAATTTATACTTTTTGTATATTTTATATACGCCGATGATCCATTACATTATGACCACCTAACTAATAAGCTGTAGGATCTCTTTTAGTCCAAAAAATAGCGGCCATTCGGCGAGGCATCGATTCGATGAGGTGGCGATAGGTATCCTGGGGTATCTGGTACCATAATGTCAACAGCAGATCCTCCAGTTCCCTTACATTTCGGGGTGGTGGTGATTTAATGCGAACCCGCTTTTTCAAGTCGAACCACAAATCTTCGATTGGGTTCATGCCAGGTGAATTTGGAGGCCACAGAAAGTCACTAGCATGTTTCTCGAACCACTCCTTGACGATTCTGGCAGTGTGGCAAGGCGCATTATCCTGTTGGTAATGGCCATCACCAGCAGTTGCCATGAATGGGTGAACTTGTTCCGCAACGATGTTCAGGTATCTGACAGCTGCCAGGGATTGTGCTATTGGTATAATAGGGCCTAAAGTGTCCCAAGAAAACATCGCCCACAGCCACCGCCGGCCTGTTTCCGCCCAACCGTGCATCCAGGTTCCATAATCTCCGTTTATAATCGGCGTATCTGCGTTTGTCCATCTACGTGATGCACCAGGAATCTTGATTCGTCAGACCAGTCCATTTTCTAATCTTGATCTTGTGCCCATTTCATGCGTTGTTGGCGATGACGTGCAGAGAGAATGGGGACCCGACTGGGTCTTTGGCTACTCACGCCCATGCGCAGAAGGCTGCAATGAACTGTGTGCTATGACACATTGCCCTGATCACCACTGTGGCCCTGTGAACAATGCGCGACAGTCTCCGCTCCACTCTGGCATCAGTGAGCTGCGGACTACACAAGGCAGGACACGACGATTCGTCGTTGGGCCTTCTGTGCCACCACTTTGGATACGTACTCACTACAGCGGAACGTGCACAACCCACAAGCCGTGCCGTTTCCGAGATCGTAGTTCCGAGGCACCGTGCCATCACAATTTATTCTCTATTAAACTCCAATAAATCGGCAGCTTTTTCCCATTCTGAATCCGAACACTCTACTAACCGAAAGCCGGTTCTCGGGTTGTATATATACTGATCTGTGAGCTTCATCTGCGCGGTACTGTTCGGTCTCCAGGCGCGCTCAGTTCTCTAGGCTGGGGGTGGTCATAATGTAATGGCTCATGGGTGTATATCTGATACAAGAAGTATATATAACATGTCGTTTTCTCTGTTTTAACGGGAACAAATGTGTTTGTACTAGAATGCAGAAAACAGCTTTACTCCCACGAAAGAGAAAAATTCAGAATTTTATGAAAACCGTAAGGAACATTGGTTGAGCCAGAATTGCCGTTAAAACCATTTAAAATAAATGCTCAAAATGCAATCATACGTGATGAAACGCCACGGGCATTCACGAAACTATGAAAATCCACTAACACGAGAGTGATTGTATCCATGACCTACCTTGTCGGCTTCTGCTTGATGTGGTACCAACGTGAAACTATGTAAACCGAAATCAGTCCATAAATCACCCTTGCCTAGCTCTAAGCTGTCTAAAAGTTTTGCAGTGGGTTGCATTAAAAAGTGGTACTACAGCAGCTGTGCCACTTTTAGGGAAAAGGTAAACCATTGTGGGATGCACGCAATTACACTAATATTCTCCAAATACGTGACGTCAGTAAATAAACAAATACATCGCTCTTTCCACGTTACAGAAAGACATAGCAACCGAAAAATTGTTATTCGGTCACCGCCGGGAATTGAATCCACGGATCTCCCGATATCTAGCCGAGCGCGTTAGCCTTACACCACGGTGGCGGCCAACAAATCCACGGTGCTATGTGTGTTTTTCAGCCAGCTTCTGACATAAATCCGTAAGATGTGCTCAGCTACTTACGGATTTATGATGTCTGAAGCTGGCTGAAAAACACACATAGCACCGTGGATTGTTGGCCGCCGTGGTGTAAGGCTAACGCCCTCGGCTAGATATCGGGAGATCCGTGGTTTCAATTCCTGGCGGTGACCGAATAACAATTGTTCGGTTGCTATGTGTTTCTGGAACGTGGAAAGAGCGATGTATTTGTTTATTTACTGACGTCACGTATTTGAAGGATTTTCACTTTGGATCTCGCCCTTTAAATTTAACAGATATGATTAATATATAGCCAGTGCCGTTAATGCCCACCAGATGGAGACGTCTCAGTAGCTGAGCCCATCTTACGGATTTATGATGTCAGAAGCCGACTTAAACACACACAGCACTGTGGATTGTTGGCCACCGTGGTGTAAGACTAACGCGCTCGGCTAGATATCACGAGATCAGTGGATTCAATTCTCCGGCGGTGACCGAATAACAATTTTTCATTTGCTGTGTGTTGCTGGAACGTGGAAAGAGCGATATTTCTGTTTATTTATATACACTAATATTATCAAAAGTATTAGGACACTAAAAGGTATTTGCATAAGTGCAAAGAACGGTTGTGCAGGAGAGTACGTATATGAAGCTGAGATGTTCTGTCGCGTTATCAGTAACTTTGAAGTCGATATGCCACGTGGACATGAAGTTTCCGTCCACGTGGCATATCGACCTCAAAGTTACTGTGGTGTTGATCCGAGTCCACAGTTAATCTTCATTTTGCGGGGGTGAGAGGGTACGCAATATACATCCAGTCGTGTCACACAGATGCTCGAGAGGTCAGGGGATCGTGATGGCCTTGGAAACATCCGCACACCGTGTAAAGCATTCAGGCCGTCCCGGCGGTACGAAGGCCTACAATGACACCTCTCGTGAACTCATCCGTTTGAAGACATCGCGCACGACGGCCCCTTAACGGCATTGGCACCCCTTGTTCGTTCTCCAGACACGGTAACAGCGTAACCACTCATTTCTCGCGGTCGTGACGACGTCTCGACTGACGGCCTCACGGGCTGATTGTCCGCTTACATCCCGCGCGCCGTTCGTACGATTGGCCTGAAAATGCAATCATTCGCATAACTGGCACGTGTGCACCCACCCTGCAATTTGCATAGCGCTGCGTTCACGTCTACGTGGTGTGGCATTCTCTGTCAGGCAGTGTATAACGGAAATAAACCGGGTCGAAATCGGGTCAGGAAGACCTTGACCCGACCCGTTAGAATTTGTCGATCCGTGACCCGTTTCCATCTCTGCGTATGAAAGTATAATGTTTCCTACTCTGATGTATGGCAGTGAAACCTGGGTATTGCAGAAGAGACATGAGTAGTTTGTGTGCTGGAGATGTGCGTTACTTAAAGTGGTTCGCGGCAAGACACTCTCTGATCATATGAAGATGTGTTGCAGATGTGTAATGTGAGGGAAAATGTCAGTAAGGTGGAGACTAATATTCCTAGGTGGTTTGGCCATGTTGAAAGAATGAGTGATGAGATACTAAGAACATTTTTTCAGCCCAAGTGGCTGGAAAGAAAGGCAGAGGAAGGCCAAGAAAGGCGTGGGAGGATCAGATTCAGGAGTGTTTGCATGAGAAAAAGATCATGAAGCACAGAAGGTCTTGTGTACGTCGTGTGATTGACGTCAGTGAAGGTCGAGTTGTGCGTCAAGATCGCTGTAAATGGAGACGTGTGATACGGCAACAGTAAGTAAATAATCAGTTAAAATTAATCTTGTGGTATGTATTTCTTTGTAGAGCTAACCTCTGAATCTCAGGGGACAGCTTAGTGATATGTAGTAATATTAAAAATATAAGTTACAGAAGTTCGGAACACTAAGTGTATTTTGTTCTACCCTCGCCTTTTACTCACGATCGACTTACTGTATTTTATAAATGAAGACAAGGAAATTGAGGAATTTAACTCATTGACTAAATCGACTTATAAGCCGAAAAATACGACAATCGTTAATAACGCAGATCTTTGATCAGTTTCTTTTGAATCCTTTTAATACAGGGTGAGCAAAACGTCACTGTGCACCGGGCAAGACAACGCACGTACAACAACTACAAGCGTACCTGCTGCAATAAATGCTGGAAATGGCCCCTCCTGTGTGTAGACATGCATGCACGCGTCTGAACATGTTCTCAAAGACATGTGACAGGTACAACGCAGAAATGTTGCTGGTCAAGATATAACTATTTACTATGATAATAATAAAATTGTCATAGTGAAATATTTCACCTATTTAGGAGTAACACTACAGCACAACTTAAAATGGGATCGACTATTAATAAAATGTCTAGGAACATAGTAGTAGTTAGAGTACTTAATAATCTTACTTATAAAACCCTTAAATTGTTGCACTACACTCTTGTGCATATACACTTTAACTATTGTCTAGCATGTTGGGGTCAAAGAAAACAAACTAATAAAGAAACTCCAAGTACTCCAGAATAAATTTATTAGATTATTAGACCTAAATACTAATAATACACCTTATCCAAATATTTGTAATTACACGCGAGTAGATGTTAATAAACATAACATTTTGAATATAACCCAATTATATCAATATGCTTTGGGATTAAATATGTTTAAAAGGATTAAACAGAATATCAATATAGTATCAAATATAAATTTTGATATCCATAATTTTGAAACTAGAAATAGATTTCAGATAAAAGCCATGCTTGCCTAGAACACAACAAATGAAACCAAATATCAACTATCAGGGACCAAATTTTTGGAATCTTACCTGAAGAACTAAAGCACATTAATAATTACAACTTGTTTAAAAAAGACTAAAAACATACTCGCTTAACTCAAATTACTAACTTTTCAATCCCTTTCTAATTGCTACTAATATCTACTAACAACTGCTGATCTACTGCATGACATACCCACTATTTGACAATTTTTACATAACTTGTACCTCTTAAGTAGGGAGATCAGGGCTTCAGTCAGGTCATTAAAGACCTTTTCCCTGACTGTTATAATAACTATTTTTGTTACACTCAAATGTAAATATAAACTTGATGTAAGTGTTACACTGTATTGACAAAAGTCACCGGACACCCCTCCAAAAGCAAATGAACGGATCCATTGCGCTGTTAAGATGCGCGATGCAACGGCTAACTGTATAAAACAAGCCTGCAGCTGACCGCGATCATATCGCACTATGAGGTTAAGTGAAAATGTAGCGGCAGAAGAGAACTGACTTTGAGAAAGGAAAGATTGTTGGGTGTTATATTAGTGGGTTGTCCATAAGAGAAACCGAGAGGCGTTTAAACATACCCAAGTCAACTGTTTTGGATGTACTGAATAACTGGAAGACACATGGCGTGCCTGAAGCAGCAAAAGGTACTACCGGTAGACCAAAGAAAATCAGTGATAAAGGACGTCGAAGCCTCAGGAGAGTCGTTACAGCTAATCGACGGAGTATTGCACAAGACGTCAGTGTACAGTGAGTAAAAATGCTGGAACCTCGGTATGTACACGTACCATTCGCAGATAACTTCATTCCATGGGTTACCGTGGTCGTGCGGCTGTTCATAAGCCTTTCATCTCCACTCGGAATGCTACTCGTCGTTTAGCATGGTGTAAAGAACATTTATTGTGGACCGTAGATCAATGGAAACGGGTCCTATGGATTGATGAATCCAGATACCCGATCCATCAGTCCGATGGCAGTGTGTGGCTATTCACTAGAGTGTACTGTTCTTACGGGCAAGTTTGGAGCTGCCAGTGTAGTCGTGTGGAGGGTTTTTTCGTGGTATGGTCCCAGCCCATTGGTTATCGTGGACAAACCTGTTAACCAGAACGTCTACCTCGATATTCTGGACAATTATACCCTACCAACTCTGTGGCAATACTATGGAACATAACCTTCTTGGTACCAGCAGGATAATGCACCGAGCCAATAAAAGTAAGGACTATTACAGCGTGGTTTGATGATAATTCCGTATTGTGTGTGTGGACTGGCCCGCACAGAACCCTGATCGTAATACCATAGAGCACCTATGGGATGAATTAGAGCGCCGCATAAGAAGTTTGGAACCAAGGCCTACTAATAAGCAACAGTTAGCGGCAGCATTATGTACTGAATGGAAGCGCATACCTATCGCTGTATTCCAAAACCTTGTCTAAAGCATGTCTCGAAAGGACAGTGCACGCATTAAGGCCAAATGTGGACCGACACCGTACTAATGTATGTCAATAAATGCTATATTGTGTTTCTTTTCTAGGTGTCCAGTGACTTGTCAATGTAGTGTCTAATGTAACAGCTAAAACAAAATTATTATTATTATTATTATTATTGTCATCATTGCTACTGTGGTGATGGTTTGTTGTAGTTCCGGCACAGAAAGAGGATTGTTCTTATAAACAGAGTTTTTCAGTAAACGCCACAGATAATAATCTGGAAGCATGAGATCGGGCGCACGTGGCAGCCATATGCCTTTGGACCTGCTTCCGAAAAGATCAGTCAACAACGCCATGGAGACATAACGTGTATGGGACGTAGCTGAGTCCTCCTGGAAGTAGCCACTAACAATTTCCTCCTCGGTTAAGTGCCCGATGAATGTGTACAGGATATTGCCACAGCATCGTGCCGCGTTTATGATCCCCTCGAAGAATATGGGCCACATTATGAGTTTTCGTAATATCACACACCATACAGTACGTCAAATGCACAGCGACGTTTCGCTCACACTGTAGAAAACAGCTGGTACAAGTTTACGAGACATGAGCAAATTTTCCCATATCGATTTGGTTTTTCATTTCTGCTAATTTTTTTATGGATCTCTTGTAAACATTTCACTTGCCTATGGTGTTTTTAATATTTCTTCAGGCTTCTGTTTTTATCAGCCTCCCAGGAGGAATTACATAAGTCGTTTCACTTTAAAAACAAGTGCAGAAAATGCCGTACAATATTAATCAGCGTTGTAATTTCTTGAAAAATGCAGGGAATACATGTACGTAACCAGAATCAAACAACTTGTCATGCCGCTTCACCGTTCCAAACTGAATTGATTAGTTTTATACGGCAGTACGGAACTTCAATCGAAAGACACTAAGCAATTGATCAAAATTCTACGGAATTTTAGATTTATGAAGAGAACGGAAATTTTTCTGATGCGTGTGCGAAAACATTTTCTGCCCATCATTGTGAATAAGAGTTTTTTTTTATATTCTCTCTTTCTCTCTCTGCTTCTTTTTGTAGTTGTCGTCGTGAGATAGAAGTGTTAAGCTCTGTTTTGAATCATTAATACAGACAATTGACGTGGACCAGGAACATCAAACAGAAGTCATCGCTCTTTCCACGTTTTTATAAGTGAGTCACGAAAAAATTCTCATTCCGTGACTCACTTATAAAAACGTGGAAAGAGCGATGTCTTCTATTTGATGTTCTTGGTCCACGTCACTTGTCTGTATTAATTATTCATTCGCCTCCTAGTTATTTGTTCAGTTGCTGCGTACCATCCTTGATGAATCCCCAGCATTGTGCGGGGCCCCAAGAAGCAACCTGCCAAGTGGCTTGGCAGTTAGTCGTATGTGAGTATGGAGGAATTAGAGGTCGCTGTGGTGCAGTGGAAGCATGTCCGGCGCGTAACTGGAAGACCCTGGGTTCGATTCCCGGTGGCGGCCGATAAGAATTTTTCTGTGACTCACTTATAAAAACATGGAAAGAGCGATGACTTCTGTTTGATGTCTGTTTTGAATCACCAGCCTGTTTTAGGTATAACATCAAACTGTTATTGCTGATACATTTTTATAATCGCAAAAGCGATTAAGAACCTGATAGTTTAATATCATCTGGCCGTTATTTCTCGTACCCAGACATTTTAATCTATGTGGTAATAAATTCACATATAATACAGGCTTTTATAAAAGTACGTATATAAGACCACCTATATATTTTTTTTCAATTTTTACAGGAATATTTAAACATTCTTCTTCTTGGTTATTCAGTCCAAGGAATGGTTGTTCAGTAGATGTACTCTGTCACTCCATTCTCTGGTCTTTGAGTGATTGTGTCACAAAACTATTCCTTGGCCGTCGTCTTCCTCTTTTGCCTTGAATTTTCCCTTCCAAAACTTCAGAATCGGACCTCCATGGCGCAGTGTGTCCCCCATATTGTGTTTCACATATTTGGAAGATATATTTCTAAAAAATAGATACAGATCATATTGACTTAAAAGACTCAAATAATTTGTTGGATGTATCAGGAAAACTAGTTGAAATCGCCAACGTTCTTTAAGTGGACTTTCTTCGTGTGACTTATTTGGTGGTTGGTAACTTTGAACATATGTCACCATATTAAAAATAGTGAGACAAAAATTTCGCAATTAGAGTGTGCTGTATCTTTCGCGTTTTCGTGTGCATTGCCATACGTTCAACACTCATGTTTTGCGTGTACTTCAGACCATATTGCATCATTAATTTTTTCTTAAAGTGAAGGTGTCAGTTTTCTGTACTATACAAGGTATAGCAAGTAGTTCAGAATTCGGAAGAATCGCCAAGAAGGAATTGTGCTTTTTGGCATTTGTTCTGTTGATGGTGTGGTGAGTTAGGTGTGGTGTGGTGTGAATCCTGGGGTTCTCTATCACTCTGTCCACGTTCATTTCGTCCACAGTTCATTTTCGCCGATGATCCATTACATTATGACCAACCCCAGCCTAGAGAAATGAGCACGCCTGAAGACCGAACGGTGGCTCAGGTGAAGTTCACAGAGCATATATATACAACCCGAGGAGCGGCTTTCGGTTAGTAGGGTGTTTGGGGTCAGAATGGGAAAAAGGTGCCGATTTATCGGAGTTTGATAAAGGACAAATTGTGATGACACGGCACCTCGGAACTACGATCTCCGGAAACGGCGTGGCTTGTGGGTTGTTCATGTGCCGCTGTAGTGAGTACGAATTAAAAGTGGTGCACAGATGGCCAAATGACGAACCGTTGCCCAGCCGTGTGTCGTCCGCAGGTTATTGATGCCAGAGGGGAACGAGACTATCACGCATGGTTCACAGCGACCGCAGGGCCACAGTGTGACAAATCCCCCCGCAGCTGCAACAGTGGTTATCAGGGCAATGTGTCACAACACACAGTTTGTCGCAGCCTTCTGCGCATGGGCCTGCGTAGCCGAAGACTCAGCCGGGTCCCCATGCTCACTGCACGTCACCGCCAACAGTGCATGAAATGGGCCCAAGATCACAGAGATTGGACCGTGGATGAGTGGAAGAAAGTGGCCTGGTCTGAGGAATCAAGATTCCTGGTGCATCACGTAGACGGCCGAGCGCGGATACGCCGATTACCAACGGAGGCTATGGCACCTGGATGCACTGTTGGGCGGAAACAGGCTGCCGGTGGCGGTGTTAGGCTGTGGGCGATGTTTTCTTGGGACACTTTAGGCCCCATTATGCTAATAGCACAATCCCTGACAGCTGTTAGGTATCTGAACATCATTGCGGACCAAGTTCACCCATTCATGCAACTGTGTTCCCTGCTGGTGATGGCTATTATCAACAGGATAATGCGCTATGCCACACTGCCAAAATCGTCAAGGAGTGGTTCGAGAAACATGCTGGTGACTTTCTGTTAATACCCTGGCCTCCAAATTCACCCAATCGAACATTTGTGGTTAGATTTGGAAAAGCGAGTTCCGGCTAAATCACCATCACCCCGAAATGTACGGGAACTGGAGGACCTGCTGTTGACATTATGGTACCAGATACCCCAGGATACCTATCGCCACCTCATCGAATCGATGCCTCGCCGAGTGGCCGCTGTTTTGCGGGCTAACGGGGGTGCTACAGCTTATTAGGTTGGTGGTCATAATGAAATGCCTCATCGGTGAAGTCCATTGTTCATTTAGTCCACCTCTCACTTTGTCCACATTCATTTCGTCCTCAGAATGGATGAAATGCCGTGGAAACTTCGAATAAAATGTAACTATTTTTAATGTTATTTAAAACAAAACGAAGAACTTAACTTCGAAGAGCTTTTTAACTGTTTTGTGTGGTACGATGCCGATCACTATGACATAAATCAATGTTTATTCCAACGGCCATAAGTATGTTGAATTGAAGATGGAAATTTCTGACCCACTTTCTGCGTTATGTAAAACTTCTATTTGCTTCTCACACCGCAAATTCACAGTAAATATCAATCTAAACTTTTTGTTCGCCATTGTACTTTTATGAATTTTTCTCATGTTAAATAGCTATGGCGCATATAGAGAGCATTATACTTCATTCTTATGAATATTAGTAATACGGAAATTATAAACAATAAATCAAATTAAAAAATAAATGTACTGAACAGCTAAGAGCTATATGAAAGCAATATACAAGATGTATTTCAAAACCTCAAACGATTTTTGTAAAACTCAAATTTATGTTATAGTGATTGACATCGTACCACCCAAAGAGTTTAAAAGCTCTTCAAAGTTCAGTTCCTAGTTTTACTTTAAATAACGTTTAAAATCGTTGTTATACTCGAAAAATCCGGGGAAAAATAGCATGTAAGCAATGTCCGTAGATTTTTTTTTTTTTTGATTGGAGGTTTAACGACCACCGTGAGTAAATCAATCGGCTATAAGCAGTCGTCCGTCCCTAATTTAGGGCCACTGGTTCCAGGGAAGCGCGAGAGCCAGTGCCGTAAGACAAACACAACATCCATGCCTCACTGGGATTCGAACCCGAACCCTTTCTGGGCGAATGATCAGAAGCCATCGCTTCGGCCTTCCAAATTTGTATTAAACGGAAAAAATAGTTGAAAACTCTGCCGCTAGGAGAACATTGACGCTGCAGACACAAGAAAAGAAGAGAGACGTGCGTGAATTTACTTGCTATTGACAGCAGAAACGTTTCAGGACAAATCTGCTCAATACGAGCAACTATGGATGTTCTACCACAGGTGATCCTCGCAGCAATAACTACCGCCGTGTTCTCAACACCACATTGAGTCCTTACCAAGACGTGTGGATGCTGTTGTGAAGGGAAAAATTTGGAGCAATACGTTATTAGGTAGGTGTATATTTTGATTTGTCATTTAAGTTTATGAAAGCTCTTCTGAGCAATGTCCACGATGGTAGCAACAAAAGATGCACAGAGCAGCTGCTATTGCC
Source organism: Macrothele yani (assembly GCA_039090855.1). NCBI lineage: Eukaryota > Metazoa > Arthropoda > Arachnida > Araneae > Macrothelidae > Macrothele > Macrothele yani. The sequence goes on from CM076996.1 coordinate 125,314,069, forward strand.
ATTGGGAAAGGCTTTGGAATAAAAAAATGAGTGCTGGATTGTTGATCATGTGAACTGCTATCTGCACAACATATTGATAGGCTTTAAAGTTTATTTAGGAGCTCTACTAGTAAAACGGGAGAAACATTCCAAAGCTAAACTAACATGACTTACATAAAATCAAAAATTGTGCGGATAAATTGCCATTTAGATCGCAAGAGGAATTCTAGTGCTTTTTAAGGCAGATTTAGGCGATTAAAAAATTCGCCCATGGCGAAGCAAGTGGAAGAAAATATAATATTTCGATCTAGAACTGACAGAGAAGGGCTCCTTGTGAAAGAGCTACTTGGCGTGGAAAGAGGAAGGAAATTTATATCTTTTTTTTTTTTTTTTACGGCTTACAATACGGAGCTGGGTTTTGAAAGAAACGTCACGAGGTTGTTCATACCACTCTTCATCCCCCCCCCAACGATAAATTATTTCATTATCGTAGTTCAAGGATAAGGCAACACTGCAGCTAATCGCTGGTGTTCTTTAACACGATGTGAACAACCCAGAGTATGAGACAATTGGGGGAAAATATACAAAAGACTGAACTGAATTCGCCATAAAGGAAAGTATGTCAGCGAAAAAGAAAATGAGGGAACCTGACAAAGTTAATTCCCGAGGCAATTTTACATTAAGGAAGAATCAATCCGAATGTCTGCCATCAACAAAAATACGTATGCAACCCACCAGAAAGAAAGTTACAGAATCAGTGACAAAATGCAGAATGAAGACCACAAGAGTTCATTTAACAGACCATTTTTTTCTTATTTTTTTTTTTTGTGATTGGAGATTTGACGATCATTGTGAGCAACTCAGTGGGCTATAAGCGTCGCCCATCCCTAATTTAGGGTCACTGATTCCAGGGAAGGGAGAGAGCCAGTGACGTAAGACATACACAACATCCATGCCTCACCGGGATTCGATCCCGGAAACCATCGCTTAGACCACTGCTTAACAGACTTCAATGCTAGAATTTGTATGGAGCCTTGGTAGTAAGAGTGCCACAACCTGAGTTCCACTAAATCCTTTCCAGAATGGTTTCACAAACGTTGACTTAAATATCGTTTGCAGACAGATTTAAATCAAAATAGTCTTCAGTAAGCTTGACAAATCCTAGAAAAGAATGCAGTTGAATCCCAAACAAAGATTTTCTTTTGAATACTATGAATGTTTCCCGTCAGTAGTAAAGTATATAAATATCAAGTAAAAAAATTCGATGTAACGACAACGGGTAACGGTGCGTCATTGTCAAAACCATTATTGGAATCTGATCTTGCCTCATGCTGTTCCATGAAGTGACTCAACAATCCCTACTAAACTATTACCGAACATTATTTCGTCACGTTTTACATAAACGTAGTGATATCTCATTGCAATCTGCGTAAATTACGAGAACCTGATACTAAATATAATAAAAGCCATTACAAAAATGTATTTTGATCCTATGCGTCTTTTCCAACAGTAGTAAAGTATGTGTCGTAGCGAAATTTGGCTTCCTGTCGACCCTCGCCCAGTAGGAAGGAGTTACCTTCTGTTGACAAAAGCTTTAAAATTATGTATAACACGATGGGGTTTAATTTGTAGATATTCTAGACTAAACGTTACCAATCCCTCCAATAACACCCTTGAGATTCAGCTTATCGTTCTATCTTGAGATCAGATTTTAGCTTGCGCATGAGCAAATGGATGTTCGTAGCTAAATTTCATCGGTGTCAGGGTAGTTTCTTACCTTCGTCTAAATCAGGATAATATATAATAATAATAAATATTGTTTTTGAAAAACTAAACAGTCGAAATACTTACTATTGCCCCCGCCATAGTTTAGTAAATATTTATTTTTATGACACACATCTTCTTTCATTGGTTTTACGACCATAACATTAATCCACATACCTAAATACAGAGGGTGAGTCGAAAGTTTTGCAATATTTGGATCACTTTATGGCTTCATACGTACCTTTACGACGAAAGATGATTAGCATTCAAAGTACAGGCCATCGTGATGCACCGTCTTTAGCCATCTGTCTGCCAGTTCTTTGATTCTACAGAGGGTGAGTCGAAAGTGTTGCAATATTTGGATCACTTCAGGTCTTCCATACTTACCATTACGATGAAAGCTGACTAGCATTCAAAGTATAGGCCATCGTGTTGCACCGTCTTTAGACATCTGTCTGCTAGTTCTTCGATTCTACAGAGGGTGAGTCGAAACGTTTGCAATATTTGGATCACTTCAGGTCTTCCATACTTACCATTACGATGAAAGCTGACTAGCATTCAAAGTATAGGCTATCGTGTTGCACCGTCTTTAGCCATCTGTCTGCCAGTTCTTTGATTCTACAGAGAGTGAGTCGAAAGTTTTGCAATATTTGGATCACTTTAGGTCTTCATACGTACCTTTACGACGAAAGCTGACTAGCATTCAAAATGTAGGCCATCGTGTTGCACCATCTGGTACCACCGCGGAATCGAAGTCTGCCAGTTCTTCGATTCCGCGGTGGTACCAATTCTTATCCTCCGAGGCGAAGACTCCTTCACCCCAGCTACCACCACCTCCTGGTTGTTGAAGTGCCGTTCGCGAAGGAAGTGGGCCATGGACCGTAACAAGTAATGATCCGACGGGGCAAGGTACGGACTATATGCTGGGTGTGGCATCACCTCGATGCCTTCAAATTCTTGTAGTTTTGTCTTGGTCGTTCGCTCGGTAGGAGGCAGAGAGTTGTCGTGCTGTAGGAGAGCGTGCTTTCTCTTCACCAGTACCGAGAAAGTCTCCAAAACGGCATACATCCTCTTCAGCTGTTCAGAGTAAAGGTTGGAGTTGATGGTCCGACAGTATGGAACGAATTCGTAATGGATTATTCCCTCGAAATTCCACCAGACGCAGAGCATCACTTTGTGCTGGAAGCGCCCAAGTTTAGTAACAGGTTTTGGAAGCTGGCCCGGGCTGAACCACTGTCGTTGTGTGTTAGGATTACGGAAATAGACTCACGTTTCATCGTACGTAAAAATTCTCTTGATGAAACGTACATCGCGCGGATTTCCTAGAAGTTTCGTGCACACTTCCACTCTACGGTTTGCTTCAGCTGGCGTCAACTTGTGAGGGACAATGCGGCAGCTCTTGCCGAGGTCCTGAAGGTGATGATCCACGGTGGTCTGTGATATGCCCAGCTCGCCTGATAATCTCAGAGTGCTGATTGTCGGATTTGCCTCAACGGCCTGACGCATGGCCTCAGAAGCCACGGTTCGCGGCCTACCTGACCTTGGCTGATCGTCGAGGTTTCTGCCACCTGAGCGAAATTTCTTGAACCACCTTGTTGCGGTGCTGTGGTTCACGGAACCTTCCCCTTTCGCATGACAAATGTTTCATGTTGCTTGAGAAGCGTTATGGCAGAGTTCAAACACGTTAAAGCAAAAGTTCCCTAATTAGCCGGTTGTGGCTGTTCATCTTTTAGGCGTCCCAACCACTGACAGAACGACGACATGCAATTCTCTTCACAGCAACGACTATCCCTTTATACTGACTGTAGTGCGCGACTTGTACTAGTTTAAACACGTGGCATACCCGCCGAAGCACATGCGTTTATACAAATATTGCAAAATTTTCTACTTATCCCCTGTACCACTTAATGTCAGGAATTAACGAACCTTATTGTTATGATTTAATTCCACTTAGTATGTACCGGACTGTGGGCTCGGTGTGGTCATGAGTGATGCGAATAAATGCTATGTGTTGAACGTAAATAAATGTATGCACTCGCATCACTCGATGTATATTCCACATCCACAAAGATCTTAGCATGCGAAAGATGCATAGCATAAATTATCCACAAAGAGTTCCACGGTACTCTTTTTCGCAGCGAGCCAGAAAAGATGCATATGCAAGCTTTCTCTATAACTGTGACCAAAAGAGATCTCATTACCGCAACGCTAAATTTGAGGGACAGGACTTTATGTTGAACATGCGTAAATTTCCAAGTTGTTGGATTGATTACTGTTCAAAGAGACAACTTGAGTAGGATAATAAAGTAGGTGATAGTTTCCGTGCACAAGATTCCAGAACAACAGGTACCATGTATTCTACTTGTGTTAAGACGGTGAAAAACTAATACGGCAAAATGGCATGTATTTCCGGAAATGCTGCTTACCGTATCATTCAGGATAAAGTTCTCAACAAATCAGGAGGAAAGGAGGTTAACTTTTCCATTAGGACAATTTAGATTTAGACCGATGCGATAACTGATGCAAGAAGGAGGAAACATTCCAATCAACAGCTTCCTCAAGAGACTGAAATGAACAACAACCGTCTAAACAGGCTATAATCTCACTTAAAATAATATACCTATATTAGTAATCCGAATTTCTTGGCGTAGATTATAAATCAAAGTTTCCAAGCTTTCACACATCAGCCAGATGGTTTTTTCAAGGAAGGTAGACAGCAAACTGAATAATAGAACGCTTCAACAATTTGAACGCGGTGACTTGACTTGACAATAAACGAACAGATGCTAAGTAATTATTCATTTAAAGACCCGAGGCGTCATGTTCGTTTAGCACGCGGAATCGTGGAATGAAAACAAAAGGCATTAATTATTTGAAGAACTGGTTCCAAACTCGTGGCAACTCCAGCGAGACTGTCATTGCATGATTCGCTTTTGGTGATGATCTCCAAAGTTTCGCGAATGGCAGATTTTGGGGTAGAGTAGGAAGCTAATTTCTTTAAGTCATCCCACATAGGAGTAGCAGACTTGAACTGGACCTCTCTGGATAGGGCCGCTGTTACTTTAACATTCTTTATGACTTTTTTTTTTTTTTTTTTTTTTTGGAGGTTTATTAACGACCACCGTGAGCAACTCAATGGGCTATAAGCAGTCGCCCGTCCCTAATTTAGGGTCACTGGTTTAGGGAAGGGAGAGAGCCAGTGCCGTAAGACAAACACAACATCCATGCCTCACCGGGATTCGAACCCGGACCCCTTACGGACGAATGATCAGAGGCCAGCGCCTTAGACCACTGCGCGACCGGGGCGGCGACCTTTTTTATGCTCGTTGATTCTAGTTCTAAATGAGCGTTTGGTCTTTCCAATGTAGTATCGCTTGGAGCCGTCCGGATATTATAGGAGAGATAGCATAAACACTTGCCTCATTGGAAAGCGGGGTCTTGTCAGTTTCCTGAAGCATGGCATATAAAGATGTCGGAGACCCGATGCCAACAGCGAGGTTCATCTTCTTGAGCTGATAAGAAATATTTAGTATGTAGGGAATTGCGCCCAGTTAGCTTAGTTGCGGCATAGAAAGATTAATATAACTGGTGTTTTTTTTTCTTGATTGAAGGTTTAACGACCGCCGTGAGCAACTCAAGGGGTATAAGCAGTCGCCGTCTCTAATTTAGGGTAACTTGTTCCAGGGAAGGAGAGAGAGCCAGTGCCGTAAGACAAACACAACATCCATGTCTCACCGGGAATCGAACCCGGACCCTTCACGGACGAATGATCATAAGCCAACACTTAGACCACTGCGCCACCGGGGCGGTTGACTGGTTCTGACTTTCTCGATATAGCTATGTACCAGGTCCGGGCGCATCCTGACTCGGTGGCCAATTCAGTAACGTTCTTTAATTCAAGTTTTCTAGAAAGAACATCGTAGGAGACTGCAAAGGCTTTTCTGATTCGAGAACTGAAGAAGGCTGTCTTGTAATCTGCAGAGCAGAATGAGCTGCGGGCATCAGAATCTGTTTTTCGAAGCATCTCTTTGTTTATTGTAAAGTCACCGCATTCAAATTGTTGAAGCGTTCTGTTATTCGGTTTTCTGTCAACCTTTCTTGAAAAAGCCATCTTGTTAATGTGCGAAAGCTTTGAAGCTTTAATTTATAATCTACGCCAAGAAATTCGGATTATTAATATAAACTAATGTTTGAGAAAATTGCACCACCATGAAGGAATGATGGTAATCACGTGAAACTTACAGGATATGCAGAGCACGGTAGGACATGCAAATGATTAGAAGTGCAGAGTCATTGCTCATGTATAGGCCCGGAAGCGCCGTCTGAACAGTCGAGGGAGGGAGGGAGGGATATAAAGAGGGCTGTTTAGGATACACACAAGTAATGCCGCGCGGACAGCGAGTTGTAAAAGGGTCTCCAGGATTCAAAAATGTCCCGGCGGCGACGAAGGGCGCAATATCACCATACGACAGAGTTTCGACGGGGACAAATGAATGGTCTGCGTGAAAGCGCATTTTCGTACCGCGACATTGCGGCTCGGACGGGACATCCCCACGACAGTGATGCGCGTGTGTCGGCAGTGGACCGAGGAAGAACAGGGTGCATCGATAATCCGGCAGTTGACCGAGAAATGTGACGACACCGCTGGATGACCGACACCTCATCCGCATGGCAGTGACTAAACGTTCCGCATCTTTGCAAGTGTTAGCACAACAGTGGAGTACTGCAACAGGTGTGGGATTGTCCGCCTCCACAGTTCGACGCCGTCTGCTGCACAGAGGATCCCTTTGACCCTGTACCATGGACGCCTCAGGCTGGAATGGGGTTTTCAATACAGACAATGACGTGCTGATTGGTAACGTGTTTTCGGACGAGTCCCGATTCAGCTTGGACTACCATGATGACCGCATACACATGAGACAGTATTGCGGTGAGCGCTTCTTCCAGCATGCATTGTCGAGCGTCATACGGGCCGAACGGCAAGTGTGATGGTGTGAGATGCCGTTGGGTACTATTCGCGATCTCGGCTGCTACGACTTGAGAGCAATCAACAGCGACCCCTACATCAGAGAAGTTGTACAGGCAGAAGTCATACCCTTTCTTCAGAGCACTCCTGGCGCTATATTCCAGAAGGACGATGCGCAACTACATGTTGTCAGGAACGTTCAAAGCCCTCTTCGCAGCACAGAAAATACTGCTTCTTCCCTGGCCTGCACGTTCGCCAGAAATGTCGCCTATTGAACATGTCTGGGATAGGATCACTGCAACTGGCCCATCAAAGTTCTCCAGCGGTCAGTACCAATGATCTGAGGACTTGCATACATGCCGCCTGGCAAGCAATTACCCAGGATACCATCCAACTCCTTTTCGATTCAATGTCACGCCGTCTAGAAGCTTTTATTGCAGCTCGCGGAGGCTTCACAAGATATTGAGTTTTGAGGGTAAAAATTGTTGTATTGTTCTGAAAATTAAATCACTTATGTACAGTCATATCAGTTATGTGTGATATAACTTTCATTTGAATCATATGGTTCCTTCTTGGTGTTGAAATTTTCCCAGACAGTAGTGTAGTTATACTATTTTAAGTGTAATTGGTGTACAGTTCTTTTTTATTAGTTATACACAGTGCGTCAAAGAATTTTTAAGACTGGCGCTAGATTTCAGCCTACGGTGACCGCCACCAGTGTAATCGCGAATGTGTTATAAACCTTGACCATCTGCTGGATTTCTGCCAAAAGAACTGAGCAGTTGTTAAAGTAACTCAAACGAAACGGCCGTTCATTAGAGAAGTAAATTTTTTTTCATGTTGAATTATTAAGATGGAACAAAGGGATGTTATTAAATTTAACGCAAAACTTGGTAAAAGTGCCTCGGAAACGTACCAAATGATGAAACAAGTTTACGGTGAGTTTTGTTTAAGTAGATCAAATGTTTTCCTGTGGCACAAACGTTTTTTGGACGGAAGAGATACGCTAGAAAATGATAAGCATACCGGAAGACCATGTTCATCTAGGACACCTGAGATTATTGAAAAAGTGCGTGATTTCGTGGCAAACAATCGATCTGCGTCACTAAGAATGATGGAAGAGTCTTTAAACATCAACAAAGAAACGATTCGAACCATCCTGCATGAAGATTTGGGCAAAACAAAAGTCTGTGCTAAATTTGTTCCACACACGTTAACCAATGAACAAAAATCAAGGAGAAGTGCACATTGCAGAGACATCATTTCAGCCGCTGAAAATGATCCAAACTTCTTAAAATCGATTGTTACAGGTGATGAAACATGGTGTTTTCAATATGATCCTAAAACAAAGCGACAAAGTGCAGAATGGAAGTCAAAAAACTCACCACAAGCCAAAAAAACAAGAAAAGTTCCATCGAAAATCAAAACAATGCTCATTACATTCTTCGATAGTAGGGGTATTATCCACAAAGAATTTGTTCCAAGTTGACAAACAATTACTGGTGAGTTTTATTTAAATGTTTTGAGGCGTTTGATGGGCAGAATTCGTCGCATTCGTCCAGAATATCGGGATGAAAACAGTTGGTGTTTGTTGCACGATTATGCACACAGTCACACCTCACTTCTTGTTTGTAGATTTTTTGTGAAAAATAACGTCTGTGTGTTGTATCATCCACCGTATTCGCCTGATTTAGCACCCTGCGACTTTTCCTTATTCCCAAAACTTAAAATGACGTTAAAAGGGTGTAATTTTGATGATATTTCGACCATACAAGCAGCTTCGACGTGTGCTTTGGAGGCAATTCCGCAAAGTGAACTGGAACAGGCATTCGAATCATTAAATCGCTGTAACAACTGTATTGAAGCCGGAGGGACTTATTTTGAATAAGAAACCAAAACAAATTATAAATTCTTGTTTCTATTTCATTTTACAGACCCAGTCTTAAAAATTCTTTGCCACACTGTGTATAATCCCAAATCTAATCGAAATTTATTTTAGTTTGATCAGTCGTTTGTCTGCCCTTATTGCGAACTTCAGGGAATGTTACGCGTGATTCAGGAGATTTGTAGATTCCCAGTAGCCAATTTTCTTTTTGAACCACGGCCTGGAAGTAAGTTATGGTATCAAATTTTGTTTTCTCCCTTGTTAGAAATGTCATAGGTGGGAGTGAAGGAAAGTTTCCATTCGAACAAATAATACACCGTTAAAGTCCTGGCCGGTGTATCAATGGATGAGACGCAAACATGGAACCACGTTATAGTTAAGTGACCGAGCTCACCATGATTATGATAAAGGTAATCAACGATACTCTTCGTTTACAACTTAACTATATTTATCCTACAAAATGAAATGTAGATCACATCATGAGCTAAAATATTACACGTTTATACAAGGTGTCCCACTCGCTACCGAACCCGGCATTTCTTTAATAATATTAACACCAATGAAGATATTGCAACGAAATTTGAAGTGGACTTACCTCATTTCATGGGAAATGCGATGACATCACAACATGTGCTGGAAGTGCCCACCATTTGCATCCAGACAGCATTGAATCCGGCGCTGTCTGCCAGCCACCGGAGTGTTCCTTAGTGGCAGACACATTCCTAAGTGTGGAGCCACTGAGGAACAGTCCGCCAGCCAGCCGGACGCGCCTCTCTGTTGCTTTGTTATGCCATTTCGCTGAGCGTGTCTACCCAATACGGTTGTTGATAGTGAGTGCTCGTGGCTGTTCGCGTACGTGTCAAAATGTATCGGTATACTCTGGAGGAGCGAGTGCTTATTGTTCACACTTATTGGAAAACAGAATCGATAAAGTCTTGTCAACAGCAATTCCTGGAGAGGTTTGCAAGCAGACATCCTCCGAGCAAGTCCACCATTTGGGCATTCTCGAAGAAATTGGAAACCAAGGGGACTTTATTGGACAACCCTCTAATGGATATTTTTCTTCTATTTTCACTGACAAAGCATGGTTCCACTCCGGTGGCTAGCTAAACGTCAGAAGTGCCGAGCATAGTAAGCTGAAAATCTACACAGACTAGAGATTAGACTGGCTGGGCCAGAGTCCGAAATCCTGAGCCCGAGCGTGCTACGAATAGCATATTAATTACATCTCGAGCGGGATTCTTTTTTATGTTAAAGTACAGAGTCTTTTCAGTTTTTTCCTTCTGAGTTTTAAGAAGAGGAATCAGCTTTTTTCCTGCAGTGTATCCGTGAATCCCGATTGCATGGGAAGGGAATTGATATGTCACTGTGCGATAGTTTAAGTGCTTCTTAAGAGAGTAATTATCCTAGGAAAGTAGTAAGTCCAGCGGCTCACAGTACTTCTGTGTGCAACTGTATGTACAGAGAAAATTCTTTCTGTATTAGTTACTTGGGTGTATAAGAAGCCAAAAAAAAAAAAAAAAAAAAAAAAAAAACGTTGGGTGGACACCCCCCCCTCCACGTTTTCTTAGTATGACGTAATTCAAGATGGCCGCCATCATTCCACTTGCCTTCTTTCTTGATTGGAGGTTTAACGACCACCGTGAGCAACTCAATGGGCTATAAGCAGTCGCCCGTCCTTAATTTAGGCTCACTGGTTCCAGGGAAGGGAGAGAACCAGTGCCGTAAGACAAACACAACATCCATGCCTCACCGGGATTCGAACCCGGACCCCTTATGGACGAATGATCAGAGGCCAGCGCCTTAGACCACTGCGCCACCGGGGCGGCTCCACTTGCCTTCTGTTAAAGTAAGCGTTTTAGAAAAAACGGCAAGTTTTATTGAAAAAAAGTTTAAAGATAAAATGTTCACCGTTCAATCGTCTACAAATTTGCTTCTAACTATTTTCTTGATTTCTTAAACCATTATCCCAGAAAACTTACCTTTTAATATTGTAGTACGGGAAATGTTTGTTTGCGTACTCTTACAACGCAAATCCCTGGATTTTAGCTCCTTCTTTAGTACAAAAGTGGTACTGAGTTTTTTAGGAGAAATATTAGGTATTTAATTTTGCCTCCTTAATGTTTAAACCGTTGTTATAAGAGTGGAGCATCAGATATTTTCATTGAAAGTGGCGTATTGCGTGTTAATGCGACGGAATCTGTCCTCAGTGGAAAGAATTACGTAAGAGGTGTTAAGGCTATTTTCATTCTTGATGAAGCCTTCCTCCGCCTTCAAGTACTGGCATTCTTTAAAACAAATGAAGCTGAATATTATGCTGGACAAATACAACTGCAAAAACTTCAGGATAGCTTTTCCACAAAAGATTATGCAATGCTCAGAGCAACATTTGATGACATTGATGTTGAGCACCTTATTTCAGACGTTCAGGATTTTGTTGTCACAGGTCGGGAATCATCAAAACAGTTTTTGTACTGTGATAACTTCAGAATATTTGTATCCTTACTGAGAAACTTAATACGATCTGACCGAGAGGGTTTATGGGATCTACATCTGGATACTGTTCAGAAGATTCAGCCTCTGTTTGCAGTCTTGGATTGTGTAAACTACCAACGCTGGAGCTCTCTTTACGTAGAAGACATGAGGAAATTACGTACTACTCATCCTGAAGTGTACGAAGCCTTCAAGAACGGTAAATATGTTGTAAAAAGGTTCAGTCATACCTTTTCAGCTGTTGGTGCCGATATGGCTCTCGAGCAAACGATTAATAGATCACAAAAAGGGTCATCTAGTGTAATTGGAATGACAAAGCAGAAGTAGTGTTTTGCTCAGTGGGATCTGACATACCATGAGGAACAAACATCGAAAAATCACTCAATCTGTATCAACAACATCTGACTTACTTTTTCGGTGCTCATGGTGTACGTGTGAGAGAGCACACCAACAACATGATTGGGACTATAGTACAGTATATATTGAAAAGACAAAACCCCCTTGAGTTATTTGGCAACACATCACTACATAACCTCGTAACACAGGTAGCAGTTGCTGACAAAACAAAAGAAAAATTGTTGAATGTGAGCAAATTAGGTACTGAACTTTACAAAACTTACAGATACCTGGTATGTTGAGAAGTCTGCACGTATCTGGGACCCAATAAATCGCACGAAGTTACCCACATTCGAAACTCAAAATAAATCAGAGAAAAAAAGGAAAATATGAGTTAAATAGAAATTATTTTAAGACTGCCACGAACAGAATACTTCAGATCGCTCCAGTTCGTGGGTATGAACTGGCACGTCTGTTTCAGTTATCAGATGTTTCAATGATTTTTGATGAGAATGGTCTTGTTAAAAGCAAAAAAAGTACTCTTATGCAGGAACTAGAAAGGACAGAGTGAAGACGCAAAAGCAGCTCAATTTCAGCCAGATGAAAGTACTTGTTTCATCATAGACGTTATGAACTGTTTGAAAAAGGTGGTAACAAAAGAAAAGAAAACGTTTGGTGATGTCGCCACTTCTTACTCGACGTTAACATCATCGCTCTCAGCTGGTGAGGTAGACCATATCTTTGATAGCTACCAAGAGTGTCCTCCTAAAGACAACGTCTGTCGAGGCAAAAAAGCAATGTCATAGTTGTGTCTAAAATATCATCAGAAGTTAATCTGCCAATTCAAATGGAAACTTTCTGGCCCTCATCATCAAACAAATTGTTACTACCAAACATATATAAGAACACTTTGAAAGCCTTGACGGTGACAAGACCTATTAGACGGATACACGTGTTAAGTGCATTCTCTGGTTCACCGGATGAAATTAGTTTCAACTGCATGGGTATTCAAAATGGTGTTGAAAAACCAATACGTACCATGGACAGATTTTTAATAGAAGAAGCAGACTTCAGGATGATGATCCATGGAGAGAACGCAGCAAATCAAGGACTAAAGAGAATCTTGTTTATAAATGCTGATACTGAGATCTTGGTCCTGGCTCTATTTCACTGAAAAAGGTTCCACACCCTAGGAATGAATGAATTGTGGCTAAGAACTGGCGTTGGTGACACAACAAGACTTGTTGCAATATATGTTAGCTGAGACACTGGGACAAGACATGTGCCACGCATTACCAGCACTTCATGTTTTTTCTGGTGCTGACTATACGAGCAAGTTTGGTACCAAAAAAGCTGCAGTTGCCTGTAACCCTGTGCAGTACTGAAAGAGTTTGGCATGTCACCACTGTCTGCAAAGCTCGACAGAATCATGTCACTTACCGAAGTGAAATGATTCTGTCTAGCACGTCAGTACTTAGTGCAATTCTTGAAAAAAAGGCTCGTGCTGCAAGACACTTGATGAGTTCAGGCTATGGAAGTACCTCCATGGGAAAAATATTTCTCTCGATGACCTACCTCCAACAAGTACCAGTGCACAGGGACATTTTAGTGCTTTCTTCCACACCTACCTAATGATACTTTGCCTCCACGAAGCACAAGAGACATTGGATCCACTTAAGTCCGGTTTTGAAATGACAGATAATGCCATCAAAGTACATTTTTCCACTACCAGACTACTACATTGGAGCTTGTACATGCATGAAGCGCGCCAGATCAAGTCGTGCTTGTAGGGACGCAGAAGTTCCATGTTGTTTGTTTTGCAAATGCAACAGTGTTGACATTGATAAAGTAGATTGTAGAAACCCATATTTAATTTAATGTTGTTGCTAAAGAAACAAACATTTTACTTAAAACGATAATGTAGATTGTCTTTTACATTTATAAGCCAAGGTGTTTAAATATTATAAAATTAGCACTGCTTTGTCTTGTATAGAATTTCTTTATAAATAATTATCAAAATGTTTTTAAGGATTTGCAAGTGCATATTTTTTACGTAATATGAATTAAACTAAGTGTACTTTATAAACAATTTCATTGAATATATGTTTCCCTCACTGTTAGTGTTAAATCTTCCTTAAGGAGAATATTTGCGTACTTCAGTATGAAAAGGTTACTTTCCTGGGATAATGGTTTGAGAAATCAAGAAAATAGTCAAGCAAATTTGTAGAGGATTGAACATCTTTTCTTTAAACATTTTTTCAATAAACACTTACTTTAAGAGAAGGCAAGTGGAATGATGGCGGCCATCTTGAATGATGTCATGCTGAAAAGACGTGGGGGATGGGGGTGGCTACCCAACTTTTATTTGCTTCTTATATACCCAAGTAACAAATACAGAAATAATTTTCTCTGTACATACAGTTGCACACAGAAGTGCTGTAGGCTGCAAGACTATAGGGGTTGAGGCAGGGGAAATAGAGATTAGGGAACTCCACCTTCGCGCAGACTCAGTAGAACGATCAGTTCAGTGGCCAGCTGAAATTGCCTTTGGACAAATCAGAGAAAACATCTATTAGCAGGTCTCAAAATTACCCAAGGAAAAAATTACTGTTTTTTTTAATATAATTAAGTTTTAGCAAATATTAAGTAAGCCGTGCTGTAATTTAAAGTTATTTTTATCGATGGGCAAATTTTCATCCTTGGGAATACATTAATTGCGCAGAAAATGTCTATAGACGTTTTTACCACTGAAAACACAGGGCAGATTTTTAAGTGGAAACTCCTTAAGAAGTAACTTCTCTATTTTATACAGCTGTCATCTGAAAGCTCTCAAATAATGTTATTGTTTGGATTGAGTTTTAAAGGATATACCCCGTATACTTCTTATTCAGTACTCAATCATGGCTACTGGGAGTGATCATTTGAGGTTAACTTCCTGAAGTGTCGTGAAGATCGAAGCGCAAAGAACATAGAGAGTTAATTAACGACTTAAACAAGACATCACAAGTATGTTTTGCGGACGAAGATATTTTGTACCAGAAAAATGGATAGCTGCGGATGGAAACTAAAACGGAAAAAGGATGTAGCGAGTGAAAAAAGTTAATGGGATCTTAACGAGCGCTCAACGATAGCTTTTGTTTTCTTAATGTAAAGTTGATGAATGTTGGTAAAAGATTTCTAAAAAGAAGGATCATTTCCGATTCCCGTTACAGTCATTTATTTTTGGCCAGATCTGAAAGCCACTTGTCCACTCGAAGCAGAACAACTTTCTGCCAGCTGGGTAGAAAAGTTTACCACTCTAGCTTCTCGCGACTTAGTAGTGGGTTCGAGTCGTTGTTCCGAGGTTCTAATTCGTTCCAGTCGTTAGGATTAGCTGTTCTAAATTAGGTCTCGTAATTCTAAGACAGTCAAGAAAAAAATGCCGTGCTTGTGATTTATGGAAGAGCGATTATTTTACACTGCGATGTTCATGAGTGGTCATTAAATTACTCCAGATAAAAACATTTGAATACATCATTAGGTCAAACTGAACTAGGACTGTAAAATACTCTTTTAAATTGCTGGATGAAAGTTCATGTTCGAAATGTGTTAAGTCATTATTCACAAGTGTCGGAACTTTTGCCCCGAGACCCAGTTTGCTCAGCTTAACTTCAAGCGTGAGATTAAATTATCAAATGTCTTCTAGGTTTAGGCATTAAAATCTAATTTACAGCTCACGTGAGAAGCATAAAGTCAACGAGAAATATCATTTTCAGATCATTACATGCATGAATTTGTACTGCGTTTCAAATCGTTAAGTTTTACTTGCGATGTTTTTCTTCTTGTAGCAATTTCCAACGCATTTGAAAATGAGGAACACAAGTTTGCCGTCTGTAGTACGATAAGTTAAAGCAAATTCCTAAAACTGCCGAATAAAACTCAATTTATTTACAATTTTAAAAACCTATTTACATAGCTAGCACTTTCGGGGCTCACATGGCCCCGTTTTCAAGCCCAAAAGTACCAGAACATATATAGGCATCGACTATATACTGTATAGTATTCGTGACTAAGGTGATATACGTCATAAAAATTATACAAATGATGCCCTTTACATTAAGAGAAAAAAGAAGTAATTAAAGTCCAAAAACAAATACAGAATATGTTCAAATAAGAGTCTCACCTAAGTGTGTCATGGGGGGAGCGACCATCTGTCTCCAGGGTCTTGGGAGTGAAATCGGAAAGTCCGTATTACAGTAGACATCGTAATATTTAAAAATAAATAGACTTCCCGAGAGAAAAATGGTATTCTTGTTAACAGCGGAGTTTAAAACTTTAGCATTTTGCCAGTCCGGTTTGTAGCCTTCCTGGTTGACTGCAAAGGTAAGGGCTGTGGTGACGTTTCCACTACGTAGAGAATATTGGTGCTTCCTTCAGTCTTATATTTAACGATCGAAGTGTCGAACCGATGTAAACCTTAGAGTCACGGTTTGGGTCTTCTGAGGTCAGAGGTATGGAGTAGACCCCCGGTTTGTTAAACATATTGACTTTATCACGGTCTCTACGAACTAGTGAGAAGATATTTCGGGTACAGATTCCAAAGGATAAATTATGTCGTTGACAGACTTTTTTCAAGTAAGGAACAATGTGTGGAATAAAATCCAATTTACCAATTGGTAAATTGGATTTTATTCCACATATTGTTCCTATATTGCATATTGTTCGACACCGTACTAATGTATGTCAACAAATGCTATGTTGTGTTTCTCTTCCAGGTATCCGGTGACTTTTGTCAATATAGTGAAACTAACCGCAACAGCTCTTTGTATCTGATACATGCCGCGGTATGACGTATATACTGTTTGTAAAAATTGCAACACCATGAAATACTGCTGGAACTAGCTTGCAACTTACAGGATATGTACAACAGGTTAGGACATACAAATGATTAAAATGTTAGTGAAAATTCGTATGCGGTTCTGGAGCAGAGCCCTCTGAACTGTTTGATCTTGGGTATAAAGAGCTGGCTCAAACGAGATTTGAAGAACCGACATTGAATCAAAAGGGTGTTTCAAAGAGCGGGACTCTGAACCCCTCTGGACTGTTTGGTTTTGGATATAAAAAGCTGGCTCTTTATATCCAAGACCTCGAGATCAGTGAAGAATCGAAAGGGTGTTTCTTGCGTCTCACTATTCCCCGTCACTGAAGAAGGTCGCATTACGTACGCCTAACGGACTTTGAGGAAGGAGTGTTGGGATAAGAGAAGCTGGATTTCCCTACCAGAAAATTGCACTCGTACGGGACGAAACTACAGTACAGTGATGCGAATGTGGCGTCAGTGGACAGATGAGTCTCTAATGCACATAAGTCCAGGAAATGGAACGCAAAATCGCAAGACTACACGGGATGGCAGACACCTCTAATGCCTGGCGACATCCACAGTGTTAACGCAGCAGTGGAGCACTCTTACAGGTCTGGCTTAGTCCTCCAGCACAGTTCAATGTGGTTTGCTTAACAGAGGTCTGGTCGCTAGCAGCTCATTCCTTAGACCCTCAAATACAGACGTTTCAGGCTGCAATGGGGTCTCAAACACAGGCATTGGCGCGTTGATTGGCAACAGTTAGTGTTTTCTGACGAGTCACGATTCAACTTGATGCACCACGTCAGTCGCATACGTGTTCGAAGTGATCGAAGTAAACGGCAACTTGCATTTTGTAGCGTCATACCGGCCCAGCGTCATGGTTTGGGACATCATTGGGTTCCATTCGCGATCTCACCTAATACGAATTGAGGGAACTCTCAACAGCCAACGATACGTCAGGGATGATTTAGAGGCAAAGGTGATACACTTTCTTCAGAGATGTCTTGGTGCTATATTCCATCAGGACTGCCACATATGACCCGGAATGTCCAAAACTTCTTCCATGCACAGCAGATAGAGCTCATTTCCTGGCCTGCACGTTCGCCGGATGTGTCCCTGATCGAACATGTCTGGGACATTGTAACTAAGCGACTGGCCGGTGAAGCTCCTCCACCAGTCATCGCAAATGAACTCTGGTCTCGCATAGAATCAGCCTAGTAGGCTATTCCCTAGGACGATATCAAAAACCTCTTCCATTCAATGCCACGCCGTGTAGAGAGTTGTTGCTCGAGGTAGCTTCGCACAATACCGAGTTTTGAAGCGAAAAAATCTTATATAGCTTTACAAATGTAATTACTCATCTCCTTCCTATAACATGAGGAATCTGAGATATAAATTTCATGTTCAAGAACACTTATCCTCTTAACTTGAGCGTATACACGTTCGCTCTAGGCTTATTTCAATACTGAACAAGCATCAAAGGTTGACTAACACCAGTGGCGGCTCGTGGCAACTGAAACAGGTGGGGCCAGTAGCCGAAGTCCACCAATGAAATAAAAAACTCATTATTAGGCCAACTATTCAGACCACCCCCCCAAGGTTCCTTTACTTTGCCTCTGTTTACCCCCTTGACTCAAAATAATGCCGAAATCAGGTAGGAATGTGTCAACTATTGTATTGCACACGAAAAAAATTTCCTCAGAATAGAATGAATTTGTGCTCTATTCTGAGGAAATTTAAGCACAACTAATCTATTCTGAGCAAAAATTTCCTCAGAATAGATTAGTTGTGCTTTGTGTTTCTTCAGATTTCTCAACTGAGGAATAATAATCACAGGATTCACAGGATAAAAAAATGTAGTGAAAAAATAATAACTCCAAATGTATGTAGGGAGGGAATGTTTCATGAATTTCGTCCCATATAGAATGAGTACCATACTACCATTTGCATTATTTGAAAGGTTTAACCTTTTTCTTAAAGAACTTGAGAAACCTAAAAACATATGTGCTCATGTGCAAATTATACTTACAGGTTTTCTCATTTATTTATTTAATTTTAACATAGAAAATCATCTTTATTAAAACTGAAATTAGTTCTGCAAAGCACTTTGTAAACTTCATACTCTTGGAAACTCAAATTCTTGGGCTGATAAGCACGAGTTCTTTTAAGTGAAGCTTTTCGACTCAAATTCTTGGGGTGATAAGCACTGAGTTTTTTAAATGAAGTTTTCTTACAGATTTAAAGCAAAGAACGGAGATATTAACAAAATATCCACTCCATTCATTCTACTCGACAAGCAAAAAAGTCCCGACACGAAGGAACAACACATCACCGAGAGAGATACACACAGAAAAAAACAACTAACTGAACTTTGCTTCGGCATTTGAAAATCTTCGCCCTCTGTCAACCCACGGCGTTAAGGAAATGAATACTCTCCCGGCCAATCAAATTAGCGCGGGGCCAGATAGATCTGGCCCCACAGCTTTTTCCACACGCCGTTAAGACAGTGTTGTATGTAGGTCTTCATACTGAATGAGACGGGGAGGAAATCGTCTTCTCTTTGCTTGCGTAGTGATGTTACTGGGGCCTGTTGGAGCTGGCCCCAAAAACCTCACACTCTGAACGTGATCTCTTTCATCAGGGAATGGTTTTTCGTTTTTGAAGGAAACTTTTCCCTTAAGTAATGGTTTCTGAAGGGAAAGGTTTATCACCATGTAGTTAAGAGAGAGAATAATAATCAGGGCAAAAAAAATATTTCTAAAAATAGAAATTTTTAGGTGGGGCCCGGCCCCTCTGGCCCCTAATGACGAACCGCCCCTGACTAACACAGATTACTAACGGAAGCTGGTTTTAGCATCATACCATCAACGTGACTTCAGTAACATTACGTGAAAAGCATACCTTAATACATTGGTTGATAGACTCGCTGCGATAAGATTGCTTCTCGAAGAATGAACACATCAGTTCTTATTCTCTAGCTCTCGATTACCTAATTGCACTTTGACCTGATGTCAGGTGTTACCAAAGTGAGATTCGTCAAATCGGGAATCCGTGTAGAAAAGCGTGTAACAAGTTGACATAGAAATACAGGAACCAAAAAGGAAGGTTAAATTAGTATATACGTCACATAACAAAGAACCAATACAGCTATTTTCACCATCAGTCAATGAGTGGAAATTTGGCGTCCCAGAAAGATGTGCGGATTTCAGTTTTTTTAGATTTCGGATAAGGGATTGCGCATCTTCGTAGAAGGGGTAGAACCAGAATGGTAGAGCAGACATGCTTCTCTCGGGACTCGTACTCAAGCCTTCGGTGTGATGAGAAGTTTGTTTCCTAACCGTTCAGCCACCGAGAAACACTGAATGTTCAGTGTTGTACAATGAAAAAAAAACACTGCTTCCATGTGATTACGCGATACCTACAACATTCCCCTTCAGATTTTTAAATCTTCTCCAGTACTATCCACTCGGCTCTTTCCACTGTTCCTCTCACACCGCCTCGTACACAACCTTCCCACAAAATCATCTATGGTCATCCTAAAGGTCTCACGCTCCTGGGTCTATAGCAAATCACAAGTCCAGCGAATCTTATCTCATGGCATTCTAGTCACAGTCACATGTCCACCCATCTACAGTCACTTGGCCTTCATTACTTAAATTAATTTTTTTCCCCCACATTTAAAGTTAAAGTTCTTAATTATGCCTTTCCTACTCACCAACTTCAGTGCCAAATATAGGACCATACACCGTTGAAACCTACCTAATAAGCTGTAGGACCCTCTTTAGCCCACAAAGCAGCTGCCACCCAGAGAGGCATCGATTCGATGAGGCGTTACACTCTTCAGTATTTTCCTTTTAAAGATTATAGTTAGCTTCATACCGTATTCCATGCAGTTAGACAGGGTACATTGTCAGTGCCGCACCCAGGATTTCGACAAGGATGGGAAAGGGGGTCCAGAAAATATCTTCTTGTAGAAAAAATTGTGTGTTCGCGCGCGTGTGTGTGTTTGTCGACCTCGCATAGATAAATACTGGCACTAGAAATATCATGGATTGAACACTTACTTCGTTGAACCTCCTTGGTTGGAGACTTGAACTTTACAGGATGACTAAGGTCAGAAAGCAACTACCACCTAACACTACGTTAGCACTTTTTTGTCCGTCTGTCTCTATGTCCACCTGTTTTTGATAAATATCTTGCTAACCGTTGGAGATAGATTTGAAACTTTGTGGATGGTTTTTACGGACTGCGCATAACTGTCACACCATGTTCGCACTTTGTGTCTGTCTGTCCGTCTATTTTATGCTTTCGGTGAATATCTAGGGAGCCGTTTGATATGAAAGCAAGAAAATTTCTGGATAGCCATTAGGAACCTGAAGTAACTGTCCAAAGGGGCGAAGGATCAGAGGTCACCGCAGCCTTCAGCGAGGTCACAGGCTCTTTTACCAAGCAGATGTATCAATTGTGTTACATATTTCCTACCGCCTACCCCCGACCAATTAAAGCAACTGCATAACTAAAATACCGCGAAAGTTACTAGCCCACTCTCACACCTCCCCGTAGACGTAGAACAAACACTCAGATCCTAGCTGAAGCTGATGTTTTCCCAGGAGGAACTCCTCTCAAGCAGGACTGAAAGAAAACACATGCTTTACCTAGTTTTTTTTTTCTTAAATAAGAACAGATTTAGCGTCTGCATGAAATATAGCATGCATGAATTAACTATGCGTTATTTTTGTAATAGCACAATATCTTAGGGTCATTGCTATTATTTTTAGGGGGGGCTCCGGATCCTTTTGACCCCCACCGTCGGTGCGCCACTGTACATATAAGGGTCGCCCAAATGAAACTGAGACCAGCGGTTTTTTGCCGTAAGGGTTTATAGGTTGGAATATGTGAACATACAGGAAGTAAGAGTGATACATGGGCTACATACCCGCTACACATAGTCGCCTTGTCGATTCAAGCAAGTGTACCAGGGTTTATAGGTTGGAATATGTGAACATACAGGAAGTAAGAGTGATACATGGGCTACATACCCGCTACACATAGTCACCTTGTCGGTTCAAGCAAGTGTCCCAGCGCGGCACGAGATTGCGGATACCGTGAGTGAAGAATGTCCGTGGTTGTCTGTGGAACTAGTCTTCAACGGTGTCCCGGACCTCAGCCTCGTTAGCGAACCGGCGGCCATTGAGAGCTTTGTTCAGTGCCCCGAAGATGTGGTAGTCGCTGGGCGACAGATCGGGGCTATAGGGGGATGGTCGAGGACTTCCCAACGGAAGATCCGCTCAAATCTTGGCACACTGTCGCTACATGCAGGCGTGCGTTGTCTGCAGCAGAATAACCCCATTTGACAACATACCGGATCAGTTACGCTGGATGGCCATTTTGAGGTTGGGTAACGTATCGCTGTGTGTCGTTGTATTGACCGTACTGCCTGCGTCCAGCCAATCCAACAGCAACGGGCCATTCTTATCGAAGGAAACCGTGAGCACGGAGCTTTATTTTGGGCGGGGAGAGTTGGGATGCCGCCATTCCATACTCATCCGCTTTGTGGACGGATCGAAGTGGTGGCACCAAGTTTCATCTGCGGCCACAATCTTGGAAAGAAAATGTCCCCCTCTGCGTGGCAACGATGCAGATGCTCCAGGGAAGCACCCATTCGCCGAGTCTTCTGCTCCTCCTGGAGATGCTTGGGGACCCCATTGTGCGCAAACCTTGTTGTGTCCCAATCGGCGATGGAGAATGGTGTTAGCAGTTCCCTTAACTCACGGACAATATTGCCGCAACCTCGCGGGTGGTTATTCGGCAATTCTCCTTCACAAGATTGTCCACGGCAGCAATCGATTTCATGGTGATTTCCACGTGTGCTTGCCCAGGCCTCGGCATATCCTCTGTGCTCTCACGTCCTTTACGAAATTCATTACACCAGCGGAACACTGTACACCGTAAATGACCCTCCTTCGCATACACATCCTTCATACAACAATAAATTTGGACTCCACTAACACTTTCTACCGTCAAAAATTGCATAACTGCCGCCCGCTGGGCCATGTCATGACCCTACGTAGTCAACTTGCCGCTGCACGTGCAAACGGCACACTGACACGTGCCGCCAATAACAGCGTGCTTCCTGACACGACACGCCATCTACCGGTACAAATGCACGGCTCTGTGTAATTACACAACGATGCGATTACACGAGTCTCACTTTCATTTGGGCGACCCTCATAGTAACATACACTGTGAGATGTGAACATCTCATATTCACGAAGGGAATTTTTCAGAACAGTTGAATGGAGGCATAGGAAACAATATGCTGATATGTCTAACCTCCATGTCTTTCCGAACATATCGTATTGATGAAGAGATCATCATTTGTGCTCTGTCGCAAAATGTTCTCTGAGTGTTTAACCTTAAAAGGAATTTTTCCAAGCCCTAACCCTAAAGCTTCTTCCTATTGTTACGTTCACTTTTCGATACTCATTCGTTCTGCGCTGGTTTGGTTTTCGTTCTGCATTTCTGTGTTGTGTTGTCGGGTTTCACATAACGTTTACGCATTACTTGATATTTACAACGTGTGGTCCTTGGGATTTACCTAGTCCTTACATTTTTAATAAAATTATGCCAAAAACCTGAAGTGCGATTTTTGAACGATCGCAGTACTTTTCTATAACGGCGGTGTGTGAGAAAGTAAAAACTACGTATTATTTGAGTGGAACTCAAAGGGGCGTAATTTTGAACTCAAAAGGGCATAATTTCGAGTCTCGCCCTCGCAGATGAGAAAAACTTGCTACCGTCCTGTTTGCCATGTTCATACTACCATGTTCTAGAAATGTGATAAGTTCAGGTGTTTTTTGTAGATTTTGTGTCTGCTTCAACATTCCTTAAGCAACGCTTTTTCAATAAGTACTTTTGCGAGTGTTACACTTTATGGACATAGTATTGGGTTGATGCATAACTTCATGCCGTTCTCTTCACCGCACTACAGGAATGTAGTACATCAGAAGGGAAAACAGTTAATTAATCATGCATTATCCCCCCCCCCCATTGTTTACGATGGTGTTCCAACGTCTGGATAGGTCTTGGTTTGGTTTGGTTTGTTGGAGGTTTAACGACCACCGTGAGCAACTCACTGGGCTTTGAGCAGTCGCCCGTCCCTAATTTAGGGTCACTGGTTCCAGGGAAGGGAGAGCCAGTGCCGTAAGACAAACACAACATCCATGCCTGACCGGGATTCGAACCCGGACCCCTTTCGGACGAATGATCAGAGGCCATCGCTTAGACCACTGCGCCACCGGGGCGGCCTGGATAGGTCTGCAATACCATTCTTGAAAAAAGGTGCAGATTTTGCCGCGAAGAAATCAAGGACATTCTGAAGGTCAACATCATTGTTGAACGTTCTGCCACGGTGCGCATTCGACAGAGATCGGAGAACAGGTAATAGTCTGAAGGGGGGGGGGCGACATCCGGGGAATAGGCTGGACGCGGAAGGATCTCCCATTTAATGCCCTGAATGGCCATTTTAGTCATGTTTGCACTGTGAGGGCGTGCGATGTCATGTTGGAGTAGGACACCATGGCACCGATGTGACCGTTTCTGCTGAATTGCTATCTTCATACGGCGGAGTTGCCCACAGTAGAGTGCAGCGTTGATGGTCCGATTCCTCGGCAGCATTTCCTGGTGAATAATGCTTTCCATGTCCCACTAGACACACACATGATCTTCGCAGGATGAAAGTCATGTTTTGGACGTGGTGTGAAAGTCTTGTTTGGGGTTAACCATTCCATCCGATGCCTGAAATTCACGTAGAGGCACCACTTTTCATCTCCAGTAACAATACGTGACAGAAAGGATTTGTATTGCTGAGAACATTCACGATAACGGGTGAGCAAGGAACCACATATGGCAACACTGTGATTCTTGTTGTCCTTGGTGAAAGTGTGAGGCACCCAAGACCCCAATTTCTGGACCTTTCCCATACGTTCCAGGTGTTACACCACTGTGAACTGATCAGTCCCATCTGAGTGGTCGATTCGCGTGTGGGTTGACGTGGATCCAAGTGGATAGATGGTTCAAACGATCCTCATCAAAGTGAGATGGACGACCTGAGCGTGGAGAGTCGTCGACGTTAAAATTGCTACCTCGGAAGCACTCGAACCATTTACGGGCTGTCCTCGGAGCAATAGCATTCTCCCCACACACAACACAAATTTGTCGAGTAGACTCGGCGGCTGTGGATCCCTTGTTAAACTCGTAGAGGAGCAGATGTCGGAAATGTTCATTCCTCTCTACTTGACACTCCATATTTCCAGACCTGAAAAACAAAAAACCATTAGCCACAATCACACAACGCAATATGATTTAGATCCCCGATATTACTGGCTACATTTTGATATACAACTGGCCATCTGCACCGTCACTACTGACATGGGAAACACTCCTGAAATAAAACGGCATGAACTTATGCATCAACCCAATATGAGGATGTATAAATTACTGCTGCTAAATCTGGGTGCTTTAGACATTTTAGCGAGTTCACAATTTCTTTAAATTGGCTTTTCTAAAATAAAATGTCAATTCAAACTTTCTGACTGCTTTGAGGGTGACTTTCTGCAGATATAAAACAAGGACGTTTCTATATTTTTGGCCATTCTCTGTATATCAGATGCCATCATTTATTTGAAAAGGACAGTAAGACTACTCTTTACTTCTTTCCGTGTGGTAAGTTGTTAATGCTTTTCTCTTTGAGATCCTAAAATTTATACTTATTTTTTTTTTTTTAGAGATAAAGGTGTTTTGGGATTTCGGATAAGATACGAGTTATTACAGTGGTACATAAGACTCCTGAGTAGATAGTTCTTAAAATATTTAATCCAGGGGAAAAACCTTAAATGATTGATAAAGTTACTGGACCCGTCACTTTAGGTTTTATGTCCAGAAACTCATGTTATCTGGAAAAATTGTACTCTGAACATCCAAGAGAAAATTCCAAAGGTAAGCAATCCATTTATTGAATTACCTATTCTGAGTTTGCGAGAGGCCATTGCATTCACCTAACGGGAAATCGACAGAGCAAATAAAGAAAAACTTCTCAGTAAAAGCTAACAGAGAACGTACACCAAAGAGCCATTACATTATGACCACGCCCAGCCTAGAGAAAAGAGCGCGCCTGGAGACCGAACGGTGGCGCAGGGGAAGTTTACAGAGCAGTATATAAACAACCCGAGGACCGGCTTTCGGTTAGTAGTGTTCGGAGTCAGAATGAGAAAAGCCGCCGATTTATCGGAGTTTGATAAAAGACAAATTGTGATGGCACGGCGCCTCAGAACTACGATCTGGCAAACGGCGCGGCTTGTTCACGTGCCGCTGTAGTGAGTACGTATCAAAAGTGGTGCACAGATGGCCAAACGACGAACCGTCGTTCAGCCGAGTTTCGTCCGCAGCTCATTGATTCCAGAGGGTAGCGGAGACTGTCGCGCATTGTTCACAGCGACCGCAGGGCCACAGTGCGACAAATCACCCGTAGCTACAACAGTGATGATCAGGGCAATGTGTCACAGCACACAGTTCATCGCAGCCTTCTGCCCATGGGCCTACATAGCCGAAGACCCAGCCGGGTCCCCATGCTCACTGCACGTCATCGCCAACAACGCATGAAATGGGCCCAAGATCATCGAGATCAGACCGTAGATGATTGGAAGAAAGTGGCCTGGTCTGACGAATCAAGATTCATGGTGCATCACGTAGACGGCCGAGCGCGGATACGTCGATTACCAACGGAGGCTATGACACCTGGATGCACTGTTGGGCGGAAACAGGCCGGCGGTGGCATGCTGTGGGCGATGTTTTCTTGGGACATTTTAGGCCCCATTATCCCAATCCCTGACAACTGCCAGGTATCTAAACATCATTGCGGACCAAGTTCACCCATTCATGGCAACTGTTTCCTGCTGGTGATGGCCATTACCAACAGGATAATGCGCAATGCCAGAATCGTCAAAGAGTGGTTCGAGGAACCTGCTGGTGACTTTCTGTTAATGCCCTGGTCTCCAAATTCACCTGACATGAATCCAATCGAACATTTGTGGTTCGACGTGGAAAAGCTAGTTCGCGCTAAATTACCACCACCCCGAAAAGTACGGGAACTGGAGGACCAGCTGTTGACATTATGGTACCAGATACCTATCGCCACCTCATCGAATCGATGCCTCCCCGAGTGGCCGCTTTTTTGCGGGCTAAAGGGGACCCTACAGCTTATTAGGTAGGTGGTCATAATATAATGACTCATCGGTGTATGTCTGATACTGAAAACGAATATTTAAACATAACTTCCATCCAATTCAACGAAGACGATGCATTTAGAATTTACTATACAGTATTTTAAATTATTTCAGGATGCTCCACTGCGGATGGTCGCATTTTGGTTCTACGGATCTCATGCACAATTTAATACATATCACTAAGCTGCTGTCCGAGATTCAGAGGTTAGCTCCACAAAGATATACAAACTACCAGATAAATTTCTAACTGATTATTTACTTACTGTTGCAGTATGCACAATTTAAATACCTTTTATAATTTTTGGTCACAGGAAAAAATTCCATGTTTTTGAAAAAGTGGTCTCTTCATACCGATAACCGAGCTGGAATTACCGTTTCATGGGCTTTCGTACCTTTTTTGCCCCCAGCAATTACTATATCACGGGTACCAAAATTAATGTAAGAAAACACTTTTTTTAGACCACGCCTTATTTTCTAGTAGGAATTTCTCCCAAGTTCAGGTCTGACTTCCTTGCTCTTAAGAAACTTTTGGTCACGAAATGGTAGAACGCGACGCTCCGGTGACGGAGTGGGACCATTGCCCAAGATGGGACGGATGCCCAAGACTCCCGGTTGAGGCATGGATGTTGTGTTTGTTCGCAGCGTTTGGGCCTTTCCCTTCCCTGAAACCAGTGGACCTAAATTAGGGCCGGTCCACCACTTATAGCTTCTTACGATGCACTAGGAAGTGATCACATTTATAACTGGGGCCTCTCGGTTCAAGACGCTCTCTGAGGCACAGTGGGTATATGGAGCACACTACAGCAACATTCAATTTCGAGCTAGCAACCATCAGGTTTACAGTCGGCTGCTCTAACAACTAGGCTACTCATAACCCAGTACTTACATTTTTTCTGAGATGAACATATACCAAAGAGCCAGAACATAAACATTAGAACTACCTTCTTATTATGAAGTTGGTCCACTACGTGACGCCAAAACAGTTCTTACCCGGCGAGGCATAGACGCTACAAGATTTCTAATGGTGTCTTGTGGTACCTGGTACCAACACGTTTCCAGCAAATCCCTTTAACTCTTAAGTTACGCAGCTGGGCCGCCGTATATTTGATCTGCTGCTCTAAACTACAGATTCTCGATTGTATTGATATCTGGATAATCTTGAGGCCAAGGCAATATCTGACAGTCTTCCTCATGTTTCATGAACCATTCTCAAACAATCCGGGCAGTGGGTCATGACGCATTAACGTGCTGAAAGACGGCAATTCTAGACAAGAATACCGTTGCAATGGAAAGGATGTACTTTGTCTACAATGATGTTTAGGTAGGTTATAGACGTCATAGTTTCCTGCACATGAATGACTGGACAAGGTTTTGCAGAAGAACATTGCCCAAAGCATTACACTTCCTCCACCAGCTTGTTTTCGTCCCACGATGCATTCTGGTGCCAACACTTCCCTAGGTAAACGACGCACACGTACCGGGAAGTCTTCATGGTGCAACAGGAAACGAGAATAGACAAAGTCATCGCTCTTTCCACGCCTTCTTTAGCACACAGCAACTGAAAAATTGTTATCCGGACACTGCTGTGATCATACCCCAGATCTCTCGACAACTAGCCTAGTGCGTTCACCTTACGCTACGGTGGCTAACAATCCACGGCGCTATGTGTGTTTATCTGTCAGAATCTGACTTCACAAATCTGTAGAGATGGGCTCAGCAACTGAGATGTCTCCATCTGGCGGGGCTTAACGGCACAATCTATTAAATTATAGCTAATAAATCCAAAAGGGCGAGAGAAATGGTGAAAATCTTCCAAATACTTGGAGACAATGTGAATAAACAAAGTCATTGTAAGTGATTGCCACCGTAGCGTAAGGCGAACGCACTCTGATAGTTATCAAGATATCTAGGGTACTATCCCAGTGTTGTCCGTATAACAATTTTTCGGTTGCTGTGTGTTAATTAAAGAGAACGTGGAAAGGGCGATGACTTTGTCTATTCACATTGTCTCCACGTATTTGGAAGATTTTCAGGAAACTGGAATCGAGGTGACCTACCAATCATTCTATGTCCAGTTTTGATGTTTGCGTGCCCATTGATGGCTCTTTCGACAGTGAATCGCGGTTAGTATAGGCACACAGATCGGCCTGCGGCTACGCAGCCCCATCTTCAGCAGGGTTCAAATGTACTGCATATTGTGAACATATTATTCCCGTCACCAGCATTTAAATTACCAGCGGGTTGCGCCACAGTATCCCTATTGTTGGCTGGTACCATAGAGGATAGGCTTCATTCACCTCTAGTATCCCTACTGTTGGCTCGTACCATACAGGGTAGCCTTCATTCTCCTGAAGTGTCGATGGGCTGTGGTCTGCCCATACTCTGCCGCCGATTCGTGGTTTTCCCTCCTCGGACCACGTTTTGTAAGTAACTACGGCTTTCGGTGAGCACCGCACATGCCTGGAAGTCTTGGATATGCTGTGACCCAGGCGTCTGGACATTACAATTTAAACTTTTCCAAACTTGCTTAAGTCTTCTTCCTTTCCCATCTGAAGAACAAGAATAACACTGATTAACAGAGCTCAGTATCAGGTGAACTCTGTTAATCAGAGCTTATCTCTACCGTTTCATGGACTTCACACGCGCAGTCGTTCACCTGCAGTTACTTCGATCTGCATAAAAACGCCCTGGTCATAATGGTTTTGCTCTTCGGTGTATACTACACTAAAAATTCCCCTATTTTAAAAACAAGTTAGTAAAATCACGCAATGCATTGCTTATGATACGTTTTCCAACATACCAGAAATAATTACTCAAGTTATGAGGATAATGACTGGAATAAATCTCGCTCGTGTGCCCTGACCTTTGACCCCATTTCGATGATATTAAAACAGAACCGGTTCAGTATATCTCCGGAACAGCATGATAAAGTTTTGTCGCAATCGAAGCATTTTTACGCAAGTTACGACGCATAAGGGCAATGGAAAGGATACCACTCTTATTTTCTGACCTTTGACCCCATTTCGCCATTTTTATCAGGGTTCGTCCCCAGTTAGTCCCCTACCACGTACTAAAATTTAACGAAATCGAACCATTTTTACGCAAGTTATGACGCATAAGCGCAACGGAATGGATCAGGCTCCTATGTCCTAACCTTTGACCCCCATTTCGCCTATTGTCAAATGGATTTGTCACCAGGTGATCCTCTACCACATACTAAAATTTTATCGAAATCGAACCATTTTTACGTAAGTTATGACGCATAAGGACAATGAAATGGATCCCGCTCCTTTGTCCTGACCTTTGACCCCATTTCTCCCATTTTCAATAGTGTTCTTCCCCAGGTGGTCCCCTACCGCATACTAAAATTTCATCGAAGTCGAACCATTTTTACGCGAGTTATCGTACGGACGGACAAAGCTGGAGCATATACGCTTCTTCAATCTACGGTTGCAAAGGGTAAAAAAATAACAGCCGCCGCTGTTTTAGAAATTTCGCGACACTCGCGCTTTTCTAGCTCGCAGTGCCATAAGTATTTAAACACAAAAATATGAAATTTACATCGTTTGTAGAGAATTGTTTGCAGAACACGCTGAAATAAACCGTTTTCAAGA
Source organism: Macrothele yani (assembly GCA_039090855.1). Taxonomy (NCBI): domain Eukaryota; kingdom Metazoa; phylum Arthropoda; class Arachnida; order Araneae; family Macrothelidae; genus Macrothele; species Macrothele yani. Next base: position 125,344,229 of record CM076996.1, read on the forward strand.
GTTATTGTATTTCAAAGTTAAGGTGAGCAAAAAATGTGCTGTTAGTTCGCGTTCCGGACATATTAACAGAACCACGAAACTTTGTAGGCATGTAGGGCCATGGCCGAATTTTTGCACCTCGTCGCTCATTTTTTGCATTTCGATTTAGTTTACGAGAAATGAAATTTTTTAATTTCACAAATTTCCTTATATCCCGATGGGATCCATTTTAGAAAAACCGGATATATGAGAAACTATAAATCATTACGCATTGCAATTTGTACAGCATAAACTCACAACTATAATCCCTCTTTAAAAAAAAGAAAAAAGAAAAATCATTTTCTGATTTTTAAGAACTTTTAAAGACGCAAAGGAAAGGATCGAACGGCTTCCCCTGTTTTCAACGATAACCACACATGAAAGTTCTGGTCCCGTGACCTACTGCCATGGTGACGCAGCTATTTTTAGCACTCTTCTCATTAAGTGAAAGGGCAGGCTACAATCAAACTGGTAATGATGCAATGCTTAATGACGTAGCGACGCTTTTAAAGTTCGGAGTTTTCCACAGGCATAAAAATAAAATGAAATTATTATAAAAATGGTGGCTACGGAACACTTCTCTGCTTGAAATTTTCGCGAATTGTTTGACCACTTCTACATGACCTGGAATTTGAAAATTGTCATGTTGATAGGTTTTAAGGTCCGAATGCCTACAAGAGTCCGAAAACAACAGCAACAAAAAATAATCAAAATGGCGTCTTTGTAACATTCTCTGCTTGAAATTCTCGCGAATTGTTCGACCACTTCTCAATAACCTTGAGATCTGAAAATTGGCATGCTGATAGTCCTTAAGGTCCGGATACCTAAAAAATAAGTCTAAAAACGAAACAGTTCAAAAGGGTATTGTTCAAAATGCTGATAGGATTAAAGATAGTTATGCCCGAAACGTTGACGCGCTGTAAAAATTCCATGAAATTTTGATTTAAAATTAAGTAAAGCTAAAGCCTGATCAGTTTCACGTCAAACTGTATGCACTGACGTGGTCGTGAGACCATGTTATAAATCGTGAAACAGTTACGAATCTTAAATTGCTTTTCTTTCCCTTAATTACTTTTCCTTTCTTTAATTTTATGTCAAAAATTATAGATTCACCGTTCGGAAAACGGGCATAACTGCTAGTAAAAAAAATTATATTATTGCGAAGTGAGCATGAAGAGACGGAACAATATAAGAGCTGTAAGTCTGATGAAAGATCAACCGGAAAACGTGAACAACAATGGTACCAGAATATACAAATTAGCAGCGTTGACCCATTTCCGCACTTTACTGAAACAAACCGGAGGTAAGTATTTCGCTTGCTGAGCGTCCTCATTCAGTGGGAAGTTCAAGCTGTAGGTGCGTTTCACTAGAACGATGTCTCAGCAACGCAATTAACTAAAACAGACAGCTTGGTGAACAGTCGGAAGTTTGAAAGCTAGCCAGGTACAATACTTGCAGAATCGGTAGGGGTATATCAGCATTATCAATAGGCTGTGGAGGCACTTCTAGAAGGCCGGAACAATACGAGGACAGGGGAAGTCTGCCAACACTAGTACAAGATGACGGGTATCAGAGTTTACTCGTTCGTTGAAACACCGCTTAAGAAATGCTACTTACTGCGACGCCTGGTGACATGGAGATTTGCACAAGACAGTTGTGGAAAAGACTAGGGAGAGACCATCTAGCAGTAAATTGAGAATGGTAGATGATATGTTAGATTATAAACCACGTTTCAGCGGATGAATTATTAAAGTAAGAAATTTTATTAAGGAAGAAAAAAAGCAGTCAGTTTACTAAACATTGAAGCACTGTCTTCAGCAAGATTCTTAATCAGCATCTAGTAAAATTCCAAATTAGAAAATTGCAGGAGCTGATATTCAAATCTATATATGTACAAAAAGCGGTTCGATAAAAACAGAAATGTTTTTCGAGATAGCAACAGTGCGAAGGGGAAAAATAACCACGCAGATGACTAACTGAATTAAGGAACTATCTTATGGCAACAGTTATTATTTTTTTTTGATTGGAGGTTTAACGACCACCGTGAGCGACTCAATGGGTTATAAGCAGTCTCCCGTTCCTAATTTAGGACCACTCGTTTCAGGGAAGGGAGAGAGCCAGTGCCGTAAGACAAACGCAGCATCCATGCCTCACCGGGATTCGAACCCGGACCCCTTTCGGACGAATGATCAGAAGCCATCGCTTAGACCACTGCACCACCGGGGCTGCCAACAGTTATTAGCCGTGGCAGACGATTCTGGTTTTGCTATTGCACAGTTGTTTAAGGTACGTCTGCATTTCGCCATACAGCTATGGAGGTGAGTAATTCAAAGTTAAGAAGTGAAATGCGTCGTGCGATAAAAGTTTGCTATCGATTTGGTAAAACTACTCCAGAAACAGTTTATTTAATGAAAAAAGCTTACAAAGTTAAATGTTTGGGTAAGTCAGCGATTTTTAGATGGCATCATGATTTCAAAAAAGAGCATTTGTCTGCAGAAAACGCTCCTAGACCTGGTCGACTTTTTTTTTTGATTGGAGGTTTAACGACCACCGTGAGCAACTCAATGGGCTATAAGCAGTCGCCCGTCCCTAATTTAGGGTCACTGGTTCCAGGGAAGGGAGAGAGCCAGTGCCGTAAGACAGACAACATCCATGCCTGACCGGGATTCGAACCCGGATCCCTTTCGGACGAATGATCAGAGGCCATCGCTTAGACCACTGCGCCACCAGGGCGGCTCAAAATGGCTTCACCACATGCTTTGAAAAGTGAACTGAATGGTGGGACCGTTGCATATCAACCGAGGGAAGATACTTTGAGAAAGAATAACATATTTTGCTGTACTGTATTTCTTCATTTTCTGTGATTTTACTGTTTTTATGGACCGACCGTTGTAAATTCAAGTGCAGACACTTTATTGAGGAAAGTGGAGGCACACATAATTGGCTTTTTACTTAAAGGACAAACTTTCTTTAATTAACTCAATTTTTTTTTATTGAAGGCTTAACAACAGCCGTGAGCATTTCATGGGTGTTTAAGTACTCGCCCGTCCTTAATTTAGGGCAACTGGTTCCAGGGAAAGGAGAGAGTCAGTGCCGTAAGACAAACAAAACATCCATGCCGCGCAGGGATTCGAACCCGGACCCATCACGTGCGAACAGTCTGAATCCAGATTTTAGACCAATTATGGTTTAAATAGCCTACTGTATAAAGCCATTACCCTATGGAATAATCTCCCAGAGAGCAACAGATCCCTGGAAAATATCAAAAAGTTTTCCTTGTCTCTGCGAAATTACATTGTAAATCACCCTGATCTCCATAACGAATCTCAACCCTATCATTAAATTGTAGTTTCAAGCATACTGCTAACAGTGGTGCTTCTGTTACAACCATCTTACTTGCTTTCATATATGCCATATGTTTTATTCTTTTTCTTACATCTGATAGGGGGAATCGCCTTACAACCAATGTGTTTACATTCCTCATGGTGTATTGCATTTTCATATAACTAAGTTTTAAATGTGTGCAATAAATAATTGTATTGTATTATTGTATTGCATTGCTCTACCCGGGCGACAATTAATTCAAATTCTTCGTTTGGTATGTATTATTTTTTCAAGTAGAGAGCCGTGTGTTTTAGAACCGGAACACATTGTAGCTACTGATGAGGTTGCAGGAATGAACTTTATCAAACTGAAATTCCAGCCCTGATCTATCACGTTTATGAATTCCTAATGATTTTAAATCGAATTCTTCGTAATTGTCGTCATAATTAAGAAGAACGTCTGCCGGAAAATAATTGTTTCATCTTACGCCATCCGGAAAGACTTATCTTGCACGGAGCACAAAATCCGGTTCCGCCGCTACGGCTGAAACATCGATTCCTCAGAGTTAATCGATCACAAATCAGATTTAAACGCACGAATGAGACGCTTCGACTCGCTGTTCAGGGTTGTCGAAATTTCGATCGATATGTTTCGTGCTAGACAAATTTCCCCTAGAGAAACAGGAATAAAATCTGATCTTCGTGATAGAAATTCGTTACTTTTACGGCATTTCTTGTATGAAACATGACTAAATAATTTTCGGTGGAGAACATCTTGCAATTTATAGCCACTGAATGCGTGATATGAAAAACTCGTTTTTTAAATATTCAATTAGAACTATTAACTCATTTAAGTAGTTTCTGCCGCAGGGGTTTTGCTTTGTGTAACATTTCTGGTCATCGTAATTGTTAGATTTCCATTCGAGTAAGCAGCCAAGTACAGGGTGTTTCACGAATAGTAAATTAACGGTTGGTGGTAGAAGTAAAGTGAAAAATGCAAAATACACAGCAAACAGATGACAATTCAGCTATGCAACCCCGGAATGGATAATTTCCCAAACATAGAGAAATTAAATATTTATACTACCCCCCACGGAAACCAAAATCAATTTTATATATATCATCATCATCATCATTGTCAACCATTATCAATCCACTGCTGGATGAAGGTCTCCCCAAGTTTCCTCCACAACGGTCTGTCTTGTGCCAGTCTCCTCCATGTCACTCCCGCATACTTTCGAATTTCATCCACCCATCTTCCATGTGGTCTTCTTCTGGGTCTTTTCCTGTCCCTTGGAATCCAATCTAAAATTTCGGCTGTCCATGGATGGTCTGTTCTTCTGGCAGTATGTCCAGCCCATTGCCATTTCAGGGATTTAACTCTGATCATGATGTCCTCTACTCTTGTCATTTTTCGGATCCACGTGTTCCTCTTCTTATCTCTCCTGGTTACACCAAGCATGCACCTCTCCATGCTACTTTGAGTTGTCTGCAGCCTTTGTATGTCTCTTTTAGCTAAGGTCCACGTCTCTGCACCATACGTAAGCACTGGAAGGATGCATTGATCCAACACTGTTCTTTTAAGACATAATAGCATATTGCTCTTTAAAATTATGCTGTTCTTCCAAAAGCTCTCCAGGCAAGTTTTGTACGCCGATTAATTTCTTCACCAATGTGACCCTCACTTGATATCTGCTGTCCAAGATAAACGTATGTATCTGTTATCTCCAGCTTTTCTCCATCAATCGATAAATCTTCATTTCTTGTAAAAGCATTGAACATCACGTTTGCCTTCTGAAAGTTCATTTTTAATCCCACTTCTTTACTCTTGTCAGCAAGTTCCTGGATCATACTCTGTAGCTCTGATGGGGTAGTTGCAAAAATGACTATGTCATCAGCAAAACGAAGGTGGGTTAGATAATCTCCATTAATCTTTATCCCTTTGTTTTCCCAGTTCAGTGATTGAAATACATTTTCCAATGTGGCATTAAAGAGCTTCGGAGATATGGTGTCACCTTGTCTCACTCCTTTTCCAATTTTTATGTGTGTTGTATTTTCAAGCAGCCGAATCTTTGCACTTGCATTTTCATAGATGTTATTAATAATATTAATGTATGAATCTTCAATACCGCAGGATTTCAGAGCCATTGTAACTGCTGATGGTTTAACCGAATCAAAGGCTTTTTCATAATCGATAAAAGCCATGCACAATGGAAGTTCATATTCCCTCGCTCTTTCAATTAGTTCTCTCAGTACGTGGATATGATCTATTGTGCTGTAGCCACTCCTGAATCCAGCTTGTTCTCTCGGTTGAGCCATGTCCAGTGTCACCTTCAAGCGGTGTGAAAGAACTTTAGTGAAGATTTTATAAACCACTGATAGGAGGCTGATAGGTCTGTAGTTCCTGAGATCCTCAATGTCACCTTTTTTATGTAGCAAGATCATTGTAGCGTTGTTCCAATCCTCAGGAATTTTCCCTTCATTAAGGCATCGAGTGAAAATTTGGGCGAGTACTGTTTCGATTTCTCCACTTGCTTCTTGTATGATGTCTACAGTAATTCCATCTTCTCCTGGAGCTTTTCCCCGCTTCATGTTCTTGATTGCATGTGCAACTTCTGCTGGAAGGACTGGAAGAACTCTGGTACTGGTACCTTTCATAATGTCTGGAGTACATGTATCATCCCTTTCATATAATTTGGAGTAGAAATCTTTCACTCTTGTCAAAATTTCGCCTCTATTTCTTGTTACAGAACCATCTTCTTTTCTCAGTGCCATAATCTGTTTTCTTCCCTTACTGAGATGTCCCTTTGCTATCTTTAGGCTTTAGTTGTTTTGAATTGCTTTCCTTACTAGTTCACAGTTGAATTTCCTTACGTCTTCAGTGATACTTTTTCGTACTGTTTTGCATAGCTCTATATATTCCACTTTGGAAGTCACATCTTCTTTAGTAGTCCTCATCTCTTTTCTTTTTTGCATCAACATTTTGGTTTTTCCTGATAATTTGTTCACATACAATTTGTTCTTAGACTCCAGCTAATTTTGTTGCTGTTTCCATAAGAGCTTTGGTTACTTTTCTGTTAACTTCAGAAATATCCACTTCTTCCAATGTTAGGCCTTCTAAAGCAGAGAATCTGTTCTTCAGTTCCAATTTGAAGGTATTATGGTGTTTTTTAAGGTTGGTTATGTCAATACATTTTGTTTGTCTTATGAGCTTGCTACGTTCGAGTTTAGTGTTGAGGTGCATCTTACATCTCACCAATCTATGGTCACTGCCTGTGTTGAACTTGTTTAGCACACTGCAGTCTTCTATGACGAATGTTTTGTTACACATAATAAAATCAATTTCACTTGTCGTCCCATTTGGATGTCTCCATGTCCATTTCCTGTGTGGCTTTTTCTTGAAAAAGGAGTTCAAGATGAAAAACCCTTCTGCCTCTGCAAACTCTACGAGAGTATTTCCACGCTGGTTTCTGTTGCCGTGACCGAATTTATCTACTGAAGTTTCATTCTGTTGCCGTTGCCCTATTTTTGCATTGAAATCTCCCATAATTATCTTCAAGTGCTGCTTACCTTTATTATTTAGATCACGAATTTCCTCATAAAATTCTTCAATTTCTTCTTCAGCATGACTTGTGGTGGGTGCATAAGTTTGAATAATCTGAGCCTGGTATCTTCTCGAGAGTTTGATAACGAGTCGTGCAGCTCTGTCAGAGGAACTTTCAACTTCTACCACTTTATCCTTCAGTTTCTTGTTTATTATAAATCCAACACCACTAGTTCTGCCAGTATCTGTCCCACGATAGTAGAAGAGATGTCCACTTTTCAGTTCAATGAGATCTTCTCCTTTTCTCACTTAGCCCGACGATGTCCCACCTGATCCTTTGTAGTTCCTCTTCCAATTCAAGAAGCCTTGAATCAGAAAATAGGGAGCGTCCATTATACGTAGCCAAGGTCAGCATCAGATATATATATATATATATATATATATATATATATATATATATATATATATATATATATATATCATCATCATTCATCATCATCATCGTCAACCATTATCAATACACTGCTGAACGAAGGTCTCCAAGTTTCTTCCACAACGGTCTGTCTTGTGCCAGTCTCCTCCATGTTACTCCCGCATACTTTCGAATTTCATCCACCCATCTCCGAAGAGGTCTTCTTCTGGGTCTTTACCTGTCCCTTGGAATCCAATCTAAAATTTCGGCTGTCCATCGATGGTCTGTCCTATCAGTATGTCTAGCCCTTTGCCATTTCAGGGATTTAACTCTGATCATGATGTCTTCCACTCTTGTCATTTTTCGGATCCACGAGTTCCTCTTCTTGTCTCTCCTGGTTACACCAAGCATACACCTCTCCTCCATGCTCCTTTGAGTTGTCTGCAGTCTTTGTAGGTCTCTTTTAGTTAAGGTCCACGTCTCTGCACCATACGTAAGCACTGGAAGGATGCATTGATCCAACACTTTTCTTTTAAGACATAATAGCATATTGCTCTTGAAAATTATACTGTTATTCCAAAAGCTCTCCAGGCAAGTTTTACACGCCGATTAATTTCTTCATCAATGTAACCCTCACTTGATATCTGCTGTCCAAGATAAACGTATGTATCTGTTATCTCCAGCTTTTCTCCATCAATCGATAAATCTTTATTTCTTGTAAAGTCATTGTACATCACTTTCGTCTTCTGAAAGTTCATTTTTAATCACACTTCTTTACTCTTGTCAGCAAGTTCCTGGATCATACTCTGCAGCTCTGATGGGGTAGTTGCAAAAATGACTACGTCATCAGCAAAACGAAGGTGAGTTAGATAATCTCCATTAATCTTTATCCCTTTGTTTTCCCAGTTCAGTGATTGAAAGACATTTTCCAATGTGGCATTAAAGAGCTTGGGAGATATGGTGTCACCTTGTCTCACTCCCTTTCCAATTTTTATGTGCGTTGTATTTTCAAACAGCCGAAGTTTTGCACTTGCATTTTCATAGATGTTGTTAATATTAATGTATGCATCTTCAATACCGCAGGATTTCAAAGCCATTGTAACTGCTGATGGTTTCACCGAATCAAAGGCTTTTCCATAATCAATAAATGCCATGCACAATGGAATTTCATATTCCCTCGCTCTTTCAGTACGTGGATAGGATCTATAGTGCTGTAGCCACTCCTGAATCCAGCTTGTTCTCTCGGTTGAGCTATGTCCAGTGTTACCTTCAAGAGGTGTGAAAGAACTTTAGTGAAGATATTATAAACCACTGATAGGTCTGTAGATCCCGAGATCCTCAATGTCTCCTTTTTTATGTATCAGGATCATTGTAGCATTGTTCCAATCCTCAGGAATCTTCCCTTCATTAAGGCATCGAGTGAAAATTTGGGCGAGTACTCTTTCAGTTTTTCCACTTGCTTCTTGTATGATGTCTACAGTAATTCCATCTTTTCCTGGAACTTTTACCCGCTTCATGTTCTTGATTGCATGTGCAACTTCTTCTGGGAGGACTGGAAGAACTCTGGTACCTTTCATGATGTCTGGAGTACATGTATCATCCCTTTCATATAATGTGGAGTAGAAATCTTTCACTCTTGTCAAAATTTCGCCTCTATTTCTTGTTACAGAACCATCTTCTTTTCTCAGTGCCATAATCTGTTTTCTTCCCTTACTGAGATGTCCCTTTGCTATCTTTAGGCTCTGGTTGTTTTCAATTGTTTTCCTCACTAGTTCACAGTTGAATTTCCTTACGTCTTTAGTGATACCTTTTCGTACTGTTTTGCATAGTTCTATATATTCCACTTTGGAAGTCACATCTTCTTTAGTTGACCTAATGTCTCTTCTTTTTTGCACCAACATTTTGGTTTTTCCTGATAAATTGTTCACATGCAACTTGTTCTTAGACCCAGCTAATTTTGTTGCTGTTTCGATAAGAGTTTTGGTTACTTTTCTATTAATTTCAGAAATATCCACTTCTTCTGATGTTAGGCCTTCTAAAGCAGAGAATCTGTTCTTCAGTTCCAACTTGAAGGTATCATGGTGTGTTTTAAGGTTGGTCATTTTGTTTGTCTTATGAGCTTGCCACGTTTGAGTTTAGTGTTGAGGTGCGTCTTACATCTCACCAATCTATGGTCACTACCTGTGTTGAACTTGTTTAGCACACTGCAGTCTTGGATGACGAATTTTTTGTTACACATAATAAAATCAATTTCACTTGTCGTCCCAATTGGATGTCTCCATGTCCATTTCCTGTGTGGCTTTTTCTTGAAAAAGGAGTTAAAGCTGAAAAACCCTTCTGCCTCTGCAAACTCTACGAGCGTATTTCCACGCTGGTTTCTATTTCCGTGACCGAATTTACCTACTGAAGTTTCATTCTGTTGTCGTTGCCCTATTTTTGCATTGAAATCTCCCATAATTATCTTTACGTGCTGCTTGCCTTTATTATTTAGATGACGAATTTCCTCATAAAATTCTTCAATTTCTTCTTCAGGACGACTTGGGGTGGGTGCAGAAGTTTGAATAATCTGAGCCATGTATCTTCTCGAGAGTTGGATAACGAGTCGTGCAGCTCTGTCAGAGGAACTTTCATCTTTTACAACTTTATCCTTCAGTTTCTTGTTTATTATAAATCCAACACCACTAGTTCTGCTAGTATCTGTCCCACGATAGTAGAAGAGATGTCCACTTTTCAGTTCAATGAGATCTTCTCCTTTTCTCACTTAGCCCGACGATGTCCCACCTGATCCTTTGTAGTTCTTCTTCCAATTTAAGAAGCCTTGAATCAGAAGATAGGGAGCGTCCATTATACGTAGCCAAGGTCAGCATCAGATGGCAGCCTAGTCCGGTCCTCCGGGGATTCTTAGCACCCTCTGCCTTCATGTCGCACTAGCCGCTGCCTTGGCCAGGTACATTCCAGCTGCCGGAGACTGAGGACAAAGATTTAAGTTGTGGAGTCATTTTGGAGGGGTTTGGCCATAACTCACCACGCGGGTTGGTGAGTGTGGAATAGCATTTCCTGTAATCCCGATGGTATAGTTATACCGCTATTAGCGTTCGTCAGAGCCTCTTTAGTGGAAACAGGATGCACCACGAGAAGGCAGGGTTGACATTTGTCAAGGAGAGGCTGTGATGTTACGCATCACCTGACCTTACATCCCATATATATAGTAAAAAAGCGCAACGCGCCAAGTTAGGTGGGGAAAGAAATTTACCCGAACGCTTTAGAGTAATATTTCACTGAGATATCGATAGTTGAAATTCCGGGCATACGCCAGCGTACCTGCAGTGAACATGTACAGTTTTAACATCGGCGAATAGTACATACACTCACGGCCAATGAAGTTTGCATACCTAGAAGAAAACATGCTACAACCGCGAAACTTTGCAAATAGCTAGAGTGCGAGCTGATGTGCAAATGATTCACGTTTGCTGCGAGTGCGCATGACCGTACACCCTTTCGTGGCGTTGCAAGTACGAACCGGCAGCTTTATAAACCGGTGTGCAGTCGATGCCCCATGAAAGCGAAAAGTACCGGCCGACGCAAGCAAGAGTACAGAGTGACAAGAATGCCGGGTAGATGCCAGACGTCGATTTACGCAACTTACGGACTTGTAGAGAGGCGTGATCATCGGGCTGGAAACTGAAGGGTGGTCGGCGCGCCGTATAGCACGCCACGTGGATCGTTCTGACCAGATTGTGTTGGGAGCAGTGGACACGTGACGGCACTGCCACACGGCGGAGCGGCTCCGGACGGACCAGGAGGACCACCTGTAGTGAGGATCGACGTATCTTGCGCCAGGCACGAACGGATTGCACGGGGACCCGATCCGCTATACCGGTAGATGGAATCGCATCTACGATCCCAGCGACTCTTACATTGTGCTGCCATTAACACGGAAACATCGCCGGCTCCGTGTTCAGTGGTGCCAGGCCAGAACGACGTAGAACGCCACAGACTGGGGACGTGTGGTGTTTAGCGATGAGTATCGCTTCGTTTTGGGGACAGATGATCATCGTGTCCAGGTGTGGAGGTCCCCGAGTCAACGGCACAATCCCAGCCTAGCTATCGAGCGACACACCTCCCCCACTGCAGGCATTATGGGCTGGGAAGCCATTGCCTTCGATAGCCGATCATCTCCAGTAGTGGTACGCGGATTATTGACGGGCCAGCAGTATGTGGATGAGATCCTACGGCCCCATGTGCTCCCATTCCTAGCCAGGATTCTAGGTGGGCTATACCAGCAGGATAATACCCGCCCGCACACGGATCGGGTTGCCCAGTACTACGTACGTCATGTCCAGACATTTCCATGGCCTGCCCGCTCACCGGACATGTCCCCTATCGAGCATGTGTGGGACCAGTTAAAACGCCGGCTGCCGCGGTGCCACACTCTCCGGGATTTGGAACACCCCGTCCAACGCATGTGGGACAGTCTGCCGCAGGACAACATAAGGAGTCTTCTTCGCCTCCATGCCGGACCGTATTGCAGCATGTATCGCCGCACGAGGCGGTGCGACGCGCTATTGAAGATAACCGGACTGCGTGCCACATATCCCTCTAATTGTCCTGAAGCTCTGTTTTTGCCATCATGTGTACCATTCATCTGTATCATTAGGTACATAAAATTTCAGTTCAATCCGATGCTTCCTTCTTGGTAACAAAATTCATTGTCCGTGAGTGTATAAGGGAATTCAATTCTGCAAATCCATTAAAAAAGCAGAACCGACATGTCTATTTAGACAATACATTAGAGACGTCCAATGTAATTCTGAGAACAGACACTTCACATGTTCACTGCAGGTAAGCTAGCATATTGTCCGGGATTTCAACTATCGATATCTCAGCTAAATATTCCTCTAAAGCGTCCGGGTAAATTTCTTAATTTCCTTCTTCCCAATTAGACTCGTTGCGTTTTTTACTAATCTTTGGTTTCCGTGGACGAGGAAATATAATTAATTTTCATATTTCTCGGGAATTATCCATGGGGGAGGGGGTGGGGGCTTTCAGTTTGCTGCGTATTTTGTATTTTTCACTTTACTGCTACGACCAACCTTTACTTTCCTATTCCTTTTGGACACTCATCGTGAGATACCATGCATAAGGGACCGTTATTTCTTTTAGACACCCCTTCACACAAGAATGATTTATCCACGGCCTCTCCCCCTCCCCTCCGAATAAAACCATACCGAGAACACATTTCAGAGTTTGAGAAGTTTTAATTGTACATTCCAGCTGTAACGGAGCTCCGTTACATGCTATTAGTTATGAGTCAACTAATCCGAAAGTTTCTTTGTAGAAAGAAATGGGAGCTGCTTTTACTTCAAACAAAATGACAAATTCCGAGTTCATTTCAATGGTTGATGTCTTAGACAGTTATATGTATTAGGTTTACAAATAAGTGTTAAAACGCTTTAAAACAACACAACATGTAATGAGAGAAAACAACAATACTTTTACGAATCAAAATATGCGCCGTCATTATCTATCACCTTCCGCCATCGCTCGGGCAGCTTACGGATTCCAGCCATGAAGAATTGTGACGCGATGAAGTCGTAAACCCATTTTTGCACTTCGTCACATGTCCGGAATCGTACAGCAGAAAAACCAGGTTGTTTCGATCGGAACAAATGACAGTCTGAAGGGGCTATGTCGGAACCATACGCCTGGTGCTTCAAAACTTCCCAGCCAAGCGTCAATAACGTTTCCTTGACCGATTTCGCGACACGCGGCCTAGCGTTGTCATGCAGTAATTTTCACGGAACGCAATCCTTTGCCTGTGAATGGACGTTTCCGACAGGTTTCTTGGTTCAATCGCAGCAATTGTTGCTTGTAGCGATCAGCAGTAGCAGTTTGACCCTGTTCCAATAGTTCATAATAGAGCACACCCTTCACATCACACCAGATGAACAGCAGAACTTTCTTGGAGTGAATATTGCGTTTCGGTGTCGAAGTCGTTGCTTCACCTGGGTCTACCCAGTGGATTTTGCGCTTGGGATTGTCGTACCATATCCACTTTTCATCCCCCGCAGCGATTTTCTACAGGAAAGACTTTCTCTGTTGTTTATTCAACAGATTCAAACACTCCATGACATGCTCATCTTTGTTCCTCTGGCTCAGGTCATGTGGCACCCATTTTCTTTCCTTATGAATCTTTTCCACTGCGCGTAAACGATTGGAAATTGTTTAGTTAGTTACCCACAGTTGTTCAGCTAGTTCGTTTTGCGTTTGAGACAAATCCTCATCCAGCAATGCCTGCAGTTCAAAAGAAAGGTTATATTGGCGCCCCGCACGAAGAAGGATTTCCTGGCCGCGATGATTGAAAAACAAATTGTGTGATGGTTCTTCCCCACAACGTACGTAAATAATAAATCAATACTTCTGCAATTAAATGGTCGCCAAGTGTAGCTGTCGGTTGACCCAAAACCTGCTGAGCGATTTCGCGTCCCCGTCTTTCTCAAAGTGGAGGAAAATACACAGTACAGTAAAAAATTATGACCACCTGTTAGTATGAGGTATGACCTCATTCTGCCGCCAATTCCGCAGATGTACGGCGTGGAATTGATTCCCTGAACTTTTCTGTAGGAAACGCTATGCGATGCAGACACCAGAGCTTCTAGCAGACCAAGAGTCATCGGTGATGGATCCTTACGTCGAACCTTTTGGTCAAGATAGTCCCACAGATGTTCAATGGGATTGACCTCCGGTGAGTACGGTGGCCAGGATAGTAAGGTAAAGTTACTGGAATGATCCTCAAACAGTTCCCGCAGACGCATGACAAGGTCATTGTCTTGCCTGAAGCAACCCGGGGCACACAGTTAAAAATTAATACTTAGAAATAAGCAAAATGTACTCGTTTTTGAGTACGTTCTGGATTAATAATAGCTCCGAGTACTTGTGTCTCATTTTTGGAAAAGACACGTACTCATTTTTGAGTACATACAGGGAATCAATTGTGAGTATATCTGGTATTTCTAATTTGAATTATATGCACTTGAAAATCCATATATTTAAAATATATGTACTAAAAATCTATATATTTCAAATATATGTGCTTTAACTTCATTCAGTTTCTGTTTCCTTTCGGGCAGCGCACAAAAACTGAAGGATGCCAGAGCGAATCTAGCGATTCTGACAGGACAGTTTTTAAATGAGAGAGCGCACACTAGATGGCACCACCGTACAAGCATACGATTTTGCACATAGAAGGCAGAGAGAAATTAGAGAGGTTTAGGAATGAACACCTTTATATGTAACCGGGTAAATCCTACCCGGGGGCCGTCACATCATATGCTCGTCCGACCCACGGCGGATATTCACCGATTGTTAGAAATTCACATCACCACGGAGAGCCCCCAGGTTCAAGCCTATCAGGCTATGTTTGACCCTGGAGTCTCCATCAGTTGGAATCTCTAACCACTAAGCCATCCGCGTCTCGATTTCAAATTTGGAATACATGTACTCCATACATACTCATTTATTCATAGAATCAACTGGAAGTATATTATTCGATGGCACATCAGGAATAATAGATATACTCGTTGTCACATGCTGGGCAAATGGACTGCACAATTTTATGACAAATATAGTGATGAAGCGACAATGTTATTTATGAGATTGCGTACGTTTTTGCATTAACTATATTTGTGTCAAAGATATTTTATGCATAATTAAATTACTTGTGATCAGTGGCTTTGTTGTACTAATTATTTAAGTGTGTGAGTTTACACATTTATTAAACAATTTCTCTTTAAATCTATATATAATATCTAAAAATGAAGTAGTAATACGAGATTATATTTATCGACGCAGTTATTTGTAAGTACGTATGGTTACTTATATTTGAGCATGTCACGTGCTCGTTTACGATACGATTATACTTAAAAAAACAAAAACGAGTAGGTTCAGGTTCTCATTTTTAAGTAGATTTTTTTAACAGTGTAGACAGTTATCATGAATGGGATCATCTGATCCGCCACAATGGATAGGTAGCCTGAAGCGTTCGTCTTGCGATCGAGGGGGATGATTGCTCCCAATGATTCCCAGGGAAACATGCCCCATACGAGCACATTGCCAGCTCCCGTCTGTTTCTTATCGAGCATCATGTTGGGATGATGTCTGTCAGCAGTGCTTTACCGTAATCTCCACCCACCATCCACACGATAAAACGAAAAACGTGATTCGTCTGAAAAGGCGACTTTCTTCCAATGTTCGATGATCCAATGCCTCCGCTCAGATGGAAATCCACGCCGTAATCGTAGATATCTGGCCGTCAGCATGGGAACCTTGAGTGGACGGCGGCTCCGGAGATCTATACGAGAGCAGAGTTCGTTGCACTGTGATCTGCGATACGCTCCTCGATGTACGTGCATTAAATACTCTGGCCAGTAGTTCCACTGTGGCCCGTCTGTTGGATCGCACTAGTCGGGATAGCTGTCGCTGCCCACAGTAGTCAATGCTCCATGGGCGGCCACTTTTACCTCGATTACAGCAGGTCTTGTCAGTTTCCTTCCATTCCTGGAACACTTTAACAACTGAACCACGTGAACAGCCCACAATACCGGCTGTTTCTGTAATGCTACCACCCTTCTTTCGGTAGCCGACAATTATTCTTTTTTCAAACTCTGTCCTTTTCCTATTTTCACGCAAAACTGCATTCAGTCTGCGAGTTCGTGTCCTTTCAAATGGCTTACATGATTTGCATATGTTGTCACGCACGCCATCTGGCTGCTAGTTACGGTTCTTTCTTACATCAGGAGTGGTAATTTTTTTGACTGGACTGTGTATGTGAAGTTTGAATCAAATGGACAGTGAAGCAACGATAAGCTTGCCGGCTTAGTTCAATTGGGAGAACAGCTGGTCCGGAGTTGAAAGATATGGGTTGAATACCACTATCGGCAAAAGATAAATTATAGAGAGTAGATTGATTTCGATGCGAAATGTTGATATTGGGGTCGTGCAAAAGTTCTACCCGTTTTGGTAATAGATGCGAATTGCGATCGGAGTAGTTACGTCACAAATGACGCCGCGATGCCGAATTTTCGGCCAATAAAGCGTGAAGCTGTAGAGCATATAGAGACACTAGGTTTGTCCGAGTAAGTCATTCGTAACGGAAATCACTGACGGTGTAACATGGCATGCGATAAGGAGCACATTAGACATTGTTTACTGTACGAGTTCGATAAAGGCAGTACTGCAGCCGTGGCTTGCAGCAGCATCTTTCGAGTGTATGGGGAGGATGCAGTTGATGATAGCACATGTCGCCGTTGGTTTCGGAAATTCCGGGACGGAGACAGAAGCTGTAAAGATCAACCACGTCCTGGAAGTCCATCCGTGGTTTCTGACGAGGATGTGGAGCAAGCCACAACAAATGACACACATCCAACCATTCAGGAATTAGTCGAAACTTTGTCGGTACACAGAACAACAGTCGAAAGACTGATGCATGCGCCTGGTTTCATCACCAAGTTCGATAACTGGGTCCCGCACCAGATTTCTCCAAAGCAACGAGAGGAGAGAATCCGTACCTGTGTTTTTTGCTTTATCGTCACAAAAATGAACCGTTTTTGAGACGAATCGTAACGGGTGATGAGAAATGGGTACTCTACCCTAATGTAAAGCGTCGATGGATTGTGTTCCAAGCCTACTCCATCGACCTCAAAAGGAGGACTGCACCCCAAAAAGGTTTTGTTGAGTGTTTGGTGGGATGTACAGTTAATAATCCACTGGGAGGTGTTGGCACCTAACCGAACGATAAATGCTGACCTCTACTGCCAACAGATGGACAGAGTGAGAGAACATCTGACATCGAAGCGGCCAACACTCGTCGATCGCAAAGGCGTGATCTTTCATCATGATAACGCTAGACTTCATGCTGCTTTAATCACATGACAAAAATTACTGGACTTTGGTTGGGAAGTGTTAGCTCACCCGGCGTATTCCCCTGACCTGGCATCAACGGACTACCACATTTTTCGGTCGTTACAGAACGCCTTCGCTCTCCAAACCTTCGATGATGTGGACGATGTGAAAACGGCATTACATGACTTTAAAACATAGGAGTTTTTCTGGCGTGGGATTCACCAACTCATAGACAGATGGCAAGATGTCATACAGAATGATGGCAGTTATGTGAAATCTTAGGTACGTTATTTGTTGTGTTCTCCTTTCTTTGATGGGTAGAACGTATGCACACATCCAGTATAAGAGATTATTGTACTGAGTAAACAGATTGTGTTCAAAGACTGATAAGTATTATGCATATTGTGAAACACCGTTGATGAAGTCTATTTATCGTATTGTGAAAAAATTGTGTATTGCAGACCTGTTGACTACAGACTTTCCATGTGCCTGATTAACGAATAAAGGCAGTACTCCTTGACAAATGTCAACCCCGCCTTCTCGTGGTGCATCCTGTTCCTACTAAAGGGGCTCTGACGACCGCCAATAGCGGTATAACTATACCATCGGGATTAGAGGAAATTCTATCCCACACTCACCAACCCGCTTGGCCAGCGTGGTGAGTTATGGCCAAACCCTCCAAAATGACTCCACAACTTAAATCTTGGCCCTCAGTCTCCGGCAGCTGGAATGTACCTGGCCAAGGCAGCGGCCAGTGCGACATGAAGGCAGAGGGTGCTAAGAATCCCCGGAGGACCGGACTAGGCTGCCATCTGATGCTGACCTTGGCAACGTACAATGGACGCTCCCTATCTTCTGATTCAAGGCTTCTTGAATTGGAAGAGGAACTACAAAGGATCAAGTGGGACATCGTGGGGCTAAGTGAGGTAAGGAGAAAAGGAGAAGATCTCATCGAACTGAAAAGTGGACATCTCTTCTACTATCGTGGGACAGATACTGGCAGAACTAGTGGTGTTGGATTTATAATAAACAAGAAACTGAAGGATAAAGTTGTAGAAGTTGAAAGTTCCTCTGACAGAGCTGCACGACTCGTTATCCAACTCTCGAAAAGATACCAGGCTCAGATTATTCAAACTTATGCACCCACCACAAGTCATCCTGAAGAAGAAATTGAAGAATTTTATGAGGAAATTTGTCATCTAAATAATAAAGGTAAGCAGCACTTGAAAATAATTATGGGAGATTTCAATGCAAAAATAGGGCAACGGCAACAGAATGAAACTTCAGTAGGTAAATTCGGTCACGGCAACAGAAACCAGCGTGGAAATACTCTCGTTGAGTTTGCAGAGGCAGAAGGGTTTTTCATCTTGAACTCCTTCAAGAAAAAGCCACACAGGAAATGGACATGGAGACATCCAAATGGGACGACAAATGAAATTGATTTTATTATGTGTAACAAAAAATTCGTCATAGAAGACTGCAGTGTGCTAAACAAGTTCAACACAGGTAGTGACCATAGATTGGTGAGATGTAAGATGCACCTCAACACTAAACTTGAACGTGACAAGCTCATAAGACAAACAAAATCTATTGACATAACCAACCTTAAAAAACACCATAATACCTTCAAGTTGGAACTGAAGAACAGGTTCTCTGCTTTAGAAGGCCTAACATCGGAAGAAGTGGACATCTCTGAAGTTAACAGAAAAGTAACCAAAGCTCTTATGGAAACAGCAACAAAATTAGCTGGGTCTAAGAACAAGTTGCATGTAAATAAATTATCAGGAAAAACGAAAATGTTGATGCGAAAAAGAAGAGAGATGAGGACAACTAAAGAAGATGCGACTTCCAAAGTGGAATATATAGAGCTATGCAAGACAGTACGAAAAAGTGTCACTGAAGACGTAAGAAAATTCAACTGTGAACTAGTGAGGAAAGCAATTGAAAACAACCAAAGCCTAAAGATAGCAAAGGGACATCTCAGTAAGGGAAGAAAACAGATTATGGCACTGAGAAAAGAAGATGGTTCTGTAACAAGAAATAGAGGCGAAATTTTGACAAGAGTGAAAGATTTCTACTCCAAATTATATGAAAGGGATGATACATGCACTCCAGACATCATGAAAGATACCAGTACCAGAGTTCCTCCAGTCCTTCCAGCAGAAGTTGCACATGCAATCAAGAACATGAAGCGGGGAAAAGCTCCAGGAGAAGATGGAATTACTGTAGACATCATACAAGAAGCAAGTGGAGAAATCGAAACAGTACTCGCCCAAATTTTCACTCGATGCCTTAATGAAGGAAAGATTCCTGAGGATTGGAACACCGCTACAATGATCCTGCTACATAAGAAAGGTGACATTGAGGATCTCGGAAACTACAGACCTATCAGCCTCCTATCAGTAGTTTATAAAATCTTCACTAAAGTTCTTTCACACCGCTTGAAGGTAACACTGGACATGGCTCAACCGAGAGAACAAGCTGGATTCAGGAGTGGCTACAGCACAATAGATCATATCCATGTGCTGAGAGAACTAATTGAAAGAGCGAGGGAATATGAACTTCCATTGTGCATGGCTTTTATCGATTATGAAAAAAGCCTTTGATTCGGTGAAACCATCAGCAGTTTCAATGGCTCTTGAAAACCTGCGGTATTGAAGATGCATACATTAATATTATTAATAACATCTATGAAAATGCAAGTGCAAAGATTCGGCTGTTTGAAAATACAACACACATAAAAATTGGAAAGGGAGTGAGACAAGGTGACACCATATCTCCGAAGCTCTTTAATGCCACATTGGAGGGTGTTTTTCAGTCACTGAGCTGGGAAAACAAGGGGATAAAGATTAATGGAGATTATCTAACCCACCTTCGTTTTGCTGATGACGTAGTCATTTTTGCAACTAGCCCATCAGAGCTGCAGAGTATGATCCAGGAACTTGCTGACAAGAGTAAAGAAGTGGGGTTAAAAATGAACTTTCGGAAGACAAAAGTGATGTTCAATGCTTTTACAAGAAATGAAGATTTATCGATTGATGGAGAAAAGCTGGAGATAACAGACACGTACGTTTATCTTGGACAGCAGATATCAAGTGAGGGTCACATTGATGAAGAAATTAATCGGCGTACAAAACTTGCCTGGAGAGCTTTTTGGAAGAAACAGCATAATTTTCAAGAGCAATATGCCATTATGTCTTAAAAGAAAAGTGTTTGATCAATGCATCCTTCCAGTGCTTACGTATGGTGCAGAGACGTGGACCTTAACTAAAAGAGACATACAAAGGCTGCAGACAACTCAAAGAAGCATGGAGAGGTGCATGCTTGGTGTAACCAGGAGAGATAAGAAGAGGAACTCGTGGATCCGAAAAATGACAAGAGTGGAAGACATCATGATCAGAGTTAAATCCCTGAAATGGCAATGGGCTGGACATACTGCCAGAAGGACAGATCATCGATGGACAGCCGAAATTTTAGATTGGATTCCAAGGGACAGGAAAAGACCCAGAAGAAGACCACATGGGAGATGGGTGGATGAAATTCGAAAGTATGCAGGGGTGACATGGAGGAGACTGGCACAAGACAGACCGTTGTGGAGGAAACTTGGGGAGACCTTCGTCCAGCAGTGGATTGATAATGGTTGACAATGATGATGATGATGAAATAGACTTATGTTATCATTGAACCTTGGTCCGTTATCT
Organism: Macrothele yani; assembly: GCA_039090855.1. Lineage (NCBI taxonomy): Eukaryota > Metazoa > Arthropoda > Arachnida > Araneae > Macrothelidae > Macrothele > Macrothele yani. The sequence continues at coordinate 125,365,127 of CM076996.1, forward strand.
TGACATTACATTTACGACTAATTAAGATTTTCAGGAAGACACGAAAGACAGAATTATCCAGGTATTCAAATAAAGCTAATTCAACAAGTTACAATAACATTTTTGCAGGTAGTAGGATTCGAACCACATATTCCTACTCCGGAGCTGCTGTTCTCCCAATTGAACTGCGTCGGCATGCTTATTACTACATCATTGTCGATTTGACTCGTGCATCACCTCAGTAGTATGTCATCTACGTCATATCACGTAGTATGTTAGAAATTCTACAAGCTTTAAGCTAAGTACTAAGCTTTACGTGAAGTTTATGTAAAATTCAGCAACCCAATAAATAACTTATATTAACCTGTATACTCTGAAGTGCCAAAAAATTGGGATACCTCTCTAATATGGCGTTGGGACTCCTCGCGATCGGATAACGGCTGCAAAGCCACGGGGCATGGACTCCACGAGTTTTCTGTAGTACTGTGGAGACAGTGCACACACCATGCTTTCTGAAGAGCGTCCCACAATTCCGTAATATTCGCCGGTGGAGGATTGCTGGCACGTTCGACAGCATCCCAAATGTGTTCCATGGCGATTACATCCGGCTAACGAGGGGCCAAGTCAGGATGCCAAACTCCGTGGAATGTTCTTCCAGCCATAATCGGGCGACTGAGGACGTGTGCGGTGGCGACTCGTTGTGTTGAAAGAGATAGCAGTCGTCGGATTGGTTGCATGACATGAACGAGAACAAATAGTCACCTGGTTACGTAGCCTCCACCGGTCTGCAGACGTACGAGGAGTCCTCTAATGCGTGCCCTATAAAAACACCCAGCACTATAACAGAGCCACCGCCGGCTTGCATTCTCCCTTGTAGGCAAGCGGGATCTATTGCCTCGTGGGGTTGTTGCTATACCCGGAGTCTGCCATCTGCCAGAAACAGTTGGTACCACGATTGGTCGGACCATGCTACGTTTCCAGTATCTTGCGCCCAACGGCGGTGTTCCCGAGCCCAGGCAAGATGCACAGCCTTGTATCGTGGAATCAGCAATAGCACCCGGGTGGGTCGTTGGCTTTGGAACCCCACAGAACACAGGGAACGTTGCACTGCCCGAACAATGATGCTACAACTGGCACCAGCACTGAATTGCGCTGTGATTTACAGCAATGTTGTACGCCAGACGGGTTCTGGATTTCCCCCGGGTTTGTGTAGTCCGGGTACACCCTTCTAATTTTGACCGTGTAAATCCTAATTTCCGAGATGGAGTGACCCATCTACCGTATGAATATCCATCGTGTATACGAGAGATGAGTCACTGCATAATACTTACCTCCGGTTTCAGTAAAGATCGGAAATCAGTACCACGTTCGGAACCGCTTAAATCCTGATAAACTGTCATCTGAACTGCGAATGCTATCACTTGAGCTTGCGGAGATTTCTGGCTCAATACAGGGTGATTCAGAGCTCATGGGACAAGCTTTAAGGGGTGGTAGAGCACACTGCAACAAATATTTTTTGTATAGGAATGTATGGGCGCAAGTGACGCGTTGAGACACAAACACAAGAAATTCCCAGCTCATGTGCTATTCACAGATGAGGCGATTTTTACACACGAAGGTGTTTTCAATGTGCACAATTCTCATGTGTGGGAAACCTCTAATCCACACGATACACGTCCACATGCGTACCAAGAACGATTCTCTGTGAATGTGTGGACGGGTATTGTGAACGGCTTCCTGCTTGGCCCATATCTACTACCAACGCGACTCGATGGCAGATGTTATCGTATTTTTCTGGAAGAGGTTTTATCAGAATCGCTTCAAGATGTACCACTGACCGTCCGACAAGGACTGTGGTTTCAGCATGATGGGGCTCCAGCCCATTTCAGCATTAATGTGCGCAATTACCTGGATGCCACTTTTAGGGCGCGATGGATTGGCCGTGGTGGACCAGTCCGTTGGCCACCCCGATCGGCCGATTTATCAAGCCGATCGGGGTGAGGGCATCGAACTGAAGCCATCGAACTGAAACTCCAGGAACTTGAGGGCATCGAACTGAAGCCACACCAGCATATAATCCGCATCTTGCCCCGTCGGATTATTATTTGTTTCGGTCCATGTTCCACTTCCTTGGCGGGAAGCACTTCAACAACCAAGAAGAGGTGGCAGCTGGGGTGAAGATGGCTAAAGTCGGTGTAACACGATAGCCTATACTTCGAATGCTAGTCTGCTTTCGTCGTAAAAGTACATATGAAGACAAAGTGATCAAAATATTGCAAAACTTTCGACTCAGCCTCTGCATGAAGATGAAAACTAGCGTCTAGGTGTGTAAAGTCTTATTACGTGCGAGAAAATAGCGACCCTACGACTATTCCATCATGGTCGTGGCCACATTAATTATGACTCAATAGTTTACCGGAATAGTTAAAGATTAATCAAAAGTTTGACTGACATTCTGTTGCCAAATCACGAGAATGATTGCCTGAAAAATACCAGGAGCAAGAATTTGGCCTAAGAGCGCCGAAAAACACTAGAGGAAAGTGAATAAAGAACACCAAGAAGGAGACTTCTAATACCAACGAAATTTTTACAGCATAATAACGGAATACAGAGGATAACGTGATCAAAACATTATGGCAAAATACAGCTGTATTTGCCGGTAAACTGAAAAATAACATTTCCATGTAACATGGTTAGTACGAGGTTGAACCGCCATGAACTGCGTCACACTGTGCAATTCTGGCATGGAGTCTGTCGTACAGATGTTAGATGTAAGTTTGGGGTATTGAGTTCCAAGCATCCTCAACCTGGACGCGTAAATCGGGGAAGGTCGTGGCTGGCCGTGGAGACCGGATAAGTCGTTGTCCCATAAAATCCCACACGTGCTCAATGGGGGACAAATTCGGTGAACGTGCAGGCCATGGAAGTTGTCTCACACCCTGAAGTGCATGTTGCGTTGCACGTGCGGGCGTGCGTGCGTTATCTTGCTGGAAAACACCACGATGGACCGACCTTACAAATGGCACAACAACGGACTGAATGATGTTGTTGATGTAAGAGGTGCTGTTTAACGTACCCGGTACAAACACTAGTTGTGTACGGGAGTGATAGCTGATCGCTCCCCACACCAGAAAACCAGGTGTAGGCCCTGTGTGTAGTTGGCGGATGCAAGAAGGGTGGAGACGCTCTCTTGTGCGTCTGCGAACACGCATACGGCCATCGGAGGCTCCCAAGCAGAATCTGCTTTCATCGCTGAACACGAAAGATCGCCATTGCGTTCTCCAGTGCAGACGTTGGCGACACCACTGCAGCCGTTCCTGACGGTGAGCTGGAGTCAGAGGTACACATGCCAGAGGCACACGTGCACGTAGTCCTGCATCCAGTAGACGGTTGCGGATTGTTCACACAGTCACCTCAGGTGCAACGGCAGCTCGGATTTGCGTCGCAGTGGATGGTCTGCTTGACAACGCCGCTCTTCTTATGCGTCGATTGGTCCGCTCATCAGTCCGTCTGTGACTCCCGGTTCCGCGTCTTCTCGTGTGGGAATGTTCCTTGGACCATCAACAACACCATCGTACCACCACCGATACTTCCCGTCCAATTCGCTCCGCAATACGACAATACGACCACCCGGCCTCGCGGAGTCCGACTAGACGACCTCGCTCAAAGTCCGATAACTGCTGAAATCGTACACGTCTTCCATGTCCAGGCATTGCAGCTTCTTCAGGGTCTTCGCAGGTGTCCGTACGCCGACGACTGATTACATTCACTTCGCCGTACTCCTTAAATACCACAGACGATAATTTGCATATTATGCCGTGCTGTGGCGTAAGCGCTCACCGGTTGGTCCCGAAATTAACATCACACCTACGTAAACTGGAGCCATTAACATATGTAAATTTCATGATCGTCCGCCAATTCCTTCTTGGTGTTCTTTTTTCACTTTCCGCCAGTGCATATTAAGATCTGTTCCGTGCGTAGGGACGTTAACTCCAATTAACTGAAAGAACCTGTCGACTCCGTTGGCTTAGAGCACGAGAAACAGTAATTGTGTATAAAGTTTTTGAAATATGTGTAACCACATAATTCTGTACTTACATTTTATATTTTTATTCATTATGCAGTTAGTCAATCACTAATGGCAGATTCCTGGAAAGATGACATTAACAAGCGCAATAGTAAGTATTTTTAAATCCATTTTTCATAGAAATGTTTTTGTGAGAATTTGTCTGACATGCTTTCTGATAAAATTTGTGCAGTGTTTCGAAACATTCATCCATGAAGTAAAACTGTGGCTCCAGGAATGCAAGTTGGTAAAAAAATACCTAATCAGGAGTTCCTTTTTATTAGTGCCATGAGATTTTCATCTAAATTATGCACCAGTTAAAGCTCTGTTGTTAAAGTAATGCTTCAAAGAATGAAGGTTTAATTGAAAGCATTTTCTGGAAGAATATACATAAAACAAGTACTGGGGTTGGACAAAATTATGTGAACACCTGGGAAATAGGCGATATCTCTTTATTAACCTGTTGAGGACTAGGGTTTTTGGCAGTTGCAGTACTCTACCCACTCTGACGTCGTGCAAGCACTGTGCGTGGTAGTTGATCTACCAATCCTTGAGATGGCAGGAGTGGTATGAAAGGCATTATCGCCCTCCGCATGCGAACAATGCGGAATGTGCGAAAACCTCATATAAGGAACGTAGTCCCCGCGCGCAAGACTACGTTCGGGCCTCAAATGAGGCACGTCGCCCTAACAGGTTAAGGTGTTGGACCACTATTTGCGTTTAATACAGCTTCCAACCTTCTTGGAAAATATTCATACAGCTTTTGAATAGTATCCAATGGAATGTTGTACCATGTCTTTATTAATAAGGTGTTGGACCACCATTTGCCTTCATACAGCTTCCAACCTCCTTGGAAAAAATTCATACAGCTTTTGAATAGTTCGTAGAAGAATGTTGTACTATTCGTCGGTCAGGATATCATGGAACTGCTGCAGAGATGTTGCAGGAATGAATCTGCTTCTCATTCTGCTCTCCAAAACTGTCCGGAGTGGTTTGATGATATTCAAGTCAGGACAGATGTTAAAGTTAATCTTGGTGCTCCTCAGACCAAGACTGAACTGTTCTAGCTGTGGGTATGGGTGCATTGCCATATTGAAAAATGACATCATTGTTGGGAACAACATTTTGACCATGGGATGCACCATATCACCTAGAATGCTCAAGTTCTCCCTGGCAGTAACTAGACATGTAGGTAAATGATGAGGGACAGCCGAATATCATCACATATCCAATTCTATGTTTAACAGTTGGAATCAGACATTCGTTTTTGCATTAACTCTTGGGAGGTTCTCCGTAGGTAAACCAAACCTACTGTTGGGAATAATGTAAATGAGGACTCGTCTAACTATACCAGACGTTTTCAGTCATCAGCTGTCCAGGTTTGGTGGTCATGACACCATCTTTGTCTCATTGTAGCATTGGTTTGTGTGATTAATGGTTTAGCAATTGCAGCTCTTCCATCGATGTTGGCTTTGTGAAGTTGTCTGCGGACTGTTTTTGCGGAAACAGGGTGTTCCAGGTGGATATTGAGTTTTGCTGTCACTTTTGCTGCAGTAGTTCCGTGTTGTTTGGACACAATCCTTGTTAATGTTCGACGATTCCTCTCATTCCATCTCTGTTTGCACCCACTATTCTTCGTCTATTAAGACTTACCATGCGTATACTCAGCCGTTAAGACTGTTGTTCTTGAAACAACTAACAATTTGTCTGCTATGGTTACAGACGCTACTGTTAAAGGGACTCCCACGATTTGTCCTTGGAAGTCGGACAGGTTACCCATTACACTGACTGCTCGTACGAGATGCTGCTGTAAACAACTCTTACTACACTGGCATACAACCTGGAGAATATATACAAAGAAAAGGTGAAAATCCTCCAAATACGTGGCGTCAGTAAATAAATAAATAAATACATCGCTATTTCCACGTTCCAGAAACACATAGCAACCGAAAAATTGTTATCAGCAGCCGCCGAGGAATTGAATCCACGGATCTCTATATCTAGCTGAGCGCGTTAGCTTTACACCACGGTGGCCAACAATCCACGGTGCTATGACCACCAGATGGAGACGTCTCAGTAGCTGAGCTGATCTTACGGATTTATGATGTCAGAAGCTGACTTAAAAATACACATAGCATCGTGGATTGTTGGCCACCGTGGTCTAAAGATAACGCGCTCGGCTAGATATCGAGAGATCCGTGGATTCAATTCCCCGGCGGCGGCTGAAAACAATTTTTCGGTTGCTATATGTGTTTCTGGAACGTGGAAAGAGCGATGTATTTATTTACTAAGAAAAGACTATCACAATGTTTTTTTTTTTCAGTGTCACATACATGAATACCATTAACCTCTATAATCATGGTGTTCACACCCCTACCTTTATATACAGTAGTGGTCAAAATTGTGGAAACCTTTTGGAAATGGTGTATTTTTGAGGTTTGATGGCTCGTAACACCATTTGTTTTTTGGAGTAATCCATAACATTATATATCAATGGAAAGGTAATTTAATCAAGAATAATGCAATGCAATAACTTTTATGAAGGATTTTGTATTACAACAGCGGTTATAAAGAAGAATAGTGAAACATAGAAAAAATGAGATATACAAAATTTCTCACCATGCCAGTTAATACTTAGTTGGGTAACCTTTAGCTTTAATTACGGCCTTACAACGCCTTCCCATGGAGTGAACCAAGTTTTTTAGTTCTGCAGCTATTATAATGTGAAATCCAGATTGAATTATTGCTTCTATTAATTGGGTTTTATTGCTGGGTTGCTTCTGACTAACAAGTTTCTTTAGTCGGCTAAATAGATTTTCGATGGGGTTAAGGTCTGGGCTATTCCTAGGCCATTCCAGCAGTGGAATATAATTATCTTGAAACCACTTTTTGCAAACAGCAGCAACATGACATGGAACTGAATCCTGTTGAAATATAAATGCTTAATTATCTTGGAAAAGACCACGTACGGAAGGCTTCAGTTTGGGCTCGAGTATTTCATTAATGTATATTTGGCCATTTATATTCCCATTAATCACGCAAATTCTGCCCACACTTTTTGATGTCATACGACACCCGATCATAATACTAATTGGGTGTTTCACGGTACATGTAATGCAATCAGGATTCAAATCTTCTCCGATTCTTCTTCTTCTTACGTATTTTATGCGATCACTACCAAAAGGGAGATTTTGGTCTCATCACTCCAAATAACACTGTCCCATTGTTCCGCTGTCCAGTTAACATGGGTTTTAGTCCAGTTTAATCTTTTCAACCTCTGTTTCAGAGATAAAAAAGGCTTTATTCGTGGAATTCTGGCTTTTAAACCAAATTCCTGCAGTCTGCGCCGAGCAGTCCTTTGCACTCAACTTCACATTGCATTGAGCCATTTCATCTTGTATATACCCAGATGATTTTCTTCTGTCACCTACACAGTCTCTTAATTCTTCTATGATCACTTGCTGTTGTGCACCTTTTCCTGTCTTTACCTGTCTGATTTTGTAGTGACAGTCTCCTTATACCTCTTCAAAAATTTAGAAATGCCACCTTAGGTTAAGTTTCCACCAATTTTTCTTCTAATGTCTTCATTACTGAAGCCTTGTTCACTTAATAGTACTATTTCAGATCGCTTTCTGGGTGACCAGTCAACTCTTTGCGCGATTTCTTTAATTTTATTACGTTTTACAAGCTCACTAAATGAAAGAACACACACACACACACACACACACACAATACCAACCAACTTTATAGCAATCGCATAACACACTGACAAATGTCCTCCTCTCAGCTCTAATACATTTCATCAATAGCTGAACCTTACTGTGACCTGACTGGGCTCATTGCAAAAACAAGATAACACCTGATTGGCTCTCTAAATACTCATGCTCATTGGCTACATTCAAATGAAGGAAAGCTACTTCATATCAACCTAAGCAAGTTGTGCTTCCTTTTTCTGGTTATAACTTTTTATAGAATACAGATAACTGAACAAACTTTGTTGCATTACATTTTTGATGAAATTATCGCTCCATTGATATATAATTTTATGGTATTACTCCAAATAAATGTGGTGTTATGAGCCATCAAACCTCAAAATAACTTTTTTCCAAAAGTTATCCACAATTTTGGCCACTACTGTATAAACACACTGATATATACTGTCGAGTGACATTGTGACCAACAGCTAATATTCAGAATAACCGCCGTGTGCAGCTAGTCTGGCTGGGAGTGACTCAATAGGGTGCTGGAAGGTGTTCACAGGAATGTGGAGCCATGCTGACTGCAGTGTATCTGACAGCTGCTGCAGGGTGCGTGGTGGAGGATCTACAGAGCGAACAACACGATCGAGGTGGTCCCACAGATGCTCAAGTGGGTTTAAGTCTGGAGAATTAGGGGGCGAGGGAAGTACTTTGAAGTCTTCATCGGGCACTTCCAAACAATCTCTGACACGTCACATTGTTGTGCTGGAATATCCAATCCGCCCCAGGGAAGGCAATCATCATGTATGGGTGTACGTGGTCTGCAAGGATGGATTCATAACGAATTCGGTTTATAGTGCTTTCCACAGTTATGAGTGGACCCAGAGAATGCCACGAAAACATTCCCCAGACCATGACGCTGCCCCCACCAGCTTGTGTTCTACCAGCAGTGGTTGAAAAGTGTTTGTTCTCCGATGTTTCTCGCCTTATATGCCAACGTCCATCCGTTCGATGAAGCAGTAAACGTGACTCATCGGAGAAGGCAATCCTTTGCCAATCAGCGGAGGTCCAATTCCGATACTGCCGTGCAAATTTAAGCCTTTCCTGCCGATGCACATTCGTTAGTATTGGTGCAGTGACCATCAGTCTGCATTGGAGCCGCATACGCAGTAGGGTCAGCTGAACTGTCGTTTCAGACACATTTGCAGTAGTAGCCCCCTGGTTCATTCGGCCAGTGAGTTGCTCCACTGTAGCGTGTCGATCGACCCTCACGCACATTCGAAGCCGACCTCTCACATCAATGGCACGTAGTGCTCCGCAGTTTTCACGCCGCTTATTCGCAATGGGGCCATTTCTCCAATCACGATACACTTTAACCACAGCAGCACGTGAACATTTCACAAACCGCGCTCTTTCAGAAATACAGCCACCCTTGGCCCGAAAGCCGATAATCATCAATTTTGGAAAATCTGATAAAAAGCTCCTTTTATCCTGGACAGCAACAAGTGATATGTTTTTAGAATGCATACAGCATTCCTTATATACCCCTCCAAGCCAGCTCACGACACGTGCCTTCATTCATTGGCTACGCGCTGTTGACGTAAAAAGTAGGAGGTGGTCACAGTAATGTGACTCGACTGAGTGACCACCACCCCACTTCCACCAAAATCTACTGTGTGTGAGCAGTAAAACAAAGCAGCTGTCTCGCCTTCCAGAAGTAGAGCCTGGAGTTGGCGTGGGACGAAATACGAAAAGGATGTGCAATTCGATGAACTTTAGTTAGGGATCATCTTTCGTTAGCGGATCTCCGATGGAGCTATTTAGGATGTAAATGTCTCACCTGTTCATACAGCACAGTAGCAAAGATGTGCACGTAGTGGAGAAATGAAGGAAATGCAGTAGTAAAACAGTCGAATTAGTAGCCGGAAATTAATAGACCCCACGGGGCTAGAGAAAAACGAATTGCTAATCCATGCCGCTAGATGGAACAGAGTGAAAGCCATGACTTTCTAGTGTAACGCAGGAACCAACAAACCGATTTCTGCCTGAAAACTGTGTCGTACTTGCAAAGACTGAGGTAAAGGAGTCGATGGCCCAGTCGCTACCTTTTCTCACTGCTAGACATGAACAACTGCGGATGACATAGACCTTGTCGATCGTGTGAACTATCATTCAAGAAAACCGACGGATTATTGTCTGTGACTGATATGTTAGATATACACCGATGAGCAATTACATTATCATTATCCCCAGCCTAGAGAAATGAGCAAGCCTGGATACCGAACGGTGGCACAGGTGAAGTTCACAGAGCAGTACATATGCAACTCAAGGACCGGCTTTCGGTTAGTCCAGTTTTCGGAGTCAGAATGGGGAAAGCTGCCGATTTATCTGAGTTTGATAAAGGACAAATTGTGATGGCACGGCGCCTCGGAACTACGATCTCGGAAACTGCGTGACTTGTGGGTTGTTCACATGCCCCTGTAGTGAGTACGTATCAAAAGTGGTGCACAGATGGCCAAACGATGAACCGTCGTCCATCCGTGGGTCGTCCTCAGCTCATTGATGTGAGAGGAGAGGAGACACTGTCTAGCATTGTTCACAGCGACCGCAGGGCCACATGCGACAAATCCCCCATAGCTACAACAGTGGTGATCAGGGCAATGGGTCACAGCACACAGTTCATCGCAGCCTTCTGCGCATGGGCCTGCGTAGCCGAAGACCCAGTCGGGTCCCCATGCTCACTGCACTTCATCGCCAACAATGCGTGAAATGGGCCCCAAGATAGACTGGATCGTGGATGATTGGAAAAAAGTGGCCTGGTCTGACGGATCAAGAATCCTGGTGTGTCACGTAGACGGCAGAGTGTGGATATGACCATTACCAACAGAGGCTATGGCACTTTGATGCACTGTTGGGTGGAAACAGGCCGGCGGCTGTGTTATGCTGTGGGCGATGTTTTTTTGGGACACTTTACGCACCATTATCCCAATAGCACAATCCCTGACAGTTGTCAGGTATCTGAACATCGTTGCAGCCAAAATTCACCCAGTCATGGCAACTGAGTTCCTTGCAGGTGATGCGACAACAGGATAATGCGCCATGGCACACTGTCAGGATCGTCAAGGAGTGGTTCGAGAAACATGTTGGTGACTTTCTGTTAATGCCCTGGCCTCGAAATTCACCTGACATGAACCCAATCGAACATGTGTGGTTCGACTTGGAAAAGCGGGTTCGCGCTAAATCACCACCACCCCGATATGTACGGGAACTGGAGGACCTGCTTTTCAAAATCGCTTTATTGGTATAACGAAATAAAATAGACGTTCAGCATGAAGCGTCTTGCAAAAAAATTCAAACTGATAAAATCAATGATATTTACACTGCAATGAGAAATGTTGATGATACTGATATGCTGCAATTGAGCTAAATACACAGCAGGTGTAGGGAAAAACACCATAAGTTGGTCAACGTGTCACATGACACTGAAGGAACATATTTCCAGGTACACTGCATTGAAAACTTAAAACGCATGATAAAGTAGGCACAGGTTGAGCAAAAACAAAAATGAAATAAAATGATAATTATATACATAGGTAACATTCCATAGCGCAGGCATACGTAGAAGCGAAACGACGGCGATAGAAAAACATAGTATGACTTATGCAACGAAGAAATATATACTACAATGAGAAATGTTAATGATAAGGAGATGCTGCAATTGATCTAAAAACACTACAGGTGTAGACGAAACACCGTAAAGTGGTGGCCAGCATGTCACATGACGCTAAAGGAACATATATGCAGACAAACAGTATTGAAAACTTAAAACGCATGATAACACAGGCATAGGTTGAGCAACACAATGATGAAATAGGATGACAATTATATGCAGAGGCAACATTATACAGTGCATAAATTCTCAATAGCTAAACGAAATAATAGAAAAACATGGAACAACTCGTGCAATGGATAAAATAATATGCAATGAAAAATGTTGATACTAGGAAGAAACTGCAGTTGAGCTAAATACATAACAAGTGAAGGAAACACATCATTGGGTGGCTAGCGCATAACATGTCACTGAAGGAACATATTTGCAGGTAAGCAATAATACAAACTTAGAGGGCACAATAAACAGGCACAGTTGAGCAAAACGGTGATGTAATAGAATGACAATTATATACATAGACAATAGTAAGCAGTGCTGACATACTTAATAGCAAACCGAGGTAAGAGAAAAACGTAGTACAACTCGTGCAACATAGATAGCACGTAAAATACAGCAGAAGTTACAAGTGAACACACTGTGCACACAAATGTAGTAGAAGTACAAAAATATTTCACTAAATGTAATAAAACATGACCAACGCCGTGAAAATGCAACACTCAGCGCCACATTCTGGTGCTAAAAAGAGAAAACGTTCTAACGGATGGTTAGATTGAGGAGACCTGTGTCCACCGCGAACCACGGGGTCAGAGGTACCCACGTGGAATGGAAAGCTGCTTCTCGATGGCTGATGGAAGCCAGGCGGTGCTCAAAGCGGAGACGTGATGTTAAACGATCTCTGAAGTGGCACACAAGTGCCGCACTCGCTTGTTGAGGAGAAACAGGTGAGGAAATGCTCCGGAGTTGCTGATGGAACACGTAAACTACGTGTTTGGCCAGTACAAAGAGATATGCACAAAGAGAGAGAAGAGGAACTGGTGGATTATCACGTAATAGAAGGTGTCTATAGGCTGTAAACGATAACTCTTGGGAGCAAGAGGAACTGGCAATCTTGAAGGCTTGATTGAGTAGAGGCAGTAGAACAGGACAATATAGGTAGACGTGAAAAACGTCTGCCTCCTGAGCGCAGAAGGAGCAAAGAGGGGAAGAGAGTAGAGACATACGATAGAGGAAAAATGGAACAGGATGACGATTATGAAGGAAGAGCCAGTGGGTGTTTTGTTCATGAGGTGTGGAGAGGGGGAGCGGGCAGCGGCCCAAACGGCAGAAAGAGAGGTAGTAGGAGCATCAAGTATAGGAAGAGCAGAGGGAGTGAAAATGTGCACCAGGAGACGATACAAAGATTTAGATGAGATAGAAACAAGAGGTTGAACCGTGTGAGCGTGCCTGAGGAAAAACGGCAGTGGAAGAGGAGCAGAGAGCACGGAAATCAGATCAGAAGGGGACGCCAAATCAGGGAAAAGAGATAGGATAGCAGAGTGCAGAGAGTCAAAGACGAAACGAGCAGAACGGGATGATAGAATAGCAGCTGGGAGATCGGCAAAAGGGCGCCAGGAGAGGTCAGGATTAATCAGGTCTTGAATGGTTGCGACACCGGCACGAAGCCAGGAAGAAAAAGCAAAGCAAGGGAGGTGGGGAGGGTGGAGAAGAGAGTTGAAAAAGAGGGGTTCAGCAAGAAGCTCAAGAGTTGAAGGAGGGGAGCGTAGAAGGGAAAGAGAGCGAAGGAATTTAAGAGCTTCAGAATAAGCAGAGGGAAGTTTAGAGGGGGGAACACGACAACGGTCCATAAGAACTAGAGGAAAAAGAGAAGTGAGGGTTACGCCTGGAGGCGAGAACGTTTCTTACCTGAATTGTAGATGCAACTGGAGCTGTGAAGAGACGGACGAAGTGAATGATACGGTGTACCTTATAGCTCAGAGAAACATCAGGAAAACAGGCTCCACCAAACGAGGGGGGTGCACAGAGCTTCGTGACGGAAAGCCAATGATGTCGCACCCACATGACCACTGTAAGACGGCGGGTGATCTCTTGAAGACAAAAGAGCGGGGTTGGAGCAGCTATCCATGAATGCTGACACATGGACAGGAGATATGTACGAGTGAGTCTCGCACGCTGGTGATAGGATGTGCAGAACTGCACTCGTCTCCAGTAAACCGCAAAGTTGATCAGACGAGGATGTAAACCGGTGCGAGTAGCTTCTGAGGCTGCACGTGGCTGTCCTAGGTGAACTCCTAGGAAGCGTTGGGTGGTTGAAGACCATGCGGCACCCAATGGAGTATCTGTGCGGTTCCGCCACGACCCGCACCACAGACCGGTGCTCTTAGACGTGTTTAGCTCAGCAGCAGAACAGGAGGCGTAGTCGGAGAACAAACAACGAAGAAGGTGGAATTGTGATTCTCTACGAATGCAGACTGTAATGTCATCCGCATACGCAGAGTAAATCACTGAGTGGTGTCGTGTACTAGCGACTGGCGCTGGAAGTGTAGCTAAGAAGGAATGTTGAAGGGAACGAAGAAAGGGTTCCATGGCGATCGCAAAGAGTTGCCCTGAAAGCGGGCAGCCCTGCCGGACTCCACGCTTAATGGGGATTGGAGCTGTAAGGAAGGATGCCGTCTTGACATGGAAAACGGCGTCCCTGTAAAGAGAGAGAAGAGTGGAAACAAAGGCTGAGGGAAAACCAAAGTGCAAAAGAGTTTGTGTTAGGTAGTTATGTGAAACGTTATCGAAGGCGGAACGGAGATCAAGAGAGAGAAGGGCTAAGGGTTCGGAGTGGGTTTGAGCGAGATGAATTAAGTCACGGAGGAGTTCGATATTAGTAGAAAGAGAGCGTCCAGGAACAGTGTAGGTTTGAGAATCAGCGAGAATGTGAGGAAGGACAGAGTTGAGAAGCTTAGTGAAGAGTTTGTAATCCTGGTTAAGAAAGGAAATGGGGCGCCAATTTCCCAAGTCAAGAGGGTCACCCTTCTTGGGAAATAAGACTACATGAGCGTCTGTGAAGCTCCTCGGGAGGGTGGGTGAGAGGAGAGCAGCAGAAATAGCAGGAAGAAGAAAGGGTAGGAGGAGAGGGAAGAAAGTACGATAGAAAGGAAAAGAGAGGCCCGTCTGGACCCGGAGCGGCTTGAGTGTTGAGAGAAAAAAAGACATCAGAGAGCTCAGAAGATGTGGGTGGAAGAGTTAAAGAGGTAGCTAGATGTGGGGGAACCTGAGGGAGATTGGAAAGAAGGTGAGAGAGAGTAGAGGAGGACGGGGGAGGAGCCTCACAGAACTTGGTGGCAAAAAAACTACGAACGTGAGAACATAGAGTCGACGGATCAGAAGTCACAACACCAGTTGGTAGACGAAGCTGCCGGAGTGCGTTGGTAGACTTGCGTGAAGACTCCATTGACGCAAGGAAATCATAGTTGCAATCTTCTGGGTGTAGGTGCTTTAAGCGAAGGCGTATTAGAGCCTGCTGCGCAAGAGGTTCAAGCAAAGCTTTAAGATCTGCCTGAACTGCAGGGAAAAGTGGATCTGACAACCCGATGAGAGCAATCTTCCGTCGGGCGTGATCAATTTGCATCAGGCGAGATGTTGACGCTGTAAAAGCAAGCTGTTTGATGTGCAATATGAGCTGATGTTTAACTTGCAGCCAATAAGTCAATGCACAGGGAGCTGATTGTATCCCAGCACGATGAGCACTGAGGAAAGAACGAATGGAGGCACAAAAAGCAGGATCACTGAGTAAAGAAGTGTCAAGTGTCCACGGACGAACTGTCCTAGGGAGCGATGCCGAAGCAAATACTGTGAGAGAAACTGAACTATGATCGGAGGAGGCAGTGGGTTGTATTTGCGACTCAGAAATGGACGCAAGGAGCGAAGGTGAAACATAAAGGCGATCAAGGCGAGCAGTCGCCAGAGGTTGGTTCCCGGATGATCTCCAGGTATGAGTAGTATCATGGGGGTTGAGACGGCGATGTGCATCTGTCAAGGAGAAGTCAGCGACGAGCTCTTGCAGTAAGGCCACTAGAGCAGTGCGACGTTCTCGTGTAGCTGGAGAGCGGTCGAGAGACGGATTCAATGTACAATTAAAATCTCCGCCCAGGATTATTCGGTCGGAAGGCGAGACCGCAGACAGAGCTCGACGCAGGCGGGTAAACAATATTCTATGATGAAGAGAATGCGACGGAACATAGATATTAAATATGTGAAAGCGGGTATCGTTGACAGAAAATGATGCACGTTGAAGTAAGTCTCGACAAAGGTTCCGAACTGAGAAGCCCGTGAGAGTGGAACGGAGCTGTTGATGTAGGCCGATCGCTAGCCCACTACTTGAAGTAAGACGAAATGCGTGATGAAAGGCGTAATCGCTCGCACGCCAACGATTAAAATACGTGGAGGTGTGACAGTTAGTTTCTTGGAGCAGTAAGACGTCCGACCGCAGGGGTAAAAGATCCTCCATGACGAGAGCATTAGCTGGGGGGCTCGCAAAGCCCCGACAATTCAAGGTGGTGACCCTGAAAGTGGCAGATCCACACTTATTTGGAACTCTACACGAGCGGCTGAGAAAATCAATCTAAAGCGTTTGATGAGGGCCGGGACCCACGACTTGTAAGCGGATTGCTTCTGATGGTGTCGAAGGAACGCATCAATGATGCCCGCTTGAGTTAGAACTGCAGGGAGAACTGCTTCATACTGTCGTAAGAAGATGGTAGTAGCAGAGAAACTGGTCGTATTGCAACAAAACTGGTACCAGTCTTCAAGGGAGAGAGACTCCCACATTTCGAAACAGTGAGCAAGGCCGTGAGTAAAGGCCTCAAACGAAATAAGGCCATGAGTGGAGGCCTCACCAGATTCAGCAGCTGAGGAAGAGAGAGCCGGTGCATCAGTGGTACCATCAGGGGAAACAAAACGTCCAGAAGCGGGTCGGGATTTTTGCTTCTTTCGTCGAGCTCCCGTGCAAAGTTTCGAAGAGCTTTTAGCAGTAATCGTCGACACACGAGATGTGGTAGTAGAGTCAGAGGAAGGGTCCTCTTTGTCACCATCACCAGAGACCACAACTGAAAAGGATGGCGAGCGATCCACACGAAGGTCATGAGAAATAGGAACTGAGAGTGCTTGTCGAGATGTAGAAAGTAAGGGAAAAGCATCAAGTGAGGACGTATCAATCGTCGAAGACATCTGTTGACCAACGTCTGTAGCGCGACTTTTCGGTACACTGGCCTGAGGAGTTGTCGACGCGGAAGAGGGTGTAGCAAGCACTGGTCTCATGGAAGCTGGAGGCAGTCTGGAAGCACACTGCGATGAAGATGGTGCAAGCGGGCAACGAGCGCGCTGATGAACTAACTCTCTGCACAGAGCGCAATGTTCTGAAGTAAGTAAATCAATCTTGTAGTGGAGTTGGCCGCAGCGGACCGTAAGAGATTTAGGAAACTTGCGGAGGTGTTCCTCAGTTGGGAAAATAAGCCTGACGCTTCTACGGAAGCTCCGAACATTTTTATTGGCTGGATCCTTTGGTGCTGCGGAATGCGTGGTCACAGGACTGACCACCCGTCCACACTTAAGGCTGCGCAAATCATGTCATTAGAAATCTCAGGAGGGATCGGGTGCAGAGAAACTTGCACCGGGCGCCTAGCAATCGGTTCAGCGATTAGATGAAAGTCCCCAATGTCAAGTCCTTGGTTTAGGAGAGAATCAGCATACTCTTTACGCGAAAGATATACGATCAATGTGCGTGGCTTGCGAGTGAGATATGTGACAGAACCAGGAGGTAGAAATTCGAGGATAGTGTCACAATACACCTTCAATGGGGTATTGGGCAAAGCATCTAGGCATACACCTAACGCTAGGGTAGAATAGAGGTCTTTTGCAGCAGATGAAGCTTCTGGGACGACCAATTCAAGAGAATCGTGAATGATCCGAACACAGGCATCTGCTAGAGAAGTACTTGGCACTTGCGGCGTTGGAGAAGGCCCGGAAGCAACGCCAGAATAGGAACGGGAAGGTGAAGCACTATGAGAAGGTAGAGGCTTGGCGCTGTTCAAAAGGTCTGGAGCAATCTTAGACGGCTTGTCTGAGGGCAGAGAGATCAGAGACATCCATGACGTCATCATCTACCTCAGGTACTCGTGACGTAGCTCCGCCAGGAAGAGTGGAGTCAGATAGCTGAAAAGTTAAAGAAGACGCCCTGGCATCAGGAGGAGGCCGATACTCCACATCTGCATCAACGGACGCTGATTGGTAGACTTCGAAAGAGGGCTGAAGCGACGAATCAGGAGGAAGCATGATGAGATCGGCACTCTTATCAGGGGTAGCCATCGCCGATGGCGAGGCTTAACTGAGCAAAAAAACGACTATCTTGTCGAAAATGAAATGCTAATAACGAACTCAAAAATGTACTCACCAACTCGGGAGACGTCAAAAAATAAAGGTACAACCTTCACCTTGAAGGCACGCTCGAAATAAGAAGCACAACACACACTTAATAAATACAGTAGCCAGTCAAACACGGAGCAAACTCAACCACGTTGCGGACAAGGACCTGCTGTTGACATTATGGTACCAGATACTCCCAGCATAGCTATCGCCACCGCATCGAATCGATGCCTCACTGAATGGCCGCTGTTTCACGGGCTAAAGGGGTTCCTACAAGCTTATTAGGTAGGTGGTCATAATGTAAAAGCTCGTCGGTGTAAGGTATGGTTCTTCCTTCGCAATTATGCATATCGATTTAACCCCAACGACAGCATATGGAGATTTCCGCAGGGTTTTTGCGGCGTTATGAACACCCAAGTTCACTAGAAAGGATTGTTACTGGCGACGAGACTACAGTGCACCATTTTGACGATGAAAGCAAGACACAAAGTGTGTAGTGGAAACACTCTTCAACCCCTGCAAAAAAGAAGTTCCGAAGTGTACCATTTGCCAAAGAAATTTTTCTATCCCCGTGGGGATATGCATGGGCCTATTTTGGAACATTGTTAGGAAAACGGACACGTAACTGTGCAACACGTTCAGCAATGATTAAAAAGATGAGCTCAAACCTACCATTCTGAACAAAAGAGGACTGTTGTCAGTGTTCTTTTACACAGTAATGTTAGTCGCAATACAGCTGCTGCAACCATGGTTACAATTCAGAATTTCAAGGTCGAGGTTCTTCCACATAGATAGGTATGAACTTTTCTTCTTACCCACCCTTTAACTTCAAAAAATATTTAAGCTGTTAGAACACATGGCTAGTAACATATCTAATATCAGGGGGAATTGAATAAACGTACGTGAATTTTCCGAATTCACTGACATTTTGTTACATAAAATAAATTTTCGTTTAGATTTAGTGTTGTGCTATTATATATATAATAGCACAACACTAAATTTAACCGAAAATTCATTTTAGCGCAGTTTGTGAACTGTTCGCACGCTGCTGTGCTTAAAGTGTATCGTGATTGGAGAAATGGCACCACTGCGAATAACCGACGTGGAAACTACGGAGCACCACGTGCCATTGATGTAAGAGGTGAATGTCGGCTTCGAAGGTGCGTGAGGGCCGAACGACACGCTACAGTGGAGCAACTCACTGGCCGAATGAATCAGGGGGCTACCGGAAGTGTGTCTAAAACGACAAATGAGTGAACCCTACTGCGTATGGGGCTCCGATGAAGACTGATGGTCACTGCACTTATGCTAACGAAGGTGCATCGGCAGAAAAGGCTTACATTTGCTCGGCAGTATCGGAATTGGACCTCCGCTGATTGGCAAAGGATTGCCTTCTCCGATGAGTCACGTTTTCTGCTTCATCAAACGGATGGACGTTGGCGTATAAGACGAGAAACATCTGAGAGCAAGCCCTCTTCAACCAGTGCTGGAAAAACACAAGCTGGTGGGGGCAGCGTTAGGGTATGGGGAATGTGTGGCATTCCCTTGATCCACGCATACCTGTAGAAGGCACTATGGACCGAATTCGTTATAAATCCATCCTTGCATACCACGTACACCGATACATGCTGATTTTTTTCCTTGGGGCGTATGAGATCTTTCAGAACGACAGTGCGACGTGTCACAGAACTAGAAATGTCAGATTGTTTGGAAGAGCCCAATGAAGACTTCAAAGTACTTCCCTGGCCCCCTAATTCCCCAGACTTAAAAACCCAATTGAGCATCTGTAGGGCCATCTCGATCGTGTTGTTCGCTCTATGGATCCTCCACCACGCACCCTCTAGCAGCTGTCAGCATAGCTCCACATACCTGTGACCACCTTCCAGCACCTCATTGAGTCACTCCCAGCCAGTCTAGCTTCTGTACGCGCTGCACACTGCAGTTACTCTGGATATTAACTGGTGGTCACAATAATGTGACTCGACCATGTGTAATGTAAGTACTGTCCCATAATAGGTAGAGACGGAGCTACTGTGAGGGAAGGAAGTATGCCGGTGTGCTTGTTGTGCCTACATCATTTAAAAGACATTTACCAAATATCAGTTGCGTTCAAAAAATTTAAAATGCTGTCTTTCGTCATTGGTTAATTTTGAAACGTCTTGACATTTCATTAAACTGTACAAATAACTGCAATAAATTATGTTTTAAGTCTAGTGGGGGGGGGGCTAAAGCAAGGGTCCCTGGGGCTAAGTTCACATTCGGCCCAACGGCTGCAATGGGCGGCTCTGTTAACAAGTAGGAGTGTTAACTATGCAGCAATACTTTGAAGACATTACTACACCGCTGTTTATAACAACATTAAAGGTTTACAAAATTCACTCAGTAGCTTGGTTTTCACTGCAAGTAAGGTGATTGATTTATGATTACCAAAATTATCAAATAAATTTATTTTTCGTGCTATTTCACAAAAAGCTTTCGTAGAATTAGTTTGTGATCATTGAATACCGGCTGAGAACCACTTCTCCTTCTAACGGAAAAATGAGAAACACGTTCTAGCAACTTCAGGTTTCCGGTTTCATATTACTTAATCCTAAGAAGTTCCGGATTTCATCGGTGACAACTCGTATGGGTGTGACCTCAAAACCGGATGCGCCAATTTGGGAGTATTGCACAATGAACAGAAATGATGTTGGAAACCGTTGTATCACAAGGGCGAAGTTATTAACTTAATTTTCATGAACATCATTCGAAATATATTAAAATGAACTTTTATATTTTCACAGTATTGGAGACTTCTCTAGTTATACGATAAAGAAGATTAAATTCCCTCTTCCCTAACTTGGACGTTTTTTGGGATCTTCTTAATCATTTAAAAAACACCCATAACAGCATTTCACATGAGCAGTACCAAAACGAAAGTTTCCAACAGGCATTAGAAAAGTTAAAACTTGATGAAGTAGTTAAGTGGAAGTGTTCAGTTGATTTTTGCAGGTCTTATCAATGAGAAATAACTGAACAATCACACTAAAGTTTCCGACGAAAGGAAACTTACAGAATATAAAATCTCGCATTGAATAATACACTGCTGGACAATTGCTAAGGACGGATCATAAACGGCTATATAGCGCATAAAAAAGTAAGTGTGGTTGGATGCCAAGTGAAATAAAATAATGTCAGAATGCCAGGACATTACAAGAAAGACAATTTATTGTGCTCTGAAATCCAGAAGGCTTTGGAACGTGTTCAAGGGACAAACAGGCCATTTTGTGCAGAATACGTAAACGTGAAAAAAATGCAATTACCGTCCGCAGGCGTTCCGGCGTAAGATGTCAATACGGGATATGGCCACCATGGAGGGCGATGCAAGATTCCACACGTCGTGTCATGCGTTGCACAACATTATCAAGCAGCTGTTGGGGTAATTTATCCCATTCCTCTGTCAGTGCACGGATGAGGGTGTCCTTGTTTACTGGAGGGCATTGGCGACCAGCAAGACTCCTCCCCAAAGCATCCCACACATTTTCAATGGGATTCAGATCTGGAGAACGTGCTGGCCATACGAGGCGTTGAATATCCTCGCTCTCAAGACACTCCTGGACAGCGACTGTTCGATGACATGTTGCGTTGTCGTCCATGAAAATGAATCTATCACCGACAGCACCACGGAACATACGAACATGAGGTAGCAGAACATCATTAATGTATCGTTGGCCAGTCATAGTCCCAGTTGGAAGCACATAGAGGGACGTACGGCCATTGATCATGATGCCAGCCCATACCATGACACTACATGTGGGAAATCGGACCCTTTCCTGTATGTTTGCTGGACAATATGCAGTACCACTATCACGCCAGATCAGTTGTCGTCGACAATCAGACGATAGACTGTATCTACTCTCATCTGAGAAGAGGACAGCAGACCAGTCGTTATCAGTCC
Source organism: Macrothele yani (assembly GCA_039090855.1). NCBI lineage: Eukaryota > Metazoa > Arthropoda > Arachnida > Araneae > Macrothelidae > Macrothele > Macrothele yani. Next base: position 125,386,885 of record CM076996.1, read on the forward strand.
AATTGCGATGTTGATGGCACCATTGCAAACGGGCGGTACGGTGACGTCTGGACAATGTGATGCACACAACAGGACGGCGGGCGTATAGTCATCCTTCATGCAAACGTCTGGCGACAGTTTTTCGGGAGATCCGCTTGCCAGTAGCAGCCGTAAACTGATTTGCTACCTCACTAGCTGTGGTGCGCCGGTGTCTTTTTTGATAGCACTATGTACCGATCTTCTGCAGGTGTCGTACTGCGAACACGATCTCCCCCGTGACGTTTGCTACACTCTCCATTTGTTTGAAATGATTTCCAAAGCCTTGAAACAACACTGTGGCTGACGTCGAACTCCCTAGCAACATCTGTTATTTTTCGCCCTTCTTCAATCTTGCCAATAATACGGCCACGCGTAAAATCATCTAGGTGATGTCGGGAAGATATACTGAAAATTGCAAGTTCGGCAATTGATTCTTTCGCTTTCAACTTTGCGTTTGAACAACAACGGTCAATACGCGTCAAATCCTTTATATCTCTTATCAGCGCTATGACGTCACGAACAAGTTCCGCAATCCAAAATTTGCATACGCACAACACGTCTTACTGTATCCCGCACTTATGCTAATTTCCACATTTTCCTGCCTTCCATTTTATGGTTGCTATCGTTGCTATGGTCATCCGTCCTTAGGAATTGTCCGGCAGTGTATTTCATGAGGAGATTAAAACTTATGTACACTAGAGTGTCAAAAGTCATGCAATCGCAGTATACAAACTTTTTTAACTAGCGCTGCCGTCGTATAAAGGCTTCGACGCACTTCACGATTTTTATCAGTTGAGAGGTGCAATCTTGTGAGTCAGGTTGAACAACCGCTAGTAGGATTATGGAAAACTGACGTGAGCTATCGGAGTTTGAACGAGGAACGGTAGTGGAAGCCAGATGGATGGGACATTCAATTTCCGAAGTTGTGCGAACATTCAACATTTCTCGATCCACGGTGTCACGTGTGTACCCAGAATACCTCATGTAAGGCATTACCACCCACCGTGGACAGCGCAGTGGCCGACCACGGGAGCTGAATGACCGTAACCAGTAGCCTCTGACCAGGATTGCCCATGCTAACAGACAAGCGGCACTGGCTCCTATAACATCCACATTCAATGCAGGAGGTACCAGAGACATATCCATCAGGTCAGTGCAGCGCAATTTGTCATCCATGGGGGTATGGGAGCAGAAGACCCAACAGATCGCCTTTGTTAGCACCACGACATCGGGCACAGCGCCTCAACTGGGCTTGTTATGACGGTCATTGGACCCTGGAAGACTGGCAACATGTACTGCCGTCTGATGAGTCACGATACCAATTGTTACGAGCTGATGGTAGGAGTCAAATGTGGCGCAGACCCCCATGAGGACATTGACCCAAGCTGTCAACAAGGCACTGTGAAAGCTAGTGGTGGTTCCATACATGTGTGGGGTGTCTTTACGTAGCACGTTTTGGGTCCTCTTGTCTTTATGAACACGTTATTAGCCAGTACTCGCTTTGTTGCTCTGCTGGGTGACCATTTGCAGCCCTTCATGGACTTCATGTACCCTAAAATACGATGGGATTTTCCAGGCCGACAATGCACCATGTCATAGAGCCCAAGTTGTGTAAAATTGGTTCGAGGAGCATTCTGGACAGTTCCGACAGATTATGTGGCCACCACGTTCGCCTAACATGAACCCAATAGAGCACGTATGGGATGTGGTGGAAAGGTCCATTCGCACCCAAGATCCTGCATCTGCAAATACCAGGGAACTGAGAAGGGTGTTCAGTCTGCATGGCGCAATATCTCTCCCGAGGTCTCCCGGCCACTTGTGGAACGGATGCCACGCCGAGGCCCTTAGCTGGGATACAGGAAGTTCTACACGATACTAGGTACGTATCCCATGCTTTTTGGCACTTCAGTGTATAACTCAATAAGAACTACGATAATTTGATCAGTAGTTTTTTGAAAATGCATTTGCATACATCTGCATGCAAAAAGAAATGATCATTTATACAATCACTATGATGTATGCGTATCAGCCTGTAGACTGTTACGGTGCTTCTTTTTCGGCATGTAGGATTATATGAAAAATATTGGGTGTGTGCATAAGTTCTACCCGTTTTTGTAGGCTACAAAGAAAGGAGGAAAACACAACAAATAACTTACCTAGGATTTCACATAATTACCATCATTCTGTATAACCTCTTGCCATCTGTATATGAATATGTGAATCCCACGCAGGAAAAACTACTGTGTTTTAGAGTCAAAATAGTCATGTAATGCCGTTATGACATTGTCCACATCATTGAAGGTTTGGAGAGCGAAGGCGTTCTGTAACGATCGAAAAAGGTGGTAGTTCGTAGGTGCCAGGATAGGGGAATACGTCGGGTGAGGTAACACTTCCCAACCATTGTCCAGTAATTTTTGCCGAGTGATTAAAGCAGCATGAGGTTAGGCGTTATCATGATGAATGATCACGCCTTTACGATTGACGAGTACTGGCAGCTTCGATGTCAGTTGTTCTCGCAATTAATCCAACTGTTGGCAGTAGAGGTCAGCACTTATCGTTCGGTTAGGTGCCAACACATCCCAATGGATTATTCCCCAGACATCCCTCCAAACACTCAACAAAATATTTTTGGGATGCAGTCCTTTTGAGGTCGATGGAGCAGGCTCCGCACCTTGGCACACAATCCGTCGACGCTTTACATTAGGATAGAGTACCCATTTCTCATCCCCCGTTACAATGAGTCCAAAAAACGGTTCATTTCTGTGACGAGAAAACAAAGAAACGCAGGTAGGGATTGTCTCCTCTCGTTGCTTTGCAGACAGCTGGTGCAGAATCCAGTTATCGAACTTGGTGATGAAACCAAGCGCATGCATCAGTCTTTCTACTGTTGTTCTGTGTATCGAAAGCGTTTCCGCTACATCTTGAACGGTTGGATGTGGGTCATTCGTTATGGCTTGTTCCACATCCTTCTCAGAAACCATGGATGGACATCCGCCGTGGTTGATCTTTATAGCTTCTGTCTCCGTCCCGGAATTTCCGAAACCAACGGTGACATATGTTATTATCAACTGCATGCTCCCCATACACTTGACATATGCAGCGGTAAGCAGGGGCTGTAATACTGCCTTTATCGAACTCTTACAGTAAAGAATGCCTAATGTGGTCCTTATCGCATGCCATGTTACATCGTCCGTGATTTCCGTAACGAATGGCTTACTCTGACAAACCTAGTGCCTCTATATGCTCTACTGCTCCATGCTTTATTGGCCGAAAATTCGGCATCGCAGTTTCATCTGTGACGTAATTACCTCGATCGTAATTTGCATCTATTACAAAAACGGTTAGAACTTTTGCACACACCCAGTATTTACAGGTCGAACTGATGTAAGCCTGTTTAATATTTTGCATATACAATGCTCGACATAGAAAATGTCACACCTAGAAGCATTTGTCAGAGCGCCATGTACATTGGTGGGTAGGTGTGGGTTATGTAAATGAGCGCAGTTTTAAACCTATCTCGTGATAAGTGATGGGGATGAAAAGGGTAAACAACTCCGCCTAGCTAAATTTGGTCGTCCTCACCTATGCGTGTAGACCACTGTATCGGAGTGAAGTCGATGGCGAAAGCACATGTTAGGAAAGCGAATGCATTAGTGATTTCATCCCGAGGGACACTTATCAGAAGTTTCATTCATAGGGCTGGTTGGTTCTTACATCATATCACAGCGGGAGCGAGCGCGAAAACAGTGCTTGGAGGAAGGTAACGTGCATCGCCGTAATGGGACTGGTGCACGTAGGCGGGAGTCCGAACAGAGGCCCTCGGTCGCCGCATTCGACTGCGAGTCGTAGGAGCCCCACAATACCCAGAAGACAATGTTCGACAAAATCTACAGGAAGCTATGCACATCCCGTATTGACACGGATCGCTAATTGGCTGAGGCAGGTTTGCTCACTCTCCAGCCATTGCGACGACCGCCACTTACCCCAGCACATTGTCGCGCAAGATTGCAGTACTAGGTATGCGTAGAGGGACGTGTGGAACCAAGGCGAGTCCCGCTTCTCTCACGATCGCTACTTTAGAGTCTGGAGACGAAGAGGTCACCAGGCTGATATTGCTGCCATCAGTGAGTGTCATATGGCCCCTCAGCCTGCTGTCATGGTTTGGGTCGCCGTCATTTTTAACAGCAGTTGTTCACCGCTCGTACGATATTGTCAATGAGGTGCTGCAATATGCCAGCACGACGATACGCTAACGAGGTTCTGCAGTCAGTTTTGTTGCCGTATCTTCGTGGTATCCCTGATGTCCGGTTGCAACAAGATATCGCCTTACTGCACACTGCCAAAATCAATAGACAATGTCTAAAAGATGCGCACGTGCTGCCCTGGCCAGCGCGATACCAGACTTTTCTCAAATAGAGAACGTATTGGACGTCATTGGCAGACGAATTAACGCCTCGGTACGATCCCCTAGCAATATCGATGAATTGTAGGCACAGGCCAACGACGCATAGTCAGCGATACCACAGGGCACCGTCCGGGGACTTCCCCACTCGATACCATGTATTTTTGTCCAATACAGCCCAACAAGGCGTTCATATGAAATATTGACTGAAGCCACCTTATACAGTGTCCTCGCCCATCGCGTTCATACAATCCCTCAGAAATTAAATCTCTTCTTCCCCATGAGGTCTTGCGGAAGGGGTTGAAAGAAGCAACACTTCTCTCTAAAGCATACCAGACATGTTCTATCGGATTAAGGTCGGGAGACGTGGCTGGCCAATATATGCGGGGACAATGGTCTCCTGAACATATTGTTCTACTAGCCTCTGTCAGTGGGGACGAGGGTTCGTCTTGAAGGAGAAATGAATCTCCTGTGGCATCTACATAATGACGAGTGCATAGGTGTCCGGAACAACATCCATATAGCGACGAGCATTCATGGTTTCTCTGAGAAACCGAGGCCTGTGCGTCCACCAAATAAGATGCCACCTCAAACCAGCAAGCTACTACCACCATAATTGAACCTTTAACGAATCAGAGGGATGATACCGTGCCCCTCAAGATCAGATCACGCCTGGAATCACTCTTTAAAGCAAATCTGGACTCATCTGGGAAGAGTAGTGACCATTGATTTTCAGGATAATTGACAAAGGCTTGCCCAGTTCAAACGTTCCCCCATGTGAGTGAGATAAAAGGCACGCAGAGTGCTAGTCGCTTAGAATAAAGATCCTTCGTGAAGCCTTCTGTGCACAATGAAAGCAGATATCACTGAACCTGTAGTCACAGCAAAGGCAGATCGCAGATGTGTCGGGGCAGCAGTCTTGTTCTTCCGCGCAGTTAATCAGAGAGATCGGTCACGCTGTAGCACTAGGGCCTTCCTTCGCTGTACCTTCGAGAATAACGTATATTTTGAAATTGGTTCCACAGTCGGTGGATCATAGAAGGACTCTCATGCAGCCATCTTGCAAATTCCGCCTGACTTTGGCCTGCATCCAGTCTGATTACTCTCCACATTAATTCATCCGCTAAATGAAGTCTCGCAGCCATTGCAGCAAATATGCTATCTCAAAATCCTTTATTTATACTCCGCCAATTATGTGAGGCAAATCTCCCCAACAACCCCATTTATGCTGCGGTTTATTTGCATAAACCGATGCCATCGCCACGTATAAGCATACGATACCCAGGCATAACATTTCACGTCATATACCCAAGTTTTGTGCATTTCCAACTCTTCTTTCACGAATAATCGTTTTCTTTTTATCTTAATTTACGGAAACCAGTTTACTTAATTTTCCTCAAGTTTACTGACTGATGTTACATATTGCTGAACTGCAAACAACTCTTATATTAAGCGGTTTCCTTGCAGTTTTTATTCTTCCAAAGAACAATGCAATTTATTATTGAAACATACTGGGGCTTTGCCCTCAATGAAGGTCCTCCGCACAAATTTTGAGTGCTGCTGATATTTTCCGATCCCTGTAAAGATCTAACGAAAGAAAGAGTATCCGTTCTTAGGTTTTGTTATCTCCTAATAAAAGGAGATATATCTATGCAATCAAAACAATCCTACAGAAAATGATGTAATCTATAATGACTCTTAAAAGATCTTCTTGAATGTGTTGTTCGCGAGAGAAGATAATTTCGATGTAAACAATGGTAGCATCAGCCGTCAGAACGAATGAGTGAGTGAGCTTGTAGAGCGCCCTAATTAGGAGCGAGATAATGTTCAGAGAGAGTCATGCATGAAACAAATTTGGGAAAATAAAAGCTCGTGAATGTTAATTATTCATATCGCTTCAGCTGTGAAGAAGATTGAAAAGGAAGTTTTAAAAAGGCAGCAATCAAACCATTCATCGCGAAGAATACCAGTTCAGTTTTTACAGGAAAAGCACCTCATAAATGTGTACAACTTGTTATTTAAACATTCGAAAAATTCCTTGACATTAATAAATATTTCTACGAGATTTAAGGACTTCCAGGAAAAATCTATCCTGTACTTTCAATGTCATATATATGAGGGTTGTACCGAAAGTAATGTAAAAGTGGGCATAACTGTTTTATTAACTGAGAGAGGTAATTTAAATCGCACATGTTGGTAGAGTAACTCTTTCTCTATACAAAGGTACTACTCAACATAGTCTCCATCATAAGCGATGCATTTGCGCCTTCGTTGAAGCCAACTCTCGAATCCTCTTGCAAAAAATTCCGATTTGGACTGTTGTACCCGCTTCTTCACATCCACTTTCACCTCGTCTGTGTCATCAAATCGTTATGCCTGGAGACAGTCTTTCATTGGATTAAACAGGTGGGAGTCTTAGGGCGCCAGATCTGGGCTGTACGGTGGATGGGGAATCATCAACCAGCCCAATTAGCTGATCCCCTGATTTATTGCTAAAGATGTGTGTGGTCTCACATTGCCAAGGTGAATGTGGATCCTTTTCAGATTCTTGTTCGGTCTTTTCCTCCTTATGGCTTCTCTAAGCTTCTAGAGTGTCTCAATGTACCGTTCGCTGGTCAAGGTACGGCCACGTTCCAGAATATCAAGAAAAATGACACCCATGTCATCCCGAAAAACAGTCACCATGACTTTCTGTGCTGATAGCTGGCTCTTGAACTTTTTAGGCCTTAGTGAAGAGGTATGACGGCATCCCATGGATTGATTCTTCGTTTCCGGATAATAAAGATACGCCCACGTTTCATCCCCTGTCAACGGATCGGAAAAAATGTGTCTTCATTGGCTTCAAATGCTTCCAGCAGATCAGAGTAGATTTCCACCCTTCTCTCCTTCAAATCGGGTGTCAATTGCCACTTTGCACACACTTTCCGATACCCTAAGTCTTCCACCATCTTTTGTATGACATTGTGACCACAGTCCAGTTGTGCAACAAGCTCACGAATTGCGACTAGTCTCTCCACGCGAATTAATTCATCCACTCGCTGACGATTCGTGTCAGTGGTCGCAGATGATAGTCTCCCACTACGTGGTTTGTCTTCACGCAATGCTGATTTCTTCTTCTTTAAACTTCATCCATCTGCACACATTGCTCTCTTCAATGTTGTCATCTTCGCAAACATTCTGTGGATGTCAGACAACCTGTACCCTTCCTTCGTCAAGAACTCAATGACTGCACGTTGCTTCTGCTTCGAATCCATTATATATCTGCAATGAAGGGTTGCTATAGATGAGTTACTCTACCAACATATGTAATTTGAACGACCTCTGTCAGTTAATAAAAAAGTTATGCCCACTTTTGCATTACTTTCGGTATAATCCTCGTATATTTCGTTTATTCACATTTTCTGAAATACTTTTACGTTCTGGCCTTCAAAAGTTTGAGCGCAAATAGCAGGCATAGAGTCACCAAAATAATTTGGCAGGCTGGGGGCACGAATAAATGGAAACTGACGATTCCCTGACATTTTCCTTTGAAAGAGAGAGGTAATACTTGGAAACAGTTTCCCCGTAAATGTCACAAAATTTAGATATTATGAGTGCATAAACATTTTTAGTTATGCATTACTTTTCCATCACTGCTGAATGTGAATGATTTCGAACAGTAAAGCGCATTTTTGACAATATGCTAAATATTCTGAAAATAAAGTACCTTCTTTTATTACAAATTCTTTTAAATATCATTTTGCTGATGCATGAATAACGTTATATTTATAATGAGTTCTCTACTTAAATTTTTTGCAGTAGTTTCACAAACACGGGTCACAGCTAAATCTGAATGGTGAGTATAACGGTGTGTTATTTACAAAGCTCTTAGTTTTTCCTGTTTGAACTTCGCAGCGACTCCGTTAAGACTCCCACAATTATTTGGCGTTCCATCGTAGGCTTACCCTCGCATTGAAATTTTATAAAGTTTGGAGGGTGTCACGTGTCCTCCTGCCAACGATACGCCTGTGGCGCAAGTAAAATCCGCGAAATGCAGTATATACCAACCTCTAAACTATAAATAACTGTCTAAGCACGATGATAACTAACTAGAAAAAAGATCTGTATTTACATTTTAAAACACTACACACACGTAATTTAAAAAAACGATCATAGCGAGATCTTTTGGAGGTACTATAGCTCCATCTTCAGGCCTAGCGCGCGGAAATGGAAGTGCCTCAAGTATAAATACATTCACAAGTAATACCATCATATCCTCTAGAGGAGAGTACGTTGTCAACTGAAAGAAAAATTATTAAAAAAAAACAGAATAGTAACGTCATAGTTATAAGCTATTTATGGACTACGTCCGAATATGCTATAACTATGACGTTACTATAAAACGTACTATTACAGAAAGCTTGTACATTCAACGCTTCTTGTCTTCCTGTTGCAACGACAAGTTACCGTTATCTGTGCCTTCACCCTGGAGTTTTCTTCTGAACTGCTTTCCTGATGATTCGGTCCTCAGGTTTGTGAACTTCATCCTAGAGTTTTCTTCTAAAGAACTGCTTTCCTGATGATTCGGTCCTCAGGTTTGTGAACTTCACCCTAGAGTTTTCTTCTGAAGAACTGCTTTCCTGATGATTCGGTCCTCAGGTTTGCGAACTTCACCCTAGAGTTTTCTTCTGAAGAACTGCTTTCCTGATGATTCGGTCCTCAGGTTTGTGAACTTCACCCTAGAGTTTTCTTCTGAAGAACTGCTTTCCTGATGATTCGGTCCTCAGGTTTGTGAACTTCACCCTAGAGTTTTCTTCTGAAGAACTGCTTTCCTGATGATTCGGTTCTCGGGTTTGTGAACTTCACCCTGGAGTTTTCTTCTGAAGAACTGCTTTCCTGATGATTCGGTTCTCGGGTTTGTGAACTTCACCCTGGAGTTTTCTTCTGAAGAAATGCTTTCCTGATGATTCGGTCCTCAGGTTTGTGAACTTCATCCTAGAGTTTTCTTCTGAAGAACTGCTTTCCTGATGATTCGGTCCTCAGGTTTGTGAACTTCATCCTAGAGTTTTCTTCTGAAGAACTGCTTTCCTGATGATTCGGTCCTCAGGTTTGTGAACTTCACCCTAGAGTTTTCTTCTGAAGAACTGCTTTCCTGATGATTCGGTCCTCAGGTTTGTGAACTTCACCCTAGAGTTTTCTTCTGAAGAACTGCTTTCCTGATGATTCGGTCCTCAGGTTTGTGAACTTCACCCTAGAGTTTTCTTCTGAAGAACTGCTTTCCTAATGATTCGGTCCTCAGGTTTGTGAACTTCACCCTAGAGTTTTCTTCTGAAGAACTGCTTTCCTGATGATTCGGTTCTCGGGTTTGTGAACTTCACCCTGGAGTTTTCTTCTGAAGAACTGCTTTCCTGATGATTCGGTTCTCAGGTTTGTGAACTTCACCCTAGAGTTTTCTTCTGAAGAAATGCTTTCCTGATGATTCGGTTCTCAGGTTTGTGAACTTCATCCTAGAGTTTTCTTCTGAAGAACTGCTTTCCTGATGATTCGGTTCTCAGGGTTTGTGAACTTCACCCTGGAGTTTTCTTCTGAAGAAATGCTTTCCTGATGATTCGGTCCTCAGGTTTGTGAACTTCATCCTAGAGTTTTCTTCTGAAGAACTGCTTTCCTGATGATTCGGTCCTCAGGTTTGTGAACTTCATCCTAGAGTTTTCTTCTGAAGAACTGCTTTCCTGATGATTCGGTCCTCGGGTTTGTGAACTTCACCTGCGCCACCGTTCGGTCTCTAGGTGCGCTAATTTCTCTAGGCTGGGGGTGCTCATAATGTAATGGCTCATCGGTGTATAGGCTAGATTTTCTCTTGAGGCCCCCCTCAATAAATTTTGTAACATGAAACTATTTTCAGGAGAGAGCACTATCTTTTTATGTTAAAAGTGAAATTCAAAGAAATAATTTACCCTTTTTACATTGATTGTGATCATATCAATATTTTTCTGCAGCTTGGTGGACCAAGAAATCAATCACAGATGACACCTCTGTCGCATGTAAGTAGTATTTCTTGTATGTGAATTTCATTGCGAATAATTCAATGACTTTTTCCTTAATCAAACTCTGGTTTTATGAGAAGACGTTATTGTGATTCTCGTGAACAGTCTGTTTCAGCTCTTTTAATTCGTTTCGATAATGAATCTCTCTAGGACGTATAAACTGCTACACAAAAAGTAGGACGGCTATACAATCAGCATCAAATACCTGATGGATGAGAGATGAACGTGATCACACCTCAAGAAATGATCAGGCTGGAGATTGGTTTCATCAATACAATGTCGAAGAGACATAACCGTCTGTTTTACCAGAAGGCTTTTAATAGTGAGCATTCATTGGGAAACAACAAATATCTCCGGATTATGAAATCGATCGACAGACTTTGCCAAATGACAGTGTGACCGTATTACAGAGGTGAAAACATGTGCCAAAACGACGAATCTGCAGCGAGACATTTTGTCCGCGTAGCTCAGTTGGGAGAGCGACTTACTCCGGAGTGAGGGGGACAAGGTTTCGATGCCTGTCGCGGAGAAACTTGTGTTTTCACATTGGCGCCCGATTGTGGAAAATGGATCCACTGGCCGTTGGGTTTCATTTTACCGATATATACACTGAAGAGCAATTGAATTAGAGACAGCTGGCGTTATGCAAACCTGGCGCTGTGGGCGGCCCTGTAAACGGAAACGACATGGCGTATGCAGCGATCCGACAAAGTGATGCGACGGGAATTAGTAAGAGTCGGACGCAGTATGGGAAAGACGAAGGATCTAAGCGCATTTGATCGTGGACAAATTGTCGGGGCCCGACGAATGGATCACTCCATCTCGGAAGTCGTGCAGGCACTGGGGTTTTCACGAGCCACTGTGTCACGGGTGCACCGTGAGTACATCGAATCCGGTAAAAACAACAGCGTGTGGATGAGCGGGGTCATGGTCGGCTAGCTCACATTGTAAAAGCGGATAGACGGGCCACAGTGCAAGAAATCACTCTGTAATTTAAAGCTAGTGCACAAAAACGTGTAAGCAGCCACACCATGCAGAACCATCTCCTCGCTATTTGGTACAGAAGCCATCGTTCCACGAGGGTACCGCTGCTGACCGCACATCACAGGGTGCAAAGATCAGCATGGGCGCGGGAACATCGCCAATGGACCCTAGACATGTGGAAAAATGTTGCCTGGACTGAGGAGTCGAGATTCACGTTGGTACATGCGAATGGCAGGATACGAGTACGGCACAAACCACATGAAGCGATGGATCCTCCTTGCCAGCAGGGTACTATTCAAGCTGGTCAGGGTGGCATTCTCGTCTGGGGACTGTTTACGTGGACTGAAATGGGACCCCTGGTACGTGTGACATCTTCCCTCACAGGTCAACGTTACCGGGATATCCTGGACGACCATTTGCTCCCGTTTGTGCGTCTTCAACATCCCACTGGGGACCTCATCCTGCAACAAGAAAATGCACCGTGCCATCGCTCCCGAAATGTATCCGAATGGTTGGATGAACACTCCACCGACGTGACCTCGCTTCCTTGGCCAGCTAGGTCACGTGACCTTAATCCCATCGACCACATCTGGGATGCCATCGAGAGAGATGTTCGAGGCTCTGACCCCTCCATCAAATCTTCGTGAATTGTGGGAGCTTGTTCAGGGGTCGTGAATCCGTATGGCTTCCCAACGCTTCCAGTGTCTTGTAGAGTCCATGCAGAGACGAATCGCCGCCGTCATCAGGGCGAAAGGTGGTGCTACACGTTTCTAGACAGGTATCTCTAATTCAATTGCTCTTCAGTGTATATAGTTTTCATTTTACCGATACCATGTTCACAATGTTTACACATCAAGTCAATATTGCCGTTTTACTCAGGCACTGAATGTTAATTGATAGGCCCTAGGCGTCTTGTAAAGAGTTGAAAGGGCCTTGAGAAATAATCCGTTGAGTGCCTTTTTTTAGGTTTCATAAATTGTCTCCAAATACCAAATATTTAAATTGTAAATTAAAATCTAAAAAAGCTCGCGGCCTAAGTGTCTTGTAAAGAGTTGAGAAAAAATCCGCTGAGTGCTTCTTAGGTTTCAAGATAGATATCTAATTGTAAAATACCAAATATCTAAATTGTAATTGAAAAATCTCAAAAAAACAACAACAAAAAAACCACGGCCTAAAGGTGCCTTGCGAAGAGCTGAGAAATGATCCGTTGAGTGAGTTTTATTAGGTTTTATAAAATGTTCACAAATACCAAATATCTGGGTTGTAACTTAAAATCTTCTGTATAAAGGCCCACGGGCTAGGTGCTTTGTAAACAGCTGAGAAATGTTCCGTTGAGTGCCTTTTATCGGGTTTAGAAAATGGTTTAAAATATCAAATATATGGAAATCATTTTTCAAAAGTATGTAAAAAGGAGCATAAATTATTCCTTTCTTAAAAATAAAAAGAAATTGGCCGTTGGTAGAATGATACCATTGGACAAATCGGCATTAAACCAATCGTACCATGGGCCGAATCGGCATTAGACCAATCGTACCATGGGCCGAATCGGCATTAGACCAATCGTACCATTGGACCAAACGGCATTGGACGAATTGTCCGGGACCGATTTGAGTGACGTTGATCGTGGATGCATTGTCGGCGCAAGACAGATGGGTCATTCTATCGCCCAAGTGGTAAGACCCCAAGGGTTCCAGAGGGCAACAGTATCAAGGGTGTACCGCGAGTATACCGTACGGACGTACCAGCGCCCAGAGAGCAAGCGGTGGCTGACTACAAGCCATTAATGACCGGGATTGACAGACTATCCACACTCGTACCGACCGACCGTCAGGCAATCTTGGAGCAAATTACCACCTGGATAAATATCTGAAGCCCAAGTAGCGTCAGCAAGCGAACAGTACTGCATTTTCTAGGCTACTAGAGCTGACGCCATACTCGTGTGTCACTGTAAACTTATCGGAAATTACGCCTTGCCTTGTGTCGGGAACATTAAAACTGGACCTCTGAAGAGTCAGACTGCGTCATGTGGTCAGATGATTCCCGTTTCCAGCTGTACCGAGCTGACGGGAGGATGCGGGTGAGGCGTCGACAGCTGGAGGCCATGCACTTTTAAAAATTGTACTTAGAAATAAGCCAAATGTACTCGTTTTTGAGTACATTCTGGGCTTATAATAGCTCAGAGTACTTGTGTCTCATTTTTGGAAAAGACACGTACTCATTTTTGAGTACATGCAGGGAAGCAATTGTGAGTATATCTGGTATTTCTAATTTAAAATATATGTACTCAAAAAATCCATACATTTCAAATATATGTGCTCTAACTTCATTCAGTTTCTGTGCCCTTTTGGGCAGGGCTCAGAATCTGAAGGACGTTAGAGCGAATATAGCGATTCTGACAGGATAGTTTGTAAGTGAAAGAGCACACTAGATGGCGCCACCATACAAATGTACTATTTTGCACATAGAAGGCAGAGAGAAATTAGAAGGGAAGGGCTTAGGAATGAACACTTTTATATGTAACCGGGGGATTCCTAGGGGAGTCACTTAACGTGCTCGTCCGACGCACGGCGGATATTCAGCGATTGTTAGAAATTCACACCACCACGGAGAGCCCCGGGTTCAAGCCTATTAGGCTAGGTTTGAACTTGGGGTCCCTCTATCAGAAGTCTGAATCTCTAACCACTAAGCCATCCGAGGCTTGATTTCAAATTTGGAATACGTGTACTCCATACATATTCATTTATTCATAGAATCAAATAGAAGTATATTATTCTATGGCACATCTGGGATGACAGATATACTCGTCTCATGCTGAGCAAATGGGCTGCACAATTTTATGACAAATATAGTGATGAAGCGACAATATATTATTTATGAGATTGACACAAATATAGTTAATGCAAAAACACACACAAAGATACTTAGTGCATAATTAAATTACTTGCGATCAGTGACTTTGTTGTACTAATTATTTATGTGTGTGTCACTTCAAACATTAAAGAATTTCTCTTGAAATCCATAATATCTAAAATGAAGTAATGCGAGATTATATTTATTGATACAGTTATTTTTTTTTTTTATTTTTTTTATTTGGAGGTTTAACGACCACCGTGAGCAACTCAATGGGCTATAAGCAGTCGCCCGTGCCTAATTTAGGGTCACTGGTTCCAGGGAAGGGAAAGAGCCAGTGCCGTAAGACGAACACAACACCCATGCCTCACCGGGATTCGAACCCGCACCCCGTTCGTACGAATGATCAGAGGCCATCGCTTAGACTACTGCGCCACCGGGGCGGCACAGTTATTTTTAAGTACGTATGGTTACTTCTATTTGATCATGTCATGTACTCGTTTACGATACGATTGTACTTAAAAAACAAAACAAAACCGAGTAGGTTCAGGTTCTCATTTTTAAGTAGATTTTGTTTTAACAGTGTGGCCCCATCGTGCTAGATCGGCTCTGTTTAACCGTTTAACGGACATGACCCCAAAATTTTGTATCACTCTAAATACCACCACGCTCGAAACCATCAGGCACGGCTCGGCTGTTGTTTCACTTCTGTGTATTTTTTTTTTTTAATTGGAGGTTTAACGACCACCGTGAGCAACTCAATGGGCTATAAGCAGTCGCCCGTCCCTAATTTAGGGTCACTGGTTCCAGGGAAGGGAGAGAGCCAGTGCCGTAAGACAAACACAACATCCATGCCTCACCGGGATTCGAACCCGGACCCCTTACGGACGAATGACCAGAGGCTATCGCTTAGACCACTGCGCCACCGGGGCGGCCACTTCTGTGTATAACAACAACAGTAGGGAATAAGGGTGACTCCTGCTGATTCCTCACAGGTCGAGAAAATTTGAAGAACAAGTAAGGGTAGGAAATCTGACTCCCTTTAGACAGGCGTTACGGGCGGCTATGGCAGTTTGTACGTACGGCCGTTTTGAGCGTTATGGTCGTTAAAGGCTCTGATGGTTTGGAGAGTCTCTTCATGGGACATTTTAGGTCCCTTAGTGTTTGGAGAGGTCCTTAAGTCGCTGCACGCTACTAGCACGTGCTCGCTGATCACCTACACGCTTTCATGGCTCTTGCGCATCCTGCGACCGACGGTCTGTTCCAGCAGGGCAATGCGCCTCCCCATTGGGCCGTAACCATCAGGCACGGCTCGAGGAATACTCATCTGAGTTTGAAACCATCCAGTGACCCCCAAAGTCCACGGATTCAAACCCAGTGGATGCTGCTGGAATGTCGTGGGGTGAAATATCAGATCCATGAATCATGGACCGACGTCTCGGGCGGAGTTGTGGGAAATTCTTCTGCAGACATGGCTGGCATTACCGCACGGAATGGTGGAGTCGATCCCTCGCGGCGAGTACAGACTGTTATTCACTCTAGAGGGCCAACAAGCGAATATTTAAGTATTTCTAATGTTTCTTTCAGTGAGAGTACACCAATGAGCCATTCCATTACGACTGTCCCCAGCCTAGAGAACTGAGCGCACCAGGAGACAGAATGGTGGCGCAGGTGAAGTTCACAGAGTAGTAATCACCACTGTTGTAGCTGCGGACCAACTTTCAAACCGCGGACCGACATTTTGGTTAGTAGAGTGTTCGGAGTCAGAATGGGAAAAGCTGCAGATTTATCGGAATTTGATAAAGGACACATTCTGACGGCACAGCGCGACTTGTTGGTTCTTCACGTGCCGCTGTAGCGAGTTCGTATCAAAAGTGGTGCACAGGCGGCCAGCCGTGTGTCGTTCGCAGCTCGTTGATGCCAGAGGGGAGCGGAGACTGTCGCTCATTGCTCACAGCGACCTCAGGGCCACAGTGCGACAAATCACTCGCAGCTACAACAGTGGTGATCAGGGCAGTGTGTCACAGCACACAGTTCATCGCAGCCTTTTGCACATGGGCCTGCTTAGCCGAAGACCCAGCCGGGTTCCCAGGCTCACTGTACGCCGTCGCCAAAAAACGCATGAAATGGGCCCAAGATAATCGAGATTGGACCGTGGATGATTGGAAGAAAGTGGCCTGGTCTGACGAATTCAAGATTCCTGGTGCATCACGTAGACGACCGAGCGCGGATACGTCGATTACCAAGGGAGGTTGGGGCATCTGGATGCACTGTTGGGCGGAAACAGCCCGGCGGCATGCTGTGGGAGATGTTTTCTTGCGACACTTTAGTCCCCATTATCCCAATAGCACAATCCCTCACTGCTGTCAGGTATCTGAACATCGTTGCGGACCAAGTTCACCCATTCATGGCAACTGTGTTCCCTGCTGGTGGTGGCCATTACCAAAAGGATAATGCGCCATGCCACGCTGCCAGAATCGTCAAGGAATGTTTCGAGGAACATGCTGGTGACTTTCTGTTAATGCCCTGGCATTCCATCCAAATTCACCGGACATGAACGCAATCGAACATTTATGGTTTGACTTGGAAAAGCGGTTTCGCGCTAAATCATCACCACTCGGAAATGTACGGGAACTGGAGGACTTGCTGTTGACGTACGAGTTACTCAAGGATACACCTACCGCCACCTCATGGAATCGATGTCTCGCCGAGTGGCCACTGTTTTGTGGGCTACAGGGGTTTTTACAGCTTATTAGGTAGGTGGTCATAATGTAATGGCTCATGTGTAGATTGCTTCACGTTTTGCTTACGTTTGAGCTAACCTGGGCAAACCAAATCGACCATGAAAAGATAACGTGAAATCATATGAAGTCTATACCCAAACGATCGGGAACTAAACGTGTTAAATTTCATTTCTTTAAACCATGTGCATTTATAACTCCATAGTGATTCTTATTATTTTCCGTTAAATCATTCACGTTTCTCCGCTACAGTGCCCTGAATTACTTCTATAGAATTACGAAGTCAGTATTTATTTTTGTTATGATAACACCTTCACAAAATGCAATTTTGATTTAGCTTTTTCAAATGTGCAGTTTAAATTATTTGGTCAATTTTCAACTTACGTACTGATGCATTTTAATATGCAAACATTCTATTGCCACTCTTCTCTTTCAGTTGATACTTCTAAAGAAAACTCCATTAATGTCGAAGTAAAATCCATAGTTGGTGAGTCTTATGTATACTTGTGCTAATTGATAAGTTTGATTTCTGCCTGAAAGTGAATAGAAATGTTTTTAAGTCCAGGTGTTCTCGCTGTGCCACTTATTTTTGATTATGCCTAAAACGTATCAATATTTTCCGACCCATTTTTACTTGGAAAATCTCAACTGGGAACAAATTGCTTAAGATAAAATCTCATTGGCTTATGTACGAATTAAAACAAATCTGATATATTCATAACGACTTTTTAGTTGTAGTTTTGATGATCTTTTAGAAGATAGTATTTACGAATTCAAAGTAGCCCAATACATTCATGTTTTTGCATTTTACTTCGTTTCGATGCTTAAACATTTACGACAGCGGGAATAATATAACCTTATTAAAAAATATGTGGAATATGACCTGCAGAAATATCGACATCCGGTTTGTTTACATCTGACTATCGTAAATGGCAGTTATCGATAACTGCGTATTTTCCTTTTCAAAGTACAGTTTTGATATAACAAAGGGTCACAAAATTATCATAGTTTGCATTTTGACTGAGTTAGACTAGCTCCATTGCTGCATCTGTCGCCATGTTAGGCTTAGCGCGTTATAATGCGTGTTGAGATAAATGCAGACAGTTCGTGATACAGGCTATGTAAACTATGCCATAGTTCCCTGTCGTTTCGCCATTTATTGGGTTGTAGGTTACAAAGAAAGGAGGAAACACAACAAGTAACGTACTTAGGATTTCACATAATTCCAGTCACTCTGTATTACCTCTTGCCATCTGTCTATGAGCAAGTGAATCCCACGCAGGAAAAACTCCTGTGCTTTAGAGTTAAAAAGTCTTGCAATGCCGTGAATATATTTCAAATACGTGGAGATAATGCAAATAACGTGGACAGAGCGATAACATCGTCTATTTGTCATGTAATGCCGTTTTCACATCATCGAAGGTTTGGAGAGCGAAGGCGTTCTGTAACGATCGAAAAAGGTGGTAGTCCGTAGGTGCCAGGATAGCGGAATAACGTCGGGTGAGGTAACACTTCCCAAACAAAGTCCAGTAAGTTTTTACGGCAAGTGATTAAAGCAGCATGAGGCCTGACGTTATGATGAAGGATCACGCCTTTGCGATTGAAGAGTGTTGGCCGCTTCGATGTCAGTTGTTCTCGCAATCTGTCCAACGGTTGGCAGTTTTTTTTTATTGGAGGTTTAACGACCACCGTGAGCAACTCAATGGGCTATAAGCAGTCGCCCGTCCCTAATTTAGGGTCACTGGTTCCAGGGAAGGGAGAGAGCCAGTGCCGTAAGACAAACACAGCATCTATGCCTCACCGGGATTCGAACCCGGACCCCGTTCGGACGAATGATCAGAGGCCTTCGCTTAGACCACTGCGCCACCGGGACAGCCAAACGGTTGGCAGTAGAGGTCAGCATTTATCGTTCGGTTAGGTGCCAACACCTCCCAGTGGATTATTCCCTGGACATCCCACCAAACACTCAACAAAACGGTTTTGGGATGCAGTTCTTTTGAGGTCCATGGAGCAGGCTCCGCACCTTGGCACACAGTCCGTCGGCACTTTACATTATGGTACAGTACCCATTTCTGTCAGTAAGAAGTTGGTCAAAAAGTATAGTTGAAAAATATTTTACTCTAGATCTTCGTTGAGACAACGAAACCCAGTACTGGCAAAATTTGAAATTTTCTGTGCGGAAGAACGCTCTGCTTGTAAATCGTCGATAAAAATAACATCTCATAGCTTTATCCTCCCTTTCATTCATTTTAATAATAAAATTCATACTTTAATGCTTTTCCCCTTGAATTTATTTTACTAAGAACTCAACTAAGACGAGAAATTTTCAGAGGATGATTAATATTCAACCGAAAATTAATATAAACACCCAGATGGAACTCTCTGGAACGATGGACGTCATACGAACGTCTGCATTGTTGCGTCATCACTTACAGATCAATTCGTGTGTGCTCTCGCGATGACAAAATGATTGACTGCTATATAATAGCACGAGATCTTCAGATATCAAGGCGATTGCGTGCTAATTTAAAAACATTGGATTATTAATGACTAGTTCCGTTTTTCCGATTTACAAATTTCGAATTGAATTCTTAATATCACAGCAAGTTACGTTTGTATATTAATTTAGTTTAGCACAATTAGAGTATTACTTTGTACGCTTCAATTTTTATTTTAACTAATTTTCCGAGTTTAGTGCTGATTATATTATACATTTTGCAAAATATCGGTCTATCTAAACGCTCTAAATCTATAATAAAAACTGAAATCTTACGATTTCGAAGTGAGCAAGGTTGCATCTAAAAGCAGATGTCGCCCGAATGGAACATTGTCGAGAGAATTTACATAGGTCCGATTTGTAATACCAGATATCGCATTATTTTGTAGGAAAAACTTCGGTATGAAGCTGCAAACTAAACGCCGGATACGACAGTTTAAAATAAGCCGTGAGCGGAACAGCATGTGTGCCGCAGAAAAACTAATTTAACGCGAAAAATCAAAGCAAAAGTTATTAAGGTAAATTTACACGAAAAAAAATGGACTACAAGAAAAATTGAAATACAAATATTTCGCGCAGAATATTTATCTCAAAGTCTTTTAAAAAACGGAAATAAATAGCATATAATTTTCAGTTCTAACATGAATGAGTTATCACTATATACGTTTTTACTATATTTCCTTACAAAAAAGCCGTCGTCTATTTGATTTGTTTTCAATCTGCTTCAATTAAAAATTTTACCGTCTTAGGACGGGAAACATCCCCTATATATTAATATTTACTTAAAGCTTAATCACTGAACTGGGAAAACAATGGGATAAAGATTAATGGAGATTATCTAACCCACCTTCGTTTTGCTGATGACAGACATTTTTGCAACTACCCCATCAGAGCTGCAGAGTATGATCCAAGAACTTGCTCACAAGAGTAAAGAAGTGGGATTAAAAATGAACTTTCAGAAGACAAAAGTGATGTTCAAAGCTTTTACACGAAATGAAGATTTATTGATTAATGGAGAAAAGCTGGAGATTACAGACACGTACGTTTATCTTGGACAGCAGATATCAAGTGAGGGTCACATTGATGGAGAAATTAATCGGCGTACAAAACTTGCCTGGAGAGATTTTGGAAGAAACAGCATAATTTTCAAGAGCAATATGCCATTATGTCTTAAATGAAAAGTGTTTGATCAATGCATCCTTCCAGTGCTTACGTATGGTGCAGAGACGTGGACCTTAACTAAAAGAGACATACAAAGGCTGCAGACAACTCAAAGTAGCATGGAGAGGTGCATGCTTGATGTAACCAGGAGAGATAAGAAGAGGAACTCGTGGATCCGAAAAATGACAAGAGTGGAAGACATCATGATCAGAGTTAAATCCCTGAAATGGCAATGGGCTGGACATACTGCCAGGAGGACAGACCATCGATGGACAGCCGAAATTTTAGATTGGATTCCAAGGGACAGGAAAAGACCCAGAAGAAGACCACATGGGAGATGTGTGGATGAAATTCGAAAGTATTCGGGAGTGACATGGAGGAGACTGGCACAAGACAGACCGTTGTGGAGGAAACTTGGGGAGACCTTCGTCCAGCAGTGGATTGATAATGGTTGACAATGATGATGATTTAAAGCTTAAAAGCAACAGTCTTAGGATGGGGTATAGACTAGTTATATTTATAACATACCTCGCGAGTGCAACGTTTTAAGTGCGTTTCAATCTTTAATCAGAACCTTTTCTAGCAGTTAATTTGCAAGGGTCAAATTCCTGTACTGATGAACACACTTCATTATTGATTACAAGTGCTTGTTGTTTAAATATGATCTTTCGTGAGTCTGGCTCTGCTGCAACGAAAAGTGTAGGTGAGACTCACTCAGAATAAAAAAAAATGCGTTGTAGAAAATGTACCCAGCAACCATTCTTCATTTAAGTTTTCTAGAGTGAGACTTTCGTTGGACGAGTTTTTACGCTAAGCGTTTAACACTGCTAGTTTACTAGATGTGCTAATAACGCCGTCTCCGCAAGAGATTGAACATAGTCTAGAGTCAAAGTGGATGATGAGAATCACTTTCATTACACTATGAAATAATAACAGTATGAATATTAGTTAAACATCACACGAGATCTTTCGTTCCAGCGACTGGCACATCAGATTAAAGTTAAAATCCTATGATAGTGTAAAAAACTTCTAAAAAAGTTTTGGTGTTTTGCTGCTGTTGCTGTTTATATATACACAACACCCAGAGACGGATTTCCCAATAGGCCGATAAAAATAATGAAAGAAAAATCTAAAATTAAAATAAAAGTGGAAATTTACATTTAGTCCAAAAACTGCTGTAGAAAAGATTTTGTTTCCAAATTCCCATGATCTCCTTCGACTTGAGAAACCATAGACAAACGCATGTTTATCTGTTTGACTATTCTTATGAACTGAAATGAATACGAAAGGTGGTGGCAGGAAAGACTTTGGTGTTGGCATTGTTCTTTGGAGCCCGATAAAGGTTTTCTGGCTTAGGATAAAAGAAGATCTCTTTGGGCTTTAGAAGAGGATATTTGCAGGATGATAATGCGAAACTATCCCATCTCTCCTAAGAATGAATACAATAGTAGGTGGTAGGGAAGGGCTGAATTGCCCTGCCATGTATCAAAACATCAAAAATTATTAAATAACAAAAAAGGGGGAAGAATGAAGGCAAACTTCAACCAAAGTAACTGATTAATTACAAATATATAATAAAGTATTTTCATTAGGGGTTTAACGACCACCGTGAGCAACTCAGTGGGCTATAAAGCAGTCTCCCGTCCTTAATTTAGGGCCACTGACTCCAGTGAAGAGAGAGAGCCAGTGTCGTAAAACAAACAGCACCATGCCTTACCGGGATTCGAACCCGGACCCTTCTCGGACGAATGATCAGAAGCTATCGCTTAGAATACTGCAGCATCGGTGCGGCATAATCAATTTAAGAATTGATGGTGAAAGTCAAAAGTAAGGAATTTTTGCCAACGATAGACGAAATTTGTGATCCATTGTTCTAAGAAAAATTCTTGTTTATACGCGGTCGAGTTACATTGTTACCACCAGCTCATATCCAGAGTAACCGCCGTGTGCAGCGCGGACAGCAGCTAGACGGGATGGGAGGGACTCAATAAGGTGTTGGAAGGAGTTCACAGGTATGTAAAGTCCAGCTGACTGCAGTGTATCTGACAGCTGCTGGAGGGTGCGCGGTGGAGGATCCATAGGGCGAACAACACGATTGAGGTGGTTCCACAGATGCTCAATTGGGTTTAAGTCTCGGAAATTAGGGGGCCAGGGAAATACTTTGCAGTCTTCATCGTGCTCCTCCAACCACTCTGACACTTCAAGCTGTGTGACACGTCGCACTGTCTTGCTGGAAGATCCCATCTTTCCCAGGGAAGACAACCAGCATGTATGGGTATACGTGGTCTGCAAGGATGGATTAATAATTAATTCGGTCCATAGTGCCTTCCACAGGTATGAGTGGACCCAGAGAATGCCACGAAAACATTTCCCAGACCATAACGCTGCCCCCACCAGCTTGTGTTCTTCCAGCAATGGTTGAAGAGTGTTTGTTCTCAGATGTTTCTCGTCTTATACGCCAACGTCCATCTGTTCGATGAAGCAGAAATAGTGACTCATCGGAGAAGGCAATTCTTTGCCCATCAGCGGAGGTTCGATTTCGATACTGCCGAGCAAATGTAAGCCTTTTCTGCCGATGCACCTTCGTTAGCATAGGTGCAGTGACCATCAGTCTTCATCGAAGCCCCATACGCACCAGGGTTTACTCAATTGTCGTTTTAGACACACTTCCGGTAGCCCCCTGGTTCATTCGGCCAGTGAGTTGCTCCACTGTAGCGTGTCGATTGGCCCTCACGCACCTTCGAAGCCGACATTCACCTATTACACCAATGGCACGTGGTACTTCGCAGTTTCCACGTCGCTTATTCGCAACAGTGCCATTTCTCCAATCACGATACTTTTTAAACACTGCAGCTCTAACAGTTCACAAACTGCGCTGTTTCAGAAATACTGCCACCCCCGGGCCGAAAGCCGATAATCACCCCTTTTTGCAAATCCGAAAATTCGCTCCTTTTATCCATGTCGGCAACGACTGATATGTTTTCAGAATGCCTACAGCACACCTTATACACTGAAGAGCAATTGAATTAGAGATACCCGTCCAGTAACGTGTAGCACCACCTTTCGGCCTGATGACGGCGGCGATTCGTCTCGGCATGGACTCGACAAGACACCGAAAGCGTTGGGAAGCCATACGGATCCACGACCCCTGAACAAATCCCCAGTTCACGAAGATTTGATGGAGTCGGAAGGGGGGGGTAGGATCAGAGCCTCGAACATCTCTCTCGACGGCATCCCATATGTGCTCGATGGGATTGAGGTCAGGTGACCTGGCTGGCCAAGTAAGCGAGTTCACGTCGGTTCAACCAACCATTCGGATACAATTCGGGAGCAATGGTACGGTGCATTGTCTTGTTGCAGGATGAGGTCCCCAGTGGGATGTTGAAGACGCACAAACGGGAGCAAATGGTCGTCCAGGATATCCCGGTAACGTTGACCTGTGAGGGACGATGTCACACGTACCACGGGTCCCATTTCAGTTCACGTAAACAGTCCCAAGACGAGAATGCCACCCCCACCAGCTTGAAGAGTACCCTGCTGGCAAGAAGGATCCATCGCCTCATGTGGTTTGCGCCGTACTCGTATCCTGCCATCCGCATGTACCAACGTGAATCTCGACTCATCAGTCCAGGCAACATTTTTCCACATGACTAGGGTCCAATGGCGATGTTCCCGCGCCCATGCTAATCTTTGCACCCTGTGATGTGCGGTCAGCAGCGGTACCCTTGTGGGACGATGGCTTCTGTACCCCATAGCGAGGAGATAGTTCTGGATGGTGTGGCTGCTTACACGTTTTTGTGCACCAGCGTTAAATTGTAGAGTGATTTCTTGCACTGTGGCCAGTCTATCCGCTGTTACAATGTGAGCTAGCCGACGATGACCCCGCTCATCCACACGCTGTTGTCCAATGCAGTTAGCCCTTGAAGGGATGGTTTTACCGGATTCGATGTACTCACGGTGCACCCGTGACACAGTGGCTCGTGAAAATCCCAGTGCCTGCACGACTTCAGAGATGGAGTGACCCATTCGTCGGGCCCCGACAATTTGCCCACGATCAAATGCGCTTAGATCCTTCGTCTTACCCATACTGCATCTGACTGATTCCCGTCGCATAACTCCTTATATTGTCAGATTGCTGCATACGTCATGTCGTTTCTGTTTACAGGGCCGCCCACAGCACCACATTTGCATAATGCCAGCTGTCTCTAATTCAATTGCTCTTCAGTGTAATTCACAGGGTCTTTTAAAAGAATGATACCAGTGGGGGGGGGGGGGTCGAGATAGTTATCTATGTAATGAAATGGTCTTTTGTGGTGGTTGTATTTTCCTTAAAAATTAATTTCCAAGGTGAAGAAATAATTTTTGGATGGTCTTCGTAATAGCGCACTGAAAAGTTGTTAAAAATGTACAAACTTTCTGCAAATAAAGTTGAGCTTTTTGTATTATGACTGGATATGACAAAGGAAAAGAGCAGCAGCAAATTACGAAAACGTTTTTAGAAGTTCTACACTATCATAGGATTTTAACTTGAATCTGATGATGTGCCAGTCGCTGGCGCGAAAGATCTCGTGTGATGTTTTTACCAATATTCATACTTTTATTATTTCATAGTGTAAGGGATTCTCATCATTCACTTAGACTCAAGACTATGTTCAATATCGTGCGTAGACTGCGCTATCAGCAAATCTAGAAATTTCAGCACGAAGTTACTCAAGACTTTTAAGGCACTGCTAGTTTATTTAATCTTGAAGTTTAATGTTCAACTAAGTCGAGATAATTAATCCGTTCAATTCCTTTATTTCAGCGCAACAATTTCCTCATTTTTAAGACGTTGATAACTGCGTTTCATAAATCAAAAGTTTTCAGTCCCTTTTTATACGCAATCTGCGAACCGCTGTTGAATAATATAGGAGATCGAAATCATTGTCTGGTGGAATCACTTGGTTGGTTGAAGTTTAAAATGGCGCAGGAGCTTTAGTAAGTCAAAGAGCGTCTAAGTCCCAATAGTTTACAACAGTAACAAAAACATTAAAACATAACCAAAAAGTATGTCACAAGGAGAACCAGGGAAACACAAGAAACGATGTAAATGGCCTACAAAAGGCGAAAAACATACAAAACGAAAAACAACGGTATAACTTAAAAAGGAAACACAAAAGATACATCACATTGATCACTTAAAAGGAGACTATTCTGGTAGAGTGGGAAATAGCAAGAAAGAGTAAGCTCGGGAACAAAATGACGACAAACATAGAACATGTACAACCGCCAGGGGTACATTACGAAGTCTCACACAAGGGCAGTAAGAGGTCTGCACGGGCCTAATTTGGTGAGCCCTGTCCGGCCTAAGCCCGTGCATTTAAGTCTAAGGTCTGGCCCGGCCCGTTTCAAATATTAAACACTCAGCTCATACCGGCCTGGCCCGTTTCAAATATTAGACACTCAGCTCATTCCGGCCCAGGTCCGTCAATTGCAGCTCTTATTTAGGTCCGGCCCTGCCAGTGATGTGCCATTTTGTCTTTCTATTGCATTTTATTAAAATGGGAAAATTAAATGATGAAATGAGATATTATTGAACATATTTAGTTGAATGTAAGCCTAAAAATATTAACTAAACGTTGTCAATTATCGAAAAATATAACCTTTTACAGAGAGAAAGAGGGAGACTAAGCGCGTTCAGAATCTTCCTTTCTCTGAACTAGTAAGCGGTAACACTACAAAAGTCAGTCCCTATACAGATTAGGGATAGCAGAAAAATCGATGTTGTCCCACTCTCTCATACACACATGCACACCCCACTCCATTACAGACATTCCCCATCTTACACAGCACACACTCTTTTTGTTGTCAACAAGCCTCAAAATGATTTTACCATCTTAATACAAACAGATTGGTAAAAACACTGAGTGCCTTCTCCTGGCTTTTCTGATCACGCCCTGGGCTATGCCATGGAAGTAAGTAAAGCCAGCAAAACAAACCAGGAAATCGGGGAACACGACTTTTTTTCTTCCTTTACCATTGCGATAAAAAAATAATGGGTCGACTTGGCCCTGTCCTACCCGGCCAGTGCAGACTTCTGAGGGCAGTGTCACCACACAGAATATTGCAGCGAGTGAAACGGCTATGCCTAATGCGGAAACGTGCCAGCACAACTTGCTCCCTACAGTTGCAGCGAAAAAAAAAAAACTCCAGATTCCCCAAACTGGCTTGATATGATGCAGTTTGTTTTCCACCGTTTAGTCCCATAGACCCTGCCACGTTAGCTTGATTTGTTCCCCCCGGACACGAAAACACAAATCCCGATGAAACAATGGCAAGGGTGTGACCACCAACGAGTCAACAGTCCTTGCAGCACTATCAGCTGTCTCGTTACCCAGGATCCCCATATGGCTGGAAATCCGGCAGAACCGGGACTCAAAACCAACAAAGAACGAAGTAAACTTCTCATGTTAGATTTATAAGGATGGTCGCTACAATCTTCAGAGGAGAGACTGCAAAACACTAAACGAAACACCACTGCATTGGTTGGGATCCGCGCAACAGAAACTTCATCTATACAGACAACTACGGATACGACTGATCCACTCATACGTGTAGACGTACCTCATAAAACTTGAAAATTTACTTCGTCCTGGAACGGGAATCGAACCCGAATCAACGTTCGAGTATGTTATAGTTACACCACCCAGAATAACAAACCAAGCAACTGAGGATATATTTGGGACTCGCATGTAACACTCCAGACATTACAATTGCTTGGAGTTTATCGTTCTGGGTGGTGTAACGGTAACATACTCCAACGTAGGTTGGGAGATGCGGGTTCGATTCCTGTTCCAGGACGACGTAATTTTTAAGTTTTCTGAGGTACAGTGGCTCCCGAAATTGAGAATACACCACTTACTCAATTCTTTAAAGGCATTGTTGAAAATTAATATCTATAGGGACGATAAAATACACTTAAAGAAATGTATTAGGCTAGAAAACAAATATGAAGTCTAATATTTTAATGACAATTTTTATGTCTAAGTTACAAAATTCGAAGTCACAAAAAGGAATATACTCCTAGTATAATTTGTTAACAAAAAGAAAAACAAAAACGAACTGATATTTTGTAGCATATCCTTTTGCGTGTAGAACGGCTTCCAAACGGCCTTGGCATTGAGCTAACAAGAGTTTGTGTTGTTTCGCTGGATATTTTTGCCCATTCTTCTAAAACTGTTAACTGTATTTTGCTCCTAATATAGTGTTTTTTTATTTTATTGGAGGTTAACGACCATCGTGAGCAACTCAATGGGATGTAAGCAGTCGCCCGTCCCTAATTTAAGGTCACTGGTTCCAGGGAAGAGAGAGTGCCAGTGCTGTAAGACAAACAACTATGCCTCACCGGGATTCGAACCCGGACCTCTTTCCGACGAATGATCAGAAGCCATCGGGGCGGCCATGTCGTGTTTTTGAACCAATATTTCAAATTGCGACGGACTACAAATTTTAAATAACGTTTTTTTTTTAACGACCACCGTGAGCAACTCAATGGGCTATAAGCAGTCGCCCGTCCCTAATTTTGGGTCACTGGTTCCAGGGAAGGGAGAGAGCTAGTGCCATAAGACAAACACAACATCCATGCCTCATCGGGATTCGAACCCGGACCCCGTTCGGACGATTGATCAGAGGCCATCGCTTAGACCACTGCGCCACCGGGCGGCTAAATAACGTTGAGATCTAGAGATTGCGGTGGAGTGTGCAATTGCATTTTACAATTATACAACAATCACAGCTTAACTATTTTAGCGGTGTGCTTCGGGTCGTTATTTTGTTGAAACAAAACAATTTGACCCTAAACCCAACTTTTGAGCACTTTGTTTTAAATTATTTTTAATATGTCCAAGTATTTCATTTTATCCATGATTTTATTAATGGAAATTTAATTCCCCACGCCTTTTGCCAACGTACAGCCCCATACAAGCACCAAACCACCTCCACGCTTGATAGTGGGGATGGTGTTTTAGGGAAGCAGTTCACTGTTAGGCTTCCGCCAAACAAAACTATCACTTCCGAAAACAAACTTGCTCTAGTCACTGAATATTACTTGATTCCAGAAGTCTTCAGGCTTCCATATATGATTTCTAGCGAATGAAATCCTTTTCTCTCGATTTACTTTGGAAATGAAACAGTTTTTTTTAGCTATACGACCATTAAAACCTGCTTTTCTGAGTACTCTTGGAATTGTTTCTGCAGAAACAGGTTTTCCTATCGTTGTAGAAGCGGATGCAGTAATTTTTTGAGCACTCACGTTAGGATTTTTTTACTTTTCGAAGGATTAGTCTCTTGGTCGTGGAACAGAGGACTTCTTTTCTTCCTCTTTCGGGCTTATTTGCAATATGTCCAACCTTTATACTTCTGGATACTTTTTTGAACATATCCGTGACTGCGTTGAACTGTCTTCGCAATATCACGCGGAGATTTACCTTCTTCAGACATTCGAATCACAAGTTGCTGAGTTTCAACACTCATTTCCGTTCTGGAGCTCATTCTGATAATTGTATTTTCACTGGGAAATCATAGTTTAGTATCAGATCATATGAAGAGAATTTTAGGAAGTTAGTGTCTGACCCCAGGTCTTAAACAACCCTTAGAAATAGGAAGCTAGGAGATTTGGGCTAGAGTGCCCGATAGGAAAGTCACACGGAAGCGAGGTAGAAGACGCCCTTATTTACTACCAGGGGGCCAGTACCCGGGTTCCGATGGCTTAACGTGCCCATCCGACCCACGGCGGGTATTTAGTGGTTCGAGCGTTTGTACTTGCCTGGGATCAAACCCGAGGTCCTCTCCATAGCAGTCACGAACGTTGACCAGTAGGCCACCCTCGTCCCATAGTTTAGTATCTTAAGTCAATAAAATTATTATACAGATTCATTTAAAATATATAGTGGTAGCCAAGTCACATTTTTCGTGAAGTGTATACTCCATTTTGGGACTTCGAATTTTGTAACTTCGACATAAAAATTATGTCATTAGGATATTATAGAGACTTCATATTTGCTTTCTAACTTAATACATTTCTTAATGTGTATTTTATCGTTCCTATAAATATTAATTTTCAATAACGACTTAATATTTTTCACACCTCTAAAGAAGAGAGTGGTGTATACTCAATTTCCGGAGCCGCTGTATGTCTACACGTATGATTAATATGGCATCCACCTGCCAACAACATGCACTTGACTTCACTCATCTTTGATCGATCAGTGAAAAGAGGAGCTTTGCCGAATCACATGTAGCCAAGACACCTCACCAACAGAAATGTATAGATATAACTCTAATTTGTCTTGGAGGTGAACGACTCCCACAAGCAATTCAAGTTAGGTTAATCTCGTCCCTAATTTAGGGTCACTACTTCCATAAGTACAATAACAGAATTCATGTCTTACCCAATACAACTAATATGAGGAAGCAGAAGCCCGTGTCCTTAACTGTTTGGCCTCAAGACGGCGCATGTGTACTGAAAATGTCTGGCTCAAAGGCTATACGTCACCAAAGAGCATCCCGCAACACATTTCACTTACATACAAAGCTCGGCTCTGCTTCTAATCACATTCCTCCCTCCAGTTAACTGAAAAAAACCAGTTGACTCCATGCGGTCGCACTATACTTATTTCATTGAAGCAAAACATTCACAACGCTTCATTACACTTGCATTGTGTTAGAAATTGTCCAAACCAGTTTCATGCTCAGTAAACAGCTTAGCTACGAATATCGAGCTGTCAAATTCTTCTGCAGCCAGCGACTCTGAAAATTGCCCTTTCACTTGAGTATGCATCTATAATGTCATACGGAACAGACTTGGGCAAGATTTGTTCTTGAGCAAGAGAAATAAGTACTTAGTGTCACGGAAGAAAAGAAAAAAAAACCTCTCTAAGACAACGGCATTATTTTACGTGATTTGTCCATAACGTCTTCCAGAGAAACTACCTGCTTTGTGTCCTTCACGGCTTTAGACTTAAGTCGCTTCTTTGCAGATGATCCCAAAACATGCTCTCCACTTTTTTTTTCTTGTGATAAGACAAGAAATTGCTTCTTAAGCCTCAGTAGACACTGCCCTTCATGTTGGCCAGTCAGTTGAGTGCTATTCAAGCTTTGCTCGAAATCAGAAGCACGTTTATCTCGACGTGGACTATTGGACAAACCGCAACATCGTGTCCGTCAGGGCCCGATTTACACAGAATCGGGTCCTAGGCACAGGACAAGATGAGCCCCCCCCTCCATCCACATTTGTGAAAGAGTAAGTACATTTGTCACGACTAAATAGTATCAAGTAATTTAAAAGTTGATTTAATAAATGGGACACGGTGAGGAAAAATAGGAAGTAATATCTACTTTTATTAAATCTTAATATTAGCAAGGAAATTAACACTTAAAATTATAGACGGGTAAGTAAAACACTAAACACTATTTTCGCATTTAATTATGTAATTATTCAAATATCCACAGGTGTTAAATTATTCATTCCTATTTTAATTTCATTTTTAACCGATGAACATTTAGATTTCGTACAGACTGATTTTGGGGTCAAGGTGAACTTCCATGTAACTGATTAATCACCTGTGATGTGTTCAGTATTATAGTAGAATAATTCTGTTAACAGGAATAATACGTAGATTTGAGCAAATATGCATAACTGGGTAATTCTCACACTCATAAAAACACATTCAGCTCATTAATCCACTTAATTTACACCCAAGCAATTTGAAAATCTGATACTTTACAATATGAAATATTCAAAGTGTCTTGGTAATG
This sequence comes from Macrothele yani, assembly GCA_039090855.1. Taxonomy (NCBI): domain Eukaryota; kingdom Metazoa; phylum Arthropoda; class Arachnida; order Araneae; family Macrothelidae; genus Macrothele; species Macrothele yani. The sequence goes on from CM076996.1 coordinate 125,418,355, forward strand.
CAAAACCTCTTTCAAGAGGCAATAGTATAATATAAGGAACGTAGCACATTTATATTCCATCTGCAAGTTTCAGCTGAAAAATATTGCGATTTTCTTGCCATATCCATTACTCAGATTTGAAATTAAAGTGTTAATCTTCTTTTCAGAAAAAAAAGACTTCCAAATTTTTTTCCATTCATAATAATTAATAAAAAATCACACACACACACATATATATTTGCTTTGCGATTCTGAGCCCCCTAAAATGCAGGGCTCTAGATCCGGGCCTTGCGGGCCTAGGCGTAAATCAGGCCCTGGTCCCGGTTTATCATAGTTTCAGTAGATATTCACAACTCCGATGTATGTAGTCCTTGCTGGATGAATTCCTGTCCACTAGAAGTTGGGCATTTTCATACGCAGCTTCAAAACGCGAGTTAAAAACACGAGATTTTTTTATTGGAGGTTTAACGACCGCCGTGAGCAACTCAATGGGCTATAAGCAGTCGTCCGTCCCTAATTTAGGGTCACTGGTTCCAGGGAAGGGAGAGAGCCAGTGCCGTAAGACAAACACAACATCCATGCCTGACGGGATTCGAACCCGGACCCTTTCCGGGCCAATGATCAGAGGCCATCGCTTAGACCACTGCGCCACCGCGGCCGAGAATTTCGGAAGAGTTATATTCTCCCGCACTTTCAGTCATACATTGTCTCCATTGCTTACCAAAGCACTGCGAATGTCAGTCACCCAATATCACAGATTTAACAAAGTTTTCAGAGCACCAGGGAATGGAAGAGCTTCTCCACGGAAGGGCCTCAGCACAAAGTCCAGAAGCTCAGCTTGTAGCAAACGTTCGACGAATCTCACATGCATGAAGGAAGGATGAAATTATTCTCATTTCTGGCAGCATACGGATTACTTTCATCCATCACTTCAACGACTCTCACTAGAAACGCCAAACACGAACTGATGGAGGCCGCTTAAGCGCAACCATTCTGCACAATGAAGTCGAGAGAGACAAATTAATTCCTTACAGCTCCGACGCCATAGCAATTCAAAATACGTTTGAGAGACACAGTTTGAAGTGATTGTAAATTATAGTACAATAAATACTTTTAGTTCGTGAAATATTTTCGTTTGCTCATATAAATAGCCAAAATATTAGATATAATGGACCAATGGCTACAAACTAGAACATTAAGAAAAGCATATAAAATATAAAAAAAACTAATAGACCCCTCCACATCCGTAATATTCTAGTACAGACTCTTCAAATAAGAATATGGGGTACTTACGGTCTACTACTGTCGACCACGTTGGAAATATCTCCAACACTGATACCTCTGCCAGCTTCTGTAGGTCTTCGCAGCAGATCTGGACGGCACTTTCTGGAATGTTCATTCTCAGATGTCTTAATGGCCGGAACGTCGTCGTAGCAATGACATATTTGGTCTATAATTTGAGATATGGCAATAGAAAAAAATTATGTCGACAAGTAAGGAGAGGGATATAGTAAATCAGTGGCTTTATGTCGTGCGTTGAACGAACAACATGGTATTAGGCTTCACTCTGTCATTCAGGGGAAACCACTTCCCCTGTCTGCATGATTTCTAACGACGGTGATGAATCATCAGTTCTGAACGTTGCAGAACATGCATAAAACATTGTTGGTTGACAATCTGTCCTTCATGTACAAATCCTGGTTCACAATCTAACAATAGTTTCGTGTTTGACGGTGCTGCGTGAGGAGTTTTCAAGACAAGTGAGTGGGTATCTCTCCAGTCATCAGCTATTTGACATCTGGTTTCACGGTTATGTTGCAGGCACCAGATTTCATTTCAGCAAATATGAAGGAGCAAAACGTGTCGTTCAATGCTTGAAGTTTCCAACAGACCATAACCGATTTTAGAACAAATGTCCTTCTGCTCGGGTGTTTGGATTCGTGATACAAGCCTCGAGTTCGATTTCCTTTTGTCCATATCTTTAGACAAATGCCATGATACGATACTTTCGCTAATGCTTTCCTCATCGGCTAACATTTGGATGTGACGTTTTTTCATGTTGATAGATGCAGCTAATATCTTCAATAGTTCGCTTAGTACAAGGATGGCAAGACCTGGAACAATTTTAGATTGTCTTTCGTCCACCATGAAACCAATTATATCATTCAAATACATGTAAACAAAGCAGTGCTGCGTCGCCATGAACCACTCGTAAAAAACATCAGACCTCGGTGGCACTTTCACCCAGTTTGCTACATAATTCATGTGCCCACTCTGTTCTAACGAATCAACTGCATAAAATTGACGCGCAGGTGTTCACAAAAGCACTGACGTCACTGGCTTTGACGGACTTGGGAGAATCCACTTCTGTAGTAGGAGTGGAGAAAGGATTCTTGTTTACTTTAAGGAAAAAACTAGATTTCTCCACCAGTTCTAAGAAAGAAAGAAAAGCTTGTATTTCCATGCCACTAAATGAGTCTTTAGCTGGTGTGTTAAAAGCTAAAAATTATATGATAGTAATTTATTAGTTTTCTTTAACCACTGATTGCAATAAATATGCATAATGTCAGTGTCCCATGTTGCAAATTGTTTCTCCGGATTCGCCAAGAAATGTCTGCCAGGAAGCCCCCACATTCCGTTCGAGTTTGGCACTCTTCTGGTACATCCAGGGGAAGTATTTTGAGAGCTGCTGTTGAAGTGATGGATGGTCGTAATACCAATGTATGCAGCACAGCGTAGGAATGAGAATAATTTAAACCTTACCTACGTGCATGAGAAATTTGACTTTTTGAACTTTGAGTTGAAGACGGTCGTGGTGAGATTATTCTACCCATATTGTGACGGAGCCTTGAATACTTTACGTTAAAACTGTCTCCATGGACGTGGATGAATCTGTGAAACACGCTGCCATAGTTTCATATCAACATATTATGGGACTGACAGTATAGGAGAATATTCTCCATCTAGGAATCCTCATTTTTGAAATGTGGAATTCTTATTGTAAAGCTGCGTGTGAGGGAGGAAGTGCCGAACGTCTTATGGATGGGAGGTTATCGAGCCAGGATTACACAGACCGAAAGTGTGCCAAAGTAGTACACGAGGCTGAGGCTCGTTCTGCAACATCTTGCCTGGGTGGAGGATTACATATACCGAGGAAGTATCAAAGCAGGACACCACTGTGCGACTTGTTCGGCAAACACCTGTCAGGGTGGAGGATTACATAGACCGGAGTTGTGCCAAACCCGTATAGGAGGCAAATGCCAATTGGCATACAAGAAAGCGTGGTGTCAGCTATTGTGTCTAACCAGCATTGTAAACCAGGAGGGAAGTCTGTTCTAATGCCTGACCTCTCCGAAGGTGAGTGTGTTCCTTAAAAGTGTAGAGCAAAGTCCTGTGTTCATTGCGAAAAGAGATTTAAGAAATCTAAGGCGGCGAAGAAGAAACAGGCAGTTCAAGAAGCAGTGGATATTCATTTGTCACGTAATGCTGTTGAATTGGATGCCGAATTCTTGTCTTCGGAAACATAAGTAGTTCAAAGCAGTTTGGAAGCTTCTGTGAATACTTTTTTCGGTGTTGATGAATAGGGTAGTGAGTTGTTTTTCCTCAGAATATAATCCTTTTGTCGTTGAGAAAATTTTGGGTGTGATGGCGATCCCTAGTGCATATAATTATGCTATCAGATGGGAGGTGTTTTTGGCCGCATGGTTCGACATGATTTTTTTCAAGAACTTGAGTCGGTATGCCGGGACTTGGTTCAAGAGAATAAAGTGTCTCTTAGCTATTGCTTTAAAAAATACATTCAACTATAGATTTTGCTGTGAACAAGTGTCATGTACATATGACATATGGGGACATTGCTGAAATGAAATATATGCTGACCGACTCAGCGGTCAAGGGGTACGAGGCTCCGGCTTCTAATCATTCGTCCGAAATGCGTCCTGGTCCGAATTCCTGGTGAGGCATGGATGGTGTGTTTGTCTTGCGCTGCCTGTCTCTCCTCTCCCTTTGGACCAGTGACCCTAAATTAGGGGTGGACGACAACTTATGGTCTATTGATTTTCTCACGTTTTCGGTCGTTAAATCCCCGAAAAACAACAACAACAAAAAAAGACAAAACAAAACTAAAAAGGTTGCAACTGCAGGGGTCAGCTAGTTTTTCGGTAGATTGGGGTTTGGCGTCTCGCTGTCCCAGCCTACGTTTTGCACATATGCATCGTCGTGTTCCGGCACCCTATGGCCAAGCATGACCCATGCGCTAACAAATTTGAACAAATAACTTAATACGAGAGTCATAACAAAAGTTCTGCACACGTTAATATAAAACGGAAGCGGATGATGCAATCGGGAAAATGATTGCGTCATGTCAAGGTGAGACTCTCAGCAACACAGTGGGTCCGAACGACTCGCTATCATTTACTGTGTGGACGTGGGAGGGTTTGGAAATGGAAGCGTGCAGCTCCTCAGGTCGAGTCACAGCGTTAGACCAGCGCTCGTACGTGAAAATAGAAACTCTGCGGGGGAAAAATCCGACACAGATCCACACTGCCTTGCAAGATGTTCGTGGGGAAGGAACTCTTGACAGAAGCACAATTTCTCACCGGGCATCGCGCTTTCGGGTGGGCCGAAGCAGCATCGAAGATTATCACCTCTCAGACAGACCTCAAACAGCGACAGTAAAAACATTTGTCAACACTGTTGCAACGCTTCTCGAAGAGAATCGCCGTTTAACAGTCGAGGAAATTGCTCATCAGGCAAATTTGTCCACCATGTCTTTTCACCGGATTTTGACTGACTCACTGGGAAAAAGGAAAATCGCCGCGCGCTGCGGGCCCCATCAACTCACCCCTGAGCAGAAGGCAGCCAAAGTGAGCATTGCACAGGATCACCTCCACAGGTTCAAAAGGGAGGGAGATACCTTCCTGAACAGAATTGGGAGAACTAAAGTCATAATCAGCAGAATCGAGGCACCCAAGTTTCCCAAACCCTTCGAAGTGTCATCGGCAATAAGGCAAAATGAAGCAAATGATGATTTTTGCTTACGATGCCCAGGGTGTTAGGGTTCTCTGATCGAGTGCCGATAGGGCGAAATGTCAACGCACAATATTATCGTGACTTCCTGAAAACAAAGTTGAGACCGAAAATTCGTCAAAATCGACCCAATTTGTTGGAAACGGGAGCGATCTTACTGTATGACAGCACATCGTGTCATGGTGCAGCGTCGGTACGGGGACTTTTGTCGAAATATGGCTGGGAAACTTTATCCCACCCACCATACAGCCCTGATCTCAGTCCACCCGACTTTCATCTTTTCCCAAAGTTAAAAAATTGGCTCCGTGACATCCGCTACGAATCGCTGGACAAACTGTCATTGGTCGTGATCCGAGTAATGCAACTGTACAAAGATGGCGTACTACAGGGCATCCAGGTCCTACCTCACCGCTGGCAAGCTGTCATTAGCAGCGGAGGGGAGTACATTGAACTGCAATAAGGTAAGTTTTCTCCGTTACTTCACACTTTTCTCAAAAATGGACAGTGTGCACCCCTTTTGTTATGACCCTCGTATTCCATGCGACGTGCGGACCGACATTGCCATTTGCATCGACAACAACCAGACGTTTAGAAAGTGCTAAAATCTTTTAGCGTGTATGTTAGATTTTGTGACACTATTTGAAAATGTCGTTCGAGCATGTACTTTAAATTTCATACTTTTTAAATCGATCTACAGTGACTTATTGAGTGAGCATAAAACCTTGATTTTCCGTACTGGAATTCATCATCGTCACCAAGGAAAGGCTCAGCCTCTATGAACGTAAATTTTAGATGGAAAATAAAAAAAAACATAGCCCACTCAACTAGTGAAGCGTTTACAACTTCAGACAAATTATCGTGGATGAAATTAAAGTTCGACCTGAAGCGGAAAACGAAATAAGTTCGCATTTTTTGCCCGGAGTGACAGAAATGCTGCCAGAAAAAAGTATCTTACACACTTTTAGAAAGAATATACGTACACTGAGTTAGCTTTCGATTAGGAACACCCCTGTTGCCGCCCCTGTGGCGCAGTGGTCTAAGCGATGGTTTCTGACCATTCGTCCGTAGGGGATCCGGGTTCGAATCCCGTGAGGCATGGATATTGTGTTTGTCTTACAGTACTGTCTCTCTCCCTTCCCTGGAACCAGTGACCCTAAATTAGGGACGGGCGACTGCTTATAGCCCATTGAGTTGCTCACGGTGGTCGTTAAACCTCCAATAAATAAAAAAACCCACCCCCGTTTTACATATTCTAATCGATGACGAAGTACCACGTGATATCACGTCACGTGCTGCTACTATACAGTGGTGGCGAAAAATTGTGAACACTTTTTGAAATTTTTATGTTTTGCAACTTTGCTGGGCCACTCCGGTGGTGCAGTGGTCTAAGCGCTGGCTTATGATCATTCGTTCGTGAAGGGGTCCGGGTTCGAATCCCGGTGAGTCATAGATATTGTGTTTGTCTTACGGCACTGGCTCTCTTCCTTCCCTGGAACCACTGACCCTACATTCGGGACGGGCGACTGCTTATAGCCCATTGAGTTGCTCACGGTGGTCGTTAAACTTCTAATAAAAAAACAATAAAGAACAACAACTTTGCAGGCTTATAAGAAACGTTATTTTGCACTAAATGCAAATGTTTATACATCAATTTAAAGAAAATTTAATGCTGAATTCAATACAAAAACAGAATGCAAATATATGCAACACAAAAGAGTTATGCAGGGAATACTGCAGTCATGCTGAATATACTGTAATGCACTTACGATTTCAATGTACTATCAATATAGGGTAGGCTTTATTCTTTAAAACCGCATCACAGCGACGTCTCATTGAGCCAACAAGTGTTTAAAGCTCTGCTTCGTTATTATGTGGTGTCAGGAAGCAATTATAGCCTCAATTAATTGCCTTCTATTTGATGGACGCCTCATTCGTACAAGGCTTTTCAAACCGTGCCACAAATTTTCTATCGGGTTAAGGTCAGGGCTGTTTCCTGGCCAGGTCAACAATGGGATGGACTTTGTTGTGAACCACTGATTGCATATTTTTTCTTCGTGCGAGGGAGCTGAATTCTGCTGAAAAAAGTGGTGCGTTGTTGGGAAAGAGATCCCTGATGGAAGGTAACAATTTTGGTTCCAGGATGGTGTCATCGTATTTTCTTGCATTCAGCGTGCCGTCGATTACATGAAGGCGGCCAAACACCATTTGCTGCCATACATGCCCAAATCATAACGCTTGTTGGGTGCTTTGCATTGGCCTCCATGCAGTCAGGATGTAGCTCTTCTCATACTCTGTCTCACGTGTTTTCGGCCACCACTACCATATAAGGATATCTTACTTTCGTCACTCCCAATAACTTGCTCCTACTGAATGTCTGCCCATCCAATGTGTTCTTTTTCCCACTGTAGACATTTCTTGCGGTGCTGTAGATTCAGATACGGCTTTTTCTCGGAATCCTACCTCTTAGTCCAATATCTGAGAGTCTGCTCCTTATTGTTCTTGAACTGGCAGAAACACCAGTTGAACACAGTTCAGCTCTGATAGCCTCAGATAAAAAATTTCTGTCCTTCAGAAGCAGTCTTTTTATTCTTCTGTCATCAACAGCTTTTGTACAGTTTTTCCGGCCTTTTCCTGGTTTGTTTTTCACTGACTTTGTTTCCTGATAACGCGAACAGCACTTTCGTACATCAGATGTTGTCACTGACCCACCTACTTGCCTTGCAATTTCAGCATAAGAAAGACATGATTCACGAAATAAAACAATCCTGGTTTTTTTCGTGGGTGATCAGCCAACTCTTTTCTTTGGTGCCATTGCTGTACTTATTATCTACACGTTAAATTTAAAGAAATACTAAAAATATTCACACAATATACAATTATGCTTCACTTACACAGCTAAAAGTCTTTCTTCTACAGAACAAACAGCAAAACTGACTAATAAATACACAGCTGACGTAGATTAGAAACATCAAATACAAGGCATCGCTCTTTCCACGTTTATAAGTGAGTCACAGAAAAATTCTCATAGGCCGCCAGCGGGAATCGAACCCACGGTCTTCCAGTTACGCGCCGGACATGCTTCCACTGCACCACAGCGGCCTCGAAACTCTCCAGACTCACATACGGCAAACTGCCAAACAACCTGGTAGGTTGCTTCTTTGGGACATCGCACAATGCTGGGTATTCCGCAAAGATGAACAGCAGCAATTGAACAAATAAGTAGAAGGCGAATAAATAATAAATACACAGTTGACGTGGATTAGAAACATCAAACAGAAGTCATCGCTCTTTCCACGTTTATAATTGACTCATTTATAAACGTGGAAAGAGCGATGACTTCTATTTGATGTTTCTAATCCACGTCAACTGTGTATTTATTGTTCATTCGCCTTCTAGTTATTTGTTTAGTTGCTGCTGTTTATCTTTGGTGAATCCTCAGCATTGTGCGGGGATCCAAAGAAGCAACCTGCCAGGTTGTTTGGCAGTTTGCCATATGTGAGTCTGGAGAATTTCGAGGCCGCTGTGCCGATGAGATTTTTTCCGTGACTCACTTATAAACGTGGAAAGAGCGATGACTTCTATTTGAGCAGCAAAACTGACTTTCCTCAACTTCTCACAAGATGTATTGAAGCTACTGCCATTTGTTTGGTACCCAGAATAAGGACTGTGATTGGCCATTAGGGTTTGCACTTACAATCCGCTTCTTAACTGAATCACACTTGTGTTTCTTTTTTAGACTAAAGTAAGTTTTTTTGTACTGCATGTATTTGCATTCTGTTTTTCGTATTGAATTCAGCATTAAATGTTCTTTAAATTGGCATATAAACATTTGCATTTGGTGCAAAATAACATTTCCTATAAGCCTGCGAAGTTGCAAAACATGAAAATTTCAAAAAGTGTGCGCAATGTTTTCCACCACTTTAAATTGTACACACCTATCCTCTGTACGTAATCAGTAATTGTTTGAGCCAACTTGACCGCGGCCAGATAGTTGGGGCCCGTAGGGTAAGTGACAGTGTTTCGGAAACAGCCGCACGTGTTAGCTGCTCGCGTACTACTGTATCAAGGGTGTAGCAAGACTGGATTAACCATGCACAGACATCCAGCAGAAGGGCTCATATTGGTCAGCCACGCGTGGTATCCTAGAGGTGAGGCTCCGGTGTCCTGACTAGTATCTCAGCAACGACATGCAGCAGTCACACAGCTCATTCACCAGTACAACAGCGGTGCAGTTCGACCTATTTCCACATACCCCATGCACCGTAGGGATTCCACAGCCAGTGACCAATGAGGGTACCCACGATGACGCCCAGTCATCGCAAACAGCGCCTCACATGGGCCAACGAACATCGGCAATGGACCCTCGAAAAATGGAAGAAGGTCATCTGGAGAGATCAGTTCTGCTTCCTGCTAAACCCTGCCGATGACCGGGTTCGCATATGGCGTAAACAACATAAAGTCCTATCTTCTGGTTGCACTTGGGTTCAACAGGCTGGCGGAGGTAGTGTTCTGGTCTGGGGAGCGTTTTCCTGCCAAGATGGTTATCATCCCACACACACTGAATGGTGGACACTACAGGGACTTGTTAACCCCGATCGTCTCATCCATATCTGCAGGAGGCTTACCCAGATCACAGCGCCATCTTTCAACAGGACAATGCACTGTGCCATTGGGCTCGTATAACTACTGAATGGTTGGAGGAACAAGGCAGCAAATTCGCCACATTGCCTTGGTCTCCAAACTCCCCTGACTGAAACCCAATTGAACATCTGTAGGACATGCTAGAACGGGGTGTGAGAACTTGTGATCCTCCTCCACGGAATGAGCGTGAACTGAAGGCGATGCTACAGCGGACATGGGTCATGTTACGCATGGAGGATGTTTGACTCCTTGTATAATCTGTTGCTAGGCGTATGCGAGCGGTGTTTTCACAGAAAGGGGGACCAACTCGTTATTAAGTAGATGTTCCTAATGCAAAGCCAACTCAGGGTATGCATTTTTCCGCAAAATAGATATAAATTGTCTGAAAAATACATTAATTGTGTCACTCTTTCTTCTTCTTTTATTTTCGAGGAGGTTTAACGATCACAATGAGCAACTCAATGGCAATAGTCAGCCTCTCGTCCATAATTTGGGGCCACTGGGTCCAAGGAGAGGAAATCCGCGGTGAGGCATGGACGCCAAACACATCATCCATACTTCCCTCGGGATTCAAGCTCAGGCTCGGCTCGGGCGAAAGACGTAGAAGCCAGTGCTTCGTACCACTCGGCCACCAGGATAACAGTTGGGTTACTCTGAGCTGTGGTGACTTCTGTACTAAAGAATACAAATAAAGTGAGAGGGCCGCTTTGGTGGCGCATTGGCCTAAGCCAGGGGTAGGCTGCCCGCGAGCCGCCTGTGGCCCGCGCTGTCTTCTTATGGCGCTCGCTAACGCCTTACGAATCACCTTATTTTTTATTTTAAATGATATATCTATGCTATAAAAACAGCTAAAAATCGGAAATGGGCTCAACTCAATATAAATACCCTATATTGACAAAAGTCACCGGACACCCCTTCAAAAGAAAATGAACGGATCCGCTGCATTGTTAAGATGCGCAATACAGCTGCAAACGGTATAAAAATAAGCCTGCAGTTGACCGCGATCATATCTCACTGTGCGGTTGAGTGAAAATGTCGCGGCAGGAAAGAACTGACTTTGAGAAAGGAAAGGTAGTTGGGTGTTATATTAGTGGATTGTCCATAAGAGAAACCGAGAGGCGTTTAAACATACCCAAGTCAACTGTTTTGGATGTACTGAATAAGTGGAAGACACACGGCGTGCTTGAAGTAGCAAAACGTACCTGCAGACCAAAGAAAAGCAGTGATAGAAGACATCGAAGCCTCAGGAACGTCATTACAGCTAATCGACGGAGTACTGCACAAGACCTCAGTGTACAAGTGAGTAACAATGCTGGTACCTCGGTATGTACACATACCATTCGCAGAGAACTTTATTCCATGGCTTACCGTAGTCGTGCGGCTGCTCATAAGCATTTCATCTCCACTGGGAATGCTACTCGTTGTTTATCATGGCGTAAAGAACATTAATCGTGGACCGTAGATCAATGAAAGCGGGTCCTATGGACTGATGAGTCCAGATACACGATGCAGCAGTCTGATGGCCGTGTGTGGGTAAGGAGGCAGCCGGGGGAACGCTATTTACCACAGTGTACTGTTCCTACGGTCAAGTTTGGAGCTGGCAGTGTACTGTTCCTACGGTCAAGTTTGGAGCTGGCAGTGCACTCTTGTGCGGGTGTTTTACGTGTTATGGTCCCGGCCCATTTGTTATCGTGGACAAACCTGTTAGCCAGCACGTCTACCTCAATATTTTAGACAATTATGACCTACCAACTGTGTGGCAATACTATGGAACCGAGCCTTGTTGGTAGCAGCAGGATAATGCACCAAGCCATACAGCAAGGACTGTTACGACGTGATTTGACGATAATTCCGTACAGTGTGTACACTGGCCAGCACAGAACCCTGATTTTAATCCCATAGAGCACCTATGGGAGGAATTAGAGTGGCACATAAGAAGTTTGAAACTAAGGCCTACTATTAAGCAACAGTTAACGGCAGCATTATGTACTGAATGGAAGCGCATACCTATTGCTGTGTTCCAAAACCTTGTCGAAAGCATGTCTCGAAGGGTCAGTGCATGCATTAAGGCCAAAGGTGGACCGACAGCGTACTAATGTATGTCAATAAATGCTATGTTGTGATTCTTTTCTAGGTGTCTGGTGACTTTTGTCAATATAGTGTATATAATAAATATGTATTATACACTAATATGTTATAAATATACTCTATATAAAATAAAAGGCCGTCAATGCACAATATTAAACATCGAAAACAATGACATAAGACTATTTCGGTAGTTAAAAATACATTCATTAAAAAGTTAAAAGTACAAGATCTTTCAAGTCGATTATCGACTCATCTTCAGGAATACTATCAAAAAGGTTACAACAGTGTATGTATAAGGTATTACAATATCTTATGACGCAGTTTGTGTAGTACTGCCCTAGGGCGTGACATGTAACGTGACATAAGCAGAGTTTAGTCATATGTGGATGTATTATGCATATCCTGCTCTGTTGGATTAGGGTTCGAGAAGAGGGTTGTCCATGGCAACGGTATGTTATAAGGCAATTCATCATTGCAGCACTTCTTACAATGATTGTACGTATCTACACAGACTTTCGGTAAACAGTAGAGATCTGCGATTATTGGCAGTACTCAATATCGAGGCCTCGTCTCACTTCGGGTAATGTGAGCCCCTAGTCGTAAGTCCAGATAAAGACATATTCGTCGCAGTCATTCGTCTTTATCACTTCCCGACCCATCCCTCAGTGTATCCTCAAACATCGAAAGGCAGTTAACCAAACACTTAATAAAAAGAGAACACCACCACAGTCATCATTAACACACTATTTGAAAAACCATCCTACTGCCACTCCAATGTAGAACCAAATCAACCGTATAAGATAACCACCATTTTCTAATAGAAAAGAATTATACATTTTAGAAATCCTTGACATTTTCTCTTCTATTAATTGTAATATTGAATCCCCACAATATATTCACCAATGTTGGCAAGCTTTAATTACGTTTCTTCAATAGTTTTATTAATGCAAATGGCAATACCATAATTCTGATTGTGTGCATCTTTGTTAACCACAAACCGCGGGTTATTATTGAATGAATACTTTATTTAATTCTCAGTTCATGCTGCTTTGCGAGTTTCATTGCATTATTTTAACTGTTTAGATCATTTCTACCATTGTTTCTCCACTTGTGTGTAGTGCGAGTTAAGTGAATAATATATATAATATTTTGTGTTTCATATGATAATTTCCATCCACAAAAAATGAAACGTTTTTATCGATATCCTTCTGAACATTCCAAGCGACTGAAGAAAACTCAAAAGGCGGAGCAAAAAAATGCAACAAGGAAGCATAAAAAAGTTCTATTCTGTTTTACTGTAGAAAATGAGCAATCAGAAAATTTGCAGTCATCTAGCATTCAAAATACTGGATCGGAAAGTAACACGTGTGAATCTCACTTCAACTTCATTTGAGAGCAACGATGAAACGGAGGAAACTACATCTTCTGAAGTTAATAACTCTTCGTCTGGTAAATCATAACTTGATCCTAATTATTTGTTAGTATTGAAAAATATTTAATCTACCAGTTTTGAGTTTGTTGAAGATACAGCACTTTGGAATGATATTTCTGACCAGGTAAGAGAATATTTTGTAACTCATCCACCTAGACAAAACGAAGAAAAGTCACATTTGGCTGAGAGAATAATTGGGAATGATAAAAGATTTCTCACAGAAAATCATTTTTACCGTACAATGAAAAATGGTGAAAACTTAAAAGAAAATGGCTTATTTTATCCCCATCAAATTATTTAGTGTACTGTTATGTGTGTAAATTATTTTGAACTTGCAATTCTGCTCTTGCAACATCAGGTTTTTGTGATTGGAAACATGTATCGGAGCGCTTAGCTGAGCATGAGAACTCAATTTCTCATAGGAAAACTGTGTGCTCTCTGGCATCGCGAATGAGTGTTTCTGACAGAATTGATTCACAGTTAGTTAGTTCTCCAGTACCAAACAGAGTGCAAATATTGGCAAGCATTACTGACAAGAGTTGTTGCGGTTGTCAAGTTTTTGGCAAGGCGAGTTTGCCTTTCTTTGGGGACAACGGGACACTTGGCTCATCCCGCAATGGCAATTTCCTTAGATGTCTGGAGTTAGTTTCCGAATTCGATCCATTTTTAGCAAGACATTTGGAAAATTTTGGCAATCCAGGTAAAGGTCATGTAAGGTATTTGTCCGCATCTGTAGTAAATGAATTTGTTTCATTATGACTAAGAAAGTGTCAAAATGAAATTATAAATCAGGTAAAGTTATCTAAGTACTTTTCGATTATAATTGATTCGACACCAGACATGTCTCATGTTGATCGTCTATCTTTTGTTGTACGATATGTAGACTCAAGTGTAAGACCCGTAGAACGATTTTTGACATTTATTCCTATCCAGTATCATGGTTCTGAATATTTAGCAAACACAATTTTTTCTACTATTGAAAATTACAAATTAGACATCATGAATATAAGACAAAATTATGACACTGCAAGTAATACACTGAAGAGCAATTGAATCAGAGATACCTGTCTAGTAACGTGTAGCACCACCTTTCGCCCTAATGACGGCAGCGATTCGTCTCGGCATGGACTCGACAAGACACCGGTAGCGTTCGGAAGCCACACGGATCCACGACCCCTGAACAAGCTCCCACAATTCACGAAGATTTAATGGAGGGGTTATAGCCTCAAACATATCTCTCGATGGCATCCCAGATGTGCTCGATGGGATTGAGGTTAGGTGACCTAGCTGGCTGAGGAAGCGAGGTCACGTCGGTGGAGTGTTCATCCAACCATTCGGATACAATTGGGTAGTGATGGTACGGTGCATTGTCTTGTTGCAGGATGAGGTCCCCAGTGGGATGTTGAAGACGCACAAACGGGAGCAAATGGTCGTCCAGGATATCCCGGTAACGTTCATCTGTGAGGGACGATGTCACACGTACCAGGGGTCCCATTTCAGTCCACGTAAACAGTCCCCAGACGAGAATGCCACCCCCACCAACTTGAAGAGTACCCTGCTGGCAAGAAGGATCCATCGCTTCATGTGGTTTGCGCCGTACTCGTATCCTGCCATCCGCATGTACCAACGTGAATCTCAACTCATCAGTCCAGGCAACATTTTCCCACATGTCTAGGGTCCAGTGGCGATGTTCCCGCGCCCATGCTAATATTTGCACCCTGTGATGTGCGGTCATCAGCGGTACCCTCGTGGGACGATGGCTTCTGTACTCCGTAGCGAGGAGATGGTTCTGGATGGTGTGGCTGCTTACATGTTTTTGTGCACCAGCGTTAAATTTCCGAGTGATTTCTTGCTCTGTGGCCTGTCTATCCGCTGTTACAATGCTAGCTAGCCGACGATGACCCCGCTCATCCACACGCTGTTGTCCACGGCAGTTGGCCCTTGTAGGGATGATTTTACCGGATTCGATGTACTCACGGTGCACCCGTGACACAGTGGCTCGTGAAAACCCAGTGCCTGCACGACTTCCGAGATGGAGTGACCCATTCGTTGGGCCCCGACAATTAGCCCACGATCAAGTGCGCTTAGATCCTTCGTCTTACCCATACTGCGTCCGACTCTTACTGATTCCCGTCGCATCACTCCTTATATTGTCGGATCGATTTATACGTCATGTCGTTTCCGCTTACAGGGCCTCCCACAGCGCCAGTCAGTGTATGTCTGGCAAATATACTGGATTTCAGGCCAAGATTAAAGAAGTTAATCCTCTTGCTGAGTTTGTACCTTGCTCTGCACACACGTTGTAGTGTTTTTTTTCATTATTACAAAAGTTTTATAACTTTTTCTTCATCTACTTATCGTTGGAATATTTTGAAGGAGGAGTGTAGTAAAGAAAATCCAGTATTAACCTTGAAGAGCCATTAATCGACTAGGTGGTGCGCTGAAGCAGATGCCACAAGATCATTAAGAACAAATTATAGAGCAGTTGTTTATGTGCTTAATATGTTATCAGAGAGCTCAGATGAACCTGCCTTTACTAGATACGAGGCTTTTTCTCTGTCATCGAAATTGCGAAAGGTGGGAACTGCAATAAAGGCAGTGGTATGGGATTCAGTTTTACAGCGCCTTAATAAAGTAAGCAAGCAACTTCAAAAGACTGGAAAATCTTGAATGTGTTTTGTCATTATTTGATTCATTAGTCTCTTTTGTGCACTATGTGAGAGAAAATTTTGATACGTATGAGAAGGAAGCAAAGTTAATTATAATTAATACAAATGCAGTAGCAAATTATGAAACTACAAGAAAGAAAAGCGTTCCAAAAAGCAGGCGTTTTGATGATGGAGATACTCCTCCAGTATATCTCTCTTCTCGAGATAATTTTCGTGTGACATGTCCCTATGTCCTTTGTGATGCATTAATATCACAATTAACATCAAGGAAAGTTTCATATGAAAATATTGTTGACAAATTTTCTTTTCTTAATAAACTGTGAAACAAGTGAAGCTTCTTGTAAAGCACGTACTTTTCAAGAGCATTATAATGTTGATTTAGATGATGATTTTGCTGAAGAATATCAGCAGTTTTTACCCATTAAACAGAAAACTGAAAATATTATAGACACTTAGCAAAATTTACATAAACTAAATATGAGAGCAACATTTCCAAATGTTGAGACAGCTTTGAAAATATTTCCAACTTCACCTATTAGCAACTGTACAAGTGAACAAAGTTTTTCTCTTTTGAAAAGACTAAAATCTTCTTTAAGAACAACATTAGGTCAAGACAAACTTTCTGTTTTGGCAATACTTTCTTTTGAAAATGACATAACTTCTAATTTAGATTATAATGACGTAATTTGTGAATTTGCAGCTCAAAAGATAAGAAAGAAGTCATTTTAAAGATAACACAGGCGACAGACCAATAAAAAAATCTCGTTGCCACAGATGTTTGAACGGTTTTAGGGTATTTTGAAGGTGCTGGATACATACTTTTTAGGGGTTTTTTTTATAATAGGGTGTTAGGAGGCTGCTTTTCTTTTTAGTATTAGTTGGGCTTTAATTTGAGAGAGAAAACACCTTGTGGCCCATGTGGACACAATTTTATTCGAATGTTGAAGAAAATGATCATATGTAGAGTATTTTAGGAAGGGAGTGTCTGACCCCAGGTCTTAAACAACCCTTAGAAATAGGAAGCGAGGAGATTTGGGGTAAAGGGCCCGATAGGAAAGTGACACGGAAGCGAAGTAGAAAGGGGGAGGAAGACGCCCTTATTTATTACCGGGGGAGGGGGCAGTACCCGAGGTCCGACGGCTTAACGTGCCCATCCGACGCACGGCGGATATTTAATGGATCGAACCTGAGGTCATTTCCGCCGCAGTCACGAACGTTGCCCACTAGGCCACCCGCGGCCCGAATGTTGAATGAAGTACATGAGCTAATCTTCTTTTATAGAGCCTAATGGCCAAAGTTAGGATTGTTCGGGCGGCCTTTGATTTGATTGTTCATTCTGTGGAAGTTTTTCAGCGACATAATGTTGTTGTTTCTTATTTTTCATTGTTAAGTTTTTTTTAAATGCAAGCCAAGTGGCCTTTCAAAAATCCAAAACTTTGTGCAGTGACAATTTTGTGTAAAGAGGCTGAATTTTATCACTTTGTCTCATGTTATCCACCTTAGCTTGATTAAGGAGAAGATAAGAACCTCGATGGGTTTTTTTATTAATGCAATCACAATCTTGTCCTTTGAATAACCGCTAGATTGATTCACTGCTGATATCTATTTACACGTGTACAATGCTACCATGAACATTGTAGTGATACATTTTGGTACACATGTAAACAATATCACTTCTTTTCACTTTCAGGTTTTCATCTCTTTAATCATAAACAACGCAAGCAATAGTATTTTGGTTTTGGGAAGCAGTGGTGAATCATTTATATTTATTATGACCTTAGAAAAAAATTCAGTTTCAGATTTTATCCACCCATCACCCAAATTTGAATTTTTTTTTATCATATTTTCAATATTTAACTAATTTTAATGTTTTCACTTTAAATTCTAAAATAACCCATAATCAAGCAAATTATTAAACCCCACCGTAACAATTGTTTTCTTTTATGTTCCCAGAACCTTAATGAAGTTAAAGCCATTTCGACAGTTGTGCACAGAATTATTTTTGCTATCTACCTATCTAGATACTATGTACACATGCATACAAAAATCGCTCAGTTTCATGTACTGCAGTGTATTTATATATAGTATAGTAAGGCCACATGCAACATATTTGTACAGTTATTCTATGTTTTCAAAACAAATATTAATGTATTACTCTTTTGCTTCCCACTCCTCGTAGAAAATATTCGATTGGGGCCCAATTTTTTGTATTGCCCTGGTACCAAGATTGTCATCATCGGGCCCTGCAGAATCTGACAGCTGATGGAGGGTGCGTGGTGGAAAATCCATAGAGCGAACAACACGATCGAGGTGGTCCCACAGATGCTCAATTGGGTTTAAGTCTGGGGAATTAGGGGGCCAGGGAAGTACTTGGAAGTCTTCATCGGGCATTTTCGACCATTCTCGGACATTTCTAACTGTGTGACACGTCGCATTGTCGTGCTGGAAGATACCATCCACTCCAGGGAAAACAATGAGCATGTATGGGTGCACGTGGTCGGCAAGGATAGATTCATAACGAATTCGGTCCATAGTGCCTTCCACAGATATGAGTGGACATAGGGAATACCACGAAAACATTCCCCAGACCATAACTCTGCCCCCACTATCTTGTGTTCTTCTAGCAGTGGTTGAAGAGGGTTTATTCTCCGATGTTTCTTCCCTTATACGCCAGCATCCATCTGTTCGATGAAGAACAAAACGTGACTTGGGGCCCAATTTTTTGTATTGCCCTGGTACCAAGATTGTCATCATCGGGCCCTGCAGAATCTGACAGCTGATGGAGGGTGCGTGGTGGAAAATCCATAGAGCGAACAACACGATCGAGGTGGTCCCACAGATGCTCAATTGGGTTTAAGTCTGGGGAATTAGGGGGCCAGGGAAGTACTTGGAAGTCTTCATCGGGCATTTTCGACCATTCTCGGACATTTCTAACTGTGTGACACGTCGCATTGTCGTGCTGGAAGATACCATCCACTCCAGGGAAAACAATGAGCATGTATGGGTGCACGTGGTCGGCAAGGATAGATTCATAACGAATTCGGTCCATAGTGCCTTCCACAGATATGAGTGGACATAGGGAATACCACGAAAACATTCCCCAGACCATAACTCTGCCCCCACTATCTTGTGTTCTTCTAGCAGTGGTTGAAGAGGGTTTATTCTCCGATGTTTCTTGCCTTATACGCCAGCATCCATCTGTTCGATGAAGAACAAAACGTGACTCATCGGAGAAGGCAATCCTTTGCCCATCAGCGGAGGTCCGATTCCGATACTGCCGATGCACCTTCGTTAGCATAGATACAGTGACCATCCGTCTGCATCGGAGCCCCATACGCAGCAGGGTTCGCTGAACTGTCGCTTTAGACACACTTCCCGTAGCCCCCTGGTTCATTCGGCCAGTGAATTGCTCCACTAAAGCAAGTCGATCGGCCTTCACACACCTCGCAGACGACGTTCACCTCTCAAATCAATGGCACGTGGTGCTCCACAGTTTCCACGTCACTTATTCGCAATGATGCCATTTCACCAAACACGATACACTTTAACCACAGCAGCAGGCGAACAGTTCACAAACTGTGCTGTTTCAGAAATACTGCCACCCTTGCCCCGAAAGCCGATAATCATCCCTTTTTTGCAAATCTGATAAATCGCTCCTTTTATCCATGACAGCAACGAGTGATATGTTTCGAGCATGCCTACAGCCCACCTTATATACCCTCCAAGCCAGCTCACGACACGTGCCATTTTTCATTGGCTACGCGCTGTTGACGTGAAAAGTAGGAGGTGGTCACAATAATGTGACTCGACCGTGTGTATATATTATACAAATATATAATAAATGTGTATAATACAGGGTGTTTCATAAAGAATGTCCGGATTTGAAAAATGGATATCTCGACAACCACGAACCACCGATGAATGCGACTCGTATCCTGTCTACGGGCGTGGCACAGAGTTTGTATGACTACCACTAGATGGCAGCACAAGCTTTCCAACAGCCGCTACGCTTAGTGAGTGAGAAGATGGCGTCAAGGCCACAGTAGGCGTTTTGTATGCTCGAATTTAGCAAGACCAAGTCCGTGATTACGGTGCAGCGTGCGTTTAAACGGCGTTACGGCAGTGCTCCACCAGCGGGCAAAAACATTCGTCGTTGGTATCGACAATTTCAAGAAACAGGGTGTTTATGTAAGGGAAAGAGTCCTGGACGACCAACCACCTCAGCGACGAATGTGCAACGAATTCACGAGGCGTTTCAGCGAAGCCCACTGAAGTCTACTCGTCGTGCGAGCCACGAACTTGCCATCCCTCATGGGACTGTTTGGCGTGTTTTACGACGACGTTTTCTGCTGAAGCCGTATAGATTGCACACTGGTGCAAGCTCTTCGTGGAGGTGACAAAACACAACGAAATGATTTTTGTGCAACACTGTTAGAGGACATGGAGGACGATACCGTCGTACAAAGGTTGATTTTTAGCGAAGAAGCAGCAACCTTTCATGTAAGCGGGAAAGTTTCGCGCTACAATGTTCGCATATGGGGACTGGAGAATCCAAATGAAACTCTCCAACATGAACGTGATTCACCAAAACTGAATGTTTTTTGCGCGGTTTCTGTTAGAAAAGTTTATGACCCTTTCTTTTTTGCGGACAACACGGTTACGGGCAACTCCTATCTTGCAATGCTGAAGGACTGGCTACTTCCACAGCTGCAGGACGACTCTGAAGATTACATTTTGCGGCAGGACGGCTCACCGCTACATTGGAACCTCCAAGTTCGTCGGTTTCTAAACGACATATTGCCTCAGCGTTGGATTGGACGCAGGGGACACCATGACTTGGCACTACACGCTTGGCCTCCGAGATCTCCAGACATCACACCATGTGACTTCTTTTTATGGGGATACGTAACAGATCGTGTTTATGTTCCCCCTTTACCCGCTGACTTGGATGAGCTCCGAACGAGAATCACGGCCGCGGTAAATTCTGTGACTGAAGACACTCTCCGACGCGTTTGGGATGAATTCAGCTATCGGCTTGATGTTGTCCGTGCAGCAGGTGGAGGGCACATTGAGCATTTGTAATTGTGGTGAGTGAAATTTTAGACCTTCCTTCATACTTGGCGCTTTTTGTAACTATCCCACATTTTCCTTATTATAGATACTACTTTGAAATAGGGTCATTCTTTTTGAAACACCCTGTATACTGCAGTTGCGGCCCCTTACTATAAATTAAAAGCCAAATGAGGTCTCATATGCCTAAAGGTAACAGACTCCTGGTCTAAGCGAATACTTCTGATCGTGGGCCCGAGTTCGAATTCCGGTGCAGCATGTGTGGTGCATTTGTTTTACAGCGCTGGCTATGCCCCTGTCTAGAACCAATAGCCCTAAATTAGGGCTGATGTCTAGAACCAATAGCCCTAAATTAGGGCTATTGGTTCTAGACATCATAGTAACTGCTCAACTGCTTATAGCTCATTGAGTTGCGCACGGTGGTCGTTAATACCCTTTTACAAACAAATTGACAAACGTATGAGAGCTAGTGATTGAATTTAGGTAAAAACATCCTCTTAGTTCCTCTGTCAAGTTTGCGGGCCAGCTTAGCTTGAAATGTCGAGGCGATCTGTAAAACAACTGCTCTCGCATTTTCAACTAATCACATAGTTTTTCTCAGCCTGAATTTGTTGGATTTCTAAAGTGTTGACTGAACAGATACTCTGAAAATGCTTGAATCAAATAAATGTTTTCTTTTTTAAATCTAGGGTGTTTCACTGGTGCTTGCATTCCTACGTACATGAATTGTTTCCGAGCAGCTGAGAAATATCCTTACATTTCTTGCGACGAGAAGCATCGACTTTGCCTCTATAACTGCATCCAAGACTCGAAAGATCTGCTGAACTACAACAGCAAGTAAAGAACCGAAAGATCTCTACCTTCCAAATCTGCCATTTAAGTAAAAGAAAAAGAAAATCTAATACCAAGAAACGGTTTTCGTTTCTAATGTTTTTCTAATTGAATACAATTGCATACCGGATGTTTTCACCGCGAATTTACATTGTACTTTTGCAGTTTAAGAAAAATGTGAAACTAAGCAAATAAATACTTGCAATTATAGTTGTTTGGTGACTTATTAATACGTATGCTCTTGTTTTAGTGTTTTTCATCACTTCCTTGGGCACACATAACTTTAGATTACTGGTCCGTAGGAAGATAAGTACGTAAGTCGTTGAAAAATGTCGTGCCAATACCACTAACTGTTAGAATGCCGTCGCTGCACGATATAACATATTACGTACTGAAAGTCGAAATGAACGATGAAAATGACTTTATTTACACTGAAGTAAAAGTTTAAGGCTAAAATCTCATCACTAGATCTTTCATGCTGGCTCCCAGCACATCCTCAGATGAATGTTAAAACAAGTTAGTAAAATCATGCAATGCATTTTATGATACGCTTTTCAACATACCAGAAATTATTACTCAAGTGATGAGGATAATGGCTGTGGAATAAATCTCGCTCCTGTGTCCTGACCTTTGATCCCATTTCGATTATATTCAACAGAACCGATTCAGTATAGCTCAAGAATAACATACTAAAGTTTTGTCGCAATAGAAGCAGTTTTACGCAAGTTATGAGAATAATGGCTGTGGAATAAATCTTGCTGTTGTGCAATGACCTTTGACCCCATTTCGTTGATATTCAACAGAACCGGTTCACTATACCTCAGGAACAACATGATAACGTTTTGTCGCAATCGAAACATTTTTAGGTAAGTTATGATGCACAAGGGCAATGGAATAGTTCCCTCTTCAGTGTCCTGACCTTTGACCCCATTTCGCCCATTTTAAATAGGGTCCGTCCCCATTGACTCCCTACCACATACTAAAATTTCATCGAAATCGAACCATTTTTACGCAAGTTATGACGCATAAGGGCAATCAATGGAACAAATCCCGCTCTTATGTCCTGCCTGACCTTTGACCCCATTTCGCCCATTTTCAATAGGGTTCGTGCCCAGGTGGTTCCCTACCCCGTACTAAAATTTCATCGAAATCGAACCATATTTACGCATGTTATGATGCAAAAAGGCAATGGAATGGGTCCCGCTTTTATGCCCTGACCTTTGACCCCATTTCACCCATTTTCAATAGGGTTCGTCCCCAGTGGCTCCCTACCACATACTAACATTTCATCGAAATCGAACCATATTTACGCATGTTATGACGCATAAAGGCAACGGAATGGATTTCCCTTTTATGCCCTGACCTTTGACCCCATTACGCCCATTTTCAATAGGTTTCGTTCCCAAGTGGTTCCTTCCCACATACCAAAATTTCATCGAAATCGAACCATTTTTACGCAAGTTATGACACATAAGGGCAATGGAATAAATCCCGCTCTTATGCCCTGCCTGACCTTTGACCCCATTTCGCCAATTTTCAACATGGTTTGTGCCCAGTGGTTCCCTACCACATACTAAAATTTTATCGAAATCGAACCATTTTTACGCACGTTATGACGCATAAGAGCAATGGAATGGATCCCGCTCCTATGTCCTGACCTTTGACCCTGTTTCTCCCATTTTCAACAGGGTTCGTCCCCAGGTGGTCCCCTACCACATACTAAACTTTCGTCGAAATCGAACCATTTTCACGTGAGTTATCGTGCGGACTGACGGACAAAGCTGGAGCATATACGCTTCTTCAAAATACGGTTGGAAAGCGTAAATGAGATATTGCAAAAAATGTGAAAAAGAGTCCACCGTGGAACGCCACTTTTATTTCAACAACTTACGTATTTCAGCCGCTTGTACAGAGATAATAACTATTCGCTACAGCAATTGGAGTGTAATGGAAAGAGCAGCAAGGATATTCTATCGCTTCAGATGACGACCGACTCTATAACACACCCACCTGGCATTTCTTCTAAACTTCAGGGACTTACAGGTAATACCAAATATTAGGTTTTGAACAATAAACCTATATCAAGGCGTGATGCTATTTTGGCTAATGCACAGACCAAAAGACTATCAGCTAAAATTCAACTGAAAAGAGGCTTAATAGGTTATCTTTCACGAAAGGTTTATGTGGCTTACTCCCACCTTTGTAGGACTACCGATACAATTATTTTGGACCGGCTATTAATATCTTACTTAGCCACTTTCACCACAGCGGCAAAACGCTACGAGAGTCGGCAAATTCTATCGAAATCTAGTCGCCGTCAAGGCCTTCCATGTCTCGACTAGTTAACCAGTCAGTCATTCAACTCAACATTCTGCATACACATAAACCTCAGTTACCTGCAACTTAATGACTTACAAGTTTCAGCACTACAAAAGGGCCCGATATTAGCTTTCTCTAAAAGTCATGTTAATTTGTTTAAAACCATTCCTCAAGTTGCAAATATCATTGGCACATTACCTTCTTCTGAGCAAGACTCAGTCAGAGTCAAGACAGCAAAAGCTATCACAAACCAGAAACAAAAGTTTACAACAAGAGACCACAATAGCCGACTTGTGAATGAGCAGTTTTAACTCAAGAACTTGAAAAATCAACCTGACATTGCAATAGCAGCTGCTGACAAAGCAAATCAAATAGTTATTCTTGATGGAGAGGATTATAATACCAAAATCTTACAGGCCATCAACAATATTCCTCACAGTGTTACGACATCAGATCCTACTGCAGATACTCTGATTGAGTTAAGCATATTGAAAAATCATAGTAATTTATCTTCGTCGTTCACCCGAACTTTACACCCAACAATAGGACCTAGAATCCCAGAACGTTTTGGAAGAATCAAAATCCACAAAGCGGGCTACCCGATTCGTCCCTTTGTCTCAGGGGTCACTAACAATCTGAGACCTCTTGAAAAAGGCCTAGTACAATTCTTATCACCTTTAACTTCTGATTCAGCCTATTCAGTATCCAGTTCTGTAGCAGCCTTAAAGAAGATTAAAGATTTTGTACCAGGGAACTCATCGTTTTGGTTTGCGTCCCTGGACGCTGAGTGACTGTTCTCAAGTGTGCTGATAACATATGCACATGAGTTAATAGAAACAAAAAACTACAATTCTTAGGCACCCTGAATGATCTGGAAATCCGAGCTTTCATGGAAGCCTTGAAAATGGTTTTCAAGAGGTCTTATTTTAAATTTCAAAATGTCATTTACCAACAAAAGGAAAAAGCTCCTATGGGCTCCCCGCTCTCCTCTCTCCTGGCGGAGATTGTATTACAAGATTTAGAGAAACGTGTTTTACATCTTACTCCAGTGGCTCCATGCATATATCTATGATACATAGATGATATTTTTTTTTCTGGATCCATGATGGAGATTCCCTATATGAATTTGCTGAACTGATGTCCTCACAGATTGCCTCAATTAATTTTACAGTTGAACTGGAACAAAATTATGCCATACCTTTTTCAGATTTTGTGTTGAAGACAAACCCTATATAACAAACTACTTCTTTTTCCGTATACCGCAAGCCTAGTGCAAAATCAGCAATTATACCATATCATTCAGCACACCTTAATGCTTATACACTATCTGCATTTGAGTTTCTTATCCGTAGAGCTTACACTCATTCCTCAAGTGTTACCGCCAGAAGACGAGAATTAAATCAATAATTGCCATAACGAACGAATATGGATACCCTAGAAATACAGTAAACCAGATCCCTCGAAAAATAAGCCGCCCCGGTGGCGCACTGGTCTAAGCGATGGCCTCTGATCATTCGTCCGAACGGGGTCGGGGTTCGAATCCCGGTGAGGCATGGATGTTGTGTTTGTCTTACGGCACTGGCTCTTTCCCTTCCCTGGAACCAGTGACCCTAAATTAGGGACGGGCGACTGCTTACAGCCCATTGAGTTGCTCACGGTGGTCGTTTAACCTCGAATCAAAAAAAAAAAAATAAGAACACATTGTTCTACATTGACTAAAGAACCCAAGCAACGCAAATGTGTTGGGTCAGTGGATTATATTCCCAAAGTTATGAATATACTTAAAACTTCCTGTAAAAAATACAACTTGGATTTTGGGATTTTTTTTTTTTTTTGATTGGAGGTTTAACGACCACCGTGAGCAACTCAATGGGCTATAAGCAGTCGCCCGTCCCTAATTTAGGGTCACTGGTTCCAGGGAAGGAAGAGAGCCAGTGCCGTAAGACAAACACAACATCCATGCCTCACCGGGATTCGAACCCGGACCCCTTACGGACGAATGATCAGAGGCCAACGCCTTAGACCACTGCGCCACCGGGGCGGCATGTGAGCAACTCAATGGGCTATAAGCTGTCGCCCGTCCCTAATGTAGGGTCACTAGTTCCAGGGAAGGGAGAGAGCCAGTGCCGTAAGACAAACACAACATCCATGCCTCACCGGGATTCGAACCCGGACCTCTTACGGACGAATGATCAGAGGCCACCGCTTAGACCACTGCGCCACCGAGGCGGCAATTTTTTTTTTTTTTTTTTTTGGGGGATTAAAATCTACAACCTAATGTCAACTATTAGTAAAGATCCGGACCCAGTCCCGTGTAATAACACATTCGGAGTTTATAAAATACCATTGAATACCATTGAAGGCTCTGGGCCGCCCCGGTGGCGCGGTGGTCTAAGCGATGGCCTCTGATCATTCGTCCGAACGGGGTCCGGGTTCGAGTCCCGGTGAGGCATGGATGTTCTGTTTGTCTTACGGCACTGGCTCTCTCCCTTCCCTGGAACCAGTGACCCTAAATTAGGGACGGGCGACTGCTTATAGCCCATTGAGTTGCTCACGGTGGTCGTTAAGCCTCCAATCAAACAAACAATCAAAAGAAGGCTCTGGATACCGTTGACGTGGATCGCATTTATATTGGATCCACCATGAGGAATTTGAACATTCGTATTGCGTAACACAAGCACAGTGTTAAAACACATTCAAAATCTACCGCACTTGCAAGATTAGTTAACCAAGGAGCTCACATCCCTCTATGGAATGAGGCAAGAGTTATTTCAAGTCAGAACAACAAGAGTATGACTTTGCTAGCGGAGAGTTCACACATCGTCAATAGTGCTGATAAATGCTGTAATGATGAAGTACCCAGTTTTTTTTTTTGTTTTTTTTTTGATTGGAGGTTGAACGACCACCGTGAGCATCTCAGTGGGCTATAAGCAGTCGCCCGTCCCTAATTTAGGGTCACTGGTTCCAGGGAAGGGAGAGAACCAGTGCCGTAAGACAAACACAACATCCATGCCTCACCGGGATTCGAACCCGGACCTCTTACGGACGAATGATCAGAGGCCACCGCTTAGACCACTGCGCCACCGAGGCGGCAATTTTTTTTTTTTTTTTTTTTTGGGGGGGGATTAAAATCTACAACCTAATGTCAACTATTAGTAAAGATCCGGACCCAGTCCCGTGTAATAACACATTCGGAGTTTATAAAATACCACTGAATACCATTGAAGGCTCTGGGCCGCCCCGGTGGCGCGGTGGTCTAAGCGATGGCCTCTGATCATTCGTCCGAACGGGGTCCGGGTTCGAGTCCCGGTGAGGCATGGATGTTCTGTTTGTCTTACGGCACTGGCTCTCTCCCTTCCCTGGAACCAGTGACCCTAAATTAGGGACGGGCGATTGCTTATAGCCCATTGAGTTGCTCACGGTGGTCGTTAAAGCTCCAATCAAACAACAATCAAAAGGAGGCTCTGGATACCGTTGACGTGGATCGCATTTATATTGGATCCACCATGAGGAATTTGAACATTCGTATTGCGTAACACAAGCACAGTGTTAAAACACATTCAAAATCTACCGCACTTGCAAGATTAGTTAACCAAGGAGCTCACATCCCTCTATGGAATGAGGCAAGAGTTATTTCAAGTCAGAACAACAAGAGTACGACTTTGCTAGCGGAGAGTTCACACATCGTCAATAGTGCTGATAAATGCTGTAATGATGAAGTACCCAGTTTTTTTTTTTTTTTTTTTTTTTATTGGAGGTTGAACGACCACCGTGAGCATCTCAGTGGGCTATAAGCAGTCGCCCGTCCCTAATTTAGGGTCACTGGTTCCAGGGAAGGGAGAGAACCAGTGCCGTAAGACAAACACAACATCCATGCCTCACCGGGATTCGAACCCGGACCCCTTTCGGACGAATGATCAGAGGCCATCACTTAGACCACTGCACCACCGGGGCGGCGTACCCAGTTCATACCTCCACTTTGGATACCGTTAATCTCGAACAACAAGGACCAAATAAACTACTAACTCGAATTAAATTTCAGAACTCACCCAGTAATAATTAAGACACAACTACCTTTGGTCAGAGTGTGGTGACGTTTCCTTGAAGTCACTTGGGAGCTGAACGTGGTGTGTATAAATAAGAGTGGACTCTTTTTTTTCCCATTTTTACAATATCTTGTTTTAATATTCACCTGAGGATGTGCTGTGAGTCAGCATGAAAGATCTGGTGATGTGATTTTAGCCTTCAATTTTTACTCTAGTGTAAATAAAGTAATTTTCATCGTTCATTTTAACTTTCAGTAATATGTTATATCGTGCAGCGACGGAGGAAGATAAATAGCAGGAACAAACGAAAAATGCGCAGCCCTATCTTACTATCAAGTGTCGACTGCAATCCAGAACCACAGTGTTTTAAGAAAAAAGTTTCACAAGATACGAATGGAATATGCAAGACCTCAGGTTCTCGTGCGGAATGAGTCAATCATAAAAAGTTTAAGGTAGCAGTCTTAAAAAGCACGATAATTAAAACAATACTGAAGCTTCCGATGAAGTGAAGAACTTATTTAATTTTATTTTCAATACACCATACATGAATAATAATGAAACGCATATAGCGTATTAAATCCGTTTTATTTTGTGGTGTAGTCAGCACAAAGATTCGCCAAGCTTTCGCACTCCACTGGGAGGCTTGTTCAAGGCAATGGTAGACATGCAAATATAGGCCTTGCAAAAGCCTCCCAGTGGAGTGCGAAAGTTTGGCGAATCTTTGTGCTGACTACACCACAAAATAAAACAGATTTAATACGCTATATGCGTTTCATTATTAACTTATTTAATGTATAAGTTAAAAGATTAAACGATTAAAAATAAAGCCATAAGAACTTTCGGTCTTCCTAAAGACCATCATATGAACTTTCGGTGTTCTAAAAGACCATCATATGAACTTTCGGTGTTCTAAAAGACCATCATATGAACTTTCGGTGTTCTAAAAGACCACATCATATTTGGATTTGACAACATGATCATCTGTTCAGTACGTCACGCCTGTAGGTTACTTATATGTCTCCCCACCCAAAAAAGCTCCTTTAGTACTTCTATCTGATGATGGTCTTTTGGAAGACCGAAAGTTCTTTAAGACAGAAAGTTTATATGATGGTCTTTAAGAAGACCTAAAGTTCTTATCGCTTTATATTTAATCTTCTAACTTATACGTTAAATACGTTCTTCACTTCATCGGAAACTTGAGTACTGTTTTAATTATTGTGCTTTTAAGACTGCTACCTTAAACTTTTATGATTGAATGGAATGGAATATGCGCCGTTTGCTTTCTAATGATCCAACATCAACTGAAATATGCAGGTGGACAGCTTCTAATTCCTGGGCGAATGGTTAGAGGCACAGGCTTCTCACCAATCATCTGAACACTGTCTTGACTGTAGTCCCGGAGAAGACACGTGTGGTACTCTTGTACTCCTCGGCGCTTGCAGTCTCTGCTTCCTGGAACCAGGCTCCCAAATAAGGGACGGGCGATTGCTTATATCCTCAGATACACACTGTGAACGTGAAGCCACTAAGAAGGCCGCCCCGGTGACGTACTAAGAGCTGCCCTCTGACCGTTCTATCGAGCGGGATCGAGCCCGGAGTGAGGCACGGGTGGTGTGTTTTCCTTATAGCGTTGCTTCTTTCTTTTTCCTGGGACCCGTGACGCCAAATTAGGGACGGGCGTCTACTTATTGTCTTTAGAGCTTCTCTCAGTAATCGTTAAAGCCCTTTCCAGGATAAATAACAGAAATCCTTAAAAAAAGGTTTGCAACCAACTGAAGACATCACTATAGCATCTGTGAATTTTAGTATATTAGTGCTCAGGATCACATAAATTTGAAATCTGGAAGAAAATCGAGCAGTAAGTTTATTTTTGCGTTAAGGTGGTTCCTCCTAAAATATCTGCCTTATGTTTACAATGGTAAAACTTCTTTACATATTTTCTTCGTAATTAATGTATTCCTAAGGATGAAAATTTTCACATCGATAAAACTAACTTTTTATAGCATGGAATACTTAATACTTCCTAAAACATAACCATAATTAAGCAATCCAACATTTGTTTGTCTACTGACGTCATCAATGTACAGGTCGCGCCATCTATTAACAGGTCTGAACATTACTCAAAGAAAAATGATAGATTTTTAACATAATTATGGTTATGTTTTAGCAGGTATTAAGTATTCCATGCTATAACTTAAAGTTAGTTTTATAGATGTGCAAATTTTCATCCTTTGGAATACATTAATTGCGAATAAAATATGTAAAGAAACTTTACCGTTGGAAACATAAGGCACAGATTTTAGGTGCAACTACTTTAAAAGAAAAATTGGAAACAAAGGTTTGCAATTTACTGATATCGAGGACTATGTACAGGGTTTATCAAGATAATGGAGACACTTATTGTTTGTTGAGTACTTATTATTATTAAGCTGTAGACCCACCTCGGGCTTTCAGAACAGAAGCAATTCAACTTCGAATAGACTTATACATATTATTATTTGTGGAGGACTTTTTATTAATGAGCTGTAGGCCCACCTTGATCTTTCAGAACAGAAGCAGTTCAACTTGGAATAGACTTATACATATTATTTGTGGATGACTTTTTATTAATAAGCTGTAGGCCCACCTCGGGCTTTCAAAACAGAAGCAATTCGACTAGAAATAGAAGTCATGCAAATACGATAATGACATTTGGATTATTCTTTCTGTAAAATATGTCCCTGCTGTGCCAGTGATGTTGGAGTTGGAAAGTGTGATCTGACCTTTCGTGCCAGATATTCCCACAAATCTTCAGTAGTATTGAGGTCTGGAGATTGGGATGGCCAGAGTAGTTGCTGTACCTCAGCCTCATGCTCTCCAATCCACAACTTGACACTTTCGCACAATGCATGGATGCATTATTTGCTTGAAACCAGAGACGGTCATTAGGAAACAAAGTTTGCAACATTGGGGGCAGGTGGTTCCCAAGAATGGATTCGTACGTTCTAGATGTGATTCAATCCTACAGAATAACCAATGATATGGTACCCCATAGCATCAGGTATCCACCTCTATGCTTCACAGTCGTAACCAAACAGTCCAGGTGATCCGCTTTTGCAGGTTGTCGCCAGACGTACACTCTACCAGTGAAAATCTTCTAATACGTGGAGACAATGGGAATAGACAAAGTCATCGCTCTTTCCACGTTTTTTACGCTTTCCAATCGTAGGTTGAAGATGCGTATATGCTCCAGCTTTGTCCGTCCGTCCGTCCGTCTGTCTGTCGGCACGATAACTCGCGTAAAAACGGTTCGATTTCGATGAAATTTTAGTATGTGGTAGGGGACCACTTGGAACGAACCCTATTGAAAATGGACGAAATGTGGTCAAAGGTCACGGCGTAGGAACGGAATCCATTCTATTGCTCTTATGCGTCATAACTTGCGTAAATATGGTTCGATGTCGATGAAATTTTCGTATATTGTAGGGGACCACCTGGGAATGAACCCTATGGAAAATGGACGAAATGGGGTCAAAAGTCAGGACATAGGATCGGGATCCATTCCATCGCCCTTATCCTATACTATTAAAGGAGCAGTTCTTGTATGTATGTACATTTTATTTTTAAAACGGCTTTAAGGATTTTGATGAAAGTCGTTAACCTACCGTTTTTTGGTACTAGAAATCGATTTAGCTTGATCTCGACTTAAGGAAAATTCATTTAGTGGATTAAATGACCACCCCGAATTATCACGTTTTGAGCGTCATGGCGTAATCCCATTATTGTTGCCCATGCTTAGAAATCATATGACGCCACAATCTCGAGACTGAGATGTTGGCGCATGGTCACGCCGTCTGTCTCATTACGTCACGCATTGTGTGTGAATCCTATTAAAGTTTTTTGACGTCACATTTCGTTTAATCATAACATCCGGACTCCCCTCTAACTTTTTGGACAAGTTTTATGCACGCGAGAATTACGTGTTCTTTTGTCTTGTTATCGTTATTGTTTCTAGGTTATGAACTAAAAGCGGAATTTTACTGAACGCACTCTTCGATTTGAATTAGAGAACTCAAAATAGTTTTCAGCATGTGGATTTCTTTAATAAAAAGTCATTACCCAAGGGCATACTGATAGCCTCCGCAACCCCCGCAGTGCGGTGTGTGTGTGTGGTGGTGGTGGTGGTGGTGTGTGTGTGTGGGGTGGGTGGGGGTGGGGGGGGGGTCATTGTTAAAAGGGCCTCTAGCCTGGGCAAAAAGATTTTACAACATTTTTTCGTATAAAACTAGGTAAAGAAATAGCCAAGAATTAAGACAGCTTTGATTAATACAGGCATTTGACGTGGACTAGGAACATCAAATAGAGGTCATCGCTCTTTCCACGTTTATAAGTGAGTCACGGAAAAATTCTCATTGGCCGCCACCGGGAATCGAACCCAAGGTCTTCCAGTTACGTACCGGATATGCTTCCACTACACTCCAGACTCACATACACTAACTGCCAAGCCAATATGGCAGGTTGCTTCTTAGAGCCCCGCACAATGCTGGGGATTCACCAAAGATGGTAAGCAGCAACGGAACAAATAATTAGAAGGCGAATGAATAATTAATTACAGACAGCGGGGCTCCAAGAAGCAACCTGCACATTGGCTTGGCAGTTAGTGCATGTGAGTCTGGAGGAACTTGAGGGCGCTGTGGTGCAGTGGAAGCATATCCGGCGCGTAACTGGGAGACTTTGGGTTCGATTCGCAGTGGCGGCCAATGAGAGTTTTTCCGTACCTCACTTATAAACGTGGAAACAGCGATGACCTCTGTTTGATGATAAGGCCGCTTTGAATGAAGTATTACAAAGAAAATCCTTTTTTTCACACTAAATACGTAAAATCTTTAGAAATCATTTTCGTTGCTTTAGTTCATAAAAACTGGAGGACGGGAAAGCAGCTATTCAAAATAACTTTATGCTCCTTGTAATAGCCCTTGATGTTACAAGGGGCCTCCACAGCCCTTGCAATAGTTTGTATGCAGGTATGTTAACAAGAGAATGTGAAAAAAATATCTGCTTAATGAGCGGAATTTTTATACCAATAAGGATAAGGGGTTATGTGTTAGAGTTGCTTGCATATAACTATGCATCCTTACGAATGTAATGAACTAAAATGTGTTCTTCGCGGGAGCAAAAAATCAGAGACCTGTGTCACTTTTTTCATAACAGAGTCAAAAGATTTTTTTTCTATGTGTAAAACATCGTGGCGTTATGCTAAGCGTGTTTTATATATTTCAGAGTAAATAATTTAAGTAGTTTTACGTCTTTTGTGCTACAGTTGTTAATCGTCACTTAGTCATTTGCTTACTTAATGTTGTGACATTTCGTATAAATCGGAAAAGTCATTCGACACTGTCAGACGGCAGTTGCAGGTTTTGTGTGTGCAATCGTGAGGCATTTCAAAAAGCAGGCCTTAGTTTTTTAAAATAATAAATTTTGCATGATATGATTAACTTTGACGCAAGTATTTTGTGTAGTAATTTGTATCGGTAACTAGGACAATCATTTTAATTATAACGTACACATTTGTGGTTCACGCAATAAAAATGATTTTTTTTTATTTTACAATAAATACTCGTAGATTCTAAAGAATTTGATTAAATAAAACAACCGTAAAGCTTAGTTAATAATATGGAAGATGAAGTTTTGAGTAATTGAAAGCTGATGGATTTTCGTCGCTAAAGGGCCTCGAAAACATTTTTGCGGGGAGGGGGAGGGTCGAGTTTTTCCGGTACTCAACTCTCAGTCATTACCGCATACATATGTCTGACTGTACGAGCTGTCATTTAATCTGCTGTTGTACATCGAGAAATCGAATGAAGGAATATCCGTGAACCCATGAGCAGCCAGCAATTACGCGATCGCTTGCTCTTTGGCAAAGAGATTGCTCTGTGTTATTTTAGGCACGATCTTTATTTTCTGCTTTTCGTTATCGATTATTCTCGAAGCTCGCCAAAACCACCCTAAAATCGCAACCTTACTGTTCTGAATACTTAATTTGATTTGTTTCAACTAATTGTACCATGTTCTGACGTTGACTCTTGTGAGATGTAATAACCCTTCATGAAGTTCTCTCTTTCTCTCTCTAGAGGAATTCGTAGGGTTTCGATTGTCCTCCTGTTACTACCGCGCGAAACATGCGGATAAAAGTTCCATTGTAAGTGGAACTAAAAACATTTCACGAGAGGAAATCGTTGCCATGGTCACGTGGACCGTAATTGACCAATGGGAGCTCGGCGGGCTTCCTCTTCGGCGGGCGCCTGGCATTGGCTGCTGTATAGCGTGAATGCAGGCGGCTATGCCATAGCATCTAGGTGTCTCAGCTGTTTTACAGCTTATGCGAAGGGATTTGTGACATATGGGAAGAATAACGTTTTGTTTTCACGTGGAAAACTGGCATCCAATTTTTTTTTGTGTGGAGTAAAATAACTAATTGATATATCCGAACCTATACTGATCTCCAATTAAATGGCTCTTATTAGTGTTACAAAATTTCTTCCGGATTTTCCTTCATCAATACAACTACATAGTATCGATGCTGTTCCTCTGAATTAAAAATGATGGAAAATTATCTTACAAAGTCAGGTGGTGCTTCGTCAACGCAACTTCACTGATCGTCATTATTTTACGGGGTTTTACTGAATTCGAATTAGAATCTCTTCGAACCACATGGAAATGCCGAGTTCACGGTAGCAAAACGTTCGAGAAGCTGGATCAATCAAACATCGTTTCTATTCCAAATCTAATTTAGGATACAATAAATTTCTTTTTGAGATCTCCATTGGAAGAAAGAAATTGATAACTTTATGTGCTTGAAGAACCGTGTGTTCCACGTGTAATCCAAAAGACCATATCATGACCAAGAAGCGGCAGTAAGTACCTACTAAAAAAGTAGATGTATGAAAATATATTTTGGTTATACATTTATATAATTAACGTACCCAATAGAAAATACATTATGTTTTTCCTAACTGATTTTTCCATCTTCATTATAAGTTATTATAGAGATCTATACACGAATATCTGTCGTACTGTGAAAATTAATGCAACATATTACTTTAAGAAATTTACGATTTTCCAATATATGATGCAATCAGTGGCGTACCGGAGAAACTTGAGCCCCTGCAAAAATATCTTCACTGCAAAAATATCTTCGAGGCCCTTTTGAGAAAATTTATTAGCTTTCAATTACTGAAATCTTAAAACTCTATATTATTAAATAGGTGTTATAGGCATTTTAATATTTCAAATTCTTTGTAACCCACCAATATTTTTCGTAAACACTTAAATTATTGCATTTCACAGAGTGTAGCACAAGTGTGTACGTTGTTATTAAAGTGATTGCCCTAGTTTTATACCAATACAAAGTACTACAAAACGCTTATGCCAAAATTACTTAAATTATTTTCCCTTGAATATAAAAACACACTTAACATAATACCACAGTGTTTTGCACACACACACATATATATATAAGAACTATTGCAGTGTCTGTGAAAAAGAACCACAAGTCCTCTGAAATGGTCGCTTTCCAGTCATCCATATTTTATACATTAAATCCGCGAAAATGATTTCTAGAGATTTTACTTATTTACTGGGGGAAAAATTATTTTTATTTTTACTACTTCATTCAGAGTTGTCGTCAAATAATTATTCTGGCTATGTCTTTAGCCAGTTACACATGAAGTATCTGTAAAAAAAAAAAAATTCAAAAATCTTTTTGCGGAGGCTAGAGGTCTTCTCAGCCGCGAGCCCCCCCCCCACGCAGTGCGGGGGGTTGTGGGGGCGCTATCAGTAGGCCCCTGGATGTAATGAAATAAACAATAGCCGCTGAAACTGTAAAGGAATTTATATGTAAAATAGGAACTTTTTAGCACGTTTATTTCTCTTTAAGAGAATAAATGTTTTGGAATGGGGGGGGGGATCGAAAACTAGAAATTAAATCCTCCTCGGATAAAAAGCTACTTTTTAGATGTTACAAATATATCAGACTAAATTATAATGTAGTAATTCCAAACATTCTTGCATAGTCAGTACAGTTTTCGTACTTTCTGTACTACCTGTGTACATTTCAAAGTTTGTTTTTCTATTTTGCCTATACCGAAAAATGTGCGTGGTGTGATACTGTTTAAAATACTGCTTTTGGCGTTCACATATAAGGCTCTCGTATTCAGAGTTTAATTAATATCTCTTCACGCGTTGCTGTATGCAGCATAGCACAAAGAGTCGCACTTGCTGTACTGTAACATCTACTGTGTGGTTGCAGAGAGTTTAAAAAAAAATGAACCCCAGTTTAGACTTTCATCCATGCATTCTTCTGTGCCGATAATACCTTAAGTTCGACAACGTTTAAAGTACCTTTTAGACGAATATTCATAAAATCTATCTCCGTATTTATTGTTGAGAAAATTCTTCCATGTGCTCCTCATTTATAATTTTAATGAAAGAGAGTTTAATTGGCGTAAGGTATCGGAAACGTATTTGGTTCCCTGTAGCTCAACGTATCATTTTTGACTTGTTTACGGTATTGTACCAGTACCTCTTGGCTTTTGGATTCAAGATTACCAGAATTTTTGTACTGCAACTTACCCCAAATTTTATCAAAATCACGTTAAACAGCAAGCAAGGAAGATAAGACGCGTATATTGGCTGCTAATCAAAATGAAACCAAAAAATAAAGCTAAATCAAGAGTTCTTATAATAAATCTAGCGCTCAAAAACCGAACGTAAAACATATTGCTATAAATATAGGATTGCAAGCTTAAGCAGTATTATACATTCCCTGCAAGAAAACACAGAAACCGTTAGAAATAAATTTATTCAAGTCATTGGGATATCAACTTCGACCGTGAACACATTGAAAAAAGAAAAGAAAAGCATCCACTTTTAAGAGCCATGGGGTGAAACATGTTGCTAGAGGAACTGTCCATCGTTGGACAACTGAATAACTAAAATACCAGACTGTATTCCAAGTGACAGGAAAAGACCCAGAACAAGAACACGTGGGAGGTGGGTGGATGAAATTCGAAAGCATGCCGGAGTTACATGGAGGAAACTGGCTTAAGACAGAAAGTTGTTGATATATATATATATATATATATATATATATACAGGTGATGCGTAACATCACAGCCTCTCCTTGACAAATGTCAACCCCGCCTTCTCGTGGTACATCCTGTTCCCATTAAAGGGGCTCTGACGACCGCCAATAGCGGTATAACTATACCATCGGGATTAGAGGAAATGCTATCCCACACTCACCAACCCGCTTGGCCAGAGTGGTGAGTTATGGCCAAACCCCTCCAAAATGACTCAACAACTTAAATCTTGGCCCTCAGTCTCCGGCAGCTGGAATGTACCTGGCCAAGGCAGCGGCCAGTGCCACATGAAGGCAGAGGGTGCTAAGAATCCCCGGAGGACCGGACTAGGCTGCCATCTGATGCTGACCTTGGCTACGTATAACGGACGCTCCCTATTTTCTGATTCAAGGCTTCTTGAATTGGAAGAGGAACTACAAAGGATCAAGTGGGACATCGTCGGGCTAAGTGAGGTAAGGAGAAAAGGAGAAGATCTCATTGAACTGAAAAGTGGACATCTCTTCTACTATCGTGGGACAGATACTGGCAGAACTAGTGGTGTTGGATTTATAATAAACAAGAAACTGAAGGATAAAGTTGTAGAAGTTGAAAGTTCCTCTGACAGAGCTGCACGACTCGTTATCCAACTCTCGAGAAGATACCAGGCTCAGATCATTCAAACTTATGCACCCACCACAAGTCATGCTGAAGAAGAAATTGAAGAATTTTATGAGGAAATTCGTGATTTAAATAATAAAGGTAAGCAACACTTGAAGATAATTATGGTAGATTTCAATGCAAAAATAGGGCAACGGCAACAGAATGAAACTTCAGTAGGTAAATTCGGTCACGGCAACAGAAACCAGCGTGGAAATACTCTCGTAGAGTTTGCAGAGGCAGAAGGGTTTTTCATCTTGAACTCCTTTTTCAAGAAAAAGCCACACAGGAAATGGACATGGAGACATCCAAATGGGACAACAAGTGAAATTGATTTTATTATGTGTAACAAAAAATTCGTCATAGAAGACTGCAGTGTGCTAAACAAGTTCAACACAGGCAGTGACCATAGATTGGTGAGATGTAAGATGCACCTCAACACTAAACTCGAACGTAGCAAGCTCATAAGACAAACAAAATGTATTGACATAACCAACCTTAAAAAACACCATAATACCTTCAAATTGGAACTGAAGAACAGATTCTCTGCTTTAGAAGGCCTAACATCGGAAGAAGTGGATATTTCTGAAGTTAACAGAAAAGTAACGAAAGCTCTTATGGAAACAGCAACAAAATTAGCTGGGTCTAAGAACAAATTGCATGTGAACAAATTATCAGGAAAAACCAAAATGTTGATGCAAAAAAGAAGAGTGATGAGGACAACTAAAGAAGATGTGACTTCCAAAGTGGAATATATAGAGCTATGCAAGACAGTACGAAAAAGTATCACTGAAGACGTAAGGAAATTCAACTGTGAACTAGTAAGGAAAGCAATTGAAAACAACCAAAGCCTAAAGATATGAAAGGGACATCTCAGTAAGGGGAAAAACAGATTATGGCACTGAGAAAAGAAGATGGTTCTGTAACAAGAAATAGAGGCGAAATTTTGACAAGAGTGAAAGATTTCTACTCCAAATTATATGAAAGGGATGATACATGTACTCCAGACATCATGAAAGGTACCAGTACCAGAGTTCTTTCAGTCCTTCCAGCAGAAGTTGCACATGCAATCAAGAACATGAAGCGAGGAATAGCTCCAGGAGAAGATGGAATTACTGTAGACATCATACAAGAAGCAAGTGGAGAAATCGAAACAGTACTCGCCCAAATTTTCACTCGATGCCTTAATGAAGGGAAAATTCCTGAGGATTGGAACAACGCTACAATGATCTTGCTACATAAAAAAGGTGACATTGAGGATCTCAGGAACTACAGACCTATCAGCCTCCTATCAGTGGTTTATAAAATCTTCACTAAAGTTCTTTCACACCGCTTGAAGGTGACACTGGACATGGCTCAACCGAGAGAACAAGCTGGATTCAGGAGTGGCTACAGCACAATAGATCATATCCACGTACTGAGAGAACTAATTGAAAGAGCGAGGGAATATGAACTTCCATTGTGCATGGCTTTTATTGATTATGAAAAAGCCTTTGATTCGGTGAAACAATCAGCAGTTGCAATGGCTCTGAAATCCTGCGGTATTGAAGATGCATACATTAATATTATTAATAACATCTATGAAAATGCAAGTGCAAAGATTCGGCTGTTTGAAAATACAACACACATAAAAATTGGAAAAGGAGTGAGACAAGGTGACACCATATCTCCGAAGCTCTTTAATGCCACATTGGAAAATGTCTTTCAATCACTGAACTGGGAAAACAAAGGGATAAAGGTTAATGGAGATTATCTAACCCACCTTCGTTTTGCTGATGACATAGTCATTTTTTGCAACTACCCCATCAGAGCTACAGAGTATGATCCAGGAACTTGCTGACAAGAGTAAGGAAGTGGGATTAAAAATGAACTTTCAGAAGACAAAAGTGATGTACAATGCTTTTACAAGAAATGAAGATTTATCGATTGATGGAGAAAAGCTGGAGATAACAGACACGTACGTTTATCTTGGACAGCAGATATCAAGTGAGGGTCACATTGGTGAAGAAATTAATCGGCGTACAAAACTTGCCTGGAGAGCTTTTGGAAGAAACAGCATAATTTTCAAGAGCAATATGCCATTATGTCTTAAAAGAAAAGTGTTTGATCAATGCATCCTTCCAGTGCTTACGTATGGTGCAGAGACGTGGACCTTAGCTAAAAGAGACATACAAAGGCTGCAGACAACTCAAAGTAGCATGGAGAGGTGCATGCTTGGTGTAACCAGGAGAGATAAGAAGAGGAACTCGTGGATCCGAAAAATGACAAGAGTGGAAGACATCATGATCAGAGTTAAATCCCTGAAATGGCAATGGGCTGGACATACTGCCAGAAGAACAGACCATCGATGGACAGCTGAAATTTTAGATTAGATTCCAAGGGACAGGAAAAGACCCAGAAGAAGACCACATGGAAGATGGGTGGATGAAATTCGAAAGTATGCGGGAGTGACATGGAGGAGACTGGCACAAGACAGACCGTTGTGGAGGAAACTTGGGGAGACCTTCGTCCAGCAGTGGATTGACAATGATGATGATGATATATATATATATATAAAATAATATACTATAAAGATACCTAAGCAAAAAAATACATATATAATTTTGACTCACACACACACAGCCATATATATACACTATATTGACAAAAATCACCGGGCAACCCTTCAAAAGCAAACGAACGAATCCGCTGCGTTGTTAAGATGCGCGGTACAGCTGCAAACGGTATAAAAACAAGCCTGCAGCTGACTGCGATCATATCGCACTGTGAGGTTGTGTGAAAATGTCACGGCGGGAGAGAACTGATTTTGAAAAAGGAAAGATTGTTGGGTGTTATATTAGTGGGTTGTCCATAAGAGAAACCGAGAGGCGTTTAAACATACCCAAGTCAACTGTTTTGGATGTATTGAATAAGTGGAAAACACATGGCGTACCTGAAGCAGCAAAACGTATTGGCAGACCAAAGAAAATCAGTGATAGAGGACGTCGAAGCCTCAGGAGAGTCGTTACAGCTAATCGACGGAGTACAGCACAAGACCTCAGTGTACAGGTGAGTAACAATGCTGGAACCACGGTATGTACACGTACCATTTGCAGAGAACTTCATTCCATGGGTTATCGTGGTCGTGCGGCTGCTCATAAGCCTTTCATCTCTACTCGGAATGCTACTCGTCGTTTAGCATGGTGTAAAGAACATTTATCGTGGACCGTAGATCAATGGAAATGGGTCATATGAACTGATGAATTCAGATACACGATCCATCAGTCTGATGGCCGTGTGTGAGTATGGCGACAGCCGGGGGAACGCTATTTGCCACAATGTATTGTTCCTACGGTCAAGTTCGGAGCTGGTAGTGTACTCTTGTGCGGGTGTTTTTCGTGGTATGATTCCGCCCCATTGGTTATCGTGGACAAACCTGTTACCCAGCACGTCTACCTCGATATTCTGGACAATTATGCCCTACCAACTCTGTGGCAATACTATGGAACCGAGCCTTGTTGGTACCAGAAGGATAATGCACCGAGCCATAAAGCAAAGCCTGTTACGGCGTGGTTTGACGACAATTCCGTATCGTGTGTGTACTGGCCAGCACAGAGCCCTGATCGTAATCCCATGAAGCACCTATGGCATGAATTAGAGTGCCTCATAAGAAGTTTGGAACCAAGGCCTACTACACTGGTGTGCAAAAATTAAGGATGAAGAGGCAAGAAATTAGCATAACAGCGGAACGAGGAGGCAGAACGGACCGAAATACCACTCAGGAGATAGACTAGGGTCCGGTACGGTAAGGCATGTGCATATATGCAACATGACATGGGGGAGTGTCGGAAGGGTATAAAGTACACGGGCGGTGTACGCTCAGCAATTCGGTGAAAGCTATTGCACGGTGTACATCGGTTTGAACTACGTCGAGTTGCTGCCACCGTGTGATATAGCCAACTGGCAATCCAGTAGACAACATCTGGATGACTTTACCCGAGGTCGCGTCATTGGGAAGTTGGAAGAAGGTCGAAGTATGACTAGTGTGGGCGAGGAGTTCGGGATCGCTCACAGCATCGTTTCACGAGCTTGGAGAGCATTTCAAACGACAGGAACAGCTGTCCGAGAGTTTAGCAGTGGTCGTTCACGAGCAACCACGGCCGGTATATTGTCCTACAGGAGTGAAGAGAGAGACGGCAGACAGCGGGTTAAATCGCAAGTCACATGCAACAGACAACTGGACGTCCGTTATCGCGTTTTACCGTGGCCAGGAGGCTGCACAAAGGTGGTCTATTTACACAACGACCAGTACGGTGTGTGCCATTTACACCTGCTCATCGGAGACGGTGGTTTCTGTGGTACCAGGAACACCAGAACTGGACACATCAGCAATGGGGTCGAGTTCTCTTTACGGATGAGAGCCGATTTAGTCTGACGAGCGATTCTGGACGTATACACATCTGGAGAAAGCAGGGAACACGCAACCACACCTCCAATATTATTGAAAGGGACCGGTTTGGAGGTGGCGGAGTTCTCGTTTGGGGCAGTATCATGCTTGGTAGCCGTACTGGCCTCCACATCTTCCAAGGAGGTTCAGTCACTGATGTCCGCTATTGTATCGAGGTTCTCCTGCCTCACGTGTGTCTGTTTAGAGGTGCTGTGGGTCCTGAGTTCTTCTTCATGGACGCCAACGCTACACCTCATCGTCAGTGGCTGTCACAGGGCTGTTGGAGAGTGAAGATATTCAACGCATGGATTGGCCCGCAAGGTCTCCCGACTTAAATCCAATCGAACACGTGTAGGACCTTCTCGGGAGACGCTTGGCAGCACGTCACCAGCCGCTAGCAACGATTCCGCAGGTGAGATTGGCGCTACAAGAGGAATGGGCCGCGATGCCTCAACAGCTCCTTGACAACCTCGTTCTCAGCATGGACAGACGTTGTAAATCCTGCACCCCAGTCAGGGGTGATCATATGCCCTACGAAAGCTGGATTTTTCTTGGCAGCCGCCTGTCACATGGACGTTTCTGTCTTCTTTCCAGTTATGCTTGAAGCTACCTTTTCAATAAAGTGCCTTTGTATCCTTTGGATTCCTTGTTTGGACGGTTTTACTCACTTGTCCCATATTCTTACATCTTGGGGATCTTATGGTATGATTTGAGTCGATGTGGAGCACTTCTGCACGACGTTACATTCGAAAAACCGTCTCGTCCTTAATTTTTGCACGCCAGTGTATAACGAAGTGAATTTCTCCGTCATTTTTATCCGCGCCGGGGTTCGAACCCGGGTCCACTCATTCCGGAATAAGTTGCTCTACCAATTAAGCTACGCGGACATGTATTCTGATTCCTATCTGCCTTTATGTCGTGTGCGTCCTTCTGGCAGGTACGTCACATCTCCTGGTACGTTACATCATCTCCCCCTTCTTCTTTTTTTTTTTTTTTCTTTCGAAGTGCTGCTCATATTTTTCCTATCTCGCGGTGTGGAAATAACATCACACCAATGCGAGATTTTGAACGGTCGGGTCATCCGGATAGTTCGGGCGCCATTATAACGAAGTGAATTTCTCCGTCATTTCTATCCGCGCCAGGATTCGAACCCGGGTCCACTCATTCCGGAATAAGTTGCTCTACCAATTAAGCTACGCGGACATGTATTCTGATTCCTATCTGCATTTATGTCGTGTGCGTCCTTCTGGCAGATACGTCACATCTCCTGGTACGTTACAAGTGTACTAAGCAACATTTAGCGGCAGCATTGTGTACTGAATGGAAGCGCATACCTATCGCTGTGTTCCAAAGCCTTGTTGACAGCATGTCTCGAAGGGTCAGTGCATGCATTAAGACCAAAGGTAGACCGACACCGTACTAATGTGTGTCAATAAATGCTATGTTGTGTTTCTCTTCTAGGTGTCCGGTGACTTTTTTCAACGTAGTATATATATATATATTTAAGCAATTTTTTTTAAATTATTTATTTATGCATATATATATACACTGCTGGACAATTGCTAAGGACGGATCATAAACGGCTATGTAGCGCA
Organism: Macrothele yani; assembly: GCA_039090855.1. Lineage (NCBI taxonomy): Eukaryota > Metazoa > Arthropoda > Arachnida > Araneae > Macrothelidae > Macrothele > Macrothele yani. The sequence continues at coordinate 125,462,234 of CM076996.1, forward strand.
TAAAAAAGTAAGTGTGGTTGGATGCCAAGTGAAATAAAATAATGTCAGAATGCCAGGACATTACAAGAAAGACAATTTATTGTGCTCTGAAATCCAGAAGGCTTTGGAACGTGTTCAAGGGACAAACAGGCCATTTTGTGCAGAATACGTAAACGTGAAAAAAATGCAATTACCGTCCGCAGGCGTTCCGGCGTAAGATGTCAATACGGGATATGGCCACCATGGAGGGCGATGCAAGATTCCACACGTCGTGTCATGCTTTGCACAACATTATCAAGCAGCTGTTGGGGTAATTTATCCCATTCCTCTGTCAGTGCACGGATGAGGGTGTCCTTGTTTATTGGAGGGCATTGGCGACCAGCAAGACTCCTCCCCAAAGCATCCCACACATTTTCAATGGGATTCAGATCTGGAGGACGTGCTGGCCATACGAGGCGTTGAATATCCTCGCTCTCAAGACACTCCTGGACAGCGACTGTTCGATGACATGTTGCGTTGTCGTCCATGAAAATGAATCTATCGCCGACAGCCCCACGGAACATGCGAACATGAAGTAGCAGAACATCATTAATGTATCGTTGGCCAGTCATAGTCCCAGTTGGAAGCACATAGAGGGACGTACGGCCATTGATCATGATGCCAGCCCATACCATGACACTACATGTCGGATATCGGTCCCTTTCCTGTATGTTTGCTGGACAATATGCAGTACCACTATAACGCCAGATCAGTTGTCGTCGACAATCAGACGAAAGACTGTATCTACTCTCATCTGAGAAGAGGACAGCAGATCAGTCGTTATCAGTCCAATTGCGATGTTGATGGCACCATTGCAAACGGGCGGTGCGGTGACGTCTGGACAATGGGATGCACACAACAGGGCGGCAGGCGTATAGTCCTCCTTCTTGGAAACGTCTGGCGACAGTTTTTCCGGAGATCCGATTGCCAGTAGCAGCCATAAACTGATTTGCTACCTCACTAGCTGTGCTCTGCCGGTGTCTTTTTGTTGATAGCACTATGTACCGATCTTCTGCAGGTGTCGTACTGTGAACACGACCACCCCCGTGACGTTTGCTACACTTTCCATTTGCTTGAAATGATTTCAAAAGCCTTGAAACAACACTGTGGCTGACGTCGAACTCCCTGGCAACATCTTTTATTTTTCGCCCTACTTCAATCTTGATAATAATACGGCCACGCGTAAAATCATCTAGGTGATGTCGGAAAGACATGCTGATAATTGCAAGTTCGTCAATTGATTCTTTCCCTTTCAACTTTGCGTTTGAACAACAACGGTCAATACGCGTCAAATCCTTTATATCTCTTATCAGCGCTATGACGTCAGGAACAAGTTCGGCAATCCAAAATTTGCATCCGCACAACACGTCTTACTGTATCCTGCACTTATGCTAATTTCCACATTTTCCTGCCTTCCATTTTATGGTTGCTATCGTTGATATTGTCATCCGTCCTTAGCAATTGTCCGGCAGTGTATATATATATATATAAGTAAAATAATATTAACATACAAGCAATCTACCCTCATAAACAAACAAATAGGGCCAAAAACCTTTAGAAAAAAAAAAACTGAAGTGAATAACAAAATGACGAAACAATGTTAAGAAAATATATATAAAAAAACGTTTACTCAGAACCCCTGGATCACTCTCTTCAGGGAAAGACATCCAGAGTCCCTGAGCACACAAGTTCAGTTCAGGTTTCATGAGAATGCGAAATCTCAAAATCAAAAAAGCAATAATGGATATCCAATTTAAAATTTTGTGCTGTAAATTTTGATGCATTCTGTCTTCCCTACCTGAACTATAGAAAATACAAAAGAGTCACTAGGATTAAAATTGAACTAAAAAATGAACTGACGTTTTTTTATATATATTTTCTTAACATTGTTTCGTCATTTTGTTATTCACTTCAGTTTTTTTTCTAAAGGTTTTTGGCCCTATTTGTTTGTTTATGAGGGTAGATTGCTTGTATGTTAATATTCTTTTACTTACACTAACTACATCTAATTATTTTACTTACACTAACTACACTAACTACATCTATATATATATATATATTATATTTTTAATGCTATACATATATATATATATATATATATATATATATATATATATCACTAAGACAAAAGTGATGTTCAATGCTTTTACAAGAAATGAAGATTTATCGATTGATGGAGAAAAGCTGGAGATAACAGACACGTACGTTTATCTTGGACAGCAGATATCAAGTGAGGGTCACATTGATGAAGAAATTAATCGGCGTACAAAACTTGCCTTTAGAGCTTTTGGAAAAACAGCATAATTTTCAAGAGCAATATGCCATTATGTCTTAAAAGAAAAGTGTTTGATCAATGCATCCTTGCAGTGCTTACGTATGGTGCAGAGACGTGGACCTTAGCTAAAAGAGACATACAAAGGCTGCAGATAACTCAAAGAAGCATGGAGAGGTGCATGCTTGGTGTAACCAGGAGAGATAAGAAGAGGAACTCGTGGATCCGAAAAATGACAAGAGTGGAAGACATCATGATCAGAGTTAAATCCCTGAAATGGCAATGGGCTGGACATACTGCCAGAAAGACAGACCATCGATGGACAGCCAAAATTTTAGATTGGATTCCAAGGGACAGGAAAAGACCCAGAAGAAGACCATATGGAAGGGGGAGGATGAAATTCGAAAGTATGTGGGAGTGACATGGAGGAGACTGGCACAAGACAGACCGTTGTGGAGGAAACTTGGGGAGACTTTCGTCCAGCAGTGGATCGATAATGGTTGACAATGATGATGATGATATTTATATATATATATTTGCAATTTGTTTTTAAATTATTTATTTATTTATTTATCGCAAAAAGCCTGTCCCACGACTGGCATAAGACTCAGAACTTGATAGATCTTTTGGCGTTGCCCAGGCTGTAGCAATAGGAGCTGCAACCTGGAAATTTTCTGCTTAGGTAATATACTGTATAAGCGAACAATGGAATTACCCCATGGAATTATTTTGGTAACATAAAACGAACAATGGAATTAAACCAATCGTACCCCATACTGCTTCTCTGCCCCCTCACCAGTATGCTATAGAAAACAAAAACAACAAAACAACATCAACGAAATGCCAATACCAAGCAGCGTAGCGTTCATTTTTTCATCTAAATTTTAAAACACACACACACACATGCGAATATTTACTTCATCTTAGCGAAATCACTAGGCGCAAAATGGTAATCTCTCCACGACTGTCTTCAGCTTCACCTTTCGTAAATGAAACTTGTCTTCTTTCTTTGCGTTTCTTTAAACGGTAAGTAAACGCTGCTATGTTAACGGAATCTGTCGAAAATGAATTTTCTAAATTTGATCAGGAGCGTACTGATAGCCCCTGTAACCCCCGCATTGGGGGGGGGGGTGGCTCACGACTAAGAGGGCCTCTAGCTTCAGAAAAAACATTTTACGGAATCTTTTGCGGAAACTTTATATGAATAAAGAAATAATCAGCATTTTTTTTTACGGTAGCTTTGAAAGAAGTATTAAAAAGAAAAGTAATTTTGGGTTTTTGTTTTTCTCGCGTTTAAAATTTATAAAAACTGAATAACGGGAAAGCAGTTATTTCAGAGGACCTGAGGCCCATTTTCGTAGAAACAACAATAATTCCGATACATTCACATTAACAAGAGAATGTGAAAGAAATATCAGTTCAACGAATGAAAAGCTACAAATTCTGAAGAATTTGTATTATATGTGTAATCCCGTATTTCTTTCATGAATGAATAGCTTTCACCAATGAGGATAAAGTATCATGTATTACAGTTGTTTGCACGTAATTACGCATTATTCAGAATATAATGATCTGAAAGGTGTTATTCGCGGGGAGAAGCAGAGGCATGTGACAATTTTTTTTTTTGCAACAGAGTCAAGAGAAAATTTTTTAATATGTGCAAAATTTTGTAGCATTATGCTAAGTGTCTTTTTTATATTCAAGAGTAAATAATTTAAGGGTATTTTTTGTGCCACAATTCTGAATTGTTACACATTTATTTGCGTACTGATTTTCTGTATTTTTATATAAATCGAAAAGATCATTAGACATGAAATTATGTGTTTTATATGTATTATCGTGAGGAATTTCAAAGAGGCTGGCTTGAATTCTCTAAAGGAATAAAATTTGCATGATATATTCCACTTTGGAGTAACTGTTTTGTTGTATTTTCTGTTGGTATAAAATTAGGGCAACTATTTCAATTACAACGTGCACATTTGTGTTACACGCAGTAAAGTCCAATAATTTTGGTTTTACGAAAAATACCTGTAGGTTCCAAAGAATTTTGATTTTAAAAACGCCTATAAAACCTAGTTATGATATGGAATTAAAACTTTAAGTAAATGAATGCTAACATCTTTTCACAAAAGGGCCTCGAATAAATATTTGCGGGGGGGGGGGGCTCAAGATTTCCCGGTACGCCACTGAATTTAATATTTTAAAATGTTGCTTACAGTCCGGCAAAATTAAAATTATGAGAAAGGATTATTTTAACATAATTTAAACCGAAACTTAATAACAGGTACAACAAAGCCCGGTTTTCATTTGTTAATTTTTTGCGCAACTTATAAGAATCGTCGCAGTCTTTTTGTTTTCCTTTTGTGGCGGTAGCTTAATGAACCACTTGAGAACGGAAATTAATAAATGAGCTTTCGGGTATGAGCACAATTTTTATGTACGTTTTCATGAGTAAAATAACTCTTGAGAAGTTCAGTGTTCCGAAAGAGATTATATTTATATAATTTATGATTACCAAACTTGTGGTGTTGAGTGAGAACAACGAAACGAGAAATAAAACGTACCCAAAGAATCTAGGGATCTGAGAAATAAAACGTACCCAAGAGCCAAAAGCGTTATGACTAGCGCGTCTTTATGCAAATCGAAGCAACTGCAGGTAAACGACTGAGCGTAAGAAGACACATGAAACGGCATGAATAACACCAAATACTGAACTCTGTTAATCAGTGTTATTCTTGTTCTTCAAATAGGGAAGGGGAACCCGACGTAAGTGAGTTTGACGAAGGCCAAATTGTAAATGCCAGACGTTTGGATCAGAGCATTTCCAAGACGGCAAGGCTTTGAGGGGTGCTCACTGTCATCCGTGGTTAGTACCTTCAAAAAGTGGTCCGAGGAGGAAAAACCACGAACCGCAAGCAAGGTGTGGACCGACTGCAGCTCGTCGATGGATGCTAGAGGTGAACGAAGGCTATCCCGTATGGTAGGAACGAATAAAAGGAATACTGTGGCCCAACATCCTGTTAAGTTAAATGCTGGTGACGGGAGTAATGTCACAATACACAGTACATCGATTCCTGCTGAAAATGGGGCTGCGTAGCCGTAGGTAGCTCCGAGTGCCCATGCTAACCTCGGATCACCATGGAGAGTGCCTATGATGGGCACGCGGACATTCAAACTGGAATTTGAATGATTGAAAGAAGGTTGTTTGGTCGATGAATCTCGTTTCCTGTTGCACCACGTGGACGCATGAGTAGGCGTGTGTGCGTTGTTTACCTTGAAAAGTCTTGGCACTAGGATGTACTGTGGGCAGAAAACAAGCCAGTGGTGGAAGTGTAATGCTTTGAGCAATGTTCTGACTGGAAAGCCTAGGTCCAGTCATTCATGTGCAAGAAACTATTCCGTCTACCACCCACCTAAACATCATTGAAGGCCAGGTACATCCTTTCATGGCAACAGTATTCTCCTGTAGTAGTGCCTTCTTTCAGAAGGATAATGAGCCATTCTACGCTGCTCGGATGGTTCGGGAATGATCCACGAAGAATGTAAAGCACTTCCAGGAAACTATGACGTCTATCATCTACTTTAACATCATTGCAGACCAGGTATATCCTTTCATGGCAGCAGTATTCCCCTCTAGTAGTGCCTTCTTTGAGAAGGATAATGAGCCATGCAACACTGCCCGGATTGTTCGGGAATGTTCCACGGAGAATGCAGAATACTTCCAGGAAACTATGACTTCTACCATCTACTTTAACGTCATTGCAGACCAGGTACATCCTTTCATGGCAGCAGTATTACCCTCTAGTAGTGCCTTCTTTGCGAAGGATAATGAGCCATGCAACAATGCCCGGATTGTTCGGGAATGTTCCACGGAGAATGCAGAATACTTCCAGGAAACTATGACTTCTACCATCTACTTTAACGTCATTGCAGACCAGGTACATCCTTTCATGGCAGCAGTATTACCCTCTAGTAGTGCCTTCTTTGCGAAGGATAATGAGCCATGCAACACTGCCCGGATTGTTCGGGAATGTTCCACGGAGAATGCAGAATACTTCCAGGAAACTATGACTTCTATAATCTACTTTAACGTCATTGCAGACCAGGTACATCCTTTCATGGCAGCAGTATTACCCTCTAGTAGTGCCTTCTTTGCGAAGGATAATGAGTCATGCTACACTGTTCGGATTGTTCGGGAATGGTTCGCGGGACACGAGGAAGACTTTCAGGTATTGACCTGGTCTCCAAATTCCCCAGATATCAATCAAATCGAGCATCATCTGTGGTTTGTGTTGCAACGGCAAATCCGTTATGGGGTGGCTCAACCGCGTAACTTACAAGAGTTGAAGGATCTACTGGTTATGTGTCGGTACCAGATACCGCAAGACACTTTTAGAAATCACGTGGCGTCCATGCCTCGCCATATGAGCTACTTTGGTAGCACGTACGTGGAGGACCAACATCATATTTGGCAAGTGGTCATAAAGTTTTGGCTCTTCGGTTAACTGTGGCATCGGTTAATCGGTGCAGCCGTTTATTTGGGACAATTCTTGAAGGGCAATCCAAATTAGATCTTTCGGATAAAGCTTTGCAAAATAATTAAGAGGCTGCCCCAGCTATTAGCTTCACAACTGGGGCAGCCCCTAAATTGGGCGAAAGTTTTCTAGCCCCGATGTGTCCCAATTAACCGGAATCTACTGCACACACACACAAACACACACACACAGTGACGTATATTCTAAAATAACTTTCCCTTTTAATTCCTTTTCGTATGTAAATTTGAGTTTGTTCACCTTTATACTTCTAAACTTAATGTTATGTCTTTTCCCTCAAACGAGAATGAGATTGGCAACACATTTGAGGTCAGAGTGAAAGTGATGCATGACTGTGATAAGAACGACGGATAAAAAGGGAGATACAACAGTTGCTAGGGTGGATGTGTGTGTGTGTAGACGTTCAATTAGATAAATGTAATCTGATATCTGCTGTCTTATATTGTGGAGTTCTACTGAAAATCGTGCTGGACCAATAAAAGGTTATCGTAAGTCTGACTTCCATTTATGTTTCGTCTGGCCGTAGAAGCTTAATTCGGAACTATTGCATCGTATTCTTATTTAGTTCAACATTCCTTAGTTATGGTTTTAGACATAGCGTAACACCAATCTTGCTCACGAAAAAGACATTACCTTATAACACACACACACACACACACACACACACACATTAGTCGAACTTACACTGATGAGCCATTACATTATGACCATCTACCTAATAAGCTGAGGACCCCATTTAGCCCTCAAATCAGCGGTCACTTGGCAAGGCATCGATTCGATGAGGTGGTGATATGTATTCTGGGGTATCTGGTACCATAATGTCAACAGCAGGTCCTCCAGTTCCCGTACATTTCGGGGTGGTGGTGATTTAGCGAGAACCCAGCTTTTCCAAATCGAACCACAAATGTTCGATTGGTTTCAGGTCAGGTGAATTTGGAGGCCAGGGCATTAACAGAAAATTACCAGCAATATTCCTCGAACCACTCCTTGAAGATTCTGGCAGTGTGGCAGGGTGCATTATCCTGTTGGTAATATCCATCACCAGCAGGGAACACAGTTACCATAAATGGGTGAACGTAGTCCGCAACGATGTTCAGATACCTGACAGCTGTCAGGGATTGTGCTATTGGGATAATGGGGCCTAAAGTGTTCCAAGAAAACATCGCCTACAACATGACACCGAAACCGCCGGCCTGTTTACGCTCAACAATGGATCCAGGTGATAGCCTCTGTTGGTAATCGGCGTATGCGCGCTCGTCCGTCTACGTGTTGCACGAGGAATCTTGATTCGTCAGACCAGGCCACTTTTTTCCAATCATCCACGGTCCAATCTCGATGATCTTGGGCCCATTTCATTTGTTGTTGGCGATGACGTGCAATCAGCATGGGGACCCCGCTGGGTCTTCGGTTACGCAGGCCTATGCTAAGAAGGCTGCGATAAACTGTGTGCTGTGACACATTGCCCTGATCACCACTGGTGTAGCTGCGGGTGATTTGTCGCACTGTGGCCCTGCGGTCGCTGTCAACAATGCGCGACAGTATCCGCTCCCCTTTGACATCAATGAGCTGCGAACGACACACGACTGGACGACGGTTCGTTGTTTGGCCATCTGTGCACCACTCTTGATACGTATTCACTACAGCCGCACGTTAACAACCCACAGGCCCCGCCGTTTCCGAGATCGTATTTCTGATGCGCCGTGCCATCACAATTTGTCCTTTATCAAACACCGATAAATCGGCAACTTTTCCCATTTTGACTCCAGACACTCTACTAACCGAAATCCGGTCCTCGGGTTGAATATATACTGCTCTGTGAACTTCACCTGCGCCATCGTTCGGCCTCCAGGCGCGCTCATTTCCCTAGGCTGGAGGTGGTCATAATGTAATAGCTCATCGGTGTATAATGACGGTGATATGATGTTAAGAGATAGAGCCCTGACACGTAAAATGCCATTTTAAGCGCAACTTTTATCACACATCGTATTCTGAAAATGCCAAGTTCAAGGTTTATATTGGTGTTACCAATATAAACCTTGAACTTGGCATTATATATATCATCATCATCATCATCATTGTCAACCATTATCAATCCACTGCTGGACGAAGGTCTCCCCAAGTTTCCTCCACAATGATCTGTCTTGTGCCAGTCTCCTCCATGTCACCCCTGCATACTTTCGAATTTCATCCACCCATCTCCCATGTGGTCTTCTTCTGGGTCTTTTCCTGTCCCTTGGAATCCAATCTAAAATTTCGGCTGTCCATCGATGATCTGTCCTTCTGGCAGTATGTCCAGCCCATTGCCATTTCAGGGATTTAACTCTGATCATGATGTCTTCCACTCTTGTCATTTTTCGGATCCACGTGTTCCTCTTCTTATCTCTCCTGGTTACACCAAGCATGCACCTCTCCATGCTTTTTTGAGTTGTCTGCAGCCTTTGTATGTCTCTTTTAGTTAAGGTCCACGTCTCTGCACCATACGTAAGCACTGGAAGGATGCATTGATCAAACACTTTTCTTTTAAGACATAATGGCATATTGCTCTTGAAAATTATGCTGTTTCTTCCAAAAGCTCTCCAGGCAAGTTTTGTACGCCGATTAATTTCTTCATCAATGTGACCCTCACTTGATATCTGCTGTCCAAGATAAACGTACGTATCTGCTATCTCCAGCTTTTCTCCATCAATCGATAAATCTTCATTTCTTGTAAAAGCATTGAACATCACTTTTGTCTTCTGAAAGTTCATTTTTAATCCCACTTCTTTACTCTTGTCAGCAAGTTCCTGGATCATACTCTGCAGCTCTGATGGGCTAGTTGCAAAAATGACTACGTCATCAGCAAAACGAAGGTGGGTTAGATAATCTCCATTAATCTTTATCCCCTTGTTTTCCCAGCTCAGCGACTGAAAAACACCCTCCAATGTGGCATTAAAGAGCTTCGGAGATATGGTGTCACCTTGTCTCATTCCCTTTCCAATTTTTATATGTGTTGTATTTTCAAACAGCCTAATCTTTGCAATTGCATTTTCATAGATGTTATTAATAATATTAATGTATGCATCTTCAATACCGCAGGTTTTCAGAGCCATTGTAACTGCTGATGGTTTCACCGAATCAAAGGCTTTTTCATAATCGATAAAAGCCATGCACAATGGAAGTTCATATTCCCTCGCTCTTTCAATTAGTTCTCTCAGCACATGGATATGATCTATTGTGCTGTAGCCACTCCTGAATCCAGCTTGTTCTCTCGGTTGAGCCATGTCCAGTGTTACCTTCAAGCGGTGTGAAAGAACTTTAGTGAAGATTTTATAAACTACTGATAGGAGGCTGATAGGTCTGTAGTTTCCGAGATCCTCAATGTCACCTTTCTTATGTAGCAGGATCATTGTAGCGGTGTTCCAATCCTCAGGAATCTTTCCTTCATTAAGGCATCGAGTGAAAATTTGGGCAAGTACTGTTTCGATTTCTCCACTTGCTTCTTGTATGATGTCTACAGTAATTCCATCTTCTCCTGGAGCTTTTCCCCGCTTCATGTTCTTGATTGCATGTGCAACTTCTGCTGGAAGGACTGGAGGAACTCTGGTACTGGTATCTTTCATGATGTCTGGAGTGCATGTATCATCCCTTTCATATAATTTGGAGTAGAAATCTTTCACTCTTGTCAAAATTTCGCCTCTATTTCTTGTTACAGAACCATCTTCTTTTCTCAGTGCCATATATACGCAAAGAAATGATGGGTAAATTTGCCATTGGAAACTGTCATAATGAGCTACTGGGAAAATAGTTATTCAGATCTGAAATATTTAGAATGTAAACCAAGGATAGTGGTAGTAAAAGATGAACCGATTAGTTTCGTTTCAAGGAAAGGAAATTCTGCAGAATGGAGGAAGGAATTAGGTAACGCGATGTCGGAAGACTTCTGCCGCTTCTACTTCCGCTCGAATCAAGAACACGCCGCTCTCGTCAGATGAAGACAAATCATCATTCAATGAGTATTAGAAGGCAGTAAAAAAAAACAAAAAAAAAAAAAAAAGGCACTGATTGCACGTTTCCGTGTCGCAGCGCGTGACGTCAAAAATGATTTCCGTGTTGTATTACATAGATCATTTTGTGATATTCTTATGGCTAAAACATTTCTGTGGCACTTTTCTGCTGCAGATTAGCGTTGTATTCCAGCAGGATCGCATGACCTTGACGCAATGAGCTGACGTCCGTGTATGCGCTCGTGTCAAAAACACGGTATTAGAGCACTACCTACTTTTTTTAATTAAATTTCCAAGTTTTTATTTTCATTATGTTTGCGTGCATTAACCCAAATGACCAGTACCAAACTGGATGTGAACCCTGTTTTGCAAGAATTGAACTTAATAAGGCTTGATTTGTCTAAGGTTGTTCAAACTTTTCCGGCACCGTAAGTCTGTGTAATTATGAAATAGTGACCATCTTCAGCGTATGGTAATTGATACACCGAAGAAACAAAACATTATGACCGCCTGCCTGATATGATAAATAAACAAAGTCATCACTCTTTCCACGTTTTTCTTTAATTAACACACAACAACCGAAAAATTGTATTTCGACACCGCTGGGATTGAACCCCAGATCTCTCGATAACTAGATGAGTGCGTTCACCTTACGCTACGGTGCCAACAATCCACGGCGCTATGTCTGTTTATCTGTCACCATCTGACTTCAAAAATTTGTAGGGATGAGCTCAGCAACTGAGACGTCTCCATCTGGTGGGGCTTAACAGTACAAGCTATTTAACTATAGCTAATAAATCCAAAGGGCGAGAGAAATGGTGAAAATCTTCCAAATGCGTGAAGACAATGTACACTGCTGGTCACCCAAAATGCAACACCGAGAAGGAAGCATCCGATTGGCCTGAAATTCGCAGCATGCGTCGGCCGCAAGAGGACATGCAAACGATTAGCATTGCAGGGCATATGCAAATCATGTGCGCCTGGCACGCCACCGAGAAGCACTATAAGAAGGGTACACAGAAGGCGGGGTGTAAGTAGTGGAAGTGTGTTGTGCTGCCGGACCTGTGCGTGGGAAGCTTCCTGATGCCTCGTCGCAGAATACGACAGTCATTCCAGCACGTTTCGGAGTTCGACAGAGGACGAATAGTGGCTTATCGCGACAGCGGTTTATCGTACCGAGACATCGACGCCCGTGTGGGATGACATCCAGCCACAGTGAGCGCGAGTGTGGATTCGGTGGGTGCAGGAGGGACGGACGGACCGACGTGAGCGATTGCCGCAACCGCGGCACACCACCGAACGAGAGGACCGGCATGTTGTGTGGCGGCCATTGACGGCTCACACCGCCACATCACGAACGTTAGCTCAGGAATTAGGGTGTGTTGCGCAACAACCTGTGCCAGTACGTACCGTTCGACGTCGTCTGCAGGAGCGGGGACTTGTCGCACGGCGCTCATTGCTCCGATTATCATTGACGTTACACCACCGGCGAGTGCGGCGGCAGTGGGCCGTTGAACGCCGCACCTGGACTACGGAATGGCACGACATTGTCTTCTCCGACGAATCTCGCTTCTACCTGCAGCACCACGATGGTCGGATCCGCGTGTGGCGGCAACGTGGCGATAGACTTTATGGCGCCTGCATTATGCATCGCCATACCGGTCCGTTGCCTGGCGTTATGGTTTGGGGCGCAATTGGGTATGACACCCGCCCCTCTCTGGTACGCATCGCCGGTACACTCAACAGCCTCCGCTACATCTCCGACGTTTTGGAGCCTGTAATCCTTCCTTACCTGCAGGATCTGCCAGCGGTCCCGTTTCAATAGAACAATGCGCGCCCACACGTGGATCCGACGGTGCAACAATTCTTCACAGTGCAACAATTCTTCACGTGGATCCGTATGGTGCAACAATTCTTCACGGCCCACCAGGTGTCACTGCGGCCGTGGCCCGCCTGTTCTCCCGATATGTCGCCCATCGAACACGTCTGGTCGCTGATGAGCAACCGAGTGGCCCGGCAAGCACCACGAGCGGCTACGCCTGATGAACTGTGGCAACGTGTGGAAGCAGCCTGGACCGACATACCACAAGCCCACATCCAAAGCCTCTTTCGTTCGATGCCGCGGCGTGTAGCGGCCGTTATTGCCAGCCATGGGGGCCACACGAACTATTGATGTCTGCGTGTTCCGCAAATCGCTCGGGCTTGTAAGCAAAATCGTTTCATCTTTGTATCTGTTGTTACGTGTCCAGTAAATCTGGCTTTGCTATCTCGTGTCCTTCTTGGTGTTGCATTTTGGGTGGCCAGCAGTGTATTTTCTCGTTTGAGCTGTTTTTCCAGTTTTGGTCAAATGCACATTACCGTTGCTCAATATGTATAGATCGGCGTCTTCTGAGAAGGCTTCTACGGAGAAACAGGACTTCCTGTGCGCAGAAATTGACCGAAGCATTCAACGAAGGCTGTTTCTGACCCATATCTCAGCTAACTATGCGCAGGGAATTGAAGAGAATCGGTTCGCACTCGTATACGGAAACCACAGATTTCTACGAAGAACCGGTAAGTTCGTCTACAGTGGTGCCAGGAACACCCATGACTGGACAGTAGAAGGCTGGAAAAAATCATGTGGTCGAACAAGTCGCGCTATTCCTTGTTCTATAATGAATTCAACTTCTTCTACTAATGCTTCTTCTAATGCTTGTTGTTTGTTAATTATATCATGAATAAACTTGCCTGCTAGTAGTGTAGTAATAATAATGAACAAGCTTTTAACTGCTAGTAATGTTGTAGTAGTAATTAAGATGAATAAAGTCTTATGCTGGTTGTTAATAATAACAACTAATGAAATAAACCTAACAGCCAGACAGAGATCTGACAAAACTATGAACTGAGAAAAACGTACTTACAACACAAGCTTTATTCAGAGAAAGTCCTGGTATCCTCCAACACACACACACTAGTCACATTAATCGTATCACAATAATGAAGAAAAAACCTAATCACATAGAACGAAGCTCTTGGCACAAAATAACGTAGCTCTACTCACATAAACGAAGCTCTCCCTACGCACATCAACAAAAAGCTCTCACCATACAACAACAGCTCTCCTCGGTATCGTTGAACGCGCCTATTTATACTGGCTACCACCACGTCATGACTTACACTCATTGCCAGATCTCATTCAGCGGGTGAAATAACATCTCGTTCAGTAAGAAGATATTTTACATAGTAAAATAAAATAACCAGAGATAGTAAAAATCAAAAGGAAAGTGAATCTAGAGTATACGTTACAGTTCTTTACCCACGATAGGCAGAGGATTTGGCGGGATCCCCATGAAGCAATGGAGCCAGCTTGCCTTTTGAACACAGCTCGGAGTTCTAGAGGTCTCCCGACCTTAATCCCATCGAGCATGTCTGAGATGTTCTAGGGACACGTGTTACTTTTCTCAACACCCTTCGAAACACCTGGAGGGGCTTAGATAAGCTTTGCAAGAACAATGGGGCTTCCTACTGAGCTCCTAGACACCATCATCAACAGCATGAAATATCGCTGTGACGCCTGCATTGCTGTGTGGGGTGAGTTGGAGGGGCTTAGATAAGCTTTGCACGAACGATGGTCGTTGCTACCTACTGAGCTCCTAGATACCATCAACAACAGCATGAAACATTGCTGTGTGGCCTGCATTGTTGTGTGGGGTGACCTGGTGGGGCTTAGACAAGCTTTGCACGAACAGTGGTATTTGCTACGTACTGAGCTCCTAGACACCATCATCAACAGCATAAATATCGCTGTGAGGCCTGCATTGCTGTGTGGGGTGACCAGGAGGGGCTTAGACAAGCTTTAAGCTTTGCACGAACAGTGGTCGTTGCTACCTACTAAGCTTATAGATACCATCATCAACAGCATGAAATGTCGCTGTGAGGCCTGCATTGCTGTGTGGGGTGATCTAGAGGGGCTTAGATAAGCTTTGCAAGAACAATGGTGGTTGCTACCTACTGAGCCCCTAGACACCATCATCAACAGCATGAAACATCGCTGTGAGGGCTTCATTGTTATGAGGGGTGACCTGGAGCGGCTTAGACAAGCTTTGCACGAACAGTGGTCGTTGCTACTTACTGAGCTCCTAGGCCCTATTGTCAACATCATGAAATATCGCTGTGAGGCATGCATTGTTGTGTGGGGTGACCTTGTTGTGTGGGGTGACCTGGAGGGGCTTAGACAAGCTTTGAATGTAAAGTGGTTGTTTCTGCCTACTGAGCTCCTAGACACCATCATCAACAGCATAAAATATCGCTGTCAGGCCTGCATTGCTGTGTAGGGTGACCTGGAGGGGCTTAGACAAGTTTTGCCCGAACAGTGGTTGTTGCTACCTACTGAGCTCCTAGACACCATCATCCACAGAATGAAATATCGGTGTGAGGCTTGCATTGCTGTGTGGGGTGACCTGGAGGGGCTTAGATAAGCTTTGCAAGAACAATGGTCGTTGCTATCTACTGAGCTCCTAGACACCGTCATCAACAGCCTGAAACAGCGCTGTGAGGGGAGACCTGGAGGGGCTTAGACAAGCTTTGCATGAACAATGGTCAATGCTACCTACTGAGCTCCACATTATCATACTGAGCACACCATCGTCAACAGCATGAGGCGTGACCACACACCTTCTTGAGGTACTTTGGCTATTTTACTTTGACACTTCATGTTTTGCCTGGTTCTGTATGTGCTCATTTTTCTCGGAATGCAGTGCTTCTTACGATATGTTTTGGGGTCTCTCCCTAACGTACTTTCTTCTTCTTTCAACCCTTTTCATAACCAATTGAGGCTATAGGTTTCCCTCATCTTTTCCTTAATGTTCCTGTCTTGGGTTTATCTATTCCACAGCTGTCTCACAGTTTTGTTTATATCATCCATCCACCTTCCTCCCGGTCTTCCTACTCCTCTCTTTCCTTTACATGGTCTCTATTCAATTATTATTTTAGTCCATCAATTATTTTCCATTCTTGCTATAGGGCCAGCCCATTTCCATTTTAAATTGAGTATCTTTTTAAGAATTTTGTTCTGGATCTTATATCTGACTGCATAAGATGCTAACGTACTATATGATGCAGGTTTTCATCAAATTTTATAACATTATTCTTTTATTTTTTTGAGTTGTCGCGATTTTTTTTGTTCTTTTCTTTAATTTATGGAAATTGGTGTAATATGAATGCTAGATGAGTTACAATTTAACGTAAATGTCCGGCCCCTAGTTTCGGGTCGTTGCCCGTAAAAATACCTGAACATTGTTAAGAGTGATAGTGAATTACTTAATAGTGATATCTTTTTGCTTCTGTTCGAATTACTGATCGAAATTGTGTTTCTTTTTATTATAAATACAAATCAAACACACAATACACAGACAATATTAATTTTACCATTACAAATAAAAATCTGAATCTATTTAAAATCATCCTTCAAGCATAGGGTAAAGTTATTCGATGTTTTTTTCTATTGGGTCGTTTCATAATTATTGACCGATGCCGACAAGGCGAGTTTGCATACAGCCTGTTACAAGGGACGCTTCGTAGGAGGAATTACCAAACGCCCCTGCAAATTGAATAGGTTCAGTCTACGTGTATAAAACGGTATTTCAGACAGATCTCAGAAGTTGGGAACATGATGGAGCAACCCGACGTGAGATTAGTGATTTAGCACGAATTCAAACTCGGCCAGAATGTGTCCGAAACGGACGCAAATATAAATAGAGCGTGGGGTGTCGGAACGACGACTGACAGAACTGTCCGGAGACTGTTTTCCAAGTTCCATGCCGAGGATGTTGCCATCGACCATAAGCCAGGCGCCAGTCGTCCGGTTCTGTGTGACACTGTACAGTTAAGGCGGAAAGTGGAAGAAAAACCAACTTCCACAGTACGTGAGCTCAGTGCTGAACTTGTCGTATCATCAACGGCACTTTCCAGACACCTGGCAGCTATGGGCAAGGTTAAAAAACTGGATACCTGGGTTCCACACGAACTCACCGAACAGTAGCAGATACGGCGTCTGGAAACATCCATTGCCCTCCAAAACGGCAAGGCTAGCGCTCCTTTTCTGCATCGGATCCTTACGGTTGATGAAAAACATCTGTTTTATGACAAAAGGAAGCAAACAGCGCAGTGGCTCGATAAAGGGGAACCACCCAAACACATGTCCAAACCCAAGTTGGACCCACAGAAGGTTCTGATCTCTGTGTGGTGGACTGTCAAGACTGTAGTTCATTATGAGTTTTTGCCGCGAGGTCAAACAATCACAACGGACTTGAACTGCCGTCAGCCGGACAAATGGCACCAGATATTATGCAACAAACAACCATCTCTCGTCAATCGTTTGGGTTCCATACTGCTTCAGGACGGCGCACAACCGCATGTGTTGGAAGCATGCGAAAAATAAACACTTTGGGGTACAAGGTCCTCTCTCACCCTGTCTATTCACCTGACTTGGCTCCCTCAGACGCTCACATGTTTCTCCATTTGGGCCACTTCTTGAGGGGCAAACGGTTTGCTGACCGTTTGACCCTCAAGAAGTGAGGGGCAAACGGTGACTGTGATTCGCTGACTGTGATTCATGCCGTTAGCGATTCCTGGGACCACTGTGATACCAGTTTCTGCCACCGTGGCATTTTTGCACTGAAAACACGTTGGGCACAGTGTATTGCTACCGAGGGCAGAAAATGTTCGGAATAAAATGCATTTCGTCGTCTGTTACTGCTGTTTGTTTCTCTGTGTCCGAATCGACCAATAATTATGAAACGACCCAATACTATATCAGAGAAACGGAGGTCATATCCGCTTTCTAGAAATCCGTCTATTTTTGAAAGTGGTGGGCTGGTAGTTTGCTGGTTGTGATCGATATGATTCACTGGCACAAGTCCATTGCTTTTACTTGTTGCTGTGATTCTTTTCCGGTGTTGATTTCCGTCCCTTTTTAGCTAAATTTCGTCAGATGGTGGAAATACTGAGTGAAAGCATTATGCCCTTAATGTTAAGAAGAAAGAAGGGTTACTTTATACGTTAGGAAAAAGTGATTGGATGGAAAAATTAGACTAAGAGTATGGCTCCAGTGCGTATTCTATCCATGGTCAGAAGAACTAGAAGAGTTTGTATTATTGTAAGCTCATGCTCATAAAATACAGAGCGCCGGAATGAAGTCGAACTACGAATTTGATTTTTACAGAATATCAATCACAAAAACTTAAGGTAGCAATCTTAAAAGCACGATAATTAAAACACTACGTAGGCTTCCGATGAAGTGAAGAACTTACTTAATGTATAAGTTAAACGATTAAAAATAAAGCCATAAAAACTTTCGGTCTTCCTAAAGACCGAAAGTTTTTATGGCTTTATTTTTAATCGTTTAACTTATACATTAAGTAAGTTCTTCACTTCATCGGAAGCCTACGTAGTGTTTTAATTATCGTGCTTTTAAGATTGCTACCTTAAGTTTTTGAGATTGACTCATTCCGCACGAGAACCTGATATCTTGATATCTTTTTTACAGAATATGTTAATCAGGCAATATCGGGGCTGTGACGTTGCACAATCTAGTTTGCGTATAAGGCGAGCAACATCGGAGAACTAACACTCTTTAACCATTGCTGGAAGAACACAAGCTGGTGGGGGCAGAGTTATGGTTTGTGGAATGTTTTCGTGGCATTTCCTGGGTTCACTCATACCTGTGGAAGGCACTATGGACCGAATTCGTTATAAATCCATCCTTGCAGACCACGTACACCGATACATACTGATTGTTTTACCTGGGGCAGAAGGGATCTTCCAGCACGACAATGCGACGTGTCACACAGCTGGAAATGTCCGAGAGTGGTTGGAAGAGCACGATGAAGACTTCAAAGTACTTCCCTCGTCCCTTAATTCCGCAAACGTAAACCCAATTGAGCATCTGTAGGATCATCTCGCCCATGTTGTTCGTTGTATGGATCCTCCACCACGTACCCTCCAGCAGCTGTCAGATGCACTGCAGTCAGCATAGCTCCACATACCTGTGAACACCTTCCAGCACCTTATTGAATTACTCCTAGCTCGTCTAGCTGCTGTTCGCGCTGCACACGGTGGTTATTCTGGATATTAGCAGGTGGTCACAATAATGTGACTCGACCGTATATAAGTTCACAGTTTTTGAGCAGCTTTTCGAAAGCACAGAGATCAGAATTTCCCCCGAACTTTTAGATTTGAACATTTTGATTTTTTTAACCTAGGTATTGCATTGACTACGTTAATTTGATCCGCATATGCATAGAAAATTCTCACAATAAGTTTCTGGGTATAGCTATGCTTGTAACCTATTGAATCACTGCCAATATCATCAAAACAAATCATGAGCTTATCCGTACATTCGATTAAAATACAAAACAGTACACTAGAGCCATTCCACAGGAATTTTCTGATTGGAAACTCTGTGAAATGAGAAACTCCTAATCCTTTTCTAGGAGTTAAATTTTTTTTGGCCGGAGTTGTAACTTTCGTCTTGGGTGCCTGAAGTGTTGAGAAAACGACAGTCATTATCTCATGCTGGCTGAGCCAGATGAATAAATAAACCTGCAAACTCGGAGCGTACTCGTATACGACACATTTGAGAGACTTCGGTATTTTATTTACACAGGTGCGCATTCCCCACGAATTAGTCATTTAACGTTCCTACGGACACAAAGCTCAGAAGTTAAACTCTGCCTGCTTGGGTGCAATGTCGCATAAAACCTTCATCCAATGCAGTTCTGTTTTCAGACATGAACGAAGAGAATCCTATTGGGGCAACACTCGTTTGACCTTTGGAAAAACAGAATATTTTGCAATATTTGTATATACTGTGTAGCTATCCCAGTTACCATTAGTCGAGATTTCGCTAGTATTGGTAGTTAGGATTTATGCAATGTCGAAAGCAGGTGTTCAGTCAGTGACGGTGTTACATTACACTCATTGTCATAAAAATCCGCCCACCAAGAAGGAAGCGTCGGATTGAAATGAGATTTTAGTAGTGAGATGGTACATACCAAGGACAGAAGTGATTACAATATCACAGCAGCAGGACGATTCCCCGCTGACATTCGGTACACATTCCTGTCAGTGTTAGTACCACCTCGTGCTCGGATACATGCGGTGATACGGTCCGGTATGGAGTCAAAGAGACGCCGTATGTTATCTTAGTTCTTGCAACTGACTGTCTAAATCCCAAACACTGGGACGTGGTGAAAGCTGGCATCTTATCTGGTCCCACACGTGCTCTATGGGCGACAGATCAGGCGATCTAGCAGGCCACGGAAGCGTCGAAGTGTGACGTAGAAAGTCGTGTGGGGAAGGGCGTTATGCTGTTGGAAAATGGGTCTGGGCCGCCCCGCCAAGAAAGGCAGCACATGGGACTGCAGGATCTCCTGTACGTTGCGGTGTGCTGTCAACGTCTCTCGGATCACTCCGAGGGAAGTCCGCTTGTCATACGCGATGTCTCCTGAGTCCATCACGCCTGCAGTTCGGGACGTGTACTGCTGTACAGTGAGGTTGGGATTGTAGCACTCACCTGCGGTCCTCCACACTCTGACACGGTGGTCGCCCGTTCCCATACAGAAGCGGGATTTGTCGCTGAACACCATACGTCGCCAGTTCGTAGCATTCCATGTTGCTCGCTGCTGACACCACTGCAATCGACGCCGACGATGGTCAGGTGTTAATGGCAGAAAACGTAAGGGCCGTCGAGAGTACTAGAAATGGTTCTTGCGGACACAGGAGTCCCTTGTACAGCCGCCACATGTATCTGGATATTGGACAAGGACGTCGTTGCATCTGTGCATGCCGCTCTCACGATCCCACGGTCCTCTCTTCTGGTGGTGTGTCTGGGTCGTCTAGAGCCAGTCCGCCGTGTCTGGGTGCCTTCCCGTGTCCATTGCTCCCAACGCGATCGCACCGTACTATCCGACCTGCCCAAATGGCTGCCGATTCGGCGCGTCGGCCACCCTACCTCTATCATCCCGACTATGCGACCCCGTTCAATCTCCGTCAGTTGTTTGTACGCACATCTACGGCGGCTCCTCGGCATGTTTATCGCTCAGAGATCTCACCTGACTCTTACCGTGCACTTCGGCACGAATGTGGAGTCCCCTGCGCGACGCCTTATAAGCCCCAAAGGATTGCAATTGAAGCGCCTGTCTTGGACGCGCGGGCATGCGGAATAGCACAAAACGTTAATCATTTGCATGTCTGCCCTCTCTGTAGCTATTCGCCGAGTTTCGTGTTAATCGCACGGTTTTTTCTTGGTGAGCGGATTTTTAAGACAATGAGTGTAGTTTGAGACATCCAGTTTTGGATAATTTGCTAGTAATTGAACGTAATTGAACCTGCGTATTTCATGATTCTCCCATTTCTTTCTTCTCTACGGTTTAGATCATTGTGACCCCTACAGAAGCTGTTTACATTTTTTATACATAAGTGATTCAAAATGTGAACACAAGAAAGTGGGAAAGCAGAGAAAATTCTACTGGCACGGTAACTCTATCGTTTAATCGGGTTTTGATAGGATAGATTGCACATTGGTCATGTTTCTGGTTGTGATCCCAGGGCAAAGACCGAGAGATAGTTACGGTGATACGTCTTGAACAGCATCGTGGCCTTGGTTTGAGACCTGGGGCAAAAATGTTCGAAGTAACACCATCTCCAAGGAAAGTAATGCTGGATGTGTTTTGGAACGATAAGAGTTATTCCTTGTAGTTACCTGGGAAAGAGGAGCTGCCAGGTGTCTGGAAAGTGCCGCTGATGATACGACAAGTTCAGCACTGAGCTCACGTACTGTGAAGCCTTTGGTTAGGTCGAAACGCCAGTGTCTCCTTCACGGACGGGTTTGTTTGCAAAACTCAGCGTCCTTCCTCCCAATTCCGTAGCAACCATACCCCCATTTTAAAGTGCTTTCGCATTTCCTTTACTCCAGAGCTTGGCTCCGAATGATTGTGACCTTTTTTCACTTAAAGAGAGAATACCAGAGCAACCGTGGGCTTGGGGCTATGAGAGCGTTGTTTCTTGTCTGAATAGTTGTGCAAAAGTGAACGAAATCTGTTCGTGTCTGGCATTTCTGTAATGAAAGTGTGTGGGAGACTATTGTTGAAGTGATGGATTACCACAATATTTGAATAAAGCACATAGTAGAAATGGAGAAAACTTTCGCCTTACCTTCGTGGGTGAGAGATTCGTCAACCACATTCTACAAGCTGATTTTTTGGATTTAGGGTTAATACCTGAAGTGGTGAAATTCTTTCCATGTGGTGTTGTTCTGAAAACTGCATTCACGCTTTGGTCGTGGAAATTGATGGCTCTCTTACACTGTCTGATGTGATATTCTGATGGACACGGGTAGTGGCAATCCGAATGTCCTATACTTTGGAGGGCATTCTGACGACCATGAAAGACTAAGGGCACTGGGCTGCGAGCAGCTAGCTCTTGTGTCTGTCTGGAAGATATTGCGCACTTTCGTGTGTCTGACCACCAAGAAGTACAGTGTGTAGAGCAATTTCATATGCCAATAAAATATAGACTTAAGACGACCAAAGTTGTTAAAAGAATGAAGAAAACTGTAGTTCACGGCTCTGCGAATATTGCAAACGTCATCTGGTGCTGTTGACACGAACCCGGAACCCTCTTTCGTGGAACCGAGCTCAAACTCAGTGGTCTCTCAAAAAAGAATTCACCCATCTGGTGGTATTACGATATGACAACCCATTATCGACACATGCTTTCCGTATTCTTTGTGGTACTCACAAGCATTTCGGGAGTTTTTCATAAATTCTGGCAGTAGGCAGGAACGCAGGTGGTACATAATATTATGGTACGTATTTAGGTGAGAGGTCATTCCTGTTCCGAGATCCCTTCATAGGCAACTGATGACCAACTGCCATTCTCCGTCCGGACTTCTGAGTATAAAGCGGGTATTAACAAATACTTACGTACAAAATTGTGATTGACAACCGGCTTTGCTGTAGTGGAGTAAGAGGTACTGTGAATGTGGACATGATTTCAACGAAGTGACGAAACAAATGTTGTCACAGCAGGGTCCATCTGCGCTCCACATCTAGAGCCAACATCATTTCCTTTCTTTGGCAAAATATGACCTTTGTACCAGGAATTTCAAATAAAGAATTAAACATTCAAAGAGACACTAAGAGTGAAACACTTGTGTTCCGAGGGCAAAAAGAGTGGTTGAGGACATTGGATCCAGATAAAGTCCTACACCGGCAAACTTCTACAATTTCTTCTATCCCCTAGAAAAACACCCACACGGCGGAAAATTACATCGGCAAACGCCTACACCTTCCCATATAAGAGAATGTACACAAGTCGCATTTCGTTTAAAGATTTTGTCAAAGTGTATGAGTTTTCCTAGTAAACAAAACGATATATAGAGGTTTTCTTAGTAGCACAATATGATATGTAGGGGCTTTCCTAATAGCACAAAACTATATGTAAGGGTTTTCCTAGTGACATAAAATAATATGCAAAACTCTACTGAATGACAGAAGGGTATATGTAAAAGTTTTCACCGATTCACTAAATCTTGAGTTATGACTGCAATCGTTGGTACTTGTAAGTATGCAATGAAAGAGACTCAAGATCAGTCCTGAGGTATTTACAGGGCACACACACTGAAGTGCCAGAGAAACTGGTAAACCAGTCTAATACTTGGTAGGTCCCCCACGGGAGCCAGTACTGCATACATACGACGGGGCATGGACTCCTCTAGTTTCTGGAAATATGCTGTAGGCAATGCACACTATACTTCCTGCAGAGCGTTCCACAATTCGGGTGTATTCCGAGGTCTCGGATTCCTGTGTTCAATAGCGCGTTGCATCACATCCCATGAATGGCAACATCCCAAACTCAGATGAATGCTCCTCTAACCATAATGTGGCGTCTCGACACTTTTGTGGAGGTGCATTGTCCTGTTGGAAGAGGCCCAACTCATCAGCATGAATGCAGGACATGAACGGGTGTACCTCGTCAAAAAGGATGCGCACATAGCGTTGGCCGGTCACAGACGTTTGTAAGCGTACCAGGGGTCCCAGTGAAGTCCAGATAAACACACCCCATACCATTACGGACCTCCCACCAGCCAGTACAGTTCCCTGTTGACAGGCGGGATCCATGGCTTCATGGGGTTTGCGCCACACACGAATCCTTCCATCTGCCCGATACAGTTGGAAACGCGACTCGCCAGACCAGGCTACTTGTTTCCAGTCATCAAGTGTCCAGTGGCGGTGTTGCCGTGCTCAAGCGAGGCGCATAGCTCTGTGTCGTGTACCCATCAAGGGGACTCGAGTTGGGCGTCGGCTCCCAAAGCCCATATCGTGCAGGGCACGTTGCACAGTCCGGACGCTGATGCTTGTTGAGGCTCCAGCATTGAATTCCGATGATACCTGCGAGAGTGTTGCACGCCTATCGCGTGAAACGATTCTTGACAGCCGATGATGGTCACGTTCACCCAATGTCTTTTTACTGCCACACTGGTATCGTAGGTTGGAGGTTTTGCCGGAATTCCTGTAGTCACGGTACACCCTTGCAATGGTCGTTCGTGAAAATCCGAACTTTGTTTCTACCTTCAAAATACTATGGCCCATCTCACGAGCGCCAACTATGACACCGCGTTGAAAATCGCTTAAATCGTTATTACTTGTCATTCTTATGCCGAAAATAGCTCTGACAGCTGGCAAGGATGTCTATCGCTTTATATACGCACTGGCGGACGCAACCGAGTACGCGCATAGGTGACGTTGCTATGTATATTGCATAAGCTCGTTTGTACCAGTTTTTCCTGGCACTTCAGTGTATATGATCTACAGGCGTCTTTGGAAGATTTTAAGTTGCAACCAAAATATTTGGGACTTGAGCACTCATGATGAAATCTATTAAAATGGACTCAACCAATTTTACCTCAAGCGATTTTAAGTCACCTTTAACCCTTAGGCCTGTGTGGAAGATTTTAAGTTATAAACTAAATATTTGTGGTATACGTGTGTAGACATGAAATTAAAAATAATAGAGAAACTCAGCTGATCAGCCTTCAGGAGTTTAGAAGGTACCTAGACCCCGGTGGGTTTGATAGTTTTTAATCAGCAGTTCTCATATTCATCAGATTGGCACAGCAAGTCAAATTTGTAAAGTCGCGCTTTTACTCACTAACAAAAAGGCATAGGCACCTTGTAAACACTGATCACTCTAGTCCCTTTTATTTGTATGTTTACATATACCACAAATATTTAAGCAAAATCTTACAAAAGAGGCTCGCGTCCTAGATGCCTTGTAAACATATGAAGACTGAATAATAACGCAAGGAACTGTACACCAACTATATATAAGATAGTACAACTATACTAGTTATCCGAATTTATTGGCGTATATAAAATCAAGGTTTCCAAACTTTCGCACATCAACCAGATGGCTTTCTCAAGGAAGGTAGACAGCAAACTGCAAACTGGATAATAGAACGTTTCAACAATTTGAACGCCGTGAGTTGACTTGACAATAAACGAAGAGATGCGAACGTAATTATTCAATAAAAACACGAGACATCATGTTCGTATCGCACGCGGAATCCTTGGAGGAAAACAAAAGGCATTCATTATTTGAAGAATTGGTTCCAAATTCGTGGTAATTCTAGCGAGACGCTATCATTGCAGGCCTCATCGTTGGTAATGATCTCCAATGTTTCGCGAATGGCAGTGGATTTAGGAGTACAGTAGGCAGCTAATTTCTTTATGCCATCCCACATAGGATCGGTGGACTTGAACTGGACTTCTCTGGATAGGGCCGTGGTTAATTTGCCGTTCTTTATGTCCCTCTTATGCTCGTTGACTCTAATTCTTAATAACGTTTAGTCATCCCAATGTAGTATCGTTTGGAGCCATTCGTTGGAAAGTGGAAGCTCGTCAGTATTTCGCTTAAGCATAGCATATAAAGGTGTCGGAGATCTTATGCCGACACCGAGGTTCATCTTTCTGAGCGCGTTCTTGAGTTTATAGGAAACATTTGGTACGTAAGGAATAGAGCCCAGATAGCGTAGCCGCGGCATAGAAAGATCGGCATGCCTCTTTTTGTTTCCTTCAATATATCTATGTACCATGTTCGGATCGTATCCTGCCTCGGTCGTCAAATCGATAACACTTTTTAATTCGCTTTGTCTAGAAGGAACATCGGAGGAGATGTCGAATGCTCTTCTGATTCGAGAACGGAATAAAGCTGTCTTTTAATCAGCCGGACAGAATGAGCTCCGGAGCATCAGGTTCGGAACGGAAGTGGGTTTGTAATAGACTTGTGTACGGAAGCGATTTTCAGGCGATTTACTCAGTAAAACATCCAGATAAGGCAATGCATTATTGTGTTCTAACTTCATAGTGAAATTGATCGTAGGGTGTATATAATTGATTTTATCCAGGAAGAGCGGGAGAGTCTCCTTTCCATGAGGCCATATGAAAAATACGTCGTCAGCATATCGGAGCCAAGTGTAGGTCTTGGGGTAATGCTGGTGAATATGTGCTGCTCGATTGGGCGAAGGATGGCTTCCGCGAGAATTGCTGAAAGTCCATTAATTTGAAGATGAAAATCCATTAATTTGAAGATGAAAGTCCATTAATTTGAAGATGTTGTGGCAAGATACTTGCGAACGTTAAAAGAAGCTATATATAATTCAACACTTTATTCGCAAGAATCTTGCCCCAGCATCTTCAAATTAATGGACTTAGTCTCAAATTCTAGTTACTATAGTTTCCGAGGAAAAATCTATAAACAAACAAATGGCGCTCCGATGGGATCTTCACTTTCAGCAATTCTCGCGGAAGCCATCTTTCGCCCAATCGAGCAGCACATATTCACCAGCATTACCCCAAGACCTACACTTGGCTCCGATATGCTGACGACGTACTTTTCATATGGCCTCATGGAAAGGAGACTCTCCCGCTCTTCCTGGATAAAATCAATGATATACACCCTACGATCAATTTCACTATGGAGTTAGAACACAATAATGCATTGCCTTATGTGGACGTTTTACTGAGTAAATCGCCTGAAAATCGCTTCCGTACACAAGTCTATTACAAACCCACTTCCGTTCCGAACCTGATCCTCCGGAGCTCAATCTGTCCGGCTGATTACAAGACAGCTTTATTCCGTTCTCGAATCAGAAGAGCATTCGACATCTCCTCCGATGTTCCTTCTAGACAAAGCGAATTAAAAAGTGTTATCGATTTGGCGACCGAGGCAGGATACGATCCGAACATGGTACATAGATATATCGAAAGAAACAAAAAGAGGCATGCCGATCTTTCTATGCCGCGGCTACGCTATCTGGGCTCTATTCCTTACGTACCAAATGTTTCCTATAAACTCAAGAACGCGCTCAGAAAGATGAACCTTGTTGTCGGCATAAGATCTCCGACACCTTTATATGCTATGCTTAAGCGAAATACTGACGAGCTCCCACTTTCCAACGAAGCAGGTGTTTATGCCGTCCCTCTACAATATCCGGATGGCTCCAAACGATACTACATTGGGATGACTAAACGTTATTTAGAATTAGAGTCAACGAGCATAAGAGGGACATAAAGAACGGCAAATTAACCACGGCCCTATCCAGAGAAGTCCAGTTCAAGTCCGCCGATCCTATGTGGGATGACATAAAGAAATTAGCTGCCTACTTTACTCCTAAATCCACTGCCATTCGCGAAACATTGGAGATCATTACCAACGATGAGGCCTGCAATGATAGCGTCTCCCTAGAATTACCACGAATTTGGAACCAATTATTCAAATAATGAATGCCTTTTGTTTTCCTCCAAGGATTCCGCGTGCGATACGAACATGATGTCTCGTGTTTTTATTGAATAATTACGTTTGCATCTCTTCGTTTATTGTCAAGTCAACTCACTGCGTTCAAATTGTTGAAACGTTCTATTATCCAGTTTGCAATTTGCTGTCTACCTTCCTTGAGAAAGCCATCTGGTTGATGTGCGGAAGCTTGGAAAACTTGATTTTATATACGCCAATAAATTCGGATAACTAGTATAGTTGTACTATCTTATATATGAAGACTGACTTGTTGAGTCCCGTTTATTAGGTTTTATTGCATCCTGAGGCATACGAAATATTTATTAATACGTTTTAACTTAAAATGTTCCATACAGGCTTAAGGGTGTTTTAAACTTGCCTGAGGAATAATGGCCGAGTCTCGTTTAGCAGATTTCATTGTCAATGCCCTTGAATCCCAAATATTTAAGTTGCAACATAAAACTCTTCTAAACAGGCCTGCAGATTATACACTGACGGAAAAAAATCCCAACACCACGAAAAAATAGTTGTAGAGGAATGAAATGGCGGCAATACATTTGTATAGGTAACATATTTAATCGATTACGGTTTCAAGATCACAGCTTATTGTAAGCGCGAGAAGAGCTATTTTAAATGTGAAATACTGGTACATTAATAACCGGTGTAACCGCCAGAATGTTGAATGCAAGCACGCAAACGTTCATGCATTGTGTCGTACAGGTGCTGGATGTCAGTTTGTAGGATGGAGTTCCATGCCTGTTGTACTTGGTCGGTCAATACAGGGACGGTTAATGCTGGTTGGGGATGACGCTGCAGTTGTCGTCCAATGATGTCCCATACGTGCTCGATTGGTGAAAGATCTGGTGATCTAGCAGGCTACGGCAACATGTCGACACTCTGTAGAGCATGTTGGGTTACAACAGCGCTATGCGGGCGAGCGTTATCCTGTTGGAAAACACCCCCTGGAATGCTGTTCATGAATGGCAGCACAACAGGTTGAATCACCAGACCGACGTACAGCTGTGCCGTCAGGGTGCGTGGGATAACTACGAGAGTGCTCCTGCTGTCATAGGAAATTGCTCCCCAGACCATAACTCCAGGTGTAGGTCTAGTGTGTCTCGGCCGCAGACAGGTTGGTTGCAGGCGCTCACCTGGCCTCCTTCTAACCAACACACGGCCATCACTAGCACCCAGGCAGAACCGGCTTTCATCAGAAAACACAACAGAGCTCCACTCCGTCCTCCAATGAGCTCTAGCTTGACACCACTGACGTCGCAAACGGCAGTGGCTGTAACCGATTTGTAACAGTTCGTTGTGTCACTGTGGTGGCAACTGCAGCTCGAATTGCTGCCGCAGACGCGGTACGATGCGCCACGGCCATACGCCGTACACGGCGGTCTTCCCTCTCAGTAGTGCCACGTGGCCGGCCGGAACCCGGTCTTCTTGAGGCAGTACCTTCCCTTGACCACCGCTGCCAACAATCATGCACAGTGGCAACATTCCTGCCAAGTCGTTCTGCAATATTGCGGAAAGAAAATCCACCTTCTCGTAGCCCTATTACACGACCTCGTTCAAACTCCGTGAGCTGTTGATAATGGCTTCTTCATCTTCTTAAAGGCATTCTTGACTTACATCAACACACTACGTCGAATCTCAACGATAACTAACGCTCACGAACGTTACCGCGCGTATTTACAGCAAACCTGCTTTGCATGTTCCGAGGGGCGCTACTAACGCCACACGAATGCGCCGAGCGCGAGATTTGCATAGACGTCATCTTATAGATGTACTCTCACCGCCTACCAACTGTCGTTTATCTAACACAACCCCTTCTTGGTGTTGGGATTTTCTTTTCCGTCAGTGTAGATGGCTTGGACTGTTCTTTCGAATCTCTTTTAATAGTTTTTATTACATGTCGATACATATCAAAGATTAAAGTCATAACTCAAGATTTAATGATTCAGTAAACTTCTACACATCACATCAAGCTACTAGGACCTTGCATTCCCTTTTATGTTGTTAGGAGTGAGAAAACTCCTACATGCCATTTCATTTCACTAGGAAAACTCCTACACTCTGACAAATGCCCGAACAAAATGGACCTTCCCTTTTATGAGAAGGTGTAGGTGTTGACCGATGTAAGAGTTTCCGGTAGTGTAGCAGTTTTGCTAGGGGTAGGAGAAAGTGTAGGAGTTCTATGGTATAGGAGTTTTCTGGCAACCTAGCACGCTGCACCTAAAAAGATTTTCTCGAATGAAATTCGTTTTAGGGAGT
Organism: Macrothele yani; assembly: GCA_039090855.1. Classification (NCBI taxonomy): domain Eukaryota; kingdom Metazoa; phylum Arthropoda; class Arachnida; order Araneae; family Macrothelidae; genus Macrothele; species Macrothele yani. The sequence continues at coordinate 125,492,167 of CM076996.1, forward strand.
TAAGAGATCTTGACATTTTCTTCATTAGTGATTTCATTTTTCTGCGTTTAGTACATTAGATTTTCTGTCAAACTTTTGTAATCAATATTTGATATGTTTCTGCTCTTCAAATTTTCATATAATTCTAAACATTTAAAATTTTTTTTTGGAATTTGGATGAAATTTGTGCTTTTGACATACAATTTCTTTCATTTTTACAGCTTCCTCACAATGTTTCTTTCTGATGTGCTTTTTAAAAGGGTTCTTTCATTTTTTCGATCTTGCCTTTGAACAATTCAAGGACACTTTCTTTTATTCAATTTTTTTTATTGGAGATTTAACGACCACCGTGAGCAACTCATTGGGCTATAAGCAGTCGCCCGTCCCTAATTTAGGACCACTGGTTCCAGGGAAGTGATAGAGCCAGTGCCGTAAGACAAACACAACATCCATGCCTCACAGGGATTTGAACCCGGACCCATCTCGGACGAATGATCAGAAGCCACTGCGCCACCGGGGCGGCTTTTATTTCATTACACACCAGCTAAATATGTTCTCTGGTTAACAGACACTTCCATTTGTCTGAGACCGAATTTCTTTTGGGTCACTGCAGAGCAAGACTAACACCGTTTCTGCTAATTTCTTCAAATTTTTTAAGGCCAGGGGCAGGGTTCGAATCTGTAACTCACGGCTCCGCAGCTCCGAGTGCTATCCCCTCTACTACACTGGCATGGGCTCTCACTGCTATCTGAATTTATCTCATGTGCGTCCTCCTGGAACCAGTGGCCCTTAAGGCCAAGGGCAGGATTGAAATCTGCAACTCACGGCTCCGCAGCTCCGAGTGCTATCCACTATACTACACTGGCATGTGCTCACACTGCTATCTGCCTTTATCTCATGTGCGTCCTGCGGGGCAGGTGCGTCATCCCCTCCCCCCAGAAAGAGGGCCGGGGGCATGGCCCACGGGTCAGCCGGGACCATGTGTCGCTGCAGGCAGTCATCCCATGAAGAACTTGCATTTGAGAAATCCCAGACAATTCGGTGTGTCGAACGCAACGTCACATTCGTTTATCTTTTCGAAGCACTGAAGAAGAGATTTTCATTTTTCCTGTCTCGCGGTGTGGAAAGAACATCACACCATTACGGGAAACCTAACAGCCAGGCCATCCTGAAAGTTCGGGCGCCAACATGACTAAGTAAATTTCTTCATCATTTTTATGCTAGGGGCGGGATTCGAGCCCACAACTCTCAGTTCCGGAGCTCCGAGTGTTATCCACTACACTACACTGGAATGGGCGCTCACTGCTATCGGCTTTTATCTCATGTGCGCTCTGAGGGGCAGGCACGTCACAAGTCTCTTAGTTGGTTTTCTTTCATACCTTTTATACAGCTTTTTAGAAAGAAGATAAAAACGTTTTATCTCTAGTACGATGGGTATCCTAAAAGGTATCAGCCAGATGTGGAGTAATGATCTTGAAAAAATATGCTAGGCTATTTTTCTACATATTTCCCTAATAGGTCCTTCTCTTTTCCCAGTAGTGTTCCTATACACTCCAAATAAGCTGTCAAAATAGTCTTCCACAGCGTCAATAATGTTATCACCCGCGAACCTACGACTAATCCTTCATGGCCGAGCCCAGAATGGTTTGGAACAGCTTAAGTAGTTTTAAATTAGAATGAGCTTTTCGCTTTGTAGTGCGTGGTTTTTGGAATATTTTAAATATTAATTGAGACTCATAACTTTATTTACTATCAATTTTTGATCCGTCGTGGCACCAGCTTTCATCTGTTTGTATGTTACACACTGGTCAGTATCTCCGTTATGTGGACGACGTATTTTTCGTGTGGACTCACGGAAAAGAGACTCTTCCAATTTTCCTTGATAAAGTCAATGACATGCATCCTACGATCTATTGCACGGTAGAGCTTGAATACAACAACGCTTTACCTTATCTGGATGTTTTATTGAGGAAATCGCCTGACAACCGCCTCGGTACACAAGTCTACTATAAACCCACACCCGTCCCCACCTGATGCTCTGCAGCACTTTCTGTCCTGCAGAATACAAAACAGCTGAACTAGAAGAGCCTTCGCCGTCTCCTCCGATACCCATTCTAGACAACACGAAATCGAAAGTGTCATCAAGTTGGCCACTGATGCAGGGTATTCGTTGAATCAGATACGTACCTTTATCCAAAAAGCTAGGGTCAAACATTCTAATCTTCCTGTGTTGCAGCTTCGTTATTTAGGCTCAATTCCCTGCATGCCAAATGTGTTTTACAAACTCAAGAACGCACTTTAAGAAGATAAACTACGGCGTCGGCATAAGGTCTTCTGAATCTTTATACACTGAGTGGCCACTTTATTATGACCACCTGACAGTTTTAAGCAAATGAGCTGTGGCTGCACGCTGTTGCCGCCAGAGGGAGAGGCTAGTATAAAAAGGGAAAGCTTAGTGCTTGCGACAGTAGTAGAGGTGATTTTGGGGTGACGAGATGGGTACAAAATGCGATTTCACAGGCTTTCAACGTGGAATGATTGTAGGAGCTCGGAGACATGGAGCGAGTATCACCGAAACCGCCGCATTTGGGAAATGTTCCAGAGCAGCTGTTGTTAAAGTGTTTAAAGACTGCACTATCAGCCAAAAAACTGGGTCTCTACGTGCAACGTGTGGTCGTCATCGACTAGTGATTGCTCGACGGAACGGAGAGTGTCCAGACTGGTAACAGACAACAGAAGGGCAACAGTGCAGAAAATTACAGACCATCTTAATCAAGGATCCCTTCAAATGATCTCTGCAACCACTGCTCGCCGTACACTGCATCGGATGGGATATGGCAGCCGAAGGCCTGTCGAACACCTTTGCTGTCTGCAGTTAACAAGAGAAAACGTCTCCAGTTCGCACAGGAGCACAAGGATTGAACAGTCGATAATTGGAAACAAATTATGTGATCCGGTGAATCGCATTTTCAGTTGCACCATGCCGATGGCCGTGTGAGAATTTGGCGGAGACAGCATGAAAGCATGGACCCCAAATGCATTGCCACAACCCTTTAAGCTGGTGGAGGCAACGTTATGGTTTGGGGAATGTTTTCCTGGCATGCTTTGGGCCTTTTAATGCGTGCTGATGAACGTCTGACTGGCACATCATATCTAAACATCGTTGCGGACCAAGTGCATCCTGTCATGTGGATGGTTTATCCCAATGGCGATGGCTACTTTCAGCAAGATAATGCGTCCTGCCATAGTGCTCGTATTGTACAGGATTGGTTTCAGGAACATGCCGGTGAGTTTGTTTTGCTTAGGTGGCCCCCACAATCTTTAGATCTCAACCCTATTGAGAATTTGTGGGATGAAATTGAACGAGCCATCAGACAGCTGGATTGTGGACCCTGCAATCTCACACTCCTGGAAAGTGCTATTTATCAAGCATGGTCTCAGATTCCACAAACCACCTATCAACATCTCGTGGAGTCCATGCCACGAAGAATCAACGCAGTATTAAAGGCAAAATATGGCCCAACGAAGTACTGAGGGGGTGGTCATAATAAAGTGGCCTCTCAGTGTATACTATGCTAAAGAGAAATACTGAAAAACCATCTCTTTCTAGCGAAGCAGGTGTTTATGCGATCCCCCTACAGCATCCGGACGGCTCTAAACGATACTACATTGGAATGACCAAGCGTTCGTTTGGAATCATAGTCAACGAACATAAAAGATTCACAAAATACGATAAAGTAGCCATGGCCCTTATAACGCAATTTCCTTTTCGCTGTAGCTTAATCCTTACGTCAGTAATTACGTTATGTGTGCTAAGTCAATGCAATATTAGAAGGTACTCATACACCTTACAAAAAAGAGATCAAGTAGTACTTAAAAATACTTTTATTTTGCTTACACGAATGGACTCCAGAGTCACATACGATTTACTGGCTTACTCGATACAATATCAGTGATTTAACATGCAAACACAGTATAACCGCACATCTATCATCACTAACATCAATTCCCCCTTAAACAAACGCTGCATTGCCTCTTTACCTATTGTTCTTATCCGGCCACACACACATCACACTTTTCCCCACCTCAGGGTGTTGCCAACATTATTCTCGTTTGAGGGAAAAGACATAATGTTAAGGTTTGAAAATGTCTAAGAGAATAAACTCAAATTTACAGAGAAAAAGAAACTCAAAAGGAAAGTTAAAATAGAATATACGTTACACCCTATCCAGAGAATTCAAATTCAAGTCCTCTACTCCTATGTGGGATGCTATAAAAAAATTAGCTACCTACTCTACCCCTAAATGTACAGCCATTCGGGAAACCTTGGAAATCATTACCAACAGCAATACTTGCAATGATAGCGTCTCACCTGAGTTACCACGAATTTGGAACTAGTTCTTCGAGTAACGCCTTCTCCCTACTAAGATACCGCGTGCACAACCAACGTGATAATCCGTGTCTTTAAATGAATATAACGTCGTATCTATTTATTGTCAAGTTCGCGCGTTCAAATTGTTAATGCGTTCTATTATTCAGTTTGCAGTTTCTGTCTAACTTCCTTGGAAAAGCCATCTGGTTAATGTGCAAAAGCTTGGAAACGCTTATGGATATATTCCTATGTCACTAAATCGGATCACTAGTATAGTGTTACTATTTTCTACATAATTGGTGTACTGTTCTTCGTTATCAATACCAAACATGTCTGCAGCCGAAGGTGTTTTCAATCTAAAGTAATGCTCCAGGATGTCATGGCGATGTAGACGAAATGCTTTCGCCTAGTATTGGCTGAACAACGTTTCATATTGACAGCAGTTTGGTTTCTGACATTGGTACAATGCTTTCAGCCAGTATTAAAAAGAGATGAAATTGGGTGAAGATTTTGTGACCCAGACCCATATGCACTTCATCCACATTCGACCCGAAATCGATCAAACCCGGAATTGATCCCACTTGACCCGGATCTGATTGCTTTGAACTATAAACACAGTAACTAAAGGTGTACCCATAACTGTATAACTTACCTACATGCAGACTTTTCGTCTTAACGAGTTGGTCTAGTATACTGATTCATTAGACATAATTTCAGTTCACATTATTATATAAAATGTAATATTTAATATATTTCACACAAACTTCTCCATACGAGACTACTGAATTCTTTAAGGTAGTAACTAGATAATGTAATCACTAACTTATCGAATAGTTCAAGGCTCCATGTTAAATGAACCCATTTTAATTAATAAATAGGAACTGTACACCAACTATACTCAAAATAGTATAACTATACTAATGATCCGAATTTCTTGGCGTAGAATAGAAATCAAAGTTTCCAAACTTTCGCACATCAACATCAACCAGATGGCTTTTTCAAGGAAGCTAGACAGCAAACTGCAAACTGAATAATAGAACACTTCGACAATTTGAACGCGGTGACTTAACTAGACAATAAATGAATAGATGCAAATGTGGTTATTCATTCCAACCAACATCTCGTTTCTCCAAATGAATTATCACTTTTGTTTCTATTCATTTATTGTCTAGTCAAGTCACCGCGTTTAAATTGTTGAAGTGTTCTATAATTCAGTTTGCTCTCTACCTTCGTTGAAAAAGTCATCTGGTTGTTGTGCGAAAGCTTGGAAACTTTGACTTCTATTCTACGCTAAGAAATTCGGATCATTAGTATAGTTATAATATTTTGAGAATCCATTTTATTTATAATCACATAAACATTATGCTAAATATAAAAATCATTCATATGCATATGGAACAGTGTCATGATTTTATTAACATAAACATATATACTACACAATAAATACGCTCGTGTATGTTTCTGTGTGTGTGAAAGCTGAAAAACAGAAACAAAATAATCAGATGAATAAATATAAATTATATTTTCCAAATGCTGATGTTTCAAGAAATAAGCTATTAAACACAACACAGATAATATCATAACATTGGGTTGATGCATACGTTCATGCCGTTTTATTTAACGAGTGTTTCCCAGGTCAGTAGTGACGATGCAGGTGGCCAGTTGTATATCAAAATGTAGTCAGTAATATCGTGTATCTAAATCATATTGCGTTGTGTGATTGTGGCTAATGTTTTTTGGTTTTCAGGTCCGGAAGTATGGAGTGTCAAGTAGAGAGGAATGAACATTTCTGACATCTGCTCCTCTACGAGTTTAACAAGGGATCCTCAGCCGCCGAGGCTACTCGACAAATTTGTGCTGTGTATGGGGAGGATGCTATTGCTCCGAGGACAGTCCGCAAATGGTTTGAGCGGTTGCAAGGTGGCAATTTTGACCTTAACGACTCTCCACGCTCAGGTCGTCCATCTCACTTTGATGAGGATCGTTTGAACCATCTCATCCACTTGGATCCGTGTGAAACCACACGCAAATTGGCCACTGAGATGGACTGTGATCAGGCCACACTAGTGCAACACCTGGAACGTATATAAAAGGTCCAGAAATCGAGGTGTTGGGTGCCTCACACTCTCACCGAGGAAAACGAGAATCAGTGTGTTGCCATATGTGGTTCCTTGGTCGGCCGTTATCGCGAATGTTCTCAGAAACACAAACCCTTTATGTCACGTATTGTTACTGCAGATAAAAAGTGGTGCCTGTACGTGAATTTCAGGCATCGGAGGGAATGGTTAAGCCCAAACAAGAAGCCAACACCAGGTCAAAACATGACCTTCATCCTGCGAAGATCATGTTGTGTGTCTGGTGGGACATGGAAGGCATTATTCACTGGGAACTGCTGCCGAGGAGTCGGACCATCAACGTTGCACTCTATTGTGAGCAACTCCGACGTGTAGAGGGAGCAATTCAGCAGAAACGGGCACATCGGTGCCATGGTGTCCTTCTCCAACATGATAAAAAGCGCCCTCACAGTGCAAACATGACCAAAATGGCCATTCAAGACATGAAATGGGAAATCCTTCCACATCCGGCGTCGCCTCTTCAGACTATCACCTGTTCCGATCTCTGTTGAATGCACACCGTGGCAGAACGTTCAACAATGATGTTGATCTCCAGAATTTCTTTGATTATTTCTTCGCTGCAAAACCTGCACGTTTTTTCAAGAATGGCATTGCAGACCTATCCAGACGTTGGGACACCATCGTAAACAATGGGGGAATATATAGTTGATTGATTCCGTTATCCCTTCTGATGTAATACATTCCTGTAGTGCAGTGAAAAAAACGGCATTAACTTATGTAACAACACAATACTTATGAAAATATATTCTGCTTAGTACGCAATAGTGTCATCTACACTGAAGAGCAATTGAATTAGAGACAGCTGACGTTATGCAAATGTGGCGCTGTGGGCGGTCCTGTAAACGGAAACGACATGACGTATGCAGCGATCCGACAATATAAAAAATGATGCGACGGGAATCCGTAAGAGTCGGACTTAGTATGGGTAAGACGAAGGATCTAAGCGCATTTGATCGTGGGCAAACTGTCGGGTCCCGACGAATGGGTCACTCCATCTCGGAAGTCTTGCAGGCACTGGGTTTTCACGAGCCACTGTGTCACAGGTGCACCGTGAGTACATCGAATCCAGTAAAACGATTCCTGCAAGGGCCAACTGCCGTGGACAACAGCGTGTGGTTGAGCGGGGTCATCGTCGGCTAGCTCGCATTGTAACAGCGGATAGACGGGCCACAGTGCAAGAAATCACTCGGAAATTTAACGCTGGTGCACAAAAACGTGTAAGCAGCCACACCATCCAGAACCATCTCCTCGCTATGGGGTACAGAAGCCATGGTCCCACGAGGGTACCGCTGCTGACCGCACATCACAAGGTGCAAAGATTAGCATGGGCGCGGGAACATCGCCACTGGTCCCTAGACATGTGGAAAAATGTTGCCTGGACTGATGAGTCGAAATTCACGTTGGTACATGCGGATGGCAGGATACGAGTACGGCACAAACCACATGAAGCGATGGATCCTCCTTGCCAGCAGGGTACTATTCAAGCTGGTCGGGGTGGCATTCTCGTCTGGGGACTGTTTACGTGGACTGAAATGGGACCCCTGGTACGTGTGACATCGTCCCTCACAGGTGAACGTTACCAGGATATCCTGGACGACCATTTGCTCCCGTTTGTGCGTCTTCAACATCCCACTGGGAACCTCGTTCTGCAACAAGACAATGCAGCTCACGAAATGTATCCGAATGGTTGGATGAACACTCCACCGACGTGACCTCGCTTCCTTGGCCATCGAGAGAGATGTTCGAGGCTCTGACCCCCTCCATCAAATCTTCGTGAACTGTGGGAGCTTGTTCAGAGGTCGTGGATCCGTATGGCTTCCCAACGCTTTCGGTGTCTTGACGAGTCCATGCCGAGACGAGTCACTGCCGTCATCAGACGAAAAGTGGTGATACACGTTACTAGACAGGTATCTCTAATTCAATTGCTCTTCAGTGTATATCAAAGTATTCTGATACAGAGCATGATGTCTTAATTGTTTTTGTTTTCTCGTTTTCAGAATGGAGTGGGTTGAAATAATTGAGCCTCGTACCCAGGAGCACATGTATGCCAATCTTACTACCGGTGAATGCGTTTGGGACCCACCACCTGGAACCAGAATGTAAATGTTTTTTTTTTTTTTACATTTTTAACTTTCTTTACTTATTTTTATGAATTTAACCGAATTCAACTCTGTACCAATTGTTAAAAGTTTAGTAATTTATCATTATGCTGACTTTTCCCTTTACATAGTCCTGTTCCGATTTGCAGCATTAATTTGTGTTGGAAGGATTCGTCATAAATCGAAGCATTATTTTCCCAATTAAATTTGCTTCTAATTTGTTCTGGAATTTCGGTGAATTTACTTGAGAAACACTCGAAATACTTTAAAACAGTGTTACCCAAATCTGATATCACTGCTTTGAAGTATTTGCGAACAACTCGATCAAGGTGATCCCACAGATGCTCAATTGGGTTCAAGTCTGGTTACATAAGAGGCCAGGGAAGTACTTTGAAGTCTTCATCGTGGTCTTCCAACCACTCTCGGACATTTCTAGCTGTGCGACACGTCGCATTGTCGTGCTGGAAGATCCCATCCGCCCCAGGGAAGACAATCAGCATGTATGGGGGTACATGGTCTGCAAGGATGGATTCATAACGTATTCGGTCCATAGTGTCTTACACAGGTATGAGTGGACCCAGGGAATTCCACGAAAACATTCCCCAGACCAGAAAGCTTCCCCCACTAGCGTGTGCCCTTCCAGCAGTGGTTGAAGAGTGTTTGTTCTCCGATGTTTCTTGCCTTATATGCCAACGTCCATCCGTTCGATGAAGCAGAAAACGTGACACATCGGAGAAGGCAATGCTTTGCCAATCAGTGGAGGTCCAATTCCGATACTGCCGTGGAAATGTAAGCCTTTTCTGTCTGTTCTCAGATTTTCTTTCACTTTAGTGACCACAATGTAAGAGACAGAGGGAGCGATCCATTTCCATTTCATAGTTACAACTTCCAAAGAAAGGAGAGAACCAGAACTGAGAAGTCGTAACCTCTCGACCAGCAGGAATCAGTTTTTGCACTAGTTCTCGAACTTCGCTATATATATATATTTTGTTTTTAGTTCTTTTTGATACAAAAGTTTTCACTTCCGCAAAATACTTTATTCCGTCCTTCGCAGAAGAAATGCCTTAACCTTAACCTTTTGCTGAATCTTTATCATCATCATCAGGAATTTCCACTACTAAGCGGATTTCCTCGACCATATACACGGTCCGGTCTTATTATTGTGACCACCAGCTAATATCCAGAGTAACCGCCGTGTGCAGCGTGGACAGCAGCTAGACGGGCTGGGAGTGACTCAATTAGGTGCTGCAAGGTGTTCACAGGTATGTGGAACCATGCTGACTGCAGTGCATCTGACAGCTGCTGGAGGGTGCGTGGTGGAGGATCCATAGAGCGAACAACACGATCGAGATGGTCACACAGATGCTCAATTGGGTTTAAGTCTGGGGAATTAGGTGGCCAGCGAAGTACTTTGAATTCTTCATCGTGCTCTTCCACCCACTCTCGGACATTTCTAGCCTCGTCACACGTCGCATTGTCGTGCTGGAAGATCCAATCCGCCCCAGGGAAGACAATCGAGATTTGTGGGTGCACGTTGTCTGCAAGGATGGATTCATAACGAATTCAGTCCACATGCCGTCAACAGGTATGAGTGAACCCAGGGAATGCCACGAAAACATTCCCCAGACCATAACGCTTGCCCCACCAGCTTTTGTTCTTCCAGCAATGGTTAAAGAGTGTTTGTTCTCCGATGTTTCTCGCCTTATACGCCAATGTCCATCCGTTCGATGAAGCAGAAAACCTGACTCATCGGAGAAGGTAATCCTTTGCTATTTAGCGGAGGTCCAATTCCGATACTACCGTGCAAATGTAAGCTTTTTCTGCAGATGCACCTTCGTTAGCATAGTGGCACTGACCATCCGTCTGCATCGGAGCCTCATACGCAGCAGGGTTCGCTGAACTGTCGTGTTATGCACACTTCCGGTAGTCCCCTGGTTCATTCGGCCAGTGAGTTGCTCCATTGTAGCGTGTCGATCGGCCCTCGCGCACGTTCGTAGCCGACGTTTACTTTTCACATCAATGGCACGTGTTGCTATGCAGTTTGCACGTCGCTTATTCGCAATGGTGCCATTTTTCCAATCACGATACTCTTTAACCGCAGGTGCACGGGAACAGTTCACAAACTGTGCTGTTTCAGAAATACTTCCACCGTTGGCCCGAAAGCCGATAATAATTCCTTTTTGCAAATCTGATAAATCGCTCTTTTTATCCATGACAGCAACGAGTGATATGTTTTCAGAATGACAACAGCACACCTTACATACCCTCCAAGCCAGCTCACGACACGTGCCTTGTTTCATTGGCTACGCGCGGTTGACGTCAAAAGTAGGAGGTGGTCACAATAATGTGATTCGACTGTGTGTATCATCATCATCATCATTGTCAACCATTATCAATCCACTGCTGGACGAAGGTCTCCCCAAGTTTCCTCCACAACGGTCTGTCTTGTGCCAGTCTCCTCCATGTCACTCCCGCATATTTACGAATTTCATCCACCCATCTCCCATGTGGTCTTTTTCTGGGTCTTTTCCTGTCCCTTGGAATCCAATCTAAAATTTCGGCTGTCCATCTATGGTCTGTCCTTCTGGCAGTATGTCCAGCCCATTGCCATTTCAGGAATTTAACTCTGATCATGATGTCTTCCACTCTCGTCATTTTTCGGATCCACGAGTTCCTCTTCTTATCTCTCCTGGTTATACCAAGCATGCACCTCTCCATGCTTCTTTGAGTCCATGCTTCTTTGAGTTGACTGTGTGTATATATATGTATATATGTGTACTAATATTTACGTAATGAATAGCTATGCAAACCTCTGCCATGTTAAGAAATAAGTTATTATAAATACCTCTATTTAGGATTCGTTAAAATCAAGCACAACCGTTTAAAATTCTAGGAAAATCTTTCGATGGGTTAGTTAATTAAAAGCTTGGCTCAGGTGGGTGCCTTATGCGTACAAGTCATTATGATCTCGTAACATACTTCCCCTGCAGTAGAAGAAAGTAAAAAAACTGCCTTTCAGGCTATGGACAATATCCAACAGCATTCTACTCATTTGTCACGTCTGTGGCTTCTGTAGGAAAGAGCAGCTATGAGTCATTAGCTACTGATTACTGTCGTCATCTTTGTCAACACCATCTGCCTCATTTTCTTACCCTCCCTTCATGTTACCCCTCGTCGTTTTACGCCATTTTTTTTTTTTTTTTTTTTATTCTCGAACTCTGCATAATATTTCTGCCCATTAATTTTCAAGACAGGACTTCATTATCCAAGTCTGGCTGACGTGCAGTGTTGACATCGGAAAGGCTGTCGCTCCGACCACATTCCTTCCAGCGCTTTATTTCTCTGTTAAAAGTGGACACTTCCTCATATTTTTTTTTTCAGCACGATTTAAGCAAAAAAAAAGTCAATTTCGCGCTTGTTTACGATATCTATCATGGAAGCTCCTGTTCTTTTAAAAAAAAAAAGGCCAGAGTTTAAGAAATCTACAGTGGAATTTAATTCATAGTATTTCTCACATGCCCTTGAACAAGTTACAGATCACCAAAAAATTCATACCATTGCTACGTGAACTCAGCTAAAAACAGCTTCATTGAGATCTTCTAACTTTTCTACGCAAAACTGACTTTTTTGTACGCATACGAAGAAGGAAGTAACAGTCTGACGTAACTGAAACTTTTTTTTTTTGAGGTTTAACGACCACCGTCAGCAACTCAATGGGCTATAAGCAGTCGCCCGTCCCAAAAAGAGAGAGAGCCAGTGCCGTAAGACAAACACAACATCCATGCCTCACCGGGATTCGAACCCGGACCCCATTCGGACGAATGATCAGAGGCCATCGCCTAGACCACTGCGCCACCGGGGCTGCTAACTGAAACTTTATTTTCTCACTTTAGTATGTTGTGTATTTAACTTTTAGCACGTCTTTTGTAGAAAAAGATCGTGGTTATGTTATCGGTTTGTCCATCCGTCTGTGGACATCGTACCTCTGCAACTATTAGTCCGATTTGAAAAATTCTTTTTTAATTGGGAAGTTTGAAATATGCGAATGATGATCCTCTATTTCGCCGCCCCGGTGGCGCAGTGGTCTAAGGCGCTGGCCTCTGATCATTCGTCCGTAAGGGTTCCGGGTTCGAATCCCGGTCAGGCATGGATGTTGTGTTTGTCTTACGGCACTGGCTCTCTCCCTTCCCTGGAACCAGTGACCCTAAATTCGGGACGGGCGACTGCTTATAGCCCATTCAGTTGCTCACGGTTGTCATTAAACCTCCAATCAAAAAAAAAATCCTCCATTTCGTTTTTGTTTTACGATGTGCAATTTCGCCACTACAGGGCGTAAATGCAGATGATATCGAATTCAAAATACATTTTATTACATATATTTGATTCTAAACATCCGATTGAAAAATTCTTTCACCTTTCGATTCCATTTATGTCAAAGAAATATTTGAGGTATAGTTACTTTTTCAAGTCACGCATAGATTTTCCGGTAGGATGCGTAAAAGTAAATTGCGTTTTACCCGATCTTCTAAAACTCCGATTTGAAAACTTTTTCCTTCAGAGGATATAGCTCCTGATGGAAAACCTTTCGCAAATAATTTCTAATTTTTGGTAAAGAATGGTTTGGCTACCAGGTGGCGTAAGTGTTAATTTCTGCTTCTGATGTATTTCCCACAAAATCTGAGCATCTAAAGTCTCCATTGAAAAAATCGTTCGTGGACCGATGCCACTCACGTCGATAAACCTTTTCGAAATATTTTCTTCTTAAAATATTGCATGGTTTCTCCGCCAGGGGGCGTAGACGTATATCATACTTTTGTCAATATCTCTACTTATAAGAGTCCGATTTGAAACATACCTCCTTTGTTGGATAGCGTTTCTGGTGCGAAGTGTTTTAGATATAATTTCAAAATTTGCAATTAACTCATAGATTTTCCGCTGAAGAACGTTAAGGTAAATTGCGTTTTCCTCGATATTTCTGCTTCTAAAATTCCTATTTGAAAATTTTTCCTGTGTCGCATACGACTCCTGATGGGAAATGTTTTTCATATAATTTATAATATTTGGTAAATAATGGTTTAGCCACCAGAGGGCATAAATGTTAATTTCTACTTCTGATGTATTTGCAGCAAAATCTGAGCTCCTGAAAACTCATCTGAAAAATTCTTTCGTGGACCGATACCACTCACATCGAAAAACCTTTTGAGAATACTTTCTTTTTAAAATAATGCATGTTTTTCCCGCCAGGGGGCGTAGATTGATACCTTATAATTGTCAATATCTCTGCTTCTAAGAGTCTGATTTGAAAAATTCTTTCTTTGTTGGAGGGCGTTTCCTATGCGAAATGTTTCTCATATGATTTCAAATATTTCTTAACGCACAAGTCTGCAACCAGAATGCATAAGTTAACGATTCCGTTTACAGCAATATCTGCAGGGTTGAAAACCCGATTGAAAAACTTTTTTCTTCGGTCAGATACTACGGTTTTCCATACCGGTTCCGTTGACTTTGAATAGCTTTGACAAATTCAATTCGCGGCAGAACGGATTCAAAAGACTTGCTCATCAGAGCCGAAAATTCGGTGTCATCTTTCTTGTTGAGGTTACTTTAAAATTCAATGTCGCTTTACTGGATTGTATTTAAGTGTGTGTTTCATTTAATTCGTTTTAGAAGTATCGTTAGGTGTGAATCTCGCTAGTTTTTAGGTTATGGACCTACGTTAGGATGAATTTGACGTACCCAATAATTTGTAATTTCTCTGTGAAAGCACAAGTTTGTCCGCGACGGGCATCGAAGTGGTATAACGAAGTAAATTTCTCCGTCATTTTGGTCCACGCTGGGGATCGAACCAGAGTCCCCTTATTCCGGAATAAGTCGCTCTACCAACTGAGCTACGCAGACGTTCGTTCTCGCTGCTATCTGCCTTTATGTCGTGTGCGTCCTGCGGGGCAGGCACGTCACATCCCCCCTAAAGTGGGCCGGGGGCATGGCCCACGGGTCAGCCGGGACTATGTATCGTTGTAGGCAGTCATCCGCTGAAGAACGTACATTGGAGAAATCCCAGTCAATTTGGTGTGTGGAACGTAACATCACACACATTTATTTTTCGAAGCGCTCAAGAAGGGATTCTCTTATTTTTCCTGTCTCGCGGTGTGGAAAGAACATCACACCATTGCGAGATCTTTAACGGCCGGGTCATCCGGGAAGTTCGGGCGCCATTATAACGAAGTAAATATCTCCGTCATTTTTGTCCACGCAGGGAGGATGGAACCCGAGTCCTCTTATTCCGGAACAAGTCGCTCTACCAACTGAGCTACGCAGACGTTCGTTCTCGCTGCTATCTTTATGTCGTGTATGTCCTGCGGGGCAGGCACGTCACAGTGGTGTCTCCTTACTCCGGAGTAAGTCGCTCTCCCAACTGAGCTACGCAGACAGAATGTCTCGATGCAGATTTGTCGTCTTGACACATGTTTTCACCTGTGTAGTACGTCACATCTCTCACGAAGAATATCTAATTAAACACCCGGGAAGGGCTGCCATTTCCATTACACGCCACCACACCATGCATGTCCGTAAACGACGTATATATGGAAGCAGATATCTCCGCAAGCTCAAGTAATAGCATTCGCAGTTCAGGTGGAAGCTTATGAGGATTTAAGCGATTTCGGACATAGTATGGTAGTCGGCGTCCAGGAGGTGGGTCACTTCATCTCGAAAATTACCACGAAATTTGGATTTACACGGTCAACAATTTGAAGGGTGTACCTGGACTACACAAACTCAGGGAAAACATCCGGAAAGCGAGACCGGTGTGGCCGTAGAAAAGCCCTGGACGATCGTGCTTTTAAGACTGCTACCTTAAGCTTTTATGACTGACTTATTCCGCACGAGAACCTGATATCTTAAGACCCAGTGCCATTGTTCTTTCGCCCAGTTGGGGCTTACTGTGCAGTGATGTGGCGCTAGCAATGGAACTTTAGTGGGTCCACTGCTCCCGTAACCTATTGTATCTAATAATCACCTCGTGGTCTTCACGGGGACGTTTCTAGCACCTACCTCGTTGAAGTCGGTGGTGATTTGTACCATTGTCGATCTACGGTTGGCCACAATTATCCGAGACGAGCCTTGACAGCCACGTTGATCTACCACCTTTCTCCGCCCACATCGCTGTCTACGATGCAATGTTATTCCGGAAATGGCGTATTCCCAATACACTCTTGATTCTGTCGAAAGGGGATACTGCAATTACTGTAGCACCTACGCGATAGAATGACCCATACGTGGGGAATAACTATCATTCGTCTTACAAACTCTATTAATTCTTGACTTTTATCCATACTGGCATCGAATTACCGTCTACGTGAATGCAATGATGTCCCCCTACCTACAATATGTACCTGCCACGCCATGGGTCCGTCCGGAAGCGAAAGGGGTGACAGGATCACGTTTTCCCAGGAACCAGCTATCCTCTGATATCCGCCCTCTTAGTGTACATGACGACCGTGTATACAGATTGCAGAGGAATCTTTCAAGAAGACAATGGCCAGTGTCAGAAGGCCCGCATTGAATCTCTTATCTCGAATCCAATCCAACATTTGTGGGATGCAGCAGGACGCATAATTCGCCAGTCCATCTCCTTGATACAATACACTTTGGACATCATTCGTATAACTGCCGGAAACTATGACAAAAGTTCTCCTTGTTATCGTCTGCAGTTGGGTCGTCACGTTCGCTTGAGTGTCCGAAATGTCCATAAATCTCATTCCTTTCAGCGTTAATTTCTGCCGGGGAACCAAAAACAGTCAGCCGGTGCCAGACGAGGCAAATACGGTCGATGATTTAGCTGCTCAATTTGAAGCAGAATCCAACATTGGTTCTTTGCTCCATTTTCTGCCTACTAACATTGTGCACTTACATTAGCTGCCGCAACACGCTTTCTGTACAAAGCACTTCCTCAGAGCCCCGGGATAGTTGCGAACAAGTTTGCTCATGTGCTTGATTGCGTCTTGCAAGTTACCGCACCTTTCACAACCCTTCCTTTTAGGCGTTAGTACTTGATTCACCGAACTTTATTGACACATCTTGTACACTGCATCCACGTGACCAGCATAATGTTGTAAAAGTCTTCTGTACTTTTCATCATTACTTTAGAAAATAAATTTAATCCGTCTCTGCGCCTTATTCGTTCCTACATTTAACGACGACTTGAAAGTTAGTACGATATTTACGTTAAATAATGACGTGAATACTGACTGACGTTTGATAATGAAACTGCAGTGAGTTGAAATGCTTTCATTATACTGCCTTTTTGTTTTTTAGCAAAAAGAATGACGATAACCAGTGGTGGGAACTTTTCGATCAAAATACGTACCGATTCTATTACTACAATGCGACAAGTCAGAAAACTGTGTGGCACAAGCCCCTAAACTGTGATATCATTCCACTGGCCAAGCTTCAGGTAAGAATATGTTACTCTATAAGAGATCAATAGTTTACATTGTTTTATTTTAAGCTGTTTGAAACTACACTATCTATCAACAAGTAATTGGACACCCCTGCAATCGGCGATATCTGCGGTCCTGATACACGTCACGGCCGCCGCCGTTAAATATCGTGTGGGAAACAACAACGCAACCATTCGCATGCAAGATGCCACGCAGTTTGGAGCTCTCTGATTTCGAGAAAGGTGTAATCGTCGGGTATCACAGAAATGGACGATCCATACGTGACATATCCAGCGAGTTGAAGTACCCAAAATCTACAGTGGCCTACGTGATTGGCAAGTGGAAGATGAGAGGTGACTGTCGGAATGTGCCCCGACCTGGCAGACCCACAAAACTGGGAGTTAGAGACCGACGGGTGCTGGCCACAGAAATTCGGAAGAACCGCACCAAATCGATGGGCCACAATAGCGAGGAGTTTCAACAGGCATCTGGGAGTGTTCTTTCGATGAATACCATCCGTAAGGAAGCCCATCTGCTCGGTTATCATGGACGTGTTGTCGCCGACAAGCCTTTGATCACCAAGTCCAATAGCGCTGCTCGGCTAACGTGGTGCAAAGAACGTCGACAGTGGACCGTTGAACAGTAAAAACAGGTTCTCTGGAGCGATGAATCAAGGTTCACCCTCTACCGTTCGGATGGCAGGGTCTGGGTTTGGCGTCTGCCTGGAGAACGCCTCCTGCCGGAATGTTTTGTGCCAACTGTGAAGTTCAGCGGTCGTGGAATTATGCTATGGGGCTGTTTCTCCTGGTATGGCACGGGACCCTTGGTCGTTATTCCTGGTAGACTCAACGCCGAGACCTACTGCACCATTTTGGATGACCATGCGCTTCCTACGTTGTGGCAGTTTTACGGGGTGGACCCATGTTACTTTCAGGATGACAATGTCACCTGTCATGTTGCGAGGTCCACCATGGCTTGGTATGGTAACAATGGGGTTAGTCGAATGGACTGGCCTGCGCAGAGCCCGGAGCTTAACCCTATCGAACACCTCTGGGACGAGTTGGAGCATCAACTTAAGGGGTGCCTCCACCGTCCGAAATCGGTAAAGGAACTAACCTGTCATCTCTAAGCCGAGTGGAAGAAAACACCGCTAGCCGTCGTACAACGCCTGGTTGAGAGTATTTTTTTTTTTTTTTTTTTTTTTTTGATTGGAGGTTTAACGACCACCGTGAGCAACTCAATGGGCTATAAGCAGTCGCCCGTCCCTAATTTAGGGTCACTGGTTCCAGGGAAGGGAGAGAGCCAGTGCCGTAAGACAAACACAACATCCATGCCTCACCGGGATTCGAACCCGGACCCCTTACGGACGAATGATCAGAGGCCAACGCCTTAGACCACTGCGCCACCGGGGCGGTCTGGTTGAGAGTATGTCCCGGTGGGTCGCAGCTGTAATCGCCGCTCGTGGAGGCTCCACCACCTATTGAAGGTGAATAAACTTCGTTTTCCTTTGCTATCACAGGTGTCCAATTACTTGTTGGTAGATAGTGTATGACTGCATGCCAAAGAATGAATCAGTAGAGAATACCAAAAATAATAGGATTGCATACTTTCTGTAAAACGAATCAGTTTTTCATCATGGCACAATTCGTAATGCAAATCTAAAATAAGACTTATTTTGCCTCAGATTTTAAATTTTGCGTCGAATTTTGGGTTTCAAAATAAATGAAAATATTTTGCCATTTCTGACAATTTCACTCATCCCTTACCAGTCTTTTCTTGAATACATTGCAACAATTTTCAATTAATATTAGGACATAGTTGAAACAACATAAATTTTATTGAAAACCTTTGCGCTGCCTCGGGAGCGCAGTGGTCTAAGCGCTGGCTTCTGGTCATTCGTCCGTGATGGGTCCGTGTTTGAATATGGGTGAGGTATGGATGTTGTGTTTGTCTTATGGCACTGTCTGTGGATATTGCTGCTGGACGAGGCGATCCTCAACCAGACTCGTGGAGACAAATCGAGGTGATCTTTTGTAAATACCGTGTCTCTATGCTTACAGCACGACTGATTCCGAATGACTAGTGAAAATGTGAAAATCTATGATAGTGAAAATCTTCCAAATACGTGAAGACAATGTGAATAGACAAAGTCATAGCTCTTTCCACGTTTTCTTTAATTAACACACAGCAACCGAAAAATTGTTATCCTGACACCGCTGGGATCTTACGCCAGATCTCTCGATAACTGGCCGAGTGCGCCTTACGCTACGGAGGCCAACAATCCACGGCGCCATGTGTGTTTATCTGTCAGCATCTGACTTCACAAATCCGTAGAGATGATTTCAGCAACTGAGACTATAACGAAGTGAATTTCTCCGTCATTTTTATCCGCGCCAGGATTCGAACCCGGGTCCACTCATTCCGGAATAAGTTGCTCTACCAATTGAGCTACGCGGACATTTTATTCTGATTCCTATCTGCCTTTATGTCGTGTGCGTCCTTCTGGCAGGTACGTCACATCTCCTGGTACGTTACATCATCTCCCCTTTATTTTTTTATTTTTTTTTTTTTCGAAGTGCTGTAGAAAGGATTCTCTTATTTTTTTTTTTTTTTTTTTTTTTTGATTGGAGGTTTTACGACCACCGTGAGCAACTCAATGGGCTATAAGCAGTCGCCCGTCCCTAATTTAGGGTCACTGGTTCCAGGGAAGGGAGAGAGCCAGTGCCGTAAGACAAACACAACATCCATGCCTGACCGGGATTCGAACCCGGACCCCTTACGGACGAATGATCAGTGGCCAACGCCTTAGACCACTGCGCCACCGGGGCGGCCTTATTTTTCCTATCTCGCGGTGTGGAAATAACATCACACCATTGCGAGATTGTGAACGGTCGGGTCATCCGGATAGTTCGGGCGCCATTATAACGAAGTGAATTTCTCCGTCATTTTTATCCGCGCCAGGATTCGAACCCGGGTCCACTCCTTCCGGAATAAGTTGCTCTACCAATTGAGCTACGCGGACATTTTATTCTGATTCCTATCTGCCTTTATGTCGTGTGCGTCCTTCTGGCAGGTACGTCACATCTCCTGGTACGTTACAAGACGTCTCCATCTTGTGGGGATTAACGGCACAAGATATTAAATTATAGCTAAAAAATCCAAAGGGAATAAGTGAGGAGCTATTACGGGGTGGAGTACGAATGCACCCGATGAAAATCCTACCAGGAGTTTGTCTTCCGAAGATCCTTGTAGTCCCCAGGAGAACCGATGAAGCGCTTGTTGGTAGTTCCACGAACTGCAAGTTGGTACTTCCGTTAAGAGCAGAGTGGTGTAATCTTGGCAAAAATCGCAATTCTTTGCTTTAGTGACAAGAAAGGGAAGCGTATATCGGAAAATTCGGAAATCACTAGAGGAACTTTAGGGAGATTGAGTGGCTCTTAAAGGGGCCTGTTTTGAGATAAGTAAATTCCTCTAATTCCTGAAGATAAAAAGGCACCTGAATGGATGTCTATCCAAACATGGGGAAAATTATATGTTTACTAATTTAATTACGAGAAGTTTGTACAGTGAAAAGGTAGTTAATTTCCTAGGGAAATAAGAAGTCAGTGGAGGTTGTCACCTCCTGAGTTACTGCCTTACAAAATGATGATAACTTCAGACATGGAACGAGAAATGAGTAGTGGTGAATAAGAAACACTATGGGAAAGTGGAACACATGTACAGTAGGTAGTCGAAAGATTTTTCTGAGAATTGGGATTCGTAATATTCTAAGTTATTGCAGCATAGTGAATGGAATCAGAAATTGTTTAGTTCAGGAAATCACAGAAAATCAAAGTAGGCCCTGAAAGTGGCCTTTTTTCAGGAGAGTGTGATGTGGAGGAGGTTATAATTACATGTTTTTTTAAGGAAGTCTGAGATTATCTTTTGGGTGTCTTGGGGAGATCTTATGATTTTTAGAGAGATAGTAGTCAAGGAAGAGATTGTAGTATGAATTTAGGTCTATTTTTTGAATTAAATGTATGTTGTGTTCGTTGATAGCTTGCAATTGTGGATTGAGGTGATTTTTAAATTTTTCCTAGAATTTTTCGAAGTGTGACCCCAATGCTTTGGTTGATGAAAGGAAGTTGTAGTTTGTAACCGTAGCAACAAAATTGGGCTACTTTTAAATAGCGGTTTCATTGGTGATAGCGTCACTGTATTGTCCGTATCATGCACATGCATAACAATACGTGAACTATTCAACGCATTAAAATGACGTTGCAAAGTTCATCCGCCAGAGGTGTACAATTTTTATGTGCATTGAAATATCCTCTCCGAACGCCCAGAATATGCACAAAACGGTTGGATTTTGCATCAAGAAAATAAACCTGCACATCATGCTTTGCAAAGAACCCAACTGCCAGTGGATGTATTTTCCAGAATCGGGCGCCAATGTGATAAAGCGTAAACTAACGCGCTCGGCTGGATATCGAGAGATCTGGTATTCGGAATCCGAGCGGTGACCGGATAACAATTTTTCGGTTGCTATGTGTTGATAAAACGTGGAAAGAGCGATCGATGTCTTTGTTTATTCACTAACGCCACGTATTTGGAGGATTTTTACTTTGGATCTCGCCCCTTTGGATTTAACTGCTATAAGTAATATATAGCCAGTGCCGGTAATGCCCACCATATGGAGACGTCTCAGTAGCTGAGCCCATCTTAGGGATTTATGATGTCAGAAGCTGACAGAAAAACACACATAGCACCGTTGATTGTCGGTCACCGTAGCGTAAGGCTAACACGCTCGGCTAGATATCGAGAGATCTGGGATTCGGATCCCCAGCGGTGACCGGATAACAATTTTTCGGTTGCTATGTGATTATAAAACGTGGAAAGAGCGATGTCTTTGTTTATTCACTGACATTGAGACTACCAATTCTGTATTCAGGTATTTGGAACATTTTCGCTTTGTGCTTTGCTTACCCATCAGGTTATCCAAGATCTAGGCATCGAAATAATGGCGTGCCCTCCGTATTCAACTGACCTAGCACAGTGTGACTTCGACCTATTTCCTGAAGTGAAAAAACAACTTCGTGGACGTCGGTTTTCATCAAATATTGAACTGAATATTGTGATAGGTATCCTGAACCACATATCGAGGAAGATCTTCGAACACATGTGAAAACACAAGTTTGTCAGCAACGAGCATCGAATCCGTGTCCCTTCACTCTGGAGTAAGTCGCTCTCCCAACTGAGCTACGTGAACAGATCTGTCTCGCTGCAGATCTGTCGTCTTGGCACATGTTTTCACCTCTGTAGTACGCCACATCATCTCCCTTTTAAATTTTTTTTGAAGCGAAGTAGGAATTTTTCATTAATTCCAAACGATATGTGGAACAAACATCACACATTTTTCGAAGAACCCAACGGCCAGGGGGTCCATTTTCCACAATCGGGCGCCAATGTCCCCTCACTCCGGAGCAAGCCGCTCTCCCAACTGAGCTACGCGGACAGAATCTGTCTCGCTGCAGATTTGTCGTATTGACACATGTTTTCACCTCTGTAGTACGTCACACACACCTTTTGGAAGTGGATAGAAACGTGGGACTGGTGCAGAGGAGAATAGGTAGAGGGATAATACTTCGAAAGTATGTAAGTGTAAGTATGTTTACTGCATTACACTTCTGCCCCATGTAAAATCAGTCTCGTTACTGTTTGAACGAAACTGGTGTTTCCAGGAAAGGAAGAAAATTCTGTTAGAATAATCCAAGCATCCATGTTTTGTCGGGATTATAGTAAAATCCAGGACCAGCAGTTCGTTTAGAGTAATTAGAAACCCACGCCCTCCTAAACTCGATTATATGGAAAATCAGTCTTCCATTATCATGGAAAATTCGTCTTTCGTACCCACCCATATTTTTTGAGAGGCATCTTATTAATCGGGTACTGGGTAAATATTCACTGAGTGGGTTACTTTATTAGCTACATCCGCATATAACGGTGTTTAAAGGAACATTTATTTATAGTTGGTGTAACTATTATTAAAATGACAGAAGAAAAGAATGATTGCAAAATCTATGAATGAATGGTTACCACATTTAAAGAACATAGAAATCAGTTATCTCTGGCACTCACTCTGTTCCCAAATTTTTTTAAAATGTGGCAGAAGATAACAAATTCCACGCCTGAGTGATTTCAATTATATGTGGAAGGAAATTTTCAAAGTTTGTCCCACGTTGGGTCAAAATCCCACCCAATGGGAGATATTGGTCTCAAACGTCTAGAGAAGTAGACATGTGGGGCTGCAGTTTAATCACCGTACCTGTAGTTTACCCTTTCAAAATTTCAGCTACGTATCTGCTAAACTCTCCCTGGAGAGAGAGAGAGAGAGAGAGAGAGAGAGAGAGAGAGAGAGAGCTGCAGATCGGTCATTCGATACTGGGAAATAGTGATTCCAAAGCTCTAGCGGACCATTTGACTTGTCTTTACGTATTCTCAAACTTGATTTTGACCATTGAGATTACCAATTCTGCTACTTACTACACTGCTGGCCACCCAAAATGCAACACCAAGAAGGACACGAGATAGCAAAGCCAGATTTGCTGGACACATAACAACAGATACAAAGATGAAACGATTGAGCTTACAGGCCCGTGCGACTCGCGGAAAATGCAGACATCAGAAGTTCGTGTGGCCCCCCATGCTGGAAATAACGGTCGCTACACGCCGCGGCATCGAAAGAAAGAGGCTTTGGATGTGGGCTTGGGGTATGTCGGTCCAGGCTGCTTCGACACGTTGCCACAGTTCATCAGGCGTAGCCGCTGGTGGTGCTTGCCGGACCACTCGGTTGCCGATCAGCGACCATACGTGTTCGATGGGCGACATATCGGTAGAACAGACGGGCCACGGCAGCAGTGACACCTGGTGGGCCGTGAAGAATTATTGCACGATGCGTGCCACGTGCGGGCGCGCATTGTCCTGTTGAAACGTGGCCGCTGGCAGGTCCCGCAGGTAAGGGATCACTACAGGCTCCAAAACGTCGGAGATGTAGCGGTGGCTGTTAAGTGTACCGGCGATGCGTACCAGAGGGGTGCGGGTGTCATATCCAATTGCGCCCCAAACCATAACGCCAGGCGACGGACCGGTTTGGCGATGCATAATGTAGGCGCCATACAGTCTCTCGCCGAGGTGCCGCCACACACCGATCTGACCATCGTGGTGCTGCAGGCAGAAGCGGGATTCGTCGGAGAAGACAATGTCGTGCCATTCCGTAGTCCAGGTGCGGCGTTCAACGGCCCACTGCCGCCGCAGTCGCCGGTGGTGTAACGTCAATGGTAATCGGAGCAATGGGCACCGTGCGACAAGTCCCCGCTCCTGTAGACGACGTCGAACGGTACGTGCTGACACAGGTTGTTGCGCAACACACCCTAATTCCTGCGCTAACGTTCGTGATGTTGCGGTGCGAGCCGTCAATGCCCGCCGCACAACATGCCGATCCTCTCGTTCGGTGGTGTGCTGCGGCTGCCGCAATCGCTCACGTCGGTCCGTCCGTCCCTCCTGCCCCCACCGAATCTATACTCGCCTCACTGTGGCTGGATGTCGTCCCACACGGGCGCCGATGTCTCGGTACGATAAACCGCTTTCGCGATAAGCCACTATTCGTCCTCTGTCGAACTCCGAAACGTGCTGGAATGACTTCCGTATTCTGCGACGAGGCATCAGGAAGCTTCCCACGCACAGGTCTGGCAACACAACACACTTCCACTATTTACACCCCGCCTTCTGTGCACCCTTCTTATAGTGCTTCTCGGTGGCGTGCCGGGCGCACGTGATTTGAATATGCCCTGCAATGCTAATCGTTTCCATGTCCTCTTGCGGCCGACGCATGCTGCGAATTCCAGGCCAATCGGATGCTTCCTTTTTGGTGTTGCATTTTGGGTGGCCAGCAGTGTAAATTTAAAATATGCATAATATTAATCACAATGTGTTTTTTGGTAATTCAATAGCACCTTCATCACCTTTTAGTGATCTGTTCTTTTTTTCACATTTCAGGATGAATACGTATCAAAAACATTTAATCCTTGGCTCTTTCTCATAATTATTCTGCAAAAGTCTTATATGTAATAAACTGGTGTTTCTATATAAAGCTCATTATAAATATGTGCTATTTTATGAAGGTTTTCGTTGATTTAAAAGTGTTTGTTCTGAACTTACAGACTTCTAAAAGAAATATTGAATTAAGAAACAATAACGATGAGACCAGGGGATCTATCAAGAAAGAATCGGTTTCCACACAAACTAGCAGCGCGGAAAATGTAAGAATATTTTCATGCTTCCTAATTAAATAATTTTAGTAATACTAGTACTCGAATACATTAGCATGCTATAGTGTTTGTTATCTTACTCATTTTGAACAAGAATTCTAAATTGTATTTGTTGTATGGATGGTATTCTTTCGATTTGGAAAATTGCTCATAAAACAGTTATAAAGAAAATGCGAACATAACGTTGTTTGAGCTAATTAGGAATGCAACAAAGATACACCGGTGGAAATGTTAAGAAGTTAGTAAAATCACCCAATGCATTGATTATAATACGCTTTCCAACATACCAGACATCATTATTCAAATTATGAGGATAATGGCTGTGGAATAAATCTCGGTCCTGTGACCTGACCTTAGATCTCATTTCGATGACATTCTACAGAACCGGTTCAGTATACCTCCGAAATAACATGATAAAGTTTTGTCGCAATGGAAGCATTTTTACCTACGTTATGATGCATAAGGGCTATGGAATAGATCCGCTCCTGTGTCCTAACTTTTGACCCCATTTCGCCTATTTTCAATAGGATTCGATAACCCCATTTTACCCATTTTATAGGCAGGTCCCTACAACATACTAACATTTCATCCCATTCGAAGAATTTCTACGTAAGTTATGACGCATAATGGCGATGGAAGTGATTCCGCTCCTATGTCCTGACCTTTGACCCCATTTCGCCCATTTTTAATAGGGGTTGTCCCCAGGTAGTCCCCTACCACATACTAAAATTTATTCGAAATCGAACCTTTTTTACGTTAGTTATGACGCATAAGAGCAGTGGAATGAATCCCGCTCCTATGTCCTAACCTTTGACCCCATTTCGTTCACTTTCAATAGGATTCCTTCCCAAGTGATCCCCTTTGACATACTAAAAGTTCATCGAAATCGAACGATTTTTACGCGAGGTATCGTGCGGCCGGACATACACACACAACGCGTGACGTAATGAGGCAGATGGGAATCGCGACCATCTGCTCGAAAGAGTGTGACGTCATAAAACTTTAATAGGATCCACACACAACGCGTGATGTAATGAGACAGATGACGTGACTGCGCGCCAACATCTCAAGCGCGAGATTGTGACGTCATAAGATTTCTAAGCATGGGCAACATTAATGGGACGACGCCATGACACTAAAAACGTGGTAATTCGAGGTGGTTATTTAACCCACTAAGCGAATTTTTCTGAAGTCGAGATCTAGCTAAATCGATTTTTAGTACCAGAAAATGGTAGGTTAACGACTTTCATCAAAATCCTTAGAGCCGTTTTCAAAATAAAATTTGCATACATACAAGAATTGCTCCTTTAATAGCATGGGATAAGGGCGATGGAATGGATCCCGATCCTCTGTCCTGACCTTTGACCCCGTTTCGTCCATTTTCAATAGGGTTAGTCCCCAGGTGGTCCCCTACCGCATACTAAAATTTTATCGAAATCGAACCATTTTTATGCACGTTATGACGCATAAGGGCAATAGAAGTCATCCCACTCCTATGTCCTGACCTTTGACCCCACTTCACCCATTTTCAATAGGGTTGATTCCCAGGTGGTCCCCTACAATATGCTAAAATTTCATCGACATCGAACCATATTTACGCAAGTTATGACGCATAATGGCAATGGAATGGATCCCGCTTCTATGCCGTGACCTTTGACCCCATTTCGTCCATTTTAACAGGATTCGTCCCCAGGTGGTCCTCTACCACATACTAACATTTCATCGAAATCGAACCGTTTTTACGCGAGTTATCGTGCCGACAGACGGACGGACAAAGCTGGAGCATATACGCTTCTTCAACCTACGGTTGGAAAGCGTAAAAAAGAAAATTAAATACTTCATTTGCATCTATGAGATTATGTCGTAGCAACAACTTGTTAAGAAAGAAAAGTGATTACACATGTAAAGTGATTCGATGCTTATTTTACCTTTTAATGCGTATTACAGTGTACAGAAGGCTTATTTTAATAAGGTTCCTCCAGCAGCAATACAAGCTTCCAATCTGGCATGCAATCTGACGTACAAATGCTGGATATCACGCTGGGGGATAACATACCATGCGCTTTCAACTTGGACGCTTAATTCAGAGATGGTCGCTGCCTGCCGTGGTCGCCGGAAGAGCCTTTGTCCGACCCAGTCCCACACATGCTCGATTGGAAACAAGTCCGGAGAGAGTGCTGGCCAAGGGAGTTAATGCACAGCCTGAAAAGCATGTTGAGTTGCCCGGGTGGAGTGTGGGAGGGCGTTATCTGCTGAAATATCGCATCGGGGATCGCACTCAAAAATGGCAGGACGACAGGCTGCACGATGTCGCTGACGTGCGTACTGTTTGTTATTCAGTGTACCTGGTACAAACACCACACTCGTACGAGAGTGATAGTTAATCGCTCCCCACAACATGATGCCTGGCGTAGGGCCTGTATGTCGTTGGCGGATGCACGATGGTAGAAGCCGCTTACCTTGTCGCCTTCGAACGCGTACACGACCGTCAGACGCTCCCAAGCAGAATCGGCTTTCATCACTGTAGACCACTGACCGCCATTCTTCCCTCCAATGAACTCGTTCTTGACACCACCGCAAACGTGCTCGACGGTGACCAGGGATCAGTAGTAACCGTGCCAGCAGCACGCGTGCCCATAGTCCTGCTTCCAACAAACGGTTCTGTCTCGTTCTGGTAGATACCCTTGGTATGACATGGGATCGAGTTTGTGACGCCGCAGCCATCCGCTCCGCCAACGCCCTCCTCCTGATACGCCGATCCTCCCGTGTATCCATAACTCTGTGTTGTCCGGAACCACGCCTGTGAGCATGCGAATGCTCCTTTGACCACCGACGCTACCATCTTACCACAGCCGATACCTCCCAGTCGGTTCGCAAGTCGACGGAACGACCAACCTCTTTCCCGCAGACCCACTGTACGGCCTCGCTCGAACTCCGATAACTGAACAAATGTTGCGCCCCTACGTTGTCCAGAAACGGCAGCTTCTTCAACGAGCACCGAACAACACGACACCAGACGAATGACTTCATTCTGCACGCCCTAGTCCTTACATACGCGCTGTGTACATTTGCATGTTGTCGTTCTCAGTGACGTCATTGTTTCATTCAATGACATTCTATCTAGGATCACAGTTTCTGCTGCCCTTAACAATTAACATATTATAATATGACGTTCCTATCGGCATTCCTTCTGGGTGTTCTTTTTTCACTTTCCGGCAGGGTAGTTAAGTAAGATTTCTAAGAAAGCACACCGAAGAATAAGATAGCCGTAACGCACTCTGTTTGCCGATCGCTCATAAAAATATAAAATAGGATAAAAGGAAACGTAGGCTTATTATACTGAAGCTATCTACCGTCGAAGTGACGAAACGAACATGCGC
The DNA here is from genome assembly GCA_039090855.1 of Macrothele yani. Classification (NCBI taxonomy): domain Eukaryota; kingdom Metazoa; phylum Arthropoda; class Arachnida; order Araneae; family Macrothelidae; genus Macrothele; species Macrothele yani. The sequence goes on from CM076996.1 coordinate 125,520,879, forward strand.
AAGGAATCGTGGTACGCCCTTGTATTCGAATACGTGCGTAGGGAAATATAAATAACAAACAGCAGGAATCGATTATTGCAAGCAAAATCATACAGCAGGACGGAGTTCAAAAGCGCGCTAAAAAAATTATACAGTTTTGGAGTGCAGAAATATAACTCGTGAAAGGCTAAAGACCTATGGTGCGTACGCGCAATTGTTGATTTAGCAACCTTGAAGAAGGAGAGCCGTCCCGGCGTGTCAGAGTGGTTAGAAGCCAAGGCTTCTAACCTTGGCTTCTAACCACTCTGACACTAACGTGGGCACGGGCTTCAGTACTGGCTGAGTCATGACTGGTGTGCCCATCTGATGGCAATGGCGTAGGCTCTGTCCCTTCCCTTAAACTAGTGCCCACAAAGTAAGGACAGGGTGATAGTCTGAAGGGGCGACATCTGGGGAATAGGCCGGATGTGGAAGGACCTTCCACTTCATGTTTTGAAATGCCATTTTGGTTATGTATGCACTGTAAGGGCGTGCACTGTCATGATGAGGAAGGACACCATGGCGCCGATGTAGCCATTTCTGCTGAATTGCTCTCTTCACACGAAGGAATTGCTCACAATAGAGTGCAACATTGATGGCCCGATTCCTCGGCAGCATTTCCCAGTGAATAATGCCTTCCATGTCCCACCGGACACACAACATGATCTTCGCAGGATGAAGGTCATGTGTTGGACGTGGTGTGGGCGTCTTGTTTGGGCTTAACCATTCCCTCCGATGCCTGAAATTCACATACAGGCACACTTTTCATCTTCAGTAACAATAGGTGACAGAAAGGGTATGTGTTGCTCAGAACGTCCGCGATAACGGGCGAGCAAGGAACCACATATGGCAACACGCTGATTCTTGTTGTCCTCGGTGAGAGCGTGAGGCACCCAAGACCCCAATTCCGGACCTTTCCCATACGTTCCAGGTGTCGCACCACTGTGGCCTGATCACAGTCCATCTCAGTGGCCAATTTGCGTGCGGTTTGACGTGGGTCCAAGTGGATGAGATGGTTCAAACGATCTTCATCAAAGTGAGATGGATGACCTGAGTGTGGAGAGTCGTTGAGATCAAAATTGCCACCTCGAAACCGCTCAAACAATTTCCGGACTGTCCTCGGAGCAATAGCATCCTCCCCATACACAGCAGAAATTTGTCGAGTAGCCTCGGTGGCAGAGGATCTCTTGTTAAACTCGTAGAGGAGCAGATGTCGGAAATGTTCACTCCTCTCTACTTGACACTCCATATACGTCCTGACCTGAAAACCAAAAAAAAAAAAAAAAAGAAAACATTAGCCACATTCACACCACACAATATAATTTAGATACACGACATTACTGGCTACATTTTGATGTACAACTGGCCATCTGCACCGTCACTAGTGACCTGGGAAACACTCCTGAAATAAAACGGCATGAGCTTATGCATCAACCCCATACATTTGGAGAGAGGCGGGAACCGTTGTTTCATTTATTAAATTACTTGCATGAGGTCACTGGAGACCTTATTTGCCTGTTAGAGCTGATTAAGCAGCAAAAGGTTAAGAACCCTTGGTCTACTCGGAATGTAATGTCGTTGATGTAGTGTGAGTACGATTCTGTCATTGTCAGTATTTTCCAGTGATTCTTGAAATTTCCCAAAATGTGTGGTCCTCTCCTTAGAATTATGCTACTTGTATTTTCCGGGATACCCAGGCCGATGCCACTCAGGTGTGCAAGTTTTTATGGCACTGTACGTGAGTGCATTTTGCTTAAATACCACAGTTTAGAGAGCGTTGTTACTTTTCATAGTGCACACCGATGAGCCAGTGCATTATGACCACCCCCAGAGTAGAGAAGTGAGCGCGCCAGGAGACCGAACGGTGGCGCGGGTGTAGTTCACACAGCAGTATATATACAACCCGAGGACCAGCTTTCGGTTAGTAGAGTGTTCGGAATCAGAATGGGAAAAGCTGCCGATTTATCGGAGTTTGATAAGGGAGAAATCGTGATGGCACGGCCCCTCGGAACTACGATCTCTGAAGCGGCAAGGCTTGTGAGTTGCTCACGTGCCGCTGTAGTGAGTACGTATCAAAAGTGGTGCACAGATATGCAAAACGACGAACCGTCGTCCAGTCGTGTGTCGTCCGCAGCTCATTGATGCCAGAAGGGAGCGGAGACTGTCGCGCATTGTTCACAGCGACCGCACGGCCACAGTGCGACAAATCACCCGCAGCTACAACAGTGGTGATCAGGGCAATGTGTCACAGCACACAGTTCATCTCAGCCTTCTGCGCATGGGACTGCGCAGCCGAAGAGACAGCCGGGTTCTCATGCTCACTGCACTTCATCGCCGACAACGCACGAAATGGGCGCATGATCATCGAGATTTGATCCTGGTTGATTGGAAGAAAGTGGCTGGGTCTGATGAATCAATATTCCTGGCAAATCACGTAGACGGCCTAGAGCGGATACGCCGATTACCAACGGAGGCTATTGCACTTGGATGCACTGTTGGGCGGAAACAGGCCGGTATTATGCTGTGTGCGGTGATTTTTGGTACACTTTGGGCCCCATTATCCCAATAGCATAATTCCTTACAGCTGTCAGGTATCTGAACAACGTTGCGGATCAAGTTTACCCATTCATGACAGCTGTGTTCCCTGCTGGTGATGGCCATTACCAACAGGATAATGCGCCATGCCACACTGCCAGAAACGTCAAGGAGTGGTTCGAGGACATGGCTGGTGACTTTTAGTGGCCTCCAAATTCACCTGACATGAATGCAATCGAACATTTGTGGTTCGATTTGGAAAAACGAGTTCGAGCTAAATCACCACCACCCCGAAATGTACGGGAACTGGAGGACCTGCTGTTGACATTATGGTACCAGATACCCCAAGATACCTACAGCCACCTCATCGAATCGATGCCTCGCCGAGTAGCCGCTGTTTTGCGGGCTGAAAGAAGTCCAACAGCTTATTAAGTAGGTGGTCATAATGTAATGGGTCATCGCTGTAAACTCGTTTATGATTTCCATAATCCGCTTGGCTAAAGGAAGTGGCCAAAAGAAAACTTTTTAATAGTATGTTTTTCGTTTTGCTTACAGAACTTGGATGTGTACCTGAATGTTCCGAAGCCTATAATGTGCACAGCTTCTACACAAACAAGCCCTACATCTTCACCAAGAGAAAACTGCCGAGTAAGTATAATTTTGTAAAATATCTACGATATATTGAGTACTTAGGGTATCGTCTATTCCATGAAAATACGGTGTGGTATTTTCTTACCTTGGAGTAGTATTATTTATTTTAACATACAGTACAGGTTATCTCTGTATGACACGGCACTGATGCTATCACTGTCTCAATTACCATAGTCTGTCGTATAAAGTTTGTATTGTTCGAAATGGGAATTCAACGTTTTGTCAATGAATAATGTGTTGATTTATTTACCTTTGTTTTTAGATCTCAGATATCAAAATTTTCGTATTACGTTAAAGATAGAATCCGGTGATTAAAACGAATCCGGCGTAGCGTTCTGTTTCCTTTTATAGTTGGGCCCAATCGCTTCCAAGTAACGTATGTTATGTTCCCTTTTATGTTTATAGGTTCTCTCACTTTCCCTGACGAAACAGTGGATCTAATTTTCAGTTTAGCCAACTTCCTTTGTCACAAGGTGGAGATCTTATAACCTCCAAACCAACAAGAAAAATGATAAAATAAAGTGAACGTAATGATATGTCACTTTGTCTATCTTTCCACTTGATATCTGATATTATTCAATTTCATTTTATATTGAAGTATTTCAAAAATGTTTTCAAAGTAACTTTACCTCAATGTTGGATATTTTAAAGAAATATCCAACATACACTACTGTTTGTGAAAATTGCAACACCAAGAAGGAACCATGCGATTCGAATGAAATTTATACCGGGTCCCCTCACTCAAGAACAATAGAACAATTTTTATCTCAAAAATTAAGTACCTTGTGAAGTCTCCGCGAGCTGCAATAAGTGCTTCTAGACGGCGTAGCATTGCATCGAAAAGTCGTTGGATGGTGTTCTGGGTAATTGCTTGCCAGGTGGTTGGTTGGTTGGTTGGTTGGTTGATTTTAGTGGAGCAAGGGCCAGATTTGGCCAAAGAGCGCCAGACAAAGAACTATCAGCTACAGATTTTTAAAAGCGTGGAAAATGATTAAGAGCAGACAGGCTTGGTAAAAGTTGGAAAAAAGGATGATGAAAGCCGGGAAGACAAGTTAGTTAATTGGGTTTATTTAAAAATTTATTAACTTACTATTATAATTATTATAATTTGTTTTTTATTTAACACAACTACACAAAGGATGAGTCACAGGAGGGGGACGAACCGTCACTCTCCTCCCCCACACACTCCAATGCAATGCTGGCCGAGGGCGGGGACGAACTGTCACTATCCTCCCCCTCATGTTCCTCTGCAATGTTCGTTGAGGCTGGGGACGAACTGTCACTCTCCTCCCCCCGATGTTCCTCTATAATGTTGGTTGAGGGTGGGGACCTCGCTGAGTCCGAGACAGTTGCAATGGTGGTCAGGTGGACCGCGACAGTTGGATGGACACTGCACACCTTTGCGGATTGAGGGCCGGGTCTTCCGCACGTGCAGGCTTTCTGCTGGGAACTGGAAGAGTTGGTCGTCTTCAAAAGAGAAGGCGCAGACTCAGCTATTCGAAAAACCTGGAGCTCGGGGAAATCCACCTGTGTCGCTTGTTCAGCTGTAGATCGCTTGGCAAGTGCGGCGAGAGCTACAGGGCGCGGAACAAAGGGCTGCACGGGTTGTGGCAGAGACTGACCTACTGCGGCAAAAGTACGCTGTCAGTTGTTGGGAATACCCAACTTGGCCTTGGCAGCAGGGTACAAGAGGCCTTCCAGGGTCTTGAGGCGCTGGATCGCCATCTCGTCCTTCCATTTCATACAGTTGCGGGAGTAAGCTGCATGGGCCTCACCGCAGTTAACACAGCAGGCCGCAGAAAAGCAACCTTCCCCGTCATGTGCACTGGAGCCACAATTTGCGCAACGAGCAGAACTCTTACAAAATCGTTGTGAATGCCCGTACCTCTGGCACCGGAAACAGCGCAGAGGACTGGGAATGTACGGGCGAACTCCACAGACCAAGTAGCCAGCCTTGATTTCGGTCGGAACTTTCGGGGAGTTAAAAGTCAAGATTACATTTTTAGACTTAATCAAGGAACCATCGCGCCGGAACATCATACGACGTGCAGCAATAACACCCTGATCTGCAAGTTCAGTCACCAATTCTTCCTCACTGCATGGCAAGAGATCAAACTCCGAAATAACACCCCGAGAGGTGTTAAGAAACGGGTGAGGTGCCACTTTGACAGGAATGCCTTGAAGACTAGTGAGTTGCATAAGAGTGTTACTCTGAGAAACACTGCAAGTTTGGACAAGCAGGTCCCCAGAGCGAAGCTTCCTCACAGACTTCAAGCGGCCAACCGCAGCTTCCAAAGCTTTAGAAATGAAAAAGGGAGATCTGGTGGACAGTCTCTCATTCGGATCGATGGATTCTACAAGTAAGTGTGTAGCATGCGTAGTCACAGCAATCGAGGGGAGACGACGCTTCGGAGCGACTGGTACAGCTACCGAAGAAGAGGTTCCACATTCTTGGTCCAGGTCAAGGTCTAAAGACCGTTTAAGGGTATGAGACTTGGTAGGTTGAGAAGACGAAGGAGAGTCGTTGTCAACGATCAGTTTCTCAGGTGACTTAAATCTGGAGTTTTTGTTCTTGTGTTTACCCATGCAAAAAAGGAGGAAGATTCGTCTGCAGACTACTCCACCCACCACCGAGCCCTACAAGGGAGAACTGGAGGTCTGCAAGCCAAGAAAATGACGCTGGACACAGTTCTGGAGCTTATACGTTGCAGATATAGTCCGTTGGCTGTGATCACACGCACTCGGTGGACACTTCGGCCTCCGGGTACCGTCATGCCAACGCCTTTGGCATGATCCCACAGCCCCCGGGCTTACCCTGCCGTGCTATACGACAAAAGCCGCTAAAGCCCTGCACACAACTTGGTACAAGACTTCTGACTAGAGGTGGGTTAGTTTCTAGCCTCCCGTTTACAGCGAAGCCGGGGTCGAAGATAAGTGTTGGTACACAGGAGGCACTTATCCGGTCTCCTGCGACCTCAGCCGCCAGACATCCCATTTCCGCCTCACGGGTCTCCGCACGCGGCAAACATGCAGGTAGGTCTAGCACCCAAACCAGCTAAAAGGAAAAAAAGAAATCCAAAGAAGACAAATCCTGGCAGGGAACCTAAACGGAATCTCAGCAACCTACGAACTGAGCGGTTAATATAAAACAGTTAGTGGTGGAGGGTAACAAAACCACAAGACCGGGGTGTTAGTACATAACGTGGTAGCGATTAGGTAGAGAATACAACACGGCAACTAGCCAGTGGAGAAAATAAATAAAAACAAAAAAGCGAGACACAAGACCAGCTCGGGATCGTGGGGCCGCGACTCCCCAACAGCTGGATGAACAGCCGTCCCTGCAAACACCAACAGCACCAAAATAAAAACAAGCGGTGGCATGACATCAGATGTTGACCAGTCACAAGGTCAGCTCGGGCCGTGGGGGCGCCGCTCCCCAAATAACTGGAAAACCAGTTATCCCCGTGCGGGGCTTGCCAGGTGGCATGTTTTGAGTCCACAGATCATTGGTACTGACCGCTGGAGGACTTGGATGGGCCAGTTGCCGAGTGACCAAATCTCAGACATGTTCAATAGACGATATGTCTGGCGAACGTGCAGGCCAGGAAAGAAGCGGTATTTGCTGTGCTGCGAAGTGGGCTTGAACATTCCTGGCAAGATGTGGTCGTGCTGGAATGTAGCGCCAGGAGTGCTCTGAAGGAAGGGTATGACTTCTGCCTGTACAATTTTCCTGATGCAGCACTCGCTGTTGAGATTGCCCTCAAGCCATAGCAGCCGAGATCGCGAATGGTACCCAATGGCATCCCACACCATCACACTTGGCGTTCGGCCCGTATGGCGCTCACCACAATACCGTTTAATGCGTATGCGGCCATTATGGTAGTTCAATTTGAATCGAGATTACTCCGAAAACACGACATATTGCCAATCAGCACACCATTGTCTGTATTGAAAACCACATTCCAGCGTGAGGCGTCCATGGCTGAGGGTCAAAAAGGATTCCGCCAACCAGTTCTCTGTGCAGCAGACGGCGTTGAACTGTGGAGGAAGACAATGCCACACCTGTTGCAGTGCTCCACTGCTGTGCTAAGACTTGCGAAGATGCGGAACGGTTCGTCACTGCGATGCGGACGAGGTGTCGGTCATCCCGCTGTGTCGTCACATTTCTCGGTCCAATGCCGGATTGTCGATGCACCTGGTTCTCCTCGGTCCATTGCCGCCATACGCGCATCACTGTAATGGCGTTATGTCCCGTCCGAGCCGCAATGTCGCGGTACAAAAATGCACCTTCACGCAGACCAATCACTCGTCCCCGTTCAACCTCTGTGGTATGGTGATACTGCGCCCTTCGTCGTCGCCAAGGAATTATTGAATCCTGGAGACACTTTTACAACTCGCTCTCCGCGAATCACTAGTGGTGTATCCTAAACAGCCCTCTCTTTATATCCCTCACTCGACTGTTCAAAGGGCGCTGCCGGGCTTAGACATGCGCAGTGATTCTGCACTTCTAATCATTTGCATGTCCTACCTTGCTCTTCACATCCTGTAAGTTTTACGTGATTACTATAATTCCTTCACGGTGTTGCAATTTTCATAAACAGTAAAAAAAATATCAAACAAGTCTATGGCCTTTTATCCTTGTGGTGGTTGATCTAAAACAGGTCCGCTAGTAAAACAAATGTCTGTGGACTTACCAAGTGCCCAGTTATAGAACTAATAGCGTAAAGGAGTAGAATGACCATTCTACTGGTTGTGATTGTACACAAGAGAAATACAGGCTACACACCGAAGAGCCAAAACATATGATTTACGCATCTTAATGCATATCGAAGCAACTGCAGGTAAACGACGGTACGCATGAACAGGTCATGAAACGGTATAAGTAACACCTGATACTAAGCTCTATAATGTACAAGTTTGTCCGCGCCGACATCGATTCCGGGTCCCCTCACTCAAGAGTAAGTCGCTCCCCCAACTGAGCTACGTGGACATGTGCTCTCACTGCTATCTGCAATCATCTCATGTGCTTCCTGCGGTGCAGCCCCCCCCCCGAAAGAGAGCAGAGAGCATGGCCCACGGGTCAGCCGGGACCATGTGTCGCTGTAGGCAGTCATCCCATGAAGAACGTGCATTTGAGAAATCCCGGACAATTTGGTGTGTGGAACGTAAACATCACACTGATTTATTTTTTCGAAGCACTGAAGAAGGGAGTCTCATTTTTCCTCTCTCGCCGTATGGAAAGTACATCACATCATTGCGAGAAACTTAACAGCAGGGTCATCCTGGAAGTTCGGGCGCCAATATAACGTACAAGTTTGTCCGCGCCGAACTTCGAAGCCGGGTCCCCTCACTCCGGAGTAAGTCGCTCTCACAACTACGCTAGACAGATATGTGCTCTCACTGCTATCTGCCTTTGTCTCATGTGCGTCCTGCGGTGCAGGCACGTCAGAGCTCTGTTAATCATAGTTATTCTCCTCTCTTCAGATAGGAAAGACAGCGGAATTCGACTTTGACAAGTGCCAAATCGTAATGGCCGGACTGCTGGAACAGATCATTTCCGAGACGCGAAGGCTCATGGGGTACTCGCGGTCAGCCGCTGTTAATACCTTCAAAAGTGGCCCGAGGAGGTAAAAACCAAGAACTGCCGGCAAAGGTGTGGGCCGACCACGGCTCGTCGATGCTAGAGGTGATTGAAGGTTATCCGTATGATACAAGTCAACAGAAGGGATACGGTGGCGCAACTCGCCGGTAATTTTAATGCTGGTGACGCGTGTCATGTGTCGCAACACACAGTGCATCAAACCCTGCTCAATATGGGGTTGCGTATCCACAGGACCCTCCGAGTGGCCCTACTAATCTCGGTTCGCCGACCCGGTGGCGCAGTGGTCTAAGCGATGGCCTCTGATCATTCGTCCGAAAGGGGTCCGAGTTCGAATCCCGGTGAGGCATGGATGTTGTGTTTGTCTTACGGCACTGGCTCTCTCCCTTCCCTGGAACCAGTGAGCCTAAATTAGGGACGGGCGACTGCTTAAAGCCTATTGAGTTGCTCACGGTGGTCGTTAAACCTTCAATAAAAAATCTCGGTTCACCGTCGGAAGCGCCTACAATAGGCTCCCGAAAGCTGGACCTTGAATGATTGGAAGAAGATCATGTGGTCGGAGGTATCCCGTTTCCTGTCGCACCATGTGAATGGCAGGGTACGTGTGCGTCGTTTACCTGGGGAAGTGTCAGCACCAGGATTAACTGTAGGGCAAAATGAAGCCGGTGGAGGAAGTGTAATGCTTTGGGCAATGTTCTGCTGTGAAACCCTGGGTCCAGTCGCTCACGTGAAGGAAACTATGACGTCCAACACCTACTTAAACACCATTGTGGACAACCTTTCATGGCAACGGCATTCTCCTGCAGTAATGCTTTCTTTCATTAGGAAAATGCGCCATGCTACAGTTGCTTGGATTGTTCCAGAATGGTTAGCGGAACATGAGGTAGACTTCCAGGTATTGCCCTGGCCTCTGAATTCCCCAGATATCAATCCAATCGAGCATCTGTGGTTTGTGTTGGGACAGTAAATCCTATCTGCGGCGGCTCAACAACGTAACTTACAAAAGTTATAGGCCATGGTGGTAATGTGTTGGTACCACATACCACAAGACATCTTTAGAATATTGTAGCATCCACGCTCGCCGGGTAATAGCTGTTTTTAGGGCACATGGAGGAATAACATCATATTAGACAGGTGGTCCTAATGTTTTGGCTCTCTCGATAAACATTCTCTTTCTTCTCGTGGATACTGTCCACTTAGGTTTATATGTCCTTTACCTCCAATACTTCATTCTTGGAAAATCTTTGTGGCATGTGGAAATACATATTTTCTGAGGCACTAAGAGTATCCATCCAACAAACTCTAGGCAGTACGACGTATTGTAAGTATAGGTACGTGGCGTGAACTTTCAGCAATCACCACGACATACTGAATTGCTATATGAAACATCACAGAGGATATTTTGTCAATATTTTGCCGTTTATCACTGAGGCCAAGACAGTTTGTTCACCTCAAGAAGAAACTGTCTTGGCCTCAGTGATAAACTGGAGTCCTTGTTTAAGTTCTATCTATCCAACCGGTCCCAGTCTGTTATTTATAAAAACTGTGTTTCTGATCCTTATGTTGCCATGTCTGGAATACCCCAAGGCTCTAATTTAGGACCACTTTTGTTTTCCACACACGTTAACGACCTTCCTTTTACACGGGGAGAGTCGAAAGTTTTGCAGTATTTGGATGATGGATCACTTTGTCTTCATCCGTACTTTTACAACGAAAGCTGACTAGCATTCAAAGTATAGGCCATCGTGTTAAACCAACTTTAGCCATCTGTCTGCCAGTTCTTCGATTCGGCGGCGGTACCAGTTCTTGTCCTTCGAGGCGAAGAACTCCTTCACCCCAGCTGCCACCTCGTCCTAGTTGTTCAAGTGCCACCTGTGAAGGAAGTAGTGGGCCATGGACCGGAACAGGTAATAATCCGACGGGGCAAGATCCGGACTATATGCTGGGTGTGACATCAGTTCCATGTCCTCACGTTCCAGGAGTTTTGCTCGGGTAGTTCTTTTTTTTTTTTTTTTTTTTGATTGGAGGTTTAACGACCACCGTGAGCAACTCAATGGGCTATAAGCAGTCGCCCGTCCCTAATTTAGGGTCACTGGTTCCAGGGAAGGGAGAGAGCCAGTGCCGTAAGACAAACACAACATCCATGCCTCACCGGGATTCAAACCCGGACCCCGTTCGGACGAATGATCAGAGGCCATCGCTTAGACCACTGCGCCACCGGGGCGGCGCTCGGGTAGTTCTCGCGGTATGACGCCGAACGTTGTCCTGCTGTAGGAGAGTGCGCTTTCTGTTCACCAGTGCCGAATACTTCTCCTCCAAAACGGTATACATCCGCTCCAGATGTTCAGGGTAGAAATTGGCGTTGATGATCCTACCGTCTTGAACAAATTCGTAATGGATTATCCCCTCAAAATTCCATCAGATGCAGAGCATCACCTTGGGCTCGAAGCACCCACGTTTGGCAACAGGTTCAGGAAGCTCGCCCGGGCTCAACCACTGCCGTTGTGTGTTAGGATTACGGAAATAGACCCACTTTTCATCGCACGTAATTCTCTTGATGAAACGTACATCGCGCGGGTTTTCTAGTAGTTTCGTGCGCGCACACTTCCACTCGGCGGTTTTCGGATATTATCAGGCGAGCTGGCGCCAGTTCGTGAGGGACAAATGCGGCAGCTCCTGTAGACTTTGCCAAGGTCCTGAAGGGGAGGAACCACGGTGGTTCTGTGATATGCCCAGCTCGCCTGATAATATCCGAGAGCTGGTTGTCGGATTTGCCTCTACGTCCGGTCCGCGGCCTATCTGACCTTGGCTCATCGTCGAGGTTTCTGTCCCCTGAGCAAAATTTCTTGAATCATCTGGTTGCGGTGCTGGTCCATGGTGCTGTTGTCCACGGAACCTTTCGCATGACAAATGTTTCGTGTTGCTTGAGAAGCGTTATGGCCGAGTTCAAACTCGTAAAGCAAAAGTTCCCGAATTAGCCGGTTGTGGCTGTTCATCTTTCAGGCGTCCCAACCACAGACAGAACGACGTCATGCAATGCTGTTCACAGCAACGACTACCACTTTATATCCCTTTCGGCTGACTGCAGTGTGCTACTTGAACTAGTTTAAACACGTGACATACCCGCCGTAACACGAGCGTTTATTCAAAAATTTGCAAAACTTTCGATTCACCTTATGTATCTTTATACCTAATACCTTTACTCAGAAAGGTAAGGGGGTATTCGTTTAAAGTTCAAACTGCAGACATGTGTTACTATCACCTAATTTCTGAATGTGGAATTCGTATATTTTTCACGTATTCATTGAATATTTTACTTTACTAACATTGAATGATGATGCAGTGAATGTTTTTTGTTGTCGTTTCAGCATCATCGCCATAGTTCAAGTCCTGAAACACTGTTTGTCCAGCAAACAATTAAAAGCGAAAGCTCCGGGCACCATATTAGTTTGCACCATTCCCAAGACTCCGGCTACCGTAATGAGTGGCATAGCCCATCCACACTTGATTCATCAGCATCAGCAGGTCGCAGGTAATACAACTTAGTGGTAAATGGTCAGTATTTGTTTGAGGCTAAATATTAGGGATTCGATTGTTATATCAAAGTTGAATTATGTCTGAAAGAAGCTGAGAGAACGCAAGGGTAATATAAGAAGTTTAAAGTTCTCTGCATTCGGTTGCAAATACTCTGCCAAATGATATAGGCAAGCACCTGTTTGCGTGTAGGAATAACAAACGTGACTATAATTGCAACTACATGATTCAAAGCCATCACCTAGCGCGCATGCTCTGCCGAGAGCCATTCTCAGGTATCGAATTGTTCGTGCCATTAGAAATCAATGTAGTGCCTTCTGAGATAAACGTCAAATGCCTTCCACACATATACACATAGTGAGGTCAAAAAGTTCCAAGACTAGCGCTCAAACAGATGGGAGTACGCCGATGCGCGAGCAGCGGTCGAGTGTAGTGACTTTCATGAGTCATTTTGCCGAGTGGCGTCGTTCTGTGAACATCAGGAGCTGTGCTACACGATATTTGGTGACCACGTGCAGAATACAGCTGAGATTCCGGTATGGAGTGCAAACTAGAGCAGCGAGCGAACATCAAATTCTGTAAATTCGGAACGGAGACGCATGGAATGTTGCGGCAGGCTTATGGCAATGAAGCAATGAGTCGTGCGAGATGTTTTGAGCAGCACTCGCGCTTCAAGAGCGGCAGAACGGCACTGGAAGACGACGAGAGGTCAGGGCGACCGTCCACGAGCAAACCCCCAAACATGTGGACAAAATTAGGGAACTATTGCATGAGGATCGTCGGAGAACTATTCAAGACATTGCTACCATCGTCAATGTGTCATACGGAACAGTGCAAGAAATTCTGACGTCGGTTTTGAATATGCACAGCATTGCTGCAAAGTTTGTGCCAAAGATTCTGAACCCCGAACAGAAGGCGCTCCGTGTCGAAATCTGTCAAGATCTTCGTCAGCAAGTGGTGAATGAACCAAGGTTCCTGTCGTGAGACATCACTGGGGACGAGACTTGGGTCTACGGTTACGACCCGGAGACCAAACAACAGTCGTCGCAGTGGAAGAGCCCGGCATATCCATGACCGAAGAAGGCCCCCGACAGGTCCGGAGCGCAACCAAAAGCATGCCCATCGTGTTCTTCGATATTCGTGGGGTTGTGCACCGTGAATTCGTCCCCCAGGCCCAGACGGTCACCGCCATTTTTACTGCGATGTTCTGCGGCGTCTTAAGGAGGATATTCGCCGCAAATGACCTGAAATGTGGCGCTCGGGCGATTTCCTGCTCCATCACGAAATGCAGCAGCTCACAGAGCGTTAGCAACACTCAAGTTTTGCAGCCGCAACAGCATGACTACCCTTCCCCACCAGCCTTACTCGCCGGATTTGGCCCCCTGCGACTCCTTTCTGTTCCCGAAGATGAAGGCTTGACACGATTCGCGAACAGGACTTCCAGGGAGCTTTCCAACTGGGGTAAAAATGCTGGCAGCGGTGTATCGCTGCCCAATGAGACTACTTTGAGGGAGATTATAGCCAGACTTAAGTCACGTAAGTACTTTGTTGTATATCGGCCTTGTCTCGGAACGTTTTGATCGGATCTCGTATTTTGTACATTTAAATAAATATGGTAGAAAAATTCAGGAAATTTAAGTTGTTCTAACATATGCTACATTTTAGAAGAGTTAAAAAAATATTTGAACAGATATTATAAAAGGACAAGACCATACAAATAATAAAGTTACGACCGGAACAACCAATGCTAAGATCGAGCTTTTAATCGATGATTCCGGGCGTGTTGTAGCATTTCGAAGTGATTATCAGATGCAAGTGGTAAACGATATATCAGAGACAGATCCGTGAGTCTTATTTCGCCATAGCAACCACTATTGCTCTTCCCTCTCCACAGGGTCACCCTTACCTATCTTCAAAACTTCGGTTTCCTAATAAATTACATCAGTTTCTGGGATGGCGACATAACTGCAGCCGTCAGGAACGGCTGCAGTGGTGTCGCCAACGTCTGCACTGGAGAACGCAATGGCGATCTGTCGTGTTCAGCGATGAAAGCAGATTCTGCTTGGGAGCCTCCGATGGCCGTATGCGTGTTCGCAGACGCACAGGGGAGGGTCTCCACCCTTCTTGCATCCGCCAGCGACACACAGGGCCTACACCTGGTCACCTGGTGTAGGGAGCGATCAGCTATCACTCCAGTACACAACTAGTGTTTGTACTGGGTACGTTAAACAGCACCTCCTACATCAACAACATAATTCAGCCCGTTGTTGTGCTATTTGTAAGATCGGTCCATCGTGGTGTTTTCCAGCAAGATAACGCACGCCCACACACGGCACGTGCAACGCAACATGCAGTTTAGGGTGTGTGACAACTTCCATGGCCTGCACGTTCACTGGATTTGTCCCCCATTGAGCACGTGGGGGATTTTATGGGACAACGACTTATCCGGTCTCCACGGCCAGCCACGACCATCCCCGATTTACGCGTCCAGGTTGAGGATGCTTGGAGCTCAATACCCCAAACTTACATCCAACATCTGTACGACAGACTCCATGCCAGAATTGCACAGTGTGACGCAGTTCATGGCGGTTCAACCTCGTACTAACCATGTTACATGGAAATGTTATTTTTCAGTTTACCAGCAAATACAGCTGTATTTTGCCATAATGTTTTGATCACGTTATCCTCTGTATTCCGTTATTATGCTGTATAAATTCCGTTGGTATCAGACGTCTCCTTCTTGGTGTTCTTTTTTCACTTTCCGCCAGTGTATATATTTACATTGGAAAGACGTTACACTGAACAGGAATGCGATTGTGAGATGAAATAGGCAGAAATCCAAAAGTATGTTGTTTTATCTGAAACAATAATGACCTGTGTAATCACAGGGGCCTGGAATTATGGCTAAATATCCGAAATCGGCGCAGGTTCTAGTCCTACATGAGACATGGTTTTGTCCCTTCGCTGCAACTAATGGCCCTAGATTAGGGCTCGGTAACTCTCTATTTCATTAGATGCTTATGACTGTCGTTTAACTCCGAAACAAATAATAATTTTGATAATTGAGATGAGTTGAAATCCAAATTCATTTTCTTATTTAATTCATCGAGATGACCCAAATCGCATCCTATCAGTAGTAGAGGTTTGCCATTCCTGTCTATTCTCCACAGTCCTCATGATTTCTGCAACCGATAGATTTGTGAGAGTTTTTACTTGATCGATGAATCTGTCTAAGGGACGTCCTCTCGTTCTTTTGCCGTCGACTTTACCCTGAAAACACAGTTTTTCTAAACCGTCTAACCGGATGATGTGGCCGAAGAAGATTAGTAAATGACGTTGGATTGTCGGAAGAAATCGCAATATAACACATATAGCTTTGCTCATATAATTCGCTCTTACAATTTTCACGTTGAATATCGCACTTTACATCTGTGTCTCTGAATATTGCTTACAACGCTCTTTGAACGCCCACTCTTATTTACTTTTGACTCACTGTCAGGTTGCCAACTTCAAGCTCATCGGGAGAAACTCTGTGGCGTTAAGTGAGAAAATAATTTAACGAGGAGAAACCAAAAAGAGGTTTACGTCACATGGTTAAATATCTTTCAATTTTTTTAAATCGTTGGATTGGCAACTTTTCCAAAACTGGATGAGCATCGAAAGCTACTAGTTTTTTTTTTGTTTTTTCGAGGATTTAAAAACAACCTTGAGCATCTAAGGGAGTCGTCTGTTCCTAATTTAGGGCTATTGGTTTAAGGGAAAGGAGCGATCCAACACCGTGGAACAAACACAATCTGTTCCTCAACCGGGGTGTAAGCCAGTGCCTAACCCCGATGATTAGCCAGCCGCCCAGTGGCGTAGTGGGCTAAGCGATGGCTTCTGATCGCTCACGCGAAAGGGGTCCGAGTTCGAATTCCAGTGAGGCATGGATGTTGTGTTTGTCTTACGGCATTGGCTCTCTCCCTTCCCTGGAACCAGTGACCCTAAATTAGGGACGGGTCCATTGAGCTTCTCACGGTGGTAGTTAAACCTTATAGCCCATTGAGCTGCTCACGATGGTAGTTAAACCTCCAATCAATAAAACAAAAGGATTAGCCAGAGGCCCACACCTCTGGCCACTCGCTCACAGACATGGCCTTCAAAAGCTACACAAAATTTCTATTTTCAGAATCCAATCATAAAATTTTCTATTTTTCGGAATCCGTAGTAGTGTCGAAACATTTCGAGATCAGACAGGACAATGATTCAAATCTTTTTTGTTTTTTGCTTCTAATTTTAACGACAACCATGAGCAACCCTAACTGCTATAAGCAGTCGTCCGTCCCTAATTTGGTGACACCTGGCTAATCAAGGGAGAGAGACAGTGCCATAAGGCAGACGCACCACCCATGACGAATTCAGAACTCGAACCAGAGCCTACTCAGACGAACGGTCGCTTAATTCACTGCGCAACCGCGGCGGCGACACATACACTGCCTGACAGAGAAAATGCCACACCACGAAGACGCAGCGCCATCAAAATTCCAGGGTAGGTGCACACGTATAAGTTACGCAAATGTTAGCATTTGCAGGCCAATTGCACGAACGGCGCACGGGATAGACGGATGCAACATGAAGCTTCTTATGAATAAATATCAACTTAACAAAACTACACCAATGGCTTGGTACTAGAGTGGAATATTATTTCTAATTATCAGTAAATAATAAAAACAAATGTTTCTTGAATCACTGAAAACAATCACTTTTACGTAACAATTATTTTCACTTAAATCTTAAAACAATAACATTTTACCAGCTGAACACGGTACACGGTACAAAAAATATTACATGTTCTGACCAGAAACTTGGTCTCGCTTTTCTGTCGCTAACTTTTCGATATTTGGAATAATGTCCTTTAAACATCGTACTTTTAAAAGTGAGCATAAGTGGCTGTCACTTAACCTATTGTTTTCAAGACATTTTACTTTGTTCATTCTTGAAAACAACTGTTTTTTTTGTTTTTTTTGATTGGAGGTTTTACGACCACCGTGAGCAACTCAATGGGCTATAAGCAGTCGCCCGTCCCTAATTTAGGGTCACTGGTTCCAGGGAAGGGAGAGAGCCAGTGCCGTAAGACAAACACAACATCCATGCCTGACCGGGATTCGAACCCGGACCCCTTACGGACGAATGATCAGAAAACAACTGTTCACATAAGTGTTTTATTCCGAACATAGACAGGACCCGCGCAGCTAGGTTATGAACGTTTACGTACTTGTCCTTTGAAACTAACTGGTAAAATTCTGTTAGATTTCAGCTGCTCAATTTTCCTTTTAGGAAAGAATCACACAGAAAGTCTACCAATTCAAGCTGAAGCTCGTCAGGTGTGTTTTCAGCATTATAGGAAAATGGAGATTTGAATATACATAGAAAATATTTTCCACGCCTTTGAAACATTCAAACCGCCTGTTGAAATCCTCTTTTAACATAGCTATCTTCGTAAAAAATTCACCAAAGTTGATTTCTTCTTGCGTGTGAAGCAACCTATGCAGCCGGACGAAACTAGCCACCAGCTGAGCGGGAGGGAGCTTTTCAAGATCGATCAGTGTTGCCAGCCTTGATTTCAATTCTGCGCAAATAATATTCCCTTTTTAGACGACGTCCCTTCCGTACAGCGGCACGGTGATCAGCGATCTTGGATTCATAGACAGTACGTCAGCGGAAGACATCCGTACCGTTTTCGCATTCCTTTCTACGTAACAATACGAATGCTTAATACAGTTATATTTTTCGTAAAAAAACTTGGTACTTATAAAGAAGATGGCTTTGCTAAGCATTACTATTATGTTTAATATATTATAATATACTTTAAAAAAGGGTGATTTATTTTTATTTTGTAATCATTCATGCGGGCTGCAAAACAGTTGGACCCGGGCAGCTGGTTTGAGACCATTGCTATAACAGATCAGATCAAATCATATGTAGAGGTTTTTAGGAAGGGAGTGTCTGACCTCAGGTTTTAAACAACCCTTAGAAATAAGAAGTTAAGAGATTTGGGGTAGAGTGCCCGATAGGAAAGTGACACGGAAGTGAGGTAGAAAGGGGAGGAAGACGCCCTTATTTATTACCTGGGGGCCAGTACCCGGAGTCCGACGGCTGTACGTGCCCATCCGACGCACGGCGGATACTTAGTGGTTCGGGCGTTCGTACCTTCCTGGGATCAAACCTGAGGTCCTCTCCATGGCCGTCACAAACGCTGACCACTAAGCCACCCGCGGGCTCTGACACATTCATAATAACATTTCATATCACAGCAATCAAACAATATATTGTGCTTTAGACATCCAATGGATCTGTATGACGTCCATTGCTGTCGCGACATGAGACGATCCTTCTCTATGCTGCGTGCAAAACCGACGCAACATGCCGCGTAATATGGTCGCAAATGTGGCCTGAATTGCTTCACTTCATCAGCAGGTGGCTTGCGATGAATTGAAACCTTCACTTCAAGGGATCTCATGTCGTCAGGTTCGGACTACGCGTTTCCCACGGAAGCGTTTTTGAAGACCATCCGATCCAACGGAAACGTAATTTCGAAGTGCATATGTCTGATGTGCAGGTGGCCCATGTTGCTGGAAATAAATTGCATGGTTTATTTGACGCTTTTCAAATTCAGGAAAAGGGTTTCCAGCATTTGAAGATACCCGAACAGCCGAAACATTATGGCCACCTGCCTATTACGATGCTGGTCCTCCACGTGCCAGCAAAGCAGCTCTTGCTTTGCTGGCACGTGGAGGACTAGACGTTACAACATTGATAAAGATGTCTTGTGGAGCATTTATAAAGGTGTCTTGACACATGTAAGTTACGTGAATGAGCCGCTACAGATCGGATTTCCTGTTCCAATACAAACTACAGATGCTCGATTGGATTGATGTTTGCGGAATTTGGAGGCCAGGGCAATACTTGAATGTCCTATACATTTTCCGCGAACCGATCTCGAACAATCCGGGTAATGTGGCATGGCGCAATATCCTGCTTAAAAAGGCATTACTAGAGGGGAATACCGTTGCCATGAAAGTATGTACCTGGTCTGCAATGATGTTTAGATAGGCGGTAGATGTCCCAGTTTCCTGCACGTAAGTGACTGGACCCAGGGTTTCTCAGCAGAACATTCGCCAAAACATTACACTTTCTCCACCAGTACGGTGCATTCTGATGCCAACACTTCCCCAGCTAAACGATGCACACGTACTCGCCCATCCATCAGGAAACGAGATTCATCAGACCAGACGACCTTCATCCAATGATTCAAGGTCCAGTTTTTGATGCTCGTTTTCCCAATTTAGGGCGCTTTCGATAGTGGACAGTGCTTAGCTTGGGTACTAGGACGGCTTGCGGCTTTGCAACCCGATTTTCAGCAGGGTTCGACGTACTGTGTGTTATTACACATTACTTTCGTCACCAGAATTCAAATTACCGGTGCGTTGCGCCACAGTATCCTTTCTGTTGCTGCGTACCATGCAAGATTGCCTTCGCTCACCTTTAGCATGGATGAGCCGTGGCCGCAGCCCGCAGTGGTCTAAGCGCTGGCTTCTGACCATTCGTCTAAGAAGGGTCCGCGTTCGAATTCCGGTGAGGCATGGATGTTGTGTTTGTCCTACGGTCCTGTGGCACTAAATTAGGGACGGGTGACTGCTTATAGCCCATTGAGTCGTTCACGGTGGTAATTAACCCTTTAACGACCATGACCCAAAAATCTTTTATCACTCCAAGCACCATAACGCCCGAAACTGTTTGTTGGTTCACTTCTTAGTTTAATAACAACAATAATGACTGAGGGTGACTACTGCTGATCCCTCATAGGCCGAGAAAATTTGAAGAACAGGTAAGGATAGGGAATCCGACTCGCTTTAGACCGGCGTTTCGGGCGGCTATGGCCGTTTGGGCTAACCTTCCGAAAGTGACCCGCTCCGATAGATGGCGCCATGGTTGCACTTCTCCTCTCCTTCTCTCTTCTCGCGCTTTCGCGTAAAATGCGTTATAGCTACTTACGTCATTTTGTTCGCCGTCTCTGCTCCTGTGTTACGTAAGTTCGTTTTTTCGATTTGTACTACTCCTGTGATATGTGGAACTGGAGAAAGTTCTTTAATGAAGTTAGGAAGGATGAGGATACCGCTATTTCTTGGTGTCAACAACAGGGTTTGTTTCCGACCTCCAAAAGGTGTTGTGAGGGGCATGTCATGGCTCTACGTGCTGATGCGTCTCATCGTTTAGGACAATTCAGGTGTCGGAAGAAGCACGCTTCAAGGAATGACGAGTACTCTTCCCGTACACTTGGTACGTGGTTTTTTTATGCTCACATTCCTATTGATATAGTGATGATTCTGAGGTATTGTTTCGCCAAAGGGTTGTCTAACGATGAGGCGATTGAGGAAGCGTCACATGGTAATGTTACCACATCCACTGAGACAGTTAGCGACTGGTATTCGTATTGCAGACAACTAATCTCAGAGTTAATGGTAGCCTCGCAATGTGACGAAGGAAGGCTTGGTGGTGCTGGAATCATCGTCGAAGTGGATGAAGCCAAAGTGGGGAAAAGGAAGTACAACTGCGGTCGTCTTGTCGAGGGCACATGGATTCTTGGAATCTTTGAACGAGATACCAAGCGTTTCAGGGTCGAAATCTGCCCTGATAACAACCGATCGGCAGACACATTGCTGCCCCTTATCATGAAACACGTAGAGCCAGGAACAATAATTATGACGAACCAGTGGGCTGCATATCGCAATCTCCAAACCTCTGGCTACGCACATTTCACAGTCAACCACTCCCTCAACTTCGTTGATCCCATCACAGGGGCGCACACACAAGGAGTAGAGAGCAATTGGCGTCCTCTTAAGCATAAGTTAACACAGGGAACCACAAAATGTGCTTGGCAGACCATATTATGGAATATTTATTCCGACGGAATTGCCGAATTTCCTCAGAACATTGCTTTGAAGTCCTGATTCGTGCGATCAGGCAGTTCTTCCCTTGCAGATAAAGCTTTTCTGGCTTTTCTTCTGCTAGGTAGACAGTTTAAGATTCATGAGGAAAACTCACTCTTCCGTCGTAATAAATATTTTCCACATATGCCAGAATGTACATTCATAAAGACCCCTTTAAGGGCCACCTAAAATCGTTATTATTAACTTCCTTTGCCCATTTCACAACGTTACGCTACGCTTCAGGATTAAGCGCTAACGTGTCGCCATCTATCGTCGCTTCAGAAACTACTTTGGGGCCACTTTCGGAAGGTTTACCACCGTTTGTATGTACGGGCGTTTTGGGCTTTATGGTCGTTAAAGGGTTAAACCTTCAATTTAAAAAAACGAGTCGTTGTCGACCAGCACCTTGCCGGCGGTTGGTAGTTTTCCTTTCTAGAGAGCCCTTTTTTAAGTTACTAACCACGGCTGACCGTGAACACTCCACAAGCCTTATCGTCTCGGAAAAGCTTTATCTGACCATTACAATTTGGCCTTTTGTGAAAACACAAGTTTGTTCGCGACGGGCATCAAATACGTGTCCTTTCACTCTGGAGTAAATCGCTCTGGTCAAAAAGAGCTCCCTAGAAGGGAGCCCTTTTTGAAGTTACGCTTAGGTTAAAAGAGCTCCCTAGAAGGGTGCCCTTTTTAAAGTTACTAACTACGGCTGACCGTGAGCACTCCACAAGCCTTACCGTCTCGGAAATGCTCTATCTGACCATTACAGTTCGGCCTTTTGTGAAAACATAAGTTTGTCCGCTACGGGCGTCGAATACGTGTCCCCTCACTCCGGAGTAAGTCGCTCTCCCAAAGGAGCCACGCGGACAGATTCTATCTCGCTGCAGATTTGTCGTCTTGACACATGTTTTCACCTCTGCAGTACGTCACACTTTGTCAAACTCGCTAAAGTTCGCTGCCTTTCCCATCTGAAGAACAAGAATAACGCTGATTAACAGAGCTCCGTATCAGTTGTTATTTATACAATTTCATGCCCTTCACACGCACCGTGGTATACCTGCAGTTGCATCAATTTGTATAAAAATGCGGTGGTCATAATATTTTGGCTCTTCCGTGTGTAACTACTGTTTTTTGTTTTGTTTTTAAGTGAAGGTTTAACGACAACCGTGAACAACTCAACGGGCTATAAGCAGTCACCCGTCCCTAATTTAGTGCCATTGGTTCCAGGGAAGGGATAGAGGCAGTGCAATTAGACAAACACAACATCCATGCCTCACGGGATTCGAACCCTGACCCCTTCCAAACGAATGACCAGAAGCCGTCACTTAGACCCCTGCGGGAACTCCTGGTTTACTAGTCCATCAAAAATGGTAAGGACCAATGAGGTGTTCGATATATAGCGACGCTGCCCAAATCATTACATACGGCGGATGGTCTTGCCCTTTTTCCACATAATGAGGATTGGCATCACTCCATAAGTAAACCTGGCACCGAGATGAACTGAGATAAACAGCGCACTATCATCATTCAACATTACCTTTGATCATTTAGATAATGTATCAAAGTGCTGCGACAGCATGCCACATGCTGTCAACCTGTTTGCATGATCTCCATCTGACAGCTCACAAGTTGCACTTGGTTTACAGGCCTTCATATGAAGGTCGCATTTCAGTGTGAGATGTGGAGGTGGATAACAAACACCCACCTCTGCAGAGCGTTTCGTATTAATTTTACTGATCTGAGAATGAATGCTTGAATGATTTGCATTTCCATTATGCAACTTATATGCCTACCGCTACGCTTGGCATCCAGTACACTTCCAGTCTGGAATGTCTTCTTTTCTAAAAAATGTGATTCGACTTTGACGGGTCTCGCTTTCCGAAACGCTTCTCGAAGAAGCCTTCCGGCATCTGTTTTGTTTGTGCATTTCCTCCCGTGATACTAAAGTGCTGCTATCATCCTTTCTTCCACGGTAAATAGGCTGGCATCGACTATTTTCATTTATTCTGTTCTTCATATTGCTTGGAACAAGGTAATAATATAAATAAATAGTATTAATAGATCTTACAAGCAGTGACAACAGTGTCCAGAGACATACAGTATATTGACAAAAGTCACCGGACACCTAGACGAGAAACACAGCATAGCATTTATTGACATGCATTTGTACGGTGTCGGTCCACCTTTGGCCTTATTACATGTACTAACTCTTCGACAAGGTTTTGGAACACATCGATAGGTATACGCTTCTATTCAGTACATAATGCTGCCGCTAACTGTTGCTTAGTAGTAAGCCTTGCATGACGAAGTAAATTTCTCCATCAACCGCGTCCCCTTACTCCGGAGTAAGTCGCTCTCCTAACTGAGCTACACGGAAATATGCTCTCGCTGCTATCTGCCTTTATCTCATGTGCGTCCTACGGTTCAGGCACGCCACATCTCCCCCCCCTTTGCCCAAAGAGAGCCGGGGGCATGGCCCACGGGTCAGCAGGGACCATGTGTCGCTATAGGCAGTCATCCCATGAATAACGTGCATTTGAGAAGTCTCAGACAATTTGGTGTGTGGAACGTAACATCACACTGATTCTGGTTTTTTTTCGAAGCACTGAAGAAGGGATTCTCATTTTTCCTATCTCGCGGTGTGGAAAGAACATCGCACCATTGCGAGAAATTTAACAGCCGGGTCATCCGGGATGTTCTGGCGCCAATATGACGAAATAAATTTCTCCATCTTTGTCCACGCCGGGCATAGAACTCGGGTCCCCTCACTCCGGAGTAAGTCGCTCTCCCAACTGAGCTACGGGGACGTATGCTCTCGCTGCTATCTGCCTTTATCTCATGGGCGTCCTGCTGTGCAGGCATGTCACATTTGGCTACAAACTTCTTATGGGGCGCTCTAATTCATCCCATAGGTGCTCTATGGGATTAAGATCAGCGCTCTGTGCTGGCCAGTTGATACACGATACGGAATTATTGCCACACCACACCGTAACAGTCTTTGCTTTGTGGCTCGGTGCATTATCTGCTGGTACCAACAAAGCTCGGTTCCACAGTATTGCCACAGAGTTTGTAGGGCATAATTATATTGAATATCAAGGTAGATTTGCTAATTAACAGGTTTGTGTTCGATAACCAATGGGCCGGGACCATACCATGAAACCCTTCCCCTTCCACGGGTACACTGCCAGCTCCAAACTTGACCGTAGGAACAGTACACTGTGGTAAATAGCGTTCCCCGGCTGTCGCCATACCCACACACATCCATCAGACTGATGGATCGTGTATCTGAATTCATCAGTCCATAGAACCCATTTCCAATGATCTACGGTCTACGATAAATGTTCTTTACACCATGCTAAACGATGAATAGCATTCCGAGTGGAGATGAAAGGCTTATGAGCAGCCGCACGACTACGGTAACTCATTGAATGTTCTGTACGAATGGTACGTGTACATACCGAGGTTCCAACATTTTTACTCATCTGTACACTGAGGTCGATTAGCTGTAATGACTCTCCTGAGGCTTCGAAGTCCTCTATCACTGATTTTCTTTTGTCTGCCGGTACGTTTTGCTGCTTCAGGTACGCCAGGTGTCTGTCTTCCACTTATTCAGTACATCAAAAACAGTTGATTTGGGTATGTTTAAACACCTCTCGGTTTCTCTTATGGACAACCCACTAATATAATACCCAACAATCTTTCGTTTCTCAAAGTCAGTTCTCTCCCGCCGCGACATTTTCACTCAACCTCACAGTGCGATATGGTCTCGGTCAGCTGCAGGCTTGTTTTTATACCGTTTGTAGCTGTACCGCGCATCTTAACAACTCAGCGGATCCGTTCATTTTGCTTTTGAAGGGGTGTCCGGTGACTTGTCAATAAAGTGCATAAAACACCCTGTATTATAATAAGCTTATTAAAACTTGCAGGTATTTAGTTTAAATATAATTTTTCATCTGCTTTTCGTAGGATACATGATAACTTGGTTTCCTCCGATTATGACGGATCTTCATATTTCCACCAGCAAGAAGTTTCATCTGATCAAAATGACGTTCACCACAAACAACTGCCAATGTTTAGAACATCTGACGTTAACAGAAGACATCTTTCACTCGACCAAGATTGTGCGACTCAAAGTACTTCGTGGAAACATCACAGAACTGATACTCGAAGAAATGTCACTCAAAGTACCTTTGTAAAAAGTGCAATATTGCAGAAGAATCATCCTCAGAGAAAACATGTGAATGAAGAAATTTCGCCAAAATCCAGCTATTATGCATCATTACATCCTTCGCATGCCTCAGACAGTGGCTTCAACGATAACCTTAGTCCAGCTGCCGGCCATCAACGACAGTGGTCCAGAAGTGGTTCTCGAAGCACAGACAGTAGCATGTCCAGTCCTCAAAGTCCATTAGTTCCCAGTCAAGAAGTACAAGTCATTCGTAGTGCTGATGGTAGTTTGTTTGCATTTAGTGATGTTAGGCAAGAATCTAGCGATAGCTCGCATTCTACCGACTCAACCAGGGGTTTAGATTCAAGCTTCATTTCGCACAGTAGTTTAATATCTCCCGACAATGAGCAGAAGAATGCATCGGAACCATCGACATCACCAAATATGAGACTTTTCCATTCCGCAAATAAACCAGCAATTCCACGTTCAAGAAAAGAAGGTTCAAGAAGTAGAATAGCTCATGCTAGAGACTCAAATGAAGTAGCTCTTAGTTCAAGTTATCACTCCGGAATGGAAGACAACAAAAGTTTCTGCACATTTAGTTCTTCAAGACAAAGTAACCAAACTGCAACACTTTATAGCAATAACGATTATACAACTCTACAGGATTTTAGTACAGAGTGTCAGACTTACCTTCTGCCCTTACAGCACTACTTGCTTGAGCAAGCAAAATTGTCAGGTAAGCATTTTATTTTGTGAAATGTTTTAATGATTGTGCAATGATGCAATTTTAACATCTTTTGACATGAACTTATTTGGTCAGCTTGTCAAATTGCATCCTACACTGGTGTCCAAAATTAACTTGACAAACACAAAGTCCACAAGACAGAGTTTAATGACGTTGGTGCTGACATACATGTATCCATATCGTAGCAATACACAACAGAAAAGCAGTACCATCACCGCAAGAGGAGGAAGCATGCGCATGCCAGTGCGAAAGTGATGCATCAAGTGGCGCGAATTTCGATGGGAAAATAGGGAGCACGATTGCCCCGAATAACAACACAGATCACGCACAACGAGCTCTCATACTGTTTTAGAAGGCTGTGATTGAAGGTTTGGGGCAATAATTGCCACTCTTCCACCAAAGCGTATCGAGCGTACTGGGGGAGGGGAGGGGGGAGGCTGCCGGCTTACAACTGCCCTTCTGAGGGCATCCAGAGATCCTGTATGGAGTTCAGATCGGAAATCTCGCCGGCCACTCCATCCTGTGAATATCCTCACTCTCCAGGTCTTCGGCGACTAGCCGACCCCGATGGAAACGGGCGTTATCGTCCATAATAAGGAACTGGAGGCCAACAGCTCCCCTGAAAACCCATTCATCGGACTCTAGAATATCATCTCTGTAGCGTGTAGCAGTCAGGGCACCTCCTGGAAAAACGTGCAGCGTGTGTCCATCGAAAATGATGCTAGCCCAAACCAGGAGTCCACCACAACCGTAGGTCAATTTCCCCAATGTTGCTGGGGAGATGTCGGCTTCCCGCCTCTCCAAATGTATGAGGTTGATGCATTAGTTCATGCTGTTTTATATCACGAGTGTTTCCCAGGTCAGTACTGACGGTGCAGGTAGCCAGTTGTGTATCAAAATATAACCAGTAATATCGTGTATCTAAATCATTTTGCGTTGTGTGATTTTAGCTAATGGTTATTTGGTTTTCAGGTCCCGAAGTATGGAGTGTCAAGAAGAAAGGAATGAACATTTCTAACATCTGCTCCTCTACGAGTTTAACAAGGGATCCACAGCCGTTGAGGCTACTCGACAAATTTGTGCTGTGTATGGGGAGGATGCTATCGCTCCGAGGACAGACCGCAAGTGGTTTGAGCGGTTCCGAGGTGGCAATTTTGACCTCAACGACTCTCCACGCTCAGGTCATCCTTCTCAATTCGATGAGGATCGTTTGAACCATCTCATCCACTTGGATCCTCGTCAAACCACACGCGAATTGGCCACTAAGATGAACTGTGATCAGGCCACAGTGGTGCGACACCTGGAACGTTTGGGAAAGGTCCAGAAATCGAGGCCTTTGGTGCCTCACACTCTCACCGAGGACAACAAGAATCAGTGTGTTGCCATATGTGGTTTTTTGCTCGCCCGTTATCGCAAATGTTCTCAGCAACACAAACCCTTTCTGTCACGTATTGTTACTGGAGATGAAAAGGGCTGTCTGTACGTGAATTTCAGGCATCTGAGGGAATGGTTAAGCCCAAAGAAGACGCCCACACCACGTCCAAAACATGATCTTCATCCTGCGAAGATCATGTTGTGTGTCTGGTGGGACATGGAAGGCATTATTCACTGAGAAATGCTCCGCAGGAATCGGGCCATCATCGCTGCACTCTATTGTGAGCAACTTCGCTGTGTGGAGGGAACAATTCAGCAGAAACAGCCACATCGGCTCCATGGTGTCTTTCTCCAACATGATAATGAACGCTCTTACAGTGCAAACATGACCAAAATGACCATTCAAGACATGAAAGGGAAATCCTTCCACATCCGGCATATTCCCTAGATGTTGCCCTTTTAGACTATCACCTGTTCCGATCTCTGTCGAATGCATTACGTGGCAGAGCGTTCATCAATGATGTTGATCTCCAGAATTTCCTTGATGATTTCTTCGTAGCAAAACCTGCACGTTTTTTCAAGAATGGCATTGCAGACGTATCCTGACGTTGGGACACCATCGTAAACAATGGGGGAGGGGGGTATATAGTTGATTGATTCCGTTTTCCCTTCTGATGCAATACATTCCTGTAGTGCGGTGAAAAAAACGGCATGAATTTATGCATCAACCCAATATTTACTAATTGGCCCCTTCCAAAAAAAAGGTTTGCCGACCCCTGACTTAGTGTACCGTAAAGTTTGCGTTAGATGGGTACCCAAACAGCTTACTGATGTGCACAAGCAACAGCGCGTAAAGGTTGCGACACAACTGCTGAAACGTCATGAAGATCAGAGTGTTTTGGAGTGGATTGTCATTGGCGACGAGGCTTGGGTTCATCACTGTGAACCGGCAAGCAAGAGACAAAGCGTGCAGTGGAAACACTTGTCTTCTCCAGTAAAGAAGAAATTCAAACGATAGCTCTCAGCCAAGAAAATCAAGCTGATCGTCTTTTGGGACATGGAGGGGCCTTATTCTGGCGGGTTTTCCGGAACACGTAAAAACAGTGACAAGTATAACGTATTGTGCTATGCTTAGAGAGAAACTGAGACCTGCAATTCGCAGTAAAAGAAGAAAAATGCTGTCTAGCTGCCCCATGACAATGCACGTCCACATGTAGCGGCCGCAACGGTGGAGGCGATGCAACAACTGGGATTTGAACGTCCCCCATATCCCATTACAGCCCTGATTTGGCGTCATACGATTATTATGTCTTTTATCCACTTAAAGAGGTTTTACGCTATCGCAGGTTCATCTCTGATGATGAGGTTAAGGAAACGGAGAAGACCTGGATTCGGGAGCAGCCGGGAAGCATCTTCTCCCAAGTAATGAAGAAGTTAGTGGAACGATGCAAGAAGTGCATCGACCTGCACGGGGAATACGGGGAGAAGTGAGATAACCGTTATGTTAATTTATTCACAGTTACCGGTATAAAAGGGTATGTCGCCGTTACTTTTTGATTCTCCCTCGTACAAATACAAAATCTTTCTGTTACGAAGTATGAAAAAAAAACTGTGTTTCAAATTACAGTCAACTCCGCTTATAGTGACCCTCTGCAGACGCGCATATTTCGTTCACTATGTCCGAAGTTCACTAAAACCGAAGTGTCTTCTCTCAACCTGCATTGAGTGGAATGGTGAGCAAGAAAATAAAATATGTACATATGTATCTAAAAAAATAATATTTTTATGTACGTAGTGTATATTCATTAAATTAATCTCTTATGTGCTGTTGTTTGCTGCAAACAGTTTTAATAAATATTTTCTCTAAGTCCTTTTCTAGAGTCTGTGCTTTTGCTATACTCGATTCTACATTTTCCATGCATTCTAGGAACTTGAGCACAGTCCTGACACACTCCATCATATCTTTCACTGTTGGAACACGTTCTTCATTATCGTCCTCGTCATCTTCAGCCTCGTTTTCTTCCGTGCTGGAACCGCCTTTCACAGCCTCGACAATAGCTTCATCCGACGGGATTTCACTCGTTATAACTTCACACTCAGCATTGATAAAATCTTCAACTTCAGTGGAATTCGCACCGATATGCTGAAGCAGGTCCTTAAGAGGCACATTATCCTCTTCTTCGAATGCCACACGTCCAGTAGCCAAACCAGACCTCCAAAAACAGTTCTGTACAGTGACAGTTGACACACTCCTCCGCGCTTTGTTTCCAAAACGTAAAGCATTCAGAACATTTATTGATGTGTTCTGCTTTGATTCCAAGGCTTGGATTAAATGAAGAGTTATTTTCCTTCTGTAATAGGTTTTAAAGCTGCGAATCACACTTTGGTCCATGAGTTGGAGGATCACGTGGTTTTGGCAGGCAGGAACACAAGCTCGATATTGCTGAGGTTTTCAATCCTACCTTTGTCCTTTAATGCACTTCAAGACATTCTTTCAAGTTTTTACAAGGTTTGTTTTGAAGCAATTTCATGTTACAAGTACACTCTTTTCTTCGAAGTTTTATTTTTTAGGTTCACTACAACCGAAGTTGAGGATTCACTATAAACGAATATTTTAATGTACATTTCCGATGTTGCGGAAATGCACAATAAAAATTTTCATTTATAGTGAATCCTCAACTTCGGTTATAGTGTACCTAAAAATAAAACTTCAATGATTTAGGTTCACTATAGCCGAATGTTCACTATAACAGAGTTCACTATATCCAGAGTTGACTGTAGTTGTGAAGTTTCATTTGCAACACTTTGAAGACGAGTACTTTTAACTTCACTCCCGTTAACCTTTATCTCGTGTACTGCTAGTTGTTAGCGTTGTTATCCTAGGAAGAAGCTTCTATCCGATTACTTGAACTTTTAAATTCTTGTCCACGTATCTTGTCGATTCTGGTGATACTTCAAGAGCTATGGTATTTCAAAGTTAAGGTAAACAAAAAAGAGCCATCAGTTCGCGTTCCGGACACACAGGCAACTGACGGAGTCTGAACAAGGCCGTATCGTCGGGATGAGAGAAGCAGGGCTGGCCAACGCGCCGAATCGGATGCCATTTGGGCCGGTGGGACAGTACAGTGCGATCGTGTTGGGAGCAATGTGCACAAGATGACACCCAAACACGCCGGACTGGCTCTGGACGACCCAGACACACCACCAGCAGAGAGGACAGTGGGATCGTGAGAGCAACATGCACAGATGCAACGACGTCCTTGTCCAATATCCAGAGACATGTGGCGGCTGTACAAGGGACTCCTGTGTCCGCAAGAACCGTTTCCAGACGCCTGGCCGAGGCGAATATGCACTCTCGGCGACCCTTACGTTTTCTGCCATTAACACCTGACCATCGTCGGCGTCCATTGCAGTGGTGTCAGCAGCGAGCAACGTGGAATGCTACGGACTGGCGACGTATAGTGTTCAGCGACGAATCCCGTTTCTGTACGGGAACGGACGACAACCGTGTCAGAATATGGAGGTCCGCAGGTGAGCGCTACAATCCGAACCTCACTGTAGAGCGGCACACGTCCCGAACTGCAGGCGTGATGGTCTGGGGAGCCATCGCGTACGACAGCCGTACTTCCCTCGCAGTTATTCGAGGGACGTTGACATCCCAGCGCTACGTACAGGAGATTCTGCGGCCCCACGTGCTACCTTTCCTGGCGGGGCGGCCCGGGGCCATTTTTCAACAAGACAACGCCCGTCCGCACACGGCTCGGGTTTCCCAGGACTGTCTAAGTCAGGCTTCGATGCTTCTGTGGCCTGCTAGATCGCCTGACGTCTCGCCCATCGAGCACGTGTGGGACCAGATGGGACGGCAGCTTTTTCCATATCCCAGTGTTCGTGATTTAGAGCGTCAGTTGCAAGAAGTTTGGGGCAATCTGTCCCAGGATAACATACGGCGTCTCTTTGACTCCATTCCGGACCGTATCACCGCATGTATCTAAGCACGAGGCGATCCGACGCGGTACTAACGCTGACCAGAATGTGTACCGTATGTATGCGGGAAATTGTCCTGCTGCTGTGATATTGTAATCATTTCTGTCCTTGGTATGTACCATCTCACTACTAAAATATCATTTCAATCCGCAGCCTCCTTCTTGTTGCGCGGATTTTTATGACAATGAATGTACTTAAGAGTGCGATCCCACGCATTTCTAACTAAAATGTAAAACCGACAAAGCAGCAATATTGAGGATATTTGTTTTTATGTAACTTGTAGTCATCGGTTCAGTTGTTTGCGTTGTGACAAACCAAAATAAACTGACGGAAAAAGAATCCCAACACCACGAAAAAATAGTTGTAGAGGAATGAAATGCGGGCAATACATTTGTATAGGTAACATATTTAATCGATTAAGGTTTCAAGATCACAGCTTAATGTAAGCGCGAGAAGAGCCATTTTAAATGTGAAATGCTGGTACATTAATAACCGGTGTAACTGCCAGAATGTTAAATGCAAGCACGCAAACGTTCATGCATTGTGTCGTACAGGTGCTGGATGTCAGTTTGTGGGATGGAGTTCCATGCCTGTTGCACTTGGTCGGTCAATACAGGGACGGTTAATGCTGGTTGGGGGTGACGCTGGAGTTGTCGTCAAATGATGTCCCATACGTGCTCGATTGGTGAAAGATCTGGTGATCTACAGGCCACGGCAACATGTCGACACTCTGTAGAGCATGTTGGGGTACAACAGCGGTATGCGGGCGAGCGTTATCCTGTTGGAAAACACCCCCTGGAATGCTGTTCATGAATGGCAGCACAACAGGTTGAATCACCAGACCTACGTGCAACTGTGCTGTCAGGGTGCGTGGGATAACCACGAGAGTGCACCTGCTGTCACAGGAAATTTCTCCCCAGACCATAACTCCAGGTGTAGGCACAGTGTGTCTTGGCCGCAGACAGGTTGGTTGCAGGCGCTCACCTGGCCTCCTTCTAACCAACACACGGCCAGCACTGGCACCCAGCAGAACCGCTTTCATCAGAAAACACAACAGATCTCCACTCCGTCCTCCAATGAGCTCTAGCTTGACACCACTGACGTCGCAAACGGCAGTAGTTTGGAGTAAGTGGAATGCACGCTACAGGGCGTCTGGCTCGGAGCTGTCCTTCAAGTAACCGATTTGTAACAGTTTGTTGTGTCACTGTGGTGGCAACTGCAGCTCGAATTGCTGCCGCAGACGCGGTACGATGCGCCACGGCCATACGCCATACACGGCGGTCTTCCCTCTCAGTAGTGCCACGTGGTCAACCGGAACCCGGTCTTCTTGTGGCAGTACCTTCCCTTGACCACCGCTGCCAACAACCATGCACAGTGGCTACATTCCTGCCAAGTCGTTCTGCAATATTGCGGAACGAAAATCCACCTTCTCGTAGCCCTATTACACGACCTCGTTCAAACTCCGTGAGCTGTTGATAATGGCTTCTTCGTCTTCTTAAAGGCATTCTTGACTAACATCAACACACTACGTCGAATCTCAACGATAACTAACGCTCACGAAAGTTACAGCGCGTATTTTCAGCAAACCTGCTTTGCATGTTCCGAGGGGCGCTACTAGCACCACACGTATGCGCCGAGCGCGAAATTTGCATAGACGTCATCTTATAGATGTACTCTCACCGCCTACCAACTGTCGTTTATCTAACACAACCCGTTCTTGGTGTTGGGATTTTTTTCCGTCAGTGTAGTTTTTAAAGATAACGGAAATTCTGAATACCATATCGCACGACTTGTTAACGATGTTTTAAATCATATCCGCATGCACTGCTTTAAGACTGCCAAATTTGGAGATTTTTTTGGGTTACTACGATTGTTCTGATGTTAAAATAGTTACTTACTTACCACACAATGCATGGAACTACATCTTCGGAGCGAAAATGTGAAATATTTAGGTAGTATATTTTCCGTATTCTTGAATATTATGTATTTTCGTCGACTGAGTTGTTGTAACTTTATTTCAGGATACCAGTTTGGTGATTTTATTGGTGATGATTTAGATTCGCTGTCGCAAAGTGAAGAGGAATCTGATGGACAAAGAGAAGATGAAGACGATTTTGCAGATGACGAGGCGATGAGTCATCAAGATTCATCATCGCAAGAATATTTAGAAGATACCCGATTTTTGGATGACGATGAAGGAGATGTATACTTTGAACCACCGCCCAACTTTCAGGAGGCAACAGCAGGTGCGACACGTATTTTAAATGTTTAAACACGACTTGATATCTTCGAGATGTGTGATATTTAATACGTTTTTCCGGGTTAATTCCCATAGATATTTCTTACAAGTTACAATAAAGACTTGCTAGTCTCCTTGAACACTCCAAAAACACCGAGTAAACTTTCCGGACTCTCATATGGTGGAATCCCAACTGTCAAGCAGCTTGTTGAGATGACAAATAAGGCACTAGCTTTGTCTGGTGGAGCTACATAACTACACCGGTGGGTTCCGTACTTATATAGAAACGAGACCAGCTTGAATGCTTTCATGCAGGCAAAAATCGTAGCGTGGTTGATTCAGCGACAGAATCCGAGATAATCAAAGATCAGATCTTGTTCTCAAATTTCAAACGTCAAAGAGCTGAACCAATGTTTGGGAAAAGTTGTGTGAAACTCGTAGACAATATACACCGATAAGCCATTACATTATGACCACCTACCTAATGAGCTGTACGACACCCTTTAGCCCGCAAGACAGCGGCCACTTGGCGAAGCATCGATTCGATAATGTGGCGATAGGTATCCTGGGGTATCTGGTACCATAATGTTAACAGCAGGTCCTCCAGTTCCCGTACATTTTGGAGTGGTGGTGATTTAGTGCGAACCCGCTTTTTCATGTCGAGCCACAAATGTTCGATTGGGTTCATGTCAGGTACATTTGGAGGCCAGGGCATTAATAGATAGTCACCAACATGTTCCTCGAACCACTCCCTGACATTTCTAGCAGTGTGGCATGGCGCATTATCCTGTTGGTAATGGCCATCACCAGCAGGGAACACAGTTGCCATGAATGGGTGAACTTGGTCCAAAAGGATGTTCAGATACCTGACAGCTGTCAGAAATTGTGTTATTCGAATAATGAGGCCTAAAGTGTTTCAAGAAAACATCGCCCACAGCATAACGCCGCCGTCGGCCTGTTTCCAGCCAACAGTGCATCCAGGTGCCATAGCCTCCGTTGGTAATCCGCGCATGCTCGCTCGACCGTCTACGTGATGCACGGAATCTTGATTCGTCAGACCAGACCACTTTATTCCAATCATCCACGGTTCAATCTCGATGATCTTGGGCCCATTTCATGCGTTGTTGGCGATGACGTGCAGTGAGCATGGGGATCCTGCTGGGTCTTCGGCTACGCAGGCACATGCGCAGACGGTTGCGATAAATTCTGTGTTGTGGCACATTGCCCTGAATACCACTGTTGTAGTTGTGGGTGATTTGCCGCACTGTGGCTCTGCAGTTGCTGTGAACAATGCGCGACAGTCTCTGCTCCCCTCTGGCATCAATGAGCTGCGGACGACACACGACTGGACGACAGTTCGTCGTTTGGCCATCCGTACACCACTTTTGATACTCACTACAGCAGCAAGTGAGCAACCCACAAGCCGCGCCGTTTCCGAGAGATCATAGTTCCGAGGCACCGTGCCATCAAAATTTGTCCTTTATCAAACTCAGATAAATCGGCAGCTTTTCCTATTCTGACTCCGAACGTTCTTGTAACCGAAAGCCGGTCCTCGGGTTGTATATATACTGCTCTGTGAACTCCATCTGCGCCACCGTTAGGTCTTCAGGCGCGCTCATTCCCCTAGGCTGGGGGTGCTCATAATGGAAGGGCTCATCGTTGTACCTCTTCTCGCTTCTCTGCTCCCTGAACACCGGAATTAAAATGTATT
This sequence comes from Macrothele yani, assembly GCA_039090855.1. NCBI lineage: Eukaryota > Metazoa > Arthropoda > Arachnida > Araneae > Macrothelidae > Macrothele > Macrothele yani. The sequence continues at coordinate 125,556,403 of CM076996.1, forward strand.
TCTACCGACACGGCTTGCATTTCCAGCGACTGATTTGTCTCTAAGTTCCCCTTCTGTTTACGTAGACTGATTCTTAACTGTTTATAATAACTTTTTTTGCAGTGACCACTTTCCTATCTTCCCTATATTTTCAAGAACTAGGTGCAGCCATTTTTTTCTGCATAGAAGCTCGTAAACACGATCGGGCTAGATGTGATGATTCGTATCATACACTGGCGTGCAAAACTTAAGGACGAAACGGTTTTTCGAATGTAACGTCGTGCAGAAGTGCTCCACGTCGACTCAAATCATACCGTAAGATCCCCAAGATATAAGAATATGGGACAAGTGAGCAAAACCGTCCAAACAAGGAATCCAAAGGATACAAAGGCACTTTATTGAAAAGATAGCTTCGAGCATAACTGGACACAAGACAGAAACGTTCATGTGACAGGCGGCTGCCAAGAAAAATCCAGTCTTTAGTAGGGGATATGATCACCCCTGACTGCGTTGCAAGATTTACAACGTCTGTCCAGGCTGAGCACGAAGTTGTCAAGGAGCTGTTGAGGCATCGCGGCCCATTCCTCTTGTAGCGCCAATCGCAGCTCAGTAATCGTTGCTGACGGCTGGCGACGTGCTTCCAAGCGTCTCGCGAGAAGGTCCCACACGTGTTCGATTAGATTTAGGTCCGGGGAGCTTGCGGGCCAATCCATGCGTTGAATATCTTCACTCTCCAACAGCTCTGCGACAGCCACTGTACGATGAGGCGTAGCGTTGTCGTCCATGAAGAGGAACTAAGGACCCACAGCACCTCTAAACAGACGCACGTGAGGCAGGAGTACCTCGGTACAATAGCGGACACAAGTGACTGAACCTCCTTGGAAGATGTGGAGGTCAGTACGGCTACCAAGCATGATACCGCCCCAAACGAGAACTCCGCCACCTCCAAACCGGTCCCTTTCGATGATGTTGGAGTTGTGATTGCGTGTTCCCTGCTCTCTCGAGATGTGTATACGTCCAAAATCGCTAGTCAGACTAAATCGGCTCTCATCCGTAAAGAGAACTCGACCCCATTGCTGATGTGTCCAGTTCTTGTGTTCCTAGCACCACAGAAACCGTCGTCTCCGATGAGCAGGCGTTAATGGCACACACCGTACTGGTCGTCGTGCAAATAGACCACCTTTGTGCAGCCTCCTGGCCACGGTAAAACGCGATAACGGACGTCCAGTTGTCTGTTGCATGTGTCTTGCGATTTCTCCCGCTGTTTGCCGTCCGTGTCTTCTCGCCTGTAGGACAATATACCGGTCGTCCGCCGCCGTGGTTGCTCGTGGACAACCAATGCTAAACTCTCGGACAGCTGTTCCTGTCATTTGAAATGCTCTCCAAGCTCGTGAAACGATGCTGTGAGCAATCCCGAACTCCTCGGCCACACTAGTCACATTTCGACCTTCTTCCAACTTCCCAATGACGCGACCTCGGGTAAAGTGATCCAGATGTCGTCTACTGGATTGCCTGTTGGTCATATCACACGGTGGCAGCAACTCGACGTTGTTCAAACCGATGTACGCCGTGCAATAGCTTTCATCGAATTGCTGAGCGTACACCACGCGTGTGCTTTATACCCTTCCGACACCCCCCTCCCCACGTCATGTTGCATATATGCGGATGCCCAACCATACCGGACCCTAGTCTATCTCCTGAGTGGTCTTTCGGTCCGTTCTGCCTGCTCGTTCCGCTGTTATGCTAATTTCTCCTCCTCTTCGTCCTTAATTTTTGCACACCAGTGTATTTGTCGTCATAATGACCGTAGATACGTGATGCTGTTCCGTTTGACACGACCGTGTTCGGAGAAGCTTCTGTTCCTGTTAAACAGCCTATCGACAGATCATCATTTCTTCCAGTTCTTGTTGAATGACTTTTCTCCTAACAGTCGGAAGCCTGGAAAACACCCTAGATTTCCTTCCAATTACGGGTGTACGGCGTTGACGTGTTGCATCTGCAAGGCATTTTAACGAATGGTACATGCACGTTTGCTCTGTTACATGGAAAATCACCAGATACTTTGAGCAGCCTCTTTCTCAAAGTTTTAAAGAGGAGTGTGTTCCTCAGAGCTTCATATACGCGATTCGGTATACCGGGTGGTCATAATTAAAGTGACATTACTCAGAGAGCTCTGGAGGGAGTACTATGACAGATATAGCAGTGAAACTTGAAAGGAAGGCGAATTAGAACATGCGATCAAGAATTTTGAAATAAAACAAAATAGGTCAACTGTTATATCCCTCCAGCATCGATCCCTCAATTGTGTTTGTTTCAGAATTTTTCGGATGAATCTTAATCATATATTGCAGTAACTCCCACTTTTCTATGTACCGACGACATCTCATACCATCTAAGATCTAGGTGTATTCAGCGGATATGTACACTGCACACTGCGATCTGTATAACGCGTACACTCGATGCTTAATCATTGTGTACTGCGAATTTAAACGACCAGTGTTGAATGGCGTTGGTCCGATCTGTTTGGTTTTCAAGTTGGATTTATTAATTCTGTTTAGCTTGATATTTGTGTACTCTTTTGTTAGGCCATTTTAAATATTTTACGTGTGTCTATTTTCATGCCTTACCTTATTTTTATGCGCTTGCTTTTTAATATATGCAACGCTAAATTCCAAATTCAGAAGGTTACATAATTCAAACTTTGTTGTTTGCATATACACTCACGAACAATAAAATTTGCGCACCTAGAAGAAAACATGCTACAACCGTGAAACTTTGCAAATAACTAGAGTGCGTGCTGGTGTGCAAATGATCCACGTGTGATGCGAGTGCGCATGACCGCATAACATGTGGTGGCGCTGCAAGCACGAAAAGGCAGCCTTATAAACCGGCGTGCAGTCGATGCCCCATGAAAGCGAAAAGCACCGGCCTACGTAAGCAAGGGTAGAGTGACAAGAATTTCGGGTAGACGCCAGACACTTGGATTTACGCAACCTACGGACTTTGAGAGGGGCCTGATCATCGGACTGAAAACCGCAGGATGGTAGACGTGCCATATAGCCCGCCACGTGGATCCTCCTCACCATACCGTCTAACTGTGTTGGTAGCAGTGGACACGTGACAGCACTGCCACACGGTGGAGCGTCTCCGGAAGGACCAGGAGTACCACCGGTAGAGAGGATCGACGGATCGTGTGGCAGGAACGAACGGTTCCCACGGGAACCCGGTCCACTATACAGGCTCCTGTGTGCCTACGAACCATTTCCCGACGCCTCGCGTAAACGAATCTACGATTCCAGCGCCCCTTACGTGTGCTCCTATTAACACCGGAAAATCGCCGGCTCCGTGTGTAGTGCTGCCAGGCCAGAGCGACGTGGAACGCCACAGACTGGCGACGTGTGGTTTTTAACAATGAATGCTGCTTCGTTTTGGGGACAGATGGTCATCGTGTCAGGGTGTGGAGGTCCCCGGGTCAACGGCACAGTCCCAACCTCGCTATTGAGCGCCAAACCTCCCGCACGGCAGGCATTATGGTCTGGAGAGCCATTGCCTGAGATAGCCGATCAGCTCTAGTAGTGGTACGTGGATCATTGATGGGTCAGCGGTATATGGATGAGATCCTACGGCTCCATGTGCTCCTATTCCTGGCCGGGATTCCAGGTGCGCTATACCAGCAGGATAATGCCCGTCCGTACACGGATCGGGTTGCGCAGGACTGCCTGTGTCATATCCAGATACTTCCATGGCCTTCCCGCTCTCCGGATATGTCCCCTATCAAGCATGTGTGGGACCAGTTGAAACGCCGGCTGCCGATGTGCCGCACTGTCCAGGATTTGGAGCACACCGTCCAACACGTGTGGGCCAGCCTGCCGCAGGACAGCATCAGGCGTCTGTTCGCCTCCATGCCGGACTGTATTGCAGCATGTGTTGCCGTACGAGGAGGTGCGACGCGCTATTGAAGATGACGGACTGCGTGCCCTAGATCCCTCTGTAATTGTCCTGCAACTCTGTTTTTGCCATTATGTGTATCATTCATCTGTATTATTACGTCAATAAAATTTCAGCTCAAACCGATGCTTCCTTCTTGGTGCGCAAATTTCATTGTCCGTGAGTGTAATTGGCTCTACGCCATATCTAACTTTGTGTGATTATTTCGTTACCTTAGTCAGTGATGTGTTTTCGGAAGACAGTGTACATTTTCATATTTCATATAATTTCCTTAATATCCTTCCTGTAGCTACAGAACACTCTTTGCAAAGAAAAAAAATAAATAAATAAAAAGAAACGAAGCACCCGGAAAGAATCATCCAATCGAGATGAAAATTGGTATGGGGCAATGTATATGTATAGGGAAGGAAATTATAGCAATTCCAGGGCAGATATTCAGGTAAAACAGTTACACGAGTTGAGCAAGTCAGCATGTTGAAGCGCAACCTGTGGCTCGGATACAAGCGGTTACCCGGTGTGGATAGACGCACATAGTTCACGGATACTGTTCTGAGTTATTGCATGCCATATGGTTTCCAAATTGTGGGCCAGTTCGCCGTTATTTCGGGTTGAGAGTAGGTGGCGTCTTATCATGTCCCAAACATATTCGATCGGTGAAAGGTCGGGTAATCGGGCTGGCCATGGAAGGGTGTCGACATTACGGAGGCACGCCTGGGAGAGCCGTGCCGTGTGTGGCCGGGCATTATCCTATTGAAAATTTGCTCGGTGATGCTGCGAAAGGAATGGCAAAACAACAGGTTGTAGAATGTCGTCGACGTATCGGTGAACCGTGAGGATGGTACGGAGGATTACCAAGGGTGTCCAACTATCGTAGCAAATGGATCCCCAGAGAGTCACTCGTGGTGTTCGAACTGTGTGCTGCTCCACAGTAAAGGCAGGATTCGTGAGCTGGCCGGCTCGTCTCCAGACACGTATGCAAGGGTCATCGGCGCCTAGGGCAAACCTTGACTCATCATGGAAGGCAACACGACGCCACTGGACACTATATCACGTTGATCGGGCTTTACAGCACTACAACTGGTGACGGCGAGGCTCGCTGGTCAGTGGTAGGCGGCGGAGTGGCCTCTTCGAATGCAGTCCCCTTGCCGCAAGTAGTCCGGCAACGGTGTGGATGGCCATGTTCGTACCTGTAGACGAAGCAACATGGCCACGGGTAGTTTAGAGCGACGAATTCGGTTATCTTCGTGCGACACTCACAATAGTTCTATCTTCGCGTTCTGTCATAGCTCTCGTCCGTCCACTGCCAGCGTGCCTCTCGGTTGTTCCCTCCTCGACCCATTGGCACCAACATCGTCCAACTGCTCCTTTGCTGTGACCCAAATGCCTGTCAATACGGCGACTTGACCAACGCGCTTCTCTCAGCCCAATTATACGACCTCTCTCCAAACTCGCTCAACTGCTCGTATTGTGCACGGATCCGACGTCGAGGTATCATCACAGTCCGTGGAGGTTAGTGAACCGCAATCCTCTGCCACAATTCTCCGTGCTTGCGAGCCTTGCTCTTGATATACCCTCCTCGATGCGCTGTTCCCATGCTATGTGGAGAGGGCCACTATTTCGTCGTTGGTCGTTATTATTTTATCGTTTTCATATTCCGCCCTGATATACTTGCATGTGGGGTTTCATCAAGGTTGAACGACTATCTCGGGATACTTCGACCCTTTTTTTTGCAAAGAGTGTATGCCGCCCCTGTGCCGCAGTGGTCTAAGCGATGGCCTCTGATCATTCGTCCGAAAAAGGTCCGGGTTCAAATCCCAGTGAGGCATGGATGCTGTGCTTGTCTTACGGCACTGGCTCTCTCCCTTACCTGGAACCAGTGATCCTAAATTATAGACGAGCGACTGCTTATAGCCCATTGAGTTGCTCACGGTGGTCGTTAAACCTCCAATAAAAAAAGAGAGTATTTTTAATCTGCTAAATTTGACTACGTTTTTCGTCAGCTACGTTACAAAGGATAAAATTACTAGAAATAATAAATTATTTTATTTAACCTTTTGCATTCAGGTAAGTGTACAATATTATCTCGTTTAAGCAGATAACTTTGATATGTGACCGTACTGTCTCATTTTTGCAACGTTTTTCTTCTTTAACAGGAACACAGCACGCATCTTTACGCCGCAAGAACAGTAACTTTACGTCTGGTCAAAGCCCAACTACTCTGGAAAAGTCCCAGGTAGGATGTACTTAAAATCCTTCATATCTATTGGGTTGGCCAAAAAGTAATTGCGTTATTTCCTGTGTAAATAAAAGGTGAATTTTTGAATGGGAAACAAAAACTTTCGTCAACAACATATTGTCCCATTTTGTTCGAATCACCTTTTGCCATCTAGCAGGCAAGTTCATGATTCCGCGCTCAAAAAAGGTTTTTGTATTTTCCGGCAAAAAAACATTTCCAAGAACGATTTGATAGCCTCATCAGCAGTGAAGATTTTACGATTCAAGGCGTTTTTCAACGAACGAAAAAAAAATGTTAGTCTGATGGTGCCAGGTCTGGCAAATACGGTGGATGTGATAACACATCCCATCCAAGCTGCAACAATTTTTGACGAGTGACCAAACTTGCATGCGGTCTTGCGTTATCATGGTGAAACACAACACCTTTTGCGACTCACCAATTTTGGACGCTTCTGTTCGACTGCGTTACTTAATTTACCCAGCTGGCGACAGTACACGTCCAAATTAATGGTTTGGTTCCTAGGAAGCAATTGAAAACAAACAATACCTTTGAAATCCCACCAGACTGACAACATAACCCACATATCGAGCTTATTAACGTGCCCCAGTTGCTTTAAATTGTTTTCAACGCTCGATTTCGATATGTTCAGGTTCTCAGGAATCTTTCGTGTTGTTACACGCCGATTGGATTTGATAAATGCCTTTATTTTGTCGTCATCCACTTCGATTGGCCTTCCTGAGCGTGGTGTATATTTCACATCAAAATCTCCAGACCGAAATTTCGCAAACCAATTCTGACACTGCCGTAGTTTTAAGGCATCTTCGCCATACACATCACATAACTTTTTATGAGCTTGCACGCGTTTTTTCCTTTTCGGAAGTATTGCAGAAAAACATGACGAAAATGTTCCTTTTGATTGTCCATTTTGAAATCGACGCCAAACAAGCACTTGTTAACGAAATCGATCTCTTTCTGTTCCTAAAACAAGCTTGAACTGTCAGCTGTCACGTTACATAATGAACTTGCGGTTTCAAATGACGATAAATACATTTCAAGACATGTTTCGCCATCTATGTATAAAAAACGCAATGACTTTTTGGCGAACCCAATACTTTGGCGTTTTTAAAATCAGAAACTTGTTGAGTTTAAATGCCGTACACATGAGTGAAAGTATCATTTCGACCAAATCGATAATTCAGTGATTGCTCGGTGTATATCGTTCTTTAACTACGTTGGCTGATTAACAAGTATCTCTCGATGACTTTTATTGGCGGATTAGCGATATGTAAATCGGTTTCTCCAAGCGTCATTACACCCTGAAGAGCAGAGGGCGTTGTTTGGAATAAGAATTTGAATAAAAAGGCAACGTGCTAGAGAATAGATTAAAGTGAAAATAATGACCCTGCTGGAAATACGGTCTCACTTGAGCTATGCGCGGTGATTTTATTTCTATGCACTGAGAAAAAAATTTGTTTGAAACAACAAAATGGTTTTGTTGAGGTGTTTTGTCGATTTATTTTGTTGCTTTAGCCAAACTCCATGGGAATTGTTTTGTTGGCAACACAAAATTATTTCGTTGGCTATATTTTGTTAATTCAACTGTATGGAGGTGGCATCGACCTTACGCCAAAGCGCACGTGATTACTAGCTACTCCATATGGGCACTACCAGACTATCACTGACCAGAAGAAAACTCGTTTTGCGCTTAAGATTTCGTTTTGAATTATGGCTGACTACGAAGTGAGTGCATTGTTAGAAGACTGGGAAACTGTCAACTCTCATACAGACATTCAGAGGTAAAAATTTCTAATATATCTTAATAATTCCGACGTATTTTTATGCTAGTGTTTATTGTGTGTTATTTTGGTTGGATTCAGTGATAATTTGGCCTCACTTTGTAGACTCATAATTACAATGAACACGATAGAATGCGCATCTCATTAGATGCACAGGGGCACGTATTATTTTAAACCCAGATTTCTGATAAAGCAATAATACATTTCTTATTATGACGGCGTGCGGTTCCTGATCGCAAATAAATATTTGCACGTGAGGTAATGATAACAGTTGTAATTTATGTATAGAGCTTGATTTCATGTATAGGCTATATATACAAGGTGTTTCAAAATTCGTGTGGCAACCAAAGATTGCATGGTGATAGTACCCTGGAATATATAGAACGTTAAGAAAAATATTACGATTTTTTTTGTCTAACCAAAAATGTCAATAAGTTGTTTCATCAAAAAAGTAAGGAAAACATTTAAAATGAAATCGGATTTAGAAACATGTTACACACGCACCAAAATAGTGTCAACACATCGTTATGTCAAGTACAAATCGTCCGTAAACATTCCAGAAGGACCTTCAAATGCTGAATTCGCAGATAAAAAATTACTCGTAAGAACAGGTATAGCCGAGTGGTTAGCACTACTAAACTAAAGATCTCAAGTTCGAATCCGTTAGGTGTGAGATTTTTTGCTGGCTCTGAAAAAATTTCCTCGTGACGTAACACCGTCCAAATTCATTTGAACGCCACTAAAAAATAAATATGGTGGGGGAAAAATAACGGACACCATGGAAATAAAAAATGGCGGGCACCCAAGGTCGAAGGGCCCCGTCCTAAAATTACTGCATCGGCAAAGTGTTGCCATCGGGAAAAACGTTTGGGGACAAAGTAGCCCAGCTACATAACTCTAAATTTTGTTGGAGCAAAAAATTACTGTATCACGATAACAATATGTTTGGTTACAGCAACAAAACTATAACAATACATATTGTTGGATCAAACAAATTCCCAAAAATCGACCTAGGCATTTTGTTAAATGAACAAAACGTTTGGTCATGATAACAATAAATTTTGCAGAATCAACAATAATTTTCAGCAAAATACATTTGTAAATTCATAACATGTCGACAAAATGTTTTGGTTGATTCAACAATTTTTTTGCTGAATTAACAAAACGTTTTTCTCAGTGTGGGAACGGTAAACGCCGGCAATGGAGATCCATCACCAACTTTAAGAATTCTATTGTCCTTAAGTTATGAGCGTTCGGAGCGTGTCAAAATGGTGATCAAAATTCGCCCGCGGGGCGTAATGCGTGGACGGATGAGAAACGTAATGGTAGGCTTTTAACCTCAAGAACAGACAGTAACGTGGCGTGTGTAGAGGTTTTTGGTGCAAGAAGACAGTCGAATGACTTTGCTTTAGATTGCAGCAAATACAGATGTTTCTTTCGGTACCTCGCGTCACATCGTTTAAGCTAATCCGTGCGCATACCTCCGAGTGAGACCATATTTTCAGGCGGGTTGTTATTTTCACTTGAATCTGTTCTCCAGCGTGTTACTGTGTTACTCAAACTCCTGTGTCAAACAACGCCCTGAGTTAAGAGAGAGTAATGACTTTGGGACACACATATTTACATGTCTCTAATCTGCCGTCGAAGGTAATCGGAAGTTATTTATCGATCAGCTCTCTCAATTTCATTTTTCCTGTTTTTCTTTAAAAATGAAGACAAAGTGCGCTGCGTTGATATTTGGATAAACAGGCTCGTAGAACTAATCACATGACCAAACAATCAACTGAAATGCAGCAAAAATTTTAGCACCTATCTTGGAGTCTTTCAGTGCAGTTGGTATTGGTTTGCAATAGGAGTATAGCTCATCTGTCTTAATATACAGGGTGTCTATAAATGAAATACACAACTTCAGTATGCTATTAAAAAAAAAGATACGATAGAAAAAAACTTATATCAAACATAAGTCATCGCTCATTCCACGTTTTATAAGTGAGTCACGGAAAAATTTTCATTGGCCGCCACTGGGAATTGAACCCAGGGTCTTCCAGTTACGCGCATGACATGCTTCTACTGCACAACAGCGGCCCCGAATTCCTCCAGACTCACATACTCTAACTTCCAAGCCACTTGGCAAGTTGCTTCTTGGAGCCTGGCACAATGCTGGGGTTTCAACACAGATGGTAAGCAGCAACTGAACACATAACTAGAAGGCGAATGAATAATAAATACAGACATTTGACGTGGACAAGAAACATCAAACAGAAGTCATCGCTCTTTCCACGTTTTATAAGTGATTCACGGAAAAATTCTCATCGGCCGCCACCGGGAATCGAACCCAGAGTCTTCCAGTTACGCGCCGGAAAAATGATAAATTTTCCGTGACTCACTTATAAAACGTGGAAAGAGCGATGACTTCTGTTTGATAATTCTAGTCCACGTCAAATGTCTGTATTTATCAAAAAATTTTATTTTAAACGTCATGTGACGTACCTGCCCCGCAGGACGCACACGACATAAAGGCAGATAGCAGCAAGAACGAACGTCCGCGTAACTCAGTTGGTAGACCGACTTGTTCCGGAATAAGTGGACTCGGGTTCGATTCCCGACGTGGACCAAAAATGACGGAGAAATTTACTTCGTTATAGTCAAGAGACGTGGCAAGTGTTAAAGTTTGTTAAGTCAGATGACAGATGGCGCCAGGTGTCTCCTGTAATGAAAAATCTGGTCAAACACGGAATACAACAGACATGGCTTCCCCAGTGGAGAAGCGGTAGACATGCTTAATCGCATTGACGAAGACCCCACTTTTCACGCATCTGTTTCAGCAATGAGTCGACATTCCGTGTTTCTGGCAGAGTGAGTAAACACAACTGCCGGATTCGGTGCATCGAAAATCCCCATGAGGTCGTAGCACACGAGAGAGACAGCCGACGGTTAATATCTGGGCTGCCCTAACCGAAGAAAGAGTGATTGGGCCCTTTTTCTTCGCTGACCCAACCGTTACTGGCATAACGTACCTGGACATGTTAGAACAATTCGCAATTCCACAACTCTTGGATATTCAAGACATCATTTACCAGCAAGATTGAACGCCTACGCACTGGTCTTTGGATGTACGCAGATCTTTAGACCACCATTTTCCAGGGCGTTGGATTGGACGTGGGAGTCCGACGGCATGGCCACCCCGTTCTCCTAAGATTACCCCATGAGATTTTTTTCTTTGGAGCTTTGTTAAGGACATTGTGTACAAGAAAAAAGGCTACATCTATCACTGAGCTCAAAGAACGCATTACTGCAGCCTTCCTCCTTGCTATACCTGACATTCTGCAGCGTACGTAGGTGGAAATGGACTACCGTTTAGACATCTTCCTAAAAACCAACGGAGTACACGTGGAGCCATACTGACATTTAAAAAAAAACCTTCACGGTTACCATATATTTTGATATTAAAAGTAAGTTGTTATTTATTGTAGTTTTTTCTCAATAGCATACTGAAATTGTGTACTTCATTTATGGACACCCTGTATAAATATGGCTTCCTGCTTTCTTAAACGGAGAGGGCCGTGGGTGGCCTAGTGGTCAGCGTTGTGACTGCTATGGATGTAACCTTAGGTTCGATTCCGGACTGGTACGAACGCTCGAACCTCTAAATACCCGCCGTGCGTCGGATGGGCACGTTATGCCGTCGAGTACTGGCCCGCCTGTAATAAATAAGGGCGTCTTCTAGCTCGCTTCCGTGTCACTTTCCTATCGGGCACTCTAGCCCAAATCTCCTAGCTTCCTATTTCTAAGGGCTGTTTAAGACCTGCGGTCAGACACTCCCTTCCTAAAATCCCCTATATATGATCTTATCTTAAACGGAGAGGAAACATTTTCAACAACCAGGAAAAGAATCCTTGCGCTAGATTTCAGTAAATATGAAATACATTATCTGATCGAAAATATTCCGACACTTGCTTATCCACAAAGTACTGAACAATCCTGCATAATAGCACAGATGTACCTCACATTTCGATTTTTGAACGTCTACATGTCCCACCAGCTTTATGTGTCCTGTGATTTTCCGACTATAAGTTGGGGTGTTTTAGTTAAATATCCTCACAATGAACTTTAACGTAACGATCCATGAATCAGGAACTAGGAAAAAGAATGTAACATAAATAGTCATGTACAGTTTCTTGCTGTCCACAACACTTTTACTTTTTGCTCTTTGAATGAGGACACGAGTTGCGGTACATTTATGAAACACGAAGTTTTAACTCACACGACAACACAAAAGATGAGCGTAGAAGAAGACTTCACAAGCTTAGATTAAATACAACTAATTTCGACAAATATCAGTGCAGATTACAGGAGGACTAATTACAAACTTGTAGAGAACAGAATATCGTGGTAATAATGGAATAGCAAGTGAACCTAACGCTGAAAATATCTCACTACGTAGCAAACCAAAAACCTACCGATCCATGATTTTATCTGTTGCGTGACTTCTGACCGACTGCTAGTGTTGCCACAAAGAATATAAAAGCCTAGGAGTTCAGACGTGACGTTAAGTACGGGAAGTCTGACGAGAGATAAACGAAATTCCCATAAGAGACAACAAACGGATACGGAAAGTTAAATAGATTATGCACGTCACAAAGTCAACTTATCGGTTGCGATTTCCATGTTGGGTAGTGTACCATAACGAAAGAGAAGAACGTATCACTAAGCTCATAATTTGAAAATTTTTTAAACAGCTGTTAAAATGAGTAAAACTATTACATCTTTCTGGTGTGAAAATGTTTTACTGACAGTATTTGTAGTTTCTGAGGAAAAGGAACTTGAATTTAACAAATTTCACATGGGCAAGATAGGCTGGTCTCGGTCTCCTTAAAAGGATAGCTGAATTAGAAGTACACATAACATCAAGCATTTTATTTTCATTTGACTCTTTCTAAGCGTTGCCAAAACGTACAGATTGTTCGGGGAAATAATGTGTCGCTCAGTAGGAAAATACCCCTTCGAGAAGTAACAAAATCTACACTTTGTGTCAAAACAATTGTTGCACCGTGATGGACGTGTCGGATTTCAATGCAATTCGGAAAGAGGGTAAAGGTTATCAGGAACAATAAGTGATTAAACATTGAGACTGTTATGAGCAATATTTACGGAGCAACACGCCAATAAGTAGTGTTTCTCAGTATGGCGTCGGGCCGCCATGTTTGCTCACACAGCATGCCAGACGTCTCAGCATGGAGTTGCACAGGTTCTTAATGGTGTCCTACGATAAGCCATCGCACGCAGTTTGAATCTTCTCACGCAGTTCCTGCAGATTGTGCGATAGGGGTGGAGTGTGGATAGCGTATCCAACAGCATCCCACACATTTTCAATCGGTGATAGGTCTGGCGATGCGGCTGTCCATAATAGAGTGTCACTGCCTTGAAGACAACCTCTCGAGACAGCTGCAGTATGCGGACGAGCGTTGTCCTGTTTGGAAAATCGTACCGAAGTGAGCGTTCAGAAAAGGTAGAGCCACTGGTCGCAGGAACCCATTAACGTAACGTTGGGCTGTCAAAGTGTCTGTCATGAACACCAAAGGTGACCTGGCATCGTAGGCGATTGCATCCCACACCATGACACCAGGCCTTGTGGACGTGTGACGCTCGACAACAAACCGTTCATCTTGGCTCTGACCATGGTACCTCCACACATGGATTCGGTGGTCTTCTCCTCCAAGACAAAAGTGGGACTCGTCACTGAAGATCACCCGCTGCCATTCTGACTGGCTCCATCACAGTCTGGCACGACACCATTGCAGTCTTTGGCGACCATGCAGTGATGTTAAGGGCAGTCGTCGTAACGGTCTGCGTAAGTGTAGTCCTACGGCGTGTGGTTCTACGTCGTGCAGCCGTCTGCCAATGGTGCTGGCACTAATCAGACAATGCATGGAGGGCACCACTGCTCGCTGAATATCCGCAATCGTGGCTGTTGGGTCACTCCGCGCATGTAGAACAACCCGTTGGTACTCTCTCTCTCTCCCCGTGGTTCGCGTAGGTCTTCCAGACCCTTCCTGTTGCTACTGCGTGCCTTGTTTTATCCACTGCCGCCAACAGCGTGCTATGGTGATATCCTCACGACCCATGTGGCACGCAATACGGTGATAAGACCATCCCGCTTCCCAGAGCCCATGCGGCTACTCTCGAACTCCTCCAATTGCTCGAATTGCTTCCGAACTCTTCTCCGAGGTATACTTTGCTTGCAAAGGATGCAACCAACAGAACAGCATGAATAAGAATGGCAAGCACGCACAACGAGCCGACCTTATATAGCCGGTCAGGCGCAGCGTACGACCCCTCTTTGCTTGCGTCACATGCGTGGCCGAGCGTGATACTTGAATCGTTTGCATGTCTCACGATGTCAAACCTACCCACCAAGTTTCATTCCTGTCGGTCGCTTCCTTCTCGGTGCAACTATTTTTTTGACGTAGAGTGTATATAAGAAACAGGAACTTAAAAAGGAAGGTTAAAGTATAGATGTACGACACAATATTTGCATGTTGGTCTACTCTTCAGTAAACTCGTGTACAACGGAATTCCAGTGTTTGTTTCTTAGAAAATAATTCCTCTCAAGAGCTATTTTTTTTTCAAATTAAATTTCAAATGTTGTAAGTCTGTTTCATTCAGAACGTCACAACCGCCATTTCTGCACTGCAACTGGATGGAGATTCGGTCAACACTTTTCCACAGTCTCAAGAAAGACTTTTTTACAGCCTTAAAGAAGACTTTTCTACGCCGTTTTCTGCCTTATAAAGACTTTTCCAAAACTCTCTGCCTTAAAAAAGACTATTCCACAGCTGTTTGCCTTAAAAAGACTATAACACAGCTGTCTGCCTTAAAAAGACTATTCCACAGCTCTCTGCCTTAAAAAAAGACTATTCCACAGCTCTCTGCCTTAAAAAAGACTATTCCACAGCTCTCTGCTTTAAAAAAAGGACTTTTCTGTGTATTCCAACCTGCTTCGTAATTCTCCTGAAGCATCTGTCCCTTTCTGGGCTTTTTCCGGTTCTTTGATGTTTAGATAAGTGTTTCTGTTATTCAAAGTTGGTCTGTTCGTCGGACAACATGCACAGTAAGTTTTTATTTGAGGGCATTTATATTGGGTGTGTGCAAAAGTTCTACTCGTTTTTGTAACAGATGCAAATTGTGATCGGAGTAGTTACGTCACAAATGACGCTGCGATGCCGAATTTTAGGCCAATAAAGCGTGGAGCTGTAGAGCATATAGAGACACTAGGTTTCTCCGAGTAAGTCATTCGTAACGGAAATCACGGACGATGTAACATGACGTGCGATAAGGAGCACATTAGACATTGTTTACTGTACAAGTTTGATAAAGGCAGTACTGCAGCCTCGGCTTGCCGCAACATCTAGCAAGTGTATGGGGAGGATGCGGTTGATGAAAGCACATGTCGCCGTTGGTTTCGGAAATTCCAGGACGGAGGCAGAAGCTGTAAAGATCAACCACGTCCTGGACGTCCATCCTTGGTTTCTGACGAGAATGTGGACCAAGCCATAACAAATGACCCACATTCAATCGTTCAGGAATTACCGAAGACTTTGTCGGTACACAGAACAACAGTCGAAAGACGGATACATGCACTTGGGTTCATCACCAAGTTCGATAACTGGGTTCCGCACCAGCTTTCTGCAAAGCAACGAGAGTAGAGAATCCGTACCTGTGTTTCTTTGCTTTCTCGTCGAGAAATTAATAATTTTGGGACGAATTGTAACGGGTGATGAGAAATTGGTACTGTACTATAATGTAAAGCGTCGACAGACTGTGTGCCAAGGTGCAGAGCCTGCTCCATCGATCTCAAAAGGAGGACTGCATCCCAAAATGGTTTTGCTGAGTGTTTGGTGGAATGTCCGGGGAATAATCCACTGGGAGGTGTTGGTACTTAACCGAATGATAAATGCTGACCTTTACTGCCAATATTTGGACAGATTGTTAGAACAACTGACATCGAAGCGGCCAGCTCTCGTCAATCGCAAAGGCGTGATCCTTCATCATGATAACACCAGACCTCATGTTGCTTTAATAACTCGAAAAAAATTAGTGGACTTTTGGTTGGGAAGTGTTACCTCACCCAGCGTATTCCCCTGACCTGGCACCTACGGATTACCACCTTTTTCGATGGTTACAGAACGCCTTCGCTCTCCAACCTTCGATGATGTGGACGATGTGAAAACGGCGTTACATGACTTTTTGGACACTAAAACACAGGAGTTTTTCCAGCGTGGGATTCACCTACTCATAGACAGATGGCAAGAGGTCATACAGAATGATGGCAATTATGTGAAATCCTAGGTACGTTATTTGTTGTGTTTTCATCCTTTCTTTGTAGCCTACAAAAACGGTAGAACTTATGCACGCACCCAACATGTGTGATGTCATATCCAAACTGATTTCACCTGGTTCACCAGTTTCCTTTCTTGTATTTCATGCATATCACCATCTTTGGAGATACCTGCTGTTTCAGCATAGCTTTCTTTGAAAAAATCCAATCCTCTGACGCACGAACTAGGGCATACTCTTCGGTCAAGTTTTGTATGCATATAACTTTCTTTTTGTGTACAATTTGGGCTAAATTGATGCAGATATCGATCAATTTCAGTTTCACTCCTTCGACGATAAATCTTGACGTTATTATGAAAGTAAACATCAATTTAGTGTTCCATTGTTCATTTCCGTTCCACTTTGCAACTTTTTCGTAAGTTCTTGAATCTCGATTTGCAGTTCCGTAGGATTGTTTGCATGCGTATTAAATAGAATATGAGCTCCCATGAGTGATGATATCAAAACGTAGTACATGAGTTATTTGCAACGAAAAAAAATGCCGATTCTTGTTTTTAGTTTTTCTTTACTCTTCATTGTATGGGATAAAACAGACTTCTGATTATTTCAGTCTTTCCAGCAAGGCATCGCTCAGAATCAAACTCCACGTCCTCTGTCCATGGTTGCTTTGACGGAAGGCACTGTTGATCCATCTGCAACTGGTGTTGAACCACAGGTAAATTTCTCACTTCTTGAATTGTGCTTAGTACAACGTACATTGTGTGTGTGTGTAAGTAAAAATGTACAAACACAAATTAAAATGAAAATTGCATAGAACCTAAAGGGAATAGCGTAAAAGAAAAACAAATCATGCTTTACCAATATGTCATAGATTCCAAAGATAAGCAGGATTTTTCTTTTGCTTCATTTTTCAAAGTATAGCTCAAAACGTGCACTATCTGATCAAAAGTATCCGCCTATCCATAAACTTCCTGTAATAGGAAAGGAATTTATAACGGGTCAAGCAACTCTTTACCGCTACCACAACCTCCACTTTACTGGAAAGGTTTTCTTCTAGATTCTGGAACTTTATTGCAATCTCTTCCATTCTGCCGTAAGAGCATTAGTAAAATCGGTCACCGATATCAGTCAGTTCGGCCTGGCTTGCGGTCGGCGTTGCAATTTATCTCAAAGGTGTTTCGTGGGGTTGAGATTGGACCTCTTAGCAGGCCAGTCAAGTTCTTCCACACACGTCTCACCAAACCATCTTTGTACGTACCTCGCTTTGTGGACGGGGGCGTTGTGCTATTAGTAAAGGAAGGACACCAACCGAAGTACTGCCATAATGCTGGGAGTACAGAATTGTCTAGAATGGCATTATAGCCCGCAGAGTAGTGTGCCTCCTCTACAAAACTTCACAGTCGGCACAACACAACCAGTCAGGTAGCTTCCACTTGGCATTGTACACACTCAGCCATCGGATTGCCAGATGGTGAAGCGGCGTGTTTCATCACTCTAGAGAACACGTTCCCACTGCTCTAGAGTCCACTGGTGCCGAGCTATACACCACTACAACCGACGCTTTGCATTGATCTTGCTGATGTTAGGCTTCTGTGTCGCTGATTGGTAATGGAAATCCATTTTCTTCAGCTCTGGACGAACCGTTGTGGTGCTGATGTTGCTTCCATAGAAATTTTGGAACTCGATTGTAAGTGTTGCAACCGAGAACAGACGATTTTGTAGCACCACTCGCTTCAGGACTCGGCTGTCCCGCTCTGCCAATTTACGTGGACTGCCAGGTCACGATTGCGGTTTTGTTACTGCTAAGCGTTTCCACTTCACAATAACATCACTTGCACTTGATCTGGACATTTGCAACAGAGCAGATATTTCGCGACCTGACTTGTTACTAAGATGGCATCCTATACCCGTACCACGTTGAAAGTCACTGAACCCTGCTGTACGGCCCATTCTACTGTTCATGATTGCCTACTGTGCTTGATTGCCAGGCCACGTGAATGTTTTATACCTGAATGGGCCATGGCTGTGACGTATATGAGCAAACCCTCTTTTTCCAAAAGGAATATCCGAATACTTTTGTTCATGTAGAGTAGTTTTCTATGTCTTGAGAGTGGACTCGACTAGAGCACACAAACACTCTCACAGGTATTCACAACACAACACGGGCATTATCCTGGTGATATAGCGCACCTGGAATCCCTGAGTGTTTCAGACGGCGTTCTCAAGATGCTCTGCACGGCTAAGTAGGATGAAATAATCACAGCCTCCAAGAAAGATTTTAAGGCTAGTTCCAACCAACTTAGAAACTTTCTTGTGAAAGAAAAAGGGCTAAACGTAAAGTACACTCATGGACAATGAAATTTGCGTACCAAGAAGGAAGCATCGGTTTGAACTGAAATTATATAGACGTAATGATACAGATGAATGATACACATGATGGCAAAAACAGAGCTGCAGGACAATTACAGAGGAATCTGTGGCACGCAGTCCGCTCATCTTCAATAGCGCATCGCACCGCCTCGTGTGGCGATACATACTGCAATACGGTCCGGCATGGAGGCGAACATACGCATGATGTTGTCCTGCGGCAGACTAGCCCACAGGTGTTGGACGGTGCTCCAAATCCCGTATAGTGCGGCACGGCGGCAGCCGGCGTTTCCACTGGTCCCACACATGCTCAATAGGGGACATTACTGGGCAGCGGGCAAGCCATGGAAGTGTCTGGAAATGACGTAGACAGTCTTGGGCAACGCGGGTCGTGTGTGGGCGGGCATTATCCTGGTGATATAGCGCACCTGGAATCCCTGCCAGGAATGGGAGCACATGGGGCCGTATGATCTCGTCCACATACCGCTAGTCCGTCAATGATCCACGTACCACTACTAGAGCTTATCAGCTATCGTAGGCTATGGCTACATAGACCATAATGCCTGCAGTGGGGAGGTGTGGCGCTTGATAGCGAGGTTGGAATTGTGCCGTTGACCCGGGAACCTCCACACCCGGACACGATGATCATCTGTCCCCAAAACACAGTGATACCTATCACTAAACACCAGACGTCGCCAGTATGTCACGTTCCACGTCACTCTCGCCTGGCACCACTGCACACGGAGCCTGCGACGTTCCGGTGTTAATGGCAACACACGTAAGGAACGCTGGAATCTCAGATTCGCTTCCGCGAGGCGTCGGGAAATGGTTCGTGGGCACACAAGAGCCTCTATATCTGCCTGTATAGTGGACCAAGTCTCAGTGATATCCGTTCTTGCCTGGCGCATGATCCGTCGATCCTTTCTACCGGCGGTCCTCCTGGTCCTCCCAAAGCCGCTCCGCCGTGTGGCAGTGCCGTCACGTGTCCACTGCTCCTAACATGGTCGGACGGTATGCTCAGAACGATCCACGTGGCGGGCTATACAGCGCGCCGACCACTCTGCGGTTTTCAGCCATATGATCAGGCCTCTCTCAAAGTCCGTAAGTTGCGTAAATCGAATCTCTGGCGTCTACCCGGCATTCCTGTCACTCTGTACTCTCGCTTGCGTCGGCCGGTGCTTTTCGCTTTCATGGGGCTTCGACTACACGCCGGTTTATAAGGCTGCCGGTTCGTGCTTGCAGCGCCACCACAGGGTGTGCGGTCATTCGCACTCGCAACAACCGTGGATCATTTGCATACCAGCACGCACTCTAGCTATTTGCAAACTTTCGCGGTTGAAGCATGTTTTCTTCTAGGTGTGCAAATTTCATTGTCCGTGAGTGTATAACTCCGATGTTCTGCAGGGCTAGGTGATGCAAGCACAATACAGCCATTTCTAAAGCAATGCCTTGGAATGACTCCTAACAAATTTCTTGAAATAGAGCAAGATTTAAACGTAATGGAACTTGGATGTTCAGCGGACCTAGCTAAGGTGATGAAAGCGAAAATACAACTTATTCCAGGGCAATGGATTGGAACGATTCCTAAAGACATTCTCTGAGCAGAACAAGGGCTAAAGACAAAGAAACACGCGGAGCAAGGATTAGGAGAAAAATTCAAGCAGAATAACCAAGCACGATGGAAGCATATTAGAGGACGCTCTGAGATTTTTAGCTTTTTAAATATATCCAGTCTAAATTAATAGTGAAAAGTTTAAATTTATCATACTCACGTTTAGGATAAAGGAGAAACTATGAATAAGAAATCCGGTTTCAGATGGGTAGAGACTGCGCCGGTCAAACTTCTGTTCATTTCGAAAACTTACAAAATTTTCGATTATTTCCAAAATGCAATATTAGGACAAAAACAAAAGTGCTAGAATTTTAGTCAGTATTTTCTAGGAGTTTTCTTGGGTAAATATAGTAAAACTGGAAACTTCTTATATTTGACATCATGTTCAGTTATATGGTATGGGAAAAAAAAAACCCTGGTGGAACTTTTATGTGACACAAAGCAATCCGACTGAATTCTAGCTTCTTCTCGTTCTGAGTCTCCAGAACAATTTGATAAGGCTGTGTGGTGCTTAAAGGCTTTTCCTATCACAATACCTAGCGTTAAAAGTTGAGTTTATTCTAGAAATCGAAACACAAGATGGTCAGAAAATTGGATTTGTTTGCAGCTGAAATTATCATTGCTTTAAGCGGACGACCCATCCTTGAAAACAATATCAACCATCTTATGAAATGACCACTGCTGTAGATCTCACGGTGTACGAGGAGACTTTATTCTTGAAGTATGTAATTTTAATACTCTGAACATGCAGGTTTTTATACTCTAAAGTTTCAGCTTTCGTAAAACGTAAGATTCAGTTCCAGTTCAATTGTCCTAAACTGCATTTATTCGGCTAATGAATGCATGAAAAATTATAGTTACTTGTTTTTTGTTACTTGAAAAATTATAGTTACTTGTTTTTTTTTACTTCATGTGCCATTTCTTCCTTTGTTTCCCTATTAAATAGAGAAAATATTCCCTTTTATAGAACTCTAAGCGGCTACAAATTTCCTTTGTTATACAGAAATAAAAAATTTAGACGCATATTCTGTTGAAGATAATTTGCTTTGAAAAGTAAGCTGCTCATTGAAAGTTAGGAGTATTGCGATATAGAACCCCATGCGCGTATTTATTCAACGTGTTGATTGGTAGCTGCAGAATACGGAACGCAACGATATGCAATTTTCGGGTTAAGCATTGCTGTCACATCTCGCAAGGAAGACGAACGAGGGATAACTGGACTTCGAAGCATTCAACGTACGTCTTAACGGTGAACGTCTGTAAATAGTAGTGCCAGACTGTACACAATTTAGAGAGAGATCGGAACGTCGCAATACCTGCTCAGACAGTTAGGTGTTGCATAAGTCCTTTGTGTATCGCGAAGTGTGACGATTCGACTCCATCAAGCAGAGACATGGAGAAAAACGCAATGTAACTTTACCCTATCTAGCGGGAAAACTTCATTATTTGAAGAAGAAAATGAGTGCAAAGTATTCTTCACTGTCACAGGTATCCGACCAAGAAAGGATTTAAAATCAGAAATACTCTTGCTAATACAAATACACTCATCGTAAAAAAAATAGTTTTTTTTCTTTTTTGATTGGAGGTTTAACGACCACCGTGAGCAACTCAATGGGCTATAAGCAGTCGCCCGTCCCTAATTTAGGGTCACTGGTTCCAGGGAAGGAAAGACAAACACAACATCCATGCCTCACCGGGATTCGAACCCGGACCCCGTTCGGACGAATGATCAGAGGCCAGCGCCTTAGACCACTGCGCCACCGGGGCGGCAAAAAAAAAAAAAATAGTTCCACCCAGAAGGAATAAACGGACAGGAATGAAACTTGGTGGGTAGGTTTGTATGGGAAGCCATGCAAATGATTCAAAGTATCACGCTCGGCCGCGCATGTGACGCAATCAAGAAGGGGTCGAAGCGCTCTGCCTGACCGGCTATATAAAGTCGCCCCGTTGCGCGTGCTTGACATTCTGACTCGTGCTGTTGTGTTGGTTGCATCCTTTGCAAGTGAAGTATACCTCGGAGAAATGTTCGGAAGCAATTCGAGCAGTTGGAGGAGTTCGAGAGGGGCCGCATCATTGGGCTCCGGGAAACGGGATGGTCTTCTCGACGTTCAGCGCGCCATATCGGTTGTGCGGATATCACCATAGAACGCTGTTGGCGGCAGTGGATACAACAAAGCACGCAGCAGTGACAGGAAGGGTCTGGAAGACCTAAATGAACCACGGAGAGAGAGGACTGACGGGTTGTCTGACATGCGCGGAGTGACCCAACAGCCACGATTGCGGATATTCAGCAAACAGTGGTGCCCTCCATGCATCATCCGATTAGTGCCAGCATCATTGGCAGACGGCTGCACGACGTAGGAGTATACGCATGCAGACCGTTACGACGACTGCCCTCGACAACAGTGCATTGTCGCCAAAGTCTGCAATGGTATCGTGCCAGACTGTCATAGAGCAAAGCAGAATGGCAGCGGGTGATCTTCAGTGACGAGTCACGCTTTTTTCTTGGAGAAGAAAACCACCAAATCCGTGTGCGAAGGTACCGTGGTCAGTGCCAAGACGAACTGTTTGTTGTCGAGCGTCACACGTTCAGAAGGCCTGGTATCATGGTGTGGGGTGCAATTGCCTACGATGCCAAATCCCCTTTGGTGTTCATTACAGGCAGCCCAACGTTACGTTAATGATGCCAGATATGCTTTGGTGTTCATGAGAGCCCAACGTTACGGTAATGATGCCAGATATGCTTTGGTGTTCATGAGAGCCCAACGTTACGTTATGAGGTCCTGCAAACAGTGGTACTACCTTTTCTGAAGGATCACTCCTGTGCGATTTTCCAACAGGACAACGCTCGTCCGCATACTGCTGCTGTCTCGAGAGCTTGCCTTCAAGGCACTGACAGTCTGCCATGGCCGGCCGCATCGCCAGAGCTATCGCCGATTGAAAATGTGTGGGATGCTATTGGACAAGCTATCCGCACTCCACCCCTACCGCACAATCTGCAGGAACTGCGTGAGAACATTCAAGCTGCATAGGATGGTTTATCGCAGGACACCATTACGAACCTGTACAACTCCATGCCAAGACGTCTGGCATGCTGTGTGAGCAAACATGGCTGCCCGACGCCATACTGAGAAACACTACTTATTGGCGTGTTGCTCCGTAAATATTGCCCATATCAGTCTCAATGTTTTATCATTTATTGTTCCTAATAACCTTTACCTTCCTCCCGAATAGCATTGCAGTCCGACAAGTGCAACTATTTTTTTGACGATGAGTGGGTGCAACTACTTTTTTGACGATGAGTATATGAGATCATGCCCGTTAGAGATGGAAATGTCGATTATGAAAAAGTAAAAAATATATTCAAAATATTCTTCATAGCTGGAGCTATGTGTTGGAAAAACATTTCTTCAAGCACGACTTGTAGACACAGAGATAGCAAGAAAATAGCTTGACGCCCCCGGTGGCGTAGTGGTATAGCGATGGATCCTGATTATTAGTCCGAGATGGGCTCGTGTTCAAATCCCAGTGAAGCATGGATGTTGTGTTTGTCTTACGACACTGGCTCTCTGCCTTCCCTGGAACCAGCGGCCTTAAATTAGGGACGGGCTGCTGCTTATAACCCACTGAGTTGCTCACGGTGGTCGTTGACCCCTCCCGCCACCCCCAACAAAAAATAGTTTATACATACACACCCCTAGTGGGAAAACTGTTCATTATTTAAATTGGAAAATATGTTTCCAATTGTTGTAATGACATACAGAACAAAATTTTTCCTATCAATCGAATTTTTAGGAGCAGAGATACAGTTGCAAAGAGAAATAGACATCTAGCAGGATTATGGAAAATTTATAAATGTTAGAATGGTAATGCGATGCAATATTTTGTGAAGGGATATTGGGGGGAATAAAATGTACATTTACGCTCCAAGGTGAAAAACTGTGTGCTAATCTGAGCAGATAATACGCATAAAATACTTCCCGTGAAGAACAGTATCAGTAAAAAAATCGGTAGGGTTTTAGACACGTAGATACAGCTGCATATATGTTGTAAAAAAATATGAGCCAAATTGGGCGTTATGAAAAATTTGAAATTATATATCAAATATTCACCACCAACGCTATCCGGTTAAAAGCGTATTTTCCAAAGCTGTCTTTTAGAAGTATGGGAAAAATCTATAGTATATATCTACGACTATAGTGCGTAAACTGTTAAACACATGAAGTCGAAACTGCACTCTCCAACAGGGGTCCGAGTTCAAATCCCGGTGAGGCATGGATGTTGTGTTTGTCTCACGGCACTGACTCTCTCCCTTCCCTGGAACCAGCGGCCCTAAATTAGGGACGAGCTACTGCTTATGGCCCATTAAGTTGCTCACGGCGGTCGTTAAACCTCCAATAAAAAAAACTACACTTAAAGCAGTGTTCCTGATAGAAGGTATCGAAGAAAAAATGAATTGCTTGTATGATTTTCAGAAGCAGTGATATAGAATACAACTTTTGAATTCAATAGCACCTACATTTACGCCCTCTAGCGGCAAAATTGTGCATTGGAAAAAGATCAAAAGGCATGGATCATTGTTCTCCCATAGCAGGCTTCCCACTGCAAAAAGAACTTTCCAAAAGCGGACTAATACATGATAAACACGCGGACTGACATAATTATAAGCAAGTATTTTTGCAAAGGACATGCTACAAAATATTCGTTATAACGAGTGCACAAGTGTTTTAACTGTTTATGCAGCATAAAGCACAGCCATTTTTGGAAAGAAGAAAAATGGGTCGTGTCAGAAAACTTGAGATATTGCCCCAGGGTATTACATTCAAGGTGTGTGAATAGACCGTAATGCTTTTTTACGCTTTCCAACGGTAGGCTGAAGAAGCGCATATGCTCCAGCTTTGTCCGTCTCTCTGTCTGTAAGAAACAACCTGGGGACGAACCCTACTGAAAACGGACGAAATGGGGTCAAAGGTCAGGACATAAGAGCGGGATGCATTCCATCGCCCTCATGCGACATAACTTACGTAAAAATTCTTCGATTGCGACAAAACTTTATCATGTTGTTTCGGAGGTATACTGATCCTGTTCTGTTGAATAACATCGAAATGGGGTCAAAGGACAGGGCACAGGAGCGAGATATATTCCACAGCCATTATCCTCATAACTTGAGTAATGATTTCTAGTATGTTGGAAAGCGTATCATAATCAATGATGCAATGCGTGATTTTACTAGCTTGTTTTTAATCAACGGGCTTGAGAGGGTGAATTGGAGGAAAACTGCAGTTCGTGCTCGAAACTAACGCGAACTCGGCATTTTCTCGAGAAGTAGTTGTAACAGTATTTTCACATGTGCTACCGAGGTAACCGCATAACTCATTGCACATTAGTCTAGAAAGTTAAGCTGCTGTTTGAAGAAACTTAAAAATATCACTGGTATTTGGTCACCGTTTTCGTTCCAAATATCACATATCTAAACGCATGGAATGAAGTGAAAAAAAAACCTGTTGAGGGTTAACATGAGAGATATTTAAAAAATAAAATTTTTAAGATGAGTAACACACATCTAAAAAATCTGTCTTAAAAATTCCCCATAAAAAAGCACTATATAAGTAAATTTTAAATAAAGAGGGCGCTAGAGAAGCGCAAGAAAAAACGAAAATTTAGGGGGAGAAACAAAACGTGCTCCACACAAAGTCGCAATTTTGAAGGCTTCGTGTACCGTAAGATTCACTGGCCCATTTTTTGATTTTTTGAGGGGGGGGATTAACTTTCGCCATGTGTAACTGTAAGGGCTACAAGCAGTCCCTCGTCCTTAATTTTGGGCCACTGGTTCCAGGAGAGAGTCATCGGACAAACTTATCACCCATGCCACATCCGGGTCTCATGGTCTAAAGCCAGCACCACAGACAACTCGTCCACCGAGGAGGTGATTCGCTGGTGCATGCGCAGTTGATCAAGGCCTTTTAACCCTAAAATATCCACAAGCTGTCTTACCTGATTTTATCCATCCTCTTTATGAAGTATTAGTTCTGCAAATTACAATTCAACCTTCAAACGCATGAATAAAAGATAAAAGTATTGGACAACAGCGATACCAGTTGTGAGCAAAAAATGTAGCGGAACGACCAAGCGTAAATCAATCACAATGGCATCACAGCATGCAAAAGGAAAAAGAAACAAAACGTAATGTACCTTGGCTCAGGAGAAGTCTTATCCAGTATCCAATAATGATTTGATAAGATATACATAGTATGGTTACACGAAAATGTGATATAATTGAAGATATTTCATTATACACCGATGAGCCCTTACATTATGACCACCTACCTAATAAGCTGAAGGACCCCTCTTTAGCCGGTAAAACAGTTGCCACTCGGTGATGCATCGATTCGATGAGGTGGCGATAGGTATCCCGGGGTATCTGGTACCATGATGTCAACAGCAGGTCCTCCAGTTCTCGGCCGCCCTTGTGGCGCAGTGGTCTAAGGCGCCGGCCTCTGATCATTCGTCCGTAAGGGGTCCGGGTTCGAATCCCGGTCAGGCATGGATGTTGTGTTTGTCTTACGGCACTGGATCTCTCCCTTCCCTGGAACCAGTGACCCTAAATTAGGGACGGGCGACTGCTTATAGCCCATAAATGCTCGATTGGGTTCATGTCAGCTGTATTTGGAGGCCACAGAAAATCACCAGCATGTTCCTCGAACCACTCCTTCACGATTCTGGCAGTGGCGCATTATCCTGTTGGTAAGTAGGGAACACATTTACCATGAATGGGTGAACTTGATTCTCAACGATGTTCAGATACCTGACAGCTTCAGGGATTGTGCTATTGCGATAATGAAGACTAAAGTGTCCCAAAGAAAGCATCGCCCATAGCATAACACCGCCGCCGCCGGGCTGTTTGCGCCCAACAGTGGATCCAGGTGCCATAGCCTCCGTTGGTAATCGGCGTATCTGCGCTTGACCGTCTACCTGACGCACCAGGAATCTTGATTCGTCAGATCAGGATACTTTCTTCCAATCATCCACGATCCAATCTCGATGATGTTGGGCCCATTTCATGCGTTGTTGGCGAGAACGTGCAGTGAGCAAGACTACCCGGCTGTGTCTTCAGCTACGCAGGCCCATTTGCAGAAGACTGCGATGAACTGTGCGCTGTAACACATTGTCCTGGTCACCATTGTTGTAGCTGCGGGTGATTTGTCGCACTGTGGCCCTGCGGTCGCTGTGAACAATGCACGACAGTCCCCGCTCCCCTCTGGCATCAATGAGCGGCGGAAGACACGCGGCTGGACGACGGTTCGCCGTTTGGCCATCTGTGCACCACTTTTGATGCGTACTCACTACAGCTGCACGTGAACAAGCCGCGCCGTTTCCGAGATCGCAGTTCCGAGGTGCCGTGCCATCACAATTTGTCCTTTATCAAACTCCGATAGATCGGCAGCTTTTCCCATTCTGACTCCGAACACTCTACTAACCGAAAGCCGGTCCTCAGGTTATATGTATACTTTTCTGTGAACTTCACCTGCTCCATCGTTCTGTCTCCAGGCGCGCTCATTTCTTTTGGCTGGGGGTGGTCATAATGTAATGGCTAATCGGTGTAAAAATAGATAAAGTCGCGGTTTCTTTTTTTTTATTGGAGGTTTAACGACCACCGTGAGCAACTCAATGGGCTATAAGCAGTCACCCGTCCCTAATTTAGGGTCACTGGTTCCAGGGAAGGGAGAGAGCCAGTGCCGTAAGACAAACACAACACCCATGCCTTACCGGGATTCGAACCCGGACCCCTTTCGGACGAATGATCAGAGGCCATCGCTTAGACCACTGCGCCACCGGGGCGGCTGTTGCGGTTTCGCATTATTTACGAGGAATGACTGTAATTAAGTGGCTTCTTCACTATGGGTGAGATTGGAGCAGACTGCGATTCCATATATTGGTCTGAATTGAAAAGCCCTTCATAGGGCACACACATGTGCGTTGGGAAACTGTCACTTGTTGAGGCATTTCGCGACAGTAGACAAAAGCGCCTTCTTTTCGAAGGACGGATTTTATGTCAATGACCCTTTTAACGCTGCAATTCTCACTGCAGTGAGCATGACTGTTTCGCTATTCGTAAGCTCAATGGCAAACAAAATGTACTGAAGTCTGTGACAAAACGAGAGGTGTTTGTTCTGTGTGATCAAATGAGAATTTTTTTAATGCGCTTAATCTTCAAATGTGGATTTTGTGTTATATTTGTCCTTCCTTATAAGATAAAAATGTGTTTTGTTATTCGTGATAAAATTAGGATTTTGTGATTGCTTTTCGTAAACTTTTGGTTCTTTGTCAGGAAATGATAATTTTATGTGACTTTCACTGACTATAAGGTGAAATGAAAATTGTACGCGGTTCTTGTTTTTAGTGGACAAATGAAAAATCCTTATGATTTTATTCTTTGCTATTTCAGCAAACTCCTGTACCCAGCAAAAATCTATACAAAGAGAAGAGACAGCCGTCTGAAAGTGACATTGAAAAGTATGCCAAAGATAATCTTAATAGGCACAAGAAAGGAATTTTCAGAAAGAAATTTACTATTCATGACATGCTGTCTTGGTCTAAAGTACGTAAATACTATATAAATTTTTATCTCTTTGTTCACTGTTTGCTATATCAGTTGTGTTAACTGTGTGCCAGAATTATAACTGACATAAACAGTAAACAGTGATATTATGTAAAACTCAGACAGCAGAAACGGAGAAGAAGAAAAAACAAATAAAAACAAAACTGGATCAATGCCGCTGAAGTCTTGTCTGCAATGAGCGTGTGGCAATATTCCATAATAACGATGCTATCGTGGCTGTATTGCGTAGCGGGGTCGTGCGATTGTTCAGCTATGCTACACAATATTTGCATTTTGAAAAATCTACACTATCAAGAACTAGAAAGCCTTGGACAGACATGCACACCAGTATCCGATCAAAACCATAATAACAGAAAAATTTATTCAAGTCTATCCTCTAAATCCAGACATATCTGCTGAGACTCAGACGCACATTTATACTGTAACTAGTGGTAGAAGTATGCATCTGGAAAAATAACAAAGCCATAATAACAATAAAAATAAATCCAGTCCATCCTCTAAATCCAGAATATCGTCTGAAACTCAGACGCACATTTAAACTGTAACTAGTGGTAGAACTGCTCATCTGAAAAAAAAACAATTCATGAGAAATCTTGACCAAGCCTAACTCAATGAGATCCATAACATATTTCTTCAGTCCATCTCCGAAACACAGAGATATAGTGACGATAAAATAATACACCACCACACAGGACAATTACACTATATTTTAAAAAGTCACCGGACACCCCTTCAAAAGCAAATGAACGGATCCGCTGCATTGTTAATATGCGCGGTACAGCTGCAAACGGTATAAAAACAAGTCTGCAGCTGACCACGATCATATCGCACTGAGAGGTTGAGTGGAAATGTCACGGCGGGAGAGAACTGATTTTGAGAAAGGAAAGATTATTGGGTGGTATATTAGTGGGCTGTCCATAAGAGAAACCGAAAGGCGTTTAAACATACCGAAGTCAACTGTTTTGGATGTTCTGAATACGTGGAGGACCCATTTTGTGCCTGAAGCAGCAAAACGTACCGGCAGATCAAAGAAAATCAGCGATAGAGGACGTCGAAGCCTCGGGAGAGTCTTAACAGCTAATCGACGGAGTACTGCACAAGACCTCAGTGTACAGGTGAGTAAAAATGCTAGAACCTCGGTATGTACACGTACCATTCGCAGAGAACTTCATTCCATAAATTACCGTGGTCGTGCGGCTGCTCATAAGCCTTTCATCTACCCTCGGAATGCTACTCGTCGATCAACATGGTGTAAAGAACATTTATCGTAGACCGTAGATCAATGGAAACGGGTTCTATGGACTGATGAATCCAGATACACGATCCATCAGTCTGATGGCCGTGTGTGGGTATGACGGCAGCCGGGAGAACGCTATTTACCACAGTGTACTGTTCCTACTGTCAAGTTTAGAGCTGGCGGTGTACTCGTGTGTGAATGTTTTTCGTTGTATGGTCCCGGCCCATTAGTTATCGTGGACAAACCTGTTAACCAGCACGTCTACCTCGATATTTTGGACAATTATGCCCTACAAACTCTGTGGCAATACTATGGAACCGAGCCTTGTTGGTACCAGCAGGATAATTTACCGAGCCATAAAGCAAGGACTGTTACGGCGTGGTTTAACGATAATTCCGTATCGTGTGTGGACTGGCCAGCACAGAGCCCTGATCTTAATCCCATAGAGCACCTATGGAATATATTAGAGCGCCGCATGAGAAGTTTGGAACCAAGGCCTACTACTAAGCAACAGTTAGCGGTAGCATTTTGTACTGAATGGAAGCGCATACCTATCGCTGTGTTCCAAAACCTTGTCGAAAGCATGTCTCGAAGGGCCAGTGCATGCATTAAGGCCAAAGGTGGACCGACACCGTACTAAAGTATGTCAACATATGCTTTGTTGTGTTTCTCCTCTAGGTGTCCGGTGAGTTTTATCAATATAGTGTATATATCAGAGAAATAAAAAAAATGTATCGACAATCATGGTAATTGATACAGCTACTTAACGCAAAAGGGATGATTTCTCCAATCTGAATATTGAGAGAGAAGATGCGCTTGGAACAAATAAACAGTGAAGTAACAAATCATTAGTGAAGCCTATAACCGCGAGCGACGGCCGTCAAAGTGTGGGAAAGCTCATGGTTTTCAAGGCTATTACAATGCATTTTGTGTTGGCCGAATCGCCTCCTTTCGTTGCAAATGCTTCCAATTTCGCATCGTAACTTGCTGCCGGTGTGTGAGAAAATGCTGAATCTATAAAATTCGTAATTATTTTGAAGCTCTGTCCCATTTTTATTTTAAATTAAAATACATGAAAGTTAGTGCGAATTCTAAACAAAACATAACGTTAAAATTAAAAACGTCACTCGTATATGGAATAAAATTCATTCCGGTTTGATATTAACACGATTTCTGCAACCAAACATCACGCTATTCCAAAATACACACAGTTGAAATTACATAGGTATCGTGTAAACAACGTCAAATTCCCCACACCTTACGGCTTCACGGTTAAAGGCATCTCCAGAAGTCTTATTCTAATCTCCTTGTTATCGTCAGGAAACTGCTGGTTCTGAAACTTGTCAAATTTTTAGCAAACTAGAATGTAGCATAATAATGCTCTCGCAAAATCATCTACAATAAGGTACTCATTTACTAATAATCGATACACCTTACAAATGTGTGTTATTTTTATACCTAATCATACAAATATACGAGGGTCACGATCTGTGCTTCCGTCGCGGAGAGAGTGAATCGAGGCAAAATGATTGATCTTCTCAGCGGAGCTTTCCCCGACATGCGTGCATATTATACGGTGAACAAATTTTAAATATTGTTACACCACCCGGGGATGGCCGAATCAAAAGAAATTAACATTTAAAGAATTTAGAGTGGTAGCTTGCTGGACGATGGCCTCGCCCAGGAGGTAGACATTAGAATTTAGAAAAATGAATAAATTATTCCGGGATCTTTTATCGCTGAAGTCTTATTGGGAAAAGATAATTATTAACCGAAACTAATTCACTAATAGAGAAAAAATTTAACTGACACTCAAAATAACACGATTGGATTCAGGGGGTGGCACCAGACGACAGACATACAGAGAGTGAGTCGAGCATTTTGGAATATTTGGATCACTTTATGTCTTCATACGTACTTTACGACGAAGGCTGACTAGTATTCAAAGTATAGGCCATCGTGTTGCACCGTCTTTTGCCATCTGTCTGCCAGTTCTCCGATTCCGCGGCGGTACCAGTTTTTGTACTTCGAGATCCCAGCTGCCACCTCCTCTTAATTGTTGAAGTGCCGCCCACGAAGGAAGTGGGCCATGGACCGGAATTGTTAATAATCCGACGGGTCAATGTCCGGACTATATTCTGGGTGTGGCATCAGTTCGATGGCCTCAAGTTCCTGGAGTTTTGCCGGGTAGTTCGTGCGGTATGAGGCCAAGCGTTGTCGTTCTGTAGGAGAGCGCGCTTTCGGTTCACCAGTTACGGGAACTTTTTCTCCAAAATGGCATACATCAGCTCCAGCTGTTCAGAGTAGAGGTTGGCGTTGATGGTCCGACCGTCTGGAACAAATTCGTAATGGATTATCTCTTCGAAATTTCACCAGACGCAGAGCATCACCTTATGTTCGAAGCGCCCACGTTGGGCAACAGGTGCAGATAGCTAGTCCGGGCTCAATCACTGCCGTTGTATGTTAGGATACGGAAATAGACCCACTTTTCATCGCACGTAACAATTCTCTTGATCAAACGTACATCGCGCGGGTTTTCTAGGAGTTTCGTGCACACTTCCACTCGGCGGCTTGCTTCAGCTAGCGTCAGTTCGTGAGGGACAATGCGGCAACTCCTGTACACCTTGCCGAGGTCCTGAAGGTGACGAACCACGGTGGTCTGTTATATGCCCAGCTCGCCTGATAATCTCAGAATGCTGGTTGTCGGATTTGCCTCTACGGTCTGGCGCACGGCCTCCTAATCCACGGTTCGCAGCCTACCTGACCTCGGCTGATCGTCGAGGTTTCTGTCACCTGAGCGAAATTTCTTGAACCATCTGGTTGGTGTGCTGTGATCCACGGAACTTTTCCCTTTCGCATGACAAATGTTTCGTATTGCTTGAGCTGCGTTATGGCCGACTTCAAACTCGTAAAGCAAAAGTTCCCTAATTAGCCGGTTGTGGCTGTTCATCTTTTAGGCGTCCGAACTACAGACAGAACGATGACATGCAATGCTGTTCTCAGCAACGACTAACAGTTTATATCGCTTTCGACTGACTGGAGTGCGCGACTTGAACTAGTTTAAACACGTGACATACCTGCCGCAAGCACATGCGTTTATGCAAATGTTGCAAAACTTCCGACCCACCCTCTGTAATTTGGAATGAAAAAAGAGATTAAAAATTGGGCTGTAATCAAATTATGTGCTAATAGTTACCGCTTGGTTTGTAATCGAAACTATTCGAACAAGTTGTTCTTTTTTCGGGTTAAAAGCAAAAGTACTGTTAATGTTTCGGTTTAGTCAAAACTATGTATTCACAGCAGGTTTTGTTTTATAGGGAAATCTACAAATATAATACATAGGAGCCCTTTTACATGCCAGTGAGTATTCAGACCGCGCACTGCAGAATGTCTGTTTGCGTCATAATTGAAGTAATGCACAAATAATCATAATTTGTGCTGTAGCCAAATAATGCACGTTTTTTTCTCTCCAATACGACAGTCTCGCCCGTTTAAGCCCTCTCGTCTTGTAATTTATAAATGAATAATGTTCTATTTGGTTTTCAAATAAATTCTGTTTTAAAACTGTTATTTCAAATCTTGCAACTAACGAATTCTTCCCTGTAGACTTATATAGATAATTCTGGCAAGGAACAAGTAGTTTTGTATAAAAGCTTATATCCAGTTTTCAGTAATTATATTTTATCTCGTCTCGACTGCCAAGGGAAGAATTCATGTGTTTAAATTACTTAAATTATTTGCGGGGAAACAAATAGTCGTGATATTCAGAGCACTAGGATAAATCAAGAAGTAAATTTGTGATTAAAACAGAAACCGTAAGATATAGCAGCCGATTAACGTTTTCACGTCGTAACGGAAGTTAGATAATGCGGCATCTGCATCGCGCAGTACTGCACGTCAGTCTGGCTCCTGCAATGAGTTTGTAACTATGGAAACCCCTCTTTCTGATTGCACGATTGTTCAACAGCGTGTCGTAATAACGTTCTTTCGAGTAGAAGTGGTCAAACCTGCTGGAATTTACAGAAGAATGGTAGCATAGTATGCTAATAAGGGTATAGGCCAGAAAAAACCTTACGAATGGGTAGAAAGATTTAAATATAGCAGAATAGGCGCTCCTGAAGAAGCTAGATTAGGGCTCCCGTCAATCACGTAGATTGTGTGAATTCTCTCATTCAAGAAAACCTACGGATAACTGTGTTTGCTGTGGCTAATATGTTAGGCAAAGATTATGGCACCGCCTATGCAATGGTGCATGACGACGTAAGATACCGGAAATCGTGTGTGTCAAGTGGATCCCGAAACAGTTGACCAATCAATACAAGCAATAGCGTATGGAGATTTCTACCTAGGTTTTGTAGCGTTATGAAGACCCTAGTTTTCTGGAAAGGATTATCAGTGGAGATGAGATCTGGGTGCACCATTTTGACCGTGAAAGCAAGAGACGAAGTATGAAATGGAAACACCCTTCATCCCCAGCAAAAAAGTATTTCCAAAGTATCCCCTGTATCAAAATGATCTTGCCAATCTTTTTTCGCGATATGAATTGGGCCTATTTTGAAACACTGGGAACACGGGCAAACTGTTAACAGTACAACATATTCAGTGAAGCTGAAACCTGCGATTCGCAACAAAAGAAGAGGATTGTTGTCAAAAATTGTATTTTTGCACCACAGTAATGCTCACCTCGTTACGAGGGCTGCAACCATAGCAACAATTCAGAGGCTCTTACATGTTCACCTTACAGCTCCGAATTCGCACCAAGCGATTTTCATGTCCTTGGTAGGCTTTAAGGAACATTACAACGTAGGCTGTTTGGTAGATATGAAGAGGTGAAAGGAGCGGCGCTTACATGGCTTCAGGAACAGAAAAAATCTCCGATAATTAAGAAGTTTGTGGGCCGTTACAAAAGTGTGCAAGGATACTTCACTGAAAAATAACGCACAAGTTTTGAAAGTTTCACTTTGGTGCTCGTAAATATAAAGAAATTTCTTTCACTTTTTTATGCTTTCCAACCGTAGGTTGAAGAAGCGTATGTGCTCTAGATTTGTCCGTCTGTCTGTCCGCACGATAACTCGCGTAAAAAGGGTTCGATTTCGATGAAAGTTTAGTATGTGGTAGGGGACAACCTGGGGACGAAACCTATTGAAAATGGACGAAATGGGGTTAATGGTCAGGAAATAGGAGCGGGATCCATTCCATCGCTCTTATGCGTCATAACTTACGTAAAAATGCTTCGATTGCGACAAAACTTTATCATGTTGTTCCAAAGGTATACTGAACAGGTTCTGTTGAATATCATAGAAATGGGGTCAAAGGTCAGGGCACAGGAGTGAGATTTATTCCACAGACATTACCCTCATAACTTGACTATAAATGCTTCTATTGCGACAAAACTTTAGTATGTTGTTCCAGAGGTACACTGAACCAATTCTGTTTAATATCATCGAAATGGGGTCAAAGGTCAGGGCACGGGAGCGAGATTTATTCCACAGCCATTATCCTCATAACTTGAGTAATGATTCCTGGTATGTTGGAAAGCGTATCATAATCAATGCATTGCATGATTTTACTAACTTGTTGACTTATCTTCGTAGATTTATGAACATTTTCATTCTGTTGTTGCCTCTCTACAGCACTTTAATGATTCTTTTATTGCAGTTATAACACAACGCATTTTTAAAATGAAATCTTTTGCAGGATCCTATACACAAGCCAATGATAATGACAACTGATAAATCTTTAAAAGGAGACGCTTGTGAATTGTTCAAAATGATTCAAATATACATGGGCGACAGAAAAGTGAAGAGCGGGCAAGCAGTAGAGTCTGTTATTTTGGACATAACCACAAAAGGCTGGAGCAGACAAACCATCCGGGATGAATTATTCATTCAGATATGTAGGCAGATCACCGACAACCCCCGAAGGTAAGTTAATAAGTTCATAAATATTTTTATCCGCCATGCAATTTGGCACTTATATAATAAAGGAACTGAGAAATTGAAAGTCTTGCATGCAAAAATAACAGCAACAGTCAACCTCCAAAATACCAATGTCGTCATAGAACCGAAAATTAAGTTCAGATTAATGTTTATCAATTCAGAGACGTATAAAAAATCACGCGTTATTCTTTCTAGGCATTTTTGTAAGGTACGGTCAAATTTCTCCAGAGTATTTATTATATTAGTTCCTAAGTGGATTAGTTCAGCCAAAGAATTTAAAATGAAAAACGAGTATCGTCAGTGAATAAACAAAGATATCGCTCTTTCCACATTTAAGCAACACATAGCAACCGAAAAATTGTTATTCGGTCACCGCTGGGGATCCGAATCCCAGATCTCTCGATATCCAGCCAAGCGTGTTAGCCTTACTCCACGGTGGCCAACAATCTATGGCGCTATGTGTGTTTTTCTGTCAGCTTCTGACATCATAAGTCCGTGAGATGGGCTCAGTTACTGAGACGTCTCCATCTGGTGGGCATTAACGGCACAGGTCATATATTAATTATAGCAAGTAAATTTAAAGGGTGAGATCCAAAGTGAAAATCCTCCAAATACGTGGCATCAGTGAATAAACTCTTTCCACGTTTTAGCAACACATAGCAACCGAAAAATTGTTATTCGGTCACCGCTGGGGATCCGAATCCCAGATCTCTCGATATCCAGCCAAGCGTGTTAGCCTTACACCGCGGTGGCAAACAATCTACGGCGCTATGTGTGTTTTTCTGTCAGCTTCTGACATCATAAATCCGTGAGATGGGCTCAGTTACTGAGACGTCTCCATCTTGTGGGCATTAACGGCACAGGTCATATATTAATTATAGCAAGTAAATTTAAAGGGTGAGATCCAAAGTGAAAATCCTCCAAATACGTGGCATCAGTGAATAAACTCTTTCCACGTTTTAGCAACACATAGCAACCGAAAAATTGTTATTCGGTCACCGCTGGGAATCCGAATCCCAGATCTCACGATATCCAGCCAAGCGCGTTAGGCTTACATCACGGCTGGATATCGAAAGATCTGGGATTCGGATCCCCAGCGGTGACCAAATAACAATTTTTCGGTTGCTATGTGTTGCTAAAACGTGGAAAGAGCGATGTCTTTTCACTGAGTATCGTCAGGTTTCGTTGCTAAAACGTGGAAAGAGCGGAGAATTTTCACTGAGTATCGTCAGGTTTCGTTTGAGTGGCTATTTATTATGAGAACATAATGTCAATCTCTTTTTTTATAACCCTATCGCTGGGGTGCAGCCACAGGGGATGCTCACGAGGTTTGAGCCACTCCCGGGAGCACTATTTTGCGCCCATCTTTGTCCCTAGCATTAAAGTATCGTCAGGTTTCGTTGCTAAAACGTGGAAAGAGCGGAGAATTTTCACTGAGTATCGTCAGGTTTCGTTTGAGTGGCTATTTATTATGAGAACATAATGTCAATCTCTTTTTTTATAACCCTATCGCTGGGGTGCAGCCACAGGGGATGCTCACGAGGTTTGAGCCACTCCCGGGAGCACTATTTTGCGCCCATCTTTGTCCCTAGCATTAAAGTATCGTCAGGTTTCGTTGCTAAAACGTGGAAAGAGCGGAGAATTTTCACTGAGTATCGTCAAGTTTCGTTTGAGTGGCTATTTATTATGAGAACATAATGTCAATCTCTTTTTTTTTTATAACCCTATCGCTGGGGTGCAGCCACAGGGGATGCTCACGAGGTTTGAGCCACTCCCGGGAGCACTGTTTTGCGCCCATCTTCGTCCCTAGCATTAAACTTAACGCCCAGTGCAGCAATCCCAAATTAAGAAAAAAAAACGAAAAAAAAAAAAAAAAGAAAAACCAACATCACAGCAAGTATTTGTATCTATAGTTTGTACTGTTTCACGTAGACAATGTAATAATGATGAATAAAAATTGTAAAATCTAACTGCTATTCAATAAACAGAAGTGAATGCTTCTCCATTCGTAGGATAACCAGTTGATAAGCACCAGCAGGGTTCAATTAAAGAAGAGTACATTAGTTGTCGCTTATGGTCTGCTTCACTTTACATTAGCAGATGAACAACGGGTTTCGGGACTCTATTGTTCTGCGATCAACATATGTGCTCCGACAAGTCAACAGCTTATGGAAACTCTTGAAAGTTTTGGTTATTTCGCTCAGATGTCTTACTTAGTAGCCACATTTGGAGAACACTCGGGAGAAGTACACCGATGAGACATCACATTATGACCACCTACCTAATTCGCTGTAGGACACCCTTGAGCCCGAAACAGAGCGGTCACTCGGCGAGACATCGACGCGATGAGCTGGCGATAGGCATCTGGTACCCTAATGCCAACAGCATGTCTTCCAGATCCCGTATATATTCGGGGGGGATGGGGGGATTCAGCACGAACCCGCTTTTCCAAGTCCAACCACAAATGTTCGATTGGGTTCATGTCAGGTGAATTTGGAGGCCACAGAAGGTCACCAGCATGTTCCTCGAAATACTCCTTGACAATTCTGGCAGTGGCGCTCTATCCTGTTGGTAATGGCCATCACCAGCAGGGAACACAGTTGCCATATATGGGTGAACTTGGTCCGCAACGATGTGCAGGTACCTGACAGCTTTCACGGATTGTGCTATTGGGATAATGGGGCCTAAAGTGTCCCAAGAAAAAAACATCGCCCACAGCATAACACCGCCGCCGCCAGCCTGTTTCCGCCCAACAGTGCATCCAGATGCCATAGCCTCCGTCGGTAATCGGTATCCGCGCTCGGCCTTCTACGTGATGCACCAGGAATCTTGATTCGTAAGACCAGGCCATTTTCTTCCAATAATCCGCGGTCCAATCTCGATGATCTTGGGCCCATTTCATGCGTTGTTGGAGATGACGCGCAGTGAGCACGAGAACCAGGCTGGGTCTTCGGCTACGCATGCCCATGCACAGAAGGCTCTGATGAAACGTGTGCTGTGACACATTGCCCTGATCACCACTGTTGTAGCTGCGGGTGATTTGTCGCACTGTGGCCCCGCTGTCGCTGTGAACAATGCTCGACAGTCTCAAATCTCCTCTGTCATCAATGAGCTGCGGACGACACACGGCTGGATGACAGTTCGTCGTTTGGCCATCTGCGCACCACTTTTGATACGTACTCCCTACAGCGGCACATGAACAACCCACAAGCCGCGCCGTTTCCGAGATCGTAGTTCCGGGGCGCCGTGTCATCACAATTCGTCCTTCATCAAACTCCGATAAATCGGCAGCTTTTCCCATTCTGACTCCAAACACTCTACTAACCGAAAGCCGGTCCTCAGGTTGTATATACACTGACGGAAAAAAATCCCAACACCAAGAAGGGGTTGTGTTAGATAAACGACAGTTGGTAGGCGGTGAGAGTACATCTGTAAGATGACGTCTATGCAAATTTCGCGCTCGGCGCATACGTGTGGCGCTTGTAGCGCCTCGGAACATGCAAAGCAGGTTTGCTGTAAATACGCGCTGTAACGTTCGTGAGCGTTAGTTATCGTTGAGATTCGACGTAGGGTGTTGATGTTAGTCAAGAATGCCTTTAAGAAGACGAAGAAGCCATTATCAACAGCTCACGGAGTTTGAACGAGGTCGTGTAATAGGGCTACGAGAAGGTGGATTTTCGTTCCGCAATATTGCAGAACGACTTGGCAGGAATGTAGCCACTGTGCATGATTGTTGGCAGCGGTGGTCAAGGGAAGGTACTGCCTCAAGAAGACCGGGTTCCGGCCGGCCACGTGGCACTACTGAGAGGGAAGACTGCTGTGTACGGCGTATGGCCGTGGCGCATCGTACCGCGTCTGCGGCAGCAATTCGAGCTGCAGTTGCCACCACAGTGACACAACGAACTGTTACAAATCGGTTACTTGAAGGACAGCTCCGAGCCAGACGCCCTGTAGCTTGCACTCCACTTACTCCAAACCACTGCCGTTTGCGACATCAGTGGTGTCAAGCTAGAGCTCATTGGAGGACGGAGTGGAGATCTGTTGTGTTTTCTGATGAAAGCCGGTTCTCTGGGTGCCAGTGATGGCCGTGTATTGGTTAGAAGGAAGCCAGGTAAGCGCCTGCAACCAACCTGTCTCGGCCGGGACACATTGGACGTACACCTGGAGTTATGGACTGGGGAGCAATTTCCTATGACAGCAGGAGCACTCTCGTGGTTATCCCACGCACCCTGACGGCACAGTTGTACGTCGGTCTGGTGATTCAACCTGTTGTGCTGCCATTCATTAACAGCATTCCAGGGGGTGTTTTCCAACAGGATAACGCTCGTCCGCATACCGCTGTTGTAACCCAACATGCTCTACAGAGTGTCGACATGTTGCTGTGGCCTGCTAGATCACCCGATCTTTCACCAATCGAGCACGTATGGGACATCATTGCACGACAACTCCAGCGTCACCCCCAACCAGTATTAACCGTCCCTGTATTGACCGACCAAGTGCAACAGGCATGGAACTCCATCCCACAAACTGACATCCAGCACCTTTACGACACAATGCATGAACGTTTGCGTGCTTACATTCAACATTCTGGCGGTTACACCGGTTATCAATGTACCAGCATTTCACATTTAAAATGGCTCTTCTTGCGCTTACAATAAGCTGTGATCTTGAAACCTTAATCGATTAATTATTTTATCTATACAAATGCATTGCCGCCATTTCATTCCTCTACAACTATTTCTTCGTGGTGTTGGGATTTTTTTTCCGTCAGTGTATATTGCACTGTGAACTTCACTTGTGCCACCGTTTGGTCTCCAGGCGCGCTCCTTTCTCTAAGCTGGGGGTGGTCATAATGTCTCATCGGTGTATAAGATTAGTGTGAATTCCTCTTCCTTTGATTCTCTTTTCCCTTTCCAAAAGAAAATATACAGTATCTCTTTCAATCTTACATTATTTTGATTTGCCGTGAATCCTCCAGAAAATTAGAAAAGTACTGTAGAATCTCAAATGAAATATTGTACCATACTTTCACGAGAAAAATATTTTACTATATGCGTCCTCCGTGATTTTTGAGATAAATGTACATAACAAAGAGTGAAAAGTAAGGGGATAAAAATACATATAATGTTATATGGTTTAATGTTATCACCATCAACCATTATCAACCCACTGCTGGATGAAGGTCTCCCCAAATTTCTTTCACAACGGTCTGTCTTCATCCCGTCTCCTTCAGGTTACTCTGGCATACATTAGAATTTCATCCACCCATGTTCCTCGTGGTCTTCTTCTGGGTCTTTTCCTGTTCCTTAATATCCAGTCCAAAATTTCGATGGTCCATCGATGATCCGTTCTTCTGGCAATATGTCCAGCCCACTGCCATTTGAGGGATTTTATTCTGATCATGATGTGTTCCACTCTTGTCGTTTCCCTGATATGGTTTAAGATATCTAAAATGAAATACAAAATGTTTCAAGATAGTTAAGATTTAATTTTCGCTTCCAGTTTTAGCAAAACTGGAAGCAATAATTAAGGGAATGTTTTTTATAGATTTTCCCTTAATTATTAATAATTATTCAGTTTTAGTAAAATTGTAAGCAATAATTAAGGAATTTTTTAATAAATTTTCCCTTAATTATTGCTGGTAATAATAATAATAATAATAATAATAACCTTGAAGATGCTCAAACTTATAAATATTTGGAACAGAGCAAAATAGAATGTTAAATCACAGCACGCTTAAAAATAATTTACAACAAAATACACTGTCCCTTTAAATAAAATCCTGAACACTAAATTATATTACAAAAATAAAATTATTGCGATCAATTTTTGGGGATTCCTATATTAACCTACTCTTTTAGGATAATTAAATGGACAAATACTGATCTACAGGAACTTGACAGACTCACTAGAAGACCTTTAACCAAGTGCAGATGTCACCATCCAAAATCGTCAGTTTAAAGACTCTACTTGAAAAGAAAAGAAGGAGGAAGGGGGCTAATCAATATAACAGATTTTATCAGAAAACAAGAGCAACAACTCAAACAGTACTTCTTAGGGAAAAAAACAAGTTATCTCTATACAGTAGTGGTGGCTGCAGCTGACGAAGGCTTTTACCCCACTAAGCCTGAATACTTCTCAGTTCCTTCCTCAATCAGAAAACAATTCAGATCCACTGCACAGTTAGAAAAGCAAAATTCTACACGTTAAATATCGAAAATCCTTAGATCTGGAAAACACCGGCAGAAACTCCTTACTATAATGATTTAAAAAGGTCAGCTTTATCCAGAAACCCATAGATTCTTCACTGGGATTCAAGACCGCGTTATCGCAACCCAGAACTACAAGAAACACATAATGAGAGTTGCAGGTAATGACACCTGCAGAATATGTGGAAAAGCCATTGAAACCATAAAACACATTTTAGCGGCTGTCTCTTCTTGCTTTAAAACAGTACCTTTACAGACACAACCAGGTAGCCAAGATCCTACAGTACATCAAGAGCTTGGCGTCAAAAATGGCCTTATCCAAGGTTACACGCCATCTTATTACAAGTATCAAATAGAACCTATTCTCGAAAATCAGAATTACATCATGTATTGGGACAAACTTATCATCACAGACAAAACCACAGAACACAATCGACCTGACATTGTAATTGTCGACAAAAAACTGAAGAAGATACAACATAGACGAAGCGGCCCCACTTGCAGAAAACATCTATAGAACAGTAGCTGAAAAAAAATATGAGAACTTTTCGAATGGAAATC
Source organism: Macrothele yani (assembly GCA_039090855.1). Classification (NCBI taxonomy): domain Eukaryota; kingdom Metazoa; phylum Arthropoda; class Arachnida; order Araneae; family Macrothelidae; genus Macrothele; species Macrothele yani. Next base: position 125,599,244 of record CM076996.1, read on the forward strand.
CAAAGCATCTGGAAACAAAGCATAACGCAGATCATACCAGTTGTCATTTCGGAAACCGCAGTGGTGCCAAATAACTTTCTGAAACATCGAGGAATTAGAATAGCCACAGAGATTGCTTCATCCAATCCAAAAGCCCGTCATTCTGGAAACCTGACATATCACTTGAAAATTTCTGAATCCAGGCTTGAGAGGAATATCTCAGCCTTTTCCTCACCGGCTCTGGCCGAGAAAGTCGACCATAAGAGAAATAATAATAATACGAGTAATAATGATAATAATAGTAATGATAAAAATGTGTTATTGTTATTATAAGTTTCTGAACTTCGCGACTTTGAAATCTCGCCCTTTCCGCCGGTTAGACCTATCTCCCCAGGAAGCACACTGACTGCGTACCTGCCCTATTGAATGGTTACTTTAGGAAACAATAATTGGTTTAAATATTCCACTGAAAATAGGATCTAAATTTTAATAATTTCACCAAACAGATTGCTGGAACAATTTCTCTGAGGCGAAGATAACCGGTGTCCAACATTAGGCGCGTGTCTTCTGACTTGTCTCGTGCCGGACTGCTACTAAAAATTATGTTATAAAATTGTATCAGTCATGTAATTAATAGTATGAACTGTATTGTTTTTATTAGTTGAACGTTGCTTTCTATTGTAGTTAATTAGTGTATTTAACTAAACTTGCAAATGAAAGAGTAAAACTAATGTCCTAAATTAAATCTAAACTAATTCGTTGAACATACACTATATTGACAAAAGTCACCGGACACCCCTTCAAAAGCAAATGAACGGATCCGCTGCGTTGTTACGATGCGCGGTACAGCTGCAAACGGTATACAAACAAGCCTGCAGCTGACCGCGATCATATCGCACTGTGAGGTTGAGTGAAAATGTCGCGGCGAGAGAAAACTGACTTTGAGAAGTTAAAGATTGTTGGGTGTTATATTAGTGGGTTGTCCATAAGAGAAACCGAGAGGCGTTTAAACATACCCAAGTCAACTGTTTTGGATGTACTGAATAAGTGGAAGACACACGGAGTGCCTGAAGCAGCAAACCGCACGGGCAGACTAAAGAAAATCAGGGATAGAGGACGTCGAAGCCTCAGGAGAGTCGTTACAGCTAATCGACGGAGTACTGCACAAGACCTTAGTGTACAGGTGAGTAAAAATGCTGGAACCTCGGTATATACACGTACCATTCGTAGAGAACATTCAATGGGTTACCGTGGTTGTGCGGCTGCTCATAAGCCTTTCATCTCCATTCGGAATGCTACTCGTCGTTTAGCATGGTGTAAAGAACATTTATCGTGGACCGTAGATCAATGGAATTGGGTCCTATTGACTGATGAATTCAGGGTTCTACTCTAAAAATCCAATTGAAAAAATTATGTAATCATAATCACAGCGCGTGGGCATTTCTTTACAAATAATGAGCTCATACAGTTGCTCCTTAGAGCCTTTAGGAAAACCACCAAATAAGTACTTCTTTATAAAGTACGTCTGGACATAGCTTAATTGGGAAAGCATTCGGCTCTGGAGCAGAAGAATGTGGCTTCAAGTTCCGCCACCAGGAAATTTATGTTTCACATTGGCACCCGAACGTAAAAATGAATCAACTGGTCGTTAAGTTCTTAAACAAGAAAGATTACACCGAATCTTCGGGTGTAATCAGCACGTCTTTTGAAACCGTTCTGACGCGAATTAAATTTATCAAAGCTATTCAAAGTCAATGGAACAGGTATGGAAAACACTAGTATCTGACCGAAAAAAGAAGTTTTTTAAATCCGGTTTTAGAAGCAGAAATATCAGGAAAAACGCAATTTACCTTCATACTCCGTCCCCTAACGGAAAGTCTATGATTTATTTGAAAATTTTGAAATTATATGAAAGGCATTTCGCACCGTAAATGCTATCCAACAAAGAAGGAATTTTTCAAATCGGACTCTTAGAAGTAGAGATATTGACAAAGATAAGATATACATCTACTCCCCTGGCGGAGAAACCATAAGAAGAAAATATTCCGAAAAGCTTTATCGACGGGAGAAGTATCGGTCCACAAACGAATTTTTTTCAATCGAAATTTTAGAAGCTCAGATTTTGCTGCAAATACATCAAAAGCTGAAATTAAGACTTACGCCCCCTGGTGGCCAAACCATTTTTTAACAAAAATTTGAAATTATATGTAAAAGATGTTTTAGAAGCGGAGATATCGGGGAAAACGCAATTTACCTGTACGCCCGGAAAGTCAATGAATTACTTGAAAATTTTGGAAGTTTTATGGAAAACATGTCGCACCGGAAACTCTATCCAACAAAGAAGAATTTTTTTTAATTGGACTATTAGAAGCAGAGATATTGACAAAAATAAGATATACACATACGCCCTCTGGCGGAGAAACCATGCAATATTTTAAGAAAAAAATATTCCGAAAAGTTTTATCGACGTGAGTGGCATCATCCCGCGAACGAATTTTTTCAATCTAGATTTTTAGAAGCTCAGATTTTGTGTCAAATACATCAGAAGCAAAAATTAATACTTACACCCCTTGGTGGTCAAACCGTTCTTTAGCGAAAATTAGGAATTATATGCGAAAGATTTCTCATCAGGAGCTGTATCCGCTGAAGAAAATGTTTTTCAAATCGGAGTTCTAGAAATAGAGATATCAAGGAAAACGCAATTTACTTCTACGCCCCCTAGCGGAAAATCTATACGTAACTTGAAAAAGTGACTATATCTAAAATAGTCTTCGACATAAATGGAATAGTAAGGTAAAATATTTTTTTCAATCGGATGTTTAGAAGCAAATATGCATATGGAATGAAATGTATTTTGAATTCGATATCATCTGCATTTACACCCTCTAGAAACGCAATTGTACATCGTAAAAAATAAAAACGAGATGAAGGATCATCATTCGCATATTCCAAGCTTCTCAATGCAAAAAGAATTTTTGAAATCGGACTAATAGCTGCAGTGGTATGGTGTCCAAAGGAGGACGGACAAACCGATAACATAAGCACGATCTTTTTTACAGAAGACGTGCTAAATATATGTGATATTCTTTGCATATATTATCTGAAATTAAAGGGAATTCGTTCTTCGCTTCGAAAAGTGTGATATGATTCTTCCACACAACGTCTAGAATTAGTGAGAATTCCTTCTCCTTCAGAGTTACTTCAAGCGTGGTTTGCGGCGCACCCGAAACCTGCGATTTCGTGCCACCACTTTTCTCGGGGGGGGGTATATGTGGCGTACTACAGAAATGACGCACATGTCAAGACGGCAAGTCGAAGTGGTAAGCTCTCTCTTGCCGGCGTAGCTTAATTGGGAAAACATTCGGCTCCGGAGCAGAAGAATGTAGGTTCCAGTGTCGACACCGGCAAATTTTTGTTTCACAACAGTCTTTGTGTAAAGAACAGAGTCGATTTAAGCAATGGGCCCAGGGCGCCAGATTTAGGGGTGCCCCAAGCTGAAATTTTTTTATGAATATTTGAGCACCTTCGCTCAACAAAATCTTTACTTAAAAATTTTGCAAAATTTATTAATTTTTAAAACTTATATAATTTGATGGCATCATTTCATATGTGTGGAGGAAGAGCACTAACTGAGCAAGAGCGTCGATTGCCGGCATTATTGGGGCTAGCCAAAATGCTACAATAATTAATTGGTGTATGGGGCTGTCTGACATCGAAACCTGTTATGTGCTGGTGTGGAGAGGGAGGGACCTCGAGGGGTGCTCCTCTTGCCTTCACGTCTAATAATATGCTAGTTTATAGTAATATGTGGAAGCAATTCGAATTATTGTTTGCGTAGGGGGCGTTCACCAAAACTACTTCAGCGGACTTGAGCCTCACGTATTGTTTCTATTTCTAAGATTAACGAAGCTGTTGAGCCTGTTCTTCAAAAACTCAACCACACACAAACAAAATGAATGCTATATAGAAATAATTCACCGAAGTGCGTGTAAAATAAATTTTATAATAGTATCTAGAAATTAACATTTATAATTTAGTACAATAAAGTAATTCTTTATAAAAACGGTTGGGTTAAAGAATAGAAAGAGAATAGCAATGTATTTTAAAATAAAGGTCAAACTACACTGCTGGCCACCCAAAATGCAACACCAAGAAGGACACGAGATAGCAAAGCCAGATTTACTGGACACATAACGACAGATACAAAGATGAAACGATTGAGCTTACAGGCTCCGTGCGACTTGCGGAACACGCAGGCATTAATAGTTCGTATGGCCCCCATGGCTGGAAATAACGGCCGCTACACGCCGCGGCATCGATCGAAAGAGGCTTTGGATGTGGGCTTGGGGTATGTTGGTCCAGGATGCTTTCACACGTTGCCACAGTTCATCAGGCGTATCCGCGGGTGGTGCTTGCCGATCAGCGACCAGACGTGTTCGATGGGCGACATATCGGGAGAACAGGCGGGCCACGGCAGCAGTGACACCTGGTGGGCAGTGAAGAATTGTTGAACGATGCGTGTCACGTGCGGGCGCGCATTGTCCTGTTGAAACGTGGCCGCTGGCAGGTCTTGCAGGTAAGGGAGGACTACAGGCTCCAAAACGTCGGAGGTGTAGTGGTGGCTGTTGAGTGTACCGGAGATACCTACCAGACGGGGTGCGGGTGTGATATCCAATTGCGCCCCAAACCATAACGCCAGGCAACGGACCGGTATGGCGGTGCATAATGCAGGCGTCATACAGTGTCTCTCCGCGGTGCCGCCACACGCGGATCCGATGATCGTGGTGTTGCAGGCAGAAGCGGGATTCGTCGGAGAAGACAATGTCGTGCCATTCCGTAGTCCAGGTGCGGCGTTCAACGACCCACTGCCGCCGCACTCGCCGGTGGTGTAACGTCAATGGTAATCGGAGCAATGGGCGCCGTGCGACAAGTTCCCGCTCCTGCAGACGACGTCGAACGGTACGTGCTGACACAGGTTGTTGCGCAACACACCCTAATTCCTGCGCTAACGTTCGTGATGTGGCGGTGCGAGCCGTCAATGCCCGCCGTACAACATGCCGGTCATCTCGTTCGGTGGTGTGCCGCGGCTGCGGCAGTCGCTCACGTCGGTCCGTCCGTCCGTCCTGCACCCACCGAATTCATACTCGCCTCGCTGTGGCTGGATGTCGTCTCACACGCGCGCCCATGTCTCGGTACGATAAACCGCTGTCGCGATAAGCCACTATTCGTCCTCTGTCGAACTCAGAAACGTGCTGGAATGACTGCCGTGTTCTGCGACGAGGCATCAGGAAGCTTCCCACGCACAGGTCCGGTAGCACAACACATTTCCACTACTTACACCCCGTCTTCTGTGCACTCTTCTTATAGTGCTTCTCGGTGGCGTACCGGGCGCACATGATTTGCATATGTCCTGCAATGCTAATCGTTTGCATGTCCTCTTGCGGGCGATGCATGCTGCAAATTTCAGGCTAATCGGATGCTTTCTTCTTGGTGTTGCATTTTGGGTGGCCAGCAGTGTATATCATTAATTCGAAACTGCAGTAATATGAAAGAATAAACAATGGAGTGAGTAACCACCCGAATGTGTCTTATACGTGGAACGTGGCCTTGAAAACTTTCTCGGCAACGAATGTCTACATTTCCAGTCATACATGATTGCCGAAGACTTGAACACACCACGGGATATGTACACTTTCATCATTGATAACAATCTTCAGAGTACATTTCCAAACTTAGAAATATACTCACGGACAACGAAATTTGCGCACCTAGAAGAAACATGTTACAAGCGCGAAACTTTGCAAACAGCTAGAGTACGTGCTGGTATGCAAATGAACAACGATTGGTGCGATTTTGCATGACCGCACACCCTATTGTGGAGCTGCAAGCACGAACCGGCAGCCTTATAAACCGCGTGTAGTCGATGCCCCATGAAAGCGAAAAGCTTCGACCGACGCAACCGAGAGTACAGAGTGACAAAAATGCTAGGTAGACACCAGAGACGTCTATTTACGGAACTTACGGACTTTGAGAGAGGCCTGATCATCGGGCTGAAAACCGCAGGGAGGTCGGCGTGTCGTATAGCCCGCCATGCGGATCCTTCTGACCCGTGGACACGTGACGGCACTGCCACACGGCGGAGCGGCTCTGGACGGACCTGGTGGACCACCGGTAGAGAGAGGAATGACGGATCGTGCGCCATACACGAACGGATCCCACGGAGACCCGGTCCACTATACATGCAAATGTAGTGGCTCCTGTGTGCCCACAAACCATTTCCCGACCCCTCGCAGAAGCGAATCTGCGATCCCAGCACCCCTTACGTGTACTGTCATTATTAACAATAATCGTGTCCCGGTGCGGAGGTCCCCGGGTTAACGACACAATCCAAAGCTCGCTATCGCGCGCCACACCTCCTCCACTGTAGGCATTACGGCTTGGGGAGCCATAGCCTACGATTGTCGATCAGCTCTAGTAGTGGTACGTGGATCATTGACGGGCCAGCGGTATGTAGTTGAGATCCTACGGCCCCATGTGGTCCCATTCCTGGCCAGGGTTCCAGGTGCGCTATACCAGCAGGATAATGCCCATCCGAACACGGCTCGGGTTGCCCAGGACTGCCTACGTCATGTCCAGACACTTCCATGGCCTGCCTGTTCCCCGGACATGTCCCCTATCGAGCATGTGTGGGACCAGTTGAAATGTCGGCTGCCGCCGTGCCGCAGTATCCGGGATTTGGAGCACACCGTCCAACACGTGTGGACCAGTCTGCCGCAGGATAACATCAGGCATCTGTTCGCGTCCATGCCAGACCGTATTGCAGCCTGTATCGCCGCACGAGGTGGTGCGACGCGCTGTTGAAGGTAACCGGACTGCGTGCTCCAAATCCCTCTGTAATTGTCCTGCAGCTCTGTTTTTGCCATCATGTGTATCATTCATCTGTATCATTACGTCCATAAAATTTCAGTTCAATCCGATGATTCTTCTTTGTGCGCAAATTTCATTGTCCGTGAGTGTAGCCTCGAGAATGTTTTTAACCTTACCAGTCACGAATTGTTCTGCTGAAAAATCATTTTCAGCAGTCTCAAGAATAAAAAATGTAAAAAAAAAAAAAAAAAAAAAAAAAATTATTAGGAGAAAAGAAGTTTAACTCACTCGTGATAATGTGTGTAGAAAAGGACATAACTCTGGGTATAGACGACTCTTCAGTAATTGACAATTTTGCCCATGCAAAGGCCCTTGAAAAAACAGATGATCATGCCATAATTATAATGCAATCAGACATTGGGTGGAAAAGTGGGAAATTACTTTAGTGTTAATCAAATTTTCATTTGCATTGTAAGTGTTCATTGAGATTGTTTTAATATTTGCTTCTTTTCTCACGTTATTATGTCTTTTCTAGTGCATTATATCGTTTTATAATAATAAATGTTGTTATCATAATGTATTTATTTTTCACAAAATCCTGAAGGTCAATAATTTGAAACGTACACTGGAACACTATGAAATAGACCTACTATATTTTTCATTAATAATAAATATCATTGCAAAATTGCTTAACATACGCAATAAAACGCACTCCACACAAACAGACGCAATGAGCCCGCACCGTTTAGCAAAACAACAAATTTGGTGATGGGGGACGCCATCTTGTTTTGTGCCCATGTTTTCAGAGACACTTCGTTCCTGGTAAAGAATACCTAATATTTGTAAAATATAACTTCTTTGAAGATCAGGTGATTCTTCTGCATTGTAATTATTTATTAGATGTTTTTCTTACAGGAGAGTTTGTATTGCAATAATAATCAAAATACAGAAGCGAAAGTACAGAAATAATCTGTCTAGTTTATGGAAATATGTTGTCTTCCAAAGTTTAATATGTTATCTCCAAGTATTGGCTCAATTAACTTCATAATGCGATCAATCAGAAAACAAACAATTTGAACTCCCAGAAGATCTTGTTTAAAAACCTAACACTTAGAAAACTGCTTGCGCAATCTTGAGTTTTCTAAAAGCTTTCTCATGTAAATAATACAAACACTCATTTCATTAAAATTTAATCTTTCTTATTTGATTTCATTTTCTAGAGAGAGCTTAATCCTTGGATGGGAACTCATGGCAATAAGTTTGTCTTTCTTTCCGCCATCAGTGAAATTTCAACCGTATTTGGAAGGTTTTATAAGTCGTCACAGGGACAGTTCATTTGACGAGCCAAATGTAAGTCCTGTATGAACTAATCACTGTACGTATCGTACTAAATATACTTACAGTCCACGTCAAACTGAAATTGAAGTGCATTTTATGTGTGGAATCTAGTTCATTTTTATACTGCATTGTGAATCACAAGGTAGAAGCACAGGTTTATTGTTCCCAATCATCTTCTAGGATGAGTCATAAGTTCGTAGCGTTTTGCGGTACAGATGGAGAAGCTCCACCGAACATGTGGGACATGCGCTGTAAAATGGAATGTGTCCCACGCCTGATTGGGTGACGTTATCCGCTGCTCAGACAGGTAGGCATGCGCCGGGTCCAACACGTGTGTGCCGCTCATACGAGACGAGAATGTCGGAGGAGAAACTTGTTGTCCATGTGCTCCTACGCCATTATTGGAAAAAAAGGGTTGAACGCGACAGCTGCCACGAAGGAAACTTGCAGTGTAGAAGGTGAGGGGACAGTGCACCCTGAAACAGCAAGAAAATGGTTCCCACGCTTCCGCTCCGGAGACACAAAGCTAGTTGACAAATCGAGGTGTGGGAGACCAGTTACCACCAGCACCGAAGCCCAGTGTCTAGCTGTTGAACAGCTCCCAGGAACCAGCACCCGACGATTAGCAGATGAGGTCCATGGATTACAAACCACCACAATCTTTTGTCACCTACACCAGCTCGGTTTCCACTCCAGACGTCCGCGAATGGTTACCCATGAGTTAAGCCCGAAGCAAGCTGAGGTGTGGGTCACTCTGTGTCGATAATTGCTGCAAAATCTACGTGACGACCGGTTTTGGCGGAGAATCGTAACGACTGATTAGAAGTGGGTGGGTCTTCCTATGTTATCCTGATACCAGAAACCAATGGCTGCGGCCAGGGGATGAATCTCAAGCAGTTGTTCAAAGAGGGCGTTTTGAAGTGAAGACAGTGTTGTATGTATGGTGGAATTTCGAGGGTCCTGTCCACTGGGAGTTTGTGCCACATGGTCGGGCCGTCGATGGGAACTTGTATGCCGACCAGCTTCAACACGTATACGACGTTCTACGACAGCGCTACCCCGCCGTGGTGAACTGAAAGAAGGTCCTCCTGTAATTCGATAACGCCCCATGTCATAGGTCACGGATTGTCCGCCAGAAAATTCAGGTTGTGGATGGCGTCGAAATTTTACCACACCCAGCCTATAGCCCGGTTCTTGCCCCTTCGGATTTTCACCTGTTTCGTTCAATGACGCACATCTTGGCCTGCAGACAGTTCCATTTCTTGGAGGCTGTGAAAGATGGCATCACTGAGTTTTCGGCATCCAAGCCAGCCACCTGTATCGCAACGGCATTGCATCTTTGGGTGAAGGTTGGCGAGGGACCATAGACTCTGATGGACTGTATTTTGCCAAATAGCCATATGTGGTCAACATGTGGTACTGTACTCAACATTGTACCCCAAAATGCTACAAACTTATGACTAATCCTAGTACTTGACATACTTTTTGGTACTTTGTTTCATTTGGTGATGAAAATTTCTACTATGCTTTTCGATGTTAAACCATTTTGAAACCCATGCAAAAGAACTTCTTGTTATCCTGAGTGTTGTAACCAAACAATGCTTTTTATATCCGTAAAAAAGGAGGCTGCACACAGCCATGTTAACAATTAATGGTATCAATTCTCAAAATAGTACAACTATACTAATGATCCGAATTTCTTGGCGTAGAACTGAAAACTGAAGTAAAACTTTCCAAGCAGTGTGATGGGCGAGCGTTATCTTGTTGAAACTGAAAATTAGGGTATCAGGGAAATGCGGCAACAAAACGGGCTGCAGCACCTCATCGACCAATCGCCATGCTCGCGGTGTACTCATTATGCGTAACACCGCTGAACGGCTGGGGAAACTGATAGCGCCACAAATCATGACACCACTCTGAGATGTCGTATGACGCTCACGGATGGCAGCACGATCAGCACGGTTACCACGCCGTCTCCAGGCTCACGATTGTCAGCTCGGAGACAGAAGCGAGACTCATCACTGAATACGACATGGTTTCATTCGTCCCGCCGCAAGTCGGGTACGGTACTATTACAATTTTGTGCGACAATGTGCTGTGGCGAGTAGCAGCTGTAGTAATAGCTGGCGAGAGCGCAAACCTAACTCATCCAGTCAGCGATTCACAGTCCGTGTCGATACGGGGATGTCTATAGCTTCCTATACGCCTCGCTGATTGTCGTTCGCTATGGGTTGTGAAACTCTACAGCCTTACCGTCGAGTCTGGCGACGTTATTCGACGGTAAATGATATCCGTGCAGGAAGGGTAACGGCCTTACCGTCGGTAAGTCCGTAACCATTTCTGCACGGCACTCGCTTTGTAGACAGATGCATTGTCATGTTTGTAAAGGAAAGGGCCTTCACCAAAGTGCTAGAATAATATTGGGAGCACATTATTTTCGAGAATGTCGCTATAAGTAGCAGCGTTCAGGTTCCCGGGCACTGCAACTAGGGGGCCCAGCCCAAATCATCAAAAACATCCGCACAGCATGATGCCTCTTCCACCAAACTTTACAGTTTTAACAAGACAGCCGGGCAGGTAGCTTTCACCTGGCATGCTCCACACTAAGACTCTCCCGTCGAACTGCCAGAGGGTGAAGCGTGTTTCATCATTGAATAGAACGCATTCCCACTGCTCCAGAGTCCACTGGCGCCAATAATTATTCCACTCCATTAACGCTTGGCGTTGATATTGCTGATGTTAGACTTGTGTGCGGCTGTTCGGTTAAGGAAACCCAATCCCTTTAGCTCTCGACGAACGGGTATGGTGCTGGCGTTGTTTCCAGAGGAATTTTCGATCCCTGTGGTAGGTGCTGCAATCGAGGATAGGCGATTTTATTGCCCCACCCGCTTCAGCATTCGGCGGTCCAGCTCTGTGATGTTGCGTGGCCTACCAGGTCGCGATTGCGCTGTTATTGCTCCTAGAAGTTTCCACTTCACTATAACATCATTTGCAGTTGATCGGAGCAACTGCAGCACAGCAGAAATTTTGCAAACTAACCTGTTGCTAAAATTGCATCCTACCAGGGTGGTCCATAACAGTAGGTAAGTTTTTTGTGTTGCAGTAGTACTCATAAAGATGAAGGTTCTGTCACACAAAACACGATAATTAACTTGAACAACAACCACGTTTGACCAAATGATGAAACACTGAGTTTACACATTTAATCTGATTTCAAAAGGTATGTACAAGTTTAAAAGCATACGATAGTTAAAATGTGAGATCTTTCGATCACACTAGTGATCTTCATCGGTCTACACACACAATGGCACAAGGTAGAGGTCTGCACGGGCCGGGCCAAGTCGACCTATTCTTTTTATCGCAATGGTAAAGAAAGAAAAAGGTCGTGTTCCCCGATTTCCTGGTGTGTTTAACTGTTTTGCTGACATTTACTTATACCTATGACATAGCCCAGGGCGCAATCAGAAAAGCAAGAAGAGGCACTCACAGTGTTTTTACCAATCTACGAGTACTTAGATGGTAAAACCATTTTGCGCTTGTTGACAACAAAAGGGTTCTTTTTTTTTTTTTTTTTTTTTTTTTGATTGAAGGTTTAACGACCACCGTGAGCAACTCAACGGGCTATAAGCAGTCGCCCGTCCCTAATTTAGAATCACTGGTTCCAGGGAAGGAAGAGAGCCAGTGCCGCAAGACAAACACAACATCCATGCCTCACCGGGATTCGAACCCGGACCCCTTTCGGACGAATGATCAGAGGCCATCGCTTAGACCACTGCGTCACCGGGGCGGCACAAAAGGGTTCGACCCCGAGCGTGTGTGTGTGTTGTGTTGAGTGGGGTACGGAGAGTGTTTGCAGTGTGGTGGGGGTATGTGTGTGTTTGAATGAAAGAGTGGGACGACATGGATTTTTCCTCCTATCCCTAATCTCTATAGGGATTGACTTTTGTAGTATTACATCTTACTAGTTCATAGAAAGGGAGATTTTGAACGCGCTTAATCTTCCTTTTCTCTCTCTTTAAAGGTTATATTTTTCGATAAAGGTCAAAGTTTAGTTAATATTTTTAGACTTATGTACATTCAATTAAATATTTTCAATAATATCTAACTTCATTATTTAATTTTTACATTTTAATGAAATACAATAGAAAGACAAAATAATACCAAATGGCACATCACGGGCCCGGCCGGGCTCACCAAATGAGGCCCTTTCAGACCTCTAGCACAAGGCTCAAACGACATGCAACATATACAGGGTGGAAAGAAACGACCGCATAAACACCCCAGGGGGTGATTCCTTGGGTCAATTCAAGCATAAAATGTTCCATGACATTTTTGGATTTAGGGCTGAGTTTTCCAGATATAAGTCCCCAAAGGTGCGTGACGTCACGTCCGGAATCGCCTGTTTTTGAGGCTTCAAGCACAACCCGAGTGTCATGCAGGAAAGCTCGTGGCGGATGCCTGATTCTGCAAGCTTAGTACTTCGGAGGAATCACGACTAATTTACATATCGCAGTGTGCTCTCCGAGGCCGTATGTCATGATACAGGGCGACCAATTCCGTTCGTCTCGACAATTGCGGACGTAACACGACTCCGGAAACAGGCTGGATGGCTGTTGTACTGCGATTGCAGCATCAGGCATACGCCATGCGCTTCGTTGCATTACACTCGGGTTGAGCTTGAAGCCTCAAAAACAGGCGATTACGGACGTGACGTAACGCAACTTTGGGGGCTCATATCTGGAAAACTAAGCCCTAAATCCAAAAATGTCATAGAATATAGATTAAGATAATACAACGTAGTTGTCACAAGTGTTTATTTTCTCAAGCCGACCATGGTTTCGCTGGGTATTGACCTAGCTTCATCAGGACGAATGGCACGTAAATATTCAAATTGTATATGACATCATAAATGGTGTTAACAGTCACGTGTTTTGGTTAGATGCTTCCACGCGTTTGACAGAAATGGCGTGCTGCCATGTCATTAACAAGTTGCGAAGACTTCTGATATATATGGAAAGCTTCCAAAATATTAAGTTTGGTGGTTGAATCTGGTTTGTCAATAAGTTTTGCTTCTTCAAAGAGAAATTTGTGGTCCTTTTCGTAACAGTGTTTAGCCATCGATGACTTCTTTAGGTCACAATTCCGAATGTAGGTCTTGTGCTCCTTCAATCGAAAACGTAAGGCTCTACGGGTCTGTCCTATGTACGAAGCGCCACATTCACATGGGATTTGATAAATTCCCCACGAGTTTTTGTCTTTTTTTTTTTTTTTGATTGGAGGTTTAACGACCACCGTGAGCAACTCAATGGGCTATCAGCAGTCGCCCGTCCCTAATTTAGGGTCACTGGTAACATGGGAAGGGAGAGAGCCAGTGCCGTAAGACAAACACAACATCCATGCCTCACCAGGATTCGAACCTAGACCCCGTTCGGACGAATGATCAGAGGCCATCGCTTAGACCACTGCGCCACCGGGGCGGCGAGTTTTTGTCTTCAACATAGTCCTTTGATCCTAAAAATCTCATTTTGTTTATGGGTTTAAAAATCACCTTAAAATTAAAGGTTTTGAGAATTTTTGTAATTTTGAAGGCAATGTCACGGGAAAATGGAATAATGGCAAAATTCTCTCGCAATGGGCGCATCACAGGAGTTAACGTGGAGATAGGGTTCGGTTTCCGGAATTTTGTTAGAGCCTTGTCTATAATGGAAGGGTTGTATCCTCGCTGAACTGCAACACGTTTAAGGAAATAAAGTTCCTTTTCCAAACTGTCCTTATCTGAACATATATGTATTGCGCGATATACGCAACTGTAAAAGGCGCTGAGTTTTTGTTGATAAGGGTGATTAGACTTGGCATGTGGAGGTGAAAAAATAGCGAAAGGCTTCCGATAAATTGTGGTTGCGAGCGATTGATTTAAGCGAGTTACCAGCACGTCAAGGAATGGTAGGCATCCGTTGTTTTCAGTTTCGTAGCTGAATTGAATGTGAGGATCAATTGAATTTATAAATTTGACTAATTCCGGAATTTCAGAATGTTTTCCCTTCCATAGAACGAAAGTATCGTCTACATATCGTATCCATAAGTCAAATTTTACGAGTTTGAAAAGTTTTTCTTCAAATCGACACATGTAGATCTCACATAATATAGGGACAGTGGGCTGCCCATGGCTAGACCTTGGCTTCCGTCTGTTCATAAAACGTTCCACGGAAAGTAAATCTGTTCTGTTTTATGCAAATGTCCACTAGTCTTGTTATTTCCTCAACTTCAGGTTGGCTGTAATGATGCTCTACAAGACTTGATTTTAGGAACTCCAGAGCTCCTTTTTCTGGAACATGTTCCAGTAAAAACCATTGACAAACCAGATTCAACCACCATTTTTTTATGACCTAAAAATGTCAAAAATATGCAGGCATATATGATCTTGAAGTCGTTTAAATATGACTGATTAAACCAAAAATATGACTTCATACATTTTATGAAATTATCACCCAATTTTTAAAACTCAGTGCTTATGCACGTATAAATTGTAGTTCTTAACTAAAAGGTTTATTCTTCCTCCCTTCTACATACTTAGAACTTGATGACTGCTATTTAATTAAACAATTAGTACTAAACAGTGCGCTTGCACTGATTAGTACTAATGTTTAATCAATAAAATATTCATTTGAAGGAATCAAATGAACATTTTGAGAGTAAAATGATGGCCATACCTGGATTGGTTTTCGTCGATCATAGAATTGCACTGGATGATTACGTACATCTTCAGGTTATCAAACTCAAACCTCCTTCTATTGCTTGTCAGTATGTTTTTGTTCCTAGAAGAAAACTCCACTCGGCATCACAAGTGGTTACAGGGGCAAATTTGAATAACGTTAACTCATTTCAAGAAAATTCTGGCTCGAAGTTATCAAAGTTTGCTTTACTTACACAAAGTATGTCACTTATTTTGCACAGTGTTGAATAACCCGGATTAGATTGCAGCACTCTTTGCAGTTTGTCACAAACTTTTTCAGCTACCCTTTGCTTGCTTTAAATCACCCACAGTTTGTTTCACAATTTATAGTTCATCGCTAAGTTTCATTCCTACAGTTTCAAGGCGAATAACTGTATTAGATATTCCACTGAAGTTACATTTTCTATATGCCAAGTTTCCAGCCAAGGTATCAGAAAAGTAATCTTGCACAATTTTGATGGAAGAAGAATCACAACAGTCAAATTCTTTAACTGTCCTGTCTAAGGAATCATAATTTGTGCAACAATACAAAGCTGAATCCAGCCAGATCCCCCACCGCGTTAGGACAGGCTGGGGAGGAAGTGCCAAATTAGGAGCAATTCCTTTGAACGTCTGCACGCGAAGCGGAGCTTTTATGAACATTTTTCCCCATTTGAAATTAGTTTATCTGCATCAGGATAGTTACTTCGAATCTCTTCGGCCACTCTGTAAACCATGTGCAAGGCATGTGACACGGACCATTTTCGGATAAAGTAGTTTCACTCCCTTTGCTGCCTTAGTCATGTATGGAGCTGCAACTGTTACAAACAAGAGGATGTATTCTCTTTGTACACCATCTGGCCAGAGTAATTTCATTGAATCATCGAAAAGCATAGTAATACTGGAATTGTTTACTTTTTGCCGATTTTTGCACGTTAGTAGAAACACTTCACCAGGCTTGTCACATTTCAGAGTGCCGATAATAACATTAGCTATGTATCTTCCATCTACATTACTTGTTTCATCTATTGAAACCCATATCTTATTGTTGGCAACAGCACATCTTCTAACCTAACACATCTTCATAGCAGGGAGGGATATAGTTTTTTTCTACGAGTTGATTCATTTGGAACCGGATGACTGGTGTACTTCTCCAATAAATCTCTGAGGCTACCACTACTTAACTTCCTTAAGAGAATATTAGAAGTAATTATTATTTTACAGAGGTCCTTACCATATTCTGACTGTGTGTTTGATGAACCTGCAGTTGAAGATGTCTCGAAAAGGAGACGCTGCCTGTTCTCAGCGGAGGAAAGTCTTGCTAAACACCTATGTTTCGCGGTAGCACAGTGCTGTTGAACATCAAAACGCTTTTGGGCCGATACTATGACTTCACATAATTTACAAAAGAAAATATCACCATCGCTACTGAAAATCCTCTCCCCAAACTCCTGAACAAGCGCCGTAATTTCACATTCATCGAACACCCGCTTTTGGACATGTTGAGATTAAACTGAAGTTGAGATCGGAGTTTTACTTTTAGCTTGGGTATTGTAAACCAAAAATTAAAGAGAATTAAGCTCTGATTTAAAAGTACTCGTGAAGACACCACAGCGCTAGGCTAGTTTCAGTGGTTGGCAAGATGCCAATAATAATTCAAACGAGACACTAAGTAAAAAAAAAAGTTTCAGGAAAACTTTCAGACGGGAAAGTCAGGCCGTTCGAAATGCTTCGGTTACGAGTCGTGGAGTCCTTATGACGTCATTTCGCACATTCGCATAGCCAACGATTGGCTAAAATATGACCAAATATGCCGTTTATTACGAAATTAGTAAAAAACAATGACCTAACATTTAAAAAAGATCAAAATACGACTTTCTAGGATAAAATATGGCATGTCATAGAAATCCTCGTCCTATTCATCATTATACAGGAAATTATTGTAATGATGGATGACTGTTGTTGTACTGCGATTGCAGCATCAGGCATACTATATTGACATAAGTTACAAGACACCTAGAAAAGAAGCACAACATAGCATTCATTGACATACATTAGTACGGTGTCGGTCTGCCTATAGCCTTAATGCTTGCACTGACCCTTCGAGACATGCTTTCGACAAGGTTTTGGAACACAGCGATAATCATGCGCTTCCATTCAGTACAGAATGCTAACGCTAACTGTTGCTTAGTACGTAGTAGGCCTTGGTTCCAAACTTCTTATGCGGCTCTCTAATTCATCCCATAGGTGCTCTATGGGATTAAGATCAGGGCTTTGTGCTGGCCAGTCCACACACAATTCGAAATTATCATCAAACCACGCTATAACATTCCTTGCTTTATGGCTCGGTGCATTATCTTGCTGGTTCGGTTCCATAGTATTGCCACAAAGTTGGTAGGGCATAATTGTCCAGAATATTGAGGTAGACGAGCTAGTTAACAGGTTTGTCAACGACAACCAATGGGCAGGAAGAATACCACGTAAAACACCCCCACACGAGTACCTGCCAGCTCCAAATTTCACCGTAGGAACAGCACATTGTGGTAAATAGCGTTCTCCCGGCTGCCGCCATACCCACACATGGCCATCAGACTGATGGATCATGTATCTGGATTCATCAGTCCATAGAACCGGTTTCCATTGATCTACGGTCCACGATAAATATTCTTTACACCATGCTAAACGGCGAGTAGCATTCCGAGTGGAGATGTAAGGCTTATGAGCAGCTGACGACCACGGTAACCCATGGAATGAAGTTCTCTGCGAATGACACGTGTACATACCGAGGTTCCAGCATTTTTACTCACCTGTACACTGAGGTCTTGTACAGTAGTACTCTGTCGCTAGCTGTAACGACTCTCCTGAGGCTTCGACGTCCTCTATCACTGATTTTCTTTGGTCTGCCGGTACGTTTTGCTGCTTCAGGCACGCCATATGTCTTCCACTTATTCAGTACATCCAAAACAGTTGACTTGGGTATGCTTAAACGCCTTTCGGTTTCTCTTATGGATAGCCCACTAATATACCACCAAGCAATATTTCCTTTCTCAATGTCAGTTCTGTCCCGCCGCGACATTTTCACTCAATCTCACACTGCGATATGATCGCGGTCAACTGCAGGCTTGTTTTTATACCGTTTGCAGCTGTACCGCGCATCCTTAACAACGCAGCGGATCTGTTTATTTGCTTTTGAAGGGGCGTCCGGTGACTTTTGTTTGAGCCTTGTGCCATTGTGTGTGTATCCTGATGATCATTAGTGTGATAGAAAGACCTTACGTTTTAACTATCTAATGCTTTTAAACTTGTACATACCTTTTAAAATCAGATTAAATGTGTAAATTCAATGTTTCATCATTTGGTCAAACGTGGTGTTGTTCAAGTTGATTATCGTGTTTTGTGTGACAGAACCTTTATCTTTATGGGTGGTCCATAAGTTCGTGCGTTTTTCTAATTGAAAATTCAAATGTAAATAAAACAACAACAAATAAATATTATTTTCCGAAGTAAAGGCCATTGAAATCAATTGTCCGAATCCATCTTTCTGCGAGATGTTCGATTCCGCAGCGGTATCACGCCTTGTCTTTGGAGGCAAAGAACTCGGAGCACTCTGTCTTGACATCATCCAAAGTTTGGAAGTTGCGCCCACGCAAGAAATGTGCCATAGCCCAAAAAATATTAAAATCAGATGGCGCAAGGTCTGGGCAGTATGCAGGATGTGGCAAAAGTTCGATGGCGTCGAGTTCTCGGAGCTTGGCCTTTGTCTGCCTAGCTGTGTCTGGAGAAGCGTTATCCTGCTGCAGGAGGACCCGCTTCCTGTTGACTTCAGCCGGGTATTTTTGCCTCAGTACCGAATACATTCACTTGAGTTGGGCAGGATATGGTTCGGCGTTGATGGCTCGGTTGTTTGAAATAAGCTCAAAGTGGATGATGCCTTCGAAATTCCACCAAAACCCAGAACATTGCCTTCCTGGGCAACCTGTCTCGTTTAGCCACAGGTTTCGCCACTTGTCCAGGGTCCAACCATTGATTTTCTTCGTCGAAGTTAGAGTAATAAACCCACTTCTCATCGCAGGTTACAATTCGGTAGATGAAGCGCTAGTCACGAGGATTCTGCAGAAGTTGATGACAAATGTTGTCACGCCGCTGAGCTTTTTTTTTTTATTTAAAATCTTTGATTGAAGGTTTAACGACCGCCGTGAGCAACTCAATGGGCTATAAACAGTCGCCCGTCCCTAATTTAGGGTCACTGGTTTCAGGGAAGGGAGAGAGCCAGTGCCGTAAGACAAACATAACATCCATGCCTCATCGGGATTTGAATCCGGACCCCTTTTGGACGAATGATCATAGGCCATCGCTTAGACCACAGCGCCACCGGGGCGGCGCCGCTGAGCTTCATCCGGCGTCAATTCATGAGGAACTTCACCACAGCGTTTGTTGACCTTTGCCGAGCAGGTGAAGATGCCGAAGAATTGATGTCCGTGGAATGTGGAGTTTATCGGACAATCGGCAAGTGCTGGTTGTCAGATTCGCTTCGACGGCTTCACAAATGACTTCAGAATTTACAGTCACGGAGCGATCGGAGCGTCTTTGATCTTCGAGACTGGTCTCGCCGTCTTTGAACTTTTTGAATCACTTCTGCGATGCACGAATTGAAACGACACTTTCGCCTTCCACTTCGTATATTTTCTTCGCCGCTGCGGCAGCTTTGAAGTTCTGTTTAAGGCCGTTCATAAAGTACGTCCGTGAATTTTTACTATTTTTAGACACCCCCCTCTCCATGTCACATTTTGTCTGATTGTTGACACCTCCCACCCCTAAAAAGTACGTCCTAATTCCTGCAAATCCCCCTCTCTTTTTTTTTTTTTTTTTGACGACTGCTTTTAGAAGTCCGTTGAAGAACAGAAAGAAAACATGTAATTATTTAAAGGAATCTTTGATATATTTACACTTTTTCTTCAGAAAATATTTATTATTTAGGCATTAACTTATGCCCTAATGCTACCCAAACTATATCCTTCTGAAATAAAGATCTGCAAATGAACGCACGCATTCAAGGTTGCAGTACCCCCGATCATACCATCTAGAAAACACGATAGATTTGGTAGTACAAATACGAGAACTTAATATTAATATTCTGATTTAGCTAAATATCATCAGAAATATGAAATATTTCATACCTTTTTTTAACTATTAAGGTGGACGTCAAGTAATTTTGCTTCCTATACTTCCAATGGAAAAAAAAACTTCTGTACACATTTTCTTCGCAATTAATGCGTTCCCAAGGATGAAAATTTGAACATCGATTAAAATAGCTTCATTTTATAACTTGGAATACTTAATATTTTCTAAAACATAACCATAATTATGCAATCCAACATTTGTTTGTCTACTGACGTCATAAAAGTACAGGTCGCGCCATCTTTTTTCTGGTTTCAACACCACCAAAGGAAAAGTTATTGATTATTAATATAATAATGGTTATGTTTTAGAAAATATTAAGTATTCCAAGTTATAATATGAAGTTATTTTAATCGATGTTCAAATTTTCATCTTTGGGAACACATTAATTGTGAAGGAAATGTGTACAAAAGTTTTTCCATTGGAAGTATAGGAAGCAAAATTACTTGACGTCCACTTTAAAAGAAGAAAAAAAGACAAAACAAAACGAAGAAATACTATCCACTATATTTTTGCCGCAGGACGTTCGAATTACTAACCCCCCCCCCGTCCTCCCCATGTCAGATTGGTCCGGTTGTCAGGAAAGCCCCCGTCCTCCCCTCCTGTAATCTCGGACGTACTGTACGGACTTTCCAGTAATGATGTAAAAGTACACGGATTTCCAAGTTTTCCATTTTTCTTTCTAAAGTAATAATTCGACAGAACACAGTTAATTAATCGTCTGAAATATACGCCAGCAGAAAGCAAGTCAACAGCTATAAAATGACCTATTACATATAAAAATCCAATAATTTATTCTTTTCAAAAACTAGTACTAAAGTCACATATGCAAAAAACGTACGAACTTATGGACCATCCTGTATGATCGTACTGCGATGAAAGTCACTGAAATCTGCCGTACGGCGCAAAATGTTTTTATAGTGAACGGTATCCTACCAAGAAAGGATTTTTTTCAATTAGATTTTTAGAATCGGAGATACTTTTGCAAACCGAAATATACACTGACTGTTCCCTAACGGTAGATCTCTTAATTGCGAAAAAGTAAAAAATATACGCAAGGTATTCTTCTCAGAGGAACCTATGCGGCAGAAAAGAAATATTTATAATACGACGTTTAGCAGCAGAGATAATGAGAAAAATGCTTATACGTATATGACCCTAGCAGGAAAAATGTGCATCCTTTAATGTCCATAATCCTTAGCGTTGCGTATGGCGTGCAGTACAGGAAGAATGTGATTAATCGTGTTTTTAGGAGCTGAGATACAGTTGCATATACAGAAATGCAACCCTGTGTAAGAACTGTGCACTATAAAAAATTCGAAAATATATACCAATGATCGTCGCAGTGAATGATATACGTTGTAAAATGAATTTCTCAAGTCTCGAAATTTTAAAAGAAAGATATATCAAGAAGACTAAAATACGTATCTATCCCCCTAGCAGAAAAACTAGGTATTAATTTGGGAATGCAATCTTCATAAAAGGTTTTCCTTGTGAGCGGTATGTTCCCAAAAAATAATTTTTCAGCGGGGTTTTTTAGACGTGTATATGCAGCTGAAAATATGTTGTGCACAGAAATATGTACTTAGGCTCTCTGGCAGCAAAACTGTGCTTTACACTAAATTTTAATATTACATGACAAATTATTTTTCACCATAACCGCTATCCAACACAAAGAGAATTTTTCAAATAGGACTTTCAGAAGCAGATTTATCCAGAAAAATGCAGTACATATTTATGCCTCTAGCGAGAAAGCTGTGCATTATCCGAAGGGAAAACTGAGTGCAAAATCGTTTTTGGGGTAAAACGTATCGAAGGAAAAAAATTGCTACAATATTTTTAATTCAATGGCTTTTTCGCATGCTAACGACATTCATTAGCGTTTACTCATGCTAACGACAAAGTTGTGTATCGGAAAAAGACAAGTTGGCGTGGATCATCGTTCTCACAATTCAGGCTCTCCGATGCAAAAAGAATTTTTCCAATCGGATATATATGTAAAGAGATATCGTGTCCTCGAAGGGACGGTCATGATGAACAATTTTATAAGCAAGTCCTTTTTTAATGGTAAATTAAAACCTAAAAATGTTTCTTACCTGATTTCAACTTGGCAGTTTATTATACTTCATTGGTGTGATGAAATTTGAAATGGCTACGCAGGGCTTTATGGCATATATCAGCGGCAATCCCACGTGTATATTGTTGTAGCGTTTTACAGGCATTTATATTCAACTGCCAAGCAAGACGGCACGTCAATCTGCCCAGACGCTCACTCTAACAACTGGGCGGACTGTATCCCGACACACAGTGTACTGAAGATAGCGTAAAAGCGGACTGTATCCCGACATACGGTGTACTGAAGATAGCGTAACAGCGGACTGTATCCCGACACACGGTGTACCGAAGATAGCGTAACAGCGGTCTGTATGCAGGACAGCCTGTTGTGTGTGTGTGTATGTGTTCCCTTGGGAGTATCCTCGAGAATTGCTCGCTTCAAATGATGTCGTCAACACGTTCTTTGGACTCACAAAGAATGTGCAAGCGTACTGTGTTTACCGATGAGAGCAAATTCTGTTTCCAACGAGATTCTTGGAGAACATTCAAATGGCGAGAACGTGCGACGCGATATTAGGCAATGAACGTTCGGAGGTGGTAGAATAATGGTTTGTACCGGAATCTATAGCAAGGATAGTTTGCTTCTCCACGTAATAACGGGGGAAAACCGTGGAGGTCTAACGGCTGCCCTA
Organism: Macrothele yani; assembly: GCA_039090855.1. Taxonomy (NCBI): domain Eukaryota; kingdom Metazoa; phylum Arthropoda; class Arachnida; order Araneae; family Macrothelidae; genus Macrothele; species Macrothele yani. Next base: position 125,622,065 of record CM076996.1, read on the forward strand.
TATCGCGACGAGATTCTGGATCCTCAAGTTCGTCTTTTCAGAGTTGCAGTGTGTCCGAATTTCCTATTAACGGACGAAAACGCCTGACCTCACAGGGCTTTGTTTGTCAATGAATATCTTGAAAAAGAAGACATTGCACATATGGATAGGCCGGTACGGTCACAAGATCTTAATCCGGTTGAGTATGTTTGAGGTACTTTATGTCGACGAATTGATGCTTTCTTTTCTCCTTCTACAGCTCTACAGAACTTATGGGGTGGAAAAAAGGGACTTAATCCCACAGCCTCTTGAGGACACTGGCATAGTTGATGAAGTTTGCAGTGCTGTCCATAATAGTACCGTTTTTTGTTTTCGTTTTTCTTTTCTTGCTGATTTATGTGATATCGTTTCATACTTTATTTCACAGAGGCCCACAATTCGGGCGTATTTCCATAAATATTAGTTCTTTTGTGTTCACAAGTATGAAACACAGCATACGTAGAAGTTAACTTATGTTCATTACTTTGTCAGCTACACAGATAAGCCGCTACATTATGACCACCTACCTAATAAGCTGTAGGACCCCCTTTAGCCCGCAGAACAGCGGCCACTCGGCAAGGCATCGATTCGATGAGGTAGCGATAGGTATCCTGGGGTATCTGGTACCATAATGTCAACAGCAGGTCCTCCAGTTCCCGTACATTTCGGGGTGGTGGTGATTTAGCGTGAACCCGCTTTTCCAAGTCGAACCACAAATGTTCCATTGGGTTCATGTCAGGTGAATTTGGAGGTTACAGAAAGTCACCAGCATGTTCCTCGAAACACTCCTTGACGATTCTGGCAGTGGCGCACTATCCTGTTGGTAATAGGCATCACCAGCAGGGAACACAGTTGCCATGAATGGATGAACTTCGTCCGCAACGATGTTCAGATACCTGACAGCTGTCTGGGATTGTGCTATTGGGATAATGGGGCCTAAAGTGTCCCAAGAAAACATCGCCCACAGCATAACACCACCGCTGATGGCCTGTTTCTGCCCAACAGTGCATCCAGATGCCAGAGCCTCCGTTGGTAATCGGCGTATCCACGCTCGGCCGTCTAAGTGATGCACCAGGAATCTTGATTCGTCAGACCAGGATACTTTCTTCCAATCATCCACGATCAAATCTCGTTTATCTAGGGCCAATTTCATGCGTTGTTGGCGGTGACGTGCAGTGAGCATGAGAACCCGGTGGGGTTTTCGGCTACGCAGGCCCATGCGCAGAAGGCTGCGATGAACTGTGCGCTCGCGACACATTGCCTCGACCACCATTGTTGTAGCTGTGGACGATTTGTCGCACTGTGGCCCTGCGGTCGCTGTGAACATGCTCGACAGTCTCAAATCTCCTCTGTCATCAATGAGCTGCGGACGACGCACGGCTGGACGACGGTTCGTCGTTTGGCCATCTGTGCACCACTTTTGATACGCACTGACTACAGCAGCACGTGAACAACACACAACCCGCGCCGTTTCCGAGATCGTAGTTCCAAGAGGCCGTGCCATCACAATTTGTCCTTCATCAAACTCCGATAAATCGGCAGCTTTCCTCATTCTGACTCCGAACACTCTACTAACCGAAAGCCGGTCCTCGGGTTGTATATATACTGCTCTGTGAACTTTACCTGTTACAGAATTCGGTCTCCAAGTGCGTTCATTTCTCTAGGATGGGGGTGGTCATAATGAAATGGCTGATTGGTGTGTTATCTGTTAACTAGGTTTTATGGTTGTGGCCTTATTTTTTAGCACCAGTGTATTTTTTTGTTATATGCATGGGATTAGAATAAAATAAATGGTTTTTAGTTTCAAAGAAGAAATCATCTTTTTTGAGACAAAACTGCAGCTGAAGTTCCTAACGTAAAAACTTTTCTTCTAACATTTGTGTATTCAATATGTGTACTGCATAAAAAAGCTATTTATTGTTTCAGTACTAACTATTGTTTCTAATGTGAATTGGATGGTTTACTTACAGTACAAAGTTAGCCATTATGCCACAGTGTGCAGTAAAAGGCTGGAAAGAATATCGAAAAGCGGAGCAAAGAAGGGTCTGAGAAAACCAACGTTAGAAGAAATTGACCAGTCAAGGGTAAATACATATGCCGTCGGTATTTTCTTCAAATCTATATACGTACTCAAATCAATGAATAAGTAAGCCGTTCCTTTTCTGTGGAATCATACACAGCGCTGAAATTAAGTAATGAGACTGAATTTTTTAAAAGAAATGGGAAAGCAGAAAAACTTACGTGAATATATTTTATTCGAAGTACATTCTTCCTGAGTAAATACAGAAGGTGAGTCGAAAGTTTTGCAATATTTGCATAAACGCATCTGCTGCGGCGGGTATGTCACGTGTTTAAACTAGTTAAAGTCGCGCAGTGCGGTCAGTCGGAAGGGATATAAAGTGGCAGTCGTTGCTGTGAACAGCACTGCATGTCGTCGTTCTGTCTGTGGTTGGAACGCCTAAGAGATGAACAGCCACAACCGGCTAATTAGGGAACTTTTGCTTTACGAGTTTGAACTCGGCCACAGCGCTGCTCAAGCAACCCGGAATCTCTGTCATGCCAAAGGAGAAGGTTCCGTGGACCACAAGCAGATGCTTCAAGAAATTTCTATCGGGTTGTAGAAACCTCGACGATCAGATAGGCCGCGAACCGTACATTCGGAGGCCGTGTGCCAGGCCGTAGAGTCAAACCCAAGTACTCGGAGATTATCAGGCGAGCTGTGCATATCGCAGACCACCGTGGTTCGTTAACTTCAGGACCTCGCAAGGTCTACGGGAACTGCCGCATTGTTAAGAATTTGTTCCAGACGGTCGGACCATCAACGCCAACCTCTACTCTGAGCAGCTGGAGCGGTTGTATGCCGCTTTGTAGGAGAAATACTCGGCCCTGGTGAACAGAAAGCGCTCTCACCTACAGCAGGACAACGCTCGGCCTCATATCGCGAGAACGACCCCGACAAAACTCCAGGAACTTGAGGGCATCGAACTGAGCCACACCCAGCATATAGTCCGGACCTTGCCCAGTCGGATTATTACTTATTCCGGTGCATGGTCCACTTCCTTTGCGGACGGCACTTCAATAACCAGGAGGATGTGGCAGCTGGGGTGGAGGAGTTCTTCGCCTCGAAGGACAAGAACTGGTACCACCGCGGAATCAAAGAACTGGCAGACATATGGCTAAAAACAGTGCAACAGGATGTCCTATACTTTGAATGCTAGTCAGTTTTCGTCGTAAAGATTCGTATGAAGACATAAAGTGATCCAAATATTGCAAAACTTTCGACTCACCCTCTGTACAAGAAGTGGCACGATCAGCCAACGAAAGGAAAGACTTGCAGAGGTCACCTTTTGGTATTGAGTGAAGAGCTGATGTCACAGTTATCTGTATATCTTCAAAGTCTTGAAAAACTTTTCCTTTTAAAGGTAGATTTAATTTAGGGAATATAACGCAGGCACACGGTGACAAATCTGAAGCATAGGGGGCACAGCTGAATAGACACAATTGTTTTCGTGCTAGAAATTGCTGTACACTGACTGCTCTGTGTGTGGATGCTTTATCGTGAGGAAGAAATCATTGCTCGTTTTTGTACTCAGGCAACATCCTCCCCAAACCAAAAAACCATTAGCCACAATCACAGAACGCAGTATGATTTAGATACACGATATTACTGGCTACGTTTTGATATACAACTGGCCATCTGCACCGTCACTGCTGACCTGGGAAACACTCGTGAAATAAAACGGCATGATCTTATGCATCAACCCAATATTTCATGGCTTGAATTGTAAAACCAAAGTCAAAATTACAAAGTCAGTTTCACCATGAGTCTCTGACAAGTGCTCCACCTGCCCCATGCCAAAGCCGTCTCAATTACTAACCCCAGTAAAAACACAAGTGTTGGGAAACTGCTGGCTACCAGCTGGCAGTGATGGGTCACTGCCAGCTGGTGGCCGAGCGCGATACGCCATCAGTTGGCAGCCATTGATGGCCCTGCAGCATCGCCGTGAATTCCGGGTCATCAAGCAAGTGCCACTAGTGGCCCGTAGCTGGCAACCGATGAAACCCCAACACCAGGTGGAAGCAACGGAACTGCGCATGCTCAGAAGCAAGACGTGCTGTGTCTCTCGTGGTACCAATTAGTTGAAGACGACGCTATCGCCATCGTATTATTTTAGTGGATGTTAAAAAAAAAGCCTATGTAGAGAGGCGAATTAATTTCCTAATGAAATGCCACGCCGACGAAGATATCAGATTAAGCCATAAAATGCTAGATTACAGCCATAAAATACACCCACTCCATTCCCATGAATAACAAGAAATACTTTCTGTGTAATCTTTCGTTTTAACATTCACTAAACTGCTTGAAACAAAAGTCATGGAAAAACATTAAAAAAGCGTTAAGTTGAAAAAATTAAAAAAAGAAGAAGAATTATGCGCATATAAAATATCTTTCCTGTTTAAAAGAAATGTAGCTTCGGACAGCGGAAAGGAAAGATACAACGTTAAAAATGTAACAGAATGTGACATGAACGGGTAAATATATTAATTGAACAATCGCCTTTTAAGACGAAAAGGACAGCTCGAAACTTTGGAAAGCGCCTTTAAGTTGGTATACTCGTTGAAAAAGTGAAGTTCCATTAAAGTAAAAAAAAAAAAAACAATCGTACGTTGAAAAAATTAATTTATGAATTATATGAAACTGACATTTATGAAAAATACCTCGCAATATCATAAAATTAAATAGAGAACCATTCGTTACACATTCCGCAGAAAAGAGGGTCAGGTTTAAGCCATGCTCGTGCATACCAAATCAGTCTAGTTAGTAGAGCGCCTGCTTCCCACGCTTGAAAGTCCTTGGTTCGTATCCAAATGGGTGTTTTCCGGACCTGTTGAAAAAATTTCCCCAGCGCAGTGCTATAACTCAGAAGTTTCGTAAGGAGAAAAGAAAAAGTAGTTGTAGCTTTGGGGAACTGCGGTTATCCTTTATTTTTTTTTTTTTATGGTTACTACTGGGGAATTGGCGGACAAGATTCGGCACGCCATCAGTTACGTCACGCGATTGCCGGCTGCCACTGCCGGGAAACTAGCGGACCACATTAGGCTAGCCATCATTTATGGCACGTGCTTGCAGGGCCGCTGAAGGGCCACTTGTGGCAGCTACTGCCTGTGATGGATAACTGATGGCCCTGTGTGGCATATGACAACTGATGAGGGTGCCAACTGTTGGCCAGCTGCTGGCCTGAACTGCTGGCCTTCCTATTGGCCGCTTGGACATTTTATTGACGGTTCGGCAGCGGCAACATAGTGCTGAGCCAGCAAGACTGTTTTTGCTGGGACAGGCCTCAGTCTCCGATTCGTGACGTCCCCATCCGGGTCATAACAAATGCTGCCTTGACTGCCATCTTCCATAGCAGTGGAGTTACAGCGAAGCGATTGCAGGATTTCAACTTTTCGTAACTTCGCAGGATCGATGGAAAAAAGTTATAAATTTCGGAAAATGCAAAACATTTGGTAAAAATCAAAACGCAAGCACTTTATGAGCCATGGAAGCGATTGAGTTTCGCGAGAACTATTACACCTGCAAAAAAAAAAAAATAGCTTAGTTCATCAATTCATAAGAAATATGCAATCTAAATTAATAAAAATACTAACTTCTCTTCGAATCCTCATATCGCGCATTAAGTCTTCAACATTCACAGTACAAGAAACACACCGAGCAAACACATTGTTTCTCGATTTCAATCGTAGCGGGTTTGGTTTGTTATGACCCGGTTGCTGACGTCACAGATGGCTGAAGGTCTATAGACAAGGAGTTTGGGTCCCACACCAACTTTCACCTGATAACAAAGTCAAGCGTTCCACCATCTGCAACTCTTTACTCATCCGACAGGAAAGGGATCCATTTCTTCAGCGAATTGTCACTGGAGATGAAAAGTGGGTTCTTTGCGTGAACAACAAACGCAAAAACCAGTGGCTTTCTCCAGGTCAGACACCAGTTCCTACGCCAAAACCAGGCCTACACCCCAAAAAGGTTTTGCTCTATGTTTGGTGGTCTACCGCTGACATAGCTCACTTTTAGCTCTTGGAACCCGAACAGACCCTAACGGCAGACCTCTTTGTCAACAGCTGGACCGTTTGAAGCAAGCTCTTACTGTAAAACATGCAGCACTGGTCAACAGAAAAGGTGTCATCCGCCAGCATGACATCGCGAGACGGACCCAGCAGACGATCAGAGATTTTGGCAGGGAAGTTCTACCCCATCCTCCTTATTCCCCTGACATTGCACCATCTTATTACCATTTGTTCAGATCTCTGCAGCCCTTTCTTAATGGGGAATAGATTCCACAATATCGATGATGTCAAAACGAGGCTATCGGACTTCTTTGCATCACAGCCAACGTCTTTTTATAAAGACGGCATCGAAAGTTAGGTTTCACGATGGGCAAGTGTGATCGATAATGATAGCGATTATATCATTGACTAAGAAAAAAATTTCTTCTGTCACAGTGTTTCTCTTCTTTTCCAAAAATGGCATTACTTTCCGGTCCCTCCAATATATCTTTGTGACACCTGAGGTGTGAAATTCAAAAATTCGGCGTTTGAGCTGTCATTCGATCCGTGAATCTTACATTTGGTTTATTGGTTGGCATGGTGCACCAGTCTACTGTGACCTGAGAATGTCTGCGTATACGGCCAGTACTCGAAATGGAAATTTTGAAATGCCGGTATACTAATATTTAGCTAAAATCATCCGGAAAAAATATCTTCTTCAGAAAATTTCTAAAATTGAAAAAGTATTGGGTTGGTGCGAATGAAATGTCCGGCAAAGAACCAGCACACGTGGACGGCGACAACGGAAAAGTAGAACAACTTACGTAGACAAAATGATCCCCCTCGACATCAACACATAGTTGCCATCTGTCCGGCAAGGCCATGATATAGGAACGTAAAAAAGTCTTGCGGCTGGGACCCGGAGAAGTCATTTACTGCACGTTGAACCTCGTTGTCCGCCGTGAACTGCTTTCCGGACAGAAACTGATCCAGGCGACGAAGCAGATGATAGTCTGTCGGAGACAAGTCCGAAGAATAGGCAGGATGAGACCTGTTCAGTTCAATGAGGTTGGTTTGAATGAGCTCATCCACGACGATCCGTCAATCCACTAGGGAATTGTCGCAGCACATGGGATGCTCTCATGATACAGTCGCCCGTCACCTTCACACGATGGGTAAGGTCCAAAAACTCGGTGCATGGGTACCACATTCTCTGAACGCAAGAGACAAACTACAGCGCCCCTCTATCGCCACCAGTTTGCTCTCTCGAAACCAGGCTACTCGTGGACAGAAACAGAGATTTCTGTACCGCATCGTCCGCGGCGAAGAAAAATGGCATCTCTATGTCAATATGAAGCAGAAAAAAGAATGGCTGAGTCCTCACAAGAAAGCAACACCTCGAGCTAAGGCCGAGCTGCCCTTAACAGCATTGCATCGTTGCCAAAGACTGCAATGGTGTGCCAGACTGTCGTGAAGCCACTCAGAATGGCAGCGGGTGATCTTCAGTGACGAGTCCCGCTTTTGTCGTGGAGGAGACGACCACCTAATGCGTGTGTGGAGGCACCGTGGTCAGAGACAAGATGAACGATTTGTTGTCGAACGTCACACGTCCAGAAGGCCTGATGTAATGGTGTGGGGTGCAATTGCCTACGATGTAAGATCCCATTTGGTGTTCATTACAGGCACTTTGACAGCCCAAAGTTACGTTAACGAGGTTCGGCAACCAGTGGCCGTACCTTTTCTGAACGTTCACTCCGGTGCGATTTTCCAACAGAACAACTCTCGTCCGCATAGTACTGCTGTTTTGAGAGCTTGCCTACTAGACACTGACACTCTGCCATAGCCAGCCGCATCGCCAGACCTATCGCCGATTGAAAATGTGTGGGATTATACTGGACGCGCTATCCACACTCCACCCCTACCGTACAATCTGCAGGAACTGCTTGAGAAGATTCAAGCTGCATGGGATGGCTTATCGCAGGACACCATTAGGAACCTGTACAACTCCATTCCGAGACGTCTGGCATGCTGTGTGAGCAAACATGGCGGCCCGACGCCATACTGAGAGACACTACTTGTTGGCGTGTAGCTCAATACATTTTCCCCATATCAGTCTCAATGCTTAATCATTTATTGTTCCTGGTGACCTTTACCTTCCTCCCGAATAGCATTGCAATCCGACACGACCTTCTGGGGGCAACTATTTTTTTGACGATGAGTCTATGCATTCGTTTAAATGAAACCAGGCCTCGTTCATGAAACATTGTTGTATTCTACACTGTGACATTGTTGTTTGTGGACCTCTTGAAACAAAGGCAGTAGTGAAAACGCTAATATGGGTATAACGGGTACAGTTCTTGCCCTACCCTGACTCTGTACGATCGTAACTTTAAATGTTTGCAGTCCTGTGAACGGCTGAACGAGGCACTCCCACCTGCTATGACAAAAACAGCAATGACTTACTGTCATTACTAGCTACCACCTGTTTCGTGGTCTGTCTTGCACATTTCCTATGTCAGGAAAACGTTTTTACACCAGTTCATAAAACGTATTGTAGATTTACATGGTGTTGGGCTATCGGGGAACCATCTACTAAGGATTTCGTAACACCATTGATACGGTTTGCACTCAAACACGCTTCGAGAACAGCGACTATCTGTTGGAGACATACTCGTTTTCGACGATATATCTACACTATATTGACAAACGTTACTCGACACCTAGAAAAGAAACACAATATAGCATTTATTGACATACATTAGTACGGTGCCGACCCACCTTTGGCCTTAATCCATGCACTGACCCTTCGAGATATGCTTTCGATAAAGTTTTGGAACACAGCGATAGGTATGCGCTTCCATTCAGTACATAATGCTGCCGTTAACTGTTGCTTAGTAGTAGCCCTTGTTTCCAAACTTCTTATGCGGCGCTCTAATTCATCCTATAGGTGGTCTATGGGATTAAGATCAGGGCTCTGTGCTGGCCAGTCCACACACGATACGGAATTATTGTCAAACCACGGCGTAACAGTTCTTGCTTTATGGCTCGGTGTATTATCCTGCTGGCACCAACAAGACTTGGTAGGGCATAATTGTCCAGAATATCGAGGTAGACGTGCTGGTAAACAGGTTTTTGCACGATAACCAATGGGCCTGGATTATACAACGAAAAACACCCCCACACGAGTACACTGCCAGCTCTAAACTTTACCGTAGGAACAGTACACTGTGGTAAATAGCGTTTCCCCGGCTGCCGCCATACCCACACACGACTATCACATTAATGGATCGTGCATCTGGATTCATCAGTCCATAGGACCCGTTCTTAACACCATGCTAAACGACGAGTAGCATTCCTGGTGGAGATGAAAGGCTTATGAGCAGCCGCAGGACCACGGTAACCCATGCAATGAAGTTCTCTGCGAATGGTACGTGTATATACCGAGATTCCAGCATTTTTACTCACCTGTACACTGAGGTCTTGTGCAGTACTCCGTCGATTAGCTGTAACGACTCTCCTGAGGCTTTGACGTCCTCTATCACTGATTTTCTTTGGTCTGCTGGTACGTTTTGCTGCTTCACGTGTCTTTCACTTATTCAGTACATCAGAAACAGTTGACTTGGGCATGTTTAAACGCCTCTTGGTTTCTCTTATGGACAACCCACTAATATAACACCCAACAATCTTTCCTTTCTCAAAGTTAGTTCTCTCCCGCCGCGACATTTTCACTCAACCTCACAGTGCGATATGATCGCGGTCAACTACAGGCTTGTTTTTGTACCGTTTGCAGCTGTACCGCACATCTTAACAACGCAGCGGATCCGTTCATTTACTTTTGAAGGGGTGTCCGGTGACTTTTGTCAATATAGTGTATATGACAGTAATAATTAACAGAACGTCCTGCTTTGATTTAGAACAGCAACATCCTTTTCTGAAAAAAAAAACGGAAGCAAATTAGTTATTATTTATCATATGGTTTCTTTTACTGGTGACAATGTCTTTCTATCTCCACATTTCTGTCTCTATTTAAATGCATTTGTATTGTTACCTGCTCCGTTGTACTCGAAAAGCAATTCAAGAAAACCTGTTAGGATTCTGAAATCTTGAAATTTTCTTTTAACAGATTCAAATATTTAGACCTTCGATGTTTGGAAATACTTTAGAAGAGGTTATGGATCTTCAGAAATCCCGATATCCCGACAGACGCCTCCCTTGGATACAAACTACTCTTTCAGAAGCAGTTCTGAAACTGAACGGCGCACAAACGGAGGGCATTTTCAGGTATTTCTTTTCTTGCTAACATTACGTTGATTAAATCATCTGAACTTTGAATTAAAATACATGTACACTGCCTGACAGAGAAAATGCCACACCACGAAGACGTGAACGCAGCGCCATGCAAATTTCAGGGTGGGTGCACACGTACAAGTTATGCAAATGATTGTATTTGCCGGCCAATCGCACTAACGGCGCGTGGGATATATGGTGACAACCAGCCCGTCAGCCCATCAGTCGAGACGTCGTCACGGCCGCGTGATGTGAGTGGTTCTGCTATAACCGTGTCGGGAGAACGAACGAGCAGTGCCAATGCCGTTAAGACGCCGTGGCACGCAATTTCGTCAAACGGATGAGTTCACGAGAGGTGTCATCGTAGGCTTTCGTACCGCCGGATGGTCCTTGCGTCGCTCTGCAGAACAAACGCAACGTGATGCCACAACTGTCGGTCGCATTTGTAGACAGTGGTCCTAGAAAGGATCAGTGCAACGCCGTAGGGGAGCGGAGCACGGAGACGGACGTTCGAGCGCACCGATCGTCGCATCCGACGTCATGCCGTAGCGGACCCACAAGCCACAACGGAAGACATCCTGCGGAGTGTACGGGGAGGCTTGCATGCTCCGATATCGACGCGGACAGTGCCGCGCCGATTGGCTGCATCTGGTTTGCTGTCCAGCCATCCGTTGCGAAAGTTACCCTTAACAGCGAGACATTGTCGTCACTGCTTGGCGTGGTGTCATTCCAGAGCTGCGTGAGGTGCCGAATGACACAGTGTGGTGTTCAACGACGAATCGCGGTTCTGTCTCACCACGGATGATCGCCGTGTGAGAGTCTGGAGGCGACGTGGCCAACGGGCGGGTTCTTCCGCCATTGTGGAGCGCCACATGGCCCGGCAACGTGGAATCATGGTGTGGGGTGCTATCAGCGCCAACAGCCGCTCACCGCTGATACGCATTACGGGCACATTGACAACACGCCGCTATGTTGATGAGGTGCTGCGGTCCGTGGCAATACCGTATGTGCAGTGCATCCCAAACTCTGTTTTTCAACAGGATAACGCCCGGCCGCAAGCCGCTCGGATCAGCCTGAATGCTTTACACGATGTGCTGATGCTTCCGTGTCCAGCACGATCCCCCGACCTCTCACCCATCGAGCATCTGTGGGACACGATTGGATGTCGGTTGAGTACCCTCCACCCCCGCGAAATGAAGATGAACTGTGGATTCGGATCAACACCACATGGTCCACGATACCCCAGGACTCTATTAGGACTCTCGATGCCACGTCGGATTCAGCGCTGTATCTCCCAAAATGGGGGCCACACTCCTTATTGATCATCCTGTATATTCGGCCACTGGAGCCTAGTCTGTATGTGACAATTAAATTATTTGTTCAGGACCTACCTGGTATCTGTGTGTGCAGTTTGGTGTGTTATCGAGCATTCCTTCATAGTGTAGCATTTTCTGTCAGGCAGTGAACATGAATGTGAATGAAAAAATCTTAGGCATTTTTACAAATGCCTCGGAGAAGAAATTTCGTTTAGACGAGGTACATAAATTCCATCTTTGCTGCTGTCAGTCGGAAAAATGAAATCTGGTAGAGAACGGACTTTCATTTCTATAGATCCAGAAAGTTCCTGCGCGCCCTAAAAAAATGACGTTTCGCAGTATACCCTTCGAATAACAGTCACTCCTCGGACCAGGGAAAAGTGAGCGTTGTTAGGAGGAGGCCGTTGTTCGGAGGTTAGGCCCCAATTAACATTTCTAGGCCGTTGCGTTTCTGCAAAAGCAGAATACATATATGAAGCTTATGCACAAAAAAGGTAACGTTGCATTAGTTTTTCGAAATGCTGACTGCTGAACAAAACTGAATATAATAATAAAATAAATAATTCGTGGTATAGGAGATTTTAAAAAACAGTACCTGACCTCTTAAACAGCCCTTAGAAATAGCAAATTAGAAGACTAGGGTAAGGGTATGCTATAGGAAAGAAAAATGGTATTTAGATAGAAGCGTAATAGCAGTTAGCTACCCGCTCGCCATAAAGCGGGAACAGAGCCCACAGAGACGAAACCAGGAAATATCGCCCCCAATGGGCAAAAATTCAGAATCTATCAACCACCCCGTATTCCCCTGGGTGATTGCAACATACAGTCATTTGCAAAAGTTTAAGACCGCCTGTTGGGATTAAGAGATTTCTGCCGATTGCGTCAGCTACTGTCTGTATTACTCAACTTGCTGTCGGTGTTGCATCATCCTACAGCAGCAGCTGTTGATAGAGTTGGGGGAAGCGTGACAGCGTCAGTTTGCTTCTGGTTTTCATGCTCAGATGTTTTATACGAATTGTCTACATAGCGAAAAATAAATCATCATTAAGTGTTACTCAGACAGCACAAATAGTGACTTTATATCATGAAGGATACTCCGAACGTGACATAAGTAGAAAGGTGAATGTGAGCAAGACTGCTATTCATCATACGATCATGAAATATCGAGATACAGGTGGACGTCCAAGGAAAACAACCCCACGTGTTTACAATACCATAAGGCGAATAGTTATGCGTTCTCCGAGGAGTTCGCGCAAGAAAATCAAATCCTTCCTACATTCGAAACGGTCTGATATTAGTATCTGCACAGTTTCCCGAAGTCTTAGCAAAGATTTTAGATTAAAGTCATTATAAACCTGCACATAAACCTAGACTAACCTCCGTAATGAGAAAGAAGAGACTCCAGTTCGCGAAGCGTCATCAATCGTGGACTGCTGAAAATTGGAGCCAAGTTCTTTTTTCCGATGAATCAACTGTGCGTCAGTTCGAATCACCTGAAGCAGATGTTCGACGACCAAAAGGCAAAAGGTTTAATGAAAAATACACCGTTAGCACCGTTAGACATCCGCCTATATAGTCAGATGATATGGGGTGCTATGTGAGCATTCGGTACTGCTTCATTATCATTTTTGCCGACAGACACTGCCATGATTGGTCCTTTATATGTGGAAAAGTTGCGTGAGAAGCTGTTAACTCATATGCAAGTGCATACGAGTTAACACAAATCAAAGATAGTAAAGGACTACCTGCAGAGGGAAAACATAACTGTGCTTTACCTGGTAACAGTCTCGATCTTAACTCCATCGAAAATTTGTGAACCGTTTTAAAAGACAAGGCAGCAGAAAAACAGCCATCAAATTCTCAAGATTTGACGCGATAAAGTAGGTGCAAAGACATTTCAAGTGACTACTGCAAATCCCTCATTGAGAGTATACCTCATCGCATTCTGTCCGTTATAAAAAACAAAGGTGGCCACACAAAGCACTGATTTCGGTCATTTTGTGTTCTAAAGAATGTAAGTATTCATCTGTGGTGTCATTTTTTCAAATATCTCTGACTAGTAATTAGTTGCTTCTTTGAAAATCTTAATTTTCAATAAATTGATAGGTGGTCTTAAACTTTTGCAAATGACTGTACAGTAAAGCTGCAGCTCGTCTCACGTACAACTAAACTTTTTTTTCTTTTCACTTAAACGTACCACTGTACCAACCGTAATCCAACCCACTTCAGCAATAAATATCCTTCTCCCCTTTCTTATCCCTTTTGCAGAAGTACCAAAGGAACAAAGCAAAATCCAAGGGGCAGGAAGTCCTTTAAATTAAATCTCCTTCGGGGCTGACTAGAATGTCCCTTGACCGATGTTAAGAGGCTTCATTGTCCTGAGGTTACCGTTAATGTTAATCCTACGGATGCTGTTTGGAACCAACTTTTAGACTAGCTTTGTATCTTATAAAAATGCATGTTTTATATTTTATAAAAATATATACATACAGGATGGACAAAAATGACCGCCTAAACACCCCAGGGGGTGATTCCTTGTGTCAATTCAAGCATTAAATGTTCTATGACATTTTTGGATTTAGGGCTTAGTTTTCCAGCTATATGCCCCAAAGGTGCGTGACGTCACGTCCGGAATCGCCTGTTTTTCAGGCTTCAAGCACAACTCGAGTGTCGAGCAGGGAAGCGTGTGGGGGATGCCTGATGCTGCAATCGCAGTACAACAACAGTATCCTGCCTGTTTCAGGAGTCGTGTTACGTCCGCAATTGTCGAGACGTAGAGATTTTTTCCGTGACTCACTTATAAACGTGGAAAGAGCGAGGATCTTTGTTTGATGACGAGCGGAATTAGTCTCCCTGTTGCATGACCTACGGCCTCGGAGAGCACTGCGATATGTAAATCAGTTGTGATGACTGCTGAGGTACTGAGCTTGCAGAATCAGGCATCTGCCACGAGCTTTCCTGCATGACACTCGAGTTATGCTTGAAGACTCAAAAACAGGCGATTCCGGACGTGACGTCACGCACTTTTGGGGGCTTATATCTGGAAAACTAAGCCCTAAATCCAAAAATGGCAGAGAACATTTTATGCTTGAATTGACGCAAGGAATCACCCCTTGGGTGTTTATGCGACCACCCTGTATAAGTAAATATTTCGTGCTTATGTATTTTCCTACTTACACTGCTTATATTTCTTTTTCTATTGCGCTAGGGTCCCAGGGGACATCGATGATGTAAATGCGATGAAGTTACAAATCGATAACTGGGAAGTTGCCGAATGTATGGACCCGCACGTTCCTGCTTCTCTACTAAAACTCTGGTACAGGGAATTATACGAGCCTCTGATACCTACTAAGTTTTACGAGGAATGCATACAGTACTGTTTGGATCCCGAAGTTGTAGTAGCCATTGTACAGAAACTGCCAGATATTAATCGCCTTGTGCTATCGTACCTGATCCGATTCCTTCAAGTAAGCACAGTTTTCCTATCACTATGCAAATAGCTTTTCAATTTTCAAAATGTATTATAAGGAGAAATCGTGATACTGAACTATTACCGAGGCTCGAAAATGATTGAATTTGAATTTATTGTAAATTTTTTTAGCTACGCCACACCAAAAAGCATTAAATACATCAAACACCATAACAATACAATCTGGAAAGGGCCCAAAACATACTGTGAAGTCATTTATGACACTTATTAGTGAAGGAAATTACAAAAAAATGAATGATAATACGATTTAGCTTTAAGTAAAATACAATAAAGATAAATCAATAATGGAATACGGGATTACACCATACAATACAAATTTTGAAGATGACAATCCATTTTTTGGTGTAAATATGACAAGGATGGTAAGTCAGATAATATCCGAAAACGTAAACATTTTCGTCGTCCTGGAGCGGGAATCGAACCCGCGTCTCCCAGATAGCGCCCAGGTATGCTAACCATGTATTCCATTTATGATTTATATGCTCCTCCGGGCAATCACGGGATAGGATTCTTATCCTCCAGATTCGCTAAACATGAATGCCGGTTCTTCGACTAGCGAATCCTGTGATGGTTATATTCAAATTAATCGGAAACTTGAGACTTGGTCGTTGTGGGTGGTGTAGTGGTTAGCATACCTTAAAGAGGGGAAGTGGTTAGCATACCGTAACCACGACGAAATTTTTGTTTTCGGATATTATCTGACTTACCATCCTTGTCATATTTACACCAAAAAACGGATTGTCATCTTCAAAATTTGTACAATAAAGATATTTGGTTCGTTTGTACCACAATCATAATAAAGAGGAAGCATCTATTAAAGTCAACAAATACTCAAAATAATATCAATACAGGCACAATCAGAAGCACAATTTATATATAATACAAAAACACATGATACAGTATAGCAAAGGGCCAGGGGAAAAGCCTAAATTGTTAAGCCGGACGAGCCCCTGAACCCCAACGGACAATATGCCAAGTCAAGATATACTCAAGCTCAGTTTAACTACCAACTGCGTAAAAATAAACATTTCTGCGCTATCAAAACAATATTTAACCAAACAACAAGAAACCCCTCAACACTCTTTTAAAAGCAGTGTAGTTTACTATTGATCTAATATGTAACGGCAACTCGTTCCACAAACGATGGCAGTTTGCACAAATATTATTGAACAACAAATTTGTGTGTGCTCTAGGGATCACAAACTTTAGTGTATCCTCGAGTATCGGAGAGATGAGAAAAATGATGCAATGTTATTAGATTAGAATATATATTTCCATAAAATCTTTCATGCATAAATAACAAAAGTCTGAAATTATATAATTTATCAATAGATAGAAGATGATAACGAACGAAAGGAATTTCAACACCAATCGACAAATTTATCAAATGAATAAACTTTTTTGAAGAGCATAAATTCTGTTAACATTATCCCTCGTTGTCTGACCCCAAGACAGAATGCAATAAGACAATGATGGATAAATAAATGAATAATACAAGGCCAACTTGATCCGAACCGACAAAAAACTCGAGATTCTAGTAATTACACTGATGCGAGATCTCAGAGCAGATCAACATGCGAGTTCCAACGTAAGTTCTCGTGTAAATGGACACGCAAGAATTTCACTGATGCATGAAAGACCAACGGAACCCCATTTAAGACAACACCAGAAGGAGTAGATAACCGAAATCTGCGACCCGAAAAGAAAACACAGTTTGTTTTAATTACATTTATGGTAAGAGAATTACAACAAACCAACGAAAGTACTCCTGAAGGTCCAGATTAACACGAGGCAGCAACTCAGAATTACCAGAAAAAAATAAACTGGTATCATCTGCAAATAAAACCTGGTATGAACCAGAGGAATCATTAAAAATGTCATTAACATAAATAAAAAAAAGAATAGGGCCAAGAACTGATCCCTGCACAACACCGTAATGTACTGGCTCAAATACCCTGTACCTGACAAACTGCCTCCAACCAGAAAGATAGTTTTTAAACAATGTAAATGGTACTCTGCCAATCCCAATATTATGTAACTTGGTTAACCAAATATCATGACGAACGGTATCGAATGCCATAGACAAATCACAAAAAATACCCACGACATTATATTGCCCGACATGTAAAAATTCTGTCCAGGCATGTATTTTTTTAGTATATATCCCTATTGGGCATGTACAAAATTTTGCTCTTCCCAGGATAAAAAGTAAAAACAAAGTAATACATGTATTTCTTTACATTCAATGGACAAAACATTAGAGATACCTACCTAACAGCGTGTTGGTCCAACTCAAGCGCAAATAACAGCCTGTACTCGCCTAGGCATCGACTCCACCAGATGCCGGAGGGTTTCCTGAGGTAATGACAGCCATGACTGTTGCAGCATTATCCGCAACTGCGCCCGAGATGTCGGCTCAGGATCCATGAATCCGATGTTTCGCTCCACGAGCTTCCACAGGGCTTAAATTCGAGGACCTTGAAAGCCACTGGATGGTTCCAAACTCAGATGACTGTTTTTCGAGCCTTGCCTGGGTAGTTGCAATCCGGGGACCTTAGGGACCACTGGATGGTTCCAAACTCAGATGACTCTTTCTCGAGCCTTGCCTGGGTGGTTACAATCCGGGAACCTTGGGGACCACTGGATGGTTCCAAACTCAGATGACTCTTTCTCGAGCCTTGCCTGGGTGGTTGCAATCCAGAGACCTTGGGGACCACTGGATGGTTTCAAACTCAGATGACTGTTTCTCGAGCCTTGCCTGGGTGGTTGCAATCCGGGGACCTTGGGGACCACTGGATGATTTCAAACTCAGATGAGTGTTCCTCGAGACATGCCTGGGTGGTTGCAATCCGGGGATCTTGGGGACCACTGGATGGTTTCAAACTCAGATGAGTGTTCGTCGAGACATGCCTGGGTGGTTGCAATCTGGGGACCTTAGGGACCACTGGTTGATTTCAAACTCAGATGAATATTCCTCGAGCCATGCCTGTATGGATGCAGGCCGGTGGGATGCTACATTGTCCCGCTGGAACAGACCATTGGCCGCAGGATGCGCGAAGGCCATGAAAGCGTGTAGGTGATCAGACAGCATATGCTGGAAGCGCGTAGCGGTTAAGGACCGCTCCAGACACACTAAGGGTCCTAATGTGTCCCAAAAACGGCTCTGGGGCCATCACAGAACCGCTACCGCCTTGAACAGAGAATACCTGGCATAACGAGGTACATGGCTTCATGATGTCAACGCCACAACAGCACCTTCCTGTCAGCTAGGTACAGCTGAAGACGAAATTCATTTGACCACACGTGGCGGCGCTACTCTGCAGTGGTCCAGTTTCGATGTCCTCGATACCACGAGAGGCGTCATTTCCGATGACGAGCAGCCAACAGTGGCACACGAGTACGGCGTCGGCTTCCGTAGCGCAAGGTACGCAACCAGGGACGTCGCCAAGGAGATGCGAGGGTGGGTTTGAGCCCACCCTGAAATTTGTCTTGCCCACCCAGTTCAAAATGTGCCATTTTTCAATATATTTAACTATAAAATATAATCTGGACTCGCCAAGTAATAAATATTTTGTTCTCCTTCATGTAGCCCTATGAATTCTTTCTTCCCTAGGAAGTGTGATGTTTACGTCTCCATAGAAACGTTATCAAAATAGCATCCATGAAAATACAATTGTTCTCCACTCTTCCGATTTCTTAGTTTAAGGCTCTACGAGACCCGCCATCTTGTATTGTTGCCTTCTCTTGTTAACCAACGGGCAAGCGTATTTTACAAATTGCTCGGGCAATTTTGCACATTTTGGAACACCGTTTGTGGCTAACTCAAGATATATGATAAATAAAGAGTTCCCTGGTTTCAGATTTTCATTTTGGACTCTTTAAGTATTTTTTATTAATTAATAAAACTATGGAAGACGCCTTGGTACGACTTTTGCTGCAGATAAAAAATGAAGGGAAAGGTCAATAAAAATTCTGAAACCAGGGAACTCTTTATTTATCATATATCTTGCGTTAGCCACAAACGGTGTTCCAAAATGTGCAAAATTGCCAGAGCAGTTTGTGAAATACGCTTGCCCGTTGGTTAACAAGAGAAAGCAGCAATACAAGATGGCGGGTCTCGTAAAGCCTTAAGCCTCTTTCTCAAGTTTGTATGGCCAGGAGGCTAATGAGGAAAGTGGGTAGGAATTCACTGAGGGTGTCACTACTAATTACTCTGTTTTCTTTACTAAACATGGGATTCCAACACGAAAAGCTGAGTCTAAAGCTACACTAGCGCTCTTAAAGACTGCCCCGGAACAGTCTTTAAAAGCTCAGTCTTTAGGATAGAGTGCAGGAAGTGACTGACGACTTCTTTGTAGGGGAGGAGTGCAAGTCAAAGTCGCTGTCTTGAAAGAAGGGAATTAAGGAGGGGGAGGGGGAGGATTGTGTCTGCATGACACGATGTTAAAATATGATTTAGATAAATAACATTTTCCTTTAAATAAATTGTCCAAGTACAGTACTATTTTCGTACGCAAAAATGCACAATTTTGAAAAGCAATTAAGACAATGTAACATCATGAAAGGTACCAGAGTTCTTCCAGTCCTCCCAGCAGAAGTTGCTCATGCAATCAAGAACATGAAGCGGGGGAAAGCTCCAGGAGAAGATGGAATTACTATAGACATCATACAAGAAGCAAGTGGAGAAATTGAAACAGTACTCGCCCAAATTTTCACTCGATGCCTTAATGAAGGGAAGATTCCTGAGGACTGGAACAATGCTACAATGATCCTGCTACATAAAAAAGGTGACATTGAGGATCTCAGGAACTACAGACCTATCAGCCTCCTATCAGTGGTTTATAAAATCTTCACTAAAGTTCTTTCACACCGCTTGAAGGTAACACTGGACATGGCTCAACCGAGAGAACAAGCTGGATTCAGGAGTGGCTACAGCACAATAGATCATATCCACGTACTGAGAGAACTAATTGAAAGAGCGAGGGAATATGAACTTCCATTGTGCATGGCTTTTATCGATTATGAAAAAGCCTTTGATTCGGTGAAACCATCAGCAGTTACCACGGCTCTGAAATCCTGCGGTATTGAAGATGCATACATTAATATTATTAATAACATCTATGAAAATGCAAGTGCAAAGATTCGGCTGTTTGAAAATACAACACACATAAAAATTGGAAAGGGAGTGAGACAAGGTGACACCATATCTCCGAAGCTCTTTAATGCCACATTGGAAAATGTCTTTCAATCACTGAACTGGGAAAACAAAGGGATAAAAATTAATGGAGATTATCTAACCCACCTTCGTTTTGCTGATGACGTAGTCATTTTTGCAACTACCCCATCAGAGCTGCAGAGTATGATCCAGGAACTTGCTGACAAGAGTAAAGAAGTGGGATTAAAAATGAACTTTCAGAAGACAAAAGTGATGTTCAATGCTTTTACAAGAAATGAAGATTTATCGATTGATGGAGAAAAACTGGAGATAACAGATACGCATGTTTATCTTGGACAGCAGATATCAAGTGAGGGTCACATTGATGAAGAAATTAATCGGCGTACAAAACTTGCCTGGAGAGCTTTTGGAAGAAACAGCATAATTTTCAAGAGCAATATGCCATTATGTCTTAAAAGAAAAGTGTTTGATCAATGCATCCTTCCAGTGCTTACGTATGGTGCAGAGACGTGGACCTTAACTAAAAGAGACATACAAAGGCTGCAGACAACTCAAAGTAGCATGGAGAGGTGCATGCTTGGTATAACCAGGAGAGATAAGAAGAGGAACTCGTGGATCCGAAAAATGACGAGAGTGGAAGACATCATGATCAGAGTTAAATCCCTGAAATGGCAATGGGCTGGACATACTGCCAGAAGGACAGACCATAGATGGACAGCCGAAATTTTAGATTGGATTCCAAGGGACAGGAAAAGACCCAGAAAAAGACCACATGGGAGATGGGTGGATGAAATTCAAAAGGATGCGGGAGTGACATGGAGGAGACTGGCACAAGACAGACCGTTGTGGAGGAAACTTGGGGAGACCTTCGTCCAGCAGTGGATTGATAATGGTTGACAATGATGATGATGATGATTCAGAGCAAGCAAAAAGTTGAGGGCAACATTTTAGTAACACTCTTATTACACTAGTGGAGTAATTAGTCAGATCCGTGCATGTGTGTGTGTGTGTGTGTGTGTGTGTGTGTGTGTGTGTGTGTGCGTCCAGGTTAAGGGGATCGGGTAGGGATTGCACGAACTCCTTTGTAGCTGGTAGGACAAAGCATTAAAAATTTGTTCTTACAGTGTTTCGTTAAAAACAAAAGTTGGTATCAAGCTTTCCCTACCAAAAATAATGCTCGCCCACCAGATTTCAAGTCTAGCGACGTCCCTGTTTGCAACGTGCGCCGTACTGTTAGCTCGTTGATGCCGTTTGCGCCTCCGACATTTAACCTGGATGTGATTTGCGCCGCCGTTACCAAGCGGTCAGTCTGTACGGGTCTAGATAGTCTACGTCCACCCTTTCATTAATGGCATGTGGTCGTCCATCGCTTACTCTATGGGCGCTGGTACGTCCGTAGATGGTACACTCGCGGTTGTAGTTGTTCATTATACCCTTGTTGCAGTTGTCCTCGGGAATCCTAGTTTTCTTGCCACTTGGGCAATAGAATCACCCATCTGCCGACAATGCGTCCACGATCAAAGTCGCTCAGGTCACCACGTTTACCCACGTTCGTTGATTGCGATACACTGCTGGGAAGCCCTGCTGCCCGCCTATTTGTTGCCTGCGTTCGTTTTGGGCCTGTTCCATTCTGCCATTATACACTGAAGAGCAACTGAATTAGAGACAGCTGGCGTTATGCAAATGTGGCGCTGTTGGCGGCCCTGTAAACGGGAAGGACATGACGTATGCAGAGATCCGACAATATAAGGAGTGATACGACGGGAATCAGTAAGAGTAGGGACGCAGTATACGAAGGATCTAAGCGCATTTCATCGTAGGCAAATTGTCGGGGCCCGACGAATGGGTCACTCCATCTCGGAAATCGTGCAGGCACTGAGATTTTCACGAGCCACTGTGTCACGGGTGCACCGTGAGTACATCGAATCCGGTAAAACCATCCCTGCAAGGGCCAACTGCCATGGACAACAGCGTGTGGATGAGCGAGGTCATCGTCGGCAAGCTCGCATTGTAACAGCGGATAGACGGGCCGCAGTGCAAGAAATCACTCTGCAATTTACCGCTGGTGCACAAAAACGTGTAAGCAGCCACACCATCCAGAACCATCTCCTCGCTATGGGGTACAAAAGTCATCGTCCCACGAGGGTACCGCTGCTGACCGCACATCACAGGGTGCAAATATTAGCATGGGCGCGGGAACATCGCCACTGGACCCTAGACATGTGGGAAAATGTTGCCTGGACTGATGAGTCGAGATTCACTTTGGTACATGCAGGATACGAGTACGGCGCAAACCACATGAAGCGATGGATTCTTCTTGCCAACAGGGTACTCTTCAAGCTGGTGGGGGTGGCATTCTCGCCTGGCGACTGTTTACGTGGACTGAAATGAGACCACTGGTGCGTGTGATAACGTCCCTCACAGGTCAACGTTACCGGGATATCCTGGACGACCATTTGCTCCCGTTTGTACGTCTTCAACATCTCACTGGGGACCTCATCCTGCAACAAGGCAATGCACCGTACCATCGCCTCCGAATTGTATCCGAATGGTTGGATGAACACTCCACCGACGTGACCTCGCTTCCTTGGCCAGCTAGGCCACCTGACCTCAATCCCATCGAGCACATCTGGGATGTCATCGAGAGAGATGTTAGAGGCTCTGACCCTCCTCCATCTAATGTTCGTGAACTGTGGGAGCTTGTTCAGGGGTCGTGGATCCGTATGGCTTCCCAACGCTTCCGATGTCTTGTCGAGTCCATGCCGAGACGAATCGCCACCGTCATCAGGGCGAAAGGTGGTGCTACACGCTACTAGACAGGTATCTCCAATTCAATTGCTCTTCAGTGTAGATAGGGGTGATGGGCCCATGTCAACTGCCCATCACCCCTATCTATAATGTTTTGTCTACTGAGTGTATTTCCCAATCACTTTTCTTACTACTCAGAGACTCCCTTCCTCTGCTTTATTTAATAGAATTAATGGGTTGCGTTTTGGAAATTGAAGGTCAAAATGGATGACCTTGAAAACTAAGTTGTCCATAATATGATGTGATATTTCAAAAGAAAGCTCATTTACGCAAAATGTGTGCAGGTGATGCAATGCTCATGCATGCAAAAGCATTGCATCACCTGCAAATCCCGTGAATTTTTAAGTTTTACTCTTTTTTCAACTAATATTCATAGTTACAGTGGTGTGCAAATTAGTTGGGACAAGGTTAGCTTTCAACATTTATTGCATACCTTCCATACATGAATGGATTACAAGCTTTCTAGTATTTTACGAGGCCACCTATTGCTGCAATAACATGTTTAACACGTTTTGGCGTTGAATGTATTAGCCAAACAAAATTCCAGTTCCGGGTCATGATACCACACATGAATAATGTTC
Organism: Macrothele yani; assembly: GCA_039090855.1. Lineage (NCBI taxonomy): Eukaryota > Metazoa > Arthropoda > Arachnida > Araneae > Macrothelidae > Macrothele > Macrothele yani. The sequence continues at coordinate 125,645,792 of CM076996.1, forward strand.
GAAATAAGGTCTTTTACAAGTTGAAAGACTTTCATTTAATTTTTTGCACCCCATTATTATTCCATTTAATTCCTTGCACCCCTTTCAGTACAAAACCTCAGCTATTAATTTCCTTTTTCGCCCTGCATTTACACACACCACCACAAAGTCCTTCTTCGACCAGGATATCAGATATATCTTCAATTTGGTCAGTTGTTTCGGTTATCCCACCCATTTAGTCAAACGTATTTTTGCACGTGTCAGGGCGAGCCGTATTACCACCCTTACAAGACATGACACAAGGGACAAACTAGAAATTTGTAGGCTCAGTTGAATGCATACCATACATCTGTAATGTACTATCTCGCTTGTGTTTTAAACATAACCTAAGAATTGGTGTTAGTACTAAATGTATGTCAACATACGTTAGAAAAGACTGATGCAAAACCGACATGCAGCAAAAATGGGGAGTGTACAATATTCCTATGCTAGATCCACTATCAGGTGAAACCATCAGTAACTACGTAGGATCTACAAAAAGACAAGTGGGCTTGCGATTACAGGAGCATAAATATAGTTTAAAGGCAAGCTTACACAAGGCAAGCTGGCTAGGAATGTTATTTATGGTGATATGTACCCAGACTGGGAAAATACCAAATTACTGGCAACACCCGCCTCTACCTACTCGCTACTATGATTGGAGAGTGTATATATCACAGCCTTTAGAGACCAATGCTGCAATGATTACACCCCTGTGGAGTTATTTGGAGATTGGGAACAACTTATTCATGTATTACGAGACAGATTGTTGTATCAAGTAGTATGACCTGTTTTAATTCTAACTTAATCTCGTACTCATAAATCATCCTCATCATGATTTGCATACAAATTTCACAACAGCCACGTCATGTCACGTGACCAGATAGTAGGGTACCCATGATGCACAAGTGTATATATATATGATATCGCATTGGCGTTCATATCAGTACATCTGAAGATGAAGTGAGTGTCACTTCGAAAGTAGTAATGTATGTTTTAACCTGTATATAGTTTTTTCATCTTTTAAAATAAATCGTGCTAAGACGGTATTTCATTGCAGCCTATTTGAGGTTTTTCACTGTTGAACAATTAGTCTTTTTGAGCCTAGATTTCACAATGGCCCACATATTCTCAATAGGACTGGGATCAGGTGAATTTCCAGGCCACTCTAGAATGTCAATCTTCGTTTCTTTCATCACTGCCTGCACTTTTTTGGAAGTACGGCATGGAGCAAGGTCGTGCTGAAAAATCCCATGCGCACTTTTAAAGCACTTCTCCATCTCTGGAACAGCCGTCCTTTGTATTATTTTACAATATTTATCGGAATTCGTCATTCCCTCAATAGGACGAAGGCTTCCAAGTCCTTCAAAGGTGAAGCACCCACAAAACATCTTTTTAACTGGGTGTTTCACTTCCTGTTGCAAATGTGCTTCCCGGACAGGTTCACCTTCACTCCGTCGTAAAATAGATTTCCTCTGTCCTTGGACAAAAACGTGGACCTCATCACTAAACATCACTTTTTTCCAATCATCAGAAGTCCAGTGATTATATTTTTAGCCCATCGCAAGCGTTTCTTCTTCATTGAAGCTGTCAGGAGTTGCTTTTTACAAGTCTCCTCGCAGATTGTCCAGCTTCTAATAGTCTGAGGCGCACTGTAAATGAGTGTATATTTACACCTCCGGTACTAACTCTCTCTGCAAGTCCTGACTTGTCATTGATGGATATACACTTTCCCTTATTATCAATTCATCAGTTCGTGGTGATGTCTTATGTTGTCATCCACGGATTCCTTTTCATTTTGGTGACATCAATCCCCTATCTTTGTAGTCTTTCAATAGGTTTGAAACACAGAATTTACTATTGTCTGTGGCTGCAGAAATCTCACGAATAGTCATCTAAGTATTTTCTTTAAGCGCTAAAATTTTAGCGCGTTTAATTGGCGAAACATCCATTACTGCACTTTACACAGCCAACTCACTCGTGTACGCTGTTATCAAACGCCGGCTCAGAACTGGACGTAATCTGCCACTAGGCAGATGAACCTAGCAAAAACCGGTTCCGGACGGTTACGGTCTCATTTCTGCGCAGTTTGTGTACTCCCACTTCCGTCAATAACGAGCAACGTCCAGATAAACTCAAGGAAACGAACTTTCTTTCACTTTGTCCCAATTAATTTGCATACCACTGTATTAGATGCGAAATTTAATGGAGATTTCAAAAATGTCTTAGTTTTTCCTGTAACTACTTTTGTTCTTAAGATACATTACAAAAATCATGACCAAGTCGAAATTATTGTGAAAAGGATGATTTATCCAATACTTAGGTTTACAGCAATAAATCGTTTTTGTAATTCATAAGGAATGAAATAACATTTAAATACAGAAATATAATGAAGCAAAATTATAAAACGCACCTAATATTTTGTTGCCCAGCCTTTAGTTTTAATCACAGCTTTGCATTTTGCTGGCATACTGTGAACAAGGCGTTATAAAAGATTCGGGTTGAACAATAAGATTCCAAATTTGAATTACATCTTCAATTAGTTAAATTTTGGTCTTTGGCTTCTTTTTTTATAGTTCATACGACACTTCGAACCACAAATTTTCGATCGGTCCGGTGACTGTAGTGGCCAATCAAAATGCTTAATATTTTTGTCCTCAAAATAACTTTTTCAGTACATTAGCACGATGACAGGGAGCATTGTCATCTTGAAAAATAAAATTGCCGTCATAAAGTCTTCTAGATAATGGTAGCATCTTGTTTTCTAATATCCAGATGTATTTCTGGGCATTTACAGTACCATCGACAATAGGGAGGTTCCCAACGCCATGTGCACACATGCAATCCAAACCATGACCTTCACCGGATGCTTAACAGTAGTCACTAAGCAACTCGGATGGAATTCTTCAGGTTTGAATCTCCTTACATAGGCACTACTCTGATTCCCATTAAGGCTAAATTCTAATTCATCACTGAAAAGAACATTTTCCCATTGCTTGGTTGTCCATGAGACATGCTGTTTTGCCCACTGAAGTCTACGCTGTCTTTGATTTGCAGTTAACAGTTGTTTACGCCTGCCTTTGCATCCACGTAAATCATAGTGAAGCAGCCTCCTCCTAACAGTAACTTCAATCACTTCAGCCCATCTTTGAAGCAATTCAGGTGAATTGAGCCTCCTGCCTGCAAGCTTAGCTTTCTGAGCACTCTGTCCTGTTTGGTTGTAGTGGATATGGGCCTTCCATTGCGAAGCATATTTTTAATATCAGCAGTGTCTTTTACTTTCTTCAGTAGCCTAATAACTGTAGACTGATTACAGCCCACTGTTTCAGAGATATTTGCCTTGAAAGAATATCCCTCTTCATGCAGAAACACTATTTTTACTCTGTCCGCTGTGGACAATTCCGCAGTTTTAAACATTATTGAGAATGTACACAAATTATACCATAATAACAACAAGAAGAGACCACCACAATGCTCTAGTAGTTCTGCGTAAACCCTTATAAAGGCTGGAGTAAAATTAGGATAGCATTAGGAAGCAGCCAATCAGGTTAGAGAATGTCTATGATTGGCTGTAACAGCTGATACGCGGCTAACGTGAATTTCAATGTCTTTGTCAAACCCCATATTTTATGTCATATCTTAAGAACAGAAGTAGCTACAGGAAAAACTAAGACATTTTTGAAATCTCCATTAAATTCCGCATCTAATGACATATACACGATGAAGTAACTATGAAAATTAGTTAGTTAAAAAAAGATTTAAACTTAAAAATTCAAGGTTTTCATACTTTGAACACCACTGTAATAAGTTTTTTACTTTTTTAATAGTTTTTACTAAGAACTTTTTCATTAGTTTTTTACTTTTTAATTTTGTTTAATAGTTTTTTTACAAAATTCATACTTTTGCGCACGACTGTAATAAGTTTTCAAATGGGCTCAATATGGGCCCTGTTGACCAATTATATCTATAGCTATTGTCATTTGTGACAGGTATAGTAGACAAAAAATGCCTTTTTTGTTGTTGTTGTTGTTGTTTATTTCGAAGTCCTGTAACTACAGATATGCTGCATAGAAAGACCCACAAGTGAGTTCATATTTCACTGCTGGGTTCAATTGATGAAATACAGTAAAATATGGGTGAGCTCAAATTTCATTGCTAGGGAATTTTTGAAATGCAGTAAAAGTACTTTGCTTTTCATATAGTTTCTAGAATATTTAAGAAAAGAATAGTATAATAAGGGCATAATGTGTATTCAGGCATATAAATTTCTGGATCGAGCATGTATTTTTTTGGACATGTTACAATTTTGAAATTTGTTTTGCCCTGACTTTTAAGCAAATTTTTTGTCGTATCTTTGCGAATATCACCGTTCAAGTGCTTTCTTCAAAAGAATGCAGTAAAATTTCCCGTTAAAGTACCCTTTTGATTAATACCTAATAGTGATGTGGACCGTTCGCGAACGATTCATTCACAACGAATGACTCTTCGCCGTGAATGGTTTGCTGTCATCGCCGTGAATGATGATTTAGTCTGCCATTACTGCGACACACGCTAAAGTCGCAGAAGGTTTAACTTGATTTCCCATCCAGTGGTGTGCCCAAGGGGAAATGGGTGACCTCTACTGGTCAACGTCAACTGCGGAGTTTTACAGAAAAACGAATATCACCATTGAATTCAGAGATACGTAAATGACTTATAACGGAAGTTTTGTAAGGTTTTATTTGTTCGACACTGGGGGCGTTCCTTGTCAGTGAGTGCAGTGACGCGACAGGGAGTGGTGAAAAGTGAATAACCCTTTGTGAATGACTTTTGGTTGAATGATGTGGACGGACTCTGTGGCGTGCCTGCCCAGCAGGACGCACACGACATAAAGGCAGATAGCAGCGATAACGAGCGTCCGCGTAGCTCAATTGGTAGAGCGACTTATTCCGGAATGAGGGAATCCGAGTTCGAGTCCCGGCGAGGACAAAAATGACGGAGAAATTTACTTCGTTATAACGGCGCCCGAACTTTCCGGATGACCCGGCCGTTCAAGATCTCGCAATGTTGTGATGTTCTTTCCACACCGCGAGATAGGAAAAATAAGAGAATCCCTTCTTCAGCGCTTCGAAAAATAAATGTGTGTGACGTTGCATTCCACAGACTAGATTGACTGGGAGTTCTCAAGTGCACGTTCTTCAGTGGATGACTGCCTACGACAATTCATGGTCACGGCTGACCCGTGGGCCATGCCCCCGGCCCTCTTTCGGGGGGGTGGCGTGCCTTCCCAGCAGGACGCACACGACATAAAGGCAGATAGCAGCGATAACGAACATCCGCGTAGCTCAATTGGTAGAACGACTTATTCTGGAATGAGGGGACCCGGATTCGAGCCCCGGCGTGGACAAATATGACGGAGAAATTTACTTCGTTATAACTCCCAAAAAGGAATTATTTATGCAATCACTATTAAGCAATCACGTGACAGGCATTCGTGCTTGCTGTCAGGGGCAGGTTTACTATTGGGCCATGGCCCAAGTCGCTGAAAATTGACTGGTGCCAAAATTTTGGGAATACATGTGACAAAAGCCGTTTTACCTCATTACCGAAGCAAAAAACAAACAAACTTGCAATGAAACGGCAGTTTGCCTTTCTACAAATAAAACTGAGTAGTATAATAAAGTTAATACACTCTGTGCAAAAAAAAAAAAAAAAAAAAAACCCGAAGCACCCAGAGAAAGTTGTTCAATCCTCATGAAACTCGGCCTAAGGGCCGGATATGCAAATGATTAAAAAAATAACGACCAATGACTAAATAGTGGCCTGCCACAGCGCATGGGAACCGCGCATTGAGGAGGGTATATCAAGAGCAAAGCTCGCACGCAGGGACAATTGTGACAGCGGATTGCGGTTGGATTAACTTCCACGGACTGTGAGGATACCTCGACGTCGGATCCGTGCTCAATACGAGCAGTTGAGCGAGTTTGAGAGAGGACGTATAACTGGGCTGAAAGAGGCGGATTGGGCAAGTCGCCATGTCGCCTGGAATTTGGGTCGGAGCGACGCGGCAGTCGAACAATGTTGGCGCCAATGGGTCGAGGAGGGAACAACCCAGAGGCACGCGGGAAGTGGACGGCCGAGGGCAACGACAGAACGCGAGGATAAAGGATTGTGAAAGCGGCACGAAAAGAACCGAATTCGTTGCTCTCAATCATACATGGCCATGTTACGTCGTCTACAGGAACGGAAGTTGCCATCCGGACTGTTGCCAGGCGACTTGCGGCACGGGAACTACATTCGAGGGAGCCACTCCGCCACCTACCACTGACCAACGAGCATCGCCGGCACCGGTTGCAGTGTTGTCGGGCCTGATCAACGTGTGATACTGTCCAGTAGCTTCTTGTTGTCTTCAGTGATGAGTCACGGTTTGCACTTGGCGCCGATGACCACAGCATACGTATCTGGAGACGAACAGCCAGCGCACGGATCCTGCCTTTACCATGGAACAGCACACAGCTCACGTATCGTGAGTGACTATATGTGGAGCCCTTTTCTATGATAGCCGGGAACCCTTGGTAGTCCTCCATACCACCATTACGTCTCAGTGATACGTCGACGACATTCTACGTCCTGTTGAGTTGCTATTCCTGTCGCAGCATCACTGAGCAATTTTTAAACAGGATAATGCCCGGCCACACACGTCACAGTTCTCCCAGATCTGTGTCCATAATGTCAACACCCTTCCATGCCCAGCCCGATCTTCCGACCTCTCACTGGATCGAATATATTTGGGACATAATGGCATCAGTTCGATGCCCTCAAGTTCCTGGAGTTTGACTGGGTCTTTCGTTCGGTATGAGGCCCAGCGTTGTCGTGCTGTAGGAGAGCGCGCTTTCTGTTCACCAGAGCCGGGTACTTCTCCTCCAAAACGGCATACATCCGCTCCAGTTGTTCAGAGTAGAGGTTGGCGTTGATGGTCCAACCGTCTGGAACAAATTCGTAATGGATTATCCCCTCGAAATTCCACCAGACGCAGAGCAACACTTTGTGCTCGAAGCGCCCACGCTTGGAAACAGGTTCAGGAAGCTGGCCCGAGCTCAACCACTGCCGTTGTGTGTTAGGATTACGAAAATAGACCAACTTTTCATCGCACGTGACAATTTTCTTGATGAAACGTACATCGCGCTGGTTTTCTAGGAGTTTCGTGCACACTTCCACTCGGCGGTTTGTTTCAGCTGGCGTCAGTTCGTGAGGGACAATGCGGCAGCTCCTGTACACCTTGCCGAGGTCCTGAAGGTGACGAGCTACGGTGGTCTGCGATATGCCCAGCTCACCTGATAATCTACGAGTGCTGGTTGTCGGATTTGCCTCTTTGGCATGGCACACGGCCTCCGAATCCAAGGTACACAGCCTACCTGAACTTGACTGATCATCGAGGTTTCTGTCACCTCAACGAAATTTCTTGAACCATCTGGTTGCAGTGCTGTGGTCCATGGAACCTTCCCCTTTTGCATGACAAATGTTTCGTGTTGGTTGAGCAGCGTTATGGCCGAGTTCAAACTCATAAAGCAAAAGTTCCGTAATAAGCCGGTTGTGGATGTTCATCTTTTAGTCGTCCCAACCACAGACAGAACGACGACATGCAATGCTGTTTACAGCAACGACAACCACTTTATATCCCCTTCGACTAACTGCAGTGCGCGACTTGAACTAGTTTAAACACGTGACATACTCGCCGCAGCACATACGTTTATGCAGATATTGCAAAACTATCGACTCACCCTCTGTAACTGCTGATGGTTTCACGGAAACAAAAGCAAATAGAATACTAAGAGCTTTATATGGTATTTTTCTTTATAGCTGTAACCAGTTATGAATATGGCACGTTATCAATAATAAATGTTCGCATTTGCAATACAAATCATGAAGTAATTGTTAATTCTTTTTTTTTTTTTCGATTGCTTTAGGTGTTTTCTGCAGAAGAAAATGCTTTGGTTACCAAAATGGATGCCAGTAACCTCGCTATGGTGATGGCGCCGAACTGCTTACGATGCATGTCCGATGATCCCCGAATCATATTCGAGAATACTCGAAAAGAAATGGCATTTATCCGCTTGCTTATTGAAAATTTAGATACCACTTTTATGGAAGGTATCATATGATTTTAATTCACGCACATACTGAAGCTCAGTTCCAAGGTTTCTTTGCCAAAACCTGAAGCCAAATTTTTGTTCACATTCCATGGAAAACATGCTTGTTCCAATGTGTCAATGTATACATATGTATCTTATTTTTAATATTTAGTCTCAGTGACTAATAAATAGTACGCATTCCAAAGGCTACTTGTTAATTTCTTTAAAATACCTGGCATAACAGGCCTGGTTGAAACATGCGTGTTCTACAGTTCTGCTTCTCAATCTGACAAGGCCGCCCCGATGGTGCAGTGGTCTATTCTTTTGGCAAAATGTTCAAAAACTTCATGACAGTTCCAAAATTAATTAGTATGTATCCAGGACAGGCACGGGATATTGCACAGAAACCTTTGCAGCCTGTAGAAAAAGCAAAACAAATTCTTTCTTTCAGTGTTTTGTAAATAAAGTTGCTAACAGACTTGCCCCGCCGCCCCGGTGGCGCAGTGCTCTACGGCGCTGGCCTCTGATCATTCGTCCGTAAGGGGTCTGGGTTCGAATCCCGGTCAGGCATGGATGTTGTGTTTGTCTTACGGCACTGGCTCTCTCCCTTCCCTGGAACCAGTGACCCTAAATTAGGGACGGGCGACTGCTTATAGCCCATTGAGTTGCTCACGGTGGTCGTTAAACCTCCAATCAAAAAAAAAAAAAAAAAAAAAGACTTGCCCCAGCAAAAATATTATAATACTCGCCCATCCTAATTTCGAAGTCTAGCGACTTCCGTGTGTCGGGGATAGCTAAGAGAATTTCATTCACGGCTGAGAAAGGGAAATTATTTCAGTTTAATGCATCTTTGGAGGGAAGAGCCTTAAAAAAAATGCCTCCATACAGACATATGACAGTTCGCTTGGTTCGTCTAAGGAGTGCAAAAGGAATCTTTCTGGACATAACTCGAAGGAACATTAATGGACAAGCGAAGGTTTCAGCCACCACGGGGGCAGCATGCCCGATTACCTCTCTCCCGGACCTTGAGGAAGTAGCCTGTTATTTTACCAGCGCTCCTTGCAAGCACAGACGGGTGCAGTGAATTATTCACAAGAGACTTCTCATGCTCGCTTGCGCCACCCGGGGGCTGTTGCGAGGTGTGCCGTCGTACGACACGTTTTGTTATCCTCACAGACCCAATGTACACATCAGAATTTGGGCAGTAAATGGATGCCATTCGCATTGGCGTCGTTTTGCTTCTATTTTTCTTGTTTGGGAATCTTTTTTTTTTTTTTTTTTGTTTGGAGGTTTAACGACCACCGTGAGCAACTCAATGGGCTATAAGCAGTCGCCCGTCCCTAATTTAGGGTCACTGGTTCCAGGGAGGGAGGGAACCAGTGCCGTAAGACAAACACAACATCCATGCCTCACCGGGATTCGAACCCGGACCCCTTACGGGCGAATGATCAGAGGCCAGCGCCTTAGACCACTGCGCCACCGGGGCGGCTGTTTGGGAATCAAGAGTGTGGATAAATATTAAATGATAATCTGTTCAAAATTACCATGGGCACTCGTTTTTTTTTTTTTTTTTTTTTTTAGACTATCGCCAATTTGGGCACACACTCTCAAAAAGGTTCGCCACCCCTAGCATTATAGAACACACAAAGAACAAGCCAGAAAGAAACCCGCCTGATTTGGGACAGGATTCAAGTCCTGGAAAAGGCCTGTGTGGTATGCTTGTCTTACACTGCTCGTTCTGTCCCCTTTACTACAACCACTGGCACTAAATTTGGGATGGGCGACGCCTTATATGCTCAGGGGATCGTTTAACTCGCAAACATATATTTTACGAAGAAGTGGTTTGGAGTTTCGAAAAGTTGACAGTATCTTCCTTGGAGAATTAAGGCTACCGACAAAGAAAGCTGTTTCTAAAAAATGCGTGGCAAAGCATGCGGCAGAGCGAAAGTTCTCCAAAAGGGAGCCCGAGCTGAGAGATTTCACAGAGAGATTTCTTACTTGAAAGGGATACGATTTTTTTTTTTTACTTGGGGTTTTTAACGACTACCGTGAGCAACTCAATGAGCTATAAGAAGTCGCCCGTCGCTAATTTGGGGCCACTAGCTCCAGAAAAGGGACAGAAGCAGTCCCATAAAACAAGTATGCTATCCATGGTTTACCCGAGCCCAGACCCATCTCGGGTGAGAGGTCAGAAGCCAGCGCTCAGACCACTGAGCCACCTTTTGTCAAACCCCATTACGGACGCCTGAAACTTTTGTCGAACCCCATTACGGACGCCCCGTGAATGGTGTTCGACAAAAGTTTCGTCAGCCGTAAACAAAACAATTTTGGCGTTTGAACGGAAGGGAAGATGCAATTTTATATCAGAAATGCTACACCATGTCGAAGTCTGGTGAAGAGGAAAGGGATGTGTAGCGTGTGTGTTGCTAGCAAGCAATAAACAAATTCCAAAAGGTTTGGGCGTCCCGATGGTGGTCTAAAGCGCTGACTTCTGACCATTCATCCGAGATGAGGTATGGGTGGTACACTTGTCTTAGGGCACTAGCTCTCTCTTTTTCCTACAACCAATGGCCTCAAACTGGTGATGGGCGACTGTTTATAGCCCATAGAATTGCTCAAGGTGGTCATTACATCTCGAATTAAAAAATAACAAGAAAGATGACACCGCATTTTCGGGTGTAATAAGCACGTCTTTTGAATCCATTCTGACGCAAATTAAATTTATCAAAGCTATTCAAAGTCAATGGAACCGGTATGGAAAACAATAATATCTGACGGAAGAAAGAAGTTTTACAATAGGGTTTTTAATCCCTCAGATATTCCTGTAAACGGGATCGTGAGCTTACGCCCTCTGGTTGCAGACTTGTGCGTTAAGAAAAACATGAATTATATGAGAAACATTTCTCACCGGAAGGGCTCTCCAACACAGAAAGAATTTTTCGAAACGGACTCTTAGAAACAGAAATATCGACAAAAATATGATAATAAGATGTGACTTTACGTCCCCTGGTGGGAAAACCATGCATTATTTTAGGAAGAAAGTATTCTCAAAAGGTTTTTCCATATGAGCGGTATCGGTCCAAGAAAAAAAAAATTTAGTCAAGCTTTCAGGAGCCCAGATTTTGATACAAATACATCAGAAGCAGAAATTAACACTTATGACCCCTGGTGGCCAAACCATTCTTTACAAAACATTAGAAATTATGTGAAAAATATTTTCCATCAGGTCTTGTATGCGATACAGGAAGAATTTTTCAAATCGGAAGTTTAGAAGCAGAAATAACGCAGAAAACGCAATTTACCTTTGTGCCCATAGCGGAAAAACTATGATTTACTTGAAAATTTTGAATTTATAAGAAAAACATTTCGCATCGGAAACACTATCCAACAAAGAAGGAATTTTTCAAATCGGACTCCTAGAAGTAGAGATATTGACAAAAATAGGATATACATCTACGCCCCCTGGTGTAAAAACCATGCATTATTTCAAGAAGAAAATGTCCCTAAAAGGTTTGTCGACATGAGTAGTATCGGTGAACAAACCACTTTTTTTCAATCGAGATTTTAGAAGCTCATATTTTGCTGCAAATCCATCAGAAGCGGAAATTGAGACTTACGCCACCTGGTGGCCAAACCATTTTTTTTACAAAAATTTGAAATTATGTGCATAGGATTTCCCATCAGGAGCTGTATCCGGTGCAGAAATAATTTTTCAAATCGGAGATTTAGAAGCAGAGATATAGGGGAGAAGCGATTTACCTTTACGCCCCTAGCGGAAAGTCTATGAATTACTTGAAAATTTTGAAATTATACGAAAAACATGTCACACTGAAAACTATCCAAGAAAGAAGAAATTTTTCAAATCGGACTCCTAGAAGTAGATATATTGACAAAAATAAGATGTACATCTACGCCTCTTGGCGGAGAAACTGTGGAAAATTTTAAGAATAAAATTTTCCAAAAAGGTTTATCTATGTGAGTGGCATCAGTCCACGAAATAATTTTTTCAATCGATATTTTAGAAGCTCAGATTTTATGGCAAATACATCAGAAGCAAAAAGAAGATAAAATATTTTTTTCAATCGGATGTTTAAAAGCAAATATGTGGAACAAAACTTATTTTTGAATTCGACATCATCTGCATATACGCGGCGAAATTGTACATCGTAAAAAAAAAAAAACGAAATGAAAGATCATCATTCGCATATTTCAAGCTTCCCAATGCAAAAGAATTTTTCAAATCGGACTAATAGTTGCAGAGATATCGTGGGTACAGACGGACGGACGGACGGACAAACCGGTAACATAAGCATGATCTTTTTTTACAAAAGACGTGCTAATAAAGTGGCTGTGATTCGAATTCAGGCACTGCATTTTACACGTAATTTTTTCGGGGGGAGGGGGGAGGGGAGCAACTGCCAGGAGCAACTCGGAAGGCTATACGCAGTCGCCCGTCCCTAAATTAGGAGCACTGGTTCCAGGTAAGGGAGAAAATCAGCCTCATCAGATAAACACACCACCGATGCCTCACCAGACTCATTTCAAACGAATGATTTTAAGCCAGCGCCTCAAGCCTCGCGGCCGGCACGGAACGGTTTCTGTCGACAGAATTTGGGAGAGGAAGACAAAGAGAGTTGTGTGCGTGTGTCCTACTTAACAGACGGCTGTCTCTGACGCCGAGATGGCAAGATAATTTTTTCAGCAGAATCTCTCTCGTGAAACATTTTGTTTCTTTTGTCCATTTTAACATTTTACAAAACCACTGGTAACATCTCAATATAATGTCACAATTTCTATTTCTTAATTATTCTCTAAGATATAAGGGTCGCCCAAATGATACTGAAATTGTCGGCTTTTTTGCGGTAAGGGTTTATAGTTTGGAATATGTGAACATACCGGAAGTAACAGTGATACATGGGCTACATACCCACTACAAACAGTCGCCTTGTCGGTTCAAACAAGTGCCCCAGCGCGGCACTAGATTGTGGATACTCTAAGTGAAGAACGTCCCTGCTTGGCTGTGAAACCAGTCTTCAACGGCGTCCCGGACATCAGCGTCGTTAGCGAACCGGCGGCCCTTCAGAGCTTTTTCAGTGGCCCGAAGATGTGGTAGTCGCAGGGAGACACATCGGGGCTATAAGGGGGATGGTCGAGGACCTCCCAGCGGAAGCTCCGTAGAAAATCTTGGCACACTGTCGCCACATGCGGGCATGCGTTGTCGTGCAGCAGAATAACCCGATTTGACAACATACCGGGTCGCTTACGCTTGATGGCCATTTTGAGGTTGCGTAACGTAATGCAGTATGTGGTTGCCTTGGCCGTATTATCTGCGTCCAGCAAATCCAACAGCAATGGGCCATTCTCATCGAAGAAAACGGTGAGCATCACTTTTCTAGCTCTTAAGGAGGACTGAGCTTTTTTGGGCGTGGACAGTTGGGATGCCGCCATTCCATACTCATCCGTTTTATGGCCGGATCGAAGTGGTGGCACCAAGTTTCATCTGCGGCTACAATTTCGGAAAGAAACTGTCCCTCTCTGCGTGGTAAAGATGCAGATGCTCCAGGCAAGCACCCATTCGCCGAGTCTTCTGCTCCTCCTGGAGATGCTTGGGGACCCATTGAGCGCAAACCTTGCTGTATTCCAATCGGCGATGGAGACTTGTGTCAACAGTTCCCTTACTCACGGACAATGTTACCGCAACTTTGTGGGTGGTGATTCGGCGATTCTCCTTCACAAGGCTGTCCACGGCAGCAATCGATTCCATGGTGATGGCCACGTGTGCTTGCTCAGGTTTCGGCATGTCTTCAGTGCTCACACGTTTTTTTACGAAATTCACTACACCAGAGGAACACTTTACACCGTGACTGACCCTCATTCCCATACATATCCTTCATACGACGATAAATTTCGGCTCCACTAACACTTTCTGCCGTCAACATTTGCATAACTGCCCGCTGGGCCTGTTTGGACGAATCCATGTCACGACCCTATGTAGTCAACTTGCTTCCGCACGTGCAAACAGCACACTGACACGTGCCACCGATGACAGCGTGCTTCCTGACATGACACGCCATCTACTGGCGCAAATGCACTGCTCTGTGTAATTATACAACGACGCTATTACACGATTTTTCATTTGGGCGACCCTTATAATTAATCTGTCGAAACGTAGAATGAAAAGATTTTATGTGTCAGCTAGTCACCATTTATAAATGGATGTCTGTTTACTAACCTGCCTCCCCCACGAAGTAGCTCTTCAATGTCAAAATTATTAAACTCACAGGAGGAGAGACAGAGGTCCAACTCTGGTGTTTATGACAGCACCCCGGTGGTCAGACATGAAACTACGATAACGTCTGTCACGTGATACGGTACCAGTGGCTATATAAGCAGCACCGCGGAGTTGCAAACTTGGGGCCGCGGACGGCCTAATGGTCAACGTTCGTGACTGTTACAAAGGTCTCAGGTTCGATCCCAGCAAGTACGAACGCTCGAACCACTAAATATCCGCCGTGCGTCGGATGGGCACGTTAAGCCGTCGGACCCCCAGTTATAACTAAGGGCGTCTTCCTCGCCTCCGTGTGACTTTCCTCTCGGGCACTCGTGTCCAAATCTGGTAGCTTTTTACTTCTAAGGATTGTTTAAGACCTGGGGTCAGACACTCCCTTCCTAAAATCATATGATCTGAGTTGAAACCTTGGGCCGCGCATGAGCTAGTGGTCAACGTTCGTGACTGCCACGGAGAAACCCCAGGTTCGATCCCAGCAGGTACGAACGCTAGAACCACTAAATATTCGCCCTTCTCGGATGGGCACGTTAAGCCTTCGGACACCGGGTACTGGCCCCTCGGTAGTAAATAAGGGCATCTTCTACCTCGCTTCCGTGTCACTTTCCTGTCGGGCACTCTAGCCCAAATCTCCTAGCTTCCTATTTCTAAGGGTTGTTTACGACTTGGGGTCAGATACTCCCTAAAATCCTCTACATATGATCTGGTCTGAGTTGTAAACTCTTGAAAAGAATACAAATAAATAAAAGGCAGACGGTTACAGTTCGACGTTTGAGTTTCATGTCCGTCCACTGGCGCGCTGTTCCAATGAGATCTTCGGGGCCAAATTGTTGTCACGAGTCTGATTTACATCCGAGTCTCCTGCTCTGTGATTAAATTTTATTCATGTCATATGCAAAGTAATTCGGCAACGGGTATATCTTGGGTAACAATTTTAAATTAAAAGTAAAGAAAAACAAAAGAACCAACAAAATCTAAATTTACACAGTAAACAAGTTCGATCAACAAGAGTGCATTTGAGAAGTAAGAATTAAATTTCAAATTATGTAATGCATAACTCTTCCTGAGGCATATATAGGTACACTACGCGTGTCGGATTTCAAAATGTTTTTGTAGGAAATCAGTTATTGATTTTTTTTTCAACAACAACAGAATTGTTTTACCTGTATGAACCAGAAGAAACCAGATTACGTAGTTCCAAGAAGTGATGGACGGCAATGCAGAGCAGATATTAAAGGTTAAAATCACGACCATTCTACATTTTTATCTTCCACATCACAGTTTTGTTGGTACACTTAACGTTTTATCACGAGATTAATCTCTCACATACTTTCTGCAATTAACAGCAATGGGTTTTGGGTCTCAAATAATAGTTAGTCGTGTAAACTGAAGTTGTCAAGCAGCAGTCTTTGACAGCCAAGAATGGCTATAATCCTTGAAACCTGCCCTGTGAGTCACACTTTGCCCACGAATCTTATGGAATGGAGCTACTATCCAGTGCATTTGCATTGTTATTCTTGTGATGAAAACAAATGCACTTTGAATTAAAACTTTTTCAAAGAGTTACTTATCCTTCTCTCACTGACGAGTGAAATATTGTGATGGCACTGTTTAAAAATACCAAAAATGATGAAAAACCATCTATAGTTTCATGTCCGTTTATGAATATTGGGACAAGAATTTTAATGTTTGTGTCTGCACAATTTTGCAAAATTATATTAAAAGTTCTTCACATCATGCAATTCATTCGAAACTTTTCATTGTCTTTTTTATTTTAATTTGTTCAGGGAGCATATACACCGATGAGACATTACATTATGACCACCCCCAGCAAAGAGAAGTGAGCGCGTCTGGAGCCGAACGGTGGCACAGGTGAAGTTCACAGAGCAGTATATATATACAACCCGAGGACCGGCTTTCGGTTAGTAGAGTGTTCAAAGTCAGAATGGAAAAGCTGTCGATTTTTCGCAGTTTGATAAGGGACAAATTATGATGGCACGTCGGCGCCTCGTAACTACGATCTCGGAAACGGCGCGGATTGTTCACGTGCCGCTGTAGTGAGTACGTATCAAACGTGGTGCACATATGGCCAAACGACGAACCGTCGTCCAGCTGTGTGTCGTCCGCATCTCATTTATGCCAGAGGGGAGCGGAGACTGTCGCGCATCGTTCACAGCGACCGCAGGGCTACAGTGCAACAAATCAGTTACAACAGTGGTGATCAGGGCAAAGGGTCACAGCACACAGTTCATCGTAGCCTTCTGTGCATGGGCTCACGTGGCTGAAGACCCAGCAGCGGGTCTCAATGCTCACTGCACGTCATTGCCAACAACGCATGAAATGGACCCAAGACCATCGAAATTGAACATGGATGATTGGAAGAAAGTGGCCTGGTCTCACGAATCAATATTCTTGGTGCATCACGTAGACGGCCGACCACGGAAACGCCAATTGCCAACGGAGGCTATGGCACCAGGATGCACTGTTGGGTAGAAACAGGCTGGCGGCGGCGGTGTTATGCTGTGGGAGATGTTTTCTAGGGACACTTTAGGCCCCATTATCCTAATAGCACAATCCCTGACAGCTGTCAAGTATCTGAACATCGCTGCGGACCAAGTTCACCCATTTATGGCAACTGTGTTCCCTGCTGGTGATGGCCATTACCAACAGGATAATGCGGCATGCCATACTGCTAGAATCGCGAAGGAGTGGTTCGAGGAACATGCTGGTGACTTTCTGTTAATGCCCTGGGCTCCAAATTCACCTGACATGAACCCAATCGAACATTTGTGGTTCGACTTGAAAAAGCGGGTTCGCGCTAAATCATCACCACCCCAAAATGTACGGGAGCTGGAGGACCTGCTGTTGACATTATGGTACCAGATACCCCAGGATACCTATCGCCACCTCATCGAATCGATACCTCGCGGCCGCTGTTTCGCAGGCTAAAGGGGGTCATACAGCTTATTAGGTAGGTGGTCATAATGTAATGGCTCATCGGTTTAAATATTATACATGTTATACAATATAACAGTATGGAACTTCCAAACATGAAAACCATGTGTATGGCACAATCTGGATGAATGCAAAGAATTCTGCCGCCTCGGTGGCGCAGTGGTCTAAGGCGTTGGCCTCTGATCATTCGTCCGTAAGGGGTCTGGGTTCGAATCCCGGTCAGGCATGGATGTTGTGTTTGTCTTACGGCACTGGTTCTCTCCCTTCCCTGGAACCAGTGACCCTAAATTAGGGACGGGCGACTGCTTATAGCCCATTGAGTTGCTCACGGTGGTCGTTAAACCTCCAATCAAAAAAAAAAAAAAAAAAAAAAAAAAAGAATTCTATTGTGTTGCTATACATGGATTCAGCTGAGAGAAACTGTTTTCCATAATGCTTTACACCAGCAGTATCTTACCTAAGGTTGCAACCCAAATCAGGGTAGTGAGAGGATTTTATGAAAAAGTCTGAAAAAAAAAAATTACCTAATTTCAAATAGAAGTCAATTATTGAATCTGCGATTATTAATTAACTATTTATTGATCATTTTGTTTGAAATTAGGTAAAATACATCGTATCTGCATTGCACAATAAGACCATAGAATTTCAAATGTTCATTCGACATTGCAGTAATATTGAGGTGAGAAGTAAATTTGACTGTACCGAAAAAGAGAATTCTAGGTGTGACTGTATGTGTATCAGTGGCGATGAAGCCTTCCCCTTCTGTGTCTGGTACTTCAGATTTTTCCCACATGACAGTTAGCTTGTTTATAGCACTACAGTCGACTCTAGTCTGTTTTTTACATGTGCTACACATTTTTATATTTAGTCAAATTTAATAACTAAAGACGAGTAACATTACTCAGTGTTTTCCACTTTTCACCCAGTGACACATGTATAAAAATGTGTTTTTTTACATTCTTTTTTTTAAATTCTCACGATCAATGTTAATCCTTGCTCAACATTTTTGTTCAAATTGAATATACAAGGGTGTCCATAAATGAAGTATACAACTTCAGTATGCTATTGAAAAAAACAAAACAAAAACACAATAAATAACTACTTATTTTTAATCAAGGTCCGTACTCTTCCAAGCAAAATAAATTCAAGCACTTTTCAAAACCAAATTATCATATGTGTGTGCTGTCAGTAGGTAGGTATTTTAGCAAGTTCAAACCATTAAACTGAGCTGGGACCAAGGAGGTTAGAATAAGATATCTAGAGATGCCCTTGTTAATGGAGCAGTACTACTTTGCTAGAAGCCTATAACCGCGAGAGACGGCCGTCAAAGTGTGGGAAAGCTGATGGTTTTCAACATTACAAAGCTGATGGATTTCAATGTTACTGCAATGCATTTTGTGTTGGCCGAATCGCTTTCTTTCGTCGCAAATGTTTCCAATTTCGCATCGTAACTTGCTGCCAATGCGTGAGAAAATGCTGAATTTATAAAATTATTAATTATTTTGAGGCTCCTTCCTATTTTTATTTTAAACTGAAATACACGATCGTTAGTGCGAATTCTAAATAAAACATTACGTTAACTCGTATAAGAAGTATAATTCATTCCGGTTTTATATTAACACGGTTTCTGCAACCCAAAAAAAAAACTATTCCAAAATACACACAGTTTATCAGATCATATGTAGAGGATTTTAGGAAGGGAGTGTCTGACCCCAGGTCTTAAACAACCCTTAGAAATAAGAAGCTAGGTAGAAAGGGGAGGAAGACGCCCTTATTTATTACCGGGGGACCAGCACCCGGGATCCGACTACATAACGTGCCCATCCGACACACGGCGGGTATTTAGTGGTTCGAACCTGCCTGGGATCGAACCTGAGGTTATCTTCATGGCAGTCACGAACGCTGACCACTGGGTCACCCGCAGCCTGCACACAGTTGAAATTATATAGGTGCCATGTAAAGAACGTGAAATTCCCACAGTTTGTGGCTTCACGGTTAAGAGACTCAGCGCATCTCCACAAGTACATATTATTCTAACCTCCTTGGCTGGGACGGGCACACCTTCAATGACCTGCCAGTTACTCCTCACCCCCGTTAGTTTATTTTACTAACTTTGAATTTCCCCTCTGCTTTGGTGTTTTTCAAAATCATTTTATTTTGTGGAATATTTTGAAAGAGTACATTACTTTTGTATTCACCCTACAGCAAGAACGCGTCCCTAACCCCAGTCAACAGAGGCCCATCATGATTCGCAAATACCTCATTTCACTCCATAGTGGTGATGTAGCCAAGGAACCAGCTGTCTATGTGTTCCTCCTAACCCCGGTCAACAGAAGCCTATCACGATTCGCCAATACATCATTCCACTTATTTTACTCCCACTGCTGACGTTTTACTCAGTAATGATGTCATAGCCAAGTGTACCAGTTGTCCACGGGCTCCACTGAGTTGAATGCAAGTTTTGAGCCATTTGATCAGCATGGCCTATACAACTTTTCACAACTATTATTTTACACACACACATGCTCTTTCATATCATTACTTAAAATGCCGCCCCGGTGGCGCAATGACCATTCGTCCGTGAAGGGTCCGGGTTCGAATCCCGGTAAGGCATGGATTTTGTGTTTGTCTTACGGCACTGGCTCTCTCCTTTCCCAGGAACCAGTGACCGTAAATTAGGGACGGGAGACTGCTTATAGCCCATTGAGTTGCTCACAGTGGTCGTTAAACCCCCAATCAAAAATTACTTAAAAACGAAACAAAATCGTTTTCAAGTTCTGTTTACGGAGTCTTAAAGTTTTTCAAGTACTTGAAAATGAACTTGGATTTTTCAAGGTTTTTAACACGGTGTAGGATAGTCAGGTGATACGACTCTGGAAACAAAAATCGCCCGTTAATGTCACTTGTCACTAGATGGCGCGACGAACGTGTGGGCCGATAATTTGATACAACCTATGCTTTCTTATGGGAGGAAGCGGCAGAAACATTCGTATTTTACGAATGCTATTTTGCTTGGAATTAAAAAAACAACAACCTGGAACGCTTCGTAAACAAGCACCTTTGTGCCTATTGCATGGAATTCGTCAAATAAGCGTTATATATATATATATATATAAGCGAAATTGTTAACTAGTGCTAGGTCATGCAACTCTACGGAGGACATGACATATATATATTTGTTAAACTATTTTAGGTGGGAATGTTACTTGCATCTATGGCCTTGCAGAAACCCATTTCCAACTAGGTCTTTGTGGAAGTGAGAAAATGCAGAGTTTTTGCCGGTCCTTGATAAAGCCAAGGCTCAGTATTCTCGACACCTTCTACATTCAGTTGTTTTATTTTATTTTTTTATCTTTTCTCCTTTTACTCACACAGGTAGATACATAACCTTTTCTATGTTGTACTAGGTGTGAGTCAAAATTATATATGTATGTTTTTGCTTAGGTATCTTCTTTATAGAATGTGAATTCTGAATTTTCAAAACTGCTGCGTTGCGCGTTTTGATTTTCAGGTTATTTTGCAACCTTCGTTTTAAATTCTAAAGTTTTTCCTTAGTCTTCAGTTTTGCTCTTAAGTATATATATACTGTATATATATATATTTTGCCAAGGAGTAAGTACTCTAACGTGAAGATTTCTGAGCAGACAATCCTGAGTTTTTTACTGAGGCAATAGAGAATAGCCTCTTTATCGTCAAAAAAATTGTACTTCTTGTGAAATGAGATGGTGCTGTACATTCGGAGGAGCAATTTTAACATGGACTATTAGTTTTTGCATAAGTCATTGGAGCATCGTTAAAGAAAACTGCTGATTTTGAAAACTTACCGAAATTTTCGCAATAAATAATTTTGATTAATCTTCAGCTCGAGAAATCATTCACTACTGATGTTTTCATTTAGTAATAAACAATATATCTTGCACATTTGTTTTATTTTTGTACCTAATCATACTAATGAATAAGGCATCTGTGCTGGCGATAACGGCAGAGAAAGTGCATCGTGACAAAATGGCCGCTTTTTCTCGGTGGAGATTTCCCCGACCTGCGTGCATATAGTACGATGAACATATTTGACATCAAGGGATAAAATTTGTGATACTACATTTAAACAACGGTTAATGCTCTTAACGTAAAAATTTTTCATATTGTAAGCTGTGGGAAAATGTATCACATCTTAATGCTTGCCGGCCGCCCCGGTGGCGCAGTAGTCTAAGGCGTTGGCCTCTGATCATTCGTCCGAAAGGGGTCCGGGTTCGAATCCCGGTGAGGCATGGATGTTGTGTTTGTCTTACGGCACTGGCTCTCTCCCATCCCTGGAACCAGTGACCCTAAATTAGGGACGGGCGACTGCTTATAGCCCATTGAGTTGCTCACGGTGGTCGTTAAACCTCCAATCAAAAAAAAAAAAAAATGCTTGCCGCCATTTTTCCAACTCTCTTGGTATTACATATTAAGCCTTAATAAGAGACACGAACTTACTTTTAAGCAGTAACGAACTCCATTCGAAAACATAAACTTTTATTTCATAACAACAATCATTCGTCTGCCTCATAACAACTCCGCTATTACCATATATATATATCCTTGCCACAACCCTCAACGTCCCTAGTAATTCTTTATTATGTTACAGTTGGGTCAATAAAGGTTGATACAAGTTCTTTATATGCTGCATAACCTGTCCGATAACCTATAGTTCGGTACAAAACACTTTCGCCTATACCTAAAACAGAGCTGAACAATTTCTACTCCGACATTTAGCTACACTATAAATTTATCTCCCGCTAAAACAGAGTTGACGTACTTTACCTTCTGTATAGAAACTTCAAATTTTCTGGAACTCCATACAATATAATTTACACAAAGTTATAAATAAAAAATACTCAAGATAAATACCGATTTTGCACTGATGAATTCATAAACACCATATATATGATGGTTAGCGTGAACGATCGGCCCACAACTCCTGAACGCCCCCTGGCAAGCTGTGACATTAGCAGTCTGTTTTTCAAACTGTTGACATCACGGGGAGTCGCATTACCTGACTTATCATACACCGTGGTTTTCAAGGAGCGTACGAACCTAATGTCAAAACACATGGTAACTGTGAAAGTTTTTTTCTTTCAATGTCAGTAGGTTTCAACGTGTGCTCCGTTGGTTTCTCGCAGGATGTCTAAACGATAGTCCAGTTCCATCTACGTACGCTGCAGAATGTCAGGTGTAACAAGGAGGAAGGCTGCAGTAATGCATTGTTTTAAGTTCAGTGATAGATGTAACCTTTTTCTTGTACACAATGTCCTCAATAAAGCCTCAAAGAAAAAAATTACATGGGGTAATATCACGAGAACGGGGTAGCCATGCCGTTGGACCCCCGCGTCTAATCCAACGCCCTGGAAAATAGTGGTATAAATATCTGCGTACATCCAAAGACCAGTGCCGAGGCGCTCCATCTTGCTGGTAAATGATGTCTTGAATATCCTAGTGTTGTGGAATTGCGAATTGCTCTAACATGTATAGGTACGTAGTGCCAGTAACAGTTGGTTCAGCGAGGAAAAAGGGCCCTATCACTCTGTCTTCCATTAGGCCAGCCCAGACATAAACCTTCGGGCTCTCTCTCGTGTGCTACGACCACATGGGGATTTTCTGTGCCCCAGATTCGACAGTTTTGTTTATTCATTCTGCCAGAAACATGGAATGTCGACTCATCACCGAAACAGATCCGTGGAAGGAGCTTGTGGTCTTCGTCAATGTGATTAAGCATGTCTACCGGGATTGCTTTTCGACGTGGTTGATCATTTATTCGAAGTTCTTGCACTAACTGCACTCTACACGCATATAGGCGTAGACATTTATGCAGACCCTTGTGAACCGTTGCTCGCAGTTTTTCAAATTCACAATTGGCTACGCGGACGGACTTCGGGCTCCTTAGATAAGCCTCAAGTACGTCTTCCACCTTTTCGTCCGAAATGGAAGGGCCGCCCAGGTGGCGCAGTGGTCTAAGCGATGGCCTCTGATCATTCGTCCGAAAAGGGTTTGGGTTCGAATCCCGTTGAGGCATGGATGTTGTGTTTGTCTTACGGCACTGGCTCGCTCCCTTGCCTGGAACCAGTGACCCTAAATTAGGGACGGGCGACTGCTTATAGCCCATTGAGTTGCTCACGGTGGTCGTTAAACATTCAATAAAAAAAAATGGAAGGATTGCCAGTGCTTTTGCTTTTCAAGACACTTCCTGTTGCTTTGAATTTATTTACCCATTGTTTGATGCTCCTTCATGTCGGCGGCTGTCTCTTGTACTCCGTTCTGAACATACGCTGAACTGTAAAGGGATTTTGACTTTGCAAACCAATACGCACAAGCTGCTTTCTTCACTGAGGAAGCCGTCTGCCGCCCCGGTGGCGCAGTGGTCTAAGGCGCTGGCCTCTGGTCATTCGTCCGTAAGGGGTCCGGGTTCGAATCCCGGTCAGGCATGGATGTTGTGTTTGTCTTACGGCACTGGCTCTCTCCCTTCCCTGGAACCAGTGACCCTAAATTAGGGACGGGTGACTGCTTATAGCCCATTGAGTTGCTCACGGTGGTCGTTAAACCTCCAATCAAAGAAAGAAAAGAAAGAAAAAAGCCACGTCTGTTGTATTCTGTGCTTGACGAGATTTTTCATTACATGAGACACCTGGCGCCATCTACCATATGATTTAACCGGTGCTCGAAATGGGCCGGTATGGAATACCGGCACTAATTTTAGTAGTGGGAACTGCAGAAACGATTTTTTTTAATTCCTGACTTACGAGTGCGCATTCTTAAACACAGAAACCTTATGTACCTTGTGCTCTTGAGAAATAGCTGTGTGGTAACCGTAAAGGGTAGGGGAGTAGTGTACACTTGAGGTATAAATTCAATCCTTCAAAGCATGGAAATAAACCTACCCACAGCGTATGAGCACATCTCCCCCCCCCCGATCATTCCACTAAAGATGTCTGTAACTTTTATTGTATCATTAATTTAATATATTCAATTTGAAGAGCTTCTTCATAGAATGAGAAATTGGGAGCAATAGATTAAACACAAATTTCAGTTTTGCAACAATAAGTATAAACTTTTTCCACTTCGGACTTTTTTGGGGGGCTGGTGAGATTACTGTTAAGACAATATTCAGATTGCGGAGATTCCAATTGCCCGACTTTCTACTTCATGAAAGTTCCTATTGGAAGGGTCTGCCTTCTCGGCTCGGGACCTTAAAGTTCTGGGTTCGAGTCCAACTGAATAGCTAATGATTAGCCGAGTTTCGGAAGTCTCGTAAATCCGTTGGTCCCGGGTATAGACTCCTCGTTATAAACAAGTCAAACCCCAGTCCTCGGTAGCGTAGGTAATGCCCGCTGGATCCACAAACCAACCAACTGAAATCTTTTTTTTTTTTTTTTTATTGGAGGTTTAACGACCACCGTGAGCAACTCAATGGGCTGTAAGCAGTCGCCCGTCCCTAATTTAGGGTCACTGATTCCAGGGAAGGGAGAGAGCCAGTGCCGTAAGACAAACACAACATCCATGCCTGGCCGGGATTCGAACCCGGACCCCTTACGGACGAATGATCAGAGGCCAGCGCCTTAGATCACTGCGCCACCGGGGCGGCCCAACTGAAATCAACGGCCATCGTTTCTGACTCATGGTGCAATAGTATTCCACGGAATTGTCAATTACATTTTCGAACAAAGGAGTTTATCTTTCGGGGAACTTTTTTGTTTGCTTACGTTTTCAGAGTTTCGGAGATTTTCTGGCGAAGGCATTTTTTCCGGATGATTTTTAGCTAAATATGAGCAGACCGGCACTTCAAAATTTCCATTTCGAGCACTTGCCACGTCTCTTGACGTTTAAAGTAAGTTGTTTTTTTCTATCGTATTTTTTTTTTTTTTTTTGATAGCATACTGAAGTTGTATACTTCATTTATACACACCCTGTATGTACACTCATCGTCAAAAAAATAGTTGCACCCAGAAGGACGTGTAGGATTGCAATGCTATTCGGGAGGGAGGTAAAAGTTACCAGGAACAATAAATGATTAAACATTGAGACTGATATGGACAATATTTATTGAGCTACACGCCAATAAGTAGCGTTTCTCAGTACGTCGTGGCCGTGTTTGCTCACACTGTATACCAGAAGTCTCGGCGTGGAGTTGTACAGGTTCCTACTTTAACACTTGCCACGTCTCTTGACGTTTAAAGTAAGTTTTTTTTCTATCGTATTTTTTTTGATAGCATACTGAAGTTGTATACTTCATTTATACACACCTTGTATATACACTCATCGTCAAAAAAATAGTTGCACCCAGAAGGACGTGTAGGATTGCAATGCTATTCGGGAGGGAGGTACAGGTTACCAGGAACAAGAAATGATTAAACATTGAGACTGATATGGACAATATTTATTGAGCTACACGCCAATAAGTAGCGTTTCTCAGTACGTCGTGGCCGTGTTTTTTTGTTTTTTTTTATTGGAGGTTTAACGACCACCGTGAGCAATTCAATGGGCTATAAGCAGTCGCCCGTCCCTAATTTAGGGTCACTGGTTCCAGGGAAGGGAGAGAGCCAGTGCCGTAAGACAAACACAACATCCATGCCTCACCGGGATTCGAACCCGGACCCCGTTCGGACGAATGATCAGAGGCCATCGCTTAGACCACTGCGCCACCGGGGCGGCGCACCACTGGTTGCAGGACCTCATTAGCGTAACGTTGTGCTGTCAAAGCGCATGTAATTAACACCAAAGGTGATCTGGCATCGTAGGCAATTTTTTTTTTTATTGGAGGTTTAACGACCACCGTGAGCAACTCAATGGGCTATAAGCAGTCGCCCGTCCCTAATTTAGGGTCACTGGTTCCAGGGAAGGGAGAGAGCCAATGCCGTAAGACAAACACAACATCCATGCCTCACCGGGATTCGAACCCGGACCCCTTACGGACGAATGATCAGAGGCCAGCGCTTTAGACCACTGCGCCACCGGGGCGACCGTAGGCAATTGCATCCCACACTATGACAGGTGTGACGCTCGACACCAAACCGTTCATCTTGGAGCTGACCACGGTGCCTCCACACACGGATTTTTTTTGAGGTTTAACGACCACCGTCAGCAACTCAATGGGCTATAAGCAGTCTCCCGTCCCTAATTTAGGGTCACTTGTTCCAGGGAAGGGAGAGAGCCAGTGCCGTAAGACAAACACAACATCCATGCCTGACCGGGATTCGAACCCGGACCCCTTACGGACGAATGATCAGAGGCCAGCGCCTTAGAACACTGCGCCACCGGGGCGGCCACACGGATTCGTTGTACCCTCAAAGACAAAAGCGGGACTGGTCACTGAAGACCACCCGCTGCCATTCTGCTTGGCTCCATGGCAGTCTGGCACACCATTAGTCCTTGGGGACGATGCACAGTTCTTAAGGGCAGTCGACGTAATGGTCTACATGCGTGTAGTCCTACGTCGTGCAACAGTCTGCCAATGGTGCTGGCACTAATTTTTTTTTTTTTTTTGATTGGAGGTTTAACGACCGCCGTGAGCAACTCAATGGGCTATAAGCAGTCGCCCGTCCCTAATTTAGGGTCACTGGTTCCAGGGAAGGGAGAGAGCCAGTGCCGTAAGACAAACACAACATCCATGCCTCATCGGGATTCGAACCCGGACCCCATTTGGACGAATGATCAGAGGCCATCGCCTTAGACCACTGCACCACCCTCCCGGGATTCGAACCCGGACGAATGATCATAAGCCAGAGCGGCCATACTTCACTTGCAAAGGATGCAACAAACACAACAGCAAGAGTCAGAATGGCAAGTACGTGCAACAGGACCTTATACAGCCGGTCAGGAACAGCGCTTTTTTTTTTTTTTTTTTTTTTTTTAATTGGAGGTTTAACGACCACCGTAAGCAACTCAATGGGCTATAAGCAGTCGCCCGTCCCTAATTTAGGGTCACTGGTTCCAGGGAAGGGAGAGAGCCAGTGCCGTAAGACAAACACAACATCCATGCCTGACCGGGATTCGAACCCGGACCCCTTACGGACGAATGATCAGAGGCCAGCGCCTTAGACCACTGCGCCACCGGGGCGGCCAGGAACAGCGCTACGATCCCTATTTGCTCATGTCACATGAACGGCCGAACGTGGCACTTGAATCATTTCTGTCGGTTGCCTCCTATGTGCAACCATTTTTATCACGATGAGTGTATATGTACATGTCAGTAATTTTTAGTCACTTTTTTTTATTATTTATGGTTATGTCATATAGTTGGTATTTTACATGTGTTTATGCCATTTTAATTATTTGCATAAGATCAGTGTCTGTACTCAAGATGTTTAATTGCTTTTTTATTTTTATTGTCCTGTACATTACAAATTTGTCCAATTTAAACTTTTGGATTAACTTAAATGTTAAGTAATATTATAAGCTTTATTCAAAATAAATGTATTAACATTTTCAGTCATTACATGTTACATTGTGTTCAAGAAAAGGCAATTAGTTTTAGTTCATTCATAATAAATATCCCTGGCTATTGCCTTTTTGTTCAAGAATTGCATAAAATTTGCTACTTCAGGGAGGCACATACAAAAAGTCGGGAACTGCTGCTTTACACGATGATTATTAGTGCGAGGTCCACGAGCCCAAAAAGTGAGTACGAAAAAGACACAAAATGGAGGAGACACCAGTTCCTTTCAAAAATATATCGAGCGGAACAACTGTTTTAGGAATGCAGGCATAGCACAGCCATTTTTTATTATTTTCTTAATGACCCTCCAAAAGCAGAATAAATGTATAAAACTTACTTGGAATAATCTAATATTCAGGGGTGCTTATGAAGTTATAACCATGAACATTTGCATTACATGGCTTAAATATTAATAATTTGCTTTTTTTTTTTTTTATTGGAGGTTTAACGACCACCGTGAGCAACTCAATGGGCTATAAGCAGTCGCCCGTCCCTAATTTAGGGTCACTGGTTCCAGGGAAGGGAGAGAGAGCCAGTGCCGTAAGACAAACACAACATCCATGCCTCACCGGGATTTAAACCCGGTTCCCTTACGGACGAATGATCAGAGGCCATGGCTTAGACCACTGCGCCACCGGGGCGGCAATAATATGTTAATGTTTCATGCTTATACTGTTTCACACGTATTTATTTATATGCTAACGGTCAACCTTTAACTGTCGCTGGACTAAAATCACTAACAATCATGATAAAAACCACAGAAATTATCAACATATATCCAATAACTAGTGAAAAAAAAAAAAGTCACAACTTACATTACATCAGGTGCAGATTGTTGAAAAAGGCACTGCTGGGCATATAAATGTAATTAAGTTGAGTTGTCATTTCCTAGTCTGTCATAATGCAAGGGCGAAACGGGTTTGCAATAAATTTAATTTTTAATTTATTGCGAACTTGTTTCGCCCTTGCATTATGACAGACTAGGAAGTGACAACTCACTCAACTTAATGACATTTATATGCCCAGCAGTGCCTTTTTCAACAATCTGCACCTGATGTAATGTAAGTTGTGACTTTTTTTTTTTTTCACTAGTTATTGGATTTATGTTGATAATTTCTGTGGTTTTTATCATGAGTATTAGTGATTTTAGGCCAGCAACAGTTAAAGGTTGACCCGATGGTGCATAAATAAATACAACATGCAAAACAGTATAAGATAGTACATAGTATTCATAGCAAATTATTAATTCAAGGGTGCTTATTCTGTGGAATCAAATTTCCTGAAACCAAACCCAAATTTCTTGATATTAACGTAGATCAATACTTTTACAAAAAAAAAAAAAAAGTCAGAATATATGTGTTACAGTCAGAATTTAAAAGAACAATGGCCTTCATGAAATTTCCAGTGTTTGACCCTTCAAAGCTACAATACTTATAAAAAGTAAAACACTGAGGGGGGGGGGTAGCAATTTACATAATTGATGTCTGCCAGCATGTGTCAACGGTGTATTTTCTTGTGCAGAAAAGACTATGAAAAAGTTTGTTCAGTTTATACATTAAATGATTAGTATATTCAAGTAATAAGTCACAACCTCTGTAAATTCACAGTGAAGTTTTTGGTATAAGGAAAACGATGGAATAAACCAGTAGTTGAATAAAATGTTCAATGAATGCAGTTTAATAAAATGTTTTCGATGAATTACACGATATGCCAGGAACAGGGCCAATTCTGTAGAACAGCACTTCACCAGGTGGAGTGATGGCAAGGATAACCAGGGGTGGGGAGAAGTGACAAAATAGTCAGCACCCAGGATCTCCCTAGGTCTCTCCATGACAACGAGAAGTCCTGAAGGTCAAAAACAGCAGGCAAGGGAATAGACTATGCAGACTAAGCCCTGCAGTGAGGCAAAGGGGTGCTGCCAGGAAAAGAAAAGGCGGAAGGAACATGTTTGGAGTAGCTCCAGGAGAACCCAGCACCAAACCATAAGGAAAGCAAACAGTTAACATCCTATCAGAAGAGTAACATAACATTGGATGGGTGGGTCTAGGGGATCTTTCCCAGTGGAATTTGGTAGACAGAGAGTGGACCTCTGTCTCTTCTCCTCTGTGGGGGTAGATTGGCAATGGCATTTGCCAACTCCCAGTGGAATTGAGTTTTGCTTTGGCCACCAACCAAGGGAACAGGGAAATGCCACTCTTTTGCAAGGGGCCCTGCCAGTGGCTATAAAACACAAAAAGAAATAGAAATTTTTTACTTTGATTTTAATTTTTTTTTTAAGAGAAAGACGTAGAAAATTTCTAAAACAAAAAAACATTGAACATTTTTTGAAAACAACCACTCCTGTAATATTTTCAGTGTTGTAAAAACAGAAAAACTCTCATTAAAGAAAAAAAGACAGTTCAATGATTTATACTTTATTAACATAATATATTTCTTTTGTATAAATTATTTCTTAACAAAATATAAAAATACAGTTAATTGGTTCAAATTTGCAAAACTTTAGTCATTATAGTGTACAATACAGAATAATACACAAACAGTTTTTGGCTCAGGTAATTTACACACGAAAAATGAGTACAAAATAGTCATTAACCATCGAGTGTAGTAACATTTTTACAAAAACATATTTAATCTACACATATAAAAGCATTCTGCTTTACAGTACTATAACAACACATATTTTAAAATGTGTTATTCTTGAGATTTATACAGTTAAACATTTATGAGTGGTAAGAAAGGGGATGCACAATACTTAATGCATAAAAATACACTAATGAAAATGAGACAACTCTCAAACTCTGGCATACAAAGAATTATAAGTTTTTGTTACTTTGCCATGTACTGATTGATCAGAATACCTATAAGATAGCATCACCAGACTTGAAAATCAAATTCTTTGGAACCTATAGGTATAATTCATAAAACAAAAATTGTTACACTTTATTGTGTGTAACACAAATGCACACGTTGTAATTAAAATGACTGTCCTAGTTTTATACCAATACAATGTATTACAGAATACTTATGCCAAAGTTAATCATATCATGGACATTTTATTCTTTTAGAGAACTAAGGCCAACCTTTTTGAAATGCCTCACGATCACACAGGCAAAACATGTAACAGCCATAAGACAGTGCCTAAATGACCTTTCTGATTTATATGAAAATACAGAACATAAGCAAGCAAATAAAAAATAATAATTCAGAATTGTGGCACAAAAAGAGAAATTATTTAAATTACTTTACTCTTGAATATATATAAAAAAAAAAAAAAACATTATGCCATAATTTTTTTCACATGGTAAAAGTCTCTCCTTTTGACTTTTTTTTTTTTTTTTTTTTTATTGGAGGTTTAACGACCACCGTGAGCAACTCAATGGGCTATAAGCAGTCGCCCGTCCCTAATTTAGGGTAACTGGTTCCAGGGAAGGGAGAGAGCTAGTGCCGTAAGACAAACACAACATTCATGCCTCACCGGGATTCGAACCCGGACCCCGTTCGGACGAATGATCAGAGGCCATCGCCATAAACCACTGCGCCACCGGGGCGGCTCTTTTGACTCTGTCATATACTAGGTGTACAAATTAATTTGCTGCCTTTTTTCTACAAAGTCAAGTGTTTATTTCCTAATGATTAACTTACATTTTAACATGCAAAATAATCTCAATCGGCATCTATACACTTCTGCCAACGATTAGGCAGCTGGCAAATCCCATCTCAGTAAATGGACGGTGCTTTGGAGTCTATGAAATCGGCAATGCTTTGAGCGACATCATCGGGAGTTTTGAAGGGAAGTGGAAATCCACTAAGTGGTGTTGGAGAGACTGCAACAAATGGTAATCCAATGGGGCTAAGTCTGGAGAATACGCTGGGGGTGTGGGAGAACTTCCCAACTGAACTATGGCCAGTAAATGATCGTTTCTGCTCCATTGAGTCCCTCAAATGATGAGGTTGCTGTTGATAATGCTCAGCATTGATGGTTTCACCTGGTTTAAGCAACTCATAAAGACAATACTCCTCATGCCTCATCAAAAGCACAATAGGAGTTTTTTGCCATGAATACTGGGTTTTGCCGTCGATGTTTCACCAGGGTTGACCCACAATTTTCGCCTTTTGGGATTGTACAACATCCACTTTTCGTCGCCAGTCACTATTCTGTACAAAAATTCTTTCCGGTTGAACCTGAACAGCAGGGGAAACAGCTGTGTCATAGCGTCGCTCTTTGTTGTTAAGAGAGAGCACATTGAGGAACCCAGCTGCCCGCCTTGTGAATTTTCCCCAGTTTTTATAGGCGAATAGAGATTGCTTGTTGGGTTACCCCAAGTGCTTGAGCAAGCTTTGACTACGTCTGATATGGATTTTCGACCAACAGCCTTTCCCAATCACAGTCGTCCACGTTTGTGGGTTGGTCAGGACATGCATCATCCACGAGATTGAAATTTTCTTCCTGAAACCACTTTTTACATGTGCTGTAGACACAGCAGCTTCCTCTAAGGCTGAACAAGTCATTTTCTTAACCTCGCCAGCATTTTTTTTAGCTGGAACGAGTGCAATGCCTCACAAGCTGCTTAACGGTCATCATTGTGCTTACTCCACTTTTCACCTGCTTTGTAAATTTCTGTCAGCTGCAGTGTTGGGTTTTATGGTGTCGTCTGTTGGTCTTGCACAACCCTCACATGGTGGTACACACATTCAATTTACATAAGTGCTGTGGTGGATTGTGCTCAAGGGGCCAAGAATTAATTTGTATACCTAATATATATATATATATATATGGCTCATGTCTGTCTTTTTTTGTTCCCGTGAAGAACACCTTTTGGCTCATTATAATAATTATATTCTGAAGGATGCATAGTTATGTGCAAACAAGATATAATGCCTTATCCTCATTGATGTAAAAATTTCATTTATTAAATTTTATTCACTTTCTCTTATTAATATACATGCATAGGAACTATTGCTATGGCTGTGAAAAGTGGCCTTAGGTACACTGCAATAGCTGCTTTCACATCATCCAGTTTCTACAAACTAAAGCGAAAATGATTTCTTGAAGATTTTACTCATTTATTGAATAAAAAAGTGCTTTTCTTTATAATACTTCATTTAAAGCTGCCATAAAAAATTCCTGGCTATTTCTTTAACCCGTTTCATATGAAGTTTTTGCAAAAATTTTGAAAGATCCTTCTGTTGAGGCCCTCTTAGCTGTGAGGCCTTGGCTGAGCTAGAGGCCCTCTTAGCCCCGAGGCCTTATCAGTACACCAATGCAACTGACTTAAACATTGGAGCTTTACCTAATAACTGCATGTAATTCTAATGAGCTAATGAATATTTTACACAAGATCAATTATTCTCAGAATTAGTATTTAAAGCTAATGAACATGAATATTTTACATGAGATCCATTATTCTTAGAATTAATATTTTAAACAACTAAATAAAGATATTAGAGAAGAGGGGGGGTAGCGACTGCCACTATGTGCAACTCTAAGGGATATAAATCAGTCACCTGTCTCCAATTTATTTTTTATTTTTTTATTTTTTTTATTGGAGGTTTAACGACCACCGTGGGCAACTCAATGGGCTATAAGCAGTCGCCCGTCCCTAATTTAGGGTCGCTGGTTCCGGGGAAGGGAGAGATCCAGTGCCATAAGACAAACACAAAATCCATGCCTTACCGGGATTCGAACCCGGACCCCTTCGGACGAATGGTCAGAGGCCATCGCTTAGACCACTGCACCACCAGGGCAGCTGTCTCTAATTTAGGCGGACTGGTAGGTAAGAGGAGTCTGAAATGGGGTGGTTTATTTCTTTAAAGGTTTGAAATCAAATTCTATTTTCACTTTGTTGGCTAAAATATGTTGCTATTTCTTTCTTTCTGAGAGATTTTTGCATACAATATTTAGCTTCATGAATCGAGATGACAGAGTTTCTGGCGTGATTCGTTGCTACAATCAAGATGAGAAAGTTTGGGCTACGGAAAGAATTCTTTTGAAAAATGGCATGTCTTTCTGCATTCCATTCCATTTACTACTGAGGAAGTTCAGCTGAGTTGAGCAGCTTTGTTTATTTACAGGAAGCATTGCATTATTTCCAATAAGTGTCACAAAACACACAGTGAAAGTTTGAAATGGTCTGGGTTACAAACCAAAAAGTCTGAGCTGGCCCAAGCTTACCAAATTAAGGCTCGTAGAGACTTCTCTGCCATGGTGTCACAACAAATTTGGCCTGGGATGCCAAATCTCCCAGGCTTATTTAGTCATCAAATATAAGGCGGAAAAATGAAAAACTTCTTTTTTTAATTTTTGAAAGTTGAGAAACCTTTATATAAACTATGATTGAAATAAATTATAACTGTCTTATTATACAGTATAAAAGGCTTCAGTAGAGCATATTTTTTAGCAAATGAATTCACTGTAAACTCATAGCAGAAACCATTTTTGACTGGGCACAGTTAAATCAGCTATGATTGTTAAAAGTCCTAGCGAGAACGACTGTAAAAAAATATGCTAAGATATCTGTATCACCAGTAGAAACAGAGGTTTCAAGAAAAAAACATTCAAGTAAATTTAAATATGGTGCCAGAAACAATACAGGTAAAAGACAAACATCTGTGGTTTTGAAACACTCCACTGTGATTGTTTCAACCTCATTTTTCTTTCTGCTTAAAAAAAGTTTTTGAAGTTACTCCTCTTACAAAGAAGTACAATACCCAGGACGACCAAAAAATTTGTCCGGGCCACCACGGAAAACATCACCCGAAAAATGTATCGTAATTTTCGTCATATAATCTATGAATCATCTGCTAAAAAAGTAAAAAATTTAGTTTCGGCAAATAAAAGGAATTGAAGTTACTCCTCTTAGAAGAAGTACAATAATACCCAGGGCACTAAGCTTTATTTGCGTCTGGAGATAAAAATATGTTTAAAAAAGTTACCCTTAAAAAAAAATTTTTTTTTTAAACAAGTTTTTCTTACTTCTTCGAACTCCGGGGTCTTTATGTGACCGACTTTTCTGTTGGAAATTCCACTTTGGGAACAGCATGTGTGATGTGAGGATTATACGACGATTTTTTTTTTTTTTCTGAATGTCACAGTCTGCAGATTATATGAATGTTAAAAAAATTGTTTGGATTCCAGGGTATGCCGATAATTCGACAAAAATTATGGTAATCCTAGAATTTGCGAGCCCCAGAAAAAAAAGGAAAAAAAAATAGTGAGCACCAGTCCCCCCCCCCAGAGATCAGCTAAAGACTGATGGTAAAGCATTTTTGACAGAAGTGTACATAACTTTGAATTTAGACACCCCCCCCCCCCCCGTCCAATTATGCGGCTACTAAAAAATTAGCTGGCCACCAGATTTCAGAATATTTTTCTACCCCTGGCAATACCCCTGAAAAAAAAAATCACTTAACTATTACAGGTGTACTTCAATTACTGATTGATTTCGGTGCAGGGACTGAGTATCCCATGAACTTTTTATTTGTTGAGCCTAAGTATAAAAAATTCCTCTAACCTCTTCTCTTTGCA
The DNA here is from genome assembly GCA_039090855.1 of Macrothele yani. Taxonomy (NCBI): domain Eukaryota; kingdom Metazoa; phylum Arthropoda; class Arachnida; order Araneae; family Macrothelidae; genus Macrothele; species Macrothele yani. The sequence continues at coordinate 125,681,155 of CM076996.1, forward strand.
CTACTGAAGTTGTTTATTGAGCTTTTTGCACACCTACACACAGGTGACTTGACCATACATTCTCCAAAGATTAACATTCATAAAGTTAAAATACATTGATCAACCGAGAAAAAATATTTGTAGGGGTAGGGAGCCTTCAACCAGCTGCTAAAAAAAAAAAAAAAAAAAAAGAAAAGAGAGTAGGAGACAGATTTATAGGTTAGTGATTACAGTGTCTGGAATCAAACAGCAAAAGAGGAACAAATATGTAGTCAAAAATAGTAGGTGAGTCAAGTGTCTGAGTTTGAGCATTTTTTTATAAATGAATAAATGGAAAGAAATGTCAGAAAGCCTAAACCAAACTGTTTTATTGTTGTTTTGGGCGTTTAATGACCACTAGTACAACTCAAACACCTATAAGCTTTCTCACATGCCTAAGTTAGGGCTACTAATTCCAGAGAGAAGAGAAAGCCAATGCTGTAAGGCTAACACCCCACTCATTCATCTTTTGGACTCAAACCGGGGTTTCTCTCAGATGAATGATCAGAAGCTAGCACCTCACATCACTCAGCCAGTGATCCCCGACAAAAGTGAAAGAAAACCATACTGGAAAGCTTTAAGACCTGCTCTTTAACAACCAAGGCCTAATCACCACACAGGCCAGCAGGGCCTGAGCCATGTGTGGGTCCCCTGTTTAACAAGTGCCCACTTTTTAAAAATGATTTCTATAAATGACCTTATCACAACTGAACTTCTTTTCATTATTAACACCAGGGCTGGAAAAATAAGCTCCAGATCTAGGAGCCAGCTCCAAAATTTAGGAGTCGGGTGAAACAAAAGCAAATTTCAAAGTACCGTGCACAAACGTAATGCATGGCGTGATGTCGGAACAAAGAGTAATAATATAAGTGTATTAAGCACTGACTACTACTGCCCAAACTACTTGCTGCTAAATGAAATTCAAATTTGGTCTATAAATCTCACGGTTCTATAGTTTTGATAAAAATCTAAACATAAAAAAGAATTCTTTGAATAAAGCTTATGTTGAGAACTGGCTTTTTTTTTTAGTTTTAACGACCACCGTGAGCAACTCAATGGGCTATAAGCAGTCGCCTGTCCCTAATTTAGGGTCACTGGTTTCAGGGAAGGGAGAGAGCCAGTACCATAAGACAAACTCAACATCCATGCCCCACCGGGATTTGAACCCAAACCCCTTTCAAACGAATGATCAGAAGCCATTGCTTAAACCACTGAGCCACCGAGAATTGGCTTTCTACTTTCTTAATTCAATTACTAATCAAAAACAACTATTATGGGAATTTTACTAGGAATTTTTATTTAAATTACAAATTTTTAGAAGAAAACTCTTCTTCAGGCTGTCTTTTTGTTGTAAAGAAAGCTAAAAGAAGGAATAGAGACTGAGAAAAATCAAAATTCCATTATCAATGACTGCAAAGGATTTTCCCTGCCTAACATCTGGCAGGATTTGATGAAAAATAACCGTAACCTTCAAGTTAACCGCAACTGCGATAGTGACAGGAATAAGTGACAACAAAAAGACAGCCTGAAGAAGGAGAAGAGTTTTCTCCGAAAATTTGCAACTTAAATAAAAAAAAATTCCTAGTAAAATTCCCATAATAGTTGTTTTCGATTAGTAAGAAAAAAGAATGTTAAAAAAGAAACTTTTAACCTCATCAATCTGAGATGAAACTATTTGGAAGAAAATAATAACTAAAAAAAATTGCGACTGTCAGCTTCCAGAGTACCGCGTAAAACGGCTTTGGAAATGAAGCAGGGGCATTAAAAAATACGCAAAGATGTGGTTTTAGAAAAAAAAAATCCATGATAAAGACATCTGGAAGTGAAAAAGATAAATAAAATAAAATAAAATGCGCCTGTCAACTTCCGAAATGCTGCATGGCCGCACAAAACCGAAGGAAATATTACAAAACGCTTAACAAATATGGATTTTGTTAAAAAAATAAAAAATAAAAACCAGCAACAATCTAACTGAAATGAAGCTATCTGAAGCCAAAAAACTCAAAAACTGCGATCAACTTCCAGAATGGCCGGTAATGCGACCGTGAAAAACGGAAGACAGACGATAAAAATGTGTAAAAATAGGGTTTAAAAATAAAATAAAGAGGAAGAACAAAAAAAAAAAAGCTATCTGAAGCTAACTGGAAGCAAAAGGGAGGGAAAAGGTGCAATGTCAACTTACGGAAAGCTAACGGCCACAGAAACAGAAAACGCTTTAAAATTATGGCATGGCTCTTGTAAAAAAAAAAAATCTCCTTAATTTAACTTTCAGTTAGATTAAAATTTAGCCCTCCATGCCAAAAAAAAAAAAGGGGGTGGGGGGATTGTGACCATTAGCTTCCGAATTGTTTTATACACTTTTAACCACCACGCACATCAAACGCGCATGGTGCATTAAAAGTGCATAAAAATATTGCTTCCGAGATTCAAAGCTCAAGAAAAGCAATTATGTTTCATTAAAATTGAAGTTCTCTGTTTGAAAAATATGGAAGAATGAAAGCTAAAATAAAATGAGGAGGAAGGGGCATCTATCGATTACAGTTGTCAGTGTGATCTATCGATTACAGCTTTACATCTTTAAACGAGAACCAATGTTAAAAATGCGTGAAAATTTCTTTTCCTTTGTTTTAAAATTTAACGAAAACTCACTCAGCCAAGATCTCTTTCTCATGTGCATTTTGCCAGTTCCATGTTGCTTCCGTGGTGGACCATTCTTCTCAAGTGTGGTAGGTCCACCATATCCCACACTTGAGCTTGTTTTATTCTTTCTGCGAGTCATAAAAGTACATCAGTGCGGGTGATCAGCCCACAGCTAACAGTTCTAGGTAGTCATTCCACCTAAGAATCTTGGAACATAACCCAGTGTGTTGGGGTCTTTTTGCCAATGTAACACAGAACTAGCTGGTACCTCTCCAAGATCCACAGAGGCCCTTGTTGCTGTTACAAGTGGTCACGTTAGTTCCAGGTTCAGTGTTTTGCGTGCGATATAGTAATTTCAAGTGTACTTACGTTTTTCCTTACCTGTGCATCTTCAAGTTGTAGGTCAGTGCTTTTATTTGGTGTGTCTCACAAGTTGGCGAGTTAAGTTTTATTTATTCTATCATTCGTTATTCTTTTCGACCAAGCCGGTCTATTTGGTTTTTGACGCTAGTGATAAGGGCGAAAACCACGCCCATATCACGGAAGCCAAGCCTGCTTCCTCTTCTTCTTCTGCTAAAGATACTAATCCAGCTTCGCTTAATGACGACATTTCGGAATGTCCGCATGACGTCAGAAGCTCCCATTCTGATACAGCTCAGGCTAACTGTCCTGCCTCAGATGGTTCTGATGCTTCCAGCGTGCACTCCGTAATGGATGAGGATACTATGGATGTGTCGGGCAGTGATGCTTCTTTGCCTTCCACTTCTTTACAATTACCAGTGCTGCCTTCTTCCGGGGCTGCCGTGTCCCCTCCTCGCACTGGCGCAGCTACCCCATCGTATGCTTCTGCAACTTTGAAGGCTCCCGCACCCTCCACGTTGACCGCAGAGCCCTTTCTAGATTCTTATATCAGCATTGCAGGATCTACTGCCACGATTGATATCCCCGAGGACTCCCCACCGGACGGCTTTTGCACTCCACCCTGGAACTCGGAGTATGTTCTGACGTGCTCCCGGACACACCACTTCAGTGCTATAGTCGCACCCTGAAGTCCATCTTTCCAGTGGATGCTATTGATTATGTAGCCAGGAAACCACGCTCTGTGCTCGTCTACTTCACGAAAAAGGCATATGCTGATCAACTATTGACGGGAAGGTCTGACTGTAAATGATGTTCATCTTTTTCTCAACCAGTAGCGCACCGCCCCGTGCAAGTAACTTTTTACCCTATGCCCCCAGAAGTTTCTAACGCTGTCCTTTGCACGTTACTTAACAAGTTCCGTCGTGTGGTTGGTCTCATCACGACTCTCTCTGCTGCATCCAAAGATCCTGTCGACAAAGCGATCAAGGGATTTCGTCGCACCGCCCACATCCTTTTTCCGTCGGACGCTCATCTCCACGCATGTCCAACCGTTCATGTTCGCTGCAGACAACAGCAGCGCAGGATTGAAGTAATCACTTCGCAGCATTGCACCCCGTGTCAGAGTGACAGCCATGTCCGGGGTCGATGCCCAAAAGCTTCGTCGTTGAATCTTCCCAGCACCCCATTGTCAACTGTCCCTTCAACTACTACTAAGTCAACTCCTTTCTCTGCGTGGAAGGTCTCTGGTTCGAAACCTTCCAAACATTCGATTCCAGCCATTGGTCAACAGAGGTCTTTGCTGGATTCCCTCTCTGTCACAGAACAGAACTCTTCTCCGCTTCAGTCGCCGCCTCTGTGTTCACCATTGGTGCCACGGATCCTGCGGTTGAAATTCTATTCAGTACTGAATCTCTGACAATACAGTCTCGGCGACTTCCGCCAAACAGAGTGGATCTACTCTTCGACGGATGAAGAAGTCGAAGACTTCCTCGTCTCCTCGTTTGCCTCCCCTCATGTCTTCTTGTTTGAGTGTTTCTCGTCATAAGGCTGCGACTTTATCAGCCCGTACCTCTTCTGCTGAAGTGCATGAGGGTCCGTTTCCCTCAGGAGATGTCTTCACCACTTTCCTCATGGAAAATGCTTTTCCGGCAGAGCCCCTGCCCTACGCAGATATCCTTGAGTATCTGGTGTGTCCCACCAGTGCAGCCACAGCTCGTGCCTTTCTCCAGCCGTACGAAGCAGTCCTTCCCAGGGTTCTAAGTCAACTTAGCATGCTTGAACACACTATACAGAGGAACTTGGACGACATTCCGTGGGGTTCGTGCTTCATTACTCGCCTCCGTTCCCTTGCCGCAGCTGGTCAATATTCTCTGCATCCTACGACCGATCTGAATGTTCCTGGTCACGTCACTTAACTATCGTGGATTTGTGACACCACTTGCCAATGCATTACCTTTCGAGGACCTCGCCCCTTTGGGCACGGACTTGATACTCTTACAAGAAACTAATTGTCAATCCTCCACCTTGTTTACACGCTGGCGGCCTTGGAACTATTCGTTCCATCATGCTTACAGCCACTCGTCTCGTGGTGGCATTGCCATAGGTGTACACATAACTTTTTGCTCTCGTCTGACCTTCTTTTCTGTCAAGAATCTTTATCGTGACTTATTACAGCAGGTCACATTCGCGATTGCCGCACAGTGTTTTCATATATTTAATGTCTATGTGTCAACCACCTCGACTTATTTACCGGAGCTCTTCCAGTGCTTTCATCAAGCTCTTTCTCGTCTCTCAGTCACCGAACATGTACTAACAGGTGGAGACTTTAATTGTACCCTCCACCCTTAGCTTGATTGATCACCTTCCAAAGAACATTGAATCGGACTGGTTAGTCAAAAATGATGTTCATCTTTCCAGAGACCAGTCCAATTTCGGACTGGTCTCTGGTCACCGATTTTTCACTGATTGATGTCCACCGCCAATTGTATCCGACAACACCCGCCCACACCTGGCGCTCATCTTGTGCAACTGATCCGGCCACAGCCAGACTCGACTGCTTCTATATTACGTCCATGCTTCTTCCTGCGGTATCAGACTCTTGCTGCCAACCCACTGCATCGTCCGATCATTGTGCCACCGTGATCACGGTATTTAACACCTCTGTCCAGCCACGAACTGATCGGCCGTGGACATTTCATGCCACTCTTCTTGATGAAGAAGGATTTTGTTCTTTGGTCCGTGATTTCCTTGCCACATGGCAACACAAGCTACAGGATGCTCCATGCACTTTGACTTTCTGGTTGAAAGTAAAAAATAGCCTCCTCCTTCATGTGCGTAATCAGTCATTCATGCTCTTAACGCTACGCAGGATGCGCCTAGATCATACTCGCCAGATGCTCTCTCTTTTAAACCTAGCTGATCCTCTATTTTATGTGTACAAAGCAGAGCTAAATTCACTTCTAGTACCGACTGCACAACAAGCCCTTCAACGTCTTCGCTTACAGCACCTCACGCCTGATGCTAGTTCATACAAGTTTCTCTCAACTCTCAGCGCCATGCTTCTTCTACAATTTATCGCCTCCACCTCCCTACCGGCGAGGTATCACCTGACTCAGTTTCTCTATGCTCTTTCGTCCAGAGCTTTTACACACAGAAGTTTTGTGAAGCTCCTCCTCCATCTCATGCAGCTGTACCTCTTCTTCATTCTGCCTTACCACAAGTCCCCTCTCATCTTTCCGATTCTCTCCTCCTTCCTCCCACACTAACTGAACTCTCAGAGACATTCTCCTCCCTTAACCCCGGGCCGTACCTGGCTCCGGATGGCCTTCCTTTCTGTTTCTATAAAGCTTTTCTCCCTGCCCTCCTTCTCTGTGCTTTCTCTGCAGCCATGCATTTTCCTACCCTTCCGAGGAGTTTCACAAACGCCCACGTTGTCCTCTTCCCCAAGAAGGGTGATCCACTTGACATGGGGAATTGGTGTCCCATCTCCCTATTAAACCAGGATTATAAACTCTTTACTAAATTTCTCTCCTGCCGGATTAACCCTATTCTCCCCCATATTCTCTCCACTAATCAGACCTACTGTCCCTGGACGCTCAATCACATATAACATTCAGCTTCTCAATGACCTTATCCATCTCGCCCGAACTTGCTCTGAACCTCTCGTTTTTCTCTCCGTTGACCAAGAATCCGCTTTTGACAATATTTCTCACACTTACCTCTCTACCACGCTTCTCAGTTTTGGCTTTCCACCATCTTTTGTATCCCTTTTTTCTTCCTCTACCGGGACACAATTTTCCACGTCAGGTTGCCCACCCTTCTCACAGCTCCGATCCCTTTCCGCCGTGGTGTCTGGCAGGGATGCCCTTTATCCGGGCAGCTTTTCGCCATTGCAATAGACCCTTTTCTACACTCCGTGCACAGATCTTTCCTCGCATCTCTGCCTCCTGTGACTGACAGTACACAGCACCACGCAATCACCAATGGTGCTTATTCGGATGACATCACTTTCTGTGTACGTCAAGAATCTCAATTTCAAAGTCTTCAGCGGCTCTACGAAGACTATGCTTCATGTTCTAGCGCCACATTCAATGTCTTGAAAAGCACTGGCTTGTGGTTTCTCGGAGTCCACTTTGGAACACCTTCTGCAGCCTCTATCACCACATGGAATGCTCTTCGCCCACGCCTGCTTCGCACAGCCGCCACCTGGAGGCATGCCCAGTTCTGCACCTCTTTCTACCAGCGTGCTCGCATAACACAAACCTATCTGGTATCCATGTGTACTTATTCCTGGATTGTGTCAACACAGCCAGTCTATCGCCTACTAGAACTCATCCGCTGCCAGACCAGTCATATGGACTGGTCATCATTGGATCAACGCCTCACAGCTTTGCTTGTCTCCCCGTGACGGGGGCATTGGTCTGCTTGACGTATGCTTGTACTATAAAGCATTTCGTGTGACCACGTTCCTCGCTACGCCTGTTCCATTTGTGGAGACTACCCATAATGTCACTGTCTCCCCACGCAATCTGTACTTTACTTTTCTTTCCTTCTTTCTAATGGACCACTGCCCTCTCCTTTCTCACTTACCTTCTGTGTACCGGAAGGCTATTTCTCTGCTTCGCTCTTTCCCACTCCCCCGCTCTTTTCCTGCTTCCACCACAGAGTTTCTTTCTGAACCTCTCTTTTTCTCCTCAGTCATCCCTCCTCCCCAAATTTGCCTTTCCATCTTGACTCCGCAACGGAGTCGTAACAGTCCGTGATCTCCTCACCACTGATTTTCTCTGCCGTCCCTTTTCTGACTTACCTCCTCCTCTTCGTGCCCTACCACATGCTCCTGCTGTCTACAACTCCCTTATCTCTTCCATCATTTCCCTGTTCCCCACCCTTGCTTCTATCTCCGGCCTAACACTTGTTCTTTCTGCGTCTCTACCTCTGCCCCTTTTCCTGTTGATTCCCGGCACATCTCTCTTTTTTTTTTTTTTTTTTTTTTTTTTTTTTTGAGGTTTAACGACCATTGTGAGCAACTCAATGGGCTATAAGCAGTCGCCCGTCCCTAATTTAGGGTCACTGGTTCCAGGGAAGGGAGAGAGCCAGTGCCGTAAGACAAACACAACATCTATGCCTGACCAGGATTCGAACCCGGACCCCTCACGGACGAATGATCAGAGGCCAGCGCCTTAGACCACTGCGCCACCGGGGCGGCCACGGCACTTCTCTCCCAATCTTTTCCCTCTCGACATCTGCATTCTATCGCTTCTCTCTCAGTCCCGTTCTTCCTCCCCTGCTTCAGTCTCTGACATTTCCTCTTCCTCTCTCTCTGCAGTGCGGTCTGCTGCCCTTTCTCCTCTATCTTCACCTATGGAGGTGAACACACATTGGCTTTTTCTACATAATCATCTCCCTGTACCATCTCTTCTCCTCGCTATGTCCGATTTGTGCTGGGGAGGCTGATGTTTCACATGTATATCTGTTCTGCACTGTACTAATGCCGCTACTACATCTTGCGCTTACGACTGCTCAATGCTCATGTACTACCGACCTCACCTTTAGTGCATATCGCACGCTGCTCCTGTGTCCTTCTCCACCAGTTCAACTTCCGGCAGTCTGCTCTTATATTTTTGTGCTCATCAAGCACATAATATATGTGTACCATCAACAGCGTCGTACACATGCGGATCCAACCACAGTCCTTCAAGCTGGAGCTGCATTACTTTGCATTTTTTGTGACTATCTACTCTCACGTCTTCGCTTTGAGTATAGCACTGCTGTTGCTCGTAATAGTGAATCTACGTTCTTCTCCACATGGTCCCCAGCAGCCACACTTCATCTCACAGTTGGTACTACTGCCCCTGCCAACTCTTAACTCTGTGCAACCTGCGCTATTCCGACATGCTTATGTCTCCGGTCCACAGGACTTTTGACTGTTTTTAATTCTTTCATCTCATGAATGTGTATATATTTGTAAATAAGATGTAGCATTGGACTACCCTCGTCTGTATATAACCAGTCATTGTCATCATGTCCATTTCCTGAGCTCTTACCTTTATTAAAGATGTTCTGAAACCTTGTTGCTGCACTGTGTGCCATTGTCGCTCATGGAGTGCCCCGAGGAGACAAACCCATGTCTCATGAACACAGAGAATATATAAGTCAAATACAAGTTTGCAGTACAGTTCTTACTTGGTGACTAAAAAAACACCATGTTCATTACATTTACTCACTGACATATATTCAGAAATTCTATACGTCCATGTTTTTCTTATTCAGTCATTTCACCTTCACAGCCATTTTTATTTCACTCCACACCACTACCAGTCTTTTATTTCAGTTACGGTTAATGGGTTTTTTACACACCAAACTTTACTGGAAGAAACTTCAGAGCAGTGTGAGCAATATGGCTAACAAAATGATCACTTGTTGGTAATTGTTATGTTGTAATATTGCTTCTATCCTGTTCTCAGTGTAGTTTTCTTCTGTCGCATATGTTACGGTTAACCGGATGCATGTCCTATGTTTTAACTTTGCCTTAATTGTTTGAAAGAGGCAGTTGTCAGGCATATTTTTCTCAGTATCAATGTGTCACAGCCTTGCCAAAAGGCAGTTCATAATTGTGTTGCTACGCTTATGAACTGCATTTTATGTTATTGTTTGTTTTTATGTATATGTGGGTTTGGGCACCTTTATGTTTAATAAACTAGGTGTGTTTTTGCATGCTTACAGTTGTTAACCAACAACAACTGTTTATTCACTAGTATGCCAGGGCACAAATGAGTACTTTTAATAAGCACAATATGGGAATTAAAACAATGAAGTAATTAAAACACCATTTTTTAAAACTCAAATTCCTGTTGAAACACATGCTCTCTCAAGGCTTACAGGTTAATATGACAAACATTGCCAGTGTATTTTTTTCTCTTGGGACACTGGTTTGCTGAGTGCTACCCTGGGAAATTTAAAATGCCTTGTCTTATTTATGCGAGTTCCTCTTCATAGAAATGCATGCTGCTATTTTTGTCTTTGTGAACTAATAAAATATCATTTCCTAACAGTTCCACCTAAAATCTCTGTCTTATGTTTCCAATGGTAAAACTTCTTTACATATTTCATTTAATTTTGTTGCGTGCCTGGACCAAGAGTCACATCCACGGAGTAATACATGAACTATGTCAAGGTCATTTTCCCATGCAGTGATTGAAAAGTGATAATCACAGTGAAAATCGAACCCTCCTCTCTCAGAATATGCTAAGCTAGGCGAGAATGCTCTGTGGCTTGTGGCTTTATTTTTTCCACAGCCATTCTTTGGTTTTGGTGGCACGTAGTACTATTGAAAAACAAAACCTTTTGCTTTTAAATGATCATCGTCACTACATTTACGTCTGATATTACAATGCAATTTGAACTTTCCAGCACATTACGAATTTTATTCAATATTTCTAAAGATTCAATATCCGAGGTTTTGAAATTTAGATGTGGTTTTGAGTTGCCGATATACACCATGTTAAGAATTACTCGGCAAATGTAGCATTTATTTATTGCAGGTCAGACGTGCTGAACTCTGGTGAAGATAGTGATACACCGATTACTCCTGCTTTTCCACTGAATCGCAGCTTACGGTTGTATCATCAGCCATATTGACATCTAAAATATTCACACAAGCTGTAATGCATCAAGAAAGTGAAATATCAGTAGAAAGTGCTGCAGTGTCAACTCCTGAAATAACTGTAGTTTTCAAAGAAAATTACAAAGGGAATCCTTTGCCATCTAGCATTTGTTAACCAGCAGGCTAGACTTTTGGAAATGCACCAATACAATTGTAACTTTGGAAGAAACTTAGTTTCCCCTAAAGTTACACAAATGGGTCTTATGGTGGCTTTACATTTTGTGTGCAGTAAGAAGATTTGTGGCACATTGAGTATAATTAAGACAGACAGAGAAAAAGGATGTGACAATCAACTGGCTGTGCTAGGTGCCCCTTTCTGCTGGAAGTGATTATGACCAAGAGTATGAAAAGATGAGCACTATGGATATCAAATACATGACACGCCCCACTTTCTCTAAATGTGAAAGAACAAGGGGTAAAATAATTGAATCATGTGTGCAAGAAACCATTGAATCTTCAATTGCAGAAGAGAAAAGGCTGGCAGAAAAGAGAAATGATAAAGATGATGAAGGATTTCATTGTGTAACGGTTATCGTTGATGGTGCAAAAGAAGTTATGGCCATGGCTATTATGCCTCCAGTAGTGTTGCTGCATAATTATAGGAATGGAGACCCAAAAAATAATATTCATTGGAATTAGAAACAAAGTTTGCCTAATATGTAGAGCCGTTAATGATGGAAGAATTCCTTCCAAAGATCATTTGTGTTGGAAGAATTGAAATGGACCTTCTAACTGTGATGGAAACTGGAAAGCAACATAATTTTTATAGAAAAATGCAGTACCTGCAGATTGTTCACAATCCTCAATAGAGGAATGCCCCGTCATTTTTGACTTTTACGGAAGCTATCTTTTAGAAAATTAATCTTAACATTTTTTCCTTGAATGATATCAATGGCAAGATCCACACCCATTCATAAGGCTTGTTTTCTAAGCGTTTCAGTACTTTATTTAAATAATGGCACCGCAGCTCTAAATAACGAACGAAAGAGCCCTCCAAGTCCATACTATTTCTGCAGTGGTACTCCTGGATAGTAGACTATTCCTTTTCTAGTTTGGCTGACCTAATAGTCCTTGAACTGTTTCCTGCTGCTGTGGTATGGTTGGCACATGATTACAGATGCTTGAAATGTAAATGAAGTTTGACGATTGATCTCCCTTGTTCAAATGGCACTAATAGTACAGCAGATAGGTGAAATATTTGTAAGATTTGTGTTATTGATGATAGAAGCATGCAACTTAGGGCACATATACTACATATATGAAGGTTTAATTTCGGCTATGAGGCCATCTCAGATTTCCCCTATTACATTAATGGCGGACATTCAAAATGGCTGCCTCTGAAATTAATTTATCTGCTCCTTCGTATTGTTATTTGATGATGTTAATGCCGTATTATATGTGATTTTGCATGAAAATTGAATTGATGTTATAAATGTGTGTGCATGTCAGCATTATATTTTCATAATATGACCATTTTTTTCTCAGATGAAGCAGTAAGAAGAAAAAGAAGATAAAAATATGGATAAAGTACATAAGCTGATGAATCCGTTCAATACTGATACATCTAGACAGTTCAAAGAAACAGAGTGGAACAAGTGTTTTATCTGCCAAGAAGACAAGTCAGAGGCTCTTTCTGTGTCCAGCAGACAGTAAACATGATACAAAGGGAGCTGGCTATAAGACAATTTCTGATCTACTTGTGGGGATTAGTAATGCAGGGTGTTTACCAAGGACAATAAATCTGGCCTGTCTGGATGATGCAGGAGGTATTGAGGCAACATTGGTACGACATAAAGCTTGGTTTTACGAATCATGCAGATTGCAGTTCAATAAAACAAAACTTCAAAGAGCTGAGAAAAGGAAGATAGAACCAGCAGATAATGCAAATAGTTCTACGAAATTCACCTGCCAGAATGTTGAAGGAAAAAGTTCAGCTAATTCGAAAGCAATTTGCTTTTTTTGTGAACTGCCTGCTCAAGCTGGAAGTTCATTATGTACTGCATCTACATTCGGCCCAGATGCTCGTGTTTGTCACTGTGCCCTTAATCTGGAGGACAGGCCTCTGCTTGCGAAACTGAGTGTCAGTGATCTTACTACACAAAATGCCATGTTCCATATTCAATGTCTCGTATCATTATATAACAGAGCAAGGGACAAAAAAAAAAAAAAAAACACAAGAAACTGAGATAGAACAAATTAACCATGGTATTGCATTTGCAGAACTTATATCATACATTGAAGATGCTCGTAGTGACAATGAAATTGCACCCATATTTAAACTTGTTGATCTATGCAATCTGAACAGCAATAGGATGAAACAACTAGGGCAGTGATCTTTCAGGATGCATACATTCCACAAAACTAAAACAGTAATTGCATACTTTCCTGACGTGGAAGCACATAAGCAAGGCCGAGATATGATGTTAATATTTAATACTGACTCTGGATTATCTCTGAAGAAAGCTTGTGAATATGATGCAGATAGTGACGCTGAGATGGCCCACTTAGTTGAAGAATTTAATTCTACTAAGATGAAGAGATGGGAAAAAGATGAGAGTCACTACGAGGCTAACAAGCATTCACAGATGGCATTTGCAAAATATGTCAAGTCTCTTACTCATGCAATGCAAGATATGGGAAATGGGAAACCCATTCAGTGAAAACAGCTCTGATCTTCTGGTACTTGACAGCAGAAGTATCGTACACACAGCAGTTGCAGACACATTTTTAAATATTGAAAAAATTGGAGTTTAACAGTATGAGTTATATGTCAGCGAGAGGCTTATTAATAAAACTAAACCTATCTCAGATCCTATTAAGCGGAATAACCTCTACCTCTTCAGCCGTCCTCCAGTTCGTGAAAACTCTAATAAACAGTTACAGTTGACATCACTGAAGAATGACTGCTCATTATTCTCTAGATTGTACATTGCATCACAGATACGTAATGGAGATTTGGATGAGTTCTTTAGACACAAAAACCAAGCCTATCCTCCAGCACTGTTGAAGTTGGGGAGTCTAAGAACCTGAACGAAGTCTGATTTATTGACTTGCCTTGAAGAACTCGCACCCGGAAAAAGCACTACTACCAAACCAACAGTAGAAATTTCCATCATTGACAGTGCTACAATTGTCAACATGCTGCGACCAGGATTTGCAAAAACATTTGAAGATTATGCCAGCAGTACTGTGTTCATAATCTTTAATATGTAAGAAGGCTAGATATCATCTGGGACGTGTACGTGCCTGACAGCTTGAAGAGTGACACACACAGCAAAAGGTGTTCGAAAACGTGTTGAACCAAAAAGTCCACTTCCTAAAAACTGGCAGGAGTTTCTCCGGGTCGATGAAAATAAGACTGAATTGTTCTCTTTCTTGGCTACAACCTTAGCAGCTAATACATGGACAAGCAGGTGATTACCACAAATGGTACCAATGTTCTTGCTATAAATCGTCAAGATATCTTAGGACTGGCTCCATGCACACACAAAGAAGCAGACACTCGAATCCTACTTTATTTATGTGATGATGTGCAGCAAGGATATGACAAAGCTGAAATACGCACTGTGGACACCGATATTGTAGTTCTAGCCATCACATCAGCACAACGTCTAAACATTGGGGAACTATGGGTTGCTTTTGGAGTTGGAAAGAATTACCGGATCTTTGCCGCGCATGACCTTTGGGTCGTGATCGTTGTACTGCCATACCATTGTTTCACGCAATAACTGGGTGCGACACTGTATCCTTTGGAGGAAGAGGCAAAAGGACTGCATGGGACACCTGGAACGCATATCAAGATATCACCGCGACTTTTTGTACATTGGCTGACAGACCTACTCAGCAGACTGTACAAGAAATGCTGAAACCATTGGAGAGATTTATAGTTTTGCTATATGAGCCTACTAGCAGCGACGAATGTGTTAATGAGACAAGAAAACACCTGTTTACTCAGAATGGTAGAGCAATTGACAATCTGCCTCTTTCGCAAGATGCTCTCATTCAGCATACAAAGAGAGCTGTCTACCAGGCTGGTTACTGCTGGGCCCAAATGATGGCCGCAACCCCATTGTTCTCGTCGCCAGGTGATTGGGGTTAGAAGAAGAAGGACAAAGGTGGATGGGAAATACAACCCTACCAGAGGCTTCGAAGCATGCAGGGAACTTATATGATGTGGCTGCATGAAAGGCTGCACACGACAGTGCAAGTGTAGGAAGGCTGCCCTACAGTGTACGGCTCTTCGTACTTGTGGCACTCTTTGTACTGAGTGAAATAAAGGGGGTTCTTACAAAAAATGTGTTCATTGCATTAAAATCAGTTATATAAGACAAAATATCCAATATCAGTATTCCCATGAAATAAACATCCATCAAAATGTTTATAAATATAATATAAATAAATATATTATAAATAAAATATGGTATACATTATTGAAAATAAAATGTCATTATCTACCATTAGGCTTTATTTTTACTTCTAAAATGTACTATAGGCATTTCATGACAAGTAAATGATTGAACATGAATATCTACAGTAATTAAGAAACAAAAACAACAATTACTCGTCATTTTTAATGGCTGTCAATTTTGTTAAAGGAAAAATCTGAGATGGCCTCATAGCCAAAATTAAACCTTCATATTTGTAGTATATGTGCCCCAAGTTGCATGCTTCTATCACCAAAGGCACAATTATTCCACCTATCTGCAGTACTATAAATGGCCTATGAGATTCCTTATAACAATTTCGATGATTTGGAAATATTTTCTTGCAAGAGGCAAATCATGCGATCTGCCAAACAAGGCGCTGACCATATGTCTCAGTCTTCATCGCTCACACGTGAAGGAGAGAGGCATACATGTCCCACAGGCTGCAGTTCCACAACATCGCTGTAAACGTACAACAGGCATGCCATGCTACTCACACGTACACCCTTGCCACTTGCTGTGGTGACTGGATGAAGTGCCAAAAAACGCTTCTTCCATAGACCCCATTACGGAAGAATCGCACTTTTCTCACTACTCACCTCACCCACCTCATTCATGTAATTCTTCAAAAATAAAATCACTTTCTTCCCACTAACATGGCTACATGTCAGCTAAGTTTCATTATGTTTTGTTTATTGTTCAGTAGTGTGGCACTTTCTATGTCAAGCAGTGTACTAAGGGCCGCAAAATCAATCTTAGCCTAGGGACACGAAATTGTTAAGGCATAGCCTGCACATGGAGAGAAAAGTTACTTACTCAATTCAAATGACCAGACTGCATGCACTTACTTGTGTCATGGAATTTTGTTATGTACTTTTGCATGAGAGTAGCAGTGTTGTAAACCACTTTCTCGTACCAAATACACTCCCTGCCTCAAAGTCTACCAATTCGCTTTCCTGAGATATCAGCTCATTGACGAATTATGTTCTTCGGCTTGGTGAAGACTGGTTTTGCTGGAAAGAACAAGTTCTCAACTCACAATGGTGGAAGTTTAGTATGCATCTGATGGAGAAGGAATTTTTTTTATTTTACAACATATTCTTTATCTTAAAGACTACAGTCATACAGCAGTGGCCACAATTGCTGACACTTTTTGAAAACTTCATGTTTTGCAACATTGCAGGTTTATAGGAAATGTTTTATGTTTCACTAAATGCAAATGTTTGTATATCAATTGAAAGAAAATTTAATGCTCAATTCAATACAGAAAACAGAATTCAAATAGAGTAAAACCTCTAAAATTTGGAATCAACGGGACTGGACGAGTGCCGGATTTATGAAAATTCCAGATTTCTGAAGCTATCCAAAAATTGCGTAACGGGAATTACGTAAAGCACGTACTTACATGTAACAGGTCATTTTTCCTAAAATTTTGCACGTCTACGCCTTATAAAAATCCAGAGGGCGCACTGCCGATCATATTCTTCGCAATTTGCAAAAACTAACAAAAAATCGTTTTGGCGAGGGGAAAAAAAAATTGGCGAAAATATTGACGATTACCTTTTTGTACTATTTATTATAAAACTCTGTCAAGAAAATTGAATTTTAGCGAATGGTTAGGCAAAAACTTGAAAAAAGCCAGAACAACCTAAGGCTGGGCGATGTATCGATACATCGCGAAAACCTGATGTGAAATTTACATCGATGTTGCGGTTTTTCAACCGGCAAAACTACGACACATCGTGAAGGCAATTACCGTGATGCATCATGGAGCCCGATGTGCATGTCATTACACGCATTACACGATCGAATCCATATACTGCCACCATCAAGCAAAGAGGCCGCCCCGGTGGCGTAGTGGTCTAAGCGATGGCCTCTGATCATTCGTCCAAAAGGGGTCCGGGTTCGAATCCCAGTAAGATATGGATGTTGTGTATGTCTTACGGCACTGGATCTCTCCCTTCCCTGGAACCAGAGGCCTTAAATTAGGGACGGGTGACTGCTAATAGCTCATTGAGTTGTTCACAGTGGTCGTTAAACTTCAAATAAAAAATAAAACACAGATCGTCACACGCTTGACACGCATTTCAAATGTACACACCAATTCGCCGCCTCATTGATCCGCGTCACTTCAGCGGAGCCCAACAAGATGACAAATTTGAGAAATCTCCCGATGTTACATGTTGGTAGCTATCGGCAACTTGCAGGCTGAGATCGGATGATCTCGCGATGTGTTGTCGAGACGGCACATCGGGAGATTTCCATAGTTATTCGTGAAACATCGGATGTTCTCACGAAAACGAAATCAGAAAAGTGACGGATTTCTGAAGTTGCCAGTTTTCTGGATGCCGGATTTGAGGTTTTACTGTATTTGCAGTACAAAGTTATTCTGCGAAAACTGCAATCATGATAAATCTACAGTACAATCCAATAAAATGATATCAGATACATACGGTCGCAATGCACCATTAGTATTTAGCAGGGTAGCCTTTATTGTTTAAACAGCAACACAGCATTGCGCCAAGCGTTTGAACTCTGCCTTCACTATTACGTGGTGCCAAGAAGCACAGTTATAGATAGCCTCAATTAATTGCTTTTTATTTGATGGATACCTCATTCGTACAAGGTTTTTCAAACGATGCGACAATGTTAGGTCAGGGCTGTTTCCTCGCCATGTCAACAATGGAATTCCCTTTGCTTTGAACCACTGTTTGCATATTTGTGATGTGGCAAGAAGCTGAATCCTACTGAAAAAGAAATGGTGCATTTTCGGAAAAGAGATCCCTGATGGAAGATAGCAGTTTTGGTTTCATGATGCTGTCGATTACATGAAGGCCGCCAACAGCATCCACTGCCGTACAGTACAGTTTTCCCCTGATTTTACATCATGCTAATCTCATATATTTGCCGACTGTGATTTTTGAGGGTTGGGGGAGAGGCTCGAGACTCTCACCCCTTCAGACTAGTCCTGCATGATGCAGAAACACATCACGAGACTTATGCGGTTTGACTTCTTATCTCTGAGATTGTGAGTAGGTCAAATAGAAAAGGTTAGCATCCACATACGGATGCTAAACTTGTATGTATGTAGTCAGCATTGGGAGTCTGGAGTGTTCATCGATTAATTATTTTCTTTATCATACTTTATTTTCGTAAGAGAATGGTAAGGGTGTTTTTTTAGAAATAAATATTTCGTTTTTTTTTTCTAAAATTAATGTTGAGTCATTCTTTTGAGTTATTTCGTTTTGTATTATTTCAGTTTTCCTTTTTCAAAAAAGTTCAATACGTGAATAAATAAGGCGAACGTTTTATGCTTATAATGAAATGCATCTATGGCACCTATTGAGATGGAATTTAACACCCGGAAGTTCATCAAAAACTGATAGCAGATTTAATTTTGGTCGGAATTGAGGAACTCGTACTGTCCATTTGCTTTCAATTCTTTTATATCATTCAAAATCTATAAGCCCTATTGCCATGAAGTTAATATTGTGAACATTTATCGAAAAGAGATGGGATGATTTGAATTTTGTTGAGATCTGGAAACCGGCGGTTGTAGCGTCACATGGCATATGACCATGCTGCCACGGAAAAGAAAAGATGTATGCATACTAGTTAGTAAGCAGGACGAATTGGGTCTATCTTCCCCTACTTTACCTGTCGAGCCTAATCCAGATGTCAGAGCAAAACGTATACAGCAGTGATGAGCAGCTCATAAGTACCGAATTTCGCACGAAGGTAGGTATCACTCTGTCAGGATCTTGACCAGTTTTGAGCCTAGCTTGTAAAAGAAGAGACGGTGTCTAAAAAGGTTTTCACACTCGAAGTCCAAGAAATTTTACCACTCTCGACAATGATATCATAATTGCGGAACTTATCGGCGCCGGTCATCGGATAACAATTTGCAAACTCTAACAGGAGATTGGAAGCTATGCCCGGGGCATTGAAAAAAACATTATAGCATTGTGTTATTCAATATTTTAGAATATAATTCTTAGTTTATGATTGAACGTCCGTGATATTTCACGATTTGTACTTTTATGCACCTTTCGAAAATGCGTTGGATGTACCTCCGTTTCCTGGAACGAGTTCGGACACAAAGAAAATTAAACAACAAAAAAATCTGGTTTCTGACTTATTACATAGAATATTTTTGTAAGCACTTTGTTATCACGCAAGCATTTGGTTGTAATTTGGTATTAAAATTTTCCACAAAGAAACACTTGAAAGTGTGTCAGTTTTCCAAGTTTCAAATTATGTGTGACAATTTTCCAAGGTTTCCGAAGACAGGAAGTTCTTTCGTTTGTCTGCATTTTCAAGCTGGTTCATACAAACCATCTGGTCTTTATGATTAAATTCAGGTTATGATTTTAATATTTGATGTATATGAAAAGCTAATGAAAACTAACTAAGAGAATACAGTAATTTAGCCCTTCGGTATTTGTAAGGCACTTCGGTAGGCAGGCGGCTACTTTGACAGATTTTATGTTGCAGTTTTAACATATGTCTACGAAAGGGGGGAGGGCGTACACGAACTCATCTTCCATGATCAACTAGGGAGTAGGGGTGGGGGGCAGAGACCACCGCAACGGGGTTCGGACAACTAACTGGCCACAAATGCTTGAAAATTCAGACAAACAAAAGAACTTCCTGTTGTTGGGAACCTCATAAAACTGCCACACATTCAAGTGTTTCTTGGTGGAAAAGCAATTTGTGCAAGACTCCTCATTAAAAACCATTGGGCAGTTTTCCAAGTTGCTGAAGGATGTATGGCACATCTTCATCCGGCATGATTTACACCTGGAAAATCCTGGGTTCAGAATAATGTCCACTGGATAACTGACCACAAGAGACTGGAACTACTGCATTTTGAGACCTATAAAACTTATTCTGCGCAGATATAGTACTGAGTTATCTCATCTAATATAACACATAACACAGCGAACAGGGTCAGATTTTTAAGCACACCATTCATGGATCAGCACATTTCTAATTAAGCAAAAAAAGTGATATGCTTTCCAAGACTGACCCTTTACATGAAGTGAATAATATTAGTAAACATGCAGAAAATGGTAGCAACTTAAAATTGGACAGGACCGACCAGCTTGTCATTATGGATGCTACAGAGTATGCCATCAAAACATATAATTTTACAGGGTTTGAATTTTCTGGTGGTCAGGGACCAGAGGAAAATACTCAGACCACCAACATGCCCAAATCAGGTGGTCCCTTTGACCAGTAGTTTTTTTTTTTTTCTTGGGGCAGCACCAATTTTTGGAGGAGTACCAGATTTTTAATGGTACTCCTCCAAAAATTGGTGATTAATATCGCATGCGTTCAATTTCATGAAGCACCACCTGGAAGGGACCAAACGAGTGTTGCAGGATGTCACAGTAAAGCCTGAATGGGAGCTATAGCGGGGACAGCGACTTCGAGGATGAGGTTGGGGGGGGGGGGGGGATCTGGCTCGACTTGGAGTGACAATAAACTCTTTACATGAAGTGAAAAATATTCATAAATGTGCAGAAAAAAGTGGCACCTTAAAATCAGACAAGACTGACCAGTAGACTGCCACCCAAATGTATAAAGAAAATATTTTCTTCCATTTTCGTTGGTCACGCCAACTTATTTTCTTCATTTCTACTTAAAATTAATTTTCCCAGAGTTTCTTTGGTGTACCCCAAAATCTACTGGTAGCTCAAAGCAGGGGTGCAGAAAATGTTCAGGGCCCAATATTTCCCCAGAACACTTTTTTTTTGTCTGAAATTTCCCCCAAAACTGTAAAGCGGATTTTTATAGAAGTTAGAAGTTTAGACGATTATTAGAGTACATGTCAATGATCAAGAACTATCTTTAAAGCCTATTACTTAAAAACTTGAAAAAAAACAACTAATATTTATTCAATGAATAACTTTTTTTTCAAGAAAAAAATTGTACTTTTTTTTTTTTTTTTGCACGAAAGATTTAGTGCTCCAGGTGAATCTCTCCCCTTTAGCAGGTGAAAGTTTCAGGCAAGACAGGAAGAGGCGAATCAAGAATTCTTTCCTCGCCTACAATGGCGGAACTCATTAACTTTCGATGTATGAAGAATAGGCGAATCAAGAAGTAACCCGGGGCAGAGAGGCTGAAAAATAAACAGCTAAAAATTCTGTAATTAACTGTAATTTATTTCATTCTAGCATTCCGGGCATCTAATTGTGCCAGATTATTTTACTGAATGAAATTTAAATTTGACTTAAATCCTTTGCAAAATGCATGGGTCATTCGCTTTAAAATATCCAGAACCCCCAATAATTTTTCAAATCGGCGCCTATGACATATCCACTGCCATTATTTTTTTTTTTCTATTGTAGGTTTAACAATCACCTAGAGCAACTCAGTGGGCTATAAGCAGTCGCCCGTCCCTAATTTAGGGCCACTGGTTCCAGGGAAGGGCGAGAGTCAGCCGCCATGAGACAAACACAACATCCATGCCTCACCAGGATTCGAACCCAGACCCATCTCGGACAAATGATAAGAAGCCATCGCTTAGACCACTGTGCCACCGGGGTGGCCCATTAGTTTCGGAAACGTTTATTAGTGTGACTAGTGGTTCCCTCGTACTTTTTACTCACGCCATGCTGTCTCCGCCTTGGCATTAGTAAAGTCGTTTAGGCTCGGTGAATCATTTGCGAGCAGCAGTTCGCAGCACGTCACAGCCCTCGTAACCTCTTGTATTATTACTACCATTATTTTACCCCTGGGCAAAATTTTCCCTAGAGCTGCCTTAATTTCCCCCGAACCTTCTTCACGCGTTCAGGCATATTCTGCACCCCTAGCTCAAAGGCCCTCTTACTACTGTCCTATTTTTAAGAGACCTTAAAAGTTAGGAATGCAAGCTGTTGAACTCTAATTCTCCCACAGTACAACAGATGGCACTGCTTGTCGATACATAGAACTATTCTTTAGTCCTTTTTCATCTTCCCTTTCGGATGCAATCTAGCGAAAGCGCCTATTAAGTTAGCAATGCTGGTTGCATTGTCAAGCTAACGTCGCAAGTTCTTCAAAAACCAGGTGAGCTCTAATAACTTATTATTTCTCGAAATAAATTAAATACAGTATCTGGTAAAAATGGCAGCTACTACAAATACTGATAAATCTAAGAAAAAAAAATTGTTTCATATAAATGTGCAGTCTGTTCTGTTGTTTGGAAGAGTAACACTTGATATGTGTTTGTGATTTCTCAGATATGTTTTTTACATTTTTGCTGAATAGGCCTATTTAATAATGTCAGATTATCATAGTTCTGAACGAATTAAGTGTGTGGACTATATTAGAAGACAAAAAAACTGCATACAAAAGTAACAGTGTGAGGTTATGTGGTGTTGGTGATTTAGCTGATTCAATTCAAAGGATTGTAGGTAGGTCTGTTATTGTAAAAAGTAATGACAGTTTGTGTAGTAATTGTGTTGTTTTTTATAAAAAAAAATTTGGGGAACTTACAAATGAACCTGAACAAGAAATTTAATCTGATGAACCTTTTATTGCAAGTGAGGAGATTGTAAATGCTGTCAACAAAAGTATTAACATTCTTTATGTAAATATGTCACCATTGAAATCCCCTTCACAAGTTAGGCCTGAGAGGAGGCAAAGTTATGTAAAAAGAAAAAAGTTGAAATTAGAGGAAGTACTAGTAACTGCATCTGTGAAGAAATTAGAAGAAGTGTATAGTGTCAATGATGACATTTCAAGTGAACCTTCTGCTGAAAAACCTGACTGTTATACTTGCAATCAGTGGTTTTTTAACATTAACACAGCTCTTCAAAATTCTAAATACAATGAAAAAGTGCAATTGTTGACACTGTTACCACATACTTTTTACTAAAACACAACTGGAGGCAAAGTTACCTTCAGTATCAAAGTACATCATAGATAAGTCACGTAGTGTTAAAAAAGAAAAAGGAATTTATGCTAAACCTGATCCCTACAGTGGACATCCATTGTCTGCAGATACTAAGGCAATTGCTTTGTCATACTACCTAGATGACAGCAAAGACTGCACAAGAGAGAGTCCAAACAAAAAAGATGTTGTGTTAAAGATGGTAATGGTGAGAAAGTTAAAAAGGCAAAAAGATTTATGACAAGATCAATCAAAGAGACATACAGTATATTGAGAAAGGAAAACGAAGGAATAAAAAATTGGACTTTCAAAATTTTATTCACTATGTCCAAAGTGGGTGAAAATTCAACCTATACAAGCAGTTTGTACTTGCATTTACTGTAGTAATCTTACACTAATAAGCATAGCTCTCCAAAATGTAACTAATGAAAAGTATACTGAAGAGGCTCTTTTACTTAAGTGTTTGTGTAACAAAACAGACAATGAAGATTGTTGGCTCCAAATGTGTGGTGACTGTCTCGGTACAGATGCACTGACAGCTGATACTCTTGGCTTGTTGAATGAAGAAGTTACATATGCTATTTGGGAACGTAATGACCTTATAAAGAAAACTGTACCTACTGAAAGGTTCCTCGAAGATGCTAGACATTGGATTAATAAAGCAATTCCTCATAATTATATCCAAAAAATCCAGACAGAAGGAATAGCCAAAGCTAAAATCTATGTGAAAGGGAGTTCTGTGTGTGTTTTACATTTTGATTTAGCAGAGAACTGGTCAGTTATATTGCCTGATGGGATACAAAGCTATCACTGGCAAAATGTACAAATCTCATTGTTTACATGTGTTGCACAAATTGGTCAAGTGAAAGAAAGTTTTGCAGTAGTGTCTGATGATATAACCCATGACACAGCTCATGCTCTCTGTGCCATAGGTCTTATAAAAAATGACATTTCAAAATCGTATCCATTGGAAACTAAGACCTCAGTAGTTTACGTTTCAGATGGAGCTGCCGCACATTTCAAAAATCGATACCAACTTCATGAGTTGTCTAAGGGTAATCCAACTATAGAAAGAAAGTGGATATTTTCAGCTACTGAGCATGGCAAGAGTGCATGCGATGGTATAGGTGGCATATGCAAGCACTATGCTACAAGATTTAATCTACAAAAAGAATCTGTGAAAGCCATAAGAGAAGCAGCTTCATTTGTTTGTACAATTTCAAATCTTATACGTAATACGAAAATACTACACCTCAAAAGTGAAGTTGTTCAAAAATGCAGGTCTTGTAAAGAAAAAGAATGGATCACTGTAAAGCCTGTTGTAGGATTACAATCTCAGCATTATTGGTTGGTGCAAAATAATGAAGCTTATATGGCAAGAACAATTAAACATAATGTGCAGAAAGTAGAAATAACAAGCCAAGTAAAAAACAGGTACTCTTTGAGTGATTTCATAGTAGGTCAATTTGTTGGGTGTGTATATAATGATTATTGGTGGATGGGACAGATAAAGAGCATATCTCTAGAGCTCGAAGACATTACTGTGTCGTTTATGCATCCCCATGGCCCAGCTAAAGGGTTCCAATGGCCAGAGGAATGTGTAAAGAGAGAGGATGTATGTGCAGTGCCATTAAACAATGTAGTGCTAAAGGTGAAGGAACCCACTCCCAGCAGACAATCCGCTAGACTCCACATTTTTGATACCAAGGAGCTGAACCAGATCCAACAGATCTGCAGTGTCTGAACTTTATGTAAACTTACTCTGTAATTATTTTAGTATAATGTTTATAGATCTCAGCTAACATGGAGTTGTTTACGATTATTTGTTTTAGTGTTACAGAAATCAGAAAATTGTAAAAAGACAAACAGTTCAACGAGTTCTCGGTTTTCCACATTTTCTATGTTTTTCTTTTTGTTCTTTTTTCATTATTTTTTTCTAAATGAGTAACTTAAGTTTACTTATAAAAGTGTTCAGTGGAGCTTAAAAATCAGGGTGGCTTTAAATTTTCATTGTAAAGAACAATTGTACACGTTTTTGTATTGTTTCTATTTGCGACCCGCAAATGCTGGAAAAGTGTCATTTTCAAAAAAACGTTCAAAATTTACGAGGCAAAAACACACAATTCTGCCCCCACCAATTGATAACATACTAATAGGACAACATAAGGTCAAGTTTTAAGATTTTTAAAAAATGGGGTTTTTGAGGTATTGCTACTTGAAAATAGTGCATTTTCGTACTTTTGCATATTTTGAAGTTGAATTGTATAGACTGTATATATGTTAGGCAATAAATAAAATTTGCTGTAAAACTATCATTGGTGGACTACACATTGCCATCTTTATTTATTTAAAAAAACTTTTCTTAGTGTAAGAAAAAAAATCGTTAAATGTCAGAAAAACCAAAATTTTGTACCTAAAAAGTGGATTTTTTTAATTACTAATAATTATAACATGCATATTTAAAGTATGTCAAGTTAAAAATCAATTCATTAGCTACAAAACAAAAATGAACTGAATCGCCCAAATAGTTTAAACGCAATAACATTTTTAAAATATGCCGTTTTTGACATTCCTTTCAAAAAACGCTTTTTTCACCAAATTTCAAAATGGCGCAGCAAGTGATATAAATTTTTTTGGAGCAAATCCCTTTGGAATATCTTATATCTGTAGTAGGAGTAGCTACTGTAATTTTTTGGAACAAATCTAAGGGGTCAACTGACACATGTTGGTATTCTATGCCTGAATTGAGATGGAATGGGCCATGTAATTAATTAATAATGTTTTGTTTCATTCTTTGTTGTTTTTGGAAACAGGAACATCGTAGCGCATACCGACGCTGGAGGCCAGCCATTTTCCGATAAAGTTAACTGATAATAATCATTTTAGATCAAAAAAATATTATCATAAATTGACATTTTGAATGATTTTAAAATAAAAAGTTTATTTTTCTATTAATAGTTGGAAAACTTCAACTTTGAGTTAATAAAAGTGTCAGGATTTTCCGAAAAATAAAGATATAATATCATAGTTTACAGATATCGAGAACTAGTTGACATATAATTAGTATAGTTAAATGCTTATTTTTCGGAGTATTATCAGAAACATTTATTGATGACTATTGCAATAACGGCATATCTCCACCCTTTGTGTCCGTTTTGTAAATAGGTTTTTGCGACATGCAGCGGAGACGCATTCCGGTAAAAAGATAGACACTTACTACTAAAGTTCAGGATTACCAACATTCGGTAATAAAGGCGGTTTTTTAACTGCAGATTTACGAAAGAGTGTTTTACTCACCATATGTTAAAATATGCATGTTACTGCCCTAATTTACACTTTCCAACCGTAGGTTGAAGAAGCGTATAGGCTCCAGCTTTGTCCATCTGTCCATATTCTCTAACTAATAAGCAAATAAATACTTTTTTGTATTGTGCTACAGATAGTCTCTGGATGCCATTATAAGAGCTGAGTTTAATAAAGTAATTCGCTACTTTATATCACAGTATGGACGACTCCGTTCTACAGTTTTATGCTCGTCGATATTGAGATGTGTTCTTTTTACCTATGTGTGTTGAGGTTACGAGCTCACACGCCTTCTACTATCATTTTCCCAACACACTTGAGATACTCTCAATGTTGTCAGAGCACTACGATCCTGTAAACGGAGCTTTTAACATTGAACAGACTATACAATCTCGCAGGTTGTCACTCAATTACGACCAAGGCTATCTAGAAGCTTCCCACTGCTTAAGCGCAATTTTGGAGACATTAGAAATTAGTACAAGTGGTCTAGACAACTGCACAGATTTTTTAAAATAAATTTATATAAAACTGGAAGATATAGCTTCACAAAACCCAGAGGTTAAAAAGGAGTTAACAGATAATCAATGGGCTGCTACCAATGACATAAAAGATCAATATAAAACATGAAGGGAAATGTTTCTTGCGTGTGTGGATGTTCTTGTGGATTTAAGTGGGCAGAAAAGGTTAAGGGAAAGGAGGAAGACATTGATAAGTTATATCTTCCCTAAGAAAGGAAATGAAAGCACGTCCTGATTTCTGATGACATGGCAGCACGAGAAGACCTACTGATTGAGGTAAAACCCAGCAGCTCCACTGAGAGAGAAAACACAAAGTCTGGTGTGCATAAAATCATCATTCCCAATCCTTAGTGGACTTAGAAAATAGACTATTTTTGTTGATTTCAGAGAGTGGCATTTACCTAATAGTTCAAATAACCTGTAGTTACTGCAATGACTACTACCTCCCACATCTTTGTTGGCATAAAGTTAGTGCAGTCCGCCGAAAACCAAGTTTCTTTCCCATTCTTCCACGCCCCAGCACGGGATCTCACGGAGCGACGAACGAGAAGAACCTTTTGTTTTTACGCATGTGCACCTGTGAATTAACTAGGAGCCAGTCAGACTGACTACACAGAGGAGAAGCGAACTATAACAGAAATGTGTGCATAATCCATGGACTATGTCGAAATAAGTTTCCTGCAAATTATGTTTTAAATGATGTGTTTTTGTTTAGTTTGACCTACATTTGTGTCTTCTCTACCTAATAAGCAAATAAATACTTTTTTGTATTGTGCTGCACATCGTCTCTGGATGCCATTATAAGAGCCGAGTTTAATGAAGTAATTCGCTACATTATATCACAGTATGGGAGACTCCGTTCTACAGTTTTATGCTCGTCGATATTGAGATGTGTTCTTTTTACCTTTTTTACGATATTGAGATGTGTTCTTTTTACCTTTTTTACGATATTGAGATGTGTTCTTTTTAGCTTTTAACATTGAACAGACTATACAATCTCCCAGGTTGTCACTCAATTATGACCAAGGCTATCTAGAAGCTTCCTACTGCTTAAGCGCAATTTTGGAGACTTTAGAAATTAGTCCAAGTGGTCTAGACAACTGCACAGATTTTTTAAAATAAATTTATATAAAACTGGAAGATCCAGCTTCACAAAACCCAGAGGTTAAAAAGGAGTTAACAGATAATCAATGGGTTGCTACCAATGATATAAAAGATCAATATAAAACATGAAGGGAAATGTTTCTTGCATGTGTGGATGTTCTTGTGGATTTAAGTGGGCAGAAAAGGTTAAGGGAAAGGAGGAAGACATTGATAAGTTATATCTTCCCTAAGAAAGGAAATGAAAGCACGTCCTGATTTCTGATGACATGGCAGCACGAGAAGACCTACTGATTGAGGTAAAACCCAGCAGCTCCACTGAGAGAGAAAACACAAAGTCTGGTGTGCATAAAATCACCATTCCCAATCCTTAGTGGACTTAGAAAATAGACTATTTTTGTTGATTTCAGAGAGTGGCATTTACCTAATAGTTCAAAAAATCTGTAGTTACTGCAATGACTACTACCTCCCACGTCTTTGTTGGCATAAAGTTAGTGCAGTCCGCCGAAAACCAAGTTTTTCCATCCTTCCTCCACACCCCAGCACGGGATCTCACGGAGCGACGAACAAGAACCTTTTGTTTTTACGCATGTGTACCTGTGACTTAACTAGGAGCCAGTCAAACTGACTACACAGAGGAGAAGCGAACTATAACAGAAATGTGTGCGTGATCCATGGACTATGTCGAAATAAGTTTCCTGCAAATTATGTTTTAAATGATGTGTTTTTGTTTAGTTTGACCTACATTTGTGTCTTCTCTACCTAATAAGCAAATAAATACTTTTTTGTATTGTGCTGCACATCGTCTCTGGATGCCATTATAAGAGCCGAGTTTAATGAAGTAATTCGCTGGATGCCATTATAAGAGCAGAGTTTAATGAAGTAATTCATAAGAGCCGAGTTTAATGAAGTAATTCGCTACATTATAACACAGTATGGGCGACTCCGTGCTACAGTTTTACGGTCGTCGATATTGAGATGTGTTCTTTTTACCTATGTGTGTTGAGGTTACGAGCTCACACGCCTTCTACTATAATTTTCCCAACACACTTGAGATACTCTCAATGTTGTCAGAGCACTACGATCCTGTAAACGGAGCTTTTAACATTGAACAGACTATACAATCTCGCAGGTTGTCACTCAATTACGACCAAGGCTATCTAGAAGCTTCCTACTGCTTAAGCGCAATTTTGGAGACATTAGAAATTAGTACAAGTGGTCTAGACAACTGCACAGATTTTTTAAAATAAATTTATATAAAACTGGAAGATCCAGCTTCACAAAACCCAGAGGTTAAAAAGGAGTTAACAGATAATCAATGGGTTGCTACCAATGACATAAAAGATCAATATAAATCATGAAGGGAAATGTTTCTTGCGTGTGTGGATGTTCTTGTGGATTTAAGTGGGCAGAAAAGGTTAAGGGAAAGGAGGAAGACATTCATAAGTTATATCTTCCCTAAGAAAGGAAATGAAAGCACGTCCTGATTTCTGATGACATGGCAGCAAGAGAAGACCTACTGATTGAGGTAAAACCCAGCAGCTCCACTGAGAGAGAAAACACAAAGTCTGATGTGCATAAAATAATCATTCCCAATCCTTAGTGGACTTAGAAAATAGACTATTTTTGTTGATTTCAGAGAGTGGCATTTACCTAATAGTTCAAATAATCTGTAGTTACTGCAATGACTACTACCTCCCACGTCTTTGTTGGCATAAAGTTAGTGCAGTCTGCCGAAAACCAAGTTTTTCCCCCTTCTCCCACACCCCAGCACGGGATCTCACGGAGCGACGAACGAGAAGAACCTTTTGTTTTTACGCATGTGTACCTGTGACTTAACTAGGAGCCAGTCAGACTGACTACACAGAGGAGAAGCGAACTATAACAGAAATGTGTGCGTAATCCATGGACTATGTCGAAAAATGTTTCCTGCAAATTATGTTTTAAATGAGGAGTTTTTGTTTAGTTTGACCTACATTTGTGTCTTCTCTACCTAATAAGCAAATAAATACTTTTTTGTATTGTGCTGCACATCGTCTCTGGATGCCATTATAAGAGCCGAGTTTAATGAAGTAATTCGCTGGATGCCATTATAAGAGCAGAGTTTAATGAAGTAATTCATAAGGGCCGAGTTTAATGAAGTAATTCGCTACATTATATCACAGTATGGGCGACTCCGTTCCACAGTTTTATGCTCGTCGATATTGAGATGTGTTCTTTTTACCTATGTGTGTTGAGGTTAAGAGCTCACACGCCTTCTACTATCATTTTCCCAACACACTTGAGATACTCTCAATGTTGTCAGAGCACTACGATCCTGTAAACGGAGCTTTTAACATTGAACAGACTATACAATCTCGCAGGTTGTCACTCAATTACGACCAAGGCTATCTAGAAGCTTCCTACTGCTTAAGCGCAATTTTGGAGACATTAGAAATTAGTACAAGTGGTCTAGACAACTGCACAGATTTTTTAAAATAAATTTATATAAAACTGGAAGATCCAGCTTCACAAAACCCAGAGGTTAAAAAGGAGTTAACAGATAATCAATGGGTTGCTACCAATGACATAAAAGATCAATATAAACCACGAAGGGAAATGTTTCTTGCATGCGTGGATGTTCTTGTGGATTTAAGTGGGCAGAAAAAGTGAAGGGAAAGGAGGAAGACATTGATAAGTTATATCTTCCCTAAGAAAGGAAATGAAAGCACGTCCTGATTTCTGATAACATGGCAGCACGAGAAGACCTACTGATTGAGGTAAAACCCAGCAGCTCAACTGAGAGAGAAAACACAAAGTCTGGTGTGCATAAAATCATCATTCCCAATCCTTAGCGGACTTAGAAAATAGACTATTTTTGTTGATTTCAGAGAGTGGCATTTACCTAATAGTTCAAATAATCTGTAGTTACCGCAATGACTACTACCTCCCACGTCTTTGTTGGCATAAAGTTAGTGCAGTCCGCCGAAAACCAAGTTCTTTTCCATCCTTCTTCCACGCCCCAGCACGGGATCTCGCGGAGCGACGAACGAGAAGAACCTTTTGTTTTTACGCATGTGTACCTGTGACTTAACTAGGAGCCAGTCAGACTGACTACACAGAGGAGAAGCGAACTATAACAGAAATGTGTGCGTAATCCATGGACTATGTCGAAAAATGTTTCCTGCAAATTATGTTTTAAATGAGGTGTTTTTGTTTAGTTTGACCTACATTTGTGTCTTCTCTACCTAATAAGCAAATAAATACTTTTTTGTATTGTGCTGCACATCGTCTCTGGATGCCATTATAAGAGCAGAGTTTAATGAAGTAATTCATAAGAGTCGAGTTTAATGAAGTAATTCGCTACATTATAACACAGTATGGGCGACTCCGTTCTACAGTTTTATGGTCGTCGATATTGAGATGTGTTCTTTTTACCTATGTGTGTTGAGGTTACGAGCTCACACGCCTTCTACTATCATTTTCCCAACACACTTGAGATACTCTCAATGTTGTCAGAGCACTATGATCCTGTAAACAGAGCTTTTAACATTGAACAGACTATACAATCTCGCAGGTTGTCACTCAATTATGACCAAGGCTATCTAGAAGCTTCCTACTGCTTAAGCGCAATTTTGGAGACTTTAGAAATCAGTCCAAGTGGTCTAGACAACTGCACAGATTTTTTAAAATAAATTTATATAAAACTGGAAGATCCAGCTTCACAAAACCCAGAGGTTAAAAAGGAGTTAACAGATAATCAATGGGTTGCTACCAATAATATAAAAGATCAATATAAACCATGAAGGGAAATGTTTCTTGCGTGTGTGGCTGTTCTTGTGGATTTGAGTGGGCAGAAAAGGTTAAGGGAAAGGAGGAAGACATTGATAAGTTATATCTTCCCTAAGAAAGGAAATGAAAGCACGTCCTGATTTCTGATGACATGGCAGCACGAGAAGACCTACTGATTGAGGTAAAACAAAGCAGCTCCACTGAGAGAGAAAACACAAAGTCTGGTGTGCATAAAATCATCATTCCCAATCCTTAGTGGACTTAGAAAATAGACTATTTTTGTTGATTTCAGAGAGTGGCATTTACCTAATAGTTCAAATAACCTGTAGTTACTGCAATGACTACTACCTCCCACATCTTTGTTGGCATAAAGTTAGTGCAGTCCGCCGAAAACCAAGTTTCTTTCCCATTCTTCCTATACGCCCCAGCACGGGATCTCACGGAGCGACGAACGAGAAGAACCTTTTGTTTTTACGCATGTGCACCTGTGAATTATCTAGGAGCCAGTCAGACTGACTACACAGAGGAGAAGCGAACTATAACAGAAATGTGTGCATAATCCATGGACTATGTCGAAATAAGTTTCCTGCAAATTATGTTTTAAATGATGTGTTTTTGTTTAGTTTGACCTACATTTGTGTCTTCTCTACCTAATAAGCAAATAAATACTTTTTTGTATTGTGCTGCACATCGTCTCTGGATGCCATTATAAGAGCCGAGTTTAATGAAGTAATTCATAAGAGCCGAGTTTAATGAAGTAATTCGCTACATTATATCACAGTATGGGAGACTCTGTTCTACAGTTTTATGCTCGTCGATATTGAGATGTGTTCTTTTTATTTATGTGTGTTGAGGTTACGAGCTCACACGCCTTCTACTATCATTTTCCCAACACACTTGAGATACTCTCAATGTTGTCAGAGCACTACGATCCTGTAAACGGAGCTTTTAACATTGAACAGACTATACAATCTCCCAGGTTGTCACTCAATTATGACCAAGGCTATCTAGAAGCTTCCTACTGCCTAAGCGCAATTTTGGAGACTTTAGAAATTAGTCCAAGTGGTCTAGACAACTGCACAGATTTTTTAAAATAAATTTATATAAAACTGGAAGATCCAGCTTCACAAAACCCAGAGGTTAAAAAGGAGTTAACAGATAATCAATGGGTTGCTACCAATGATATAAAAGATCAATATAAAACATGAAGGGAAACGTTTCTTGCATGTGTGGATGTTCTTGTGGATTTAAGTGGGCAGAAAAGGTTAAGGGAAAGGAGGAAGACATTGATAAGTTATATCTTCCCTAAGAAAGGAAATGAAAGCACGTCCTGATTTCTGATGACATGGCAGCACGAGAAGACCTACTGATTGAGGTAAAACCCAGCAGCTCCACTGAGAAAGAAAACACAAAGTCTGGTGTGCATAAAATCATCATTCCCAATCCTTAGTGGACTTAGAAAATAGACTATTTTTGTTGATTTCAGAGAGTGGCATTTACCTAATAGTTCAAATAACCTGTAGTTACTGCAATGACTACTACCTCCCACATCTTTGTTGGCATAAAGTTAGTGCAGTCCGCCGAAAACCAAGTTTCTTTCCCATTCTTCCACGCCCCAGCACGGGATCTCACGGAGCGACGAACGAGAAGAACCTTTTGTTTTTACGCATGTGCACCTGTGAATTATCTAGGAGCCAGTCAGACTGACTACACAGAGGAGAAGCGAACTATAACAGAAATGTGTGCATAATCCATGGACTATGTCGAAATAAGTTTCCTGCAAATTATGTTTTAAATGATGTGTTTTTGTTTAGTTTGACCTACATTTGTGTCTTCTCTACCTAATAAGCAAATAAATACTTTTTTGTATTGTGCTGCACATTGTCTCTGGATGCCATTATAAGAGCCGAGTTTAATGAAGTAATTCGCTGGATGCCATTATAAGAGCAGAGTTTAATGAAGTAATTCATAAGAGCCGAGTTTAATGAAGTAATTCGCTACATTATATCACAGTATGGGCGACTCCGTTCTACAGTTTTATGGTCGTCGATATTGAGATGTGTTCTTTTTACCTATGTGTGTTGAGGTTAAGAGCTCACACACCTTCTACTATCATTTTCCCAACACACTTGAGATACTCTCAATGTTGTCAGAGCACTACGATCCCGTAAACGGAGCTTTTAACATTGAACAGACTATACAATCTCGCAGGTTGTCACTCAATTACGACCAAGGCTATCTAGAAGCTTCCTACTGCTTAAGCGCAATTTTGGAGACTTTAGAAATCAGTCCAAGTGGTCTAGACAACTGCACAGATTTTTTAAAATAAATTTATATAAAACTGGAAGATCCAGCTTCACAAAACCCAGAGGTTAAAAAGGAGTTAACAGATAATCAATGGGTTGCTACCAATAACATAAAAGATCAATATAAACCATGAAGGGAAATGTTTCTTGCGTGTGTGGCTGTTCTTGTGGATTTGAGTGGGCAGAAAAGGTTAAGGGAAAGGAGGAAGACATTGATAAGTTATATCTTCCCTAAGAAAGGAAATGAAAGCACGTCATGATTTCTGATGACATGGCAGCACGAGAAGACCTACTGATTGAGGTAAAACCCAGCAGCTCAACTGAGAGAGAAAACACAAAGTCTGGCGTGCATAAAATCATCATTCCCAATCCTTAGCGGACTTAGAAAATAGACTATTTTTGTTGATTTCAGAGAGTGGCATTTACCTAATAGTTCAAATAATCTGTAGTTACTGCAATGACTACTACCTCCCACGTCTTTGTTGGCATAAAGTTAGTGCAGTCCGCCGAAAACCAAGTTTTTCCCCCCTTCTCCCACACCCCAGCACGGGATCTCACGGAGCGACGAACAAGAACCTTTTGTTTTTACGCATGTGTACCTGTGACTTAACTAGGAGCCAGTCAGACTGACTACACAGAGGAGAAGCGAACTATAACAGAAATGTGTGCGTAATCCATGGACTATGTCGAAAAATGTTTCCTGCAAATTATGTTTTAAATGAGGAGTTTTTGTTTAGTTTGACCTACATTTGTGTCTTCTCTACCTAATAAGCAAATAAATACTTTTTTGTATTGTGCTGCACATCGTCTCTGGATGCCATTATAAGAGCCGAGTTTAATGAAGCAATTCGTAAGAGCCGAGTTTAATGAAGTAATTCGCTACATTATAACACAGTATGGGCGACTCCGTGCTACAGTTTTATGGTCGTCGATATTGAGATGTGTTCTTTTTAATTATGTGTGTTGAGGTTACGAGCTCACACGCCTTCTACTATCATTTTCCCAACACACTTGAGATACTCTCAATGTTGTCAGAGCACTACGATCCTGTAAACGGAGCTTTTAACATTGAACAGACTATACAATCTTGCAGGTTGTCACTCAATTATGACCAAGGCTATCTAGAAGCTTCCTACTGCTTAAGCGCAATTTTGGAGACATTAGAAATTAGTACAAGTGGTCTAGACAACTGCACAGATTTTTTAAAATAAATTTATATAAAACTGGAAGATCCAGCTTCACAAAACCCAGAGGTTAAAAAGGAGTTAACAGATAATCAATGGGTTGCTACCAATAACATAAAAGATCAATATAAACCACGAAGGGAAATGTTTCTTGCATGCGTGGATGTTCTTGTGGATTTAAGTGGGCAGAAAAGGTGAAGGGAAAGGAGGAAGACATTGATAAGTTATATCTTCCCTAAGAAAGGAAATGAAAGCACGTCATGATTTCTGATGACATGGCAGCACGAGAAGACCTACTGATTGAGGTAAAACCCAGCAGCTCAACTGAGAGAGAAAACACAAAGTCTGGTGTGCATAAAATCATCATTCCCAATCCTTAGCGGACTTAGAAAATAGACTATTTTTGTTGATTTCAGAGAGTGGCATTTACCTAATAGTTCAAATAATCTGTAGTTACCGCAATGACTACTACCTCCCACGTCTTTGTTGGCATAAAGTTAGTGCAGTCCGCCGAAAACCAAGTTCTTTTCCCCTTCTTCCACGCCCCAGCACGGGATCTCGCGGAGCGACGAACGAGAAGAACCTTTTGTTTTTACGCATGTGTACCTGTGACTTAACTAGGAGCCAGTCAGACTGACTACACAGAGGAGAAGCGAACTATAACAGAAATGTGTGCGTAATCCATGGACTATGTCGAAAAACGTTTCCTGCAAATTATGTTTTAAATTATGTGTTTTTGTTTAGTTTGACCTACATTTGTGTCTTCTCTACCTAATAAGCAAATAAATACTTTTTTGTATTGTGCTGCACATCGTCTCTGGATGCCATTATAAGAGCCGAGTTTAATGAAGTAATTCGCTGGATGCCATTATAAGAGCAGAGTTTAATGAAGTAATTCATAAGAGCCGAGTTTAATGAAGTAATTCGCTACATTATATCACAGTATGGGCGACTCCGTTCCACAGTTTTATGCTCGTCGATATTGAGATGTGTTCTTTTTACCTATGTGTGTTGAGGTTACGAGCTCACACGCCTTCTACTATCATTTTCCCAACACACTTGAGATACTCTCAAGGTTGTCAGAGCACTACGATCCTGTAAACGGAGCTTTTAACATTGAACAGACTATACAATCTTGCAGGTTGTCACTCAATTATGACCAAGGCTATCTAGCAGCTTCCTACTGCTTAAGCGCAATTTTGGAGACATTAGAAATTAGTACAAGTGGTCTAGACAACTGCACAGATTTTTTAAAATAAATTTATATAAAACTGGAAGATCCAGCTTCACAAAACACAGAGGTTAAAAAGGAGTTAACAGATAATCAATGGGTTGCTACCAATGACATAAAAGATCAATATAAACCACGAAGGGAAATGTTTCTTGCATGCGTGGATGTTCTTGTGGATTTAAGTGGGCAGAAAAAGTGAAGGGAAAGGAGGAAGACATTGATAAGTTATATCTTCCCTAAGAAAGGAAATGAAAGCACGTCCTGATTTCTGATAACATGGCAGCACGAGAAGACCTACTGATTGAGGTAAAACCCAGCAGCTCAACTGAGAGAGAAAACACAAAGTCTGGTGTGCATAAAATCATCATTCCCAATCCTTAGCGGACTTAGAAAATAGACTATTTTTGTTGATTTCAGAGAGTGGCATTTACCTAATAGTTCAAATAATCTGTAGTTACCGCAATGACTACTACCTCCCACGTCTTTGTTGGCATAAAGTTAGTGCAGTCCGCCGAAAACCAAGTTCTTTTCCCCTTCTTCCACGCCCCAGCACGGGATCTCGCGGAGCGACGAACGAGAAGAACCTTTTGTTTTTACGCATGTGTACCTGTGACTTACCTAGGAGCCAGTCAGACTGACTACACAGAGGAGAAGCGAACTATAACAGAAATGTGTGCGTAATCCATGGACTATGTCGAAAAATGTTTCCTGCAAATTATGTTTTAAATTATGTGTTTTTGTTTAGTTTGACCTACATTTGTGTCTTCTCTACCTAATAAGCAAATAAATACTTTTTTGTATTGTGCTGCACATTGTCTCTGGATGCCATTATAAGAGCCGAGTTTAATGAAGTAATTCGCTGGATGCCATTATAAGAGCAGAGTTTAATGAAGCAATTCGTAAGAGCCGAGTTTAATGAAGTAATTCGCTACATTATAACACAGTATGGGCGACTCCGTTCTACAGTTTTAAGGTCGTCGATATTGAGATGTGTTCTTTTTACCTATGTGTGTTGAGGTTACGAGCTCACACGCCTTCTACTATCATTTTCCCAACACACTTGAGATACTCTCAAGGTTGTCAGAGCACTACGATCCTGTAAACGGAGCTTTTAACATTGAACAGACTATACAATCTTGCAGGTTGTCACTCAATTATGACCAAGGCTATCTAGCAGCTTCCTACTGCTTAAGCGCAATTTTGGAGACATTAGAAATTAGTACAAGTGGTCTAGACAACTGCACAGATTTTTTAAAATAAATTTATATAAAACTGGAAGATCCAGCTTCACAAAACCCAGAGGTTAAAAAGGAGTTAACAGATAATCAATGGGCTGCTACCAATGACATAAAAGATCAATATAAACCATGAAGGGAAATGTTTCTTGCGTGTGTGGATGTTCTTGTGGATTTAAGTGGGCAGAAAAGGTTAAGGGAAAGGAGGAAGAAATTGATAAGTTATATCTTCCCTAAGAAAGAAAATGAAAGCACGTCATGATTTCTGATGACATGGCAGCACGAGAAGAGCTACTGATTGAGGTAAAACCCAGCAGCTCAACTGAGAGAGAAAACACAAAGTCTGGCGTGCATAAAATCATCATTCCCAATCCTTAGCGGACTTAGGAAATAGACTATTTTTGTTGATTTCAGAGAGTGGCATTTACCTAATAGTTCAAATAATCTGTAGTTACTGCAATGACTACTACCTCCCACGTCTTTGTTGGCATAAAGTTAGTGCAGTCCGCCGAAAACCAAGTTTCTTCCCCCTTCCTCCACACCCCAGCACGGGATCTCACGGAGCGACGAACGAGAAGAACCTTTTGTTTTTACGCATGTGTACCTGTGACTTAACTAGGAGCCAGTCAGACTGACTACACAGAGGAGAAGCGAACTATAACAGAAATGTGTGCGTGATCCATGGACTATGTCGAAATAAGTTTCCTGCAAATTATGTTTTAAATGATGTGTTTTTGTTTAGTTTGACCTACATTTGTGTCTTCTCTACCTAATAAGCAAATAAATACTTTTTTGTATTGTGCTGCACATTGTCTCTGGATGCCATTATAAGAGCCGAGTTTAATGAAGTAATTCGCTGGATGCCATTATAAGAGCAGAGTTTAATGAAGTAATTCATAAGAGCCGAGTTTAATGAAGTAATTCGCTACATTATATCACAGTATGGGCGACTCCGTTCCACAGTTTTATGCTCGTCGATATTGAGATGTGTTCTTTTTACCTATGTGATGTTGAGGTTAAGAGCTCACACGCCTTCTACTATCATTTTCCCAACACACTTGAGATACTCTCAATGTTGTCAGAGCACTACGATCCTGTAAACGGAGCTTTTAACATTGAACAGACTATACAATCTCCCAGGTTGTCACTCAATTACGACCAAGGCTATCTAGAAGCTTCCTACTGCTTAAGCGCAATTTTGGAGACATTAGAAATTAATACAAGTGGTCTAGACAACTGCACAGATTTTTTAAAATAAATTTATATAAAACTGGAAGATCCAGCTTCACAAAACCCAGAGGTTAAAAAGGAGTTAACAGATAATCAATGGGTTGCTACCAATGACATAAAAGATCAATATAAACCACGAAGGGAAATGTTTCTTGCATGCGTGGATGTTCTTGTGGATTTAAGTGGGCAGAAAAGGTGAAGGGAAAGGAGGAAGACATTGATAAGTTATATCTTCCCTAAGAAAGGAAATGAAAGCACGTCCTGATTTCTGATAACATGGCAGCACGAGAAGACCTACTGATTGAGGTAAAACCCAGCAGCTCAACTGAGAGAGAAAACACAAAGTCTGGTGTGCATAAAATCATCATTCCCAATCCTTAGCGGACTTAGAAAATAGACTATTTTTGTTGATTTCAGAGAGTGGCATTTACCTAATAGTTCAAATAATCTGTAGTTACCGCAATGACTACTACCTCCCACGTCTTTGTTGGCATAAAGTTAGTGCAGTCCGCCGAAAACCAAGTTCTTTTCCATCCTTCTTCCACGCCCCAGCACGGGATCTCGCGGAGCGACGAACGAGAAGAACCTTTTGTTTTTACGCATGTGTACCTGTGACTTAACTAGGAGCCAGTCAGACTGACTACACAGAGGAGAAGCGAACTATAACAGAAATGTGTGCGTAATCCATGGACTATGTCGAAAAATGTTTCCTGCAAATTATGTTTTAAATGAGGTGTTTTTGTTTAGTTCGACCTACATTTGTGTCTTCTCTACCTAATAAGCAAATAAATACTTTTTTGTATTGTGCTGCACATCGTCTCTGGATGCCATTATAAGAGCAGAGTTTAATGAAGTAATTCATAAGAGCCGAGTTTAATGAAGTAATTCGCTACATTATAACACAGTATGGGCGACTCCGTTCTACAGTTTTATGGTCGTCGATATTGAGATGTGTCTTTTTACCTATGTGTGTTGAGGTTACGAGCTCACACGCCTTCTACTATCATTTTCCCAACACACTTGAGATACTCTCAATGTTGTCAGAGCACTATGATCCTGTAAACAGAGCTTTTAACATTGAACAGACTATACAATCTCGCAGGTTGTCACTCAATTATGACCAAGGCTATCTAGAAGCTTCCTACTGCTTAAGCGCAATTTTGGAGACTTTAGAAATCAGTCCAAGTGGTCTAGACAACTGCACAGATTTTTTAAAATAAATTTATATAAAACTGGAAGATCCAGCTTCACAAAACCCAGAGGTTAAAAAGGAGTTAACAGATAATCAATGGGTTGCTACCAATAACATAAAAGATCAATATAAACCATGAAGGGAAATGTTTCTTGCGTGTGTGGCTGTTCTTGTGGATTTGAGTGGGCAGAAAAGGTTAAGGGAAAGGAGGAAGACATTGATAAGTTATATCTTCCCTAAGAAAGGAAATGAAAGCACGTCCTGATTTCTGATGACATGGCAGCACGAGAAGACCTACTGATTTGAGGTAAAACCCAGCAGCTCCACTGAGAGAGAAAACACAAAGTCTGGTGTGCATAAAATCATCATTCCCAATCCTTAGTGGACTTAGAAAATAGACTATTTTTGTTGATTTCAGAGAGTGGCATTTACCTAATAGTTCAAATAACCTGTAGTTACTGCAATGACTACTACCTCCCACATCTTTGTTGGCATAAAGTTAGTGCAGTCCGCCGAAAACCAAGTTTCTTTCCCATTCTTCCACGCCCCAGCACGGGATCTCACGGAGCGACGAACGAGAAGAACCTTTTGTTTTTACGCATGTGCACCTGTGAATTATCTAGGAGCCAGTCAGACTGACTACACAGAGGAGAAGCGAACTATAACAGAAATGTGTGCATAATCCATGGACTATGTCGAAATAAGTTTCCTGCAAATTATGTTTTAAATGATGTGTTTTTGTTTAGTTTGACCTACATTTGTGTCTTCTCTACCTAATAAGCAAATAAATACTTTTTTGTATTGTGCTGCACATCGTCTCTGGATGCCCTTATAAGAGCCGAGTTTAATGAAGTAATTCATAAGAGCCGAGTTTAATGAAGTAATTCGCTACATTATATCACAGTATGGGAGACTCTGTTCTACAGTTTTATGCTCGTCGATATTGAGATGTGTTCTTTTTACCTTTTTTACGATATTGAGGTTACGAGCTCACACGCCTTCTACTATCATTTTCCCAACACACTTGAGATACTCTCAATGTTGTCAGAGCACTACGATCCTGTAAACGGAGCTTTTAACATTGAACAGACTATACAATCTCCCAGGTTGTCACTCAATTATGACCAAGGCTATCTAGAAGCTTCCTACTGCTTAAGCGCAATTTTGGAGACTTTAGAAATTAGTCCAAGTGATCTAGACAACTGCACAGATTTTTTAAAATAAATTTATATAAAACTGGAAGATCCAGCTTCACAAAACCCAGAGGTTAAAAAGGAGTTAACAGATAATCAATGGGTTGCTACCAATGATATAAAAGATCAATATAAAACATGAAGGGAAACGTTTCTTGCATGTGTGGATGTTCTTGTGGATTTAAGTGGGCAGAAAAGGTTAAGGGAAAGGAGGAAGACATTGTAAAGTTATATCTTCCCTAAGAAAGGAAATGAAAGCACGTCCTGATTTCTGATGACATGGCAGCACGAGAAGACCTACTGATTGAGGTAAAACCCAGCAGCTCCACTGAGAGAGAAAACACAAAGTCTGGTGTGCATAAAATCACCATTCCCAATCCTTAGTGGACTTAGAAAATAGACTATTTTTGTTGATTTCAGAGAGTGGCATTTACCTAATAGTTCAAATAAATCTGTAGTTACTGCAATGACTACTACCTCCCACGTCTTTGTTGGCATAAAGTTAGTGCAGTCCGCCGAAAACCAAGTTTTTCCATCCTTCCACCACACCCCAGCACGGGATCTCACGGAGCGACGAACAAGAACCTTTTGTTTTTACGCATGTGTACCTGTGACTTAACTAGGAGCCAGTCAAACTGACTACACAGAGGAGAAGCGAACTATAACAGAAATGTGTGCGTGATCCATGGACTATGTCAAAATAAGTTTCCTGCAAATTATGTTTTAAATGATGTGTTTTTGTTTAGTTTGACCTACATTTGTGTCTTCTCTACCTAATAAGCAAATAAATACTTTTTTGTATTGTGCTGCACATTGTCTCTGGATGCCATTATAAGAGCCGAGTTTAATGAAGTAATTCGCTGGATGCCATTATAAGAGCAGAGTTTAATGAAGTAATTCATAAGAGCCGAGTTTAATGAAGTAATTCGCTACATTATATCACAGTATGGGCGACTCCGTTCTACAGTTTTATGGTCGTCGATATTGAGATGTGTTCTTTTTACCTATGTGTGTTGAGGTTAAGAGCTCACACGCCTTCTACTATCATTTTCCCAACACACTTGAGATACTCTCAATGTTGTCAGAGCACTACGATCCCGTAAACGGAGCTTTTAACATTGAACAGACTATACAATCTCGCAGGTTGTCACTCAATTACGACCAAGGCTATCTAGAAGCTTCCTACTGCTTAAGCGCAATTTTGGAGACTTTAGAAATCAGTCCAAGTGGTCTAGACAACTGCACAGATTTTTTAAAATAAATTTATATAAAACTGGAAGATCCAGCTTCACAAAACCCAGAGGTTAAAAAGGAGTTAACAGATAATCAATGGGTTGCTACCAATAACATAAAAGATCAATATAAACCATGAAGGGAAATGTTTCTTGCGTGTGTGGCTGTTCTTGTGGATTTGAGTGGGCAGAAAAGGTTAAGGGAAAGGAGGAAGACATTGATAAGTTATATCTTCCCTAAGAAAGGAAATGAAAGCACGTCATGATTTCTGATGACATGGCAGCACGAGAAGACCTACTGATTGAGGTAAAACCCAGCAGCTCAACTGAGAGAGAAAACACAAAGTCTGGCGTGCATAAAATCATCATTCCCAATCCTTAGCGGACTTAGAAAATAGACTATTTTTGTTGATTTCAGAGAGTGGCATTTACCTAATAGTTCAAATAATCTGTAGTTACTGCAATGACTACTACCTCCCACGTCTTTGTTGGCATAAAGTTAGTGCAGTCCGCCGAAAACCAAGTTTTTCCCCCCTTCTTCCACACCCCAGCACGGGATCTCACGGAGCGACGAACAAGAACCTTTTGTTTTTACGCATGTGTACCTGTGACTTAACTAGGAGCCAGTCAGACTGACTACACAGAGGAGAAGCGAACTATAACAGAAATGTGTGCGTAATCCATGGACTATGTCGAAAAATGTTTCCTGCAAATTATGTTTTAAATGAGGTGTTTTTGTTTAGTTTGACGTACATTTGTGTCTTCTCTGCCTAATAAGCAAATAAATACTTTTTTGTATTGTGCTGCACATCGTCTGTGGATGCCCTTATAAGAGCCGAGTTTAATGAAGTAATTCATAAGAGCCGAGTTTAATGAAGTAATTCGCTACATTATAACACAGTATGGGCGACTCCGTGCTACAGTTTTATGGTCGTCGATATTGAGATGTGTTCTTTTTAATTATGTGTGTTGAGGTTACGAGCTCACACGCCTTCTACTATCATTTTCCCAACACACTTGAGATACTCTCAATGTTGTCAGAGCACTACGATCCTGTAAACGGAGCTTTTAACATTGAACAGACTATACAATCTCGCAGGTTGTCACTCAATTACGACCAAGGCTATCTAGAAGCTTCCTACTGCTTACGCGCAATTTTGGAGACATTAGAAATTAGTACAAGTGGTCTAGACAACTGCACAGATTTTTTAAAATAAATTTATATAAAACTGGAAGATCCAGCTTCACAAAACCCAGAGGTTAAAAAGGAGTTAACAGATAATCAATGGGTTGCTACCAATAACATAAAAGATCAATATAAACCACGAAGGGAAATGTTTCTTGCATGCGTGGATGTTCTTGTGGATTTAAGTGGGCAGAAAAGGTGAAGGGAAAGGAGGAAGACATTGATAAGTTATATCTTCCCTAAGAAAGGAAATGAAAGCACGTCATGATTTCTGATGACATGGCAGCACGAGAAGACCTACTGATTGAGGTAAAACCCAGCAGCTCAACTGAGAGAGAAAACACAAAGTCTGGTGTGCATAAAATCATCATTCCCAATCCTTAGCGGACTTAGAAAATAGACTATTTTTG
Source organism: Macrothele yani (assembly GCA_039090855.1). Taxonomy (NCBI): domain Eukaryota; kingdom Metazoa; phylum Arthropoda; class Arachnida; order Araneae; family Macrothelidae; genus Macrothele; species Macrothele yani. The sequence continues at coordinate 125,725,231 of CM076996.1, forward strand.
TTGATTTCAGAGAGTGGCATTTACCTAATAGTTCAAATAATCTGTAGTTACCGCAATGACTACTACCTCCCACGTCTTTGTTGGCATAAAGTTAGTGCAGTCCGCCGAAAACCAAGTTCTTTTCCCCTTCTTCCACGCCCCAGCACGGGATCTCGCGGAGCGACGAACGAGAAGAACCTTTTGTTTTTACGCATGTGTACCTGTGACTTAACTAGGAGCCAGTCAGACTGACTACACAGAGGAGAAGCGAACTATAACAGAAATGTGTGCGTAATCCATGGACTATGTCGAAAAATGTTTCCTGCAAATTATGTTTTAAATGAGGAGTTTTTGTTTAGTTTGACCTACATTTGTGTCTTCTCTACCTAATAAGCAAATAAATACTTTTTTGTATTGTGATGCACATCGTCTCTGGATGCCATTATAAGAGCCGAGTTTAATGAAGTAATTCGCTGGATGCCATTATAAGAGCAGAGTTTAATGAAGTAATTCATAAGAGCCGAGTTTAATGAAGTAATTCGCTACATTATAACACAGTATGGGAGACTCCGTGCTACAGTTTTACGGTCGTCGATATTGAGATGTGTTCTTTTTACCTATGTGTGTTGAGGTTACGAGCTCACACGCCTTCTACTATAATTTTCCCAACACACTTGAGATACTCTCAATGTTGTCAGAGCACTACGATCCTGTAAACGGAGCTTTTAACATTGAACAGACTATACAATCTCGCAGGTTGTCACTCAATTACGACCAAGGCTATCTAGAAGCTTCCTACTGCTTAAGCGCAATTTTGGAGACATTAGAAATTAGTACAAGTGGTCTAGACAACTGCACAGATTTTTTAAAATAAATTTATATAAAACTGGAAGATCCAGCTTCACAAAACCCAGAGGTTAAAAAGGAGTTAACAGATAATCAATGGGTTGCTACCAATGACATAAAAGATCAATATAAATCATGAAGGGAAATGTTTCTTGCGTGTGTGGATGTTCTTGTGGATTTAAGTGGGCAGAAAAGGTTAAGGGAAAGGAGGAAGACATTCATAAGTTATATCTTCCCTAAGAAAGGAAATGAAAGCACGTCCTGATTTCTGATGACATGGCAGCACGAGAAGACCTACTGATTGAGGTAAAACCCAGCAGCTCCACTGAGAGAGAAAACACAAAGTCTGATGTGCATAAAATAATCATTCCCAATCCTTAGTGGACTTAGAAAATAGACTATTATTGTTGATTTCAGAGAGTGGCATTTACCTAATAGTTCAAATAATCTGTAGTTACTGCAATGACTACTACCTCCCACGTCTTTGTTGGCATAAAGTTAGTGCAGTCTGCCGAAAACCAAGTTTTTCCCCCTTCTCCCACACCCCAGCACGGGATCTCACGGAGCGACGAACAAGAACCTTTTGTTTTTACGCATGTGTACCTGTGACTTAACTAGGAGCCAGTCAGACTGACTACACAGAGGAGAAGCGAACTATAACAGAAATGTGTGCGTAATTCATGGACTATGTCGAAAAATGTTTCCTGCAAATTATGTTTTAAATGAGGAGTTTTTGTTTAGTTTGACCTACATTTGTGTCTTCTCTACCTAATAAGCAAATAAATACTTTTTTGTATTGTGCTGCACATCGTCTCTGGATGCCATTATAAGAGCCCAGTTTAATGAAGCAATTCGTAAGAGCCGAGTTTAATGAAGTAATTCGCTACATTATAACACAGTATGGGCGACTCCGTTCTACAGTTTTATGCTCGTCGATATTGAGATGTGTTCTTTTTACCTATGTGTGTTGAGGTTAAGAGCTCACACGCCTTCTACTATCATTTTCCCAACACACTTGAGATACTCTCAATGTTGTCAGAGCACTACGATCCTGTAAACGGAGCTTTTAACATTGAACAGACTATACAATCTCGCAGGTTGTCACTCAATTACGACCAAGGCTATCTAGAAGCTTCCTACTGCTTAAGCGCAATTTTGGAGACATTAGAAATTAGTACAAGTGGTCTAGACAACTGCACAGATTTTTTAAAATAAATTTATATAAAACTGGAAGATCCAGCTTCACAAAACCCAGAGGTTAAAAAGGAGTTAACAGATAATCAATGGGTTGCTACCAATGACATAAAAGATCAATATAAACCACGAAGGGAAATGTTTCTTGCATGCGTGGATGTTCTTGTGGATTTAAGTGGGCAGAAAAGGTGAAGGGAAAGGAGGAAGACATTGATAAGTTATATCTTCCCTAAGAAAGGAAATGAAAGCACGTCCTGATTTCTGATAACATGGCAGCACGAGAAGACCTACTGATTGAGGTAAAACCCAGCAGCTCAACTGAGAGAGAAAACACAAAGTCTGGTGTGCATAAAATCATCATTCCCAATCCTTAGCGGACTTAGAAAATAGACTATTTTTGTTGATTTCAGAGAGTGGCATTTACCTAATAGTTCAAATAATCTGTAGTTACCGCAATGACTACTACCTCCCACGTCTTTGTTGGCATAAAGTTAGTGCAGTCCGCCGAAAACCAAGTTCTTTTCCATCCTTCTTCCACGCCCCAGCACGGGATCTCGCGGAGCGACGAACGAGAAGAACCTTTTGTTTTTACGCATGTGTACCTGTGACTTAACTAGGAGCCAGTCAGACTGACTACACAGAGGAGAAGCGAACTATAACAGAAATGTGTGCGTAATCCATGGACTATGTCGAAAAATGTTTCCTGCAAATTATGTTTTAAATGAGGTGTTTTTGTTTAGTTTGACCTACATTTGTGTCTTCTCTACCTAATAAGCAAATAAATACTTTTTGTATTGTGCTGCACATCGTCTCTGGATGCCATTATAAGAGCCGAGTTTAATGAAGTAATTCGCTACATTATATCACAGTATGGGAGACTCTGTTCTACAGTTTTATGCTCGTCGATATTGAGATGTGTTCTTTTTATTTATGTGTGTTGAGGTTACGAGCTCACACGCCTTCTACTATCATTTTCCCAACACACTTGAGATACTCTCAATGTTGTCAGAGCACTACGATCCTGTAAACGGAGCTTTTAACATTGAACAGACTATACAATCTCCCAGGTTGTCACTCAATTATGACCAAGGCTATCTAGAAGCTTCCTACTGCTTAAGCGCAATTTTGGAGACTTTAGAAATTAGTCCAAGTGGTCTAGACAACTGCACAGATTTTTTAAAATAAATTTATATAAAACTGGAAGATCCAGCTTCACAAAACCCAGAGGTTAAAAAGGAGTTAACAGATAATCAATGGGTTGCTACCAATGATATAAAAGATCAATATAAAACATGAAGGGAAACGTTTCTTGCATGTGTGGATATTCTTGTGGATTTAAGTGGGCAGAAAAGGTTAAGGGAAAGGAGGAAGACATTGATAAGTTATATCTTCCATAAGAAAGGAAATGAAAGCACGTCCTGATTTCTGATGACATGGCAGCACGAGAAGACCTACTGATTGAGGTAAAACCCAGCAGCTCCACTGAGAGAGAAAACACAAAGTCTGGTGTGCATAAAATCACCATTCCCAATCCTTAGCGGACTTAGAAAATAGACTATTTTTGTTGATTTCAGAGAGTGGCATTTACCTAATAGTTCAAAAAATCTGTAGTTACTGCAATGACTACTACCTCCCACGTCTTTGTTGGCATAAAGTTAGTGCAGTCCGCCGAAAACCAAGTTTTTCCATCCTTCCTCCACACCCCAGCACGGGATCTCACGGAGCGACGAACGAGAAGAACCTTTTGTTTTTACGCATGTGTACCTGTGACTTAACTAGGAGCCAGTCAGACTGACTACACAGAGGAGAAGCGAACTATAACAGAAATGTGTGCGTAATCCATGGACTATGTCGAAAAATGTTTCCTGCAAATTATGTTTTAAATGAGGTGTTTTTGTTTAGTTTGACGTACATTTGTGTCTTCTCTGCCTAATAAGCAAATAAATACTTTTTTGTATTGTGCTGCACATCGTCTCTGGATGCCCTTATAAGAGCCGAGTTTAATGAAGTAATTCATAAGAGCCGAGTTTAATGAAGTAATTCGCTACATTATAACACAGTATGGGCGACTCCGTGCTACAGTTTTATGGTCGTCGATATTGAGATGTGTTCTTTTTAATTATGTGTGTTGAGGTTACGAGCTCACACGCCTTCTACTATCATTTTCCCAACACACTTGAGATACTCTCAATGTTGTCAGAGCACTACGATCCTGTAAACGGAGCTTTTAACATTGAACAGACTATACAATCTCGCAGGTTGTCACTCAATTACGACCAAGGCTATCTAGAAGCTTCCTACTGCTTAAGCGCAATTTTGGAGACATTAGAAATTAGTACAAGTGGTCTAGACAACTGCACAGATTTTTTAAAATAAATTTATATAAAACTGGAAGATCCAGCTTCACAAAACCCAGAGGTTAAAAAGGAGTTAACAGATAATCAATGGGTTGCTACCAATAACATAAAAGATCAATATAAACCACGAAGGGAAATGTTTCTTGCATGCGTGGATGTTCTTGTGGATTTAAGTGGGCAGAAAAGGTGAAGGGAAAGGAGGAAGACATTGATAAGTTATATCTTCCCTAAGAAAGGAAATGAAAGCACGTCATGATTTCTGATGACATGGCAGCACGAGAAGACCTACTGATTGAGGTAAAACCCAGCAGCTCAACTGAGAGAGAAAACACAAAGTCTGGTGTGCATAAAATCATCATTCCCAATCCTTAGCGGACTTAGAAAATAGACTATTTTTGTTGATTTCAGAGAGTGGCATTTACCTAATAGTTCAAATAATCTGTAGTTACCGCAATGACTACTACCTCCCACGTCTTTGTTGGCATAAAGTTAGTGCAGTCCGCCGAAAACCAAGTTTTTCCCCCTTCTTCCACACCCCAGCACGGGATCTCACGGAGCGACGAACAAGAACCTTTTGTTTTTACGCATGTGTACCTGTGACTTAACTAGGAGCCAGTCAGACTGACTACACAGAGGAGAAGCGAACTATAACAGAAATGTGTGCGTAATCCATGGACTATGTCGAAAAATGTTTCCTGCAAATTATGTTTTAAATGAGGTGTTTTTGTTTAGTTTGACGTACATTTGTGTCTTCTCTGCCTAATAAGCAAATAAATACTTTTTTGTATTGTGCTGCACATCGTCTCTGGATGCCCTTATAAGAGCCGAGTTTAATGAAGTAATTCATAAGAGCCGAGTTTAATGAAGTAATTCGCTACATTATAACACAGTATGGGCGACTCCGTGCTACAGTTTTATGGTCGTCGATATTGAGATGTGTTCTTTTTAATTATGTGTGTTGAGGTTACGAGCTCACACGCCTTCTACTATCATTTTCCCAACACACTTGAGATACTCTCAATGTTGTCAGAGCACTACGATCCTGTAAACGGAGCTTTTAACATTGAACAGACTATACAATCTCGCAGGTTGTCACTCAATTACGACCAAGGCTATCTAGAAGCTTCCTACTGCTTAAGCGCAATTTTGGAGACATTAGAAATTAGTACAAGTGGTCTAGACAACTGCACAGATTTTTTAAAATAAATTTATATAAAACTGGAAGATCCAGCTTCACAAAACCCAGAGGTTAAAAAGGAGTTAACAGATAATCAATGGGTTGCTACCAATAACATAAAAGATCAATATAAACCACGAAGGGAAATGTTTCTTGCATGCGTGGATGTTCTTGTGGATTTAAGTGGGCAGAAAAGGTGAAGGGAAAGGAGGAAGACATTGATAAGTTATATCTTCCCTAAGAAAGGAAATGAAAGCACGTCATGATTTCTGATGACATGGCAGCACGAGAAGACCTACTGATTGAGGTAAAACCCAGCAGCTCAACTGAGAGAGAAAACACAAAGTCTGGTGTGCATAAAATCATCATTCCCAATCGTTAGCGGACTTAGAAAATAGACTATTTTTGTTGATTTCAGAGAGTGGCATTTACCTAATAGTTCAAATAATCTGTAGTTACCGCAATGACTACTACCTCCCACGTCTTTGTTGGCATAAAGTTAGTGCAGTCCGCCGAAAACCAAGTTCTTTTCCCCTTCTTCCACGCCCCAGCACGGGATCTCGCGGAGCGACGAACGAGAAGAACCTTTTGTTTTTACGCATGTGTACCTGTGACTTAACTAGGAGCCAGTCAGACTGACTACACAGAGGAGAAGCGAACTATAACAGAAATGTGTGCGTAATCCATGGACTATGTCGAAAAATGTTTCCTGCAAATTATGTTTTAAATGAGGAGTTTTTGTTTAGTTTGACCTACATTTGTGTCTTCTCTACCTAATAAGCAAATAAATACTTTTTTGTATTGTGCTGCACATCGTCTCTGGATGCCATTATAAGAGCCGAGTTTAATGAAGTAATTCGCTGGATGCCATTATAAGAGCAGAGTTTAATGAAGTAATTCATAAGGGCCGAGTTTAATGAAGTAATTCGCTACATTATATCACAGTATGGGCGACTCCGTTCCACAGTTTTATGCTCGTCGATATTGAGATGTGTTCTTTTTACCTATGTGTGTTGAGGTTAAGAGCTCACACGCCTTCTACTATCATTTTCCCAACACACTTGAGATACTCTCAATGTTGTCAGAGCACTACGATCCTGTAAACGGAGCTTTTAACATTGAACAGACTATACAATCTCGCAGGTTGTCACTCAATTACGACCAAGGCTATCTAGAAGCTTCCTACTGCTTAAGCGCAATTTTGGAGACATTAGAAATTAGTACAAGTGGTCTAGACAACTGCACAGATTTTTTAAAATAAATTTATATAAAACTGGAAGATCCAGCTTCACAAAACCCAGAGGTTAAAAAGGAGTTAACAGATAATCAATGGGTTGCTACCAATGACATAAAAGATCAATATAAACCACGAAGGGAAATGTTTCTTGCATGCGTGGATGTTCTTGTGGATTTAAGTGGGCAGAAAAAGTGAAGGGAAAGGAGGAAGACATTGATAAGTTATATCTTCCCTAAGAAAGGAAATGAAAGCACGTCCTGATTTCTGATAACATGGCAGCACGAGAAGACCTACTGATTGAGGTAAAACCCAGCAGCTCAACTGAGAGAGAAAACACAAAGTCTGGTGTGCATAAAATCATCATTCCCAATCCTTAGCGGACTTAGAAAATAGACTATTTTTGTTGATTTCAGAGAGTGGCATTTACCTAATAGTTCAAATAATCTGTAGTTACCGCAATGACTACTACCTCCCACGTCTTTGTTGGCATAAAGTTAGTGCAGTCCGCCGAAAACCAAGTTCTTTTCCCCTTCTTCCACGCCCCAGCACGGGATCTCGCGGAGCGACGAACGAGAAGAACCTTTTGTTTTTACGCATGTGTACCTGTGACTTAACTAGGAGCCAGTCAGACTGACTACACAGAGGAGAAGCGAACTATAACAGAAATGTGTGCGTAATCCATGGACTATGTCGAAAAATGTTTCCTGCAAATTATGTTTTAAATGAGGTGTTTTTGTTTAGTTTGACCTACATTTGTGTCTTCTCTACCTAATAAGCAAATAAATACTTTTTTGTATTGTGCTGCACATCGTCTCTGGATGCCATTATAAGAGCAGAGTTTAATGAAGTAATTCATAAGAGTCGAGTTTAATGAAGTAATTCGCTACATTATAACACAGTATGGGCGACTCCGTTCTACAGTTTTATGGTCGTCGATATTGAGATGTGTCTTTTTACCTATGTGTGTTGAGGTTACGAGCTCACACGCCTTCTACTATCATTTTCCCAACACACTTGAGATACTCTCAATGTTGTCAGAGCACTATGATCCTGTAAACAGAGCTTTTAACATTGAACAGACTATACAATCTCGCAGGTTGTCACTCAATTATGACCAAGGCTATCTAGAAGCTTCCTACTGCTTAAGCGCAATTTTGGAGACTTTAGAAATCAGTCCAAGTGGTCTAGACAACTGCACAGATTTTTTAAAATAAATTTATATAAAACTGGAAGATCCAGCTTCACAAAACCCAGAGGTTAAAAAGGAGTTAACAGATAATCAATGGGTTGCTACCAATAACATAAAAGATCAATATAAACCATGAAGGGAAATGTTTCTTGCGTGTGTGGCTGTTCTTGTGGATTTGAGTGGGCAGAAAAGGTTAAGGGAAAGGAGGAAGACATTGATAAGTTATATCTTCCCTAAGAAAGGAAATGAAAGCACGTCCTGATTTCTGATGACATGGCAGCACGAGAAGACCTACTGATTGAGGTAAAACAAAGCAGCTCCACTGAGAGAGAAAACACAAAGTCTGGTGTGCATAAAATCATCATTCCCAATCCTTAGTGGACTTAGAAAATAGACTATTTTTGTTGATTTCAGAGAGTGGCATTTACCTAATAGTTCAAATAACCTGTAGTTACTGCAATGACTACTACCTCCCACATCTTTGTTGGCATAAAGTTAGTGCAGTCCGCCGAAAACCAAGTTTCTTTCCCATTCTTCCACGCCCCAGCACGGGATCTCACGGAGCGACGAACGAGAAGAACCTTTTGTTTTTACGCATGTGCACCTGTGAATTATCTAGGAGCCAGTCAGACTGACTACACAGAGGAGAAGCGAACTATAACAGAAATGTGTGCATAATCCATGGACTATGTCGAAATAAGTTTCCTGCAAATTATGTTTTAAATGATGTGTTTTTGTTTAGTTTGACCTACATTTGTGTCTTCTCTACCTAATAAGCAAATAAATACTTTTTTGTATTGTGCTGCACATCGTCTCTGGATGCCATTATAAGAGCCGAGTTTAATGAAGTAATTCGCTACATTATATCACAGTATGGGAGACTCTGTTCTACAGTTTTATGCTCGTCGATATTGAGATGTGTTCTTTTTACCTTTTTTACGATATTGAGATGTGTTCTTTTTACCTTTTTTACGATATTGAGATGTGTTCTTTTTAGCTTTTAACATTGAACAGACTATACAATCTCCCAGGTTGTCACTCAATTATGACCAAGGCTATCTAGAAGCTTCCTACTGCCTAAGCGCAATTTTGGAGACTTTAGAAATTAGTCCAAGTGGTCTAGACAACTGCACAGATTTTTTAAAATAAATTTATATAAAACTGGAAGATCCAGCTTCACAAAACCCAGAGGTTAAAAAGGAGTTAACAGATAATCAATGGGTTGCTACCAATGATATAAAAGATCAATATAAAACATGAAGGGAAACGTTTCTTGCATGTGTGGATGTTCTTGTGGATTTAAGTGGGCAGAAAAGGTTAAGGGAAAGGAGGAAGACATTGATAAGTTATATCTTCCCTAAGAAAGGAAATGAAAGCACGTCCTGATTTCTGATGACATGGCAGCACGAGAAGACCTACTGATTGAGGTAAAACCCAGCAGCTCCACTGAGAAAGAAAACACAAAGTCTGGTGTGCATAAAATCATCATTCCCAATCCTTAGTGGACTTAGAAAATAGACTATTTTTGTTGATTTCAGAGAGTGGCATTTACCTAATAGTTCAAATAACCTGTAGTTACTGCAATGACTACTACCTCCCACATCTTTGTTGGCATAAAGTTAGTGCAGTCCGCCGAAAACCAAGTTTCTTTCCCATTCTTCCACGCCCCAGCACGGGATCTCACGGAGCGACGAACGAGAAGAACCTTTTGTTTTTACGCATGTGCACCTGTGAATTATCTAGGAGCCAGTCAGACTGACTACACAGAGGAGAAGCGAACTATAACAGAAATGTGTGCATAATCCATGGACTATGTCGAAATAAGTTTCCTGCAAATTATGTTTTAAATGATGTGTTTTTGTTTAGTTTGACCTACATTTGTGTCTTCTCTACCTAATAAGCAAATAAATACTTTTTTGTATTGTGCTGCACATTGTCTCTGGATGCCATTATAAGAGCCGAGTTTAATGAAGTAATTCGCTGGATGCCATTATAAGAGCAGAGTTTAATGAAGTAATTCATAAGAGCCGAGTTTAATGAAGTAATTCGCTACATTATATCACAGTATGGGCGACTCCGTTCTACAGTTTTATGGTCGTCGATATTGAGATGTGTTCTTTTTACCTATGTGTGTTGAGGTTAAGAGCTCACACACCTTCTACTATCATTTTCCCAACACACTTGAGATACTCTCAATGTTGTCAGAGCACTACGATCCCGTAAACGGAGCTTTTAACATTGAACAGACTATACAATCTCGCAGGTTGTCACTCAATTACGACCAAGGCTATCTAGAAGCTTCCTACTGCTTAAGCGCAATTTTGGAGACTTTAGAAATCAGTCCAAGTGGTCTAGACAACTGCACAGATTTTTTAAAATAAATTTATATAAAACTGGAAGATCCAGCTTCACAAAACCCAGAGGTTAAAAAGGAGTTAACAGATAATCAATGGGTTGCTACCAATAACATAAAAGATCAATATAAACCATGAAGGGAAATGTTTCTTGCGTGTGTGGCTGTTCTTGTGGATTTGAGTGGGCAGAAAAGGTTAAGGGAAAGGAGGAAGACATTGATAAGTTATATCTTCCCTAAGAAAGGAAATGAAAGCACGTCATGATTTCTGATGACATGGCAGCACGAGAAGACCTACTGATTGAGGTAAAACCCAGCAGCTCAACTGAGAGAGAAAACACAAAGTCTGGCGTGCATAAAATCATCATTCCCAATCCTTAGCGGACTTAGAAAATAGACTATTTTTGTTGATTTCAGAGAGTGGCATTTACCTAATAGTTCAAATAATCTGTAGTTACTGCAATGACTACTACCTCCCACGTCTTTGTTGGCATAAAGTTAGTGCAGTCCGCCGAAAACCAAGTTTTTCCCCCCTTCTCCCACACCCCAGCACGGGATCTCACGGAGCGACGAACAAGAACCTTTTGTTTTTACGCATGTGTACCTGTGACTTAACTAGGAGCCAGTCAGACTGACTACACAGAGGAGAAGCGAACTATAACAGAAATGTGTGCGTAATCCATGGACTATGTCGAAAAATGTTTCCTGCAAATTATGTTTTAAATGAGGAGTTTTTGTTTAGTTTGACCTACATTTGTGTCTTCTCTACCTAATAAGCAAATAAATACTTTTTTGTATTGTGCTGCACATCGTCTCTGGATGCCATTATAAGAGCCGAGTTTAATGAAGCAATTCGTAAGAGCCGAGTTTAATGAAGTAATTCGCTACATTATAACACAGTATGGGCGACTCCGTGCTACAGTTTTATGGTCGTCGATATTGAGATGTGTTCTTTTTAATTATGTGTGTTGAGGTTACGAGCTCACACGCCTTCTACTATCATTTTCCCAACACACTTGAGATACTCTCAATGTTGTCAGAGCACTACGATCCTGTAAACGGAGCTTTTAACATTGAACAGACTATACAATCTCGCAGGTTGTCACTCAATTACGACCAAGGCTATCTAGAAGCTTCCTACTGCTTAAGCGCAATTTTGGAGACATTAGAAATTAGTACAAGTGGTCTAGACAACTGCACAGATTTTTTAAAATAAATTTATATAAAACTGGAAGATCCAGCTTCACAAAACCCAGAGGTTAAAAAGGAGTTAACAGATAATCAATGGGTTGCTACCAATAACATAAAAGATCAATATAAACCACGAAGGGAAATGTTTCTTGCATGCGTGGATGTTCTTGTGGATTTAAGTGGGCAGAAAAGGTGAAGGGAAAGGAGGAAGACATTGATAAGTTATATCTTCCCTAAGAAAGGAAATGAAAGCACGTCATGATTTCTGATGACATGGCAGCACGAGAAGACCTACTGATTGAGGTAAAACCCAGCAGCTCAACTGAGAGAGAAAACACAAAGTCTGGTGTGCATAAAATCATCATTCCCAATCCTTAGCGGACTTAGAAAATAGACTATTTTTGTTGATTTCAGAGAGTGGCATTTACCTAATAGTTCAAATAATCTGTAGTTACCGCAATGACTACTACCTCCCACGTCTTTGTTGGCATAAAGTTAGTGCAGTCCGCCGAAAACCAAGTTCTTTTCCCCTTCTTCCACGCCCCAGCACGGGATCTCGCGGAGCGACGAACGAGAAGAACCTTTTGTTTTTACGCATGTGTACCTGTGACTTAACTAGGAGCCAGTCAGACTGACTACACAGAGGAGAAGCGAACTATAACAGAAATGTGTGCGTAATCCATGGACTATGTCGAAAAACGTTTCCTGCAAATTATGTTTTAAATTATGTGTTTTTGTTTAGTTTGACCTACATTTGTGTCTTCTCTACCTAATAAGCAAATAAATACTTTTTTGTATTGTGCTGCACATCGTCTCTGGATGCCATTATAAGAGCCGAGTTTAATGAAGTAATTCGCTGGATGCCATTATAAGAGCAGAGTTTAATGAAGTAATTCATAAGAGCCGAGTTTAATGAAGTAATTCGCTACATTATATCACAGTATGGGCGACTCCGTTCCACAGTTTTATGCTCGTCGATATTGAGATGTGTTCTTTTTACCTATGTGTGTTGAGGTTACGAGCTCACACGCCTTCTACTATCATTTTCCCAACACACTTGAGATACTCTCAAGGTTGTCAGAGCACTACGATCCTGTAAACGGAGCTTTTAACATTGAACAGACTATACAATCTTGCAGGTTGTCACTCAATTATGACCAAGGCTATCTAGCAGCTTCCTACTGCTTAAGCGCAATTTTGGAGACATTAGAAATTAGTACAAGTGGTCTAGACAACTGCACAGATTTTTTAAAATAAATTTATATAAAACTGGAAGATCCAGCTTCACAAAACACAGAGGTTAAAAAGGAGTTAACAGATAATCAATGGGTTGCTACCAATGACATAAAAGATCAATATAAACCACGAAGGGAAATGTTTCTTGCATGCGTGGATGTTCTTGTGGATTTAAGTGGGCAGAAAAAGTGAAGGGAAAGGAGGAAGACATTGATAAGTTATATCTTCCCTAAGAAAGGAAATGAAAGCACGTCCTGATTTCTGATAACATGGCAGCACGAGAAGACCTACTGATTGAGGTAAAACCCAGCAGCTCAACTGAGAGAGAAAACACAAAGTCTGGTGTGCATAAAATCATCATTCCCAATCCTTAGCGGACTTAGAAAATAGACTATTTTTGTTGATTTCAGAGAGTGGCATTTACCTAATAGTTCAAATAATCTGTAGTTACCGCAATGACTACTACCTCCCACGTCTTTGTTGGCATAAAGTTAGTGCAGTCCGCCGAAAACCAAGTTCTTTTCCCCTTCTTCCACGCCCCAGCACGGGATCTCGCGGAGCGACGAACGAGAAGAACCTTTTGTTTTTACGCATGTGTACCTGTGACTTACCTAGGAGCCAGTCAGACTGACTACACAGAGGAGAAGCGAACTATAACAGAAATGTGTGCGTAATCCATGGACTATGTCGAAAAAAGTTTCCTGCAAATTATGTTTTAAATTATGTGTTTTTGTTTAGTTTGACCTACATTTGTGTCTTCTCTACCTAATAAGCAAATAAATACTTTTTTGTATTGTGCTGCACATTGTCTCTGGATGCCATTATAAGAGCCGAGTTTAATGAAGTAATTCGCTGGATGCCATTATAAGAGCAGAGTTTAATGAAGCAATTCGTAAGAGCCGAGTTTAATGAAGTAATTCGCTACATTATAACACAGTATGGGCGACTCCGTTCTACAGTTTTAAGGTCGTCGATATTGAGATGTGTTCTTTTTACCTATGTGTGTTGAGGTTACGAGCTCACACGCCTTCTACTATCATTTTCCCAACACACTTGAGATACTCTCAAGGTTGTCAGAGCACTACGATCCTGTAAACGGAGCTTTTAACATTGAACAGACTATACAATCTTGCAGGTTGTCACTCAATTATGACCAAGGCTATCTAGCAGCTTCCTACTGCTTAAGCGCAATTTTGGAGACATTAGAAATTAGTACAAGTGGTCTAGACAACTGCACAGATTTTTTAAAATAAATTTATATAAAACTGGAAGATCCAGCTTCACAAAACCCAGAGGTTAAAAAGGAGTTAACAGATAATCAATGGGCTGCTACCAATGACATAAAAGATCAATATAAACCATGAAGGGAAATGTTTCTTGCGTGTGTGGATGTTCTTGTGGATTTAAGTGGGCAGAAAAGGTTAAGGGAAAGGAGGAAGAAATTGATAAGTTATATCTTCCCTAAGAAAGAAAATGAAAGCACGTCATGATTTCTGATGACATGGCAGCACGAGAAGAGCTACTGATTGAGGTAAAACCCAGCAGCTCAACTGAGAGAGAAAACACAAAGTCTGGCGTGCATAAAATCATCATTCCCAATCCTTAGCGGACTTAGGAAATAGACTATTTTTGTTGATTTCAGAGAGTGGCATTTACCTAATAGTTCAAATAATCTGTAGTTACTGCAATGACTACTACCTCCCACGTCTTTGTTGGCATAAAGTTAGTGCAGTCCGCCGAAAACCAAGTTTTTCCCCCCTTCCTCCACACCCCAGCACGGGATCTCACGGAGCGACGAACAAGAACCTTTTGTTTTTACGCATGTGTACCTGTGACTTAACTAGGAGCCAGTCAGACTGACTACACAGAGGAGAAGCGAACTATAACAGAAATGTGTGCGTGATCCATGGACTATGTCGAAATAAGTTTCCTGCAAATTATGTTTTAAATGATGTGTTTTTGTTTAGTTTGACCTACATTTGTGTCTTCTCTACCTAATAAGCAAATAAATACTTTTTTGTATTGTGCTGCACATTGTCTCTGGATGCCATTATAAGAGCCGAGTTTAATGAAGTAATTCGCTGGATGCCATTATAAGAGCAGAGTTTAATGAAGTAATTCATAAGAGCCGAGTTTAATGAAGTAATTCGCTACATTATATCACAGTATGGGCGACTCCGTTCCACAGTTTTATGCTCGTCGATATTGAGATGTGTTCTTTTTACCTATGTGTGTTGAGGTTAAGAGCTCACACGCCTTCTACTATCATTTTCCCAACACACTTGAGATACTCTCAATGTTGTCAGAGCACTACGATCCTGTAAACGGAGCTTTTAACATTGAACAGACTATACAATCTCCCAGGTTGTCACTCAATTACGACCAAGGCTATCTAGAAGCTTCCTACTGCTTAAGCGCAATTTTGGAGACATTAGAAATTAATACAAGTGGTCTAGACAACTGCACAGATTTTTTAAAATAAATTTATATAAAACTGGAAGATCCAGCTTCACAAAACCCAGAGGTTAAAAAGGAGTTAACAGATAATCAATGGGTTGCTACCAATGACATAAAAGATCAATATAAACCACGAAGGGAAATGTTTCTTGCATGCGTGGATGTTCTTGTGGATTTAAGTGGGCAGAAAAGGTGAAGGGAAAGGAGGAAGACATTGATAAGTTATATCTTCCCTAAGAAAGGAAATGAAAGCACGTCCTGATTTCTGATAACATGGCAGCACGAGAAGACCTACTGATTGAGGTAAAACCCAGCAGCTCAACTGAGAGAGAAAACACAAAGTCTGGTGTGCATAAAATCATCATTCCCAATCCTTAGCGGACTTAGAAAATAGACTATTTTTGTTGATTTCAGAGAGTGGCATTTACCTAATAGTTCAAATAATCTGTAGTTACCGCAATGACTACTACCTCCCACGTCTTTGTTGGCATAAAGTTAGTGCAGTCCGCCGAAAACCAAGTTCTTTTCCCCTTCTTCCACGCCCCAGCACGGGATCTCGCGGAGCGACGAACGAGAAGAACCTTTTGTTTTTACGCATGTGTACCTGTGACTTAACTAGGAGCCAGTCAGACTGACTACACAGAGGAGAAGCGAACTATAACAGAAATGTGTGCGTAATCCATGGACTATGTCGAAAAATGTTTCCTGCAAATTATGTTTTAAATGAGGTGTTTTTGTTTAGTTCGACCTACATTTGTGTCTTCTCTACCTAATAAGCAAATAAATACTTTTTTGTATTGTGCTGCACATCGTCTCTGGATGCCATTATAAGAGCAGAGTTTAATGAAGTAATTCATAAGAGCCGAGTTTAATGAAGTAATTCGCTACATTATAACACAGTATGGGCGACTCCGTTCTACAGTTTTATGGTCGTCGATATTGAGATGTGTCTTTTTACCTATGTGTGTTGAGGTTACGAGCTCACACGCCTTCTACTATCATTTTCCCAACACACTTGAGATACTCTCAATGTTGTCAGAGCACTATGATCCTGTAAACAGAGCTTTTAACATTGAACAGACTATACAATCTCGCAGGTTGTCACTCAATTATGACCAAGGCTATCTAGAAGCTTCCTACTGCTTAAGCGCAATTTTGGAGACTTTAGAAATCAGTCCAAGTGGTCTAGACAACTGCACAGATTTTTTAAAATAAATTTATATAAAACTGGAAGATCCAGCTTCACAAAACCCAGAGGTTAAAAAGGAGTTAACAGATAATCAATGGGTTGCTACCAATAACATAAAAGATCAATATAAACCATGAAGGGAAATGTTTCTTGCGTGTGTGGCTGTTCTTGTGGATTTGAGTGGGCAGAAAAGGTTAAGGGAAAGGAGGAAGACATTGATAAGTTATATCTTCCCTAAGAAAGGAAATGAAAGCACGTCCTGATTTCTGATGACATGGCAGCACGAGAAGACCTACTGATTGAGGTAAAACCCAGCAGCTCCACTGAGAGAGAAAACACAAAGTCTGGTGTGCATAAAATCATCATTCCCAATCCTTAGTGGACTTAGAAAATAGACTATTTTTGTTGATTTCAGAGAGTGGCATTTACCTAATAGTTCAAATAACCTGTAGTTACTGCAATGACTACTACCTCCCACATCTTTGTTGGCATAAAGTTAGTGCAGTCCGCCGAAAACCAAGTTTCTTTCCCATTCTTCCACGCCCCAGCACGGGATCTCACGGAGCGACGAACGAGAAGAACCTTTTGTTTTTACGCATGTGCACCTGTGAATTATCTAGGAGCCAGTCAGACTGACTACACAGAGGAGAAGCGAACTATAACAGAAATGTGTGCATAATCCATGGACTATGTCGAAATAAGTTTCCTGCAAATTATGTTTTAAATGATGTGTTTTTGTTTAGTTTGACCTACATTTGTGTCTTCTCTACCTAATAAGCAAATAAATACTTTTTTGTATTGTGCTGCACATCGTCTCTGGATGCCATTATAAGAGCCGAGTTTAATGAAGTAATTCGCTACATTATATCACAGTATGGGAGACTCTGTTCTACAGTTTTATGCTCGTCGATATTGAGATGTGTTCTTTTTACCTTTTTTACGATATTGAGATGTGTTCTTTTTACCTTTTTTACGATATTGAGATGTGTTCTTTTTAGCTTTTAACATTGAACAGACTATACAATCTCCCAGGTTGTCACTCAATTATGACCAAGGCTATCTAGAAGCTTCCTACTGCTTAAGCGCAATTTTGGAGACTTTAGAAATTAGTCCAAGTGATCTAGACAACTGCACAGATTTTTTAAAATAAATTTATATAAAACTGGAAGATCCAGCTTCACAAAACCCAGAGGTTAAAAAGGAGTTAACAGATAATCAATGGGTTGCTACCAATGATATAAAAGATCAATATAAAACATGAAGGGAAACGTTTCTTGCATGTGTGGATGTTCTTGTGGATTTAAGTGGGCAGAAAAGGTTAAGGGAAAGGAGGAAGACATTGTAAAGTTATATCTTCCCTAAGAAAGGAAATGAAAGCACGTCCTGATTTCTGATGACATGGCAGCACGAGAAGACCTACTGATTGAGGTAAAACCCAGCAGCTCCACTGAGAGAGAAAACACAAAGTCTGGTGTGCATAAAATCACCATTCCCAATCCTTAGTGGACTTAGAAAATAGACTATTTTTGTTGATTTCAGAGAGTGGCATTTACCTAATAGTTCAAAAAATCTGTAGTTACTGCAATGACTACTACCTCCCACGTCTTTGTTGGCATAAAGTTAGTGCAGTCCGCCGAAAACCAAGTTTTTCCATCCTTCCACCACACCCCAGCACGGGATCTCACGGAGCGACGAACAAGAACCTTTTGTTTTTACGCATGTGTACCTGTGACTTAACTAGGAGCCAGTCAAACTGACTACACAGAGGAGAAGCGAACTATAACAGAAATGTGTGCGTGATCCATGGACTATGTCAAAATAAGTTTCCTGCAAATTATGTTTTAAATGATGTGTTTTTGTTTAGTTTGACCTACATTTGTGTCTTCTCTACCTAATAAGCAAATAAATACTTTTTTGTATTGTGCTGCACATTGTCTCTGGATGCCATTATAAGAGCCGAGTTTAATGAAGTAATTCGCTGGATGCCATTATAAGAGCAGAGTTTAATGAAGTAATTCATAAGAGCCGAGTTTAATGAAGTAATTCGCTACATTATATCACAGTATGGGCGACTCCGTTCTACAGTTTTATGGTCGTCGATATTGAGATGTGTTCTTTTTACCTATGTGTGTTGAGGTTAAGAGCTCACACACCTACTATCATTTTCCCAACACACTTGAGATACTCTCAATGTTGTCAGAGCACTACGATCCCGTAAACGGAGCTTTTAACATTGAACAGACTATACAATCTCGCAGGTTGTCACTCAATTACGACCAAGGCTATCTAGAAGCTTCCTACTGCTTAAGCGCAATTTTGGAGACTTTAGAAATCAGTCCAAGTGGTCTAGACAACTGCACAGATTTTTTAAAATAAATTTATATAAAACTGGAAGATCCAGCTTCACAAAACCCAGAGGTTAAAAAGGAGTTAACAGATAATCAATGGGTTGCTACCAATAACATAAAAGATCAATATAAACCATGAAGGGAAATGTTTCTTGCGTGTGTGGCTGTTCTTGTGGATTTGAGTGGGCAGAAAAGGTTAAGGGAAAGGAGGAAGACATTGATAAGTTATATCTTCCCTAAGAAAGGAAATGAAAGCACGTCATGATTTCTGATGACATGGCAGCACGAGAAGACCTACTGATTGAGGTAAAACCCAGCAGCTCAACTGAGAGAGAAAACACAAAGTCTGGCGTGCATAAAATCATCATTCCCAATCCTTAGCGGACTTAGAAAATAGACTATTTTTGTTGATTTCAGAGAGTGGCATTTACCTAATAGTTCAAATAATCTGTAGTTACTGCAATGACTACTACCTCCCACGTCTTTGTTGGCATAAAGTTAGTGCAGTCCGCCGAAAACCAAGTTTTTCCCCCCTTCTTCCACACCCCAGCACGGGATCTCACGGAGCGACGAACAAGAACCTTTTGTTTTTACGCATGTGTACCTGTGACTTAACTAGGAGCCAGTCAGACTGACTACACAGAGGAGAAGCGAACTATAACAGAAATGTGTGCGTAATCCATGGACTATGTCGAAAAATGTTTCCTGCAAATTATGTTTTAAATGAGGTGTTTTTGTTTAGTTTGACGTACATTTGTGTCTTCTCTGCCTAATAAGCAAATAAATACTTTTTTGTATTGTGCTGCACATCGTCTGTGGATGCCCTTATAAGAGCCGAGTTTAATGAAGTAATTCATAAGAGCCGAGTTTAATGAAGTAATTCGCTACATTATAACACAGTATGGGCGACTCCGTGCTACAGTTTTATGGTCGTCGATATTGAGATGTGTTCTTTTTAATTATGTGTGTTGAGGTTACGAGCTCACACGCCTTCTACTATCATTTTCCCAACACACTTGAGATACTCTCAATGTTGTCAGAGCACTACGATCCTGTAAACGGAGCTTTTAACATTGAACAGACTATACAATCTCGCAGGTTGTCACTCAATTACGACCAAGGCTATCTAGAAGCTTCCTACTGCTTACGCGCAATTTTGGAGACATTAGAAATTAGTACAAGTGGTCTAGACAACTGCACAGATTTTTTAAAATAAATTTATATAAAACTGGAAGATCCAGCTTCACAAAACCCAGAGGTTAAAAAGGAGTTAACAGATAATCAATGGGTTGCTACCAATAACATAAAAGATCAATATAAACCACGAAGGGAAATGTTTCTTGCATGCGTGGATGTTCTTGTGGATTTAAGTGGGCAGAAAAGGTGAAGGGAAAGGAGGAAGACATTGATAAGTTATATCTTCCCTAAGAAAGGAAATGAAAGCACGTCATGATTTCTGATGACATGGCAGCACGAGAAGACCTACTGATTGAGGTAAAACCCAGCAGCTCAACTGAGAGAGAAAACACAAAGTCTGGTGTGCATAAAATCATCATTCCCAATCCTTAGCGGACTTAGAAAATAGACTATTTTTGTTGATTTCAGAGAGTGGCATTTACCTAATAGTTCAAATAATCTGTAGTTACCGCAATGACTACTACCTCCCACGTCTTTGTTGGCATAAAGTTAGTGCAGTCCGCCGAAAACCAAGTTCTTTTCCCCCTTCTTCCACGCCCCAGCACGGGATCTCGCGGAGCGACGAACGAGAAGAACCTTTTGTTTTTACGCATGTGTACCTGTGACTTAACTAGGAGCCAGTCAGACTGACTACACAGAGGAGAAGCGAACTATAACAGAAATGTGTGCGTAATCCATGGACTATGTCGAAAAATGTTTCCTGCAAATTATGTTTTAAATGAGGAGTTTTTGTTTAGTTTGACCTACATTTGTGTCTTCTCTACCTAATAAGCAAATAAATACTTTTTTGTATTGTGATGCACATCGTCTCTGGATGCCATTATAAGAGCCGAGTTTAATGAAGTAATTCGCTGGATGCCATTATAAGAGCAGAGTTTAATGAAGTAATTCATAAGAGCCGAGTTTAATGAAGTAATTCGCTACATTATAACACAGTATGGGAGACTCCGTGCTACAGTTTTACGGTCGTCGATATTGAGATGTGTTCTTTTTACCTATGTGTGTTGAGGTTACGAGCTCACACGCCTTCTACTATAATTTTCCCAACACACTTGAGATACTCTCAATGTTGTCAGAGCACTACGATCCTGTAAACGGAGCTTTTAACATTGAACAGACTATACAATCTCGCAGGTTGTCACTCAATTACGACCAAGGCTATCTAGAAGCTTCCTACTGCTTAAGCGCAATTTTGGAGACATTAGAAATTAGTACAAGTGGTCTAGACAACTGCACAGATTTTTTAAAATAAATTTATATAAAACTGGAAGATCCAGCTTCACAAAACCCAGAGGTTAAAAAGGAGTTAACAGATAATCAATGGGTTGCTACCAATGACATAAAAGATCAATATAAATCATGAAGGGAAATGTTTCTTGCGTGTGTGGATGTTCTTGTGGATTTAAGTGGGCAGAAAAGGTTAAGGGAAAGGAGGAAGACATTCATAAGTTATATCTTCCCTAAGAAAGGAAATGAAAGCACGTCCTGATTTCTGATGACATGGCAGCACGAGAAGACCTACTGATTGAGGTAAAACCCAGCAGCTCCACTGAGAGAGAAAACACAAAGTCTGATGTGCATAAAATAATCATTCCCAATCCTTAGTGGACTTAGAAAATAGACTATTATTGTTGATTTCAGAGAGTGGCATTTACCTAATAGTTCAAATAATCTGTAGTTACTGCAATGACTACTACCTCCCACGTCTTTGTTGGCATAAAGTTAGTGCAGTCTGCCGAAAACCAAGTTTTTCCCCCTTCTCCCACACCCCAGCACGGGATCTCACGGAGCGACGAACAAGAACCTTTTGTTTTTACGCATGTGTACCTGTGACTTAACTAGGAGCCAGTCAGACTGACTACACAGAGGAGAAGCGAACTATAACAGAAATGTGTGCGTAATTCATGGACTATGTCGAAAAATGTTTCCTGCAAATTATGTTTTAAATGAGGAGTTTTTGTTTAGTTTGACCTACATTTGTGTCTTCTCTACCTAATAAGCAAATAAATACTTTTTGTATTGTGCTGCACATCGTCTCTGGATGCCATTATAAGAGCCCAGTTTAATGAAGCAATTCGTAAGAGCCGAGTTTAATGAAGTAATTCGCTACATTATAACACAGTATGGGCGACTCCGTTCTACAGTTTTATGCTCGTCGATATTGAGATGTGTTCTTTTTACCTATGTGTGTTGAGGTTAAGAGCTCACACGCCTTCTACTATCATTTTCCCAACACACTTGAGATACTCTCAATGTTGTCAGAGCACTACGATCCTGTAAACGGAGCTTTTAACATTGAACAGACTATACAATCTCGCAGGTTGTCACTCAATTACGACCAAGGCTATCTAGAAGCTTCCTACTGCTTAAGCGCAATTTTGGAGACATTAGAAATTAGTACAAGTGGTCTAGACAACTGCACAGATTTTTTAAAATAAATTTATATAAAACTGGAAGATCCAGCTTCACAAAACCCAGAGGTTAAAAAGGAGTTAACAGATAATCAATGGGTTGCTACCAATGACATAAAAGATCAATATAAACCACGAAGGGAAATGTTTCTTGCATGCGTGGATGTTCTTGTGGATTTAAGTGGGCAGAAAAGGTGAAGGGAAAGGAGGAAGACATTGATAAGTTATATCTTCCCTAAGAAAGGAAATGAAAGCACGTCCTGATTTCTGATAACATGGCAGCACGAGAAGACCTACTGATTGAGGTAAAACCCAGCAGCTCAACTGAGAGAGAAAACACAAAGTCTGGTGTGCATAAAATCATCATTCCCAATCCTTAGCGGACTTAGAAAATAGACTATTTTTGTTGATTTCAGAGAGTGGCATTTACCTAATAGTTCAAATAATCTGTAGTTACCGCAATGACTACTACCTCCCACGTCTTTGTTGGCATAAAGTTAGTGCAGTCCGCCGAAAACCAAGTTCTTTTCCCCTTCTTCCACGCCCCAGCACGGGATCTCGCGGAGCGACGAACGAGAAGAACCTTTTGTTTTTACGCATGTGTACCTGTGACTTAACTAGGAGCCAGTCAGACTGACTACACAGAGGAGAAGCGAACTATAACAGAAATGTGTGCGTAATCCATGGACTATGTCGAAAAATGTTTCCTGCAAATTATGTTTTAAATGAGGTGTTTTTGTTTAGTTTGACCTACATTTGTGTCTTCTCTACCTAATAAGCAAATAAATACTTTTTTGTATTGTGCTGCACATCGTCTCTGGATGCCATTATAAGAGCCGAGTTTAATGAAGTAATTCGCTACATTATATCACAGTATGGGAGACTCTGTTCTACAGTTTTATGCTCGTCGATATTGAGATGTGTTCTTTTTACCTTTTTTACGATATTGAGATGTGTTCTTTTTAGCTTTTAACATTGAACAGACTATACAATCTCCCAGGTTGTCACTCAATTATGACCAAGGCTATCTAGAAGCTTCCTACTGCTTAAGCGCAATTTTGGAGACTTTAGAAATTAGTCCAAGTGGTCTAGACAACTGCACAGATTTTTTAAAATAAATTTATATAAAACTGGAAGATCCAGCTTCACAAAACCCAGAGGTTAAAAAGGAGTTAACAGATAATCAATGGGTTGCTACCAATGATATAAAAGATCAATATAAAACATGAAGGGAAACGTTTCTTGCATGTGTGGATATTCTTGTGGATTTAAGTGGGCAGAAAAGGTTAAGGGAAAGGAGGAAGACATTGATAAGTTATATCTTCCATAAGAAAGGAAATGAAAGCACGTCCTGATTTCTGATGACATGGCAGCACGAGAAGACCTACTGATTGAGGTAAAACCCAGCAGCTCCACTGAGAGAGAAAACACAAAGTCTGGTGTGCATAAAATCACCATTCCCAATCCTTAGCGGACTTAGAAAATAGACTATTTTTGTTGATTTCAGAGAGTGGCATTTACCTAATAGTTCAAAAAATCTGTAGTTACTGCAATGACTACTACCTCCCACGTCTTTGTTGGCATAAAGTTAGTGCAGTCCGCCGAAAACCAAGTTTTTCCATCCTTCCTCCACACCCCAGCACGGGATCTCACGGAGCGACGAACAAGAACCTTTTGTTTTTACGCATGTGTACCTGTGACTTAACTAGGAGCCAGTCAGACTGACTACACAGAGGAGAAGCGAACTATAACAGAAATGTGTGCGTAATCCATGGACTATGTCGAAAAATGTTTCCTGCAAATTATGTTTTAAATGAGGTGTTTTTGTTTAGTTTGACGTACATTTGTGTCTTCTCTGCCTAATAAGCAAATAAATACTTTTTTGTATTGTGCTGCACATCGTCTCTGGATGCCCTTATAAGAGCCGAGTTTAATGAAGTAATTCATAAGAGCCGAGTTTAATGAAGTAATTCGCTACATTATAACACAGTATGGGCGACTCCGTGCTACAGTTTTATGGTCGTCGATATTGAGATGTGTTCTTTTTAATTATGTGTGTTGAGGTTACGAGCTCACACGCCTTCTACTATCATTTTCCCAACACACTTGAGATACTCTCAATGTTGTCAGAGCACTACGATCCTGTAAACGGAGCTTTTAACATTGAACAGACTATACAATCTCGCAGGTTGTCACTCAATTACGACCAAGGCTATCTAGAAGCTTCCTACTGCTTAAGCGCAATTTTGGAGACATTAGAAATTAGTACAAGTGGTCTAGACAACTGCACAGATTTTTTAAAATAAATTTATATAAAACTGGAAGATCCAGCTTCACAAAACCCAGAGGTTAAAAAGGAGTTAACAGATAATCAATGGGTTGCTACCAATAACATAAAAGATCAATATAAACCACGAAGGGAAATGTTTCTTGCATGCGTGGATGTTCTTGTGGATTTAAGTGGGCAGAAAAGGTGAAGGGAAAGGAGGAAGACATTGATAAGTTATATCTTCCCTAAGAAAGGAAATGAAAGCACGTCATGATTTCTGATGACATGGCAGCACGAGAAGACCTACTGATTGAGGTAAAACCCAGCAGCTCAACTGAGAGAGAAAACACAAAGTCTGGTGTGCATAAAATCATCATTCCCAATCCTTAGCGGACTTAGAAAATAGACTATTTTTGTTGATTTCAGAGAGTGGCATTTACCTAATAGTTCAAATAATCTGTAGTTACCGCAATGACTACTACCTCCCACGTCTTTGTTGGCATAAAGTTAGTGCAGTCCGCCGAAAACCAAGTTTTTCCCCCCTTCTTCCACACCCCAGCACGGGATCTCACGGAGCGACGAACAAGAACCTTTTGTTTTTACGCATGTGTACCTGTGACTTAACTAGGAGCCAGTCAGACTGACTACACAGAGGAGAAGCGAACTATAACAGAAATGTGTGCGTAATCCATGGACTATGTCGAAAAATGTTTCCTGCAAATTATGTTTTAAATGAGGTGTTTTTGTTTAGTTTGACGTACATTTGTGTCTTCTCTGCCTAATAAGCAAATAAATACTTTTTGTATTGTGCTGCACATCGTCTCTGGATGCCCTTATAAGAGCCGAGTTTAATGAAGTAATTCATAAGAGCCGAGTTTAATGAAGTAATTCGCTACATTATAACACAGTATGGGCGACTCCGTGCTACAGTTTTATGGTCGTCGATATTGAGATGTGTTCTTTTTAATTATGTGTGTTGAGGTTACGAGCTCACACGCCTTCTACTATCATTTTCCCAACACACTTGAGATACTCTCAATGTTGTCAGAGCACTACGATCCTGTAAACGGAGCTTTTAACATTGAACAGACTATACAATCTCGCAGGTTGTCACTCAATTACGACCAAGGCTATCTAGAAGCTTCCTACTGCTTAAGCGCAATTTTGGAGACATTAGAAATTAGTACAAGTGGTCTAGACAACTGCACAGATTTTTTAAAATAAATTTATATAAAACTGGAAGATCCAGCTTCACAAAACCCAGAGGTTAAAAAGGAGTTAACAGATAATCAATGGGTTGCTACCAATAACATAAAAGATCAATATAAACCACGAAGGGAAATGTTTCTTGCATGCGTGGATGTTCTTGTGGATTTAAGTGGGCAGAAAAGGTGAAGGGAAAGGAGGAAGACATTGATAAGTTATATCTTCCCTAAGAAAGGAAATGAAAGCACGTCATGATTTCTGATGACATGGCAGCACGAGAAGACCTACTGATTGAGGTAAAACCCAGCAGCTCAACTGAGAGAGAAAACACAAAGTCTGGTGTGCATAAAATCATCATTCCCAATCGTTAGCGGACTTAGAAAATAGACTATTTTTGTTGATTTCAGAGAGTGGCATTTACCTAATAGTTCAAATAATCTGTAGTTACCGCAATGACTACTACCTCCCACGTCTTTGTTGGCATAAAGTTAGTGCAGTCCGCCGAAAACCAAGTTCTTTTCCCCTTCTTCCACGCCCCAGCACGGGATCTCGCGGAGCGACGAACGAGAAGAACCTTTTGTTTTTACGCATGTGTACCTGTGACTTAACTAGGAGCCAGTCAGACTGACTACACAGAGGAGAAGCGAACTATAACAGAAATGTGTGCGTAATCCATGGACTATGTCGAAAAATGTTTCCTGCAAATTATGTTTTAAATGAGGAGTTTTTGTTTAGTTTGACCTACATTTGTGTCTTCTCTACCTAATAAGCAAATAAATACTTTTTTGTATTGTGATGCACATCGTCTCTGGATGCCATTATAAGAGCCGAGTTTAATGAAGTAATTCGCTGGATGCCATTATAAGAGCAGAGTTTAATGAAGTAATTCATAAGAGCCGAGTTTAATGAAGTAATTCGCTACATTATAACACAGTATGGGAGACTCCGTGCTACAGTTTTACGGTCGTCGATATTGAGATGTGTTCTTTTTACCTATGTGTGTTGAGGTTACGAGCTCACACGCCTTCTACTATAATTTTCCCAACACACTTGAGATACTCTCAATGTTGTCAGAGCACTACGATCCTGTAAACGGAGCTTTTAACATTGAACAGACTATACAATCTCGCAGGTTGTCACTCAATTACGACCAAGGCTATCTAGAAGCTTCCTACTGCTTAAGCGCAATTTTGGAGACATTAGAAATTAGTACAAGTGGTCTAGACAACTGCACAGATTTTTTAAAATAAATTTATATAAAACTGGAAGATCCAGCTTCACAAAACCCAGAGGTTAAAAAGGAGTTAACAGATAATCAATGGGTTGCTACCAATGACATAAAAGATCAATATAAATCATGAAGGGAAATGTTTCTTGCGTGTGTGGATGTTCTTGTGGATTTAAGTGGGCAGAAAAGGTTAAGGGAAAGGAGGAAGACATTCATAAGTTATATCTTCCCTAAGAAAGGAAATGAAAGCACGTCCTGATTTCTGATGACATGGCAGCACGAGAAGACCTACTGATTGAGGTAAAACCCAGCAGCTCCACTGAGAGAGAAAACACAAAGTCTGATGTGCATAAAATAATCATTCCCAATCCTTAGTGGACTTAGAAAATAGACTATTATTGTTGATTTCAGAGAGTGGCATTTACCTAATAGTTCAAATAATCTGTAGTTACTGCAATGACTACTACCTCCCACGTCTTTGTTGGCATAAAGTTAGTGCAGTCTGCCGAAAACCAAGTTTTTCCCCCCTTCTCCCACACCCCAGCACGGGATCTCACGGAGCGACGAACAAGAACCTTTTGTTTTTACGCATGTGTACCTGTGACTTAACTAGGAGCCAGTCAGACTGACTACACAGAGGAGAAGCGAACTATAACAGAAATGTGTGCGTAATTCATGGACTATGTCGAAAAATGTTTCCTGCAAATTATGTTTTAAATGAGGAGTTTTTGTTTAGTTTGACCTACATTTGTGTCTTCTCTACCTAATAAGCAAATAAATACTTTTTTGTATTGTGCTGCACATCGTCTCTGGATGCCCTTATAAGAGCCGAGTTTAATGAAGTAATTCATAAGAGCCGAGTTTAATGAAGTAATTCGCTACATTATAACACAGTATGGGCGACTCCGTGCTACAGTTTTATGGTCGTCGATATTGAGATGTGTTCTTTTTAATTATGTGTGTTGAGGTTACGAGCTCACACGCCTTCTACTATCATTTTCCCAACACACTTGAGATACTCTCAATGTTGTCAGAGCACTACGATCCTGTAAACGGAGCTTTTAACATTGAACAGACTATACAATCTCGCAGGTTGTCACTCAATTACGACCAAGGCTATCTAGAAGCTTCCTACTGCTTAAGCGCAATTTTGGAGACATTAGAAATTAGTACAAGTGGTCTAGACAACTGCACAGATTTTTTAAAATAAATTTATATAAAACTGGAAGATCCAGCTTCACAAAACCCAGAGGTTAAAAAGGAGTTAACAGATAATCAATGGGTTGCTACCAATAACATAAAAGATCAATATAAACCACGAAGGGAAATGTTTCTTGCATGCGTGGATGTTCTTGTGGATTTAAGTGGGCAGAAAAGGTGAAGGGAAAGGAGGAAGACATTGATAAGTTATATCTTCCCTAAGAAAGGAAATGAAAGCACGTCATGATTTCTGATGACATGGCAGCACGAGAAGACCTACTGATTGAGGTAAAACCCAGCAGCTCAACTGAGAGAGAAAACACAAAGTCTGGTGTGCATAAAATCATCATTCCCAATCCTTAGCGGACTTAGAAAATAGACTATTTTTGTTGATTTCAGAGAGTGGCATTTACCTAATAGTTCAAATAATCTGTAGTTACCGCAATGACTACTACCTCCCACGTCTTTGTTGGCATAAAGTTAGTGCAGTCCGCCGAAAACCAAGTTCTTTTCCATCCTTCTTCCACGCCCCCAGCACGGGATCTCGCGGAGCGACGAACGAGAAGAACCTTTTGTTTTTACGCATGTGTACCTGTGACTTAACTAGGAGCCAGTCAGACTGACTACACAGAGGAGAAGCGAACTATAACAGAAATGTGTGCGTAATCCATGGACTATGTCGAAAAATGTTTCCTGCAAATTATGTTTTAAATGAGGAGTTTTTGTTTAGTTTGACCTACATTTGTGTCTTCTCTACCTAATAAGCAAATAAATACTTTTTTGTATTGTGATGCACATCGTCTCTGGATGCCATTATAAGAGCCGAGTTTAATGAAGTAATTCGCTGGATGCCATTATAAGAGCAGAGTTTAATGAAGTAATTCATAAGAGCCGAGTTTAATGAAGTAATTCGCTACATTATAACACAGTATGGGAGACTCCGTGCTACAGTTTTACGGTCGTCGATATTGAGATGTGTTCTTTTTACCTATGTGTGTTGAGGTTACGAGCTCACACGCCTTCTACTATAATTTTCCCAACACACTTGAGATACTCTCAATGTTGTCAGAGCACTACGATCCTGTAAACGGAGCTTTTAACATTGAACAGACTATACAATCTCGCAGGTTGTCACTCAATTACGACCAAGGCTATCTAGAAGCTTCCTACTGCTTAAGCGCAATTTTGGAGACATTAGAAATTAGTACAAGTGGTCTAGACAACTGCACAGATTTTTTAAAATAAATTTATATAAAACTGGAAGATCCAGCTTCACAAAACCCAGAGGTTAAAAAGGAGTTAACAGATAATCAATGGGTTGCTACCAATGACATAAAAGATCAATATAAATCATGAAGGGAAATGTTTCTTGCGTGTGTGGATGTTCTTGTGGATTTAAGTGGGCAGAAAAGGTTAAGGGAAAGGAGGAAGACATTCATAAGTTATATCTTCCCTAAGAAAGGAAATGAAAGCACGTCCTGATTTCTGATGACATGGCAGCACGAGAAGACCTACTGATTGAGGTAAAACCCAGCAGCTCCACTGAGAGAGAAAACACAAAGTCTGATGTGCATAAAATAATCATTCCCAATCCTTAGTGGAC
The DNA here is from genome assembly GCA_039090855.1 of Macrothele yani. Classification (NCBI taxonomy): domain Eukaryota; kingdom Metazoa; phylum Arthropoda; class Arachnida; order Araneae; family Macrothelidae; genus Macrothele; species Macrothele yani. Next base: position 125,755,098 of record CM076996.1, read on the forward strand.
TTAGAAAATAGACTATTATTGTTGATTTCAGAGAGTGGCATTTACCTAATAGTTCAAATAATCTGTAGTTACTGCAATGACTACTACCTCCCACGTCTTTGTTGGCATAAAGTTAGTGCAGTCTGCCGAAAACCAAGTTTTTCCCCCTTCTCCCACACCCCAGCACGGGATCTCACGGAGCGACGAACAAGAACCTTTTGTTTTTACGCATGTGTACCTGTGACTTAACTAGGAGCCAGTCAGACTGACTACACAGAGGAGAAGCGAACTATAACAGAAATGTGTGCGTAATTCATGGACTATGTCGAAAAATGTTTCCTGCAAATTATGTTTTAAATGAGGAGTTTTTGTTTAGTTTGACCTACATTTGTGTCTTCTCTACCTAATAAGCAAATAAATACTTTTTTGTATTGTGCTGCACATCGTCTCTGGATGCCATTATAAGAGCCGAGTTTAATGAAGCAATTCGTAAGAGCCGAGTTTAATGAAGTAATTCGCTACATTATAACACAGTATGGGCGACTCCGTTCTACAGTTTTATGCTCGTCGATATTGAGATGTGTTCTTTTTACCTATGTGTGTTGAGGTTAAGAGCTCACACGCCTTCTACTATCATTTTCCCAACACACTTGAGATACTCTCAATGTTGTCAGAGCACTACGATCCTGTAAACGGAGCTTTTAACATTGAACAGACTATACAATCTCGCAGGTTGTCACTCAATTACGACCAAGGCTATCTAGAAGCTTCCTACTGCTTAAGCGCAATTTTGGAGACATTAGAAATTAGTACAAGTGGTCTAGACAACTGCACAGATTTTTTAAAATAAATTTGTATAAAACTGGAAGATCCAGCTTCACAAAACCCAGAGGTTAAAAAGGAGTTAACAGATAATCAATGGGTTGCTACCAATGACATAAAAGATCAATATAAACCACGAAGGGAAATGTTTCTTGCATGCGTGGATGTTCTTGTGGATTTAAGTGGGCAGAAAAGGTGAAGGGAAAGGAGGAAGACATTGATAAGTTATATCTTCCCTAAGAAAGGAAATGAAAGCACGTCCTGATTTCTGATAACATGGCAGCACGAGAAGACCTACTGATTGAGGTAAAACCCAGCAGCTCAACTGAGAGAGAAAACACAAAGTCTGGTGTGCATAAAATCATCATTCCCAATCCTTAGCGGACTTAGAAAATAGACTATTTTTGTTGATTTCAGAGAGTGGCATTTACCTAATAGTTCAAATAATCTGTTGTTACCGCAATGACTACTACCTCCCACGTCTTTGTTGGCATAAAGTTAGTGCAGTCCGCCGAAAACCAAGTTCTTTTCCCCTTCTTCCACGCCCCAGCACGGGATCTCGCGGAGCGACGAACGAGAAGAACCTTTTGTTTTTACGCATGTGTACCTGTGACTTAACTAGGAGCCAGTCAGACTGACTACACAGAGGAGAAGCGAACTATAACAGAAATGTGTGCGTAATCCATGGACTATGTCGAAAAATGTTTCCTGCAAATTATGTTTTAAATGAGGTGTTTTTGTTTAGTTTGACCTACATTTGTGTCTTCTCTACCTAATAAGCAAATAAATACTTTTTTGTATTGTGCTGCACATCGTCTCTGGATGCCATTATAAGAGCCGAGTTTAATGAAGTAATTCGCTGGATGCCATTATAAGAGCAGAGTTTAATGAAGTAATTCATAAGAGCCGAGTTTAATGAAGTAATTCGCTACATTATATCACAGTATGGGCGACTCCGTTCTACAGTTTTATGGTCGTCGATATTGAGATGTGTTCTTTTTACCTATGTGTGTTGAGGTTAAGAGCTCACACACCTTCTACTATCATTTTCCCAACACACTTGAGATACTCTCAATGTTGTCAGAGCACTACGATCCCGTAAACGGAGCTTTTAACATTGAACAGACTATACAATCTCGCAGGTTGTCACTCAATTACGACCAAGGCTATCTAGAAGCTTCCTACTGCTTAAGCGCAATTTTGGAGACTTTAGAAATCAGTCCAAGTGGTCTAGACAACTGCACAGATTTTTTAAAATAAATTTATATAAAACTGGAAGATCCAGCTTCACAAAACCCAGAGGTTAAAAAGGAGTTAACAGATAATCAATGGGTTGCTACCAATAACATAAAAGATCAATATAAACCATGAAGGGAAATGTTTCTTGCGTGTGTGGCTGTTCTTGTGGATTTGAGTGGGCAGAAAAGGTTAAGGGAAAGGAGGAAGACATTGATAAGTTATATCTTCCCTAAGAAAGGAAATGAAAGCACGTCCTGATTTCTGATGACATGGCAGCACGAGAAGACCTACTGATTGAGGTAAAACCCAGCAGCTCCACTGAGAGAGAAAACACAAAGTCTGGTGTGCATAAAATCATCATTCCCAATCCTTAGTGGACTTAGAAAATAGACTATTTTTGTTGATTTCAGAGAGTGGCATTTACCTAATAGTTCAAATAATCTGTAGTTACTGCAATGACTACTACCTCCCACGTCTTTGTTGGCATAAAGTTAGTGCAGTCCGCCGAAAACCAAGTTTTTCCCCCCTTCTTCCAGACCCCAGCACGGGATCTCACGGAGCGACGAACAAGAACCTTTTGTTTTTACGCATGTGTACCTGTGACTTAACTAGGAGCCAGTCAGACTGACTACACAGAGGAGAAGCGAACTATAACAGAAATGTGTGCGTAATCCATGGACTATGTCGAAAAATGTTTCCTGCAAATTATGTTTTAAATGAGGTGTTTTTGTTTAGTTTGACGTACATTTGTGTCTTCTCTACCTAATAAGCAAATAAATACTTTTTGTATTGTGCTGCACATCGTCTCTGGATGCCATTATAAGAGCCGAGTTTAATGAAGTAATTCATAAGAGCCGAGTTTAATGAAGTAATTCGCTACATTATAACACAGCATGGGCGACTCCGTGCTAAAGTTTTATGGTCGTCGATATTGAGATGTGTTCTTTTTACCTATGTGTGTTGAGGTTACGAGCTCACACGCCTTCTACTATAATTTTCCCAACACACTTGAGATACTCTCAATGTTGTCAGAGCACTACGATCCTGTAAACGGAGCTTTTAACATTGAACAGACTATACAATCTCGCAGGTTGTCACTCAATTACGACCAAGGCTATCTAGAAGCTTCCTACTGCTTAAGCGCAATTTTGGAGACATTAGAAATTAGTACAAGTGGTCTAGACAACTGCACAGATTTTTTAAAATAAATTTATATAAAACTGGAAGATCCAGCTTCACAAAACCCAGAGGTTAAAAAGGAGTTAACAGATAATCAATGGGTTGCTACCAATAACATAAAAGATCAATATAAACCACGAAGGGAAATGTTTCTTGCATGCGTGGATGTTCTTGTGGATTTAAGTGGGCAGAAAAGGTGAAGGGAAAGGAGGAAGACATTGATAAGTTATATCTTCCCTAAGAAAGGAAATGAAAGCACGTCCTGATTTCTGATGACATGGCAGCACGAGAAGACCTACTGATTGAGGTAAAACCCAGCAGCTCCACTGAGAGAGAAAACACAAAGTCTGGTGTGCATAAAATCATCATTCCCAATCCTTAGTGGACTTAGAAAATAGACTATTTTTGTTGATTTCAGAGAGTGGCATTTACCTAATAGTTCAAATAACCTGTAGTTACTGCAATGACTACTACCTCCCACATCTTTGTTGGCATAAAGTTAGTGCAGTCCGCCGAAAACCAAGTTTCTTTCCCATTCTTCCACGCCACAGCACGGGATCTCACGGAGCGACGAACGAGAAGAACCTTTTGTTTTTACGCATGTGCACCTGTGAATTATCTAGGAGCCAGTCAGACTGACTACACAGAGGAGAAGCGAACTATAACAGAAATGTGTGCATAATCCATGGACTATGTCGAAATAAGTTTCCTGCAAATTATGTTTTAAATGATGTGTTTTTGTTTAGTTTGACCTACATTTGTGTCTTCTCTACCTAATAAGCAAATAAATACTTTTTTGTATTGTGCTGCACATCGTCTCTGGATGCCATTATAAGAGCCGAGTTTAATGAAGTAATTCGCTACATTATATCACAGTATGGGAGACTCTGTTCTACAGTTTTATGCTCGTCGATATTGAGATGTGTTCTTTTTACCTTTTTTACGATATTGAGATGTGTTCTTTTTACCTTTTTTACGATATTGAGATGTGTTCTTTTTAGCTTTTAACACTGAACAGACTATACAATCTCCCAGGTTGTCACTCAATTATGACCAAGGCTATCTAGAAGCTTCCTACTGCTTAAGCGCAATTTTGGAGACTTTAGAAATTAGTCCAAGTGGTCTAGACAACTGCACAGATTTTTTAAAATAAATTTATATAAAACTGGAAGATCCAGCTTCACAAAACCCAGAGGTTAAAAAGGAGTTAACAAATAATCAATGGGTTGCTACCAATGACATAAAAGATCAATATAAAACATAAAAGGAAATGTTTCTTGCATGTGTGGATGTTCTTGTGGATTTAAGTGGGCAGAAAAGGTTAAGGGAAAGGAGGAAGACATTCATAAGTTATATCTTCCCTAAGAAAGGAAATGAAAGCACGTCCTGATTTCTCATGACATGGCAGCACGAGAAGACCTACTGATTGAGGTAAAACCCAGCAGCTCCACTGAGAGAGAAAACACAAAGTCTGGTGTGCATAAAATCATCATTCCCAATCCTTAGTGGACTTAGAAAATAGACTATTTTTGTTGATTTCAGAGAGTGGCATTTACCTAATAGTTCAAATAATCTGTAGTTACTGCAATGACTACTACCTCCCACGTCTTTGTTGGCATAAAGTTAGTGCAGTCCGCCGAAAACCAAGTTTTCCCCCCTTCTTCCACACCCCAGCACGGGATCTCACGGAGCGACGAACAAGAACCTTTTTGTTTTTACGCATGTGTACCTGTGACTTAACTAGGAGCCAGTCAGACTGACTACACAGAGGAGAAGCGAACTATAACAGAAATGTGTGCGTAATCCATGGACTATGTCGAAAAAAGTTTCCATCAAATTATGTTTTAAATGATGTATTTTTGTTTAGTTTGACCTACATTTGTGTCTTCTCTACCTAATAAGCAAATACATACTTTTTTGTATTGTGCTGCACATCGTCTCTGGATGCCATTATAAGAGCCGAGTTTAATGAAGTAATTCGCTGGATGCCATTATAAGAGCAGAGTTTAATGAAGTAATTCATAAGAGCCGAGTTTAATGAAGTAATTCGCTACATTATAACACAGTATGGGCGACTCCGTGCTACAGTTTTATGGTCGTCGATATTGAGATGTGTTCTTTTTACCTATGTGTGTTGAGGTTACGAGCTCACACGCCTTCTACTATAATTTTCCCAACACACTTGAGATACTCTCAATGTTGTCAGAGCACTACGATCCTGTAAACGGAGCTTTTAACATTGAACAGACTATACAATCTCGCAGGTTGTCACTCAATTACGACCAAGGCTATCTAGAAGCTTCCTACTGCTTAAGCGCAATTTTGGAGACATTAGAAATTAGTACAAGTGGTCTAGACAACTGCACAGATTTTTTAAAATAAATTTATATAAAACTGGAAGATCCAGCTTCACAAAACCCAGAGGTTAAAAAGGAGTTAACAGATAATCAATGGGTTGCTACCAATGATATAAAAGATCAATATAAAACATGAAGGGAAACGTTTCTTGCATGTGTGGATGTTCTTGTGGATTTAAGTGGGCAGAAAAGGTTAAGGGAAAGGAGGAAGACATTGATAAGTTATATCTTCCCTAAGAAAGGAAATGAAAGCACGTCCTGATTTCTGATGACATGGCAGCACGAGAAGACCTACTGATTGAGGTAAAACCCAGCAGCTCCACTGAGAGAGAAAACACAAAGTCTGGTGTGCATAAAATCACCATTCCCAATCCTTAGTGGACTTAGAAAATAGACTATTTTTGTTGATTTCAGAGTGGCATTTACCTAATAGTTCAAAAAATCTGTAGTTACTGCAATGACTACTACCTCCCACGTCTTTGTTGGCATAAAGTTAGTGCAGTCCGCCGAAAACCAAGTTTTTCCATCCTTCCTCCACACCCCAGCACGGGATCTCACGGAGCGACGAACAAGAACCTTTTGTTTTTACGCATGTGTACCTGTGACTTAACTAGGAGCCAGTCAAACTGACTACACAGAGGAGAAGCGAACTATAACAGAAATGTGTGCGTGATCCATGGACTATGTCGAAATAAGTTTCCTGCAAATTATGTTTTAAATGATGTGTTTTTGTTTAGTTTGACCTACATTTGTGTCTTCTCTACCTAATAAGCAAATAAATACTTTTTTGTATTGTGCTGCACATCGTCTCTGGATGCCATTATAAGAGCAGAGTTTAATGAAGTAATTCATAAGAGCCGAGTTTAATGAAGTAATTCGCTACATTATATCACAGTATGGGCGACTCCGTTCTACAGTTTTATGGTCGTCGATATTGAGATGTGTTCTTTTTACCTATGTGTGTTGAGGTTAAGAGCTCACACACCTTCTACTATCATTTTCCCAACACACTTGAGATACTCTCAATGTTGTCAGAGCACTACGATCCCGTAAACGGAGCTTTTAACATTGAACAGACTATACAATCTCGCAGGTTGTCACTCAATTACGACCAAGGCTATCTAGAAGCTTCCTACTGCTTAAGCGCAATTTTGGAGACTTTAGAAATCAGTCCAAGTGGTCTAGACAACTGCACAGATTTTTTAAAATAAATTTATATAAAACTGGAAGATCCAGCTTCACAAAACCCAGAGGTTAAAAAGGAGTTAACAGATAATCAATGGGTTGCTACCAATAACATAAAAGATCAATATAAACCATGAAGGGAAATGTTTCTTGCGTGTGTGGCTGTTCTTGTGGATTTGAGTGGGCAGAAAAGGTTAAGGGAAAGGAGGAAGACATTCATAAGTTATATCTTCCCTAAGAAAGGAAATGAAACCACGTCATGATTTCTGATGACATGGCAGCACGAGAAGACCTACTGATTGAGGTAAAACCCAGCAGCTCAACTGAGAGAGAAAACACAAAGTCTGGCGTGCATAAAATCATCATTCCCAATCCTTAGCGGACTTAGAAAATAGACTATTTTTGTTGATTTCAGAGAGTGGCATTTACCTAATAGTTCAAATAATCTGTAGTTACTGCAATGACTACTACCTCCCACGTCTTTGTTGGCATAAAGTTAGTGCAGTCCGCCGAAAACCAAGTTTTTCCCCCTTCTTCCAGACCCCAGCACGGGATCTCACGGAGCGACGAACAAGAACCTTTTGTTTTTACGCATGTGTACCTGTGACTTAACTAGGAGCCAGTCAGACTGACTACACAGAGGAGAAGCGAACTATAACAGAAATGTGTGCGTAATCCATGGACTATGTCGAAAAATGTTTCCTGCAAATTATGTTTTAAATGAGGTGTTTTTGTTTAGTTTGACGTACATTTGTGTCTTCTCTACCTAATAAGCAAATAAATACTTTTTTGTATTGTGCTGCACATCGTCTCTGGATGCCATTATAAGAGCCGAGTTTAATGAAGTAATTCATAAGAGCCGAGTTTAATGAAGTAATTCGCTACATTATAACACAGTATGGGCGACTCCGTTCTACAGTTTTATGGTCGTCGATATTGAGATGTGTTCTTTTTACCTATGTGTGTTGAGGTTACGAGCTCACACGCTTTCTACTATCATTTTCCCAACACACTTGAGATACTCTCAATGTTGTCAGAGCACTACGATCCTGTAAACGGAGCTTTTAACATTGAACAGACTATACAATCTTGCAGGTTGTCACTCAATTATGACCAAGGCTATCTAGCAGCTTCCTACTGCTTAAGCGCAATTTTGGAGACATTAGAAATTAGTACAAGTGGTCTAGACAACTGCACAGATTTTTTAAAATAAATTTATATAAAACTGGAAGATCCAGCTTCACAAAACCCAGAGGTTAAAAAGGAGTTAACAAATAATCAATGGGTTGCTACCAATGACATAAAAGATCAATATAAAACATAAAAGGGAAATGTTTCTTGCATGTGTGGATGTTCTTGTGGATTTAAGTGGGCAGAAAAGGTTAAGGGAAAGGAGGAAGACATTCATAAGTTATATCTTCCCTAAGAAAGGAAATGAAAGCACGTCCTGATTTCTCATGACATGGCAGCACGAGAAGACCTACTGATTGAGGTAAAACCCAGCAGCTCCACTGAGAGAGAAAACACAAAGTCTGGTGTGCATAAAATCATCATTCCCAATCCTTAGTGGACTTAGAAAATAGACTATTTTTGTTGATTTCAGAGAGTGGCATTTACCTAATAGTTCAAATAATCTGTAGTTACTGCAATGACTACTACCTCCCACGTCTTTGTTGGCATAAAGTTAGTGCAGTCCGCCGAAAACCAAGTTTTCCCCCCTTCTTCCACACCCCAGCACGGGATCTCACGGAGCGACGAACAAGAACCTTTTGTTTTTACGCATGTGTACCTGTGACTTAACTAGGAGCCAGTCAGACTGACTACACAGAGGAGAAGCGAACTATAACAGAAATGTGTGCGTAATCCATGGACTATGTCGAAAAAAGTTTCCATCAAATTATGTTTTAAATGATGTATTTTTGTTTAGTTTGACCTACATTTGTGTCTTCTCTACCTAATAAGCAAATAAATACTTTTTTGTATTGTGCTGCACATCGTCTCTGGATGCCATTATAAGAGCCGAGTTTAATGAAGTAATTCGCTGGATGCCATTATAAGAGCAGAGTTTAATGAAGTAATTCATAAGAGCCGAGTTTAATGAAGTAATTCGCTACATTATAACACAGTATGGGCGACTCCGTGCTACAGTTTTATGGTCGTCGATATTGAGATGTGTTCTTTTTACCTATGTGTGTTGAGGTTACGAGCTCACACGCCTTCTACTATAATTTTCCCAACACACTTGAGATACTCTCAATGTTGTCAGAGCACTACGATCCTGTAAACGGAGCTTTTAACATTGAACAGACTATACAATCTCGCAGGTTGTCACTCAATTACGACCAAGGCTATCTAGAAGCTTCCTACTGCTTAAGCGCAATTTTGGAGACATTAGAAATTAGTACAAGTGGTCTAGACAACTGCACAGATTTTTTAAAATAAATTTATATAAAACTGGAAGATCCAGCTATACAAAACCCAGAGGTTAAAAAGGAGTTAACAGATAATCAATGGGTTGCTACCAATGACATAAAAGATCAATATAAATCATGAAGGGAAATGTTTCTTGCGTGTGTGGATGTTCTTGTGGATTTAAGTGGGCAGAAAAGGTTAAGGGAAAGGAGGAAGACATTGATAAGTTATATCTTCCCTAAGAAAGGAAATGAAAGCACGTCCTGATTTCTGATGACATGGCAGCACGAGAAGACCTACTGATTGAGGTAAAACCCAGCAGCTCCACTGAGAGAGAAAACACAAAGTCTGGTGTGCATAAAATCATCATTCCCAATCCTTAGTGGACTTAGAAAATAGACTATTTTTGTTGATTTCAGAGAGTGGCATTTACCTAATAGTTCAAATAATCTGTAGTTACTGCAATGACTACTACCTCCCACGTCTTTGTTGGCATAAAGTTAGTGCAGTCTGCCGAAAACCAAGTTTCTTCCCCCTTCTTCCACACCCCAGCACGGGATCTCACGGAGCGACGAACAAGAACCTTTTGTTTTTACGCATGTGTACCTGTGACTTAACTAGGAGCCAGTCAGACTGACTACACAGAGGAGAAGCGAACTATAACAGAAATGTGTGCGTAATCCATGGACTATGTCGAAAAATGTTTCCTGCAAATTATGTTTTAAATGAGGAGTTTTTGTTTAGTTTGACCTACATTTGTGTCTTCTCTACCTAATAAGCAAATAAATACTTTTTTGTATTGTGCTGCACATCGTCTCTGGATGCCATTATAAGAGCCGAGTTTAATGAAGTAATTCGTAAGAGCCGAGTTTAATGAAGTAATTCGCTACATTATAACACAGTATGGGCGACTCCGTTCTACAGTTTTATGGTCGTCGATATTGAGATGTGTTCTTTTTACCTATGTGTGTTGAGGTTACGAGCTCACACGCCTTCTACTATCATTTTCCCAACACACTTGAGATACTCTCAATGTTGTCAGAGCACTACGATCCTGTAAACGGAGCTTTTAACATTGAACAGACTATACAATCTTGCAAGTTGTCACTCAATTATGACCAAGGCTATCTAGCAGCTTCCTACTGCTTAAGCGCAATTTTGGAGACATTAGAAATTAGTACAAGTGGTCTAGACAACTGCACATATTTTTTAAAATAAATGTATATAAAACTGGAAGATCCAGCTTCACAAAACCCAAGAGGTTAAAAAGGAGTTAACAGATAATCAATGGGCTGCTACCAATGACATAAAAGATCAATATAAACCATGAAGGGAAATGTTTCTTGCGTGTGTGGATGTTCTTGTGGATTTAAGTGGGCAGAAAAGGTTAAGGGAAAGGCGGAAGAAATTGATAAGTTATATCTTCCCTAAGAAAGGAAAATGAAAGCAAGTCATGATTTCTGATGACATGGCAGCACGAGAAGAGCTACTGATTGAGGTAAAACCCAGCAGCTCAACTGAGAGAGAAAACACAAAGTCTGGCGTGCATAAAATCATCATTCCCAATCCTTAGCGGACTTAGGAAAATAGACTATTTTTGTTGATTTCAGAGAGTGGCATTTACCTAATAGTTCAAATAATCTGTAGTTACTGCAATGACTACTACCTCCCACGTCTTTGTTGGCATAAAGTTAGTGCAGTCCGCCGAAAACCAAGTTTTCCCCCTTCTTCCACACCCCAGCACGGGATCTCACGGAGCGACGAACGAGAAGAACCTTTTGTTTTTACGCATGTGTACCTGTGACTTAACTAGGAGCCAGTCAGACTGACTACACAGAGGAGAAGCGAACTATAACAGAAATGTGTGCGTAATCCATGGACTATGTCGAAAAAAGTTTCCATCAAATTATGTTTTAAATGATGTATTTTTGTTTAGTTTGACCTACATTTGTGTCTTCTCTACCTAATAAGCAAATAAATACTTTTTTGTATTGTGCTGCACATCGTCTCTGGATGCCATTATAAGAGCCGAGTTTAATGAAGTAATTCGCTGGATGCCATTATAAGAGCAGAGTTTAATGAAGTAATTCATAAGAGCCGAGTTTAATGAAGTAATTCGCTACATTATAACACAGTATGGGCGACTCCGTGCTACAGTTTTATGGTCGTCGATATTGAGATGTGTTCTTTTTACCTATGTGTGTTGAGGTTACGAGCTCACACGCCTTCTACTATAATTTTCCCAACACACTTGAGATACTCTCAATGTTGTCAGAGCACTACGATCCTGTAAACGGAGCTTTTAACATTGAACAGACTATACAATCTCGCAGGTTGTCACTCAATTACGACCAAGGCTATCTAGAAGCTTCCTACTGCTTAAGCGCAATTTTGGAGACATTAGAAATTAGTACAAGTGGTCTAGACAACTGCACAGATTTTTTAAAATAAATTTATATAAAACTGGAAGATCCAGCTTCACAAAACCCAGAGGTTAAAAAGGAGTTAACAGATAATCAATGGGTTGCTACCAATGACATAAAAGATCAATATAAATCATGAAGGGAAATGTTTCTTGCGTGTGTGGATGTTCTTGTGGATTTAAGTGGGCAGAAAAGGTTAAGGGAAAGGAGGAAGACATTGATAAGTTATATCTTCCCTAAGAAAGGAAATGAAAGCACGTCCTGATTTCTGATGACATGGCAGCACGAGAAGACCTACTGATTGAGGTAAAACCCAGCAGCTCCACTGAGAGAGAAAACACAAAGTCTGGTGTGCATAAAATCATCATTCCCAATCCTTAGTGGACTTAGAAAATAGACTATTTTTGTTGATTTCAGAGAGTGGCATTTACCTAATAGTTCAAATAATCTGTAGTTACTGCAATGACTACTACCTCCCACGTCTTTGTTGGCATAAAGTTAGTGCAGTCTGCCGAAAACCAAGTTTTTTCCCCCTTCTTCCACACCCCAGCACGGGATCTCACGGAGCGACGAACGAGAAGAACCTTTTGTTTTTACGCATGTGTACCTGTGACTTAACTAGGAGCCAGTCAGACTGACTACACAGAGGAGAAGCGAACTATAACAGAAATGTGTGCGTAATCCATGGACTATGTCGAAAAATGTTTCCTGCAAATTATGTTTTAAATGAGGAGTTTTTGTTTAGTTTGACCTACATTTGTGTCTTCTCTACCTAATAAGCAAATAAATACTTTTTTGTATTGTGCTGCACATCGTCTCTGGATGCCATTATAAGAGCCGAGTTTAATGAAGTAATTCGTAAGAGCCGAGTTTAATGAAGTAATTCGCTACATTATAACACAGTATGGGCGACTCCGTTCTACAGTTTTATGGTCGTCGATATTGAGATGTGTTCTTTTTACCTATGTGTGTTGAGGTTACGAGCTCACACGCCTTCTACTATCATTTTCCCAACACACTTGAGATACTCTCAATGTTGTCAGAGCACTACGATCCTGTAAACGGAGCTTTTAACATTGAACAGACTATACAATCTTGCAAGTTGTCACTCAATTATGACCAAGGCTATCTAGCAGCTTCCTACTGCTTAAGCGCAATTTTGGAGACATTAGAAATTAGTACAAGTGGTCTAGACAACTGCACATATTTTTTAAAATAAATGTATATAAAACTGGAAGATCCAGCTTCACAAAACCAAGAGGTTAAAAAGGAGTTAACAGATAATCAATGGGCTGCTACCAATGACATAAAAGATCAATATAAACCATGAAGGGAAATGTTTCTTGCGTGTGTGGATGTTCTTGTGGATTTAAGTGGGCAGAAAAGGTTAAGGGAAAGGCGGAAGAAATTGATAAGTTATATCTTCCCTAAGAAAGAAAATGAAAGCACGTCATGATTTCTGATGACATGGCAGCACGAGAAGAGCTACTGATTGAGGTAAAACCCAGCAGCTCAACTGAGAGAGAAAACACAAAGTCTGGCGTGCATAAAATCATCATTCCCAATCCTTAGCGGACTTAGGAAATAGACTATTTTTGTTGATTTCAGAGAGTGGCATTTACCTAATAGTTCAAATAATCTGTAGTTACTGCAATGACTACTACCTCCCACGTCTTTGTTGGCATAAAGTTAGTGCAGTCCGCCGAAAACCAAGTTTTTTCCCCCTTCCTCCACACCCCAGCACGGGATCTCACGGAGCGACGAACAAGAACCTTTTGTTTTTACGCATGTGTACCTGTGACTTAACTAGGAGCCAGTCAGACTGACTACACAGAGGATAAGCGAACTATAACAGAAATGTGTGCGTGATCCATGGACTATGTCGAAATAAGTTTCCTGCAAATTATGTTTTAAATGATGTGTTTTTGTTTAGTTTGACCTACATTTGTGTCTTCTCTACCTAATAAGCAAATAAATACTTTTTTGTATTGTGCTGCACATTGTCTCTGGATGCCATTATAAGAGCCGAGTTTAATGAAGTAATTCGCTGGATGCCATTATAAGAGCAGAGTTTAATGAAGTAATTCATAAGAGCCGAGTTTAATGAAGTAATTCGCTACATTATATCACAGTATGGGCGACTCCGTTCCACAGTTTTATGCTCGTCGATATTGAGATGTGTTCTTTTTACCTATGTGTGTTGAGGTTAAGAGCTCACACGCCTTCTACTATCATTTTCCCAACACACTTGAGATACTCTCAATGTTGTCAGAGCACTACGATCCTGTAAATGGAGCTTTTAACATTGAACAGACTATACAATCTCGCAGGTTGTCACTCAATTACGACCAAGGCTATCTAGAAGCTTCCTACTGCTTAAGCGCAATTTTGGAGACATTAGAAATTAGTACAAGTGGTCTAGACAACTGCACAGATTTTTTAAAATAAATTTATATAAAACTGGAAGATCCAGCTTCACAAAACCCAGAGGTTAAAAAGGAGTTAACAGATAATCAATGGGTTGCTACCAATAACATAAAAGATCAATATAAACCATGAAGGGAAATGTTTCTTGCGTGTGTGGCTGTTCTTGTGGATTTGAGTGGGCAGAAAAGGTTAAGGGAAAGGAGGAAGACATTGATAAGTTATATCTTCCCTAAGAAAGGAAATGAAAGCACGTCATGATTTCTGATGACATGGCAGCACGAGAAGACCTACTGATTGAGGTAAAACCCAGCAGCTCAACTGAGAGAGAAAACACAAAGTCTGGTGTGCATAAAATCATCATTCCCAATCCTTAGCGGACTTAGAAAATATACTATTTTTGTTGATTTCAGAGAGTGGCATTTACCTAATAGTTCAAATAATCTGTAGTTACTGCAATGACTACTACCTCCCACGTCTTTGTTGGCATAAAGTTAGTGCAGTCCGCCGAAAACCAAGTTTTTCCCCCTTCTTCCACACCCCAGCACGGGATCTCACGGAGCGACGAACAAGAACCTTTTGTTTTTACGCATATGTACCTGTGACTTAACTAGGAGCCAGTCAGACTGACTACACAGAGGAGAAGCGAACTATAACAGAAATGTGTGCGTAATCCATGGACTATGTCGAAAAAGTTTCCATCAAATTATGTTTTAAATGATGTATTTTTGTTTAGTTTGACCTACATTTGTGTCTTCTCTACCTAATAAGCAAATAAATACTTTTTTGTATTGTGCTGCACATCGTCTCTGGATGCCATTATAAGAGCAGAGTTTAATGAAGTAATTAAGCTGGATGCCATTATAAGAGCAGAGTTTAATTAAGTAATTCATAAGAGCCGAGTTTAATGAAGTAATTCGCTACATTATAACACAGTATGGGCGACTCCGTGCTACAGTTTTATGGTCGTCGATATTGAGATGTGTTCTTTTTACCTATGTGTGTTGAGGTTACGAGCTCACACGCCTTCTACTATCATTTTCCCAACACACTTGAGATACTCTCAATGTTGTCAGAGCACTACGATCCTGTAAACGGAGCTTTTAACATTGAACAGACTATACAATCTCGCAGGTTGTCACTCAATTATGACCAAGGCTATCTAGAAGCTTCCTACTGCTTAAGCGCAATTTTGGAGACATTAGAAATTAGTACAAGTGGTCTAGACAACTGCACAGATTTTTTAAAATAAATTTATATAAAACTGGAAGATCCAGCTTCACAAAACCCAGAGGTTAAAAAGGAGTTAACAGATAATCAATGGGCTGCTACCAATGACATAAAAGATCAATATAAACCATGAAGGGAAATGTTTCTTGCGTGTGTGGATGTTCTTGTGGATTTAAGTGGGCAGAAAAGGTTAAGGGAAAGGAGGAAGACATTCATAAGTTATATCTTCCCTAAGAAAGGAAATGAAAGCACGTCCTGATTTCTGATGACATGGCAGCACGAGAAGACCTACTGATTGAGGTAAAACCCAGCAGCTCCACTGAGAGAGAAAACACAAAGTCTGGTGTGCATAAAATCATCATTCCCAATCCTTAGTGGACTTAGAAAATAGACTATTTTTGTTGATTTCAGAGAGTGGCATTTACCTAATAGTTCAAATAATCTGTAGTTACTGCAATGACTACTACCTCCCACGTCTTTGTTGGCATAAAGTTAGTGCAGTCTGCCGAAAACCAAGTTTCTTTCCCCTTCTTCCACGCCCCAGCACGGGATCTCATGGAGCGACGAACGAGAAGAACCTTTTGTTTTTACGCATGTGTACCTGTGACTTAACTAGGAGCCAGTCAGACTGACTACACAGAGGAGAAGCGAACTATAACAGAAATGTGTGCGTAATCCATGGACTATGTCGAAATAAGTTTCCTGCAAATTATGTTTTAAATGATGAGTTTTTGTTTAGTTTGACCTACATTTGTGTCTTCTCTACCTAATAAGCAAATAAATACTTTTTTGTATTGTGCTGCACATCGTCTCTGGATGCCATTATAAGAGCCGAGTTTAATGAAGCAATTCGTAAGAGCCGAGTTTAATGAAGTAATTCGCTACATTATATCACAGTATGGGCGACTCTGTTCTACAGTTTTATGGTCGTCGATATTGAGATGTGTTCTTTTTACCTATGTGTGTTGAGGTTACGAACTCACACGCTTTCTACTATCATTTTCCCAACACACTTGAGATACTCTCAATGTTGTCAGAGCACTATGATCCTGTAAACAGAGCTTTTAACATTGAACAGACTATACAATCTCCCAGGTTGTCACTCAATTATGACCAAGGCTATCTAGAAGCTTCCTACTGCTTAAGCGCAATTTTGGGAGACTTTAGAAATTAGTCCAAGTGGTCTAGACAACTGCACAGATTTTTTAAAATAAATTTATATAAAACTGGAAGATCCAGCTTCACAAAACCCAGAGGTTAAAAAGGAGTTAACAGATAATCAATGGGTTGCTACCAATGACATAAAAGATCAATATAAACCATGAAGGGAAATGTTTCTTGCATGTGTGGATGTTCTTGTGGATTTAAGTGGGCAGAAAAGGTTAAGGGAAAGGAGGAAGACATTGATAAGTTATATCTTCCCTAAGAAAGGAAATGAAAGCACGTCCTGATTTCTGATGACATGGCAGCACGAGAAGACCTACTGATTGAGGTAAAACCCAGCAGCTCAACTGAGAGAGAAAACACAAAGTCTGGTGTGCATAAAATCATCATTCCCAATCCTTAGTGGACTTAGAAAATAGACTATTTTTGTTGATTTCAGAGAGTGGCATTTACCTAATAGTTCAAATAATCTGTAGTTACTGCAATGACTACTACCTCCCACGTCTTTGTTGGCATAAAGTTAGTGCAGTCCGCCGAAAACCAAGTTTTTCCATCCTTCCACCACACCCCAGCACGGGATCTCACGGAGCGACGAACAAGAACCTTTTGTTTTTACGCATGTGTACCTGTGACTTAACTAGGAGCCAGTCAGACTGACTACACAGAGGAGAAGCGAACTATAACAGAAATGTGTGCGTAATCCATGGACTATGTCGAAATATGTTTCCTGCAAATTATGTTTTAAATGATGTGTTTTTGTTTAGTTTGACCTACATTTGTGTCTTCTCTACCTAATAAGCAAATAAATACTTTTTTGTATTGTGCTGCACATCGTCTCTGGATGCCATTATAAGAGCCGAGTTTAATGAAGTAATTCGCTGGATGCCATTATAAGAGCAGAGTTTAATGAAGTAATTCATAAGAGCCGAGTTTAATGAAGTAATTCGCTACATTATAACACAGTATGGGCGACTCCGTGCTACAGTTTTATGGTCGTCGATATTGAGATGTGTTCTTTTTACCTATGTGTGTTGAGGTTACGAGCTCACACGCCTTCTACTATCATTTTCCCAACACACTTGAGATACTCTCAATGTTGTCAGAGCACTACGATCCTGTAAACGGAGCTTTTAACATTGAACAGACTATACAATCTCGCAGGTTGTCACTCAATTACGACCAAGGCTATCTAGAAGCTTCCTACTGCTTAAGCGCAATTTTGGAGACATTAGAAATTAGTACAAGTGGTCTAGACAACTGCACAGATTTTTTAAAATAAATTTATATAAAACTGGAAGATCCAGCTTCACAAAACCCAGAGGTTAAAAAGGAGTTAACAGATAATCAATGGGTTGCTACCAATGACATAAAAGATCAATATAAACCATGAAGGGAAATGTTTCTTGCGTGTGTGGATGTTCTTGTGGATTTAAGTGGGCAGAAAAGGTTAAGGGAAAGGAGGAAGACATTGATAAGTTATATCTTCCCTAAGAAAGGAAATGAAAGCACGTCATGATTTCTGATGACATGGCAGCACGAGAAGACCTACTGATTGAGGTAAAACCCAGCAGCTCAACTGAGAGAGAAAACACAAAGTCTGATGTGCATAAAATCATCATTCCCAATCCTTAGTGGACTTAGAAAATAGACTATTTTTGTTGATTTCAGAGAGTGGCATTTACCTAATAGTTCAAATAATCTGTAGTTACTGCAATGACTACTACCTCCCACGTCTTTGTTGGCATAAAGTTAGTGCAGTCCGCCGAAAACCAAGTTTTTCCCCCCTTCTCCCACACCCCAGCACGGGATCTCACGGAGCGACGAACAAGAACCTTTTGTTTTTACGCATGTGTACCTGTGACTTAACTAGGAGCCAGTCAGACTGACTACACAGAGGAGAAGCGAACTATAACAGAAATGTGTGCGTAATCCATGGACTATGTCGAAAAATGTTTCCTGCAAATTATGTTTTAAATAAGGTGTTTTTGTTTAGTTTGACCTACATTTGTGTCTTCTCTACCTAATAAGCAAATAAATACTTTTTTGTATTGTGCTGCACATCGTCTCTGGATGCCATTATAAGAGCCGAGTTTAATGAAGTAATTCATAAGAGCAGAGTTTAATGAAGTAATTCGCTACATTATAACACAGTATGGGCGACTCCGTTCTACAGTTTTATGGTCGTCGATATTGAGATGTGTTCTTTTTACCTATGTGTGTTGAGGTTACGAGCTCACACGCCTTCTACTATCATTTTCCCAACACACTTGAGATACTCTCAATGTTGTCAGAGCACTACGATCCTGTAAACGGAGCTTTTAACATTGAACAGACTATACAATCTTGCAGGTTGTCACTCAATTATGACCAAGGCTATCTAGCAGCTTCCTACTGCTTAAGCGCAATTTTGGAGACATTAGAAATTAGTACAAGTGGTCTAGACAACTGCACAGATTTTTTAAAATAAATTTATATAAAACTGGAAGATCCAGCTTCACAAAACCCAGAGGTTAAAAAGGAGTTAACAGATAATCAATGGGTTGCTACCAATGACATAAAAGATCAATATAAACCATGAAGGGAAATGTTTCTTGCGTGTGTGGATGTTCTTGTGGATTTAAGTGGGCAGAAAAGGTTAAGGGAAAGGAGGAAGACATTGATAAGTTATATCTTCCCTAAGAAAGGAAAATGAAAGCACGTCATGATTTCTGATGACATGGCAGCACGAGAAGACCTACTGATTGAGGTAAAACCCAGCAGCTCCACTGAGAGAGAAAACACAAAGTCTGGCGTGCATAAAATCATCATTCCCAATCCTTAGTGGACTTAGAAAATAGACTATTTTTGTTGATTTCAGAGAGTGGCATTTACCTAATAGTTCAAATAATCTGTAGTTACTGCAATGACTACTACCTCCCACGTCTTTGTTGGCATAAAGTTAGTGCAGTCCGCCGAAAACCAAGTTTTCCCCCTTCTTCCACACCCCAGCACGGGATCTCACGGAGCGACGAACAAGAACCTTTTGTTTTTACGCATGTGTACCTGTGACTTAACTAGGAGCCAGTCAGACTGACTACACAGAGGAGAAGCGAACTATAACAGAAATGTGTGCGTAATCCATGGACTATGTCGAAATAAGTTTCCTGCAAATTATGTTTTAAATGATGTGTTTTTGTTTAGTTTGACCTACATTTGTGTCTTCTCTACCTAATAAGCAAATAAATACTTTTTTGTATTGTGCTGCACATTGTCTCTGGATGCCATTATAAGAGCCGAGTTTAATGAAGTAATTCGCTGGATGCCATTATAAGAGCAGAGTTTAATGAAGTAATTCATAAGAGCCGAGTTTAATGAAGTAATTCGCTACATTATATCACAGTATGGGCGACTCCGTGCCACAGTTTTATGGTCGTCGATATTGAGATGTGTTCTTTTTACCTATGTGTGTTGAGGTTAAGAGCTCACACGCCTTCTACTATCATTTTCCCAACACACTTGAGATACTCTCAATGTTGTCAGAGCACTACGATCCTGTAAACGGAGCTTTTAACATTGAACAGACTATACAATCTCGCAGGTTGTCACTCAATTACGACCAAGGCTATCTAGAAGCTTCCTACTGCTTAAGCGCAATTTTGGAGACATTAGAAATTAGTACAAGTGGTCTAGACAACTGCACAGATTTTTTAAAATAAATTTATATAAAACTGGAAGATCCAGCTTCACAAAACCCAGAGGTTAAAAAGGAGTTAACAGATAATCAATGGGTTGCTACCAATGACATAAAAGATCAATATAAACCATGAAGGGAAATGTTTCTTGCGTGTGTGGATGTTCTTGTGGATTTAAGTGGGCAGAAAAGGTTAAGGGAAAGGAGGAAGACATTGATAAGTTATATCTTCCCTAAGAAAGGAAATGAAAGCACGTCCTGATTTCTGATGACATGGCAGCACGAGAAGACCTACTGATTGAGGTAAAACCCAGCAGCTCCACTGAGAGAGAAAACACAAAGTCTGATGTGCATAAAATCATCATTCCCAATCCTTAGTGGACTTAGAAAATAGACTATTTTTGTTGATTTCAGAGAGTGGCATTTACCTAATAGTTCAAATAATCTGTAGTTACTGCAATGACTACTACCTCCCACGTCTTTGTTGGCATAAAGTTAGTGCAGTCTGCCGAAAACCAAGTTCTTTTCCCCTTCTTCCACGCCCCAGCACGGGATCTCACGGAGCGACGAACGAGAAGAACCTTTTGTTTTTACGCATGTGTACCTGTGACTTAACTAGGAGCCAGTCAGACTGACTACACAGAGGAGAAGCGAACTATAACAGAAATGTGTGCGTAATCCATGGACTATGTCGAAAAATGTTTCCTGCAAATTATGTTTTAAATGAGGTGTTTTTGTTTAGTTTGACCTACATTTGTGTCTTCTCTACCTAATAAGCAAATAAATACTTTTTTGTATTGTGCTGCACATCGTCTCTGGATGCCATTATAAGAGCAGAGTTTAATGAAGTAATTCATAAGAGCCGAGTTTAATGAAGTAATTCGCTACATTATAACACAGTATGGGCGACTCCGTTCTACAGTTTTATGGTCGTCGATATTGAGATGTGTTCTTTTTACCTATGTGTGTTGAGGTTACGAGCTCACACGCCTTCTACTATCATTTTCCCAACACACTTGAGATACTCTCAATGTTGTCAGAGCACTATGATCCTGTAAACAGAGCTTTTAACATTGAACAGACTATACAATCTCGCAGGTTGTCACTCAATTATGACCAAGGCTATCTAGAAGCTTCCTACTGCTTAAGCGCAATTTTGGAGACTTTAGAAATTAGTCCAAGTGGTCTAGACAACTGCACAGATTTTTTAAAATAAATTTATATAAAACTGGAAGATCCAGCTTCACAAAACCCAGAGGTTAAAAAGGAGTTAACAGATAATCAATGGGTTGCTACCAATAACATAAAAGATCAATATAAACCATGAAGGGAAATGTTTCTTGCGTGTGTGGCTGTTCTTGTGGATTTGAGTGGGCAGAAAAGGTTAAGGGAAAGGAGGAAGACATTGATAAGTTATATCTTCCCTAAGAAAGGAAATGAAAGCACGTCCTGATTTCTGATGACATGGCAGCACGAGAAGACCTACTGATTGAGGTAAAACCCAGCAGCTCAACTGAGAGAGAAAACACAAAGTCTGGTGTGCATAAAATCATCATTCCCAATCCTTAGTGGACTTAGAAAATAGACTATTTTTGTTGATTTCAGAGAGTGGCATTTACCTAATAGTTCAAATAACCTGTAGTTACTGCAATGACTACTACCTCCCACATCTTTGTTGGCATAAAGTTAGTGCAGTCCGCCGAAAACCAAGTTTCTTTCCCCTTCTTCCACGCCCCAGCACGGGATCTCACGGAGCGACGAACGAGAAGAACCTTTTGTTTTTACGCATGTGCACCTGTGAATTATCTAGGAGCCAGTCAGACTGACTACACAGAGGAGAAGCGAACTATAACAGAAATGTGTGCATAATCCATGGACTATGTCGAAATAAGTTTCCTGCAAATTATGTTTTAAATGATGTGTTTTTGTTTAGTTTGACCTACATTTGTGTCTTCTCTACCTAATAAGCAAATAAATACTTTTTGTATTGTGCTGCACATCGTCTCTGGATGCCATTATAAGAGCCGAGTTTAATGAAGTAATTCGCTACATTATATCACAGTATGGGAGACTCTGTTCTACAGTTTTATGCTCGTCGATATTGAGATGTGTTCTTTTTACCTATGTGTGTTGAGGTTAAGAGCTCACACGCCTTCTACTATCATTTTCCCAACACACTTGAGATACTCTCAATGTTGTCAGAGCACTACGATCCTGTAAATGGAGCTTTTAACATTGAACAGACTATACAATCTCCCAGGTTGTCACTCAATTATGACCAAGGCTATCTAGAAGCTTCCTACTGCTTAAGCGCAATTTTGGAGACTTTAGAAATTAGTCCAAGTGGTCTAGACAACTGCACAGATTTTTTAAAATAAATTTATATAAAACTGGAAGATCCAGCTTCACAAAACCCAGAGGTTAAAAAGGAGTTAACAGATAATCAATGGGTTGCTACCAATGACATAAAAGATCAATATAAAACATGAAGGGAAACGTTTCTTGCATGTGTGGATGTTCTTGTGGATTTAAGTGGGCAGAAAAGGTTAAGGGAAAGGAGGAAGACATTGATAAGTTATATCTTCCCTAAGAAAGGAAATGAAAGCACGTCCTGATTTCTGATGACATGGCAGCACGAGAAGACCTACTGATTGAGGTAAAACCCAGCAGCTCCACTGAGAGAGAAAACACAAAGTCTGGTGTGCATAAAATCACCATTCCCAATCCTTAGTGGACTTAGAAAA
This sequence comes from Macrothele yani, assembly GCA_039090855.1. Classification (NCBI taxonomy): domain Eukaryota; kingdom Metazoa; phylum Arthropoda; class Arachnida; order Araneae; family Macrothelidae; genus Macrothele; species Macrothele yani. The sequence goes on from CM076996.1 coordinate 125,777,926, forward strand.
TAGACTATTTTTGTTGATTTCAGAGAGTGGCATTTACATAATAGTTCAAATAATCTGTAGTTACTGCAATGACTACTACCTCCCACGTCTTTGTTGGCATAAAGTTAGTGCAGTCCGCCGAAAACCAAGTTTTTCCATCCTTCCACCACACCCCAGCACGGGATCTCACGGAGCGACGAACAAGAACCTTTTGTTTTTACGCATGTGTACCTGTGACTTAACTAGGAGCCAGTCAAACTGACTACACAGAGGAGAAGCGAACTATAACAGAAATGTGTGCGTAATCCATGGACTATGTCAAAATAAGTTTCCTGCAAATTATGTTTTAAATGATGTGTTTTTGTTTAGTTTGACCTACATTTGTGTCTTCTCTACCTAATAAGCAAATAAATACTTTTTTGTATTGTGCTGCACATTGTCTCTGGATGCCATTATAAGAGCCGAGTTTAATGAAGTAATTCGCTGGATGCCATTATAAGAGCAGAGTTTAATGAAGTAATTCATAAGAGCCGAGTTTAATGAAGTAATTCGCTACATTATATCACAGTATGGGCGACTCCGTTCTACAGTTTTATGGTCGTCGATATTGAGATGTGTTCTTTTTACCTATGTGTGTGTTGAGGTTAAGAGCTCACACGCCTTCTACTATAATTTTCCCAACACACTTGAGATACTCTCAATGTTGTCAGAGCACTACTATCCTGTAAACGGACCTTTTAACATTGAACAGACTATACAATCTCGCAGGTTGTCACTCAATTACGACCAAGGCTATCTAGAAGCTTCCTACTGCTTAAGCGCAATTTTGGAGACTTTAGAAATTAGTACAAGTGGTCTAGACAACTGCACAGATTTTTTAAAATAAATTTATATAAAACTGGAAGATCCAGCTTCACAAAACCCAGAGGTTAAAAAGGAGTTAACAGATAATCAATGGGTTGCTACCAATAACATAAAAGATCAATATAAACCATGAAGGGAAATGTTTCTTGCGTGTGTGGCTGTTCTTGTGGATTTAAGTGGGCAGAAAAGGTTAAGGGAAAGGAGGAAGACATTGATAAGTTATATCTTCCCTAAGAAAGGAAATGAAAGCACGTCATGATTTCTGATGACATGGCAGCACGAGAAGACCTACTGATTGAGGTAAAACCCAGCAGCTCAACTGAGAGAGAAAACACAAAGTCTGGCGTGCATAAAATCATCATTCCCAATCCTTAGCGGACTTAGAAAATAGACTATTTTTGTTGATTTCAGAGAGTGGCATTTACCTAATAGTTCAAATAATCTGTAGTTACTGCAATGACTACTTAGTACTACCTCCCACGTCTTTGTTGGCATAAAGTTAGTGCAGTCTGCCGAAAACCAAGTTTTTCCCCCTTCTTCCACACCCCAGCACGGGATCTCACGGAGCGACGAACAAGAACCTTTTGTTTTTACGCATGTGTACCTGTGACTTAACTAGGAGCCAGTCAGACTGACTACACAGAGGAGAAGCGAACTATAACAGAAATGTGTGCGTAATCCATGGACTATGTCGAAAAATGTTTCCTGCAAATTATGTTTTAAATGAGGTGTTTTTGTTTAGTTTGACGTACATTTGTGTCTTCTCTGCCTAATAAGCAAATAAATACTTTTTTGTATTGTGCTGCACATCGTCTCTGGATGCCATTATAAGAGCCGAGTTTAATGAAGTAATTCATAAGAGCCGAGTTTAATGAAGTAATTCGCTACATTATAACACAGTATGGGCGACTCCGTGCTACAGTTTTATGGTCGTCGATATTGAGATGTGTTCTTTTTACCTATGTGTGTTGAGGTTACGAGCTCACACGCCTTCTACTATCATTTTCCCAACACACTTGAGATACTCTCAATGTTGTCAGAGCACTACGATCCTGTAAACGGAGCTTTTAACATTGAACAGACTATACAATCTCGCAGGTTGTCACTCAATTACGACCAAGGCTATCTAGAAGCTTCCTACTGCTTAAGCGCAATTTTGGGAGACATTAGAAATTAGTACAAGTGGTCTAGACAACTGCACAGATTTTTTAAAATAAATTTATATAAAACTGGAAGATCCAGCTTCACAAAACCCAGAGGTTAAAAAGGAGTTAACAGATAATCAATGGGTTGCTACCAATAACATAAAAGATCAATATAAACCATGAAGGGAAATGTTTCTTGCATGTGTGGATGTTCTTGTGGATTTAAGTGGGCAGAAAAGGTGAAGGGAAAGGAGGAAGACATTGATAAGTTATATCTTCCCTAAGAAAGGAAATGAAAGCACGTCATGATTTCTGATGACATGGCAGCACGAGAAGACCTACTGATTGAGGTAAAACCCAGCAGCTCAACTGAGAGAGAAAACACAAAGTCTGGTGTGCATAAAATCATCATTCCCAATCCTTAGCGGACTTAGAAAATAGACTATTTTTGTTGATTTCAGAGAGTGGCATTTACCTAATAGTTCAAATAATCTGTAGTTACTGCAATGACTACTACCTCCCACGTCTTTGTTGGCATAAAGTTAGTGCAGTCCGCCGAAAACCAAGTTCTTTTCCCCTTCTTCCACGCCCCAGCACGGGATCTCGCGGAGCGACGAACGAGAAGAACCTTTTGTTTTTACGCATGTGTACCTGTGACTTAACTAGGAGCCAGTCAGACTGACTACACAGAGGAGAAGCGAACTATAACAGAAATGTGTGCGTAATCCATGGACTATGTCGAAAAAAGTTTCCTGCAAATTATGTTTTAAATGATGTGTTTTTGTTTAGTTTGACCTACATTTGTGTCTTCTCTACCTAATAAGCAAATAAATACTTTTTTGTATTGTGCTGCACATTGTCTCTGGATGCCATTATAAGAGCCGAGTTTAATGAAGTAATTCGCTGGATGCCATTATAAGAGCAGAGTTTAATGAAGTAATTCGCTACATTATAACACAGTATGGGCGACTCCGTGCTACAGTTTTACGGTCGTCGATATTGAGATGTGTTCTTTTTACCTATGTGTGTTGAGGTTACGAGCTCACACGCCTTCTACTATAATTTTCCCAACACACTTGAGATACTCTCAATGTTGTCAGAGCACTACGATCCTGTAAACGGAGCTTTTAACATTGAACAGACTATACAATCTCGCAGGTTGTCACTCAATTACGACCAAGGCTATCTAGAAGCTTCCTACTGCTTAAGCGCAATTTTGGAGACATTAGAAATTAGTACAAGTGGTCTAGACAACTGCACAGATTTTTTAAAATAAATTTATATAAAACTGGAAGATCCAGCTTCACAAAACCCAGAGGTTAAAAAGGAGTTAACAGATAATCAATGGGTTGCTACCAATGACATAAAAGATCAATATAAATCATGAAGGGAAATGTTTCTTGCATGTGTGGCTGTTCTTGTGGATTTGAGTGGGCAGAAAAGGTTAAGGGAAAGGAGGAAGACATTGATAAGTTATATCTTCCCTAAGAAAGGAAATGAAAGCACGTCCTGATTTCTGATGACATGGCAGCACGAGTAAGACCTACTGATTGAGGTAAAACCCAGCAGCTCCACTGAGAGAGAAAACACAAAGTCTGGTGTGCATAAAATCATCATTCCCAATAATTAGTGGACTTAGAAAATAGACTATTTTTGTTGATTTCAGAGAGTGGCATTTACCTAATAGTTCAAATAACCTGTAGTTACTGCAATGACTACTACCTCCCACATCTTTGTTGGCATAAAGTTAGTGCAGTCCGCCGAAAACCAAGTTTCTTTCCCATTCTTCCACGCCCCAGCACGGGATCTCACGGAGCGACGAACGAGAAGAACCTTTTGTTTTTACGCATGTGCACCTGTGAATTATCTAGGAGCCAGTCAGACTGACTACACAGAGGAGAAGCGAACTATAATAGAAATGTGTGCATAATCCATGGACTATGTCGAAATAAGTTTCCTGCAAATTATGTTTTAAATGAGGAGTTTTTGTTTAGTTTGACCTACATTTGTGTCTTCTCTACCTAATAAGCAAATAAATACTTTTTTGTATTGTGCTGCACATCGTCTGTGGATGCCATTATAAGAGCCGAGTTTAATGAAGTAATTCGCTGGATGCCATTATAAGAGCAGAGTTTAATGAAGTAATTCATAAGAGCCGAGTTTAATGAAGTAATTCGCTACATTATAACACAGTATGGGCGACTCCGTTCTACAGTTTTATGGTCGTCGATATTGAGATGTGTTCTTTTTACCTATGTGTGTTGAGGTTACGAACTCACACGCTTTCTACTATCATTTTCCCAACACACTTGAGATACTCTCAATGTTGTCAGAGCACTATGATCCTGTAAACAGAGCTTTTAACATTGAACAGACTATACAATCTCGCAGGTTGTCACTCAATTATGACCAAGGCTATCTAGAAGCTTCCTACTGCTTAAGCGCAATTTTGGAGACTTTAGAAATCAGTCCAAGTGGTCTAGACAACTGCACAGATTTTTTAAAATAAATTTATATAAAACTGGAAGATCCAGCTTCACAAAACCCAGAGGTTAAAAAGGAGTTAACAGATAATCAATGGGTTGCTACCAATAACATAAAAGATCAATATAAACCATGAAGGGAAATGTTTCTTGCGTGTGTGGATGTTCTTGTGGATTTGAATGGGCAGAAAAGGTTAAGGGAAAGGAGGAAGACATTGATAAGTTATATCTTCCCTAAGAAAGGAAATGAAAGCACGTCATGATTTCTGATGACATGGCAGCACGAGAAGACCTACTGATTGAGGTAAAACCCAGTAGCTCAACTGAGAGAGAAAACACAAAGTCTGGTGTGCATAAAATCATCATTCCCAATCCTTAGCGGACTTAGAAAATAGACTATTTTTGTTGATTTCAGAGAGTGGCATTTACCTAATAGTTCAAATAATCTGTAGTTACTGCAATGACTACTACCTCCCACGTCTTTGTTGGCATAAAGTTAGTGCAGTCCGCCGAAAACCAAGTTTTTCCATCCTTCCTTAACACCCCAGCACGGGATCTCACGGAGCGACGAACAAGAACCTTTTGTTTTTACGCATGTGTACCTGTGACTTAACTAGGAGCCAGTCAGACTGACTACACAGAGGAGAAGCGAACTATAACAGAAATGTGTGCGTGATCCATGGACTATGTCGAAATAAGTTTCCTGCAAATTATGTTTTAAATGAGGAGTTTTTGTTTAGTTTGACCTACATTTGTGTCTTCTCTACCTAATAAGCAAATAAATACTTTTTTGTATTGTGCTGCACATCGTCTGTGGATGCCATTATAAGAGCCGAGTTTAATGAAGCAATTCGCTGGATGCCATTATAAGAGCCGAGTTTAATGAAGTAATTCGCTACATTATAACACAGTATGGGCGACTCCGTTCTACAGTTTTATGGTCGTCGATATTGAGATGTGTTCTTTTTACCTATGTGTGTTGAGGTTACGAACTCACACGCCTTTCTACTATCATTTTCCCAACACACTTGAGATACTCTCAATGTTGTCAGAGCACTATGATCCTGTAAACAGGAGCTTTTAACATTGAACAGACTATACAATCTCGCAGGTTGTCACTCAATTATGACCAAGGCTATCTAGAAGCTTCCTACTGCTTAAGAACAATTTTGGAGACTTTAGAAATCAGTCCAAGTGGTCTAGACAACTGCACAGATTTTTTAAAATAAATTTATATAAAACTGGAAGATCCAGCTTCACAAAACCCAGAGGTTAAAAAGGAGTTAACAGATAATCAATGGGTTGCTACCAATAACATAAAAGATCAATATAAACCATGAAGGGAAATGTTTCTTGCGTGTGTGGCTGTTCTTGTGGATTTGAGTGGGCAGAAAAGGTTAAGGGAAAGGAGGAAGACATTGATAAGTTATATCTTCCCTAAGAAAGGAAATGAAAGCACGTCATGATTTCTGATGACATGGCAGCACGAGAAGACCTACTGATTGAGGTAAAACCCAGTAGCTCAACTGAGAGAGAAAACACAAAGTCTGGCGTGCATAAAATCATCATTCCCAATCCTTAGCGGACTCAGAAAATAGACTATTTTTGTTGATTTCAGAGAGTGGCATTTACCTAATAGTTCAAAATAATCTGTAGTTACTGCAATGACTACTACCTCCCACGTCTTTGTTGGCATAAAGTTAGTGCAGTCTGCCGAAAACCAAGTTTTTCCCCCCTTCTTCCACACCCCAGCACGGGATCTCACGGAGCGACGAACAAGAACCTTTTGTTTTTACGCATGTGTACCTGTGACTTAACTAGGAGCCAGTCAGACTGACTACACAGAGGAGAAGCGAACTATAACAGAAATGTGTGCGTAATCCATGGACTATGTCGAAAAAAGTTTCCTGCAAATTATGTTTTAAATGAGGAGTTTTTGTTTAGTTTGACCTACATTTGTGTCTTCTCTACCTAATAAGCAAATAAATACTTTTTTGTATTGTGCTGCACATCGTCTGTGGATGCCATTATAAGAGCCGAGTTTAATGAAGTAATTCGCTGGATGCCATTATAAGAGCAGAGTTTAATGAAGTAATTCATAAGAGCCGAGTTTAATGAAGTAATTCGCTACATTATAACACAGTATGGGCGACTCCGTTCTACAGTTTTATGGTCGTCGATATTGAGATGTGTTCTTTTTACCTATGTGTGTTGAGGTTACGAGCTCACACGCCTTCTACTATAATTTTCCCAACACACTTGAGATACTCTCAATGTTGTCAGAGCACTACGATCCTGTAAACGGAGCTTTTAACATTGAACAGACTATACAATCTCGCAGGTTGTCACTCAATTACGACCAAGGCTATCTAGAAGCTTCCTACTGCTTAAGCGCAATTTTGGAGACATTAGAAATTAGTACAAGTGGTCTAGACAACTGCACAGATTTTTTAAAATAAATTTATATAAAACTGGAAGATCCAGCTTCACAAAACCCAGAGGTTAAAAAGGAGTTAACAGATAATCAATGGGCTGCTACCAATGACATAAAAGATCAATATAAACCATGAAGGGAAATGTTTCTTGCGTGTGTGGATGTTCTTGTGGATTTAAGTGGGCAGAAAAGGTTAAGGGAAAGGAGGAAGAAATTGATAAGTTATATCTTCCCTAAGAAAGGAAATGAAAGCACGTCCTGATTTCTGATGACATGGCAGCACGAGAAGACCTACTGATTGAGGTAAAACCCAGCAGCTCCACTGAGAGAGAAAACACAAAGTCTGGTGTGCATAAAATCATCATTCCCAATCCTTAGTGGACTTAGAAAATAGACTATTTTTGTTGATTTCAGAGAGTGGCATTTACCTAATAGTTCAAATAATCTGTAGTTACTGCAATGACTACTACCTCCCACGTCTTTGTTGGCATAAAGTTAGTGCAGTCTGCCGAAAACCAAGTTTTTCCCCCTTCTTCCACACCCCAGCACGGGATCTCGCGGAGCGACGAACAAGAACCTTTTGTTTTTACGCATGTGTACCTGTGACTTAACTAGGAGCCAGTCAGACTGACTACACAGAGGAGAAGCGAACTATAACAGAAATGTGTGCGTAATCCATGGACTATGTCGAAAAATGTTTCCTGCAAATTATGTTTTAAATGAGGAGTTTTTGTTTAGTTTGACCTACATTTGTGTCTTCTCTACCTAATAAGCAAATAAATACTTTTTGTATTGTGCTGCACATCGTCTCTGGATGCCATTATAAGAGCCGAGTTTAATGAAGTAATTCGTAAGAGCCGAGTTTAATGAAGTAATTCGCTACATTATAACACAGTATGGGCGACTCCGTTCTACAGTTTTATGGTCGTCGATATTGAGATGTGTTCTTTTTACCTATGTGTGTTGAGGTTACGAGCTCACACGCCTTCTACTATCATTTTCCCAACACACTTGAGATACTCTCAATGTTGTCAGAGCACTACGATCCTGTAAACGGAGCTTTTAACATTGAACAGACTATACAATCTTGCAGGTTGTCACTCAATTATGACCAAGGCTATCTAGCAGCTTCCTACTGCTTAAGCGCAATTTTGGAGACATTAGAAATTAGTACAAGTGGTCTAGACAACTGCACAGATTTTTTAAAATAAATTTATATAAAACTGGAAGATCCAGCTTCACAAAACCCAGAGGTTAAAAAGGAGTTAACAGATAATCAATGGGCTGCTACCAATGACATAAAAGATCAATATAAACCATGAAGGGAAATGTTTCTTGCGTGTGTGGATGTTCTTGTGGATTTAAGTGGGCAGAAAAGGTTAAGGGAAAGGAGGAAGAAATTGATAAGTTATATCTTCCCTAAGAAAGAAAATGAAAGCACGTCATGATTTCTGATGACATGGCAGCACGAGAAGAGCTACTGATTGAGGTAAAACCCAGCAGCTCAACTGAGAGAGAAAACACAAAGTCTGGCGTGCATAAAATCATCATTCCCAATCCTTAGCGGACTTAGGAAAATAGACTATTTTTGTTGATTTCAGAGAGTGGCATTTACCTAATAGTTCAAATAATCTGTAGTTACTGCAATGACTACTACCTCCCACGTCTTTGTTGGCATAAAGTTAGTGCAGTCCGCCGAAAACCAAGTTTTTTCCCCCTTCCTCCACACCCCAGCACGGGATCTCACGGAGCGACGAACAAGAACCTTTTGTTTTTACGCATGTGTACCTGTGACTTAACCAGGAGCCAGTCAGACTGACTACACAGAGGAGAAGCGAACTATAACAGAAATGTGTGCGTGAATCCATGGACTATGTCGAAATAAGTTTCCTGCAAATTATGTTTTAAATGATGTGTTTTTGTTTAGTTTGACCTACATTTGTGTCTTCTCTACCTAATAAGCAAATAAATACTTTTTTGTATTGTGCTGCACATTGTCTCTGGATGCCATTATAAGAGCCGAGTTTAATGAAGTAATTCACTGGATGCCATTATAAGAGCAGAGTTTAATGAAGTAATTCATAAGAGCCGAGTTTAATGAAGTAATTCGCTACATTATATCACAGTATGGGCGACTCCGTTCCACAGTTTTATGCTCGTCGATATTGAGATGTGTTCTTTTTACCTATGTGTGTTGAGGTTAAGAGCTCACACGCTTTCTACTATCATTTTCCCAACACACTTGAGATACTCTCAATGTTGTCAGAGCACTACGATCCTGTAAACGGAGCTTTTAACATTGAACAGACTATACAATCTCGCAGGTTGTCACTCAATTACGACCAAGGCTATCTAGAAGCTTCCTACTGCTTAAGCGCAATTTTGGAGACATTAGAAATTAGTACAAGTGGTCTAGACAACTGCACAGATTTTTTAAAATAAATTTATATAAAACTGGAAGATCCAGCTTCACAAAACCCAGAGGTTAAAAAGGAGTTAACAGATAATCAATGGGTTGCTACCAATGACATAAAAGATCAATATAAACCACGAAAGGGAAATGTTTCTTGCATGCGTGGATGTTCTTGTGGATTTAAGTGGGCAGAAAAGGTGAAGGGAAAGGAGGAAGACATTGATAAGTTATATCTTCCCTAAGAAAGGAAATGAAAGCACGTCCTGATTTCTGATAACATGGCAGCACGAGAAGACCTACTGATTGAGGTAAAACCCAGCAGCTCAACTGAGAGAGAAAACACAAAGTCTGGTGTGCATAAAATCATCATTCCCAATCCTTAGCGGACTTAGAAAATAGACTATTTTTGTTGATTTCAGAGAGTGGCATTTACCTAATAGTTAAAATAATCTGTAGTTACTGCAATGACTACTACCTCCCACGTCTTTGTTGGCATAAAGTTAGTGCAGTCCGCCGAAAACCAAGTTCTTTTCCCCTTCTTCCACGCCCCAGCACGGGATCTCGCGGAGCGACGAACGAGAAGAACCTTTTGTTTTTACGCATGTGTACCTGTGACTTAACTAGGAGCCAGTCAAACTGACTACACAGAGGAGAAGCGAACTATAACAGAAATGTGTGCATGATCCATGGACTATGTCGAAATAAGTTTCCTGCAAATTATGTTTTAAATGATGTGTTTTTGTTTAGTTTGACCTACATTTGTGTCTTCTCTACCTAATAAGCAAATAAATACTTTTTTGTATTGTGCTGCACATCGTCTCTGGATGCCATTATAAGAGCCGAGTTTAATGAAGTAATTCGCTGGATGCCATTATAAGAGCCGAGTTTAATGAAGTAATTCGCTACATTATAACACAGTATGGGTGACTCCGTTCTACAGTTTTATGGTCGTCGATATTGAGATGTGTTCTTTTTACCTATGTGTGTTGAGGTTACGAGCTCACACGCCTTCTACTATCATTTTCCCAACACACTTGAGATACTCTCAATGTTGTCAGAGCACTATGATCCTGTAAACAGAGCTTTTAACATTGAACAGACTATACAATCTTGCAGGTTGTCACTCAATTATGACCAAGGCGATCTAGAAGCTTCCTACTGCTTAAGCGCAATTTTGGAGACTTTAGAAATCAGTCCAAGTGGTCTAGACAACTGCACAGATTTTTTAAAATAAATTTATATAAAACTGGAAGATCCAGCTTCACAAAACCCAGAGGTTAAAAAGGAGTTAACAGATAATCAATGGGTTGCTACCAATGACATAAAAGATCAATATAAAACATAAAAGGAAATGTTTCTTGCATGTGTGGATGTTCTTGTGGATTTAAGTGGGCAGAAAAGGTTAAGGGAAAGGAGGAAGACATTGATAAGTTATATCTTCCCTAAGAAAGGAAATGAAAGCACGTCCTGATTTCTGATGACATGGCAGCACGAGAAGACCTACTGATTGAGGTAAATCCCAGCAGCTCAACTGAGAGAGAAAACACAAAGTCTGGTGTGCATAAAATCATCATTCCCAATCCTTAGTGGACTTAGAAAATAGACTATTTTTGTTGATTTCAGAGAGTGGCATTTACCTAATAGTTCAAATAATCTGTAGTTACTGCAATGACTACTACCTCCCACGTCTTTGTTGGCATAAAGTTAGTGCAGTCCGCCGAAAACCAAGTTTTTTCCCCCTTCTTCCACACCCCAGCACGGGATCTCACGGAGCGACGAACGAGAAGAACCTTTTGTTTTTACGCATGTGTACCTGTGACTTAACTAGGAGCCAGTCAGACTGACTACACAGAGGAGAAGCGAACTATAACAGAAATGTGTGCGTGATCCATGGACTATGTCGAAATAAGTTTCCTGCAAATTATGTTTTAAATGATGTGTTTTTGTTTAGTTTGACCTACATTTGTGTCTTCTCTACCTAATAAGCAAATAAATACTTTTTTGTATTGTGCTGCACATCGTCTCTGGATGCCATTATAAGCGCCGAGTTTAATGAAGTAATTCGCTGGATGCCATTATAAGAGCCGAGTTTAATGAAGTAATTCGCTACATTATAACACAGTATGGGTGACTCCGTTCTACAGTTTTATGGTCGTCGATATTGAGATGTGTTCTTTTTACCTATGTGTGTTGAGGTTACGAGCTCACACGCCTTTTACTATCATTTTCCCAACACACTTGAGATACTCTCAATGTTGTCAGAGCACTATGATCCTGTAAACAGAGCTTTTAACATTGAACAGACTATACAATCTCGCAGGTTGTCACTCAATTATGACCAAGGCGATCTAGAAGCTTCCTACTGCTTAAGCGCAATTTTGGAGACTTTAGAAATCAGTCCAAGTGGTCTAGACAACTGCACAGATTTTTTAAAATAAATTTATATAAAACTGGAAGATCCAGCTTCACAAAACCCAGAGGTTAAAAAGGAGTTAACAGATAATCAATGGGTTGCTACCAATGACATAAAAGATCAATATAAAACATAAAAGGAAATGTTTCTTGCATGTGTGGATGTTCTTGTGGATTTAAGTGGGCAGAAAAGGTTAAGGGAAAGGAGGAAGACATTGATAAGTTATATCTTCCCTAAGAAAGGAAAATGAAAGCACGTCCTGATTTCTGATGACATGGCAGCACGAGAAGACCTACTGATTGAGGTAAATCCCAGCAGCTCCTCTGAGAGAGAAAACACAAAGTCTGGTGTGCATAAAATCATCATTCCCAATCCTTAGTGGACTTAGAAAATAGACTATTTTTGTTGATTTCAGAGAGTGGCATTTACCTAATAGTTCAAATAATCTGTAGTTACTGCAATGACTACTACCTCCCACGTCTTTGTTGGCATAAAGTTAGTGCAGTCCGCCGAAAACCAAGTTTTTCCCCCTTCTTCCACACCCCAGCACGGGATCTCACGGAGCGACGAACGAGAAGAACCTTTTGTTTTTACGCATGTGTACCTGTGACTTAACTAGGAGCCAGTCAGACTGACTACACAGAGAAGAAGCGAACTATAACAGAAATGTGTGCGTGATCCATGGACTATGTCGAAATAAGTTTCCTGCAAATTATGTTTTAAATGATGTGTTTTTGTTTAGTTTGACCTACATTTGTGTCTTCTCTACTTAATAAGCAAATAAATACTTTTTTGTATTGTGCTACAGATCGACTCTGGATGCCATTACAAGAGCTGAGTTTAATGAAGTAATTCGCTACATTATATCACAGTATGGACGACTTCGTTCTACAGTTTTATGCTCGTCAATATTGTGATATGTTTTTTTTACCTATGTGTGTTGAGGTTACGAGCTCACACGCCTTCTACTATCATTTTCCCAACAGACTTGAGATACTCTCAATGTTGTCAGAGCATTACGATCCTGTAAACGGAGCTTTTAACACTGAACAGACTCTACAATCTCGCAGGTTGTCACTCAATTACGACCAAGGCTGTCTAGAAGCTTCCTACTGCTTAAGCGCAATTTTGGAGACTTTAGAAATTAGTCCAAGTGGTCTAGACAACTGCACAGATTTTTTAAAATAAATTTATATAAAACTAGAAGATCCAGCTTCACACGACCCAGAGGTTAAAAAGGAGTTAACAGATAATCAATGGGTTGCTACCAATGACATAAAAGATCAATATAAACCTTGAAGGGAAATGTTTCTTGCATGTGTGGATGTTCTTGTGGATTTAAGTGGGCAGAAGAGGTTAAGGGAAAGGAGGAAGACATCGATAAGGTATATCTTCCCTACGAAAGGAAATGAAAGCACGTCCTGATTTCTGATGACATGGCAGCACGAGAAGACCTACTGATTGAGGTAAAACCCAGCAGCTCCACTGAGAGAGAAAACACAAAGTCTGGTGTGCATAAAATCATCATTCCCAATCCTTAGTGGACTTAGAAAATAGACTATTTTTGTTGATTTCAGAGAGTGGCATTTACCTAATAGTTCAAATAATCTGTAGTTACTGCAATGACTACTACCTCCCACGTCTTTGTTGGCATAAAGTTAGTGCAGTCTGCCGAAAACCAAGTTTTTCCCCCCTTCTTCCACACCCCAGCACGGGATCTCGCGGAGCGACGAACAAGAACCTTTTGTTTTTACGCATGTGTACCTGTGACTTCACTAGGAGCCAGTCAGACTGACTACACAGAGGAGAAGCGAACTATAACAGAAATGTGTGCGTAATCCATGGACTATGTCGAAAAATGTTTCCTGCAAATTATGTTTTAAATGAGGAGTTTTTGTTTAGTTTGACCTACATTTGTGTCTTCTCTACCTAATAAGCAAATAAATACTTTTTTGTATTGTGCTGCACATCGTCTCTGGATGCCATTATAAGAGCCGAGTTTAATGAAGTAATTCGTAAGAGCCGAGTTTAATGAAGTAATTCGCTACATTATAACACAGTATGGGCGACTCCGTTCTACAGTTTTATGGTCGTCGATATTGAGATGTGTTCTTTTTACCTATGTGTGTTGAGGTTACGAGCTCACACGCCTTCTACTATCATTTTCCCAACACACTTGAGATACTCTCAATGTTGTCAGAGCACTACGATCCTGTAAACGGAGCTTTTAACATTGAACAGACTATACAATCTTGCAGGTTGTCACTCAATTATGACCAAGGCTATCTAGCAGCTTCCTACTGCTTAAGCGCAATTTTGGAGACATTAGAAATTAGTACAAGTGGTCTAGACAACTGCACAGATTTTTTAAAATAAATTTATATAAAACTGGAAGATCCAGCTTCACAAAACCCAGAGGTTAAAAAGGAGTTAACAGATAATCAATGGGCTGCTACCAATGACATAAAAGATCAATATAAACCATGAAGGGAAATGTTTCTTGCGTGTGTGGATGTTCTTGTGGATTTAAGTGGGCAGAAAAGGTTAAGGGAAAGGAGGAAGAAATTGATAAGTTATATCTTCCCTACGAAAGGAAATGAAAGCACGTCCTGATTTCTGATGACATGGCAGCACGAGAAGACCTACTGATTGAGGTAAAACCCAGCAGCTCCACTGAGAGAGAAAACACAAAGTCTGGTGTGCATAAAATCATCATTCCCAATCCTTAGTGGACTTAGAAAATAGACTATTTTTGTTGATTTCAGAGAGTGGCATTTACCTAATAGTTCAAATAATCTGTAGTTACTGCAATGACTACTACCTCCCACGTCTTTGTTGGCATAAAGTTAGTGCAGTCTGCCGAAAACCAAGTTTTTCCCCCTTCTTCCACACCCCAGCACGGGATCTCGCGGAGCGACGAACGAGAAGAACCTTTTGTTTTTACGCATGTGTACCTGTGACTTAACTAGGAGCCAGTCAGACTGACTACACAGAGGAGAAGCGAACTATAACAGAAATGTGTGCGTAATCCATGGACTATGTCGAAAAATGTTTCCTGCAAATTATGTTTTAAATGAGGAGTTTTTGTTTAGTTTGACCTACATTTGTGTCTTCTCTACCTAATAAGCAAATAAATACTTTTTTGTATTGTGCTGCACATCGTCTCTGGATGATATTATAAGAGCCGAGTTTAATGAAGTAATTCGCTGGATGCCATTATAAGAGCCGAGTTTAATGAAGTAATTCGCTACATTATAACACAGTATGGGTGACTCCGTTCTACAGTTTTATGGTCGTCGATATTGAGATGTGTTCTTTTTACCTATGTGTGTTGAGGTTACGAGCTCACACGCCTTCTACTATCATTTTCCCAACACACTTGAGATACTCTCAATGTTGTCAGAGCACTACGATCCTGTAAACGGAGCTTTTAACATTGAACAGACTATACAATCTTGCAGGTTGTCACTCAATTATGACCAAGGCTATCTAGCAGCTTCCTACTGCTTAAGCGCAATTTTGGAGACATTAGAAATTAGTACAAGTGGTCTAGACAACTGCACAGATTTTTTAAAATAAATTTATATAAAACTGGAAGATCCAGCTTCACAAAACCCAGAGGTTAAAAAGGAGTTAACAGATAATCAATGGGCTGCTACCAATGACATAAAAGATCAATATAAACCATGAAGGGAAATGTTTCTTGCATGTGTGGATGTTCTTGTGGATTTAAGTGGGCAGAAAAGGTTAAGGGAAAGGAGGAAGAAATTGATAAGTTATATCTTCCCTAAGAAAGAAAATGAAAGCACGTCATGATTTCTGATGACATGGCAGCACGAGAAGAGCTACTGATTGAGGTAAAACCCAGCAGCTCAACTGAGAGAGAAAACACAAAGTCTGGCGTGCATAAAATCATCATTCCCAATCCTTAGCGGACTTAGGAAATAGACTATTTTTGTTGATTTCAGAGAGTGGCATTTACCTAATAGTTCAAATAATCTGTAGTTACTGCAATGACTACTACCTCCCACGTCTTTGTTGGCATAAAGTTAGTGCAGTCCGCCGAAAACCAAGTTTTTTCCCCCTTCCTCCACACCCCAGCACGGGATCTCACGGAGCGACGAACGAGAAGAACCTTTTGTTTTTACGCATGTGTACCTGTGACTTAACCAGGAGCCAGTCAGACTGACTACACAGAGGAGAAGCGAACTATAACAGAAATGTGTGCGTGATCCATGGACTATGTCGAAATAAGTTTCCTGCAAATTATGTTTTAAATGATGTGTTTTTGTTTAGTTTGACCTACATTTGTGTCTTCTCTACTTAATAAGTACTTTTTTGTATTGTGCTACAGATCGACTCTGGATGCCATTACAAGAGCTGAGTTTAATGAAGTAATTCGCTACATTATATCACAGTATGGACGACTTCGTTCTACAGTTTTATGCTCGTCGATATTGTGATATGTTTTTTTTACCTATGTGTGTTGAGGTTACGAGCTCACACGCCTTCTACTATCATTTTCCCAACAGACTTGAGATACTCTCAATGTTGTCAGAGCATTACGATCCTGTAAACGGAGCTTTTAACACTGAACAGACTCTACAATCTCGCAGGTTGTCACTCAATTACGACCAAGGCTGTCTAGAAGCTTCCTACTGCTTAAGCGCAATTTTGGAGACTTTAGAAATTAGTCCAAGTGGTCTAGACAACTGCACAGATTTTTTAAAATAAATTTATATAAAACTAGAAGATCCAGCTTCACACGACCCAGAGGTTAAAAAGGAGTTAACAGATAATCAATGGGTTGCTACCAATGACATAAAAGATCAATATAAACCTTGAAGGGAAATGTTTCTTGCATGTGTGGATGTTCTTGTGGATTTAAGTGGGCAGAAGAGGTTAAGGGAAAGGAGGAAGACATCGATAAGGTATATCTTCCCTACGAAAGGAAATGAAAGCACGTCCTGATTTCTGATGACATGGCAGCACGAGAAGACCTACTGATTGAGGTAAAACCCAGCAGCTCAACTGAGAGAGAAAATACAAAGTCTGGCGTGCATAAAATCATCATTCCTAATCCTTAGTGGACTTAGAAAATAGACTATTTTTGTTGATTTCAGAGAGTGGCATTTACATAATAGTTCAAATAATCTGTAGTTACTGCAATGACTACTACCTCCCACGTCTTTGTTGGCATAAAGTTAGTGCAGACCGCCAAAAACCAAGTTTTCCCCCCTTCTTCCATCCCCAGCACAGGATCTCACGGAGCGTCGAGAACCTTTTGTTTTTACCCATGCATATCTGTGACTTTACTAGGCGTCGGTCAGACTTGTTAAACAAGCACTTACAGGAAGAAAATTGTAAGGGCCGAGCTTACATTATTGTATTAGGAACTGCTGGTCCATCTAATATGATGGGTTGCAAATCAGGATTGTCTGTCAAAATGAAGGAAATATGCCCCAAGCTGATAAATGTTCACTGTATTGCACATCGTTTGCAGCTTGCTGTGCTAGATGTTAATAAAAGCATTGATTACTTACAAACATTTGATGACATTATAAGAAATGTTAGCAAAATTTAACAATGGCTCTGCTAAAAGGCTACATAATCTGAAAGAGACAGCTAATGATGCCCTTGGAGAAGAAATATGCAAACTTGGTGATGTTCATAATGTAAGGTGGTTAGCAAGGAGAACGAATGTGCTACAAGTCTTTGTCCACTCCTGGAAAGCTGTAGTCACTCATCTCGAACAGTCAGTGGCCACCAATGACTCTGATGGCTCAAATGCCAGAGGACTGCTGAAATCACTAAAGCAGTTTCAGTTTGTAAAATTGCTGCATTTCTTATTGGACTTTTGTAACAAACTCAAACCATTAAGTGTTTTTCTTCAGAGCAAAGAATTGTTACTTTCTTCATTAAAAGCAAACTGATTATGCTATAAATTCTCTTGAACAGTTAGAAAACTATGCTGGTGTTCAGGAACAATTTTTTTTGAGCAGTGTTTCAATGACAGGGATGTTGAAAGATGTGAAACTAATGAATGTTGATTCTGGGGAGAAACATTTTCAATCCATTAGACAAAGAGTTTTTGTGAATGCAAAATAATACTTGCAAGAAAGACTGGAATCTGTATCTTTGGAGACAATATTATCATTTCATGTATTAGATAGTGCAGTGTGTCCTAATAAAGATCACATTTTAAATTTTGGCAAAGATGATATTAAGAAGCTAGGCATGTACATTTTCCCTGAGAACTATGAAGAAAGAATAGACATTTTGTTAGCTGAATGGGCAGAGTACAAGCTAACATTTTCACATCTGACTTTCAGTGAAACATTACTGAAAATCAATCTGCATTCACAAAGGTTTCTTAATTTACTTTCCATTGTCCATTTTTGCAGCGTTATTCCTGTGAACGTGGATTCAGTTTCTACAACAGAATAAAAAATTCATACAGGAATTCATTATAAACCAATACAATGAATGACCTCCTCACAGTTGCTGTGAATGGACCATCTTTGCAAGAATTTAACCCCAGCAAGGCAATTGATGCATAGTACTTTAGTGCTAGAAAGCAAAAATACACACAGATGCATTAACAGGTGCTGGATGGCTAATTATGGTGTAGCTTAGAGATCATAGAATTCACAAGTTCTGCTGATATTTTTTTCTTAAAGTGTAATCTATCAGACACAAAAAACTTAAAAATACATTTATTAAACAGTTTGACACTGATTACCAGCATCCAAAATAGAACCAATTTCACCAATGTTGCTGAGCAAACTATGTGAAAGTTCCTAATCTGAACCATGTGCAGTAACAATATCAACAATGTGGAGACTACAAATCTCTGGTAAGTCAAAGGATTTGGCTTTAATTCCTGAAAAAAGACATTTCTAAGAAATCAATGTTACATTATTAAATCTATATTTGATCTACCTTCTATCTCTCTGTGTTACAGCTAGTTATCTACATTGTTCTTCAGTTTCATTGGATGTGTGACTATAATTACTAGTTTTAAAAATATAAGATCTAAAACTAAGCATAATTTATTACATAGAAATAAAACCTCCATTTATCAATGAAATGTTCTGTGGTTGTTGTTTTTTTAGCTTTGTTTCAAAAGCTGGCTGAACCAAGTAAATCAATTGGGATGTAGAGCTGAATAATTTTACATGATATTCTTTATGTTCCATCCTGAGTGAACTGGGGAATTTGGCAAGTTCTCCATCCAAGAGTTTAAGAAATTTAAAATATGTAAAAAATTAATTTGGTTGAATTTTCACCTAAATTACTGGTATGAACTTATATCAAAGAACTGTCTGATATGCTCAAAGTAGAACAGTAACTTGATATTATGGTATTGGCAACAAATTTTGTTTGATTTATTTATATAGTTGCTTCCCCTTCCGCGATGTTCTTGCCACTTTGGCTGAATAAATTATCTTAGTAAGCATCGCACTACTCATTCTTTCAACATGACCAAACCACCTAACAATACTTGTCTCCAACTTACTAACCACATTTTGCATCACATTGCACATGTGTTCTTCGTAATGGTCAGAATGTGTCTGGCGGCTGCACCCTAAGTAACACATCCCTGCAGCACACTAACAACTCTTGTCTCATACGCAGTGCTGAGGTTACATCCCAATTGATTTACTTGGTTCAGCCAGCTTTTGAAACAAAGCTAAAAAAACAACAACCACAGAACATTTCATTGATAAATGGAGGTTTTATTTCTATGTAATAAATTATGCTTAGTTTTAGATCTTATATTTTTAAAACTAGTAATTATAGATGTTCCCACTCCTGCGTCTATGCATGCCGCGCAATAATACTAGTTAACACTGACAAGGCACTTGCCAATGTTGGCAGGTATGCACTCACGAGACCTTTCACACTTCATATTCATTACCTTTTTCTCATGCAGACATTCCTGAAACTGGTTTTCCCATGATTTCCTTAGCCTACCTCAACCTCTCTTTCTTGCCACTTTGGCTGAATAAATTATCTTAGTAAGCATCGCACTACTCATTCTTTCAACATGACCAAACCACCTAACAATACTTGTCTCCAACTTACTAACCACATTTTGCATCACATTGCACATGTGTTCTTCGTAATGGTCAGAATGTGTCTGGCGGCTGCACCCTAAGTAACACATCCCTGCAGCACACTAACAACTCTTGTCTCATACGCAGTGCTGAGGTTTCACTGCTGTACATTAGAATAGAAACAATTGCACTTTCATACACAGCCATTTGGATCTTTCCTGAGAATCCATCATTCTTATGAAAGCCTCCTAAAGCAGCTATTATTTGCAAAGCTGAATTTCACCATCTAATCTATTTCTCTGTTAAACATGCTTCCAAAATATACAAATTCCTTCACCTGGTCTATCTCTGTATTGTTTAGACTTATCTTTCGTTTAGGATTAACAGTTCCTCATTCAAAAACCATAAATTTCAGGTTTTCCCTTATTTATCGTCAGTTTGAATTTCATACAAACTTCATACATCCCAGACAACATACTCAAACTCACTTTTGCTTACTGCCAACAAGACTGTGTCATCAGCATACATCAATCTGCACACATGGCCATGAGTTGATGCCCCACACTGATGTACTTTTACGATCAAGATTCAAAGAAAGAGTAGAATAGCTCAGAACTTTTTGCCTTTATTTACTACCCCAATTTGAAGTAAAGGTTGTGTGTGTGTGTGTGTGTGTGTGTGTGTGTGTGTGTGTGTGTGTGTGTTATGCTTTAAAAGTGTTAGAAATGCTGGTATAGGGTCACTGAATTGAACTGGACTGCTTAAATCATGATCACTTTTTTTTTTTTTAATAGTTCCATCAGTTTAGGAATACTTTATTTCCCAGATGAGTTACATTTAATTGTTGTTTTTACTGAGCTAATTGAATGTATTTTTCTTTTGCAGAAACAGCTTCTGTCAAAGAAGCAAGAAATGTGGAAAATGAAAGAAAATGAAGAAAGAGTGAGAACGAATTGAGAGAGAAAAGCAGAGGTATGAACTGCTTTTATTCAGTGTGTAATGAATACATATATTTCACATCATAATTTTTTCGGTTGAATTTTCACCTAAATTACTGGTATGAACTTATATCAAAGAACTGTCTGATATGCTTAAAGTAGAACAGTAACTTACTTATGGTATTGGCAAAAAAATTTTTTCATGACTCAGATTTCTTTTACCTGTCAAAACAGTCAATCTTTATATACTCATCTGAGTTCAGACTTGAAAATAATCTCTGATAGACCCCATCTTTTGTGTTATAAATAAAATACAGCATGTACTGGGATTTTAAAAAAGGGTTCTGGCAATAGAACTAGAGCATGATATACAATATATTCACCATTCAATTTTTTCTGGCAAAATACATGTTACTGTTTTTTCGGGCTGAGTGTTGTTGCTCTTTTGGTAAACAAAGCGTAGTCGGCCCGTGCTGTTGCTCTTATGCAGTTGTGGCACTGACCCCAATTTTTTTTTTTTCTTTTTTCTTAACAGCTGCTCAACAGTAAGTAAATAGCTATGAAGACGCGCCAACCAGGGGCACGCGGGCACCGGGCCACACCTTGGGGGTTGGGGCAAAATTGAGTGAGTGTTTTTTTAGTAGTAATTATTCACCATTAATGAAAAAAATTACAATGTAAATATATCAACTCTGAAAATATTTAATGTAAGATTACTTCAGTAAAAATAAATGAATGAGATGAAGAAAATTAATTAAAAAATGCAATTGCAAAGCCAATCTAATATTCATAATCTTGACGTGACCACGTGCTCACATCTGTAAATCCAATTGCTTGTGACGACACCTCTGTAATCCCACTTTGATGTTGAGATGATGTTGAGATGATGCTAACTCTAACTGCCAGATGTGATGTCAGAATGTGGAACTTCTGAAGTCAGCTTTGACTTTCAACCAGCCATGTGCTACACTTTAAAAGCACTAGAAATACAAACGTACCTAACCCACAAATGGCCACGCCTATCGTTGATTGGCGTGGCCAGTTACCTTTGCATTAACCTTAACCGTTACAGCCGATTCTGTTTACCACAACTTTTATTTCGTTTGTTCAAGCTTCAACTTAGTTCTTAACTTCTTTCTAGTTATTTTTTGGCGAATAGTGTGATTTGCGTTTGTTTAAACAAAATTATAAGTAAAAAGTAGTGTTTTTAAGTAGAAGGAAAGAAGATTAGTAAGTAGGATCAGGTGAGAAAAAAAAAATGCCTAGAAAGTATCAGTCAGGTGCAGCGAAACACAAGTTACTGGATAAAAGAAAAGCTGAAGATGAACTTTCTAAAGGTAGTTTGCAAAAGTTTATTTGTAAAGAACCACATGCTGGACTATCGCTTGCAGAGAAAAATTCTATCAAGCATCATGACCCTGCTACTCATATCCGTAATCCTACTACTTGTACTAACAAATCTTTGCCCAGTCCTGTCGAATCTGTTGCTGCTAGTCAGGGACATGCAGTCCATAGAAGTTATGTAAGCAATGCTTGCCTTACTAGAAATGAATAATTGAAAGCTTTACAAAAATTAGATTAATTGTTTTTTATTTAGAATAGCTATTAAAAGGTAGACCAATGGTGTGATTGCTTCCAAAAATTCACCTCTTAAATAACTATTAAATAATTTCCACCGTAGCTTTATTGGAATTTAGTGCCATCGTCGTGTAAAGATCATGCTTCCTGCACCTTGATTGGCCACAAGCCTAAGCTTAACGCTTCTGCTATGAGGGATGTGCAAGCAATCCAGAAGTTGCTTCGGATTCCTCCATTCGTTTCAAGCTTCCAAGCCGCCGCTCCAAACGACCACATGTCTAAGCTCACCGCTGCCTGCATGAGGCCTATGCAAGCAACACACCAGTTGCTTAGGGTTTGCCCATTCGTTCTGTGAGTCGAAGTTAAGTCTGATCTGAAGTGATTATTTGTAGTTCTTTCGCTATCGAACCAAGCAGTAAAATATATTTTCTTCAAACACTCTAGAATGTACAATGATTTTCTGTACATGTTTCCGTGCAAGGTGTAATTACAATTATTGTAAGAGAACACCTTTCAACACTGTTTGACTTAATTTTTGAAGATGTAAGCATTTCTCTTCTCTGAGAGAAGCAATTTCATATTGCTTTCATGTTCGCGTCTGCGCTGCCATCTATGGACCACAACACGATGACAACAGATATAAATGTGTGTTTTAGATTGTGTTGTTTTTTTATTTTTTTCAGAGACAAGCCTTTCAGCCAAAGGAGTTTTCAAAAGAAAAGGGATAATATAAATGCTGAGAGACCAAAACCTTCTTTAGAAACTCTCCAAACGAAGGCTAAAATATGTTTTCGCCACTTCCATCGGGAAGAATACGAAAAAACGAAGTGGTTAACAGCTTCCAAAAGTGACCAAAAATTAAACTGTTGGCCGTACACATTATTTTCAGTAGACAGAAGAAGTTTATGGATAAACGATGGTTTTGGAGACTTCAATAACTTTCACAATTCATCCAAACGGCACGAGGGAGATACACATTCCATCAGTGATAAAATTAAAAACTTTTGGCAAAACAAGGATTTTGAGTTTCTAATAGACGAGCAAATAAAAACGAATGTTTCTCGACATAATGAGCTCGTTAAAAAATTAGAGATGTTTTAAGGCGCTTAATTAACGTTACGTGTTTCCTTGGCAAGCAAGAATAGGGCCTTTAGGGGCATGATGAATTCACTGAGTCTGTTAATCCTGGGAATTATGTTGAATTGACAAATTTAATTGGTTGCTATGATGAAAAGTTTAAAAATCATTTAGACAGTTCGTCCGTCTTTTCAGGGATGTCAAATCGTACACAAAATGATTTGATTGAATCAATAGGAGAAGTAATGATCGCAGAAATAAAAAAAGAAATTGAAGAAGCTCCTTTCGTTTTAATTTGGATGAAAGAACTGATATGAGTTGCAGGTCTCAGCTGTCTACAGTGTTTCGCTATGTGACTAATGACGGGACTCCCGAAGAGACATTCATTGGTTTTATTGATGTGAGTGCTGATCGTTCAGCTAATTCTTTGGCAGAGCACGTCCAAAGCGTTTCAGGAAGTTTTGAGTGCTCCAAAAAATTAATAGCCCAGACATACGATGCAGCTACTGTGATGATTGGAGAACATTCAGGACTTCAAGCTCGTGTAAAAGAAAAACACCAGGAAGTTAAGTGCTTGTGAGAGAACCAGACACCAGGAAGTTAAGTGCTTGTGAGAGAACCAGACACCAGGAAGTTAAGTGCTTGTGAGAGAACCAGATTAAATCTGGTTCTCTCACAAGCACTTAACAGTATAAAAGAATCCATAATTTTCTTTGCAACACTGAGTGGACAGGCTTCTTTTCAAAGTCGACGAAAAGATTTCAAGCATTGGATGCAGAAGTGAAAAGATTACCCAATGCAACTCCTACTCGATGAAATTTTCAAAGTCGCTCGGTAGGAACTGTGTATGAGCATCTAGAAAGTACTAGAGCATTGTTCACAAATATTCTTGAAAATCCTGAACACTGGGATTCTGATACTGTTGTTACAGCCAATGGGTTTTCAAAGTGTTTGGGTGAATTCGATTTCTGCTTCCTGCTGTGTCTCTTCTCTGATATCTTTCCTTTGAGCCATATGTTATTTGAAATACTACAAAAAAAGAAATTGGATATCACGTATTGTGTGAAAAACGTCACTGAGTTTCAGAAAGCAGTGTCAGAGAAAAGAAATGAGTTCTAGGTGTTGTGGTCAAAACTAGAAGAAAGCGAAGCAGACGAAGCTTTTACAAAACGTAAGCGGAGTTCCCAAAACAAATTACCAACGGCTCTATTTGCAAAATATTGGACAATATATTGAGCCACATGACTTCAAGATTTTTAGACTTGCAGAACATGAAATTTCTAGAATTGCTAAATCCTGACAAACGAGTGGAATTTAAAAATTGTTTTCCAGAGAGTTTCTTTGAAAATTTAAAGAAAAATTACACCAAGTACTTCGATTTTAGCTCATCTGCGATCCGAACTAAAAGTGTTGCATTCAACAGATGACTTCAATGGTAAATACGTCACTGAAATGTTGACTATTTTCAAATCAAATGAGATAGACGAAGCTATGCCAGAACTAGCCAAATTTTGCAAGCTCGTAATTACCATTCCAGCAAAAAGGATTTTTTCAACCCTAAAGAGCATAAAAACGTATCTCAGAAACGCTCAATGACAGGACTGACTGTCAAAGTCATCTTTGTTACCTATCGAAAAGCATCTTCTAGTTAAACTTAAAAAAGAATGTTATTTCTATGATCACGTTATTAACTCATTTGCCCTAAAACGAAAAAGATTGGAACTCGTATACAAGTAAAAAAATGATAAAACTTGGCATTAAGAACTTTTGCTACACTTTTTTCCCTGTGAATATGATGTTCTTATACGTGTATGCATTTTGTCAGCTATCTATTGCACAAAAATATAGGAAATGTATTTCCAACGTTTTTGTATACTACAAAGGAAATGTAATAAAAATGGGAACTACTTGTAATGAATATGCGATTGAATGATTTTGATCTTACAAGACATTTAGCAAAATGTAACATATAAAAGAATTGTGTAATTTTCTCTAAAAAAGATGAATTATATTTTTCAGTAATCGTGCTCTTAGAAAGATATATGCATTTTTTGAAATGTTTGCCAATAGTTAAGATTAGCCCTAATCTACTTCGTTGTCAATGTATACTTTCACCAGAAAAATAGAACACCTTCAATTTTCATTTTGTCTTCTAAATTAAATAGTTTTTGTCGACGATAATTCTAAATATTTGTTTTTTCATTTTTGTTGATACGTTCAGTTTTCGTAGCAACATTGAAAATTGTTGATTAAAAGGTACCTGGTTCAAGAGTAAGAAATTTGCACTCCAAGCTTGTTTTGTTGAACGCGATCTCTTAATTTTTTAATCACCATTTTCCACTTGGAAACCTCTTTAAGCCAGGAAACTTCGATTAGGTACTCCTAACTGAATATTTTTATTTTTCTGATAAAAACTGAACATATTCAGTGGTAGGGGATAAACCAGGGATGACAATGGGTTGGTTAATTTTTTTTTTTTTTTCCCTGGAAAAGTTCAGTATTAATTTCTTTGTCACACACATTAAAATAGTTTTAAATGCTTTTACAACCGGTTGAACAGGACATCTGCCCCCCCCCCCCCCCCCGTTCCCTCACACCCACACATAGATAAAAAGAACAGTAACAAACTGAGCATACATATAATATTGTATATTATTATTAAAATCAGATTGCTTGCCTATGATGAAATACCACCGCACACCACTGCTGCTAGTAATGAAAGATGCGATCGGACTGCTGCTGAGGGTTATAAATCCGCATCCAGCTGGTTGGTCTAACGTAATGGATGATTTACGAAAGCATTTCATTAACAATCCTCCAAACCAAAATGTACACCTAGTCTCGGACACAGAAATATTAATTTTAGGAAAGAAAAGGTGTTTGACCAAGGATCATTTTGTCCGAATAAAGCAAAATAATGAGTCTGCTAGTAGACATTCGCTGGTGCTTTCTCCTTCAATTTTTGCACTATTCTGTTGGATATGCAAACTGTTTAGGGGAAGCAGTGAGAAAAAAACCAGTGCTCTCTCAACGTCAGGGTACAATGACTGGAAACATGTATCTGTGTGGTTAGCAGAACACGAAAATTCCATTTCTCATCTAGAGGTAGTAGTTAACATGTCGCTCAGATTGCAGTCGTCACAGCGAATTAACTCCAGTGTACTTTCGCAATATGTAACCGAGTTGTAGCCACTGTTCTGTTTTTGGCGAAAAGAGGCCTATACCATTCTTTGGTAGAAATGAAATAATAGGATCTGTGAACAATGGAAATTTCTTGGGATGCTTGTAACTAATTTCAGAGTTTGATCCATTTTTAGCCACACATCTGCAAAAATATGGCAATCCTGGTTCTGGGAAAACAAATTATTTGTCGTCAACTACAATTGATGAATTTATTGAACTTCTGTCACAGAAAGTGAAAGAGAAATAATTAAAGAAATTAAAGTAGCCAAGTACTTTTTCACTCATAGTTGACTCGACACCAGATATTACGCATATAGATCAGTTATGTTTTGTAATTAGATACGTTGCTATTGATGATGAACCGGTTGAGCATTTTTTTTACCTTTGTGCCTATTAATGGTCATGATGACAAGGGGTTAGGTTAGAAGGTATAGTCCTGGCTTGTCTGCAAAAATTGGGTCTTGATATCCTTAATTGTAGAGGCAAGTTATGATAATGCGAGCAACATGGCGGGCAGGTACTCTGGCTTACAAGCGAGAATCAAAGAAATAAATCCATTGGCAGAATTTGTGCTTTGTGCAGCGCATTCATTAAATTTAGTTGGAGTACGAGTGCTATAGAAACGTGTTCAACAGTGACGATTTTTTTTTTTCTGTACTTCAACAGATTTATAAATTTTTTTTTTTTTTCTGCATCCACACAAAGGTGGCAGGGTTTAATCAAACACAGTCAAATCTTCTGGGGCTTCAGATATCACACTGAAAAGCCGTTCAACGACAACGTGGTGTTCAGATGCAAATGCAACAAAAGCTTTCAGAAAACATTACAGGTACATCGAAGAAACACTGCGTAACTTAGCCGAAAGCAGCAACGAAAACTGAAGCAAGGAGTCTGCTTAAGAAACTGAAGAAGCTTGAGATTGTGTTGAATGCTGTTATTTGGGACACTATTTTTCAGCGTCTGAACAATGTAAGCAAGGACTTTCAGAATCCTTTTAAAAATCTTTCCGAAATTCCTGCACTCTTTACATCTTTAATTGACTTTGTTCAATTTGTGAGAAATAATTTTGATGAATATGAAACAGAAGCAAAACGTACGTCAGAAACTAATGACTACACAGTATCAAGGAAGCGAACTGCTCCACGAAGCAAAGATTTAGACGATACAAATACGCCTGAAGCAGACTTAACACCAAGAGTGAAATTTATCACATGTCATTATGTGCTTTGTGATGATTTAATTGCACAGTTGTCAAGACGAAAAATTCTGTATGACAATTTTACCCCAAAATTTTTTCTCTATTTAATCTAAAATAGGAAACATCAGTAACTGAAGAAACGAAACGTTTACAAAAATGTTATCCTAACGATTTGTTGGAAGTTTTTTGATGAACTTCAGCAGTTTAGTTGTCTTGCTTGTGGATAAACGTGATCAAGTTTCCCATATGCTGAAGAACTTAAATTTGACATCCATATTTCCAAACGTAGAAACAGCTTTCAGGATGTTTTTGACAATCCTGATATCATATTGTTCTGGAAAGAGGTCATTTTCTTTGTTAAAACACATGAAATCCCCATTACGATCCAGAATGGAACAAAAACTTTGCGCATTGTCATTATTGTGCATTGAAAACTGATGTTGCTTAAGAACTAGATTATGATCATATAATCTCAAATTTTGCAGCTTTGAAGTTGAGGAAAAAACCAATGTAGTTCATAGGTTAGGTATAAATGTAGTTCATAGGTGTAATGGTTAATTTAGTTATAAAACAAACTGAACTTGTTAGTAAATTACGTATCTCACCACACAAATGCTAAGAGCAGAGTTCGCCAAAATGCGTAATTACGCGTCTAGTACACATCGAAAAGTGTGTTTACTCATTGAAATTTTGCCAACGCGTAAAAATACAAATCGGGGAATTTTAAGCTGAAATAAACATATAAAACGAGCGAAACACACAGAGTCACATATGGTAAAAGGTTCGTTTAGCGGTAGCTTTCGGTCATCCTACGACCTTGATCACCCGCGATCAACTGGATGGGCTGGTTGCCAGAACTACAATTTGAAGTTGGGGTGTTCGAAATGTTGCCAGATTTTAGAAGAGAGATCCAAATAAATGGGATTTGCTGAGGGGTCTCTGAATTCCAGTTTTTGGTGAACAAAATTTCAATGCTCTCTCGGAAATGCAGAGGCCTTGTTGATGAATGGGGCAACTTTTTTGGTTTCTTTCCAAATGGGAACTGCAGATGTGTCTTCAAGGGTTAGTGCAGATAAAGCTGTCTTTGGAAGACCATTGGAAACATCTTTTTTGTGTTCACCAAGTCTTGTTTTGATGCTTCGGTATGTGCTTTCAATATACACTGAGAGACCAGAGGAAGTTGAAATGGGAATAGCATAAACTCCAGGGGTGTCCAAGGGTGAGACAGGATCAGTCTTTAAGCAGGCCCATTATTGCAGAAGGGTTTGGTTTCACTGTCAGAGTGTAGCCCATAGTTTTGAAAAGTTTACACATCTTATAAGAGAAGGATCCATGGAAAGGGATGGAACCAACGAATGGTGGTTTTTCCATTATTATTGGTGAGAGAGCACAGATTTTTCAAGTGGGAATTTTGGAGGAATTTTTGAATTGTAGAAGGTGGGAACTGATGGGCTTCAGCAATTTCCTTTATGGTGTCAATTTCTTCATTGAAGGAAGATTCAGTGTTGCAGACAATCCTGGCACGATTGACATAACTTTTAAAGGCTGCAAATTTGTGAGCAGTTGGGGAGTGGGATGAAAATGGGATTATGTTTGTTATTGCAGAGGACTTTCTGTAGATAGATCTGTTGAGATGATTCCCTTGCCTTGCCAGGTGGACATCCAAAAAGTCAATGCCTTGCTATGATTCTTCATTGATGGGAACTTTAGGGATAGCTTTTCAAGAAAAGATTCAAGGTCAGTGCAAGGTCGTATGCTGACCGAAACCTACCGCTAAATGAACCTTTTACCATATGTGACTGTGTGTTTCGCTCGTTTTATATGTTTATGTGCTATCGCCGCGTGAAGCCTGGGTTTTAAACCATTTAAGCTGAAAAATGTTTATTTTCATTTTATTCGAATTATGTATTTCAAACAATTGATCAGCGGTATACTTTGTTACCTCAGGCCAGATCTGGCATTGTACGCGATCCGTGCCGGTCCGTGGTTTGCTTGGTGTGACAGGAGCTATGGCGGCGTGTCCCGCCAGCCAGTGAGGGAGGCATCGTTCCTCACCGTGACGTCAATGGGAGCGCAATCGCATGGGCTAATCTGCTGTCATTGCTGCTACAGCTCATGCTCGATCAGCTGAGTGAAGAAGGCTTTCGCAATCGCAATTCCGGAGCGCCTCGTGGATCTAAGAACCTTGCCTCGTGGTTGTGGAGTTGTGATTTGTACTTCGTCGTGACGGTGGTACGTGGTCGTGATTTGTAGAGATTGAAACAGCTTTATCAGACACTGTAGTTTTGAATGATGTCGAAACAGCGTACTTTAACATTTTTTTCCTGACAAGACTCTGTCCAATGGTGTAGAAAAGAAACGAAAGGCAGAGGAAAGAAACAATGAAAGCTGCAAAAAAACTAGTGGGGGAAATACCAAAGCAGCCAAAGAACACGGACGCTTCATTAGAAAACCAAGAATGCGTTGATAAAGACTATGTTTCTTGTGTTAAATCGACGTCAAAGTTGGAAATTCATTCTAGTTTTTTTACCAAAATGGTACAAAGAATTTCCATGGATTACTTTTGATGAAAAGATTCAGAAAACATTCTGCAAAATTTGCAGAGAAAACAACTTTACGGGCATAATGGCAACAAAAGGATCGTCGAATTTGTAGCGTTCCACTTTTTTGTGACACGAGGCTTCCGCAGAGCATACATAAGGCAGCCACAGCTATTCCACAGCAAGCAACAAGTTTGAAATTATCTCTTGAAAATGCAAATAAAGTAAGTGAGCTTGATTTAATTTTATTTCGGACTGTGTATGTGATAAGCAAAGAACTTGCACAACGAAAATTCAAAAATATTTTGATGTTGCAGAAAGCAAATGGTCTGGAATCCATCACTTCAGATTGCATAAATATGCATCATAAAAAAATAACAGAGATTGAAACAGCTTTATCAGACACTCATCTTGAGCAACTGATGGTTGATATTCATAAAAGCCCCTTCATATCATTACTGATTGATGAAAGTACAGATGTTTCTGTAACTAAGAAGTTAATTGTGTACGTAAAAATTTTGAAAAATTGCAAACCAGAGATCCATTTTTTAGCCAATCTTTCATTGGAAGGCATGCAGTGCACCTCAGCCAATATTGCAAAAATTCCAGTAAATTTTTTAGAAGAAGCATTCCGCTGACCAAAATCATGGGATTAGGAACAAACAGAGCATCTGTTATGATGAGCACAAGTGAATGGTGTGGGTATTCAGTTGAAGAAAGAGAACCCTCTTATGATACACATACATTGTGTTGCACACAAATTAGCTCTTGCTATCAGTCAGGCAGCTGAGAGTATTTCAAAAGATGGCAAAGTGCAAGACACTTTAACAGCCTTTATTCCTATTTTAATTCATCTTTACGGCATAGCAAACTTAAGGAGATGCAATCTGCTTAGGAACAACAACTGATAACCTTAATGCACCAGCATACAATATGTTGGTTATTGTTAGGTCAAGCAATTGAAGCCATACAGAAAAGCTATGATTCCATAATTTTAGTTTTAACTGAAGAGGTAGCTGCTTTAGATAAAAAATCAGCTAGTGACAAAGCCAGCGGTCTATTAAAAGCAGAATCTACATATGATTTTATATTCTTTATTTGTTTATTGAGGGATCTCCTAGCTCTGATTGATAAGCTATCACTATCTTTTTAGTGCATTTAAGTTTTAGCACTTTAGTGGATAGATAAGAACTGACCAAAACAAGAATTAAGAATAGAAAATGACCCAGGTCCTCATTTAAAGTCCTTTCTACAGGGATTTGAAGAAACAAAGGGCTATTACAGAGACATTAAAATATCATCAAATTCACAATCTGAACTAAATATAAAAAGTAGCAAAAATAAGTTTATTTCTGCACTCACAGAAAACCTAGACAGGTGATTTGATAAGGACACCATGGAACTTTTTGTCAACTTTGATAAAGTTCTGAATCTATCGTCCCCCCTTCTAATTTCACTCTTGATGAAGCTATGGATAATTTAATCACAAGATACTGTGACAAAAAGTGGCATCCACTATATAAGCAAACTTTGCCACAAGAAGATCTTAGAGAAGAATGGATTTCAGTAAAGGTGTTACTAGAGAAATACAAAGACATGGAAATGCTGAACTTTTGTCAACAACTTATACTAGAAACCAATGAAATTAAATATGGTGAAAAGACATATTACTTGTATCTTGAATATGTAAAATTAATGGCCATTGGCATCACACTTCCTTTGTCAACAGCTGCTTGGGAAAGAGGCTTCGCTGCTCAGAACAGGATAAAAGATAAGAGACGCACTCGCCTTGGTGATAAGCATAGCATGTAGAGAGTCTAACTAGACTTTCTACTGAAAGACGAATTCTTTGAAAAAGATGGAAAAAGTTTCGTGTAATATGGACTTTGCTGCAGCTATAAAAAAATGGAAAAAGCAATAAATTCAATGTATGATTAAAAACAAGAGTTTGTCTTAGTTTATTAGATATTTTTAGATGTCTGTAAGGATCTCTAAAAGTGTTATGGTTCACTTCTTGAACACATTGCTGTTGCTCATGGTCATTACAAAACATAAATGAAATATATATAAGGATAAAGGTAGGTCCACTTTGAATAATTATTTTTTATTTGAGATAGACTTAAATATTGATTTCCTGACAGGTAAGGAAGATGGGATGTCCACTTGTTTCTTTTGGCCAGGGTTGCTAAATTTAGACATACGCACGGAACCTGTCAGAGGTTCAGCCGTCGACCATGTATAATTTATGGTTGTCACAAAGTTATTATGAGTTCTGTAGTGCTTGTAGTGTTTATGTATTATATACAATATATATATGTTATAACTAAAAAAAGAAGCAAACGTCCAAATACATTCAGTAGTAGTGAAATATTTCTTAATATGAATAAAAACAGGATTGGTATTTTATAATTTCCCGGTGTTTTCGTAAGTTTTTTTTTTTAATTTCACTCCTTAATTTTTCTAAAATACTCTTCACTTTTAAAAATTACTCCCTAAATTTTTTCAAAGGAGTAAAAATACTCCTTTAAATTATTTTTTCCAGCAAACTCTGGCTAAGTTTTTACCAATTAATTTCAGTAATAACTTGAATTCAAACATTAAAACAGGTGACACTGTATAGAAATTTTAAAATGGTTTAAAAGTGTTAAAATAATTACAGTAAACAGGTACTTCTGAGGGGTAGAAATAGGCTGAAATGTTTCACTGCTCAATGGTCAGTCAGCAAGACCAGTGAACTAAAATTTTTAGTAAGCCATGTACATTTGTACCCTTGCAGGTCAGTACAAAGTAATGGGTTTGTTATTTGAAACAGTACAAATGTTTAGAAACACAGACATTTGTTAATAGAGAATTTCAGGTAAACATTTGCTAAAATAGTGTTTAGTATAAAATAAATATCTTTCAAATCAACATTAACAATGCCGTGAGGAGCAATCGAGGGCATTTAAAAAAATTTTAGGGGCCACAAATTTGGCTGTGCCCCCGGGGCCCCCAAATTTCTAAGTCGGTCTCTGGTGCTAACTCTCTGGATTTAGGTGGGAGACTCCGGATTTTCAGCCCTTTCTCCCGCGCTCCGGATGAATGTCAAATTCTCCCGATTTTCACCAAAAATTAGCTGTTAAGATGGTCAAAATTACATGAACCACGCCGATTTCGAACCGCCTGTGAAATCTTTTTATTTCTGCGTTGATGCAAGGCTACATTACAATCATCAGTTTTGTACTTTTCCTCTCCTGTCTGCAAAAATGAAAGCTTCCTGGTGGTGCAGTGGCCT
This sequence comes from Macrothele yani, assembly GCA_039090855.1. Taxonomy (NCBI): domain Eukaryota; kingdom Metazoa; phylum Arthropoda; class Arachnida; order Araneae; family Macrothelidae; genus Macrothele; species Macrothele yani. The sequence goes on from CM076996.1 coordinate 125,811,505, forward strand.
AAGCACTGGCTTCTGACCAGTCATCCGAGATGAGTTGAAAAAAGGTTGCTTTAAAAAATTTCTGCCAGTCCAATTGTTATATGACGCCTTCAACAAAGAGCTCACCCACTCTGGCATTAGACTGTCTGGGAGGGTCAATAATTTGGTTGAGAGATTGGTGCTGCCCTACCTTCTCCTTGCAGTTCAGTCTTTCAACCCATCGACTCAACGGAGCCTCGCGCATTCTAAGTGATGATAAACAGTTGAGTTCCGGCGAATTCACTTAACGACAAAAGGGAGTAGTTACAGTTGACCTCGCTTTGTAACGGAAAAGCGATGTTGGTACGATGCATTTTGTCGCTTTCGCACACAACCTAAAGAAGGGACGAAAAACAGTTGGCTATTTTATTCGTCAAAAACAACTTGCGGGCCATTTTAAGTTTTCATTATCTTGCGGAATCGACGTACCTGAAAACGAATTTCAGAAGAAGGGAGTGTTGATTTTTGCAGGGTTTTTTTTTTTTCCTCCAGAACTTTTAGTGGACCAATTATACTACTTCTGGAAAATTGTTCCTATGTCTGAAAAATGTCGATAAAAAATAGCACCTGTGTGATTTTATGAGATGTCAAAATCTCCCAATTTTTGGACTTTGAAGGTAGGCATGTCTGTTTCTGTTACAACCTGGATATTAAGTTTCCTATTCTGTATCACCAGGAAGTTTTCCAGGACACACACATACCACCTGCTGAGCGTTCCAAATTTTTCAGTGTTGACAAACAGATATGAGAGGATGTCTGATGACCCCTGTGCTACAGGCACCCAAGGTGATATGCTCTGATCACTTAAACTGCATGTCATGGAGGTGTGATGGCACGTGAATTTTTTTTTTTTTTTTTTTTGCTAGTAGAGTTTTACCTGGAATTTTGAGCCCTGCATAAGAGCAGGGCACCTAGGGTTTGAAAAGATGTTGGGGCGAATTAGACTCGAATATTTCTGGAACAATATGTTTGCTGATGTCAAAAATTACACTGCCAGTTGTGAGGAGTGCTTGAAACACCGGGGCTACAAGAAGAACCAAAAGGCAGGTTTTAGTTACCCCGGAAATCGTACCAGTTCCGTGGTCAAAAATTTCCATGGATATCGCAGGACCACTTCCCACGACAGAGAATGGGAACAAGTACCTATTTGGTAATCACTGACTCTTTTACCAAGTAGGAATTGTTGAGCTAACCCTTTAGAAACACAAACAGCCAAAGAAATCGCTAAAAAATTCTCAACGCACTTCACAGCTAGACATGGTGTCACTCATACCTTGTTGACAGACAGGAACGAACTTCTTGTCAGAATTAATGTCCGAACTCTACAGAAGGTTAGGCATTAAGAAACTGAATACAAGCCCGAGGCATCCGAAGACTGACAGACAAGCGGAACGAAGCATTCGTACGGTAATGCACTCCTTAGCTCTTTACTGTTCCCCTACTGGGAAAGATTGGGATGAGTATACAGATTCCGTGGTGCTTATACTCTGTGGGAAAGTATAAAAAGCGACACGATATTGTGCCTAAAAAAGCTAGTGGAGAAGCAACAAGTGTTTTTTTTAAAATGACTTTAAAATTAAAGATAATGCCAATATGTACATACATTATTTATTGAAGCATATAACAGTATTTGATTAAGATGTATAAAAGATTCAACTCTGGTGTATTTAAAGTAAAGTTCAAGTTTCTTTTTTTGCATTTCTTGTCAGGAAAAAGCTAGTTTGACTAAATGTAACTAAATACTAATTTGCACTGTTAGCAAAATCTCAAATTGCCTCATTTTTCAAAACATTGCTTCGTCGCTGTGCAAAACCAATACATTTTATGGCAAAATTACATGCAGACATCCCTTTACTTTGCAGACAGTTTTTAGGTTTTCCTTTCTGCTTTGCAGACTTCTGAAAAAGATTGCTCCTGGAAAAACTGCTTATGGCCCTTGGAGTTGCTTACAGTGATCGTTAAACCCGGAAACAAAAAACAATAAGACAGATGGGTTGGGGGAGGGGGGAAGAGTTGTATAAAAATAAAATCTGTGTACACAACCATTGAAACAGAAAACTTGCTGCAAACCTGCAAATTACGATAACAATAGAAGATAATTTAAAGAAAAATTAATATAACAAATTATTATTAGAACATTACAGATTCTAGAGAGGACAAAAGTACATTACGACTGAATCTGCAAAAAGGTGTGTAAAATGGACCATCAGGCCAAAACTTTAAAATTTTGGACTATAAACCTCATAAAAACAAGCAACTAATTAAAGAAAGTTTTTATATCTAGAAAAGCAGTTCCGTTAATGAACCTTCAAAAATTATATACAGCATTTTCAACAACTTAATTCAAATATAGTACTTATGAAATACTTAAGGAAAATATTTTAATTTAATAACTGGCAACTGCAAGAGTAACCTGACAATAAAATTAAAAAAATCTTTCTGTGTAAACGAAACTTTTGTTACAGGTCCTACATATTGAGAACAGGCCTTGATAAATCAAGAGGCCAGAAATGTCTGCAAAAACAAAAGAACCCTCTATCAATTCAGAGACTGCTGCATATCATCATTAAACAGTTGTCTGGCTTTCGTTGATTTTTCAACATAAACAAATATATCCATACAAAACTGCTCAACATCTGAAATGGGTACGTGAGTCAAAGAGTTAGTTGCATTGCTTGATAAAAGAACACAGGATTGAAATTACAGAAAAATGTTATAGGTACCTGAAAGTTCCAATAAAAGTTACTTCTCAACGTTATCCCCTAGTAGTTTATTGAAACATTTGTTGAGGCGTGGCACAAGTTTTTCTATGCCTTCTGCGAAGAAATTTTGTCCAATGTCCCATAACCATTGCTGGGTTGCAGCTTACACCTCGTCCTCAGAGTGATATCGTCGCTTTGCAAGTTCTTGTTTCATGGGACCGAAGTCTTGGAAATCACATGGCGCAAGTTCTGGGCTATAAGGAAGGTTGTTCCACACCTCTCACCTAAACGGTTTCAGAAGGTCCCTCGTTAGGTTCGCCTCGTGCGGTCTTCCCTTGGGGGTAATCATCCTCAATATCAGTACGTCCGTTCTCGAACAAGATGCAACACTTTGCGATATTGCGTTCTCACCATACACTTAGTTCAACTGCCGAAAAACTTCAGTGGTTACACCTTTTTGCCCACAATAAAACACATCACTGCACACAGTTTCAATTTGGACGCCATCAGCAGCTGCCAAGAGTCTGAGACACATGCTGCAGATAAATGCCAGCAGTCTCAACAAAATATCCATTAACCAAAATGGTTTACAGAGGAGTGCAACTAACTTTTTTACTGCCTCTTGTTGAATCAAAATCACTGAAAAATATCTTTGAAATATTGTGAATAAGATCACCTCCAATATCAAGCAAACGTGGGTTACCATCACAATAATGTCTCCTCTCGATTTTACACCCCTCATTGTTGCACAGCTATCCAATCAAACACGAAATAACGGAAGAGAGCTCAAAATTATTTTTTTGCCAAATTTCTCTTGATTACATTTGCAAGATTTTCATCTGCCGATCCTTAAATGTGTTGGAATAACGTTTTTTAGTGTCTTGTGATAAAATCTTATCATAACGTTTACAATTTTTACACAGCTGTTGCTTGTCACTTCATCAACCTTAATGGAAAAAATCCACCACTGGCATAGACAGAATGCTGAAGTTCAGAAAGCATACCTTTTGCTAAACCATACATATTAATGTAAGTAGCACTAGTTGCCGAGAGGCTTAGTCTGTTCAGTGCAGGTTTATCTTGTACTAAACTTTGGAAAAGTCAACTAGGTCTGGTGCAAGTGAAAAGGGCAAACAATGTTCTCTCATGAAAGGAGCTGTTACAGCTCTCAGATCAGTAATTCTGTCACACATACTCTTGCATGCTGCTCTTTCAGTTGCTCCAGGAAACGTTTGCGCAAATGAACGGCCACCATAGCCTTCCGATGCTTTGGATCTTCACTGTGGACCCGAAGAACTTTTTTACCATTGCTCCCATATGACAGTGTTTTTCCACATGACACGCAATAACATTGTCCAGGTTGTCCGCTTTTGTGACACCATTCCAAGTACTTGCATCCATTTTTGTCAGATTCCTTCAACCAATCCCATTTCCACTTATTTTTCACACCAGCTTCCAGCTGCTTCAATTTCTCAGTTATCTTCTGTAATGAATTACATTGTTGCAATGTACTATATAATGTTTTAAGTCTCACGCACGAATAATAATAAAAAAAAAACTCACATAAATAAAAAGCTTACTTGCAAACACGTGTTAACGCAAAATGATCAAACTGGATGATGCTTAAATACGTTTTCCTTTCAACACAATCTTATTACTAGACTAGCCTAACAACAGCATTGCAACTGCTCATTAACAATAAAGTGCTCAAAGAAAGAAATGCAATCCGAAACATAAACACCTGCACGCGCCAGCGAGGAAAAACAAATAGCTCTTCCTTCCGGATTGGCCATGGAGGTAGGAAATATAGCAGAGAGGCCAGAACGTCAGAGGAGACGCTTTAACCTAAGCTGACCAGAGGTCCCCAATTCTTTTTTTTTTTTTTTTTTTTTTTTGATTGGAGGTTTAACGACCACCGTGAGCAACTCAATGGGCTATAAGCAGTCGCCCGTCCCTAATGTAGGGTCACTGGTTCCAGGGAAGGGAGAGAGCCAGTGCCGTAAGACAAACACAACATCCATGCCTGACCGGGATTCGAACCCGGACCCCTTACGGACGAATGATCATAGGCCAGCGCCTTAGACCACTGCGCCACCGGGGCGGCCCCCAATTCTTGAGGACAGTCCTCGAATTTAGTTTACTGTCCCTAAAAACGTCTGAAGCCTTTGGGGACGCAAATTGTCCTCAAATTTTAATGTTTGTCCCCAAATGTCCTCGAATTTGCACTTCCTCATTAACCCTTTAGATTTCCAATGAAAAATGTTTTTAAAAGTGGTTTCCGTTTACTGATTTTCCAACATGCTTCTTGTGAAAACAAATTTTGATTTTTTTCTTCTTTCTGGGTTTAACGACCACTACGAGCAACTCTAAGGACTATAAGTAGTCACCTGTCTCCAATTCGGAGACATTCGTTCTAGGGAAGAGAGAGAGCAAGTGCTGCAAGACAAACATAACACCCGTGCCTCATTCAGGACTCGAATCCGTACCAAATTGTACGAATGGTCAGTAGCCAGCACTAGGTCAATGCAGCACTGGCGCTGTCAAATTTCGACTGTACTTGTTCTAAGTTTCATCAAAAAATTTGGCAAAATGAAAAATTCGCCATGCAATTACTATGGTGTGCAGCCTAATTTTAATTCAGCGCATGTACCCACTTTTGCGAATATGTTTTCGCCATCATAGTTCTGCTTTGTCAATACAAATTACCAGCATTCTACAAGATATATCCTTTTAAGACACAGATTTTATTGTATAATACCACACTTATTGAAGCAATGCAGTTTTCTGACAAAAAGATTTGCATATTTATTTTGAGTACGTATGTGTCCCCAAATAAACAACCGATTTGGGGGACGCCACGCCCTTTTGTCCTCAAATCGGTGTCCCGATATCTGGTCACCTTACTTTAACCGCAGATTTCTGAAGCCGACCTGTTAACTGCTATGATATCCCTCCGCGTGCTTGGTTACCCACTTGTTCGTGTCTGACATAGGAAAGCATTGAAAATTTGTTTTTTAGAAGCTCATATTTTTCGTTAAACTGGTTTGTCAGCGTAGATTTGTTTCTGTGTTTGACAACATACTTTAGCTTGTTCATATTTAGTTTCCATGGGATCCTGCGTGACATTCAGCTGTGCAAATAAATTTAAAAAGAAAATACCAGGTATGTCATTCCACCGGTTAGTATCACTGTATTTTCCGTTTACTAGGTTTAATTAAGTTCTTTGGGATTCAATCGGCGATTGCAATTTACTGTGAATGACAACTGTATATTTTGCTATGATTTGCTTGTTTTTAGCATATTATGTAATGTTCTAAATTTGTAGCAAAATTAAAGAAGTCGCTAGGTTTACGTAGGTTATACTGATCTGTTTACAAAAGTAGCAAATTTTTCTGGAATAGTACAGGTCATGTAATCGGAGGGGCATTCATAACTGAACCACGTTTAAAAGGATGTTCAATATAACTACATTATTAAGATAATCATCTCTGAATTATTAATAACCCACCTATAATTATGACAGTGTTCATATCCAAAAACTTTGCACTATAAACAACAACGATAGGGGTTAGGAATTAGCTACATTTAAGAAAAGTTCATTTATTTCTTTTTTCCTGTTTTAGGGCTTGACCAGTATACCAAATTGCAGATTTGACCATTGCTAGTAAATACTCATTTTAAACTAATAGACAAGATGTTTTTAATAGTGTGCTACATGATCAGTTAAAAGAACTGGAGCTCCACATACAGATTCTCTGGATTAGCAGAGGACATTAAAATAGTAACTTTTACATGTGAGACACTGCACTAACCATTTCTTGGAATTATGACAATGCAAAACATCACTGTTAATATCTCCTGATTCACAACAAAACCACTGTATGTGAAACATAAAATGGTGATACTAAACATAGTAGATGAGAAAAGTGAAAGTTGAAACACAAAGGGTGCACAGATATTTAAAAGATTAAAAAAAAGAATAGAAGTAAGAGACAAATAAACAAGGAAACATTTAAAAGTGACTGAACATGAGTACCTTATAGTGAAGATTTGCACTTCTGGCTCCTCTCAAGCTATGACCCTGTAAACATATGTATGCACACTTTGATTTTTGAAGAAATATTCTCATAATACATGGTAATACATTATAATTATTAACACAGTATTTCCTGTTCATTCCAAAAATAGATTTGATTCTCTTCGGCCTAGTCACTGAACGTTTTTGGTATTCTAAAACTTCATATTCTCTTATTCATTTTACAGAGCAGTAAACATTTTAGGATCATCAGTTACTTTGATATTCTATAAATAAGCTATCAGTCATATTTCATTCACTTCTGGTACCAAATGTTTTCTTTACCTGATTTAATTGCTATTCTGTAATGCATGTATATGTTCTGAGATTAAACATTGTTTTCATGCATTTTAACTCTCTCATGGATAATTTGCTTTTTCTGTCTAATATTAATTACAGCATTAATGCTTTACAGCATATATGCTCTAATTAAACTTCCCCTTTTGGTTCTCTGTTGATATTTAAAGTCATTCTTGTTACCTTTTCTTCCTTTACATCATATCTTACTTTTTTTTTTTTTTTTGGTGAAATCAGTGAGATGTAGCTAAAAGGTCATTCCTTGCACAGTGGGTGGGGCATGTGTGTTTTGTCCATCAAGCTTATTACCTGTCTCTGTAATTTCTTCAAAGCCGAGGTATTTGTGGTAGCTGAAATATTCAAATATTTATTGTGGTTTATTTGCTCACAGTTCATATTCTGATTAGCTCAGTGTAATTAGCCTGTACTGTTTTGCACATCTGTGTAAATCTCTTGTATGTAATATTTTGATAGTTGTTACAGATTTCCTGTATTGTATAATTTTTTTTATATTCTTTGGTATTCTTGTTGTGTATCCATGCATCCCCCACCCTTCATTTTTGTTTTCTCATTAGGACTATGCCTTTTAAGAGAAAAGACACTCATACCTGGTGTGGCACCCATTGTATGTGAAGGAAAGCATTTTGCTGCTGCTAGTGAAGGTTACTAAAGATGAGATTTAACTATTTGAGATAAGTGTTTTGTATTGGATTTACATATAAATTTCAATACAAATATTTGTCTTTAATGGTAAGAATTGCAGCAGTAAGCTAAGTTCCAGCTACAAATACTGTAGGGTAAGCTTTTCTTTTCTCGCATATATAAAAATGACTTCAAGAAGGTTTAATATGTATGTGGGCATCAACTCATAATAATATTTCTTCATGTTCTAACTAGCTCATTCTCTTTGTCTTGTGTAACTAGAGGTATATTGAACCCCCATTAGGAAATTATAGTACTGACATATTTTCTACAGCTTACAATGTGCATAATGAGTGTGAAATCCAGCTCACAGCTAAGCTTTTTGATGACAGAAATGGGAAGAAATCTTGAATTCAGCTGAAGTAAAAATATAACAGCATAAAATTATAAAGATATTAATTGCAATATATGAAAATGTATAGTTATGGTAAACAAATTACTTGAGTGAAAACTTTACTTAACTAATCAGATGAAATAAGCTGTCATAATAAGTTCTAGCTTAAAAGGTCAACATTATTTTTGGAAATCAGATTTTGGTACTGGAGAAGTTACATGGATAACAGTAAACTAAAGATGATTTAGTATCTGATGGCAGAAAATTTTCACTTCCATATTTCCCATGCACTTTTGATTAGTTATCCATTAATTTTTGTGGCCATAAAATGTAGGTTAAATGTGCATTAGCATATGGGCTGCTGTTAACAATGCTCTCTGTCATTAGTGCTAAAATTAATTCGCCGCCCCGGTGGCGCAGTGGTCTAAGGCGCTGGCCTCTGATCATTCGTCCGTAAGGGGTCCGGGTTCGAATCCCGGTCAGGCATGGATGTTGTGTTTGTCTTACGGCACTGGCTCTCTCCCTTCCCTGGAACCAGTGACCCTAAATTAGGGACGGGCGACTGCTTATAGCCCATTGAGTTGCTCACGGTGGTCGTTAAACCTCCAATCAAAAAAAAAAAAAAATTAATTCCCTTGTTGCGCTGATTAATCACACCTTATGTGATCAGATTTTCCTATTCTTGAACATATGTTGTGCTAGCAACAAACTGCAAGATTTATTCCCAATGAATTCTTTATTAATAAATATAACCTTGCTCATAAATGGTATACGTATATTTCAAAAACCAAATTAAAAATCCTTATTATATACACACATCTGTTTCATTTACTACTTAAAAGCTATTAACTTATTACATTATGAATGTGCCTTTCTTAATAGTATCTGATGGCAGAAAATTAGAAGTATAATATTTTGAATGCAGTTGGATTTATTTTAAAAGAGATCTTACAGTAGGAATTATTTCTGCTGCTTATGTAAATCTGATTTTATCAAGTCAGATTTCCTTTACTATCAGAAGGACTTGTAAATCCTATTTCCACAAACTAATAATTTGTATATTTTCTTGCTATATTTTGAAACTGCACCCTTTAAAAAGGTAACCCCCCCAGAAAAAAGTTCCCATCCTATTAAGGCCTGTAGTTTTAAAATTATTTACATTCATACCTTTGAAGCCCACCACAGTTCTAACCAAACCAAATGGAATTTCCTAACTGCATTAGAAGAAACTAAAATCAGTCAAGTGCTTAAAGCAATTATAAAAAATAAAATGAAGACACAGTAACGTCATATTTTGAGTCTGATATTTTAAATTTCTTTGAACAAGCTCGCAGATTCCCCATTTTTTCTATAAAGGCTTGGAAATAAAATCTAGATATTTCATGAATTTTTGTTTTTTTTTTAAATAATAATGTTCAGTGGGAATATTATTCCTCCCTCCCCTTGTTTATTCGCTTAAGAACAATCATGTTTGTTCTTGAAGTAAAACATACGTGGAATGTTGTTGTTTACTTTAATTTTCCTCCTGACAACATGGCAAAAGTGTTCACTCCCTTTAAAGTGCGATCTTTTGAAAATTTCACTCATAATACAAATTCTCTGAAGCTCGACCGTTACAATTTCTATGATAAGCAATATTTTACGATAATCGCTAATACAGAGAAAGATTTTAAACGCTTTATAAAATTATGTTTAGTGTAAACACATTTTAAATCGCCATTTCATATACGTCTCAGTCGATACGAAAACGGTTTTTTAGATCTCTTTTTCTCCATGAAAATCTAAGTTTTTGTACTGAAATTCCTTTCATGTAAACCTAAGAGTCTCTTAAACCTATTCATCTGCTTTTCCATTTCGCTTATAATTTAAGACAAGGTATAATCTTAAGAAAACGAACAGGGTCTCACTAATGCTTTCCTACAGAAAATCGTCTGCTTTTGCATCTTGAGGGTAACCACGCCAAAGCTGGCGGTACTACTTTCACCGCGGAAGCGTACAAACCCGGCTTCACTTTGCTAGCATGGGAAGAGTTGGCGACAGCGCCTGTTCGTATTCCTACCTCCATGTGATTGGCGGACTCCCCTTAGCGCATCGTCGGCGCGCATCGATGTTTTAACCTCGAGTTGCAGAAGCCGATACATCGAAAAAACATCGAAGTTTCGTAGCCGATGTTTGGAACTGGAAGAGAATATCTTCTACGAAAAGTAAATGCATTTGTTACATTCATAACTATACAGAGGAAAGAAATATCACCTTCCTATTGGCTTTTTTAGTTGATTCGTTGGCGAAAACCGAGATCTTTTCCTTGAAGGCATGTGAGCCGATGCATCGATACATCGAAAAACATCGAGGCTTTTAAGAAATATTATTAGTGACTTGGGGTTGAAATGGTGAGCAATCACCATTATATTGAACAGAGATTTTACCCACCGATATGCCCATTCGCTGTTGTAGATCAAAAAGTGTGAAATCTTCGGCTTGTTAGCAAGACATCGTGGTTTACACCGATACATCGAAAAACATCGAGGTTTTCACCGATACATCGGGCGTTTTAGCAAATATTACATTACTAGATGTTGCATTGTTGAGTATCACCGTTACATTGAACGGAGATTTTACAAATAGATCGCCCATTCATTGTTGCAGATGGAAAAGTGCGAATTCTTCAGTTTATTAGCAAAACATCGAAACATCAAGGTACAAGGTTCCCATCGATGCATCGAAAAACATCGAGGTTTTCACGATGCATCGAACGTTTTAACAAATATTATGTTAATGGTTGTTGAACTGGTGAGTATCACTGTTATATTAAAGAGAGTTATTACAAATCGTGTGCCCATTTACTGGTGCAGGAGGGAAAGTGCGAGTTTTTCAGTTTATTAGCAAAACATCGAGGTTTACACCGATGCATCAAACAAAAATAGAGGTTTCTACTAATGCATCGAACATTTTAATACATATTATTAGTTACCTGATGCTATTGGTGAGTAATCACTGTTATATTGAACAGAGATTTTGCACATCTATTGCGTATTTACTGCTGCAGATTGAAATAACGAATTTTTCGGCTTTTCAGCAAAAACATCGAGGTTTTCACCGATACATAAGCTGACCAGACGTGCCCAATTCTTGAGAACAGTCCTCGAATTTAGTTTACTGTCCCCAAAAACGTTTGAAGCCTTTAGGGACACAAATTGTCCTCAAATTTTAATGTTTGTCCCCAAATGTCCTCGAATTTGCACTTCCTCATTAACCCTTTAGATTTCCAATGAAAAATGTTTTTAAAAGTAGTTTCCGTTGTACTAATTTTCCAACATGCTTCTTGTGAAAGCAAATTTTGACCTTTTTTTCTTCTTTCTGGGTTTAACGACCACTACGAGCAACTCTAAGCAGTCACCTGTCTCTAATTTGGAGACATTCGTTCTAGGGAAGGGAGATACCAAGTGCTGCAAGACAAACACACCACCCGTGCCTCATTCGGGACTCGAATCCGTACCAACTTGTACGAATGGTCAGTAGCTAGCATTAGGCCAATGCACCACTGGCACGGTCAAATTTCGACTGTACTTGTTCTGAGTTTCTCCAAAAACTTTGGCAAAATGAAAAATTCTCCATGCAATTACTATTGCGTGCACCCTGATTTTAATTCAGCGCATGTACCTAAGGTAAAGCATTTCACTTCTGCTAATATGTTCTCGCCATCATAGTTTTGCTTTGTCAATACAAATTACCAACATTCTACAAGATATATCCCCTTAAAACACAGATTTTAATGTGTAATATCACACTTATTGAAGCAATGCAGTTTTGTGACAAAAAGATTTGCATATTTATTTTTCGTATGTGTCCCCAAATGAACTACCGATTTGGGGACGGCACGCCCTTTTGTTCTCAAATCGATGTCCCGATATCTGGTCACCTTACCGATACATCGAAAATTTCCACCGATACTATCGATGCATCGATGTTTTAGGAATGAGTAACCACCGATGTCGATCATCGATGTTACCCACCGATGTGCCCATTCTAACTCGACGCTAAAGTGGATGGCGCCAGGCATCGTGACACCACATTTTTCGTTCGGCTCGACGCTCGGGAAACATCGGACATACTTGAAGTCGGTCGACCCTAAAGTGACCGTAGCAGTCCCGTAGCTGCTCTTCCAAGATATCTCGCAGTGGAATATACCACTCTGCATTAGCAGAAAAATACGTTAACGATCTTCATTGCACTTTAACCTACCCAGTTTTGTATTGGAGGAGGGGGTGGATTACATTCTTTTAGCACGAGGCCACACAAACGATATTTCTTCACATACATATATATTTCGGATAAAGGTAACAAACCTCGGTTTAATTATTTTGAGATGAGAAGTCAAGAATATCTGATTTCGTCAAGCATCTAATGCAATTAAAATTATTTACTAGTGAAAACATGTTTGCGTGTTCGTGCATTATCTACGTAGATTGTTGTCTTTTAGTCCTTTTATTCCCCCTATTATTATATCATTTAGCTCGGTCACAAACTTGTGTTTGCTATCTGTTTAGTTAAAATAACGACAGAGTGCCATGATTTGCACTTTTTGATTTAGGCTTTTCACTCATTTATTCGAGGTTTTCCTGTTGAATTTAATATGTATTGGCTGTTTTTTTGCATGGATTATTTTTGCTACTGACTTTTTTCATAGAGAACACCTTTCAGTATTTGTCTTAGTTGTTTATTTGAATGCTACTAATCGCAACCTTAGTAGCATTCAAATAAACAACTAAGGGTACTCGTAAGTGGGTTGTGCTCAGTTAGTTCTATATAATTTCTGAAAGTCTACATAGCGGTAAAAATATTTAAACTTGATTACAAAATTTTAAATTCAAATACTTTCCATCTATATATATATATACTTCTACAAAACCTTTGTTCAGTATTACAATTCTTTTACAGTGAAAACTGAGTTACATACAACATTTCGAATTCGCTGGAGTTCAAAACAATCTTTATTGATAAAAGTGCATGACAGAGTGAAGTGACTTATTCAAAACAACGAGAAATGAATCGGAGGAACATATCATGTAATGTATAGAAATGCCGGTCCTCAATGTAGGCCGGAAAGTAAATATAATGCTAAAAGACATGTGTTCTGTGACAGGCACTTGATCACAGGTGCAAAGAACATACAGCAGATTCAGCAACAAAAAATTACAGAAATAATCATACCATGCGCACTGAAGATAAAAGATATGTAAAAAAATTGTCCCCCGTCTGGAAGGATAGCACACCAAATTAAAAGGTAAGGTATGACTCGAAGAAGCACACATGATAAGCATAAGAAAGGCAGAGTAATAGATTCTAAGAAAGCAATAACAATCAACAAGCCATACAACACTAAAGGAGGAGTACAAGCAATGAACAAATACCATACTACAATGTACACGGTTTCATACAGGTGCCGCGCTGACATGACACAGGCGTAAAATTTGCAAGAGCACAATACTAAGGAAGAATAAACAGATGATTCGGTCAAGCACAAGCAGAAAGTAACATCACTGATAAAAAAACACTACAAAAGGTATCTACAATCGCACCCTCAGGGTTTAATCCACCCGTCCGAGAATAGGCAGCACCACAGCTGTTTGACATCACAAGAAAGTACAACCTACTCCAGTAGGAAGAGCACATAGGTAAAATAAACACACAAATGACAAAAATTCACACAAAACAAATGACTAAGAACATTTAAGATTCGAGCATTGTTGGTTGGATTCGTAGCAATCGTGATTCAAAACGTACAGTATAGAGGCATGACTTGATAAAGAATGAGACAAAAAAACTGTGTTAATATATCATGCAGTATGTACAACCTCCGGAACTCAATATAGTCCGGAGATGATCAAAAGCTACTACAAGATTTTAGTAGTAAACACATATCAACAATTGCCAAGGGGAAACAGCAAGATTTCCAGCAACGGTTTATACAAAAAAAAAAAAAAAAAAAAAGAAACGTACGTACAGCCCATAATTGATTTACAAAAAAACACCCTCCACCAGGAAGGATAGTGCACCTACTAATTATAAGTATCTACACAAGCAGTCACCCGAAAGAAAATAGACCGCTGAATTATGCGTTCCAAAAAAAAAAAAACCCGATAAAATAATCATACCATACAACACTAATGGAGAAGCCAAACTATGTACAGTTGCCAAATCACAGTAGAACACAATATGCAAACAGGTACCGCACAAACAAAACACATTCCAAAAAAAAAACTACAGCGCACAACAACAAGATAAGCGAGGTAGACTTTCTGCCCACGTACAAAACAAAACCTAACTTCACTGTGCACACTGAATAAACACCACAGGCATAGGAAATGCAGATACACCTCTATAGCATAATTCAACGAACCCAATAGAATCAGTACCACAAACAACATAACATCACACGTGAGTACTTTCTACGCCAGTAAGAAGAAGCCAATATATACAACGAACTGACACAAATACAAGTAATCACACAACCAGCGAGCGAAATGTGGTTTCTTTTTGTTGATTCTTACCAATCGGTAAGAATCAACAAAAAGAAACCGCAACACAAGCCAGAAGCGGAAAAGAAATTCTCGTCCGAACGAAACCATTCACTCAAAGAAAGAGGGAACCTTCCTAAAGGAAAGACGAAGCACATTATCATGAAATCTAAACCAGCCAGCATCTTGAGCCCACACTGTGTGAAAGCGGGCCTCAGCATGTTCCATACGAAAGCGGGCCTCAGCATGTTCCATGCGTAGGCGAGATGTGAGGCGGCTCCTGAAGTGAATACGAACAGTGTCACCCGCTGCATGGATACAGGTAGAAGTTACCACAGGACGAGTATACAAATGATAGATGTAAATTACTTGTTTCACCAAGACAAACGAATACGCGCAAACATCTGGCAGTCCGGTAGAGGGGTGTTTTGTAAGGAGAAGCCAAGCATAAGCCGTGAATGGATGATCTCGAGAGGTGATACGATTCGCAATTTGAAAAGCTGTATGAAGAATCGGCAGGAGGACAGGGCAGTAACAATACATGTGATCAACGTCCCCAGGGGATTCACAGAACGGGCAGAGTGCAGAGGAAGAAAGAGACATACGCGAAAGAAGGAGAGGAACAGGAAGACGACGGTGAAGATACCGCCAGTGAACGTTAAGCTCCAACGGAGAAGAAAGAGGAGAGGTGGAAGCGGACCAGATTGCTGTACAGAGAGTGGACGGAGCACGGGAAGAGGATGCGGAACAGCAAGGGGTGTGCAAAAAAAGTGATACAAAGAAGCAGTAGAGATAGAAAGAAGAGGGAGAGGAACACCCCGAAGGAGGAGGAAGAAAGGAACTGGAAGACTCGGACCAGAGACAGGGATAAGGCCAGTGTTAGTAACCAGCAAGGGGTAGATCGAAGCAAGGGAAGAACGGAGGAGAGCATAATCAGCTGCAAGAGAGGGAGTAGGATCAGAGAACAGGAAGGATAGGGGTCTCCAGGTCAGGTCAGAATTAACCAGGGCACGTACAGTTAAGATACCAGAATGAATCCAGGATGGAAGGAGAAAGAAAGGCTGGTGAGAGGGTTGGACAAGGGACGAAAAGAAGAGAAGTTCGTCCAAAAGATCAAGAGTAGTGGTTGGGAAAGCCCGAGAAAGCGGGAGAGAGCGAAAGAACGTCAAAGCTTCAGAAATCAAAGAAGGAAAGTTAGCAGAAGGAGCAGTAAAGGAATTCATCCTAAGAAAAAGGAGAAAGGAAAATGATGGATCATGAAGAGAGAGAAGAACATCCAGAGTAGAAAGATGAGAGGGAGAAGGGGCAACCAAAAGACGAAGAAATGAAACAATGCGGTGAGCACAATAGTATCGGTGAATATCCGTGAGGTTGATACCTCCCAAAGAGGAAGAGAGACGGAGTGTCGCCGCCGCGATACAGTGCTTCGAGGTTCATATCACCGACGTGAATAAGCTCTGTACGATATCAAGGTGGTACGTTGGCATTTCGACAAAGGACCATGAGAACGTGATTTGAGATAAAATGTAGCGGTGCAAAATTGCAGCTCGTTGGTGGTATGAAGTATAGTAATAAGCTGACCTCCAAAAGCCCGCAGATCGTTGAAGACGAGGAAGTACGGAACCCCAGGAGTTTGAGGCTGCGGTAAACGGGCGTCCAATGTGTGCTCCCAGAATTTTCTGGACAGAGGAGGACCACACCGCACCCCACAGGGCATCAGTGGGACCCACTCAAGACCCGCACTACAACCCTGTGCTTTTCTCTAAATGTAAGGAAGCACCAGACAGAGCATCGTATGATTGGTATGCCTGATATAACACAGAAAACTGAGCATCATGACGATGACAGAACGTGGCATCATCCGCATACGCGGTGTACACATAGCGATGATGCCGTGTACTTGCAACTGTAGGAGGCATGGTTTAGAGAAGTGATCTGCGTGCTGAAAGAAGGAAAGGCTCAAATGCTAAAGCAAAGAGTTGTCCCGAGAGGAAAAACCCTGCCGGATCCCTCGTTGAAACGGAACTGGAGCAGTAACAAAGAAGGCAGTCCGGACGTGAAAAAAGACGCCCCGATAGAGGCCAAGAAGAATAGACACGAATCGAGGAGGAATGTCAGAGGATAGAAGGACAGAAGAAAGATAGTCATGGGAAACATTATCGAAAGCGGATTTCTGATCAATATTAAGAAGAGCAAGAGGTTCTGAATGTTTGCGGGCGAGAAAGGTGAGAATTAGAAGAAAGGAGATATTGTTAGTAATAGACCGACCAGGCAGAGTGTATGACTGGTCGGGAGAAACAATGAAGGGAAGAACGTCGTTTAGCCTGCGAGAAAGGAGTTTAGTGTAAAATTTGTAATCAAGATTTAGTATAGAGATGGGGCGCCAATTCTTCAAATCCAGATGGTCCCCTTTTTTTGGGAGAAGTATGATATGTGCGACGGTGAAGTCCGGCGGTAGCACAGCAGAGGAAAGAGCACATGATAAGCAAGCAGAGAGAAAAGGTAAAAGACAAGAAAGAAAAGCTCAGTAGAAAGAAAGAGGAAGACCGTCAGGTCCCGGGGAAGCATGAGGGTTGAGAGACGCGAAAGCCTCTCGAAGTTCAGGTAAAGAGAAATCGGAAAGTAGAAGAGGACAGAGACGAGACGGGGCCTGAGGTAAAGAAGAAAGAAGGGGAGAGGAAGAAAAGGAAACAGAAGTCTGCGCCACCGTGCGGGACTTCTCCGTGAAGAAGCCACGAACCGTAGAGCAAACGATCGACTGGTTTCCGGTATCAGTGCCATCCTCGAGACGCAGAAATTGAACAGAAGAAAAGGCTCGCTTTTTTGGATTCAAGTCGTGCAAGATATTTATACGACTTTGATGACAGTGATACATGCCGTGAGCGCATCTGCTTACAGCCTGTTAACGGACCCGCTTTACTCTGCATATCAGATCTCCTTGATATGCAGAGTAAAGCGGGTCCGTTATCGGCATCGTTGTTAAAATACCACGGATATTATCAGTCTGCTGAGATCGCTCCGTGTGAACCGTAAAGGAATAATTCCGGATGAAGAGCCGAAGGTCTCTCTTCACCTGCAGCCAAAGATGTAGTGAGCTAGGAGTAGCATCCAACAAGTTGCAACGGCTTACGAGGAACCGTTCAACCGCAGTGCAGAAGGCCGGATCTTCCAGAAGCTCATCATCAAATATCCAAATACGCCGTGCACGAGGAGGGGTGGTAGGCACGCAAACAGTGAGGTTAACAGCACAATGATCGGACATAACCGTTGGTACGTGAGCAACATCCGTGAAAGATGAAATCAAGGTGGGCGAAACATAGATACGGTCGAGGCGTACCATGGGCGAACCCAGCGCCACTGGTCCATGCCAGGTAAACGAGATGGTGGTAGGAAACAAGTATCGAAAAGCATCCACCAGCTGAAACTCGTGGACCAACTGGAAGAGTAGAGTAGCAAGGTGGTGGCGGTATTCGGCACGTGAGGAGCATCGATTTAAGGATGGCTGAAGGGTACAGTTGAAATCTCCTCCCAGAATAACAAATTCCTGGGAGGGGATTGCGTCAAGAGTATCATGCAGACAGGTACAGAAAGCTGTCACCACAGACTCATTCTGTGGAAAATGTGCATTAAACACATGGAAGGTCTTCTGATCAAGGCAAAATGTAAACTGTTGCAATTTACCAAGATAAAGAGTTCATACCGCATGAGAAGTGAAGCGATGAAACAGGCGGTGGTGAATCCCGATGAAGACACCACCTCCTCGAATCGTCACAACTGTAGGATATGGGGCAGTGAACCGCGTCATGCTGCTATTGAACTGGAACGTAATTCTCCAAAAGTTAATGTGTAGTGCGCCCTATCAAAAGAGAAGGGATTGGCCCTTTCTTCGTCTGCGAAAAAACCATAAATGGGGACATTTACTTGGATATGCCAGAAAATTTCCCTGTACCACAGATCAAAAGATATGACGTCATTTTCCAACAAGACGGCGTGCCTCCGTATTGGTCAACGTATGTACGTAAGTGCCTAAATGAGCATTTCCCCAACAGATGGATTGGGCGTGGTGCTCCCATTCCGTGGCCTCCTCGCTCTCCAGATCTAACTCCATTGGATTGTTTCATGTGGGGTTATGTAAAGGATCGTGTATCATGAAATCGAGTATCGCTTGGACGTACTACGAGCAAACACGGGATCTCACATCGAAATTTATTAACTTGTGTAGTACAGTCAATTTCTTTCTGTCTGTTTAATGTTTTGTTTTATATAATTTTGTGATGTGTCCAATAATTCTCGGACACCCTGTTTATATTTTTTGTTGTTAGAGGGTTTTACGACCACCGTGAAAAACTCAACTATAAGCAGTCACCTATCCCTGCTTTAGGGCTACTGATCTCAAGCAAGGGAGAGAGCCAGTGCTGTACAACAAACACAACATCTATGCTTTACTGGATTCGAACCTGGACCCATCTCGGACGAATGGTCAGAAGCCAGTCATTAAGCCACTGAGCCACTGGGGGCGGCATATATATACTGTTTAGCTGTATTAAGTATTAATGTAATAACATTTACTTCTTTTGATGTTATTAATTTAAAGTGACAAATTAATAATAATGAGTCACTAAATTTTTAATTGGCTTACAAATAAGTACCAAATTTCAACATAATTGAAATTTGATTTTTAGGGACTTTTTTTCACTTTTGGAGACTTTTTATCACTGATTTGGAAACTTTTAGAATGAGTGAGTTGGCAATACTGCTCGTATTCGTCAACATTTAACTTTGAAATGTACTAATAAATAGGAAAGCCAGTATTTGTACAACCACAGAGTGAAACAATTACTCTTATTTTAAATACACCAGGTGGCGAATACTTAAAGAACTCTTATAGCGTAGTAAATCCTTTTATTTTCGTGGTGTAAATTTGCATAAAGATTCGCGAAGCTTTCACACTCCCCTGGGGGGCTTTTTCAAGGCAATGTAGACACAAAATGCAGGGAATTAGAACACGTAAGAAATAAAGATGATTTTTTGAAAATAACGTGGGTGACATCACCAGCAGTATTACGCGAGTTTTTATCACGCTATTATACAGTGTGCCGCTATGTGTTTCTATTTTTTAATAGCGCATGCCGATCCGTTAGTAGTTCCATGCAGACCTGAAAGATCTGGATCACGTAAACAACCGAATGTGCCCACCACAACTCTGACAAACTAGATGCCGGAATCATGAAAGTGGTAGATGGCACTACCATCGGAGGTCACGTTGCTTTTAAAGAAAGAACAACGACCACATGCATCCTCAGGAATCACGAATTCAGAAGTCCTGAATTCGTGAGGACAGTCCTCGAATTTAGTTTACTGTCCCCAAAAATGGCTGATGCCTTTGGGGACGCAACGTGTCCTCGAATTTCGATTTTTGTCCTCAAATGTCCTCACATTTAGATTTCACCACTGTCGTTACACTCTTGATGAACTATGTCCATAGAATTAGATTTTGTTGTATCTATTCCCATCTTTTTTTTGTTGTTGTTGTTGTTTTCGGATTTGAACGACAACTGTGAGTTAATCCCAGTGGTCGTAAAACCCGAAAAAAGGGCTAGAGTACTCACTCGTCCCTAATACAGGGCCAGTAGTTCTAGGAAAGGGAGAGAGCCAGTGTCGTGAAGCAAACACATTACCTATGCTTCATCCGGGAGTCGAACCCGAAACCACTTGGTCAAACAGTCGGAAACCAAGGCTTTGACCACTTCGCCTGCCAAATTTTGATTTTTGTAAATTAAGAAATTCCCCGTGCATTTTGACCTTCATTAAAATTAAGGATTATAAAGCTTTCTCTTAATTCAGCTCGTGGCTGCCCTGGTGACGCAGTGGTCTAAGCGATTGCCTCTGATCATTTGCCCGAAAGGGATCCGGTTTCGAATCCCGGTGAGGCATGTATGTTGTGTTTGTCTTACGGCACTGGCTGTCTCTCTTCCCTGGAACCAGTGACCCTAAATTAGGGACGGGCGACTGCTTATAGCCCGTTGGGTTGTTCACGGTGGTCGTTAAACCTCCAATCAAAAAAAAAAATTGCAGCTCGTGTATCTATGGTGAAGTATTCCACTTTCGCAGAGTGTCTTCCCTCCATCACAACTCTACTTCCGTACAAGTTACCAATATTTTAAATATCCTTTTAATATTTTTAATTTTCTAATGTGATATACCATTTATAAAATAATACAATTCTGGATTTAGTTTTTTGCATATTCAGGATTAGTATGTATGTGTCCCCAAATGAGCTGTCGATTTGGGGGCTCCGCGCTATTTTGTCCAAATGAGCATTGGAATATGTGATCACATTATCCAAGGAAGATAGAATAAGGAGAGCGAGCATGTGCTTTCACTGGTGAAACCAGCTGAGTTGGTGGCCGCCATGTTGCATTACTCTCAGTTGCAAATTTGTGCATTCTGAGTTACAGAAGTGAACGCTAGAATAGTTCCAGTTTTCCGAATTTTTTTTTCTGATTTTCATTTTTGTTCGTGTTGTTTTTGGCGAAAGAAACTTCTTTAA
Source organism: Macrothele yani (assembly GCA_039090855.1). Taxonomy (NCBI): domain Eukaryota; kingdom Metazoa; phylum Arthropoda; class Arachnida; order Araneae; family Macrothelidae; genus Macrothele; species Macrothele yani. Next base: position 125,832,701 of record CM076996.1, read on the forward strand.
AATGCCAGTGTGCGCAACCTTAAGCTGCACCTAAGGTAGCCACATAATGGAACAGTGATTTTATGACGAAATGACGCGGTGTCCCCAAATCAGCAGATCCATTGGGGACTCATACACCGATAAGCATTACATTATTACCACCTACTTAATGCCATTACATTATTACCACCTACTTAATGAGCTATAGGACCCCCTCTATCCCGCAAAATAGCGGCCACTCGGCAAAGGCTTCGATTCGATGAGGTGGTGATAGGTATCCTGGGGTATTTTTTTTATTGTAGGTTTAACGACCACCGTGAGCAACTCAATGGGCTATAAGCAGTCGCCCGTCCCTAATTTAGGGTCACTGGTTCCAGGGAAGGGTGACAGCCAGTGCCGTAAGAGAAACACAACATCCATGCATCACCGGGATTCGAAACCGAACCCCTTCACGTACGAATAATCATAACCCAGCGCTTAGAACACTGCGCCACCGGGACGGCGTATCCTGGTGTCACTGGTACCATAATGTCAACAGCAGGTCCCTCACTTACCGTACATTTCGGAGTGGTGATGATTCAGCGCAAACCCGCTTTTCCAAGTCGAACTATAAATGTTCGATTGGGTTCATGTCAGGTGAATTTGGAAGCCAGGGAATTAACAGAAAGTCACCAGCATGTTTCTTAAACAACTTCTTAACAATTCTGCAGTGTGGCATGGCGCAATATCCTGTTGGTAATGGCCATCACCAGCAGGGAACACAGTTGCCATGAATGGGTGAACTAGGTCCGCAACGATATTTAGATACCTGACAGCTGTCAAGGATTGTGTTGTTGGGATAATGAGGCCTAAAGTGTCCCAAGAAAACGTCGCCCACAGCATAACACCTCCGCCGCCGGCCTGTTCCCGCCCAACAGTGCATCCAGGTGCCATAGCCTCCGTTGGTAATCGGAGTATCAGCACTGAGCCATATACGTGATGAACCAAGTATCTTGATTCGTCAGAGCGGGCCACTTTCTTCAAATCATCCACGGTCCAATCTCGATGATCTTGGGCCCATTTCATGCGTGGTTGACGATGACGTGCAGTGAGCAAGGGGAACCGCCTGGGTCATCGGCTACTCAGGCCCATTTCATGCGTGGTTGGCGATGACGTGCAGTGAGCAAGGGGAACCGCCGGGGTCATCGGCTACTCAGGCCCATGCGCAGAAGGCTGCGATAAACTGTGTGCTGTGACACATTGCCCTGATCACCATTGTTGTAACTGCGGGTGATTAGTCACACTGTGGCCCTACGGTCTCTGTGAACAATGTGCGAAAGACTCCGCTCTCCTCTGGCATCAATCAGCTGTTCGGTCTCCAGGCGCGCTCATTTCTGTAGGCTGGGGGTAGTCATAATGTAATGAATGCTCATCGGGGCATATATACAGTAGCGAAGAAAAGTATTTGGCGAAACACTTTTTCGACCATAATTTTTTTCTGCTGGACCAAATCGGGTCATTTTGGAATATGATATGTGTTATTCAGTTGTAAACATGACCCATATGCAGATGGATCGGAAACCTTAACACAAATCAGGTACCGAGCTTAATCGCAAAAATCATACAAATTGACCAACAAAGTAGGTGTGTATCACATTCATTTAATGCAACGAACGATTTGAGACGAGGTGAAAGTGGCTGTGAAGAAGTGGGTACAACAGTCCACACCTGAAATTTTTTCAAAGAGGATTCGAGAGTTGGGTTCAACGATGGCCCAAATGCATCGCTTGTGATGGAGACTATGTTGAGTAGTACCTTTTTATAGAGGAAGAGTTACACTATCAACATGTGTAATTTGAACGACTTTATAACGAAGTAAATTTCTCCGTCATTTTTGTCTACGCCGGGGCTCGAACCCGGGTCCCCTTATTTCGGAATAAGTCGCTCTACCAATTGAGCTACGCGTACGTTCGTTATCGCTGCTATTTGCCTTTATGTCGTGTGCGTCCTGCTGGGCAGGCACGTCACATCTCTCCCCTCCAAAGAGGGCCGGGGGCATGGCCCACGGGTCAGCCGTTACCATGAATCGTTGCAGGCAGCCATCCGCTGTAGAACGTACACTTGAGAACTCCCAGTCAATCTGGTGTGTGGAATGCAACGTCACACACATTTATTTTTCGAAGCGCTGGAGAAGGGATTCTCTTATTTTTCCTCTCTCGCGGTGTGGAAAGAACATCACACGATTGCGAGATCTTGAACTGCCGGGTAATCCGGGAAGTTCGGGCGCCATTATAACGAAGTAAATTTCTCCGTCATTTTTGTCCACGCCGGGGCTCGGGTCCCCTTATTCCGGAATAAGTCGCTCTACCAATTGAGCTACGCGTACTTTCGTTATCGTAGCTATCTGCCTTTATGTCGTGTGCGTCCTGTTGGGCAGGCACGTCCCAACTTCTGTCAGTTAGTAAAAAGTTATGCCCACTTTTGCATTACTTTCGGTACACCACTCGTATTAACGAACATTTAACCTACCTTTTTTGGTCACAGAAATTAGTGGGAAATTGGTCTCAAGTGCAAGGGAACATAGAAATTCATATTTTCTGCAATCAAATTATGGTACTGAATCAATTTAGCTCACTGTTCTCCATGCAACATCTTCAGTACCGAAATCTGATTACTGAAAATAATGTTGACGTTTTCAGCTTGAACTGCTTATGATAGCCTATTTCATCTTATTAGTTAAGTAATAAAGTTTTTACTTACGAAATTAATTTGTTTACTATAGCTCTATATTTCAAAATATAGTAATTTAATATGATATATTAACTCATAAATACATTTACTGCTCTTATATTTTCACCACAGCTGAATTAAAGCTTTTCCCCATTTCTGTCGTCGAAAACCCTTCAAATGAACTGAATTTAATACTAGTTACATCGCAAGCTGTGCTAAGATATATCAGAACTATTGCGCCCTAATGGAAGTCAGTGGCGACGTCAACAGTTCAGAAATTGGGGGGGGGGCAAGTATACCGGGGGCACAAAATTTGAAGTGTTTGGAAGAAACAACAATGTGGGTCCGGATTCGAATCCCGGTGAGGCATGGATGTTGTGTTTGTCTTACGGCACTGGCTCTCTCTTTTCCCAGGAACCAATGACCCTAAATTAGGGACGGGCGACTGCTTATAGCCCATTGAGTTGCTCACGGTGGTCGTTAAACCCCCAATTAAAAAAAACCCAGCAATGCAAGTCTGTGTGTGAGTTACGAGGAAATTAGAGCAGCGCGTTAACATCAAATTCTGTGTGAAGATCAGTAAAAGTGCTACCGAAACGTTAGAGCTACTGAAAGTGGAGTATGGTGAAGATGCTATGAAAAAGTCAAGTGTCTTTGAGTGGCATAAAAGCCGAAAACAGCACACACGTCACGCTCGCAGTTCGACCATGCTTTTGTGCTTTTTCGATCACAAGGGAATAGTTCGCAACGAATTCATTGAACAGGGACAAACGGTCAACCAACAATGATATTTAGAGGTCTTGAAAGGGATACAGAATTCTGTTGGAAGGAAAAGAGCTGATCTGTGGCCTGACAATGCCCTAAGCCATGAGTTACTCAGTATTCGCGACTTCCTTGCTAAGAAATCAATTACCAAATTTGATCATCCATCCTATTCACCTGACTTAGCCCCTTGTGATTTCTAGATCTTTCCAAAAATGAAAACTGCGAAAATTTTCAGACATTTCTGATATCTAGCGTAACGTGACAAAGGAACTCAAGAGCAGTGTTTCTTTCAGGAATACATCCAGGAGGGCGAAGCCCTCCCAGAAACGATCATTCCCCTCCGGAGACATTTTAGGTTACCGAGCCAAATTTAAAAATATTCAGGCTATGATGAAAAAGGAAGTTTCGTTTCTTTTTATGCTACAAATATTTATCCAATTATATTTTTTTTAATATTTGTTCAAATGGTACTAGTCATAGTTTATTTTATTAAAAAGTGTATTGCGACACATGGTATTCTTCAAAATATAATAAGTAGACTAATCATACTTAATTGTCTGGGAATCGTGATTCAAAATCAAGAGTGCGTGAATGCATTTTAATTTTATAGATGAAAATTTCAAGCCTGCCTAAACCGCCCCATCCCCCATCCTTTAGCTGAAAAGAGTTTGTTAGTCCTAAAATGTTTGAAGAAGTAATTAAGGCATTTTTTTTCTAATGTAAGTCGCATTTTAACCAAAAAACAAAAAAATGAAACATTTTCCAATGGTGGGGGGCAAGGCCCTCTCTAAATGCGCCCCTGTGCTAGATATATAGTGATTACTTCTATATATATAAATATAGTAGTTAAAATTATATATATATATAGCAAATGGAAAACTTGCACTCTCTAGGGTTCCATTTGCCCCCCGGCCAAAAAGTCCTGAAAGAAACACTGCTCAAGAGTATTCCAAAAAAAGTTCCAGTTATGTTTCCAGCAATAGCAACAGCATTTATCTAAGTGCATAGATGTGGAAGACCCTGAAAGACTTCGAAGGTGACAGCAGCCGCTAGTGCACAGGTACGCACACATGTTTTCTACAGGTGCATTCCGGGAATTAAATTGTCACACCTTGTACTTATCAAAAGAGTAAAGCAAACATTATTCCTAGCACGTAGCAATGCATCCCAGCCCAGCAACGTCACTGGCCATGACTCCAGGGGACAACTGAAATCTGTTCCGTCGTCCCGGTGTCTCAGTGGTCTAAGCGCTGGCTTCTGACCATTCGTCCAAGATGGGTTCGGGATGTTGTGTTTGTTTTACGGCATTGGCTCTCTTCCTTCTCAACATTATTCCTAGCACGTAGCAATGCATCCCAGCCCAGCAACGTCACTGGCCATGACTCCAGGGGACAACTGAAATCTGTTCCGTCGTCCCGGTGTCTCAGTGGTCTAAGCGCTGGCTTCTGACCATTCGTCCAAGATGGGTTCGGGATGTTGTGTTTGTTTTACGGCATTGGCTCTCTTCCTTCTCTGGAGCCAGTGGCCCTAAATGAGAAACGGGCGACTGCTGTAAGCAGTCGCCCGTTTCCAAACAAATTAAAAAAAACGACAACAAAAGGAAACCTGTATGAGATCTGTCTAACAAGTGCTGCCGCAAAGACAGCCCCTGCCGCCCAGGTGGCGCAGTGGTCTAAGCGATGGCTTGTGATCATTCGTCCGAAAGGGGTTCGGGTTCGAATACCGGTGAGGCATGAATGTTGTGTTTGTCTTACGGCGCTGTCTCTCTCCCGTCCCTGGAGCCAGTGGCCCTAAATTAGGGACGGACGACTGCTTATAGCCCATTGAGTTGCTCACGGTGGTCGTTAAACCTCCAATCAAAAAAAAAAAAAAAAAAAGGCAGCCCTGAGTGAGGTTTTGGCCCGTGAAAACTAAAGCACGCAGCCAGCTGATATGGGAATTGGTTGAGATTCACAGTAACGTTTTTATCATATCAAACATAGTTTTTATCATATCAAAACGAGATTTTCGTAGGTCTATACTGGGAATCTTTTTTTTTTCTCGTAAAGAAAGATGCAACGTAATGGGCAGTCGTGAAAAATGAGCAAAAAGGTTTAAAGCTATTCTTGAACCACACATTATTCTCTTGAATAAGAATGTCGTGGTTTCAGTTTGGGACGTTTAATTAATGACACCACCTGTAGAGGCGAACGTACCCAGCTAATTACGTGGGCACGCCTTAAATTATGTTTCGCTGTCGTCCACGTTATAGGACCCCCTCACAGCCAATGGAAGTACAAGGAAGTACATTTTCCTAAGAACTTCTTTCCTCCCAAAAAAGATTGGGCGAATGGACGAAATCCTCCCCGCTTTTTTATTTACTTTTCTGCGAACCAGGAGGATGGATCGAGACTGCTGAAGAACTCCAATAAGAATTACTAATGTCCAAAAAGGAATACATGGAGACTTGATAAAACTTAACAACCTTTAATGAAATATCTCTGAGGTTTTGTAAGTCATGTCTGTCCGTCGAGTAAGCGTCCTTGGTCGTAGATCAAATGTCCATTATCTGGAGAAAAGTCGCAACTCACCAACGTGAACTTGGCACCTATCACCTAAACGCGCTTCTTTTGAACTTGAGAGAGAGTCTTTCTCGTTTCGAGACAAAACCTATATCTCTCGTAGCTTCCTATCTCCGTGTTGAATCCGAAAATCTAACCCTGACCTTCGTATTCGTCGCTTCGCAAAATTATCCTCTCCCGTATAGCGAATGCAAACTTGTGAGAGTCTCTGGCTCCGAGACCTGTATCACAAGTATAGCTGGCTTAGGGAAAACATCCAAATCATTTCATCCGTTAAAGCTATGATATGAAGAACTTGAAAGCATAACCTTTGCATGCAGCAATCAACATGCAGTTTTTGAAGAAAGTCTGTTTCTCTGATTTGTCTTCATGATGTTTATCATAAAAAATAAAAATGTTTTCTATTACAGCCCTTGAATGAAGGAAGAATAACAAACATGCCACAAATTTTGACAGCGATGGAAAGAGTACTATTTGACGAACTCTTCCGTCACGAATGTGTTATTATTTCGCACATGACCAAAAATGATGCACACGTACATCAGAGTGCATTGCATTTCAAGATCAGTACTTCGAAGCATTTTCCATTCATTGTCCGGTGTTTGAATCTCAGTTGGAGGAATCACACTGGGAAAGAAAGAAACTAAAGCAGCAACTCATGGAAACTTCTTTCCCAGGACTCTGACAACGGTAACAACATCCAAATGTTGCATAATGCATTTTTAGCATTATCAGAAAATAAAAATCTTTTGATTAAGTTACCCTGTTAAAATGTAATAGAAAAACAAACTATTGTTGACAACTCAATAAAATAACAATGAACTACAAAAAATTGTATGAACCACTAACGCCAACCAACCACGTGTTAACACAAATTAGCCACCACTACCTATAAAGAAGGCCCTATAGCGCAGTGGTGTAAGCGCTAGTTTTTGACCATTCAACCTAGATGGGTCCTGGTTTGACTCCCTGTGATGCATACATGGATGTTGTGTTTGCTTAATGGCACTGGTTCTCTCTCTCTCTCTTTTCCTGGAACCAGTAGCCCTACATTAGGGGTGGCCGACTGCTCATAGCCCATCGAGTTTTTCACGGTGGTTGCAGTGTTTCTTTCCGGACTTTTTGGCCGGGGGGGGAGGGAGGCAAATGGAACCCTAGAGGGGGCAAGTTTTTTATTTGCTATATACGTATATATATATATATATAATTTTAACTACTATATTTATATATATAGAAGTAATTACTATATATCTAGCACAAGGGCGCATTTAAAGAGGGCTTCCCCCCCTAAGAAAATGTGTCTTTTTTTGTTTTTTAGTTAAAATGCGACTTACATTAGAAAAAAAAATGCCTTAATTTAATAAAATTGTATCGACTTACAATGAAAAAAAAATGCTTTAATTTTTCTTCAATTTTTCATTAACTTTGATTTTGTTCCAGATGGTGGATTTCAAAAACTTTCTATTTTCGCCCCCCCCCCCCCGAAGAAAAATTTATATACATCTCTGATATTGTTATTACTTCAAGCATTTCAGGAATAACAAACTTAGTTCAGCTAAAGGAGGGAGGGGGGATCAGCAGGCTTGAAATTTCCATGTATTAAAATGCATTCAACCCACTCTTGATCCTGAATCACGATTCCAGACAATTAGGTATGATTAGTCTACTTATTATATTTTGAAGAATACCATGCGTCGTAATACACTTTTTAATAAAATAAACTAAAACTAGTGCCATTTGAACAAATATTAAAAAAAATATAATTGGAAAAATATTTGTAGCATAAAAAGAAACGAAACTTCCTTTTTCATCATAGCCTGAATTTATTAAAATTTGGCTCGGTATCCTAACATGTCTCGGGGGGGTCGCTTCCGGGAGGGCTTCGCCCCCTGGATGTATGCCTGAAAAAACACTAGGTGGTTGTTAAAACAAAACAGGTTTCCCTACCTCTACATCAGGGATCGTAGCAGTTATGGATATTTCTCATTCAAGAAAAAGAGCATTGTAGCCTATCAATATCAATTATGACAATTATCCGTTTGTACACAAATGTAATACCCAAGTTTACCAACCATTTCAAACAGATTATTAGATCCTGTTAAACATTTTTTTCGAAAAATTAAAAGACATTATGAAAAGCTCGTTATGTTTCATATAAATTCTTCAACAGTATCACTAAAAGCTTTCCGAAAAATTAGAATTTAATAAAACAGGGAAAAATCAGTAGAAATAAGGCGTTCATAAAAAAAGTCACTAAATGTGTGAAAAAATCAGTAGGCCTGGCAACCCTGCTTGCGACACTCCGATACTGCCTTTCGTCGAAGACACTGTAAGAGATACGACAAATTAATGCTGGCGCCATCTATGGGTTCAACCATTATCAATGTGTTGATGTTCGTAGTAACGGTCATTCTCTTCGCAATAAATAGGTTATTAATAGGGGAAAAATAAAATACGAAGAGAATGACCGTAATTAATAAGTTATTAATAAAATTACAATTAGGGAAAAAATAAAATATGAAGAGACCGACCGTTTCTATGACCATCAACAATTTGATAATGCATCAACAAATTGATAATCCATAGATGGCGCCAGTATGAATTTGACCTATCTCTGACAGTGTCTCCGACGAAAGGCAGTATCGGAGTGTCGCACCCCAATGGTGATGGGTAGGTCCGTAATTTTATCGCGGGAAAAAAAGGCCAAATTCGCGGGGTTGTCGCGATCTAAATTACGAAATTTCGCGAAAAGTACACAAACATTTCCAAAAAAAAAAAAAAAAAATCTACCAAGTTACGAAGTAGTATACAAATGACTAGTATTTAACTAAATAAGCATTATAACTTCATACGTTTTTAAAATTGATACTTACATTTATAAAATATACAAATTATGGCAATGTTATCAACGCCGTTACACGACATCAAGATTTCCATTTAAGTGGACGGCATTTTGATACATTATATTGTATTACACAGATTTTCTTCTTTAATGCTGTGTCTGTTGTCCTGTAACACGTTTTTAAATTTAGGAAAGGATCGTTTAGCATCGACACTGTTTGTGGTTACTAACAGACAACGGATGGCATGGCGACCTTATGTAGCTTAGGAGAACGACCTTTTTTCGTATTCCAGAAGTCTACTAAACCTTCGCTGACACGAAATTCTTTTACACTCGCTTTATATGAACGAAATTCACATTTTAGTTGGTCCTCATCTTCGAACATAGGAATGTGACTGAAACAAACAAATCTTCTTCGTCGTCTAAAAGGTCCAAGGACTTAAATTGATTGGGATCAAACACCCTGCATGCTTTGAAGAAATTTGCTGCTGGCTGACAAAATCGATGCTTTTTATCTTCAAAAAAAAAAAAAAAATAATAATGTTTAATTTTTTTCAAAACAAGTGGATAGAGCTCTTTTTGCAGCGACGTGATTGCAGCCTTGACTCTTGCTGAGATGAAATTTGAAGGAATATCGGTAAAATAAGCACTTACCGACTCGGAAAAGTTGCTAGGAAGATGACGAACACCTTTATGCACGATCTAAGCACACATTAAAAGAGCAACAGGCACAATAAACAGGCAAACAGGGCGCACACTGCATATCTCGGAAGGGCGTGGTTAGCAGATGAAATTATGACAGAATATCGGTAAAATATGCCCTTACCAACTCGGGAAAGTGGCAATAAAAGATATTACACACCATTATGCACGAGCGAAGCACAAATTCAAGAAGCAACAGGCACTGTGAACAGGTACACAGGACGCACACTGCATATCTCTGAAGATCTCGAAACGGCGTGGTCAGCAGGTGAAATTATGATGGAATATCGGTAAAATATGCACATACCAAGTCGGAAAAGTGGCTAGAAGGATAGCACACACCTTTACGCGCGAGTGAAGCACAAATTAAAGGAGCAACAGGCACTTTAAACATGCAAAATAGGGCACAAAATGCAGAGCTCGGAAGGGCGTGACTAGCAGATATAAAGCAAGGACTGTTACGGCGTGGTTTGACGATAATTCCGTATCGTGTGTGGACTGGCCAGCACAGAGCCCTGATCTTAATCCCATAGAGCACCTATGGGATGCATTAGAGCGCCGCATAAGAAGTTTGGAACCAAGGGCTATTACTAAGCAACAGTTAGCGGCAGCATTATGTACTGAATGGAAGCGCATACCTATCGCTGTGTTCCAAAACTTTGCCGAAAGCATGTATCGAAGGCTCAGAGCATGCATTAAGGCCAAATCAAAGGTGGACCGATACCGTACTAATGTATGTCAATAAATGCTATGTTGTGCTTCTCTTCTAGGTGTCCGGTGACTTTTGTCAATATAGTGTATGGTCATAACTTCGCGCAGTGTACGGTGACGTAACCTGTCCCCGTACACTGCACGTCAATGAGAACAGAGCAAACACTCCCGAAATTTCAAATAGAACAGCAACATTGGTAACGGAAATTAAAAAGTAGGTCATTGTCAATAAATGTTCATCACAGTTTTTTTATTTTAATACAGTAACCTTTCAATTACAGTGTTTTTGTGTAAAGGGGCGCTCCTTTGGCTGGGGGGCCCGGGGAAGTTGCCCCCTTATAAATCCGGGCCTGAGCACGGCGCGCTCACCTAGGAGTGAGCCTCCTGCCACGACGCATCAGAGGTTTTTAAAACATCCCTGGAGATTCCCACATGAATTGGCTTCCATACACTCAGGGGTTCCTATCAGTTTAGTGGACAGAGAACTACAAAGACAACAGATTGCGCGTTATGCAAAAAACCCTCCAAACTGAGGGAGCCACACTAGCCATGCCTCATCCATTACTGGGATCTGGATACATTAGGACAAGGTGTCAGATGCCGGTACTTAGACCACTGCGCTACCCAGGAGGCTTTAATAAGATTTCAGTTTCATACTTTTGAATACAGGCTACAAAGGATCGTTTAAATAACGCAAATCTAAAAATTCTTCTTATCAGAGGCTCTAAACACGAAAGCAATGTGCAATGCCATTTAAAAATAAGAATTTGCACAAGTTTTGGTTACAAGTTAACCTTAAGCTCATAATCTATGCAATAACTTACACTGAAGAGCAATTGAATTAGAGACAGCTGGCGTTATGCAAATGTGGCGCTGTGGGAGGCCCTGTAAACGGAAAAAACATGACGTATGCAGGTATCCGACATTATAAGGAGTGATGCGACGAAAATCAGTAAGAGTCGGACGAAGTACGGGTAAGACGAAGGATCTAAGCGCATTTGATCGTGGGCAAATTGTCGGGGCCCGACGAATGGGTCACACCATCTCGGAAGTCGTGCAGGCACTGGGAGTTTCACGAGCCACTGTGTCACGGGTGCACCGTGAGTACATCGAATCCCGTAAAACCATCCCTGCAAGGGCCAACTGCCGTGGACGCGGGGTCATCGTCGGCTAGCTCGCATTGTAACAGCGGATAGACGGGCCACAGTGCAACAAATCACACGGCAATTTAACGCTGGTGCACAAAAACGTGTAAGCAGCCACACCATCCAGAACCATCTCCTCGCTATGGGGTACAGAAGCCATCGTCCCACGAGGGTATTGTTGCTGACCGCACATCACACGCTGCAAAGATTAGCATGGGTGCGGGAACATCGCCACTGGACCCTAGACATGTGGAAAAATGTTGCCTGGACTGATGAGTCGAGATTCACGTTGGTACATGCGGATGGCAGGATACGAGTACGGCGCAAACCACATGAAGCGATGGATCCTTCTTGCCAGCAGGGTACTCTTCAAGTTGGTGGGGGTGGCATTCTCGTCTGGGAACTGATTACGTGAGCTGAAATGGGACCGCCGGTACGTGTGACATCGTCCCCCACAGGTCAACGTTACCGGGATATCCTGGACGACCATTTGCTCCCATTTGTGCGTCTTCAACATCCCACTGGGGACCTCATCCTGCAACAAGACAATGCACCGTGTCATCGCTCCCGAATTGTATCCGAATGGTTGGATGAACACTCCACCGACGTGACCTCGCTTCCTTGGCCAGCTAGGTCACCTGACCTCAATCCCATCGATCATATCTGGGATGCCATCGAGAGAGATGCTCGAGGCTCTGACCCCCTCCATCAAATCTTCGTGAACTATGGGAGCTTGTTCAGGGGTCGTGGATCCGTATGGCTTCCCAACGCTTCCGGTGTCTTGTCGAGTCCATGCCGAGACGAATCGCCGCCGTCATAAGAGCGAAAGGTGGTGCGACACGTTACCAGACAGGTATCTCTTATTCAATTGCTCTTCAGTGTATATGCATTTTTTAAATATTCGTTCCCTGTAGTTCACGAAAAATACACTGCTATCGAAAAGTTAAGGATAAGGTACTGAAAATCGGATATAGCTGTTTCGCAGCTGAAAGTGTTACCATGGTAACAGGTACATTTTATTATTAGAGGTATGCGCTGTGACTTTTACTTCTAATTTAACCTTTCTTCTGAGTTTGTGTTCTCACGCAAATTTGAGTTCGACTCGTTAAATATTTTCTGACTTAACGCCACAGATTTTTTTTTTTTTTTTTTTGGAGGTTTAACGATAACCGTGAGCAACTCAGTGGGCTATAAGCAATCGCCCATCCTCAATTTAGGGCCAATGGTTCCAGGGAAGGGAGAGAGCCAGGGCCGTAAGACAGACACAACTTCCAAGCCCTCCGGGATTCGAACCTAGACCAGTCTCGGACGAATGATCAGAAGCCATCGCTTAGACCGCTGCGCCACAAAGTTTTTTCCGGGGAGTTTGTAAAATTGGCAGCAGTGGGTCAAAGTGCAATAAGACAAATAAAAAGACTGAGCATAACTCATTTGTGAACCTGAAACATATCTATTGTGCGACTGTTTCAACCACTTTGAGAATGTTGTTTCTTGGAGAAGAAAGTGGTAAAAAAATTAATAAAAATAGTACTTACTTTTACGAAGGAAAACCAGATGCCATGGAATTGAATCACGTTTTACAGTCTCATCTCATTATTATTATTATTATTATTATATTTAGAAAACCCAGGTATCACGGATTTGAATCAAGTTTTACAGTCTCATCTCACTATATTCAAATCCATGACACTGGTTTTTCTTCGTAAAAGTAATTACTATTATTATTAATTTTTTTTATCACTTTGTTCTCCAGGAAGCAACAAGCTCAAAGTTTGAAAGTGGCTGAAACAGTCGTACAACAGATATGTTTCAGGTCCACAAATGAGTTGCCGCCCCGGTGGCGCAGTGGTCTAAGCAATGGCCTCTGATCATTCGTCCGAATGGGGTCTGGGTTCGAATCCCGGTGAGGCATGGATGTTGTGTTTGTCTTACGGCACTGGCTCTTTCCTGGAACCAGTGACCCTAAATTAGGGACGGGCGACTGCTCATAGCCCATTGAGTTGCTCACGGTGGTCGTCAAACCTCCAAAAAAAAAAAATGAGTTATAGTCATGTTTTTAATTATCACATTGGCAAGGGAAAAACTTGAGTATTAAAGATTGAGAAGATGTTCTTCGCTTCAAACTCGGTGTGCAATGTTAGGGCAGATGTAAGGCCAAATGTATTAACAGAAATCATATGAGCAGATTGTATTCAGAATTGGCAGTATTATTGTAAAAGCTGTCTACTCAGCGATCTTACAGAAAGTCATGTTCTGAGCACGTTGTAGTACGAGTATTAACAGAAATCATATGCTGATGACGTACAATGTGAAGTGTGTTCGTCGTGTTGATGAGAACGACGTGTTAATGGAAAGCAATGGTATACCAGAACCCCCCCCGCTATAAAAATCTTCGTTTGCGAAAATCTGTTAGCTTTCAATTACTGAAAATTTTTAATTCCATGTCATTACCTAGGTTTTAACTATTATTTACATTTTAGTCTTGATAATGGCACTAGTGCTGTGGGGGTCTTTTGTGATCTTTCCCGCGCTTTTCATACCATTTGTCACGACACATTGTTATCGAAGTTAGAAAATATTGGCATCAAGGGGGTTTAAGACTTTATTCCAAAATTATTTAACAGGCCGGAAGCAATTTGCACAAATACAGAGTGTTTGATCTTCTGCTCTTATGGTTCGTCATGGTGTTCCTCAGGGATCGGTTTTGGACCCGTTATTATTTTTAATTTATGTTGATGATTTATTTACTATTACTTCAAGTGCTACTCCTATTTTATATGCTGATGACACAAGCCTATTTTTTCTGGGGACACTCTATCTGAGTTGATCCCACGTATGAATCTGGAACTTCAGGATTACTTTCGTTGGTTTTGCTGTAATTCCTTAACAATAAATTTTTCCAAAACTACTAGTGTACTATTTTCGCGATGTAGGCGAAGATTGGATATTGCAAATGGGATATTATTTAATGGAGTGCCCCTTGACTTTCAGGCTGTTGTAAAGTTCTTGGGTGTATATTTATAAGATAATTTGAGATGGGATGCACAAGTTAGTGAAATTGCGGTTGGCTCAGATCCCGCATTGGGGTCATTTATAGGATTTCAAGTTTGTTGCCTACCAGGGTATTGTATGTTTCATTTATTTATCCATTTCTATCTTATTGTCTCTTGGCTTGGGGTCGCACAACTATTGGGAATGTTAATTGAATTTATGCTTTACAAAAAAAGAATTTTACGTTTGGTGAATCCGTCTTTACAGGTACATTCTCTTTTTCTCAGTTATCAGATAATGTCATTTGATAAATTATACAGTTTTCGATTATTACTGTTTATGCATGAACGTATATATGCTAAGAAATATTCAGATCTAATCACCTTGCATTTCCGTTCCCATTATCATGACACTCGTGGGAATACTAGTTTTTTAATTAATACCTAGAGCGCGTGCTAATTTATTATTTAATAATATTAACTTGACCTGCCCTAGGTCCTGGAATGGGTTGCCGCTTCGAATCAAGACGATTACACACTTTACGGTATTCAAAAAAACAACTAAAGACCTTCAAAATTAATGTAATGGTTGATTAACGTTTGGTTATATATTACGTATTATTACTTGAATTTACTGCATAATGGTTAAATTGTTCTTTGGCTTGACTATTTAGATTATTTTTTTTGGGGGGGGGGGGACTATTGTTAGCCTTTTCCCCTGGTTCCCTTGCCACAATCACAGTGCACCGCACTGATTTGTTTTAGAACCTGTAGTGGTGCTTCAATTTACTTAAACTAAAACTAAAAACAAAATTATTCATGTTATCATACGTGTTTTTGTATTTCCTATTACTTAATTTATACTTTTCAATATATGTATATTATTATTGTATAATATTTGCATTTGCATGTTTTTTTGGTACAGAAATTGTAACTGTGATTTGATTGTGTGGTGAATGGTGTAGTGTGGCAAAAAAAAAAAATAAAAAAAAATTCTTTGGAACGTACAGGTATTTTTTTTTTTTTTTTTTGGATTGAAGGTTTAACGACCACCGTAGGCAATTCAACGGATTATAAGCTGTCGCCCGTCCCTAGTTTAGGTCCACTGGTTCCAGGGAAGGGAGAGATCCAGTGCCATAAGACAAACACAACATCCATGCCTCACCGGGATTCGAACTCAGACCCTTTCTCAGACGAATGGTCATAAGCCAGCGCTTAGACCACTGCGCCACAAGTGTTTTTCGTAAAACCAAAATAACTGCAATTTGTTGCGTGTACTGCAAATGTTCATGTGGTCATTAAGATGATTGGCCTAGTTTATATTAATAGAAAGTATTACAAAACAGTTACGCCAAAGTTAATCATATCACGCAAATTTTATTCTGCCATGTAACAGTGTTTAATTCTGTAATAACACGTAACTGCCGTGTAACAGAGTCTGATGACAGTTTCTGGTTTATACGAAAATACATAACGTAAATAAGCAAATAAATATTAGGTGTGCAACTTAATTCTCGGCCACAGGCACGACACGTTGACAGCAAATTATAGCAAATCCGATACGTACCTAATCAGGGAAATAATCCCCGCCGTGTTGGATACATTTGAGCCATCGGTCAGGGAGCTGCCGGATGCCACTGCGGAAAAAAGAGGGCTGTTTCGAGTTGATAAAGTCATTAATACTTGTGTGGACCTCCTCGACAGAAGCGAAGTGCGTATCACTCAGGTGATGTTCCAGGGAGCGAAAGAAGTGATAATCCGACGGGGCGAAGTCTGGAGAATACGCCGGGTGGGACAAAATTTCCCATCCCAGGCTGGTGATCGTGTTTAAAGTCGTTTTCGCGGTGCAAGGACGCGCTTTATCCTGAAGCAACAGGGCCGACCTACTGCCCTTGCCGATGTATGGCCTTTTCGCCTTCAGTGCGTCACTCACACGAATGAGTTGCTGACAACAACGCTCAGCATTGGCCGTTTCACCAGGTTTGAGCAAATCATTGTGTACGACACCGCGCTGATCCCACGATATGCACGGCAACAACTTCCTGGCATGGATATTCGGTTTGGCGGTACTGGTGGTAATTTGATCTGGATAAACCCACGATTTGCGCCGCTTAGGATTATCGTAGAGGATCCACTTCTCATCACAGGTCAAAATCTTAGAGGAAATCCTTCTTCTTGGATCTTGAGAGCAAGGAAACAACAACATCGTAGCGCCCAGACTTGCTCGCAGCTGTGAGTTGGTGGGGCACTCAACGGCCATCCTTGTGAATCCGTCCAAGCTTGCGCATGCGCTTTGCAATGGCTTGACGTGTTACCCCGAGTTCCTGGGCGAGCTCTGACTGTGTGCGACAGGGATCTGCGTCCAACAGTTGTTCCAGTTCCTCATCGTCAACTTTCTGTGGCTGTCCCGGACGTTCTGCATCACGGATATCGAAATTTCTCTGCTTAAACCGCTGGAACCGCTTCTCTGTAGGAACACAGTAGCCTCACCTAAAGCAGCAAAGATCATTTGCTGAGCTTCCGCGGAACTTTTTTCAGCTGAAACGCGAACAGGAGGCAGTGACTCAAATATTGTTTCTCGAAAGACATTGCTTTCACCGTCAACTTTCGTCCCTTCTGTCACTACAGCTGTGAGCGGTTACGGTTGTCAGGAAAGCTGTTGGATGGCGCTGCAATAAGCCATTATCGCACACAGCTATTTGTATTTGCCGACGTTCTATGATCGCTTGCAGTTAGGGGCCGAGAATTAAGTTGCACACTTATAAGTAAAATTAAGAATTGTAGCAGAAAATAATAAAACTACTTAAATTATTTACTCTTGAAGATAAATAGGCTTAACATAATGCCACAATGTTTTTCACATAGGAAACATTTTTTGCGTTGATTGTCATAAAAAATGACACATTTCTCTGTTTCTTCATCGCCGCGAAGAACGCCTTTTAGCTCATGAGTGTATATGCCTACACTACATTATCAAAAGTATTCAGACACTACCAAATAATTGCATAAACGCAAAGAACGATTGCGCAGTAAGGTGCGAAGGGTCCATTATTTCGATCCCCTTACAAAGCGCGCAACGAGTGTCTGGAAACACACAAGCTGGCCTCCTCCGATAAAAGTCCACCAAAGCAAATCAGCTGGGAAGGTGATGATGATAATTTTCTTTGATCATAAAGGTGTAGTCTACCAGCATGCCGCTCCCCCACAAGTTACTGTCAATGCTTAGCATTATATTTCAGTCTTGAAGCGTCTGCGAAGACACATATCGATTAAGCGACCGGAACTGGTGGGCAAGTGGACCCTACACCATGATAACGCCCGCCCACATGTGGCTGCTTGTGTTCAACATTTTCTTAGGAAATGCGGTATTGAAATCATGCCACAGCCTGCCTAAAGTCCTGACCTCGCCCCGTGCGATTTCTGGTTGTTTCCAACAATGGAGAAGTTCCGTGGCGCAATATTCAACACAGATGCTGACGTTGTTCAAGCTGTACAGGGGTCGCTAAAGTAGCTTCCACAAAATGCCTTCGCCACATGCTTTGAAAAGTGGACTAAACGATGGGACCGTTGCATATCATCCGAGGGAAGATACTTTGAGAAAGAATAACATATATTTTGCTGTACCTATATTTCTTCATTTTGTGTGATTTTACTCTCTGTTTTTATGGAACGGCTGTTGTATATACAGTTTTCTCCAACATGTAATGGGAAATTTCATTATTACTTTCTACTCTAAATTTCCGCTTTTTCCACTGGAAATCAATGTGTTTCCTATTTTTACAGCACGCACACTCATCCAGAAGTTTTACAGAAAAATTAACTACCAGAAATTGTGTCACCGCGAAAATCTTTGTAGTAACTTCCAAGAACAGAACAGGGCATAATCCGATTTCCAGGGGAGGGCAAATGCCCCCTCTCTCCCCCATATGGACGCCCATGTTACGTAATACGAGTACAGCGGGGAAAGAACGGTTAAATGCCTTAACTGCTTTATCTATTGAGGAAAAGTTCATTTCAGAAATTGAACATTTTAATTTTTAAACGAAAGTTATCCAGACCGAGCAACAACAACAACAACAACAAAAAAAAGAGCCCAGTTCCTTTATAAATGAAGTAAGGCACAGCCACCCCGGTGGCTTTTGAGCATTCGTCCGACATGGGTCCGTGTTCGAATCCTGGTGAGGCATAGATGTTGTGTGTGTCTGACGGTGCTGGCTCTCTCCATTTCCTGGAACCAGTGGCTCTAAATTAGGGATGGGCGACTGCTTATAGCCCATTGAGTTGCTCACGGTGGTCGTTAGACCTCCAATTAAAAAGAAAAAAGTAAGGCAAAAACCTACACTTTTACTTTATGTTATACAGCACTGCATATATTTATATAAATAACATTCCTACCTTATTTTATGTAGTGAAGTATAATATCAGCTGGTGGCGTTCTGAAACTTCAAAACCTCACACAATCCACTGAAATTATACAGGGTGTCCATAAAGTCTTTCCCACATTAAAAAAATTAATATAAAAAAAGTATTGCAGGTAAAAGAAAGGGATTGCACGACAATGATGGTGCACAAGTAAAGTTATTTTCCAGTGTCACTATACCTCCACATGGGCGCCATTTGTGGCCCGGAGGACATCAAAGCGATATTCGATTTCACTCCATGTTTTGTTTAACATCTCAGCAAAGACAGAACCAATGAAGTCCCTTATTCTGCTCTTCAACGTCTCTACATCAGGAACACTAAACTTGGTCTTTCACATAACCCCACAGGAAAAAGTCTAGAGGGGTTATGTTGGGCTATTCGAGGTGGCCCTGTCATGGGACCGTCGCGGCCAATCCACCTATCCTGAAATGTGGCATTCAGGAACTCACGAACCATTATTGACCAATGTGGTGGGGCACCGTCTTTTTGGAAAATAACCAAAGGTTGGAGTGCATGCAACTGAGGTGAAGTCTCTAAAAAGAAAAGTCCGATGATTCTGTCATGCATCAGGCCGCATCACACATTCCCTTTCGGGCTAGCTCTCTGTTGTTCAATGACATAATGGGGATTTTCTGTTGACCAGATTCGCACATTGTGCCTATTTACTGTACCAGAGACACGGAATGTGACTTCATCTGAGAACACAGTGCAGATAATCACTATCATGAGCAACATCTCCGTCGCAAATGCAGCACGGCGAGGCCGGTCATCAGGCTGAAGAGCTTGAACGATCTGTACCTTATAAGCATACAGATGAAGACGTTTGTGTTCAATTTAGTAAACCGCGGCACGGGGAATCCCAGTTTCCAGTGGAGCACGACGAATGGATTTCCTGGGGCTTATCAGAAATTTCTCCTGGACAGCTGTAGCAGTCTCTTGTGTAACTGGTGGTCGGCCCGCTCGGGGGAGATCGCCAACACTACCCGTCGCTACTCAGGGTAAGAAACTTGCTGTTAATGCACGATGTTCAAACTTGCTGAATGGTCCCAGTTATAGGCAAACTTTAATAACGAAAACACACACAAGTTAAAATAGATTTACAGGGTTAAAATGACATGAGTATTTTCGTGCTCGCTACGAGCACATCATCAAATGAAAGACCAAGTTGGAGTTCCTGAAACACATTTATATATGGGTGCCGTTGCCAAACGTTCTCAATGAGGGAAGAAATTCAAGAACGTTCTCTTGCCTCAACATAATATAAGAAAATAGAGGCCTGTAGAGTTCCATTAATAATGGTCGGAGCCTGCGATGTTAGAAGTAGGAACCGGAATCGAGGACAGTAAAGTTTTCCAGGCCTGGGAAATATAGCTGGTTACTTCATCTACCACCCGTCGCTTTAAACTTTTCATACCAAGCTTTTATGCTTTTTTTGGTCCGGTGGTGATCGTCTGTACTCTTTTCTGAAATGACGCTGCCGCCGATTTGGTCTCATGGAACCACAACACGCATACCATTTTTTCTTGCATGGAAGCCATTATCGATTAAATGCTCCTCTTATTTAGCAGTAGCGCTCACCTAAAGAACAGAAAAAAAAACTTTATGAGTGTTTCTATATTATTTTGCCAACCATTTTATATTAACTTACATAGATTTTTTTATATTACTCTTTGTAATGTGGGAAGGACTTTATGGACACCTTGTATTTCACAGTACGGAAGAAGGTTGAGAACAATTTTAAAAATATTTAGCTCAGGATGTATTTTAAGTCACACCACGCCACTGATGATCTAACAAAGTGTTTACTAATATATCCGCACGTTTTGCTTAAATTATTGTGATAAGGAATGTTTGAAAGTTACTGAATGCAAATAATTTTGCTCAAGTTATCTGTACGTACAGGATACTCGATTTCATCTAACATAACGACCGTAAATTTATAAGATTTGAGCACGCGTATGGAAAATACTAAATTTACAAATGGTTTTGTTTCTTTTAGTAGCACACTTATTTGTTTTGTAGCAGCGACGAAATGAAGACAACAATGTGTATGAGCTGTAGAGAAGAGTTGAGCAGTCAGCATGATATAGTAATTCCTGACAGCTATTGTCCTTCGCGATGCAGCTAATGCTTTCACAGTTGACAGAGACCATTGTCTCTGGAAGGCGCCGTAGGCGCTGCTGACGATTCTTGTGCTTCTGGAGGAAATTGCCTGTGAGACTGACTCGGTCAGTGATAATAAACTGCTCGGTATAACGCATTTCTCTCCATCACTCTTCTCTCTTCCGCTGAGTGCGTAATATGATCATCGCCGCACAAATTTACACTCAGCACCATTCCTCTATTGTCCCTTCTCTGGATTTCCGTAAATGAGTTCATAAAAGACATAAAAGGCAGTACAGACAAGAGAGCTCACACGCATTTTGTATCGCTGTGGGTAAACTAACAACGCTCTTTATTGATAAAAATTAAATGACCATTTTGTTGTCCCCGCATGTGGTCGACCACAACTGCACATTCGAAACTCCGCTGCTTAGTCTTTACAATGAATGTGAGGATATATATATATTAAAAGTTCTAAAACTCCTTGATGCAAATTTCGTTTTACGATGCTTAAACTTCCGCAAATGTTAAAATGATACGGCAATTTTTTTAAGTGCACGAGTTTTGGAAATTAATTGGTTAACAAGATAAAGGTGCCACACAGTTATATATTAAATTTTTGCTGCATTATTATCTCGACGCATGAAGTTTGCATCTGAAGATGAGAGTGTATGAGTTTTCCTTCTCTAGAAGTTGTTAACCGTTCTGTTAGCAAGGACCATTTCAGTAATAATTTCGTCTTTCATCTGGGATTTCGGAACAATTAAAAACTTCACAGTTATTCGCGGTTCCTAGGATCCCCAACAAAATATATATATAATGACTTTTGCAATGCATTGTCGCGTGATACAAAGAATTTTGGGGTAAAATGAGATTGCCACACTAACAAATGCCCGATAACATCCGAACCGGGTACCTAAATGACACTTAGGTCCGCTATCAACAGATAATTCAGTCTAAATGGATCAAAACTCATACCATCGTATAAATTCAGTTTTATTAAATTTAGATCATGTCGAAATTGAAGAAATACAAATGCGGAAAAACAATGCAGAAAATAAAGCAGTCATTTCGTTGATGCTAAAGCTCGGGTTTTAGCACGTCTAAATGGATCAAACTTCATACTATCGTACAAATTCAGTTTTATTAAATTTAGATCATGTCGAAATTGAAGAAATACAAATGCGGAAAAACAATGCAGGGAATACAGCAATCATTTCGTTGATGCTAAAGCTCGGTTTTTAGCACGTCATTTGCAAACAAGTTAGTAATATCATGCAATGCATTGATTATGATACGCTTTCCAAAATACCAGAAATCATGACTCAAGTTATTAGGATAATGGCTGTGGAATAAATCTCGCTCCTGTGCACTGAGATGAAATTCCACAGAATTGGTTCAGTGTACCTCCGGAACAACATACTAAAGTTTTGTCACAATAGAAGCATATTTAGCCAAGTTATGAGGATAATGGTTGCGGAATAAATCTCGCTTCTGGACCCTGACCTATGACCCCATTTCGACGATATTAAACAGAGCCGGTTATAACGAAGTAAATTTCTCCGTCATTTTTGTCCAAGGCGGGCATCGAACCCGAGTCCCCTTATTCCGGAATAAGTCGCTCTACAAACTGAGCTGCGCATACGTATGTTCTCGCTGCTATCTGCCTTTATCTCACGTGCGTCCTGCGTGGCAGGCACGTCACATCTCCCCCCCCCCCAGAAAGAGGGGGCCGGGGGCATGGCCCAAGGGTCAGCCGGGACCATGTATCGCTGAAGAACGTACATTGGAGAAATCCCAGTCAATTTGGTATGTGGAACGTAACATCACACACATTTATTTTTCGAAGCGCTCAAGAAGGGATTCTCTTATTTTTCCTGTATCCCGGTGTGGAAAGAACATCACACCATTGCGAGCACTTTAACGGCCAGGTCATTCTTGAAGTTCGGGCGCCAATATAACGAAGTAAATTTCTCCGTCATTTTTTGTCCACGCCGGGCATCGAGCCCAAGTCCCCTTATTCCGGAATAAGTCGCTCTACCAACTGAGCTACGCAGACCTATGTTTTCGCTGCTATCTGCCTTTGTCTCACGTGCATCTTGCGTGGCAGGAACGTCACACGGTTCAGTATACCTCCGGAACAACATGATAAAGTGTAATAGTGGTAATTGTAAATAACCTTTAATAATAGCGTAATGGAACGGGAATGTTTATTTCATGAAATGTAATGTAATGTAAATATCTTTTAATTGTTGAATTTTAATGAATATGTAAATAATTAAGAATCATTGCAGTTTTAGAATGTTTTAAAAGTAATCGTGGGAAACTTCTAAGGATATGATTTTTGAGTTCGCTTTGGGTAGAGCCAGTAAGTCACCAGAAACGATTAGTTATCGGCGAACTTCCGGGAGTGGACAAAACACAGGATTTCGTGTATAGTACACACAATCCCTAGTACTTGAGCGGGTGCTAGAGTGATTACTCAGGGACTAAATCTAAAAAATCGCTGCTCCTTTCGCAGTTTTTTTTTCAACACTCTCTAGTCTCTGGGTGTTCCGTCCCGCATTTCAATAATTCCGTTATTTCTAATACACCACAATGTGAATACTCAAGAAACGCATATAGCACATTAAATTCGTTTATTTTTTTTGGCGTAATAAGCACAAAGATTCGCCAAGCTTTCGCACTCCACTGGGAGGCTTTTTCAAGGCAATGTCTGCCATTGCCTTGAAAAAGCCTCCCAATGTAGTGCGAAAGCTTTGCGAATCTTTGTGCTTATTACGCCATAAAAATAAACTGATTTAATACACTATATGCGTTTCTTGAGTATTCAATATTTCCGTTCATCCTACACAATAAGCGCTGTGAAGTGGAGGACTTCGGAATCATACCTACCTGAGAATCTATCGCATCGCACTACCACTACCGCATGAGCAACAGCCAAAGAAGGATTGATGCGATCGTTTTTGTTACTAACACAATGCCCAGAGCCTAACAAAAGATGCAAACTTAAATCAAAGTTATTTTACTATATTCCGTGATGAATCCACGAAATATTGACCGCAGTTCTATTTTACATTGGAGTTTAACGACACCCATGAGCATTTAAGGCCAGCAGAGATTCTTATTTTTAATTTAGAGCTACTAGGTCTAGGGAAAGTTCCAATCCCGCATCGAGTGAACCCAGTAACTACTTACATGTATATGTTATTGCGGAATCTAACCCAGCCCCAAAAGTACTAGGAGCAGGAAGCCCACGCCTCGTAGATCTATCTATCTATCTATTTTAAAAGCAGCACCAGGTAAAAAGGAATCAATGCGATAGTCTCACGACAGAAGGACCTGATACATCAAAGGAATTGCAGTAGAAAAAATTAAATACCAGAAGCAATTGCGCCAATATAATGTGAATAAGCACGAACTGCTACTACACGAACTGGGTATCGGAACTATTGGGTTGAAGCAGATATAATGTCTGCTTTCAGAGGATGGACATGTTGGACTCTTCAAGCTGAATGGCGTCGTTCAGCGACGTCACAAGGTTGCTATCCACAGAGTGATCACTTAATTATGACCACACCTATCAAAAGTGGATGCGGCACGTTGACCACGTGATTTCACAGAGGGCGCGACTAGTCACCGACGTAGCATCTATAAGGTGTGAGTGGAGCAGTAACTAGCAAAATTCGGAACGTGATGGGTAAAAGAAAGGATTTATCGGACTTTAAGAAAGGACAGATTGTGGGAGTTCGGAGATCGGGTGCCTTGATTTCCCAAACGTTTGAACTGGTGGGTTATTCGCGAGCAGCCTTTGTTAAAGTGTATCAGGACTGGCGTGAAAATGGTCAAACAAAGACCCGGAGGTAAAACTGCACAGGTCAGCGAAAGGCTAATGTGAGAGGTGAGCGCCGGATTAAACAACTGGCACAGGACAGCGAAAGGCTGATGTGAGAGGTGAGCGCCGGGTTAGACAATTCGCACAGGCCTGCGAAAGGCTGATGTGAGAGTTGAGCGCCGGGTTAGACAATTCGCACAGGTCAGCGAAAGGCTGATGTGAGAGGTGAGCGCCGGGTTAGACAACTCGCACAGGACAGCGAAAGGCTGATGTGAGAGATGAGCGCCGGGTTAGACAACTCGCACAGGACAGCGAAAGGCTGATGTGAGAGGTGGGCGCCGGGTTAGACAATTCCCACAGGCCAGCGAAAGGCGGATGTGAGAGATGAGCGCCGGGTTAGACAACTCGCACAGGACAGCGAAAGGCTGATGTGGGAGGTGAGCGCCGGGTTAGACAACTCTTACAGGCCAACAGACGCAGCACTGTTCAACAGTTGACTACCCAATACAACAGAGGTCAACCCGGAACAGTATCTGTCATAACCATGCGCAGCACGCTCACACGTATGGTCTATAATAGCAGACGATCCCGACGACATCCTTTCCTAATCACGGTTCATCGGCGCAAAAGACTCGCCTGGTGCATAGAACATGCAAATTGGAAGTCTGATGATTGAAAAAAACTGTGCTGGTCTGATGAATTGCGTTTCTTACTGCACTCCGTGAATGGTCGTGGCGCAAACAATATGAGGCACTCGATCCATCCTGCATAGTCTCCATATTGTAAGCCGGTGGAGGATGTTGCAAGGTATGGGGCATGCTTACCTGGCTGGAACTTTAACCCCAGGGAGATGATGTGACGTACTACTGATGCGAAGCACGTGTCAAGACGACAAATCTGCAGTAACACAATTTGTCGGCGTAGTTTAGTCGGTTAAAACAACTGGCTCCGGAGCGTGGAGGCCCGTCTCCGACAAATTTGTGAATTTCATAACCATTCCTGCACAACATTGAAAATTTGTCTCGGTGCATTGTCATCTTGGTAAACACTGTCGCGATTCGGGAAAAATTGCAACACTGCTGGGTGTGCAGAGTCAGCAAGTAATTCATGGCGCAGTTGCCTAAGCGAGAGGCTTATGACCATTCGTCCGAGATGGGTCCGGGTTCGAATCCCGGTGAGGCATGGATATTGTGTTTGCCTTACGGCACTGGTTCTCTCCCTTTCCTGGAAGCAGTGGCCCTAAATTAGGGACGGGCGACTGCTCATAGCCCATTGAGTTGCTCACTGTGGTCGTTAAACCTTCACCAGTCCTATGTGGTTCCACATGCACCAGGTGTCCTAGTTCCTGCCATGTAAACATGCCCTTACACCATACAACAGCATCAAACGGCTTACACTGCGGAAATCCTGCAGAATGGTCGAGTGCCTCATATTGCTTGCGCCAAATACATACACGAGCATCCAGGGAGTGCAGTAAAAAACGCAACTCATCAGATCAGCACCCTTTTTTCCAGTCACCCGATGTCCAGCTTGCATGAGTTTTGCACCAGTCGAGTCTTTTGCGCCTGTGGAAAGGATAGGATGTCGCCGGGGTCGTCTGCTGCCATAGTCCATACGCACGAGCGTGCCACGTATGGTCATCACAGATACTGTGTCCGGGTTGACCTTTGTTGTATTTGGGAGTCCACTGTTGAACAGTGCTGCGTCTGTTGTTGACCTATACGAGTCGTCGGACCCAGCGCTCACCTCCAACATCAACCTTTGTCATCCTGCGCAGTTCCCCCCCGGGTAATTTTTTGACCATTTTCACGCCAGTCCAGATACACTTTAAATACGGCGGCTATCGAACAACCCACCACTTCAGCCGTTTGGAAAATTGAGGCACCCACTCTCCGAGCTTCCACAATCTGTCCTTTCTCAAAGTCCGATAAATCCTTCCCTTTACCCATCCCGCTCCAAATTTTGCTGCCATCCTACTCCACTCACACTTTAAAACATGCTATGTCGGTCGACTAATCGAGCAGTATCGGAAATCACGTGGTTAGCGAACCGCATCCACTTCTGCTGATAGGGGTGGTCATAATTCAGTAATCACTCGGTGTACACAAGTGTGTGCCAAGGGATAGGCAGGAACAGTTAACATACCACCCTGGAGCCCGAGTGGTCTGAGAACTGGCACCTGACCATTTGTCTGAGATGGGCCCGGAGTCGAGTCGCAGATCATAAGGCATGGGTGGTGTACTCATCTGATGGCGTTGGCTCTGTCCTTTCCCTGGAAATAGAGGACCAAATTGGGTACAGGAGACTGCTTAGAGTACTAAGTAGTTGCTCATGGTGGTTATTAATCCCCTAGACGAATAATAATATTAATAGTAATAGCAATAAAATAATAATATATTACAGTCATGTCAGAATAATATGACCACCTCCCTAATAATGGGAATAACCACCCTTTGCCCGGATGACATCGGCGAGACGGCGTGGCACGGACGCAACGAAGTCCTGGAATGTTCCAGGCACAGACACGTGCCCATTCGGACTGCAGCAGAGCACCAAGGTCACGGAGATGACGTGGTTGTGGATACGAGTGTCAAACCTCTTGCTCCAAATAATCCCACAAGTGCTCTATGGGATTGACGTCGGGAAATGTTGCCGGCCAAGGGAGAACGGAGACATCGTTGTCGTGTTCTTGGAACGAGTCATGCTCCCCCTTAGCGACGTGGCACGGGGCATTGTCCTCTTTGTAGATACCATCACCACCAGGGTAAACGTCGAACATGAAGGAATGCATATGCTCAGCGTAGACTGACAGGCAGCCATGGGCGTTCATGGACCCATCCAATCTATAATGAATAAAATTCTCTGGCTGGACGTGTAATGCAGGAAAGCTTACGTTAAGTCACGTTAGGGTTATTGAAAGGTTACTTGAAGTAGCTAAAGTGTGCTTAATCTTCAAAGTGCTAGAGTTTGTTTAGGTAAGACACGCACGTGCAATAAATTCCAACGGTGACACGTTTTTTACTCAGCGTTCCTCATTATCTTGAATATCAGTAATATAACTTCGGTTTTAGTACATTAGTACCTTGAAGGCTCCTTATTAGAGCGGTAAACACAATATACCCTGAACTTAACGTAAACACTCAATGAAATAGACTTAACGGCCAGACAGAGGTCTGACAATAAAATGAACTAAGAAAACGTACTCACTTTTAACCTTTTATTGGGGAGCTTCTGGTATTACTCAAATACACACTCCAAAATAACACAACTACTGATAGCCCGAACTTTCGTACTATCGCAATATCGTAGAAACGTAGGTAAATCGCATATCAATAATCAGGAAGAACCTATCACATATAAAACGAAGCTCCTTGGTATACTTGAGCGCGCCTATATATACTGCATACCACCACGTCATGACTTACACTCGTTGCCACATACAATTCAGCGGGAGAAACAACATCTCGTTAAGTGAGAAGATAATTTGCATAGGAAAATAAAATAACAAGAGATAGTAAAATAAAAAAGAAACTGAATCTAGAGTATACGTTACAAATGGTCTCAGGTTATACCAGAAAAACATCCCCCAGACATGCACACTGCGACCGCGGGCGTGTATTTGACCGACAAGCGTGTCCGGCTGTTGGTTCTCGTGTGCCTGACGCCGTATCTGCCACCGCCTGTTGTTTCTGTGGAGTAGAAACTTCAATTCGCTGGAGAAGGTGACCTTTTCCCACTCTTCCACTGTCCAATGACGGTAGTTCCATGTGAACTGCAGGCGTCGTTGCCAAATTGACCTGGGTTAACATGGGCACCTTGACGCAGCATCGACTCCGAAGACCCATGCGTAACAGGGTTCGCCCTACTGTTATCGGTGACACGTACCTGAGTGCCCCGAGCATTCATTTGAGTGGTCAACTGCTGCACGACGATTGCCATTTACCAGTCGACGGAGGTGACGTTCTCCTCCGCTGTCGATGGCCTTTGGGGATCCATAGTTATGACATCGGGAGGTACTAGGTGTGCCAGCGGTCCATTCTTGGTACACATTTACTACAGCACCTCGCGAACAGCCCTCGAAGCCTGCTGTTTCTGAGATGCTTCCACTCTTAGCGCGGTAGCCGATGATTATTCCTTTTTGAACGTCCGTCAAATCACTACCTCTACCCACTTTGCTCACGTTGCGCACTATGACTTATCTGTCCTGGCCGGCGGCTAATATCTCTGTGTGGTCGACCTTGTCATGTGCACTGTGTGACGCGCCTGGGAGGGTATACTGTGATTCCGGGGGTGATCATATTATTCTGATACGTATGTGTCTCAGTGACAAACATATCTCCATGTATTAGATGGAGCAAAAATGATCAATTCAAGAAATATCAGGGTCAAGAGAACTATTTTTCAAGGGGACTCTCTCATTGCATTTTGGTTTTGCACAGGCCTTAATCCTATCAGTCACATAGTAGACAGCACGCAATACGGATTCACTATGAAAGGGGCCATCACACACAGAATCATACCATCAATCATTTATTATACATGGTATAACGAAGTAAATTTCTCCGTCATTTCTGTCCACGCCAGGATTCGAACCCGGATCCCCTCATTCCGGAATAAGTCACTCTACCAATTGAGCTACGCGGACGTTTTATTCTGATTCCTATCTACCTTTGTGTCGTGTGCGTCCTTCGGGCAGGTACGTCACATCTCCTGGTACGTTACATCATCTCCCACTTATTTATTTTTTATTTTTTTCGAAGTGCTGGAGAAAGGATTCTCTTATTTTTCCTATCTCGCGGTGTGGAAATAACATCACACCAATGCGAGATTTTGAACGGTCGGGTCATCCGGATAGTTCGGGCACCATTATAACGAAGTGAATTTCTCCGTCCTTTTTATCCGCGCCAGGATTCGAACCCGGGTCCACTCACTCCGGAATAAGTTGCTCTACCAATTGAGCTACGCGGACGTTTTATTCTGATTCCTATCTGCCTTTGTGTCGTGTGCGTCCTTCGGGCTGGTACGTCACATCTCCTGGTACGTTACAATGGATGACCTCAAGATGTACAGCAATTCCAAAGTACAACCAAATAAGCTTGCAAAGATTACTACCACATTTAGCAGGCCAATTCATATGGACTTTGGCTTGGACAAAAGTAAGGTGGTGCAATAGAAAGAAGAGTTCTGATTGAATCAGGTTTCTCGATAGACAACAATATAGTAATTGAAGATTTGAATGCAGATAGTAGATGCAAATATCTGGGATTTTTATAGGCACGTGGCATCAAACACAGGAAAATTAGGAATAATTTAAAAGATAAATTCCAGAATCAACTTTAAATGATCCTGAAGGCATTCCTGAACTCAGCTTACAAAGTGAAAGCAATTAGTACCTTATGGTTCTGGCCTTTTGGTATCATCAGATGATCGAAAACAGATATTGAGGAAATGAACAGAACTGTGATATCAAGAATGATTAAACATCGAATGCGACATCCAAAGACTTCCGTTGAGCGCATCACGCTCCCACCAGTGGAAGGAGGATTAGGCATTCTTGATACAAAACGCATTCACGATGCGCAAATTTGCTCACGGCGGAAATACTTTCACTCCAAATATAATAATATGTTTGATGTCATATGTGCTGCAGACAAAGAAAACGCTCCACTAACGTTAGGTAAACCGGATGTTAAATTAGAAGAGTCGTCTACTTAAGACCAGATTCGTAAATGGCAGCAAAGGGAGCTTCACGGGGCTCATTCAAACCAGTTAGACAGGACAGAAGTTGAAAAGAGAGCCTCAAACCAGAGGCTGAAGCGAGGAAATTTGTATATAGAGACTATTGGGTTTATGATGGATGTTCAAGACAAAGTGATTGCAACCAAAAATTATAGAAAATACATTTTGAAGGAGGATCTGTGACAAATGTAGAAGATGTGGTATGTGCAGTGAGAACATTGAATACATCTGCGGGGGATGCACCACGCTAGCAAACGTTGATTTCATGCAGCGAGATAATAATTTTATTAAGATGATTCCTCAACAATTAGCGGACGATACAGAATTATTAGTGTCAGAAGTACCATACTATAAATATTAACCCACTGCGGTACTAGATGCGATGGGTCATAACAAAAGTTCTGCACACGTTAATCTAAAACGAAAGCGGATGATGCAATCGGGAAAATAATTGCGTCCTGTCAAGGTCAGACTCTCAGTAACGCAGTGGTGTCAGATCAACGCGTTGTTATTTGCTGTGCTGACGTGGGAGGGTTTGGAAATGGAAGCGTGCAGCTCCTCAGGTCGAGTCACGGCGTTAGACCAGCGCTCGCACGTGAAAATAGAAACTCTGAGGGGATAAACTCCGACACAGATCCTCACTGCTTTGCAAGAAGTTTGTGGGTAAGGATCTTTTAATCGAAGCACAATTTCTTTCTGAGGACAAAGTTGAGACCGAAAATTCTGCAAAATCGCCCCAACTTTTTGGAAGTGGGAGGGATCTTGCTGCGTGACAACGCATCGTGTCACGGAGCAGCTTCGATACGGGGACTTTTGTCGAAATATTGCTGGGAAACTTTATCCCACCCACCGTACAGCCCTGATCTCAGTCCACCAGACTTTGATCTTTTCCCACAGTTAAAAAATCGGGTCCGTGGCATCCGCTACGAATCGCTGGACGAACTGTCATTGGACGTGACCCGAGTAATACGTATGGTGAACAAAGATGGCGTACTACGGGGCATCCAGGAACTACCTCACCGCTGGCAAGCTGTAATTAGCAGCGGAGGGGTGTACATCAGTGGAGTATCTTGGGTCCGAGACCTGGGCTATCTCCCCTCCCTCCAGTATTGTTTTTTTTTTAAATTGCGAAGTTTAATTTTTAATTGTTAAGTAATAAAAGTAACTTTTTTCTAAATATTAGGCACACGGCATTGCTAACATGATACCAAATAATTATGAGGATTAGGATTTGAACACTTATTTGTACATGAACTCCATTCTTCTTTCCTTTTGTATGAACTTGAGTTTTACGTTTCAATAAAATGTTTCTTCCGAGTACTTTTTCATATTTAAAAAGAATGTTTTTCTGTATTGACAAAACAGCCAAGTTTTTCGAATGTGCATGTCCTTGTGTAGCTCTAAGATATATCTTGATTCATTTTAATGCTGAAAAACTTCTTTCCGCAGTTGCAGTTGTTGATGGAAAGTTTAATGTGAGATCTGCTAATTTGTACACAATGCCCAATTTATTCAACTTTATGTAACACGTAATGTCTCTTACTGATTTGTTTTTTGTATTCATCAAAGGAATAAAACACTTTCAGTTTATTTTTTAGTCGAGGTGTATCAAAATTTGAAGCATAGAGTCCTTTAAGTTCCGACAGTAGATGTTCAGAGAAGCTTTCACAAAATTTATCAAAACAGTTCGAATCCAACAAAGCCACGAATTTAAGATATAATATCTCTGATTTTAATTCATTGACACTTCACAAAAACTGAAACAACTCATGCGAAACACTCTTATGGGCGAGAGTATGCAAGTGACTGAGGTAGTCTAAGTCTTTTTTTTTTTTTGAGCGAACCCTTTCCCAAAGCAATGGCTCATTCCCCTCTACCAGCTGATTCATGTTGTCATGGAAACTAGCAGGCGATTGTACGCAAATTTTTCACATCAGTACTGCGAAGATTCTGGAAGAGCTGCTTGCGTTATGCCGTTGGTTTTTGCTCGCCAGACTGAGTCAGAGAAAAGAATCCGCACGCGTTTCCCTTCGCAGCGAAAGCATTGACATATTTTTAATACCGTTGATAATTGACTTTTATTTGTGTATATTTAATTCAGTTTTATTTGTGCATTCTCTGGGCTTTGCAGCTAGCCTCGAATATACGCCACTGGAGTACATTGAACGGCAATAAGGTAAGTTTTATTCGTTACTTCACACTTTTGTGCAGAACCTTTGTTATGACCCCCGTAATAAACAATACAAATTATATTGTGACCGTGAGATTAAAACAGACGTAACCATCTCTGCCAGTCGTCCAGACATAGTATTATATGACGAAAGGCAGAAGGAAGCAGTCATCATCGACATATCGGTACCGTTGGATAATACACTGAAGAGCAATAGAATTAGAGACAGCTGGCGTTATGCAAATGTGGCG
The DNA here is from genome assembly GCA_039090855.1 of Macrothele yani. Classification (NCBI taxonomy): domain Eukaryota; kingdom Metazoa; phylum Arthropoda; class Arachnida; order Araneae; family Macrothelidae; genus Macrothele; species Macrothele yani. The sequence continues at coordinate 125,865,625 of CM076996.1, forward strand.
TTGTGGACGGCCCTGTAAACGGAAACGACATGACGTATGCAGCGATCCGACACTATAAGGAGTGATGCGACGGGAATCAGTAAGAGTCGGACGCAGTATGGGTAAGACGAAGGATCATTTGATCGTGGGCAAATTGTCGGGGCCTGACGAATGGGTCACTCCATCTCGGAAGTCGTGCAGGCACTGGGAGTTTCACGAGACCCTGTGTCACGGGTGCACCGTAAGTACATCGAATCCGGTAAAACCATCCCTGCAAGGGCCAACTGCCGTGGACAACAGCGTGTGGATGAGCGGGGTCATCATCGGCTAGCTCGCATTGTAACAGCGGATAGACGGGCCACAGTGCAAGAAATCACTCGGCAATTTAACGCTGGTGCACAAAAACGTGTAAGCAGCCACACTATCCAGAACCATCTCCTCGCTATGGGGTACAGAAGCCATCGTCCTACGAGGGTACTGCTGCTGACCGCACATCACACGGTGCAAATATTAGCATGGGTGCGGGAACATCGCCACTGGACCCTAGACATGTGGAAAAATGTTGCCTGGACTGATGAGCCAAGATTTACGTTGGTACATGCGGATGGCAGGATACGAGTACGGCGCAAACCACAGGAAGCGATGGATCCTTCTTGTCAGCAGGGTACTCTTCAAGCTGGTGGGGGTGGCATTCTCGTCTGGGGACTGTTTACGTGGACTGAAATAGGACCCCTGGTACGTGTGACATCGTCCCTCACAGGTCAACTTTGCCGGGATATCCTGGACGACCATTTGCTCCCGTTTGTGCGTCTTCAACATCCCACTGGGGACTTCATCCTGCAAAAAGGCAATGCACCATGCCATCGCTCCAGAATTGTATCCGAATGGTTGGATGAACACTCCACCGACGTGACCTCGCTTCCTTGGACAGCTAGGTCACCTGATCTCAATTCCATCGAGCACATCTGGGATGCCATCGAGAGAGATGACCCCCCTTCATCAAATCTTCGTGAACTGTGGAAGCTTGTTCAGGGGTCGTGGATCCGTATGGCTTCCCAACGCTTCCGGTGTCTTGTCGAGTCCATGCCGAGACGAATCGCTGCCGTCATCAGGGCGAAAGGTGGTGCTACACGTTACTAGACAGGTATCTCTAATTCAATTGTTCTTCAGTGTATATTCAGAATACCTACGCGCCGCCCCGGTGGCGCAGTGGTCTAAGGCGCTGGCCTCTGATCATTCGTCCGAACGGGGTCCGGGTTCGAATCCCGGTGAGGCATGGATGTTGTGTTTGTCTTACGGCACTGGTTCTCTCCCTTCCCTGGAACCAGTGACCCTAAATTAGGGACGGGCGACTGCTTATAGCCCATTGAGTTGCTCACGGTGGTCGTTAAAACTCCAATAAAGAAAGAAAGAAAGAAAGAATACCTACGCAACAAAAATCAACAAGTATGTGGAATTGGCTGCAGAGATAAAACAGATGTGGAAGCTGAAAACAGTTTATATTCGTCTACTAATTATCGCTGTAACTGGTATAATTCATCAGACAATTATAACTCAGTTTGACGCTTTAAGTCTAAAACACCTCATGCCTAAAATCCAAGAGTTAGTGATTTTCGAGACATATCGTATTACGATTTTTAAACCATGAGTGGCTATGTCTTTTCTTGACTTTATGTCTGTACTGATAAATGGACTATGCTATACATGTCATTGCTATAGATGGAAAACGCAAATAAAATTCAGTAATAATAATAATAGTGAACAAAAAGGAGCGTTCACTTTCTACTTTCTCAACACAGTGCATACGTTCATTTTGTAAAAGCATAAAATAGACCGGTCATTAGCATGTGCCTTGCCTTTAGCTGTACTACTTACAAGCATTCATTCGGTACCTGAAGACACCCGGAAGGTCTCTTGAACTTAACCATTATTCTCGCAATCTTTTCAGTCCAAAAGTATCTCTAAAACGCTTCAGATTTTCCATTTCCCTTTTTTTCACGCCTGCGTAAACACGAAACTAAATTAGCGGAGGAATAATTTACTTAACATAAAAATTAATAACGCAAACATAAATCAAAATCTTTTTTTCTCAAACATATGGTACAAAGTGAACTTTAATTTGTTTCCCTGGAAGAGGGAGATATGAAGGTATGTTTGTAACAGCGTTTGTGCGTTTCTCGCCGAGAAAGAGAGAGAGCTTGTGGATTTATGAAAAATCTCCCATTACCATGACAACCATTCTCATTGAAACCAAAAATACTAAAAACATATGGATGAACGATGCGATTTATCCAGCAAAGAACGGAAACTAAAGGTCACACACAGCCTTTTCTTGATGGAACAAAAACTTGTGGAAGTCGACTGGTGGGTATTTTCAAAAAGAGTGCTTCTCAAAAAATCGGATGCTACCTATGTTGTCTTGCAATCCCTTTAATCATGTCCAAATGTTATACGAAGATTAAATTCTCCTGTTTTGAGTAAAGATCTTTTCGTGGATGGCTTTTCTGAAGGTTATTAAGCGAGGAGCTAGAGCTATGCTCGAATCTCAATATGATTGCAACGGAAAAGATTTTTGCTCTTCATACAAAGAACAGATAAAATAATCGATTTTTCATTAGGGGAAAATATGAAAAAATGTTCTGTCATATTTATACACAACGATATCGGAAGGAAAGCAAAGTACCTAAATACAGAGAGGCGTTTCTTTGGCAGAGCGGTCTCAGATGTTCGCTTCGGATATTTCATCCTATTCTCGGGATCGAAAACCGCAGAGGTATGCCTTACAGGGCTAACTCTCTCCTTTCCCTGAAACTAATGACCCCAAATTAGGGAAGGACGAGGGACTCTTAGCTAACGAATTGCCCACGGTGGTCGTTAAACTGAAAACCAAGAAACATGACACTGAATTTATATTTATTTTTTCAAGTCGACCACGGTTTTGCTCGGTATTGACCTAGCTTCATCATGACGAATGGCACGTATATATTCAAATTCTAAGTGATATCATAAATGGTGTTTACAGTCACGGGTTTTCGTTAGTTGCTTCCAAGCGCTTGACAGAAATGGAGTGGATGCCATGTCATTAACAAGTTGCAAAGATTTCTTATACACTGCTGGCCACCCAAAATGCAACACCAAGAAGGACACGAGATAGCAAAGCCAGATTTACTGGACACATGACAACAGATACAAAGATGAAACGATTGAGCTTACAGGTCCGTGCGACTTGCGGAACACGCAGACATCAATAGTTCGTGTGGCCCCCATGGCTGGCAATAACGGCCGCGGCATCGAACGAAAGAGGCTTTGGATGTGGGCTTGGAGTATGTCGGTCCAGGCTGCTTCCACACGTTGCCACAGTTCATCAGGCGTAGCCGCGGGTGGTGCTTACCGGGCCACTCGGTTGCCGATCAGCGACCAGACGTGTTCGATGGGCGACATATCGGGAGAACAGGCGGGCCACGGCAGCAGTGATACCTGGTGGGCCGTGAAGAATTGTTGCACGATGCGTGCTACGTGCAGGCACGCATTGTCCTGTTGAAACGTGGCCGCTGGCAAGTCCTGCAGATAAGGGAGGACTACAAGCTCCAAAACGTCGGAGATGTAGCGGTGGATATTGAGTGTACCGGCGATGCGTACCAGAGGGGTGCGAGTGTCATATCCAATTGCGCCCGAAACCATAACGCCAGGCGACGGACCAGTATGGTGATGCATAATGCAGGCGTCATACAGTCTGTCGCCGCGGCGCCGGCACACGCGGATCCGACCATCGTGGTGTTGCAGGCAGAAGCGGGATTCGTCGGAGAAGACAATGTCGTGCCATTCCGTAGTCCAGGGGCGGCGTTAAATGGTCCACTGCCGCCGTACTCGCCGGTGATGTAACGTCAATGGTAACCGGAGCAATGGATGCCGTGCGACAAGTCCCCGCTCCTGCAGACGACGTCGAACCGTACGGGCTGACACAGGTTGTTGCGCAATACACTTTAATTCCTGCGCTAACATTCGTGATGTGGCGGTGCTAGCCGTCAATGCCCGCCGCACAATATGCCGGTCCTCTCGTTCAGTGGTGTACCGCGGCTGCGGCAATCACTCACGTCGGTCCGTCCGTCCGTCCCTCCTGCACCCACCGAATCCATACTCATCTCACTGTGGCTGGATGTCATCCCACACGGGCGCTGATGTCTCGGTACGATAAACCGCTGTCGCGATAAGCCACTATTCGTCCTCTGTCGAACTCCGAAACGTGCTGGAATGACTGCCGTATTCTGCGACGAGGCATCAGGAAGTTTCTCACGCACAGGTCCGGCAGCACAAAACACTTCCACTACTTACACCCCGCCTTCTGTGCACCCTTCTTATAGTGCTTCTCGGTGGCGTGCCGGCGCACATGATTTGCATATGCCCTGCAATGCTAATCGTTTGCATGTCTTCTCGCGGGCGACACATGCTGCGAATTTTAGGCCAATCGGATGCTTTCTTCTTGGGTTGCACTTTGGGTGGCTAGCAGTGTATATACGGAAAGCTTCCAAAATATCAAGTTTGGTGGTTGAATCTGGCTTGTCAATTAGTTTTGCTTCTTCAAAGGGAAATGTATGGTCCTTTTCGTAACTGTTTTGCCATCGACGACTTCTTTAGGTCACAGTTCCGAATGTAGGTCTTGTGCTACTTCAATCGAAAACGCAAAGCTCTACGAGTCTGTCCTATATACGAATCGTCACATTCACATGGAATTTGGTAAACTCCCCACGAGTGTTTGTCTTCAACATAGTCCCTTGATCCTAAAAAGTTCATTTTGTTTATGGGTTTAAAAGTCACTTTAAAATTAAAGGTTGTGAGAATTTTTGAAATTTCGAAGGCAATGTCCCGAGAAAATGGAATAATGGCAAAATTCTCTCGCCATGGGCGCATCACCGGAGTAAACGTGGAGATAGGGTTCGGTTTCCGGAATTTTGTTAGAGCCTTGTCTATAATGGAAGGGTTGTATCCTCGCTGTACTGCTACACGTTAAAGGAAATAAAGTTCTTTTTCCAAACTGTCTTTATCTGAACATTTATGTATCGTGCAATATACGCAACTGTAAAAGGCGCTGAGTTTTTGCTGCCAAGGGTGATTGGACTTGGCATGTGGAGGTGAGAAAACAGCGAAAGGCTTCCGATAAATTGTGGTTGCGAGAGATTCATTTGAGGGAGTAACCAGGACGTCAAGGAATGGTAGGCATCCGTTATTTTCAATTTCGTAGCTGAATTGAATGAGAGGATCAATGGAATTTATGTTTGACTAATTCCGGAATTTCAGAATTTTTTCCTTTCCGTAGAACGAAAGTATCGTCTACATATCGTATCCATAAGTCAAATTTCACGAGTTTGAAAAGTTTTTCTTCAAATCGACGCATGTAGATTTCACATAGTATATGGGACAGTGGGCCGCCCGTGGCTAGAACTTCCGTCTGTTCATAAAACGTTCCATAGAAAGTAAAACTGTTCTGTTTTATGCAAATGTCCACTAATCTGGTTATTTCTTCTACTTCGGGTTGGATGTAATGATGCTCTTTAAGACTTGCTTTTTAAAGATTCCAGAGCTTCTTTTACTGAGGCATTGGTGAACATAGATACCACATATTGGTGAACAACATTGGTGAACATATATTCAACCACCAAACTTGATATTTTGAAAGCTTTCCATACATATCAGAAGTCTTCGCTACTTGTTAATGACATGGCATCCATTCTATTTCTATCAAGCGCGTGGAAGCAACTAACCAAAACCTGTGACTGTAAACACCATTTATGATATCACTAGCAGGGGTACCCGGTATTTCCCGGGTAAATATTCGTGGAATCACCAAGTTCAGCGGGTGAAATTTTATGAATGAAAAACATATTCCTGTAATTTTTCCGTTAATACCAAATTTGGTGATTCTAAATTGAAAACTGTAGAACTTTTTTTTATATCGAATTTGGTGGTTCTAAATTGAAAACTGTAGAACTTTATTCGAAAATTTTGTATGGGGGGCTCCTTGACCCCCTCGGCTCGGACCCTTTCCAAAAACTGTCTACGGTCTAAGGCAGAGTATCATGAGATAATATACCAAATTTAGTGGTTGTAAATTGAAAACTGTAGAACTTTTAACGAAAATTTTGTATGGGGCCCTTTGACCCCCTTCCCAAAACCGTGTACGGTCTAAGTCAGAGTGCCAGGAGATAGTATACCAAATTTGGTGGTTCTAAACTGAAAACTGTAGAAATTTTAACTAAAATCACGAAAATTTTGTATGGGGGCCCCCTTGACCTCCCCCTCCCGGGCTCCGATCCCTTCCAAAACCCTTTTGCGGTCTAATTTGGAGTGCTATGAGATAGTATACCAAATTTGGTGGTTCTAAGTTGAAAACTGTAGATTTGTATAGCGGACAAACAAACAAACAAATATACAAACTTTCACTTTTATATATGTAGATTACCAGATTTTTCTCTCAATTTTTCTAAGTCTTGAAAATCGCTTCCCAGAGCATAGAAAAACACTTTTTATTGAAGAGTTACTAATTGCTCACTAATTAGTGATCTCACTAAATTACCATGTAAAAGAATATGCCCGATGAGAAATTGTTATATGCTTCGAGAATTTTATATGATTCTAATGCCTTTAACTGTTGTATGGTAATGGCGCTTCGACCAAAGACGAAGCAATAGAAAATATTTACTATTTGCACTTCTGGAAAACTTTTCGCGTCACCTTCGAAGATACTTACATTCAGCACATAGGGATCTTTTCCTTCAATCTCATTAATTTTTTTCCAAATACCGCATTTTGTACTCGAAAGTTAAACTTTCAAAGTAAGACACCATCATTTCAACGGGGACTGGTTGTCCTTCACTTACGTAACGTTACTAAGGCTCGTTGCCATGAAGAAAGTCACGTGTCTGCTGCATCCTCATAGGCAGTGGAAGCCACGAAAGAATGCTGACGGCGGTTTTTTCTTTGACTTGTCACTGAAATCGTTACTGCTCGGCTTCCTTTTGTCATAGATTAATGTTTCATACACCTAAACCTTCCTCGACAAATGCTCATAGAATGGTGAAAACCGCATCGAAATCCGTCCAGCGATTCTCGAGATTAGCTCGAACAAACAGACAGACACCTACCGGAGACTTTATTTTATATTATGTATAGATATGCAATTTGAATATTTACGTGCCATTCGTCCTGCTGAAGCTAGGTCAATACCGAGCGAAACCGTGGTCGACTTGAAAAAATAAATATTTGTGACAAACGACGTTGTATTCTCTTAATACATGTATATAATCTTCACAAGACTGCATTCTTTGAGATCAAGAGTGACATTGAATTATTTGGTATAATGCAGTGGCGACTCGTGATTTAGCGAGAAAGTACAGAGCACATTAACACATTTTTGGAACGTTGTTGATAAGAAGTTACAGAAAGCAAAAGAAGTTCACAGAATTAAAACTGGCAGATGAACAGGAAAGAAACATCTGCCGCAGTTAAATATCGTATGCTAAGGAAATGGCGCACGTAAACAAGCTGCGGATAGAAGGTTATGTTTTTGCTCTTTACGAAGAGGAATATTCGTATCTTGTGATTAGTAAACGTTGTGAAAATCATGGAATTAGCATTTCTAAATGTAAAATAAGCAATATTATTATTAATAGAGGGGAAAATCGTCAAGCATAGCTTCTAACAGGAAAAATAACACCAACGAATATCCAAAGAAGGTGAGTACTTTTACGACCATTTCAAAAGTAAGGTCTCTGGTCTTAAAAGAAAATCCACCGATCCAAAGAGCAATCGCTAAGTCGTTAAAAATCTCTGCATCAACTGTAAGTAAGGTAGTAAAAAAGATTTGAATCTGAAATAACCCGAAAATTGTGAAGTCCACCGCCTCTTGCTTAGAGACATGGCTGAGCGCACAACACGATGTAGACTTCTTTATGAAAATCACTTACCAGGAGACAGAAGGAAATTTATTGTGACTATTGATGAAGCATGGATCTATCTAAACTACTGTAACGAAAAAGGTCGATATACTATCGCAAAAGAGAAGAAAAATACTTAATCCAAAATCCAAAGAAAGTTTGAGTAAAAGATTCATGATTATTGCTTGTTTCTCGTACAACGGGAAATTAAAGTAAAGAAAAGTTGAAAAGAATGTTAAAATCCATTCTACATATTACCAAAATAATGTTTTAATTCTATATTTAGAGAGGAAATACCATTACATTATCCACAGAGCCTTCAAAGGGTAGAACTCCATCATAAAGCTACCAGTCATACGTCCAAATCTACCGCTCTATTTCTTGAAAAAATGAAAAAAAGAGACTGGTATCAAGTCTATAGCTTTTGCTCATATTCCTTCAAAGTCCCCTGATGTGTCACCAATGGACTATTGTGTCTTCGGACTGGTAAAAAGAGCGCTTTCTAAACGCAGACCTAAACAGTGATTGGACTATGGAAAGCAGCGGAAGAGGAGTGGAATAAAATACCAATTTTAAGAAATAACCAGTTATCTTGGAAATCTGGATATAAATTCATAGTCCAGAGAAAGGCTATCAGATAGAACATTTAAGAAAGAAATACTTTTATTTTAAACACTAGCAGTTATGCCCGTTCTCCGAATGGTGAATCTATAATTTCTTGAACATAAAATTAAGGAAAGGAAAAGGAATTAAGGGAAAGAAAAGTAATTTAAGATCCGTAACTGCTTCATGATTTAGAACAGGGTCGTGACGTCAATGCATACGCTTCGATGTAAAACGGATCAGGCTTTGGCGCCCCTTAATTTTAACAAACTTTCATGGGATTTTTACAGCATTTCAACGTTTCTGGCGTACTTATCTTTAAACCTATCAACATTTTGAACAGTAAGCTTCCCTTTTGAACTGTTTGGTTTTTAGACTTTTCTAGGCATCCGGACTTCAAAGACTATCAGCATGCCCATTTTCAGATCTCAAGGTTTTTGAGAAGTGGTTGAACAATTCGCGAAACATTCAAGCGGAGAATGCTCCATTTTGATTTTTTTCTTTGTTTTCGGACTCTTCTAGGTATTCGGACCTTAAGACCTATCGACATGACAATTTTCAAATCTCCAGATCATGTAGATGTGGTCGAACAATTAGCAAAAATTTCAAGCAGAGAAATGTTCCATAGCCACCATTTTTATTTTTATTTTATTTAATGCCGGCGGAAAACGCCGAACTTTAAAAACGTCGCTATGTCATTAAGCAATGCGCCATTACCAGTTTTATTGTAGCCTGTCCTTTCACCCAATGAGAAGAGGGCTAAAAATAGCTGCGTCACCATGGCAGCAGGCCATGGGACCAGAACTTTCCCGTGTGGTTACCGTTGAAGAAAGAAGAAGACGTTCGTTCCTTTCCGCCTTTAAAAATGCTTAAAAATCAGAAAATGATTTTTTTCTTAATTTTTTTTTTAAAATAGGAATGATAGTCGCGAGTTTAAGCTGTAAAAATTGCAATGCGTTATGATTTACAGTTTGCCATATATCCGTTTTTTGAAATGGATCACACAGCGGAATAGTGAATTTTGTGAAATTTAAAAATTTAATTTCTCGTAAACTAAATCGAAATTCAAAAAAAGAGGGACGAGGTGCAAAAATTCAGCCACGGCCGTACATGCCTACAAAGTTTTGTGGTTCTGTTGTTGTTAGTGTGTAAGGAACGCTAACTGATAGCACTTTTTAGCTTACCTTAAATTTCAAATACAATAGCACTTGAAGTATCGGCAGAATCGAAAAACGGTTTATTCCAACGTGTTGTCCAAACAATTCTCTACATACGATGTAAATTTCATAGTTTTGTGTTCAATACGTTTTGCGCTGCGAGCTAGAAATGCGCGAGTGTCGCGAAATTTCTAAAACTGCAGCGGCAGCTACTTTTATTTAGAATAGAGAGATTAATTACATTGCAGAAAAATCGTTCTAAAAATGAGTGAACATCCCCTGCAGAGTTCACATAACGAGAACTGATATACACTAAATTAACAAAAACAACCGGACACCTAGAAGAAAAACACAACATAGCATTTATTGACATACATTATTTCGGTGTCGGTCCACTTTTGGCCTTAATGCATGCGCTGACCCTTCAAGTCATGCTTTCGACAAGGTTTTGGAGCACAGCTATAGGCATGCGCTTCCATTCAGTACATAATGCTGCCTCTAACTGTCGCTTAGTAGTAGGCCTTGGTTCCAAACTTCTTATGCGGCGCTCTAATTCATCCCATAGGTGCTCTATGGGATTAAGATCAGAGCTCTGTGCTGGCCAGTCCACACACGATACGGAATTATCGTCAAACCAAGCCGTAACAGTTCTTGCTTTATGGCTCGGTGTATTATCCTGATAGTACCAACAAGGCTCGGTTCCATACTATTGCCACATAGTTGGTAAGGCATAATTGTCCAGAATATCGAGGTAGACGTGCTGGTTAACAGGTTTGTCAACGATAACCAATGGGCCAGGACCATACCACGAAAAACACCCAAACACACTGCCAGTTTTAAACTTGACCATAGAAACAATACACTGTGGTAACTAGCGGGCCCCCGGCTGTCGCCATACCCACACACGGCCATCAGACTGATGGATCGTGTATCTGGATTCATCAGTTCATAGAACCCGTTTCCATTGATCTACGGTCCACGATAAATGTTCTTTATACCATGCTAAACAACTAGTAGCATTCCGAGTGGATATGAAAGGCTTATGAGCAGCCGAACGACCACGGTAACCCATGGAATGAAGTTCTCTGCAGATGGTACATGTACATACCGAGGTTCCAGCATTTTTACTCACCTGTACACTGAGGTCTCCGTCGATTAGCTGTAACGACTCTCCTAAGGCTTCGACGTCCTCTATCACTGATTTTCTTTGGTCTGCCAGTACGTTTTGTTGCTTCAGGCACGCCATGTGTCTTCCACTTATTCAGTACATCCAAAACAGTTGACTTGGGTATGTTTAAACGCCTCTCGGTTTCTCTTATGGACAACCCACTAATATAACACCCAACAATCATTCCTTTCTCAAAGTCAGTTTTCTCCCTCCGCGACATTTTCACTACCTCACAGTGAGATATGATCGCGGTCACCTGTAAGCTTGTTTTTATACCATTTGCAGCTGTACCGCGCATCTTAACAACGAAGCGGATCCGTTCATTTGCTTTTGAAGGGATGTCCGGTGACTTTTGTCAGTATAGTGTACTATTACCTTTTTATGCTTCACAATGGTATTAAAAATATCTCAAGAAACAAGGTACCAAATGGGAAAAAAGGTGCGGGATTGGACGCCGAGCCATTTTATCAAGTTCTCGCAGAACATTCAGATGTGCCATAAAAACGAATACAGTATATAAGATGTGACAACATAATTTGATTGTTTTTTATTTTTTGTTTTGCTGTTCAATTTGCCTCCTATAACTAGAATCTAGTTGTGATCTTATGTTTGCCCTACCAAGTACAGCCCAAATCAGTACAGTATTTTATAAGCAGCCGACACTCCACGCTTCTGAATTTTGTCGGCAAAATGCTATAAACGTGGGAAGTACAGCATTTTTATGTCACAACCGGATATTCATTCATCCTTATTATTCGGAATTTAACTTCTCATTCCCTCAGTATTTTTACCACTAAATATTTGTTATAATTTAAGATCTGGCGACAAATATTTAGTTTCTCACATACAGGGTGATCAAACTTAAAGAGGAAGTGTTCAGAGCCCTCTGTAGAAAGAACTATCAAACGAATCTGAACCAAATTTGGTATACATACTTTCCTGAGTATGTTGTTTCGATTTTCGAAAAACAAATCTGCCACTAGGGAGAAATTTGGCGCTGCTGTCCCATTAATTTGAATATTACGTAGGTTATCTAACAAATTTCATGTACAGGGTGATTCAAAACCTTGGTGCAAAACTAAATTGTGATTCAAAAGATCTATGGGTCGAAGAGACATGCGGTTTGCAGACTAATAGTCACCGAGGTACGGGATTTTGAATGGCATCAAGAAAAAAAAATAGTTTAAAATCTCGACAATAGAGGGCGCTGCCGCAGAGAAAACAATGAGAGGTGAGAATTACGAAATGAAATCTACGTTAAATTAGTGAAACTTACTTTATTTCAGCATGAACTACAGATTCAAGTGCTCAATGTGTCCACCACCACATTCCAGTACTGCGTGCAGTCGTGGTATTACGCCTGATACAGCATTGAACAACATGTCAACTGGAATGACTGATACCTCCTACCGTATGGAGTCTTTCAGCGATGGTTAGGTCTGGGGATTACCTCTATAGACACGGGATTTCAAGTAGCCCCACAACCAGAAATCAACGGGTGTGAGATCTGGAGATCTAGGAAGCCATTCGTGTGCACTAGGCCTGTTCAATAGACGATCGGCGTTAAACGTGCACGCTTGATTCGGTGCACGCCTGATTTCACGCTATATGCAAATTATTAGCTTAATAAAACCGTTTTGTTTTGCAATCAGAATGACAGCACGAACCTTTATTATTTTTACACATTAAAAATGTGACTGCATTTCTCCGTAATGGTTTTTATGTCTCACTCTAACGTTGCTTTGTGCGAGTAATGTGTAAACGTTACTTATGTGGCATTCTCTGCAGCAGCTCCATCTATTGTCGAAATTTTGAACTATTTTTTTCTTGATGTCATACAAAATCCCGTACATCGGTGAATATTAATCCGCAAACCGCATGTCTTTCCGACCCATAGATCTTTTTTAATCGTATTTTACTTTTGCACCGAACTTTTGAATCACCCTGTATATAAAGGAGTCGCAAAACAGTTTTCCAAATTTCGTGCATATAAATGAGTCACAAAACGTTTTCTTCAAATCTTCGAAAGGTGAAGGGTCATGGTGCTCACTTTACCTGATCGCGTCATTCCGACACTTCAGCAGAGAAATTGAGCACCACAATCTTTATGCAAGATGGTGCACCCCCTCATATCGGATTGGATGTGTAGGCCTTACTGCAGCAACAGTTTTCAAAAGAGAGAGTGATTAGCCGATCATTTCCAACATCACGGCCGCCACGATCACCAGATCTATACCCCTGTGACTTTACTGAAAGAGACTCTCTTATATGGCAATGTTTCCAACGTAGCTGTCTTAAAAGACAGAATCTGACAACATGTGTGACAACGCCACTTCAAATCAGTTGCTTTCCGCTGTCGAGTGCGTTGTCCAGCGAATCCAGTTTACCGAGTATGGAAATGAGGACATATGAAACTGTATCTACACTGCAGGAAAACGAAGAAAGAACACCATTAAAAATTGCAGCTGCACCTATGAGATTCATGTCGTAGCGACAACTTGTTAAGAAAGGAAAGTGATCACACGTGTGAAGTGATTCAATGTTTATTTTACTTATTTTACCTTTTTATGCATTACAGTGCACAAAAGGCACATTTAAATAAGGTGTTGCACCAACCCCAGCAGCAATACAAGCTTCCAATCTGGCATGCGGTTGTACAAATGCTGGATACCATGCGCTTTCAACTTGGACGCGTAATTCAGAGATAGTTGCTGCCTGCCGGGGTCTGCGGAAGAGTGCCCGATCCAGTCGTACACATGCTCGATTGGATACAAGTCCGGAGAGCGTGCTGTCCAAGGGAGTTGAAGAGTTGCTCGGGCGGAGTGTGGGCGGGCGTTATCCTGTTGGAATATCGCATCGGGGATCACACTCAAAAATGGCAGGACGAACGTGTTGCTATTCAGTGTAACCCGTACAAACACCAGACTCGTGCGAGAGTGATAGCTAATCGCTCCCCACACCACGATGCCCGGCCTGTGTGTCGTTGGCGGATGCACGATGGCAGAAGCCGCTCACCACGTCACCTTCGGACGCGTACACGACCGTCAGCCGCTCCCAAGCAGAATTGGCTTTCATCACTGAAGACCACTGACCGCCATTCTTTCCACCAATGAACCCGTTCATGACATTACCGCAAACGAACGTGCTCGACGGTGACAAGGGTCAGTGGTAACCGTGCCAGCGGCAAGCGTGTCCGTAGTCCTGCTTCCCACAAACGATTCCGTATCGTTCTGGTAGACATCCTTGATATGACAGAGGATCGAATTTGTGACTCCGTAGCAGTCCGCTCTGCCGACGCCGTCCTCCTGATACTCCGTTCCTTTCGTGCGTCTGTAACTCTGTGTTACCCGAAATCACGTCGGTGAGTGTGAGAATGCTCCTCTGACCACCGACGCCACCATCGTACCACGGCAGATACCTCTAGTCCAACAATTTGACGGAAGGACCAACATCCTTACTGCAGACCCACTATACGGCCTCGCTAGGACTCCGATAACTCAACAAATGTTGCGCGCCTTCGTCGTCTAGGGATGGTTACTTCTTCAACGATGCCAAACGAATGACTCCGTTCGATAGTATTTGTCATTTTCTTGTAGGACTTCCGTCCACAGTGAGTAGAGTTTAGGTCCCAGCCACCTACAGCGAGATCGCCTTTTGGGCAGGACACAGAAACGGAAGGAATGAGAGCAAGTCTAGCGACTTTGACAGAACAGTTTGTAGTGAGATTAGATTACAGTAGATGGCACCACCGTACAAGTACGATGTTGCACACAGAGGGGTGAGAGAATTTCAGAGGGGGCATAGGAAAGAATACCCATTTAACCAGTGGGCCCAGCCTGGGGGCCGTCACTTAACGTGCTCGTCCGATGCACGGCGGATATTCAGCAATTGTTAGTAAATCACACCATCTCTGAAAGATCAGCCCAGGCTCGAACCTGAGGACCTTGCATTGACAGTCTGACTCGCTAACCACTAAGCCATCCGCGGCTCGAATGACTCCGTTCTGGACGCTCAAGTCCTTAAATACCCGCTGCGTACATTTGCATGCTGTCGTCCGCAGTGACGTCATTATTTCATCCAATGACATTCCAACTTGGATCATGGTTCCTTCTGCCCTTAACAATTAACATATTATAATATGACGTTTCTACCGGCATTTCTTCTGGGTGTTCTTTTTTCACTTTCGTGCATATGTAAAGAAAATGTGGGTTTGATTGAAAAGTAGAGATACTCGTTATTGTGCGGCTGATGATTATTGTAGATACCTATTTGACCTGAAGTATTTGGATAATAAAGGACAGTGATTTTCGTAAGTTGAAATCGACTCTTTTCTGGCCGTTGGGTAGTCTCGTTTAGCCCAGTGTATAATTAATGATTTTTGTGTGTAGCTATCCGATGTTAAAGACTTCGAAATTAGAGTGCAACGAGGTCAACTGAGAGATAGTAAAATAGTAATGTTTCAATTAGTGACATTTTAAACGAGAAACTTTACAAAGCATCTTTAATGGATTAAGAGCTATCTTTTTTGGTGGGTTTAACGAAACCCATGATCACCTAAGGACATTTTTTTTATTGGAATTTAACGACCACCGTGAGCAACTCAGTCGGCTATAAGCAGTCGCCTGATCTTAATTTATGGCTGCTTGTTCCAGGGGAGGGAGAGAGTCAGTGCCGTAAGACAAACACAAGAGTCATGCCTCACCGGGATTCGAACCCGGACCCACTTGGACGAACGGTCAAAAGCCAGCACTCAGACCATCGCGCCACCGGGGAGTCCACCGGTCGTTATACGGAGTCGCTCACACCTAATTTGCGGCCAGTGAGCCCTCGGACGGGACAACCAACGCTATCAAAAATTCACATCACAAATGAGTCATCTGGGACTCGAGCCGAGGCTCAGCTCGGTTGATTAGATCATAGTTCATAAATCTTATGTAGAGGATTTTAGGAAGGGAGTGTCTGACCCCAGGTCTTAAACAACCCTTAGAAATAGGAAGCTAGGAGATTTGGGCTAGAGTGCCCGATAGGAAAGTCACACGGAAGCGAGGTAGAAGACGCCCTTATTTACTACCGGGAACCAGTACCCGGGTTCCGACGGCTTAACGTGCCCATCTGACGCACGGCAGATATTTAGTGGTTCGAGTGCTCGTACCGGCTGGGATCGAACCTGAGGTTATCTACGCGGCAGTAACGAACGTTGACCACTAGGCCACCAGCGGCTCTTGCTCGGTTGATTAATCAGAAGCTCGCTCTTTTGACCACTGGGCCGCCGAGGAGGTAGAAAGGATTTGAGGAATAATATTTCTTTATAAATCAATTCAACAGAAATGCACATCATATGCACACAATAATCTACAGTACAGGGTGGCTATAAATTAGTTGGGCAACAGCAAACGTTATTGTGCATAGGTATAAGGATGCATATGATAATAAGCACGAATAATACTCATCGTCAAATAAAATAGTTGCATCCAGAAGGACGTGTCGGATTGCAATGCTATTCGGGAGGAAGGTAAAGGTTACTAGGAACAATAAATGATTAAACATTGAGACTGATATGGGCAATAGTTATTGAGCTACACGCCAATAAGTACTGTCTATACAGTATGGCGTCAGGCCGCAATTTTTGCTCGCACATCATGCCAGAAGTCTCGGCATAGAGTTGTACAGGTTCCTGATAGTGTCCTGCGATAAGCCATTCCGTGCAGCTTGAATCTTCTCAAGCAGTTCCTGAAGATTGTGTGGTAGGGGTGGAGTGTGGATAGCGCGTCCAATAGGATCCCACACATTTTCAATCGGCGATAGGTCTGGCGATGCGGCTGGCCATGACAGAGTGCCAGTGCCTCGAAGGCAAGCTCTCAAGATAGCAGCAGTATGCAGACGAGCATTGTCCTGTTGGAAAATCGCACAGGAGTGAGCGTTCAGAAAAAGTAGGGCACCTGTTTGAAGGACCTCATTAATGTAACGTTGGGCTGTCAAAGTGCCTGTAATGAACACAAGGTCTTCTGGACGTGTGACGCTCGACAACAAACCGTCCATCTTGGCGCTGACGAGGGTGCCTCAACACACGGATTCGGTGGTCGTTTCCTTCAAAGCAAAAGCTGGACTCGTCACTGAAGATCTCCCGCTGCCATTCTGCGTGGCTCCATGACAGTCTGGCACGACACCGTTGCAATCTTTGGCGACGATGCACTGGTGTTAAGGGCAGTCATCGTAACGACCAGCGTGAGTGTAGTCCTACGTCGTGCAGCCGTCTACCAATGGTGCTGGCACTAGTCGGATGATGCATGGAGAGCACCACTGCTCGCTGAATATCCGCAATCGTGGTTGTTGGGTCACTCCGAGCATGGCTGGCTGACAAACCGTGGTTCGTCTAGATCTCGAAGACCCTTTCTTCCTGTCACTGCTGTATGCCTTGTTTTATCCACTGCAGCCAACAGCGTGCTATGGTGATTTCCGCACGACCGGTATGACGCGCAATACGGCGATAAGACTATCCCGCTTCCCGGAGCTCCGACGATACGGCCCCCTCTCGAACTCCTGCAACTGCTCGAATTGCTTCCGAACTACTTTTCTTCGAGGCATACTTCACTTGTAAAGGATGCCACCAATACAACAGCACGAGTCAGAATTTCAAGCACGCGCAACGGGACGACCTTATACACTGAGTGGCCACTTTATTATGACCACCCCCTCAGTACTTCGTTGGGCCAACTTTTGCCTTTAATACTGCGTCAATTCTTCGTGGCATGAACTCCACGAGATGTTGACAGGTGGTTTGTGGAATCTGAGACCATGCTTGATTAATAGTACTTTCCAGAAGTGTGAGATTGCAGGGTTGTGGATCCAGCTGTCTGATGGCTCGTTCAACTTCATCCCACAAATTCTCAAAGGGGTTGAGATCTGGAGATTGTGGGGGCCACCTAAGCAAAGTAAACTCACCGGCATGTTCCTGAAATCAATCCTGTACAATACGATCACTATGGCAGGACGCATTATCTTGTTGAAAGTAGCCATCGTCATTGGGATAAACCATCCACATGACAGGATGCACTTGGTCCGCAACGATGTTTAGATATGATGCGCCAGTCAGACGTTGATCAACAGGAATTAAAGGGCCCAACGCATGCCAGGAAAACATTTCCCAAACCATAACGTTGCCTGCACCAGCTTGAATGGTTGTAGCAATGCATTTGGGGTCCATGCTTTCGTGCTGTTTCCGCCAAATTCTTACTCGGCCATCGACATGGTGCACATGAAAACGTGATTCATCGGACCACATAATTTGTTTCCAATTATCGACTGTGAAATCCTTATGCTCCTGTGCGAACTGGAGACGTTTTTTCTTGTTAACTGCAGACAGCAAAGGTGTTCGAACAGGCCTTCGGATGCCATATCACATCCGATGCAGTGTACGGTGAATAGTGCGTGCAGAGATCATTTGTGGGGATCTTTGATTAAGATGGTCTGCGATTTGCTGCACTGTTGCCCTTCTGTTGTCTGTTAGCAGTCATGAAAACTCTCCGTTCCGCCTGAGCAGTCACTAGTCGATGACGACCACACGTTGCACGTAGATACCCAGTTTTTTTGGCTGACAGTCCAGTCTTTAAACACTTTAACAACGGATGCTCTGGAACAATTCACGAATGCGGCGGTTTCGGCGATACTCGCTCCATGGCTCCGAGCTCCTACAATCATCCCAAGTTGAAAGTCCGTCAAATCGCCTTTTTGACCCATCTCGTCACCCAAAAACCACTTCTACTACTGTCGCAAGCACTAAGCTTTCCCTTTTTATACTAGCCTCGCCCTTTGGCGACAACAGCGTGCAGCCATAGCTCATTTGCTTAAAACTGTCAGGTGGTCATAATAAAGTGGCCACTCAGTGTATAGCCGGTCAGGCACAGCGCTATGACCCCTCCTTGCTTGCGTCACATGCCAATCCTCAAGAAAGCAATGGAAGGAGGTTTCATTCACCAGCAGGACGGGGCGCCTCCTCACTACCACAAGGACGTCACTTCTTACATCGATGCTGAAGTTCCAGTTTGGATTGGTCGCGGCGGCCCAATTGCATGCCCCCCCAGATTACCGGACCTAGCGCCACTAGAATTCGGTCTATGGGGTTTTTGTTAAAGATGAGGTTTACCTTCCGCCGCTTCCGAAGTCCTTTCCTCAACTGAAATCAAGAATCACCACTGCACTCGCAGTGGTCGATGCCGACATGCTGACAACAATGTGTGAAAAACTTATTTATAGATGGGACATTTGCAGAGTAGCCAAGGGAAACAACATCGAGCATTTGTGAAAAAAAAAAAGTAAACTTGGTGTGTTTAACTATATATTATTCTTACTTATTATCATATGCATCCTTATAACTATTCACAATAAAGATTTCTTTATGCCCAACTAATTTATAACCACCCTGTATTAAAGGCAAACTACTTTTCTTAAAAGGGTAAACACAATTTTTGGAGGCTCAGGTGCAAAATCGCAAAAGAGTGACGTCATATAATCTGCACGAGAGAAAATCTTCTGATACACTGGCCTGTAAATGGAAAATGGTAGGTACTTCCTTCTTATATTTTGATAATAAACTAAATGTTCAGATCGATGGAGTTAATTAAGTTTTGTGGTCTGGAAACGTGTTGGAAGTTTGCTTCAAAGAACAAAACCTTAGAGATGTATAATACTCAGAGCCTTAAATTATGGCTCCTCACTTTAATCGAAAAGAATTTCTGTAGATACGGCAGAAGGCAGTGTAGTAAGATAACTCATGGATAATTCTCAAGTTCGTGAGTGAAACTGATGATTCAGGGTAAAGCAAGTTTATTTAGGGAACGAAAGTGTGAGTCGAAAAAAATCCTCATTGATGAGTTACTTAAAAGTTTAAACTTATTTGATTCCGAAGCAAATTGCTTCATGGTTTAGGCTGCGGCAATTGCAATACTTTGTAATTGTATATTTCTCTTTTTTACTGTAGGCCAAAATGAATGAATATAATATTAACTTAATGGAGTAGAAATGTAGGACCAAACATTTCCGGACTTTCATTTCTGGTAACTTCCAGATATCAACAAGTTAGTAAAATCATGCAGTGCATTGATTATGATTCGCTTTCCAACATACCAGAAATCATTACTCAAGTTATGAGGATAATGGCTGTAGAATAAATCTCGCTCCTATGACCCGATCTTTGACCCCATTTCGATGATATTTAACAGAACCGGTAAAGTATACTTCCGGAACAACATGAAAAGTTATGTATCAATTGAAGCATTTTTACGTAAGTTATAACGCATAAGGGCAATGGAATGGATCCCGATCCTATGTCCTGACCTTTGACTCCACTTCACTCAGTTTCAAAAGGGTTCATCCCCAGGTGATCCTCTACGACATACTAAAATTTCATCGAAATCGAATCATACTTACTCAAGTTATGACGCATAAGGGCAATGGAATGCATCCCGCTCCTATGTCCTGACCTTTGACCCCATTTCGCCCATTTTCAATAGGGTTCGTCCCCAGGTTATCCCCTATGATATACTGACATTTCATCGAAATCGAACCATTTTTACACGAGTTATCGTGCGAACAGACGGACGGACAAACGGAGAAAGCTGGAGCATATACGCTTCTTCAACCTGCGGTTGGAAAGCGTAAAAAGCAAAAGGTTTCCAGATCTTCGGCTTCGACGCTATTGTTCAAAACAAAAATTCTTTTTGTGCATAGCACTGGAGACTTTGCCTGAAGAATCAGTGGCACGTGCATGGGGTGGTTCCACCTGGTCCGTACCTCCCCCTACATAAAGCTGTCCTTGTCCTTCATTCATCAGATGAAGGAAACAGTTTTCTTGTAATGTACCTTATAAAACCATGTACACAAAGAACACTACGGTTAAATTAAGAAAAAAGTCTTTGTGTACCTGGTTTTATAATTTTAATGTTTTCGTTACGATCAATTGTTCATCTGTAAGTCTTTGTTCTAGTTCTTGTAATGTTCGTTATTTTTCTGCATGATCTACGGTCTTACAATGATTATCAAATTTGTTTTACTTATTCAACACAGTAATTTTTTTAACCTGTGCACGCGTCAGTGTTGATTTATGCCATATCATCATCGTCGTCAACCATTATCAATCCACTGCTGGATGACAGTCTCCCCAATTTTCTTCCACAACGGTCTGTCTTGCGCCAGTCTCCTCCATGTCACTCCCGCATGCTTTCGAATTTCATCCACCCATCTCCCATGTGGTCATCTTCTGGGTCTTTCCTTGTCGCTTGGAATTCAGTCTGAAATCTCAGTTGTCCATGGGTGGTCCGTTTTTCTGGCAATATATATAGCCCATTGCTATTTCAGGGATTTTACTCTGATCATGATGTCTTCCACTCTTGTCATTTTCCTTATTAACGAATTTCTCTTCTTATCTCTCCTGGTTACACCAAGCTTGCATCTCTCTACGCTTCTTCAGGTTGTCTGAAGCCTCTACATGTCATTCTCTCTCTCTCACACACACATCGTCAAAAAAAAGAACAACAAAAAAACAGTTGCGCCCAGAAGGAAGCAACCGACAGGAATGAAACTTGGTGGGTGAATTTGTCATCGTGAAACATGCAAATGATTCAAGTATCACGCTTGGCCGCGCATGTGACGCCAGCAAGGAGGGGTCGTAGCGCTGTGCCTGACCGGCTATAAAAGATCGTCCCGTTGCGCGTGCTTTCCATTCTGACTCGCGCTGCTGTGTTGGTTGCATCCTTTGCAAGTGAAGTATGCCTTGGAGAAAAGTTTGGAAGCAATTCGAGCAGTTCGAGAGGGGCCGCATGGTCGAGCTCCGGGAAGCCGGATGGTCTTATCGCCGTATTGCGGACTATACCGGTCGTATGTATATCACCATAGCACGCTGTTGACGGCAGTGGATAGAACAAGGCACGCAGCAGTGACAGGAAGGCTCTTCGAGACCTAGAAGAACCACGAAGAGAGAGAGAGAGAGAGAGAGAGAGAGAGAGAGAGAGAGAGAGAGAGAAAACTGACGGTTTGTCCGACATGCTCGGAGTGACCCAACAAAGATGATTGAGGATATTCAGCAAGCAGTGGTGCCCTCCATGCATCGTCCGATTAGTGCCAGCACCATTGGCAGACGGCTACACGACGTAGGACTACACGCACGCAGATCGTTACGACGAATATCATTAACATCATTGTATCGTCGCCAAAGACCTCAACAGTGTCATGCCAGACTGTCAATGAGCCACTCAGAATGGTAGCGGGTGATCTACATTGACGAGTTCCTCTTTTGTCTTGGAGGAGACGACCAACGAATCCGTGTGTGGTGGCACCATGGTCAGCGCCAAGATGAACGGTTTGTTGTCGAGCGTCACACGTCCAGAAGGCCTGGGGTCATAGTGTGGGGTGCAATTGCTTACAATGCCAGATCCCCTTTGGTGTTCATTACAGGCACTTGACAGCCCAGCGTTACGTTAATGAGGTCCTACAACCACTGGCCCTATCTTTTCTGAAAGATCACTACGGTGCGATTTGCCAACAGGGCAAGTCTCGTCCGCATACTGCTGCTGTCTCGAGAGCTTGCTTTCAAGGCACTGACAGTTTGTCATGGCCAGCCACATCGCCAGACCTATCGCCGATTGAAAATGTGCGGGATACTATTGGACGCGTTTTCCCCACTCCAACCCTACCGCATAATCTTCAGGAACTGCGTGAGAAGATGCAAGCTGCATGCGATGGCTAATCGCAGGACACCATTAGGAACCTGTACAACTCCATGCCGAGACATCTGGCATCATGTGTGGGCAAAAATGGCAACCCGACGCCCTACAGAGAGACACTACTTATTGGCGTGTAGCTCAATAAATATTGCCCATATCAGTCTCAATGTTTGATCATTTTTTGTTCTTTGTAACCTTTACCTTTCTCCCGAATAGCATTGCAATCCGACACGTCTTTCTGGGAGCAACGATTTTTTCTGTCGATGAGTGTATATATATATATATATATATATATATATATATATATATATATATATATATATATATATATATATACAAACAAATTTACGACTTATTCTATGTATCTATACTATATAAATGGACAAGGATAAGAATAAAAGAGAGGGAAATGAACTAGACGCTTTTTGATAAACCTGAATGCGCAAGAATGCAGCTGTGGAGGACAAATAAAAAAAAAACAATGAACTAAAACCAAACATAATACAATTTGCAGCAGCAAAATTAACGCTCTGGAAAAAAAGACAGAAACCTAAACTAATTGGGCAATTTGTTTTTTGAAAGGAGAAAGCTACTCAATGTACAAAAAGGAAGAACCTAGTAAGTGAAAAGCAGAAACATTGGGAGCCAATCAATACGTCTTATTTAAGGGCAAGGCATATTGAATGTTTCTCCTGTTTCTACCTAGACTAAGGAGTTTGGATTCTGTCTGTGCTGCATGTTATTACAGTCGAACCCGCTTAATGGAATAGCCTATTTGTCATAAAGAAATATTCCAATAAGCGGGATATTCCATTATTCGGGATATCTCCAAATAAATTCACGTACGTATGCATTTACATACGAATTCAAGTACAGTACGTACACTGCTGGACAATTGCTAAGGACGGATCATAAACGGCTATATAGCGCATAAAAAAGTAAGTGTGGTTGGATGCCAAGTGAAATAAAATAATGTCAGAATGCCAGGACATTACAAGAAAGACAATTTATTGTGCTCTGAAATCCAGAAGGCTTTGGAACGTGTTCAAGGGACAAACAGGCCATTTTGTGCAGAATACGTAAACGTGAAAAAATGCAATTACCGTCCGCAGGCGTTCCGGCGTAAGATGTCAATACGGGATATGGCCACCATGGAGGGCGATGCAAGATTCCACACGTCGTGTCATGTTTGCACAACATTATCAAGCAGCTGTTGGGGTAATTTATCCCATTCCTCTGTCAGTGCACGGATGAGGGTGTCCTTGTTTATTGGAGGGCATTGGCGACCAGCAAGACTCCTCCCCAAAGCATCCCACACATTTTCAATGGGATTCAGATCTGGAGAACGTGCTGGCCATACGAGGCGTTGAATATCCTCGCTCTCAAGACACTCCTGGACAGCGACTGTTCGATGACATGTTGCGTTGTCGTCCATGAAAATGAATCTATCACCGACAGCACCACGGAACATGCGAACATGAAGTAGCAGAACATCATTAATGTATCGTTGGCCAGTCATAGTCCCAGTTGGAAGCACATAGAGGGACGTACGGCCATTGATCATGATGCCAGCCCATACCATGACACTACATGTCGGATATCGGTCCCTTTCCCGTATGATTGCTGGACAATATGCTGTACCACTATCGCGCCAGATCAGTTGTCGTCGACAATCAGACGATAGACTGTATCTGCTTTCATCTGAGAAGAGGACAGCAGACCAGTCGTTATCAGTCCAATTGCGATGTTGATGGCACCATTGCAAACGGGCGGTACGGTGACGTCTGGACAATGGGATGCACACAACAGGACGGCGGGCGTATAGTCCTCATTTATGCAAACGTCTGGCGATAGTTTTTCGAGAGATCCGCTTGCCAGTAGCAGCCATAAACTGATTTGCTACCTCACTAGCTGTGCTGCGCCGGTGTCTTTTTGTTGATAGCATTATGTACCGATCTTCTGCAGGTGTCGTACTGCGAACACGACCTCCCCCGTGACGTTTGCTACACTCTCCATTTGTTTGAAATGATTTCCAAAGCCTTGAAACAACACTGTGGCTGACGTCGAACTCCCTGGCAACATCTGTTATTTTTCGCCCTTCTTCAATCTTGCCAAAAATACGGCCAAGCGTAAAATCATCTAGGTGATGTCGGAAAGACATACTGAAAATTGCAATTTCGTCAATTGATTCTTTCCCTTTCAAATTTGCGTTTGAACAACAACGGTCAATACGCGTCAAATCCTTTATATCTCTTATCAGCGCTATGACGTCACGAACAAGTTCGACAATCCAAAATTTGCATACGCACAACACGTCTTACTGTATCCCGCACTTATGCTAATTTCCACATTTTCCTGCCTTCCATTTTATGGTTGCTATCGTTGCTATTGTCATCCGTCCTTAGCAATTGTCCGGCAGTGCATAACTACGTAAATACGTAGTGAGGAAAAAGTTTAAAGAACGGATAAAAACTAAGTGAAATGTTGCTTAACAGCAACTTAAAATTTTATTCAGTACAGTACTGTACATATAATAGCATACAATTTGATATACAGTACAGTACATATGTACAGTACTGTAGGTGTAACATTCATGGCTTGGCAAAGTAATCAGATATTTTAAATTACTTTTTTTCGGAATTCAATAAATTTGTTACCTGATTATCCAATTTATAATATGCGGAGAAGCATACATTATTCTTATTTTCCAAAAAGTCCCTTAAAATGCTGCATGCATTATTCACTTCGGTATGAGAAGGTACTTCAGTATTCACATGATCATCATCAGCATCTTCTATAATTTCATTTTGAAGGATTTCACTATCAGATATCTCTCCAAACACCTTTAAGTCATTATCAAAGTTTGCGAAATTAGAAAAGTCATCTTCCATTATTACTTAAGGTGCGGGATCGAGGAGAGATAAAGTCACTTCTTCAAGAGTAGCATCTACCAAATATTTACACTTAAGAACAATTTATTATGCTTTCTTTTGAAATTGCATTCCATGATTTATATATACGTATATATACGTATACGTAAATGCATACGTATATATATATACAGTATATACACTATAATGACAAAAGTCCCCGGACATCCCTTCAAAAGCAAATGAACGGATCCGCTGCGTTGTTAAGATGCACGGTACAGCTGCAAACGGTATAAAAATAAGCCTGCAGCTGACCGCGATCATATCGCACTGTAAGGTTGAGTGAAAATGTCGCGGCGGGAGAGAACCGACTTTGAGAAAGGAAAGATTGCTGGGTGTTATATTAGTGGGATGTCCATAAGAGAAACCGAGAGGCGTTTAAACATACCCAAGTCAACTGTTTTGGATGTACTGAATAAGTGGAAGACACATGGCGTGCCTGAAGCAGCAAAACGTACCGGCAGACCAAAGAAAATCAGTGATTGAGGACGTCGAAGCCTCAGGAGAGTCGTTACAGCTAATCGACGGAGTACTGCGCAAGACCTCAGTGTACAGGCAAGTAAAAATGCTGAAACCTCGGTATGTATACACGTACCTTTCGCAGAGAACTTCATTCTATGGGTTACTGTGGTCGTGCGGCTGCTCAAAAGCCTTTCATATCCATTCGGAATGCAACTTGTCGTTTAGCATGGTGTAAAGCACATTTATCGTGGACCGTAGATCAATGGAAACGGGTCCTTTGAACTAATGATAACAGATATACGACCCATTAGTCTAATGGCCATGTGTGGGTATAGCGGCAGCCGGGGGAACGCTATTTACCACAGTGTACTGTTTCTACGGTGAAGTTTGGAGCTGGCAGTGTACTCGTGTGCGGGTGTTTTTCGTGGTATGGTCCCGGCCCATTGGTTATCGTTGACAAACCTGTTAACCAGCTCGTCTAATTCGATATTCTGGACAATTATGCCCTACCAATTCTGTGGCAGTACTATGGAACCGAGCCTTGTTGGTATCAGCTGAATAATGCACCGAGCCATAAAGCAATGACTTTTAAGGCGTGGTTTGACGAGAATTCCGTATCGTGTGTGGACTGGCCAGCACAAAGCCCTGATTTTAATCCCATAGATCACCTATGGGATGAATTAGAGCGCCGCATAAGAAGTTTGGACCCAAGGCCTACTACTAAGCAACAGTTAGCGGCAGCATTATGTACTGAATTAAAGCGCATACCTATCGCTGTGTTTCAAAACTTTGTCGAAAGCATGTCTCGAAGGGTTAGTACATGCATTAAGGCCAAAGGTGGACCGACACCGTACTAATGTATGCCAATAAATGCTATGTTGTGTTTCTCTTCTAGGTGTCCGGTGACTTTTGTCAATATAGTGTATATATATATTATAAGGGATGTAAGGTCAGGTGATGAGTAACATCACAGCCTCTCCTTGACAAATGTCAACCCCGCCTTCTCGTGGTACATCCTGTTCCCACTAAAGGGGCTCTGACGACCGCCAATAGCGGTATAACTATACCATCGGGATTAGAGGAAATGCTGTCCCACACTCACCAACCCGCTTGGCCAGCGTGGTGAGTTATGGCCAAACCCCTCCAAAATGACTCCACAACTTAAATCTTGGCCCTCAGTCTCCGGCAGCTGGAATGTACCTGGCCAAGGCAGCGGCCAGTGCGACATGAAGGCAGAGGGTGCTAAGAATCCCCGGAGGACCGGACTAGGCTGCCATCTGATGCTGACCTTGGCTACGTATAACGGACGCTCCCTATCTTCTGATTCAAGGCTTCTTGATTTGGAAGAGGAACTACAAAGGATCAAGTGGGACATCGTCGGGCTAAGTGAGGTAAGGAGAAAAGGAGAAGATCTCATTGAACTGAAAAGTGGACATCTCTTCTACTATCGTGGGACAGATACTGGCAGAACTAGTGGTGTTGGATTTATAATAAACAAGAAACTGAAGGATAAAGTTGTAGAAGTTGAAAGTTCCTCTGACAGAGCTGCACGACTCGTTATCCAACTCTCGAGAAGATACCAGGCTCAGATTATTCAAACTTATGCACCCACCACAAGTCATGCTAAAGAAGAAATTGAAGAATTTTATGAGGAAATTCGTGATCTAAATAATAAAGGTAAGCAGCACTTGAAGATAATTATGGGAGATTTCAATGCAAAAATAGGGCAACGGCAACAGAATGAAACTTCAGTAGGTAAATTCGGTCACGGCAACAGAAACCAGCGTGGAAATACTCTCGTAGAGTTTGCAGAGGCAGAAGGGTTTTTCATCTTGAACTCCTTTTTCAAGAAAAAGCCACACAGGAAATGGACATGGAGACATCCAAATGGGACCACAAGTGAAATTGATTTTATTATGTGTAACAAAAAATTCGTCATAGAAGACTGCAGTGTGCTAAACAAGTTCAACACAGGCAGTGACCATAGATTGGTGAGATGTAAGATGCACCTCAACACTAAACTCGAACGTAGCAAGCTCATAAGACAAACAAAATGTATTGACATAACCAACCTTAAAAAAACACCATAATACCTTCAAATTGGAACTGAAGAACAGATTCTCTGCTTTAGAAGGCCTAACATCGGAAGAAGTGGATATTTCTGAAGTTAACAGAAAAGTAACCAAAGCTCTTATGGAAACAGCAACAAAATTAGCTGGGTCTAAGAACAAATTGCATGTGAACAAATTATCAGGAAAAACCAAAATGTTGATGCAAAAAAGAAGAGTGATGAGGACAACTAAAGAAGATGTGACTTCCAAAGTGGAATATATAGAGCTATGCAAGACAGTACGAAAAAGTATCATTGAAGACGTAAGGAAATTCAACTCTGAACTAGTAAGGAAAGCAATTGAAAACAACCAAAGCCTAAAGATAGCAAAGGGACATCTCAGTAAGGGAAGAAAACAGATTATGGCACTGAGAAAAGAAGATGGTTCTGTAAGAAGAAATAGAGGCGAAATTTTGACAAGAGTGAAAGATTTCTACTCCAAATTATATGAAAGAGATGATACATGTACTCCAGACATCATGAAAGGTACCAGTACCAGAGTTCTTCCAGTCCTTCCAGCAGAAGTTGCACATGCAATCAAGAACATGAAGCGGGGAAAAGCTCCAGGAGAAGATGGAATTACTGTAGACATCATACAAGAAGCAAGTGGAGAAATCGAAACAGTACTCGCCCAAATTTTCACTCGATGCCTTAATGAAGGGAAAATTCCTGAGGATTGGAACAACGCTACAATGATCTTGCTACATAAAAAAGGTGACATTGAGGATCTCAGGAACTACAGACCTATCAGCCTCCTATCAGTAGTTTATAAAATCTTCACTAAAGTTCTTTCACACCGCTTGAAGGTAACACTGGACATGGCTCAACCGAGAGAACAAGCTGGATTCAGGAGTGGCTACAGCACAATAGATCATATCCACGTACTGAGAGAACTAATTGAAAGAGCGAGGGAATATGAACTTCCATTGTGCATGGCTTTTATCGATTATGAAAAAGCCTTTGATTCGGTGAAACCATCAGCAGTTGCAATGGCTCTGAAATCCTGCGGTATTGAAGATGCATACATTAACATTGTTAATAACATCTATGAAAATGCAAGTGCAAAGATTCGGCTGTTTGAAAATACAACACACATAAAAATTGGAAAAGGAGTGAGACAAGGTGACACCATATCTCCGAAGCTCTTTAATGCCACATTGGAAAATGTCTTTCAATCACTGAACTGGGAAAACAAAGGGATAAAGATTAATGGAGATAATCTAACCCACCTTCGTTTTGCTGATGACATAGTCATTTTTGCAACTACCCCATCAGAGCTACAGAGTATGATCCAGGAACTTGCTGACAAGAGTAAAGAAGTGGGATTAAAAATGAACTTTCAGAAGACAAAAGTGATGTACAATGCTTTTACAAGAAATGAAGATTTATCGATTGATGGAGAAAAGCTGGAGATAACAGACACGTACGTTTATCTTGGACAGCAGATATCAAGTGAGGGTCACATTGGTGAAGAAATTAATCGGCGTACAAAACTTGCCTGGAGAGCTTTTGGAAGAAACAGCATAATTTTCAAGAGCAATATGCCATTATGTCTTAAAAGAAAAGTGTTTGATCAATGCATCCTTCCAGTGCTTACGTATGGTGCAGAGACGTGGACCTTAGCTAAAAGAGACATACAAAGGCTGCAGACAACTCAAAGCAGCTTGGAGAGGTGCATGCTTGGTGTAACCAGGAGAGATAAGAAGAGGAACACGTGGATCCGAAAAATGACAAGAGTGGAAGACATCATGATCAGAGTTAAATCCCTGAAATGGCAATCGGCTGGACATACTGCCAGAAGAACAGACCATCGATGGACAGCCGAAATTTTAGATTGGATTCCAAGGGACAGGAAAAGACCCAGAAGAAGACCACATGGAAGATGGGTGGATGAAAATTCGAAAGTATGCGGGAGTGACATGGAGGAGACTGGCACAAGACAGACCGTTGTGGAGGAAACTTGGGGAGACCTTCGTCCAGCAGTGGATTGATAATGGTTGACAATGATGATGATGATGATATATTATAAACTTTGCAATGAACCAGGAAAAGTCATTTTGAACAAACATAAGAGTATAAAGCTGTTCAAACCCTATGCACAAACTTTGTAATGAACTAACACAACCCAAAAGTCAATTTTACGAAACATAAACGTGAAATAAGAATGTAAAGCAATTCGAGCCCTATGCATGTTTGCGCAAAAGCAGCTGAATCCGAGACAGTCTCATAATACTCTGACTCGTTAAAGTTTAAAAATATAACCGTTTAAGGCTTCAAAGCAGATCATATAAAACCACACAAGATGCAGAACACAAGCAACAGATACACAAGCTCAGCCACCACACTCAACACCTCAGTTACACAAACCAAACTGTGAGAAAAACAGACTCACCCTGTAATTACACCAGAGCGCAACATCAAAAACATGTCCGAACCGAAGTGCAGAACTTACAATGACATCCAGGAAACATAACGAAGAGTTATACACGAAAAACCTCACACAACCTTAAACCACCCGTACAATAAGAAACTCCCGAATTTACAAAATCAAGCTGTTCTCTTCAGGGAAACACCAGCTCGATGTGTGGCTTTCGAAATCATAGCAACAGGTTGGCAGATACCAAAACCCTGCATAAGTGTTCCCTAGGCCACATGGAAAAGGAACCCAAACGACAATCCCAAAAACGAGCTGAATGATTCTCATGCCAGTGACGTTTAAGTAAAGCTGTGTAAAGGAGTAAGATTACAGCTGTTAAGGAAATTTTCAACCACATGTGACCCACCATGTATTACTTGGAAACTTACCAAAATTTAATATTGTGCGGCTAATTATTATTTATGTCTGGCATATAAATGCAGGAATGTCTGGCAAAGTAACTACGAGAAATTGAATCTTGCAACAATTACCGAAATAACCACACTATGAAACCAAAAGGATAACCGTTGAAACATAAAATTCCAAACAGTCTTCTAAGAGATTGCAGCAGGACAACAGAATGATTACAAGTCTTTTCGCAACACAACGATGGTATTGTGGCACAAGGTTCCGATGCACCGATCTGAAAATGTTTGAAATCCATTTAATAAAAGAGTTTATCCCAAAGTCGAATTCGTTTCTCTTGTCAAAGATGGAGGTAATGCATAGATGACATTATTGTATTTAATTGGAATTATTTTGGAGTACATGCTACCGAAATTTACCTTGAAAATCTTATTCTAGATCCGACAAACTCAACTATAAAGAAGATACTGTACGTTATTTAGATACAGAAATTCAGATTGAGGACGATAGTGTTATTATCTCCATCTTTGACAAGAGAACGGAATTCTACTTTGGGATAAACTACTTTATTAAATGGAATTCAAACATTTCTAGATCGGTGCATGGAAACATTGAGTTATCACAGTACCATCGTTGTTTAAAGACTTATAACAATGCCGTTGTCCTAGTGCAATCTCTTAGAAGACTGTTTGGAATTTTATGTTTCAATGTTTATCCTTTTGGTTTCATAGTGCGGTTATTTCGGCAATTGTTGCAAGATTCAATTTCTCGTAGTTACTTTGCCAAACATTCCGGTATTCATATGACAGACATAATTAACAATTGACCCGACAACATTAAATTTTGGTAAGTTTCCAAGTACCACATGGTGGGTCACATGTATTTGAAAATTTCCTTAACCGCTATAATCTTACTCCTTTACACAGCTTCACCTAACTGTCACTGGCATGACATTCATACAGGTCATTTGGGATTGTCGTTCGGGTTCTTTTTCCGTGTGGTCTAGGGAACACTCATGCGGTTTTTTGGTATCTGCCAACCTGTTGCTATGATTTGAAAGGCCACACGTCGAGCTGGTGTTTTCCTGAAGAGAACAGCTTGATTTCGTAACTTCGGAAGCTTTTTATCATACGGGTCGTTTAGGATTATGTGTTGGGTGAGTCGTATTGTGTATAACTCTTCCTGGATGTCATTGTAAGTTCTGCACTTTCGCTCGGATATGTTTTTTTGATGTTGTGCTCTGGTGTTAATACACGGTGAGTCTGTTTTTCTCACAGTTTGGTTTGTGTATCTGAGGTGTTGAGTGTGGTGGCTGAGCTTGTGTATCTGTTGCTTGTGTTCTTCATCTTGTGTGGTTTATGTGATTTGGTTTGAAGTCTTGAAAGGTTATATTTTCTAACTTTAACGGTTCAGAGTATATATACACTATCTACCAACAAGTAATTGGACACCTGTGATAGCAAAGGAAAACGAAGTTTATTCACCTTCAATAGTTGGTGGAGCCTCCACGAGCAACGATTACAGCTGCGACCCTCCGGGGCATACTCTCAACCAGGCGTTGTACGACGGCTAGCGGTATTTTCTTCCACTCGGCTTGGAGAAGACGTCAGTTCCTTCACCGATTTCGGACGGTGGGGGCACCCTTTAAGTCGACGCACCAACTCGTCCCAGAGGTGCTCGATAGGGTTAAGGTCCGGGCTCTGCGCAGGCCAGTCCATTCGATTAACCCCATTGTCACCATACCAAGCCAGGGTGGACCTCGCAACATAACAGGTGACATTGTCATCCTGAAAGTAACATGGGTCTACCCCGTAAAACTGCCACAACGTAGGAAGCGCATGGTCATCCAAAATGGTGCAGTAGGTCTCGGCGTTGATTCTACCAGGAATTGCGACCAAGGGTCCAGTGCCATACCAGGAGAAACACCCTCTATAGTATAATTCCACCGCCGCCGAATTTCACAGTTGGCACAATACATTCCAGCAGGAGGCGTTCTCCAGGCAGACGCCAATCCCAGACCCTGCCATCCGAACGGTATAGGGTGAACCTTGATTCGTCGCTCCAGAGAACCTGTATCCACTGTTCAACGGTCCACTGTCGACGTTCTTTGCACCACGTTAGCCGAACAACGCTGTTGGACTTGGTGATCAAAGGCTTGTGGGCTGCAGCACGTCCATGATAACCGAGGAGATGGGCTTCCTTACGGATGGTATTCACCGAAAGAACACTCCCGGATGCCTGTTGAAACTCCTCGCGGATGTGGCCCATCGATTTGGTGCGGTTCTTCCGAATTTCTCTGGCCAGCACCCGTCGGTCTCTAAACTCCCAGTTTTGTGGGTCTGCCGGGTCGGGGCACATTCCGACAGTCACTTCTCATCTTCCACTTGCCAATCACGTAGGCCACTGTCGATTTTGGGTACTTCAACTCGCTGGATATGTCACGTATGGATCGGCCATTTCTGTGATACCCGACGATTACACCTTTCTCGAAATCAGAGAGCTCCGAACTGCGTGGCATCTTGCATGCGACTGGTTGCGTTGTTGTTTCCCACACGATATTTAGCGGCGGCGGCCGTGACGTGTATCAGGACCGCAGATATTGTCGATTGCAGGAGTGTCCAATTACTTGTTGGTAGATAGTGTATATAAATCTTCATCATTGTATCATCATCATCATTGTCAACCATTATTGATCCACTGCTGGACAAAGGTCTCCCCAAGTTTCCTCCACAACGGTCTGTCTTGTGCCAGTCTCCTCCATGTGACTCCCGCATACTTTCGAATTTCATCCACCCATCGCCCATGTGGTCTTCTTCATCATTGTATATGATGATATATATATCATCATCATCATCATCATTGTCAACCATTATCAATCCACTGCTGGACGTATATATATATATATATATATATATATCATTGTCAACCATTATCTATCCACTGCTGGATGAAGGTCTCCCTAAGTTTCTTCCACAACGATCTGTCTTGGGCCAGTCTTCTCCATGTCACTCCTGCATGCTTTCGAATTTCATCCACCCATCTTCCATGTAGTTTTCTGTTGGGTCTTTTCCTGTCCCTTGGAATCCAGTCTAAATTTTCGTTGTCCATCGGCGGTCCATTCTCCTGGCAGTATGTCTAGCCCATTGCCAATTCAGGGATTTTACTCTGACCATGATTGTCGCACTGGCTGCTGCTTTGGCCAAATATAATAAATACATTCCAGCTACCGGAGACTGAAGGCCAAGTTTTAAGTTCTGGAATTAGTTTTTTGGGGGGCGGGGGGGGGGGGTGTCAGGCCATAACACACCAGGCTGACCAAGCGGGTTTTCGAGTTTGGGATAGCATTTCCTCTAATCCCGGTGGTATAGCCATACCGCTATCAGCGGTCGTCAGAGCACCTTTACCCTTTTAATGGGAACAGGATGCACCGTGAGAAGGCGGGGTTGGCATTTGTCAAGGAGACGTTATGATATGTTTGCACATCACCTGACCTATATACATATATATACACTGAAGTGCCAGAAGAACTGGTACACCAGTCTGATACTTGGTCGGTCCCCCACGGGAGCGCAGAACTGCAGAAATACGACGGGGTATGGACTCCACTAGCTTCTGGAAATGTGCTGTAGGCAATTCACACCATACTTCCCCCAGAGCGTTCCACAATTCGGGTGTACTCCGAGGTCTCGGATTCCTGTGTTCGATAGCGCGTTGCATGGCATCCCAAATGTGTTCTATCACGTTCAGATCTGGGGACTTGGGTGGAAATGGCAACACCACAAACTCAGATGAATACTCCTCTAACCATAATGTGGCGTGCCGACACTTGTGTGGAGGTGCACTGTACTTTTGAAACAGGCCCAACCCATCAGCATGAATGCAGGAAATGAACGGGTGTACCTCGTCAGAAAGGATGCGCACATAGCGTTGGCCGGTCACAGACGTTTGTAGACGTACCAGGGGTGCCAGTGAAGTCCACCTAAACACACCCCATACCATTACGGACCCCCACCCCACCAGCCGGTACAGTTCACTGTTGGCAGGCGGGATCCATGGCTTCATGAGGTTTGCGCCACACACGAATCCTTCCATCTGCCCAATACAGTTGGAAACTCGACTCGTCAGACCAGGCTACTTGTTTCCAGTCATCAAGTGTCCAGTGGCGGTGTTGCCATGCCCAAGCGAGGCGCATAGCTCTGTGTCGTGCACCCATCAAGGGGACTCGAGTTGGGCGTCGGATCCCAAAGCCCATATCGTGCAGGATACGTTGCACAGTCTGGACGCTGATGCTTGTTGAGGCTCCAGCATTGAATTCCGATGATACCTGCGCGAGTGTTGCACGCCTATCACGTGACACGATTCTTGCCAGCCGACAATGGTCACGTTCACCCAATGTCTTTTTACGGCCACACTGGTATCGTAGGTTGGAGGTTTTGCCGGAATTCTTGCAGTCACGGTACACCCTTGCAATGGTCGTCCGTGAAAATCCGAACTTCGTTCCTACTTCCGAAATACTATGGCCCATCTCACGAGTGGCAACTATGACACCGCGTTGAAAATCGCTTAAGTCGTTATTACTTGTCATTCTCATGCCGAAAACAGATCTTACAGCTGGCAAGGATGTCTATCGCTTTATATACGCACTGGCGGACGCAACCGAGTACGCGCATAGGTGACGTTGCAATGTATTTTGTATAAGCTCGCCTGTACCAGTTTTTGTGGCGCTTCAGTGTATCTATAATCAAAATGCGGCATATTAAATATGTAAAATATAATGCATTTTGCTTGTCTCTTGGGTTTTTTGTTGGACTCCTTCCCTTGAGGAAATTATGTGTGCTTTACTGTGAAGAAAAATGTTCACTGAAAAAGTCCAGTAAATTTTTCTTTTAGTTTTAAGCTGCCAGTCCACCACTGAGGGACTTAAAAACAAACGCAAATATCTGAGAAAAGTGATTGATGTTTGGTGTTTCTAAGTCCCACAGGGGAGAACTATCAGAAAAAAAAAGCGAAAAGGAAAAGAGACGTGGCTGGGTTTTCATTGAGAACAATGTTTTTCGAGAAGACTCTCAAGTGTTATGCACAACAGGGATTCTTACCGTGAACAACATAATCTAAAACGAAGACCGGAAACTCCTTTTTTTTTTTTGTCTTTTGAGTGTTATCACAAACAAGCGTTGGAAACTGCGTGCAAAACTGGATAATGTCGTTTTAAGACTCCAGTCATTAAAATAAGTTTTCCTAATTATTGATCGTTATGAAAACCGATCTGTTAGATATTGACACCAACTCAAGAGTGTTTTATCTAGGAAACTGGAAACTGATTTTTATGTGCTAAAAACACAGGAAAATATTTATTTTTTATGTGCTAAATTTTTCAGAAATGTTGCCTAAAAATAGCAAAATATTTACTAAAAATAAAAAATATATATTCTTCAACGATAGTATACACAGAATGTTCACACATTTTTTTTTTGATTGGAGATTTAACGACCACCGTGAGCAACTCAATGGGCTATAAGCAGTCGCCCGTCCTTAATTTAGGGTCACTGGTTCCAGGGAAGGGATAGAACCAGTGCCGTAAGTCAAACACAACACCCATGCCTCACCCCTTTCGGACGAATGATCAGAGGCCATCGCTTAGACCACTGCGCCACCGGGGCGGCATTCACACATTTTGAGAACACTTTTGATAAGAAATTGCAGAAAATAAAAGTTCAAAGAATTAAAACTTGCAACAGCGTGTTAGATGAACACGAAAAAAACATCTACTGCAGTTAAATATCGTCTGCTAAGGAAATGGCGCACATAGACAAGCTGTGGACAGATGGTTATGTTTTTGCTCTTTACAAAAAGGAATATTCATATCCTGTAATCAAAAAAAGGATGTAAAAATCATGCAATTAGTATTTCTAAATGCAAAATAAGCAATATTACTAATAATAGAGGGAAAAGTCGCCAAGCATTTCTTTTAACAGGAATAAGAGCATCAAACGAATATCGAAAAAAGGTACATGCTTTTACGATTATTTTAGGCCGCGGGTGACCAAAAATAACGTTGGTGGCAATCAACTTTCGTGATTGCCACGGAGAAGACCTCGCGTTCTATCCCAGGCAGGTACGAACGCTCGAACCACTAAATATCCGCCGTGCGTCGGATGGGCACGTTAAGCCGTCGAGTACTGGCCTGCCTGTAGTAAATAAGGGCGTCTTCTACCCCGCTTTCGTGTGACTTTCCTATCGGGCACTGTAGCCCAAATCTCCTAGCTTCCTATTTCTAAGGGTTGTTTAAGACCTGGGGTCAGACACTCCCTTTCTAAAATCCTCTACATATGATCTGATCTAATCTTTACGATTATTTTAAAAGTACGGTCTCTGGCCTTAAAGGAAAATTCACGAACCCAAAGATTAATCGCTAAGTCATTAGAAATCTGAGTTAACTGTAAACAAGTAATATAAAGCCACCCCGGTGGCGCAGTGGTCTAAGCGATGGCTTCTGATCATTCGTCCGAAAGAGGTCCGGGTTCGAATCCCGGTGAGGCATGGATGTTGTGTTTGTCTTAAATTACGGCCATGGCTCTCTCCCATCCCTGGAACCAGTGGCCCTGAATTAGGGGCGGGCGACTGCTTATAGCCTATTAAGTTGCTCACGGTGGTCGTTAAACCTCCAATCAAAAAAAAAAAAAAAAAAGGTAAACTAAGATTTGAATCTGAAAAAAAGCCAAAAAAAAAAAAAAACAATGTTCACCGCCTTTTGCCTAGGTACGTGGCTCAGCAAAGAACACGGTGTAGACTTCTTGATGGAAACCCTTAGGCGGAGACAGATGGGATTTCATTGTGACTATTGATGAAGAAAGGATCTACCTAAACGACTATAACAAAAAAAAAAAAAAAAGGTAGATTTACTATCGATAAAGGGCAGAAAAAGACTTACAATCTTGGTTCCAAAAATCCAAAGAAAGTTTCAGTAAAGGATTCGTGATTACTACTGGTTTCTCGTACAATGGGAAATTAAAATTAAGAAAAGTTGAAAAGAATGTTTATGACGTACCGGCCAGCAGGACGCACACGACATAAAGGCAGATAGGAATCAGAATAATCGTCTGCGTAGCTCAGTTGGTAGAGCGACTTGTTCCGAAATAAGCGGCCTCGGGTTCGAATCCCGGCGTAGACCATAAATGACGGAGAAATTTACTTCGTTATAATGGCGCCCGAACTATCCGGATGACCCGGCCGTTCAAAATCTCGCGTTGGTGTGATGTTATTTCCACACCGCGAGACAGGAAAAATCAGAGAATTCCTTCTCCAGCGCTTCGAAAAATAATATTGACTGGGAGTTCTCAAGTGCACGTTCTGCAGTGGATGGCTGCCTGCAACGATTCATGGTCACGGCTGACCCGTGGGCCATGCCCCCGGCCCTCTTTCGGGGGGGGGGGGGGGAGATGTGACGTATCTGCCAGCAGGACGCACACGACATAAAGGCAGATAGGAATCAGAATAATTGTCCGCGTAGCTCAGTTGGTAGAGCGACTTGTTCCGGAATAAGCGGCCTCGGGTTCGAATCCCGGCGTAGACCAAAAATGACGGAGAAATTTACTTCGTTATATGTTAAAATATATTCTACGCTTTATCAAAGTATTGTTTTAACACCTATATTTAAGGTGGGAATACCATTCCTTTATCTACAGAGCCTTTAAAGAGTAGAACTCCATCAGGGTAAGGTTATCAGTCATACACCCAAATCTATCACTATTTCTTGAAAAAATGAAAAAAGGGACGGTTATACCTTTTGCTCATATTCCTTCAGTCTCCTGATGTGTTACCAATGGACTATTACGCCTTCGGACTGCAAAAAGAGAGGGCTTTCTGAACGCAGATCTAAAACAATGATTGGACTATGGAAAGCAATGGAAGAGGACTGGAATAAAATACCAATTTTAAGAAATGCCCTGTTATCTTGGAAATCGAAATGTAGGTTTATAGTTCAGAGAAAGGACTTTCAGATAGGGAAAGCATTTAAGAAAGCAATAATTTTACTTTAAACAATAATTATATTGCTGTGAAATCGTTCTAAAAATGTGTTAGCATCCTTCATAGCTAGTTATTTTCTGTAATAAAAAGATAATGTTAGTACTCAACTTACTAATCACAATTACACATTTGATGGAAAAAAGTTCTTTGGAATACCGGAGGGACTTCAAATATCTCCTCTAGATTTTCCATCTCGAATCTATTCTTATTGAAACGAAACAATGACCAGTATCGAGAAAACAATCGTTCTTCAACGCAGGAAGTCAACCTTGCATGTTTTAAGAAGGTTATATCACTAACACATAAACAGTCAATTTTGCGTGCAAATTGGCCTTCCAAAACTCTTGAGCAATTCTACACAAAGTTTTAAATCAAATGTTTTCTTCTAACACACAAATGAATTAGCTCTTTAGGGCTTCTATTTTTGAACTCTGAAGTGTGTTAAGTTTCTTTTCATTGTCCTGAGCTTCTTTAACTGTTTCAGACAGTAGGGTTTTGTTGTTTCTGATTTTTTCACCGAATGACACAATAAATGTCAATTAGCAGGTATCGAAGGCTAACAATCACTAGTGGTTATGTCCAAAATTTCAGTTTTGGAGGTAATCAGTTCTGGTTGAGAACAGTTATTTGTATAATGGACATACACACTTTATAATGAACTTAAACGGCCCCTTCCAATAGGATATGGGCAAAAACACTTCCGGAAGACATAGCGCAAGGGACAACAAAATGTTTGGTGGACTTAACCCATTTTCGTCAAAAACGGACAAAACCACTTCTGGTTGTCAGCTTGCGATATGCATACCAAGTCTTTTTAAACTACCGTTATTCATTAAATGCTGAATAATCTCAACTGAAGAAACATTGTCTTCGTTCATTTCATTGACAACACATGTAGATCCTTTAAAATGATATGCATACCACGGGATTGAGCCACGTACCCCAGTGTGTGACTACGGGTGCAGGCGGCAGTGGGAGATAGGGATTCTTTGTTTTGAACAGAACCGCATCAGCAACAACGAGAATAACGGGAGCAGCGTATATATACTCTCCGTGTCGGACTTGGAGACGTTTCCATGTGTTACCTCAAGGTTAATACACAGTAAGTTTTCCTCATCCTGCCTTCCTCGCAGACGAATAATCGTAAGGTCACTGAGTGATATTACCCTCCTAACATGTGAATCGTAGATCTGAACTGTAGCTATGGAGGAAGTTGTCTTGTCAACAATTTTTATAACTCAAACACAGAGCAAAAGCTTATGCAAAAGCACATTTGCATTAAATACAGAAGAAATTCACAGTCGTGTGAATATTTTAGTAACGGAAATTTCAAAAATACCTCCTGCACATTTTTGTTACGTAAAGGGCGGGAAAACACTTATACTTTTAAATGCTAATCTAGTTACAAGGGCATTTTTGCTGTTTTTATATAAATTTAGAAGGGAAAACGCACAGCAGGACATTATTCTCAGATAACAAAGAATTTCTTTATGAGGAATAGGAAAAGCATCTCGGCAACATTCCCCAAATTTTTTAAATTAAAATTTGAAAACCTTACGCATTGAAAAATCTGGTAGAATATATGAAGATTATTCCAGCTGGTTTACGAATAATAATTCCGCCACGCTGCTGTGGTGCAGATACAAGAAATGTGGCGATTAGACAGTCTTACGATGGCGATTTGGACAGTGACGTCACAAAGATATTACCGGAAGTGCAAAATGAGCATAATCTTGTAACCTTGGTGTTACCTAAGCCTTCGCGGATACTTGAGAACTTCCGGTTTCGCTTCTCTGAGTGAGAAGAGATGTTCGCCAAAGCGCTGGCACCTACAAAACGAGTCCCCGTGCAGGGGAAGAGAAGCATAAATTCCACCTACCCATTATTACAATACTCTTCTCTTTTTTCCCCGATGAATTTTTATTTCGGGTTTATGTTAACTAAAAAAAATGGAGGAAATATTCAGCTTTATGTATTTAGTACGGAATTTAAAAAAAAACATGTATTTACGTACAAGATTTTCGAAAATATGTGTTTTCATGTAAAAATATTTATTTACCTACAAATCCATTCTCCAATTATAACTTTTTCAATGTTAACAGAACAAGAAAGATAAATTTTCTTCCTTTGGAAGATAAGATACATTAGCATTAATTGATATTCACAGATTTTACGTGGATTCTTCATTAATTATCTCAGTAACTATTCAGTTCTGAACAAATTTCTGCTCAACACGTTATTGATAGGGACTTCTCACTTTGGCCTACGAGCTTGCCATAGACATTCATGAACTCAAAGTTGCTACTAAGTAGCTCAAAATATAAGCATTTGCTTACCTTATCAATTGCTGTTGGTCGTTAATATTCGGATCTGTTCTATACAATCTAATGTTTCGTTCTGTCCTTGTTCGGAATCTTGATGTCCATGTGCATGCGATGTCCCAATATTTGCAAGGCCTCTATGGTCTTTCATCCTTAACTTCAATGTGACCAACAGTATAAATTAAACCAATTCGAAATTCGAAAATACACTGACGGAAAAAAAATCCCAACACCACGAAAAAATAGTTGTAGAGGAATGAAATGGCGGCAATACATTTGTATAAGTAACATATTTAATCGATTAAGGTTTCAAGATCACAGCTTAATGTAAGCGCAAGAAGAGCCATTTTAAATGTGAAATGCTGGTACATTAATAACCGGTGTAACCGCCAGAATGTTGAATGCAATCACGCAAACGTTCATGCATTGTGTCGTACAAGTGCTGGATGTCAGTTTGTGGGATGGAGTTCCATGCCTGTTGCACTTGGTCGGTCAATACAGGGAAGGTTAATGCTGGTTGGGGGTGACACTGGAGTTGTCGTCCAATGATGTCCCATACGTGCTCGATTGGTGAAAGATCTGGTGATCTAGCAGGCCACGGCAACATGTCAACACTCTGTAGAGCATGTTGGGTTACAACAGCGGTATGCGGGCGAGCGTTATCCTGTTGGAAAACACCCCTGGAATGCTGTTCATGAATGGCAGCACAATAGGTTGAATCACCAGACCGACGTACAACTGTGCCGTCAGGGTGCGTGGGATAACCACGAGAGTGCTCCTGCTGTCATAGGAAATTGCTCCCCAGACCATAACTTCAGGTGTAGGTCCAGTGTGTCTCGGCTTCAGACAGGTTGGTTGTAGGCGCTCACCTGGCCTCCTTCTAACCAACACACGGCCATCACTGGCACTCAGGCAGAACCGGCTTTCATCAGAAAACACAACAGATCTCCGCTCCGTCCTCCAATGAGCTCTAGTTTGACACCACTGACGTCGCCAACGGCAGTGGTTTGGAGTAAGTGGAATGCACGCTACAGGGCGTCTGGCTCGGAGCTGTCCTTCAAGTAACCGATTTGTAACAGTTCGTTGTGTCACTGTGGTGGCAACTGCAGCTCGAATTGCTGACGCAGACGCAGTACAATGCGCCACGGCCATATGCCGTACACGGCGGTCTTCCCTCTCAGTAGTGCCACGTGGCCGGCCGGAACCCGGTCTTCTTGAGGCAGTACCTTCCCTTGACCACCGCTGCCAACAATCATGCACGGTGGCTACATTCCTGCCAAGTCGTTCTGCAGTATTGCGGAAAGAAAATCCACCTTCTCGTAGCCCTATTACACGACCTCGTTCAAACTCCGTGAGCTGTTGATAATGGCTTCTTCGTCTTCTTAAAGGCATTCTTGACTAACATCAACACACTACGTCGAATCTCAACGATAACTAACGCTCACGAACGTTACAGCGCGTATTTACAGCAAACCTGCTTTGCATGTTCCGAGTAGCGCCCCTCGGAACACAGACGCACAGGGGAGCACAGACGCACAGAGGAGCACAGACGCACAGGGAAGCGTCTGCGAACACGCATACGGCCATCAGAGGCTGCCAAGCAGAATCTGCTTTCATCGCTGAACACGACAGATCGCCATTGCGTTCTCCAGTGCAGACGTTGGCGACACCACTGCAGCTGTTCCTTACGGTGGGCTGGAGTCAGAGGTACACATGCCAGAGGCACACGTGCATGTAGTCCTGCATCCAGTAGATGGTTACGGATTGTTCGCACAGTCACCTCAGGTGCAACGGCAGCTCGGATTTGCGTCGCAGTGGATGTTTTGCTTGACAACACCGCTCTTCTTATGCGTCGATCGGTCCGCTCATCAGCCCGTCTGTGATTCCCGGTTCAACGTCTTCTCGTGTGGGAATGTTCCTCGGACCATCTACGCCACCATCGTACCACCACCGATACTTCCCGTCCAATTCACTCCGCAATACGACGATACGACCACCCGGCCTCGCGGAGTCCGACTAGAAGACCTCGCTCAAAGTCCGATAAATGCTGAAATCGTACACGTCTTCCATGTCCAGGCATTGCAGCTTCTTCAGGGTCTTCGCACGTGTCCGTATGCCGACGACTGATTACATCCACTTCGCCGTACTCCTTAAATACCACCGACGATAATTTGCATAGTATGCTGTGCTGTGGCGTAAGCGCTCACCGGTTGGTCCTGAAATTAACATCACACCCACGTAAACTCGACCCTGTTAACATATGTAAATTTCATGTTCGTCCGCCAATTACTTCTTGGTGTTCTCTTTTCACTTTC
Organism: Macrothele yani; assembly: GCA_039090855.1. Classification (NCBI taxonomy): domain Eukaryota; kingdom Metazoa; phylum Arthropoda; class Arachnida; order Araneae; family Macrothelidae; genus Macrothele; species Macrothele yani. The sequence continues at coordinate 125,909,128 of CM076996.1, forward strand.
CGCCAGTGTATATTTGTGATTGTATGTGTTTCAGTTCGCGTTGGTTTGTCCATGGGAGTTTGGGTGCCTGATGGTTTGGCGGTCTCTGTAGGAAGTTCTATGTCGGTTGTGAGTGAATTATTGCTTTTATTTACGATTTCCAACCGTAGGTTGAAGAAGCGTATATGCTCCAGCTTTGTCAGTCTGCCCGTCCGTCCGCATGATAACTCGCGTAAAAATTGTTCGATTTCGATGAAATTTCAGTATGTTGTATGAATCCTATCAAAAATGGGCGAAATGGGGTCAAAGTTCAGGACATTGGAGCGGGATCCATTCCATTGCCCTTATGCGTCATAACTTGAGTAAAACTGTTTGATTTCGATGAAATTTTAGTATGTGGTAGGGGACCACCTGGGAACGAACCCTATTGAAAATGGATGAAATGGGGTCTAAGGTCAGGATATAGGTCAAAGGTCAGGACATTGGAGCGGGATCCATTCCATTGCTCTTATGCGTCATAACTTGAGTAAAACTGTTTGATTTCGATGAAATTTTAGTATGTGGTAGGGGACCACCTGGGAACGAACCCTATTGAAAATGGATGAAATGGGGTCTAAGGTCAGGATATAGGAGCGGGATCCATTCCATTGCTCTTATGCGTCATAACTTGCGAAAACATGCTTCGATTGCGACTAAACGTTACCACGTTGTTCCGGAGATATACTGAACCAGTTGTGTTTAAAATCCTTGAAATGGGGCGAAAGGTCAGGACACAGCAGCGAGATTTATTCCACAGCCATTATCCTCATAACTTGACTAAAAATGCTTCTATTGCGACAAGACTTTAGTATGTTGTTCTGGAGGTAAACCGAATCAATTCAGTTTAATACCATCGAAATGGGGTCAAAGGTCAGGGCATAGGAACGAGATTTATTTCACAGTCAGGATCCTCATAACTTGACTAAAAATGCTTCTATTGCGACAAAACTTTAGTATGTTGTTCCGGAGATATACTGAACCGGTTCTGTTGAATATCATCAAAATTGGGTCAAAGGTCATGCCATAGGAGCGAGATTTATTCCACAGCCATTATCCTGGTAACTTGAGTAATAACTTGAGTAATGATTTCTGGTATGTTGAAAAGCGTATCATAATAATCAATGCATTGCATGATTTTACTAACTTGTATAATGTATATATACATATAACTGCGCAACTTAGTGGCCAATGTGCGCCGTGGCCTGGGCTTCGACGTGAGGGACCTCGTTACCGATTATTAACATTGAGTAGTTATCCAAGAGATGTGCCGTAGAGACTAATAAAAACTATTTCTGCAAGTAAAGATCACTCTCTTTTGGGCATTAGAAAGCTTAATATTGCTCATTTTGTATTTAAGGAGTTTGTGCTACTTATCTGAAGATAACGTTAAGAAGCTCCAGTATTATAAGTATCTCAGTTGTATGATAAGTAATGTTTTAAGCGTATAATAGACATCCAAGTCCAAGCATAAGTACAAATATATCCCATTTAAAAACATTATAACTATGTTTGTTCAATGAAATTTTACTATAGAATCTGTTGAAAACATTTCTTCTTGATTTTATACCTTGTTACTAGAGATATTTCTGGGATTTTAGCAAATAACGAGGCATATAAAACGCTTTTTATGATCCCCCCCCCCGTTCTGCAGGAATTAATGAAATTTTAGGATGGAAATAATAATTGGTCTGTCTCATTACAAAGCATAAATGCTGTCAAAATCGGCACATGTCGCAAGAAAGGAGCCTGATTGTGAGTCCCGCTTGTGGTGGGTTTCCTTTATAGAGTGGATTTAAAGGGCAAAGGGCATCGCGGTCTCCGTTCATGCGGAAACGAATTATTTGGCTTCGCTAGAGAGCAGGATGAATAGAACATGCTGCTTGTTTGTGCGAAGAGGAAAAGGGAAATATATGGTAAGTACCAACTGGATATACATCAAATGGATTCCTGTGCATATCGTTGATAAGTGGGAGAAAACTAAGGAAGCAGAATTGAGAAAAATACTTTTTTATTTGAAACGGGCAGAGTGTCTCGTAAAAATGCGCCTGTTTACAAATGTAGTACAAAAATAACTTTTGAGCTAAATTACCTGATACATAAAAACATGGAAAGAATAAGGAAATTATTCTGAAATAATAAGTTAACTGCTGATATCAGTGAAACCAAATACACTCATGTTAATAAAACACAGATCACTTGAAAGGAGTCGAACTATTGGGTTTGGCCAAAAAGTAATTGCGTTTTCTTCCTGTGTAAATGAAAGGCGAATTTTGAATGGGAAACAAAAATTTTAGTCAACAACATATTGTCCATTTTGCTCGATGTCCTTTTGCCATCTCGCAGGCAAGTTCATGATTCCGCGCTCAAAAAGGTTATTATATTTTATTTTTTTCCCGGCAAAAAACAGTTCCAAGACCGATTTGATAGCTTCATCAGCAGAGAAGATTTTACCATTCAAGGCGTTTTGCAACGAACGGAAAAATGGTAGTCAGATGGTGCCAGGTCTGGCGAATATGGCACATCCCATTCAAGCTGCAACAATTTTTGACGAGTGGACAAACTTGTATGTGGTCTTGCGTTATCATGGTGAAACACAACACCTTTGCGATTCACGAATTCTGGACGCTTCTGTTTGACTGCATCGCTTAATTTATCCAGCTGACGACAGTACACGTCCGAATTAATGGTTTGGTTCCTTGGAAGCAATTCAAAATGCACAATACCTTTGAAATTCCACCAGACTGGCAGCGTAACCTTCCTTTGGTGCATATCTTCATTTGAAGTGATTTGAGCAGGTACATCAGGTTTGCTCTACGATCCTTTTCGTTCGACGTTGTTGTAGACAATCCATTTTTCATCGCCTGTTATCATACGTTTCAAAAATGGATCGTTTTCTTCACGTTTGAAGAGCGAATCGCAGATGTCAACGCGCTTAGTGAGATGAATTTCTTTGAGATCATGTGGTTTTCAACATATCGAGCTTATTAACGTATTCCAGTTGCTTTAAATGGTTTTCAACGCTCGATTTTGATATGTTCAGATTCTCAGCAATCTCTCGTGTCGTTAAACGCCGATTTGATTCATCAATGCCTTTATTTTGTCGTCATCAACTTCGATTGGCCTTCCTGAGCGTGGTGCATCTTTCACATCAAAATCTCCAGACCGAAAGTTTGCAAACCAATTCTGACAGTGCCGTAGTTTTAAGGCATCTTCACCATACACATCACATAACTTTTTATGAGCTTGCACACTGTTTTTATCCTTTTCGGAAGTAATACAGCAAAACATGACGAAAATGTTCCTTTTGATTTTCCATTTTGAAATCGACGGCAAACAAACACTTGTTAACGAAATCGTGCACATTCCGTTCCTAAAACAAGCTTGAACTGTCAGCTGTCACGTTTTTAAGTGACGTTAGTTACATTTCAAGACATGTTTTGCCATCTATGTGTAAAAAACGCAATAAATTTTTGGCCAACCCAATACGATTTGGATTTCTGCAAGATATGCTAATCAAGCAATATCGCATTAATTATTACCGTTTCGGCGTCATAGTTGCATGCATACTGCTTCTAGGCAAATCAGATCACGTAACGGCACAGACCGGCCGTTTTTTACGCTTCCCAACCGTAGGTTGAAGAAGCGTATGTGCTCTAGCTTTGTCCGTCTGTCTGTCTGCCTCTCCGCATAATAACTCGCGTAAAAATGTTTCGATTTCGATGAACGTTTAGTATGTGGTAGGGGACCACCTGAGGACGAACCCTATTGAAAATGGACGAAATGGGGTCAAAGGTCACGACATAGCAGCGGGATCCATTCCATTGCCCTTATGCGTCATAACTTGCATAAAAATGGTTCGATTTCGATGAAATTTTAGTACGTGGTACTGATCACTGTGGACGAACCCTATTGAAATTGGACGGGTTAAAGGTCACGACATAGAAGCGGGATCCATTCCATTGCCCTCATGCGTCATAACTAGCGTAAAAATCGTTCGATTTCGATGAAATTTTAGCATGTGATAGGGGACCTCCCGGGTACGAACCCTATTAAAATTGGACGGGCCAAAGTTCACGACATAGGAACGGGATCCATTGCATTGCCTTTATGCGTCATAACTAGTGTAAAAATGGTTCGATTTCGATGAAATTTTAGTATGTGGTAGAGGACCACCTGAGGACGAACCCTATTGAAAATGGGCGAAATTGGGTCAAAGGTCACGACATAGGAGCGGGCTCCATTCCATTGCCCTTATGCGTTATAACTAGCGTAAAAATGGTTCGATTTCGATGAAATTTCAGTATGTGGTAGGAACCACCTGGGGACGAACCCTATTGAAATTGGATGGGCCAAAGGTCACGAGATAGGAGCGGGATCCATTCCATTGCCCTTATGCGTTATAACTAGCGTAAAAATTGTTCGATTTCGATGAAATTTTAGTATGTGTTAGGGGATCACCTGGGGACTAACCCTATTGAAATTGGACTGGTCAAAGGTCAGGACATAGGAGCTAGATTTATTTCACAGCCATTATCCTCATAACTTGACTAAAATGCTTCTATTGCGACAAAACTTTAGTATGTTGTTCCGGAGGTATACTGAACCAATCATTTTTAATATCATCGAAATGGGGTCAAAGGACAGGACACAGGAGCGAGACTTATTCCACAGCCATTATCCTTATAACTTGAGTAATGATTTCTGGTATGTTGGAAAGCGTATCATAATCAATGCATTGCATGATTTTACTTGCTTGTTCTGTTATGATCTCCGCGGGGCCTGGTCGGCATCATAAAGTAAGGATACATAGAGAGAACACTACGAGGGGATGCTGATAAGTTTTTGGCCGCGCCAAGAAAGAAATGGGCTGGAACTATGAAACTTAGACTGTTCCACATATTCAGCCAAAGTTCAAAACACTTGGCACAGCGTTTCCGGAGTTTCTTTAACTCGTCCAAAAAAATTATCAAGTCTGATCACTCAAATACTGCTCAGCTGCTGATATCACCTCCGAATCATTCAAAAAATGCTTCCCTTTCAAACTTTTTTTAAGGTTTGGGAACAGGAAATAGTCCGATGGAGCAAGCTCTGGTGAGTAGGGTGGATGGTCTACGCACTTAAACCCCAGATCCCTGAAAACATCTACTGTCTTGCCATCCTTGGGAGCCGGCGCATTGTCCGGTGACCCCGGAGTGGGCGGGGCTGGGGGTTACTCAAAATTTTCAAATGGAAAAGTGTGACATATCGTTGAAAAGATCTCCGAAAATGTAGTAAGTTGGTTTTTAAATTTTTGTTTTATCGTTATTAGGTACAAAGTTATAGCCCACAAAATAGCGGCACTAAATTGCACTATGAGTGGTAGGAAATATTGCGTTACTTCTGACACATTTGTGTTCTTTCTTTGATTTGTGTGAATGTACCGTACTTATTGTGTTTCATGGCAAGGAACCACGTTTCCGGCCACGAATCAAGGTGTCCAGTGACCCCATTGGGGAACGGGGAACAAGGTCATTCAATAATTGCAGATGAAAAGGGGTGGAGAGTAGTGTAATACATCACTGTTACGATGACATATTTCGCAAATAAAATTTATTGCGCTTTGTAGTTAAAAAAATACAATAGTCGTTATGTTTTATGTCAAAGGGGACACCGTATAGGATAGAAACCGAGGGATTTTGCGACCTTGTGAGGACCCGGGCTGGGAGTTTCACGAAATGCTGCATGGTAAAGCCGGGTCACGTCATATCACCGGAAAGATGTCAGGAATGAGAACAACTTCTACTTTTAACATTTGTCATATCTTTATTTTATCAAATGTGTTATGCCAAACTTTTGAGGTTAACGTGTAATAGGGGAATATGAAATACTGCAAAAGATACGTCCAGTTTATCATGTTTGGAGTCTAGTGTAAAATGGTATGTTTTCCAAGTCAAATCAATACCTAAGGACATTTTCCATCCTTTTCCATCTGAAATTATTGAATGACCCTCATCCCGTCCCCAACGGGGTCACCGGACTCCTCGATAAAAGGCCGGAAACGTGGTTCCTTGCCATAAAACACAATAAGTACAGTACACTCACACAAACGAAATAAAGAACTAAAAATGTTTCAGAAGTAACGCAATTTTTCCTACCACTCATAGTGCACTTTAGTATCGTTATTGTGGGTTATAACTTTGTACCTAATAACGATAAAACAAAAATTTAAAAACCAACTTACTACTTTTCGGAGATCTTTCCAACGATATGTCACACGACCCCTCTTTCCATCTGAAAATTTCGAGAAACCCCCCAGCCACAGGGTCACCAGACGTTCTATGCCCCAAAAGTGTCCCCCTTGCCATAAAGCGAAATGGCTATCTTGGTTTTTCTGGAAAAGCAACCAGTAAAAATTAAAATGGAGTTTTTCGGGACTTCTGTGCCATACTATATACGTCGTTTGCGGACTATACCACTAACCGAATGGATATGGTGGAACGTAATGGAAATGGTAGTGACATTACCAATGTTTGTGGCACAACAGACTATATACATCGTTTTTTACGCTTTCCAACCGTAGGTTCAAGAAGCGTATATGCTCCAGCTTTGTTCGTCTGTCCGTCTGCACGATAACTCGCGTAAAAATGGTTCGATTTCGATGAAATTTCAATATGTGGTAGGAGACCGCCTGGGGACGAATCCTATTGAAAATGGACGAATTGGGGTCAAAGGTCATGACATAGGAGAGGGATCCATTTCCTTGCCCTTATGCATCATAACTTACGTAAAAATGCTTCGATTGCGACAAAACTTTATCATGTTGTTCCGGAAGTACACTGACCCGGTTCTGTTGAGTATAATCGAAATGGGGGTCAAAGGTCAGGGCACAAGAACGAGATTTATTCCACAGCCGTTATCCTCATAACTTGACTAAAAGTGCTTCAATTGCGACAAAACTTTAGTATGTTGTTCCGGAGGTATACCCAACCGATTCTGTTGAATATCATCGAAATGGGGTCAAAGGTCAGGTCACAGGAGCAAGATATATTCCACAGCTATTATCCTCATAACCTGAATAATGATTTCTGGTATGTTGGAAAGCGTATCATAATCAATGCATTGCATGATTTTACTGACTTGTTATCTTGTCAAACCGTTCGCATGTCATTAAGATCTGATCTTAAGACTGTTTCCACATAACATTCAGTGCGTGAGAACAAATAGCGTTAAGATTGAAACATTTGAAAATAACGAAATCGAAATTTACATAGGGAAAGAAACTAAATATGACAGTTAAATTAGAATATACGTCATAAACTTCACCTAGAAAAATTAGAACCTGTTTCTTCGTCTCTTGACCTGTAGTACCAACAAAGTCATGCGACAGAGAGTTATTAGTACAACAGTTGTTATTCTTTCACCTTGAGAAGTCAAAATTTCTTTTGAGTGTCACATCGTTTGTCTGCTTCATTGGAATTTTAAGTTTAAAGATTTATAACAACACTTACATATTTCCTTTGGTGCTCAGCACTCTCCAGCTATGGCTGCCTGTAACTATGGTACTGTATTCAATGAATTCCTATCCAACGTATAGTAAAATAATGCAAAGTTGTTGTCAGTGCTTGTTAGCATGACATCGGACTTTGACAGTATAGAACCACGAAACTAACATGGTATGTTCATGAGTTGTTCAGCAAGTTAATTAGTCACGCCAAGGAGAAAACCGCAGATGTGACGCACCTGTGGCACACGTTGAACTTTTAGCGAGAGAAGGAAATGCGCCAACCAGTGTTCACGAATCCATGATTAGAATCCGGAGAGATTTTCCACCATTATACACTGTATTGACGGAAGTCACCAGACACCCTCCAAAAGCAAACGAACGGATCCGCTGCGTTGTTAAGACGCGTATTACAGCTGCAAACGGTATAGAAACAAGCCTGTAGCTGACCGCGATCATATCACACTGTGAGGTTGAGTGAAAATGTCGCGGCGGGAGAGAACTGACTATGAGAAAGGAAAGATTGTTGGGTGTTAAATTAGTGGGTTGTCTATAAAAGAAACAGAGAGGCGTTCAAACATACCGAAGTCAACTGTTTTGGATGTACTGAATAAGTGGAAGACACGTGGCATGCCTGAAGCAGCAAAACGTACCTGCAGAACAAAGAAAATCAGTGATTGAGGACGTTGAAGCCTCAGCAGAGTCGTTGCAGCTAATTGACAGAGTACTGCACAAGACCTTAGTGTACAGGTGAGTAAAAATGCTGGAACCTCGGTATCTACACGTACCTTTCGCAGAGAACTTCATTCCATGCGTTACCGTGGTCGTGCGGCTGCTCGTAAGACTTTCATCTCCACTCGGAATACTACTCGTTGTTTAGCATGGTACAAGGAACATTTATCGTGGACCGTAGATCAATGGAAACGGCTCCTATGGACTGATGGATCCAGATATACGATCCATCAGTCTGATGGCCGTGTGTGGGTATGGCGGCAGCCGGGGGAACGCTATATACCTTAGTGTACTGTTGCTACGGTCAAGTTTGGAGCTGGCAGCGTACTCCTGCGGAAGTCTTTTTCGTGGTATGGTCTCGGCCCATTGGTTATCGTAGACAAACTTGTTAACCAGCACGTCTACCACGATATTCTGGACAATTATGCCCTAACAACTCTGTGGCAATATTATAGAACCGAGCCTTGTTGGTAACAGCAGGATAATGCACCGAGCCATAAAGCAAGGACTGTTGCGGCATGGTTTGACGTGTGTGGACTGTTCAGCACAGAGCCCTGATCTTAATCCTATAACTCACATATGGGATGAATCAACGCGCCGCATAAGAAGTTTGGAACCAAGGCCTACTACTAAGCAACAGTTAGCGGCAGCATTATGTACTGAATGGAAGCGCATACCTATCGCTGTGTTCCGAAACATTGTCGAAAGCACATCTCGAAGGGTCAATGCATGCATTAAGGCCAAAGGTGGACCGACATCGTACTAATGTATGTCAATAAATGCTATGTTCTGTTTCTCTTCTAGGTGTCTGGTGACTTTTGTCAATATAGTGTATTTTACTTCCACAAATCTTTTCACACCCATGCTCCACGGAGAAACTACCTTCCCTTTCAGTTCTTGAACGTTGAAAGAAGAAAGGCATGACGTATACTTTAATTTAGTTTTCATATTTAGTTGTCTTTCTTTATGTAAATTTTGAGTTCGTTCTCTTTTAGCGTTTCAGGTTTTTTATATTTTCTCGATCACTGAGTGTTATGTTGGCAACAGTCTTGAGGTCAAGAGTGAAGGACGTGCGCATATTTGACAAGCTAAGAACGAGATATAATGTAAGGAGCTAGCGGACAAAGAGTGGTGTAGTATTCGTGGAAGCGGTCTGTTCTTGAAGTTTGCGTGTTCGAGTGAAGTTACACTCATTGTCAAAAAAATAGTTGCACACAGAAGGACGTGTCAGATTGCAATGCTTTTCGGGAGGCAGGTAAAGGTTACCAGGAACAATAAATGATTAAACATTGAGGCTGATGTGGGCAATATTTATTGAGCTACACTCCAAGAAGTAGTATCTCTCAGTATGGGGTCAGGACGCTATGTTTGCTCACACATCATGCCAGAGGTCTGGGCATGGAAATGTGCAGGTTCGTAATGGTGTCCTGCGATAAGCCATCCCATGCAGCTTGAATCTTCTCACGCAGTTCCGTCATATTGTGGGGTGGGATGGAGTGTGGATAGCGAATCCAATAGCATCCCACACATTTTCAATCGGCGATAGGTCTGGTGATAGTGCCTTGAAGGTAAGCTCTCGAGACAGCAGCAGTATGCGAACAAGCGTTGTCCTGTTAGAAAATTGCACCAAAGTGAGTGTTCAGAAAAGGCAGGGCCACTGGTTGCAGGATCTCATTAACGTAACGCTGGGATGTCAAGTGCCTGTAAGGAACACCAAAGGGGATCTGACATCGTAGACAATTGCACACCACACCGTGACACCAGGCCTTCTGGACGTGTGACGCTCGACAATAAACCGTTCACCTTAGCGCTGACCCCGGTGCCTTTACATACGGACTCGCTGGTCATCTCCTCCAAGGCAAAGCGGGACTTGTTACTGAAGATCACCTGCTGCCATTCTGAGTGCCTCCATAACAGTTTGGCACGACACCATTGAAGTCTTTGGCGACGATGCAATGGTGTTAAAGGCAGTCGTCGTAACGGTCTCCGTGCATGTAGCCCTACATCGTGCAGCCGTCTACCGATGGTGCTGGCACTAATCGGACTATGCTTGGAGGGCACCACTGCTCGCTGAATATCCGCAATCGTGGCTGTTGCGCCATTCCTCGCATATCGGACAGCCTGTCGGTCCTTTCTCTCTCCTTGGTTTTTTTAGGTTTCCCAGACCCTTTATGTCGCTGATTCGTGCCTTGTTCTATCCAATGCCGCCAAAAAAGTGCTATGATGATATTCGCACAATCGGTATGGCGCGCAATACGGCGGTAAGACCTTCACGCTTCCCGGAGCAAAACGATGCGTCCCTTCTGGAACTCCTCCAACTGCTCATATTGCTTCCTTTTCTCAGAGGCATACGTCATTTGCCAAGGATGCAACCAAGACGACAGCACGAGTCAGAACGGCAAGCACGCGCAACCGGACGACCTTATATAGCCGGTCAGGCACAGCGCTCTGACCCCTGCATGCTTGTGTCACATGCGCGGCCAAGCGTGATACTTGAATCATTTGCATGCCTCACGATGTCAAACCTACCTACCAAGTTTCATTCCTGTCGGTTGTCTCCTTCTGGGTGCAAATATTGTTTTGACGATGAGTGTATTAGTACTGTTAAGAATTAGTTCCTTATGAGTATTTGATATCGAGTAAAGTGCCTATGTAGTATTGACGAAATAGAACAGGAACTGTAAGTAACGTTTCTTGAACTTCATTTGAATGACTCCTGTTCTAGTTCAAGTGAGTGAATGAGAAGAACAAACCTTACGTATTGTTCCCTAAGCTACGTATATATATGTTTTTAACCACTGAAGAACGCTACAAAGGATCTAATAAAAATTACACCAAATTCAATTTACGAATTGGAAGTATCACATGAGTAGTACTAGGAATTTCACGTCACTTAAAGAACATAAATCTCCTTTATAGGCATTGTTCAGAGTTTTTTTATCTATGGTTTTTAAGCGCCTGATGTACCTAAATCAAGTGGTGACAAAAATTTTCTGCGCTTCCCAAGGAAAAATGTTCAGATAGCGGCCGGGTTTTAAGATAGCTACGTTATAACAATTGCTTACCCCCTCTGATCTCAGCAGTACCTACTATAAACCTGTTCTATCCCTGGTGATATGCACTCCCTTCAAGGCCTCTATTCTCTACTCCGTGACCTAAGCCATGGTGGCGGGAGGGCCAGCACCTCCGGCACAGACATCATGCGACTCGGTAGAAACAAGTGACTCAAACATCTCTCGTCGATCTTAGAGTCGTCGCCATTGTTATTGGGTTGATACGTAAGTTCATGCCGTTTTATTTCACGACTGTTTCCCAGGTCAGTAGCGACGATGCAGATGGCTTGTTGTATATCAAAATGTAGCCAGTAATATCGTGCATCTAAATCACAGTGCGTTGTGTGATTGTGGCTAATGCCTTTTTGGTTTTTAGGTCCGGAAGTGTAGAGTGTCAAGAAGAGAGGAATGAACATTTCCGACATCTGCTCCTCTACCAGTTTAACAAGGAATCCACAGCCGCCGAGGATATTCAACAAATTTGGGCTGTGTGTGAAGAGGATGCTATTGCTCCGAGGACAGCCCGCAAATGGTTTGAGCGGTCCCGAGGTGGCAATTTTGACCTCAACGCTCAGGTCGTCCATCTCACTCTGACGAGGACCGTTTGAAAAATCTCATCCACTTAGATCCGCATCAAACCACACGCGAATTGGCCACTGAGATGGACTGTGATCAGGCCACTGTGGTGCGACACCTGGAACGTATGGGAAAGGTCCAGAAATTGGGGTCTTGGGTGCCTCACACTCACACCGAGAACAACAAGAATCAGCATGTTGCCATATGTGGTTCCTTGGTCGGCCGTTATCGCGAATGTTCGCAGCAACACAAACCCTTTATGTTACGTATTTTAACTGGAGATGAAAAGTGGAGCCTGTACGTTAATTTCAGGCATCGGAGGGAACGGTTAAGCCCAAACAGGACTCCCTCACCACATCCAAAACATGACCTTCATCCTGCGAATATCATGTTATGTGCCTGGTGGAACATGGAAGACAATATTCGCTGGGAAATGCTGCCGAGGAATCGAACCATCAACGCTGCGCTCCATTGTGAGCAACTCCGCCGTATGGAGGGAGCAGTGCAGCAGAAACGGCCACATCGGCGACATGGTATCTTTCTCCAACATGATAACGCACGCCCTCACACTGCAAACATGACCAAAATGACCATTCAGGACATGAATTGGTAGTCGGCCTATTCCCCAGATGTCGCCATTTCAGACTATCGCCTGTTCCGATCTCTGTCGAATGCACTCAGCGGCAGAACGTGTGACGTGCCTGCCCCGCAGGACGCACACGACATAAAGGCAGATAGCAGCGAGAACGAACGCCCGGTTAGCTCAGTTGGTAGAGCAATTTATTCCGGAATAAGATGACTCGGGTTCGATCCCCGCCGTGGACATAAATGAAGGAGAAATTTACTTTGTTATAATGGCACCGAACTTCCCGGATGACCAGGCCGTTAAGGTTCTCGCAATGGTGTGATGTTCTTTCCACACCACGAGACAGGAAAAGTAAGAGAATCCCTTCTTCAGCGCTTCGAAAAATAAGTGTGTGTGGGTGTGTGTGATGTTGCATTCCACACACCAGATGGATTGGGAGTTCTCAAGTGTACGTTCTTCAGCGCGGATGACTGCCTACAGCGAAACATGGTCCCGGCTGTCCCGTGGGCCATGCTCCGGCCCTCCGGCCCTCTTTCGGTGGGGGGAGATGTGACGTGACTGCCCCGCAGGACGCACACGACATAAAGGCAGATAGCAGCGAGAACGAACGTCTGCGTAGCTCAGTTGGCAGAGCGACTTGTTCCAGAATAAGAGGATCGGGTTTGATCCCCGGCGTGGACCAAAATGACAGATAAATTTACTTCGTTATGAACGTTCAACAATGATATTGATCTCCAGAAATTACTTGATGATTTCTTCGCTGCACAACCTGCACGTTTTTTCAAGAATGGCATTGCAGACTTATCCAGACGTTGGGACACCATCCTAAACAATGGGAAGGGGAAAACATAGTTGACTGATTCTGTTTTCCCTTCTGATGTAATACATTCCTGTAGTGCGGGGGAAAAACGGCATGGACTTATTCATCAACCGAATGTATCCCTTGTAGAAGGTAATCAGTCAGACCGGATTAATCTTAATCATCCCCCTAAATGCCACCTTGAATAACAAAGCTTCGGGAAAAAATAACGTTTTTTGATGCGCAGGTTTACTCATTCCTGCTGCATTCCGAAAACGTCTTAGACTGTGAATATATTCCTTCGAGCTTATTATAACCCATTTTGATAAGCCCTAGTTAATTTGTTCCAGCCGGCTAAAAGTTTAGAACCCTCACGAGCATCCAAGACAATGAAAGAATTCGCCTTCCCTAATTTTGGGCCAAAGGTTTCAGGGAAGAGGCAGAACCAACGACGTAGAATAAATATATCATTCATTCCTCATCCGTGAATACAGCTCAGGTCCAACTCTTACGATTAGCCAGAAGCCTACGCCCTTGACTACTCGGCCAAAGAAGCTTCCACGGTAGGGCGTCCAACAAACTATAAGACTGTAATGACCCTTGTCAGAAATATGTAAGACTGCCAGACAGTTTATGGGGATGTGATGCTTAGTCTCATAGTCGAGGCGATACTGTAGGATGGACGGTAAAACTAAGACAAATTTTGACTCAGAATGGTACATCTACTTCACATCACCAGCCCATTTGAAATACACCAGCTGCCCAAGGGCAGGGTTGGCAAGGTAATTTACTCGTTACGTATTTTACGTAAATTACGCGTAATATACAGGTAATTTACTTGGCGTAGAAAACCAGTTTTTTACGCAGACGTAAAAAACTAATTTTCTTTCATGTGTGTGTATAATAATATAATATAAAAACCACTTTAATTATATTATATTTTAAACTTAAAATTTCTTGTATATTTCACTACGAAATCATTATTCTTTTAATATTGTTCATACAGCTCAGCCACCTATTAACAGATTTCTTTTTAGAAATTATAATGTATCTGTTCTTTCTTTGTATACCAAAAATGGAGAAAATCTACCTCTTGCACTAGCATCGATAAAAATCACAATGTATATTGAATAGAATTCAAGATTTTATTAACAGCTTGAAATTCGTCGAGTGTATTTTCATATGTTAACTATATGCGAACTACACGTCTACACAGAAAACATGTGTAGACGTGTAGTTCGCATATAGTTTTACCGCAGAGTCAACGAAAAGTTGCCGACGCTGTTGAACTTCTGCGTCTGCCTAGCAGTGAATCACTGTAGAGATAGGAGCCGCCAGCCGGCAGCACGCGTATGGATATCAAAGGCGAGCGAGCCGCAAGGCAATGTCTCATTTTGATTGTTCCCATCATCTCGCTTCACTTTAAACTACGCCGCGGCGTGGCTTCTGACTTCCTTTGCCGAACATAATATTTTAAAGTGGACCCACACTAATTATCATAAAGAAAAGGATTTTCCCGTGTGAATATGAAGGCTAGGAAAAAAAATATGACGTGATACTGATGTGTATGTGGTATCCTGGTGGTATGTCACGTGGACGTGGCAGTTTGCACTGTTCCAATAAGATCATATAAAAATACCGAAGGGTATGTTGGTTAAGGGTATGTTGGTTTTTAAAGGATCTCCGTTTTTTGTAGTATTCGTGCATAGCAAATTAATTAACAGCACAAAGCCATGTTCTTTTGGGGTTTTTTTACGTATTTTACGTTTTCTACGCGTAACTTACGTGCCACATAGAAATCCTTTTTTTACACGTAATTGCACAACCCTGCCCAAGGGTTGGCTGCTTCTTTCATCGCATGAGTTGGAAACAGACAGACCAATCGTAAGAACCAATCTGTTCAATCTCACCCCGTGGAGCAGGTTTAAACTGTGCTTGCGCGTTTGTGAGTTAGGGTAGTCAGTTCTCAGATGTAGCCAGTTATTAGTAAATATGTAGTATAACGAAGTACATTTCTCCGTCATTTCTGTCCACGCCGGGGCTCGATACCGGGTCCCCTCATTCCGGAATAAGTCACTCTACCAATTGAGCTACGCGGGCGTTCGTTCTGACTGCTATCTGCCTTTATGTCGTGTGCGTCCTGCTGGACAGGCACGTCACAGTAGTTAAACGAACTAGACAGGATTCATGATCGAGACCGAAACACGAAGGTGTTGCGAAGCAGTCTGGTACGCCATCTTTTTTTCTCAGCCCACATTCCGTCTACGCTGTCTACTTTTCTAAATGGCAATTCCCATCACTACTAGTTAATTCAGGATGTAAAACTAGAGCAGGTTGAATTAATTTAGTATCTGGTATATTGCTTTGCATAAATTCAGGGCCGTGTTTTTGCGTAGGAATAAAAAAGATAAAAGAAGAAAAAAAAAAAGAACATGCCCAAGACGACAGATGTTGGAGAGGCAGTTTTCTCGTCGTCTCTCCTCTGAAATACAGCAGCCAGTTTTTAAGATCTCAGAAAAGAAAACAAAGAAAGCGAAAGTAAAGTGAAAGTGTGTGTCTCTGTCTCAGTTGTATTTATTAAGCAAAAGGAAACCTTAACGCGTTCTAAAATCTCATGTTTTAATGTTTCTAAAGAGGAAAAATGTTTATCTGCTGTTGAAGATGCACTCATGATCTTGTGGCACATAATGTAGAGATCATAATCGATTTGTTTATATATTCCTTATTTCTATCGGAGTCAAAAATTTTCAAACTGTTACGCAAGCCATGTGGCCTGAATATAATTTTGATTTAAATATACACTGAATATTAAAATCACACAATCAGGGAGTATAACATTTTGTTGTCCAGTACAATTTACCCGATTTAGCTTATTGTTTAGGTTTAAAATCACAAAAATTCGTGGGAAGACCGAAAAAATTTCAAAAACCACATTTACAAATAAATATCTGATAGAAACGACTAGAAGACGTCGAAAGGCAGGACAAAGAAATAATATAGCGAAAAGATGAAAGAAGAAGTTTCGTTTAGGGTAGGAGGGGTTGAAAGAATACGTTAAGTATAAAATCCACGTGAAATACATGTCGGGCATTTTTTGAACCCAACTGATGAACAAACAGAGGAACACAACTGAATGAGAGCCAAGAATCTAAATTAAATATTTGCCTGTACCATTTCCAGCAAAGGAAAAGCTTTACTGTTGATCTAAGACCAGTGTGTCGTTTCAATCCTTTCTAAGTTGCTTCCGAAAAAGGAATGGAAAAGAACTCTGACTGAAAGAAAAAGGGGCATTTGAAACCAGCTGAAGCCGAAGCACAAAGGAATAGTGAAAGCTATGAAAGGAAAACGAAGATCTAAAAAAATTTTGCAGTGGTGTATAAGAAAAAAACTATAAAGCCACGAAGAAAATGAGAGAGAGAGAGAGAGAGATTAGGAAGGAGAGTAGGAAAAACAGAACAACAAAGTTCAGAATAATTTTATCCTACTATCAAGGGCCGGGATCCAGTGTACATCAATCAGTCGAGGATGAACCATAGTCTTGAATTCTTTCATTACATATTGTTGGTAGTTAGTTGATAAACTCAAGAAAGATAATTCTTCGGGGCGATTAAAAGGCATTCCAATCCACTAAGAAAATTTCAAGCACAGCGGCCACCACATTGTTTGCAACAAGGGTCTTTCAGGAACAATTGGAGTCATACCTCGTGCAGAGGAAATATTGGAGGCCAGGAGTGCGGCTAATGAAGACCAATCTAAATTTTATATCAAATATAAACTGACGTCCTCGTTTATTAGGAACACCTGCCGTCCTCGCGTAAAGGACTAACGCCAACATAAGACGTTACGTTGTAATATTTTACTGTGTTTGTTTGAAGATATTTGTTAATTGTCTATGTTAAACATTTTGTTAATTGTCTATTTTGTTTATTGACATTTGTTAATTGTCTATGCATTATTTCAATGTAAATCTTCAATAGCATTACTTCTGGTGAAAATCTTCCAAATACGTGAAGACAAACTAAATAGACAAAGTCATTGCTCTTTCCACGTTTTTCTTTAATTAACACACAGCAACCGAAAAATTGTATTTCGACACCGCTGGGATTACTTCAGCATTACTTATTTAGCATTACTTCTCTCTCTCTCTTTATCTCTCTTTAACAAATATCTACACCTGCCATACTCACGTAAAGGACTCACTCCAACATAAGACGTCACGTTGTAATGTTTTAGTGTATTTGTTTGAAAATATTTGTTAATTGCCTACGTTAAACAATAGCACAGACAATTAACAAATATCTTTAAAAACAATATATATATATATATACTACTGGGAAAACAAAGGGATAAAGATTAATGGAGATTATCTAACCCACCTTCGTTTTGCTGATGACGTAGTCATTTTTGCAACTACCCCATCAGAGCTGCAGAGTATGATCCAGGAACTTGCTGACAAGAGTAAAGAAGTGGGATTAAAAATGAACTTTCAGAAGACAAAAGTGATGTTCAATGCTTTTACAAGAAATGAAGATTTATCGATTGATGGAGAAAAATTGGAGATAACAGATACGTATGTTTATCTTGGACAGCAGATATCAAGTGAGGTTCACATTGATGAAGAAATTAATCGGCGTACAAAACTTGCCTGGAGAGCTTTTGGAAGAAACAGCATAATTTTCAAGAGCAATATGCCATTATGTCTTAAAAGAAAAGTGTTTGATCAATGCATCCTTCCAGTGCTTACGTATGGTGCAGAGACGTGGACCTTAACTAAAAGAGACATACAAAGGCTGCAGACAACTCAAGGAAGCAGGGAGAGGTGCATGCTTGGTATAACCAGGAGAGATAAGAAGAGGAACTCGTGGATCCGAAAAATGGCGAGAGTGGAAGACATCATGATCAGAGTTAAATCCCTGAAATGGCAATGGGCTGGACATACTGCCAGAAGGACAGACCATAGACGGACAGCCGAAATTTTAGATTGGATTCCAAGGGACAGGAAAAGACCCAGAAAAAGACCACATGGGAGATGGGTGGATGAAATTCGAAAATATGCGGGAGTGACATGGAGGAGACTGGCACAAGACAGACAGTTGTGGAGGAAACTTAGGGAGACCTTCGTCCAGCAGTGGATTGATAATGGTTGACAATGATGATGATGATATATATACTATATTGACAAAAGTCACCAGACACCTAGAAGAGAATCACAACATAGCATTTATTGACATACATTAATTAGTACAGTGTCGACCCACCTTTGGCCTTAATGCATGCACTGACACTTCGAGATATGCTTTCGACAAGGTTTTGGAACACAGCGATAGGTATGCGCTTTCATTCAGTGCATAATGCTGCCGCTAACTGTTGCTCAGTAGCAGGCCTTGGTTGGTTCTAAACTTCTTATGCGGCGCTCTATTTCATCCCATAGGTGCCCTATGCGATTAAGATCAGGGCTCTGTGCTAGCAAGTCCGCAAGTCCACACACGATACGGAATTATTGTCAAACCACGCCGTAACAGTCCTTGCTTTATGGCTCGGTGCATATACTGGTGGTACCAACAAGACTCGGTTCCATAATATTGCCATAGAGTTAGTAGGGCATAATTGCGCACAATACCGAGGTAGACGTGCTGGTTAACAGGTTTGTCCACAATAACCAATGCGACGGGACCATACCACGAAAATCAACCTCCACACGAGTGCACTGCTAGCTCCAAACTTGACCGTAGTAACAGTACACTGTGGTAAATAACGTTCCCCCAGCTGCCTCCATACCGACACAAGGCCATCAGACTGATGGATCGTGTGTCTGGATTCATCAGCCCATAGGACCCGTTTCCATTGATCTACGGTCCACGATAAATGTTCTTTACACTATGCTAAACGACGAGTAGCATTCCGAGTGGAGATGAAAGGCTTATAAACAGCTGCACGACCACGGTAACCCATGGAATGAAGTTCTCTGCGAATGGTACGTGTACATACCGAATTTCTAGCATTTTTACTCACCTGTACACTGAGGTCTTGCGCAGTACTCCGTCGATTAGCTGTAACGACTCTCCTGAGGCTTTAACGTCTTTTATCAATGATTTTCTTTGGTCTGCCCTTACGTTTTGGTACTTTAGGCACCCCATGTGTCATCCACTTATTCAGTACATCCAAAACAGTTGACTTCGGTATGTTTAAACGCCTCTCGGTTTCTCTTATGGACAACCCACTAATTTAACATCCAACAATCTTTCCTTTCTCAAAGTCAGTTCTCTCCCACCGCGACATTTTCACTCAACTTCACAGTGCGATATGATCGCGGTCAGCTGCAGACTTGTTTTTTATACCAGATCCGTTCATTTGCTTTTGAAGGGTATCCGGTGAATTTTATCAATATGTATATATATACGATATAAAATACATTAAAATCACAAATCCAAAAACACTCAACTCACTTACCTCATCAAATGAAATGCAACAGCCAAAGTAAATAACTAGCCCAAGAAAAAGTATCAAAAATATCAAAAATAACAAATCATCTAGAAGATTCAGCTGTCATCATCAGGAAGACCCCAGCTAAATATATGGCCTTTCAAAACGACAGCAAAGGCCGACAAGGTCAATACCTGCTGTGTGGGTCTGCTAGGCCATAAATGGAAATAATGGTAAACCCAAGTAAGACAAAAAAAAAACAAAAAATACAAAAAAAAATAAGTAAAAAAAGGTAGCAATCCAGAAACACACTAAGAAGCAGCAGATAGACATCCGGATAACTCAACAACCTGTGATAGAAATCCAAATGACCAACCATGTGACAAATATGCAGCGGAAGAATGACGCATAACGCCGCGGTTGCAGTGAGGTAATATATCTATAGTGAATGACGAGAAAGGTTATAGATAGATAGATGTTAACTTAGTCTTCAGCCACAAGAGGCCCATCAAGTGGCACTTAAAGAACTAACCATTTAGTATTGTAGGGCCATGGTTAGTACAATTAAATATGTATGGGAACATGTTGTATGCCTTATAAAAATTCTGAGCTTTGGAGTCGTGCAATAGTTGTGAAAATAATGTTTTTACATATTGCAGTGGGTATTCATTTTCCTTCAAGATGTTCCACAACTGTATGAGTTCTTTAATTAGTACATCTACTGTATTGCAAATCTCAAACAGCCTATGAATCCTCGATATGACAAGATTTCTGCAAATTGACTTGGATACACTAGAATGCCAATTTACGTAATAATTGATATGAAACATATAATTTCTTCTCTTATCATATAAAGTAGTGTTATAGCCGTCTATAGAGTTGCATATCTTCAAATCCAAAAAGTTAATTTGACCAGAGGTGACATTAGTTTGCTTCAATGATAACCAAGGAGGATATATGCTTTTAGCAGATACTGGAAAGGTTTCCCAATTAAAGGTAATGACGTCGTCAATGTAGCGTAGCACGACACTTATAAGGTCTTTATTTTCTGTGACATATTTCTATTCATAATAATGCAAATACAGGTTTGCAAGCACACTGGAATACTTAGATTCCATGGGTATTCCATTAATTTGTTGGTATATGTGACCACCAACTCTCAGATAACTATTGTCGAGACATAGGCTTACCATATATCTCCAATTGGCATGTGACATATCTAATTTGTCTTCGAATTTCTCATATAACCAGTCACATACCCTGTGCAAATCTTGGAAGTCTATATTAGTAAATAAATTTTTGAAATCGTAGGTTGTAATGTGCGCGTACTGTCCTTTTTTATTAGATTTCACCATTTCCAGGACGTGTTCGCCATTCCCTATAAAAAAAGCATTTTGTATCTGTCTAAAGATGGTTTTTAGTTTGCACTCAAAGATGGCACCAACTTGCGTGCAATGGCAAGTTGGTGCCGTGTATTGTGCATGTAGTTTGACTAAAGCCTTTATTTTACTGCCCTTCAATCCAAATATTGCACCTCTACACCTATTGACAATTCTATGTGTATTCTCATCTAAAAACTGTAGTAGTTCATTGAAATCAATGGCACGGCTATTTGGATTTCTATCACAGGTTGTTGAGTTAACCGGATGACCTTCTGCTGCTTCTTAGTGTGTCTCTGGATTGCTACCTTTATTTACTTATTTGTTTTGTATTTTTTTTTGTCTTACTTGGGTTTATCGTTATTTCCATTTATGGCCTAGGGGACCCACACAGCAGGTATATATATATATATATATATATTGTCCCAACACCACGAAAAAGTAGTTGTAGAGGAATGAAATGGCGGCAATACATTTGCATAGGTAACATATTTAATTGATTAAGGTTTCAAGATCACAGCTTATTGTAAGCGCGAGTAGAGCCATTTTAAATGTGAATTGCTGGTACATTAATAACCGGTGTAACCACCAGAATGTTGAATGCAAGCACGCAAACGTTCATGCATTGTGTCGTACAGGTGCTGGATGTCAGTTTGTGGGATGGAGTTCCATGCCTGTTGCACTTGGTCGGTCAATACAGGGACGGTTAATGCTGGTTGGGGGTGACGCTGGAGGTGTCGTCCAATGATGTCCCATACGTGCTCGATTGGTGAAAGATCTGGTGATCTAGCAGGTCACGGCAACATGTCGACACTCTGTAGAGCATGTTGGGTTACAACAGCGGTATGCGGGCGAGCGTTATCCTGTTGGAAAACACCCCCTGGAATGCTGTTCATGAATAGCAGCACAACAGGTTGAATCACCAGACCGACGTACAACTGGGCCGTCAGGGTGCGTGCGATAACCACGAGAGTGCTCCTGCTGTCATAGGAAATTGCTCCTCAGACCATAATTCCAGGTGTAGGTCCAGTGTGTCTCGGCCGCAGACAGGTTGGTTGTAGGCTCTCACCTGGCCTCCTTCTAACCAACACACGGCCATCACTGGCACCCAGGCAGAACCGGCTTTCATCAGAAAACACAACAGATCTCCACTCCGTCCTCCAATGAGCTCTAGCTTGACACCACTGATGTCGCAAACGGCACTGGTTTGGAGTAAGTGGAATGCACGCTACATGGCGTCTGACTATTAGCTGTCCTTCAAGTAACCGATTTGTAACAGTTCGTTGTGTCACTGTGGTGGCAACTGCAACTCGAATTGCTGCCGCAGACGCGGTACGATGCGCCACGGCCATACGCCGTACACGGTGGTCTTCCCTCTCAGTAGTGCCACGTGGCCGGCCGGAACCCGGTCTTCTTGAGGCAGTACTTTCCCTTGACCACCGCTGCCAACAATCATGCACAGTGGCTACATTCCTGCCAAGTCGTTCTGCAATATTGCGGAAAGAAAATCCACCTTCTCGTAGCCCTATTACACGACCTCATTCAAACTCCGTGAGCTGTTGATAATGGCTTCTTCGTCTTCTTAAAGGCATTCTTGACTAACATCAACACCCTACGTCGAATCTGAACGATCACTGACGCTCACGAACGTTACAGCGCGTATTTACAGCAAACCTGCTTTGCATGTTCCGAGGGGCGCTACTAGTGCCACACGTATGCGCCGAGCGCGAAATTCGCATAGACGTCATCTCACAGATGTACTCTCACCGCCTACTTACTGTCGTTTATCTAACACAACCCCTTCTTGGTGTTGGGATTTTTTTTTCTGTCAGTGTATGTAGCTTGTTTATTATGTTAAACATGGCTCTACTGGTCTGCGGATAACGTTTCAAGTAATAATAATAATAATAATAACAATAATAACAATAAGTTTTATTCTTGCTGTTACATGTAGGATTTATGAATGTACATCAATGTTTTTGCATTATGGAGAACAGCAAGGGAGAATCAGGGGAAAGGCCTCAGAGGGTCCTCCAAGCAAGGCCTCCAAGCAAGCGCTACAAGTGGCCCGTAGCTGGCAACAGAAGCAAATTCAACACAAGGTGGAAGCAGCGGGAAAGCGCATGCGCAGAAGCAACACGTGCACAGGCTCTCGTGGTACTAGTTAGTTGAAGACGACGCCATCTCCGTTGTGTTATTAGGTGTACAAATAAGTTTTAAAGCGTTTTTTGTGTGACGTATACCGCTAATTTACATATCCGACATTCCCCCGCGTTGTTGTCATGTGACCGTAACTGGTCCAAAGTATAAAATGTGACACAAAAGTTTGCCCAACAGTCAGATGCACTTGCACATCGGTAGGTGAAAGATGGTAAGCGATACAGCATTTATTCGACACTGCACTCGTTATGAATTTCATCAAGGAAAAAGTGCTGCAAAAGCATGTGCATCGATCTGTTCTGTTCTGGGGAGAATATTGTATTGAAAAGCACGTGTGAGTTTTGGTTTAGACGGTTTAAAGCAGTTGATTTCGATGTTAGCGATCGAGAACGTAGCGGAAGGTTGCACATGAGGAACTGCAAGCATTGCTGGATGAAGATTCGTCTCACACGCAAAACGAACTAGCTGAACAACTGGGGATAACGCAACAAACCATTTCCAATCGTTTACGGGCAATGGAAAGGATTCAGAAGGAAGCAAAATGGGTGCCACATGACCTGAGCCAGAGGAACAAGGATGAGCGTGTCATGAGGTGCTTGAATCTGTTGAATAAACAAAACAGAAAGTCTTTCCTGTGGAAAATCGTTAGAGATGATGGAAAGTGGATATGGTACGACAATCCCAAACGCAAAAAACACTGGGTAGACCCAGGTGAAGCAACGACGTCGACATCGAAACCCAATATTCACTCCAAGAAAGTTCTGTTGTGCATCTGGTGGGATAAGATGGGCGTGCTATATTATGATTATGGAACAGGTTCATTATTATATTATGGAACAGGGTCAAACTGTTACTGCTGATCGCTACAAGCAACAGGTGCTGCGATTGAACCAGGAAATCTGTCTGAAACGTCCATTCACAGGCAAAGGATTGCGTCCCGTAAAATTACTGCATGACAACGCTAGGCCGCACGTCGCTAAATCGATCAAGGAAACGTTATTGACGCTTGGCTGGGAAGTTTTGGAGCACCCGGCGTATAGTTCCGACATAGCCCCTTCAGACGATGATTTGTTCCGATCGATGCAACATGGTTTGTCTGCTGTACGGTTCCGGACATATGACGAAGTGCAAAAATGAGTTGACGACTTCATCGCGTTACACGACGAGGTATTCTTCATGGCTGGAATCCGTCATCTGCCCGACCGATGGCGGAAGGTGATAGATAATGACGGCGCTTATTTTGATTCGTAAAGGTATTGTTGTTTTTTATCAAATTACATGTTGCGTTGTCTTAAAATGCTTTAAAACTTTTTTGTGCACTTAATATTTTCGTGGATGTTAAGAAAAAAAAAAAGCCATCCGTAAAGAGACGAATTAATTTCCTAATGAAATGCCGCGTCGGAGAAGATTGCCGTCGGAGGAAAGTTATATAAATTATTAATGAACTGTGAGAAATAGTCGATTACTCTCATGTATTTATAGAAGCTCATTTCGCAGCAAAAGTTCTGCACTAACACACGAAGAATTGAGAATATAAACAGCCATGAAACATACCCACTCTATTCCCATGAATAACAAGATATTCCGGACTTCAAACAGAAGTCCGGGAAAGACATTGAAAAATCGTTGGAACAAAAAATAAGAATTATCCGCGTACAAAATGGGTATTTTCATTACGAAATGATCAAGTATTTGAAAAGAAAAAAAAAAAAAAGAGAAACGCGCTATGTTAATGTAATGTACTTATCCATGGGTTGAATACACAAGATAGGATAAATTCGCTGCTAAGAATAACCGGAAGTAAAACAAAATATTTTTCCTATTTAGGGCAAATGTAGCTTCGGACCGTGGAAAAAAAGATACACAACGTTAAAAATGTAACAGAATGTGACATGAACGGGTAAATATATAATTAAACAATCGCCTTTCAAGATCACAAGGACAGCACAAAACTTTGGAAAACGTCTTTAAGTTGGTACACTCCTTGAAAGTGAGTGAAGTTCCCTTAAGGTAAATGAAAAAGTCGTTACGTTGGAAAAATAAATTTATGAATTATATAAAACGGACATTAATGAAAACTAACTCGCAATACTGTAAAATTAAAAAGAGAACCCTTCATTTCAGATCGCGCAGGAAAGAGGCTTACCTTAAAGTAAGCTCACGCACGTGGCAAACTAGTGTAGGGGCTAAGGCGTCCGTCATGGAACGAACGACTTCAGCAAGAAGTCGTTGTTCGATGCCAGCCGGATCCACCGGGTGTTTTTCCGGACTTGTTGAGGAAATTACCCCAGCTCTGTGACGTCATGCAGATGAGTTTCGTTGAGAAAGCAAGAGAAGTTGTGCCTTTGCGGAACTGTGGATGTCTTTTTTCTTTATGGCTACTACTAGTAAATTGGAGGACAAGATTCGGCAAGCCATCAGTTACGTCACGCGATTGCCGGATACCACTGTCAGAAAACTGGCGCACGATATTAGGCTAGCCATCATTCAGAGCGCGTGCTTGCAGGACCGTTTAAGGGTTGCTTGTGGCAGCCACTGCCTGTGATGGGGAACTGATTTCACTGTTCTCGCATATGACAACTGATGGGGTTGCCACCTGTTGGCCAGCTGCTGGAGTGAACTGCTGGCACATGTGGTGGCCGCAAGGACATTTTATTGACGGTTGGGCAGCGGCAACATAGTGCTGGGCCACTGCTGGAACTGCTGGATGCCAGTGCTGGCCCAGCAAGACTATTTTTGCTGGGCTTCAAAACAATTACAACGATCTCACAATCTATTAGAATTCTAACGAGAGCCCTGATACATCGTAAACATCAATCACTCTTTGTCAGTCTCGTTAACATACGTCACTCAACTTTTGACCTCAAGTCAGGTTGCCACAAAAACAAAGAAAATGTAGCGTTAAGATAAGAAAATGGTTAAGAAAAGTGAACCAACATTTATATAAAATAACAGGAACCCAAAAGGAAAATTAAATTAGAGTATACGTTACAATGTGAGCGGAGTGGGCTGTATAAATGAGGCAGATAAGCTCGTCGAGCATTAGTTAACGTTCGATTGAGAGTCGGAATGGGAAAAACTGGTGATTGGCTGGCTTTGGTCGTGGCATGACTGTTAGCACCAGACTGAAGGTTCAAGCATCTATACCAAACGGCTGCCTCCTTTCTCGCGCACAACTGTAGCAAGGGTTTATCATGAATGGTGCAACACGCAAGAAACTTACAGCAGTCGGCTATCCTGTAGACGAAAGCAACTGGTGGATCAGAATGCTCAAGGGAGACTGGCGACATAGTCGTTGGCTGATTTAGCCCATTCGTGGCATGACACGATACATGATACTTTCGGAGTTGACCCTTGTGTTGAATTCTGTAGTGATTTGCCGGGTTGTGGTCCGTCTCTTCGCTTGCACGATTACCGGCCGTCTCCTTTGACCCTTGTGATTCACCAGCTGTTCGTATACAGGACCACAGATTCCTGGTAATCTTTTGCGTGTCGCACCCTTCCCGGTAAGCCCTTGCTACTACTGTGCACGAAAAGCGCATAACTGTCGTCTGGGAAACGCTCGCACCTGCATGCCTAACGCTAACTACGGGGCGGGGACCGGAAAGTAATGTCGGATTTTGGGGGGCTGAGTTTGGGGAGCAGTTATGAGGTGTTTCTGTACGTTCAACTTAAAGTAAGTGTATGTACAAGTGAATGAACTATTCGCCTTCAACTTATGTAGGTGTTTTTGTCTTCCAGATTTGCAGAATAAAATGAGTGACATAAAACCAGAGGAGAGCCATGTTCGTCATTGTATGCTGTATGAATTTCACAAGGGGAACAATGCAACCGTGGCCATCAAACACATTTGCGCTGTTTATTCGAATGCGTTAAATGTCCGCAAGTGCCAGCGTTGGTTCGCCCAATTCAGGTCGGGCAAATTTGACCTCTTTGATGCCCCTCATGCAGGAAAGCCCATGGAGCTGGACAATGACCTGCTGCGTGTAGCCGTTGAAGCAGATCCTCGTCAAACCATTGATGAATTATCCCAACATCTTAATGTATCATGGTCTACTGTTCAAGAGCATCTGCAACAGATAGGGAAGGTCTATAGACAAGGAGTTTGGGTCCCACACTAACCTTTCACCTGACAACAAAGCCCAGTGTTCCACCATCTGACACTCTTTGCTAAACTCTTTCATAATGGTCTACTGTTCAAGAGCACCTGCAACATATAGGGAAGGTCTACAGACAAGGAGTTTGGGTCCCACACCAACTTTCACCTGACAACAAAGCCCAGCGTTCCACCATCTGACACTCTTTGCTAAACTCTTTCATCATGGTCTACTGTTCAAGAGCACCTGCAACATATAGGGAAGGTCTACAGACAAGGAGTTTGGGTCCCACACCAACCTTTCACCTGACAACAAAGCCCAGCGTTCCACCATCTGACACTCTTTGCTAAACTCTTTCATCATGGTCTACTGTTCAAGAGCACCTGCAACAGATAGGGAAGGTCTATAGACAAGGAGTTTGGGTCCCACACCAACCTTTCACCTGACAACAATGCCCAGCGTTCCACCATCTGCAACTCTTTTCTCAGCCGACAGGAAAAGGATCCATTTCTTCATCTATTTGTCACTGGAGATGAGAAGTGGGTTCTTTACTTGAACAACAAACGCAAAAACCAGTGGCTATCCCTAGGTCAGACACTAGTTCCTACGCCAACACCAGGCCTACACCCCAAAAAGGTTTTGCACTGTGTTTGGTGGACTACCGCTGGCACAGCTCACTTTGAGCTCTTGGAACCCGGACATACCGTAACGGCAGAACTTTATTGTCAACAGCTGGACCGTTTGAAGCGATCTCTTACTGTAAAACATACAGCACTGGTCAACAGAAAAGGTGTCATCCTCCAGCATGACAACGCGCGACCTCACACTGCGAGACGGACCCAGCAGACGAACAGAGATTTTGGCTGGAAAGTTCTGCCCATCCCCCTTATTCCCCTGATATTGCACCATCTGATTACTATTTGTTCAGATCTCTGCAGATCTTTCTTAATGGGAAAAGATTCTGCAATATTGATGATGTCAAAACGAGGCTCACGAACTTCTTTGCATCACAGCCAACGTCTTTTTATAAAGAACGGCATTGAAAGTTTAGTTTCACGATGGGCAAGTGCGATGGATAATGATGGCGATTATATCATTGATTAAGAAATAAATTTCTTCTGTTACAGTGTTTCTCTCCTTTTGCAAGAACGGCATTACTATCCGTTCTTCCCAATATCATGCCACTTTCAAAGACGCTCAGATCATTAATTTTGTCCATTTCAACCCTCAGTCGAATGCGTGCTAATGCTCTACGAGATGGGCTGCATACCGCACACGGAGCTCAAGTACCTTCTTTTGTGCTCGAGTGAGCCATTTATGTGGCGAGGACGGATGTACACTGAACAGCAATTGAATTAGAGATACCTGTCTAGTAGCGTGTAGCACCACCTTTTGCCCTGATGACCGCGGCGATTCGTCTCGGCATGGACTCGACAAGACACCGGAAGCGTTGGGAAGCCATAAGGATCCACGACCACTGAACAAACTCCCACAGTTCACAAAGATTTGATGAATGGGGGTCAGAGCCTCGCACATCTCTCTTGATGGCATCCCAGATATGCTCGATGGGAGTGAAGTCAGGTGACCTAGCTGGTCAAGAAAGCAAGGTCACGTCGGTGGAGTGTTCATCCAACCATTCGGATACAATTCGGGAACGATGGCACGGTGCATTGTCTTGTTGCAGGATGAGGTCCCCAGTGGGATGTTGAAGACGCACAAACGGGAGCAAATGGTCTTCCAGGATATCCCGGAAACGTTGACCTGTGAGGGACGATGTCACACGTACCAGGGGTCCCATTGCAGTCCACGTAAACAATCCCCAGCTTGAAGAGTACTCTGCTGGCAAGAAGGATCCATCGCTTCATGTGGTTTGCGCCGTATTCGTATCCTGCCATCCGCATGTACCAACGTGAATCTCGACTCATCAGTCCAGGCAACATTTTCCCACATGTCTAGGGTCCAGTGACGATGTTCCCACGCCCATGCTAATATTTGCACCCTGTGATGTGCGGTCAGCAGCGGTACCCTCGTGGAACTATGTCTTCTGTACCCCATAGCGAGGAGATGGTTCTGGATGGTGTGGCTGTTTACACGTTTTTGTGCACCAGCGTTAAATTGCCGAGAGATTTCTTGCACTCTGGCCCGTCTATCCGCTGTTACAATGCGAGCTAGCTGACGATGACCCCGCTCATCCACACGCTATTGTCCACGGCAGTTGGCCCTCGCAGGGATGGGTTTACCAGATTCGATGTACTCACGATGCACCCGTGACACAGTGGCTCGTGAAAATCCCAGTGCCTGCACGATTTCCGAGACGAAGTGACCCATTCGTCGGGCCCCGAGAATTTGCCCACGATCAAATGCGCTTAGATCCTTCGTCTTACCCATACTGCGTCCGATTCTTACTGATTCCCGTCGCATCACTCCTTATATTGTCGGATCACTGCATACGTCATGTCGTTTCCGTTTACAGGGCCGCGCCACATTGGCATAACGCCAGCTGTCTCTAATTCAATTGCTCTTCAGTGTACCTAATAAACTGGCATTTCAGTGTACATTATATTCGCTAAGTGAAGCAGATGCCAATCTTCAAGTTCCGTTCAGGAGACATAATTTATTCATGGGCCATCTCCGGTGACCATTAGCCAGAGGAGGGAGTTTCTGGCTAATAATCAGAGCTGAGCCGCCCCGGTCGCGCAGTGGTCTAAGGCGCTGGTCTCTGATCATTCGTCCGTAAGGGGTCCGGGTTCGAATCCCGTGAGGCATGGATGTTGTGTTTGTCTTACGGCACTGGCTCTCTCCCTTCCCTGGAACCAGTGACCCTAAATTAGGGACGGGCGACTGCTTATAGCCCATTGAGTTGCTCATGGTGGTCGTTAAACCTCCAATAAAAAAAGAAAATCATCAGAGCTGAGACCGGGTCACTGTCTCTGATGGATGGTGTACGTTGGCTCCTTCTCCTTCCCGGAGCTAATGGCCGGGCGACTGCTTATAGTCTTAAATGCTCAGAGTAGTAATTAAGTCCCGAGTGAAAACACATCAATGCTTTTTACATTTTAATTCTTATTTAGAAGTTTCAGTGTATAACACACGGACTCGCAACTACGAAACTGTACCGAAAATGTACACTGCTGTTAATAAAGGATATCTAAATTTATACATGTATTCACAGTGAAACTGAAAAATAATACGAAAGTTCAAAGTGTGGGCATAACTTTTTTAGTAAGCGACAGAAGTCGTTCAAATTTCACATGTTGGTAGAGTAACTCTTCCTCTGTACAAAAGGTGATACTCAAATAGTATCCATCACAAGCGATGTACTTGTGCCATCGTTGAACCCAACTCTCGAATCCTCTTTGAAAAAATTCAGGTGTGGACTGTTGTACTCACTTCTTCACAGCCACTTACACCTCATCTGTGTTATCAAATCGTTGTCTCCGGAGACTGTCCTTCATTGGACCGAACAGGTGGAAGTCAGAGGGCGCCAGATGTAGGTTGTTCGATGGATGGGGGACTACAGACCTGCCTAACTGGCTGATCGTCTGATTTGCGCTCAAAGATGTGTGTGGTCTCGCATTGTCATGGAGAATGTGGATCCTTTTCAGATTCTTGTTCGGTCTCTTCCTCCTTATGGCTTCTCTAAGCTTCTTGACTGTCTCAATGTACCGTTCGCTGGTCAAGGTACGGCCACGTTCCAGAAAATCGAGGAGAATGACACCCCTGTCATTCCAAAATACAGTCATCACGACTTTCTGTGTTGATCGCTGGCTCTTCAGGCCTTGGTGAAGAAGTGTGACGACATTCTATGGATTGATTCTTCGTTTCAGGATCGTAAAGATTCGACCACGTCTCATCCCCAGTCACCAGATCAGGAAAAAATGTGTCTTCATTGGCTTCAAACGCATCCAGCGTATCACAGCAGACTTCCACCCTTCTCTCCTTCAAATCAGGTGTCAACTGCCACTTTGCACTCAATTTCCGATACTCTAAGTTTTCCACCATCTTCTGTATGGCATTGTGACCACAGTCCAGTTGTGCACCAAGCTCACGGATTGTGACTCGTCCCTCCGCGCGAATCAATTCATTTACTCGCTGAAGATTCGTGTCAGGGGTCGCAGATGATGCGTGGTTTTTGTCTTCAATGCTGGTTTCCTCTTCTTTAAACTTCTTCATCCATCTGTGCACATTGCTCTTGTCAATGGTGTCATCTCCGTAAGCATTCCGTAGCCTTCTGTGGATGTCTGACAGCCTGCACCCTTCCTTCTTCAAGAACTCAATGACGGCACGTTGCTTCTGCTTGGAATCCATTATTTACCTGCAACGAAGGAGGAGGATTACTATAGAGGAAGAGTTACTCTACCAAAATGTTCAGTTTGAACGACCTCTGTCAGTTAATAAAAAAGTTATGCATTACTTTCGGTACATCCCTCGCATGCGTTGACAAGTAAGCCCTCTCATTACGCACGACATTTGCCTGAATATGCAACTGCTATACTTTACGCATTATTCCGAGGATATTAAAGAAGGGCGGACGACAAAGATTTACTCGAGTTTGGAGTAATATAAGTTAAATACACTATATTGACAAAAGCCACCGGATACCCCTTCAAAAGCAAATGAAGGGATCCGCTGCGTTGTTAAGATTCGCGGTACAGCTGCAAACGGTATAAAAACAAGCCTGCAGCTGACCGCGGTCATATCGCACTGTGAGGTTGAGTGAAAATGTCGCGGCGGGAGAAAACTGACTTTGAGAAAGGAAAGATTCTTGGATGTTACATTAGTGAGTTGTCCATAAGAGACACCCAGGGGCGTTTAAACATACCCAAGTCAACTGGTTTGGATGTACTGAACAAGTGGAAGACACATGGCGTGCCTGAAGCAGCAAATCGCGCCGGCAGATCAAAGAAAATCAGTGATAGAGGATGTCGAAGCCTCAGGAGAGTCGTTAAAGCTAATCGACGGAGTACTGCACAAGACCGCAGTGTACAGGTGAGTAAAAATGCTAGAACCTCGGTATGCACACGTACCATTCGCAGATAACTTCATTCCATGGGTTACTGTGGTCGTGCGGCTGCTCATAAGCCTTTCATCTCCACTCGGAATGCTACCCGCAGTTTAGCATGGTGTAAAGAACATTTTTCGTGGACCGTAAATCACTGGAAACTGGTCCCATGGACTGATGAATCCAGATACACCATCCATCAGTCTGATGGCCGTGTGAGGGTATGGCGGCAGCTGAGGGAACGCTATTTACCATAGTGTACTGTTCCTGCGATCAAGTTTGGAGCTGGCAGTGTTCTCGTATGGGGATGCTTTTCGTGGTATGGTCGCGGTCCCATTGGTTATCGTAGACAAACCTGTCAACCAGCACGTCTATCTCGATATTCTGGACATTTATGCCTTACCAACCCTGTGGCAATACTATGGACCCAAGCTTTGTTGGTACCAGCAGGATAATGCACCGAGCCAATAGAGCCAGGACTGTTGCGGCGTGGTTTGACGATAATTCCGTATCGTGCGTGGACTGGCCAGCACAGAGCCCTGATCTTAATCCCATAGATCACTTTTGGGATGAATTAGAGCGTTGCATAAGAAGTTTGGAACCAAGGCCTACTAGTAAGCAACAGTTAGCGGCAGCATTATGTACTGAACGGAAGCGCATATCTATCGCTGTGTTCCAAAACCTTGTCGAAAGCATGTCTCGAAGTGTCAGTGCATGCATTAAGGCCAAAGGTGGACCGACACCATACTAATGTATGTCAATAAACGCTATGTTGTGTTTCTCTTCTAGGTGTCCGGTGACTTTTGTCAATATAGTGTATTTAATTTGTAGCCTAAAACACAAGAAATCCTAACGGTAGGGTCCAATGAATGGAATAGAAATGTACTACACTTACGCTTATTATATTTACAACACGCAGCATTCCACAAAATTCGCGTTGAAGACACAACGGTTGAACTATACTACTGTTAGTAAAAATTGCAACACCATGAAGAACTGCTGGTATTAGCTTGAAACTGACGGTATTTTTACAACAGGTTGGGACGTGCAAATGATTAGAATGTCAGTGAAAATGTACATGCGGTTTCGGAGCAGCGCACTCTGTCCGATCTTGGGGATAAAGAGGTGGGTGGCTCAGACGAGGTGTTGCAATTAGTGAAGATTCGACATTGAGTCGAAAGGGTGTTTCTTGCGTCTTACTTGTTGCGATGAGAGAAGCTGGATTTTCCTACCGGGAAAATTCCACCCGTACAGTGACGCGAACGTGGCGTCAGTGGACACATGAGTTTCGAATGCACAGAAAAATCGCACGACTGCGCGGAATGACTGACTCTTTTATCGCATGACAGTGATCGATCGCACAGCGACATCCACAGTGTTATCTCAGCAGTGGAGCACTGTCACAGCTCAGGATTTGTTCTGCAGCACAGTTCGACGTCATCTGCTTAACAGTGGACTGGTCGCTAGTAGCCCATTGCTGCGCATTCATTTGACCCTCAACCATAGACGCCTCAGACTGTAATGGAGTCTCGAACACAGGCATTGGCGCGCTGATTGGCAACAAGTCATGCTTTCTGACGAGTCACGATTCAACTTGATGTACCGTTTTGGTCGCTTCGGTGTTCGAAGACATCCTGGTGATAGGCACCTTGCAGCGTCATACCGGCCCAACGTCAGGTGTCATGGTTTGGGCGTCCTTAGGTTCAGTTCGCGATCTCGCCTGACACGAATTGAGGGAACCCTCAACAGGCAGCGATACATTAGAGATGTTTTAGAGGCAGAGGTGATACCCTTTTTTCAGAGTTGCGGTGACGCTATATTCCAGCAGGTCAGTGCTAAGCCACATGTGGACCGGAATGTCCAAAACTTCTACCACGCGCCGCAGATTTTGCTTCTTTCCTGGCCTGCACGTTCGCCTGCACGTTCCTTGATAGGACATGTTCGGGCCGTCAAGCGCCTCCATCATTTACCATAAGTGAACTCTGTTATCAACTGGCCGTCAAGGGCCTCCACCATTAACCATAAGTGACTGGCGGTCAAGCAACTGTCCCGTCGTCAAGCGCCTCCGCCATTTACGAGAAGTGAACTCCGTTCTCAACTGGCCGTCAAGCGCCTCCACCATTTACCATAAGTGACTGGCCGTCAAGCACCTGTCCCGTCAAGTGCCTCCGCCATTTACCATAAGTGAACTCTGTTCTCAACTGACCGTCAAGCGCCTCCACCATTAACCATAAGTGACTGACCGTCAAGCAACTGTCCCGTCAAGTGGCTCCGCCATTTACCATAAGTGAACTCCGTTCTCAACTGGCCGTCAAGCGCCTCCACCATTTACCATAAGTGACTGGCCGTCAAGCAACTGTCCCGTCAAGTGCCTCCGCCATTTACCGTAAGTGAACTCTGTTCTCAACTGACCGTCAAGCGCCTCTACCATTTACCATAAGTGACTGGCCGTCAAGCAACTGTCCCGTCAAGCGCCTCCGCCATTTACCATAAGTGAGCTCCGTTCTCAACTGGCCGTCGAGCGCCTCCACCATGTACCATAAGTGATTGGCCGTCAAGCAACTGTCCCGTCAAGCGCCTCCGCCATTTACCATAAGTGAACTCTGTTCTGACATAAAAGCAGCCTTTGCAGGCTATTCCCCAGGCGGATAACAAATACCGCGTCCATTGAATGTCACACCGTGTAGAGGCTGCCATTGTTGCTCGAGGTGGCTTCACACGACACTCAGTTTTGAAGCGAAAACATCATGTATAGTTGTACAAATATAATCAATTATCTCCTGTAACATGAGGAATCTGTGATATAAATTTCATTTGATAGCGCGGTTTTTCTTGGTGTTGCAATTTTCACAAACAACGAACGTGGCAAGTTGATTATTCGTTTCACAATGAAAGAACAGGTGTTAATAACGAAAAAAATAATAATAAATGGTAGCACAACTCGTAAACTATAAGCTCACAAGGTTGATTAATGTATTATACACGGTCGGGTCATAATATTGTGACTACCAGCTAATATCCAGAGTAACCACCGTGTACAGCGCTGACAGCAGCTAGACGGGCTGGGAGTAACTCAGTTAGGTGCTGGAAGGTGTTCACAGGCATGTGGAGCCATGCTGACTGCATTGCATCTGAAAGCTGCTGGAGGGTGCGTGGTGGAGGATCCACAGAGCGAACAACACGATCGAGGTGGTCCCACAGATGCTCAATTGGGTTTAAGTCTGGGGAATCAGGGGGCCAAAGAAGTACTTTGAAGTCTTCATCGAGCTCTTCCAAGCACTCTCGGACATTTCTAGCTGTGCGACACGTCGCATTGTCGTTCTGGAAGATCCCATCCACCCCACGGAAGACAAGCAGCATGTATGAGTGTACGTGGTCTGCAAGGACGGATTTGTAACGAATTCAGTCCATAGTGCCTTCCACAGGTATGAGTGGACCCAGGGAATGCCACGAAAATATTCCCCAGACCATAACGCTGCGCCCACCAACTTGTGTTCTTCCAGCAGTGGTTGAAGAGTGTTTGTTCTCCGATGTCTCTCGCCTTATACGACAACGTCCATCCGTTCGATGAAGCAGATAATGTGACTCATCGGAGAAGGCATTCCTTTGCCAATCAGCGGAGGTCCAATTCCGATACTGCATTGCAAATGCAAGCCTTTTCTGCCGATGCACCGTATGCATTGGAGCTCCATACACAGCAGGGTTCGCTGAGCTGTCGTTTTTAGACACACTTCCGGTAGCCCCCTGGTTGTGTCGGCTAGTGAGTTGCTCCACTGTAGCGTGTCGATCGGCTCTCACGCACCTTCGAAGCCGACGTTCACCTCTCACATCAATGGCACGTGGTGAACCGCAGTTTCCACGTAGCTTATTAGCGATGGCGCCATTTCTCCAACCACGATACAGTTTAACCACAGCAGCACGCGAACAGTTCACAAACTG
Organism: Macrothele yani; assembly: GCA_039090855.1. Taxonomy (NCBI): domain Eukaryota; kingdom Metazoa; phylum Arthropoda; class Arachnida; order Araneae; family Macrothelidae; genus Macrothele; species Macrothele yani. The sequence goes on from CM076996.1 coordinate 125,945,372, forward strand.
CGCTGTTTCAGAAATGCTGCCAACCTTGGCCCGAAAGCCGATAATCATCCCTTTTTGCAAATTTGATAAATCGCTCCTTTTATCCATGGCACCAACGAGTGGTATATTTTCAGAATGCCTACAGCACACTTTATATACCCTCCAAGCAAGCTCACGACACGTACCTTCTTTCATTGGCTACGCGCTGTTAACCTCAAAAGTAGGAGGTGGTCACAATGGTGACCTAGTGTTTTAACATCAGATCATATGTAGAGGATTTTAGGAAGGGAGTGTCTGACCCCAGGTCTTAAACAACCCTTAGAAATAGGAAGCTAGGAGATATGGGCTAGAGTGCCCGATAGGAAAGTTACACGGAAGCGAGGTAGAAGACGCCCTTTTTTACTACCGGGGGAATGTGGTTACAATAATGTGACTCTACTGTTTTTTTTACAACATCCAACAGCCCACCCAAATCCCCTGAACTCTTGTTACAGTCTCTTTTATCATTTCCATATCGTAATTTTCCCCCTGGCTGATTAGCAGCGTTGTAAAACGTAACAAGGAAACTGTAACTAAGAAATAACGCAATTTCAGCAGTAAAGAAAACCTAAAGGAAAAGTAGATCTAAAAGTATGGGTCACAGCCGTGTTCAGGCATTTGATAGCTTCCGAATTTCTGAATCATTAGTTCCCACATTTTCTTCTTGGAGTAATTTCTCTTCAGTTCCCCATGTTGGTCAGTTCCAACGGTTAAGAATTTCGTTGGGATTTCCTTTTAAGTTTTCCTACCTTCTGTATATATATATATAAGTTTTACTAATATTATTTTTCAATACATCCGGATAACTAGTCACAGGATGATCAGTATTGGAGAAACTATGTTACAGATTGTTTGTTAGCAACTACAATGAGCGATTAATTTTGGAGCTACATAAGATTGTGTGACGTCTTGGTTTTGTACGCATGTTTAACATTTTTTAAACGTACGGAGCCTTAGAATGGAAATATGCAATACACAGTAAAGATCGCACAACTTCAGTACCTGATCAGTGAGACCAGAAATTCATTGTGAACTTAGAGCGCGGAAATAAAATTGGTGTAAGAAATTCAAGTTCAACGTTTAAAAGCTTATTAAAAATGAATTTAACTAACAAAGAGAATTTTTTTAGTATTTTCCAATTTATGATACTCAGAGATTCTAGCATTCCGATGGATATCGGTTTTAATTCAAAAATTCCTAAAGGGCATTCTAAATAGTTTCAAGGTTCGATATCTATCACAAGGAAATTATTCGCCCGTTTCCTCCGGGTGACAATTTGATTTCAACAAGAATGTCACGCCAGTTTAATACCTTCGAGTAGGACGAGGAACTTTCTGAATCTTCTATTTGAAAATCAATTACATTGACTTGAATTTTCACTAAGTGAAACTACTCCAGAAACAAGAACTCAACGCAGTTTCCGCGCGAGAAGATTGTGCTTGTAAAATGTTTTATAATAAAAGCGATCAGGTGAAAGAGAAAGAAAAGCCTGTTAAGAAATTTCTGGAAGGCAGTAACTTTAACTTGAAATCAATAGGCTTTCATTGTAAAGAATAAATTCTGCAATATCATCCATTATTTAAATTGATGAAATATCGACGAACCGTAACACGCATAAACAATTATTTTAAAAATTCAATGTATCTCAATCGGGTAGGGCCGGATTATTGGCACTAAATTGTGGCCTCTTTAAGAAAACTTTTCTTATAAGTTATTTCGCTGTCGAATATTTTTAGTGAAACATTATAAGGTTACCTTTGATGGGGGGAGCGGGTTGTGTTACCAGAAAGGAATCATTGTATCGCTATTATTACTATTAAAAAAATCACAGCTTATGTTTTTTGCATGTCTTTTGTAAAAAAAGATCGTGCTTATGTTATCGGTTTGTCCGTCCGTCCGTCTGTACCCACGATATCTCTGCAACTATTCGTCCGATTTGAAAAATTATTTTTGCATTGGTAAGCTCGAAATATGTGAATGATGATCCTTTATTTCATTTTTTTTACGATGTACAATTTCGCCGCTAGAGGGCGTAAATGCAGATGATGTCGAATTCAAAAAATACGTTTTATTCCACATATTTGCTTTAAACATCCTATTGAAAAAATTCTTTTATCTTTCCATTCCATTTATGTCGAAGAGTATTCTAGATATAGTTACTTTTTCAAATTACTCAAAGATTTTCCACTAGGGAGCGTAAAAGTAAATTACATTTTCCCCGATAACTCTTCTTCTAAAACTCCGATTTGAAATTTTTTTTCTTCAGCGCATACACCTCCTGATGGAAATTTTTTGTATATAATTTCTGATTTTTGGTAACGAATAGTTTCGCAACCAGGGGGCGTGAGTGTTAATTTTTGCTTCTGATGTATTTGCCATAAATCTGAGCTTCTAAAATATCGATTGAAAAAATTCTTTCGTGGACTGATGCCACTCACATTGATAAACCTTTTCTGAATATTTTCTTCTTAAAATATTTTAAAGTTTCTCCGCCAGGGAGCGTAGAAGTATATCTTATTTTTGTCAATATCTCTACTTCTAATAGTCCGATTCCAAAAATTCCTTCTTTGTTGGATAGTGTTTCCAGTGTGACATGTTTTTCATATAATTTCAGAATTTTTAAGTGATTCATAGACTTTCCGCTAGGGTGCGTAAAGATAAAATTGCTTTCCCCCTATATCTCTGCTTCTAAATCTCTAATTCAAAAAAAATCTTTCTGCACGGGATAGCTCCTGATGAGAAATCGTTTGCACGTAATTTCTAATTTTTGTAAAAAATGGTTTGGCCACCAGGTGGCGTAAGTCTTAATTTCCGCTTCTGATGTATTTGCAGCAAAATATGAGCTTCTAAAATCTCGATTGAAAAAAACGTCGTTTGTTGACCGATACTACTCATATCCACAAACCTTTTACGAACATTTTCTTCTTGAAATAATGCATGGTTTCTACGCCAGGGGGCGTAGATGCATATCTTATTTTTGTCAATATCTCTACTTCTAAGAGTCCGATTTGAAAAATTCCTTTTTTGTTGAATAGTGTTTCCGATGCGAAATGTTTTTCCTATCAATTCAAAATTTTCAAGTAAATCATAGACTTTCCGCTAGGGGACACAAAGGTAAATTGCGTTTTCTGCGTTATTTCTGCTCCTAAAACTCTGATTTGAAAAATTCTTCCTGTATCGCATACAAGACCTGATGGAAAATATTTTTCACGCAATTTCTAATGTTTGGTAAAGAACGTTTTGGCCACCAGGGGGCATAAGTGTTAATTCCGCTTCTGATGTATTTGTAGCAAAATCTGTGCTCCCGAAAATTTTTTTTTCTCTTGGACCGATACCGCTCATATGGATTAACCTTTTGAGAATGCTTTCTTCCTAAAATAATGCATGGTTTTCGAACCAGGGGACGTAAAGTCACATCTTATTTTTGTCGATATCTCTGTTTCAAATAAACCGATTTGAAAAATTATTTCTGTGTTGGAGAGCGTTTCCAGTGCGAAATGTTTCTCATATAAATTCATGTTTTTCTTAAAGCACAAGTGTGCAACCAGAGGGCGTAAGCTAACGATTCCCTTTACAGCAATATTTGAGGGATAAAAAACCTGATTGAAAAACTTCTTTCTTCCGTCAGATACTATTGTTTTCCATACCGGTTCCATTGTAGCTTTGATAAATTTAATTTGCGTCAGAACGGATTCAAAAGACGTGCTTATTACACCCGAAAATTCGGTGTCGTCTTTCTTGTTGTTATTGTTAACGCACATTCTGCTTTATCTGGCAAGCGGCATGTATATTAGTTGTGTTTGCATTTGTCTTACCTACCGAAATAAATCGCTTTTAACTAAAAATACTTTAAAGGCTAAGTTAAAAGTATGACAACCGTAGATCAGATCAGATTCAGCCCGTAGGTTCTCTATAGGATTAAGATCAGGGCTCTGTGCTGGCCAGTCCACACACGATACGGAATTATCATCAAACCACGCCGCAACAGTCCACGCCCAATACTGTACGTCTCCCTCTTATGTTTTCTTATGATAAATTAGAATAAAGCGATTTTGAAACCTTGCTTTACGGCTCGGTGCATTATCCTGCTGGCAACAACAAGGCTCGGTTCCATAGTATTGCCAAAGAGTTGGTATGGGATAATTGTCCAGAATATCGTGGTAGACATGCTAGTTAACAGGTTTGTCGACGATAACCAATGGGTCGGGACCATACCACGACCACCCCGCACCCACATACACACAAGTACACTGCCAGCTCCAAACTTGACCACAGGAACAATACACTGTGGTAAATAGCGTCCCCGGCTGGCGCCATACCCACACGCAGCCGTCAGACTGATGGATCGTGTGTCTGGATTCATCAGTCCATATGACCCGTTTCCATTGATCTACGGTCCACGATAAATGTTTTTTACACCATGCTAAACGACGAGTATCATTCCGAGTGGAGATGAAAGGCTTATGAGCAGCCTCACGACCACGGTAACCCATGGAATGAAGTTCTCTGCAAATTGTATCTGTACATATCGAGGTTCCAGCATTTTTACTCACCTGTACACTGAGGTCTTGTGCAGTACTCCGTCGATTAGCTGTAACGACACTCCTGAGGTTTCGACGTCCTCTATCACTGATTTTCTTTGGTCTGCCGGTACGTTTTGCTGCTTCACGCACGCTATGTGTATTCCACTTATTCAGTACATCCAGAACAATTGACTTTGGTATGTTTAAACGCCTCTCGGTTTCTCTTATGGACAGCCCACTAATATAACACCCAACAGTCTTTCCTTTCTCAAAATCAGTTCAGCGACACTTTTACTCAACCTCCAAGTGCGACATGATCGCGGTCAGCTGCAGGTTTGTTTTTTTACCGCTTGCAGCCGTACCGCGTATCTTAACAACACAGCGGATCCGTTCATTTGCTTTTGAAGAAATGTCCGGTGACTTTTGTCAATATAGTATATATTAGTTTACAACATTTATTCATTTTTCGATATAGTCGCTTAGGGACTGTAAACATTTATTGGAACGTGTGATTAACTTTTCCATACTTGTACAGAAAAAAGCCTCCTCCAGTTTGGTGCAACCAGTTAAGGAGCTCGCACACAATTTCCGAAATCCCAGCTGCTCATGAATGATGGAATGCACAGTCCCGTACGAAATATCGAACGTACAGACAATTTCCTTGATTTTGATAGTCGTGTTATCCCGTATCATGTCGTCAACATGCTCCGGAGTAATGGATATTGATGGTTTGATTTTGCGATATTCGTCCGTCAAACTTGTTCGATCTTTTCCAAATTGTTGGAACCTCTCTACAATGGGCAGGCGAGACATGGCGTTTCCCCCATATACAGCACAGATTTCACGATGGACGCCAGTGCAATTTAAGCGCTTAGCCCACAAAAATCGAATTGTTCCTTGCACTCCCAATTTGGAGTAAGTATCCAGTTCACGCGCCATTACGAACAGCCTCCTGCGCACGCCTTACGGAGTTACTGAACTAAAACACCTCCCGTCGGCAGCTATGGCGTACTGTCTACTTTTCTCTTAAGAACACACGGTATGACTGCAACCCCACTCCAGATGGCGCTAAGTGTAACTTACTTTTTGATTCACCTACGTAGCTGGGTAATATGTTTGTTTTATTTGATAACTGTTTCTGGTTCAAATTAATACTGCAACATGAACTTCACTATAAAGCATTCATCTGATTCGAAGATGTAGCTTAAAACCTGCTGAAATAAATGGCTTCACTATAAAGCTTATTGAATCATCTTAGCTGAATCCCAGATAGCTTGACCTCAACACAGTTGATACTTTACTAACAAGAATCAACCGAGAAAACATTATAAACCAAAATGGACAGAAATGATTCTTGCAAAATCAATCTTTTTATTCGTCCAGAAGAAGTAGTATGACAAAATACCACGCTCAATCAAGTAATTTAGTCGCAAAACATATGCAACAAGACACGATCCTCTCTCTTTCTGCAACACACAATACTGGGTTTGCTTCATACTTGATACTTCAACGGTTCACAACAATTTACAACGTCGGGCTCCGAAACAGAAGAATCGCAAAAATATCTCCAACGTTCGACAAACAAGTCAGACTCTAGAACAGGGAAGCGCAAACATTCAGTGAGAGCGTGAGCGACTGCTCAAGTCAGAGTGAATTCCTGAACATCTCAAATCAAATTGCTCGAACAAATCAAATCTCTCGATACAATTCAAAACAGCAGCTTTTATCATCAGCTTTCGCAAACGTCATTACACTCTGACCTTCGTCAGGTTGCTAAACAGAAATTCTCCGAGAGAGAAAATGTAGCGTTTAGGCTAACAAAATGCTTAACGAGAGTAAATCAAAATTTACATAAGAAGACAAGAACTGAAAAGTAAAGTTAAATTAAAGTATACGTCACAGAGTTTGAATGGGAAATGATTGCCCTAGAGTCTTAATTATGAATGAAAACTATCAACTTACACTGATTCTGACAAGCTGATTCCAAATTTGGACTTAAGTAATTTACACCACATGACAATGTCGGAAAGCACAACAATAATCAGTTATCGTAACTATTGGGTGTATGCAAAAGTTCTACCCGTTTTTGTAATAGATGCGAATTGCGATCGGAGTAGTTACGTCACAGATGATGCTGTGATGCCAAATTTTCGACCAATAAAGCGTGGAGCAGTAGAGCATATAGAGGAACTAGGTTTGTTCGAATAAGTCATTCGTAACGGAAATCACGAGCGGTGTAACATGGCATGCGATAAGGAGCACATTAGACTTTGTTTACTGTACGAGTTCGATAAAAGCAGTACTGAAGCCACGTTCATTCGTGGTTTCTGACGAGAATGTGGACCAAGTCGTAACAAATGACTCACATCCAACAGTTCAGGAATTAGCGGAAACGTTATAGGTACACAGAACAACAGTCGAAAGGCGGATGCATGCGCTTGGGTTCATCACCAAGTTCAATAACTGGGTTCCGCACCCGCTTTCTGCAAAACAACGAGAGGAGAGAATCCGTACCTGTGTTTCTTTGCTTTCTCGTCACAGAAATGAATCGTTTTGAGGACGAATTGTAACGGGTGATGAGAAATGGGTACTGTACCGTAATGTAAAGCGCCGACGGACTGTGTGTCAAGGTGCGGAGCCTGCTCCATCGATCTCAAAAGGAGGACTGCATCCTATAAAGGTTTTCTTGAGTGTTTGGTGGGATGTCCAGGGAATAATCCACTGGGAGATGTTGGCACCTAACCGAACGATAAATGCTGACCTCTACTGCCAACAGTTGGACAGATTGCGAGGACAACTGACATCGAAGCGGCTAGCACTCGTCGATCGCAAAGGCGTGATCCTTTATCATGATAACGCCAGACCTCATGCTGCTTTAATCACTCGGCAAAAATGACTGGACTTTGGTTGGGAAGTGTTACCTTATCAGGCGCATTTCCCCTGACCTGGCACCTACGAACTATAACCTTTTTCGATCGTTACAGAACGCATTCACTCTCCAAACCTTCGATGATGTGAAAACGGCATTACATGACTTTTTTGAGTCTAAAACACAGGAGCTGTTCCGGCGTGGGATTCACCTACTCATAGACAGATGGCAAGAGGTCATACAGAGTGATGACAATTATGTGAAATCCTAGGTACGTTATTTGTTGTGTTCTCCTCCGTTCTTTGTAGCCTAGAAAGGCTAGTAGAACTTATGCACACACCCCACACCCAATAGCAAGATTTTGGGGTCCTCTAAGTATCTGCTTTGAAATTTTAGCTGCGTGTTTGAAAGGATTCAAAACACATGCTCATTACAGCTGAATATCCGGTGTCATCTTTCTTACTTTTCTCCTGGTGGCAATAGGTTTGATGTTTATGGCTCATGGTGTTGAATAGATGAACACGAAGTTTGAAACTTGCTTAATCCAGAAGACCACTGGAAGCTTTTATTTATGGGTTATCCATTGGTTAATATGATTTTAATGCTACTCTTAATGTTGTTTAAAAAACACTTTCAAAGGGCGAAATATTTCATAAGCATTTCCTCAATGTGATATGTGATGATGTGCTTTACAGTTATGACATGCCTTCGATGAATATAGCAAAGGCATCTTGCGGGTATGGCGAAACCATTTGCGTCGGCTAATTTTTCAAACTAAATTACCTAAATCATTATTCTCTACATGAACGAAAGATCTGGAAAGTGGAGACGCTGACGGAAGATACTTCCTAATTACCCTGCACTTGTTTTTTGCGGCAGAGGACACCCACAGATTTCAGCGCCCTTCATTAACATATAACAATGAGCTGGTGAATACAATGAGAAACTGATGAAAAGAAAGATTGGAAAGAAGGCATACTACAACTTTTTTTCCCCTTCTTTCGTTGATTACTTTTAAAAGCGTTTTGAAAAAAAAAGAGAAAGAAAGAAAGAGAGAAGGATCCATCGTGTTTGATTATTATCAACTTTGAAGGCATTGTAATGTGAAACGCAAGCGAATTTCTCCATCTTTCATTCAAAACTTTAGCAAAACTTTTTTTGTTTTAAAGAGATAATAATTTGATTTTTCTCTAGTGTGACGTGCTCCAAATGAAATGAGGAAATATTTAAAAGTTTTATTTTCTCACCTTTTAATATTAAAAACACGCGCAACACTGAAATATATGAAAAAGATTCCTGAACTACATTACAACAATAAACAAGGTTTTGTCACCTAATACACTGGTGTGCTAAAATTAAGGACGAAGAGGAGAAATTAGCATAACAGCGGAACGAGCAGGCAGAACGGACCGAAAGGCCACTGAGGAAATAGACTAGGGTCCGGTACTGTAGGGAATGCGCATATATGCAACATGACCCGGGGGGGGGTGTCGGAAGGGTATAAAGCACACGGGCGGTGTACGCTTAGCAATTCGGTGAAAGCTATTGCACGGTGTACATCGGTTTGAACGACGTCGAGTTGCTGCCACCGTGTGATATGGCCAACAGGCAATCCAGTAGACGACATCTGGATGACTTTACCCGAGGTCGGGAAGTTGGGAAAAGGTCGCAGTGTGACTGATGTGGCCGAGGAGTTCGGGATCGCTCACAGCATCGTTTCACGAGCTTGGAGAGCATTTCAAACGACAGGAACAGCTGTCCGAGGGTTTAGCAGTGGTCGTCCACGAGCAACCACGGCGGCGGACGACCGGTATATTGTCCTACAGGCGAGAAGAGATAGACGGCAGACAGCGGGAGAAATCGCAAGGCACATGCAACAGACAACTGGACGTCCGTTATCGCGTTTTACCATGGCCAGGAGGCTACACAAAGGTGGTCTATTTGCACGACGACCAGTACAGTGTGTGCCATTAACGCCTGTTCATCGGAGACGGCGGTTTCTGTGGTGCCAGGAACACAATAACTGGACACATCAGCAATGTAGTCGAGTTCTCTTTACGGATGAGAGCCGATTTAGTCTGACGAGCGATTCTGGACGTATACACATCTGGAGAGAGCAGGGAACACGCAATCACACCTCCAGCATCATCGAAAAGGACCAGGTTGGAGGTGGCGGAGTTCTCGTTTGGGGCGGTATAATGATTGGTAGCCGTACTGACCTCCACATCTTCCAAAGAGGTTCAGTCACTGGTGTCCGCTATTGTACCGAGGTTCTCCTGCCTCACGTGCGTCTGTTTAGAGGTTCTGTGGGTCCTGAGTTCCTCTTCATGGACGACAACGCAACACCTCATCGTACAGTGGCTGCCGCAGAGCTATTGGAGAGTGAAGATATTCAACGCATGGATTGGCCCGCAAGGTCCCCACCGAACACGTGTGGGACCTTCTCGGGAGACGCTTGGCAGCACGTCACCAGCCGCCAGCAACGATTCCGCGGCTGCGATTGGCGCTACAAGAGCAATGGGCAGCGATGCCTCAGCAGCTCCTTGACAACCTCGTTCCCAGAATGGACAGACGTTGTAATTCCTGCAACGCAGTCAGGGGTGATCATATCCCCTACTAAAGACTGGATTTTTCTTGGCAGCCGCCTGTCACATGGACGTTTCTGTCTTCTGTTCAGCTGTGCTCGAAGCTACCTTTTTAATAAAGTGCCTTTGTATCCTTTGGATTCCTTGTTTGGACGGTTTTGCTCACTTGTCTCATATTCTTACTTCTTGGGGATCTTATGCTATGATTTGAGTCAATGTGGAGCACTTCTGCACGACGTTATATTCGAAAAACCGTCTCGTCCTTAATTTTTGCACGCCAGTGTATATAAATATGTAATGTTTGTTTATTTGTCCTCTATGCAAATCTACAGTTTTCAATTTAGAACCACAAAATTTGGTATACTATCATATAGTACTGTAACTTAGATCATAGATGGTTTTTGGAAGGAGTCGGAGCCCGGGGTCAAAAAGCCCCCATACAAAATTTTCGTAAAAAGCAGGAATCTTAACTTTTTTATTTTGAATTGCTATACTATCTCACAGTACTCTAACATAGACCGTAGACGGTTTTTGGAAGGAGTCGGAGCCCGGGGTCAAGGGGCCCCCATTTCGTAAAAAGTTCCATTTTTTACTTTTTCATCTTAAACTCGAATTCATTGTTTGTTTCTTTGTCATCTATGCAAATCTACAGTTTTCAATTTTGAACCACCAAATTTGATGTATTATCTCATGGTACTATAACTTAGACCGTAGAGGATTTTGGGAAGGAGTCGAAGCCCGGGGTTAAGCGGCCCCCATACAAAATTTTCGTAAAAAATTCAATTTTTTTACTTTTTTATTTTGAATTCGAATTTAATACTTTTTATTGTGATAAGTGCAAGTATTGATTTTTTTTTTTTTGCGACAAGTGCTTTCCAGTGAAGAACTGCAACACAATTTAGCATCGAAACTGAAGGTAAGTAAACAACAAAAATGAAACGGAAAAACTAAAAATACTGTGGGCCTAAAGCCTCTACAGGGAATAAAATTCAAATTCAATGAAGAAATGAAACACAGTATTAGGTAGGATTCATGCCGTAAAAACTCAATCGTTTTCATTTGATTTGTACAAAATTTAGATAGTGATTTGTCACCAAATTCTCCCGAGCAATGCCAGGCAATTCAGCAAATTGCGCTATAGAAACTGATTTAAAATTTGCTTACACACTCATGAAGTTTGAATGAACAGAGGAAAATCAAGATGTTATTCCTTTATTTAGGATACATAGAGGTAGTGGACAAAATTATGGAAACACATTAATGACATTTCTATAGGAAGTGGTGGATTTTAACACAATCGAGTCATTGGCTCAACCGCTCCAGAGCTTAAAGGGAAGAAAGAGACTGAGAAAATATACAGTAAAAATGTTTTGAGTAACATCTCTCTTAAAATTCTTCATATTTTGATTTATCGTCCTGAAGTTGTTTTAAGCCACAAACAGACAATAATCTTACTACGTGTATCACAGAAGTCAATAATGAAAAATTCATGCAAGTTTTGTTATTCAACCCTTCAAATATTTAGAAAAAAAAGCCTTTTAACTCTTCTAAGATTTAGAAATATTTATGCCAAGAATTATTTCTGAGAATGCCAATGCTAAGGGCAAATCAGAAAGAACACTTCGAAAACTGAGTTTACAAAAATTCTTCGTGAAGTTCCATCAGAGAAAAGACAATTATATCAGTGGAAAGCATTGGAGTGTAATAGGTTTAGGTATCACAATATATACAGTATATATATATAAATACACTATATTGACAAAAGTCACCGGACACCTAGAAGGGAAACACAACATGCCGCCCCGGTGGCGATGGCCTCTGATCATTCGTCCGAACGGGGTCCGGGTTCGAATCCCGGTGAGGCATGGATATTGTGTTTGTCTTACGGCACTGGCTCTCCCCCTTCCCTGGAACCAGTGACCCTAAATTAGGGACGGGCGACTGCTTATAGCCCATTGAGTTGCTCCCGGTGGTCGTTAAAATTCCAATAAAAAAAATAAAAAAAAAGAAACACAACATAGCATTTATTGACATACATTAGTACGGTGTTGGTAAACCTTTGGCGTTAATGCATGCACTGACACTTCGAGGCATACTTTCGACAAGGTTTTGGAACACAGCGATAAGTATGCGCTTCCATTCAGTACATTATGCTGTCGCTAACTGTTGCTTAGTAGTAGGCCTTGGTTCCAAACTTCTTATGCGGCGCTCTAATTCATTCCATAGGTGCTCTATGGAATTAAGATCAGGGCTCTGTGCTGGCCAGTCCACACACGATACGGAATTATCGTCAAACCACGCCGTAGCAGTCCTTGCTTTATGGGACGTAAGTCGTGTCTGTTTTGAGCTCCGTGTTTCGCCGTCTACTGAGTGTGTTTTGTGTGCTCTGTCGTTTAACTTTTGTGCGTGCCTTCAAGACGAAGGTTGTATCTTTCATTTAAGACATCTCCCGAGTCTGTGAGTACTATTTTCAATTAGCTATCAGCACTTTATTTTCTCGACCAGTTGGTCGTTTTTACTAAGTTAGGCCTCGCCATCGGCGATGGCGACTGCTGATAAGAGCAGAATTCCCGCTCTCGTCACAGCTTCTCCTACTACGTCGATCCTTATCTCTGACGGAGCAAACCAATCAGCGTCCGTCCTTGATGATAGGGAATATCGTCCTCCTCCTGATGCCTATTGCTCTTCTTCTTCTACGCTTCAACTCTCTGACTCCACCACCCCTCCTGGTGGTGAGGCTATGACGTTCGTTCCTGATGCTACCGATGACGTAATGGATATCTCTGAGGGCGTTGCTTATCTGCCCTCGGTAGCCTTGCCCAGCGTTGTGTCAGCTCCTTCATCCAGCGCTGCACCTCTGCCTTCCAATGGAGGATTGCCTTCCCGCTCTTATTCTAGCGTTACCTCAGGTGCGTCCCTACCGACGCAATCGACTCGCCTTCCCCTTGCAGATGCCCATGTCCAGATACATGGTGACTCACTTCAATTGGACGTTCCGCACTTCTCACCCGCTGCGCAGGAACTTCACTCCACCCGCGAGTTGGGAGGGTGCCTAGATGCTCTTCCGAATACACCGCTGAAAGTCTATTGTGATACGCTCCTTGCTTTTCTTCCAGCCGGAGCCATTACTCACCTCACCCGCCGGCCGCGGACGGTGATTGTTTATTTCACATCCAAAGAGCATGCAGACACGCTTCTAAACTTTGGTCTTGACCTGGGAGACCACCACCTGGAAGCTGAACTGATTTCCAGGCGCCCTGTTCAGGTCTCCTTGCATCCGGTGCCCCGAAATCTCGGATGCGATGATATGTACTGCACTTAGTAAGTGTGGTAAGATTGTTGGTCCTGTTATCACACATTCAGCTGCGCCCAAGGATCCTGCAAATAAGAATGTTCGTAGTTTTCGCCGGAGTGTTCGACTCATCTTTCCATCAGAGGAGCATCTCCGTAAGTTCCCACGGATTCTAAACGTCCGATGTGGGCAGCTCTCCTACAGAATTGACATGCTAACATCAGAACACTGTGCTAATTGCAAAGAACTTGGGCATCAGCGTGCTCGATGCCCCAACAACCAGTATCCAGCTCCCACGGCTTCTACAGTGCCTACCGCCTCTAAGCAGCATCCTGCTACATCTCGCTCTCGACCTGCACCGTCTTCAAATGTGCCAACTGCCCCAGGGCCGAGTTACACAAAAAGTATATCTACAGCCTCTCGTCCACGAGCGTCTTTTGATGCTGATCTTACCTCCCACCTTCAATTTCCAGTGCTCACCTCACCTATTACTCCTCATCCCGTGGCAACATCGGGAGACTTCACCGCTGGTTTCCCACCAGTCTTCACTGTTGGTGTCTCCGAGTGTGACGGCGGTGCCGATAACTCCTCTGACTCTGCGTCAGCTTCCCGAGCATCGTCGCTCCCTGGAAAACGAATTTCTGGCACTCGTACAGGTACCCGACGTAAGAGGAAGAAGAAGAAATCTTCCTCTGCGGATGGGCAACCGTTCCGTACTACCAAATCTTCAGGAGATATCTCTCCCTCTCCTGCGCCAACAGAAATTGAAAGGGACACTGATGATGATGGGTCTCCACCTTCGTTTGAGGTCTTTTCAAGTGTTCTCCAAATGTGGTGCTCCTTCAGAACCTCTCAATCTTGGAGATTACTATCAGTTTTGCACCCACACCACGAACCTGGAGTCGACGTATGACTACCTCCGAGAGCGCGAAGACATTCTTCCCGCGCTGCTCCTGCAAGCCGGATGCATTGCTAAGTACCTTCGTGGGTTTGTTCATGACCCCATGCACCACTCATGGACCCTTGGCTGCGTAAACCGATTACAACAACTCCTGAAAGTTGCTCCGCGACTCCTCCAACCAACGACTGACCAGTCCATTCAAGGTCACGACCCCAATTGCAGAGGGTTCGCTAGCTCCCTAGCGAATGCTCTTGTTATGGAAGACCTCTCGCTCCCTCGGGGCCGATCTGTTACTACTACAAGAAACAAACTGCCATTCCTCCACTCTGTTTACTCGCTGGCGTGCTAGCGATTATGTGTTCCATCATGCTTTCCGCTACTCATCTCATGGTGGACTTGCTATCGGAATACATCAACATTTCCGATCCACCCTCACTGCACTCTCAGTGCAGAACTTATGCCGAGATTTACTCCAGCAAGTCTCCTTCACAGTTGGCGGAGCTCGATTTCACATCTTTAATGTGTATATTCCATGCACCTCTATTCATTTATCCATCTTGTTCACCAAACTCCGTAAAGCTCTCTCGAAAGTCTCACCTTCGGATCGTGTGCTCTTGGGTGGAGACTTCAATTGCACCCTTGACCCGGCTCTGGATCGCTCTCCTCGTCACGAGAGCGTCGGACGGATCTCGTCGCACTACTCCATGACCTTGTTGCTGATTTCTCCTTCACCGATGCTTATAGGCGCCTTCATCCACAAGAGACCTCACACACGTGGCGCTCGTCTGGGAGTCAGCTTCCATCAACTGCACGCTTGGATCGGGTTTACGTTTCCACACCGCTTCTTGCGTCTATTACCGAGTTGCAACATCAACCTACTGCTTCCTCAGACCACTGCACGGTCACCCTCACAGTGTTTGTTGCGGCGTCACTCCCTCGGACTGTTCGTCCGTGGACATTTGACTCAATCTCCTCACTGATCCTGAATTTTGTGCCTCTGTCCGTTCTTTTCGCTGCTCGTCGCGCAGGGTTGCATTCCGCACCCTGTACCTTGACGTATTGGCTTCGTGTCAAGCATCAGCTCCTCTTACATATCAAGCAACTTTCCTTCACCATGAAGACTTCTAGTCAGATGCGCCTCGATCACGCCAGGCAGATGCTCACACTGATTGGGTTATCAGATCCGCTTTTTCCAGCATATCAGGCGGAGCTCCAGGCTTTGCTGAAACCTCTTGCGCAGCAAGCACTTTTACGTCTGCGCATTAAACATCTCAATCCGGAGGAATGCACCTATGATTTTCTAACATCAATGGAATCTGCACGTAAGTCTTCTACCTCGCTTCGTCATCTTCGCCTCCTCCTCTGGCGAAATCACATCCGATTCGGCAGCGATTTGCTCTCACGTTCGTCAGTTCTATACCACCAAGTTCAGTGAAACTCCTCCCCCTTCTCCCTCTGCTCTCCCCCATCTTCTCAATAACCTACCACAAGTTCCGTCTCATCTTGCTCACACCCTGTCTCTTGCACCCACATCCACGGAGGTGTCAGACACCTTCTCTTCCCTTAACCCCCATGCCGCTCCGGGTCCGGACGGCCTCTCTTTTCCTTTTTACCGTGCGTTCTTGCCTCTTTTGTTGCCTTTTCTCCTCTCCGCTTTTTCTGCTGCATTTAACTGCTCCCCCCTCCCGAGGAGTTTCACGGACGCACATGTGGTCCTATTTCCCAAGAAGGGTGACCCTCTTGACTTGGGAAATTGGCGCCCCATTTCTCTTCTCAATCAAGATTATAAACTCTATACTAAGCTTCTTTCCCGTCGACTAAACTCTATCCTCCCTCACATCCTTGCTGACTCTCAAACCTATACTGTTCCTGGCCGTTCTCTTTCCTCCAATGTTCAACTTCTTCGCGATCTCATTCATCTTGCCAAGACTCATTCTGAACCTCTTGCTCTCCTTTCCTTAGACCTCCGTTCCGCTTTCGATAATATCTCACACGCCTATTTAACACAAACCCTGCTACACTTTGGCTTTCCTCCACAATTTGTCTCCGTTCTTCTCTCCTCTACCGGGACGCCGTTTTCCATGTCAAGACGGCATCTTTTCTCACAGCACATGTTCCCTTCAAGCGGGGAGTTCGTCAGGCTGCCCGCTTTCTGGTCAACTGTTTGCGATTGCCGCCGAGCCTTTTCTACGCTCTCTGCAAACATCTCTTCTAGCACAACTTCCACCACCAGTTGCCAGCTCACGGCATCACTCAGTCATTTACTCTGCTTATGCAGATGACATCACCGTCTGCATTCGTAGCGACTCACAGTTCCAACTGCTTCGTCGTTTGTTCTCCGTATATGCTTCATGTTCTGCAGCTGAACTGAATACTTCTAAGAGCACTGGATTGTGGTGCGGGTCGTGGTCCAATCGCTTGGATGCTCCATGGGGGGCCACATGGTCATCCACTACCCAACGCTTCCTGGGTGTGCACTTAGGCGCACCACAAGCTACATCCAGTGCAACTCGCTCGGAACTCCATCCTCGCCTCCTCCGCACAGCTGCATTCTGGTGTCGTGCGCAGTTCTGTACGTCCTACTACCAGCGTGCAAATCTCACCAGGACATACCTTCTGTCCATCTGCAAGCATTCTTGGATTGCATCTACGACCCCGCTTTTCTGTCTCCAGGAGGTTACACGCTGCCTTACTCGAGTAATGTGGGCGGGTCATCACTGGATTAACGTCCACAAGCTCTGTGCTCCTCCCTCCTATGGTGGTGCTGGCTCACCTGATGTCCTGCTGTGCTACAAAGCAAGCCGAGTGATCAACTTCATTCACCTTTCACGGCTCCAGTGGCTTCCGCAGTTCAGGTACGTGACGTTCTTGCCTCCTTGCGTAACCCACATTTTCTTTTCTTTCTTTAGTTCTCATGGATTGCTGTCCTTTCCCCCCTCCAAACTCCCACCTGCATATTCTGAAGCCCTCACTCACCTTCGCTCTCTCCCCTCATTCGCTCCCTTCCCTCTTCAACTCTAGAGCTTCTTTCTGAACCCCTCTTCTTCAACTCCCTTGTTCATCCCCCCCATCTCCCCTGTTTTTCATTCCCCTCTTGGCTCCGAGCAGGTGTAGTAACTGTACAAGACCTCACTAACTCGGATCTATCCTGGCGCCCTCTCTCTGGCCTCCCCCCTGCTATTCTCTCGTCCCCATCCGCCCATTTGGTCTATGACTCTCTGCTAACTGCACTTCTTT
Organism: Macrothele yani; assembly: GCA_039090855.1. NCBI lineage: Eukaryota > Metazoa > Arthropoda > Arachnida > Araneae > Macrothelidae > Macrothele > Macrothele yani. The sequence goes on from CM076996.1 coordinate 125,962,797, forward strand.
CGCTTTTCCCTGATCTTGTCTCCCCCACCGGTCTCGTCTCTGTCTTTTCTGCCCTCTTCCGCTGCCGTTTTTCCTCCGACTCACAAACTCGGTTCTTCCTCTCTCCTCTCTCTCCTCTAAATCTCTTTATCGTTTTCTAGTGCACCCTTGCCACCCCTTCACCGCTTTCTATTCTGGAGGTTCCCCCTGCTTCTCTTCCTCTTGTCTGGGCCGCTGCCCGCTCACCCTTATCTGCCCCTCTTGAAATTAATACCCACTGGCTCTTTTTGCATAATCGCCTCCCTGTTCCGTATTTTCTCTTTCGCATGTCTCTTCTCTCCTCCCTCTCTGCTCCTTCTGCGCACAGGAGGCAGACGTTTCTCACGTCTACCTTTACTGTCCCATCCTGATGCCTCTCCTCCACCAGGCTTTCCGGATTGCCAGTCGCTCTTGTTCTCAAGATCTTCCGTTCACTTCCTACAGACATCTTCTTCTGCGGGCTCATCCACCTACAACTCTTCCTTCAGTATGTGCCTATCTTTTCGTGCTGGTTAAACACGTTATTTACGTATACCTTCAACAACTCCGCAGCATTTCCTCGCCGGTCTCTTTACACCAGGCCAGCGCAGCACTTTTGTGCCATTTTCAAGATCGATTGCTTTCTCGACTCCGCCTGGAGTACCAGTCGGCTTCTTCCAGTCGTCGAGAAGCCACCTTCTATGCTACCTGGGCGCCGGCCGCTCCATGGTTTGCGATTGATTCTGGACTGCTACACCTATCAGAACCCTAGGACATTCTACACCTCCTTTGCTGAGTTCCGTGTGGCACCCTGGTGGCCCTCCTCCACTCTACGACTCGTGCAATCCACACTACCGTTGAATTGTGAATGCTAATGCCATCTCAGTGTATTTTCATGCTTACTCGTGTACATTACTTACTTTCACCCCGCCTGTATTATGTTGCTTTGGTGCCCTCGTTAAATAACTTGCACAATTGTGCACGCTGTGTTTTTATCTCATGTATGTAATGTTTTACCTTCACGGCGGTGTTTGTGCTGTTCTTTTTCTAATTGTGTACTATTGTTTCGCCTGTGTTATCCTGTAAATCATGCCCAGCCAATGTCATGTGACACGATGTGTTTCTCTTTGTCACTTCTGCAATTTTTTTATTCAATAAGCTTTGCTTGCAGCATTTTGTTATTCATCCCCATTGTCATTGCAATGTATATACCATCATGTTTTTAACAGTTTTGTATTATTTCCCAGTGAGATGCCCAATACTGTACGTCTCCTCTTATGTTTTCTTATGATAAATTAGAATAAAGCGATTTTGAAACCTAGCTTTATGGCTCGGTGCATTATCCTGCTGGTACCAACAAGGCTCGGTTCCGTAGTATTGCCACAGAGTTGGTAGGACATAATTGTCCAGAATATCGAGGTAGACGTGCTGGTTAACAACAGGTTTGTCCACGATAACCAATGGGCCGGGACGATACCACGAAAAACACTTTCTCAGGAGTACACTGCCAGCTCCAAACGTGACCGTAGGAACAGTAGACTGTAGAAAAAAGCGTTCCCCGGCTGCCGCCATGCCCACATACGGCCATCAGACTCATGGATCGTGTATCTGGATTCATCAGTCTATAGGAGCCGTTTCCATTGATCTACGGTCCACGATAAATGTTCTTTACATCATGATAAACGACGAGTAGCATTCCGAGTGGAGATGAAAAGCTTATGAGCAGCCGCACGACCACGGTAACCCATGGAATGTAGTTCTCTGCGAATGGTACGTGTACATACCAAGGTTACAGCATTTTTACTCACTTTTACACTGAGGTCTTGTGCAGTACTCCGTCGATTAGATGTAACGAATCTCCTGAGGCTTCGAGGTCCTCTATCACTGATTTTTTTGGTCTGCCGGTACGTTTTGCTGTTTCAGGCACGCCCTGTGTCTTCCACTTCTTCAGTACATCCAAAACAGTTGACTTGGGTATGTTTAAACGCCTCTCGGTTTCTCTTATGGACAACCCACTAATATAACACCAAAGAATCTTTCCTTTCTGAAAGTCAGTTCTCTCCCGCCGCGACATTTTCACTCAACCTCACAGTGCGATATGATCGTGGTCAGCTGCAGGCTTGTTTTTATATCTATTGCAGCTATACCGCGCATGGTAACAACGCTGCAAATCCGTTCATTTGCTTTTGAAGGGGTGCCCGGTGACTTTTGTCAATATAGTGTATATATATATATATATTCCACAACTTAAATCTTGGCCCTCAGTCTCCGGCAGCTGGAATGTACCTGGCCAAGGCAGCGGCCAGTGCGACATGAAGGCAGAGGGTGCTAAGAATCCCCGGAGGACCGGACTAGGCTGCCATCTGATGCTGACCTTGGCAACGTACAATGGACGCTCCCTATCTTCTGATTCAAGGCTTCTTGAATTGGAAGAGGAATTACAAAGGATCAAGTGGGACATCGTGGGGCTAAGTGAGGTAAGGAGAAAAGGAGAAGATCTCATGGAACTGAAAAGTGGACATCTCTTTCTACTATCGTGGGACAGATACTGGCAGAACTAGTGGTGTTGGATTTATAATAAACAAGAAACTGAAGGATAAAGTTGTAGAAGTTGAAAGTTCCTCTGACAGAGCTGCACGACTTGTTATCCAACTCTCGAAAAGATACCAGGCTCAGATTATTCAAACTTATGCACCCACCACAAGTCATCCTGAAGAAGAAATTGAAGAATTTTATGAGGAAATTTGTCATCTAAATAATAAAGGTAAGCAGCACTTGAAAATAATTATGGGAGATTTCAATGCAAAAATAGGGCAACGGCAACAGAATGAAACTTCAGTAGGTAAATTCGGTCACGGCAACAGAAACCAGCGTGGAAATACTCTCGTTGAGTTTGCAGAGGCAGAAGGGTTTTTCATCTTGAACTCCTTCTTCAAGAAAAAGCCACACAGGAAATGGACATGGAGACATCCAAATGGGACGACAAATGAAATTGATTTTATTATGTGTAACAAAAAATTTGTCATAGAAGACTGCAGTGTGCTAAACAAGTTCAACACAGGTAGTGACCATAGATTGGTGAGATGTAAGATGCACCTCAACGCTAAACTTGAACGTGGCAAGCTCATAAGACAAACAAAGTCTATTGACATAACCAACCTCAAAAAACACCATAATACCTTCAAGTTAGAACTGAAGAACAGGTTCTCTGCTTTAGAAGGCCTAACATCGGAAGAAGTGGACATCTCTGAAGTTAACAGAAAAGTAACCAAAGCTCTTATGGAAACAGCAACAAAATTAGCTGGGTCTAAGAACAAGTTGCATGTGAACAAATTATCAGGAAAAACCAAAATGTTGATGCAAAAAAGAAGAGAGATGAGGACAACTAAAGAAGATGTGACTTCCAAAGTGGAATATATAGAGCTATGCAAGACAGTAAGAAAAAGTATCACTGAAGACGTAAGGAAATTCAACTGTGAACTAGTGAGGAAAGCAATTGAAAACAACCAAAGCCTAAAGATAGCAAAGGGACATCTCAGTAAGGGAAGAAAACAGATTATGGCACTGAGAAAAGAAGATGGTTCTGTAACAAGAAATAGAGGCGAAATTTTGACAAGAGTGAAAGATTTCTACTCCAAATTATATGAAAGGGATGATATATGCACTCCAGACATCATGAAAGATACCAGTACCAGAGTTCCTCCAGTCCTTCCAGCAGAAGTTGCACATGCAATCAAGAACATGAAGCGAGGAAAAGCTCCAGGAGAAGATGGAATTACTGTAGACATCATACAAGAAGCAAGTGGAGAAATCGAAACAGTACTCGCCCAAATTTTCACTCGATGCCTTAATGAAGGAAAGATTCCTGAGGATTGGAACACCGCTACAATGATCCTGCTACATAAGAAAGGTGACATTGAGGATCTCGGAAACTACAGACCTATCAGCCTCCTATCAGTAGTTTATAAAATCTTCACTAAAGTTCTTTCACACCGCTTGAATTTAACACTGGACACGGCTCAACCGAGAGAACAAGCTGGATTCAGGAGTGGCTACAGCACAATAGATCATATCCACGTGCTGAGAGAACTAATTGAAAGAGCGAGGGAATATGAACTTCCATTGTGCATGGCTTTTATCGATTATGAAAAAGCCTTGATTCGGTGAAACCATCAGCAGTTACAATGGCTCTGAAAACCTGCGGTATTGAAGATGCATACATTAATATTATTAATAACATCTATGAAAATGCAAGTGCAAAGATTAGGCTGTTTGAAAATACAACACACGTAAAAATTGGAAAGGGAGTGAGACAAGGTGACAACATATCTCCGAAGCTCTTTAATGCCACATTGGAGGGTGTTTTTCAGTCGCTGAGCTGGGAAAACAAGGGGATAAAGATTAATGGAGATTATCTAACCCACCTTCGTTTTGCTGATGACGTAGTCATTTTTGCAACTACCCCATCAGAGCTGCAGAGTATGATCCAGGAACTTGCTGACAAGAGTAAAGAAGTGGGATTAAAAATGAACTTTCAGAAGACAAAAGTGATGTTCAATGCTTTTACAAGAAATGAAGATTTATCGATTGATGGAGAAAAGCTGGAGATAACAGACACGTACGTTTATCTTGGACAGCAGATATCAAGTGAGGGTCACATTGATGAAGAAATTAATCGGCGTACAAAACTTGCCTGGAGAGCTTTTGGAAGAAACAGCATAATTTTCAAGAGCAATATGCCATTATGTCTTAAAAGAAAAGTGTTTGATCAATGCATCCTTCCAGTGCTTACGTATGGTGCAGAGACGTGGACCTTAACTAAAAGAGACATACAAAGGCTGCAGACAACTCAAAGAAGCATGGAGAGGTGCATGCTTGGTGTAACCAGGAGAGATAAGAAGAGGAACTCGTGGATCCGAAAATGACTAGAGTGGAAGACATCATGATCAGAGTTAAATCCCTGAAATGGCAATGGGCTGGACATACTGCCAGAAGGACAGATCATCGATGGACAGCCGAAATTTTAGATTGGATTCCAAGGGACAGGAAAAGACCCAGAAGAAGACCACATGGGAGATGGGTGGATGAAATTCGAAAGTATGCAGGGGTGACATGGAGGAGACTGGCACAAGACAGACCGTTGTGGAGGAAACTTGGGGAGACCTTCGTCCAGCAGTGGATTGATAATGGTTGACAATGATGATGATGATATATATATATAGTTAGGACAACCAATATTCAAGCCGTATGAACAACTTGAATATATATTGATGGAATTTCAATTATGCAGTTTAAATATTCTCTTTTGATTAAGACTGGTCCTGAAATTCCATCAAATTTATTTAAAGCGTCTGCATTTAAAATCAGTAGATTTAGAAAATACTAGAAAGGTATTCAATTTTTGCATCAGCCGCTTTAAAATTTGTAAGAATATGAAAATTTTGAGTTATGTATTTATGTCCTACACTTTTAAAGTGATTTGCTTTTAAATTAGGTTTAACCGGGGAAACAATTTAAGATGAATTCCAATCATGCCTAAGTGCGAGTGTATAATAATTTTTGCTTAGTGCGAGTATATAAAATATCGCAAGTGTATAATAATTGGAAAAAAAAGTTCTGAGAAATTAACAGTGCATTTAAAGCTTCGCGGTTTTGGCAGTGCGATGAATCTACCTTAAATATGTACATTCATAAACTTTATGGCCACTTAACTAATAACATGATGGACTGTCTTTCTCGTCAAAAACCTCATGCACCAGGTATAGAGTCGACGCCACAAGTCTGCGGAAGGTGTCGTCAGGTGTTCTGTGCCAGATGGAAGAATGGTATGCCAGAATTTAGCAGCGAAGCGAAGTACTGGCGAGGACTAGCGAATGAGTGTTCCACTGCATTTCATAATTATTAGGTGTGATTGAAGTTTGGGGAATCTGGCTGCCAGGGAAGCCAACAAAACGCTTGGAGATGATATTCGAACCATTCAGGGACACGGGGCGTTTTTTGTTGTTGTTGCTCTTTTTGTCGGAAGGACTCAAGGTCACCATGCAAGGCCACACTTTGTCGGTTTTCTTGTCGAAAGGATTTGAGGTCACCAAATGAGGCACCAAATAAGGCAACCCTTTTCCAGTTATCTTCTGAGGGCTGCACTTGGTCGGTTGTCTTGTCGAAAGGATTTGAGGTCACCAAGTAAAGCAACACTTTGCATATTTTCTTGCGAATAGGACTCAAGATCACCATGTATGGCCATACTTGGTTGATTTTCTTGCCAAAAGGATTCAAGGCCACCATGTAAGACAACATTTCGTCATCTGGATTCAAGGTCATCATGAAAGGCAACTCTTTATCATATGGAGTCAAGATCACCATGTAAGGCAACACTTGATCATCTGAATTCAGGGTCCCCATGTAAGGCAATACTTGGTCCGAAACAATGCCTAAGTAGGATCCGGCGGTGAATTTGTGTTCAACCCGGATGAAAGGACACAGTGATATTCATGAGAACAATCCCTATACAATGCTACCTCCGCCGCAGGCCTTTTTCCATCCATCCGTGACGTTTAATTGCAGCTGTTTACACGTGCGGTGTCTAATTCTGACCTTTCCATATGTATGCTGAATATGAAAAATGGGTATATGGGATCAATCGACTCTTATTCCATAGACCAATATTTAGTCACTGTGCTCCCATGGCTAGTGTAGGCCGAACTGTAGATGACAGTCGGTTAACATGGACACATGAACGGGCTGCTGATTCTTTAGGCCCATCCGCAAGAGCGCCTTGCTTGATTTTGTACTCCAAAACGTACATCTGTGCTGGCTGGTTGTAATATGCCGTTAAATGATGGATCATGAGCCATTTGTTGTCCCTGACAGCAAATTCCAACCAGTGTTCTTCTCGACTGTCCCTTTCTAGCACGTCGGGTGGATGTGCGTCTCTCTTTGTACCATTGCTGAGACACCTTCACTGCGGTGGAATTCGAACAGCCAGTAATGCCTGCAGCTGCTGAGACCACAGGACTTCCCTTTCTTCTTTCCACTGGTTTTCATGTTGGCGAACATCTTTCGGTAGTTTCACTGCTGTGGGGTGCATCCACTCGTGAAGACAGGGATGATCACAATGATCTGGCCCTAGAGTGAGCTGCAGAAGCGCACTCAGTGGGGCTGGCTCAGGGGACCAGGCACTGGAGCCAATTACAAAGGCCGAAGGACAGTATCACTTGGTAGGTTCTTCCTAAGTGATTGCTTTGAATATGTTTTTAAATATAGACGGTCGTATCAGAGATATGACCACCTACCTAATAATGGGAATAACCACTCATGGCCCGGATGACGGAGACGAGACGGCTTGGCATGGACGCAATGAGGCCGTGGAAGGTTGCCCGGGGCACTCGTGCCCATTCGGACTGCAGCAGAGCACGGAAGTCCCAGAGATGACGTGGTTGTGGGTCGGTATGTAGAGCCTGTCGATCCAAATAGTCCCACAAGTGCTCTGGGGGATTGGAGTCGAGCGATTTCTCAGGCCAAGACAGAACGGAGACATCTCTGTCGTGCTCCTGGAAGCAGTCATGCATTTCCTTACCAACATGGCAGGGCGCATTGTTCTGTAGGTAGACAGCATAATCACCAGGGTAAACGTCCACCGTGAAGGGATGCGTGGTCAGCGAGGATGGGCAGGTGGCCATTGGCGTTCAGGGACCCATCCAGTGGTACCAGCGGTCCCATGTCATACCAGGAAAACATCCCCCAGACATGTACACTACCACCGCCCGCCTTTACTTGACAGCCAAGCGTGTGCAGGTGTTGGTTCTCGTGTGTCTGACGCCGGATCTGCCACCGCACCTTACTTCTGTGGAGTAAAACCACGATTCGTCGGAGAAGGCAACCTTTTTCCACTCTGCCACTGTCCAATTACGGTTGTCCCATGCAAACTGCAGGCACCGTTGCCGATGGACCTGGGTTAACACGGACGCCTTGACGCAGCGTCCACTCCGGAGACCCATAACAGGGTTCGCTGTACTGTTATCGGGGACACGTACCTGTGTGCCCAGCATTCATTTGCGTGGTCGATTGATGCACTGTTGCGCGTTGATTTCCTTTTACCAGTCGACCAAGGCGACGTTCTCCTCTGGGGTCGATGGCCTTCGGGGCTCCACAGTTCTGACATCGGGACGTACTCAGGGTGCCAGCGGTTCATTCTTGGTACACTCTTATTACAACACCTCGCGAACATCCCACGAAGTCTGCTGTTTCTGAGATGCTTCCACCCATGGCGCGGTAGCCGATAATCGTTACTTTTTTAACGTCCGTCAAATCACTACCTTTGCCCATTGTGCTCACGTGATGCACTAGGGCTCATCTGTCCTGGCCAGCCGCTTATATCTCCTTCTTATCGACCTTGTCACGTGCATTCTGTGACTCGCCTGGGCGGGTACACTGTGATTCCGGGGTGGTCATATTATTCTGATTTGATTGTGTATGTTTTACGAATCATTGGAAATGCATTTTAAAATGACAGGGATATTTTTTATCGCTTCCCAGTATTTTCGGAGAAGTTTTCTCCCTAATATTTTTATTTGCGTCTTCAATAATTTGGGACACCCCCTTAAAGAAATCCTCGGTGCGGCACAAGTGAGCTGTAATAAATCACTCAAGTTGCTGTTTTCTTTCTTTTACACAGGCCTTTCTGACATGCATACATACTTTACAAATTTGTCCATCTGTAGATTCCACATATCCATTTTCAGAAGTTGGGGTCATAGGCTCCCGTAGCTTATATTGAAGAGCAATTGAATTAGAGATAGCTGGCGTTGTGCAAATGCGGCGCTATGGGTGGCCCTGTAAACTGAAACGACATGACGTATGCAGCGATCCGACAATATAAAGAGTGATGCGACGGTAATCAGTAAGAGTCGGACGCAGTATGGGCAAGACGAAGGATCTAAGCGCATTTGATCGCGGGTAAATTGTTGGGGTCCGACGAATGGGTCACTCCATCTCGGAAGTCGTGCAGGCACTGGGATTTTCACGAGCCACTGTGTCACGGGTTCACCGTGAGTACATCGAATCCGGTAAAACCATCCCTGCAAGGGCCAACTGCCGTGGATAACAGCGTGTGGATGAGCGGGGTCATCGTCGGCTAGCTCGCATTGTAACGGCGGATAGGCGGGTCACAGTGCAAGAAATCACTCGGCAATTTAACGCTGGTGCACAAAAACGTGTAAACAGCCACACCATCCAGAACCATCTCCTCGCTATGGGGTACAGAAACCATCGTCCCACGAGGGTACCGCTGCTGACCGCACATCACAGGGTGCAAAGATTAGCATGGGAGAGAACATCGCCACTGGACCCTAGACATGTGGGAAAATGTTGCCTGGACTGATGAGTCGAGATTCACGTTGGTACATGCGGATGGCAGGATACGAGTACGGCGCAAACCACATGAAGCGATGGATCCTTCTTGCCAGCAGGGTACTCTTCAAGCTGGTGGGGGTGGCATTCTCGTCTGGCGACTGTTTACGTGGACTGAAATGGGACCCATGCAACGTGTGACATCGCCCCTCACAAGTCAACGTTGCCGGGATATCCTGGACGACCATTTGCTCCCATTTGTGCGTCTTGAACATCTCACTGGGGACCTCATCCTGCAACAAGACAATGCACCGTGCCATCGCTCCCGAATTGTATCCGAATGGTTGGATGAACATTCTACCGACGTGACCTCGCTTCCTTGACCAGCTAGGTCACCTGACCTCAATTCCATCGAGCACATCAGGGGTGCCATCGAAAGAGATGTTCGAGGCTCTGACCCCCTTCCATCAAATCTTCGTGAACTGTGAGAGCTTGTTCAGGGGTCGTGGATCCATATGGCTTCCCAACGCTTCCGGTGCTTTGTCGAGTCCATGCCGAGACGAATCGCCGCGGTCGTCAGGGTGAAAGGTGGTGCTTTACGTTACCAGACAGGTATCTCTAATTCAATTGCTTTTCAGTGTAGTTTTGAAGAGAGGAAAACTGAAATTTTGTGTAAATTCAAATAACATACAATAAACTACACCCATTGTCATAAAACTCCGCGCACCAAGAGAAAACAGTGCGATTAACACAGAACTTGGCGAATAGCTACGGGGAGGGCATTCTTGACGGCCCTTACGTTTTCTGCCATTAACACCTGACCATCGTCGGCGGCGATTGCAGTGGCATCAGTAGTAATCAACGTGGAATTTTACGGATTGGCGACGTGTAGTGTTCAGCGAAGAATCTCGCTTCTCTACGGGAACGGACGACTACCGTGTCAGAGTGTGGAGGACCGTAGGTGAGCTCTACAATTCCAACCTTACTGTACAGCGGCACACGTCTCGAACTGCAGGCGTGATGGTATGGGAAGCCAACTCGTATGACAGCCGTACTTCCCTCGCAGTGATCCTTGGGACGTTGACAGCCCAGCGTTACGTACAGAAGATCCTGCGGCCCCATGTGCTGCCTTTCCTGGCGGCGGAGCCATTGTACAACAAGATAACACCCGTCCGCACACGGCTCGGGTTTTCCAGGACTGTCTAAGTGATGCTTCGATGCTTCTGTGGCCTGGCAGATCGCCTGATATCTCGCCCATCGAGCACGTGTGGGACCAGATGGGACGCCAGCTTTCTGCATGTCCCAATGTTCGTGATTTAGAGCATCAGTTGCAAGAAGTGTGGGCCAATCTGTCCCAGGATAACATATGGCGTCTCTTTGACTCCATGCCGGACCATATCACCGCATGTATCCGAGCACGAGGCGGTCCGACGCGGTACTAACGCTGACCGGAATGTGTACCGTATGTCCGCGGGAAATCGTCCTGCTGCTGTGATATGTAATCACTTCTGTCCTTGGTATGTACCATCTCACTACTAAAATATCATTTCAATCCATCGCCTCCTTCTTCGTGCGCGGACTTTTGTGACAGTGAGTGTATATGCAAATTTCCACTGTGCCTTCCTTGATATATAACTGATTTTATAGCACACAGTCAAATTTAATCGAAAAACAGAAGATCCAAAAATTGCCTAAAAGATATGGATAAATAAAATTAGACAGCATGTAAGGATTACTAGAAAATTTATTTGTTGTTCTTTTGGGCTTTGCGCCTTTTTATCCCTTATATCCCATGCGTCACGAAATCCCAACGATCACTCAATTGGCCATCAAGAAGGAAAAAAAAAAAAACAAAAAAAACCAAACAACCCTTAAGACAAAATTCTGGAAGAAACTTCCGAATATATATGCAATAAGTGAATGGCTGTCGCGGAAGATGCTGTATTTTTTATTTCTTTGCCTTTCACACATTTCCATACTTTACATACAGTATAACACAGTAATACGCTGTGGCTCCAACACGCAATAGACAATTTCAAAATTACAACTTTCTGCTGTAAATCTTCATATTTTCTGCTGTAAATTCCCAATGTTTTCACTTTTTTTGCTGCACACCCACACCCACACCCAGAAGTTCAACATAAAAATTAGCAATCAGAACTATTATTATTATGAAGAACTCTGCAGTACCTCCCAAATCCTGAAACGGCGTAAAAAACTTTCTAGTGGAGGACAAGTGCCAACGTTTATATATATGGGCTCCTTATGGTTGGAGTGCATTATTTCTTCACATGGTTATTATAGCAATAACAAAAATCACCCACGAGTTTGTCACTTTTCCTGGGAAGCATGTTTGCCGCCAGGTGGCAGCGTACAATGTAGTTAAAAAAAAAACAATCCGTTGATACTCCCCTTCTGTTTCTTCTGCCAACCGACAGGAATGAAACTTGGTGGGTAGGTTTGATATCGTGAGACATTCAAATGATTAAAGTATCCCGCTTGGCCGCGCATGTGACGCAAGCAAGGAGGGGTTGTAGCGCTGTGCTTGACCGGCTATATAAGATCGCCCCGTTGCGCGTGCTTGCCATTCTGACTCATGCTGTTGTCTTGGTTGTATCTTTTTCAAGTGAAGTATGCCTCGGAGAAAAGTTCGGAATCAATTCGAGCAGTTGGAGGAGTTCGAGAGAGGTGGCATCGTAGGCTCCGCGAAGCGGGATGGTATTATCACCGTATTGCGCGCCATACCGGTCGTGCGGATATCACCATAGCACGCTGTTGGCGGAAGTGGATAGAACAAGGCACGCAGCAGCGACAGGAAGGGTCTGGGAGACCTAGACGAACCACGGAGATATTTGTTGTCATAAGGTTGCTCATGAATTTTAGCTGCAGAGAGAGAGAGAGAGAGAGAGAAAGACATGTTCCAACATTTTAGCTTGTTGGAATATGTCTTTCTCTCTTTCTGACCTTTTTAAACCATAATTACAGAAATGGTGTCATTCTACTACTCTCTCACAAATTCGATCAAAGGACTCGCTCCATTTCACAAGCACTACAACACTAAATTAACAGAAAATTCATTTTATATAACAAAATTTCTGTTAATTCCAAAAATTCATGTAGGTTTGTCCAAGTTCCCTAAAATGCTAAATGGCTGCACTCGCCTGCTTAAATATCTTGGGGGGCGGGGAGGGGGCTCAAAGTAAAGTTGGGTGGGCTTCCTACCTGTAACGTCGCGCCTGTGTCCAATGGCGTAACGGAAAACTCAGCCTCCCTCAATGTCTTTTTCGAAAATCTATTAGCTTACCAGTATATAAGTTCCTAAATTCCATATTATCAATTAGGTTTTACGGCATTTTAATAACTAAAATTCTTTGAACCTCACAGGTACTTCCCGTAAAACCAACTTTATTGTGCTTTATTGCGTGTAACACATATGTGCACGTTGTAATTAAAATGATTGCCCTAGTTTTATGCCAATACAAAGTACCACAAAACACTTACACCACAGTCGAATATATCATACAAACTCTATTTACTTAATAAACTAAGGCTTACCAGACTTAGTTTGTTTAAGCAAATAGAGTTTGTATAATATAGTCGCGGTTAACAGGTTTGTCCACGATAACCAATGGGCCGGGACTATACCACGAAACACACCCCCACACGAGTACACTGCCAGCTCCAAACTTGACCGTAGATGATGATGAAGAATGACCGTAGGAACAGTACACTGTGGTAAATAGCGTCCCCCCGGCTGCTGCCATACCCACACACGGCCATCAGACTGATGGATCGTGTATCTGGATTCATCGGTTCATAGGACCCGTTTCCAGTCATCTGCGGTCCACGAAAAATGTTCTTTACACCATGCTAAACGACGAGTAGCATTCCGAGTGGAGATGAAAAGCTTATGAGAAGCCGCACGATCACGGTAACCCACGGAATGAAGTTCTCTGCGAATGGTACGTGTACATATACTGAGGTTCCAGCAATTTTACTCACCTGTACACTGAGGTCTTTTGCAGTACTCCGTCGATCAGCTATAACGACTCTCCTGAGGCTTGGACGTCCTCTCTAACTGATTTTCTTTGCTCCGCCGGTACGTTTTGCTGGTTCAGGCACGCCACGTGTCTTCCACTTATTCCGTACATCCAAATCAGTTGACTTGGGTATGTTTAAACGCCTCTCGGTTTCTCTTGTGGGCAACCCACTAATATAACTCCCAACAATCTTTCCTTTCTCAAAGTCAGTTCTCCCCCGCTTCGACATTTTCACTCAACCTCACAGTGCGACATAATCGCGGTCAGCTGCAGGCTTGTTTTTGTACCGTTTGCAGCTGTACTGCGCATCTTAACAACGCAGTGGATCCGTTCATTAGCTTGTGAAGGACTGTCCTGTGACTTTTGTCAATATGGTGTGCATGTATAGGAAATATTGTGATCTGTATTAATAAAAAAGAGCCATAAATCAGCTGGAATAGGTGCTTTCCCGTCATCCAGTTTTTGTAAACTCTGAAAACGCGAAAATGTTTTCTAAAGCTTTTGCTTATTTTACTGAAGAAAAGAAAAACCTACCAAAAGCGGCTTCTCTTTTTCATACTTCATCCAAATCTGCAGTCAAAAATTTCTGGCTATTTCTGTAACGAGTTTCACATGAGGTTTCCGAAAAAATAAAAAAATAAAAAAAGAATCAGAGGGTCAGAGTAGCAACTGTTCCGCAACCTACAACGGACTACGTCAACTGTCACTATTTCATGGCAGCCGGCCCGGTGGCGCAGCGGTCTAAGCGATGGCCTCTGATCACTCGCCCGAAAGGGGTCCGGGTTCGAATCCCAGTGAGGCAAGGAGGCTGTGTTTGTCTTACGGCATTGGTTCTCTCCCTTCCCTGGAACCAGTGACCCTAAATTAGGGACAGGCGACTGCTTATAGCCCATTGAGTTGCTCACGACGGTCGTTAAACCTCAAACTAAATTTCATGGCACTATTTATTCGTCCTTGAAGTATTCAGCTAGGGACAGTTGACGTAGCCCTACGTTGTAGATTGCGGCACAGTGGGTACTGTGCCCCTATGATTTTTTCAGATATAAAATTTTTAAGAAATAAAACGAAAGAAATGTTTACTTTATTACTTAAAGGCAACTTATACTATATACAATTCATAGTAACTTATGCTGATCATAAACTAATGTTAGTAGAAGTAGAAAGCGTAGTATCATCGTTGCCAGTAGCTATTGCTAAAGTTGTTTCTGAAGAAATCGTTTTTCAGAAACAATTTTTCAAACTCCTTAGTTGCCTTTTTATAAATTTGGCGATACGCCACAGGCCTAATGTACTCTTCTTGGTGTTGCTCTTGTTCTTGTCTAGATTGAGAACGCATGGGCGGTGTAACGGCTTGAGACGTAATACATTCATTATGCAGCAAAGTTGTGAAGACGCGTTGTTCATTGGTAATCCATGGTTAGGATGAAAATTTGAAAATGGATCTATGACACCAGTCTCCATCTGTTCTAGGCTCAATTTGTGCAGTTGAAGTGGACGGTTGTGGCTCTGGAGTAGAACTTGGGTGCGCGAACTTTTGACGCTCCCTACATTTCCGTGACCTTTCGGTTGATGACTTAACGAATTTTTCCGGATTCTTCTCGTTCTCCTCTAGCTGTTTCTTCAACTTGCGTCGGCCCTTATAGTAATTTTCCATGGATTTTCGCGGCATTTCTAAATTTTCGTTAACAATTTTTTTTTTCATCTAAAACAAAAATAAATTATAAATCCACTTTATTTCGGTTTACACATACGACCGTCAGCTACGAAATGCGAGGCTAAAACAAAATCACACGAAATTTAGCTTAACTTTCTAACGCTACTGTATCGAAGGGTTAAGGGGTGTAGGATTGAAACTTGTTTTGTTATAAATGGGACTTTATAAACTACTTGATGGAGCTGAGTTCGGGCTCAATTTCGGAACCCGAGACCGTGATATATCAGCCCGAGCCCACCCTAGCCCACCCGAGTCCGAATTTTATATTGTAAGATAGAGCCCGGGCCCGAACGAGCCCGAAAACTGGCTATCCTGTTCAACCATTAATAAAAAATATCTCCTCTTTTTCCACATTTCCACTCTCTCCTCCTCCTGTAATTAACCAATGTACACTGATGAGCAATTGAATTAGAGTTACCTGTCTAGTAACGTGTAGCACCACCTTTCGCCCTGATGACGGCGGCGATTCGTCTCGGCATGGAGTCGACAAGACACCGGAAGCGTTGGGAAGCCATACGGATCCACGACCCCTGAACAAGCTCCCACAGTTCACGAAGATTTTGATGAAGGGGGTCAGAGCCTCGAACATCTCTCTCGATGGGATCCCAGATGTGCTCGATGGGATTGAGATCAGGTGACCTAGCTGGCCGAGGAAGCGAGGTCACGTCGGTGGAGTGTTCATCCAACCATTCGGATACAATTCGGGAGCTGCATTGTCTTGTTGCAGGATGAGGTCCCCAGTGGGATGTTCAAGACGCACAAACGGGAGCAAATGGTCGTCCAGGATATCCCGGTAGCGTTGACCTGTGAGTACCCTGCTGGCAAGAAGGATCCATCGCTGCATGTGGTTTGCGCCGTACTCATATCCTGCCATCCGCATGTACCAACGTGAATCTCGACTCATCAGTCCAGGCAACATTTTTCCACATGTCTAGGGTCCAGTGGCGATGTTCCCGCGCCCATGCTAATCTTTGCACCCTGTGATGTGCGGTCAACTGCGGTATCCTCGTGGGACGATGTCTTCTGTACCCCATAGCAAGGAGATGCTTCTGGATGGTGTGGCTGCTTACACGTTTTTGTGCACCAGCGTTAAATTGCCCAGTGATTTCTTGTACTGTGGCCCGCCTATACGCTGTTACAATGCGAGCTAGCAGACGATGACCCCGCTCATCCGCACACTGTTGTTCATGGCAGTTGGCCTTTGCAGGGATGGTTTTACCGGATTCGATGTACTCACGGTGCACCCGTGACACAGTGGCTCGTGAAAATCCCAGTGCCTGCACGACTTCCGAGATGGAGTGACCCATTTGTCGGGCCCTGACAACTTGCCCACGATCAAATGCGCTCAGATTCTTCGTCTTACCCATACTGCGTCCGACTCTTACTGATTCCCGTCGCATGACTCTTTATATTGTCGGATCACTGCATACGTCATGTCGTTTCCGTTTACAGGGCCGCCCACAGCGGCACATTTGCACAACGCCAGCTGTCTGTAGTTCAATTGCTCTTCTGTGTATTTCTCAAATAGGGAGTGGGGAAGGGGCCTTTAACTATTTTTACAGTGTAACTGTACGACTTCCTTTGATCGTTTGTTTCCACCTGAAGTGCTTCGGGCGGTGCTGCAATTATATTTTGCTCAAATAATGCTAATATTATCGCGCCATAATGTGCTGAAATATGTACGTTGCTAAATAGAATTAGCAAGGAGCTACTGCGTGGAGAGAGGGGGTAAATTATCGTCGGCATGCTATCAACTATCCGATATCTTTTGTTCTGGAAAAAGCTTTTTCTTCTGTGCAGAAACACACTAATGCGCGGTCTATAGCATTTTCTGCCCAAGCCCGGATAAATAGCCATCTCGAATGCCCGCTCCCCAAACAGAACCAGTTGCCGAAGAATTCCCTTTACCAACTATAAAGTGTCTCATTTGTTAAATCATATAAAATCATATTTATATATAAAAAATTATCTCGCTCTCCCTCTCAATAAGAGCCCGAACTGCAGTAAATATTCAACAGTCCCAGCCCGATTCTGGCCAGGGCTTGGGTTCAGCCCGCCTCAGCTCTGATACCTAATGATGTATTGTTTATTACTCTAAGATTACTAGTTTCGAAGATACACTGCCTGACATAGAAAATGCCACATCACGAAGACGTGAACGCAGCGCCATGCAAATTGCAGGGTGGGTGCACACGTACAAGTTATGCAAATGATTGCATTTCCAGGCCAATCACACGAACTGCGCGCTGGATATAAGCGGACAACCAGCCCGTGAGGCCATCACTCGAGACGTCGTCACGGCCTCGAGAAGTGAGTGACTCTGCTGTAACCGTGTGTGGAGAGCAAACAATGGGTGCCAATATTGTTAAAACGCCGTCGTACGCGGTTTCGTCAAGCGGATGAGCTCACGAGAGGTGTCATCGTAGGTCTTCGTACCGCCGGATGGTCCTTGCGTCGTATTGCGGAAGAAACGCAACGTGATGCCACAACCGTCGGTCGCATTTGGAGACAGTGGTCCCAGGAAGGATCTGTGCAACGTCATCGGGGGACCAGAGAACGGAGACGGACGTCCGAACGCACCGATCGTCTCATCCGGCGTCATGCCGTGGCGGACCCACAGGCCACAACGGGTGACATTTGGCGGAATGTACGGGAGGCTTGAATGCTCCGATATTGACGCGGACAGTGTCGGGTCGATTGGCTGCGTCTGGTTTGCTGTCCAGCCGTCCGTTGCGAAGGCTACCTTTAATAGCGAGCCATCATCGTCACCGCTTGGCGTGGTGACTCTCCAGTGCTGCGTGGGGTGCCGAATGGAACAGTGTGGCGTTCAGCGACGAATCGCGGTTCTGTCTCACCACGGATGATCGCCGTGTGAGAGTCCGTATGCGACGTAGCTAACGGGCGGATTCCTCCGCCATTGTGAAGCGCCACACGGCCCGGCAACGTGGAATCATGGTGTGGGGTGCTGTCAGCGCCAAAACAGCCGCTCACCGCTGGTACGAATTACGGGCACATTGACGCTATGTTGACGAGGTGCTGCGACCCGTGTCACTCTCGCATCTGCAGGGCATCCCAAACGCCGTTTTTGAGCAAGATAACACCCGGCTGCATACCGCTGGGATCAACCTGAATGCTTTACACGGTGTGCGGATGCTTCCTCGGCCAGCACGATTCCCCGAACTCTCTCGCCCATCGAGCATCTGTGGAACACGATTGGAAGTCGGTTGAGTACCCTCCCACCCCCGCAAAATGAAGATGAACTGTGGACTCGGATCAACACCACATAGTCCACTTTACCCCAGGACTATTCGGACTCTCATTGCCTTGATGCCACGTGGGATTCAACGCTGTATCGCCCAAAATGGGAGCCACACTCCTTATTGATCATCGTGTGTATTCGGCCACTGGAGCCTAGTCTGTATGTGACAATTAAATCATTTGTTCAGGACCTACTTGGCTATCTGTGTGTGCAGTTTGGTCTGTTTTCGAGCATTCCTTCATAGTGTGGCCTTCTCTCTGTCAGGCAGAGTATAAACGTTCAAAGTGTGACATGTTTTCGTTGCATCCGTGCTCCCGATGTTGACCCATACCCAGCGCGAAGAAAGACGTAATTCTACGTCAAAAAATGTAAGATATTATTACTGAGGTTAGAGGACCCCTTAGCCGTGAGTCCCCACCGCAATGCGGGGGTTATCAGTACGCCCCTGGATATGGTATGTAGCAGACATTCTGGAACCCACAACTGTTCCCATTCGTATCAGGACTGCAGGTTGCAGTGTTTCAGGAAGACAAGGCCTGTCCGTGAACGTCACCCGAGCAAGTTTACGCTGCTGCGGTGAGTCATTTTACAGGATTTGCCGCTTACAGAACATATGTGGGAAGTATTTAAGTGATATCTCCAGGCTGACCCGCAACAAATGGAGGTAACAGACAACTGCTGTGAAAGCCAGGTGAAGGAAGGTTGGTGGATAGTGCCGCGGGCGGCTGTTCGAGGCGCCGTGCATACTTAAAAGAGAAAGTCCGACGTCACGATTGTATATCCCCATTAGCCATATCGTTTCAAGTTGTTCATTTGCTCTGTGTACAGTATGCTGTCCTGCATTCCTCACTTCATCAGATATCTTTTCCGTTGAACTGATCTACTGCTTGCAATTCAGATCAGTTCAGATCAAATGTAGATGATTTTAGGAAGGAGTGTCGGACCCCAGGTCTTATACAATCCTTAGAAATAGGAAGCTAGGAGATTTGGGCTAGAGTGCCAGATAGGAAAGTGACACGGAAGCGAGGCAGAAAGCGGGAGGAAGACGCCCTTATTTAATACCGGGGGGCCAGTGCCCGGGTCCGACGACTTAACGTGCCCATCCGACGCCTGGCGAGTGTTTAGTGGTTCGAACTTTCGTACCTGCCCAGGATCGAACCTGAGGTTATCTCCATGGCAGTCACGAACGCTGACCACTAGGCCACCCGCGGCCACACTATTTGCAATTTAAATGCTACATAATGTATACACTTTATTATTTATTTTTTGAAGCGGTGGTTTCTGTTCTGGAAAAAAAGGGGTTAAAAATTATGAGGTAATGCCCTATCCCCCCACACACAAGCAAATATACAATTCAATACGCATTTCAAAATGGTTATTATCGGTAGTTGTTCCTTAAATGAGTCAAATAAGAGACATCTCTAAACAAGGACTGCTCTGACTCCAAGAGCTGGAAAAATATATCAAGAACTCTAAGTTAAAATTTAGGATGGAGGCCAGGAATACGCTGGCATAGCCAAGGGGGTAGTCCTTGGGTCACCCCTTCCCGCTCTCTCGAGGCTTGAGTTTTATTGCCAGGTACGGAAACATATAACATTTATATAAGCGTTTTCTTAACAAAGTTTTTTACGATTTCCAACCGCAGGCTGAAGAAGCGTACATGCTCCAGCTTTGTCTGTCTGCCTGTCCGCACGATAAATCTCGCAGAAATAGTTCGATTTCGATGAAATATTTAATCGAAATCGAACTATTTTTCGAACAATTACGCTTCCACCTCCGCCTCCTGCTTTCTCTCTCCCTCTCGCTCGCACAAAGATTTCTCTTCAGCACTGCTTTGCACCGCCTAGACCAGGGTTTCTCAACCGGTGGGGAATTCCCCCGTAGGGGGGAATTTCGTAGTTTCAAGGGGGAATGCGGCGTCAGCCTGGAACATCGTCTTTTCAGACGATGACTTCACCACGGCATTCGCTGCTGCATCCCAAGTGAAGAAAAAAAGAAAATATGAAGAACCGAGAGAGGAATCTGGCGTGCTGCCAAATTCACCGCTTGCTTGAAACCGGTTGGAAGCGCTTTTGTTGCACAGAAGGAAAAGCAAGTTTTTACGAACTCCTACGTGTTCATATCACCCTGTAACGTCGGAGCTTGTTATTACACGTTCATTCTCTGTAAGGAAGTTTTGTCGCGGAAGGGCTTGTGATACTATTTCCTCGTGAACTTTTTATTTATCAATAGTAGAACAGAATGAGTGTCAAAAAAAGAACGTATGATAATTCATATATTCAATATGGATTCACATCCGTTAAAGTCAATGGAGAAGACAGACCTCAATGTGTTATTTGTAGCAAAGTTTTGTCAAATGATTCCCTGAAACCAAGCAAGTTGAATCAGCATTTGCAGAATGTTCATCCTCAACACAAGAACAAGAACAAAAGCTTTTTTGAGCGGCATGGGAATGCTCT
The DNA here is from genome assembly GCA_039090855.1 of Macrothele yani. Lineage (NCBI taxonomy): Eukaryota > Metazoa > Arthropoda > Arachnida > Araneae > Macrothelidae > Macrothele > Macrothele yani. The sequence continues at coordinate 125,983,614 of CM076996.1, forward strand.
CAAAAAGATGAAACTGGATTCAACAAGGGGCATTTCAAGAAATGAACCACAAGGTTACCGAAGCTTCTTACGTCGTAGCATTGGAGATAGCAAAGCAGAAAAAACCACATACAATTGGGGAAACTCTGATCAAACCCTGTGCTCTCAAAATGGTGCAAATTGTGTTGGGAAATGAAATGAAGAAAACTTGCAGCAGTTTCACTATCAAACAGTACTGTTCAAAGGAGAATTAGTGACATGGCCATTGATATCAAGGATCAAGTTATGCAAGAGATTAGGGGTGCAGCATTTGACTTATTTTCAATTCAACTTGATGAATCGACTGATGTGGCATCGTGTTCCCAGTTACTGGTGTTCGCAAGATATCTTCACTTAGATTCATTTAAAGAAGAGTTTCTCTTTTGTTCTCCTCTAGAAACAACTACCACTGCCTCAGATATTTTGAAAAAGGTTTCATCTTTCTTTGAGTCAGAAAATCTTTCGTGGGATAATGTATGTGGGTGCTGTACAGATGGAGCACCAGCTATGTTGGGGACAAAATCTGGATTTCAAGTTAATGTGAAAAAGTTGTCTCCAAAAGTGAAAGGCATTCATTGCATGATCCATCGTCAAGCACTGGCCTCAAAAACACTTCCAGCTCCACTATTGATGGTTTTGGATCAAACAATTCAAATTGTGAATTTTGTCAATTGGAGGAACTCTTAATTCACGACTTTTCAAGTAGTTATGTATTGACCTGGATGCAGGCCATCATTTGCTTCTTTTGCACACAAATGTTCGTTGGCTTTCAAGAGGAAATGTAAGTGAGCGAGTATTTGAGCTTAGAGATGAGCTTAAAATATTTTGTGAAATTAAGGGTAAGATGGAATTTTTTGCCTGGTTAGACGATGAGGAATGGATCTTGCGCCTTGCTTATTTGGTTGATATTTTTGAGCAGCTGAATAAATTGAATCTTCAGATGCAAGGAAGAAATACCAACATCATAAAATTAATCGATTCTTTGAAAGCTTTTATCAGTAAACTAGAAAACTGGAAGAGAAAAGTCAACATGAAAAATGTTGCAATGTTTGAGAAATTGTCATCAATTCTTGTTACTAGTGGTAATGACGAAGTATTTCCAGAATTTGCAAAACATGAAATTTTGCAGCATTTGACAGCACTAGAAAATGAATTCAGCCGATATTTTCCTGAACTTTGTGATGAGGAGTTGGACTTAGTGCGAAATCTCTTGAAATTATCGGTTGAAAAAGTTCCTGATGCTTTTCAAGATGAATTTCTGGAACGGACGACTGATTCGCAAGCAAGAGACATGTTTGATGAGAAACCAGTCACAGAATTTTGGCCATTTATGTGTGACTCTTACCCAAGAGTGGCTGAGAGAGCTATCCGTGCGTTGCTTCCATTTGTGTCGACGTATCTTTGCGAGTCTGGCTTTTCAACTCTGTCGCAAATGAAAGCGAAACAACGAAGTAGATTGCAGGTTGAAAGTGACCTGCGTTGTGCTCTTTCAAGCACTCCTCCGCGTATCCAAGAATTGGCAAAGAAAAAACAATCACAGGTTTCTCATTGAGTATAAAATGGATTACAATATCCAAGGCATGTTATTGAATTTTTTATTAATTGAGGTATGTGTCATTTTATTTAGCCAGATTTAAGAACTTAGTTTACGAATATAAAAAACTAATTTTAGGCATGTTCTAAAATCCATCAACATTTTCTATTGCTGTTTATAAAACTCTGCTATAAAAATAATCTAAATAAATATATATGTACTAATATAGACGAAAATAGATTTTCAGTGGTATATTCATTAAATTTGGTAATCCATTTTTCGCAGTTTTGGAAGGGGGGGGGGATGACCTTTCTGACATATGGTGAAAAGGGTGCATGGGGCAAAAAAGGTTGAGAACCCCTGGCCTAGACAGATACATTTCCACGACAACATTTCTTTGTACGCAATTTACCACCTGGAAGTTTTTTAACCGCAGCTTAGCATCTCATAGTCATTTACTAAGTGACGGACAATGTTTCATTCGTATGCGCAACTACGCTTCCACCTCCACCCCTCTCTCTCTCTCTCTCGCACAAAGATTTCTCTTTAGCACAGTTTTACATCGCCTAGACAGATGCATGTCCACAACAACACTTCTTTGTACGCAATTAACCACCTGGAAGTTTTTTTTAACAGCGTTTAACATCTCATATTCATTTACCAAGTGACGGATCATGTTTAATTCATATGCGCAATTACGCTTCCACTTCAGCCCTCGCTCTCTCTCTCTCTCTCTCTCTCTCTCTCTCTCTCTCGCACAAATATTTCTTTTTAGCACTGTTTTACATTGCTTAGACAGATACATATCAAAGACATCTCTTTGTACTTAATTAACTACCCGGAAGTTTTTTAACAGCAGCTGAGCATCTCATAGTCATTTACCAAGTGACGGATCATGTTTCATTCCTATGCCAAACTACGCTTCCACCTCCGCAACTCTCTCTCTCTCTCTCTCTTTGTAATGTTCTTTTATATTTATATTTTACGTTTCACCCCCTTCCCCCAAAGGGGTTCTCTCTTCCCTGGCCCTCAGAAAGAACAAGTCCGGTGCCGATGTGTTAGAGAACAGTCGGGTGTAGCTGTTCCTACTGATTCACTTCCAGAAGTTATTTCTTTTGAGTTACCCATCGTTCGTGCCCTATCATTCTAAATTGGCTTTTTAAAAAAACGTATAATACACAAATAAATAAGGTATTTATGCTTATAATGAAATACAAAAGAAATTTTCGTAAAACACCCACAATAAAAGTTCAGAGAATTTATAACAACGTCCATTTTCCAGGAAGGGGGCCTTGCTGGGGGCCAAGCCCTTCTCTAGCCTCATCTAGCTACGGCCGTGGTACCATTTCAATTTTTCATTTAAAAAAAATGTGCAATGCACGAACAAAAATAAAGTACACCATTTCTGCTGATAATGAAATACAACAGTCATTTTCATAAACCACCTAAAACAAATTTTCAGAGAATTTAAGCCAACGTCCGATTTCCAGAGGGCTTACTTAAGCATTGCAGCGGGCTAAACCCTTTCTGTTTCCCTGCCAGCTGCGGCCCCGCTTTCACCAATGTCACAATAGAATCCATGGACCTCCCTTATGAAATTTGTGGCTACGCCATCGCTAGAACAATTCCGTAAAATTATTCTGCATTACAATTCTTTTAACATACTGTATATACTAAGATAATAGAAGTTGAACTTTTATGTTCGAAAATAATATTCTGTATTTATTATTTTCAGTGACGTTTGCTCATTTGTGTATTGAATCGTAGAATTTGCACTCGTTATAAGTGGCAAAGTTTCCGAAAATAAGGAAACAGAACCTCAGATTGTATCGCATTTTAAATTATAAAAGAATACAAATAGTCTGAAGGCTAGGCACTATTTTTTATTGTTTTGTTTTATATTAATTTTGGGGCTTTTATTTTTGCAGTATGTTGCTTGAATTTTAGTGTCTAAATTCAAAATGAAAGAAACCTTTTGACTCAAAAGATATATGCGTAAATGAGGTTTAATATCATTTATTGTAAGTGAAGGCAAAAAAAAATCGGGCGGAAACATTTATTCAAATGTAAAATCAGTTCCTTCTGCAACGTTTGGAAAATTTTATTTATGTGCGTTTGCTTTAAATGCAATTTTCCTTTTCAAAATCATTCCGGATTTAACCTTTACCAACCTACTACTTCGCAATGAGAAACATCCTGCACGCAGGTAATTTTTTGAAATGGCGTGCATCTTTTACCCGTGAAATGTACCACAAACATAAAAATCTAGCAGTTACAACTTAAAAGTTATGCTCAGAAGAATTAGAAGGCATCCCATTAGCAGGAATCTTGGGTGCTTCACTGCTGCGCACTAAAAGAAAAAAAAAGCTTCTCGTGTAGCTCTCTTTCCGCACTTATGTCGAATTGAGGGTGTTTTGTGGTAAAATGCGCGGAGAAATCTAAATAAAGCCGTAGCTTTGACTTTCCGACAGCTGGGCAGTTTTGATAGGTCAAGGTCGAAATTTGGTTCGACATGTCTCTTATGATTTTCCTTTTCGCCGATAGATGGCAGAACGAGTAGCCTATTGTGTCATGCGCTGCGTCAGCTGTTTCGGTGTGTGTCTCGCTTTCCGTCCATCCATCGTGACCTCTGCAGTGTGGGTCGGCAGGTTGCCTTGTACGTGTTCACCACCCCCCTCCTCCTCCTCCTTAGTCTACTTACACACCCACATGCTCACTCGGTCCCCCCCAACTTTGTAGTCGCCATGGCAACGGAAGCTCTGCTACACACGGCGACATTGGTGGCAGTCTCTCTGCACGCCAGTTTAATTATTTCTCTGGGTTGCATGCGAGAGCTGTGCGGATTGGAATGGCGGGCTTCTGCACTGTATATTCTTTTTCATTTTTTACTTTTTTTTTCTTTATCTCCCCCTCTCCGAGCTGGGACCCACTGCCTGTAATCAGCAATGGAACAAACGGCTTTCGCCTCATTGTAGCAATTCCTCTCTGTGCCCGTGCCGTTAGTTTTTATTTCTTCTTTTATTATTTTTTATTTTTTTCATCGTCCTTCGAAGTTAGTTCTACGGCTACAGTTGGCTTTGAACTACGAATCCGTACGCTTCGTTGCTGTAAAATTAATGACAAATCTAAAACTTAAAATAATTACATCGTTGCCGGGGTGGGGAGGGCGACACGTTTTAAATTTGCTTTTTGGCTATTTTCCTTTTTTTGAACAAAAAGTCGCAGGCAACAAAATAAATACATTAAAATGAGCAACAACTAAGAAATAAATTCTGCTTGCTACGCGAGAATTCGTTGCTGGTAAATACCGTATTCAGGACCGGTGCTAGGGCGCTTGACACCCTAGGCAGGACATCATCCTTGCGCCCCCAAAATTTATGTTATTCTTTGTGTGGCTCAACATATTGCATTTATCCAATAGTAATTTCAAGATGCAAAAATGTAGTTAATAGAAAGAAACTAATGGAATCTGTGTCCATTCACTTACTTCAAATGTAAATTAAAATTTCATTCTGCGTTCTTTATTGTTCGCAAAATTACCAACACGTGTCTTCACGGGCAATTTCTTGTTCGGTCGATAACGTAGTTAAATTAACAAATTCCTTTCTCGGATTCCCCGGTAAAAAAAAAAAAAAATAGAAGGAAAAAAGAAACAAGAATGCCAGAGGAATGAATATAGTAGTACTCTTACTCCTGTTATTATTAGAAAATAGTCTAAGTATGACAGTTTACTCTTTAGGCTTAAAAACAATGTGGCACGGTGGTCTAAGCTCTAGCTTCGGACCATTCGTCCGAGGTGGGTCTGGGTTCGAATCCCGGTGAGGCATGAATGTCGTGTTTGTCTTACGGCACTGTCTCTCCCTTCCCTGGAACCACTGGCCCTAAATTAGGGGCGGGCGACTGCTTATAGCCCACCGTATTGCTATTACCACGCCCGCGGTTGTGCGGTGGTCGCGGAATACTTATTTCATCGTCTAAATGGATAAACAGTCAGGTTGCGTCCCCTAAATTTAAGGAACCCAATCTCAAAGTTTACGGACGTCGCGTTGTGTTTCATATAGGTCCGTTACGAGGTATTCGTAAAAAACCCATATGCCGCAAAGTATGAATTAGAAAAATATACACAGCCTAGAAAAGTTTGCTACATCAGGTTAAGTAATTAACATGTTTATTATAAGAAAAGTATTTTGCATTAAGCAATTACAGCCTTCAGGTGGAAGACCAAATAAAAGTTATGTTAAATTAAAAGGATAAAATTAGCCATGTTGACTGGTCCACTGCTGCGTAAGCCTGTTACACCCCTGAGCTTAAATTTAAAATGAATCCCACAATCCATCTACGAGGAGGCATAGCAATCATACATATGTATATACACACGCAGTGTTCAATTGGCCAGTCGCGCGGTGGGCCGCCTCTGGAACCTTTTTTTTTTTTTCAAATCGCATTGTTCGAATTTGGTAAGCAATACATTTTCTCATAACTTTTTTTGTGTTCGTGTGTAGTTTCAGACCGTTGGTAAAAGTTTTTCAGGCTGACATCAATTAAAATTATATTATCCCAACAAAGGATTTATATTACTGTGAATGTGAGATGTTCTTCCACCCCAACATTCCATCGCTGGGTTGCTGATGCTCAATATGGAGTTTCACCTCTGACTCTTTCATTCTCATACACTCCGTAACGTTTGTAGTGGAATGCTGTTATGAATAACTCTCTAACCTCACTCACATTTCCCTTTTCCTATAAACCAGCAGTACCCATCTGAAGGTGCGGTGTCTGCTACCGGCGCTTGACAGGCAAAATTATATGTAAAGACCTGGCGCGCGATTTCGTGATTCATACGTAGGTTAAAGCTCAAAGTGCCATGTACAGGGGATTCAATTTTCAATCCGCAGACTCAGAGACGTCAGGCATGGGTTGGGGGCAATGGCATATTATGGGTCCACAGTTTGAATTTTAAATTTGTTTACTTTTCTCACAAGCTTTAGATGCTGCTTATTTTTGTCCAAATATGCGCAGTCAGGAGCGGCGGTGTCTATGTTAACATAATTAATAACAAAACACACACACACACATATATAGCCTTTCTGGATCGGATCGCGTGGGCCAGTTAGTCGTGTCTAGTCCAACCCTGTAATACACACAACACTGGAACTGGAATTGGGGAAAACAACGTCATCTTACCTTACGTCTGTTGGGCTGGTGCTCGTCTCGATCTATAACGAAGTAAATTTCTCCGTCATTTTTATCCGCGCCAGGATTCGAACCCGGGTCCCCTCATTCCGGAATAAGTTGCTCTACCAATTGAGCTACGCGGACGTTGATTCTAATTGCTATCTGCCTTTATGTCGTGTGCGTCCTGCTGGCAGGTACGTCACATCTCCTGGTATACCTTACATCATCTCCCCCTTATTTATTTATTTTTTTTTTTTTTTTGAAGTGCTGGAGAAGGGATTCTCTGATTTTTCCTATCCCGCGGTGTGGAAATAACATCACACCAATGCGAGATTTTGAACGGTCGGGTCATCCGGATAGTTCGGGCGCCATTATAACGAAGTAAATTTCTCCGTCATTTTTATCAGCGCTGGGGTTTGAACCCGGATCCCCTCATTCCGGAATAAGTTGCTCTACCAATTGAGCTACGCGGACGTTTTATTCTGATTCCTATCTGCCTTTATATCGTGTGCGTCCTTCTGGCAGGTACGTCACATCTCCTGGTACGTTACATCATCTCCCCCTTATTTATTTTTTTTTTTTTTCGAAGTGCTGGAGAAGGGATTCTCTTATTTTTCCTATCTCGCGGTGTGGAAATAACATCACAACATTGCGAGATTTTGAACGGTCGGGTCATCCGGATAGTTCGGGCGCCATTATAACGAAGTAAATTTCTCCTTCATTTCTGTCCACGTCAGGATTCGAACCCGGATCCCCTCATTCCGGAATAAGTTACTCTACCAATTGAGCTACGCGGACGTTTTATTCTGATTCCTATCTGCCTTTATGTCGTGTGCGTCCTTCTGGCAGGTACGTCACATCTCCTGGTACGTTACAGATCTCTCTCCCCGGTGGCGCAGTGGTCTAAGCGATGGCCTCTGATCATTCGTCCGAACGGGGTCCGGGTTCGAATCCCGGTGAGGCATGGATGTTGTGTTTGTCTTACGGCACTGGCTCTCTCCCTTCCCTGGAACCAGTGACCCTAAATTAGGGACGGGCGACTGCTTATAGCCCATTGAGTTGCTCACAGTGGTCGTTAAACCTCCAATCAAAAAAAAAAAAAAAAAAAAAAAAACAGATCTCTCACGTGACCGGGTGGGTTTCTTCGGTGGCTGTATCTATCTAAACTTGGCTGCCACGGCTAGGACCGCGTACTATCACGCTGGATTTTCCTTTCCCTATCTATGCCTACCCCTGACTACTTTATAAAGTTACATCATATACTTCTATATCTCCATATCAGTCTTCGTCTCAGCATCAGTATTCGTATAAGTCTTAGTATCAGTCTCCCTGCTTACGCTTTTTCTGTGTATATATCTGCGTCTCTTTAATTTCCCACGTGGTTGGAGCGTGCCCTCTGTCCTCTAGGAGTTTTACGTCTGGGGCCTGGATTGGTCAGCTGAGTTGACCAGTCCTTGACCTTAGTAGTTATTGGTTGTCCCCCTGAGCCACTCAGCTACCCTTTAGCAACAGCTGGCGTATTGGGCAGGTGAGGTTTCCACACTTTAAATGGGACATATTTTCTGGGGCCTGGCGAATAGCGAAAAATTGCCGGGACTTCTCTGTGACAGAGTTACGACTTTCTTGTGACACTGCAGTGTGTTTCACGACTTTTGCTGGTGCCTACTTCTAGAGGAGATGGTCGTAAAATGTAAACTTGCCTATTCAACTGACCGCGGTCCGGACTATGCACATTTCTGAAATACCGGGATGTTTTATCCTACCAGCAACGCTAGCACTGGGGCCATTTCATATATTTCGTGGATGCCGTGATTCTTCTCACAAGCGTGAAAAGAAGAGAAATTCTTTGGTCATTCCCACGGGTGTCCGAGGGAACCGCCTTGACCACCTGGGCTTTATACTCCAATGGGGAAAAGGGAGTTATGAGGCATAAAGGGAGCAACGGAAAAATAATTTAAATTGAATAAAAAAAATTAAAAGTAAATTACACTTGGTCTTTGTAATTAAATAAACCGCTAAACAATGTGGCCCGAAATACGAAGTAGTTCCGCGGCAACATTGCTCACGGGTGGTCGCTAAAACCACAACAACAACATTTTTGGCGTTGAGCATTGCTACTATTTTGGATAGAAGAAGTGGTTTTGATATTTCCATCGAAAGCCAGATTAATATAGAATTCATTGCCGCCCTCAGGTGTCGCATGACTTGCTTGCTGCATAGGGACGGACCTGGTTGATGGCAGTTTTTCGACAGAGGCGCACTGTCTCATCGGCTTCTCATTTACAGCACGCTGATTACCTAGTCTATAAGCATAGGTTTCAGTTTTTCACTTAATCAAGGAATATAAGAATTCGCAAGTTATATAGAATATCGAAAGGGCAACAGAAAATAAAGTTGCTTTGGTTTTCATTTTTTTTTGTCTCATTTATTAACTCATTTTATTTTATCAACTCTAAATCTTGGCGCCACCAAAATTTCGGCGCCATAGGCAGCCGCCTAGTTCGCCTAGTGGTTCAACCGGCCCTGACCGTATTTTCTCGAATTTAACGCGCCCCTGAATGTAACGCGCACTCCCAACTACAGGCTGCGCTTTTAGGAATCAGAAAAGATGTACACACATACTCAAGTAAAACCGAAAATCTGCAAAAAATACTAACAAATAGGTATATTTACCCTATTTCCGATACATATTTTCATACTAGATCCAATACATATGACTGAAAAAAACAACGAAACAAACAACCACTAACAGGGATTTTTACTTATTTGTTAGTACAAGGCCCTGTTAGTTCATTGTCCGAGCTCATTTCAAACAATGCGTCATCTTCTGTTCCGCCCAAAGAATTCGAAACTCCGCACTTAACACGTTCGCTGCGGCGACGTTTTTCGGCGATTTTTTTGTAGTACGTTACGACCCACCGGTGGGGTCGTAAGTGTTTCAATACAGAACTGTACGACACACCGGTGGGTAGTTTAAAGATATATACAAAAATTGACTGATGTCCACTACAGATTTATGTATATAAACTTTTTTTCCTCCTCTGAAAAATGTAGAAGTTAACGCGTTACGACCCACCGGTGGAGTCGTAACTGTTTCAATAAAGTGCTGTACGATACACGGGTGGGCCGTTTAATGATGCATACATAAAGTGACGGATATCCACTACAGATTTATGTATATAAACTTTTTTTTCCTCCTCTGAAAAATGTAGAAGTTAACGCGTTACGACCCACCGGTGGGGTCGTAACTGTTTCAATACAGAGCTGTACGACACACCGGTGGGTCGTTTAAAGATATATACAAAAAAGTAACTGATATCCACTACAGATTTATGTATATAAACTTTTTTTTCCTCCTCTGAAAAATGTAGAAGTTAACGCGTTACGACCCACCGGTGGGGTCGTAACTGTTTCAATACAGAGCTGTACGACACACCGGTGGGTAGTTTAAAGATATATACAAAAATTGACCGATATCCACTACAGATTTATGTATATAAACTTTTTTTTTTCCTCCTTTGAAAAATGTAGAAGTTAACGCGTTACGACCCACGGGTGAGTCGTAACTGTTTCAATACAGAGCTGTACGACGCACTTTTTTTTCCTCCTCTGAAAAATGTAGAAGTTAACGCGTTACGACCCACGGGTGGATCGTAACGCAGCGAACGTGTTTTAAGAAAGTATTTCCTCACAAGTTAATTTTTTTTTTGATTGGAGGTTTTAAAAAAAATGACTTATTGGACCTTGCGGTACAGAAACATGTCAAACAGGCAGACGTAGACAGATGTTTCACATCAACAAGTACATATCAAACATGGTTTTTACAGTATCCTAAATGTCCAATGTACACAGAGAGCCAGTGTTGATCAAGTAACACAATGAGAGCCATTGCCGAAAGACAAACGCAACATCCATGCCTCACCGGTATTCGAACCCGGAACTTTTTCGGACGAACGATCAGAAGCCATCGCGTAGACCACTGCGCCACCGGGACGGCCAAGTTTATTTGGAATGGATTCCCAAGCAGCAATAATCCATTCGCACACAGTCCATAGGAGTGCTCTTTCAACGCGGCCAGTCTTTGTTAGTTCCATTTCTCCCGATGAAAGCCAGGCATTATAAAGTCGACGAACGGCAGCATTAAATGGGCGGTTGATACGAACATCAACAAGCCGTATTTGTGATGTCATCCCTCCAGGAATAATGACGAGATTGTTGCGGTTTTCTTTCATTTTTTTCTTTACTGTATCTGCTACATGTCCTTTAAATGCGTCTAGCGCTAGCAGAGATCGCAACTTCAGTAGACCTCGAGGTCGTCGTAGCCAATGTGAAAACACAGTTTTTAACGACCAAGTCTCAAGTTTCGACTAGCGAATCCTGTGATGGTTATATTCAAATTAATAGGAAACTTGAGACTTTGTCGTTGTGGGTGGTGTAGTGGTTAACATACCCGGGCGCTATCTGGGAGACGCGGGTTCAAGTACCGCTCCAAGACGATGAAATGTTCAAGTTTTCGGATATTATCTGACTTACCATCCTTGTCACATTTACACCAAAAATCGGATTGTCATCTTCAAAATTTGTATCACACACATTTATTTTTCGAAGCACTGAAGAAGGGATTCTTATTTTTCCTGTCTCGCGGTGTGGAGAGAACATCACACCATTGCGAGAAACCTATCGGCCAAGTCATCCTTGAAGTTCGGGCGCCAATGTGAAAACACAGTTTTGTCCACGTTGGGCATCGCTTTCGGGTCCCCTCACTCCGGAGTAAGTCGCTCTCCCAACTGAGCTACGCGGACATGTACTCTCACTGCTATCTGCCTTTATCTCATGTGCGTCCCGCGAGGCAGGCACGTCACACCAAACTTTATTTAGCCAATTTAAAACCAAATTTGCAGATATCCAGCCATTTTCCTCTTGGAAAAGTCGCTTTTCTGGTAAAAGTTTTCTTCTTGAAAAGGACATAGGGTGGAAGTTTATTTCCATCTGCGGAAACACAGAGAGAGCATTACTGTCATTCTGATTTTGTCGCCACTCGTTGTCAGTAATTTTACTTGTTTTGCTCCAACATTGTCCACTCTGCAGCTTGAAGGCATATCGAAATAGATCGGCGTCTGATCAGCATTGCCGATCTGCCCCAAGTCGCGTTGCCCTTGCTTTCGAATAGCGATCAAATGTTTTTGGAAGGCATTTAACTTTCCTTCAAAGTCAGCCGGCAGCTTTTGGCAGATGGATGTCCGCCGTCTAAGAGAAAATCCCTTTCTCTTCACGAACCGCGTTATCCAACCACGGAGTGCTTCAAATTTTCCCAGTAGCTGTAGCTGTCGATGAATTTCTTTAGCTTTCACCAATCATCAACAAATATTGAAGACTCGTGCGACATAAATCACTGAAACGATGAAAGTTTTCCGTCTTTAGCACGATTTAATGATAAAAGATGAGAAATATATACAATTAAAATCCATGAGCACTTTCGAGGTGTAACGTATACTCTAGATTCAGTTTCTTTTTGATTTTACTATCTCTTGTTATTTTATTTTCCTATGCAAATTATCTTCTCACTTAACGAGATGTAGTTTCTCCCGCTGAATTGTATGTGGCAACGAGTGTAAATCATGACGTGGTGGTATGCAGTATATATAGGCGCGCTCAAGTATACCAAGGAGCTTCGTTTTATATGTGATAGGTTCTTCCTGATTATTGATATGCGATTTACCTACGTTTCTACGATATTACGATAGTACGAAAGTTCGGGCTATCAGTAGTTGTGTTATTTTGGAGTGTGTATTTGAGTAATACCAGGAGCTCCCCAATAAAAGGTTAAAAGTGAGTACGTTTTCTTAGTTCATTTTATTGTCAGACCTCTGTCTGGCCGTTAAGTCTATTTCATTGAGTGTTTACGTTAAGTTCAGGGTATATTGTGTTTACCGCTCTAATAAGGAGCCTTCAAGGTACTAATGTACTAAAACCGAAGTTATATTACTGATATTCAAGATAATGAAGAACACTGAGTAAAAATAAATTCCATATTCTTGGAATTTATTGCACGTGCGTGTCTTACCTAAACAAAATCTAGCACTTTGAAGTTTAAGCACACTTTAGCTACGTCAAGTAACCTTTCAATAACCCTAACGTGACTTAACGTAAGCTTTCCTGCACTACACGTCCAGCCGGAGAATTTTATTCATTATAGAGGCAGCGGCTGCCTCATCCTCAGATGTAATAAATAAAGACACATTTAATCTATATATAATATAAATCATTGCATTGTGGGAAACATGGTAAGTTAATAGCCAATAGAAATCTACATAGGCCAAATTGTTGAGTATACTTTTGGCCCAATGGTCTGTGAAGAAATCATGGAAATATATTATAGAAATAAGACATGGTGTAGGGTGGGTAAACATTCAATTTTAAGTTTATATTACAATTTATAATTTACTGCTTTAAGAAGTGATTTCCAAACGGTTTTTTTTTACGTATTCGTCCGAGATGGGTCCGGGTTCGAATCCCGGTGAGGCATGTATGTTGTGTTTGTCTTTCGGTACTGGCTATCTCTCTTCCCTGGAACCAGCGGCCCTAAATTAGGGACGGGCAACTACTTATAGCCCACTGAGTTGCTCACTGTGATCGTTAACCCCCCTATCCCCAACAAAAAAAGTTTATACATACACGCCCCTAGTGGGAAAACTGTTCATTATTCAAATTGGATAATATGTTTCCATTCTTCGCAATGACATACAGAACAAAATTTCTCTTATCACTCGAATTTTTAGGAGCAGAGATACAGTTGCAAAGAGAAATGGGGCCGTCCGTGATTTTTTACTACTTTTAGACCCCCCCACTCCCCCATGTCCAGTGTTTCTTCCAGGCATACATCCGGAAGGGCGAAGCCCCCCTCCGGAAATATGCAACCCCCCCCCCCCCGGAGACTTTTTAAGTCACCTTGCAAAATGTTCATTAAAAAAACTTTACAAGCTACAATAAAAAAGAAAGTTTCATTTCTTTTGATGCGAATATTTTTCGAATAACAGCTATTAACTTGACTTTTCTGTAAACTTTACGAATATCGCATATGCGAAGAAAAGTGTTGAAAAACCCTAGGCCTACGGTCTATTAGTCAATCTATAGTGCATAAGTAGAAGCGCAATATGATTGACATTACTTATTCTGTAAATTTTAGGAATATGGGAATGACGTAATGAACGCTTTTGGAAGGGTCTAGGTGTTAGGCTTAATAATATTTTCTTTCTGAGTAATATCGCAATATTAAAAATTTGAGATTTTGCGAAAACGTTACGAACATGAGCGCGATGGAATAAAAAATGCCGACCACGGAAATTTCCCCCACATATTCGTGCTGCTTGTACGGCTGCATCTTGTTTTAAACAGCGTGAAATTGGAAGTGGTGACCCCGGAAATCTCCCCCACATTCGATATTTTGTGTAAACTACAATTTGTGCACGGTCCCTGACTGAAAAATATAGGGGATTTTTCCTGTAGGGGGGGGGGTTCCTATGGAGGACTTTTCCGTCCATCATCGAAATTCACTCTTTTGAAATGTCTAATTCATCGAAACCTGTGAAAATTCGAATTATGGTGAATAATACTCTTAGTCTTGACATATTGACGCCGAAATATAAAATAAACCTAATTAAATATGTAGTATAAAGAAATTACACATTTTCAGCTGCAGCTCCACCTTTGATTGTCACAGAACAAACAGCCTTAAGAGCGAATATTGATTTTTTTTCGCTAGTAACCATTACTGGTTTACGGGATGCTTCAATTAACATTACTGAATTAACGGTCGATGAAATTCTCTTCTTTATTGTGCTTGTTATTTTTCGCGTGATTTGTGAAACCCGATGTGATTTAGGAAGTGGACGTTCTATATTCAATATACCTTTTTTCACTTTTTCTATACAACTGTCAGAGTCATCCACCTTCATGTATAATATACTAGCTGTGCCCACGGCTTCAATCGCGTGGAAGATATCACGGAAAAACAGGGCTATGATAACACGTGTAATCCTATCCATCCATAAGAACTGTAGTTGAATTTCATAGCACCCAGCAACCGATGGAGAAAATTTGCCGAAAGATTAAATGGTCGGCAGTTAGTTTTTCACGTGAAGTAAAATTGTAATTAATTTTTACATAAATTTAAATACATAATTTTTATTTTATTTTTTGAAAATAATTCATAATGCCTCTATATGTACAACATTCTTTGTCTCGTTTCCAGCCGTTATCAAAATAAATTGATTGTCTGAACTGCCGATTCTCGATAAGAAGACGTATAACTGTCCGTGCGAGAAACTAGCTTGTCGCAAATCCAATCCCACATGCTTGTAAGTTTGGCCTTTGGATTTATTGATCGTTATAGCGAAGGATAGTTTAATAGGAAATTGTAATCTTTTGAACGTGAAAGGCAAGTCCGTCGGAATAATCGGGATCCTGGGTATATGTGTCATTTATCCAGCTGCTGGCCCAATTATTATAATGGCTACAATAATATTATTTTGCAGGGCTTTAACCTGCAATCTTGCACCATTGCACGGGTTTGGATGATTAAGGTTTCGTAATAATATTATAGGAATGCCAACTTTCAATTTGAGACAATGCGGTGGAAGTCCTGAGGGATTTAAAGAATTTAAAAATTCATGTGGATAATGCACTGTATCTTCCAAGTTAAGGGCAGTATCGATCGATGTGTAAATTCTGTATTCGCCGGGCAGTTTTTGCAAAATAGCATCGTTTATTTCATCAACGGATGCATTCCTTGGAGACACGATAGCTCGTTCACACATCCAGTTGTGATTTCTTTGGTGCAAATTTCTTACATTAAGATAAGTTTTGTCAACTAATTCATTAATAGATCTTACAATGCTTCCCAGTTTACTATGTACTGAAATCAAACTGTTCTGTTTAGGTACTTTGCCATCACCGACACGTAGTAACAGAGCAGAAAATTGGATATCTCCACCTCCTAAATGAGCTCTCATATTTGTTCGTAAATGAAGCGTTTCAATATTATTCCACATTGGCAAGGATTTTAAACACGCCTTAACAATGTCTGCTCGCGTTCCTTTCACAATTACTGGGAAAGTTAAAGAATAAAAAATAAACGAAATAGCCTATGTCCACGGGAAAGAAGTAAGCTTCCCAACAGTGAAAGAATTCTCCAAATCGGTTCAGTAGTTTTCGAGATTAGTAAAAAAAAAAATCCGTACACTATCGTGAAGTACTTTCTTTGACGTTGGGTGTGATCAGGTTGTATGTAAATAAAGTGGAACGATACACGGGAAATGGGGGGCCGCGGGTGGCCTCGTGGGCAACGTTCGTGACTACCACGGAAAGGACCTCAGGTTCGATCCCAGGCAGGTACGAACGCTCGATCCAGTAAATATCCGCCGTGCGTCGAATGGGCACGTTAAGCCGTCGGACCCCGGGTACTGGCCCCCGGTAATAAATAAGGGCGTCTTCCTCCCCCTTTCTACTTCGCTTCCGTGTCATTTTCCTATCGGGCACTCTAGCCCAAATATCCTAGCTTCCTATTTCTAAGGGTTGTTTAAGGCCTGGAGTCAGATACTAACTTCCTAAAATCCTCTACACATGATCACATGATCACACGGGAAATCGAGAACTATACTTGAAAGCGTTCTGATTCGGCAGTACATCCAAAAATAATAAAAAAATAAACGAAATAACCTATGTGTACCGGAAATAAATAAGCTTCCCAACGGTGAAAGAATTATCCAAATCGGTTCAGCAGTTTTCGAGATTACCTCAAATAAACATACAAAGTTTCTCTCTTTATATATATCATCATCATCGTTGTCAACTGCTGGATGAAGGTCTCCCCAAGTTTCTTCTACAATTCTCTGTCTTGAGCCTTATCCTCCATGTTACTCCAGCATACTTTCGAATTTCATCCATCCATTTCCCATGCGGTCTTCTTCTGGGTCTTTTCCTGTCCCTCGGAATTTAGTCTAACATTTCGGTTATACTGTATATACACTGCTGGTCACCCAAAATGCAACACAAAGAAGGAAGCATTCGATTGGCCTGAAATTTTCAGCATGCGTCGCCCGCGAGAGGACATAAATTGCAGGGCATATGCAAATCATGTGCGCCCGGCACGCCACCGAGAAGCACTATAAGAAGAGTGCACAGAAGGCGTAGTGCAAGTAGTGGAAGTGTGTTGTGCTGCCGGACCTATGCGTGGGAAGCTTCCTGATGCCTCGTCGCAGAATTCGGCAGTCATTCCTGCACGTTTCGGAGTTCGACAGAGGACGAATAGTGGCTTATCGCGACAGCGGTTTATCGTACCAAGAAATCGGCGCCCGTGTGGGACGACATCCAGCCACAGTGAGGTGAGTATGGATTTGGTAGGTGCAGGAGGGACGGACGGACCGACGTGAGCGATTGCCACAGCCACGGCACATCACCGAACAAGAGGACCGGCATGTTGTGCGGCGGGCATTGACGGCTCGCACCGCCACATCACGAACGTTAGCGCAGGAATTAGGGTGTGTTGCGCAACAACCTGTGTCAGCACGTACCGTTCAACGTCGTCTGCAGGAGCGGGGACTTGTCGCACGGCGCCCATTGCTCCGATTACTGTTGACGTTACACCAACGGCGAGTGCGGCGGCAGTGGGCCGTTGAACGCCGCACCTGGACTACGGAATGGCACGACATTCTCTTCTCCGACGAATCCCGCTTCTGCCTGCAACACCACGATGGTCGGATCCGCGTGTGGTGGCACCGTGGCGAGAGACTGTATGACGCCTGCATTATGCATCGCCATACCGGTCCGTCGCCTGGCGTTATGGTTTGGGGCGCAATTGGATATGACACCCGCCCCCCCCTCTGGTACGCATCGTCGGTACACTCAACAGCCACCGCTACATCTCCGAACGTTTTGGAGCCTGTAGTCCTTTCTTACCTGTAGGACCTGCCAGCGGCCACGTTTCAACAGGACAATGCGCGCCCGCACGTGGCACGCATCGTGCAACAATTCTTCACGGCCCACCAGGTGTCACTGCTGCCGTGGCTTGCCTGTTCTCCCGATATGTCGCCCATCCAACATGTCTGGTCGCTGATCGGCAACCGAGTGGCCCGGCAAGCACCACCCGCGGCTACGCCTGATGAACTGTGGCAACGTGTAGATGCAGCCTGGACCGACATACCCCAAGCCCACATCCAAACCAAAGCCTCTTTCGTTCGATGCACCCGTGTAGCGGCCGTTATTTCCAGCCATGGGGGCCACACGAACTATTGATGTTTGCGTGTTCCGCAAGTCGCACAGGCCTGTAAGCTCAATCGTTTCATCTTTGTATCTGTTGTTATGTGTCCAGGAAATCTGGCTTTGCTATCTCGTGTCCTTCTTGGTGTTTCATTTTGGGTGGCCAGCAGTGTATATACGTTTCTTCCACAACTGACTGTCTTGAGCCACTCTCCTCCATGTTACTCCGGCATGCTTCCGAATTGCATCCATCCATCACCCGTGTGGTCTTCTTCTGGGTCTTTTTCTGTTTCTTGGAATCCAGTCTAAAATGTCACTCGTCCATCTGTTATCCGTTCTTCTGGCAACATGTCCACCCCATTGCTATTTCAGGGATTTTAATCTCATGATGATGTCTTCCACTCTTGTCATTTTCCTTATTCACGAGTTTCTCTTCTTAACTTTCCTGGTTACACCAAGTATGCATTTCTCCCGGCTTCTTTCAGTTGTCTGGAGCCTTTTTATGTCTTTTTCAGTTAAAGTCAATGTCTCTGCTCCATACGTAAGAACTGGAAGGAGGCACTGATTAAACATTTTTCTTTTAAGACATAAAGGCATATTGCTCTTGAAAATTGTACCGTTTCTTCCAAAAGCTCTCCAGCTAAGTTTTATACGCCTTATATATATATATATATATATATATATATATATATACTATAAAGATACCTAAGCAAAAAAATACATATATAATTTTGACTCACACCTAGTACAACATAGAAAAGGTTATGTATCTACCTGTGTGAGTAAAAGGAGAAAAGACAAAAAAATAAAATAAAACAACTGAATGTAGAAGGTGTCGAGAATACTGAGCCTTGGCTTTATCAAGGACCAGCAAAAACTCTGCATTTTCTCACTTCCACAAAGACCTAGTTGGAAATGGGTTTCTGCAAGGCCATAGATGCAAGTAACATTCCCACCTAAAATAGTTTAAAAAATATATATATAAGTCATGTCCTCCGTAGAGTAGCATGACCTAGCACTAGTTAACAATTTCGCTTGCATCCATTAACCTTCATGGCCCGACCCATGCTCTTCATCTGTTACTATTAAACAGAGAGAAGAAGATTAAAGAGAACTCAAGCTGTGAGAGTGACATAATAAATAGAAATGATTTTCAGCTATAACGAAATTCCAAGTTCGTTTGAGAGAGAATTTAAACCTGAAAATCAATGCAAAAGAAATCCAAATTTTACATTGCAATTAAAAAAGGAAATGTTAATTTATAACGAACAGATTTTTGAAAGAAAACTTGAGTCTAAAACCCCCTACTCTACAACTTATGACAGCACGAAAACGAGAATAAGTTAAAGATAATAATTAACTAAAGAAAACTTTGTGAAAGTTATATACCTTAAACAGTTAGTTGCAATATGTACAAAGTATTTCAGCAGTGCTTTAAGTGCATAATTAATTAGTTATTAAGAACTTAACTACTTTGAAAAAACAGCGCATAGACAGCGCATAGAAAAGGAACAAGCTTAGCCATCTTCTGTTCCTAGGTACCACAAAAGACGCTCAAAGTTACAAAGAAAAGTAAGAGTTAAAACCCGCATAAATGTTAACAGACAAACCAATGCTTAAAAGCTGAAAAGCTAAAAAACGACAGAGAAAAGGTACATGAAGTACAAACATTGAACTTATAAAACCTAGAACCCAAAAACAAGGAAGAGAGCTTACCTCTTGTGTTACAAAAACTTTTCTCCTCACAAGAGGAGAACATGGCTGACCTCTTCCGCCACTCCCTAGACGCTGGGGGGCAGTGAGGGTGGGGCTGATGGCCTCCTCATACAGCAAGAAACCAACGCGCGGAGATTTTAACCAGAGAAAAAAATATATAAACTTAAGACTGTGGATCTGTATGATCAGAATGAGCAGCTAAAGAAGGTTTTGAAACACATTAGAAACTGTTCTAACTTGATGTACAGAGATTTTTGGATAATTAATAATAATGCAGAAGTAATTTCTACTATACTCAAAGTGTGTCCCCTAGATATTAATAGTTATGATTTTGAAAACCTATATACTAATCTGCCTCTATCAGATATAATCACTACCTTTAAAGAGCTGTATGCAGAATTTAAACTTAACCAATTTGTTGATGTAGGAACTTGGAACTCTTATCTCAATTGCTGCATAAAAAATAACCATATCTTATATAATAATACTCTCTATAAGCAAGTGAACGGTATTCCAATGGGAACATCAACGTCCACGAATATCGCTAATCTATTCCTGTTCTTTAAGGAATATATATTCATTAAAAATCACCCCACCTGCTCAGATAACTACCTTTACACTTTTAGATATATTGATGATCTGCTGTGTATCAATAATTCCGAAGTTATAGAGAGTGATTTTGATAATATCTATCCTAGCTCTCTTAACTTATGTAAAACCAACCACAGTAATCAGGAACTTGAGTTCCTAGACTTAAGCATTAAGCTCAACAGAGGTAACCCATCTATTAGCCTCTTTGATAAAAGAGTTAATTTTCCTTTCAAAGTAATTAAATATCTACACTGGAATAATAACATTTCAACCAAAGTAATTGAGAATGTACTAATTTCTCAGGTCCTAAGAATTTCAAGAATTTGCAGCAACAATTTGGACTTCAATTACCACATTAATATACTATTAGAAAGTTTTCTAGAGAACGAAATTCCTTCTTCTTTCATCAAAAGAACTTTAAGAAAAATTATTCTGAATAATAGAGTAAGGTTGGCAGATCTGCTTTAATTTTCTACACAGTTAATAATATGATTCTGACCAATCAAAGCCGTAAGGAAGTTGGCTAGAGGATGCCTATTAACTACCTAAAGGAACCTTAGTGCTATGGATATGACGGTCCTATTAAAACAAAAAAATTAAATAATATAAACAAAATCACAAAAAAAGCTTAAAAATCTGTTTATAAAAGAAAATAAAAACAAATAAAAAAGAAAACTAGTTATTCATCACTAGGATAGCTATACTAAAAATAGTAAAACCAACATTAAAATTAATAAGATTCTGATTAATCTATAGAAGCTCACTAAGGTGATTTAATACATGCAAAGATTATTAAATAAACTGCTCGTGTATTTTATAATATTTCTCATGTATTCTGGAGAGTTAATTCTGCTCATTCTGATCATACAGATCCACAGTCTTAAGTTTATATATTTTTTTCTCTGGTTAAAATCTCCGCGCGTTGGTTTCTTGCTGTATGAGGAGGCCATCAGCCCCACCCTCACTGCCCCCCAGCGTCTAGGGAGTGGCGGAAGAGGTCAGCCATGTTCTCCTCTTGTGAGGAGAAAAGTTTTTGTAACACAAGAGGTAAGCTCTCTTCCTTGTTTTTGGGTTCTAGGTTTTATAAGTTCAATGTTTGTACTTCATGTACCTTTTCTCTGTCGTTTTTTAGCTTTTCAGCTTTTAAGCATTGGTTTGTCTGTTAACATTTATGCGGGTTTTAACTCTTACTTTTCTTTGTAACTTTGAGCGTCTTTTGTGGTACCTAGGAACAGAAGATGGCTAAGCTTGTTCCTTTTCTATGCGCTGTCTATGCGCTGTTTTTTCAAAGTAGTTAAGTTCTTAATAACTAATTAATTATGCACTTAAAGCACTGCTGAAATACTTTGTACATATTGCAACTAACTGTTTAAGGTATATAACTTTCACAAAGTTTTCTTTAGTTAATTATTATCTTTAACTTATTCTCGTTTTCGTGCTGTCATAAGTTGTAGAGTAGGGGGTTTTAGACTCAAGTTTTCTTTCAAAAATCTGTTCGTTATAAATTAACATTTCCTTTTTTAATTGCAATGTAAAATTTGTTTTTCAGGTTTAAATTCTCTCTCAAACGAACTTGGAATTTCGTTATAGCTGAAAATCATTTCTATTTATTATGTCACTCTCACAGCTTGAGTTCTCTTTAATCTTCTTCTCTCTGTTTAATAGTAACAGATGAAGAGCATGGGTCGGGCCATGAAGGTTAATGGATGCAAGCGAAATTGTTAACTAGTGCTAGGTCATGCTACTCTACGGAGGACATGACTTATATATATATATTTTAAACTATTTTAGGTGGGAATGTTACTTGCATCTATGGCCTTGCAGAAACCCATTTCCAACTAGGTCTTTGTGGAAGTGAGAAAATGCAGAGTTTTTGCTGGTCCTTGATAAAGCCAAGGCTCAGTATTCTCGACACCTTCTACATTCAGTTGTTTTATTTTATTTTTTTTCTTTTCTCCTTTTACTCACACAGGTAGATACATAACCTTTTCTATGTTGTACTAGGTGTGAGTCAAAATTATATATGTATTTTTTTGCTTAGGTATCTTTATAGTATGTGAATTCTGAATTTTCAAAACTGCTGCGTTGCGCGTTTTGATTTTCAGGTTATTTTGCACCCTTCGTTTTAAATTCTAAAATTTTTTCCTTAGTCTTCAGTTTTGCTCTTAAGTATATATATATATATATATATATATATATATCATCATCATCATCATCATTGTCAACCATTATCAATCCACTGCTGGACGAAGGACTCCCCAAGTTTCCTCCACAACGGTCTGTCTTGTGCCAGTCTCCTCCATGTCACCCCTGCATACTTTCGATTTTCATCCACCCATCTCCCACGTGGTCTTCTTCTGGGTCTTTTCCCGTCCCTTGGAATCCAATCTAAAATTTCGGCTGTCCATCGATGATCTGTCCTTCTGGCAGTATGTCCAGCCCATTGCCATTTCAGGGATTTAACTCTGATCATGATGTCTTCCACTCTTGTCATCTTTCGGATCCACGAGTTCCTCTTCTTATCTCTCCTGGTTACACCAAGTATGCATCTCTCCCGGATGCATACTTGGTGTAATTTTCCTTATTCACGAGTTTCTCTTCTTAACTTTCCTGGTTACACCAAGTATGCATCTCTCCCGGCTTCTTTGAGTTGTCTGCAGCCTTTGTATGTCTCTTTTAGTTAAGGTCCACGTCTCTGCACCATACGTAAGCACTGGAAGGATGCATTGATCAAACACTTTTCTTTTAAGACATAATGGCATATTGCTCTTGAAAATTATGCTGTTTCTTCCAAAAGCTCTCCAGGCAAGTTTTGTACGCCGATTAATTTCTTCATCAATGTGACCCTCACTTGATATCTGCTGTCCAAGATAAACGTACGTGTCTGTTATCTCCAGCTTTTCTCCATCAATCGATAAATTTTCATTTCTTGTAAAAGCATTGAACATCACTTTTGTCTTCTGAAAGTTCATTTTTAATCCCACTTCTTTACTCTTGTCAGCAAGTTCCTGGATCATACTCTGCAGCTCTGATGGGGTAGTTGCAAAAATGACTACGTCATCAGCAAAACGAAGGTGGGTTAGATAATCTCCATTAATCTTTATCCCCTTGTTTTCTCAGCTCAGCGACTGAAAAACACCCTCCAATGTGGCATTAAAGAGCTTCGGAGATATGGTGTCACCTTGTCTCACTCCCTTTCCAATTTTTACGTGTGTTGTATTTTCAAACAGCCGAATCTTTGCACTTGCATTTTCATAGATGCTATTAATAATATTAATGTATGCACCTTCAATACCGCAGGTTTTCAGAGCCATTGTAACTGCTGATGGTTTCACCGAATCAAAGGCTTTTTCATAATCGATAAAAGCCATGCACAATGGAAGTTCATATTCCCTCGCTCTTTCAATTAGTTCTCTCAGTACGTGGATATGATCTATTGTGCTGTAGCCACTCCTGAATCCAGCTTGTTCTCTCGGTTGAGCCATGTCCAGTGTTACCTTCAAGCGGTGTGAAAGAACTTTAGTGAAGATTTTATAAACTACTGATAGGAGGCTGATAGGTCTGTAGTTTCCGAGATCCTCAGTGTCGCCTTTCTTATGTAGCAGGATCATTGTAGCGGTGTTCCAATCCTCAGGAATCTTTCCTTCATTAAGGCATCGAGTGAAAATTTGGGCGAGTACTGTTTCGATTTCTCCACTTGCTTCTTGTATGATGTCTACAGTAATTCCATCTTCTCCTGGAGCTTTTCCCCGCTTCATGTTCTTGATTGCATGTGCAACTTCTGCTGGAAGGACTGGAGGAACTCTGGTACTGGTATCTTTCATGATGTCTGGAGTTCATGTATCATCCCTTTCATATAATTTGGAGTAGAAATCTTTCACTCTTGTCAAAATTTCGCCTCTATTTCTTGTTACAGAACCATCTTCTTTTCTCAGTGCCATAATCTGTTTTCTTCCCTTACTGAGATGTCCCTTTGCTATCTTTAGGCTTTGGTTGTTTTCAATTGCTTTCCTCACTAGTTCACAGTTGAATTTTCTTACGTCTTCAGTGATACTTTTTCTTACTGTCTTGCATAGCTCTATATATTCCACTTTGGAAGTCACATCTTCTTTAGTTGTCTTCATCTCTCTTCTTTTTTGCATCAACATTTTCGTTTTTCCTGATAATTTGTTTACATGCAACTTGTTCTTAGACCCAGCTAATTTTGTTGCTGTTTCCGTAAGAGCTTTGGTTACTTTTCTGTTAACTTCAGAGATGTCCACTTCTTCCGATGTTAGGCCTTCTAAAGCAGAGAACCTGTTCTTCAGTTCCAACTTGAAGGTATTATGGTGTTTTTTAAGGTTGGTTATGTCAATAGATTTTGTTTGTCTTATGAGCTTGCCACGTTCAAGTTTAGTGTTGAGGTGCATCTTACATCTCACCAATCTATGGTCACTACCTGTGTTGAACTTGTTTAGCACACTGCAGTCTTCTATGATGAATTTTTTGTTACACATAATAAAATCAATTTTACTTGTCGTCCCATTTGGATGTCTCCATGTCCATTTCCTGTGTGGCTTTTTCTTGAAGAAGGAGTTCAAGATGAAAAACCCTTCTGCCTCTGCAAACTCAACGAGAGTATTTCCACGCTGGTTTCTGTTGCCGTGACCGAATTTACCTACTGAAGTTTCATTCTGTTGCCGTTGCCCTATTTTTGCATTGAAATGTCCCATAATGATTTTCAAGTGCTGTTTACCTTTATTATTTAGATGACAAATTTCCTCATAAAATTCTTCAATTTCTTCTTCAGGATGACTTGTGGTGGGTGCATAAGTTTGAATAATCTGAGCCTGGTATCTTTTCGAGAGTTGGATAACAAGACGTGCAGCTCTGTCAGAGGAATATATATATATATATATATATATATATATATATATCATCATCATCATTGTAAACCATTATCAATCCACTGCTGGACGAAGGTCTCCCCAAGTTTCCTCCACAACGGTCTGTCTTGTGCCAGTCTCCTCCATGTCACCCCTGCCTACTTTCGAATTTCATCCACCCATCTCCCATGTGGTCTTCTTCTGGGTCTATATATATATATATATATATATATATATATATATAATTTCGGTTGTATATAATAGTTCTCTTCTTTTAGTTTCTCCGGGTCTATCGTTCCAACTTTCAGTATTAAGGTGATTTCAGTTATACTGTATGCATGTATATGTGCGTGCATGTGCGTGTGTGAGGGTGTGTGAGAGAATCCAGTCTAAAATTTCGGTTGTCCATCGGTAGTCCGTTCTTCTGGCAACATATATATACACTAAAGAGCAATGGAATTAGAGATACCTGTCTAGTAACGTGTAGCACCACCTTTCGCCCTGATGACGGCGGCGATTCGTCTCGGCATGGACTCGATAAGACACCGGAAGCGTTGGGAAGCCATACGGATCCACGACCCCTGAACAAGCTCCCACAGTTCACGAAAATTTGATGGAGGGGGGGGGGTCAGAGCCTCGAACATCTATCTCGATGGCATCCTAGATGTGCTCGATGGGATTGAGGTCAGATGACCTAGCTGGCCAAGGAAGTGAGGTCATGTCGGTGGAGTGTTCATCCAACCATTCGGATAGAATTCGGGAGCGATGGCACGGTGCATTGTCTTGTTGCAGGATGAGGTCCCCAGTGGGATGTTGGAGCCGCACAAACGGGAACAAATGGTCTTCCAGGATATCCCGGTGGTGTTGACCTGTGAAGGAGGATGTCACACGTACCAGGTGGTCCTATTTCAGTCCACGTAAACAGTCCCCAGACGAGAATGCCACCCCCACCAGCTTGAAGAGTACCCTGCTGGCAAGAAGGATCCATCGCTTCATGTGGTTTGCGCCGTACTCGTATCATGCCATCCGCATGTACCAACGTGAATCTCGACTAATCAGTCCAGGCAACATTTTCCCACATGTCTAGGGTCCAGTGGCGATGTTCCGGCGCCCATGTTAATCTTTGCATCCTGTGATGTGCGGTGAGCAGCGGTACCCTCGTGGGACGACGGCTTCTGTACCCCATAGCAAGGAGATGGTTCTGGATGGTGTGGCTGCTTACAGGTTTTTGTGCACCAGCGTTCAATTGCCGAGGGATTTCTTGCACTGTGGCCCGTCTATCCGCTGTTACAATGCGAGCTAGCCGACGATGACCCCGCTCATCCACACGCTGTTGTCCACGGCAGTTGGCCCTTGCAGGGATGGTTTTACCGGATTCGATGTACTCACGGTGCACCCGTGACACAGTGTCTCGTGAAAATTCCAGTACCTGCACGACTTCCGAGATGGAGTAACCCATTCGTCGGGCCCCGACAATTTGCCCACGATCGAAATGCGCTTAGATCCTTCGTCTTACCCATACTGCATCCGACTCTTACTGATTCACGTCACATCACTCCTTATATTGTCGGATCACTGCATACGTCATGTCGTTTCCGTTTACAGGGCCGCCCACAGCGCCACATTTGCATAACGCCAGCTGTCTCTAATTCAATTGCTTTTTAGTGTATATATACAGGGTGTGTAGGAAAGTCCTTAAACAGGGAAATAACTTTTGAACGCAAAATGCTAAAGTTGTGAAAGTAGTGTATACATATAGGAAAGTGCCTATGTTCTATGAGATGAGACCGATTGCAGCACCCCTAGCGGCGAATTTTGGAAGTTAGCGATCCTATCGCGAGAACCAAGACAGATAGCGAAAAAAAAAATCAATAGAAAACGTGTAGAGCGTTACCGATTTAGTATGAAATGACGCCCTACATTCACCAAAAACTCCAATAGAAGTCCGGATATGCAGATCTCTCGGTATCCGATCACCGGCATAAATACGTCACTCATCGCGTGCAGAAGTGTGACATTATAAGGTGATGCAAATTTACTAATAAAACTAATACATGTATGTGTCAGCAAGGTACAAATTATTATGTTCTATACATTAAAGTAGTAGGAAACTCATACAGCAGTAGGACATTATGAAGAAGAAAAACACAAAATAATGTTCTAGAAATACAAAATGTCAGTACTAATACTTAAGCATTCGCGATGTGTCCACCATTGGCAGCAATACACATCTGTATTCGAGCTGGAACTTCTTGTTGGACATTCTGCAACATTTCAGGTGTTACGTTACTGCATGCTTGGATAATACGGGGTTGTAGAAATTTACCATACACGACCAAATGTAAGGCCACACGTTGCACCGATGTCTCTCGTACTGCAGTGTGGGTGGGCGAGCGCATAGGGCAGGACGTCCACTGGCTGCACGTGCACACCTGCAAGTGTCGGCCTACCTGAACGGGAACGACTTGTAATGCTCCCGGTTTCTCTCAGCCGGCGAACGACATTGATGATAATAACCGCAGTAGGATGAGAACGATTAAGGAAACGTAACGCATATTAGCGTCGTCAGTTTGAATTTTTCCTGCGAAGTGATCGGACGTGTTCTGCTCACCGCTTCGGAATTTTAGCTTCACTGCTGCTGGGTCTTCGCACATAAATAATATAAATTTTTTCTAGTGTATTTATGTTCTATTTCTAGGCTCTTCTCTGTTTGCTGCTGCCTTCCGACTTCTGTTTCAACATATCGGAAAGACATGGTAAGAATAACAGGGTAGATGGTGAGCTCAGCAACTGCGAAAATTTCACGAATAGGAGTTCATGGAAACATGAACCCCTAGTTGATGCTGCTACTGAATTATTCATTTATAAGACATTCCCGAATAATTCAGAAAGCAGATCTTCCAAAAAAATTTCAAACCGCGAGGCGGAAAGCACGAAAGCTTTAGCGTATGCTTTAGCAAAGAAAAAGAAAGCACCACAGGACAACACTTCACCGGACTCTACACCACTCGTCTCATCTGCACCTGCATCTGCATCTTCGAACGGCTCTTATATTTCGGTATCCCCGAAAATTATTCCACAGCCATCTACTCTCCCTGCGCTTAGAGACATCAACACGAAATTAGTTACTCCAAATAGTAGTCATAGGATTCTACCCCCCCCCCCCCAACCTTCTTGGAATAAATTTTCTTCGCTCATATCGAAAATTAAAAATATCACCAGTGCACAGGTTGCTGCTAGTAACCAGAGCACATCCTGTACTTTATTTACAATATCCCCACCCGAACTTAAAAACACTAGTACACTGCGTGAGCAGAGTACCCGTACTAATTCATCCAAACAAAATAACCTGTGCAATAATTTGGTATTTCCGGATTTTGTACAATTAAATATTCAGACGCCTCTTATAAGTCAGACGCCTCTTATAAGTATCTTTTGCCACGAATCTTCAGACGCCTCTTATAAGTTTGAATACCACTTCTTTTGTCTCGAATGATCCTTGTGATCAACGTATCCCGGTTGCTCCTATAACGAAGTAAATTTCTCCGTCATTTCTGTCCACGCCAGGATTCGAACCCGGATCCCCTCATTCCGGAATAAGTCACTCTACCAATTGAGCTACGCGGACGTTTTATTCTGATTCCTATCTGCCTTTATGTCGTGTGCGTCCTTCTGGCAGGTACGTCACATCTCCTGGTACGTTACATCATCTCCCCCTTATTTTTTTTTTTTTTTTTTGAAATGCTGGAGAAAGGATTCTCTTATTTTTCCTATCTCGCGGTGTGGAAAGAACATCACACCAATGCGAGATTTTGAACAGTCGGGTCATCCGGATAGTTCGGGCGACATTATAACGAAGTAAATTTCTCCGTCATTTCTGTCCACGCCAGGATTCGAACCCGGATCTTCTCATTCCGGAACAAGTCACTCTACCAATTGAGCTACGCGGACGTTTGTTCTGACTACTATCTGCCTTTATGTCGTGTCGTCCTTCTGGCAGGTACGTCACATCTCCTGGTACGTTACACTCCTTATGTGCAACATGCTCCTGTTGTTGATCCTTGTGATCAACAAATTTCGATTAATACTCTTCCTCCTTATGTGCAGCTTCCTCTTGTTGTTGATCCTTGTAATCAACAAACTCCTATTTTTGCCTCGATAGATCCTACGATCAAAATATCCCCTCTACAAAAAATTGTTCTTCGATTCAACATGTCAATTCGGTATTTCCGGATTTTGTACCGTTAAATACTCAGACGTCTTTTATAAGTCTGAATACCCCTCTTTTACCTCGAATATTCAGACGCCTCTTATAAGTCTGAATACCCCCTCTTTTGCCTCGAATGATCCTTGTGATCAACGTATCCCGGTTGCTCCTTATGTGCAGCATGCTCCTGTTGTTGATATTTGTGATCAACAAATTTCGATTAATACTCTTCCTCTTTATGTGCTACTTCCTCTTGTTGTTGATCCTTGTGATCGACAAACTCCTATTTTTGCCTCGATAGATCATTACGATCAAAATATCCCTCAACAAATAATTGCTCTTCTAATCAACATGTTAATAAGCAACGAATGTCAGCTACTTCCACCTCGAATATTCTCTCTACTAATGTGCAATTTCTCTGCACTCCTACTACGAACACTATTTCCGATGCTGACCGCTGTTTTGATTGCTAATATATTCCCCACTATTAATCAACGAATTCCAGAGACACCAACATCGATTATTTTGCCACCAATTAGTAATTATCCGTATGTTCAGTCGCCCACTAGAAGTCTGAACACCCTTTCCATGATAAAAATTTACTCCCACCAATACCGATCGATGGCATGAATCGCCAGCCACCAAGCACACAAGCTCCAAGTACAAGACAGCTAAGGCTACCAAGCTCACAAGCTCCAAGTACAAGACAGCTAAGGCTACCAAGCACACAAGCTCCAAGTACAAGACAGCTAAGGCTACCAAGCACACAAGCTCCAAGTACAAGACACCTAAGGCTACCAAGCACACAAGCTCCAAGTACAAGACAGCTAAGGCTACCAAGCACACAAGCTCCAAGTACAAGACAGCTAAGGCTACCAAGCACACAAGCTCCAAGTACAAGATAGCTAAGGCTACCAAGCACACAAGCTCTAAGTACCAGACAGCTAAGGCTACCAAGCACACAAGCTCCAAGTACAAGACAGCTAAGACTTCCAAGCACACAAGCTCCAAGTAGAAGACAGCTAAGGCTACCAAGCACACAAGCTGCAAGTACAAGACAGCTAAGGCTACCAAGCTCACAAGCTCCAAGTACAAGACAGCTAAGGCTACCAAGCACACAAGCTACAAGTACAAGACAGCTAAGGCTACCAAGCACACAAGCTACAAGTACAAGACAGCTAAGGCTACTAAGCACACAAGCTCCAAGTACAAGACAGCTAAGGCTACCAAGCACACAAGCTCCAAGTACAAGACTGCTAAGGCTACCAAGCACACAAGCTGCAAGTACAAGATAGCTAAGACTATCAAGCACACAAGCTGCAAGTACAAGACAGCTAAGACTATCAAGCACACAAGCTCCAAATGCACGAAAGCTAAAGCAACAACACGATCTAAATTCCACGAATAATGTTAATAACGTCATCACACCGACGAACCCTAACTACAACTCTAACAATGATGTTTCTCCTCTAATTGCTGCAATTTTAAACCCAGATCCGAATAATCCGAGTGCTCCCTCACGAACCCAAACTAGCGCTGGCAATTCCAAGAAAATATTGAACATCCTTATTTGGAATGCCAGTAGTATTTTCATTAAAAAGCTCTAATTAATGCAATTTCTTAACGAGGAAAAAATCGACATCGCACTAATCTCCGAAAGCTGGCTAAAACACCATCACCGATTCGTTATCCCTAATTATCACGTCTACAGGAAGGATCGAACAACTGATCGAGGTGGCGGAGTCATCATTATTGTTAATAATAAAATTAAGCACAACGATTTCCCCATAAATATCCCTCTACAATTCCTCGAAGCACACGGTGCTATAGTAGAATTCGAAGATGGCTCCAAAAAGAAATTCATCAGCGTCTACAACCCCTCAAGAAATTCGGATATATCCAGTGATTTGAAAAAACTCACAGAGGATAAATTCCCGACACTATTGGAGGAGACTTCAATTCTACCCACCCTCGATGGAATTGTGTTTGCACGAACAAGGCAGGTAGATGCCTGGCGGAATTCTCAGCGAAATATACCATCGATATTGCTGCCCCACCCACTCCTACCTTCATCAGATCGAGAGGTGCTAACAATACTCTGGACATTGCACTATTCAAAGATTTTAGTGCTCCTTACGAAATTAGCCCGATCCATAAGCTCAATTCAGATCATTTACCCGTCGTTATGAGCATCTATGATGGAACTCGATTAAACCCACCTAGATGGGTTATAAATTGGGAACACCTGCAGGAACACCTTAAAGAGATCCCAAAGCCGGGTATCCCATGTTGTGAATCAAAGGCCGAGATCGACCAACAAGTTGGAAAACTATAAGATCATATCAGCGACATTATTAAGGAATCCCAATTCGCCAAGAAGCCTATTACAAACCCCTACGGACTCCCAAACTGGATTAAAAGGAAAAATCACCGAAATAAATCGAGCACGACGAATTTGGATCCATACCAAACGACTCGAGGATAGAAACCACTACTATTTTCTGCACAGAAAAATCAGAAATTATGCACTAAACCACTACAACTACATTCACGATCGAAACCTTAGCAATATTGGAGAAAATTCTGCCACGACCCGAAATGTTTGGGACACTACACGAACTATTAAAAATCCCTACAAGGCCGTTCCTCCTATGAGAACTCCTGACAATAAAATTGAATACACCAATGAAGACAAATGTGAAGTCTTTGCCGACTCCCTTGTGAACCAATTCACGATAAATAATTTTAATTCCACGAAAGATCATGATGATATGGTACACGAAGCAATTAAAAACTATTTTCTGAAAACCGAAAGCTCCTCCTGCGGTCCGGACTCCACATGGCATCCTGTTTCATCCACGAACAGCAAAACCAAATTTCCCACTGAAGCTCCCATGGTCACTGTGGCCGAAATTACGGGTATTATTTGTAAATTGAAACCAAATAAAGCTCCTGGGAGAGATGGTATCACGAACAAGGTTATTAAAATGCTCCCTATCCAATATATTGAAATCCTCACGAATATTATTAATGCAGCGCTTAAACTTCACTATCTCCCAGACAGCTGGAAAATAGCTGATATTATCCTTATCCACAAAGCTGAAACCGATCCAACACTCCCCAAAAATCACAGACCGATTTCACTCCTTCCTAGCCTTAATAAAATTAGGGAAAGAGTACTTTTGAAGTACATTCAAACCTTCCATCTAGAAAATCAAATTGTTCCGTACAGTCAATTTGGTTTCGTCCCTGCACACTCCACGAACCACTGTGACGTGCCTGCCCCGCAGGGCGCACAGGACATAAAGGCAGATAACAGCGAGAGCGAACGTCCGCGTAGCTCAGTTGGTAGAGCGACTTGTTCCGGAATAAGTGGACTCGGGTTCGATCCCCGGCGTGGACGAAAAATGAAGGAGAAATTTACTTCGTTATAATGGCGCCCGAACTTCCCGGATGACCCGGCCGTTAAAGATCTCGCAATGATGTGATGTTCTTTCCACACCGCGAGATAAGAAAAATAAGAGAATCTCTTCTCCAGCGCTTCGAAAAATAAATGTGTGTGACGTTGTATTCCACACACCAGATTGACTGGGAGTTCTCAAGTGCACGTTCTACAGCGGATGGATGCCTGCAACGATTCATGGTCTGACCCGTGGGCCATACCCCCGGCCCTCTTTCGGGGGGGGGAGATGTGACGTACCTGCCCCGCAAGACGCACATGACATAAAGGCACATAACAGCGAGAACGAACGTCTGCGTAGCTCAGTTGGTAGAGCGACTTGGTCCGGAATAAGTGGACTCGGGTTCGATCCCCGGCGTGGACCAAAAATGACGGATATATTTACTTCGTTATGCCACCAAATATCCAGAGTCTCAGAAATAGCACACCAAGCCTTCGATCTCAACAAATCTGTTGGAGCTATTTTTCTCGATATTGAGAAAGCCTTCGATAAAGTCTACACTGCCGGACTCGTCTACAAAATGATCAAATTTAAATTCCCAAGATGGATCATTATGATAATAGCGAACTTCCTTACAAACCGACGATTATCTGTTAAACTGAGCTCGACAAAATGCACCGAAAGAATAATTTGTGCAGGAGTACCCCAGTGATCTGTACTCGGTCCCACTCTCTACTTAATTTTTACTGCGGATATCCCTCAACAAATTGGCATCGAACTTGTTTTATACGCCGATGATACGGCAATTCTATGCACCTCACGAAATGTCTCATTAAGCGCAAAGAAACTGCTAAAATATATTCATATGCTCGAGATTTACTATGCACGATGGAAAATTGCGATTAATGCTACGAAAACACAAGCGATTATTTTTACCTGCTGTAAATTCTTAAATCTGACCACCGAAACACCGGTCGAATGGACCAGCAAAATTAAATATCTCGGAATTCAGTTCGACAAACGACTGTATTGAGGTCCACATATCAAACAAGCCATAAATAAAGCGATTACCCTTAAAAGCATACTACGACCCATCATCTACAAAAACTATATTGTCGGATCGCTGCATACGTCATGTCGTTTCCGTTTACAGGGCCGCCCACAGCGCCACATTTGCATAACGCCAGCTGTCTCTAATTCAATTGCTTTTTAGTGTATATATACAGGGTGTGTAGGAAAGTCCTTAAACAGGAAAATAACTTTTGAACGCAAAATGCTAAAGTTGTGAAAGTAGTGTATACATATAGGAAAGTGCCTATGTTCTATGAGATGAGACCGATTGCTTATCTGGAAAATGTGCTTCGTTCCGATTCTGCTAGATAGATCCTCGATTTGGGGCATTTGTGCCGAATCCCACCATAAGAAACTTCAGACCTTCCAGAATCCAATGCTTAAACAGATTACTTCTGCACACCCCAGACAGACGAACCGGTATATCAGAGAAAAATATAAACTCCCGATCCTGAAACAGATAATTGGAACACAAACAGAAAATTTCTACAACAAGCTTGCCACGCACCCAAACCCAATGCTGAAATTTATTAACGATTACTCCACCGATATTATTGTGCGATATAAACGACCGAAACATATGCTAAATATGCTACCACGACTCCCAAAGAAAACTCCAAAGAAGAAAAATTGAACAGTGAAAAACAATCAACGACCCCCTTAATTTCTCTATACCCGCGATTGCCTCTTCCTCCTTATTAACAACCGAAATTGTGTTACTGCTGCTCCACATTGGATATTCCCGTATTTAGCAATACTTTAGGCTATTCCTTATTGTCAACCGAAATTGCGTTACTCTCTTTTTTGCAGTTTGCTCATTCCTGGTTCGGAGTCGGCTATTTGCCGCGGACCAATGATAATTTACAAATTGCTCAAATTCGTAAACTCAACCCCGAACAGTGTTATTACCTTAATATAACAGTATTATTACTTTAATACTACTGCTATGTGTAACTACACCCTTAAAACTGCACCCCAAACTATTCTATTGACTATTCTATATGTTTGTACTCAAAAACTATCCCGGGTCTATTCTTAGCAACAAATTGCACTTATGACTCTGTTTGGCCCTTAAAACTACAGGAGAGCTATGTACCCTTAAACATGCAATACCGACCATAAGGCAAGCCCAGCATGTAATTCTCCTTACCCGAACCTCCTATTTGTATTTTTTGTTTGTCTTATAATCCCAGCGATCACGGAAACCAATACCGAGCAAAACTACGTTTAGCTCTGTGTTGTTTCCGGAGTCGGCATTCTGCCTCCTGCCCACGAACCAATGATAATTCACGATTTGGCACGATGCTGATTTTCAATCCCCAAGCATTTATTTACGATTTCTCAGTCTTCACTATTAATTCCCTATCTAGTACATCACCCGCAGCTAAGGAATTACCAAAAAACTCCAACCCATTAGGAATTACCAAATCTAAGGAACTGCCAACTCCAATTAAGCTTCCAGCGCCTCTCCGGTCGGACCCACATCTTCTACGGCTACCTCGTTTAATTTTCCCCCTCACCTTCTCCACTCCTAGCCATGTTTTCTAAATTCTGACAGTTACTACTTGAAGGTACTTTTTACTTAGCCACAGCGAAGGGAAATTTCCCACCTGTGACATATTCCTTAAACTCTAATACTTCACCTTTCCCCTAAGAAACTGTCTTTCAAGGCACTGTGCCTACTCCTAGAAAAATTTTCATCCTTCAAGCCATACAGCAGTTGGTGAATTGACTTCTAAACCTCCCGAGTATTATTTTTTTTTAATTTAATGCATATTGGCGTGCTGCCTCTCTTGCCCGACGATCGCATTCCCCGTACAACATAACCATCTCGAAGTACTCCTCGTTGGTACAACTAGCCATGTGTAGACTCGAAGATCCAGTTCACGCACTGTCTGACAAACCTTCCCTGTTGACCGCCAATTTATGCTTCCCGATGAAGTATGACGTAGCGTTCCCATTTGCATACTTTCATCCATCCTTCGCTGTTTTGCAGGCAAAATTCGTTTACAGATTTTACGCTTTGCAATGTCATTCGTGACGTATTTATGCCGGTGATCGGATACCGAGAGATCTGCATTTCCGGACTTCTATTGGAGTTTTTGGTGAATGTAGGGGGACGTCATTTCATACTAAATTGGTGACGCTCTACACGTTTGCTATTGAATTTTTTTCGCTATCTCTCTTGGTTCTCGCGGTAGGATAGCTAACTTCCAAAATTCGCCGCTAGGGGTGCTGCAATCGGTCTCATCTGATAGAACATGTCACTTTACTATATCTACACACTACTTCCACAACTCTAGCATTTTGCGTTCAAAAGTTATTTCCCTGTTTAAGGACTTTCCTATACACCCTGTATACAAAAAAATAAAAATTTAGTTCTTTGGAGTTTGCCCCTTCTAAGATTTCATTCGCCCCCCCCCCCCCGGCGAAATGTTCTGAAAGAAACCCTGCCCATGTCACATTTTGTCCGATTGTTGACACCTCCCCCCTAAAAAGTACGTACTAATTCCCGGAAATCCCTTTTTTTTTTCGACTGCTTATTTTTTTTTTTTTTTTTTTTATTGGAGGTTTAACGACCGCCGTGAGCAACTCAATGGGCTATAAGCAGTCGCCCGTCCCTAATTTAGGGTCACTGGTTCCAGGAAAGGGAGAGAGCCAGTGCCGTAAGACAAACACAACATCCGTGCCTGACCGGGATTCGAACCCGGACCCCTTACGGACGAATGATCAGAGGCCAACACCTTAGACCACTGCGCCACCGGGGCGGCACGACTGCTTTTAGAAGTCCGTTGAAGAAAAGAAAGAAAACATGTAATTATTTAAAGGAATCTTCCATATATTTACACTTTTTCTTCAGAAAATATTTATTATTTAGG
Source organism: Macrothele yani (assembly GCA_039090855.1). NCBI lineage: Eukaryota > Metazoa > Arthropoda > Arachnida > Araneae > Macrothelidae > Macrothele > Macrothele yani. Next base: position 126,020,327 of record CM076996.1, read on the forward strand.
CATTAATTTATTCCCAAATGCTACCCGAACTTTATCATTCTGAAATAAAGATCTACAAATGAACGCATGCATTCAAGGTTGCAACACTCCCAATCATATCATCTACAAAACACGATAGATTTGGTAGTACAAGTACGAGAACTTAATATTAATATTCTGATTTAGCTAAATATCATCAGAAATCTGAAATATTTCATACCGTTTTTTAACTATTAAAAGAAGAAAAAAAAAGACAAAACAAAACGAAGAAATACCATCCACTATATTTTTGCCTCTGAACGTCCGAATTACCAAACCTCCCCATGTCACATTTGGTCCGGTTGTCGGGATCCCCCCTCCCCTGTAATTTCGGATGTACTTTATGGACGGCCCCAATAGACACTTACGCCATCTAGCAGGATTATGGAAAATTCAGAAATGCTAGAATGGTGATGCGATGCAATATTTTGTGAAGGGATATCGGGGGGGGATGAATCAAATGTACATTTACGCTCCAAGGTGAAAAACTGTGTGTTAATTTGAGCAGATAATACGCATAAAATGCTTCCCGTGACGAACAGTATCAGCAAAAAAAAAAAAAAAAAAAAAAAAAAAACGGTGTGGTTTTAGACACGTATATACAGCTGTAAATATGTTGTAAAAATATGAACCAAATTGGGCGTTATGAAAAACTTGAAATTATATGTCAAATATTCACCATGAACGCTATCCGGTAAAAAGCGTATTTTCCAAAGCTGTCTTTTAGAAGTATGGGAAAAATCTATAGTATATATATCTACGACTATAGTGCGTAAACTGTTAAACACATGAAGTCGAAACTACACTCTCCAACAGGGGTCCCGGTTCAAATCTCTGTGAGGCATGGATGTTGTGTTTGTCTTACGGCACTGGCTCTCTCCCTTCCCTGGAACCAGTGGCCCTAAATTAGGACGTGCGACAGCTTATAGCCCATTGAGTTGCTCACGGTTGTCGTTAAACCTCCAATCAAACAAACAAACAAAAAACAACAACAACAGGAAAATGAGAGTTACTTGAATAAAATATTTTCTAATTGGTATCGACTAAAACATTTATAGTTTTGATCTGTGGCAGATTGTACTGATGATACTTGAAGTATATGAACGTGTCTGGTGAATGGATAGGAAGTTCTCTAATAATGGTTGCGTAACAATTTCGGAAGGAAAGCGTTTGCATCACTTGTGTACCCGGAAATAATCGTGGAAAAACTTCATATGCAAATTTAGCGTGTTAGTTATTATTACTGCAGAACGCACTTATCGGGTCAAAGAACGACAAACACATTATGACTGAATCTGATGAGAAACGGGAGAGAAGGAGGTTGGTAGCATGATCAGCTTGGGCACTGGGGTCGCCATTTCCAGCAACTGGCTAACTTGCTGTCCCAGAGAGGTTTACATGTGCATGCAACCTCGATTTAATCAGCGCCCTCCCATTCGCGATGCCGTTAAGAAGGGTAATAATTTATCACAAAATCATTACACGCACTTATTTAATGAGTTAAAACTGATATCCAAAATAAACCTCGAGAGAGAAACTAAAGTAAGAATGTGATCTCAGGAATACTTTGAAAATAGCAACACATCACAGTGTGCTACGCCAGTACTGTTGCACGACAATAAAAGCGAGCATTCAAGTATTCAGTGAAATGTTTAGGAGTTGGTAATAGCGCGATGAGAAATTCTAATCTGGAAGGAATAAAATGCAGATTAAAAGTAATCAGAGACATAATGGAGCACGTTTGGGCTTTGAATTCGTGGTTCCTGATCTTCGAGGCGTTTCAATCCACAGAACTAGATGAGTCAAAAGATGTTTATAATTGCAGTAAGAAAGTATGAATTAATGGATTCGGGGAAACGGTTTAATTCATCTCTCAGTTCCATCGTTCAAATAAAGGTGTTTTATGCAATAAAATTTCCCAAGTAATATTCATAGTGATGTCATTAGCGATAGAATAAAATTAAAACTCCAATAAAATTAAGTTATTACAAGATTATTTGTTTTTTCTAAAGCAAACAAAGAAACCGAATTGTTTGTTTTTTATGTCAGGGACTGGGATTTTTAACCGTTTTGTATTCACGGACCGCCTCAAGTACCTACATACTGTATGTTAGTTGTACGGACTACTTGTAACGTACTACGTGGCGTGACGTAGACAGAGATGGAAACGGGTCACGGGTCAACGGTTCAACAATTTCTTGCGGGTCCCACGGGGTGGGTCAAGGTGTTCCTGACCCGATTTTGACACGGTTTGATTTCCGTTTTATTTTTGAAAAGAGAAAAGTATATTCCAAAGAAAAATGCGCGTTGTGGAATTCTGTAGTCGATAATGGTGCCCACGGAGTGAATAATGATTTGCCATTGTCATCTCTTTCTCAAAGCAACCAAGATTTCCACCGACCGACGTCAGACAACCGACACGATGTCGTAAAAAGATACTTCCTTTGCGTTCTTTTACAGTGCTATTGTACAGGGCAAGGTACGGGCAAACGCCATTCGCCTGCTTCTCAGCTAATTCACTCTCTCCGTGCGAAGTTCACTGTATGACTAAGAGTTACTTTTCATATCGCATCTTTTACATTGAGCATTCAGAGGTTTTCGATTGATGTGCTAACATCCCGTTCCCATGACATGGCATGTCGAAATTAACTCCTTATTTGTTAGTATGGATGGATTTAATATTAGGAGGTTGAGAAAGGCGTCGAGGCCAACAAATATACGTGTTTGTTGAAAACCACAAGGGGAAGAGTGAATGCTGGAAATCGTTTCGTCTCATTAAGGAACCGGCGAATAATTCTGTGTTGTTTGGTCTTGCTTGTTGTTCAAAATTTGGAAAGTGTATAAATACAAAGAAAGATGTCGACGTTGTAATAAAAGATTATGAAACCAAAAATCTAACAGGTCATATGAAAGTATGCGCACCTCCATCAAAGCGTGGAAAGAGCGAACAATCTAAATACACACAAAAAAAATATATACATTTGTGTAATCGTAAATAATGATTCCCATTTGTAATATACTCCATGGTCACGGTCATAGTCAGCCATTACTTCTGAATTACGTTAAATAGTGGCACTAAAAATGGCACTAAAATTGAGCAAGTAGCCATATTTTAATATTAAAAAAGGATTTCAGTTACTAAATATCAAGCAGTTATTGGGATGGATATATATATATATTACGTTTATATGTATATATATATATACACTGGCGGAAAGTGAAAAAAGAACACCAAGAAGGAATTGGCGGACGATCATGAAATTTACATATGTTAATAGGGTCGAGTTTACGTAGGTGTGATGTTAATTTCGGGAGCAACCGGTGAGCGCTTACGCCCACAGCACGGCATAATATGCAAATTATCGTCGGTGGTATTTAAGGAGTACGGCGAAGTGAATGTAATCAGTCGTCGGCGTACGGACACGTGCGAAGACCCTGAAGTAGCTGCAATGCCTGGACATGGAAGACGTGTACGATTTCAGCAGTTATCGGACTTTGAGCAAGGTCGTCTAGTCGGACTCCGCGAGGCCGGGTGGTCGTATCGTCGTATTGCGGAGCGAATTGGACGGGAAGTATCGGTGGTGGTACGATGGTGGCGTAGATGGTCCGAGGAACATTCCCACACGAGGACACGTGGAACCGGGAGTCACAGACGGACTGATGAGCGGACCGATCGACGCATACGAAGAGCGGCGTTGTCAAGCAGAACATCCACTGCGACGCAAATACGAGCTGCCGTTGCACCTGAGGTGACTGTGCGAACAATCCGCAACCGTCTACTGGATGCAGGACTACGTGCACGTGTGCCTCTGGCATGTGTACCTCTGACTCCAGCCCACCGTCAGGAACGGCTGCAGTGGTGTCGCCAACGTCTGCACTGGAGAACGCAATGGCGATCTGTCGTGTTCGGCGATAAGAGCAGATTCTGCTTGTGAGCCTCCGATGGCCGTATGCGTGTTCGCAGATGCACAGGGTATCGTCTCCACCCTTCTTGAATTAGCCAGCGACACACAGGGCCTACACCTGGTCACCTGGTGTGGGGAGCGATCAGCTGTCACTCCCGTACACAACTAGTGTTTGTACCGGGTACGTTAAACAGCACCTCCTACATTAAACAACATCATTCAGCCTGTTGTTGTGCCATTTGTAAGGTCGGTCCATCGTGGTGTTTTCCAGCAAGACAAAGCACGCCCACTCACGGCACGTGCAACGCAACATGCACTTCAGGGTGTGAGACAACTTCCATGGCCTGCAAGTTCACCGGATTTGTCCCCCATTGAGCACGTGTGGGATTTTATGGGACAACAACTTATCCGGTCTCCACGGCCAGCCACGACCATCCCCGATTCACGCGTCCAGGTTGAGGATGCTTGGAACTCAATACCCCAAACTTACATCCAACATCTTTACGACAGACTCCATGCCAGAATTGCACAGTGTTAATGGCTATTCAACCTCGTACTAACCATGTTACATGGAAATGTTATTTTTCAGTTTACCAGCAAATACAGCTGTATTTTGCCATAATGTTATGATCACGTTATCCTCTGTATTCCGTTATTATGCTGTATAAATTTCGTTGGTATCAGACGTCTCCTTCTTGGTGTTCTTTTTTCACTTTCCGCCAATGTATATATAAACTGAGTTTCGAGTTTATAGTTCAAAGCAGATTTGTCCCGGTCAGTTACGGGTCCGGGTCAGGTCCAGTTATGGGATGTCCGGGTCCCACATGTTTGACCCGTTTCCAACTCTGGACGTAGATGACGTACTACTGAGCTGACGCATGACTCAAATCTGTAATGAAAGTACTTTGAAGTCTTCATTATGCTCTTCCAACCACTCTCGTACATTTCTAGCGGTGTGAGACGTCGTATTGTCGTGCTGGAAGATCCCATCCACCCCAGGGAAGACAATCAGCATGTATGGGTGTACGCCGTCTGCAAGAATGGATTCATAACGAATTCGGTCCGTAGTGCCTTCCACAGGTATGAGTGGACCCAGAGAATGCCAAGAAAACCTTCCCCAGAACATAACGGTATCCCCACTAGCTTGTGTTCTTCCAGCAATGGTTGAAGAGAGTTTGTTCTCCGATGTTCCTCGCCTTATACGCCAACGTCCATCCGTTCGATGAAGCAGAAAACGTGACTCATCAGAGAAGGCAATGCTTTGCCAATCAGCGGAGGTCCAATTCCGATACTGCTGTGCAAATCCAATGCCTTTCTGCCGATGCACCTTCGTTAACATAGGTGCAGTGACCATCCGTCTTCATGCCACGTTTGATTTCCCACCGAACGCGCTTTCAGGGGTAAGAAGCACAGGAAAATTACCCCGCAGAAAATATGCATATTTACGTCGTGGAACTGTCCTCTGCAAAGACGCCGTTTTTTCCCCCGGACACCCCAATATATGGTCACCGTCTAATGAATGCCCAAAAGAAAATACGAGAACAGTTCAACAGCTGGTCATTGAATTCTCGGTTAGTACAGAAGATTTAAAGTGAGACAGAAGATGTGATTTTCAAAAGAAAGGTTCAGGAAGGCTATTGGATGACGGCTATAGTTAGATGTGTTTGATCCCTTTTTTTTTTTTTTTTTACTTTTCAAATAAGTTTTGTTTTTTAATCGAACAGATAACCATGAATCACTGTATATGCACGGGGCATCCTGAATGTAATGCCTCGTCCCTCGTAAGATTTTTATTTGTAGCAGCAAAAATGTAAAACTTGGTGTCAAAATACTTGGACACATTGTTGATAATGCTATCCTATTCAAAGTATTGTCATTCACTTTCTATACATTTCCTCCATCTTTGAACCCATTGGTAAAATCCATTTTGGAAAAATTCCTGATTCTGTAGTTTCACCCATGAGTTGACAGCCAATTTAACGCCTGTCACATGCCGCCTGGGTGGCGCAGTGGTCTAAGCGATGGTCTCTGATCATTCGTTCAAAAGGGGTCCGGGTTCGAATCTCCGTGAGGCATGGATGTTGTGTTTGTCTTACGCCCCCGGCTCTCTCCCTTCCCTGGAACCAGTGACCCTAAATTAGGGGCGGGCGACTGCTTACACTGAAGACCAATTGAATTAGAGACAGCTGACGTTATGCAAATGTGGCGCTGTGGGCGGCCCTGTATACAGAAACGACATGACGTATGTAGTGATCCGACAACAAAAGGAGTGATGCGACGGGAATCAGTAAAAGTCGGACGCAGTATGGGGGAGACAAAGGATCTAAGTGCATATCTGATCGTGGGAAAATTGTCGGGGCCCGACGAATGGGTCACTCCATCTCGGAAGTCGTGCAAGCACTGGGGTTTTCACGAGCCACTGTGTCACGGGTGCACCGTGAGTACATCGAATCCGGTAAAACCATCCCTGCAAGGGCCAACTGCCGTGGACAACAGCGTGTGGATGAGCGGGGCGGATAGACGTACCACAGTGCACGAAATCACTCGGCAATTTAACGCTGGTGCACAAAAACGTGTAAGCAGCCACACCATCCAGAACCATCTCCTCGCTATGGTGTACAGAAGCCATCGTCCCACGAGGGTACCGCTGCTGACCGCACATCACAGGGTACAAAGATTAGCATGGGCGCGGGAACATCGCCACTGGACCCTAGACATGTGGAAAAATGTTGCCTGGTCTGATGAGTCGAGATTCACGTTGGTACATGCGAATGGCAGGATACGAGTACGGCACAAGCCACATGAAGCGATGGATCCTTCTTGCCAGAAGGGTACTCCTCAAGCTGGTGGGTGTAGCATTCTCGTCTGGGGACTGTTTACGTGTACTGAAATGGGACCCCTGGTACGTGTAACATCGTCCCTCACAGGTCAACGTTACCGGGATATCTTGGACGACCGTTTGCTGCCGTTCGTGCGTCTTCAACATCCCACTGGGGACCTCATCCTACAACAAGACAATGCAGCTCCCGAATTGTATCCGAATGGTTGGATGAACACTCCACCGACGTGACCTCGCTTCCTTGGCCAGCTAGGTCCCCTGACCTCAATCCCATCGAGCACATCTGGGATGCCATCGAGACAGATGTCCCCCTCCATCAAATCTTCGTGAACTGTGGGAGCTTGTTCAGGGGTCGTGGATCCGTATGGCCTCCCAACGCTTCCGGTGTCTTGTCGAGTCCATTCCGAGACGAATCGCCGCCGTCATCAGGACGAAAGGTGGTGCTACACGTTACGCGACAGGTATCTCTAATTCAATTGCTCTTCAGTGTATAACCCATTGAGTTGCTCACGGTGGTCGTTAAACCTCCAATAAGAAAAAAGTCTGTCACATTGTTCAAACGTTCCCACAAAGGGTGTTTTTCAAAGGAGCAAATCTGACAGAGCCAAATCAAGACTGTAAAGGGTTTGGGTCATCACCGTCCACCCGATTTTAGCAATTGCCTGTGAAGTCTCCATTGAGGTGTGGAAACGTGTGTTATCATGGTGAAGAACAACACTATGAAGTGGAATGTCACGCCTTTTCCTTCTGATAGCTTCCTTTAGTTTCATCAATGTCTGAACGTAGTGAGCACAGTTTACTGTTGCACTTCGTTCAAGGAAATCATTCAAAACGACACCACGTTTGTCCCAGAAAACTGTCACTTTCCCTGTGGAACGAGTTATTTTCCCCTTTTTCTGTCGAGGAGAAGATGTGCGGTGCCATTCCATTGACGCACGTTTTGTTTCTGGGACATGAAAGAACACCCAGGTTTCATCCCCCGTCACAACATTAGAGAAAAACACCTCACATTACCTCTCACAACAGTCCAAGAGGTACCGGCACATGTCCACCCTTTGCTAACATTGTTCACGGGTTAGGTTTCTTGGAAATTACTTTGAACAAATTTTTCTGTAGCCTAGATACCTAATCAATATTTCCATAGCACTATGACTACAATGAATTGCGTCACACAACTCCTGGATGTTGAGACGACGATCAGCTGTGATGAGGTTTTTCACTCGTTGCCTGTTGGCATCTGTCACTGCAGTTGCGGGTCTTCCACTCCGTTGTTTGTCCGACACTGAACTTTCTCCCTCTCGAAACCTCTTTACCCATCTTCGGACATTACTGATATCGATTGTGGCAGCTCCATACACCGCCACGAGTCTTCTGTAGATTTCTGGAGCCTCGCATCCCCCTTTTTCCAGGAATTCAATTACGGCGCGCTGCTTTTCTCTGTCATTCCTGATCTTTATTTCCGATTCTGAAATAAAACATATACACCATCTACCAACAAGTAATTGGACACCTGTGATAGCAATGGAAAACGAAGTTTATTTACCTACAATAGTTGGTGGAGCCTCCACGAGCGGCGATTACTGCTGCGATCCTCCGGGACATACTCTCAATCAGGCGTTGTACGACGGCTAGCGGTATTTTCTTCCACTCGGCTTGGAGAAGACAGGTCAGTTCCTTCACCGATTTCGGACGGTGGCGGCACCCCTTAAGTCGACGCTCCAACTCGTCCCAGAAGTGCTCGATAGGGTTAAGGTCCGGGCTCTGCGCAGGCCAGTCCATTCGATTAACCCCATTGTCACCATACCAAGCCAGGGTGGACCTCGCAACATGACAGGTGACATTGTCATCCCGAAAGTAACATGGGTCCACCCCGTAAACTTGCCACAACGTAGGAAGCGCATGATCATCCAAAATGATGCAGTAGGTCTCGGCGTTGAGTCTACCAAGAATTGCGACCAAGGGTCCCGTGCCATACCAGGAGAAACACCCCCATAGCATAATTCCACCGCCGCCGAACTTCACGGTTGGCACAATACATTCCGGCAGGAGGCGTTCTCCAGGCAGACGCCAAACCCAGACCCTGCCATCCGAACGGTAGAGGGTGAACCTTGATTCGTCGCTCCAGAGAACCTGTTTCCACTGTTCAACGGTCCACTGTCGGCGTTCTTTGCACCACGTTAGCCGAGCAGCGCTATTGGACTTGGTGATCAAAGGCTTGTGGGCGGCAGCACGTCCATGATAACCGAGCAGATGGGCTTCCTTACGGATGGTATTCATCAAAATTTCAACAGGCATCCGGTATTAGGAGGAGTTTCAACAGGCATCCGGTATTCTCCCGGATGCCTGTTGAAACTCCTCGTGGATGTGGCCCATCGATTTGGTAGCGGTTCTTCCGAATTTTTCTGGCCAGCACCCGCAGGTCTCTAACTCCCAGTTTTGTGGGTCTGCCGGATCGGGGCACATTCCGACAGTCACCTCTCATCTTCCACTTGCCAATCACCTAGGCCACTGTCGATTTTGGGTACTTCAACTCGCTGAATATGTCACGTATGGATCGGCCATTTCTGTGATACCCGACGATTACACCTTTCTCGAAATCAGAGAGCTCCGAACTGCGTGGCATCTTGCATGCGATTGGTTGCGTTGTTGTTTCCCAAACGATATTTAACGGCGGCGGCCGTGACATGTATCAGGACCGCAGATATCATCGATTGCAGGGGTGTCCAATTAATTGTTGGTAGATAGTGTATAATAGTACACGTCAGTTCAGTTTCATTAGAATCACTTCAAAATTTCAAAAGTTGTTAAGGAGGAGGCATTACTTTCAGGATGCCCCTTGTAGTATAGGCGCCAACTTTGTGAGTTCGAGACACTCTTGAACCCCCAAAGATTTTGTTGTGGGTTCCTCGAATCCCTAAAAAGTTGTTAAGGAGGAGGCATTACTTTCAGGATACCTCTTGTAGCATAGGCGCCGACTTCGTGGGTTCGAGACACTTTTTGAACCTCCAATGATTTTGTTGTGGGTTCTTCGAACCCCTAAAAAGTTGTTAAAGAGGAGGCATTACTTTCAAGATACCTCTTGTAGCATAGGCGCCGACTTCGTTGGTTCGAGACACTTTTTGAACCTCCAATGATTTTGCTGTGGGTTCCTCGAACCCCTAATATTTTTGTTCGTATTTCGTAGGGAAAATACACGTACGCATATGTGCATACATTTTGTTTTTCGTTATCAATTCTCCAAGTTTTTTTATTATTCATCCCCCGTTTACTATATATAGAAAATGTGTATAGAAATTTACCCCTCAGACTGTTTATTGTGCCTCAAAAAAGAAGGTGTTTGTTCGTGCTCATCAAATTTAAAGCGACAGACAATACCTCAAGTACCGGTGTTTAAGAACATTTAAAACTGTCTCCTTTATAAAAGAAAATTCTTCGGTTTGTCTGGGTTCCCACAAAAACACAAAAGTCTAGCTCTTCATTCGGAGACGAGTACCTATTTCAGGTCATAGCGATAAAGGTGGAAATTTGTTGTAAAGTCAGTTGACCCACCCTATCTTCGGGCAGTCGGGGACCAAGGAGGGTAGAAGAGAGAGAAGATGGCATCAGCAGCCGCTGGTGAAGCCAAATCTGATCATCTGGTTTCTTGTGCCCTCCGGGTGGGGAAGATTCAGTGACGTAACGTCACTTACTGAAGGCCTGTGCTGGAGCACAGTTTGATAGCGGCCGTCTCTTACTCTGTACAGCCTGCCTTGAAGGTCAACAAGGCTCCCACAGCTTTAGCAAGGCCGCGATTGGTTAATACGCAATATGCACTTCCGGTCGACGAAGCATAATTTTGTTTAATTTTTTTAGAAAATTCTAAACAGTATTTCTGTAACTGTTTGCAAATTTTTAGTTATGTGCATGCACATTTCGGTCTCATTTTTTCCTGACTGTACATGCTGCACTAGTGCCTCTAAAACCTCTTCAAAATCAACGATTTCCTCATAGAAAAGTACAGAAGCAGCCCAAGTTGGGCATACTGGTCATACACAGCTGATACGAAGTAGAGCCCACGGAAAATCATGTCCTCTCCCTTCTAACCTCCTATTTTAACTTAGAAATCATTTGAAGAAAAAATTTGTTGGCAGTTTTAAAATTGGTAAAAAAAATTTTCAATACATTTTACATGCTTTTATTACTTTTATAAGACAATTGAGTTGGAAATTCACACAGTATCTGTGTATTGTATACAATAATGTCTCGCCTACAAAAGCAAAATAAATGAAATAAATAATTATCTGGAGACAAAAAAAATTGTAATTAACTATAATTTGCTTCATTTTAGTATTTTAGGCGTCATATTGTGCCAGATAATCTGACTGAATGAAATTTAAATTAGACTAAAATACTTTGAAAAATGCATGGGTAATTCGATTAAAAATTTCCGGAACCCCTAATAATTTTTCAAATCAGCGCCTATGCCTTGTAGTATAACAAATCTCCTCCGACGAGTCTTAAGGTGCCTCAAGAAAGCATCATGAAAAGCTTACTGAAAATCACAGCATCAGTTGTTAGCACGTCTTTTGTAAAACAAGTTAGTAAAATCATGCAATGCATTGATTATGACACGCTTTCCAACATACTAGAAATCATAAAATGGCTGTGGAATAAATCTCACTCCTACGCTCTGACCTTTGATCCCATTTCGATGATATTCAACAGAACTGGTTCAGTATACCTCCGAAATAACATGATAAAGTTTTGTCGCAATCGAAGCAATTTTACGTAAGTTATGATGTATAAGGGCTATGGAATAGACCCCGCTTCTATGTCCTAACCTTTGACCCATTTCGCCCATTTTCAATAGGATTCGTCCCCAAGCAGGCCCCTACAACATACTAACATTTCATCCAATTCGAAATATTTTTACGTAAATTATGACGCATAATGGCGATGGAAGTGATTCCGCTCCTATGTCCTGACCCTTGACCCTCATTTCGCCAATTTTCAATAGGGTTTGTCCCCAGGTGATCCCCTACCACATACTAATATTTAATCGAAATCGAACCTTTTTTTTTACGTTAGTTATGATGCATAAGAACAGTGGAACGGATCATGCTCCTATGTCCTCACCTTTGACCCCATTTCGTTCACTTTCAATAGGGTTCCTTCCCAGGTGATTCCCTTCCACATACTAAAATTTCATCGAAATCGAAGGATTTTTAAGCGAGTTATCGTGCAGACGAACACACGCACACAACGCGTGACGTAATGAGGCAGATGGGAATCGAGGCCATCTGCTAGCAAAAGTGTGACGTCATAAAACTTTAATAGAATCCGCTCATTTGTTTGACTGCTGACGTCATGAAAATACAGGTTGCGCCATCTTTTTTCTTCCCAATTAGTGCGTTCCCAAGGATGAAAATTTGAACATCGATTAAAATAGCTTCATTTTATAACTTGGAATACCTAATATTTTCTAAAACATAACCATAATTATGCAATCCAACATTTGTTTGTCTACTGACGTCATCAAAGTACAGGTCGCGCCATTCTTTTTCTGGTTTCAACACCACCAAAGGAAAAGTTATTGATTTTTAATATAATTATGGTTATGTTTTAGAAAATATTAAGTATTCCAAGTTATATTAAGAAGTTATTTTAATCGATGTTCAAATTTTCATCCTTGGGAACACATTAATTGTGAAGGAAATGTGTGCAAAAGTTTCTCTGTTATAAGTATAGGAAGCAAAATTACTTGACGTCCACCTTAATAATATGGGATAAGGGCGATGGAATGGATCGCAATCCTATGTCCTGACCTTTGACCCCATTTCATCCATTTTCAATAGGATTCGTCCCCAGGTGGTCCCCTACCACATACTGAAATTTCATCGAAATCGAACCATTTTTACGCACGTTATGGCGCATAAAGGCAATGGAATGCATCCCGCTCTTATGTCCTGACCTTTAACCCCAATTCACCCATTTTGAATAGGGTTCGTCTCCAGGTGATCCCCTACCACATTGTAAAATTTCATTGAAATCGAACCATATTTACGCAAGTTATGACGTATATTTGCAATGGAATGGATCCCGCTCCTACGTCGTGACCTTTGACCCCATTTGTCCCATTTTCAATAGGGTTCGTCCCCAGGTGGTCCCCTACCACATACTAAAAATTCATCGAAATCGAACCATTTTTTCGCCAGTTATCGTGCGGACGGACGGACGGACAAAGGTGGAACACATACGCTTCTTCAACCTACGGTTGGAAAGCGTAAAAAAGATCGTGCTTCTGTTATCGGTTTGTCCGTCCGTTTTCCTGTACCCAAGCTATCTCTGCAACTATTAGTCCGATTTGAAAAATTCTTTTTGCATTGGGAAGCTTGAAATATGCAAATGATGACCCTTTATTTCGTTTTTTTTTACGATGTACAATTTTGCCGGTAGAGGGCGTAAATGCAGATGATGTCAAATTCAAAAATACGTTTTATTCCACATATTTCCTTCTAAACATCCGATTGAATTTTTTTTTATCTTTCGATTGCATTTATGTCAAAGAGTATTTTAGATATAGTTACTTTTTCAAATTACGCACAGATTTTCCGCTAGGGGGCGTAAAAATAAATTACATTTTTTCCGATAACTCTTCTTCTAAAACTCCGATTTGAAAAAATTTTTCTTCAGCGGATACATCTCCTGATGAAAAATCTTTTGCATATATTTTTAAATTTTTGGTAAAGAATACTTTGGCCACCAGGGGGCGTAAGCGTTAATTTTTGCTTCTGATGTATTTGCCATAAAATCGGAGCTTCTAAAATATCGATTGAAAAAATTCTTTCGTGGACTGATGCCACTCACATCGATAAACCTATTCGGAATATTTTCTTCTTAAAATATACCACAGTTTCTCCGCCAAGGGGGCGTAGATGTACATCATATTTTTGTCAATATCTCTACTTCTAGAAGTCCGATTTGAAAAATTCCTTCTTTGTTGAATAGTGTTTCCCGTGTGACATGTTTTTCATGTAATTTCAAAATTTTCAAGTAATTCATAGACTTTCCACTAGGGGGCGTAGCAGTAAATTGCGTCTCCCCCTATATCTCTGCTTCTAAATCTCCGATTTGAAAAATTCTTTCTGCACCGGATACAGCTCCTGGTGGGAAATCGTTTGCACATAATTTCTAATTTTTGTAAAAAAATAGTTTGGCCACCAGGGAGCGTAAATCTTAATTTCCGCTTCTGTTGTATTTGCAGCAAAATATGAGCTTCTAAATTCTCGATTGAAAAAAAAGTCGTTTATTAATCGATACTACACATGTCGACAAACCTTTTAGAAACATTTTCTTCTTAAAATAGGGCATGTTTTCTACGCCAGGGGGCGTAGACGTATATCTTATTTTTGTCAATATCTCTACTTCTAGGAGTCCGATTTGAAAAAATCCTTCTTTGTTGGATAGTGTTTCTAGTGTGACATCTGGTTCATATAATTTCAAAATTTTAAAGTAATTCATAGACTTTCCGCTAGGGGGCGTAAATGTAAATTGGGTTTCCTCTTTATCTCTGCTTCTAAATCTCCGATTTTAAAAATTCTTTCTGCACCGCATACAGCTCCTGATGGGAAATCATTTGCACATATTTTCAAAATTTTAAGAAATGGTTTGGCCACCAGGTGGCGTAAGTCTTAATTTTCGCTTCTGTTGGATTTGCAGCAAAATATGAGCTTCTAAATTCTCGATTGAAAAAAGTCGTTTGTTGACCGATACTACTCATGTCGACAAACCTTTTAGGAAAATTTTCTTCTTGAAAAAATGCATGGTTTCTACGCCAGGGGTCGTAGATGTATATCTTATTTTTGTCAATATCTCTACTTCTAAGAGTAGGAAATTGAAAAATTCCTTCTTTGTTGGATAGTGTTTCCGATGCTAAATGCTTTTCGTATAAATTCAAAATTTTCAAGTAAATCATAGACTTTCCGCTAGGGGACACAAAGGTAAATTGCGTTTTCTGCGTTTTTTCTGCTCCTAAAGCTCCGATTTGAAAAATTCTTCCTGTATCGCATACAAGACCTGATAGAAAATATTTTTCACATACTTTCTAATGTTTGGTAAAGAACGGTTTAGCCAGCAGGGGTCATAAGTGTTAATTTCTGCTTCTGAAGTATTTGTTGCAAAATCTGGGCTCCTGAAAACTCGACTACTTTTTTTTTCTTCGACCCATACCGCTTATATGGATAAACCTTTTAAGAATACTTTCTTCCTAAAATAATGCATGGTTTTCCCACCAGGGGACGTAAAGTGACATATTATTTCTGTCGATATCTCTGTTTCTAAGAGTTCGTAAGCTCACGATTCCGTTTACAGCAATATCTGAGGGATTAAAATCCCGATTGAAAATCTTCTTTCTTTCGTCAGATCTATTGTTTTCCATACCGGTTCCATTGACTTTGAATAGCTTTGATAAATTTAATTTGCGTCAGAACGGATTCAAAAGACGTGCTTATTACACCCGAAAATTCGGTGTCATCTTTCTTGTTTTTATTTTGATTTGACTACAGGTCAAATTAAAAATGGTAGCCGTGATTGTTGGAATGCGGCGCTTTATTTGGCCCATTTCCGTAGCGTATCAAAATTCACCTCGATCCTCTGTTACAATACAAATGATGTTGTTTAAAGCCCTGATAAGTTGTTTGCCTAGTCGTCGTTTTTAACTCTGGAACCTAAGATATACTAAAACGATACACAAAACAGCAGTAACTTGGAAACGAGTGTATTGAAACTACTTCAAGAACTTGAAATAAATGAGCTATCTCTCTCAGCGAATTTAAATGAGATTTTCTTAAGGCATGCGAAATAAATTAAATTCAGAGCAAAACCAGACCAATTTTGTAGGTGTATATTTACACCATAATCAGTGAGAGTTGTTCAGCTTTTGGAGAAGCGATCATCCTTCCATCGCAACCTTAGTACTCGTGTAAATAAGACAAAGGCATATTGTTCGTTTTACTTTTTTTAGTGACTGGATATCGACTATCCTTGGTTATTGGCTCAGACTGTAGTTCGGAGGAGTCACAAAGAATAAAGATCACGTTCAAGAGATTTTTGTTAGGAGGATTATTAGTATTCAAATTAGAATCCCCGAGAACTCTTGAAAAGAATAGATGAAAAAGAAACTCGAATCGCTCTGAGATTCTATTTAGCAAAAAGATAATGATTTTCTGTCATGGGGAAGATTTGCGGAGCTGACTGAACCAATTACATGCACCTATTATACTGCAACTGGAATTTATATAGGCAGTGAAGACTGCGACGTCTGTAATAAGTACCGATGGAATCAAGTAACGGCCACTTAAATTGGTGGATCACGAGCGACTGGGAATTTTCTTTAAAGAATTGTTCTTTCTTGTCAAGCCCCCACGCTCAGTTCACTTTCATTTTCAATTTTGAGTAGAGCGCACAAGAAATGATGATGCATCAAGTATCATTCAAATTTGATCGGCTAAAACGGTTTTTAATACATATAAGCTAACGTGATTGAGTTTGTAATGTGAAAACCAAATCGTTCTAGTAAGAAGATGCTACAACATGACAAAAGTTGAAAAGCTTCAAAATGGCTTAAATTTAGGGCATTAAGGAAGAAATGATTTCTCAGCACTTTCATACACTGCTCTTCGAAATTTAAGTGTGAAACACAAAAGTGTGAATAACAAAGGAGGCAGAGATTTATACGAAATTCTCACTGACTTGCGGTGTTAAAATACGTAAATGTCAAAACACAGTGGGCATTGGTTTTGAGCTAAGGGATCGGTCCATCACTTACGGAGGTAGAGCGATTCCTTGATGTCAACCATTCTGCAATCACGATGCTCTGGAACTAACTTCGAAGAAGTGAATCAGTCGAGTCGACATCTGTTCCGGGCAGTCCAAGAATGAGAACCCCCTCAAGGTGACAGCTATAGCGCATTATTGACCAGACAGAATCGGAGGGCAATGGCACCCAGCCATCGTAAAAACGCCACGTATCTGTCTCTATTGTGACCAGACGGCACTATAACCGTGGAGTTTGTACTGTTAGGTCAAAAAACCCCTACCATGGTTATCGATAACGTATACGTAGGCCAAGTTACTGATTTTGTATCTGTGTCGATACGTGGTAGCCATAAGCGCCACCGCTTAGGATGGCGTCATGAATATGTCGCCTAGACCTTGCAAGTGCGGTGTAGCCCTCCCCCTCTCCCGGTGACCGAGTGGTACGAAGCGTTGATTTCGAATCATTCGTCTTAGATGGATCCGGGTTCGTATCCCAGTTAAGGAATTGATGCTGTGTTTGTATTACGGTATTGGCTCTCTCCCTCTCCCTGGAACCAGTGGACCTAAATTGAGGAAGGGTGATTGCTTATGGCTTATTGAGTTACTGACTGTGGTCATTAAATCCCTCTCCCCCCCGTCCCCCCACAATAATAAATATCTGTGGTGTACGTGAAAAGAAACGTGACTCGTCCGTGTCTTCTTCACGGACGAGTCACGTTTCTTTCTTGAATCGGACAGCAGACGCGCATTAGTCTAAGGTATTATTTGTCAAACATTTCTTGGTTGCGTACTATTAGTTAAGCATGAGGTCGACATGCGGACCACGCGAATACTCATCGGAACGCGTCGCGCGTTTTATGTATAGTGCACACATCAAAACATTTACTTATATTTTTAAAAATTAAAGAAGACTATAAGAGTTGCGTGTTTGTGAATAAAATACACCGATGAGTCATTACTTTATGACCACTTATCTAATAGGCTATGGGACCCCCTTTATTCCGCAAAACAAACAGCGGCCACTCGGCGAGGCATCGATTCGATGAGGTGGCGATAGGTATACTGGGGTATCTGGTACCATAATGTCAACAGCAGGTCTTACATTTCCCGTACATTTCGGGGTGGTGGTGATTTAGTGCGAACCCGCTTTTCCAAGTCGAACCACAAATGTTCGATTGTGTTCATGTCACGTGAATTTGGAGAAAGTCACCAGCATGTTCCTTGAACCACTCCTTGACGATTCTGGAAGTGTGGCATGGCGCATTATCCTGTTCGTAATGGCCATCACCAGCAGGGAACACAGTTACCATGTATGTGTGAACTTGGTCCGCAACGATGTTCATATACATGATAGCTGTCAGGGATTGTGCTATAGGGATAATGGAGCATAAAGTGCCCCAAGAAAACATCGCACACAGCATGACACCGACGCCGCCGGCCTGTTTCCGCTCAACAGTGCATCCAGGTGCCATGGCGTCGCTGGTAATCGGCGTATCTGCGCTCGGCAGTCTACGTGACGCAGCAGAAATCTTGATTCGTCAGACCAGGCCATTTTCTTCAAATCATCCACGGTCCAATCTCGATGATCTTGGGCCCATTTCATGCGTTGTTGGTGATGATGTGCGGTTGGCATGGAGACGCGGCTGGGTCTTCGGCTACGCAGGCCAGTTGGTAGAGCGACGTGTTCCGCAGGCCAGTTGGTAGAGCGACTACTTGCTCCTCGCCTTCTGTGCACCCTTCATCGAACGAAAGAGGCTTTGGATGTGGGCTTGGGGTATGTCGGCCCAGGCTGCTTCCACACGTTGCCACAGTTCATCAAGCGTAGCCGCGGGTGCTGCTTTCCGGGACACTCGGTTGCCGATCAGCAACCAGACGTGTTCGATGGGCGACAGATCGGGAGAACAGGCTAGCCACGGCAGCAGTGACACCTGGTGGGCAGTGAAGAATTGTTGCACGACGCGTTCCACGTGCGGGCGCGCATTGTCCTGTTGAAACGTAGCCGCTGGTAGGTCCTTCAGGTAAGGGAGGAATACAGGCTCCAAAATGTCGGAGATGTAGCGGTGGCTGTTGAGTGTACCGGCGATGCCTACCAGAGGGGTAAAGGTGACATATCCAATTGCTGCCCCAAACCAAAACGCCAGGCGACGGACCGGTATGGGGATGCATAATGCAGGCGTCATACAGTCTCTCGCCACGGTGCAGCCACAGACGGATACGACCATCGTTGTGTTGCATGCGGAAGCGGGATTCATCGGAGAAGACAATGTCGTGCCATTCCGTAGTCCAGGTGCGGCGTTCAACGGCCCACTGACGCCGCATTCGCCGGTGGTGTAACTTCAATAGTAATCGAAGCAATGGGTGCCGTGCGACAAGTCCCCGCTCCTGCAGGCGACGTCGAACGGTACGTGCGGATACAGGTTGTTGCGCAACACACCCTAATTCCTGCGCTAACGTTCGTGATGTGGCGGTGCGAGCCGTCAATGCCCGCCGCACAACATGCCGGTCCTCTCGTTCGGTAATGTACCGCGGCTGCGGCAATCACTCACGTCGGTCCGTCCGTCCCTCCTGCACCCACCGAATCCATATTCGCCTCACTGGGGCTGGATGTCGTCCCACACGGGCGTCGATGTCTCGGTACGATAAACCGCTGTCGCGATAAGCCACTATTCGTCCTCTGTCGAACTCCGAAACGTGCTGGAATGACTGCCGTATTCTGCGACGAGGCATCAGGAAGCTTCCCACGCATAGGTCCGGCAGCACAACACATTTCCACACCTTACACCCCGCCTTCTGTGCACCCTTCTTATAGTGCCTCTCGGTGGCGTGCCGGGCGCACATGATTTGCATATGCCCTTCAATGCTAATCGTTTGCATGTCCACTTGCGGGCGACGCATGCTGCGAATTTCAGGCCAATCGGATGCTTCCTTCTTGGTGTTGAATTTTGGGTGGCCAGCAATGTAATTTGTTCAGGACCTACGTGGCTATCTGTGTGTGCAGTTTGGTCTGTTTTCCAGTATTCGTTCATGGTGTGGCATTTTCTCTGTCAGGCAGTGTATCTGGCATGCAATGATGTTTAGGTAGGTGTTAGACGTCACAGTTTCCTGCACATGAATGAATGAAGCCACTGTTTTCTTGCAGAAAATTGCCCAAAGCATTATACTTCCTCCCCAGCTTGTTTTCGTCCCAAGGGTCATCCTGGTGCCAACACTTCCAAAGGTAATCGACGCAAGCGTACCGGGCTGCCTGCATGGTGCAACGGGAAACGAGACTCATCGGACCAGACGACCTTCTTCCAAGCATTCAAGGTCCAGTCCCGATGCTCGTTTGCCCATTGTAAGCGCTTTATTCGGTGAACCGAGGTTAGATACGTAGCCATATTTTCAGAAGGGTTCGATGTACTTTGTGTTGGCCTAAATTATGAGCAGATTTTCTGGAGCAGACATAAATGCATTCTCATTTTAGCTGAAATTTCTCTTCTAAAAATCTGCTTTGAAGTAATTCTTTTTTCTTTCGTCGAAAAGGATTCAAAAGAGACGTGCTCCCGAGAATTCGGTGTCATCTTTCTTGGTTTCTGATTTTTCGGTTTTCGCTTTCCAAAAAAAAAAAAAAAAATACTTTTCAGTGTTTGACAGCAACCATAGCAATGAAACAACGTACAGAATGTTAAAAATTTTGATGAGAAACTTTCTTCATGTCTATTCGTTAATTCATTTTTAAATATAACGTTTTTGAATGTATACTGAATACGTGAAAAGAAGCAATCAGTAAGTTTTTGTGTCAATACTGAATACTTACTGATTGCTTCTTTTCTGTCACTCCCGTGATGATTTGAATTTCGGCCTTTTCTTGAGAAATATAGCGAACTGTAGTCTTGATAAGAAATGTTAGAAATTTGAATGAATGGAAATATAAATAAAATGCTCACTGACTCGTTTTTGTTTTTCAGTTCCTTAATTTATCTGGACTACGTAGAAATCTTGAAAGAAACGCAGAATGAAGTACACCAAGAAATAAAGGTTTAAGCAAATTGCAACATTTAATAAATGAAGAAGGATAGCAGTGAAACGCATGTGACAGAACGTGAAAAGTGTTCCTTGGCAACCACTGAAACAATGAAAATTCCACGCGAAACCAAAGGAGTGTTAAAAATAATTTAATTAATTTTGCCTTTTTTTTTCTCTCACCCGGTATGCAGTCGTGTAAATTGTTCAAATTGCAGTCGATAAATTGTTCAAATTACAGTTAATAAGCCAAGTGTGGAAAAATAGTGCGCATGGAGTGGCAGAGAAAAAATGCTCATGACGAAAGGCACGAAAAATCAAAATCTTGCACAACAGTTTTTGTAAATAATCTCTTTAGCGAACATAGCCTCATAAATTAAATCAGATAATTTTTGACTTCGAATCTGGGATACTGATCAAGAAAAAGATATAAACAAAGTATGCGTGCCCAGATAAATATCTAAGGCATGCAGTTATTAAAGTCTCAGAAGTCCTTAATTTGCACCAGCAATTTAAACTAAAAAAAACATTTAAGGGCGTTCAACTTCCAGAAGATCTTTATATTTATTGCGCTGAATGATTTGACTTTGCCCCTCTGGACCAGTTATATTAACTGTGATTTATATTATCTATTATAACATTCCATTTTTCTTTGTTGCCTCTTAATGTAATTTTTGGTTACCTCTCGTTATACACTAAGTGGACAGACCATGGAATATCTACCTAGCAATGGGTAGGGCAACCTCTCGTCTGGAGAAAGGCTGCCACACGACGAGGCATTGAGCCAGCTACGGCACGAAAGCGTTCCACAGGTATCTGCACACATGCATGCTTCATCTCTGTCCTTAATTCCGTCGCATTACTGGGTGGAGGATCCACATCTCGAATGGACCTCTCCCCAGCATCTCAAAGATTTTCCACAGGGTTTATGTCCGGTGAACGTGAAGGTCATTCTAGGGTGGAAACTTCAGCAGAACGTTCTTTTAACCGTGTTCTAGTCACTACAGTTCTATGAGGAGGAGCATTGTCCTGCTCGGAGAGTTTATGACCCTGTGGGTGAATGATGAATATGAACGAATGCAGATGTCTGCAAGGATGGACACGCAGTGTGGACCTGTGATAGATGCATCTAGACCTACCAAAGATCCCAACGTGTGCCAGCTGAGCACGACCGAGGCAACAACCGAGCCTCCACCAGAATGAACAGTTCCTTGTTGACTTACCGAGTGCACCGTTTTGTGCTGTTTCTGCCATATCCACACCCTCCTGTCTGCGCGAAATAACTGGAAACGGGACTCATCGGACCAGGAGACGAGTCTATAATCGTTCAAGGTCCAGTGCCGATGATCTTTTTCCCAGCTGAAGCGTACAGTCTAGTGATATGGCGTTAGGAATAGGAATCTGGTGGATCGATGGCTCTCATAACCTATTGCTGCTAATGGTCGCCTGCTAATTTTGTTGGAGGCGTTTCTGGTACCTTGATCGTCGAAGCCGGCGTTGATCTGTGCCACCATCGCTCTCCGGTTGCTTGGAACTATGCGAAAGAGTCGTCGACGTCTACGTTCATCCAACACCTTTTTTCGCCCACAACGCTGTCAGTGATACTATGTTATCCCAGGAAAATGAGGTATTTCCGATACACTCTTAATCTTGTCGAACGGAGACACTGTAGTTCCTGTACTACCTCCATGATAGAGTGGCCCATGCGTTGGGCGCCCCCCCCCTCTTTCAAACTCTAATAACTCACGACCTTTACCCAAAAAAAGTTTAACATATCGGACCAAGAGACAAGTTTCCTGGTCCGACGAATCCCGTTTCCAGTTATTTCGCTCAGACAGGAAGGTGTGGGTATGGCGGAAACCACAGGAAGCGATAGACCCACACGAAGCGACGAAGAAAGGAACAGTTTATTCTGGTTTAGGCTCGGTTGTTGCCTCGGTCGTGCTCAACTGGCACACATTAGGACCTCTGTTAGGTCTAGATGCATCTATGAGCGGTCCACACTGCGTTGCCATCCTTGCAGACATTTGGATCCGTTTATATTCATCATTCACCCACAGAGCTGCGGTGACTAGAACACGGTTAGAAGAACATTCTGCCGAAGTTCCCACCCTAGAATGACCTTCACGTTCACTGGACATGAACCCTGTGGAAAATCTTTGAGATGTTTCTCGATTTAAAGAAAACCCAAGATTTACCCCTGTGCCTTCTGACCACACCTCTGCCACCACCCGGGTATCCACAAGTTGGCAGCCTTACGATTTTTAATTCGCAGGGCCTTTACAATTTCTTCTACGGTCTATCTTCGTCATAAGGAACTCTCTGTGGTATTACAGATAGCGGTGAGACATGGTTTTTCACGTGAAACCTTCTACAGGTTATTGGGTGAGTACACGCGGAGGACAGCTACAACTTTGCTTCGCGATGTTTCTATTACACGCTTCGTTGGTGCTATGGACTTCGGCCCACCGATTGTCCACATTTTAAAGAATCATGGTAATACACACAACTTGGATTTTGGTGTTCGAACCCTGAGCATTTTCTCGATGATACGGAGAGATAGAGATCCTGTTCATCCCATGAACAAACATGGTGTGTACTACATCCCCTTGAAATCCTACTCAACATCGGAGGAAGACAATATATATATAGGATCCACACTTCAGACTCTTGCTGTCAGGATATCTAAGAGCAGATATTCTATCCGTTCCAACCGGACGAAGACTGCCCTTGCCAGGACTGTTGCGCAGGGGTACCATACCCCGATATGGGACCAAGCCAGTATACTTACCTCTGTTTCTACTAAGTGTATTGTTTTGTTTACAGAGAGCTTATACATATTGAAATACCGCGACATTTGTAGTAACGATGAAGTACCATTCAGTGTTCCTAGACCATGGAGATCCTTACTTATGGACATACCACATGAGAATTTGGCGTTGACACTGAATTAAAAATTTGAATCCTTTACTATATTTTGAACTTACCTGATAGCAACGTGTTTTGTGATGCTAATGCATTTCGGTCCTTCACGCTGTGTGTATATACCGCGTTTTCGTTCCTTACAGTGTTCGGCCTGAGGATGAAGTCACGGTGACCTCGAAAGATCTCGCCTTTTATGTTTTCTTTTAACTAGTGTTTTTAGCTGTAAATAAAATTCATTTTTCAAATGTGGTTGGGTTAATTGTGCACTGGTTGAATCGTGCTCAAACAGCTTTTTATCTTGTCTACCAACTTTAGTTTGTTGTTAGTTGTGCATTGTTAAGCAACGGGTTTGTGAGTTCAACCTAGTTCGAATAATCGATCTGTTCTTCGTTTTGTGTGTGAACACTGCCATTCGTATTTTTGCTGGACGGAGCAATAAAAGGTTGCACTGAACATTCCATTTGTAAGTCTTTAGATATACACTATATTGAAAAAATTCACCGGACACCTAGAAGAGAAACACAACATAGCATTTACTGACATACATTAGTACGGTACCGGTCCACCTTTGGCCTTAATGCAGGCACTGACCCTTCGAGACATGCTTTCGATAAAGCTTTGGAACACAGCGATAGGTATGCGCTTCCACTCAGTACATAATGCTGCCGCTAACTGTTGCTTAGTAGTAGGCCTTGGTTCCAAACTTCTTATGCGGCGCTCTAATTCATCCCATAGGTGCTCTATGGGATAAAGATCAGGGCTCTGTGCTGACCTGTCCACACACGATACGGAACTATCGTCAAACCACACCGTAACAGTCCTTGCTTTATGCTCGGTGCATTATCCTGCTGGTACCAACAAGGCTGGAGCTATAGTATTGCCGCAGAGTTGGTAGGGCATAATGGTCAAGAATATTGAGGTAGACGTGCTGGTTAACAAGTTTGTCCACGATAACCAATGCGCCGGGACCATAGCACCAAAAACACCCCCACACACGAGTACACTGCCAGCGTTTTTTTAAATAGCGTTCTCCCGGCTGCCACCATATCCACACACGGCAATCTGACTGATGGATCGTGTATCTGGATTAATCAGTCCATAGGACCCGTTTCCATTGATCTACGGTCCACGATAAATGTTCTTTACACCATGCTAAACGACGAGTAGCATTCCGAGTGGAGATGAAAGGCTTATGAGCTGCCGCGCGACCACGGTAACCCATTGAATGAAGCTTTCTACGAATGGTATGTGTACATACCGAGGTTCCAGCATTTTTTACTGAGAGCTTGTGCAGTACTTCGTCGATTAACTGTAACGACTCTCCTGAGGCTTTGACGTCCTCTATCACTGATTTTCTTTGGTTTGCCGGTACGTTTTGCTGCTTCAGGCACACCATGTGTCTTCCACTTATTCAGTACATCCAAAACAGTTGACTTGGGTATGTTTAAACGCCACTCGGTTTCTCTTATGGGCAACCCACTAATATAACTCCCAACAATCTTTCTTTTATCAAAGTCAGTTTTCTCCCGCCGCGACATTTTCACTCAACCTCTGTGACGTACCTGCCAGCAGGACGCATCGACATAAAGGCAGATTGTAGTGAGAACAAACGTCCGCGTAGCTCAATTGGTAGAGCGACTTATTCCGGAATGAGGGGATCCGGGTTCGAATCCTGGCGTGGACAAAAATGACGGAGAAATTTACTTCGTTATACCTCACAGTGCGATATGATCCCGGTCAGCTGCAGGCTTGCTTTTACACTGTTTGCAGCTGTACAGTGCATCTTAACAACGCAGCGGATCCCTTCATTTGCTTTTGAAGGGTGTCCGGTGACTTTTGTCAATATAGCGTATATTACCTTCAGTGCATTTAGTAGCCTTAAGAACTCTTGTGTTTAATTACAACCTTACGCAACGGAAATGTAATACCAAAAATTAATTGTTATAAACTGGCCGTATTAGGAAATCTGTTGTCGTTGACGCTGTGGTAACTGATTCATGCGTCGTAAGCGAACACTAGGTCTTTGGCTAAACGCCACCCTCAAAAGGCATGACTCTCGGTAAGAAAAGGATATTTTTGTGATCTTTTTTTCAAGAAACTATGAACGCATTAACGTAACAGATAAATAAAGTTTGAATACGGGACAGCACACTCCCGTTATGCGCTAATAGGTTCAGTTTCCGGAACTTTTCTTTTTCCTTTTCGTATAATGTGTAACCAGGAAGTTCAGTCCGTGTCAGCTTTCTTACATTTTCCTCTTAATATAGTCCAGCGGTGGGCTATATTCACAAGAAATATGATAAAATTGATATGCACTACAGAACAGACAGTGTTGTAATGATGCAGAGGATAATTACACTATCTACCAACAAGTAATTGGACACTCCTGCAATCGACGATATCTGCGGTCCTGATACACATCACGGCCGCCGCCGTTAAATATCGTGTGGGGAAACAACAACGCAACCAGTCTCATTCATGCAAGATGCCACGCAGTTCGGAGCTCTCTGATTTCGAGAACGGTGTAATCGTCGGATATCACAGAAATGGTCGATCCATACGTGACATATCCAGCGAGTTGAAGTACCCAAAATCGATAGTGACCTACGTGATTGGCAAGTGGAAGATGAGAGGTGACTGTCGGAATGTGCCCCGACCCGGCAGACCCACAGAACTGGGAGTTAGAGACCGACGGGTGCTGGCCAGAGAAATTCGGAAGAACCGCACCAAATCGATAGGCCACATCCGCGAGGAGTTTCAAAAGGCATCCGGCAGTGTTTTTTCGATGAATACCATCCGTAAGGAAGCCCATCTGCTCGGTTATCATGGACGTTCTGTCGCCCACAAGCCTTTGATAACAAAGTCCAATAGCGCTGATCGGCTAACGTGGTGGAAAAAACGTCGACAGTGGACCGTTGAACAATGGAAACAGGTTCTCTGGAGCGACGAATCAAGGTTCGCCTTCTACCGTTCAGATGGCAGGGTCTGGGTTTGGTGTCTGCCTGGAGAACGCCTCCTGCCGTAATGTATTGTGCCAACTGTGAAGTTCGGCGGCGGTGGAATTATGCTATGGGGGTGTTTCTCCTGGTATGGCACGGGACCCTCGGTCGCAATTCCTGGTAGACTCAACTCCGAGACCTACTGCACCATTTTGGATGACCATGCGCTTTCAACGTTGTGGTAGTTTTATGGGGTGGACCCATGTTACTTTCAGGATGACAATGCCACCTGTCATGTTGCGAGGTCCATCATGGCTTGGTATGGTGACAATGGGGTTAATCGAATGGACTGGCCTGCGCAGAGCTCGGACCTTAACCCTATCGAGCACCTCTGGGACGAGTTGGAGCGTCGACTTAAGGGGTGCCCCACCGTCCGAAATCGGTGAAGGAACTGACTTGTCTTCTTCAAGCCGAGTGGAAGAAAATACCGCTAGCCGTCGTACAACGCCTGGTTGAGAGTATGCCCCGGAGGGTAGCAGCTGTAATCGCCGCTCGTGGAGGCTCCACCAACTATTGAAGGTGAATAAACTTCGTTTTCCATTGCTATCACAGGTATCCATATACTTGTTGGTAGTTAGTGTACAAATGAATTAGTGTTTTGTAGGTAAGGTTTGTAAATATGAGGCTAATAACTCCAATGTTTTAAGACAGTTTGAGAAGAAGAGAGTCAACATGGTGGTTCCATTTAAGGTCCCTATGTAAGGTAATCCCCAAATAAAGTAAGAAGTTAACCACTTCAATATTAGTACTATTAATAGATAATGTGATAGAAGTAGGTAGTGAGATATTTTGTTTTGAAAAAATGAAAGATTTTGTTTTGGTAGTATTTATTAGTAATTCATTGGAGTTTAACCAATCTGAGATGTTATTAAGTTGAGTATTAATACTCATAGTAGTGTCTGTCATTGAATTGAATGAGGTAAGAATAGTTATATCATCTGCATAGAGGAGTAGGTCCAAGTCACTTATTGAAACAAAGATATCGTTAATATATATAGTGAAAAGCAACGGCCCCAAGATTGAACCCTGTGTGACACCAGTGGGTGTAAGCTGAAGCATGGATTGATGTTGGTTAATTTGTGTGTATTGTTGTCTATTTGATAAATAATTTTTAAAAAGATAATGTTCAATGTTCCTAATTCCTATCGTGTGTAACTTCTGAAGTAGAATATTATGATTTATGGTATCAAAAGCTTTGGGTAGGTCTAAAAATAATGCAATGGTATGTAAGTTGTGTTCAAAATTATGCTGGATAGTTTGTTGTAGGTATAGTAAGGCTGATTCTATTGATTTTCCAGATTGTAAACCATGTTGATTTGGATGGATGATTTTTAATTTATGAATGTACGAGATTAATCTATTGTAAATTTATCTCTCCAAAATTTTAGCGAAAATAGATAAGTTGGCTATAGGGCGGTAGTTATTTGCATCATTTATCGATCCGGATTTGTATTTTGGAATAATTTTTGAAATTTTAAGTAGATCTGGAAATTCACCAGTTTTGGAATATGTCATTAAAAATAAACAATAGAGGATCCAGAATAAGATTAGCGTAGTTTTTAAAAGGACAATGCGCCGTGCCACGTCGCTAAGCGGGTGCGTGACTAGTTTCAGGAACACGACAGTGATGTCTGTGTTCTCCCTTGGCCTGCGAAATAGCCCGACCTCGATCCCATAGAACACTTGTGGGACTATTTGTATCAAAAGGTTCGACGTGCATACCAACAACGACGTTCATGTCCGGGACCTCCATGCTCTTCTGCAGTACGAATTGGCACGTGTGACTCGGGAAACCTTCCTGGGTTTCATTGCGTCCATGCCACGCCGTTTCGCCGCTGTCATCAGGGCCAAGGGTGGTTATTCCCATTATTAGGTACGTGTTCATGTTATTCTGATTTGGCTGTGTATATCGTACAGCACAAAGTAATATGATTCAACTGATTTTAATGTTTAAAAACCGGGAACTGCTCACATAAGCATTATTTATTGATTCGGTTTCGATTTAAATAGCGTAATGTAAGATGCAAAACGTAACAATAAAACATTTCAAAGCTTCGTTGTAGTAGGAATGAATGTGTTAGGAAAGTAGTTGGTCTCAAGTAGAAAAGAAATGGGTGTTCGGGTGACGTGGTTCTTTTAGTGCTACGGTAAACTTCAGGAATCTGTTCAACGAATGGCAACTTTTGAAAGCAGCATCTATCCTAGTAGTGGTTAAAAACCCACAGACCCATCATCCACCGGTGGAAGAGGGATCAAAGAGAATCAGTGCGTGACAGGTTGTTATTCAGGCACAAACTGCTCTGTTCTGCATAGCATCAATAAATATCAGCTCCGATTTTGATGCACCAACCAAAATGTCAGAAAAATATTGAGGATATGAGATTTACACTACTGTTTGTTAAAATTGAAACACCAAGAAAGAATCGCGCGTTTCAAACGAAATTTACGAATATAACAGATTTTTCATGTTACAGGAGATGACGGGTTACTGTTGTAAGGCTATACAAGTCTTTTTCGCTTCAAAACTGAGTATCGTGTGAGCAATTATAACAGCCTCTACACGGCGCACAGTGGGGTATTTGACCCAAAAATGTGGTGAAAATTATTTTATTTCGTTTTTGGCTTTAGAATATGTATTAGGTGTGCAACTTAATTCTCGGCCCCTAACCGCAAGCGATCGTATAACGTCCGAGAGTGTAAATAGCTGTGTGCGATAATGGCTGATTTCAGCGCCATCCAAAAGCTTTCCAGGCAACCGTAACCGCTCACAGCTGTAGTGACAGAAGGGACGAAAGTTGACGGTGAAAGCAACGTCGTTCGAGAAGCAACATTTCAGGCACTGCCTCCTGTTCGCGTAACATCTGAAAAAAGTGCCGCGGAAACCCAGCAAATGATCCGTGCTGCTTTAGGTGAGGCTTCTGTGTCCTACAGTACGTGTAAGAAGTGATTCCAGTGGTTTAAGCAGGGGAATTTTGATCTCCATGATGCAGAACGTCTGGGACAGCCACATAAAGTTGACGATGAGAAACTGGAACAACTGTTGGACGCGGATCCCTGTAATATACTGATTTCATTGTCCCGTTCCGCCAATCTGTCTTGGCTCCACGGGGACTTATTGAGCACCTTGGATGTTATTTTGACATGTTGCGACAATTATCCTGCCTTGAGACGCCGGTTCGGACCCTGGCCACCCCAATGGCCCAGAGACCAGCCCGTGGTGACGTGCTGGCAGGCGACCTAGTATACCTTGTCTGGGTTCCCGCTCTGTCTGGCGGGATAGGTCGTTTCTTACTTTATCGTTGACTGGAAGATTCCTTGCCCTCGAACTTTTTTTGGGGAATAATTTCCCTTTATTTTCTTTTTCAAAACATCTACACACATGTATGCACTGTCCTCATGCTTAGGACTTACAACATCAAGAGATAGCAAAAAATTTATTTACAGAATATTTACATTGGTGGTCTCTTCGTCTGCTTTCCCACAGACTTCTACCCTCATTCATCTTCCGAATCGCTTTCGGTGTGCACGTTCACCTCCTGCGTTTCGGTCCCCGTTTGATTGGGGAAGATGGTATGTTGCTGGAGGGTTAGCCTTTCAACCAAGGCTATTATCCCCTCCTGTTAACGGAAGATTGGATGAGCAGATCCAATCTTCGCGTTCTTTGCACACCTGGGATCAGTGTGTTTCTCCATTCGGCGAAGCCACTGTATTCAAGTACGCAGTGTTCTATGCTTGCCGTTCTCTTTCCACAGGGACAAGTGCAGTTCCTGATGGCAAATCTGCCTAGGTATTCAGGGCTGATGCCATGGCCACTGAGTACTTGATTCAGGAACTTATTTGTCTGTGCTCGTTTGGTCGAGACCTTCGGAAACACTCTGTGTGTCTTCCGCCCTGCATGTCGTATACAGTCAGAGCTCGCCCAGGAACTCGGAGTAACACGGCAAGCCATTGCAAAACGCCTGTACAATCTTGGACGGATTCACAAAGAGGGCCATTGGGTGCCCCAACAACTCACAGCTGCGAACAAGTCTAGGCGCTAACGATGTTGCTGCGTCCTTGCTCTCCAGATTCAAGGAGAAGTATTTTCTCCACAAGATTTTGACCTGTGATGAGAAGTGGATCCTCTACAATAATCCTAAGCGGCGCAAATCGTGGGTTTATTTAGGTCAGCCTACCACCAGTACCGCCAAACCGAATATCCATGCCAGGAAGTTGTTGCTGTGCATATGGTGGGATCAGCGCGGTGTCGTACACTATGAGTTGCTCAAACCTGGCGAAACGGTCAATGCTGAGCGTTATTGTCAGCAACTCATTCGTGTGGGTGACCCACTGGGGGCGAAAAGCTCATACACCGGCAAGGGCAGAAAGTAAGTCCTGTTGGTTCAGGATAACGCGCGTCCTCGCACCACGAAAACGACTTTAAACACGATCACCGACCTGGGATGAGAGATTTTGTCCCACCCGGCGTATTCTCCATACTTCGCCCCGTCGGAGTATCCCCTCTTTCGTTCCCTGCAAAATCACCTGAGTGATACGCACTTCACTTCTGTCGAGGAGGTCCACACAAGTATTGATGACTTTATCAACTCGAAACAGCCCTCTTTTTTCCGCAGTGGCTTTCGGCAGCTCCCTGACCGATGGCTCAAATGTATCCAACACGACGGGAATTATTTCCCTGATTAGGTACGTATTCGATTTGCTATAATTTGCTGTCAACGTGTCTTTCGAGAATTAAGTTGCACACCGAATATATGAATCTCGTTTAGGTATATTACAACTACAAGAATGAAGAAACACATATGTAAATAGCAAACAAAACAATTGTAAGCAAACGTATGAATCAGTACAAATACGACAGTCGAGTAAATATTACGAACTGTCCTGTGAGCCTTTGTCGGATTGTAGTTTCTCTTCTTCACCACTTTCTTCATCATCGACATCCACAAACGTCGTTGTTTGACCTGGTCGAAGCATATCTATTGTCCCCTTTAAAAACGTTTTCGACTTCTTTTTATTCAGTGGTCTTGAAGAAGACATAAGTGGGTCAGAAGTTAGCAATAATCGATTAAATATGTCCATATTGCAATGTTCTCTTGAAAATTTCCGGGCGTATTCGGTACAGGCGAACATGTTTATTCCTCGCTTCTGCTGCTTCCTCTGACAATTGTCCAATAAGCAAAAGTGCTTTGGAAATCACTGTCCCTCCATGAACTAATATTCTGTGTATGGTTGGTCTCATCGGATGCCAGGAGTACAGCCTCACATATATATGTGCAATCTCGAAGCAATAATAGTTGAATTTCGCCACGTCTATCTCATGTCCACTTGAGAGGGTTTCCAAAATAATTTTAAATCTATGCATTTATCTGGCATTTATCTTTCGTCAATGCTTGTGAAGCTAGACGCCACTGATGGATCCTGGAAAAACCTGGAAAAACAGTTATACTTCAAAAAATCACAAAAAATTAGTCTGCGGGATTCCACGGCTGAAACTGCTTGATATGTGTTCTGTAGGACACATTCAATGATTTGGTGTAACACAATTAACTTGGAAAGGCTTGGAAGCATAAATAAACCCTTCGCGTTTAAACAAATAATGTAAAGGTTTTAATCATTTCGATACTACTTTTACAGCAGTCATACTAACTGAATATTGCAAAGAGATGACTAAAACACGTAATATTCAATCGTACATACCTTCGGGATCAGAATCCATGATGAGAAACTTATACACTGAAGAGCAATTGAATTAAAGATACCTGTCTAGTAACGTGTAGCACCACCTTTCGCCCTGATGACGGTGGCGATTCGTCTCGGCGTGGACTCGACAAGACACCGGAAGCGTTTCGAAGCCTTACGTATCCACGACCCCTGAACAAGCTCCCACAGTTCACGAAGATTTGATGGAGGGGTCATCTCTCTCGATGTCATCCCAGATGTGCTCGATGGGATTGAGGTCAGATGACCTAGCTGGCCAAGGAAGCGAGGTCACGTCGGTGGAGTGTTCATCCAACCATTCTGATACAATTCGGGAGCTGCATTGTCTTGTTGCAGGATGAGGTCGCCAGTGGGATGTTGAAGACGCACAAACGGGAGCAAATGGTCGTCCAGGATATCCCGGTAACGTTGACCTGTGACGGACTATGTCACACGTACCAAGGGTCCAATTTCAGTCCACGTAAACAGTCCCCAGACGAGAATGCCACCCCCACCAGCTTGAAGAGTACCCTGCTGGCAAGAAGGATCCATCGCTTCATGTGGTTTGCGCCGTACTCGTATCCGGCCATCCGCATGTAACAACGTGAATCTCGACTCATCAGTCCAGGCAACATTTTCCCACATGTCTAGGGTCCAATGGCGATGTTCCCGCGCCCATGCTATCTTTGCACCCTGTGATGTGCGGTCAGCAGCGATACCCTCGTGGGACAATGGCTTCTGTACCCCATAGCGAGGAGATGGTTCTGGATAGTGTGGCTGCTTACACGTTTTTGTGCACCAGCGTTAAACTGCCGAGTGATTTCTTGCGCTTTGGCTCGTCTATCCGCTGTTATGCCACCCCCACCAGCTTGAAGAGTACCCTGCTGGCAAGAAGGATCCATCACTTCATGTGGTTTGCGCCGTACTCGTATCCGGCCATCCGCATGTACCAACGTGAATCTCGACTCATCAGTCCAGGCAACATTTTTCCACATGTCTAGGGTCCAATGGCGATGTTCCCGCGCCCATGCTAATCTTTGCACCCTGTGATTTGCGGTCAGCAGCGATACCCTCGTAGGACAATGGCTTCTGTACCCCATAGCGAGGAGATGGTTCTGGATAGTGTGGCTGCTTACCACGTTTTTGTGCACCAGCGTTAAACTGCCGAGTGATTTCTTGCACTTTGGCTCGTCTATCCGCTGTTACAATGCGAGCTAGCCGACGATGACCCCGCTCATCCACACGCTGTTGTCCACGGC
This sequence comes from Macrothele yani, assembly GCA_039090855.1. NCBI lineage: Eukaryota > Metazoa > Arthropoda > Arachnida > Araneae > Macrothelidae > Macrothele > Macrothele yani. The sequence continues at coordinate 126,053,766 of CM076996.1, forward strand.
AGTTGGCCCTTGCAGGGATGGTTTTACCGAATTCGATGTACTCACGGTGCAGCCGTGACACAGTGGCTCGTGAAAATCCCAGTGCCTGCACGACTTCCAAGATGGAGTGACCCATTCGTCGGGTCCCCGAGAATTTGCCCACGATCAAATGCGCTTAGATCCTTCGTCTTACCCATACTGCTTCCGACTCTTACTGATTCCCGTCGCATCACTCCTTATATTGTCGGATCGCTGCATACGTCATGTCATTTCCATTTCCATGGCCGCCCACAGCGCCACATTTGCATAACGCCAGCTGTCTCTAATTCAATTGGTCTTCAGTGTATATAGCTGCGTTTACCCACTAAAATCTTAAATAACGTTGCCGAACAAGCGCCAAGAAGAGAGGCGTGCACAATTGATAACGGCCTATTTCCGACTGCCACTTTGAGCGCTGTTGTGTGCGCCAACTCACCAAACCGGTAAGGAGGTGACGTCATATCTATTCAATTATCATAAGTTGTACTTGTTATCCGCTTAAACCGTGTTTCGGAAATATGAAATGTGGCCAGTTTTTTCTATTAAATATCCCTCTGTGCGGCGTGGCATCAAGTGGAAAGTATTTTTGGATATCGTCCTGGGGAATAGCCTGACATGCTGCTTCTATGCGAGAACAGAGTTCATTTGTGCTGACAGGGGAGACGCTTGACGGGCCAGTCTCTTAGCTACCCATGTCTCGGACATGTTCGATCGGGAATATATCCGGTCAACGTGCTGGCCATGGAAGAAGCGGTATCTTCCGTGCATGGAATAGGTCTTGGACATTCCGAGCCACATGTGGCCGAGCATTGTAATACAGCGCCAGGACAACTCTGAAGGAAGGGTCCACCTTTGCCTCTAAAATATCCCTGATATATCGCTGGCTGTTGAGGGTTCCCCTTAATTCGTATCAGGCGAGACCGCGAAATGAACCCAATTCCGCCCCAAACCATGACCCTGCAAAATGCAAAATGCAAGGTGTCGTTCACCACGATGCCTTCGAACACGTACGCAACCATCATGGTTCATCAAGTCGAATCGTAACTCGTCAGAAAACACGACCTAATCAGCGCGCGAATGTCTGTGTTCGAGACTCCATTGCAGCCTGAGGTTTCTGTGGTTGAGGGTCAAAGGAATGCGTAGCAGTGAACTGCTAGCGACTAGTCCTCTACTAAGCAGACGACGTCGAACTGTACTGGAGGACGAAAACCTGGCATGTGACTCCTCTGCTGCGTAACCGTGGATGTCGCTGTGCGATCGGTCACTGTCATGCGGTAGAGGTGTCTGTTATCCCATGCAGTGGTGCGATTTTGAGGTCCATTTCCCGGATTTCTGAACGTTCGAGCCTCATTTGTCTACTGACGTCACGTTCGCGTCACTGTACTGGTCTTTTGTCCCTTACGAATGGTAATTTTCCGGTAGGAAAATCCAGCTTCTCTCACACTGAGAAAAAAGAAACAACAAAATAATTTTTTTGAGCTGTTATGTCGATTTATTTTGTTGCTTCAGCAAAACTACATCGGAATTGTTTTGTTGGCTATATTTTGTTAATTCAACTATATGGAGGTGCACTGAGAAAAAAAAGTTTGTTTGAAACAACAAAATAATTTTGTTGAGCTGTTTTATCGATTTATTTTGTTGCTTCAGCAAAACTCCATCGGAATTGTTTTGTTGGCAGAACAAAATTATTTTGTTGGCTATATTTTGTTAATTCAATTATATGGAGGTGGCATCAACCTTAACCGCATGTGATTACTAGCTATTCCATATGGGCACTACCAGACTGCCACTGACCAGAAGAATCTCGTCTTGCGCTTAAGATTTTGCTTTGAATTATGGCTGACTACGAAGTGAGTGCATTGTTAGAAGACTGGGAACTGTCAACTCTGATAGAGACATTCAGAGGTAAGAATTTCTAATATATCTTAATAATTCCGACGTATTTTTATGCTAGTGTTTATTGTGTGTTATTTTGGTTGGATTCAGTGATAATTTGGCCTCGCTTTGTAGACTCATAATTACAATGAACACGATAGAATCCGCATTTTATTAGATGCACAGGGGCACATATTAAATTTAAACCCAGATTTCTGATAAAGCAATAATACATTTCTTATGATGGCGTGCGGTTCCTGATCGCAAATAAATATTTGCACATGAGGTAATGATAAGAGTTGTAATTTATGTATAGAGCTTGATTTCATGTATAGGCTATATATACAGGGTGTTTCAAAATTCGTGCGGCAACCAAAGATTGCATGGTGATAGTACCCTGGAACATATAGAACGTTAAAAAAAATATTACTATTTTTTTTTTGTCTAACCAAAAATGTCAATAATTTGTTTCATCAAAAAACTAAGGAAAACATTTAAAAAGAAATCGGATTTAGAAACATGTTACACACGCACCAAAATAGTGTCGATACATCGTTATGCCAAGTACAAATCGTCCGTAAACATTCTAGAAGGTAATAAACCCACCTTCAAATGCTGAATTCGCAGATAAAAATTTGCTTGCAAGGGCTGGTATAGCTGAGTGGTTAGCACGCCTAGTTACTGAACTAAAGGTCTGAGGTTCGAATACGCTCGTTTAGCGATTTTTCGCTGGCTCTGAAAACTTTTCCTCTTGACGTAACACCGTCCAAATTCATTTAAACACCACTAGAAAGTAAATACGTCGGGAAAAATAAAAATACGGATGGGGAAAAAAATGGCGGACATCCAGGGTCGAAGGGCACCGCCAAAAATTATCGTACCGGCAAAGTGTTGCCATCAGAAAAAAGTTTAGGGACAAAGTGGCCCAGCTGCATAACTCCAAATTTTGTTGGAGCAAGAAATTACTGTGTCACGATAACAATATGTTCGGTTGCAGCAGCAAAACGTTTTGTCACGATAACAATACATACTGTTTGATCAAAGAAATTCCCAAAAATTGACGAAATTATTTTGTTAAATGAACAAAACGTTTTATCATGATAATAATAAATTTTGTAGAATCAACAAAAATTTTCAACAAAACAAATTTGTAAGTTCAACAAACATTTTTTTTTACTGTATATCGACAAAATGTTTTGGTTGATTTAACAATTTTTTTGATGAATTAACAAAACGTTTTTCTCAGTGGCATCCAAACAATCCTTCCTCGCCCAAAGTCCGTCATTTGTTCGTGATACGACATTCTTGAGCGACGGGGCACAGTGAGACACAAGAAACACCCTTTCGACTCAATGTTGGCTATTTACTGATTGCAACGTCTCTTTTGGCTGCCCCGGTGACGCAGTGGTCTAAGCGCTGGCTTATGACCTTCGTACGAGAAAGGTCCGAGTTCGAATCCCGGTGAGGCATGGATGCTGTGTTTGTCTTACGGAACTGACTTTCTCCTTACCCTGGAACCAGTGGCTCTAAATTAGGGACAGGCGACTGCTTATAGTCCATTGAGTTGCTCATGGTGGTCCTTAAACCTTTAATAAAAAAAAACCATCTCTTTTGAGCTAGCTCTTTATACCCAACACCGGACAGTTCAGAGGGCGCTGCTCCGAAAACGCATGCGCCTTTTCATTGATATTTTAATCATTTGCATGTCCCAGTCTGTTGCACATATCCTGTAAGTTTCAAGTTAACCCTATAAGGGGCCGATGTGTCTAATTCAAATGGTGCCTAAAATTACCTGCTCTCCCCAAACAGAAGTGTTTAGATAGAAGCTTGATTTTACGAAAACTGCGACGAAACAATTTCTTGCTCTCTCTCTCATCTAAGCAGTACAGATCGTACTTCTATCATGGGTTTATAGTCCGTAGTCCTTTATTAATTTAGAATAAAGGAGTAACCGATGCATTAATGTAGGTAGTCAATCGAGAAGTCTTTTGTTCTCTGCTCCGTCAGCCAAGGCATGGTGCGGATGGGCTAGTCTCCTTGATACGAACATCTTGCCACTGGATAGAAAAAACAAGTTAGTGAAATCATGCAATGCATTGATTATGATACGCTTTCCAACATACCAGAAACCATTACTTAAGTTATAGCCTAAATTATGAGGATAATGGAAAAAATCTCGCTCCTGTGCCTGATCTATGACCCCATTTCGATGATATTAAACAAAATTGGTTCAGTATACCTCCGGAACAACATACAAAAGTTTTGTCGCAATAGAAGCAGTTTTAATCAAGTTATGAGGATAATGGCTATGGAATAAATATCGCTCCCGTGCCCTGATCCTTTGATCCCATTTCGATGATATTAAACAGAATTGGTTCAGTATACCTCCGGAACAACATACTAAAGTTTTGTCGCAATAGAAGCATGTTTAATCAAGTTATGAGGATAATGGCTGTGGAATAAATCTCGCTCCTATGTCCTGATCATTGACCCCATTTCTATGACATTGAACAAAATTGGTTCAGTGTACCACCGGAACAACATATTTACTAAAGTTTTGTTGCAATAGAAGCATTTTTTACGTAAGTTATGACGCATAAGGGCGATGGAATGGATTCCGCTGCTATGCCCTGACCATTGACCCCATTTCGCCAATTTTCAGTAGTATTCGTCCCCAGGTTGTCTCCTACCACATACTAAAATTTCATCGAAATCGAATCATTTTTACCCCAGTTATCGTGTGGACAGACAGATAGACGGACGGACAAAGCTGGAGCATATATGCTTCTTCAACCTACGGTTTGAAAGCGTAAAAATGACTTCAAAATCTCACCCCTTTTTTGTGAGTTCGTCGCCACTGTTATAGTTCGTTTTAGCAGATAATCAGTGAGAAAAGATTAGCGACAATCACCCATCTAAATGACCACTGTGAATAACACACCTGAAGGGAAAGTAAAGCTTTTTGATGAGCAGGTTCACTCATTCTAGCTTAGCTCGGCCCATTATACTTAGACAGCGAATGCATTCCTTTGAGCTGATTTCCGTCCATTTTTAACCCCGAGTTAATTCGTCCCAGCTGGTTAAAGGGTTAATACCATTAGTCCTTCATGGGGTTGCAATTTTCACATACAGTAGTGTATATAGTTTGGAAATTAGTTCACACCCACCTTTTCGAAAGAGCAAACCTCTTTCTCTAAGCAGACTTTACCTACGGAAAAGACGTAGTTACGTCAAGACAAGTTAGACGAAGTATACAAACCAAGGTCAAGCAGAGGAGTTCTTATCACAGATAAGTGACAAAGAATGAGAAGAATGATTTTATTTCGTTATCTGTGTTGCTGCTTACATTAAAGGAAGGGTTCTCCAAAAGTTGAAACCACACTTTTCCTTACCGTCTAACTTGTCTTGAGGGTTACGTCTAGATAAGTTAGACGAAGTATACAAACCAAGGTCAAGCAGAGGAGTTCTTGTCATAGATAAGTGACAAAGAATGATTTTATTTCGTTATCTGTTTTGCTGCTTACATTAAAGGAAGGGTTCTCCAAAAGTTGAAACCACACTTTTCCTTACCGTATAACTTGTCTTGACGTGGTTACGTCAAGACAAGTTAGACGAAGTATACAAACCAAGGTCAAGCAGAGGAGTTCTTATCATAGATAAGTGACAAAGAATGAGAAGAATGATTTTATTTTATTTCGTTATCTGTTTTGCTGCTTACATTAAAGGAAGGGTTCTCCAAAAGTTGAAACCACACTTTTCCTTACCGTCAAGAGAAATGGTTTCAATATAGCAGTTTCAAGAGAGGGCCACTTGTACAGAGGATATTGACACATTTTTAAAACCATCCTCCAGCAATATAATTAATGTTTAAAATTAGATAACTTCTTTATTAAATGTTCTATCTGATAGCTTTTTCTCTGGACATGAACCTACATCTACTAAGGTTATCCTGAAAGCAATGCCTACTCTCTCATAAGATTTGTATTTGCAGCAGTAAAAATGTGAAACTTGGTGGCAAAATACTTGGACATATTGTTAATAATGCTAGCCTATTCAAAGACTTGTCCATCACTTTCTGTACATTTCCTCCATCTTTGAGCCCATTGGTAAAATCCATTTTGGAAAAATTCCTGAGGCTGTCGTTTCACCCATGAATTCACAGCCAGTTTAACACATCGTCGAAACGTTCTCCACGAAGGAGGTTTTTCAAAGGGGAAAACAGGAAAAAGGAGCCAAATCAGGACTGCAGGAGGGTTGGGGCATCACAACCCACCCCATTTTGGCAATAGCCTGTGAATTCTCCATTGAGGTGTGGGGACGTGCGTTATGACGGTGTAAAACAACACTATACAGTGGAATGTCATGTCTCTTCCTTCTGATAGCTTCCTTTAGCTTCTTCAATGTCTGTACATAATGAGCACTGTTTATTGTTGCAACTCCTAGATGGTGAGAGGACGATCCGCTGTGAAGAGGTCTTTCACTCTTTGCCAGTTGGCATCTGTCACTGCAGTTACGGGTCTTCCACTCCGTTGTTTGTTCGACACTGAACTTTCTCCCTCTCAAAACCTCTTTATCCAGCATCGGACATTACTGATATCGCTTGTGGTAGCTCCATACACCGCCAGGAGTCTTCTGTGGATTTCTGGAGCCTCACATCCCTCTTTTTCCAGGAATTCAATTACGGCTCGCTGCTTTTCTCTGTCATTCATGATCTTTATTTCCGATTCTGAAATTGTTTTTTCCCACATTGGTAAGATATATCATAGTACATGTCAGTTCAGTTTCATTAAAATCATTTCAAAATTTCAAAAGTTGTTAAAGAGGCGGCGTTACTTTCAGGATGCCCCTTGTGGATTTCCAAGATAACAGGGCATTTCTTAAAATTGGTATTTTATTCCACTCCTCTTCCAGTGCTTTCCATAGTCCAACCATTGTTTTAGGTCTGCGTTTAGAAAGACCTGTCTTTTTAGCAGTCCGAAGGCACAATAGTCCATTAGTGACATATCAGGAGACTTTGAAGGAATGTGAGCAAAAGATATAGACTTGATACCCCTCTCTTTTCTCATTTTTTCAAGACATAGAATGGTAGATTTTGTTGTATGACTGGTAGCCTTATCCTGATGGAGTTCTACCCTTTGAAGGTTCAGTGGATAATGGAATGGTATTTCCTTTTTACACTCACGGACAATGAAATTTGCGCACCAAGAAGAGAAGCAATCATCGGATTGCACTGAAATTTTATGGACGTAATGATACAGATGAATGATACACATGATGGCAAAAACAGAGCTGCAGGACAATTACAGAGGGATCTGTGGCACGCAGTCCGGTCATCTTCAATAGCGCGTCACGCCATTTCGTCTGACGATACATGCAGCAATACGGTCCGGCACGGAGGCGAACAGACGATTGATGTTGTCCTGTGAGAGACTGGCCCACACGTGTTGGACGGTGTGCTCCAAATCTCGGATAGTGCGGCACGGCGGCAGCTGGCGTTTCAACTGGTCCCACACATGCTCGATAGGAAACATGTCCGGGGAGCGGGAAGGCCATGGAAGTGTCTGGACGTGACGTAGGCAGTCCTGGGCGCCCTGAGCCGTGTGCGGGCAGGCATTATCCTTCTGGTATAGCTCACCTGGAATGGGACTCCATGGGGGCGTAGGATCTCATCCACATACCGCTGGCCCGTCAATGATTCACGTACCACTACTAGAGCTGATCGGCTATCGTAGGCAATGGCTCCCGAGACCATAATGCCAGGAATGGGGGAGTTGTGGCTCTCGATAGCGAGGTCGGGATTGTGCCATTGACCCGGGGACCTCCACACCCGGACAAGATGATCATCTGTCATCAAAACAAAGCAGCACTCATCGCTAAACCCTAAACCCCACACGTCGCCAGTCTGTGGCGTTCCACGTTGCTCTAGCCTGGCACCACTGCACACGGAGCCGGCGTTGTTCCGGCGTTAATGGCAGCACACGTAAGGGGCTCTGGGATTGCAGATTCGCATCCACGAGGCGTCGGGAAATGGTTCATGGGCACACAGGAGCCGCTACATCTTCCTGCATAGTAGACCGGGTCACCGTGGGACCCGTTCGTGCCTGGCGCACGATCCATCGATCCTCTCTACAGGTGATCCTCCTGGTCCGTCCGGAGTCGGTCCACCGTGTGGCAGTGCCGTCACGTGTCCACTGCTCCCAACACAGTCGGACGGTATGGTCAGAACGATCCACGTGGCGGGATATACTGCGCGCCGACAACCCTGGGGTTTTCAGCCCGATGATCAGGCCTCTCTCAAAGTCCGTAAGTTGCGTAAATCGACGTCTCTGGCATCTACCCGGCATTCTTGTCACTCTGTACTCATACATGCCTCGGCTGGTGCTTTTCGCTTTGATGGGGCCTTGACTACACGCCGGTTTATAAGGCTGCCGGTTCGTGCTTGCAGCGCCACCACAGGGTGTGCAGACATGCGCACTCGCACCAAACGTGGATCATTTGCACACCAGCACGCAATCTAGCTATTTGCAAAGTTTTACGGTTGCAGCATGCTTTCTTCTAGGTGCGCAAATTTCATTGTCCGTGAGTGTACATATAGGAGTTAAAACATTGTTTTTGTAACATGTAGAATAGATTTTAACATTCTTTCCAACTTTTCTTAACTTTAATTTCCCATTGTACGAGAAACCAGTAGTAATCCCGAATCCTTTATTGAATTTTCTTCGGATTCTTGGAAGCAAGTTTATAAGTCAAATTCTGCTCTTTTGCGATAGTAATTAATTGGCCTTTTTTGTTATAGTCGTTTAGGTAGATCTATACTTCATCAATAATCACAATAAATTTCCATCTGTCTCCGGCTAAGTGATTTTCGTAAAGAAGTCTACACCTCGATCTGCCCTCAGCCAGGTTCCTAGGCAAAAGGCGGTGAACATTTTTTTTTCTTTTAAGATTCAAATCTTTGTTTATTACCTTATTTACAGTTGATACAGAGATTTTTAACGACTTAGCGATTGCTCTTTGAGTCGGTGGATTTCCTTTTAAGACCAGAGTCTTTACTTTTGAAATAGTCGTAAAAGTACGCACCTTCTTTGGATATTCGTTTGGTGTTCTTTTTCCTGTGGAAAACTATGATTGACGATTTTACCCTCTCTCATTAATAATATTGCTTATTTTACATTTAGAAAGGCTAATTCCACGATTCTCACAGCGTCGTTTAATTACAGAATACGAATATTTCTCTTGGTAAAGAGAAAAAACATAACCTTCTATCCGCAGCTGGTTTACCTGCGCCATTTTCTTAGCAGACGATATTTAACTGCAGCAGATATTTTTTTCGTGTACATCTGACCAGCTGTTGCCGTTTTCAATTCGTTGAAGTTATTTTATTTTCTATAATTTCTTATCAAAGACGTTCTAGAAATGTGGGAACATCCTCTGTAATATTCATCACCACCATGTGAATGAACCGCCCATAAGGTACGTGGAAGGTCGCGTTGGCAGCAAAATTATGAATTGCATTTGCTGTAATGGAAACGAGATCGATGATATGGACACACATACTGCAGATTTTGGAACCGGCCCTTCAGCATTGCAGAAAAATTCATAAGAATATGGAACTTTAACAGCTTCACCATGCTGCTGCAACAAAAGAGGTACACAATGCAGGCTGAAGACATGTCAATGGTATTTTATTAAGAAGCTTTCCGTGCAAGACGTTTTCAAAAGCCTTCCTAATATCAAGTGCTGCAACTTTAGCTTTACCCAAACCTTGTATTCTAAACAGGATAGACTGAAATGTCACTAGTTGGCCGATTTGATCGAAGGCCACTAAAACTGTCAATGATACAAGCCTTGAAGATGCCGGAGAAGATATTTGGTTCTCATTAACTGCCGTTGTTGTAACTTTAGCCTAAACTGAAATCAGAGGTGTACGACGATAATATAAATCCAGATTGCCTGCTTTTTTGGATTAAGTTCAAAACGAGAAAGTTTCCAACTGGTTGGAAAAACTTTTGATGAAAATGAAAAAGATTCCAACTGGTAAAAAGATTTCTGATGAAAACAAGAAAGTTTCCAACTGGTTGGAAAGCTTTCTGGCAGAAATAAAACAGCTTTCAACACTAGTTAAAAGGGTTGCTAATGAATAAGACAAACATAACTGTCGACATACGCGTGTCAGTTCCTGTAGAACAGTATGGGGTATTCCATCTGGAGCATATTCCATACACCATTCTGAGTTTCAAGAATTTGGAGTATTTTGCGTACTTTATGATGATGGAACACATTAAAAGCATGGTGATAGAAACGTTTGGAAGTGGACAGGAATTTATCTTTGTCAAAAATGTTAGTGACCTCAGCAAAATAGAGGCGTTGGAAACATCTTTTTTTCCTCAGAAGAATTGATGGCAGAACTATCTTTACAGGTGATGCATTGCAGGAGGTGACCTGAATATCTGTGCTTCTGTTAGGAGTAATTGTGAGCTGGTCACTACTAGATGGTGAAGGACAACATAAGGGATTACTATTGAAATCTTGGATGTTGATGAAGTGCAAAAATCGCGATTTGACTTGTCTTAAACTATACTGGAAGAGAGGAGGTTCGCCCAAAAAATCCTTTATTAGAAACTTATCCTTATGTTTACAGTGTTTTTGCAAGATCTAAGCAAATTTATGAAAAGACCTGATCACTTATACTCTACATATATTGGGTTGCTGCGAATGAAATGTCCGGCAAAGGACCGGCGCACGTGGACGGCGAGAACGGAAAAGTAGGACAACTTACCTATGCAAAATAATCCTCCTCGGTATCTACACATAGTTGGCATCTATCCGGCAAGATCATGATCCCGGAAAGAAAAATGTTTCGTGGCTGGGACACGAAGAAGTCATCAATTGCACGTTGAACCTCGTTGTCTGACGTGAACTGTTTCCCGGACAGGAAGTGATCCAGGCGACGAAACAGATGATAGTCTGTCGGAGACAAGTCCGGGTAATAGGCAGGATGAGGTAGTGCTTCATAGCCCAAGGCACTTAATGTCAAGCATCGTTCGTTGTGCGACATGAGGGCGGCGTTGTCCTTGCAGAAGACCAAAGCCGGTTGTTTCTGCAGCAATTTCCGGTGCATCTGGTGTAATTCAGCACAATAACGTTCTGCAGTGATGGTTTGGCCTCTTGCCAAGAAACTCCGATGAATTATCCCGGCTGTGGACCACAAGACAAAGAGAATCATCTTCTTGGTGTTTGGGGTTGCTTAGGATGCCGTCCAGCAGGCTGTACCTTGTAGATCGTTTCCGATTATCATAAATGACCCACTCCTCGTCGCAGGTGACGATTCGATGCAGTAGAGGTTCCTGTTTATTCCTGGCAAGCAGTGACGTGCAGACTTCCAAACGCCTAGTCTTGTTGGCAGTTGTCAACTCACGCGGCAGCCACATGTCCAGCTTTCTGACCTTACCCAGAGCAGCCAGACGCCAAACAACTGTCGTGTGATGGACACCAACTTCTGCTGCTATCTCACGACACGTTTTTCGGGGATCCGCTTCAACCACACGTAACAGAACATCGTCAGAAACGGCAACAGGTCAGTGACCACGTGCTTCGTTTTGCAGGTCCGTATCTCCGCTTCGAAACTTCACAAACCATCGCCGAATGGTTCATTCATTGGCTGTATTCTCCCCAAACGCTTTGTTAACGTTTCGAGCAGCAATTCCTGCAGTATGGCGCAGTTTAAATTCATACAGGAAGATGACTCAAATCCGGCATCTACATGTTTTCTTTGCAAGCCACGTTACGTCCAAACAAAAAACGCCTGAATCTTGTTCTTTAGATCAGATCAGATCATATGCAAAGGATTTTAGGAAAAGAGTGTCTGACCCCAAGTCTTAAACAACCCTTAAAAATAGGAAGCTAGGTTTTTTTGGGCTAGAGTGCCCGATAAGAAAGTGACACGGAAGCGAGGTAGAAAGACGCTCTTATTTATTACCGGGGGGCCAGTACCTGGAGCCCGACGGCTTAATGTGCCCATCCGACACACGGCGGGTATTTAGTGGCTCGAGCGTTCGTACCTGCCTGGGATAAAACCCGAGGTCTTTTGCGTGGCAGTCACGAACGTTGACCACTAGACCACCCGCGGCCCATAGTTTAAATTCATACAGGAAGATGACTCTCAAATCCGACGTCTGCATATTTCCTTTGCAAGTCACGTTACGTCTAAACAAACCCCGCCTGAACCTTGTTCTTCACACACGTGCTAGCCATTTATAGCAACTCTGTGACGTAATACCCGCAACACCTGTGGGTGGTTCCATTCCGCTGTGATGGGGGGCCTGTCTCCTCTGCTCGTTCGCGTCGGACATTTCATTCGGACCAACCCTGCAAACTGCTTGGGATGCGTTAATCGTTCTGCAACGAAGTTAAGAATTAACACGTTTGCTTACTTTAGAAAAGTAGGTGATAGATATGAAGTCATTTTTTTTTACTAACGTCGTATCAAATTGCAGGAAACGCGCTTAATAAATGTGGTATTTGATGTTTTTCAAAATCACAGCGATAACTCAATGCCTTACATGTATCTCAGAAACAACAGTGAGAAGAAATTATATGTCACTTTTTGGGAAAACTGATTAGCACTTTAGCTCTCGTTACAAAATTATGCATTAAAGAAATCACTTTGGTTAGCATTTTCGGGGCACAAAAAGTATTACCTGAGTGATCTACGAATATGCTGTTTGAAATTACGGTAATTATTCTTTACTTTCATAGAGATGAGAGAAAAAATATCCAACCATGACTGAGAGGTTACTTGTATACGACTCCGAGAGGAATAGATTACATCGTGATCCCATTTGCTAAAGGCTTTTGGGTACAAGAATAATCACACGTCAGCGATACTGAGAAGCGAACTATGGTCCCCAGTGATGTTAAGTGAATGACTTCCCTCCACAAAACACAGTTACTCTCTCCCTCCCTCCTCCTGTTTCTCTCTCTGTCTCTCTCTCTCTCTTTCCCACACATATACACACACACATCACCCTTCGGCAGCAGAAATAACTTCTACAGATGAATTAAATCAACAAATTATGAAACTTTCATGTTCTAAAAATCTTATTAGTTTGAATCCTTTGAAACAGTTTTTTTCCACTTAAGAGGTTTCTGGAATTAAGTTCTTCCGAAACACTAAGAAATAATCTGCTGCACTAAGACCAGGAATTCATACATACACACACCCAATATCCCCTACCAAATTACCTTAGACACTCTCCACAAAAACACCTTAACACCCCTCCCAAATTTCCTCAGACGTGCACCACAAAAGAAATAAAAAAAAAAAATCCCAACATCCTTTATTTGAAGGAGTGTAACACACATGCATATACCCTTTTTCTAATTTTTATAAGTATTAGTTCTTTATGTCATCATATAGCCCGGTTGTCAACAGCAGTTAGCATTTACATGAATTCCTCAGACTTACCTTGAAATATCTTCTACCATAGTGGAATAATATTTTTTATCTGAATTTTTATATAGCTCTCTAATGTCTCTTTTTTTTTTGGTTGGTCTATCTTAAAGCGTGCTTAAGGTCAGTCGCGCGGTACAACCACAAAACTTACACTGAAGTGCCAGAGAAACTGGTACACCAGTCTAATACTTAGTAGGTCCCCCATAGGAGAGCAGGACTGCAGAAATACGACAGGGCATGGGCTCCACTAGCTTCTGGAAATATGCTGTTGCACACCATACTTCCTGCAGATCGTTCTACAAACCGGGTGTATTCCGAGGTCTCGGATTCCTGTGTTCGATAGCGCGTTGCATGACATCCCAAATGTGTTCTATCACGTTCAGATCTGGGGAGTTGGGTGGGAATGGCAACACCCCAAACTCAGATGAATGCTCCTCTAACCATGATGTGGCGTCCCGACTTTTATGTGGAGGAGCATTGTCCTGTTGGAACAGGCCCAATCCATCAGCATGAATGCAGGACATGAACGGGTGTACCTCGTCAGAAAGGATGGGCACATAGCGTTGGCCACTCACAGACGTTTGTAGACATACCAGGGTTCCCAGTGAAATCCAGCTAAACACACCCATACAATTACGGACCGACCCCGCCCTCCCACCAGCCGGTACAGTTTCCTGTTGACAGGCGGGATCCATGGTTTCATGAGGTTTGCGCCACACACGAATCCTTCCATCTGCCCGATACAACTGGAAACCTGACTCGTCAGACCAGGCTACTTGTTTCCAGTCATCAAGAGTCCAGTAGCGGTGTTGCCGTGCCCAAGCGAGGCGCATAGCTCTGTGTCGTGTACCCATCAAGGGGACTCGAGTTGGGCGTCGGCTCCCAAAGCCCATATCGTGCAGGGTACGTTGCACAGTCCGGACGCTGATATTTGTTGAAGCTCCAGCACTGAATTCCGATGATACCTGCGAGAGTGTTGCACGCCTATCGCGTGAAACGATTCTTGACAGCCGACGATGGTCACGTTCACCCAATGTCTTTTTACGGCCACATTGGTATCGTAGGTTGGAGGTTTTGCCGGAATTCTTGTAGTTACGGTACACCCTTGCAATGGTCGTCTGTGAAAATCCGAACTTCGTTTCTACCTCCGAAATACTATGACCCATCTCACGACTGCGTTGAAAATCGCATAAATCGTTACTACTTGTCATTCTCATGCCGAAAACAGCTCTGACAGCTGACAAGGATGTCTATCGCTTTATATACGCACTGGCGGACGCAACCAAGTACTCGCATAGGTGACGTTGCAATGTATTTTGCATAAGCTCGTCTGTACCAGTTTTTCTGGCACTTCAGTGTATATTTCTTAATTTTAGTCTGCTACAAATTTTGCAGATATTCTTCTGAATCATTTCGGCACGCACGAGATTTATAAAAATATTAATACCTAACTTAATTACTTTTGCTTTATTTAGAGAAGCATTTAAGCATGAGAGATAAAAAGTAAATTAACAAAAATAGCTCAGAAAATAACGGTGTGTAATTTTGGATAAAAATATTTCAGGTTTTAACCATTCTTTACTATAAAAAATTCAAATCCTCAATTTTTTGAAATTTCTCCATTTTGATCCCATGCTTAGTTCCTAAATAATTCGCTACAAAAATTTTCAGCCTTCGAAAAATTTGCTTTCATCCAAAATCCCCCAAAATAATTTTAGCACCCCCAATTTGAAATTCCTGGATAAACCCCCTGATCGTGAGTCACAAGACGAGCTTTAGAAAATCGTATTTATTGGCATCATAAGCACACCGGACAAAACGTTTGTCACCCCTAACAGAAAGAACAAAAGGAAGTTACCGGTTGCACAGAGGGCTCCGTGATAGCATGGTTGGGAGATTGTGAAGAGCCATGGTCGTGCAATTGTGAAGAGCCACGTGTGTTGAATTTAGTCTGCAATATGGGTCAGAAGACACGTTACTGAGTGGCGAAAAGGGGCCATCGTGTTTGGCCGTGCCCACGGACCCAAAGTGAATAAAGTCTCCCAATTTGTTGGTGTATCGAAGCGTACTGTCTAGAGGGTCTGCAAACAGTGGAGTAGATCTCAGTCAACTGAAAATGAGCGACGTAAGTGTGGCCAGAAAACGATTCTCACCAACACGGACCTCCGCCATGCTTCACGCCTGGTAACTGCAAATCAGTTTCAAACCATACAACAATTGCTCCAAACAGTCAATGAAAGTCCACTCCAACTAATTTCCGACAGGACATTGCGACGAGAACTGCATGCGATGGACATCTGGAGCAGAGTACCACGGAAGAGGCATCTTTTAACAGCAAGTCACAAAGTCGCACGTTATCAATGGGCTCAGAGGCATCACAACTTTACTGTGGGGGACTGGAAACAAGTAATTTGGTCTGATGTGTCTCGTTTTTGTTTGTACTTTAATGATGGGAGGCGACGAGTGCATCGCAGACCCAATGAAGTCTTTTATCCTGATTGTGTCCAAGGTGTTGTTCAAGCTAGTGGTGGTTCTGTGATGTTTTGGGGATGTTTATCGCACCCCTAAATGGGCCCCCTCTCGTTGCAGTGACGATGAATTTGAACCAGCATACGTACCTCCGCATTCTGAATGACGAAGTGTTGCCCTTTGCCCTACATCTCCAGGAGCATCATCACATTGCCACTCCTGTCTTCCAGGACGACAATTGCCGTGTGCACAGGTCTAAAACTGTGTCTGAGTGGAACGACGAACAATCGGCAACACTGTCTCACCTCGACTGGCCCGCCAAATCCCAAGCTTTAAACCCTATTGAAAATCTGTGGGATCATTTGGAACAGAAGGCGAAACGACGGAATAGACGCCCACGTATTATGTCGGAACTTTGGAACTAATTGACGCAAGAGTGGCTGCAAATCGATGTTCAATACATCCACAACCTCGTGGAGTCTCTACCACACCAGATGCATGCTGTTATCAAGGCAAGAGGCGCGGTCACCCGTTATTAGGTAATTTCTGACAGGGGTGACTAATGTTTTGTTCGGTGTGCTTATCTAACATGTGGTCCTTCTTACCTTTGACTTTCTTGTAAGTTTTGGTATTTCTAGAGACACTTTTGAAACCTACTCTCCATCGCTTGCAGAGCCGACAAAGGCTATATGGTAGAACTGAGTGACCCTAATATGACGCTCTAGTTCAGTGGTCGTCAACGTGGTCCCTACCGCCCACTAGTGGGCGATTCAAGTTTCCATGGTGATGGGCTGTGGGGGTTTTCTCCGTTGTTATAAATTTTGTTCTTCTGCCATATATCGAATACATTGCTAACAACTTCGCGAGTTTGACAGTTTAAATTATGCTTTTGCAATTTACTTTTGAATTACATCTCTAAACTTTGAAAATACACTGAAGGGCAATTGAATTAGAGACAGCTGGCGTTATGCAAATATGGCGCTGTGGGCTGCCCTGTAAACGGAAATGACATGACTATGCAGCGATCCGGCAATAAAAGGAGTGATACAACGGGAATCAGTAAGAGTCGGACGCAGTATGGGTAAGACGAAGGATCTAAGTGCATTTGATCGTGGGAAAATTGTCGGGGCCCGACGAATGGGTCACTCCATCTCGGAAGTCGTGCAAGCACTGGGGTTTTCACGAGCCACTGTGTCACGGGTGCACCGTGAGTACATCGAATCCGGTAAAACCATCCCTGCAAGGGCCAACTGCCGTGGACAACAGCGTGTGGATGAGCAGGGTAATCGTCGGCTAGCTCGCATTGTAACGGCGGATAGACGGGCAACAGTGCAAGAAATCACTCGGCAATTCAACGCTGGTGCACAAAAACGTGTAAGCAGCCACAACATCCAGAACCATCTCCTCGCTCTGAGGTACAGAAGTCATCGTCCCACGAGGGTACCGCTGCTGACCGCACATCATAGGGTGCAAAGATTAGCATGGGAGCGGGAACATCGCCACTGGACCCTAGACATGTGGAAAAATGTTGCCTGGACTGATGAGTCGAGATTCACGTTGGTACATGTGGATGGCAGGATACAAGTACGGCGCAAACCACATGAAGCGATGGATCCTTCTTGCCAGCAGGGTACTCTTCAAGCTGGTGGGGGTGGCATTCTCGTCTGGGGACTGTTTACGTGGACTGAAATTGGACCCTTGGTACGTGTGACATAGTCCGTCACAGGTCAACTTTATCGGGATATCCTGGGCGAACATTTGCTGCTATTTGTACGTCTTCAACATCCCACTGGGGACCTCATCCTGCAACAAGACAATGCAGCTCCCGAATTGTATCCGAATGGTTGGATGAACACTCCACCGACGTGACCTCGCTTCCTTGACCAGCTAGGTCACCTGACCTGAATCCCATCGAGCACATCTAGGATGCCATCGAGGAGATGACCCCCGCTCCATGAAATCTTCGTGAACTGTGGGAGCTTGTTCAGGGATCGTGGATCCGTATGGCTTCCCAACGCTTCCGGTGTCTTGTCGAGTCCATGCCGAGACGAGTCGCCGCCGTCACCAGGGCGGAAGGTGGTGCTACACGTTACTAGACAGGTATCTATAATTCAATTGCTCTTCAGTGTAGATAATAATTAAAACAAGGTAATCCGTGATTACAGACTGTTGAGAATAACACAAAACACGCATAATTAATGAGTAGATCACGCACAAAATAATATAAGAAATTAAATGCGGAAAAACATTTTCTCTTCTTGCAGAGAATGTTATCTGCAGAGCTGAAAGAACATAACGTCGCATCAGCCTCAATGATCTCATTAATTAAAGGTAATTTCAATAAACTTTATTGTTTTCACATTTCACTTTAATTTTCTTCAATTTAAGCAGGGCCCCCACTAGTAGGCGCTGTATCGACGGAGATGCAGAAATTCATTAAATTTAAATTGTCTGGGTAGGAACATACATAAAGTTTAAATAAAAAGATAAATTTAAGTACATATTTTTCACAAACATTCCCTCCAAAAATTTCTTCATACTTGCGCTAAATTGAGTTACTGCGGCAGCGGAGGGCGGTAAGGAAATTTTACCATCAATAAAGATACTATAACGAAGTGAATTTCTCCGTCATTTTTATCCGCGCCAGGATTCGAACCCGGGTCCCCTCATTCCGGAATAAGTTGCTCTACCAATTGAGCTACGCGGACGTTTTATTCTGATTCCTATCTTCCTTTATGTCGTGTGCGTCCTTCTGGCAGGTACGTCACATCTCTTGGTACGTTACATCATCTCCCCTTATTATTATTTTTTTTTTTTATTCGAAGTGCTGGAGAAGGGATTCTCTTATTTTTCCTATCTCGCGGTGTGGAAATAACATCACACCATTGCGAGATTTTGAACGGTCGGGTCATCCGGATAGTTCGGGCGCCATTATAACGAAGTGAATTTCTCCGTCATTTTTATCCGCGCCAGGATTCGAACCCGGGTCCCCTCATTCCGGAATAAGTTGCTCTACCAATTGAGCTACGCGGACGTTTTATTCTGATTCCTATCTTCCTTTATGTCGTGTGCGTCCTTCTGGCAGGTACGTCACATCTCTTGGTACGTTACAATACAAAAGTGGTCGGCAGGTATTAAAAGGTTGACGACCCCTGCTCTAGTTCATTCAAAAAATATTCTCCAGAATTAAGGTGGACATAAAGTAATTTTGCTTCCTATACTTCCAATGGAAAAACTTCTGTAGCCATTTTCTTCACAATTAATGCGTTCCCAAGGATGAAAATTTAAACATCGATTAAAATAACTTCATATTATAACTTGGAATACTTAATATTTTTCTAAAACATAACCATAATTATATTAAAAATCAATAACTTTTCCTTTGGTGGTGTTGAAACTAGAAAAAAGATGGCGCGACCTGTACTTTGATGACGTCAGTAGACATACAAATGTTGGATTGCATAATTATGGTTATGTTTTAGAAAGTATTAAGTATTCCAAATTATAAAACGAAGCTATTTTAATCGATGTTCAAATTTTCATCCTTGGGAACGCATTAATTGTGAAGAAAATGTGTACAGAAGTTTTTCTATTGGAAGTATAGGAAGCAAAATTACTTGTCGGGTAGGCCGCGAACCGTGGATTCTGAGGCCGTGCGCCAGGCCAAAGAGGCAAATGCGGCAACCAGCACTCGGAGATTATCAGGCGAGCTGGGCATAGCACAGACCACCGTGGTTCGTCACCTTCAGGACCTTTGCAATGTCTACAGGATCTGCCGCATTGTCCCTCACGAACTGACGCCAGCTGAAGCAAACCGCCGAGTGGAAGTGTGCGCGAAACTCCTACAAAATCATCGCGATGTACGTTTCATCAAGAAAATTGTTACGTGCGATGAAAAGTGGGTCTATTTCCGTAATCCTAACACACAACGGCAGTGGATGAACCCGGGCCAGTTTCCAGAACTTGTTGCCAAACGTAGGCGCTTCGAGCCCAAGTTGATGCTCTGCATCTGGTGGAATTTCTAGGGGATAATACATTACGAATTTGTTCCAGATGGTCGGACCATCAACGCCAATCTCTACTCTGATCAGCTGGAGCGGATGTATGGCGTTTTGGAGAAGAAGTACCCGGCACGATGGAGCAGAAAGCGCGCTTTCCTACAGTAGGGGATCATGCCGTGTGAACGACCCGGGGCAAAACTCCAGGAACTTGAGGGCACCGAACTGATGCAACACCCAGCATATAATCCGGACCTTGCCCCGTCGGATTATTACTTGTTCCGGTCCATGGCCCACTTCCTTCGCGGGCGGCACTTCAACAATCAGGAGGAGGTGGCAGCTAGGGTGAAGGAGTTCTTCGCCTCGAAGGACAAGAACTGGTACCGCCGCGGTATCAAAGAACAGGAAGACAGATGTCTAAAGACGGTGCAACACGATGGCCTATACTTTGAATGCTAGTCAGCTTTCGTCGTAAGAGTACGTATGAAGACATAAAGTGATCAAAATTTGCAAAACATTCGACTCACCCTCAATATTATATCTATCAAGAGTAAATTTTAATATTTAGGAGTTTTTCGAAATAATACTATAGAACAGTATATTTCGCCTGTTGTTAAAGAAATTGAAAGTCATTGTCAGTTTAAAAAAATCTCAAGTTTCGAAGCATTCTGTTGGTCCGAGAAATCACGTAGTAAAAAATATTTAATTTGTGATAAGTATTCCTACAGGAAAAATAAACTTCTCATAAACCAATTCCAAAAATTGATAACTCCAACAGAAAATAAAATGACTACACTGAAGTGCCAGTAAAACTGGTACAGACGAGCTTATGCAAAATACATAGCAACGTCACCTATGCGCGTACTCGGTTGCGTCCGCCAGTGCGTATATAAAGCGATAGACATCCTTGCCAGTTGTCAGAGCTGTTTTCGGCAGGAGAATGACAAGAAATAACGATTTATGCGATTTTCAACGCGGTGTCATAGTTGGCGCTCGTGAGATAGGCCATAGTATTTCGGAGGTAGAAACGAAGTTCGGATTTTCACGGACGACCATTCCAAAGGTGTACCGTGACTACAAAACTTCCGGCAAAACCTCCAACCTACGATACCAGTGTAGCCGTAAAAAGACATTGGGTGAACGTGACCATCGTCGGCTGTCAAAAAAATCTTCTTTTGCCGCCCCGGTGGCGCAGTGGTCTAAGCGATGGCCTCTGATCATTCGTCCGAAAGGGGTCCGGGTTCGAATCCCGGTGAGGCATGGATGTTGTGTTTGTCTTACGGCACTGGTTCTCTCCCTTCCCTGGAACCAGTGACCCTAAATTAGGGACGGGCGACTGCTTATAGCCCATTGAGTTGCTCACGGTAGTCGTTAAACCTCCAATCAAAAAAAAAAAAAAAAAAAAAAAAAAGAAAATCTTTTCACGCGATAGGCGTGCAAAACTCTCGCAGGTATCATCGGAATTCAATGCTGGAGCTTCAACAAGTATCAGCGTCCGGACTGTGGAACGTACCGTTCACGATATGGGCTTTGGGAGCCGACGCCCAACTCGAGTGCCCATGATGGGTGCACGACACAGAGCTATGCGCCTCGCTTGCGCACGGCAACACCGCCACTGGACACTTGATGACTGGAAACAAGTAGCCTGGTCTGACGAGTCGCGTTTCCAACTGTATCGGGCAGATGGAAGGATTCGTGTGTGGCGCAAACCCCATGAAACCATGGATCCTGCCTGTCAACAGGGAACTGTACCGGCTGGTGGGGGTCTGTAATGGTATGGGGTATGTTTAGCTGGACTTCAATGGTACGTCTACAAACGTCTGTGACCGGCCAACGCTGTGTGCACATCCTTTCTGACGAGGTACTCCCGTTCATGTCCTGCATTCATGCTGATGGGTTGGGCCTGTTCCAACAGGACAATACACCGCCACATAAGTGTCGGGACGCCACATTATGTTAGAGGAGCATTCATCTGAGTTTGCGGTGTTGCCATTTCCACCCAAGTCCCCAGATATGAACGTGATAGAACACATTTTGGATGCCATTCATGATACGCGCTATCGAACACAGGTATCCGAGACCTCGGAATACACCCGAATTGTGGAACGCTCTGCCGGAAGTATGGCGTGAATTTTCTACAGCATATTTCCAGAAGCTAGTGGAGTCCATGCCACGTCGTATTTGTGCAGTTCTGCGCTCTCGTGGGGCCCCTACCAAGTATTAGATTAGTGTACCAGTTTTTCTGGCACTTCAGTGTAAATCACTCGCATTAATGACAAAAAAAAAAAAAAAAAGAAGTCATCAGCGCTCATTTAGTTTTACCATGAACGTGATTCCAATTTCCCAGACTTTCTGACTCAGTGGTTAAGAAGCGCGTTATCTATTAAACCAACCCAAACGACGTCGGTTTGATCCCCATTGCTTCGATTATCTGGGCTAAGGGCTGAAAAATTCAGCTTCTTCGGTTTTGCAAAATTTCTGTATAAATACGAAAAACCCTGAAACGGACTTTTTTAAAATTAAACGGAATTTCGGACTACGGAAAATCTGTGAAAATATGAAATACAAAAAAAAACAAAAAAAAAAACGGGCACTTTTAAAAACGGAAATTTCGTTAAAAGACGGATACCCAGCAGCAACTTTGCTGCACGTTATTTTCCGAAAATTTCTAAAAATTCACACCACTTATTTTTTACAGTGCATAAGCAAATAGAAATAGCTACGTTCGGCGACCAGCGGCAGAAATGTGTGCGTCGAAAAATCACTAACTGTGCGCAAAACATTTCTCGAAACGGAAGATATACAAGGCAAAGGGAATTTTGCAAACCCGGTTCTGAAACACGAAGATACGGTTTCACAAATTCGAAGGCTGTACCGAAAGTAATGCAAACGTAGGTATAACTTTTTAATTAACTGACAGAGGTCGTTCAAATTGCACTTGTTGGCAGAGTAACTCTTCCTCTATAGTAACTCCTCGTCATTGGAGGTATATAACGGATTCCAAGCAGGAGCAATGCGCCGTCATTGAGTTCTTGACGAAGAAAATTGCACATGTTGGTAGAGTAACAATTTGCCGTCATTGAGTTCTTGACGAAGAAAATTGCACATGTTGGTAGAGTAACAATTTGCCGTTATTGAGTTCTTGACCTTCAAACGGCACATGTTGGTAGAGTAACGCTTTCTCTATAGTAACTATTCTTCTTCATTGCAGGTAAATAACGGATTCCGAGCAGAAGCAACGTGCCGTCATTGAGCTCTTGACGAAGAAAGGGCGAAAGCTGTCCCACATGCACAGAAGGCTACAGACTGTTTACGGTGATGACACCATTGACAAGAGCAATGTGCAGAGATGGATGAAGAAGTTTAAAGAAGGGAACAACTTATCACTACGTTGTTTGTCATTGAAGACAAACAACGTAGTGAGAAGCCATCATCTGCGACCACGGACACGAATCGTCAGCGAGTGGATGAACTGATTCACGCGGAGAGAAGAGTCACAATCCGTGAGCTTGTTGCAGAAGTGGACTGTGGTCACAATGCCATACAGAAGATGGTGGAAGACGTAGGGTATCGGAAAGTGTGTGCAAATTAGGTTACTCGGCAGTTGTCACCCCATTTGAAGGAGAGAAGGGTGCAAGTCTGTTCTGATCTGCTGGAAGCATTTGAAGCCAATGGAGACACGTTTTTTTTTCGATCTGGTACAGGGCATAAAACGTGGACGTATCTTTACGATCCGGAAACGAAGAATCAATCCATGGAATGGCGTCACACTTCTTCACCAAATACTAAGAAGTTTAAGAGCCAGCAATCAGCACAGAAAGTCATGGTGACTGTTTTTTGGGATGACAGGGGTGTTATTCTCCTTGATTTTCTGAAACGTGGCTGCACCGTGACCAGCGAGCGATACATTGATACACCCAAGAAGCTTAGAGAAGCCATATGGTGGAAGAGACCGAACAAGAATCTCAAAAGGTTGCACATTCACTATGACAATGCGAGGCCACACACATCTTTGGCCACAAATCAGGCGAGCAGCAAATTAGGCTGGTCGGTGAGCCGCCATGCATTGTACAGTCCAGATCTGGCACCCTCCGACTTCCACCTGTTCGGTCCAATGAATGACAGTCTCCGGGGACAACGAGTTGATGACACAGACGAGATTAAAGTGGCTTTGAAGAAGTGGTTACAACAGTTCACACTTGAATTTTTTCAAATAGGATTCGAGAGTTGGGTTCAACGATGGCGCAAATGCATCGCTTGCAATGGAGACTATGTTGATTAATACCTTTGTATATTGAAAGAGTTACTCTACCAACATGTGTAATTTTAACGACCTATGTCAGTTAATAAAAAAGTTATGCCCACTTTTGCATTACTTTCGGCACAACCCTTGTGGAAATGTGCACTTCCACCCCTAACAGCAAAACCGTGTGGTACAAAAATTGACAAATATATCAAAAATATTCCTCGCCACAAAAGCTGTCAATAGAAAAATGTGTTTCTTTTAAGTCGGACTTTTAGAAGCAGACATATCATCATTATAGGAATTTACATTACGCTGACTGGCGGGAAAATTAAACAGAATTTTGAGATAAAAAAGTACACACAAATGCTTTCCGCCGTGAGTGGCGAAAAGATTTTTTCAATGAGTTTATAGAAGCGAAGATAGGATTGCACTTATTCCTTCTAGTGGTGAAACAATTTGTCAGAAAATATTGTGAAATGCATTTGAAAACGGCAGAACTAACTGCTTTCCAAAAGGTGGGAATATCCAGGGTTTTAATCAGTGGAAAAATAACCCACATTGCTTGTCTACGAGGCGTAACTCTGCAGTGGCTACAATCTGTCAGGAACGACATCGCAGTCGACTGAGAAGGCTTGTACGGAGAAGCAAGACTTCCTGTGTGCAGCAATGGATCGAAGCATTCAATGAAGGCTGTTCCTGACCCATATCTTAGCAAACTATGAGCAGGGAATTGAAGACGATCGGTATTGGCAGTCGTATTCTTATACAAAAAACACTGATTTCCGCGAATAACCGGAAAGTTCCTCTACAGTGGTGTCAGGAGCACCGTGATTGGATACTAGAAGAGTGGGAGAAAGTCATGTGGTCTGATGAGTCGCGGCTCATCTTGTTGTGTACCGACGGTAGGCAGAGAGTTTGAAGGAAGGCATATGGAGCAATGGACTGATCTTGCCTTGTGAACATGACTCAAGATTCTGGAGGTGGTATCATTGTGTGGGGTATGTTCTGCTGGTACGCAACGGGCTCTCTGATATACCTGGAAGGTCGGGTGTCCTCCAAGGATTATCTGAAGTTTGTTGCCGATCAAGTCCATCCTGCAATGTTAACTTGTTATCCAGCAGGTGACGGTCATTTCATGGACGACAATGCAACTGTCCATCACACAAGATGTGTTCGGAAGTGGTTCAGCGAACATGACAGCTGCTTCCACTATCTTCCCTGGTCACCACAAAGCCCGGACCTGAACCCAATTGAGAATGTATGGGACATGTTAAAAAAACAGAACCGGGAAGAAAGTCCTTTTCCCTCAAATCTGACCCAGTTAAAGAATTGTCCGGTACACGCCTGGTATGTTGTAGATGCAGATGCACTACAGCATCTTATGGAATCAATGCCAAACCGCGTGCGTGCTGTAATTTGAGCTAAAGGATGTCCAACCCGGTATTGAATCAAGGTTTTTAACTCAGTGGGAGGTATGTGTAGTAGTGGTGTTTTTCCTAAATTTTTTCTGTTATGGAAAGGGACGTTACACATGCAAAGTTTGGGCCGTCCAGGTGGCGTAGTGGTCTAAGCGATGGCTTCTGATCATTCGTCCGAGATGGGTCCGGGTTTGAATTCCGGTGAGGCATGGATAAATTAGGGACGAGCGACTGCTTATAGCTCATTGAGTTTATCACGGTGGTCGTTAAACCTCCTATATAAAAAAAAAAGAAGTTTCAAAATCCTCCAAATACGTGACATCAGTGAATAAACAAAGACATCGCTCTTTCCACGTTTTATCAACACATAGCAACCAAAAATCTGTTATCCGGTCACCACTGGTTATCCGAATACCAGGTCTGACCTAGCGCGTTAGCCTTATGCTACGGTGGCTAACAATCAAAGGCGCTATGTGTGTTTTTCTGTTAGCTTCTGACATCATAAATGCGTATCATGGGCTCAGCAACAGAGACGTCTCCATCTGGTGGGGTTTAACGGCACTCGCTATATATTTGATTTATGATGTCAGAAGCTGACAGAAAAACACACATAGCGCCGTTGATTGTTAGCCCTCGTAGCGTAAGGCTAACGTGCTCGGCTAGATATCGAGAAATCTGGGACTCGGATCCCCAACGGTGACCGGATGACAATTTTTCGGTCGCTATGTGTTGATAAAAGGTGGAAATAGCGCTGTCCGTGTTTAAGAAGTTTGTAAAGAAAAAAAAAAAAAAGAAAAACGCGAGTATAAGAAATTGTTATGCGATATTATATAGAAAATTTTGCATATTTTATATGCAAAAATTTCTCTCTCCGTATATATATAGTCACACCTTAATCAATTGTAATGTAATTCGACATTCGACCGACAGTTGCCTACTTGGAAAAATCCCACACACACACCCTGTCCGATTCACAAAATGCCACCGTCAGTTCTGATTTCTGCTTTCTTCATAAAATTCCCCACGAGTAAAAGATACGTTCTTTTCTTAATTCAGAAATAAAATAATTCAAGCTTTAATGATACAGCAGAAGAGCGATTAAAAAATTAAGTGAAAATAAATTTGCTCTTAAATTGAAACAATGAAACAGAAGAAAGACAAAATTGAGTTTTTTAAAAAGTGAATAATTTTATTCTGCTTTTTTTTTTTTTGTGTTGAATAAATGTAATCTTCTTTCCAATTGATTTTCATTTGGAAAGCAAAAATCTGTTTGAAAAATATCAATGCCTCCTATAACTTTATTCTTAATTTTTGTTTTTTGTTTTATTTTTTTTCAGAAAATGTTAAGAGCAACCGATGCCTGTAAGCAGCGATCACATACCAACCAATCCTATTTAGGCCCAAATTCGCATTAAAACAAGAAAACAAAAGTTCAACATCATTTCATCCCTTCCTCTCGAATTTCCTTTTTAGCACGTTTTTTGTAAAAACAAAAGATCCTGCTTATATTATCGGTTTGCCCGTCCGTCCGTCTGCAGACACCATATCTCTGCAACTATTAGTCCGATTTGAAAAATTATTTCTGCATTGGGAAGCTTGAAATATGCGAATGATGATCTTTTATTTCGTTTGTTTTATACGATGTACAATTTCGCCGCTAGAGGTCGTAAACGCAGATGTTTTCGAATTCAAAATATTTTATTACATATATTTGCTTCTAAACATCCGATTGAAAAAAATTCTTTTATTTTTCGAATCCATTTATGTCGAAGAGTTTTTTTAGGTATAGTTACTTTTTCAAGTTACGCATAGATTTTCCGCTAGAGAGCGTAAAAGTGAATTCCGTTTTCTCCGATATCTCTTCTTCTAAAACTCCGATTTGAAAATTTTTTTCTTAAGCGGATACAGCTCCTGATGTAAAATCTTATGCATATAATTTCTAATTTTTGGTAAAGAATGCTTTGGCAACCAGGGGGCGTAAGTGTTAATTTTTGCTTCTGATGTATTTGCCACAAAATCTGAGCTTCTAAAATCTCGATTGAAAAAATTCTTTCGTGGACCGATGCCATTCACGTCGATAAACTTTTTGGAATATGTTCTTCTTAAAATATTGCATGGTTTCTCCGCCAGAGGACATAGAGGTATATCTTATATTTTTTTTCGATATCTCTGCTTCTGATGGTCCGATTTGAAAAATTCTTTCTTTATTGGATACAGTTTCTGGTGTGACATGTATTTCAAATAATTTCAAAATTTTCAAGTAATTCATAGACTTTCTGCTATTGAGCGCAAAGGTAAATTGTGTTTTCCCGATATCTCTGCTTCTAAGACTCCGATTTGAAAAATTCTTTCTGCACCCGATACAGATCCTGATGGGAAATCTTTTGCATATAATTTCTAATTTTGGTAAAAAATGGTTAGGCCACCAGGGGGCGTAAGACCTATTTTCCGCTTTTGATGTATTTGCAGCAACATCCGAGCTTCTAAAATCTAGATTGAAAAAAATTTGTTTGTGGACCGATACTACTCACCTGGACAAACCTTTTAGGAATATTTTCTTCTTAAAATAATGCATGATTTCTAGGCCAGGAAGCGTAGATATATATATTAATTTTGTCAATAACGCTATTTCTAAGAGTCCGATTTGAAAATTTCCTTCTTTGTTAAATAGTGTTTCGGATGCGAAATATTTTTCATATAAATTCAAATTTCTCAAGTAAATCATAGACTTTCCGCTAGGGAGCGCAAAGATAAATGGCGTTTTCCACGTTATTTCTGCTTCTAAAACTCCGATTTGAAAATTTATTTCTGTATCGCATACAGCTCATAATTGAAAATGTTTTTCATATAATTTCTAATATTTGGTAAAGAATGGTTTGGCCACCAGAGCGCATAAGTGTTAATTTCTGCTTCTGATGTATTTGCAACAAAATCTGAGCTCTTAAAACCTCGACTAATTTTTTTCTTGGACCGATACTGCTTACATCGAAAAACCTTTTGAGAATACTTTCTTCCTAAAATAATGCATGTTTTTGCCGCCAGGAGGAGTAGATGCATATCTTATATTTGTCGATATCTCTGCTTTTAAGAATCCGATTTGAAAAATTCTTTCTTTGTTGGAGAGCGTTTCCGCTGCGAAATGTTTCTCATATAATTTCAAATTTTCCTTAAGTCTGCCACCAGAGGGCGTAAGCTCAAGATTCCATTTACAGCAATATCTACCGGATTGAAAACATGATTGAAAAACTTCTTTCTTCGGTCAGATACTATTGTTTTTCATACCAGTTCTATTTACTTTGAACAGCTTTGATAAATTTAATTCGCATCAGAACGGATTCAAAAGACGTGCTCATTGCACCCGAAAATTAGGTGCCGTCTTTCTTGTTTTTTTACTGTGCTTTCCTCTACAATTCACAAACCATAAGTGCGAGAGATTCTGCGAGAGGGTAAACATAGAAGTTCTTGTGAAAGAAAAAATCTTTCGTATCATTCATTTAATGAAAAATACAGGCTTGGCTATTTTCCTGTTCTTAATTTGCATTCACAAAAGCTTCCAATTTGCTTTTTTACTCCAAACGAATTCAGATCTTCTTTAGTTGACATGTCTGACAACAGAAAGGTTTCTGAAATTTTCCAGAATGCTTTGTTACGTGGAACGTTAATGATTAAAATGGATTTTCATTTGGCAAATAAGCCTCATAATATTCTGCTCCTCACGAGCAGCAATATCCTGCCTACCTTTTGTAAAACATACACAGCAGGTTAAATCTGGGCCTTTACCATGGTAACGTAATATTTCATGATTTGGGTGAAGGACTCTGCTTCTGGTGGTCGCTTGGAAGTATTATATTGTATGCATCGGTGATGGTTTAGACGAAGATGAATATCCTGCTAAAACTTGCTCGCTTTTTAATCCATTCGTCTAAAAGCGTATCATTCAGAAAACATATCTTTTTTTTTTTTGCTTCAGAATTCAACAACTGGAGGTCTTGATATGTTTCGCAATCTGCCCGTTTTCAAGTCATGGAACAAATAAAATTTTATATTTTGAGACGAACGTAAGCTAGATTTCATCTGTGTCGTTTAATGCGAGTTCTTTTGATTGGCATTGTCGTCTAAGTGTGATAACGCCGAAATATATTTCCTGTGAAATGGAGATTCATTTATTGCACCCACTTTGTGATAAAGATAATGGTAAACATGTTTTTTTTTTCTTTTTTTCTTTTTTCCTGAAAGCTTTTAATTTTCTTTTTCTTTGGGATTAAATGCAGCAAATGATTGCGTAATGGGTCAGATTTTTCTCGCATTGTGCGTGCCCTGAGAAAAGCATTCGAAATACATTTTTCTCTTACCATCCATGTTAGCACGGGAAACCAAGAACGATTCCACCGATTTTCTCAGTGTAATTAGCACGTCATTTGAGCCAAAAGCAAGGGGTGCAATGTCATTAAACATTTATTGTAATATGAAATCTTAAAACTGAGGAAGTGAATCCTTAAAAGAAATAACTCTTCACTAATACATAAAATTCATATAAATATCATTGTCAGTATATGCACTAAATGGTGACTGAATTATGACCACCTACCTAATACTTCGTTGGTCCACCTTTCGCCCTCAGTGCAGCATCTATCCGTCGAGGCATCGATTCAATACACACTGAGTTATCACTGAATTATGACCACCTACCTAATACTTCGTTGGTTCTGCTTTCGCCCTCAGTACAGCAGCTTTCCGACGTGGCATCGATTCAACATGCACTGAGGGATCACTGAATTATGACCACCTACCTAATACTTCGTAGGTCCTCTTTTTGCCATCAATACAACAGCTATTAGACGTGGCATCGATACAACATACACTGAGTGATCACTGAATTATGACCACCTACCTAATACTTCGTAGGTCCTCCTTTCGCCCTCAGTACAGCAGCTATCCGACGTGGCATCGATTCAACACACACTGAGTGATCACTGAATTATGACCACCTGCCTAATATTTCGTAGGTCCACCTTTCGCCCCCAGTACAGCAGCTATCTGACGTGGCATTGATTCAATAAGATGCTGAAAGTAGTTGGGAGGTATGGCCAACAAGGTTGTGTGTAACGCGGCCTTCAGGGCAGGTATGGTGATGATTTATGTATACAGAAGCTTCATGTGTCCACAAAATATCGATAACATAATGATAAATATCGATCCCATAGAGAACTTGGGTTCCGTAGTGTCCCACGAGTGCTCTATGGCATCGATATCGGGGAGTTCAGACGCCAATCGATATACTGGAAGAGTCTGAGCTGTGTTTCCCAAACCATTCCTGCACAACATTGGACCTGTGGTTCGGCGCATTGTCATCTTGGAGGACGTACAGCATTGCTGGATGTACAGAGTCAACAAGCAATTCACCATAATGGACATCAGTCATACATTGTTCTACGTGCACCAGGAGTCCAAGTTTCTGCCAGGTAAACATGTCCCACACCATGCAAACGACTCCGCCGGCTTGCACTGTGGAGACCATGAAGGATGGATTGCGTGCCTCATGTCGTTTGCTCCAAATACGTACACGGCCATCTATGGATTGGAATAAAAAACAGACCAGCAAACTTTTCCCAATCATCCGACGTCCAACTTGCACGATCTTTTCGCCAGACGAGTCTTTTGCGCCTATGAACCTTGGTTACGAGAAGATATATTTGGGGTCGTCTACTGTTTTAGCCCATACGTGCGAGCGCGCTAGGCATGGTCGTGACACATATACTGTTCCGGGTTGACCTCTGTTGTACTGGGTTGTCAACCGTACAACAGTGCTGCGTCTGTTAGCCTGTAAGAGCCGTCTGACCCGGCGTTCACCTCTCGTGAATCTTTCGCTGTGCTGTGCAGTTTTGCCTCCGGGTCGTGGTTTGACCAATTTCATGCCAGTCCTGATACACTACGTCGGCTCGCAAACAACCCACCAGCTCAGTCGTTTGGTAAATCAAGGCACCAGTTCTCCGAGCTCCCGCAATCTGTCCTTCCTCACACTTTATCCATCACTTTCCGAATTTTACTGCCTATTGCTCCACTCACACCTTATATACACTATATTGACAAAAGTCACCGGACACCCCTTCAAAAGCAAATGAACGAATCCGCTGCGTTGTTAAAATACCCGGTACAGCTGCAAACGGTATAAAAACAAGCTCTGCAGAAGATCGCGATCATATCGCACTGTGAGGTTGAGTGAAAATGTCACGACGGAAGAGAACTGACTTTGAGAAAGGAAATATTGTTAGGTGTTATATTAGTGGGTTGTCCATAAGAAAAACCGAGAGGCATTTAAACATACCCAAGGTAACTGTTTTGGATTTACTGAATAAGTGGAAGACACATAGCGTGCCTGAAGTAGCAAAACCTGCCGGCAGACGAAAGAAAAGCAGTGATAGAGGACTTCGAAGCCTCAGGAGAGTCGTTACAGCTAATCGACGGAGTTCTGCACAAGACCTCAGTGTACAAGTGAGTAAAAACTGCTGAGACTTCGGTATGTACACGTACCATTCTCAGAGAACTTCATTCCATGGGTTACCGTGGTCGCGCGCCTGCTCATAAGCCTTTCATCTCCATTCAGAATGCTACTCGTTGTTTAGCATGGTGTAAAGAACATTTATCGTGGACCGTAGATCAATGGAAACGGGTCCTATGGACTGATGAATCCAGATATACGATCCATCAGTCTGATTGCCGTGTGTGGGTATGGCGGTAGTCGGTGGAACGCTGTTTTCCACAGTGTACTATTCGTACGGTCAAGTTTGGAGCTGGCAGTGTACAAGTGTGGGGGTGTTTTTCGTGGTATGGTCCCGGCCCATTGATGTGGACAAACCTGTTAAGCAGCACGTCTACCTCGATATTTTTGACAATTATGCCCTACCAACTCTGTGGCAATACTATGGGACCAAGCGTTGTTGGTACCAGCAGGATAACGCACCGAGCATGAAGCAGGGACTGTTACGGCGTACTTTGAAGATAATTCCGTATCGTGTGTGGACTGGCCAGCACAGAGCCCTGATCTTAATCCCATAGAGCACACATGGGATGAATTTGAGGCCCACATAAGAAGTTTGAAACCGAGGTCTACTACTGAGCAACAGTTAGCGGCAGCATTATGTACTGAATGGAAGCGCATACGTATCGCTCTGTTCCAAAACCTTGTCGAAAGCATGTCTCGAAGGGTCAGTGCATGCATTAAAGCCAAAGGTGGACCGACACCGTACTAATGTATGTCAATAAATGCGATGTTGTGTTTCTCTTCTAGGTGTCCGGTGATTTTTGTCAATATAGTGTATGCTATGTCTGTTTGCTAATCGCGCCCTATTGGAAATCACGTGATTAACGGGCCGCATCCACTTTTAATAGGGGTGGCATAGTTTAGTGATCACTCGGTGTAGATGCTGTACATTGTACTTTTTTGCAAATTGCTACCCCTCAGGAAACTGGGAAATTACATCGTCCTGGAACGGGAATCGAACACACACCTCTCAATTTACGTTCGAGCATGTTGCGGCTACAGCACCTAGCGCAGCGAATTTCCTAAAACTAAGCAGATGTAGTTCAGGAATTCGAACACTTTTCAGATGTGCGCTAGTCGAAGCAATCCAGCTTTTTCGCAAAGGACTGCTCTTTACTCTTCAAAGAAGAATAAAAACGCAGTGAAAAGAGACGCAAAAGAAACTATGTAAGGCGTAAAAGCCCACATTTACCACTGATGAGATTCGAACCCACATGTTCCTTCTCCGGAGTCGGATATTCTACCGCTTGAACTATACCGACGCAGGCTTATTGCTGTAACTTGCCGTTTTAACACGTGCGTCACCTCGGTGGTAGGTACGCCACATACACTGGTGAGCCATTACATTATGACCACCCCCCAACCTAAAAAATAAGAGCGCCTGGAGACCGAACGATGGAGCAGGTGAAGTTCACAGAGCAGAATATGCACAACCTGAGGACCGACTTTCGGTTAGTAGAGTGTTCGGAGTCAGGATGGGAAAAGCTGCCGATCTATCGGAGTTTGATAAAGGACAAATTGTGATGACACGGCGCCTCGGAACTACGATCTCGGAAACGGCACGGCTTGTGGGTTGTTCACGTGCCGCTCTAATGAGTACGAACCAAAACCGGTGCACAGATGGTCAAACGCGGAACCGTCGTTCGGCCGTATGTCGTCCGCAGCTCATTGATGTCAGAGGGGAGCGGAGATTGTCGCGCGCATTGTTCACAGCGACCGCAGAGCCACAGTGCGACAAATCACCTGCAGCTACAACAGTGGTGATCAGGACAATGTGCCCCAGCACAATGTTCATCGCAGCCATCTGCGCATGGGCCTGTGTATCCGAAGACCAAGCCAGGTCCCCATGCTCACAGCACGTCATCGCCAACAACTCATGAAATGGGCCCAAGATCATCGAGATTGCCCCTTGGGCCCAAGATCATCGAGATTGCCCCTTGGTTCGTGTTCCAGATGAGGCAAAATGGGGCCCAATCGATGTCCGGATTATTCGAATAACGAAACATTGGCGATATGAAATTTTGTACGCCTGTCCGATAGCCAATTGTTAGTTTTTGATCAGCAGGCCCGGGTTCGTGTTCCAGATGAGGCAAAATGAGGCCCAATCGATGTCCGGATGATTCGAACAACGAAACTTTGGCGATATGAAATTTTGTACGCCTGTCCGATAGCCGATTGTTGGGTTTTGATCAGCAGGCCCGAGTACGTGTTCCAGATGAGGCAAAATGAGGCCCAATCGATGTCCGGATGATTCGAATAACGAAACTTTGGCGATATAAAATTTTGTACGCCTGTCCGACAGCCGATTGTTGGTTTTTGATCAGCAGGCCCGGGTTCGTGTTCCAGATGAGGCAAAATGAGGAACAATCGATGTCCGGATGATTCGAACAACGAAACTTTGGCGATATGAAATTTTGTACGCCTGTCCGATAGCCAATTGTTGGGTTTTGATCAGCAGGCCAGTGTTCGTGTTCCAGATGAGGCAAAATGAGGCCCAATCGATGTCCGGATGAATCGAACAACGAAACTTTGGCGATATGAAATTTTGTACGCCTGTCCGACAGCCGATTGTTGGTTTTTGATCAGCAGGCCCGGGTTCGTGTTCCAAATGAGGCAAAATGAGGCCCAATCGATGTCCGGATGATTCGAACAACGAAACTTTGGCGATATGAAATTTTGTAGGCCTGTCCGATAGCCGATTGTTGGTTTTTGATCAGCAGGCCCGGGTTCTTTTTTTTTTTTTTTTTTTTTTTTTTATTGGATTGGAGGTTTAACGACCACCGTGAGCAACTCAATGGGCTATCAGCAGTCGCCCGTCCCTAATTTAGGGTCACTGGTTCCAGGGAAGGGAGAGAGCCAGTGCCGTAAGACAAACACAACATCCATGCCACACCGGGATTCGAACCCGGGCCCCTTACGGACGAATGATCAGAGGCCATCGCTTAGACCACTGCGCCACCGGGGCGGCAGGACCGGATTCGTGTTCCAGATGACGCAAAATGAGGCCCAATCGATGTCCGGATGAGTCGAACAACGAAACTTTGGTGATATGAAATTTTGTACGCCTGTCCGATATCCGATTGTTGGTTTTTGATCAGCAGGCCAGGGTTCGTGTTCCAGATGAGGAACAATGAGGCACAATCGTTGTCCAGATGATTCGAACAACGATACTTTGGCGTTATGAAATTTGGTCCACCTGCCCGATAGCCGATTGTTGGGTTTTGATCAGCAGGCCCGGGTTCGTGTTCCAGATGAGGCAAAATGGTGCCCAATCGATGTCCGGATGATTCGAATAACGAAACTTTGGCGATATGAAATTTTGTACGCCTGTCCGATAGCCGATTGTTGGGTTTTGATCAGCAGGCCCGGGTTCGTGTTCCAGATGAGGCAAAATGGGGCCCAATCGATGTCCGGATGATTCGAACAACGAAACTTTGGCGATATGAAATTTTGTACGCCTGTCCGATAGCCAATTGTTAGTTTTTGATCAGCAGGCCCGGGTTCGTGTTCCAGATGAGGCAAAATGAGGCCCAATCGATGTCCGGATGATTCGAACAACGAAACTTTGGCGATATGAAATTTTGTACGCCTGTCCGATAGCCGATTGTTGGTTTTTGATCAGCAGGCCCGGGTTCGTGTTCCAGATGAGGCAAAATGAGGCCCAATCGATGTCCGGATGATTCGAACAACGAAACTTTGGCGATATGAAATTTTGTACGCCTGTCCGATAGCCGATTGTTGGTTTTTGATCAGCAGGCCAGGGTTCGTGTTCCAGATGAGGCAAAATGAGGCCCAATCGATGTCCGGATGATTCGAACAATGAAACTTTGGTGATATGAAATTTTGTACGCCTGTCCGATAGCCGATTGTTGGGTTTTGATCAGCAGGCCCGGGTTCGTGTTCCAGATGAGGCAAAATGAGGCCCAATCGATGTCCGGATGATTCGAACAACGAAACTTTGGCGATATGAAATTTTGTACGCCTGTCCGATAGCCGATTGTTGGGTTTTGATCAGCAGGCCCGCGTTCGTGTTCCAGGTGAGGCAAAATGAGGCCCAATCGGTGTCCGGATGATTCGAACAACGAAACTTTGACGATATGAAATTTTGTACGCCTGTCCGATAGCCGATTGTTGGGTTTTGATCAGCAGGCCCGGGTTCGTGTTCCAGATGAGGCAAAATGAGGCCCAATCGATGTCCGGATGATTCGAACAACGAAACTTTGGCGATATGAAATTATGTACGCCTGTCCGATAGCCAATTGTTGGTTTTTGATCAGCAGGCCCGGGTTCGTGTTCCAGATGAGGCAAAATGAGGCCCAATCGATGTCCGGATGATTCGAACAACGAAACTTTGGCGATATGAGATTTTGTACGACTGTCCGATAGCCAATTGTTGGGTTTTGATCAGCCGGCCCGGCTTCGTGTTCCAGATGAGGCAAAATGAGGCCCAATCGATGTCCGGATGATTCGAATAACGAAACTTTGGCGATATGAAATTTTGTACGAATGTCCGATAGCCGATTGTTCGTTTTTGATCAGAAGGCCCGGGTTCGTGTTCCTGATGAGGCAAAATGAGGCCGAATCGATGTCCGGATGATTCGAACAACGAAACTTTGGCGATATGAAATTTTGTACGCCTGTCCGATAGCCGATTGTTGGGTTTTGATCAGAAGGCCCGGGTTCGTGTTCCTGATGAGGCAAAATGAGGCCGAATTGATGTCCGGATGATTCGAACAACAAAACTTTGGCGATATGAAATTTTGTACGCCTGTCCGATAGCCGATTGTTGGGTTTTGATCAGCAGGCCCGGGTTCTTGTTCCAGATGAGGCAAAATGAGGCCCAATCGATGTCCGGATGATTCGAAAAACGAAACTTTGGCGATATGAAATTTTGTACGCCTGTCCGATAGCCGATTGTTGGGTTTTGATCAGCAGGCCAGTGTTCGTGTTCCAGATGAGGCAAAATGAGGCCCAATCGATGTCCGGATGATTCGAACAACGAAACTTTGGCGATATGAAATTTTGTACGCCTGTCCGATAGCCGATTATTGGGTTTTGATCAGCAGGCCCGGGTTCGTGTTCCAGATGAGGCAAAATGAGGCCCAATCGATGTCCGGATGATTCGAACAACGAAACTTTGGCGATATGAAATTTTGTACGCCTGTTCGATAGCCAATTGTTGGGTTTTGATCAGCCGGCCCGGGTTCGTGTTCCAGATGAGGCAAAATGAGGCCCAATCGATGTCCGGATGATTCGAACAACGAAACTTTGGCGATATGAAATTTTGTACGCCTGTCCGATAGCCAATTGTTGGGTTTTGATCAGCCGGCCCGGGTTCGTGTTCCAGATGAGGCAAAATGAAGCCAAATCGATGTCCGGATGATTCGAATAACGAAACTTTGGCGATATGAAATTTTGCACGCCTGTCCGATAGCCGATTGTTGGTTTTTGATCAGAAGGCCCGGGTTCGTGTTCCTGATGAGGCAAAATGAGGCCCAATCGATGTCCGGATGATTCGAACAACAAAGCTTTGGCGATATAAAATTTTGTACGCCTGTCCGATAGCCGATTAATGGGTTTTGATCAGCAGGCCCGGGTTCTTGTTCCAGATGAGGCAAAATGAGGCCCAAGCGATGTCCGGATGATTCGAACAACGAAACTTTGGCGATATGAAATTTTGTACGCCTGTCCGATAGCCGATTGTTGGTTTTTGATCAGCAGGCCCGGGTTCGTGTTCCAGAGGAGGCAAAATGAGGTCCAATCGATGTCCGGTTAATTCGAACAACGAAACTTTGGCGATATGAAATTTTGTACGCCTGTCTGATAGCCGATTGTTGGGTTTTGATCAGCAGGCCCGGGTTCGTGTTCCAGATGAGGCAAAATGAGGCCCAATCGATGTCTGGATGATTCGAACAACGAAACGTTGGCGATATGAAATTTTGTACGCCTGTCTGATAGCCGATTGTTGGGTTTTGATCAGCAGGCCCGGGTTCGTGTTCCAGATGAGGCAAAATGAGGCCCAATCGATGTCCGGATGATTCGAACAACGAAACTTTGGCGATATGAAATTTTGTACGCCTGTCCGATAGCCGATTGTTGGGTTTTGATCAGCAGGCCCGGGTTCGTGTTCCAGATGAGGCAAAATGAGGCCCAATCGATGTCTGGATGATTCGAACAACGAAACGTTGGCGATATGAAATTTTGTACGCCTGTTCGATAGCCGATTGTTGGGTTTTGATCAGCAGGCCCGGGTTCTTGTTCCAGATGAGGCAAAATGAGGCCCAATCGATGTCCGGATGATTCGAACAACGAAACTTTGGTGATATGAAATTTTGTACGCCTGTCCGATAGCCGATTGTTGGGTTTTGATCAGCAGGCCCGGGTTCGTGTTCCAGATGAAGCAAAATGAGGTCCAATCGATGTCCGGTTGATTCGAACAACGAAACTTTGGCGATATGAAATTTTGTACGCCTGTCTGATAGCCGATTGTTGGGTTTTGATCAGCAGGCCCGGGTTCGTGTTCCAGATGAGGCAAAATGAGGCCCAATCGATGTCTGGATGATTCGAACAACGAAACTTTGGCGATATGAAATTTTGTACGCCTGTCCGGTAGCCGATTGTTGGTTTTTGATCAGCAGGCCCGGGTTCTTTTTTTTTTTTTTTTTTTTTATTGGATTGGAGGTTTAACGACCACCGTGAGCAACTCAATGGGCTATAAGCAGTAGCCCGTCCCTAATTTAGGGTCACTGGTTCCAGGGAAGGGAGAGAGCCAGTGCCGTAAGACAAACACAACATCCATGCCACACCGGGATTCGAACCCGGGCCCCTTACGGACGAATGATCAGAGGCCATCGCTTAGACCACTGCGCCACCGGGGCGGCAGGACCGGATTCGTGTTCCAGATGACGCAAAATGAGGCCCAATCGATGTCCGGATGAGTCGAACAACGAAACTTTGGTGATATGAAATTTTGTACGCCTGTCCGATATCCGATTGTTGGTTTTTGATCAGCAGGCCAGGGTTCGTGTTCCAGATGAGGAACAATGAGGCACAATCGTTGTCCAGATGATTCGAACAACGATACTTTGGCGTTATGAAATTTGGTCCGCCTGCCCGATAGCCGATTGTTGGGTTTTGATCAGCAGGCCCGGGTTCGTGTTCCAGATGAGGCAAAATGAGGCCCAATCGATGTCCGGATGATTCGAACAACGAAACTTTGGCGATATGAAATTTTGTACGCCTGTTCGATAGCCAATTGTTGGGTTTTGATCAGCCGGCCCGGGTTCGTGTTCCAGATGAGGCAAAATGAGGCCCAATCGATGTCCGGATGATTCGAACAACGAAACTTTGGCGATATGAAATTTTGTACGCCTGTCCGATAGCCAATTGTTGGGTTTTGATCAGCCGGCCCGGGTTCGTGTTCCAGATGAGGCAAAATGAAGCCAAATCGATGTCCGGATGATTCGAATAACGAAACTTTGGCGATATGAAATTTTGCACGCCTGTCCGATAGCCGATTGTTGGTTTTTGATCAGAAGGCCCGGGTTCGTGTTCCTGATGAGGCAAAATGAGGCCCAATCGATGTCCGGATGATTCGAACAACAAAGCTTTGGCGATATAAAATTTTGTACGCCTGTCCGATAGCCGATTAATGGGTTTTGATCAGCAGGCCCGGGTTCTTGTTCCAGATGAGGCAAAATGAGGCCCAAGCGATGTCCGGATGATTCGAACAACGAAACTTTGGCGATATGAAATTTTGTACGCCTGTCCGATAGCCGATTGTTGGTTTTTGATCAGCAGGCCCGGGTTCGTGTTCCAGAGGAGGCAAAATGAGGTCCAATCGATGTCCGGTTAATTCGAACAACGAAACTTTGGCGATATGAAATTTTGTACGCCTGTCTGATAGCCGATTGTTGGGTTTTGATCAGCAGGCCCGGGTTCGTGTTCCAGATGAGGCAAAATGAGGCCCAATCGATGTCTGGATGATTCGAACAACGAAACGTTGGCGATATGAAATTTTGTACGCCTGTCTGATAGCCGATTGTTGGGTTTTGATCAGCAGGCCCGGGTTCGTGTTCCAGATGAGGCAAAATGAGGCCCAATCGATGTCCGGATGATTCGAACAACGAAACTTTGGCGATATGAAATTTTGTACGCCTGTCCGATAGCCGATTGTTGGGTTTTGATCAGCAGGCCCGGGTTCGTGTTCCAGATGAGGCAAAATGAGGCCCAATCGATGTCTGGATGATTCGAACAACGAAACGTTGGCGATATGAAATTTTGTACGCCTGTTCGATAGCCGATTGTTGGGTTTTGATCAGCAGGCCCGGGTTCTTGTTCCAGATGAGGCAAAATGAGGCCCAATCGATGTCCGGATGATTCGAACAACGAAACTTTGGTGATATGAAATTTTGTACGCCTGTCCGATAGCCGATTGTTGGGTTTTGATCAGCAGGCCCGGGTTCGTGTTCCAGATGAAGCAAAATGAGGTCCAATCGATGTCCGGTTGATTCGAACAACGAAACTTTGGCGATATGAAATTTTGTACGCCTGTCTGATAGCCGATTGTTGGGTTTTGATCAGCAGGCCCGGGTTCGTGTTCCAGATGAGGCAAAATGAGGCCCAATCGATGTCTGGATGATTCGAACAACGAAACTTTGGCGATATGAAATTTTGTACGCCTGTCCGGTAGCCGATTGTTGGTTTTTGATCAGCAGGCCCGGGTTCTTTTTTTTTTTTTTTTTTTTTTTTATTGGATTGGAGGTTTAACGACCACCGTGAGCAACTCAATGGGCTATAAGCAGTAGCCCGTCCCTAATTTAGGGTCACTGGTTCCAGGGAAGGGAGAGAGCCAGTGCCGTAAGACAAACACAACATCCATGCCACACCGGGATTCGAACCCGGGCCCCTTACGGACGAATGATCAATTTTGTACGCCTGTCCGATAGCCGATTGTTGGGTTTTCATCAGCCGGCCCGGCTTCGTGTTCCAGATGACGCAAAATGAGGCCCAATCGATGTCCGGATGAGTCGAACAACGAAACTTTGGTGATATGAAATTTTGTACGCCTGTCCGATATCCGATTGTTGGTTTTTGATCAGCAGGCCAGGGTTCGTGTTCCAGATGAGGAACAATGAGGCACAATCGTTGTCCAGATGATTCGAACAACGATACTTTGGCGTTATGAAATTTGGTCCGCCTGCCCGATAGCCGATTGTTGGGTTTTGATCAGCAGGCCCGGGTTCGTGTTCCATATGAGGCAAAATGGGGCCCAATCGATGTCCGGATTATTCGAATAACGAAACTTTGGCGATATGAAATTTTGTACGCCTGTCCGATAGCCGATTGTTTGGTTTTGATCAGCAGGCCCGGGTTCGTGTTCCAGATGAGGCAAAATGGGGCCCAATCGATGTCCGGATGATTCGAACAACGAAACTTTGGCGATATGAAATTTTGTACGCCTGTCCGATAGCCAATTGTTAGTTTTTGATCAGCAGGCCCGGGTTCGTGTTCCAGATGAGGCAAAATGAGGCCCAATCGATGTCCGGATGATTCGAACAACGAAACTTTGGCGATATGAAATTTTGTACGCCTGTCCGATAGCCGATTGTTGGGTTTTGATCAGCAGGCCCGAGTACGTGTTCCAGATGAGGCAAAATGAGGCCCAATCGATGTCCGGATGATTCGAATAACGAAACTTTGGCGATATGAAATTTTGTACGCCTGTCCGATAGCCGATTGTTGGTTTTTGATCAGCAGGCCCGGGTTCGTGTTCCAGATGAGGCAAAATAAGGAACAATCGATGTCCGGATGATTCGAACAACGAAACTTTGGCGATATGAAATTTTGTACGCCTGTCCGATAGCCAATTGTTGGGTTTTGATCAGCAGGCCAGTGTTCGTGTTCCAGATGAGGCAAAATGAGGCCCAATCGATGTCCGGATGATTCGAACAACGAAACTTTGGCGATATGAAATTTTGTACGCCTGTCCGACAGCCGATTGTTGGTTTTTGATCAGCAGGCCCGGGTTCGTGTTCCAGATGAGGCAAAATAAGGCCCAATCGATGTCCGGATGATTCGAACAACGAAACTTTGGCGATATGAAATTTTGTACGCCTGTCCGATAGCCGATTGTTGGTTTTTGATCAGCAGGCCCGGGTTCTTTTTTTTTTTTTTTTTTTTTTTATTGGATTGGAGGTTTAACGACCACCGTGAGCAACTCAATGGGCTATCAGCAGTCGCCCGTCCCTAATTTAGGGTCACTGGTTCCAGGGAAGGGAGAGAGCCAGTGCCGTAAGACAAACACAACATCCATGCCACACCGGGATTCGAACCCGGGCCCCTTACGGACGAATGATCAGAGGCCATCGCTTAGACCACTGCGCCACCGGGGCGGCAGGACCGGATTCGTGTTCCAGATGACGCAAAATGAGGCCCAATCGATGTCCGGATGAGTCGAACAACGAAACTTTGGTGATATGAAATTTTGTACGCCTGTCCGATATCCGATTGTTGGTTTTTGATCAGCAGGCCAGGGTTCGTGTTCCAGATGAGGAACAATGAGGCACAATCGTTGTCCAGATGATTCGAACAACGATACTTTGGCGTTATGAAATTTGGTCCGCCTGCCCGATAGCCGATTGTTGGGTTTTGATCAGCAGGCCCGGGTTCGTGTTCCAGATGAGGCAAAATGGGGCCCAATCGATGTCCGGATGATTCGAATAACGAAACTTTGGCGATATGAAATTTTGTACGCCTGTCCGATAGCCGATTGTTGGGTTTTGATCAGCAGGCCCGGGTTCGTGTTCCAGATGAGGCAAAATGGGGCCCAATCGATGTCCGGATGATTCGAACAACGAAACTTTGGCGATATGAAATTTTGTACGCCTGTCCGATAGCCAATTGTTAGTTTTTGATCAGCAGGCCCGGGTTCGTGTTCCAGATGAGGCAAAATGAGGCCCAATCGATGTCCGGATGATTCGAACAACGAAACTTTGGCGATATGAAATTTTGTACGCCTGTCCGATAGCCGATTGTTGGGTTTTGATCAGCAGGCCCGAGTACGTGTTCCAGATGAGGCAAAATGAGGCCCAATCGATGTCCGGATGATTCGAATAACGAAACTTTGGGGATATGAAATTTTGTACGCCTGTCCGATAGCCGATTGTTGGTTTTTGATCAGCAGGCCCGGGTTCGTGTTCCAGATGAGGCAAAATGAGGAACAATCGATGTCCGGATGATTCGAACAACGAAACTTTGGCGATATGAAATTTTGTACGCCTGTCCGATAGCCAATTGTTGGGTTTTGATCAGCAGGCCAGTGTTCGTGTTCCAGATGAGGCAAAATGAGGCCCAATCGATGTCCGGATGATTCGAACAACGAAACTTTGGCGATATGAAATTTTGTACGCCTGTCCGACAGCCGATTGTTGGTTTTTGATCAGCAGGCCCGGGTTCGTGTTCCAGATGAGGCAAAATGGGGCCCAATCGATGTCCGGATGATTCGAACAACGAAACTTTGGCGATATGAAATTTTGTACGCCTGTCCGATAGCCAATTGTTAGTTTTTGATCAGCAGGCCCGGGTTCGTGTTCCAGATGAGGCAAAATGAGGCCCAATCGATGTCCGGATGATTCGAACAACGAAACTTTGGCGATATGAAATTTTGTACGCCTGTCCGATAGCCGATTGTTGGGTTTTGATCAGCAGGCCCGAGTACGTGTTCCAGATGAGGCAAAATGAGGCCCAATCGATGTCCGGATGATTCGAATAACGAAACTTTGGCGATATGAAATTTTGTACGCCTGTCCGATAGCCGATTGTTGGGTTTTGATCAGCAGGCCCGGGTTCGTGTTCCAGATGAGGCAAAATGAGGCCCAATCGATGTCCGGATGATTCGAACAACGAAACTTTGGCGATATGAAATTTTGTACGCCTGTCCGATAGCCGATTGTTGGGTTTTGATCAGCAGGCCAGTGTTCGTGTTCCAGATGAGGCAAAATGAGGCCCAATCGATGTCCGGATGATTCGAACAACGAAACTTTGGCGATA
This sequence comes from Macrothele yani, assembly GCA_039090855.1. Classification (NCBI taxonomy): domain Eukaryota; kingdom Metazoa; phylum Arthropoda; class Arachnida; order Araneae; family Macrothelidae; genus Macrothele; species Macrothele yani. The sequence goes on from CM076996.1 coordinate 126,097,837, forward strand.
TGAAATTTTGTACGCCTGTCCGATAGCCGATTGTTGGTTTTTGATCAGCAGGCCAGGGTTCGTGTTCCAGATGAGGCAAAATGAGGCCCAATCGATGTCCGGATGATTCGAACAATGAAACTTTGGTGATATGAAATTTTGTACGCCTGTCCGATAGCCGATTGTTGGGTTTTGATCAGCAGGCCCGGGTTCGTGTTCCAGATGAGGCAAAATGAGGCCCAATCGATGTCCGGATGATTCGAATAACGAAACTTTGGCGATATGAAATTTTGTACGCCTGTCCGATAGCCGATTGTTGGGTTTTGATCAGCAGGCCCGCGTTCGTGTTCCAGGTGAGGCAAAATGAGGCCCAATCGGTGTCCGGATGATTCGAACAACGAAACTTTGACGATATGAAATTTTGTACGCCTGTCCGATAGCCGATTGTTGGGTTTTGATCAGCAGGCCCGGGTTCGTGTTCCAGATGAGGCAAAATGAGGCCCAATCGATGTCCGGATGATTCGAACAACGAAACTTTGGCGATATGAAATTTTGTACGCCTGTCCGATAGCCAATTGTTGGTTTTTGATCAGCAGGCCCGGGTTCGTGTTCCAGATGAGGCAAAATGAGGCCCAATCGATGTCCGGATGATTCGAACAACGAAACTTTGGCGATATGAAATTTTGTACGACTGTCCGATAGCCAATTGTTGGGTTTTCATCAGCCGGCCCGGCTTCGTGTTCCAGATGAGGCAAAATGAGGCCCAATCGATGTCCGGATGATTCGAATAACGAAACTTTGGCGATATGAAATTTTGTACGCCTGTCCGATAGCCGATTGTTCGTTTTTGATCAGAAGGCCCGGGTTCGTGTTCCTGATGAGGCAAAATGAGGCCGAATCGATGTCCGGATGATTCGAACAACGAAACTTTGGCTATATGAAATTTTGTACGCCTGTCCGATAGCCGATTGTTGGGTTTTGATCAGAAGGCCCGGGTTTGTGTTCCTGATGAGGCAAAATGAGGCCGAATTGATGTCCGGATGATTCGAACAACAAAACTTTGGCGATATGAAATTTTGTACGCCTGTCCGATAGCCGATTGTTGGGTTTTGATCAGCAGGCCCGGGTTCTTGTTCCAGATGAGGCAAAATGAGGCCCAATCGATGTCCGGATGATTCGAAAAACGAAACTTTGGCGATATGAAATTTTGTACGCCTGTCCGATAGCCGATTATTGGGTTTTGATCAGCAGGCCCGGGTTCGTGTTCCAGATGAGGCAAAATGAGGCCCAATCGATGTCCGGATGATTCGAACAACGAAACTTTGGCGATATGAAATTTTGTACGCCTGTTCGATAGCCAATTGTTGGGTTTTGATCAGCCGGCCCGGGTTCGTGTTCCAGATGAGGCAAAATGAGGCCCAATCGATGTCCGGATGATTCGAACAACGAAACTTTGGCGATATGAAATTTTGTACGCCTGTCCGATAGCCAATTGTTGGGTTTTGATCAGCCGGCCCGGGTTCGTGTTCCAGATGAGGCAAAATGAGGCCCAATCGATGTCCGGATGATTCGAATAACGAAACTTTGGCGATATGAAATTTTGTACGCCTGTCCGATAGCCGATTGTTGGGTTTTGATCAGCAGGCCCGGGTTCTTGTTCCAGATGAGGCAAAATGAGGCCCAATCGATGTCCGGATGATTCGAAAAACGAAACTTTGGCGATATGAAATTTTGTACGCCTGTCCGATAGCCGATTATTGGGTTTTGATCAGCAGGCCAGTGTTCGTGTTCCAGATGAGGCAAAATGAGGCCCAATCGATGTCCGGATGATTCGAACAACGAAACTTTGGCGATATGAAATTTTGTACGCCTGTCCGACAGCCGATTGTTGGTTTTTGATCAGCAGGCCCGGGTTCGTGTTCCAGATGAGGCAAAATGAGGCCCAATCGATGTCCGGATGATTCGAACAACGAAACTTTGGCGATATGAAATTTTGTACGCCTGTCCGATAGCCGATTGTTGGTTTTTGATCAGCAGGCCCGGGTTCTTTTTTTTTTTTTTTTTTTTTTTTTTTTTATTGGATTGTAGGTTTAACGACCACCGTGAGCAACTCAATGGGCTATCAGCAGTCGCCCGTCCCTAATTTAGGGTCACTGGTTCCAGGGAAGGGAGAGAGCCAGTGCCGTAAGACAAACACAACATCCATGCCACACCGGGATTCGAACCCGGGCCTCTTACGGACGAATGATCAGAGGCCATCGCTTAGACCACTGCGCCACCGGGGCGGCAGGACCGGATTCGTGTTCCAGATGACGCAAAATGAGGCCCAATCGATGTCCGGATGAGTCGAACAACGAAACTTTGGTGATATGAAATTTTGTACGCCTGTCCGATATCCGATTGTTGGTTTTTGATCAGCAGGCCAGGGTTCGTGTTCCAGATGAGGAACAATGAGGCACAATCGTTGTCCAGATGATTCGAACAACGATACTTTGGCGTTAAGAAATTTGTTCCGCCTGCCCGATAGCCGATTGTTGGGTTTTGATCAGCAGGCCCGGGTTCGTGTTCCAGATGAGGCAAAATGGTGCCCAATCGATGTCCGGATGATTCGAATAACGAAACTTTGGCGATATGAAATTTTGTACGCCTGTCCGATAGCCGATTGTTGGGTTTTGATCAGCAGGCCCGGGTTCGTGTTCCAGATGAGGCAAAATGGGGCCCAATCGATGTCCGGATGATTCGAACAACGAAACTTTGGCGATATGAAATTTTGTACGCCTGTCCGATAGCCAATTGTTAGTTTTTGATCAGCAGGCCCGGGTTCGTGTTCCAGATGAGGCAAAATGAGGCCCAATCGATGTCCGGATGATTCGAACAACGAAACTTTGGCGATATGAAATTTTGTACGCCTGTCCGATAGCCGATTGTTGGGTTTTGATCAGCAGGCCCGAGTACGTGTTCCAGATGAGGCAAAATGAGGCCCAATCGATGTCCGGATGATTCGAATAACGAAACTTTGGCGATATGAAATTTTGTACGCCTGTCCGATAGCCGATTGTTGGGTTTTGATCAGCAGGCCCGGGTTCGTGTTCCAGATGAGGCAAAATGAGGCCCAATCGATGTCCGGATGATTCGAACAACGAAACTTTGGCGATATGAAATTTTGTACGCCTGTCCGATAGCCGATTGTTGGGTTTTGATCAGCAGGCCAGTGTTCGTGTTCCAGATGAGGCAAAATGAGGCCCAATCGATGTCCGGATGATTCGAACAACGAAACTTTGGCGATATGAAATTTTGTACGCCTGTCCGATAGCCGATTGTTGGTTTTTGATCAGCAGGCCAGGGTTCGTGTTCCAGATGAGGCAAAATGAGGCCCAATCGATGTCCGGATGATTCGAACAATGAAACTTTGGTGATATGAAATTTTGTACGCCTGTCCGATAGCCGATTGTTGGGTTTTGATCAGCAGGCCCGGGTTCGTGTTCCAGATGAGGCAAAATGAGGGCCAATCGATGTCCGGATGATTCGAATAACGAAACTTTGGCGATATGAAATTTTGTACGCCTGTCCGATAGCCGATTGTTGGGTTTTGATCAGCAGGCCCGCGTTCGTGTTCCAGGTGAGGCAAAATGAGGCCCAATCGGTGTCCGGATGATTCGAACAACGAAACTTTGACGATATGAAATTTTGTACGCCTGTCCGATAGCCGATTGTTGGGTTTTGATCAGCAGGCCCGGGTTCGTGTTCCAGATGAGGCAAAATGAGGCCCAATCGATGTCCGGATGATTCGAACAACGAAACTTTGGCGATATGAAATTTTGTACGCCTGTCCGATAGCCAATTGTTGGTTTTTGATCAGCAGGCCCGGGTTCGTGTTCCAGATGAGGAAAAATGAGGCCCAATCGATGTCCGGATGATTCGAACAACGAAACTTTGGCGATATGAAATTTTGTACGACTGTCCGATAGCCAATTGTTGGGTTTTCATCAGCCGGCCCGGCTTCGTGTTCCAGATGAGGCAAAATGAGGCCCAATCGATGTCCGGATGATTCGAATAACGAAACTTTGGCGATATGAAATTTTGTACGCCTGTCCGATAGCCGATTGTTCGTTTTTGATCAGAAGGCCCGGGTTCGTGTTCCTGATGAGGCAAAATGAGGCCGAATCGATGTCCGGATGATTCGAACAACGAAACTTTGGCTATATGAAATTTTGTACGCCTGTCCGATAGCCGATTGTTGGGTTTTGATCAGAAGGCCCGGGTTCGTGTTCCTGATGAGGCAAAATGAGGCCGAATTGATGTCCGGATGATTCGAACAACAAAACTTTGGCGATATGAAATTTTGTACGCCTGTCCGATAGCCGATTGTTGGGTTTTGATCAGCAGGCCCGGGTTCTTGTTCCAGATGAGGCAAAATGAGGCCCAATCGATGTCCGGATGATTCGAAAAACGAAACTTTGGCGATATGAAATTTTGTACGCCTGTCCGATAGCCGATTGTTGGGTTTTGATCAGCAGGCCAGTGTTCGTGTTCCAGATGAGGCAAAATGAGGCCCAATCGATGTCCGGATGATTCGAACAACGAAACTTTGGCGATATGAAATTTTGTACGCCTGTCCGATAGCCGATTATTGGGTTTTGATCAGCAGGCCCGGGTTCGTGTTCCAGATGAGGCAAAATGAGGCCCAATCGATGTCCGGATGATTCGAACAACGAAACTTTGGCGATATGAAATTTTGTACGCCTGTTCGATAGCCAATTGTTGGGTTTTGATCAGCCGGCCCGGGTTCGTGTTCCAGATGAGGCAAAATGAGGCCCAATCGATGTCCGGATGATTCGAACAACGAAACTTTGGCGATATGAAATTTTGTACGCCTGTCCGATAGCCAATTGTTGGGTTTTGATCAGCCGGCCCGGGTTCGTGTTCCAGATGAGGCAAAATGAAGCCAAATCGATGTCCGGATGATTCGAATAACGAAACTTTGGCGATATGAAATTTTGCACGGCTGTCCGATAGCCGATTGTTGGTTTTTGATCAGAAGGCCCGGGTTCGTGTTCCTGATGAGGCAAAATGAGGCCCAATCGATGTCCGGATGATTCGAACAACAAAGCTTTGGCGATATAAAATTTTGTACGCCTGTCCGATAGCCGATTGTTGGGTTTTGATCAGCAGGCCTGGGTTCTTGTTCCAGATGAGGCAAAATGAGGCCCAATCAATGTCCGGATGATTCGAACAATGAAACTTTGGCGATATGAAATTTTGTACGCCTGTCCGATAGCCGATTGTTGGGTTTTGATCAGCAGGCCCGGGTTCTTGTTCCAGATGAGGCAAAATGAGGCCCAAGCGATGTCCGGATGATTCGAACAACGAAACTTTGGCGATATGAAATTTTGTACGCCTGTCCGATAGCCGATTGTTAGTTTTTGATCAGCAGGCCCGGGTTCGTGTTCCAGAGGAGGCAAAATGAGGTCCAATCGATGTCCGGTTGATTCGAACAACGAAACTTTGGCGATATGAAATTTTGTACGCCTGTCTGATAGCCGATTGTTGGGTTTTGATCAGCAGGCCCGGGTTCGTGTTCCAGATGAGGTAAAATGAGGCCCAATCGATGTCCGGATGATTCGAACAACGAAACTTTGGCGATATGAAATTTTGTACGCCTGTCCGATAGCCAATTGTTGGGTTTTGATCAGCCGGCCCGGGTTCGTGTTCCAGATGAGGCAAAATGAAGCCAAATCGATGTCCGGATGATTCGAATAACGAAACTTTGGCGATATGAAATTTTGCACGCCTGTTCGATAGCCAATTGTTGGGTTTTGATCAGCCGGCCCGGGTTCGTGTTCCTGATGAGGCAAAATGAGGCCCAATCGATGTCCGGATGATTCGAACAACAAAGCTTTGGCGATATAAAATTTTGTACGCCTGTCCGATAGCCGATTGTTGGGTTTTGATCAGCAGGCCTGGGTTCTTGTTCCAGATGAGGCAAAATGAGGCCCAATCGCTGTCCGGATGATTCGAACAATGAATCTTTGGCGATATGAAATTTTGTACGACTGTCCGATAGCCGATTGTTGGGTTTTGATCAGCAGGCCCGGGTTCTTGTTCCAGATGAGGCAAAATGAGGCCCAAGCGATGTCCGGATGATTCGAATAACGAAACTTTGGCGATATGAAAATTTGTACGCCTGTCCGATAGCCGATTGTTGGTTTTTGATCAGCAGGCCCGGGTTCGTGTTCCAGAGGAGGCAAAATGAGGTCCAATCGATGTCCGGTTGATTCGAACAACGAAACTTTGGCGATATGAAATTTTGTACGCCTGTCTGATAGCCGATTGTTGGGTTTTTATCAGCAGGCCCGGGTTCGTGTTCCAGATGAGGCAAAATGAGGCCCAATCGATGTCTGGATGATTCGAACAACGAAACGTTGGCGATATGAAATTTTGTACGCCTGTCCGATAGCCGATTGTTGGGTTTTGATCAGCAGGCCCGGGTTCTTGTTCCAGATGAGGCAAAATGAGGCCCAATCGATGTCCGGATGATTCGAACAACGAAACTTTGGTGATATGAAATTTTGTACGCCTGTCCGATAGCCGATTGTTGGGTTTTGATCAGCAGGCCCGGGTTCGTGTTCCAGATGAAGCAAAATGAGGTCCAATCGATGTCCGGTTGATTCGAACAACGAAACTTTGGCGATATGAAATTTTGTACGCCTGTCTGATAGCCGATTGTTGGGTTTTGATCAGCAGGCCCGGGTTCGTGTTCCAGATGAGGCAAAATGAGGCCCAATCGATGTCTGGATGATTCGAACAACGAAACTTTGGCGATATGAAATTTTGTACGCCTGTCCGGTAGCCGATTGTTGGTTTTTGATCAGCAGGCCCGGGTTCGTTTTCCAGATGAGGCAAAATGAGGCCCAATCGATGTCCGGATGATTCGAACAACGAAACTTTGGCGATATGAAATTTTGTACGACTGTCCGATAGCCAATTGTTGGGTTTTGATCAGCCGGCCCGGCTTCGTGTTCCAGATGAGGCAAAATGAGGCCCAATCGATGTCCGGATGATTCGAAAAACGAAACTTTGGCGATATAAAATTTTGTACGCCTGTCCGATAGCCGATTGTTGGGTTTTGATCAGCAGGCCAGTGTTCGTGTTCCAGATGAGGCAAAATGAGGCCCAATCGATGTCCGGATGATTCGAACAACGAAACTTTGGCGATATGAAATTTTGTACGCCTGTCCGATAGCCGATTATTGGGTTTTGATCAGCAGGCCCGGGTTCGTGTTCCAGATGAGGCAAAATGAGGCCCAATCGATGTCCGGATGATTCGAACAACGAAACTTTGGCGATATGAAATTTTGTACGCCTGTCCGATAGCCGATTGTTGGGTTTTGATCAGCAGGCCCGGGTTCGTGTTCCAGGTGAGGCAAAATGAGGCCCAATCGGTGTCCGGATGATTCGAACAACGAAACTTTGACGATATGAAATTTTGTACGCCTGTCCGATAGCCGATTGTTGGGTTTTGATCAGCAGGCCCGGGTTCGTGTTCCAGATGAGGCAAAATAAGGCCCAATCGATGTCCGGATGATTCGAACAACGAAACTTTGGCGATATGAAATTTTGTACGCCTGTCCGATAGCCAATTGTTGGGTTTTGATCAGCCGGCCCGGGTTCGTGTTCCAGATGAGGCAAAATGAAGCCAAATCGATGTCCGGTTGATTCGAACAACGAAACTTTGGCGATATGAAATTTTGTACGCCTGTCCGATAGCCGATTGTTGTTTTTTGATCAGCAGGCCCGGGTTCGTTTTCCAGATGAGGCAAAATGAGGCCCAATCGATGTCCGGATGATTCGAACAACGAAACTTTGGCGATATGAAATTTTGTACGCCTGTACGATAGTTGATTGTTGGTTTTTGATCAGCAGGCCCGGGTTCGTGTTCCAGATGAGGCAAAATGAAGCCAAATCGATGTCCGGTTGATTCGAACAACGAAACTTTGGCGATATGAAATTTTGTACGCCTGTCCGATAGCCGATTGTTGTTTTTTGATCAGCAGGCCCGGGTTCGTTTTCCAGATGAGGCAAAATGAGGCCCAATCGATGTCCGGATGATTCGAACAACGAAACTTTGGCGATATGAAATTTTGTACGCCTGTCCGATAGCCGATTGTTGGGTTTTGATCAGCAGGCCCGGGTTCGTGTTCCAGGTGAGGCAAAATGAGGCCCAATCGGTGTCCGGATGATTCGAACAACGAAACTTTGGCGATATGAAATTTTGTACGCCTGTCCGATAGCCGATTGTTGGGTTTTGATCAGCTATAATGAATTAGCTTTATTTACTTTCCGCTAAGCTAATTATTATGAATGATTCTCTTCCTACCAGCTAGCTAATGATATACTTGTACTAAGCTTCAAAATGATGAATTCAAAAAGGTGTTGTTACTAGTTAATTACGAACGTAAACAAAGTCTCAACGCTGGTTATTTATAGGAATCAAATAAATGTTATAAACCTAACAGCCAGACAGAGGTCTGACAAAAACTATGAATTGAGAAAGACTGAACTTACTGAAAACTTCTTTATTTCAACGACTCTTGGTCAACTAAGGCACACAACACTAGTAGTACAATAATGAATAATCACTCCTCGTAATATACACGCTCTCACTTAACGACCACAAGCTCTCCTCATAACAACACAAAGCTCTCCTAAGTCTCGATGAACGCGCCTATATACTAGCTACCACCACGTCATGACTTACACTCATTGCCAGATCTCATTCAGCGGGTGAAATAATATTTCGTTCAGTAGGAAGATAATTTACATAGTAAAATAAAATAACCAGAGATAGTAAAATCAAAAGGAAAGTGAATATAGAGTATACGTTACATCATCTCCCCCTTAATTTTTCTTTTTTTTTTTCTTTCTTTTTTTCTTTTTTTTTTTTTCCGAAAAACCTATCAATTTTGGAGTGTAAGTCTTACATTTCGTTGATTGACGTTTCTCGATCTCTTTTTTGATTTGTGGTTTGGTGGTAGCCGTATTTACATTCTCAAACTTGGCATGACAATGTAAGAAATCTGTATTCGACTGTGAACTTGTATTGTAGAACAAAACAAACCTGCATCGGCATACTTTCCTTTTATTCTGCCTAGCAGGAATCACTTTTTTAATTTCAAATGACGGTCTCATTATTCGGTGAATACATACCAACTGTATCAGCAGCGAAGATTGCCTGGAGCTGCCTAACAGTAACAATTTTATTATTTTAATTTCAAATTACGTTCGCAGTATTCGTTGAAATACATATTAACTGTATCAGCAGCGAAATTTACCTGGAGCTGCCTAACAGTAACAATTTTATTATTTTACCCCTAAGCACATAGATATATATAAAAAAAGTGGATTAGTAGATGGACATAGAAGAAATATAAAAAAAAACACACATATATACACAAAAAAGAATGCATAGGCCCACACGAAAAAAAGAAATTCTGACACGCCAACTGGTCGTGCAGGAAAAATAACAAACTGAGAAAAGAACCTGTCCACGAGAACTTACTTATCACGAGGACGCATAAAAAACTCTAGTGCGATAACGTTTTCCAGGCCTAATTGGACTGGTAAAATCAGGTGGCTTGGATCTCTTCAGGGACTGGAATGGAACTGGAACATCGGTCTGCTGTCGGTCAGGACATCCCGGCGGCTGACGGGAACGGTCAGGAATGGCGGAAATCCTTCGGTCCGAAACGGCTGAAGTCTGTGGGTCCAGAAATCCCTGCGGCTGAGAAGAACGGTCAGGAGTCTGGCCGTCTGGAAATCCTTGCGGCTCAGAAGAACGGTCAGGAACATCAGAAGTCTGGCGGTTCGGAAATCCCTGCGGCTGAGAGGAACGGTCAGGAACGTCTGAAGTCTGGCGGTCCGGAAATCCTTGCGGCTGATAGGAACGGTCAAGAACGTCTGAAGTCTGGCGGTCCGGAAATCCTTGCGGCTGATAGGAACGGGCTCCCCCAGGCTTTGGATATGAAGTCCCTTTGTGCTGGGGCCCGTTGTGTCCTTCCAGTATCTTTTTGGACGGACGTGTCTCCGGCCACATAGTTTGCTTTCGCTTACGCCCGCGTGGCATGAGAGTAGCAGCAGGCATCGGCCCTGTTTGCCCTGAACGTAGGTTCCAGGGGCGAAACCCGGGCGGACGCAAAGATTTCTGCCTTCGTCGCTGTTGCGGCGAAGCAGATTGGGGAGACAAGTCACGTTTGCGCCCAGCCTTTGGGGGTGCTGGACGGTTTGGAACATAAAATGTAGGATTCATAACTGATAAGTCAGAAATGTCCGAAGCCTCTGAGTCGCTGCTGTAATGCAGTGGTCGTGCAGGGCGATGTTTAGATTTGCCTATAGGAATACTTTCGGACGAGGTATTCAAAGAAGAAGTAGCCCGCATTGGTGCAGAGTTATCCGGAAACGGCGCAGCAATAGTCTTGGCAATGGTTGGAGGGAAAGGAACGATACTAGTATTCGACGAACTCGATTCGAGCCTTGGTCTCATGGGAGAATCAGGTTGCGTGTGTAGAAACCCGTACGGAGGGGGAGGGTGAAGGGAAAATCACTGGAGATTCTTCAAAAATGTTTGTTGGTTCGTCCAAAATTTCTGGCGGTTGAACATGAGATATAGATTCTTGAGTCTGTGGAACAGAAGGTTGAGTAGGGTTGATTATGAACTCGATATTCCGTTCATGATACTTGCGACACTGATCAACATGTACATATTGAAAATGGTTGTCAGGTTTTTCCAGAACAATATTATTTTCAAAGATATTTGCCACCCGATATGGACCTTCGTAGCTGGGTGCAAATTTCTTCACTAAAGTATGTGAAACAGAAGACTGGAAGTGTGTTTCCACGAGAGTGAGATCTCCAACGACAAGATCTGGTTCCCTACGCCTAGAATTATAATATCTTGCTTGAGCCGCTTGTGCTCCTAGCATTGCAACACGAGCTTTTTCTGCCATGATTCTTACTGATTGCGGAGTTGGTCGCTGGTTTAGTTCGTCGATAATCCCCGTTAAATTTTCAAAAGGGGTTTTAATTTTGCGACCCAGAAAAAGTTCTGCAGGAGTAATTTTAGTAGACTCGTGGACAGACGAGCGGAGGGCGAACGCAAAAAGCTCTAAATGGTCATCCCATCTTTCATGATGATCCATTACAAAAGTCGCAATCATTTTCACTAGCGTTCGGTTAACACGTTCCGCAGGATTACTCTGGTAATGATATGGGGAAATGAATTTATGTTTAATGTGTAGTCTCGCACACATTCTTTCAAAAATGTCAGAAATAAATTGAGGACCATTATCCGAAACTACTTTATTAGGTGCACCATATCGAGAAAATACGTCATTAACTAAGACATTACAAATAACTTCAGCCGTAGCGGCTTTAATGGGAAAAACTTCAACCCATTTAGAGAAATTATCAGTTAGTACTAAAACGTAACGAGCTTTATTTTTAACAGATAATGGATAAGGTCCCAATAAATCTATGGAAATAATATCAAATACATGAGAACTTGAACTAGATTTCAAGTGACCGGCCGGTCTTACATTACGGTAATTATTAATCTGACACAAGTGACATGATTGAACGTATGCGAGCACACTTTGGTACATGCCAGGCCAATAGGCAACATCCATGCAATTTACCACGGGTCTTGCGAATACCTAAATGGCCTGCAAGAGGTTTGTCATGAAATTCATTTAAAAGAGCCATTCTAAGGGTTCGCGGAATACATGGGCGAAACTCTGCCCTAGTAGTCCTAGATTTTGTATAATAAAGAAGACCCTCTATTACTTCAAAGTGTTGTGACCTTCCAGCCAGAGAAGGATCACTTGGTAGGGGCGAACCCGCAAGCAAAAAATTGTATATATCCCCAAAATCTGGATCATTTATTAATTCTGCCATTATCTGCTCTCTGGATGTTATATCAGCTATTAGAAGTAAAGGCTGACATCCAGGAGTAGTTTCTGTGGGGACCCCACTAATCGGAACGCGAGATAATGCGTCCGGTAATTGATTCTTATTACCTGGCTGATACGAAATTTTGATATTGCTCTCTTGTAACTTCAGAGCCCACTTCATAAGTCTTTGAGATAGGTGCTTAGCAGAATTCAAATATTGAAGGGCAGAATGATCCGTAATTATGTTAACTGTCAATTCGTTAAGATAACATTGAAATTTATTCAGTGCATACACAACAGCAAGACATTCACGTTCCGTAGCTGAATAATTGCGTTTAGCTTTGGCTAAAGTACGAGACGCAAAAGCTATTGGATGCCCAGCTTGTGACAAAACGCAACCAAGACCAACTCCGGATGCATCAGTATAAATATCAAATTCCTTAGTATGATCCGGGACAGCCAACACCGGAGGCTGAGTCAATGCAGACTTCAGTGTTTCGAATGCAGCGTTAGCCTCAGGTGTCCAAATAAACTTCTTGTATTTACGTTTTAAAGCATACAATGGCTCACATATTGTAGCATAAGCGGGGACGAACTGCTGATACCATCCGGTCATTCCCAGAAAGCGGGATAGTTCTTTTGCTGTTTTAGGCCGAGGAAAGTCAACAATAGGCCTAATTTTTTCATTATCAGTGAATAAGCCGTGGGGAGTAATTTTCAACCCCAGATATACAATCTCGTCCCTCGCTATCTGGCATTTACTAGGTTTTAACGTCAAGCCAGCATTGTATATAAGTTGGAACACCTGTTTGAGCAGAGAAAGGTGCTCGTCAAAAGTCTCTGATGTGATAATAATGTCATCCAAATAGACATGCACATGGGGACCCAGGACAGGTCTGAGAACCGTGTCCATAAGCTTTTGGAAAGTAGCAGGTGCAGAAGCTAGTCCAAAAGGCATACGTAAATATTCATAGGCCGCAAAAGGAGTCACAAAGCCAGTTTTATCGACAGAGTCCGGATGTACTGCCACCTGCCAATATCCACTCGCCAAATCCAAAGTTGACATCCATTTGGTTGACGACAAGTCATTTAAAATATGTGACATGACAGGTAGTGGATAATTGATCGTTTTTGTGACTTGGTTGAGCTTGCGGAAATCTGTCACAAAACGAAATTCATTGGGTTGTTTCTTCGGAACCAAAAAGGCAGGAGCAGCCCAGGCGCTTGTTGATTCCCTGATTATGCCCTGCTTAATCATTTCAGCAATTTGACGTTGCATTTCCTGTTTCTTATGTGGAGCACAAGGGTAAGGTTTCGTCGCAATGGGTTTCGAACCATCAGTGTCAATAACATGATAAACCACCTGTGTGAAACCAGGTTGATCCGAAAATAAACCAGGGCTTTCCTGTAAAAGGAGAGAAAGCTGGTCTCGTTGCCCCTCATTCAATTGGTTACTCAATAATAAACTCGTGATATCTACAGGAACCGTAGGAATCATTTCGACAGGTTCCGGAAAGGAAATCACATGTTGTACAAAATTCAAAGTTATTTGAAACTTGTTTATAAAGTCCATACCCATTAAACATTTCACGGGTAGCTCGTCTATAAGCAGGAAAGAATGTGTAAAACGAGCTTTTCCCAGCCCTAAAGATAATGTGACAGTTCCTGAGATACTGAAGATTTCATTATTTGCACCTCGCAAATACTGCGTTGCAGGCTGAACGTGTATTGCAGAAAAAGTGTCAGTGCAAAACTTTGTATTTAGGGCTGATATCTCAGACCCAGTGTCGAACTTTGTCTCGACAATAATGTCTTCAAGTGTCAAGAGTACATCAGGCAACTGAGGAGTTTGAACAGTCACTAATACTGTTTTAGGGTCAGAATGTTTGGTATCAGGAAGCAGGACCGACCCTTCGTCTACTTCCTGTGGAAGTTTAAAGGAATCCTGGTGGGGTTATCATGTGGTCGGAAACCTCGACCCTGCCGGGTATCGGGAAAATTTTCACGATGAGGAAAACTGCGTGCAACCTGCGTCGGGAACTCCGCGTGTCTGTTGACATTTTCATATCCGTTACGTCTGCCCTCAGCACGGGCAGAAAAATTATCATTGCCCTGGGCATGATAACGTTCCGAATGCTGCTGAGTGAAATGGGGTCGAGCATACTGTGCATTATTACGATATTCCGAAGCTTGTGCAGAAACTCGCTGTTGGTTTGCCACTCTTCTGTGTGGTGGAACGTATGAAGCTTGGGTGGGCACTTGTGTATGCTCGCGCTGAAAGTTATGTCTATTATGCCGCTGAGGGTTTTCGTAATAAGCCTCGCGGGGTGCCCGAGCATGGTGAGTTGAACCATGTTTGCCATGTCGCTCTTCATACGTGCGTATGAGGCGAAGGCATTCATGAATTGTGGCAGGGTGTCGAACCTCCAGAAAATCTTGTAAGAATGGGTCGAGCTGCTGCACGAGGGTATCCAACATGTCAACATGACTGGCATGTGGATCCCATAGGTTATAAAGGCGTGTAGTTTCCAACGCAAATGCAACAGGGCTATCATTGGGACCTTGCTGACGTGAAAAAAGCTGTTGAGCAAGGCTAGCTCGACTGAGGCCTAAAGGAAAGACCTCCAAGAATTCTGCACGGAAATTCTCATAATGAGAATCCAGGTTCGACCCTCTCCACTGCCGATACCAGGTCTTAGCGGTATCCCTCAAGCAAGTGCCGGCAATTTGGACTTTGCAGTCTTCAGGAATATTATATAGATCAAAATGATCTTCCAGATCTTCGAGGAACTTTAAGGACCCCTCCAAACCATTGAAATGAATTGTTCCTCCATGCGGCACGAAATGGGCAAGCATTCTGCTTCGCTGAGAGGATTGAACTCCCTCAGGTACGACCCGCGACTCAGAGTAATAAGAAGCTGGTGCATTACGAAATGGTGAAGAATGCCTGGGTGCGTGTAGATCATTCATATCAAAGTCAGAGCCACAGGCTTCGTGCAAATTGTCCAAAAAAACACCATTACCCTCGAGACTTGCCGGAGGGTGGAAATTTGCAGTTGTCTCAGGTAAGGAAGACATGGGTAATAAACGTCAAGATCTCGTGTTCGAGAAAAGTTCGGGCGCCAATTATAATGAATTAGCTTTATTTACTTTCCGCTAAGCTAATTATTATGAATGATTCTCTTCCTACCAGCTAGCTAATGATATACTTGTACTAAGCTTCAAAATGATGAATTCAAAAAGGTGTTGTTACTAGTTAATTACGAACGTAAACAAAGTCTCAACGCTGGTTATTTATAGGAATCAAATAAATGTTATAAACCTAACAGCCAGACAGAGATCTGACAAAAACTATGAATTGAGAAAGACTGAACTTACTGAAAACTTCTTTATTTCAACGACTCTTGGTCAACTAAGGCACACAACACTAGTAGTACAATAATGAATAATCACTCCTCGTAATATACACGCTCTCACTTAACGACCACAAGCTCTCCTCATAACAACACAAAGCTCTCCTAAGTCTCGATGAACGCGCCTATATACTAGCTACCACCACGTCATGACTTACACTCATTGCCAGATCTCATTCAGCGGGTAAAATAATATTTCGTTCAGTAGGAAGATAATTTACATAGTAAAATAAAATAACCAGAGATAGTAAAATCAAAAGGAAAGTGAATATAGAGTATACGTTACACAGCAGGCCCGGGTTCGTGTTCCAGATGAGGCAAAATGAGGCCCAATCGATGTCCGGATGATTCGAACAACGAAACTTTGGTGATATGAAATTTTGTACGCCTGTCCGATAGTTGATTGTTGGTTTTTGATCAGCAGGCCCGGGTTCGTGTTCCAGATGACGCAAAATGAGGCCCAATCGATGTCCGGATGATTCGAATAACGAAACCGGCAATATGAAATTTTGTACGCCTGTCCGATAGCCGATTGTTGGGTTTTGATCAGCAGGTTCAAGTTCGTGTTCCAGATGAGGCACAATGAAGCCCAATCGATGTCCGGATGATTCGAACAACGAAACTTTGGCGATATGAAATTTTGTACGCCTGTCCGATAGCCGATTGTTGGGTTTTGATCAGCAGGCCCGGGTTCGTGTTCCAGGTGAGGCAAAATGAGGCCCAATCGGTGTCCGGATGATTCGAACAACGAAACTTTGGCGATATGAAATTTTGTACGCTTGTCCGATAGCCGATTGTTGGTTTTTGATCAGCAGGCCCGGGTTCGTGTTCCAGATGAGGCAAAATGAGGCCCAATCGATGTCCGGATGATTCGAACAACGAAACTTTGGCGATATGAAATTTTGTACGCCTGTCCGATAGCCGATTGTTGGGTTTTGATCAGCAGGCCCGGGTTCGTGTTCCAGATGAGGCAAAATGAGGCCCAATCGATGTCCGGATGATTCGAACAACGAAACTTTGGCGATATGAAATTTTGTACGCCTGTCCGATAGTTGATTGTTGGTTTTTGATCAGCAGGCCCGGGTTCGTGTTCCAGATGACGCAAAATGAGGCCCAATCGATGTCCGGATGATTCGAATAACGAAACTGGGCGATATGAAATTTTGTACGCCTGTCCGATAGCCGATTGTTGGTTTTTGATCAGCAGGCCCGGGTTCGTGTTCCAGATGAGGCAAAATGAGGCCCAATCGATGTCCGGATGATTCGAACAACGAAACTTTGGCGATATGAAATTTTGTACGCCTGTCCGATAGCCGATTGTTGGTTTTTGATCAGCAGGCCCGGGTTCGTGTTCCAGATGAGGCAAAATGAGGCCCAATCGATGTCCGGATGATTCGAACAACGAAACTTTGGCGATATGAAATTTTGTACGCCTGTCCGATAGCCGATTGTTGGTTTTTGATCAGCAGGCCCGGGTTCGTGTTCCAGATGAGGCAAAATGAGGCCCAATCGATGTCCGGATGATTCGAACAACGAAACTTTGGCGATATGAAATTTTGTACGCCTGTCCGATAGCCGATTGTTGGTTTTTGATCAGCAGGCCCGGGTTCGTGTTCCAGATGAGGCAAAATGAGGCCCAATCGATGTCCGGATGATTCGAACAACGAAACTTTGGCGATATGAAATTTTGTACGCCTGTCCGATAGCCGATTGTTGGGTTTTGATCAGCAGGCCCGGGTTCGTGTTCCAGATGAGGCAAAATGAGGCCCAATCGATGTCCGGATGATTCGAACAACGAAACTTTGGCGATATGAAATTTTGTACGCCTGTCCGATAGCCGATTGTTGGTTTTTGATCAGCAGGCCCGGGTTCGTGTTCCAGATGAGGCAAAATGAGGCCCAATCGATGTCCGGATGATTCGAACAACGAAACTTTGGCGATATGAAATTTTGTACGCCTGTCCGATAGCCGATTGTTGGTTTTTGATCAGCAGGCCCGGGTTCGTGTTCCAGATGAGGCAAAATGAGGCCCAATCGATGTCCGGATGATTCGAACAACGAAACTTTGGCGATATGAAATTTTGTACGCCTGTCCGATAGCCGATTGTTGGGTTTTGATCAGCAGGCCCGGGTTCGTGTTCCAGATGAGGCAAAATGAGGCCCAATCGATGTCCGGATGATTCGAACAACGAAACTTTGGCGATATGAAATTTTGTACGCCTGTCCGATAGCCGATTGTTGGTTTTTGATCAGCAGGCCCGGGTTCGTGTTCCAGATGAGGCAAAATGAGGCCCAATCGATGTCCGGATGATTCGAACAACGAAACTTTGGCGATATGAAATTTTGTACGCCTGTCCGATAGCCGATTGTTGGTTTTTGATCAGCAGGCCCGGGTTCGTGTTCCAGATGAGGCAAAATGAGGCCCAATCGAAGTCCGGATGATTCGAACAACGAAACTTTGGCGATATGAAATTTTGTACGCCTGTCCGATAGCCGATTGTTGGGTTTTTGATCAGCAGGCCCGGGTTCGTGTTCCAGATGAGGCAAAATGAGGCCCAATCGATGTCCGGATGATTCGAACAACGAAACTTTGGCGATATGAAATTTTGTACGCCTGTCCGATAGCCGATTGTTGGGTTTTGATCAGCAGGCCCGGGTTCGTGTTCCAGATGAGGCAAAATGAGGCCCAATCGATGTCCGGATGATTCGAACAACGAAACTTTGGCGATATGAAATTTTGTACGCCTGTCCGATAGCCGATTGTTGGGTTTTGATCAGCAGGCCCGGGTTCGTGTTCCAGATGAGGCAAAATGAGGCCCAATCGATGTCCGGATGATTCGAACAACGAAACTTTGGCGATATGAAATTTTGTACGCCTGTCCGATAGCCGATTGTTGGTTTTTGATCAGCAGGCCCGGGTTCGTGTTCCAGATGAGGCAAAATGAGGCCCAATCGATGTCCGGATGATTCGAACAACGAAACTTTGGCGATATGAAATTTTGTACGCCTGTCCGATAGCCGATTGTTGGTTTTTGATCAGCAGGCCCGGGTTCGTGTTCCAGATGAGGCAAAATGAGGCCCAATCGATGTCCGGATGATTCGAACAACGAAACTTTGGCGATATGAAATTTTGTACGCCTGTCCGATAGCCGATTGTTGGTTTTTGATCAGCAGGCCCGGGTTCGTGTTCCAGATGAGGCAAAATGAGGCCCAATCGATGTCCGGATGATTCGAACAACGAAACTTTGGCGATATGAAATTTTGTACGCCTGTCCGATAGCCGATTGTTGGGTTTTGATCAGCAGGCCCGGGTTCGTGTTCCAGATGAGGCAAAATGAGGCCCAATCGATGTCCGGATGATTCGAACAACGAAACTTTGGCGATATGAAATTTTGTACGCCTGTCCGATAGTTGATTGTTGGTTTTTGATCAGCAGGCCCGGGTTCGTGTTCCAGATGACGCAAAATGAGGCCCAATCGATGTCCGGATGATTCGAATAACGAAACTGGCGATATGAAATTTTGTACGCCTGTCCGATAGCCGATTGTTGGTTTTTGATCAGCAGGCCCGGGTTCGTGTTCCAGATGAGGCAAAATGAGGCCCAATCGATGTCCGGATGATTCGAACAACGAAACTTTGGCGATATGAAATTTTGTACGCCTGTCCGATAGCCGATTGTTAGTTTTTGATCAGCAGGCCCGGGTTCGTGTTCCAGATGAGGCAAAATGAGGCCCAATCGATGTCCGGATGATTCGAACAACGAAACTTTGGCGATATGAAATTTTGTACGCCTGTCCGATAGCCGATTGTTGGTTTTTGATCAGCAGGCCCGGGTTCGTGTTCCAGATGAGGCAAAATGAGGCCCAATCGAAGTCCGGATGATTCGAACAACGAAACTTTGGCGATATGAAATTTTGTACGCCTGTCCGATAGCCGATTGTTGGTTTTTGATCAGCAGGCCCGGGTTCGTGTTCCAGATGAGGCAAAATGAGGCCCAATCGATGTCCGGATGATTCGAACAACGAAACTTTGGCGATATGAAATTTTGTACGCCTGTCCGATAGCCGATTGTTGGGTTTTGATCAGCAGGCCCGGGTTCGTGTTCCAGATGAGGCAAAATGAGGCCCAATCGATGTCCGGATGATTCGAACAACGAAACTTTGGCGATATGAAATTTTGTACGCCTGTCCGATAGCCGATTGTTGGTTTTTGATCAGCAGGCCCGGGTTCGTGTTCCAGATCAGGCAAAATGAGGTCCAATCGATGTCCGGTTGATTCGAACAACGAAACATTGGCGATATAAAATTTTGTACGCCTTTCCGATAGCCAATTGTTAGTTTTTGATCAGCAGGCCCGGGTTCGTGTTCCAGATGAGGCAAAATGAGGCCCAATCGATGTCCGGATGATTCGAATAACGAAACTGGCGATATGAAATTTTGTACGCCTGTCCGATAGCCGATTGTTGGTTTTTGATCAGCAGGCCCGGGTTCGTGTTCCAGATGAGGCAAAATGAGGCCCAATCGATGTCCGGATGATTCGAACAACGAAACTTTGGCGATATGAAATTTTGTACGCCTGTCCGATAGCCGATTGTTGGTTTTTGATCAGCAGCCCCGGGTTCGTGTTCCAGATGAGGCAAAATCAGGCCCAATCGATGTCCGGATGATTCGAACAACGAAACTTTGGCGATATGAAATTTTGTACGCCTGTCCGATAGCCGATTGTTGGTTTTTGATCAGCAGGCCCGGGTTCGTGTTCGAGATGAGGCAAAATGAGGTCCAATCGATGTCCGGTTGATTCGAACAACGAAACTTTGGCGATATGAAATTTTGTACGCCTTTCCGATAGCCAATTGTTAGTTTTTGATCAGCAGGCCCGGGTTCGTGTTCCAGATGAGGCAAAATGAGGCCCAATCGATGTCCGGATGATTCGAACAACGAAACTTTGGCGATATGAAATTTTGTACGCCTGTCCGATAGCCGATTGTTGGGTTTTGATCAGCAGCCCCGGGTTCGTGTTCCAGGTGAGGCAAAATGAGGCCCAATCGATGTCCGGATGATTCGAACAACGAAACTTTGGCGATATGAAATTTTGTACGCCTGTCCGATAGCCGATTGTTGGGTTTTGATCAGCAGGCCCGGGTTCGTGTTCCAGATGAGGCAAAATGAGGCCCAATCGATGTCCGGATGATTCGAACAACGAAACTTTGGCGATATGAAATTTTGTACGCCTGTCCGATAGCCGATTGTTGGTTTTTGATCAGCAGGCCCGGGTTCGTGTTCCAGATGAGGCAAAATGAGGCCCAATCGATGTCCGGATGATTCGAACAACGAAACTTTGGCGATATGAAATTTTGTACGCCTGTCCGATAGCCGATTGTTGGTTTTTGATCAGCAGGCCCGGGTTCGTGTTCCAGATGAGGCAAAATGAGGCCCAATCGATGTCCGGATGATTCGAACAACGAAACTTTGGCGATATGAAATTTTGTACGCCTGTCCGATAGCCGATTGTTGGTTTTTGATCAGCAGGCCCGGGTTCGTGTTCCAGATGAGGCAAAATGAGGCCCAATCGATGTCCGGATGATTCGAACAACGAAACTTTGGCGATATGAAATTTTGTACGCCTGTCCGATAGCCGATTGTTGGTTTTTGATCAGCAGGCCCGGGTTCGTGTTCCAGATGAGGCAAAATGAGGCCCAATCGATGTCCGGATGATTCGAACAACGAAACTTTGGCGATATGAAATTTTGTACGCCTGTCCGATAGCCGATTGTTGGTTTTTGATCAGCAGGCCCGGGTTCGTGTTCCAGATGAGGCAAAATGAGGCCCAATCGATGTCCGGATGATTCGAACAACGAAACTTTGGCGATATGAAATTTTGTACGCCTGTCCGATAGCCGATTGTTGGGTTTTGATCAGCAGGCCCGGGTTCGTGTTCCAGATGAGGCAAAATGAGGCCCAATCGATGTCCGGATGATTCGAACAACGAAACTTTGGCGATATGAAATTTTGTACGCCTGTCCGATAGCCGATTGTTGGTTTTTGATCAGCAGGCCCGGGTTCGTGTTCCAGATGAGGCAAAATGAGGCCCAATCGATGTCCGGATGATTCGAACAACGAAACTTTGGCGATATGAAATTTTGTACGCCTGTCCGATAGCCGATTGTTGGTTTTTGATCAGCAGGCCCGGGTTCGTGTTCCAGATGAGGCAAAATGAGGCCCAATCGATGTCCGGATGATTCGAACAACGAAACTTTGGCGATATGAAATTTTGTACGCCTGTCCGATAGCCGATTGTTGGTTTTTGATCAGCAGGCCCGGGTTCGTGTTCCAGATGAGGCAAAATGAGGCCCAATCGATGTCCGGATGATTCGAACAACGAAACTTTGGCGATATGAAATTTTGTACGCCTGTCCGATAGCCGATTGTTGGTTTTTGATCAGCAGGCCCGGGTTCGTGTTCCAGATGAGGCAAAATGAGGCCCAATCGATGTCCGGATGATTCGAACAACGAAACTTTGGCGATATGAAATTTTGTACGCCTGTCCGATAGCCGATTGTTGGTTTTTGATCAGCAGGCCCGGGTTCGTGTTCCAGATGAGGCAAAATGAGGCCCAATCGATGTCCGGATGATTCGAACAACGAAACTTTGGCGATATGAAATTTTGTACGCCTGTCCGATAGCCGATTGTTGGTTTTTGATCAGCAGGCCCGGGTTCGTGTTCCAGATGAGGCAAAATGAGGCCCAATCGATGTCCGGATGATTCGAACAACGAAACTTTGGCGATATGAAATTTTGTACGCCTGTCCGATAGCCGATTGTTGGTTTTTGATCAGCAGGCCCGGGTTCGTGTTCCAGATGAGGCAAAATGAGGCCCAATCGATGTCCGGATGATTCGAACAACGAAACTTTGGCGATATGAAATTTTGTACGCCTGTCCGATAGCCGATTGTTGGGTTTTGATCAGCAGGCCCGGGTTCGTGTTCCAGATGAGGCAAAATGAGGCCCAATCGATGTCCGGATGATTCGAACAACGAAACTTTGGCGATATGAAATTTTGTACGCCTGTCCGATAGCCGATTGTTGGTTTTTGATCAGCAGGCCCGGGTTCGTGTTCCAGATGAGGCAAAATGAGGCCCAATCGATGTCCGGATGATTCGAACAACGAAACTTTGGCGATATGAAATTTTGTACGCCTGTCCGATAGCCGATTGTTGGTTTTTGATCAGCAGGCCCGGGTTCGTGTTCCAGATGAGGCAAAATGAGGCCCAATCGATGTCCGGATGATTCGAACAACGAAACTTTGGCGATATGAAATTTTGTACGCCTGTCCGATAGCCGATTGTTGGTTTTTGATCAGCAGGCCCGGGTTCGTGTTCCAGATGAGGCAAAATGAGGCCCAATCGATGTCCGGATGATTCGAACAACGAAACTTTGGCGATATGAAATTTTGTACGCCTGTCCGATAGCCGATTGTTGGTTTTTGATCAGCAGGCCCGGGTTCGTGTTCCAGATGAGGCAAAATGAGGCCCAATCGATGTCCGGATGATTCGAACAACGAAACTTTGGCGATATGAAATTTTGTACGCCTGTCCGATAGCCGATTGTTGGTTTTTGATCAGCAGGCCCGGGTTCGTGTTCCAGATGAGGCAAAATGAGGCCCAATCGATGTCCGGATGATTCGAACAACGAAACTTTGGCGATATGAAATTTTGTACGCCTGTCCGATAGCCGATTGTTGGGTTTTGATCAGCAGGCCCGGGTTCGTGTTCCAGATGAGGCAAAATGAGGCCCAATCGATGTCCGGATGATTCGAACAACGAAACTTTGGCGATATGAAATTTTGTACGCCTGTCCGATAGCCGATTGTTGGTTTTTGATCAGCAGGCCCGGGTTCGTGTTCCAGATGAGGCAAAATGAGGCCCAATCGATGTCCGGATGATTCGAACAACGAAACTTTGGCGATATGAAATTTTGTACGCCTGTCCGATAGCCGATTGTTGGTTTTTGATCAGCAGGCCCGGGTTCGTGTTCCAGATGAGGCAAAATGAGGCCCAATCGATGTCCGGATGATTCGAACAACGAAACTTTGGCGATATGAAATTTTGTACGCCTGTCCGATAGCCGATTGTTGGTTTTTGATCAGCAGGCCCGGGTTCGTGTTCCAGATGAGGCAAAATGAGGCCCAATCGATGTCCGGATGATTCGAACAACGAAACTTTGGCGATATGAAATTTTGTACGCCTGTCCGATAGCCGATTGTTGGTTTTTGATCAGCAGGCCCGGGTTCGTGTTCCAGATGAGGCAAAATGAGGCCCAATCGATGTCCGGATGATTCGAACAACGAAACTTTGGCGATATGAAATTTTGTACGCCTGTCCGATAGCCGATTGTTGGTTTTTGATCAGCAGGCCCGGGTTCGTGTTCCAGATGAGGCAAAATGAGGCCCAATCGATGTCCGGATGATTCGAACAACGAAACTTTGGCGATATGAAATTTTGTACGCCTGTCCGATAGCCAATTGTTAGTTTTTGATCAGCAGGCCCGGGTTCGTGTTCCAGATGAGGCAAAATGAGGCCCAATCGATGTCCGGATGATTCGAACAACGAAACTTTGGCGATATGAAATTTTGTACGCCTGTCCGATAGCCGATTGTTGGTTTTTGATCAGCAGGCCCGGGTTCGTGTTCCAGATGAGGCAAAATGAGGCCCAATCGATGTCCGGATGATTCGAACAACGAAACTTTGGCGATATGAAATTTTGTACGCCTGTCCGATAGCCGATTGTTGGTTTTTGATCAGCAGGCCCGGGTTCGTGTTCCAGATGAGGCAAAATGAGGCCCAATCGATGTCCGGATGATTCGAACAACGAAACTTTGGCGATATGAAATTTTGTACGCCTGTCCGATAGCCGATTGTTGGTTTTTGATCAGCAGGCCCGGGTTCGTGTTCGAGATGAGGCAAAATGAGGTCCAATCGATGTCCGGTTGATTCGAACAACGAAACTTTGGCGATATGAAATTTTGTACGCCTTTCCGATAGCCAATTGTTAGTTTTTGATCAGAAGGCCCGGGTTCGTGTTCCAGATGAGGCAAAATGAGGCCCAATCGATGTCCGGATGATTCGAACAACGAATCTTTGGCGATATGAAATTTTGTACTCCTGTCCGATAGCCAATTGTTGGTTTTTGATCAGCAGGCCCGAGTTCGTGTTCCAGATGACGCAAAATGAGGCCCAATCGATGTCCGGATGATTCGAACAACGAAATTTTGGCGATAGGAAATTTTGTACTCCTGTCCGATAGCCGATTGTTTGGTTTTGATCAGTAGGCCCGGGTTCGTGTTCCAGATGAGGCAAAATGAGGCCCAATCGATGTCCGGATGATTCGAACAACGAAACTTTAGCGATATGAAAATTTGTACGCCTGTCCGATAGCCAATTGTTGGTTTTTGATCAGCAGGCCCGGGTTCGTGTTCCTGATGACGAAAAAAGAGGCCCAATCGATGTCCGGATGATTCGAACAACGAAACTTTGGCCTTTGGCGATATGAAATTTTGTACGCCTGTCCGATAGCCGATTGTTGGGTTTTGATCAGCAGGCCCGGGTTCGTGTTCCAGATGAGGCAAAATGATTCCCCTGACCTTACACCTACGGACTACCACCTTTTTCGATCATTACAGAACGCCTTCGCTCTCCAAACCGTCCATGATGTGAACGATGTGAAAACGGCATTACATGAATTTTTTTACTCTAAAACACAGGAGGTTTTGCGGTGTGGGATTCACCCACTCATGTACATATGACAAGAAGTCATACAGAATGATGGCCATTGTGTGAAGTTCTAGGTACGTTCTTTGTTGTGTTCTCCTCCTTTCTTTGTAGCCTACAAATATGGGTAGAACTTATGCACATACCGAATATTTTCACCCTAACGCATTCCTTTCAAATATGCTTTATTTTCATTGACTGCTGTAGACCATTTTTCTTACTGTACTGCAGCTCACGAATTTCTGATTAACAGTGGATAGATGAACCAGAAACATTTGGTTCTATGAAGCAGAATGCCCTACACTTGCACCTAAGAAAAAGAAAAAAAGGTCAGTTTTAGTCAACTTAATACTGAATTGAATGTAAAATCTTTATTTAATTAGATCCCGCATTCTGCTTGTGTAAGATTTAAGCTGTTCATTAATTCAAATATAAATCGAGAATATTTTTTTCCCAAGCATGCTTTTTCTCATTTGTGAAATTAATTACAAGCTGTTCAATGAAAAAAAAGACGTGTTTTTGCTCAAACGATTGTGTGATGAAGCGCAGAGGTTTTCATTTTTTTAATCTACCTTTCTTTTGAGCTGAGAAAAATAATCTTTCTAGAAGGGAATGAAACTGAATCTTCTGTTCTTCCAAAATAAATTTGCGGGAATCTGCGGATAAAACTTGGGAGCTTTATGCCACAGACTTTTGAAAGAAGAAAATCATAGCTTAGTATCAAAAGATGAAATATGAGTCGCACATTGTCTGTGTCATCTCTTGGCTGTAAATGCATTGCCAAAATGTATGATTTAAATAAGGAAGGAGGGATTTGATTCTTATTCAATGATCTGTTAAACTTAAATTATTTACTTTTGAAAAACAAAAGAAAAAGAGGCAAGTATTTTCTTACCATTAAAAGTAAAAATAAGTGTTTCTTGATCCTACTCGAAAATGAATAGGACATGCCTTTAAATTCTGCGCTTTACCTAATAGCTCAGGCTAGCTCGAAATTCACAAAGTTGTAATGTGAAGGGTTTAAATGCCGAATAAAGGTTTCTAAACAGATTTCCGTTTTAAGCTGAAACTCATGTGACCAATATTACAATTGACTCAATGAAGTTTTTGTTCTTTATAGCTTGCGAGGAACTGTAATATAACTTTCCTTCTTAGCTTATCTATGTAAATTCTGGTTCTTTCTCTTTAAGCGTTCTCCAAATTCAAAGATACATTTCTGTCTCGAATAAATGTTTTGTGGCAACCTGAACTGAGGTCAGAAGTAGAATGAGGTATGAGATAAACAGAGATAAGAATGATGTTTACCATGTATACCACTGGCTTTCGTGCTGACTGGCGTTCTAGCTGGCTTTGGTCAGATTATTTCTAGTTCATTTCTGTCAACGTGCTGTTTCTTGGATATACATTGCTTGCCCCAAAACAACCGAGTCTATTTTTAAAAAAATGTGCAATACTGCGTTCGACCGTGGCAACATCATCTATAAAAATGTGCAATACTGCGTTTGACCATCATCGTGTTAGGCGGGTCGTCAAAATGTTTTGGCTCTTTGGTGTACTTTAAAGATTTCATTAAATAAATACTGCAGTACAAATAAAAATAACAAGAAAGATGACACCAAATTTTTGGGTGTAATGAGCACGTCTTCTGAGTCCGTCCTAACGCGAATTAAATTTATCAAAGCTGTTCAAAGTCAATGGAACCGGTATGGAAAACAGTGGTAGCTGACCGAAAAAATAAATTTTTCAGTCGGGTTTTTAATCCCGCAGATATGTCCGCAAACGGAATCGTGAACTTACGCCCTCTGGTGGCAGACTTGTGCGTTAAGAAAAGTTTGAAATTACGCGAGAAACATTTCGCAGCGGAAACGCTCTCCAACAAAGAAATAATTTTTCAAATTGGGCAATTAGAAGCAGAGATATCGACAAATATAAGATATGCATCTACGCCTCCTGGCGGTAAAACATGCATTACTTTAGGAAGAAAGTATTATCAAAAGGTTTTCCGATGTAAACGGTATCGGTCCACCAAAGAAGCTTTTCAGTCGAGTTTTTGGAAGCTCAGATTTTGCTGCAAATACATCAGAAGTAGAAATTAACGCTTATGCCCCCTGGTGCCCAAACCATTCTATACCAAATATTGTAAATTATACGAAAAATATTTCCCATCAGGAGCTGTATGCGATACAGGAAGAGTTTTTCAAATCGGAGTTTTAAAAGCAGAAATATCGGGGAAAACGCAATTTACCTTAACGCCCCCAAGCGGAAAGTCTATGAGTTACTTGAAAATTGTGAAATTATATGAAAGACATTTTGCACCGGAAACGTTATCCAACAAAGAAGGAATTTTTCAAATAGCACTCTTCGAAGTAGAGGTATTGACAAAAATAAGATATACATCTACGCTCCCTGGCGGAGAAACCATTTATTATTTTAAGAAGAAACTATTCCGAAAAAGGTTTATCAACGTGAGTGGCATCGGTCCGCGAACGAATTTTTCCGTCGAGTTTTCAGGAGCTCAGATTTTGCTACAAATACATTTGAAGCAGAAATTAACCGTTATGCCCCCCGGTGGCCAAACCATTCTCAGCCGCCCCAGTGGCGCAGTGGTCTAAGGCGCTGGCCTCTGATCATTCGTCCGTAAGGGGTCCGGGTTCGAATCCCGGTCAGGCATGGATGTAGTGTTTGTCTTACGGCACTGGCTCTCTCCCTTCCCTGGAACCAGTGCCCTAAATTAGGGAAGGGCGACTGCTTATAGCCCATTGAGTTGCTCACGGTGGTCGTTAAACCTCCAATCAAAAAAAAAAAAAAAAAACCCATTCTTTACCAAATATTACAAGTTATATGAACAACACTTCCCATCACGAGCTGTATCCGGTACAGGAGGAGTTTTTCAAATCGGAGTTTTAAAAGCAGAAATATCGGGGAAAACGCAATTTACCATAACGCCCCCTTGCGGAAAGTCTATGAGTTACTTGAAAATTCTGAAATTATATGAAAAACATGTCGCACCGGATATTCTATCAAATAAAGAAGGAAAATTTCAAATCGAGCCATCATCATCATCATCATTGTCAACCATTATCAATCCACTGCTGGACGAAGGTCTCCCCAAGTTTCCTCCACAACGGTCTGTCTTGTGCCAGTCTCCTCCATGTCACCCCTGCATACTTTCGAATTTCATCCACCCATCTCCCATGTGGTCTTCTTCTGGGTCTTTTCCTGTCCCTTGGAATCCAATCTAAAATTTCGGCTGTCCATCGATGATCTGTCCTTCTGGCAGTATGTCCAGCCCATTGCCATTTCAGGGATTTAACTCTGATCATGATGTCTTCCACTCTTGTCATTTTTCGGATCCACGAGTTCCTCTTCTTATCTCTCCTGGTTACACCAAGCATGCACCTCTCCATGCTTCTTTGAGTTGTCTGCAGCCTTTGTATGTCTCTTTTAGTTAAGGTCCACGTCTCTGCACCATACGTAAGCACTGGAAGGATGCATTGATCAAACACTTTTCTTTTAAGACATAATGGCATATTGCTCTTGAAAACTATGCTGTTTCTTCCAAAAGCTCTCCAGGCAAGTTTTGTACGCCGATTAATTTCTTCATCAATGTGACCCTCACTTGATATCTGCTGTCCAAGATAAACGTACGTGTCTGTTATCTCCAGCTTTTCTCCATCAATCGATAAATCTTCATTTCTTGTAAAAGCATTGAACATCACTTTTGTCTTCTGAAAGTTCATTTTAATCCCACTTCTTTACTCTTGTCAGCAAGTTCCTGGATCATACTCTGCAGCTCTGATGGGGTAGTTGCAAAAATGACTACGTCATCAGCAAAACGAAGGTGGGTTAGATAATCTCCATTAATCTTTATCCCCTTGTTTTCCCAGCTCAGCGACTGAAAAACACCCTCCAATGTGGCATTAAAGAGCTTCGGAGATATGGTGTCACCTTGTCTCACTCCCTTTCCAATTTTTACGTGTGTTGTATTTTCAAACAGCCGTATCTTTGCACTTGCATTTTCATAGATGTTATTAATAATATTAATGTATGCATCTTCAATACCGCACTATTTCAGAGCCATTGTAACTGCTGATGGTTTCACCGAATCAAAGGCTTTTTCATAATCGATAAAAGCCATGCACAATGGAAGTTCATATTCCCTCGCTCTTTCAATTAGTTCTCTCAGCACGTGGATATGATCTATTGTGCTGTAGCCACTCCTGAATCCAGCTTGTTCTCTCGGTTGAGCCATGTCCAGTGTTACCTTCAAGCGGTGTGAAAGAACTTTAGTGAAGATTTTATAAACTACTGATAGGAGGCTGATAGGTCTGTAGTTTCCGAGATCTTCAATGTCACCTTTCTTATGTAGCAGGATCATTGTAGCGGTGTTCCAATCCTCAGGAATCTTTCCTTCATTAAGGCATCGAGTGAAAATTTGGGCGAGTACTGTTTCGATTTCTCCACTTGCTTCTTGTATGATGTCTACAGTAATTCCATCTTCTCCTGGAGCTTTTCCTCGCTTCATGTTCTTGATTGCATGTGCAACTTCTGCTGGAAGGACTGGAGGAACTCTGGTACTGGTATCTTTCATGATGTATGGAGTGCATATATCATCCCTTTCATATAATTTGGAGTAGAAATCTTTCACTCTTGTCAAAATTTCGCCTCTATTTCTTGTTACAGAACCATCTTCTTTTCTCAGTGCCATAATCTGTTTTCTTCCCTTACTGAGATGTCCCTTTGCTATCTTTAGGCTTTGGTTGTTTTCAATTGCTTTCCTCACTAGTTCACAGTTGAATTTCCTTACGTCTTCAGTGATACTTTTTCTTACTGTCTTGCATAGCTCTATATATTCCACTTTGGAAGTCACATCTTCTTTAGTTGTCCTCATCTCTCTTCTTTTTTGCATCAACATTTTGGTTTTTCCTGATAATTTGTTCACATGCAACTTGTTCTTAGACCCAGCTAAATTTGTTGCTGTTTCCATAAGAGCTTTGGTTACTTTTCTGTTAACTTCAGAGATGTCCACTTCTTCCGATGTTAGGCCTTCTAAAGCAGAGAACCTGTTCTTCAGTTCTAACTTGAAGGTATTATGGTGTTTTTTAAGGTTGGTTATGTCAACAGATTTTGTTTGTCTTATGAGCTTGCCACGTTCAAGTTTAGTGTTAAGGTGCATCTTACATCTCACCAATCTATGGTCACTACCTGTGTTGAACTTGTTTAGCACACTGCAGTCTTCTATGACGAATTTTTTGTTACACATAATAAAATCAATTTCACTTGTCGTCCCATTTGGATGTCTCCATGTCCATTTCCTGTGTGGCTTTTTCTTGAAGAAGGAGTTCAAGATGAAAAACCCTTCTGCCTCTGCAAACTCAACGAGAGTATTTCCACGCTGGTTTCTGTTGCCATGACCGAATTTACCTACTGAAGTTTCATTCTGTTGCCGTTGCCCTATTTTTGCATTGAAATCTCCCATAATTATTTTCAAGTGCTGCTTACCTTTATTATTTAGATGACAAATTTCCTCATAAAATTCTTCAATTTCTTCTTCAGGATGACTTGTGGTGGGTGCATAAGTTTGAATAATCTGAGCCTGGTATCTTTTCGAGAGTTGGATGACAAGTCGTGCAGCTCTGTCAGAGGAACTTTCAACTTCTACAACTTTATCCTTCAGTTTCTTGTTTATTATAAATCCAACACCACTAGTTCTGCCAGTATCTGTCCCACGATAGTAGAAGAGATGTCCACTTTTCAGTTCGATGAGATCTTCTCCTTTTCTCCTTACCTCACTTAGCCCCACGATGTCCCACTTGATCCTTTGTAGTTCCTCTTCCAATTCAAGAAGCCTTGAATCAGAAGATAGGGAGCGTCCATTGTAAGTAGCCAAGGTCAGCATCAGATGGCAGCCTAGTCCGGTCCTCCGGGGATTCTTAGCACCCTCTGCCTTCATGTCGCACTGGCCGCTGCCTTGGCCAGGTACATTCCAGCTGCCGGAGACTGAGGGCCCAGATTTAAGTTGTGGAATCATTTTGGAGGGGTTTGGCCATAACTCACCACGCTGGCCAAGCGGGTTGGTGAGTGTGGGATAGAATTTCCTCTAATCCCGATGGTATAGTTATACCGCTATGGGCGGTCGTCAGAGCCCCTTTAGTGGGAACAGGATGCACCACGAGAAGGCGGGGTTGACATTTGTCAAGGAGAGGCTGTGATGTTACGCATCACCTGACCTTACATCCCAATCGAGCCATATATATATATATATTGACAAAAATAAGATATGCATCTACGCCCCCTGGCGGGGAAACCATGCAATATTTTTGGAAGAAAATATTCCGAAAAGGTTTATCGACGTGAGTGGTAGGGGCTCGCGAACGAATATTTTTCAGTCAAGATTTTAGAAGCTCAGATTTTGTGGCAAATACATCAGAAGCAGAAATTAACCCTTACGGCCCCTGGTGGTCAAACTATTCTTTTACCAAAAGTTAGAAATTACATGCGAAAGATTTTCCATCAGGATCTGTATCCGCTGAAGAAAATATTTTACAAATCGGAGTTTTAGAAGTACAGATATCGGAAAACGCAATTTAATTTTACGCCCCTAGCGGAAAATCTATGCGTAACGTGAAAACTTGAGTATACCTATAATACTCTTCGACATAAATGAAATCGAAAGGTAAAATAATTTTTTCAATCGGATGATTAAAAGCAAACATATTGAATAAAATGTATTTTGAATTCGATATCATCTGCATTTACGCCATCTAGCGGCAAAATTGCACATCGTAAAAAAAAAAAAAAAACGAAATGAAGGATTATCCTTCGCATATTTCAAGCTGCTCAATGCAAAAAGAATTTTTCAAATCGGACAAATAGTTGAAGAGATATGGTGTCCACAGGCGGACGGATAGACGGACAAACGGACAAACCGATAACATAAGCACAATCTTTTTTGCAAAAGACGTGCTAAAAACTAACAAATTTGTTGAGGTATATTTTTAAACGTCATCCATTGCAATGTTGAGGAAAAACAGCTGCACAGAAGCAAAAAAATATCATCTTGATGAATATCAGTACGTGGAAAGCGGGTGATGTTAAATATAATTGCAAGTATAAGCAAAATTGGATAATGAACATTATCCTGAATATTATTTAAATGGCAGTTTTAACAAGTGCACTTTTAGGAGAGGAATTCTTCACAAACAAAAACATGTTGCTATGATTCATTTCTACCTGTAAGAGCAAGATAAATGCTACAATGAAAAATAAACCCTCACAGACAGTTTTTAATTGTTGCTGCCCATTACATTTTAATTGCTACTGTCTTTTAATGAGTTCATTCAGCGTTAACATCCATTCGGAAGGAACTTTTCTCAATAACACACATGATTAAAGAGACCAGATCTTATTTTCTGTGGTTTTATAAAAACTTGAAAGGAAGAAAATTCCGGAGGTTAATTCAGAGCAACGAAAACAAAACGAAAGCGTTGGAACAAAATGAAAATAAGGACATGATTCGAAAAATAGTGTTGTATTTGTGAGAGCTCAGTAGAAATTAAGACTTGAAATACATGCGAATGTAGTCTGCATATATTAAACCCATTAAAAAGCATATGCTCATTGATTTTTATTTTTATTTTGTAGAGAAACCGAACGTGCTTTGAATCGTTCAAATAAGTCACGGATCTGAGGAAAATATCTAATTTAATCAAATTACAGTTGAATAATCACTGCTTATTTAAAAAAAAAAAAATCAAAATTTAGAACAATTCATAGATGAGTGAACTTGCATATACAGCGGTCGTTCCATAAAAGATGAGGGTAAAATCATACAAAATGAAGAAATATAGATACAACGAAATATATGATATTATTTCTCAAAGGATCTTCCCACGGATAATATGCAACGGTCCCATCGTTCAGTCCACTTTTCAAAGGATGTGGGGAAGGCATTTTGTAAAAGCTGCTTTAGCGACCCCTGTACAGCTTGAATAACGTCAGCATCTGTGTTGAATGTTGCGCCACGGAACTTCTTCATTGTCGGAAACAACCACAAATCGCACGGGGCGAGGTCAGGGCTGTAGGCAAGCTGTGGCATGATTTCAATACCGCATTTCGTAAGAAACTGTTGAGAATAAGCAACCACATGGGGGCGGGCGTTATCATGGTGTGGGGTCCCCTTGCCCACCAGTTCTGGTAGCTTAATCGATATGTGTCGTCGCTGACGCTTCAAGACTGAAATGTAATACTCAGCATTAACAATAATTTGTGGAGGAATGGTAAGCTGGTAGACTGCACTTTTATGATCAAAGAAAATAATCATCACCTTCCCAGCTGATTTGGTTTGGCGGACTTTTTTCGGAGGAGGCGAGCCTGTGTGTCTCTAGACACTCGTTGCGTGCTTTGTGAGGGGGTTGAAATAGTAGACTCATGTTTCATCGGCAGTTAATACTGTGTTTAGAAAGTTCGGATCCTTTGCAATCATTTGTTTCCATTCATGACACACATGAACACGGGCTAACAATTGTTCTCTCGTCAGGTGATGAGGTACATATCTGGAACACACACGATACAGCAGTAATCTGTCGCCGAGAATGCAAAATGCCGATGTTTTTGAAATATTAGTTGACGCCGCTATGTCTTTACACGTCATTTGTCGGTCATCTTGCAGGATTGTCCAAAGATTGTTAACAATACGCTCCGTAACAACACTTTCAGGTCGACCAGGCCTAGGAGTGAATTCTGCCGACAAACACCCTTTTTTGAAATCATGGTGCCATCTAAACATCGTTGACTCACCAAAACATTTATCTTTGTAAGATTTTTTCATTAAATCAAATGCTTCTTGAGCAGTTTTACCCAAACAATAGGAAAATTTTATCGCACAGCGCATTTCGCTTCTTAACTCTGAACCAATCACCTCGATATCTGTATGGCGAAATGCAGACGTACCTTAAACATCTACGCAATAACAAAACCTGAATCATCTGCCACGGCTAATAACTGTTGCCATAGATACGTCCTTAATTCAATTAGTCGTCTGCGTGGTTATTTCCCCCCTTCGCACTGTTGCCAAAACTATTATAGCTATCAGAAGTAAATTTTATATTTAGCAGTTTTGTGAAACAATACCATAAAACAGTACATTTCACTTTTCTTAAAGATTATCGAAAGTTATTGTCAGTTAAAAGAGATCTTAAGTTCCAAAGCATTCCATTGCTTCGACTATCACGAAAAAAAACAAAAAAAAAAAACGTAATTTGTGATAAGTCGTCCAACAGAAAAAATGAAATTCTTGCAAATGTATCCCAAAAAATAAGCTCCAGTAGAAAATAAAATGACTAAATCACTTGCATTAATAATAAAAAAATCATCATCGCGCAATTAGTTTTACCTTGAGCGTGAGTGTGTTTCCGAAGACATTCTTACTCAGTGGTTAAGACGCACCGTTTCAAATCCAAACGACCTCAGTTCGAACCCCACCACTGGCGCGGAACGATTCTCTGGCGTAAAGGCTGAAAATTTGAGCGTATTCGATTTTGCGAAATTTCGGTCTAAATACGGAAAAACTTGAAACGGACTTCTCTGAAATAAACGGAATTACTGACTACGGAAAAATCTGTGAAAATACGGAAGTTAGAAAAAACGGTAACTTTTAAAGACGGAAATTTTAAGGCGGCCACTTTCCGGCAACTTTGCTGCACGTTATTTTCAGAAATTTTCCGTGAATTCACATCACTTATTTTTTACATTGTATCAGATCCTTCTCCCGTAGGGGCAGAGCTTTATATTGTGAAAATATATTATGATAATGATTGAGCACATCATTTCATTTCGGTTGATAAAGAATGGTGCATAGTCTTCGAATACGAGACCGTACGATATTTCATATTTTCCATATCATCTTAAGGAACTGCCATTAAACTACTAACCCTGGATTTTATAAAATTAAAATTTCTAAAGCAAAAGGTGTAGTGAACATAATCGAATAATCATAAATTTAGCTTCGTTGCGAAACTTTGCTGCATGCCTGTGTCAACAGGATGAATAGATTCGCGAAAACTGAAATCATTTATATGGTTTTCTATTGGTGCAGGAGTCAGAAGAGGTTGTGTAATGTCACCATGGCTGTTTAATACAGAGTGATTCATAAAGAAGTATATAGCTTCCATATGCTGTAAAACAGTAACAGTTGAAGACACGGACCACAACTGCGAACCGTTAGGTAGATGTACTCATAAAGTTTCTGTCCCGCTACTGAGGGAAGTGACGTAGGCGATAGCGCGGGTGTCACGTGACTAGTCAGTCGAATTTTTTTTTTTTTTTTTTTTTTTTGATTGGAGATTTAACGACCACCGTGAGCAACTCAGTGGGCTATAAGCAGTCGCCCGTCCCTACTTTAGGGTCACTGGTTCCAGGGACGGGAGAGAGCCAGTGCCGTAAGACAAACACAACATTTATGCCTCACCGGGATTCGAACCCGGACCCCGTTCGGACGAATGATCAGAGGCCATCGCTTAGACCACTGCGCCACCGGGGCGGCCAGTCGAAATGACAGAGTATGCAGTGAAGAAGGCGTTTTGTGTTCTTTAATTAAGCAAAACAGAATCTGTAACGGTTGTGCAATGGCGTTTTCGATTACGGTTCGCAAAAGAGCCATCAACCAGAAAATCCATCTACGATTGACATAAAAAAATTTGAAAATACGGGCTGTTTGTGCAAAGGTAAAAGTCTTGGACGATCGCGTGTATCGGAAGAAGTCGTCGTTAGTATTTGCACCGCCATTCAACTAAGCCCCTGGAAAATCAACGCGGAGGGTGAGTCGTGAAGGGCAGATTTCCCAGCTCACTGTCTGGAGAATTTTTGAGAAAGAAGCTGAAAATGATTCCATATATTTTCAGCTTCTTTCTCAAAATTCAGGTATCTTACCTCGCGTTTGGGCGGAAATGGATTAACGGCTCGACGTGTGTCGTGTGACTAAGGGTGCACACATAGAACATCTGTGACTGTCTCTAAAACACTTGAAACATTCCCCTACAATTCTGTTACAGGTAACATAAAATATCTTACAATGTTCTTGTTTTATAGTGCGTTGAAACTGTATATTTCTTCATGAATCACCCTGTATATTTATGGATGCGTGCATGCATGATGCCAAAATAGATAATACTGGTTTATGTCTTGGTGATATCCGTGTGTGCAGATTGCTGTATGCTGATGACACTGTCCTGTTGGCAGAGAGCAAAAGTGACTTCCATGGTATGTTGTCCCGGATGTATGAAGTTTGAATGAAATTCAAACTTTGTATAGACAAGGGAAAAACCAAATTTATGGTTTTTGAGAGAGGAACTGGTAGTACTGAATATAATATAAGTCTAAATGGCAGAGTGATTGACCAGGTGAATGAGTTTGTGTATTTACCAAGCATGTTTAACAGAGAGAACAAATTGGATGGTGAAATTAGTAAGCGAGTGAATTTTTCATTGAAAGTTATGGCTGCTCTGGGAGGTTTTCACAGGAATGATGAGTTCTCAAGAGAGTCCCGCATGGCTCCGTATGAAAGTGTAATTGTTCCTACTTTGACGTATGGCAGTGAAACGTAGGTACTACAAAAGAAACATAGGAGTCGTTTTGTGCTGGAGAAATGCGTTACATATTCTTTTTTTCTTTATTGGAGGTTTAACAACCACCGTGAGCAACTCGATGGGCTATAAGCATTTGCCTGTCCCTAATTTAGGGTCACTGGTTCCAGGGAAGGGAGAGAGCCAGTGCCGTAAGACAAACACAACATCCATGCCTCACCGGGATTCGAACCCGGACCCCTTTCGGACGAATGATCAGAAGCCATCGCTTAGACCACTGCGCTACCGGGACGGCAATGCGTTACTTACTTGGGGTTTGTGGCAAGACACGTTCTGATTGTGTGAGGAACGACGATGTGTTGCAGTTGTGTAATGTGAAGCAAAATGTTGTTAGAAAGGTGGAGACTGATATGCTTCGGGCCGCCCCGGTGGCGCAGTGGTGTAAGCGAGATCCTCTGATCATTCGTTCGAACGGGGTCCTGGTTCTAATCCCAATGAGGCATGGATGTTGTGTTTGTCTTACGGCACTGGCTCTCTCCCTTCCCTGGAACCAGTGACCCTAAATTAGGGACAGGCGACTGCTTATAGCCCATTGAGTTGCTCACGGTGGTCGTTAAACCTCCAAACAAAAAAAAACATGCTTCGGTGGCTAGGTAATGTTGAAAGAATAAGTGATGAGATGCTTACTAAGAAAATCTTTTTAGCCCAAGTGGCAGGAAGGAAAGGCAGAGGAAGGCCAAGGAAGTCATGGGAGTATCAGGTTCAGGAGTGTCTGCATGAAAAACAAATTATGAGTATGAAGTATAGAAGATCTTGTGTACGGCATGTAATGGATGTCAGTGAAGTCCGAGTTGTATGTCAAGATCGCTATAAATGGAGAAGTTTGATACGGCAAAAGTAAGTAAAAATTACCTGGTAGTTTGCATTTCTTTGTGGAGCTAACCTCTGAATCTCAGCGAACAGCTTACTGATATATATGTATGTATGAAAAAATTGAGACTTGTGTAATTGCCAAATAAATACGAAGTAAAAATAATTTAATGTGGCATAGCTATGAAGATAACAGAAACAAAATATAAGGAAAAGGAATAGAAAAATGGAAAATGAAGGGTTCGGGCGTAAACCGTGGTAACCAATATTTTTGTAAACAAATGAGTTGCGTACGAAAAACAACTGCTGCGGTAATCTGAGCATTTTAGAGCATTTATTACACATTTATGTCAACATATGGCACCACAATACAACTTTCGATTTATGGTAAGTGCAAAGGTTTCTATCTTTTTACTGCTTATAATATACGTATCCCACAACGACAGAAGAGTTGGTTGTCATGGTTTACACTCGAGCCCTTCAAATCTAATTTCCTCATCCTTCATTGTAACCATTTCTGTCGAAAAGAGGTTTGGCTAGTTCGAAAAACGTGAGTAGTTTATGCGATCTAAAATTCAAAACATTAAAATTGAAACAAATGAGGAGCAAAATGTTGCAAATTTAAGAATGAATAAACCAAACCAATGATGCTAAAACATGCAAGCACAAGGCAGTATGGAGAAAATTATAAAGTAAACTGAAATATTGGGTAAACTACAGTCATGTTCCTTAAAGAAGCGAGAAAAAGTATTTCCATGGCAACTACAGAAGAAATTGATACATTTTTAGAACGTTTTTGATAAAAAAATTACAGAAAATAAAAGATAACAGCATGTTAGGTGAACACAAAAGAAATATCTGCCGCAGTTAAATATCGTTTTCTAAGAAAATGACGCAGGTAAACAAGCTATGGATAGAAGGTTATGTTTTTCCTCATTGCGAAGAGAAATATTCGTGTTCTGTAATTAGAAAACGCTGTGAAAATAGCGGAATTAGCATTTCTAAATATAAAATGAGCAATATTATTAATAATAAATGGAGAAATCGTCAAGCATTGCTTTTAACAGGAAAGAGAATACGAAATGAATATTCAAAGAAGTTCGTACTTTCACGACTCTTTCAAAAGTAAGGTCTCTGTTCTTAAAACGAAATCCACCGACACAAAGAGCAATCGTTAAGTCGTTAAAGATCTCTTTATCAAGGTAATAAACAAAGATTTGAATCTGAGAAAAAAAAATGTTTACCACCTTTTGCCTAGACACGTGGCTGAGCGCAGAACACGGTGTAGACTTCTTGATGAAAATCACTTAGCCTGAGACAGATGGAAATTTGTTGTGAATATTGATGAAGAATAGATCTACCTAAAGGACTGTAACAACAAGTTAGTAAAATCATGCCATGCATTGATTATGATACGATTTCCAACATACCAGAAATCATTACTCAAGTTATGAGTATAGTGGCTGTGGAATAAATCTCGCTCCTGTGCCCTGACCTTTGACCCCATTTCGATGATATTAAACAGAATTGGTTTAGTATACGTCCGGAACAACATACTAATGTTTTGTCTCAATAGAAGCATTTTTAGTCAAATTATGCGGATAATGGCTGTGGAATAAATCTCGCTGCTGTACCCTGACCTTTAACCCCATTTCTCCCATTTTCAATAGAGTTCGTCCCTAGGTTGTCCCCTACCACATACTAAAATTTCATTGAAATCGAACCATTTTTACGCGAGTTATCGTGTTGACAAAAAGACAGATGGACAAAGCTGGAGCATATACGCTTCTTCAACCTACGGTTTGAAAGCGTAAAAAAAGGTTGATTTACTATCACAAAAGAGCAGAAAAAGAATTGCAAACTTGATTCTAAGAATCCAAAGAAAGTTTCAGTACAGCATTCACGATTATTGCTGGTTTCTCGTGCAATGGGAAATTTAAGTTAAGAAAAGTTGAAAAGAATGTTAAAATTAATTCTACATGTTACCAAAATAATGTTTTTACTCATATATTTAAAGAGCAAATGCCATTCCTTTATGCACAGAGCTTTCGAAGAGTAGAACTCCATCAGGGTAAGGGTACCAGTCATACATCCAAATCTACCTTTCTATTTCTTGAAAAAATGAAAAAGGAGACTGGTATCAAGTCTATACCTTTTGCTCATATTCATTCAAAGTTCCTTGATGTGTGTCACCAAAGGACTATTGTGTCTTCGGACTGGTAAAAAGAGAGACCTAAACAATGATGACCTAAAGCAGACCTAAAGCAATGATTGGACTATGGAAAGCAATGGAAGAGGAGTGGAATAAAATAGCACTACCAATTTTAAAAAATGACCTGTTATCTTGGAAATCTAGATGTAGCGGTTCATAGTCCAGAGAAAGGGCAGGGCTATCAGATAGAATATTTAAGAACGAAATAATTTTATTTTAAACATTAATTATATTGCTGGAAAATCGTTCTAAAATATGTGACCTTCCTCTGTATTTCTTCTCCTTTATTAAAATTACTAGTGTATTTGGAATTTATTACAAGCTGATTTCGCCACACAAGCGTATTGATGACTAAAAGTTCTCTTATATGATTTCATGAATGATTTCAGTTATTATGTATAAGAATTTTTTATATACTAAAAGAAATTGCGGAATCATTGCCACAACTAATTGTTTGAAATGAACATAACCTAATTCAAGAGCAAATTTCTTAGTAAAGCTACCCATAATGCTTAATTTTCCATAAACGTAGAATCCGTAAGGATTTTGCCAGTTTATGTCGGTTTCACTATGTTCTATGCATCTTGTGTGAAAAGCGCAGTGAAAATCATGCTCATGAACAGCAAGCATTTTAAACCTATTTAAAATAAAGTATATTTTTATCTATGCACCTTTATTTTCAATTAAATTATGAACATGTTAGCCAAGAAAGCTAACACACTAATGAATTTGTTAGAAAATATTTCAACCGAAATCCTGCGAATGTTTCAAGAAAAAAAAGCTGATTTGGATTCAATGCAGTGTGCTATGAGGAAAAAGTAGAGTTATTTCCGCAATAACTTTTGAAATTGTCCGCAGGATTTGGGAATAACAATTATATTAAAGAGCAAAAACATTTTACGCAGCACTGTAAAATAAAATTTCAACTGGTTAATCTGAATGCAATGGCTGCGAATTGTAAAATACGTACATGTTTCAATTATGCTAAAACAGAATTAGAAAATGGGAATGTAAAAGTCACTATGAATATTTAAGAAAAACTATTCAAGCCTTCTATATATTATTTTCTGGTGTCCTTGCGTAATAAACAAAATTATCGCAAATTAAAGAATTTCTAAATTTAGCAGCGAAGTTTGTAAAATATGTGTTTAATCGTCGACAGTATGTAGTGATCTTTTGTTTTTGTTTTGTCTTTTTTACAACTCGACGAACAACACTTCTTCCATTGATCGGTTCGAAAACAAGATGAATTGTTCTCATTGCGTAGAGTTTGTGTGGTTGATAAATCAGAAAGCCAAAATTACGTTAAATAAGTTATTGAAGAACAGAATGGAATTTCTTCCAAATCTCACATTTTGTCGTGTTAGTTTTGAAAAAGCACGTCTATTGTTTTTGATGAAAAACGTTGCAGAAGAAGAATCTAAGAAAAAAAAGCGGATTTTTGAATTTAATGAGCAAATCTTTAGCAATTTGCAAGTGTAGTTAGCTAAACGAATAGTTTTGTATCAATTCTGTATTTGAGTTCTTTATTTTGA
The DNA here is from genome assembly GCA_039090855.1 of Macrothele yani. Classification (NCBI taxonomy): domain Eukaryota; kingdom Metazoa; phylum Arthropoda; class Arachnida; order Araneae; family Macrothelidae; genus Macrothele; species Macrothele yani. The sequence continues at coordinate 126,139,138 of CM076996.1, forward strand.
ACAAACTGCATAAAAACACACTTTAAAAGCAATTCAATTGCTTTGTTTTTTTGTAAGACATGCTTCATAACTTTCTTAATGTACCTGGATCGAAATTTTAAAAGCAGGTGAGACCAAATGCAGATTTAACTTCTCGGTACGACTCGTTGTGTTTTTATGGTCGGTTTATTAGTGATTAATGAGATGCTAATTCGTAACGAATCGGCATTGTTCTATTTTAAGTGAACATGCAACTGAAAATAAAGAATTTCGCTGAATTAAAAACAACGAAGCTTACTTGTGATTTGTCTCAAAATTATGTTCAGGTGGGACCACATACAGATTTAACTTCTCGGTACGGCTCGTTGTATTTTTATGGTCGGTTTATTAGTGATTAATGAGATGCTAATTCGTAACGAATCGGCATTGTTCTATTTTAAGTGAACATGCAACTGAAAATAAAGAATTTCGCTGAATTAAGAACAACAAAGCTTACTTGTGATTTGTCTCAAAATTATGTTACTTTGGTGAACCGTATTTCTGTATTGTTGTTGGTTGTGAGAAATTTCAGCTCGTGTGGAAACAAAAGGTGCATGCGGAAAAACTACTGAGATGAAAACAGAACTGCGTCAAACAGCTGACACAGGCAGGAGGCAAATATGGGAGCCCAGTAGATTGCGTGAGAGTATCGGAGTTAAGCCCACCTCCCAAAAGCAGCCCTTCTCCCCAGAGCTGCAGTATTGTGGAAGGAAGGCAAGTGTGGCATCCAACATGGCGTCGTCTGTAGCAGCTGTCATTGTCAGCGGCTAGAGAGAGCGAGAACAGAACGGTGGTTTCACTGCATTGGAGTCTCGTAACAAGGGAAGCCCCCGGTCGGTCCACGGAGGCCTTACTCGGGCTTCTGAGTCCAAATCCACACTCGGCAGGCGTCGCGTGCTGCTCAGGAGGAAAGCCTCTTGCAGACTAGCCGCCAAGCCGAACTACACTATGCACGGACAATATCTATCGATCTTAGACATCCACGATATCGAAAATTCGTCTGCTCTTTCGCCTTGTTTACCCTTGTTCGTCTCCGGCGACACACAAACTTTAGGGGAAATACCTTGCGATTCTCTGAGCTTCCCTAGATACGATCACTAATTTGATCACTTGTTCTCTTTGAGCTTTGAGTTTTGGGGCTTTGTTTGCTTACAAGGATTTCGAAGAAGACGTTTCTTAAAATCGTATTTACTAACAAAATAATGAGACACTTTAATTCTAATATACACCCCCCCCTCTCGTGAGGTATTCATCTTAGAAAAATACACAAAGCACATTAGCTTTCTATGCGAAGTATTCTCAAGGACAGTATTTCTCTAACACTAAACTACAAAAAAAAATCACGCGGGAAATGGTGTTTTAAATTACTGGTCGTCTATGAAAACACAAATTTGTCCGTGACCGATCCGCGACCCCTCGCTCCGGAGTAAGTTGCTCTCCCAACTAATCTACGCGGACGGAATGTATCGCTGCAGATTGTCGTCTTGACATGTGCCTTACCTCCGTAATACGTCATATCATCTCCCTCTTATCATTTTTTTATTTGCAGCGAAGAACTAATTTTTCATTAATTCTAGACAATGTGTGAAACAAACATTACACATTTTTCGAGGCCAGTACATACATTTTACGTTCGGTCGCCGATGTGAAAATACAACTTTTTCCGTGACGGAGAAAGAATCTGCGCCCCCTCACTCCGGAGTAAGTTGCTCTCCGAACTAAGCTACACGGACGGAATGTATCGCTGCAGATTTTTCGTCTTGAAATGTGCTTTACCGCCGTAGTACATCACACGTCTGAAATCTATTGGAATAGTGGAGCCGCCCCAGTAGTGCAGTGGTCTAAGCGATGGCTTCTGATCATTCGTCCAAAAGGGGTCCGGGTTCGAATCCCGGTGAGGCATGGATGTTGTGTTTGTCTTTCGGCACTGGTTCTCGCCCTTCCCTGGAACCAGTAGCCCTAAATTAGGGACGGGCGACTGCTTATAGCCCATTGAGTTGTTCACGGTGGTCGTTAAACCTCCATTCAAAAAAAAAAAAAAAAATAGTGGAAACCAAACGGTTGCGGAAATATTGCATACAGATGTCCTTTCCTGCCCTATACTAACTGATAGGAGGAGCCGCAAGTTAAAAATGAGAGCTATTGGATTCAGGCAAAATCAAGAGATATCATACCCCAAAACAACACAGCATCCACGTTTCAGCTCAAGTTTAGTCACTCGACGTGAAAGAACTGCGTCATGTCACCACCGACAAATTCAACATATCTTGCTGTCTCCAACGTTCCTTTCTTCTACAACACATGAGGAGTTTCTTACAAACGCATTAAGAAACCGTGCACTAACTACGTGAAGATAAATTATTTCATATCTCGCAACACTTTTTATATTTTACATTTAGACGTTATCTCGAAAATACGGAACTCTTAACACAAGTACATATCATACCAAATAGTCTCGCATTACGACTGGTAGAGTCAATCATAGTCGTGATTAGAGCAGAAAAAATGATATTCATTCTTTCCTTCGTGTTATGAAGATCTTTCAGAAAATTTTAAATAATAATCAGAATTACTTGCCTAAAAGTAAAAGGAATTTTTATTTTGGACATTTATGGGTCTACAAAGACTCCAAATGGCGGATCTTTACTGTTAAGCAATCTGAAAGATTCAAGCACATCTTGCGAAGGTTATATCATAAACATTTCGCAAAATGTTTCTCATAAACAATATTTTATGAGTGAATGCACTTAATTTTTCAATTTATTAAACTATAAAAGAAATTATCTGTAAATTATATTTTCTTCACGTAAGCTACATAGATTTGTTCGTCATTTTGATTTCTTTACCATTGCTAATTTGTCCCAATGACTTGTATGTAACATAAGCCAAATCTGTATGTATATAATGTAGTTTCTTTAATGGAGGCCTTGGCATTACGCACAGTAGGTGCTAATGTTTAAAAAAGGTGAAATTATTTTTCCAATGACGGAAATGTTTCCATTTGAAAAGGTGTTTGAAGTATTATATTTAAAAATTAGGAAAGAAAATAATATTGTTGCATTAAAAAAATCGTATTACTTTTTGCAAAAGGCCAATTATGGTAAGAAGGTACCCCGTACCTAAGCAAGAGCTTAAGAGGGTTTTATCAAAATGATCTATTATTTTATTATTTCTTGATGTTCGGCTTGTTGCAGAAGTTATCAAACCTGGATGAAAACACATATTTTGTGATTAGTGTGAGCCAGTGATGCTCTTATATATATATATATATATATGAAAATGCAAGTGCAAACGTTCGATCATCATTGTAGCACTGTTGCAATACTGAAGGGAAAATTCCTGAGGATTGGGACAATGCTACAATGATCTTGCTGCATAAAAAAGGTGACATTGAGGATCTCAGGAACTACAAGCCCATCAGCCTCCTTTCAGTGGATTATAAAATCTTCACTAAGGTTCTTTCACATCGCTTGAAGGTAGCACTAGACATGGCCCAACCAAGAGAACAAGCTGGATTCAGGAGTGGCTACAGCACTATAGATCATATCCATGTACTGAGAGAACTAACTGAAAGAACAAGAGAATATGAACTCCCATTATGCATGGCTTTTATTGACTATTAAAAGACCTTCGATTCTGTGAAACCATCAGCAGTAACAATGGCTTAGAAGTCTTGCGGTATTGAAGATGCATACATTAGCATTATTAATAACATCTATCAAACTAAAAGTGCAAAGGTTTGGATATTTGAGGATACAACACAAATAAGAATTGGAAAGGGAGTGAGACAAGGTGACACCATATCTCCCAAGCTCTTTAACGCTACATTGCAAAATGTCTTTAAATCATTGAACTGGGAAAACAAAGGGATAAAGATTAATGGAGACTACTTAACTCACCTTCGTTTGGCTGATGACGTAGTCATCTTTGCAACTACCCCTTCAGAGCTGCAGAGTATGATCCAAGAACTTGCTGACAAGAGTAAGGAAGTGGGATTAAAAATGAATTTTCATAAGACAAAAGTGATGTACAACGCTTTTACAAGAAACGAAGATTTGGCGATTGATGGAGAAAAGCTTGAGACAACCGATTCCTACATTTATCTTGGGCAGCAGATATCGAGTGAGGGTTACATTGATGAAGAAATTAATCCGCGTATAAAACTTGGATGGAGAGCTTTTGGAAGAAACGGTACAATTTTTAAGAGCAGTATGCCATTATGTCTCAAAAGAAAAGTGGTTAATCAATGCATCCTGCCAGTGCTTACGTATGGAGCCGAGACATGGACCTTAACTAAAAAAGACATACAAAGACTGCGGACAACTCAAAAAAGCATGGAGAGATGCATGCTTGGTGTAACCAGGAAAGATAAGAAGAGAAACTTGTTAATAAGGAAAATGACACGAGTGGACGACATCATGAACAGAGTGAAATCACTGAAATGGCAATGGGCTGGACATGTTGCCAGAAGAACGGACCACCGATGGACAACCGAAAATTTAGACTGGATTCCAAGGGACAGGAAAAAACCCAGAAGAAGACCCCATGAGAGATGGAAGAATGAAATTAGAAAGATGCTGGAGTGACATGGAGGAGACAGGCCCAAGACAGACAATTCATCCAGCAGTGGATTGATAATGTTTGATGATGATGATGATGATGATGATATATATATATATATATGTGTGTGTGTGTGTGTGTGTGTGTGTGTGTGTGTGTGTGTGAGTTTTAATTTTTATCGTGCATGTTTCTCATTTCAGGTAGGAAAGACTGGGTGTTTTGCTTGAAATAAAAAAAAAAAAATTAAATGGACGCCTTATTTTGGCCAATTTGAGCTTTACACACACATGAAACCTGAAGTTTGAGGTGTGGTCGGTGGTTGGGGACATCTTTACCTGATGACTGGTCCTCAGCCGCTGGCCACTTCATTGTTTGGGGATTTCTTTTGAAGTTCTATTGCGTCAGTCCGACGGTCTGGAACAAATTCGTAACGGATATGCCCTCGAAATTCCACCAGACTCAGCGCAGCACCTTGTGCTCAAAGATTCTACGTTTGGTAACAGGTTCAAGAAGCTGGCTCGGACCCAACCACTGCCGTTGTGTGTTAGGATTACGGAAGTATACCCACTTTTCATCGCACGTAACAATTCTCTTGATCAAACGTACATCGCGTTGTTTTTCTAGAAGTTTCGTGCACACTTCTACTCGGCGGTTTGCCTCAGCTGACGTAAGTTCGTGAGCGACAATGTGGCAGCTCCTGTAGTCCTTGTCGAGGTTCTGAAGGTGACGAACCACGGTGGTCTGTGATATGCCGAGCTCGCTTGATCATCTCCGAATGCTGGTTGCCGGATTTGCCTCGACGGTCTGGCGCACGGCCTCCGAATCCACGGTTCGCGGCCTACCTGACCCTGGCTGATCGTCGAGGTTTCTGTCACCGGACTGAAATTTCTTGAGCCATCTGGTTGCAGTGCTGTGATCCACGGAACCTTCCCCTTTCGCATCACAAATGTTTCGTGTTGCTTGAGCAGCGTTATGGCTGAGTTCAAACTCATAAAGCAAAATTTCCCTAATGAGACGGTTTTCAACTTTTAGGCGTCCTAACCACAGACAGAACGACGACATGCAATGTTGTCCACAGCAACGACTACCACTTTATATCACTTACGACTGACTGCAGTGCGCGACTTGAACTAGTTTAAACACGTGACATGCCCACCGCAGCACTTGCGTTTATGCAAATATTGCAAAACGTTCGACTCACCCTCTGTAGTAGTTAGAGTTTTACAAAACAATGTACATTTTGAAGTACAGAATATGTAATTGAAGTTTCTTGAAAGCGTCCTTATTAGATTACAAATAACTCAATGCGGCCTACCAACATGAAAAGGTTCACCACCTCTGGTGTAGGGTTTCCAGGGACCCCAAACTTACGATTGTTAATATTGACTGATGCAGTTCCTTCTTTGCTTACAAACTCTGTCAAAACTAAGTAACCCAACATATCAACATGCTAAAGCCCAATAATTAATACTGTATATTCAGTGCCTTCCTCGTCGTGTTTTATACTCTCAAATGATGATGCACCACTGACAAGCACTGCCAATATCCATTCACTATTGTATCATTTTCGAACTCAGGACTTTCAATAATAAACCATCAAAGAATGATTTGAGCTTGATAGAAGTATTGCATCAATGCTTTCCAATTAAACAACTGAGGAAATTTTGCACGTGACTATACTGGTTGTTAATTTCCTCCCTGAGAATTTCGAAAAATGCGTTGTTCTACAAAACCAACTTGAGACACTGTTGTCTGTTTCACCTCTGGATATGGTGAGCTTTCACTACTAAGCGACTTAAAATTTTATGTACAAGGGGTCGTTTTCGAAAGGGGGGGGGGGGGTAGATTAAATTTCTGTCTCCATGAGAAATATGTTGATACTACATCAACTAACACTTGTGACGAATACTTGTAATTTAAACTTCGCTTTGAGTTTATGTGTCCTTATGTAAATTTGGTTTCTCCTCGTTAAATATTTTCTAACTCAACGGCACGAAGTTCCTCCTGACGAGCTGGAAAAAGTTGGTCATCCTGACAGGTTAAAGAGAAATCAAGTGAAATAAATTTACAGATGTGAATCCGTTTATTGGTGTAAATATGACATGGATGTTAAGCCAGATAACATCCGAAAACTTGAAAATTTCGTCGTCCTGGAGCGGGAAACGGACACGCGTCTCCCGGATAGAACCCGAGTATGCTAACCACTACACCACCCAGAACGACCAAGTTTCAAGTTTCCGACTAATTTGAATATAACATCAGAGGATTCTCTGGTCGAAGCAACTGGCATTCATATATAGCAAACCTGTAGGTTTTTGAATTCCCGTGATTGCCCGGAGGCTCAGAATATCAATGAATAATATCAATGCATATGAAACACGGGATTACACCATTGTATAATATAAATTTGAAGATGTGAATCCGTTTATTGGTGTAAATATGACATGGATGTTATGCCAGATAATATCCGAAAACTAGAAAATTTTGTCGTCCTGGAGCGGGAATCGAACCCTCGTCTCTCGGATAGCGCCCGAGTATGCTACCCACTACACCACCCAGTAATTTGAATATAAAAATTTTCAAGTTTTCGGATATTATCTGATTTATCATCCATGTCATATTTACACCAATAAACGGATTCACATCTTCCAAATTTGTATTGTACAATGGTTTAATCCCATATTTCATATTCATTGATATTATTCATTAAATAAAGTGTTCTGAATAAGAGTTCAGAGCAATGCTGATATGAGCAAAGTGATTCTTGTACGCGCCATGGTGACATGAGCTGATTGTATTGGGTGAGCAGATTGTATCCACGTTTATTGTGAGATATCATTGATTGAGTTCTATTCAACGCATTGCGTTGCGAACGACTTGTTGATGACTAACTAGTAACGTTCTTGGATATTATTAAAGTGGAATTGAATTCTTGTAAGAAAAGTTTTGTTGTTATGGAACTCTGACCGTAATATTGGAAAGCGATATTCAGTGCCTAATTAAGATTTTCAACTACAACGAATAAATTGAAGAAAATGGGTATCAGAGTGAAGCTATTTCACTAACTTGAAGTTAGAATGACGATTTAAGCTTTAAGGAAAGCTAACGTCAAGTTCAGTTCTACAAATCCCAGTAATAACGCTTATTTTATAAACTGTCTATAGTTCTAAATTGAGAAAAGTTCGGGAAAGTGAATATTAAGAACATGTGCTTTTATGCAACTTCACCTTTTCCTTTTTCAGGGAAAATAAGTAAAAAAGCGTGACTCATGCTAGGTAGATGGCTAACCATGAAAAGTTCACAAAGCAAGAGCACAATTTTGGAAACGCCTCTTGAAACGTCAGGATATTCTTTCGATTTAATTTTATATGAAATCGACGTGTGCTATCTTGCCTCAGAAGTCTTCTTTTTTGTCTGCCATTGTGAAACTCTCTCCCCCACTAGAAAAAAAAACCGCATTAGTAATACGATTTCGTGCATTTTTATGTTTCTTCTTGTTTCCTGAAACTCAAAGATAGTTTTCACACTTTTTATCAGCGTTCATTCAGTCGTCACGACCGTGTTTACGGTAGTCATGGTGACCATTTTGACACATACATGAACTTGTAAAAGTCTATTACCTTGTGCAAGTAGTCGATCATTGCAGCGAAAGCAACCATTGTGTCTTAAGGCATATTTCACGCAGGTATCGCCTACCACTGTTCGGCATACTCTGGGCATAAAAAAATCGTAAAAGGCAAAAGATAAAAGAAACAAACTCGATATCGATCTTTAGTATTCTCGTTGGTCATTTACAACGGTAATGCGAGTATGCGCTTCTACCTGTTATGACATAATGATCTTTAATTCATCGGTGCTCTTGAATCGAATCTGCCGTTCGGGTTTTGTTTACAATTCACTGAAATTGTCTCTTTTGCAGTAAAGTAGGAAAAATAAGTTTTTTTATGAGTTACATAACTGGAGTATATGAACATCAGGAAAGTCAGGATATTTGACATTTAACATGAAAACTGCTTGCCAGTCAACAAACAGAATCGCGGCTAAAACTACAGAAAGTAAATAAAACTAGAGTCAGTATTAGTGTCCTGCTAGTTGAGCGTTTATTGTGCTTGCTTCTTATACTGCTGAGCCTGGTGCGAAACCTAGAAAAAAAGTGGATACTGAATTTGTCTCTACGTTTCTCATATTGGGGTTGACCTGTTAATCGTGTTTAGTTCGTCATGCTCCAGTTTATGTTTTAAAAATTAAATTTAATGTGGAAATATGAAGATTTACGAGACTTGTTTCAACTTAAAGATTTAGTTTAACACTTGCTCATAGAAGTCGCAAGCTGCAAGATTTCAAGTTTAACTTTGTATTTGTAATTGCCATTAACTAAATACTCTTAAGCATTGCGATGTACTACAGAGGTGAATCACGTGTCAAGACGACATATCTACAGCGGTACATTTCCGTCTGTGTAGCTCAGTTGGGAGATCAACTTACTCCGGAGTTCCAGCTCTGTGGAGCAGGAATGGAGATGTCAGAGATTTTAGGATTGGAAAACAATACCCATTTCAGACAGCAGCTGATATTAGGATTTGTATCGTACTCGGGACATGGCGTGAATGACGTCGAACTGAGGTGACGCACGAGTCAAATTGACAGTGAAGTAGCGATAAGCTTGCCGGCGTAGTTCAGTTGGAAGAGCAGCCACTGTGATGTAGGAAGACGTATCTTCAAATTGCACCACCTGCAAGGGTTTGTATGTTATAGATTGGAAAAGAGCTTACCAAAACACATACGTGCTTACTAAATAATGCAATAGTTATGAGGTAACGAAAGGTATTAAAACAAGGATGGGGCTTACTGAATCAACCAGACGTTTATTGAATGATGCCAATTGTCATGAGACACTGGTAGAGCCTTGACATCAGGCTAATCGTCCGAGTTGAGAGTGGAATGAAGAATGGGTGGGACGTTTGTCTTATAGTTCTGTTTCTGGACCTAGATTAGGGACGGGCGTCTCCCTCTAGCTTTAGATGCTGAAAGAGATCTTTAAACTTAGAAAAGGAGGAGAACACAACAAATAAGGTGCCTAGGATTTCACATAATTGCCATCATTCTATATCCCACGCCGGAAAAACTCCTGTGTTTTAGAGTAAAAAAAGTCATGTAACGCCGTTTTCACATTGTCCACATCATCGAAAGTTCGGAGAGCGAAGGCGTTCTGTAATGATCAAAAGAGGTGGTAGTCCGTAGGTGCCAGGTCAGGGGAATACGCCGGGTGAGGTAACACTTCCCAACCAAAGTCCAGTCATTTTTGCCAAGTGATTAAAGCAACATGCGGTCTGGCGTTATCATGATGAAGGATCCCGCCTTTGCGATTGACGAGTGCTGGCCGCTTCGATGTTAGTTGTTCTCGCAATCTGTCCAACTGTTGGCAGTAGAGGTCAGCATTTATCGTTTGGTTAAGTGCCAACTCCTCCCAGTGGGTTATTCCCTGGACCCCCCCAAAAAAAAATTTTTTTGGGGGGGGGGATACAGTCCTCCTTTTGAAGTCGATGGAGCAGGCTCCGCAGATTGGCACACAGTCCGTCGACGCTTTACATTACGGTACAGTACCCATTCCTCATCACCCGTTACAATTAGTCCCCAAAACGGTCCATTTCTGTGACGAGAAAGCAAAGAAACACAGGTACGGATTCTCTCTTCTCATTGCTTTGCATAAAGCTGGTGCGGAACCCAGTTATCGAACTTGGTGATGAACCCAAGCGCACGCATCCGTCTTTTGACTGTTGTTCTGTGTACCGACAACGTTTCCGCTAATTCCTGAACGGTTGCATGTGAGTAATTTGTTATGGCTTGATCCACATCCTCGCCAGAAACCACGCATGGATGTCCAAGACGTGGTTGATCTTTACAGCTTCTGTCTCCGTCCCGGAATTCCGAAACCAGCGGCGACATGTGCTATCATCAACTGCATCCTCCCCATACACTTGACATATGTTGGCTGCAGTACTGCCTTTATCGAACTAGTAAAGTAAACAATGTCTAATGTGCTCCTTATCGCATGCCATGTTACACCGTCCGTGATTTCCCTTACGAATGACTTACTCGGACAAACCTAGTGCCTCTATATGCTCTACTGCTCCACGCTTTATTGGCCGAAAATTCGGCATCGCAGCGTCATCTGTGACGTAACTACTCCGATCGCAATTTGTATCTATTGCAAAAACGGGTAGAACTTTTCACACACCCAATACCTTCTTATCACCGACATGGACAAATCGAAATGATCGTAAAGATTTCTAAACGAAATTGAACTGGACATAAAATTATGAAATATAGTTGAGATGGATTGAGGAGTGCAAAGATACTATTAGGGACTTCGCAGTCTATGTATGTCGTAGTAACTATCAAAAAATGTCTCATGATTATCTCAGAGTAGTGTATCCTAATTCGGAATTTTTCGGTAAAGATTAATCTGTTGCTTATTACAGACTACGGTGACCAAGAAAAATGTGCTTTAAATAACTTTTGTTAAGCCTACTTTATTCTAGGAGGTGCAAGTATCGTTGCAATAATCATGCAATGTTGAAATTCAGAATGTTCTAAACGCAGAAGTTACCTAAGATGATTATTTTTACCACTGATTGAGGACGTCACAGGGCAGCCCAAAAGTTTCATTACTGGACCTACAGAAACTGAATAATGGGAAGTAAGTTTTCTTAAGAGTTTGCTATTTGAGCGTTACTAACGTTAATTCTACAGCTTCTCCCAGTGCTTATCATTGGAAGCAACTATACAACTCAATTTTTGGTGCATCCAACTACTCCGTCTCCTTTTTTACGCTTTCCAGCCGTAGGTTGAAGAAGCGTATATGCTCCAGCTTTGTCCGTCTCTCTGTCTTTCTGTCTGTCTGTCCGTCCGCACGATAACTCGCGTAAAAATGGTTCGATTTTGATGCAATTTTACTATGTGGTAGGGGAAAACATGGGGACGAACCCTACTGAAAATGGGCGAAATGGGCTCAAAGGTCAGGACATAGGAGCGAGATCCGTTCCATCGCCTTTATGCGTCTTAACTTGACTAAAAATGCTTCTATTGAGACAAAACGTCAGTATGTTGTTCCGAAAGTACAGTGAACCAATTCTGTTGAATATCATCAAAATGAGATCAAAGGTAAAGGCACAGGAGCGAGATTTATTCCACAGCCATTATCCTCATAACTTGAGTAATAACTTGAGTAATGATTTCTGGTATGTTGGGAAACGTATCATAATTAATCAATGAATTGCATGATTTTGCTAACTTGTTTTTCTTTTTGTTGTTTCCCTCATTAAAAAATGTAGATATACGCTCTTTAACATTTAAAAAAAACCTCATTCGGTGTCATTCATAAACAGTCGCAATATCTTTAATATATTTTAATTTCATCAAGGCCGCCCCGGTGGCGCAGTGGTCTAAGCGTTGGCTTGTGACCATTCGTCCGTGAAGGGTCCGGGTTGGAATCCCTGTGAGGCATGAATTTTGTGCTTGTCTTACGTCACTGGCTTTCTCACTTCCCTAGAACCAGTGGATCTCAATTAGGGACGGGCGACTGCTTATAGCACATTCAGTTGCTCACGGTGGTGTTTAAACCTTCAGTAAAAAAAATAATTATTAAGCCTAAATCCATAAGCAATATATTTCATTTCTTCTCTTCTGTGGGTAGACTAGGAATAAATACGGCTTTGACGCTCCTATTTCTGAGATTTTCAGTTAAAATGGCGTTTCAAGAGTAAATTTCGCGCTAATGAATTGAAGCAACAGATTAATCGTTTCCAGTAGTAACGACAGCTCCTTATCGCATGCCATGTTACACCGTCCGTGATTTCCGTTACGAATGACTAACTCGGACAAACCTAGTGTCTCTATATGTGTACTGATGTGTCTCTATATGTGTACTCAGTGTACTGATTGTACGAACAGTACCCTGTGGTAAATAGCATAGCGTACCCCCGGCTGCTGCCACGGAAATTTTGAAGGGGTGTCCGGTGACTTTAAACTGCGCTCTCTTAGCTGAAAGCACGGAACTACTTGGAAACTCATAATAAGTATGTGACGTATATTCTAATTTAATATTCTTTTTTAGTTTCTTTCTCTACGTAAATTTGAGTTTGTTCTCCTTAGTATTTTTCAAACTTAACGTGATATCTTCTCTCTAGTAACAGCATGGTTGGCAACATCCTGAGGTCAGAACGAATGACGTGTGGATGTCTGAGATGAGAACTGAAAGATATATATACACTATATTGACAAAAGTCACCGGACATCTAGAAGAGAAACACAACATAGCATTTATTGACATACATTAGTACGGTGTGACCCTTCGCGACAGGCTTTCAACAAAGTGTTGGAACACAGCGATAGGTATGCGCTTCCATTCAGTACATAACGCAGCCGCTAACTGTTGTTTAGTAGTGGGCCTTGGTTCCAAACTTCTTATACGGAGCTCTAATTCATCCCATAGCTGTTCTATGTGATTAAGACCAGGGCTCTAAGCTGTCCAGTCCACACACGATACGGAATTATTCGTCAAACCACGCCGTAACAGTCCTTGCTTTATGGCTCGGTGTATTATCTTGCTGGTACCAAGAAGCCTCGGTTCCATAGTATTGCCATAGAGTTGGTAGGGCCAAATTGTCCAAAATATCGAGGTAGACATGCTGGTTAACAGGTTTGTCTACGATAACCATTGGGCCGGGACCATACCACGAAAAACACCCCCTCACGAGTACACTGCCAGCTCCAAACTTGATCGTACGAACAGTACACTGTGGTAAATAGCATAGCGTACCCTCGGCTGCTGCCATACCCACACATGGCCATCAGACTGATGGATCGTGTATCTCGATTCATCAGCCCATTGGACCTGTTTCCATTGTTATACGGTCCACGATAAATATTCTTTACACCATGCTAAACGACGAGTAGCATTCCGAGTGGAAAAGAAAGGCTTATGAGCAGCCGCACAACCACGGTAACCCATGGAATGTAGTTATCTGCGAATGGTACGTGTACATACCAAGGTTACAGCATTTTTACTGACTTGTACACTGAGGTCTTGTGCAGTACTCCGTCGATTAGCTGTAACGACTCTCCTGAGGCTTCGACGTCCTCTATCACTGATTTTCTTTGGTCTACCGGTACGTTTCGCTGCTTCAGGCACGCCACGTGTCTTCCACGTATTCAGTACATCCAAAACAGTTGACTTGGTTATGTTTAAACGCCTCTTGGTTTCTTTTATGGACAGCCCACTAATATAACACCCAACAATCTTTCCTTTTTCAAATCAGTTCAGCGACATTTTCATTCAACCTCACAGTGCGATATGATCGCGGTCAGCTGCAGGCTTGTTGTTGTGCCGTTTGCAGCTGTACCGTGCATCTAAACAACGCAGAGGATCCGTTCATTTGCTTTTGTACAGCTGTCCGGTGACTTTTGTCAATATAGTGTATACTGATTGAGCAGCAGCAGGTGTGTGGAGATGGTGGAAGTTAATGATAATTTTAAAAGAGACGTTGCTTAGTTAAAGTTGTGTTCATTTAAAGGCTGCGTTGTGTGCTGATATTTATGTATTTATCGTTAAGAGGTCTACCAATTAACGTTGTTTAGTTCTGAAGTTTGCTACTAATCTGATACGTTTAACTTTCGGCGATTAAGTGTTCTGTTCTGTTGGAATGTTACTGTTTAAGGATCTGTTGACAGAGAATAAAGGAATCAATCTGTAAGTAACCTTTTCTGAAGTGATTTTAATGACTCCGGATTCGCTTAAAAGTGAAGTTATTAAGAACTGATTTGTGTAGCGTTCAGCCAACGCTACACAAATCAGTTCTTATTAATTGTGTAATTGTAATATTCCACGAACATTACAATTACACAATTTCACTCATTGCGCTCATTGCTAAGCTTTTATCGTAGAATTCCAGATTTCTTTTCCCAGATGTTGAGGTACAGAGCATTCCTTTCTGTTTCCAGAAATGTTTTAAAATAACTTCGCTCACGAACAAGAAAGCGAGTCATAATTGGCAAAAGCAATGAAATTTGCTAAGCGCATGCTAATCGAAACTGCGTCCGTACTTAATTCTGTGCTATCGGTAATAAGAGTTCAGAACTGACACTGATCTGGCCCCGTGTAAGTTTATTTCAGATTCCTGTGCTTGAGTTCAAGCTGGCTGTTGCTAGAATTTGGATGTGATTTTTCGTATTAAATTGGCAGTTCTTTGTACCGGAAAATGTGCTAAATATGCTGCATATCGCCCGTCTTGCAGAGGAAAAGTGTTTGATAAAATGACGACGAATGAATTTGTTTCGCTTTGACGTAATGAATATGCTGTTATGTAGTTTTTGCATAGTATATTTTCCGTACAACTAATTATAGATTTACGTCCTGTCAAAGGATTCTGAGCACACAAATAATTACACGAGGGACGTTGGGAATCAAAAGTGAGTGCTCAGAGGTATTAGATGAATAATATACCTTAGCCCTTCAGTCGATCACGTGTATTTCAAAGACGTTTTGGAATGTAATGTAGCGTTCGAGCGGCTTATGAATTGAAATCAGAAGTGCTTGATTCAAAGGGCTTGTCTGATTTGATTGCCCACCCGCGATCTTATCTGTGGACTCCTCTAAAGGGCGTATTGATTTTAACTGAAAATAAACAGTATGAAATCGCTGGAATTCCAACACTTCCAAGCGCATTTCTCCATGTGCACATATATTAAGCGCTCAAAAGTAAATTTGCAAACGCGCTCACATCTGATAGTATGGGAAACTAATTTGAGAGATTTCAAAGCCTTCAATGAAGTTTCTACGCCCCCTCTAGGAACACGTATGCGGAGTGAAAAAAAACACAGTACAAAGTGGCAGATCAGAAAGTATACAAACTAGATTAGCATTTCGGATAAATTCAGGAATTATGTTTGCTACGTGAGTTCCGAAGATGGCTCTATGTATGACAAGAAGTGAGATCAAATTTCAGCCTATGTGCGTCCACATGGTTGGAGTTATAACACCAGATATTGGAAGCCGTCACCTGCGTGCGCAGTACACTGAGGGGCAGAAATCATGAGATACCTGCCTAGTAACGGGTAGGCCTATCTTTCCCGGGATAAAGGCAGTCACAGGAGGAAGCACTGAGCCCACAAGTCACGAAAGCGTTTCACAAGTCTCTCCAACCATGCTTACTGCACCGTTGTCCATAATTCTGTCACATTCCTGAGTGGAGGACACAAATTTCGAACGGACCTTTCCACAGCTTCTCGAATATTTTGCACAGAGTTCAAGTCCCGTGAACGGGGAGGTCATTCCACGGTGAGAATATCTGGGGAATATTCTTCTGACCATGTACTAGTCCCCACGGCTCTGTGGGAAAGCATATTGTCCTTCTGGAAGAGTCCATTGCCTTGTGGGTGCATGATGACCATGAACGGATGCAGATAGTCAGCAGGGATGACCATGAACGGATGCAGATAGTCAGCAGGGATGACCATGAACGGATGCAGATAGTCAGCAGGGATGACCATGAACGGATGCAGATAGTCAGCAGGGATGACCATGAACGGATGCAGATAGTCAGCAGGGATGACCACGTGGAATGGGCAGTTCGTAGATGCATCTAGACGGACCAGAGGTCCCAAGGTGTGCGAGTTGAACAAGCCCGAGGGATTACCCGAGCCTCCACCCGACTGAACAGATTCTTGTTAACATGCCGAGCCATCGCTTCATGCGGTTTCCGGCAGATTCACACAATCCCGTCTGCGAAAAATAACTGGAAACGGGACTCATCGGACGAAGAAACCTGTCTCCAATCGTCCAATGTTCAGTACCGATGTTCCTTTGCTCAGCTGAGGCGTACAGTCCGATTATGGGATGTTGGCAGTGAGACTCTGATAAATCGGTGGCTCTTATAATCTACTGTGGATAATGATCGTGGAGAAGTTTCTGATATCTCCCTTGTTGAAGTCTGCGGTGATTTTGTCACTATCCGGTTTGTGCAACCATGCGAGAGGGACGTAGAAGAGATATGTTCATCCATCCCTTTTCTCCGCCCACAGCGCTGTCCACGATGCGATGGTATTCCCAAAATGGCGTATTCAAGCTACAATTTTGATACTGTCAAATGGAGATACTGCAATTCCTGTGCCACCTCCGAGATAGAATGACCCATGAGTTGGGCACCCTATCATCCTTCTTTCAAACTTTTAGCTCACGAAGTTTATCCACGCTAATATATAATTGCCGTCTACGTGAATGCCGTGATATTTTCCTACCTATAAGCGGTGGATTCGTCTACTAAAGAGAGTGGTGACTACATCGCGTTGCTCAGGAACCAGGTATCCCATGATTTCTGTCCTCTTATATGTTCAGTGCAGAATAGCGCGGAACATATTTTCGGATGTTTTGCTCAGAATATCCACAACGAGTCTCTCATTTAACTCCTCATATTATATTCCAGCTTAGAGATGTCCTGAGGTTTAGTCCTTTGTAAAAGCTGCCAGTTTTGAAAACACCCATCGGCCAGATCATTATGACTATCCTTGTCTTCACGAGTGTTTGCGTCTCACATGAAGTAATCGTGATGTCACCGAACAGCGGAGCATATATTCTGCATAAACGGCTGGGAGAGAGTGTGCTAATTCTTCAATACTAAACCTACGCAATAGGGAAAGAGAAGCATTTGTTGGAGGCCCTGGAACAGCCGACACCATCGGTGGACGAGATGCTGGCCTGAGCATCTCAGCCACCGATATTGTTAGCTGTTCCAGGGCCGCCTTAGTGAAAGTGCAGCCAGAGTGATCCGAAGAGGGACACATTTCCACCCAACGTGACGCGAAGGGAAGACCACCATTGGTCAATAGACGAGGTAAAAGCCGGTGTCGTTCTGGACAAAAGAAGGTTAACAAGCCCTCAGTTAACGGCAGACTAGAACCAGGGCACACAGTCCAATCGACTGGAAAAGAGTAACGTGATGCGATGAGTCCAGGTTCAAGTTCCAACACCCCAATGGTCGGACAATATTCGACATCGCGTGGATAAAGAGCTGCAACCAGTCCAGCTTCACTGATATAGTCCAGTTGCAGAGGTATCTTGGTATAGAGATTGTTCTCGCCGATATAACTGGTTTCCATCGTCCTCAATGAACACCCTCTAGCCACCAAATCGTTCCTAGGCATTGTTTCGGATTAAGTTTTAGCGTACATGGCAACGGGGAATCGGGATCGCACTAGATTCTCGATAGAGTCCCACAAGCCTTGCACTTTGCAGTAATGGTTCGAGGATCACGTACAAGCATTTCATGTACTTCCCTGGTAGCCAAATGTTTCTGATTTGACACACATCGAGCAATCTTTTTTGGGGGTTTAGTGAACACCATGGGCAACTCTGAGCACTACAAGCAGTCTTCCGTTCCTAATTTAGGCTCACTGATTCCAGGAAAGGAAGATGGACACTGACAAGCCCACATAAGATAAGCCCACTAACCATGTCTCATCCAGGACTGGACCCGATGCCCCTATTTCTAGAAATCAAATCGGAAAATATCATTTTGAATGGAACTAAGGAAGTCCAAAATTATCCGTACATTTTCCGCTTTATCAGGAGCTCGATTTTCCCAAAAGATGGCGCAAACGTTTTTTGTATTTGTCAATATTCGTGTGTTTATAAACAAGTTAATAAAATTATGCAATGCTTTGATTGTGATACGCTTTCCAACATACCAGAAACCATTACTCAAGTTATTACTCAAGTCATGAGGATAATGCCTGTGGAATAAATCTCGTTCCTGTGCCCTGACCTTTGACCCCATTTCAATGATATTCAACAGAACTGATTCAGTATAACTCCGGAAAAATATGATAAAGTTTTGTCGCAATCGAAGTATTTTTACGTAAGTTATGACGCATAAGGGCAATGGAATAGACCCCGCTCCTATGTTCTGACCTTTAGCCCCAGTTCGCCCATTGTCAACAGAGTTTGTCCTCTGGTAAGCCCCTACCACATACTAAAATGTCGTCGAAATGGAATAATTTTTACGCAGGGTATGACGCATAAAGGAAATGGAATGGATCCCGCTCCTATGTCATGACCTTTGACCCCTTTTCACCCATTTTCAATATGGTTCGTTCCCAGGGGGTCCCCTACCACATACTAAAATTTCATCGAAATCGAATCATTTTTACACGATTTAGCGTGCAGACGGGCAAAGCTGGAGCATATACGCTTCTTCAACCTACGGTTGGAAAGCTTAAAAATGAATTAGAAAAGTAATTTTTCATCTCATGAACGCAAACATGTCCAAGGATTTTGATATAAGTATCAGCTTTATTCGGCACACAACTTTTTCACTATTATTTCTACATACTCACATATCATCAAGCTGTTCTCCTCGAAGAAAGCTCATCTGCCAGAATAAAGTTTATAACTGATTGTGCTAGATTGTTCTTACTGTTGATGTACCAAACGTCTCCATTTACAGCTATCTCGACATACAACTTGGGCTCCATAGAAATCCATCACACGTCTCACATAAGACCTTCTGTATTTCATGCTCATTATACTTTCTTCTGTAGATTTTCCTGCATCTGGTCATCTCATGATTTCCTCGGTTTTCCTCTACATTGCCTTTCTGCCACTTGCTCTGAACAGATTCTCTTAGTAAGCATCTCACCACTCATTCTTTCAACATGGCCAAATCACCCCAGAATATTTGTCTCCACCTTACTAACATCATTTTGCTTCACATTACACATCTGCAACATATCTTCGTTCTGCATATAACCAGAACGTGTCTTGCCGCAAATCTTCCGTAAGTAATGCATCTCTCCAACACACAAATAACTCCTATATTTCTTCTACAGTACCCAGGTTTTACTGACGACAATGAACAATTACACTTTCACACACAGCAATTCAGGGCCTTTCCGAGAACACACCAGTTCTGTGAAATTCTTCTAAGGCAGAAATGACTTAAGTATACATTTTGTCTTATCATAATATCAACATTAAATATATATTTTGATTTATGATGATATCGCTTCTTCAGGATGCTCTATTTGGACTGGGTCAGGTGTGTGTAACCTCGACTAAGATTCCTGAATTTTCCTGTCTCACTCATGCGATGCGATAAAAATTTCGAATGTTTCAGTGTATCTTCTCTGTTTCAAGCCGAAGGACTAGAAAATTCCCTCTGACTTTAACAGAGGTACTTTTGAACAATATTTCCCGCATATTACCTTAGTCTTCATGTACGCAAGTATTTTAAATACTAAGACTTGGAGTAACATACATCCCCCAAAAGGAAAATTCTCTCGTATGCTAAATACGAATACCTAATCCGAATAAAATGTGTTACCACATTCACCATTGGTATTTTACCAAATTTTGGTGTTCACAAAACATCTAAGACGAGTTTGAATAACTCTGACGTCTTATTTAGACGCAATTAAAATGATACATGTTTAGCAAATAATTCAAAGTTTATGGTAATGATGCACACACTTCCATAGCCTAATTTGAATAGTACTGTACATTTTAAATATCAGTTGAAATGATTGGCTAACCTTATCTTCTCTTAGCTCTCTATTTTGCTCTAATTTCACTTAGTTTTAGCCAAGTCCAGTCTATAATGTTTTATTTATACAGTAACTACTAGATAATAATTGCTCATATTTCAGTAGTTTTTTTTTTTGTGTTTATCTTTGATCGTAAGAACTACTGTTATCTATATGTAAAAATTAATGGCTCTTCTCAAGGCATTTAACTGATTGTTTTCGCGCTTCATTGAAGTCTTCAATGTTTTATATACAAGGAAATCACAGATTATTTCCAATGCAAAATTGGACTTTTTTTTTGTGTAATCGCGAGTACGTTAGGCGTCGTGGAACCTCCGAAAGAAGACGCGGAAACTCCTGTAGCAGCAGCGTTCGTGTTGGATAGTAAACTTTACAGAGAAACAATTTCTACAGGAGCAGTTACACTAAAACATCTAAGTCGCATTAAATCATTTCCCTGTTTCGCTTAACAATTCATCATTTTATGATTGAAGTGCATTATTTGTTTAGTTGAATTTAAGTTTTATTCCAAGATTATTTTCGGTTTGTCTAAACGATGCTTTGTTAGCTGTTTGACTTTTATTCGTTGGTGTTTATCTAAAGTTTGTTAGCTGACTTTGCTTATTTACAGTCGACTTCTTATATTTACATTTTCCCATGTTTTTCGTAGAGGTTTTGTATCTGAAGTAAATGCTCCAAGTCATTTAATGCTAAATAAATGAGCAAGAATTATATTGCAGTTTCTAAAACACGACACGTCGATTTCCATAGGAATTTGAATAGTACACAAATTACGGCCAAACTCAGCGATGCTTGCAAATAGTGATTTTCCTTCTGTGTACAACTGTAAGCTACTATCGTCTAAAGTTAGTGGGGATTTTTTTCTGTTGACCAGTCTGCGATGCACTAATGCAAGATTGAACTTGGTTAGATTTCCAATTGAAAGGTGACTATGTGAAGTATACTCCAATTTATAACTTTCCTTTTTAGTTTCTTTCTCTATGTAAATTTGAGTTTATTCTCTTTCACGTTTCTCAAACTTAACGAGAGATCTTCTCTCTCGCAAGATCTCACGTTAAGTTTGAGAAACGTGGTTGGCAACACCCTAAGGTCAGAACGTATGACGTGTGTATGTGTCCGATAAGAACTGAACGTTATATAGCGTTTGAGCAGCAGCAGTGTCGGGAGATGTTGGTAGTATGATGATATAATAGTTGCGGAAGTTGAAGTACTTGAAGTTGTGACTTCTTGACGTCTGCGTATTTAATTTTAGAGTTGGTGTTTTTGCTTCTCGTTAAGCGCTCTTTAACAAGTAATTGGATTTTTTCACTAATGGTTTTGAAGACGGAGTCCTGCTAAAGGAGTTTTTGCTGATTAAAGACTAATAGTAAGTAATATTTTCCGAAGTCATTTGAGTGACTCCTGATTCGCTTAGAAGTGAAGTTAGTAAGCACTGATTTCTGCAGTGTTCAGACAGCTATACTTAAGGTGGACGTCAAGTAAATTTGCTTCCTATACTTCCAATGGAAAAATTTTGTACACATTTCCTTCACAATTAGTGTGTTCCAAAGGATGAAAATTTGAACAACGATTAAAATAACTTCATATTATAACGTGGAATACTTAATATTTTCTAAAACGTAACCATAGTTATATTAAAAATCAATAACGTTTTCTTTGGTGGTGTTGAAACCAGAAAAAAGATGGCGCGACCTGTACTTTGATGACGTCAGTAGACAAAAAAAATGTTGGATTGCATAATTATGGTTATGTTTTAGAAAATATTAAGTATTCCAAGTTATAAAATGAAGCTATTTTAATCGATGTTCAAATTTTCATCCTTGGGAACGCATTAATTGTGAAGAAAATGTGTACAAAAGTTTTTCCATTGGAAGTATAAGGAAGCAAAATTGCTTGACGTCCACCTTAAGGTGGACGTCAAGCAATTTTGCTTCTTATACTTCCAATGGAAAAACTTTTGTACACATTTTCTTCACAATTAATGCGTTCCCAAGGATGAAAATTTGAACATCGATTAAAATAGCTTCATTTAATAACGTGGAACACTTGATATTTTCTAAAACATAACCATAATTATGTAATCCAACATTGTTTTGTCTATTGACGTCATCAAAGTACAGGTCGCGCCATCTGTTTTCTATTTTCAACACCACCAAAGGAAAAGTTACTGATTTTTAATATAATTATGGTTATGTTTTAGAAAATATTAAGTATTCCAAGTTATAATATGAATTTATTTTAATCGATGTTCAAATTTGCATCCTTGGGAACACACTAATTGTGAAGGAAATGTGTACAAAAGTTTTTTCATTGGAAGTATAGGAAGCAAAATTACTTGATGTCCACCTTAAACGAACATTATAGCTATCTTTAAATTTAAAGACACCGTGGCAGTCAGCCTGAGACCTGAATTCTTTTCAATTTAGTGCATGTTATCATAGTCTATATATTTAGAGAATGCAGTAACTCTACTTGATTTATTACTAGATATCGAATTACATGCACTAAAGCCCCAATACATATGCAAATATGCGCTTAAAATGTAAAATATACATTTATAATGTTTTTATTATTACGCTTATACTGAGGTATGGTTTTCAATTTCCTTCACGTTTTTCTCAGTGTGTAGGATTGTTTTTACATGCTGATGAATTTGGTAGTTTTTCTCGCAAGTGATATTTTTTTTCACAAATCGAAATATGCAATTTTCCCATTAGTAATAAAACCCTTACTACCGTTGAAAATTCATGCTTTGATTAACACTTCCTTACTTGATTGAAATTTCGGCATTTTAACCGCTAACTAGAGGGCCTAATTTGGCGAGCCCGGCCCGGACCAAGCCCGTGCGTTTAAGGCCCAGCCTGGCCTGGCCCGTTTCGAATATCAGACACTCGGCCAGGCCCGGCTCCTGATGTGCCATTTGGTGTTATTTTGTCTTTCTATTGTGTTTTATTAAAATGTGAAATTTAAATAATGGAATGAGATATGTCTCCCTTTCTCTGAACTAGTAAGCGGTAACTCTACAAAAGTCAATCACTATATAGATTAGGGACAGGAGAAAAAAT
Organism: Macrothele yani; assembly: GCA_039090855.1. Taxonomy (NCBI): domain Eukaryota; kingdom Metazoa; phylum Arthropoda; class Arachnida; order Araneae; family Macrothelidae; genus Macrothele; species Macrothele yani. The sequence continues at coordinate 126,162,378 of CM076996.1, forward strand.
CGATGTCGTCCCACTCTCTCTCATAAAAACTCACATACACACTCCACCCTACTGCAGAACCCCTCCCAGTCCCACACTCTAGACAACACACACACATTCGCTCGGGGTCTAATCCTTTTGTTGTCAACAGGCCCCAAAGTGGTTTCGCTATCTTAATACCTACAGATTGGTAAAACCACTGTGAGTGACTCTCCTTGCTTTTCTGATTACGGTCTGGGTTACGTGATGGAAGAAAGCAAAGCCAGCGAAACGGTTAAACACACCAGGAAATCGAGGAACACGCCTTTTTTTTTCTTTACGGTTGCTCTAAAAAGAATGGGTGGACTTGGCCCTGACTGGCCCTGACTGGCCCCGCCCGGCTGGGTTGTAAAAGTGTTTGGGAAAAAGCCCGGCCGGTCCCATTGCTTTGTTCTCTAAACTAAAAAAAAAAAAAAAAAACCCGACCCGACCCGCGGGCCTGGCATGGTGAGGCTCGGGCTTGGCGGGCCAGCTGAGCCCATGCAGACCTATACCATGAAAATATCAAAATTCATACGTTTATTTGGTATAAATATGACAGGGATGGTAAGTCAGATAATAGCCGAAAACTTGAAAATTTCATCGTCCTGGAGAGGGAATCGAATTCGCGTCTCCCATATAGCGCCCGGGTATGTCACATTTACACCAAAAACGGATTGTCATCTTCAAAATTTGTATTATATGGTGTAATCCCGTATTTCATTCATGATCAAAATTCATGCTATCAAAATTGCGCTTTCAAGAACTCTCAATTATTCCCAGATCAAACATGACGTACCATAGCGCAAAAGCCAAAATTTTCGGGTGATAGGATCTGAATACACATCTTCTTTATTCGGAGTCGGATATTCCACAGCTTGAACTACACCGACGAAGGCTTATCGCTGCCGTTTTTTTGTCATACGCGTCACCTCTGAGGGAGGTGCGTCACAGCACGTAACCAGAGACCTTATACGTTGATTTAACGTGGCTAACTAACATATGGTATGACGAGATCATTAGGTATGAAAATGAGTTCACAAAATTAAATGTAGCCATACTGCGTTTGTACTCAGCTCTTTATGAATTTCGACTTAAATTCTATGAAAATTAGAAACGAAATTTCAGTCAGGAGGGTCAAAAGTCAAGGCAAGCCTACCGGTACAGGATATTTCTGATGCCGCGTTTCTTGCTGCCAAGTGTGGCAAAAGGTAGTTTATTTTTCATTCTCGTGGTTTCAGTGGATGTTCGATAGTTCGATCTACCGACAAGCTTAGAAGTTCTTTGAATTTGAGATATTGCTTGATTTTCAGGGCTCGGAAGATTAATGCCTGTTTTTCTTTCTTTTTCTAAACTGAACATGTGAAGTAAGCGTACGTTAAAAGATCAATTAAACTGTAAAACTGCTTTGCTTGAAATAAGCATTTTTGCCAGTAATTGGTGCGTTGTTTATGCTTTTATATGCACTAACGTCAAAAATGGCTAAAATTGCAAGTGCAAATATGCAATTGCATATAATCCAATGCTTATTATGCACACTCATTGTATTATTTTCTGAGAATATTAGTTGCAATCTGAATTTTACGCGGATCTTTTATTTTATTGCATTTGCAACTTAGTAAAATAGAAGCCGGCAGGAATTTCATGAAACGCAAAATTACACATAGAATTTTTCATTTAATATCCTTACTTTGTAATTAATAACAAGGAAATGTTCACCAATGGCACTTAAATCAGTATAACTATACTATGTGACGTATATTAAAAAATGACTTTCATTTTTATTTCCATTTCCTATGTAAATTTGAGATATATGTATTTTTTTGCTTAGGTATCTTCTTTATAGAATGAGTTTGTTCTCCTTTATACTTTCCAAACTTAACGTGATATCTTCTCTCTCACAAGAATGAGGTCAGAGAAAGTGACGTATGAATGTGATAAGAACGATAGATAAAAAGGACGATACGGAAGTTGCTCGGTGGATGTGTGTGTGTGGATGCTCGATCGTTGAGATAAATGTGAAGTTTACCTGCTGTGGTATATGTTGGATCTACTGAAAGAGTGCTGGACCAATAAAAGGTTATCGTAAGTTTACTTCTGTTTATGTTTCGTCTGGCCGTAAACTATTGCACCGTATTCTTATTTAGGTCAATATTCCTAAGTCATGGTTTAGACATAGCGTAACACCAATCTCGCACACGAAACAGGCTTACGTTATAACTAGTAATCCGAATTCTTGGCATAATATATAAATCAAAGTTTCCAAACTTTCGCACATCAACCAGATGGCGTTTTCAAGGAAGGTAGACCGCTAACTGCAAACTGGATAATGGAACACTTCAACAATTTGAACGTGGTGACTTGACTAGACAATAAATGAATAGGCGCAAATGTGATCAGTCATTCAAAGAAACGAGGTCACGTTGGTTGGGCACGCGGTACCGTGGAAGAAAACGTAGCATTATTTGAAGAATTGATTCCAAATGTGTGGCAACTCAAGAGAGAGGCTAACATTGCAAGCCTCGCTGCTGGTCGAGATTTCTAAGGCTTTGCGAATGGCAGTAGATTTGGGTGTGTAGTATGAAGCTAATTTCTTTATATCATTCCACATAGGATCAGCGGACTTGAACTTGGCCTCTATTGATAGGGCAGTGGTTATTTTATCGTCTTTTGTATCCCTTTTATGTTCATTGATTCTAATTCCGAACGAAGTTTTGGTCATTCCGATGTAGTATCGCCTGGAGCCGTCCGGATTTTGTAGTGGGATGATATTGTGTAGGGGCAAAGAGGTTAGAATAGATGGAGTAAGAGTGACGTCACAAACTTGAAGCACTTTGAGCACACGACTTTAATTCTCACTCGTCTCACCAATATGGCGGCTGAGGCTGTGATTGGCAGTGACGTCATGATCGTGACGTTTCGGTGGCTTCGCTATGATAAGACGAGGGGAACAACTGGCCTTTACACCATCTATTGTAACCTTCTTGTGTAGGTGTTGTAACGACTACCATGAGCAACTGTAAGTTCTGTAAACCTCACCCGTATGTAATTTTGAGCCACTAGTTCCAAAGAGGGGAGACGCCATCGCCGTAAGTCCATGCTTCATCAAAGACGCAAATACACGCATAGTTCGGCCGACTGCTCAGAAACCTACGCCTCTGACCACTCGACCACCGGTACGGCTACTGTTCAGCGCACCTGCAGTAAAGAAAAGAAATGGGAATTATTAAGTGTAGTAGGTGGTTTTTTAACGCGTAAGATGTTTCTTATACTTAATGTAACGAAATATTGTCCTTTTTGAACTGGACAATGACTGGATCGATATTTTTTTTTTTTTTTTTTTTTTGGGAGTTCAACAACCACCGGGAGCGACTCAGTGGGCTATAAGCAGTCATCCATTTCTAATTTAGGGCCACTGGCTCCAAGGAAGGGAGATAGCCAGTGCCGTAAGGCAAACACACCACCCATGCCTCATCCAGGACTCCACGCAGGGCTCACTCGGACGAATAGTCGAAAGCCAGCGCTTAAATCCTGCGCTACTGGGATGGCGATATTTGCATTCATGAATGTTTAAAATAACACTTGAGGTTTAGCTTAAAAAAAAAAAAGTAATATTTTAATTTGGGCATGTTGTAGAATGATGCCACAGAAGCTATGACAAAATATTTTCTGCAGTAATTGTTATAGAGTTATTTGCAATTTGTACGCTTGAGAACCCTACTTAAGATTTCTGGAATACTACGTCTTCTTATTTACACTCTCTAAGTGAAACGAAGTCACTCAAATAAGTTTCAAAAAGACTTACTGTTTACTTTTTTATTCCATCAAGTAAGTACTTGTTCGAACATTCCAAAATACGTCGTGAAAACACAAGTTTGTCCGCGACGGGCGTCGAAGTCGTGTCCCCTCACTCTGGAGTAAGTCGCTCTTCCAACAGAGCTACGCGCACAGAATGTCTCGCTGCAGATTTGTCGCCTTGACACATGCTTTCAGCTTTTATAGTACGTCACATCATCTCCTTCTTAATTTTGTTTTTGTTTTTGAAGCGAAGTAGGAATTTTCATTAATTCCAAACAATGTGTGGAACAAACATCACACATTTTTCGAAGAACCCAAAGGCCAGTGGATCCATTTTCGACAATCGGGCGCCAATGTGAAAACACAAATTTGTCCGCGACGGACATCGAAGCCATGTCCCCTCACTCCGGGGTAAGTCGCTCTCCCAACTGAGCTACGCGGGCAGAATGTTTCTCTGCAGATTTGTCGTCTTGACACATGTTTTCACCTCTGTAGTACGTCACAACGTGAGAAACGAATCACAATAGTATTAATTTTTCAACCCTGATTAACGTAAGTTAGTAATCAGAAAAATGGATAACTGCAAACACTAAATATACAGGAATACAAATCGAATAAGCAAACTTCAAATAAACACAGCTTCATCTTAACACAGCTTCCACCGCCTTACTTTGGCTGCTGCTTCAACATTATGTACATCTAGTTCTTACCTGTCACGGCTAATCACTAATGATTCAGCTGGACTTGAACCCAGAAGTTTTAGGCACCGAGCCTAGAAGGCAACCTCCTTCCAATAAGGCCTTTCATGAAGCAGATAATCGAGCAGTTAGATACTCCGCAATCAGAATGAATATTCAGTTGCCGCCCCGGTGGCGCAGTGGTCTAAGCGATGGCTTCTGATCATTCGTCCGAAATGGATCCAGGTCCGAATCCCGGTGAGGCATGGATGTTATGTGTGTGTTTTATGGCACTGGCTTTCTCTCTTCCCTGGTACCGGTAACCATAAATTAGGGACGGGCGACTGCTTATAGCCCATTGAGTTGCTCGCGGTGGTCGTTAAACCTCCAACCAAAAAAAATATTCAGTCTTAAATTTATAGCAATCTCACTACGCTAAAAAAAGTTAGTAAAATCATGCAATGCATTGATTATGATACGCTTTCCAATATATCATAATTCATTACTCAAGTTATGAGGTTAATGACTGTGGAATAAATCTCACTCCTGTGTCCTGACTTTTGACCCCATTTCGAAGATATTAAACAGAACTGGTTCAGTATACCTCCGGAACAACATACTAAAGTTTTGTCGCAATCGAAGCATTTTAGTCAAGTTATGAGGATAATGGCTGTGGAATAAATCTCGCTTGTGTGCCCTGACCTTTGACCCCATTTCGATGATATTCAACAGAACCGGTTCAGTATACCTCCGGAACAAGATGATAAAGTTTGTCGCAATCGAAACATTTGTACGTACGTTATGACGCATAAAGGCAATGGAATAGATCCAGAGCCTGTGTCCTGACCTTTGACCTCATTTCGTCCGTTTTCAATAGGGTTCGTCCCCAGGTGATCCCCTACCACATACTAAAATTTCATCGAAATCGAATCATTTTTGCACGAGTTATCGTGCGGGCGGACAAAGCTGGAGCACATGCTCTTCTTCAACCTACGGTTGGAAAGCGTAAATAAAAAGGAAGTTGAAACTGAAAGTTTTTGGTTAGTTGGTCAACCCAAAGTTAATTTGCATAATTTGATTAAAAGGGGTAAGCAACTCGTACTGTAAACCGTTTCCTTCGATGTGCAACTGTGTCTTGCATGGAAGTGCTTTGTGGCTTAATAATATTATAAACAAGTTAGTAAAATCATGCAATGCATTGATTATGATACGCTTTCCAACATACCAGAAATCATTACTCAAGTTATGAGGATAATGGCTGTGGAATAAATCTCGCTCCTGTACCCTGACCGTTGACCCCATTTCGATAATATTCAACAGAACCGGTTCAGTGTACCTCCGGAACAACATGATAAAGTTTTGTCGCAATCGAAGCATTTTTACGTACGTTATGACGCATAAGAGGAATGCAATGGATCCTACTCCTATGTCCTGACCCTTGACCCCATTTCGCCCATTTTCAATAGTGTTTGTCCCCAGAAGGTCCCGTACTACATTTTAAAATTTCATCAAAATCCAACCATTTTTACGCACATTATGACGCATAAGAGCAATGGAATGGATCCGGCTCTTATGTCCTGACCTTTGACCCGATTTGGCCCATTTTTAATAGGGTTCGTCCCCAGGTGGTCCCCTATCACATACTGTAATTTCATTGAAATAGAACCGTTTTTACGCGAGTTATCGTGCGGACGGACAGACAAACAGACGGACAGACAGACAAACGGATGGACAAAGTTAGAGCATATACGCTTCTTCAACCTACGGTTGGAAAGCGTAAAAAAAGTAAGAATACGCAAAGAAAGAGCTCTTTTTTCAGTCTGATTCGTGTTTGGTGCCTTGTGCAAGACATGTAGACTTGCACTAACTACACCTGCTGCAAAAGCTTTCCAGATGCGACTATTTCAGCTATTCAGCGAAACATAACTTTTTTTTTTGTAATGTGGCTCTAGCAAGAGGGGCTATCATGATAATTAACACAGCAATCGGACATCTCTGAATTGACTGTATTTACTGTTCTTCACGTAATATCAATAACATGAGAAAACTTGAAAGTTTCATCACTCTGGAGCGGGAATCGAAACCGCATCTCCCGATTACTGTTCGGGTATGCTACCATTATACCACCCCGGACGAGAGAGTCACAAGTATCTGAATGTTAAGAACATTGGAAAGTAGTCCGGCGCATTCTTAATCGAAGCAACTGTGCTGCCGTCTAGCATTGTAAATAATCGGAAGAATGCGGTTTCAATTCTAGCTGCAGGGCGATGAGATTTTCAAGTTTTCTGATGTGACTGATATTACGTGAAGAACGGTAAATACAGTCAATTCAGAGATGTCTCATTGTTGTGTTAATTATCATGACGTATTTTCCACGTATTATGAGAGGAATATTTCTTCCACATTATGTAAGAGGGGAGTATAGTGCTAAATAAAAATATTCATACAGGCCACCTAGCCGGAAAACTGTAAACCCGAAAAATCGAAAAGTACGGGAATTATACATTATAAATTACAACCAGAGATATCTAGTGTTATATCCAAGAACAAATTAATAGACGCATAAAACTTCCTTGGAGTGCACTTGGAAGAAACAGTGCAATTTTACCATTATAACTTCAAAGAAAAGTGTTTGATCAGTGTGTTCTTCCAGTTCTTATTTGTGTATCAGAGAGGTGTAACGTAGTACAGAAGCAAAGCACGTGTCAAGACGACAAATCTGCAGTCATACTTTTCAAATAATAAAGAACGCTCCAAAGGCCTTAACTAAACAAGTTAGTAAAATCATGCAATGCATTGATTATGATACGCTTTCCAACAGACCAGAAATCATTACTCAAGTTATGAGGATAATAGATTTGGAATAAATCTCGCTCCTGTGTCCTGATCTTTGACCCCATTTCGATAATATTCAACAGAACCGGTTCAGTATACCTCCGGAACAACATACTAAAGCTTTGTCGCAATAGAAGCATTTTTACGTAAGTTATGACGCATAAGGGCAATGGAATGGATCCCACTGCTATGCCTTGACCTTTGACCCCATTTCGTCCACTTTCAATAGGATTCGTTCACAGGTGGTGTCCTACGACTTACTAAACTTTCATCGACATCGAACCATTTTTACGCACGTTATAACGCATAAGGACAATGGAATGGATCCCGCTACTATGTCGTGACCTTTGACCCCATTCCTTCCATTTTTCAACAGGGTTCGTCCCCAGGTGATCTCCTACCACATACTAAAATTTCATCGAAATCGAATCATTTTTACGCGAGTTATCGTGCGGACGGACAGACGGACAAAGCTGGTGCATATACGCTTCTTCAACCTACGGTTGGAAAGCGTAAAAAGACATGCAGAGGCTTCTGATAACTAAAAGAAGAATAGAGAGATGCATGCTTTGTGTAACCAACAGGGAAAGGAAAAGAAACTGATGGATCAGGGAAATGACAAGAGTAGATGACGTCATGATCTAAGTAAAGATTCTCAAGTGGATGCATTTCTAGACCTTCGTTGGACCACTGAAATACTTGATTAGATATCAAGGAACAGGAAAAGACACAGAAGAATACCACGTAGAATTAGGGTGGATGAAATTAGAAAACATGCCGAAGTGATACCGGAGGAAATTGCTCAAAACAGATAGATGTGGAAGAGACTTGGGGAGACCTTCATCCAGCAGTCGGTTCAGAATGTTTGATGACGATGATCAACCATTAATAGACTCTTCCTAAGCCGATCTATAAAAAGCTGAGATAAGGGGAGAAATAAAATTGTAAGCGTGCTCTAAAAAGTTTACATCACGAGAAGTAAAAGTATGTGGAAACGTTCGATATGGCTGCAGTTATCGATCGCAAAAATAATTTTTTGAAATCTGGATTTTAGAAGCCGTGATCCTGGGCCAAGTATGATTACGCCTGCTAATGAAAATCTGGGAAGCACAAAATGAAAATTCTTTTCATTGAGTAACCGAAACTTTCGTCGAAGTTTCGGCTACTCAATGAAAAGAATTTTTCCAAGCCGACTTCTGAAATATATGCGAAAGCAGTTGTACACCACTTATGTGAAAAGTTTTGCATACAGTAATTTGAAAATGATTGATTATTTTTTCTCATAGCATTGCCTAATATCAAATGAATTGTTTAAATCCGACTTGCAGATGGAAGCACCAATACGACATTTCCAGGGAGGCTACAACCACGTCTTTAGCTCGCACAGTAACCCTCAACCAATTTACTCCTTGTTGGAACGAGGTCTCTTATCTCGCCTACACCAAATACAGGAAAGACACCTTGTTTACGGAAGCACTTTTTATTGTGTGGTATAACAAATTATGCTGTAACGATGAACTCTCTTATGCCCTTTAACCTGGCAACGTCTTATACGTTCACTTGAACCTCCATTGTTAATATGATTTCAATGTTAACCTAAAAATTTATGTTTATTCACATGCACATTGTTGTCACCATGGCGACATCACGTGACTATTACAAAGCATAAAAGTTGTCGCCGCACCACGTGTATCCACAGTTGGCTTGACAATGGGCACCAAGGGGTGACCCGAAAGATCTCGCCTCATGTAATTTTATCATTTTAACTGTAACATACTGGTTTTAATTGTAGTAAATCTTTCACTTCATCTTGCAACTAGTATTTTGTGGTTTTAATGAAGTTTTGTCGTGTTTTAGACAGCATTACAACCTATTATATTTGTGAGATGGAAGCTATAAATGTATGCAGACGAACCGACAGCAAAATAATACTCTGCTAAAGATCTCCGTTTTTTATGTACACGTCTATATACATACAAACACATAGTCAAAAGTGTAGCATTTATTCGCAAAATATCAGCTCGTGGTGGCTAAATTCGTTGTATACGTAGTTTAACCAACAATGTAGGAGGATGTGTGTATCGTTCAACAGTCCAAGTAGCAGACAAATATGTTGGTTAAATTATTTGGGGGGGGGGGTGACGATTACCATGGATAACTCGATGGGCTATAAGCAGTCACTCATCCCCAATTTAGGGTCACTGGTTCTAGAGAAGAGAGAGAGCCAGTGCCATAATATAAACACAACACCCATGCCTCACGGGATTCGAACCCACACCTATCTCGGACGAACGGTCAGAAGCCTAAGATTAGATTATATATTGCCTGCCGGAACGGCAATATGCATTACATGAGTACGTACAGTATATGTACAGTATACTCTTTAATTTTCTATTGGAAATCTATTGAGAATTCGGAACAACTGTTTTCATGAATGAAAAACCAGAATGGCGTGGGCATTAAAACTAGGGTTGAAATCATGAGCCGGTGAACGGCATGTGCATTTTGTTGCGTTGTGACACACTGTCAAAGCAGTATGCTTTTATGAAGTGTTTTGCATTCTAATTTTACCGGGGGGGGAGAGTGCGCTGACAGTTACATTACCCAATTCGTCGCCCTTTGATTGAGAAGACAGTGAATGGAACTGGCTGAACTGTGTGAACAACGGAGTGAGTTGGTCTGACAGAGGATGATAGCTTAAGTTGGGATCGATTCAGAAAATAAGAAATTATGTCTGACTAGTTAAAGAGTTTGGTAAATGAAAAATTGCTTTGAGCTAATTTATACTAGACTAGCACTCATGATCCTTCTCCGAACGGTGAATCTATAAGATAATAAAAGGAAAGGAAAATTAATTAAGGGAAAGAAAAGTAATTTAAGATCATTAACTGTTTTACGATTCAGTACAGAGGTCAATGGATACGGTTTGACTTAAAACAGAGAAGGCTTCCGCTCCCCTTAATTTTAAATAAAAATTTCACTGAATTTTTACAGCATTTAAACGTTTCTGGCATAATTATCTTTAAACCTATCAGCATTTTGAACAGTATAGCTAAGCCACCCTTTTGAAGTTTTTGGTTTTCGGACTTTTTAGGTGTAGAAGTGGTACAAAAATTCAAGCAGGCAATATTCCAAAGCCACCGTTTTGATTTCTTTGGTTTTCGGACCTTTCTAGGTATACGGACCTTAAGGCCTATCAGCATGTCGATTTTCAGATCTCTGTGTCATTTAGAAGTGGTCGAGCAATTCGCTAAAAATTCAAGCAGACAGTCCATTTTGAGTTTTGTTTGGTTTTCGGACTTTTCTAGGTATACAGGCATTAAGACCTATCAGCATACCAATTTTCAGATCTCTATGTTATTTAGATGTCGTCGAACAATTCGCGCACGGAAGCACTCCCGTTTTGCTTTATATATAGACATAACCAACTCTTGAAACCGAATAAAACTTTTCTTTTGGTGAAAATAAATTTCGAGCTCCATATATTTATAATTTTATAAACGACAAATATTAAATCCTAGCAGTTTGGGTAATCTTTGGAAAGTTCAAGTACTTTTCAGTGCAAAATTTATGATATACTTGACCAATCATTTCAAAAACGTAACTATATTATATATTGATTTTACGCATTTTTGTAAAGCGAAGAAGATAATTCAGATGGTGTCATTAATATCGAAATTAATATTAGCGATTTTATCGGAACATGGAAAATATGTTTTTCTTTTGGATGGGAAAACTTGGTGATTTGTATCTTCATCAAAATTAATTGCAATATAGATATTGTGGATGTATGAGGATAGAGGATATGAGAAATCATGATACGATAAAATGAAGGATTTAGAAAATAGCAAGGATTTTAATTAACATTTATACTTGCGAAGGAATGAACGAATACTAAATTTGGAAATTCACTTTTTTCTGTTTGAAATAATGGTGATCGAACACACCTGACGTTAGCGGTTTAATTATTTACTTCTTTTCAGAAAGATCGCCATACAGTATGCTTTTTGTTGTTTTCCGTGTCCTCCATTCGTATCCAGGAAGTCCCTTTACAAGCTGTCTTCCACTGAGATCCAAGAGATTGCAAAGAAGCAACATTTACAGGCGAAGATGTCTCCAACGCCACAAGCGCGTAGTGACTTGGATTACGATTTGCGCTGTCTTTAATAAATGTAAGAAGCATAGAGAGCGAAGAAAATAATTAGTTCCACAAGCAAAAGAAACAACAAAACTAAAAGGAACATAACTTTTTGAAAATCGTTTATTAAGATGAACCAGTGTGATTATTATGCGAAGCCGAAGCTACATCGGATCGGATTCGGTTGATGACTTGTAACAAGAAGCTAATAAAATATGCATAATAAGTAATCTTGTTTTAAAAAAATAACCACTAATGGAGAACGACACCGAGCTAACCGTGTGACCAACTGTTTAGTTTTTTCTACTTTAACGCTTTATTGATATATCTTGAACCTTACGGCATTGTCTTTTTTCTATTTCTGACTCTTCCTGTGTTTGGCGTTCCGTGACTACATCTGTTCTGGTTCACCACATTCTGCAATGGGCTGTTTACTATTTGCTTCTATCATCTGCACATACAAAATTAAATTTGAAAGTGCGCAAGCCCTGCGTGTACTACGTTGAGAAATTCGGAATATACAATAAAAATAAATCAAAGCACGATTCTTTAAGGGGTGTTAAATCCCTGAACGAAATTTTCAACTTTTGTTTGATTTAAGAGAGAAAGACACTCTGGGTCAACGACAACAGAAACGCACGTTGGGCAAAAAACAGAGGAAGACTGACATCAAAGGCAAATGCTTCATTGTTTTTGTAGCGTTCTTTGAAATTTCAGGAAATCCAGTCTACGAAGTAGCATATGGAATCGAGCTCAATGTTTCTCATTAATCAGTAGTGTAAGTGTTTCTTCTAGCTAGGACAAATGACAAACAAATGGCACATTTATATCAACTCTTAAAGCATTATTTAGTGCTTATGCACATTTCGATGAACTGAAACCCTTCGATTATTATTCTAGAGCTCATTTTAGAATGTTACCTTATTTTTCGGTTAGTAAAGCATAGATTTTTGACGTCTAAAATGTAAACGTTTCGTACTATGTGTTTTATTTAAGGCGCGAGTCAGATGTACATTTTTAGATGATTAATAAACTGTAACTTTTCGTACTCTACATTTTGTATTAAGGCGTACGCTGTCGAGTGCAAAAAATTATATTAAATGTAAAATAACTCAATATGTGAATACATAAAACAAAGAAAGAGATAGTGAGGGAAAAGCGAAAAGATATTCTTTATGGAAACTTTTTTTTTTTCAGATGGCTTGTAATTTTTTTTGTGTGCGAGTTGTTTAAGTTTAAAAGTAAATCGCTAAAAAACATTGTTCCGAAGAGTGATGCTAAAGGAAAAAATACGTTTTCAAATATTCCTCTGAACAGTATTTTCACGTCATACATGATCGAGAATAAATATTTTCTAATTTCATCTTTATGACTTTAAGAATCTGTTGTTTTGAATTCAGATTCATAATAAAGTTATTTCGAAAAATGAAACGTGCTCATTCCTTTTATATCAAAGATAAATTCCATCTGTAGATTTCATTTTATTTTGAATTCACTGTAACGTAATATTCTTCACATTTTTTCCTTGAAATTCTCATCTCGCATAAATTCCAAAGAAATTTCATCAAGAGAAAACATGCGAAAAAGTAGAGAACTAATTTCGCTCCACGTTTCAAGCAATAGGAAAAGGAAAATTTTTATGATTGATACCCTTAGTTGTGACCCGAGAGATTTTGAAATGCTAAGGAAATTCTGCAAGTCCACGTTTTCGGGTTTAAAGAGAAAAGCGTTGCTTTGCGTTGTAGCGAGGGCGAATGTGCATTGGTTATCAGAGAAGCAGAGTCATCAACTGCACGGGAAAGTGAATAGGGGTGACCCTGTTGGGATAAAAGGTCCAAGGATTGATAGGGGAAAAAGAGTGGGGGAAAAGGAGGATGAAACACTGGGATAAATGGGAGACTAGGGAAGGAGGGGGATACAGAGAGCATGAGAGAGGGAGAAAGAGTGAGAGAGAGAGAGAGAGATGTAGGGAGGGCGTCACACGCATGCGCTGCGCTTCTCCCTTCTCTCCTGCGTGCCAGCCAGTGCGCAGTGAATAGCAAGTGTGGAAACATGGCGGACGAGTACTGTCGTTTCGTGTGTCGGTCCATTCTGTGCTTGTAGAAGGGGGAGGGGGACGCCCCAAAAATCCTATCGGCAATCGTTAGCGTGGTATCCGGCAGTGTGGTGGCCACCGTTCGATGCATTTTGATTGCCATTAAAGGCGGACGAATCATGGAGAACATGGGAGAGCTCGGCGATCGAGCCGTGGAAGAGGCGACCACCACAAGCGCTGCGTCCTCCACTGGAGCTGGTTCGAGTGGCGCAGCGGGTGAACCCGTGGACTCTTCAGTGGATGTAGCCTCAGTGGATGACCACACAGTGGACACCGTGGATCCCCCAGATCTCCTTCCCGCGCACGAACTCACCGCCGACATCGGCCGCTCGGATTCCGAAGAGGTCAGCGGCAATATGATTGATGCCACGGATTTTCGGGCACTGGCCGAGCCAGCTTACGCCAGCCTCAACGGTCGACTGTCACCTGGTTTCTCCACGGCCAGCAGTTACGCAACTCTCACACCCCTTCAACCTTTACCCCCAATATCCACCATGTCCGACAAATTCTCGCATTATGCTCATCCGGGCAATGTCACAGGAAGTTTCACATTGATGCAGAATAACCTAGGCATGGGCATGAATTTCCAGTACGACAAGCTAGGAGCCATGGGTGGCATGAACATGAGCCCCACCCTCGGGGTCACTCATGCTTCTGCTGTGTCCATGCTGGCTGCCAATGGATTGGGCTCACAATCTGGTGGAATACCTTCACCACCTTACTCCCAGAATGGGCTTCATTCGCCGGAGAAAAGTCTCTCTCCGACAGGGTTTGAAACCTATGCTCACCGTGAATTATCGAGGGATTTAGGTTCACCTCAGAGTCCTACTTCCGCTCTTCACACTCCTACTTCGATGATGCAAACTTTAAACGGCCTTAATGCCCCTCACACGCCACCTCCGGCACAATTGCAGGCTCCCGCTACTCCTCCGAGTAGCCACGAAATGAAACCTACACCCACCTTAACAGCCACTCCTATGACCGCCATTCCAGTGGTCAGCCTAGCAGCTCCTTCGCCCACACCCATTAATGTAACCTTGTCTTTAGCCTCAGCCATTCCAGTACAGGTCACAGTACAGCCTACCACCATAGTAACCTCTCCTGTGACCCCTGCCCCAGCGCCGAGCTCGACTGGCAATGTCAAAAGTGTTATCGGAGCAGTGACTGGGGTTGGATCCTCGTCGACATCTTCTTCATCATCGGCGACGTCCAAAAGTGGTTCCGGTGACGAAGTGGAAGAAATTAACACTAAAGAACTGGCCCAACGGATAAGCGCCGAACTCAAACGCTACAGCATCCCTCAGGCAATCTTCGCCCAAAGGGTACTTTGCAGATCCCAAGGAACACTTTCAGACCTCCTAAGAAATCCCAAGCCATGGAGCAAACTCAAATCTGGGAGGGAAACTTTCAGAAGGATGTATAAATGGCTCGAAGAACCTGAGTTTCAGAGAATGTCTGCTCTACGTCTTGCTGGTAAGTTCTCTTTCAACAATCATATCATCAGTTTTAAAATTTTCTTTTAAGCTGCAATAATGTTTTTACCAGATACATCATTTGATCCGGTGTGTACCGGAAGATTAATCGAAATATGTACTTTAACATAAGGCAAAACATTTCCTCAGGTACTTATGTACAAAGCAGCTAAACACATTTTGTTTTCAGTGATACATCAGGAACATATGTTTTTTTACAAGAATATTATATATGGCGATTAAATTCACAGCATTATATATACACTACTGAATATATTTCATGTGCTGTTCCCACAACAGTATCTTTTTACTAAGTGAACATTATTTTTTTCTTCCACTGCAAAAAAAAAAGCTCAAATTTCATTTTCCTCAAAAAAGCTTTACGATTTGTTACACTGTTGTTTCTCTTTATTTTTGTACTTGCAGTGATTTTTGTACTTTGTACTAGGAAAGGATTACTCACAGTACATTAACGCACGAACAAGTTTATCGTACGCCCATTATTCCACACTTTAGTGTACAGAACTGTACGGGAAGGAGATATACACATACAATTAAAAATATGTTTAACAAGGGTTGAACTCTCACATTCACAAAATTCTATGATTTCGAAAAAATTGTCTCCGCTCCGTTTTTTAGAAAAGGGGAAGGACTAAATTTTGTAAGATTCAGATATTTATTTGAATTCAGTTCCACCAGAGAGAAATTTCAACTTGCTGTTCTTATTAGGAATTGGGTTTGATCAAAAATACTAGGGATTCCATGCTTACGTTGGCCTTATTGTTTACTACAGTATCTCAACAATATAAATTCTCTTTCTCAAAGCGTTAATGTTATAGTTGTCAATAAGAGAATTGAAATAATTGAGAAACAAATATTTTCCTTACAGAAGAAAACTCTTTTTTAACTATGTTTTGGTTTCTTCTGTGTTATGAAAGAACGCAAAGGGTGCTTTATTGCAAAATGTTGACCCTTTTTATTGAAAAATAATATTTCTACACCATGTTTCATTTTTAGTAATTTCATGATATACATTAAATGCCACTATGGAATGTTTTACTACCACTTAAATTATTTGGAAATAATTACAAAGAATAAACACAAATCATGACTCTGAATTTTGGTAATGTCCTACGAAATTATTGATAGTTTTAAAAAAGTCTTTAAAGATGAATATATTCTGCTACTCTTATTTCCTAGAAGTGCCGAACCGAAACGTTTCGACAAATACTCAAAGTGAAGTACTTTACTAGGAAAGGAGTACTCATAGTAAATGTAACACTTTAAATAACTATTTCACCCAGAGTCATAATAACAATTATATATTTCATTAAAGGAAAGCTGTACATGACATAACCTATCCAAAGCACGAAAGTATGATATCAGTTATTTATGATATCAGTTGATATCAGTTATTCTGAATTGCAAGAACGTAAAAGCTAAAACGTTTGACATTGGATTCTCCAGAATCGAAATTTTCTTCCTAATTTTGAGTAAAACTTTAATACAATGTTGTCCATCCACGCTTCTCCGTGCACTGAATTCATTCAAACCAGTGCCTTTACTCTCTTTTTTCGGTTTTATTAGAGCTGAGGAAATACGAGCTGTGAGATAGAGAACTGAAGTAGAATATGTAAATTCACATATTCTTGAACAGTGATAAATACGTGATGATAAATTTGTATTATGTAGGTTTTGTTCAGTTCAACATTCTTCAAATAAAACTCCTATTTTAAGTGCTACAAGGGTTTTTCCTTTCCATGCATATAATATATTTCTTTTATAAAAAAAGAAATATATTATATGCATGAACTCCTATTTGAAGTGCTACAAGGGTTTTTCCTTTCCATGCATATAATATATTTCTTTTCTCCTGCAAGTGCTTTTCTGCATAGAGTTCATTTTTATAAATATAAAAAGACTTCCTTTTCTCCTGCAACTACCCTTTTCCATAGAGTTCATTATTATAGATATAAAAATACTTCCTTTCCTCCTGCAAATGCTCCTTTCTGTAGGCATAACGCTAATTCCTTTCTTTCTGAAAATGTTCCTTTCTATAGGCATAACGCTAATTCCTTTCTTTCTGAAAATGTTTCTTTCTATAAATGTAACACAAATTCCTTTTTTCCTGCAAACATCAATAGATATAATACAAGGATGTACTTAATATTCGGGGGCTACTCAGCTTTTTAACTTGCATATAAAGAACCCTCTTATCTTATGGGAAGTTTTGCAAGGCGCAGTTTATCACAAGGGGAAGATCAGAACACAAACTTTTCAGTGGGTATGTACATAAGCAACATTATTACTGATATATGGTTCAGCATGTTAAGCTCTTGTATAGGACATATAAGTCAAAAGCAAAATCGAAAATCCAACATGGGGCAGGGTGTGATGTTCAAAAAATAGTGTTCTATATTTAGATTTAAAAACAATCTTACCCGACTCACACAACTGTGTAACACCTGACTTTACGAGTATTCCAATAAGTTATTTCAATAATTTTTGTGGATCTATGAATTAATGCTTATCTATCAAATTATGGTTTTTTACTTATAACGGAATATACTCGATGACCGTTGAGCTAAGAGTTTAAAGAAAACAATGCCACTATTGCATAAATGCGCTCATAAACTCTGGGAACATCAAAAACCTTCTGGTTGTTGAGATCTTAAGGTTTCCGAAACAAAGTCGGGAAGAAACTATGTTGCTAACAAATAATAATCACAAACCTCGTGTCTTTATCAGTGCAGCATACGTGAAAGGTGTGAAGTGTTTATCATTTCAGCATAGAGGAATTTTGTCCTAACTGGCGTCCTAATTAAAACCAGCAGGATCCTTTTCACTCTAGTGCAAACTAAACACAGTGCACAACGGATATTTGTGCCAGTATTTCTTTATAACGTGCACATGCATGCACATGAATACTCACATATCCATACGCTCTCTTGGTCCACATACATCTGAAATTAGAATTTCGTAAAAGAAAAGGAGAAAGGCTGCAGAATTAAATGAAATCTTTGCTAGACTCCAAGAATGTACAAGTTTAAAAATCATAATGCTATTCTCACGACGAGCAGTTCTTTTATTTGTGACTAAATTTTAGAAATACTCTTTGTTCATACCTAAGGTATAAGACATTGCTTCACTCTGACATGAAGGAACGGAAGTTACATTTTTCATCTTTTGTTTTGTGTCCTACAAAAAATCACGTAATTAGACGGATTATCTCGTAGATTTGAGGTTTTCTGTAGCAAGAAATAACATCTCTATCTATATATTTTATCCAGTGCTTCAACCCTTTCAAAGTAAAGGGATTAAAAGAAAGTGTTATTTAATCGTCAGAGCAACTTTCACAAATACAGAGAACGTTTGTTTCTGAATATGCACGAAGAAAAATAAATATACAATGTCTCATAAAATCAGAATTTTTCATTAGAAATCATGGTAAAAAACTAATGCAATCTTCACCAAGATGGCTTAGGTTTTGCGTTAAATTTCTGAACTGAATTTCGTTTTACAAGATTTAACATATGTAAGTACATTACAGTCATTAAAGAAGATTTCACTTAAATGGTAACATAATGATAAAACACTTATGGGGCAAATAATAAAATGCGTATAATTATGTATGCCCACTGCTGGATGAAGGCCTCCCTAAGTAATTTCCACAACTGGTGTTGTACTACAGAGGTAAGGCATGTGTCAAGACGACAAATCTGCAGCGATTCATTTCGTTGGTATAGCTTAGTCGGTTAGAGCGAATAACCTGGAAGCGAGGGGGATGCGGATTCGATCTTCGTTACCGGCAAATTCCAGTTTTCAAATTGGCGCCCGAACGTAAAAATCGATCTATTGGGATTTTTGAAAAATGTGTGATGTTCGTTCCACACATCGTCTGGAATTAATGAAAGGTTCCTTCTTTGCTTAAAAAAATTAAGAGGGAGATGATATGACGTACTACAGAAGTAAATCACGTGTCAAGACGACAAATATGCAGCGATACCGTTTCGTCGGTGTCGGTTAGAGCAACTCACTCCGGAGCGAGGGGACGAGGTTTCGATTACCATTACCAAAGGATTCCTGTTTTCACAAACTGTCTGTCTTAACCCATTCTTTTTCATTTCATTCTGGTATGCTATCGAATTTCATCCACTCATTTTCCAGTGGTCTACTTTTCGTTTTTATTCCTTTCCATGGTATTCATTCAAATATTTCAGTTTTCCACCGATGATCAGTTCTTTTAGCATTATGTACATTTCATTGCAATTAGAAGTTATTTGATCATGATATCATCAACTCTTGTCGTTTTCCGATCCATGAGTTGTTGTTCTTCTCTTAGTTACACCAAGCATTCATCTCTCCATGCTTCTTTGAGCTGTCCTCAGCCTTTTTCTCTCTCTCTCACTCACTCTCTCTCACTCACTCTCTCACTCTCTCTCACTTCTCTCTCTCTCACTCTCTCTCCCTCTCTCCCACTCACTCTCTTTCTCTCTCTCTCCCACTCACTCTCTTTCTCTCTCTCTCTCTCTCTCTCTCTCTCTCTCTCTCTCTCTCTCTCTCTCTCTCTCTCTCTCTCTCTCTCTCTCTCTCTCTCTCTCTCTCTCTGCATAGCTTTGTTTGCTAAGCTCCATGCCGCTGCATCCAAGAAGAAATAAATGGCCGTATAAGATTTAGCTGGGAGCATTTGGAAAAAGCAGTGTAATTTTCAAGAACATTTTACTATTATATATTTGAGAAACGACTTTCTCTGAAGAAATAATTCTTCATTTATACATTGGTAGGTATTTAATGCTGATGTTCCTCCGCACACATCCACAATCACCAAATCATGGCTAGAGGAAAATTATCTATAAGATTATTATCCGTGGAATTTTCCTCTAGCCATAATTTGGTGATTGTAGATGTGTGCGGAGGCGCATCAGCATTAACTTAACCATTATGTCTTAAAAGCAAAGTGTTTAACCAATGCATCTGTACAGTTCTTACTTATGGGTCAGAGACATGGAGCTTAACTAAGAAAGACATCCAGAGGCTGAAAACTGCAAAAAGAAGCATGAAGAGGTGCATTCTTGAAGTTTTGTAACTTGTGAGTGATTTATTTTACAATAGACAGCAGATAAATATGAGGTGCAAAAAGTAGGTGCCAGCAAAACACACAAAAAAGGTTAAAGAAAATGGGTTACAGTTAGGTTTAATTTAAAATACTCCCATTAAAAGCATTGAATTTGCCTGGGAAAGTTACTTACAGTCCTTTCTCTTACTTCGGTAAACACTCCGTATAGCAAGTTGAAAGATCCATACTACATTAGTCGTAGAATGGTAATTACAGTTTGCACAACACTAAATCCACTCGTTACTTATGCAGAATTAATAAGACACAACCTCCAAATGCTTTAGCGTTATTAACTTTAATTATCTCGTCGTAAAACCATAATCTACCCACACACAGCTGCTACATAGCCATTATATATATCTCGTCTTGATCTTATCACAACACGCATACGTCACTCTCACAGACTTTTGTCAACCGTATTCGTGTGAGAGAGAAGATATCACGTTAAGTTTGAAAAATGGTAAGGAGAATGAACCCAAATTTACATAGAAAAAGGAATTAAAAATGAAAGTTAAATTAGAGTATACGTCACAAAGTGCGAGTGCGGATCTTGTACCGCTCATTGTGGGATGTGAAAACACAAGTTTGTCCGCGACGGACATCGAAGCCGTGTCTCCCTAACTCCGGAGTAAATCGCTCTCCCAACTGAGCTACCCAGACAGAATGCCTCGCTGTATATGACACATGTTTTCACCTCTGTAGTACGTCACATCATCTCCCTCTTAGTTTTTTTCTTTGGTCTTTGAAGCAAAGTAGGAATTTTTCATTAATTCCAAACAATATGTGGAATAAATATCACACATTTCTCGAAGAACCCAACGGCCAATGGATCCATTTTCCACAATCGGGCGCCAATGGGAAAACACAGGTTTGTCCGCGACGGGCATCGAGGCCGTGTCCTCTCACTCCGGAGTAAGTCGCTCTCCTAACCGAGCTACGCGGACAGAATATCTCGCTGCAAATTTGTCGTATTGACACATGTTTTTTTCCTCTGTACTACGTCACAGGGAGTTTCTGTTCGAAAAATGTTTGTTTCGTGTTTCAGTTTCATAATTGACAACAGATCCCACATTCAAGAAATCAACCGACTTTGCCCCAGAGAAACTCTTGAGTGGAGTAAAAAATCTCTTCTAGTTACGCACAAATACTGTTGTTGTTTAGTCGAGTATATCATGTCTAACATTTTATGGAATGTGCGTCGTTTACGACAGCAACCTAGTAACTTACTTATGCGACTTTAAATAAGAGAGAACTGAGGGGTGTTGAAATATTACGGTCAGTACTGGTCGAACGTAATGCCAAAAATGTTCGAAGTGCTATGGTTGGGATTTCACATTGTGATGTTTTGCAAATGGCTCTGATTTAGCAACTGCATTAATATCACACTTAGAAAATACGAGTAAGTTGAGCCGATAGCCAAGTGCTCGGAGGATCTGACCGTACGTCCGAGATGAGCTCAATCTCCAGTTCCAGATGAGTCATAGGGGGTGTGCATGCCTTACGGGGCTGACCGTGCCCCCGCCCAGACTCGGAAGCTCCAAATTTGGGACGGCGGCGGATTATATCCCCTCAAAGCTTCTAATGCTACTCTTTCACCCTTTAATTCCTGTTGTGCTTCCTGAAGTATATAACTTCACAACATTTTGATATGCGATACTTTCAATAGTTTTTTAGCTGAAATATTACTAATTTTTATTAATTTTATGTGTTACTTAACATTAATAGGTCATAAATATATTAAGAAAATAGCCAGCAAAGAGGCTTAACACTCAAGAATTAAGTAGCTAAACCCTCAAAACACCAAAAACCAAGTAATTCATTATAACGAAGTAAATTTCTCCGTCATTTTTGTTCCAGGCCGGGGCTCGAACCCGGGTCCCCTCATTCCGGAATAAGTCACTCTACCAATTGAGCTAAGCGGACGATCGTCATCGCTGCTATCTGCCTTTATATCGTGTGCGTCCTGCTGGGCAGGCACGTCACATCTCCCCCCTCCCCGAAAGAGGGCCGAGGGCATGGCTCACGGGTCAGCCGTGACCATGAATCGTCGCAGGCAGCCATCCGCTGTAGAACGTACACTTGAGAACTCCCAGTCAATCTAGTGTGTGGAATGCAACATCACACACTTTTATTTTTCGAAGCGCTGGAAAAAGGATTCTCTTATTTTTCCTATCTCGCGGTGTGGAAAGAACATCACACCATTGCGAGATCTTGAACGGCCGAGTCATCCGGAAAGTTCGGGCGCCATTATAACGAAGTAAATTTCTCCGTCATTTTTGGTCCACGCCAGGCTCGAACCCGGGTCCCCTCATTCCGCAATAAGTCGCTTTACCAATTTAGCTACGCGGACGTTCGTAATCGCTGCTATCTACCTTTATATCGTGTGCGTCCTGCTGGGCAGGCACGTCACAGAATCCTCCTGATGAAGAGAATTTTCTAAGTTGTAATTATGCGGGTGTACGCCATATTCAAACTTTTTATCCGTTTTTGTTGATTACTGATTAATATATTATCACGCTTTCGAAGTCTATAGCCAGTAAACGTGCGCGAATTAATAGAAGTAAAAAGCATCCTACTGAATAGTTTTTGCTTTGAACACAAGCTGTAGTTTAACCTTTTGGGATTCCATATTGGAAACACATTGCTCCTTCATGATAAGTTGTCTCCTCGTTAATAAGCTGAGAAAAAGTTAAAAATGTTTCTCCATTACCATTCCCAGTTATCGCTTGGTAAGAAGAAATTTTCTGTCAGTCCTTAGTTTAATTCTAACCTACAATAGCATAGCCGTATTTCTGTTACAGGGCTTGGTGCTGAGTTCTATTACAGCGCCCTGTGTGGAGGGTTCGTTAGATGCTTCCTTTGCAGTAAGTTCGGTATCGGTGGTATAATCCGTAGTTCTCCCAACTGGAGCAGATAAATACAATACAAAGCATAGAAAAGTGAATCGACTGAGGATAAATTTTGCAGTGAGGAAAACTTTTATTCAGATGTTACGGGGAATGTCTTTAAGCCTTGTCCTGATCTCCGTTCATTATACATATTCCTTCTAATGATCTCTTTCCGTCTCTCCCATCATCGGCCTCAATTCCTTCCTCCTTCCCTTCGTCCCAAAGATACTGCACCCCCGCCAAAGATCTCCTGCTTCGTCGACCTCCTGCCACCGAGTTCTCTCTGCTTTCCTCTTTTCCCGACAGCGGACCCCCGAACGAAAACTCTCCCCCGTGTCAAGTCCGACAAAAATTCCTCTTAAGCAAAGCCACACTTTAAAGATGCCTCCTCTCCGAAAACACAAGATTCATTAATTGGTTCGCTGGCCCCCTCTGCATCGGACTGCTTGGGACGGCGGAGAAGCAATAATGTCCAGTTTCATTCTTCTCCCATCGACGAAACTATAAATCTAACACCCCTCTGTTGCGACGCGTAGGAAAAAGGGTACTTTGCCTGTTCGCTGCCCAGCCCATCCAAATGGCGGGAACTGAAAGAACATGACTGCAATTCACTATCTCTAAAAATGGCTACAGAATTTCGCTTCTGATAAATATGGAAGCCCCCGTTACATTTTTCTCCATTGCAAGGATGACCTATTTCCAGGGGCATATTTAGAAGGGGGCCTTTTCCCCGAAAGTGCTTCATTTCTTTTGTTAAAATGCAACTTACATTAGAAAAAAATGCTTTAATTTAATAAAAATGCATCAACTTACAATAGAAAATAATGCTTTAAATTTTTTTTCTATTTCCAGTAACTTTTATTTTGTCCTGACGGATTTCAAAAACTTCCTTCTTCGGTCAGCCATCGCCCCCCCGAAAAAAATTACATATGCGCCACTGCTCGTTTCAAAGGGACTACTATTTCTTCTTTAAGTTGAATATTATTCTCCTTATCAGACACACAGCTTTTAACTCTGTGTACGTCATAAGTACATTCACAAACTCTAGATTATTTTTATCATATTTGTGCGAGTGTATCCGAATCAACCTGTATGCGCATCAATGCTGAGTTGTGCCGAAAAAATCTGTGCATCTGCACTTTGCGTATTTGAAAATCACAGGCCATTGAAAAGCGTGGTAAAAATCAATATACTCGCTCATTCATTCCTTCCGTTTAGAAACACTGGTCTGAACATCAGGACCTTCACCTATTTTAATCACAGACAAAAAGATAATACTTTTGATAAGTTACACATAAAGAAAGAGAAAACTGGTTGCCCGGCTGTACATTAAAAGATTTGACTTTCATGACTGAAAAGTGAAATGCGGAGATTTTAGGATACGTAGCAGCATCTGGAAAAATTTTGGCTATTAAAAACAGGCTTGAAATAATCGGCCTTATCCATACGTAAGGACCAGGGAAGTGAGTTGCCTGGTGGCCACAGTAGGCAAGAGGTGACTTGCTCTTTTAACCTCAGAATCTAACAACCGCGTAGTTTTGTGCTGTCTTTTCATAACTTTTTCCACTCGTAGACGGTTGCACAAATTTCAAAAAAGTTGTACTTTCTCTTAAAACCAGAGTTGGGCAGGAATACATTACAAAATAATGGAAGTACGGATTATAATTAACGGGTAATGCATTTCAAGGTAATGAAATTAATCTGTAATGCATCACAATAAAGAGGATATAATTCAATTATTTAATAATGCCATTCAAACGCAATGAAATTATTTGGGAATGAAATTACACAATTTGTTTTTTGATTGGAGGTTTAACGACCACCGTCAGCAACTCAATGGGTTATAAACAGTCTCCCGTCCCTAATTTAGGGTCACTGGTTCCAGGAAAGGGAGAGAGCCAGTGCCGTAAAACAAACACAACATCCATGCCAAAGTGGGGTTTGAACCCGGACCCCTTTCGGACGAATGATCAGAGGCCATCGCTTAGACCACTGCGCTACACAATTTGTAAATAATAATTACATACTAATAGTTTATAAAAATGTACGCGTGCCAAAAGCTATGTCTAGAAAAGTCGGCCATGTTATATAGCTGACAGAGACCGAAGTGTCGTGTAGAATGTTCTAGAAGCGGCAGGAATGGATTAGACGTTTGTAGAATGTTCCAGAATGATCGCGCAGTGGGAAGTTGGTGAGCTTTATGTAAATCAAGAATATTCCGGAAGGTCCTGTCGTGAAGTATATATGTTACCGCTAAAGCTCGAAAGCCGTTATTGTGCACATTACCTAGCTAATCTGCAGATTAACTGATTTGCTCCGTTAACGTGCGGAATCAAGAGTTTTCCGCATTTTACCTAGGTAATGTGCACATTAACGGTTTCCGTATTGTTAAAGTTCAAAAGTTTGTTTCTCTCATTTCCTTTCCCTACACCTTCCTCCTCTCCCTCCACTTTTAGTTTGGTTTCTCCTGTTTCTCTCATTTCCTTTCCCTACACCTTCCCCCTCTCCCTCCACTTTTAGTTTCGTTTCGCCAGCGTCTAGTCGTCGCCGGTTGTTTTTATTTCTCATAATTGGCGTTGGCTGCCAGTGCGTAGCATAGCTAATTCTGTTTTCAATTTCGTGATGAAGCCAAGAAAGGTTTAGAAAAGCAAGCAAAGAAAATATTAGCAGTTTCTAATGCAAAGCACCCAAATGTCGATGAAGGTGTCACTGTGAGAATTAAAGTACCCGAAGTAGACAAAGCAAAAACTGATTCCCCCTCGATTTTAGCTGTGGTTCTTAGTAAAACAGATGATGGCTTTTATAAACTTGGTACTAAAACGGGTATTTTAAAACAGTTGTATGCAAAATCTGAATTCAGTGTTTGCAAAGATAGATTTTTAACGAAAGATGTCCCTGCTGTAGAAATATCTTTACGTCAAACAGCAATAAAACAATCCCTTGGTACTAGGCAGGGTTTCAGAAAATGTGACTGAAAATCTAAATGTACCACAAATAGGTGTGCTTGTCGCAAAAACCAATTGCTATGTAATTCAAAGTGTCACCAATCTTTAGATTGCACTAATAAGTAAGCATAATTTTATCATATGTTTTGCAAATTCATTTCCTTAATAATAACGATATTTTAAACCGTTTGATTCTTTCTATTATAGTTTTTTTAATTGATTGATGATTGATTCTATCAACTAATTTGTTGATCGTTTGATTGTATTAACTTGATTCTTTATATATCGAAAAATAAATAAATAACATTATGTTAATTTAAGCGTACAGAAACGTTGCTGTTGTTCCAGCAAAGATCTTATTTTCACTTTAACGAGTGCCTAGTATGTAATGTGCAGATTATCTAGATAATTTGCAGATTACCTAGGTAATTTGAGCAATGAAACAATTTTCGGCACTTTAACGGATCACCCTAGTTAATCTGCACATTACCTAGATAATCTGTAGAATAACTGATTTCTGCACTTTAGCGGTAACATACATTGTATATAAAGGAGTCAGTCGCTCGCTAGTCCAGTGTTCGTATCGGACAAGTAATGAACAACAACACTTGAGAAGTACGGCAAAAAGTGAATTGTTCAGTGAATTGTTCTTTGTTGAAGACTAAGATCACGTGCAATGGCACTGATCTTTCTTTCATTTTTGTACTATTCTCTAACCGAAATATAAACATCCCATTCGTACTTACTTCATATGCATTATTTCGTTCAAATCACTTTACTTGCGGTGAAGACGGGGCAACTACTCATGTCATACACGTACAATCTCCAATACCTACATACACTCATTTGAGGTTAGAGGGGTGGAACAATTGTCAGATAACCTACACAACGTGTACGGGTGGACTGGTTGCTGGTTTATTCACGTTGTATAGTTACAAATAAGTTATTGGTTAATTACCAACCTATAGTTAACCATTACGATTATAATGGGTAACTGCTACATGTCATTACAATTACCATGTAATTCTAATGACCAGTTCACCATTACCATGTAATGGTAACGCCAAGTTCTTGTTCCCATTACCATTACGCTGTAATGCATTACCGATAAATTCAATTACGATTTTGCTCAACTCTGCTTAAAACTCCAAGATCTAGTTGTCCACAGAAAGATATTTTACTTGTTTTTTTGCCATGATTTCTGATGAAGAATTTGATCGCAGTGTTAGCTCTATGCGTTTTATATGTACAAACACACACGAAAATAGAGAGAAACATCTTCCACTCACAGGTTTTTATTCGACATATGAAGCATCGCATTGGCTATTGTGGTATCCCAAACATGGCGCCCCTCCTACCAGTATCCTTACCAAAGGAACAACGCAGCGAGTGATTGGGAGATTGCTACGTTGTCCCTCAGATTGTCCACAAAATGTCAATCACAGGGACACTTATTGGCAGATGGTTCCTGTACACGTTTATGTGTACAGGATTAGTTAAAATCGTGTACCTTGTTTGAAACGCCATATCAGCAGCAGATACAGAGCTGCTAGCTTTTAGAAAATATGTGAAAACCCTGAAAGGTTTATCTTTTATTTGTGTATCCTGAAATGCTTTCGTACGTGTGTATGTGGGTCAGCCGATGTATATGCGCACGCATGTTCCCCTACGGAAGCAGAGATGTTTTTAGTAACTAAAACGCAAAAATAAATTGCAGAGAAGAAAAATGAACTTTTTTAACTTCTAATGCTTGAATATCAGTTGCTGGTCGAATTCCAGCAAAAATGAAACTTTAATTCATGGAACTAATTTTACTGGTGGAAGCACATGTATTTGTTACTAAGGCATGAGACACAGCACCTTTTTCAGAGCACTCTTTTCTCAAGAACTCCTTTCAAAAATAACAACTTATATACTATATATCATTGTCAACTATTATCAATCCACAGATGAATGAAGGTTTCCCCAAGTTCCTCCAATAACTGTCTATCTCGAGCAAGTTTTTCCAGCAAGATTTCTCCGTATCACTTGTGACGTGCCTGCCCCGCAGGACTCACACGAGATAAAGACAGATAGCAGTGAGAGCACATGTCAGTGTAGTATAGTGGATAGCACTCGGAGCTCTGGAGCTGAGAGTTGTGGAATCGAATCCCACCCCTGGCATAAAAATGATAGAGCAATTCACTTCGTCATACATTCCAGCATGCTTTCGAATTTCATTCACCTACCTCTCACGTGGTCTTCATCTGGGTCTTTTCCTGTGCCCTGGTATCCAATCTAAAATTTCGGCTATCCATCAGTGGTCCGTTGGTTTGGCAATAAGTCCATTCTATCGCCATTTCCAGGATTTTACTCAGATCATGATGTCTTCAATCCTTGTTATTTTTCTGATCCACGAGTTCCTCTTCTTATCTTTTCTGGCTACACCAAGCATGCATCTCGCATGCATATATACGCTATGTTGACAAAAGTCACCGGGCACCTAGAAGAGAAACACAACATAGCATTTATTGACATACATTAGTACGGTGGCGGTCCACCTTTGGCCTTAATGCATGCCCTGACCCTTCGAGACAAGCTTTCCGCCAGCGATAGGTATGCGCTTCCATTCAGTGCATAATGCTGTAACTAATTGTTGCTCAGTAGTAGGCCTTGGTTCCAAATTTCTTATGTGGCGCTCTAATTCATCCCATAGGCGCTCTATGGGATTAAGATCAAGGCTCTGTGCTGGCCAGTCCACACACGATACGGAATTATCGTCAAACCACGACGCAACAGTCCTTGCTTTATGGCTCGGTGCATTATCCTGCTAGTACCAACAGAGCTGAGTTCCATAGTATTGCCACAGAGTTGGTAGGGCATAATTGTCCAGAATATCGAGGTAGACGTGCTGGTTAACAGGTTTGTCCCCGATAACTAACGGGCCGGGACCATACCACGAAAAATAACCCCACACTAGTACACTGCCATCTCCAAACTTGACCGTACGAACAGTACACTGTGGTAAATAGCATAGCGTACCCCCGGCTGCTGCCATACCCACACACGACCATCAGACTGATGGATCGTGTATCTCGATTCATCAGTCAATAGGACCCGTTTCCATTGATCTACGGTCCACGATAAATGTTCTTTACACCATGCTAAACGACGAGTAGCATTCCGAGTGGAGATGAAAAGCTTATAAGCAGCCGCACGACCACGGTAACCCATGGAATGAAGTTCTCTGCGAATGGTACGTATACATACCGAGGTTCCAGCATTTTTACTCACCTGTACACTGAGGTCTTGTGCAGTACTCCGTCGATTAGCTGTAACGACTCTCCAGAGGCTTCGACGCCCTCTATCACTGATTTTCTTTGGTTTGCCGGTACGTTGTGCTGCTTCAGGTACGCCATGTGTCTTCCACTTATACAGTACATCCAAAACAGCTGACTTGGGTATGTTTAAACGCCTCCTGGTTTCTCTTATGGACAACCCACTAACATAACACCCAACAATATTTCCTTTCTGAAAGTCAGTCCGCGACATTTTCACTCAACCTTACAGTGCGATATGATTGCGGTCAGCTTCAGACTTGTTTTATACCATTTGCATCTGTACTGCGCATCCTAACAACGCAGCGGATCCGTTCATTTGCTTTTGAAGGGGTGTCCGGGGATTTTTGTCAATATAGCATATATATATATATATATAATCATTATCAATCAACTGCTGGATGAAGGTCTTTCCAAGTTTCTTCTAAAACGGTCTATCGTGAGCCAGTCTTTTCAATGTTACTCGCGCATGCTTTCGAATTTCATCCACCCATCTCATGCGTGGCCTTCTTCTGTGTCTTTTCCTGTCCCTTGGAATACAGTCTAGAATTTTAGTGGTCCATCGGTGGTCTGGTCCGTTCTTTTAGCAACATGTCCAGCCCATTGCCATTTTAGGAATCTTATTCTGACCATGATGTCTTATATAATAATTACAGATATATATATTTTTAAAGAAATGATTCTGATAAAACTGTTCCAAAGGATATCAGCTTAGTTTTAACTGGACCTTTATTCACCTCTATATGCATAAGTTCTTTTTCCAATAAACTGACCTCTAAATTTAAAATCAAAGAAAATAATAATTCCACCGATGAAATTTCAGGAAGAGACCTGCAGAATTTAAAAGCAGTAGTGCTGAACAATTCGAACATTGTTCATTTAGAACAAACCGTCATAGCTTGATCAGAAGGGCGACGGGGAGAATTCCTCGAACTGTGCAGTTTTGTCCCAAAGTTGGTTTACCTCTATGTAGCTGACAACATTTTATAGTAAATTAATCCCATAAACTAATCCCAGACATTTTAAAATTTTGAATTTCCCCTCGTGTACGTTCTGCTCCAGATGCATGGCTTCCTGTCAGCTATATTCGTCTCCATGCACAGGTAGGACTGAGTTTACGTGGCTTCAATTTAGGTCCACTTCACTTTTGCGCCTCTCAGATGACGATTGGAGGGGTGCTGAGTCATGACGCTGCCCGACTTTCTAGACGCAGATGGTTCCAACATTGTAATAAAACTTATATATTAGGTGTACAAATAAGTTTTAAAGCGTTTTAAGACAACGCAACGTGTACTTTAAGAGAAAACAACAATACCTTTACGAATCAAAATATGCGCTGTCATTATCTATCACCTTCCGCCATTGGTCGGACAGCTGATGAATTCCAGCCACGAAGAATACTTCGTCGTATGACGCGATGAATTCGTCAACCCATTTTTGCACTTCGTCACATCTCCGGAACCGTACAGCAGACAAACCATCTTGCATCGATCGGAACAAATGATAGTCTGAAGGGGCTATGTCGGTACTATACGCCGGGTGCTCCAGAATTTCCCAGCCAAGTGTCAATAACGTTTCCTTGACTGATTTCGCGACATGCGGCCTAGCGTTGTCATGCAGTAATTTCACGGGACGCAATCCCTTGCCTGTGAATGGACGTTTCCGACAGATTTCCTACTTCAATCGCAGCAATTGTTGCTTGTAGCGATCCGGAGTAAAAGTTTGACCCAGTTCCAATAGTTCATAATAGAGCACACCCTTCATATCTCACCAGATGCACAGTAGAACTTTCTTGGATAGAATATTGCGCTTCGGTGTCGAAGTCGTTGCTCCACCGGGGTACCCAGTATTTTTTTCGTTTGGGATTGTCGTACCATATCCACTTTTCATCACCCGTAACGATTTTCCACAGGAAAGACTTTCTGTGTTGTTTATTCAACGGATTCAAACAATTCACGACACGCTCATCCTTGTTCCGCTGGGTCAGGTCATGTGGCACCAATTTTCCTTCCTTCTGAATCTTTCCCATTGCGCGCAAACGATTGGAAATGGTTTGTTGAGTTATCCCCAGTTGTTCAGTTAGTTCCTTTGGCGTTAGAGACGAATCTTCATCCAGCAGTGCTTGCAGTTCCTCATGCGCAACCATCCGCTACGTTCTCGATCGCTTACATCAAAATCACCTGCTTTAAACCGTCTAAACCAAAACTTACACGTGCTTTTCGATACAAAAGTCTCCCCCAGAACAGAACGGATTGATGCACATGCTTTTGCAGCACTTTATTCTTGATGAAATTCGTAACGAATGCAGTGACGTAGGTGAAAGTATCGCTTGTCATCTCTACGGATGTGCAAGTGCATTTGACTGTTGGGCAGAATTCTGTGTCACATTTTATACTCTGGACCAGTTACGGCCACGTGACAACAACGCGGGGGAATGTCGGATATGTAAATTAGCGGTATACGTCACACAAAAAATGTTGAAAACTTATTTGTACACCTAATAAATGATTAAACTGCTGCCTAAAATTTAAATAGTGAAACAAAAAACGGAATATAAGATGCGACGAGAAAAAGCATATATTAATCATGGACTAAGAACTGCAAGTGAACTAACAAACATGTAGTAGTGTCCAGTCATCAGGACGCCGAAAGTAAGTTAGGGGTGTCCGTCAGCGTCCTATTGTCTAGACAGGACTCTGGCGGTCACGGTGAAGAGCTTTCAACGGAAGATTTAGAAAAAGTGGGTGAACAACTGTCCGAAGAAGACACAGAGGAAAGTGAAGCTGATTGTGCAATGCTGGTTAGAACACTAATAGTGAAATCAGTGCGTGAGGTTATTGCTAGTATTAATAAGAAATGTGAGATCTTATGTAACAAAAGCCCCAACTGGGAGCGGAGCTCTGCCGTTAAGAGAGGAATTGAGACAGTTCTACAGCCATACTGTAACTTATTATCAGAAAAGGAGAAAACCAAACAAACAACTATTCTATCGTTTCTAAAGCAGTAAACACTATACATTTTTCAATATGTAAAGTTCATAAAATAAAACATTTTTCAAGCATTTCGTGTTGGTTACTAAAAATCTTGAAACGGAATCAATGTATTTACATACGCTCCCATTATATTTTTGCCTCAATTTACGCTGCTTCATTTTACGGCAGAAATCTCAGGCACCTAAATCCGGAGTAAACCGGGTCCTACCTGTAACAATTTTTTATATATGTTATTGGCAATGTGTGAAAACCAAGCATTGTACAGAATGCTTAGGAAAGCTATAGAATGCGTGACCTTTTTGAGCAAAGCATGAAATACTTATGTTATTTTAATATTGTATATACTTTTTCTAGGCATGATATAAAAGGACAAGGACTATTTAGGCAAAGTATGAAAATAGAATCATGAAAACGCCTTTATTGAAAAGACATATATAAAAATCAAGGAAGAAATACAAAGTATGCGACTTTCTTTCTGAAAGAACAAGTGAAAAAGACTAGCACTGACCTTCTTGTTGCAACAAGGAAGGCTGGAATGGCATTTTGAATTAATTGTATTTTTCACGCAAGAGCACTTCATGTTTTGGCACGTGGTCTTGCATATACACCTCAGGAATCCTTGACCACTTCTTGTGGACTGAGCGTTAGCAGCTGATCTAAGAGGAATTTCGTGGTCGGGAAAGTCTTCAACTCTGAGTAAGTTGTGAAAATACAAGTTTGTCCGTGACGGGCATCGAAACCGTGTCCCCTCACTCCTGAGTAAGTCGTTCTCTGAACTGAGCTACGCGGACAGAATGTCTCGATGCAGATTTGTCGTCTTGACACATGTTTTCACCTATGTAGTACGTCACATCATTGCCCTCTTATTTTTTTTTTTAAGCGAAGAAGGAATTTTTCATTAATTCCAAACAATGTGTGGAACAAACATCACACATTTTTTGAAGAGCACAACGGCCAGTGGATCCATTTTCCACAATCGGGCGCCAATGTGAAAACACAAGCTTGTCCGCGATGGCCATCGAAACCGTATCCCCTCACTCCGGAGTAAGTCGCTCTCTCAACTGAGCTACGCGGACAGAATGTCTCGCTGCAGATTTGTCGTCTTGACATATGTTTTCACCTTTGTAGTACGTTACATCATCTCCCTCTTCATTTTTTTTTGTCTTTGAAGCAAAGTAGGAATTTTTCATTAATTCCAAACAATGTGTGGAACAAACATCGCACTTTTTTCGAAGAACCCAATGGCCAGTGGATTCATTTTTCACAATAGGGCACCAATGTGAAAATACAAGTTTGTCCGCGACGGGCATCGAACCTGTGTCCCTTCATTCCGGAGTAAATCGCTCTCCCAACTGAGCTAAGCCGACAAAAATGTCTCGCTGTAGATGTGTCGTTTTGACACATGTTTTCACCTCTGTAATACGTCACAAAGTCCTTTGGACATAAAGCGAATTGTGACCTGGCTTAGAGTTGGTTCAAAATTCCTCGAGTAGTTCCAAGTCGGTTAAAACCATCTTCTGTCCCACGCATTATAATTGCCAATAGATTGCGCGAGTCACTCCGTCCCTTATCGACGTCAGGAATAGGAACTGGGACAGTGGCTTCCAATGATGCAGTAGGAAGTTTTTTTGTCAGAGTCCATTTCCATTTTTTTGGCCTGTATTTCCAGATTCAATTTAGATTCTATTTTGCGAGCATTGAAAGTCACGTGCCTCGCCACATGAAAAAAAAAATCTCTGGGGGCAGTATTTTATACTTTGCCGATTTGCCTCTTGGCATTACGTAGAATGCCTAGGAAATGTGTGAAATGTTAAGTGTTTCCTACTTTGACGTCCCATTTTCGGCATTCTACAGATTTTAGGCATTGTGTACAATGCCTAATTTCAGATATTGCCGGTAACATATACAGTATAAAGCAAAGTGGAAAAATGCGTGTCTATCCGTCTGAGAATTATTCGACCACTTCTAAATGACCTAAAGATCTGAAAACTGGCATGATGATAGGTCTTAAGGTCTGGATACCTAGAAAAGTCCGAAAACCAAAATAAAAGCAAAATGGCGGCTTTGAGATATTGTCTGTTTGCATTTTTCTACCACTTCTACATCTAGAAAAGTCTGAAAACCAAAAATTCAAAAGGAAAGCGTGGCTTTGTTGTACTGTTCAAAATGCTGATAGGTTTAAAGATAATTATGAAATGCTATAACAATTCCATAAAATTTTGATGTTAAATTAAGAGGCGCCAAAGCCTGCTAGCGTTTTACGTCAAACCTTATGCATTGACGTCACCACCCTGTCCCAAATCGTAAAACAGTTAGGGATTTACAAATCATCCTTCACCAAATTATAACGTAAAAAAGTGGCAAACTTTACAGTCGTAATTCAAACTGAATGAAAACTTGCCGATGCTCGCAAAGTTCGATTCAATGCCATGAAAGAAAGAATAAAAAAATATCTGTTTTTTTTTAGCACCATCAAGAAAGACATCAAATATTGTGCATAGGGAAGTTACAAATTAACCTTCAACATTCACTTGCCTTTTAAGACATCACACCGATGAGCCATTGCATTATGACTACCTACCAAATAAGTTATAGGACCCTCTTTAGCCCAAAAAACAGCGGCGACTAGGTATCCTGGGGCATCTGGTGTCATAATGTCAACTGCAGATGCTACACTTCCCGTACATTTCGGGGTGGTAGCGATTTAGCGTGAATCTGCTTTTCTAAGTCGAACCACAAATGTTCGATTAGGTTCGTTGCAGGTGAAACTGGAGGCCACACAAAATCACCAGCATGTTTCTCGAACCACTCCTTGACGATTCCTGCAGTGTGGCATGGCGCATTATCTTGCTGGTAATGGCCATCACCAGCAGGGAACACAGTTGTCATGAATGGGTGCACTTGGTCCGCAACGATGTTCAGAAACCTGCCAGCTGTTAGGGATTGTGCTATTGGGATAATAAAGTGTACAAAGAAAACAAACATCGCCCATAACACCGCCGCCGCCGGCCTGTTTACGCCCAACAGTGCATCCATGTGCCATAGCCTCCGTTGGTAATCGGCGTATCCGCCCTTGGCCGTCTACGTGATGCACAGGAATTCGTCAGACCAGGCCACTTTATTCCAATCACCCACGGTCCAATCTCGATTATTTTGGGTGCATTTCATGCGTTGTTGGCGATGACGAGCAGCGGAATCCGGCTGGATCTTCGGCTACGCAGGCCCATGCGCAGAAGCCTGCGATGAACTGTGTGCTGTGACACATTGCCCTGATCACCATTGCTGTAGCTGCGGGTGATTTGTCGCACTGTGGCCCTGTGGTCGCTGTGAACAATGCGCGACAGTGTTCCGGTATCAATGAGCTGCGGGCGACACACGGCTAGACGACGACTCGTCATTTGGCCATCTGTGCACCACTTTTGATACGTACTCACTACAGCGGCACGTGAACAACCCACAAGCCGCGCCGTTTCCGAGATGGTAGTTCCGAGGCACCGTGCCATCACAATTTGTCCTTCATCAAACTCCGATAAATCGGTAGCTTTTTCCATTCTGACTCCTAACACTCTACTAACAGAAAACCGGTTCTCGGGTTGTACATATACTGCTCTGTGAGCTTCACCTGCGCCACCGTTCGGTCTCGAAGCGCGCTCATTTCTCTAGGCTAGGAGTGGTCGTAATGTAATGGCTCATTGGTTTATAATATTAAGTACTATTTTGAAATGCTACAGTCAGCCTACATTTCACGTTTTGTCAAACAATTTAAGCTAAGAAATGATTAATATTAAGCAAGAATTTTGACTTAAATTACTTTTCTTTTCCTTTAATTTTATGTTCAAAAAATGATTTATGTGTGTATGTCCATATACAGGAATATGCACATACATTCGCCAATGCAAACGGCTTTTTTAAGCAAATTATTTCTGAGAAAACTGTTTCAAAGGTATTACATGGAACTCCCCGCAGAATATCTAAATCAGTCCAGAATATGAATATTTCTTATTACTGTGATTTGCCAATCAATAAGTCTTTTTTGTAAAGTATTAGAACATAAAGACTGATATGACATGCGTCTTTATCTAATAAGTTTTGAAATTAGTTTCTTTAAATTTCAGTGATGCGTACACAGAATTTTTTTCATTATCATCAAATATCAGATATAACATCTTCACTGCTAAAATATACATTTTCGACGGTCTGAAAAATAACTGATGTTAAATTTGGAAGCGTTACAATGATTGTTTTTCTGTATTCTTAGTTCATTTTCATGAAACTATTATTTTAGCAAACACAGTTCTCAAAAGTATGGGCACAGCTTCAAAATCTTATAACACATCAAATCATTACAGAAATCCGTTAGCGGTTTCAACGCAATGCAAAGCAGAAATGCATTTTCTTCATGTTTTGCCAAATCTAGATGCGATCACCATTCGTGTCTTTCACGATATCTAACCTCTGCTCCAATTTCAGACAAATTTACTGCAGTATATCAGGTGTTATCACAATGTTGTATCAAGTGTTATCACAAGATTGTTCGATATAATGTGTTTAAGTCAGCACAACGTGGAAAAATAAATCTAAACGTGCAACATTCGGGAAACAAACTGGTTAAGGAACAAGTCCTTTCCACCGGATTGATTGATCTGAAATTTTTGCTAGCAAATTTGTGGACGATAGGATGAAAAAAAAAATTATAAGCTGTAAATCGAATGAAAATATGTATCAAATTGATTTTCAACCAATTTTAGCTCGTCTTTTGATAAAAGGGATGTGCTGATGTTACCATTATATCCATCCGTCACCCTATGGGCATCATATATCTGAACCTATTGGCCAACTTTAATTTTTTTTTTTTTTTTTTTTTTTTTTGCATTTGGAAGCCTGAACTATGAGAATAATGGTCTTTGCCGTTTTGTCTTCTATGTCTTCTACCGGTGCAAAACTTTTTCTGAAACTTATTTTAACAAACATTCTTCTTCTTCTTCCAGTGAAGAATGTTTTGCGCGTACAATTTAAATTTTTGTCACCCACTAGTGGTCGTAAGCACGTATTCTTCTTCTCGTTATAATTACAGCCGGTATCTGCGCTCCTAAATATCCGACTGAAAAACAAAATCAGTCAGATACCGCTCACAATGGAAAAAAGTTTTGCGCATATTTCTTTCGTATAATACAACAGTTTTTCTGCCAGTGGCATAGATTTACATCATAATTTTCTCGATATCTGTGCTTCTACAGTCTGATTTGAAAAAGAGAATTCTTTGTCGGGCAGCGTTTCTGGTGAGGAATATTCTCCATATAATTAATTGCTTTGTTAACGAGAAATTTTGCCACAAGAGGACATAAGTGCTTACTGTCAAATATTTGTGGACTTATCTACGCTTCTAAAAACCCGACTGAAAAGTTTCCTCTACGACGAGATACGCTCACTACGAAAACATTTGGTGCGCAATTTCTGCCCAAAATAACGCACAATTTACTCGCTTTAGGACGCAAATGTATAACACATTTTTCTTGATATCTCCCCACACAGCACAGGATTTTGCGTATATGTTACAAATACGTAGCACTGAAACACTGAGACTTTTCAGATACGTTGCGCAATGTAACAGTAATGTTTCAGAAACCTTACGGTTACGTCAAATTGTCCTCAAACGTTACATAACTTTGAAACATAACCGATACGTTACACTGAAGGCCTTTGTAACTTCAGCATACCAACTTCATGTTATTGTTATGTATTTGAAAGATATTTGTGCCATTGTGATATTACTGTTACGTATTTACTACGCTGAACATTATAGTTTTAATAAACTTCGTAAAAACACAGTAAAAAATGTTATACTCGACAGGTTTCAAAAGCAACAACAGTGTAGTACGAGTTGTTTACGTTTTCACAGGTTCAACGCAGTCCGCTGTCCATTGAGAACAGTGGCGGCGTTTATATATTAGTAACAAAAGAAATAAAAATCGGTCCCAAATGAGGGTGTCGAATTTCTATTATACATGTGGAATAGACTATATTTCAGCGAAAAAAAGAAAGAAAATCAAATTCGTCATTTCTCTGAATACCTACCACTATGAAATTTCTCAGATTCAAGTAAAATAACATGCTGGTATAGTATACCAATACAGCAACACAGCCATCTATTTATATATTATAAAATGTTTTTTAGAATTTAAAAATTATAATAATCAAAACAATTACTTGCTTTCATATGATCTTGAATCCCACACACACACACACACACAAAAAGGATTAAATATTAAATCAACTAACTAGCTAACTCGAGTACGACAGTATCACCAAAGAATATCCCAGTAGCACGTGGAAATACGACTAGAAGTGTGCTTCGGTGAAATGGCATAAATGCGCATGCGCCTCCACGCCCTGCCAAACCAAAAATCTTAAATATCGCCGGAATGTAACATCAAGGTAGCAATTATGTACAGTGGAAACTATAAAATAGTAGTATCGGTGAATGCTATTTTTAAGGTATTTTTTATAGTAATGTACAAAGAGTTGTGTTCCAAAATAGATGTTGCTGAAACGTAATTGTTAGATATCGCTGAAAGTGTAAAGAAAATGAGAGATTGTAACATTATTGATACATATCTGAAACGTTTTGTGCTGTATGGGTCTGTTCCTAAATCACCGATTTTAAAAATTCTTTCAACACCAGGTACACATCACACTGCCAAATATTTTGCATATACTTTTGGAATTTTTATAGTGCATAATTCTGACGTACAACTGACGTACAACGAGGGCGTTAGTGATTACAACCGAGGGCGTTAGTGTGTATTGCTATTTAAACTGTAACGCTGCAGCTAAACATCCCATTTAAAATATTTTTGTACAATATAGCATTTGTCATGGAAAAGATTGCGAACGATTTCCTTTTTCAATAATGAACAGTTTTTTCGCTAGAGGGCGTGTACGCAAAAACTTTTTTCTCGCTGTTTCTGCTTCTAGAAGTAAAATAAGTAAAAATCCTTCTTCCATAACATGAATTTTGCTAAAGAAAAAAAAAAAAACGTTTTCTGCATATTTTCTACTTTTTCATGATTCCTAATCCGGCCGCCAGGAAGCGGCAGCTTATATTTCTGTTTGAAACAGAATACCCTATTCTAAAATTCCTGGTAAAATCATTTCTTGTTATTATGAAGAATGTTTTGCGAAAATCCTTTCCTTCATTATGAAGAATGTTTTGCGCATTTTTTCATCTTTAAACTGCGTACAGCTTTCCCGCCAGGGGGCATAAAGTTGCTTCACGATTTCCTCCATATCTCTTACAGTAAATGCTCGATGTGAAAAATAGAAGTATATTTTACCTCGAGTATCCTCTGCTGTGAAGAATATTTTGTGTAAAATTTGTGATATTTCCTAACGCGCATTTCTGCCACTAGTGAACAGAAGTAGCTATTTCTGTTTTACCAATTGCAGAAATCCGGTTGAGCATTTTTTTGTAACTGATTTTATTTACTATGGAGAACAACACTACTTGCATTGCGTATTTTAAATAATACGCTGTTCTTCTACTACGGGGCGTAAATGTGTTATACGTTTCGCTGATTTTTTCGTTTTCTATAAATCTACTTGAAAAATTCCCTTTGTGTCGTAAAGGATTCAAGAAACAAAAAACAAAACAAAAAACGTGTTCCTTACAACCGAGAATTCGGTGATATTTTTCTCGCTAAAACCATTCCCATAACTGTGAATGTGCTCTCTGAAGATGATTTTGCATCGCTATATTTAATGTAGTCACATGAAATTTGAACAGGGTAAAGACATGGTTGCCATCACAGGAATATTTAAATTGGGGGTTACAACGTGTAGGCTTGTTCCTACTCCGCTACAAATTTGAGAAATAACTTTTCTGTTTAAAATACGTATAGTTTCCTATATACAGGTGATTTTAGAGAATAAGATGCAGATGTAGTGATGTTCAGTTTGATGCATCAACATATACTTTTTAATTCCATGTACTTTTATTCCTGCTCTGATTAAACATGACATCTGAGAAAAATATGCGCTTGTTGATATCAGTATAGGTATCACAGTGTTATTTTATTTTTGATCCATAACATACACCTGCATTATATATTGGGTTGCGGTACCAACACTCGCACATTAATCGTTTCTTCTTTCATTTTGCTGTGGTTGTTTGGCTATGCATGAGAAAATTTATGAGATAGATTTTTAAATAAAAAAAATCTTTTGGTTTTCATTCGCGTATGATTTGTGATTTTCAATTACGTTCTAATATGTTTTTGTACCCTACTTCTGAGACTTTCGTGCGCCATTTATTACAATTTATTTATACTTTAACGTTTCAAGTTTTGCGAGTGTTTGAGTTTCAACACTCTTGTCATATTTCTT
This sequence comes from Macrothele yani, assembly GCA_039090855.1. NCBI lineage: Eukaryota > Metazoa > Arthropoda > Arachnida > Araneae > Macrothelidae > Macrothele > Macrothele yani. The sequence continues at coordinate 126,203,031 of CM076996.1, forward strand.
CCAAAAAAATAAAATAAATATAGCTGTGATTTAAAATGTGACAAAACCATCACATATCGTTAAAAGTGCTTTGTTTTTTAATATTTGAATTTGGGACTATTTTTAAGAATATATGCTTTTCTTTATAGCAACTTGATACGAAAATGCGAGAAACTTGTGAAAGAGATGTTTCCAATAATTATGGAACCACGGATGCCACAAAAACATGTTTAAATGGAAAGGATGTTATATTATGTCCATTTCTTCATCAAGAGCTAAGCCAGTAAATTGTCACCACTGCTGTTCGTTCCAGTCAGCCTTTAGATATGTTTCTTTGTGAGAAAATGGGAATTGTAGAGATACAAATCCTCTAGAGACTGCGAAACTGTTGACGTTACGGAAATGAATTAGACGCTCTTCATCCGAATCCTTTTTTAATTTTTATTGTTTCAGGATCTCACGCATTAGTTACCTGCACCGTAACCAGCCGTATAAATTATTAAGGAATGATTTCCATATTTAATAATTTAAAACGAGTTTCTCCTATTATCTTTATAACTCCCATTAGATTCTTCTGAATCGAGTTGGGTTTTATCTTGTGGTGAAAAGATCTCTCGCTTTGTGTTTTCAGAGGCAGACTGTATTTTCAAAAATTCTTTACTCTTTTCTCTTTTTATTCCTGCAGTCATCGAAATGCTAAGCGTGTTTAATGTTCATTATTTGCTTTTGCAAATAAGCCAGTTAAGAAGAAAACAGTTTTTTTATAGCATCGTTTCTTCCATCTCTAAGTTCAATTCATTTCGAAAATTTTGAATTTGATGATGACTGAATTACATTTCCGGCGAATGTACTCAAAGTTTATTTTAAAACTGTAAGAGTTTGTCAGTTAACTTGTTTTCCATCGTATTTCACTTTTTAATCATACAGTCAACTATGATTCAACAGCAGAAAAAGGATGAAATATACATGCACATAGGTCTGTGTTGGAGAAAATTAACACAAGTGCTAAAAATTTGAAGGTAAGTGTTTTTATTTTGTATTTTCCTTCTCAGTTTCAAGGTAAGTCGACTTAATTATTCAGCGGACGTGAAGCAAAAACCAAGAAGGAGAATCATTTTGGATGAAATACGTTTGGTAATAAGAAAAGGACGACTTCATCAAATTCGCAACATATTCTTCACTCTGGAGGTAAGTGCGGTATACCTTAGTTGCATGATTCATTGTTTTCAGATATTCAAAAATGATGCCTTTGTCAGTGTAAGTTGTAAAATTTATCAATAAAAGGTAGTTATATATAAAAATCTATACGACTCAGTGAACTTTAAATGTGAATATTTAGGTATGTATTAGTGCCTGATGCTTGACGATAAATTATTTTCTATTCTCCATCCGTATTAGTATTTAAGGTGCGGGACTACTGTGTTTTGAAAGACAATTAGCCTCGACTTGGTCAGTATTCCAGGGAGAGAATTCATATGGTTTTCCCCATCATGACGGGATGATGATCTAAAACCACTAAGTTAATTTCACTGAATAAACAATGGAGCACAGTGACTCCAAACTACTAAGGCACAGGATTGTAACGTTTACTTAGGCTCTTTATTCAGAACATCATGCACGCACACACACAAACACAGCAGCAGCAGCTATTATCAATCCACTGCTTGATGGAAATCTGCCCAATTCTCTTCCACAACTTTCTGTCTTGAGCCAGTTTCCTCCACGTCACTCCGACATGCTTTCGAATTTCATCCACCGATCTTCCTCATGGTCTTCCTCTGGGTCTTATACTATTCATCGGAATCTAGACTAGTATTTCTGTTGTCCAAGGGTGGTAAGGTCTTCTAGCAATATGTCCAACTCTTTGTCTTTGCACGGGTTTTACCTTGACAACGAGTGTCATCAACTTTTGACATATACACTATATTGACAAAAGTCACCTGACACCTAGAAGAAAAGCACAACATAGCATTTATTGACATACATTAGAACGGTGTCGGTCCACCTTTGGCCTTAATGCATGTACTGACCCTTCGAGACGTGCTTTCGACAAGGTTTTGGAACACCGCGATAGGTATGCGCTTCCATTCAGTAGATAATGCTGCCACTAACTGTTGCTCAGAAGTAGGCCTTGGTTGGTTCTAAACTTCTTATGCGGCGCTCTATTTCATCCCATAGGTGCCCTATGCGATTAAGATCAGGGCTCTCTGCTAGCAAGTCCACACACGATACGGAATTATTGTCAAACCACGCCGTAACAGTCCTTGCTTTATGGATAGGTGCATTATCCTGCTGGTACCAACAAGGCTCGGTTCCGTAATATTGCCACAAAGTTGGAAGGGCATAATTGTCCAGAATATCGAGGTAGACGTGTTGGTAAATAGGTTTGTCCACGACAACCAATGGGCCGAGACCATATCACGAGAACCACCCCCACACGAGTACACTGCTAGCTCAAAACTTAACCGTGGGAACACTACACTGTGCTAAACAGCGTTCCCCGGCTGCCGCCATACCCACACACGGCCATCAGACTGATGGATCGTGTATCTGGATTCATCAGTCCATACGACCCGTTTCCATTGATCAACGGTCCACGATAAATGATTTTTACACCATGCTAAACGACGAGTCGCATTCCGAATGGAGATGAAATTCTTATGAGCAGCCGCACGACCACGGTCCCCCATGGAATGAAGTTCTCTGCGAATGGTACGTGTACGTACCGAGGTTCCGGCATTTTTACTCACCTGTACACTGAGGTCTTGTGCAGTACTCCGTCGATTAGCTGTAACGACTCTTCTGAGGCTTCGACGTCCTCTATCACTGATTTTCTTTGATGTGTCGGTACGTTTTGCTGCTTCAGGCACGCCATGTGTCTTCCACTTATTCAGTACATCCAAAACAGTTGACTTGGGTATGTTTAAACGCCTCTCGGTTTCTCTTATGGACAACCCACGAATATAACACCCAAGAATCTTTCTTTTCTCAAAGCCAGTTCTCTCCCGCCGCGACATTTTCACTCAACCTCATAGTGTAATGTGATCGCGGTCAGCTGCATGCTTGTTTTCGTACCGTTTGCAGCTGTACCGGGTATCTTAACAACGCAGCGGAGCCGTTCATTTGCTTTTGAAGGGGTGTCCGGTGACTTTTGTCATTATTGTGTGTGTATATATATATATATATCAAGAAACTATTGCATTTTGAATAACTGTTTTGCTACCGTACATGCAAAAGCAAACAGTAATACATGGAGGATTTTCTGAGTCCACATTTTTTCTCATGAACTTTTTAGAAAAATCACGGTCAATATTAATAAAAAAAAAAAAGATATCTTCCAGGAGTGCTTATGGCTATCGGAATTTTTGTTTATTTATCTGTTTGATGGTTTTTTTTTTTTTTTTTTTTTGATTGGAGGTTTAACGACCACCGTGAGCAACTCAATGGGCTATAAGCAGTCGCCCGTCCCTAATTTAGGGTCACTGGTTCCAGGGAAGGGAGAGAGCCAGTGCCGTAAGACAAACACAACATCCATGCCTCACCGGGATTCGAACCCGGACCCCTTACGGACGAATGATCATAGGCCAGCGCCTTAGACCACTGCGCCACCGGGGCGGCGTTTGATGGTTTAACAAACACCGTGAGCAACTCGATGGGCTATAATCATTCTCCCGTGCCTGTTTGATTTAGCGACACTGGTTCCAGGGAAGGGAGTGAGCCAGTGCCATCAAACTAACACAACATCCGTATCTCACTGGGATCTAACCGGAACAAATCGTGAGAAGCCAGCACTTAGACCACTGCGCCACAGGGGCGGCTAGAAATTCTACTGAGGAAATGGCTCCTGGAAAATCCAAAGTGGCATCATCAGGACCCCAGAAAGTTATGGGACTAACTAAAACTTCTAGAATTTGTTGTGAATATGTCTGAGAAGTCAAATGGTGGCATCATTGGTCATCATAAATATTCAATGTGGCATCTTAAAGGATAAAAACGATATCTATCATCTGCTGCTTGAGTGATATAGGTAGAGAAATAATACTATCATCAAGTACTAAGCACTTATGTCTAAGAATTGTTTCATCAACCGCCGATTGTTCCTAAAGATTGATCCTGTCGCGTCGTAAATATGTAGGCACCCAAAATTTAATTAGAAAAAAGGAAGAATTTTTTTCAAATTGATGCTCATGCTAAAGGGATTGTGGTTCTAGAGTGTAGTTCTTTACACTGTTTATTGCTTGTACTCTGAGAATTTTTTTATGAAAATCATTACTCTTTCTTGATTGAAAAGAGTAATATTTCCAAATCATGCTACCCAATTACACTTCACAATTAAAGTGCTTTTGGAATTTGGAGAAGGGGGATTGCCGCCCCCTATCTTCTAACGGGCAAGCGTAAACTCCTCGACACTTCTCATTGTTTCCTCATTTTCGAAAAACTCTTGAAGTGAGGAGGTGAACTCTTTGACGTCTCTCTAACCCGTGTCTACTTTTTATTTTTCCGGGGCCAAACATCTCTTCAGGTAATTTAAAAATTTTGATTCTCTACTGAGGTAGAACATGTTTTTCTATATTTTCCCACTGAGACGGTCTGAAAAAACGCAAGGCCGCACCGGTGGCACAGTGGTCTAAGCGCTGGCTTATGACCATTCGTTTTAGATGGGTCCTGGTTCAATTCCGGGTGTGGCATGGATGGTGTGTTTGTCTTAGAGCCCTGTCTTTCTCCCCTACCAGTAGCCAACGACCCTAAATTAGAGACGGGAGACTGATCACAGCCCACTGAATTGCTCACTGTGGTTGTTAAACCCTCAAATAAAAAAAAACAAGTTAGTAAAATCATGCAATGCATTGATTATGATACGCTTCCCAACATACCAGAAATCATTGCTCAAGTTATGAGGATAATGGCTGTGGAATAAATCTCACTCTTGTGCCCTGACCTTTGACCACATTTCGATGATATTAAGCAGAATTCGTTCAGTATACCTCCGGAACAACTTCAGTTTTGTCGCAATATAAGCATTTTTAGGCAAGTTATGAGGATAATGGCTGTGGAATAAATCTCGCTCCTGTGCCCTGACCTTTGACTCCATTTCGATGATATTAAAAACAACCGGTTCAGTACATCTCCGGAACAACATACAAAAGTTTTCGCGCAATAGAAGCATTTTCAGTCAAGTCATGAGTAGAATGGCTGTGGAATAGATCTCGCTCCTGTGCGCTGACCTTTGACCCCATTTCGATGATATTCAATAGAACCGGTTCAGTATACTTCCGGAATAACATGATAACGTTTTGTCGCAATCGAAGCATTTTTACATAAGTTATGACTCATAAGGGCGATGGAATGAATCCCGCTGTTATGTCCTGAACTTTGACCCCATTTCGCCCATGTTTAATAGGATTCGTATCCATGTTGTCTCCTACCACATACTGAAATTTCATCGAAATCGAACCATTTTTACGCGAGTTATCGTGCGGACAGACAGACGGACAAAGCTGGAGCATATACGTTTCTTTAACCTATGGTTCGAAAGCGTAAAAAAGCTGATCGTGATGGTATTCCATAGGTAACTGTGTTCTTCCTGGTTCACATTCCTTGCTATTGCTGCTTGAGAAAATACCGAATAGTTCTCTCATGTTATTTTAGGATGATGCATAAAATAATGGGTGCAATTAGCAGAAGGGAAATTTTTAGCGATTATGGTTTTAGCGATTATGGTTATAGCGATTAACTCCTCAAATATGAGAAACATTTATCTTTTGTATTTTTTACCGACCTATGACTCTCTGTTCCTTCAAAAAGAAAAAAGAAAAAAGAAATGGTTCTTTCCTTTGTTAACACTTCTAAAATAGGAGTCATTTATATGCTTAATCGTAGGTAGAGTTTTCAGGTTTTTCAGAGACCCTGTTCGAAATGCATTCGTCTACACCTGTTACTTCTGAAGCAAATACGTACAAACTAACAACTACACATAATAAAGTTGATAGTTTATACAAAGAAGAAGGAAAATTGCGCAAACAAGCAATGTAAACAAAAAGCCGAGTAGTTAACATTACAAATAAGTAGCATACGCAATGAAATAACTGCAGTGCATAGCATGCTAACTAACCACCTAGTGAATTACGTAGTTCTGTAGCATGCTTGTTATTTCTGTATTAACCCTTTAAGCGGCCAACGTACTTCAATTAAATGTTGCTCAAACAGTTTGCTGTCTCCAAAAAGAAATGTTCACATAGCGACGCGGTTTTACGAAACTATGGAAACACAATTTATCTTTACCCCCTCTGATCTCCGCACACCGAAAACAAACCTATCATAGTTGATAAGCTCTCCCTTCTAGTCCTATATTCCCTGTTCCATGACCCAAATTATGATATGGACGTGCTAGTCCCCCTGACACGATCATCATGCAACTAAGTAAAAATAAGTAATTCAAATATGTTCTCTTTCGTTCCTTAAATTCCATTCGAATACCATAGCCGTGTATATGTTAATTTGTCAGAGAGGATTCGTGTCAATAAATCATAAGCCTGATTGACCAGTATGAATAACAAATCTAAGGGCGAAACAAACTTTTTAATGCTCTAGTTTTTAAGGTTACCCGTATGAGCAGAACTTTTGGGATCACAAAACATACCCTGAATGAATTCGTCCGAGTCACGTTCGGCCCACTTTTCAGGCAGCAAATATATCCGTTCGAGTTTATTTCAGCCCATTTTGTTAACCCGGAGTTAATTCGTTCCAGCCGGTAAAAGGGTTAAAACGACTTTCCAATATTTATTCGATGAACAACTATTTATCTAAACACAATATCGACAATTTAGTTGTGGTGTGTTAAGTCCTACTCCAGACTAAAATCTTCGTTTCATATCGGAAATACACTGCTTTACCATCAGTGTCGGTATTCCTGTATGTCTACGAATAATCTTTATTTAATGTGCGCTGAAACATTTAGACCTTTTGACGGTCTGTAGTCCTATTGAAATACTTTCCAGTAGTTGCAGTGGTTGCTATTACAGCATAATCACTAAAGGGCTTCCTTTCATTTCGCTAACGGTTTGAAAATAAAGTGGCTAGAACTTAATTTGGAAAGCCTTGTGTAAAGTAACATGGCCATTCTTTCCGTGTGAAAACACAAGTTTGTCCGGGACGAGGATCGAAACCACGCCCCTTCACTCCGGAGTAAGTTGCTCTCCCAACTAAACTACACGGACGGAATGTGTTGCAGCAGATTTGTCGTCTTGACACATACTTTACCTCTGTAGTAGGCCACATCATCTCCCTTTTAATTCTTTTTTTGTAAGCGAAGAACAAACTTTCATTAATTTTAGATGATGTGTGGAACAAAAATCACACATCTTTCGAAGAACCCAAAAGCCAGCAGATCCATCTTTACGTTCGGGCGCCAATGTAAAGCACAAATTTGTCCGTGACGGAGATCAAAACTGCCCCCCCCCTCTTCGGAGTAAGTTGCTCTCACAATTAAGTTACACGGACGGAATGTGTCGTTGCAGATTTGTCGTCTTTACCTCTTTAGTACGTCACATCCGTCAGCAATTTTTCTACTGGAATGGGCTTCACGATAAATTATGAATTAAAGCTGTTACTTTGCAGTAGGTTGAGGACAAATCTGGTATCGTTTCCTCGTCTTGTCTTTCTGTTGGGTGAACGTTGTGAATATTTTTCATGTGCATTGGTGAGGCTCGTTTTAGTTAAAATGTAAGATTTAAAAAATCGGTTTGATTTTCAGACCACAACTCATAATTTATCGGAGTTTCATGATTTGATATTTCACACAATGCATTTCTGGCGGTCTCCATCTTTTAAAATTCTTGGATAAGACATTTTAGAGAAGATCGTACGGGAAGGCACGCTCACCCTTGAACTTGCGTACTGGGGCGGTGGTGTGAACATTGCAGTACACAAATTAGAGAAGCAACAGCGTATGCTTTCAGTTTTTCTGTTCTGTGGCTCTATCCGATAAGGATGCTCTATCTCACTCCTAAATTTTCTTCCCGACCCTATGCTGAAATGATGTTTCGCTGAATCTGCCCTCAAGAAAAAAAAATAATAATAACATGTTGGTCTTTTTAATCAAACTAATTTTTTTCGAACAAAAAAATCTTTGTGACAATAAATAAATCCATCGCTCTTTCCACGTTAAGCAACGCACAGCAACCAATTTTTTTTTTATTTTTCACTTTGGATCTCGCTCTTGGGTTTAATTGCTATAATTAATATATAGCCAGTGCCGTTAATACCCACCAGATGGAGACGTCTCAGTAGCTGAGCCCATCTTACGGATTGGATTTATGATGTCAGATGCTGACTGAAAAAAGAAAACCACACATAGCGCCGTGATTTGTTGGCCGCTGTGGTGTAAGGCTAACGCGCTCGGCTAGATATCGAGAGATTCGGGATTCAATTCCCGGACGGCGGCCGAATAACAATGTTTCGGTTGCTGTGCGTTGCTTCACGTGGAAAGAGCGATGGATTTATTTATTCAAGTATTTAGAGGACTTTTTCTCTTTGTGACTAGTTTATATGAACCTGCGAGCTCAAACTCAAATAATTAAACGCATGATTTCTGGATCGTTATGCCCACTGTCTTTTTTTAACGGTCCTAATACCAGGTCCTCTGTCCTTCCGATAAATTTCACTTTCCCCCACAGAAGAGTCTGTACTTGTGATTAAGGTGTTTCCATGTGCACCCGTTCCTTTCCACCAAATAAAGAAAAATATACTACTTAAACAGATAAAAATAGAGCAGAAATCATAAACCATCAAGCCTCTAATCACCCATTTCCACGGATGATGGCGGAATTTTTTATCATTGATTCAATAGTTTTCTCTTTACAATACGAGAAGCGTTCCGAAAGTGATGCATGGTAGCTAATAACAGTTTTATTAGAATAAGCCTCAAAATGTGCTCGTAGGTTTATCAAACATTTCTCTATGTGAAGTCACGGTTCAAAATTGTCTAGATGATATGCACTGAAATGCCAGAAAAACTGGTACAGACGAGCTTATGCAAAACACATAGCAACGTCACCTATGCGCATACTCGGTTGCGTCCTCCAGTGCGCATGTAAAGCGACGGACATCCTTGTCAGCTGTCAGAGCTGTTTTCGGCATGAGAATGACAAGTAATAACGATTTAAGCGATTTTCAACGCGGTGCCATAGTTGGCGCTCGTGAGATGGGCCATAGTATTTCGGAGGTAGAAACGAAGTTCGGATTTTCACGGACGATCATTACAAGGGTGTACCGTGACTATACAAGAATTCCGGCAAAACCTCAAACCTACGATACCAGTGTGGCCGTAAAAAGACATTGGGTGAACGTGACCATCGTCGGCTGTCAAGAATCGTTTCACGCAAAAGGCGTGCAACATTCTCGCAGGTATCATCGGAATTCAATGCTGGAGCCTCAACAAGCATCAGCGTCCCGACTGTGCAACGTACCCTGCACGATATGGGATTTGGGAGCCGACGCCCAACTCGAGTCCACTTGATGGGTGCACGACACAGAGCTATGCGCCTCGCTTGGGCACGGCAACAGCGCCACTGGACATTTGATGACTGGAAACAAGTATAGCATGGTCTGACGAGTCGCGTTTCCAATTGTATCGCGCAGATGGAAGGACTCGTGTATGGCGCAAACCCCATGAAGCCATGGATCCCGCCTGTCAACAGGGAACTATACCGGCTGGTGGGGGGTCCGTAATGGTATGGGGTGTGTTTAGCTGGACTTCACTTGGACCCCTGGTACGTCTATAAACGTCTGTGACCGGCCAACAATATGTGCGCATCCTTTCTGACGAGGTACACCCGTTCATTTCCTGCATTCATGCTGATGGGTTGGGCCTGTTCCAACAGGACAATGCACCCCAACACAAGTGTCGGGGCGCCACATTATGGGTAGAGGAGCATTCATCTGAGTTTGAGGTTTTACCATTCCCACCCAAAATCCCGGATCTGAACGTCATAGAACACATTTGGGATGCCATGCAACGCGCTATCGTACACAGGAATCCGAGACCTCGGAATAGACCCGAATTGTGGAACGCTCTGCAGAAAGTATGGTGTGCATTGCCTACAGCATATTTCCAGAAGCTAGTGGAGTCCATGCCTCGTCGTATTTCTGTATCCCTGCGCTCCCGTGGGGGACCTACCAAGTATTAGACTGGTGTACCAGTTTTTCTGGCACTTCAGTGTATATCACATAGCCATACTTCTTTTCCTCTTTCTTTTTTTACAGGTAAGTTGTTATGAATGACGGATATTAAACAAAAATGAGAGCTGTCACTGAGTTTCTGACAAAGAACGGTGGCAGCTCTTTCCATATCCATATCAACTAAGAAATTTGTATGTCGTGGAGATTACGCTTACACTGAAAGGACAAATGATTACGTACATCCACCTAGTAGCGTGTGGCACCACCTTTTGCACGCAGGACAGCATCCAAACGTCGTGGTACGGACGCAATGAGGTTCCGAAACACAGACTCAGGTATCGCAAACCAACAATCTAAGAGTGCTTGGCGTTGAGCAGGCAGGGATATAGGTGGGGAGGGTTGATCACGAACAGCTCGTTCCATTATGTCCGTCCCTAATGTGGGGAAACTAGTTTGGGGGGGAGCCAGCTCCGTAAGATCAGGGTGCCAGCCGTTCCTCATCCGGTACTCGGACTTGCTCCAAGCTTGGACAAAATCAGTAATCTACATTTCTGACCACTCAATCACAGGGTTTGCTGCCAATACTTTCTCGTTATTGGTTGTTCACTCAAATGGTGCTGCCGTACCTCCTAAGCTATTTTAACATATCCAGATTTTTGCTTTTCAGTTGTTTTTCTGATTTAGTAATTACAAATAATTACGCCGCCCCGGTGGCGCAGTGGACTTAAGCGATGGCTTATGACCATTCGTCCGGAAGGGGTTCGAATCCCGGTAAGGCATAGATGTTGTGTTTGTCTTACGGCACTGGCTCTCTTCCTTCCCTGGAACCAGTGACTCTAAATTTGGGACGGGCCAATGCTTTTAGCTCAATGAGCTGCTCACGGTGGTCGTTAAACCTCCAATCAAAAAAGAAAAACAAATTCTTACCTGAATTTTATCTGAGCTAGATTTTTCGTAAAAATGAGGTAACAGCATTCCAATGATGGTATATTTTTGCTGAGCTAGATTTTTCCTAAAAATGAGGTAACAGCATTCCAATGATGGTATATTTTTGCTGAGCTGTTGAAATTTTCCAGGATTTAGTAACAATTTTTTTTTAATTGGAGGTTTAACGACCACCGTGAGCAACTCAATGGGCTATAAGCAGTCGCCCGCCCCTAATTTAGGGTCACTGATTCCAGGGAAGGGAAAGAGCCAGTGCCGTAAGACAAATACAACATCCATGCCTCACCGGGACTCGAACCCGTACCCCTTATGGACGAATGATCAGAAGCCATCGCTTAGACCACTGCGCCACCGGGGCGGCAGTAACAATTGTGACGCACTACAGAAGCAAAGCACGTGTCAAGACGACAAATCTGCAGCTTCACATTACGTCCGTGTAGCTTAGTTGGGAGAGCAACTTACTGCGGAGTGAGGGGGCGTGGGTTCGTTCACCATCATGGACGAATTTGTGTTTTCATACAATCACTGATAAACGAAAACAGCAAAATTGGTACACAATCTTTTTAAAAATATGAGATGACCAGGCTATGATTTCGTTTTTTTTTTTTTTATTTGCAGTAGAAACATTTGCTAGTGGCCTTATTTTTTACTAGCAAATTGCATTATTTACTAGCGAAAGTTTATTTGTTTATTTACATTATATTATATAAAGGAAATTTGAACATGTCTCACTCCATTAGACAATCATCACAAATTTTGATTTCACCCCTAAAACTGTCACATTGTAATGCTGAAAAATTACAAATATTTAGATATAACTCATATTTTCATGATCTGACAGATTAATTCTAACAATTTAATTCGAATGCAAATATTTAAAAAAAAAACATTTTTTTATTTAACTTTATTCACAAAAGTGAAGAACACTATTCAAAATCTTAAGTATTTTCCGTATGGATTACGATCTGGGTTTCGGGTCTTTTCATCATACCACTTTAAAACAGCAGGCCTGATGTCAAACTTGTCTTCGGACGGACCTTCAATCTCAATACTCATGACAGCATTCAATGTTTGTAAGTTAAACTGCCCCTCCAATAACCCTGAATTCCTTACATGAAACTGAACCCAACCTCGCATGCAGAAGTAGATAAGGGAAATGGATATTTTTACTAGTGCCAAAATGTTTTTATAATGTTTGTACTTTTCAAGAAACATTCGTTTCCAGAAAGCAGTTGTTCCTTTTCGTATGTCAGATTAGTGATTATCTTCAGCATCGCTTTTCAGTTCAATGAATTCTCCAAGCGCATTTTCCAGTTCAAACTTGGCCCGTGTTAAAGGCATTTGAAAATTCTCTATCAAGGATTTGACATCTTGAATCCCATAATTTAGAAACGTGTCTCCATCAGCGTTGAATAGCCCGTTCGTTACTTCAAAAATTGCTGCATATTTTGCAATGGGGTCGTTAATTAGTGTTTCAAAACGCAAGTCAATATTGCTAATAAGTGAATTTATTATATTTGATTTATCAAATTAACACACTATAACGAAGTAAATATCTCCGTCATTTCTGTCCACGCCGGGGCTCGAACCCGGATCCCCTCATTCCGGAATAAGTCACTCTACCAATTGAGCTACGCGGACGTTTTATTCTGATTCCTATCTGCCTTTATGTCGTGTGCGTCCTTCTGGCAGGTACGTCACATCTCCTGGTACGTTACATCATCTCCCCCTTATTATTTTTTTAATTTTTTTTTTTTTTATTCGAAGTGCTGGAGAAGGGATTCTCTTATTTTTCCTATCTCGCGGTGTAGAAATAACATCACACCAATGCGAGATTTTGAACGGTCGGGTCATCCGGATAGTTCGGGTGCCATTATAACGAAGTAAATTTCTCCGTCATTTTTATCCGCGCCAGGATTCGAACCCGGGTCCCCTCATTCCGGAATAAGTTGCTCTACCAATTGAGCTACGCGGACGTTTTATTCTGATTCCTATCTGTCTTTATGTCGTGTGCGTCTTTCTGGCAGGTACGTCACATCTCCTGGTACGTTACAACACTGCATCTCCACTAGCTTTTGAATTTATATCTTTAAATTCAGATTGCCCAGTTCCACTGTATAGTTGGACCTCGTTTGTTAAATCCTACAGGTTTGAGTCGTCATTACGTTCCATGTCTATTAAGTTTTTTTTTTACACTACTGATACGATTCATTACAGTTTGCAAGTTAACATCATGTTCCTGTAGACATGAAGAAAGGGGAGACAATTCTCCTAAATCATCGGTGAAAAAACTTAAATTCAGAAGAGAATTGTAGGTTACACAAGACTTCACAATATTCTTAGTTTTTTTTTCATCTGAAGAAGGCTCAGAAGAACATGCAGTGTTGTCTAAATGAACCACAATCCAGAAAATGAAAGTAAAATATTTGCCACCTTTTAGATAAAGGTGGCAAATGCGTGCGTAGGGCCTAATTTGTTACGGTTTTCCGTGGGGTATGAACGGAGGGGGGGGTCTAGAATGACAAAAAAATTCAGTCTAGGCAATGCCTCCCAGCTTTCACCCAGGAGTGAGTTACAGTTAGTCATTCAGCAAGTTTTGGGGAAAATTCGCGCAGCCGTTGAATTTTTTTCCAGTACGCCGTTGCCGCCGCCGATTTTTTTCCACGGCGCAGACCTTTATTCCACACGCGCAATGCAGTTGGAGCTTTACTTTTCACACTAAAACATTCAAAATTTTTCCACTAGCAACTTTTTCTGGAACCATTTTTTATCACTAGCAAAATGTATTTGCTTGCTTGCAATTTGCTACTAACTACCGGTCGAAATCGCTCCCAGGAGATGATCCTCTCCTCCCACCAGTATCTCAGAAATTTTTTTTTTTTTTTTTTTTTTTTGATTGGAGGTTTAACGACCACCGTGAGCAACTCAATGGGCTATAAGCAGTCGCCCGTCCCTAATTTAGGGTCACTGGGTCCAGGGAAGGGAGAGAGCCAGTGCCGTAAGACAAACACAACATCCATGCCTGACCGGGATTCGAACCCGGACCCCTTACGGACGAATGATCAAAGGCCAACGCCTTAGACCACTGCGCCACCGGGGCGGCCTATCTCAGAAATAGGCGTACCCAAGAAAGAGTTGACTATCATTTTCGTATTTCAAGCTCCTTATGAAACAAAGAAAACTGGTTAAAGTACCTGGTCGACATTTTTTCTGTTTTTCCGCCCCGGTAGCTCAGTGGTCTAAGCGCTAGCTTCTGACCATTCGTCCAAGATGGGTCCGGGTTCGAATTCCAGTGAGGCATGCATGTTGTGTTTTTTTTTTTTTTATGACTCTGGCTGTCTCACTTCTCTGGGATCAACGCTCCTAAATTAGGGACGGGCGACTGCTTGTAGCCGATAGAGTTGCTCACGGCAGTCGTTAACCCCCCCCCCCGAAAAAAAGCCAAAAAAAAAAAACGTTTTTTTTTAAAACATTCAACAGAGCCAACCGCAACATTCCGAATGTTGATCAAAAGCTATATTTTATTTGAAACCATTTCATTGCTACACTTGTGAATGTTGCAGTGGGTTCTTTTTCATTCTCGTAATCTAGAGGAACAATACAGAATGCTCAGGAAGCTGTTGTTTGCATCAGACTGAAATTCCAAATGAACTGAGGTAGGCGTACTAAAATGCGAGGAGAACTGTTTTCATTGTGCACTCTCATGAAGATTTGAAACTTATCTGTTCACCGTATATATTTCGTAAAAATAAGGGAAAACAAATCTGAAAGCCTTTTGTCCAGTCCCAAATCTTTAAACCTTTAGAGTGAAGTTTTCCCTTGTTAAATTTGCAAACGCAATGCTTTAAAGAAAATGAAACTCATAGACAAGAAATGCAGCGTCTTGAGTATAATTGGAAACGTATATTTTGTTCGAATCAAACAGCGTAATGATCATAGCAAATTTGTGATGATGCAAGTTCCTCATGAAACATGTATTTTGCCTTTCTTTTATTCTCTTTCTAACCGAATGTTTACTTATTTTCTTTTGTACACGTGTTTCGGAATTCTTCGTCTCAGAGACAAAATAATTTAAGGAAAAGCAGCAAAATTTCTAAAGCACTAGTCTGTGAATGTCTTGATAAAATACTACCTATATGGCATCCACATAATTCACTATGTCAAAGAGCTGAATTAAATTTCCTTCATGGCTCTCAAAAGACTTTGCTTTCATTTCTGTTTCTAAGAGCTTCGGGAAATAAAAAAGGCGGTATTCTGTGGAATGATTTTATGGTGTTTTGGCAACACGGCTGATGCTTTCCACCATCGTTCTTAGGTTCAGCGCATGCGTGCTAAGAAGCAGCTTCTGTTCTGTACAAAACCGGATTCTGTGCCACGCTCATTTAATGAGTTCTCCGAGTTTTTTTCCTTTTACAAGGAGCAAAATTATTATTTTTTGCGTATTTCGCAAACGTTTTATGTTATTTCTTTCGCATGATCTTTGCAGACTTAAACACGAACCAAACACAAGCAAGTAAATTGTACTGTATTTTATTATCCCATAAAATGACCTCCATTATTGAAAAACACGAGCTTCGATAACTCCTCCAGATATAAATATTACCCCCAAGAAGGAATATAATGCTTTTGACGCTGAATATGATTTTTCTTTAAAGAGAAGCATCTGCCTTTTTAATTAAATGAAAAATATATCCATAGAATTTCAAAATATCGCAAGAAATACATATGTTTTAAATCTTTATATAAGAAATCACCAAAACAAGTTAAGTTTTCTAACATTTTTTTTTCTTTCATTAATGCAGTATTTCGGAAACATAGCCAAGAAAACTGAAACTGGAAATTTCCATTTAAATGTTCATGAAAAGATAACGATATCCCCACATTTTATCTATATGGGGCCCTGTGCAAGTTACACTAATTTTTTTCTAAAAATTTACGAAGAAGAAATGATCAAATAGATCAAATTTTCACAAAATTATTTTGAATGTGCTTCAGAAGCTCAAACTGGTGAAAGGCGAAATGAAAAGTAACTTCTTAATGCTGACCGAAGAAAGGATAGTATGCAATGATCTCCGCGATTCATTTGCGACAAAGCAATGACTTAGAATAGCAGTTCACTAAAAACGTTTCTACAAAATGTTAATTTGCACTGAAGAAAATTTGCCAAAATGTGCTTAAGGTGCGCAAACTTAATATCTATTATTTAACGGACTGCAAAAACGTAAGTATCAAAACATTAAGATAAAGTTTCTTTCAGTAAAATCGAGAAAATATATTTATATTATTAAAACTTAGAGTAACCATGAAGTTTTAAGCTCTGCAATCAAAATTGCACTACGCAATTTATATCGTTAAGAACAGATGCATCTTTAAGACACAATTTTGTTGCAATTTGATAAATGGATGACGGTAAATGCTGTAGTGTAAGGCGCACATTTCTGAATCATCGCACTACGGGATCTTGGTTCGAATCCTGTTTAAGACAAAAATATTTTTCTTACCTCACGGTTACCTCTTCGTTTTAAGGAATCAGTGAATATAAGTTAGGGACGAACGGCACCTCGCATTCTCTGAGGCCAGCAGAAGTTCGTTAAATATCAATTAAGCCCTTACATGTTAATATGTAATACTTCTTCAAAAGGTTTAGAAAGCTCAAGATTTCCCGCTCGTGGGTGATGTAATTTTAAAGTTTCCTAATTTGATGGATGTTACGTGATAAACATTAAACACAGGTAGCTCAGCAATGTCTGATTGCTGAGTTAATAATTCTAACGTAGTTCCACGTATTAAGACAAGAAATTTTTTTCCCCAGAATTAATATCTAATACTTTTATGTTCAAATATTATCTAAATTCCCAATAGTTTTCCCGTGAAACGGTATCTTACTACGTCAACATTATTTTGAAATATTTACATTGTATGAATTCTGGGAATATAACACCACAGTAAAAATCAAGATTCCTGACGGTCGAATAGTCAGAGGCGCGGGCTTCTGACCAATTGTGTGAGCTGTACCCGAATTCGAGTCCCCAATGGGACACGGATTGAGCTGGCTCTGTCCCTTTTGTGGCGTACTGCAGAGGTGAAACACGTGTCAAGACGACAAATCTTCAGCGATATATTTTGTCAGCGTGGCTCAGTTGGGAGAGCGACTTACTCCGGAGTGAGGGGACAAATTTGTGTTTTCATATTGGCGCCCGATTGTAGAAAATGTTGGATTCTTCGGAAAATGTGTGATGATTGTTCAACACATTGTTTGGAATTAATGAAAAATTCCTGCTTCGCTTAAAAAAAATAGGAGGGAGATGATGTGACGTACTACAGAGGTGAAAACATGTGTCAAGACGACAAATCTGCAGCGAGACACTCTGTCCGCGTAGCTCAGTTGGGACAGCGACTGAGCTACGCAGGGAACACAACTGCCATTAATGGATGAACTTGATCCGCAACGATGTACAGATACCTGACAGCTGTCAGGGATTGTGCTATCGGGATAATGGGGCCAAAAGTGTCCCAAGAAAACATAGCCCACAGCATAACACCGCTGCCGCCAGCCTGTTTCCGCCCAACAGTGCATCCAGGTTCCATAGCCTCCGCTGGTAATCGGCGTATCGACTCTCGACTGTCTACGTGATGCACCATGAATCTTGATTCGTCAGGCCAGGTCACTTTCTTCCAATCATCCACCGTCCAATCTCGATGATCTTGGGCCCATTTCATGCGTTGTTGGCAATGACGTGCAGTGAGTATGGAGACCCTGCTGGGTCTTTGGCTACGCAGCTCCATGCGCAGAAGGCTGCTATGAACTGTGTTCTCTGACACATTGCCCTGATCACCACTGTTGTAGGTGCGGGTGATTTGTCGCACTGTAGCCCTGCTGTTGCTGTGAACAATGCGCGGTAATCTCCGCTCCCCTATGGCATCAATGAGCTGCAGACGACACACGACTGGACGACGGTTCGTCGTTTGGCAATCTGTGTACCAATTTTGTTACGTATTCACTACAGCAGCACGTGAAAAACCCACAGACCGCACCGTTTCCGAGATCGTAGTTCCGAGGAGCATTGCCGTCACAATTTGTCCTTTATCAAACTCCGATAAATCGGCAGCTATTCCCGTTCTGACTCCGAATACTCTACTAACCGAAAGCCGGTACTCGGGTGGAATATATACCGCACTGTGAACTTCCCTTACGCCCTCGTTCGGTCTCCAGCCGCCCTCATTTCTCTTTGTTGGGTGTGGTCGTAATGTAATGACTCATTGGTGTATTTGTTTTAAAGAAGAGAGAGAGAGAGAGAGAGAGAGAGAGAGAGAGAGAGAGTTCCCAAATGTCGGATTTCCCATTTTTTCCATAGAAAAATCTGCTTTTAAAGAAGCTGGATTTCCATTTCAATCTACACTGGGTTTTTCTTCTGAACCCCTTTTAATACGACGTTAGCCACAAGTTTGTCCAACCCTGGGGTACTACCACAGTTGGGATAGTGTACGAAATCTGTTCTTAAACTCAAGTTGTTCGGTTGTCAGAGTCATGGGCTTCGGGCTGAGTTTCCGATATGGTGTCCGGGTTTGAGTTTTGGATGAGGTATAGGTACCGTGTTTGCTCTGTGGAGCTGGTTCCGTCCCTTCCTTGTAAAAAGCTGCTTTGGTTTTCATGGGTTCATTAAACCTCACCTCCTGGTAAAGAAACAAGTTAGTAAAATCACGCAATGCATTAATTCTGATACGCTTTCCAACATACCAGAAATCATTACTCAAGTTATGAGGGGTCGCTCCGGTGGCGCAGTGGTCTAAGCGATGGCCTCTGATCATTCGTCCGAACGGGGTCCGGGTTCGAATCCCGGTGAGGCATGGATGTTGTGTTTGTCGTACGGCACTGTCTCTCTCCCTTCCCTGGAACCAGTGATCCTAAATTAGGGACGGGCGACTGCTTATAGCTCATTGAGTTGCTCACGGTGGTCGTTAAACCTCCAATCAAAAAAAAAAAAGTTATGAGGGTAATGGGTGTAGAATAAATCTCGCTCCTATGACCTGACCTTTGACCCCATTTCGATGATATTCAATAGAACCGGTAAAGTATACTTCTGGAACAACATGATAAAGATTTGTCTCAATCAAAGCATTTTTACGTAAGTTATAACGCATAAGGGCAATGGAATGGATCCGGCTCCTGTGTCCTGACCTTTGCTCCATTTCGCCCATTTTCAATAGGATTCGTTCCCAGGCTGTCCCTTACCACATACTAAAAGTTCATTGACATCGAACCATTTTTACGCAAGTTATGACGCATAAGATCAATGGAATGGATCCCACTCCTGTGTCCTGACTTTTGACCCCATTTCTCCCATTTTCAATAGGATTCGTCCCCAGGTTGTCCGCTACCACATACTAAAATGTCATCGAAATCGAACCATTTTTACGCGAGTTATCGTGCGGACGGGCAGACGGACAAAGCTGGAGCACATGCGCTTCTTCAACCTACGGTTGGAAAGGGTAAAAAAGACTTCTTAATGTTTCACAGTAAATAGCGGATCGTCTGATTCAATCTAGGGATTCCCGAGAATTATTTCCTCCGCAAGAGTGCGCTCTCAATGCTGTGTATCTTTTACAGATACTGTCATGGGCATTGCTTTCGAGAGTGTTAGCTTTAGAAAGCACAGTCTTTCAGCACTCGTTTTGTGTAAATTTGCAGCATTAATCGCTTCGCAAATCGCTCATCCTCTCTTACTCGGAACTTCGTGATTCTTTGTCTAGTTACACTTGCTTGGAGATTGCAATCATAATTAGGATAAATTAATTACTAACGGAGCAAAGCTGATAACGGGTCTATGGCCCATGAGTTCCCCCTTTCACAATTATATAAAAGGGATTGTGTCAAGAGAAACCTTTTCCATACTGGATAAGGTTTTACAGAGTGGCATTCATCCCGCGCTAGACATGCCTCAAGTAATCCGTAATTGCCTCCTCTTCCTCTCGTCGATATAGTTTGTTCTCCTACACTAGGAAGGTATGAACTGTTGGAAATAAAACCACCTTTTCTTATGAAACTTTTCTGTCGTGTTCTTTGAGCGGAAGTTCCATAGCGTGACCTGATTTTTGAATTAAAGATATCTGGTTTGCATACCTTTTCTCTCCACTTGACATAATCCTAATTCAAGTTTATTACGGTAAAATTATCTTTGCTTTTTTTCCGTTTCTTGTAAAGTTCTGTGATTGCTGCTCCCCGCCCAAAAACCTCCCTCTCAGTATATTACTAATAACTTTTTTTATCATTTCGTAGTTAGGTAGTTCTACTAGCTACTTTGATGATATCGATGCTAATCACCTTTGCTTGGTTTACGTTTGCGCAATTCCACATGGTGGACGCTCCTAAGTTCAACTTGATCGTGATAGAAGCAAGCTCCACTTGTTTGTCATTTACTCTGTCTCCCGAAAAACGCCCACAGGCTTTTGTGTTTGGCTTCGTTGGTTAACAACCGCCATGAGCAACTCTTTGGGTTATAAGCAGTCGTTTGTCCTTAACGTAGGGACACTGGTTCCAAAGAAACGAGACTGCCATTGCCGGAATACAAACGCAGTACTCCTGCCTCATCCAAGACTCGAATCCAAGCCTTTCTTCAAACAACTAGACAGAAAGCTATGCCGCTGATCGATAGGTTACCTGAGGCGAAATTATTATGATACTAATAACTGATATCCCATATTTACATCCTATGAGTAGCATTACGTGACCAAACATGAGCTTAAAATTAACTATCCAACTTCTTTGAACGTTGTAGGGGATTTCTTGAAACCAGTAGAAGACGCCGATCCTTACTTTCGAGTTGTCGACTGTATTGAAAGGAGAGAACCACAGAAAAATACCATAACTATTTTTCTTCTTTCCAGCATGCAATCCCAAGACTGTTTTAAGAAGTCTTCAGCTTGAACAAGTCTTCTCCAATTTTCCCTCTCACATATATTTTTTTCATTTTTCCTTGACTTCATCTATATATGTATTCTTCACATTACTTCCACTAACTTTTTCTTGATCTTTCTACTCCTCTACTTCCTGGCACTTACATTACCATTGCGTTTTGAATTGACTTTCTTCTCTTCTCCACACTTGTGTGCCCTAATTCCAAGCTCACCGAAGCGGTGGCTGAGTAGTCAGAGGCGCTGGCTTCTGACTATTAATCCAAGTTACGACCGGGCTCGAGTCCGTGAGGAGGCATGAGTGGTGTGCTTCTCTGACGGTAATGGCTCTGTCATGGCCCCAATTTAGGTACGGATGACTGCTTACCCAGGAAGCACAGCCTTGCAATTAAACGCAGGCCCAACACTGAACCACCGTCGTTTAGGAATAGAAGACGATTGCTCAGTGTTGGGTCTACGTTAAATTGCAAGGCTGTGCTACCTGGCTATAATCATACCCAGGTTACTCAGCCTTGCAATTTAACGTAGGCCCAACACTGGGCCACCGTCTTTTAGGAATAGACGACGATGGCTCAGTGTTGGGCCTACGTTAAATTGCAAGGCTGTGCTGCCTGGGTATAATCATGCCCAGCTTGCACAGCCTTGCACCTGGAGTTACTCATGGAGGTAATTACTCCTCGAAATAAAATTCCAAACTCTGCCCTCATGTCCTCATTTCTTTTACGTCCTTTTCTTGATATCCCATCTAAGTAACCTTAGTTTTGTTTTTTCCAGTTGTTCTTCTTCCCTTATTGCTCAAATTTCTTATCCATATATTAGGTGTACAAATAAGTTTTAAAGCGTTTTAAGACAACCCAACATGTCATTTGAGAGAAAACAACAATACCTTTACGAATCAAAATATGCGCCGTCATTATCTATCAACTTCCGCCATCGGTCGGGCAGCCGACGGATTCCAGCCATGAAGAATACTTCGTCGTGTGATGCGATGAAGTCGTCAACCCATTTTTGCACTTTGTCACATGTCCGGCACCGTACAGCAGACAAACCATGTTGCATCAATCGGAACAAACGATAGTCTGAAGGGACTATGTCGGGACTATATGCCGGGTTCTCCAAAACTTCCCAGCCATGCGTCAAAAATGTTTCCTTGACCGATTTCGCGACAGCGTTGTCATGCAGTAATTTCACGGGGCGCAATCTTTTGCCTTTCAATGGAGGTTTCAACAGATTTCCTGGTTCAATCGCAGCAATTGTTGCTTGTAGCTATCAGCATTAACAGTTTGACCCAGTTTCAATTGTTCTCAATAGAGCACACCCTTCATATCCCACCAGATACATAGCAGAACTTTCCTGGTGTAAATATTGTGTTTTGTTGTCGACGTCGTTGCTTCACCGGGGTCTACCCAGTGCTTTTTGCGTTTGGAATTGTTGTCCCATATCCACTTTTCATCACCCGTAACTATTTTCCACAGGAAAGACTTTCTGTGTTGTTTACTCAACAGATTCAAAGACTTCATGACACGCTCATCCTTATTCCTCTGGCTCAGGTCATGTGGCACCCATTTTCTTTCCTTCTGATTTTTTCCCGCTGCGCGTAAACGATTGGAAATGGTTTGTTGAGTTACCCCCAGTTGTTCAGCTAGTTCCTTTTGCGTTTGAGACGAATCTTCATCCAGCAATGCTTGCAGTTCCTCATGTGCAACCGTCCGCTACGTTCTCGATCACTAACATCAAAACCACCTGCTTTAAACCGTCTAAACCAAAACTCACCCGTGCTTTTCGATTCAATATTCTCCCCCAGAACAGAACAGATTGCTGCACATGCTTTTGCAGCACTTTTTTTTTGATGAAATTTGTAACGAATGCAGTGTCGAATAAATGCAGTATCGCTTGCCATCTTTCACCTACCGATGTGCAAGTGCGTTTGACTGTTGGGCAAACGTCTGTGTCACATTTTATACTCTGAACCAGTTACTATCATGTGACAACAACGCGGAGGAATGTCAGATATGTAAATTAGCGGTATACGTCACACAAAACACCAACGCTTCAAAACTTATTTGTACACCAGAGGAACAAGGATGAGCGTGTCATGGAGTGTTTAAATCTGTTGAATAAATAAGTAGATCTTATAGCTGGCCTGTATATTTTGATGTCTTTTTTATTAGATTTTTCTTGCCGTAGGTTATCCCTGACATCTCCCTCCATTTATTTCATATTGATCTCATTCGTTCCCCGACTCTCTTTTCCAGCACCCACACATTTGAAAAGTTCAACTCAGGTATTAAAAAGTATTCTAATACGGGTATTTGAAGCGTTTTACTTCCATAATTTGCTGACTTTCTCCATCATGTACTAACAATTATCTTCGATTACCTCTGGCCATTATCTTTGTTTTTGCCACATTCATTATTAGGAGGTTTAATGACCACCGTAAACAAATCAGTGGGATATAAGCAGTCGCCCATCCCAAATATTAAATCTACTGTTTCAAGGGAAGTAGGGAGCCTGTAGCAAACACAACATCTATGACTCACCGGAATTCGAACCGGGAGTCGTCTAGGACGAATGGTCAGAAGCCAGCGCTCAGCCATTGCGTCACTGGGGCAGCTTTGCCACATTTACAAATCTCGAATTGCAGAATTCATATTTCGTCCACAATTCAAACTCAGGTTTTGGCATACTTGACACTCGGGAGCAGAGAGGTTACTTTTTGTACTCACATTACCTTGAACGATTATCAGTCATTAACGCGCACGCAGTGTTTTAAGCTGATTGCAGGTTCTCCTCAGAATTACATACGGTGGCTCCCGAAATTGAGTATACACCACTCACTCTCTTCTTTAAAGGTATAAAAATTAATATTAAAACGCTATTGAAAATAAGTATTTATAAGAATGATAAAATGCACATTAAGAAAGGTATTAGGTAAGGAAACAAATATGAAGTCTCTATAGTATTTTAATGATATAATTTTTATGTCGAAGTTACAAAATTCGGAGTCACAAAATGGATTACACACCTATTATAATTTGTTAACAAAAAGAAAAAAACATGAGCTCATATTTTGTTGCATATCCTTTTGCATGTAGAACGGCTTTCAAACAGCGGGGCATTGAGTTAACAAGAGTTTGTGTCGTTTCGCTGGATATTTTAGCCCATTCTTCGCATAAAACTGTTTTTAACTGCTCTTTGCTCCTAATATCGTGTTTTGTTACCGATGTTTCCAACTGGGACCACAAATTTTCAATAACATTCAGATCTGGAGATTGCTGTGGCGTGCGCAATTGAATTTTACAATTATACACTTAACTATCATAACTATTTTAGCGGTGCGCTTCGAGTCGTTACCTTGTTGAAACACAAAATTTGATCGTAAACCAACTTTTGAGCACCTTGTTTTAAATTATTTTTAATATGTCCAAGTATTTCCTTTTATCCATGATTCCATCAATGGAAATTAAATTTCCCACGCCTTTTGCCGACAGACAGCCCCATACAAGCACCAAACCACCTCCACGCTTGATAGAGGGGATGGTGTTTTGGGGAAGCAGTACACTGTTAGGCTTCCGCCAAACATAACCATCGACTATCACTTCCGAAAACATTAAACTTACTCTCGTCACTGAATATTACTTGATTCCAGAAGTCTTCAGGGTTCGAAATATGATTTCTACCGAATGAAATCCTTTTCTCTCGATTTACTTTGGAAATAAAAGGTTTTTGTCTTAACTATACGACCATTAAAACCTACTTTTCTGAGTACTCTTTGAATTGTTTCTGCAGAAACAGGTCTTCCTATCGTTGTAGAAGTGGATGCAGCAATTTTTGGAGCACTCACATTAGGATTTTCTTTTACTTTTCGAAAGATTCGTCTCTTATTCGTGGAACTGAGGATTCCTTTTGATCCTCTTCCTGGCTTATTTGCAATATGTCCAAACTTTTTATACTTCTCGATAATTTTTTGAACACATCCGTGACTGCGTTGAACTGCAATTTAACGCAGAGATTTACCTTCTTCAGACATTCAAGTCACAAGTTGCCGGGTTTCAACACTCGTTTCCGTTCTGGAGCTCATTCTGTTAATTGAAAATTGTATTTTCACTGGGATATCAAAGTTTAGTATCTTTAGTCAATAAAACTATCACACAGATTCATTTTAAAAATACAGTGGTAGCCAAATCGCATTTCTTATAAAGTGTACATACTCCATTTTGTGACTTCGAATTTTGTAACTTCGACATAAAAATTATGTCATTAACATATTATAGAGACTTCACATTTGTTTTCTAGCCTAATACATTTCTTAATGTGTATTTTATCGTTCGTATAAATATTAATTTTCAATAACGATTTAATAATATTTTTTACATATTTAAAGAAGACAGTGAGTGGTGTATACTCAATTTTGGGAGCCACTGTATGTTTAAAACATTCATGTCACATCTAATTAAATGTAATCTATCACACCGGAGGCAGGCACAGTGATCTAAACACTGGTTTCTGAATATTCGTTCGAATCCAGCATTGGATTTTTTTGTCCTACGGCATTGGCTCTCTCCCTTCCCTGGAGTCAGTAGCCCTAAATTAGGGACGGGCGACTGCTTATAACACATCGAATTGCTCAGGGTGGTCGTTAAACCCACAAGTAATAAAAATATAATATAAGTCGTATATAGACTACCTGGCCGTCGCCCTGTTAAAGAGAACCCATATTGCGAAGAAAATACTAGGATCACTAGTAAAGTTAGGTCTTATTTACATGAGGAAGCATTAACAACGTCGTAATAAAAACCTGTTTACTTTCGTAATTTTCATATTTCAGTTTTCTGATGGTAAAAAGTAAATAGAACATTGAAACATCATTTAATTACAAATGCAACAAAAACTGAGTTATATGACGACACCGTAAGCAATTATATTATATAAAAAAGGAAAAAAAATGCGATGAATTTTAATAATTTTACACTAGGCTTCGGAGACCAGTGGACTATATTATCTTCAAATTCTGTTTTTTCATATTTTGTTGAACGTGTCTCGGAGGAACGCAATGATCTCGTGTAACCAGGAATCCAATATCTCTCTGAAAGTATCATGCTATTTCTCGTTTCTTCGTAAGTTTTTTTTATCCATGCTTTGAGTAGGTGCGATTGAAAAGCAACTGAGAAGATTTGTAGAATATCTCTCCTCGCAGTTTCGAAATTTCATAGCGACCAAGTCGCCTTCCACATGCCAGATACGGTCGTTGTGCTTGGATTAATAAATATAGTCTCGAATAACTTGGAAGATTGGTCACCATATATCTACAAATATCTTTCTTCATTTCCGCTGGATATTTCGCACAAGCATGCTTTTACGGATGTGCTTTGTTATTATAATTTGTTATTTTATACGACTGAAATATGATTCATCTGTTTCTATTACCTTACGTAGGCGGCAAATTTTTGAAGGTTTTTAAAGAACTGAATTTGCAGCCTCCAATAATATTTCCAGTCAATTATAAAGGAAGCGGACTCTTACGAAGTTTTCGCTCACAAACACTAGTAGCACTTATTTCACAATACAGTGTATAAATAAGGAAAGATGTTGGCATCTTGCTACCTTATTCAAACGCCAAAAACTGACCAAAAATTCTCATAGCTTCATCGCTAAAGATTATGACTTACCGTGGCACTTTAAGGAATACCATTTCTTTTATCGTTTTAACAGCTGAACTCTATGAAATTCATTACGGAATTTCGAAATCACCATCACACCAAACCATATCAATTTCCTGTTCGATGAAGGTCTCCCAAGTGTCTCCCACAAGTTCTTGTCTTGAGGTGAAAGTCCTCCAAATACGTGGCGTCAGTAAATAAATAAATACATCGCTCTTTCCACTTTCCAGAAACACATAGCAACCGAAAAATTGTTTCCGACCTCCACCGAGGAATTGAGCCCTAAGTTTTCGGCCGTCGCCGGAACTGAACCCTAAGTTTTCGGCCGTCGCCGGAACTGAACCCGTGGAATTAACACATAGCAACTTTCGGTTGCTATGTGTTTCTTCAAAGAGATTTATTGGCTAGTGGTTGTGATGTTAGTGATTCAACTGTACGCCGTAGGCTTCTGGAAGTTGGCCGGAAGGCAAGAAGACCAACGGAAAAACAATATTTGAGTGCGAAAATGAAGATAAAACGTTTAGCATGGGCCAAAAAATATAAATCATGGACTCTCAGTGATGAAACTCATTTATTTGTGCAGGATTACCAAGCAAATGTCGTTAGACGAAGCAACTGTGAACCCTTAAGACCTGAGCATGTCAAACAAACTGAAAAAAACACTCTGAAACAGATGTTTTGGGGTTTTTTCACATCAAATGGCACTGGAAGCTTAGTTCCCGTTCAAGGTATGATGAATTCAGCCAAGTACCTAGAAATATTACAACGTAGGATTGTTCCATTCTTGCAAACTTTTGACGGGACATTTCAACATGACTTGGCCCCATGTCACAATTCGAAATTGGTCAAGAATTTCATGCTGGAAAATCAAATTCATTTGCTTGATTGGCCTGGAAATTCACCAGACTTAAATCCCATAGAAAACTTGTGGAATATTTTGAAGAGACGATTAGGTAAAATTGACTGTACAACCAAAAAACGCATGATAACGAATGCTATAAAAGTGTGGTTCCACGATTATGAAGTCAAAAATATGTGCACTCAATTAGTGGAGTCAATGCCAAAACGAATTTAAGAGGTCATTTCTGCTAAAGGAGGACATACTTCAAACTAATACAGGTATTTATCAGTGTATATCAAGGCATAGAATGATATAAAGGCATAGTTTTGAAAAAAAGAGTGATTTTTTACTTTGTCCCAATTAATTTGCACAGTATAGTATATATAGCGAGTGCCGTTAATGCCCACCCGATGGAGACGTCTCAGTAGCTGAGCACATCGTACGGATTTATGATGCCAGAAGCTGACTTAAAAAATACACATAGCACCGTGGATTGTTGGCCACCGTGGTGTAAAGCTAACGCGCTCGGCTAGATATCGAGAGATCGGTGGATTCAATTGACCGGCTGCGGCCGAAAACCATTTTTCGGTTGCTATGTGTTTCTGGAACGTGGAAAGAGCGATGTATTTATTTATTTCCTTGTCTTGAGACAGTCTTCTCCATGTCACTCCAGCATACTTTCGACCTATCTCTCATTCCACTTCTGTTTTTCTTCTCCTGTTCCTCGGTCTAATATTTCAGTCGTTCAACGGTGGTCAGTTCTTTTAGTAATATGTCCACTCAATTGCCATTTCAGGCCGTATACTTTCATCATGATGTTATTCCCTCTTGTCCTTTTCATGATCCATGAGTATCACTTTATATCTTTCCTGATTACACCAAGCATAAATCTCTCCATGCTTCTTTGAATTCTCCGTAGGCTCTGCACGTTTTTTTTAGTTAAGGTCCATGCCTCTGGTCCACAAGTCTTTCTCCTCCATAAGTCACCCACTCTTGTTATGTATTTTCCTGATTCATGAGTTCCTCCTCCAATATTTCCTCGTAACACTAAGCATGAATCTCTCCATACTTCTTTGAATTTTACATAGCCTCTGTTTGTCTTTCTTACGCTTTCTATCCGTAGGTTGAAGAAGCGTGTATGCTCCAGCTTTGTCCGTCTTTCTGTCTGTCCGCACGATAACTCGCGTAAAATTAGTTCGATTTCGATGAAATTTTAGTATGTGGTAGGGGACAACCTGGGGACGAACCCTGTTAAAAATGGGCGAAACGGGGTCAAAGGTCAGGAGATAGCAGCGGGATTTATTCCATCGATCTTATGCGTCATAATTTAAGTAAAACTGTTTCGATTGCGACAAAACTTTATCATGGTATTCCGGAGGGATTACCGGTGGTTATGTTGAATATCATCGAAATGGGGCCAAAGGTCAGGGCACAGGAGCGAGATTTATTCCACAGACGTTATCCTCATAACTTGACTAAAAATGCTTCTATTGTGACAAAACTTTAGTATGTTGTTCCAGAGGTATACTGAACCGGTTCTGTTGAATATCATCGAAATGAGGTCAAAGGTCAGGAGCGAGATTTATTCCACAGCTATTATCCTCATAACTTGAGTAATAACTTGAGTAATGATTTCTGGTACGTGTTTTTTTTTTTGTGGATTAGAGGTTTAAAGTTTGAGATATATACTGTGTGTAAGATTTGAACCTTCCTAGTCTTTAACAATTTACAATTTGTTTGTAATTTTAGCGCCTAGTTGCGTTTATCCTTTTTTAATGTTTGCTCTCACTTGGCAATGGCTGTTCATGAACTTTAATTCATAAGCTGACAAGGAACATCTGTATTTTATCTTTAAAAAACAACAACTGTAATTACGAAAATGGTGTTTTTCTGGTACTCTGTAAGCAGCCGCCCAATTTAGGGCCACTGATTCCAGAGAAGGGAGAGAGCCAGCGCCGTAAAACAAACACGACATCCATGCCTCACCGGGATTCGAACTCCCACCCATCTCGGACGAATGATCAGAAGCCATCGCTTAGACCACTGCGCCACACTGGTATGTTGGAAAGCGTGTCACAATCAATGCATTGCATGATTTTACTAACTTGTTTTTGTTGGGTTTTTTTATCAGAGGTTTAACAACCACCGTGAGGAACTCAGTGATGTAGGAGCCGTTGCCCGTCCCTGATTTAGGGCCACTGGTTCCAGGGAAGGGAGAGAGCCAGTGCCGTAAGACAAAGACAACATCCATGCCTCACCGGGATTTGAACCCGGACCCTTCTCGGACGAATGGTCATAAGCCAGCACTTAGACCATTGCGCCACCGGGGCGGCGTTTTATATTTGTCACCAATTTGCGATTCTAAATGTGCTACTTTTATAATTCCCCTTACGTCAGATCACCACCGGCATGGGGCAGTTATTTAAGTGGCTATGGACTGTGTGGGACGCGGATGTTTCTGACGTATGTTCGAATCTTGGTCCTCCCGGCCATCTAGTCTGCGGTTTTTCCGCAGTTTCCTCGTGTTTGGGGATGAGAATGCGTAGATGGTTCCCTGTCAAGTCGGCCCCGGCCGCGTTTTGACTCTGGACCCTTTTCCCCAGGATGCCTGGATTTACCAGATGAGTGACTATGCACTGGTAGTAAACCATTGTAAGACGAATGTAATCTGATGCCCCACGGCATCAGGCACCTAGGTACGAGGATATTACCCATTGTTGTTGATGATGATGATTGCATTAGATTAGCCACAACCAAACGCTTTTCTCAATTTTACAGCTTTTTAACGTAAAGATCCATGTTCACTTCTGTCAAAGCGGTAGCCGACCCATGTCCATGCAGTTCATTTGCTGCTCCTCTCGGAAAACTTGTTGTACAAATGGTAGGCACTTGCCTTTGACAGCATTTTGTCTTTATGTCGTGCTTCCAATCTTTGAAAAAATTTAGCAGGGTTTATCCCGAGAGGTGAATGATACAATGCTGTTCCACATTCACTAAGACCTCTACAGACTCCATACTTTCAGCAATGTACCTCATAACGAAGTAAATTTCTCCGTCATTTTTGTCCACGCCGGGGACCGAACCCGAGTCCTCTTATTCCGGAACAAGCCGCTCTACCAACTGAGCTACGCAGACGTTCGTTCTCGCTGCTATCTGCCTTTTATGTCTTGTGCGTCTTGCGGGGCATGCACGTCACACCTCCTCCCCCCACCCGCGAAAGAGGGCCGGGGGCATGGCCCACGGGTCAGCCGTGACCATGAATCGTTGCAGGCAGCCATCCGCTGTAGAACGTGCACTTGAGAACTCCCAGTCAATATGGTGTGTGGAATGCAACGTCACACACATTTATTTTTCGAAGCGCTGGAGAAGGGATTCTCTTATTTGATTAGCCACATTGCGAGATCTTTAACGGCCGGATCATCCGGGAAGTTCGGGCGCCATTATAACGAAGTAAATTTCTCCGTCATTTTTGTCCACGCCGGGGACCGAACCCGAGCCTTCTTATTCCGGAACAAGTCGCTCTACCAACTGAGCTGCGCAGACGTTCGTCCTCGCTGCTATCTGCCTTTTATGTCGTGTTCGTCCTGCGGGGCAGGCACGTCACAACCTCACATGCACCATATGGATGAAATTCCTATTGGCGTGTAAGAGAGGCTCGCATGCATTTACTCTTTGAATTCTGTTTCAATTGGTACAGAACATGATGTGTCACAATAAAATATCCACGGCAACCTTGAACCACCCTTGCGTAATGTGCTTTGAAACACATACACATCTATCTGTTATTCTGAGTCCCCTTTCATTTGTGTAAGAAGAGAGGGTTCATAATTGAAGAATTAAATGAAATCTTCATACAAATAGTACATTGAACGTCATTCTTCAGTATGAAATGTTAAGGGGAATTTCCAATCATTCACAAGAGCAAATTAATCCTTAACCCTAAAGGAGACACCAGTGCTGAATCTCAAAAAATATTAGGAAAAAAACGAAAAACAAATCTGTATGCAAAGCTAATCCTGAATATCAAATGCAATAAAATAAATGGTCTTATGTTTATTTATACGTAACAATGAAGTATGAAAAGTGTAATTGTTTGGCCTTCTTGAACCTGGAATTTCAAAATTGTGTGTTTAATAAGAATAATACAAATGCAATGCAATAAAATGAAACAAAAAGAAAAATTTTAATTCTGATCATAAATTTCAGTGTCAAATCCATTTTAAGTGTAACTGTGGTATAAATGACATAGTCGCGATTTAACAAAATAGCAGTGAACAATGAAATAAATGTGAAAACTGTAAAGGTACAAATGTCGTGATATAGTTTTACAGTACATATTTGTAAAATTTTTCCACTAGGTGGCGCAAAAGTCTATTCTTTTAATATTACTGATCGCACAGTTTTAAAATATTAAAACACAGTTTAAAATTAAAAACAATATGTTAATTGTGAGACAGTTTGAGACTTTTATCAGAAAGTGTGTATATTGCACCCACTAATTCTGCGTCATTCTCATTCTTCGTGACTTGAAGACGTTCGTTAAGTTTCTCTCTGATCAAATTTGAAGAGCTACAATATATAGATTTAACTTTTCCTAAATTGTTACGTCAGTGTTAAAGAAGCGTAGATAGAATAGTCCTGAGCAGAGCCGTTCAAAAGAGAATGGACCGCCCTGGTGGCTGAGTGGTCTGAGACGGGGGCGTCTGGCCGCTCACTCGGACTGGGCCCCGAGTAAAGCAAGGAAGGTGCACTCTCTCTCTCTCACACAGCACTCTCCATCTCCCTTACCTGGAATCAGTGGCCCCAATTAGAGACTGGCGTCTGTTTACATGTGCTTGTAAAAATACAATTCTGTCGGTACAGAGACCGAATTCGCGCCTTCTAGCTCCGGAGCCAGTTGCTGTAATCGGCTAACTACACCGATGGAATCTATCGCTGCAGATATATCGTCTTGACACGTCTTTCACTTCTGTAGTACGTCACATCATCTCTCTCTCTCATTTTTTTTTTGACGCGAAAAAGGAATTTTAATGAATTCCAGATGATGTGTGGAACAAACATCACACATTTTTCGAAGAACCCAACGGTCAGTGGATATATTTTCCACAATCGGGCGCCAATATGAAAAAAATCAGAAATGTATCGATTCCGCGCTTCTTCGCTCCGGAGTCAGTTGTTCCAACCAACTAAACTGCACCGATGGAATGCATCGCTGCAGATTTGTCGTCTTGACAAGTGCTTTAGCTCTGTAGTACGTCACATCA
This sequence comes from Macrothele yani, assembly GCA_039090855.1. Lineage (NCBI taxonomy): Eukaryota > Metazoa > Arthropoda > Arachnida > Araneae > Macrothelidae > Macrothele > Macrothele yani. The sequence continues at coordinate 126,235,811 of CM076996.1, forward strand.
TCTACCGCTTAATGTTTTTTCGAAGCGAAGAAGGAATTTTGATGAATTCCAGACGATATGTGGAACAAACATCACACATTTTTCGATTAACCCAACAGCCAGTAGATCCATTTTTCCAGAATCAGGTGCCAGTCTGAAATTCACAAATTTGTCTGTGACGAGGATCGACTCCGTGCTTCCTCGCTCCGGAGCCAGTTGTTTAGCCGACTAAACTACACCGACGGAATGCGTCGCTGCAGATTTGTCATCTTGACACGTGCTTCACTTCTGTAGTAGGTCACATCATCTCCCTCTTAACTTTTTTAAGCGAGGAAGGAATTTTAATAAATTCCAGACGACGTGTGGAACAAACATCACACATTTTTCGATGAACCCCCATCCGTTTTCGATAATCGGGCGCCACTTTGAAATTCACAAATTTGTCGGTGACGAGGATCGAAATCGCGCTTCCTCGCTCCGAAGCCAGTTATTATAGCCGACTAGACTACACCGACGGAATGTACCGCTGCAGATTTGTCGTGTTGACACGGCTTCACCTTTGTAGAACGTCACATGCTCCCTGTGGTCGTTAAATTCCGAAACAAAAAACAAAAATAAAGAAAAGAATATCAGGCACTCAAATATAAATCGGATCTTCGGATGCATTTTCTTACAAGTTTTTAACACATCGTACAAAGCTCAAATCTACGTCAGTTCCATAATTTTCGTGCTCCACCTAGTAGCATTATTTAGCATCAAAATATTAAGTTGGCCAAAAAGTAATTGCGTTTTTTTTCCTGTGTAAATGAAAGGCGAATTTTGAATGGGAAACAAAAACTTTCGTCACCAACATATTGTCCATTTTGTTCGATGGCCTTTTTCCATCTCACAGTCAAGTTCATGATTCCGCGCTCAAAAATGTCTTTTTTTTTTTTTTTTTACCAAAAAACAGTTCCAAGAACGATTTGATAGCCTTATCAGCACTGAAGATTTTACAATTCAAGGCGTTTTACAACGAACGAAACAAATGGTAGTCTGATGGTGCCCGATCTGGCGAATATGGTGGATGTGTTAACACATCCCATCCAAATGCAACAATTTTTGAGGAGCGGCCAAACTTGTATGTAGTCTTGCGTTATCATGGTGAAACACACCACCTTTGCGATCCACCAATTCTGGACGCTTCTGTTTGACTGCATCACTTAATTTATCCAGCTGACAACAGTACACCTCCGAATTAATGGTTTGGTTCCTTGGAAGCAATTCCAAATACACAATACCTTTGAAATCCCACCAAACTGATAGTACAACCTTCGTTTGGTGCATATCTGCTTTTAAAGTGCTTTGAGGAGGTTCGTTACGTTTGCTGCACGATCTTTTTCGTTCGACGTTGTTGTAGACGGTCCATTTTTCATCGCCTGTTATCATACGTTTCAAAAATGAATCGTTTTCTTTACGTTTCAAGAGCGAATCGCAGATGTCAACGTGCTTAGTGAGATGAATTTCTTTGAACTCATGTGACACCCACATATCGAGCTTATTAACGTATTGCAGATGCTTTAAAAGGTTTTCAACGCTCGATTTCGATATGTTCAGATTCTCAGCAATCTCTCGTGTCGTTAAACGCCGATTGGACTCGATAAATGCCTTTATTTTGTCGTCATCCACTTCGATTGGCTTTTCTGAGCGTGGTGCAACTTTCACATCAAAATCTCCAGACCGAAATTTCGCAAACCAATTCTGACACTGCCGTAGTTTTAAGGCATCTTCACCATACACATCACATAGCTTTTTATGAGCTTGCACAGCGTTTTTTCCTTTTCAGAAGTAATACAGCAAAACATGACGAAAATGGTCCCTTTTTACGCTTTCCAACCGTAGGTTGAAGAAGCGTATATGCTCCAGCTTTTTCTGTCCGTCCGTCCGTCTGTCTGTCGGCACGATAACTCACGTAAAAATGGTTCGATTTTGATGAAATTTTAGTATGTGGTAGGAGACTACCAGGGGACGAACCCTATTGAAAATGGGTGAAGTGGGGTCAAAGGTCAGGACATAAAAGCAGGATCCATTTCTTTGCCTTTCTGCGCCATAACATGCGTAAATATGGTTCGATTTCGATGAAAGTTTAGTATGTGGTAGGGAACCACTGGGCACGAACCCTATTGAAAATGTGCGAATGGGGTCAAAGGTCAGGCAGGGCATAAAAGCGGTTATTATTCCATTGCCCTTATGCGTCATAACTTGCGTAAAAATGGTTCGATTTCGATGAAATTTTAGTATTTGGTAAGGAACCACCTGGGGATGAAGCCTATTGAAAATGGGCGAAATGGGGTCAAAGGTCAGGGCATAAAAGTGGAATCCATTCCATTGCCTTTATGCGTCATAACATGCGTAAATATGGTTCGATTTCGATGAAATTTTAGTATGTGGTAGGGAATCACCTGGGCACAAAACCTATTGAAAATGGGCAAAATGGGGTCAAAGGTCAGGCAGGACATAAGAGCGAGATTTGTTCCGTTGCCCTTATGCGTCATAACTTGCGTAAAAATGGTTCGATTTCGATGAAATTTTAGTATGTGGTAGGGAGCCACAGCGGACGAACCCTATTGAAAATGGGCGAAATGGGGTCAAAGGTCAGGATACTGGAGAGGGATCCACTCCATTGCCCTTGTGCATCACAACTTACCAAAAAATGTTTCTATTGCGACAAAACGTTATCATGCTGTTCCGGAGGTATAGTGAACCGGTTCTGTTGAATATCAACGAAATGGGGTCAAAGGTCATTGCACAAAAGCAAGATTTATTCCACAGCCATTATTTTCATAACTTGCGTAAAACTGCTTGTATTGAGAGAAAACTTTGGTATGTTATTCTTGAGGTGTACTGAACCGGTTCTGTTGAATATCATCGAAATGGGGTCAAAGGTCAGGACACAGGAGCGAGATTTATTCCACAGCCATTATCCTCATAACTTGAAGAACAATTTCTGGTATGTTGGAAAGCGTATCATAATCAATGCATTGCATGATTTTACTTACTTGTTATTATCCATTTTGAAACCGCCGCCAAACAAACACTTGTTAACGAAATCGTGCACTTTCTGTTTCTAAAACAAGCTTGAACTGTCAGCTGTCACTTTACATAATGAACTTGAGGTTTCAAATGACGTTAGCTATATTTCAAGACATGTTTCGCCCTTTTTGTGTAAATAACGCAATGACCTTTTGGCCAATCCAATAGAATGGATGCGTATCTTCAAGGTGTTCTTGCACTATGGATCTGTGTTCGAGTTCCTAGTAGGATCCTGGTAATGTGCTTTTTCAAATGTTCATCTTCTGTCTCTTTGCTAGAGCCTTTCTCCTTAAATTAAGAAGAGACGACGACTGCCCGTTGAGTTAATCTTATACATATGTATCTTACGTAGTACTAATCCTACCCGTAGAGTCCTATATTCGTGGAGGTCCAGGAAAATGATTAAAAATGGAAGCATAAATTTACTGTGACGCTCCTGAACTGAGCAAAAGATATTTGCGAAAAACGTTGAATTTCTTCCTACCAAGTTACACGCTCATGTAAAAAAAAAAAAAAAAAAAAAAAAAAAAGGGCACTATGTTGATTTACCTAAGTTTACAGCAAACAAAAATAAGGATTGGCTATTTATGTGCTGCTCCCTTTTTTACCGTTTTCTTCCTGCTGTACTTTTCCCGAAGAAGGATTAGAATGCTAATGGTGCGGTTTTCTCATCGTGTGATACATTGAACAATACTTGAATTATCCTACGCCTCATGAAAACTTGGAAGCTTAAAAATAACCCCAATAAATCCTACATTCCTCAGACGTCGATGCCATTTTATCCTGCGCTCCTAATGCCTCTGCTGAAAGTAATATAGTCTGTGATATTCCAGAGCAAATAAAGTGGACCATTTGCGTCAGGTGTTACCAAATCCCACCTTTTACGAAGTAGCCATGCAAGGGCTTAGAGAAGTGTCTCAGCTGGGTTATTTTTTTTAAAAAAGGAATAAAAGTACATTAATCCACGAAGACAAGCAGCAAACTGTCAGACATTAACTCACTACGAACTAGTGATCATCCTATATATTGCTAATATTATTTTGGATCACAATGCAAAGGACGCATTGCATGCCTTCACATCATGATGAAGTTGTGCATGAAGCCACAAAACGATTTGTACGCAGTCGAGTAACATTATTGTTACCACCTCCTACTTTTGACATCAACAGCGCGTAGCCAATGAAAGAAGGCACGTCTCGTGAGCTGGCTGAAAAGGTATACACTGAGTGGCCACTTTATTATGACCACCCGCTGAGTACTTCGTTGGGCTACTTTTTGCTTTTAATTCTGCGTCGATTCTTCGTGGCATGAACTCCACGAGATGTTGATAGGGGGTTTGTGGAATCTGAGACCATGCTTGATGAATAGCACTTTCCAGGAGTGTGAGATTGCAGGGTTGTGGATCTAGCTGTCTGATGGCTCGTTCAACTTCATCCCACAAGTTCTCAATGGGGTTGAGATCTGGAGATTGTGGGGGCCACCTAAGCAAAGTAAACTCACCGGCATGTTCCTGAAACCAATTCTGTACAATATGAGCACTATGGCAGGACGCATTATCTTGTTGAAAGTAGCCATCGCCACTGGGATAAACCATCCACATGACAGGATGCACTTGGTCCGCAACGATGTTTAGATATGATGTGCCAGTCAGACGTTGATCAACACGAATTAAAGGGCCCAAAACATGCCAGGAAAACATTCCCCAAATCATAACGTTGCCTCCACCAGCTTGAAGGGTTGTAGCAATGCATTTGGGGTCCATGCTTTCGTGCTGTTTCCGCCAAATTCTCACTCGGCCATCGGCATGGTGCAACTGAAAACGTGATTCATCGGACCACATAATTTGTTTCCAATTATCGACTGTCCAATCCTTGTGCTCCTGTGCGAACTGGAGACGTTTTCTCTCGTTAACTGCAGACAGCAAAGGTGTTCGAACAGGCCTTCGGCTGCCATATCCCATCTGATGCAGTGTACGGCGAACAGTACGTGCAGAGATCATTTGAGGGGATACTTGATTAAGATGGCCTGTAATTTGCTGCATTGTTGCCCTTCTGATGTCTGTTACCAGTCTGAACCCTCTCCGTTCCGCCCGAGCAGTCACTAGTCGATGATGACCACACGTTGCACGTAGAGACCCAGTTTTTTGGCTGACAGTCCAGTCTTTAAGCACTTTAACAACAGCTGCTCTGGAACATTTCACGAATGCGGCGGTTTCGGTGATACTCGCTCCATGGATCCGAGCTCCTACAATCATCCCACGCTGAAAGTCCGTCAAATCGCATTTTTTACCCATCTCATCACCCAAAAATCACTTCTACTACTGTCGCAAGCACTAAGCTTTCCCTTTTTATACTAGCTTCGCCCTCTGGCGGCAACAGCGTGCAGCCATAGCTCATTTGCTTAAAACTGTCAGGTGACCGAAATAAAGTGGCCACTCAGTGTACAAGGTGTGCTGTAGGCATTCTGAAAACATATCACTCGTTGCTGTCATGGATTAAAAGAGCGATTTATCAGAATTGCAAAAAGGGATGATTATCGGCTTTCGGGCCATAATCATACCTTTTTCAATTTTTCGAACTGGGGTCAAAGGTCAGAACATAGGAGCGGGGTCCATTCCACCGCTCTTATGCGTCATAACGTACGTAAAAATGCTTCGATTGCGACAAAACTTTATCATATTGTTCAGGAGGTATTACGAACCGGTTCTGTTGAATATTATCGAAATGGGGTCAAAGGTCAGGGCACAGGAGCTAGATTTATTCCACAGCCATTATCCTCATAAGTTGAGTAATGATTTCTGGTATGTTGGAAAGCGTATCATAATCAATGCATTGCATGATTTTGCTAACTTGTTTTGATTGGAAGTTTAACGACCACCGCGAGTAACTCAAGGGGCTATAGCCGCCCCGGTGGCGCAGGGGTCTAAGCGATGGCTTCTGATCATTCGTCCAACAGGGGTCCAGGTTCGGGTCCCGGTGTGGTATGGATGTTGTGTTCGTCTTACGGCACTGGCTCACTCCCTTCCCTGGAACCAGTGTCCCTAAATTAAGGACGGGCGACTACTTATAACCCATTGAGTTGTTCACGGTGGTCGTTAACCCTCCAATCAAGAAAAGAACACGAACAATGGGCTATAAGCAGTCTCCCGTCCGAACTTTAGAGCCACTGACTCCAGGGAAAGAAGAAAGCCAGTGCCGCAAGACAAACGTAACATCCATGTCTGACCGGGATTTGAAACCAGACCCATCTTGGACGAATGGCGAGAAGCCATCGCTTAGACCAGTGTGCCACCGTGGCGGCTACGAAGAGTTCCACGTCTTTTATTCGTTCACCACATGAAACACAGATCACTCATACATTATTTTCATTAATAAATATACTTTCGCTAATCACATCGATCTCAATCACAACGCTTAATAACATACTCTCCAGCAACACCAACTCTCGTACATACACTGAAGAGCAATTGAATTAGAGATACCTGTCTAGTAACGTGCAGCACCACCTTTCGCCCTGATGACGGCGGCGATTCGTCTCGGCATGGACTCGACAAGACACCGGAAGCATTGGGAAGCAATACGGATCCATGACCCCTGAACAAGCTCCCACAGTTCACGAAGATTTGAAGGAGGGGGAGGGGGTCATAACCTCGAACATCTCTCTTGATGGCGCCCCAAATGTTCTCGATGGGATTGAGGTCATTTGACCTAGCTGGCCAAGGAAGCGAGGTCACGTCGGTGGAGTGTTCATCCAACCATTCGGATACAATTCGGGAGCTGCATTGTCTTGTTGTAGGATGAGGTCCCCAGTGGGATGTTGAAGACGCACAAACGGGAGCAAATGGTCTTCCAGGATATCCCGGTAACGTTGACCTGTGAGGGAAAATATCACATGTACCAGGGGTCCCATTTCAGTCCATGTAAACAGTCCCCAGACGAGAATGATGCCACCTTTACGAGCTTGAAGAGTTCCCTGCTGGCAAGAAGGATGCATCGCTTCATCTGGTTTGCGCCGTACTCGTATCCTGCCATCCACATGTACCAACGTGAATCTCGACTCATCAGTCCAGGCAACATTTTTCCACATGTCTAGGGTCCAGTGGCGATTTTCCGGCGCCCATGCTAATCTTTGCACCGTGTGATGTGTGGTCAGCAGCGGTACTCTCGTGGGACAATGGCTTCTGTACCCCATAGCGAGGAGATGGTTCTGGATGGTGTGGCTGCTTACACGTTTTTGTGCACCAGCGTGAAATTGCCGAGTGATTTCTTACACTGTGGCTCGTCTCTTTGCTGTTAGAATGCGAGGTAGCCGACGATGACCCCGCTCATCCACACGCTGTTGTCCGCAGCAGTTGGCCCTTACAGGGATGGTTTTACCGGATTCGATGTACTCACGGTGCACCCGTGACACAGTGGCTCGTGAAAATCCCAGTGCCTGCACGACTTCCGAGATGGAGTGACCCATTCGTCGGGCCCCGACAATTTGCCCAAGATCAAATGCGCTTAGATCCTTCGTCTTACCCATACTGCGTCCGACTCTTACTGATTCCCGTCGCATCACTCCTTATATTGTCGGATCGCTGCATACGCCATGTCGCTTCCGTTTACATGGCCGGCCACAGTGCCACATTTGCATAACGCCAGCTGTCTCTAATTCAATTGCTCTTCAGTGTAAATCTTGACACATATAAATCGTTATTCATCATCATCATCATTGTCAACAGTTATCAATCCACTACGAGATAAAGATCTCTCCTGGTTTCTTTTACAATTGCCTCCCTTGATGTCACATGTCTCTTCCATGTCACTCCCGCGTGCATTTGAATTTCATCCACTCATCTCCCACGTGATTTTCTATATGTTTTCTTGTCCCGTAGTATCAGGTCTAAAATTTCGGTTGCCCATCGGTGGCCCGTTCTTCTGGCAATATGTCCAGCCTATTGCCATTTCACGGATTTTACTTTGATCATGATGTTTTGCACACTAGTCATTTTCTTATTCCACGAGTCCCTGTCCTTATCTTTCCTGGTTACACCAAGCATACATCTCTCCATGCTCCTTTCAGCTGATTGCAGCCTTTGTATGTCTTCTTTAGTTAAAGTCTATGTCTCTGCTCCCTACACAAGTACTGGAAGCATGAATTGTTTAAACACTTTTCTTTTCAGACATAATGGTGTGTTGTTCTTGGAAATTGTGCTGTTTCTTACAAAAGCTCTCCAACTAAGTTTTATACGCCGATTAATTTCTTCACCAACGTGACCACACTTGATATCTGATAGCAAACTAAAATGTAGGTATCAATTACCTCTAGAATTTCCCCGTCAATCAATAAATCTTCATTTCTTGTAAAAGCATTGTACAGCAGTTTTGTTTTCTGAAAGTTCATTTTAAATCCTGCTTCTTTACTCTCGTCAGCAAGTTCCTGGATCATACTCTGCAGCTCTGAAGGGGTAGTTGCAAAAATGACTATGTCATCAGCAAAACAAAGACGAATTAAATAACCTTAATTAATCTCTATCTTCCTGTATTTCCAGTTCAATGATTGAAAGACATTTTGTAATGTAGCATTGAAGAGAGTAGGAGAGATGGTACCACCTTTTCGAGTTTCGATGTTTTATGCTGCTCTGACTAGCTGTTTGTGCTGCCAGTTTTTCAAAGTAATGTATCTCTCAGTGGGAAACCAATGTATCTCTTCGGGAAAGTAATGTATCTCTCAGTGGAAAAGTAATGTGTCTTTTCGGGAAAGTAACGTATGTCTCAGGGGGAAAGTAATGTATGTCTTCGGAAAATTAACGTACCTCTCAATGGGAAAACATTTAACGAGCAGTAACTAATTTTCATGGATTTTATTAATAATACTGATTCATATATTAATATTAATAACACTTATGAAAATGCAAGTGCAAAGGTTCGGTTATTTGAGGATACAGCACGAATAAAAATTGGAAAGTAAGTGAGACAAAGTGACACCATAGCTCCCAAACTCTTTAATTCCACATTGCAAAATATCTTTCAATAATTCAACTGGGTAAACAAAGGGATAAAGATTAATGGAGATTGCCGCCCCGGTGGAGCAGTGGTCTAAGCGATGGCTTCTGATCATTCGTTCGAGGTGGGTCCGGGTTAATCAAAAAAAAAAAGTTAATCACTTGTTAATCAAAAAAAAAAAAAAAATGGAAATTATTTAACTCACCCCCGTTTTGCTAATGACGTGGTCATTTTTGCAACTACCCCTTCGGAACTGCAGAGTATGATCCAGAAATTTTGTGACAAGAGTAAAGAAGTGGGATTAAAAATGATTTAACTGATGTACAATGCTTTTACAAGAAATGAGGATTTATCGATTGATGGGGAAAAGTTGGAGATAACCGATACTTACAATTACACTGACGGAGAAAAAAATCCCAACACCACGAAAAAATAGTTGTAGAGGAATAAAATGGCGGCAATACATTTGTATAGGTAACATATTTAATCGATTAAGGTTTCAAGATCACAGCTTAATGTAAGCACTAGAAGAGCCATTTTAAATGTGAAATGCTGGTACATTAATAACCGGTGTAACCGCCAGAATGTTGAATGCAAGCACGCAAACGTTCATGCATTGTGTCGTACAGGTACTGGATGTCAGTTTGTGGGATGGAGTTCCATGCCTGTTGCACTTGGTCGCTCAATACAGGGACGGTTAGTGCTGGTTGGGGGTGACGCTGGAGTTGTCGTCCAATGATGTCCCATACGTGCTCGATTGGTGAAAGATCTGGTGATCTAGCAGGCCACGGCAACATGTCGACACTGTGTAGAGCATGTTGAGTTACAACAGCGGTATGCGGGCGAGCGTTATCCTGTTGGAAACCCCCCCCCCTGGAATGCTGTTCATGAACGGCAGCACAACAGGTTGAATCACCAGACCGACGTACAACTGTGCCGTCAGGGTACGTGGGACAACCACGAGAGTGCTCCTGCTGTCATAGGAAATTGCTCCCCAGACCATAACTCCAGGTGTAGGTCTAGTGTGTCAAGGCCGCAGACAGGTTGGTTGCAGGCGCTCACCTGGATTCCTTCTGACCAACACACGGTCATCACTGGCACCCAGGCAGAACCGGCTTTCATCAGAAAACACAACAGATCTCCACTTCGTCCTCCAATGAGCTCTAGCTTGACACCACTGACGTCGCAAACGGCAGTGGTTTGGAGTAAGTGGAATGCACGCTACAGGGCGTCTGGCTCGGAGCTGTCCTTCAAGTAACCGATTTGTAACAGTTCATTGTGTCACTGTGGGGGCAACTGCAGCTCGAATTGCTGCCGCAGACGCGGTACGATGCGCCACGGCCATACGCCGTATACGGCGGTCTTCCCTCTCAGTAGTGCCACGTGGCCGGCCGGAACCCGGTCTTCTTGAGGCAGTACCTTCCCATGACCACCGCCGCCAACAATCATGCACAGTGCCTACATTCCTGCCAAGTCGTTCTGCAATATTGCGGAAAGAAAATCCACCTTCTCGTAGCTTTATTACACGACCTCGTTCAAACTCCGTGAGCTGTTGATAATGGTTTCTTCGTCTTCTTAAAGGCATTCTTGACTAACATCAACACACTACGTCGAATCTCAACGATAACTAACGCTCACGAACGTTACAGCGCGTATTTACAGCAAACCTGCTTTGCATGTTCCGAGAGGCGCTACTAGCGGCACACGTATGCGCCGAGCGCGAAATTTGCATAGACGTCATCTTACAGATGTGCTCTCACCGCCTACCAACTGTCGTTTATCTAACACAACCCCTTCTTGGTGTTGCGATTTTTTTCCGTCAGTGTATTTTGAACAGAGGATATCAAGCGAAGATTTGCTTCATATGTCTTTCTGGCGGTTAACGCGGTTGGCGGTGTAAAAAGGGTAAGTAAAAATGACGGCGATTTAAAAAAATATATATTGGGGTGGATCTCTGTTTCTTAAAACGACTGCAAGATAGTAATTTGGTAAAAATCCACACCACGCAAGATATCCTTAAAAAATAACTGTAGGGAACCTGCGAGACGCAAGAACTAATACGTTTCTCATGTGTGTCACGACGTGCAACCAAAGATGAGGAGTAACGCTACGCAATGAGATTTTCTGTTTTTCAAATTAAGGTACTAACTAGCTTGCACGGGGAAATAATTCGGAGAAGGGTTGTCGCTTTGCTTTAATTCGTTTCGTGAAACGATTTAAATCTAGAGACCACTTCGTCGTCAGGCGAAATTATTTCTTCATCTTTATTTGAGAACGTAACTGAGAAGACTGAGACAGATTAATTCTTTCAGACATAGAGATTCGTGAATAACTGTCCTCGACGCTTTCAGATTGCCGCGTAACAGCAGAAAAACAAAGCAAGGGTAGTGGAATAGACATCTCCGTACCAGTCTAACACGACAACCGAAAAGTTGAAAAAATTATTAAATAGCGATATCTTGGCATGAATGTATTGTCAGCTTAATATATTATAATTCCTATCAAACTTATTTCGCACTCCCTATACTATGGAGTTACTGAAACCGTTGCATCATTTTTACATTACAAAATGGAAATAAAAATCAGAGCATGCACATTGTCATAAAAAGGAATGGAAAAACAAATGCACTCTTTGCCAAAAAATAAATAAATAAATAAAAATACGAAGCACCCCGAGAAAGTCGTTCGATCCTGTATAACGAAGTAAATTTCTCCAAAATTTTCTGTCCACGCTAGGATTCGAACCCGGATCCCCTCATTCCGGAATAAGTCACTCTACCAATTGAGCTACGCGGACGTTTGTTCTGACTCCTATCTGCCTTTATGTCGTGTGCGTCCTGCTGGCAGGTACGTCACATCTCCCCCCTCCCCGAAAGAGGGCCCGGGGCATGGTCCACGGGTCAGCCGTGACCATGAATCGTTGCAGGCAGCCATCCGCTGTAGAACGTGCACTTGAGAACTCCCAGTAAATCTGGTGTGTGGAATACAACGTCACACACATATATTTTTCGAAGCGCTGGAGAAAGGATTCTCTGATTTTTCCCGTCTCGCGGTGTGGAAAGAACATCACACCATTGCAAGATTTTGAACGGCCAGGCCATCCGGAAAGTTCGGGCGCCATTATAACGAAGTAAACTTCTCCGTCATTTTCTGTCCACGCTAGGATTCGAACCCGGTTCCCCTCATTCCGGAATAAGTCACTCTACCAATTGAGCTACGCGGACGTTTGTTCTGACTGCTATCTGCCTTTATGTCGTGTGCGTCCTGCTGGCAGGTACGTCACCCCCCCGAAAGAGGGATTATAACGAAGTAAATTTCTCCGTCATTATCTTTCCACGCTAGGATTCGAAACCGGATTCCCTCATTCCGGAATAAGTCACTCTACCAATTGAGCTACGCGGACGTTTGTTCTGATTGCTATCTGCCTTTATGTCGTGTGCGTCCTGCTGGCAGGTACGTTACACCTGATGAAACTCCGCATGCAAAGACCTTAGGGCCGAATATGCAAATGATTAAAAAATAACGACCAATGACAAATTGTGTGAACCGCGCATCGAAGAGCGCATATAAAGAGCAAAGCTCTCACGCAGAGACAAGTGTGACAGCGGATTGAGGCTGCGTTAACCTCCACGCAGTGTGAGGATGCCTCGACGTCGGATCGGTGCGCAGTAAGAGCAGTTGAGTTAGTTCGAGAGAGGACGTATAGCTGGGCCGAGAGAGGCCAGTTTGTCAAGTCGCCGTATCGCCAAGCATTTGGGACGGGCCGACGCGGAAGTTGGACGATGTTGGCGCCAATGGGTCGAGGAGGACACAACCAAGAGGCACGCGGGCAGTGGACGGCCGAGGGCAACGACAGAGCACGAGAATCGAGCAATTGTGAGAGGCGCACGAACAGAACCAAATTCGTCGCTCTCAACCATCAGTCACCATGTTAGGTCTACAGGTACGGAAGTGGCCATTCGGACCATTGGAAGACGACTTGTGGCAAGGGAACTACATTCGAGGAGGCCACTCGGTCGACTACCACTGACCAGCGAGCATCGCCGGCAGTGTTGTTGAGCGCGATCAACCTGGGATAGTATCCAGTGGCGTCGTGTTGTCTTTAGTGATGAGTCACGGTTTCCACTTCGCGCCGATCGGTTTGCACGTGTCAAGAAACGAGCCAATCAACGCACGGATCATTCCTTTACCGCGGAAGGACACACGGCTCGTACACCGGGAGTGACTGTCTTGAGAGCCATTTCCTAGGATACCCGGACACCCTTGGTAGTACTGCTTAGCACCCTCACGTCTCAACTGTGCATCGACTACATTCTACGACTTGTTGTGTTGCTATTTCTGTCAGAGCATCACTGAGAAATTTATCTACAGGACAATGCCTTGCCCCATACATCACGGCTCTCCCAGGCCAGTCTCCATAATGTCTACACCCTTCCATGGCCAGCCCGATTGCCCTACCTCTCACCAATCGATCATGTTTGAGACATGATGGGACGCCATCAACGACCATCTCGGAATGTCGGCAAACTGGCCCGCAATTTGCACACAATCTGGCATGCTATACCTCAGGACAGCACCCGTGAACTTGTATGCCTCTATGCCACGCCTGGTATCCGCTAGTATCCGAGCCAGAGGTGGCGCTACAACGCACTGACTTGTTCAACTCGTGTAGCTCATTTATCCGAATAAATGGCCTAACTGCTCTGGAATAGGAATCACCAACGTTCGGGACTGAACCTCAGGTTCAATCCCGGCAGGTACGAACGCTCGAACCGCGAAATATCCGTTGGGTGAGCACGTTAAGCCATCGGACCCCAGGCACTGGCCTCCCGGTAATGAAAAGCCCCCCCCCCTTCTACCTTGCTTCCGTGTCACTTTCGTATCGGGCCCAAATCTCCTAGCTTCTTATTTCTAAGGGTTGTTGAAGACCTGGGGTCAGACACTCCCTTCCTAAAATCCTCTACATATGATTTGATCTGCTCTGATCTGAATTGCAATCATTTCATTTCCTATACTTGTATGGTGCGCATATCAATTTTCATCTCGATTGGATGATTCTTTCTGGGTGCTTCGTTTTTTCTTTTCCTTTTTTGCAAAGTGTGTACTTCCAAGCAATTCCGAATCTGACGGAAAATTCTAATCCTTGGTAAATATTTAAAGCTCTTAGTACGCGGAACTTGTATAAGTGAAAGTCTTTTATTGTCAGTATCAGGCACTACATACGATATTTTAAAATTATATTGCAGGTAAAAATATTCTACTTCAGTAATTATATGCAATAAATAATTCAAATGTGATACCAATAACACTGTGAGAAGAAATTTCAGTTTTTTTGATTAGACAATCTCAGTGAAAAAATTTGGAAGCCTGTTATTGATAGGGAAAAATTCATAAATAAGGAAATTTCTGCGTGCAGTGATTTTTATATTACAATAGTGGGAGTCGAATTATTCGCATTATATGATGACAGTAGAAAACGGATTTATTTCACAATGAAAAAAATGAATTTAGCAATACTTAGTTTTTAAGCATTTTTGATATGTCCCGTTCACTGCATAATGAATGTATAAAAAATGCCTTTCTTACAAAAGTATTTATAATCTCTATGATAATAGTGATGATCGATTTGCCAAATTTCGCTGTAAGAGATAGAATAGCATGCAATACAGTGAGAGAAGAAAAAATTCAAAAGCAGAGAGGCACGTTTTCGACATGGTGTTCTTTACGGGTCAAAAACGCTCTTGCAACGTCACGAGTATAATAAATGCTCTAACAAAACATTTTTACTTACAGCCAGGACCGTAGCTATCTTTTCTTATCTAGGAGGGCGAAACTTGAAATTACGCCCCTTCGAGCTCAAAATTACGTTCCTTCGAGTTCAAAATTACGCCCCGTCGAGTTCAAAATTACTCTCCTTCGAGTTCAAAATTACGTCACTTCGAGTTCAAAATTGCGCCCCTTCGAGCTCAAAATCACGTCCCTTCGAGTTTAAAATTACGCCCTTTCGAGTTCCACTCAAATAATCCGTGGTTTTTACTTTCTCACACACCGCCGTTATAGAGAAGTATTATGATCGTTCAAAAATCGCATTTTAGGTGTTAGACAAAATTTTATTTAAAATGTAAAAACTAGGTAAATACCCAAGAACCATAGGTTGTAAATACCAAATAAAGCGTAAGCGTTATGGGAACGCTGACAGCACAACACTCTACAGAAATGCAGAACTAAAAAGAAACCAGCGCAGAACGAATGGGTATCGGATAGTGAACGTAACAATAGCAAGAAGCTTTAGTGTTAGGGCTTGGAAAAATTTAGTTCAAGGTTAAACGCTCAGAGCAATTTCTGCGATTTAATTAGCTCTTCATCCCAACAACATGTTTGGAAAGGTCATGGAGGTTAGGCACATCAGCATATTGTTTTCTGTCTCCATTCACTGTTTTGGAAAATTTCCTTCATGGATATGAGATGTTAAGAATTCATAGTGGGCGTTACTCTGTACCCTAGTTAAATGCATGTATGAAACCAACCAAAGTCCTTAAAAAGATAATACTGAAGGATGTAACTTTCTTTTTTAGTTACAATTTCTATTTTATACATCCCCCAGAGCATGAATTTACGCCCTTGGAATGACCATTCTGGGAGAGCAACCGCCTCCCTGCCCTCCCGGTAGCTACGGCCTTGCGTACAGCATCGCTTGTGCTGAGGATTAGGGTGCTATTTAACCCACTTCTGTCCGAAACCTAAGAACGAACGTAAAATCTGACAATTACAAAGCGTCATGGGGCTAAAAGAGCTGGCTGACATATGCACAGGAGTGCGGTGTCACTTATGAAAGCATTCCATAATACGCAGCCCGTGTACAAATTTGCTGTGAGCTGCAAAGTGTGTATGTAGGCAAGGCTGATTCGAATCTCATAAGAGTTCATTCATTCTGTTTTTCACGTGTTTCAGCTACAGAGCTAAACACTGCGTGTCACAGGAAACCAAAGGATATCGTGGATGATTTTGCCCGTGGCTGAATTATCGGCAAGCTTGAAGACGTCCGGAATGTGACCAATGTTGCCAGAGAGCTCGGAGTAGCACAAAGCATAGTGTCACGACTTTGGTCAGCGTTCAGGAGACACAGAACCTCTGCCAGGTGTTTTTCTTGAGATCATCCCCATTGTATTAGCCAGCGGGATGACCGTTATCTGGCCATAATGGCAAAAGGGACTAAAAAAGTAGTGCAGGCCAGTTGGCTAATCGTCTTCAAGCAAGCACATGTGTGCAAATTTAGCGCCAAACCCTATCAAGACATCTAAATACGGCCGAACTATATGACTGAAAATTCGTATGCTGTTTACCATAATCCAGGACGCATCGTACAGCTAGCCATCATTGGTGTATGTCTCACGTTGGCTAGTCTTCAGATCAATGGGCAAAGGTAATGAGTCTTTCGTCGGATTTCAAGCTGCAGTTGGTCTGGAAGAAAAGTACTGGGCTGATGCATAAGTTAACGCGGTTTTTTTTCACCGCACTACAGGAATGTATTACATCAGAAAGAAAAACGGAATCAATCAACTATGTATTCCTACCCCCCATCCCCCTTCATTGTTAAGATGGTGTCCCAACGTCTGGATAGGTCTGCAATTCTATTCTTGAAAAAACGTGCAGGTTTTGCTGCGAAGAAATCATCAACAAAATTCTGGAGATCAACATCATTGTTAAACGTTCTGCCACGGAGTGCATTCGACAGAGATCGGAACAGGTGATAGTCTGGAGGGGGCAACATCTAGGGAATAGGCCGGATGTGGAACGATCTCCCATTCCATGTCCTGAATGGCCTTTTTGCTCGTGTTTGCACTGTGAAGGCGTGCGTTATCATGTTGGAGAAGGACACCATGGCGCCGATGTGGGCATTTCTGCTGAATTGCTCCCTCCACGTGGCGGAGTTGCTCACAATTGGGTGCAGCGTTGATGGTTTGATTCCTCAGCAGCATTTCCCAGTAAATAATGCCTTCCATGTCCCACCAGACACACAACATGATCTTCGCAGGATGGAGGTCATGTTTTGGACGTGGTGTGGGCGTCATGTTTGGGCTTGACCATTGCATCCAATGCCTGAAATTCACGTACAGGCACCACTTTTCATCTCCAGTGAAAATACGTGACAGAAAGGGTTTGTGTTGCTGAGAACATTCGCGATAACGGGCGAGCAAGGATCCACATATGGCAACACGCTGGTTCTTGTTGTCCTCGATAAGAGTGTGAGGCACCCAAGACCCCTATTTCTGGACCTTTCCCATACGTTCCAGGTATTTCACCACTGTGCCTTGATCACAGTCCATCTCAGTAGCCAATTCGCGTTTGGTTTGACGCGGATCCAAGTGGATGAGATGGTTCAAACGATCCTCATCAAAGTGAGATGGACGACCTGAGCGTGGCGAGTCGTTGAGGTCAAAATTGTCACCTCGGAACCGCTCAAACTATTTGCAGGCTGTCCTCGGAGCAATAACATCCTCCGCATGCACAGCACAAATTTGTCTAGTAGCCTCGGCCGCTGTAGATCTCTTGTTAAACTCGTAGAGGAGCAGATGTCGGAAATGTTCATTCCTCTCTACTTGACACTCCATACTTCCGGACCCGAAAACCAAAAAACCATTAGCCACAATCATACAACGCAATATTATTCAGATACACGATATTACTGGCTACATTTTGATATACAACTGGCCATCTGCTCCGTCACTACTGACCTGAGAAACACTCGTGAAATAAAACGTCATGAACTTATGCATCAACCTAATAGAATTGCGCATGATGCCAGGAAAATTATTGAAAGGGAGAGATACGGCGGTCACGGCGTCATGGTGTAAGCAGGTATCATGGTCAGTTGACGTATCACACTGAAGGTGATGGATCAAGGAACAATTATCAGGCAATGCCACTGCAATTATATCATTCTTCGCTACGTTGTTCTGTTCCGTGGTGCTATGGGGCCAGATTTTATTTTTATGGGCGAGAACGTCCATCCTTACCGCAGAGCAGGTGTAGATGAATTATTAGCTAGTGAGGATATCAGATGGGTTGGAGAGAGCGCTCACCAGAAACCACTCCAACACTCATCAGGAATCTCCAGAAGGATTGTAAAATTTACCGGAGAGCTCCTAAATCACTTGGTTCTGAGCAACATGCATTGGACACTCTGAGTAGACGTGTTCTGCAAAGAAACCCCTCACCAGAAACCACTCCAGCACTCATCAGGACTCTCCAGAAGGATTGTAAAAATTTACCGGAGAGCTCCTAAACCACTTGGTTCTGAGCAACATGCATTGGACACTCTGAGTAAACGTGTTCTGCAAAGAAACTCCTCACCAGAAACCACTCCAGCACTCATCAGGACTCTCCAGAAGGATTGTAAAAATTTACCGGAGAGCTCCTAAACCATTTGGTTCTGAGCAACATCCATTGGACACTCTGAGTAAACGTGTTCTGCAAAGGAACCCCTCACCAGAAACCACTCCAGCACTCATCAGGACTCTCCAGAAGGATTGTAAAAATTTACTCCGAGAGTTCCTAAACCAATTGGTTCTGAGCATGGTTGCCAAATATGCTCTGCGGCACATAGTGGACATATCCTCTTCTGAGGATTTCGCGCTGTAGTCTGTTTATTCTATCCTGATAGAAGAGTGTCACTGGATGACAGGTGAGCTCTACCTCCTTCGCAACATTTCATTGTATGTCTGTCTATAGACTACTCATGATTTTTGACGTCGTTCATTTCATTTTACTGTTGCTATTACTACTGATACCAGTTACACCTGTAAAACTACGTTTTTTTATTTTCACTCGTCAAAATGTACTGTACTTCGTCTGTAGGTTTCGAACAGCTGAGTTCGTTAAGAAAAGAACTAAGACATGAACTGTGCATCTTCATAAATCACAGCAGAATAATACTTTATTAACCAGGGAATGCCAGAAAATCGTAGATAAAGAAAACGCAATAGCATTGTATTTTTCAATGAGCAGATTTGGCACTTCCTGTCGTCTGCATGATGATTGGTTACAGTAAAATATAGATTCTGTCTCGCCGATACGCAATCATGTGATGATGTGCATAATTCTTTGTGCCCATGAGCATAGGGAAATTAATAAAATAAGTTCTACAAAATCAGCTGTTAAAAATATCCTTCGAATAGGTATTCTAAACGTAAAATCGTTAATTTTTTCTCCCCTGCGTCTTTAACATTTACAGAGATCCGGTTGTGGTTAGCAGCCCACAAACAAGAAATGCGTTATACCACAACGGATCGTCATGTTTCGAAGACAAAAGCTACTGGATAAAACATTTGAAAATAGTCCTTTTTTCGTGCGGTTTTCCGAATTTGACTCGAATGTTTATCATGAGACAACCTAGGGACGCAAGTAGGCAGAGTTAGCTGTTTCCAGAACAGATTTCAAAAAAGTATTTTTACTCCACTTTAAGGTACTTATTGAAAAATTCAGAAAAAAACACAGAAAAGAGAAATATAACTGCACGGATGGCGGCATGCTAATACGTCCCTGTTTTGTGAAATTCTAAAATTCTATATGCAATTACAATTTTGACTGTGAATAATTTTAATCTGATAATGTTTTTACAAAATATTTGAGCCATAAATTAAATTTATGCTTTCCCATTGAAACTTTTGTATTAGTTAAACACTAATGAAATGGTATGACTTATATTAGTAATCCGAATTTCTTGGCGTAGAATACAAATCAAAGTTGTCAACGCGTTCTCACATCAGCCAGATGTCTTTCTCAAGGAAGGTATCTAACTGTATCTGCTATCTACAGTTAGCTGTCTACCTTCCTTGAGAAAGCCATCTGGTTGAAGTGTGAAATCGTGGTAACTTTTATTTCTATTCTACGCCAAGAAATTCGGATTACTAATATAGTGATACTCTTTTTAGTATAGTTGGTGTATAGTTCCTTATTATTAATTACTAATGCAATTTTTCATACCTGATTTATATGTATTAGTTGTACAATACTAAATTAAGTCTCGATTATGAAGAGAAAGCATGGTTTATTTAATTCTTTATTTCAGCATTCTCAGTTCTTAAGCGGACTCGGTAGCCTTCATTTCACAAAAATTGATAAAAATATCGATTTTCTAATTTTTTTCCCCCTAAAATATACTTTGGGACCTCTAGTATATTGCGATGAAATTTTGAGTTGATCTTCCAGCATATAACACGAGTAAAAATATATTTACTACTGAGATGTCCCTGGAAATGCTATGCCCCTTTTAATGTTTGCGTTTTTTTTTTGACATACAACATGCCTCACTTGTTTTGCGAAGAAGAAAGATTTTCCACACGTTTGTTGTGCGTCAAATATGCGTGGTATTATGAAATGGCATGCATTCAATTTATCAATCTAAAAAAACATAATAAGTAAGTCATCATTATTCAAAAATATGTTATTTGTGTATTATATAAAAAAACATCAGTTGTTGAAATGACGCAGGCAAACTTCAGGGATGGTGTTGACCATTGAATCTCACAGAATAAATATGACTTTTCAAAAGAAATATACATCACTTATATGTACTTTTTCCTCCTGCTCGCAAGCCCCTGACTTTGACTAGTACATGAACCTTCAGTTTTGAATAATACAATTTCAGGTTTTTGTATTTTTTTTCTTCTCTCTTACCTAAATATCTGAAAATCTCTACAACCCTTCCTCATTAATTAATTAATTAATTAATTTAAATGTAGTTGTTAATTTCCCCACACCATTCTTAGTTCTGTGATTTAGGCGACAACTGGTTTTGGATAAAGAGGTAAAAATCGTGAAATAGGCAAATCTATATGCAGACACTATAATTATTTTATACATTAGTGTGCTTCTTCAGAATGGTTTTTATGGTGAAAAAAAGCATGAGCAAAATATTTTTGACAACACTTTTTTCACAATTATTTTAGACATTTTTTTCAATTCTTCAGATTTTGCTCGTTACCCCAAGCTGATGTCATGCTGTAATTAGTAGACTAAATACTAAGATTGAGGTGGGTAATGTGAGCAAGACTTACTGTAGTAGCAGCACACTGTATTATGAATGCACAAAAAATCATAAAGGAAACTGATTGTGGTTATACAACATTTTTGCAAGAATGAAATCTTTAAATTCATTTATCTCTGTTCGCATTTTCGCGACAAGTCACTCCATTAAAAGTACTAAAACTTGAACATAGATTTATGAAACCACTTGAAAATGTTTTGGTAGTTTCCCTAACACCCAATTAATAGATTTAAGGATGAAATTTGCAATAAAATAAAAACAGAAAAATTTAAAAATTAAAATTTAAGATATACTTACGTTTTTCCTGATTTCGTACATATATACACTGACGGAAAAAAAATTCCCAACACCACGAAAAAGTAGTTGTAGAGGAATGAAATGGCGGCAATACATTTGTATAGGTAACATATTTAATCGATTAAGGTTTCAAGATCACAGCTTAATGTAAGCGCGAGAAGGGCCATTTTAAATGTGAAATGCTGGTACTTTAATAACCGGTGTAACTGCCAGAATGTTGAATGCAAGCACGCAAACGTTCATGCATTGTGTCGTACAGGTGCTGGATGTCAGTTTGTGGGATGGAGTCCCATGCCTGTTGCACTTGGTCGGTCAATACAGGGACGGTTAATGCTGGTTGGGGGTGACGCTGGAGTTGTCGTCCAATAATGTCCCATACGTGCTCGATTGGTTACAGATCTGGTGATCTAGCAGGCCACGGTAACATGTCGACACTCTGTAGAGCATGTTGGGTTACAACAGCGGTTTGCGGGTAAGCGTTATCCTGTTGGAAAACACCCCTGGAATGCTGTTCATGAATGGCAGCACAACAAGTTGAATCACCAGACCGACGTACAACTGCGCCGTCAGGGTGCGTGGGATAACCACGAGAGTGCTCCTGCTGTCATAGGAAATTGCTCCCCAGACCATAACTCCAGGTGTAGGTCCAGTGTGTCTCGGTCGCAGACAGGTTGGTTGCAGGCGCTCACCTGGCCTCCTTCTAATCAACACACGGCCATCACTGGCACCCAGGCAAAACCGGCTTTCATCAGAAAACACAACAGATCTCCACTCCGTCCTCCAATGAGCTCTAGCTTGACACCACTGACGTCGCAAACGGCAGTGGTTTGGAGTAAGTGAAATGCACGCTACAGGGCGTCTGGCTCGGAGCTGTCCTTCAAGTAACCGATTTGTAACAGTTCGGTGTGTCACTGTGGTGGCAACTGCAGCTCGAATTGCTGCCACAGACGCGGTACGATGCGCCACGGCCATACGCCGTACACGGCGGTCTTCCCTCTCAGTAGTGCCACGTGGCCGGCCGGAACCCTGTCTTCTTGAGACAGTACCATCCCTTGACCGCCACTGCCAACAATCATGCACAGTGCCTACATTCCTGCCAAGTCGTTCTGCAATATTGCGGAAAGAAAATCCACCTTCTCGTAGCCCTATTACACGACCTCGTTCAAACTCCGTGAGCTGTTGATAATGGCTTCTTCGTCTTCTTAAAGGCATTCTTGACTAACATCAACACACTACGTCGAATCTCCACGATAACTAACGCTCACGAACGTAACAGCGCGTATGTACAGCAAACCTGCTTTGCATGTTCCGAGGGGCGCTACTAACGCCACACGTATGCGACAAGCGCAAAAGTTTCATAGACGTCATCTTACAGATGTACTCTCACCGCCTACCAACTGTCATTTATCTAACACAACCCCTTCTTGGTGTTGGGATTTTTTTCCGTCAGTGTATGTGGTTTTTATTTCTCTTCTGCTAAATTATTTTGTTTATTTAAAATCAAATCCCTAAAGTTATACATAGAATATATACTCGTAAAAAGTCTAAGAGAAAATCATTGCAAAATGATTAAAAATAAAGAACAAAGGTTTTTTTAAATAACTTCAATTTAATAGAAATTAAATTTCAGAAATTGTAAATACAAGATGCTTTTCTTTTTTTGTCAAAATCAGTTCATAGTATCGCCCTACTTATAAAAATGTATGAAAATCAGAAGTTAACTTCTTAAGCAAAAAAAGTTTTGAGGGCACAGAGTCTCCTTAAATACGTTTTAAACCACTAATGAATTGTTGCTCTGACAGGGTGTTGTATTCCCGATAATATTAAAAGTTGCTTTATTATTTGCTATCAGTCGAATATACACTCTTTGCCAAAAAAGAACGAACCACCCGGAGCGAATCATCCTGAAAATTGGTATGTGCAATGTATATGTATAGGAAAGGAAATTGTTGCAATTCTAGAGAAGTTCGATAAAACAGATACACGAGTGAAACAAGTCAGCAATTCGGATAAAACAGCTTCACGAGTGGGACAAGTCAGCATCTTGTAACGCCACTTCAGACTCGGATACAAGCGGTTACCTGGCGTAGGATACACACATGCAGTTCACGGATACTGTCCTGAGGTATAGCATGCCAGATAGTGTCCTAATTGCTGGCCAGTTCACGGACATTCTTGGACGGGCGTAGGTGACTCTCATCATGTCCCAAATATGTTCGATCGTGAGAGGAGGGGCGATCGGGCTGGCCATGGATGGGTGTCGGCATTATGGAGGCAGGTCTGGGAGAGCCGTGCCGTGTGTGTCCGGGCATTATGCTGTGGAAAAATTACTAGGTGATGCTCCGACAGAAATGGCAACACAACAGGTCGTAGAATGTCGTCTACGTACCGCTGAGCCGCAGGGTGGTACCGATGGCTACCAATGGGGTCTGGCTATCGTAGGAAATGATTTCCAGAGAATCATTCCTGGTGTGAGACCCGTTTGCTCGTTATAGTTAGGATCCGGGAGCTGGCCGGCTCGTCTCTAGACACGTATGCGCTGGCCATCGGCGCCAATTGCAAACCGTGGCTCATCACTGAAGACAACACGGCGCCATTGGACGCTATCCAACTTTGATCGAGCGCGACACCACTGCAACCTGTGCAGGCGATGCTCGCTGATCAGTGCTAGACGGCCGAGTGACCTCCCCGAATGTAGTCCCCCTGCCGCAAGTCGTCCGGCAACGGTCCGTACGGTCACTTCCGTACCTGCAGACGACGCAACATGGCTACGGATGGTTGAGAGTGGCGAACTCGGTTCTGTTCGTGCGGCTCTCACAATCGCACTATCCACGCGTTCTGTCGGTGCCCTCGGCCGTCCACTGCCCGCGTGACGCAGGATTGTGCCCTTCTCGACATATTGGCGCCAACATCGTGTGATTTCCGTGTCGCTCCAACCCAAATGCCTGGCGATACGGCGACTTGACTAACCGGACTCTCTCACCCCGCTTATACACCCTCTTTCAAACTCGCTCAACTGTTCGTATTGTGCACGGATCCGACGTCGAGGCATCCTCACAGTCCGAGGAGGTTAATGCAACAGCAATCCGCTGTCACAATTGTTCCTGTGTGCGAGCTTTGCTCTTGATATACCCTTGCGCTGTAGCGAGCGACTATTTCGTCATTGGTCGTTATTTTTTTATTATTTGCATATTCAGCCCTGAGGTACTTCATGAGGAGTTTCATCAAAATGGAACGACTTTTTCGGGGTGCTTGGGTACTTCGTTTTTTACGCTTTCCAACCGTAGGTTGAAGAAGCGTATATGCTCCAGATTTGTCCGTCTGTCTGTTTGTTCGCACGATAACTCGCGTAAAAATGGTTCGACTTTGATGAAATTTCAGTATGTGGGACACAACAACCTGGGGACGAATCTTATTGAAAATAGGCGAAATGGGGTCAAAGGCCAGTACATGGGAGAGGGATCCATTACATCGCCTTTATGCGTCATAACTTACGTAAAAATGCTTCGATTGCAACAAAACTTTATCATGTTGTTCCGGAGGTATACTGAACCAGTTCTGCTGAATATCATCGAAATGAGGTCAAATGAAAGGACGCAGGAGCGAGATTTATTTCACAGCCGTTATCCTCATAATTTGAATAAAAACGCTTCTGTTGTGACAAAACTATAGTATGTTGTTCAGGAGGTACACTGAACCGATTCTGTTTAATATCATCGAAATGGGGCAAAGGTCAGGGCACAGGAGCTAGATTTATTTCACAGCCATTATCCTCATAACTTCAGTAATGACTTCTGGTATGTTGGAAAGCGTATCATAATCAATGAATTGCATGATTTTACTAACTTGAACCATTGTTTACGCTTTCCAACTGTAGGTTGAAGAAGTGTATATGCTCCAGATTTGTCCGTATGACTGTCCACACGATAACTCGCATAAAAATGGTGCGATTTCGATGAAATTTCAGTATGTGGTACGGGACAACCTGGGGACGACTCTTATTGAAAATAGGTGAAATGGGGTCAAAGGTCAGTACATAGGTGCAGGATCAACTACATCGCCCTTATGCGTCATAACGTACGTAAAAATGCTTCGATGAAACTTTAGTATGTTGTTCCGGAAATATACTTTACCGGTTTTGTTGAATATCATCGAAATGGGGTCAAAGGTCAGGGCACAGGATAGAGATTTACTCCACAGCCATTATCCTTACAACTTGAGTAATGATTTCTGGTACGTTGGAAAGCGTATCATAATCAATGCATTGCATGATTTTACTAACTTGTTGTTTGTTTTTTGTTTGTTTTTGGCAAAGAGCGTAATTTTTGAGGTAAAGAACGATCAAAATATCTCAGTACAATTCAGGGTAATAGTAGGTTATAATCGTTGAAATAAAAGTAATGTTAGTTTTTAATCATCCTCTTTGTAAACGATAACTTGCAAAGCGTTTATTTAAAATCCAACAGTTGGCTGTCTTTGTCGCTTTTATTTTAACCTAACTGATAAACAACACGTGCAAGAGGAACTTACAAACCAATTATTTAAACCGGTAATTTATATCAAATATTTACACTGAACTTTGCTATTTACTTAAGATTATGGTGAATAAATCTGAATTAATAAAACATACACTGTGGCCGTCAACCAAGCGACGGTGAAGTACTATTTTTTTGCATTTCCTTTTTGAACAATTGCAATTTATTCATTTTTTGACTAATTCGTAGCAACAATTACAGAGCTTTTCATTTATTCATAAAATCAATGCAGCATGAAAGTTTACCTGTCAAATAAAATTGCCGCTTGAAAAGAAACATTTGAAATTAATCGCTGGAGAATAATAGTCTAGAAAGCATAAAACTGTTTGAAATATTAACTGCTATTCGAATAAAAAGTACGGAATTTTAATGAAAAAATTATTGTTCGTTGATTCTATTATTGTTTCTTAAGAAAATTTATCTTTCATTCTAGAACGATTTTCCGTTTCATGGGTATTCCACAGGCAGTAGTCATAATATGAATCATTTGATCCGTTAAATGTCGCTTCCCAGTGAGTATGTGTGCGCCGCTCGCTGCGTATTAGTTCAGAAAACAAAGGCAATTCTGGATAGGCTACGAACAATACATTACGTTATTGTTAGTTTTGCGCTTAACCAATGTGATTCACTTTCAGTGGTTTACCCACTTTAATGAAATAAGGTGAACTGTAATATAGTTCATGTCTAATCGTTTATTACAGGAAACGTAGTAAAAATCGAGAAGTATAGGATTTTATGGAATGCTTCGCAATAAAGAAATTCCCAATATATTGGGTTGGGCAAAAAGTAATCGCGTTTATTTCCTGTGTAAATGAAAGGCGAATTTTGAATGGGAAACAAACACTTTATTCAAGAACATATTGTCCATTTTTTTCGATCACCTTTAGCCGTCTCGCAGCACAAGTCCATGATTCCGCACTCAAAAAAGCTTTGTTTTTTTCCGGCAAAAAACAGTTCCAAGAACGATTTGACAGCCTCATCAGCAGTGAAGATTTTACAGTTCAAGGCGTTTTGCAACGAACGATACATATGGTAGTCTTATGGTGCTAGATTTGGCGAGTAGGGTGGATGTGATAAGCTGCAACAATTTTCGACGAGTGACCAATCGTGTATGTAGTCTTGCGTTATCATGGTGAAACACGACACCTTTCCGATTCACGAATTCTGGACGCTTCTGTTTGACTGCATCACTTAATTTATCCAGCTGACGACAGTACACGTCCGAATTAATGGTTTGGTTCCTTGGAAGCAATTCAAAATACACAATACCTTTGAAATCACACCAGACTGACAGCATGACCTTCCTTTGGTGCATATTTGCTTTTGAAGTGCTTTGAGCAGGTTCATCACACTTGCTCCACGTTCTTTTTCGTTCGACGTTATTGTAGACGATCAATTTTTCATCGCCTGCTATCATACATTTCAAAAATTAATCGTTTTCTTCACGTTTCAAGAGAGAATCGCAGATGTCAACGCGCTTAGTGAGATGAATTTCTTTGAGCTCATGTGGTACCCACATATCGGGCTTACCGACGTATCCCAGTTGCTTTGAATGGTCAATCTCTCGTGTCATTAAACGACGATTGGATTCCATCAAGGCCTTTATTTTGTCGTCATCCACTTCGATTGGACTTTCTGAGCGTGGTGCATCTTTCACATCAAAATCTCCCGACCGAAATTTCGCAAACCAGTTCTGACACTGCCGTAGTTTTAAGGCATCTTCACCATACACATCACATAACTTTTTATGAGCTTGCACACTGTTTTTATCCTTTTCGGAAGTAATACAGCAAAACATGACGAAAATGTTCCTTTTGATTGTCCATTTTGAAATCTACGCCAAACAAACACTTGTTAACTAAATCGTGCATTTTCTGT
Source organism: Macrothele yani (assembly GCA_039090855.1). Lineage (NCBI taxonomy): Eukaryota > Metazoa > Arthropoda > Arachnida > Araneae > Macrothelidae > Macrothele > Macrothele yani. Next base: position 126,263,608 of record CM076996.1, read on the forward strand.
TCCTAAAAGAAGCCTGAACTGTCAGCTGTTACGTTACATAATGAACTTGAGGTTTCAAACGACGTTAGTTACGTTTTAAGACATGTTTTGCCATCGATGTGTAAAAAATGCAATGAGTTTTTGGCCGGCCCAATATACACTATCTACCAACAAGTAATTGGACACCTGGGATAGCAAAGGAAAACGAAGTTTATTCACCTTCAATAGTTGGTGGAGCCTCCACGAGCGGCGATTACAGCTGCGACCCTCCGGGTCATACTCTCAACCAGGAGTTTTTTTTTGTTTTTTTTGTTTTTTTAATTGGAGGTTTAACGACCACCGTGAGCAACTCAGTGGGCTATAAGCAGTCGCCCGTCCCCAATTTAGGGCCACTGGTTCCAGGGAAAGGAGAGAGCCAGGGCCGTAAGACAAACACAACATCCATGCCTCACCGGGATTCGAACCCGGACCCCTTTCGGACGAATGATCAGAGGTCATTGCTTAGACCACTGCGCCACCGGGGCGGCCAACCAGGCGTTGTACGACGGTTGGCCGCCCCGGTGTATACAGGTCAGTTCCACGCCGGTATATACAGGTCAGTTATTTCACCGATTTCGGCCGGTGGGGGCACTCCCTTAAGTCGACGCTCCAACTCGTCCCAGACTTGATCGATAGGGTTAAGGTCCGGGCTCTGCGCAGGCCAGTCCATTCGATTAACCCCATTGTCACCATACAAAGCCATGGTGGACCTCGCAACATGCCAGGTGGCATTGTCATCCTGAAAGTAACATGGGTCCACCCCGTAAAACTGCCACAACGTAGGAAGCACGTGGTCATCCAAAATGGTGCAGTAGGTCTCGGCGTTGAGTCTACCACGAATTGCAACCAAGGGTCCCGTGCCATACCAGGAGAAACACCCCCATAGCATAATTCCACCGCCGCCGAACTTCACAGCTGGCACAATACATTCCGGCAGGAGGCGTTCTCCAGGCAGACGCCAAACCCAGACCCTGCCATCCGAACGGTAGAGGGTGAACCTTGATTCGTCGCTCCAGAGAACCTGTTTCCACTATTCAACGGTCTACTGTCGACGTTCTTTGCACTACATTAGCCGAGCAGCGCTATTGGACTTGGTGATCAAAGGCTTGTGGGCGGCAGCACGTCCATGATAACCGAGCAGATGGGCTTCCTTACGGATGGTATTCATCGAAAAAACAGTCCCGGATGCCTGTTGAAACTCCTCGCGGATGTGGCCTATCGATTTGGTGCAGTTCTTCCTAATTTCTCTGGCCAGCACCTGTCGGTCTCTAACTCCCAGTTTTGTAGGTCTGCCGGGTCGGGGCACATTCTGACAGTTACCTCTCATCTTCCATTTGCCAATCACGTAGGCCACTGTCGATTTTGGGTACTTCAACTTGCTGGATATGTCACGTATGGATCGGCCGTTTCTGTGATACCCGACGATTACACCTTTCTCGAAATCAGAGAGCTCCGAACTGCATGGCATCTTGCATGCGACTGGTTGCGTTGTTGTTTCCCACACGATATTTAACGGCGGCGGCCATGACGTGTATCAGGACCGCAGATATCGTCGATTGCAGGGGTGTCCAATTACTCGTTGGTAGATGGTGAATTTCTGTCTTACAAAGGAAATGCCTCTCTCTGTAGCTTCCTAAAGCTGTTTCTCCATAGTCTGTCTCCCAAACATTTTTCAAGGTTTAGAGTCTGTGATAAAGAGAGAGCTAGAATGGCATAAGATGGTGTACAATTTCTACACACTCTAATCATACAGTTCCCAGATTTGTATTCTGAAGCGATGATCCGAAACGTAAGCTTGTCTTCACAGAAATTTAACTCTTTACGAGAATGCTCCCCATATTGAAAAGCCATCTGTTATCCATCCTTGAGCTCAGTGCTCTTTATGGATATAACTTAAGAAAAAATTACATCCTTGTCGTGTTAAACTGTAATACATCAACTGGATTTTGCAATAGACGAACTGTATGTATTCTCTTGGATATGACGAACAGGTTTCTTGACAAAACTCTTAAATCTAGTAGTTGCGACAAGGTATTTCGGGGTACTTCGTCGTTTATTTTAAATTGTGTAATCAGCAATTTTTTAGCTAAACGCGTCCAAAAAAAAATATCAAATAAAAAAATATTATTCAAATAAAATATAATTAAATAAAAAAAATTATATTATTATATATCATGTAAATAAATATATAATGTATATAATAATATAATAATAATATTAATAATAATATATTTTCATTATTAAAATATTATTATAAAATATTATTATAAAATATTATTATAAAATATTATTATTATAATATTTGTTTTATTATTTATAATAATATATATTATATAATATATGCAGTATATATATATTATTATTATTATTATTATATTTGTTTTATTATTTATAATAATACATATTATATAATATATGCAGTATATATTATTATTATTATTATTATAAGTTTTTATTATTTATAATACTATATATTATATAAATATATATATATATATATAGTGCGTCGCATAAATATAGAGACAGAAAAAATTCTCGAATAAAAAAGAAACAACAACGAGCTGAAATGCACACCTCATATTTATAGCAAAAATAGCATAGGACACGCAGCTGCACAATAGTTTGACGGAAACATAACAATTCCAACGCCAAGTACAAAAAAGAAATACCCTGTCTCAAAAATCAAAAATATAAAGACTTACTACTTATGAGCACCTCCGTTACGAATAGTGGAGTCGTTGTACAGAATAACACTGAAAACCCGATTGGTCATGCTGTTCACCAAGTGATGTAAGTGTTCTGGAAGAAGTGCGTACCAGCTTCGTTCAATCTGCACTTTCAATGCCGCCACACTTGAGAACTGCCGTTCATTCGCATACACATCACGAGCTAGAATACCCCAGAGGTTCTCGGTAGGGTTCAGATCTGGACTGAGTGCTGGCGAATCCATTACGGTCACATGATGAGTATTAAACCAGCTTTTCGTTGATGCAGATCGATGGATAGAGGCCTTGTCTTACTGGAACAGATAATCAACACCCGCTAGAGTTTCGGCAAATGGAAGAAGGTGGCTGCTGAGTATGTCCTGATACGTTTCGGAGTTTTGTCTGTCTTGCAGGAAAGCGATATCCGTTGTCCCATTGAACGCAAATGTTCCCCAGACCATCACAGATCCCCTCCTTTCTGTCTGCTGAAGAATGTGCGTGGTTCGCGTCGCAAATCATGCCAATAGCAGTTCCAACCATCAGGGCCGTCCAGGTTGAACTTTTTCTCATCGGGGAAAATAGTTGTGATCCACTGTTATCCAGTGCATGTGGCTGCTTGCCCATAACAATCTAGCTTCCTTGTGGCGCCGCGTAAGGTGTGGCAGACGGCGCATTTTACGGAGCACAATGTGCGACTTTCCTTGATTCGTCGATGAACTGTTTCCTTTGAGACGGTGACTCCAACAGTCCGAGAAACTTGACGTAGTGATAACCTTTGGGATGAAACTAAACGCATGATGGCACGATCATCTTGTTTAATTGTTATTCGAGGCCTTTCAGGCCCTTTTCTGGCAGTAAACGCACCGCGTTTCGATAAAGTCTTATAAATGACTGCCCTACTCCTCCCCATGCCTTTACAAATTTTCGCTACAGTCAATCCATTTGCTCTCAGTCTCCAAATCTTCTGCACCTCCTCACCAGAAAGTTGACTGTTGCGTGGCATTTCGGCAAATGAATGTCTGACGGCAGGTCCGCTGTCTTTTGTAGGCTGGACCGAATTGCGGCCCATGCGCGTGCGTACAACATGCTAATTTGTACATCTCATTTTCATGCGGCTACTTTACATAGTTGTCTTTATATTTATGAGACACCTAAAATTACACTATTTCACTTCGTGGTGTTCTTTTCACACAATCCGGTCATCTCGACGGATCGAAACGTTTGTTGTAGGGTTATGTCTAATTCGGTACCATTTTAGCTTCCTACCTATATTTCGCATTGCGTTAACGGCGCAAAGTCGACTGTCTCAATATTTATGCGATGCACCTTATATTTATATTATTTTATTAAATATATTATATAATATTTAATTTAAGCATTACATTTTTAATGTTTTTAATACTATTTTTTTAATTTAAAATATTTAATTATTTTTTGTAAATAAAAAAGATTGGGTCCAAAACATTTTCGACCAAGAAAGCTAAAAGAGAAATATCAAATCGTGGAAATGCTTACAGCAATCGTACGAGGAAAGAATTTTAAAACTAGGAAACGCGTGGGTGTTACGAAGCGTAAATAAATGTTACAGCTGCAGTTCACATTAGAGATATATTTCAGGAAACACATGAAACCACATGATCTTGCTGTTTCACTCAAAATTGATCGATGCACTCATCACATTAGCAGTAGTCTAAACTTTGACCAATATTATCACATATACATGTTCTTTTTTTTTTTTTTTTTGATTGGGGATTAAACGACCACCATGAGCAACTCAATGGACTACAAGCAGTTTCCCGTCCATAGTTAAGGGCCACTGGTTCCAGGAAAGGGATAGAGCCAGTGCCGTAAGGCAAGCAAAACAGCCATACCTCATCGGGATACGAACCAGGACCCATCTCGAACGAATGGTCATTAGCCAGCGCTGAGATCACTGTGCCTCCGGGGCGGCATATATACACTCATTATCAAAAAAAAATTGCACCCAGAAGGAAGCAACCACAGGAATGAAGCTTGTTGGGTAGGTTTGACATCGTGAGCCATGCGAATTATTCAAGTATCACGCTTGGCCGCGCATGTGACGCAAGCAGGGAGAGGTCGTAGCGCTGTGCCTGACCGGCGATGTAAGGTCCCCGCAGTCTGAGATAACTTTTGTAGACACAAAGGCAGTTCCATAAAAACTGAGAGTAATTTTTCTTGAGATGGCAACAGTGTGAAGTGTGAAGGGGCAAAATAAGCACGCAGCCGACTAACTGAATTAAGGAAGTATCTATGGCAACAGTTCTTAGCCGTGGAAGACGATTCTGGTTTTGTTATTGCGCAGTTGTTTTAGGTACGTCTGCATTTCGCCATACAGCTAAGGAAATGAGTGATTTAGAGTTAAAAAGTGAAATGAGTTGTGCTATAAAATGTTGAGTTTCTGTGTTGATTTCCGCCGTCTTTACACGATCATTATTCTAAAAACAGAATCAAATAAACACATTTGACTGTTTAGATGATTTATTGTGATGAATTTAATTATTAAATTCATATAGAAAACATTAGAACTTTAAGTCCCGCAACGGACCCATCTTCAGATGTTATTAACAGAATGGAACTGAGCATGATTTAAATACATTGATGTTATGTGGTTTTCTTGATATTGTGACCTGCTCGTGATAGACATCATATCTCGTGAAAGGTTTGTTAACATCGATAAATATATTACGTGTCAAGCAACGTATTAACAACTATGTTTGAAGGAAATAATTGGTGTAAGTCTCTACATGTTATAACTCATTAAGCACCGTTTTCCAAGGTAAAGGGATGTGACAAGGAGCATAATCATTGCAGCATTCTTCACCATATTTGTGAATAAATAGACTTTCTAGTAGTAGGATTGATGCTTTTGAGTACGGCGTGGCGAGGATGTTGGCTTCGTTCCAACATGGGTAATGAGATCCTTTGCATGATAGCCTTGATCGGGAAGTCCTTGATGAGTTTGTCTTTATGTTATATTGGTGCTCTTTTAAACGAGTTTTTAATGAGCGAAGTGTAGATCCAACATATATACGATCTATAAAATGTTGCTATCGTTTGGGTAAAACGGCTCCAGAAACTGTTGATTTAATGAAAAAAGCTTACAAAGATAAATGTTTAAGTGAGTCAACGAATTTTAGATGGTACCATGATTTCAAAAAAGGGCGTTTGTCGGCAGAACTCGCTCCTTGGCCTGGTCGACCTGAAAGTGTTGTTATGGAGCGTATTGCTAACACTGTTTGGGAAATCCTCCAAGAAGATCGACGAATGACGTGTGAAGACATAGCGGCGTCAATTAATATTTCAAAAACGTCGGCATTCTGCATTCTACGCGACAAATTACTGCTGCATCGTGTGTGTTCCAGATCGGTACCTCATCACCTGACGGGATAACAATTCTTAGCCAGAGTTCAGGTGTGTCATGAATGGAAACAAACGATTGTAAAGGATCCAAACTTTCTATAACTGCCGATGAAACATGGGTCCACTTTTTCGACACACTCACGAAGCGCGCAACGAATGTCTAGAAACACGCAGGCTCGCCTACTCCGAAAAACGTTCTCGAAACTAAATCGACTGGGAAGGTGATGACATATGGATTAAGCCACCGCAACTGGTGGGCAAGTGGACCCTACACCATGATAAAGCCCACCCACATATAGCTGCTCGTGTTCAACAGTTTCTTACGAAATTCAGTATTGAAATCTTGCCACAGCCTGACTACAGTCCTGGTCACGCCCCGTGCGATTTCTGATTGTTTCCAACTATGAAGGAGTAGTTCCGTGCCTCAACATTCAACACAGATGCTGACGTTATTCAAGCTGTACAAGGGTCCTTCCACAAAATACCTTCGCCACATGCTCTGAAAAATGGACTGGACTGTTGCATATCATCCGAGAGACGATACTTTGAGAAAGAATAACATATATTTTGCGGTACCTATATTTCTTCAATTAGTGTGATTTTACTCTCAGTTTTATGGAATGGGCGTTGCTCTTTTTGCTTGATCTCGGCGCTTTTTGGCTAGATATGTCCCTTGCGCTAGGAATATCGCCCTCCCCAAGAGAAAAGAAATTTCTGTAATCTTTCTAGCAAAAAAAGTTAGTAAGTGGGATTTGTTATGTTTCTCCAAATATCATAAGTGCCGCGTAATGGAAGAGTTTGGAAAAGAAAATAATAACGCTAACATATTTGGCTATGCGCAGTGCATGTTAGCGCACACTTGGGTCTGAGATGCTTGCTTTGGATCAATCGTGCGAGAGAAATGGGCCCGGGTCCGAATTCCTGGAGAAGAATAACTGGTGTGTTTATCTTTCGCGGCATTGGCTCTGCCTCATCCCTGGAATCAGTGGTCCCAAAAGCAGGGACGGGCAACTTCCTATAGCTCATTGAGTTAGAAGTTACGGCGGTCATTAAACACCAAATGCTTCGCCGGTGGCACAGTGGTCTAAGCGATGACTTATGAACTTTCTTCCGAGATGGGTTCGAGTTCGAATCCCGGTGAAGCATGGATGTTTGTTTATCTTACGGAACTGGCTCTCTCCCTTCCCTGAAACCTATGGCCCTAAATTAGGGACAGGCGACTGCCCTTAGCCCATTGATTTGCTCAAGGTGGTCATTAAACCCGCGATCAAAAAAGCCAAAACAAACGGACAAACAAGTGCAGTTGAAGCTGTCCAAAATTAGTTTGTCTGTTCTCGATTTAAGATGTTAAGACTTCGGGAAAAATTGACGCAGAATTTCGAAGTTTCAGAAAAAAACAGGAAATTAATCGTTTTTTAAAACAATTATTTAAGGCATATTTCTACACTGGCGGAAAGTGAAAAAAGAACACCAAGAAGGAATTGGTGGACGATCATGAAATTTACATATGTTAATGGGGTCGAGTTTACGTAGGTGTGATATGAATTTCGGGACCAACCGGTGAGCGCTTACGCCACAGCACGGCATAATATGCAAATTATCGTCGGTGGTACTTTAAGGAGTACGGCGAAGTGAATGTAATCAGTCGTCGGCGTACGGACACGTGCGAAGACCCTGAAGAAGCTGCAATGCATGGACATGGAAGACGTGTACGATTTCAGCAGTTATCGGACTTTGAACGAGGTCGTCTAGTCGGACTCCGCGAGCCCGGGTGGTCGTATCGTCGTATTGCGTAGCGAATTGGACGGGGAGTATCGGTGGTGGTACGATGGTCCGAGGAACATTCCCACACGAGAAGACGTGGAACCGGGAGTCACAGACGGACTGATGAGCGGACCGATCGACGCATAAGAAGAGCGGCGTTGTCAAGCAGAACATCCACTGCGACGCAAATCTGAGCTGCCGTTGCACCTGAGGTGACTGTGCGAACAATCCGCAACCGTCTACTGGATGCAGGACTACGTGCACGTGTACCTCTGACTCCAGCCCACCGTCAGGATCGGCTGTAGTGGTGTCGCCAACGTCTGCACTGGATAACGCAATGGCTATCTGTCGTGTTCAGCGATGAAAGCAGATTCTGCTTGGGAGCCTCCGATGGCCGTATGCGTGTTCGCAGACGCACAGGGGAGCGTCTTCACCCTTCTTGCATCCGCCAGAGACACACAAAGCCGACAACTGGCCTCCTGGTGTGGGGAGCGATCAGCTATCATTCCCGTACACAACTAGTGTTTGTACCGGGTACGTTAAACAGCACCTCCTACATCAACAACATCATTCAGCCTGTTGTTGTGCCATTTGTAAGGTCGGTCCATCGTGGTGTTTTCTAGCAAGATAACGTACGCCCACACACGGCACGTGCAACGCAACATGCTTTTCAGGGTGTGAGACAACTTCCATGGCCTGCACGTTCACCGGATTTGTCCCCCATTGAGCACGTGTGGGATTTTATGGGACAACGACTTATCCGGTCTCCACGACCATCACCGATTTACGCGTCCAGTTTGAGGATGCTTGGAACTCAATACCCCAAACTTACATCCAACATCTGTACGACAGACTCCATGCCAGAATTGCACAGTGTGACGCAGTTCATGGCGGTTCAACCTCGTACTAACCATGTTACATGGAAATGTTATTTTTCAGTTTACCAGCAAATACAGCTGTATTTTGCCATAATGTTTTGATCACGTTATCCTCTGTATTCCGTTATTATGCTGTATAAATTTCGTTGGTATCAGACGTCTCCTTCTTGGTGTTCTTTTTTCACTTTCCGCCAGTGTATATATAAAAAGCAAAGTGGGAAAATGCGGGTATTTCCGTCCGCGAATTGTTCGATCCCTTCCAAATGACATGAAGATCTAAAAATTGGTATGCTGATAGGTGTTAATACGTATACCAAGAAAAGTCAGAAAACAAAAAAATCAAAATGGCGGTTTAGGAACACTACCCACTTCTAAATGAGATATGTAAGAGCTACACTGTGCTGCACTGCCATCCTAAGTAATAGTCAGTTACAAGGAAATTAATAAGCATGGTATTATTAATGAGACACACCGATTTTTTTGCAAAGCATCATGAAATTTTTGTTCTGCTTTCTATAAACTAGTCCTAGTGTGAGAAAAATACTTTGTTGCGACGCAGTTGTGATTGGTGGAGCGGAAAAAGTTGTTCAGAGGAATGGGTCGTTGACAACTCGAAGAGAAGTTCAAGCTTATTTATGATTATTCCATGATAGATTAGAAAATATTTTGGAAGAGATAAGGAACCACCTTTTTCGTTTGAACGAGTTTTTATACAGTAACAGGAAGAAAGGGTTTTTTTTTTTGCTCTTTAGCGAAGGTCCGGGTTCCGAGAATTCAATTCTTCAATTTTTTTTTTTTTTTTTTGATTGGAGGTTTAACGACCACCGTGAGCAACTCAATGGGCTATAAGCAGTTGTCCGTCCCTAATTTAGGGTCACTGGTTCCAGGGAAGGGAGAGAGCCAGTGCCGTAAGACAAACACAACATCCATGCCTGACCGGGATTCGAAGCCGGACCCCTTACGGACGAATGATCAGAGGCCAGCGCTTTAGACCACTGCGCCACCGGGTCGGCCTCTTCAATTTTGTACTCATCTCATTAATAAATGGCCTCCATATCCTAGTTTTAGGCTGAGAGCAAACATTGTATGATTAGTCGCCCCGGTGGTCTAAGCGCTGGCTTCTGACCATTCGTCCGAGGTGGATCCAGGTTCGAATCCCGGTGAGGCGTGGATGTGGTGTTTGACTTTCGGGATTGGCTCGCTTCCTTCCCTGGAACAAGTGACTATAAATTATGGACGGGGGACTCTTTTACATCTTATCAAGCTACTCACGGCGGTCGTTAAACCCCCAAGTAAAGCAAAACAAAATTACGACTGAAAACTTGGGGAAAAAACAACAAATAAACGTCACGAAAGCCTGCCAGTTTTCGCTCCTCCAACATATGGCGTTTATGAATCGCGAGTGCAACGAAAACAGATAACCTAAATTTCATAGAATATGTAAATAATCAGTGGAAAGCCTGAGTTGTTTGGGGTACTTTGATAATATTGTTGCTAAGGTGTTTTCTTTTGACTCTAGTGTCTGGTAGATTGAATGTCCTTCGTTTGCAGGCACGTCGGTTCCCGCGTTGAATGATATCACGCACAAGTGTTTTACGGTGTCACCATAGATATTTTTTGATGATATGAACAGAAATCGAGAGAAGCAATATACAGGGCTGATCAGCTAATCGCCTGTACCAGTTAATCTCAATTGAAACAATAATAAGATTGCTGTCAGTGGCAATAACAGTGACTCAACTCCTAACGAGACTTGTAACTGTTTTTACACAAGACATAAGAGCTTAATAAAACTGCCCTATACTTTAATCCTGGAACAAGACAGTAAACATCTCTCAAAAGAAGTGAATTACTGTATTAGTACCATTAAAATACTCTATACATTTAGTTCAATGTTTAATGTATAATTTTATAAGAATAATTCCTTTAAGTGCATTAACGTTTTTTGCATTTGGTGCTCAAGTACCATTTGAAAACCATTTCCAGAAAGGATTATTATTTGCTACGCTCTGTTACTAACAATGCACACATTCTGTAAGAAGTGTTTCATTTAAATAGGTTATGAATGTTAAGCTAGTAGCAGTAAAAATAATTCTTCAATTACGGGAATTAAATTTTCCGAAAACTGCCGATTTTTCGAACTTAAAACTGTTTTTCACAGGATTATAACATTTCTTTATACCTTAGTTATATTTTTCGTTTTAAAACATAAGACCAAATAAAGAAAAACTTACCCATTAACCTTTTCGGTTACAGATGTTTTCCTTGCCTAAATTTTTGGCGGTGTGTTTTCTATAGTGCTTTGGGATCTAATGGACAAGTACTTTTGCAAGGACGTTTCCGGAACAGGTCTGTGACCATTTTACATTATTGACGCTCCCTAACCTTAAAACACGATAAATACTAACATCTTCTAACTGAATTCTTTCATTAGAAAATACATAGTGCTTAATAATTTCCTAGTGGTTTTTTTTGTAATCTACGTCATTACGAAATGAGATATTTAAAGATGCTTCGTAGTTATTGATTAATCGATGCACATTCTTTAAAAGAAAAAGAAACTGTGCTTCACCGAATGTTTTTCATTTCTACTTCAACCTTCAGCAAATGCGAAAATTGGAGAGCATTGTGTTGATAACGGTTCCAAATTACAAACAAATGTAAAATCACTATATATTGTTGTAAACACAGGGTGTCCGAATAATGATCGTGCACTGAATGTACGAATTGCAGTATTGCAATAAAAAATATTTTTGAATGGAATTACAGTCGAAGTGACCTGCCACGAGGAAGTGCACTGTGGGGAAAATCTTCAAAAAACACGGAGACAATGTAAATAGACAAAGTCATCGCTCTTTCCACGTTTTTCTTTAATTAACACACAGCAACCGAAAAATTGTATTACGACACCGCTGGGATCGAACCCCAATCTCTCGATAACTAGCTGAGTCCGTTCACCTTACACTACGGTACCAACATTAAAATAACTAGCTGAGTGCGTTTGCCTTACGCTACAATGCCAATATTAATGAAAAACGTGGAAAGAGCGATGACTTTGTCTATTTACATTGTCTCCACGTATTTGGAAGATTTTCGCCATTTATCTCGCCCTTTGGATTTATTAGCGATAGTTCAATAGTTGTGCGGTTAAGTCCCGCCAGGTGTAGACGTCTCAGTTGCTGAGCCCATCTCTATGGATTTGTGAAGTCAGATGCTGACAGATAATCACAAATAGCGTCATGAATTGTTGGCACCGTAGCGTAAGGCGAACGCACTCGGCTAGTTATCGAGAGATCTTTGGTTCGATCCCAGCGGTGTTGAAATACAATTTTTCGGTTGCTGTGTTTTAATTAAAGAAAAACGTGGAAAGAGCGATGACTTTGTCTATTTACATTGTCTCCACGTATTTGGAAGATTTTCACCATTTATCTCGCCCTTTGGATTTATTAGCAGTAATTAATTAGCTTGTGCCGTTTTGCCCCACCAAATGGAGACGCCTCAGTTGCTGAGCCCATCCCTACGGATTTTGTGAAGTCAGATGCTGACAGATAAACACACATAGCGCCGTGGATTGTTGGCACTGTAGGATAAGGCGAACGCACTCGGGTAGTTAATCGAGAGATCTGGGATTCGATCCCAGCGGTGTCGAATAACAATTTTTCGGCTACTGGGTGTTGGCTAAAGAAAAACGTGGAAACAGCAATGACTTTGTCTATTTACATTGTCTCCACGTATTTGGAAGATTTTCACCATTTCTGTCGCCCTTTGGATTTATTAGCTATAATTAAATAGCTTGTGCCATTAAGCCCCACCAGATGGAGACACCTCAGTGCTGGGCCCATCCCTACGGATTTGTGAAGTCAGGTGCTGACAGATAAACTCACAGAGCGCCGTGGACTGTTGGTGCCGTAGCGTAAGGCGAATGCACTCGGTTAGTTATCCAGAGATCTGGGGTTCGATCCCAGCGTTGTCGGAATACAATTTTTCGCTTGTTGTGTGTTAATTAAAGAAAAACGTGGAAAGAGTGATGACTTTGCCAACTTACATTGTCTCCACGTATTTGGAAGATTTTCACAATTTCTCTCGCCCTTTGGATTTATTAGCTATAATTAATTAGCTTGTACCGTTAAGCCCCACCAGATGGAGACGCCTCAGTTGCTGAGTCCATCCCTACGGATTTGTGAAGTCATATGCTGACAGATAAACGACAGAGCGCCGTGGATTGTTGGCACCGTAATGTAAGGCGAACGCACTCTGATAGTTATTGAGAGATCTCGGGTACGATCCCAGCGGTGTCCGGACATAAGTTTTTCGGTTGCTGTATGTCAATTAAAGAAAACGGGGAAAGAGCGATGTCTTTGTCTATTTACATTGTCTCCACGTATTTGGATAGTTTTCACCATTTCTCTCGTCATGTGGATTTATTAGCTATAATTTAATAGCTTGTGCCATTAAGCCCAACCACATGAAGACGTCTCAGTTGCTGAGCGCATCGCTACGTATTTGTGAAGTCAGATGATAACAGATAAACGCCCAGAACGCCGTGGATTGTTGGCACCGTAGCGTAAGGCGAACGCACTCGGCTAGTTATCGAGAGATCTGGGGTTCGATCCCAGCGGTGTCGGAATACAATTTTTCGGTTGCTGTGTGTCAATTAAAGAAAACGGTGGAAAGAGCGATGCCATTGTCTATTTAGAAGTGCGCTGTGTCTGGTAACCTTCATGTCTCCCCACCTCGAGGCGCCATTCCGAGCGAAGGTCATTCCTGAGCGCTTGGTCGACGGAGGCAGATGTGTCGATTGATCACTCGTCTCGGCACAAGGACAATGGTGTTGACATTTAAACAGAGAGTGTTTTTGGTGGAACCTATCTTCCGCCATAACGACAAGTACACCGACGAAGTGCAAAAACAGTTCACTAGGAAATTTCGTGATTCAGACGTCCCCCACCGAAATGCGGTACGTCAGCTCATAGAGAAATTTCTGAAAACTGGCAGTGTTCTGGATGTCCCCCGTCCTTGTAGGCCATCCACGGCAGACGATACCGTACAGGTTATCCAGGACAGGATACAGAGGAGACCACACAAGTCCGCGAGGCTGTTGTCACAACAAGCTAATGTGCCGAAGAGTACAGTCTACGATATTCAGAAAAGTCAGTGGCTTTTCTACCCGTACAAAGCGTCTGTCGTACATCACCTGAAAGAAACAGACCACGAGGCCCGTGTTCGGTACGGCAGGTGGTTCCAAAGGTTCCTGCCTGAAGAAGCTGAGGGCATTCTGGAAGTGACTTTCTTTACAGATGAAGCATGGTTCCAAAGGTCCTGGTACATCAACAGCCAAAACACTCGACTGTGGGGTACTGAAAATCCCCATAAATTTAAGGAAGTCCCTATCCACAACTAGAAAGTCGGTGTTTGGTGTGCCATGGCTCGTACGCGCATTATTGGGCCCATTTTTAAACCATTAACTCAGAACGGTACCGTGCCAGATTATCTAACAGTTCATATCCGAACTCACGGAACGCGAAATCGATGAAGGATGGCTCCAGAAAGACAGTGCAACTGCTCACACAGCTGGCGCATCAATGCAGTTTCTGTACGCATATAATCCGCATGCACTTCAGGAGATACGCGCTGCAATAACGACCCACATCCAACAAATCACACCGCATACCCTGAAAAAGATCTTCACCAACATGCAGAAGCGTGTACACATATGTCTGGACGTCGGTGGGGCCCATTTCCAACACCTCTTGTAGAAACCAGTTTGACAAGTGTTACTTACAGTGCGCAGTTATTTTTCGGACTCACTGTATAATCGTTACATGATCAGCTTGAGGTTTCGTTTCATCCATAAAGCTTGAGCCATATTTCCTATTTTCCTTTAATTTATCAATTTATGTAATGATCGAAGGTTAAGAGAAGTCGTCCATTTTTTAATTAGGGTTAGTGGTTCCGAAATGAGAAGTAAACAGTGTAGAAGGAATAGCATTATACTCACATTACACCTGTGTTTAATCCCAAGCGCTTCGAGAACAATGCTGTACCCAACTCGCAAAGCGCATGCAGTCAAAGTGAATTTCACAGTTAATTTTTTTGCTTAAATTTTACCACTCTTTTTTCTTTTTTTTTTTTTATCTCAGCGTACGCTTAAATTTTTAACTTTTTTTGCCTCTGTTTGGGGGTTTAACGACAACCGTAAGCCACATGGTGCGGTTGCCCGTCCCTGATTTAGAGCTACTGGTTCCTGGGAAGGGAGAGAGACAATGCGTTAAGAAAAACGCAACATCTGAGCCTCGAACCCGGACCCGTCTCGGACGAATGGTCATAAGCCAAAGCTTAGCACTACGGCATTGGGCGGCAAATTTCTAACTGTTCTTCTTGAGTTTAACTCGAAGATTTTCCACGAACGCTTTATTTAATAGTTGTCGATTGAAAATTATTTTTTCCAACACAGAATTCATTTATGTATCACTGAACTCTTCCTATTACCATGGTCGCAGTTTTGTCTGGTTGAGAGACTTTGTGTATGGGAAATTTTCCTGTTCACAAATTTTGAGCGTTAATTAGATGGTAGGATATATGTATGTATCCTTGAAATTTACTTCTTGACGTAATTATAATGTTTCTTATTTGGGAAGCAGTTTTTCTGAGAAATTCTCCATTAACATAGTAGTAGTTTTTGTTAGTGGGTAGGTTGATTGCTCACAACTTTTTTTATTGTGATGTCGATTGGTTGACCAAATATTTTTATGCGCACATTTTTCCGGTTCACCTAGCCACACTCTCTGTCGGGTAGTAAGTTATTGGACAGTGAACGTTTCCGATTGCGAGAGTCATAGTGCTGGTTGTTTGGTAGGATATTTATCTGTAAAATTTACCATATGTCCAAAATACAGTTTTAGTTATCTGGTAAGCATTTAGTTTTGAATTTAATCGATTGACATTGTAGTAGTGTAGGGTTTTTTGGTAACTATGCTAGACATTAAAAAATGCAATAGTTAGGTTTGAATCGTCTACAGACATTAAGTGAAATAAAAACTTTCAAATGGAATGGGAATTTTATTTCTGACCTTTCAATTATAAAAATAAAATAATTATGATCATGCGTTGGCTGTATTTTGCTAAAGAAGCTCTGTTTTAACTAAACATAAAATTTTCACGAAAGGTTTTTACCAGGTAGAATACTTGTTGATTTTTCCCGTATTTTAAAGCACTGCTTTCAGTATTAGCTCCAGAACGATTTTCCATTTCTGATGTTTTTCGAAAAGAATATTTTAAGTGGTACATATGGTTTAAAACGCAAAGAATGGAATAGTGGAAAATGAAGCTTAAAAGTAAAAGGAAAATCTTTATAATATCTGACGTATCACGTGCAATTTGTTCCCGTTAAATGAACTGGAATCGTTCTTCACGTGTACTTTGAAACTTTTCCATGTAAAATGTACTGTTTTCATTTAAATGGTTCTTGTATCGTAAGTTATCCTACAATAAATATATATAGTTGATAGATCTTTTAAGGCATTCATATACCCTAAAATGGTCAAAAGTACGAAAAAAAAAATTATGGACTTATTTTATTCCCCGTTTTTTCTACTTTCAGGATCTGTAATTTTTTTTCACAGATTCGAAATAGTTTTCGAGTTATATTCATTTTCATGAACCCTTATCTACGGAGGAGGTGGATTTAAATCCATTTGATTGTTATTTCACGTGCATCGTTTGGTACTTTGGTGCTTCATGCACTTAATCAAACCTATATAGGAGAGACTAACCATCCCGGAACTGGTCAGAGAGTGTCTCCATGGTAAAACTCAGAACAGCAATGAGAGTTTCCGTTTCCTAATTTGGAGATGTTGCCCAAAGGAGACATTTGTGTGAATGGGCATTTTCAAACTCTCTGTTTATGATGATGTATGCCCCTTCAATGTTGGGGCAAAAGTAGAATTAGAAATTATTAAAAGATTGGGACTAAATACGGAGAAATATATGATGAGATAAGTGACGAATAGGGACGCACAACGTAGAACAGCGAGTTAACGAAAAAGTACAGACTGTGTAAAGCAGAAGCGAAAGAGGCTCAGAGGGCTGAAAAAACAAACAAAGACTGTGCAAATGTGAATAAAGGAGGCTCCAGCTATGCTACTGGGGCTTTCTAGTGCTGGTTTCAATTCCAGTTCAAGACTTTGACTGACTAAAAACTAAATTTACTTACTTCTCAATCTTTACATCTGTGTTTGAGACACTTCATTTTTTCTGTAGGAGAAAGGACGGCAAACATCATAACTTTGGTTACAACTGCCCTAATTTTAAAATGTAAAATGATTTAAAAAGGTAAGGAATGTCTTAAGGGATGAACTAAGATCTGCCAGGTTGAATGATAATAAGTTATTGTACCGCCTATCAAAGTTAACAATGGTAGCGAAAAAATGTTTTGCAATACGCACCCATTGATTTTACTGTAAACAACCAACTAATCTATTAACATTACGATTCCAGTACAATATCTAGAGATATAAAAGAGCTCTTACTTGCCACTAAAAATTTTTTTTTCTGATGATTTGAAAATTATATATCTTGTTTCCAATAAGGTCATTAATTAACATGAAATTAATAAATTATTAATTAATTATGTGTTGAATTTTGTTTTTCCCTTAATAAATTGTTTCTAACAACACATATGAATATGATATACGTGTTTAACATTCTTATAAATTGCATTTAAAATATTTTTTATTCAGGGTATATGAATACCTTAAACGTAATTTAGTGTGTAATATTCCTAAACATAGGTTGGGAAAGCATAAATTTGCACAAACGAGGAATTAGAGTTTCAGATTTCGCTTAAAACAAAAGAGAAATCATATTTTCAAAACAAATTAAAATATTGGCTGTCAAAACTTACTGATATAGTTGTAAATTGCATTTTATTTGATTTCTATGACGTTTTAGATTTGGGTATATTGTTTGCTAGAGAAAACTAGTAACTGAAGATTTTTTTAACGTTTCTTAATATTAAATTTTGTGCCAATGGATAGATTATGAGACTAAAGTCGCTATATTAAATTTGTAATTTAGTCTTTTGAAGCATGTTAAATAATGTTTTGCTGTTATATGTATTGATTGTCTTAGTTGAATTCCTACTTGATTGTAAAACATTTTATTCTTCTCTGTATTCTTTGTTATTTCTTGTTCTTTTTAGGTGCTCAGAAGCTTGAATGGATTTCTTCAATTATCACCGCTTCTGAATACCTAACAAAAGCACAAGAAAGAACAAAGGCGCCGTAACATAAAAAAATGGAAAATCAGTCCTTAAATCAGAAAGCGGTTGCGGTTTAACTGAGTTCCAGAAGGATGATCATAGACATTAGAGGTTTGCAGATCAATTTTTAGTTTGATACCTGTCTGCTGCATGATGCAGTGAATTTTTTTAAAGTAGGGTTCATTTCCTTGCCTTCAGAACAGTTTTAATATAATCCGATACATTTCCCTGGTAATTACATTATTTTTGCGTTTCATGTATGTCAAAAGGATTAAGTCACTACAAGAGTAGGAATTCTTTTCGGAATTGTTTTTATCACTAAATAAATTATTCGTGAAGTGTTCCAGATGTTACGCAGGAACAAATCTCGCCACAGAACAGCTATTCTAAGTCTTCACAAGATATAAATATCCAAAGACCTTTAAGATACATAAACCTTAAGTTAACCGTGCGACAT
This sequence comes from Macrothele yani, assembly GCA_039090855.1. Classification (NCBI taxonomy): domain Eukaryota; kingdom Metazoa; phylum Arthropoda; class Arachnida; order Araneae; family Macrothelidae; genus Macrothele; species Macrothele yani. The sequence goes on from CM076996.1 coordinate 126,282,070, forward strand.
TTGAAGTTCAGCGTTGTACGGCTAGAATCTGTCACATCTCTTTGGTTACTAAAGGCGTTCGCGTGTTTATATCAGTTACATCCATCATATATACGGGGTGATTCATAAAGAAGCATACAGTTTCCAGATGCGGTAAAACAGTAACAGTTAAAGACACCGACCACAACTGCGAACCGCTAGGTAGATGAACTCATAAATTTTGTGTCCCGCTACTGAGGGAAGTGATGTAGGCGATAGCGCGCGTGTCACGTGATTAGTCAGTCAAAATGGCAGCATCTGCAGTGGAGGTGTTGTGGGTTCTTGAATTGAGCAAAACGGAATCTGTAACTGTTGTGCAACGGCATTTTCGATCACGATTCGGAAACGAACCTCCAACAAGAGAATCTATCTACAATTGGTCTAAAAAATTTTAAACTACGGGGTGTTTTTGCAAACTTAATAGTCCTAGACGACCGCGTATATTCGAAGAAGTCGTCGATAGTGTTTGCACCGCCATTCAACGAAGCCCGGGAAAATCAACGCGGAGGGTGAGTCGTGAAGTGCAGATTTCACAGCTCACTGTCTGGAGAATTTTGAGAAAGAAGCTGAAAATGATTCCATACAAAGTGCAGATGTTGCAAAATCTCACAGACCTTGAAAAGACAAAGCGCTTTAAATTTTGTGCCGAAATGCAGCACCATTTTGAAAATGAAGATTTTGCCGATCACTTAGTTTTCACCGATGCTACATTTCACGTGAGTGGTCAGTTAAACAAGCACAATGTTCGCTTTTGGGGAACGGAGAATCCCAGATTTACAGTGCAACACGTGCGAGATTCCCCTAATGTAAATGGGTTCTGTGCTGTGTCCAAAAAGAAAGTGTGCGGCCCCTTCTTTCTTCAAGAGAAAACCGTCACGGGAAGCTTTTTTCTGGATATGTTAAGTTTTTGGTTGATGTCACAGTTGCAGGACGACAGTGAGAACTTTATTTTCCAATTGGATGGTACACCACAGCACTGGCCAGGCGACGTGCGAGATTATCTCGATGAACATCTTCCTCACCGACGAACTGAACGAGCCGCGGGCTACAACATGCCACTGACCCCACAGCAACCCAGAAGTCCTGACTTAACACCTTGTGACTTTTTCCTGTGGGGGTACGTAAAGGACAAGGTATTCGCCCCTCCCCTTCCTGTTGATCTAGCGGAGCTGAAACGGGGTATCGCAGCCACTATCACTGCACTTGATTGAGATACCTTACCTCGCGTTTGGGCGGAAAAGGATTACCGGCCCGACGTGTATTGTGTGACTAAGGGTGCACACATAGAACATCTGTGACTGTCTCTAAAAAAACTTGAAACATTCCCCTACAATTCTGTTACAGGCAACATAAAATATCTTACATTGTTCTTGTTTTATAGTGCGTTGAAACTGTATACTTCTTTATGAATCATCCTGTATATATATATGGGCTTTCGCATGTTTATGTCAGTTACATCCATTATATATATATATATATATATATATATATATATATATATATATATATATATATATATATATATATATATATATATATATATATATATATATATATATATATACTAAAGAGCAAAACTGAAGACTAAGGAAAAAATTTTAGAATTTAAAACGAAGGGTGCAAAATAATATATATATATATATATATATATATATATATATATATAAATATTTCTGTTTTTATAAATGGTATGTATATATTGCAAAGTATTTCAGAAAATAATATGGCCAGATTTAATGAGTTAAACACATTTTTAAAATGGTTATATTTTGCGTAGCGTACGGGTGTACAAACCGACAAACAACTGGCCAGCAGCTACTTTCATTTCATAGATTTCCTCACAATAACCGTGATACTTTGAGGAAGTAGGTACATGCTGTTAAACGTGTTAACTGGAAACCAACGAAACATTCATTCTTATGCAATAGCGTGTTTTTTTTTTTTTTTTTTTCGAAGCCATTCCCCCTGAGATTTGAAATTGTCTAAACTCTAAATTATGTGAATGGGGCATTTCTTTCTATCATATTTAATTTTATTTATTTTTATTTTTTCCCCAGTTGAGTTGCTATTCCGAATTAATAACACTGTATAAAAAACTTCCAAAATTAAAAGTTTTGTTCTCGGCAATTTCTCTTAAGAATAAACAAATGGCCACATTAAAATGATTTTTGACATTACTTAGAGTGTGAAATACGAATTTCATGCAACTAGATCATGCAGTTTGCAAGCAACTGAAGCCGAAATATATTTTACACGTAGGACAAGCGACGTTTCCCTTCAGTTATTTCATATCCCCCAAAATTGCAATAATGAATAATTCTTTAATCGTAAGTTAAAAGGTGCAATGTCTAATTTATCCCCCATTGAAAAATAAATTAATTCGCAGTATTATAACAACGTAAAATTTCTTCTTTCTCGCAGGTAAAGAGCTTAACTAACGTTGTTTACATACGACATATGCCGTTTTGCTATACAAGCTCTGTGACCAAAATGTCGCAAACTGCCGCCACTCATTTGCACAAGAACTTCCAATCTATGTATCTTAAAGGTCTTTGCAAAAATCATTCAGATGTTATTGGAGTGGCAATAAATGCTGTAGGAAAGAGGATTTTGAAAAATAGCTTTCAAAATATCACGTCATAAGCATACATTCCAAAGGAACAAGACTTCTGAAAATTAATGACATCTGATAATCTATGTGTCGCGCAGAAATGCAATATGTCAGTACTACTGTTTGGTAATATTCATCTAAAAAATGCACTGTTCTCATAACAGAATTGCAATAACGCCAAAATGCAAGATTTTTAGACACTATTTCGACAGAAATTAGTGCTAAATAATGGTTTGGCAGCCCCAGTGGTGCAGTGGTCTCTGACCATTCTTCCGAGATGGGTTCGGGTTCGAATTCCAGTGAGGTATGGATGTTGCGGATGTCTGACAGCATTGATTCTCTCCTTTCCCTGGTATACTGTTAAAAATTTTCTGGTACGTTGCACCAAAAAGTGGTGCTATACACTAACTGCTCAACTTTGGGGGAAAGGTACACCATTGTGTAGGGCATGAAATACACAACAACATGATGAAATTATGCCCCAGCTTATACAACTAGCATCACTGGTGCAAATTTGCGCCAATTGCCTCATGTTGTTGTGTTTTCATGCATCATACAATGGTGCACCTTTACCCCAGAAAGTGGAGTAGCAGTTCATTTTTGTTCAACACGCCACATAATTTTTAAACGCATACCAATGACCCAAAATTAGAGACAGGCGATTGCTTATAGATCATATCGAGTTTCTTACGGTGGCCGTTACACCCCTAAGTAAGACAAAAAATAATTTGAGAGATTCTGGCCTTTTACAATGACGTCACGAAGTGAGATCCCAGGCCTGTGCATGTTTAGATGGCTATGGTCAGAAATGGGTCCTTTTAGTCCTTTATATATATATATATATATATAGAATGAAAATATTACAGAACAAAAATACAAATTTCAAAACAAGTAAAAAACTGGAACAGGTTGCCGTCATCAGGAGAGCATCAACCTGTGGGAGTGGCCTTTCTAGTACCAACAAAACGACAAGGCAAGCCAAAATTGTCGGTTGGTCATGCTCCCTAGGCCACAAAACCAAATTCTAATAAGCACAAAAATTACAAAAGTAATTTTGTAATTTTTGTAATTTTTGTGCTTATTAGAATTTGGTTGTGAGGCCTAGGGAGCATGACCAACCGACAATTTTGGCTTGCCTTGTCGTTTTGTTGGTACTAGAAAGGCCACTCCCACAGGTTGATGCTCTCCTGATGACGGCAACCTGTTCCAGTTTTTTACTTGTTTTGAAATTTTGTATTTTTGTTTTGTAATATTTTCATTCTATATAAGCTACTACATGAGGTTTAGCGGCCTTCGGCGCTTCTCATGGTATTAGCCTTTTTTGTCTAATTTTCTTGTGTTAAATAATTTATTTATAAAGTTATTTTTTTTTATATATGTACTATATATATATATATATATATATTAGATTGGATTCCAAGGGACAGGAAAAAACCCAGAAGAAGACCACATGGGAGATGGGTGGATGAAATTCGAAGTATGCGGGAGTAACATGGAGGAGACTGGCACAAGACAGACCGTTGTGGAAGAGGCCTGAAGAGACCTTCGTCCAGCAGTGGATTGATAATGGTTGACAATGATGATGATGATGATGATGATGATGATATATATACACTCATCGTCAAAAAAAGAGTTGCTCCCATAAAAAAGTAACCGACAGGAATTAAACTTAGTGGGTAGGTTTGACATCTTGAGGCATGCAAATGATTCAAGTATCAACCTCGCATGTGACGCAAGCAAGGAGGGGTCGTAGCGCTGTGCCTGACCGGCTGTGTAAGGTCGTCCAGTTACGCGTGCTTGCCATTCTGACTCGTGCTGTTGTGTTGGTTGCATCCTTTGCAAGTAAAGTATGCCTCGGAGAAAAGTTCGGAAGTAATTCGAGCAGTTCGAGAGGGGCCGCATCGTTGGGCTCCAGGAAACAAGATGATCTTATCGCCGTATTGTGCGTCATACCGGTCGTGCGGAAATCACCATAGCACGCTGTTGGCGTCAGTGGACAGGACAAGACACGGAGCAGCGACAGGAAGGGTCCAGGAGACCTAGGCGAACCACAGAGGCAGAAGACCGACGGGTCGCCCGATATGCGCGGAGTGGCCCAACAGCCACGATTGCGGATATTCAGCAAGCAGTGGTGCCCTTCATGCATCGTCCGATTCGTGCCAGCACCATTGGCAGACAGACGAAAGCACGACGTAGGACTACACGAACGCAGACCGTTACGACGACTGCCCTGAACACCATTGCATTGTCGCCAAACAATGCAATGGTGTCGTGCCAGACTGTCATGGACCCACTCAGAATGGCATGATATCTTGGCGGGTGATCTGCAGTGACGAGTCCCGCTTTTGTCTTGGAGGAGACGACCACCGAATCCGTGTGTGGAGGCACCGTTGTCAGCGCCAAAATGAACGGTTTGCTGTCGAGCGTCACACATCCAGAAGGCCTGGTGTCAGGTGCAATTGCCTACGATGCTAAATCCCCTTTGGTGTTCATTACACGCACTTTGGCAGCCCAACGTTACGTTAATGAGGCCCTACAATAAGTGGCCCTACATTTTCTGAACGCTCACTCCGGTGCGATTTTCCAACAGGACAACGCTCATCCGCATACTGCTGCTGTCTCGAGAGCTTGCCTTCAAGGCACTGACACTGTGCCATGGCCAGCCACATCGCCAGACCTATCGCCGATTGAAAATGTGTGGGATGATATTGGACGCGCTATACGCACTCCACTCCTATCGTATAATCTGCAGGAAGTGCGTGAGAAGATTCAAGCTGCATGGGATGGCTTATCTCAGGACACCATTAGGAACCTGTACAACTCCATGCCGAGACGTCTGGCATGCTGTGTGAGACAACATGGCGGCCCGACGCCATACTGATAGACACTGCTTATTGGCGTGTTACCCAATAAATATTGCCCATATCAGTCTTAATCTCTAATCATTTATTGTTCCTGTAACCTTTACCTTCGTCTTCAATAGCATTACAATCCGACACCATCTGGGTGCAACTATTTTTTTTTAATATGAGTGTGTATATACACTGCTGGCCACCCAAAATGCAACACCAAGAAGGACACGAGATAGCAAAGCCAGATTTACTGGACACATAACAACAGATACAAAGATGAAACGATTGAGCTTACAGGCCTGTGCGACTTGCGGAACACGCAGACATCAATAGTTCGTGTGGCCCCCATGGCTGGCAATAACGGCCGCTACACGCCGCGGCATCGAACGAAAGAGACTTTGGATGTGGGCTTGGGGTATGTCGGTCCAGGCTGCTTCCACACGTTGCCACAGTTCATCAGGCGTAGCCGCGGGTGGTGCTTGCCGGGCCACTCGGTTGCCGATCAGCGACCAGACGTGTTCGATGGGCGACATATCGGGAGAACAGGCGGGCCACGGCAGCAGTGACACCTGGTGGGCCGTGAAGAATTGTTGCACGATGCGTGCCACGTGCGGGCGCGCATTGTCCTGTTGAAACGTGGCTGCTGGCAGGTCCTGCAGGTAAGGGAGGACTTACAGGCTCCAAAACGTTGGAGATGTAGCGGTGGCTGTTGAGTGTACCTGCGATGCGTGCCAGAGGAGTGCGGGTGTCATATCCAATTGCGCACCAAACCATACCGCCAGGCGACGGACCGGTATGGCGATGCATAATTCAGGCGTCATAGAGTCTCTCGCCGCGGTGCCGCCACACGCGGATCCGACCATCGTGGTGTTGCAGGCAGAAGCGGGATTCATCGGAGAAGACAATGTCGTCCATTCCGTAGTCCAGGTGCGGCGTTCAACGGCCCACTGCCGCCGCACTCGCCGGTGGTGTAACGTCAATGGTAATCGGAGCAATGGGCGCCGTGCGACAAGTCCCCGCTCCTGCAGACGACGTCGAACGGTACGTGCTGACACTGGTTGTTGCGCAACACACCCTAATTCCTTAGCTAACGTTCGTGACGTGGCGGTACGAGCCGTCAATGCCCGCCGCACAACATGCCGGTCCTCTCGCTCGGTGGTGTGCCGCGGCTGCGACAATCGCTCACGTCGGTCCGTCCGTCCCTCCTGCACCCACCGAATCCATACTCTCCTCACTGTGGCTGGATGTCGTCCCACACGGGCGCCGATGTCTCGGTATCATAAACCACTGTCGCGATAAGCCACTATTCGTCCTCTGTCGAACTCCGAAACGCGCTGGAATGCCTGCCATATTCTGCGATGAGGCATCAGAAAGCTTCCCACGCACAGGTCCGGCAGCACAACACACTTCCACTACTTACACCCCGCCTTCTGTGCACCCTTCTTATAGTGCTTCTCGGTGGCGTGCCGGGCTCACAGGATTTGTATATGCCCTGCAATGCTAATCGTTTGCATGTCCTCTCGCAGGCGACGCATGCCGCGAATTTCAGGCCAATCGGGTGCTTCCTTCTTGGTGTTGCATTTTGGGTGGCCAGCAGTGTACATTCGATTTTAATTTGCATAGCATAAAAAGTTCATCAGATTTTATTCTCCGGTGATCATAAAAATGAATTTGAATTGTAAATCAATCTTACAATTTTCAATATTGAAAGATTCGTGTTGAATGATTTTATACGTAGTTTTGTGTTGTGTAAGACTACGATAAGCAGCCTGGAAATGCAAGTCTACAAGATTTTTTCAATAGAAAAAAGGCATTAGTTTTTCAAAGTAAGATTTACGAGTTAGCAAAGACGCACTATTTAAAAGTGTCCGTAATGTGATAACGCACACCGACTTTTTACAAAGGTGTGATACTTTTTTAGTTCAACAATTACATGCTGTCGAACAATTTTTTTATGAAAAATTTCTTTACGGTTCGATTACACTAAGTCATAGACAGAAGGACTGGCATCATGAGTTCACTAGAGTTGGAAACGGGTTAAAACTTTTGGACCTGGACTCGGCAGTCTCATAATTGGACCCGACCCGGACCTAACCCGGACAACTCTGCTTTGAACTATAAATTCGAATATATCATCATCACTGTCAATCAATATCAATCCACTGCTGTATGAAGGTCTCCCTAAGTTTCTTCAACAACGTATTGTCTTGGGCCAGTCTCTTCCATCCACCTATCTTCCACGTGGTCTTCTTTCTGCGTCTTTTCTTTTCCCTTGGAATCCAGTCTAAAATTTCGGTTGTTCGTTGGTGGTCCGTTTTCCCGGAAATATGTCCAGCCCATTGCCATTTCAGGGATTTTACTCTGATCATGATGTTTCCACTCTTGTCATTTACCTTATCCATAAGCTCCTCTTTGCATCTTTCTTGGTTACACAAAGCATGCATCTCCCTACCCTGTAACCCGTTGACCCTTGACCCGTTTCGATCTCTGCAGTTTTTTTAATGGAGATTTAAAGCCCACCGTGAGCAACTCAATGGGCTATAAGCAGTAGCCCGTCCCTAATTTAGGGTCACTGGTTCCAGGGAAGGGAGAAAGCCAGTGCCGTAAGACAAACACAACGTCCATGCCTCACCGGGATTCGAACCCGGACCCCTTTTGGACGAATGATCAGTAGCCATCGCTTAGACCACCGCGCCATCGGGCGGCTCTCTGCAGTTCAGGAGGCATCACGAGTCATTGAAATGCAAAATATCATTCACATGAAAGTCTTCATTTCCTGCAATGCTTTTAAAAAATGTTAGAAACGGTTTTTATGCACTTTGTTAAAGGCGCAAACAGCCCTTTGGTTTCCGTCACTATGTCAATGCTGTCTATCTCTGCTAATTAGGGAGAAGCCTGAAGATTAACAGAAATCTGTGCATCACTTCTATTCTGGTTGAATCGATTTTCATTAAATTTAATATGTGAGTTTCTCTTGAAATCATAACCGTAAGTTCATAGATCTCAGATTTGTGAGCCAATTAATTAGAGACGTCTGAAAAGTTTGGAAACTCTAAGGTGTCATTTATAAGAGCATGTTTTAGCTAAACAGAGGTTCGTGAAAGTTGCCTCATGCATCCTTGTCAAGATTTTAAACTTAAATTATGAGTTTTATATAACTGGCATATCGGAGGAAAAAAACTGCACAATCGTAAACTATTTTAGGCGCCCTGTGAGAAAACAGACGGATTTTAATGAAATTTGATATTGTTTTTCTCCAGGTATGAGGCTTAAAGAGAGAAATTTCAATCACGTGTCCTATTAATAATGAACATACTGCAAAGACGACAAAATAATGCATTTTTGTAGTGATGTTTAAGCAGCTAACTTTTATGTAGCACTTTCAACTCATGATTTGCGAAGTTTCTTCTTTTAGACAGAAAAAGTTTTAATACCGTGCGCTTATCGACTTTCTTACAACATAATAAGTTCGAAATTAGAAATGTTAAAGTATATTAAGGCACGAAATTATTTGAATATAATCGAAAGGTGATTTTGAGGAACATGACTTACCACATCAGATGATTTTCAGGTCACTGCCCTCTGCAGCATTTAAGTATCCTGCAAAAATACATTTCAACTAACACTTGCCACATCAACATTCAGGAGAAACTATATGTCGTGATATTAAAATTTTAAAATCGCAAAATTAGAGAACCAATCTGTTTGAACATGAAATTGCAGTTTTCATTGCACGAGGAATTGATTTTGAAATCTAATGGCCACAAAACACACATTGATAATTGCGACGTATACTCTAATTTAAGTTTCATTTTTATTTTTCTATGTAAATTTGAGTTCATTCTCTATTAGAGTTTTTCACACTTAACCTTGTATCTTCTCTCTCGCGAGATGAGGTTGGCAACACCTATGATGTCAGAGAGTATGACGTATGTGTGTGACCGATAAGAACTGGAAGATTTGTAATGTGAGGCAGCAGCCAAGAGTGTGGATATGGTGGATGTTATAATGCTATAATCGTGGAAGCGGCGTTGTTTTAATTGAAGTTTGATCTAGTTGAAAGCTGCGTATTATATCATTAATATTAGTGTGTTCCTTAACCAAGTTCTTTGCTTATAAACTCACATTTGTTGGATTAAATTACACAATACTGTTGAAAAGTGAGTTGTAGTTCTGCATTGTTGAAGTGCCAGAGGAGTTTTGGCTGAATAAAGACTACCTGTAAGTAACTTTTTCTTGAAGTTTTTTGGGTGACTTCTGTTTCACTTTAAGTGCAGAATTTACGAATTATTTGTAGGTAGTGTTCAGTAAGCCATAAACACTATATTGACAAAAGTCACCGGACACCCTTCAAAAGCAAATGAATAGATCTGCTGCGTTGTTAGGCTGCGCGGTACAGCTGCAAACGGTATAAAAACAAGCTTGCAGCTGACCGCGATCATATCGCCCTCACTGTGAGGTTGAGTGAAAATGTCGCGGCGGGGGAGAACTGACTTTGAGAAAGGGAAGATTGTTGGGTGTTATATTAGTGGCTTGTCCATAAGAGAAACCGAGAGGCGTTTAAACATACCGACGTCAACTGTTTTGGATGTACTGAATAGGTGGAAGACACATGGCGTGCCTGAAGCAGCAAATCATACCGGCGGACCAAAGAAAATCAGTGATAAAGGACGTCGAAGCCTCAGGAGAGTCGTTACTGCTAATCGACGTAGTACTGCACAAGAACTCAAAGTACAGGTCAGTAAAAATGCTGGAACCTCAGTATGTACACGTACCACTCGCAGAGAACTTCATTCCATGGGTTACCGTGGTCGTGCGGCTGCTCATAAGCCTTTCATCTCCACTCGAAATGCTACTCGTCGTTCAGCATGGTGCAAAGAACATTTATTTTGGACCGTAGATCAATGGAAACGGGTCCTGTGGGCTGATGAATACACACATCCATCAATCTGATGGCCATGTGTGGGTATGGCCGTAGCTAGGGGAACGCTATTTACCACAGTGTACTGTTCCTACGGTCAAGTTTGGAGCTGGCAGTGTACTCGTGTGGGGGTGTTTTTCGTGGTATAGTCCCGGCCCATTGGTTATCGTGGACAAACCTGTTAACCAGCACGTCTACCTCGATATTCCGGACAATTATGCCTTACCAACTCTGTGGCAATACTATGGAACCGAGCCTTGTTGGTACCAGCAGAATAATGCACCGAGCATAAAGCAAGAACTGTGACGGCGTTGTTTGACGATTATTCCGTATCGTGTGTGGACTGGCAAGCATAGAGCCTTGAACTTAATCCCATAGAGCACCCATGGCATGAATTAGAGCGCCGTATAAGAAGTTTGGGACCAAGGCCTACTACTAAGCAACAGTTAGCGGCAGCATTATGTACTGAATGGAAGCACATACCTATCGCTGTGTTCCGAAACCTTGTCGAAAGCATGTCTCGAAGGGTCAGTGCATGCATTAAGTCCAAAGATGGACCGACACCGTACTAATGCATGTCAATAAACGCTATGTTGTGTTTCTCTTCTAGGTGTCCGGTGACGTTTGTCAATATAGTGTATGCACGAACCCTGCATAATAGCCTAATCTTTCCTATTTGTAGCAATTACTAAAAACATTGATTTCATTAATTCTTGTTGTAATAAAGAGAAAGAAAAAGTGAATCTATGACACCCAAATGCAAAAAAACTTTAGGATTTGGAATAGTTTAAAATTTTCGTAGACATTTTTCTAGTTCAAATGTGCGAACAGATCAAAGTTTGCATTTAATGAATGCAAACTTTGATCTGTTCGCATTGTAGAAACAAATTTGGAAGATGTGAATCCGTTTATTGGTGTAAATATGACATGAATGTTAAGTCAGATAATATCCGAAAACTTGAAAATTTAGTCGTCCTGAAGCGGGAATCGAACTGACGCCTCCCAGATAGCGCCCAAATATGCTAACAACTACGCCACCCCGAACAACCAAGTTTCAAGTATTCGATTAATTTGAATATAACCATCACAAGATTCGCATTCATTGATATTCTGCGCCTTCGGGCAATCACGGGAATTGAATTCTAAACCTCCAGATTCGCTATATATGAATGCCGGTTGCTTTGATTAGTGAATTCTGTGATAGTTTTATTCAAATTTATCGGAAACTTGATACTTGCTCGTTCTGGGTGGTGTAGTGGTTAACATACTCGGGCGCTATCCGGGAGACGCGGATTTGATTCCCGCTCCAGGACGACTAAATTTTCAAGTTTTCGGATATTATCTGACTTAACATCCATGTCATATTTACACCGATAAGCGGATTCACATCTTCCAAATTTGTTTGCATTTATTTTTAGAGAACATACTACAAAGGGTTTAGCAGATAAACGCACTTGTCATGTGTGTAATTAAAGGAGCATGCGACTGTCTTGTTTTGCACCTAACATGATCGTTAGCCATGATGTTAGTCTGAAATTTTAGCACGTTTAATGGACAACAGATGTTTACTACTTTTCTTTATTAGACGTTTTGCTTTTCAAAAACTCTAAGTTGCAACCACGATCTCTTTCCATTTTGCTATATGCTGTGTGTTCTTCACCCTACGCAAAGTTCCTAATTCTTCCAAGTCTTCTTCAACATTATCTTATCAACGTGTACGTAGTCTTCCAACTGGAATGCATTTAAGTTTTTCCCAAGACACTCTGTCCGTTAAGGTCTCGTTTCACGTGTTAATAATGTAGATCCACACAAACAATAAGCGTTTCACTCTTACAGAATATCTTCATCTCCGTTCTCTTGTTTTATTACCTCTCACGCGTACAAATATTCTTATGAGAATCCTGTCTTTTGAAGCTCTGCAAGATTTTCTCACCACCTCGTGTTGCGTTTCTGCTCCATACATAACAGTGGGTCTGACATTTACTCGAAAGTAAATCTAGTAAAGAAAAGTAAGGTTTGTTTCCTGCTTGAATTTTTGTCCTAATCTCTATGCTAATTTCCTTTGTTGAGTTTATTTTAATTTCAAAATATTTAAAAGAAGTAACGTTCCTAAACTTTATGTTGCCAATTGAAAAAGAATAACAGTTTTTTAGGTTATTTTCCTGTAAATCTTTAAATATTCAGCCCTGTTTTTATTTATCTATATTCCTATTCTTTTGCAGAGAATTTTAAATTCTCTAAAAGTTATTGAAATACTTTCAGAACTTTCCCCTGGTAGACAAATATCATCAGCACGTCTTAATATTACAGTTTTATTTGTTCACCAATACATTCTGAATTACTGAATTAAAGAAAATAAACGATAAGGATACTTCGTCTTAAATCTGTATTGATGTTAAATTACTTTCAACTGATTTCATTGGAAATTACCATGCTTCTGCTGTCTCAATAGCTCAAATTTTCATTAAATTAATGAATCTTGGAGGTAATCTAAATGTTTTGAGAACACCTCATAGATTTCTACCATTTGTGCTGTCGTATGTTTTCTTGAATCAATAAATGAATTACCGAAAAATTGATTATATTCTCACTTTTTCTCAAAGATTCGTGTTTTCGTAAAAATCTAGTCAACAGTTGTTTATCTGGTCATGTTTAAAATCTACCGGATATTCATCTGTGTTTGCTACAGCACGCGGAATGATAATATTTTGTAGCATATACGGTAGTTAGGCAGTGAGATCCTACTGTAATTTCTGCCGTTGTGCAGCTTAAATTGTTGGACCGTTAAATTATCCCCCGAAATGATTGTAATTTACACAAATATTGCACACTTCAGGCACAACTGAAGGAAATGTAGATACCTACAGCAATTATTACGAGGGACATCAATTAAGTTCTAATCATAACATTCCAGTGCCTTTTACTCCGGCAATGCGGTACCATTATTTTTCCACATAGTCATCTGCAACATCAGAGGACTTAGCTCATCATTGCTACTTTGCTGCTGGTCTTCGGTAATAAACGTCTTACGTCTTGAAGACCTAGCCATCCTCTGTGGCTATCTCGAGCCATTCATTGTCTCGGAGACTTGCTCCACAGAGATGCTTCTTCAAATTCTCAAAAACAAAGAGTCACTAGCGTCCCGATCTGGAGAATGCGGCCGAAGAGGAAGCTAATTCAGTATATGATAAAAGCCGGCGAATATACTGTAATCCAGCTGAAGTTTACTTCGTTTTTGGTATCAACATCTTTAGGGACCTACCTCGTGCACAGTTTAGATAAACATCTGTACGTTGTGACGTACTATAGAGGTGAAAACATGTGTCAAGACTACAAACCTGCAGCGAGACGTTCTGTCCGCGTAGCTTAGTTGGGAGAGCAACTTTCGCTGGAGTGAGCGGGGAACGCTTCGATCTCCGTCACGGACAAATTTGTACTTTCATATTGGCGTCTAATGTAATAATGGATCTACTGGCCATTGGGTTCTTTGAAAAATGTGTGATGTTCATTCCACACATCGTCTGGAACTAATAAAAAATTCTTACTCGATTCAAAGACTAAAAAAAATAAAATAAGTGGGAAGTGGGAGATGATGTGACGTATTACAGAGGTGAAAACATGTGTCAAGACGACAAATCTGCAGCGAGACATTCTGTCCGCGTAGCTCAGTTGGGAGAGCGATTTACTTCGGAGTGAGACGGACAAACTTGTGTCTTCACAACGTGTATAGTATTTCTGTGGTTCCAGTACTAAACTTTGTCGCTGTAGAACTCTGATCAAACAACATACGGAGATTTTCCGTAACAAATTCCTCGAACTTATGGAATATTTCTTTTACCTCAGCTGGGTAACTCAGAGAAGAATCATATTATAGTGACTCTGCTTTGTTTGAATACAGCTAACCACTTCTTAATTGTGGCACCCTATGGTGTAGATTTTTTTGATTGGGGGTTTAACGACCACCGTGAGCAACTCAATGGGCTGTAAGCAGTCGCCCGTCCCTAATTTAGGGTCACTGGTTCCAGGGAAGGGAGAGAGCCAGTGCCGTAAGACAAACACAACATCCATGCCTCACCGGGATTCGAACCCGGACCCCTTTCGGACGAATGATCAGAGGCCATCGCTTAGACCACTGCGCCACCGGGGCGGCCTGTAGATTTCCGTAGACTTTATTTTGTTGTTGTTCGGGGTTTAACTACCACCGTGAGCAACTCAATATGATATAAGCATTCGCCCATTCCTAATTTGGGGCAACTGATTCCAAAGAAGGGAGAGAGCCAGTGCCTTAAGACAAACGACACATCCATGCCTCACCGGAATTCGAACGCGGACCCGACACGGACGAATGTTCGTAAGCCAGCGCCTAGACCACTACGTCACTGGGGCGGCCCGTAGACGTTAACCATGCGGTAGCGAATATGCTCATTTTTTTTTTCTGTAAAAATTCAATCGCTGCCGAAGATTCTTCGTACTGGCTTATATGCTCATAAATGAGCACTTCTGGCCAACACTCAATATCCATGATTTATTGCGTCCTCCTCCGCTCTCAGAACTTAATGAATTTCGTTCCTACTCGATCTCAAATTTCCAGAAGCTTCAGAATTATTCCTTCGCGGGGGACATTTCAGAGCATTTGCTTCCTAACGTATTCACTTTCCAACGGTTTATTTAAAACGCAGATGGTAGGAGCAGCAGGTAATTTTCTATCCAACACATTAGCACGTTTTCAGTAAGACCCCATTTTTTCACAATAATGACGTTGTTTATTTTACACAAAGTTTTCTATTCAGGATGTTTTTGCAATCGTTTCAATAATGCAATAATAGGTCTGGCTTATTTAGAATGTATTTTTCATTCACCACTTGTGAATCCCGAATCTCTTTCCATAAAATGAATGTAAAACATCAGGTTATTGCGTACTTGTTATAAGCATCGTCTCTACATTTAATGCAAATAATCTAATAAACATATAACATTACTCGTATTAGCAATTTAATGTGGGTCCCCGCATAATCATGCTGTGCTATAAGCAAATATGAAAGGGTCACTATTACACGGATGTAAGTCATTCCGAACGTATTATAAATAAAGCTTTATCTCGTTAATATTAGACAAATAAAAGTTTTTTTAATCAAATAATTTCAGAATTTAAGTTTTCCAAGTAACATGAAATAAAACAAAACTACTACAGACATTTGACTTTTAATCAAAATGAAAAAAAAAATGCTTTGCGTTACAATATAAACTGTCACTCAATTTAAAAAAAAAAAACTTCCATGAGACGGAGCATATTATACTGTATTAGGTGCACAAATAAGTTTTAAAGGGTTTTAAGACAACGCAACATGTAATTTGAGAGAAAACAACAATAACTTTACGAATCAAAATTTGCGCCGTCATTATCTTATTACCTTCCGCAATCGGTCGGGCAGCTGACGGATTCCACCCATGAAGTATACTTCGTCGTGTGACGCGATGAAGTCGTCAACATATTTTGCACTTCGTCACTTGTCCGGAACCGCACAGCAGATAAACCATGTTGCATCGATCAGAACAAATGATAGTCTGAAGGGGCTTTGTCGGCACTATACGCCGGGTGCTCCAAAACTTCCCAGCCAAGCGTCAATAACGTTTCCTTGACCGATTTCGCGACATGCGGCCTAGCGTTGTCATGAAGTAATTTCACGGGACGCAATCTTTTGCCTGTGAATGGACCTTTCCGACAGATTTCCTGTTTCAATCGCAGCAATTGTTACTTGTACCGATTAGCAGTAACAGTTTGACCCTGTTCCCATAGTTCCTAATACACTTCCTGTCCCAGCAGATGCATAGCAGAACTTTTATGGAGTGAATATTGTGTTTCGGTGTCGAATTCGTTGCTTCACCGGGGTCTACCCAGTGTTTTTGGTGTTTGGGATTGTCGTACAATCCCAAACACCAAAAAACAAAAATCACTACGGAGTTTCTTCGAGTGAGTTACGTGTGTGAAAGTTTCTTGTACATAGTTTGTGAGTTTATCAGCACGTAAACTTCAGTTCATTCATTTATTCATTTATTGACGTGCCATATCCACTTTTCATCACCCGTAACGATTTTTCACAGGAAAGACTTTCTGTGTTGTTTATTCAACAGATTCAAACACTTCATGACACTCACGTTTTTGTTCCTCTGGCTCAGGTCATGTAACACCCACTCTCCTTCATTCTAAATCTTTCCCATTGCGCGTAAACGATTTAAAAATGATTTGTTGAGTTACCCCCAGTTGTTCAGCTAGTTCTTTTTGCGTTTGAGACGAATATTCATCTAGCAATGCTTGCATTCCCCTTCGTTCTGAATCTTTCCCATTGCGCGTAAATGATTTAAAAATGGTTTGTTGAGTTACCCCCAGTTGTTCAGCTAGTTCTTGTTTAAGTTTGAGACGAATCTTCATCCAGCAATGCTTTCAGCTCCTCATGTGCAACCTTCTGCGGAGCGCCGCTAGGTTCTCGATCGCTAACATCAAAATCACCTGCTTTAAACCGTCTAAACTAAAACTCGCACGTGAATTTCGACACAATGTTCTCCCCCAGAACAGAACAGATCGATGCACATGCTTTTGCAGCACTTTTTCCTTGATGAAATTCGTAACCAATGCAACGTTGAATAAATGCAGTATCGCTTGCCATCTTTCACCTACCGATGTGCAAGTGCATTTGACTGTTGGGCAAATTTTTGTGTCACATTTTATACTCTGGACCAGTTACGGTCACATTACAATAACGCGGGGGAATGTCGGATATGTAAATTAGTAGAATACGTCACACAAACAACGCTTTAAAACTGATTTGTACACCAAATACCATCATCATTCAATGATATTTCATCATTGATAAGTTTTAGTCGCCAAAATTTTACCTGCGCTATAAAAGAAGAACTTACATATTTTATACTTTGCGAACAGTATGTGTTTGAATTTTATTAAACATTTTAATGGCATCTCCTCTCGTAATAACTTTGAGAAAAAGCAACTGAAATTAGGAGAGAAATTTTTCCATATTAGCTCCAGGAACAAAGCAGGTTTTGTAAGATCATATTTTCTGACAACATCAGTATGGAATATTAAAGAATTAGAGATAGAATTTTCTTCTCGGAAAATATTTGATTCAGAAGATTGATTTAGTTGCGTCAAACATGAAATGAAATGCTTAGTAAAAATTTCTGTGTATCTAATGTTTTCCCAATATGTATTTTTATAGGTACTTTTTCATTTTGAATTACTTTAACGGTGCACCACTTAACCAGACGATGATTATTTGAAAATTTTATTTATTTCCCTGTTGAAACTCTCCGTGGAAGTAGGCATTTTCGCGGCATAGGTTTTCCCCACCAGATTAACTAATTAACCAAATTCTGGCAAACGTCAAAAAAAAAATTCTCTTTTTCAGCTTATTACCTTCATATGAATTACACTTTTCATTTCATTTATTACATTTTAGTTGTTACATTAATAATACATAATAGCATGGTACATATACAAAGTGATATAATGTGATAACAACATGGAATGAGGAGGGAAAAGGCCAAATTGGCCTGACTTAGCCATCTCCCCCCAAAATAACAAGAGTACTCTTAAGAGAACAAAAAGTCAAGCTGGCATGCTACTGAAGGGTGGATGAAAGTGTAGCAACAATTTTCCACAATATTATTACACTATGTGGCATTAGCTAATAAATAACACTTTCATTTTTTGTTGAATAACTTAATATTGTCAAAAGATGTAAGATCACTAGGCAGCGAATTCCGCAATGTAGGACCAGCGTAATTAACATGTGATCTAAAGTTCTCTGTTACTGGAAACATAGCAATTCAAAAGTTTTTATTTCTTGTACAATGAGAATGACTGTGTGTGTTAAAGTATGATTAAGTCCTGATATAAATTATTTTTAGTCCTCTTGAGCATTAATTTTCCCATATTATCTGTACATATAAAACTGAAAGCCCTCACTGACTCATCACCGAATCTCAGAAACTACTGAACTTAGAACTTTCGTATTTGGCAGGAATGTTTTTTACAACGTAGAAGGCACACTAAGAAAGGATTTTTTCCTACGATAACTTTAAGTGGGTCGAAATGGGTTTTTTAAATAACCCAGCTTTGATAACGCTAGGACGTTTTGCAATGATCGAGCCATTGTTGTCCAGCAACTAAAGCCCCGCCCTAAGTTATGAATGATTTGAGTTAACCTGCTCGGTATATATTTTGTTCTAAATTTATTTGTTCAGAATTTATTTAACAAAAAACCTTAAAAATCACGTAAAAAGTGCTATATCATAATATGCTTTGCATGAAAACATTTGCATTATCGTTTGACATATCGAATGTCAAGGTTTTTTTGAGTCAAAATCAAATTACCAACATTCGTTTTTACCGAATGTTGGTAATCACTGAAGCAACGGTGACGTCATATAAGTGGTAAGGTTACTGTAATAAATATAAATATGCGGGTTAATTTTCATAGTAATTGAAATTTGAAAACAAAAAAGCTTCCCCTTTGAGATATTAGCGATGGCAACACAATTTTGCTCACGCTTCCATAAACATCTGACTTGCTAGCTTTTAAATGTACAGTTTCGAACGAAATTGTTTGTAAGCAAGATTCTTTTTTACATTTATGCTGAAAGTAACAACGTATTTTGTTCTGTTTTCTATTATTATTTTGTTATGTTGTCTATTAATATTTTAACAATGAAAGTGAAGAGTAACGACGTATTGTGATTTGTTTCGTGTAGGCTTGAAGTTTTAAATTTGCAGTTATGAACGAAATTGCTTATGCGTCGTCTGGCAGAATAAGTCAGGCAGACGTGTTTCCCAAAAAAGAGCGAAGAAATATGTAGTGTATGGCTATTTCAACTGTGTATCATATATATCATCTGTATTTCAACTGTATTTTAATATCAGCAAGTTCGAAAAACGGGATTTAGCTAGTACTCATATAATTGCTGTATTGATAAGATGTGGAAATCATTGGATTTAAGCCTAGAGTGAAAAAGCGTGCTGGAGTAATGATAATTTAATAATTTAAGTTCTAAAAGTCTAATAAATTTATTCTGAAGCATCTGTAATCAATTTATATTATATTTAGTTGGGGGAGGGGGTGTGACGTGCCTGCCCGCAGAATGCACATGAGATAAAGGCAGATAGCAATGAGAGCACATCTCCGCGTAGCTCAGTTGAGAGAGCGACTTACTCCGGAGTGAGGGGACCCTGATTCGATGTCCGGCCTGGACAACCCTGTTTTTCACAATTGATTGGGCGATAATTATTAACATCTGTATAGATCCAGCTTTGCCGCACAGGTCGCGCAGTGGTCTAAGCTAAGGCTTCTGACTGTTCGTCCGAGATGGGCCCAGGTTCAAATCCCGGTGAGGCATGGATATTGTGTTTGTCTTACGGCACTAGCTCTTTCCCTTCCCTGGAGTCAGTAGCCCTAAATTAGTGACGGGCGAATGCTTATAGCCCATTGAGTTGCTCATGGTAATCGTAAAACCCCCATCCAGAGAGAGATCCAGCCTTAAAAATCGGGGTGATTTTGGCAATTTTTACGGATTCTGGGAATAAAAATATTTCACCACGAGATTGTGTTAAGATACGTTTATGCAAATCAGTTTCGATACGTTTTTATCAAATTAAGATACGTTTTTATCAAATTAAGGTACGTTTTTATCAAATTAAGATACGTTTTTATCAAATTAAGGTACGTTTTTATCAAATCAACTGAAAGGAAATTCACTGCTCTGGCTGGATTTTAAATGAGGCGGATAACACGGATTCCGTTAGTTGTAGGGGCCATCAGACTGATGGATCGTGTATCTGGATTCATCTGTTCATAGGACCCGTTTCCATTGATCTACGGTCCACGATAAATAGTCTTTACACCGTGCTAAACGACGAGTAACATTCCAAGTGGAGATGAAAGGCTTATGAGCAGCCGCACGACCACGGTAACCCATGCAATGAAGTTCTCTGCGAATGGTACGTGTACATACCGAGGTTCCAGCATTTTTACTCACCTGTACGCTGGGGCTTTTGCAGTAATCCGTCGAATAGATGTAACGACTCTCCTGAGGCTTCGGCTTCCTCTATCACTGATTTTCTTTGGTCTTCCGGTAGGTTTGCTGCTTTAGGCACGCCATGTGTCTTCCACTTATTCAGTACATCCAAAACAGTTGACTTGGGTATGTTCAAACGCCTCTCGGTTTCTCTTATGGACAAGCCACTAATATAACACCCAACAATCTTTCCTTTCTCAAAGTCAGCTCTCTCCCACCGCGACATTTTCACTCAACCTCACAGTGCGATATGATCGTGGTCAGCTGCAAGCTTGTTTTTATTCCGTTTGCAGCCGTACCGCGCATCTTAACAACGCAGCGGATCCGTTCATTAGTTTCTGAAGGGGTGTCCGGTGACTTTTGCCAATATAGCGCATCTACATTATACTTTTAAAACAGAACTCGCATTAAGCATTTCACCATACCTATTTGACTTTATGACATATGACCTATTATGACATATGGCGCGGAAACCTGGTCTAGGAAGAAAAACATCTTGGACAAATTGCAAATGGACAGATCTCTACTAAATATAAGACTTCAAGATGAAGTAAAGAATGCAGATATAAGATTCAGAACAAAATTTTTAGACATAGATGAAAAGATACTGAATTTGAAATGGTAATGGATAATAATATTAGGCGTGCAACTTAATTCTCGGCCACAAGCTCGACACGTTGACAGCAAATTATAGCAAATCGAATACGTACCTAATCAGGGAAATAATCTCCGTCGTGTTTTATGCATTTGAGCCATTGGTTAGGGAGCTGCCGAATGCCACTGAGGAAGACAGAGGGCTGTTTCGAGTTGATAAAGTCATCAATATTTGTGTGGACCTCCTCGACAGAAGTGAAGTGCATATCACTCAGATGATGTTGCAGGGAGAGGAAGAAGTGATAATCCGACGGGGCGAAGTCTGTAGAATACGCCGGGTGCAACAAATTCTCCCATCCCAGGTAGGTGATCGTGTTTAAAGTCGTTTTCGCGGTCTGAGGACGCGCGTTATCCTGAAGTGACAGGACCGACTTTCTGCCTTTGCAGGTGTATGGCCTTTTAACCTCCATCGCGTCACTCACACGAATGAGTTGCTGACAATAACGCCCAGCATTGACCGTTTCACCAGGTTTGAGCAACTCATAGTGTACGACACCGCGCTGATCCCACCATATGCACAGCAACAACTTGCTGGCATGGATATTCGGTTTGGCGGTACTGGTGGTAGGCTGACCTTGATAAACTCAAGATTTGCCCTGCTTAGGATTATTGTAGAGAACCCACTTCTCATCACAGGTCAAAATCTTGTGTAGGAAATCCTTTTTCTTGAATCTGGAGGGCAAGGACACAGCAACATCGTAGCGCCTAGACTTGTTCGCAGCTGTGAGTTGGTGGCGCACCCAACGGCCCTCCTTGTGAATTCGTCCAAGCTTGTGCAAGCACTTTGCAATGGCTTGCCGTGTTACTCCGAGTTCCTGGGCGAGCTCCGACTGTGTGCGACAGGGATCCGCGTCCAACAGTTGTTCCAGTTCCTCATCGTCAACTTTCTGTGGCTGTTCCGGACGTTCTGCATCACGGAAAGCGACATTACCCTGCTTAAACAGCTGGAACCACTTTTTACACGTACTGTAGGACACATCAGCCTCACCCAAAGCAGCACATATCATCTGCTGGGCTTCCGCAGCACTTTTGTTCAGCTGAAACGCGAACAGGAGGCAGTGTCTCAAATGTTGTTTCTCGAACGACATTGCTTTCACCGTCAACTTTCGTCTCTTCTGACACTACAGCTGTGAGCGGTTACGGTTGCCTGGACAGCTGTTGGATTGCACTGCAATCAGCCATTATCGCCCACACAATTTGCATTTGCCGGCGTTCTATGATTGCTTGCGGTTAGGGGCCGAGAACTAAGTTGCACACCTGATAGATGGGCTATAATAATAACAGAATGGAGACCATATAAAGGAAAAAGAGGAATAGAAAACCCATAGGAAAGATGGATGAATGATATAAGCAAAACTGTAGGAAAGCTGTTGAATAGACAAGCCCAGGATAGGAACATGTGGAAAGAGATGAAGTAGGCTTATAGCCTCAATCGGCTATAAAAAAAGGGTTGGAAGAAAGAAGATATGATTTTGGCCTGCCTCAAGTCGATCTATAGCTCGCCACGACACTTCCTCTGACAAATGTTGTCTGTTGGAAATACTAGATATGTCGACAACTCCTGGTCGTACTTAGAAGAACTGGAGAACAGCCTCAACATTTTTTCTAGA
Source organism: Macrothele yani (assembly GCA_039090855.1). Lineage (NCBI taxonomy): Eukaryota > Metazoa > Arthropoda > Arachnida > Araneae > Macrothelidae > Macrothele > Macrothele yani. Next base: position 126,304,825 of record CM076996.1, read on the forward strand.
GCCATTCTTCTATATACCTTCCCTCAACTCGGTGTTGTATTTTAAACTTTTAAGCGGCCGATGTACCAGAAACAAATGATGCCCCACAATTTCTGCGCTCCCCAGAGAGAAATGTTCACGTAGCTGCCGGGTTTTAGGAAAGCTACGGTAAAACAATTCCTTTCCCCCTCTCATCACAACAGTGCCGACCATAAACCTGTCAAAACCAAACATCACCAATGCCCACCATAACACTGGTGCTACGAGCTCCCTTCCAAGCCTTTGTTTTCTGCTCCATGAACCAGGGCATGTTGGGAAAGGGCAAGCATCATACCATTGGGTCAAAACAAGTGACTCAAACATCTTCTGCCTCCTTTCTTTGGGTCGTAGCCATTATCACAGCCTTTTCAGCAGGTAATCACTGCGAAAGGATTAATGCCAATCATCTCCATAAATGACCACTTTGAATAAGAAAGCTAAGGAGAGAGCAACGCTTTCAGAAGCACAGGTTCACTCCCAACAGCGTTCGGCCCACTTGTTAGACAGCGAATATATTCGTTCGAGCTGGTTTCAGCATATTTTTCTAACCCCGAGTTAACTCGTTCCAGCCGGTTAAAAGGTTAAATAATATGACTCTTGTGCATTTCTACCATCGCAGTTTCAGGATACTATGATATTTTTCATTAGTACTTTAAAATATGGAAAATAGTGCTGTTTCGTTGGGTTCATAATTTTCAAAATTAATTGAAGAATTTGTTCGGTTTTTTTTTGTTTTGATTTTTGCGAACTACCGAAGTTTCAAAAAATGATCTTTCAGAATGTGAGAAAATTTGAATCAGTTTTTAAAGGCGACTTGACTGCTGAAATCGTTTGTCCTTTTACAAAATCTTGTCTTCCTTCTGGTAACTTAAACATGCACGGAAGCTTTTCCTCTGTATTTTGTTCTGGCTCTGTAAAAGTATCAGATTGGGGTAAGATGCCATGGGCGTTAGCAAATCAAATATTTTGTCTATGGTATTTTTACTACACTTTCACAAAAACTGATTAATTGTAACTGTTCTGACACTGATTGCCTGTTTTAATAACAAAAGGGCCGAAACTACTGCCTCAGTAAAACGTTTGCTGCTACATAGGTTGAGCCGAAAGTTTTGCAATCTTTGTATAAACGCATGTGCTGCGGCGGGTATGTCACATGTTTAAACTAGTTCAAGTCGCGCACTGCAGTCATTGGAAAGGGATATAAAGTGGCAGACGCTGCTGTGAACAGCATTGCGTGTCGTCATCCTGTCTGTGGTTGGGACACCTAAAAGATGAACAGCCACAACCGGCTAATTAGGGAACTTTTGCTTTACGAGTTTGAACTCAGCCATAACGCTGCTCAAACAACACGAAACATTTGTCATGCGAAAGGAGAAGGTTTCGCGAACCACAGAATCGCAACCATATGGCTCAAGAAATTTCGCTCAGGTAACATAAACCTCGACAAACAGACAGGCCGCGAACTGTGGATTCTTTTTTTTTTTTTTTTTTTTTTTTTTTTTTGCTTGGAGGTTTAACGACCACCGTGAGCAGCGCAGCTCAATTGGATATAACCAGTCGCCCGTCCCTAATTTGGGGTCACTGGTTCCAGGGAAGAGAGAGAGCCAGTTCCGTAAGGCAAACACAACATCCATGCCTCACCGGGATTCGAACCCGGACCCCTTTTGGATGAATGATCAGAGGCCATCGCTTAGACCACTGCGCCACCGGGGTGGCAACTGTGGATTCGGACTTCGTGCTCTAGGCAGTAGAGGCAAATCCAACAACCAGCACTCGGAGATTATCTGGCGAGCTAAGCACATCACTGATCACCGTGGTTTGTCACCTGCAGGACCTCAGCAAGGTCTACAGGAGCTGCCGCATTGTCCCTTACGAAATGACAGCAACTAAAGCAAACCGCCGAGTGGAAGTGTGCACGAAGCTCCTAGAAAACCCGCGCGATGAACGTTTCATTAATAGGATTGTTACGTGCGATAAAAAGTGGGTCTATTTCCATAATCCTAAAAAACAACGACAGTGGTTGAGCACGGGCCAGCTTCCAGAACCTGTTGCCAAACGTGGGCGCTTCGAGCATAAGGTGATGCTCTGCGTCTGGTGGAATTTCGAGGAGATAATCCATTAAGAATTTGTTTCAGACTGTCGGACCATCGAAGCCAACTTCTACTCTGAAGAGCTGGAGTGGATGTATGCCGTATTGGTGGAGAAGTACACGGCATTTGCGAACAGAAAGCATGCTCTCCTACAGCAGTACAACGCCCTGCCTCATACCACGCGAACGACTCGGGCAAAACTTCAGGAACTTGAGCCCATCGAACTGATGCCACACCCAGCATATAGTCCGGATCTTTCCCCGTCGGATTATTACTTGTCCCAGGCCGTGGCCCACTTCCTTCGCTTGTGGCACATCCAGGAGGAGGTGCCAGCTGGGTTGAAGGAGTTTTTCGCCTTGAAGGACAAGAACTGGTACAGCCGCGGAATCGAAGAACGGGCAGACAGATGTCTAAAGACGGTGCAATACGATGGCAAATATGCTAGTCAGCTTTCGTCGTAAAGATACGTATGAAGACATAAAGTGATACAAATATTACAAAACTTTCGACTCACCCTCTGTAGAATCGAAGAAATGGCAGACAGATGGCTGAAGACGGTGCAACACGATGGCCTATACTTTGAATGCTAGTCAGCTTTCGTCGTAAAGGTACGTATGAAGACATAAAGTGATACAAACATTGCAAAACTTTCGACTCACCCTCTGTAGAATCGAAGAACTGGCAGACAGAGGGCTAAAGACGCTGCAACACGATGGCCTATATTTTGAATGCTAGTCAGCTTTCGTCGTAAAGGTACGTATGAAGACATAAAGTGATCCAAATATTGCAAAACTTTCGACTCACCCTCTGTAGAATCGAAGAACTGGCAGACAGATGGCTAAAGACGGTTCAACACGATGGCCTATACTTTGAATGCTAGTCAGCTTTCGTCGTAAAGGTACGTATGAAGACATCAAGTGATCCAAATATTGCAAAACTTTCGACTCACCATCTGTAGAATCGAAGAACTGGCAGACAGATGGCTAAAGACGGTGCAACACGATGGCCTATACTTTGAATACTAGTCAGCTTTCGTCGTAAAGGCACGTATGAAGACATAAAGTGATCAAAATATTGCAAAACTTTAGACTCCATAGGAAAGAAATACGGGATTACGCCATATAATTCAAATTTTGAAGATGACAATCCGATTTTTGGCGTAAATGTGACAAGGATGGTAAGTCAGATAATATTCGAAAACTTGAAAATTTTCATTGTCCTGGAGCGGGACACGAAAAGACGGTGCAATACGACTTACCATCCTTGTCACATTTACGCCAAAAATCAGATTGTCATCTTCAAAATTTCGACTCATCTTCTGTAGAATCGAAGAACTGGCAGAAAGATGGCTAAAGACGTTGCAACGCGATGGTTTGTCTTTTGAATGCTAGTCAGCTTTCGTCGTGAAGGTACGTATGAAGACATAAAGTGATCCAAATATTGCAAAACTTTCGACTCACCTTTTGTACTTCAGAAGAGATATCTACGTTGTAGTATTCCAGAATGAGTTTCCTTCATGCGAAATGTTTGCTTAAACACGTGCTGATGTCGCGTAAAAAAATGTCTGGTAACTTTATTTCCCAGAGTATTGTATGATGATGAGGGTATCTAGGTATCTAAATAGAGAGGAAGGGAACAAACGCGTCTCCTTGTAAACTGATTGATACAATACTGACATGTGTCGTGTTTCAGTAATCTTATAATCTACATTTGACGTCTTAATGCTACAAATTTGTGAACCTGTTCGTGATTATGCACAGAGATTGGATAATAACAAAAACGTTATAAATATTCAAAGGGAGGTCCCGTTTCAAAGTTTTTATTGATACTGGGATGACGAGCGCACATTTAGGCTCAATATAACTCTAATCACGTAATTTTTATTTCTAACTAAAACACAGATTTCTGAGTTTGAAAACAATAGACTTTCTATTTCTCTGGCAGTTTCTTCAAAATCATACTCGCAACGCATGTTTTATTTGGGTGCTTAAATCTAACTGATGTTCAAGTGTGTTCCGAGTTATCAGCTTAAATATTTATTCTTTCTATATATCTTTTTTGACGGTCTTCATTAAGAGTTTGACATCCAATCCTCATTTCCATAATCTTCGCTGGAGATTTTAGCTTAAGGGTTGCTTATTTCATGGCCTTATTGCGCAAGTATCAATCATAGGAAAAAAAGTTCCTTCTTCAATTTTTCTGTCTCGAAATGTTCCTTTGCTTACGAACTTCGTATAAAAATATTGAGAAGTTTTCGTTCATTACGTCGGATTTTAGAGGAACTAGCTGTGAGAAAATAGCCAGGATAAAATAAAACACAGTCATCTGCAAAAGTTTAAGACCACCTGTCAATTTATTGAAGATTAAGATTTTCAAAGAAACAATTAATTACTAGTTCGAGAGATTTGAAAAATGACACCACGGATGAATACTTACATTCTTTAGAACACAAAAAGACCGAAATCAGTACTTTGTGTGGCCACCTTTGTCTTTATATAACGGACAGAATACGATGTGGCATACTTTCAATGAGGGATCTGCAGTAGTCACTTGAAATGTTTTTGCACTATTTTATCGCGTCAAAGCTTAGGAATTTAATGGCTGTTTTTCTGCTACCTTGTCTTCTAAAATTGTCCACAAATTTTCGATGAGGTTAAGGTCGAAACTATTACCGGGCCAGTCAAGCACAGTTATGTTTTTCCTCTGCGGGTAGTCCTTTACTGTCTTTGAGCTGTGGCACGCAGCACCATCATGCATAAAGATTTGTGCATTTGTGCACTTGCATATGAGTTAACAGCTTCTCACGTAACATTTCCACATAAAAAGGACCAGTCATGGTAGTGCCTGTCGGCAAAAAGGATAATGAAACAGTAGTACCGCATGCTGACATAGCACCCCATAACATAAGCGGATATTTCACAGGGCTAACGGTGTATTTTTCATCAAAACGTTTGATCGTCGAACATGTACTTCACGTGATTCAAATTGACACAGAGTTGGTTCATCGGAATAAAGAACTTGGCTCCAATTTTCAGCAGCCTGCGATTGATCACGCTTCGCAAACTGGAATCTCATCTTTTTCATTACAGAAATTAGTCTAGGTTTAATCCAAAATCTTTGTTAAGACGTCGGGAAACAGTGCTGATACTAATATCAGACCCTTTTGAATGTACACTCAAGAGCAGTTGAATTAGAGACAGCTGGCGTTGTGCAAATGTGGCGCTGTGGGCCGCCCTGTGAAAAGAAACGACATGACGTATGCAGCGATCCGACAATATAAGGAGTGATGCGACGGAAATCAGTAAGAGTCGGACGCAGTATGGGTAAGACGAAGGATCTAAGCGCATTCGATCGTGGGCAAATTGTCGGGGCCCGACGAATGGGTCACTCCATCTCGGAAGTCGTGCAGGCACTGGGATTTTTACGAGCCACTGTGTCACGGGTGCACCGTGAGTACATCGAATTCGGTAAAACCATCCCTGCAAGGGCCAACTGCCGTGGATAACAGCGTGTGGATGAGCGGGGTCATCGTCGGCTAGCTCGCATTGTAACAGCGGATAGACGGGCCACAGTGCAAGAAATCACTCGGCAATTTAACGCTGGTGCACAAAAACGTGTAAGCAGCCACATCATCCAGAACCATCTCCTCGCTATGGGGTACAGAAGCCATCTTCCTACGAGGGTACCGCTGCTGACTGCACATCATAGGGTGCAAAGATTAGCATGGGCGCGGGAACATCGCCACTGGACCCTAGACATGTGGAAAAATGTTGCCTGGACTAATGAGTCGAGATTAACGTTGGTACATGCGGGTGGCAGGATACGAGTACGGCGTAAACCACATGAAGCGATGGATTTTTCTTGCCAGCAGGGTACTCTTCAAGCTGGTGGGGGTGGCATTCTCGTCTGGGGACTGTTTACGTGGACTTAAATGGGACCCCTGGTACGTGTGACATCGTCCTTCACAGGTCAACGTTACCAGGATATCCTGGACGACCATTTGCTCCCGTTTGTGCGTCTTCAACATCCCACTGGGGACCTCATCCTGCAACAAGACAATGCACCGTGCCATCGCTCCCGAATTGTATCCGAATGGTTGGATGAACCCTTCACCAACGTGACCTCGCTTCCTTGGCCAGCTAGGTCACCTGACCTCAATCCCATCGAGCACATCTGGGATGCCATCGAGAGATGTTCGAGGCTCTGACCTCCCTCCATCAAATCTTCGTGAAGTGTGGGAGCTTGTTCAGAGGTCGTGGATCCGTATGGCTTCCCAATGCTTCCGGTGTCTTGTCGAGTCCATGCCGAGACGAATCGCCGCCGTCATCAAGATGAAAGGTGGTGCTACACGTTACTAGACAGGTATCTCTAATTCAATTGCTCTTCAGTGTAGAAAGGCCTTGATTTTCTTGCACGAACTCCTCGGAGAACCCATAACTATTCGCTTTGGGGTTTTTTCCTTTGGGTTTTTTTCCTTGGACGTCCTCTTCTCTTTCGGTCACTAAATTCACCTGTATCTCGATATTTCACGATCGTATTATAAACAGCAGTTTTGCTCACATTCACCGTTCTCCTTATGTCACGTTAGGATTATCCTTCATGATATAAAGTCACTATCTGTGGCCTCTGAGTAACACTTATGGACGTTTTATTTTTCGCTGTGTAGAAAATTCGTATGAAACCTCTCAGCATGAAAACCATAAGCAAACTGACGCTCGCACGCTTCCCCCAACTCTCTCAAAAGATACCGCTGTAGGATGATGCAACATCGACAGACAGGAAGTTGATTAATACAGACAGTAGCTGACCCAATCGGCAGAAATATTCTAGTACCAATAGGTGGTCTTATACTTTTGCAAATGACTGTAGTTTAAAATCAAATTATATTAACATTTAAAATTACACTATTTACAACAGAACACAACAGAATTGCGTTGAATAAGTAGCTGAGCTCTAGATAACCTATTTTATTAGGTGAATGTAATAACCTATATCTAACATACACTGACGGAAAAAAATCCCAACACCCCGAAACAATAGTTGTAGAGGAATGAAATGGCGGCGACACATTTGTATAGGTAACATATTTAATCGATTAAGGTTTCAAGATCACAACTTATTGTAAGCGCGAGAAGAGCCATTTTAAATGTGAAATGCTGGTACATTAACAACCGGTGTAACCGCCAGAATGTTGAATGCAAGCACGCAAACGTTCATGAATTGTGTCGTACAGGTGCTGGATGTTAGTTTGTGGGATGGAGTTCCATGCATGTTGCACTTGGTCGGTCAATACAGGGACGGTTAGTGCTGGTTGGGGGTGACGCTGGAGTTGTCGTCCAATGATGTCCCATACGTGCTCGATTGGTGAAAGATCTGGTGATCTAGCAGGCCACGGTAACATGTCGACACTCTGTAGAGCATGTTGGGTTACAACAGCGGTATGCGGGCGAGCGTTATCCTGTTGGAAAACACCCCTGGAATGCTGTTCATGAATGGAAGCACAACAGGTTGAATCACCAGACCGACGTACAACTGGGCCGTCAGGGTGCGTGGGATAACCACGAGAGTGCTCCTGCTGTCATAGGAAATTGCTCCCCAGACCATAACTCCAGGTGTAGGTCCAGTGTGTCTCGGCCGCAGACAGGTTGGTTGCAGGCGCTCACCTGGCCTCCTTCTAACCAACACACGGCCATCACTGGCACCCAGGCAGAACCGGCTTTCATCAGAAAACACAACAGATCTGCACTCCGTCCTCCAATGAGCTCTAGCTTGGCACCACTGACGTTGCAAACGGCAGTGGTTTGGAGTAAGTGGAATGCACGCTGCAGGGCGTCTGGCTCGGAGCTGTCCTTCAAGTAACCAATTTGTAACAGTTCGTTGTGTCACTGTGGTGGCAACTGCAGCTCGAATTGCTGCCGCAGATGCGGCGGTACGATGCGCCACGGCGGTCTTCCCTCTCAGTAGTGCCACGTGGCCGGCCGGAACCCGGTCTTCTTGAGGCAGTACCTTCCCTTGACCACCGCTGCCAACAATCATGCACAGTGCCTACATTCCTGCCAAGTCGTTCTGAAATATTGCGGAAAGAAAATCCACCTTCTCGTAGCCCTATTACACGACCTCGTTCAAACTCTGTGAGCTGTTGATAATGGCTTCTTCGTCTTCTTAAAGGCATTCTTGACTAACATCAACACACTACGTCGAATCTCAACGATAACTAACGCTCACGAACGTTACAGCGCGTATTTACAGCAAACCTGCTTTGCATGTTCCGAGGGGCGCTACTAGCGCCACACGTATGTGCCGAGCGCGAAATTTGCATAGACGTCATCTTACAGATGTACTCTCACCGCCTACCAACTGTCGTTTATCTAACACAACCCCTTCTTGGTGTTGGGATTTTTTTCCGTCAGTGTATATGAATATTTATCTAACGAATAGTATTTTTGTATCGGGGTTTAACGACCGCCATGAACAAATCTAAGGGCTATAAGGAGACGTCCGTCCCTAATTTATGGGGTCACTGGTTCCAGGAAAGGGACAGAGTCAGAGCCCTAAGACAAACACATCACCCATGCTTCATCCAGGACTCGAACCCTGCCACATCTTGAACGAACGTCCCGAAGCTTGCGCCTCAGACCACTCAATTACCTGGGCGAATGAATAGCGCAGCTTGCAAATGTATTGAACCAGTTCAGTCAGATTTTAAGAAGCGACACAACAATACAGAAAAAAAAATATTTCCTAACTAACCAGTAGAAACGTATATTTCTCCATTGAATTTAGTGGAGTTTTTTTTTATGTTATCCTTATTATCTGTATCCTATTCCATTTGAAATAGACTTTTTCAAAAAAGTTCATCAGATTGTAGCTGACTATGTAGCGTTCTTTATTATTTGAAACGTATGTATGTAGTACACTACGTAAAATTTCTACTTCTTATTCACTCACCCTAAGTGAAACACTGAAATAAAATTCAAGAATCAAAGTACTTCCCTGCCCTCCTAATTCCACAGTCTTAAACCCAATTGAGCATCTGTCGGACCACCTCGATCGTGTTGTGCGCTCTATGGAACCTCCACCACGCACCATCCACTGCAGTCAGCATAGCTCGACATACATGTGAACATCTTCCAGCACCTTATTGAGTTCCTCCCAGCCCGTCTAACTGCTGTCCTCTCTGCACACGGCGGTTACTCTGGATATTAGCTGGTGGCCAAAATAATGTGACTCGACCGTGTATATCTCTCGCTCTTCTCTGTCAACACGCACACGTCACGCACTCTGACCTCAAACCAATCATACATTCAGCGAGTGAGAAAATATAAAGTTAAGGTTGAAAACACTGAAAAAGAATGAACTCAAATTTACATAGAGAAAGAAACCAAAAATTAAAGTTAAATTAGAGTATACACTATATTGGCAAATGTCACCGGACACCTAGAAGAGAAACACAACATAGCATTTAATTTCATTAGTACGGTGTCGGTCCACCTTTGGCCTTAATGCATGCACTGACACTTCGAGACTTGCGTTGGACAAGGTTTTGAAACACAGCTATAGGTATACGCTTCTATTCAGTACATAATACTGCAGCTAACTGTTGCAGTATTATGTACACACGATACGGAATTATCGTCAAAAGACGCCGTAACATTCCTTGCTTTATGGCTCGGTGCATTATCCTGCTGGTACTAACAAGGATCGGTTCCATAGTATTTCCACAGAGTTGGTAGGGCATAATTGTCCAGAATATCGAGGTAGACGTGCTGGTTAACAGGTTTGTCCACAATAGCCAATGGGCGGGGACCACACCACGAAAAACACCCCTACACAAGTACACTGCCAGCTCCAAACTTTACCGTAGGAACAGTACACTGTGGTAAACAGCGTTCCCTGGCTGCCGCCATACCCACACACGGCCATCAGACTGATGGATCGTGTATCTGGATTCATCAGTCCATAGGACCCGTTTCCATTGATCAACGGTTCACGAAAAATGTTTTTTACACCGTGCTAAACGACGAGTAGCATTCCGAGTGGAGATGAAAGGCTTATGAGCAGCTGCATGACCACGGTAACCCAGGGAATTAAGTTCTCTGCGAATGGTAGTTGTACATACCGAGGTTCCAGCATTTTTACTCACCTGTACACTGAGGTCATGTGCTGTACTCCGTCGATTAGCGCTGTAACGACTCTCCTGAGGCTTCGACGTCCTCTGTCGGTACGTTTTGCTGCTTCAGGCACGCCATGTGTCGTCCACTTATTCAGTACATCCAAAACAGTTGACTTGGGTATGTTTAAACGCCTCTCGGTTTCTCTTATGGACAACCCACTATTATAACACCCAACAATCTTCCCTTTCTCAAAGTCAGTTCTCTCCCACCGCGACATTTTCACTCAACCTCACAGTGCGATATGATCGTGGTCAGCCGCAGGCTTGTTTTTATACCGTTTGTAGCTCTACCGCGCATCTTAACAACGCAGAGGATCCGTTCATTTGCTTTTGAACGGGTGCCTGATGACTTTTGTCAATATAGTGTACGTCATAATTGAATGGTGGAAAATTTATTCTAATTTGGAGCAAAGTTCAAAAGCATCACACTTTGACTTTTGAAATAACCAACAAATTTATGTAGAGTGTAAAATCGGGACTGACACGGATTATGAAATCTTGCAACAACACGCTTTCACCGTATTAAATTCATAATTTATAATCTGTAACTACCGATATACAAGACTTACCTGAGATGCACAGATTCATGCAAGGAAAGACATCAAGACTCATTTAGAGTGTGTAGAATTGTTCAAAATATACGTAAGATGACAGTATTAAGGCGATTCAGGTTCGCAGATTGTTGACCATTCCCACGAACATATATGTGTGGTGCGATGCACTGAGACAAGATAGGAGTAATGAATTTCAAGAAACACTCAAATAAGTGAGTTGCACAAATTTCAGCAACAAACAATTTAAATACATGTAAACATTGACATTTAAAAATAAATAAAAAGAATATGCATACTGTGACGTACTACAGAGGTGAAAACATGTGTCAAGACGACAAATCTGCAGCGAGACATTCTGTCCGCGTAGCTCAGTTGGGAGAGCGTCTTACTCCGGAGTGAGGGGACACGGACAAACTTGTGTTTGTACAATACACAATACCAAGACCAAATATGTTGTTGTTAAAATGAAAAAAAAATAACGTTTAACTCAACTTCATTTAAAAAAAACGCAGTTCAGAATTTAAGATTTCTCTAATCCACCAAGATTAGTGCCTCTCAGTCATCTATCAGTTCATAGTTTTACGAAATTCTCATTAATTTAGCAGTAGTACAATTTTTAGTTGTTGTTCATTTAATAAAAATCATTTAGTAATTCACACAGATTATCCAATATTATCAGTTATTAGTTCACAAACAAGTTAGTAAAATCCTGCAATGCATTGATTATGATACGCTTTCCAACATACCAGAAATTATTACTCAAGTTATGATGATAATGGCTGTAGAATAAATCTCGCTCCTGTGTCCTGACCTTTGACCCCATTTCGATGATATTCAACAGAACCGGTTCAGTACACCTTAAGAATAACATACTAAAGTTTTACGCAAGTTATGAGAACAATGGCTGTGGAATAAATCTTGCTTTTGTGCAATGACCTTTGACCCCATTTCGTTGATATTCAACAGAACCGGTTCACTATACCTCCGGAACAACATGATAACGTTTTGTCGCAATCGAAACATTTTTTGGTAAGTTATGATGCACAAGGGCAATGGAATGGATCCCACTCCAGTATCCTGACCTTTGACCCCATTTCGCCCATTTTCAATAGGGTTCATCCCCAGTGTCTCCCTACCACATACTAAAATTTCATCGAAATCGAACCATTTTTACGCAAGTTATGACGCATATGGCAATGGAACAAATCCCGCTCTTATATCCTGCCTGACCTTTGACCCCATTTCGCCCATTTTCAATAGGGTTCGTGCCCAGGTGGTTCCCTACCACATACTAAAATTTCATCAAAATCGAACCATATTTACGCATGTTATGACGCATAAAGGCAATGGAATGGATTCCACCTTTATGCCCTGACCTTTGACCCCATTTCCCCCATTTTCAATAGGGTTCGTCCCCAGGTGGTTCCTTAAAATTTCATCGAAATCGAACCATATTTCCGCATGTTATGACGCATAAAGGCAATGAAATGAATCCCGCTCTTATGTCCTGACCTTTGACCCCATTCCACCCATTTTCAATAGGTTTCGTTCCCAGGTGGTTCCTTACCACATACCAAAATTTCATCGAAATCGAACCATTTTTACGCAAGTTATGACGCATAAGGGCAATGGAATAAATCCCGCTCTTATGCCCTGCCTGACCTTTGACACCAATTTGCCAATTTTCAATAGGGTTCGTGCCCAGTAGTTTCCTACCACATACTGAAATTTCATCGAAATCGAACCATATTTACGCATGTTATGACGCATAAAGGCAATGAAATGGATCCCGCTCTTATGGCGTGACCTTTGACCCCACTTCACCCGTTTTCAGTAGGGTTGGTTCCCTGGTGGTCCTCTACCACATACTAAAATTTCATCGAAATCGAACCATTTTTACGTGAGTTATCGTGCTGACAGACAGACGGACGGAAAAAGCTGGAGCATATACGTTTCTTCAACCTACGGTTGGAAAGCGTAAATAAAAACACTGTAGGATAGAACTATCAACTATATAAACAAATACTGGAGTAGGTCGGATCTGAAAGTGGGCAACTGACGTATGTTTATATAAATCATTTCATTACTAAAACATCACCTTCTGCTAACATTAAAATGTTTTAACACACATTTAATGCATAGAAAAAATCAGGGCCGTGATCAGGATTTGAACATGGGTTACAAAACTAATTCATAATTTCACGCTTAATTTTTTTCTAAACCCAGTATGATTTTATGTACAATTCTTAGAATCATGATTATTATGAAAACCAGCTAATATCCAGAATAACCGCCGTGTGCAGCGCGGACAGCAGTTAGACAATCTGAGAGTGACTCAATGAGGTGCTGGAAGATGTTCACAGGTATGTGGAGCCATGGTGACTGCAGTGCATCTGACAGCTGCTGGAGGGTGTGTAGTGGAGGATTCATAGAGCGAACAAAACGCGATCGAGGTGGTCCTACATATGCTCAATTGGGTTTAAGTCTGGGGAATTAGGGCGCCAGGGAAGTACTTTGAAGTCTTCATCGTTCTCTTCCAGCCATTCTCTGACATTTCTAGCTGTGTGCACGTCGCATTGTCGTGCTGGAAGATCCCATTCGCCCCAGGGAAGACAATCAGCATGTATGGGTGTACGCGGCTTGCGATGATGGATTCATAACGAATTGGGTCCATAGTGTCATCCACAGGTATAAGTGGACCTAGAGAATGGCATGGAAGCATACCCTAGATCATAACGCTGGCCCCATCAGCTTGTGTTCTTCCAGCAATGGTTGAAGAGTGTTTGTTCTCCGATGTCTCTCGCCTTATACGCCAACGTCCATCCGTTCGATGAAGCAGAAAACGTGACTCATCGGAGAAGGCAATCCTTTGCCAATCAGCGGAGGTCCAATTCCGGTACTGCCGTGCAAATGTAAGCCTTTTCTGCCGATGCACCTTCGTTAGCATAGGTGCAGTGACCATCCGGCTGCATCGGAGCCCCATACGCAGCGTGGTTTTCTGAACTGTCGTTTTAGACACACTTCCGGTAGACCCCAGGTTCATTCGGCCACTGAGTTGCTCCACTGTAGCGTGTCAATCGCACGCACCTTCGAAGCCAACATTCACCTCTCACATCAATGGCACGCTGTGCTCCGTAGTTTTCACGTCGCTTATTCGCAATGCTGCCATTTCTTCAATCAAGGTAGACTTTAACCGCAACAGCACGCGAACAGTTCACAAACTGCACCGTATCAGAAATATTCTCACCCTTGTCCCGAAAACCGATAATCATCTCTTTTTGCAAATCTGATAAATCGCTCCTTTTATACATGACAGCTACGAGTGATATGTTTTCAGAATACCTACAGCACACCTTATATAGCCTCGAATCCAGCTCATGACACGTGCCTTCTTTCATTGGCTACGCGCTGTTGACGTCGAAAGTAGGAGGTGGTCAAAATAATGTGACTCGGCTGTGTATATTCACAATCTAAATTATGCAGAGCGTCTTTTAAGGGACGCACTCACTTTTACTCCAACAGGGAGATGGGTAGATGCATGAGGAAGTCATGGAAAATCACCATTCTACTTCCATTTAAAAATTGCTTTTGAACTGTAGTAAAGGGTTAGCTTACCTAAAAGGGTTTCACACAAGTAGTTTGGTTATACGTTAAGGAATTCACACAGAATCTAAAACGTATCATTTTATACAACTCAGGTTACGATAGTTCGTATCGCATACATTTCTACACCTATTTCACTGTCAGGCGATCAATGGTCTCGAATTAATAGAACCATAATTAAAACGTTTGCTGTACGATTCCGGTAAACCTCTGGTTTACACATAAATCAGTAAGCATCAGAAACTGGGTAGGAATAACACTTGCTATCTCGATATCTTCATTACAGCTCTTAACTAAAAATGCTAAACACAGTAAAACTTCTAAAACTCGAACTTCTATGAGTCGAATTTTTCCATAACTCGAAGAATTTCGGCATTTTGCTTAAACATTTCTCTTCTTTCATGCATCGTTTCTTCTATAAGTCGAATTTCTTAAACTCGAATTTTTTATATAACTCGAATTTCTTAAACTCGAATTTTTATATAACTCGAATTTATTAAACTCGAATTTTTCTATAACTCGAAACATTTTTTCGTGTTTTGTGAAAAAAAATCTTGAAAATCGTATTCTAAAACTCGAATTAAAAAAAATATCCACCTGTTGCTAATCTTGTAGGTGCTGGGGATCAAACAAGGTCAGCTAGACAAAGGGGATCCCCTAACTCATCTGCCCTGTGAAGGTGTCGTGCCTTTTGCGGACGTGCCGCTTCCGGACAGTGCCAGATGCGGACAGACAGAGCAATTCATAATGGAAAGTTTTGAAAATCAAAGAATTAGGAGAACCGGCAACAAAACCGAAGAAAATGTATATAAAAATTGATGAAAGAATTGAAAATATTATTTCAGCATTTGAAAAAAAACAAGAATCTTAAAAGGTGCTTTTTTGCCTTAAGTTTTGTGCCAAATTTTGACTAAATTTTTAAAATTTTTTTAGAGTCTTGTAAAATAATTTGTTTTGTAACTTTTTTGAGTTTTGTAACATAATTTGAAATTTGTAACATTAAAATGACATAACGAATTGTTATCCTGCAATTTTTAAACTGCCAGTGGGAATTGACCGCATCTGCCACCGTGAACCCTTCCAATCTATTCAATTTCGGTTTGACCGCAACTGGCACGTACGCAAAAAGCACGTAACCGCCGTAAAGGGGGATTTTAATCCCTTCGAGGTGGACCATTTTCGAGGATTTAGCCCTTAGCTCCAAGGTCTGTCCAATAGCGTGGGAGTGCAATTCTTTCGCAAGTTCTTTCTTAAGTCTGCATTCTTTTGGGCCCATTTCAGGTAATGAGTGTTGTACCAAAACCCCATGGAGAACAAGCCCCAGCGCGCGAACTGCAAAGGGGTGTGACGTCACGGTCAAAGGGCCATCGCAATCCCTCTCTCCAGAGGGGTCAAAGGGCTAACGTAAGGGGAGTATCGATATTAGATTCGCGTTCATGCGGCATTGGTCAGTGTTGAGCTTTCGGTTGTCGTGCGCCTGAATTAGCGTTATTATACAACATGCCTGGAAAATATTGGGTGCGTTTATGTAGATGTAATTACAAAGCACGACCAAAACCCCTGTTTTTTTTTTTTTTTTTTTTTTTTTTTTTGATTGGAGGTTTAACGACCACCGTGAGCAACTCAATGGGCTACAAGCAGTCGCCCGTCCCCAATTTAGGGTTACTGGTTCCAGGGAAGGGAGAGAGCCAGCGCCGTAAGACAAACCCAACATCCGTGCCTCACCGGGATTCGAACCCGGACCCCTTTCGGACGAATTATCAGAGGCCATCGCTTAGACCACTGCGCCACCTGGGCGGCAGCCACTGTTTTCAGATTTCCTGAAGATGAAAACTTTCGAAGAAGATGGATTTCTTCTGTACCAATAAAAGATTTTGAATCCACAATGTATTCAAAGGTTAGTTAAGCTTAATTGTTCTCACGATAGCATGTTCTGCGTACAATTTAATTTAAAGTAAGTTGTGGTAGAGATCGAGGTTCGGATTAGAGAACTATGAACTTGAATTGTCTACATTGCACTCTTCTACAAAGTAGCTATTTAATTCCTAGTTGCATTCACAGTCACATGTATAAAGATAGCTTCAGGAATATTGGCAGTGAAACGTTTCTCTCTGCAAGAAGCACATCGTTCAGAAAAGAAAGTACATATGCTTAATGAAGGAACAAATTTGTTGATGCTTGTATTTTTCGTTTTTGGGGGAGTCTATTATGTGTTAATTGATATTTTCAATATCTGTTTCAGTTGAAAAATGAAAAAAAAAAAGTTTGCTTTACAATAAATATACTGCTGGAGAAAATTAATACCTTTTGTGTAAAATATGTTTTCACAAAGTTGGGGGAAAAAATGCGTGACATTCTGATTTCCCAGCATAAAA
The DNA here is from genome assembly GCA_039090855.1 of Macrothele yani. NCBI lineage: Eukaryota > Metazoa > Arthropoda > Arachnida > Araneae > Macrothelidae > Macrothele > Macrothele yani. The sequence continues at coordinate 126,321,638 of CM076996.1, forward strand.
TTTGCAGTGTTATGTACATGAATTCGAAGATATCCAAATTAATACCTTCCATGTTCATATGACAAAGAACTTTTCCTGAGTGATTTTAATTTATATATATATAAATATATTTTTTTTACCTTCTAGAAGTAGTTTCAATATTTGAGCACACATCTTACCGTATTTTAAGGAAATATACTCACAAAATCAGAAATTCTGCTTTCGCGTTCGTTACGTAATTAGAGAACGGTCATTTTTTTTAATAAATCGAACGCGAAGAGAATTTCCAAAAGTTAAGTGAAATGATTATGTTTATATAGTCCTACCAGTTTCCTATTCACTCACTTAAAAAAATCGTAGTTGCAAAAATGATTAACGTAAAATGTTGGGCTTCTTATGTTATGCGTGAAAAAACTATTATGTTTGTGTTCCTTTAGACTAATTGTAGACTAAAGGAAAACTTTCCTGAAATATTTAATTTTAAGACCCGCACATGAAATCCTTTCCCAGCACAAGAGCTAAATTTTTGAATTCCCCGATTTACAGATATCATTGCAGGAAACTGAGAAAAAATGAAAGCTAAGAATATTTTAATCTTTTGATGTTATCTAAGGATAAAAAAATACAGAGAAAAAAACATGATCGATTTATTGCTGTGTGCTCGACTTGTCTAGTATCGCACTCAAGAAACTATTTCTCTGCGCAAACACCACGGTACTTCGTCGGCGTTTTATTTATTTATTTATTTTTTGGATTGGAGATTTAACGACCACCGTGAGAAACTCAATGGGCTGTGAGCAGTCGCCCGTCCCTAATTTAGGGCCACTGACTCCAGGGAAGGGAGAGAGCCAGTGTCGGCGTTTCCAGGAGCGGCGAGCTCGAGTCGGCCCACTACCTCTGACGTCACAGACTAGTTCGGAGGCTTTCTTAATGAAAATTCTCCAAATACGTGGCGTCAGTAATACGTGACGTGGAACGTGGAAAAAGCAATGATACGTGGCGTCAGTAATACGTAGCGTGGAACGTGGGAAGAGCGATGTATTTGCTTATGGCTTTCTTAATCTTCATGGGTGTTTGACTGTGCACCCAGTTTTAGGAAATTCCAAGTCTACCATCGTAGTGGACATTTTTGTGATGTCTAAACGGAAGCTTAAAGAGTTATCCTTGCAAGAAAAAATAAAGCTAATACAAGAAGTGGATACTAGGGGAATAAAGAAAAAATATATTGCTGAAAAATATGGAATACCAGCTAGTACTCTTTCTACCTTCTTAAAAAATCGTAGAAATCTGTTGAAACATGATGATGCCGTGGATATGCACAGCATTATTTTTTAAACAATTGGTGAGGTACTGTAGTAGTTAAAACATTTGTAATTGCATTTAAATAAATACAGTAATTACGATAGCCCTAGGTCCAAGAACTATGTACTACTTTCTTATGCAAATTGTGAAAATTTAACAACAGATGCCACTGGTGCATTAATTCTATAACTCGAATTTTCTACAAATCGAAGTTAATCGTAGTTCCTTTGAAGATTCGAGTTATGGAAGTTTTACTGTACTCTGAATTATTACAAAGTCCGAACAAAAGTAACGGCCGCTTTGAATCAGCACTATAAAAGCCTGGAAACCTTATCCATTATCCCAAACAGAAAATATATTAAGAGTGCTAACAAGTAAAATCCTTTTTTCGGGCCACGGGTGGCCTAGTGGTCAGCGTTCGTGACTGCCATGGAGATAACCTCAGGTTCGATCCTGGGCAGGTACGAACGTTCGAACCACTAAATACCCGCCGTGCGTCGGATGGGCACGTTAAGCCATCGGACCCGGGGTACTGGCCCCCCTGGTAATAAATAAGGGCGTCTTCCTCCCCCTTTCTACCTCGCTTCCGTGTCACTTTCCTATCGGGCACTCTATCCCAAATCTCCTAGCTTCCTGTTTCTAAAGGTTGTTTAAGATTTGGGATCAGACACTCCCTCCCTAAAATCCGCTTCAGATGATCAGAAAATCATTTTTTCTGAAGGCATATATGTTTATGAAGCAACTCTCGAAATGCTTAGAGAAGTATGCTTGCATTAGAAGCAGGGCCGTAGCCAGGGAGGGCCAGACCGGGCGGCGCCCGACCTGGGTTTCCTGTTGCCCGTCCTAGCGACCTACACAACAATATAGTGCCCGAACTCTTTTACATCTTTAGCCCGACCACTTAACGTCTTTCGCCCGATCTCAATCATCAGCCGCCTGATTCTTCCTTCCAAATAGTAACTGAAACATGACCCGAAAGGTCGTCTTCTAGCAGCACGCACTCGAGCACATAACGTCGTAAAAGAAAACTACCGGTTTAATGTATGATTCCAAATGTTGTTGGCTTCTCAAGAGTAAAAGCACCGAAAAATAATAACTTTTCTGACCCGAAAAAGGACAGGAGATATCGTTTAAGAGTTTAATTCAATAATAATTCCTATTTCTTTCTTGTTCTTCGTTTTTTTTTTAATTTTGGTGATCTCCGTCGCTTCAGCACTAAGACTTAACTAATAAATAATACAATATATATGCACTACATATGAAAATCAAAATCACAGCTGGGGAAGGGGAAGGGGACGCTGCTTGCATAACATCTACAATGAAAAGATACAAAGCCCCCGAGATGTCTGTAACATCTACCTGCCGCCCCGGTGGCGCAGTGGTCTAAGCGATGGCCTCTGATCATTCGTCCGAACGGGGTCCGGGTTCGAATCCCGGTGAGGCGTGGATGTTGTGTTTGTCTTACGGAACTGGATCTCTCCCTTCCCTGGAACCAGTGACCCTAAGTTAGGGACGGGCGACTGCTTATAGCCCATTGAGTTGCTCACGGTGGTCGTTAAACCTCCAATAAAAAAAATATCTGCCTTGCCGGAAGAAAAATTAAAACTAAAAAATCATCATGTTTGCACTCATGGTAGAACTCATTTAACTTAAGTTAGTCCCCATTTTTCAGAATCCATATCCTATCCAGTTACGGACGATTCACACTAGCATTTTTTATTTGTACCTAAGACAACAGATTATTTTTAATAGGTAGATGAAAATGACATTTCAGCATGTTATTGGAAACTCATCATATAGGTGAAGCTCACATACTTGGGTTGTCGCTAAGGATATTTAAGAAGTTTTTCTGTGTTTAAATGGATAATAAATATGATAATTAAAAATTTTACCACATCTCTTCAAGACGATCAAACAGAAATCCACGTTAACTAGAATTGGGAACACGAATTCTTGACACATACCAAGCCGACGTTTGTAACACTATATGCTTCATTCATTAAGCCGAAGCTTGTAACTCTGCACTTCACTTATTAAGTGGAATATTTGTATTTCTTCTGTTAAACTGACACTTGAAACACTGCTTCTCGGTCGTTGCTATGCCATCTGTGGATACACTCGATCTCAGTGGTAATGGAAAAGCAGATCATCACCAATGAGCTAATTAATGAATTCCTTTTTTTCCTTCGCTGTCTTGCGATCTCTGGACCACAGGCTTTCTGATACTCAGCCCCGGAACCGACCACGGTCTTTAATTAAGCAGCTAGGGACCTATTCCACGTTACGAGATATACTTTTCCTTCCTAATGCCGCTTACGTAGATGCTTCACACGAGGTACTTGCATCGTGCCTGGATCGCATGTCCACAAAGGTCACAGTATCACCAGAACGCTGAGCATTACGAATGGTTGTTTCTTGTAGTCCCTTTACTTCATAGTTTTAAAAGGAAAAATGAAATTCTCCATCAATTTTTGTTTACGCTTTCCAACCGTAGGTTGAAGAAGCGTATATGCTCCAGCTTTGTCTGTCCGTCTGCCCGTCAGGTTGTCGTGGTTGTTTCTTGTAGTCCCTTTACTTCATAGTTTTAAAAGGAAAAATGAAATTCTCCATCCATTTTTGTTTACGCTTTCCAACCGTAGGTTGAAGAAGCGTATATGCTCCTGCTTTGTCTGTCCGTCTGCCCGTCCGCACAATGACTTGCGTAAAAGTGGTTTGATTTCGATTAAATTTTAGTATGTGGTAGAGGACCACTGGGGACGAACCTTATTGAAAATGGGCGCAATGGGGTCAAAGGTCAGGTGATAGGAGCGGGATCCATTCCATTGCCATTATGCGTCATAACTTGCGTAAAAATGGTTCGATTTCAATGAAATTTAAATATGTGGTATGGGACCTCCATGGGAACGAACCCTATTGAAAATGGGGGAAATGGGGTCAAAGGTCAGGACATAGGAGCGAGATCCATTCCATTACTTTTATGCGTCATAACATACGTACAAATGCTTCGATTGAGACAAACCTTTATCATGTTGTTCCGATAGTATACTTTACCGGTTCTGTTGAATATCACCAAAATGGGGTCAAAGATCCTGGCATAGGAGTGAGATTTATTCTACAGACATTATCCTTATAACTTGAGTAATGATTTCTGGTATGTTGGAAAGCGTATCATAATCAATGCATTGCATGATTTTACTAACTTGTTGTTTATACACAGCCAAAGAAAACTGTTTCCAAAAGTTCGCTATATAGCAAGCGTGGAGGGCATGGTTCAACAGCAAGAGCTAATAAAGCCGCCGAAATTCTCTGGCACAGAAAATAGATGCACTGACTACATAGATACTGCTGGTAAACTTTTGCAAGTTATCCAATGAAACGCGTCGACCCCACCCAAATGCCGCAACTTGATTGGTCAATCACCACATTCCTTATAGAAAGATAACAAGGCTAGGTATTTAAAAAAAAAAAGATAAAAAAAGTATATCCGTTAGAGGAAAACCTAAATTCTGAACTTCACCAGTTTACTAAAATGAAACTCACGTCTGAAAACACATATGGATCAAATATGTTGAATTTTCATACACATTACCATGTGCAACCAACGATTTCGTTCAGGTGCAATTTAAAATCATTATGATTTACATGTATTTTTCAGATCTAATAACAAGAAATAATGCATTAAAACATTTTTGGTAATTCGTGTTTCAATCACAATTAGGCGTTCTGACAGTTGATCACCCTAAATTTAGGTTAACTGCTTAGTTTTGCTAAGACACGTGTGTGGATTTTTAATGTACGTTTACTTTTAGCATTTCCAATGCGTGTTTCGGAATTCAATTTAGTATCCTTGCTGAAAGTTAGGAGACAAGTTAAATTACTTTAAGATTTTCAAATCAATCAATCTACGATTTTATGCGTTTTAATCATCTCATAATAATTTGTGTGAAGTTTCAAGGTTATTAATACAAGCATGTCGCCATTTTCTGCTATTACTCTACAAATGGAGTTTGGGTGGGGTCAGTCGACGTTAGCTATAAGTTCACATGCTCTCACGTTCGAGGAAATACTGCCTGATCAACATAAACACATACATTTTTTTTTGCAATGTTAGAACAACTTTAAATCACTTTTTTGAAACCTCTTAACAATCTCTCTTTTTTTTTGTTACCAAACATTTTTTAGCTTTGCAAAATATATTTGGCGTAGTGGACTGGATGATATGTAGGGCAGAATATAGATTCATGAAAGAATTTATGTAGAGTAGAAAATTGTACGTTACGATTCATGTAGTGTACAACATTCTATAGTAGAACATGTCAAGAGTACAGAATTAGGACTTATTTAGAGTTCAAAATTATGTCAAAACTCAAGCAGAATTAAAAAACATTAGTGGCGTACTACTAAAGTAATTAGCATTAACTAAATAGCATTACTATTTAGTATTAGTACTAACTAATAGGTTAGTATTACTAAAGTTTTAAATAACTTTTGATGTAAGTAAGTATGTACAGTCGTTGCCAAAGCCCTGCACCAGTAGACCGAAAGTCAATTTTTGATGTTAGAAGTCAACTTATACAACGTAATGGCAAAATCAGGAATACATATTACACATCATTTAAAAGGAAATTGTATGCTGAATTTAAATATTTTTACAGAATGTTATTACCAGTAATATAAGTGAAGTTACAAGCAAAAATACAGCGTCTAGTCATAAAATGCCAAAAATAGTGGAATTTGTGAAATTCGTGTAAAATGCATTTAAGGTAAAATTACTGTACAGTACATTAATGAAATTTGCAGGACACTTGAAAAAACTACCCAACAAGCAAAATACGATTTAATATTTAATTGGATAACCACGGTTTCTTAGTAACAAAGCGCACCTTCTTGGCATGGAACAAATGAGCTTCTCTAGTTGTCCATTGGTGATAACCCGGTGCCGTACGGCCCTTACAGACTCAATTAATGTTTTTTTAGATGTGAGTCCTTGTTGACGGGTCTTTTGCTTCAATCTCACCCACAGATTCTCTATGGGATTGAGATCCGGTGACTGTGCCTGCCACTGAAGTTTTCTTATAACTTTTCGATTAAACCACTCGTCAACCAACTTTGACAGATGACATGGCGCGTTATCTTCCTGAAAGATAAAATTCCGCAAACCCATGTCTTGTGCAGATGGTGGCAGTTTGGACTCCAAAATATCCACATATTTCGATCCATTCAATGTGCCATCAACAAAGTGCAGACACCCAACACCACTGGCTGAAATACATGACCATAACATCACCGAATGTGGGTGCTTGATTGTTGGCAGGATGCAGCATGCCTTATATCTTTCACCAGCTCAACGACGTACATAATTATTTCCATTATTAGCGGAAATAGTAACAGTTGTTTCATCACTGAAAATAACATTTTTCCTTCGTTAGCATAGGTTCAGTAACCATCCGTCTGCATCAGAGTCCCATACGCAGCAGGGTTCGCTGAACTGTCGTTTTAGACACACCTCCGGTAGCCCCCTGGTTCATTCGGCCAGTGAGTTGCTCCACTGTAGCGTGTCGATCGGTCCTCACGCACCTTCGAAGCCGACGTTCACCTCTGACATCAATGGCACATGGTGCTGCGCAGTTTCCACGTCGCTTATTCGCAATGGTGCCATTTCTCCAATCACGATACACTTTAATCACGGCAGCACACGAACAGTTCACAGACTGCGCTGTTTCAGAAACACTGCCACCCTTGAACAGAAAGCCTATAATCATCCTTTTTTGCAGATCTGATAAATTACTCCTTTTATCCATGACAGCAAGGAATAATAAGCTTTACGAATACCTACAGCACACCTTATATACCCTCGAAGCCAGTTCACGACACGTGCCTTCTTTCATTGGCTACGCTCTGTTGACGTCAAAAGTAGAATATATATATACACTATCTACCAACAAGTAATTGGATACCCCTGCAATCGACGATATCTGCGGTCCTCATACACGTCATGGCCGCCGCCGATAAATATCGTGTGGGAAACAACAACGCAACCAGTCGCATGCAAGATGCCACGCAGTTCGGAGCTCTCTGATTTCGAGAAAGGTGTAATCGTCGGGTATCACAAAAATGGCCGATCCATACGTGACATATCCAGCGCGTTGAAGTACCCAAAATCGACAGTAGCCTACGTGATTGGCAAGTGGTAGATGAGAGGTGACTGTCGGAATGTGCCACGACCTGGCAGACCCACAAAACTGGGAGTTAGAGAACGACGGGTGCTGGCCAGAGAAATTCGGAAGAACCGCACCAAATCGATGGGCCACATCCGCGAGGAGTTTCAACAGGCATCCGGGAGTGTTCTTTCGATGAATACCATCCGTAAGGAAGCCCATCTGCTCGGTTATCATGGACGTGCTGCCGCCCACAAGCTTTTGATCACCAAGTCCAATAGTGCTGCTCGGCTAACGTGCTGCAAAGAACGTCGAAAGTGGACCGTTGAACAGTGGAAACAGGTTCTTTGGAGCGACGAATCAAGGTTCACCCTATACCGTTCGGATGGCAGGGTCTGGGTTTGGTGTCTGCCTGGAGAACGCCTTCTGCCGGAATGTATTGTGCCAACTGTGAAGTTCGGCGGCGGTGGAATTATGCTATGGGGGTGTTTCTCCTAGTATGGCACCGGACCCTTTGTCGCAATTCCTGGTAGACTCAACGGCGAGACCTACTGCACCATTTTGGATGACCATGCGCTTCCTACGTTGTGGCAGTTTTACGGGGTGGACCCATGTTACTTTCAGGATGACAATGCCACCTGTCATGTTGCGAGGTTCACCATGGCTTGGTATGGTAACAATGGGGTTAATCGAATGAACTGGCCTGCGCAGAGCCCGGACCTTAACCCTATCGAGCACCTTTGGGACGAATTGCAGCGTCGACTTAAGGGGTGCTCCCACCGTCCGAAATCGGTGAAGGAACTGACCTGTCTTCTTCAAGCCGAGTGGAAGAAAATACCGCTAGCCGTCGTACAACGCCTGGTTGAGAGTATGCCTCGGAGGGGTCGCAGCTGTAATCGCCGCTCGTGGAGGCTCCACCAACTATTGATTACCCACGTCGCGCAAATGCAGCGAACACAAGGTCAAGCGGACGTATAATAAACACAGAAATATTCAGAAGAATGAAGTCAAAAAGCAAAGTACGAACCGAGTTAAATTCCACCGGGAGTCAAATTCATAAAAAACAACAACAACCGGATTTGATGTCTTAAAAGAAAAGTGTTTAATCAATGCATCCTGCCAGTGCTTAGGTATGAAGCAGAGACATGGACCTTAACTGAAAAATACATACAAAGACTGCAGACAACTGAAAAAAGCTTGGAGAGATGCTTGCTTGATGTAACCAAGAAAGGTAAAAACAGGAACTCATGGAACAGGAAAATGACAAGAGTGGAAGACATCACGATCAGCGTAAAATCCCTGAAAGGGCAACGGGCTGGACATTTTACTGCCAGGAGAACGGACCACCGATGGACAACCGAAATTTTAGACTGGATTCCAAGGAACAGAAAAATACCCAGAAGAAGACCAAGAGGGAGATGGGTAGATGAAAGCTGACACTAGGATTCAGAGAGAAAAAAATACGGACTTGTCTGCGTCTTCCTTAAATTTGCCTGTCTGACAAGGGAACGGTCTGGACCGTTGTCGCTAGATGCACAGTGCTTGTCATATCATTTGACAGAACTGAAGGTGTAATGGATAATGACAAACTTTTAGGAGGCGCTATGGAATATAAATGATGAAGTTATAGGACATCAAAGAACACTGGCAGAGACAAGATTCATGGAATCTCCATGACTCTTGCGGCCCGTACCGGAACGGTTTTTGTTGTTATACGCAATTGGTATACACTGAAGAGCAATTGAATTAGAGACAGCTGGCGTTATGCAAATGTAGCGCTGTGAGCCGCCCTGTAAACGGAAAAGACATGACGTATGCAGCGATCCGACAATATAAGGAGTGATGCGACGGGAATCAGTTACAGTCGGACGCAGTATGGGTAAGACGAAGGATCTAAGAGCATTTGATCGTGGGCAAATTGTCGGGGCCCGACGAATGGGTCACTCCATCAAGGAAGTCGTGCAGGCACTGGGATTTTTTACCAGCCACTGTGTCACGGGTGCACCGTGAGTACATCGAATCCGGTAAAACCATCCCTGCAAGGGCCAACTGCCGTGGACAACAGCGTGCGGATGAGCGGGGTCATCGTTGGCTAGCTCGCATTGTAACAGCGGATAGACAGGCCCCAGTGCAAGAAATCACTCGGCAATTTAACGTTGGTGCACAAAAACGTGTAAGCAGCGACACCATCCAGAACTATCTCCTCGCTATGCGGTACAGAAGCCATCGTCCCACGAGGGTACTGCTGCTGACCGCACATCACAGGGTGCAAAGATTAGCATGGGCGCGAGAACATCGCCACTGGACCCTAGACATGTGGAAAAATGTTGCCTGGACTGAGGAGTCGAGATTCACGTTGGTACATGCGGATGACAGGATACGAGCACGTCGCAAACCACATGAAGCGATGGATCTTTCTTGCCAGCAGGGTACTCTTCAAGCTGGTGGGGGTGGCGTTCTCGTCTGGGGACTGTTTACGTGGACTTAAATGGGACCCCTGGTACGTGTGACATCGTTCCTCACAGGTCAACGTTACCAGGATATCCTGGACGACCATTTGCTCCCGTTTGTGCGTCTTCAACATCCCACTGGGGACCTCATCCTGCAACAAGACAATGCACCGTGCCATCGCTCCCGAATTGTTTTTTTTTTTTTTTTTTTTTTTTGATTGAAGGTTTAACGACCACCGTGAGCAACTCAATGGGCTATAAGCAGTCGCCCATCCCTAATTTAGGGTCACTGGTTCCAGGGAAGGGAGAGAGCCAGTGCCGTAGGACAAACACAACATCCATGCCTCACCGGGATTCGAACCCGGACCCCTTCGGACGAATGATCAGAGGCCATCGCTTAGACCACTGCGCCACCGGGGCGGCTCTCCCGAATTGTATCCGAATGGTTGGATGAACACTCCACCGACGTGACCTCGCTTCCTTGGCCAGCTAGGTCACCTGACCTCAATCCCATCGAGCAGATCTGGGATGCCATCTCGAGAGATGACCCCTCCATTAAATCTTCGTGAACTGTGGGAGCTTGTTCAGGGGTCGTGGATCCGTATGGCTTCCCAACGCTTCCGGAGTCTTGTCGAGTCCACGCCGAGACGAATCGCCGCTGTCATCAGGGCGAAAGGTGGTGCTACACGTTACTAGACAGATATCTCCAATTCAATTGCTCTTCAGTATACATTACAAAGTATTCAAGATTGGATATACAGTATAGGGTGTTCAGTAATGGATATGCATTGCACTCACCTTTCATGTACGACAAAAAATATGAAGATCTTTAATTATGGAATGATGCAAACAAAACTAGTTCTCACAGTGAGCACATTTCATGAATGCTGTTTCCTCGCAATCTTCTCTACCACATTCCTCAATTAGGCCCGATTCAAAACAATACTGGAGAGGTGTTTGGAAGCATCCAGAACGAGTAGTGACATAACCACACTTATAAAATGCAAAGCGGATTAGGTTTCGAAATCGAGGCGCTGAAAACTGATACTGAACAAAAGACTGCAGACGGAGAAAGTGGTCTCTGTGCCAAACGTTTATGTCTGATGATACCAATACAGTGTCCGTTATGAATTTAACATATTTTATAGGAACTTCTTGCACTTATTTTTATAGAAAATAATTGTAAGAAGTTGTAATATAGCATTCATAATATAAATACGTTACATAATATAATTCTCATGAACAAGGCTCCAGTGGCTCCCCCTGTTGTCCATAGCAGCTCAAAGTTTGGATATAAACATATGTTATGATCCTATATCTAAGCAACATACTTTGGTCACGTTATTTTTAATACACCACAATGTGAATATTCAAGAAACGCGTATAGCGTATTAAATCCGCTTATTTTTATGGTGTAATAAGCACAAAGATTCACCAAGCTTACACGTCGCGCCGCCACGTGGGCCCATCTTTTAATAACGTATGCCAAACCATCGGTAGTTCAGTAGAGATCATACCATTGCATGCTACTTTGCTCGAGAGGATTTCGACAGTTTCCCTGATTGCAGTCTCTTTAAAGTTCGTGTAAGGGGCACTAATACTGTTCCATACTGGAGCGGCCGATGAATGCATGACTTCTCTGGCGAGGGCAGTATTCTGCATGTCCCGGTTGACACTTCGCACATGTTCTTTACATCTAGTGTCCAAGGATTGCTTTGTCATTCCTATATATATGTTTTCCGTGTTGTTAGGAAATACCAACGGTATAGCGTACACACCCGCCTTTTCGTTTTCACACTGTCTCTCCTTGCAGCTTTATACTATCTGTGATAAAGGGGTCGGGGACTTCATTGCTATTAATATGTTGTATTTACGTAACACATTCTTTAACCAATATGCAAAGCCTAGGACATATGTGATGGATCCTGCTTATCTGATTGTCTTACTAGGTGATTTTGTTATTGCTGACATTATACAATTTCTTATAGCTCTGTGTATTCTGTCTATTTCATCCTTCTTATATCCAGCTTTTAGACCGTTGCTGTAAAAGGAGCACCGATGGGTTCTCCTCTATCTGCAGTACTTGCGGAAGAAGTACTTAGACCGCTAAAAGATATGATCTTTATAAAATGTACCAAGAAACCCTGAGTGTGGGTCCGCTACGCTGACGATATATTCTTCATATGGGAATATGGGGTAGACGAATTAAAAGATTTTATATATAAGATAAACAATCTACACAATACGATAAAGTTCACCATGGAGCTTGAAGTGGATGGAACGTTGAATTATCTTGACATTGCGCTCAGAAGAAATCGAACATCCAGCTTTGTTTTTAACGTTTATTGTAAACCGACCGCAGTACCGAACCTTTTCCCTCCTGATCAGTGCGAATCAGGAGGAACAAATTCTGCCTTTAGAGCATGATTTTATAGAGCATATAATGTATGCAAACCCTAATACCTAAATAACAAGGAAATTGATAATATTTGCAGCATAAGTCTAAAAGCTAGATATAAGAAGGATGAAATAGACAGAATACACAGAACTGTAAGACATCGTATAATACCAGCAATAACAAAATCACCTAGTAAGACAATGAGATAAGCATGATCCATCACATATGTCCTAGGCTTGGCATATTGGTTAAAGAATGTGTTACGTAAATACAACATATTAATAGCAATGAAGTCCCCGACCCCATTATCACATATAGTATCAAGCTGCAAGGAGAGACAGTGTGAAAAAAGAAAAGGAGGTTGTGTACGCTACACCGTTGGTATATCCTGACAACACGGAAAAGATATATATCGGAATGACAAAGCGATCCTTGGACACTAGATGTAAAGAACATGTGCGAAGTGTCAACCAGGATATGCAGAATGCAGCCCTCGCCAGAGAAGTCATGCATTCATCGGCCGCTCCAGTATGGAACAGTATTAGTGCCCCTTACACGAACTTTAAAGAGACTGCAATCAGGGAAACTGTCGAAATCCTCTCGAGCAAAGTAGCATGCAATGATATGATATCTACTGAACTATTAATGGTTTGGCATGCGTTATTAAAAGACGGGAAGACGTCGCGGCGCGCCGTGTAATTACGTGCTAAAATTTCATGTAATATGCTCGTGATGTCACCCACGTGATTTTCAAAAATCCTCTTTGTTCCTTACGTATTCCAATTCCTTGCATTTCATGTCTATCATTGCCTTGAAAAAGCCTCCAAGTGGAGTGCGAAAGCTTGGCGAATCTTTGCGCTGATTACGCCATAAAAATAAACGGATTTAATACGCTATATGCATTTCTTGAACATACTTTGGTTTTGCAATCAGCGACAACCACATGTCCGTTTCCTTGTGAGTGTTGGAAAGGTTTTTCAAAGGTACCTAAATTTCTTAAGAACAAGGAAGATCAGCTAGAAAGTAAAGTAGATCGTTAGTTGTTTTTCTTCAAATAATTCGAAAGCATGCTGGAGTGACCTGGAAGAGACTGGCCCAAGACAGACAGTTATGGAGGAAACTTGGGGAGACCTTCATCAGGTGCTGGATTGATAATGGTTGACAATGATGCTGATTTATTTATTAATTTACCAAAGTAACTGAAACTATTCTTCTAACCTCCCCTAGAATTCGTCACTAGTAAGTGGCCCTGTCTTCAGCCCATTCGGACTTAAGGGTCTTCGGTTTGGTCATGATGTCATCAACTCTTGTCATTTCCCTAATTCATGCACTCCTTTTCTTGCCTTTCCTCGTTATACCAAGAATGCATCTCTCCATGCTTCTTTGAGTCGTTTGCCACCTCTGAATATTTTTTGCCCTTTCCAACCGTAGTTTTGAAGAAGTGTATATGCTCCAGCTTTGTCCGTCTGTCTATCTGTCTGTCCGTCCGATAGCTGGCGTATAAATGGTTCACTTTCGATGAAATTTTAATATGCGGTAGGGGACTACCTGGGGACGAATCCTGTTGAAAATGGACGAAATGGGGTCAAAGGTCAGGACATAGGAGCGAGATCCATTCCATTACCCTTATGCATCATAACGTCCGTAAAAATGGTTCGATTTCGATGAAATTTTATTATGTGGTAGGGGACTACCTGGGGACGAACCCTTTTGAAAATAGGTGAAATGGGGTCAAAGGCCAGGACATAGGAGAGGGATTCCTTCCATTGCCCTTATGTCTCATAACTTACGTAAAAATGCATCGATTGCGACAAAACTTTATCATGTTATTTCGGAGGTATACTGAACCAGTTCTGTTCAATATCATCGAAATGGAGTCAAAGGTCAGGGCACAGGAGCTAGATTTATTCCACAGCCATTATCCTCATAACTTGACTAAAAGCACTTCTATTGCGACAAAACTTTAGTATGTTGCTTCGGAGGTAAAATGAACCAATTCTGTTGAATATGATCGAAATAAGGTCAAAGGTCAGGGCGCAGGAGCGAGATTTATTCCACAGCCATTATCCTCATAACTTGACTAAAAATGCTTCTATTGCGACAAAACTTTAGTATGTTGTTCGGGAGGTACACGGAACCGGTTCTGTTTAATAAAATAGAAATGGGATCAATGGTCAGGACACAGGAGCGAGATTTATTCCAGAGCCATTATCCTCATAACTTGAGTAATAATTTGAATAATGATTTCTGGTATGTTGGAAAGCGTATCATAATCAATGCATTGCATGATTTTACTAACTTGTTTAGTTAATGTCCGTGTCTCTGATCCATAAGTAAGAACTGGAACGATGCATTGATTAAATTTTTCTCTTAAGACGTAATGGTAAACTGCGCTTGAATATTGTACTGTTACTTCCGAAAGCTCTCCAATCACGGTTTATACGCCTACTTATTTTTTTCTTTTTTTATAGAAATTGAAGATTTGGAATTTGTTGGTAGGAAATCTTTCTCACACCCTTTTGATTTATTAGCTATAATGAAATATCTTGTGCTGTTAAGCCGCACCAGATGGAGTCGTCTCAGTTGCTGAGCCCATCTCTACGGATTTGTGAAGTCAGATGCTGACAGATGAACAACATAGCGCCGTGGATTGTTCGCACCGTAGCGTAAGGTGAACGCACTCGGCTAGTTATCGAGATATCTGGGGTTGATCTCAGCGGTGTCGAAATACAATTTTTCGGTTGCTGTGTTTTGATTACAGAAAAACGTGGAAAGAGCGATGACTTTGTCTACGTAGAAGTAACCGATGCCTACATTTGTTTTGGATAACAGATATTTAATTTATAAATACGTGACGATAAAAGTAGATCCCGCTAAAATACTAATGTTTAATTGTGTTTCTCATTTGGGGTTTTAAGTATTTTAGAGCTAACCTAACGAGACGCGTTTCCTTTATGTGAGAGACTGCAGTTCTTATTTTCTCTCTTGTCTCGCCAAAGGCTTTCTACATATTTTTCGTGAAGCCTAGCGTTTTCTTTTAAATACAATTTTCTTCGATTTCTTTTCTTTTCGTTTTTCTTTTTTTCGTATGCGTCCTGTTAGCTCTGATTTCCCATTTTTCCCGTCTCTGCAATCTTTCATTCTTCTGCAGGGATTCTTTTCTGCCGTGTGTTGTTGTTCTTTCAGATACACTTCTTCTGCTATCACAGCAGTTTTCTTTCTCTTTCTCTCTCTATTTATTTGCGTCAACCGGCACTTTAACAGTTCGCTTTTTCTTTCATTTTCGGGGTTTTTGAGAATTCAGCACGTCCTTTCACACAGGATTTTTCTAGTTGCAGGCTTTTTTTTTATCCGACCTAGTATGCAAAACGTTTGCTGTATTTGATGTTGAAATATTACATAAACGTCCCACCGCAGCATGCATCGTGGAATGTAAAATCACTGAATCATCAGAGAATTTCAAATATTCACAAAGCTTGGAGCATTAGGGCTTTGACGAAATAGCGCAAGAAATTTATTACGCACATTTGAAACTTCTAAACAAAACTCAAATGTACTGGAAAACGTTATAAATGCGTTCATATAAACTAACCACATTCTGGCAGGTTCAGCAAGCTTCTTTTGCCCTATTGCCAATATTTACTTTTGCCCCATGTGAAAACACAAGTTTGTCGTGGCAATGATCGAAATCGTCTCCCCTCACTCCGGAGTAAGTCGCTCTCCCAACTGAGGTACGCGGACAGAATGTATCGCTGCAGATTTGTCGTCTTGACACCTGTTTTCACCTCTGTAGTACGTCACACCCCTATACAATAATAGTAAGGGTCTAATGATTTTAGAACGCATACGTGCATATAATAAAGCTAATAAACAAAGACATCGCTCTTTCCGCGTTTTAGCAACACACAGCAACCGAAAAATTGTGATTCGGTCACCGCTGGGGAATTGAATCCCAGATCTCTCGAAATCTAGCCAAGCGCGTTAGCCCTACACCACGGTGGCGAACAATCCACGGCGCTATGTGTGTTTTTTTGTCAACTTCTGACATAATAAATCCTTAAGATTGGCTCAGCTACTGAGACGTCTCCATCTGGTAGGCATTAACGGTATTGGCTATATATTGATTATAGCAGATAAATCCAAAGGGCGAGATCCGAAGTGAAAATCCTCCAAATGCGTGGCGTCAGTGAATAAACAAAGACGTCAAAGCTGACAGAAAAACACACATAGCGCCGTGGATTGTTGGCTATCGTGGTGTAAGGCTAACGCGCTCGGCTAGATATAGAGAGATCTGGGATTCGATTCCCCAGCGGTGACCGAATAACAATTTTTCAGTTGCTGTGTGTTGCTACAACGTGGAAAGAGCTATGTCTTTGTTTATTCATTGACGCCATGTATTTGGAGGATTTTCACTATAATTAAGCTGTTCTCTGAGATTCAGAGGTTAGCTCCTCAAAGAAAGACCACCTGCCAAGTAAGCATTTACCTGATGGAATTAAAATTTGCTTAAAGTTGGTGTATCAAATGTCGCCATTTGCAACGATCTCGGCACACATCCCGAGCTTGGTGGGCGGTTTTTGTGTGAAATGGGTTTGCCTCCTCGGGGCACGCCACCGGGCAACAATGGCACACACAACAGCAAAAAGGGCTTCTATGAATTTTTGAGAGGTACCATCTAGTTCTGTGTGACATTGGCGAAAAGAGCCCAATTCATTGGGGTTTGTTCCAGAATCCTTTGGTGGAATGACCAACTGAAACCATTAGCTGTGAGCTGATCACCCACACTGATGTTCTTTTATCATTTGTATGACCCAAAGAAAGAATATTTATGATTCAAGTGTGGGATTTGGTGGACCTACCACACTTGAGGAGGATGGTCCACCACGGAGTCGACCTGGACTTTAGAATGTAAGGCTATTTAACCCTTTAAACGGCTGGACCGAAATAAGTCAGGGTTAGCAAAATGGGCTGAAAACAGCTTGAACGAATATACAGAGTGATTCAAATATTCGGTGCCAAAGTAAAATGCGATTAAACAAGATCAATGGGTCGGAGAGACATGCGGCTTGCAGATTATTAATATTCACCAAGGTACGGGATTTTGTATGGCATCAATAAAAAACAATAGTTCAAAATCTCGACAATAGAGGGCGCTGCTGCAGAGGAAACAACGAGAGGTGAGAATTGTGAAATGAGATCTACGTTAAATTAGTGAAACTTACTTTATTTCAGCATGATCTACAGATGCAAGTGCTCAATGTGTCCACCACCACATTCCTGTACTGCGTGCAGTCGTGGTATTGTCTGATACAGCATTGAACAACATGTCAACGGGAATGGCTGATACCTCCTGCCGTATGGCGTCTTTCAGCGATCGTAAGGTCTGGGGATTACCTCTATAGACACGGGATTTCAAGTAGCCCCACAACCAGAAATCAACGGGTGTGAGATCTGGAGATCTAGGAGACCATTCGTCTGATTTCACGTTATATGGAAATTATTAGCGTAATAAAACCGTGTGGTTTTGCAATCAGAATGACAGCAGGAGCCTTTATTATTTTTGCACATTGAAAATGTGACTGCATTTCTCCGTAATGTTTTTTTATATCTCACCCTTACGTTGCTTTGTGCAAGTAATGTGCAAACGTCATTTATGTGGCATTCTCTGCAGCAGCGCCCTCTATTGTCGATATTTTGAACTTTAATTTTTCTTGATGTGATATGAAATCCCGTTCCTCGGTGAATATTAATCTGCGAACCGCATGTCTCTCCGACCCATAGATCTTTTTGAATCGCATTTTACTTTTGCACCGAATTTTTTAATCACCCTGTATTTGCGTCTAAGAAATGGGCCAAATCAAGGCCGTTTAGAAAGCACAAGGCCATGATGTTAGACAGATGAGTTGCCGCGTTTAGTAACGTCACGTAGAAACCAAGGCTTCCGATTGGTTTCCAACACTGTCGTGTGTGACGTCACAGACGACACCGACCTATCAGACGGTGTAACATGAAAGTGACGTCACAAACGGAGGGAACTCATCTCTCTAATGTCATGGCCTTGTATTTCCTAGATGACTTTGGTCAAACTGGGCTGGAACGAGTGACCCTCGTGACGTACCTGCCAGCAGGACGCACACGACATAAAGGCAGATAGCAGTCAGAACGAACGTCCGCGTAGCTCAATTGGTAGAGCGACTTATTCCGGAATGAGGGGACCCGGGTTCGAGCCCCGGCGTGAATAAAAATGACGGAGTAATGGCGCCCGAACTTTCCGGATGATCCCGCCGTTCAAAATCTCGCAATGGTGTGATGTTCTTTCCAAACCGCGAGAGAGGAAAAATAAGAGAATCCCTTCTCCAGCGCTTCTAAAAATAAATGTGTGTGACGTTGCATTCCACACACCAGATTGACTGGGAGTTCTCAGGTGCACGTTCTACAGCGGATGGCTGCCTGCAACGACTCATGGTCACGACTTACCCGTGGGCCATGCCCCTGGCCCTCTTTCGGGAGGGGGAGATGTGACTTACCTTCCAGCAGGACGCAAGCGATATAAAGGCAGACAGCAGTCAGAACGAACGTCCGCGTGGCTCAATTGGTAGAGCGACTTATTCCGGAATGAGGGGACCCGGGTTCGAGCCCCGGCGTGGACAAAAATGACGGAGAAATTTACTTCGTTATACCCTGCATACCGAAAGCGTTGCTGTCCTCTTAGCTTTATTATACATGTAACGTATATTCTATTTTAACTTTCTTTTTGAGATCTTTTCCCTTAAACGAGAATGATTTTGGCAACACACTGAGGTCGGAAAGAGTGACGTATGTGTGGCCGGATAAGAACGATTGATAAAAGGCAATGCAGTGGCTGTTTCAGGGGATTGATGTTATTGGCGAAAGACGTTCTGTTATACTGCGATTGAATGTTAAATCACTGATACTTTATTGAGTAAGCCAATATACCGGATGTGAGTGTGGAGTACAAACCATGCAAACAAAATAAACGTATTTGCAATTGACCTCTTTCTTGTAATGCGTATGAGTACCTGCTAATATTACATTGACTTTAACACACATAACGTAATTACCGACGTAAGGACTAAGTTACAGCGGAAAGACCAATTACGTTATATACAAAGTGGTCATTTAGGAGAATAGTTGACCCTATTCCTTTCTGACTGATTTCCTGCTAAAAGAAATATAGAAATGCCGCCCCGGTGGCGCAGTGGTCTAAGCGATGACTTCTGACCATTCGTCCGGGAGGGGTCCGGGTTCGAATCCCGGTGAGGCATGGGTGTTGTGTTTGTCTTATGGCACTGACTCTCTCCCTTCCCTGGAACCAGTGGCCCTAAATTAGGGACGGGGGACTGCTTACACCTGCCTGGGATCGAACCGCGTTCGGACCTGCTGGGATCGAACCTGAGATTCCTCCGTGGCAGTCACGAACGCTAACCACTAGGCCATCCGCGGGCTAGTGGAACGCTAACCACTAAGTCATTTATTCTTTGCTCCATGACCCAAAGCATGATGGGGGATTAGCCCGTCCCATCATGCCATGGGTCATGGAGCAAAGAATAAATGACTAACCATTTTTCTTGGTGTGTGTGTGTGGTGGTTGGGGGGGGGTACCACTAGGCCGTGGATGGCCTAGTGGTTAGCGTTCGTGGCTGCCACGGAGGAATCTCAGGTTCGATCCCAGCCAGGTACGAACGCTCGAATCACTAAATATCCGCCGTGCGTCGGATGGGCACGTTAAGCCGTCGGACCCCGGGTACTGGCCCTCCGGAAATAAATGACGGTGTCTTCCTCCCAGTGGCGTAACTAGCACAGCGTGCGCACCCGCGCAAGATTTACTTCAGCACCCCTAAGCACAGTAATTTTCCCAGGATTTCGAACACATTTTTCGCGGTGTGTGTGTGTGGTGGTTGGGGGGGGGGATTAGAAAGTCAGGGGGAGTGTCTGCAAAAGTAATTGTGGTACATAGAACCCTGTAGTTTTAAATTTTTAAGTAATAGATTTGACAATACGTGTAATTGCTTTGTCCAAAACTAAAATAAATCACTGGAAGAAATCACCCTCTTATACACTTGGCAGATCTGCGGCTGCTGTGAATAAATGTTGACGCCTGTCGTGCGTCAACATTCCTAGGTAACTGACTGTTTTTCCACATCCTCCACGGGGAATCCCACTGTGGCCTCTTGCCCTTTTCCTCAGCAGCGCAGAGAGAGGGCGATTGGAGAGCGATCGTATTATTTACAACCCATTACAGAGCAATCGTATTACAACCCGAAGTCAAAGAGCCGAACACTTTCAATCTGTAAGACATTCAGTGTTTTAAAAGTGAAACTTGGCATTTATTTAGGCAAAGCTAAATATATCTTAAAGCAAAATATGAATCTTTAGGTTAATTATTGTGCGTGTTCGAATTTTTTCATAAAACTGTAACTGGCAGCTGCAGTACGCTCCTTCGTTACCTGCAATACCCCCCCCCCCCGCAGCTGCGGGGGTGGTAGTTACACCACTGTTTGGTTCAGGTCACAGTACGCTTAAACGGTTAATGAATTAAATTACTTGAAGACAACTTAATTTTGCTGAATCCATATAACCGTTCGTTAATGTAGAAGTCAAAGCTGAAAAACGTAATTACACAATGTAATACATACTTCAAAGCCCATACAGTCCAGGATTCAAGAAACACAGAATTTCGTACTTACAAGCTGAATGTCCATGCCTATGAATACGAGATTACACCAGTGTACAATACAAATTTGAAGTTGTGACTCCGGCTATTGGTGTAAATTATGACAAAAGTGGTAATTCATGTAATATCCAAAACCTTGAAAATTTCATCATCCTGGAGCGGTCTCCCGGTTTCCACCGAGTGTGCTAACCACTACACCACCCAGAACGACTTGGAAACTTGAGACTTGGTCAAGTTCACCACACCACTGCACCACCCAGAACGACTTGGAAACTTGAGACTTGGTCAAGTTCACCACACCACTGCACCACCCAGAACGACTTGGAAACTTGAGACTTGGTCGTACTGGGTGGTATAGACGCGGTTCGATTCCCGCTCCAGTATGATGAAGTTTTCAAATTTTCGGATATTATATGACTTATATCAATCACTCTTGTCATAATTTACACCAATAGACGAAGCCACAACTTCAAATTTGTATTGTCCATGCCTATATCTTATTATATCTCCAAGCGCGTCCAGTAGGCACTTCAATTATGTAATAGCGAGATGAAAACACTTCTAACTGCTATTTCGTAATAATATACGTTTGACAATTATTGCTTTCCGTCACCAAATACAATTCACACAAATCAAATCCAACTCAACTTATCGCCTTTATATAACTAAAGCATATCATATTGTAGTCAGAACATTGCATATGCTCATACCATATATCTCTTGGCACTTCGCTCCTAACGTTTGCTCCTAGCTTTTATTTACCTTCGACTGTATATTGACCCACTGTCAGGCATTCAACTTTGAAAAGGTTGTCGAGATAAATAATGTGGCGTTAAGTGAGAAAATATTCTACGAGGATAAACTAAATTTACATAAAAACACAGAAACTCAAACGGAAAGTTGAATTAGAGGTATGCATCTCCCAGTCAGCGGATGTGACTCAAGATATCACAGTTATAACGAAGTAAATTTCTCCGTCATTTCTGTCCACGCCAGGATTCGAACCCGTATCCCCTCATTCCGGAATAAGTCACTCTACCAATTGAGCTACGCGGACATTTTATTCTGATTCCTATCTGCCTTTATGTCGTGTGCATCCTTCTGGCAGGTACGTCACATCTCCTGGTACGTTACATCATCTCCCCCTTATTTTTTTTTTTTTTTTTGAAGTGCTGGAGAAAGGATTCTCTTATTTTTCCTATCTCGCGGTGTGGAAAAAACATCACACCAATGCGAGATTTTGAACGGTCGGTACATCCGGACAGTTCGGGCGCCATTATAACGAAGTAAATTTCTCCGTCATTTCTGTCCACGCCAGGATTCGAACCCGGATCCCCTCATTCCGGAATAAGTCACTCTACCAATTGAGCTACGCGGACATTTTATTCTGATTCCTATCTGCCTTTATGTCGTGTGCATCCTTCTGGCAGGTACGTCACATCTCCTGGTACGTTACACAGTATGATGGCTGCTCTTCAAGCACGACACCAAAACCAGTACCTATGTAGTCTGCGGACGATTTGGTGCCTACACGTCACACCTGCACGGTTTGGATTTGGGAAAGCAGAAACCGCACGTTCTCTACGACTCCTTGCATTTCCCCTCTCGAACAGGCCTCATCGCCAGGGTAGTCTCGCCCGGAAGGACGAGATGCACGTCCCGGTTAGCGTTGTCCCGCAACACGCAAGGCACGAACGCTATCGTTGCAGCGACGACCCCCTTCCTTCATAGGGAGTTTTTATACTTAAAAACACGGCACACTGAATCGGATGGATTCAAAGATTTTTTTATATCAAAGGACAATATTTATTCTTCCTGATTAAAACTTAAATTCACCAAATTTTTCAAGGTACGTTATTTTTGAGTATTCCAAGATTTATTCAGGTTTAGTTCTTGCCTTTTTTCTTTCCGTGCTTTCTTTCTTTAGACGTTCCTAATTTTTGTGTCCCTTCATTTTTTTGCTGAGAGAATTCTGGTATAATCTCCCTTTAGATAGTACATTTCTCATTTTTCAGCCAATTTTGAATATTGGCTTTTCATTGTCACCGTTATTGTGAATGATGAAGAAACAGCAAAATATACAGTCATTTGCAAAATTTTAAAACCACCTGTCAATTTATTGAAAAATAAGGTTTTCAAAGAAACAACTAGTTACTAGTCAGAGATATTTGAAACAAGTTAGTAAAATCATGCAATGCATTGATTATGATACGGTTTCCAACATACCAGGAATCATTACTCCAATTATTACTCAAGCTATTAGGATAATGGCTGTAGAATAAATCTCGCTCCTATGACCCGACCTTTAACCTCATGTCGATGATCTTCAACAGAACCGGTAAACTATACTTCCGGAACAACATGATAAAGTTTTGTCTAAATCAAAGCATTGTTACGTAAGTTATAACGCATAAGGGCGACGGAATGGATCCTGATCCTATGGCCTGACCTTTGACCCCATTTCGCCCATTTTCAATAAGGTTCATCCCCAGGTGGTCCCCTACCACAAACTAAATTTTCATCGAAATCGAACCATTTTTAAGTAGGTTATGACGCATAAAGGCAATGGCATGCATCCCGATACTATGTCCTGACCTTTGACCCCACTTCACCAATTTTCAAGATGATTCCTCCCCAGGTGGTACCCTACCACAAACTAAATTTTTATCCAAACCGAACCATTTTTACCTAAGTTATGACGCATAAAGGCAATGGAATGCATCCCGATCTATGTCCTGACCTCTGACTTCACTTCACCAATTTTCAATAGGGTTCGTCCCAGGTGGTACCCTAACACATACTAAAATTTCATTGAAATCGCAGTATATGTACGCGAGTTATGACGCATAAGGGCAACGGAATGGTTCCTGCTCCTATGTCGTGACCTTTGACTCCATTTCGTCCATTTTCAACAGGGTTCGTTCCCAGGCGGTCCCCTACCACATATTAAAATTTCATCGAAATCGAACCATTTTTACGCGAGTTATCGTGTGGACGGACAGACGGACAAAGCTCGAGCACATGCGCTTCTTCAACCTACGGTTGGAAAGCGTAAAAAATGACACCACAGATGAATACTTACATTCTTTAGAACACAAAAAGACCGAAATCAGTACTTTCTGTGGCCACCTTTGTAGTATATACCTGACAGAATACGATGTGGCATACTCTCAATGAGGGATTTGCAGTAGTCACTTGAAATGTCTTTGCACCACACGTACCTTATCGCATCAATCAAAGTTTGGGAATTTGATGACTGTTTTTCTGCTACCTTTTATTTTAAAACGGTTCGCGAATTTTCGACGGGGTCGGGACTATTACCGGGCCAGTCAAGCACAGTTATGTTTTTCCTCTGCAGGTATCCTTTACTTCGGATAAGGTATCATGAGCCGGTTTAAGAGTTTTGTGGAAATTCTGATATAAGCAGAAGAAAGCAAACCTAAGACCAGGTGATGAGCTGCATTGGATATTTCATGGCACGGTATAGGAACTTTTTTCGCAGTTATAAGTGACCAATTTCAGAAATTTTACAGTTTTTTTGGTAACAACAAAAATGACAACGAAAGGGAAATATTTACTACTGCTGCACAGAATAATGGCGGTGTTCTTTTTTATCCACTCTTCGAAAGTACTTTTCCTTCTTACAGTTCATGACTGTAGAATTTCTGCTCCATAAAGTCTGCCTGTGCTTACTTTTTCGTAAATCAAGTTGACATTTACAGGAACAGTGGCGATTGATTCTGACTTTTTGAAATAGGATTTAGGTTTTCTTAAAAGCACGTGCAGAAAACCCTTTCCGTTTGAACGGATTTCATGTATGAACTTAAAGCAGAAACACGGTTCAAAGGTAAAACACATATGTAGTTAATGACGCACATTTCTGTTCTTCATAGAAACAAACATCCCGTATGATGTAAACATAACAATGCATAAAGATAATCAATATTCGAAATTTGATTTATGTTTGCTTGGTGGCTAAGCACCGTCAAAAATGGACAAACAATATAAAGCTTTAAATGTCGTGGGTTCGTGTGTTTCCCAGATTGTTCCCAGAAACAACAGTTACTCAAATAAACGATACTACAACGGCCGTTCCATAAAAACAGAGAATAAAATCACACAAAATGAAGAAATATAGGTACACAAAATACATGTTATTCTTTCTCAAAGTATCTTCACTGGGATGATATGCAACGGTCCCATCGTTCAGTTCACTTTTCAAAGCATGTGGCGAAGGCATTTTGTGGAAGCTGCTTTAGCGACCCCTGTACAGCTTGAATAACGTCAGCATCTGTGTTGAATGTTGCGCCACGGAACTTCTCTTTCCTTGTTGGAAACAACCAGAAATCGCACTGTGCGAGGTCAGGACTGTAGACAGGCTGATTTCAATACTGCATTTCGTAAGAAACTGTTGAACACAAGCAGCCACATGTGGGCGAGCGTTATCATGGTGTAGGGTCCACTTGCCTACCAGTTCCGGCCGCTTAATGTATCGTCACAGACGCTTCAAAACTGAAATGTAATACTCAGCATTGACGGTAATTTGTGGAGAAACGGCATACTGGTAGACTACACCTTTATGATCAAAGAAAATCATCATCATCACCTTCCCAGCTGATTTGATTTGGAGGACTTTTTCCGGAGGAGACGAGCCTGTGTGTCTCCAGACATTCGTTGTGTGCTTTGTGAGGTGTCAAATAGTGGACCCATGCTTCATCGGCAGTTATTACTGTGCTTAGAAAGCCTGGATCCCTTGCAATCATTTGTTTCCACTTATGACACACCTGAACTCTGGCTAACAATTGTTTTCTCTTCAGGAGATGAGGTACCCATCTGGAACACACACGATACAACAGTAATTTGTCGCGTAGAATGCGGAATGCCGACCTTTTTGAAATATTAGTTAACGCCGTTCTGTTTTCACACGTCATTCGTCGATCTTCTTGCAGGATTGTCCAAACAGTGTTAATAATACGCTCCGTAACAACACTTTCAGGTCGACCAGGCCTAGGAGTGAGTTCTGCCGGCAAACGCCCTTTTTCGAAATCCTAGTGCCATCTAAAAATCGTTGATTCACCCAAACATTTATCTTTGTAAACTTTCTTCATTAAATCAACTGTTTCTGGAGGCGTTTTACCCTAGCGATAGGACAAAAACAGGACCTTACAGTTTTAATTTCAATAGGAAATATAAAGTGCCACTTGGCAGGTCTTTTGTGGTGAAGAACATCTACATACACAGTCTTACATCTATTACTACGTTTACCTCTTTCGGCCAATTAGGTCACTCCTTATTTGTTTAACTTTCATTTACACCAATTCCATATTAGTCATTTCGTGTTCCTTCCGTTTGTGTTTCAGTCTCTCGAGCTTTAGTAGCCTTACATAGTCCGCTTATAGGATTCACGCCGCCTACGGGCAAGTTGCAGTTCCCTAACTTTATTACAGTTTTGTAATTTTAGCGAGGTTTGTTATTTCATTTCATTTTTTTTTGGGGGGGGGGTTCAGTGGCTTAGGGAGAATGGTCAGACGACTATTGGTTTCACCCTAGGCGTTTACTGATACCAGAAAAACCACTCCCTCCAGGTTGATGCTCTCCTGATGAAGGCAGCCTGGTTTTCTAATTTATATTTTCCACTTTCTTGAATTCATCATTCTTACTTTGAATAATTATGTTCGATATTCCTCTGTCTCCATGTTAGTTTTTCACTATTCCATATTTTCGCTAATTCCTTTGGCATGCTGCATACTGCGCAACCGAGATGTTGCCTTCGTTTTGTCGTTGATTCAGTTATTTTTACAGATATATTCTTGTGTTTATTTTACTTATTTCTGTTTTTTCTTTAAACCTACTACTACTACTACACACACACACACACATAAACCGAAAACGAACCAACCAATAAACCTTATAAAACACATAGACTAAAATAACATTCATGAGACACAAGAACATATGCATGAATATACAGTCAGAGCCGCGCAAAACATAAAGGGCATCTGACCTATATAAATACCACATTCGTTCAACACCACAATACAAGCGAAATATATATATTTTTTTTAATTGAAGGTTTAACGACCACCGTGAGCAACTCAATGGGCTATAAGCAGTCGCCCGTCCCTAATTTAGGGCCACTGGTCCTAGGGAAGGGAGAGAGCCAGTGCCGAAAGATAAACACAACATCCATGCCTCACCGGGATTCGAACCCGGACCCCTTTGGGACGAATGATCAGAGGCCATCGCTCAGACCACTGCGCCACCGGGGCGGCCAAGCGAAATACACATGATTTCAAAAGGACAATGTTGGTTGGTATGATATGAAAGTACAATAAAATAGCCATGCTGATTTCTCTCTACCTTTCAGATGAGGTATTTCAGTTAAATTCACGCCCGATTTGTTTGTAGAATAAGTAATAACAATTCAAATGACCAAAAAAAAAAAAAACTCATTTATAGGAAAAAATCCTTAAAGGGGTTTTTGAGACTTTTTGCACAGTTCCTCCATAATAGAACTGTATTTCGTATCTTTAGGTTTTATGCACACTTGTGAATATCAGGTAATTAGGAGGCTTCAATGTGGATTAAAAATTGTTTCATGCAGACTTCTGACTGTGAAGTAAAGAGGAGGCTTCGATGTAGATTAAAAATTGTTTCATGCAGGTTTGTGAATGTGTAGCAATCAGGAGGCTTCGATGTGGATTAAAAATTGTTCCATGCAGGCTTATGAATGTGAAGTAATGAGGAGGTTTCCATGTGGATTAAAATTCGTTTCATGCGGACTTCTGAATGTGAAGTAATCAGGAGGCTTCAATGTAGATTAAAAATTGTTTCACGCAGACTTGGGAACGTGAAGAAATGAGGAAGCTTCGATGTGGATTAAAAATTGTTTCATGCAGACTTGTGAATGTGTAGTAATCAGGGCCGCCCCGGTGACGCAGTGGTCTAAGCGATAGCCTATGATCATTCGTCCGAAAGGGGTCTGGGTTCGAATCCCGCTGTGGCATGGATGTTGTGTTTGTCTTACGGCACTGGCTCTGTCCTTTCTCTGGAACCAGTGGCCCTAAATTAGGGATTGGCGACGGCTTATATCGCACTGAGTTGCTCACGGTGGTCGTTAAACCTCCAACCAAGAAAAAAAGTAATCAGGAGGATTCGACGTGGATTAAAAAGTGTGTTCATGTTTGAAAATACTTGTTCATCAGTGTACGCCGAAGAGCCAAAATGTTATGACCAGCGCCTTTATGCAAATCGAAGCAACTGCAAGTAAACGACGGCGAGCGTGAAGGTCATGAAATATTATAAATAACACCTGATACTGAGCTCTGTTAATCAGCGTTATTGCCGCCCCGGTGGCGCAGTGGTCTAAGCGATGGCCTCTGATCATTCGTCCGAACGGGGTCCGGGTTCGAATCCCGGTGAGGCATGGATATTGTGTTTGTCTTACGGAACTGGCTCTCTCCCTTCCCTGGAGCCAGTGACCCTAAATTAGGGACGGGCGACTGCTTATAGCCCATTGAGTTGCTCAAGGTGGTCGTTAAACCTCCAATCAAAAAAAAAAAAGAAATCAGCGTTGTTCTTGTTCTTTAGAGGGTAAGGCAGCAGACTTAAGCGAGTTTGATAAAGGCCAAATTGTAATGGCCAGATAGAGCATTTCAGAGACGATAAGGCTTGTGAAGTGCTCGCGTTCAGCCGTGGTTAGCAACTTCAAAAAGTGGTCCGAGGGTGAAAATCCCATGAACCGCCGAGTAGGTGTGAGCCAACCGCTAATCTATTAATAAGATATTTTCATTTCAAGGTTTTAAAAACTTCCTAGAACCAAATAACTGCTCTCATACTTTATTCACTTCAACGATGGGAGATTTTTCTTAATGAAATTTCGCGAAACGTTCCAACAAAACAGCTGTCGCAGTGCATCAATTTTCCACCCAATTTCACAGCTAGTTGAAATGGCACAATGACGTCTGCAACGTAATTAAAATTTCATATTTCAATTTTTACGAGCGATATTTTAAAATGTTGCTGAAGAAGGGTCCCCTCTTCTATTCTTAAGGTTCCGGAGAGGGGTTTTACATTTCACCTTAACATCTTTTTTGGGGGTGAATGCTCATTCAAGAACACTTAAAAACATACATATTTCCTACCATCATTTTGTGTTTGCGAAAACGTTTGTTGGATAGAACGACCGGCGAAACTCATTCTGCAACATACGAGATACAATATATGCGAAATATTTTTATTTTGGAATGGGGAAGAAAGCTTTTAACACCTAAAAGTAATTATAAATGTTGTAAGAGCAGGAGTTTGTAAATTTGCTTTAGGGTTCAGCTGATAAAAATTCAGGTGCGTATCTCTAATATGTAAAATTAAGGAAAAATCATGCTAAGCGTATGTAGTACATAAAAAGATTTCAAATATACGTAATGGTATCAAATCTAATCCAAAGAAAATATTTTTTTATTCCACGTGCTATTTATTCGATAGCACCACTTTTCAACTGAATTGAAATAAACTAAATTAAAGAAATCCGCTGCCGCTGGGCGTAAACACCATTAATTTTTACACCTGATTATAGAAATAAGCTCAATTTTTCCTTTAATGTTTTAGGCGAAGGTCTGCTCTCTTCTCCTATACCGTTTACCATTCATTTTAACACTTCCTGACATATTTCAACGCTGGCTAGAGAAATTAAAATTTAAATTAGAAGGGTAGGAGAATAGGCACAAACACTGACAAAAAAAAAACATCTTTCATATTTTTACATTTAAATCATACTAAGCTTAAAACGAAATGCGCATACGGTTAAAGAAGAAAAGCTTTCTTTGTAAAAGAAATGTTCCTCTCCGAGCCTTCGGGCAATTTCCACTTTGAGAGGAGGAAGAGCTCTCTTTTTTTTTTTTTTGTAGAAAAATTCCTTTTACCTCTAGGCATAACATATCCACGACATCTGAATCCCTTAAAGAAGTAAAGCTCATTTGTACGCTGGACTCCATTAGATGATGTCGGAGTGCAGTTTTGTTCTTTAAATTATTCGGTTATTTTGCATAATGCGGCATTGATACAGCGCTCTAGTAATTAAAACCTAAATTCTGGCAACGTCATGAGAGCTGCAAACGAGGAAGCATTCCGTGGTCTCTTTCAGCTCATCAGCATGTCATACGGACGGTAGTCGAACATGCAACACACCTGAGGAAGAAGTAATTGCTCGCAATGAGCACATCACCAACGAGAATAATATGCTAAACAAATTGACTGAACAGGATACAAAATTAAGAGGAGGATTCATATTTAAAGGGCAGTTTTGTCAGAGAGGGAAAATCGCGCAGCGTGGGGTAGAGGGTATTAATTGAGGATAACACAAGAAAGATTCAAAGGTTGGCTGCTGCAAAATAAAACAGGGAACATCCAACTTGCATTTCATTACAAGAATGAAGATAAAATAGAATTCTCAGCGATAACTGGGGGGAGATTCTTGGAAACGCTTACAAAACAGTGTAGCTTCGCAAAAAATAACGAACACGGTGTTACTGATCAAAATATTTAAATCTTTTAATTAAAGGTGTTCTGCAGTACGTATTTTCAACTCTCTTCGAGTGTTATTGATCCACAAAAGTTTCTCGCATGAGTGACTTCGATACTGTCCAGGAAAAACATTTCCTTAGCTGTCTTCAAATTTCTTTTCTTGTTTTCTTTCTTTTTCTTTTTTTTTCCTTCTGAAATGCGTCAGTTGCACTCACTCCAATCTCTATTCCTTACCTGATGGTCAATTGCACTCGGAAGGAAGACAACAAAGAGATCTACTACACTCACCTAGCCTTTTCTTCCTGCGTTACATGAAAAAGAAACTGTATCCAAAATAGTTTTCCTTATAAATGGTATCAAATAGCAGAAAGAATTATTTCAATCGGATATTCAGAACAATTCATCATTCATCATCATTGTCAACCATTATCAATCCACTACTGGACGAAGGTCTCCCCAAGTTTCTTCCACAACGGTCTGTTTTGTGCCAGTCTCCTCCATGTTACTCCCGCATACTTTCGAATTTCATCCACCCATCTCACATGTGGTCTTCTTCTGGATCCTTTCCTGTCCCTTGGAATCCAGTCTAAAATTTCGGCTGTACATCGATGGTCTGTCCTTCTGGCAATATGATCCGCCCATTGCCATTTCAGGGATTTTACTCTGATCATGATGTCTTCCACTCTTGTCATTTTTTCTGACCCACGAGTTCTTCTTCTTATCTCTCCTGGTTACACCAAGCATGCATCTCTCCATGCTTCTTAGAGTTGTCTGTAGTCTTTGTATGTCTCTTTTAGTTAAGGTCCACGTCTCTGCACCATACGTAAGCACTGGAAGGATGCATTGATCAAACACTTTTCTTTTAAGACATAATGGCATATTGCTCTTGATAATTATACTGTTTCTTCCAAAAGCTCTCTATCCAAGTTTTATACGCCGATTTATTTCTTCATCAATGTGACCCTCACTAGATATTTGCTGCCCAAGATAAATGTAGGAATCGGTTGTCACAAAACTTTCTCCATCAATCGATAAATCTTCGTTTCTTGTAAAAGCATTATACATTACCTTTTTTCTTCTGAGAGTTCATTTTCAATCCCACTTCTTTACTCTTGTCAGCCAGTTCCTGGGTCATACTCTGCAGCTCTGATGGGACAGTTGCAAAAATGACTACATCATCAGTAAAACGAAGGTGAGTTAGATGATCTCCATTAATCTTTATCCCTTTGTTTTCCCAGTTCAGTGATTGAAAGACACTTTCCAATGTGGCATTAAAGAGAACAATTATATGGAATAAAATGTATTTTGAATTCGATAGTGTTTGCATCTACAATCTGTGAAGTTATGTATCGTAAAAAAAGGAAAAGCAAGGAACGTCGTTCTCACATTTCAAGCATCCCAATACAAAAATATTTTTTTAAATCGGACTAATGATTGCATAGATATCGTGTCCACAGACGGACGGACAAAGTGATACAATAAGCACGTACGTTCTTTACAAAAGACGTGATAAATCAGTGCACAGAATAGTAATCAGATCAGATCACAGAATAAGCCGTCTGATGCTCGATTTTTCAGATAAAACCACTCTTTAACACGTTCGCTACGTTACGACCCACCCGTGGGTCGCAACGCAGCGAACAAATTTAGAAGTTAACGCGTTACGACCCACGGGTGGATCGTAACGCGTTAACTTCTACATTTGTCAGAGGAGGAAAAAAAGGTTTATATACATAAATCCGTAGTATATACCACTCACTTCATGTATATATCTTTAAACGATCCACCGGTGTGTCGTACAGCACTCTATTGAAACAGTTACGACCCGGCCGGTGGGTCGTAATGCGTTAACTTCTACATTTTTCAGAGGAGGAAAAAAAAGTTTATATACATAAATCTGTAGTGAATATCAGTCACTTTATGTATATATCTTTAAACGACCCACCGGTGGGTCGTACAGCAGTGAATTGAAACAGTTACGACCCCACCGGTGGGTCGTAACGTACTACAAAAAACTCGCCGAAAAACGTCGCCGCAGCGAACGTGTTAATATTTAAAAAATGATGTTAAAAACGCATTGAAAACATTAAAAAGGGACGAGATCTTTCGGTGACTGCGTCGGTCCCTTCATCAGGTCATACACACTGAACAATATAGAAATAATGTTGGGAGACTTAAATACAGAATGTAGATGTCATAATACGAGTACACTGCGCATGTCAAAGAATCAGATTTACAGACAGTGGACACATCAAGTAAAGTTCTGAACAACTTGAAGTTATGGTTCCGATTTTAAAAGAAATTTCCAAGGGAGAGGTATGTAAACAGGTGTGTCGTCATTGCAACGTTTTGGTCCATACTTGTAAATCCATAAACTTTCAGAGAAAAGAGTACCAAAGCGTGTTGTTTGAGCCGAAAGGATACTAGTAAGGTTCCATGGTGGCTCGTGGTTACCTTCCGAGCATAATCTGGATAATGCCGTAGCAGAGGAATTTGTCTTTAAATTGTATTTGTGTTCATATATTCGGCATTTTAAATTACGAAATGTGGAACCTATATACAGGGTGATCAGAATCGACCGCGAAATAAACAAACCGGACGATTCCTCGTGGAGAAAGAACTTTCGGCGCGTATATCTTTGGAATGCGACGTCCTATCGGACATTGGACAACGGTTTTCAGCTTGTTTCTAAACGAGGAATCGTCCGGTATGTTCATTGTACGGTCGATTCTGATCACCCTGAATACAGAGTCTCTTTCACTGGAGTCTATGGCCCTTAGTGGAATGGCGTAAACTCCGTGACGATAGTCCAAATTTATTATATCTCTGTCATTTCTCGGAAAGTTTATGGATTTACAAGTATGGACCAAAATGTTGCAATGACAACACACCTGTTCACATACCTCTCCCTTGGAAAATTCTTTTAAAGCCGGAGCCATAACTTCAAGTTGTTCAGAACTTTAATTGATGTGTCCACTGTATGTAATTCTGATTTTCTGACATGCGTAGTGTACTCGTATTATGGCGTCTTCATTCTGTATTTAAGTCTCCCAACTTTCATTTCTATTGTTCAGTGTGTATGACCTGATGAAGGGACCGACGCAGTCACCGAAAGATTTCGTCCCTTTTTGATGCTTTTAATGTGTTTTTTAACATCATTTTTTAAATATTAAAGAATGGTTTTATCTGAAAAATCGTGCATCAGACGGCTTATTCTGTGACTTCACTTAGCACGAAAACTTCACCACTTTACAGATCAGATCATATGCAGAGAATTTTAGGAAGGGAGTGTTTGATCTCAGGTCTTAAACAACCCTTAGAAATAGGAAGCTAGGCGATTTGGGCTAGAGTGCCCTATAGGAAAGTGACACGGAAGCGTGGTAGAAAGGGGGAGGAAGACGCCCTTATTTGCTACCGGGGGACACGGGGTCCTACGGCTTAACGTGCCCATCCGACGCACGGCGGATAGTTAGTGGTTCGAGCGTTCGAACCTGCGGTCTTTCCGTGGCAGTCACGAATTATGACCACTAGGCCATCCGCCTTAGAATAATAATCAGCTTTTATTTTCCAAATTTAAGGCTTGGAATTTTTTCAAAAGGACTTTATTTGTCCTCGATTCAAATTGCTAAATGTTCTACAATTGGCGGAAAATTCAACTGGGAAAGGAATTCCAGCTTTCACGTAACACAAATGAATGAACAGGCAAAGGGATTTGTTCTGGGAATCAAACGACCGCAAAACTCCAGGGAAAACGTAGACTTCAGCTTCGGAGTTTCTCATGTTTTCTGTTTTGTCAGCACTACTTCACCTCAAGTGACCAAGCAATGCAAAGAAAGATAAAAAATATAGGGTAAGGGGAAAAAAATTATGAAGAAGCCCCATCGCGCATCCCGTGGATTACCAACTCTGCACACAATCCGTCTTAAAACGAGCAGCTACACACGCCAGCCACCGAATTAGAAACCTTTGGGCAGATGTACGGAAACGCCACTTTCACAGCGTTTATTCAAAATAATACGTACGTGATCATGTGCCTCTCCACCTGATCTAGGCAACTCTTTAAGACTGTTGCTAGTCTGTAGTGTTGACCACAATGGTAAAACATAGGATCTACCGGAGTTGGATAAAGGGCTAATTGAGGGTGACCGTCTGGTTGGAGCGACGATTTTGAAAACTGAATGGTTTCACAAAAGTTGAGATATCTCGAGTCTTTCAGTGGAAAAATAACCCATATTGCTTGTCTAAAAGTCCTAACTGTGACACGACGACAATCTGTCAGGAACGACATCGCCATCGTCTGAGCATGCATGTACGGAGAAACAGGAGTTCTTGTGCCCAGCAATTGACCGCACCATTCAATGAAGGTTACTCAAAAGACGCATGTACTCATAGTGTATTAAATCCGTTTATTTTTGGGATGTAATAAGGACAAAGATTCGCCAAGATTTCGCACTCCACTAGGAGGCTTTTTCAAGGCAATGGTAGACACAAAATTGCAGGGAATTGGAACACGTAAAGAGCAAAGATGATTTTTGCAAATAACGAGGTTGACATCACGAGCATATTACACGAAATTTTTATCACGCAATTACACCGTGCGTCGCGATGTGTTTCCATCTTTTTAATAACGCATGCCAAACCCCTGGTTTGGCATGCGTTATTAAAAGATGCATTTGAGATGTGGAGCTATAGAAGAATGGAGAGAATAAGCTGGCTTGATTGAAAGACTAATGAGGAGGTCCTGGAGATAGTGGGAGAACCCAGAAATCTGATCAACATGTTAAAAAGAAGAAGAATGTTATGGATGGGACAAACATTGCGCCATGGAGGCCCGATTCTGAAAGTTTTGAAAGGGAAAATTCAAGGCAAGAGAGGAAGAGGACGGCCAAGGAATAAATAGATTTGTGGAACAATTACTCCAAGACACCAATACTAGGACATACTATGACTTGAAGAGAACAGCGGAGAATAGAGAGGAATGGAGAGACAGAAGTACATCTACTGAACAACCAGTCCTTGGACTGGGTAACCAAGAAGAAGAAGAAGTGACGCTGCTCTACCATAGCCATTTTGACATAGGACTACGTCTAACTTCGCGAAATATAATGAGGCTACTTATGGCCGACCGTCTGTGACAGAAATATGTCCCAATTGAAATCCTATTAGCGTTAAAAATATGTGCCGCACACTAATCATGTTAGCATATTCGTAAACAGCATGGAGTCCAATTTACGTACTGCGCAATACATCGTGTGACCGACGATCCCCTTGCTACAGCGCGCGGGTGGGTGATGCAATATTTTTGAATGTGCCGCCGCGTTTGACCCAGTCTATCTCGGCAACCGTGATCGCAACACGACTGTGCGTGGTATCGTTTTAAAGCTCTCGACGAGATCTATTCAAATATATGAAGAACATTTCGCAGTGGTTTAAACTGAACATTTAAAAAATCCTTTTCTTGTGAACCGGTGAACACTTTTGACAATATCGTGGTTTATCTGGAAAACCGTGAGTACAAAACGACTGTGCGTGGTATCGTTTGGACAAGACCTATTCAAATATATAAATAATATATCGCAGCGGTTTAAACTAAAATAAAAAAATATGTTTTCGTGTCAACGGGCTAACATTTTCGACAATGCAGCGGAATTCACAGAATGAACGCAAGCAAAAGTGGAGAAAATCAAAACGAGAGGCAAGAGCAAGTGATGAGGTATGTAAGAAGTCCAAGAAGACAGAGCATCACGTTGGTTAATTCGTGTAACGATATCTGCTTTGTGTTCGCTATGTATCAAGCATTATTTGCAAAAATTGTGTAAGCTACTTTTCATATCATAGACTTGTGTTGGCTATAACAAATAAAATAAACGTTTTGGAACCATACTTGTCTAGCTCATTTCAACTCTCCGATCTGCAAGTCGTAGTCCTACGTTCCTAACTGACTGCTCAATCAGAACTGAGCCTACCTGTATTTTTTTTCTTGTAACTGGTCTATAGACTATAAATAATCCCTCTGATACTCGCATCTTAAATTCCGTGCAGTGTTTCTCTAAGCGGTGTAAGTGTATTTTCTTTTTTGGCTAAATTTTTAGAATCTCTAAAAATCTGCTTTGAAATAATTTCTTCGCGTCGCAAAGGATTCAGAAGACGTGCTTATTAACACCCGAAAACTCGGTGTCAACTTTCTTGTTTTTACCTTCCATGATTAGTTCTCCATGAAAAGAGGGCAAGTGCTTGTGCTTCTATTCCTTTGTCTGGCGTAATGGAATGAATGGATAAGGTGTCTTTCATTTTTAAATCTTGAGTTAAAGTGGCCGCACTCAACTTGTGAGAATATTCGACCTCGTTAGTGATTTAAAAAGCATTAGTCTTCTGTTTTTCAGGTTTCAGTAATTGCTTTGTTATTTTTACTGGTTTGCAGTAGCGCACGGCATTTTTAATGCCTTGAAAACTCGTACAGGATTCATTTCTCCAGACTCGTATGCTTCTTGAATAAAACTAACAAGATTCGGTCACAGACTTCTTGCATCTTTTCTTCTTACTTGTGCCTCTAAGTTACCAGACGTCTTCTGGTGGCAGACGTTTTTTTTTTTGTTTTTTTTGGAATGTAACTGTAATCCTTAGGACACAGAAAGATACGCATGCGCCGAACCGTCTGGCTACATAATTTTGTAAACGATTTTGTATCTTTGAAATAGGGTTGAACAGCAACATGTCTTGCTTGAATAAACAAAGACATCGCTCTTTCCACGTTTTAGCAACACACAACAACCGAAAAATTGTTATTCAGTCACCGCCGGGGAATTGAACCCCGGATATCTCGATATCTAGCCGAGCGCGTTAGCCTCACACCACGGTGGCCAACATTCCACGTCGCTATGTGTGATTTTCTCTCAGCTTCTGACATCATAAATCCGTAAGATGGGCTCAGCTACTGAGATGTCTCCATCTGGTGGGTATTAACGGCACTGGCTATATATTAATTATAGCAGTTTAATCCAAAGGGCGAGATCCAATGTGAAAATCCTCCAAATACGTGGCTTCGGTGAATAACAAAGACATCGAAGCTGACAGAAAAACACACATAGCGCCGTGGATTGTTGTCCACCGTGGTATAAGGCTAACACTCTCGGTTAGATATCGAGAGATCCGGGATTCAATTCACCGGCGGTGACCGAATAACAATTTTTCGGCTGCTGTGTGTTGCTAAAACGTGGAAACAGCGATGTCTGTTTATTCACTGGTATTTGGAGGATTTTCACTTTGGATCTTGCCCTTTGGATTTAACTGCTATAATTAATATATAGCCCGTGCCGTTAATGCCCACCAGATGGAGACGTCTCAGTAGCTGAGGCCATCTTACGGATTTATGATGTCAGAAGCTGACAATAAAACACGCATAGCGCGGTGGATTGTTGGCCACCGTGGTGTAAGGCTAACGCGCTCGGCTAGATATCGAGAAATCCGGGATTCCATTCCCCATCGGTGACCGAATAACAATTTTTCGGTTGCTGTAAGTTGCTAAAACGTAGAAAGAGTGATGTCTCTGTTTATTCACTGACGCCACGTATTTGGAGGATTTTCACTATGTCTTGCTTGTTAGTACAATCAGGTTTTTGATCAAAAATGGCTAACAGAGGTCCGGTTTTTTAAAGGCTGTGGAATTTTGTGTCAGCAGCTTTTTTCAGTTTAATACTTTTCGGAAAGGGTAGCCACACCACCAAGCTAAATTCGCTGTGGACCAACGTATTCTTTTGAGCACGTCTTTTGTAAAAAAGATCGTACGTATGTTATCGGTTTGTCCGTCCGTCTGTAGACACCATATCTCTGCAACTATTAGTCTGATTTGAAAAATTCCTTTTGCGTTGCGAAGCTTGAAATATGCGAATGATGATCCTTCATCTCGTTTTTTTTTACGATGTACAATTTCGCCGCTAGAGGGCGTAAATTCCGATGATGTCGAATTCAAAATACATTTTATTCCATATATTTGCTCCTAAACATCCGATTGAAGAAATTATTTTATCTTTCGATTCCTTTTATGTCGAAGACTATTTTAGGTTTAGTTACTTGTTCAAGTTACGTATCAATTTTCCGCCAGGGGGCGTAAAAGTAAATTACGTTTTCTCGATATTTCCTTTTCAAAAACTCCGATTTGAAAAAAAAAATTCTTCAGAGGGAACAGCTCCTGGTGGAAAATCTTTTGCATATAATTTCTAACTTTTCGTAAAAACTATTTTGGCCACCAGGGGACGTAAGTGTTAATTTTTGCTTCTGATGTATTTGCCATAAAATCTGGGCTTCTAAAATCTCGATTGAAAAAATTATTTCTTGGACCGATGCCACGCACGTCGATAAACCTATTCGGAATATTTTCTTCTTAAAAGATTGCATGGTTCCTACGCCAGGGGGCGGATATGTACATCTTATTTTTGTTAATACCTCTACTTCTAAAAGTCCAATTTGAAAAATTCATTCTTTGTTGGATAGTGTTTCCGATGCGAAATGTTTTTCATACAAATTTAGAATTTTTCAATAAATCATAGACTTTACGCTTGGGGCCCAAATGTAAATTGCATTTTCTGCGTTGTTTCTGGTTCTAAAACTCCGATTTGAAAAGTTATTCCTGTATCGCAAACAGCTCCTGATGGGAAATTTTTTTTTCATATAATTTATAATATTTGGTAAAGAACGGTTTGGCCACCAGGGGGCATAAGTGTTACTTTTCTGCTTCTGATGTATTTGCAGAAAAATCTGAGCTCTTGAAAACTCGATTAAATTTTTTTTTCCTGGACCGATACCGCTCACATCGAAAACCTTTTTAGGAATACTTTCTTCCTAAAATAATGCATGTTTTTCCCACCAGGGGGCGTAGATGCAAATCTTATATTTCTCCATATCTCTGCTTCGAAGAGTCCGATTTGAAAAATTCTTTCTTTGTTGGAGAGCGTTTCCGCTACGAAATGTTTCTCATATAAATTACAATTTTTCTTAACGCACAAGTCTCCAACCAGAGGGCATAAGCTCACAATTCCGTTTACAGCAATATCTGCGGGATTAAAAACCCGATTGAAAAACTTCTCTATTTCGTCAAATGCTATTGTTTTCCATACTGGTTCCATTGACTTTCAATAGCTTTGATAAATTTAATTTGCGTCAGAACGGTTTTAAAAGACGTGCTCATTACACCCGAAAATTCGGTGTCATCTTTCTTGTTTTTTATTAACGTAACATACGATTTCGTTTTTGGAAACACATGTGCCTTCACAAATGAAAAAAAAATAATAATAATAACGTCTCACCAACCTAATAGTTTGACCGATCGAACTCAAAGCTATTTCAGTTAAAATCAAAACCACCAGACAAATTACCTAAATGCCAGAAGTAACTCAAAACTGTAAAAATCATATAATTAGACACATATTTCAAATATACACAAAATTGTTAATCCAAAATAATTAATGCTAATTTCGCCTTGTCTGTACAGTGTCCTACGGGAAATAAACATACGGTTTCCAACACTAAGTATCGTTAATTTAAAAAAAACTCGGGGTAGGTAGTGTTGGGGTCACTACCGCTGGGTCTTTTTTTTTTTTTTTTTTTTTTGGCGGAAAACGTCTTACCCAGGCGGTGTTGTCGGGACCAGGTGTTTGTAGGGTTGGTAAGAAAAAAATGAGTGCAACGAACTTGCATGTCTTTTATTTTATTTACTTCTCCCAATGCTGACTAATTTGTAAAATTGTGTTGAAGACTGGACAATGGTACGAGTAGTATGATATGTAAGACTTACATGCTGCACTTATATCTCTAGAGAACGTTCAGTTTATCGTGGTATTCTTAAAAGTGGTGAAGTCAGTTGGATCCGTGGCCAACACCAATCTGAACTTGTCGTTCAGAAACTGTTTCAGACGATCGGTCAACGCCTCAATGTTAAAGTCCCCGGTGAGCAGAAGCGGTATGCTGGGATCGCAGGGCCAGTCGTTAACTATTTTTCTGACATGCTCTGTGTAGTAAAGCATTAGTTGAAAGAGAAACATCTCGATGTAGTTGAGTGGTGCCTGTGGATGAATATAGACTGACACTAGAACGAATTTGAATTGGTTAGGTATCTCAACTTCCACTAGTACGCCTTCGCCGACATGAATATCCTTTAGACAATTGAATCCAGAATATTTGCGTATTGGCCGTCGTGGAACGGGTCGACATGAGCCCTGTACGTTTTCTGATTCTTGAAGACTGCCGTGCCACCGTAGAGTCCACTACGCTTCTTCTTGCCAGTGCCACGACTCGTACTGGGCTGTTGGTGGTCGTCATCGCCGTGTCTGTCGCGCTCTTTGGACTCAATATGTTTGAAGCCGGGTATGTCGAAGGTTTTGTTTTTATCCATCCAAGTCCCCGTGACTGCCAAGTAGTCGGAGCGTGATACGTGAAGCCGTTACTCTTACTCAACGTTGACACCTTTCCTTGCTTTACTGATGTCCAGCAGTTTGAGCCCAACATAAACTGTTGAACATCTTCATCTGTGAATTCCTGTTTTACGAATTGCAACATAGATGCATTGGGCCGTTTTAAATCATTTTGGAACCATATGCGATCACAAACTCCACAAACAAAACCAAACTTGTTACCATAGAACACCTTTTCAAAGTGCTTCGTCGCCTGACCCCAATGGGTTATAAATGCTAAATTTCGATTCTCAAACGTCTCATCTGCTTGTATTTCGTCGCATTCCATCGGTTATATCTCACTGTCGACATCCATTGCCTGTGAACTGGCGTTAGGCGTTGCGGCGTTTGCGCGACTGGTACTCGCCTCAACTTGTCGATGCTGCCTCATCCTTCACATTCGTTCTGCTGCTGCCATAGGGGTCTTTTTGGATTCCTCATTTGTTCTTCTTTCACTTTGTAAGTGTTTACGATAGGCATTTACCTTCTTGTTTTGAAGATATTTCGACATTTTTGAAATTTTAAAGAAAATTTGTCCAAGTTCAACAATTTTTCACTCTATATTTTTCAAGTTCTTTCACTATTGTCCCAATGAGTGTTTTATTTTATAGTATTCGTCGAGATCTGTTAAACGACACCTTACACAAAGTCCTACGCGTACGCGTTCCCGAGCTATACTAATTTTGCCGCGCGGCGAACCGGTAATTTTCCACTCCAACTTGGCAACCATCTTGTGGCGGCGTGTGACGTCACGCGCTCAAGGCTAATGTCGCGTGACATTTTTTCATCCTTGCTCGTTTAAACCGTGTATTGCTTATTTCGATATACGTTATAGTTTTAATGTTCTTAAGATTTGCCTGGTATACACAAAATCGAAACATCGACTTTCGCATAGTTCCCCCCCCCCCCATACCGGACCCGCGGGGTAAGACGTTTTCCATCAAAAATATATACAGGGTGTTTCACGAAAAGTATCCGAAAGGAAAAGGAAAGTAACGATTTGTCGTGGCAGTAAAGTGAAGAATGCAAAATACGCACCAAACAGAGAACAATTCAGCTATGCGCACCCCCACCCCGAAACGCATAATTTCCGAAAAATACGAAAATGAAATATTTATACGCCCCCCATCCCCCCTCCTACAGAAACCAAAGCCAATTAGTAAAAAACGCGTCGCGAATCAAGGGGAAGGAAATTTACCCGAACGCTTTAGAGGAAATATTTTGCTGAGATATCGATAGTTGAAATTCCGGAAATAAGCCAGCTTACCTGCAGTGAACATGTACAGTGTTAACATCCGCCAATAGTACAAATAGAAGACATCTGCAAATATATTTATAAAAAAGGACAACCGACATGTTCTGTTCAGACATAAGAGGCGTTCGATGTGATTCTGAGACAGACACTGCACATGCTGTGCATTACATTTGACAATGCGCATGTTATGCTGCACATGTTCACTGCAGGTAAGCTGGGCATATTCAATCTGCAAGCTTGCTTGTTGAAAAACACAGTAAATACAACCTTCCTCTTTATATAGCTTTTATAGATTTTAAAAGAGCTTTTGATTGTATAAAAACACCATCAATAATAGAAGCTCTTAAGAGATTATGGCATCGAAAA
The DNA here is from genome assembly GCA_039090855.1 of Macrothele yani. Taxonomy (NCBI): domain Eukaryota; kingdom Metazoa; phylum Arthropoda; class Arachnida; order Araneae; family Macrothelidae; genus Macrothele; species Macrothele yani. The sequence goes on from CM076996.1 coordinate 126,364,208, forward strand.
ACAATACACTATATTGGCAAAAGTCACCAGACACCTAGAAGAGAAACACAACATAGCATTTATTGACATACATTAATACGGTCTCGGTCCCCCTTTGGCCTTAATGCATGCACTGACCCTTCGAGACATGCTTTCGACAAGGTTTTGGAACAGAGCGATAGGTATGCGCTTCCATTCAGTACATAATGCTGCCGTTAACTGTTGCTTAGTAGTAGGCCTTGGTTCCAAACTTCTAATGCGGTGCTCTATTTCATCCTATAGGTACTCTATGGGATTAAGATCAGGGCTCTATGCTGGCCAGTCCACACACGATGCGGAATTATCGTCAAACCACGCCGTAACAGTCCTTGCTTTATGGCTCGGTGCATTATCCTGCTAGTACCAACAAGGCTCGGTTCCATAGTATTGCCACAGAGTTGGTAGGGCATAATTGTCCAGAATATCGAGGTAGACGTGCTGGTTAACAGGCTTGTCCACGATAACCAATGGGCCGGGACCATACCACGAAAAGCACTCCCACACGAGTGCACAGCCAGTTCCAAACTTGACCGTAGGAACAGTACAGTAAGGTAAATAGCGTTCCCCCGGCTGCTTCCATACCCACGCACGGCCACCAGACTAACAGATCGTGTATCTGGATTCATCAGTCCATAGGACCCGTTTCCATTGATCTACGGTCCACGATAAATCTTCTTTACACCATGCTAAACGACGAGTAGCATTCCGAGTAACCCATGGAATGAAGCAACCACGGTAACCCATGGAATGAAGCAACCACGGTAACCCATGGAATGAAGCAACCACGGTAACCCATGGAATGAAGTTATCTGCGAATGGTACGTGTACATACCGAGGTTCCAGCATTTTTACTCACCTGTACCCTAAGGTCTTGTACAGTACGCCGTCAATTAGCTGTTACGACTCTCCTAAGGCTTCGACATCCTCTATCACTGATTTTCTTTTGTCCGCGATATTTTCACTCAACTTCACTGTGCGATATGATCGAGGTCAGCTGCAGGCTCGTTTTTATACCGTTTGCAGATGCACCGCGCATCTTAGTGTATGTTGGTGTAATAAAATATATTTACGGAAATCCTACAGCAAATATCATTCTCAATGAAATAAGCGAAAAATTTAATATTAATCACGGAATAAGGCAAATAGACACCATTTCTCCTATACTCTTCACGTTAATACTGGAATATATGATGCCTAATTTAGAATGGACCAATAAAGGAGTCAACATCAATGGACGTAAACTGAATAACCTACGATTTGCTGATTGCATTTTGATGACAAACAATATGGAAGATTTAAAAGACACGACAGAAGATTTAGTAACTAAATCAACAGAAATTGGATTAAACATTAACTCTGAAAAAAATAATAATAATAATAACGAACCGAAAAGGATACGATGAAAGAGACAATATTATTAAGATAAACAATAAAGAAACTGAAATAGTAGATGAGTATGTACACTTGGGAAAATTTATAACAATGAAGAAGCAGGCAGTCATGGAACAAGTGAAAAAAAATAGCAATGGGATGGTCAGCTTTTGGAAAATTGAAGAGATTTTTGAATAGTAAAATAAAGCCTGAGAATAGAGCAAAACTCTTCAACCAATATGTATTGCTTGTTATTATACACGGTCGAATCACATTCCCCCTGCTAATATCCAGGTATCAGCCGTGTGCATTGGAGGGTGCGTGGTGGAGGATCCATAGAGCGAACAACACGATCCAGATGGACCCACTGATGCTCAATTGGGTTTTAGTTTAGGAAATTAGGGGGCCAGGGAAGTACTTTGAAGTCTTCATCGTGCGCTTCCAACAATTCTCGGAAATTTCTAGCTGTGTGACACGTCGCATTGTCGTGCTTGAATATCCCATCCGCCCCAGGAAGACAATCAGCATGTATGGGTGTACGTGGTCTGCCAAGATGGATTCATAACGAATTCGGTCCATAGTGCCTTCCACAGGTATGAGTAGACCCAGAGAATGGCACGAAAGCATACCCCAGATCATAACGCTGGCCCCATCCGCTTGTGTTCTTCCAGCAATGGTTGAAGAGTGTTTGTTCTCCGATGTTTCTCGCCTTATACGCCAACGTCCGTCCGTTCGATGAAGCAGAAAACGTGACTCATCGAAGAAGGCAATCCTTTGCCAATCAAGGAAGTTCCAATTCCAATACTGCCGTGCAAATGTAAGCCTTTTCTGCCGATGCACCTTCGTTAGCATAGGTGCAGTGACCATCCGGCTGCATCGGAGCCCCATACACAACAGGCTTCGCTGAACTGTCGTTTTAGACACACTTCGGGTAGCCTCCTGGTTTATTCAGCCAGTGAGTTGCTCCACTGTAGTGTTTCGATTGGCCCTCACGCACCTTCGAAGCCGACGTTCACCTCTAACATCAATGGCACGTGGTGTTCTGCACTTTTCCCGTCGCTTATTCGCAATGGTGCCATTTCACCAATAACGATACATTTTAACCACAGCAGCACGCGAATAGTTCACAAACTGCGCTGTTTCAGAAATACTGCCACCCTTGGCCCGAAAGCCGATAATCATCTCTTTTTGCAAATCTGACAAATCGCTCCTTTTATCCATGACAGCAAGGACTGATATGTTTTCAGAATGCTTACAGCACACTTTATTTTACCCTCCAAGCCAACTCACGACACGTGCCTTCATTCATTGGTTACGCGCTGTTGACGTCAAAAGTAGGAAGTGGTAACAATAATGTGACTCGACTGTGTATATGGAACAGAAACATTGCCAATCAAAAAAGAAATAACAGACAAAGTGCAAAAAAAAAACCCAATAAAAACAGAAAGAAGAATGGAAAGATGTCTGTTGAACATAAGACTCAAAGGTAAAATCAAAAATGAAGAAGTAAGAGCTAATACAAAATTTTTAGATATTGGAGAAAACATGCTTCGGAACAAATGGAAATGGGCTGGACACATTACAAGGCTGAAGGACAATAGATAGACAGAAGTTGTACCGGAGTGGCGGCTATATGAAGGTAAAAGATCAGTTGGAAGACCTTAAAGAAGATGGTCAGATGATATAAGGAAAACAATTGGAATTCTTTGGCACCAACAAGCTCAGGATAGAACTACACAAGTGTATATGGAAAGAATTGGGTGATACCCATTGCCAGAAGTGGCTAAAAAAAGGGTTAAAAGAAAGAAAAAGAAGCTGGCATACGTCCACGGGTAAATCTCTTTCACCCTAATTCGGCACGGCGCATTTTTTACGCTTTCCAATCGTAGGTTGAAGAAGCGTATATGCTCTAGCTTTGTCCGTCCGTCCGTCAGTCCGCACGATAACTCGCGTAAAAATGGTTCGATTTCGATGAAATTTTAGTATGTGGTAGGGGACGACCTGGAGACGAACCCTATTGAAAATGGGGATAATGGGGTCAAAGGTCACGACATAGGAGTGGGATCCATTCCATTGCCCTTAGCGTCATAACTTGCGTAAAAATGGTTCGGTTTCGATGAAATTTTAGTATATGGTAGGAGTCAAAGGTCAGGACATAAGATCGGGATCCATTCCATCGCCCTTATGCGTTATAACTTACGTAAAAATGCTTCTATTGCAACAAAACTTTAGTATGTTGTTCCGGAGGTAGCCTATACTGAACCGGTTCTGTTGAATATCATCGAAATTGGGTCAAAGGTCAGGGCACAGGAGCGAAATTTATTCCACAGCCATTATCCTCATAACTTGAATAATAATAACTTGAGTAATGATTTCTGACATGTTGGAAAGCGTATCATAATCAATACATTGCATGATTTTACTAACTTGTTTACTAATTGATTTTGGTTTCCGTGGGGGGCCGTATGAATATTTAATTCTTGTATTTTTCGGAAATTATCCATTCCGGGGGTGTGCATAGGTAAATTGTTCTCTATTTGCTGCGTATTTTGCATTTTTTACTTTACTGCCACGACCAACCATTACTTTCCTAATCCTTCCGGACACTTCGTGAAACATCCTGTTTGCGTTAGGTCAGAATTTATAGTTTACCTTTCTTAGCGAGAATGGCTATAGAAACGGCTAACAGAAATGAATGGGCAAATGAATTTGTGAATTATTTTGGAGGGAACGATTCAAACAAACATTTGCAGAAATGAAAGGACTAATTACTTAATTGTTAGAAATTCTTTCCTAATTTAATTCTAACGATATATAACATTTCTGACTGACCATGGGTTTGTGAAAAGCTGCGAAATACGGAAAATAATAGAAAAATGAATTCCATTTTCCTTGCGCCTTCCACAAATAAAAAGAGAAAAAGAAGAAGAAAAATTTAAAATGTGCATTTCACCCAACTAATCCGCTCACGCTCGGAAAAGGCTTCTCTGTGACCTCATCCCACTGTTGCCTTTTTACCTTTCTTTATCCCCTTCACCGTGCTTCTGCTTTTTGTTACAGACTAATGAGACAGTGAGAGAGAGAGAGAGAGAGAGAGAGGTGGGGGCAGACAATGCCCTGAGGGGGAAGAGATAGGGACGTAAGAGAACCGAATAATTCGTTAGGTCAAAGACCCTAGTATGGCTCATTTCTAGGGTAGCGTTCTGTTTTCTGAAGAACCATAGGATACAGCCGCATTGACACCTCTGCAACAGGTGACTTCAACGCAGTGTTTCCATTCTACTGATTTATCAGTAAATCTACTGATTTTGACTCCAGTCTACTGATAGAGTTTCGTAATCTTTTGGGTTTGTTTTTTCTGTTTTAAGACTACCAACACACTCAGGTACATGCTGTCTGAAGATGTTTGCATTCTTTCGGTACTCACCTGTCGACGATACGAACCGCAGAACTGGTCTGAAGAGAAAATTCTGCCGAAGACTAAAATTATTCAACACTTGCTTCCTATTATATATTTTTTTAATTCATGCTGGTTGCCATGTAATACTTTTTTGTTCTAGATAACTAATTAGTCTGTTATACAAAGATTTTTCTTAATTTTGTTAAAACGCAGAATATTAGGAAAACGTCTATAGGGAGCAATTTGGTTTAACGATATTTTTTTAGTATAGCACTTATTTTGCGTACTTTGGGAACATCTGGGTGTCGTTTAGTAAAACGTAAGCATATAACTCTTTGTTTTTGGGAACACAACAGAGCAGATCGATTCAACTGTGACTGCATTAAAAAGCAAATACCATAATTATTGGCATCAACATTAATTTTAATGATGAGCATTATTTTATAAAGCTCATCATCATTAATACCATATAACAAGTTAGTAAAATCATGCAATGCATTGATTATGATACGCTTTTCAACATACCCGGAATCATTACTCAACTTATTACTCAAGTTATGAGGATAATGGCTGTGGAATAAATCTTGCTCCTGGGCCCTAACCTTTGATCCCACTTCGATGATATTAAACAGAATTGGTTTAGTATACCTCCGGTGCAACACACTAAAGTTCTGTCGCAGTATTTTTTAGTCAAGTAATGAGGATAATGGCTGTGGAATAAACCTCACTCCTGTGCCCTAACCTTTGACCCCATTTCGATTACATTAAACAGAATTGGTTCAGTATACTTCCGAAACAACATAGTAAAGCTTTGTCGCAATCGAAGCATTTTAGTCAAGTTATGAGGATGATGGCTGTGGAATAAATCTCGTTCCTGTGCCCTGACCTTTGACTCCATTTTGATGTTATCAAACAGAACTGGTTCAGTATACCTCCGGAACAACATACTAAAGTTTTGTCCTAATAGAAGCATTTTAGTCAGGTTATGAGGATAATGGCTATGGAATAAATCTTGCTCCTACTTAAATTTCATCGAAATCGAATTGTTGTTACGCGAGTTATCGTGCGGACAGGCAGACAGACGGACAAAGCTGGAGCATATACGCTTCTTCAACCTACGGTTGGAAAGCGTAAATAATGAGACTCAAGATTGTATTGGTTTCAATTTTATTCCGGTGTGAGTTTGTGGAATACTGGTATTATTTGAACTACCAGGATAATTTAGTGCTGTTTCGTATGGGATAATTTCTGTCCAATACTGCATTACAGTTGTAAGGTGGTAAGGTGGTGCATATTTCATGCAAAAAAATCGAATCTACTCATTTCTTCTGAGCTCTGGTCTATTGATTTCAGGCAAAAGTCTCAGACAACACTGGTTCAAAGAAGAAGAAAAAACTGAGATTTTTCAGATACTTGTTCTTATAAACATTTAAAAAAATAATTAACCGTTTCAGGAGTAAAACTTTCATTTAGAATGTCCCGAAATCAGTGAGTAATCGACATTTCTCTTGGAAAACATCAACATTCTTACTATCTACGTAAATCATACGCAAACATCAATATGCAGTAGTGTCATTGCAAAGGCCACGAGACAAGCCAGTTTTGCTCATTACAGTTCTTATTAGGCAACGTAAAAGCATGAATATGATAAAACACATTTGTGCTATGATGTAGCATTAAAAAAGAATATATATGTAACAAGTTCATGAATAAACAAAGCACACAACAAATGCATAAAAGTAACAAAGAAGTCAACAAGTGTGTTTCACGTCTTCATATTTTACAAATAATTTGGGAAATCTCTGAGACTGCTTTTGATGAGGAATTGAAAAAGGATAAATTAAAATACTTTTAATTTTTCCTGTTTCTTTTCTACTATGCGTCATTTTGTCACAGTTATTAAATTGAACACCTTACTGCTATACTTTCAGTTTTAAGTAATTGAACTGTATTCTGCTGAGTGAGTGTGTGCATACGTTCTACAAATAAAGGAGAAGAACACAACAAATAACGTACCTAGGATTTCGCATAATTGCCATCATCCTGTATGACCTCTTGCCATCTGTCTATGAATAGATGACGGAAAACCTCCTGTGTTTTAGAGTAAAAAAAGTCATGTAATACCGGTTTTATGTCGTCCACATCATCGAAGGTTTGCAGAGCGAAGGCGTTCTGTAATGATCGAAAAAGATAGTAGTCCGTAGGTGCCAGATCAGGGGAATACGCCGGGTGAGGTAACACTTCCCAACCAAAGTCCAATAATTTTTGTCAAGTGATTAAAGCAACATGCGGTCTGGCGTTATCATGATGAAGGATCACGCCTTTGCGATTGACGAGTGTAGGCCACTTCGATGTCAGTTGTTCTCGCAATCTGTGCAACTGTTGGCCGTAGAGTTCAGCATTTATCGTTCGGTTAGGGGCCAACACCTCCCAGTGGATTATTCCCTAGACATCCCACCAAACACTCAAAAAACCTATTTTGGGATGCAGTCCTTCTTTTGAGGTCGATGGAGCAGGATCCGCACCTTGGCATACAATCCGTCGACGCTTTACATTACAGTATAGTACCCATTTCTCATGAACCGTTACAATTCGTCCTAAAAACGGTTCATTTCTGTGAAGAGAAAGCAAAGAAACACAGGTACGGATTCTCTCTTCTCGTTGCTTTGCAGAAAGCTGGTGCCGAACCCAGTTATCGAACTTGGTGATGAACCCAAGCGCATGAATCCATCTTTCGACTGCTGTTCTGTGTTCCAACTACGTTTCCTCTAATTCCTGAACGGTTGGATGTGGGTCATTTGTTATGGCTTGGTCCACATTCTCATCAGAAACCACGGATGGACATCCATGGTGGATCTTTACAGCTTCTGTCTCCGTCCCGGAATTTCCGAAACCAACAGCGACATGTACTATCATCAACTGCATCCTCCCCATGCACTTGACAGATATTGCGGCAAGCCGCGGCTGCAATACTGATCTTTATCGAACTCTTACAGTAAACAATGTCTAATGTGCTCCTCATCGCATGCCATGTTACACCGTCCGTGATTTCCGTTACGAATAACTTACTCGGACAAGCCTAATGTCTCTATATGCTCTACTGCTCCACGCTTAATTGGCCGAAAATTCGGCATCGCAGCGTCATCTGTGACGTTACTACTCCGATCGCAATTTGCATCTATTACAAAAACGGGTAGAACTTTCGCACAAACCCAACAGAACGCGATGTTCATAGAAGTAGTTGTTTTCTCCACAAGAAAATCAGGATATATTATGTCTCGATTCCTGATTTCGTCACAATATATACTGACATGTATTTACTTCATTTCTTCACCACCGCAGTCCCTCGGAATGTATGGGTGCTTACGCAAGTTTGAAAATATTTGCATCTCTTTAGGTGTCTCACGGACAAAAAATCCACAACGATTGTTTTAGGCTACCGCCCGATTTTGCAATCATATATACACTATATTGGCAAAAGTCACCGGACACCCCTTCAAAAACAAATGAACGGTTCCGCTGCGTCGTTAAGATGCGCGATACAGCTGCAAACGGTATAAACTATCAGGTTGAGTGAAAATGTCGCGGCGGGAGAGAACTGACTTTGAGAAAGGAAAGATTGTTGGGCGTTATATTAGTGGGTTGTCCATCAGAGGAACCAAGAGGCGTTTAAACATACCCAAGTCAACTGTTTTGGACGTACTGAATAAGTGGAAAACACATGGCGTGCCTGAAGCAGCAGACCAAAGAAATTCAGTGATAGAGGACGTCCAAGCCTTAGGAGAGCCGTTACAGCTAATCGACGGAGTACTGCACAAGACTTCAGCGTACAGGTGAGTAAAAATGCTGGAACCTTGGTATGTACACGCACCATTCACAGAGAACTTCATTTCATGGGTTACTGTGGTCGAGCGGCAGCTCATAAGCCTTTCATCTCCACTCGGAGTGCTACTCGTCTTTTAGCATGGTGTAAAGAACATTTATCGTGGACCGTAGATCAATGGAAACGGATCCTATGGACTGATGAATCCAGATACACGATCCAGCAGTCTGATGGCTGTGTGTGGGTATGGCGGTAGCTGGGGGAACGCTGTTTACCACAGTGTACTGTTTCTACGGTCAAGTTTGGAGCTGGCAGTGTACTCGTGTGGGGGTGTTTTACGTGGTATGATCCCGGCCGATTGGTTATCGTGGTCAAACCTGTTAACGAGCACATCTACTTCGATATTCTGGTCAATTATGCCTTACCATTTCTGTGGCAATATTATGGAACCGAGGCTTGTTGGTACAAGCAGGATAATGCACCGAGCCATAAAGCAAGGACTGTTACGGCCTGGTTCGACGATAATTCCGTATTGTGTGTGGACTGGCCAGCACAGAGCCCTAATCGTAATCCCATAGAGCACCTATAGGATGAATTAGAGCACCGCGTAAGAAGTTTGAAACCAAGGGCCTACTACTAAGCAACAGTTAACGGCAGCATTATGTACGAAATTGAAGCACTTACCTATTGCTGTGTTCCAAAACCTTGTCGAAAGCATGTCTCGAAGGATCAGTGCATGCATTAAAGCTAAAGGTGGACCGACACCGTACTAATGTATGTCAATAAATGCTATGTTGTGTTTCTCTTCTAGGTGTCCGGTGACTTTTGTCAATATAGTGTATTTATGGAATTTATTTCATTTTCCCCATTACAGGCCCTGGGACCTTCATAGTGCCTACTCGATCTCCCAAACGTCCACCTCTCTTTGAGGTTTAAATGTCACGATTGAATGAGGTTTATCCCAAGCTACGAGAAAGGGACATACAAAACACCCCGTCCGTGCCTTATTCGCACTCCAATTGGGGCCAGACTCCTATAAGAAAGTCATAACCACTCGACGCGCCAGGGGAAGATGAAAACCAACGTTTTTAGCAAAGGCAATCTTGTACTACTGAACACCCCAAATAAACAAACGATGATGCCTCATCATTAGTTTTCAGATATCGCATGGGACATTATGTACGTTTGACAGAGAAAAAAGTGAACTACATAAAAACATGCACACATCTTTATTTGAAGAATTTATTCAGCGCGTGATACGGCGTCTCTGATGTGAGGTCAACTGTTAGGTGCACAGATAAGTTTTAAAGCGTTTTTTGTGTGACGTATACCACTAATTTACATATTCCACATTCCCCCGCGATGTTGGCACGTGACCGTAACTGGTTCAGAGTATAAAATGTGACACAAAAGTTGCATTTATATTCTGGACCAGTTACGGTCACATGACAACATCGCGGGGAATGTGGGATATGGACAAATTCATGGACATTCCACTGGGGGGCGTTATGGTAAACTGCGTTCCCCTGATATCTCTGTTTCTAAAATTCCAATTTGAAAAATTCTTTCTTCACCGGATACAGCTCCTGATGGGAAATATTTTGCATGTAATTTATAATGTTTGGTAAAAAAATGGTGTGGCCACCAGGGGGCGTTGATGTATATCTTATTTTTGTCATATCTCTACTTCTAAGAGCCCGATTTGGAAAATTCCTTCTTTGTTGGATATCGTTTCCGTTTAAATTTTGCAATTATATGTTTTTCATATAATTGCAAAATTTTCAAGTAACACATAGGCTTTCCGCTATGGGGCGTTAAGGTAAATTGCTTTTTCCCCGATATTTCTGCTTCTAAAACTCCGATTTGAAAATTTCTTCCTGTATCGCATACAGCTCTTGATGGGAAATGCTTTTTCATATAATTTCGAATATTTGGTAAAGAATGGTTTGGCCACCAGGGGGCATAAGTGTTAGTTTCTGCTTCTGATTTATTTGGAGCAAAATCTGAGCTTCTGAAAACTCGATTGAAAAAATTCTTCCCTGGGGCGATACCGCTCACATGGAAAAATATTTTTGAGAATCCTTTTTCCCGCCAGGGGGCCTAGATGCATACCTTATATTTGTCGATATAACTGCTTCTAAGAGTCCGATTTGGAAAATTCTTTCTTTGTTGGAGAACGTTTTCGCTGTTAAATGTTTCTCATATAATTTGAAATTTTTCTTAACGCACAAGTCTGCAACCAGAGGGCGTAAGTTCACGATTCCGTTTATAGCAGTATCTGCGGGATTAAAAACCCGATTGGAAAACTTTCTTCGGTCAGATACCACTGTTTTCCATACCGGTTCCATTGACTTTGAATAGCTTTGATAATTTTAATTTGCGTCAGAACGGATTCAAATGATGTGCTTATTACACCCTAAAATTCGGTGTCATCTTTCTTGTTTGAAATTCATTATGGTCTATCTGAAAGCAAATGAATGCAGCACGTAATTGTATTACTGTAGAAACAAAAACTTTAACAAATGAAAATTAGACTAACGTCGTTGCTGTTAAAGCCTTTAATAAAGATTAAATTTAATAGTAATAAAAACTTTGACAAGTTCATAATGGCATAATAAACAATAGTTTAGTTATTATGGCCAAAGTTCAATCTATATTGATATTAAAGAACAGAACACATATTCCATATAGCGAATTTTCTATATAACGAATATTTCAACCGTTTCCGCGGGACTTCGTTAAATAGAGATCCCGCTGGATTATTTTCGAATTACCAGAAAGGCTTCGGTGTTGTGTATGTTATATATACAGGGTGATTGTAAACTCCTTCAACAAAACAAGAGGGGTGATAGTACACATCAAGGCGAAAAATATTTGCAAAGGAACCTAGGACAGCATTCCACTCCTAGTGCCAGAAAATAGTAAAGTTAGATATCCACGTTGCGCCTTCAACAATAAAAACAAAGAGACATACCAAATTTATGAGTTGCACAATTCCAATCGCATCAGAGAAAGACTCAAAAGAGCTGCTCAAACTGGCGTCCAAGGGCGTCATTGCACAGCCCATACCGGCGAATGAAGGACTATCGCACCCTCTCGTACATCCCCGGTGTGGTGATGATCTTGTCCGCAGCAACAGCGATTCGCGCGACGAGATCTTCCAGGGAGTCCACAGGTGTCTCGTACACCAATGTGCTCCCAGAAGAAGAAGTCCAGTGGATTAAGGTTCGGTGAGTGTGGAGGCCAAGTCACAGGTCCACCGCGTCCAATCCACCGCCCGGGATATGTCGCATTTGGGAAGTATCGGACTTCGGTGGCAAAGTGTGCTGAGGTCCCATCATGCATAAACCACATGTTCCTCCGTATGGTGAGCGGAACATCCTGCAACAAACCGGGAAGCACTTGCTCCAGGAACGCACGGTACGCTGCGCCGGTCAGACGTATACGTCAATTCTCATGTGATGTTCGCACGGTAATATCGCCGAACGGGTTCGGCTGCGTTTTTAAATGTTTGCTCCTTATCGTCTACGCACGTGTTCACCGCACCTGATTTGCATCTTGTTCTTCTCGTGCACTGGTTGGAACTCCGTGTGCCTGCTGGACGTTTTTCGAACGTGCTCTTTTCTGGCACTAGGATTGGAATGCTGTCCTAGGTTCCATTGCAAATATTTTTCCTCTTGACGTGTACTATCACCCCTCTTGTTTTGTTGAAGGAGCTTACACTGTACGTTAAGAAAAGATCTCCACTTTCTGAAGCTAATTATCCAAAATTAAGAAAGCGGTTCGGCCAAAATTGGGTGATCATGGAGAGACATAATACGACAACAGAAAAAGAAATGACGTTTGTGAAAAGTTGTAATGATTTAATGAGATTCGATGCCATTTTAAGATTGAAACATGCAAATGGTCAGATTCATCGTGGAGTATAGTGACCATATTTTACACGGAAAGGATAGTGCGGAAGAAGCAGAATGTCTTCTCCAAGGCTACCGTCATTACTCACTATTCTCAGACAATTGTCATTTATCGATGAAGCAGCACAACACACGTGACATGACGTCGAGTCTCTGACACGAGGTCAGCTACGAGGACCATTAGGCCACAAGGTCGTAGGATGGAATGACACTTAACTTTCTCCTTCCGGATGCTAGGAAATCTTTATGTCGTGCTAAACAACACTGACTTCATTTTCTTTGATTAGGTAATGCAAAGAGATTCCATCATAACTTCCTATGCATTTCTTTTACTTACTAAAATACAAACTAAGATTAGAGATTGCTTATAACCACAACGTAACATCTGAGAAGGAAAACCAATATTTGGTGGTCTTTTATTTAGCGATCATACTTCACAATGTAAAGATTGGAAGGATGCACTATACTGAACCTTATCTAACAATGAAGCTGGAAAAAGACACCCGCGCTGTTCGTTTAAAAAAATTTAATATTGTGAACACTCTCTGATGCTGAGAAATCTTATCACCGCCGGAAAAGGGCTTCTTGTCTTGATGAGGGACAAAGATAACAGCTTCTACGAGGGTAAAATAATTCCTTTCTCCCTCTCATCTCAGCAGTACTGGCCATAAACATGTTAGCAGTAATAAGAGCTCGATGCTAGTCCTCTACTTCCTGCTCCATGACCCAAGGCATGTTGGAGAAGGATATTTCCCCTGACACGGACACCATGTTACTGGGTAGAAATAAGTAACTCAAACATCTCTCTTCTTTATTGGATTCGTCACCATTTTTACATCCCTTTCAGCAGGTAATCAGTTACGAAAGATTAATCAATCACATGGGCAGCTCGCTAGATGAGGCGAGTGAGACGCCGCCTTACCAGAAATGTTTCGCCCATGAAGGAAGTTCTTACATATGTAAGATACAATTTGCCTTTAATTGTGCATGCTAAATGAAACTCTGAAATTCTCATTGCCATTCATAAATTTTGTTAAAAAAGGCTTCAACCAGAGAATTAATTCTGAATTTATGAGCCTTAAATTTATAAAGTTTAAATACTATTTTTGCAAAGAGATTGAAACGAGCATATGCTGAGCTCTTAGAGAAGAGGTCATCTGAGTCGTCTCAGTTACAACAGACAGGAGATGAAAAAAAATGGTTCCCCAGATTTCCTCTACGGTTTTTGAGGCGAAGCCCGAAAGCCGCTGAAAATCGACTACTGTCTGTGTTTCTGTTGGAGGAAAGCAGGGATTTTGTCCAATGGGAGCGGGCAGACGAGAGCTTGCCAAAGCAGTTACTGAGGCGGCAATGCAGTTCGCCTCAGTTAGTGAGAGCACGTCTGTTCTTACAGTGTATTATCAATACAGCTTTTTCGTCAAAGTGTGCACTGTATTCTATATTTGAGTGCTGAATTTTTGGAATGTGTTTCTTCTGTAGTTTCTGGTTAGGCGAGAAATGTGCTGAGTTTTTCTCTCTTAGTATTATTGCTCATAAATTTTGATTTATTAGTAATAATAAAATTAATTATTTTTAGAATTGAACTAGTTAATAAAAAGTAAATTGAATGCATTCTGCTGGGGGATTAACAAATTTTACAAGCAGTCACCTGATCTGATTTCTGCCATGTTTAAGTTGCATGACCTGTTTTGACAAGATATGTAGAATTGTGCTTCCAGTTTGATTTCTCCTAGACACCGTGGCCCGCGGGCATTAAATGTGATCTACATGAAGGGTGCACTTTCGCAAATAGACTTGTTGCTTTTATTCTGGACTGAGAAACATTTTTTGAGAAAAGTAGTTCTTCTATTAAAATTATCTCCTTTGAATTTTTAGAGGAGTGAACGTTCGATTGATGTTGTGAGTGATGCAATAACCACTCATTAACTATCGCTAGACAAAGAAATTAAGCGCAAAATGTGCGTTTGTGCTCGGGAAGGATGATCATTAAGTAAAACGGGTTAACCACTCTTCCTCTTTTTTTTTTTTTTTTTTTTTTTTTTTGAATAAAATATACATTTTCCCCTCCGAAACTGTTTCCGATGGTTTAAATCTAACTCCCTCCCCTCCGTCGTGTTTGATGTCTTCCTGTGCTTTTGTTGAACTATCGTCGAATAATATGTATAGATATAAAATATACATAAGCACAGCATATTAGGTGTACAAATAAGTTTTAAAGCGTTTTAAGACAGCGCAACATGTAATTTGAAAGAAAACAACAATACTTTTACGAATTAAAATATGCGCCGTCGTTATCTATCACCTTCCGCCATCGGTCAGGCAGCTGACGGATTCCAGCCATGAAGAATACTTCGTCGGGTGACGCGATGAAGTCGTCAACCCATTTTTGCACTTCGTTACATGTCCGGAACTGTACAGCAGACAAACCATGTTGCATCGATCGCAACAAATGATAGTTTGAATGGACTACGTCGGGACTATACACCGGGTGCTCCGAAACTTTTGAGCCAAGCGTCAATAACGTTTTCTTGACCGATTTCCCGACATGCGGCCTAGCGTTGTCATGCAGTAATTTCACGGGACGCAATCCTTTGCCTGTGAATGGACGTTTCCGACAGATTTCCTAGTTCAATCCCAGCAATTGTTGCTTGTAGCGATCCGCAGTAACAGTTTGACCCTGTTCCAATAGTTCATAATAGAGCACACCCTTCATATCCCAACAGATGCACAGCAGAACTTTCTTCGAGTGAATATTGCGTTTCGATGTCGAAGTCGTTGCTTCACCGGGATCTACATAGTGTTTTTTGCGTTTGGTATTGTCGTACCATATTCACTTTTTATCACCCGTAACGATTTTTCACAGGAAAGACTTTCGGTGTTGTTTAGTCAACAGATTCAAACACTTCATGACACGCACATCCTTGTTCCTCTGGCTCAGGTAATGTGGCACCTATTTCCCTTCCTTCCTTCTGAACCTTTCCTATTGCGCGTAAACGATTGGAAATGGTATTTTGAGTTAACCCCAGTTGTTCAGCTAGTTCTTTTTGCGTATGAGACGAATCCTCATCCAGCAATGCTTGCAGTTTCTCATGTGCAACCTTCCGCTACGTTCTCGATCGCTAACATCGAAATTAACTGCTTTAAACCGTCTAAACCAAACCTCACACGTGCTTTTCGATACAATATTCTCCCCCAGAACGGAACAGATCGATGCACATGCTTTTGCAGCACTTTTTCTTGATGAAATTCGTAACGAATACAGTCTCGAATAAATGCAGTATCGCTTGCCATCTTTCACCTACCGATGCGCAAGTGTGTTTGACTGTTGGGCAAAGTTTTTTTTTTTTTTTTTTTTTTTGATTGGAGGTTTAACGACCACCGTGAGCAACTCAATGGGCTATAAGCAGTCGCCCGTCCCTAATTTAGGGTCACTGGTTCCAGGGAAGGGAGAGAGCCGACAAACACAACATCCATGCCTCACCGGGATTCGAACCCGGACCCCTAACGGACGAATGATCAGAGGCCATCGCTTAGACCACTGCGCCACCGGGGCGGAGCAAAGTTTTGTGTCACATTTTATACACTGGACCAAATATGGTCACATGACAACAAAGCGGGGGAATGTCGAATATGTAAATTACGGTATACGTCACACAAAAAATGCTTTAAAACTTATTTGTACACCTAATATATATATATATATATATATATATTTTTTTTTTTTTTTTTTAAAATAGCTTTAAAACTTATTTGTACACCTAATATATATATACCGAGTGGCCACTTTATTGTGACCACCACCTCAGCACTTCGTTGGGCCACCTTTTGCTTTTAATACTGCGTCGATTCTTCGTGGCATGGACTCCACGAGATGTTGATAGGTGGTTTGTGGAATCTGAGACCATGCTTGATGGATAGCACTTTCCAGGAGTGTGAGATTGCAGGGTTGTGTATCCAGCTGTCTGATGACTCGTTCTACTTCCTCCCACAAATTCTCAATGGGGTTGAGATCTGGAGATTGTGGTGGCCACTTAAGCAAAGTAAACTCACCGGCATGTTCCTGAAACCAATCCTGTACAATATGAGCACTATGGCAGGACGCATTATCTTGTTGAAAGTAGCCATCGCCATTGGGATAAACCATCCACTTGACAGGATGCACTTGGTCCGCAACGATGTTTAGACATGGTGTGCCAGTCAGACGTTGATCAACACAAATTAAAGGGCTCAAAGCATGCCAGGAAAACATTCCCCAAACCATAACGTTGTCTCCACCAGCTTGAAGGGTTGTAGCCATGCATTTGGGGTCCATGCTTTCGTGCTGTTTCCGCCAAATTATCACTCGGCCATCGGCATGGTGCAGTGTACGGCGAACAGTACGTGCAGAGATCATTTGAGGATATCCTTGATTAAGATGGTCTGTAATTTGCTGCACTGTTGCCCTTCTGTTGTCTGTTACCAGTCTGGACACTCTCCGTTCCGCCCGAGCAGTCACTAGTCGATGACGACCACACGTTGCATGTAGAGACCCAGTTTTTTGGCTGACAGTCCAGTCTTTAAACACTTTAACAAAAGCTGCTCAAAAAAACTTCACGAATTCGGCGGTTTCGGTGATACTCGCTCCATGGCTCCGAGCTCATACAATCATCTCACGTTGAAAGTCCGTCAAATCACTTCTACTACTGTCGCAAGCACTAAGATTTCTCTTTTTATACTAGCCTCGCCCTCTGGCGGCAACAGCGTGCAGCCATAGCTCATTTGCTTAAAACTGTCAGGTGGTCGTAGTAAAGTGGCGACTCAGAGTATAATGATACCAAAAAAATTGTTGAAACCAAACTGGCTAAATGAAACACATTTTTAACCCAATTGTGTAGTTAGACGATATCATTTCGGGTCACTGAAAGAATATCTCACTCCAATGTAAGCCCGTAAACGACAGGTAAGCGCATGTTTGTACACTAATGAGGAACGTCATCGTTCGTATACGAGTAGTTGAAAAAATTAAAAATTAGTGGGAATATTGCGAAAATTTTGTTGTTGGTGACCCATCCTATACACTGCCCATTAATAATTCAACAGTGTATTATAGTTATGCATTTTATTACGATTTTCAAGCGTGCATGACACGGGTTACGGACTAGTTATTTGTAATTTTCGGCAAATAGTAGAAACAAATGCTTCATCAGTCACTGAAAACAATCACTTTTGCGTAACAATTATTTTCACTTAAATCTTGAAACAATCACATTTTACCAACTGTACATAAAATATTTCATGTTCTGACCAAAAACTTGGTCTCGCTTTTCTGTCACTAACTTATCGATATTTGGAATGATGTCCTTTGAACATGCTCCTTTTAAAAGTGAGCATAAGTGACTGTCACTTAGCGTATTCTATTTGAGGCATTTTACTTGGTTCATTCTCGAAAACAACTGTTCACGTGAATATGCTGTTCCGAACATATACAGAAACTCGTGCTGCTAGGTTGTGAATGTTTATGTACTTGTCCTTTGAAAATAACTGGTAAAACTCTGTTAGATTGCAGCTGTTGACTTTTTCTTTTAGGAAAGAACCACACTGAAAGTCAATTCATTCAAGGTGAAGTTCTTCAGGTGCGTTGTCAGCACTATAGAAAAATGGTGACTTGAATATATTTGAAAATATTTTCCATGTCTTTGAAACATTCGAACCGCCTGTTAAAATCATCTTTTAACATAGCTATCATCGTAGAAAATTAAACAAAGTTGATTTTCTTCTTCTACAGCTGAAGTTTTTAAAGTGGGAAAGTGAGTAAGATTTCATGCACTGAGCTGAGCTTCCCAAAGCAGAAGTTTCCTCTGAAATGCGTTAACATTATCAATAATATCGGTGACTAGCTTATTTTGGCCTTGCAATTTGATATTCGAATCGTTTAAGTATCCAGTTATATTTGTGCTGAATGCTAGATCATAAAACAACTTTGGATCAGCAAAAAACGGGACGTCTTGATCTTTACTTTAAAGGAACAACTTTATTTCATCTGTCAAATCCCAAAAACTTGTTATTTATAAAGGAGATGGCTTTGCTAAACATCACTATGTTTATGCATCTGACAGAAGCTTTATGCTGACTGCAGTGGCTTCTGTCGGATGCATAAACATAGTAATGCTGACAGAAGCTTCATGCTGACTGCAGTGCACCTGACAGAAGCTCGAGTCACATTACTATGACCACCAGCTAATATCCAGAGTAACCGCCGTGTGCAGCGCGGACAGCAGCTAGAAGGGCTGGGAGTGACTCAACAAGGTGCTGGAAGGTGTTCACAGGTATGTGAACCTATGTCGACTGCAGTGCATCTGACAAAAGCTTGTGGGTGCGTGGTGGAGAAACCATACAGCGAACAACACGATCGAGGTGGTCCCACAGATGCTCAATTGTGTTTAAGTCTGGGGAATTAGGGGGCCAAGAAAGTAATTTGAAGTCTTCATCGTGCTCTTCCAACCACTCTCGGACATTTCTAGTTGCGTGACACGTCGCATTGTCGTGCTTGAAGATCCCATCCGCCCCAGAGAAGACAATCAGCATGTATGTGTGTACGTGGTCTGCAAGAATGGATTCATAACGAATTGGGTCCGTAGTGCCTTCCACAGGTATGAGTTGGCCCAGGGAATGCCACGAAAACATTCCCCAGACGATAACGCTGTCCCCACCAGCTTGTGTTCTTCAAGCAATGGTTGAACAGTGTTTGTTCTCCGATGTTTTTCGCCTTATACGCCAACGTCCACCCGTTCAATGAAGCAGAAAACGTGACTCATCAAAGAAGGAAATCAATGGCACGTGGTGCTCCGCAGGTTCCACGTTGCTTATTCGCCATGGTGCCATTTCTCCAATCACGATACACTTTAACTACAGTAGCACGCGAACAGTTCACAAACTGCGCTGTTTCAGAAATACCTCCACCCTTGGCCCGAAAGCCGATAATCATCCCTTATTGAAAATCTGATAAATCGGTCCTTTTATCCATGACAGCAACGAGTGATATGTTTTCAGAATGCCTACAGCACACCTCATATACCCTCTAAGCCAGCTCACGACACGTGCCTTCTTTCATTGGCTACGCGCTGTTGACGTCAAAAGTAGGAGGTGGTCACAATAATGTGACTCGACTATGTATTACACAAGGTAATTTAAAGTGATTGCCCGATTACAAATGACAATACCTGGTTTATGAACATGGGTACAGAGATCACATTGTGCACAATAAAGAAGGAAGTTTAGATTTTTGTTTCCATACCTTACAAATGTTCTATGTGACTCCTTTGGGTCACGTGGACAATATCTAAACGGTAATCCACTTCACGCCATACATTATGAGGCATGCCCGTAGTTACTGATGCCAGTGCGAGCTGAATGCGCGTCTTTAGTTCTTGCAGCAAAGGTGGCACATACACATGGTCTTTGACATACCCCCACAAAAAGAAGTCACAAGGAGTAAAATCCGGAAACCTGTGGTGGCCGCTTGCAGAAAACCCTGTCGTCCTGTCCACAACGCCATTTCTTCCCACTGGCTTCGGCGCACGGGCAGCTCACTTTCCTACATCACCATAGCAACACAGCAATATGTTCCAATAAAATTCTAAACCTCCTTCTTTCTTGTGTAGGAATACCAGCTGTCTATTTATCTTCATAAACACGTTATTGTCATTTGTAATCGGGGCAATCATTTTGATTTACCCTGTATTTAATATACACTATAGTGACAAAAGTCACCGGACATCTAGAAGAGAAACACAACATAGCATTATTGACATACTGTACATTAATACGGTGTCGGTCCAACTTCAGCCTTAATGCATGCACTGGCCCTTCGAGACATCGTGACGTGCCTGTCGCGCAGGACGCACACGACATAAAGGCAGATAGCAGCAAGAACAAACGTCTGCGTAGCTCAGTTGCTAGAGTGACTTGTTCCGGAATAAGTGGACTCGGTTTCGATCCCCGCCGTGGACCAAAAATGAGGGAGAAATTTACTTCGTTATAATGGCGCCCGAGTTTCCCGGATGACCTGGCCGTTCAAGATCTCGCAATAGGGTGATGTTCTTTCCACACCGCGAGATAAGAAAAATAAGAGAATCCCTTCTCCAGCGCTTCAAAAAATAAATGTGTGTGACTTTGCATTCCACACACCAGATTGACTGGGAGTTCTCAAGTGCACGTTCTACAGCGGATAGATGCCTACGGCGATTCATGGTCACGGCTGACCCGTGGGCCATGCCCCCGGCCCTCTTTTGGGGGGAGGGATGTGACGTGCCTGCCCCGCAGGACGCACACGACATAAAGGCAGATAGCAGCAAGAACGAACGTCTGCGTGGCTCAGTCGGTAGAGCGACTTGTTCCGGAATAAGTGGACTCGGGTTCGATCCCCGGCGTGGACCAAAAATGACGGAGAAATTTACTTCGTTATAACATGCTTTTGACAAGGTTTTGGAACACAGCGACAGGTATGCGCTTCCATTCAGTACATAATGCTACCGCTAACTGTTGCTTAGTAGTAGGACTTGGTTCCAAATTTCTTATGTGGCTCTATAATTCATCCCGTACGTGCTCTATGGGATTAAGATCAGGGCTCTGTGCTGGCCAGTCGTGACCTTCGAACAGATCTGAGCGCGAACTCCGTTCCGACCTCTGACGTCATCACCCTCAGGTATGTTTTGGCAGGGAGCGGCTCGGATGTGACCTTCGACCTTAAGTGACCGGCGAGCACGCCGGAAGGAGCAGGACACATTACCGTTGCAAGTGTTTTCATTATTACTGTCTCACGTTCTGCGTGAGGTTATAATTTGTATTTTAGTTGTCACGAAGATGCAGTGCACATGCTGTGTACCGAAGTGTAACGGCAACTATTTAAATGCTCGAAAAGTCTCATTATTTTCATTTAGAAAGAATACAGCACTTTGAAAGCAATGTATTAACCCGACAAAATATAGTAAGTAATGTACAGATTTTTTTTTCTGTATTTTTTTAACTGAAGTTAAAATTATTAGTGTTTAAGTTCGGAAACTTAACTAGTAAGACTGTCTCATATAGGTATATATTTGAAAGTTGTTCTCATAAGCAGCATTCCTTAATAAGAAATCGTTAAAATTGCTTTGAAAGATGGGAGGACGTAAAACAGTTAGCTTGAGTTGTGCAAAGAATGGAAATTTAGAAGTACTATGCTACATAATCGGAATTACAAATGTTTTCATTACGAATTGCTAACTTCGGCATGAGATATCTGGACAAACATTGTTAGAGCGAATGAAATATATAAATTCTGTGTTATATTTCTAACCCTATGATGGTTTTAACAAGTCTGTAGCTTAACACAAAGTTTTTGTGGTACCGTATGATTACATGCCTTAAATATGTACAAGCTTCCAATATAGCATTTAGAGGTCTCATTTAGAGCCTGTCTTACTGACACAGCCTGAATTTTTTATTTCAGGCGAATGTTCCAATACAAGTCCATAGGTTCAAACGTATAAATACTGGCTAATAAAATACAACAATAAAATTAAATATAAAGAGAACGTATCAAAACAATCTTGTTTATCATTTAACACTTTCCTGTGTAAGCAAAAGCAAATAACATCTCGTGATTGAAATTAAGCTGTATGAGAAGGAAACTTTACGCATCAGTAAAAACTGTCCGATACAACAGTTTCCTCCGATCATCAGGGTTATGCATAGCCCTCTCGTACATGACGTCACAAACTGATCCGCAGGCCTGTCTACGTAGGTCACGGGCCAGTCCACACACGATACGGAATAATCGTCAAACCACGCCGTAATAGTCCTTGCTTTATGACTCGGTGCGTTATCCTGCTGGTACCAACAAGGCTCGGTTCCATAGTGTTGCCACAGAGTTGGTAGGGCATAATTGTCCAGAATATCGAGGTAGACGTGTTGGTTAACAGGTTTGTCCACGATAACCAACAGGCCGGGACCATACCACGAAAAACACCCCCACACGAGTACACTGCCAGCACCAAACTTGACCGTAGAAACAGTAAACTGTGGTAAATAGCGGTCCTCCCGCTGCCGCCATACCCACACACAGCCATCGGACTGATGAATCGTGTAACTGGATTCATCAGTCCATGGGACCCGTTTCTATTGATCTATGGTCCACAATAAATGTTCTTTACACCGTGCTAAAGGACGAGTAACATCCCGAGTGGAGATGAAAGGCCTATGAGTAGCCGCACGACCACAGTAACCCATGGAATGAAGTTCTCTGCGAATGGTACGTGTACATACTGAGGTTCCAGCATTTTTACTCATCTGTACCGTGTACACTGAGGTCCTGTGCAGCACTCCGTCGATTAGCTGTAACCACTGTCCTGAGGCTTCGACGTCCTCTATCACTGATTTTCTTTGGTCTGCCGGTACGTTTTGCTGCTTCAGACAAGCCATGTGTCTTCCACTTATTCAGTACATCCAAAACAGTTGACTTGGGTATGTTTAAACACCTCTCGGTTTCTCTTATGGACAATCCACTGATATAACACCCAACATTATTTCCTTTCTCAAAGTCAGTTCTCTCCCGCCGCGACATTTTCACTCAACCTCACAATGCGATATGATCGTGGTCATCTGCAGGCTTGATTTTACACCGTTCGCAGCTGCACCGGGCATCTTAACAACGTAGCGGATCCGTTCGTTTGATTTTGAAGGGGTGTCCGGTGACTTTCGTCAATATAGTGTATATCGGTGCGCATAAAGTGTGCCTTACTTATTTGCAACCCTAATTTCCTGTTTTCGGTAGTCAACATATTTATTTTCCCACAGTTTTGTTTAGACGAAAATGTGGATTCAATTATTGTTCTCTCATAAATACTTTCGGATGTCCTTTTGCCTCCTGCCCCTAGAGAGAATCCACCGGGATCAATAAGATCGATAACCGATAAATGGGAAGACTAGGTTCCATCCAAGGTGAAAGAAGGCATAGTGCAATTATGGATACTGTTTACTATTCAGGGCTTGCGAATTGTATGAGAATAACTAAGCATTATTGTAATACCTACATCCTAATAATCATTTAATGCATCATGCAATCTACCTAGCCCTGCGATAAAACCAAAGAAACACATGTAATGAGTCCTCACTTTTGCATTCTACCAATTCCATAACGATTCGTAAAAGAGAAAAATTTGCTAAGCGCTCAGTTTTTGAAATTATGTAACAAAAGAGAAGATGTCACGTTAAGTTGGGAAGTATAACTGAGAACAAACTCAAAATTTACATAGGAAAAGAAACTAAAAAGTTAATTTAGAATATACGTCACAACATATTTGCGATATTTTAACGCACACAGTAAGGAGATCTTTTACTCAGATTTTGCTCTTCAGATGAAAATACTTGTTTACGTAGAAAAATCTGTAATTAGCAAATGAAGTTACTGTAGGTAGAACTTTATGTAATCGTCTTATGTATTTGCGTAATATAAGTCTACAAACAACTAGTAGCTTAGACTTATTATCGAGACGGAGAAACTAAATACTTATTAGCTTCGAAAACTCCGTAATTAACGAAGAAAGTTATTACAGGTATGACGTTCTATAATCACCTTATATAATTAATAACAAGGAACCGTACACCAATTATACTTAAAATAGCACTAGTGATCCGAATTTCTTGGCGTAGAATATAAATAAAAGTTTCGAAGATTTCGCACATCAACCAGATGGCTTTTTCAAGGAAAGTAGACAGCTAACTGCTTTAAAGTAGACAGTTAGCTGTCTACTTTCCTTGAAAAAGCCATCTGGTTGATGTGCGAAAGCTTGGAAACTTTTATTTATATTCTACGCCAAGAAATTCGGATCACTAGTGCTATCACCTTATATGTTGATTGCATTGTTTTCCCCTTAGCTTTGTTATTCAAAGTAGTCATTTAAAGTGACTCTATTGGCAATAATCTTTAGTAGTCTCAATATGGGGGTTCTGGCGCAGCTTTTTCCCATAGACGTAATGTTAATTTTGGAGTGGCTCCTCTTTTTGTATTTCTCCATATCTGGCTCCATTCTTCTTCATTTTAACTAAGAAGAAAGGGGCCAGATATGGAGAAATTCCAAAAGAGGAGCCACTCCAAAATTAACATTACGTCTATGGGAAAAAGCTGCGTCAGAACTCCCATATTAATACTACTATCCTTTCTCACTGATTACCAGCTAAAAGGCTATAACAGTAGCATAGAACTAAAAAAAGGAGTGATGTTGAGTAACTTGCAGCATGATGTCCTTATGGAGAAATACCAAAAGAGGAACCACTTCAAAATTGGCATTACGTCGATGGGAAAAAGCTGCGCCAGAACCCCGATATTGATACTACAATACTATACTTTCTCACTGATTACCTGCTAATAGGCTACAACAATAGCGTAGAACTAAAAAAAGGAGTGATGTCTATTCACTTGTAGCATAGTGTTCTTCCTTGTCAGGCGCACTAGCCTGTCTTCTTCATGTTTTGATCATGGGTTTATGGAACAGAGATTAGAGGACTAGAAGGAACCGTTTAGCATCATTGACAAGTTGACCGTCGGTTCTGCTGAGATGAAAAGGAAGAAAAGAATTGTTCTGTCATAGCTTTCGTAAAACTAAGCCGCTATGCAAACATCTATGTTTGGGGAGCTCGGAAAATTTTGGGCGCCATTTTGTTCAGGTACACCGGCAACTTAAAAGGTTAACAACCATTCGACTATGTTACATTATTTCGTGAATCTATCCTCATTTGATCTTTCCAATAAGCAGTTTTGTTCGGTGGTTTTGATTTTTTCACAATAAAAAGTAATTTACATGGGTCTCGCCTGAAATCCTTGATTAAGTGGAGTCATGGAAAGATGGAATCCAAATTGATTAATCGTATTTCAACTAATCAGTTTGCAAGGGAAAGTTTTTATTGTCGTATACATGCAGTATACTCATCTGTTATTGTGATGGAAAATTAGCTGTGCCAGATTCGACAAAACCTGAGGTTCCCAACCAATTTCTTTTCTCTTGATAGAATCCAAACGAAGTTTCGTTTGATTTATAAATCACAGCAGACGATTCTACTGAAATTACGTCCTACCTTTTCTCGAACATGTTAGGGCTTACACTAACAAAAGACTGGCACTGTTTGTGCTGGCCACTGTCCATTTTTCTTTATACATATTGTGATAAGAGCAGAAATTATCTCTCGCTAAGCGCTTATATTTCACGATAATGCAGTCATTTGCAAAAGTTTAAGACCACCCGATGGTATTATGAGATTTCTTCCGATGACAATACCACAAGGCGAATAGTTATGGGTTCTCCGAGGAGTTCGTGCAAGAAAATCAAGGCCTTTCTACATTCAAAAGGATCTGATATTAGTATCAGCACTGTTTCCCGACGTCTTAGCAAAGATTTTGGATGAAAGTCTTATAAACCTGCACATAAACCTAGACTAACTTCTGTCATGAAAAAGAAGAGACTCCAGTTTGCGAAGCGTCATCAATCGTGGACTGCTGAAAATTGGAGCCAAGTTCCTTTTCCGATGAATCAACTGTGCATCAATTTGAATCACGTGAAGCACATGTTTGACGACCAAAAGGCAAAAGGTTTGATGAAACATACACCATTAGCACTGTGAAACATCCGCTTAGTCAGATGATATGGGGTGCTATGTCAGCATCCGGCACTGCTTCATTATTCTTTTTGCCGACAGGCACTACCATGATTGGTCCTTTTTATGAGGAACTGCTACGCGTGAAGCTGTTAAATCATATGCAAGTGCACAGATTCACAAACTTTATGCGTGAAGCTATTAACTCATATGCAAGTGCACAGATTCACAAACTTAATGCGTGAAGCTGTTAGCTCATATGCAAGTGCACAGATTCACAAACTTTATGCGTGAAGCTGTTAACTCATATGCAAGTGCACAGATTCACAAACTTTATGCATGATGGCGCTCCATGCCAAAGATCAAAGACAGTAAAGGACTACCTGCAGACGGAAAACATAAGTGTGCTTGACTGGCCTGGTAATAGTCCCAACCTTAACCCCACCGAAAATTTGACCTTTGTCAGACTCGCTGAAGTCTGCTACCCTTCCTGGCTGAAGAACAACACTAATTAACACAGACCATTTTTAACCATTTTTTAACAGTACTAACCATGCCTGACCGTGAGCACCCCACAAGCCTTGCAGTCTCGGAAATGCTCTGACCCAGTCATCTGGCCATTACAGTTTGACCTTTGTCAGACTCGCTAAAGGCTGCTACCCTCCCTTTCTGAAGAACAACACTAATTAACAGAGACCATTTTTGGACCATTTTTTTTAAAGTACTAACCGTGCCTGACCGTGAGCACCCCACAAGCCTTGCAGTCTCGGAAATGCTCTGAACCAGTCATCTGGCCATTACAGTTTGACCTTTGTCAGACTCGCTGAAGTCTGCTACCCTTCCTGGCTGAAGAACAACACTAATTAACACAGACCATTTTTAACCATTTTTTTATTAGTACTAACCATGCCTGACCGTGAGCACCCCACAAGCCTTGCAGTCTCGGAAATGCTCTGAACTAGTCATCTGGCCATTACAGTTTGACCTTTGTCAGACTCGCTGAAGTCTGCTACCCTTCCTGGCTGAAGAACAACACTAATTAACACAGACCATTTTTAACAGTACTAACCATGCCTGGCCGTGAGCACCCTACAAGCCTTGCAGTCTCGGAAATGCTCTGAACCAGTCATCTGGCCATTGCAGTTTGACCTTTGTCACACTCGCTGAAGTCTGCTACCTTTCCTGGCTGAAGAACAACACTAATTAACACAGACCATTTTTAACCATTTTTTTAACAGTACTAACCATGCCTGACCGTGAGCACCCCACAAGCCTTGCAGTCTCGGAAATGCTCTGACCCAGTCATCTGGCCATTACAGTTTGACCTTTGTCAGATTCGCTAAAGTCTGCTACCCTCCGTTTCTGAAGAACAACCCTAATTAACAGAGACCATTTTTGGACCATTTTTTTTAAGTATAACCATGCCTGACCGTGAGCACCCTACAAGCCTTGCAGTCCCGGAAATGCTCTGACCTAGTCATCTAACCATTACAGTTTGACCTTTGTCAGACTCGCTAAAGTCTGCTACCCTCCGTTTCTCAAGAACAACACTAATTAATACAGACCATTTTTAACCATTTTTATAACAGTACTAACCATGCCTGACCGTGAGCACCCCACAAGCCTTGCAGTCTCGGAAATGCTCTGACCTAGTCATCTGGCCATTACAGTTTGGCCTTTGTTAGACTCGCCGTCCTTCCTGGCTGAAGAACAACCCTAATTAAAAGTGCTCAGTGTAAGGTGTTATTTATATCGTTTTACCATCTTCACACGCGCACCGTCGTTTACTTGCAGTTTCTTTGATTTGCATAAAGACGCGCTGGTCATAATATTTTGACTCTTCGGTGTATGGCAGAACTGAGATGTTGCTTCGTTCGTCTTTGATCGCGATATCTCCATCATTAAAATCCTACATGATATTCTGGAATAATTAACTTTAAGTCTCTTTTTTTAATTTTCAGTATCTTTAAAGGTGTGTTAATTACTGCAGAGACCCCCTTAGTGTTACCCGTGTTCTGTTTAAATACGCTTTTCTCCTGAGACAAAGCTTACGAATCGATCCGAAAATTCCTAAAACTTAGGTCAGATTACATGACAACAGCGATTCCTTCGCTAATGGGTAAAATGGCGCCAAAATCGGCTCAACTGTTATCACAGTTCACTAATTAAACATCTTCAGCTTTGATCTAGAGTGGGTACATACACAGAAACATTTAAGCTCATTTGTTTTTTTCTTTCTGTTTACTGATACGTCATGACCGATGGAATCTTCCGTTCTACATGCAAATGACTTCCTTTAGTTTTCCTGTAACTGATTTTTTGTTTTCGTTTAATTTGAAACGGTCTGTAAAGTTTTCTTGGACAACAATACCATTTGATTTTTTCCCCAAGCAGTTGTCTTCCCTGTAAATCTAAAGTCTCTCATTTTATTTCTTCTCTACCCTTCACTCTAATTCGTTGTTTGCCTACGCGCTTGAATGCGCACAAGCGGTTATCTACTGTTGTATTTTTTCTCTTAACGTTAGAATATAAAAACTCGAGGTTTTGTGCAAACTTCTATTCATCGTTGGATATGATATGGCAAGTTCATGACATTACATTTCAACAGTTTATGCGGGATTTTTTTACAAACCTTCTTACATTCCCTTCATTAAGGGGGACGTTAAGTAATTTTGCTTCCTATACTTCCAATGGAAAAACGTTTGTACACATTTCCTTCACAATTAGTGTGTTGTTCCCAAGGATGAAAATTTGAACAACGATTAAAATAACTTCATATTACACTGCTGGACAATTGCGCATATTATAGCGCATAAAAAAGTAAGTGTGGTTGGATGCCAAGTGAAATAAAATAATGTCAGAATGCCAGGACATTACAAGAAAGACAATTTATTGTGCTCTGAAATCCAGAAGGCTTTGGAACGTGTTCAAGGGACAAACAGGCCATTTTGTGCAGAATACGTAAACGTGAAAAAAATGCAATTACCGTGCGCAGGCGTTCCGGCGTAAGATGTCAATACGGGATATGGCCACCATGGAGGGCGATGCAAGATTCCACACGTCGTGTCATGCTTTGCACAACATTATCAAGCAGATGTTGGGGTAATTTATCCCATTCCTCTGTCAGTGCACGGATGAGGGTGTCCTTGTTTATTGGAGGGCATTGGCGACCAGCAAGACTCCTCCTCAAAGCATCCCACACATTTTCAATGGGATTAAAGATCTGGAGAACGTGCTGGCCATAGAGGCGTTGAATATCCTCGCTCTCAAGACACTCCTGCACAGCGACTGTTCGATGACATGTTGCGTTGTCGTCCATGAAAATGAATCTATCACCGACAGCACCACGGAACATGCAAACATGAGGTAGCAGAACATCATTAATGTATCGTTGGCCAGTCATAGTCCCAGTTGGAAGCACATAGAGGGACGTATGGCCATTGATCATGATGCCAGCCCATACCATGACACTACATGTCGGATATCGGTCCCTTTCCTGTATGTTTGCTGGACAATATGCAGTACCACTATCGCGCCAGATCAGTTGTCGTCGACAATCAGACGATAGACTGTATCTACTCTCATCTGAGAAGAGGACAGCAGACCAGTCGTTATCAGTCCAATTCCGATGTTAATGGCACCATTGCAAACGGGCGGTACGGTGACGTCTGGACAATGGGATGCACACAACAGGACGGCGGGCGTATAGTCCTCCTTCATGCAAACGTCTGGCGACAGTTTTTCGGGAGATCCGCTTGCCAGTAGCAGCCATAAACTGATTTGCTACCTCACTAGCTGTGCTGCGCCGGTGTCTTTTTGTTGATAGCACTATGTACCGATCTTCTGCAGGTGTCGTACTGCGAACACGACCTCCCCGTGACGTTTGCTACACTCTCCATTTGTTTGAAATGATTTCCAAAGCCTTGAAACAACACTGTGGCTGACGTCGAACTCCCTGGCAACATCTGTTATTTTTCGCCCTTCTTCAATCTTGCCAATAATACGGCCACGCGTAAAATCATCTAGGTGATGTCGGGAAGACATACTGAAAATTGCAAGTTCGTCAATTGATTCTTTCCCTTTTAACTTTGCGTTTGAACAGCAACGGTCAATACGCGTCAAATCCTTTATATCTCTTATCAGCGCTATGACGTCACGAACAAATTTGGCAATCCAAAAT
The DNA here is from genome assembly GCA_039090855.1 of Macrothele yani. NCBI lineage: Eukaryota > Metazoa > Arthropoda > Arachnida > Araneae > Macrothelidae > Macrothele > Macrothele yani. Next base: position 126,394,519 of record CM076996.1, read on the forward strand.
TTGCCTACGCACAACACGTCTTACTGTTTTGTTTTTTTTTGTTTTTTTTCATTGAAGGTTTAACGACCGCCGTGAGCAACTCAATGGGCTATAAACAGTCGCCCGTCCCTAATTTAGGGTCACTGGTTCCAGGGAAGGGAGAGAGCCAGTGCCGTAAGACAAACACAACATCCATGCCTCACCGGGATTCGAACCCGGACCCCGTTCGGACGAATGATCAAAGGCCATCGCTTAGACCACTGCGCCACCCGGGGCTGCCACGTCTTACTGTATCCCGCACTTATGCTAATTTCCACATTTTCCTGCCTTCCATAAATATGGTTGCTATCGTTGCTATTGTCATCCGTCCTTAGCAATTGTCCAGCAGTGTATAACTTGGAATATTTATTATTTTCTAAAACATAACTATAATTATATTAAAAATCAATAACTTTTCCTTTGGTGATGTTGAAACCAGAAAAAAGATGACGCGACCTGTACTTTGATGACGTCAGTAGACAAACAAATGTTGGATTATATAATTATGGTTATTTTTTAGAAAATATGAAGTATTCCAAGTTATAAAATGAAGCTATTTTAATCGATGTTCAAATTTTCATCCTTGGGAACACATTAATTGTGAAGAAAATGTGTACAGAAGTTTTTCCATTGGAAGTATAGGAAGCAAAATTACTTGACGTTCACCTTAAACGTAGCTGTTGTTTCTTGCAGGGGTCCTTAGTTCGTCTCTAATGTCAAAAGAATTAACGCTCTTCGCTAAAAACTTCCATTTACTTTGCTGTTGGCTCTTTCCGTAGTGCTCTAAACCTAGAGTTCCCCGACTGACGTAAAGCGGGTAGCTCCTCCTCGATTAGCGACGATGAACAGCAAACTAAATTTTAGTCCAAGGATAGTATGGAAGTTGATGTCGTGTTTCATGGATCACACATAATAATTGTATAATACGATGGTTGTACCGAAAGTAATGCAAAAGTGGGCATAACTTTTTTATTAACTGCTACTGGTCGTTCAACTTGCACATGTTGGTAGAGTAACTCTGTCTCTATACAAAGGTACTACTCAACATAGTCTCCATCACAAGCGATGCATTTACGCCATCGTTGAATCAAACTATCGAATCCTCTTTGAAAAAATTCAGGTGTTGACTGTTGTACCCACTTCTTCACAGCCACTTTCCCCTCGTTTGTGTCATCAAATCGCTGTCCTTCATTGGACCAAACAGGTGGAAGTCGGAGGGCGCCAGATCTGGGCTGTGCCGTGCATGTGGGACCACCGACCAGCCTAATTTGCTGATCGCCTGATTTGTTGCCAAATATGTGTGTGGTCTCGTATTGTCATGGTGAATGTGGATCCATTTTAGATTCTTGTTCGGTCTCTTCCTCATTATGGCTTCTCTAAGCTTTCTTGAGTGTTTCAACGTACCGCTCGCTGGTGGTACGGCCACGTTCTAGAAAATCAAGGAGAATGACATCCCGAAAAACAGTCACCTCCCCCCCCCATCTTTATTTTTAGTGGTGTTTAAATGAATTTAGACAGTGTTACGTCACGAGGAAATTTTTTTCAAAGCCACCCCAAAATTTCCCACCCAGCAGATTCGAACCTGAGACCTTTGGTTTAGTAACTAGGTGTGTTAAGCACTCGGCTATACCTGTTCCTACGTATGAATTATGATCTGCGAATTCAGCATTTGAAAGTCGTTTTATTACCTTCTGGAATGCTCGCGGACGATTTATACTTGACATAACGATGTATTGACACTATTCTGGTGCGTGTGTAACATGTTTCTAAATCCTATTTCTTTTTAAATGTTTTCCTTAGCGTTTTGAGGAAAGAAATTATTGACATTTTTGGTTAGACAAAAAAAAAATCGTAATATTTTTCTTAACGTTCTATATGTTCCAGGGTATTACCAACACGCAATCTTTGGTTCCCGCACGAATTTTGAAACACCCTGTATATATAGCCTATACATGAAATCAAGCTCTATACATACATTACAACTCTTATTATTACCTCATGTGCAAATTTTTGTTTGCGATTAGGAACCGATCGCAAATAAAAATTCGTAGTCAGCCGTAATTCAAAACGCAATCTTCAGCGCAAAACGAGATTCTTCTGGTCAGTGTTAGTCTGGTAGTTCCCGTATGGAGTAGCTAGTAATCACGTGCGCTTTGGCGTACAGTCGATGCCACCTCCATATAGTTGAATTAACAAAATATGGCCAACGAAATATTTTGCGTTGCCAACAAAACAATTCTGATGGAGTTTGGCTAAAGCAACAAAATAAAATCGACAAAGCAGCTCAACAAAACTATTTTGTTGTTTCAAACAAACTTTTTTCTCAGTGTGATATGCTGTAGGCGTAGATGCCCTCCAACATCTTGTGGAATCTGTGCCAAACTGTATACGTGCTATAATTCGGGCTAAAGGAGGTTCCACCTGGCATTAAATAAACTTCTCATATTCAGTGACCGGCATGAGTAGATAGTAGCTAGCACGCCGAAGATATTTTGTCTCATACCTCCACGTGGCAGCATCCTGCTAATTCTATTGAGCAATATACGTAGATTGCAGCACCGCCCAATCTATCGGGATTTTCTGCTTCCCCAAGCATTTCAGGAGGGAACGAATGATCAACGAAAATAGTGTTCCTGTAGTATAGAAAAAGCTTCAGGCCCCTTCTCAAATCCCCAGCTGAGAAAGACATATGTCAGTTGCAGGGAGAGGGGAGAATATAAGTCTGGAAGAGAAGATTTTTTTTATTATGCCTAATCAGGTTTATCATAGTTTTCGGCTCGTTTGGGCGCGGGATGTATCTTGCCATATAAAATTCGGCTCGAGCTGACATACTTCGCGCTCGTACACTTCCAATTCAGCCCAAACTCAGCATTGCTTGTTATTTGTACAGAAACTTACCAGAAGCGCTTTTCGCACTAGAAATATGAAGGAGAAGTGAAAATAGAAAACCCGGGTGGGTAGAATTAGTTTTATTGGGCTCCATACCGTCGTCTTCCCTGTTCAGTGACTTTATTTTTTTTATTTTTTTTATTTTTTAATTACGTAGTAGTACAAACGTGGGATTCGTGGTAGAATCTTTTCTCCTTTTCAAATTTCTCATGTTTTGTGTCCACAAAGGACATTTCAACACTTATTTTCTATGGATTACGATAATGTAAGAATTTTAGAAGTCTTAAAGGGAATAACATGTTCTACTATTTGTGTGTTGTTAACGTGTACAGCGATTGTTACAAATTTGGAGAACTTCTACCGAAAAAATGTGAGGTCTTTTGTAATCACATACGGGTCATGAATAACATATTTTCATCGTAGGCAGTTCCTGTATAAATGACCAACCCTAAGGAAACATAAATGACCAACCCTAAGGAAACATAAATAACCAACCCTAAGGAAACATAAATGACCAACCCTAAGGAAACATAAATAACCAACCCTAAGGAAACATAAATGACCAACCCCAAGGAAACATAAATAACCAACCCTAAGGAAACATAAATGACCAACCGTAAGGAACCACTTTTTCTCTTTCAAGTCATTCAACATAAGCAGAGACGGGTGCTGTAAGTTTAAATCTTCGAAAAGGTATGACTTTTAACTCTTTGCACGTTGTGCTGCCGGAGTTCATGTCGTGGTGGACAAACCTGTAGAAGAAAAATTTATAGTTCTATTGCTAAATTATTTTATGTTCTATACTTTATTGTAGAATGCTGTAGTTAAATAGTTTATTAAAATTTTTATTGGATACATTGTTCAAAAGAAGGTTGTATTATTGGCAAACACATTTTAACAAAAGTTTCTTCCTGGGGAAGACTTCAGAAGTCTGATTAAAGACACATATTCTAAAAATCATTATTATGATACATACTACAGCTAAAAACATTTAAAAACACTAAAGATGGTTTGTTATGTTAAGTTCGCACTGCCATTCGAGTCTTATTCTGTGTTAGCCCTAACTGGGGGTTGGGGGGGGGGGGTCGGTTGGTACTCTCCAAACATGGAAATACCACCTAAGGCATTTTCACATGATAAACAATATTATCTTATTCAGAATAATAATTGACAGCCTTGTACTCACATTATTGAAGTGTCTCGCTATCGGAAGGAAGGTTTGTTGTCGAGTCGTCACAATCAACGAGTGTTTAATTATTTGGACGCAAAGTACCTTTGTCAAATTAGTAACACAAGATTCCCTGTACGATAGGAATTTTGACCATAAGCCCTAAAGCAATACGGATAAATAATACATCGATATTCCGAGGCGGTCATGGAGAGGCATTAAATCGTCTGCCAATGAAATCTCACACGTTCTCTATTAGAGAGACGTCCGGGGATCACGATGGTCAGGGCAGTTCCTGAAGATATTGGAACAAAACGAGTTGTAGCGCCTCATTGACGTATCATTGTGCTCTCATAATACCCAATATGTGTACCAGCGGTGAACGGCTGATAAAACTGATAGCGCCCTGGACTGTTGAAACTGATAGCGCCAATATGTGTACCAGTGGGCAACGACTGTTGAAACTGATAGCGTCAATATGTGTACCAGTGGGCAACGACTGTTGAAACTGAGGTGCCGTATGACGCTCACAGATGGCAGCAAAATCAGCCCGGTGACTACGTCGTCATCTGACTTTCAATTGACAATTGTCAGCGCTAACACAAAAGCGAGACTCGTCCTAGAACACGACATGGTTCCATTCGTCCCGCCACGCATGTCTGGTACGGCACCATTGCAATCTTGAGCGACGATGTGCTGCGGTGAGTTGCAGTGATCGCGATGACCAGCGAGAGCGCAAACTTGCCTCAACCAATCTACGATTCGCAGTCCGTGTCATTACGGGGATATACATAGTTGCCTCTTCCTGTACACCTCGTCGAAACTCGTTGGCTGTAGATTGCCTGACTGCTGCGACATGCCATCAATTGCGGCGATAGAAACTTCCATATGTCCGCCTATGTGCGCCAATCCCACTACGATGACGCATGTTAGTTTCCTTCAACGTCTGTCACTTTTGAATTTTCAGAAACCTTTCCGCAGTTTCTTTCTTGTACTGACGGTAAATTACCGTTTTACAGATGTGTTAACGGAAAATTCTGAATTTTCAGAAACCTTTCCGCAGTTTCTTTCTTGTACTGACGGTAAATTACCGTTTTAGAGATGTGTTAACGGAAAATTCTGAATTCTCAGAAACCTTTCCGCAGTTTCTTTCTTATATTGACGGTAAATTACCGTTTTAGAGATGTGTTAACGGAAAATTTTGAATTTTCAGAAACTTTTCCGCAATTCTTTTCGTATATTAACGGGAAAACTCCGTTCCCATTTTTTCCGTATCCGTATGACGAGAAATTACCGGTAAAGGGAACGATTGGTGGGAATACTTGAGGTTTGATTAACTTTTAAATTTCAATCGCCAGTCGAATTTTAAAGTTCCTTAGCGAAATCAGATACTGTGGACAGCATATCGCATGAATTTTATTTATTGTGGCACAGGGCATTTTTCTCCTCTCCCCTGTTTTGTGCACCAGCTATTTATTATATATTGTGTTACTGTAAGAAACCGGGTACTTAACTTATTGTGTAGATGATTATATGATGTCTATGTATCAGTCTTTGGACAACTTAAGACAAAAGCTATTATAGCTGTCAAAGGTAAATTTTATATTTACGAGTTTTTTTTTTTGTGTGTGTGTGTGTGTGTGTGTGTGTGTGTGTGTGTGTGTGTGTGTGTGTGTGTGTGTGTGAAATAATACTATAAAAAAGTGCATTTCACCTTTTTTAAAGATAAAGAAATTAATCGCCGTATAAAACTTGGATGGAGAGCTTTTGGAGGAAACAGTACAATTTTTAAGCGCAGTATGCCATTATGTCTTAAAAAGAAAGCGTTTAATCAATGCATCCTGCCAGTGCCTACGTATGGAGCAGAAACATGGACCTTAACTAAAAAAGATATTCAACGACACTGCGGACAATTCAATGAAGCATGGAGAGATGCATGCTTGGTGCAACCAGAAAGGACAAGAAGAGGAACTTGTGGATAAGGAAAATGACAAGAGTGGATGACATCATGACCAGAGTGAAACTACTAAAATGGCAATGGGCTGGACATGTTGCCAGAAGAACAGGGCACCGATGGACAACTGAAGTTTTAGATTGGATTCCAATGGACAGAAAAAGACCCAGAAGAAAACCCCATGGGAGATGGATGGATGAAATTCGTAAGCATGCCGGAGGGACATGGAGGTGACAGGCTCAAGGCAGACAGTTGTGGAAGAAACTTGGGGGGGGGGGACCTTCATCCAGCAGTGGATTGATAATGGTTGATAATGATGATGATGATGATGATGATGATGACATGGGAACTACCAATCAATGGTTTTCATCTCACTGTCTACGTCATTGTCTGTCTCCCATGTCATGTTTCTGTATGTAGCAGATTGTTGCCTAACTGCTGTAAGCTGACTTGAACTTCTGGATCCTGGTTTGTAAATTCCAATATTTGTTTATCATAGGCGTACTGTGACGTGCCTGCGCCGCAGGATGCACATGAGATAAAGGCAGGTAGCAATGAGAGCACATGTCCGCGTAGATCAGTTGGGAGAGCGACTTACTCCGGGGTGAGGGGACCCAGCTTCGATTCCCGGCGTGGACAAACCTGTGTTTTCACAGTAACTATGTTTGCTTGCATTCTTGTTCTTTATTTAAAATTAGTCTCCAAGGATATGGAATATCTATAGGGTTAAGCTTGTTGCAGTTTTAATCTTTAGTTTTTTCGATAACACATAACGCACAATATAAGTGTTCTCGGACGAAACTCGCTTTTGTTTAGAAGAAAATGATGGCGGCGTTTATGTTCACCGACGACAGGGTGAGAGGCGTCGGGAAGAGTGTATTTGCACCAGGCATACCGCGGAGCATTATGGTCTGGGATGCTATCGTGTACAAAAAGCAGATCCCCTCTCGTGAAATTCCGTACCACCATAACGCGTGCCAGTTACGTCAACAGCATTCTACTACCGGTCGTCCTTCCGTATCTACAGGATGTCCTCTGAGCCATATTTCAGCAGGATAATGCCACATCGCATGTTGCAGCGACAACACGCACCTTCTTCAGGGATAAAAACGTTCCACTTCTGCCGTGGCAGGCTATATTGCCCGATTTGTCACCCATAGAGAATCTGTAGACATGATCAAAGGACAGGTGCAGCGATACGACCGTCCGCCAGCAACACTTGATGAACTTTGGAAGCGTGTCAATACAGCCTGAGTGACTATTCCACAAGACACATTATTCAAGTCAGAGATGGCCACACCGATTATTATTAGCTACATCGACTTACCTGGTACGTGTGACACCGAGAAGTTAATTGTGGCAAAGTTGTAGCTCGACGCAAAGTTATAGTTTGACAAATCAAAGTTGTCAAAGCCTCGCTCCTTTGCCGAACTCCGGGACGTCATTCTACCCAGCTAATGAAGAACTCCTGGGGACACCTTCATAGGTATGGCGTAGAATATGTCACAGAGGCTACAAGCAGTTGTCGCGGCGAAAAGCAACCCAATGCAATATCAACTAATTGGCCATAATGTCATAGCTCAAGGTTGTATGTATGTAGTATAACAACTGAGTAATGGTTTCACAAGGACCGCCTCGTGTCTACGGAAGGGAACACTTATAAGAGATGTATCAAAATAACAGTTCCGTGCGAGAACTCTCTTTAAGGGATATCTGCAATATCTACATACAGTTCTCGACATAAAAACTACCAGACCAGAAAGCATTCGTCTAGGCGGCAAGCAAAATGGTGGATATGTTTCGACAGTAGGATTGCATGCAAATTATTGCAGTTGCAAATCAATCGCATGACCGATGATGCATTTTAGAGGTGGCAAAACTTCTCTGCGTAGCTAAGTTTGTGGTTGTCCTCACTTGGGCATGTGGATCACTGCATCGGAGTGATCTCGGTGGCAAAAGCGCGTGTAAGGAGTGTGAATAATCAACATAGCTAAGTTTGGTCGCCCTCATCTGGTCATGTGGACAACTGCATCGGAGTGATCTAGGTGGCGAAAGCACGTGTAAGGAGTGAAAATAATCAGCGTAGCTAAGTTTGGTAGTCCTCACCTGGGTGTGTGGACCACTGCATCCGAGTGATCTCGGTGGCGAAAGCACGTGTAAGGAGTGTAAATAATCAGCGTAGCTAAGTTTGGTCGTCCTCACCTGGGCTTGTGGACCACTGCATCGGAGGGATCACGGTGGCGAAAGCACGTGTAAGGAGTGAAAATAGTCAGCGTAGTTAATAACAACGAAACATCCGTGAAATTCAGGTTTTTTTCCTTCATTTAACGGAAAAGGTTGTATCAGAAATATGCTCCGTTAATTCACGAAAGAAATGACGGAAAGTGGCTCGTGAGTTTCAGAAAATTTCTTTACAATGTACTGTAAAAAAGGAAGTCGTAGTTAGACTCCATTCAGATGTTCTGTTTTTTTTTTTTTTTTTGTTGTTGTTGTTGTTTTTTGCGTGTATCGAACTGAAAGTATGACAAAAGTTTTGGTAGTGGTTAATTTTTTACCTAGTGTTGTGTTTATTGCGGTGTGGCTCACACAGCCAATTTTATTAAGAGACCATACTATTTAATTTCACTGTGACTATTTAATCTTAACCAGTCACACACCAGACCATAATTTGACAGCAAAAAAATCATATTTCTTTTTTCTAAATCGTTATTATACAGGCGCTTAGTAAATATTGGGATACTTAATGGTGGACCCTAAAATTTGAAGAAATTATTTGCGCGTTGCAAGGGACTGAAGAAACACGGTTTTTTTACTGTTCACAACGAACAAGCGATCCTAGAAACATGCATCAAAGTTCAAAACACGTTTTTTAAAACATTTACTTCGCCGCTAAATTTTCTTTAACTCTGAACGAAGTACAGAACGTAGAGAGTTTTCTTTTCTTTGCAAAGTTACTCAGCTCCTTTAAGAATAACTTGCAGTTTTTACAGATAAGAGGTTTTTATTCTAATCACGATTCTTCAGCGCTAAACTCATCCCGAGGGATCGCATCGGCTGGAAATGCGTCTAGGAACCCCGCTGGAAATGGTCATGTGACAAAAGTAAGCTGAATGTGTGTAGGGAATACTCAGCCCTAAGAAGATTTGTCAAACGTTCGGAAAAAATTCTCCAAGGTATGCGTGATAAAAAATGGCGACTCTTGAAAGTTTTTGTTTTGGTGGTTACATTCAGTAACGATAGCTTTCTTGGCAAAAGCACTTTGGAATTCGAAGGGTTCCTGATAAAAATAGGTTTCTGTGTGGACGTCTACGGTTTTGTGCTAATGTTGTAAGAAAAGCGGAAATATTGGAAGAAATTTTATTTGATCAGTGAGTGATGAACTGTCAAATGTTTGTTTTTGTTTTTGCAAATTTTTCGAGTTATGGAAAAATGAGTTTTATTTACTTGACCTTCAACAGCTGCACGTTTGATATGCCTACCAGAGGTAGAAACGGGTCAAACATTTTGGAACAGGACCCGACCAGGACCAGGCCGTCACATAATTAGACCCGACTTGTACCTGACACGGACAAATCTTCTTCGTACTATAAATTCGAATATATCAGCATCATCATCAACAATCATTATCAATCCACTCCTGGATGGAGGTCGCCCTAAGTTTCTTCAACAATTGACTGTCTTCGGCCAGTCTGCTCCATTCACCAAACTACCACGTGGTCTTCTCCTGGGTCCTTTTCTGTCCCTTGGAATCCAGTCTTAAATTTTGGTTGTTCATCGGTGGTCAGTTCTCCAGGCAACGCCATTTCAGGGAATTTACCCTGACTCTTGTCATTCTCCTTATCCTCGAGTTTCTCTTCTTATCTTTCTTGGTTACACCAAACATGCATCTCTCTAAGCTTCTTTCAGTTGTCTGCAGTCTTTGTATGTCTTCTTTACGCTTCCCAACCGTAAGTTGAAGAAGCGTATATGCTTTAGCTTTGTCCGTCAGCCCGTCTGTCTGCCTGTCCGCACGATAACTCGCGTAAAAATGGTTCGATTTCGATGAAATTTTAGTATGTGGTAAGGGACAACCTGGGGACGAACCCTATTGAAAACGGACGAAATGGGATCAAAGGTCAAGACACAGGAGCGGGATCCATTCCATCGCCCTTATGCGCCATAACTTACGTAAAAATGCTTCGATTGCGACTAAACTGTATCATGTTGTTCCGGAGGTATACTGAACCGGTTCTGTTGAATATCATCGAAATGGGGGTCAAATATCAGGGCACAGGAGCTAGATTTATTCCACAGCCATTATCCTCATAACTTGACTAACAATGCTTTAATTGCGACAAACTTTTAGTATGATAGATACTTTATATTCGTAGATACTTTTTGTGGGCGTTATACCTCGAAACGAAGAAGCTTGATTACAATAAAATGACAAAAGCTTGTTTTAAGGAATCATTTGGAAATTTCAAGACAATGAATAATCCAAACATTTCCACTTTCTTCGATTTATGCTGAAAACAACTTAGTAAAACCATGCAATGTATTGATTATGATACACCTTCCAACGTAACAGAAATCGCGCGCAGACAAACTCTCCTCCATACCCTGACCATTGAATGTTTCAGTATACCGCCGGAGCAACATACTAAAGTTTTGTCACAATAGAAGCATTTTTACTTAAGGTATTACTCAAGTTAACAGGATAATGGCTGTGGAATAAATCTAGCTCCTGTGCCTTGACCTTCGACACCATTCCAATGATATTAAAGTTCTGTCGCAATAGAAGCATTTTTACATAAGTTATGACGCATAAGGGCGGTGGAATGGATCCCGCACACCTATGTCCTGACATTTGACCCCATTTCGCCCATTTTCGATAGGGTTCGTCCCCAAGAGGTCCCTTACCACATACTAAAATTTCATCGAAATCGAATAATTTTTACGCGAGTTATCGTGCTGACGGACGGGCAGCCGGACAAAGCTCGGGTTTATACGCTTCTTCAATCTACGGTTGGAAAGCGTAAATAATTGTTTACAGAGGAAAACGAGTTCTTCAAAGCTTAAACTGAAGAGCAATTGAATTAGAGATACCTGTCTAGTAACGTGTAGCACCACTTTTCGCCCTGATGACGGCGGCGATTCGTCTCGGCATGGACTCGACAAGACACCGGAAGCGTTGGGAAGCCATACGGATCCACGACCCCTGAACAAGCTCCCACAGTTCACGAAGATTTGATGGAGGTGGGTCAGAGCCTCGAACATCTCTCTCGATGGCATCCCAGATGTGTTCGATGGGATTGAGATCAAGTGACCTAGCTGGCCAAGGAAGCGAGGTCACGTCGGTTAATTGTTCATCCAACCATTCGGATACGATTCGGGAGCGATGGAACGGTGCATTGTCTTGTTGTAGGATGAGGTCCCCAGTGGGATGTTGAAGACGCACAAACGGGAGCAAATGGTCGGCCAGGATATCCCGGTAACGTTAACCTGTGAGGGACAATATCACACGTACCAGGGGTCCCATTTCAGTCCACGTAAACAGTCCCCAGACGAGAATGCCACCCCCACCAATTTGAAGAGTACTCTGCTGGCAAGAAGGATCCATTGCTTCATGTGGTTTGCGCCGTATTCGTATCCTGCCATCCGCATGTACCAACGTGAAACTCGATTCATTAGTCCAGGCAACGTTTTTCCACATGTCGAGGGTCCAGTGGCGATGATCCCGCGCTCATGCTAATCTTTGCATCCTGTGATGTGCGGTCAGTAGCGGTACCGTCGTGGGACGATGGCTTCTGTACCCCATAGCGAGGAGGTGGTTCTAGATGGTGTGGCTGCTTACACGTTTTTGTGCACCAGCGTTAAATTGCCTAGTGATTTCTTGCACTGTGGATCGTCTATCCGCTGTTACAATGCGAGCTAGCCGACGATGACCCTGCTCATCCACGCGCTGTTGTCCACGGCAGTTGGCCCTTGCATGGAGGGTGTTACCGGATTCAATGTACTCACGGTGCACCCGTGACACAGTGGCACGTGAAAGTCACAGTGCCTGCACGACTTCTCAGATGGAGTGACCCATTCGTCGTGCCCCGAAAATTTTCCCATGATCAAATGTGCTTAGATCCTTCGTCTTACCCATACTGCGTCCGATTCTTACTGGTTCCCGTCGCATCACTCTTTATATTGTCGGATCTCTGCATATGTCATGTCGGTTTCGTTTACAAGGCCGCCCACTGCGCCACATTTGCATAACGCCAGCTGTCTCAATTTCAATTGCTCTTCAGTGTATATCCTTATGTTTACAACGAGAGTTGTTTTGGATGGAATACGGGATTACACCATACAGTGCAAATTTTGAATATGTGAATCTGTTTTTTTTACGCTTTCCAACCGTAGGTTGAAGAAGTGAATATGCTCCAGCTTTGTCCGTCCGTCCGTCGGTTCGCACGATAATTCGCGTAAAAATGGTTCGATTTCGATGAAATTTTAGTAAGTGGTAGGGGACAACCTGGGGTGAAACTCTATTGAAAATGTGTGAAATGGGGTCAAACGTCAGGACATAGGAGCGGGATCCATTCCATCTCCCTTATGCGTCATAACTTACGTAAAATGCTTCGATTGCGACAAAACGTTATCATATTGTTCCGGAGATATACTGAACCGGTTCTATTGATATCATCGAAATGGAGTCAAAGGTCAGGGCACAGGAGCGAGATTTATTCCACGGCTATTATCCTCATAACCTTGTCACAGTGCTGTTTTATCTCTTTCCTTATAATATCGAAATAGATTTGAATCAGAAAATTGACAGGTCCCTTGAGCACTGTACACATTAATAGAGTACTAATAGATCCTTTATTAGAAGAGAGTTGACATTTGATAAAGTCCTTTATTGTCGTGATTTTGCTTAATTTAATTACTACTCCTGGTCACCTGTGATTATACCATCTCTCATGCTCCATAACTTCTCGCTATTCATTCATGATTACCGCTCGTACGCGGAGACAACCTCCCCTCACAAAATTTTACTCCTTCCCTTCAATGTCTCGCCGCTTCGCTCTCTCCACGTCAGACGCCTTCTCCCCTAACATACGTCATCATCCCTACCCTCGAAGTCCCGTCCTTCTATTGTCTTACGCACTACTTCCAAAAAACGAGCCTGAAGCCTCTGTCCGAACACATTCTTCTATTTCCGTCTCCATTCCTAATCACCTTCCCAAAGGACACGTTTTCCTTGAGAACGGAAGTCCTTCCTAATGAGTCGCTTTAAAACTCTACAAAAAGCCTTCTTCTATAATAGCCATCCATACACGAAATCCTGTGTTTTGTCTACTCCAGGAAATTCGCCTATAACTAATCGTTTCTGGTGACTTACTGGCTCTTTCAAATCGAACTCAAAGATCATATCCTTAGAGGATTCTTAATTATTTACATATTCATTAAAATTCAACAATTAAAAGATATTTACATTACATTACATTTCATGAAATAAACATTCCCGTTCCATTACGCTATTGTTAAAGGTTATTTGCAATTACCACTCTTACATCTCCCCGTCTCTCACAAATAAAAATATGAATCGCAGATTAATATTTTTCTACACAGCTAGCGAGTTTGGCCTTAAAGCCGAACTCGCTAGCTGTGACCGGAGTTTTATATACATCAAGATTACACAGCATTATTGGTATTATAAGACATCACACTTAAATCATGTTTCAGATAGGATGGTGTTGTTTACATTTGGCACTCATGTTTTTGAATTGCAGGTCCAAAAAAGTTTTCGCTGGAAATTGATGTTATTGGTGTGACACTCAAAATAAGAAAATATGTCATTTGATTCAAAAGTGAGCATTTTCAACATTATGGCAACACGTAAAACTACATTATGACACATACCAACTGAGATACGATAACTATACATTTATGAAGAAAAAATGAATTAATGATACAACTAGCGAAAGTTTCGTACCATTCTCCCATTCACATTAAAACAAACTAAAGTATCCAAATTAATTAATCGTTGTACGCTACACTTTCGATTCCCGATGCTGACTACGTACTGAAACTGTTCGTTCATCGCTCCGATCATAACTTACCATTTCTACCTATACTCCATCTTCCCGATGAGAACTCAAACCCTATAAGCCATAGGCTGTGATCTAACGCGAAAAAAAAAACCAAAAAGGAAACTACTACACCCCGAACTGTACCTTATAAACTCTTCAACCTACTATAACTCTCTGATTCCTTTAAACTACACATTACAAAATACACTGACGGAAAAAAATCCCAACACCACGAAAAAATAGTTGTAGAGGAATGAAATGGCGGCAATTCATTTAGGTAACATATTTAATCGATTAAGGTTTCAAGATCACAGCTTATTGTAAGCGCGAGAAGAGCCATTTTAAATGTGAAATGCTGGTACATTAATAACCGGTGTAACCGCCAGAATGTTGAATGCAAGCACGCAAACATTCATGCATTGTGTCGTACAGGTGCTGGATGTTAATTTGTGGGATGGAGTTCCATGCCTGTTGCACTTGGTCGGTCAATACAGGGACAGTTAATGCTGGTTGGGGGTGACGCTGGAGTTGTCGTCCAATGATGTCACATACGTGCTCGATTGGTGAAAGATCTGGTGATCTAGCCGGCCACGGCAACATGTCGAAACTCTGTAGAGCATGTTGGGTTATAACAGCGGTATGCGGGCGAGCGGTATCCTGTTGGAAAACACCCCCTGGAATGCTGTTCATGAATGGCAGCACAACAGGTTGAATCACCAGACCGACGTACAACTGTGCCGTCAGGGTGCGTGGGATAAACACGAGAGTGCTCCTGCTGTCATAGGAAATTGCTCCCCAGACCATAACTCCAGGTGTGGGTTCAGTGTGTCTCGGCCGCAGACAGGTTGGTTGCAGGCGCTCACCTGGCCTCCTTCTAACCAACACACGGCCATCACTGGCACCCAGGCAGAACCGGCTTTCATCAGAAAACACAACAGATCTCCACTCCGTCCTCCAATGAGCTCTAGCTTGACACCACTGACGTCGCAAACGGCAGTGGTTTGGAGTAAGTGGAATGCACGCTACAGGGCGTTTGGCTCGGAGCTGTCCTTCAAGTAACCGATTTCTAACAGTTCGTTGTGTCACTGTGGTGGCAACTGCAGCTCGAATTGCTGCCGCAGACGCGGTACGATGCGCCACGGTCATACGCAGTACACGGCGGTCTTCCCTCTCAGTAGTGCCACGTGGCCGGCCGGAACCCGGTCTTCTTGAGGCAGTAACTTCCCTTGACCACCGCTGCCAACAATCATGCACAGTGGCTACATTCCTGCCAAGTCGTTCTGCAATATTGCGGAACGAAAACCCACCTTCTCGTAGCCCTATCACACGACCTCGTTCAAACTCCGTGAGCTGTTGATAATGGTTTCTTCTTCTTCTTAAAGGCATTCTTGACTAACATCAACACACTACGTCGAATCTCAACAATAACTAAAGCTCACGAACGTTACAGCGCGTATTTACAGCAAACCTGCTTTGCATGTTCCGAGGCGCTACTAGCACCATACGTATGCGCCGAGCGCGAAATTTGCATAGACGTCATCTTACAGATGTACTCTCACCGCCTACCAACTGTCGTTTATCTAACACAACCCCTTCTTGGTGTTCGGATTTTTTTTTTCCGTCAGTGTATATCACTACCTTATTCTCCCACTAATTACCGAACAATAAACCTTACTTACCTTCCTAAAACATCCGACTCTCAGGAAAATACACTACGCTCAACTAATAATTTCCGTACAATCGATACCCGATGGAAAACTAAGCCTATCCCAGGGGCACGTTAAGTACCAACACCACACGCCTCGAGAGTTTTCCGAAAAAATTCCCTTCGAACATAATTCTAAAATAATTCTTTCCACCATGACACTAAACATTTACCGAACAGATAAGTCTGGTCACATATTATGTAAGCTCTTAGGTTAAATGCAATCAAAACATATCAGTACTTGTGATTAAAGTTCCAATAATGAATGTTCTTCGATACACACATATATCATAACACCAAAGTTTGTGTCTTACCTTCTCACTTTTGAGAAGAAGAACTACCATTTTTTTCAATAGTTCTAGTAAGCGCTCACAGCTTACCTTCGTAGTGGGTACGCTGAATTAAATATACACTTCGATTTGACTATCATAAGTGTTCTTATGTATAAATCACAGAGTATATTTGTAATTATTTCTTAAATTAGAGTTCAACTATGAGTTGAGTTTTTTGCACATGTAAGCACTGAAATAATATTAATCTCAATCAAAATTCACTGCTAGGCTGAAAGAGTTTTTCAGTTAGTCCCTAGATACACAGTCTTTGTACGTTGAAGTAATAATAGTTTTATGAGGTAAAAACACCACCACTGAAGATCACCAGTGTGAAAAAAAAAAAATTGCAATTTCAGAGCGCTTCACTCTTGAGTTTCTATTCTATTTACATTCATGTGAGTTCTTGTGTTTCTGCTGTAGCACTTTTTCTCACCTGTTGATAAGATCCGCCAGCTATCGTACCTGTTCTTCCGTACAAGTTCCTAGGACGGAGATTATATTCGTGCTCAATCTCAACCGAAGTTTCTGTAGCACCTTGACTGATCTGCTGTTGAGTGTTTGAAATCTCATTTGCGGCGGCATTATTCTCCATTTCTTCCGTCACTAACCAGTTGGGGTGTGTTATCTCATCTGCATGAGAGCTTCGTTGAATACGTGAATTTTGACTGACTTCCACGGTTGTCGTTAATTCGTCGGTATTCTGCTAATGAGGATTTTGCTGTTCCCCACTGTCGTCGGGATCAAAACATTTTCTTCTCGGAACTGGAAATATTCAGTCGCTGTGAACAAACCTATTAATTGTAGGGGTTGGGCTCCAAATTTCTTTATTCTTTCGTGAAACTTCTGGCATACTAAAAATCGACACTATCTGATTTTGTTTAACCTCTTTCTTTGCGAGACAGGAGTAACAGCTAGCAACAAATTCCTTAATATCAGCATACATGTTAAATCAGAAATACTTCGCTCTAATTGTTAGCAAAGATTTATCAAGCCGCCCCCGGTGGCGCAGTGGTCTAAGGCGTTGGCCTCTGATCATTCGTCCGTAAGGGGTCCGGGTTCGAATCCCGGGCAGGCATGGATGTTGTGTTTGTCTTACGGCACTGGCTCTCTCCCTTCTCTGGAGCCAGTGACCCTAAATTAGGGACGGGCGACTGCTTATAGCCCATTGAGTTGCTCACGGTGGTCGTTAAACCTCCAATCAAAAAAAAAAAAGATTTATCAAATCCGAGATGGCAATTCGTAAATTTCGATTCATGCATTAGCTTTATCACTTCCTCCCCTAAACACTGTGGAATACAGAGCTGTTCAGTAATTTCTTCTGTCAAGTCACCGGAATTAGGAGTGGTACAGTGATATAGTAAACCATTACTCACAAAAAATAATAGTAATCGCCTCAGGTTGATAGACTTCAAGGCTACGTAGAATCGGTCCTAATTTAGGATCTTGTAACTGCATTTCCGCTAGCTCTTCTTCCGAAACTATAGAGGTAACGATCTCATCTTCTTTAACTGTAGCACGAATCTCAGCAACATCAAAACACTCTTCAGAATCACTTGCGTTTGATTGGGAAATCACATTTCGAGATAAACAATCTGGAACAGCGTTTTGCTTTCTCGCCCTGGAATCAGTAGAAGTTATGCACGGATCTTTATTATTTCTATTGTGCGGAGCGACATTTTTCGGTTCGACAATAACTGTATTTTCTCTTTTCTCTCGTAAGAGGTCCGAATCTCTAATCAGTAAGCACTCTTTAGAATGTGGAGGTAATTTCTTTATATTTTTTTCTTCAGAGGGTTGGTATTCTATTTTATTTTCTCCTTGTATTTTTTTCCCACCGTATTGTCTTTTTTCCTCGGTGTATTTATAATCACCGTTTCATCCCTGGCATTTAAAATAACTCCGTACCTTCTCATAAAATCATTGCCTAATATTAAGTCATAGCTGGGATGAAAATCGGATTCAGCTACGTAGAGAAAATGTTGGAATAAAACACCTGTGACGTACCTGCCAGCAGGACGCACAGGACATAAAGGCAGATAGGAATCAGAATACATGTCCGCATAGCTCAGTTGGTAGAGCTGCTTGTTCCGGAATAAGCGTCCTCGGGTTCGAATCCCGGCGTAGACCAAATATGACGGAGAAATTTACTTCGTTATAATGGCGCCCGAACTACCCGGATGACCCGACCGTTCAAAATCTCGCATTGGTGTGATGTTATTTCCACACCGCGAGATAGGAAAAATCAGAGAATCCCTTCTCCTGTGCTTCGAAAAATAAACGTGTGTGACGTTGCATTCCACACACCAGATTGACTGGGAGTTCTCAAGTGCACGTTCTACAGTGGTTGTCTGCCTGCAGCGATTCATGGTCACGGCTGATCCGTGGGCCATGCCCCGCCCCTCTTTCGGGGGGGGGGGCATGGCCCACGACCCGACCGTTCAAAATCTTTGACCCGACCGTTCAAAATCTCGCATTGGTGTGATGTTATTTCCACACCGCGAGATAGGAAAAATCAGAGAATCCCTTCTCCTGTGCTTCGAAAAATAAACGTGTGTGACGTTGCATTCCACACACCAGATTGACTGGGAGTTCTCAAGTGCACGTTCTACAGTGGTTGTCTGCCTGCAGCGATTCATGGTCACGGCTGATCCGTGGGCCATGCCCCGGCCCTCTTTCGGGGGGGGAGATGTGACGTACCTGCCAGCAGGACGCACAGGACATAAAGGCAGATAGGAATCAGAATACATGTCTGCGTAGCTCAGTTGGTAGAGCGACTTGTTCCGGAATAAGCGTACTCGGGTTCGAATCCCGGCGTGGACCAAAAATGACGGAGAAATTTACTTCGTTATACACCGTTCAACGTGAAACGCATTTCTAACGCAGCTGTGGTTTTAGTGAGTATACCAGTTACTCCACGGATAACAACATTTGACTTAAATTCTCTGCACAATTTTTTGTTCCTAATTTTTCTGGCTAATGAGGGTGATAGCAAGGAGACCATTGCTCCTGAATCCTGAAGGAATCTAGGGGAAAAAATCCAAGGAAAAAAGATCCGCGGAAAAAAAATCCAGGGGAAAAAAGCCACCGGGAAAAAAAAAGCCATGGAAAAAAAAAATCCACGGAAAAAAAAGCCAACGGAAAAAAAAAGCCAGGGAAATTAAATCCAATTCTAACGAAACAGTTATCCATTTACATGTTCGACACAGGGCCGGATAAAGGAGGGGGGGGGGAGTCTAGCCACATGGTTTTCATTAAGGGGCCGGGCACAAATTGCTGTTCCTCCGAAGAACACTTGGAATGTGTGACAATTTTTCCAGTAGGGCAGTTTTTCACGGTGCCGAACGAGGGGAAAGAACTCTTTTGTTTGTCTGAATTTTCATGCCGGTTCATTTGAGTTTAGGGCTACTGGGCACAGAAGTTCAAGGAGGGGGGGCTATAAAGATTGCCGTTTCTGGGTCTATATTGAAAACTAAATTGGGAACTCCAAACAAACGAATTTCGAGAAAACGTTCCATATAAGCCAAGCTAGAATTGTACTTTAATTTGAAGAAATAAATTGCCGAGGATCTGAGTTACACTTGGTTGGGGGGAGGGGAGGCACTACCTCCAACTTCCGTAATATTATATTCTGGGCCCCTGGAGTCTGTCAGTGTATCCAGGATGTTCCCCTTGAAGCGTCCGCGAAGTCCGTGAGCTTTAGGGGGGGGGATTTCTCCCAAAATGTTAAAATGGACGTAGAGCTGTAAACATTAGTACCATGCTTTATATAATGATTCTGTATACAACCACTAATTTCCAGGAGGGTGGGGGAATTCACCCCCTCCTGAAAATCCGTGGTTTCTAAGAGCTCTTCAAGGGTAACATCGAGGATACACTGACCGACTCTAGAGGTCCAGAATATAAAATTACGGAAGTTGGGGGTAGAGCCAAAACCCTCGAAACCAAGCACATCGTATTCCTTTTACAGACTTCACTAAATTTCTGGGGGACGGGGGAAGAGCATACATAGTCTGTCACTAAGCACAACATGAAGCACAGAAATTGCGAGCAAATCTCTTACCTTGAGCACTTGTCTGCGCTCTTAGAAACTTGGGGGAGGGTGAATTCATCCCACCCTCCTGAAAATTCGTGGTCGTGTACAGAATCATTATATAAAGCATGGTTCTAATGTTAACAGTTCTGCGTCCAGTTTAACATTTTGGAGGAAAGTAACCCGAGCTCACCAACCTCGCGGACGCTTCAAGGGGAACATCACTGATAGACTCCAGCCGCCCAGAATATAATATTACGGAAGTTGGGGTTAGACCCCCCATACCAAGTGTACCTCGGATCCTCGTCAATTTATTTCTTCAAATTAAAATACAATTCTCACTTGGCTTACATGGAACGTTTTCTCGAAATTCGTTTGTTTGCACTTCTCAATTCATTTCTCAATATAGGCCCAGAAACGGTAATCTTTATAGCCCCCCCCTTCCTCACCCCTTGAACTTTTGTGGCCAGTTGCCCTAAACTCAAATGAACCGGCATGAAGAAAATTCAGACAAACAAGAGAGTTCCTTTCTCTCGTTAGGCACCTCGGAAAACTGCCACACATAATTCGAAAATTTGGAAAACTGCCCCACTGGAAAAATTGTCACATATTCAAAGTGTTCTTCGGAGGAACAGCGATTTGTGCCGGACCCCTTAATGAGAAGTGTGTGGCAGTTTTCCGGTAACCGCTGGGCCCGGGCCTCCTTTTTTGATTTTTTTTTTTTTTTAGAAATGACCTAATCAATATTGAAATTATTTTCATTATTATTATTACTGTGAAGGTATTAATTTATGTTGGGTTTTATTGCACCCTTCTTATTGGCCAATCTGCAATGCATTCATAAAAGGAGCAGTTTCAATATTCACAAAACCCCTGTGCTAACCTTCTATTAAATTGCTACCAAACTTCGAAATCGCAATGAGTTTTGCTTTACCAATTGTAAGATTATAAATATTTATTATTATTAATTCGTAGGTTATTAATTAATCAAACTCTGCTGCCCCTGTGGCATCAATCTAGGAAAAAAGATCCACAGGAAAAAAACAGAGAGTTTTATACGACCCTCTTGGCTTCTTACACAGAAGTGACGCAAAGAAATCAGAAAAGAAATTTTCATACGATCCCTTAAGCTTCCTACATAGAAGTGACACAAAGAAATCAGAAATGCAATTTTTATACGACCCCTAAATTTCCTACAAGGTCACCCAACTGGAAGTGGACA
The DNA here is from genome assembly GCA_039090855.1 of Macrothele yani. Classification (NCBI taxonomy): domain Eukaryota; kingdom Metazoa; phylum Arthropoda; class Arachnida; order Araneae; family Macrothelidae; genus Macrothele; species Macrothele yani. The sequence continues at coordinate 126,415,894 of CM076996.1, forward strand.
CAAGAAAATCAAAAGAGCAATTTGTGTACGACCCCTACATTTCTTACTAGGTCAACCAGCATGGAAGTGGACACAAGAAACAAAAATGCAATTTTTATACCCCCCCCCAATTGCTGGAACGTCCATGGAAACAAATTATGGTGTCCTTGTAATATTTGAGAAGTGAGAACTTTTTTTTTATGTAAATTTTTATATGACCCCTAAGTTTCTTACTGGTTAACCTACATGAAAGAAGCCGTTGGATTTTATTTCCATGGACTTTTTTCCTTAGATTTTCTTTCCTTTGGCTTTTTTTACCCTGGATCATTTTTCCGTTGGATTTTTTTTCCTGGCTTTTTTTTCCGTGGATCTTTTTTCCTTGGATTTTTTTTTCCGGTAACCATCCAGAAGTGTATTCCCTTTCTCTCCAGCTATCTCACAAGGAAAGGTAGGTAGAGGAAAGGTAGGTAGAGGTCCGTCTATTGGATATTCAATAGAACAAGATAACGGAAACGCATCCTTCATGGCGAAATTCAGGCCCACGAACTTCGCTGAAGTTAGTTTAAATCGCTCTTTCTCTGAGAAGAGCTCACATGGTTTGTTATTTCTGCGACTTGCAGCAAAATTTGTTCGATCTCTGTTATTGCTTCTGAAATTTCTCTGCTGAAAACCTTAAGAGCGCTCCTGTCTATACTGATTGCTGCGGTTAAGGCGGCAATTACGGGCAAAATGACCTGCATTTCCACATGACCAGCAGAGTGGTCATCTGGATTCCGTAGACGGATGTAGCTGTTCGCCAACAGTTCTGTGAGGTCGATTCTGTCCCATTCGTTGTTCGGCCTCATTGTGCTGAATTTTCCACTCACAGAACTCATCTGCTAAACTGCGTAACACCGCGTCTGTATCCTGGGATTTCTGGAGCAATTTTTCATACATAAATTTACATTCATCATTTTTCCCTACTTGGTAGTGAATTGGATCCAAATTATGCTGATTGTGTGTCATGTTGAGGTAAATGGCTCGCCGTAGCGGCTGCTGACGCTGGATAGAATGACATCTCAGCATACATTTCTTGTGCAATAGCTGATTTTACACAGGACTCGAAATCAGGTTTTCCGCTCTTAATACAAAACGCTTAATTTGTGCTTTCAAACCGTAAACAAATTGCGCCATTTTTGTTTTATCATGCATAGCTTTTAACTGCGGAGGATCGTCAGGCTTCTCTTGCTAATATTTCTAAGCAACTGCCTTTAAACGCGTAGCAAATTCTCTGACGGATTCGCTCTCTTTCTGATAGCAGTTAGCTAGAGCAGATAGACGGACAGCAAGTGGCTCTTCTACCTCAAAATGATTCAAAAGGCTATCTTTAAACGAATTGTAATCAATCGTGGCTCTCAGTTCAGGACTTTGAGCTAAAAAAATCAGCCGCGGCTCCTCGAAGTTTAGATTTTGCAATGAGAAGTTTATCCACATCTCGCCAGTTTGCTAAATTAGCAACTTCCTCCAAATTTTGAAAAAAATGCGTGGCTTTGAAATGTTCGTGTGCCGGATTAAATTTTCCGATTAGCGGAGCACAACTAGCTATTAAAGCTGGAACACGATAATTATCGTTACTATTAGTCTGTGAATTTTCTTGTGTATTCACGATTACGACGTTTTAATATTAACAGATGTAAAAATGAAAAGAATGTTCTTCACCAACCACTTGTACCAAATAAACGAATGAATAGTTCCTACGTCATGCATGCACAAAAAAGATAAATCTACTTACTGACTTTTTCTTTGTTGACGACGATGAAGTATAAATTAATCCACTCGGAAAGTAGTTGCACTAAAAAGTCCCGTAGAAAAATAATAGAGGGAATCACTCCCGCTGAAAAGTTCTACTCAACCTGTATGAAATTTTGTGGTTTCACCTGCGATCTTGGCTTTTCTAATAAATGAAATTTCTTCACAAATCCCGCCATTTCCATCCACACCAAATTCCTTGAGTTGAATTGGGTCGGTAGTCGGATTGCATCTCTTTCAGTACAATGGGAGAAAAAATCCAGACGTCGTCATCACCAAGCAACTTCCTCCGGATCGCCGCAGAAGTAAAAATCCGGAATGCCAGGAAATGTCCTGTGACTTACAAAAATTCAGTCGCAGTTGAAGAATCCAGTCATTTCCGAAAATACTATCTCATTACTTATGAAACTTTTATAGCGCATAAGTCGCGAAAAAGTCGCGGGCGCCGATGATGTCACATTGCTGTTTTATCTCTTTCCTTATATTACCGAAATAGGTTTGAATCAAAAGATTGACAGGTTCCTTGAGCACTGTACACATTAATAGAGTACTGATAGATCATTTAACAGAAGAGAGTTGGCATTTGATAAAGTCCTTTATTGTCGTGAATTTTGTTTAATTTAATTACTACTCCTGGTCACCTGTGATTATACCATCTCTCATGCTCCATAACTCCTCGCTATTCATTCATGATTACCGCTCGTACGCGGAGACAACCTCCCCTCACAAAATTTTACTCCTTCCCTTCAACGTCTCTCTGCTTCGCTCTCTCCACGTCAGACGCCTTCTCCCCTAACACACGTCATCATCCCTACCCTCGAAGTCCCGTCCTTCTATTGTCTTCCGCACTACATCCAAAAAACGAGCCTGAAATCTCTGTCCGAACACCCTCTTCTCCTTCCGTCTCCATTCCTAATCACCTCCCCAAAGGACACGTCTTCCTTGAGAACGGAAGTCCTTCCTAATGAGTCGCTTTAAAACTCTAAAAAAGCCTTCTTCTGTAATAACTATCCATACACGAAATCCTGTGTTTTGTCTACTCCAGGAAGTTCGCCGATAACTAATCGTTTCTGGTGACTTACTGGCTCTTCCAAATCGAACTCAAAAATCATATCCTTAGAAGATTCTTAATTATTTACATATTCATTAAAATTCAACAATTAAAAGATATTAACATTACATTACATTTCATAAAATAAACATTACCGTTTCATTACGCTATTATTAAAGGTTATTTACAATTACCACTATTACAACCTGACTGCCGCCCCGGTGGCGCAGTGGTCTAAGGCGTTGGCCTCTGATCATTCGTCCGAAGGGGTCCGGGTTCGAATCCCGGTGAGGCATGGATGTTGGGTTTTGTCTTACCGCACTGGCTCTCTCCCTTCCCTGGAACCAGTGACCCTAAATTAGGGACGGGCGACTGCTTATAGCCCATTGAGTTGCTCACGGTGGTCGTTAAATCTCCAATCAAAAAAAAAAAAAAAAAAAACTGACTAAAAATGCTTCTATTGCGACAAAACTTTAATATGTTGTTCCGGAGGTATACTAAACCGGTTCTGTTGAATATCGTCTACACAGGTTCAAAGGTCAGGGCACAGGAGCGAGATTTATTCCACAGCCATTATCCTCATAACTTGAGTAATGATTTCTGGAATGTTGGAAAGCGCATCATTATCAATGCATTGCATGATTTTACTCACTGGTTGATGTAAATATGACACAGATGGTAAGTCAGATAACATCCGAAAACTCCTCCTCGTTGTCCTGGAGCATGAATCGAACCCTCGTCTCCCGGATATGCTATCCACTACACCACCCAGTACGACCAAGTCTTAAGTTTCTGATTAGTTTGAGTATAACCATCACAGGATTCGCTAGTCGAAGAAACCGGCATTTGTGTTTAGCGAATCTGGAGGTTAAAAGTCCTATCCCGTGATTGCTCCGAGGAGCAGATAAATCACTAATGGAAAAAGGGATGGCACCAAACAATACAAATTTTGAAGATGTGAATCCAAATTTTGAAGATGTGAATCCAAATTTTGAGGATTCACATCTTCAAAATTTGTAAGAGTTGTTGCAGTTCATCACATACTCAGTGCGGTTTCCATCTACCCCTCGACAGAAGCGATTCTACGAGTTTGATGTAATTCCTACTCTATTTGCACAATGCTAACTTTATCTACGTATATTCCATTCACTGTATCTTTTATTCTCCTCTGAAGTTTTTCTGGTGTGCAGTTCTTTGTGACAATGCCCAACGTGTATTTCAAAGTCTTGAGCGTGAACAGAACTATCTTTTTCCAATCGAAATAATAAATTCAATCCAGATGCAGAAGAGGACCCACCGAAAATCAAAGAAAACTTTTTAGTCGTTCTAAATCTCACAAAAATATACTTTTAAAAATAGTAAATCCTTTAATGTGACGTAATTAAAATGCACTCAAAGACGGTTGAGCTTTCTTGGGAATAATTTCTTTCAACAGCATAAAAATTCCAACTGCATCACGCATTCTTTAACAGTCGTTTAAGATAAGGCTGTAGTTTAAAAAAAGACTACTGCCATTGAACAGTCAATTAAAACCTATTTTTCAGCCCTAATGGGAAAAGAGAGGGTGTGTTGGAGTGACTAGGCGCCATTGACGCCAGTAAAGAAAAGGCATAGATGTACTATAAAAACTAGAAATCGTTATATTCTTTTCACTCGAAAATTTTCGTTCAAAAAACAAAATGGACATTTAGTGCTCTCTTTTAGCTTTACAGAACTCGACCACGGTCATAACAATTATTTTAATTTTTAATTGGATCGATCCACTAGAATTGCATATGCATTTATGCGACCTTCATGATTAAAGCGGGTTTCGTTAGGCGATTAAAAAACACACAGATATCTTAATGTACCAAATGAAACACATTTGCAAAACGTACTTGAGAAACAATTGTTGAAGCAGTGAACAAATTTCAAGTAGAAAAATGACTGTACTTAGCAAGCATATTTTTCAGATCTTGGCTTACCATATTTGTATTTTATTAAGGCAATTCATACAAAAATAAATATCGAAAATTAATACTGATATTTTGCAGTAGCATTGTCTTTTACTCTCTGATAAAATCTAAGATTCTCCGCACGATTGGTCTGTAAAATATCGGAGAGAAGTTTGAAGAAGCTAGTGGGTCCCACATTCCCCAAGAACATGAAAAAAAATATCAGAGTTCATGGGCGTTGACACTTTGTTTTATTTGGAGGTCAAACGACCACCATGAGCAACTCGATGGGCTACAAGCAGTCGAACATCCCGAATTTAGGGCCACTGGTTCCATGGAAAGGACAGATCCAGTGTCGTAAGACAAACACAGCATCCATGCCTCGCCGGGATTCAAACCCGAATGAATGGTCAGAAGACAGCGCTTAGTCAACTTAGCCACCGTGGCTGTCAAGAATATGTCGCTCATAGAAGAAGGTGCAAAATTAACACCTAATTTTGGTCGTCCTCGCCTGGGCGTGTGGGGCCCCTGCATTGGAGTAATCTCGGGGGCGAAAGCGTAAATAATCAGCGCAGCTCAGTTTGGTCGTCTTCACTTGGGCCTATGGACCACTGCATCTGAGTGATCTCGGTGGAGAAAACACGTGTAAGGAGTGTAAATAATCAGCTTAGCTGAGTTTGGTCGTCCTTCTCTGGGCCTGTGGACAACTGCATCGGACTGATCTCGGTGCCGAAAGCACGTGTAACAAGTGAAAATAATCAACGTAGCTAAGTTTGGTCGTCCTCACCTGGGAGTGTGGACCACTGCATCGGAGGGATCTCGGTGGCAAAAGCACGCGTAAGCAGTGGAATTACTGGCAGACGTCATCGGGAATTTTACCATCACACGATCACATTTACTAGAGACTTCATCATATGGCTACTTACAGCTAGTAAGTTCCTGCGTCGCGTAGCGGCGGACGTGGATCGGTTGGCAAGCATTTTCGGCCAAATGTGGCGGCAGTGTTTGGGAGATGACCTAAGGCAACGTGCGTCGCCGAAGTGGGACTGGTGCACGTAAGCGGACGTACTCATGCCTTGAAACCGATTTCAACGGCAAGCCGTTGCCGGACGAAATTCGATGAGGTGCACAGGCTGCTTTGGACACCCCGGTTAAGAAATACATCAGTTATTCCAAACGCGTTTTACAACGCACTAAGTTGGCAGTTTCAACGGTGAATGAGCCGCGCCCCGGTGTCTAACCATTCATCCGAGAAGGGTCCGGGTTCGAATCCGATGACACATGGATGTTGTGTTTGTCTAACGGCACTGGCTCTCTCGCTTTCCTGGAACCAGTCACCCTAAATTAGAGACGAGTGACTGCTTATAGCCAACTGAGTTACTCACGGTGGTAGTTAAACCTCCTACCAATATATATATACACTGCTGGCCACCCAAAATGCAACACCAAGAAGGAAGCATCCGATTGGCCTGGAATTCGTAGCATGCGTCGCCCGCGAGAGGACATGCAAACGATTAGCATTGCAGGGCATATGCAAATCATGTGCGCCCGGCACGCCACCGAGAAGTGGTATAAGAAGGGTGCACAGAAGGCGGCGTGTAAGTAGTGGAAGTGAGTTGTGCTGCCGGACCTGTGCGTGGGAAGCTTCCTGATGCCTCGTCGCAGAATACGGCAGTCATTAGAACACGTTTCGGAGTTCGACAGAGGACGAATAGTGGCTTATCGCAACAGCGGTTTATCGTACGGAGACATCGGCGCCCGTGTGGGACGACATCCAGCCACAGTGAGGCGAGTATGGATTCGGTAGGTGCAGGAGGGACAGACGAACCGACGTGAGTGATTGCGCAGCCACGGCACACCACCGAACGAGAGGACCGGCATGTTTTGCGACGGGCATTGACGGCTCGCACCGCCACATCACGAACGTTAGCGCAGGAATTAGGGTGTGTTGCGCAACAACTTGTAACAGCACGTACCGTTCGACGTCGTCTACAGGAGCGGGGACTTGTCGCATGGCGGCCATTGCTCCGATTACCATTGACGTTACACCGCCGGCAAGTGCGGCGGCAGTGGGCCGCTGAACGGCACACCTGGACTACGGAATGGCACGACATTGTCTTCTCCGATGAATCCCGCTTCTGCCTGCAACACCACGATGGTCGGATCCGCGTGTGGTGGAACCGCGGCGAGAGACTGTATGACGCCTGCATTATGCATCGCCATAGCGGTCCGTCGCCTGGTGTTATGGTTTGGGGCGCAATTGGATATGACACCCGCACCCCTCTGGCACGCATCGCCGGTACACTGAACAGCCACCGCTACATCTCCGACGTTTCGGAGCCTGCAGTCCTCCATTACCTGCAGGACCTGCCAGCGGCCACGTTTCAACAGGACAATGCGTACCCGCACGTGGCGTGCATCGTGCAACAATTCTTCACTGCCAAGCAGGTGTCACTGCTGCCGTGGCCCGCCTGTTCTCTCGATACGTCGCCCATCGAACACGTCTGGTCGCTGATCGGCAACCGAGTGGCCCGGCAAGCACCACCCGCGGCTACGCCTGATGAACTGTGGCAACGTGTGGAAGCAGCCTGGACCGACATACTCCAAGCCCACATCCAAAGCCTCTTTCGTTCGATGCCGCGGCGTGTAGCGGCCGTTATTGCCAGCCATGTGGGCCACACGAACTATTGATGTCTGCGTGTTCCGCAAGTCGCACGGGCCTGTAAGCTCAATCGTTTCATCTTTGTATCTGTTGTTATGTGTCCAGTAAATCTGGATTTGATATCTCGTGTCATCCTTGGTGTTGCATTTTGGGTGGCCAGCAGTGTATATAAATATATCTATTCTCTTCAGGTGCGAAGTATTTCCTGTCATTACCGTTGAAAATACCAGCGCAGTGCTTTACGAAACGCGTCCGGAATAAAGCCCTGGATGTGTTGTGATCTACTGTAGAGATGAGCACCAGCCCGGGCTATACCAAACAGTACGGAAATGGATTTTGGCCCGGGTGGCATCTTATATCAAATCTTTGACTAATACCTGGACCCGGGGTGAAGTTATTTTTCTCTTTTATTTTTAAATTCATTTTATTTAACACTGTTAACCGAATTAACGAACGCAAGGGGAAAGGCACAACTGAATGACAGTCTTTCTTAAAATTCTTAATTATTGATACTTAACAGCGTGTTTCACGTGCGTTTCGTAACTCAAAAATGCTTGTGAGTGTTTTAAATAACAACTGTGCATGTCTTCCTACATACGATGAAAACTGATAACTGAAATTTAAGGTTCAACTAGCTACAATACGAAAAATGAGTATATTTTTATCATTCGGTGAAAATATGAAGGTGAGCCGAGATAAACGAAGTAACATAATACAATTGGGAAACAAAATGAAGGATATTTTGTGATGCACAACATAATAATTTTTATCTCTCTCTTTTTTTTAGGGGGCGACATTAACGGGAAGCACAAAGATTCTTATGTAATGACGAAAATATAAATAGGAGTAAAGCAATATGCTTCACTTTTTTCTTATTTACATGAGAAAGATTTGCGCATATGTTCAAACCCGGGCTAATCAAAAATAATGACATATTGAGGCCCGGGCTGATCACAAATAATGACATATTGGGGCCCGGGCTAATCACAAATAATGACATAATGGGGCCCGGGCTAATCACAAATAATGACATATTGGGGCTCGGGCTAATCACAAATAATGACATAATGTGGCCCGGGCTGGATCCGGGCCCCGTTATAGATCAGAGACAGTGCTTACCTCCAATAGACCAGAGACGGTGCTCAACTCTGATCTATTGGGGGTCTGTATGTTATGTGCTCACTATGGGATTTTAATGGTTTCCGGCATAGGCGCCAATTATAGGGAACCTTGCGCCCCAAATAATTTTACTGGGGGGGGGCAGTGCCCACCCAATATTTTGGGTCCTGTTTAATTAAATAATCGCTTTAACCTCATAAGGTGGACCAACCTCCATCTTATGAAGCCAAAGCGATTTATTTTCAAAAAATTATAAATAACAAAATAAGTAAACTTTTTTCCCCCCATATCATCTATATCAACCATTATCAATCCACTGCTGGACGAAGGTCTCCCCAAGTTTCTTCCAGAACGGTCTGTCTTGTGCCAGTCTCCTCCATGTTACTCCCGCATACTTTCGAATATCATCCACCCATCTCATATGTGGTCTTCTTCCGGGTCTTTTCCCGTCCCTTGGAATCCAGTCAAAAATTTCGGCTGTCCATCGATGGTCTGTCCTTTTGGCAATATGTCCAGCCCATTGCCATTTCAGGGATTTTACTCTGATCATGATGTCTTCCACTCTTGTCATTTTTCTGATCCACGAGTTCCTCTTATTATTTGTCCTGGTTACACCAAGCATGCATCTCTCCATGCTTCTTAGAGTTGTCTGTAGTCTTTGTATGTCTCTTTTAGTTAAGGTCCACGTCTCTCTGCACCATACGCATATAAAGCATTGCTTATTTGATAAGATACTTCCCGTATTTTGTTCGACATGTTCTCGTGATGTTTAAAACAATTATGAAAAGTAAAATGAATAAAAATACAGAAACGTATAATCTCTAGCGCCTTTATGTATCTATTTATTCTTTTGCGCTTCTCGTTCTTTGCTTGAGTAACAGTGCTGATTTTTCATATATTTGATAAACGTTTAGAAACAAAATATCTCGGGATATTTTTTGTAAAATCGCAGGCTGAATTTTACTTTTAAAAATATAAATATTCAGCAAAGGAATATTTTTATTCCCTTTGCTGATGTGCAATTACAATTGCGTTTCAAAGTATACAGTACGTCGAATCTCGTAGTTTATTTTTTTTTTTGCTCCCCCTTACCTTTTAATTTTTATTTTCTTCCTGAGAAAGGAACAGATGCGCTCCTCCCACGTCTGATCTCTTCTCGCCTGCCCTCTCAATAATTTGGTGAAGTCGGCGTCCCTGGTTTCTTTTTTTTTTTTTTTTGATTGGAGGTTTACGACCACCGAACCCAATGGGCAATAAGCAGTAGCCCGTTCCTAATTTATTTAGGGCCACTGACTTCAGGGAAGAAGCCAGGGCCGTAAGACAAGCAACATCCATGCCGCACCGGGATTCGAACCCGGACCCCTTTCGGACGAACGATCAGAAGCCATCGCTTAGACAACTGTGACACACGGCGGGCGATTGGAGGTTTAACGACCACCGTGAGTAACTCCATGTGCTATAAACAGTCGCCCGTCCCTAATTTAGGGTCACTGGTTCCAGGGAAGGGAAGGAGCTAGTGCCCTAAGACAAACACAGCATCGCGTCACCGGGATTCGAACCCGCACCCCTTCCGTACGAATGATCAGAAGCCATCGCTTAGACCACTGCGCTACCGCGGCTGCGGTTTCTGGTTTTATAATATTCCTACTAAGGCGTTCTTACATATTCTGCTCCAGTGGCGTACTGACGATGAATAAACTGCCTTAGGAGCAATTTTGTTGCGGCCCACTTTTGGGGATGAATTATCGAGATATTTCATCCCTCAAAAAGCGGTTTACTGTTTAAACACCTTTTCAACACAAGTCTTGGAATTACCGCAGTTTTCTTGCATTGAGACAATTTTATTAATAACAGAAAAGACAGTTTGCTCATTTCCTTAGACAGAAGATATCTAGTACAACTTAATGTAAGAGTAAAATTACTCAAGAAACGCATATAGCGTATTAAATCCGTTTATATTTGTGGTGTAATAAGCACAAAGATTCGCCAAGCTTTCGCACTCCTTTTTCAAGGAAATGGGGGACATAAAAATGCAGGGAATTTGTGACGTACCTGCCAGCAGGACGCACACGACATAAAGGCAGATAGCAGTCAGAATGAACGTCCGCGTAGCTCAATTGGTAGAGTGACTTATTCCGCAATGAGGGGACCCGGGTTCAAGCCCCGGCGTGGACAAAAATGACGGAGAAATTTACTTCGTTATAAATTGGAACACGTAAGAAACAAAGATGATTTCTCAAAATAACGCGGGTGACATCACGAGCAATATTACTTAAATTTTGGTCATGCAATTATACTGTGTGGCACGATGTGTTTCCATCTTTTAATAACGCATGCCAAACCATTAGTAGTTCGATAGTAATTGGTTATTCAATTGCTATTGGCAAAAGCAGACTGAAGTACAGGATATCAGGCCAAAGGAACGTTGCTTAACTTGTCTGTTTGGTCCAGTAGATCATTTACTACGTAGGGTTTTTTTTTATATTTCATGAAGCCGTCAAAGTGGTAAACAGCCTTTCCCATTTTGGCATTACTTGGTTTTCTTTTAAAAGAATATTATATACATACTTTTTTCCCTTGAGTTTGCATAAGGTTTACAGGCCCAAAATATGGCGGCCCAGTGCGCGCCTGTTATGTTCTTCGTACTTTAATCCGTTTGGGTTCTCAACGGAGCAATATACCTGTCTCAGTTCGTGCCTGTTCTGTTCTTGGTACTTTAATCCGTTTGGGTTCTCAAAGGAGCAATATACCTGTCTCAGGTCGTGCCTGTTCTGTTCTTGGTACTTTAATCCGTTTGGGTTCTCAACGGTGCAATATGCCTGTCTCAGTTCGTGCCTGTTCTGTTCTTGGTACTTTAATCCGTTTGGGTTCTCAACGGTGCAATATACCTGGCTCAGTGCCAACATGGTTCTACTTAACATTGCACACTATAAGGCCGTAGCTGCAAGTATGACATGAAGTTTTCCTTGCAACACTGATATTAGGTCGACATTATACCTCAGACGATATACTGCTCGTGATTACGAAACTGAAGAGAATATCATCTACCACTAGGACCGAAATGCGTGTAACACACCTGAGGCTTCGAAAACCAAATGGACAACGTCTGGTACACATACGAAGATTCAATATCTCCCCGGGTATTATCATAGTATAGCACCTGTCGCACCTAATTTCATCGTAAATCCACAAGGTATATTTAATAATCATATTCTTTGTTTGTAATTTCTTTTTCTTTTTTTTTTTTTTTTTTGTAAATTATGGCTGTGCACAATACTCACTATTTTAATTCAATTACATGTAGAACAAAAGTCAAGAGATGTTGACCGGTCGTGGGACTAAACGAGCTGTTACAATCACAGAAGAGCCGGCATTGAGTGGAAAGGCTGTTTCTTGTATCTCAATATGCCCCGTCGCCGAAGAAGGTCGCATTATGAGCACCTGACGAACTTAGAGCGAGAAAGGATTGTAGGCATGAGAGGAGCTGGATTTTCCTACCGAAAATTAATAAAATGAATATTCATGTGTAATGTGCCAGAAAATCCTAACAGTGAATTATTTCGGGACACAAGTCAAAATTCTATTTAGGTTAGGTACAAGCCCTCCAATCTTCGGCCAGTGAACCTCGCAGTTTTTTTTTTTTTTTGCTAAAATTTATTTGTTGCGCTTTTGGGTGCGTCGGCCGACCAGAGAGCATTAAAGGAGACAGGGGGCCCGCGGGCTGGACAGTATTATTGGGCCCCAGTATTAGAGGCACATCTAGGATTTCATTATGGGTGGCCGAATAAAAATACCCAGGAGAAAATACTCCCAAAATATGATGAGGAAGCCATTAAAATATCCCCGTCATATTGAAGTGTTGATCCCATGATTCATGGACGAATCAGTGTTAGCTAGAAAATGTAAAAATACAGGGTTGAAAAATGGATGCCAGTTCAGTACAGCCCCCCCCCCTCCCGGTTCAGCTTGTTGAAATTATATCGAAGTAATGCACAAAATAATATGATCCAAATATCACGATTCAAACGACTTCCTAATGTATGAAAATTTCCCCCAATTACAGATGTCTACAAAAAAACATCTGTAATGCTTTCGAAAGATTTCAAGAATTGATTTGATTTGAATGAAGGTTTAACGACCACCGTGAGCAACTCAATGGGCTATAAGCAGTCACCCGTCCCTAATTTAGGGTCACTGGATCCAGGGAAGGGAGAGAGCCAATGCCGTAAGACAAACACAACATCCATGCCTCACCGGGATTCGAACCCGGACCCCTTTCGGACGAATGATCAGAGGCCATCGCTTAGATTTCAAGATGGACTGTGAGAGACTACGCTTTTTCCGGACTCCTAAAAAGGCGGAAAAAAATATAATTGTTTTTTCACTAGGCAGTTTCTTATAGTTTTTGCTGTGCTACCTGCAAAAAAAAAATTATTGTATAACTCTGTCAATTCTTAAAGCATCCTGCATAATTCTGAGGCCCCTTGAAAATGCGGGTCCCGGGGCTGCACCTTTTAAATGAGCTCTGTGGTCTAAGCGGTGGCTTCTGATCATTCTTCCGAGATGGGTTCGGGTTCGAATCCCGGTGAGGCATGGATGTTGTGTTTGTCTTACGGATCTGGTTCTTCCCCGGAGTGAGTGACCCTAAATTAGGGACGGGCGACTGCTTATAGCCCATTGAGTTGCTCACAGTGGTTGTTAAGTCTCAAATAAAAAAAAAAAAAAACTCAATGGGCTATAAGCAGTCGCCCGTCCCTAATTTAGGGCCACTGGTTCCTGGGAAGGGAGAGAGCCAGTGCCGTAAGACAAACACAACATCCATGCCTCACCGGGATTTGAAACCGGACCCCTTTCGGATGAATAATCAGAAGCCGTCGCTTAGACCACTGCGCCACCGGGTCGGCAAAAGAGTGAAAAATCACCTGCCAAGAACTCGGTGTGGTTAGATGAAAAGTTTGATGAGGGTAGCGAGCAAAGGTTCTTAGTTCCCGATATATTTGAAATATTTTTTCGCGCAAAAATAGCTAGAAAGAGCAAATGTTTCTTCAGAATTATCTTTAAACAAACATACCTTATTTAATAAATGCAGTTAACTAATTATTGTTGTGTATGGCTGTGTTTAAGTCCTGTCAACTTAGATTCTGTCCAGGGCTCTCCTACACATTTTTACGTCACTCCAGAAACTTTGCCTACCATTGAGAAAGAATGCTTTAGGGGTTGTCGTGGTTTACGTAGCACCCAGCACCTAGCACTTATCTTCTCTCACAGGAAAAGACATTTTTTACTGTCGTTGCTGTCCTGGGTTATGCTGAAGGTTGTATCGCATGCATGATTGAAGTAATTATGACCTTCCTCGGATCTTAGGTAGTTTACAGAAGAAATTATTTTGGTAACTAGTTTCTTGGACAACACAGCATAGATTAAAATCTATTAAAATTACATGGTACCTGGTTGGCCTTCACAGATGTTTACATGGAAGGGATTGTTAATAACCACATAACTTCGTAAGACAATATATGTCGCGTAGAAGAAAAAATAAGGGGTGCACCAAGAAAAGATTCAGTGGCGCTATGTTTGACTTCTTCATTTTGTTAAACTTTCGTCGTCACTGTTTTCTCGTGCAAGTCGCTTCCCCTCTTCCTCGTTCCTTATCAAACAACTTCGATTTGATGAAGCTATCTTTATCGCATCTGCTGGTGCATACATTTTGTTTATCTGTCGCCACTTTCCCGTCACGTTCCACTTCCTCAGCCTCACCCCCCCCCCTTCTCGCTCTCCTCCCTTTGGGCCTCACCGACCCAAAAGACTCGCTCCTGCCTTGACTCATAACACCGCCCTCCCTCTCCCCCTCCGGTCATTGCACATCACGCTTCGCTAGGTGATGACGATAACGATAAAAATCCTCTGAAGATATCTCATCGCATTGTTGCCTGTCGCATCTGGCAAGCGATTTCGCACCGTTCATTTTGTTGATTTTTTTCCCAGACACTCTTTCCCCAAGTTTCTTAAACAGGATTTTTTAGGATAAATTAAAATTTCGTTATTTTCTTCAGCAACCTATATCAACGTTTTCTTTAAAGGCTTTTAAGTTTCCGTTCTGACTGATGCGGGAGATAAAAACATTCATTCCTTTCTGACAACCGTCTCTAATAATGCTAATTGCACCATTAGCGCAGATTAACACATACCAAAATAATGAACTTCCCTAAGACAGGAACTTGCATTTCTGATTACACTTTCGAAATTCTGCCAGGCCAATTACTGTAAATGGAATCATACATCCACGAAAAAGGTGTATCTCATTAAGAAATCAGCAGCGGGTATTTTCACCCTAGATTTAGAAATTTCGGGAAAATTCGAAGAACTTTTTTGTTATATGCACATCACCAGTTACAAAGTATTACCGCTTGCTGTGCAAAAGTTAAGCGAAGCGTTTACAATATATGGTACCTTCCATTTTCAAGCAGACATTGGGATAAATAAATAATATACAGCAAGAGCTACTGAGAAAATTCAGACTGAAAAATTCCTCCAAAATTTAATCTGGTTTGTCCTTTCCTAATCTCATTCTGTTCTTTCCCATAGGAATTAAAGTTTTATTGTCATTATGAATAAGGAGGGCAGAAAAACATAATTCCGTCAAAATTTTTACAACAGTTTTTTTCTTCGACATTGTAAACCTTGATTGTCAACAGCTGCAAGAGAGAGAGAGAGAGAGAGAGAGAGAGAGTAGTATATCTCCGATTTCACTTTTCTTCCATAACCCCCAGAAGAGGAAAGTCATCAAAAAAGTTTTCATTGAAAAAAAAAATTAAAGAAAAAGAACTCTGTGCATATAAATTTAAATATCTGTGCATGAAGGAATATTTACTATCATCTCTGTGAAACACGTACTGTATACCAAATTTCAGCACAAAATATACAGGGTGTCCCAAAAAGGTGTGACCAATTTCAAATGATGATAACTTTGGATACAAAACTAATATAAGCATTCCGTTTGTTGCAGGTGGTAAGGAATACCCTAAAGTTGTCCATAAGTGTACCTAATAGATCCTACGACGAAAGCCCAGATTTTTTTTTTTTTTTTTTTTTTTTTTTTTTTTGATTGGAGGTTTAACGACCACCGTGAGCAACTCAATGGGCTATAAGCAGTCGCCCGTCCCTAATTTGGGGTCACTGGTTCCAGGGAAGGGAGAGAGCCAGTGCCGTAAGACAAACACAACATCCATGCCTGACCGGGATTCGAACCCGGACCCCTTACTGACGAATGATCAGAGGCCAGCGCCTTAGACCACTGCGCCACTGGGGCGGCGAAAGCCCAGATTGTGGAGTGGTTTATTGAAACCCGATTTGAAACGCAGGTTCAACGGAATTTCAGAACAAAATATGGGAGCAAACCGCCCACACGTAACAGCATCAGAAAGTGGTTGAAGTCATTCAAGGAAACTGGTAGCGACCTTACAAAGAAAAGCCCTGGACGACCATTGCTGGTTCCAGAAAAGGAGGAGGTTGTGAGACAAACATTCACTCGTAGCCATCGAAAGTCAATCAGACAAACAGCACGCCATCTCCAAATCGTCAGTGCACAGAGTGTATAACGAAGTAAATTTCTCCGTCATTTTTACCCACGCCAGGACTCGAACCCGGATCCCCTCATTCCGGAATAAGTCACTCTACCAATTGAGCTACGCGGACGTTTTATTCTGATTCCTATCTGCCTTTATGTCGTGTGCGTCCTTCTGGCAGGTACGTCACATCTCCTGGTACGTTACATCATCTCCCCCTTATTTTTATTTATTTTTTATTTTTTTCGAAGTGCTGGAGAAAGGATTCTCTTATTTTTCCTATCTCGCGGTGTGGAAATAACATCACACCATTGCGAGATTTTGAACGGTCGGGTCATCCGGATAGTTCGGGCGCCATTATAACGAAGTAAATTTCTCCGTCATTTTATCCGCGCCAGGATTCGAACCCGGGTCCCCTCATTCCGGAATAAGATGCTCTACCAATTGAGCTACGCGGACGTTTTATTATGATTCCTATCTGCCTTTATGTCGTGTGCGTCCTTCTGGCAGGTACGTCACATCTCCTGGTACGTTACAAGTGTTGCGTCAGAGATTGGAAATACACCCGTATAAACTGCAGATAACCCATCACATAACCCAAGATGATCACGTGAAACGTAAACAGTATGCTGAAGAGATGTTGGAGAACATTGCAAGTGCTGAATCTTTCCTGAGACAAATCTGTTTCTCAGATGAGTGCACTTTCCATGTTTCTGGAAAGGTTAATAAACAGAATGTGAGAATTTGGGGAACTGAACACCCGCATTGCACAATGGAACATGAACATGCTAGCTCAAAAGTTAATGTTTTGTGTGGCATAATGGTCAACCGTGTTATTGGACCCTTTCTCTTTCAGGAAGCGACCGTGAGAACTGATAATCGCCTGGACACGACTGGCCAATTTGTGTATCCCCAGTTGGATAAACTTGCAACTCCTCTCATTTTCCAACGAGATGGGGCGCCACCGCATTGGGCTTTGCTTGTGAGGAGGTCTCTGGATACCAAGTTTCCCAATCGATGGATTGTGCGTGGTGGTCCCATTGCATGGACCACACGTTCGCCGGACTTAATACCCTGTGACTTTTTTATGGAGATTCATCAAGGGTGAGGTTTACCGCAACACTGTTGCAGACATTGCTGACCTAAAGAGGAGGATTACACACGCACTGCAGAAAGTTAATACGGACATTCTCGAACGAACATGGTTGGAACTGGAATACCGTTTTGACATTGTTCGGGTGACAAATGGTGCCCATGTCGAATGTCTATAAAACTTCATGATCTGTTCGGTCAATTAACACAAGTTGTGTATTGAATTGAGATCATTTATATTAAAACGGTTATGATTATTTGAAATTAGTTACACCTTTATGGGGCACCCTATATGTCGCGTAAAAAAAATTAAGATTTTATGTGCGATTAAGCCTTTAACTAGTTGGAATGAATTAACTCGAGATTAGCAAAATGGGATGAAATTAGCTCGAGCGAAAATACGCTCTGTCTAAGAAGTGGACCGAACGCACCTGGAACGAGTGAACCTTCGCATCAGAAAGCGTTGCGTAGCTTCGTTAGTCAAAGTAGTCATTTAGGGGGATGATTGACATTAATGCTTTTTGACTGATTACCATCTAAAAGGCCTATAACATTGTAATAAAACCGCAGAAAGAGGTTTTAGTCTTTTATTTCTACCCAGCGGCATGATGTCCTTGTCCGGGGGACTAGTTCATCCCCGTTCACGCTTGGATCATGAAGTAGATAGTAAAAGACTGTAAGAGCTTATCTCCAATGGCAGGTTGTACTAGGGAGATGAGAGAGGGTAGGGATTTGTTTTGCCGTAGCTTTCATGGCTGCTATGTGAATATATCTGTTTGGATGGTGCAGAAATTTTTGAGCACCGTTTGGATCAGGTACATCTGCTACTTCACGGGTTAGTATACAGTCTCTCCCGTTTATAACGAAGTCCAGGGGCCTGATGAAAACTTCGTTATAAAAATCTATTGGTTAAATGCCGTAATGGTATAACTAACAACAGTACATACGTATGTAAGCACACCGGACAAAAAATTAGTCACCCCTAACAGAAATGACAGTAGGAAGTTACCGGTAGGTCAGAGGGCGCCGTGATAGCATTGTTTGGAGATAAATAGCACTAACGTGGTCTACAGGATCATTTCTGTCTCGTGCAGTGGTGAAGAGCAACGTGCGTGTTGAATTTAGTCTGCAATATGGGTCGTAAAACAGACGTTACTGAGTGGAAAAAAGGCCGGGCCTACGGACGCAAAATCACACATGTTGTTGGTGTTATAACGAAGTAAATTTCTCCGTCATTTTTGGTCTACGCCGGGATTCGAACCCGAGGCCGCTTATTCCGGAACAAGTCGCTCTACCAACTGAGCTACGCAGACATTTTATTTTGATTCCTATCTGCCTTTATGTCGTGTGCGTCCTGCTGGCAGGTACGTCACATCTCCCCCCGAAAGAGGGCCGGGTGCATGGCCCACGGGTCAGCCATGACCATGAATCGTTGCAGGCAGCCATCCACTATAGAACGTGCACTTGAGAACTCCCAGTCAATCTGCTGTGTGGAATGCAACATCACACATTTTATTTTTCGGAGCGCTGGAGAAAGAATTCTCTGATTTTTCCTGTCTCGCGGTGTGGAAATAACATCACACCAATGCGAGATTTTGAACGGCCGGGTCATCCGGATAGTTCGGGCGCCATTATAACGAAGTAAATTTCTCCGTCACTTTTGGACTACGCCGGGATTCGAACCCGATGCCGCTTATTCCGGAACAAGTCGCTCTACCAACTGAGCTACGCAGCCATTTTATTCTGATTCCTATCTGCCTTTATGTCGTGTGCGTCCTGCTGGCAGGTACGTCACAGTGTGTCGAAGCTTACTGTCCAGCGGGTCTACATACAGTGGTGTAGTTCGCAGTCAACTGAAAATGGGCGGCGTAACTGTGGCCGGAAAACGAGTCTCACCAACAGAGACTGCCGCCATGTTTCACGCCTAGTAACTGCAAATCGGTTTGAAACCAGGCAACAATTGCTCCAAACAGTCAATGAAAGTCCACTCCAACCAATTTCCGAAAGAACATTGCGACGCGAACTGCATGCGATGGACATTTGGAGCAGAGTACCATGGAAGGACATTTGGAGCAGAGTACTCTTACGCATTTCGCGATTATACGTTCAATTTTGAATTTCAGATTATACTCGTAAAAATACACGGTTCATTGTCTCTTTTACACGTAACCCGATGTGTTACAATTTGGAGAGAATTTAGACAGCATTTTTTTTAGCAGCCATGAAATTAGATGATGCAACTAAAACTGTACTAAATAACGTTCACAGTTTCGTTGTTTGTCTGAATTCAAAAAAATTTGTGACAAGCATCAGAGGTTAGTGAATATTTTGCTCGGCACTGATGCTAAATCAACTAGTGCAAAAACTGCCTTCAAAAGTGCGATGCTTATACAGTAAGTAAAGGATGTGAAATTCAGGTACTGAATATAAAACAAATCGTAAGCGGATTTGCTACCTAGCACTACAGAGATAAGGGTTTTTTGTTCATATATTGAAAATATGAAATCGTACAGAATTTTTTAACCTAGTTTTTATAATGAAATTCAGAGCACGTTTAAGTAGACAGGGGATACGCGGGCTGGACAGTATTTTTGGGCCCCAGTATTACTGGCAAATCTGGGATTTCACTATGGGTGGATGAATAAAACTACCCAGGAAAATGTTAGAAAGAGTGCGATGTGTTCGTTCAAGTTCCACAGAACAATAGATGGCGTTGCTGCGCTAAACAAACTTATTCGGAAATAAAAACAAACAACTCTCATCTCACTCCAAGGCAAGGAGTAGTGATGCGCTGACCTTCGACTTGAGAAAAACTCTCTCTCTCTTCCCGTGAGAACTAAAAACAAAAGATGGAGTTATGCGTGTACGTACTGCGTTTGTTTTGTTGTTCCAAAAACCAATATAAAATTAGATAGCGTGTGATTTCAATCTACAGTGTTTTAGATGTTTTAATATTCAGTGTGATGTGTTGTGAATATATTCATTTGATTAAAGATAAAGGATTTCCTATTTAAAGGTGGTAAGTACTCTTTATGATTTCAACCATTCGTTCAGTGAGTTTAAGAATTCTCTTTCGTTTGTTAAATCCGTCATTTGGGATCAACGCGTGAACCATTTTAGAATTTCTAACAGAGAAAACATTCCCAAAATATGATAAGGAAGCTATAAAAATATCCCCGCAGTATTAAAATGTGTATCCCATGATTCACAAAGGAATCAGTGTAAGGTCGAAAATGTAAAAATGCATGGTTGAAAAATGGATACCAGTTCATTTCTGCTTCAATACCCCCCCCCCTACCACCTTCAGGGTTCAGCTTATATACAAACTATATCGAAGTAGTGGGCAAAATTATATGATTCAAATATCATGATTCAAACGAATTCTTAATGTGCGAAAAATTCCCATTACAGATGTGTAAAAAAAAAAAAACATTTCTAATGCTTTCGAAAGATATGAGGATGGACTGGGGGCGACTATACTTTTTACAGACCAAAAAAAAAAAATAGGAAAGGAATAAAAAAAAGATTCACAAGGCAGTTTCTTATAGTTTTTACTGTGCTATTTGCAAAAAAAAAAAAAAAAAACAAGAAAAAACTGTAGAACTATGTCAATCCTATAAACATCATGCATAATTCTGGGGCCCCCTTGAAAATACGGAGCCCGGGTATACAGCCCCCTAAGCCCCTTTTAAATGGGCTCTTATGAAATTAGAATAAAAATACGTGCCTACCACGCAGGACGCACGTGAGATAAAGGCAGATAGCGCAGTTGGGAGAGCGACTTATTCCGGGATGAGGCACCCGGGTTCAATGCCCGGCGTGGACAAAAATGACGGAGAAATTTCCTTCGTTATAATTTATACGTTTCTTAAGGACATCCCCTCGAAAAACGTATATTACCGAAGTTACACTGTACTTAACAATCTATTGGATAAAGTAGAAGAGACCGGGGCAGACTGATATGTTTTCAATTTTTATACTTTTTGTTTTAAACTTTTGAAAAGATCACGAAATTAAACTTTATTACTCCCTCGTTTGATGTAGCCTATTAAAAGTAAAAGTTCCGAAATTAGAATCAAAAATCGATGAAAGCTTGTTTAGTTGGCCAAATCGAAACGCCTGAATTTGCCTCACCCTAGGACAAATTATATCTGCTGTGGAATAGGTTGATACGTAAAAACTCCTAAAGCAAACAATCTTTATTGAGCTCAAATATTAATTTTCAGGGATTTTTGCGAAACCAAATATAAGTAATACGTAATAAATTCCTCTGGGTTGTTAATGCTTTTCTTGAAAACGGCAAATTTTAAACGTTAATTACACTCACTGTATTTTGACAAAATTTCAACATCTGATTCATATTTGATGCACATGTATGTAGAACTGTCATTTCCGCAATGTATGAGAAAACCTTCTGCAGCGAAAGCACCGACAAGTTTGGATACTGAATATGGCTTAAGACACACGAAACACAAGGTATCTTCATCTGACTCTGTTTCACTTTCTTTTTCATAACTTCTTTGCAGCTCTTTTTTCTTCTTTCCTTTGTATTCTTTTTCAGTTTGATTTTCATCTTTTTACCATTAGGCCTGCGATTTTTTGTCCGCTACATTTCTTGTTCTAATCATTTCGTCAACTTTTATTTTCCTCTTTCTTCTTTTTATTTCTGTCTGTTATGATTTTCCCGTGTTTCATTTTTCAACCTGCTTTTCATCGGACTGTCCGTAAGAATTGATGAGGACAGTCCGATGAAAAGCAGGTTGAATCGTTATTTAGTTATTTTAGGTCTTAAGAATATGTGTACCAAATTTCAAGTTGAAATTCGCAAAATTGGCCAAGTTATAATCTATTAATGTCCAGCGGGGTCACAGAGAGAAAACTCTGGAAGAATTCAATCACGAACCGCCAATTCATAAAGATGTCGGAAATGCTATGAAGCCAATTTGCAACGATTTGTCATCAAGGGAGTTGCTAGAAAGGTGTTTGGGTGGTGACACTCAAAACAACGAAAGTTTCAATTCCACTGTTTGGCGGTTCGCTCCCAAACATCTTCACTGTGGCTCAAAGACCATCGAAATGGTAGCTTATGTAGCATCAGGCATTTTTAATGAAGGTTTTTTTTTTGCCGTCCTGAAAATGATGACAACGATAGGAATCGTTATTGGCGAGCAAACGAATATATTTGCCAACGCGCGGGACCAACAGCGTCTGCAAAGATCGTCGAGACGCAGCCTCGAGAATACAAAAGAGGCTCGTACAAGGCGTAGAAGCGAGAAAATATCTCTAAACCAGTTCTACAAAGCAGAGGAAGAAACACTGTATGGCCCTGGTATAGCAGATTACCAGAAAAATACTGTAAGTATTTGATATGCCTCCGTAAACTCCACTTGAAACTTTAAATGCTTTTTTCTCGAAACAGCTTTTTCGCGAATGGCTGGCATGATATTTCAAAAACTATTGGACCGATCGACTTCAGATGTAAAATTGCATGTTCAGCAAACATCCTTTTATCGTTTGGTGAACCAGAAACACGATACGTTATGTATATATTTTTAATAGCAAAAACCACTGTCAATTTTTTGAACTAAATTGATAATTTGAGTTTGACAAGTCATCATTCCTTCAAATATGTATATATATATATTTTTGGTTCATCAAACGATAACCACTTGTGTATAGAGTACAACGCCGTCCGAGTTTTTTGTTTCAGATCACCTGGAGTGGAGAAATCATGCCAACTAGTGACCGCGGATCTTCGCGCAATGTCATAGTTGAGAGGGATTTGCGGGCGTGATTCTTCATAAAACTTATTAAAAATTGTTTTGTAAATACCTGAAACGATAATAAATAGGTGTACCTATTTTGGAATCAATTGATTGCAGAGTTTCATGAATAAACACTTCAAAACAAAAAAGCATCCCCCTTAAGGCCAATGGTTCCAGAGAATGGAGAGCGCCAGTGCCGTAAGACAAACACAACATCCATGCCTCACCGGGATTCGAACCCGGACCCATCTCGGACGAATAGTCAGAAGCCAGCGCTTAGACCACTGCGCCACCGGGGTGGCCAAAGGTGTTTAGGAGACTCCTTTTCATTTGGAGATTTAACTACCACCGTGAGCAACTTGATGGGCTGTAAGCAGTCGTCGTTCCCTAATTTAGGGCCACTTTTCCAAGAAAGAGAGAGACCCAGTGTCGTTAGGCAAACACAATATTCATACCTCACCGGGATTCGGACCCCTCTGGGACGAATGGTCAGAAGCCAGCCAGCGCTTAAACCACTGCGCCACTAGGGCGGTTAGGAGACTT
Source organism: Macrothele yani (assembly GCA_039090855.1). NCBI lineage: Eukaryota > Metazoa > Arthropoda > Arachnida > Araneae > Macrothelidae > Macrothele > Macrothele yani. Next base: position 126,439,392 of record CM076996.1, read on the forward strand.
CAAATAACAACAAAAATACATTGACGAAAAAAATCCCAACACCACGAAAAAATAGTTGTAGAGGAATGAAATGACGGCAATACATTTGTATAGGTAACATATTTAATCGATTAAGGTTTCAAGATCACAGCTTATTGTAAGCGCGAGAACAGCCATTTTAAATGTGAAATGCTGTTACATTAATACCCGGTGTAACCTGCAGAATGTTGAATGCAAGCACGCAAACGTTCATGCATTGTGTCGCATAGGTAGGTGCTGGATGTCAGTTTGTGGGATGGAGTTCCATGCCTGTTACACTTGGTCGGTCAATACAGGGACGGTTAATGCTGGTTGGGGGTGACGCTGGAGTTGTCGTCCAATGATGTCCCATACGTGCTCGATTGGTGAAAGATCTGGTGATCTAGCAGGCCACGGCAACATGTCGACACTCTGTAGAGCATGTTGGGTTACAACAGCGGTATGCGGGCGAGCGTTATCCTGTTGGAAAACACCCCTGGAATGCTGTTCATGAATGGCAGCACAACAGGTTGAATCACCAGACCGACGTACAACTGTGCCGTAAGGGTGCGTGGGATAACCACGAGAGTGCTCCTGCTGTCATAGGAAATTGCTCCCCAGACCATAACTCCAGGTGTAAGTCCAGTGTGTCTTGGCCGCAGACAGGTTGGTTGCAGGCGCTCACCTGGCCTCCTTCTAACCAACACACGGCCATCACTGGCACCCAGGCAGAACCTGCTTTCATCAGGAAACACAACAGATCTCCACTCCGTCCTCCAATGAGCTCTAGCTGGAAACCACTGACGTCGCAAACGGCAGTGGTTTGGAGTAAGTGGAATGCACGCTACAGGGCGTCTGGCTCGGAGCTGTCCTTCAAGTAACCGATTTGTAACAGTTCGTTGTGTCACTATGGTGGCAACTGCAGCTCGAATTGCTACCACAGACGCGGTACGATGCGCTACGGCCATACGCCGTACACGGCGGTCTTCCCTCTCAGTAGTGCCACGTGGTCAGCTGGAACCCGGTCTTCTTGGGGCAGTACCTTCCCTTGACCACCGCTGCCAACAATCATGCACAGTGGCTACATTCCTGCCAAGTCGTTCTGCAATATTGCCGAAAGAAAATCCACCTTCTCGTAGCCCTATCACAGGACCTCGTTCAAACTCCGTGATCTGTTGATAATGGCTTCTTCGTCTTCTTAAAGGCATTCTTGACTAACATCAACACCCTACGTCGAATCTCAACGATAACTAACGCTCACGAACGTTACAGCGCGTATTTACAGCAAACCTGCTTTGCATGTTCCGAGGGGCGCTACTAGCGCCACACGTATGCGCCGAGCGCAAAATTTGCATAGACGTCATCTTACAGATGTACTCTCATCGCCTACCAACTGTCGTTTATCTAACACAACCCCTTCTTGGTGTTGGGATTTTTTCCCCGTCAGTGTAGATCTTGATCCAACAATATGCGTTAAAGCAACCCCCAGCCTGAATGCACCTCTCGCCAACTCTGGATCTCTCTGCACTTGCGCAACATACGTTAGAAATTTTATTTACGTTGGAAACCCTTCATACGTTATAAATTTTATTTACGTTAAAAACCCTTCATACAATTGAAAAATCATCTCAATTCGTTTTCTAGAAACACAGATATCGTGGTAAATGCAAAAATATACCATTCCACTCATTCCCGGAAAACGCTTCCACCAAGAAAAACTGGAAGTGTACATTAAAATTATGGATGTGTTTACCATTTTTGGACTCTACAAAAGTTTTGCAGTATGACTCCTAGAAGCAGAGACATCTTGGCAGATACAAACACAGACAGATTCTGAGAGTTTGTTGTTAATAAAGAAACGAATATTTCATAAATATTAATAACATTACGTTTGTCAGCAAAACGGATTTTCGCGATTATGGACTTCTAGAGGTAGAAATATCATGACAAATGCAGATATAGTCATGCATTTGGGTAATACGTTTTTGATTATATTAACTGCAAAAAGTGACGGAGTGCATATATGTCCTAAAATTCATTACAAGGGCTTGCAAAAGCCAAAGTAAACGCAGCTTCAGGGCGGACATGACGAAATACATGCCGCTCATGTTGTAACTTAGATTCGAACCTCCAGCGTCAATAGTTCTAAATCTCATAATCCCGTACCTGAGACACTTTTCAAAATCGTGTGAGAAGCTTACTCCGTTGTTTGTACAAGGCCGGCGGATTTCTTGTCTTTCCTGCTGGATTGCAGCCATTTTGGAATTCAGGAAAACGAGTCTGCTGATGCAGCTGCTAGGCCTGTTTGCTCGTTGGTGAATACTTCCTTGCGATTGTACCTCGCGGACTAACGTTCTCTTGCTCGCTCCCATATTCAGCTTACGTAGCAGTCTCTGTGGGACCAGCACTTAGGAAGCAAACTGCATCTTATAAAGCCAGTTATGGGATTCTAGACTTCATCTTTAGGGCTGCGAGTGGCCTAGTGACAAGAGCAAGCTCCTTCAGACCAGGTGGCAGCGGAATGGATCCCAGGTAGGCCAACCTGCTTTGAACCACCGAAAACCACCTTTTTGCCAGATGCCGAGCCGCCGACACCGGGCTATTGGACCTCTCGCTACAAACAAGGTCATCTATTGCTTGCCCCTGCTCCCTCCTTCCAAACAGCGCTAGTGAGACGGCACAGCTTGACATCCGCATCTATGATGATTCGTACTAATCATCTACGTATATTCTATTTAAACTTTCCTCTTGAGTTTCTTCTTCTATGTAAATTTGAGTTCGTTCTCTAAGACATTTTCAAACCTTAACGTTATATCTTTTCCCTTAAACGAAAATGATGTTGGCAACACTGAGGTCGGAACAAGTGTGACGTATGTGTGGCCAGATAAGAACGATAGATTAAAAGGCAATGCAGCGGTTGTTTAAGGGGATTGATGTTATTGATGATAGACGTGCTGTTATACTGTTATTGGATGTTAAATCACTGGTACTTTATTGAGTACGCCAATAAACTGGATGTGAGTGTGGAGTACAAACCATGCAAGCAAAATAAACGTATTTGTAAGTACTACAATTGACCTCTTTCTTGTACTGCGTATGAGTACCTGCTAAAATTACATTGACTTTAGCACACAAAATGTAATTACTGACGTAAGGAATAAGTTACAGCCGAAAGACAACTTCGTCATATTGGCGCCCGAACTTCAAGGATGACCTGGCTGATAGGTTTCTCGCAATGGTGTGATGTTCTTTCCACACCGCGAGATAGGAAAAATGGGAATCCCTTCTTCGGTGCTTCGAAAAAATAAATTCGTGTGATGTTACGTTCCACACACCAAATCATCTGGGATTTCTCAAATGCCCGTTCTTCATAGGATGACTGCTTACAGCGACACATTGTCCCGGCTGAGCCGTGGGTCATGCCCCCGGCCCTCTTTCGCGAAAGGGGGAAGAGATGTGACGAGCCTGCCCCGCAGGACGCACGTGAGATAAACGCAGATATCAGTAAGAGCTCATGGCAGTGTGGTATAGTGGATAGCACTAGGAGCTCCGGAGCCGAGAGTTATGAGTTAGAATCCCGCCTCTGGCATAAAAATGATGGAGAAATTAACATCGTCATAACTCCGACTTCCCTGACTCGTCTACTCTCTCTCATATCTGAGACTGTAGGTTCAGTCTAAAGTAACTTCCTTTCTGAAACGCAGCACAAAAGCCCCATAGGAAGCAGAGGGGTTTATCAAAATAATGAAAATACTGACTGTTTGTGGTGAACTAATAAGCTATAGACCCGCCACGGGCTTTCAGAACAGAAGCAATTCGAATTGGAATAGACTTGCAGTACACAAGTCATATTGTGAAAACACATATATCCCCGCGACGGCCATCGAATCCGTGTCCCCCTCACTCCGGAGTAAGTCGCTCTCCCAACTGAACTACGCGGACCGAATGTCTTGCTGCTGATTTGCCGTCATGGCACATATTTTCACCTCTGTAGCGCGTCACATCACTTCCTCTTAATTTTTTTTATTTTTTGTCGTTGAAGTGAAGTAGAAATTTTTCATTAATTCCAAACAATGTGTGGAACACACATCACACATTTTTCAAAGAAACCAACTGCCAGTGGATCCATTTTCCACAGGGCATCGAAGCCGTGTGCCCTGGCTCCGGAGTAAGTCGCTCTCCCAACTGGGTTACGCGGACAGAATGTCTCCCTACAGATTTCCGCCGCGGCTTCAACAGTGGTGATCAAGGCAATGTGTCACAGCACACAGTTCATCGCAGCCTTCTGCGCATGGGCCTACGTAGCCGAAGACCCAGCCGGGTCTCCATGCTCACAACACGTTATCGCCAACAACGTATGAAATGGGCACCAAGATTACCGACATTGGACGTGGATTATTGGAAGAAAGTGGCGTGGTCTGACGAATCAAGATTCCTGGTGCATCACGTAGACGGCCGAGCGCGGATACACAGATTACGAACGGTGGCTATTGTACCTGGATGCACTGTTAAGATGAAACAAGCCGGCGGCGGCGGTGTTACGCTGTGGGCGATGTTGTTTTTTCTGGACACTATAGGCCCCATTATCCTAATAGCACAATCCCTGACAGCTGTCAGATACATCTGAATATCGTTGCGGACCAAGTTCACCCATTCATGCCAACTGTGTTTCCTGCTGGTGATGGCTATTACCAACAGGATACTGAGCCATGCCACACTGCCAGAATCGTCAAGTAGTGGTTCGAGGAACATGCTGGTGACTTTCTGTGTCCTCTAAATTCACCTGACATGAACCCAATCGAACATTTGTGGTTCGACTTGGTAAAGCGGGTTCGCGCTAAATCACCACCACCCCGAAATGTACGGGAACTGGAGGACCTGCTGTTGACATTATAGTACCAGATGCCACAGGATAAGTATCGCCACCTCATGGACTCGATGACTCGCCGAGTGGCCGCTGTTTTCCGGTGGGTCCTACAGTTTATTAGGTAGGTGGTCATTATGTAATGGCTCATCGATAAAATGTTTAATTTATTGAATAGTTAAACATTTGTTTTGGATGTCTCACAAAAATGGCGATATCAACAAGTCGTCAAAGAGTTCTTTCTTTAAAATCATGCTATGAATTAACAACTTTCGTAAAGAACTTATTGCATTTAATTAATCGTTGTAACAACCTGGACAAAGCCTAAAGGCAAAGAGGGTTCTCCTAGCCCACGTTTAGATGGCATTCCGGCAGAACGAACCATATCCTTTATCAGAACGCAACCCAGGCTTTAATAGAGACTGCTGCTTAGACTCTCAGCCTCGAGAAGGAAATGTAATAAACACTAGGTTGGCGTGCGATCCATGTTGTTCATTGTAATGCCAAGTACATATAAAGCGTCCTTGGGGCATTTAGAATGACCACTTCACAATGCTTATTTTATCCACCAAACTGTGAAATGAGGATATCGTGAAACAGAGCGCACTCAATTAGATAAGCATGAATCAGAATGCCATGTTTCCAAGGTTACGCGAGATAGCTACACGAAAGGCACCACTTCTAAAGGATGTGATATGATATACTCAACCCAATTCGATAAATATTAATGTAACACAATTCAGTATTGCAGTTATCTATTCCCTTATAAATTTTACCAAATGGCGGAACGATTAGCAGTTGATTGTTTTTTGTTGACAGTTGAATCTCAAAGAGTCTGAATCAGAGCTTCACTGCTCAGCTTCATAAGTTACTAAATACACGGTTCAGCAAAAACGGCAAAGCACAGGCATCGAATATAAAATTCCTCAAGCAAAATCAGAAATTAAGTCGTCAGAAATTAAGCAAAAGATGTATTAAAGCAGGGGATAGTATACCTTATCAACAGTACACGACTGTTTCCATTACGAATATGATTGGACAGAGAATAAGCGTCGACGTTTTCTGGCTAATCCTTAGAGTTGGGCGCAGTTTCGAGTTCGTGTTTGTCCAACGTCATTATTTCCATTTCTTCTTTAGAATCATTGGTCCTGAATTAAGGAAGGGCGACTTCTTACGCTTTTCAACTCCAGACCAGGTATTGGCTAAGTTTTAAGCAGTGCATGGAAGAAATCTACACAGTCGTATCAGAATAATGTGACCACCTACCAAATAATGGGAACAACCACCCTTGGCGCGGATGACAGCTGCGAGACGGCGTGGCATGGACACAATGAGGCCCAGAGGCACACGTGCCCATTCGGACTGCAGTAGAGCACGGAGGTACCGGAGATGACGTGGTTGAGGGTCCGCACGTCGAACCTTTCAATCCAAATAGTCCCACACGTGCTCTATAGGATTGAGGTCGGGCGATTTCGCCTGCTAAGGGAGAATGGAGACATCGCTGCCGTGTTCCTTGAACCAGTCACGCACCCTCTTAGCGACGTGGAAAGGCGCATCGTCCTGTTGGTAGACACTGTGGCGTGCCTGCCCCGCAGGACGCACATGAGATAAAGCCAGATAGCAGTGAAAGCACATGTCCGCGTTGCTCAGTTGGAAGAGCGACTTACTCTGGAGTGAGGGGGACCCGGGTTCGCTGCTCGGCGTGGACAAACCAGTGTTTCCACAACACCTTCACCACCAGGGTAAACGTTCAACATGAAGGGATGCATGTGGTCAGCGAGGATAGACCGGTAGCCATTGGCGTTCAGAGACCCATCCAGTGGTCCCAGGTCACACCAGTAAAACATCCCCCAGACATACATACTGCCACCTACGGCTTGTACTTGACCAACAAGCGTGTCCGAGTGTTGGTCGTTGTGTGTCTGACGCCGTATCCGCCACCGCCCGTCACTTCTGTGGAGTAGAAATCTCGATTCGTTGGAGAAGGCAACCTTTTTCTACTCTTCCACTGTCCAATGACGGTAGTCCCACGCGAATTGCAGGCGTCGTTGCCGGTGGACCTGGGTTAACATATGCGCCTTGACGCAGCGTCGACTCCGGAGACACATGCGTAACAGGGTTCGATCTACTGTTATCGGGGACACGTACCTGGTTGCCCCAGCATCTATTTGCGTGGTTAATTGCGGCACTATTTCGCGTCGATTGCCGTTTACTAGTCGACGGAGGCGAATTACTCCACTGAGGCCTACGGCCTTAGGGGCTCCGTCGGGAAGTACTCAGTATGCCAGCGGTGCATTCTTGGTACACCCTTACTACAGCACTTCGCGAACAACCCACGAAGTCTGCTGCTTCTGAGATGCTTCCACCCTTGGCGCGGTAGCCGATGATCATTCCTTTTTGAACATCTGCCAAAGCACTACCTCTGCCCATTGTGTTCACGTCACGCACTATGGCTCATCTGTCTTGGCCGGCCGCTTATATTTCCGCGTGGTCGACCTTGTCACGTGCACTCTGTGACGCGCCTGGGAGGGCACACCGTGATTCCGGGGGTGGTCGTATTATTCTGATACGACCCTGTATATTCTGACGGCTTAATCTCACTTTTGGACTATGGCTTGTGTTTGTCGCAAACGCACCGTGCACCCACCTTCCTAAACCGTGCTCGTCAACCATTAGGACCACGTGCATCTAAAAGTTGGGTGCAAAGGGACTTATTGGGATAATCAATGATCATTTCAATATCCTTAATCCTTTTGTAACGTAGACGTTTTTTCTTACTTCTACGTTATTCTAAAACATCAACATACTAAGAAATAGTTCCTAAATGAAAGAAACCTTAACGGCCAGACGAAACATGTAAAACAACAGAAGTCAAACTTACGGAAAAGAGGCTTTATTCAGGATGTAGCAAACACATCGTACCATAGCATATTGCACTAAACTCTCCACACGCCACACAACTCTTTAACACAACGCTCCTTTCAATAATAATCAGTTTACACGCTCTTTTTAATAATCAGTTTACAACTCAACGCTCGCTCAGCAACAGATTCGTCGTCCTTTTTATCTCTTGTTCTTATCTTATATCAGGCATACGTCACGTGCATTGAACCTCAATTGTGTTGCCAAACGTATTCGTTCGAGAGAAAAGATATTACGTTAAGAGTGAAGAATAACTGAGAATAAACTCAAGATTTACATAAGGAAAGAAACTAAAAAGTAAAGTTAATTTAGAATATACGTCACACTTTCGAAGTCGTTGTGAGGAGTGGTGATCAAGATTCTCAGTTCTTCCTTTTATAGAATTTTTCTGGCTGTGTCCTTTGTGTCTGGGTTTAACGACTACCATGAGCAACTCTTAGGGCCATAAATAGTCGCATGTCCCGAATCCGGGTCTATGGCTCCAGGGAAGGGAGAGATACACCACCCATTGCCCCCCCAACCGGGACTTGAACCTGAGCGCAAAACGTACGACTTACAAGGAACAAGCGCCTCTGACGACTCGGCCACCGGTGCTACTTTCCCGCTTGGTAGTAGCAACTTGTACAAGTATTATAAGAACATATCCCCATATCCTTGCTGTTGGCATTGTTCTAACAAATTTCAGACGAAGATGGAATATTTTTGTACTTTCAAAATTTGAAAATGTTTTTGTCGAAAACCTCAGTAGCATGATGGTTTGTTTTTCTTCTTCTTGGTTACTTAGTCCAAGAACTGGTTGTTCAGTAGATGTACTCTGTCTCTCCATTCCTCTCTATTCTCTGCCGTTCTCTTCAAGTCATAGTATGTCCTAGTATTAGTGTCTTGGAGTAACTGTGCCGCAAAACTATTCCATGACCCTCCTCTTCCTCTCTTGCCTTGAATTTTTCTTTCCAAACCTTTCAGAATCGGGCCTCCATGGCGCAATGTGTGTCTTATCCATAACATTCTTCTTCTCTTTAACATGTTGATCAGATTCCTGGGTTCTCCCATTCTCTCCAGGACCTCTTCATTAGTCTTTCTGTCGAGCCAACTTATTCTCTCTATTCTTCTATAGCTCCACATCTCAAATGCCTCCAGCCTTTTCACTTCCCTCTTGGTCAATGTCCATGTCTCAGAACCGTAGAGAACTACTGGCCAAACATATGCCTTTAGAATTCTCGTCCTCAGTTTTAGATCTTCTAATTAACTTTTTTCTTTTCTAATATTTATTGTTTCCACCATGATATTCACAGAAAAGCATCTGGCATGTTTGATGTTCAAGAATTAATTTTAAAGAATTCGTCCTTAGTGTTCACTTAGGAATTCCTCATCCTGAACTTTATAGAGAAACCTTCAAGAACTGGCCTCTCACTGAAATATTAGTGACATAGCACGTCTGCAAAAAATCCCCTGAAGTTAAGTCTCTCTCTCTCTCTCTCTCTCACACACACACACACACACACACACACTTTCTTGGTGGTACAGACTTTAAGAATTAAGCACTTAGATCTCCTTTTTGATGTGATATGTCTTTAACCCTTTAAGCGGCTGATGTACCTTGAACTAAAAGTTGCCGAAATTTTTTTACGCTCATCAAACAGAAGTGTTCCCATAGTGACCAAGTTATACCAAAAGCCACGGCAAAACAATTGCTTTCCTTCTTTGATCTCAAAAGTATCAACTATAAATCTATCGCTGGTTGCAAATGCTCCCTTACAGTCCTCAACGTTGCAGTATGTAGTCCGATTCCCTTATAGTCCTTTACTTTCTGTTGCCAAGGAATGATTCGGAAGCCATGGTACCCCGGGCACGGACATCATGCCACTGGGTAGAAACAAGTTACTCAAACATCTTTCTCTTCTTTCTTAGGTCCGTCGCTCTTTTCTTAGCATTCTTAGCGAAAAAGACAATCAGACAGGAAGGATTAATGACCATCATAACCCCCATATAACCATTTAGAATGATAAACTTAAAGTAAAAGCAACGATTTCTGAAGTGCAGGTTCACTCGTTCCTGTCGCCTTCCGCCCACTTCTCAGACAGCGAATATATTTGTTCGAGCTGATTCCAGCCCATTTTGTTAACTCCGAGTTAATTCGTTCCAGCCGGTTAAAGGGTTGAATTTTACTTGCCAAGAATTATTAGGTGTACAAATAAGTTTTAAAGCGTTTTAAGACAACGCAACATGTAATTTGAGAGAAAACGACAATATCTCTGCGAATCAAAATATGCGCCGTTATTATCTATCACCTTCCGCCATCGGTTGGGCAGCTGACGGATTCCAGCCATGAAGATTACTTCGTCGTGTGACGCGATGAAGTCGTCAACCCATTTTTGCACTTCGTCAAATTTCCGCAACAGTACAGCAGAGAAACCATGTTGCATCGATCGGAACAAATGATAGTCTGAAGGCGTCATGTCGGGACTATAAGCCGGGTGCTCCAAAACTTCCCAGCCAAGCGTCAATAACGTTTCCTTGACCGATTTTGCGACATGCGGCCTAGCTTTGGCATACAATAATTTCACGGGACGCAATCCATTGCCGGTGAATGGACATTTCCGACAGATTTCCTGGTTCTATCGCAGCAATTGTTGCTTGTATCAATCAGCAGTAACAGTTTGGCCCTATTCCAATAGTTCATAGTAAAGCACACCCGTCATATCCCACCAGATGCACAGCAGAACTTTCTTGGAGTGAGTATTGCGTTTCGGTGTCGAAGTCGTTGCTTCACCTTGGTCTACCCAGTGTTTTTGCATTTGGGATTGTCGTACCATATCCACTTTCCATCATCTCTAACGATTTTCCACAGGAAAGACTTTCTGTGTTGTTTATTTAACAGATTCAAACACTTCATGACACGCTCATCCATGTTCCTCTGGCTCAGGTCATGTGGTACCCATTTTCCTTCCTTCTGAATCTTTCCCATTGCGCGTAAACGATTGGAAATGGTTTGTTGAGTTACCCCCAGTTGTTCAGCTAGTAACTTTTGCGTTTGAGACGAATCTTCATCCGGCAATGCTTGCAGTTCCTCATGTGCAACCTTCCGCTACGTTCTCGATCGCTAACATCAAAATCACCTGCTTTAAACCGTTTAAACCAAAACTCACACGTGCTTTTCCATACAATGTTCTCCCCAGAACGGAACAGATCGATGCACATGCTTGTGCAGCACTTTATCCTTGATGAAATTCGTAACGAATGCAGCGTCGAATAAATGCAGTATCGCTTGCCATCTTTCACCTACCGATGTGCAAGTACGTTTGACTGTTGGACTGATATTCTGATATATATATGAAATGATATTCTGTGTCTAATTTTATACTCTGTACTAGTTACGGTCACGGGACAACAACGCGGAGGAATGTCAGATAAGTGAATTAGCGGTATACGTCACACAGAAAACGCTTTAAAACTTATTTGTACAACTAGTAGCTTTTGTATCGTTGATCTTAAAAAACTTGGTACGACAGGACTTCAGCTCTTCAGACTTCTTTTGTGGAAGTGCTCCAACTATTACTTAAAATGATATTATTTTGATGACAAGTGCTCCAACTATTACTTAAAATGATATTATTTTGCCATGGTACGTCTTTAAGAATAACTTCAAGTTTGTCAATTTTGGCATTGATATTTTCTAAAATCAGCAGTTTCTGGTTTCCAAATGGGGAAATTAAAGATACTTGAGTTATACAAAACACCAAGAGAATTTTCGGTCTTTTTGTATTATGATTTCCTTTCCTTTCTTTTTTTCGTGTCTGATGAGAGTAAAATTTAGGTTATGCTAGTGGCTTGATTACAAATTTACAAAACTATTTTACAAACATTCGGGCAGATATTTTGGGGATACGGTTTCAAATAGTTTCATGACAGGTTTCGAAGTGTTATCATTTTGTAAGATAGGTGTTTGAGATTTTTAGGATCCTTTCAAGTGTATCTTAGAAAATAAATTGGAATCAAATCCGAAGTGCTAAACGAATTACCGTTTGAACTTTATACATTTATACACCTCATTCTAAGCATTTAAACAAACATTGTGAAAAGCTTACGCAGCCACAAACATAAAACTTCTGTTTCGACCAGATTATAATAACCCATTAATTTTCCCGCTGTAAAATATGACGTTTTGTCAATGTGGAAATATGAAAATTTAAGGAACTTGTCGAAACTTAACGAAACTTCAACTCTTGCTCGTAGAAGTTGCAAGCTGTAAGATTCCAAGGTTACCTATGCAGTTATAATTATCATTAAATAAACACTCTTAAGTACAGAACATTATTACACCGTCCAGTTTGAATGAATTGTGAAAACACATTTTTGCCGGTGGCGCCCATCAAATCGAATCTTTCTGCTCCGGAGTAGAATGCTTTCCTAATTAAGCTACACCGACGTAATTTATCGCTGTAAGTTTGCCGTCATGATATGAGCTTCACCTCCTCAGTACGGCACATACACTGATAAGCAATTAAATTATGACCACCCCCAGCCTAACGAAATGAGTGCGTCTGGAGACCGAACGGTGGCGCAGGTGAAGTTCACAGAGCAGTATATATACAACCCGAGGACCGGCTTTCGGTTAGTGGAGCGTTACGAGTCAGAATAGGAAAAGCTGCCGACTTATCGGAGTTTGATAAAGGACAAATTGTGATGGCACTAAGACTCGGAACTACGATATAGGAAACGGCACGGCTTCTGGATTATTCACGTGCCGCTGTAGTGAGTACGTATTAAAAGCGGCGCACAGATGGCCAAACGACGAACCGTCCTAAAGCTGTGTGTTGTCCGCAGCTCATTGATGCTAGAAGGGGGCGGAGACTGTCGCGCATTGTTCAGAGCGACCGCAGAGCCACAGTGCCACAAATCACCAGCAGCTACAACAGTGGTGATCAGGGCAATGTGTCACAACACGCAGTTCATCGCAGCCTTCTACGCATGGGTCTGCTTAGCCGAAGACCCAGCCGGGCCCCAATGGTCACTGCACGTCATTGCCAACAACGCATGAAATGGGCCCAAGATCATCGAGATTTGAGCGTGGATGATTGGAAGAATGTGGCCTAGTCTGACGAATCAAGATTTCTGGTGCATCACGCAGACGGCTGAGCACGGATACGCCGATTACCAACGGACGCTATGGATCTTGATGACCTGTTGGGCGGAAACAGGCTAGCGGCGGCGGTGTTAGGCTGTGGGCGATGTTTTCTTGCGACACTTTAGGTCCCATTATCTCAATAGCACGATTCCTGACAGCTGTCAGGTATCTGAACATCGTTGCGGACCAAGTTCACCCATTCATCGCAACTGTGTTCCCTGCTGGTGATGGCCATTACCAACAGGATAATGCGCCATACCACACTGCCAGAATCGGCAAGGAGTGGTTCGAGGAGCATGCTGATGACTTTCTTTGGCCTCCAAATTCACCTGGCATGAACCCAATCGAACATTTGTAGTTCGACTTGGAAAAGTGGGTTCGCGCTAAATCACCACCACCCAGAAATGTACGGGAACTGGAGGACCTGGTGCTGACTTATGGTACCAGATACCTCAGGATACCTATCGGCACCTCATCGAATCGATGCCTCTCCGAGTGGCCGCTGTTTTGCGGGCTAAAGGGGGGCCCTGCAGCTTTTTAGGTAGGTGGTCATAATGTAATGGTTCATTGGTGTATATCCCCCGCTTGAGAAAGGGATGGGACGGAATCATTAGTTTCCGGGTCAGCCGGCCAACCATGATTCAAGTAGCTGGCTGAACAAGAGGAACGTCTGATTAATTCCAGGTGATGTGCTTAATAATCTACACACATTTTTCGAAGAATCCACCGGCCTGTAGATTCATTTCCACAATTGGGCACCAATACAGCGAAACACGCTATTTGCCGGCGGCGGAATCGAACTTGCATCCTTCTGCTTCGGAGCTGAATGCTTTCTTGATTAAGCTACACCGATGGAAGTCGTTGCAACTTTGCCGTCTTGACATGTTGTTCATCTCTGTAGTACGCCACAGAATCAATACACAGTACGTGCATTTTCAATGTTCCAGTTTTATTCCACTATTCGGCACATCATTGCAGGACATTATTTATTTTCAATCACTTCACAATAACAAATTCTGCTATCAACACGCATTTCAAACTACTAAAACGTTATCTTGCAAACACACAATATCAAGGCGCAATGAGGCACGCGTGTGATGGTTTACAGGAATCTGCCCTAAAGAAACTACACACTGCTTACATTTCGTCCTTACCCTATATTGATCAGTGATGCCAAATTAAACAAAAAAGTTGACACCGAATTTTCGGGTGTAATAAGCACGTCTTTTGAATCCGTTCTGACGCAAATTAAATTTATCAAAGCTATTCAAAGTCAATGGAACCGGTATGGAAAACAATAGATCTGACGAAAGAAAGAAGATTTTCAATCGGGTTTTTAATCCCTCAGATATTGCTGTAAACGGAATCGTGAGCTTACGAACTCTTAGAAACTGAGATATCGACAAAAATAAGATATAACTTTACGTCCCCTGGTGGGGAAAACCATGCATTATTTTAGGAAGAAAGTATTCTCAAAAGGTTTATCCCTATAAGCGGTATCGTTCGAAGAAAAAAATTAGTAGAGTTTTCAGGAGCCCAGATTTTGCAACAAATACTTCAGAAGCAGAAATTAACACTTATGACCCCTGGTGGCTAAACCATTCTTTACCAAACATTAGAAATTATGTGAAAAAGATTTTCCATCAGGTCTTGTATGCGATACAGGAAGAATTTTTCAAATCAGAGCTTTAGGAGCAGAGATAACGCAGAAAACGCAATTTACCCTTGTGTTCCCTAGCGGAAATTGTATGTTTTACTTGAAAAATTTTGAATTTATAGGAAAAACATTAAGCATCGGAAACACTATCCAACAAAGAAGGAATTTTTCAAATCGGACTCCTAGAAGTAGAGATATTGACAAAAATAAGATGTACATTTACGCCCCCTGGCGTAGAAACCATGCACTATTTTAAGAAGAAAATGTTTCTAAAAGGTTTGTCGACATGAGTAGTATCGGTCAACAAACGACGTTTTTTTTCAATCGAGAATTTAGAAGCTCATATTTTGCTGCAAATGCAACAGAAGCGGAAATTAAGATTTACGCCCCCTGGTGGCCAAACTATTTTTTTACAAAAATTAGAAATTATGTGCAAACGATTTCCCATCAGGATCTGTATCCGGTGCAGAAATAATTTTTCAAATCGGAGAATTAAAAGCAGAGATATAGGGGGAAACGCAATTTATCGCTACGCCCCTAGCGAAAAGTCTATGAATTACTTGAAAATTTTGAAATTATATGAAAAATATGTCACACGGAAAGCACTGTCCAACAAAGAAGGAATTTTTCAAATCGGACTTCTAGAAGTAGAGATACTGACAAAAATACGATGTACATCTACGCCCCCTTGCGGAGAAACTGTGGAATATTTTAAGAAGAAAATATTCCGAAAAGATTTATCGATGTGAGTGGCATCAGTCCACAAAAGAATTTTTTAATCGATATTTTAGAAACTCCGATTTTATGGCAAATACATCTGAAGCAAAAATTAACACTAACGCCCCCTGGTGGCCAAAGTATTCTTTACCAAAAATTTAAAATTATATGCAAAAGATTTTCCATCAGATGGTGTATCTGCTGACGAAAAAAATTTTCAAATCAGAGTTTTAGAAGAAGAGTTATCGGGGAAAATGTTATTTTCTTTTACGCCCCTAGCGGAAAATCTATGCGTAATTTATAAAAGTAACTATATCTTAAATACTTTTCGACATAAATGGAATCGAAAGACATAATTTTTTTTTCAATCGGATGTTTAGAAGCAAATATGTGGAATAAAACCTATTTTTGAATTCGACATCATCTGCATTTACGCCCTCTACCGGCAAAATTGTACATCGTAAAAAAAACGAAATAAAGGATCATCATTTGCATATTTCAAGCTTCCCAATGCAAAAAGAATTTTTCAAATTGGACTAACAGGTGCTGAGATATCGTCGGTACACGCGGACGAACGGACGGACGGACAACCCGATAACAGAAGCACGATCTTTTTTTACAAAAGACGTGCTAAAAACTCGTTGGAAAAAACAATGTGTCGTTAAGTCAGAAAACGTTTAACGAAAGAAACCAAAGAAGGAAGAAACCAAATTTACATAAGAACACAAAAACTCAAAAGGAAGATCAAATTAGAGGTATGCGTCATGCCGCCTTTAAGTTGCTCATTACTCCATAAATTTATCTCAAGCCAGCTGAACCCAATATCAAAAAACTTCTGGTGACGTGTAGCGAAAGCTATTTCTGAAGTTTTAAATACTTAGTATACAATTAAGAAACGAATTTCTCCGAAGAAATAATTCTTCATAAATACATGGTAGGCATTTGTAATGCTATTATTGGCATATTTTCACTGTATCCTCTTCCTTCGGAAATTTCCATCGTCCTGGAGCGGGAACCGAACCTCCCGATTTCCGGTCGAGCATGCTAGTCATTACACTACCGAGGACAAGAAAATTCCAAGCAACTGAACGTAGATATCTGAGAAGCTTCAGATTTTGCGCTAGTCTACGTTTAGTTGCTTGGAATTTGCTTGTCCTCGGTAGAGTAATGACTAGCATGCTCGACCGGAAATCGGGAGGTTCGGTTCCCGCTCCAGAACGATGAAAATTTTTCAAGTTTTTTGAAGGAAGTGGTTACATGGAATACAGTGAACATATGCCAATAATAGCATTAAAACACTTTCTTGACGATTATTAAGAGTCAAAAATGAGAATCTTCTTTTAAAGTTACAATTTATGGGCCTCAGGAGGAAGCTGCGCATGCGTCGTGGAGTTTAGAGCATTCCACTATGATTGTCTGTAGAGGAAACTATATAAATTTTTACAACTAACTGACCGCTGGGGAAGACAAATGCATTTTGGAAGACATTGGAAATATGCGTCATTTGTGTTCAGAATGCAGAGTGAAAATGAAAATAGTCATATGCCCGTTTCAGTTGCGTTTTCTTTTCCTTTCGAAATCATATTGTACCAACCCATTTTCAGTTGATAATTCATATTTTTGTTTCTATCATTTATTAATTCGTTCATTGTCAACTCTGTCTTGGTGCTGTCCAGATTTGGGCGCCCTTGGCTGCTGCCTAATTGGCTTAATGTTAGAATCGGCACTATAGATTTTGCGCTTGCCGGAGGAACATGCAGAATGGCACTTACTTTTAGGGGTTGTAGGTGCCTTAAAACTTTTGTTCTTGGTTGCTATTACTTCTAACAGTACAGCTAAAATCTAAGTGAACAGAATTCTTTTTGAGGGAGTATGGTGATTAAATTTTCCATCTAAATTGATTTATCAGAATCCTTTCAGGTCAATATGGCGATGTGAGCAGTGATAACAAAACCAGTCTTCTGAGATGGAATTCAATTTTGTCCACGTAAACTGGAATTCGAGTAACTCAATTTGTCGTCTGTTAAAAGGGTGCAAATTTTCCTAAAGTAATCAAAATAGTGTTGACATTTCTCAGTTCTTTTACTCCATGATAGATTTGGAATATCGCTATCTACATCCCTTAAGAAACCTTATTTCTCGTACATCTTTCAAACCTTCTTTTTTTTTTTTTTTTTTTGCTGGCTTTGCTTTTTGAGAAAACCCTTCCAGGCATTTCAAGAACTTGAAAGATGCATGCGAAAATTTTCATATATGTACCGTAATTTTGCTGAGCACTCAATCGTAAAAACGATGTCGGAAATCATATTTTGGTTGCACTTCTGTAAATTTAAATCTAATTTTGGGAGAAAATTCGATTTATATTCAAAGATCACGGGAATTAGATTTCAACAAAACGCCACGCTTCGACACACCTGAAAAGCAATAAGGACGGGAAAAAGAGAATATATTTCCTTTTAAGATGACACTTAAATCAAAAATGGAGAACCTATGGCACACGAAAAGATTTTATTGTCCTACGATTCTGCCCTCTCGGTACTATAAAACACTCATAGTTAGTAAATAATTATCATTACTGATACAGAGCTTGAGTCGAAAGTTTTGCAATATTTGTATAAACGCATGTGCTGCGGTGGGTATGTCACGTGTTTAAACTAGTTCAAGTCGCGCACTCAGTCAGTCGAAAGGGATATAAAGTGGTAGTCGTTGCTGTGAACAGCATTGCATAGCGTCGTTCTGTCTAAAAGATGAACAGCCACAACCGGCTAATTAGGGAACTTTTGCTTTACGAGTTTGAACTCGGCCATAACGCTGCTCAAGCAACATGAAACATTTGTCATGCAAAAGGGGAAGGTTCCGTGGACCGCAGCACCGCAACCAGATCGATCAAGACATTTCGCTCAGGAGACAGAAACCTTGACCATCAGCCAAGGTCAGGTAAGCCGCAAAACGTGGATTCGGAGGCCGTGCGCCAGGTCGCAGAGGCAAATCCGACAACCAGCACTCGGAGATTATCAGGCGAGATGGGTACATCACAGACCACCGTGGTTCGTCACGTTCAGTACCTCGGGAAGGTCTACAGGAGTTGTCGCATGTCCCTCACGAACTGACGCCAGATGAAGCAAACCACCGAGTGAAAGTGTGCTCGAAAGTCCTAAAAAACCCGCGCGATGTACGTTTCATCAAGAGCATTGTATCGTGCGATGAAATGTGTGTCTATTTCGGTAATCCTAAGACACAACGACAGTGGTTGAGCCGGGGCCAGCTTCTAGAACCTGTTGCCAAACATGGGCACTTCGAGCACAAGGCGATGCTCTGCGTCTGGTGGAATTTCGAGAGGATAATCCGTTACGATTTATTCCAAACGGTTTGATCATCAACGCCAACCTCTACTCTGAACAGCTGGAGCGGATGTATACCGTTTTGGAGGAAAAGTATTCGGCTCTGGTGAACAGAAAGCGCGCTCTCCTACAGCAGGACAACGCTAGGCATCATACCGCGCAAACGACCGCGGCAAAACTCCAAGAACTTGAGGGCATCGAACTGGTGCTACATCCAGCATATAGTTCGGACCTTGCCCCGTGGGATTATAACTTGTTCCGGTCCATGGCCCACTTCCTTCGCGGGCGGCACTTCAACAACCAGTAGAAGGTGGCAGCTGGGTGAAGGAGTTTTTCGCCTCGAAGGACCAGAACTGGTACCGCCGCGGAATCGAAGAACTGGCAGACAGATGGCTAAAGACGGTGCAACACGATGGCCTATACTTTGAATGCTAGTCAGCTTTCGTCGTAAAGATACGTATGAAGACATAAAGTGATCCAAATATTGCAAAACTTTCGACTCAACCTCTGTAGAATCGAAGAAGTGGCAGACAGATGGCTAAAGACGGTGCAACACGATGGCCTATATTTTGAATGCTAGTCAGCTTTCGTCGTAAAGGTACGTATGAAGACATACAGTAAAGTTATCCAAATATTGCACAACTTTTGACTGTAATTTTACAGTATAATGGTTGTCATTACTGCCAAATAAAGCAGTTTTGAATGTCGAGGATAGCTTAGAGTATTTCAGTAAGCGCTAAGGGAGGGGATTTGTTTTCATCTGATCCGTTTTTGGCCGGAAATGCCCTAATAGAGAGATTCCAGCCAGACAGCCGAAAGATGAAAATTACCTGGAATTTCCTAAGAAAGAGCGCCAAAGGATACTCCTGGCTGTAACTCGAAGGGACATTAGTGGACAATAGCGATGGCACAAGTCACTCATTCATGAGAGTTCATTCATCATTCACGCAAAATATTCATTCACTTTGCATCCATTCTCGGCCGGTTGCCTCACTATACTCATTGAGGAAATCATTCTCAATGAGTGTGCTCCTGTAGGCCTTCGACATCGATTACGGAGGTTAATGTCAGTACCACTGGGGCACTAATGCGCGAAGACAGCCAAATGACCATTGAGGAAGTTGCTAATGTCATGCAGATGTTCGTTGATGACATGGGGAGAAACCGGTTGGGGTACCGAAAAGTCACTGCAAAGTGGATTCTCTCACTTGCTCACGGATGAACACATAGCAAATCGTGTTATCACTCGTTGCCAATGGAAGTGCCGGAAACGACGTGAGCCACATTTTGGATCGAGTCGTCACATGTGTGAAACATGTTTTCACCATTTCGATCCAGAAACAAAACAAAAACAAGATTGTAAAATTATGCAATGCATTGATTATGATACGCTTTCCAACATACCAGAAACCATTACTCAAGTTATGAGGATAATGGCTGTAGAATAAATCTAGCTCCTGTGCCCTGACCTTTGACCCCATTTCGATGATATTCAACAGAACCGGTTCTGTATACCTCCGGAAGTAGAGTTATAGTCTTGTCGCAATAGAAGCATTTTTAGTCAAGTTATGAGGATAATGGCTGTGGAATAAATCTCGCTCCTGCTCCCTGACCTTTGACCCCCTTTCGATTATATTAAACAGAATTGGTTCAGTATACCTCCTGAACAACGTACTATAAAGTTTTGTAGCAATAGAAGCATTTTTAGTCAAATTATAAGGATAATGGCTGTGGAATAAATCTCGCTCTTGTGCCCTGACCTATGACCCCATATCAACAGAACCAGTTCAGTATACCTATAGAACAACATGCTAAAGTTTTGTCGCAATAGAAGCATTTTTAGTCAAGCTATGAGGATAACGGCTGTGTAATAAATCTCGCTCCTATGCCCCGACCTTTGACCCCATTTCGATTATATTAAACATAATTAGCTCAGTATACCTCCGGGACAACATACTAAAGTTTTTACGCAATAGAAGCATATTCAGTCAAGTTATGAGGATAGTGGCTGTGGGATAAATCTCGCTCCTGTGCCCTGACCTTTGACTCCATTTCGATGATATTAAACATAATTGGATCAGTATACCTCCGGAACAAGATACTAAAGTTTTCACGCAATAGAAGCATATTCAGTCAAGTTATGAGGATAATGGCTGTGGGATAAATCTCGCTCCTGTGCCCTAACCTTTGACTCCATTTCGATGATATTAAACAGAATTGGATCAGTATACCTCCGGAACAAGATACTAAAGTTTTCACGCAATAGAAGCATATTCAGTCGAGTTATGAGGATAATGGCTGTGAAATAAATCTCGCTGCTGTGCCCTGATCTTTGACCCCATTTCGATGATATTCTACAGAACCGGTTCAGTGTACCTCCGGAGCAACATGATAAAGTTTTGTCGCAATCTAAGCATTTTTAGATAAGTGATGAAGCATAAAAGCAATGGAATGGATACCACTCCTATGTCCTGACCTTTGACCTAATTTTGTCCATTTTCAATAGCGTTCGTCTCCAGGTTGTTCCCTACCGCATACTAAAATTTCATCGAAATCGAACCATTTTTACGCGAGTTATCGTGAGGACAGGCAGGCAGACGGAGAAAGCTGGAGCATATACGCTTCAGCAATGCGTAAAAAGGAAAACTTGCTGATTTTAAAATACCGTTTATGCACGTAGAATTACTTAAAATAATACAAAATTCACCCGATACTTAAAATCTTTAGTAAAATCCTAAAAATATATAAGTACAGGTAAAAGTAAAAAGAAAGATCTTTCGAGAGCACTATGCTCTGATCATCAGATAAAATGTTATGTTGTGTCCTGGTACACAGCAACAATCGCATGGTGACGTGAAACGACACTGACGTAAACTGAAAGATGATCCAATCAGGAGCATGCTCCACATGTCCACCAGTGCACTCCCCACAGAGTCTCAAAGGAAGCCGGGCGTTAAGTAACAGAAAATGGTGTATAGGAAAACTCACCATTAGTGAAGTAACGACACTATTGACTTGTTTGGGAATCAATCCCTCCATGGCTGCGGAACTTCGCATGGGTACGTGTCATTACAACACCTAGCTCTATGAACGAAGATACAGAGGCTTTCGGCTAAAAGCAATGAGGGTGTATCCTGATGGGTAGACAGGACACGAGCCTGATCCCAGAGGGGGTAGTGGGTACCAGTGAGGGTTAGTCTGGCCAATGACGTGTTCTGTGCCCGCATTCGCATTCAAAACTTCGAACATTATTTCGCTGATCAAGAGAGATGCAGTGGCACAGCCCAAACGTGACGGTGTTTACTGCATTCCCATGCAATCTGTGAACGCTGACACGCCTTCAAAACTCTACATAGGTTCCACCAAGCCATCTCTTCAGACGCGCTTGTCTGAACACAATATGGAATGCGAATGCGGGCCCAGAACGTGTCATTGGCCAGACTAACCCTCGGTGGTACCCACTACCCCTTCTGGGATCAGGCTCGTGTCCTGTCTACCCATCAGGATACACCCTCATTGCTTTTAGCCGAAAGCCTCTGTATCTTCGTTCATAGAGCTAGGTATTGTGATGACACGTACCCATGCAAAGTTCCGCAGCCATGGAGGGATTGATTCCCAAACAAGTCAACAGCGTCGTTACCTCACTAATGGTGAGTTTTCCTATACACCATTTTCTGTTACTTAACGCCCGGCTTCCTTTGAGACTCTGTGGGGAGTGCACTGGTGAACATGTGGAGCACGCTCCTGATTGGATCATCTTTCAGTCTACGTCAGTGTCGTTTCACGTCACCTTGCGATTGTTGCTGTGTACCAGGACACAACATAACATTTTATCTGATGATCAGAGCATAGTGCTCTCGAAAGATCTTTCTTTTTACTTTTACCTGTACTTATATATTTTTAGGATTTTAGTAAAGATTTTAAGTATGGGGTGTATTTTGCATTATTTTAAGTAATTTTACGTGCATAGAATGTATTTTTGAATTTGCATATACGCTTCAACCTACGGTTGGAAAACCTAAAAAAAATAGGACACCCAATGGAAACACCCACGGAATCCCCGATTCAACAAAGCAAATCTTCAAGCAAGTGCAGGGAAAATCATGCACCTGATTTTCTTCGATATATTGTGTATGACCATGTTCCACAAAGGAAGCCGTTACCGATGCCTATTATTCTGTAGTTCCCAAACGTCCTCTGAAGCAAAACAATCTCTAAAACGCCAAGAATATGCACAAACTGGGTGAATTTCGCATCAAAATAATGCCCCAACGCATCGTGCTTTGCTTACCCAGCAGATTATCTAAGATCACCGGATCTGGTGCCGTGTGACTTCTGTCGATTTTCTCAAGTGAAAAAACAACTTCGTGGGCGTCGGTTTGCATCAGATACAGAACTGAACAATGCTCTGATGGTATCCTGAACCACATGTCTTGAAACACACCTTCCGGAAGGGATAGAAAAATGGAACTGGTCCATTCAGGTAGAGGGAGAACACTTTTAAAGTGTGTAAGTATGTTTACTGCATTACACATTCCCCTTGTAAAATCAGTCTCGTTATTTTTTGAACGACCCTCCTAAAACAGCCCCGGTAAAAAGAATCAGAAAATTTGTGCGAAATATCAGCTGGCTATTTATTTGTCCAGGAAGTTTCACTATCCAATGCACTTTAGTCCTATTCTCAGGTCGTAATTCCTCAATTACTCTTAATATTAATTGCATGTATAATCTATACCATATAGCACGTTAGTCATCTACAACGAGCGTTTCCCTTATCCGATACCCTACAACTCCAGTCTACCTATAATACATTCGACATAAACTATTTATTCGGCGTAGGCTGTTTTCATCTCATTCAACGCAGACCGTTTTATTATATTCGACGTAGACTATCAGCATTACGGAAATGTGCAAGCTGTTCGATGAAGTAATGTGCCGTTCAGAGAGAAAATCTTTAAACAAGAAGTAACGAAATTTACGTAAGAAAACAAACACAAAAGGATGGTTAAATAGAGGGATGCGTTACACAGTTTAATATAGCAGTAGTAGTTTTTCCAGTTCTGTATTTATCTCTCTGAGCTAAATTCTATATATGTGTGTGTTGTTTGTTTTCCTCATCGCTAGAGCAAAATGTTGAGCAAATCAAAGTTTTTTTTCCATGCCAAGATAAACAAACGCCTGCGAATCTGAGATTCGGCGGAGAAAATATTTCGACGAGTTTCTTTTCCTACCACCTGTACTTGCAGCGTTTGCGTTGAAAATGTGATCCATGCAGCAACACTGTAACTATTGATCAGTTATGTCTATTGGTCAGTTGCAACTATTGGTCATTTGTTTGTGCAGTTTTGTACCATCTCGTATCTCATGCGTTATCTGGGTGAGATTAAGTGTATACTTGACTCTTGCAAAAGAAACGATTTCCTGTTACTAACAAATGGCGCCATTTGCTTCAAAGCGGCGGATTATTCTGTATGCGTTTTTTGATGTTTTGCGTTTGTGGTAATCAAGCGTTAATGGATAAACAGTGCATTACCTTTGTAAGAATTTAGTTATTATTCACCCTTCGTGCATCTTTAAGGCATTTTAATTTGTTCTTTTTGTTTACATTACCACATCAGCATACGTCTAAAAAACTGATGTAAAGGATAATACGTCTAAAAAAACTGATTTTGAGATATGTAAAGGATAATACGTCTAAAAAACTGATTTTGAGATATGTAAAGGATAATACGTCTAAAAAACTGATTTTGAGATATATAAAGGATAATACGTCTAAAAAACTGATTTTGAGATATGTAAATATAATACGTCTAAAAAACTGATTTTGAGATATGTAAAAGTTAATACGTTTAAAAAACTGATTTTGAGATATGTAAAGGATAATACGTCTAAAAAACTGATTTTGAGATATGTAAAGGATAATACGCCAAAAAAACTGATTTTGAGATATGTAAAGGATAATACGTCTAAAAAACTGATTTTGAGATATGTAAAGGATAATATGTCTAAAAAACTTAACTTTGAGAGAAATTGCGTTTCAGTTAAACATGACACACAGAGGAGCCATTATATTGTGACCACCAACCTAATAAGCTGTAGGACCCCCTTTAGCAGACGAGGTGGCGATAGGTATCTTGGGGTATCTGGTACCATAATGTCAACAGCAGGTCCTCCAGTTCCCGTACATTTCGGGGTGGTGGTGATTTCGCGCGAACCCGCTTTTCCACGTCGAACCACAAATGTTCGATTGGGCTCATGTCAGGTGAATTTGGGGGCCACAGAAAGTCACCATCATGTTCCTCGAACCACCCGTTGACGATTCTGGCAGTGTGGCATGGCGCATTATCCTGTTCGCAATGGCCATCACCAGCAGGAAACACAGTGGCCATGAATGGCTGAACTTGGTCAGCAACGATGTTCAGATACCTAACAGCTGTCAGGGATTGTGCTATTGGGATAATGGGGCCTAAAGTGTCCCAAGAAAACATCGCCCACGGCATAACACAACAGTGCATCCAGGTGGTATAGTCTCCGTTGGTAATCGGCGTATCCGCGCTAGGCCGTCTACGTGATGCACCAGGTATCTTGATTCATCAGACCAGGCCACTTTCTTCCAATCATCCACGGTCCAAACTTAATGATCTTGGTGCCCATTCCATGCGTTGTTGGCGATGACGTGCTGTGAGCATTGGGGTCCCGGCTGGGTCTTCGGCTACGCAGGCCCATGCGCAGAAGGCTGCGGCGAACTGTGTGCTGTGACGCATTGCCTTGATCAACACTGTTGTAGCTTCGGGTGATTTATCGCACTGTGGCCCTGCGGTCGCTGTGAACAATGCGCGACAGTCCCCTCTGGCATCAATGAGCTGCGGACGACACACGACTGGACGACGGTTCGTTCGGCTATCTGTGCACTACTTTTGATACGTACTCACTACAGCGGCACGTCAACAACCCACAAGCCGCGCCGTTTCCGAGATCGTAGTTGCGAGGCGCGAGGCATCCCAATTTTTCTTTATCAAATTCCGATAAATCGGCAGCTTTTCATATTCTGACTCCAACACTCTACTAACCGAAAGCCGGTCCTCGGGCTGTATATATGCTGCTCTGTGAATTTCACCTGCGCCACCATTCGGTCTCCAGGCGCGCTCATTTCTCTAGGTTGGGGTGGTCATAATGTAATGGCTCATCAGTGTATTTGGAAACGTCTACAGTATTAACTGTAAAGTGCTACGATACCGATAAGGGACGAGCTCACGCGGTCCCAAGAAATTTGACTGACGAGCACAAAGGCCGGAATTTCGAGTTCCTTTGTCAAATCTTAAGTGCTCTGAAGAGTACGGAAAAGTAGAGTGCCTTTAATGACGGGAGATAAGAGAAGTAAGTTCATCTTTTCACTCTTGAAAGGATGCAATCAGCAAAGGAGTGAGAACGTCGCGGTTCCTCGAGATTAAAAAAAAAAAAATCAAAATGCCCTTACGGCTAGAAAAGTTATGGTATCTGTGTTCTGCGATTCTCAAAGTCCTTATTCACGTTGAATTCTCATCACATCGAACAACGATTAACGCCAACACAGATTGCAACGCATTTCAAACGCTAAAAGTGGATATTTGGTGAAAGAGATCTAGGCTTCTTCTTCTTGAGGCGTGTTTGACGTATGAGCCAAATGAATAATGAAGCAGAGATAAGTCTGCTGCGTAGTTCAGTTGGAGAACATTCTCTCCGGAGTAAGAACATGTGGATTCGAATCCACTGTCGTCAAAGAAAGGTTATATTGGCCTCTGAACGAAAAAAGATTTCCTAGCTGTGAGTTTTGAAAAAAATTGTGTGATAGCTGTTCCGCACAATTTGCGTAAATAATAAGTAAATACTTCTGCAATGAAACGGTCGCCGAGTGTTGCTGACGGTTGACTCGTTACCAAAGAGCTTATATGTATTACTGGAGACACCACTCCTATCCACGCAGCATTGGCCGCCATAAGTCACCGTCTGTGCTGCAAATGACGTCATGAGCAGGCACGACGCAGCCGCAGAAGAGAAGCTGCTTGGAAACCAATAGAACAAAAGCTTCTAAGCGTATAAACAGAAAAAATGAGTAATTCAATAATCTTTATCAATGATACACTAGCTTACTGTTTCATCAACGGTATAATTTAGTTCATTTTGCCTGCTTGTGACGTCACACCACAGATTAGCTGTGACCTATGGCGGCAGAGCCAGTGGTGTCTCCAGTAATATAACCTCCTTGCTCGTTACCTGCTGCTGCGCGGTTTCCTGACACCGCTTTTCTCAAGGAGAGATAATGTGTCATATGGGTAAAACGGACAATGAGGCAGTGATAAGCTTGCCGGTATAGTTCACTTGGGAGAACAGCCGCTCCGGAATAGGAAGACGTGAGTTCAAATTCCACTGTCGGCAAAAGACAGCCTATATGCGATCTCGCAGCAATGCACCAATGCCACGCAGCGCGCATCAGTCTCTGAAGTTGATCAAAAGGTAAAATTTCAGAGCCTTATGACTACAGCTCTAATTCATCACTATCGGATTTTTTCAGTTTGCTCTTCTTAAGAAAGACTGCTGGACTCGATTTCGAAATGATGCAGAAGTTTTTTGTGTGTTTCTTTAGAATTCATAGCACAAGATCCATTATTGGATGAAGAGGGTCATGTTTATGTAGTACAGTGGTGCCCAAACGTATTCCATCACCTGTAAAAACCGCTAATTTTTAAGTTTAACTCTTTTTATAACTAATTTTCGTAGTTATTTAATCGTTTCTATGTCATTACGACGCAAAATTTAATGGAGATTTCAAATATGTCTTAGTTTTTCCTGTAGCTACTTCTGTTCTCAAGATATGACGTAAAATATGGTGTTCGACAAACACATTGAAATCCACGTTAGCTGCGTATCAGTTGTTACAGCCAATCACAGACATTCTTTTACCTGATTGGCTGTTGCCTAATGCTATCCTAATCTTACTCCAGCGTTGGGGCCGCGGGTGGCCTAGTGGGCAACGTTCGTGACTGCCATGGAGAAGACCTCAGGTTCGATCCCAGGCAGGTACGAACGCTCGATCCACTAAATATCCGCCGTGCGTCGCATGGGCACGTTAAGCCTTCGGACCCCGGGTACTGGTCCGCGGTAATAAATAAGGGAGTCTTCCTTCCCCTTTGTACTTCGATTCCGTTTGACTAGTCCAAATCTACCAGCTTCCTATTTCAAAGGGTTGTTTAAGACCTGGGGTCAGACACTCCCTTCCTAAAATCCTCTACATATGATCTGATCTGATCTACTAGAGCGTTTCAGTGGTGGCTTCTTGTTGTTAGGATATAAAAATTTTTGCATTCTCAATAATGGTTAAAACTGCGGAATTTTCCACAACGGACAGAGTAAAAATAGTTGTTTTGCATGAAGAGGGATATTCTTCAAAGTAAATCGCTGAAAGAGTGGGCTGTAATCAATATGCAACTGCATTGGGTTACTGAAGAAAGTAAAAGACACTGCTGGGGGAGGGGGATATTAAAATATTCGTCGCATTGGAAGGCCCAGATCCACTACAACCAAGCAGGACAGAGTGCTCAGAAAACATAGCTTGTCTGTCAAGAGGCTCAATTCACCTGAATTGTTTCAAAGATGGTCTGAAATGAATGATGTTACTGTTAGTACATCTACTGTTAGGAGGAGGCTGCTTCACTATGACTTACGTGGCTGCAAAGCCAGGCCTAAACCACTGTTAACTGCAAATCAAAGACAGCGTAGACTTCAGTGGACCAAACAGCATGTCTCATGGACAACCAAGCAATGAGAAAATGTTATTTTCAGCGATGAATCAGAATTCTGCCTTAATGGGAATCAGAGTAGTGCCTATGTACGGAGATTGAAGCATGAAGACTTCCATGCATGTTGCTTAATGACTATTGTTATACATCTGGTGAAGGTCATAGTTTGGATCTGCATGTGTGCACATGGAGTTGGAAACTTCCATATTGTCGATGGTACTGTAAATACCTAGAGATATATCTGGATATTAGAAAACAAGATGCTACCATTATCTAGTAGACTTCATGACGGTCATTTTACTTTTCAAGATGACAATGCTCCCTGTCATCATGCTGAAGTAGTGAAAAAGTGGTTTCAGGAAAACAAAATGTTCAGCATCTTGATTAGCCACCACAATCACCAGATTTAAACCCGATCAAAAATTTGTAGTTCAAAGTGTCGTATGAACTATCAGAAATAAAGCCAACAACCAAAACTCCACTCATTGAAGATGTAATTCAAATTGGGAATCGTATTGTTCATCCCAACCTTTTACAAAACCTTATTCACAGTATGCCATCAAGATGCAAAGCTGTGATTAAAGCTAAAGGCTGGGCAACAAAATATTTAGGTGCATTTCATAATTTTGCTTCATTATTTTTCTGTATTTAAATGTTATTTAATTCCTTATGAATTACAAAAACGATTTATGGCTGTAAACCTAAGTATTGGATAAATGATCATTTTTATAATAATTTCGACTTGGCCGTGATTTTTGTAATGTATCTTTAAAACAGAAGTAGCTAAAGGAAAAAACTAACACATTTTTGAAATCTCCATTAAATATAGCATCTAATGACATATAAATGATTAAATAACAATGGAAATGAGTTATATAAAAAAGAGTTAAATATTTACGGTTTTTGCAGGAGATGCAATACTTTTGCACGCCACTGTACAAGGTCGGCTCGGACCGTGGAATAAGAGGATGAAAACCCTTTTCTTGTATGAACGAAGACCTGTAAATTTTAAATCTCGTGTCTGGGGGAAAATGTAATTAGTTCCTCGGAGTGTATGCGGAAAGCTGATATCTGTAATGTACACGGAAGAGCCAAAACATTATTACAACCAGCCTAATATGATGCTGGTCCGCCATGTGCCACCAAAACAGCTCTTACCCGGAGAGGTATATACGCTACGAGATTTTGAAAGGTATCTTGTGTTATCTGGTAAAAATGCGTTATCAATAGATCCTTTAACTCCTGTAAGTTACGTGGTTGAGCCGCCTCAGATCGGATTTGTTGTTCAAACACAAACCACAGATGCTCGATTGGATTGATATCTGGGTAATATGGAGGCCAGGGCAATTCTCGGAAGTTTTCCTCCTGCTCCGTGAACGATACTTGAATAATCCGGGCGGTGCGGCTTGGCGTAAGAAGGCAGTACTAGATTGGAGTACCGTTGCCATGAAAGGATGTACCTGTTCTGCAATGACATTTAGGTACGTGGCAGGCATCATGGTTTCCTGCACATGGATGACTGGATTCGGGGTTTCCTAGTCGAACACTGCCCGAAGCATCACCCACATCTCCCAGGTTGACGGAGCACATGTACCCAGCCATCCACGTGGTGCAAAGGAAACGGGATTCACCGAACCAGACGACCTTCTTCCAATAATTCAAGGTCAAGTTTTGCTACTCGCGTGCCCATCGTGGGCACTTGCGACGGTGACCTGAGGTTTTAGCATGGGCAGTCGGAGTGTACGCAGCCTCCTTTTCAGCAGGATTCGATGTACTGTGCGGTGTGATACATTACTGCCGTCACCAGCATTCAAATTACGCACGAGCTGCACAACAGTATCCCTTGTGTTGCCTTGTACCATTCGAGATAGTCTTCACTCACCTCTGGCATCAATAAACCATGGCCCGCCCACACCTTTGCCGGCGTTTCGTGGGTTTCCACTTCTCGGCCCACATTTTGAAGGTACTGATCATACATAGTCTGTCTGCATGAACCCCACAAGCCTAGCCGTCTCGGATATTCTCTGACAGAGTCGTTTGGCAATTACAATTTGGACTCTGACAATGCCTGCTGCCTTTCCCATCTGAAGAACAAGAATAGCACTGATTAACTGCGCTCAGTATCAGGTGTTATTTATGCACGGTCGAGTCACATTATTGTGACCACCAGCTAATATCCAGAATAACCACCGAGTGAAGCACGGACAGCAGCTAGACGGTCTGGGAGTGACTCAATAAGATACTGAAAAGTGTTCACAGGTATGTGGAGCCATGATGACTGCAGTGCATCTGACAGCTGCTGGAGGGTGCGTGGTGGAGGATCCATAGAGCAAACAACACGATCAAGGTGGTCCCACAGATGCTCAATTAGGTTTAAGGTTAGGGCATTAGGGGGCCACGGAAGTACTTTGAAGTCTTCACCGTGTTTATCCAACCACTCTCTGACATTTCTAGATGTGTGACACGTCACATTGTCGTGCTGGAAGATGTAATCCGCCCCAAGGAAACTAATCAGCATGTATGGGTGTACGTGGTCTGCAAGGATGGATTCATGACGAATTCGGTACATAGTGCCTTCCATAGTTATGAGTGGACCTAGAGAATGCCACGAAAACATTCCCCAGACCATAACGCTGCCCCCACCAGTTTGTGTTCTTCCAGCAATGGTTGAAGAGTGTTTGTTCTCCGATGTTTCGCGCCTTGTACGCCAACGTCCATCCGTTCAATGAAGCAGAAAACATGACTCATCGGGGAAGGCAATCCTTTGCCAATCAGTGTAGGTCCAATTCCGATACTGCCGTGCAAATGTAAGCCTTTTCTGCCGATACAGCTTCGTTAGCATAGGTGCAGTGACCATCCGTTTGCATCGGAGACCCATACGCAGCAGGGTTCGCTGAACTGGCATTTTAGACGCACTTTCCGTAGTCCCCTGGTTCATTCGGCCAGTGAGTTGCTCCACTGTAGCGTGTCGATCGGCCCTTACGCACCTTCGCAACCGACGTTCACCTCTCGCATCAATGGCATGTGGTGTTCCTCAGTTTCCACGTCGCTTCTTCGCTATGGTGCCGTTTCTCCAACCACGATACACTTTAACCACAGCAGCACGCGAACAGTTTACAAACTGCGCTGTTTCAGAAATACTGCCGCCCTTTGCCCTAAAGCCGATAATCATCCCTTTTTGCCAATCTGATAAATCGCCCTTTTTGCCCATGACAGCAACGAGGGATATGTTTTCAGAATGCCTACAGCACACCTTATATACCCTCCAAGCCAGCTCACGACACGTGTCTTCATTCATTGGCTACGCGCTGTTGACGTTAAAAGTAGGAGGTGGTTACAATAAATTCGACTGTGTATTTTTCATGACCTTCACACGCACAGTCGTTTACTTGCAGTTGCTTCAATTTAAATAAAGACGCACTGGTCATAATGTTTTAGCTTTTCAGTGTATGATCAAACAAATGCTTAACTAACGTACTACATTTTGAATAAATTTGTTTGTTCTCTAGTAAACTTACTTTAAGATCAATCCTTATGTATTTACATAATACTTCTTTTATGAAGAAATAATATGTTATTGTGATCTACTGCAAATACTTTCAATCCAAATGAAAGCCTCCGCATTATTATGGAAGCCGGACCTAAGCTGGAATGTGGTTTAAAATTGCAAACTTTAAGTTCGACTTAAAACCTGACATGTACAATCGCTAATTATTGCGATTGTTTGAAATATTGGCAAGAATTCAACGCATATTTGTCGACATTTCCGTAAAAATCTCATCACTTCCCAGCCGGATTGCGTACTAAGTTTACTGGGGTAAAATGAGAAATAATAGCTCTATCGGAAATTGGATGACTGGAGCACATGCGGGAAAAAAATTTTTTCGTTGCATGAGGTAGAAAAGGTATATTGTTTTCCCAACCTGACCACCAGAACAACAGCAGAAAGTACCACATGAAGCAGTTAATAGCGTTAACTTGTTTTGAAATAAATTCGCAAATATTTTTACAAAGCGTTTTGGCTTGGCGTTCACACTTTGATCATGCAGAGACTAAACTTTCTGAACATAGGTGGAGTTAAACTTTACAGTTCGTTCTATTTGTAGTTCCGACTGCCAACGCTAATTTCCTCAGCTTTCTGAGGATCAGCCTCTGCTTTCTGAGGATCTTGAACCTGTTGAGCGAACAGTGATAAAATACATAGTCGAGTCACTTTATTTAGCCCACCTCCTACGTTTTGCGTCAACAGCGCGTATAGCCAATGAAAAAAGGCACGTGTCGTGAGATGGCTTGGAGGGTATATAAGGTGTGCTGTAAGCATTCTGAAAGCATATCACTCGTTGCTCTCAAATATAAAAGAAACAATTTATCAAATTTGCGAAAAGGGATGATTATCGGCTTTCAGGCCAAGGGTGGCAGTATTTCTGAAACAGCGCGGTTTGCGAACTGTTCGCGTGCTGCTGTGGTTAAAGTGTATCGTGATTGGAGAAATGACACCATTGCGAATAAGCGACGTGAAAACTGCGGAGCACCACGTGCCATTGATGTGAGAGGCAACCGTCGGCTTCGAAGGTGCGTGGGGGCCGATCGACACGCTACAGTGGAGCAACTCACTGGCCGAATGAACCAGAAGGCTACCGGAAGTGTGTCTAAAACGACAGTTCAGCGAACCCAGCTGCGTATGGGGCCCCGATGCAGACACATGGTTACTGCTTCTATGCTAACGAAGGTGCATCGGCAGAAAAGGCTTGCATTTGCACAGCAGTATCGGGATTGGACCTCCGCTGATTGGCAAAGGATTGCCTTCTCCGTTGAGTCACGTTTTCCGCTTCATTGAACGGATGGACGCGGCGTATAAGGCGAGAAACATCGGAGAACAAACACTCTTCAACCAATGCTGGAAGAACACAAGCTGGTGGGGACAGCGTTATGGTCTGGGGAATGTTTTCGTGGAATTCTCTGTGTCCACTCATACCCGTGGAAGGCACTACGGGCCGAATTCGTTATTAATCCATCTTTGCAGACCACGTAGACCTATACATGCTGATTGTCTTACCTCGGGCTGATGGGATCTTCCAACACGATAATGCGACGTGTCACACAGCTAGAAATGTCCGAGAGTGGTTGGAAAAGCACCATGAAGACTTCAGAATACTTCCCTGGCGCCCTAATTCTCCAGACTTAAACATAATTGAGCATCTGTGGGGCCACCTCAACCGTGTTGTTCTCTCCATGGGTCCTCCACGGCGCACCCTCCAGCAGCTGTCAGATGCACTGCAGTCAGCATGGCTCCACACAGGGCTATAGAAGAGAAGGGCTGGTCCTTAGACCCGGCTCCCCTGAAGACGCGAGCTGGAGATGATGACGTAGTCATGCTGCAGCAGCGGGTCGGTAGTGGGGTTCTCAGAAGCCACTGCTTCACGGGAAATCCGAAATAATCAGTTTAAAAGTCAAAGAAAAGCTACATAATTGTAAAGCACTACAGTAAAAGGAATGAAAATGAACTAAACTATCATCACTGTAGTTAAAAAAAACATTATTTAAACTTTAAACATATGTTTTTAACATTACAGTATTGGGCATATAAACACATCATTGTGTATTACGCAAAAGGCTCAGCGACTAATTAACAGTTGATTATTTATAAAACACAGCATTGGAAAGTTTTTCCGAACACTGTGTTTTGCCGGTAACAAAAATCAAAATGCAGTTATACAAATGATAATACTTGTTTTCCTCTTGTGCCTTGTTTTCTGTGTGTCACCTATTAAATACATATATATCTTGGGAAAATTTATGCCATTCTAAAGCGCTGATCATAGAATTTAAGTTTTATGTTTTCTACAATTCTGTAATCACATTGTAGAAGATATATCTTATTTCTCCAAAAGCGTTTCTAATTGTATTCTCTAATATTTTTTTTTTCGTTCTAAGACCACAATTTTTGAATTAAGTAAGTTTATATTTTAGGAGCTTCGAACTAACAAAAATCAGCTTGCATTTCATTTCATTTATTTCGTTATGGGGTTACATTTGACTAAGTTACATTTCAAAATTAATTTTATAAGAAAAACAACATATATAATGTGCATACTTATGTACAGGGTAACCACAGAACAGGAAATTGAGTAAAAGGCTATATACAGTATATATAGCCTGAGTGAATCACACTTCCCCTAAAGTACGTAGTCAAGTCAAACGTCCTGCACATATAAAATTTACTCATATCTGGTCTGATTAATACATTTTACCATAGAGTGTTATACTTTGTTAGCGAATATTTTTTTAGTTGCTTTCGAAAATAATTATAATTAATAATATGTGTTAATTGACAAGGTAGGTTATTCCATAACATCAATCCCTGGTAATCAATAAATATTTTTTTGGTTACAGTGTTAGGCATTGGTAACAAAGATGCATTTCTATCTCTTGTTTAATAGTCGTGACCTACAGTGTTCAGTTGAATTAAATGTTGATACCTATTCTCTTTTATTCTTTTATACATGAATCGTAATAATCTAAATTACCATAATTTCTCAATATCTAAAAATCCATACGAATTTATCCGTAGCCACATAATCAAGTTAATTCCCCTAAAATTATTTAAAATTCTGACCATCCTATTTTGTAATGATTGTAATTTATATAAATTAGTCTTAGTAGTTTGCCCCCATACTAATAAACAATAAGTAAAACATGGATAAATCAGACTGTAGTACAACATTTTTAATAATTTAATTGTTAAATTATTTGAAATTCTCGTAATTAAACCCAATACCCCAGAAATTTTGTTTACAATATTTTGAACAGTAAGTAAAAATATCTGGAGTTTGTATTTCTTTTTGGAGCTAAACTCTGAATCTCAGAGAACTGCTTAGTGATATGTATGTATGTATGAATATCTTTGTTTACTTGAGGGCTAATTATGCAGATCAGGACACACTGTGCCATTTTACAAATATCGTAAATATTTTACATGTAAATTCCTTCTGAACCAAAAGTAAAAAACTTTTAGTTACATTTACATTTGCAGCTTGATTTGGGAAGCATCCTTTGTTCGCTAAAAATCAGGTATAGGTTTTCTACCCAGTATTTGAACGTATCCATTTCTGTGTTTTCTGCTGGGCCTTTCTTTGTGATACTAGTACTGCATTTCTGATTAAAGAGCGAATTCTGATAAACGTTCGCAATCTACAAAATAAGCGAATTGCATCTTTGTTTACTTAAGGGTAATGGTTTTCCAGTTCGCTGACAAGTTCGCGGATTACACCTTTTCCTTTTCGAAAAGTGATGCCGTGAAATGAATAAAAATGTTTTTCAAATTTTTGTACCGTATTCATCCATGAGCAGGACGGTAGGGTAAGTCTACCTGAAGGCAGTAATTTAATCCAATCGGATTGACTAGGTAAACTATTTATGTACACGCATACAATAGATACATACACTCTTAAACATTCACGCGATCTATTTGTATCTCTCTCTCTCTATGTATTACAGTATATACACAAATAAATACTCGTGATATTGCAAACGGTAAAACAATCTAGTTCGATAAAACATAACACGCTAGAAAACTGCTCGCAACGATAGCCCCGCAGCACGGGAGGGAGAGCTCCATGCAGCACGGTGACGTCACAAATGGTCCCCCAACCTCTTCCCCGAGGACCGTGTCGGCATTTGCTTTCTCAAAGCGATGAACCAGCCCTTTTCTCTTTTAAAGCCCTGGGCTCCACATACCTGTGAACACCTTTCAGCATCCTATTGAGTCACTCCCAGCCCGTCTAGCTGCTATCCGCGCTGCGCACGATGGTTACTCTGGATATTAGCTGGTGGTCACAATAATGCGACTCGACCGTGTATTAACGCAACGCATTTAAAAAATTTGAGGACCTACAACATTAATGTAATGCCTTTCAAAATTTTAAAAACACCATTCTTTCTGTGAAATGTTTTTTTGTTGGAACATGGAAAAACTTTTCGGCCCAAAAATAATTATTTTTATCCCAAAATATACATTAATTCAGCGAAATGTGCAAAAATATCTAAAATTATGTTTTAAAATTACATTTCAAGGGAAATTTTAGGTCTCACGATGCTGATATGTGAAAGAAGCCGTGCTCCATTTCATTTGAATTCTCTGCAAGTAAGTTAGTTTTGTTTGAGCATGATAGAATTGCATATATACGGTACATTAAAAAACATTTTCAATGTTTTAATTATATGTATGTCCTAAGATTATTTTAATATTTATCGCAGGATAAATAGTTCTGAAATTAGCACTGAAACTGTCTGAAGAACAATTGTTAGATATATGTTATCATCCCCGTTATCGTCAGACCCGATGCGGTTGGAATTCATGTTAAACTTTGCTCCTTTTGGAATATTGATTGCTCAAATCCCCCATTTTATAGTCCCCTTAATGAACTTAGTGTTTTAGTAAAAGAAAATATGAAGTTCATATTTCTTAAGTTCTGACTGACATTTACTCTGTGTTTTATCCATGGTGTCAGAACGCCAACGTGTCGCGTGGTGAGGGTAAAAAACAGCTGACGTGATCCGATTATTGATTGCCATTGGTCAAGAATTGTATTATGTGTAGATACTTAACCATGCTCATTTCTTGTGCACAGTCACTTCGGCACGGAATAAAAATTGCTGCCATGTGGCGAAATCCAGGGTCTGTACCTAAAACCCTCTCACGAATACGTAGTTTCTTTCCATCATCTTTCTACACGCCAAAAGCAAATTCAAATATGAATTCGGTAACACGATTTTCATTTTATGACACCTAAAGAAGGTGGTATGGCTTTCAAATGTGTTTCCGTTTTAATGTTCTTAAAAAGTTTTTACTCAAATTTGGAAGATGCGAATCCGTTTATTGGTGTATATGTTACGGTGAAAATGATTAATCCGGTGATTATGCAAACTCGCCAGTTCGTAGTGGTAAATATGATAAATCGTACTTCATTAATCAAATTTACCGGACATTATGCATAATCGTCATTCTAAGATGGTAAATTTGATACATAATGCATTCTCGTCGAATAACCTTGATTTTAACGAGATTTATTTCATTTACTGTCCGGTAGATAGCTGTACCAGTATTGCTTTTGATTAAATGAAAAAAGAAAATATTTAAAAAAAAAGTATTGAAAATGAACAGCCAATACTCAACCAACCCGATGTCATTATCCCTGATTCGTCAACCGAATACAGTCTTGTATGGAAGTGATCAGTTTTTCTACAATCAAGAACAGAAAGGAAGAATTGATACAGACATTTAACGTGGACCAGGAACATCAAACAAAGATCTTCGCTCTTTCCACGTTTATAAGTGAGTCACGGAAAAATTTTCATTGGCCGCCACCGGGAGTCGAACCCAGGGTTTTCCAGTTAGCGGAAGCATATCCGGCGCGTAACTGGAAGACCCTGGGTTCGACTCCGGTGGCGGCCAATGAACATTTTTCCGTGACTCACTTATAAACGTGGAAAGAAAGAAGATCTTTGTTTGAGAAAGGAAGAAGTTGAGAAGAAGCGAGAGAACGCAAAGGCAGGTTTAGAAGCTCAAGCGAAGAAAATGTCAGAGCTGAAGTTTCCTTTGTAGGAGATACAGTGAAGCTAAGAATACCATATGTGGACAGGGGAAGAGGCGATTCGTGGAATATACTGGCAGTAATATTAGCTACTGAAAATGATGAGTACTACGTATCAGTTCGGAACAAAGGAGGGACGTCTTTCACAATTGTATACCAGAAACCAGTTTGTGCTATGTGACGAACAATTTCTTACAGTAGAATATGTACCAAATATCCCTCTGTCTCTTAGGGAGTGCGCAAGAAAAACCTCAGTTTTAGGAGGTCAGGGGTACCAAAGCTGCTCATGTAAAGGAAAATGCAAATGCAAGAAAAATGAAAAATTATGTAACTCAAAATGTCATGATAGTTTGCCATGTTTGAATAGGCAGTAAGAATTATTAGAGCTCTATATTTTTCCCAACAATTTTTTTGAAATGCCTGTACACACAATTCTAATATTAAGCTGAAACAGATTTTTCTTAGTTTACTTATATTCATTAAATCGACCTAATTTGATTTTTGTTAGTCTCCCTAACAAAACCGTTAGGGAGTCTAACAAGAATCAGATTTTTGATTTCATCGTGTCTACTTTTCCCGTAGACCGCCCCTAAAGATACGACCTAGACAGGGGCCATTTCAACAGTTTTTATTGCGCCGTGATCATATTTATACGGTTTGGACACCCAAACAGATTAGTAATATTACGCTTTTTTTTTGGCACTAAAAATAAATTAATATGCTTAGGCCTTTTCAACAGTTTTTATTCCATCGTGTTCATATTCATAAAGTTTAGACACTAAGTCAAGTTAGTATTATTGCGCTTTACTTAGTCATTAAAGATTTAAGAGTTTTTCTTCCATCGTGCTCATATTCATAAGGTTTAGATACCAAGTCATGCTAGTATTATTGCGCTTTTACTTAGTCATTAAAGATTAATACCTTGGCCTAGGTCTTTTAACAGTTTTTCTTCTATCATGTTCATATTTATAAGAGTCAGACACCAAGTTTTTAGTATTATTGCGCTTTTACTTAGGTATTAAATATTAATACCTCGGCCTGGGCCCAGCCCTTTTTAACAGTTTTTATTCCATCGTGCTCATACTCGCAAGGTTTAGACATCAAGTCAAGTTAGTATTACTGCGCTTTTACTAGGCATCAGATATAAATAAATAGGCCCTAGGCCAAGGCCTTTTTAACAGTTTTTATTCCATCGTGCTCATATTCTTAAGTTTAGACACCAAGTCATTTAAGTAATATTGTGCTTTTACTTAGGCAGCAAATTTAATAAATAGGCCCTAGGCCTAGGCCTTTTTAACAGTTTTTATTCTGTTGTGTTGGTACTCATAAGGTTTGGATACCAAGTCAAGTTAGTATTATTGCACTTTTACTTAGGCATTAAATAATATTCAATAGGTCCAGGCATTTCCAATAGATTTTGTTCAAGTGTATAAAATATTTATTCTTAAGTAAAAGCGCAATATTACTAACTTGACTTGATGCAAAGCTTATAAATATGAGCACGACGGAATAAAACTGCTAAAAAGACCTAGGCCTAGGGCAAGGTATTAATATTCAATGCCTAAGTAAAAGAGCAGTAATACTAA
The DNA here is from genome assembly GCA_039090855.1 of Macrothele yani. Classification (NCBI taxonomy): domain Eukaryota; kingdom Metazoa; phylum Arthropoda; class Arachnida; order Araneae; family Macrothelidae; genus Macrothele; species Macrothele yani. Next base: position 126,478,970 of record CM076996.1, read on the forward strand.
CTAGATCTTGTGTCTAAACCTTATGAATATGAGCACGATGGAATAAGAACTGTTAAAAAAACATAGGCTTATATATTAATATTTAATGCCTAAGTAAATTGCAATAATACTAACTGGACCTTGTGTCTAAACCTTATAAATATGAACACGATGGAATAAGAACTGTTAAAAAGACATAGGCTTATATATTAATATTTAATGCCTAAGTAAATTGCAATAATACTAACTTGATCTTGTGTCTAAACCTTATGAATATGAGCACAATCAACTAAAAATTGTATAAAAGGGCAAAGCCAAGGTGTTCATATTTAATGCCTTAGTAAAAGCGCAGTAATACTGACTAGACCTTGAGTCTAAACCTTATGAATATGAACACGATGGAATAAGAACTGTTAAAAAGGCCTAGGCCTATGTATTAATATTTAATGTCTGAGTAAAAGCTCAATAATACTACTTGACTTGGTATCTAAACCTTACAAATATGAACACGATGGAATAAAAACTGTAAAAAAGGCCTAGGACTAGGCCAAGGTATTAATATTTAATACGTAAGTAAAAGCGCAAAAATACTAGCTTGACTTGGTGTCTAAATCTTATGAATATCAGCACAATCAAATAAAAACTGTTAAAAAGGTCTAGGCCTGTTTATTAATATTTGACGCTTAAGTAAAAGCGCAGCATTATTACCTTGATTTATTATGTAAACGTTATAAATACAATGCGTCGTGCTCATATTCATAAGGTTTGTACACAAAGACTAGTACTATTGCCCTTTTACTAAGGCATTAAATATTAATCCCAATACCTTTGCGCACGTCTGAAACAAAGAATGTGCAATTTTAATATGGTTCTTAAAGTGGGTGTCTGCACTTATCCGCTTGGCCTGCTGTTTAGTGGCCAGTTGTCTTAAACTCCATTTAAATGAATTCGTTTTATCTTTTTCGGAAAAGTCGCCTTTCGGTAAATTGCTCGTTCGACGATAAATTTGTTTTCGATGAATTCGCGTTCGACGAATTCGTTTTCGATGAATTCGTTTTCGATTAATTCGCCTGCTTCCCCTTTGAACTACGTAACTACTGAGCTCCAGAATGCAGCCCAGTAATTATCACTTTATTAGCAAATGGATTCTCGATGCTGAACGTCCTCTTAACCTTGAAGAAGAAAGGAATAGTATTTCGTGTGGACCATCTAATAGAATTCGTTTTGACAAAGTAAGAGTTAGCTTTGATCTCATTATTGCTTTCTCAAATTACATCGCTTCAACAGCCATCGAAATGACATCTTTACAGTTCCATTCAGCCATGAGGAATAAACGAACCGTATGTTTTCCAGGATTTTCAAAGAAGTGATTAACTTCATTTTCTGTATTGCTTCGGCGTTTTCCGCCATTGCAGTAGTCGAGGAAAATCCAACTGTGGAATTTTGCTCAACTACAGAGAGCTTATGGATTTCATACTGTATATATACGAACTAAATAGACAAATTATTATATACACCTACCTAATAATGTATTGCTTCCCGTTTTGCCCTCACAGCAGCAACCATCAGTTTTGGGAAGGACTCAATGAGGTGTTCAAAACACGGAGCTGGTATCTTCGCCCGTGAAGCAAGGATCGCCTCTTGTAGAACATCCATGGGTGCCGGTGGGGGTTTAAGGGCTCGAACAGACTTTTACAGTTCGTCCCACAAATTCCCAATGCCGTTGAGGTTCAGTGATATAGGGGGTTCTGGAACCAGGTGTTCACAGATGTACGAAGATGTCGATGTGACTTGACCGTGTATTTACAAGTACAAAGGTGTGCAAAACTTAAGGACGAAGTGGAAAAAGTAAAATAACGCCGTAAACAGCTGCATCATCTCAGCACAAATTAACTCAGAACTGTATCTGGGAATAGGAACAACAACACATGCGTAATAATGGAGCATGACGTGTACTTTGCGTGACGTGAGAACAAAATGCGCTCACGCAGTCCAGTAGCATCAGTTGAATGGAAGTCATCGGACGGAGTGCGTAAGTGTTACAGACGTTCGATTGTGTTTGTTGTGTGCTAGAGATGACGAAATGGCCCGTCGAGAGCATTTTGATGATTTTACTCGTGGTCGAATAATTGGAAGGCTCGAGGAGGGATTAACTGTGATGAGTGTGGCTCGAAGAGGGATTAACTGTGATGAGTGTATCTCCAGGAGGGGAATGAGTGTGGCCCGAGGAGGAGAAAAACTGTGATGCGTGTGGCTCGAGGAGGGGAAAAACTGTGATGCGTGTGGCTCGAGGAGGGGAAAAACTGTGATGAGTGTGGCTCGACGAGGGGAAAACTGTGATGAGTGTGGCTCGAGGAGGGGAAAAACTGCGATAAGTGTGGCTCGAGGAGGGGGAAAACTGTGATGAGTGTGGCTCGAGGAGGGGAAAACTGTGATGAGTGTGGCTCGAGGAGGGGAAAAACTGTGATGAGTGTGGCTCGAGGAGGGGAAAACTGGGATGAGTGTGGCTCGAGGAGGGGAAAACTGGGATGAGTGTGGCTCGAGGAGGGGAAAACTGGGATGAGTGTGGCTCGAGGAGGGGAAAACTGCGATGAGTGTGGCTCGAGGAGGGGAAAACTGTGATGAGTGTGGCTCGAGGAGGGGAAAACTGGGATGAGTGTGGCTCGAGGAGGGGAAAACTGGGATGAGTGTGGCTCGAGGAGGGGAAAACTGGGATGAGTGTGGCTCGAGGAGGGGAAAACTGGGATGAGTGTGGCTCGAGGAGGGGAAAACTGGGATGAGTGTGGCTCGAGGAGGGGAAAACTGGGATGAGTGTGGCTCGAGGAGGGTAAAAATCGATGAGTGTGGCCCAAGGGTTCTGTGTCGCCCATAGCATTGTATCGCGTGCGTGGTCGGAATTCAGGATTGCAGGTACAGCTGTGCAACAGACAGGTGATAGTCGTCCACCAAAAACCACCACCAGAGAGGACCGCTATCTGCTCCTACAGGCCAAGAGGAATCGTCACCAGACAGCAAGTAACCTTGCAAAACAACTGAACATGATCAGAGGACGCACAATATCACGGTTTACAGTGGCCAGGCGAGTACACAAAGGTCGGCTGTTTGCCTAACGACCAGTACACTGTGCTACATTAAAAACTGCTCACTGGTGACACCGTTTACAGTCGTCCAGAGAACTTAAAGACAGAACAGTGGGGTACAGTATTCTTTACTGATGAGAGTAGATTTAGTCTCTCTAGCGATTCTGGATGTCAGCTAATCTGGCGTGAGGTAGGCACCGGTATCGCCCCGAAAACATCAATGAAAGTGATAGATGTGGCGGTCGCAGTGTTCTCGTATGGGGAGGCATTCTGATCGATGAACCACGGAGCTCCAGCTACTGGAAAGAGGTACTGTAACCGGCACGCGCCACTGTAATAAGGTAATCCTCCCCCATGTTCGTCTGTTTCGAGGTGCCATTTCCCCACAGTTAAATTAACCCTTTAATCGGCTGGAACGAGTTAACTGGGGGTTAGAAAAATGATCTGAAATCAGTTCGAACGAATATATTCGCTGTCTAATAAGTGGGCCGAACGCGGTTGAGAGTGAACCTGTGCATCTGAAAGCGTTGCTTTTCCCCTTAGCTTTCTTATTCAAAATGGTCATTTATGGGGATGATTGACACTTATCCTTTCGCAGTGATTACCTGTTGAAAAGGCTGTAATAATGGCTTTCATCCTAAGAAAAGAGAGAGAAAATGTCTGAGCCACTTGTTTCGAACCAGTGGCATGATACTCGTGTCAGAGGTACTTTACCTTTCCCATCATGCCTTGGGTCATGGAACAGAGAACAAAGGACTAGAAGAAAACTCGAAGCACCAGGGTTATGGTGGGCACTGGTGATGGTTGGTTGTGGCATGTTTATGGTTGGTAATGTTGAGAAGAGAGGGTGAAAAGAATTGTTTTACGGTAGCTTTCCTAAAACCCGGTCGCTACCCGAACATTTCTCTTTGGGGAGCGCAGAAAGCGCGGGGCATCACTTGTTACTAGTACATTGGCCGCTTAAAGGGTTTTAATGGACGATAACGCCACACCCCATCGTAAGATGGCTGTTGATGAGCTGTTTAAAATTGAAGATATTCAGCGGATGGATTGGCAAGCACGTTCCCCCATCCTAAATCCTATGGAACACGTGTGGGACTATTTGGGGAAACACCTTACGGCACGTCAACACACACCGGAAACTGTCCAACAGCTGAAGACGGTGCTGATGGAAGAATGGATGATGTTACCGCAAGAACTCATCTACAGCCATGTGCGAATTATGCTCAGATGGTGCAAATAATGCAACATATCACACACAATGGTTTCAAATCACACACAATGGTTTCTGTACCAAAAAAGCTTAACAAAATACAAATCACACCATATGCAAATGCAAAACAAATACAATACATATATGTAAGAAATGTATTAATGCAACACACAAATAGAAATATAAATGAAAAATACAACTAATACAAACACATGAGCCATCACACATGCAAATACAAATGTCATACAATAATAATATACATATATTATAAAGTACAAATGAAGTAGCAATAATACAAAAACTTATATAACAATACAAACAGTACCACGTATAGTACCAAACACTTATGCAAGCATCTGCAGTGCAATATAGCAGAGAGCCAGGGAAAAAGGCTAATGTAAGCCTGACGAGCACCTGGTTCCCGAGGTGAAACCAGCTGATGGCATAATCTCCGCGATCTCCGCACCTCTCTCCACCTCGAAAGGAAAAACTGATTGTTACTTCCTTGAAGAACTGTCATCAAACGAACTGGATTGCGAATCCATATCAGGCCGATATGACGACTTGGATATCGGCAAAGGCCGACGAAGAACTTATATATCTGTTCGAAGACAACTCGTTCAAAATGAATTTAAACATAAAAAAATATGTTAATTTTTTGGTTATCTGTTCAACAAACGTATCTCACTCTTTCTACTGAAGGATTGAAGGTGCTGTTCCTTTTGATATCTTCGTACATTTGTGTGCAACTGGCTCCAGAAGCATTCAAGTGAATTTCCCACACTCGAATAACCAACCCCGTATATCGCCGAACCTCAACGCCATTGGGAATTCGCGGGACGAATTGGAAACGTCTGTTCGAGCCCTTAAACCCCCACCGGCAACTGTTCATGTTCTACAAGAAGCAACCCTTGCTTCACAGGCGACAATACTAGCTCCGTGTTTTCAACACCTCACTGAGTCCTTCCCATGATTGCTGGTTGCTGTTGCGAGGGCAAAACTTTAAGCAATACATTATTAGGTAGGTGTACATAATAATTTGTCCATTTAGTTCATATATATACACGGTCAAGTCACATTATTGTGACCACCAGCTAATATCCAGAGTAACGGCTGGGTGCAGCGCGGACAGCAGCTAGACGGGCTGGGAGTGACTCAGTAAGGTGCTGGAAGGTGTTCACAGGTATGTGGAGCCATGCTCACTGCAGTGTATCTGACAGCTGCTGGAGATCCATAGAGCGAACAACACGATCGAGGTGGTCCCACAGACGCTCAATTGGATTTAAGTCTGGGGAATTAGGGGGCCAGGGAAGTACTGCGAAGTCTTCATCATGCTCTTCCAACCACTCTCGGACATTTCTAGCTGTGTGACACGTTGTACTGTCGTGCTGGAAGATTCCATCCGCCCCAGGGAAGACAATCAGCATGTATATGTGTACGTGGTCTGCAAGGATGGATTCATGACGAATTCGGTCCATAGTGCCTTCCACGTGTATGACTGGACCCAGAGAATGCCGCGAAAACGTTCCCCAGACCATAACGCTTACCCCACCAGCTTGTGTTCTTCCAGCAATGCTTAAAGAGTGTTTGTTCTCCGATGTTTCTCGCCTTATACGTCAATATCCATCCGTTCGATGAAGGAGAAAACGTGACTCATCGGAGAAGGCAATCCTTTGCCAATCAGCGGAGGCCCAATTCCGATACTGCCGTGCAAAGGTAAACCTTTTCTGCACCTTCGTTAGCATAGGTACAGCGACCACCCGTGTGCGTCGGAGCTCCATACGCAGCAGGATTCACTGAACTGTCGTTTTAGACACACTTCCTTTTGGCGCCCTGAATCCTTCGGCCAGTGAGTTCCTTCACTGTAGCGTGTCGATCGGCTCTCACGCACCTTCGCAGCCGACGTTCACCTCTCACATCAATGGCACGTGGTGCTCTGCAGTTTCCATGTTGCTTATTCGCAATGGTGCCATTTCTCCAATCACGATACAGTTTAATCACAGCAGCTAGCGAACAGTTCAGAAGCTCCGCTGTTTCAGAAAAACTGTCACCCTTGGCGAGCCGATAATCATCCCTTTTTGCAAACCTGATAAATTGCTCCTTTTATCCACGACAGCAGCGAGTGATATGCTTTCAGAATATGATCATGATCATATGTAGAGGATTTTAGGAAGGGAGTGTCTGACCCCAGGTCTTAAACAACCCTTAGAAATAGGAAGCTAGGAGATTTGGGCTAGAGTGCCCGATGGGAAAGTGGCACGGAAGCGAAGTAGAAATGGGGAGAAAGACGCCCTTATTTATTACCTGGGGGCCGGTACCCGGGGTCCGACGGCTTAACGTGCCCATCCGACGCACGGCGGATATTTAGTGGATCGAGCGTTCGTACCTGCTGGGGTCGAACCTGAGGTCCTTTCCGTGGCAGTCACGAACGTTGCCCACTCGGCCACCAGCGGCCTTAATATGCTTTCAGAATGCCTACAGCACACCTTATGTACCCTCCAAGGTAACTCACGACACGTGCCTTCTTTCATTGGCTACGCGCTGTTTGCGTCAAAAGTAGGAGGTGGTCACAATAATGTGACTCGACTGTGTATATAACCCAGATACAGAAAACAAAAAAGCATCGCGAAAAACGTCTGGTGGATTTTGTACTTCCTTATCTAGCAGCTCCGGAGTGACTGGTAATGTTCGTTTCTTGCTCCTTATAAAACACTGTCTCGTCATAAAGGGCAGTCAGAGTGATGTGCATTAATACTTTGATGCATATTCAAGTACGCAGGAATAATCTGCGTGCGATTTAAGTCCGTTTGATGTTCAAAATGGAAAACCCGAAACCAAAATCTGGATTTGTCTGATTTTTGAAAATTTAGCTGTCTTGGAAACAAAAAGTTTAGGTAATTCGATCTATCAGTTATATTGCATGCAATACGAGAAAGTCGCAACTTTTAATCCAAAATTTGCGGATAATATGAAACTTCGGGGAAATTTAACATATTTTCAAGGAGTTGAATGACATCTTTTTCAAGATAGTGAACAAAACATGTAAAATATTTACTAACAAATGTCCTTTTAGTTTGCTATTTCTGTAGCAATATGAGGATAAGCTGTTACGCGTGAGACGAAAAATTTCAAGACATTCCTAGTTAAATGTTAGCCATTTTCCACTTGCTCGATTTTATAGGAAAACACTAACTAGTTTCGCTTACCCTCTAGAAAGAGTTATTTACTGGTGGTGCGTAAACACGTGCTATTTCAGAAAAACTCATGTTTAAGCATGATTTCTTCATACATAATATTAATTGACCAACCACGCATCAAAATTCTTGAGCATATGGAGCATCAAAGCCTACGCACTGGTGAAAATGTTTTCTGCGCGGTTATCACTACAGCGGCAAAACTAATCTATCGGTAGGAGTCACAATATCTACAGGTCCCTTTGAAAGAAATGAAACTTATTGTAAAACGTATGCCCCTTGACGATATTGCGATTTTATTCTAAATTTTATGTGACTCAAAGCTTAAAAAGTTATATTTTCTTCGATTTATTAAATCATTAAAAACATGGAATGAAAGTTTTACTTTGTGGAAGAATCGTGCGTGTCTGAATTGTTACTTACAGCGGGGAAAATGAGACGCGAAGAGTGTAATCTTTGTACCATCAAAAACTTTCAGCAAAAAACTTGTAGACGTTCATCAAAAACGTGTTTAGTTAACAAGAAATCAAAATCAAGCAAAACTGAAGTACTGCGCGAAATCATTAAAGTCAGAAAACTCTTTTGTTGCTTTAAACGAATGCCGTGACCCCAGACGGGCCTTCGTTTCCTATCAGCTCCATCACTCCACTCAAACTAGAGCAACAACAGAAAGCAGGATTAAATTGGGATACAGACGTAAACAATGTTCAAGTTATAAAACCTTAGTAGAATCATTTGTGACCAACTTTGAAGTAGCACACACATTTTTCCTTCTTTTCATTTTTTGGCGAGCCTTCCTCTTAAGATCAATGCTTCAGCATTGCCTTTAACAACAGATCTGAAGTGAAGCGCCCATAAAAATAAAATATTTGAAACAGCAGTACCCCAAATTAAAAAAAAAGTATGTGATTGTGAAAATTGCAACACCAAGAAAGAATCGCGCTATTCAAATGTAATTTATATCGCAGATTTCTGATGTTCCAGGAGATAACTGATTACAGAGTGTGAGTCAATATTTGGATCACTTCATGTCTTCATACGTACCTTTACTGCGAAGCTGACTAGCATTCAAATTACAGGCCATCGTGTTGCACCGTCTTTAGCCATCTGTCTGCCAGTTCTTCGATTCTACAGAGGGTGAGTCGAAAGTTTTGCAGTATTTGGATCACTTTATGTCTTCATACGTACCTTTACTGCGAAGCTGACTAGCATTCAAATTACAGGCCATCGTGTTGCACCGTCTTTAGCCATCTGTCTGCCAGTTCTTCGATTCTACAGAGGGTGAGTCGAAAGTTTTGTAATATTTGGATCACTTTATGTCTTCTTACGTACCTTTGCGACGAAAGCTGACTAGCACTAAATGTATAGGCCATCGTGTTGCACCGTCTTTAGCCATCTGTCTGCCAGTTCTTCGATTCTACAGAGGGTGAGTCGAAAGTTTTGCAATATTTGGATCACTTTATGTGTTCATACGTACCTTTACGACGAAAGCTGACTAGCATTCAAAGTATAGGCCATCGTGTTGCACCGTCTTTAGCCATCTGTCTGCCAGTTCTTTGATTCTACAGAGGGTGTGTCGTAACTTTTGCAATATTTGGATCACTTTATGTCTTCATACGTACCTTTACGATGAAAGCTGACTAGCATTCAAATTACAGGGCATCGTGTTGCACCGTCTTTAGCCATCTGCCTGCCAGTTCTTCGATTCTACAGAGGGTGAGCCGAAAGTTTTGCAATATTTGGATCACTTTATGTCTTCATACGTACCTTTACGACGAAAGCTGACTAGCATTCAAAGTATAAGCCAGCGTGTTGCGCCGTCTTTAGCCATCTGTCTGCCAGTTCTTCGATTCTACATGGGTTGTGTCGAAACTTTTGCAATATTTGGATCACTTTATGTCTTCATACGTACCTTTACGATGAAAGCTGACTAGCATTCAAATTACAGGCCATCGTGTTGCACCGTCTTTAGCCATCTGCCTGCCAGTTCTTCGATTCTACAGAGGGTAAGTCGAAAGTTTTGCAATATTTGGATCACTTTATGTCTTCATACGTACCTTTACGATGAAAGCTGACTAGCATTCAAAGTATAAACAATCCTGTTGCACCGTCTTTAGCCATCTGTCTGCCAGCTCTTCGATTCCGCGGCGGTACCAGTTCTTCCCCTTCGAGGCGAAGAACTCCTTCACCCCAACTGCCACCTCTCCTGGTTGTCAAAGTGCCAAGGACCTGAACAAGTAATAATCCGACGGGGCAAGGTCCGGACTATATGCTGGGTGTGGCATCAGTTCGATGCCCTCAAGTTCCTGGAGTTTTGCCCGGGTTGTTCGTGCGGTATGAGGCCGAGCGTTGTTTTGCTCTAGGAATCAAACCCACACCTTCCGATTTCCATGCCCTGGTGGTGTAAGGCATGCTAGTCATTACACTACCCTGGGCAAGGAAATCGGGAAATGTGGGTTCGATTCCCGCTCCAAGACAATGAAAATTTTCAAGTTCTCTGAATGAAGTAAATACACTATCCACCAACAAGTAATTGGACACCTGTGATAGCAAAGAAAAACGAAGTTTATTCACCTTCAATAGTTGGTGGAGCCTCCACGAGCGGCGATTACAGCTGCGACCCTCCGGGGCATACTTTCAACCAGGCGTTGTACGACGGCTAGCGGTATTTTCTTCCACTAGACTTGGAGAAGACAGGTCAGTTCCTTCACCGATTTCGGACGGTGGGATCACCCCTTAAGTCGACGCTCCAACTCGTCCCATAGGTGCTCGATAGGGTTAAGTTCCGGGCTCTGCGCAGGCCAGTCCATTCGATTAACCCCATTGTCACTATACCAAGCCATGGTGGACCTCGCAACATGACAGGTGGCATTGTCATCCTGAAAGTAACATGGGTCCACCCCGTAAAACTGCCACAACGTAGGAAACGCATGGTCATCCAAAATGGTGCAGTAGGTCTCGGCGTTGAGTCTACCAGGAATTGCGACCAAGGGTCTCGTGCCATACCAAGAGAAACACCTCCATAGCATAATTCAACCACCGCCGAACTTCACAGTTGGCACAATACATTCCCGGCACGAGGCGTTCTCCAGGAAGACGCCAAACCCAGACCCTGCCACCCGAACGGTATAGGGTGAACCTTGATTCGTCGCTCTAGAGAACCTGTTTCCACTGTTCAACTGTCCACTGTCGACGTTCTTTCCACCACGTTAGCCGAGCAGCGCTGTTGGACTTGGTGATCAAAGGCTTGTGGGCGGCAGCACGTCCATGATAACCGAGCAGATGGGCTTCCTTACGGATGGTATTCATCTAAAGAACACTCCCGGATGCCTGTTGAAACTCCTCGCGGATGTGGCCCATCGATTTGGTGGGGTTCTTTCGAATTTCTCTGGCCAGCACCCGTCGGTCTCTAACTCCCAGTTTTTTGGGTCTGCCGGATCGGGGCACATTCCGACAGTCACCTCTTATCTTCCACTTGCCAATCACGTAGGCCACTGTAGATTTTGGGTACTTCAGCTCGCTGGATATGTCACGTATGGATCGGCCATTTCTGTGATTTCCGATGATTACTCCTTTCTCCAAATCAGAGAGCTCCGAACTGCGTGGCATCTTGCATGCGACTGGTTGCGTTGTTGTTTCCAACACGATATTTAATGGCGGCGGCCGTGACGTGTATCAGGACCGCAGATATCTTCGATTGCAGGGGTGTCCAAATACTTGTTGGTAGATAGTATAAATGAAATAAAGTAAAAATATTCCAATTATCCGTGGAATATTCCTCTAGTCAAGATTTGGTGATTGTGTACGCGTGCAGAAGCATAAAACCAGCATTAAAGCCTATCATGTATAAAGAAGAATTATTTCTTCGGATAAATTTGTTTCACAAATATATGATCTATTCTTGGTGAGTTTTGCACAACATATCGTTACGTCCTTTTTGAAGATTGAGTTAAACTCTTAGTGATAAAGATTCAGTGTTTCCTTAAAGCATTAACACAATTTTTGGGAAATATCTTCGAGATGGATGGATCACGTGAGCCTATATTTGTAAATTAATAAACGATGATTACAGGCACATTTTGTCGAGTTGAACAGGGACGTAAGCTTTAGATACATCAAACAGAAGTCATCGCTCTTTCCACGTTTATAAGTGAGTCACGGAAAAATTTTCATCGGCCGCCACCGGGGATCGAACCCAGGGTCTTCCAGTTACGCGCCGGACATGCTACCACTGCACCACAGCGGCCACGTATTATCCAAACTCACATGCGACTAACTGCCAAACCACAGCTTTAGATACATCTCAGTTAGCTGAGGTGCCTGCTTTTAAAACTTACAGGATTTTTCATGTTCCACAAGACATAGTGCAATGATTTTTTTTATCAATTCTATCCATCATCGCATCAAAAAAATAAAAGTGAATTTTTGTGCTTAGAGATGACACTTAGAGAGTTGCTGCTTTAAAATAGTATCCCTAAACACAGAAATTCACTTTTATTTTTTTATGTACATGTGAATATTCAGACACTGCGAATGAACTTTCGAGAAACTTTGCAACAAATATTTTCTTTTTTTTTTTTTGTTGCGTTATTGACAACCTTTCTGCTTCAGTATGTTTAGTATAGCATAAATGTTTGTAAAATATTATTTTCAAGCAACTAAATGAATTTTTTAATGGTGTGATTTATTTCACATAACACGGTGATAAATTATGTAAAATTGTACTTCAACTTAATTTTTTTGTACGTAATAAAAACTTCCGCAAATCGAAATACATAGCGCGAGTTGTATGCATCCTTACTTCGGTGTACAGATTATATTATTTTTTGCCTAAATCGGAAAATAACCTAATGTTTGTTGTCTATGGAATATGGTTTGAAAATTTTGATTTGCAAAAGTTTCACTTCCAAAAGGTTTCAAGAAATACCCTTCTAAATATTATTACAGCTATTCTGTCGTATTTCTGTAGACAGGGAATAATAAAATTCCACTCTGCGTTTATGAAATTCGTATTTAACTCAGCAAAATATTCAAGATCACGCTTGCATTTATATTAATGGTGTATAAGAAGAAAAATTAAGAATTTACTGTTTTTTAAAATCTTCTGCAATAAATGCGACATTTTTTTTTTGGTGACAAATAATTTTGATGTACTTCTTCTTTCCAAAAAGCAATCACTTTTGGAGTTTGCTTATTTTCCTATTTATGGTCATAGTGCTGTTTCTGGTGAACTAAAGAATTTCAAAGAACGTGACTACGCATATCGCATGGTTCCATTTACACTTCCACGGGAGGTAATCTTAATTGTATTTTGCGATCTCATTTCCAAAAAAAAAAAAAAAAAAAAAAAATTGGAAGAAAGTAAAAATTAAACCGAAAGAGAGAAAAATAGATGGAAATGTTCAATTGAGGTTGGTTAACGCCATGTTCACTTTCCTGGTGCACACTTCAACATTTTCAAATGCTTTCCAGATGGCAGATGTTTCTGAAATCGTGGTGTGAATAGTATAAATGTGAAAGCATTAATATGTAATAAATATACTCGTATTAGATGCAGTTTTTATAAATTGGTACAGCTACAAACAATATTACAGAAAATAAAATAAGAGCATCAACTGCTTTGAAACTGTTTCTCTTGGTAAAAGTGATTCCAAATGATTTTGATGTACACACTGATGTGTACAACGCTTTTTACAAAATTTTATCAGCGATTTAGATGTTTCTTCATGTGTTCACATAACACGGTTCATAATTCATAAATAAGCGATAAGTGTTTCTACTTTTCCTCTTTTGCCTCTCCTTCTATCCGTTATAAATCACGCACAGTTTCACCGTTATAAAATATGAAAATTGTTTCCTTTTATTATTAACCATGTTTGCTCATTGCCCCAAATTTCAAATTATACACATTTTAGTTCACAAATAAATAAATACATCGCTCTTAACCCCGTTCTAGAAACACACAGCAACCGAAAAATTGTTTTTCAGCCGCCGCTGTGGAATTGAACCAACAGACCTCTCGATATCTAGCCGAGTGCGTTACATATACGCCACGGTGGCCAACAATCCACGGTGCTATGTGTATTTTTAAGTGAGCTTCTGACATCATAAATCCGTAAGATGGGCTCAGCTACTGAGACGTCTCCATCTGGTAGGCATTAACGAGCCCATCTTACGGATTTATCTGAGCCCATATTACGGATTTATGATATCAGAAGCTGACTTAAAAATACACATAGCACCGTGGATTGTTGGCAACCGTGGCGTATATGTAACGCACTCGGCTAGATATCGAGTGTTCTGTTGGTTCAATTCCACAGCGGCGGCTGAAAAACAATTTTGCGGTTGCTGTGTGCTTCTAGAACGTGGTTAAGAGCGATGTATTTATTTATTTACTGTCGCCACGTATTTGGAGTATTTTCAACTTGGATCTCGCCCTTTTAGTTCACAGCCGTAAGACACAAGAATCATTCAAAATGTGATTTCCCAGGATTTCGTGTGTTTTTAGCTCTTCAAATTTGTTCTTTCTTTGAGCTGAAATTTCAGATCCTAGAGAGCTTGCATAGCGATCGTGTTATAAAAGAATATCACAGAAATTATTCCTAATATAACACACTGAATACCATCACATTGCGTTTATTCAGTTTCCATGATTCCCTGTATACATTCAATTTCCATAATTCCCTGTATACATTCAATTTCCGTAATTCCCTGTGTACATTCAATTTCCATAATTCCCTGTATACATTCAATTTCCGTAATTCCCTGTATACATTCAGTTTTCATAAAGCCCTACGTTCAATTCATGATGCCAGTTTGACAATGTAATCTGAACACTTTCCTGAATAGTAAAACAAACATTTCAATGGGAAAGGGAACTACGCAGTAGCTCATACAGTTAGTTTATCTTAGCCCAATCTAATGCGCCAGTTAACACAATGCTCTAAATGACTGCATGCTGCTTCATTCCTAGTGTATTAATCTTGCAATAATTACTTTATGTTCTGTTCTGTTATGTTTCTCTTCAGCACTGGTGTTTGTGTGCCTATCAAGAAGGATGATCGCCTCAGAAGATATTATATTGTCTGTCTACTTTCACTAATTTCATACATACCTAATGTTTTCCCAGGTCGTGGCAAATGATTCATTGTGTTTTTATCTTCAGCCACATAAGTGTATTCAGTATTTATTTTAAATATACACTGAGTGGACAGAAATTATAGGTACCTATCTAGTATCGGGTAGGCCCACCTTTCGCTCGGGTAAGGGCCATCACAGTGAGTCCACTAGCTCACGAAAGCCTTCAACAGGTATCTGCACCCATGCTTGCCGCACAGCTGTCCCATAATTTCGTTGCATTCCCGGGTGGAGGACCCAAAGCTCAAAAGAACCTTTCCACGCAGCATCCCGAAGATTTTCTACAGGGTTCATGTCAGCTGAACGGGGATGCCATTTCAGTGTGGGAACTTCGAATGCTTTTCCAACCGTGCTCTTGTCACCAGGGCTCCATAGCGAGCCGCCTTGTCCTTCTTTTAGAGTCCATTTTGCTGGAGGTGCATCATGACCATGAATGGATGTAGATGGTCTTCAAGGATAGACACGCAGCAAGGACCGTTCAGAAATACATCGAAACGTATCAGAAGTCCCAACGTGTGTCTGTTGAACACACTCGAGACCCAAACCGAGACTCTACCAGCCTGAACAGTTTCTGGTTAACATGCCGTGTCCACCGCTTCGGGCGATTTCCTCCAGATCAGCACCCTGCCGTGTGCGCGAGATAACTGGAAACGGGATTCATCGGGCCAGGAGACCCGTCTCCAATCATCCAAGGTCCAGTACCTATGTTCTTTCGCCCAGTTGAGGTGTACAGTTCGATGTTAGGGCGTTAGCAATGGGACTCTGTTGGGTCGGCGGCTCCTATAACCTTTGGGGGCTAATGATCACCCGGTCTTGGTGGAGATGTTTCTGGCATCTCCCACGTTGAAGTAGGCGGGAATTTGTTCCACTGTCGCTCTCCGGTTAGTTGCTGCTGCTGCTGCGCGAGGCAGACGTCGTTAGCCACGTAAGTTGACCACCATTGTCCACCCACAGCTCTGCCCACGATGCGATGTTATTCCGGAAGTGGCGTATTTCCGATACACTCTTGATACTGCTGAACGTGGTTACTGCAATTACTTGTGACGTATTACAGAGGTAAAGTACGTGTCAAGACGACAAACCTGAAGCAATACATTTTGTCCGTGTAGCTTAGTTGGGAGAGCAACTTACTCCGGAGCGAGGGGGCGCGATGGCGATTTTCGTCACGGACAAATTTGTGTTTTTACATCCTGACCACCTCCCAGATAAAGTGACCCATGCGTCGGATACATACTATCATCTCTCTTTCAAATTCTATTAAATCACGATGTTTATCCGTCGAATTACCGTCTACGTGAAGGCAGTGATATCCTCCTACCTACATACCTGCCAAACGGTGGGTCCGTTCACTAGCGAGAGGGGTGACAGCGTCGCGTTGCGCAGGAACCAGGTACCCGTTGATTTCTGTCCTCTCAGGGTATAATACATTGTATGTTTTACATGCTGATGCAAATGAAGGAAAAATTGTTTCGCAATTTCGTATACCTAGTCTTACCATAAATAATGTTACAAAGTATTCAATGAAATAACAAAAGAAATTTAAAAATATTTTAATATACCTGTGATATGACGTAAGTAGTACACTTGTGAATACATGGCACCAATCACTTTTCAAAATGGCATCCTTTTGCCTTCATACAGTCCTTCAGTCTCTGTGGCCACTCATCAATAGCTTTACGCAGGGTCTCCACAGGCAAAGCTGCTACTTCCCGCACCAAAGAGTGTTTGAGACTGTCAATAATGGGGTGTCTCTTTCTGCAGGTCATATCGTCCAGTGTGGCCTACAACGTGTAGTCCAATGGGTTGAGGCCTGGGCTGCTGAAAGGCCAAACAGCTGGAAAAATGACGTCTGGCAAATTCGCCTGAAGCCACTCCTGGGTTGACTTGGCCTTATGGGCAGGTGCGTAATTCTGCTGAAAGCTCCACTGTCGGTTAAGAGTGTATGACTCAAATGTTTGACCGCTGGCTTCAAAACCATGTCCTGGTAGACTTTGGCGGATGTTTTCACTAATTTCTCACTGAAATGGAGCTGCGTAGTACCCTCGTAGGAGACTCTCCACCAAACCATTACAGAAGCAGGATGATGGCCCCCTCATGATCCTTGGAGCTTTCTCCTGAGCTTCACATGAGGTTGACACATACACCCTGTCATTTTGGCAGTTGAAGGCCTCTTCAATAGTGAAAACGTTTTCATCAGAGAAAAGGATCTGTCTGTGGCGATTGTCTACGTAATGCTGCAGCAGAGGTTTCACTTTTAACACCCTCTGCTGCTTCAGTTGTGGGGTGAGGAAGTGCCCTGTACGCCGCCGGTAATCTCACACCCTTAGGTCACTCCGCAGCACTCGTGACATCGATATTCTTCAAATATTCAGTTCACGAGCCGTCACTGATTGTTTTCTGACAAGATTTCGTCGAATACGGGCTTTCACTGCTTTCAATAGGCGAGCAGTCTCGCGGTACGCGGCAAACCCTTACTGGTGTGGTTAGCGCGATGGTTCCAGTCTCAAGGAACCTTTCTGTGGTCCGGTAGACAAAACTTCGGCTGATTTTCAGCTTCTTCAACATGTTGAAGATCTCGGTGGCTGATTTTCCAACTTTGTGCAGCGCTATTACAGCAAAACGATTCTCATAATCAGATCATATGTACAGGATTTTAGGAAGGGAGTGTCTGACCCCAGGTCTTAAACAACCCTTAGAAATAGGAAGGTAATGGATTTAGGCTAGAGTGCCCGATAGGAAAGTGACACGGAAGCGAGGTAGAAAGGGAAAGGAAGAATCCCTTATTTATTACTGGTGGGCCGGGGCCCGCAGGCATAACGTGCCCATCCGACGCACGGCGGATATTATGTGGTTCGAGCGTTCGTACCTGCCTTGGGATCATACCAGAGGTCTTCTCCGTGGCAGTCACGAACGTTGACCACTAGGCCACCCGCGGCCCAATTCCCATAATTACCCCCCACTCCATGGCAAGTACTTCACGAAGCACGTTATCTCCTCTGTGACTAAACGCACAATGATTCACTAGCCGCTTCATGCCTCCCGGCTGGTCGGTGACGTTGCACACTGGTTGCGTGCCATCTGTCGAACGTTTGTAACAGTATTTATGCTAAAACTGGGTATGCATTTATATGAATATGTTTAACGTATTATGTGATTACTGAAAATTCCCTCTAGATTCTACTGAAGAGAAACCTTCCGTGCAGTGCAAAAGGATCTAAATGTTTATGAAAATGTCTTTTTTCTTTTTGTGTGTGACAAATGTGTTCAATTTTTGGCCAGAGATTGTTTTTGTTGTCATCCACTGTTTGTTGCATGTGTGATCACACCCCATATTTTTTTGTTTGCTTAGTGTCATTTTGTTTTGTTTGGTTCTGTTATTGTTTGCGGTCCAGGTAGTGATTTTGTGTTTTTTTGTTTCTACCTTTGTAGACGGAGGATCCTTTTCCCGAATGTTGCTGGACCGGCAATCCTGCCCCTCGACGTCCACAGGTAGGGGCCCCCCTTGTCTTTTCGTTCCACCTTAGCGATAGGGAAAATGCATGCTATACATTTGTATTGCTCCAATGTGCTCATTTTGATTTGCTGTTGTTCTGTTGATGTAGCGTTTTTAATACTGCAGCTTGTGCACCAATATGTTGCGGTTTGTTTGTTTCTAGTAGATGTAGAAATCTCGCTATGTGTGCCAAAAAAAAAAAAAAAAAAAAGTGAAGCAACGTGCTCTTGTATCTTTGCTTACTTGAAGATAGACGCAGATAGTGCAAAAGAAAAAAAAGCATACAGTATTTCCACCCTGTTTTGCTTGTAGTGATTGACGTTCTATGTGTCTAAAGCCATGGTTCTTGCATCAAACAACAAGAAAAATCATCATGTCTAAAACAGCCATATAGTTTTTGCGCGGTTAAAAGCTTTCGATAAATCCTTTAAACTCTGAAATTTTTAGATTGCGTTCTGGCATAAATTCTGGTAGTTATTAACTGATGCATCATTTATTCACTATATAGGCACGTTAGACTATATAGGCACGTTAGACATATTTTAGTTTTCGCTAAAACACACTAGCGCTTTAGCGAAAAATAAAATATGTGAAAGCGCTAGTGTGTTTTAGCGAAAAATAAAATATGTCTAACGTGCCTAAGATGGTGTGAACTTTATTCTATATACATAAACCGGTACGTAATCAATCTCACCGAGTGTCTGACTTCGTTAAATCATCATATATTACAGAACGCATCACTTGGGATAATTAATTTAATCACTATTTGCAATGAAAAAGAATCACTTAAAGGTAAGTCGCAGTAATGCTACGTGAGTGTTAATTAGTTAATCTTGAATTCATTACGTCATAACACAGGTAAAAAAACGATGGATAAGCGATAAGTTTGACTGAACCGATACAGCTTATGCGTATTAAGAGAATACCACGTGGTTTGCCACCAATAATTTTTTTTTTATCGAAGGACTATGTTGAAGACAAAAACTTTTGGGGAATTTATCAAATGCCATGTGAATGTGACGCTTCGTATATAAGACAGCCTTGCGTTTTTGACTGAAAGAGCACAAGACCTGCTAAGTGTGCAACTTAATTCTCGGCCACAGACGCGACACGTTGACAGCAAATAATAGCAAATCGGATACGTACCTGATCAGGGAAATAATCCCCGTCGTGTTGGATACATTTGTCCCTGCGGAAAAAAGAGGGCTGTTTCGAGTTGATAAAGTCATCAATACTTGTGTGGACCTCCTCGACAGAAGTGAAGTGCGTATCACTCAGGTGATGTTGCAGGCAGCGAAAGAGGTGATAACCCGACGGGACGAAGTCTGGAGAATACGCCAGGTGGGACAAAATCTCCCATCCCAGGTAGGTGATCGTGTTTAAAGTCGTTTTCGCGGTGTGAGAACGCGCGTTATCCTGAAGCAACAGGACCGACCTTCTGCCCTTGCCGATGTATGGCCTTTTCGCCTCCAGTGCGTCACTCACACGCATGAGTTGCTGACAACAACGCTCAGCATTGACCGCTTCAATAGGTTTGAGCAACTCATAATGTACGACACCACGCTGATCCCACCATATGCACAGCAACAACTTCCTGGCATGGATATTCAGTTTGGCGGCATTGGTGGTAGGCTGACCTGGAAAAACCCACGATTTGCGCCGCTTAGGATTATCGTAGAGAATCCACTTCTCATCACAGGTCAAAATCTTGTGGAGGAAATTCTTCTTCTTGAATCTGGAGAGCAAGGACACAGCAAGATTGTAGCGCCTAGACTTGTGCGCAGCTGTGAGTTGGTGGGGTACCCAACGGCCCTCCTTCTTAATCCTTCCAAGCTTGTGCAGGTGCTTTGCAGTGACTTGCCGTGTTACTCAGAGTTCCTGGGTGAGCTCGGACTGTGTGCGACAGGGATCCACGTCCAACAGTTGTTCCAGTTCCTCATCGTCAACTTTCTGTGGCTGTCCCAGACGTTCTGCATCACGGAGATCGAAATGTCCCTGCTTAAACCGCTGGAACCACTTCTTACACGTACTGTAGAACATAGCAGCCGCATCCAAAGCAGCACAGATCATCTGCTGAGCTTCCGCGGCACTTTTTTTAGCTGAAACGCGAACAGAAGACAGTGTCTCAAATGTTGCTTCTCGAACGACATTGCTTTCACCGTCAACTTTCGTCCCTTCTCTCACTACAGCTGTGAGCGGTTTCGGTTGTCAGGAAAGCTGTTGGATGGCGCTGCAATCAGCCATTATCGCACACAGCTATTTGCATTTGCCGACGTTCTGTGATTGCTTGCCGTTAGGGGCCGAGAATTAAGTTGCACACCCAATACATTCGGAACTGTGACCTAAAGGAGTCATCGATGGCTAAACACTGTTACGAAAAGCACCACAAATTTCTCTTTGAAGAAGCAAAACTCATTGAAAAGCCAGATTCAACCACCAAACTTGATATTTTGGAAGCTTTCCATATAAACTGAAGTGCCAGAAAAACTGGTACAGACGAGCTTATGCAAAATACATAGCAACGTCACCTATGCGCGTACTCGGTTGCGTCCGCCAGTGCGTATATAAAACGATAGACATCCTTGCCAGCTGTCAGAGCTGTTTTCGGCATGAAAATGACAAGTAATAACGATTTAAGCGATTTTCAACGCGGTGTCATAGTTGGCGCTCGTGAGATGGGCCAGATTATTTCGGAGGTAGAAACGAAGTTCGGATTTTCACGGACGACCATTGCAAGGGTGTACCGTGACTGCAAGAATTCCGGCAGAACCTCCAACCTACGATACCAGTGTGGCCGTAAAAAGACATTGGGTGAAGGTGACCGTCGTTGGCTGTCAAGAATCGTTTCACGCGGTAGGCGTGCAACACTCTCGCAGGTATAATCGGAATTCAATGCTGGAGCCTCAACAAGCATCAGCGTTCGGACTGTGCAATGTGCCCTGCACGCTATGGGCTTTGGGAGCCGACGCCCAACTCGAGTCTCCTTGATGGGTGCACGACACAGAGCTATGCGCCTCGCTTGGGCACGGCAGCACCGCCACTGGACACTTGATGACCGGAAACAAGTAGCCTGGTCTGACGAGTCGTGTTTCCAACTGTATCGGGCAGATGGAAGGATTCGTGTGTGGCGTAAACCCCATGAAGCCCTGGATCCCGCCTGTCAACAGGGAACTGTACCGGCTGGTGGGGAGTCGGTAATGGTATGGGGTGTATTTAGCTGGACTTCACTGGGACCACTGGTACGTCTACAAACGTCTGTGACCGGCCAACGCTATGTGCGCATCCTTTCTGACGAGGTACACCCGTTCCTGTCCTGCATTCATGCTGATGGGTTGGGCCTGTTCCGACAGGGCAATGCAAGTGACCGGAGGCCACATTATGGTTAGAGGAGCATTCATCTGAGTTTGGGGTGTTGCCATTCCCACCCAAGTCCCCAGATGTGAACGTGATAGAACACATTTGGGATGCCATGCAACGCGCTATCGAACACAGGAATCCGAGACCTCGGAGTACACCCGAATTGTGGAACGTTCTGCAGGAAGTATAATGTGCATTGCCTACGGCATATTTCCAGAAGCTAGTGGATTCCATGCCCTGTCGTATTATTGCAGTTCTGCGCTCCCGTGGGGGACCTACCAAGTATTAGACTGGTGTACCAGTTTTTCTGGCACTTCAGTGTATATCAGAAGTTTTCGCAACTTGTTAATGACATGGCATCCACCCCATTTCTATCAAGCGCGTGGAAGCAACAAACCAAAACTCGTGACTGTAAACACCGTTTATGATACCATATACAATTTGAATATTTACGTGTCATTCGTCCTGATGGAGCTAGGTCAATACAGAGCAAAACCATGGTCGACTTGAAAAAATAAATATTTGTGACAAACCACTTTGTATGTATTCTCTTAATACGTATAATCGTCACAAGACTTTGAGATCAAGAATACAGCTTATAGTTTGATCTGACACCGCGTCACAAAACGTAATGTACGATTAATTTTAAGAATTTCAGCCCCTCCCCCTTCCTTAATATTACTTTGTGGGGGGGGGGGTGTTCTCACAACAAAAAAAAATAATGTGAAATGTGAAACCATATTGGGCTACGCTGTGTAGCACTGAACCAGCCCTCAGTAGTACTACGATATGCTTTTCCTCCATATTTTCTGCTTTTCCATTCTCTCATTATTCGTCTCCTCTCACCCTCCCTAATATTTGGGACACTGACGATGTCTTCATTATTCATTTGTTGGATGGCCCACGAGATCATACGGGTCACTGGGTCGGTATTTTCAAGATTTAAAAATGTATTCTTCACAGTAGAAAGCTGCTAACAAGATTTAGCTACCCACAGCAATAAGATATGTTTAGCTCGCTCAACATCATCTTGTTAACGAAAACAACACGGCCCGTACCAGCTTGTGTTTGGTCAACACCAAAAACCGCGGTTCACACCAGCTTGTCTTTGGTCCACACTTGGTCAACACCAAAAACCACGGTCCACACTTGTGGTTTTACATTAAAATCATCGACACCTGTAAACAGAAAACTGGAAAATGTGTGCATTTTGTTTCCCTTTAAAAATTAACGAAGTACATATTATCTCAAAAGTTACTTGACTTTATTATGAAATACTGTTAGATCAACCAAAAAAAATGTCCAGTTTGGTAGTCAAATGTACCCCAATTTCAAAACCAAAGAACTACAGTAGCGAACAAAAGTATTTGGCGAAACACTTTTTCGACCGTAATTTTTTTTTCTGCTGGACCACATCGGGTCATTCTGGGATATGATACGTGTTATTCAGTTGTAAACATGACCCATATGCAGATGGATCGGAAACCTTAACACAAATCAGGTACCGAGCTAAATCGCAAAGATCATACAAATTGACCAACAAAGTGGGTGTGTGTCACATTCATTTAATGCAATGATAACAGAAAACAAGTACGAGAAAACGACAAAACAATAACTAATACTTAGTGGGATAACCACGAGACTTAATAACAGCTGCACAACGGTCCGACATCGATTCCACTAGCTTCTCGACGGTGACCTGCGATATTCGCGCCCATTCTGCAGACAGCTGGTCGAACTTCTGGGCCCTATTCCGGCAGGTTTTCTTCGCACATCGTCTCTCCAGCTCCTCCCACATATGCTCGATGGAGTTGAGGTCTGGAGATTGGCTTGGCCAGTCTAGAAGTGTGACCTGTTGCTGCTGGAAGGCTGCCTTCGCTACTCTGGAGGTGTGCTTCGGGTCGTTGTCTTGCTGCATGATCCATCCGGGTGGCATGTTCTGGTTTGCCCATGGGAAGACATCGTTGATGAGCATGTTTGTGTAGCTCTGACCGGTCATTATTCCGTCAATTTTGATGATTGGGCCCATTCCATTGCGAGAGAAGGCGCCGTAAACCATGAGCGATCCTCCTCCGTGCTTGACAGACGGCTGAATGAACTGGGGAATGAATATCTGGCCACACGGAAGTCGTACGTATCGGATGCCATCACTTCCGAACAAGTTGAACTTGCTCTCGTCGGTGAAAAGCACCTTACTCCAGTCCGCCGCGGTCCAGTATCGATGACGGCGCGTGAATGCGACTCTGGCTCGTCGATTCTTGACTCCGATGAGTGGTTTTTTGACGAGGCGTCTTCCATTCAATCCACCAGCAATGAGACGACGGGAGATGGTCATTCGGCTGACGTTCAGGTCGTCGCTGTCGCGGAATTCGGTGGCGATGTCCACAGCAGTCAAGGTGGAATCAGCACGAGATCAACGGAGGATGCGTCTATCCTGACGCAACGTAGTGGAACGAGGCCTACCACATCGCGGACTGTTCTTGACGGTCCCAGTCTTCTTATAACGTTGCAGGATAGCTGAAATGGACTGGTGTCGGATCTTCAAGCCCTCGCAATGTCGGTAACGCGCATTCCGGATTCCATCATGTTCACGGCCGCCTGGCGAGCTCCAACAGGGATCTCCGCCTTTTTACCAATTTCTGAAAACCTAAGATTGATTTATTATCACACTACACATCACAAAACCCACAAAAATCAAAGAAAAACATTAATACATGCCGCAAACAAATGGGTAATAATTGGCGACTCTTGAATATGGCCCATTTCGAACGACAAATTCGCTCTGAGCGAAATACAAACTACGCGGCATTGTAACCCACGAATCAACACATATCATATCCCGAAAGGACCCGATTTGGTCCAGCAGAAAAAAAATTATGGTTGAAAGAGTGTTTCGCCAAATACTTTTGTTCGCTACTGTAGTTGCACGGCGGTTGAAGTTACGCATTGTTTCAATTAGCGAGTTTTGTGAACAAGCTTCACACACTTTGCTGAGAATAAAGTAAAATATATCACCCCACACTGAGAGTGAATTCAAATTGTTATGTACGTTCAGGGTAAAGTTTGATAGCTCCCTCATGAGAAACACCAAACGGAAGTCTAAATTTCTTTGTAATCTAAAGTCATTCTTCCCTAGCTTCTATGTGAGCAGGAAAGCCCAGGTTCGTGAAACTTTAAAACGCTGTAAAGACCACTTCTGACCAGGAACCATTTTAACAGTATTTCCAACGAAAAAGCACCATAAATTTTATCTCCCTTTGAAAATAGCGAGGTACATTCAAATTTAAACAGCTTGTTTTTCAAGCAAACGCTTTAGTGAATGTTAACATTGCTTAAAAGACTTGCCTGTTTTTGAAATGACCGCTTGAGATACGCCTCGTGTCAGTCGTAATAGCTGTAGCATGCTTCACACAGAGGGTGAGTCGAAAGTTTTGCAATATTTGCATAAATGCATCTGCTGCGGCGGGTATGTCACGGGTTTAAACTAGTTCAAATCGCGCACTGCAGTCAGTCGAAAGGGATATAAAGTGGTAGTCGTTGCTGTGAACAGCATTGCATGTCGTCGTTCTGTCTGTGGTTGGGACGCCTAAAAGTTGAACAGCTACAACCGGCTAATTAGCTTTACGAGTTTGAACTCGGCCTTAACGCTGCTCAAGAAACACGAAATATTTGTCATGCAAAAGGGGAAGGTTCCGTGGGCCACCTCACCGCAACCAGATGGTTCAAGAAATTTGGCTGACGTGACAGAAACCTCGACGATCAGCCAAGGTCAGCTAGGCCACGAACCGTGGATTCAGAGGCTGTGCGCCAGGTCGTAAAGACAAACCCGAAAACCAGCACTTGGGGATTATCAGGCGGGCTGGGCATACACAGACCACCGTGGCTCGTCACCTTCAGCACCTCGGCAAGGTCTACAAGAGCAGCCGCATTGTCCCTCACGAACTGACGCCAGCTGAAGCAAACCGCCGAGCGGAAGTGTGCACGAAACTCCTAGAAAACCCGCGTGATGTACGTTTCATCAAGAGAATTGTTACGTGTGATGAAAAGTATGTCAATTTCCATAATCCTAACACACAACCGTAGTGGTTGAGCCCGGGCCGGCTTCCTGAACCTGTTGCCAAACGTGGGTGCTTGGAGTACAATGTGATGCTCTGCGTCTGGTGGAATTTCGAGACGATAATCCATTACGAATTTGTTCCAGACGGTCGGACCATCAACGCCAACCTCTACTCTGATCAGCTGGAGCGGATGTATGCCATTTTGGAGAAGAAATACCCGGCCCTGGTGAACAGAAAGCGCGCTCTCCTACAGCAAGACAACGCTCGGCTTCTTTTTTTTTTTTTTTTTGGTTGGAGGTTTAACGACCACCGTGAGGAGCAACTCAATGGGCTATAAGCAGTCGCCCGTCCCTAATTTAGGGTCACTGGTTCCAGGGAAGGGAAAGAGCCAGTGCCGTAAGACAAACACAACATCCATGCCTCACCGGGATTTGAACCCGGACCCCGTTCGGACGAATGATCAGAGGCCATCGCTTAGACCACTGCGCCACCGGGGCAGCAAACAACGCTCGGCTTCATACCGCGTGAACAATCCGGGCAAAACTCCAGGAACTTGAAGGCATCGTACTGATGCCGCCCCCAGCATGTATTCCGGACCTTGCCCCGTCGGATTATTACCTGTTTCCGGTGCAAGGCCCACTTCCTTCGGGGGCGGAACTTCAACAACAAGGAGGGGGTGGCAGCTGGTGTGAAAGAGTTCTTCGCCTCGAAGGACAAGAACTGGTACCGCCGCGGAATCGAAGAACTTGCAGACAGATGGGTAAAAACGGTGCAACACGATGGCCCATACTTTGAATGCTAGTCACCTTTCGTAGTAAAGGTACGTATGAAGATACAAAGTGATCCAAATATTGCAAAACTTTCGACTCATCCTCTGTATGTTCAAATAAAATTAAACAAAACGGAGCATCAAAAATGGAAACAAAGTGAGATTAGTACACATCTGCCATGCTCACTATACCTCGCGCCAAGTGTTTCTCGATTGTTCTTTACAGTAGAAGATCGACTTCATGTCAGAAAATTTCGAATCCACTCAGCGGCTGTTTTTGTCATTTACCAGTGGGCCGAGCGGACCTCTAGTGAATGTTTTCTTCATTCCTCATAGCTTTTCTAGGAAGTGCCACAAATGCCTGTGGAACTTCAAGAGGAATACGGTTAAAAATGAGGTATGTTTCATTCTTGCACCATCGGCAGTTCCTCTGAAGAAAAGTAGGCCTCATAGCTTGAATGCCGCTTTTAGGTTTTCCCTTACCATGCCTTTATATTTTCTTTCTCTACACGCATTAGAAAGGCATCCTCATATCCCAGAAAACTTTCAAGAATTAGTCTCACTTTCTTAAGCTTTCTAAAATGCACTCACGGACAATGAAATTTGCGCACCTAGAAGAAACCATGCTACAGCCACGAAACTTTGTAAATAGCTAGAGTGCGTGCTGGTATGCAAATGATCCACGTTTGGTGCGATTGCGCAGTACAGTACACCCTCTGGTGGTTCTGCAAGCACGAACCGACAGCCTTATAAACCGGCGTGTAGTCGATGCTCCTAGAAAGCGAAAAGCACCGGCCGACGCAAGCAAGAGTACAGAGTGACAAGAATACCGCATAGACACCAGAGACGTCGATTTACGCAACTTACGGACTTTGAGAGAGGCCGGATCATCGGGCTGAAAACCGCAAGGTGGTCGGCGCGCCGTATAGCCCTCCACGTGGATCGTTCTGACCATACCGTCTGACTGTTTTGGGAGCAGTAAACTCGTTACGGTACTGACACTCGGCGGAGCAGCTCCGGACGGACCAATAGGACCACCGGTAGAGAGGATCGACGGATCGTGAGCCAGGTGCGAACGGGTCTCACGTTGACCCGGTCCACCATACATACAGATGTAGCGGCTCCTGTGTGCCAATGAACTCTTTCCCGGCACCTCGCGGAAGCAAATC
This sequence comes from Macrothele yani, assembly GCA_039090855.1. Taxonomy (NCBI): domain Eukaryota; kingdom Metazoa; phylum Arthropoda; class Arachnida; order Araneae; family Macrothelidae; genus Macrothele; species Macrothele yani. The sequence goes on from CM076996.1 coordinate 126,506,419, forward strand.
TGCAATCCCAGCGTCCCTTACGTGTGCTGCCATTAACACCGGAGCACCGCCGGCTCCGTGTGCAGTGGTGTCAGGCCAGAGCGAAGTGGAACGCCACATACTGGCGACGTGTGGTGTTTAGCGATGAGTGTCGCTTCATTTTGGGGACAGATGATCATCGTGTCTGAGTGTGGAAGTCCCCGGGTCAACGCACAATCCCAATCTCGCTATCGAGCCCCACACTTCTCCCACTGCAGGCATTATGGTCTGGGGATCCATTGCCTACGATAGCCGATCAGCTCTAGTAGTGGTACGTGGATGATTGACGAGCCAGCGGTATGTGGATGAGATCCTACGGCCCCACGTGCTCCCATTCCTGGCCCGGATTCCGGGTGCGCTATACCAGCAGGAAAATTCCCGCACGCACACTGCACGGGTTTCCCAGGATTGCCTACGTAATGTCCAGACACTTCAATTGCCTGCCTGCTCCCCGGACATGCCCCTTATCGAGCATGTATGGGATCAGTTGAAACGCCGGCTGCCGTCGTGCCGCACTATCCGGGATTTGGAGCACACAGTCCAAAACGTATGGGCCAGTCTGCCGCAGGACAACATCAGGCGTCTTTTCGTCTCTATGCCGGACTGTCTTGCGGCATGTATCGCCGCACGGGGCGGTGCGACGCGCTATTGAAGATGACCGGACTGCGTACCACAGCACCCTCTGTAATTGTCCTGCAGCTCTGTTTTTGCCATCATGTGTAGCATACATCTGTAGCATGACGTCCATAAAATTTCAGTTCAATCCGATGCTTCCTTCTTGGTGCGCAAATTTCATTGTCTGTGAGTGTACTTCCCATGGGGTAGAAAAGGTACTCACGGGTGTTATGAATTTCGTGTAAGATTTCAAGACCATTTTTCGATAAACATAGAGGAAATCTCAAGGAATTTGATTTGTTACAACAGTAGCTATTCTTCAGAGAGACTTCCTCACTAAAATGTAGCTACGTTTAGCTTTAAGCGGTACGACAGCATCTAACCTTTTCCTTCGAAGAAATCTAATGCTTCCATATAATGGCATTTCATAAGCCAGACGTTTCCTCTGCGAATGGCCACACGTGCGACGTAACAGAAATTGGGAAATTTTTCCTCGGTAATGCGTAAAAACTTACCCAAAACTGCAGCCAGATATTCATAATGTTTACCTGGATTGTAAAAAAAACGTACAAGGTGCAAGAACCGTTTAGGGGAGAAAACTAATTGCTGTGTAATTAATCTGGTCAACAAATCACAAATGAATTTCGGAAAAGGATTGAGGAAGCTGGTCGCAAAAGTTATATTTTTATTTCAAAAATTGTTTTGTTGTGCAACTTGTGTATGTACATATATGTAGAATAAATGTATAAATGCAAAGCATGATTACACTAAATATTCTGAATTTGTGAAACGTATTTGTGATTTGAATGTCATCCAATGAATATTTTAGCAACAAATTACCGGCAAGTAAATGCATTTTAATTTCTATTTTAAGTATTCAGTGAACTATCTTCGTCAAAAATTAGCACTCTGGCCTTTGGGCTCCTTTAATGGGTTTAATCAACAATACTTTTTCCTTCCTAATTATCATAACATCTTATTCTTCTTTGACAAGACGGCTTCATCTGTTCAAAAGCCTTATTATGAAGGAAATTTTCTAATTTCTAATATTTCAATTGTTCCATGATTGAGATATTTTTCGTTCCGAACGATGACAAAACCTCCATTAGCTGACGTTAGTTCCTTTCTTTCAGCTTCTGTAATTATCTCCGCTTGCTCCGATGAAGTCTTACAAGTCTGGAATGAGATTAATTTGCACCAAGACATTTTGATTTTTTAGTTGTATATGTTCGAAGGAATTTTCTGGCTTAGCTGACGTCAATAGGAGAAGAGTACGTTTAGATTAAAGCTCTCACAGAATGCAATGCATCACTTCAGGGTCTGAGCAGAGAGAAAAGCTTGTTGAAGAAGGGAGATTTTGCTTATATATATATATATCATTAATACATCATCGAAACCCTTCTGTCTTTAGGAAAACATGTCGCTTTGTGACAGACACAGTAAACGTTGCATTATTTTACACTTCTATCGAATGAGGTATTCAAACATCTTTTTAAAATGAAGTGATGCCGACGCTGATCGATTAATTTGTTCAATGAAGCAAGGAATTCTTAAGCAATCGATTGCTGTGTAAATATAATACTTTAAGTTGTGTTTCAGAAAACTGGATGTTTTGTTTTGTTTCATACTTCCTTAATTCGAATGTGATTAAGGCGTTTCTGAGTAATAAAAATCTTGAAGAAAACATGCGTAAAAATGAAAACGTGCAAACTTGCTGAAATGAGAACTCCAAAATACCGTATATGCACGTAAATTACTCAAACTAGTACAAATAATCACCATCAACACTCAGAATATTTACTAAAATCTGACAAACAAATAAGTACAGATGAAAGTGAGATCCTTCGAGAGCACTGTGCTCTCATTATCAGACAAAAAGTGATATCGTGTCCCATTATACACTGAAGAGCAATTGAATTAGAGATACCTGTCTAGTAACGTGTAGCACCACCTTTCGCCCTGATGACGGCGGCGATACGTCTCGGCATGGACTCGACAAGACACCGGAAGCGTTGGGAAGCCATACGGATCCACGACCCCTGAACAAGCTCCCACAGTTCACGAAGATTTGATGGAGGGGAGTCAGAGCTTCGAACATATCTCTCGATTGAATCCCAGATGTGCTCGATGGGATTGAGGTCAGGTGACCTAGCTGGCCAAGAAAGTGATGTCATGCCGGTGGAGTGTTCATACAACCATTCGGATACAATTCGGGAGCGATGGCACGGTGCATTGTCTTATTGCAAGATGAGGTCCCCAGTGGGATGTTGAAGACGCACAAACGGGAGCAAATGGTCGTCCACGATATCCCGGTAACGTTGACCTGTGAGGAACGATGTCACACGTACCAGGGGTCTCATTTCAGTCTACGTAAACAGTCCCCAGACGAGAATGCCACCCCCACCAGCTTGAAGAGTACCCTGCTGGCAAGAAGGATCAATCGCTTCATGTGGTTTGCGCCGTACTCATATCCTGTCATCCGCATGTACCAACGTGAATCTCGACTCATTAGTCCAGGCAACATTTTTCCACATGTCTAGGGTCCAGTGGCGATGTTCTCGCGCCCATGCTAATCTTTGCACCCTGTGATGTGCGGTCAGCAGCGGTACTCTCGTGGGACGATGGCTTCTGTTCCCCATAGCAAGGAGATGGTTCTGGATGGTGTGGCTGCTTAGGACGGATGACAATAGCAACGATAGCAACCATAAAATGGAAGGCAGGAAACTGTGGAAATTAGCATAAGTGCGGGATACAGTAAGACGTGTTGTGCGTATGCAAATTTTGGATTGCCGAACTTGTTCGTGACGTCATAGCGCTGATAAGAGATATAAAGGATTTGACGCGTATTGTCCGTTGTTGTTCAAACGCAAAGTTGAAAGGGAAAGAATCAATTGACGAACTTGCAATTTTCAGTATGTCTTCCTGACATCACCTAGATGATTTTACGCGTGGCCGTATTATTGGCAAGATTGAAGAAGGGCGAAAAATAACAGATGTTGCCAGGGAGTTCGACGTCAGCCACAGTGTTGTTTCAAGGCTTGGGAAATCATTTCAAACAAATGAAGAGTGCAGCAAAGGTCACGGGGGAGGTCCTGTTCGCTGTACGACACCTGCAGAAGATCGGTGCATAGTGCTATCAACAAAAAGACACCGGCGCAGCACAGCTAGTGAGGTAGCAAATCAGTTTATGGCTGCTACTGGCAAGCGGGTCTCCCGAAAAACTGTCGCCAGACGTTTGCATGAAGGAGGACAACACGCCCTCCGTCCTGTTGTGTGCATCACATTGTCCAGACGTCACCGTACTGCCCGTTTGCAATGGTGCCATCAACATCGCAATTGGACTGATAACGACTGGTCTGCTGTCCTCTTCTCAGATGAGAGTAGATACAATCTATCGTCTGATTGTCGACGACAACTGATCTGGCGTGATAGTGGTACTGCATATTGTCCAGCAAACATACAGGAAAGGGACCGATATCCGACATGTAGTGTCATGGTATGGGCTGGCGTCATGATCAATGGCCTACGTCCCTCTATGTGCTTCCAACTGGGACTATGACTGGCCAACGATACATTAATGATGTTCTGCTACCTCATGATCGCATGTTCCGTTATGCTGTCGGTGATAGATTCATTTTCATGGACGACAACGCAACATGTCATCGAACAGTCGCTGTCCAGGAGTGACTTGAGAGCGAGGATATTCAACGCCTCGTATGGCCAGCACGTTCTCCAGATCTGAATCCGATTGAAAATGTGTGGGATGCTTTGGGGAGGAGTCTTGCTGGTCGCCAATGCCCTCCAATAAACAAGGACACCCTCATCCGTGCACTGACAGAGAAATGGGATAAATTACCCCAACAGCTGCTTGATAATGTTGTGCAAAGCATGACACGACGTGTGGAATCTTGCATCGCCCTCCATGGTGGTCACATCCCGTATTGACATCTTACGCCGGAACGCCTGCGGACGGTAATTGCATTTTTTTCACGTTTACGTATTCTGCACAAAATGGCCTGTTTGTCCCTTGAACACGTTCCAAAGCCTTCTGGATTTCAGAGCACAATAAATTGTCTTTCTTGTAATGTCCTGGCATTCTGACATTATTTTATTTCACTTGGAATCCAACCACACTTACTATTTTATGCGCTATATAGCCGTTTATGATCCGTCCTTAGCAATTGTCCAGCAGTGTATTAGGTACGTGGACGACATTTTGATTTTCTGGCAATATTCTTTGGATCAACTTTCTCAGTTTACTGAATACATGTCAAACCGGTATCTCTCAATATTTCTTACGTTAAAAATTTAGGTTGACTATTCGCTGCCATTCCTTGTCCTCTTCCTATTTAGAAATCCACTGAATCATACTCTCCAATTATTAGTGTACAGGAAGCCTACAATGAGCCCGTCAATCATACCGCTTCAATCGTCTTATTCCATGGACTACAACATTTCGGCCATCAGATTTTTGGTCAATCGTGCCATAACACATTCTTCAAGTGCGGAATTCCGAAGTAAGAAAATTGCATTGCCTGTATGCATGAATATGAAGGCGCTATTGTGGATAGGCTACTGAGAAACCTAATGGATCGACCTACTACTAATCTACAGAGAAATGGTTCCAACTTGAGATATGTTGGTTCAATTGATTTTCACCCTGGGTCTGTGGTGGGTTTGAAGAACATCAGCAAACGTCACGACTTGAGAATCATCCCAGCTGTCACCTCCTCCTGGTTGTTGAAGTGCCGCCCGCGAAGGAAGTGGGCAATGGCCCGGAACAAGTAATAATCCGACGGGGCAAGGTCCGGGCTATATGCTGGGTGTGGCATCAGTTCGATGCCCTCATGTTCCTGGAGTTTTGCCCGGGTTGTTGGCGCGGTATGAGGCCGAGCGTCGTCCTGCTGTAGGAGAGCGCGCTTTCTGTTCACCAGTGTCGGGTACTTCTCCTCCAAAACGGCATACATCCTCTCCAGCTGATCAGAGTTGAGGTTTCCATTGACGGTGCGACTGTCTGGAACAAATTCGTAATGGATTCTCCCCTCGAAAGTCCACCAGACGCAGAGCATCGCCTTGTGCTCGAAGCGCCCACGTTTGGCAACAGGTTCTGGAAGCCGGCCCGGGCTCATCCACTACGGTTGTGTGTTAGGATTACGGAAATAGACCCACTTTTCATAGCACGTAACAATTCTCTTGATGAAACGTACATCACGCGGGTTTTCTAGGAGTTTCGTGCACACTTCCGCTCGGCGGTTTGCTTCAGCTGGCGTCAGTTCGTGAGGGACAATGCGGATGCTCTTGTAGACCTTGCCGAGGTGCTGAAGGTGACGAACCACGGTGGTCTGTGATATGCGCAGCTCGCCTGAAAATCTCCGAGTGCTGGTTGTGGGTTTTGCCTACCCGGCCTGGCGCGCCGCCAACCTGACCGTGGCTGATTGTCCAGGTTTCTGTCACCTGAGCGAAATTTCTTGAACCATCTGGTTGCGGTGCTGTGGTCCACAGAACCCTCCCCTTTTTGTATGACAAATATTTCGTATTGCTTGAGCAGGGTTATGGCCGAGTGCAAACTCGTAAAGCAAAAGTTCCTTAATTAGCCGGTTGTGGCTGTTCATCTTTTAGGCGTCGCAACCACAGACAGAAAGACGACATGCAAAGCTGTTCACAGCAACGACTACCATTTTATATCCCTTTCGACTGACTGCTGTGCGCGACTTGAACTAGTTTAAATACGTGACATACTCGCCGCACCATATGCAAATATTGCAAAACTTTCGACTCAGCCTCTGTAATTTCGGGTTATTTAGCATACTTTATGCTCTGTATTTTGGGTTATTTAGCTTTCCTTATACGTACTTTCTAGTTGGTAAATAGAATTCTTGAACATCTAGGTCTTGGCGGGGAGTGGGCTATTATTCCGGGTTGGATAGTAAATGCCATAGGCCACGCATTAATGGACTTCTGCAGAAAAGGAAAAGCTTTTTCAAGAACTGCAGATATTACATAGTACTGTAGATAGCACTCGGACGACATTTTGCTCCCTACCTCCACGCGGACAGCTCTCTGCTAATCCTATTAAGCAACGTACGTAGACTTCAGGGCCTCCCGCTATTTCCTGATGTTCGGCCACCCGACGCATTTCAGGAATGGTTAAAGAAAATCGTGTGACCATACTGTAGAAACAGTTAGAGTTCCCTTCTCTGCTACCCAGTTGAGAAAGACATCTCTTAAGGCTCTACGAGACCCGCCATCTTGTATTGCTGCCTTCTCTTGTTAACCAACAGGCAAGCGTATTTCACAAATTGCTCGGGCAATTTTGCACATTTTGGAACCCCGTTTGTGTCTAACGCAAGATATATGATGAATAAAGAGTTCCCTGGTTTCAGAATTTTTATTGACCTTTCTCTTCATTTTTTATCTGCAACGAAATTCGTACCAAGGCGTCTTCCATAGTTTTATTAATTAATAAAAAATACTTAGAGTCCAAAATGAAAATCTGAAACCAGGGAACTCTTTATTTATCATATATCTTGCGTTAGCCACAAACGGTGTTCCAAAATGTGCAAAATTGCCCGAGCAATTTGTGAAATACGCTTGCCCGTTGGTTAACAAGAGAAAGCACGATACAAGATGGCGGGTCTCATAGAGCCTTAAGTGCAGGGGGAAGGGAGAGTGGAAGTCTGGAAAAGGAGATTTTTTTTTTAATAATTTCTGATTAGATTAAAGAATATTCAAAGCAAACAGAATATAAATTCTGAATTTGTTTATACCACTTACTGGTCATCCATGGAACATCTCTCAGGAAACTTGATCTGAACATCCTCAAATTGTCGCTCAGATTTTAGTTCTCTCAGAAAACTAAAATCTGAACATCCTGAGCTAGTCAAAGCATCGTTGCTTCCTCATAGCGTATTTGACCCATCTCCCATCCAGAAACGGATGTAGATCCGAATTTACCGATGCCACAGATAAATTAATGAATTAAGAAATATTCCTCATAATACATGGGAAATCGGTAGAATATTGGTAGCAAACAGGATATAAATTCTTAAGTTGCTTATACAACTTACAGGTCATCCTTGTAACATCTCTCAGAAAACTTGAAAATTTCAACGAAAATCTGAGGATGTTCAGATTCCTAAGATATGTTTGCTTAGTCTCAGTGGCTTGGAACTTCACTGTCCTGGGTGGTGTAACGGTTAGCACACTCGAACGGAAATCGGGAGATGCGGGTTCAATTTCCGTTCGAGGGCGCCTAAATTTTCAAGTTTTCTGAGAGATATTACATGGATGACCAGTAAGTGGTACAAACATTTTCAGAATTTATATTCTGTTTGCTTTGAATATTCTATCGTTTTATATTCTGTTTGCTTTAAACATTCTATCGATTTAATTCTCTTTGCTTTGATTATTCTATCGATTTATATCATGTTTACTTTGAATATTCTATCGATTTATATTCTGTTTGCTTTGAATATTCTATCGATTTATATTCTGTTCGCTTTGAATATTTATCGATTTCCCATTTATTATGAGAAATATTTCTTCCTTCATTGAAGGGACTAATAATAATTTTCCGGCTGGGGTGAAATACTTCGGGCTCAGACGGTGCGGGCTCCTAAAATTGAGCTCGAACTCAGCACTAGTCCCTACACTACTGAATGAATAAGATTTGTAGATATAGAAAACATGAGTTGTCGTCGCGAACTTATACAATCTGAAAAAATTTATGAGTCCACACGTTTTAATAGAATACGAAAACGGACAGAAATATCATGAAGGAAGCACGGGATTCAAATTTTGAAGATGGCAATCCGATTTTTGGCGTAAATGTGACAAGGATGGTAAGTCAGATAATATCCGAAAACTTGAAAATTTTCATCGTCCTGGAACGGGACTCGAACCCGCGTCTCCCCGAAAACGCCCGGGTATGCTAACCACTACACCACCCAGAACGACCAAGATTCAAGTTTCCGATCAATTTGAATATAACCATCACAGGATTCGCTAGCCGAAGCAACCGGCATTCATGTTTAGCGAATCTGGAGGTTAAGAATCTTATCCCGTGTTTGCCCGGAGAAGCAAATAAATCATGAAAGAAATACGGGATTACGCCATATAATACAAATTTTGAAGATGACAATCCGATTTTTGGCGTAAATGTGTTGTCACATTTACGCCAAAAATCGGATTGTCATCTTCAAAATTTGGACAAAAATAGTTTATCTTTGAAAAAAGCAGTCACAACTAGTTGAAAGTCGCCCGTGGAAAAAATTACAATGGGACGTGTAGAAATTTGTAGGTAACGGTATCTGACTTTATTATCCTTACAGAACTGCATGGGGCTATTTCCTCTGCCAGGGCTGTGAAAAAGTTACAGAGCGAAGTGGCTGTGGTTCCTTTTTCGGGCACGATCATATCCTTCGTGAGATCAAGAAGTAGAAACAGATAACATGAATGACGTTTCCCCGTGTTTCTAGCCTACTTTTGGGTGTTCGTAAGGCGAATGCCAGGAGAGCTGAAAATCCTCCGAATACGTGGCGTCAGTAAATAAATAAATACATCGCTCTTTCCACGTTCCAGAAACACACAGCAACCGAAAAATTGCTTTCAGCCGTGTATTTTATAAAAATACACATAGCACCGTGGATTGTTGGCCACCGTGGTGTAAATGTAACGCGCTCGGCTAGATATGGAGATATCCGTGGTTTGATTCCACGGCGGCGGCTGAAAGCAATTTTTCGGTTGCTGTGTGTTTCTGGAACGTGGAAAGAGCGATATATTTATCATACCAGGAGAGCAATATGTTCTTTCCCACATCATCCCAGTGATGGAGTTTGGTAACGGTGATGCCATGCGTTGAAGAAGAACACATGTCTCAGGAGTTGAGAACGCTACCTCCCAATCAACTAACTGAATCAGTTGATCCTTTGCGGTACAGTATCAGGACAAGACCAGTTTTTTTTACTTCAAACACACAATGAATCCGGCTTTAGAGGAGTAAATAGTACAATGTCCTGCGTTTAGTCTCCAAAAGCTTGTTTAAAGCATATCTAGAATGATCTAAGATTGAAGTCAATATAAAGTTCCTACCACAAGAACAAATTTTAGGCTACAACTTAGACGACAATTGTACGCCACTATAACTGTTGTCACTTTCTGCAAGATGTGACGTATACCCTAAAATAACTTTCATTTTTAGTTGCTTTCTCTATGTAAATTTGAGTTCATTCTCTTTCAGCGTTTTCAAACTAAACGTTGTATCTTCTCTCTCGCGGAATGTGGTAGGTAACACTTTGAGGTCAGAGAGCGAGACGTATGCATGTGACGGTTAAGAACTAGAGACAACTCATCTTCGAAAAAATGGTTGCACCCAGAAAGACGTATCGGATTGCAATGCTATTCAGGAAAAAGATGAAGGTTACCATGAACAATAAGTGATTAAATATTCAGATTGATATGGGCAATATTTATTGAGCTACACGCCAATAAGAAGTGTCTCTCAGTATGGCGCCGGGCCGCCATGTTTGTTCACACAGCATGACAGACGTCTCGGCATGGAGTTGTACAGGTTCCTAATGGTGTCCTGCAATAAGCAATCCCATGCACCTTGAATCTTCTCAAACAGTTCCTGCAGATTGTGCGGTAGGGGTGGAGTGCAGACAGCGCGTCAAATAGCATCACACACATTTTGAATCGGCGATAGGTCTGGCGATGCGGCTGGCCATGGCAGAGGGTCAGTGCCTTGAAGGCAAGCTCTCGAGACAGCAGCAGCATTTTCCTGTTGGAAAATCACACCTGAATAAGGGTTCAGAAAAGGTAAGGCCACTTGTTGCAGGACCTCATTAACGTAACGTTGGGCTGTCAAAGTGCCCGTAATGAACACCAAAGGTGATCTGGCATCGTAGGCAATTGCACCCCACACCATGACACCAGGCCTTCTGGACGTGTTACGCTTGACAACAAACCGTTCATCCTGGCGCTGACCACGGTACCTCCTCCACACACGGATTCGGTGGTAATATTCTCCAAGAAAAAAAGCGGGAACCTTCACTGAAGGTCACCCGCTGCCATTCTGAGTGACTCCTTGACAATCTGGCAGGACACCATTGCAGTCATTGTCGACGATGCAATGGTGTTAAGGGCAGTCGTCGTAACGGTCTGCGTGCGTGCAGTCCTACGTCGTGCAGTCGTCTGCTAGTGGGGGTGGCACTAATCCGACGATGCATGGAGGGCACCCCTGCTCACTGAATATCCGCAATCGTGGCTGTTGGGTCACTCCGCGCATGTCGGACAACCCGTCGGTCCTCTCTCTCCGTGGTGCGTCTAGGTCGCCCAGACTCTTCCTGTCCCTGCTGCGTGGCTTGTTCTATCCACCTCCGCCATCAGCGTGCTATGGTGATATCCGCACGACCAGTATGGAGCGCAATACGGCGATAAGACCATCCCCCTTAGCGGAGCCCGACGACGCGGCCCCTCTCGAACTCCTGCAACTGCTCGAATTCCTTCCGAACTTTTCTCCGAGGCATACTTCACTTGCAAAGGATGCAACCAACACAACAGCAGGAGTCAGAATCGCAAGTACGCGCAACGAGACGACCTTTATATAGCCGGTAAGGCACAGCGCTACGACCCCTCTTTGCTTGCGTCACGTGCGCATCCGAGCGTGACACTTGAGTCGCGATGTCAAACCCACCCACCAAGTTTCATTCCTGTCGGTTGCTTCCTTTTGGGTGCAACTATTTTTTTGACGATGAGTGTAGTTAAGGTTCATGTCTTTGATTCATAAGTAAATACTAGAAGGATGCATTGATGAACTCCTTTCTTTTAAGATCTTGAAAATTCCACTAGTTCTTCCAAATGCACTCCAGCCAAGCTTTAAATGCCTATTAAACTCTTCTTCGATGTGGGCCTCACTTGATAGACGTTGATCGTGGTAGAATTAGGCACTAGTTACTACGAAATTTGCCCCACAGTTCTTACAAAAGTACTGCATATCAGTTTAGTTCATCTTCAATCCCACTTCTTTAATCTTCTCAGAAAGTTCCTGGATCATACTCTACGTCGAGGAAAAATCCGTGCGGTGAGAAATTTAGCCGAAAATTGACAAGACAACTATTAAACACAAGGCACTGTTTAAATGAATAGGTTATAGTCCTTAATCGCATGAAACGCACAAAACGCACGATAAGTGACGGAAATGACAAAAGAGAAAACGGTGAATTTAGCAGGTAGTTTGTAGCATAAAGTCGGGATCCCCTTTTTACAGGGACACCGACTTCACCAAATTTATGCGGGGGGGGGGGGGGTATGAAGAGGTCCGATGTGGGAAGGGCACGTCTCTTCCATTGTGAGAAGGAAAATTAAAAAAAGGGATGGGGCCAAAAAAATAAACTACGAGATTCGACGTATATTTTAAAACACAATTGTAATTGCTCGTCAGCAAATGAACAAGGAAACAGAACTATTCTTTTGCTGAATACTGATACTTTTAAAACTAAAATTCTCAGCCTGTGACTTAATAAAAACATCCAGAGAGATTTTATTTCCAAACGTTTATAAAAAAAATATGAGAAATTAGTTAGGTTATTTACAGAAAGAACAAGAAGCGCAATAATTAAATAAATTAATAAGCTAGAGATCATACGCTTCTGTATTTTTATTTATTTTATTTTTGAAAATTGTTTTACACATTTACCACATATCATGAGAACATGTCAAACAATACGGGGCTGATCACGAGAACATGTCAAACACAATCGAGTTTCTTATCAAATGAGCAACGCTGAATATCCCGGGAAAAAGGTTCACGTATTTTGCTATTTTTGAAATAAGTCGCTTTGGCCTCATAAAGTGGGGCTTCGTCCGTATTATGAGATGCAAACGTACTACAGAAGTGAAAACATGTGTCAAGACGACAAATCTGCAGATAGGCATTCTGTCCGCGTAGCTCAGTTGGGAGAGCGACTAACTCCGGAGTGAAGGGACACGGATTGATGTCGCAGGGAACACGGATTGATGTCGCAGGGAACACGGATTGATGTCGCAGGGGACACGCAATTGATGTCGCAGGGGACACGCAATTGATGTCGCAGGGGACACGGATTGATGTCGCAGGGGACACGGATTGATGTCGCAGGGGACACGGATTGATGTCGCAGGGGACAAGGATTTGATGTCGCACGGGACACGGATTTGATGTCCGCAGGGGACACGGATTTGATGTCCGCAGGGGACACGGATTTGATATCCGCAGGGGACACGTATTTGATGTCCGCAGGGTACAGGGATTTGATTACCGCAGGGGACACAGATTTGATGTCCGCAGGGGACACGGATTTGATGTCCGCAGGGGACACAGATTTGATGCCGCAGGGGACATGGATTTGATGTCGCAGGGGACACGGATTTGATGTCGCAGGGGACACGGATTTGATGTCGCAGGGGACACGGATTTGATGTCCACAGGGGACACGAATTTGATGTCCGCAGCAGACACGGGTTTGATGTCCGCAGGGGATACGGATTTGATGTCCGCAGGGGACACGGATTTGATGTCCGCAGGGGACACGGATTTGATATCCGCAGGGGACACGTATTTGATGTCCGCAGGGTACAGGGATTTGATTACCGCAGGGGACACAGATTTGATGTCCGCAGGGGACACGGATTTGATGTCCGCAGGGGACACAGATTTGATGTCCGCAGCGGACACGGATTTGATGTACGCGGCGGACACGGATTTGATGTCCGCAGATTTGATGTCAGCAGGGGACAGAGATTTGATGTCCGCAGCGGACACGGATTTGATGTATGCAGGGGATACGGATTTGATGTACGCAACGGACACGGATTTTATGTCCGAAGGGGACACGGATTTGATGTTTGCAGATTTGATGTCCGCAGGGGACACAGATTTGATGTCCGCAGCGGACACGGATTTGATGTACGCAGCGGACAAACTTGTGTTTTCACAGAGGCTAAAACGACTATTTTATTAAACACCGTGAAAAATATTTAGTGAGCACTGGCACCCAGTAAAATTATTGGAGGAGCAAGGTTCACTTTTGCCCCCTCCCCCCCCTAGTCGACGGCGATGGCTATTTATTTAGTAAATCAACAGTGGAGCATTGTTCCCCTGCAGTGAACGGAAACAGGTTGTTTCTAAAATTTCTGGCTGCATAACTGCAGAGAGAAAGAGACTTCACTGCAGGGAATTCTGTGCAGACGTGTTATGTCACTAATATTTCAGTGAGAGGCCAGTTCTTGAAGGTTTCTCTATAAAGTTCAGGATGAGGAATTCCTAAGTGAACACTAAGGACGAATTCTTTAAAATTAATTCTTGAACATCAAACATGCCAGATGCTTTTCTGTGAATATCATGGTGGAAACAAGAAATATTAGAAAAGAAAAAATGTTAATTAGAAGAACAAACCATCATGCTACTGAGGTCTCTCGTGATCTTCTATTTTTCGACAAAAACATTTTCAAATTTGGAAAGTACAAAAATATTCCATCAAAATATTCCAGAAAGAGTGTCTGTATGTATACATATGAATACCCGAGAGAGAGAGAGAGAGAGAGAGAGAGAGAGAGAGCAAATCAAGCTCAAATGTTTAAAATACTTAGGGCTTGATAACTCTTCTTTTTTTCTTTTAGTCCCTTTGTTTCATATCTCTTATTTGGCATGACTCACATGAGTGCTTTTTTGTATGATGTGATGTCCAAATGGAAAGTAACCCCAGCTAAACCTCAGAAGCATGACATAAACATATCTTACATTATTGTTGTGGAATTTTGGAGCGTTATATTATTCATTTGCATTACGTGCTAGTATGGGCAACGAGATTAAAAAATAATGTGAAAAAAAAAAACACTATGGCTATTCTGCGCCATATGTTGTGGTGAAAGCGAAACCGAAGAAATTTTTGCTAGAATAAAAATAGTGCGAGCGTTGTTCCACTACAGGTTTTGTCATACTTTAATTAACCGGTCCCACCCATGAAAAGCTCAGGCTGGTCCGGTGTAGGAGTGGCTAGGTGGGTGTGGTGTTGGTCACGTGACATGAAAGTGCCAGAGGTAATGGAAAATGGGCTGACGGGATTGAAAGAACGGACAAAAGTAGAAGAGTCACAGGACGGCCATCTCAGATGATGAATTCACTGGCTTCTCTTTTTTTGTTTTCTAACCTCGCGCTGAACGATCCCGCTTTCACGTAAACATCGTTCTGAAAAACAAAGCAATTAATTTCGGCTGCAAAAGCTGAAAAATGGGTACAGCATAATTTTTCATATCACAGAATCAACTGACATCGTCACGTGTGAATCGAACATTTTACAGATTATTAGCTTCAGTCTTCTGAAAAACTAATGTTGATTTAATATAAGTTAAGAAAAGTTCAGAATAATCGTCAAAAGTATTCTAAACTCTTTTGATCGAAGGCGATTAGAGTCAGTAGGAAATGCATTCATATTCTAAAGTGAGGTATCATCTAATAAAAAGAAAATATTGTTTTACAAAATTTCGGACAAAAAGAACTTTCAGTGAATACAGGACTTGAACAGATAACGAGTGAGGGAATTTTTACAGCTCAAGCAGCATTCAATTCTTCTCACAAGGACCTCAGAAGAAACATAGGAGTCTTTTGTGTGCTGGAGTAATGAGTTACTTACAGTTTGTGGCAAGACACGGTCTGATTATGTGAGGAATGAAGATGTGTTGCAGTTGTATAATGTGAAGCAAAATGTTGTTAGCAAGGTGGAGACTAATATTATTAGGTGGTTTGGCCATGTTGAAAGAATGAGTGATGAGATGCTTACTAAGAAAATCTTTTTGGCCCAAGTGGCAGGAAGGAAAGGCAGAGGAAGGCCAAGGAAGTCATGGGTGGATCAGATTCAGGAGTGTCTGCATGAGAAAAAGATTATGGGTCTGAAGTACAGAAGATCTTGTGTACGGCGTGTGATGGATGTAAGTGAAGCCCGAGTTGTATGTCAAGATCGCTGCAAATGGAGAAGTTTGATACGGCAACAGTAAGTAAAAATTATCAGGTAGTTTGTATTTCTTATATCTCAGAGAACAGGTTAGTGATGATAACAAATTTAGTAAATATCCCCTCAAATGCGAGTAAATGTTTTTAGTTATGAGAGTATTTATATTAAAATATCAGATTTAAAGCGAATGATGCAAAACAAATTTTCCAATTTTTCCTCACTGAGATGTGAGAAATACTTCGTTTAAATAACCCTTTCCAGTTGTCATTTTCTACGTCATCTCAATCAAATCGTTGGTACCCTTTTCATTTCGCTTGCGGTTTTTTTCATGCCAGCAACTTACAGAGATGTGAATTTTAATGAGTCACAGAGAAAACATTTCGAAAAGGAATCTTTTACAAACATATGGAGATTAGGAATAAAGTTATCAAGATTAGCCTTTGTTTTACAAAAATGTTGATACTGTATAAAAATTATGTCTACAGAAAAGGTTATATAGTTGATCAGTTATAAAACCTCTGTGAAATTATATCTTGAGTACTGTTCCGTGTTTAGAAATAAATGTTAGCAATAAATGAAAGGACACTTACGTTCTCTTGGAATAGAGAAGTTGGAAGTTGATTTCCTAAATTTTTTTAATAACAGTGTCTGTAGCTGAAAGACTTTGCTCTCTGTGTACTGAAATGTTTTTAAGAAAGTCAGTTCCTGTGTGGAATTCACAGAATGAAAATGTTAACATCCCCATGAATGCGGTAGGGCAGAGGTTCCTAATCTGTGCGTCGCGACGCCCCAGGGCGTCGTGACTCTAAGGAAAAACTACAATTTATAATTTATAGTGAAACGCCACATGAAAACATGCAGATTTTGGAGCATCTATCTCAACTCAACGTTCAATTTGACAAATATTTTCCTCCACAAACAGATGAACACATGTGGGTTACAGAACCGTTTACAGCAGATCAACCTTCACTACTGCTGAGCAGTAACAGTTAAGACCTTTCTGCAGACTCCATACTGAAGATGACACTCTCTTCCAGAACTCTGCCACAGTTTTGGAACGGTGTGGCAAAGTAGTGCCCAGAATTGAGTAAGAAAGCCATGACAGTAATTCTCCTTTTTGCCACATCCTACCTTTGTGAGGCAGGATTTTCAGCTCTAGCGGTGATAAAATCCAGATATAAAAGCAAAGTTAACGTTGAGCAGGAGATCCCCGTAGCTGTATCGAACATAGTCCCCGCATTCAATTATTTGTGTGACAAAAAACTAGGACCCCATCCCTTTAAGACGAAAATACTTCTCTTAGGTGGTTTCTAAAGTTCCTTTAAAAATGCAAAAGCCAAATAAAGAGTGTTACCATTGTGAAAATATACCTATCTTTTACCATTGTGAAAATATACCTATCTTTTACCATTGTGAAAATATACCTATCTCATCAATTTCTTCTTATTCAGCTCTGTAATTTTATTCTAATTTTGTATTTTTACATTAAAAGGAATACAAGCTAGTAATGTAAATGACTATTTTCTTTTAAAAAAAGTACCACAAACTCGAATTTGGGCATTTCTTTTTTTTTATTTTGGGGTACAGGGGCGTAGCACGGAAAATGTGACATGTGAAGGGCCGCGCGGTCTCAAAAAGTTTGGGAAGCCTGCGGTTGGGTTTTGATATCAAAATCTATGCATTTGTTGTTGTACGTTCTATAACGGAAACTCAATGGTCTCACTTATTGCACTCAATGCCTACTTTAAGTAAAGAGCATTTCAGCATTCAGAAGAACTAAAAAAAATATCCTTACATTTTACCTGTGAATACAATTTTAAGAGATGATTGATTTGTAGCCATTGAACGAGAATAAGAAGTGAAAGGGAACTTGGAAGCGACGCATAAAGAACTGAGACGTTTTAGAATGAGCCTTGCTAATATATGAAAGTATAAGCAAAAGCATCACAGGTGTTGATATTTTCTGTCTCAATTAGAGCGTGTGTTCTTGCCTTATGATCGTGGCAGTAAACTTCACTTAGAAGTGCAAAATCCATGTGCTCCTTCTGCCTGTATCCATGTTTTCCTAAACGTTTTTCTCTTAAAATATGTTTCAGGGTCCTTCCTGTACATTCCAAAAGAAAGACACCAACCACCTCACAGCACATGGACAGATTCTTACATGGATTCTAGTACTGCATGCGGCAAGTGTGACTTCTACGTAGGCTGATCAATAAGTAATTTAACTTCCAAAGATCTTTAGCGGAAGATTAGCTATGTGTAAATCTGTGCGTCACAAAGTCATTGCACTCGGGGTTGTTCCGCATAGGAGTTTGAATAGAAAGGCACCTTGCTGGAAAATAAATTCAAGAGGGAAATCACAACCCTGGAAACACAGTCTCACTCGGAGGTAAGCGCGTTGATTAAGTTTCCCTGCGCACGAAAAATGCCGGCAACGGATATCCATCGCCATCTACACTCAATGTCCTAAAAATCCGAGCACTAAGAAAAAACCGTGCGATTAACGCGAAACTCGACGAATAGCTACGGAGAGGGCAGTCATAAAAATGGTTAAAGTTTCGTGCGATTTCGCATTACCGCGCGTCCAAGACCGCCGCTGAAATCGCAATCCTTGGGGCTTATAAGGCGCCGCCCAGGGGACTCCACATTCGTGCCGAAGTGCACGGTAAGAGTCAGGTGAGATCCCTGAGCGATAGACATGCCGAGGAGCCGCCGTAGATGTGTGCACAGGCAACTGACGGAGTTTGAACAAGACCGTATCGTTGGAATGAGAGAGGCAGGGTGGCCGGCGCTCCGAATCGGTCACCATTTGGACCGGCCGTACAGTACTAATTGATCGTGTTGGGAGCAATGGACACGGGAAGGTACCCGGACACGGCGTACAGGTTCTGGACGACACAGGCACACCACCAGCAGAGAGGATCGTGGAATCGTGAGAGCGGGACGACGCAAAGATGCCGCGCCGTCCTTGTCCAATATCCAGGGATATGTGGCGGCTGTACAAAAGACTCCTGTGTCCGTCAGAACCATTTCCAGACGCCTGGCAGAGGTGAATCTGCACTCTCAAGGGCCCTTACGTTTTCTGACATTAACAGCTGATCGTCGTCGGCGTCGATTGCAAAGGTGTCAGCGGCGAGCAACGTGGAATGCTATGGACTGGCGACGTATATTGTTCAGCGACGAATCCCGCTTCTGTATGGGAACGGACGACCACCGTGTCAGAGTGTGTAGAACCGCAAGTGAGCGCTGGTTTGGGGAGCCATCGCGTAGGACAGCCGGATTTCCCTCGCAGTGATCCGAGGGACGTTGACAGCCCAGCGCAACGTACAGGAGAAACTGCGTCCCCATGTGCTGACTTTTCTGGCGGGGTCGCTCGGAGCCATTTTCCAACAAGATAACGCCCGTTCGCACACGGCTTGGGTTTCCCAGGACTGTCTACGTCAGGCTTCGACACTTCCGTGGCCTGCCAGATCGCTTGATCGCACACCCATCGAGCTCGTGTGGGACCAGATGGAACGCCAGCTTTCTCCATGTCCCCGTGTTTGTGATTTAGAGCGTCGGTTGCAAGAAGTGTAGGCCAATGTGTCCCAGGATGACATACGGCGTCTCTTTGATTCCATGCCAGACCGTATCACCGTATGTATCCGAGCACGAGGCGATCCGACGCGGTACTAACGCTGACCGGAATGTGTACCGTATGTCCGCGGGAAGTCGTCTTGCTGCTGTGACATTGTAATCATCTCTTTCTTTGGTATGTACCATCTTACTACTAAAATCTCATTTCAATTCGACGCCTCCTTCTTGGTGGGCGGATTTTTATGACAATGAGCTCACTATATGTCTATAGTCTTGAAGTCATAAGCTTTCGGAGCGTGTAAGAATGGTGTTCAAAATTCTCCCACGGCAGCAATGCGTTGATGGGTGGGTGAGATTCGCAGTGATAGGCCTTCGACATAAGCAACAGGCAGCAACGTGGCGTGCGCACAGGCTCTGGGAGAAGAAGACAGACAGCTAGCTGACTTTGCGTGAGGTTTAGGGACTTCGCCAAGGGGATGCGAGTCTAGCCCACCCTCAAATTTGTCTTGCCCACCCAATTCACGATGTGCCATTTTTCAATTTTTACAACTTTAAAATACAATCTGGACTTTGCCGAGTATTAATAAGTGTCGTGTTTTTTGTCGCGTAGCCCTACGTATTACCCATAGAAGTGCTTTGTTTACATCTCCGTAGAAAGGTTATCAAAACAGTATCCATAGATCTATGAAAATTCAGTTATTCTCCACTCTTCTAAATCCTTAGTTTAAGCCCTTTTCATTTACGCTTTCCAACCGTAGGTTGAAGAAGCGTATATGCTCCAGCTTTGTCCGTCTATCTATCCATCTGTCCGTCTGTCCGCACGACAACTAGCGTAAAAATGGTTCGATTTCGAAGAAATTTTAGTATGTGGTAGGGGACCACCTGGGGACGAACCCTATTGAAAATGGGAAAATAAGGTCAAAGGTCAGGACATAGGAGCGGAATCTATTCCATTGCTCTTATGCATCATAACTTGCGTAAAAATGTTTTGATTTCGATGAAGCTTTAATATGTAGTAGGGAACTACCTGGGGACGAACCCTATTGAAAACAGGCGAAATGGGGTCAAAGGTCAGGACATAGGAGCGGGATTCATTCCATAGCTCTTATGCGTCATAACTTATGTAAAAAGTGCTTCGAGTGCGACAAACCTTTATCATGTTGTTCCGGAGGTATACTTTAGCGGTTCTGCTGAATATAATCGAAATGGGGTCAAAGGTCAGGACACAGGAGCGAGATTTATTCCACAGCCATTATCTTCATAACTTGAGTAATAACTTGACTAATGATTTCTGGTATGTTGGAAAGCGTATCATAATCAATGCTTTGCATGATTTTACTAACTTGTTTTTCAAGAGTTTAGAAATCTATCTGTAATGCTACTTACTGTATATACCTGCTGGTACGGCACCACTTGAGAGAAGCCAACGTAGATTCATGCTTGACCACTGGTGCGCTGGTAAAAAAAATATGAGAGAGAGAAATGAACCTTTGTTTCTTCTTCCCTATGGTTCAATCCAATCACCCCGCGTATCTCCGATTCCGACCATGTTTTCAGTGAATCTTCATTTAAACTTTAATATGTTCTCCAGCATTTTTCCTTTTTATTCAAACTCTTATGCTAAACAACGCCGTCAAGTCAGGAGAGAGTAATTACTTAGAAAGACACTGATTTACAATATGCCGCCAAAGGTCATCGGAAGATACCTATTGAACAACACTCGTACAGCTTGATCCGGATGGTAATTGGCTGCGAATTGATAGACCTCAGACTTGTGCTGAGTGTGTTGGCTTCCGACTCTTTGATCTCTAGCCTCATATCTGAAATTGAAACATTTCTTTAAGGTATAACGAAGTGAATTTCTCCGTCATTTTTGGTCTACGCCGGGATTCGAACCCGAGGCCGCTTATTCCGGAACAAGTCGCTCTACCAACTGAGCTACGCAGACATTTTATTCTGATTCCTATCTGCCTTTATGTCGGGTGCGTCCTTCTGGCAGGTACGTCACATCTCCTGGTACGTTACATCATCTCCCCTTATTTTTTATTGAAGTGCTGCTCTTATTTTTCCTATCTCGCGGTGTGGAAATAACATCACACCATTGCGAACGGTCGGGTCATCCGGATAGTTCGGGCGCCATTATAACGAAGTGAATTTCTCCGTCATTTTTGGTCTACGCCGGGATTCGATTCAGACATTTTATTCTGATTCCTATCTGCCTATATGTCGGGTGCGTCCTTCTGGCAGGTACGTCACATCTCCTGGTACGTTACAAAGGTTGTTGTCCTTAAAAATTTCCGTGTTGTTCTTATAGTCTTAGATGATTTTCTGTATTGTTGAGAGGGAGACTAATGAGAAGAATTGTTCCTTTAAATTCTAAAACAGAACTGTACTTTTCTGGATTCTTTTAGCGAGAATTCTGTGTTACGGTCTTCACTTTGCCCTTTCGACATTAGAACACAAGACGAAGTGTGAATTTTGTCTTCCAAATAAATTGCTGTTTCTATTTTTGGCGGAATGCCTTTAAAGTTTTTTTCCTTGTTTTGTTTAAAAAGGAACTCGTGATCTTGAAAATGCATAGCATTTCTTCATGTTTATATCTTTTCCTTTTTTTGTTTTGTTTGTGCTTTTCTTCTCTTCGTAGTAGCAAAAGACGGAGTTTTGACGCAGAAACGCTTCAAAATTAAAGGCATTAGAGACATGTCTGTTAAAAATTAAGGAAGAGGAATAATTCTTGGCAAAAAAAATAGAAAAAAAATAAAAACATTTTCATAATAGCAGTCGCAACAAAATGGAAAAAAATCACTGAAAAAAAGAGAAACATGTTCTTTTAATTGATGTTATGCTTTTCTTAAACGCATGAAAAACTCTTTTCCTTTTTTTATAGATTTTTGTTACTTTTCCGTATTTCTTTTCCTACCACCATCTATTCTCCCCGCTTTTCTTGCACTCTCTATCTGTCTCTCTCTAACGCACAATTCCGCAGCTATTTTTCTAGATTCTTCTTTCAGGCAAAGTTTTCGTGGCATTTCTTGAACCAAGCTTTTTTTTTTTTCCTGCTTCAAAAAAAAAAAAAAAAAAGAAGAAGAAAACAAGACCTCAACTCTTGTCAAATTGCGGAAAGAACTCCCTATATTCCTGCGGCATTTCGGAGATTAATTCAATGTTCTCCAAAATATTGTTGTACCCCCATCTTGTTTAGAAAGCATTACATGAATTCTCTAAATATGTTACTCACTTTTTTATGAAAGTGTTTCCATAAAGGAAATACAGGATTGTTTTCCACTTGCAGAGCTCAGCAAACGGGTACAACTCCTGGAAATATGTATTAAAACAAAAATGCCAATAACACGACATATTTCAATTGGTGTATAACAGCTCGCCGTCGTACAGATTTCGCCACTACGAAGTTCGCTTCTGTTGCTCAGGTATTGCCATTTTGTCGCTATGTCCAGTTTAGTGCATGAAAAGTTCACATATAGGATAGTCATTTGCAAAAGTTTAAGATCACCTGTCAATTTATTGAAAATTAAGATTTCCTAAAAAATAACTAACTACTAGTCAGAGACATTTGAAAAAAAAGTGACCGAAATCAGAACTTTGTGTAGCTACCCACCACCACGCGTACTTTATCACGTCAATCAAATCGTGGGAATCTGATGGCTGTTTTTCTGCTACCTTGTCTTTTAAAATGGTCCACAAATTTTCGATGGGGTTAAGGTCGAAATTATTACCGGGCCAGTCAAGCACAGTTATGTTTTTCCTCTGCAGGTAGTACTTTATTGCCTTTGATCTGTGGCATGGAGCACCATCATGCATGAAGATTGTGCATCTGCGCACATGCATATGAGTTAACAGCTTCTCACGTAACATTTCCACATAAAAAGGACCAGTCATAGTAGAAAAAAGCATAATGAAGCAGTACCGGATGCTGACATAGCACCCCATAACATCTTACTAGGCAGATGTCTCACGGTGCTAACGGTGTATTTTTCATCAAACCTTTTGCCTTTTGGTCCTCGAACTTTTGCTTCACGTTATTCAAATTGACGCACAGTTGATTCGTCGGGAAAATGAACTTGTCTCCAATTTTCAGCAGTCCACGATTGATGACGTTTCGCAAACTGGACTCTCTTCTTTTTCATGACAGAGGTTAGTCTAGGTTTATGTGCAGGTTTATAAGACTTCAATCCAAAATCTTTGCTAAGACGTCGGGAAACAGTGCAGATACTAATATCAGATCCTTTTGAATGCAGAAAGGCGTTGATTTTCTTGCACGAACTCCTCGCAGAACGCAGAACTATTCACCTTATGGTATTGTCATCACGTGGGGTTGTTTTCCTTGGACGTCCACTTCCCTTTCGGTCGCTAAATTCACCTGTATCTCAATATTTCATGATGATTTTATGAATAGCAGTCTTGCTCACATTCACCTTTCTGCTTATGTCACGTTCGGAGTATCCTTCATGATATGAAGTCACTATTTGTGCCCTCTGAGAAACACTTAATGACGCTTTTTGCCCATTTTTCGCTATGTAGAAAATGAGTACAAAACTTCTCAGCATAAAAACCAGAAACAAACTGATGCTCCCACGCTTCCGTCAACTTTATCAGCAGCTGCCGCTGTAGGATGATGCAACACCGACAGGAAGTTGAGTAATACAGACAGTGGCTGACGCAATCGGCAATAATCTCCTAAGAACAGCAGGTGGTCTTAAACTTTTGCAAATGACTGTAGCTCTCAACAGAAAAACTTGTGCTCTTATTGAAAACCCATTGAGAAGCAAAATTTAGGGAATATTCGAAAGCAAAAAACTCTGTGAACTCACTGAAGAGCCCAAGTGCTACAAAGCCAGTTCGGTAAGACAAACACGTCATCCACGCATCACGGGATTCGAACCCGGACCCCTTTCGGACGAATGACTATACATGAAACACCTTTGCATACATTGGTACTTGCTACGGAAAATCATATATTCAGTTAATTACTTAATCAATTAATACGCAAGCTGAAGGATGTGGAACTCTACGTCAATTAGCTAAATTAGAGTTTATTCCGGCAAGATAATCTGCAGCGTTCCTGAATGTTTTACAACGTGTATATGTATCTTTGGGAACACTACGTAAAGATCTTTCTTCTTATTCGCTTACTATAAGGGAACTCAAATAATTTTTTTTTTTTTTTTGATTGAAGGTTTAACGACCACAGTAAGCAACTCAATGGGCTATAAGCAGTCGCCCGTCCCTAATTTAGGGTCACTGGTTCCAGGGAAGGGAGAGAGCCAGTGCCGTAAGACAAACACAACGTCCATGCCTCACCGGGATTCGAACCCGTACCCCGTTCGGACGAATGATCAGAGGCCATCGCTTAAATAAAATTTAAGAAAGATTTACTTACAGTTCGCTGTTTATTCAGCAGCACTAATGAAGCAACTTTTCACTTAGTCAAATTAAAGTGGCCGCCCCCCCCCGGTAGCGCAGTGGTCTCTAAGCGCCGGCTTATGACTATTCATCCGAGAAGGGTCCGGGTTCGAATCCCGGTGAGGCATGCGGATGTTGTGTTTGTCTTACGGCACTGGCTCTCTCCCTTCCCTGGAGTCAGTGGCCCTAAATCATGATCATGATCATATGTAGAGGATTTTAGGAAGGGAGTGTCTGACCCCAAGTCTTGAACAACCCTTAGAAATAGGAAGCTAGGAGATTTGGGCTAGAGTGCCCGATAGGAAAGTGACGCGGAAGTAAAGTCGAAAGGAGGAGGAAGACGCCCTTATTTATTACCGGGGGGCCAGTACCCGGGGTCCGACGGCTTAACGTGCCCATCCGACGCACGGCGGATATTTTGGGGATCGAGCGTTCATACCTGCCTGGGATCGAACCTGAGGTCCTTTCCGTGGCAGTCACGAACGTTGCCCACTAGGCCACCCGCGGCCCTTAGTGGCTCTAAATTAGGGACGGACGACTACTTATAGCCCATTGAGTTGCTCACGGCGGTCGTTAAACCTCCAATCCAAAAAAATTAAAAAATTAACGTGAATTACAAAATCCAGCAGTAGTTTGACGAAACTAACACAAAATATACATTTACTAAACTATCGCCCATCATGATTTCATCACGTTTTACACAAACGTAATAATATCTCATTGTAATCTACGTAAATTAGGAGAACCTGGTGCTAAACATGATAAAAGCCATTTCAAAAATGCATTTTTGATGCTATGAAAACGGTGCGTCGTAGCGAACTTTGGCTTTCTTTCGCCTCTCTCCCCTTGGGGGAGTGATCAAGAGCTTTAAAACGTTGGACGGGCTACTGACGAGAGCTTTAAATATGATATATAATACGATGGAGTGTAAGTTGCAGATATCCAAGACCAAAAGTTACAAATCCCTCTCGCTAATACACAACTTTCTTTTCTATCTTGAGGTCAGATTTTAGCTTGCGTATGCGCAGATAGACTTTCGTAACTACATCACATTTCATTGGCATCAGGTCGTTTCTTACGTTCGTCTAAATGTGAATGATATACAATAATAAAAATAAATACTGTTTTTGAAAAACTTAACAGTCGAAATACTTACGCCATAGTGTAGTAAATACGTTACAACGAAGTAAATTTCCCGTCATTTTTGTCCACGTCGCGAATCGAACCCGAGTCCCCTTATTCCGGAATAAGTCGCTCTACCAACTGAGCTACGCAGACGTATGTTCTCGCTGCTATCTACCTTTATCTCATGTGCGTCCTGCGGGGCAGGACTTCACTGGGACCCCCTGGTACGTCTAGAAACGTCTGTGACCGGCCAACGCTATGTGTGCATCCTTTCTGACGAGGTACACCCGTTCATGTCCTGCATTCATGCTGATAGGTTGGGCCTATTTCCAACAGAACAATGCACCTCCACACAAGTGTCGGGATGCCACATTATGGTTAGAGGAGCATTCATCTGAGTTTGGGGTGTTGCCATTCCCACCCAAGTCCCCAGATCTGAACGTGACAGAACACATTTGGGATGCCACGCAAAGCGCTATCGAACACAGGAATCCGAGACCTCGGAATACACCCGAATTGTGGAACGCTCTGCAGGAAGTATGGTGTGCATTGCCTACAGCATATTTCCAGAAGCTAGTGGAGTCCGTACCCCGTCGTATTTCTGCAGTCCTGCGTTTCCGTGGGGGACCTACCAAGTATTTGACTGGTGTACCAGTTTTTCTGGCACTTCAGTGTATATTGTATCAAAGTGACTGAAAATGTTTGCTGCGAAAGAAACATACCATAGTAGCTAAAACTTTCACACCAATAGTCTTTTAAAAGAAATAAACATTTCTGAACATCTTTTCTCCTTAATGCATCCCCCTGATTCCGTTAGGAATGAACTTCTGATCAGTTGTTTTGATCATCAGTTGATCATGTACGCACAGTGGCGTGCGAAAGTATGCATCACCCTAACAACCGTGAATTTTAAAGTTTAACTCTTTGTTTAACTAATTTTCATTGTTATTTCATCATTTATATGTAATTAGATGTGAAATTTAATGAAGATTTCAAAAATGGCTTACTTTTTCCTGTAGCTACTTCTGTTCTTGGATACATTACAAAAATCATGATAAAGTCGATATTATTTTGAAAAGGATCATTTATCCAATACTTAGGTTCACAAAAAATAAATCGTTTTTGTAATTCATAAGGAATGAAACAGCATTTAAATACAGAAATATAATGAAGCAAAATTGTAAAATGTACCTGATATTTTGTTGCCCAGCCTTTAGCTTTAATCACTGTTTTGCATCTTTAATCCAGTTAACGAAGGCTGAAAATGGGCAAATATAAGAAATAAATATGAAAGTTTTGAAACTTGGCACACTTGTTTATAGGTATCTAGTGAAGATTATATCAAAAGTCCTGACGAATCAGAGGTGAGCTCTAGCCGCCATCTTGAAAAATAGGTAAGTTTTTTTGGTTTTCCGTGAATATCTCGAAAACCGTTGGTCGTAGCCCAAAAATACCATTTACAAAACTGAAGCTTGCAAAATTTCCTACAAAAAAGGTTCAATTCACTTTTTTGTATCTCTAATAGTTTCTGAGATAATCGGGTATCAATGTAGCACTGTTTCGCTGATCGCTACGTTATCGCTACGGTTTTTCATATAAATAAGCTAGTGATAACGTAGCGATCAGCGAAACAGTACAACATTGACACCCGATTATCTCAGAAACTACTAGAGATACAAAAATAAAAAACTAACCTTTTTTGTAGGGAATTTTGTGAGCCTCAATTTTGTGATTAGTATTTTTATGCTACGATTAACCGTTTTTGAGATATTCACGAAAAACCGAAAAAACGTACTTATTTTTCAAGATGGCGGCTAGAGCTCACCTCTGATTCGTCAGGACTTTTTATATAATCTTCACTAGATACCTATAAACAAGTGTGACAAATTTCAAAACTTTCATATATATTTCCTCTGAAAACCATATTTTGACCGGACTACTTGCATACTGTGAACTTTTGTGAAAGATTGGGTTAAACAATAAGATTCCAAATTTGAATTACATCTTCAATGAGTTGAATTTTGGTTGTTGGCTTCTTTTTTTATAGTTCATACGGCACTTTGAACCACAAATTTTCAATCGGGTTTAAATCTGGTGACTGTGGTGGCCAATCAAGGTTCTGAACATATTTTCTTGAAATCACCTTTTCACTACTTTAGCATGATGACAGGGAGCATTGTCTGCTTGAAAAATACAAATGCCGCCATAAAGTCTTCTAGATGATGGTAGCATCTTATTTTCTAATATCCAGATGTATTTCTGAACATTTGCCGTACAATCGACAATATGGAGGTTCTTAACGTCATGTGCACACATGCATCTCCAAACCATGACCTTCACCGGATGCTTAACAATAGTCACTCAGCAACTTGGCTGGATTTCTTGATGCTTCAATCTCCTTACATATTCACTACTCTGATTACCATTAAGGCAAAATTCTGATTCATCACTGAAAAGAACATTTTCCCGTTGCTTGGTTGTCCATGAAACATGCTGTTTTGCCCATGATGTAAAAGAAGGTCTATAATTGGCTGTAACAACTAATACGCAGCTAACGTAATATTTATGTCAAACCCCATATTTTATGTCAAATCTTAAGAACAGGAGCTACAGGAAAAACAAAGACATTTTTGAAATCGCCATTAACTGCCGTATTTAATGACATATAAACGATTAAATAACTAGAAAAATTAGTTAGTTATAAAAAGATTTAAGCTTAAAAATTCACGGTTATTCCAGGTGATGCATTACTTTTGCACACCACCGTAAGAGTTGATCCTATAGTGAAGTGGTTATGCGTCGGGACTCTTCACTAGAGATTATTTACATATACATGTAGGTTATCACTCAATATGCCAAATAAGTTACGGTACATTCTTGTAAGGTGACCATTTGTTGGGACAGGTCGCACTTCGAGTTGTTAATTTTCGCAGGTATGACCGGGAACCAGCCGGCTTGCCGGTCGATTGGTACTTGTCAACTCTACCAAAGCCGTCTGGAAAGCACAAGGCCATGATATTAGAGAGTTGAGTTCCCTCCGTTTGTGACGTCACTCTCAGGTTACACAGTCTGATTCGTCCGTGTCGTGTTTGATGTCATACACGAGAGCATTGGAAACCAATAGGAAGCTTTAGTTTCCGCGTGACGTCATTAAAAGAGGGAACTCATCTCTATAATGTCATGGCCTTGTGTTCTTTAAACGGCCTTGACTCTACCCAGCTCTCTATTTTCCAGATTTAGCGGGACACTACGCTATAATATTTATAGATTACGTCAGTGCTATTTATCTCCCAACAATGTTATCACAGCGCCCTCTGTGCAACCGGTAACTTCCTACTGTCATTTCTGTTATGGGTGACTAATTTTTTTGTCCTGTGTGCTTAGTTCCTGTACAGGAAAATATTACTCTTGCACCCTATAGTATTCTTCTGGCTCTCAAGAAAGTTATAAAAATTTGGTCTCTTTGTTCTGCCATAAAAAAATGCCAGGAAATCATCAGCAAACTATAAATACATAATTTCTCACTTTTTCTGCTCATGATAGGTCCTGCACTTTCGGGTAAAAACGCTTCCCAGTGTTTTGAATAACAGGTTTTTGTAATTAGTTGAAGTTCTGAAGTGAAAATAAGGACAAAAAGAAGCAAAAAAAAAAAACTGGATAATTCACTGATACCCCATTTTTTTGTTCTTTTTATCGCCTTAGCATCATTTTTTTCATTTTCGTTTTAACCTTCAGCACGTTTAGGACAAAAAATATAAATCCTGGATTATATGTGCCTGGTCAATTAAATATCTTAGATGAAGGTTTTCGATGCGCGCAGTAAAAAAGCTTAAAAAATTGCGAACTCGTTTTTTTTCGTCATGCGATGCAGGCGTTCGCAGATAAGTGAATATGATTTAAGTTTATTAGGCTGCTATAGATATTTGCATAGTAAATGAGTTCAGAAACAGAGCATTGCTTGCTCCCTTCTTTACTCGGAAACAAATTATGGTTGACAGTGTTTCTGCAGGGCAGATTATTTAATCCACTTTTAAGTCTCGAATGAAGAACAATACTTGAACATTAAAAACTTCGTGGAAATCCCCTAACCACTAATCAGCCATTTTCGCTTATCCAACAAAGAAGAGAAGGGTCGATAAGGCAGAGCTCACTTAACTTCTGAGTTTAATAATTACGACAAAAGAGAAAGAAATTTATTCACCACTAAAAAATTTTTCAAAAACTAACTCTGCGGTGCGGAACTCAAACGAAATTTAAACAGCATCTTATTCAAAGCGCATTAAGCCGACATTCTTTTTTTAGTTTTTGTGCTTTAAATGATTTCTAAAGTTGCTCCAGAGCATAAAAGAAATTAAAATGTCCATCCATAAAGCTAAGTGAAAATTTTGACATATTAAAAATAGGAGAATATTTTATTGTGAGAATTGATTCTTTGCTTTCTAAAAAATTAATTTTTCTGAAAAGGTGTTGGAACGTCAGCCGAAACCGTTCGGGAAATGCAAATTAGCTTTATTTAAAGTGAGCTTTGTTTTTTTAATTTTTTACAAAAATGGACAATCGCATTTCCCCGATTATCATCGGACACCCTCACTTCTAAATTTTTTTTCATCATACATTCATTAAAGCAAGCCAAATCGTAATTCATCTCGGTAGGTGAAGTTTTCGTCTGAGGCAGTACGCCGTCTGAGATTATGAAAGAAGTGCCTTCAGTTGGTTTGTAGAATTATTTATTTTCAGGTTATCGTCCCTTAAAGCCAGCAATTTCATTTGAACTTAGTGAATTAAATACACCGGACAAAAAATTACGGGATGCGAACTTTATTCCTTAATATGGACCAGCCCCAGCCTAGGGCCATTACATTACCGATGAGCCATTACATTATGACCAGCCCCAGCCTAGGGCCATTACATTACCGATGAGCCATTACATTATGACCAGCCCCAGCCCAAACGGTGGAGCAGATCAAGTTCACAGAGCAGTATATACACAGCCTAAGGACCGGCTTTCGGTTAGTAGAGTGTTCGGAGTCAGAATGGGAAAAGCTGCCGATTTATCGGAGTTTGATAAAGTACAAATTGTGATAGCACGGATTTGAAGAAACTGCTATAGAAGAAAACGAGAGGAATCCGAAAAGGCCCGCTAAATCATCAACCGAAAGGTCACGGGAATGTAGGGAGCGTATCCTGGGGTGTCTGGAACCGTAATGTCAACAGCAGGTCCTCCGTACATTTCGGGTTGGTGGTGATTTAGCGTGAACCCGCTTTTACAAGACGAACCACAAATGCTCGATTGGGTTCATGTCAGGTGAATTTGGAGGCCACAGAAAGTCATCAGCATGTTCCTCGATCCACTCCTTGACGATTCTGGCAGTGGCGCATTATCCTGTTGGTAATGGCCATCACCAGCAGGGAACACAGTTGCCATGAATGAGTGAACTTGGTCCGCAACGATGTTCAGATACCTGACAGCTGTCAGGGATTGTGCTATTGGGATAATGGGACCTAAAGCGTCCCAAGAAAACATCGCTCACATCATAACACCGCCACCGCTATCCTGTTTCCGTCCAATAGTGCATTCAGGTATCATAGCCTCCGTTGGTAATCGGCGTATCCGCGCTCGGGCGGCTACTTGATGCACCAGGAATCTTGATTCGTGAGACCAGGCTACTTTCTCCCAATCATTGAGCATGGGGACCCAGCTGGGACTTCAGCTACGCAAGCCTATGCGCAGAAAGCTGCGATGAACTGTGTGCGTTGACACATTGCCGTGATCACCACTGTTGTAGCTGCCGGTGATTTGTCGCCCTGTGGCCCTGCGGTCGCTGTGAATAATGCACGACAGTCTCCACTCCCCTCTGGCATCAAACCGATGTATATATGTACTGCTTTGTGAACTTCATCTGCTCCACCGTTCGGTCTCCAGGCGCGCTCATTTCTCTAGGCTGGGAGTGGTCATAATGTAATGGCTCATCGGTTTATTAACCCTTCGGTGTACATGTTGTAGACATAAGTAGTCCTGAAATCTGTATCTGCTTGTAATATCAATAAGAATGTTACTGAAGTAAACGAGACTATTACTCGAGTTAGCAGCAGCCAGTTTCATGTACCCTAATGTCATTGACGTAATCAAGATTTCCACATGTTTGGTAACACCACGTACGCATACATGTTATTTGTGTGATAAAGGATTTGTCATGTGCTTGATAGTCGTGCATCCTTCATACACATACCTGTTATTGATATAGAGAAATTTTCTCCATCGTTAGGAATAAACCCATCCCAACCTTCTGCAAGTTATTGAGGTAAGTAAGATGTATCAAGAAAATATTTACCGCCTGGAGAGTTATGTATGTTACAGAATTAATCATGTTTTTGTCCACCTCTTTATTTGAATTGCCCCTTTGATACAAACTCACGCTTTGGTTCATGATACGGAGAACTACGTCAGCTGTCACTATTTCATGGCACTATCTCACTATAGTTCTACGTCCTTAAAATCTTCAGCGAAGGACAGTTGACGTAGCCGTACTTAGTGGGTTGAGGCACAGTTGCTACTGTGCCACTTTGATTTTTTTTTTTTTATATATAAAGTTTTGTCAGAAATAAAACGAATGAAATGTTTCACTGTATTTACTTAAAAGCAACTTATGTACAATTAATACTAACTATGCTGATTATAAATTAGTGTTAGTAGAAGTAGAAGGCGTAGTATCATCATTTTCAGTACTTATTGCTAAAATTGTTTCTGAAGAAATCGTTCTTCAGAAACAATTTTTCAAACTCCTTAGTTGCCTTGTTATAAATTTGGCGATACGTCTCGGGCCTAATGTACTCTTCCTGTTGTTGCTTTTTTTCTCGTCTAGATTCAGAATGCATCGGCGGTGTAAAGGTTTGAGACGTAATACATTCATTATCCAGCGAAGTTGTGAAGACTGGCGATGTATACATTGATATTCCATGCTCTGCGTGAAAATTTTAAAATTTGGATCGGTGACATCAATCTCCATCTGTTCTTCCTGTTCAGACTCAATTTGTTGAGTTGAAGTGGGAGGTTGTGGCTCTAGAGTCGAACTTTTGACGCTCCCTACATTCCCGTGACCTTTCGGTTGATGACTTAGCGGGCCTTTTCGGATTCCTCTCGTTTTCTTCTAGCTGTTTCTTCAACTTTCGTCGGTTATTTTAGCAATTTTTCCTGGATTTCCGCGGCATTTATATATTTTGGTCACTAAATCCACCTTATTTCGGTTTATCACATATGTCCGTTAGCTCTCACCGTCAGCTACGGAATGCGGGGCTGAGATCATCGCTATCATTATCTATTCACTAGTTATCAACCTTAAAATGGCGTAGGGCGAAACAAAATCACGCGAAATTTAGCTGAAGTTTCTAACGCTACTGTATCGAACGGTTAAGGGCTGGAGGGTTGAACTTTGCTTTGTCACAAATGGGATTCCATAAATTATGTAATGATGTATTATTTATTACTCTACGATTATTAGTTTCAAAGATATAAGCGTTCAAAATGTGACATGTTTTCGCTACATCCGTGCTCCCGATGTTACCCAGCGAAGAGAAAGACGCAGTTCCACGTCAAAAACTGAGTTGAATTACCTTTTGTTATTCCAGCGTACTTCGAATATAATACTCTTATGTCAGGATTGTCTGGTAGTTTCTGGCGCGTTGTTGGCCTTTTGACGTTATTGTTCTTTGATATCCCTAAAATGTTTGAAGCATTTTATACTGAAATGCTTAATCTTCGAGGAACGTAAACTGCTGAACTCATGAAAAAAAAAGTCATAGAACATCAGAACTCGTTTTTCGTCATGCGGTCGAATAAATTGTTTCCAGTTTTGTTTTGTTTTTTCATAAAGATTAAAAAAATGAAAAGGGGCAATATATTTTTTTCGCAGAAAACATATTTACATTGAAAAATTGGAATACAGGAGAAATATCTTTTCCAGCTAAAAGTCAATATCTTCGAACACAAACATGACACAGCTCTCACTCCACCTTTGGATTTCTTTGCACAGCAAACAGAGGAAAGAAATGAAAGGAGGTCTTACGTTTAATACTTATGCTTCTTTCCGTTTGTTTTGATGATGGCCACTTACTTAGTAATGTAAGCACCGAAACAAACTTAACTCTTCTGGTGAAATTCCATTGTAGATGGTGATGAAATACTTCTATTGAGGGGGAAGGGGTTGAGTGAACGAACTCCGTGGGGACTGCAAGTAGGCGCTGGTTCCTGAATCAGGGCCGCTAGTTCCATAGAGAGAGGATAGGGCAGTAGGAAAGGGGAGAGGCTCATACTTCATCCGCGATACGTGCCCATCTCGGACGACTAACCGGAAACCAGCGCCTCTGACCACTCAGCCACAGAAAGCGACCTTCTACACGGTCGAGTCACATTATTGTGACCACCAGCTAATATCCAGAGTAATTGCCGTGTGCAGCGCGCAGAGCAGCTAGATAGGCTGGGAGTGACTCAATAAGGTGCTGAAAGGTGTTCACAGGATGTGGAGCCATGCTGACTGCAGTGCATCTGACAGCTGCTGGAGGGCGCGTGGGGGAGGATCCATAGAGCGAACAACCCGATCGAGCAGGCCCCACAGATGCTCAATTGGGTTTAAGTCTGGGGAATTAGGGGTCCAAGTAAGTACTTTGAAGTCTTCATCGTGCTCTTCCAACCACTCTCGGACATTTTTAGTTGTGTGACACGTCGCATTGTCGAGCTGGAAGATTCCATCCATCCACCCCACGGAAGACAATCAACATGTATGCGTGTACGTGGTCTGCAAGAATTGATTCATAACAAATTCGGTCCATAATGCTTTCCACAGGTATGAGTGGACCCAGAGAATGATACGAAAACAATTCCCCAGACCATAACGCTGCCCACCACCAGCTTGTGTTCTTCCAGCAATGGTTGAAGCGTGTTTGTTCTCCGATGTTTCTCGCCTTGTACGCCAACGTCCATCAGTTAGATGAAGCAGAAAACGTGACTCATCGGAGAAGGCAATCCTTTGCCAATCAGCGGAGGTCCAGTTCCGATACTGCCGTGTAAATGTAAGCCTTTTCTGCCGATGAAACTTCATTAGCATACGAGCAGTGACCATCCGTCTGCATCGGAGCCCCATACGCAGCAGGGTTCGCTGAACTGTCGTGTTAGACACACTTCCGGTAGCCCACTGGTTCATTCGGCCAGTCAGTTGCTCCACTGTAGCGTGTCGATCGGCCCTCACGCACCTTCGCAGCCGACGTTCACCTCTCACATCAGTGGCACGTGGTGCTCTGCAGTTTTCACGTCGCTTATTCGCAATGGTGCCATTTCTCCAATCACGATACATTTAATCCACAGCAGCACGCGAAGAGTTCACAAACTGCGCTGTTTCAGAAATACTGCCACCCTTGGCCCGAAATCTGATAAATCGCGCCTTTTATCCATGACAGCAACGAGTGATATGTGTTCAGAATGCAGCACATCTTATATACTCTCCAAGCCAGCTCACGACACTTGCCTTCATTCATTGGCTACGCGCTGTCGACTTCAAAAGTAGGAGGTGGTCACAATAATGTGACTCGACTGTGTATTTATTTGGAAGCATATCCCTACAGATGATATATCTAGTTACAGTAATTGCTATAGTTGTATTTACGGTGATAATTACCAAGTGATATTTACAGTCTTGCAAAACATGCTTTATGAAAAAATTATTACTTACATTAAAAATATCCGGACATTCTTCAAGGGAGTTGTGAAGCCTAACGGAGAATTTTTTCCAGCATTACTTCTGCAAAATGGCACTGCAAATAGTTCACATTTTGTCCTCGGTAAAGGTGGGACACGGAAAATTAACTGGTTTACAATTTGAGTATCATCAATCTCTCCATCCATGATGCCGTACAGGAACTTGAGTTGGAGAGCCTTCCTTCTCGATTGCAGAGAGGTCACCTTGAAGAATGTAAGAAGGTCAGCCGTCGGGATGTCCGCTATATAAACCCCAGTCGATTTGTAAAAATGATGTCTTAGAATATTTTTTTTTTTTTTAACTTTCTTGATTTCATTTACTAGAGTTACAGGGCTAGCGCTCCAAATGTGATCTCCGCATATTCCAGTGAGGATGTTATCGTAGTCTCAATAATGCGAATAAGTGTCTGAGTATTTGAGAAATACTTGGAATGTCGCATGATAAATTCAAGATTTCTGTACGCTGTACATAAAATTCTTTTGATATGACTTTTAAAGCAGAGGCGGTTCCAGCAGGATTTTCGTGAAGGGGGTGGGGCGCAAGTTTTGGGAATAACCGGGGACTTTTCTGATATTTTTCCTCAAAATGAAAAAGTGTTATTAGTATTTCTATAAATTCTCCCAGTTAATTAAAGAAAGTAACATACTTTTAAGTAATACTTTCCTTCACGAAAAATTATTCAATTTGTTATTAAAACATAACAAGTCGAAGCTTTTCCTTTGTCCTGAGGGGAGGGCGCGCGTCAACCACGCCCCCTCTGGATCCGCCCCTGTTTTAAAGTCCGGATTCCACCCCTGTGCTTCATCCGGGTGTCGAACCCCAACCCACTCAGACAGTTTTTTTAGTTTTTTTATTGGAGGTTAAACGACCACCGTGAGCAACTCAATGGGCTATAAGCAGTCTCCCGTCCCTAATTTAGGGTCACTGATTCCAGGGAAGGGACAGAGCCAGTGCCGAAAGACAAACACAACATCCATGCCTCACCGGGATTCGAACCCGGACCCTTTCGGACGAATGATCAGAGGCCATCGCTTAGACCACTGCGCCACCGGGGCGGCCTCCGACAGTTTGGCCGAGTGGGTTGGGGTTCGACACCCGGATGAAGCATAGGTGGTGGTTTTTTGAGTCGGGTTTAACGACCACCTTGAGTAACTCAGTGGGCTATAAGAAGTCGCCCGTGCCGCCCCGGTGGCGCAGTGGTCTAAGCGATGGCCTCTGATCATTCGTCCGAACGGGGTCCGGGTTCGAATCCCGGTGAGGCATGGATGTTGTGTTTTGTTTTACGGCACTGGCTCTCTCCCTTCCCTGGAACCAGTGACCCTAAATTAGGGACGGGCGACTGCTTATAGCCCATTGAGTTGCTCACGGTGGTCGTTAAACCTCCAACCGAAAAAAAAAAAAAAAAAAAGTCGCCCGTCCCTAATTTAGGGCCACTGGCTTCAGGGAACGGAAAGAGCCAGAGCCGTAAGACAAGCACAACATCCATGACTCTCTGGGATTTGAACCAGGACCCATCTCGGACGAATGATCAGAAGCCATCGCTTAGACCACTGCGCCGGTGGTGTGTTTGCCTTATAGCACTAGCTTTCTCCCTCCCCTAGAACTAGTGGCCCTAAATGAAGCAGGGGTGAGTACTGTAGCCCTTCTTTCGGGTTTAATGACCACTATGATTAACTCATTAAAATCCGAAAATAAACGGTACAACGAAATCTTTTTTTTTTTTTACTGGAGGGCTTTTTTTTAAATGATTTATTGGACCTGGTGGTACAGAGACATGACAAACAGGCAGACATAAGCAGAAATTTCAGAGCAACAAGGATACGTCAAACAAGGTTTTTACAGTAAGCTAAATGATCACAGAGAGCCAGGGTTGATCAAGTAACACATTATGAACAAGTACACATCAAACATGGTTTTACAGTATGCTAAATGTACACAGAGAGCCGGTGTTGGACAAGTAACACATTGAGAGCCAGTGCCGAAAGACAAATATCCATGCCTCACAGGGATTCGAACCCGCACCCAACTAAGGCGAATGGTCAGAAGCCAGCGCTTTAGACCACTGCGCCACCGGGGCGTCCAACGAAATCTAATTTTAAAAACATAGTTCATTACGAGTGTAATGACCTGGTGGTGAAGTCTAAATCTGAGGACATTTGAGGACAACAAATCAAAAGTCGATGACAATTTTCGTCCCCAAAGGCGTCAGACGTCTTTGGGGACAGTAAACTAAATTCGAGGACTGTCCTCAAGAATTCGGGACTTCTGGTCATATCAGTGTTACATTTAGAGAATTACAAATTTTGAGCCGGCTAAAACTTGTTGACTGATTATATACATATAATCACAATTTTGTTACTGTATTAATGACAGACCATCGATGGACAGCCGAAATTTTAGATTGGATTCCAAGGGACAGGAAAAGACCCAGAAGAAAACCACATGGAAGATGGGTTGATGAAATTCGAAAGTATGCGGGAGTGACATGGAGGAGACTGGCACAAGACAGACAGTTGTGGAGGAAACTTGGGGAGACCTTCGTCCAGCAGTGGATTGATAATGGTTGACAATGATGATGATGATATTTAAAAATTTTAAATAGAGTACATCCATTTTCTTTTGCTCTTATATCGCAAATGCAAATTCCAAGAAATCTACAAATACAAGTGATTAAAAATGTAAAAATGTTATACCATTGCTTTAATTCAGTAATGGACCACGGATGCCACCATGGGGTGGTATAAAATATTGAGGATGCTAGTAAAGTAAAGCTGTGCTGGAGAAAATCCCACAAAGACAAGAGTGGGAACAATGTCCTCGCCTTACTACATGCGTGTTTCTGATTATTAAGGAATCATTATAGTGTTACCTGAAAACATATGGTGTGTTTTCAGGTAACACACCTGCCATTTGGTTTCAGCCCCTTTAGATTATTTAGAAAATAGTAGAAAAAACAAAACAAAAACTAACTAACCGCTTGGATGCCAGTTTAAGGTGCCCCGATTTTTTTTATTTTTTTTTCACAGAGTGTAAACCACCCATCGCTAGAAATAAAAAACTTTTTATGGGAACAATGTCTAATAATTTGCTATTGTTAAAAATTAGGTATCAAATATTTTGTTGTATTGGAAGCACTAACGTCACGTTAGCTACACTAAGGCTTAACCGTATACATGGAAAGTCGGCATCCAGAAGACTGAAAGAAAGCTGAATGACAGCTTCCAAAAAACACTCACGGACAATGAAATTTGAGCACCACGAAGGAAGCATCGGGTTGAACTAAATTTCTATGGACGTAATGATACAGATAAACGATACACATGACGGCAAAAACAGAGCTGCAGGACAATTACCGAGGGATCTGTGGCACGCAGTCCGGTCATCTTCAATAGCGCGTCGCACCGCCTCGTGCGGCGGTACATGCTGCAAGACGGTCCGGCATCGAGGCGAACAGACGCCTGATGTCGTCCTGCGGCAGACCAGCCCGCACGCGTTGGACGGTGTGCTCCAAATCCAGGATAGTGCGGCACGGCGGATGCCGACGTTTCAACTGGTCCCACACATGCTCGATAGGGAACATGTCCGGGGATCGGGCAGGCCATGGAAGTGTCTGGGTATGACATAGGCAGTCCTGGGCATCCCGTGCTATGTGCGGGCGGGCATTATCCTACTGGTATAGAGCACCTGGAATCCCGGCTAGGAATGGGAGCACATGGGGCCGTAGGATCTCATCCACATATCGTTGACCCGTCAATGATCCACGTACCACTACTAGAGCTGATCGGCTATCGTAGGCAATAGCTCCCCAGACCATAATGCCTGCAGTAGGGGAGGTGTGGCATTCAATGACGAGGTTGGGATTGTGCCGGAGACCCCCACACCCGGACACTATGGTCATTTGTCCCCAAAACGAAGCGGCACTCATCGCTAAACACCACAAGTCCCTCTGGCCTGGCACAACTGCACACAGAGCCGGCGATGTTCCGGTGTTAATGGCAGCACACGTAAGGGACGTTGGGATCGCAGAATTGCTTCCGCGAGGCATCGGGAAATTATTCGTGGGCACACAGGAGCTGCTACATCTGCCTCTATAATACACCGGGTTCCCGTGGGATCCGTTCGTGCCTGTCGCACGATCCGTCGACCATCTCTACCGGTGATCCTCCTGGTCCGTCAGGAGCCACTCTGCTGGGTGGCAGTGCCGTTACATGTCCACTGCTCTCAACACAGTCAAACGGTATGGTCAGAACGATCCACATGGCTGGCTATGCGGCGCGCCGACCACCTTGCGGTTTCCAGCCCAATGATCAGGCCTTTCTCAAACTCCGTAAGTTGCGTAAATCGTCGTCTTTGGCGTCTATCCGGTATTCTTGTCACTCTGTACTCTTGCTTGCGTCGGCCGGTACTTTTCGCTTTCTAGGAGCATCGACTACACGCCGGTTTATAAGGCTGTCAGTTCGTGCTTGCAGATCCACCAGAGGGTGTGCGGTAATGCGCAATCGCACCAAACGTGGATCATTTGCATACCAGCACGCATCTAGCTATTTGCAAAGTTTCGTGATTGCAGCATGGTTTCTTCTAGGTGCGCAAATTTCATTGTCCGTGAGTGTAAGTTGATGTATTGCCGTGCAAACATCTTTACTCTCTGGAATTAGGTTTTTATTGCGGAAGAAGTCTGAGTTGTCAGTGCTTGAAAAATTGCCCCTTCAGCGAGGACAGTTTAATGTTTTGTTGAAGGATGATAGAAATTTCAGATTGAAGTCAATGTGGATTTTTTTTTCTATTATTATAATATTTTCCCTCATTTTCTTAATTTTTTAAATTATTTTCTCCAGATATTGAGCTATAAACGAACATAGTTAGACTAAATATAAAGGTAGATCGCCACAAAACCTACGGGGGGGGGGGCGTTCATGAATTTTCGGGGGCTAAGCACCCCCGAGAAGATGCCTGAATACATTACTGGGTCAGCTTAGCTATAAATGCTGTACCCCACCACACTTCATATGATTAACCTTTGTTGTTCTCAACGTCCCAAACTTTCGCAGAATTCAATCAAAGGGATTTATTAGACATCTTTGCAGAGCATCAACGTTTAGAGCATATATCAGTTATGTCTACCGACTGAGTTACTTAATTTTAGTTTATGCTTCTTATTAAGTTAGACATCAAATGTGATATTTGAAAGTACTGTTTTAATGGAACGCCGCGCATATAATTTTCTTATTAGTCCTTAGATGAGTTCATGTTGAAGACACCAGCAAAGGTGATATTCCACCAGCCATTACAGCAGTGTTGTTTACAGTCCTTCTTTTTCCTCTCCCTGGCTTTAGAAGTTGACCAACCTCCATGAGCAAGATCATTCAGGAGGAGCCGCCTCTAATGGTTTCTGGAAAGATAATGCTCCTGACTTCGGAGAAGACAACTGCCTTAAAATGCGAAAAAGAATCCCTCAGTATGGCTCGCTCAATTCCGATTGCTTAGTTTAGTTTTAGACTGTCAGTTTTTATGGTCAGCGCTGTGTTCCGTCAATTCGTCGCCTGCTTCAATTCGTTGCATTTCCAACTCTAAATTACAAGCGGAGCACAAGAGTTAAGACATGTTACCCTCCATGCCTCTGTTAAACTGTATGTCTTTTAGCTAAGTAAGAACCCAACGAAATCGACTTGAAAAAATAAAATAATTGTGACGAACGTTGTATTATTTTAATATAAAAAATAACGCTGATTAAGAAAGCTCAGTATCAGGTGTTATTTTTACCATTTCATGACCTCCGC
This sequence comes from Macrothele yani, assembly GCA_039090855.1. Lineage (NCBI taxonomy): Eukaryota > Metazoa > Arthropoda > Arachnida > Araneae > Macrothelidae > Macrothele > Macrothele yani. The sequence continues at coordinate 126,547,687 of CM076996.1, forward strand.
ACGCGCCGTCGTTTACCTGCGGTTGCTCCGATTTGCATAAAAGCGTGCTGGTCATAATATTTTAGATCCTCGGTGCATTTCTATGGATGGGACACACATTGCGCCATGGAGACCTGATTCTGAAAGTTTGGGAAGGGAAAATTCAAGGCAAGAGAGGAAGAGAACGGCCAAGGAATAGTTTTGTGACACAGTTACTCCAAGACTCCAATTCACCCTAAAAGTGTACTACTGTGGAAGGCCGGAGAGCCTTATCACATCTCGTCGTGGAACGCAAGAACGGTATCCATCCGCGTTAATGTGCTCTTCTACTGTTTCCCTGTTGATTCCCCCTCACCCACCCACACATCTCACAAGCAGTGGGGATTGTGAGTGGGGGTCTGGTGGAGGCCGAACTGCTTCTCATAATGCCTGTTTAAGTAACGCACCAGGGCCGCGGGTGGCCTAGTGGGCAACGTTCGTGACTACCGCGGAAAGGACCTCAGGTTCGATCCCAGACAGGTACAAACGCTCGATCCGCTAAATATCCGCCGTGCGTCGGATGGGCACGTTAAGACGTCGGACTCCGGGTACTGGCTCCCCGGTAATAAATAAGGGCGTCTTCCTCCCCCTTTCTACTTCGTTTCCGTGTGACTTTCCTATCGGGCACTCTACCCCAAATCTCCTAGCTTCCTATTTCTAAGGGTTGTTTAAGACCTGGGGTCAGACACTCCCTTCCTAAAATCCTCTGCATATGATCATATATATATGATATAAGTAACACACACTTCGAGTTTCCCCGATTGTCATTTATTGCCTCTGTGTTGTTGATGTTGGAAAAGGTCTTCCACCCCTTCCCCTGTCCGAGTTGTATCCCAAGTGGGCAGAAACAGCTGAAAGTGCGAAGCTCTTGATTCAGCAACTTCTCAGAGCAAATTTATTTTTAAAAACGCTCTTAACTTCTAGAATTTTTTTTTTTAAGATAGCAATTTTGTCTGATAAACTGTTGAGCAAACAAAAATGGATTCTAAGCAATAATTCCAATGCTTTTCGCTCTAAACGCTAGGGACTATTTTTCGCAGCGGAGGGATCTCTTTCGTACCCTTCATAGTGGTTCACTCTTAGGTTGACTCGGAGTATAGGACATACCATGACTTGAAGAGAACGGCGGAGAATAGAGAGGAATAGAGAGACAGTGAGGGGCGTCTACTTCACCAAATCATTGAAGGGGCAGGCGTGAAGAGATGGGAGGGGCTTCCATTGTCAGGAGGAAACTGAAAACATGAAGGGGGGGGGGACATAAATTACGAGATTCGATGTATATTTTAAAACGCGACTGTAATTGCTTATCAGCAAATGAACGAGGAAAGATAAATATTTTTGTAGAATATTAATATTTTATAAAACGAAATTCAGCATGTGATTTTACAAAATCATCCAGAGAGATTTTATTTCCGAAAGTTTATGAAAAAAATGAGATATTAGCTGGGCTACTTGAAAAAAGAACTCAAAAAATAAATACATAAATAAAAAAGGCGCTAGAGATTATACGTTTCTGTATTTTTATTTATTTTATTTTTGATAATTGTTTTAAACATTTACCATATTTCACGAGAATATGTCAAACACAATACGGGGCTGGCAATCCAGTTTCTTATCAAATGAACAATGCTGAATATGGAAAAAAGTTTACTTACTTTGTTATTAATTTTTTGGAAATAAATCGCTTTGACCTCATAAGGTGGAGGTTGGTCCACCTTATGAGGGTAAAACAATTATTTAATTAAACCGGACAAAAAATATTGAGTGGGCATTGCCCCCACCCCCCAATAAAATTATTGGAGGGAAAAGATTCACCTTGCTTCGCCATAGTCGGCTATGGAGACATGACATATACTGAACAACCAGTCAACCAGTCTTGGACTGAATAACCAAGAAGAAGGGGTGCATTTCTTTAAATTGTAAGGGGTCGTTTTACATTAAGTGTCTTTTTCCCGTTTTGGTCAAAACAGCATTTCATTCTTCTACATTAAAGGTTAATTTAGTTTTGGGTATCATTTGCAATGATGTACACAGTGCGTCAAAGAATTTTTAAGACGGGCGCTAGATTTCAGCCTACGGTGGCGCCACCAGTGTAATCGCGAATGCGTTATAAACCGTGACCATCTGCTTGCTTTCTGCCAAAAGTACTGCGCAGTTGTTAAAGTAACTCAAACAAAACGGTGTTCATTAGGGAAGTAATTTTTTTTCATGTTGAATTATTAAGATGGAACAAAGGGCTGTTATTAAATTTTACGCAAAACTTGGTAAAAGTGCCTCGGAAACATACCAAATGATGAAACAAGTTTACGGTGAGTTTTGTTTAAGTAGATCAAATGTTTTCCTGTGGCACAAACGTTTTTTGGATGGAAAAGATACGCTAGAAGATGAAAAGCATACCGGAAGACCAAGTTCATCTAGGACACCTGAGATTATTGAAAAAGTGCGTGGTTTCGTGGCAAACAATCGATGTGCGTCACTAAGAATGATGGAAGAGTCTTTAAACATCAACAAAGAAACGATTCGAACCATCCTGCATGGAGATTTGGGCAAAACAAAAGTATGTGCTAAATTTGTTCCACACACGTTAACCAATGAACAAAAATCAAGGAGAAGTGCACATTGCAGAGACATCATTTCAGCCGCTGAAAATGATCGAAACTTCTTAAAATCGATTGTTACAGTTGATGAAACATGGTGTTTTCAATATGATCCTAAAACAAAGCGACAAAGTGCGGACTGGAAGTCAAAAAACTCACCACAAGCCAAAAAAACAAGAAACGTTCCATCGAAAATCAAAACAATGCTCATTACATTCTTCGATAGTAAGGGTACAAAGAATTTGTTCCAAGTGGACAAACAATTACTGGTGAGTTTTATTTAAATGTTTTGAGGCGTTTGATGGGCAGAATTCGTCGCATTCGTCCAGAATATCGGGATGAAAACACTTGGTGTTTGTTGCACGATAATGCACCCAGTCACACCTCACTTCTTGTTCGTAGATTTTTGGCAAAAAATAACGTCTGTGTGTTGAATCATCCACCGTATTCGCCTGATTTAGCATCCTGTGACTTTTCTTTGTTCCCAAAACTTAAAATGACGTTAAATGGGTGTTATTGTGATGATATTTCGACCATACAAACCGCTTCGACGCGTGCTTTGGAGGCAATTCCGCAAAGTGAACTGGAACAGGCATTCGAATCATTATTAAATCGCTGTAACCAGTGTATTGAAGCCGGAGGGACTTATTTTGAATAACAAACCAAAACAAATTATAATTTCTTGTTTCTAATTCATTTTACACACCCAGTCTTAAAAATTATTTGCCACACTGTGTATGAGCTTCAATTTTTCTAATAAACTGAGATAGTTTCCAGTACTAAGAAACAAAGAATTTCTTATACTGAATTTCGGAAGTCTAAGCATCTGTTTTAGATTTAAATTTATAGACTCTCCAATACAGGAAACAGTTCAATATTACCTTCGCTGGTCTTAAATCTCTCCCACGTTGAATTATAAACTTTTAATGCTACATGGCACCAAACGGAATGAAATAATTATGTACTGATCTGCATTTCTCCGCAGAGGATGGGCTTCCTCCATGAAATATTGATTGAAACTCTGATCTCATTATAAATACTGCTATGATCTAATTTGCCTTGCAAGGAGACTTAGTGGAATATCTTTTCGTGTACATAGCATACATCAACTGAAAGATTAAGACTATCTTTTAAACACCAAAAATTTGTCGCCACTCTAGTTTCCAGTAACATGCATCTTTCAGAAAGATGAGACGTAAAAGCGGCATTTCAGAGCAAATGTACCGCAGTTCAAGAAAATCACGTTTAAATTTCTCTGTGCAGTTTCCATTATGTCACTTATGGTTCTGAACAAATTCTGTTTAACAATGGATTTTAAGTCAAATAAATTAATGAATTATTGTGTCATTCACAGCTCACATTTTCAACAGAATGTCGCGATGCATTTAATTATTCTCCCTTTCTGTTAAGACTGGATGAAATCGGATGTAAAACTGTTAAAAGAAATACATCAGTTTTTTCCTTTAAAAAATATTTTTTGATCTACACAGTCGTGTTACATTATTGTGAACACCGCCTACTTTTCACGTCAACAGCGCGTAGCCATTGAAAGAAGGCCCGTGTCGTGAGCTGGTTTGGAAGGTATATAAGGTGTGGTGCAGGCATTCTGAAAACATATCTTTCGTTGCTGTCATGGATAAAAGGAGCGATTTACCAGATTTGCAAAAAAAGAGATGATAATCGGCTTTCGGGCCAAAGGTGGCAATATCTGTGGTTAAAGTGTATCGTGATTGGAGAAACGGCACTATTGCGAATAAGCGACGTGGAAACTGCGGAGCACCACCTGCCATTGATGTGAGAGGTGAACGTCGGCTGCGAAGATGCGTGAGGGCCGATCGACACGCTACAGTGGAGCAACTCACTGGCCGAATGAACCAGGGGCTATCGGAAGCGTATCTAAAATGACAGTTCAGCAAACCCTGCTGCGTATGGGGCTCCGATGCAGACGGATGGTCACTGCACCTATGCTAACGAAGGTTCATCGGCAGAAAAGGCTTATATTCGCATGACAGTATCGGAATTGGACCTCCGCTGATTGGCAAAGGATTGCCTTCTCCGATGAGTCATGTTTTCTGCTTCATCGAACAGATGGACGTTGGCTCATAAGGCAAGAAATCTCGGTTAACAAACTCTCTTCAACCATTGCTGGAAGAACAGAAGCAGCGTTATGGTCTGGGGAATGTTTTCGTGGCATTCTCTGGGTCCACTCATACCTGTGGAAGGCACTATGAACCGAATTCGTTATGCATGCATGCTAATTGTCTTCTCTGGGGCGGATGGGATCCTCCAGCACGACAGTGCGACGTGTCACACAGTTAGAAAGTCCGAGAGTATCTGGAAGATCACGATGAAGACTTCAAAGTACTTCCCTGGCCCCCTAATTCCCCAGACTGCAACCCAATTAAGCATCTGCGGGACCACCTCGATCGTGTTGTTCACTCTATGAATCCTCCACCAAGAACCCTCCAGTAGCTGTCAGACGCACTGCAGTCAGCATGACTCCACATACCTGTGAAAACCTTAATGAGTCAGTCCCAGCCTGTTTAGCTGCTGTCTGCGCTGCGCACGTCTGTGGCTCTTCATATCAGCTAGTGGTCACAATAATGTGACTCGACCGTGTACATCAGTTTTTTTCGTTTTAAAAATATTTTGATATATATATTTTTGCCGAAAAAATTAAATGTTTCTACTAGCATCAAGTTGAAACACATGGAATAATTAATAAAGAAGTAAAGCAAGCTGTTGTTTCGAAGCAGCATAACCACAGCAATTAGAAAATTTTATCATCCTGGAAAAGAAATCGAACCCGCATTTCCCGATTTGCGGGTTCGATTCCCGGTCCAGGACGATACATTTTTCAAATTGCTGTGGGTTTTTTTACATGAAAAGAGCAGCTTGATTTATCTCTGTTTTTACTAATATTTTTTTCTTTTCCTCCGTTCTTCACTTTTAACACGGGATCTCTTCTTCAAGAAAAGATATTCGGAAAGTTCATTTTCTTTGTGAAAACACAAATTTGTCTGTGACGTAGATCGAACTCGCGCCCCCTCACTCCGGAGTAAGTTGCTCTCCCAACTAAGCAACACGAACGGAGTGTATCGCTGTAGATTTGTCGTCTTGACACGTGCTTTACCTCTGTAGTACGTCACATCATCTCCCTCTTATTTTATTTTATTTTTGAAGCGAAGAACGAATTTTTTAATTAATTCTAGGCGATGTGTGGGAGAAACATCACACATTTTTCGAAGAACCCAACAGCCAGGACATCCATTTTTTTTTTCGGTTGGAGGTTTAACAACCACCGTGAGCAACTCAATGGGCTATAAGCAGGGGCCATTCAAACCAATGGGCCATTCAAAACGATGGAGATATGGGTGTCAACATATGCAGACAATATCTTGTGCGTTTCTTCTGTTAATCTGTTCATTATGATGACAATGGCAAGGAAAACTCACACTCAGAAATTATTTAAAATTGCATCAAAGTAGAACTTTTATACTATTTTTTTTAGGGTTTAACGACCCCGGAGAGCCACTCGATGGGCTATGAGCAGTCACTCGTCACTAATTTAGGGACACTGACTCCAGGGAAGGAAGAGAGCCAATGCCGTAAGAGAAATACAACATCAATGTCTCACCAACATCGCGGATGAATGGCCAGCGCTTACACCACTCCGAGACGGCTATTCCATCCTTGAGTAACAAATATTGTGAAAAAAAAAATAATACACATTATAACGTACACGTTTGTCCGGGTCCCCTCACTCCGGAGTAAGTCGCTCTCCCAACTGAGCTACGCGGACATGTGCTTTCACAGCTATCTGCCTTTATCTCATGTGCGTCCTGCGGTGCAGGCACGTCACAACATTGGCTCCAACTGTCAAGAAAAATACCTTCGGTGACAATGAAATATCTATTCTAAAAAATACGAGGTATGGATGGCTTTACCTGAAAATCGTTGTAAATAAATGCTGACGTATGTGTCAGAAATGAATTATTTTATTTCCTAAAAACTTCTATAACACGATCAATAAATAAAAGTTCCATAACTTTAATCAATTTATTATAAAATAATTTCTAGTTGGATATTCATAAAACAACGAGTCGCGGCATGGAGTTTTTTTTTTTTTTTTTTTTTATTGGAGTTTTAACGACCACCGCGAGCAACTCAATGGGCTATAAGCAGTCGCCCGTCCCTAATTAAAGGTCACTGGTTCCAGGGAAGGGAGAGAGCCAGTGCCGTAAGACAAACACAACATTCATGCCTCACCGGGATTCGAACCCGGAACCCTTTCGGACGAATGATCAGAGGCCATCGCTTAGACCATTGCGCCACCGGGGCGGAAGCATGGAGTTGCAAAGGTTTTAGATAGTGTCACGGGTTTTAAAACTAGAAATCTTTAGCACCGCATTGATGCATTTGTCGCAGGTGTTTTTTAGCGGTGTTCGAAAAGTTCCCGAATTCTAATTTGAACAATTTTTATTCGCATTATATAGATACATAAAGTTTACTTACAGCTGTGATACATCTTCCATCGACTTTTGAGCAACTGATGTTGACCTAAAGAAGGTGCTGGAAATGACCTGCGTGTTGCTGGAGGCAAATATCCACGCAGCGGCTCATGTTTTTCGTAACGCATTTCAGCATAGATGGCGCGTGATTTCCGCTATAACCTGAATAATATGTAACGTATATTCTATTTTAACTTTCCTTTTGAGTTTCTTTTTCTATGTAAATTTGAGTTGGTTCTCTTAGACATTTTCAAACCTTAACGTTATGTATTTTCCCTCAAACGAGAACGATGTTGGCAACACTGAGGTCGGAACGAGTGACGCATGTGTGGCCGGATAAGAACGATAGATAAAACGGCAGTGCAGCGGTTGTTTAAGGGAATTGGGCACTCTAGCCCAAATCTCCTAGCTTCCTATTTCTGTGGGTTGTTTAAGACCTGGGGTCAGACACTCCCTTCCTGAAATCCTCTACATATGATCTGATCTGATTTGTTTAAGGGGATTGATGTTATTGATGATAGACGTGCTGTTATTCTGCGGTTCGATGTCAAATCACTGATACTGTATTGAGTACGCCAATAAAGCGAATGTGAGTGGGGAGTACAAACCATGCAGGCAAAATAAACGTATTTGTAAGTACTACAATTGACCTCTGTCTTGTAATGCGTATGGATGCCTTCTAATATTACATTGACTTTAGCATACATAACATAATTACTGACGTAAGGACTATGTTACAGCGGAAGGACAAATTACGTTACAAATGTTTGTTTTCAAGGACTGCAGGTCATGCGGGTTGTTTGCATAAACACGATCCTTTAAATATCACCACAGCAAAATAATAAATTATTCTGAAAAGAAAACATTGTTCAATAAGCCCTTGTTGTATCGAGTAAATTTACGAAACCAACGGCAATACAGCAGGCGCTTATGCGCATCAGGTGCCTTCAGTTCTTGGACAACTTTCGCTTTGTATGCATGAATCTGCAACCTTTTAGTCGCTTTCTGTACTGAGCTATAAGAAAGTTTCACTTGCTGCGATAAGCGTCGAAGCGATCTTGTAGGTGACTGTTGCAAACGTTTTTCAACATCGTTTATCACTTCCGGCGTTAACACACTTGGACGGCCATATCTAGGCATATCATCAACACTTCCAGTTTTCCGAAATCGTACGAGCGAACTGTGTATCGTTAATCTACTTACCACAGTATGCTGCAGAATTTTTTTCCTGAACTCTTCTATGCACTGTTTGTGAGACTGCGTTTGCAAATAAGCTTCAAGTAAACAAATTCTCTGCTCCCTCGTCAAACCCATGTCTCTGTGCAAATCGACGCTAAAGTGGGCAAATTGCCCCACACATGGAACCGGTTATTCGTTTCTGGCACTCTGCCAATTTCCTTCAGGCTTTCGACAAGCGCAGTATTTGATCTCAACGAGTTGTTGCCTTATGTTGCCACATCAATTGGTTGAACTTTTGCTTAGAGCATACGCAATATATATTTTTTTTAATTCAGGGGTCGGGAACTTTACGATTACTCTGTATATTCGAGGATATGGCTGGCCACTGATCGGATGTAGACATCACGTAGGCATTATCCGGTGATTGTAGAGGTACGTTATCAAGAATTATCATGGTGAAAAATGGCGGTAAGTGACTCTTCGTGTACGAGAGCCATCAACGACGTGTTGCCCAGCAATCATACCGCTCGCGACAAATACCAGAGACATGATACGTATTATGCCGCTATCATCGAGCCCAGAACAAAACCTGGACTCATTGCTGAAGACGACGCGATGTCATAATTCATTCCACGCTGCTCGAGACCGGCACCTGTCAGTGAGTAGATGACACTACCTGGGAGCCAATGGATGACGTATATGCAGTCTTGTCTCTATAAATGGTTAGAGAATTGTGTCATGTAGTAACTCATGTCTGACATTATTGCTCTGTTATGGTCCTTAGCTTCGAGGATGGTGAGTCGTATACCTATCGGCCTTCCCGAGTGCTCACCTTCTGTGCACACAATATCCGTCCTAAAGAGTTTGTGTGCTTTTTCGTGCCCATTGTTGTTATTATTCTTCGATTGTCCTGTTATTGTGGCGATTGTGTGAAGTAATACTAGGACTTCGTCACCCAGACTCATTAATTTCCGTACTTGACCACAAGCATTCATCTGGTGTAACGTACCAGGAGATGTGACGTACCTGCCAGAAGGACGCACACGACATAAAGACAGATAGGAATCAGAATAAAACGTCCGCGTAGCTCAATTGGTAGAGCAACTTATTCCGGAATGAGTGCACCCGGGTTCGAATCCTGGCGCGGATAAAAATGACGGAGAAATTTACTTCGTTATAATGGCGCCTGAACTATCCGGATGACCCGACCGTTCACAATCTCGCAATGGTGTGATGTCATTTCCACACCGCGAGATAGGAAAAATAAGAGCAGCACTTCGAAAAAAAAAAAAATAAAAAAAAAATAAGGGGGAGATGATGTAACGTACCAAGAGATGTGACGTACCTGCCAGAAGGACGCACACGACATAAAGGCAGATAGGAATCAGAATAAAATGTCCGCGTAGCTCAATTGGTAGAGCAACTTATTCCAGAATGAGTGCACCCGGGTTCGAATCCTGGCGCGGATAAAAATGACGGAGAAATTTACTTCGTTATAATGGCGCCCGAACTATCCGGATGACCCGACCGTTCACAATCTCGCAATGGTGTGATGTTATTTCCACACCGCGAGATAGGAAAAATAAGAGCAGCACTTCGAAAAAAAAAAAAAAAAAAAAAAAAAAAAAATAAGGGGGAGATGATGTAACGTACCAAGAGATGTGACGTACCTGCCAGAAGGACGCACACGACATAAAGGCAAATAGGAATCAGAATAAAATGTCCGCGTAGCTCAATTGGTAGAGCAACTTATTCCGGAATGAGGGGACCCGGGTTCGAATCCTGGCGCGGATAAAAATGACGGAGAACTTTACTTCGTTATACTGGCGATACTGTATGTTTGGCGAGGGTGTGATCATGGTGTTCCACAATGGATATCGCTACTGCAGGTCTTATTCAGTGTAATTCCGCAAGCATGTAATTTTCAAAAACTCGTTGAACTGATATTCGTGAAACAATGTCTATCTATATAATGTTTGTAGACTCCAACTGATTGTGGTGTAATAGGATCATATGCATGTCTCTCCATTCTACACTTACATGTGGAACTGTATGCTAATCGGATCTTAGAGTTTGTATGCGGCAATTTTAGTATCACAGTAGGTAAAAGAAAACTTTTGGTAAGTGTTTACATTTATCCGACGCAAATATGTTTTCCAATATGCCTTCTACAGGGAATTCAGCCACGTAACTGGAAAACTGTGCTCCCTTGAAATTTTGGAAGAACGAGAATATAGAAAACTTTGGTTATGTTCATCGGCTACAAAAGAGAATGCTATTATTTTTTTACTTTGCCTTACTGCAGGGCCCGACTTAGGTCAGTCGAGGCTCTGTGCACATCCTATGTCTGGGGCCCCCTCGATTAAAATTTTCAGTCAAACAGTCGAAAAGAATATTTACTAGTAAACATCGTTTTTTTTGCCAGAAGTTTTTCTAGCTGTAAAAACGTTAAAACACATCCCACATGCTAATCAACTTTATAGCCAATGTGGCTTGCAATAGAGGAGCATTCATACCACTTGTACTTCCCCGCAGAGCTTACAGCTGTAACATTAGTTACTCCGGAATTCTTTTTTTTTTTTTTTTTTTTTATAGTGTCATTTACGGAAACAAATAACTATCCTCCCAGATATAATTTAAAACACCTAGTTTACCATAAATTTAATGGAAATGATGAACCAATGGTAATTTAAGCTGTAAGAAGTAATCCCTCACAAAGTCTTACAGCTGACCACACACATTGTGCGATAAATTATTCCAACACTCCTGTGACGTATATTCTAAATTAACTTTCCTTTTTAGTTTCTTTCCCTATGTAAATCTTGAGTTTATTCTCAGTTATACTTCACTCTTAACGTAATATCTTTTCTCTCAAACGAATACTGTTGGCAACATAATTGAGTTTGAATCAACGTGACGTATGCCTGGTTTGATAAGAACGAGAGATATAAACTGCGAGTAAACTGTTGCTGAGGAGCGTTCTGAAAAGAGCGTTGCTTGAAAAGCGTTGTGAAAAGAGCGTTGTGTTAAGAGCTGTGTGGTGTGTGGAGCGTTTAATGCAATATGCTATGCTATGTTACGATGTGTTGGCTACATCCTGAATAAAGCATATTTTCCGTAAGTTTGACTTCTGTTGTTTACATGTTTCGTCTGGCCGTTAAGGTTTAATTTAGGAACTATTTCATCTCATGGTTATGTTTTTAAAATAACGTAGAAGTACGAAAAGACTTCTACGTCATACTCCATGTAAATTATTACAACAGTCTTTAAATAAAGTAGTGTGAATTAAACTTTTTTTGTATTTTTATTTATGTAAAAATAAACACTACATAATTATCAATATTGATTCACAATTTTTGTTCTCACAAGACTGATATTAATAATAAAAAGTTTTGTTAGTAAATTCTACATGTTTGCTGAAATGCTTTTCATGTATAACATACCGTATTTCTCCGAATATAGGCTGTTCCCATTGCATTTTGATTGTTACAAATAAGGGGGAGATTAAGATGTTACACTGGCCGATCACATCTCAGCGCAACGCTTGAGCTTTATTATACGAAATATTAATAATTTGGTTTCCAAAATCTCATCCTAAATTTTGAAACCGAACCGTTTAATAATTTCGCGCTACAACGGAAAATATATTTTGGTTCTGAAAATTTATACTGTTAAGTTAGTTTGGAGGCCCCTCCAAATTCTGAGTCTCTGTGCACGTGCACCGCGTGCGCGTGCAGAAATCAGGCCCTGCCTTACTGAATGAGAGATGTGAAAATACGTGCTAGTGTACACATGTGGAGTAAAAGTGGAATTCCCGGAAAATATTGAAAACGTATCAAAATTCTTATGCATGCTTGCATGTTGTATGTAGACCATGCAAAAAAGTTAGCCCGTTCATCCTGTAGAACGAACGATATCGTGAAAAACATTATATTTATGCGCTATATATACATCTATGCTTTTACAAGAAATGAAGATTTATCGATTGATGGAGAAAAGCTGGAAATAATCGATACCTACGTTTATCTTGGACAGCAGACATCAAGTGAGAGTCACATGATGAAGAAATTAATCGGCGTATAAAACTTGCCTGGAGAGCTTTTGGAAGAAACAGTGTAATTTTCAAGAGCAATATGCCATTATGTCTTAAAAGGAAAGTGTTTGATCAATGCATCTTTCCAGTGCTTACGTATGGTGCAGAGACGTGGACCTTAACTAAAAGAGACATACAAAGGCTGCAGACAACTGAAAGAAGCCTGGATAGGTGCATGCTTGGTGTAACCAGGAGAGATAAGAAGATGAACTCGTGGATCAGAAAAATGACAATAGTGGAAGGCATCATGATGAGAGTATAATCCCTGAAGTGGCAATGGTATTGGTATTGGTAACTGTGGGCACCATAGTGGTACCCAGTTTATTGCTATAACGAAATACAGACATAGGAGATTCATTAAAAGCCGCAGTACAGAAAACAACAGTGCGGAAAGTCAGTATATCCACGATGCAGCACAACGTTACACAGAAAGGAAATGTATATGCACACGAACAATGAATGGTCTAACGGCATGTCAAACACTATAACACATGTGCACAAATGCATGAAATGTACTATGCTATGTGTAACGTACCAGGAGATGTGACGTACCTGCCAGAAGGACGCACACGACATAAAGGCAGATAGGAATCAGAATAAACGTCCGCGTAGCTCAATTGGTAGCGCAACTTATTCCGGAATGAGGGGATCCGGGTTCGAATCCTGGCGCGGATAAAAATGACGGAGAAATTTACTTCGTTATAATGGCGCCCGAACTATCCGGATGATCCGACCGTTCAAAATCTCGCATTGGTGTGATGTTCTTTTTTTTTTTTTTTTTTTTTTTTTTTGATTGGAGTTTTAACGACCACCGTGAGCAACTCAATGGGCTATAAGCAGTCGCCCGTCCCTAATTTAGGGTCACTGGTTCCAGGGAAGGGAGAGAGCCAGTGCCGTAAGACAAACACAACATCCATGCCTAACCGGGATTCGAACCCGGACCCCTTACGGACGAATGATCAGAGGCCAGCGCCTTAGACCACTGCGCCACCGGGGCGGCATGTTCTTTCCACACCGCGAGATAGGAAAAATAAGAGAATCCCTTCTCCAGCACTTCGAAAAAAAAATAAAAAACAAAATATGGGGGAGATGATGTAACGTACCAGGAGATGTGACGTACCTGCCAGAAGGACGCACACGACATAAAGGCAGATAGGAATCAGAATAAAACGTCCGCGTAGCTCAGTTGGTAGAGTGACTTATTCCGGAATGAGGGGATCCGGGTTCGAATCCTGGCGTGGACAGAAATGACGGAGAAATTTACTTCGTTATATATGATAAAACAACCGAACGGAACTGAAATGTGGTTAGAGCGCAAAACAACATTGAGTACCTCAGCAACTTTATAAAAATAACAAGGTAACAAACGTACCACTATAATAATCCGCGATAGAGGAAAGCACTAACACAGCAAACACTCACAATTATGGGTAATTTAAAAAACAGGCACAAATTCAGGAAACAACAGATAAGATACTGAGATAATGAGGAGATCACACAAGTAACGAGACCGATTAGTTGTGAAAACACAGCAAAAACACGCAATTATCGTAACTTTAAAATAAAGCAAATTTACAATACATTGAATAAAGCAAATTTACACACAAATAAAGCAAATTTACAGTACATTACTTGTGAATCACAATGAAAACATCAGAATCAACATGCACTAAGTCTGCAAAACCAGGGCATCTGCGAACGGGTTCGCAAATCCCCTAGCATTGAGAGAACAAAAAGTAATCGGTGTGAGGAAGAGAGCTAAAGGTCATTGGTAAAAGGATAGAAGGTATCACATATATGCTTCTCAACGAGCTCCTTCAAGGAGGCGAGACGGCGCGTGTAACGTCTCAAAAAAGGCTGATACCGAGGATCGGTGGCACACAGAGATTTAAAAAGTGACACATAAGCTTCGAATTGCGTTACCGCTGCATACAGGTCCAGATCAGGTGAGTGAAGGAGTTCTTCAGATCTAACAATCGTACGTGCAGGTTGAAAAAGACGTAAAAGTTGCTGTCTGGACAGTGGTCCAGGAACTGGAGGAAACGTATCAACGGCCTGTAGAACCTCAGCATCAGAGAGAGGATTGACAGGACCTGAGCGGAGAAGCATACTGTTTGAAGAATCATCAGGTGGAGAAACACCGGAACCGGAAACCTCGGGAACACTAGATGTATCCTCAGAATGTGGCACAGAAAGTTGTTTTAACTTTTTCTGTTTTACAGCGCCTTTGGAAGTTCCAATCGCCGCCCCGGTGGCGTAGTGGTCTAAGCGATGGCCTCTGATCATTCGTCCGAACGGGGTTCGGGTTCGAATCCCGGTGAGGCATGGATGTTGTGTTTGTCTTACGGCACTGGCTCTTTCCCTTCCCTGGAACCAGTGACCCTAAATTAGGGACGGGCGACTGCTTATAGCCCATTGAGTGGCTCACGGTGGTCGTTAAACCTCCAACCAAAAAAAAAAAAAGTTCCAATCCGCTTCGAAGAAGAAGCTGAGGCGGATGTTTCCATTAGTGGAACAGGCTCACCTCCCAAGTCAGGAAACGACCGTCGCCGAAGAAGCACTACGTAGCTGAGCTGCCTTAGTGGAGACTGGTACAACAGCCGAGGCTTCAGGAAGATGTTGCAGCAAGGGTATGGTAGACAAGGTTGTAAATGGAGATCCGATATCCGAGAGGCTAGGAGAAGAGCCAGACGGCCGATCTGCCAAACCACCACTCAACACACCCGGATCGGAACACTCCGCTGTAGATACATCTGTAGTCGAAGACAACTCTGTCAATCTTGAAGGTGGATGCCCAATCGTACGGGTCGGGGGAGGAGTAAAGGCAGCATTGTCCGTGACGGAAATGTTCGCCTGACGGAGAAACGAAGAATTCGCGTCAGGCAAACTACCGGTAGTGGGGATAGTAGAAAGACCAATGTGGTCAGCAGTGGGATGCGAACTTGATGAACGTCCACGTCGAACGCGGTCACAGGAGGCAGTGGTGTGATTCTGTGTTAAACAGTGTGTACAATAGTGAGCAGTGAAAATCTTGAAACTGTACGTTCGTGCGCCAATTTCAACAGTAGCTTCTGTAGGGCAATCCGCCAAGGCTTTCTCGGTGGGAAAGACGACCAATAACTGACGGCGAGGTCCGGTAGCATGTGCAAATCCAGTTCCGCGGGGAGCGTCAGAGAGGCGACGGACCTTGCCAACAATTTTACAAACATGACTGACAAGGAGAGGAAGTGCAGTATCAGGCACTTCCTGTGGAACAGGATAGAACGTGATGTTCACCGGTTGCTTGGAAAGAGGCGACGGGATGAGATGGTTTGTCCCAATCGAAAGTCCGTTTACAAGAAAAAAGTCAGCATCCTCCTTGTGATTGAACTGTACCGAAATACCCCGAGGAGTACGGGAAATTCCTGCAATGGACGCAGACGACACATGTCCAGAGAGGGCTTCCATGTAGCGTGGCAATGGAGTATTTGGTAAAGCATGAAAGAGCACACCTCTATCCAGGAGGTTATGGAACTCACGGCCAATCTGCGAATTGTCATCTATCGTTACCTTCACCTTGTGGTTGGATACCTAAATAATAGGTGTTGCTTGCAAAAGACCATCTGGTTGAGAGGAATCGGAAGTAGAAGTAGCGCCTCGTTGCACTTTAGAGGCAAATGACATCCTCGGAAGAGAAGTCTGTTCGGATCCGGCAGGCACAGAAGGCTGTGGGGGAAGAGAAGCACAGGCCGAAGGCAGGGCAGTAGAATCAGTAGTACCCAGGGAGGGCACCGAGGCAGATGCAGGAGCTGAAGAAGAAAGCGCAGCCAAGTCCAGTGAAGGCACCGGTGCAGGAGTACTAGAAAGCAGGGAAGGCATCTGAGCAGACACATCTGAGGACGAGAGTATGTTAACTTCCTTGGACGTGGGAAGTGTGATGTGACGTGCTCCGCCACGCCCATAGAGGATAAGGAAATACCGGAAGCCGCCATGTTGGCAGCTTCCAAACGTAAACAAACGAGCAAACGATAAGAAAACGGATGAATATGAACTAAAATGAGGATGAGAACGCTAGAAAAGTAGCGCAAAAAGTACACGGTACCTGTAGACAGCCGGGCCACGCAACAGGTGAGTGAGGGACGAGGTATTCCACACTAAAATGCATAAAATATTGGAGCCACCAACACTACGTCTGTCACGAACGAGCAATGGGCTGGACATGTTGCCAGAAGAACGGACGACAGATGGACAAGTGAAATTTTAGACTGGATTTCAAGGGACAGAAAAAGACCCAGAAGAAGACCACACGGGAGATGGATGGATGAAATTCGAAAGCATGCCGGAGTAACATGGAGGAGAGTGGCTCAAGACAGACAGTTGTGGAAGTAATTTGGGGAGACCTTCATCCAGCAGTGGGTTGATTATGGTTGACAATGATGATGATGATGGTATACATCTATCACTGTATGTAAGAAAGAGAAGGAAACACGTGGAAAAACTTAGTCACGGTCCAACAAAAGAAGAATTTTTACCCGTAAGACCTCTAGAGCCCGAAATATCTTCTCCACACACAAATAAACACACAGATGATACGCACCGCATTTTTGACGAACAAACGCATGGAGAACAACGGATCAAAAAGGATCTTCAGAAAATTACGAAAGAAAGCAAATAACAAATATGGAAAGGAAGGATGCTGTATAAAGCAAAGCTTCTATTTTCTCCTTTGTGGACATTCTTGTCAATTCTTTAATGCAGAATTGCTTCTTTAATTTCGTCCAGCTTTGTATTTCTTTGAAGTCAGTGCTCACAATCCATTGAGTCAAAGAGGCTGCTGTTACACAACGCCTCAGACGATCTTGATTCTTCTAATTACAAGAGACAAATAGATATTTGATCCGAGAAGTGAAAAGAGGAAGTCTGGTTGACAGCATAATAGCAGCGAGCATTTTTGTTCGACTTGAAATCGATGCCAGAGTTACGCTGTTATAATTGAAGGAACGTCTTCGAAGGAAAGGTGAGATAAGTTTAATATTTGCTATGTCGGCTGTCAGTTTCCTGGCTTGCAGTATTATTTCCAACCTGCTGAACTTAATATGAACAGACGAAAAAAGTGGTAATGATTACCTCAATGCCCAAGAAAATGTCGGTGTTTAGTATTCATCCTGCAAGGATCATGTCTTTTGATGTTACTGCAGAAATATTTAGCAAGCAGAGATAATTGTTCATTTATTTCAGTACGACAAATCCAGTTTCCTCCAATGCATCATTAAGCAAAAACATAAAACATACAAGATGTCATCAAAAGGTATTCACCCTAGATTTATTATAAAACGAAGTACAAGATTTACAGATTTGAAACAAGAAGGTTAGAAGAAGAGGAGGTGAAAGGACTCGTTTGGAGTGAAGTCAAAACAGATCAGCTGTTTCGATCCTCTCTCTGAAGTGGTGAGATTCGGCGGGAGTTCGGAAACGTGACGTCACTTCCTGTACGAAACTAATTCGAGACGTAGGTTACACTAAAAACACAAGACAGCTAAACTTGATGCACGATTATAAAACTTCCAACCAGTGGCGCACCCAGGAATTTTTTGTTGGAGGAGGCAGTATATATAGTTATAGTTTACATAACAAGAATTTTTGTTAGAGGGGGCTGTATATATAGTTATAGTTTACATAACAAGAGTTTTTGTTGGAGGGGGCTATATACATGTATATATATATATGCCTATAGTTTATATACGGCTGTGACGTACGTGGCTCTTAATTTCTTTGGGGCTTTGCGAAGAAGACAACATGTAATAGAAGACACTTAATATTTTGAACATGTGAAATAATATTTTTGAATTTTTAATTTGTGACGTACGTCGCTCTTAATCTCTTTGGTACTTTGGGAAGAAGACACTATGTCAGACACTATGTAATTTTTTGAACATGTAAAACAATATTTTTGAATGTTTAATTTGTGACGTACGTCGCTCTTAATCTCTTTGGGGCTTTGGGAAGAAGACACCATGTAATAGAAGACACTATGCATGCCGAGAAGGATAGTTCATTTGTTTTATACAACGGCCGTTCCGTAAAAACTGAGAGTAAAGTCACACAAAATGAAGAAATATGGCTACAACAAAATATATGTTACTCTTTCACAAAGTATCTTCCCTCGGATGATATGCAAACGGTCCCATCGTTCAGTCCACTTTTCAAAGCATGTGGCGAAGGCATTTTGTGGAAGCTGCTTTAGCGACCACTGTACAGCTTGAATAACGTCAGCATCTGTGTTTAATGTTGGGCTCTGGAACTTCTCCTTCATTGTTGGAAACAACCAGAACTCGCACTGGGCGAGGTCAGGACTGTAGACAGGTTATGGCAGGATTTCAATACTGTATTTTGTAAGAAACTGTTGAGCACATGCAGCAACATGTGGGCGGGCGTTATCGTGGTGTAAGGCCCATTTTCACACCAGTTCCGGTCGCATAAACAGCATGTGTCGTCGCAGACGCTTCAAGACTGAAATGTACTACTGAGGATTGACAGTAATTTGTGGAGGAACGGCAGGCTGGTAGACTGCACCTTTATGAGAAAACAAAAAACCTTCCCAGAGATTTGGTTTGGCGGACTTTTTTCGGAGGAGGCGAGCCTGTGTGTTTCCAGACACTCGTTGTGAGCTTCGTGAGGGGGTCGAAATAGTGAACCCATGTTTCATCAACAGTTATTACTGTGTTTAGGAATTTTGGATCCTTTGCAATAATTGATTTCCACTCATGACACCTCTAAACTCTGGCTAACAATTGTTCTCTGGTCAAGTGACGAGGCAACCATCTTAAACACACACGATGCTGCAGTAATTTGTCGCGCTGAATGCGGAATGCCGACGTTTTGGAAATATTAATTGACGCCGCTATGTCTTCACACGTCATTCGTCGATGTTCTTACAGGATTGCCCAAACAGTGTTAACAACACTTTCCGGTCGACCAGGCCTAGGAGCGAGTTCCGCAGACAAACGCCCTTTTTTGAAATCATGGTGCCATCTAAAAATCGTTGATTAACCCAAACATTTATGTCTAAAAAACTATTCGTGCCATTCAATCAATACTACTTCTCAAATGACCACCGTCTGTGCACGATTAAAATAAGAGTAAAAACCTATAAAACCTTTAATGGATATAGATAAAACCTTACATAAGACCTTTCGGATCGTATTTTACGGTTTTATCTATATCCATTAAAGGTTTTATAGGTATTTACTCTTATTTTAATCGTACACAGACGGTAGTCATTTGAGTAGTAGTAGTAGTGTCCAAACAAACATTTATCTTTGTAAGCTTTTTTCATTAAATCAACTGTTTCTGGAGCCGTTTTACCCAAACGATAGCAAAATTTTGTCGCACAACACTTCTTAACTCTGAATCATTTATCTCCATAGCTGTATGGCGAAATGCAGACGTACCTTAAACAACTGCGCAATAAGAAAACCAGAATCGCCTGCCACGGCTAATAGCTGTTGCCATGAATACTTCCTTAATTCAGTTAGTCGTCTGCGTGGTTATTTTTTTCCCTTCGCACTGTTGCCAACTCAAAAAAAAAATTACTCTCGGTTTTTATTGAACGGCCTTTGTATGTATGCATTGAAAGCAGTTTATTAACGTCAATAGTTAATTTAACCCTCAAGAATGGTTTCTTATTTTTCTCATGGCTCGACTAGTTATCTGTATCTGAAGATTTAACGACCACCGTGAGCAACTCAATGGGCTATAAGCAGTCACCCGTCCCTAATTTAGGGCCACTGGTTCCAGGGAAGGGGGAAAGCCAGTGCTGTAAGACAAACAAACATCCATGCCTCATTGGGATTCGAACCCCGGCCCATCTTGGACGAAAGATCAGAAGCCAGCGCTTAGATCACGACGCCACAAGGGCGGTTAGAAATATTTGGAGCGGGAGGGCTAAAGGAGGAGCTCAAAAATGGCGGGTGCTCTAGCGTTGCTTCTATTAAAGAGACTGGAGATACTATGCATTTAAAGGCAGTGTACGACGGTTTAAAAGAGCAAATTATTTCTGTTTTTAATATTTCAGTCATTATCCGTTAGTTTTATTTACTGTGCGCTGTCTCGGGGATGTCTGCAGTTGTGTAGATTTATTCGGAAAGATATAAATGAAAAAAAGAAGAGTGGTTTATTTCCAAAAACTTTTCATGATGACAATTACTACGATACGAAGCCCTCCTTTAACGGAGATGAGTGCCATCAAATGCAGAAATGTGAGTATGTGTCAAAGAAGTGCCGAGAGCAACACATGAGCCATTAGTGGCTGCATCCAATGAATCATGGGGCTGTGTGGGCATCCGCCCCTGAATATTACGTCACTGTGAGCTCCGGTTTTTGTGCGTTGCGAGCGTATCAAGTGAAACTAAGCGATATTGCTCGAAACGATACGTAATGACACGAGCAGATAAATATCTCCTTTCCTGGTACGGCCTTGCATCATTTGTTATACAAAAACTAATTCCGCTCTTGACCGTGTTTTCAAGATATTAGAAATGTAAGTCCGACTACATCAGCTTAATGGCTCGTAGCCAAGTAGACATGTTTTACTGAGAGCACAAACTAATTCATCAAAGCGTTTAAAATAATTTTCGGACGAAATGCATTTTTACCAGCGAGTAACTTCTAACATGCACGCCTGTTTGTCATATACATGCATGCAGGCGCGACGCTACGGGGGAGCACCCACCCAACTTTTTTCTTTTATCTCCACCTTTAGCCCCCGCCCCCAAAAAACACTTAAGCAATTAGAATAAGTGGCGAATACAACCATCTAAGATTTTAGGGAACTTGGTTGGATAAACGTACGTGAAATTTTGAATTTGTAGAAATTTTTAATGAGCCGCCCCCCGGTTGTGCAGTGGTCTAAGCGATGACTTATGACCGTTCGTCTGAGATGAGTCCGGGTTCGTATCCCGGTGAGGCATGGATGTTGTGTGTTGTCTTATGGCACTGGCCGTCTGCCTTCCCTAGAGTCAGTGGCCCTAAATTAAGGACCGCTGTGGTGCAGTGGAAGCATATCCGGCGCGTAACTGGAAGACCCTCGGTTCGATTCCCGGTGGCGGCCGATGAGAAATTTTTCCTTGACTCACTTATAAACGTGGAAAGAGCGATTACTTCTATTTGATGTTCGTGGTCCACGTCAACTGCGTGTTTATCATTCATTCGCCTTCTAGTTATTTGTTCAGTTGTTGCTGTTCATCTGTAATGAATCCCCAGCATTGTGCGGTGCTCTGAAGTAGCAACCCCGCCATGTGGATTTTGCAGTTTGTCGTTTGTGAGTCGGGAGAATTTTGAGGCCGCTGTGGCGCAGTGGAAGACCCTGGGTTCGATTCGCGGTGGCGGCCGATGAGAAAAAAATGTTACGTGACTCACTTATGAACGTGAAAGAGCGATGACTTCTATACACGTATTGTCAAATCATTTTTTACACGTATTGTTAAATCAATATTTAAATTACACCTATTGTCAAATTTTTTTCTTAAAAAGTTAAAAGGGCTCTGGGTACCACCATTACTTTTACAGACACTCTCCCTGACTTCCTAACTCCTGCCATCCACCACTCACACACACACCGCGAAAAATGCATCCTCCCTCATGTGAAGATTACTGTGCGTAGGGGTGCTGAAAAAACCCTGCGGGGGGGGGGGGGGGGGGGGGCTAGTTACGCCACTGAGTGAAAAGACACGGCTTCGATGTCCGTCGCGGACAAATTACTGTTTTCACAGTTCCTGTGAGAAGAAACTTTTCTTCAACAAGCAGATTCTTCTTCTTTTTTTTTTGTTATTTTGGTTTGAGGTTTAACGACCACCGTGAGCAACTCAATGGGCTATAAGCAGTCGCCCGTTCCTAATTTAGGGCCACTGGTTCCAGGGAAGGGAGAAAGCCAGCGCCGTAAGACTAACACAACATCCATGCCTAACCGGGATTCGAACTCGGACCCCTCTCGGACGAATGATCTGAGGCCATCGCTTAGACCACTGCGCCACCGGGGCGGCCAGGTTCTTCTTTTCTTTCGACCTTCTAAAGGAATTCGTCTCGTTTGTGTTCTTCTGAAGACGCAAGCTTTAATCGCTCATTCAAAGTAGATTAAAGCAAAGAAAACTTGATTAGGAGCGCCCTGAGATGCAATTCTCTTTTATTTATCTTCTACAAATTATTACTAGCTGAAAGTGCATTATAGCATCATCTAGAATACGCGCACTTAGCTTTTAAGAAACTAGTTCCATCCTGAGATCAATTGGATATTACTGCTGGATTATTAAATGTACTGCCTGATCACAGAAGAATGTGATCGATAATTTCTGTATTACTAAATAAGGTGCTAATAAGAGTCACAAAAGACGCAAAGAAATATTCCCTTTGTTTAAAAAATGTAACATTTGCGTCTTCGAAATATAACGAATTATTTTTTTTTTAGAAAATATATGCGTTATTCAAGTAATGTTTAAAGAAATTAATGCATCTGAACACTTTGTTCCGCATTGTCTGAAATTTCTACGGTCATCTTTGATCTCGAACATAAAGAGCTGTCTGTTGCATTCATATAATTAGTGCGCGGTTGTAGCAAAGGAATAAAATACTTGAAATTCTTTAATTCGCCGCCTTTGAATATTTGTTGAACTACTTAAAACCTTGGTTTCTTTGATAGCATCTCCTTCCGTACCTTTCTTGCTCAAGATCAAACGTGACATTTTTATTTGTATCTCGATAGGGCAACGAAAAATACTGGCATTTAATGCCTGATTCTGTTCTTAAAATACATATTGAAAAAAGTGATATGTGGTCATCTAACAAAATGCATGACACTTTCTTTACTAGCAGTAGATACTTATCCATCAAATCTAAGTTTTTAAATTTACGTCAGTTTTATTTAAATAGAGAGAGAGGATAAACTATCCAGATGAAACTAAAGAATAAAACTTTTACAAGTAATTTTTATATACGCATTTCTTTTAATTCATTCAATAATCATAGTTTAATCAGTCTCTAAATGTAATGCAATAGGAAGCCCTATTTTGTCTGACTATGAAAAAGTAAAGTTCTCCATCATTTTCATGCCAGGGACGGAATTCGAACCCACAACTCTCGGCTCCGGAGCTCCGAGTGCTATCCACTATACTACACTGGCATCGGCTCTTACTGCCTTTATCTCATGTGCGTCCTGCGGGGCAGGCACGAATATGAGATAAAGGCAGACAGCAGTAAGAGACTATTTTTGTAACTGTAGTTACAAAATATTAAAGTGGATAAATGCCATATTTAGTGCGGACTGATGCACGACAGCGTTGACGTCATGCATGACAGCGTAGGAAAACAAATTGGAAGTCTAGGTTTCTGCACCAAAGAGTGGTGCTACACCAGCTGCACCGCTTTCGGGGAAAAGATACACCATTGTGTGGTGCAACCTTGCATCACGTTATGTTACAAGGTTGCTCCGCATTACGGTGCAAGGTTGCGCCATGTTGTTGGGTTATGTTTGCAACACAAAGTGATGTATCTTTTCCCAGAAAGTGGCGCAGCTGGTATAGCACCACGTTTTGGTGCAATCTACTACAAGCTTTTTAACAGTGTGCTACAGCATTTTTAACTATGAATTAGTCGGCAAAAACATGTTTGCATAGCAGCATTGCTACCCAAGTTTCTTATTTTATGAAATTTTGATCAGAAAATAGTGTTGGGTGTGTACAAAAGTTCTACCCATTTTCGTAGTATAGATTCAAATTTGGGGCAGTAGAGCATATAGAGGCACTAGGTTTGCCCGAGTAAGTCATTCGTAACGGAAATCACGGACGGTGTAACATGGCAAGCGATAAGGAGCACATCAGCCATTGTTTACTCTACGAGTTCGATAAAGGCAGTACTGCCACCGCGGATTGCCGAAACATCTGTCAAGTGTATGGGGAGGATACAGTTAATGATAGCACATGTCGCCATTGGTTTCAGAAATTCCGGATCGGAGACAGAAGCTGTAAAGATCAACCACGTCCTGGACGTTCATCCGTGGTTTCTGAAGAGGACGTGGACCAAGCCATAACAAATGACCCAAATCCAACCATTCAGGAATTAGCGGAAACGTTGTCGGTACACATAACAACAGTCGAAAGACAGCTGCATGCGCTTGGGTTCATCACCAAGTTCGATAACTGTGTTCCGCACCAGCTTTCTGCAAAGCAACGAGAAGAGAGAATCCGCACCTGTATTTCTTTGCTTTCTCGTCACAGAAATGAACCGTTTTGGGGACGAATTGTAACGGGTGATGAGAAATGGGCACTGTACCGTAATATAAAGCGTCGACGGACTGTGTGCCAAGGTGCAGAGCCTGCTCCATCGACCTCAAAAGGAGGACTGTATCCCAAAAACATTTTGTTGAGTGTTTGGTGGGATGTCCAGGGAATAATCCACTGTAAGGTGTTGGCACCTAACCGAACGATAAATGCTGACCTCTACTGCCAACAGTTGGACAGATTGCGAGAACAACTGACATCGAAGTGGCCAACACTCGTCAATTGCAAAGGCGTGATCCTTCATCGTGATAACGCCAGACCTCATGCCATGACATTGGAAAGATGAGTTCCCTCCGTTTATGACGTTACTCACATACTACACGGCCTGATACGTCGGTGTCATGTTTGACGTCATTCACGACAGCGTTGGAAAACAAATTGGAAGTCTAGGTTTCTGTGTAACATCACCGAAACAGGGAACTCATCTCTCTAACGTCATGGCCTTGTATTTTCTTGACAGCTTTGGCTAATCACATGAAAAACTACATTCATTTCTTCCATGTGCTTTGCAATAGTTTACTACCTTTCCTTTCTGCTTTGCAGCAATTATTTTTTTACCTTCCTGTTACGATTAGTTTTCTTATCTATAGTGACATTTCTTGTCTTTCTGTGCATTAGCTTTTATTTTCCTTTCTCTATGTTGTAATGATTATTATTTTTCCTATTTACAAAAGTTTTAGATAAAGTTATTATTTAATAACTCAGCTTATATCTCGATTGTGTTGTGAGAATAAGTTTTTTTTTTTTTTTTTTTTTTTTTTTTTTTTTTTTTTGCAGTTATGTGCTTCAAAATATCATTCGACTTTTCAATAATGTAAATACTTAAAATCAGCTGTAATTTTCTGCTGTACTTTTTTTATGTTATTTGGTAGTTTTTGATTTTTGTAAGGAAGTTTATATAAATCAAAATTTTCCCTACCCCCACCGCTAAGGAACAAGGTTGTTTTTCCTTCGGTATCTGATTTCTACAGCATGAGGGAGAAAACCAATTCAAATCTGCCTTAATTAGGTCATCTTCCTCAACAAGTACCAAAACCTCCCTCCTGTTGTTTCAGCTGGTTACGGGCTTGCTGGATGATATAAAGATGGATTTACCCTAATCTAATTGTGATTAAAGATTGATGTTTTCGTATCGAAATAGCCTCGAGCTCTTTAATATTTTCATGTTGCAGACAAGAATAATTAAATATTAATTCCGTGTCGTTTCAGTAACTGTAGTCGAAATTAGTTAAACAATAGGTTACCGTAAATTATGCCCATCTTTTACTGGCAGTTTCTGTTCATTCAGACAAAGGGAAAAGCTTCAGCGGAACTTTAGTTCACTGTCGAGAGATCGATTTAATTCAATGTCGTACTGTTTTGAGCGATTTAATAATAGTCATGCAAGCTAAGTTTGTCTTCGAAATATCTAGGTGGTCAGTAGTACCTTGCTAAACTTAACACCAAAAACATTAATATCAATTTATCATACACTATTTATTTCAAACACATTACTTTAACCTGGAGACAAATTACACAATATAATATCAATAAACTACAAATACTGCAAAATGGATTTATAAGACTAATAGATCTTAAAACATTATATAATTTTCAACCAATCTCATTTATTCGGTCAAAAGTGAACCCCAATATACACTATATTGAAAAAAATCACCGGACACCTAGAACACAAACACAACATAGCTTTTATCGACATGCATTAGTACGGTGTCGGTCCACCTTTGGCCTTAATGCATGCACTGACCCTTCGAGACATGCTTTCGACAAGGTTTTGGAACACAGCAATAGGTATACGCTTCTATTCAGTACATAATGCTGCCACTAACTGTTGCTTAGTATTATAGTAGGCCTTGGTTCCAAACTTTTTATGCGGCGCTCTAATTCATCCCATTGGTGCTCTATGGGATTAAGATCAGGGCTCTGTGCTGGCCAGTCCACACACGATACGGAATTATCGTCAAACCACGCCGTAACAGTCCTTGCTTCATGGCTCGGTGCATTAACCTGCTGGTACCAACAAGGCTCGGTTCCATAGTATTGCCACAGAGTTGGTAGGGCATAATTGTCCAAAATATCAAGGTAGACGTGCTGGTTAACAGGTTGGTCCAGGATAACCAATGGGCCGGGACCATACTACGAAAAACACCCCCACACGAGTACACTGCCAGATCCAAACTTGACCGTAGGAACAATACACTGTGGTAAATAGTGTTTCCCCGGCTGCCGCTATACCCACATGCGCCCATCAGACTGATGAATCGTGTATGTGGATTCATCAGTCCATAGGAGCCGTTTCCAATGATCACGATAAATGTTCTTTACGCCATACTAAACGACGAGTACCATTCCTAGTGGAGATGAAAGGCTTATGAGCAGCCGCACGACCACGGTAACCCATGGAATAAAGTTCTCTGCGAATGGTACTTGTATATACCGAGGTTCCAGCATTTTTACTCGCCTGCACACTGAGGTCTTGTGTAGTACTCCGTCGATTGGCTATAACGACTCTCCTGAGGCTTCGACGTCCTCTATCACAGATTTTTTTAGTCTGCCGGCACGTTTTGCTGCTTCAGGCACGCCATGTGTCTTCCACTTATTAAGTACATCCAAAACAGTTGACTTGGGTATGTTTAAACGCCTCTCGGTTTCTCTTATGGACAACCCACTAATATAACACAAAACAATCTTTCCTTCTTCAAAGTCAGTTCTCTCCCGCCGCGACATTTTAACTGAACCTCCCAGTGCGATATGATCGAGGTCAGCTGCAGGCTTGTTTTTATACCATTTGCAGCTGTACCACGCATCTTAACAACGCAGCGGATCCGTTCATTTGCTTTTGAAGGGGTGTCCGGTGAGTTTGTCAATATAGTGTATTTAATATTTTAACTATAAAGCAATTACATGACTATAACCTGGGGAAAATAATGTATAAAAGAATTAAAAATGGTTTACACACCGACATCATAACACTAAATATGCATACTCATTACCACAATACTAGGAATAGATCAAAATTAATTCCAATGTTCCCACAAACTGAGAAACTTAAAATGAACATAAATTACAATGCCCCAAAATTTTGAAACTCATTGCCTCAAGAACTAACATCTATTAATAATTCTAACGTATTTAAAATGAAATTAAAAGCACATCTTATGAAATAATTAGTAAACAATCGGCAATTTGGATTGAATGGATGATGATACTGGGTAGTGACTGTAAGCTGTTATACTGAATACGCTACACTACGGTATGCATAAAGTTACATGGGAAACGGGATACGATAAAGGATGATAACTATAATATAAAGTAAAAGGATACAGATATAGTTGCCAAGACTAATTAAAAAGGGTAAAACTGAAGAAAATGTTATTATAGAGTGAGGTGCAAACGATATTTGTTGTTAATTTTTATATATATATGTGTGATTATAGAGTGAGGTGCAAACGATATTTGTTGTTAATTTTTATATATATATGTGTGATTATAGAGTGAGTTGCAAACGATATTTGTAGTTTATTTAACTATAATGAAGGTTATTAATGATGGAACATATTGATATATGCGTTGGTTGTGAGCTAGTTCCTGTTTTATTCACATATTAACCTGCTATATATGTGTTGGCTTGTCCTTTTCTCTTCTGTTTTTTTCTGTTAAGCTTTATGTTTTTTATATTTTAGGGAGAGGAGGGCTATGTCAGGCCTTATGGCCTTTTCCCTCCTTTTCCTAGTTGCTGCAGTACATATATTGTTTGGTGGTATGTAAATTGCGAACTAGAGTGTGCAAATTGCGAACTAAAATCAGACCACCATTAAAACTCTATATGTAAATTGCGAACCAAGGCCGATGACTGCTATACGTAAATTCCGAACCGACTTCTCTGAACATCGGCTGGAATTACCTAAACTAGCTCGTCTGTTTTGATTGCTTTGCTTTCGATATATCTTTTGTTGTTCGACAAGTTTTACGACTGAAGTGACGCGCTCGATCTCTGAAAAATTAAAAGATTTGTTAATCGTAGACGCCTACACTTACTGCAAAATAAAGATATTTTCGTGAATACAATGAATTACGTACAAATGTACATATACTAATAATGGAACATCACAGAAAAAATTAACATGGCCCCTGCGCAAGGATGACAAACTAGTTTTGTTGTTTTCGTGAATAAAATGAATTATGTACAAATGTACATATACTAAATATGGAACATCACAGAGAAAATTAACATGGCCCCTGCGCAAGGATGACAAACTAGTTTTGTTGTTTTTTGTGAATACAATGAATTAAGTACAAATGTACATATATTAAATATGGAACATCACAGAAAAAACAATAACATGGCCCCTGCGCAAGGATGACAAACTAGTTTTGTTGTTTTCGTAGACACATTGCTTTAAATTGTTTTACATTGTTTTAATCATTATTTTTTCATACTGGTTTATTTTTTGATATCATCAGAATGGGCGCAGAAAAGTTGGTTCGCACTTTACACATAGGGGTCTTGGCTCTTAGTTCGCAATTTACATATCGGGGTTGAGAGCGGTCCGATTTTAGTTCGCAATTTACACACTCCGATATTGTTTATAGATAAAGCATTATGTGTAAGACAATGTGGCAAATAAAGGAATCAATAAATGAAATGAAATGTGAAACAAATTTCTGCCTTAAGACGTGCTACAGAGATGAAGCGCGTGTCAAGACGACAAATTTGCTTTCCGTTGATGTAGTTTAGTCGCTGAGAACAACAATGCTCTGGAGCGAGGAGGCGTGTCTTTTGATAGGCAACGCTGACAAATTTTTGAATATCACATTGGCGTCCGACTGTGAAAAATGGACCTACTGGCCATTGGGTTCATCGAAAATGTGTGACGTTCGTTCCACACATCGTCTGGTACTAATAAAAATTCTTTCTCCGCTTAAAAAAATTAAAAAATAAACATTAAGAGGGAGATGATGTGACGTACTATAGAGCCTTTGTACCGACGTCATTTTTGACGTCACGGTTACTTCCGGGTGGTTAAGAGAAAGTTCGGCTGCTAAGGTTCCCATAGGATTAACATGGGGAAGCGATTTCAGGACCCTCTGTCACTCGATTGTTTGAAGTTTTAGAAATGGTTAAAAGTTGTGTGGCGTATGGGTGCTTCTCAAAGTACGAGTAAGGTAGTGGAATTTCCTTTTATCGCTTTCCAACGGCAGAAAAACGCCTGATTATGTGGAAAATAGCCGTAAATCGGAAGGCATGGTCGCCCAGGCCGTGTGACAGGATCTGCAGTAAACATTTCATCCACATTATTTTATAAACAACGCATAGCAACTGAAAAATTGTATTCCGGCGCTGCTGGGATCGAACCCCAGAACTCTCGATAACTAGTCGAGTGCGTTCGAATTTACGCTACAGCGCCAACAATTCTCAGCGCCATGCGTGGTTTATCAGTCAGCATCTGACTACACGAATACGTATTGATGGTCTCAGCAACTGAGATGTCGTCATCTGGTGGTATTTTAACGCAACAGCTATTTAATTGCAGCTGATAAATTCAAAGGGCGATAGAAATGGTTAATATATATTAAATACGTGGAGATAATGTAAATGGACGATGTCATCGCTCCATCCACATTATTTTATAAACAACGCATAGCAACTGAAAAATTGTATTCCGGCGCTGCTGGGATCGAACCCCAGAACTCTCGATAACTAGTCGAGTGCGTTCGAATTTACGCTACAGCGCCAACAATTCTCAGCGCCATGCGTGGTTTATCAGTCAGCATCTGACTACACGAATACGTATTGATGGTCTCAGCAACTGAGATGTCGTCATCTGGTGGTATTTTAACGCAACAGCTATTTAATTGCAGCTGATAAATTCAAAGGGCGATAGAAATGGTTAATATATATTAAATACGTGGAGATAATGTAAATGGACGATGTCATCGCTCCATCCACATTATTTTATAAACAACGCATAGCAACTGAAAAATTGTATTCCGGCGCTGCTGGGATCGAACCCCAGAACTCTCGATAACTAGTCGAGTGCGTTCGAATTTACGCTACAGCGCCAACAATTCTCAGCGCCATGCGTGGTTTATCAGTCAGCATCTGACTACACGAATACGTATTGATGGTCTCAGCAACTGAGATGTCGTCATCTGGTGGTATTTTAACGCAACAGCTATTTAATTGCAGCTGATAAATTCAAAGGGCGATAGAAATGGTTAATATATATTAAATACGTGGAGATAATGTAAATGGACGATGTCATCGCTCCATCCACATTATTTTATAAACAACGCATAGCAACTGAAAAATTGTATTCCGGCGCTGCTGGGATCGAACCCCAGAACTCTCGATAACTAGTCGAGTGCGTTCGAATTTACTATGCGTTGTTTATAAAATAATGTGGATGGAGCGATGACATCGTCCATTTACATTATCTCCACGTATTTAATATATATTAACCATTTCTATCGCCCTTTGAATTTATCAGCTGCAATTAAATAGCTGTTGCGTTAAAATACCACCAGATGACGACATCTCAGTTGCTGAGACCATCAATACGTATTCGTGTAGTCAGATGCTGACTGATAAACCACGCATGGCGCTGAGAATTGTTGGCGCTGTAGCGTAAATTCGAACGCACTCGACTAGTTATCGAGAGTTCTGGGGTTCGATCCCCAGCAGCGCCGGAATACAATTTTTCAGTTGCTATGCGTTGTTTATAAAATAATGTGGATGGAGCGATGACATCGTCCATTTACATTATCTCCACGTATTTAATATATATTAATATATATTAGTAAACACTTCATTTCAGGTATCGTAAATCTGCATATCTTACTACGTTTATAGTGGAATTTATATCGGTACATTTTCTTTCTAACTCTTATGTATTATTTTCAAGTTTTTACGTAAATCCTTGTTATTCTGTTTAAATTTCCCGGAATGCATGACGGATTAACTTTGCTGTCGAATCGGAAATTGCTATGCTTTCGTGAACTTTCAAGATTTTATACTCTTACTGATTTCTAAATACTGAAACAGGTGCCGTTTTTTCCGAACCGAAATTTAAGGATATACGTCCACATAGAATTAGAGGGTGCTGGCATACATTATTGTGTCGTCCGTTTTCCCGGATCTGTCTTTTTTTTTTTTTTATTTGGTGAAAAAATAGTCTGCTTTTCGGGATATAAGTCGGTAATATCATTTTTTTAATTGCAATACACACTGGAACCACCCATACACACTGAACCAGTCAGAAATGTAACAACTTACCTTAGACCGGATAAGAAATGTTTCGCTTTCAGTCTTGAGAATTAATACATTTCTAACCCACCCATTCGTAAAATATTTATGTGCATCAAGGCTTTTATAAGCTTTTAGAGCTTTTCCGGTATGACACGAAAAACTGCCTATCAAATAGTTACAAATATCGTGATAATTCAGATCAGGGAGGTCCGTAGCAACACAAACTTCCAGACGATAAAAATATCTTTCAGGTTAGTCATATGGATCATCTATGCCATTATTTCTAAGCTTTTCTTGGTAACGTTGCTTTTCAACCACATTAAGATGGCAAACTTTGTCAGAAAGAACAGTTTTTTTAACTCTATTTACAGCAGCAGCAGCCATTGAAAAGCATGGAGAGAACCCAACTCGGGTACTTTCTAACCACCCAGACAGTTTTGAGACGTCACGTGCAAAGGCTCTATAGAGGTGAAGCACGTGCCAAGACGACAAATGTGCAGCGTGCAGAGCCAGGTGTCGCAGATTCGATCTGCACCACCATCAGATTTGTGAATTTCACAGTCTTTATTTATTCATAACATAGCGAAACTGATCAAAACACTTTCATCGTTTTCTAAGGCTGGCGAATCACTTTTTCCGTGTTCACTTCTCCCGCGTTCATTTCGTACTCAGAATGTATGGAATGCCATAGAAAATTTGGTTTGATGGAATGTTTGTTATTGGGCAGAAAAAATTGTGATAGGGGACAATGCTTACATTCAAGTTTTTCCTATTTAAGTTTTTCTGTTAAAATATAACGATTTTAAATGGGGTTTTTTAAGTAATACGAGGAACTGAATTTTAAAGCGCTGTTTAACTCTTTTGTGTAGTGCGACGTTAATCACTAAAATTTTAAAAATTTAATTTTTTCTCTTCAATCCAATGCATTTACTGCTATTGGAATAAACTTTTACAAATCTGATTTTGCGAATCAAATGCAATATTGCTCAATTAATACTTAATACATTATATTTCATCGTTGCAGATATAATAATAATAAAGTTTACTACAACTAAGGAATCAGGCAGCTTTTCTCAAGCCCTTGCAATGTTCGCCTGTTTGTTGCATACGAGCACTGTAAAGAAGCATCGTTTCAGACCATTCTTGCTGCAGTTTGTTGCTCGGTTACGGCATCCATCATAATGTTAGACGCCTTTAGATCTAAAGTCAAATATATCTTGACTTTAGATCTAAAAGTCAAGATACACGTATCTTGACTTTAAAATACACACATTAAGTCAAGATACATGTATCTTGACTTTGAAATGAAGATTTATCGATTGATGGAGAAAAACTGGAGATAACAGATACGTATGTTTATCTTGGACAGCAGATATCAAATGAGGGTCACATTGATGAAGAAATTAATCGGCGTACAAAACTTGCCTGGAGAGCTTTTGGAAGAAACAGCATAATTTTCAAGAGCAATATGCCATTATGTCTTAAAAGAAAAGTGTTTGATCAATGCATCCTTCCAGTGCTTACGTATGGTGCAGAGACGTGGACCTTAACTAAAAGAGACATACAAAGGCTGCAGACAACTCAAAGAAGCATGGAGAGGTGCATGCTTGGTATAACCAGGAGAGATAGGAAGAGGAACTCGTGGATCCGAAAAATGACGAGAGTGGAAGACATCATGATCAGAGTTAAATCCCTGAAATGGCAATGGGCTGGACATACTGCCAGAAGGACAGACCATAGATGGACAGCCGAAATTTTAGATTGGATTCCAAGGGACAGGAAAAGACCCAGAAAAAGACCACATGGGAGATGGGTGGATGAAATTCGTAAATATGCGGGAGTGACATGGAGGAGACTGGCACAAGACAGACCGTTGTGGAGGAAACTTGGGGAGACCTTCGTCCAGCAGTGGATTGATAATGGTTGACAATGATGATGATGATGATGACATGTATCTTAACTAATATATGTAGCTTGACTTTAGATCTAAAAGTCAAGATACATGTATCTTGACTTTAAAATACGCACATTAAGTCAAGATACATGTATCTTAACTAATATATGTAGCTTGACTTTAAAATACACACATTAAGTCAAGATACATGTATCTTAACTAATATATGTAGCTTGACTTTAAGATCTAAAAGTCCAGATACATGTATCTTGACTTTAAAATACACACATTAAGTCAAGATACATGTATCTTAACTAATATATGTATCTTGACTTTTGATCTAAAAGTCAAGATACATGTATCTTGACTTTAAAATACACACATTAAGTCGAGATACATGTATCTTGACTAATATATGTATCTTGACTTTAGATCTAAAAGTCAAGACAAGCTGGTGTGTATCTACTTTTATACACTATTTTCGGTTCTCTACCCCTTCTCCTATCATTTTTATTTTTTCACCTGACATACTCCTTCAATTATACTATCAATAACCCTTACCCTATCAACTTACCCCTTTTTTCTATAATAGCATTTTTAATCAAACTCCCAATCTTTTTTCTCACCTATGGTTACCTAAAGCCCACGTAGAAGCTCCGCTTGAAGGAAGAATAATTTTAGTCGCAGTTCTTCTTAAATTGGGATTCTATGGGCTTATACGAATCGCCCACACTCTTTATTCTCTTTCCTCCTTTTTTTTTTAAATACTCTTACCTCAATTAGAATTTCGGGAGCATTTTTTACAAGACTTAACTGCCCCCGTCAAAAAGACATGAAATCTCTGATTGCATACTCCTCAGTCACCCACATAGGATTAGTATTAGCCGCGATTATATCGTTCAAACCATCCGGGTTTTACGCAGCCATTCTCATGATATTTGCCCACGGCCTCGCATCATCCGGTCCCTTCTTTTTAGTAACAATTGTTTACAACCAAACTCACACCCGTAGTATCCTAATATGCAAAGGAATTTTAACCACCCTTCCTAATTTAACTTTCTGATGATTTATTTTCACCGCCGCAAACATCTCCGCCCCACCCTCAATCAATATAATCAAAGAAACAGTTATTTTTTCAAGCGTGCTACAACTTGATATTATAATAGCAATCCCACTCTTTATCGTGTCCATCAGCACAGCAACCTTCGCGATCATATTATATTCTAATATCTCCCATAACAAAACATCACTCACCAACCCCCTTCACCCTACAACCCCTAAATCTTTTCTCAGATTGTTTACTCTGCAGTTCTGCAGGGCTAGTTACCCTACAACCCCTAAATCTTTTCTCAGATTGTTCACTCTGCAGTTCTGCGGGGCTAGTTGCAAACATGACTACGTAACTCACCTTTGTTTTGCTGATAGATGGATGTATACAGCTGCGAAAACTCAGGAATAGCTGGTTTCCCGTCGATAAGTTTTTGTAAACTAAAACCGCGGAAAGGATTTCTAAATATTTTACTAATTTATTGAAAAAAGAATGAAAAATAGCCTTTCTTTTCAATACTTTCATTCAAAGCTACCGTCAAAAATTCCTGACTATTTTTTTAACCAGCTTCATATGAAGTTTTCACGAAACATTTTTTTAATTCTTTTCGTTGAGGCTAGTTATGAGCTCTCCCCCCCCCCCCCAGAAATGCGGGGGTTGCGGGAGCTATCAGTGCGCCCCTGGGGGTCATCTTTTATTAGTTATGAAAAATTGTCCCGATTTGTATTTCTTCGTATTATATTCAAAACACCTTTGTAGGGCATCTGAGAATCTGACCACTCACGAAAACATCAAAATTTCCCAGTGCCTCTTTTTATTTGTATGCAAGTAAAAGTTAATAAATCACTTTCTTTTTCTGGCAGGATATCATTTTCACATCACCACACACGGGAAAATCTGCACGCACTGGAGCAGAAAAAAATACTGAAGTTTCTTAAATTTTCCCCGAGGACCTCTTTCTTTCAGAAGACTATGATTTGTTTTGAGGGTGAATTGTGAAGTAAATATGTTAACTGAGTGTGCTCGTTGTCATTCTGTACAACTCCTAGGGTTGTACGACCTGCGAAAGGCGGTGGTTTGTGGGCGGCAGGAGTGGTTGCTAGGCAACCAACGTCATCCTTCCATGGAGCGTGTGAGTCAGCAGTTGGTGGGTACACAGACCACGCCACTCTACACCAGGGGGTGCTACGAAGTTCTTGTAGATGTGCAGCCTGTGTGCAAGGCTCTGTTCTTCAGACAGCTGATTGTAATAAGAAAATTTAGTCCGAACTCCTGGGAGTTCGCCAAAGGAGGCCAATGACTTTATCCCCATTTCGTAGTGAAATGCGAAATAGCGCAGATATTTAACGCTTCAACAACGAATGAACTTCAACGAATGCCCTTTCTCTGCTTTAAATTAACCTGCGCCCGGAAATGCAAATTTTCTTACCTTGCATTGTTTTCTTTTTGCCCCCCTCCCCCAAAGATATTCACTTGTAAATCCTTTTAACATAACGCGCCGTCGATTGCCAGCGTGTAGGCAATCTGACTTCAGGTTTCGATCAGAGATTTCATTTGCCCATTGAAATGCTTGTGATGTTTTGTTAAAAGTGCTGTATTTCATAATTACTTAAAACCTAGATTTCGGGGGAAATGGAGATATCGTGCCCACAGAAAGAAAATATTGCATGCTTCATACTGTTAAGGGAAAAATTATACCTTCAAAAGCTGGAAAATACTTTATTGAAAAAACAAATACTTCGGAGAGCAAGAAATTTATCATGAACAAATTTTAAGTACCCAGTGTTATCATGCTTATAAATATATCACTAAGCTGTTCTATGAGATTTAGAGGTTAGCTTTTCAAGCTGCCGATTAGAGTCACTGATAGATTTCACTTGCTGCTGACGTATATGAAATAATTGCTTTTAAATGGATTGTAGAGTTGATTTACGTTTACGTATAACTCACTAAAACTGCGACTTGATGATTTAACTTAGATTGGGAACTTAAATGCCACTTTTCCGGATTTCTTCAAATTGTACGTATCGATGCGCGCAAAAGCTGAAACCATTTTTTGCACGTGGCAAACACATTCAAGATAACTGCCAGGATTCAATAACAGAATTATATTTACAATGGCCGTTCTTTTTTACCGTGTGTTTTGTAAAAAAAAAAAAAAGATCGTGCTTATAGTATCACTTTGTCCGTCCGTCCGTTCGTCCGCCTATGTACACCATATCTCTGAAACTATTAGTATGATTTGAAAAATTCGTTTTGCATTAGGAAGCTTGAAATGTGAGAATGATGATCCTTGCATTCCGTTTTTATTTATTTTTTTCCCTGATGCACAATATCGCCGCTGGAGGGCGTGAAGGCAGATATCGAATTCAAAATACATTTTATTCCACATATTTGCTTCTAAGTACCTGATTGAAAAAATTCAATGCCATTTATATCGAAGACTAGTTTAGGAACAATCTCTTTTCAAGTAATGCACAGATTTTCTGCTAGGGGGCGTAAGTGTAAATTGCGCTTTCCCAGATATCTCATCTTCTAAAAGTCCGATTTGAAATTTTTTTTCTACATTGGATGCAACTCCTGGTGGAAAATGTTTTGCGTATAATTTCTGCTTTTGGTAAAAAACTGTTTGGCCACCAGGTGGCGTAAGCCTCTATTTCTCCTTTTGATGTATTTGCAGCGAAATCTGACCTTCTGAAAACTCGACTGAAAAAATGTCTTTCGTAGACCGATACCGCTCATCTCGGAAAACTTTTTCAGAATACCTCCTGCTTGAAATAGTACATAGTTTTTCCACAAAGGCCGTAGATGTATATCTTGTTTTTGTTTTTTTGTTTGTTTGTTTGTTTTCTTCGATATCTCTGCCTCTAAGAGTCTGATTTGAAAAATTGTTTCTTTGTTTGAGAGCGTTTCCGATGCCAAATGTTCCTGACATAATTTCAAATTTTTCTTAAGGCACGAGTGTGCCACTAGGGAGCGTAAGCTCTCGTTTCCGTTTAGAGCAATGTCTGCGGGACTAAAATCCATATCGAAAAAAATCTTCTTCCGTCACATACTACTATGAAAATTCTTTACGTACACTCACGGATAGTGAAATTTGCGCACCTAGAAGAAAACATGCTACAACCGCGAAACTTTACAAATAGCTAGAGTGCATGCTGGTATGCAAATGATCCACGTTTGGTTCTATTGCGCATGACCGCACACCCTGTGGTGGCGCTGCAAGCAAGAGTACAGAGTGACAAGAATGCCGGGTAGACGCCAGAGACGTCGATTTACGCAATTGGTGGGCTTTGAGAGAGAGGCCTGATCATCGGGCTGAAAACCGCAGGGTGGTCGGTACGCCGTATAGCCCGCCCCGTGGATCGTTCTGACCATACCGTCCGACTGTGTTAGGAGCAATGGACATGTGACGGCACACGGCGGAGCGGCTCCGGACGGACCAGGAGGACCACCTGTAGAGAGGATCGACGGATCGTGCAACAGGCACGAACGGAACCCACGGGGACCCGGTCCACTATACATGCAGATGTAGCGGCTCATGTTGACCGTGAACCATTTGCCGACGCCTCGGGGAAGCGAATCGGCGATCCCAGCGCTTTTTAAGTGTGCTGCCATTAACACGGGAACATCGCCGGCTCCGTGTGCAGTGGTGTCAAGCCAGAGAGACGTGGAACGCCACAGACTGGCGACGTGTGGTGTTTAACGATGAGTGCCGCTTCGTTTTTGGGACAGCTGATCATCGTGTCTGGGTGTGTAGGTCCCCGGGTCAACGGCAAATCCCGAATTCGCTATCGAGCGCCACACCTCTCCCACTGCAGGCATTATGGTCTGGGGAGCCATTGCCTACGATAGTCGATCAGCTCTA
Source organism: Macrothele yani (assembly GCA_039090855.1). NCBI lineage: Eukaryota > Metazoa > Arthropoda > Arachnida > Araneae > Macrothelidae > Macrothele > Macrothele yani. The sequence continues at coordinate 126,586,452 of CM076996.1, forward strand.
GTAGTGGTACGTGGATTATTGACAGGCCAGCGGTATGTGTACTCCCATTCCTGGCCGGGATTGCAGGTGCGCTCTACCAGCAGGATAATGCCCGCCCGCATAGGACTCGGGTTGCCCAGCACTGCCTACGTCATGTCCAGACACTTCTATGGCCTACTCGCTCCCGGACACATCCCCTATTGAGCATGTGTGGGACCAGTTGAAACGTCAGCTGCCACCCTGCCGCACTATCCGGGATTTGGAGCACCGTCCAACACGCGTCGGCCAGTCTGCCGCAGGACTACATCAAGCGTCTGTTCGCCTCCATGCCGGACCGTATTGCAGCATGTATCACCGCACGAGGCGGTGCGACGCGCTATCGAAGATGACCAGACTGCGTGTCACATATCCTTCTGTGATTGCCCAGCAGCTCTGTTTTTGCCATTGTGTATCACTCATCTGTATCATTACGTCCATAAAATTTCAGTTCAATCCGATGCTTCCTTCTTGGTGCGCAAATTTTATTGTCCATGAGTGTATTTTTTTATTTTGCGCCCCCCTTCCGCTTCCACCACCTCTGAGGCGCGCAAAAGTTTCATCTGTTCTTCTCAATATCTCTGCTTCTAAATGTGCAGTTTAAAAAAATTCTTCTATAACCTTGTGAAACACTTTAGGTTTATATTTGAAAAGACTTGTAGTTCACAGTTCTGTCGCTAGGTGGTGTTTGTGCACTTCTGTTTGCAGCTGTATCTCCGCTTCTAAAAACCCTATAGAGAAATTTCTTTTTTTACTGTATGGCATTCGTTACAAAACAGATGGGAAACATTATCCTCTTTAAATGATGCACAGATTTCCCGCCAGAGGGCGTAAAGGTCACTATTTCTGCTTCCTGGTGACGTATTTGAAAAGTTATTTTCCCTTAGCATAGCTTTTGCCATGAAGAAAACGTTTCGCCAACTTTTGCATTATGCCAAAATTCTTCCGCTAGAATGCGTAGAGTTATATCATGTTTCCTTCTATAGTTCTTCTTTTAACTGTTCGATTTGAAAATATCTTTGTCTCTGATACTTCTGCTATGAGAAACTGTTTGTGCGCCATTTGTTAATTTTCGTAACATATTTTCTAGCCGCTGGTGAAAGTAAGTAGCTGTTTCTATTTCTGGATGTTATATCCATTGTGGAAATCTCGTTGATTTTTTTTACACTTTGCAACCGTAGGTTGAAGAAAGCCGAGAGCATATACGTACGCTTCTTCAACCTACGGTTGGAGAAGCGTATGTGCTCCAACTATGTCCGTCTGTCTGTCTCTCCGCACGATAACTCGCTTAAAAATGGTTCGATTTCGATGAAATGTTAATATGTGGTAGGGTTCAACCTGGGGACGAACCCTATTGAAAATGGAAGAAATGGGGTCAAAAGTCAGGACATAGGAGCGGGATCCATTCCATCGCCCTTATGCGTCATAACTTACGTAAAAATGCTTCGATGACAACAAAACTTTTATCATGTTGTTCCGGAGGTTATAACGAAGTAAATTTCTCCGTCATCTTTGTCCACGCTAGGCATCGAAGCCGTGTCCCCTCACTCCGGAGTAAGTCGCTCTCACTGCTGTCGGCCTTCATTTGACGTGCATCCTGCGGTGCAGGTACGTCACAAGGTGTACTGAACCAGCTCTGTTTAATATTACCGGAATGGGGTCAAAGGTCAGGGCACAGGAGCAATATTTATTCCACAGCCATTATCCTCATAACTTGACTAAAAATGCTTCTATTGCGAAAAAACTTTAGTATGTTGTTCCGGAGGTATACTGAACCAATTCTGTTTAATATCATCGAAATGGGGTCAAAGTTCATGGCACAGGAGCGAGATTTATTCCACAGCCATTATCCTCATAACTTGAGTAATAATTTGAGTAATGATTTCTGGTATGTTGGAAAGCGTATCATAATCAATGCATTGCGTGATTTTACTAACTTGTTTACTAATTGGTTCCATTAACTGAATAACTTTGATAAATTTTATTCGCGTCGGAAAGGATTCAAAAGACGTGCTCATTACAACCGAATATTCGGTGTCGTCTTTCTTATTTGTTCTTCATCTAAGGACGTCAATATTCACTAACCATACGTACTTTCCTCCGTGCACCAGAGGAGAGTACAAAATGAGTAGGTTATCCCGGACGTACCTACATCTACTTTAATAGGACAAGAATTTTCAGGTCTTATTACAAATCATAGGACAAGAATTTTTAGTTAATTTCTTTATATCATCCCATATAGGAGTAGCAGACTTAGCTGCCTGCTAAATTTGCCCCTAAATGCACAGCCGTTCGGGAAATCTTGGAGATCATTACTAACAGTGATACTTGCAACGATACCGTCTCACTCGAGTTGCCACGAATTTGGAGCCAGTTCTCCAAGTAGCTATTTCTCTCTACCAGGATACCGAGTGCACAACCAACGTGATACCTCGTATCTTTAAATGAATATAACGTCACATATATTTATTGTCAAGTCACCGAGTTCAAATTGTTACAGCGTTCTATTATTCAGATTGCACTTTGAAAAAGCCATCTGGTTGATGTGCAAAAGTTTATTTATACACTGCTGGCCACCCAAAATGCAACACCAAGAAGGACACGAGATAGCAAAGCCAGATTTACTGGACACATATCAACAGATACAAAGATGAAACGATTGAGCTTACAGGCCCGTGCAACTTGCGGAACACGCCAAAACCTATACTTCGTGTGACCCCCATGGCTGGCAATAACAGATCGAACGAAAGAGACTTTAGATGTGGGCTTGGGGTATGTCGGTCCAGGCTGCTTTCACACGTTGCCACAGTACATCAGGCGTAGCCGCGAGTGGTGCTTGCCGGGCCACTTGGTTGCCGATCAGCGACCAGACATGTTCGATGGGCGACATATCGGAAGAACAGGCGGGCCACGGCAGCAGTGACATCTGGTGGGTGGTGAAGAATTGTTGCACCATGCGTTCCACGTGCGGAAGCGCATTGTCCTGTTGAAACGTGGCCGCTGGCAGGTCCTGCATGTAAGGGAGGACTACAGGCTCCAAAACGTCGGAGATGTAGCGGTGGCTGTTGAGTGTACCGGCGATGCGTACCAGAGGGGTGCGGGTGTCATATCCAATTGTGCCCCAAACCATAACGCCAGGTGAAGGACCAGTATGGCGATGCATAATGCAGGCGTCATACAGTCTCTCACTGTGGTGCCGCCACACGCGGATCCGACCATCGTGGTGTTGCATGCAGAAGCGAGATTCGTCGGAGAAGACAATGTCGTGCCATTCCGTAGTCCAGGTGCGGCGTTCAACGGCCCACTGCCGCCGCACTTGCCGGGGATGTAACGTCAATTGAAAACGGAGCAATGGGCGCCGTGCGACAAGCCCCCGTTCCTGCAGACGACGTCGAACGGTACATGCTGACACAGGTTGTTGCGCAACACACCCTAATTCCTGCGCTAACGTTCGTGATGTGGCGGTGCGAGCTGTCAATGCCCGCCGCACAACATGCCGGTCCTCTCGTTCTGTGATGTACCGCGGCTGCGGCAATCGCTCACGTCGATCCGTCCGTCCCTCCTGCACCCACCGAATCCATACTCGCCTCAATGTGGCTGGATGTCGTCCCACACGAGCGCCGATGTCTCGGTACGATAAACCGCTGTCTCGATAAGCCACTATTCGTCCTCTGTCGAACTCCGAAACGTGCTGGAATGACTGCCGTATTCTGCGACGAGGCATCAGGAAGCTTCCCACGAACAGGTCCGGCAGCACAACACACTTCCACTACTTACACCCCGCCTTCAGTGCACCCCTCTTATAGTGCTTCTCGGTGGCGTGCCGGGCGCCCTGCAATGCTAATCGTTTGCATGTCCTCTTGCGGGCGACGCATGCTGCGAATTTCAGGCCAATCGGATGCTTTCTTCTTGGTGTTGCATTTTGGGTGGCCAGCAGTGTATATGTATATTCCTACTCCAATAAATCGGATTCGTAGTATAGTTTTACTATTTTCTTCTTAATTGGTCTACAGTTCCGCGTTATTAATTCGTTTCTCGTTTTTTAGCACGTCTTTTGTAAAAAAGATCATGATTATGTTATCGCTTTGTCCGCTTGTCCGTCCGTCTGTGGACACCATATCTCCGCAACTACTAGTCCGATTTGAAAAAAATAGTTTTGTATTGGGAAGCTTGAAATGTGCGCAAATAAATATCCTTAATTTCGTTTTTGGTTTTTTTCACGATGCACAATTTTGCCGCTAGAGGGCGTAAATGCAGACGATATCAAATTCAAAATACATTTTATTCCTTAAATTTGTTTCCAAACGTCCGATTGAAAAAATTATTTTACCTTTCGATTCAACTTATGGCGAAGACTATTTTAGGTTTAGTCACTTTTTCAAGTTACGCATAGATTTTCCGCTATGGGGCGTAAAAGTAAACTGCGTTTTCCCGAGATATTTGCTTCTAAAACCCCGATTTGAAAAATTATTTCTGCAGCGGATACAGCTGCTGATGGAGAAATCTTTTACATATAATTTCTAAATTTTGGTAAACAACGGTTTGGCTACCAGGGGCGTGAGTGTTAATTTCTGCTTCTATTACATTTGCAGCAAAAACCGAGCTTTTAAAACCTCGATTGAAAATATTCGTTCGTGGATCAATACCTCTCACGTCGATAAAGCTTTTCGGAATATTTTCTTCTTAAATTAATGCATGGTTTCTCCTCCAGGAGGTGTACATGTGTATCTTATTTTTGTAAACATTTCTACTTCTAAGAGTTCGATTCAAAGAATCCCTTCTTTGTTGGATAAAGTTTTCAGTGCGATATGTTTTTCACATAATTTCGAAATTTTAAAGTAATTCATAGACTTTCCTTTACGCCCCGTAAAGGTAAATTGCGTTTCTCCCGATATCTCTGCTTCTAAAACTCCGATTCGAAAAATTCTTTCTGCACCGGACACAGCTTCTGATAGAAAATGCTTCGCATATAATTTCTAATATTTGGTAAAGAAGTTGTTTGGCCACCAGGAGGCGTAAGAGTTTATTTCTGCTTCTGAGCTCCTGAAAACTCAATCGAAAAATTCTTCCGTGGACTGAGAGCGCTCACATCGAAGAGCCTTTTGAGAATGCTTTCTTTTTAAACTAATGCATGGCTTTTCCGCCAGGTAGATGCATATCTTATTTGTGTCAATATCTCTGCTTCTAAGAGTCCGATTTGAAAACTTATTTCTTTGTTAGAGAGCGTTTCTGCTACAAAATGTTTCCCCATATAATTTCAAATTTTTTCTTAACGGTTAAGTCTACTACCAGAGGGCGTAAGCTCACGTTTCCGTTCACAGTAACATCTGTGGGTCTAAAAATTCCATAGCAAAACTTTTTTCTTCGGTCAGATACTACTAACTATGCAAACGCTGTGTGCGTATTTCCTTCCCAAAATAATGCACAATTTCGCTGCTAAGGGGCTCAAAAATTTAAATCTGCTTTTCTCAATATCTCTACTTCTGCATGTGCAATTTAAAAAATTATTTCAACACCGGATACCGTTAACCTTGTAGAACACTTTAGACGAATTTTGTAGTTCACAGTTCTGTATGTGGTATTTGTGTATTTCAGTTTGCAGCTGTATCGCCGCTTCTATGTAAAAACACTATTGAAAAAATGTCTTCTTTACTGTATGCCATTTACTACACTAGAGATGTGGAGCATTATCCTCTTTAAATAATGCACAGATTTCCCGCTAGGGGACGTAAAGGTCGAAACCTTTTTTCTCGCTATTTCTGCTTCCGGGAGACGTGTTTGAACAGTTCTTTTTCTTAGCATAGCTTTTTCCATGCAGAATATTTTTCGCCTATTTTCAACTTTTCCATTATGCAAAATTCTTCTGCTAGAAAGCATAGAGTGATATAATGTTTCCTTCTCTCGTATATTCCCCCTTTTAACTGTTCGATTTGAAAATATTTGTGTCTCTGATACCTTCCTTGTGCCACGAGAAACTTTTTGTGCGCCATTTGTTAATCTTCGTAACATGCTTTTTAGGCGTTGGTGGAACTAAGCAGATGTTTCTAGGAAATAGTAATACTATACTAGTGATCCAATTTATTGGCGTAGGAAATAGACACATAAGCGTTTCCAAGCTTTCGCACATCAACCAGATGGCTTTTTCAAGGAAGTTAGACAGAAACTGCAAACTGAATAATAGAACGCTTTAACAATTTGAACGCGGTGACTTGACTTGACAATAAATATATACAACGTTATATTCATTTAAAGATACGAGGCATCACGTTGGTTGTACGCGCGGTATCCCGGTAGGGACAAGACGTTACTTGAAGAACTGGTTCCAAATTCGTGGCAACTCGAGTGAGACGCTATCATTGCAAGTATCGCTGTTAGTAATGATCTACAATGTTTCCCGAATGGCTGTACATTTAGCGGTAGAGTAGGAAGTTAATTTCTTTGTATCATCCCACATAGGAGTAGCCGACTTGGATTTGACTTCTCTGGATAGTGCCGTGGCTACTTTACAGATGTTTCTATTTGTGGATGTTTTATCGATTGTTGAAACCGGTTGATTGTTTTCCTAACCGGTTCCATTGACTTTGAATAGCTTTGATAAATTTAATTCGAGTCAGAACGGATTCAAAAGACGTGCTCATTACAGCCGAAAATTCGGTGTTATCTTTGTTGTTCTATTTATGTCTCAAATTCCGTCGGATTTCAGCCTTTTTTGTCGTAGTCGGCAAAACCCTGTAAATATGAATAAACAAAAAACATCGCTCTTTCCACGTTTATTAATAGTAGCAACCGAAAATTTGAGCGTAAGGCGAACGCACTCGGCTAGGTATCGAGAGATCTGGGGTACGATCCCAGCAGTGGAGGCCGCGGGTAGCCTAGGGGGCAACGTTCGTGACTGCTACGGAAAGGACCTCAGGTTCGATCCCAGCAGGTACGAACGCTCGATCCACTAAATATCCGCCGTGCGTCGGATGGGTACGTTCAGCCGTCGAGTACTGGCCCTCCGGTAGTAAAAAAGAGCGTCTTCCTCCCCCTTTCTACTTCGCTTCCGTGTCACTTTCCTATCTGGCACTCTTGCCCGAATCTCCTAGCTTCCTATTTCTAAGGGTTGTTTAAGACCTGGGGTCAGACACTCGCTTCCGAAAATCCTCTACATATGATCATTTGATCCCAGCAATGGAGGGATAACAATTTTTCGGTTGCTATGTGTTGATAAACATGGAAAGAGCGATGTTTTTGTTTATTCACTGACGCCACGTATTTAGAGGATTTTCAAAACCCTGTAACCTAAAAAATTTCAATTTACTTATTTCGGTCGCTTATTCTCCCGTGCTAGATTGTTCTACCTGCTATCTTTTTGCTCTCGTTTGTTTACTCCCGTTTTCGCTTACCGACGTGGAAACTAAATACATTCTTCTGAGTTTTATTTTATTTCTCAGACGAATCTTCGCGACTTCTCTGAAAAACAAAGGAAACACAAAAAAGAAACCACAGAGATAAAATGGTTTAATTGTCTAAGAATCTGAATCTTACGTTTAATAAACTTCATTACTTCTTTGAAATCAAAACGTCACTCACAATTATCTTTGAAATCCTCCTCCTGAAGGAAATAATTTCTAGTACGGAAAGCAAACCAGTCATGCGAATAGCTGACTATATATTTATTTGTTTAGGACTGAGAGGGTCCAAATATTCTACACTGCTAAAAATTCAAAGGGTTGTTTGCGCGTGCATTAACAGTGCAAACTCATTTTACCGTTCGAGGAGACGTACGAATCGAACGCAATCTTTTACGGCAAACTTGACTGGAAAATTTTCGCTCAGCGATTATTAACAAGCCTATGCTACCATGAATGCGGTCTCGGTTAAAGACAGTCCGGTCCCTAGTTTCCTGTTGGAAAATCTTTACAGTTTGTCAGGAGCAATTGCAGTTTACTTGAGCTATTCTGGGCGTTCTACAGTAAACCAGTAACGTGGGCTTTTGTATTAGATTAGCCATTGGAGTTTTCAAATATTTGAAGATTGTCGTGTCTTTCCCGAACTGATTTTATCCGTCTGATTCAACTCTATTTCCTTATTTTCCCACTTCGCGTCTGTTGATTTCATATCAAGAGGTTTTCAGTGTTAACCTTTGTTTCATCCGTGCATCCTCTTTGAAGATAATGGTGTTTGCTTAAAATGTTATCACTCAGATGTTGTTCTAAAGTACTAATAATGCATCAGAATGCTGCTGCGTCGGATGTACCTAATGGAATCACATCTTAAAAGGGAAATGGGATTGAAATCCCATTTTAAAAGGAAGTTAAACACAATCGCTCTTTCAAAATGGGATATTATGTCAATAAAGAAGTTATGGTGTTTTACGGAGCGAGGGCTAAATATGGACAAACTCAGTTCAAGTGCGAAAGCGAAGAAACGGTCAGAGTTAGAAACAGGTCAAAAACATTTGGACCTGGACCCAGGCGTCGCATAATTGGACCCGACGCGGACCCAAGCCAGATAAATCTGCTTTTAACTATAATATATATATATATATATATATATATATATTAGGGTGGTCCTTAAAATACTATGAATTTTTTTTCAACAATTTATATGCTCTGACCCACCAAAAGTGTTCCTCGATGTAAAAAAATAATGTGTGTAAAATTTCTACCATTTTAATTAACATTTAGTGGTAGCTCAATATGCTCAAAGTTTTACTTGTGGTTGCATATATTGTACTTCATAAAATTATACATCAATTAGTGAAAAAATACTGATTTATTAATTACTCTGAAAAATTCCAAACACAAATTCTTTTCTAAATTAATTATGCCTATCAAAGACACTGAGAAAATCAGTTCCTTGTAACTTGACTCATCTGAGATTAAGTTTTTTTCTCCTGCAGTCGGAATAGCGACACCTATGTTGTTATACAGCTTGTAATAAATATTGTTTTTGGTCTTCATTCTCAGTTTTTTTTTTTTTTTTTGTATTGGAGGTTTAACGACCACCGTGAGCAACTCAATGGGCTATAAGCAGTCGCCCGTCCCTAGTTTAGGGCCACTGGTTCCAGGGAAGGAGAGAGAGCGAATGCTGTAAGAAAAACACAGCATCCATGCCTCACCGGGATTCGAACCCAGACCCATCTCGGATAAATGACCGGAAATCAAGGCTTAAACCACTGCGATCAAAATCTAAATAATCTCTTGGGATATTAAAGCAATTTAAGAAATTCATAGTTGTTTTTGTTTTGTTTTTTGTCACAAAATCTTCAATCTTCATATCACGAGAAATCTTGCCACTCAGCTTGATTCGTTTAAGAGGTTCGTCGACCCCGTCCTTTTCATTAAGGGACCGAAGCATAGCTTTTTTTGGACTTGTAGGCACGTTTTGTTTCCCTTTTGCAATTTTTTTTCAGCTTCAGCTGCTTTTCATGAAGTTTCTCCAATTTCTTGATACAATCCTGTTCATGGTGAATGAAAATATTGGCCTTTTCCCAAAACACAGCCCATTCCTTAACAACAGCCCTACAACTCTCACGAATTGTCTTCTTCAAGGTTTATATAAGCAAGCTTGTTTCTGGAACTGTATAGAATTTTCCAACTATATGAAATAAAACTAAAATTAGACATTACCTTATTTATGTGGAGTATTTGATTGACACTAAGTCAAATAAGACGAGAAGGTGAATGGAGAAATCAACACCGGATGCCTTTTACCTTGGCAATAAAAAAAACGGTGGACAATAATAAAAAAATTTAAAGACATTTACAACATATGTAGAAAATAATGTATCATTTCAATGGAATTATCTCTAATATTTGTTTTTAAACCTGCCATTAGTTTGCAGTCAAAAAATAAAACCATACAGCAAGGTAAAAGAAATAGAAATTCATTTTTAACTTATGACAAATTAGAACCAAAAAAAAAAAAAAATAAAAATAATAAAACTTACAGGCCATCCGGGCCAGTAAAATTAATAGTTCCGTGGTCCGACGGAAGTTTTTTTGGACAATGGCCAGCGGACCACTGGAAAGAAAATATAAGAAAATATGCTGAATCCATACTATCCTAAAACTGCGCTTAGCTGCTAAAATTAAGGACATGTAATATACATAAAATTGTAATTCACTCAAGTCACACACTCACTCACACTGACACCACACAATTTCAAAAGAAAACTTCAAACAATTATGTGGCCTGCAGCCGAGGACAACTCGTCAGGGAAAGACATCTCCAACCACCGACCACACCCCAACTTCAAGTTTCATGTGGGTGTAAATTAACTCAAATTGGCCAAAATAAGAAGTCTATTTTTAAAAAAATGTAAAATTTTGGACAAAACACCCAGTCTTTCCTACCTGAAATGAACACAATTGTTAAGAATTATAACTTATGACAAACATGGAAATTAATAAGCCCAATGCATATCACATCATCCAAATGTAAACATTGGCCCACAAGGCGCGGTTAATAGAACTTCCTACTCCACTGAAGCCAAAGGCATCCCAGCAACCCTCAGGAGACTCCCCGGTGGCGCCGTGGTCTAAGCGATGGCTTCTGATCATTCGTCCGAAAGGGGTCTGGGTTTGAATCCCGATAAGACATGGATGTTGTGTTTGTCTTACGGCACTGGCTCTCTCCCTTCCCTGGAACCAGTGACCCTAAATTAGGGACGGGCGACTGCTTATAGCCCATTGAGTTGCTTACCGTGGTCGTTAAACCTCCAAAAAAAAAAAAAAAAAAAAAAAAAAAACCCTCAGGATTCGCAGGTGTGTTCAGAAGTATAAAAGACAGCTAATGACGTAATTAGGAGTGGATATCAGCAAGGTTCATTTTTCCGATTTTCATCATTTTTCCGGATCAACTCGGAAGAAATGAACGTTGTTTTTGAAGGCCGAAGAAAATGTTATTTCAAAGAGAAAGGGGCGGCAATATTGCATAATCTTACATTGCAAGATTTTTCATAATTCAATTTTTTTTCCAAATAATCATTTAATTGTTTGAAGTAGTTTTTTTGTCATTAATACGAGTGATTTAGTCATAATTGTTTGAAGTTTTCTTTTGAAATTGTGTTCTGTCAGTATGACAGAGTATGTGACTTGAGTGAATTATAATTTTATGTACATATATGGTGAAAAAGTCTCTTCGCAGTGGGTATCTTAGGTTATATAGAAATCAAACAAATGTACGTCGTATTATGGAACGTGAAATTTACTCACTTACTTACAGGAAGTATTGAACTACACTGTAAAAAATAAGTGGTGTGAATTCACGGAAAATTTCTGAAAATAACGTGCAGCAAAGCTGCCGGTAGGCATCCCTGTTTTTCAGAAATTTTCGCTTTTAAAAGTGCCCGTTTATTTTCCGTAGCCAAAAATTCCATTTATTTCAGAAAATTCCATTTCTGGTTTTTTTCCGTATTTAAACTGAAATTCCGCAAAAGCGACGACCTGCGTTTTTCAGCCCTTTCTCCAGATTATCCTTCCGCTCTAGTCAGGATTGAGCCCGGCAGCTTGAAGAGGTAACGCACGCCTTCAACCACTGAGCCACAGACACTCTGAAATTCGAGTCATGTACACGTAAAACAAATTACGCGACAACGAATTTTTTTTTTGTCATTAATACGAGTGATTTAGTCATTTTATTTTCTGTTGGAGCTTGTTTTTTTTTTCTGAATAGGTTTCTAATATATTTTTTTTTTTCTGTGTGAGGACTTTTCACAAATTAAGCATTTCTCATCGCGATTTTTCGAAGCAACAAAATACTTTGCAACTTGATTTTTTCAAACTGACAACGACTCAGTTATCTTTATAAAAGGTGAAATGCACTTTTTAATAGTATTATTTCATCAAAAAAAAAAAAGCTTTTAAATATAAAATTTACTGTTGATAACTATAATAGCTTTTGTCTTAAGTTGTCCAAAGACTGACGTACAGGGACGTCGTATAACCATCTATACAATAAGTTAAGTACCCGGTTTCTTACAATAACACAATGTACACTATATTGATAGAAGTCACTGGACACCCCCTTTAAAAACAAATGAACGGATCCGCTGCGTTGTTAAGATTCGCGCTGCAGCTGTAAACCGTATAAAAACAAGCCTGCAGCTGACCGCGATCATATCGCACTGTGAGGTTGAGCAAAAATGTTGCTGCGGAAGAGAACTAACTTCGAGAAAGGAAAGATTGTTGGGTGTTATTAGTGGGTTATCCATAAGAAAAACTGAGAGGCGTTTAAACATACCCAAGTCAACTGTTTTGGATGTACTGAATAAGTGGAAGACACGTGGCGTGCCTGAAGCAGCAAAACGCACCGGCAGACCAAAGAATATCAGTGATAAAGGACGTCGAAGCCTCAGGAAAGTCGTTACAGCTAATCGACGGAGTATTGCGCAAGACCTCAGTGTACAGGTGAGTAAAACTGCTGGAACCTCGGTATGTACTCGTATCATTCGCAGAGAACATCATTCCATGGGTTACCGTGGTCGTGTGGCTGCTCATAAGCTTTTCATCTCCACTCGTAATGCTACTCGTCATTTAGCATGGTGTAAAGAACATTTATCGTGGACCGTAGATCAACGGAAACAGGTCCTATGGACTGATGAATCCAGATACACGATCCATCAGTGTGATGGCCGTGTGTGGGTATGGCGACAGCCGAGGGAGCACTATTTACCACAGTGTACTGTTCCTACGGTCACGTTTGGAGCTGCCAGTGTACTCGTGTGGGGGTGTTTTTCGTGATATGGTCCCGGCCCATTGGTTATCGTGGACAAACCTGTTAACCAGCACGTCTACCTCGATATTCTGGACAATTATGCCTTACCAACTCTGTGGCAATACTGTGGAACCGAGCCTTGTTGGTACCAGCAGGATAATGCACCGAACCATAAAGCAAGGACTGTTACGGCGTGGTTTGACGATAATTCCGCATCGTGTGTGGACTGGCCAGCACAGAGCCCTGATCTTAATCCCATAGAGCACCTGTGGGATGAATTAGAACGCCGCATAAAAAGTTTGGAACCAAGGCCTACTACTAAGCAACAGTTAGCGGCAGCATTATGTACTGAGTGGAAGCGGATACCTATCGCTGTGTTCCAACACCTTGGCGAGAGCATGTCTCGAAGGGTCAGTGCATACATTAAGGCCAAAGGTGGACCGACACCGTACTAATGTATGTCGATAAATGCTATGTTGTGTTTCTCTTCTAGCTGTCCGGTGACTTTTGTTTATATAGTGTATATACGTATATGATTAAGTTAATTATAAATTGAGTTTCGAATTTATAGTTCATAACAAAATTCTCCGGGTTAGGTCCGGGTCGGGTACGGGAGGGGTCCAATTATGTGACGTCCGGGTCCAAAATTTTTGACCCGTTTCCAACTGTGGCGTGTATACGAAGGGTTCGCTCGTGCTAGGTATCTGTTGATGATAGCGTTGACGTCCTCGTAGATGCGAGTCACTTCCAGGCTCAAGGAGTTCGACAATGGCAAATTGTTTCGAAATTTGGGGGTGATTCCCACCATCGCCGAAAATCCAACTTCAGAGACGTACGAAGATGTGAAAGGGTCCAGCTCCTTCGAATCTTCTGTAGAAAGAGTTATACGACTTATTTTCCCCCTTTTTTAATTTTTTTCCCAGTTTTTCACGATTTTCTATTTCCAAATAATTACAAAATTTTCACATTTCAAAAACTTTTTTCGTGGCCCATCAAAAAACGAAGCGCGACTCATAATTTGGGAAAAGCTGTGCTAGGGGAAACAATGCAATACGCCGGAGCATTTGCGCTGTTGTCATTTGATTAAAAAATCCCAGGTGTTATATTTGTGGGATGCACACAGATTGTTTTCAAATAAAAATTGCCTCTCTGAAGATTTATCGGGAAAAATATATTATTCCAAGAGTTATAATATCGCACTTTATACACGACCGAGTCACATTATTGTGACCACCAGCTAATATCCCAAGTAACCGACGTGTACAGCGCGGACAGCAGCTAGACGGGCTGGGAGGAACTCAATAAGGTGCTGGAAGGTGTTCGCAGGTATGTGGAGCCATACTGACTGCAGTGCATCTGACAGCTGCTGGAGGGTGCGTCGTGGAGAATCCATAGAGCGAACAACTCGATCGAGGTGGTCCCATAGATGCTCAATTCGGTAAAAGTCTGGGGAATTAGGTGACCAGGGAAGTACTGTCGCAAATTTCTAGCTGTGTGACAAGTCGCATTGTCGTGTGGAAGATCCCATCTGCCCCAAGGAAGACAAACATGTATGGGCGCACGTGGTCTGCATTCATAACGAATTCGGTCCATAGGGCCTTCCACAGATATGAGTGGATCCAGAGAATGCCACGAAAACATTCCCCAGACCATAACTCTGCCCCCACTAGCTTGTATTCTTCCAGCAATGGTTGAAGAGTGTTTGTTCGCCGATGTTTCTCGCCTTATACGCCAACGTCCATCCGTTCGATGAAGCAGAAAACGTGACGAATCCGAGAAAACAATCCTTTGCCAATCAGCGGAGGTCCAATTTCGATACTGTCGTGCAAATGTAACACTTTTCTGCCGATGCACCTTCATTAGCATAGGTGCAGTGGCCAGTGACCATCCGTCTGCATCGGAGCCCCATACGCAGCAGGGTTCGCTGAACTGTCGTTTCAGACACACTTCCTGTAGCCCCCTGGTTCTTTCAGCCAGTGAGTTGCTGCACTGTAGTGTGTCGATTGGCCCTCATGCACCTTCGAGACACACTTCCTGTAGCCCCCTGGTTCTTTCAGCCAGTGAGTTGCTGCACTGTAGTGTGTCGATTGGCCCTCATGCCCCTTCGAAGCCGACATTCACCTCTCACATCAATGGCAGGTGATGCTCCGCAGTCTGCACGTCTCTTATTCGCAATGGTACCATTTCTCCAATCACGATACACTTTAACCACTGCAGCACGCGAACAGTTCACAAACTGCGCTGTTTAAGAAGTACTGCCGCCCTTGCCCGAAAGCCGATAATCATCCCTTTTTGCAAATGTGATAAATCTCTCCTTTTATCCATGACAGCAACGAGTGATATTTTTTCAGAATGCCTACAGCACACCTTATATACCCTCCAAGCCAGCTCACGACACGTGCCTTCATTCATTGGCTACCCGCTGTTGACGTCAAAAGTAGAGGGTGGTCACAATAATGTGACTCTACTGTGTATAATTCGTTTGTATACCGAGCTAACAGAGGCAATTGTTTTTACCGTAATACAAATTACAGCATTTTAGATATTTTGAAAATGTGCTTTCAGTCTGAAAACACAGCACTGGAGAAATATGTTTCGTTCGAAATATATCGCTATAAATTCATTGGCTTCTAAACTAATGCTGTACCGCATAAAATACAAAAAAAAAAAAAAAAAAGCAGAGCATCTGCTTTTAATATCATACTCTTTCTTAGTTTTACATTTGGCTGTGAAATATTTTTCTTTTTATGACTAATTAGAGTTAGCTTTAGGGGAAAGCGTTCAGCTTTTGTTTTTTTCTCTTCTACTTACTTGTATTTGTAGCTTCCTGCAACAGTCGAGGAAATAAAATTTACAACTCTTTCATTCGCTATCATACCTATTTTCTTCGGGAATAGATACACACAGAGTAAATTACTTCGTTGGAAACATTTCGTGATAAGATGTTCCTTTCACATCTGTATTTATTATTTTTTCAAGCCTTTACAATTTTGTTTTCCGAACGGGATAAACAATGATTCCAGATTTAAAGCAACCCATCGAACGAAATGCAATTGTGCGGCTTGCGAACGGCTGGTTCCCTGCTGTTCAAGTGTGTGTGCTTTGCCGATAATGTTCTGCACAGATTACTGAAATGGGCGTGAAAAATAGCTTCTGGTATTTGTTCCACCCCCCAACATTTTTTACTTTTGGTGTTTGACTTTATATACCCCTTTCCCCTCTTTTCCCAACTCTAGTGGAAGAATTCGAGTCCGAAGAAATAAAAAAAAAATACGTAGCTCTTTGAAACTAAGCCTAGCAGAGCCATCGGAAGTCGTAGATTAATTGAAAGATACGAAAGTAAGATCAGTACAAAAGTTTCCAGGAAAAAAGAAAGTGAGAGAGAGAGAGAACTTAATACTTTACTGAAGACCAATCAAAGTTTCGCCATTTCGTCTTTTTAAATCGCTAAATTTTGCTCTCATTCATTCTGACTAGACGGCACAATGTAAGATAATAATGCACTGTTAGGATTTTTGATTACTTCCTGAATCGTAGGCACAAACCAAAAAATGATTCAGTATCGATTGTTTCGTGAGAAGACGTTGTGCCTACAGTTCTAGCATGAGCTGCAGATCAAGTTTTTAAAGTCGGAAGATATTTCTTGGAATAAGTGTGCTCTTTTCTGAAGTATTGTACATTTATAATGTTTTAGTTTAAATTATCGTTGTAGGTTTTAGGTTAAATGTGCTTACACGTTGCTTAACCACACGGATGAGCCTTTACATTATGACCACCTACCTAATAAGCTGTAGGATTCCCTTTAACCCGCAAAACAATGCCCACTCGACCAGGCATCGATTCGATGAGATACCGATAGGTATCCTGGGGTATCTGGCACCATAATGTCAACAGCAGATCCTCCAGTTCCCGTACATTTCGGGGTGGTGGTGATTTAGCGTGAACCCGCTTTTCCAAGTCCAACCAGAAATGTTCTATTGGGTTCATGTCAGGTGAATTTGAAGGCCACAGAAAGTCACCAGCATGTCCCTCGAACCACTCCTTCACGATTCTGGCAGTGGCGCATTGTCCTGTTAGTAATGGTCATCCCCAGCAGGGAACACAGTTGCCATGAATGGGTAACCTTGGTCAGCAACGATGTTCTGATACCTGACAAATGTCAGGGATTATGCTATTGGGACAATAGGGCCTAAAATTTCCCAAGAAAACATCTCCTAGAGCATAACACCGCCACCGCCTTTCTGTTTCCGCCCAACAGTGCATCCAGGTGCCATAGCCTCCGTTGGTAATCGGCGTATCCACGCTCGGCCGTCTACGTGATACACCAAGAATCTTGATTCGTCAGAACAGACCACTTTCTTCCAATCATCCACACGGTCCCATCTCGATTATCTTGGGCCCATTTCATGCGTTGTTGGCGATGACGGGCAGTGAGCGTGGGGACCTAGCTGGGTCTTCGGCTACGCAGGCCCATGCGCAGAAGGCAGCGATGAACTGTGTGTTGTGACACATTGTCCTGAAAACCACTGTTGTAGCTGCGGGTGATTTGTCGCACTGTGGTCTTGCGGTCACTGTTAACAGTGCGGGACAGTCTCCGCCCGCTCCCCTCTGGCATCAATGAGCTGTGGACGACCGTTCGCCGTTTGGCCATCTGCGCACCACTTTTGATACGTACTCACTACAGCGGCACGTGAACAACCCACAAGCCGCGCCGTTTCTAAGATCGTAGTTCCGAGGTGCCGTGCCATCACAATTTGTCCTTTATCAAACTACGATGAATCGTCAGCTTTTCCCATTCTGACTCCGAACACTCTATTAACCGAAAGTCGGTCCTCGGGTTGTATATATACTGCTCTATGAACTTCACCTGTGCCACCGTTCTGTCTCCAGGCGCGCTCATTTCTCTAGGCTGGGGTGGTCATAATGTAGTGGCTCATCGGTGAATATACTAATTATAAAGAAAATTGTCAACATATATACACCGAAGAGCTAAAACATTATGACCACCTGCCTGATTTAATGTTGATCCACCACTTGCCGCCAAAACAGCTCTTACCCATGGGGCATAGAGACTACAAGGTTTAAAGATGTTTTGTGGTATCAGGTACCGACACCTTACCAGTAGATCCTTTATCTCTTGTAAGTTACGTGGTTGAGCAGCCGCAGATTGGATTTACTGTTCCAATACAAACTACAGATGCTCGATTGGATTGATGCCTTCCTCATGTTCCTCGAACCAATCTCGAACAACCCGGATAGTGTGGCACTGCGCAATATCCTGCTCAGAGAAGACTCTACTAGAGAGTAATACCGTTGCCACGAAAGTATGTACCTGGTCTACCATGATGTTTAGATAGGTGGTAGATCTCCGAGTTTAAAACACGTGAATGACTGGACTCAGGGTTTCCCAGCAGAACGTTTTCCAAAGCATCACACGTCCTCCACCCGCTTGTTTTTCGTCCCAAGGTGCATCTTGCTGCCAATACTTCCCCAGGTAAACCACGCGAACGTACCCTGCTGTCCACATGGTGCAACAGGAAATAAGATCCATACAACCTTCTTCCAATCATTCAAGATCCAGTTTTGACGCTCTCGTTCCCATTGTGGGAGCTTTCGACGGTGAACTGAGGTTAGCACGGGCACTCGGAGCGGCCTGGGGCTACGCAGCCCCATTTTCGGAAGGGTTCTATGTACTGTGTGTTGTGACACATTACTCTCGTCACCAGAATTCAAATGACCCGCGAGTTGCGCCAAAGTATCCCTTCTGTTGTATTGTACCATACGGGATAATATCGGTAAAAAAACCCTTTACATTAGAAAACGTTTTGTTTTTAATTTAATGATGCCCTTGGTGTCATACACACTAAGTTAGCTTTGCATTAGGAACACCTACCTCGCGTTAGTTTACCTTTCTGTGCAGTCACGGCTCGCAGACGCCTAGGAATAGATTCTACAAGGTTTCGAACATCCCCCATGCGTAACTTGACCCATGTGCGCTGCAGCAGCTCCATCAGTTCATGCTCATTCCGTGAAGAAGGATCAGCAGCTCTTACACCCCATTCTAGCATATCCCACAAATGTTCAATTGGGTTGCAGTCAGGAGAGTTTGGGGGTAAAGGCAGTCTGACGAATTCGTTATCGTGTTCCTCCAACCACTCAGTCGTTATCCGAGCCCGATGACACGGTGCGTCATCCTATTGAAAGATGGCACTGTGGTTCGGGTAAACCTTCTGCAAATATGGATGGAAATTGTCGACTAACAGGTCCCTGTAGCGTCAGCCATTCAGTGTTTGTGGGATGATAACCAACGGACCAAGGGCTTGCCAGGTAAAAGCTCCCCAAACCAGAACACCACCTTCACCGACCTGTGGAAACCCCAACTGTGCAATCAGGGGATAGAGCGTCATGCTGTTTAAGCCATATGTGAACCCGGCTGTCAGCATGGTACAGCAGAAAACGGGACTCATCACTCCAGACGACCTTCTTCCATCGGTCGATGGTCTATTGCCGACGTTCATTGGCGAATGCGAGGCGTTTGCGATGACTGGACGTTACCATGGGTACCCTCGTTGGTCTCTAGCTGTGGAACCCCAAGCGAAACAAGGTACTGATGGGTACCCTCGTTGGTCTCCAGCTGTGGAACCCCAGGCGAAACAGCAGTAAACGAGACTCATCACTCCAGACGACCTTCTTCCATCTGTCGATGATCTATTGCCGACGTTCATTGGCGAATGCGAGGATTTGTTCGCGATGACAGGGCATTATCATGGATACCCTCGTTGGTCTCCAGCTCTGGAACCCCAGGCGAAATGTGGTACTGAGCATGATGCATGTGAAAATAGGTCAAACTACACCGCTGTTGTATTAGTGGGTGAGCTGGGTGACTGTTGCACATCGTTGCTAAGATACCAGTCGTGACACCCGACGCTCACCTCTAGGATGTACCACGCATGGCTGACCAGTGCGAGCCCTTCTGCTGGATGTCTGTGCATAGTGAATCCAGTCCTGGTACACCCTTGATACAATAGTACGCGAGCAGCCAACAAGTGCGGCTGTTTCAGGAATACTGGCACGTGCCCTCCGGGCTCCAACTATCTGTCTGCGGTCAAATTGGCTGAAGTCGCAACGTTTTCCAGTTACTGGTGGCAAACGTTTACTGATTACGACGACGTCTGAAGAAGTTTTTAGAAGGGAGTGTCTGAGCCCAGGCCTAAAGTACCCCTAGAGTTAGGAAGCTGGGAGATCTGAGTAAGAGAACTCGATGGGATAGAAAAATAGAAAAATAAGTGAAAGATGAGGGGGCATAACATTCGACCACAACCGTCTCACAAGTGGAAGAGAAGGGGAGGGCAGGGGAAACCAGGCATCACAGACCGATCACAGTGAATCACAACACCCCCACCCGCTGGTGCCCGGGGGGACTGAAACTTACCGAAGCCAATCCTGAAGCCGGAGCAGCGATCAGTACTCACTGTCTTGATGCCAAACCTGAAAGAGAAGGGGTGGTGGTGTTCTAGCACTCACCAAGGTTCACGCACACACTTGCACTCCATCCGATCCAGTCCACCATCTGATCTAAAGCCTCCAGTCCAGGAAACAGCGCTTAGTGTTGCCCGTCCCCAAGTCCCTGGTTTGACAACGACCGCCGCTTTAGCTTTGGGATACTTCAGGAATTCGCTGGAATCGTAGTCGACAGCCCCTAACAGTTTATTAATTAGAGATAGGTGGGTACAATTTGTAGTGGCGTTGATATCACGTGATACTTCGTTATCGCTCCGAATATGAAAAACGGGGGGGGGGGGGGGGTTCTAATGCAAAGCTAACTCAGTGTATGTCTGTACAGCGTAGTTCATTCTTGATTCAATATCACTTGCTCCACGCGAGTCAGGACCTGAAGATTTTCAGATGAAGTTGTCCTCACGTACGAAGAAGCTATACTACTAGCTTTGTCAATTGTTTTAAATGAAGCATTGAAGCTATATGCCAAGTCTGAGAGACAAAGGATGGAAAACAATTATTCTATTCGGTTATTTTTTTTAATAAATTCTGCACTAAAAATGTAATGATACTGATATAATTTTCTAATCTACTTGTATCTTTATTCTACGATTCTTTCCATTTCATTTAAATGATGATTTTATTTCAATGTGAGTTGAAACGCAATTTCTCGGTTTTCTATTTAAATTTTTAAATAAAAGTTCGTTTCGAAAAATGCTCATCAAGGTAATGCAGGCAGAATGATTTTGCAGTTTCAAAAGTCCCCAGGACTTAAATTTTTAAGTGACGCCAATTATTGTGTAAAAAAAAAAAAAAAAAAAAAGAAAGAAAATTTTAGGTGACAGCGGATTTTAATTGATTTTTGAAGACCTGCTGAAAACATAAAAAAAAAACAAAGAAAACGTTTTTAACTGTATGTATTTATGTCCTCCTATAGTGCGAGGTTCATAATTTTTAATATTAAACGTGTTTAGACAGCATGATTTTTGGTTTTAACTTGTAACACGTATCTTCATCAATTTTATCAATTTTTACTGAAAACATAATGCGCAACATTAACTTAATCGCTTCAACGAAAAATGTTTCCACGTATCATTTTCGCTGATTTTTCTTTATTTAGGAAACATTAAAATTAAATTGCTATTCACATGATTTCGTAAACGGAAAAGAGCCTTTTCAAAAATAATTTAAGATATAGAAAGATACTGTATATAGGAATTACTCTTGAAATCTTCAATAGCAAGATATTTCTCTGATTATTAGTGACACTGCTCGTTTAGGCTAATTTAAGTCCAGAATTTAAACTTTTACGAATGGCAAGAAAGAACATTACAATATTTTCGGTGCGAAGGGAATATATATTAGAGATATGAAGGGAACATTTTTGCTGTTTACCTTGTTACGACCGTGATATAAATGAAACCAAGTAGACCATAATTTGAATCCTCATTGCTCTCATTCGCATTTTTCCTTACAAATCATTGTGCTATATAATTTATATTCGGAAAGCCAAAAGCAGAAATGTTAATAAAAGTGGTGATAAAAAAAGGTAACTAATTCAGTTTTCTTTATTTTTACTCAATCATACACTCATCGTTAAAAAAATAGTTGCTTCCAAACGGACGTGTCGGATTGCAATGCTATTCGGGAGAAAGGTAAAGGTTACCAGGAACACAATAAATGATTAAACATTGAGACTGATATGGGCAATATTTATTGAGCTACACGCCAATAAGTAGTGTCTCTCACACAGCATGCCAGACGTCTCGGCATGGAGTTGTACAGGTTCCTAATGATGCCCTGCGATATGCCATCCCATGCAACTTGAATCTTCTCCCGCAGTTTCTGCAGATTGTGCGGTAGGGGTGGAGTATGGATAGTGCGTTCAATCGCATCCCAGACATTTTCAATCGGCAATAGCTCTGGCGATGCGGCCGGCCATGGCAGAGAGTTGGTGCCTTAAAGGCAAGCTCTCGAGACATCAGCAGTATGCTGACGAGCGTTGTCCTGTTGGAAAATCGCACCGGAGTGAGCGTTAAGAAAATATAAGGCCACTGGTTGCAGGACCTCATTAACGTAACGTTGGGCTGTCAGAATGCCTGTAATGAACACCTAAGGTGATCTGGCATCGTAGGCAATTGAACCCCACACCATGACACCAGGCCTTCTGGACGTGTGACGCTCAACAACAAACCGTCCATCTTGGCGCTGACTACGGTGTCTTCACACACGGATTCGTTGGTCGTCTCCTCTAAGACAAAAGCGAGACTCGTCACTGAAGATCACCCGTTGCCATTCTGAGTGGTTTCATGACAGTCTGGCACGACATCATTGCAGTCTTTGGCGACGATGCAATGGTGTTAAGGGTAGTCGTCGTAACGGTCTGCGTGCGTGTAGTCCTACGTCGTGCTGGCACTAATCGGACCATGCATGCAGGGCACCACTGCTCGCTGAATATCCGCAATCGTGGCTGTTGGGTCACTCCGCACATTTCGGACAACCCGTTGGTCCTCTCTCTCTCTCTCCGTGGTTCGTCTGAGTCTCCCAGAACGTTCGTGTCGCTGCTGCGTGCCTTGTCCTATCCACTGCCACCAACAGCGTGCTATGGTGATATCCGCACGATCGGTATGGCACGCAGTACGGCGATAAGACCATCTCGCTTCCCGGAGCCCGACGACGCGGCCCCCTCGAACTCCTCGAACTGCTCGAATTCCTTCCGAATTTTTCTCCGACCCATACTTCACTTGCAAAGGATGCAACCAATACAACAGCACGAGTCAGAATGGCAAGCACGCGCAGCGCTACGACCCCTCCTTGCTTGTGTCACATGAGCCGCCGAGCGTGATACTTGAATCATTTGCATGTCACACCATGTCAAACCTACCCACCAAGTTTCATTCATGTCGGTTGCTTCCTTCTGGGTGCAACTATTTTTTTTTGACGATGAGGGTATATAATTCATTATAATGACGTATTGCCCCTCAATGGCGCTTTAACCAAAATGAAGAATAAATGAAAATTCATTGAAATTTTCTGCACACATGCGCAGTGTCAAAAATAGAGAAACGGTACCAGGTTCTGAAAACTGTTGGTATGCCACTTGTCATATTCGACCAATCACTGTGAAAGATTGTTTATTACCTGATGTCCGGCGCAGAAAGACACTTATTTATTGCAAGAATAGATAAATAAATTAATTAATAAAAGTTTTACTCCATGTTTCCCAAATAGAGGTCCGTTGTGGGTCGTTCGGGAATGATCCGTTTGCAAACATCTGGTTGGCAATGTGAACCAAGTGACCCGCGTCCAGCAGTTGCACCAATCATCGTTCGCGAATGATACTGCCAAAACCTTTGTCTGCTAATGTGATTAAATCGTTCGCAGATCCCTTTTAATACCTAAGCATATTGCAGAAGGGACGGAATTGGCCCATATCTACTCCCGAAAGGCTTGTGTCACAAGAAGTTGCCGAAACGGCGCAGTTTCCTTTCTTTTTCTACATATGACGAAATTCCTTCGCCTAACCTGTTCGTCGCATTTATGCTAAAAATGAAATTGTTCTCCGTGCATGCGTACGTTCGTGTGTATGTATTAGGCCAGCCTTATTTCTACGTTCTGGCATTCTATCGCGGAAGTAGCAGATTATAAACCGGGTGTCTCAAAAAAACATTTAAACCAACTTTTATCTCTTCAACGGTAGTTCACAGATACATACTTTCAATTAGAAAAATATTCAATGCATTTGCATGCCTGTGGGTGGCATTTGCATAAAAATTAAAATTAAAATTTCATACAGCCTTCACAGAAAAAAGTTCAATAAAAAAAGTTGCGCAATGTCCAAATTAGTCGAAAAAAAAAGAAAAGAAAAAGACAGGTAATTCTGCATGCAAAACTCGCGAAGATATTCTCGATGAAAATTGTAAAAAAATGTATCGTACACGATACATTTTTTATAATTTCCATCGCGAACATCTCCGCGATTTTTGCACGTAAAACAACGGGGTTTGTTAATTTAGACTAATTAGGACATTGCGCACAACTTTCTTAATTGAACTATTTTACTGCGAAGGCTGTATATATATATATTTTTATTTTTATGCAAATGTCTCCCACAGGGGTGGAACCGCCATGTCCTAAGTCTTTACGTTATTTTGAATATTTTCCTGATTGAAGGTATGTACGACGGTCATAACAAAAGTCCTGCACATCTTAAACTAAAACGGAAACGGATGATGCAATCTGGAACATGATTGCGTCATGTCAAAGTCGGACTCTCAGCAACTCAGTGGTGTCAGAATGACGCTCTATCATTTGCTGTGTGGACGTGGGAGAGTTTGGAAATGGAAGCGTGCAGCTCCTCAGGTCGAGTCAGAGCGTTAGACCAGTGCTCGTACGTGAAAATGGAAAATCTGCTGGGGAAAACTCCGACACAGATCTACACTGCCTTGCAAGAAGCTTGCGGGGAATGAACTCTTGACCGAAGCACAATTTCTCGTTGGGCATCGCCCTTGCGGGAGAGCCGAAGCAGCATCGAAAATGATCACCGCTCAGGCCGACCTCAAACGGCGAGAGACAAAAGATCTGCCACCATTGTTGCAACGCTTCTCGAAGAGAATCGCCGTTTGACAGTCGAGGAGATTGCTCATCATGCAAATTTGTCCAGCACGTCTGTTCACCGAATCCCCCCTCCCCCCGTAAGTAACGCATTTCTTCAGCACCCAAACGACTCCTATGTTTCTTTTGTAGTACCCAGGCTTCACTGAGATGCATCAGAGTAGGGAAAATTACACTTTCATACACAGCCATGCGGGCCTCTCTTGAGAACCCATAATTCCTGCGAAAACCTCCTAAAGCTGCTATGGCTTTCAATGAAGAATTCACTCGCCTACTAATTCTACCATCTAATTTTTTTCTCTCTGTCAAACATGCTTCCTAAGTACACGAACTCATTCACCTGTTCAATCTCTGTGCCATTTAGACTTGTATTGCAAAGGGCATCCTGAAAGTAAATGCCTCGTCCCTCGTGAGATTGTTATTGGTAGCAGCAAAAATGCGAAACTTGGTGGCAAAATACTTGGACATATTGTTAATAATTCCAGCCTATTCAAAGTATTGTCAATCACTTTCTATACATTTCCGCTATCTTCGAACCCATTGGTAAGATCAATTTTGGAAAAATTCCTGAGGCTGTCGTTTCTCCCGTAAGTTCACAGCCAGTTTAACACATCGTCGAAACGTTCCCCACGAAGGGTGTTTTTCAAAGGGGCAAACAGGAAAAAGTCTGAGAGAGCCAAATCAGGACTGTATGGGGTTTGGGGCATCACCGTCCACCCGATTTTGGCAACAGCCTGTGAAGTCTCCATTGAGGTGTGGGGACGTGCGTTATCATGGTGTAAAACAACACTATGAAGTGGAATGTCACGTCTTTTCCTTCTGATAGCGTTCTTTAGCTTCTTCAGTGTCTGCTCATAGTGAGCACTGTTTATTGTTGCAACTCCTGGATGATGACACGACGATCAGCTGTGAAGAGGTCTTTCACTCGTTGCCTGTTGGCATCTGTCACTGCAGTTGCGGGTCTTCCACTCCGTTGTTTGTCCGACACTGAACTTTCTCTCTCTCGAAGCCTCTTTATCCATCTTCGGACATTACTGATATCGCTTGTGGCAGCTCCATACACCGCCAGGAGTCTTCTGTGGATTTCTGGAGCCTCGCATCCCTCTTTTTCCAGGAATTTAATTACGGCTCGCTGCTTTTCCTCTTTCATACATGATCTTTATTTTCGATTCTGAAAAACATTTGTTCCCGCATTGATAACATATCATAGTACATGTAACTGCAGTTTCATTAAAATCACTTTAAAAGTTATTAAGGAGAAGGTATTTGTGAAAACACAAGTTTGTCCGCGCCGGCTATCAAATCCTGTCCCCTCACTCCGGAGTAAGTCGCTCTCCCAACTGAGCTACGCGGACATGTGCTCTCATTGCTATCTACATTTATCTCATGTGCGTCTTGCAGGGTAGCCACGTCACATACCTCCCCCCCCCCCCACACACACACCGAAAGAGGGCCGGGGCATGGCCCACGGGTCAGCCGGGACCATGTGTCGCTGTAGGCAGTCATCCCATGAAGAACGTGCATTTGAGAAATCCCAGACAATTTGGTGTGTGGAACGTAACATCACACTGATTTAACACACTGTAATTAGTTGTTTCTTTGAAAGAGAAGTAGACGTCCAAGGGAAATACCTCACGTGATGACAATACCATAAGGTGAAAAGTTACGCTTTCTCCGAGGAGTTCGTGCAAGAAAATCAAGGCCTTTCTACACATCAAAAGGGTCTGATATTAGTATCAGCACTATTTCCCGACGTCTTAACAAAGATTTTGGATGAAAGTCTTATAAACCTGCACATAAACCTAGACTAACCTATGTCATGAAAAAGAAGAGACTCCAGTTTGCGAAGCGTCATCAATCGTGGACTGCTGAAAATTGGAGCTAAGTTCATTTTTCCAATGAATCAACTATGCGTGAATTTGAATCACGTGAAGCACATGTTCGACGACCAAAAGGCAAAAGTTTTGATGAAAAATACACCGTTAGCACTGTGAAACATCCGCTTAGTCAGATGATATGGGGTGCTATGTCAGCATGCGGTACTACTGCATTATCCTTTTTGCCGACAGGCACCTCCATGACTGGTCCTATTTATATGAAAATGCTACGCGAGAATCTGTTAACTCATATGCAAGTGCACAGATGCACAATCTTAATGCATGATGGTGCTCCATGCCACAGATCAAGGAGAGTAAAGGACTACCCGCAGAGGAAAAACATAACTGTGCTTGACTGGCCCGGTAATAGTCCCGACCTTAACCCCATTGAAAATTTATGGACCATTTTAAAAGACAAGGTTGCAGAAAAACACCCATCAAGTTCCCAAGCTTTGACTGACACGATAAAGTACGTGTGGTGCAAAGACATTTCAAGTGACTACTGTAAATCCCTCACTGAGAGTATGCCACATCGTATTCTGTCCATTATAAAAAACAGAGGTGGCCACGCAGAGTACTGATTTCGGTCTTTTTGTGTTCTAAAGAATGTAAAGTATTCCTCTGTGGTGTCAAGTAATTAGTTGTTTCTTTGAAAATCGTAATTTTCAATAAATTGACAGGTGGTCTTAAACTTTCCCAAATGACGTTGAGCACAAAAGGCTACGAGGCATAAGAAAAGGCATTACTTCGTGTCTTACCCGTAAACAGTTATGAAATATAATGTAAGAGGTATGTTGTTAAAATACCTACCATCACTACAACGTTCCCTCTCTCGTTCCTGTTGCTGGTTAAACACCAGCTTCAGCTACGTCATAAACCATATAGTTTCTCAGATTTGAAGAGTAAGTGAAAACAAAATCGCTATTCATCTCTTTGAAAAGCTTTTCCGTCGTGCAAAAAGTTAAACAGACTTGAAGCATTGTTTTAAATTTGTTTAACTTCTTGTACGACCTCCAGTTTAAATTACTTCCAGTCTTCTTTTAACATACAGAAAGCAGCTGAAGTACAAAACTTACGCATTACCTTTTACGAGTACTGAGTAAAATTAAAAGCTTTAAAAAAAACACGTTTTTGTAAATAAAAATTTAAAAGGTGCACCTGCCTCTTAGCGACATTCTTTACCTCCGTTAATTTCAGGAATAACGGATTGTTACAAGCACTCAACAAAATACTCGCATTTAATTTCGGTAAAAGACGTAGTTTGTCCATTTAAATTGATTGGTGTTAATTTTAGAGACGTAAAAAATATGGATGCAAGCATCCCAAAAATTTTATCTCAAGTAAAACTCTGACGTTTCTTAATTACATATCAAGTCATGAAATGAAGAAAGTATGTCTCACAACAATTCAATGAATGTAGTTCTGTTTAAGCCTTTGAGCTATTCTGCTCCTGATTTTTTACACCAAAATGGCTCTCAAATTTAGTAAATGTTTAAATCGAATAAAGTAAGAAATTTAGATGATCTAACGAGTAGTTTTTGTAAAAACAAATGAAGTTAAATTGCTTTTGAGATAAGGATACCGAATTTAGAGCTCGTAGAATGAACTTATTCGTTCACCTTTAGGACTGCTTTGCATAATTGTGAATAAATGGAAGGAAGTTCCTTTTTTACGCTTTCCAACAGTAGGTTGAAGAAGCGTATATGCTCCAGCTTTATCCGTCCGTCTGTCTGTCTGTCCGCACGATAACTGGCGTAAAAATGCTCCGATTTCGATGAAATTTTAGTATATGATAGGGGACAACCTGGGGACGAACCCTATTGAAATGGGCGAAATGGGGTCAATAGTTAGGACATAGGAGCAGGATCCATTCCATCGCCCTTGTGCGTCATAACTTACGTAAAAATCCTTCGAATGCGACAAAGCTTTATCATGTTGTTCCGGAGGAACACTGAACCGGTTCTGTTGAATATCATCGAAATGGGGTCAAAGGTCAGGGCACAGGAGCGAGAATTATTCCACAGCCATTATCCTCATAACTTGACTAAAAATGCTTCTATTGCGACAAAACTTTGGTATGATGTTCCGGAGGTATACTGAACCGGTTCTGTTTAATATAATTGAAATGGGGTCAAAGGTCAGGACACAGGAGCGATATTTATTCCACAGCCATTATCCTCATAACTTGAGTAATGATTTCGGGTATGTTGGAAAGCGTGTCATAATCAATGCATTGCATGATTTTACTAACTTGTTTTAGCAGAATTTACCACTACGAATCTGCTAACATTGAAGAGAAAAAGCAAATATAAAAGACAGAAAACACTGTACCTTTAGTAGATGAACGACTGTTAGTAAAGCATTTATTCTTCCTCTCGCTGAACTTCGCCTTTTTAGCACATCATTTGAAAAAAAGGGCGTGCTTATGTCACCATTAGGTCAGTCCGTCCGTCTGTGGAAACCATACCTCTGCAAATATCAGCTCGATTTAAAAAAAAAAATCTTGGTTGGAACGCATGAACTATGAGAACGATTATCCTTAAATTTTGGTCTCTTTTTGATGCATAACTTCGCCGTTCGGGTCCCTTATTGCTGATGCTACTGAATTCAAAATACATTATTCCCATATTATTGCGTATAAAAATCTGATTGAAGTAACTCTCTTTGTTTTGTATACTTCTTAAAACAGAGACCATTTTTCGTAGAATTTCTGTTTCAAAAACGCGCAGTTTTCCGCTAGGGGGCGTAAACACAATTTGCATTTTCCCGGATATCTCTTCTTCTAAAAGTCCAGTTGAAAAATTCTTTTTGCGACCGATAGAATTCTCGGTGAAGAAGGTTTTCAATATAATTTCTTATTTTTCCTAACCAACAGTTTTGCCACTAGGCGGCGTAATTGCACCTTTCTGTTTCCGATTTATCTGCTGCAGTATCTGCGCTCCTTAGAACTCAACTGAACAAAAAAAATATATTTTCACTCAAATACCGATCCTAGCGAAAATTATTTTGCGCATATTTCCTGCTCATAATAATACCCAGTTTTTCCTCCACGGGTCGTCCTATTCAAAAAGTTGTTTTTGTACATCGCGCAGCTTTTGCTATAAAGAATATTTTTCGGATATTTTCTAGTTTTTTATAATTCACAATCCTGCAGCCACAGTATGTCAGAGTGTATTTATATTTTTGGGAAAAATTCTTTCTTGTTAAGATACTCTTCACTGTGAAGAATATTTTGCCCTCATTTTCTTCAAATAAAGCACAACTTTCATTCTAACGGAGGTTTGTATTACGTTTTCCTCTGTATCACTGCTAATTGTTTGATTTGAAATAATCTTTCAACCTCGGATGCCTTCGCTATGAGGAACATTTTATATACAATTTTGTAATTTTCCGCCAAGCAGTTTTGTCGTTAGGGGTCGTTATGGATGTTTTACCAATTGTAGAAATCTGACCCAATTATTTTTTTTTTACTTTTTTTGTAATTAGTTCAATTTGCTATGCAGGACACCGCTCACGTTGCGTAAGCTAAATATCACACAGTTTTTCTACCAGACGGCGTAAATGCATTTTCTTTTTACTGAACAGCTTTTTAGCACGTCTTTTGTAAAAAAGATCGTGCTTATGTTATCCCTTTGTCCGTCCGTCGGTGGACACCATACCACTGCAACTATTAGTCCGATTTGAAAAAACATTTTTGTATTTGGAAGCTTGAAATGTGCGAATGATGATCCTTCATTTCATTTGTTGTTTTTTACGATGCAAAATGTCGCCGCTAGAGGGCGTAAATGCAGATGATATCGAATTCAAAATAAATTTTATTCCGTATAATTGCTTCTGAACATCCAATTGAATTTTTTTTTTACCTTTCGATTCCATTTACTGTATGTTGAAAGTGTAGTCACTTTTTCAAGTTACGCATAGATTTCCCGCTTGGGGGCGTAAAGATAAATTCCGTTTGCACCGCTATCTTTACTTCTAAAACTCCGATTTGAAAATTTTTGTCTTCAGCGGGTACATCTCCTGTTGCGAACTCTTTTGCATATAGTTTCAAATTTTTGGTAAAGAACTGTTTTGCCACCAGGGGTGTAAGTGTTAATTTCTAATTCTGATGCATTTGCCACAAAATCTGAGCTTCTAAAATCTCGATTGAAAAGATTCGTTAGCGGATCGAAGCCACTCACGTCGATAAACCTTTTCGGAATATATTCTACTTAAAATATTTCAGGGTTTCTCCGCCAGGGGCGTAGATGGTATATCTTACTTTTGTTAATATCTCTTCTTCTAATGAGCCGATTTGAAAAACTCCTTCTTTATTGGATATAGTTTGCGGTGCGACATGTTTTCCATATAATTTCGAAATTTTCAAGTAATTCATAGACTTTCCGCTAGAGGGCGTATAGATAATTTGCGTTTTCTCCGATATCTCGACTTCTAAAGCTCCGATTTGAAAAGTTCTTTCTGCACCGGATACAGCTCCTGATGGGAAATCTTTTGCATATAATTTCTAATTTTTGGTAAAAAAAAAAAATGGTTTGGCCCCCACCAGGGGGCGTAAGTGTTAATTTCCGCTTCTGGTGAATTTGCAGCAAAATCTGCGCTTCTAAACCTCGACTGAAAAAAATTCGTTTGTAGACCGATACTACTTACGTCCCTAAACCTTTTCGGAATATTTTCTTCTTAAATAATGCATGGCTTCTTCGCCGCCCCGGTGGCGCAGTGGTCTAAGGCGTTGGCCTCTGATCATTCGTCCGTAAGGGTTCCGGGTTCGAATCCCGGTCAGGCATGGGTGTTGTGTTTGTCTTACGGCACTGGCTCTATCCCTTCCCTGGAACCAGTGACCCTAAATTAGGGACGGGCGACTGCTTATAGCCCATTGAGTTGCTCACGGTGGTCGTTAAACCTCCAATCAAAAAAAAAAAAAAAATGCATGGCTTCCCCGCCAGGGAGCGTAGATGTATATCTCATTCTTTCAATGTCTTTAGTTCTAAGAGTCCGATTTGAAATATTCTTTTTTGTTGGATAACGTTTCTGGTGCGAAATATTTTTCATATAATTTCAAGATGTTAAGGTAATTCATAAACTTTCCGCTAGGCGGTGTTAAGGTAAATTGCGTTTCCCCCGATATTTGTGCTTCTAAAACTCCGATTTGAAAAATTCTTCTTGCATCGTATACAGCTCCTGATGGAAAATGTTTTTCATATAATTTCTAATATCTGATAAAGAATGGTTTGTCCAGCAGAGGACAGAAGGGTTAATTTCTTCTTCTGATGAATTTACGGCAAAATCTGAGCTCCTGAAAACTCGACTGAAAAAATTATTTCCTCGACAGATACCGCTCACATCGAAAAAAACTTTGGAGAACACTTTCTTCTTAAAATAATGCATGTTTTTCCCGCCAGGGGCGTAGATACACATTTTATATTTATCGATATCTCTGCTTCTAAGAGTCCGATTTGAAAAACTCTTTCTTTGTTGGAGAGCGTTTCCGCTGCGAAATGTTTCTCATATAATTTAAAAATTTTCTTAACGCACAAGTCTGCAACCAGAGGGCGTAAGCTCATGATTCCGTTTACGGCATGATTTACGGATTAAAAACCCGACTGAAAAACTTCTTTCTTCGGTCAGATGCTATTGTTTTGCATAGCGGTTCCATTGACTTTGAATAGCTTTGATAACTTTAATTCTCGTCAGAACGGATTCACAAGACGTGCTCATTGCACCTAAAATTCGGTGTCACTTTTCTTGTTTCTTTCGGTAAAATTTTAATTTGAAAAATTATTTTCCTGTCAGACTGGATTTCAAAAACGTGCTCATTGCACCAAAGAACATGGTGTCATCCTTCTGGTTTTTCTTTTTTGTCTAACAGTATTACATTTTCACACCCGATTTTTTAAAGCTAATTTACACCCTTGTAATATTTGACGTCACTATGTAAACGGAACATGTACAGTAAAACGAATTAATCATTTCCATGAGCTCTCATCCAGTGAAATTTTGTAATATGTGCGAATGTGTTGAAAGTCAAAGGAACCCGAACTTTCTTTCAGGAAGATTATGTAGGAAACATGAAACCTATTTTTTTCACTCTCTAACCCATGTAAAAATTATTTAATACTCTAAAAAAATTACTAAGATATTCTTTAAGAAACTTGATATAAAAAAAAACAAAAAAGCTTCTGAGCGTGTAGTGCAGCAGTTGTACGATTTCAAGAAAACGGAGGAAAGGAACAAGAAAAAGAGCAGAAAGAGTTAATAATAAAAAAAAACGAATTTCTTTTTTTGGAGGCTTAACGACTAACGCGAGCAACTCAATAGGATATTAGCAGTCGCTTATCCCTAATTCAGGGCGACTGGTACCAGGGAATGGAGAGAGCCAGTGCCGTAAGATAAGCACAACCTCCATGCCGTACTGGCATTCGAACCCGGTCCCATCGCGGGTGAATGATCAGAAGCCATCGCTTAGACCAGGGATCGGCAAACTAAGGCCCGCCGCCCCTTTTTGTACTGCTCGCGAGCTCTAAGAAGGATTTTTACATTTTCAAATTCTTTAAAATTTTAGTCTTTAAAATGTCAAAGTACGCGCTATAACGGAACAGCCGACCGCCGAGTTGAGAAGTTGCGATATACGACCGGATGTGGCGCTTCTATAGCTCCGCATTCGGTGGCCTCTGCTGTGACGCCACGTCATTATAATTCGGCAGCGTTTCCAGTGCCACGTGTATCGCTGTTCAGCGACATTTTGTTCCCGTTTGATTACCCTTGCGTATCCATCATGTCACTGTCAAACCCAGAAAAGAACAGGAAAGTGGACTACGAATGTCGTGCTTTTAAGGCAGAGTGGAGTGTGAATGATTTTGCTACCAAATTAGATGACAACGCATTGTGTTTATTATGCAACGACACTAAAGCTGTACTAAAAGAGTACAATATACGTCGTCATTACCAGACTAAGTAAGAACTCGACACAATATTCACAACTCACAGGAAAGAAACGATCAGAAAAATTGGAAACTGTAAAAGGGAATATTTCATCACAACGCTATTTATTCACGAAATAAATAGCGTTGTGATATTCACGAAATAAATAGCAACGCGATTTATTCACGGTTTTCCCACCATGGGACGTAAAGTCACATCTTATTTTTGTCTATATCACTGTCTCTAAGAGCCAGATTTGAAAAATTCTTTCTGTGTTGGAGAGCGTTCCCGGTGCGAAATGTTTGTCATATAAATTCATGTTTTTCTTAACGCACAAGTCTGTAACCAGAAGACGTAAGCTCACGATTCCGTTTACAGCAATATCTGAGGGATTAAAAACCCGATTGAAAAACTTTTTCTTCCGTCAGATACTATTGTTTTCCATACCGGTTCCATTGACTTTGAATAGCTTTGATAAATTTTATTTCCGTCAGAACGCATTCAAAAGACGTGCTTATTACACCCGAAAATCCGGTGTCATCTTTCTTGTTGTCTTTTGCACCGCCACTTTCTCCACTCCCGCTGGCCTTTTGAGAACACCATTTCGTGATTTTATCTCGATTTCTTTTCCAGTCTCCTACAATAACCTCGCCTACACCTAAATCTAAAGTAACTTTTTTTATTGTCTCCTCTTGATCGATTCTTTTAATGGATTTTAACTTGGTCTCTAACGAAACAACCATCTTTTTTCTTTTCGCACTCATGTTGCATTGAATCGCAAATCAGAACAACACAACTTTACACTAAGGCCTCAAATAACAACAGAGACATTCACTTTACAAATGAAACACAACACTGCACGATTAACTGAAGCACGCGAATAGCAGAAGACAGCGACTAACACTGACTGACTTGCATCCGGTACCCTGAGGCGGGGGCGCGCGACGAGCGGGAGAGTCATAGATCAGTGACTCTGGCAAAAGTACACCACCACTGCTGTGTGCGTAATTTCGCTGGTACCTCGGATAACCCGAAACTCGGATGATCGAGGCTAGGATAATCGCGGTCCTACTGTACCACTATTACAGTAGAAAAGGGGAGGAAGACGGGGTCCGACGGCTTAACGTGCCCATCCGACGAACGGCGGATATTTAGTGGTTCGAGCGTTCGCACCTGCCTGGGTTCGAACCTGAGGTTTCTCCACTAGGCCAAGGGAAAGTACATGCGTAGTCAACGCCCTTGAATAGGCCGCAAGATCCCTAGATCTGTCCCAATTACAGCATGTATGGGACATGGTTGGACAACATCTCAACACCATTTCGCAACCAGCCTGGACAACGGCGGCTCTGCTACACCTGATGGTGCAGGAAGAATGTTGAGCAGGTGTTGGGGTTCTACAACTCATATCTACGACGCATTTCCAACAGAGTTCTCTTACTAATGTGCATTATTATTTTTCAGGTAATAAAACCGTCCATTAGTTTTGAAAAATTAATCTTGTCTCTCTTGTCTCCCATACTGCACCAACCGTGAACATCAGCTGTATTCTCAAACCGCTTCTGGGCGTTGCAATTTCAGTGTTGCAGAAAAAACTAAAATTACTTCCACAAAAGGCAATAAATTTCTAACAATTTTGCGATCTAATAAGGGAATCGCTGCACTCACGCCAAACTACTGTGTTTTAATTAACAGCTTCAAGAAACTCGGCCACTTTCACGAGGCTGAAAGTCTTCCGCAAGTGTTCGACTCAAAATGAAATTCTTCTACCCCTTTCATCCCCAATGAAATTATTCCGTACGTTCGCAAGTCTCCTTGATATTGCTTGTGGAGTAGATTGTGTAAGGAGTGAACATATCTGTTGAAGACTGGAGTGAGGACGAGAAAATCAATTACACGACTCGCCGGGTTTGTTATTTGCTTAAGCGTGGCTTTTAGTTCTTCTTCAGTAACTTTAACTTTTCATTAATGAAGACATAAGGATTTCTTTTACTAAATTTACTAACATATGTTTAATTTTTCCGTTTCTGTACAGAAAGCATCACCTTCTTAGTGTTAAAGGAGCGTTCTAATATATTGTGAGAATTTCTGTTCCAGCTAATATGGTCTACTCAGAGCACCTGAGGATGATTAATGTACTTTAATGCACATAAGCGGTTTTTAAGTCACTGGTTCACAAATTAAAGCTTTTTACTTTGTAGAACGGCATGTTAAAATCTAAACATGGGAAATATTTTTTGTACCTAATTCAAACAAATGAAAGGCAGATACAGGTAATGAAACGTTTCCTGAAACAGAAATAATGAAACACGTGACATCATTTCATTCTGTTCAGTTTCTTCGTTCGTCAGAAATTAAAGGAAAAATAGCTTTAATTATGTTGAAACTTAGTCTTTTACACCAGAAGCTATTCCAAAGAGAAATAGACGCCCAATTGGCGCAGTGGTCTAATCGATAGCTTCTAATCATTTGTCTGAGATGGGTCCTGGTTCAAATCCCGGAGAGGCATGGATGTTGTGTTTGTCTTACGGCGCTGGCTCTTTTCCTTCCCTGGAAACAGTAGCACTAAATTAGGGACAGGCGACTGCTTATAGCACTATCTACCAACACGTAATTGGACACCCCTGCAATCGACGATATCTGCG
This sequence comes from Macrothele yani, assembly GCA_039090855.1. Taxonomy (NCBI): domain Eukaryota; kingdom Metazoa; phylum Arthropoda; class Arachnida; order Araneae; family Macrothelidae; genus Macrothele; species Macrothele yani. The sequence continues at coordinate 126,622,720 of CM076996.1, forward strand.
GTCCTGATACACGTCACAGCCGCCGCCGTTAAACATCGTGTGGGAAACAACAACGCCACCAGTTACATGCAAGATGCCACGCAGTTCGGAGCTCTCTGATTTCGAGAAAGGTGTAATCGTCGGGTATCACAGAAATGGCCGGTCCATACGTGACATATCCAGCAAGTTGAAGTTCCCAAAATCGACAGTGGCCTACGTGATTGGCAAGTGGAAGATGAGAGGTGACTGTCGGAATGTGCCCCGACCCGGCAGACCCACAAAACTAGGAGTCAGAGACCGACGGGTGCTGACCAGAGAAATTCGGGAGAACCGCACCAAATCGATGGGCCACATCCACGAGGAGTTTCAACAGGCATCCGGGAGTGTTCTTTTGATGAATACGATCCGTAAGGAAGCCCATCTGCTCGGTTATCATGGACGTGCTGCCGCCCACAAGCCTTTGATCACCAAGTCCAATAGCGCTGCTCGGCTGACGTGGTGCAAAGAACGTGGACAGTGGACCGTTGAACAGTGGAAACAGGTTCTTTGGAGCGAAGAATCAAGGTTCACCCTCTGCCGTTCGAATGGCAGGGTCTGGGTTTGGCGTCTACGTGGAGAACGCCTCCTGCCGGAAAGTATTGTGCCAACTGTGAAGTTCGGCGGCTGTGGAATTATGCTATGGAAGTGTTTCTCCTGGTATAACACGGGACCCTTGGTCGCAATGCCTGGTAGACTCAAAGCCGAGGAGACCTACTGCACCATTTTGTATGACCATGCGCTTCCTACGTTGTGGCAGTTTTATGGGGTGGACCTATGTTACTTTCAGGATGACAACGCCACCTGTCATGTTGCGAGGTCCACCATGGCTTGGTATGGTGACAATGGGGTTAATCGAATGGACTGGCCTGCGCAGAGCCCGGACCTTAACCCTATCGAGCACCTCTGGGACGAGTTGGAGCGTCGACTTAAGGGATGCCCCCACCTTCCGAAATCGGTGAAGGAACTGACCTGTCTTCTCCAAGCCGAGTGGAAGAAAATACCGCTAGCCGTCGTACAACGCCTGGTTGAGAGTACGCCCCGGAGGGTCGCAGCTGTATTCGCTGTTCGTGGAGGCTCCACCAACTATTGAAGGTGAATAAACTTCGTTTTCCTTTGGTATCACAGGTGTCCAATTACTTATTGGTAGATAGTGTAGCCCACTGAGTTGCTCACGATGGTCGTTAAACCTCCAATCAAAACTTATGCAAATGTGGTAAGCCTGAGAGGCCCATTCTAATTCCTTTTCTTTCTTTCTTTGGTTGGAGGTTTAACGACCACCGTGAGCAACTCAGTGGGCTATTAGGAGTCTCTCGTCCGAAATTTAGGGCCTCTGGTTCGGAGGAAGAGAGAGAGAGGCAGTGTTGTAAGACAAACACAACATCCATGTATCACCGGGATTCTAACCCGGACCCATCTCGAACGAATAATTAAAAGTCATCGCTTAGACTACTGTGCCACCGGGGCGGTTTCTGATATCTGGACCAATGACTGATTGTTTTGTGAGTGTGTATTGGGGAAAAGGGGAGCTAAAGACATCTATGTGCAGCTCTAAGGGCTATAAGCAGTCGCTTGTCCCTAGTTTAGTGCCACTGGCTCGAGGAAGGAGAAAGTCCAAGCGCCGTAGGACAGGCCCCCCATCCATACCTGATCCAGATAATTACGACGAGTATCCCGACAACTACACCTCTGACCACTTGCAAGCGGAGCTGCCATCTGGATGATTAAACCAGCCAGGTGGCTTACTAAATGTCTAATTGAGTGCTAGTCGAAGGCACGATTTCCAAAACGCCCTGTAATGACGTCAACGTGTGGAACCCAACTAAACTTCGCAACCTGGATCCGATTAAACATACACGGTCCTATCAGAATAATATGACCACTCCCGGAATCACAATGTACCCTTCCAGGCGCGTCACAGAGTGCACGTGACAAGGTTGACCGCACGGAGATATAAGCGGCCGTCCAGGACAGATGAGCCATAGTACGTAACGTGAGCACAATGGACAGAGGTAGTGATTTGACGTATAAATGAATGAGTAGTCGTTTTGCTATTGTCAGTTCACGTGTTGTTTGTGACCTTGACCACGGATAATTAGTTCTCCAAGCCTCAAACGGAAGACATTCATTTTGTTTATGGACAAACGAACAGAAACAGCAGTATTACACAGCCTCTCTACAGAACAGCATTTTCCCACTACAGTTTCCAACGAAGGGTTGTTTTGCAGCCATCCATCGTTGCATTCGAGAGACATGATCTTTTCACCTCTTGTTGGAGATCTGAGGCACGCCAGACGTGTCCGGATACCAATTTCAGAAGAACAGTTATTAGACACGATCAAGAAGGATCCCGCAATTACCATGACAGCATTAGTAGCAGACGCAAGTGCTTCACATTCAACTGTACGGAGAATCGGTTGTCAGGAGCAACTCTACCCATATCACGGGCACAAATGCGTGCATTCTGACTAGCTGATTTTCTTCCACGAGTAATGTTTCCGCAGCGGTTTCTGCAGAAGTATATCGCACCTCGTTTTCTCCATTGTGTTCTTTTCACCGTTGAATCTGAATCCACAACAACGGCATTGCGAATTTCCATAACATTCACAACTAGGAGCACGCAAAAATCCTCATGAAATAGCCCAATCACGAATTCAGCAGAGGTTTTATGTGAATGTTTGGGCTGGCATCGTTGATTACTACCTGATCTGTCCATTTTCCAGCAACCAACAATCAGCGGCCAGCAATAAACGCGTTTCTTAGAGGTAGAACTACCTGAAATGCTGGAAGACGCTCCATTAGCTACACACCGTCGGATGTTGTTCATGCATGATCGGGCACCAACGCATTTTAGCCTCACTGCTGAAGAAACATCTCAGTCGTACCTAACCTGCACTTTTGATTGGTAGAGGTGGAGTAATTGCATGGCTTTTACGCCCTCCAGATTTAAATCCATTTGATTTCTTCTTATGGGGAGGCATTAAAACGAATGTTTATGCTACCCCGGTTTCCAATACACAAGCTCTCCACGAACAGGTAGGGGATGGTTATCAAAGGATTCAAAACACCCCGGGATTTTCGAATGTGTTCGACAATTGAGGGAAAGATACTGTGAATTGAAGTATTGCTGCTAAGGAAAGTCATTTCGATCACTTGCTCTCATGTAGACTTACATAAATGTTCCTATCTATGACTTACAGCGTCCTGTAATAAATGAAATAGAAATTAATTAACTACATAGAATTTCTTGCACTCTCAAAAAATCAGGAGTTCGGAATCCGCTCTTATGTTTTTCCGCGTACTCTCTGAGTTTTGGAGCCGCGAGCGCGTGGATGGTTCCATGTGAAGTCTGCCCTGAGCTCATGTTTCCTATGATTCCCCCAGCTTAGGGCCCGCTACCAATCTGGAGCAACATGCCTTGTCAAAACCCAAATCTGCCGGCGAACGCTTGGATGCTTCCATATGAAGTCTGCCCTGGACTCACGTTGCCTTTGATTCCCCCAGCTTTGTGCCAGCGACCAATCTGATGCAACATGCCTTCTCTAAATCCAAATCTGCCGGCGAACGCGTGGATGGTTCCATTTGAAGTCTGCTCTGGACTCATTTTGCCTCTGATTCCCTAAGCTTTGGGCCAGCAGCCAATCTGGAGCTACATGACTTGTCAGAATCCAAATCTGCCGGTGACAAGAATCGAAGTCGCATCCTTCTGCTCCGAAGCCGAATGCTTTCCCAATTAAGCTATCCTGAAAAGTGCTTCTCGCTGCTACTTGCGGTCTAGACATGTGCGTCACCTCTCTAGCACGTCACTGGCTATGAAACATCCATCATGTCTTGTTTCCATAGAGGCACCAATGAGCCTTAATGATCTGTGTAATCAGCAAACAAAAAGTACAAAACTCTGGAAATGTGCAATAACTTGGAAGGGAAGGATTTTCAGTCCAATAGTAATAATAATTATTTTTCATCACTACACGCAGTAGGATACGTTTCCAAAGTTTTATTAGACCTTTAGGAAACATCCTGTATGTCACGACATGGTTAGAAAGTTTCATTTTGAATCCGTACTTTTGTAAGAGCTTTATCACCAGCTTTCATCAAAATCGGTTAATGAAACTTAGCACAAACACTTAAGTCGCATGGGCACGATTTCCACGTTACGTTTTCTTTTCCTAACACGTAAAAATGCTGTCGTCAGGTTCTCTTAAAACAAACAAGTTTTTTGTATATTTTAATGATCATGCAATGACTGCTGAGGACTGGGTTTACCGCAGTGCACCAAAGGAAATCGTCACTGCGAATAACACTTAACGAGTCAGAATCTTCCTGAAAACACAATTACAGTTTCTGAACCGTTTCATTTGTGATTACTGCGTAGAATGAGATTTTTTTTTTTGAGTGGGGATATGTTTATTCTAGTTTCTTTATTTCTCTCTAAAGTAGATGTGTATCGCAGTCTAGAAGCGCAGAAAAAAAATCTGAGAATGAAAAACTGAAAGAAAAAGTTCTTGCCTTAAAAGATTGAGTCGACTTTAACATTCAAAAACAATTTTTATTTTTATGTTCCATTCGGCATCAAGAATAATGAAAACGGTTTGTTCAGAGTAATGGACGATAAAAATTTAAAAAAAAACTTTGCCGACTACCGTAATTTTATAGTGAATGTTAATGCACTGATTTTTTGTTTTGTTTCGAAACATGATCATGGTAATAATTAAAAATATCTCGCCTGTGAAATATTAAAATACTAAGGAAGCCGATCCACTGGGTGAATGAAAGTATGGAGTAGCCTTTCCCTCCGAATTGTTACCTCCCTCTACAATTTAAGTGGAAGATTTAATGAAGATGCAGCCCTTATGCATACTAACGTCCTGATTAAAGATCACAGGTACTAATAAAAAAAGACCGACACAGATTTCACCTCAACGATTAAAAGTGAATTGGAATCCAACTGTCACAAATATTGGGTGAGTGCGTAAGTTCTACCCGTTTTTGTTGACCACAAAGAAAGGAGAAAAACGCGAAAAATAACGTACCTAGGATTTTACATAACTGCCATCATTCTGTATGACCTCTTGCCATCTGTCTATGAGTAGGCGAATCCCACGCCGGAAAAACACCTGTGTTTTAGAGTTTAAAAAGTCATGTAATGCTGTTTTCACATCGTCCACATCATCGAAGGTTTGAAGAACGAAGGCGTTCTGTAACGGTCGAAAAAGGCGGTAGTCCGTAGGTGCCAGGTCAGGGGAATACTCCGGGTGAGGTAACACTTCCCAACCAAAGTCCAGTAATTTTTGCTGAGTGATTAAACAGCATGAGGTCTGGCGTTATCATGATGAAAGATCACGCCTTTGCGATCGACGAGTGTTGGCCGCTTTGATGTCAGTTGTTCTCGCAATCTGTCCAACTGTTGGCAGTAGAGGTCAGCATTTATCGTTCGGTTAGGTGCCAACACCTCTCAGCGGGTTATTCCCGGGACATCCCACCAAACACTCAACAAAACCTTTTTGGGATGCAGTCCTCATTTTGAGGTCGATGGAGTAAGCTCCGCACCTTGGCACACAGTCCGTCGACTCTTTACATTACGGTACAGTACACATTTCTCATCACCCGTTACAATTCGTCCCCAGCACGGTTCATTTCTGTGACGAGAAAGCAAAGAAACACAGGTATAGATTCTCTCCTCACGCTGCTTTCCAGAAAGCTGGTGCGGAACCCAGTTATCGAACTTGGTGATTAACCCAAGCGCACGCATCCGTCTTTCGACTGTTGTTCTGTGTACCGATAACGTTTCCGCTAATTACTGAACGGTTGTATGTGGGTCATTTGTTATGGCTTGGTCCACACCCTCGTCAGACACCACTGATGGACGTCCAGGAGGTGGTTGATCTTTACAGCTTCTGTCTCCGTCCCGGGATTTCAGAAACCAACAGCGACATGTGCTATCATCAACTGCATCCTCCCCATACACTTGACAGATGTTGCGGCAATCCGCTGCTGCAGTACTGCCTTTATCGAACTCGTAGAGTAAACAATGGCTGATGTGCTCCTTATCGCTTGCCATGTTACACCGTCCGTGATTTCCGTTACGAATGACTTACTCGGACAAACCAAGTGGTTTTATATGCTCTACTGCTCCACTCTTTATTGGCCGAAAATTCGGCATCGCTGCGTCATCTGTGACATAACTACTCCGATCGCATTTGCATCTATTACAAAAACAGGTAGAATTTATGAGGTATCGTTCACTTGATCGAAAGGTCACTTGACCGAAAATCCCTTCGCCGAAAATCACTTGATCGAAAAGTACATTTCACCGAAGGGTCACTTGACCGAAAAGTCCATTTCACCGAAAGGTCACTTCCCCTAAAAGTTCATTTCATCGAAAGGGCATTTGATCGAAAAGTTCATTTCACCGAACGATTGCTTTACCTAAAAGTTCATTATATCGAAAGATCATTTCACCGAATGGTCAGTTTATCGAAAACTTAGAATTTGTTTTGTTGGAGATCTGTTGTAGTGTGGTGCGGGTTTTTGAAAAACTGGCCACCTAAACATTATCGGATTGTATACAAAATACACTTTTAATTTCTATTAAACACCTCCTCATGGGTAGGTTTTTTGAAATTTAAGATTAATTACAAGGCCTAGATTTGTGCCTTTTAGTCAAATTTTAATCCCCCGAGCTCATATTCATATAAGTTACATATCAAATCAAGTAAGTAATGTTCCAGTTTTACTCAACCATAAAACAGTAACTTTTTGGCCGTAGGCCTAGGTACAGGCCATTTTAAGAGATTTTAACCCTACTCGTATTCATAAGCATTACATAAAATGTAAAGTAAAATATGTTGCACTTTTGCTCAAGCCTAAAACATTAATTTTAACGCCTTATAGGCCTAGATCTGGGAATTTTTAGCAAATTTTAATCCTTCTTGTTCGTATTCATAAGGTTTACATAGCAAAACAAATTAATAATGTTGAATTTTTACCCAGACCCAAAACGTGGATTTTAAGGCCTTGGGCCTAGATTTGGGCTATTTTAGTCAATTTTAAGCTACAGGGCTCATATTCATATGGGTTATATAACGAGCAAAGTTAATAATTTCGTACATTTACTCAGACACAAAGAATTAATTTTAAGGCCTTATAGGCCTCAGTTCAGGCCTTTTTAGCAAATTTTAATCACCCCACGTCATACCCATAAGGTTTACATATGAAGTCAAATGAATGATGTTCCACATTTACTAAGATACAAAAGTCAATTTTAGGTCCCTAGGCCTCAGCTTAGGCTTTTTCAGCAAATGTCAGTCATGCCTGCTCATATTAATTACCCACGCACTAGTTAGTAATTTGGCACTTTTAGCCATGGGTGCTCATATTAGTTTTCATACGAAGTCAAGTTTGCACTTTTTCCGAGGCATAAAACATTTAATTATAAGGCCACAGGCCTGGGCCCTCATAACATATTTGAAGCTGCCGTGCTGATAGTCATAAGACTTGCATAACAAGTTAAGTTAATGATGTTGCACTGTTAAGTTAATGATAAGTTAATGATTCAGGCAAAAAGAATCAATTTTAGGGCCCTGCGCCTTGGCTTAGGCCTTTTTAACAAATTTTAATCGGGCGTGCTCATGTTGATAAGGTTTACATAAAAAGTCAAGTTAATAATGTTGTGCATTTTTTCAGGCAAAAAATTCAAGTTTAAGGCCCTAGGCCTCGGCTTAGGCCTTTTTAAAAAATTGCAATAGTCTGTGCTCATGTTCATAAGGCTTGCATTAAAAAGTCAAGTGAATAATGTTGCACATGTTTTCAGGGGAAAATAATCAATTTTAGGGCCCTAGGTCTCGGCTTAGGCCTTTTCAGCAAATTTTAATCGTGCCTGTTCATGTTCATAAGGTTTACATAAAAAGTCAATTTAATAAGGTTGCACATTTCTTCAGGCAAAGAGAATCAATTTTAGTGCCCTAGATTGAAAAATCAATTTTATGGCTCCTTTTGAGCACGCACGATTAAAATTTGTTAAAATGGCCTAAGCCGAGGCCTAGGGACCTAAAATTGATTCTTTTTGCCTGAAAAAAATGTGCAATATTATTAATTTCACTTTTTATGTAAACCTTATAAACATGAGCACTGAACATGACTTTTATGTAAACCTCATGAGCGTGATTAAAATTTGCTAAAAAAGGCCTAAGCCGAGGCATAGGGACTTAAAATTAATTATTTTTGTCTTAAAACTAAATCTCTGCATTTTCTGTGACACGGAGAAATCAAAATGCAATTTGAGTGTGATCCCATAACGTTTCGGTGGTCTGTAAACTTGCACCATGCTTCAACAGATCCTCTAATGAAATTCAAAGTTTTCGATAAACTGACCCTTCGGTGAAATGACCTTTCGATGAAATGAACTATTCGATCAAGTGACCCTTCGGTGAAATGAACGTTTCGAACAAGTGATCTTTCGGTGAAACAATCTTTTCGGTCAAGTGATTTTCGGTCAAGTGATCCTTCGGTGAAGTAAACGTTGGGCAAATGAACCAGACCCGAATTTTTGCACACACCCAATATAGACCCTGGGACGAATACAGTTTTGCTCCTAAGAGATAATCGAAATTAACTTCACACCAATAACAGAAATGCAATCAAATAACAGAAATTGGAACATGTCTGTTACAAACATGTGACATCTTAACAGATGCAAATGTACTCTTACACCACTCCACCTAGCAGGAATACTCAGTAACAGGGGAAGAGGAAGCCGAATGAATGATCTTCGTCACAGTTATCCGATGCAAGAAGAACCTTCTTTTTTTACGCTTTCCAACCGTATGTTGAAGAAGCGTATATGCTCCAGCTTTGTCCGTCCGCACGATAACTCACGTGAAAATGGTTCGATTTCGACGAAATTTTAGTATGTGGTAGGGGACCACCTGAGGACGAACCCTATTGAAAATGGGCGAAACAGGGTCAAAGGTCAGGACATAGGAGTGGGATTCATTCCATTGCTCTTATGCGTCATAACTTGCGTAAAAATGGTTCGATTTCGATGAAATTTTAGTATGTAGTAGGGAACCACCTGTGGACGATCCCTAGTGAAAATGGGTGAAATAGGGTCAAAGGTCAGGACATAGGAGCTGGATCCATTCCATTGCCTTTATACATCATAACTTGCGTAAAAATGGTTCGATTTCGATGACATTCTAGTATGTGGTAGGGTACCACCTGGGGACAAACCCTATTGAAAATGGGTGAAATAGGGTCAAAGGTCAGGACATAGGAGCTGGATCCATTCCATTGCCTTTATGCGTCATAACTTGCGTAAAAATGGTTCGATTTTAGTATGTGGTAGGCAACCACCTGGGGACGAACCCTGTTGAAAATGGGTGAAATGGGGTTAAAGGTCAGGACACTGGAGTGGGATCCCTTGGGCATCATAACTTACCTAAAAATGCTTCGATTGCGACAAAACGTTATCATGTTTTTCCGGAGGTATAGTGAACCGGTTCTGTTGAATATCAACGAAATGGGGTCAAAGGTCATTGCACAAAAGCCAGATTTATTCCACAGCCATTATTCTCATAACTTGCGTAAAACTGCTTCTATTGCGACAAACTTTTAGTATGCTATTCCTGGGGTATACTGAACCGGTTCTGTTGAATATCATCGAAAAGGGGGTCAAAGATCAGGACACAGGAGCGAGATTTATTCCACAGTCATTATCCACATAACTTGAGTAATAATTTCTGGTATGTTGGAAAGCGTATCATAATCAATGCATTGCATGATTTTACTAACTTGTTTTTTTAATTGGGGGTTTAACGACCTATGCCGTACTGCCGCGGTGGAGCACGTGTCAAGACGACAAATCTACAGCGATACATTCCGTCCGTGTAGCTTAGTTGGGAGAACAACTTACTCCGGAGTGAAAGGGGGGGTTCGATCTTCGTCACGGACAAATTTGTGATTTCGCATTGGCGCCCGAACGTAAAAAAAGATGTACTGACCGTTGGATTCTTCGAAAAATGTGTGATGTTTGTTCCACACATCGTCTGGAATTAACGAAAAAAGTTCCTACTTCGCTTCAAATAAAAAAACAATTAAGAGGGAGATGATATGACGTATTACAGAGGTAAAGTACGTGTCAAGACGACAAATCTGCAGCGATACATTCTGTCCATGTAGCTTAGTTGGGAGAGCAACTTACTCCGGAGTGAGGGGCGAGTTTCGATCTCCGTCCCGGACAAATTTGTGTTCTCAAAGACCATGGTGAGCAACTCAATGGGCTATACACTGATGTGTCATTACATTATGACCACCTACCTAATAAGCTGTAGGACTCCCTTTAGTCCGCAAAACAACGGCCACTCGGCGAGGCATCGATTCTATGAGGTGGCGATAGGTATCCTGGGGCATCTGGTACCATAACGTCAACATCAGGTCCTCTGTTCCCGTGCAATTCGGGGTGGTGGTGATTTAACGGGAACACGCTTTTCCAAGTCGAACCAGAAATGTTTAATTGGGTTCATGTCAGGTGAATTTACAGGTCAGGGCATTAACAGAAGATCACCAGCATGTTCCTCGAACCACTCACTGTTGATTCTGGCATTGTCGCATGGCGCATTATTCTGTTGGTAATAGCCATCACCAGCAGGAAACACAATTGTCATAAATGGGTGAACTTAGTCCTCAACGATGTTCACATAACTGACAGCTGTTAGGGATTGTGTTATTGGGATATTGAGGCGTAAAGTGTCCCAATAAAACATCGCCCACAGCACAACACCGCTGCCACTGGCCTGTTTCCTCGCAACAGTGCATCCAGGTGCCATAACCTCCGTTGGTTATCAGCGTATCCGCGCCCGGCCGTCTACGTGATGCACCAGGAATCTTGATTCGTCTGACCAGGCCACTTTCTTCCAATCATCCACGGTTCAATATCGATGATCTGGGACCCATTTCATGCGTTGTTGGCGATGACGTGCGGTGAGCATGGGGACCCGGCCGTGTCTTCGGCTACGCATGTCCATGCGTAGAAGGCTGCAATGAACTGTGTGCTGTGACACATTGCCCTGATCGCCACTGTTGTAGCTGCGGGCGATTTCTCGCACTGTGGCCCTGTGATCGCCGCGAACAATGCGCGACAGTCTCCAGTCTCCCTCTGGCATCAGTGAGCTGAGGACGAAGCACGGCTGGACGACGGTTCGTCGTTTGGCTATCTGTGCACCACTTTTGATGCGTACTCATTACAGCGGCACGTAAACAACCCACAAGCATCGCCGTGACATCACAATTTGTTTTTTTATCAAACTCTGATAAATCGCCAGCTTTTCCCATTCTGACTCCGAACACTCTACTAACCGAAAGCCGGTCCTCGGGTTGTATACATACTGCTCTGTGAACTTCACGTGCGCCGCCGTTCGGTTTCCAGGCCCGCTCATTTAACTTCGCTGGGGGTGGTCCTAATGCAATGGCTCATGTGTGTAAGTAGTTGTCATCACTAATTTAGGGCCACTAACTCCAGGGAAGGGAGAGAGCCAGTGCCTATGAGCGTCAATCGATGGGGGCTGTAACAATGGTGACGAACTTAAGGAAGGAAACAGATGTATGAGTCACTTGTTTCTACCCTGTGGCATGATTTCTGTGTTAGGGGAGTAGCACTTCCCCGTCATGTCTTGGGGCATGCGGAAGAGAATAAAGGACTAGCAGGGAACGCTTTTGCTTATCACCAGTCACAGGTTTATGGACGTTACTCCTGAGATGGAAGTGGGAATGGTACTGTTTTGCAGCAGCTTTTATAAAATACAGCCGCTAAATGAACATTTTTGTTTGGGGACAGCTTAAAGTTTTTGGTACCACTTGATTCAGGTACACCGCTGAAAGGGTAAATGTTCATCTTTGGGATGCGGAGAACGGGCTGCTCAGTACGTGGCTGTGCCGCTGTGAAATCAGCAGCACCTGCGCGACACGGTCGTTTCCGCGTGGTACATTTCTTGCACAACGCTTCCGGTAGTTAGTACGGGGTGGCCGAAAACGTGAGGTGCGTCGCATAATCATAGAGACAATCGACTTTGCGCCGTGAACACAATGTGAATATAGGTAGGAAACTGAAGTGGCACCTAATTAGACATAACCCTACAACAAACGTTTCGATCCGTCGAGATGACAGGTTGTGTTAAAAGAACACCACAAAGTGAAATAGCGTAATTTTAGGTGTCTTATAAATATAAAGACAACTATGTAAAGTAGCAACATGCAAATGAGATGTACAAATTAGCATGTTGTACGCACGCGCATCGGCCGTAATTCGGTCCAGCCTACAAAAGACAGCGGACCTGCCGTCAGACATTCATTTGCAGAAATGCCACGCAACAGTCAACTTTCTGGTGAGGAGGTGCAGAAGATTTGCAGACTGAGAGCAAATGGAGCAGAAGATTTGCAGACTGAGAGCAAATGGATTGCCTGTAGCGAAAATTTGTAAAGCCATGGGGAGGAGTAGGGCAGTCATTTATAAGACTTTATCGAAACGCGGTGCGTTAACTGCCTGAAAACGGCCTGGAAGGCCTCGAATAACAACCAAACAAGATGATCGTGCCATCATGCGTTTAGTTTCATCCCAAAGGTTATCACTACGTCAAGTTTCTCGGACTGTTGGAGTAACCGTCTCAAAGGAAATAGTTCATCAACGAATCAAGGAAATTCGCAACATTGTGCTCCGTAAAATGCGCCGTCTGCCACACCTTACGCGGCGCCACAAGGAAGCTAGATTGTTATGGGCAAGCAGCCACATGCACTGGACGGACGAGTGGATCACAACTATTTTCTCCGATGAGAAAAAGTTCAACGTGGACGGCCTTTACGACGCGAGCCTCGCACCTTCTTCAGCAGACAGAAAGGAGGGGGATCTGTGATGGTCTAGGGAGCTTTTGAGTTCAATGGAACAACGGATATCGCTTTCCTGCAAGGCAGGCAAAACTCCGAAACGTATCAGGACATACTCAGAAGCCACCTTCTACCGTTTGCCGAAACTCTAGCGGGTGTTGATTATCTGTTCCAGCAAGACAATGCCTCTATCCATCGGTCGAAAAGCTGGTTTAACTCTCATCATGTGACCGTAATGGATTGGCCAGCACTCAGTCCAGATCTGAATCCTATCGAGAACATCTGGGGTATCCTAGCCCGTGATGTGTATGCGAATGGACGGCAGTTCTCAAGTGTGGTGGCATTGAAAGAGCAGATTGAACGAAGCTGGTACGCACTCCGTCCAGAACACTTACATCACAGCGTATTTCTGTTTTTTTCTTGTACTTGGCGTTGGAATTGTTATGTTTCCGTCAAACTATTGTGCATCTGCATGTCCTATGCTATTTTTGCTATAAATGTGAGGTGTGCATTTCAGCTCGTTGTTGTTTCTTTTTTATTCGAGAATTTGTTCTGTCTCTATATTTATGCGACACACTATACCAATCGAGTTTAATGCTGTGTTATTCCTGAACGACAAGGCATACAAATCTCATCGAGATTCACGTTGGATGGCAGGATACGAGTACGGCGCAAACCACATGAAGCAATGGATCCTTCTTGCCAGCAGGGTACTCTTCAAGCTGATGGGGGTGGCATTCTTGTCTGGGGACTGTTTACGTGGACTGAAATGGGACTCCTGGTACATGTGACAACGTCCCTCACAGGTCAACGTTACCGGGATATCCTGGGCGACCATTTGCTCCCGTTTGTGCGTCTTTAACATCTCACTGGGGACCTCATTCTGCACCAAGACAATGCACCGCGCCATCGCTCCCGAGTTGTATCCGAATGGTTGGATGAACACTCCACCGACGTGAACTGCCTTCCTTGGCCAGCTAGGTCACCTGACCTCAATCCCAACGAGCACATCTGGGATGCCATCGAGAGAGATGTTCTAGGCTCTGACCTCCCTCCATCAAATGTTCGTGAACTGTGGGAGCTTGTTCTGGGGTCGTGGATCCGTATTGCCTCCCAACGCTTCCGGTGTCTGGTCGAGTCCACGCCGAGACGAATCGCCGCCGTCATCAGGGCGAAAGGTGGTTCTACACGTTACTAGACAGGTATCTCTAATTTAATTGCTCTTCAGTGTATATACTAACGTTATATAAAAAAACATTTCATAATGGCTTCTACCCCACTTTTTATACCCCCCTCGAATGTAAACTTCTGGATCCGCTTCTGGTCGCAGCTTTGTCATGGACCAGAGAGCAAATATTCAGTTCTGCTTGCAAATCGGTAAAACTGCATCTGAGACAGTTGAATTGTTCCGTGATGTGTATGGGGCTGATTGCCCATCACGTGCACAAATATTCTGATGGTGTGCACATTTCAAGGACGGGTGCGAAGATTTAGAAAATGACGAGAGGTCCGGGAACCCGGTTTCAGTGCGCACGTCTGAACTCATTGAAAAAGTTTGTAAAAGGATAAAAAGTGATCGTTGTGTGCCTTTGAGAGTGCTGGAATGTGAGCTCCGTGTTAATAAAGAGACAATTCGTCAAATTTTAGTGCAAGATTTGAGGGGAGGTAGAGTTATCGCTCGTTTTGTTCCGCATGCTTTGTCAGACGACCACAAACATGCACGAGTGGAGTACGCAAAAGACATCGACTGCAGAAACAATGCAATTTACTCTGCAAAAGCATTGTAGGAGGTGACGACACATGGTGTTTTCGTTATGATCCTGAAACGAAGCAGCAGAGTGCTTGATGGCAGTCGCAACAGTCACCCTAAAGACGGAATATCAGGTTACATAAATCCAAAATCAAGACAATGCTTGATTGCTTTTACGACAGCAAGGGAATTTTGCATCACGAGTTCATTCCTGAAGGTGCAACTGTCACTGGCAATGCTTACGCACCCATTTTGGAACGACTGTGAACGAGAAATGCTCGTGTCAGGCCTGAGTACGAAAACGGGCAATGTTCCTTCTTCATGACAACGCACCCGCACACAGGGCAGTCAATGTACAGCAATTTCTGGCACGAAAACAAGTGTGTGTACTCAACCATCTTCCCTATTCTCCAGATTTGCCACCGTGTGACTACTTTCTATTCCTTAAATTAAAGTTGCTTTTAAAAGGAAAAGTTTTTCAAGATGTTGAAGATATACAAGCCGCCCCGGTGGCGCAGTGGTCTAAGGCGCTGGCCTCTGATCATTCGTCCGTAAGGGGTCCGGGTTCGAATCCCGGTCAGGCATGGATGTTGTGTTTGTCTTACGGCACTGGCTCTCTCCCTTCTCTGGAACCAGTGGCCCTAAATTAGGGACGGGCGACTGCTTATAGCCCATTGAGTTGCTCACGGTGGTCGTTAAACCTCCAATTTAAAAAAAAAAAAAAAAAGAGATATACAAAGAACTTTGTCATCAGCTCTTCACTCTATGCCAAAAGATGACCTCTGCAGGTCCTTGTTTTCGTTGGCTGATCGTTCCACTTCTTGTATTAACACAGGAGAATTAAAAAAAAAAAAATTCAGTCTCATTCCTTGCTCTTTGCGTTCCTTGCAAAAGTTTGGTACAAAAGTAAAATGCGATTAAAAAAAGATCTATGGGTCATGCGGTTTGCAGATTAATATTCACTGAGGTACGGGATTTTGTATGACATCAAGAAAAAAACAATAGTTCAAAATCTCGAGTGTAGAGGGCGCTGCTGCAGAGATTGCCACATAAGTGACGTTTGCACATTACTCGCACAAAGCAACGTTAGAGTGAGACTGAGGTACGGGATTTAAAAACCATTATGGAGAAATGCAGTCACATTTTCAATGAGCGAAAATAATAAAGGTTCGTGCTGTCATTCTGATTGCACACGGTTTTATTAAGCTAATAATTTGCACATAACGTGAAATCAGGCGTACACATTTAACGTCGATCGTCTATTCTCTTTCAAAATGTCTCTTTATTGGTTACAAAAACACATGAAACACAGAAACACAGTCACGCCAGCAACACCCGCGGTGTGATGGAAGGCGGAAAATAAAAACAGCTGTCATAGTGCGCACGAATGGCCACCTAGATCTCCAGATCTCACACCCGCTGATTTCTGGTTGTGGGGCTATTTGAAATCTCGTGTCTATAGAGGTAATTTCCAGACCTTACCATCGCTGAAAGACGCCATACGGCAGGAGGTATCAGCCATTCCCGTTCACATGTTGTTCAATGCTGTATCAGACGTAATACCACGACTGCACGCAGTACAGGAATGTGGTGGTGGACACATTGAGCACTTGCATCTGTAGATCATGCTGAAATAAACTAAGTTTCGCGAATTTAACGTAGATCTCATTTCACATTTCTCACCTCTTGTTTTCTCTGCAGCAGCACCCTCTGTTGCCGAGATTTTGAACTTTTTTTTTTCTTGATGCCATACAAAATCCCGTACCTCGGTGAATATTAACCTGCAAACCGCATGTCTCTCCGACTCATAGATCTTTTTTAATCGCATTTTACTTTTGCAACAAACTGTTGAAGCACCGTGTATATCTCTTACAGTTATTTACGGTAGTTTTTACATCCCTAAACAAAAAGAGAAGGGGGATTTTCAGGGAGAACATAAAATAGAATGTTTTTTGGTTTTTTGCGCAACCCCACAGATTTCGGCAGAGTGAAATGGAAATATTTCAGACTTGTAATCTCAGGACGAAAAGATAATGAGAATGTCAGAAGATATGAAGGTGATCATGACGTTTGGCCATATCCAGCATATTATTGCTGAATCAGTTTGCCCGATCCTTGAATTTGAGAAAGAATTTCGGAAAACTGTAAACGTTCTCTTTATAGTTTCTTCGAACGGTTGGTGCTTCAGAATTTTATTAGAAAAAAGTCGATGGCAAAAAAGCGATAAGCTTATGCGGAGACATTTCCTTACCTTCAAGCTTATGCAAAGGCATTTCCCAACCTGTTTTCTGGAAAAATGATAAGCTTACACCGAGGCGTTTGCCAGCCTTCAAGATCCCGATCTAAAATCCCTACATTTCCTCTTTAGGGAAACATTTTGGGGAAAATGTATTTTCTACAAATCGTCAAACAACTGTTGAGTTTAAAACTTCAGTATGTGAAGTAATCCCCAGAATATATCGTGTTGTTCGGGGAAAAAGACGTCATTTGCAATATCGTCAGGATTTTTTCTAAAGGGATTTAAAGAAATGTTGGCCCTTTTGAGTCATCTTCAAAGAAGTAAAGTCACTTTTGTTTGTTTTTCAAAACAGCGGATTTCTTTTCTTTTTTTTTTTTTTTTTTTGACTCAGAACCTGATATTTTATAAATTGTTAGCCGCTCAACAGCAAAACCAAATGATTTTGCATCGAAAAAAAATAGTGTTTACGGCAGTGTGGTTATTAACTCGTTAAAATTCATGCCTATTACGTGTGCTTCATTCATATTCTCATAGCGGAAGGTATTAATACATGCATGCATCTTCCTTCACTCGTGTATAAGCGAGGCCGTTCCGGTTTTTAGGGCACCAACTCTGAGAAGGGAAATTGGAAGATTAGAAACAAATAAAAGTTCATACTGATTGCCTACATGCTTCGTCCGTCCTTTTTCGACAGACTTCCTTCCTCGAACAAGGTACTTCCTTTACTACAAATGTATCATTTTACACTACAGTCCGCCCCGTATATACACTATCTACCAACAAGTAATTGGACACCCCTGCAATCGACGTTATCTGCGGTCCTGATACACGTCACGGCCGCCGCCATTAAATATCGTGTGGGAAACAACAACGCAGCCAGTCGCATGCAAGATGCCACGCAGTTCGGAGCTCTCTGATTTCGAGAAAGGTGTAATCGTCGGGTATCACAGAAATGGCCGATCCATACGTGACATATCCAGCGAGTTGAAGTACCCAAAATCGACAGTGGCCTACGTGATTGGCAAGTGGAAGATGAGAGGTGACTGTCAGAATGTGCCCCGATCCGGCAGACCCACAAAACTGGAAGTTAGAGACCGACGGGTGCTGGCCAGAGAAATTCGGAAGAACCGCACCAAATCGATGGGCCACATCAGGAATTTCAACAGGCATCCGGGAGTGTTCTTTCGATGAATACCATCCGTAAGGAAGCCCATCTGCTCGGTTATCATGGACGTGCTACCGCCCACAAGCTTTTTATCACCAAGTCCAATAGCGCTGCTCGGCTAACGTGGTGCAAAGAACGTCAACAGTGGACCTTTAAACAGTGGAAACAGGTTCTCTGGAGCGACGAATCAAGGTTCACCCTCTACCGTTCGGATGGCAGGGTCTGGGTTTGGCGTCTGCCTGGAGAACGCCTCCTGCCGGATTTATTGTGCCAACTGTGAAGTTCGGCGGCGGTGGAATTATGCTATGGGGGTGTTTCTCCTAGTATGGCACGGTACCCTTGGTCGCAATTCCTGGTAGACTCAACGCCGAGACCTACTGCACCATTTTGGATGACCATGCGCTTTCTACGTTGTGGCAGTTTTACGGGGTGGACCTATGTTACTTTCAGGATGACAATGCCACCTGTCATGTTGCGAGGTCCACCCTATCTTGGTATGGTGACAATGGGGTTAATCGAATGGACTGGCCTGCGCAGAGCCCGGACCTTAACCCTACCGAGCACCTCTGGGACGAGTTGGAGCGTCGACTTAAGGGGTGCCCCCACCGTCCGAAATCGGTGAAGGAACTGACCTGTCTTCTCCAAGCCGAGTGGAAAAAATACCGTAAGCCGTCGTACAACGCCTAGTTGAGAGTATGCCCCGGAGGGTCGCACCTGTAATCGCCGCTCGTGGAGGCTCCACCAACTATTGAAGGTGAATAAACTTCGTTTTCCTTTGCTATCACAGGTGTCCAATTACTTTTTGGTAGATAGTGTATATGGAAACATAATTTTGCAAAACGAAAACAGTTGCTTGCATGAAATAACCAAGACTTCAGTGGAACATTATGTATTATGACCAGCAACATAATATACACACGTCAAACGCTGTTGACAACATATACTTAACATAATATTCTAGCTTTATGAAATCAAACTATGTAACATTGTCCCAAAATTATATGGAAACAAAAAAAATATCCAAAAGAATATTTAAATGGCAAACACAATTAATAATTAATGGGATTTCCTCTACACGCAATAAGCTGAAATATGCGTTCTGGCATACTTTATATTAAATTATGCATAATTGTACCGTCAGTATTATACCAACAGTTCAGGATTTCGGTTTCCAGATCTTTAACACTTGAGAATTGCCGGCGATTGGTATAAACACTTCGAACCAAAATTCCCCAAAGACTTTCAATTGGGTTGAGATCCGGGCTGCGAGCTGGCCACGGCAGCAATTTGGCATTGTTCGGTCTCAGCCAGGCCATCGTAGGGGTTGCTCTGCGAATGCCCGCGTTGTCCTGCTGGAAAACCCAATCAGGACCACCTATTTCAGCAGCAGTTGGGAGCAAACTGTCTTTTAAAAGTTCCTGGTATGTTACGGCATTTTGACTTCCTGACAAAACGCAGATATTACCTTGCCCATCAAGTCCAAAAAAGTCCCATACCATCATGGAACCTCCTCCGTATTGTCGGCTGAATGTTTGGCGTTTTTCCGTTCTCACATCATGCCAATAATATTTCGTAACGTCTGGGCCATCTAAATTAAATTTCTTTTCATCACTAAATAATATTTGGAGCCATTCGTCCTTCCATGACATATGGTCCAACTCGGACATACGATGGTATTCGGAAGCGGTAAAATATCTGACTCCGGAGAACAAAAATAAGTGGCTTCGAATCCTTTCACCGGCAAATTTGAGCTTTTACGCTATAAGTTGTAGCTTAACTTGCTTGACCCAGTTCTTAGCTAAATATTTTTAGAGAGCTTTATAGAACAGATATTCGAACCCTTTTAATAAACAAGTAACTGCTAAAACGGACAGAGAGAATAACTTTCAGAAGTGATAAGACACTTGCGTAACAAATCCAATGTCATTATTCTGTCACTCACTGAAAGGCTAAGTCCATTGATACAACGTGATTCTCAGGTCTTCACACAGAATTCGATCCAATGACTGCAATAGTCGATCACATACACTGCCTGACAGAGAAAATGCCACACCACGAAGAAGTAAACGCAGCGCCATGCAAATTGCAGGGTGGGTGCACACGTTCAAGTTATGCAAATGATTGCATTTTCAAGCCAATCGCACGAATGGCGCGCGAGATATAGGCAGACAACCAGCCCATGAGGACATCAGTCGAGACGTCGTCACGGCAGCAAGAAGCGAATGGTTTTGCTGTAACCATGTCTGGAGAACGAACAAGGGGTGCCAATGCCGTTAAGACGCCGTCGTACGCGATTTCGTCAAACGGATGAATTCATAAAAGATGTCATCGCAGGCCTTCGTACCGCCGGATGGTCCTTGCGTTGTATTGCGGAATAAACGCCACGTGATGCCACAATCGTCGGTCGCATTTGGAGACAGTGGTCCAAGGAAGGATCTGTGTAACGTCGTAGATGGACTGGAGCACCGAGACAGGCGTCCGAGCTCACCGATCGTCGCATCCGACGTCATGCCGTAGCTGACCCACAGGCCACAACGGGCGACATTTTGCGGAATGTTCTGGGAGGTTTGAATGCTCCGATATCGACGCGGACAGTGTCGCGCCGATTGGCAGCGTCTGGTTTGCTGTCCAGCCGTCCGTTGCGAAGGCTACCCTTACCAGCGATCCATCGTCATCGCCGTTGGCGTGGTGTCGCTCCAGAGCTGTGTTTGGGGTGCCGGATGGAACAGTGTGGTGTTCAGCGACGAATCGCGGTTGTCTCCCCACGGATGATCACAGTGTGAGAGTCTGGAGGCGACGCGGCCAACGGGCTGATTCCTTCGCCATTGTAGAGAGCCACACGGCCCGGCAACATGGTGTGGGGCGCTATGAGTGCCAACAGCCGCTCACCGCTGGTACGCATTACGGGCGCATTGGCGGCACGCAACTATGTTGACGAGGTGCTGCAACCCGTGGCACTAACGTATCTACAGGGCATCCCAAAGGCCGTTTTTCAACAGGACAACGCCCGGTCGCATACCGCTCGGATCAGCCTGAATGCTCTACACTGTGTGGGGATGCTTCCGGGACCAGCACGATCCCCCAACCTCTCGCCCATCGAGCATCTGTGAGACACGATTGGACGTTGGTTTAGTACCCTCCCACCCACGCAAAATGAAGATGAACTGTGGACTCGGATCAACACCACATGGTCCACGATACCCCAGGACTCTATTCGAACTCGCATTGCCACGATGCCGCGTCAGATTCAACGCTGTATCGCCCGAAATGGGGGCCACACTCCTCATTGATCATCCTGTATATTCGGCCACAGGAGCCTAGTCTGTATGTGACAATTAAATCATTTGTCCAGGACCTACTTGGATATCTGTGTGTACAGTTTGGTCTGTTTTCGAGCATTCCTTCATGGTGTGGCATTTTCTCTGTCAGGCAGTCTATATCGCAAAAAATTTATATGAACGTTGAGCAAATCTATTCTTAAATTCTACAACTCCGCTTACATAGATTACACCAACTCCACTCTACTACATCCAGTGATGTAATTTTATCTTGCTGTGACTCATTGTCAGCGTTGTCAAGCTATAAAAGCTCTTCGGGGATATACTATGCCCTTCCGTGAGACAACGTTTAACCAATAAGCAACTTATTTTACATAAGAAAAGAGGTATACGCCACAGCTTATATGAAAATGTCCCTGCTTTGCTAATCCCACTCCTTAAAACGTTTTCCTGTCTCAGCCATTACTAGGGCCTCGACTGTGTATAAGATTTGCCCTTCATATTTTCTCAGTACGAGTTAACTTAGATGCCGTATCAGCGACCGAGTGGTACGAAGTGCCTGCCTTCAACCATTCGTTTGAGCTGCGCTCTGATTCAAATCTCGAGTGAAGCATGGATGGTGTGCTTTTCCTACCGCATAGGCTGTTTCTCCTCCCTGGAACCAGTGGCACTAAATAAGGGACGCGCAACTACTTGTAGCCCATTGAGTTGCTCCTTGTGGTCGTTGAACCCTTTCACAAACAAACAACCAGTAGCTGGGAGCTGGGACTCAGTTGGTCACATGACCTCAGTGACAGCCGTTCTTTTCAGGGCCTCTTCTTTCCAGTGGGCTATGTGTACTACTGAGGTGACGCATAAGTCAATACTGAAAGTTTCAGCGATCAGCCTTTGCCGGCGTAGTTTAGTCGGCAGTACAACCATTCCTGAGTAGGAAGACGTGAATTCGAGTGTAACCACCGGCAGAAAAGTTGTTTCGCTATAGTTCGGCTTGGGCCCATTAGACGTTTTGGACGAAACCCTGAATGCGGTGCATATAGGTTCCTATATGCAGCCAGTTCAGGGTCTTGACCGGAGACCTTTAGAGAATCTCTGGAATAAACGGGATCGTTGTGTGAGTGGGGAAAGTGATCCCCCAACAAACTATGTTGAACTGATCAGTACTTTGACGGCTGAATGGAGGAATATAAGGTAGACTAGCCAGTCCAGGGTCTTGACCGGAGACCTTTAGAGAATCTCTAGAATAAACTGGATCGTTGGATGAGTGGGGGAAGTGATCCCCCAACAAACTATGTTGAACTGATCAGTACTTTGACGGCTGCATGGAGGAATATAAGGTGGACTAGCCAGCCGAGGGTCTTGACCGAAGACCTTTAGAGAATCTCTGGAATAAACTGGATCCTTGGGTGAGTAAATGAAGAGTAGCCCAGCAAACAAAGTTGAACAGGTCAGTACTTTGACAGCTGAATGGCGGAATATAAGGTGGACTAGCTAGTCCAGGGTCTTGACCGGAGACTTTTAGAGAATCTCTGGAATAAACTGGATCGTTGAGTGAGTAGATGAAGAGTAGCCCAGAAAACAAAGTTGAACAGGTCAGTACTTTGACAGCTGAATGGCGGAATATAAGGTGGACTAGCCAGCCCAGGGTCTTGACCGGAGACCTTTAGAGAATCTCTGGAATAAACTGCATCGTTGGGTGAGTAGATGAAGAGTAGCCCAGCAAACAAAGTTGAACAAGTCAGTACTTTGACAGCTGAATGGCAGAATATAAGGTGGACTAGTCAGCGCAGAGTCTTAGCTGGAACCCTTTAGAGAATCTCTTTAACGAACTGGATCGTCGGGTGAGTGAATGAAGTGATCGCCCAATAAACAATGTTGAACTGATCAGTACTTTGACGGCTGAATGGAGGAATATAAGGTGGACTAGCCAGCCCAGGGTCTTGACCGGATACCTTTAGAGAAACTCTGGAATGAACTGGATCGTCGGGAGGGTGGATGAAAAGATAGCCCTGCAAAGTTGAACAGGTCAGTACTTTGACGGCTGAATGGCAGAATGTAAGGTAGACTAGCCAGCGCATAGTCTTGACCGCAACCCTTTAGGTAATATCTGGAACGAACTGGATCGTCGGGTGAGCGGGTGAAGAGGTAGCCCAGCAAACATTGTTGAACAGGTCAGCACTTTGACAGCTGAATGCGGAATATGTGAAAATAAAACTAATGGAGAATATTTCACGAAGACCTGAGGCTGTCATTAGGACCAAAGACTTCAGCACAGAATACTAAATATTTTTGTAAATAGCTGTTATTTGTAAATAAGCAGGTGTCTGGATATTGACTACAAGACAGTGTATTCAAGCAGTTCTTTATGATGAACCGTTAGTATAGAAGTCAGTGATGTGAACAGACAAATAAATACCAAAAGTATTATGAATGAAAATTCTCAAAAGAACTGAAAAGAAGGAAAATGTTCGCACATGCTGGTACAAGAGCTCCTACACTAATTTTCCTTTTGAACAGAAGAAATATTGACAACAAAAGTTGTTCTTGCATTTCTGAGCGTTATTCTCACATTCTTCTCTGAGTTTGGGAGGAGATGGTGCTCAAAGTTTGACCAAGAGCTTATGATTCTCCCCCTCTTAAAGTTTCAAATCACCAAAGATTTTCTTGGCAGTTTGAAAATTTTATTCCCCGAAAATATAAACTGATTCGAGAAAAGAATCTCTCACTTTTGCCCTCGCGTTTGTTTCGAGGGCAAGCACCTCGATGGAGTCGAACAATATCAAGGAAATATTGTGAAAGATTTCACGGGTGAGACAACAAGTAATGCTTCCGTTGACTGCACATTGGACGTGAACATTAACTCTCAAGAAAAGGAAGAACAATGAAAAAACGGTGGACAATCAGACTGAAGTCTTGGAGTGGGCAGATCCAGAGGGCACGCAGCTCTCTGCAGATGGTCAACTTCTCATACACTTGTTTACACCAACCGCAGAGGAAGTCTTCTCTTGGCTGCGGAAAAGGGATTGTTGGGTTGGGAGGGTAGTGCGTGATTGCATCACGGGGTGTGTGCGTGGCTGACTATGTATGCGAGGAGCAGGCTTCGTGCTCAGAAACGGACCTACGGGTGAAAATACGTGTGCTGGCTTTTGCTCAAAGCAATAGAGAGAGAGTGCAGGAGAAAGAAAAGAGGGGGTGGATTCGTGTCTTCCTTCCTAGTGGAAGCTCCTCCAAAGCAAGGGGTTCTCCACGGGGGAGAAGCATGCGAAGAGATGGAAAAATGGTACGAACGCATGGTTTACGCTTCTCTAGGAGAGCTAGCTCTTGATCCCACAGTGGAGCTGTAATAACTGCTGAATAATAATAATTTAAACATCGAATGAAAGGAAGAAGCTGTTTACATCGAGGGAACCCTCTGCTTCTGGAATCCACTCATTATTCAGAAAGGGTGTCTGCGTCTTGAATATTTTAAACTGCTGCTAGACTTACGAGCATTCTGGACTTTGAATAAGGTTCATACAATTAACTCTTCCATCTGATCCTCACAGGAGTTCGGAGTTATCCACGGTAGCCTGCTAACTAATCTTTCATTTCTCACGAAATACTTTCTGAATTAATCAGAAACAGAAATATTTCGCCAACGGAAGCAATAAAGTATTAAGTATAACAACAGCTTTTGTCAAACTCCATCTTCTAAAAATGGGATGTCATTTCTACGTGTTTAAATATTGTTTAGAAGCTATTAGCAAACGATTTTTTGATCGAGTGGCTAGTAGTTAAGCAGAATTCATTTCCGCCATTTTTGGCAACAGGTTTCTTTAAAAAAAATGATTGTATTTAAGCAAAATACATAGGATTGTTTTACTCGTTTTTGCAGTTTATAGCGAAACGACTTTTTTGTCGGTAATCGAATGCTTTCCTAGTTAACCCTTTAAGCGGCCGATGCACCAGAAACTAATGATGCCCCACACTTTCTGGGAGGGGAGGGGGCTCACGCTTAAGAGAACCTCTAGCCTCAGCAGAAATTTTTTCAAACTTTTTGTGGAAACTTCATCTCAAACTGATTAAAGAAATAGCCACGAATTTTTGACGTCAGCTTTGAATAAAGTATTATAAAGACAAACCATTTTTTTTTACCAGTGAATGAGTAAAATCTTCAAGAAATCATTCCCGCTTCAGTTTATGAAAACTGGATGACGAGAAAGCAGCTATTCCAGAGCACTTTAGGCCTCTTTTCACAGCCGTAGCAGTAGTTCCTATATAGGCATGTGTAATAACAAGAAAATATGAATGAAATATGAGTTGAATAAATGAAATTTTTATATCAACGAGGATAAGGCGTTATACACGTATTCCCCGTACTTATGCCCCATATACTTGTTTGCCCCTAATTACGCGTCCTTCAGAATATGAGCTAAAAGGTGTTCATCGCAGGAACGTAAAAAACAGAGACCTGTGTCGTTTCTTTTTACATGTTGCAAAAAGAATTATATATTCAAGAGTAAATAATTTAAGTAATTTTACACATTTTGTGTCCCAATTCTAAGTGCTTTTCTAAGCTTTCCAACCGTAGGTCGAAGAAGCGTATATGATCCAGTTTTGTCTGACTGTCTTTCCGCACGATAACTAGCGTAAAAATGGTTCGCTTTCGATGAAATTTTAGTATGTGGTAGGGGACAACTGGGGACGAACCCTACTGAAAATAGGCGAAATGGGGTCAAAGGTCAGGACATAGGAGCGGGATCCATTCCATCGCCCTTATGCGTCATAACTTACGTACAAATGCTTCTATTGCTACAAAAGTTTATCATGTTGTTTCGGAGATATACTGAATAGGTTCTGTTGAATATCATCGAATGGGGTCAAAGGTCAGGGCACAGGAGCGAAATTTATTCCACAGCCATTATCCTCATAACTTGACTAAAAAGGCTTCTATTGCAACAAAACTTTTGTATGTTGTTCCGGAGGTATACTGAACCAATTCTGTTGAATATCATCGAAATGGTGTCAAAGGTCAGGGCACAAGACCGAGATTATTCCACAGCCATTATCTTCATAACTTGAGTAATGATTTCTGGTATGTTGGAATGCGTATCATAATCAATGCATTGCGTGATTTTACTAGCTTGTTATTTGCTTACTTATGTTCTGTATTTTTGTATAAATCAGAAAAGGTCTTTAGACACTGTTACACGGCCGTTACACATTTTGCCTGTGTGATCGTGAGGCATTTCAAAAAAGCCGGCCTTAGTTCTCTAAAAGAAAAAAATTTGCATGATATGATTAACTTTGACATAAGTTTCTTTATAATACTTCGTATCGGTATAGAACTATGGTAACCATTCAAAACGAGCACATTTCTGTTATAAATTTACATTTCTGCTATAAAGTGTACGCATTTTGGTTTTACGGAAAATGCCCATAGGTTCCAAAAAATGTGAATTATCAAAACGCCCGTAAAACGTATAGTTAATAATATGGAAATTAAAATTTTCAGTAATTGAGAGCAAGATAGATTTTCGCAAATATTTTTTGCGGGGGAGGGTGGGCAGTTTTCAGGTACGCCACTGCACATGGCGGCCGGGTTTTAGGAAAGCTATTGCAAAACAATTGCTTTTCCCCTCTCTCATCTCATCAGTACCGACCAGAAACCTGCCACAACCAAACATCAATAGTGCCCACCATAACCCTGGTGCTGCGAGCTTCTTTTGTTCCTGTGTTCTCTGCTGCATGACCCAAATCATGATGGGGAAGGGCAAGTCTCTCTGACACGAACGTCATGCCAATGGGTCGAAACAAGTGTCTCAAACACCTTCTATCTCCGTTCTTAGGATCGTATCGATTATTACACCCTTTTCAGCAGGAAATCACTCCCAAAGAATTAGTGTCAATCATCAACATCTTTGAATAAGAAAGCAACGCTTTCTGATGCGCTGGTTCTTGGCCCACTTATTAAACGCAGGTTTTGACCCACTTATTAAACAGCGAATATATTCGTTCGAGCTGATTTCCGCCCGTTTTGCCAACCTCGAGTTAACTCGTTCAACCGGTTAAAGGGTTCAGCTGCATCGCCGGAGTTTGTCGCTGCAGCTTTGCCGTCTTGACATGTGAATCAGTTCTGAAGTATGTCATGTTATATCCCCCCCCCACCACCACCACCGTCTTGAGAAAGGTGAGCGCACCAAATCGCAAGTTTGGGGTCCGCCGGAACCCCTGCTTGAAGTAACTGTCTGTAGAAGAAGGAATTTTCACTAATTCCAGACAATGTGTGGAAGAATCATCACACATTTTTCGAAGGAATTCTCACTAATTCCAGACAATGTGTGAAAGAAGGATCACACATTTTTCGATGGAATTCTCACTAATTCCAGACAATGTGTGGAAGAAGCATCACACATTTTTCGATGGAATTCTCACTAATTCCAGACAATGTGTGGAAGAAATATCACACATTTTTCGAAGGAATTCTCACTAATTCCAAACAATGTGTGGAAGAAGCATCACACATTTTTCGAAGGAATTCTCACTAATTCCAGACAATATGTGAAAGAAGGATCACACATTTTTCGATGGAATTCTCACGAACTCCAGACAATGTGTGATGCTTCTTCCACAATGAATTCTCACTAATTCCAGACAATGTGTGGAAAAAGCATCACACATTTTTCGAAGGAATTCTCACTAATTCCAGACAATGTGTGAAAGAAGCATCACACATTTTTCGAAGGAATTCTCACTAATTCCAGACAATGTGTGAAAGAAGCATCACACATTTTTCGAAGGAATTCTCACTAACTCCAGACAATGTGTGAAAGAAGCATCACACATTTTTCGAAGGAATTCTAATTAATTCCAGACAATGTGTGGAAGAAGCATCACACATTTTTCGAAGGAATTCTCACTAACTCCAGACAATGTGTGAAAGAAGCATCACACATTTTTCGAAGGAATTCTCATTAATTCCGGACGGTCGATGTGTGGAAGGAACATCACGAATTTTTCGAAAAACCCAACGTCCAGTAGATCCATTTTTACCTTCGGGCGCCAACATACAAAAACAACTATTTTGCGTGTGGCGGAATCGAACAGGCATCCTTCTGCTCCGGGGCCGATTTCTTTCCCAATTAAGCTACACCGACAGATTTCGTCGCTGTAACTTTCCGACGTCCTAACATATGCGTCATCTCTGTAGTAAGTCACAAGTTAACATGTTTTGTTGACCAAGCGATTATGATTAACCCAGTTGTGATGATGTGAAAATTGTGAGAAAAAAATGGTATACATGCAGTGGTGCACAGGAATGTGGGAACTGCTGAATGTTAAAAAATAAATGTGTGAAAAATCAGAAATGGGCAATGGGACGCCATTTTGAAGTGAAAGGCAAGGAAGGGAGAGGGACGGCCGGTAAACGGTAAAAATACCCCCGGAGAAAATACCCCCGAAAACTGAAAAGCGGAAAAAATGCCCCCGGAAAAAATACCCCCGGAAGAAATACCCCCAGAACAAGCGGTTCACTGTAACAGGAACACTGATGTGTGGCAGTGTTCCGGTGTGGCAATTTACCGGCAACCCTGCCACATATCTTTCAGCAACTTGGCCACAAAAGTTCAAAGAGGGGGGGTATAAAGATTGCCGTTTCTGGGCCTATATTGAGAACTGAATTGGGAACTCCAAACGAATTTCGCGAAAACGTTCCATGTAAGCCAAGCAAGAATTGTACTTTAATTTGAAGAAATAAATTGCCGAGGATCCGAGGTACACTTCCTTCGGGGGGCTCTACCCCCAACTTCCGTAATATTATATTCTGGGCCGCTGAAGCCTGTCAGTGTATCCAGGCTGTTCCCCTTAAAGCGCCCGCGAGGTCCGTGAGCTTTGGGAGGGATTCCCCCAAAATGTTCAAATGGACGTAGAGCTGTGAACATTAGAACCATGCTTTACATAATGATTCTGTACATGACCACGAATTTTCAGGAGGGTGGGGTGAATTCAGCCTCACCCAAGTTTCTAAGAGCGCCGACAAGTGCTCAAAATTTGCTCGCAATTTCTATGCTTCATGTTGTGTTTAATGGCAAACTATGTATGCCCTTCCCCCTCCCCCAGAAATTTGGTGAAGCCTGTGAAAGGGATACGAGGTGCTTGGTTTGGAGGGCTCTACCCCCAACTTCCGTAATTTTATATTCTGGACCTCTAGAGTCGGTCAGTGTATCCTCGATGTTACCCCTGAATAGCTCTTAGAAACTATGGGAGGGTTACAACACCCTCCTGAAAATTCGTGGTCGTGTACGGAATCATTATATAAAGCATGATACTAATGTTTACAGCTCTACGTCCATTTTAACATTTTGGGGGCACCCCCCCTCCAAGTTCATGGACCTCGCGTAGACTTCAATTGGAACTTCCTGGATACACTGGCAGACTCCAGCGGCCCAGAATATAATATTACGGAAGTTCAGGGTAGACCCCCCCCCTAACCAAGTGTACCTCGGATCCTCGGCAATTTATTTCTTCAAATTAAAGTACAATTCTCGCTTGGCTTACATGGAACGTTTTCTCGAAATTCGTTTGGAGTTCCCAATTCAGTTCTCAATATAGGCCCAGAAACGGCTATCTATATAAGCCCAGAAACGGCTATCTTTATAACCCCCCCCCCTTGAACTTTTGTAGCCAAGTTGCTTAAGATGTGGGGCAGGGTTGACGGTAAATTGCCACATCGGAACACTGCCACACATCTGTGTTCCTGTGTGGCAGTTTACAGTGAACTGTTTGTTCTGGGGGTATTTCTTCCGGGGGCATTTTTTCCGCTTTTCAGTTTTCGGGGGTATTTTCTCCGGGGGTATATTTTCCCGGGGGTATTTTTACCTACATCCGGGACGGCCATGTTAGTGACCAGTTCACAAAATCAGGACGAGCCCAAAAATTCTCAGAATTTTGAGCGTGGAATTCTTTGAGTGAGCAAAGCAATAGCGGAGGAGGGGCCACCTGGCTTATGTAACCGGGAGAGCTTTGGACGTGGGGAATGAAAGATGCCCAGCAAGGGGGGTAGAATGAGTCGTTGTGATTGGCTGAGCACTCTCTAGGGCTCACAAAAGTTTGAGAGGACTCGGGAAGTTAGTTTTGGGCGGGCTCTCTTCTTGCATAACTTCCACAGGAGTAAGATGTTTTGACGTACAAATAGCACTCGGATGTGGTCGAGTTTGCTTGGGGGCAGATTTAGACTAACGGAGGTTAGTCAAAAATATCTACATTTTTTACAAGGGGTTAGGCTGCGATCTAGACCCAGAGATCTGACAATCTCACGTCTAGTTTCAGAAGTGCTGCATAATTGTCTGCATGAGTTGGACAACGTCCATTCACAGGCAAAGGATTGCGTCCCGTGAAATTACTTCATGACAACGCTAGGCCGCATGTCGCGAAATCGGTCAAGAAAACGTTATTGACGATTGGCTGGGAAGTTTTGGAGCACCACGTGTATAGTCCCGACATAGCCCCTTCAGACTATCATTTGTTCCGATCGATGCAACATGGTTTGCCTGCTGTAGGGTTCCGGACATGTGAAGAAGTGCAAAAATGGGTTGACGACTTCATCACGTCATACGACGAAGTATTCTTCATGGCTGGAATCCGTCAGCTGCCCGACCGATGGCGGAAGGTGATAGATAATGACGGCACATATTTTGATTCCTAAAGGTATTGTTGTTTTCTCTCAAATTACATGTTGCGTTGTCTTAAAACGCTTTAAAACTTATTTGTACACCTAATATATAGCATACGCAAACACCATATGTAAATTTTCACTGGGCTTTTTCTCTTCTCCGTTTCTACCATACACACACAACAGATAAATTTAATTGAAAACCAGAAAAGGCAAAAACTTCATAAAAGTGAAGGAAAAATGAAATTCTATAGCGTGTTGGGACAGTAAGGAAATTTCTTTGTTCTTTTACACCTTGCACTTCTTGGCCGCAACAAAACCCAGCTATCACTTAACCGATCATCAAGAAAGAAGAATCACCCTTGCACAGAGTTCTACAAGAAATTTCGGGAGGTATATGTCCAGCAGTGAATGGCTGCTGCATAGGACGATATATTTTTCATTTCTTCTGCTTTCACCTTTTTTTTTTTTTTTTTTTTTTTTTTTTTGATTTGGGGTTTAACGACCACCGTGAGCAACTAATGGCTATAAGCAGTCGCCCGTCCTTAATTTAGGGCCACTGGTTCCAGGGAAGGGAGAGAGCCAGTGCCGTAAGACAAACACAACATCCATGCCTCACCGGTATTCAAACCCGGACCCATCTAGGACGAATGGTCATAAGCCAGAGCTTAGACCCCTGCGCCACCAGGGCGGACACACTTTCCCATACCGTAGGTATGTACACTGGATTGCAACGTGTAGTGGTAAGTACCAATATTATTACTTTCAACTGCAAATTTCCAAAATTTTTACTGCACGCATTTATACATACACATAAGCTCACCTCCAGAAGTTCAAGTTCTGATCATTCGTCCGAGATGGGTCCGGGTTCGAATCCTGGTGAGGCATGGATGTTGTGTTTGTCCCACGGCGCTGGCTCTTTGCCTTCCCTGGAACTAGTGGCCATAAATTAGGGACGGGCGACTGCTTATAGCGCACTGAGTTGCTCACGGTGGTCGTTAAACCTCCAATCAAAAAAGAAAAAAAAATAGAAATCAATCGTGAAAATCTTCATGGTATCTTTCAAGAATTGAAATATCATAATTAGATTTCCGGAGCAGGGCAAGTGCCCCCCCCCCCTTTTCCCCTCCATACGGGCCCCTATGTTTGCTATCACCATTAAACATAGTGAATCTGGACCAAATTTTCACTGGATGAAATTAACAGATATGCACTTTAAAAATCAGAACATAATCGGTATTAAAACTTGAACCACAAAAAAATCAGCTGGTTACTTCAATCAGAGACGATACGTTGTTTAAAGTACCAGAAATGCTGCCGCTTGTGTTTTAGATGCTTGTTTTTTATTTCAAAACATACCAAGTTCAGTTACATTCTTAAATTACAGTATCATTTCCTAAAAAGATTTAGCGCCTTGTGGTCTTTTCCTTCTGTCTAAGAAACAAAAATTTACATAAGGAGCTACAAAATAGAAGTGACGTGACATAATCGAAACATAAAGCAAGTAAATAAAACCATCGTTGTTCTTGCCCTCAATCGAGAACTTCGGGATGTCATCGATCTTATTCACAAAGTGCAAGTGTATACCGTTATACATTCCTTCTCCTCATAAACCGAAATTGTGACTTTTCCTTTACACTGCTTGTTTGTGCATCATAGCAAAAATAATCGAAAGCTTGAGTTTTGGAACAATGCGCATTTTTGTCATTGTTTGTGTTATTATTTCTGCGTATTATTTTTGTTTCATTTCAATGCCGTTTGTGTTTTCATATTGTCTTTGTTATATCCGGTGCTACTTGTAGTTTTAGTATGCCTTCTGAATTGTATATATGCAGACATAAGCTATTATTTCTTTGCCAGTATGTCCGTGAGTTTATCTGTTTCAGGACACATTTCAACTTCAAAACGTTGAATGGAAAAGTTCTGGAAGTAAACACAGAAAGATATTCCAAAGGTTTTCTGAATATTTTCCAACTTTTCTCGATCTTTCTGCTAGGCAGAAAACGTGTGCTGTAATGTTTTTCTACGATATCTCTCAAACGAGTAAAACTCTTAAATGGACGATGGCCTTGCTGTTATCGAGAGATCTGGGGTTCGATCCCAGCGGTGTCGGAAAGCAATTTTTCAGTTGCTATGCATTGTTTATAAAATAACGTGGACAGAGCGATGACATCGTCCATTTACATTTCCTCCGAGTAAAACTCTTGTTGATCGAATAGAAAAGTTAGCATAACTAAGCCGCCTTGGTTACCGAGTGGTCTGAGCCGCTTGCTTCTGGCTATTCACCCGATATGGGCTCCGGTTCTAGTCCCGGATGAGGTATGGATGGTGTGTTTGTCTCAGTGGCGTACCTGAAAAACTGCCCCCCCCCCCGCAAAAAATATCTTCGATGCCCATTTGCGAAAATCTATTTTGTTCTCAATTACTGAAAATTTTAAATTCGATATTATTAACTATAGGTTTTACTGGCGTTTTGATAATTCAGATTCTTTGGAACCTATAGGTATTTTTCGTAAAACCAAAATTGGTACACGTTATTGCAAAAATATAAATTTATAACAGAAATGTGCACGTTGTGATTAAACTGGTTACCATAGTATTATGACGATACAAAATATTAGAATACACATATGCCAAAGTTAATCATATAATTTTATTCTTTTAGAGAACTAAGGCCAGCCTCTTTAAAATGCCTCACGATTACATAGGCAAAATGTGTAATGGCCGAGTAACACTATCTAAAGACCTTTTCTGATTTATACGAAAATACAGAACATAAGTAAGCAAATAATAGGTTAATGAAATCATGCGATGCATGATTTCACCAACTTGTTATTTGGCCGAGTAACAGTGTCTAAAGACCTTTTCTAATTTATACGAAAATACAGAACATAAGTAAGCAAATAACAAGCTAGTGAAATCATGCAATGCATTGATTATGATACGCTTTCCAACCTACCAGAAATCATTACTCAAATTATGAAGATAATGGCTGTGGAATAAATCTCGCTCCTGTGCCCTGACCTTTGACCCCATTTCGATGATATTCAACAGAACTGGTTTCAGTATACCTCCGGAACAACATGTTTTATCGCAATCAAAGCATTTTTACGTGAGTTATGACGCATAAGGGCGATGAAATGGATCCCGCTCCTATGTCCTGACCTTTGACTCCATCTCGTCCATTTTCAATAGGGTTCGTACGCAGGTTGTTTCCTACCACATACTAACTTTGTATCGAAATCGAACTATTTTTACGCGAGTTATCGTGCGGAGTGACAAACAAACAGACGGACAAAGCTGGATCATATACGCTTCTTCAACCTACGGTTGGAAAGCTTAAAAAAGCATTTAGAATTGTGACACAAAATGTGCAAAATTACTTAAATAATTTACTCTTGAATATATAAAAAAAAAAAACACTTAACCTAATGATACAATGTTTTGCGCATAGTAAAAGTCTTTCCTTTTGACTCTGTCACGTGTAAAAAAAACGTCACAGGTCTCTGGCTTTTACGTTCCCGCAAAGAACACCTTTTAGCTCATATTCTGAAGGATCGTAGTTACGTGCAAACAAGTGTAATATACGTGTATAACGCCTTATCCTCGTTGATAATAAAATTGCATTTATTGAACTCATATTTCATTCACATTCTCTTGTTATTGTACATGCCTGTATAGGAACTATTGCTATGGATATGAAAAGAGGCCTGAAGTCCTCTGGAATAGCTGCTTTCTCGTCGCCCAGTTTTTATAAACTAAAGCGAGAATGATTTCTTGAAGATTTTACTCATTTACCGGAGGAAAATGGATTTTCTTTTAATACTTCATTCAAATCTGCCGTCATAAATTCCTGGCTATTTCTTTAACCAGTTTCACATGAAGTTTCAGCAAACATTTTGAAAAATCCATCTGCTGAGGCCGTCTTAGCCGTTAGCCCCCCCCTCCCCGTACTGCAGAGGTTGCTGGGTTTCAACATGTTTATTGAGAAACTAGGATGGAAGAAAACAGAGGGCCTGTATTTACAGTGCCAACAGAAACATAAATGACGACATATGTACAATGGCGATGAAAATCCACAGATGCAGATGTGCTGTATACAATGACAATAAAAACAAAGGAAAAAGTGACAACATGGAAAAGTTGAGCAACAAAGTAGCGAGAACAATGCTGTATGAGTAATGCTCAAGAGATACACAATGAAAGAATCAAAATGAACAATTGTAGTAATGGGTACAGAGATGAATGTGTGGTTAAAATGTTATGTACATTGCAGTACTGACATGAAAGGTTTAAAAGAAAATATGTAGTGCAACAAATTAAAAATAATATGTACAAATGTATTCAAAGGCATTAACAAAATACTTCGATGGGGAAAACGCTCTTCTCAGAGAGCGGGTGTGATGATCAATGTACGACACAAAGACATGGATGAAAGTACCTAGAGAATTTCAGTAACCGTTCTGTAGAGGTACAGAAAGTTTGTTCAGACAGTCAGTAGAGTAAGATTTAGAAGAACAGTTCTCAAAGTAGGAGTTGTAGATGAACTGTGGGATCAGTAAACTAGGTTCGATACGCAGACCAAACCTGGAAAAAGCGACGTTTCTGAGAGGCAGTTAAGGTAGACGCATATGCAAGGCGCAGTCGCGACAGAAGGCTGTTGCGGAAGATACTACACACTGCATCCCCTGCCTGGAAGATGGTGGGTGTTACTGGAACAGATCGACGCTGTTGATGATAAAGGTATGTGACGTGACGGGCCAGGATGAACACATAAGCACTTGCTGTAGGTAGCGGAGTAGGAGGTTGATACGAGCTCTAAATGAAAGGTTGAGTGCGCACAGATGTTGCACAACAGAGAATGCAAGATGATGGAGAGGTAGAAGCACCGGACAGAACAGATAAACATGGGGTACATATGCGCGCATGTGACAGATGACACAGTTTGGAGAAGTCATGAGGGTCATTTGATAGAGCGTGGCTGGTGCTACCAGTAAGCCCATGGTTTGTCTTGCTCCACTGGCTTTCTCTCCCGATCCTGGAATCAGTGGCCTTAAATTTGGTACGGGCGACTGCTTATATAGTCCTCCAAGTCACCATTAAACCCTGAAATAAAAAAAAGCGAAAGTACGAGTTTCCATGTTTTACTCACATAAGTTTCTTCTTGTACGAAAGTAACAAAGTATAAAAGAAAGAATGAAAATATTCACCTGTTGACAATGTTTCTGTGCTCATAAGTTCGTAAAACAAAAAGATATTTAAATCGTTGACTGAAATCTATTCGCTGATATTTTTACTTAATTCGCCTAACCCTTATATTTTTACTCGCATCGTTGATGTAGAAATTGAAGCTGTAAACTTGTGAAGTATATTCTAATTTAACGTTCCTTTTTAGTTCCTGTCTCCTTACGTAGATTTAGCTTATTCTGGTTAAACATTTTTTATCTGAAAGCCACAGTTTTCCCTCTCGGCGAATTTGTGTTTGGCAACCCTGACAGCAGGCCAAAAAGTAATGTTAAACAAACATATCAAAGTTTTAACCAGTAAAACCTCTCGAAACATTGGAGCAATTGGCAATGTTATGACCTATTTATCTCCAAATTTGATATTACAATTATATTTTACTTTAATCCAAATTCACCTTAATTACTGTATCCTGACCAGGGGAAAAACCTCCAAACATAATATTATTAAATTACAGCGAATACAGAATAAATTCCTCAGACCTCTTGAGTTGAAACTTTAATACAATTATTCGCGAAGCTTGACAACTCAATTAGGCCTACATCCTAATGATTTTCATCTCCTAACTATTTATCAACAATATAATTACAATCTAGGAATATTGAGGTTTAAGGGAATAAAAAATAATCTTTATCGGGATTTTATTTCACTAAATTTTCACACCCATCAACATTCTACTAGAAACAAAACTAAATTACTGCCTATGTTTACACAAACAGAACGATCTAGAGCACACTTTAACTATGCCCGACCAACTTTTTGGAATACTTTGCCGCATGATTTAATAACCCTACACAATATTTATTATTTAATAAAAACCTTAAACAATATCAAATACGATCAGCCTCATTATAATGTGGGTAGCAGCTGATTTATAAATCAACTGGAACGGTCTCCGTGTTTTTAAATTCTTAAATTTAATATTTTATAACAATGATAATGATTGCAACCCATGGATCAATAAACAAACTAATACTTGATATTAGCAATCTTTATACTGAATATAATTATTTGGGTTTATTTACTAATCTGTTATTACCTTAAGTGGTATGGTTTTAATTTACATTTTTAATATTGAATGATATAGGGTGTAGCTGCTTCGGCAATCAATT
The DNA here is from genome assembly GCA_039090855.1 of Macrothele yani. Classification (NCBI taxonomy): domain Eukaryota; kingdom Metazoa; phylum Arthropoda; class Arachnida; order Araneae; family Macrothelidae; genus Macrothele; species Macrothele yani. The sequence continues at coordinate 126,660,045 of CM076996.1, forward strand.
TTAAACTATTATGATATTGTCTCCCAGGGTCGCCGATCGTTAGTATGTCTGCTTGGCTTGATGTTTGTTTCAAGATTCATTGTCTTGGGAGAAGAGGGCTAGTTAGGCCAATTCGGCCTTTTCCCTCTTTTAATCCCAATTGTTGCATATCTGCCATATAATTACTTTCATTTAATCTATGTAACCTGTATGTGACAACTAAGATGAAATGAAAGTTTAGCACATCTTCTCAATATTTCCTCCTAAACTACAATTTCCAAAATGCCGTACGTCATAATAGGAGAAGCATTCAGCAACTTTTTCTGCAATATGTATGTGCTCCAAAACACGGAAAAACGCATCAAGGAAACATGGCCTCAGGTCTACAGGAACAACATAAAAACAGAATCAACAGGTCATCAATAAACACAACAGGAGGATACAAACACAATTACCAACGCCAGAAAGGGGATTATGTTGTTACAACATCAAGATGTAGCAGTGGTATGAGATGCCTTGGATCTCATTATTCTACAACACCAGCTACTGGCTAAATTTTTTGTATTTCGTATTTTTGTTTGACGTGAGGGATTTCTATTATCAAAGTTTGCTCATAAATTGTTTTATTTATTGCGAAAAAGAGAAGAAGGAGCTGCCCTGTAAAAAAGATAAAGCCAGACTTTTTATTACACAGAAAGCTAGTGCGTCTTCTTTTTTTCTCAAAGACATTGCCTCACTGCAACATTACAAAAGCAAATGGATCAGCTAGTATACCGATTTAAAGTACCGTTGGCAGAAAGTTCATGGAGAAACTTCCAAATATATTTTGGTCAAAATGATTTATTTTTCGAGGCAAAATGATACCATTTAGTTACGTGGCAACTCTAAAATCGTCATGCGTGTGTGCATGCTAGTGTGTGTACGGTAACATAACTTCTTCTTACATGTCATCATTTGTAGCATACATACACATAAGATAGAGACCACGAAAAACTCTGCCTATTCTTGAGATATGTTTGATTTGTTAAAATGAAAGTGGCAATAAACATGGTAACTTACGTGGATAAGCTGAAACCGGAAAAATTATCAAATGATCATATGTAGAGGATTTTAGGAAGGGAGTGTCTGACCCCAGGTATAATGAATTAACTTTGTTTATCTTTTTGCTAAGCTAATTATTATGAATGAATAATGCTCTAAGCTTCAAAATGATGAATTCCCAAAAGGGTGTTGTTACTCGTTAATTATGAACTTAAACAAAGTCTCAACGCTGGTTATTTATATTAAGTAATCAAAGTCATAAACCTAACAGCCAGACAGAGGTCTGACAAAACTAAGAATTGAAAAAGACTGAACTTACAGAACAACTTGTTTATTATGATGACTCCTGGTCAACTAAGGCACTCATATATCACTACTACATAACAACACACTGCAACGTAACACACCACCACCTACACCAACCACCACTACTCCCACGCAACAACACAACTCACACTTCTCGATGAACGCGCCTATATACGAGCTACCACCACGTCATGACTTACACTCATTGCCAGATCTCATTCAGCGGGTGAAATAATATTCCGTTCAGTAAGAAGATAATTTACATAGTAAAATAAAATAACCAGAGATAGTAAAATCAAAAGGAAAGTGAATATAGAGTATACGTTACACAGGTCTTAAACAACCCTTAGAAATAGGAAGCTAGGAGATTTGGGCTAGATTGCCCGATAGGAAAGTGACACGGAAGCGAAGTAGAAAAGGAGGGAGACGCCCTTATTTATTACCGGAAGGCCAGTACCCGGGGTCCGACGGCTTAACGCGCCCATCCGACGCATGGCGGATATTTAGTGGATCGAGTGTTCGTTCCTGTCTGGGATCGAACCTGAGCCTTTCCGTGGCAGTCACGAACGTTGCCCACTAGGCCACCCGTGACCCGCTAAAACCGAAAATAATCGCAATGCACATTTAGGCAAGCATCCCATCTTGACACTAGTGAACGGATGGCGTTGATCGAAGAACGAAGACGAGTGCTGGGCGAACCAATCCGTGACTACCTGTTTGACCTCGCCATCGTTTTGTGGCGTGCCTTCCCAGCAGGACGCACACGACATAAAGGCAGATAGCAGCGACAACGAACGTCCGCGTAGCTCAATTGGTAGAGTGACTTATTTCGGAATGAGGGGACCGGGTTCGAGCCCCGACGTGGACAAAAATGACGGAGAAATTTACTTCGTAATGGTTTGTAAAGAAGCGTCCTTTCAAGCATTTTTGTAGGGGGCCAAAAATGTTGTAGTCGTAAGGCGACGCATCCGGACTGTAGGGCGGATGTGGTAAGACATCCCATCGCAGTTTGGCCAGTTTAGCGCGTGTAACGTTGGAGGCATGCGGCGTTGCGTTATCATGCAAGAGAACAACACCCTGCGCTAACTTTCCAGGCCGTTTCGACTTGATCGCCAAACATGTCTGCCCATCGAAACACGGTACATTTTGACACGCATTCCTTGCTGTACACGGTCTGCATCTAGAGATGAAAACGGGTCACGGGGCACCGGGTCGACAATTCCTTGCAGGTCAAACGGGTCGGGTCAAAATGTTCCTGACCCGATTTCGATCGGGTTTTATTTTTGAATAGGAAAAAACATATTTCAAAGAACCCTTCAGAGGTCTTGGAAATAATACTTCAGAGCATGATCCAGGAATTTACTAACTGTACTTGTTTTTCAGTATTTAACTAACTCCGTGGGTAGGCTAAAAAATGTCTCCAGTTCCCATTTTAGGAGCACCGGCAGCAGTGAACGGACGCAACCAGAGCGATTGAACAAACGTATCAATCGCACTGCTTCTAGAACTCGACCCCCGGCCCCAACTGGAACAATTAACCAAACTCGCATACCTCTGACCACTTGCCCACCAAGGCGGCTTACTAACCCCACTGAAGTTTGATTAAGTGTCGTTTAAAATTATTATAAAATACTTCTTGAAATATGGCTGCACTGTTTCTGAGGATGACGCCGTTGTGGCGTTGAAAGTTTTTAAACATATTTATTTTAATTGTACATAGTTTTTTTATCATCAAAGTGTATCGTGCAGGAGACGGTATTTGCTTTCGACTTCTTCTTGAAATGATGCTGAGCTAATCTGCTGAATTAAAACAATAACTGACAATAGCTGAAAACAAGAGCTGTTTCATTCTTTTTTCCTTGTGAAAGTTAGTGCTTCAATTTGCGACCACCTCGGTTTACGACACACTAGATAGGGGCGAATCAGCTTTGCGAACCGAAGCGTAATGGAAGTGACTTCCGAAAACTTGGAAGGCTTTGGAAACTCCGCTGTTGTCTTCGAAAGCCGAAAAGTTTTGCTACACTGCAAAAATTTTAACCCCCACAACAATAGCTAAGGAAAAGAAAGGAACCCCCCCCCCCCGCCCTTCTCCCTAGATGAAAAGGGAAAATATTTCATCAATAAAATGTGGATTTTCATCGGAAACGTTTTTATGTTTGTGTCCGGCGTGTGAAAAGAGAGGCTAAAGAAAGAAACGAAAGGAAAAAAAGAAATGCGAACTAAAACCTAATGTAGGAAAACGACTGGAGGATGAAGGGCAACAATTATTTAAAAGCAACTCGAGACGATTCGTCGTATTCAAATTACTTTTTCCTTTCATCATAAAGCCGCCTAACCCGTGGCTTCGACAGGCAAAGCAACGACGGTTCATCATTGGGGCTAAGAAGTTACAAGTGTCAGCATTTTTTTCAAAAACCTTGGGCTGGTTTTTGAAAGGCAAAAGAGAGGGAGCAGGGATGGCTCCACAGTAACATTCCTCGGGGATGAAAGATGGCGGCCATTCGAAGATGCTTTCAAACTGACTGAGATGGATGATGAGGACGTCACGTGACTGAGTTTCTTTCATTCGAAGATGTCCATCTTCCTCTTGGACCTCCGCTTCTCTGTCGCCCACCAACTCTTTCAAGGAGAATCAGGTCAAAGAAGGTAGAAAAATATTCTGGCTTTTACCCAAAATCCTCCGACAAATTAAGGCAAGAACTAGTTTTCCATCGCTTAAGCACGATTTTTTTTTTTTCATATTTATTTATTTCGTGCGATTCTACTTTCTTTGGCACTAATTCGTCTCAAAGGCAAGGGTTGATGAGAAAGGGATAAATGACCACTTACTAGCATACAGTGGGTGATTCTTTGCTCACTCAAATGTTTCGGTATGTGCCAAAACAGAAAAGGCGTTCTTAATGAACAATCTGTTTTGTGCAACAAGAAAACGATGTTGAATTCAACGATGGCCGCCGATGGCATAATAAGCAGACCATGACGCACTTTCCTTGACTATAATGTTTGCCACAAGATAAAGAGGACAAGATGTCTGCTTTATCATAACACATTTTGTAGCACGTCTTTTGCAAAAAAAGATTGTGTTTACGTTATCACTTTGTCCGTCGGTCCGTCTGTCTGTTGATACCATATCTCTGCAACTATGAGTCGGATTTGAAAAACTATGTTGGCATTGGGAAGCTTAAAACATGAGAACGATGATACTTGCAGTCCTGTTTTTTTTTTCTTGTTTTTTTTTTCGATGCACAACTTCGCCGCTACGGGCAAAGATGCAGACATCTGATCCAAAATGCATTTTATTCTATATTTTATTCTAAATATCACATTGAAAATTTTACCTTTAGCTGCTATCTATAACGAAGACTATCATAGGTACAGCTTCTTTTTCAAGTAATGCATAGATTTTCCGCTCGGTGGAGTAAAGGTAAATTGCGCTTTTCCCCGATATCTCTGCTTCTAAAAATCCGATTTGAAAAATTCTTCCTGCATCGGATAGAGCTCCTGATGGAAAATAGTTTGCATATAATTTCTATTTTTTAGTAAGGAATTGTTTAGCCACCATGTGGCATAAGTGTTTATTTCTTCTTCTGGTGTATTTGCAGCAAAATCCGAGATCCTGAAAACTCGACTGAAGGGCTGAAACATACTGGGTGTGTTGTACTTTACGAAATTCCAGTCTAACTACAGAAAAACTTGAAACGGAATTCTCTGAAACAAACGTAATCAACCTAAAAGGCTAGATCCTCACTAACGGCATATAAGGGTTCTCTCGCGTAAGAGCGGAAACATATTGACCGTGTTGGATTTTAATGAATTTCAGTCTAACTACGGAAACACTTGAAACGGAATTCTCTGAAATAAACGGAATCAACTTAAAAGACCCGGGCTAGATCCTCACTAACGGCACAAAAGGGTTCTCTTGCGTAAGGGCTGAAACATATTGAGCGTGTAGGATTTTACGAAATGCCAGCCTAACTACGGAAAGACTTGAAACGGAATTCTCTGAAATAAACGGAATCAACCTAAAAGACTCGGGCTAGATCCTCGCTAACGGCACAAAAGGGTTCTCTTGCGTAAGGGCTGAAACATATTGAGCGTGTTGGATTTTACAAAATTTCAGTCAAACTGCTGAAAAACTTGAAACGGAATTCTCTGAAATAAACTGAATCAACCTAAAAGATCCGGGCTAGATCCTCACTAACGGCACAAAAGGGTTCTCTTGCGTAAGGGCTGAAACATATTGAGTGTGTTGGATTTTACGAAATTTCAGCCTTACTACGGAAAGACTTGAAACGAAATTCTCTGAAATAAACGTAATCAACCTAAAAGACCCGGGCTAGATCCTCACTAACGGCACGAAAGAGTTCTCTCGCGTAAGGGCTAAAACATATTGAGCGTGTTGGATTTTACGAAATTTCAGTTTAACTACGGAAAAACTTGAAACGGAATTCTCTGAAATAAACGGAATTACTGACTACGGAAAATCTTTGAAAATACAGAAATTAAAAAAAAGCGGGAACTTTTAAAAACGGAGATTCCGTTAAAAGACGGACATTTACCGGCACATTTGCTGCAAGTTATTTTTAGAAATTTTCCATGAAGTCCCACCGCTTATTTTTTACAATGTACCTGTTTTTGGAGAAAGAAAAAACATTCAAATTTTACCTTTTAAATGCCTGATGTACCTAGTTGTGCCTAAAGTTTTCTGCCCTCTCCGAACAGAAATGTTCACACAGCAGCCGGGTTTTGCGAAAGCTACGGTAAAATAATTCTTTTTCCCTCTCATCTCAGCAGTACTGACTATAAATCTGGGAAAGCTGATAAGAGCTCCATGTTAGTGCCTCATTCTCTGCTCTATGACCCAAGGCTTGATGGGGAAGGTATAGTCCCCCTGACAACGACAACATACAACTGAGTAGAAACAAGTACTAAGTCACAGCAACCGAAAAATTGTTTAGCAACACTCAGCAAACTGAAAAATTGTTTTTCGGTTGCTGTGTGTTGCTAAAACGTGGAAATAGCGATGTATTTGTTTAATTACTGACGCCACGTATTTGGAGGACTTTCACTTTGGATCTCGCCCTTTGGATTTAACTGCTATAATTAATATATAGCCTGTGCCGTTAATGCCCACCAGATGGAGACGTCTCAGTAGATGAGCCCATCTTACGGATTTATGATGTCACAAGCTGACTGAAAAACACACATAGCGCCGTGGATTGTTCCGTGGTGTAAGGCTAACGCGCTCGGCTAGATATCGAGATATCTGGAGTTCAGCTTCTGACCGAATATTAATTTTTCGGTTGCTGTGTGTTGCTAAAACGTGGAAAGAGCGATTTATTTGTTTAATAAAGATGAGAATGTAATTATTCATTCCAAGAAATGAGGTGTCATATTGGTTGGGCACGCGGTACCGTGGAAGTTAAAAACGGTGTTATCTGAAGAACTGTTTCCAAATTCTTGGCAATTCTAGAGAGACGTTATCATTGCAGGCCTCACTGTTGGTAATGATCTCTGAGGTTTCGCGAATGGCAGTAGATTTAGGCGTGGAGTAGGAAGCTGATTTCACTGTTAAAATTTTTTAAATTGTTGCAGCTGGTGTAGCACCAATTTCTAGTGCTGCACCACTTTTGGGGAAAAGATAAACCACTGTGTGATGCATGAAATACGCAAAAACATGATGTAATTATGCACCACGTTATGGTATTCAACTTGAATGAGACGAAGTTGCACCCATTGCTCCATATTTTGGTATGTTTCATGCATCACACAATGCTTTGCCCCAAAAAGTGGTGCAGCTGGTGTAGCACCACTTTTTGGTGCAACCTACTACAACATTTTTGACAGTGCTCTTTATATCGTCCCACATAAGATCAGCGGACTTGAGCTTGACTGTGGCTTCTCTGAATAGAGCAGTGGTAACTTTTTCGTCCGTTGTGTCTCTTTTGTGTTCGTTGATTCTAATTCTAAACGAGTGTTTGGTCATTCCGATGCAGTATCGCTTGAAGCCATCGGTTGTTGCAGAGGGGTGACATAAACGCCCGCCTCGTTGAAAAGAGGGGCTTGTCAATACTTCTCTTAAGCAGGATATATGAAGATGCTGGAGACATCATGCCGATACCGAATTTCATCCTCCTTAGCGCGTTCTTGAGTTGATAGGAAACATTTGGTATGTAAGGAATAGAACCTAGACAGCGTATTTGCGGCATACAAAGATTAACACGACTGGTTCTGTTCTTTTCGATAAAGGTATGCATCTAGTTTCAGGTATATCCTCTTCTTATTATATCGAAGGAATATAATAATATATATCATCATCATCATTGTCAACCATTATCAATCCACTGCTGGACGAAGGTCTCCCCAAGTTTCCTCCACAACGATCTGTCTTGTGCCAGTCTCCTCCATGTCACCCCTGCATACTTTCGAATTTCATCCACCCATCTCCTATGTGGTCTTCTTCTGGGTCTTTTCCTGTCCCTTGGAATCCAATCTAAAATTTCGGCTGTCCATCGATGATCTGTCCTTCTGGCAGTATGTCCAGCCCATTGCCATTTCAGGGATTTAACTCTGATCATGATGTCTTCCACTCTTGTCATTTTTCGGATCCACGTGTTCCTCTTCTTATCTCTCCTGCTTACACCAAGCATGCACCTCTCCATGCTTTTTTGAGTTGTCTGCAGCCTTTGTATGTCTCTTTTAGTTAAGGTCCACGTCTCTGCACCATACGTAAGCACTGGAAGGATGCATTGATCAAACACTTTTCTTTTAAGACATAATGGCATATTGCTCTTGAAAATTATGCTGTTTCTTCCAAAAGCTCTCCAGGCAAGTTTTGTACGCCGATTAATTTCTTCATCAATGTGACCCTCACTTGATATCTGCTGTCCAAGATAAACGTACGTATCTGCTATCTCCAGCTTTTCTCCATCAATCGATAAATCTTCATTTCTTGTAAAAGCATTGAACATCACTTTTGTCTTCTGAAAGTTCATTTTTAATCCCACTTCTTTACTCTTGTCAGCAAGTTCCTGGATCATACTCTGCAGCTCTGATGGGCTAGTTGCAAAAATGACTACGTCATCAGCAAAACGAAGGTGGGTTAGATAATCTCCATTAATCTTTATCCCCTTGTTTTCCCAGCTCAGTGACTGAAAAACACCCTCCAATGTGGCATTAAAGAGCTTCGGAGATATGGTGTCACCTTGTCTCATTCCCTTTCCAATTTTTATATGTGTTGTATTTTCAAACAGCCTAATCTTTGCAATTGCATTTTCATAGATGTTATTAATAATATTAATGTATGCATCTTCAATACCGCAGGTTTTCAGAGCCATTGTAACTGCTGATGGTTTCACCGAATCAAAGGCTTTTTCATAATCGATAAAAGCCATGCACAATGGAAGTTCATATTCCCCTCGCTCTTTCAATTAGTTCTCTCAGCACATGGATATGATCTATTGTGCTGTAGCCACTCCTGAATCCAGCTTGTTCTCTCGGTTGAGCCATGTCCAGTGTTACCTTCAAGCGGTGTGAAAGAACGTTAGTGAAGATTTTATAAACTACTGATAGGAGGCTGATAGGTCTGTAGTTTCCGAGATCCTCAATGTCACCTTTCTTATGTAGCAGGGTCATTGTAGCGGTGTTCCAATCCTCAGGAATCTTTCCTTCATTAAGGCATCGAGTGAAAATTTGGGCAAGTACTGTTTCGATTTCTCCACTTGCTTCTTGTATGATGTCTACAGTAATTCCATCTTCTCCTGGAGCTTTTCCCGCTTCATGTTCTTGATTGCATGTGCAACTTCTGCTGGAAGGACTGGAGGAACTCTGGTACTGGTATCTTTCATGATGTCTGGAGTGCATGTATCATCCCTTTCATATAATTTGGAGTAGAAATCTTTCACTCTTGTCAAAATTTCGCCTCTATTTCTTGTTACAGAACCATCTTCTTTTCTCAGTGCCATAATCTGTTTTCTTCCCTTACTGAGATGTCCCTTTGCTATCTTCAGGCTTTGGTTGTTTTCAATTGCTTTCCTCACTAGTTCACAGTTGAATTTTCTTACGTCTTCAGTGATACTTTTTCGTACTGTCTTGCATAGCTCTATATATTCCACTTTGGAAGTCACATCTTCTTTAGTTGTCCTCATCTCTCTTCTTTTTTGCATCAACATTTTCGTTTTTCCTGATAATTTATTTACATGCAACTTGTTCTTAGACCCAGCTAATTTTGTTGCTGTTTCCATAAGAGCTTTGGTTACTTTTCTGTTAACTTCAGAGATGTCCACTTCTTCCGATGTTAGGCCTTCTAAAGCAGAGAACCTGTTCTTCAGTTCCAACTTGAAGGTATTAGGGTGTTTTTTAAGGTTGGTTATGTCAATAGATTTTGTTTGTCTTATGAGCTTGCCACGTTCAAGTTTAGTGTTGAGGTGCATCTTACATCTCACCAATCTATGGTCACTACCTGTGTTGAACTTGTTTAGCACACTGCAGTCTTCTATGACGAATTTTTTGTTACACATAATAAAATCAATTTCATTTGTCGTCCCATTTGGATGTCTCCATGTCCATTTCCTGTGTGGCTTTTTCTTGAAGAAGGAGTTCAAGATGAAAAACCCTTCTGCCTCTGCAAACTCAACGAGAGTATTTCCACGCTGGTTTCTGTTGCCGTGACCGAATTTACCTACTGAAGTTTCATTCTGTTGCCGTTGCCCTATTTTTGCATTGAAATCTCCCATTATTATCTTTAAGTGCTGCTTACCTTTATTATTTAGATGACAAATTTCCTCATAAAATTCTTCAATTTCTTCTTCAGGGATGACTTGTGGTGGGTGCATAAGTTTGAATAATCTGAGCCTGGTATCTTCTCGATAGTTGGATTACGAGTCGTGCAGCTCTGTCAGAGGAACTTTCAACTTCTACCACTTTATCCTTCAGTTTCTTGTTTATTATAAATCCAACACCACTAGTTCTGCCAGTATCTGTCCCACGATAGTAGAAGAGATGTCCACTTTTCAGTTCAATGAGATCTTCTCCTTTTCTCCTTACCTCACTTAGCCCCACGATGTCCCACTTGATCCTTTGTAGTTCCTCTTCCAATTCAAGAAGCCTTGAATCAGAAGATAGGGAGCGTCCATTGTACGTTGCCAAGGTCAGCATCAGATGGCAGCCTAGTCCGGTCCTCCGGGAATTCTTAGCACCCTCTGCCTTCATGTCGCACTGGCCGCTGCCTTGGCCAGGTACATTCCAGCTGCCGGAGACTGAGGGCCAAGATTTAAGTTGTGGAGTCATTTTGGAGGGGTTTGGCCATAACTCACCACGCTGGCCAAGCGGGTTGGTGAGTGTGGGATAGAATTTCCTCTGATCCCGATGGTATAGTTATACCGCTATTGGCGGTCGTCAGAGCCCCTTTAGTGGGAACAGGATGCACCACGAGAAGGCGGGGTTGACATTTGTCAAGGAGAGGCTGTGATGTTACGCATCACCTGACCTTCTCTAACTTCACAACTCCGTAGGGATGGGCTCAGCAACTGAGACGTCTCCATCTGGTGGGGCTTAACGGCACAAGCTGTTTAATTATAGCTAATCCAAAAGGGGAGAGAAATGGTGAAAATCTTCCAAAAACGTGGAGACAATGTAAATAGACATGGGTCATCGCTCTTTCCACGTTTTTCTTTAATAAACACGCAGCAACCGAAAAATTACCGGAGTTGTGAAGATTACGGACTTGTGAAGTCAGATGCTGACAGATAAACACACATAGCGCCGTGGATTGTTGCCACCGTAGCATAAGGCGAACGCACTCGGCCAGTTATCGAGATATCTGGGGTTCGATCTCAGCGGTCTCGAAATACAATTTTTCGGTTGCTGTGTGTTAATTAAAGAAAAACATGGAAAGAGCGGTGACTTTTTCTATTTATATTCCTTCGAACTGATTTTCGCCCATTTTGCTAACCCCGGGTTAATTCCGTTTAAAGGGTTAAAAGGTTCCGCAATATTGAAAAAGACCCTGAAGAAGGCCTCGTGGGAGATGGGCGGATGAAGTTCAAAATTGTGCCGCAGTGTTATGGAACAGAATCGCTAAAGACCGAGAGTTTCGGAGGGGAGTTGGGGAGGCCTTCATCCAGCAGTAGATTAAGAATGCTTAATGATGGTATATTTTAGGAGTTCAAAACACCAATGGCTTTTCGAGGTGAACTCTTTAATGATGGACATGAGTCTAACTATCAGCAAAAAAACACGAACGTTCTCAATGAAAGGCGATTCCTTTAGAAAACAACAAACTCTGGGGTGAAACGTTTAATCGTGAATTATCTGAATCAGAAAAAAAAAATTGAGTGCAAGAATATTCCGATTGGCTGTGAGCGCTGCATTTGAATCTTTGCAAAGGAGCAAGGTTAATGGGTGCGATACTCCATCCACGACATATCTTAAAAGCATTTCAAAGTAACTGGGTAGCATCGCACTATTTACCAAATCCTCTCCGAATTGCGGAAAATGCATCAGCAAATGTCCACCACGCTGAACAGTTTTCCCTAGTGTTAGCAATGACAGCTTGCAGGAAATATTCCAAATCTACAGCATTAAGACTTTACCGTGCGGCAGAGTTTTCGTCAAGCCACTTATTAGAGTAACGCTCGTTAGCTAGGAGACGCCACGCCATTGCTCCAGCAGTACAAAACAGCTACGGGCCCCCTTCTTCGCAGGTTGCCATGGCAACCATGACACAATTCCCTGTTCGGAAACATTTTCATACAAAAGGCCAGCGCCAAACAAACACTACAACGCGTGGAGTGAGAAAGCGAAGGGGAGAGAGAGCGAAAGGGGGAATGCGAAAGAGCGATGGGGAGAACGCTGTGGCTGTGCAATACAGCCTTTTACAAGAAGGGTCCTTTCAAACTTCGTCGCAGCTTCTGACTCTTCCCGCTTTCAAAAGCACGGTGAAAAGACCACCGAATTCGAAAAGCGTGCCCTTCATTGCAAATTCCAAGTCCTTCCAGGCCAGTCCTAAGAATAATAAGTTTATCGTCTTTTGAACCGTCTCTGACAGAAGTTCCTGTCGGTAATTTTCGTTCCGCTTCTGTCCGTATTCCTTTCCCCCACTCTTTTCTTATTTCTTTTTTTATGTTTTCAAGATCTTTGCAACCACTGATAGCAACTTCTACAATCTAACTTTCAGTGATACAAGGGAATCCAGAACTGTTAAGTTCTAAGAATAGTAAGTTGACCAGGATTTAAACTGCCGTTGACAGAAGTTCCTATCGACAGTTTTCGTTTCGCTTGTGTGTGTATTCTCCCCCCCCTTTCTTCTTTATTTTGCATATTTTCTTGATCTCTACAAACGCTGGTAAGTTTAGCTATCAAGTACTTAGTGATACAAAGTGGAACAGAACTATAAATACAAAAAACAGATAATCATTTTTCAAAACATTTCAGACATACATTATTGTCAGTAATTCGGCTTCGGTCTGTAATGTTTCAGATACTTTTGTTCTTTACTGTCTTTTTATCTTATGCTGATATCTGTGCATCCCGATAAAAACTTCGAAATCCAGTTAAGCATTCAGTGCGACCGTGATGAAAAAGCCAGAACCAGTCTCAACAAATAGCGTTTTGGTTTCGGGAAAACCATTCTTTCTCATCAGCATCGCATTTGCTTTTGTGAAGGCCATTCATTCTCCTCAGCGTCATTGTTTGGTTTCGCGAAGGCCATTCATTTTCATCATTATTCCTTTTTTAGTTTTCTAAAAGCAATTCACTCTCAACAGCGTATCTTTTTGGTTTTGTGGAGGCCATTCATTCTCTTCAGCGTCGCTGTTTGGGTCTGTGAAGGCCCTTCACTTTCATCAACATAATTTTTTGGTTTTGTGAAAGCCATTCACACTCAACAGCAAATCTTTTTGGTTTTGTGGAGACCATTCATTCTGCTCAGCAGCGTATCAGCTTTTGTGAAGGCCCTTCACTTTCATCAGCATATCTGTATGGTTTTTGAAGGTCATTCATTTTCGTCGACATGAAAATGAATGACATTCATACATTCTCATAAAAATTCATACATTCTCATCACAAGTCATACATTCTCATCAAAATTGCTGTTTGGTTCTGTCACGGCTGTTCGTCCTCAGCTGCATATAGTTTTTTTTTGTTTTTCCGAAAACAATTCATTCTCATCAGTGTCTTTTGGTTTTCCCAAAGACGTGTTTGGGAATCAGCATCGCTGTTTAGTTTTCAAAAGCACATAAGAGTCAGTCCCGTAGCCAGACAAGGAAGTTGTCCATCAGCAGTAGGTAAGAATAACCCCGGGAAAAAATACCCCAGGAGAAAATACCCCTGAAAACTGAAAAGCGGAAAAATGCCCCCGAAAAATACCCCCGGAAGAAATACCCCCAGAACAAAAGGTTCACTGTAAACTGCCACACAGGAACACTGATGTGTGGCAGTGTTCCGGTGTGGCAATTTACCGGCAACACTGCCGCACATTTTTCAGCAACTTGGTTACAAAAGTTCAAAGGCGGTGGGGGGGGGTCTATAAAGATTGCCGTTTCTGGGCCTACATTGATAACTGAATTGAGAACTCCAAACGAATTTCGCGAAAACGTTCCATGTAAGCCAAGCGAGAATTGTACTTTCATTTGAAGAAATAAATTGCCGAAGATCCGAGGTACACTTGGTTGAGGTGGGGGTGGGGGCTCTACCCTGAACTTCTGTATTATATTCTGGGCCGCTGGAGTCTGTCAGTGTATCCAGGAAGTTCCCCTTGAAGTGTCCGCGAGGTCCATGAGCTTGGGGGAGGGGCTTTCCCCAAAAGTTAAAATGGATGTAGAGCTGTACCATGCTTTATATAATGATTCTGTACACGACCACGAATTTTCAGGAGGGTGGGGTACCAACCGTTTCTAACAGCTATTCAGGGGTGACATCGAGGATACACTGACCGACTCTAGAGGTCCAGAATATAAAATTACGGAAGTTGGGGGTAGAGCCCTCGAAACCAAGCACCTCGTATCCCTTTCACAAACTTCACCAAATTTCTGGGGGTGGGGGGAAGGGCATAGATAGCTTACCATTAAACACAACATGAAGCATAGAAATTGCGAGCAAATCCCTTACCTTGAACACTTGTCTGCGCTCTTAGAAACTTGCACCCCACCCTCCTGAAAATTCGTGGTCGTGTACAGAATCATTATATAAAGCATGGTACTAATGTTTACAGCTCTACATCCATTTTAACTTTTGGGAGAAGCCCCCTTCCAAGCTCATGGACCTCGCGGACACTTCAAGGGGAACTTCCTGGATACATTGACAGTCTCCAACGGCTCAGAATATAATATTACGGAAGTTCAGGGTAGAGCCTACCCCCCCCTCCTCCCTACCCCCACCAAGTGTACCTCGAATCCTCGGCAATTTATTTCTTCAAATGAAAGTACAATTCTCGCTTGGCTTACATGGAAAGTTTTCGCGAAATTCGTTCGGAGTTCTCAAATCAATTATCAATGTAGGCCCAGAAACGTCAATCTTTATAGACCCCCCTTTGAACTTTTGTAGCCAAGTTGCTGAAAAATGTGTGGCAGGGTTGCCGGTAAATTGCCACACCGGAACACTGCCACAAATCAGTGTTCCTGTGTGGCAGTTTACAGTGAACCGTTTGTTCTGGGGGTATTTCTTCCGAGGTTTTTTTTTTCCGGGGGCATTTTTCCGCTTTTCAGTTTTCATGGGTATTTTCTCCAGGGGTATTTTTTCCCCGGGGGTATTTTTACCGTTTACCCAGCCCAGGCCGGGTTGATGATTGAGATCGGGCGAAGGATATAAATTGGTCGAGCAAAAGATGTAAACGAGGTTGGGCACTATACTATTGTGTGAGTCGCTAGGATGGGCAAAAGGAAACACATGTCGGGCTCAGCCCGGCCTAGGCCTCCCCTGGCTACGGCCCTGCATGGAGTGCATTCATTAACATCAACATCATTGTTTGGCTTTGTTAAAGACTTACGTTCTTGAT
Organism: Macrothele yani; assembly: GCA_039090855.1. Taxonomy (NCBI): domain Eukaryota; kingdom Metazoa; phylum Arthropoda; class Arachnida; order Araneae; family Macrothelidae; genus Macrothele; species Macrothele yani. The sequence continues at coordinate 126,675,364 of CM076996.1, forward strand.
AACATTCTTGTTTGGTTTTCCTAAAATCATTCAGTCCTCATGGCATAGGTTTTCCTGGTAGGATCGTTGCGTGTTATGTGATATTCTCAAAAATATCCGTCAGAATCAATGCTATGTTTGTCTTGTTTTCACAATGTCATTCACTTTCTTGGGTGTCGTTGCTTAGTTTTTGGAAGGCAGTTCTTACTCAACAACGTCGTTCTTCGGTTTTCATCAGGCCTTTGATTCTGCTAAGTAACTACCGTATCGATGGAAATTGGAAGACAAAATTAGACTGAAAGCAGATCGAACTTGGCAAACTCTGTCAAAAACACTTAAATGCCGTCTCAATTAATTATCACAAAATTTCACGAAAGCTGAGGTATGTGGGACTATTTTTATTTCAATGTCTGTATTTCCCCCTGCCTGGTTAAGTATGGACTTTCTTCTGAAATGGGTCGTATTTCTGAAAATTATTATTTTCTTCAGAGTTCGGAAAAGTCTTGTAACGTGTGCAATGCTTGAACTTGCAGTAAATTCATGTGCATAACGACTGCTTTGTATCTCTTCCGTTTGCCACAAATTTAGAGATATCTGTCAAGGGAAAAAACACACATCGTGCGTTTTATATAAACACGGATATTTTTGTGATCTCATAAATAACTGTTTCCAAATTTTATTTCTCTAGATAGATTTTTCAAGTTCAGCATGTCTTCTTTGCAGTTCAATTCTTGACCGTGCTATTTCACGATTAATTAAATGTGCTTTTCCATAAGTTTTACATTACAGATTATCAAAAAATTGATCAAAAGTAAAACAATCAAAATATCCCGAGTAACTCAGGGAATACCAGAGCATATTAGATGATATGCCCGTGATAATGATGTTTAATTAAACAGTTATAATAACACTGAATCGTTTTTTTTTTTAAATTTCAAAGTTTTGTTTGAGGAACGAAAATTTTATTTTAACATCCCCTATTTCTTTTTTTTTTTTTTTTTTTTTTTTTTTTTGATTGGAGGTTTAACGACCACCGTGAGCAACTCAATGGGCTATAAGCAGTCGCCCGTCCCTAATTTAGGGTCACTGGTTCCAGGGAAGGGAGAGAGCCAGTGCCGTAAGACAAACACAACATCCATGCCTCATCGGAATTCGAACCCGGACCCCGTTCGGACGAATGATCAGAGGCCATCGCTTAGACCACTGCGCCACCGGGGCGGCATCCCCTAATTCATTTGGAATTGCAATAGTTAAATAAATGGAACTGTAAAACGAGAAAGCAAGATGTGCAATACTTTTTTTTAATTTTCACATCAGCATCAGGAATAAAAAGTTGATGCTAGTAGAGTGGATATTGTAAAGGCAAGTCTACCGGCAAAGCTAATCTACTGTGAAACAATCAAAAACAATGTTTTAAAACTATATAATTTTCTTGTCGGAAATATATTTAAAATGCTCATTGAAGAAGCGCTTATAGCGCAGTAAATCGTTTTGTTTAGTGGTCTTTAATACGCTATAACGAAGTAAATTTCTCCGTCATTTTGGTCCACGCCGGGGATCGAACCCAAGTCCTCTTATTCCAGAACAAGTCGCTCTACCAACTGAGCTACGCAGACGTTCGCTCTTGCTGCTATCTGCCTTTATGTCGTGTGCGTCCTGCGGAGTAGGTATGCCAAAAAAAAAGTTTTGTTTTCGTTAAAAAAAAAAAAAAAAAGTTTCATTTATAATAAAATATTTTTTTTTTGTCAAGGTGGAATAGGTTTCGGTGAGAAAGGGTTCCCCAAAATTCATCAAATGTTAATGCTAAAATTGCTGGATGAATCCCATGTTTTGTACTGTGAGTCCACTGTAGTGATGTGCTTGAATTTTGCAGTGCATTAGTGCAGCCGAAGAAAGACCCGTGTATAGGAAGTAAGAAGATACGATATCCATGGGCTGTGAGATTAACGAACAAACGATTGATTAGGAACTGCCCCTGACAAACTTTGACAGATTGAATTGCACTGATGTAATTGACAAATGACAGATATTAGAAGAACGTTGTCTTCATACTTGACCCACAGGTTTGGGATGTTCACAATCTGATTATGTACATCAAACAGAAGTCATCGCTCTTTCTACGTTTATGAGTGAGTCACGGAAAAATTCTCATCGGCCGCCACCGGGAATCGAACACAGGTCTTCCAGTTACGCGCCGGACATGCTACCACTGCACCATAGCGGCCTCGAAATTTCCAGACTCACATACAACGATGAAAATATATATTGACGATGAGAATTTTACCGTGACTCACTTATAAACGTGGAAAGAGCGATGACTTCTGTTTGATGTTCCTAATCCACGTCAATTGTGTGTGTTAATTATTCATTCGCCTCCTAGTTATTTGTTCAGTTGCTGCTTACCATCTTTGGTGAATGCCCAGCATTGTGCGGGGCTCCAAGAAGCAACCTGCCATGTGGTTTGGCAGTTAGTCGTATGTGAGTCCGGATGAATTCGAGGCCGCTGTGGTGCAGTGGTAGCATGTCTTTCGCGTAACTGGAAGACCCTGGGTTCGATTCCCGGTGGCGGCCAATGATAATTTTTCCGTGACTCACTTATAAACGTGGAAAGAGCGATGACTTCTGTTTGATGTTCCTAATCCACGTCAATTGTGCGTATTAATCTGATTATGAAAGCCATCAGCTCGAAATTAACATTCGCCAGCTCAGACAGCCAGACTAGATTGACCATTCTGTAACTAACCCAAAGAATCAGTCAGAATTGAAAGTATTGTATTTTCCCATTAGTCCAATGGAATGGGTTTCACAATGAATGAGACTGGCAGCTCAAAAGGCTGACATGATTAACAAGAAGTAGGGATTAACTGGACTTCGCCTCTTCCATCTTCAAACTGGGTTTTGACAGGATCGACGTGACGTGGCTTGGTACGGGTAGGATTAACAGTAAACCGAAACCGACGTTATTGAGAGTGGATTGAAATTGAAAATACTTTACTTTGGGATTAACGAACTTCGACTTACGCGCTGTGCTCGAAATTGGTAGGGGAATTAAATCTTGTGAAGTTAAACATGTCCGACGGCATTTAAGAGTTACATAGAACCTGATAGGATAGGCAGATATAATGAAGATAACACGTTCGTCGGCAGACAACATGATAACATTTCTTTCTTTTTTCTTTTAGTTATAATATAAATTGCTACCATCAATTTTCTACACCAGAAAAATCTAGAAGATATTGCTGATGCTTATCTTTAATGATCCTAAAATATTTTTCTAGTCCAACCTCTAGAAACAGAGATGGCATTCTCTCTCTCTCTTTCTCTCGGGTATGCATATGTATACATACAGACCCTCTTCCTTGAAGGAAATACAACTGCAGAGAAAGGTGAATGTACATAAACAATCTGAGGCATGTTTCTCTATTCCGCATAAAACAGAATTTTCGTAATCCTACTCGTAGAAATGGAAATAAGGTGACCACAGACAGACAAAGTTATGACCACGTCTTCACATATGTATCAGAAAACGCGATAAAAGGCTCAAACAAGAACTCACAAGCTCTGCTGAATTTATATTTACATGTGTTGATCATTTGTGCTCGAAGGCGCAGAGAAGTCGAAAAACTTTCAAGAACGTATTTTGACAGCTTGTCACTTAGTCAGCATGTTCTTAAAAGAGAGGGTAATATTAAATAATTACTACAAGATGATACGAAAGGGAACAAATTGACACGATATTTAGTTAGCGTTTGTATTTTAATTACATAACTCATGTAACGTCTAGATTTCGTAATATCGACAATTTATTGCATCGGACTAGGCAACGATGCACATTTTATCACCTAAACTGAAAGGCTTAAAGGCGTGTTCTAAAAATATTAAGACTAAATAAATTCCTTTAACTGATGTTCATGATTTTTTCTCGTTTACCATGACCTAATGATAAGAAATTGCATCCATTCACTATCTTTGGAGGGTGGGGAATCATCTACTCTTTAACTTTTGCATGTACTCGATTTATGAAAGCCTTTCTGGGATCCAGGTTCAATCTTGGCGAGCTTTAAGTACTTATCCGGGATCGGCATCTCAATCTGCCAACATTCTAAAAGTCTACGGCCCAATATCTTAATTTCAACTTTTTAGAGTGGAGTTACTAGAAGAGACACTTCTGTGTTTTACGTAGGGGTTGCCACCAAAGTTCAGGGTTTGGAGGCCTAATGCCAAATCTTACCCTACCAGTAAGCTTTCACATTAGGCCTACCAGTGTCAATCTTGGCGAGCTTAAAGTACTTATCCGGGCTCGACATCTCAGTCGCCCATTATTCTAAAAATCTACGGCTCCAATGTCTTAATTTCAACTTTTTAGAGTGGAGTTCCTAGAAGAGACACATTGTGTTTTGCGTAGGGGTTGCCTCCAAGGTTCAGGGTTTGGAGGTCTAATGTCAAATCTTACCCTACCAGTGAGCTAAATCCGGTTCCGCTTAAAAATGTTCTTTCTCTGTCACCACATTAGGCCTACCAGTGTCAATCTTGACGAGCTTAAAGTACTTATCCGGGCTCGCCATTTCAATCTCCCAACATTGTTAAAAGTCCACGGCCCAATGTCTTAATTTCAACTTTTTAGAGTGGAGTTACAAGAAGAGACACTTATGTGTTTTACGTAGAGGTTACCTTCAAGGTTCAAGGATTGGACGCCTAATGTCAAATCTTACCTTACCAGTAAGCTATGACATTAGGCGTGCCTAATGTCAAAGCTTACTGGTTGGGTAAGACGGGAGGTGCAATTAGGTGAACCCTGGGAGCTCGCGATGGGGATGTGAGTCGGCATGGTTGTGGGGGCGCCTGGGTATGGCGTCACAGTAGAGTTTCCGTGGAGAAGCATACGACCTTATTTGTGGCGGAGAGCAGTTGCCCCCGGGGGCTTAGCTTGCCCTCCTGATCCACAGTGGGTGTTCGCTAGCTCGGGGCAACCCAGTCTGCTTGGGTTCGATCACGCGACTATTTGGTCAGAGGGCGTCTGTTCCTACTCGCGGGCTCCAACCTTTTAAAAGTCAGTATTCACTGATTTATACACACTCCTTGGAGCCGATGTTTAAATGCCGGCCTAGTTAAGAACGTTGCACGTGCCACACGATTTGATCGGCTCATTTAGACGCGCCATTTCGCAGGCTCGAATTCTAAATTCTGTCCAAATATAAAAGGCTTACACGGACGCGAAGTCAAAACGCAGGACCTTTTAAAAGCCTTTCTTGGATCCGATGACAAAACACCGCCTCTTCTTAGGAGTCTTGTTCAGGAATGATTAGCCCCACTCTAAAGCTTTGCGTGCTGGAGCAATCTAAATCCGGTTAGCTTTAAAAATGTTCTTTCTCTGTCACCACACTTCGAAATAGTCGTCGCTTGAACTCTGATTGCAGACCAGATTCAGAAAGCAAAAGTTGTTTATTTGTTTAACGTAAAAGTGCTAAATTGCGTAGCAGCAGACGGACCGCCTCGTTCGGTGATTGATTGATCGGATTAAAGAAGCCTGGATAGCACTCAAATGCGTCAAAGATTTGTACCTTCACTCCACTTCAAAAACAATTATGCATAAGGCGTTCTTTTCAGCAGAATAAGTTCTTTTGTAAAGGTCCTTTATTAGTTAAAGTCAAATTTACTAGCTTCGTGGATCCTTCAGTTCTCACTGCACAGGTTTGAAATGTACAGTCATTTACAAAAGTTTAAGACCACCTATCAATTTATTGAAAATTAAGATTTTCAAAGAAACAACTAATTACTAGTCAGAGATATTTGAAAAAATGGCACCACAGATGAATACTTACATTCTTTAGAACACAAAAAGATCGAAATCATTACTTTGTGTGGCCACCTTTGTTTTTTTACACTCATCATCAAAAAAATATTCAAGTATCACGTTCGGCTGCGCATGTGACGCAAGCAAGGAGGGGTCGTAACGCTGTGGCTGACCGTCTATATAAGATCTTTCCGTTGCGAGTGCTTGCCATTCGAACTCGTACTATTCTGTTTGTTGTATCTTTTGCAAGTGAAGTATGCCTCGGACAAAAGTTCGGAAGCAATTTGAGCAGTTGGAGTAGTTCGAGAGGGGCCGCGTCGTTGGGATCCGGAAAGCAGGATGGTCTTATCGCCGTATCGCGCCATACCGGTCGTGCGAATATCACCATAGCACGCTGTTGGCGGCTATAGATAGAACAAGGCACGCAGCAGCGACAGGAAGGGTGTGGGAGACCTAAACGAACCACGGAGAGAGAGGAGCGACGCGTTGTCCGACATGCGCGGAGTGACCCAACAGCCACGACTGCGATGTTTAGCGAGCAGTGGTGACCTACATGTATTGTCCAGTTCGGGCCAACACCACTGGCAGACGGCTGAACGACGTAGCAGTACACGCACGCAGACCGGTACGACGACTGCCCTTAACAACACTGCATCGTCGCCAAAGACTACAATGGTGTTGTGCCAGACTGTCAGGGAGCCACGCAGAATGGCAGCGGGTTATCTTCAGTGACAAGTCACGCTTTTGTCTTGGAGGAGATGACCACCGAATCCGTGTGTGGAGGCACCGTGGTCAGCGCCAAGATGAACGGTTTGTTGTCGAGCGTCACACGTCCAGAAGGCCTGATGTCATAGTGTGGGGTACAATTGCCTACGATGCCAGATCACCTTTGGTGTTCATTACAGGCAGTGTGACAACCCAGCGTACGTTAATGAGGTCCTGTAACCAGTGGCCCTATCTTTTCTGAACGCTCAATCCGGTGCGATTTTCCAACAGGACAACGGTAGTCCACATACTGCTGGTGTCTCGAGAGCTTGCCTTCAAGGCACTGACACTCTGTCATGGCCAGCCGCATCACCACACCTATCGCCGATTGAAAATGTGTATGATGCTATGGGATGCGCTATCCACACTCCACCCCTACCGCAAAATTTGCAGGAATTGCGTGAGAAGATTCAAGCGGCATGGGATGTCTTATCGCAGGACACCATTAGGAACCTGTACAACTGCATGCCGAGACGTCTGGAATGCTGTGTGAGCAAGCATGGTGGCCCGACGCCATACTGAGAGACACTTCTTATTGGCTGTAGCTCAATAAATATTGCCCATATCAGTCTCAATGTTAAATCATTTATTGTTCCTGGTAACCTTTACCTTCCTACCGAATAGCATTGCAATCCGACACGACCTTCTGGGTGCAACTATTTTTTGACGATGAGTGTATAACGGACATAATACGATATGGCATGCTCTCAATGAAAGATTTGTAGTAGTCACTTGAAATGTCATCGCACCTACTTTATCGCGTTTATATTTTTTTTCTCTTTGTATTTTTTTCTTCGTTTTTTTTTTCTCTTTTTTTACTGCTAACTTGTCTTTTAAAATGGTCCACAAATTTTCGATGGGGTTAAGGTCGGGATTATTACCAGGCAAGTCAAGCACAGTTATGTTTTTCCTCTGCAGGTAGTCCTTTACTCTCCTTGATCTGTGGCATGGAGCACCATCATGCATAAAGATTGTGCATCTGTACACTTGTGTATGAGTTAAAAGTTTCTCACGTAACATTTCCACATACAAAGGACCAGTCGTGGTTGTGCCTGTTATTAAAAAGGATAATGAAGCAGTGCCGGATGCTGACATAGCACCCCATATCATCTGGGTATCGTTCACTTGATCGAAAGGTCACTTGACCGAAAATCACTTGATCGAAAGGTCACTTGACCGGAAATCACTTGATCGAAAGGTACATTTCACCGAAGGGTTACTTGACCGAAAAGTTCATTTCACCGAAAGGTCACTTCACCTAAAAGTTCATTTCATCGAAAGGACATTTGATCGAAAACTTCATTTCACCGAAGGATTGCTTTACGTAAAAGTTCATTATATCGAAAGATCATATCACCGAATGATCAGTTTATCGAAAACTTAGATTTTTGTTGTTAGAGATCTGTTGGAGTGTGTGGTGCGCGTTTTTGTAAAACTGGCCACCTAAACATTATCGGATTGCATAAAAAATGCACTTTTAATTTCTATGAAACACCTCCCCATGAGTGGGTTTTTGAAATATAACATTAATCAAAAGGCCTAGATCTGTGCCTTTTTGTCAAATTTTAAACCTCCGAGCTCATATTCATAAGGGTTGCTTAGCAAATCAAGTAAAAAATGTTCCACTTTTACCTAACCACAAAACATTAATTTTTTGACCGTATAGGCCATTTTAACAGATTTCAACCTTACTCATATTCAAAAGCATTACATAAACTGTAAAGTAACTTTTTATGTAAACCTTTGTGACGTGCCTGCCAGCAGGACGCACACGACATAAAGGCAGATAGCAGTCAGAACGAACGTCCGCGTAGCTCAATTGGTAGAGTGACTTATTCCAGAATGAGGGGACCCGGGTTCGAGCCCCGGCGTGGACTAAAAATGACGGAGAAATTTACTTCGTTATAATGGCGCCCGAACTTTCTGAATGACCCGACCGTTCAAGATCGCGCAATGGTGTGATGTTCTTTCCACACCGCCAGATAGGAAAAATAAGAGAATCCCTTCTCCAGCGCTTCGAAAAATAAATGTGTGTGACGTTACATACCAGATTGACTGGGAGTTCTCAAGTGCACGTTCTACAGAGGATGGCTGCCTGCGACAATTCATGGTCATGGCTGACCCGTTGGCCATGCCCCGGCCCTCTTTCAGGGGTGGGGAGACATGCTTGCCAGCATAACGCACACTACATAAAGGCAGATAGCAGTCAGAACGAAAGTCCGCGTAACTCAACTGGTAGAGTGACTTATTCCGGTATGAGGGGACCCGGGTTCGAGCCCCGGCATGGACTAAAAATGACGGAGAACTTTACTTCGTTATACCTTATAAACATGAGCACGCACGGTTAAAATTTGCTAATAAAGCACAAGCCGAGACCTAGGGCCCCAAAATTGATTATTTTTACCTGCAAAAATGTGCAGCATTATTTACTTGACTTTTTATGTAAACCTTATGAATATGAGCACGCGCGTTTAAAATTTGCTGAAAAGGCCTACGCCCTAAACTTGATTCTTATTTAAAATTTGCTAAAAAGGCCTAAGCCCTAAACTTGATTCTTTTTGCCTGAAAAAATGTGCAACATTATTAACTTTACTTTTTATGTAAACCTTTTGAACATGAGCACTGAACATGACTTTTATGTAAACCTTGTGAGCATGATTAAAATTTGCTAGAAAGGCCTAACCCGAGGCCTACTGTCTTAAAAAAAAAAAAAAAAAAAAAAAAGATTCGTCTTAAAACTAAGTCTTTGCGTTCTTTGTGACACGGAGAAATCAAAAGTGCAATTTGTGTATAATCCCCTAACGTTTCGGGGGTCTGTCTGCCGAACTTGTACCATGCTTCAACAGATTCTGTAATGAAATCCAAAGTTTTCGATAAACTGAACTTTCGGTGAAATGACCTTTCGATGAAATGAACTTTTAGGTAAAGAGACCATTCGGTGAAAGGAACTTTTCGATGAAGTGACCCTTCGGTGAAATGTACCTTTCGATCAAGTGACGCTTCGGTGAAATGAACTTTTCGATCAAGTGATCTTTCGGTGAAACAATATTTTCGGTGAAGTGATTTTCGGTCAAACGACCCTTCGGTGAAGTAAACATCGGGCAAATGAACCAGACCCATATCATCTGACTAGGCGGATGTCTCACGGTGCTAACGGTGTATTTTTCATCAAACCTTTTGCCTTTTGGTCGTCGAACATGTGCTTCACGTGATTCAAATTCACGGACAGTTGATTCATTGGAAAAAAGAACTTGGCTCCAATTTTCAGCAGTCCACGATTGATGACGCTTCGCAAACTGCAGTCTCTTCTAGGTTTATGTTAGTCTACGTTTATATGCAGGTTTATAAGACTTTAATCCAAAATCTCTGCTAAGACGTCGAAAAATAGTGCTGATACTGATATCAGACCCTTTTGAATGTAGAAAGGCCTTGATTTTCTTGCACGAACTCCTCGGAGAACGTATAACTATTCGCCTAATGGTATTGTCATCCCGTGGGGTTTTTTCCTTGGACGCCTTGTGTTTTGGTTTGGACATGGGCTGTACAGCACGTGAGTATTGACTATGCGTCATCCCTTATTTTTTGCTACTGTAAGCTGCCTCGGACCATGTGGTTATCTCATTGCGTCTGAAGATGGGTATCTGCTGGCGGGACCCGAAACATCTTACGTTTGTCAATGTATTTTATCTGTAATTAAAATTTTATTTTCATCGTGAATTTTAGTAGTGTATCGTGCTTAGACTGTTATGTTTCAACGTTTCGCAAGATACTTCTCTTTCGGTCTCTAAATTCACCTGTATCTCAATATTTCATGATGATTTTATGAATAGCAGTCTTGTTCACATTCACCTTTCTGCTTATGTTACGTTCGGAGTATCCTTCATGATATAAAGTCACTATTTGTACCCTCTGAGTAACACTTAGTGACGCTTTTTGCCCATTTTTCAATAGATAGAAAATACGTACAAAACTTCTCAGCATGAAAACCAGAAGCAAACTGACGCTCGCACGTTTCCTCCAACTCTATCAACAGCTGCCGCTGTGTGATGATGCAACACCGACAGGAAGTTGAGTAATACAGACAGTAGCTGACACAATCGGCAGAAATCTCCTAATACAAAAAATTGGTCTTAAACTTTTGCAAATGACTGTATATGTCCTTTCAAAAGTTCTGAAGTATTAGTTTCTGATCTCACAGACATGATGACTTCATTCCCAATAAAATATTCAGAGAGCATCAGTTTAAAATTATCAGCTTTTCAGAAATATTAAGGGGAGTTGGATGACCCCATCTTCTTCATGTTAATTTGCACAACTTTAGGTTCATTTATCTCAGAAACTACAACAGATATAAGCTTCATTTTTGTTTATTGTAAAATACACAATGTAAATAAGATTTTAAGCAGAGGGGTTTTTAAAAACAGTTTAGATAAAAATTTTATGTTTGTTTAAAAATTGCTCTAAAAAACTACAAAAAATAAATTGTGAAGTAACATATTTTCAAAATTAACAGGAATTTTAAAAATCCCTCTGTTCAAAATGTAGAGCTAGATATGAGGAACAAAACAAAACACAATTCATGCAAATATCCGCTATGGTTCCTGAGAAAGGTGTACCTACAAAAGAACTGAAAGCTAACATTGAGGTAATTAATGCAGCTAATCTTGCCTTAATCCATCCCAACTCCATATGAAGGATATTCTGGGTCCTCTTGCTCTTGGCACATGTCCTCCAACTTCTTTTGGCGACACTTTTTTTCAATTTCTTGAATCGCCTTTTCAGCTTTTGCAATTCTCCGTTCATCAGTTTTTTTTTCATTGTGTCTATACAATTTGTGCTGGGATAAATTGACAATTTTTTCAAAAGGTCACATTTCACTACGTTCCCCTTATTAAAAGTAGCTACAGCCTGATAAACACCTAATTCTAATGTTGTTTTCATTACAGAAGAAGATTTCGGAATTGTTGACCAAATTGTGCTATTCAAGGACTCCCAAGGATTTTGAGTACCACCATGTAAATATATCTGGAGGAGCTGTGGATTGGCTAAGTCTGTAAAAATGGGTTTAATTTCCTCCATAACAACTCTTGGTAGGTGTGTATGGTCACTATGGTCTTGTGGTTCATTCTTATCTACTGCCTTCTAGAACTTACACCAGCTTTCAGCACCTTTTGGGCACAACCCATGATGAGCCGATTCATTGGAGGAGCAAAGGTGGAAAGGTGTCATACAAATGCTCATAAAATGTAAATCTACTGCACTGAAACACATAAATTTGGTATCAAGTTAAACCTGAAGATGCATAGAATAAAAAGAGCTTAAAACCTGAAATTCGAATTTTTTGACTCTTGGAACCATCCGACTCTCCTTAACAATTTGTTAGAAACTTCGTGCATCTACTTATTAAAAATTAATGAAATTTTGTTGAAAAGAATGTTATGAAGACAATGTGAATTTAAATGAAGAATTATACGTAAAGCTTTTTTTTTTTTTTTGCCATTGCCGAGATATTTGGAGAAAGATGAGCGGAGGTTTTTTTTTACAAGTGTGACCCGTTAATGACACATTTTAACTAATGAAGGATTTTTCAACTATATTTTTTCTCTTCTTTAAAGATGGAATTAATGCGTTTTACCTCCAACATGAAAGTTCGTAACAGCGTCATCTATCGGCAAAAGCAGCAACTGTATGCTTAAGTGGATCATTGTAGAAGAGAATGTGAAAAATTCGAAATAGCAGAAGCTAGCCGGACCTGTCTCCTAATTCTTTTAGTGGTTCAAACAGCAAAAGTAGAGATTAGCCAATCCCTTAAGCACGCATGGAACAATAAAGATAAATTCCGCAGCCAGGAAGTCTTGATAAATACCAAATTACATTCTGCCGTCGCGTTGGTAGCGGTATTTACTTCCTTTCAGCTTCTTTTGCTTCGGAATCAAGATGTGATATTGGAAACGCCGTAATTTTGACGAAAGCCATCTGCCGCAAACAGGGGTTTGGCAAATAACAAATCATAAGTTCCTTTAGGAGAGAGAGTCTTTTTTTCTTTTTTTTGCTGGGAACCCAGAAGCTTTCTGTGTGTCCTTTCGGACACATTAACCAGCTGAATTTCTATTCCAAAGATACGACAGTGTCTAATTTCGACACTGCGAATGCCGTTTTTGTGTGAGTTCATTTGCCTAGTCTAAAAAAATATGTTTTTATCAGATATTATGGAATTACGAATTTTGATTTAATTTTTTCAAGCAAATAAAATGTAATTCGGGCACTAAACATTTAATGCCATACGTTTGTGTGCGTTTTCTTGTCGCTGTGACAATTGCTTCTGAAGTGACATTGTGTAAATTAAAACCAACTTGGCTGCCCCGGTAGCGTAGTGGTCTAAGCGCTGGCTAATGACCGTTCGTCCGAGAAGGTTCGGGTTCGAATCCCAGACTTCTCGGACGAACGGCAAGCTCCTACCCTCTGCTTTTCAGGAGAGTGTGGGCCCTTAAGAATAAAACATTAATTCTCCTTACCACAGACTGTGTACTTAAATGTGTTTAAGAGAGTAAGAAAATAACTTATTTCCTGTCTGGATAATATCTCTTAATTAAAGCATCCACATCCGTCGATGAAATTCACTGAATAAATCCATTACACCATACATATCATCGCTCTTTCCACGTTAATAAGTGAATCACGGAAACATTCTCATCGGCCGCCACCGAGAATCGAACCCAGGGTCTTCCACTGACGCGCCGGACATGCTACCACTGCACCAACCCCTGTTTTTGCGGCAGATGGCTACCACTGCACCAAACCCTTGTTTACCGCAGATAGCTTTTGTCAAAATTAACGTGGAAAGAGCGATGATTTCTGTTTGGTGTTCCTGATCTACGTCGACTGTTTGAATTAATAAATCCATTAGTTTAAGAAAATGATCCCAAATATATCAGTTTCATTATTGTTGTAAATTGGTATATTTCTATGCTTTAAGAAACTTTGTTGAAATATTTTGACATTTCTATGGTGCAGTTTCCGCGTAAAAGCAGTATTTCAAAACCTGCTGTAGCTCACAAATGGATTTCCTCGAAAGACAAGTTTAATTTGGAAAATTTTGACTATTTGCATAATCAATGGCAATACATGAAACGTCTCTGTTTTCAATATGCTTTGCGTGCAACTAAGCCGTTATCCATATTTATAGTACTCTTCAATCACGAATTTCATATGCTCAGTATATTTATCTCTTATAGAAGCTCTCCCCAAATTGGTGCCACCTTTAATCATAAACTATCTCAAACTTAAATCACAGGCCTCGTATCCTTTAATTGATTCGGTATTATTTGTACTGCTGATTCACTCGGCCCCTCAAAAGCACTCGTAAACCCGAAGCACTTAGGAAGAATATGGTTTAAATTGCAAGTATGAAATTCTTATAAAATTAAAGAATCAGGAATTCTTTAAAAATTGCCACAAATACACTCATCGTCAAAAAAATAGTTGAACCCAGAAGGACGTGTCGGATTACAATGCTATTCGGGAGGAAGGTAAAAGTTACCAGGAACAATAAATAAATAAACATTGAGACTGATATGAGCAATATGTATTGAGCTACACGTCAATAAATAGTGTCTCTCACTATGGCGTCGGGCCTCCATGTTTGCTCACACAACATGCCACTCAGCATGGAGTTATACAGGCTCCTAATGGTGTCTTGCGATAAGCCATCTCATGCAGTTTGAATCTTCTCAAGGAATTCCTGCAGATTGTGCGGTAGGGTTGGAGTGTGGATAGCGCGTCCAATAGCATCCCAAACATTTTCAATCGGCGATAGGTCTGGCGATGCGGCTGTCTATGGCAGAGTGTCAGTGCCTTGAAGGCAAGCTCTCGAGACATCAGCAGTATGTGGACTACTGTTGTCCTGTTGGAAAATCGCACCGGATTGAGCGTTCAGAAAAGGCAGGGCCACTGGTTGCAGGACCTCATTAACGTAACGTTGGGCCGTCAAAGTGCCTGTAATGAACACCAAAGGTGATCTGGCATCGTAGGCAATTGCACCCCACACCATGATACCAGGCCTTCTGAACGTGTGACGCTCGACAACAAACCGTTCATCTTGGCACCGACGACGGTGCCTCCACACACGGATTCGTTGGTCATCTCCTCCAAGACAAAAGCGAGATTCGTCACTGAAGATCACCCGCTGCCATCCTGCGTGGCTCCATGACAGTATGGCACGACACCATTGTAGTTTTTGGCGACGATGCAATGGTGTTAAGGGCAGTCGTCGTAACGGTCTTCGTTACGACCACTGCCCTTAACACCATTTCATCTTCGTCTGCCAATGGTTCTGGCACTGATCGGACGATGCATGGAGGGCACCACTGCTCGCTGAATATCCGCAATCGTGGCTGTTGGGTCACTCCGCGCATGTCGGACAACCCGTCGGTTCTCTCTCTCTCTCTCTCTCTCTCCGTGGTTCATCTAGGTCTCCCATACCCTTCCTGTCGCTGCTGCGTGCCTTGTTCTATCCACCGCCGTCAACAGCGTGCTATGGTGATGTCCGCAGGACCGGTATGGCGAGAAATACGGCGATAAGACCATCCCGCTTCCCGGAACCCGACGACGCGACCCCTCTCGAACAGTACGAGTCAGAATTGTAAGCGTGCGCAACAGGACGACCTTATATATCCGGTCAGTCACAGCGTTACGACCCCTCCTTGCTTGCGTCACATGCGCAGGCGAGCGTGATACTTTAATCATTTCCATGTCTGACGATTTCAAACCTACCCACTAAGTTTCATTGCTGTCGATTGCTTCCTTCTGGGTGCAACAATGAGATACTTTTTTGCAGACATGTGTGCATGTCTGCAAAAAAGTGTCAAATACAGAGACAAATACAAACATTACATTGATGAATTTAAACATCGAACATTATAAACCAACAGGTTTACATTGATGAATTGAAAAGCCGCGCTTATTTTAAAAAATGGCCCATAGGCTTGACTGTGGTTAATTCACGTTAATATTTTTCTTTTTCGTCACGAAGGAATAGAGACCTAATGAACATTGTGGAAGAATTAATACAGGCATTTAACGTGGACCAGGAACATCAAACAAAGAACTTCGCTCTTTTCACGTTTATAATTGAGTCACGGAAAAATTCCCTCATTGGCCGCCACCGGGATGCGAACCCAGGGTCTTCCAGTTACGCGCCGGATATGCTTCCGCTACAATACAGCGGCCTCGAATTCCTCCAGACTCACACACGCTAACTGCCAAGCCAATTTGACAGGTTGCTGCTTGGAGCCCCGCACAATGCTGGGGAATCACCAAAGATGGTAAGCAGCAACTGAAGAAATAATTAGAAGGCGAAGGAATAATTAATACAGACATTTAACGTGGACCAGGAACATCAAACAAAGAACTTCGCTCTTTCCACGTTTATAATTGAGTCACGGAAAAATTCTCATTGGCCGCCACTGTCACGGAAAAATTCTCATTGGCTCCCGGTGGCGGCCAATGAGAATTTTTCCGTGACTCAATTATAAACGTGGAAAGAGCGAAGTTCTTTGTTTGATATTGTGGAAGAATTTGCGAAGAGATCTCCAAACATAAATTCATCGAGAGAGAAAAAGGGCGTTCAGTTTTAAAACGATTTTGCGAAAATAAACCAAATTTACCTGAGAAGGTAAGAAATACATCACAAATGTACTAGCGCAGTTTTTATTTATCTATTAGATTTACTTCCGAATGAATCATAAAAGTTAAACTAAAGCAATTTATGCTTAGGTACTATCAATACATAAACGTTGGGTAACTGGAGAAAGGATTTGAAGAACAGTTATGACAGTAGTCTGAAGATGGTGATCCCGAAAGATCTAACTTTTTTATCAGTAAATACTTTTACTTACGTTTCACCTGACTTGTAAAGGGTTTTCCCCTTTCATAAGTTTTATCGTGTAGTCTTTAACTTCACGAATGTTTATCGATCTTTACAGTTATGACGAAGTAAATTTATCCATCATTTTCATGCTAGGGGCCGGATTCGAATCTACAACTCTCGGCTCCGGAGCTACGAGTGCTATCCGCTATACTACACCGGCATATGCTCTCACGGCTATCTGCCTTTATCTCATATGTGTGCGGGGCAGGCACGTCACACAGTGTTTTCCAAGAAAAAGAGAGCTGTTTTTAAGGCCTAGGGCATACATCATCCCAGGCCCATTTAAAATCTCTTTTACAGGTCGTGGTAAAGAAGTGACGGTTGTATGCACTGTGAAAGTGATAATTCTATTGTATCCCACATACGTTTAACAGAAGTGTAGTCGAGCTTTCTTAAACTTGGGCTATATGTATACCGCTGCGATGGGAATCTAATTTGACCACACAGAACGGAGATCAGCCCTGTTATCTCTATGATGATTGCGCTGACCAACTGGGATTTAAACGTCTGCCCTCAGAAAGCGCGAAGTGATGCGTGTGACTGATAGATATCGAGAAGGTGTTCATCATTATCTTCAATAAATTAGATCGGCAACGCAGAAAAGTTGTAATAATGGGATAAGCGGCTACTCAGAATAAAGAAAACGTCTGATCAGGAGAGGTGATTTGGCTCTTTGTGGAGCATCTCTGCTTTTTACCGCAATATTTATGAAACTATCTCCATACATTATGATCCGCTCGTACTTTTAGAAAATGTGCCTTTGCCACATTTTGTGCGTCAGAATTGCTCTCCTCAGTGAATATATTCTGATGGTATGATATGTATAGACTTTGGCTTTATAATGTCTTGTAGTTGCATGTAACGTGGGCTTTTGATTATATTCAGATAGTGTATTTATCATTAGGCAGTTAAATGTGAAAAACATCAATGACTTCAGTAGTTTAAAAAAAAATCCGCTTAAACCAGGTAACAGAATTCCGTGATTTCGAATTGTTGTCAATACAGTACACTCCCGTTATAAGAAACTCGGATATAAGAAATTTACGGTTATAAGAAAAAAATTTATAACTTTGGTTGGTCCAGTGTTAAAGTATAGGAATGTTTCATGTTTATAAGAAAGCAAAAAAAAAAAAAAAAGTCAAATTTCGGTTATAAGAAAGTTCCACAAAATTTATTTCCGAAATAAAACTTTTTCGACCTGTATTGCAATGTTTCTTCTCTTTATCTTCCATGGAATTTCAAATCCATTTTCGGAGCGACTTTCACCAGATAATGCACGTCGGATTTTTTTCCCTTCGCTCCTCCTCATAATGCATGATAAACATTTTCTTGGAAGGGATAAATCCCGTTCTGATCTACAGCTTCCAAGAATTCTAGGTCATCACCTGGGTGTTCATAGATGAAGATCGGTACATTGCGATATACAGTACGTATGTATTCTCCGTTCTCATCTTTCATTTTGCACTGTTTGTGAGTTCTGTTTCTTCCTGTTCGCATTAGCGAGCGAACTGGAGATCTGACTGTTTCATATGAAAGGACGCGCCTAAAATTGCGCGGCATAGATTGGAAGGACAGCAAATTGATGTGAAAATGGCCAATGATTTCGTACACGCCGCTTGGAATTCAATGGACTTTACAGTAATTAAGAACTGCTTTCGGAAAGCTCCATTTTATAATGAAGAAAATTCTGAACTAGTACAAGACTTTGAGGATGAAGGTCCCTTTGATGAGTGGGTTCAATTGGATGAGGAAGGTGTTTCTTTTATGGATTTTGTCACCGCAGATAACGATGTGCAAACATTTCCTGAGCTGACAGACGCCGAAATTTTGGCCCAAGTGAATCCTGTTGAAGAAACTGGAAGCAGCAGTGAAGAAGAGGATGATAACTTTTCTGAGCCGCAGCTACCGACGTAGGTGGAAGTCATGAATATGATTCAGAAGGTGAAGTAGGTGAAGGACTATGTGAGTAGGATTCCAAGCGCTCAAGAAACAAAGAAAGAGCAATGTTTGATTGGACTCCAAAAATGTGATACGATTGTAATGGTAAATGCAAAAAAACAGACATTTATAACAGATTGTTTTAAACAAAAGGTATGTATTGATGAACACTTGTTTATTCATAAAACAAATGTACTGTACGTTATGTATCTGCTTTAATTTCCAAGTTTTAACCATTTTAACCCATATTCGGTTATAAGAAGTTTCGGTTATGAGAAATTGATTCTCGATCCCCTTGAACTTTCTTAAAACGAGAGTTGACTGTATTAATTTTGCTGTTAACTTATAATATTTTTTCCTTAGGGTTGTGTAATGTTGAAAAAAATTAAGCAGGCATCGTGCAAACAAGGGTACAATAAAAAAAATAATTTTGGTGTACAAAAATTTCGTCTTAAATTGCCTAGCAATTTTTATATTTTTTCCCTGAAGTTACTTGGTAATGCATTAAACTACATATGATCGTTTAACGAAGTTTTTGAATTCGACAAGATTACCTCTAGCAGGATTAAGACACTCATCGCGGAATGTAACTAAAGCATTATTTATGCGAAGGCAGGATCATTTTAGAGAATTTATGAAGCATCAAATCTCTCTCGATTCGTCTACCCAGGAATTCTTTCCATGGAAATTTCTTAAGGTGGACGTCTAGTGATATCGTTTCCTATACTTCCAATGGGCAAACTTCTGTACACATTTTCTTCATAATTAATGCGTTCCCAAGGATGGAAATTTGAACATCGATTAAAATAACTTCATATTATAACTTGGAATACTTAATATTTTCTAAAACATAACCATATTAAGCAATCCAACATTTGTTTGTCTACTGACGTCATCAATGTACAGGTCGCTCCATCTTTTTTCTAGTCTCAACACCATTAAAGGAAAAGTTATTGATTTTTAATATAATTATGGTTATATTTTAGAAAATATTAAGTATTCCAATTTATAATATGAAGTTATTTTAATCGATGTTCAAATTTTCATCCTTGGGAACGCATCAATTGTGAAAAAATTGTGTACAGAAGTTTGCCCATTGGAAGTATAGGAAGCAAAATCACTAGACGTCCACCTTAAAAGCAAAGAGAAAAAGTTTTCAGGACATTTCTGCAGAAAACAAACAAATAAAATAAAAAATAAGCAGAGTGAAGTAACTATTTGTACCGACGTGTGGTGCAAAACATACAGAAATATGTTTGATTTCATGAAGAAACGTTTTACTTCCACACCGTTTCAGACACAAAGCCCAGCTCTACATGATGTCCCATAAAGGTGTAACCAATTTCAAATAATCATAACAGTTTAAATATAAATGATCTCAATACACAACTTGTGTTAATTGACAGAACAGATCATGAAGTTTTACAGACATTCGACATGAACACCATTTGTCAACCGAACAATGTCTAAACTGTATTCCAGTTCCACCCATATCCGTTCGAGAATGTTCGTATTAACTTTCTGCAGTGCGTGTGTAATCCTTCTCTTTAGGTCAGCAATTTCTGCAACAGGAGTGCTGTAAACCTCACCCTCGATGAATCCCCATAAAAAAAAAGTCACAGGGAGTTAAGTCCGGCAAACGTGGGGGACATGAAATGGGGCCACCACGCCCAATCCATAGATTGGGTAATTTAGTATCCAGGGACCTCATCACAATCAAAGCCCAATAAGGTGGAGCCCCATCTTGTTGAAAAATGACAGGAGTGGCAAGTTCATCCAACTGGAGGTACACAAACTGCTCAATCATGTCCAGGTAATTATCAGCTCTCACGGTCGCTTCCTGAAAGAAAAAGGACCCACAAACACGGTCGACCATTATACCACACCAAACATTCACATGTACCATTGTGCAATGCGGGTGTTCAGTTCCCCAAATTCTCACATTCTGTTTATTAACCTTTCCAGAAACATGGAAAGTGCACTCATCCGAGAAACAGATTTGTCTCAGGAAAGATTCAGCACTTGCAATGTTCTCCAACATATCTTCAGCAAACTGTTTACGTTTCACATGATCATCTGGTGTTATGTAATGGGCTATCTGTAGTTTATACGGGTGCATTTCCAATCTTTAACGTAACACTCTGTACTCTAACGACTTGGGGGATGGCCAGCTGTCGTGCTGCTTGTCTGATTGGCTTTCGAGGGCTACGAGTGAATAATTGTCTCGCAACCTCCTCCCTTTCTGGAACCAGCGATGGTCGTCCAGGGTTTTGCTTTGTAAGGACTCTACCAGTTTCACAGAATGATTTATACCACTTTCTGATGTGGGCGAATTTCATATTTTGTTCCGAAATTCCGCCAAAGCTGCGTTTCAGATCGGGTTTCAATAAACCTCTCCACAATCTGTACTTTCGTCGCAGGATCCATTGGGTACACTTCTAGTAAACTTGAGCGTATTCCTTACTACCTGCAACAAACACAATGATAATATTAGTTTTGTGTCCAAAGTTATCATCATATGAAATTGGTTACACGTTTTTTGGGACACCCTGTACTTCGGAAGTGCAAATGATCAGTGCAAATAGAGTGCCTTCTGTTAACGGAGTTCATGACCACACTGGTCCATTCCCAGTGACCCTGACTAGTAATGCTGTATTCAATGTAGGTCAGTGCTCATTATCTAGCCAGGTCTGTTCTTCCCGTTGATCCTTCCTTAAAAAGCGTTAACCGGCCGATGTACCTGAAAATTTGGGAGAGTTGTCCAAATTTTCTTGCGCTCCTCAAACAGACGTATTCTCACAGGGACAGAGTTATACGAAAGCTACCGCAAAACAATTCCTTTCCCTCTTTCATCTGAGGCGTAGCTACTATAAATCTATCTCTGGTTGTATTTCCTCCCTTACAGTTTGTAGTATGATTCTCTTACAGTCCTTTATTCTTTGTTCCATTACCCAAGGAATGATTCGAAGGAGTATTCCCTCTGACACGGACATCATGCAACTACAAGTTACTCAAACATCTTTTTTAGGTTCGTCGCCCTCTTTATAGCATTCATAGTGGAAAAGGAAATCAGATACGAAGGCTTAATGATAATCATACATCCCCCCTCAAGTGACCACTTAAAATGACAAACGTAAAGTAAAAGCAACGCGTTCTTATATGCAGGTCCACTCGTTCCCATTGCGTTTGGCACACTTCTTAGACAAAGAATATATTCGTTCGAGCTGATTTCAGCCTATTTGTTAACCCCGAGTCAATTCGTCCCAGCCGCTTAAAGGGTTAAAATACTGGAGAATGCTAAATTTCTCACTCACATTAAATGCCCAAGTAAAAAATAAAAACACAAATCGCAACTTTTAATTATACTCTATACAGGATCTTTAACACCTTTCTAAAAATCCACATGTT
Organism: Macrothele yani; assembly: GCA_039090855.1. Classification (NCBI taxonomy): domain Eukaryota; kingdom Metazoa; phylum Arthropoda; class Arachnida; order Araneae; family Macrothelidae; genus Macrothele; species Macrothele yani. Next base: position 126,697,176 of record CM076996.1, read on the forward strand.
CTCAACTGTTCGAAGCTTTTAAATACAAGTGTTATCTGTGAGAAATCGTACACAAGCAAGCAAAAATTTCGCTTCATTTGTTTCACAGCTTGTGTTAGTGGGTGGTGTGAAAAACAAAACATGCATTGCGAAAGTGTCTTTAGAGCAAAAACCTGTCTTAAGTGAATTAATCTGATGGCAGAAGGTATCTCTTTCAAATGATATTTAAAACAAACCACAGCGTCATCTCAGTAGTAGTCGTGTTCAAGAAATAACACATCAGCTGCACTTCACACGATTTGTAAAGTTTCGAATAATGAACAAGCCTTGGTGAGGAAACAGGCTCTTGGTCACAAAAGCCGCAGTTTCGAGGGCAGTGGAAGTTGGAGAGTAGAGAGAGAGAGAGAGAGAGAGAGAGAGAGAAAGAGGAGGGTAGGGAAGTGCAGGAGGGGAGACAAGAGTAAAGGTTGAAGATGCGGTTGCCTGGGCAACGGTTCCCCTGGAGGATGATAACCCAATCTGCAGGTCTCATTTACATGTTATTCTGACCGAGAAATGCGCTTACGTGGAAGTGATGTGAGGCATGTGCGTGTATGAGTAAGGTGGTGCGGTAGAAAGAATCATCGTTTGGTGCGAAGCGCTTGGAAACATCACATGCACAGGATGGAATGCTCTTTCATAGCCGAGATGGGGAGGGTGATCTGATGTTGCCGAATAAGTTTACGCCAAAGTTATTCGGTGTTCACAAAAATGAAGACTCAAGAAGATTTCAAAAGTGGATATAGCTAAAGAAGAGACAGATCCAACAGCACTAGATGAAGGGGGAAAGACCAGCTCGGTTGTTTGTTTTTTTTTCTTATTCTACTTGCAAAAATACAAATCAACAACTTTCAGTTAGGATAAACTAAGAATTTCTAAAAACATCAGATACTTCTAACCAATAACACTGAGACTTCGGAAACTGGATGGCAAAAGTTTCAGTCTTCGAAAGGGCAAAAACTTACTTCACATGGGAAACTGAAATTGATATAAATAAGCACGAAAATGAATGTAAAAATGCGCTGGTTTAGAGAATTGATTCTCTTTCCTAACGTAGCCATAAACATCTAGACCGCAGAGAAATAAAAAAAACAAATTCTAATCATAATTTAGCATTGGTCGTAAAAACCACGCGCATTTCCAAAAGTTAGGGAGCATAGGATATCGCCACCTGATTCTGTGAAATGATGAAACAATACTAAAATGGAACAGATTTTTCAATGATTAACAGATGGCATATTAAAAAGGTTCACTCCTTAGTTGTTTTGCTCGCCAGTAGGTTTAATTTCGCATTTAGATACTCACAAAGTTTATGACGTATATTCTTATTTAACTTTCAGTTTTCGTTTTTTTCCCTACGTAAATTTTCAGTTCCTTTGTTCTCTTTAAGCGTTTCAATTTTAGCGTTATACACTTTTTTCTCCTTGCCGATCCAAAAGATCAACATTGACAAGCAATAAAGTTAGTGAAATTTTGTGATAAAAACGATTGCATCAACCTATGGCATACGAGACTAGGTCACAAGAATATACAAGCAATCAAAGAAAGAATCTAGCCGCCACGGTGGCGCAGTGGTCTAAGTGCTGGCTTCTGGTCGTTCGTCCGAGAGGGTCCGGGTTCGAATACCGGTGAGGTATGGATGTTGCATTTCCGGCACTGGCTCTCTCTCTTCCCTGGAAGCAGTGACCCTAAATTAGGGACGGGTGATTTTTTTTTTTTTTTTTTTTTTTTTTTGATTGGAGGTTTAACGACCACCGTGAGCAACTCAATGGGCTATAAGCAGTCGCCCGTCCCTAATTTAGGGTCACTGGTTCCAGGGAAGGGAGAGAGCCAGTGCCGTAAGACAAACACAACATCCATGCCTGACCGAGATTCGAACCCGGGCCCCTTACGGACGAATGATCAGAGGCCAGCGCCTTAGACCACTGCGCCACCGGGGCGGCGGACGGGTGAATGCTTATAACTCATCGAGTTGCTCACGGTGGTTGTTAAACCTTCATTCGAGTTGCTCACGGAGGTTTTTTTTTTTTTTTTTGATTGGAGGTTTAACGACCACCGTGAGCAACTCAATGGGCTATAAGCAGTCGCCCGTCCCTAATTTAGGGTCACTGGTTCCAGGGAAGGGAGAGAGCCAGTGCCGTAAGACAAACACAACATCCATGCCTCACCGGGATTCGAACCCGGACCCCGTTCGGACGAATGATCAGAGGCCATCGCTTAGACCACTGCGCCACCGGGGCGGCCACGGAGGTTTTAAACCTGATTCTCAGAAATGATGAAACAATACTAAAATAGAACAGATTTTTCAATGATTAATAATTAAGCAGGAAGGCATATTAAAAAGGTTCACTCCTCAGTTGTTTTGCTGGCCGGAAAGTTTAATTTCATACGCAACATCCTTACCTCACCGGGTTCGAATCCCGGTGAGGTATGGCACTGGCTCTCTCCCTTCCCTGGAACCTGTGACCCTAAATTAGGCACGCCGCCCCGGTGGCGCAGTGGTCTAAGCGATGGCCTCTGATCATTCGTCCGAACGGGGTCCGGGTTCGAATCCCGGTGAGGCATGGATGTTGTGTTTGTCTTACGGCACTGGCTCTCTCCCTTCCCTGGTACCAGTGACCCTAAATTAGGGACGGGCGACTGCTTATAGCCCTTTGAGTTGCTCACGGTGGTCGTTAAACCTCCAATCAAAGAAAAAAAAAAATAGGCACTGGCTCTCTCCCTTCCCGTTTGTCTTAAGGCACTGGCTCTCTCCCTTCCCGTTTGTCTTACGGCACTGGCTCTCTCCCTTCCGTGGAACCAGTGACCCTAAATTAGGGACGGGTGACTGCTTATATCTCATCGAATTGCTCACGGTGGTTGGTAAACGTCCAAACAAATTTTCTCATTTACTGAATGCTATTTAGCAACAGTTTGGAGGGCAGGTTTAACTGACGTGCTTATGGTTTGACAACATAATAACGATGTATGTGATATGTGGAGCGAGCGGTGTTAAGTGTGGATAGGTTAGTGCAGCCTATCGATGCACCTTCAAGACTATTTATTTGATGAAATTCTATCGAGGTACACGGAATGTTTTACTAAGAGTGTCCGAAAGTAATAGGAAAGTAACGGTTGGTCGTAGCAGTAGAGTAAAAAATGCAAAATACGCAGCAAACAGAGGATGATTCAGCTATGATAGTTGCACCCCCGGAATGAATAATTTCCGAAAAATATGAAAATTTAATATTTTTACGGCTCCCCACGGAAACCAGAGTCAGTTAGTAAAAACCTCGCCGCGAATTAGGGGGATAGAAATTTACCCGGACACTTTAGAGGAATATTTCGCTGAGATATGCACATTCGTGTGATTCGGTATTTATCATTGTGCAATGTGTTCTCATTGTACAAATGTTGCATCGTGTTTGTGGTAAAGTAAATGTAACGCATAACATGTGCATTGTCTGCCTCGGAATCACATAGAACGCCTCTAGTGTCTGAACAGATAACATGACGGTTGCTCTTTTTTAAATGGATTTGCAGATGTCCCCCATATGCACTATTCGCGGACGTTAACGCTGCACATGTTCACTTCAGGTAAGCTGGCATATGCCCAGAATTTCAACCATCGATATCTCAGCGAAATATTCTTCTAAAGCGTCCGTGTTAATTTTTTCCCCTAATTCGGCGCGACGCATTTTTAGCACATCTTATGTAAAAAAGATCGAGCTTACAGCATGTTTCTCCGTCCGTCTGTAGGCACCATATCACTGCAACTATTAGACAGATTTGAAATATTCTTTTTGCATTGAGAAGCTTGAAATATGCAAATGATGATCCCTGTATTCCGTTTTTTATTACGATGCACAATTTAGCCACAAGAGGGCGTAAATGCAGATGATATCAAATTCAAGATACATTTTATTCCATATATTTGCTTCTAAACATGCGATTGAATTTTTTTACCTTTCGATTCCATTTATATTGAAACGTATGCCAGGTATAATCACGTTTTCAAGTTACGCATAGATTTTCCACTAGGGGGCGTAAAAGTAAATAACGTTTTTCCCGATATCTCTTCTTCTAAAACTCCGATTTGAAAAATTTCTTCTTCAGCGGATACAGTTCCTGATGGAAAATCTTTTGCATGTAATTTCTAATTTTTGGTAAAGAATACTTTGGCCACCAGTCGGCGTAAGTGTTAATTTTTGCTTCTGATTTATCTGCCATAAATCAGTACATAATGCTGCCGCTAACTGTTGCTTAGTATTAGGCCTTCGTTCCAAACTTCTTATACGGCACTTTAATTCATCCCATAGGTGCTCTATGGGATTAAGATCAGGGCTCTGTACTGACCAGTCCACACACAATACGGAATTATCATCAAACTACGCCGTAACAGTCCTTGCTTTACGGCTCGGTGCATTATCCTGCTAGTACCAACAAGGCTCGATTCCATAGTATTCCCACAGAGTTGGTAGGGCATAATTGTTCAGAATATCGAGGTAGACGAGCTGGTTAACAGGTTTGTCCACGATAACCAATGGGCCGGGACCATACCACGAAAAAGATCCCCACACAAGTACACTGCCAGCTCCAAACTTGACCGTAAGAACAGTACACTGTGGTAAATAGCGTTCCCCGGCTGCCGCTATACCCCACACGGCCATCAGACTGACGGATCGTGTATCTGGATTCATCAGTCTATAGGACCCGTTTCCATTGATCTACGGTCCACGATAAATGTTCTTTACACCATGCTAAACGACGAGTAGCATTCCGAGTGGAGATGAAAGGCTTATGAGCAGCCGCATGGACGCAGTAACCCATGGAATGAAGTTTTCTGCGAATGGTACGTGTACATACCGAGGTTCCAGCATTTTTACTTATCTGTACCGTGTACACTGAGGTCTTGTGCATCACTCCGTTGATTAGCTGTAACGGCTATCCTGAGGCTTCGACGTCTTCTATCACTGATATTCTTTGGTCTGCCGGTACGTTTTGCTGCTCCATGCACGCCATGTGTCATCCACTTATTCAGTACATCCAAAACAGTTGACTTGGGTATGTTTAAAGGCCTCTCGGTTTCTCTTATGGACAACCCACTAATATAACACCCAAAAATATTTCTTTTCTCAAAGTCAGTTCTCTCCCGCCGCGACATTTTGACTCAACCTCACAGTGCGATATGATCGCGGTCAGCTGCAGGCTTGTTTTTATACCTTTTGCAGCTGTACTGCGCATCTTAACAACGCAGCGGATCCGTTCATTTGTTTTTGAAGGGTGTCCGGTGACTTTTGTCAATATAGTGTATGTGTAATCAGGATTCGGGTTCGTCTACCTTGCTGGGTGCCCCAAGAAAAATGGGATGGGTTCTTTTGAAAGAACTCCACAAAATCCAGGTCAAACTAAACTCGTTTCTGTCTTCATATAGTAAGTACGTAATTATTTTGTTTCTTATTGAACTGGCTTCACCATTCTAGGCCATCCACTCAGTCTCCAGAGCTTTCATTAAAAGAAGAGTTTCAATTTTCATGAAACCCTTTATCACCCCTTTTCTGAAATTGCTGCCTCACTTCAAAATTACAATCAGGTTTTCTTCACAATTTATTACATATAATATGATTATTTAAAATCATTATCACATGAGATCACCAACGCTATGCATTGGTAAAATATTTCGTTTCAGTGGTTCTTCAATTTCCTAGCCATAAGCGCAAGTCAATCACCGCAAGTCAATCATTTCTGGTGACGTTCTCAGGTTGTGCGCCTCGGGTATCAAGGCAGTTGTTCGATATACAATTCCTTCAATGAATGAAATACGGTATTACACCATTGTACAATACAAATTAGGAAGATGTGAATCCGTTTATTGGTCTAAATATGACATGCATGTTAAGTTAGAAAATATCCGAAAACTTGAACATTTTGTCGTCCTGGAGCAGGAATCGAATCCGCGTCTCCCGGATAGCGCACGAGTATGCTAACCACTACACCATCCAGAGCGACCAAGTTTCAAGTTTCCGATAAATTTAAATATAACCATTACAGGATTTGCTTGTCGAAGCAACCGGTATTCATATATAGCGAATCTGGAGGTTTAATATTCATTCCCGTGATTGCCTGGTGCGCAAGTTTTCAAGTTTTCGGATATTTTCTGACTTAACATCCATGTCATACACTGGCGGAAAGTGGAAAAAGAACACCAAGAAGGAGACGTCTGATACCAACGAAATTTATACAGCATAATAACGGAATACAGAGGATAACGTGATCAAAACATTATGGCAAAATACTGCTGTATTTGCTGGTAAACTGAAAAATAACATTTCCATGTATCATGGTTAGTACGAGGTTGAACCGCCATGAACTGCGTCACACTGTGCAATTCTGGCATGGAGTCTGTCGTACAGATCTTGGATGTAGGTTTGGGGTATTGAGTTCCAAGCATCCTCAATCTGGACGCGTAAATCGGGGATGGTCGTGGCTGGCCGTGGAAACCGGATAAGTTGTTGTCCCATAAAATCCCACACGTGCTCAATGGGGGACAAATCCGGTGAACGTGCAGGCCGTGGAAGTTGTCTCACACCCTGAAGTGCATGTTGCGTTGCCCGTGCCGTGTGTGGGCGTGCGTTATCTTGCTGGAAAACACCACGATGGACCGACCTTACAAATGGCACAACAACGGGCTAAATGATGTTGTTCATGTAGGAGGTGCGGTTTAACGTACCCGGTACAAACACTAGTTGTGTACGGGAGTGATAGCTGATCGCTCCCCACACCAGGAGACCGGATGTAAGCCCTGTGGGTCGCTGGAGGATGCAAGAAGGGTGGAGACGCTTCCCTGTGCGTCTGCGAACACGCATACGGCCATCGGAGGCTCCCAAGCAGAATCTGCTTTCATCGCTGAACACGACAGATAGCCATTGCGTTCTCCAGTGCAGACGTTGGCGACACCACTGCAGCCGTTCCTGACGGCGGGCTGGAGTCAGAGGTACACATGCCAGAGGCACACGTGCACGTAGTAGTCCTGCATCCAGTAGACGGTTGCGGATTGTTCGCACAGTCACCTCAGGTGCAACGGCAGCTCGGATTTGCGTCGCAGTGGATGTTCTGCTTGACAACGCCGCTGTTCTTATGCGTCGATCGGTCCGCTCATCTGTCCGTCTGTGACTCTCGGTTCCACGTCTTTTCGTGTGGGAATGTTCCTTGGACCATCTACGCCACCATCGTACCACCACCGATACTTCCCGTCCAATTCGCTCCGCAATACGACGATACGACCACCCGGCCTCGCGGAGTCCGACTAGACGACCTCGGTTAAAGTCCGATAACTGCTGAAATCGTACACGTCTTCCATGTCCAGGCATTGCAGCTTCTTCAGGGTCTTCGCACGTTTCCGTACGCCGACGACTGATTACATTCACTTCGCCGTACTTCTTAAATACCGCCGACGATAATTTGCATATTGTGCCGTGCTGTGGCGTAAGCGCTCACCGGTTGGTTCCGAAATTAACATCACACCTACGTAAACTCGACCCCATTAACATATGTAAATTTCATGATCGTCCGCCAATTCCTTCTTGGTGTTCTTTTTTCACTTTCCGCCAGTGTATTTACACCAATAAACGGATTCACATCTTCCAAATTTGCATTGTACAAAGGTGTAATCGCGTATTTCATTCATTGATATTCTGCGCTTCCGGGCAATCTCGGGAATGAATTCTAAACTTCTAGATTCGCTATATATGAATGCCGGTTGCTTCGACTAGCGAATCCTGTGGTGGTTTTATTTAAATTAATCGGAAACTTGAAACTTGGTCGTTCTGGGTGGTGTAGTGGTTAGCATACTCGGGCGCTATCCGGGAGACGGTGAATCGATTCCCGCTCCAGCGCGACAAAATTTTTAAAGTTTTCGTATATTATCTGGCTTAACATCAATGTCATATTTACACCAATAAACGGATTCATATCTCCCAGATTTGTATTATAAATTTCCTTGTTTTCATATTCTCGTGTATTTTCAAGCTGATTACTGTACTTCAATCGAAAGTGACTACTCTTAAACGTCCTTCAGGTATTCGTGAATATTTCACATCGTTTGTAAATCATCATGAACTCTAAAAAGAGTTCAATGTTGATAATGATCTTCATTATCAAGCGTGACTCTGAGAACTGATTATACTTCTGATATATATTGAGTAATTTTAAAACCTCTTTCACCCAGCACAGGAAAGTTCAAAAATAATGTGCACCTAATTTCAGCTGATTTCGACAATTTTCTGTAAAGAAAAGAAAAACATTGTTGAAAACATTTCGTGTGACCTACGCGTAGCTTGCAACGATGAGAAAATAATGATAGTTCAGCCCTTAGTACATCAGTTTCCCATTTAATTACTCAATACTACGCTTAAAGGAAAATTAATGTAGCTGGCACGTCTCCTGGCTTCAATTCATCTTCGGATGAATGAAATTAAAGAAAAACACTATGAACAGGTGTGATTAAGTCAATGGATCTAATGATCCGTTGCACAAGGCTGTGAACAATGCTGAGCGGAGTGCTATTAAAGCAGAATCTCTGGCATGTTTTTAACAAAAAGGAATTAGGGGGGGGAGGGTTTCAGATTTATGTGACAAGCGTTCGTCTTTATAGTGTTAATTCCTTCTCATGACATTTTTATCTATGCCTCTTTTTTTTGGGGGGGGGGGTGGGGTCTGGTATTTTACTTATCATATTTCATTAGGATCTGGCATTTTATTTAAACTTTCAAAATTGGTTTATTAAAAAAATTAAGAGGGAAGAGTTGTGTTATGATTTTCAATGCAGAAAGTAAACGTTACTTCATCGCGGTCAGTTTGTATAACATAATCCATTCGAATCCCAATATAAGTTATTATATCTAATTTGTACACTGTCAGTAGAGCATTTATTGAAATGGTTATTAATTGGTGCAGGAGTCAAATAGGGTTGTGTAATGTCACCCTGGCTGTTTATTATATTTATGGATGCATGCATGCATGATGCCAAAATGGTTAATACTGGTTTGTGTCTTGGTAATATGCGTGTGTGAAGATTGCTCTATGCTGAAGACACAGTCCTGTGGCAGAGAGCAAAAGTGAGTTCCAGAGTATATAACGTAACCCTTTTTCGTGTGCGAGATTGGTGTTACGCTACGTCTAAAACCATGACTATGGAAATGTTGAACTAAATGAGAATATGATGCAATAGCTGCACTGTAATTAAGTTTTTACGGACACACGAAACATATACAGAAGCCAAACTTACGAAAACCTTTTATTGGTCCAGCAATATTTGATGAACTCCACATTATAGCACTACAAATTGTTAACTTCACATCTATCTTAGCAGCAATCGAACATCTCCACACACACACCCATACCCTAATCAACTGCTATCGTGCTTTGCATCTATCGTTTTTATCACATTCACCCGTCACTCTCTCTGACCTCAAAAGTGCGGCCAACCTCATTCAGGTGAGAGAGAAGATATCACGTTAAGTTTAGAAAGTGCAAAAGAGAAAAAACTCAAATTTACATAGGGAAAGGAACTAAAAAATGAAAGTTAAATTAGAATATATACACTGACGAGCAATTGAATTAGAGATACCTGTCTAGTAACGTGTAACACCACCTTTCGCCCTGATGACGGCGGCGATTCGTCTCGGCATGGACTCGACAAGACACCGGAAGCGTTGGGAAGCCATACGGATCCACGACCCCTGAACAAGCTCCCACAGTTCACGAAGATTTGATGGAGGGGGTCATCTCTCTCGATGGCATCCCAGATGTGCTCAATGGGATTGAGGCCAGGTGACCTAGCTGGCCAAAGAAGCTAGGTCACGTCGGTGGAGGGTTCATCCAACCATTCGGATACAATTCGGGAGCTGCATTGTCTTGTTGCAGGATGAGGTCCCCAGTGGGATATGGAAGACGCACAAACGGGAGCAAATGGTCGTCCAGGATATCCCGGTAACGTTGACCTGTGAGGGACGATGTCACACGTACCAGGGGCCCCATTTCAGTCCACGTAAACAGTCCCCAGACGAGAATGCCACCCCCACCAGCTTGACGAGTACCCTGCTGGCAAGAAGGATCCATCCCTTCATGTGGTTTGCACCGTACTCGTATCCTGCCATCCGCATGTACCAACGTGAATCTCGACTCATCAGTCCAGGCAACATTTTTCCACATGTCTAGGGTCCAGTGGCGATGTTCCCGCGCCCATGCTAATCTTTGCACCCTGTGATGTGCGGTCAGCAGCGGTACCCACGTGGGACGATGGCTTCTGTACCCCATAGCGAGGAGATGGTTCTGGATGATGTTGCTGCTTACACGTTTCTGTGCACCAGCGTTAAATTGCCGAGTGATTTCTTGCACTGTGGCCTGTCTATCCGCTGTTACATTGCGAGCTAGCCGACGATGACCCCGCTCATCCACACGCTGCTGTCCACGGCAGTTGGCCCTTGCAGATATGGTTTTACCGGATTCGATGTACTCGTGGTGCACCCGTTACACAGTGGCTCGTGAAAATCCCAGTGCCTGCCCGACTTCCGAGATGGAGTGACCCATTCGTCGGGCTCCGACAATTTGCCCACGCTCAAATGCGCTTAGATCCTTCGTCATACCCATACTGCGCCCGACTCTTACTGTTTCCCGTCGCATCACTCCTTATATCGTCAGATCGCTGCATACGTCATGTCGTTTCCGTTTACAGGGCCGCCTACAGCGCCACATTTGCATAACGCCAGCTGTCTCTAATTCAATTGTTCTTCAGTGTATGTCACAGTATGCTGTCCCTGATGTACGAAGTTTGCATGAAATTCAAACTGAGTATAAATAAGGGAAAAGCCAAAGTTATGGTTTTTGAGCGAGGAACTGTTAGCACTGAATGTAATATAAGTCTAAATGGCACAGTGTTTTGACTAGGTGAATGAGTTTGTGTGATTAGGAAGCATGTTTGACAGAGAGAATAAATTAGATGACGGAATTAGTAGGCGAATGAATTCTTCATTGAAAGTCGCAGCTGCTTTGGAATGTTTTCACAGGAATGATGGGTTCTTAAGAGAGTCCCGCATGGCTGTGTATGAAAGTGTAATTGTTCCTACTCTGATGTATGGCAGTGAAACCTGGGTACTGCAGAAGAAACATAGGAGTCGTTTGTGTGCTGGAGAAATGCGATACATACAGAGGGTTTGTGGCAAGACACGGTCTGATTGTGTGAGGAATGAAGATGCGTTGCAGTTGTGTAATGTGAAGCAAAATGTTGTTAGCAAGGTGGAGATTAATATGCTTCGGTGGTTTGGCCATGTTGAAAGAACGAGTGATGAGATGCTTACTAAGAATTTTTTTAGCCCAAATGGCATGAAGGAAAGGCAGAGGAAGGCCAAGGAAATCATGGAAGGATCAGATTCAGGAGTGTCTGCATAAGAAAAAGATTATGAGTACGAAATATAGAAGGTCTTGTGTACGTCGTGTGATGAATGTCAGTGAAGCCCGAGTTGTGTGTCAAGATCGCTGTAAATGGAGAAGTTTGATATGGCAACAGTAAGTAAGTAACCAGTTAATAATTTATCTGGAAGTTTGTATTTCTTTGTGGAGCTAACCTCGGAATCTCAGAGAACAGCTTAGTGATATGTATAATCATTTTCATAAAAGTCCGCGCATCAAAGTAAAAAACCGAGCGATTAAAGTGAAACTCGGCGAATAGCTACGGGGAGGGCAGACATGCAAATGATTAAAGTTTCGTGCGATTCCGCATGCCCGCGCTTCCAAGACCGGCGCTGCAATCACAATCCTTGGGGCTTATAAGGAGCCGCGCAGGGGACTCCACATTCGTGCCGAAGAGCACGGTAAGAGTCAGGGAGATCCCTGAGTGATAGACATGCCGAGAAGCCGCCGTAGATGTGAGTACGGGCAACTCACAGAGTTTGAACGAGGCCGTATCGTCGGGATGAGAGAGGCAGGGTGGCCGGCGCGCCAAATCGGCTGCCATTTGGGCCGGTCGGACAGTACTGTTCGATCGTGTTGGGAGTAATAGACACGGGAAGGCGCCCGGACACGGCAGACTAGCTCTGGACGACCCAGACGCACCACCAGCAGGGAGGACCGTGGGATCGTGAGAGCGGCATGCACAGATGCAGCGACGTCCTTGTCCAATATCCAGAGACATGTGGCGGCTGTACAAGGAACTCCTGTGTCCGCCAGAACCATTTTTAGACGTCTAGCATAGGCGAATCTGCACTCTCGGCGGCCCTTTCCTTTTCTGCCATTAACACCTGACCATCGTCGGCGTCAATTGCAGTGGTGTCAGCAGCGAGCAACGTGAAATGCTACAGACTGGTGACGTATATTGTTCAGCGACGAATCCCACTTCTATATGGGAACGGGCGATCACCGTGTCAGAGCGTGGAGGACCGCAGGTGAGCGCTACAATACCAACCTCACTGTACAGCAGCACACGTCCCGAACTGCAGGCGTGATGGTCTGAGGAGCCATCGCGTATGACAGCCGGACTTCCCTCGCAGTGATCCGAGGGACGTTGACAGCCCAGCGCCACGTACAGGAGATCCTGCGGCCCCATGTGCTGCCTTTCCTGGTGGGGCGGTCCGGAGCTATGTTTCAACAAGATAACGCCCGTCCGCACACGGCTAGGGTTTACCAGGACTCTCTACGTCATGCTTCGACGCTTACGTGGCCTGCCAGATTGCCTGATCTCTCATCCATCGAGCACGTGTATGGTCAGATGGGGCGCCAGCTTTCTTCATGTCCCAGTTTTCATGATTTAGAGCCTCGGTTGCAAGAAGTGTGGGCCAATCTGTCCCAGGATAACGTACGGCGTCTCTTTGACTCCATACCGGACCGTATCATCGCAAGTACCCGAGCGCCAGGCGGTCCGACGCGGTACTAACGCTGACCGGAATGTATACCGTATGTCCGCGGGAAATCGTCCTGCTGCTGTGATATTGTAATCAGTTCTGTCCTCGGTATGTACCATCTCACTACTAAAATCTCATTTTCTTTTACATCTTAAAATGAATGAATGACGCTCTTTATTATAGTTTGAGATTTTATGTGACGCAGAATGTGGGGTGGTGTGTGAATGTGTGGGTGCCCCAGACGGAGCATTTTGTGTGGGGGCACCATTGAAAAATTAAAGTGTCACACGCAAACACAAACCGACAGTGGGATCTTGAGTATCATTTCTAAGCCCAGTGCCAAACCAGAAACTTGACTTCTCAGCTATCAATACTGTCAGCCTCTTTGCATATAATACGTTACTGACAACAAATCGGTTTAAAGTGCGAGGAATTTCTGCGTCGTGGAACAAACTTTCTTTTCCAATCCTCCTTCTGATCTAAAGAAAATAGTCTATTCTCCACCTTTCTCCATTTTCAATACGTCTTTCAATAATTTTAAAATGGCGTACTACGTCGTCTGTGGGCAAGACACGCTGCATCGGCATCTGTCATATGAAATCGAAAAAATTCTGTACATAAATTGGAAGTGTGACACACACAAATATACAGCCTTTCTCCAAGCTCTTTAATCGCACATTTATGACGTATATTCTGATTTAACTTTCGTTTTTACTTTCTTTTCCTCTGTAAATTTTGAGTTCGCTCTCTTTAAGAACTTCAACCTCAACGTTATATTTTCTCACTCACTGAATATTGCAATCTACTACAGACTATAAATTATAGCTGTGTATATTAAGGTGCTGTGTACTTACTGAATGAACATTATCGATAAATAATGCTGTTCTGCAACTCAGTGAACGTTTTGCTGCAGGAGTTCGCCCTGTAGAGGTCACTGTGTCACGATTTGACATCATGCTATGCCTTAGCTCAACAGGAGGCATGTTCAGCCTTCGCCTCCGTGCCGTGAAACAGATCGACCAGATATTATTGTATAAATGTCAAAGCACTCAATAAACCATTCTATATAACTACTGAATTACAGAAAATTTTAAAATCATTTAAAAAGTTCAACACGTAACACTGGTTGTTTTTGGAGGTTTAACGACCACCGTGAGCAACTCAATGGGCTATAAGCAGTCGCCCGTCCCTAATTTAGGGTCACTGGTTCCAGGGAAGGGAGAGAGCCAGTGCCGTAAGACAAACACAACATCCATGCCTGACCGGGATTTGAACCCGGACCCCTTACGGACGAATGATCGTAGGCCAGCGCCACCGGGGCGGCACACTGGTTGTATCTATACGTTTACACACTATATTTTATATTATATGGGGGTATAGTACTTCACGTGTATGACCATTATCAGTGTTAGTACCACAATAATGGGGAGATAAGGTCTCACTAGAGCTGAAGGGATAGTTTCCAATATCAAGCTGGAGTAACAAACCGCTAACACACAGTTCGAAAATTCTTTTAGATATTAAAAACAAAGGAAAAGTCACTACTCACGATTAACACTATGCTGTGTACTAAATCCAGTGGTGCTTGAGCTCTGAAGCACTGAACAGTTTCGTGGATAAGTTCGCCGGACAAACCAAACCGCAAGTTTGACCAGGAAGTATAACTTGGTTCGTTTGGAGTCCACGAATACGAGGTTATGTTGTGTCTGTTTAAATTCCGAACAAGCTCAAAAAATTAGTGTGTGCGTGTCGTTTCCTGTGCATTCAGAATATGACCAAAGTGTGATATTCTGAATTCACTGTCATTAGAAAGCCTAATAATGCTCATTGTATAATTAAAGATTTTGTACTAGTTATCAGGAGCATAACATTAAGAAGCTCCAGTGTTACAAGTATCACAGATGCACGATGAGTAATGTTTCAAGGGAATAATAATTTTAAAAACATTACACTTCGCATAATGTCTTTCACTCGTTCAGTTGCGAAGACAAAATGATAATGATTAATAGAGATAGTTTTAAACACTTTCATTTGCTGACCACGTAGTCATTTTTACAATTACCCCTTAAAGCTGCAGAGTATGATCCGGAAACTTGCTAACAAGAGTAAGGAATCGGGATTAAAGATGAACTAAAGATTAAAACACAGCTGGTGGACAATGCTTTTACAAGAACTCAAGATTTTGTGGCCGATGGGAGAAATTTAGAAGTAAATGATATCTATCTACCTTGCGCAACAAACACCCAACCAGGGCCACATCGAAGAAGAAATTAATAGGAGTATAAAGCTTGGCTGGAGTACATTTGGAAAAAACACCACACTTAAAAGAATTGTTCGCAACCTTTCAGATCTTTCTTATGGATCAGAGACACTGACCTCAACTAACAAGTTAGTAAAATCATGCGATGTATTGATTATGATACGCTTTCCAACATACCAGAAATCATTACTCAAGTTATGAAGATAATGGCTGTAGAATAAATCTCGCTCCTGTGTCCTGACCTTTGACCTCATTTCGATGATATTCAACAGAACTGATTAAGTATACTTCCGAAACAACATGATAAAGTTTTGTCTCCATCGAAGCATTTTTACGTAAGTTATTACGCATAAGGGTAATAGAATGGATCCCGCTCCTATGCCCTGACCTTTGACCCCATTTCGCCCATTTTCAACAGGTTTCGTCTCCAGGTGAACCCCTACCACATATTAAAATTTCATCGAAATCGAACTACTTTTACGCGAGTTATCGTGCGGACGGACGGACGAACAGACGGACAAAGATGGAGCATATACGCTTCTTCAACCTAAAAGCGTAAAAAGGCCTACAGAAGTAGGGGATAATTCAAAGAAGCATGGATAAATCCATGCCTGTTGTAATCAAGAGTAGTAGAAAAACGGACTCATGGTTCAGGAAAATGACAGACGTAGATGACATCATGGTCAAAGTAAAGAACCTCAAGTGGCAATGGGTTGGGCTTATTGCCAAAAGAAATGGCCGCCAATGAACAACTGAAATGGATATGATGGGACAGGATATGACTCCGAAGGGGTCCAGTGGAAGATTTATGGATGAAATTCAAAAGCATGCGCAGTGACATGGACAAGAATTGCTGAAGACAGAAAGTTGTGGATGGGGTTCTGAGCGGCCTTCATCCAGCAGTGGATTAAAAATAGTTTATGGTAATGATGAGAATAATGATGTATGGGCTTTTGAATTTCTCTTGGAGGTGTTGCACATTTTTTAATTTGGTACAATGTATCCACTTCAACGAGTTTAAAAATATAATTTCTTTTTTTAACATTAAATAGCTGGATTCATGGACTATTTTTACCATGCATGTTCTGTTTTGCAAGCTGTAAAATTTTTTCGTTACTGTAGTTTTTCTGAGATTACCTCACGATCGCTTTGCTCCTCAAAGTCCGACTTTAAAAATTCATTTTATATCGCATATCTGTGAATATGGCCAAGATTATTACCACATCAGTTTTTCGTATTGGACACCTTTTCCATGCATTTCCTTTTACACAAGTTGCATCAAAAATGCTAATTACACTTGGGAATCCCGAGGCGTGCATTGTGTTCTCTATAGGACAGAGAAATGTGCTCGCAATTTTCATGAAAAGTCTACATTTTAATTGGGCAGCTGAATCGACAGCTAGAAAATTGTTATAAATTGAGGGAGTTCCTTTTTACGCCTCTAATTTCTCCGGTGGTAATTAAATTTTTCTTCTCTTCTGTGTACGCAGTTATGCACCATTAACTCATTAATTGCACTGTGCAGCTCCACTAATGTCAGAATATTGATTACCACTGTAGAACAACTTTCCGCCTTTGACTTACATTAACTAAATCTCCATTTCCCTTCTTAGCAAGTAGAGCTCATCTCGTCACTTGATCAAATCTGGATAAGGACGAAAATAAAATAACGAACGTGAAATTCAGAAATGAGGCAGGACAAAGTAACTTTACTGCTGCAGGTAATCATGATTTCTTCAATTGTTTTAGAGGTTACGCTTTTCGGTATCATTATTATACGATAATTCGTAATCACCAGGGCCCTGTGAAAGGTTACAAGCAGAACGCATGGAGGAAATAGAGTTATAACCTTAGCCAAAGCCGCCTGTACGTAGAAAGCCAGGGCTCACGTGACACACGCCGTCTTCGCAGCCAAGCTAGTATGCCCATGGATCTCCCTTCCTCCATCAAATAGGAGTCTTTGCTCTTTCCACGTTTATAAGTGAGTCACGGAAAAATTCTCATTGGCCGCCAACGGGAATCGAACCCAGGATCTTCCAGTTACGCGCCGGATATGCTTCCACTGCACCACAGCGGCCTCGAAATTCCCCAGACTCGCGTACGACAAACTGCCAAACCACATGGCAAGTTGCTTCTTTGGAGCCCCGCACAATCTCTCTGTTCTATGATTCCCGGTGGCGGCCAATGAGAATTTTTCCGTGACTCACTTATAAACGTGGAAAGAGCGAAGACTTCTATTTGATGTTCCTAGTCCACGTCAACTGTGTATTTATTATGATCTCCCTTCCGTTGTAGTTCTGTTGAACTACCCAATGAACTAAATGCTTGAAGCAATTTACAATGACGAGAAGATTTAAACAGAGGGGAGGAAGTATCATTGGCCGCCCCGGTGGCGCAGTGGTCTAAGCGATGGCCTCTGATCATTCGTCCGAACGGGGTGCTGGTTCGAATCCCGGTGAGGCATGGATGTTGTGTTTGTCTTACGGCACTGGCTCTCTCCCTTCCCTGGAACTAGTGACCCTAAATTAGGGACGGGCGACTGCTTATAGCCCATTGAGTTGCTCATGGTGGTCGTTAAACCTTCAATCAAAAAAAAAAAAAAAAAGTATCATTGTTAATGGATTTTCTGATTTATACTATAGTCTAATTCCTCGTACAAGTTTAATGTAACTGACAGATATTGAAAACGTTTCAGTGTTATATTTTAATACTGAAGGAATAAGATTTGGAATACCTTACTAAACACATATGAAAAATAAACAAGCCGTTTTCATATTAAAGCAAATAAACTCAAAATTCTGATCTGTTCTTACGTGCAGTTTTATATTCAAAGGACGTTATTTCGTTGGTGACTTAAAAAAATATATATACACCAATGAGCCATTACATTATGACCACCAACCTAATAAGCTGTAGGACCCCCTTTATCCCACAAAACAGCGGCCACTCGGCGAGGCATCGATTCTATGAGGTGGCGATAGGTATCTTGAGGTATCTGGTACCATAATGTCAACTGCAGGTCCTCCAGTTCCCGTATATTTCGGGGTGGTGGTGATTTACCGTGAACCCGCTTTTCCTATGAGACCGCAAAGTTGCAAAACATAAAAATTTCAAAAAAGGTCCACAATTTCTGCCACCACTGTAACTGCTCTGACAAAAGTATTCAACTGATACTCTACTTTTAGAAATTTATCTTCAAAGTCTTTTGAAATCGGTAGGGAGAAAACTACATAGAAGTTGATTCCAGCAGTAAGTAATGGGTATGTTAAACCGTTCCTGTCGTGGAACTGAAATGCACTGACGGAAAAAAAATCCCAACACCACGAAAAAATAGTTGTAGAGGAATGAAATGGCGGCAATACATTTGTATAGGTAACATATTTAATCGATTAAGGTTTCAAGATCACAGCTTATTGTAAGCGCGAGAAGAGCCATTTTAAATGTGAAATGCTGGTACACTAATAACCGGTGTAACCGCCAGAATGTTGAATGCAAGCACGCAAACGTTCATGCATTGTGTCGTACAGGTGCTGGATGTCAGTTTGTGGGATGGAGTTCCATGCCTGTTGCACTTGGTCAGTCAGTACAGGGACGGTTAATGCTGGTTGGGGGTGACGCTGGAGTTGTCGTCCAATGATGTCCCATACGTGCTCGATTGGTGAAAGATCTGGTGATCTAGCAGGCCACGGCAACATGTCGACACTCTGTAGAGCATGTTGGGTTACAACAGCGGTATGCCGGCGAGCGTTATCCTGTTGGAAAACACCCCCTGGAATGCTGTTCATGAATGGCAACACAACAGGTTGAATCACCAGATCGACGTACAACTGTGCCGTCAGGGTGCGTGGGATAACCACGAGAGTGCTCCTGCTGTCATAGGAAATTGCTTCCCAGACCATAACTCCAGATGTAGGTCCAGTGTGTCTCGGCCGCATACAGGTTGGTTGCAGGCGCTCACCTGGCCTCCTTCTAACCAACACACGGCCATCACTGGCACCCAGGCAGAACCGGCTTTCATCAGAAAACACAACAGATCTCCACTCCGTCCTCCAATGAGCTCTAGCTTGACACCACTGACGTCGCAAACGGCAGTGGTTTGGAGTAAGTGGAATGCACGCTACTGGTCGTCTGGCTCGGAGCTGTCCTTCAAGTAACCGATTTGTAACAGTTCGTTGTGTCACTGTGGTGGCAACTGCAGCTCGAATTGCTGCCGCAGACGCAGTACGATGCTGCACGGCCATACGCCGTACACGGAGGTCTTCCCTCTCAGTAGTGCCACGTGGCCGGCTGGAACCCGGTCTTCTTGAGGCAGTACCTTCCCTTGACCACCGCTGCCAACAATCATGCACAGTGGCTACATTCCTGCCAAGTCGTTCTGCAATATTGCGGAAAGAAAATTCACCTTCTCGTAGCCCTATTACACGACCTCGTTCAAACTTCTTCGCCTTCTTAAAGGCATTCTTGACTAACATCAACACACTACGTCGAATCTCAACGATAACTAACGCTCACGAACATTACAGCGCGTATTTACAGCAAACCTGTTTTGCATGTTCCGAGGGGCACTACTAGCGCCACACG
This sequence comes from Macrothele yani, assembly GCA_039090855.1. Classification (NCBI taxonomy): domain Eukaryota; kingdom Metazoa; phylum Arthropoda; class Arachnida; order Araneae; family Macrothelidae; genus Macrothele; species Macrothele yani. Next base: position 126,716,910 of record CM076996.1, read on the forward strand.
TATGCGCCCAGCGCGAAATTTGCATAGACGTCATCTTACAGATGTACCTCCACCGCCTACCAACTGTCGTTTATCTAACACAACCCCTTCTTGGTGTTGGGATTTTTTTCCGTCAGTGTAAATTGTACCATGGTGTTTCCTTATTTAAATTAGGTCCTTTTCTGTGGAAATGGCTTTGGCGTACATTTCACAATCCAAACGACGTTCCAGTTTAAAATACGCATAGCCAACAATGAAGACAATATTGCTCATTTCATCCTCAGTAAAAGTTATGTCAATATTTCTGTTACAAAATTTTATAAGTAAATTCTCATCAGCACATTCAGAACCAAACCAGTCGATATCAAACAGGCTGCAAATTTCTTTTATGGAAAGATCACCGTAGCAAGAAGATTTCAGGTTCCATATGCTCATAATTTTAAATTTGTTTTCTGATTTGTATATTTGTTGGAGGGAATGTTGTAATTACAACCACTGAGTTGCCTATATTGATCAAATCTGGATTCCTATTTATCTAGTTGAAATTCACCTAGTAAAATACACTATACTGACAAAAGTCACCGGACACCCCTTCAAAAGCAAATGAACGGCTCCGCTGCGTTGTGCAGCTGCAAACGGTATAAAAACAAGCCTGCAGCTGATCGCGATCATATCGCACTGTGAGGTTGAGTGAAAATGTCGCGGCCAGAGAGAACTGACTTTGAAAAGGGAAAAATTGTTGGGTGTTGTATTAGTGGGCTGTCCATAAGAGAAACCAAGAGGCGTTTAATAATACCCAAATCAACTGTTTTGGATGTACTGAATAAGTGGAAAACACATGGAGCCCCTGAAACAGCAAAATGTACCGGCAGACCAAAAAAATCAGTGATGGAGGACGTCGAAGCCTCAGGATAGTCGTTACAGCTAATCGACGGAGTACTGCACAAGACCTCAGTATACAGGTAAGTAAAAATGCTGGAACCTCGGTATGTACACGTACCATTCGCAGAGAACTTCATTCCATGGCTTACCGTGGTCGTGCGGCTGCCCATAAGCCTTTCATCTCCGCTCGGAATGTTACTCGTCGTTTATCATGGCGTAAAGAACATTTATCGTGGACCGTAGATCAATGGAAACGGGTCCTATAGACTGATGAATCATGATACACGATCCATCAGTCTAATGGCCGTGTGCGGGTATGGGGGCAGACGGGAGAACGCTATTTACCACAGTGTACTCATCCTACGGTCACGTTTGGAGCTGGTACTGTACTCGTGTGGTGGTGTTTTTCGTGGTATGGTCCCGGCTCATTGGTTATCGTGGACGACCCTATTAACCAGCACGTCTACCTCGATATTCTGGACAATTATGCCCTACCAACTTTGTGGCAACACTATGGAACCGAACCTTGTTGCTACCAGCAGGATAATGCACCGAACCATAAAGCAAGGACTGTTACGGCGTGGTTTGACGATAATTCCGTATCGTGTGTGGACTGGCCAGCACAGAACCCTAATCTTAATCCCATAGAGCCCCTATGGGATTAATTAGATCGCCGTATAAGTAGTTTGGAACCAATGCCTGCTACTAAGCAAAACGTAGCGGCAGCATTATGTACTGAATGGAAGCGCATACCTAGCGCTGTGTTCCAAAACCTTGTCGAAAGCCTGTCTCGAAGGATGAGTGCATGCTAAAAGGCGGACCGACAGCGTACTAATGTATGACAATAAATGCTATGTTGCGTTTCTCTTCTAGGTGTCCGGTGACTTTTGTCAATATAGTGTATTTCCAACTACAGTCTTCACTAAGGTAACGAATCAGACGAATAAAAGTTAATGTTGAGACAGAAATGGAAGTAAAAGTTTCCCTTGATAGACCACCCTGCAATCTTCCAACACACCTGCTCTCCACCTCATAATCCAGTCATGAACTTTTGTTAGGAATTTTATTTGATCACCATTTGTAGAAAAAATGGGATTTATATAGGGATTTCTTTTGAAAAACCCTTTCGTACAGCTTTTAACGTTTATTATCTCCCGTCAAGTAATAATTTATTTTTTTAAAATTCTGCTGTACCTTTCCAGCCTTCCAACATTAATTTAGAACCTAGTGATTCGAGTGCTGAAGTATATGAATCAAAAAGATTTGTAACGTATTTTACTTTCTGTTTCTGTAAATTTGAGGGGTACAAGACTTTGATAACTTATGCCCGTATTTAACAGTAGATGCACTTTCGAAATCGTAAATTTGTACCAATTTTTTGGAACTAGTTTGTTTCCAACCCGTTTCTTTATCATTTTCAAAATGTGGTATCCTAAAACTCTCGTTTTGAGAAAGCCAGTTATTTTGAATACATTTTAAAATATGAACAGTATGGAACATAAACATGTTAGTAAAATCATGCAATGAATTGATTATGATACGCTTTCCAGCATACCAGAAATCATTACTCAAGTAATTACTCAAGTTATGAGGATAATGTCTGTGGAATAAATCTCGCTCCTGTGCCCTGACGTTTGACCCCATTTCGATGATTTTAAAAAGAATTGGTTCAGTATACTTCCGGAACAACATACTAAAAGTTTTACGCAATAGAAGCATTTTAGTCAAGTTATGAGGATAATGGCTGTAAAATAAATCTCGCTCCCGTGCCCTGACCTTTGACCCCATTTTGATGATATTAAACACAATTGTTTCACTCTACTTTCGGAACAATATACTAAAGTTTCGTCGCAATAGAAGCATTTTTAGTCAAGTTATGAGGATAATGGCTGTAAAATAAATCTCGCTCGTGTGCCCTGATCTTTGACAGCATTTCGATTGTATTCAAGAGAACCGGTTCAATAAATTTCCGGAACACCATGATAAAGTTTTGTTGCAATCGAAGCATTTTTACGTAAGTTATGACGCATATGGGCGATGGAATGACCTTTGACCCCATTTCGCCCATTTTCAATAGGGTTCGTCCCCAGGTTGTCCCCTACCGCATACTAAAATTTCATCGAAATCGAACCATTTTACGCGAGTTATCGTGCGGAGAGACAAACAGAGCTGGAGCTTATATACACTTCTTCAACCTACGGTTGGAAAGCGTAAAAAATAGAAGTCTTGATCTGTCCGAAGGATGATTGGCAACTGGATACGGAAACTTGCTATTTTCCAAAAAGTTTTGGAACGTTTTACGGTTGCTACTGTTATTGTCTGATATAACAGAAGTAACTTTGTAGCCAATTCCTTCCAAATCTATAAAGCATTTTTTTATGTGCGCAAAAAGTACACCTGATAAGGTTGTTACAGGTAAAAATGACAGCACATCTTTATTTTTGGAAAACATAGAAGTTAAAGGGACTGCATGCACTGATTTCACTCATTTTTGTCCATGAAATGCAGAGCCAACGACTGTTCCATTTTTATATTCCAAGGACGGCTTAATGTGAATTTCATCGACTAATAGATTCACGAACCTTTTTTCGTCTAATAATGAAACCTTTTGTTTCAAATGGTTCAAACGTTCGTTATCAGTACTGCAGTAGTTTAAAAGCATAGAAGACACCTTTCTTAAATTTCGGGGATGCGGCAAACGAAGCATTCCAGTTCCTCAAATATAATAATAACAGGATGATGATTTCATTAATAATGTATAAGCGAATACAACGGTGTCAGAATCAGACTTATATTGGTTTGGAGATAAAAGACGTAGTTTAAGCTGTCCCAAAAGAAATTTAAAAAAAGTACTTTTCTTTTCATTATTACAATCATCTGAAAGAAGCATTGAATCAGTGACATTTTTTTTATATAGAACGTTTAACGACCGCCGTGAGCAACTCAATGGGCTATAATCAGTCACCCATCCCTAATTTAGGGTCACTGGTTCCAGGGAAGAGAGGGAGCCAGGGCCGTAAGACAAACACAACATCCATGCCTCACCGGGATTCGAACCCGGACCTCTTTTGGACGAATGATCAGATGCATCGCTTAGACCACTGCGTCACCAAGGCGGCGCAACATTTTCGAGAGCATTTTTTTCTTTTTTGATTGAAGGTTAAACGACCACCGTGAGCAACTCAACCTGCTATTATAATCAGTCGACCATCTCTAATTTAGGGACACTGGTTTCAGGGAAGGGAGAGAACTAGCAACGTAAGGCAAACACAATATCCATCCCTCACTAGGATTCGAACCCGGACCCATCTCGGACGAATGACCGGAAGCCATCACTTAGACCACTGCGCCGAGTGTGCTTATAACCAAATTCAAAAATGCATTTTGGTCCTTGTTTTCAAGCAGATTCTTTAAAACAGCCATCAAATGTTGAACTTCAAACCAAGTTGTTACTGCTGTAATACTACAAGAAAAGTTGGTAAGGTTCTTCTTGAATAATTTCAACCGCTTAAGAATACATCGTAACTAAGATCTCGGTTAATCAACAAATGATTTTTTTATCGTTGGAGGTTTAAATTGAAAATCCATCAGGCAAAATGTAACATATTCTTCAGAATACAGATAACGCCATCCAGGTGGCAAATATTAATGGTTGTCAGCAAATCTTTTAATATCTTCAAAATTATTAATTTTGAATTGTCTCAACAAAATTTCCACGTCTCTTTCAAAAACATCTTCATTTCTTGTTTCTAAATTTCCCGACCGTTTGTTTGGATTTTTTTATCACTCTTTGGGTCATTTTTCGCTTAAGTATGAAGATACATTATGAAATATTGTTGGATATGCATTAGATGTCAACTCCGATCTTACATTTGTATTGCCTACTGTGTCTTCACGACGAATTATGAATTTGCTTTCAAAATGACGTTCGCATACAACAGCAAATGTGGAAAGGGCAAACTTTTTTCTGCTGCTCCTGATTCTTAGGAAATTTAAAAACTAATGTGTAGCCTTCAGTGCGATAATTACTACGTACTACGACAGCCAGGAACACAGCATTTGAAAACCATCGTTAAAACTGTTAGAAATTTCCAAATAAATAAAATTTATATTAACAGTTTTGCCTTCTTTACAACGCAGTAAGCCACTCACGAGCTGCACGGAGGTCTACTGTGCATCGAGAAAAACGTAGATCGAACCTACCATTCAGCAAACTAAAAACTATTTATTCATTAACTTAAATAGATGTGAACAAACACTTGAATATCGATAAAACCGCATCTTCACAAATATATATATATATATACTGTATATATCTTATCACAGTATTAACGCTCATAACACCCACACTTCCGACATAATGCTTTTCGACAAGAAACTAACTGCGCAATAACTTACTGACGTCAGCAGAACGGTATCCAGGCAACGCTCGCTACCGTTAACAAAATAAAAACAGCGATCACGGCCTGCGATTCGGTTAAGCTGGGAAAATATTTTGGGCCTTCTAATCTCCCGCGTAGTCTCGTGAGCCCAGGCTTTCTACGTGGGGAGGGCGCTACCTAAGCACATATCCTTGAAAGTACAGAATATTAAAAATAGAGAAAATAGAGAATACTAAAAATATAAAAAATAGAGAATAGTAAAAATAGAGGAAATAGAGAACACTAAAAAGATATATATTAAATAGTAAAAATATAAAGAACAGTGAATATTAAAAATATAAAGAACAGTGAATATTAAAAATATAGAAAATAGGGAATGCTAAAAACATAGAAAATACGAAATACTTAAAATGTAAAAAATAGAGAATACTAAAAATACAGAAAATAGAGTATAGTAAAATTACACAGTCGAGTCACATTATTGTGACCACCTTCTACTTTTGACGTCAACAGCGCGTAGTTAATGAAAGAAGGCACGTGTCGTGAGCTGGCTTGGAGGGTATATAAAGTGTGCTGTAGGCATTCTGAAAACGTATCCCTCGTTGATGCCGTGGATAAAAGGAGCGATTTATCAGATTTACAAAAAGGGATGATTTTCAGCTTTCAGGCCAAGGGTGACAGCATCTCTGAAATAGCGCAGTTTGTGAACTGTTGGCGTGCTGCTGAGGTAAAAGTGTATCGTGATTGGAGAAATGACACCATTGCGAATAAGCGACGTGGAAACTGCGGAACACCACGTGCCAGTGATGTGAGAGATGAGCGTCGGCTTCGAAGGTGCGTGAGGGCAGATCGACACGCTACAGTGGAGCAACTCACTGGCCGAATCAACCAGGGGACTACAGAAAGTGAGTCTAAAACGACAGTTCAGCGTACCCTGCTGCGTGTGGAGCTCCGATGCAGACTGGTGGTCACTCACCTATGCTAACGAACGGGCATAGGCAGAAAAGGCTTACATTCGCACGGAAGTAAAATTATTGATCTGAGGACGCCAACCGTTATTGTAACACCTGGAAAATTGGAGGATGCTTGAAATCTCAATTACTGCTATGGCGTTCCTTGTTGGATCTCCAGATGAAGATATATCCAGCAAATTGAGAACAACACAAATTAATTTTGCTACTATTATTTATTACAATAGAGTATTGTATGTATTCCTGCATTATATTTTCTTTCTTTCACAATACTTACCACGTTGTTTGAATAATTGAAACCACGTGGCGCTGTATCATATATTATACCTTGTGTTTATATCACGTCACGTAACATATTCTATTTAAACGTATTCCCTTTCTTCTTCTGTTTATGTATCTGACGATGGGTTCTAGGAAAGCCGGAAAGTTCTTATACCTCAAACTATATACAATAAAATCTTTAAATTCATCCGATGAATTTGAATTTGTATTGTGTGTGACTCTTCTGGTCAGGATCGTGCAACGGAGGCAACTAACTCGATTATTGTTTGATTATTTCTGCACAAATTTGAATCTCCTAATTGTATTATTTTTCGAAATTATTCACTTCCAATACTACGTACCTTCTACTCCGTACCTCTCTGGCGCCCAAAACCATTAATGTACAAGATATTTGAGTCAGATAAAATGCAGAACGCCCGATTGTGTGACGTATATCTTAAATTAACTTTCATTTTTAGTTCCTTTTCCTTTGTAAATTTGAGCTTGTTCTCCGTTATACTTCCAAACTTAACGTGACATCTTCTCTCTCACGAGAATACTGTTGGCAACACATTTGAGGTCAGAGAGAAAGTGACGTATGAATGTGATAAGAACGATAGATAAAAAGGACGATACGACAGTTGCTCATGTGGATGTGTGTGTGTAGACGTTCGATTGTTAAGTTAAATGTGAAATTAACAACTCAAGGTACTTAGAAAGAGGAGAGGTAGGTCCAATCGCCTTTGTTTCCGTGCCGCCGGCGAGCTGTCACCCTACGAGCTGGACTGTGACGTCACAGTGGCCATAAACGATCTCTTGAGCATTCGGAGCTTGTGCTGTAGTGTCGATTACTCGCTGCACTTCTTTGTCAATTTTAGACCTGCTTTGTAGTTTCATTCATTTTTTTTTCTTCATTTGTTTTCTGTGTACAACTATCTCGAAAATACCCGGATACGCTGTTGCACTTTGTCGTAATAACAGTTCAAAGAAAAGGAAGTTAGATGTTACATACCATGGTTTCCCATCGGATAGAGATTTCGTGAAGCAATGGGTAGCGAAATGCTGTCAAAAGGATGTATTCGATGCAAAGAAAGCTCGAATGTGTTCAGAACACTTGATGTCTCGAAGTAAGAGCGAAATCTTAGAAATTAATTGCTGAACTTGCCTCCCAGAAAAAAATTGAAAAAAATGCCGTGCCTACAAAAAATATGCCTTAGCAGATGGAGGAGCAAACTTCTGTTCGAAGTGAACGGCTTAAGATCGGAGAGGTCAGAAAAAAATGCATTAAGTCGAATTGAAAGTATATCTCCAATTAAACGTCAAATCACAGGTCACAATGAAAGAGACATCATTACTAACCAACATTTATCATACCGTTAACGTTATGTGAGAAGTGCGAATGTATGAACAAACCTATAATGCAACTGAAGAGTGAAAATAATTTCACTACGGGAAGAATTATCAAACGTAAGAAAACAGTTGGTAATGGTAAAACAATGCTTTTGCCTCGAGAAAAGAAGCCTGGAAACGGAAATTAATGTTATGAAACGCAAATGCAAGAATAGAAATTTGCTCAGCAACAGTGAAAGTTGGCCAGCTATCATAAATTTGCTTGACCATTGTTTGACTGAAGTACAAATTCATACTCTTGTGTCAAAAAAGAGACCAGCAAAATGGAATGAAGAAGATATAATCAGTCAAGCACTCGTTTTGCATGCTATTTCTCGAAAAGCATATCTTTTCATCAAAAATAAAATGCACATACTGCTTCCAAGCATTTCCTCTCTGAAACGGTGGTGTGGTAAATTTCTGTTGCCGATGGTTTAATTGAGTCCGTTTTAAAGGTGATGAAAATGAATGCTATACACATAACCGAATTCGACAAAGTTACAGTTTCATCTTTTGGTGAAATGAGCGTTGATTGCCGATATTGTTATGATGCTGCTGCAGATGAAATTTTAGGACTGCATAGAAACGTTTTAGTAGTTATGCTGAGAGGCTTCTGGAAAGCTTGGAAACAACCATATACTGTATTATTCCTTTGATAAGCAGATGGATCAAAAGCTGTTAACTGACATAATTCGAGCCGTTGAGCAATTGGGTTATTTAGTGCTGATCTGGGGGGATATCAAGGTTTGGAGGCAGCTTGGAATAACCCCAATATTGTATTCTTTTCCAAATCCAGTAGACGAAAATCGAAAAATATGGATGTTTGCCGATGTGCCCCATCTAATTAAACTTCTCTCATATATTTGATCGCGGAACACGCTATAGTGTGGAACTATCACTCGCCAGATATTTGACCTTTTGCTGGAACGTAATAACTCAGAATTAAAGGTGTTTCATAAAATAAAATGGATCCACACAAATGTAAGAGGCCCCATGAGACAGAGAATTAGTTTTAGCGCCCCTGATGCAATCTAACAATTAATGTAAGCAAAGCTGTAGTGTTTTTTTTTTCCTGAAAGAAAACAAATTGCTAATTTTATAAAATTAGTAAATGACTGGTTCGACGTAATAAAATGTAGATTTCCCAGCTCCAAAGAGCCATTGCAGTGTGCTTTTGAAAAAAAAAAGATATTCAGCAAAAAAGCATCGAACAGTATTCTTGTCATATTCCCGTTTTTTCCCAGTATATATATATATATATATATATATATATATATATATATATATCCTGGTTATACCAAGCATGCACCTCTCCATGCTTCTTTGAGTTGTCTGCAGCCTTTGTATGTCTCTTTTAGTTAAGGTCCACGTCTCTGCACCATACGTAAGCACTGGAAGGATGCATTGATCAAACACTTTTCTTTTAAGACATAATGGCATATTGCTCTTGAAAATTATGCTGTTTCTTCCAAAAGCTCTCCAGGCAAGTTTTGTACGCCGATTAATTTCTTCATCAATGTGACCCTCACTTGATATCTGCTGTCCAAGATAAACATACGTGTCTGTTATCTCCAGTTTTTCTCCATCAATCGATAAATCTTCATTTCTTGTAAAAGCATTGAACATCACTTTTGTCTTCTGAAAGTTCATTTTTAATCCCACTTCTTTACTCTTGTAAGCAAGTTCCTGGATCATACTCTGCAGCTCTGATGGGGTAGTTGCAAAAATGACTATGTCATCAGCAAAACGAAGGTGGGTTAGATAATCTCCATTAATCTTTATCCCTTTGTTTTCCCAGTTCAGTGATTGAAAGACATTTTCCAATGTGGCATTAAAGAGCTTCGGAGATATGGTGTCACCTTGTCTCACTCCCTTTCCAATTTTTATGTGTGTTGTATTTTCAAACAGCCTAATCTTTGCACTTGCATTTTCATAGATGTTATTAATAATATTAATGTATGCATCTTCAATACCGCAGGATTTCAGAGCCGTGGTAACTGCTGATGGTTTCACCGAATCAAAGGCTTTTTCATAATCGATAAAAGCCATGCACAATGGAAGTTCATATTCCCTCGCTCTTTCAATTAGTTCTCTCAGTACGTGGATATGATCTATTGTGCTGTAGCCACTCCTGAATCCAGCTTGTTCTCTCGGTTGAGCCATGTCCAGTGTTACCTTCAAGCGGTGTGAAAGAACTTTAGTGAAGATTTTATAAACCACTGATAGGAGGCTGATAGGTCTGTAGTTCCTGAGATCCTCAATGTCACCTTTTTTATGTAGCAGGATCATTGTAGCATTGTTCCAATCCTCAGGAATCTTCCCTTCATTAAGGCATCGAGTGAAAATTTGGGCGAGTACTGTTTCAATTTCTCCACTTGCTTCTTGTATGATGTCTATAGTAATTCCATCTTCTCCTGGAGCTTTCCCCCGCTTCATGTTCTTGATTGCATGAGCAACTTCTGCTGGGAGGACTGGAAGAACTCTGGTACCTTTCATGATGTCTGGAGTACATGTATCATCCCTTTCGTATAATTTGGAGTAGAAATCTTTCACTCTTGTCAAAATTTCGCCTCTATTTCTTGTTATAGAACCATCTTCTTTTCTCAGAGCCATAATCTGTTTTCTTCCCTTACTGAGATGTCCCTTTGCTATCTTTAGGCTTTGGTTGTTTTCAATTGCTTTCCTCACTAGCTCACAGTTGAATTTCCTTACGTCTTCAGTGATACTTTTTCGTGCTGTCTTGCATAGCTCTATATATTCCACTTTGGAAGTCACATCTTCTTTAGTTGTCCTCATCTCTTCTTTTTTGCATCAACATTTTGGTTTTTCCTGATAATTTGTTTACATGCAACTTGTTCTTAGACCCAGCTAATTTTGTTGCTGTTTCCATAAGAGCTTTGGTTACTTTTCTGTTAACTTCCGAAATATCCACTTCTTCCGATGTTAGGCCTTCTAAAGCAGAGAATCTGTTCTTCAGTTCCAACTTGAAAGTATTATGGTGTTTTTTAAGGTTGGTTATGTCAATACGTTTTGTTTGTCTTATGAGCTTGCCACGTTCCAGTTTAGTGTTGAGGTGCATCTTACATCTCACCAATCTATGGTCACTACCTGTGTTGAACTTGTTCAGCACACTGCAGTCTTCGATGACGAATTTTTTGTTACACATAATAAAATCAATTTCACTTGTCGTCCCATTCGGATGTCTCCATGTCCATTTCCTGTGTGGCTTTTTCTTGAAGAAGGAGTTCAAGATGAAAAACCCTTCTGCCTCTGCAAACTCAACGAGAGAACTCGTGGATCCGAAAAATGACGAGAGTGGAAGACATCATGATCAGAGTTAAATCCCTGAAATGGCAATGGGCTGGACATACTGCCAGAAGGACAGACCATAGATGGACAGCCGAAATTTTAGATTGGATTCCAAGGGACAGGAAAAGACCCAGAAAAAGACCACATGGGAGATGGGTGGATGAAATTCGTAAATATGCGGGAGTGACATGGAGGAGACTGGCACAAGACAGACCGTTGTGGAGGAAACTTGGGGAGACCTTCGTCCAGCAGTGGATTGATAATGGTTGACAATGATGATGATGATGATATATATATATATATTATTCTATTTTGAAAAAAAGTTGGAAGTTTGTACAATTTTTACTTAAAAATTATTTACTCAAAACTAGCTCTGTTATTTCGATTGAAAATTCACAGAGCACACACTTTCTTGGTATGGCTCCGTGCGCGCTACAGCTTCGCTTATGGCCATCGTGACGTCACAGCGCAGCGAAGAGAAACGGAAAGACGGCGCGGTTACGATGGACCTACCTCTCCTCCTTCTAAGTACCTTGTTAACAACTGTAGTGCCATATTGTGGAGTTCCGCTGAATTAGTGCTGGTGCAATAAAAAAGGTTATTGTAAGTCTGACTTCTGTTCATGTTTCGTCTGGCCGTAAAAGCTTAATTAGTAACTATTGTATCGTATTCTTATTTATGGTTTTCGACATAGCGTAACACCAATCTTGCTCACGAAAAAGACATTACGTTATAATTGTTCTAATGAAACGCCGAAGCAACGTGCATTGTAATGCAAGCCCAATTTTTAGCAATCGGATTTTATTATGCTCTCTTCTCTACCACTTTTTCCCTCCCGGTTGCCTTTATCAGCTGAATTTCGGAATTCTCGCTCCGGTGGAAGAGGGGGTAGGGGTTGGAAATAGAAGGGGAAAAAAGCAAAACAGCTTCGTCTGACACACTTTATAAAGCTTCCCTTCAAGGATCTGTCAATGTTTTAAGGTTTTTATTGATTTTTTCCTTCTCATTTTTTCATGAGAGTGATCTTATAAGATGTAATTGAATCTCGAGCTTGTGGTTTATCTAAGTACTTACAGTCCTTCGCAGAATGAGTGGCACAGATGGGCTTCATTGGACAGCACGTTGCTTTTCGGGCACGTTTCTGCAGGAAAGCAAAGATCCACATGCGGTTTCGATCGCACGTATTGCCCACTGCCCGATGTCTGCGGTTTACAATCAGCGATTACGTGAACTCAGTGGCCTGCGCTCTCGCCTTTCCTAAACGAGGCATCTCCTTCCCTCTCCAAGTTAGGGAGGGATTCTGTTTAGTGCATTTAAATGCCAAGTCGTCTCTTAAGAGCTCTAAATTAGCGCCCGTTTCTCCCTTGGAGATTTAGATGCTCACGAGAAACTCAAATACCTGGCTCTTCCCTTCAATGCATAACCGTAATCAATTTTCAAGGTTTCACTTCAAATCTGAACTGTTACATAGCCGAGCAACAGTATCGTTAGCTACAATTATGCATATTCAGAATAACTCTGTCTGGGACATATGTATTATGCATATGAGGAGAGTAGTATGAAAGTACCGGTTCTTGTCATACGGAAAACAAAGTTTGACCACCTGAGTTGAGCAAGATTATCAAAAATGTAAGTGAAGTTTTGCGATTTTTGTCGACTTCATACAATTTCAATATCAATGTTTCAATTGATACTTCGGGTACTGAATACATTTTGAACATCATTCAATCAAAAAATTCTGAACACCGCCGTATATTTTGTGACATCAAATCATGTAGTAATTAAAGGCATGATCATGAATGGAATACGGGATTATACCATACAATACAAATTCTGAAGATAACAATCCGTTTTTTGGTGTAAATATGAAAGGGATGGTAAGTCAGATAATATCCGGGCGCTATCTGGGAGACGCGGATTCGATTCCCGCTCCAGGACGACGAAATTTTCAAGTTTTCGGATATTATCTGACTTGCCATCCTTGTCATATTTACACCAAAAAACGGATTGTCATCTTCAAAATTTGTAAAGGCATGATATTGCACTATTGTTTTTTAAATATACTTTTTATATGAAAGTTCTATTACCGTACATATCCAGCTAAAGCTAAAAACTATCCCTAAAGCTAAAAAAAATCATAAAATTTTGATTTTCTTGTTGTTCATATTTATAGATATTTTGCATTATTGTCCGCTTTATGATTATACTCCATCACTGTCCGCAGTTGCTGAAAATAAAGAGACAGCAAACAAAACTGCTTGTAGAAATTTTAAAGAAATTTTGTTCACGAAAAACTTTCCTTCATACCTTATGAAAAACCAAACTTTGTTGTTGTTTACTTAACGGACACGCTGTGTACATACAAATACTTTGTTCGGTGCCTTAAATCTATGTCTGTTTTGAATTTTGTGTTAATTTTTTATTCTATTTTAATTATATAAACTAGGTTAACACATTCTTTATGATTTCATATTTTCAATATATGAGAAAAAAAAATCCTACCTTTGAAATGCTAGGCAGAAAATCCGAATTGTTAAATACTCAATGCCCCTATTACGCGTTCTTTATTTACAAACATGGCTCTTTTGAAAGCAGTTTGTCCATTAGTTGATTTAGTAATAGTGCTGAGTAAAATATTCACTAATCATTGCTTCTTTCAAATTTCTTGAATTCGGAGAAATTAGCGAACTGTGAACGTTATTAAGTAAATTTTTAGTTCCCGCTATTTTATGGCTGCGAAAAAATGCTCTCTACATTCTCTTAAAGTTGTAAATACCTGGTTATGTATAAATGAATCAAATAACCGTATATTTTTGATAATCTAAAATTCAAAATTTAAGGTGCAATCGCAAAAAGGGTATAACCGAATTACGTGTAACCTACTAAAAAAGCGATAGGAACTAGAGTAAAATATCGGGACTAGTTCAAAATTACGTGTAAAAGTGAAAAAAAACGAGGTTCCACAGTACTTCGATTTCCGTAGTTCTTTTTCTGTTTTCAGCATGATTCGTGACAGGCTATATGCTGAAAAACCACACAGCTGCCCGCATTACATAAATGATTCACTACAACGCGTAAGACGGAAGGAAAGTCAGGTGTGGTTCATATATCAGGCAGGCCAGCTTTTTGAACATGAGGTAGCGCTTGTTTGAGATTCGGAATGGGCAAAACGAAGGATCTGAGTGACTTTGAACGTGGCGTGCTGGTTGGCGCTGGACTTGACGGTTCAGCATCTCCTAAATGCTCGTCCTTCTGGATTTTTCCCGCACAGTCGTTGCAAGGGTTCAACGACACGAAAAAAACTTCCAGCTATCTTATGCACGTAAAAAACCGGCGGTGGGTTAGAGGAGTCAAAGCTAACTGGAAAGACTCATACAAGCGAACAGGCGGGCCACAAACCGGGACGTCACTAAACAGTTCAACATTTATGCCCCAAGAGTCACCTGCGCTCCGTAACGGACCATGTCGCTGATGAGCTACAACAGCCGCTCAATGGATAAAACATTGGAGATCCCTACCTAATGTCGTGCTGGTCCCCCTCTAGCGCGATTGACAGCCTGTACACGCAAAGTCATCGACTCTACCAGATGCCGGAGGGCTTCTGGAGGTAATGCCAGCCATGCCTGTTGCACCATTGTCCACAACTCCATCCGAGAAGTCTGTCCAGGATCCACGACATCACAGAGAGCTCCCATAGGGTTGAAATCCGAGGTTCTTGGGATCATTGGATGGCTTCAAACTCATATTAGTGTTCTTTGAGCCACGTCTGGGTGGTTGCGGTCAGGTGGGGCTGCGCATTGTCCTGTGAAACAGACCATCGGCCGCAAGATGGCCACGAAAGTGCGTAGGTGATCAGCCAGCACGTGCTGGTAGCGCGCAGCGGTATAGGACCTAAAGGACTTCATGTGTTTCATGAGACGGCTCTCCAAACTATCACAGAGCCAACGCGGCCTTCAATAGACCCGACCTTGCACGGCGGGGACATGGCCTCATGCTGACGACGCCACACCTGCACCCTGCCGGCAGCTCGGTACAGCTGGAAACGGGATTCATCTGACCACACGACGCGGCGCCAGAAGCCCAGTTTTCATGTTCCCGTCATCAGGCGAAGCGTAATTTCGGATGACGAGCAGTCAACAGTGGCACACGAGAATGGCATCGGATGCTGTAGCACAGAGTAAGCAGCGTGCACCGTATCGTTCGCTTGCTTACGCTGCTTGGGCGTCCGACATTTAACCTGGATGTGATTTGCGCTGCCGTTGCCAAGCGGTAGATCTGCGCGAGCCTGGATAGCTTACGTCGGCACAGGTGTTCAATTAGGTTTGGATTGCCACCGCTTGATCTTGGGCGCTGGTACGTCCGTCGATGGTGTACTCTCTGTACACCCCTGATAGGGTTATCCTCGGAAACCCTAGGGTTCTTACCACTTAGGCGATAGAATGGCCCATCTGTCTTGCGCCGACAATGCGTCCACGATCAAACTAGCTCAGATCACCCTGTTTACCCATGTTCGTCGATCGCGATCCACTTTTGGAAAGCCCTGCTGTGGCGCAGGTGAAGTTCACAAAGCAGTATATATATATATATATATATATATATATATATATATATATTGTACAACCCGAGAACCGGCTATCGGTTATTAGTATTCTGAGTCAGAATGAGAAAAGCTGCCGATTTATCTGAGTTTGATAAGGGACAAATTGTGATGACACGGCGCCTCGGAACTAAGATCTCGGAAACAGCGCGGATTGTTCACGTGCCGCTCTAGTGAGTACGTATCAAACGTGGTGCACAGGTGGCCAAACGACGAATCGTCGTCCAGCCGTGGGTCGTCCGCAGCTCACTGACATCAGAGGAGAGCGGAGACTGTCGCGCATTGTTCACAGCAACCGCAGCGCCACAGTGCGACGAATCATCCGCAGCTACAACAGTGGTGATCAGGGCAATGTGTCACAGCACACAGTTCATCGCAGCCTTCTGCGCATGGGCATGCGTAGCTGAAGACCCATCCGGGTCCCCGTGCTCACTGCACGTCATCGACAACAACGCATGAAATGGGCCCAAGATCATCGAGATTGGACCGTGGATAATTGGAAGAAAGTGATATGGTCTGACGAATCAAGATTACTGGTGCTATCACTTAGATGGCCGAGCGCGGATATGCAGCTTGCTAACGGAGGCTAAGGCACCTGGATGCACTGTTGGGAGGAAAACAGGCCGGAGGCGACGGTGTTATGCTGTAGGCGATGTTTTTTTTTACACTTTAGGCCCAATTATCCCAACAGCACAATCCCTGACAGCTCTCAGGTATCTGAACATTGTTGCTGACCAAGTTCACCCATTGATGGCAACTGTGTTCCCTGCTGGTGATGGCTATTACCAACAGGATAATGCGCTACTGCCAGAATCGTGAAGGAGTGGTTCGAGGAACATGCTGGTGACTTTCTGTGGCCTCCAAATTCACCTGACATGAACCCAATCGAACATTTCTGCATCGACTTGAAAAAGCGGGTTCGCGCTAAATCACCACCACCCCGAAATGTAGGGAAACTGGAAGACCTGCTGTTGGCATTATGGTACCAGATACCCGAGGATACCTTTCACCACCTCACCGAATCGATGCCTCGCCGAGTGCCCGCGGTCTTGCGGAACTAAAGGATGTCCTACAACTTATTAGGTAGGCTGTCACAATGTAGTGGCTCATCGGTGTATTGATCCTTTTAAAAACGCAGTATAAATATATACAAAAGTTGCATAGAAAGCGTATTTAGTGTGCGTATGCTGTCTAAATAGTAATAGTTTTCGGGTGATCAGTAAGTAGTAGTTGTTAAAGTAGTTTTCGGATGATCAGTGTTCGCGTAATATATGTTATTTTTTATGAAGTACATTTTTCTGTCAAAAAAAAAAAGTGGACATTACATCCTGGAATTAGGCGGTATACTTCGTGTTTTTGTTTTCCAAGGACGTAGTAACAAATGGAGTGTCAATGAGTTATCTGCGGCACTGGGAATTTATTTCTCGAGAAAAGGAATTGCTATATGCACTGTAAAACATTTTCTGAAATTAACGGACAACTTTCCGTCATTTCTTTCGTGAATGAACGAAACATATTTCTGATACAACCTTTTCCGTGAAGGGACGGAAAGAAACATGAATTTAACTAATTTTTCGTACTACAGGAGACCTATGAATTTTCAGAAACCTTTCCGCAATTCCTTTCTTATATTGACGGTAAATTGCCATTTCTAAGATGTGTTAATGGGAAATTCTGAATTTTCAGAAGCCTTTCCGCAATTCCTTTCTTATATTGACGGTAAATTGCCGTTTCTAAGATGTGTTAATGGGAAAATTCTGAATTTTCAGAAACCTTTCCGCAATTCCTTTCTTATATTGACGGTAAATTGCCGTTTCTAAGATGTGTTAATGGAAAATTCTGAATTTTCAGAAACCTTTCCGCAATTCCTTTCTTATATTGACGGTAAATTGCCGTTTCTAAGATGTGTTAATGGAAAATTCTGAATTTTCAGAAACCTTTCCGCAATTCCTTTCTTATATTGACGGTAAATTGCCGTTTCTAAGATGTGTTAATGGAAAATTCTGAGTTTTCAGAAACCTTTCCGCAATTCCTTTCATATATTGACGGTAAATTGCCGTTTCTAAGATGTGTTAATGGAAAATTCTGAATTTTCAGAAACCTTTCCGCAGTTCCTTTCGTATATTAACGGAAAATCTCCGTTCTCACTTTTTTCCATATTCGTATCATGAGAAATTACCGGTAATAGGAGCGATTCGGATAATAATTGAGGTTTGACAAACTTTAAATTAAAATCGTCTGTCGAACTTTGAAGTTCCGTTGCGAGATCAGATATTGTGGATAGATAGCATATCGCATGGGTTTTGTTTATTGTTGCACACATTCTTCTCCTTCCCCTATTTGGTGCACAAGCTACTTATTATACCCTGAGTAGCCACTTTATTATGACCACCTGACAGTTTTAAGCAAATGAGCTATGGCTGCACGCTGTTGCCGCCACAGGGCGAGGCTAGTATAAAAAGGGAAAGCTTAGTGCTTGCGACAGTAATAGAAGTGATTTTTAGGTGACGAGATGGTAAAAAATGCAATTCAACGTTGGATGATTGTAGGAGCTCGGTGCCATGGAGCGAGTATCACCGAAACCGCCGCATTCGTGAAATGTTCCAGAGCAGTTGTTGTTAAAGTGTTTCAAGACTGGACTGTCAGCCAAAACACTGGGTCTCTACGTGCAACGTGTGGTCGTCATCGACTAGTGACTGCTCGGGCGGAACGGAGAGTGTCCAGACTGGTAACAGACAACAGAAGGGCAAAAGTGCAGCAAATTACATACCATGTTAATCAAGGATCCCCTCAAAGGATCTCTGCACGCACTGTTCTCCGTACACTGCATCGGATGGGATATGGCAGTCGAAGGCCTGTTCGAACACCTTTGCTGTCTGCAATTAACAAGAGAAAACGTTCCCAGTTCGCACAGGAGCACAAGGATTGGACAGTCAGTAATTGGAAACAAATTATGTGGTCCGATGAATCACGTTTTCAGTTCCAAATGCATTGATACAACCCTTCAAGCTGGTGGAGGCAACGTTATGGTTTGGGGAATGTTTTCCTGGTATGCTTTGGGCCCTTTAATTCGTGTTGATCAACGTCTGACTGGCACATCATATCTAAACATCGTTGCGGACCAAGTGCATCCTGTCATGTGGATGGTTTATCCCAATGGCTACTTTCAACAAGATAATGCGTCCTGCCATAGTGCTCGCATTGTACAGGATTGGTTTCAGGAACATGCCGGTGAGTTTACTTTGCTTAGGTGGCCCCCACAATCTCCAGATCTCAACCCCATTGAGAATTTGTGGGATTAAATTGAACGAGCCATCAGACAGCTGAATCCACAGCCCTGCAATCTCACACTCCTGGAAAGTGCTATTCATTAAGCATGGTCTCAGATTCCACAAACCACCTATCAACATCTCGTGGAGTCCATGCCACGAAGAATTGACGCAGTATTAAAGGCAAAAGGTGGCCCAACGAAGTACTGAGGGGGTGGTTATAATAAAGTGGCCACTCAGTGTATATTGTGTTACTGTAAAAAACCGGATACTTATTGTACAGATGATTATACGATGTCTGTGTATCAGCCTTTGGACAACTTAAGACAAAAGCTATTATAGCTGTCAAGAATACATTTTATATTTAGTTTTGTGTGTGTGTGTGTGTGTGTGTGTGTGAAATAATTTTTAAAGATAACTGAAAGTCATTGTCAGTTTAAAAAAATCAAGTTGCAAAGAATTTTGTTGCTTCGAAAAATCAGGAAGAAAAATGCTTAATTTGTGAAAAGTCCTCCTACAAAAAAAATATATTACAAACCTATTCAGAAAAACAATAACCTCCAACAGAAAATAAATATTCTCTTCATTTCATCTGTTTTCCAATGAAATGCTTGAAATCATGTGGAATGTAATTTCTGTAACGATATATGTATTATTTGCAGTCAAGATGTTTATTTCGCGAGGTCTCTCACTCATGGAAATAAACGTACATTTCGGAATTGTCAATCGGTAACGTACCGGTTATTGGAACATACTCTGATTATAGCCTCTATTTAAGTTTCCCTGTCTCTACAAACGAAAAAAATCAGTAAAATGTGCTTTAATTCTTTTACAAATTGATTTCAGTTAAAAATTATTCCAAACTTCTAAGAATTATTTCTCATTTTACGTCTGAAAAACAGTAAATAGTTCAACTCCTGGTAAATTTACCTCACTTTTATTTAAATTCTAGAATACAAGAGAGGTCTCAGTCGATAAATCGCTCCAACTGCTATTCATTCAAATCGGATGTATCTATTCAAATGGATTCCATTTCTAGTACGTCCCATTTAAATAGCAGTTCTAACGATTTACCTCAGATCTCTCACTGACTAAACAAAAAAGAATCTCAAATTTTCATGCGTTGTGACCCAGCAAAAGTTTTAAGAAATTTTACTAATTCTTAATGTCATCTATAACCACTTACCAGGCTGACTGATGCCAACGAGAACGTCAAGAACAAAGGATTTAGAATCTCCACACAAGTTTTCAGATCGAGTACAATCTTGGATATCCGTAAAAATGCAATATGAGTTTCGCCCCCTGGTGGGAAAACTATGAATTATCGGTAGAAGGAACTGCACAAAAATGGTTTTCTTTGTAAAAGTTACAGAAGGAGGGGGAAAGATTGTTTCAGTCTGATTTTTTCATGTTTTTTTTTTTTTGATGAATTCGTTGACATCAGCATTTACGTACCACAGCTTTGAAGTTATGTATCAGGAAAAACAAAAGAGCAAAGAACACACAGTTCAGGGTCTCCATTGCCAAAAGCTGTTTTGAAACGTGACTAATAGTTGCAGGTACACAGTCGTATCAGAATAACATGACCACCCCCGGAATCGCAGTGAACCCGCCCAGGCACGTCACAGAGTGCACGTGACAAGGTCGACCACACGGAGTTATTAGTGGCCGGCCAGGACAGATGAGCCATAGTGCGTGACGTGAGCACAATGGGCAGAGGAAGTGATTTGACATATGCTCAAAATGAAATTATCATCGGCTACCGCGGCAAGGGTGAAAGCATCTCAGAAGCAGCAGACTTCGTGGGCTCTTCGTGAGGTGCTGTAGTAAGGGTGTACCAAGAATGGACCGCTGGCACTCCGAGTACATCCCGAGGTCATAACTGTGGAGTCCCAAAGGCCATTGACCCCAGAGCAGAACGTCGCCTCCGTCGACTGGTAGAGGGCAATCGACGCACAGAAGTGCAGCAATTGACCACGCAAATGAACGTTGGGGCACCTAGATAACTGTCTCCGATAACAGTAGGGCGAACCCTGTTACGCATGGGTCTCTGGAGTCGACGCTGCTTCAAGTCGTCCATGTTAACCCTGATCCATCGGCAACGATACGTGCAGTTCGCATGGGACTACCGTCAGTGGACAGCGGAAGAGTGGGAAAAGTTTGCCTTCTCCGACAAATCGAGGTTTCTACCCCCACAGAAGTGACGGGCGGTGGCGGATACGGCGTCAGACACACGAGAATCTACACCGGGACACGCTTGTCGTTCAGGTACAGGCCGGCGGTGGCACTGTGCATGTCTGGGGAATGTTTTCCTGGTATGACCTGGGACCGCTCTGGTTCCACTGAATGGATCCCTGAACGCCAATGGCTACCTGTCCATCCTCGCTGACCACATGCATCCCTTCATGTTGTAAGTTTACCTTGTTGGTAATGGTGTCTACCAACAGGGCAATGCTCCCTGCCATGTCGCTAAAGGGGTGCGTGACTGTTCATGTAACATGACAGCGATGTCGCTAAAGTAGTGCGTGGCTGTTCAAGTAACACGACAGCGATGTCGCTAAAGGGGTGCGTGACTGTTCAAGTAACACGACAGCAATGTCGCTAAAGAGGTGCGTGACTGTTCAAGTAACACGACAGCGATGTCACTAAAGGGGTGTGTGACTGTTCAAGGAACACGACAGCCATGTTCCCATTGTTCTCCCATGGCCGGCGAAATCGCCAGACCTCAATCCCATAGAGGACTTGTGGGACGACTATTTGGATCGACAGGCCCGACGTGCTGACCCACTAACAAGTTATCTCTGGGACCTTCGTGCTCTGCTGCAATCTGAATGATCACGTGAGCCTTGGGCAACCTACCAGGGCCTCACTGCGTCCATGCCACGCCTTTCTCGCCGCTGTCATCCTGACCAAGAGTGGTTATTCCCATTATTAGGTAGGTGGTCATATTATTTTGATACGACCGTGTATATGGTGCTCAGAGGCTGACCGATGGACGTTATGATAACATAAGCACGTCCTTTCTTTTTTCCAAAAGAGAGGCGTCAAAGTAAGTGGTGATATCACCAACGATCCATCTGCACCCTTGAACAAAATCTAGTTACTTTAGAATCTTATTCATTATTACACATTTACCAATGTTCCCTCTAAGCTGCGCGCGCGGCGGCGCAGCGACTTAACTTCTTTCGCGTTTTAGATTAAAATTTCCGAATCCCTAATTAATTTTCATAAATCTAAAATCAATCACCTGCAAAAATAGCAATAAATAAATAAAGTTTGGGCTTTCTAAAGTCCAAATAACACTTTTCTTAAATGACGTTCGCCTCCTTCTAAGTTCATCTCATTGTCCTCTTCATTCTCAAAGGCTTCTTGCAAAGTCGCTTCATGCGAGCAGAGAGTGAACGCGAGAATGCGCATTAAGTGATTTTCTCAAGCCGAGAAAGAGGTAGATATTGAGTCTCATAAATGGTCAACAATACGGGGTGATTCATAAAGAAGTATACAGTTTCCAGATGCTGTAAAACAGTAACAGTTGAAGACACGGACCACAACTGCGAACCGTTAGGTAGATGTACTCATATTGTTTCTGTTCCGCTACTGAGGGAAGTGACGTAGGCGATAGCGCGCGTGTCACGTGACTACTCAGTCAAAATGGCAGCGTCTGCAGTGGAGAATGCGTTTTTTGCTCTTGAATTGAGCAAAACGGAACTGTTGTGCAACGGCATTTTCGATCATGATTCGGAAAAGAACCTCCAACCAGAAAACCTATCTACGATTGGCATAAAAAATTTGAAACTACGGGCTGTTTGTGCAAACTTAAAAGTCCTGGACGACAGCGTGTATCGAAAAAAAGTCGTTGGTAGTGTTTGCACCGCCATTCAACGAAGCCCGCGAAAATCAACGCGGAGGGTGAGTCGTGAAGTGAAAATTTCACAGCCCACTGTCTGGAGAATTTTGAGAAAGAAACTGAAAATGATTCCATACAAAGTGCAGATGTTGCAAAATCTCACTGACCTTGACAAGACAAAGCGCTTTGAATTTTGTGCCGAAATGCAGCACCGTTTTGAAAATGACGATTTTGCTGATCACTTAGTTTTCACCGATGAAGCTACATTTCACGTGAGTGGTCAGGTAAACGAGCACAATGTTCGATTTTGGGGAACGGAGAATCGCAGATTTACAGTGCAACACGTGCGAGATTCCCCTAAGGTAAATGTGTTCTGTGCTGTGTCCAAAAAGTAAGTGTACGGCTCCTTCTTTTTTCACGAGAAAACTGTCACGGGAGGCTCTTTTCTGGATAGGTTAAGTCTTTGGTTGATGCCACAGTTGCAGGACGACAGTGACAACTTTATTCTCCAATTGGATGGTGCACCACCGCACAGGTTAGGCGTCGTGCGAGATTATCTCGATGAACATCTTCCTCACCGATGGATTGGACGAGCCGTGGACTACAACATGCCACTGACCCAATGGCCACCCAGAAGTCCTGACTTAACAACTTGTGACTTTTTCCTGTGGGGGTACGTAAAGGACAAGGTATTCGCCCCTCCCCTTCCTGTTGATCTAGCAGAGCTGAAACAGCGTATCACAGCCACTATCACTGCATTTGATTTAGATATATTTCCTCGCGTTTGGGCGGAAATCGATTACCGGCTTGATTTGTGTCGTGTGACTAAGGGTGCACACATAGAACATCTGTGACTGTCTCTAAAAAAACTTGAAACATTCCCCTACAATTCTGTTGCAGGTAACATAAAATATCTTACATTGTTCTTGTTTTATAGTGCGTTGAAACTGTATACTTTTTTATGAATCACCCTCTGAGTACTCTCAAAGATGGTGGTGTCCTAAATTCCCACGGTCAAGTTTTCGGTTTGGGGGGGGGGATTGAGGGGCAATTTATTCCTTGAAAGGACTGTCAGATGAGATCGTTTTTGCACTTGTTCTATTTGAACTAATTATTTTGCATTTAGGTGTTATTTTGTTTCATATTATCCTTGGTATTTTGATATGCAAAGAAACTGTGTATTATGCGTAAACATGTTTTTCCTAATTTCCAGTGTTTTTATTCCAGTAGTAACTTTGAGCTTCTCACTTTTTATAAAACTAGGAGCTGCGCCTCCAGGCTCGCTAAGCTCGTTTCCAGAGTAGCGCTGGGAACCCGATCTCCAAATATATCACATGAAATAAAAACTGGATAATTCATATAAATTTCAATTATTATTGCATGTCTAAGCAAATAATGCTTGTTATTCCGAAGTTTCAGAGTTTTTTACTGTCGTTAGTTTTTGAGAGGGTGGACTTTTGTCGTTTGAACTTATAGCACTTACTAAATTTACCACTAAGAAAAACAAAACCGGTCCAAAAAGCATTTCCATAAACCGTAAACCTTTATGTTAAACCGTTAAGGAGGTCGTCAAGTAATTTTGCTTCCTATACTTCCAATGGAAAAACTTTTGTACACATTTCCTTCACAATTAGTGTGTTCCCAAGGATGAAAATTTTGAACATCGATTAAAATAACTTCATATTATAACTTGGAATACTTAATATTTTCTAAAACATAACCGTAATTATATTAAAAATCAATAACTTTTCCTTTGGTGGTGTTGGAACCAGAAAAAAGATGGCGCGATCTGTACTTTGATGACGTCAGTAGACAAACAAATGTTGGATTGCTTAATTATGGTTATGTTTTAGAAAATATTAAGTATTCCAAATTACAAAATGAAGCTATTTTAATCGATGTTCAAATTTTCACCCTTGGAAACGAATTAATTGTGAAGAAAATGTGTACAGAAATTTTTCCATTGGAAGTATAGGAAGCAAAATTACTTGACGTCCACCTTAAACAACTGAGATAGCTTTACCAACAAAACATATGCAAAACAAATTCTCTGCGTCACCATGGCAGCAGGTAACGGGACCAGAATGTTCCTCTGTGATTAACGTGAAGACAGACAAGCCGTTCGTATCTTTCCTTTGCGTCTTTAAAAAATGCTTAAAAATCAGCAAATGACTTTTTCTAATTTTTTTTTTTTTTTTTTGTAAAAAAAGGGATGATAGTTGTAAGTTTATGTTGAAAAAATTGCAATGCGTTGTGATTTATAGTTTGCCATATATCCGTTTTTTTTAATGGATCCCATCGCGTAATAGAGAATTTTGTGAAATTTAAAAATTTATATTTTTCGTAAAATAAATCGAAATTCAAAAAAAGGGCTATGAGGTGCAAACATTCGGTCATGGCACTACATGCCTACAAAGTTTCGTGGTTATGTTGTTGTTAGTGTGTCCGGAACGCGACCTAATAGCACTTTTTTGCTTACCTTAAGTTTGAAATACAATAGATCTTGAAGTATCGCCAGAATCGAGAAACGCCGCCTCGGTGGCGCAGTGGTCTAAGGCGTTGGCCTCTGATCATTCGTCCGTAAGGGGTCCGGGTTCGAATCCCGGTCAGGCATGGATGTTGTGTTTGTCTTACGGCACTGGCTCTCTCCCTTCCCTGGAACCAGTGACCCTAAATTAGGGACGGGCGACTGCTTATAGCCCATTGAGTTGCTCACGGTGGTCGTTAAACCTCCAATCAAAAAAAAATAAAAAAAAAAAAAGAATCGAGAAACAGTTTATTTCAGCGTGTTCTCCAAACAATTCCCTACAAACGATGTAAATTTCATATTTTTGTGTTCAATACGTTTTGCGCTGCGTGCTAGGAAAGCAAGAGTGTCGCGAAATTTCTAAAACAGCGGCAGCAGCAGTAGCGGCGGCAGTTACTTGTTTTTAGAATAGGGAGATAAAAAAATTTATTAATGAAATGTTTTTAATATTTTTTTATTTAAAATCAGTTGCGAAAAGAACGGTGGTGAAAATATGGGGGGGGTTGGAAAAACTAAGGGTTCCAATCCAAGTTCCAACTTCTATTGCATTAGTAAAAGAAGCTGAGAAAATTATTTTTTTTTGCCCAAGTGGTTTTGATGCCTACCCAGCTCACTGGGTTGCGCGCACATTGCCCCTGGTCCTTAGAGGGAATATTGACATTCACCTGCTGTTGCTTTGTCAATCTAAAGTATCGGACAATCGGGCTTTTCCAATCGCAGTGCACAGTACTACATACAATCGGGAAAATTCTGTGCTAGGAAAATCTCCAATATCATTATAAGTCCAACAAGCCAGCTTTGATAACCATACAGTTGGATAACATTTCACACTTCCTATATGGAAAGATTTGCACCTCGAAACGATGCAAAATTTGTTAGAAACTTTGAATATGCTTACTTCTATTTAATTCAATTCAAAAAGAATTTTTCTAATCAAATGTTCTCTTGAAACAGAAACGTGAAAAAATGAAGACGTGCTTCCATCAGAAAAATAAAATATGAACATAAGCGCAGGTGCTAAAACAGGAAGACAGGCAAAGTAAAGTAAAAAAAAAAAAAAGAATTAGCAGAAAGCCATGAATCTTTTCTTCTGCTTCAGCCATTCTGGGAACGTCAAGACATGTTTATTTAGTAATATCGCCAACGCAATTTATCACGGAACTTCTCAAACAACTTGTAAGAGCAAACTTAGCAGTTTATGAAGGTAGCGAAAGCTTCTTTCTTAGCAACCGAAAATCAGGCAACAAACACTGTGTTCGAATTTGAATCACATCTTTACTAGTTCTCTTTTCTTTACGGAGGAGAAAAAACTGAACGCGACGATGAATTTGGTTCAGCCAATCGGCGGTTGCTACAGTAACTGCTTGCGTCATCTGTTGACATCACTAGGCACTATTTCGGTCAAGAACAAAAGGCTCACGACTTTTAAAAAAGTAGACAGGCTCACACGAAAACAGGGCGCACTTAAAACGTTGCCATCAACGGAATACATTTTACATTACGTATCATAGTTATTGAGAATGCTAACCGAAATCTAAAAAGAAACCTGCTTTTTTTTGAGGAAATCCCCATAAATTTTTTATTCCCAAAATGACAAATTATGTACTTGTAGTCTGAGTAGAATTTATTTTCCTTTTCTTCAACCCACGATAACTGGAGCTGCAGAAAATCCTCAAATGGTATTCAAAACCTTTATGGCGTACGATTCACATCAATTAGCATTATTCCCCAGGGTTTCAGAAAGAGACAGGGTCGAGTTTCTACACGAAACCTTTTCTCCAACAAGGGAACGAAATCTTTTCAGACGCTATTGTTTCAATATTGCATCACGCAGTAACGTATTTATCCACAGTAAAAAAATTTGAAAAGGCAAAAACGGCAGTTGTTTAACACACTGTTTCCATTATGTTTCTAGGAGTATGAAAACGTTTCTGCCGTTTTAAGGAGAAAGGAGAGAGGAACAATCAGGAAACCAGTTCACATTTATTCAACGAAATATTCGCCGTTAGAATCAATGACCTTTTGCCATTTTTCAGGCAACAAATGAATGCCCCTGTGATAGAAGGACTCGGGTTTTGAGCTGAAGAACGCAGTGACGAAATTTTCCACCTCTGGAACTGTGGTAAACCGCTGTTGGGCTAGGGCATGTTGCATAGAGCGAAACAGATGAAAGTCTGAGGGTGCAATGTCCGGGGAGTAACCCGGGTGCAGTAAAACCTCCATGGGTAACTGTTCAAGTGTTGATTTCGTGGTGGCACCGACATGTGGTCTGGCATTATCGTGTAACAGGATGACTGGGCGGCGTCCTTTACCAGTCCATGGGCGTTTGTGCTCGATTGCAGCGTTCAGTTTCATCAACTGATCGCTATATCGTTGTGCAGTGATTGTTTCGCCCGGTTTCAATAGTTTAAAGTACAGCACTCCATGCATATCCCACCACACACACAACAGCACCTTTTTTCTCCTTAGATATCCTGTGTTGCAGTAGATGTTGATGGCTGGCCTGGGTCGACAATTCAGGGTCGCTTGCGTACGGGGTTGTCGCAATAGACCCATGTTTCATCCCCGGTGACAACCTTCCACAAGACATTCTGCCCTTGAAACTTCTTCAGCAACCACATGCAGATTCCCAATCGTTGACAAATATTGCCCTCCGTTAAAGTATGCGAAACCCACTTACCAATCTTCTGGATCTTCCCCAAGGCCTGTAGACGCCGTACCACCGTCGACTGAGTCACGTTCAAACGTTACGCCAGTTGCGTGGTCGATTGTGTGGCATCCTCTTGCAACAGCGATTCCAGCTCCTCTTCTGCGAGTTCCTGCTGTCTACTTGCACGTGGCTTGATTTCCAAGCTTAGATCACCTTTCTTAAACCTGGCAAACCATTCTTGACACTTCCGCTCACTCATAATCGTTTCGCCATATGCCTGACATATTGAACCGTATGCTTCATTCGCACTATTCCCTAAATTAAACATAAAAAACAAAGCTTCATGTACGAACTGACAGCATGGGTCGCCGGCCGGTTAGACCCCTACAGCGCCTGCTAGCGGGGCGGCGGAAACTTTTGCATGTCCTTAACACATCAGTAGCGGATAGGTCCTCTATTTTCAGATATTACAGTAGCCGCCCGTTTGTTTGATTGGGGGTTTAACGACCACCGTGAGCAACTCAGTGGGTCTAATTTAGGGTCACTGGTTCCAGCGAAGGGGGAGAGCCAGTGCCGTAAGACAAACACAACAACCACGCCTCACCGGAATTCGAACCCGGACCCATCTCGGGTGAATGATCAGAAGCCATCGCTTCTGACCATTCGGTCTGTCAGTGAAAAGGTCGTGTTGATCTAGACCTCACCTGTCGTTCAAGTTCATCCTATAAGTGTTCAGTGGGATTGAGGTCCGGGATCTGAGCAGGCCAGTCCATCCGCGGAGCATGAGTTTTCTCATGCCACTCCACTGTAGCCCTGGAATCATGAGAAGTGGCATTATCTTCCAGTAAGAAACAATCGTCGTGTCCATAGAATTACCACAACGTTGGGAGCATTGAGTTATCCAGTATATCTCTATACAGCAGGGAGTTCATGTTGCATGAATAACAACCAGTGGACCCACACCGTACGAGCTGAAACAGTCCCAAACCATAACTCCACCGCCTCCGTGTTTCACAGTTCGCACTGTACACTCCGGAAGCAGACGTTCTACAGGTAACCGCCAAACGCAGACACGTTCATTCGATCGGAATAATGTGAAGCGGGACTCGTCGTGTTTTTGTGCTATTTACAACAGAGTAGCCAATGTCCAATTTTTGTGCAATTGACAACATAGTAGCTGCGTGGCTTTATTGGTTTCTGTGATGAGAGGTTTATAGGCGGCCGCTCGGCCATGACACCCGAGTTCATGGGCCTTTCTTCGAAGTGTCTTGGTGGAGACCATAACATCTGTGGACATCTGGAACTCGTGTGCTATGGCGCGCATTAATCGGGACTTGGTATTCTGTATCTCCCTTTGCAGCACCCTCCGGTCGCTGGGTTACAGTTTCGTGGATCTTCCAGGGCGAAATGAGTTCCTGCAATGTCCCGTCTTCTTCCATTTGTACATGACAAAGGCCACAGCTGATTTAACGACCTGTCTGACATCTGCGATGCTTCTTATGCTCACACCTCCAATTGAGCAGCCTATTATAACGCTCTTTTCGAAGTCGAACAGCTCTCTCCTGCTAGCCATTTTATAAGTGATTGATCTGAGCGTACTCTAGTTGCAGTTTTCGCTTTCTAAGAGAATCAGTCTTGCGAGCGAAGACCAACGGGACTCCTAGTGAAGGGATGGTGTCATCGTAACGCAACCAGCTCTACCAGTCTTCGCTGTTCTGATTTGAAGACATTCGATACGATCGCCAGCTAGCGTTTCTATGCCAACATGATTGAGCGGGTGAAGGGTGAATGGGCCATTACTTTGGGCAACGGTTCGGTTAGAAAAGAGAAGACTTAGGACTATATTTTTAGGGTCACTGGTCCGGTTCTAGGCCCCGGACCAGTGAACCTTAAGACCAGTCAGTTCTAAGGACAGTCGACTGCTTATAGCCCATTGAGTTGTTCACAGTGGTCGTTAAACCTACGATCAGAAAATAAAACGCTGCCGTTCCCATTTGAAGTAGAAGAATAATACTGATTAACAGAGTTCAGTATCAGGTGTTATTCATACTGTTTCACGACCTTCACACGAACCGTTGTTTACTTGCAGTTGCTTTGTTTTGATTTAAGATGCGCTGGTATTAATGGTTTTGCTTTTCGGTGTATAACTCAATACACGTACTAAAGAAACTCTGAGTGGCCTGTTCAGTTGCGTTATTTTCTCGCTTTCACAAAGAGAAACAGAATTCAAAATAGCAAGACTGGGCAATTACGGCCATAACTCTAATTTTTGTTCCTAGGTCTCGTTTGCCCTGCAATCCTTCTGAACATGGTTTATCAATATTTCGTCTGCTTTTTACAAAGAATAGCTTTCGCAGTTCAGAAATGTCGATAACCTGTCACTTTTAACAGGCTATTATTATAATCAGAGCTTTTGGAAATTTCAACCGCCTGCAAAGTTAATAAATGACTTATAAGGGCTGCTAAAAATGTGGCTGAAGATACCTGTTGGAAAAAAAGGAAGAAAAGTCGTAAGAGATCCTCTCGAAAACTCATGAGGGAGTAATTTCCTCCGGGCGTGGTCACAAGACAAAATAAAATATTAGATTAGCATCGCATGACATACATTCTATGAGCCCCTCGCGAAATCTTTTTTCACTGCATTTCGGTTGATCTCTTCAGACTTCCTAACAGGTACACAAACAGGAATAAATGACTAAAAGTTCACGAAATTCTGCTAATTACCATAACAATTATTATGATGCACGTGAACATGATTACATACTGTCTATAGCTACCCATCTCGCGAACATGATCGATTTACCCTAGCAAGTGACTGTCTGAGAACAATGTTTGACTCTTCGGCATGTATTATCTTGAAACTTAATTTCTACATCCTGGGTTTTTTAGATTTGGGAATAGTTTTTCTTTCTTGAATCTTTGATCTATCATTTTCAAGTGTTTTCCTTGTTTTGTCTTCTGGTAACTTTGTTTTTATTGATGATCAAATGATCATATGTAGAGGATTTTAGGAAGGGAGTGTCTGACCCCAGGTCTTAAACAACCCTTAGAAATAGGAAGCTAGGAGATTTGGGCTAGAGTGCCCGATAGGAAAGTCACACGGAAGCGAAGTAAAAAGGGGAGGAAGACGCCCTTATTTATTATCGGGGGCCCAGTACCCGGGTTGTTTTTATTGGTTTCGTTCTTGAGGCTTTATAGCGTTTTCTTAAGGATTTCTTCCGCTAATATTATGGTATCGTGTGTTTTATGAATTTTGGAGTCCATATTGATAACTTTTTTCACTGCACGTGTAGTAATGGAACATAGTATAATATTGCGATGTTTCTTATTACACGAAGTTAGCTGGTGCGTTTTCACAGTGTGGCGAGGCTCATTATTCTGGAAAAAGAAGGTGTGGCGTGGCTCATTATTCTGCAAAAAGAAGGTGTGGCGTGGCTCATTATTCTGCTAAAAGAAGGTGCGGCGTGGCTCATTATTCTGCTAAAAGAAGGTGTGACGTAGCTCATTATTCTGCTAAAAGAAGGTGTGACGTGGCTCATTATTCTGGAAAAAGAAGGTGTGACGGGGCTCATTATTCAGCTAAAAGAAGGTGTGGCATGGTTCACTATTCTGCTAAAAGAAGGTGTGGCGTGGTTCATTATTCTGGAAAAAGAAGGTGTGCCGTGGCTCATTATTCTGGGAAAAGAAGGTGTGTCGTGGTTCATTATTCTGCTAAAAGAAGGTGTGGTTTGGCTCATTATTCTGCTAAAAGAAGGTGCGGCGTGGCTCATTATTCTGCTAAAAGAAGGTGTGACCTGGCTCATTATTCTGCTAAAAGAAGGTGTGACGCGGCTTATTATTCTGGTAAAAGAAGGTGTGGCGGGGCTCATTATTCTGCTAAAAGAAGGTGTGGCATGGTTCAGTATTTTGCTAAAAGAAGGTGTGGCGTGGCTCATTATTCTGGGAAAAGAAGGTGTGTCGTGGCTCATTATTCTGCTATAAGAAGGTGTGGCGTGGCTCATTATTCTGCTATAAGAAGGTGTGGCGTGGCTCATTATTCTGCTAAAAGAAGGTGCGGCGTGGCTCATTATTCTGCTAAAAGAAGGTGTGACGTGGCTCATTATTCTGCTAAAAGAAGGTGTGGCGTGGCTCATTATTCTGCTAAAAGAAGGTGCGGCTTGGCTCAGTATTTTGCTAAAAGAAGTTGTGGCGTGGCTCATTATTCTGCTAAAAGAAGGTGTGGCGTTGCTCATTATTCTGCTAAAAGAAGGTGTGGCGTTGCTCATTATTCTGCTAAAAGAAGGTGTGGCGTGGCTCATTATTCTGCTAAAAGAAGGTGTGGTTTGGTTCAGTATTTTGCTAAAAGAAGGTGTGGCGTGGCTCATTATTATGCTAAAAGAAGGTGTGGCTTGGCTCAGTATTTTGCTAAAAGTAGGTGTGGCGTGGCTCATTATTCTGCTATAAGAAGGTGTGGCGTGGCTCATTATTCTGCTAAAAGAAGGTGTGGCGTGGCTCATTATTCTGCTAAAATAAGGGGTGTGAATTGGCTCAGTATTTTGCTAAAAGAAGGTGTGGCATGGCTCAGTATTCTACTAAAAGAAGGTGTGGCGTGGCTCAGTATTCTGCTAAAAGAAGGTGTGGCGTGGCTCAGTATTCTGCTAAAAGAAGGTGTGCCATACCTCCCCCGCAGGATGCACATGAGATAAAGGCACATAGCCGTGAGGGCTCATGTTCGCGTAGCTCAGTTGGGAGAGCTACTTACTCCGGAGTGAGGGGACCTGGTTTCCATGCTGCCCAGCGCGGATAAACTCGTACGTTATATTTACGCCCGAACTTCAAGGATGACCTGGCTGATAGGTTTCTCGCAATGATGTGATGTTCTTTCCACATCGCGAGACAGGAAAAATGAGAATCCCTTCGAAAAAATAAATCAGTGTAATACACTGGTGTGCAAAAATTTAGGACGAAGAGGAGAAATTAGCATAACAGCGGAACGAGCAGGCAGAACGGACCGAAAGACCACCCAGGAGATAGACTAGGGTCCGGTGTGGTAAGGCATGCGCATATATGCAGCATGACGTGAGGGGGAGTATCGGAAGGGTATAAAGCACACGGGCGGTGTACGCTCAGCAATTCCGTGAAAGCTATTGCACGGTGTACATCGGTTTGAACGACGTCGAGTTGCTGCCACCGTTTGGAATAAGGTCGAAGTGCGACTAGTGCGGCCGATGAGTTTGGGATCGTTCACGGCTTCGTTTCACGAGCTTGGAGAGCATTTCAAACGACAGGAACAGCTGTCCGAGAGTTTAGCAGTGGTCGTCCACGAGCAACCATGGCGGCGGACGACTGGTATATTGTCCTACAGGCGAGTAGAGACAAGCGGCAGACAACGGAAGAAATCGCAAGGCACATGCAACTGGACGTCCGTTATCGCGTTTTACCGTGGCCAGGAAGCTGCACAAAGGTGGTCTATTTGCACGACGACCAGTATGGTGTGTGCCGTTAACGCTTGCTCATCGGAGACGGCGGTTTGTGTGGTGCCAGGAACAAAAGAACTTGACACATCAGCAATGGGGTCGAGTTCTCTCTACGGATGAGAGCCGATTTAGTCTGACGAGCGATTCTGGACGTATACACATCTGGAGAGAGAGAGCAGGGTACACGCAACCACACCTCCAACATCATCGAAAGGGACCGGTTTGGAGGTGGCGGAGTTCTCGTTTGGGGCGGTGTCATGCTTGGTAGCCGTACTGACCTCCAAATCTTCCAAGGAGGTTCAGCCACTGGTGTTCGCTATTGTACTGAGGTTCTCCTACCTCACGTGCGTCTGTTTAAAGGTGCTGTGGGTCCTGAGTTCCTCTTCATGGACGACAACGCTACACCTCATCGTAACAGTGGCTGTCGCAGAGCTGTTGGAGACTGAAGATATTCAACGCATGGATTGTCCCGCAAGGTCTCCGGTCCTGAATCCAATCGAACACGTG
Source organism: Macrothele yani (assembly GCA_039090855.1). NCBI lineage: Eukaryota > Metazoa > Arthropoda > Arachnida > Araneae > Macrothelidae > Macrothele > Macrothele yani. The sequence continues at coordinate 126,750,936 of CM076996.1, forward strand.
TTGGACCTTCTTGGGAGACGCTTGGCAGCCCGTCATCAGCCGCCAGCAACGATTCCGCAGCTGCGATTGGCGCTACAAGAGGAATGGGCCGCGATGCCTCAACAGCTCCTTGACGACCTCGTCCTCAGCATGGACAGACGTTGTAAATCCTGCAACGCAGTCAGGGGTGATCATACACCCTACTAAAGACTGGATTTTTCTTGGCAGTCACCTGTGTCATGGACGTTTCTGTCTTCTGTCCAGTTGTGCTCGAAGCTACCTTTTCAATAAAGTGCCTTTGTATCCTTTGGATTCCTTGTTTGGACGGTTTTGCTCACTTGTCCCATATTCTTACATCTTGGGGATCTCATGGTATGAGTCGATGTGGAACACTTCTGCACGACGTTGCATTCGCAAAACCGTCTCGTCCTAAATTTTTGCACGCCAGTGTATTACACGACACACCAAATTGTCCGGAATTTCTGAAATGCACGTTCTTCGTAGGATGACTGCCTACAGCGAGCGACACGTGGTCCCGGCTGACCCGTGGGCCATACCCCCGGCCCTGTTTCGGGGGAAGGAAGGGAGATGTGACGTGCCTGCACCGCAGGACGCTCATGAGATAAAGCTGGATAACAGTGAGAGCACTTTTCCGCGTAGCTCAGTTGGGAGAGCAACTTACTGTGGAGTGAGGGGACCCGTGTTCGATGCCCGACGCGAACAAACTTGTACGTTATAAAGGTGTTACTAGAGAGGAATAACATACATATCACTAAGCTGTTCTCTGAGATTCGGAGATTAGCTCTACAAAGAAATACAAACAACCAGATAATATTTTAAACTAGTTATTTACTTACTGTTGCCGTATGAAAATTCTCCATTCATAGCGATGGTGACACACAACACGGGCTTCCCTGGCATCCACTACATGACAGGCACAAGACTTTCTACGAGGGTCATATAAAAATTCTGCACACGTTAATCTAACACGGAAGCGGATGATGCAATCGGGAAAATGATTGTGTCATGTCAAGGTCACACTCTCAGCAACACAGTGGTGTCAAAACGACGCACTATCATTTGCTGTGTGTGGATGTGGGAGAGTTTGGAAATGGAAGCATGCAGCTCCTCAGGTCGAGTCACAGCGTTAGACCAGCGCTCATACGTGAAAATAGAAAATCTGCGGGGAAAAACTCCGACCCAAATCCACACTGCCTTGCAAGAAGTTTGTGGGGAAGGGACTTTTGATCGAAGCAACATTTGGACAAAGTTGAGACCAAAAATTCGTCAAAATCGCCCCAACTTGTTGGAAGTACGAGCAATCGTGCTGCATGACAACGCGCCGTGTCATGGTGCAGCGTCGGTACGCGGACTTTTATCGAAATATGGCTGGGAAACTTTATCCCACCCACCATACAGCCCTGATCTCAGTCCACCCGACTTTGGTTTTTTCCCAAAGTTAAAAAATCGGCTCCGTGGCATTCGCTGGATGAACTGTCATTGGACGTGACACGAGTAATACGACAGCTGAACAAAGATGGCCTACTACGGAGCATCCAGGACCTACCCCACTGCTAGCAAGCTGTCATAGCAGCGGAGGGGAGTACATTGAACGGCAATAAGGTAAGTTTTATCCGTTACTTCACACTTTTCTCAAAGAAGGACACTGCGCATCTTCATTCCTCACATGATCAGAACATGTCTCACAAACAAGCGGTACATGTAAGAGGTACATTCTTTAATGGAGACGGTATTCCTTAGAGGGGAATACCGTTGCCATTAAAGAATGTACCTGGTCTGCGATGATATTTAGGAATGCGGTAGAAGTCATAATATCCTGCGTATGAATTACTATACCCACGGTTTCCCAGCAGAACATTGTAAAGCATTAGACTTCCTCCAATGGCTTGATTTCGTCCCACGGTGTATCCTGGTGCCAACATTTCTCCAGGTAAACGATGCACACGTACCCGGCCGTCCACAAGGTGCAACGGGAAACGAGATTCATCGGATCACACGACCTTCTTTCAATCATTTAAGATCCATTTTTGATGGCCGCGTGCTCGTAGCAGGAGCTTTCAACGGGGAACGGAGGTTCGCGCATGTGCAGCTTCCATTTTCAACAGGGTTAGATGTACTGTGCGTTACGATACATTACGCCCGTATCCAGCATTCGAATTACCGGCAAGTTGATCTTCAGAATCCTTTCTGTTCGTAACATACGTGGTAGCCCTTAAATGGTATAAACAGAAGGGATAGTTCGTACATATACTAGGTAGCCTTAGCTCATGTGTAGCATAGCAACAAACACCTGAGATGGCTTCCTTTGGTCATTTTGACATAGAACTACGTCTTTCTCTGCTCTGGGTGGGTGGTAACATCGGGAGCAGGGGTGCAAGGAAAGCATGTCACACTTTGAATGCTCATATCTTCGAAACTAATAATCGTAGAGAAATAAATAATACATCATTAAGTAGTTTATAGAGTCCCATTTATAACAAAGTAAGTTTCAACCCTCCACCCCTTAACCCTTTGATACAGTAGCGTCAGAAAGTTAGACTAAATTTCGCGTAATTTTGTGTCGCCGCATGCCGTTTTAAGGTTGATAACTAGTGAATAGATAATGATAGCGATGACCTCAGCCCTGCATTCCGTAGCTGACGGTCTAAGCTAACGGACGTATGTAATAAAGTGGATTTAAAATTTATTTTTAGATAAATGATGACGAAAATTTAGAAATCCCGCGAAAAACAGATGGAGAGTGATGTCATCGATCCGAATTTTCAAATCTTCACACCGAGCATGGAATACCAATGTACATCGCCAGTCTTCGCAACTTCGCTGGATAATGAATGCATTACGTCTCAAACCTTTGCACCGCCAATGCATTCTGAATCTACATAAGAAGAAGAAGAGTACATTATGCCCGAGACGTATCGCCAACTTTATAACAAGGCAACTAAGAAGTTCGAAAAATAAGAACGATTTCTTCAGAAACAATTTTAGCAATAACTACTGACAACGAAGATACTACGTCTTCTACTTCTACTAACATTAAATTATAATCAGCATAAGTTACTACGAATTGTGTAAGTTGGTTTAGTAAATAAAGTTAAACATTTCTTTCGTATTTTATTTCTTAAAATTTTTATATCTGAAAAAAAATCAAAGTGGCACAGTAGTAACTATGCCGTAACCTACAACGTAGGGCTAAGCCAACTGTCCTTTGCTGAATATTTTAAGGACGTAGAGTGAAACTAGTTCTACGTTGTTGGTTCACAGTTGTTAATGTGACCCTTTGATTTGTTTTCCATTTTAACCCTTTAAGCGGCCGATGAATCTGAACAAAATGGCGCCCAACATTTTCTGCCCTCCTCAAACAGAACTGTTGACATAGTGGCCGGGTTATGCGAAAGCTATGGCAAAACTATTCATTTCCTTCTCTCATGTCACCCGAATCGTCTATATATCTGTAGCTAGTAGTAAGTGTTCCCTTATGGTCTTTAGTCCTATATTCTATAGTTTGATTCCCTTATAGTGTTTTATTCTCTGCTCCATTAATTACCCAAGGAATGATTTGGAAGGGCTAGTCCCCCTAACGCGAACGTCATGCCACTGAGTAGAAGCAAGTTGCTGAAGTATCTTTTCTCTCCTTACGTTCCTCGCCATGTTTGCAGTTTTTTCGGGAGAAAAGGTAATATGATAAGAAGGATTAAGGGAAATCATTCTCCTTAAATGACCTCTTTAAATGACCAACCTAAGAGAAAAGCAACGCTTTCTGTTGTGCAGGTTCACTTGTTCCTGTCGAGTTCAGAGATAGCGAATGTATTCGTTCGAGCTGGTTTCAAACCATTATGCTAACCCCGAGTTTATTCGTTCCAGCCGGTTAAAGGGTCAATCATTCTTTTGCTTTTAATACTTTAGTCCGCGCTCTAGTTAAGACGACATATTTTGGGGACAGAAAGACAGATAATTCTTTTCTTATCAAAAAATCGGTATTATGAGGGAAAAACTACTTATTTAAAACTTCTTTTTATCTTGGATGAGAAGAAAGAGACTGACGTGGATATCACGTGGTTTGTTGCTGTGGAAGAAAAACTTGCCAATTTTCTTGTTTTCATGTTTCTCGGAGAAGTAGGAAGTTTTATTATCTTTGCCATCGTTCAGCGACCACCAACCTTACAGAATTCTCCGAAGCCAGCACAGTAGTTGTCCTCCGTGAAATAGTGACACTTATATTCTCAATTTTTTTCCTTCATAGTAGATGTACGTGGCTTTATCTCCTTGGAAACGGACTTCCCTTCTTCAGATATGAGGAACAACAATCTCATCAAAGAAATCATCTCTTCGAAGAGAGATTTCTTGCGGCACGGCCGACAACGATGACACTAAAATATAGTAAATAACTCACTGGAATAACTTCGATTAACAAAAAAATAAGCGGGCGGGGTGTATATATTTCGCGATGCGATACTTTTCTTCGACGGAGATGGTAAATGTGCAAGCTTTTCTAATTGATACATTTTCATTAATACGTCGCTCATAAATTAAGGAAACACTTCGAAAAAAATGCCAGTTAATTTAATTTGTACAAGCGCCGTTCCATAAAAACAGAGAGTAAAATCAAGCAAAATGAAGAAATATAAATAGGTACAGCAAAATATATGTTATTCTTTCTCAAAGTATCTTCCCTTCGATGATATGCAACGGTATCATCGTTCTGTCCACTTTTCAAAGCATGTAGCGAAGGCATTTTGTAAAAGGACCCCTGTAAACGTCAGCATCTGTGTTGAATGTTGCGCCACGGAACTTCTCCTTCATTGTTGGAAACAATCAGAAATCGCACGGGGCAAGGTCAGGACTGTAGGCATGATTTCAATACTGCATTTCGTAAACTGTTTCAACACAAGCAGTCACATGTAGGCGAGCGTTACCATGGTGTAGGGTGCCCACCCGTTCCGGTCGCTTAATCGATATCTGTCGTCGCAGACGCTTCAAAACTAAAATGTAATACTGAGCATTGACAGTAATTTGTGGAGGAATGGCAGGCTGGTAGACTACACCTTCAACCCTCTAATGACCATAACGCCCAAAATGCCCGTATATACAAAGGACCATAGCCGCCCGAAACCCCTGTGTAGAGCGAGTCAGATTTCCTACACTTACCTGTTCTTCAAATTTGCACAATTAAACAAAACAAAGAAGTGGTTTTACTTAGCAAAGAAGTGGACCAGCAGGCACATTCGAGCGTAACGGTATTTGCAGTGATACAAAATTTTAGGGCCATGGTTGTTAAAGGGTTAATGATAAAAAAAATTATCATCATCACCTACCCAGTTGATTTGGTTTGGCGGATTTTCTTTCGGAGGAGGCGAGCAATATGTAATATATTTTAAATTCTAAAATTTTTTCCTTAGTCTTCAGTTTTGCTCTTAAGTATATATATATATATATATATTTACATACTTCACCTTTTTTGTTGTTGTTTATTTTAGAAATAGTTTATGTAACTACGAACATTATGTTCCTGCATCCCCACACCATAGATTCCATGAAATAATTCATATAGGTATAATAAATTTAGGGCTAACAAACGAAAGGCAACTACGTCTAATAAAAATTTATAGAGTTGTGAAAACACAAGTTTGTCAGTGTCCCCTCACTCCGGAGTAAGTCACTCTCCCAACTAAGCTACGCGGACAGAATGTCTCGCTGCAGATTTGTCGTCTTGACACATGTTTTCCCCTCTGTAGTACGTCACATCACCTCCCTCTTAATTTTGTTTATTCCTTTGAAGCGAAGTAGGAATTTTTCATTAATTCCGAACAATATGTGGAACAAACATCACACATTTTCCGAAGAACCTAACCGCCAGTGGATCCGTTTTCCACAATCGGGCGCCAATGTGAAAACATAAGTTTGTCCCCGACGGACATCGAACCGCGTCCCCTCACTCCGGAGTACGTTGCTCTCCCAACTGCGCTACGCGGACAGAATGTCTCGCTGCAGATTTGTCTTCTTGCAACGTGTTTTCACCTCTGTAGTATGTCACATGCTCTCCCACCTGAGCCACGCTGACGGAATGTCTTGCTGCAGATTTTTCGTCTTGACACATGTTTTCACCTCTGTAGTACGTCACACGCTCTCCCACCTGAGCCACGCGGACAGAATGTCTGGCTGCAGATTTATCGTCTTGATACATGTCTTCACCTCTGTAGAACGTCACACGCTCTCCCACCTGAGCCACGAAGAAAGAATGTCTCGCTGCAGATTTGTTGTCTTGACACCTGTTTTCACCTCTGTAGTACGTCACACGCTCTCCCACCTGAGCCACACGGACAGAATGTCTCGCTGCAGATTTGTCGTCTTGACACATGTTTTCACCTCTGTAGTACGTCACACGCTCTCCCACCTGAGCCACGCGTACAGAATGTCTCGCTGCAGATTTGTCGCCTTGACTCATGTTTTCACCTCTGTAGTACGTCACACGCTCTCCGACCTGAGCCACGCTGACAGAATGTTTCGCTGCAGATTTGTCGTCTTGACACATGTTTTCACCTCTGTAGTACGTCACACGATCTCCCACCTGAGCCACGCGGACAGAATGTCTCGCTGCAGATTTGTCGCCTTGACTCATGTTTTCACCTCTGTAGTACGTCACACGCTCTCCCACCTGAGCCACGCTGACAGAATGTTTCGCTGCATATTTGTCGTCTTGACACATGTTTTCACCTCTGTTGTACGTCACACGCTCTCCCACCTGAGCCACGCTGACAGAATGTCTCGCTGCAGATTTGTCGTCTTGACACATGTTTTCACCTCTGTTGTACGTCACACGCTCTCCCACCTGAGCCACGTGTACAGAATGTCTCGCAGCAGATTTGTCGCCTTGACACATGTTTTCCTCTCTGTATTACGTCACACGCTCTCCCACCTGAGCCACGCTGACAGAATGTCTTGCTGCAGATTTGTCGCCTTGACACATGTTTTCACCTCTGTAGTACGTAACACGCTCTCCCACCTGAGCCACGCTGACAGAATGTCTCGCTGCAGATTTGTCGTCTTGACACATGTTTTCACCTCTGTTGTACGTCACACGCTCTCCCACCTGAGCCACACGTACAGAATGTCTCGCTGCAGATTTGTCGCCTTGACACATGTTTTCACCTCTGTAGTACGTCACACGCTCTCCCACCTGAACCACGCGGACAGAATGCCTCGCTGCAGATTTGTCATCTTGACACGTGTTTTCACCTCTGTAGTACGTCACAGAGTGTGTTCATCAATTTCATTATTGTGTACTAAACGACACACCGGTGAACGCTTCTGCTCTTGCAGTATGCTATCTAAATTCCGTTCGTCACGAAATGCACACGTACAAACCACAATCATCAACCGCCATTTGTTGGCAGAGAAGGAAGACACTAAGAAGATACTACCCGTTGGTGTGTCGTACAGCACTGTATTGAATCAGTCAACGTTCCACTGGTGGATCATCCGGTACCACAAAAACGTCACCGAAACACCAGTGACGTCGCCAAGGGGGTGCAAGCCCACTCGGAAATTTGTCTTGCCCACCCATTTCAAAATGGGCCATTTTCCAATATACTTAACCTTAAAATATGATCTGGACTCTCCAAATAATGATGTCTTGTTTACACTTTCCAACCGTAGGTTGAAGAAGCGTAGATGCTCCAGCTTTGTCCGTCTGTCTGTCCGTCCACACGATAACTCGCGTAAAAATGGTTCGATTACGATGAAATTTTAGTATGTGGTAGGGGACTACCTGAGGACAAAACCTATTGAAAATGGGCGAAATGGGGTTAAAGGTCAGGACATAGGAGCATGATCCATTCTATTGCCTTTATGCGTCATAACTTATGTAAAAATACATCGATCGAGACAAAACTTTATCATGTTGTTCCGGAAGTATACTTAACCGGTTCTGTTGAATATCATCGAAATGTGGATAAAGGTCAGGGCACAGGAGCGAGATTCATTCCACAGCCATTATCCTCATAACTTGAGTAATGATTTCTGGTATGTTGGAAAGCGTATCATAACCAATGCATTGCATGATTTTACCAACTTGTGTTTTACTTCATGTAGCTCTACGTATTTTTCCTTAGGAAGTGCGTTGTTCACGTCTCCGCAGAAAGGTTATCAAAATAGCATCCCTAGGGCCATAAAAATTCAGTTGATCTCCACTCTTCCAATTTCTTAGTTTAATCCTTTTTTTTTCATATTCGTATGGGCAGAGGGCGAATGAGGAGGGTATAAGAATTCATTGAGGATGGTAATTACTAATTGCTTTCGTTTGTTTTCTTTGCGAAATTGTAGATTCTAACACGGAAAGTGGATCTTAAAGCTATACTAGCGCTCTTAAGATTGCCCCGGGACAGTAAATTGCAGAAAGTGGCTGACGACTGCTTTGTTGGGGAGGAGTTCAAAGCAAAGTTGCTGGCTGGAAGGAAGGAAATTAAAGAAGGGGGCATTATGCCTGCGTGGCACAACGTTAAAATTTGATTTAGATAAACAAAAACGACATTTTCTTTTAAATAAAGTGTTTAAGTACAGTACTATTTTCGTAAGCAAAAGTGGAAAATTTTGGAAAGAAATTTAAGACAATGCCTCCAGAGCAAACAAAAAATTGAAGGCGGTATTCTACCAATAAAACTCTTATACCAGTGGTGTAAACTAGTCAGATTCATGTATATATGTGTGTGTCGAGGTGGAGAGGATCGGAATTGCGCGAATTCTTTTGTATCCAGTAGTGAGAAGCATTGAAGCCGATCCGGGGACGCAGTGGTCTAATCGCTGGCTCATTCGTCAGAGAAGAGTCCGGGTTCGAATCTCATGCGGCATGCATGTTGTGTTTGTCTTACGGCACGGGCTCCTTCCCTTCCCTGGAACCAGCGGCCTTAACCCTTTAACGACCATGACCCCAAAATCTTGTATCACTCTAAATACCATAACGCACGAAACTGTCTGTTTTTTCTCTTCTTTGTTTAATAACAACAGTAGTGACTGAGGGTGACTCCAGCTGATCTCTCATAGGTCGAGAAAATTTGAAGAACAAATACGGGTAGGAAAACTGACTCACTCTAGACAGGCGTTTCGGGCGGCTATGGCCGTTTGTACGTACGGGCGTTTTAGGCGTTATGGCCGTTGCCCATTGAGTGTCATGGTAGTCATTTAACGTTCAGCTCTGCACGCAACATTCTCAAAGTGATATGATTGTCCTAAGTCTGGCCCACTGCCGAACTCAATTCCGTTGCCGTTTCGACTGGTTGATGTGCATCCCCTGCGTTTGTCTTCTTTCAAGGATTCAAAATCTTTCCGAAATCTAATCTTTCGTGCCATTCAAATGCTGTTGAAGGAGGCAGCTATGCGTTTCCGAACGCTTACGATTCTTGTAACATGTCATTCTTTTACCATAGCACTTTTACCCAAATAAAAACAGAACTTTATCGCGACTCTTTACCCCGTCTGGAAGTTCTGATGCAAAACACTAACGCGGTAACCCGTTTCAACTAATATCTCAGCGTCTGTTGAAAGAAACTGGCATATTAAATTAACGTGACAAATACGCTTATGTCACAAAAATCCGCACACCAAGAAAAAAACACCCTACGATTTACTCGAAACTCGGCGAATAACTACAGGGAGGGAAGACATGCGATTGCAGCGCCGGTCTTGGTGCCCGTGCGTCCAAGACAGGCGCTGCAATCGCAATCCTTGGGGCTTATAAGTCGCCGCGCATGGTACTCCACATGCGTGCTGAAGTGCACGGTAAGAATAAGGGGAGGTCCCTGTGCGATAGACATTCCGAGGAGCCGCCGCTTATGTGCGTACTGGCAACTGACGGAGTTTGAACGAGGCCGTAAAGTCGGAATTAGAGATGCAGGGTGGCCGGCGCACCGAATCGGCCGCCATTTGGGCCGGTCGGACAGTACGGGGCGATCATGTTGTGAGCAATGGACACGGGAAGGCACCCCGACAAGGCGGACTGTCTCCGGACGACCCAGGCACACCACCAGCAGAGAGGACCGTAGGATCGTGAGAGCAGCACGCACAGATGCAACGACGTCCTTGTCCAATATCCAGAGACATGTGGCTGCTGTACAAGGGACTCATGTGTCTACCAATACCATTTCCAGACCCTTGGCAGAGGCGAATCTGCACTCTCGATGGCCCTTACGTTTTCTTCCATTAACACCTTGCCGTCGATTGCAGTGGTGTCGGCAGTGGGCAACGTGGAATGCTACGATGCGGTGACGTTTAGTGTTCAGGGACAAATCCCGCTTCTGTATGGGAATGGACGACCACCGTTCAGAGTGTGGAGGACCACAGGTGAGCGCTACAATACCGACCTCACTGTACAGCGGCACATGTCCCGAAATGCAGGCGTGATGGTCTGGGTAGCCATCGCGTATGACAGCCGGACTTCCCTGGCAGTGATCCGAGGGACATTGACAGCCCAGCGCTACGTACACGAGATCCTGCGGCCCCATGTGCTGCCTTTCCTGGTGGGTTGGCCCGGAGCCATTGTCAAGCAAAATAACATCCGTCCGCACACGGCTCGGGTTTCCCAGGACTATTTGCGTCATGCTTCGACGCTTCCGTGACCTGCCAGATCGCCTGATCTCTCGCCCATCGAGCACGTGTGGGACCAGATGGGACGCCAACTTTCTCCGTGTCCCAGTGTTTGTGATTTAGAGTGTCAGCTGCAAGAAGTGTGGGCCAATCTGTCCCAGGATAACATACGGCGTCTCTTTGACTCCATGCCGGACTGTATCACCGCATGTATCCGAGCACGAAGCGTTCCGACGCAGTACTAACGCTGATCGGAATGTGAACCGTTTGTTCGCGGGAAATCGTCCTGTTGCTGTGATACTGTAATCACTTCTGTCCTTGGTATGCACCATCTCACTACTAAAATCTCATTTCAATCCAAACCCTCCTTCTTGGTGCACAGATTTTTATGGCAATAAGTGTACAAATTCGAGAATATGTCCAAAACAAGACGACTGATAGAAAAGATTCTTCAGAGTGCACGGGAAAACGCTTAGTCGAAATACCTAAGCAACATTTTGCTGGTTCCTAAGGAAACATCAAATGACGACCATACGTCATCGGGCTGGCAGACACGAGACCTTGATAAACGTTGTTCTGAGCAGGTTGCGGCGATTGAAGCTTGAATTGGACTGTTAGTGGAAGAATGGCTCTTCACCATCGCTTAGAAGACTCTTTATGGTGAAGACGATCGGTAGATTGGAAGCAAACTGAGGTAGCAAGATGACTGAATGCGCTGCAGGAAGACAATGCGCCTCCTTGTTGGAATAGACCATCGGGCGCAGGATGCGCGTAGGCAATGAGAGCGTGTAGGTGATCAGCCAGCAAATATGCTGGTAGCGCACTGAGGTTATGAACCTCTCCGGACACACCAAGGGACTTAATGTTCCCAATAAAATGGCGGCCGAAACCATCCCAGAGGTTTCGGCCGCCATTTCAGCCTTGAAAAGAGCCAACTTGGCACGACGGTACCATTGTCTAATGCTGTCGACGCTACACTCGCACCCTCCCATCAGCTTAGTACAGCTGGAAACAGGACTCATCTGACCACACGACACGGAGTAATTTTGTAGAGGTCCAGTCTCCATGTTCCCGGCAACAGGCCAGGCGTAATGTCCGATGACGAGCAGTCAACAGTAACACACGAGTAGGGCGTCGGCTCCCGCAGCCCAGGGGATGGGGCGTGCGTCGTACCGTTCACTCACTGAAGCCCCTTTGGCCTCCGACATTTAACCTGGATGTGATTTGCGCCACCGTTGCCAAACGGTCAGTCTGCACGAGCCTGGATAGTTTACGTCATCAATGGCGAGTGGTGGGACATCACTTGCTCTCTGGGTGCTGGTACGTCCGTCGATGGTATACTCGCGGTACACCCTTGATACGGTTGTCATCGGGAACACTAGAGTTCTTACCACTTGGGGGATAGAACGAACCATCTGACTTGCGTCCATGATTAAAGCCGCTCAGATCACCCCATTCACCCATGTTCGCTGATTGCGATACACTGCTGGGGAGCCCTGCTGTCCGCCTATTTATCGCCTGCATTCAATTTGGGTCGGTTCCACTCTACTGCGTGGAGGATGCCCATGTAAATTCCCCCCTAGCTCTAATGTTTTGTATACAGTGTGTATACAAAAAGTTTTCATAGTGTTTGAATGAAGAGGTGACAGTATATTGGCTTAGGTTGAATATTTCGTGATGTCAGACCCATTGTAAATATTCCCATAAAAGATTTAACTTAAATCTTACTCTCTGTATTGTGCGACAGTTAAAACCATAACTATCTTTTTGTCGAAGGGGAGGGGGGTAAAGCGAGGAAAACTTTTCGGCAAGTGATGGTTAACGAATGCAGCGACTGTACGTTAGTCAGCAAAATGGCAGTTGCCTTTCGGTGACATCTGCAAAATCTAAAAACGCTTCATACCCAAGAAAACAAAAAGAAAGCATTGAACTTGCCAAAACCCGTCAATTCCGGAAAAGCAGGGAGCTAACCGTCAGTTCCTAAAAGAGAAAACTATGAGAAATGTGATATCTGTTTATCTGTTGGAATCCGTATCCTTTCAGTAGAATTGCGTTATTACTGGAGATTTATTTCGGCTTTTTCTTCTCTTTTTGAATACATACAGCCAAAACGCTTCGTCAGACAGATTGCGAAAACAGAACTGCTCCCGGACTGCAATTATAATCCGAGAATTTTAATAAAAGAGCGCGTAGCGGAATCTGCTTTATTGAAAAAGACGCGTTGTCGCCAAGAAAAGAAGCAGAACAGAATGCATTTTGAGAAAGAGAGAGAGAGAGGAGAGATGACTCAAGACTTAGTGAATTTTCTCGACTTTCAATTTGAACAACAGAATCAAAGACAACCTCGAAAATACATATTCACGTCTTCTTATCAGAACAGGATTAATAACGAATTAGATGTATAAATGAAACTTATTCAGCAAAATAGAAATCTTTATTTAACATGACAACCTGCGCGAGTTCGAACACGGGTATAGATAGTATCACAGCAGGACAAAATCTTTGTTAACCAGACCATTATTGCTCAAGCTATTTCGGTTTGACATACACATTGCGTCAAAAAATTTTAAGACTGGGTCTGTAAAATGAAATAGAAACAAGAAATTATAATTTGTTTTGGTTTGTTTTTCAAAATAAGTCCCTCCGGCTTCAATACACTTGTTACAGCGATTTAATAATGATTCGAATGCCTGTTCCAGTTCACTTTGCGGAATTGCCTCCAAAGCACGCGTCGAAGCTGTTTGTATGGTCGAAATATCATCAAAATAACACCCTTTCAACGTCATTTTAAGTTTTGGGAACAAAGAAAAGTCGTATGGTGCTAAATCAGGTGAATGCGGTGGATTATTCAATACACAGACGTTATTTTTCGCCAAAAATCTACGAACAAGAAGTGAGGTGTGACTGGGTGCATTATCCTGCAACAAACACCAACTGTTTTCATCTTGATATTCTGGACGAATGCGATGAATTCTATCCATCAAACGCCTCAAAACGTTTGAATAAAACTCACCAGTAATTGTTTGTCCACTTGAAACAAATTCTTTGTGGATAATACCCTTACTATCGAAGAATGTAATGAGCATTGTTTTGATTTTCGATGGAACTTTTCTTGTTTTTTTGGCTTGTGGCGAGTTTTTTGACTTCCAGTCCGCACTTTGTCGCTTTGTTTTAGGATCATATTGAAAACACCATGTTTCATCACCAGTAACAATCGATTTTAAGAAGTTTGGATCATTTTCAGTGGCTGAAATGATGTCTCTGCAATGTGCACTTCTCCTTGATTTTTGTTCATTGGTTAACGTGTGTGGAACAAATTTAGCACAGACTTTGGTTTTGCCCAAATCTTCATGAAGGATGGTTCGAATCGTTTCTTTGTTGATGTTTAAAGACTCTTTCATCATTCTTAGTGGCGCACATCGATTGTTTGAGTTTGCCACGAAATCACACACTTTTTCAATTATCTCAGGTGTCCTAGATGAACTTGGTCTTCCGGTATACTTATCATCTTCTATCGTCTCTCTTCTGTCCAAAAAAAGATTGTGCCACAGGAAAACATTTGATCTACTTAAACAAAACTCACCATAAACTTGTTTCATCATTCGGTACGTTTCCGAGGCCCTTTTATCAAGTTTTGCGTTAAATTTAATAACAGTCATTTGTTCTATCTTAATAATTCAACATGAAAAAAATTTTACTTCTCTAATGAGCGCCCGTTTCGTTTGAGTTACTTTAACAACTGCGCAGTACTTTTGGCCGAAAGCAAGCAGATGGTCGCGGTATATAACGCATTCGCGATTACACTGGTGGCGCCACCGTAGGCTGAAATCTAGCGCCAGTCTTAAAAATTCTTTGACGCACTGTGTATGAAGTCCTGAAAAATATTATATCTACTTCTAAACAGGATCTTGTTTTTCCTATTTAATTCTTTAAGCTTCATGTACATCACAGGAAGATTTATTTTTACATTATACAACGGCCGTTCCATAAAACCTGAGAGTAAAATCACACAAAATGAAGAAATATAGGTACAACAAAATATATGTCATTCTTTCTCAAAGTATCTTCCCTGGGAGGATATGCAACGGTCCCATCGTTCAGTCTACTTTTCAAAGCATGTGGCGAAGGCATTTTGTGGAAGCTGCTTTAGCGACCCCTGTACAAGCTTGAATAACGTCAGCATCTGTGTTGAATGTTGCGCCATGGAACTTCTCCTTTATTGTTGGAAACAACCGGAAATCGCACGGGGCGAGATCGGGACAGTAGGCAGGCTGTGGATTGATTTCAATACTGCATTTCATAAGGAACTGTTGAACACAAGCAACCACATGTGGGCGGGAGTTGTCATGGTGTAGGGTCCACTTGCCCACCAGTTCCGGTCGCTTAATCGATATGTGTCTTCGCAGACTGAAATGCAATACTCAGCATTGACAGTAATTTGTGGAGGAACGGCATGCTGGTAGACTGCACCTTTATGATAAAACAAAATTATCATCACCACCTTCCCAGCTGACTTGGTTTGACGGACTTATTTCGGAGGAGGCGAGCCTGTGTGTTTCCAGACACTCGTTGCGTGCTTCGTGAGGGGGTCGAAATAGTGGACCCATGTTTCATCGGCAGTTATTACTGTGTTTAAAAAGTTTGGATCCTTTGCAATCATTCGTTTCCACTCATGATACACCTGAACTCTGGTTAACAATCGTTCTCTCGTCAGGTGATGAGGTACCCATCTGGAACACACACGATGCAGCAATAATTTGTCGCGTAGAATGCAGAATGCCGACGTTTTTTAAATATTTATATTAGTTGACGCTGCTATGTCTTCACACGTCATTCGTCGATCTTCTTGCAGGATTCCCCAAACAGTATTAACAATACGCTTCGTCAATCATAAAAGCTTAAGGTAGCAATCTTAAAAGCACGATAATTAAAACACTACGCAGGCTTCCGATGAAGTGAAGAACTTATTTAAAGTTAAAAGATTAAAAATAAAGCCATAAGAACTTTCGGTCTTCCTAAAGACCATCATCAGATGGAAGTACTGAAGTACTTCTGATGGTAGCCTCCATCTGATGTACTTCCATCTGATGATGGAAGTACTGAAGTACTTCTGATGGTAGCCTCCATCTGATGTACTTCCATCTGATGATGGTCTTTAGGAAGACCGAAAGTTCTTATGGCTTTATTTTTAATCTTTTAACTTTAAATAAGTTCTTCACTTCATCGGAAGCCTGCGTAGTGTTTTAATTATCGTGCTTTTAAGATTGCTACCTTAAGCTTTTATGATTGACTCATTCCGCACGAGAACCTGATATCCTGATTACTCTCCGTAACAATATTTCAGGTCGACAGGTTTAGGAGAGAGTTCTTCAGACAAACGCCCTTTTTTTTAAATCATGGTGCCATCTAAAAATCGTTGACTCACCCAAACATTTATCTTCGTAAGATTTTTTCATTAAATCAACTGTTTCTGGAGCCGTCTTACCCAAACGATAGCAAAATTTTATCGCACACGCATTTCACTTCTTAATTCTGAATCACTCACCTCCATAGCTGTATGGCGAAATGCAGACGTACCTTAAACAACTGCGCAATAACAAAACCAGAATCGTCTGCCACGGCTGATAACTGTTGCCATAGATACTTCCTCAATTCATTTAGTCGTCTGCGTGGTTATTTATCCCCTTCGCACTGTTGGCAACTCAAAAAAGAATTACTCTCAGTTTTTATGGAATGGCCTTTGTATTCACTCCTTGTTTGCTATGCAGCTAATTTATTATACATACCGCAACTATCCATAAACCTGCCTTATCTCGCCACAATAATGCGGCCAGACTGAAACCCCTGCAGCTTATATAGGTCAGATAGCTACCTGCTATATGAAGTACTTGCGACTGTAGTGTTAGGTAAACATGACGACCTGAGCAAGTTCGAACGGGGGTAGATAGTCGGTGTGATGAAGATGGATTGCTTCACCTTTGGGAGTGCAAAACTTCTGGGATTTCAGCATGCGAACATCGCACGTGTGTACCAGGACTATAATATATATATATCAAAATCAGAAAAGCCGGCAGGCACCGCGGTAAATGAGGTCATTGTTGTTCGAAGTGTAAACGCCGCCTCTCCCATATCATAACGTCAGAACAGAGGGTTACATGGATTAAGATAGCACCGGCTAAGACAGGAGTTCGTCAGTGGCGAAGAGTGAATTCGTGTCCCGTCGCTCCGGAATGCGTTGCTTTAACCGACTAAACTACATTGGCAAAATGCATCGCTGCAGATTTATGGTCTTGTCACGTGATTCACCACTGTGGTACGTCACAGACTATGTAACCTTACACTCAAAACGATCACTCTTGTTAACAGCAAATCACCGGGCTATGAATGGCTGCACTGGGCGAAAAAGTATCGACACTGTAAGCCCGGAAAATGGTAGCTTGGTCTGAAGAATCGAGGAGCCAACTATATACAACATGCCGACAGGATGATGAGTGCGTAGCACAAGAGTATGTTGAGGTGTCACAGGGCTGTTGTAACTCTTTCTTCAATTACCGCAATGGGTTTATATCAGAAGAATGCAAGGTTCCTTGAGCGCTGTAAACATCAATAGACAAGCAATAGATCAATCAATTAAAGCGATTAGGTGTCTGATATCAGTTACTTTATTTTCGTGGAATTGCTTCATTAATGCTAACTCCGGGTTACTCTGCGATTTGATATCAAGGCCATGTCCTAACTCCTCGCTACATTCATTCTTACCGCTCGCACGTGGAGAAAACGCACCCCTTCTCAAAATCCTCCTTCCTCAAATCTCTCAACCTTCCGCCCAAAACACGCCAGCTTCGACCTTCAGCAGCCCTGCTCTCCTATTGTCTTCCAGAACTCCTTCTCAACACTTACCTCTAGCAAAAGACCGCGCGTCTGAACCCACGACGAAAAACCTCTTTTCGTAGCCTCTAACCTCTCCTAATAGCATCAGCCTGAAGGAAACCCCTAACTCAGAACGGAAATACATCCTGCTGGATGGCTCTAAAAAAACAAATCTTCTATTATAGCTACCTACATACGATCTCCGGTGCGTTGTACATCTCTAGGAAGTTAGCCGATAAACTATTTATTCCTGGAGACTGTTGGCTCCACAAAGAGCACTCAAAAAATATATTCTTCATAAATTCCCCACGATTGCATGTTTCGAACATATAAAACTGCAAGGATTCTTAATTATTCGCATACCAATAAAATTCAACAATTAAAAGGGCTTCTGATCGTTCGTCCGAGATGGGTCCGGGTTCAAATCCCGGTGAGGCATGGATGTTGTGTTTGTCTTACGGCGCTGGTTCTCTCCCTTCCCTGGAACCAGTGGCCCTAAATTAGGGACGGGCGACTGCTTATAGCCCATTGAGTTGCTCACGGTGATCGTTAAACCTCCAAAAAGAAAGCAATTAAAAGATTCTAAGTATTTACATGAGATTACATTTCATAAAATAAGTATTCCCGTTCCATTACGTTATTATTGAAAACTTATTTACAATTACCACTATTACATTTTAAGGCATTGGATGACCACCTACACACAATCATGGCTATTCATTGCCAAAAGTAGTATGCTATCTTTCAACATGACAACGCCGAGTTCCATCGATGCAGTCTGGAGTTAGACTGGTTGCAGGATCATTCTAGTGATTTCTCAAGCCTCGAATGACCTTCTCATCCACCGGATCTGATTCCAATTGAGCATCTATTGGACGTAATGCAACGATGTATCTTTCATATGCAGTCTGCAGTCTGGAGTTGGACTGATTGCAGGATCATTCTAGTGATTTCTCAAGCCTCGAATGACCTTCTCATCCACCGGATCTGTATCCAATTGAGCACCTATCGGACGTAATGCAACGATGTATCGAATCCCGAAACACATTACCCTAGACGTTCACGGACGGTGTCGTGGGATAACTGGACGCAATACCACCAGAACGCTTACAGTACCTAGTAAAATCCATTGCACGGTGTTTTGCTGCTGTTTCGAGAAAGCAAGGTGGACCCCCACGTTATTAGGTGGGTGTGTATAATATGCTGTTGTTTCAGTGTACTCGTCTTTCATATTTTGGAAAATATGTATGGAAACAAATGCAATCTCGACAGGTCGTATTTCTATGTAAAATAAAGTGCTACCTTCAGATGTATCAGAATACCACTTATCAGTTTTGTCTCCTCGGATAAAAGTTATCATTTGGACTTGCATCATCTGACCCTCCCTGGCCGAATGGTCAGAGGAGCGGTCGCAGGATGCAGTGAAACTTTCTTCATTTCAATGAAGAAAGTTTCATAACGACCGTTTTCTAGGCTGACGGTGTTTTTTAACAATTTAAAAATAATTTCGGCCAAATGCAGTTCGAAAGCACTTCATAGAGGTGCAATCTTGAGTATTACGAGTCTGTTAATAAATGTTTTTAGAAATCTTGATGCAATTTGAAGTTCTTCTCATATAATTTCTTAAGGGATCAAGTTGCAAATCATTCTTTCACTCATACGTCATTTTTGCAATGCTTGCGGTTGCGTACTTCATGTGTATTCTCAACGCTCTGCTCTCCTCAGATATATTTTCCGCCACACTTCATCAGTTTGTCAAGCTCCCCACACGCTTCGGGATTATACACCGAAGAGCTATTACATTATAATCACCCCCTGCCTAGAGAAATGAGCGCGCTTGGAGACCGAACGGTGGCACAGGTGAAGTTCACAGAGCAATATATACACAACCCGAGGACCGGCTTTCGGTTTGTAGAGTGTTCGGAATCAGAAGGGGAAAAGCTGCCGATTTATCCGAGTTTGGTAAAGGACAAATTGTGATGGCACGGAGCCTCGGATCTACGATCTCGGAAACGGCGCTGCTTGTGGGTTGTTCACGTGACGCTGTAGTGAGTACGTATTAAACGTGGTGCACAGATGGCCAAACGACAAACCGTCGTCCAGTCATGAGACGACCACAGCTCATTGATGCGGAGACTGTCGCGCTTTGTTCACAGCGACCTTAGGGCCACAGTGCGACCAATCACCCGCAGCTACAACCGTGGTGATCAGGGCAATGTGTCACAGCACACAGTTCATCGCATCCTTCTGTACATGGGCCTGTGCAATCGAAGATCCAGCCGGGTTTCCATGCTCACTGCACATCATCGCCAACAGCGCATGAAATGGACCCAAGATCATTGAGATTGGACGGTGGATAATTGGAAAAACGTAGCCTGGTCTGACGAATCAAGATTCCTGGTGCATCACGTAGACGGCCGAGCGCGGATACGCCGATTACCAACAGAGGCTATGGCACCTGGATGCACTGTTGGGCGGAAACAGGCCGGCGGTGACTGTGTTATGCTGCGGGAGATGTTTTCTTGGGTTACTTTAGGCCCCATTATCCCAATAGCACAATCCCTGAAAGCTGTCAGGTATCTGAACATCGTTGCAGACCAAGTTCACTCATTCATGGCAACTGTGTTCCCTGCTGGTGATGGCCATTACCAACAGATAATGCGCCATGCCACCCTGCCAGAATCGTCAAGGACGGGTTTGAGGAACATGCTGGTGACTTTCTGTGGCCTCCAAATTCAACTGACATGAACCCAATCGAACATTTGTGGTTCGAGTTTGAAAAGCGGGTCCCGCTAAATCACCATCACCCCGAAATGTACGGGAACTGGAGGACCTGCTGTTGCCATTATGGTACCAGAAACCCCAGGATACCTATCGCCACCTCATCGAATCGATGCCTCGCCGAGTGGCCGCTGTTTTGCGGGCTAACGTGGGTCCTACAGCTTATTGGGTAGGTGGTCATAATGTAATGTCTCATCGGTGAATGTTCACCTCTTCCCATGATTCAGTTTTCCTCTACCATGGCCCGCTTTGTAAGTTGTTGCTTTTTTCTCTCATGAAATCTGTGAGTTATTATTTTTTTCTTCAAACAGCCACTACAACTTTCCTTCCCTCACTCTCTGCAGCACGACGCCGTTTATATCATACTTAGCGATATCGAATCGTTTCCCGTCTTCAAGTTGAATATTCTACAGCCCAGAATTCCACACAACTCAACAAATTCCATACTACCTGGCACACCGCAACCGGCTGAGTGTCACTGTACCAAAACCGTAATCCCCCTCCGTGTCCGTTATTGTCAACTTCCTCATTCAACTACAACTTTCACTTGGAATTCTTTCAATGTCATCGCTCATCGCTCAATGATAATTGACTCCATATAATTGACACATCTTCCACTTGAAGCTCTTTCATCTCATCACTTTGTTAACCAACTGGTGCACGCTGGTTTTTAGTTCCGTGTGTGTTGCCGCACCTTTTTTACGCTTTCCAACTGTAGGTTGAAGAAGCGTATATGCTCCATCTTTTTCCGTCTGTCTGTTTGTCCGCACGATAACTCATGTAAAAATGGTTCGATTTCGATGAAATTTTAGTGTGTGGCAGGGAACAACCTGGTAAAGAAACCATTTGAAAATGGACGAAATGGGATCAAAGGTCGGGGCACAGGAGCGAGATTTATTCCACAGCCATTATCCTCATAACTTGACTGAAACAAAAGCTTCTATTGCAACAAGGCTTTAGTATGTTGTTCCTGAGTTATACTGAACCAATTCTGCTGAATAACATCAAAATGGGGTCAAAGGTCAGGTCACAGGAGCGAGATTTATTCCACAGTTATTATCCTCATAACTTGACTAAAAATGCTTCTATTGCAACAAGGCTTTAGTATGTTGTTCCGGAGTTATACTGAACCGCTTCTGTTGAATATCATTGAAATGGGTTCGAAGGTCAGAGCACAGGAGCGAGATTTATTCCACAGCCATTATCCTCATAACTTGAGTAATGATTTCTGGCACGTTGGAAACGGTATCATAATCAATGCATTGCATGATTTTGCTTACTTGTTCTTCCTACGCTTGCCGAACTTTTGTGCTTCATGTCATCTGCTACTTAACAGCCGTTCGTCTTCCCGACTTTCATCTTGATATGTGAACTATCCTTAATCACCTGATAGTTTCAGGTCTTTTACGAACTCTTTTATTTTTAGGTGTTTGTGTACAAACTGCTTCTTGAGAGTGTTACTGCTCTCCAGATATGCTTTCTCCTCATCAGTAAGACATTACTCCTCAGCTTTATTTGTGAACTTTTTTTTTCATCTGTCAGTCACAGATTTTTTTCCCGCTCATTAGCAATTGTATATAGACGACTTATTTTTCTGCTTACATGTGAAACAAGCTTTATTATTTACGAACATTTTTCACCTTTGTTCATCATCATTTCTTCACTGACTTTCACATCACAGGAGTTTTCTTGCTTGTGTTCTTTATTTTTCATTACCTGTTCATCGGATGTTTTTTTTAAAAAAACAGGTCTTGTAAATAGTGTGGTTTTCATGTTCTCATTCTGTATATTTTCATTGTTTTTAATAAACATCTTTTGAAGTCATTTTACATAAACTTTAATTAAGGTGTCTGGAACAGAGGAATGATTATGCTAAGTGTTATTGAATAACGACGGATTTTTCTTCTTAAAATCCTCCCTCCACCCCGAAGGATATTGCCTCATGTTAATTTAACAAGCTCTTAGTTTAAATGCCTGGAAACCTCGGCCTTCATCGAGCAATAGTTGGTGTGGGATGCTGTTTCCACATAGTAATATGAAGTTCCTTGCCTGGCAAATAGTGTTTCTAAGCTGTAACAACACCGGAAAGTAATTATAATGATGTCCTATGACTATTGAATTCATAATCATTATCACCTTTATACGTATGTATAAAAATGAAAGTTTGTATGTTTGTTCCGCATGCGTTCCTAAACGGTTTGATGGATTTGCACCAAAATTGGCATACATACTCTACATCACCCAGATTAAAATATAGGTGGGACGATTTTTAGAAATTCCATCCCTAAGGGGGTCAAATGTGTTTTTACGGGGCCCTCTATAGACTTGGTGCAAGTTGGCCGCGGATGACTTAGTGGTTAGCGAGTCAGACTATCGATGCAAGGTCCTCAGGTTCGAATCTGGGCTGATCTTTCAGAGATGGTGTGATTTACTAACAATCGCTGAATATCCGCCGTGCATCGGACGAGCACGTTAAGTGACGGTCCCCAGGCTGGACCCACTGATTAAATGGGTATCCTTTCCTATGCCCCTCCCTGAAATTCTCTCACCCCTATGTGTGCAACATCGTACTTGTACGGTGTCGCCATCTACTGTACTCTAATCTCACTACAAACTGTTCTGTCAAAAGTTGCTAGACTTACTCTCATTGTTTCTGTGTCCTGCCCAAAAGGCGATCTCGCTGTAGGTGGCTGGGACCTAAACTCTACTCACTGTGGACGGAAGTCCTACAAGAAAAAAATGACAAACACTTGGTGCAAGTTGGCTGCTGCGGTATTACTCCGCGTGTCACAGCAACGGTCGTCAGGTGACGCCTCACTCCTCGCAAGCTTCCGCGGTTCAGGCATACGGTGAAGAATCCGATTTTTGAAAACACAGCGCACCGGTGGAAAATATTGTCATAAGTATTTTTTTTGTTTATGTTGCCATGGCATTTTCTTTGTAAGCATTAAGTTGCATTAGTCTCCCAACAATTGGCGCAGGAGTCTCAAATATGGGTGGAGCTACAGATTCCTACCAATAGGCGTGGTCCTCTCAAATGGCAGCAAGGTTAAGTTGAAGCTAAAACAGACGGTCTTTTTCATACATAAAATTTAAATACAAGATTACTATTGGTATTAGTACAGATAAAAGAAATAGCCTATGTCCACCGGAAAGAAGTATGCTTCCCAACGTTGAAAGAATTATCCGAAAGGGGTTTAGTTTTCGAGATAAGTAAAACAAAATCCGTATATTATCGTGAACAACTTTTATTCACGTTGGGTGTGATCAGGCTGTAGTGAACAAAGCGAAACGATACATGGGAAATTGGAAACTACTTGAAAGCGATGTTATTCGGTAGTACAGCCAAAAATAACAAAAAACATTAAAAAATAATAATAAATAAACGAAATAGCCTATGTCCTCCGGAAAGCTTCCCAACGCTGAAAGAATTATCCGAATGGGTTTAGTTTTCCAGATTAGCAAAAAAAAATTCCGTATATTATCGTCAACTACTTTCTTTCACGTTAGGTGTGATCAGGTTGTATATCTACACTCTAGAAAGCTGAATGCGGAGTGCAGGAAGTGCATTATTGTGCATGCTTGCTATTTCGAGTTTTTAGGGCTCAGAACGGCCATTATAAATTGTTATTTTAATTCCGTAAAGAATACATAATTAAATTCAAAATGAAGAGTGAATTGTAAAAAACCAGAATTGCAAAAAATTAAAATTCCATAATTAAATTCAAAATGAATTTAGTTGTGTATTCTTTATGGAATTTTAATTTTTTGCAAATTTTGATATTTTACAATTCACTCTATATTTGCTACTACATCATGAGGTACTGCTGCCTTTGGCGCTTCTCATGGTACTAGCTGTATTTTTGCGCTTTATTTTTCCTTTCTTATTTTTGCAAATTAATATATATATATATATATATATATATATATATACAGTATACACATGGTCGAGTCAAATTATTATCACCACCACCTAATGTCCAGAGCAACCACCGAGTGCAGCGCGGACAGCAGTTAGGCAGGCTGGGAGTGACTAAGAAGGTGCTGGAAGGTATTCACAGGTATGCGGAGCCATGCTGACTGCAGTGCATCTGACAGCCGCTGGAGGGTGCTTGGTGGAGGATCCATAGAGAGAACAACACGATCGAGGAGGTCCCACAGATGCGCAATTGGGTTTACGTCTGAGGAATTAGGGGGCCAGGGAAGTGCTTTGATGTCTTCATCGTGCTCTTCTAACCACTCTCGGACATTTCTAGCTGGGTAATACGTTGCATTGTCATGCTGAAATATCCCATCACCCCAGGGAAAACAATCAGCATGTATGGGGGTACATGGGCTGCAAGGATGGATTCATAACGAATTCGGCACATAGTGCCTTCCACAGGTATGAGTGGACCCAGGGAATGCTACGAAAACATTCCCCAGACCATAACGCTGCCCCACCAGCTTGTCTTATTCCAGCAAGGGTTGAAGAGTGTTTGTTCTCCGATGTTTCTCGTCTTATAAGCCAACGTTCATCCGTTCGATGAAGCAGAAAACGTGACGCATCGGAGAAGGCGATACTTTGCCAATCAGCGGAAGTCCAATTCGATACTGCTGTGCAAATGTAAGCATTTTCTGCCGATGCACCTTCGCTGGCATAGGTGTAGTCACAGTCCGTCTGCATCGGAGCCCCATACGCAGCAGGGTTCGCTGAACTGTCGTTTGAGACACATTTTTGGTAGCCCCTGGTTCATTCGGCCAGTGAGTTGGCCCTCACGCACCTTCGAAACCGACGTTCACCTCTCACATAAATGGCACGCGATGCTCCGCAGTTTCCACTTCGCTTATTCACAATGGTGCAGTTTCTCCATTCACGATACCCTTTAACCACAGCAGCACGCGAACAGTTCACAGACTGCGCTGTTTCAGAAATACTGCCACCCTTGGCTGGAAAGCCGATAATCATCCCTTTTTGCAAAACTGATAAATCGCTCCTTTTATCCATGACAGCAACAAATGATATGTTTTCAGATCAGATCAGATCAGATCATATGTAGAGGATTTTAGGAAGGGAGTGTCTGACCCCAGGTCTTAAACAACCCTTAGAAATAGGAAGCTAGGAGATTTGGGCTAGAGCGCCCGATAGGAAAGTGACACGGAAGCGAGGTAGAAAGGGGGAGAAAGACGCCCTTATTTATTACCGGGGGGGCCAGTACCCGGGGTCCGCCGGCTTAACGTGCCCATCCGACACACGGCGGATATTTAGTAGTTCGAGCGTTCCTACCTGCTTGGGATCGAACCTGAGGTCTTCTCCGTGGCAGTCACGAACGTTGACCACTAGGCCATCCGCGGCCCCGATATGTTTTCAGAATACCTACAGCACACCTAATATACCCACCAAGCCAACTCACGGCACGTGCCTTCTTTCATTTGCTATGCGCTGTTGATGTCAAAAGTAGGACGTGGTCACAATAATATGACTCGATTGTGTGTGTATATATATATGTGCCAAAAATATTATAAATATATACACGATGCAAATAAATTCCCTTCGGTTTTTAAAAATCGGTATGTGCATTATTTTCAGGGAGGAGGAGTGTTATATCTCCGGAAACAGCCTTCTGCATTTTCTCGTATTAGCGACGATACAAGCGACTGCATTTAAATCTAAAGACTGGTCATCGAGAAGAATTTAATATTCATAGTCAGATCACCGTGATTCACTATTAGATTGCTACTGGATGAATAGCTTGCGCCCCATCTTATTCAGTTTCCTTTAGGGGTAGGAGACAAAGATTGGCACGTCTCGTCTCTTACAGCTGTCAGTTGCTGGGATGTTGGAACTCTGCCAAAGATATTGTTGCTCAGCAACAATGACGCGCGCCTCGCCGCTTATTATTTTGGAAGTCCATTTTGGAAGTTCTTTGTTGCTTAGGTTCTCAGCCCCGGGGTAAAATCTCTGGCAGTCTTGCTAGTTGATTTGGTGTTCGCGTCAGACGAAATGTTTGCAAACGTCTAACCAGAAGGTGGACATATCAGATCTTTGAAAAAAATTGCTATAAAGAGCAAGTTAGTAAAATCATTCAATGCATTGATTATGACACGGTTTCCAACATAACAGAAATCATTACTCAAGTTATGAGGGCAATGGCTGCGGAATAAATCTCGCTCCTGTGCCCTGATCTTTGACCCCATTTCGATGATATTAAACAGAACTGCTTTAGTATACCTCCGGAACAACATACTAAAGTTTAGAAGCATTTTTAGTCAAGTTATGAGGATAATGGCTGTGGAATAAATCTCGCTCCTGTGCCCTGACCTTTGACCCCATTTCGATGATATTCAACAGAACCGGTTCAGTATACCTCCGGAACAACATGTTAATGTTTTGTCACAATCGAAGCATTTTTACGCAAGTTATGACGCATAAGGACAATGGAATAAATCCCACTCCTATGTCCTGACGTTTGATCCCATTTCGCCCATTTTTAATAGAATTGATTGCAAGATGGTCCCCTACCACATATTAACGAACCATTTTTACGCAAGTTATGAGCTATAAGGGCAATGGAATGGATCCCGCTTCTATGTCCTGACCTTTGACCCCATTTCGCCCATTTTTAACAGGGTTCGTCCCTAGGTGGTCCCCTACCACATACTTAAATTTCATCGCAATCGAACCATTTGTACGTAAGTTATGACGAATAAGGGTAATGGAATGGATCCCGCTCCTATGTCCTGAACTTTGACCCCATTTCGCCCAGTTTCAATCGGGTTTGTCCCCAGGTGGTCCCCTACCACATACTAAAATTTTATCGTACCCAAAGTTTGAAGGAGATCATTTTTGAAAAGTTTGTCTTTGAAGTGTTTCATATAAATTTCTCAAAGAATTGGGGAAACCGGCCTTCCCATTGCTAGACCACAAATTTGTATGTAAAATTGGCCTTTGTAAACAAAACAGTTTTGAGAAAGGCATGTAGCGACCAGAATTAAAAGTTCTACTTTGGGTTGTGCGAAATGGTGGACTAACAGACTTCTTTTTAGACAATCCGTTGCTCCATCTACTAGAATATTGGAGAACATAGAAACTATATCTAGTGATATTAATGTCTTGTTTTTTGGGGAGTGTAGCTTTAGACGGTTCACAAATTGTATACAGTTTTTGATAGAACCTTTATTTGAAGATAATAAGATGGATAACTTCCGGGATAGGAATTTCTCTAGTTGGCATGATGCAGTTCCAATAGGTCGAAATGCAATGCCTGTTTTGTGAATTTTGGGAAAAAGCGTATAGGCGAGCTGGTTGAGCATAACATGGTATAAGTTTTTTTTATTTATATTGGAGTTCAAAGTTTCATAAGCCTTAATTATTTCTCGAATTTCTTTCATGTGTTTATCCGTAGGGTCACTTTTCATTTTTTCATAATGACCTCCAATGAGAAGTTTATTAACTGCACGATCGTACTGGGGTTTTTTTTGTTGTTGTTGTTGTTTTTTACCAAAACAACGATTATTCCACCTTTGTAAGACGTAGTGATTAAATAACTGTGTAAAAGACCTCTATTTCATAAAATATTCTGTAAATATCTTTTTCAAAGGAGGTATTCATTTTTCTTCAAAAGCATCATTTAAAATGTTATCGGCCAATGTCCCATCAAGTTGCACAGTGAATTTTGAAATACCATTCTGCACTTTTTTTTATTTCGCATTTCCGATTTCCAGAAGAAATTAAAACAATTCTAAAGTAGACAGTTAAACACGTCACATGTTTTCCTCAAATAAAAGCTAAACCACTCGATGCGTACGTACCTTAGGAGTTACCATGAAAAACATATAATTTTACGTTATTTTTATTACGACAGATATGTATTTTTTTCTCAGAACTTTCTTTATCAGAAGTCATATTCGGTTCTTTTTTTTTTTTGGTCTTGTATAAGTCGAAAGTGTTGCCTTCAGGGTCCCAGAGGCTGTGAAGCATTTCCTTCGTTCACTACCCTTGAGGAGAGCGATCGATTTTCAGTTACTCTCATGTGGATTATCCAAGAACACCGAAGACTCCAAATGTGACAAGAGGAGTTTGCTTTTTTTTTTTTTTTTTCTAACTCATACATCTTTCGAAGCTGTAAAACCCAAATTTACCTTTTTCGTTGAAGATTCTTTTGTAAAAGTGTGTCATCAGCTTAAGTCGTTGGCCGATTTCACAAAATTAACACAGCAGAAATAAACATCGCTGTGCCTAATAATTTGGTTCTATAGTTTGGTAACGTTACTTCTTTTGTAAAGCAAAAGGGATGTGTAGTGTATCTTATTTATATTTCTCCAAAGAGATAAACAAAATAACAAATACAAATAGACGATGGCATCGCTCTGTCCACGTTATTATTAACCAGCGCATAGCAACTGGAAACTTGTTCATCCGACACCGCTGGGATCGAACCCCAGAGCTCTCGATAACTAGCCGAGTCCGTTCGCTTTACGCAGTGCCAACAATTCATAGCACCATGTGTGGTTTATCAGTCTGCATCTGATCTGACTGCACAAATCCATTTTGATGGACTCTGTTGGCACTGGTGTACTATACCGTGCAAATTAATTGGGACAACCTATTTTATTCTCAGAATTGTAATGTGATCGCCAGTTGATGTCGGAAACCCACGTAAACTGGTTTTATCAGTTGTAAGGTGGTGTGATTGTTAGAACTTGATAGTAAGAATGTGGTTTGACACAGGAAATAGGCACTTCAGCTTCAGTTGTGAGCTTTCGTGTGTGGATGTTAGTTTTTGCTCTCTGTGAGTACGTGTTGCTTTCGTGTA
Source organism: Macrothele yani (assembly GCA_039090855.1). Classification (NCBI taxonomy): domain Eukaryota; kingdom Metazoa; phylum Arthropoda; class Arachnida; order Araneae; family Macrothelidae; genus Macrothele; species Macrothele yani. The sequence continues at coordinate 126,779,957 of CM076996.1, forward strand.
TTGAAAAATGGATATTTCCCCAAGGAAGCGTGCAAAAATAATTGCTCTGAAGGATCACACATCTATGACCGTGAGAGATATCGCTTCTGCAGTTGGTGTAGGCAAATCAATTGTATCAAGACTGCTTACGCGATACAATGCATCTGGATCATCGTCTCCAAAAAGGAGAGGTAAATGTGGAAGAAAACGAAAAACAACTCCACGAATCGATGAATATCTAATCAGAAATAGTAAATTGAATCAAAAAAAAAAAAAAACAAGCACTGACCTTCAAAGATATTTTTTGGCTAGTGGTTGTGATGCTAGTGATTCAACTGTACGCCGTAGGCTTCTGTAAGTTGGCCAGAAGGCAAGAAGACCAACGAAAAAACAATATTTGAATGCGAAAATGAAGATAAAACGTTTAGCATGGGCCAAAACATATAAATCATGGGCTGCTGACGACTGGCAAAAGGTAATTTTCAGTGATGAAACTCATTTATTTGTGCAGGGTTACCAAGCAAATGTTAGACGAAGCAACTGTGAACCCTTAAGACCTAAGCATGTCAAACAAACTGTAAAACACCCTCTGAAACAGATGTTTTGGGGTTTTTTCACATCAAATGGCACTGGAAGCTTAGTTCCTGTTCAAGGTATGATGAATTCAGCCAAGTACGTAGAAATACTACAACGTAGGATTGTTCCATTCTTGCAAACTTTTGACGGGACATTTCAACATGACTTGGCCCCATGTCACAATTCGAAATTGGTCAAGAATTTCAAATTAATTTGCTTGATTGGCCTGGAAATTCACCAGACTTAAATCCTATAGAAAGCTTGTGGAATATTTTGAAGAGACGTTTAGGTAAAATGGACTGTACAGCTAAAGAACGCATGATAACGAATGCTATAAAAGTGTGGTTCCACGATTATGAAGTCAAAAATATGTGCACTCAATTAGTGGAATTAATGCCAAAACGAATTCAAGAGGTCATTTCTGCTAAAGGAGGACATACTTCATACTAATACAGGTATTTATCAGTGTATATCAAGGCATAGAATGATATAAAGGCATAGTTTTGGAAAAAAGAGTGATGATTTTTTACTTTGTCCCTATTAATTTGCACAGTATAGTAAAGCGAACACACTCGGCTAGTTTCGAGAGTTCTGGAGTTCGATCCCAGCGGTGTCGGATGAACAATTTTTCAGTTGCTATGCGCTGGTTAATAATAACGTGGACAGAGCGATGCCATCGTTTATTTGTATTTGTTGATTTGTTTATCTCTCTGGAGAAATATAAATAAGATACATTACACATCCCTTTTGCTTTACAAAAGAAGTAATGTTATCAAACTATAGAACCTATAACGAAGTGAATTTCTCCGTCATTTTTATCCGCGCCGGGGTTCGAACCCGGGTCCACTCATTCCGGAATAAGTTGCTCTACCAATTAAGCTACGCGGACATTGATTCTAATTGCTATCTGCCTTTATGTCGTGTGCGTCCTTCTGGCAGGTACGTCACATCTCCTGGTATGTTACAAACCAAATTATTAGCCACTGCGATGTTTATTTCTGCTGTATTAATTTTGGGAAATCGGCCAACAACTTAAGCTGATGACACACTTTTACAAAAGAATCTTCAACGAAAAAGGTAATGTCCTGATCAACTGATGTTGCGTAAGTCCGGATGCATTATTCCAGCTCAAAGATATCTTGTGGCATATTCCTGTAAACTCTATCCCTTAGAAATAAATCCCACGTGGGATGAACTTAGACTCTTTGAAGAGTCCCTACTTCCAAAGTCGGGATTTCCGCACCTCAGTTAAGCACCTTTATTAAACAAATGCACACAGGTATTAATTACCCATGGTAGTGTTGCACGAATGAAAATTGGGCAGAAAATATCCTTAGGAGGGCATCACTCACCGGACATAAACCTCCTATGGATCCAAAGTTAATTCATGGAATTAGTAAGAATTATTCGGCTCTTACATATGACTAGTTTGTAAGTGAATATAGCTCCTTGAAGGAAACCTGAGTTCAACAACATATCTCATCTCTTTGAGTTCTAATGAAGGGATTGCGTATTCGGTCCTAATGAAGGAATTATAACATTCCTTCCACTTAAATCAATATGGTTTAACAATGGAAAATGAGAGCATAAATCTTTTAAACCGATTGCTATGTCCATCCTCAGGGCAGCTCAGGTACTAGTCGGAAACAATATTCAGACTGAACCTATCCATAACTCTCCAGGTATCATATGTTTGAACGACAATTACTGACAGATGTAAGTGTATTCTCAACTTTATGGTTCAATTTTCCTTAGCCACTCTTTTAATGATGGAATAGCATTAAACGCAATTAAGTAGATCATTAGAACGCGACAGTCTTCTGCACGGATTTATACTGCTTTAGGTATTTTACATAGCAAATGTCCCTTGGGTCTTAATGTGGTGGTTGCATAATCCGTGCCCGGCTTTGAATCTCTTCTTAAGTACTAACGAACGAACAAAATGAAAAATTCTGCAACGCTGGGTAGTTAACGAAAGGCACGACATTTACAATTCTGATCAATATGCATAAGCGATTCTTTTCATGCATTTTCTAAATAACCTGATGTTAATACATATTTGTGAAATTTGCTGGAATAGCGCTATCAAATGAAATTTATAGCACAGGTTTCTCATCTTAGAGGAAATAAATGATTACATTTTTAGAGCTATACAAGATTGTTTTCGCTTCAAAGCTCAGTATAGTGCGTCGCATGAATATAGAGATAGAACAAATTCTAGAGATAGAACAAATTCTAGAGATAGAACAAATTCTCGAATGAAAAAGAAACAACAACGAGCTGAAATGTACACCTCATACACTGACGGAAACAAAATCCCAACACCACGAAAAAATTGTTGTAGAGGAATGAAATGGCGGCAATACATTTGTATAGGTAACATATTTAATCGATTAAGGTTTCAAGATCACAGCTTATTGTAAGCGCGAGAAGAGCCATTTTAAATGTGAAATGCTGGTACATTAATAACCAGTGTAACCGCCAGAATGTTGAATGCAAGCACGCAAACGTTCATGCATTGTGTCGTACAGGTGGTGGATGTCAGTTTGTGGGATGGAGTTCCATGCCTGTTGCAGTTGGTCGGTCAATACAGGGACGGTTAATGCTGGTTGGGGGTGACGCTGGAGTTGTCGTCCAATGATGTCCCATACGTGCTCGATTGGTTACAGATCTGGTGATCTAGCAGGCCACGGCAACATGTCGACACTCTGTAGAGCATGTTGGGTTACAACAGCGGTATGCGGACGAGCGTTATCCTGTTGGAAAACACCCCTGGAATGCTGTTCATGAATGGCAGCACAACAGGTTGAATCACCAGACCGACGTACAACTGTGCCGTCAGGGTGCGTGGGATAACCACGAGAGTGCTCTTGCTATCATAGGAAATTGCTCCCCAGACCATAACTCCAGGTGTAGGTCCAGTGTGTCTCGGCCGCAGACAGGTTGGTTGCAGGCGCTCACCTGGCCTCCTTCTAACCAACACACGGCCATCACTGGCACCCAGGCAGAACCGGATTTCATCAGAAAACACAACAGATCTCCACTCCGTCCTCCAATGAGCTCTAGCTTGACACCACTGACGTCGCAAACGGCAGTGGTTTGGAGTAAGTGAAATGCACGCTACAGGGCGTCTGGCTCGGAGCTGTCCTTCAAGTAACCGATTTGTAACAGTTCGTTGTGTCACTGTGGTGGCAACTGCAGCTCGAATTGCTGCCGCAGACGTGGTACGATGCGCCACGGCCATACGCCTTACACGGCGGTCTTCCCTCTCAGTAGTGCCACGTGGTCGACCGGAACCCGGTCTTCTTGTGGCAGTACCTTCCCTTGATCACCGCTGCCAACAATCATGCACAGTGGCTACATTCCTGCAAAGTCGTTCTGCAATGTTGCGGAAAGAAAGTCCACCTTCTCGTAGCCCTATTACACGATTTCGTTCAAACTCCGTGAGCTGTTGATAATGGCTTCTTCGTCTTCTTAAAGGCATTCTTGACTAACATCAACACCCTACGTCGAATCTCAACGATAACTAACGCTCACGAACGTTACAGCGCGTATTTACAGCAAACCTGCTTTGCATGTTCCGAGGGGCGCTACTAGCGCCACACGTATGCGCCGAGCGCGAAATTTGCATAGACGTCATCTTACAGATGTACTCTCACCGCCTACCAACTGTCGTTTATCTAACACAACCCTTTCTTGGTGTTGGGATTTTTTTCCCGTCAGTGTATTTATAGCAAAAATAGCTGATAGGACACGCAGCTGCACAATAGTTTGACGGTCTCAAAAATATAAAGACTTACTAGTTATGAGCACCTCCGGTACGAATAGTGGAGCCGTTGTTCCGAATAACACTAAAAACCCGATTGGGCATGCTGTCCACCAAGTGATGTAAGTGTTCCGGACGGATAGCGTACCAGCTTCGTTCAATCTGCTCTTTCAATGCCACCACACTTGAAAACTGCCGTCCATTCGCATACACATCACGAGCTAGGATACCCCAGAAGTTCTCGATAGGGTACAGATCTGGACTGAGTGCTGGCCAATCCATTACGATCACATGATGAGTGTTAAGCCAGCCTTTTCGTTGATGCAGACCGATGGATAGAGGCATTGTGTTGCTGGAACAGATAATCAACACCCGCTAGAGTTTTTTTTTTTTTTTTGATTGAAGGTTTAACGACCACCGTGAGCAACTCAATGGGCTATAAGCAGTCGCCCGTTCCTAATTTAGGGTCCCTGGTTCCAGGGAAGGGACAGAGCCAGTGCCGTAAGACAAACACAACATCCATGCCTCACCGGGATTCGAACTCGGACCCCGTTCGGACGAATGATCAGATGCCATCGCTTAGACCACTGCGCCACCGGGGCGGCCCGCTAGAGTTTCGGCAAACGGTAGAAGGTGGCTGTTGAGTATGTCCTGATACGTTTCGGAGTTTTGCCTGCCTTGCACGGTACCTCTCGATACCCCCAATACCTGTACCACTGTGGTTACCTACGCACCAACCAGACGGGCTCCTACAATCTGCCCTCTTTGGAACTCCGACAGGTCACTCATTGTGCCTTCACCTGGAACGAAATTATGCAAACACCGATTTAAAATGCAATCACACACCCTTGAGACTATAAGCAACATTTTTTTCCAAAAAAAAAAAAAATTGTAGCTACATGTTGGTTTTACCGAAAAAGCAGCACATACCAAAGTCACTGTTTTCAGCGAGGTGTTTCCATTATTTTGGACAACCCCTGTTATTCACCGTTTTGGGGTACCTGATATCAGCTGACCCTGAGCCGAGAAGGCTGGACCAACATCTGTGACTAGTATTAATGTGTACTCAATTGTATCATGTACAACACACACTCACTCTGTGATAATACTGTTCGCGGCTGAGCCCCTGCAAAAGTTCCAGCCTCAATTGCTGGTTCGTCTGTTGGTACGAATTACGAAGATTTAATTCACTTATGATATATTGGTTAGGATAAAAGGTTTGCAATTGCTGGTTTCACTGTAATACTCGGTTTAAGGTTTAGGCTTGTGAAAACACAAGTTCCTCTGTGAAGGAGATCGAATTAGCGTCTCCTCGTTTCAAAGCCAGTTGTTCCAACTGATTTAACGTATCTCTACAGATTTGTCGTCTTCATATGCATTTTACCTCTGTAGTACGTCACATCGTCGTCTCTTATTTTTTATTTTATTTATTTATCTATTTATTTTTTTGACGCGAAGAAGGAATTTTCACAAAATTTAGATGTGTACAACACACATCACAAATCAACGGCCAGTAGATTCAATTTTCACAACCGGACGCCAGTGTGAAAACACAAATTTGTCGGTGGGTGAGGAAATCAAAATTGCACCAACTCGCTCCGGAGCCAGTAGTTCTAACCAAATAAACTACACCGACGCATTGCAAAGCTGCAGATTTGTCGTCTTGACATGTGTTTCACCTCTGCAGTACGTCACATCATCTTCCTCTTATTTTTTTTTTTTTTTTTTTGCGCGAAGTCGGAATTTTTTACGCTTTCCAACCGTTGGTTGAAGAAGCGTATATGCTCCAGCTTTGTCCGTCAGTCTGTCCGTCTGTCTCTCGGCACGATAACTCGCGCAAAAATGGTTCGATTTCGATGAAAGTTTAGCATATTGTAGGGGACCACATGGGGATGAACCCTATTGAAAATGAGGTGAAGTGGGCTCAAAGGTCACGGCATAGGAGTGGGATCCATTCCATTGCCTTTATGCGTCATAACTTCCGTAAATATGGTTCGATGTCGATGACATTTTAGTATATTGTAGGGCACCACAGGAGAATGAACCCTATTGAAAATGAGTGAAGTGGGGCCAAAGGTCAGGACACAGGAGCGGGATGCGTTCCATTGCCTTTATGCGTCAGAACGTGCGAAAAAATGGTTCGATTTCGATGAAATTTTATTATGTGGTAGGGGACCACCTGGGGACGATCTTATGACGTCACAATCTCGCGCTTGAGTTGTTGGCGCGCGGTCACGCGTTGTGTGCGGATCCTATTAAAGTTTTATGACGTCACACTCTTGCGAGCAGATGGTCGCGATTCCCATCTGCCTCATTACGTCACGCGTTGTGTGCGTATGTCCGTCCGCACAATAACTCGCGTAAAAATCGTTCGATTTCGATAAAATTTTAGTATGTGGTAGGGGACCACCTGGGAAGGAATCCTATTGAAAGTGAACGGAATGGGGTCAAAGGTCAGGACATAGGAGCGGGATCCACTCCACTGCTCTTATGCGTCATAACTTACGCAAAAAAGGCTCGATTTCGATTAATTTTTAGTATGTGGAAGGGAACCACCTGGGGACAAACCCTATTGAAAATGGGTGAAATGGGGTCAAAGGTCAGGACATAGGAGCGGAATCATTTCCATCGCCATTATGCGTCATAACTTACGTAAACATTCTTTGATTTGGATAAAATGCTAGTATGTTTTTGGGGCCTGCCTTTAAAATGGGCGAAATAGGGTCAAAGGTTAGGACACAGGAGCGGAATCTATTCCATAGCCCTTATGCATCATAACCTATGTAAAAATGCTTCCATTGCGACAAAACTTTATCATGTTATCTCGGAGGTATACTGAACTGGTTCTGTAGATTATCATCGAAATGGGATCAAAGGCAAGAGCACAGGACCGAGATTTATTCCACAGACATTATCCTCGTAACTTGAGTGATAACTTGAGTAATTATTTCTGGTATGTTGAAAAGCTTATCATAATCAATGCATTGCATGATTTTACTAACTTGTTATTAATTCCAGACGATCTGTGGAACAAACATCACACATTTTTCGAAGAACCCAACGGGCATTACATCCATTTTGCACAAATCGGATGCGGATGCTAAAACAAGAAGGGGTGGCACAGTGGTCTAAGCGATGGCTTATGACCATTCGTCCGGGAGGGGTCCGGGTCCGAATCCCGGTAAGGCATGGATGTTGTGTTTGTCTTACGGCACTGGCTCTTTCTCTTCCCTGGAACCAGTAGCCCTAAATTAGAGACGGGCGACTGCTTATAGCCCATTGAGTTGCTCACGGTGGTCGTTAAACCTAAGCCTTCATTCAAAAAAAAAAAAAACAAGAATTTTCCGGTGATAGAGATCGAATCGCATCTCCTTGCTCAACAGTGAACTGTTCTAACCGACTAAGCCAAACTGACGGGAATATGGTGAAAATCTTCCAAATACGTGGAGACAATGTAAATAGGCAAAGTCATCGCTCTTTTCACGTTTTTCATTAATTAACACACAGCAACCGAAAAATTGCATTTCGACACCGCTGAGATCGAGCCCCGGATCTCTCGATAACTAGCCGAGTGCGGTCTCCTTACGCTACGGTGCCATGTTGTTTATCTGTCAGCATCTGACTTCACAAATCAGTCGGGATAGGCTCAGCAAAAAAAAAAGAAGAAGAAGATTGGGAAGATTTTCTAAACTGACGGAACGTATCGCTGCAGATTAGACGTGTTTACACGTTTTTCACCTCCGTAGTACGTCACAAGATGGAACTGTAGTTGTAATGTTTACATGCTGATAACTGATTAACCTTTGAACTTTGTGAATGTAATATCAAGTACAGAAAACACTAACCTACAAATGTAAGGATAGAGTCAATTAATTTCACAATTAATCCACTCTTTTATTTTCTGCTATGGTACTTCAGCACAGGTGAGCAACCCTAGCCGGAGTGCAGCTTGCTGGCTTCAAATCATCTATTAGTCACCATATTTCGTAACATGCCATTACAACATGTCGTCGGATCAACAGACATCTAACAAGTCACTCTCATTAAATGAAACTGTTATCTTACTGTCAACACAAAATGTACATTTAACAAATCGTTATTATAAAACGCTCTTTTTACAAATCGTTTGCTCAATGCCCACTTCCTACCATCAGTGATTACGTTTTATTGACCTCTAACCAATTGCCAACTTTAGAAAGCTTGTCGGGGAAAATAATGTGTCTTTATGACAGAAAACGTTTAACGAAAAGTAAGCGAATTTATATAAAGACACAGAAACTCAAAAGGAAGGTTAAATTTGAGGTACACCAATACGCCACAACATACAGCGACGAGATGGAAGTATGAGAGCAACTAAGTACTATAAATACTGAGAAATGCTATGTTCTTTATACTCAAGGTGAGTCCAAAGTTTTGCAATATTTGGATTACTTTATGTCTTCATACGTACCTTTACGACGGAAGCTGACTAGCATTCAAAGTATAGGCCATCGTGTTGCACCGTCTTTAGCCATCTGTCTGCCAGTTCTTCGATTCTACAGAGGGTGAGTCGAACGTTTTGCAATATTTGGATCACTTTATGTCTTCATACGTACCTTTACGACGGAAGCTGACTAGCATTCAAAGTATAGGCAATCGTGTTGCACCGCCGTTAGCCATCTGTCTGCCAGTTCTTCGATTCTACAGAGGGTGAGTCGAAAGTTTTGGAATATTTGGATCACTTTATGTCTCCATACGTACCTTTACGAAGAAAGCTGACTGGCATTGAAAGTATAAGCCATCGTGTTGCACCGTCTTTAGCCATCTGTCTGCCAGTTCTTCAATTCCGCGGCGGTACCAGTTCTTGTCCTTCGAGGCGAAGAACTCCTTCACCCCAGCTGTCACCTCTTCCTGGTTGTTGAAGTGCCGCCAGCGAAGGAAGTGGGTCATGGACCAGAACAAGTATTTATTCGACGGAGCAAGATCCGGACTATATGCTGGGTGTAACATCAGTTCGATGCCCTCAAGTTCCTGGAGTTTGCCTGGGTCATTCACTCGGTATGAGGCCGAGCGTTGTCCTGCTGTAGGAGAGCGCGCTTTCTGTTCACCAAAGCCGGGTACTTCTCCTCCAAAATGGCATACACCCGCTCCAGCTGTTCAGAGTAGAGGTTGGCGTTGATGGTCCGACAGTCTGGAACAAATTCGTAATGGATTATCCCCTCGAAATTCCACCAGACGCAGAGCATCACCTTGTGCTCGAAGCCCCCACGTTTGGCAACAGGTTCTGGAAGCTGGCGCGGGCTCAACCACTGTCGTTGTGTGTTAGGATTACGGAAATAGACCCGCTTTTCATCGCACGTAACAATTCTCTTGGTGAAACGTACATTGCGCTGGTTTTCTTGCAGTTCCGTGCACACTTCCACTCGGCGGTTTGCTTCAGCTGCCGTCAGTTCGTGAGGGACAATGCTGCAGCTTCTGTAGACCTTGGCAAGGTCTTGAAGGTGACGAACCACGGTGGTCTGTGCTATGCCCAGCTCGCCTGATAATCTCCAAGTGCTGGTTGTCCGATTTGTCTTACGGCCTGACGCACGGCCTCCGAATCCACAGTTCGCGGCATACCTGACCTTGACTGATCGTCAAGGTTTCTGTCACATGAGCGAAATTTCTTGAACAATCTGGTTGCGGTGCTGTGGTCCACGGAACTTTTGCATGACAAATATCTCATATTGCTTGAGAAGCGTTATGGCCGAGTTCAAACTCGTAAAGCAAAAGTTCCCTAATTAGCCGGTTGTAGCTGTTCATCTTTTAGGCTTCCCAACCACAGACAGAACGACGACATGCAGTGCTGTTCACAGCAACGACTACCACTTTATGTCCCCTTCGACTGATTGCAGTGCGCGACTTGAACTAGTTTAAACACGTGACATACCCGCCGCAGCACATGCGTTTATGCAAATATTTCAAAACTTTCGACTCACCCTCTGTACATTTGTACAGCTGTACCAGATTTTTTCGCTTCAAAACTCAGTATCGTGTGAAGCCACCTAGAGCAACAATAACAGCTTGTACACGGCGTGGCTTTGAAATCAAAAGTTTTTGGTTATCGCCCTGGGGAATAGTCTGGTAGGCTGCTTCTATGCATAACTGGAGTTCATCTGTGGTGTGCGACGCAGGCGCTTGACAAGCCAGTCTCTTATCTACCAGGTCCTAGACTTGTTCAATTGGGGACCCTCTGTATCAAACATTGCCATGGTGATGTGGTTTTTATATAGAAAAATCAGTTTTTACATGCAAGAGCATTTGAAATTTAATCATTTCGGAATCACTCTAAAATACACTCTTTGCCAAGAAAAACGAAGCACCCAAAAGGAATCATATAATCGAGATGAAAATTGGAATGTACAATGCACATGTACCGTAAAGGAAATGACTGCAATTCTAGAGCAGTTGGGCCATTTAGTCGGACAAAACAGCTACACGAGTGGAACTAGTCAGTACGTCGTAGCGCCACCTCTAGCTCGGATACAAGCGATTACCTGACGTGGCATAGATGCATACAGTTCACGGATACTGTCCTGAGGTATAGCATACCAGATGGTGTCCAGTTCGCCGACATTCCGGCATGGGAGTAGGTGCCGTCCCATCACGTCCCAAACATGTTCGATCGATGAGAGTTCGGGAGATCGGGTTTGCCATGAAAGAATGTCGACATTACGGAGGCAGGCCTAGGAGAGCCGCGCCGAGTGTGGCCAGGCATTATCCTGTTCAAAAATTGCTCGGTGATGCTGCGACAGGAATGGCAACATAACAGGTTGTAGAATGTCATCGATTCACCGTTGAGCCGTGAGGGTGGTACGGAGAACTACCAATTGTGTCCGGCTGTCGTAGAAAATGGTCCCCCAGACAGTCACTCCCAGTGTGCGAGCCGTGTGTCGTTCCACGGTAAAGTCAGGATCCGTGCGCTGGTCGGTTTGTCTCCAGACACGTAATCACTAGTCCTCGGAGCCAAGCGCAAATCGTGACTCCTCACTGAAGACAACACGACGCAACTGGACACTATCCCACGTTGATTGGGCCCGAGGTCTGTGATAGGCCGCGGAATGGCCCCCCTGAATATACTCCCTATGCCGCAAGTCGTCTGACAAAGTCCCGGATGGTCACTTCCGTACCTGTGGACGACGTAGCATGGCCACGAATGGTTGAGAGGGATGAATTCGGTTCTGTTCGTGCGGTTCTCACAATCGCTCGATCCTCGCGTTCTGTCGTTGCCCTCTGCCGTCCACTGTCCACTTATCTCTGGTTTGTGCCCTCCTCGACCCATTGGCGCTAACATCGTCGGATTGCCACGCCGCGCCGACCCAAATGCCTGGCGATACGGCGACTTGACCAACCGGCCTGTCTCAGTCCAAATTATACGTCCTCTCTCAAACTCGCTCAACTGCTCGTATTGTTCACTGATCCGACGTCGAGGCATCCTCATAGGCCGTGGAGGTTAATGCAACCGCAATCCGCTGTTACAATTGTCCCTGCGTGTGAGCTTTGCTCTTGATATACCCTTCTCGACGCGCAATTCCCATGCGATGTGGTGGTCTACTATTTAGTCATTGGTCGTTATTTTTCAATCGTTTGCATATTCGGCCTTGAGGTACTTGCGTGCGGAGTTTTATCAGGATCGGACGACTTTTTCGGGGTGATTCGTTTTTTTTTTTTTTTTTTTTGCTTTCCTACGTTGAAGAAACGTATATGCTCCAGCTTCGTCCGGCTGTCTGTCTGCCTTTCCACACCATAACTCGCGTAAAAATAGTTCGATTTCGATGAAATTTTAGTATGTGGTAGGGGACAACCTGGGAAGGAAACCTATTGAAAATGGACGAAATGGGGTCAAAGGTTAGGACATAGGAGTGGATCCATTCTATCGTCCTTATGAGTCATAACTTACGTAAAAATGCTTTGATTACGACAAAACTTTATCATGTTGTTCCAGAGGTATGCTGAACCAGTTCTGTTGAATATCGTCGAAATGGGGTCAAAGGTCAGGGCACATGAGCAAGATTTATTCCACAGCCATTATCCTCATAACTTGACCAAAAATGCTTCTATTGCGACAAAACTTTAGTATGTTGTTCCGGAGATATATTGAATGGTTCTGTTGAAAATCTTCGAAATGGGGTCAAAGGTCAGGGCACAGGAGCGAGGTTTATTACACAGCCATTATCCTCATAACTTGACTAAAATGCTTCTATTCCGACAAAACTTTAGTATGTTGTTCCGGAGAGGTATACTCAACCGATTCTGTTGAAAATCATCGAAATGGGTTCAAAGGTTAGGGCACAGGAGCCAAATTTATTCCACAGCCATTATCCTCATAAGTTGACTAAAATGCTTCTATTCCGACAAAACTTTAGCATGTTGTTCCGGAGAGGTATACTGAACCGATTCTGTTTAATGTCATCGAAATGGGGCAAAGGTCAGGGCACAGGAGCGAGATTTATTCCCCAGTCATTATCCTCATAACTTGACTAAAAATGCTTCTATTCCGACAAAACGTTAGCATGTTGTTCCGGAGAGGTATACTGAACCGATTCTGTTTAATACAGTATCATCGAAATGGGGCAAAGGTCAGGGCACAGGAGCGAGATTTATTTCACAGCCATTGTCCTCATAACTTGAATAATAACTTGAGTAATGATTTCTGGTATGTTGGAAGGCGTATCATAATCAATGCATTGCATGATTTTACTAACTTGTTTTTCTTGCAAAGAATGTATTTCCTGGATTCACTCTCAGCGGTATGTCTGTAAAATATGTACGGTTTGGTTTCTTTCCTTGATTAGCATGTGCTGAAGCAATTCTTTGGTCATTTACACGCTACTTTGCAGTATAATAAAATATTATATCGGCAGTACAGGTGTTAGTTTTCTATGAACACGAAGTTTCCGTCGAAAGCTAATTTTTCATAACGAATTGAACTTCTATGGAATGGGGTGAATGAAAAAAATATTTTCTCAGAAATATTTATACATTCATCCGTCAGAACGAACTGAGCTTCTGTGGCAAAGCATAAATGTATTATTATTGCTTGAGGATATAAAATAAAAAAAAAACTTATTTCGCGGTTGATTATGTTATCGGGATTCTTCCCTCAGGAGTGTAGCTAATGACTTCCGCTTCCTATTTCGTCGCCGTTAAATTTAAATATGTGACTTTTTAGTTTTCGCTTCTTTAATTTGTAATCAACCGTGCCAGCGTATTTTGAATATTATTGATACGTGATGTTGACAGGCGAATATAAACAAACTGGCCGCCTCTGAAATGATTTTCGGCTTAGCCATGTGGCCTGCAGAATTCTAAGCATCAAACAAAGACATTAGGCCTTAAACTTCTCTAAATCCTAAGAGGATGCTGCTTCATAAAAGTTAATCAGGAACTGCTGTTTCTTCCGTGTGTAATCTAGTGCGTGCAGAATGGGCTAATTGTATTTGTTCCCCTTAGACTGACTTCCGCGAACAGTGTGTTGCCACCTCATGCGATACAAAATTAAATAAGTTTCCATAAAGCACTTGACGCAGCAACGAATACGTGGACATCATAACAGTGCGAAATCTCTCCTCTCTTCTCAAACTCCAAATTAGGCAATCTTCTTTCGGGTTTAAACGACTCTGCGATTTTTCGTAACGTTCGTTTAAATGTAAACTTGTTTTGCTGCTGACTGCTTAATGAAGACAATAACTTGTGTATGTGAAACCCAAATCCTTCATTCCTAATTCTTAGAGCGGTTTCTAGGGAATTGCGGTTGTCTTAATTGGTTTCATTCACACCAGTCTGACTGTTCCTTTCTCAAAATATACAGAAGCTGGTCCGTCAGTAAGAGAGTTCTGTTATACATAGTCCTTCGAAATACAAAGGTGGTGCAAAAATATGGCTTAAAGTAAAATTTCTCGAATTGCCTAACAGAGAATTACAACCAGATATTCAAGAACATATAGGGCGGAAACGTTAGTAAATTACTAATTGTGGTGGTCTTAAAAAGCACGCTTGTTTTGTTTAATAATAAATCCAGTATATTCTATAGCACCACCACAGTGTTTCAATGTACACACACCGGACAAAAGAGTACGAAGATTTATTTATAATCTAAAAGTTTTAACAGCTGAATGACATCAAGTATGTGATGCAATGGATTCTGTGGGGTGAAATGAACACAAGCACCTCATACGATCCAATGCAACATGGATTCTATAAGATGCTTGATTTCATATTGGTTCAGAGATGGTCATTTCCACAGCCAAATATTAGTCAGCTCTGTCGGCCTGGTTGGAAAATGACTTCACGGTTTGTGACGTATATTCTAAATTAACTTTCCTTTTTAGTTTCTTTCCCTATGTAAATCTTGAGTTTATTTTCAGTTATTTTTCACTCTTAACGTGATATCTTTTCTCTCAAACGAATTCTGTTGGCACCACAATTGAGGTTGAATGAACGTGACGTATGCCTGTTTTGATAAGAACGAGAGATAAAAGCGACGACTAAACTGTTGTAGGACAGCGATTATTAAGAGCGATTATTGAGAGCGTTGAAAGAGTGCGTTGTAAAGCGAGCGTTGTGTTAAGAGCTGTGAAGCTGTGTGGTGTGTTTAAATATTGATACCGTTCTGTTATGGACGTGCTACAACCTTGAATAAAGCATCTTTTCCCTAAGTTTGACTTCTGTTGTTTACATGTTTCGTCTGGCCGTTAAGGTTTCTTTCATTTAGGAACTATTTCTTAGTATGTTGATGTTTTAAATTAACGTAGAAGTACGAAAAGACTTCTACGTCATAAGTTCTTTTCTAGTATGCGCCCTCCACGTTTCAATAGATCGATATTAGGACACTCATATCCAATCAGCTGATATGGGCACTGATACCGTTCTATAAAAACTGAAAGTAAAATCACACAAAATGAAGAAATACAGGTACAGCGAAATATATGTTATTCTTTCTCAAAGTATCTTCTCTCGGATGATATGCAACGGTCCCATCGTTCAGTCCAATTTTTCAAAGCATGTGGCAAAGGCATTTTGTGGAAGCTGCTTTAGCAACCCCTGTACAGCTTGAATAACGTCAGCATCTGTGTTGAATGTTGCGCCACGGAACTTCTCCTTCATTGTTGGAAACAACCAGAAGTTGTACGGGGCGAGGTCAGGATGGTAGGCAGGCTGTGGCTTCTGCATTTCGTAAGAAACTGTTGAACACAAGCAGCCACATGTGGGCGGGTGTTATCATGCTGTAGGGTGTACTTGCCCAACAGTTCCGGTGGCTTAATTGATATGTGTCGTCGCAGACGCTTCGACACTGAAATGTAATACTCAGCATTGACACTAATTTGTGGAGGAACGGCATGCTGGTAGACTACACCTTTATGATAAAAAAAATTATCATCATCACCTTCCCAGCTGATTTGGTTTGGCGGAACTTTTTCGGAGGATTCGAGCTTGTGTGTTCCCAGACACTCGTCGAGCGCTTCGTGAGGGGGTCGAAACAGTAGACACATCTTTCATCGGCAGTTATTACTATGTTTAGAAAGTTCAGATCTTTTGCAATCATTTGTTTCCACTCATGATACACCTGCCTGAACTCTGGCTAACAATTGTTTTCTCGTCAGTCATGAGGTACCCATCTGGAACACACATGATACAGCAGTAATTTGTCGCATAGAATGCGGAATGCCTACGTTTTTGAAATATTAGTTGACGCCGCTATGTCTTCACGCGTCATTCATCGATCTTCTTGCGGGATTGCCCAAACAGTGTTAACAATACCCTCTGTAAAAACACTTTCAGGTCGACCAGGCCTAGGAGCGTTTTCTGCAGACAAATGCCTTTTTTTGAAACCATGGTGTCATCTAAAAATCGTTGACTCACCCAAACATTTATCTTCGTAAGTTTTTTCATTAAATCAACTGTTTGTGGAGCCGTTTTACCCAAACGATAGCAAAATTTTCTCGCAAAACGCATTTCACTTCTTAACTGTGAATCACTCACCTCCATAGCTGTATGGCGAAATACAGATGTACTTTAAACAACTGCGCAGTAACAAAACCAGAATCGTCTGCCACGGCTAATAACTGTTGCCATAGATACTTCCTTAATTCAGTTAGTCGTCTGCGTGGTTATTTTTCCCCTTCGCACTGTTGCCAACTCAAAACAAAATTACTCTCAGTTTTAATAGAACGGCCTTTGTTGATGGATATACAGTGTATATGGGCACTGATGTCCATCAGGCGACATCATGGAATTCTTCATCGTGCTCATCAAACCACTCTTGCACGACTCTGGCACGATATGGTGTTTCATTGTCGTTAATAAAGATGGCAACATATGCAGCAAAAAAGTGCAATAATGCAAGGTGCACTTGTCCGTTGCAATTCGCAGGTATCAAGATGGATTTGTTCACAAAGCATGCCGGGTCTATCGCTTTATGAAGTTCTCACCACACTCTCTGTTGACCATCATTGAAAAACAATGCATAGTGGGATTCATCTGACCGCATAACATTCTTCCATTGCTCAACTGTCAATTCTCGGCGTTTTAGGAAGCACTGTAAGAAGATTCTTTTTGCGCGCAGACAAGTGGCTTCGAAATGAGCAGACGACGTCCAAGACCAAATCCCTTTAACTTCCCATGCATAGTTCGAGACGGAACGGGCTGTTCTGACCTTGGTTGAATCCAGCAGTCAGTTGTGCTCACGGGAAGACCTCTTCATCCGTACAATCTGCCTGACAGCACGACGGTCTCTCTAAGTTTAGTTTTCATACCTCTTGGATAAGGAAGGTCATTTTGTTTTCCATTCGCTGAACACCTTTAAAATACTGTAATGGCTATTGTGAAACCAGCAGTTTCTTTTGTTTTGGTAATCGTGGCTCCTGTTAACCCTCCAGGCGGCAGAAACTTTGAAAGAGGCAATGCGAAATTTTTTTCACATGTATAACAGAAGACTCCTCTTTCTGCAGTATTCGTCGTCGTTAAGATGCGCAAATAAGCATTCTCGCCCCCATTAGTCTGAAAGTTTTTTCGACGCAATATTACATTATCGCGGCATTTGAACAGGTTTTCGATGAACGCATTATTGCGTCGTCGCCGTTTTCGGCACAGATACCTCCGAACGTATATGAGTGCTTGCCACCCAGAGGGTTAAACACGCGCCTGTGATTATACGTTTTCGAATTCTGGGTTTTCCCGATGTTTACATGTGTTAATGCAGCCTAATAGTTCGTACACTCTTTATAAAGAACACGGTAAAGCACCATCAATCCATGTAATTGCTACATTTGCGTTTAATGTCTGAGTCTTCCGTGTCATAAGGGTTCTTATTTTATTGGCCAGTGTGTGAAAGCTTATTATCCAGAAATTTTAAAAATTTTCCAGCCCTAATAACATAAAGAGTGAAATTTGTATGTGACAAATCGAAACAGACTCCCATCGTTTTAGACTTTTATCAGTTATTTTATGCACTCATCGTCAAAAAAATAGTTGCACCCTGCAACCGACAAGAATGAAACTTGGTAGGTAGGTTTGACATCGTGAGACATGCAAATGATTAAAGTATCACGCTCGGCCGCACATGTGACGCAAGCAATGAGAGGTCTTAGCGCTGTGAATGACCGGCGATATAAGGTCGTCCCGTTGCGCGTGCTTGCCATTCTGACTCGCGCTGTTGTGTTGGTTGCATCTTTTGCGAGTGAAGTATGGCTCGGAGAAAGGTTCGTAAGCAATTCGAGGCCGCCCCGGTGGCGCAGTGGTCTAAGCGATGGCCTCTGATCATTCGTCCGAACGGGGTCCGGGTTGGAATCCCGGTGAGGCATGGATTTTGTGTGTGTCTTACGGCACTGGTTTTCTCCCTTCCCTAGAACCAGTGACCCTAAATTAGAGACGGGCGACTGCTTATAGCCCATTGAGTTGCTCACGGTGGTCGTTAAACCTCCAATCAAAAAAAAAAAAAAAAAAAAAAGCAATTCGAGCAGTTGGAGGAGTTCGAGAGGGGCCGCATCGTCGGGCTCCGGGAAGCGCGATGGTCTTATCGCCGTATTGCGCGCCATACCGCTCGTGCGGATATCACCATAGCACGCTGTTGGCGGCAGTGGATAGAACAAGACCCGCAGCAGCGACAGGAAGGGTCTGGGAGATTTAGACGAACCCCGGAGAGAGGACAGACGGGTCGTCCGACATGAGCTGAGTGACCAAACAGCCACAATTGCGGATATTCAGCGAGTAGTGGTGCCCTCCATGCATCGTCCGATTACTACCAGCACTATTGGCAGACGACTGCATGATATATAACTACACGTACGCACACCGTTACAACGACTGCCCTTAACACCATTGCATCGTCGCCAAAGACTGTCGTGCCTGACTGTTATGGAGCGACTCAGAATGGGAGCGGGTGACCTTCAGTGACGAGTTCCGCTTTTGTCTTGGAGGAGATGATCACCGAATCTGTGTATGAAGGCACCGTGGTGAGCGCCAATGTGTACTGTTTCTTGTCGAGCGTCACACGTTAAGAAGGCCGCGTTCATATCGCACTGTGAGATTCAGTGAAAATGTCGCGACGGGAGAGAACTGATTGAGAATGGAAACATTGTTGGGTGTCACATTAGTGGGTTGTCCATAAGAGAAACCGAGAGGCGTTTAACATACCCAAGGCTTTCGATGTACTGAATAAGTGGAAGACACATGGCGTGCCTGAAGAAGCAAAACGTACTGGCAGACCAAAAAAAAAAACACAGTGATGGAGGACGCCGAAGACTCAGGAGAGTCGTTACAGCTAATCGACGGAGTACTTGCACAAGACCTCAGTATACAGGTGAGTAAAAATGCTGGAACCTTGGTATGTACACGTACCATTCGCAGAGAACTTCATTCCATGAGTTACCGTGGTTGTGCAGCTGCTCACAAGCCTTTCATCTCCACTCGGAATGCTACTCGTCTTTTAGCATGGTGTAAAGAACATTTATCGTGGACGGTAGATAAATGGAAACGGGTCCTATGGACTGATGAATCCGGATACACGATCCATCAGTCTGATGGCCGTGTGTGGATATGGCGGCAGCCCGGGGGAACGCTATTTACCACAGTGTACTGTTCCTACGGTAAAGTTTGGAGCTGGCAGTGTTCACGCGTGGGAGTGTATTTTGTGATATGGTCCCGGTTCATTGGTTATCGTGGACAAACTTGTTAACCAGCACGTCTACCTCAATATTCTGGACAGTTATGCACTACCAACTCTATGGGAATACTATGGAACCGAGCCTTGTTTGTACCAGCAGGATACTGCACCGAGCCATACAGCAAGGACTATTACGGCGTGGTTTGACGATAATTCCGTATCGTATGTGGACTGGCCAGCACAGAGCCCTGATTTTAATCCCATAGAGCACCTATGAGATGAATTAGAGCGCCGCATAAGAAGTTTGGAACCAAGGCCTACTACTAAGCAACAGTTAGTGACAGGATTATGTACTGAATGGAAGCGCGTACCTATCGCTGTGTTCCAAAACCTTGTCGAAAGCATGTATCGAAGGGTCGGTGCATGCATTAAAGCCAAAGGTGAACCGACACCGTACTAATGTATGTCAATAAATGCTATGTTGTGTTTCTCTTCTACGTGTCCGGTGACTTTTGTCAATATAGTGTTTAATGTTTTAAGTTATCTTTAACAAATAATAAAATTCATACACTTTCCTAAGACTGTGCATATCTGCTCTTCATGAAATATTCTTCATGGAAACTAAGTATTAGGTCCCTCCAGCGAGAATTTCTAGAAAACTGCAAGCGTTCAACTGATAACACGTTCAGGTTTCGTAATCTGAGTTGTCACATTATGATGTATATTCTAATTTAACCTTCACTTTTAGTTCCTTTTCCTATGTAAATTTGAGTTTGTTCTCTTTTGCACTTTCCAAACTTAACGTGATATCTTCTCTCTCACGTGAATGAGGTTGGCAACACCTTTGAGGTCAGAGAGAGTGACGTGAGAATGTGATAAGGACGATTCAACAGTTACTTAGTGTATATGTGTGGAGATATTCGATCGCTGTTTAAGCTAGATTATACGATAGATAATTCAGGTATTATATGTGAAGTAAAAACCTCGTAGTGCTATATTGTGGATTTCATCAACCGTTACTGGACCAATAAAAGGTTATCGTAAGTTTGACTTCTGTATATGTTTCGTCTGACCGCAAAAACTTAATCCCGTGCAGCTATTGCATCGTATTCTCATTTAGTTCAACATTTCCTTAGTCATTGTTTTAGACATAGCGTAACAACAATCTCGCACACGAAAAAGGGTTACGTTATAACACTCGAAGCATATTTTTTGGCAACACTCAAGGCATGTTGGTCTATTGCAGGAAGAATACAAATAGGCAGTTTTGCGCTTCTTTGCCGCTGGACATACATACACTGCCGGACAATTGCTAAGGACGGATGACAATAGCAACGATAGCAACCATGAAATGGAAGGCAAGAAAATGTGGAAATTAGCATAAGTGCGGGATACAGTAAGACGTATCGTGCGTATGCAAATTTTGGATTGCCGAACTTGTTCGTGACGTCATAGCGCTGATAAGAGATATAAAGGATTTGACGCGTATTGACCGTTTCTGTTCAAACGCAAAGTTGAAAGGGAAATAATCAATTGACAAACTTGCAATTTTCAGTATGTCTTCCCGACATCACCTAGATGATTTTACGCGTGGCCGTAATATTGGCAAGATTGAAGAAGGGCGAAAAATAACAGATGTTGCCAGGGAGTTCGACGTCAGCCACAATGTTGTTTCAAGGCTTTGGAAATCATTTCAAACAAATGGAGAGTGTAGCAAACGTCACGGGGGAGGTCGTGTTCGCAGTACGACACCTGCAGAAGATCGGTACATAGTGCTATCAACAAAAAGACACCGGCGCCGCACAGCTAGTGAGGTAGCAAATCAGTTTATGGCTGCTACTGGCATGCGGATCTCTCGAAATACTGTCGCCAGACGTTTGCATGAAGGAGGACTATACGCCCGCCGTCCTGTTGTGTGCATCCCATTGTTCAGACGTCACCGTACCGCCCGTTTGCAATGGTGGCATCAACATCGCAATTGGACTGATAACGACTGGTTTGCTGTCCTCTTCTCAGATGAGAGTAGATACAGTCTATCGTCTGTTTGTCGACGACAACTGATCTAGCGTGATAGTGGTACTGCATATTGTCCAGCAAACATACAGGAAAGGGACCGATATCCGACATGTAGTGTCATGGTATGGGCTGGCATCATGATCAATAGCCGTACGTCCCTCTATGTGCTTCCAACTGGGACTATGACTGGCCAACGATACATTAATGATGTTCTGCTACCTCATGTTCGCATGTTCCGTGGTGCTGTCGGTGATAGATTCATTTTCATGGACGACAACGCAACATGTCATCGAACAGTCGCTGTCCAGGAGTGTCTTGAGAGCGAGGATATTCAACGCCTCGTATGGACAGCACGTTCTCCAAATCTGAATCCCATTGAAAATGTGTGGGATGCTTTGGGGAGGAGTCTTGCTGGTCGCCAATGCCCTCCAATGAACAAGGACATCCTCATCCGTGCACTGACAGAGGACTGGGATAAATTACCCCAATAGCTGCTTGATAATGTTGTGCAAAGCATGACACGACGTGTGGAATCTTGCATCGCCCTCCATGGTGGCCATATCCCGTATTGACATCTTACGCCGGAACGCCTGCGGACGGTAATTGCATTTTTTTTCACGTTTACGTATTCTGCACAAAATGGCCTGTTTGTCCCTTGAACACGTTCCAAAGCCTTCTGGATTTCAGAGAACAATAAATTGTCTTTCTTGTAATGTCCTGGCATTCTGACATTATTTTATTTCACTTGGCATCCAACCACACTTACTTTTTTAAGCGCTATATAGCCGTTTATGATCCGTCCTTAGCAATTGCCCAGCAGTGTATAATGCATATTTTTCTATTTTCCTCTAGCTGACTTTTCATCCTTTTTTCCCTTCTTAATCTGCCCCTCTTTCCTGATTCCAAAGATGCGTTATGGACAAACGCAGTTCCCTTGGAAGTCTCGTGTTATCAATGTCTCTTTTAGATATGGATCTATAACATACTTAGTTAGAGATTTCATGAAGTCCAACCGTGATAAAGGATCCAGATTACTATGAGACTGATACAGAATTGGATACATGCATTCTCTGGACTCACATCTAATGTTCGAAAAAATGCAGCCATCGGCCAACGTCTACACTGAGAAAAAAGTTTGTTTGAAGCAACAAAATAGTTTTGTTGAGCTGTTTTGTCGATTTATTTTGTTGTTTTAGCCAAACTCCATCGAAACTGTTTTGTTGGCAACACAAAATTATTTCGTTGGCTATATTTTGTTAATTCATCTAAACGTTTTATTACGATAACAATACATATTGTTAGATCAAACAAGTTCCCAAAAATTGACCTAGGCATTTTGTTAAATAAACAAAACGCTTTGTCATGATAACAATAAATTTTGCTGAATCAACAATAATTTTCAGCAAAATACATTTATAAATTCGACTGCATATCGACACAATGTTTGAGTTGATTCAACAATTTTTATGCTGAATTAACAAAACGTTTTTTTCAGTGTCGAGCTATAAATACTGCATTTTCATCTAATGCATCCACTCCTCTTTTTGTGCAGTTATGAAAACTAGTTATTTCCGGTTTTCCAGTCCCTTCTTCGATTTCTTTCGAGTGATGCATTGAGGACACAAGAATGACAGCTTTGTTTTTTTAGAAAACTATAACGAAGTAAATTTCTCCGTCATTTTTGTCCACGCCGGGGCTCGAACCCGGTCCCCTCATTCCGGAATAAGTCACTCTACCAACTGAGCTACGCGGACGTTTGTTCTGACTGCTATCTGCCTTTATGTCGTGTGCGTCCTGCTGGCAGGTACGTCACATCCCCCCCCGAAAGAGGGCCGGGGGCATGCCCCACGGGTCAGCCGTGACCATGAATTGTTGCAGGCAGCCATCCGCTGTAGAACGTGCACTTGAGAACTCCCAGTCAATCTGGTGTGTGGAATGCAACATCACACATTTTTATTTTTCGAAGCGCTGGAGAAGGGATTCTCTTATTTTTCCTATCTCGCGGTGTGGAAATAACATCACACCATTGCGAGATTTTGAACGGCCGGGTCATCCGGAAAGTTCAGGCGCCATTATAACGAAGTAAATTTCTCCGTCATTTTTGTCCACCCCAGGGCTCGAACCTGGCTCCCCTCATTCCGGAATAAGTCACTCTACCAACTGAGCTACGCTGACGTTTGTTCTGACTGCTATCTGCCTTTATGTCGTGTGCGTCCTGCTGGCAGGTACGTCACAAAACGTAAGAGGTAATCATAGAGTAACCTAACAGCGATATGAAAAGTAAGACTATTTTTCCCAAACCCAACCACTAAATCTTGGAAGAAAGCCAATAGTCATTCTACGCGTTAGTGACATCGTACCCTTCATTGGACAGCACGACGCAACTTACGGGACATCTGTGAACGAAACGTTTTGCGATACGTAAGTTGCATCGGGCGGACCACGGGACTGCTGCATCAATAAAAAACATACTACCAATGGTGATCCCAACAAAGCATGCATGTAGATTGTTTAATTAATAAGATATTAGAAGGTACAAGTCATTTGGTCTATGCCATATGAGAATAAAACATACACTGGCGTGCAAAAATTAAGGACGAGACGGTTTTTCGAATGTAACGTCGTGCAGAAGTGCTCCACATCGACTCAAAACATACCATAAGATCCCCAAGATGTAAGAATATGGGACAAGTGAGCAAAACCGTCCAAACAAGGAATCCAAAAGATACAAAGGCATTTTATTAAAAAGGTAGCTTCGAGCACAACTGGACAGAAGACAGAAAATTCCATGGGACAGGCGGCTGCCAAGAAAAATCCAGTCTTCAGTAGGGGATATGATCACCCCTGACTGCGTTGCAGGATTTACAACGTCTGTCCATGCTGAGGACGAGGTTGTCAAGGAGCTGTTGAGGCATCGCGGCCCATTCCTCTTGTAGCGCCAATCGCAGCTGCGGAATCGTTGCTGGCGGCTGGTGACGTGCTGCCAAGCGTCTCCCGAGAAGATTCCACACGTGTTCGATTGGACTTAGGTCCGGGGACCTTGCGGGCCAATCCATGCGCTGAATATCTTCACTCTCCAACAGCTCTAAGACAGCCACTGTACGATGAGGTCTAGCGTTGTCGTCCATGAAGAGGAACTCAGGACCCACAGCGCCTCGAAACAGAACCACGTGAGGCAGGAGAACCTCGGTACAATAGCGGATACCAGTGACTAAACCTCCATGGAAGATGTGAAGGTCAGTACGGCTACCAAGCATGATACCGCCCCAAACGAGAACTCCGCCACCTCCAAACCGGTCCCTTTCGATGATGTTGGAAGTGTGATTGCGTGTACCCTGCTCTCTCTCCAGATGTGTATATGTCCGGAATCGCTCGTCAGACTAAATCGGCTCTCATCCGTAGAGAGAACTTGACCTCATTGCTGATGTGTTCACTTCTTGTATTCCTGGCACCACAGAAACCGCCGTCTCCGATGAGCAGGCGTTAATGACACACACCGTACTGCTCGTCGTGCAAATATACCACCTTTGTGCAGCCTCCTGGCCACGGTAAAACGCGATAACGGACGTCCAGTTGTCTGTTGTATGTTCCTTGCGATTTCTCCCGCTGTCTGTCGTCTGTCTCTTCTCGCCTGTAGGACAATATACCGGTCGTCCGCCGCCGTGGTTGCTCTTGGACGATCACTGCTAAACTCTTGGACAGCTGTTCCTGTCGTTTGAAATGCTCTCCAAGCTCGTGAAACGATGCTGTGCGCGATCCCGAACTCCTCGGCCACACTAGTCACTCTTCGACCTTCTTCCAACTTCCCAATGACGGGACCTTGGGTAAAGTCATCCAGATGTCGTCTACTGGATTGCCTGTTGGCCATATCACACGGTGGCAGTAGCTCAACGTCGTTCAAACCGATGTACACCGTGCAATAGCTTTCACCGAATTGCTGAGCGTACACTGCACGTGTGCTTTATACCCTTCCGACACTCCCCTCCCCCTACGTTATGCTGCATATATGCGCATGCCCTACCGTACCGGACCCTAGTCTATTTCCTGAGTGGTATTTCGGTCCGTTCTGCCTGCTCGTTCCGCTGTTATGCTAATTTCTCCTCTTCGTCCTTAATTTTTGCACACCAGTGTATTACACATGATGCGGTCCGTGGAATCGCACTACGCCAGTTAAGGGTTAAACATGTTAAACGCACAGAACAACACGCAAAGACAATCTGATGTTCTTCTCTGTAGCTTGTCCACAAATGATGAAGTCAGCGCGGATGCGCGATATCATAACCGCAGCGCTGCAGCAAAAATATTCGCAAACGATACTTACTTTCCGATTATTCGTCGTAAGTTATGTTTTGGTAAGATGGGAGCAAGTTTCGTATTTCAGAAGGTTTACGTATGCTTACGTATACTGATACTAGACGTAAATGGAATGGCAACAGTTTCAAAACCCACAATCGAACTCAACCAGAAGCTGCTTGTTTTGGAAAACGCTAAGGTTTTGTAAATAAATGTATGCCGAAGAAATTGGTAAAATATCTAATCTCTTTGTTTGTTTTATTTGTAAGTCAAAGACCATAATGCTTACCCACTTTCATGGGAAGCAGTCTCTCGCGAGCATTTATTTTCGGCTATCGGTTTCGAAGAACTGTCACGGATGATTTGGTAGTCATATTAAAACCAACAAAAAAGGAACTCTTTTATTAAAGCTTTCTTTCTGGTAGGCGACTAATCCTGCCAGTGAACATTTTCATTAAGGATATTGTGTTTTCTTTTCACCTGCCCTTATTTTTGTGGCCATGGCATCTGTTATCGCCATCGGTATGTGAACACATCCAAGAATGGAGTAAAGTTTACCCAAGGGTAATTTATCTTGTCGGAAAATTGTTTCCTTTGTAAAGGAAGAAATAAATTAAGAGTCGGTGATGGGATATGTTTTATACGTTTTTTTCTTTCTTTTTGTGGCATTAATGAGAAGTTGTGGGAAAGAAGGTATTCAGTAAATGCTGCTGCCATTTCCTCTAAATGCAACACAGAAGAACGAGTAAGATTCCTTCAGTAACCATGACGCCAAAGCATGTACTCCGGTTTCAAGAGATGCCGAAGAATATTATTTAATTTCGAATACGAAGGAAAACTCTTTTGCTCCCTGATGGTTTCGAATGTAAATGCCAAATAGCTGGAAATATAAAGCAAGCTGTTTGACAAAAAAAAAAAAAAAAAGCTTTCGGCTAATCCTTAAAAACGGTACGTTCAGTTCGATCCTATAATTATATATGTGAATTAAAATGCATTCTCCATGATTTTATAGTAGGCGAAATTCATTTGATCAACAATATAAGGGCTTACTAAAAGTAAATCAGCAGGAAATCAAGAAATTCTATCCAAGGCTTTTTTTCAGAGTCGTGCCAGTTGAAACAAATGAGATTCTTAATGCTGTCGAGACACGATTAATAATGGAAGTAATTGCAACTTTTAAAAGACGATACTTTTTATTTACAATTAAAACCAGCTAAACACAAGTAGAAAGATCTTTCAGACCCACTATGAGTCCGTCATCAAGCACAGTGAGGATGAAGCATCGTTATTATATAACAGAAACAACTACCCTCAATGTGTTAGCATGGCAAAGTGTTGCTCCAACTTTTGCACATGCGCATTTGACATGTATACATAGACAAAACATGTGAATAAACTGTAAGATTCAGTTTTGAGTTTTGATGGTGTGAATAATGATTTGATATAATTTTATATCAAATCATTATACACATATATCATTACTTCATTATATCATTATACAAAATTATATCATTATATTTGATATAATTTTATATCAAATCATTATATCAAATTTATATATAAAATCATTATACACATATATCATTATTTCATTATATCATTACACAAAATTATATCATTATATTTGGTATAATTTTATCATTATACACACCATCAAAACTCAAAACTGAATCTTATAGTTTATTTATATGTTTTGTATATGTATACATGTCAAATGCGCATGTGCAAAAGTTGGAGCAACACTTTGCCGTGCTAACGCATTGTGGGTAATTGTTTCTGTTATATAACCACGATGCTTCATCTTCACTGTGCCTAATGATGGACCCATAGTGGGTCTGAAAGATCTAACTACTTGTCTTAAGCTGGCTTTAATTGTAAATAAAAAGTAACATCTTTTAAAAGTTGCAGTTATTTCCATTATTGATCGTGTCTCGACAGCATTAAGAATCTCATTTGCTGCAAGAAATTCTACTTAAAGGTTTATTATTTTCAAGGAATTCTGTTTAGTGCTGCGAACATTTAATCTGTCTCTCCTATCAGAACTCAAGGAGCACTTCTTAAATTCAATTTTTTCATCTACACTTTTTGTTCCGCAGATTTCTGTTTGATTCTACAGCGGCAATTCGTTTCGTTTTAAGCTGTCTCTAACTTAAGCGATCAGGAAAAAAAGTTCTATGTGTGGTAGGCATAAGCGCCTCACTTGCATATAAAGCTGTTCAATAAGCTGTGCTGAATGTCAGGTGCGTTTTTAGTCGTGGCATGAACTAGGATAAGATATGCGTCATTCCCTAGTGTTCATTAAAAACGGCTTAACATGAGCAATTGACTGTTCTCCCTTATATGCAGTATCACGCCGTCGTCTCTTACCGCGGAGCACATTTCATTTACCGATTCGTCATCGCTACTGGTTGACACGATTCCAAAGCCTTCGCTCGCTTCTGCAGACATTCCTCCCTCTTCAGTAGAAAAAAGAGAAAGAGAAACAGAGAGAGAGAGCAGCTTAAGAAAACAGCTCGAGGGGGGCTTGTTTTTTTGACGTGGATACGTCTTTAAGATCGGTACCATCGGGGTACCCTCTGGGAAAACTTGATCGACATAATTTCTTACGATTGATCAAATGCCTATAATTTCTAAATTATAGCAAATAGCTAAAATCTAATAACTGACATAAAAAGAGTAATAACCAATGATTCTAAAAATATCAACTTCAAGATCATGCACATACGCGGGGAGAGGGGAGGGCGTCCGCCATTTTGGGGTCGAATACTCTGAGTCAAGCACCTTGAAATCAGTATAACTTAAGATCGTGTAGAGGTATGATTGTGATATTGGTTTCAAACGATTCGTCTGGATGCGATCTATTTAAAAACTATTAATTCATAAATATTTAATAAGTACTTTATCAGTTATAAGTGATAGACGAAAAAATCTTTGTGAGAAAATCAAAATGTCTAAATATTTGAAGCAAAAGTCCGACTCAAAATACTACAAACGTATATCAGAAAAAAGAAATCGAATAAGCACAAAACGACTAATGCAGAACGATGTAGGGCTTATAGACAGAAGAAGAAAGCCGACGCGGCGCAACGCGTGAAGTCACAACCAAGCACTTCTACAACTAGTGCATGTGAACCAATGGACTACTTGGCCGTGATTGAAACTTGGATGGATGATTCTAGTCCCATACATTAGCCCGGTTGCGAATTGAAGGCGAAAACGAAATAGGGCAATAGCCCAACACACAACACACAAACCATCCACTTCCAAACGTACTACTTCGCCCACAAAACGAACTGCGGGGGGGGAGTTGCCATTTGCAGAAACATCAATAGTCTAACAGATTGCCAACCCGTAAATGTCTCAGTCAACAACAGATTGAGAACTGAAGATGACTATGTGGGTGACATGTGTCTAGTTGATGTGACAGTGTCTGCTCAAACTCGCTTCATACTTGATTCGGTTTACATTCATCCCAACGTTTCACAAACCTTACTAGAGGTCTTTATGTTCCTGATGCTATGCGATTACTCTAAAAACATAAAAACAAATCATACCAAGTATGGTACCGGATACCCAAGTGCCTATCATTCTCACTGGTGACTTTAACATTGATGCGCAACAAAACACCCCCTTACTCAGTTCATGAAAGACAATTTCGGCTTGACTTATACAATATCTACCAACAAGTAATTGGGCACCTGTGATAGCAAAGGAAAACGAAGTTTATTCACCTTCAATAGTTGGTGCAGCCTCCACGAGCGGCGATTACAGCTGCGACCCTCCGGGGCATACTCTCAACCAGGCGTTGTACGACGGCTAGCGGTATTTTCTTCCACTCGGCTTGGAGAAGACAGGTCTGTTCCTTCACCGATTTCGGACGGTGGGGGCACCCCTTAAGTCGACGCTCCAACTCGTCCCAGAGGTGCTCGATAGGGTTAAGGTCCGGGCTCTGCGCAGGCCAGTCCATTCGATTAACCCCATTGTCACCATACCAAGCCATGGTGGACCTCGCAACATGACAGGTGGCATTGTCATCCTGAAAGTAACATGGATCCACCCCGTAAAACTGCCATAACGTAGGAGCCGCATGGTCATCCAAAATGGTGCAGTAGGTCTCGGCTTTGAGTCTACCAGGAATTGCGACCAAGGGTCCCGTGCCATACTAGGAGAAACACCCCCATAGCATAATTCCACCGCCGCCGAACTTCACAGTTGGCAGAATACTTTTCGGCAGGAGGCGTTCTCCAGGCAGACGCCAAACCCAGACCCTGTCATCCGAACGGTAGAGGGGGAACCTTGATTCGTCGCTCCAGAGAACCTGTTTCCACTGTTCAACGGTCCACTGTCGACGTTCTTTGCAACACGTTAGTCGAGCAGCGCTATTGGACTTGGTGATCAAAGGCTTGTGGGCGGCAGCACGTCCATGATAACCGAGCAGATGGGCTTCCTTACGGATGGTATTCATCGAAAGAACACTCCCGGATGCCTGTTGAAACTCCTAACGGATGTGGCCCATCGATTTGGTGCGGTTCTTTCGAATTTCTCTGGCCAGCACCCGTCGGTCTCTAACTCCCAGTTTTGTGGGTCTGCCGGGTCGGGCACATTCCGACAGTCACCTCTCATCTTCCACTTGTCAATCACGTAGGCCACTGTCGATTTTGGGTACTTCAACTCGCTGGATATGTCACGTATGGATCGGCCATTTCTGTGATACCCGACGATTACACCTTTCTCGAAATCAGAAAGCTTCGAACTGCGTGGCATCTTGCATGCGACTGGTTGCGTTGTTGTTTCCCACACGATATTTAACGGCGGCGGCCGTGACGTGTACCAGGACCGCAGATATCGTCGATTGCAGGGGTGTCCAAGTACTTGTTGGTAGATAGTGTATAAATTCTCCTCCAACTGCCTTAGGCAGTATTTGTATCGACTTAACCTTTGTACGAAGCATGAATGTGAGTTGTAGGCCACATGTGTGTGACTTCTCATAACATCGCCCTTTAATAAATAAAATTATAGTCTAACTGCATTCCTCTTTCATTTATCAACCGACTTTTACCTCAAACCTCTTACTGTCAAACATTTTATCCACATAAATAAAACCTGCAGATATGTCCCGGACACAGCCTAACCCCATTTTTTGTCAAAGCATTTTTTGCATATGTTGATAAGAATCTGCCAGTTTTTCTTGTTAGTGCAAGGTTACTTCAGAGGCTATTAGACCGAACATACGAGTAACCCCCTCGCTATCTCTCTGTCCTATGGACAAAAAATAGTGTTTCCACATTATTTGTTCCCCTTAAAAATTGTTTTTAAAAAGTTTGCTAAGGAGTACGCTAGAAAATTTTCTACTTAAATCAACCGGATGAGGTTGTAACGTATTATACTTCATATTAAGTTTCTATTCTTAGGTGAATTTTGTTACCTCTCCGTTTGATTTTCGTTTTGAATAGCACATTACTTCCCCGAATTCCCTTGTACGTTTTGGCTTCGTTATGAATAATCACTCTTCATAGTGCTTCGTTATGAATAATCAGTCTTCTTAGTGCTTCGTTATGAATTAGTGCTTCCTTATGAATAATCTGTCTTTTTAGTGCTTCGTTATGAATAATCTGTCTTCTTAGGGCTTCGTTATGAATAGTCAGTTTGGATAATAATTTCAATGTAAGTCACTGTTCATATCAGTAAGGATTGGACAAAAGTAAAATCATATAGGTCAAGGACAAAAGTAAAATCAAGTATTGAAATCTCTTTGTTTTCCTCTTTTCGGAATTTGGTTATTCCACATGCTGCTCATTTAAAATTGGGTTTATGCATACGTTCATGCCGTTTTATTTCACGAGTGCTTCCCAGGACAGTAGAGACGGTGCAGATGGCCAGTTGTATATCAAAATGTAGCCAGTAATATCGTGTATCTAAATCATATTGCGTTGTGTGATTGTTGCTAATGGTTTTTGGGTTTTCAGGTCCGGAATTATGGAGTGTAGAGAGGCTCCTCTACGAGTTTAACCGAGGCCACTCGACAAAGTTTTGCTGTGTGTGGGGAGGATGCTATTGCTCCGAAGACAGCCCGCAAATGGTTTGAGCTGTTCCGAGGTGGCTATTTTGACCTCAGGTCGTCCATCTCACTTTGATGAGGATCGTTTGAACCATCTCATCCACTTGGATCCGCGTCAAACCACACGCAAATTGGCCACTGAGATGGACTGTGATCAGGCCACCGTGGTGCGACACCTGAAACGTATGGGAAAGGTCCAGAAATTGGGGTCTTGGGTGCCTCACATTCTCACCGAGGACAACAAGAATCAACGTGTTGCCATATGTAGTTCCTTGCTCGCCTGTTATTGCGAATGTTCTCAGCAACACAAATCCTTTCTGTCACGTATTGTTACTGTAGATGAAAAGTGGTGCCTGTACGTGAATTTTAGGCATCGGAGGGAAAGGTTAAGCCCAAACAAGAAGCCCACACCACGTCCAAAACATGACCTTCATCCTGCGAAGATCATGTTGTGTGTCTGGTGGGACATGGAAAGGCATTATTCACTGGGAAATGCTGCCGAAGAATCGGACCATCAACGCTGCACTGTATTGTGAGCAACTCCGCCGTGTGGAGGGAGAAATTCAGCTGAAACGGCCACATCGGTGCCATGGTGTCCTTCTCTAACATGATAACGCACGCTCTTACAGCGCAAACATGACCAAAATGGCCATTCAAGACATGAAATGGGAGATCCCTCAACATTCGGCCTATTCCCCAGATGTTTCGCTTTCAGACTTATTCCCCAGATGTTTCAGGCCTATTCCCCAGATGTTTCGCTTTCAGATGTTTCGCTTTCAGTTTCGCTATCACCTGTTCCGATCTCTGTCGAATGCACTCCGTGGTAGAACGTTCAACAATGATGTTGATCTCCAGAATTCCCTTGATGATTTCTTCGCAGCAAAACCTGCACGTTTTTTCAAGAATGACATTGCAGACCTATCCAGACGTTGGGACACCATCGTAAACAATGGGGGGGGGGATACATAGTTGATTGAATCCGTTTTCCTTCCCTTCTGATGTAATACATTCCTGTAGTACGGTGAAAAAACGGCGTGAACTTATGCATCAACCCAATATAACAAATCAACTCAGTTTGTCATTTCTACTGAGCTATGAAACAAATTGGAGTCTCTCTTTCTTGTGTATTTGATGCTCAATTTAGCAAAGTGGTAAGAACCTCAGGGATGTAAAAGCTTAAAGACATCATTCCTTTAGAATGAATTTGTAATATTCTCCAAGTGCTTTTTGTAGCATAAAAAGTTTTGCTGATTTCTAAGCATCGCGTTAGTGTGCCATGTTCGCAAATTTACGCTAGATGGTAACTGGCTTTGTACTGTTTAAAATTTGATAGACGTGACTAAGAACGGAAAGAAACTTTTATATTTTGCCCAAAGTGATTTTCTTCTCTAGCTACTACATTTTTACAACAATTACCAAGATGATGGATTAAGCAGTTCAGATGAAATGAATTTTTATCATTACTAGATTAACTGCAAAACGAAATGTTTACGAATGCCTTATATATGTAGTAGCGCGCATGAACTTAGGATGAATTACTGTAAGGAAAATCAGCTCTACGGGTTTACACAAAGCGTTCGAATTGCGAAAAGAAAGCTTGTGGATCGTGATGTGTTTTATAAATAGAGATCGCCTTCGGTTTCCGACAGGTTAAATTCAGCGCTGTGACTTGGTATCGTTCGTCAGCTTTTAACTGATTAATGTGGCTCATCGAGATTTCAAATGCAAGACACGTCTTTCGGGTTTATGGACTCAGTGCAGTACGAGTCGTGACTTCTACACACTCAGCCAATAGACTGGATGAGTGGCCAAACACCTTCATAATTCACAATCTGTAGTCTGCCGGGTGCTTTGCAGAAGAGCTCTTAGCTTCATCGCCATTTTTTTTTATTCTTCAAAACTGTGTTACAGTGTTTCCGAAATAGCCTTGTAATTTTAAATCATCGTTTTTCATTCAGCAACATTACACGATATACTCAGTGGTTGTTAGTCTGTAACATGAGATCTGTAAAACCTTTTACAAGTCGTTCCGATACTTTTCAAGAGGGCGAATCTCTTTTTTAACCTTCAAAAGATTTTTCTACTACAGGGTGATCAAAAAGTTCCAGAACCCTAATTTGAACAATTTTTATTCGCATTATACAGATACATAACATTTACTTACAGCTGTGATACATCTTCCATCGACTTTTGAGCAACTGATGTTGATCTAAAAAAGGTGATGGAAATGACCCCGTGTGGCTGGAAGCAAATATCCACGCGGCGGCACGTGTTTTTCGTAACGCGTTTCAGCATAGATGGTTTGATTTCCGCTATAGCGTGAATAATGTTTGTTTTCAAGGACTGCAGGTCATGCGGGTTTTTTGCATAAACACGGTCCTTTAAATATCCCCACAGGGAAAAAAAAACATTATTCCGAAAAGAAAACATTGTGCAATAAGCCCTTGTTGCATAGAGTAAATTTACGAAACCAACGGCAATACAGTAGGCGCTTATGCGTATCAGGTGCCTTCAGTTCTTGGACAACTTTCACTTTGTATGCATGAAGCTGCAACCTTTTAGTCGCTTTCTGTACTGAGTCGTAAGAAAGTTTCACTTGCTGAGATAAGCGCCGACGCGATCTTGTAGGTGAGTGTTGCAAACGTTTTCCAACATCGTTTATCACTTCCGGCGTTAACACACTTGGCCGGTCATTTCTAGGCATATCATCAACCCTTCCAGTTTTCCGAAATCGTACGAGCGAACTGTGTATCGTTGATTTACTTACCACAGTATGCTGCGGAAATGTTTTCCTGAACTCTTCTATATACACTGTTTGTAAGACTGCGTTTGCACATAAGCTTCAAGTAAACAAATTCTCTGCTCCCTCGTCAAACTCATGCCTGTTTGCAAATGGCGACGCTAAAGTGGGCAAACTGCGTAGCACACACGGAACCGGTTATTCAATTCTGGCACTCTGCCAATTTCCTTCAGGCATTCCACAAGCGCAGTATTTGATCTCGACGAGCTGCTGACTCGTGTTGCCACATCAATTGGTTGAACTCTTGCTTACAGCATACGCAATAATTTTTTAAATTCAGGGTTCGGGAACTTGACGATAACTCTGTATATAAGGTGACCTCATTTAAATACAAACTAATGATCAAAAATTACGCATGAGAAGCCCTTCTTTATTATGGATAAAGGCGAGGCCGTTTGGCAAATTTTGAAATTTGGAATATTTTCAAGAATGGCCCTATCATTTGTGATGAAAACAACATGATCCGTAAATTCAAACTTGCAATTCCGCAGAACTCCTTCAACCATCTTCAGTACTTTAATCTCTCATTCATGTCATTATACATGAAGATCATTCAGTTGTGTCTGACTTTCTAACGTTGGTTGTCTAACTTCTGACCAACCCCATGACCAGTCAGTTTATTGACTTAACCTTCTCAAAAACTCAGATGAACGCTATTAACAGTCACACCATGCTAAACGACGAGTAGCATTCCGAGTGGAGATGAAAGGCTTATGAGCAGCCGCACGACCACGGTAACCCATGGAATAAAGTTACCTGCGAATGGTACGTGTACATACCGAGGTTCCAGCATTTTTACTCACCTGTACACTAAGATTTTGTGCAGTACTCCGTCGATTAGCTGTAACGACTCTCCTGAGGCTTCGACGTCCTCTATCACTGATTTTCTTTGGTCTGTCTGTACGTTTTGCTTCTTCAGGCACTCCATGTGTCTTCCACTTATTCAGTACATCCAGAACAATCGACTTGGGTATGTTTAAACGCCTCTCGTTTTCTCTGATGGACAACCCACTAATATAACACCGAACAATCTTTCCTTTCTCAAAGTCAGTTCTCTCCCACCGCAACATTTTCACTCAACCTCACAGAGCGATATGATCGCGGTCAGCTGCAGGCTTGTTTTTATAATACCGTTTGCAGCTTTACCGCACATCTTAACAACGCAGCGGATCCGTTCATTTGTTTTTGAAGGAGTGTCCTGTGACTTTTGTCAATATAGTGTATATCCCACCCCCTGAGAGAGACGGGGTCACAAAATCGCAGGTTTCGGGTCCCCCGCAAGCCATACTTGAAGCAACCCTCTGTAGAAGAATGAATTCGGACTGATTCCAGGAGATGTGAGGAAGAAGCATCACTCGTTTTTCGAAGCGAAGAAGGAATTCTTATTAATTCCAGATGATGTGTGGAAGGAACATCACACATTTTTTGAAGGACCTAACGGCCAGTAGATCAATTTTTACTTTCGGGCACCGATGTGATATTCACAGCCCCTCAGTCTGTCGGTGGCGGAACTCTAACTCACGTCCTTCTGCCCTGGAGACGAATGCTTTCCCAATTAAGCTACGCTGGCAAGAGATCTTTCTGTTACTTGCCGTCTTGATATGTGCGTCACTTCTGTTGTACGTCACAGCTTAATAATTATCTTATTCGTGTCCTTTCACATTATTGCATATAATAGTTTCTAATAAAGTAAAATGCCCCAAAGCGTATTTTCTTTCTTCAATATCTGTAACAATAACTAACGTGTTAGGTTTTTCTTTTGGGATTATTTTTTTATTGGAGGTTTAACGACCACCGTGAGCAACTCAATGGGCCATAAGCAGTCGCCCGTCTCTAATTTAGGGTCACTGGTTCCAGGGAAGGGAGAGGGCCAGTGCCGTAAGACAAACACAACATCCATACCTCACCGGGATTCGAACCCGGACCCCGTTCGGACGAATGATCAGAGGCCATCGCTGAGACCACTGCGCCACCGGGGCGGCAGGATTATTTTCTATGATACTATAAATGTAACCAGCAGTTTATTGTAAAAGTTTAATTTTAATTAACTTGTTTTAAAACGAAACATTTTTAAAATCTATATATTTAAAACACAAGGCCTTTTCTTTCTACAATCCGCCGGTGCCACCCACTGGAACGATTTTCATGTTTTTTTTTAAATGAAAGCTACTGACCCACAGATCTGTCATCGCTAATTTTTATTGTCGTAAGTAATTTTTTTTTTTATGTTACCATGACATTTTCTTTGTACATTCCGCCGTTCGTTATTCTAGCGTGTGTTCTCGCTTCAGTACTTGCACCGCCATCTGCCTTCCTGCGGTGGTAGAATTGGAAATAAGCCCTCCGCTATCGACTACGTTGTTGTACTTATCCGAATTGGTTCAGTAGTTTTTGAGATTAGTAAAAAAATTCCGTATATTATCGTGAACTACTTTCTTTCACATTGGGTATGAACAGGTTGCATGTAGTACCGCCAAAAATAATAAAAAAATAAACGAAATATCCTATGTCCTCCGGAAAGAAATAAGCTTCGCAACTGTGAAAGAATTATCCAAATCGGTTCAGTAGTTTTCGAGGTTACCTCAAACACGCGAACAAACTTTCTCTCTTTATATATTAGTATAGATTAGTATTAGTATAGATAAACGAAATAGCCTATGTCCACCGGAAACAAGTAAGCTTCCCAACGGTGAAAGAATTATTAATTATCTGAATCGGTTTAGTAGTTTTCGAGATTAGTAAAAAAATCCGTATATTATCGTGAACTACTTTCTTTCACGTTGGGTGTGATCAGGTTGTATGTAAACAAAGCGGAACGATACGCGGGAAATCGGGAACTACTTGAAAGCGATCTGATTCGGTAGTACAGCCAAAAATAATAAACGAAATAGCCTATGTCCACCAGAAAGAAATAAGCTTCCCAACGGTTAAAGAATTATCCAAATCGGTTCAGTAGTATTTGAGATTACCTCAAACACACAGACAAAGTTTATCTCTTGATATATTAGTACAGATTATATAATGATACCAAAAAAAAAAAATTGTTGAAACCAAACTGGCAAAATAAAACACATTTTTAACCCAATTATATAGTTACACGATATCATTACGGGTCACTGAAAGAATACCTCAATACTCCAATGTAAGCCTGTCAACGACAGGTAAGCGCATGTTTATACACTAATGAGGAACGTCATCGTTCGTATACGAGTAGTTGGAAAAATTAAAAAATAATGGGAACATTACGAAAATTTTGTTGTTGGTGACCCAACTTATACACTGGCCATTAATAATTCAACCGTTTATTATACACTGGAGTGCAAAAATTAAGGACGAGACGGATTTTCGAATGTAACGTCGTGCAGAAGTGCTCCACATCGACTCAAATCATACCATAAGATCCCCAAGATGTAAGAATATGGGACAAGTGAGCAAACCCGTCCAAACAAGGAATCCAAAGGATGCAAAGACACTTTATTGAAAAGGTAGCTTCGAGCACAACTGGACAGAAGACAGAAACTTCCATGGGACAGGCGGCTGCCAAGAAAAATCCGGTCTTTAGTAGGGGAGATCATCACCCCTGACTGCATTTACAACGTCTGTCCATGCTGAAGACGAGGTTGCCAAGGAGCTGTTGAGGCATCGCGGCCCATTCCTCTTGTAGCGCCAATCGCAGCTGCGGAATCGTTGCTGGCGGCTAGTGACGTACTGCCAAGCGTCTCCAGAGAAGGTCCCACACGTGTTCGATCGTATTTAGGTCCGGGGACCTTGAGGGCCAATCCATGGGTTGAAAATCTTCACTCTCCAACAGTTCTGCGGCAGCCACTGTACGATGAGGTGTAGTGTTGTAGTCCATGAAGAGGAACTCAGGACCCACAGCACCTCTAAACAGATGCACGTGAGGCAGGAGAACCTCGGTACAATAGCGGACACCAGTGACTGAACCTTCTTGGAAGATATGGAGGTCAGAACGGCTACCAAGCATGATACTGCCCCAAACTAGAGATTCGCCACCTCCAGACCGGTCCCTTTCGATGATGTTGGAGGTGTGTTGCGTGTTCCCTACTCTCTCCAGTTGTGTATACGTCCAGAATCGCTCGTCAGACTAAATCGGCTCTCATCCGTAAAGAGAATTCGACTCCATTGCTGATGGGTCCGGTTCTTGTGTTCCTGGCACCACAGAAACCGCCGTCTCCGATGAGCAGGCGTTAATGGCACACACCGTACTGGTCGTCGTGCAAATAGACCACATTTGTGCAGCCTCCTGGCCACGGTAAAACGCGATAACGGGCATCCAGTTGCATGTGCCTTGCGATTTCTCCCGCTGTATGCCGTCTGTCTCTTCTCGCCTGTAGGACAATATACCGGTCGTCCGCCGCCGTGGTTGCTCGTGGACGACCACTGCTAAACTTTCGGGCAGCTGTTCCTGTCGTTTGAAATGCTCTCCAAGCTCGTGAAACGATGCTGTGAGCGATCCCGAACTCCTCGGCCACACTAGTCACACTTCGACCTTCTTCCAACTTCCCAATGACGGGACCTCGGGTAAAGTCATCTAGATGTCGTCTACTGGATTGCCTGTTGGCCATATCACACGGTAGCAGCAACTCGACGTCGTTCAAACCGATGTACACCGTGCAATAACTTTCACCGAATTGCTGAGCGTACACCGCCCGTGTGCTTTATACCCTTCCGACCCCCCTTCCCCTACGTCATGCTGCATATATGCGCATGCCCTACCGTACCGGACCCTAGTCTGTCTCCTGAGTGGTTTTTCGGTCCGTTCTACCTGCTCGTTCCGCTGTTATGCTGATTTATCTTCTTCGTCCTTAATTTTTGCACACCAGTGTAGTTATGTATTTTATTACTATTCATGTTATATGACAAGAAAAAAATTCAGTCACAGCTTTTTCAAGCGTGCATGGCACGAGTTACGGACCAGTACCAGATAACTTTGCGTAGCTAAGACGCTTTCAATAACACCATGGTCAGCAAAATAGTCTGTGTTCATAGGCAGATCACTAATAGTAAGTCTAGAAATTCTACGCCCAACTGGAGAGCTCAAAATAATTTTAAAACTATAAAGATGTGAACGTGATGATTTTTTTTTCTGAGCTGGAGAACAAAATAATTTTGATTTTTTTTTCACCGCGCACATTAGGGTTTCACACTTTCCGTACAATTTTTATCTGTGATTGATCATTAACAAAGAGATCTGTGCATAATTCTGGAAAGGCGTGTTATAATTTATTGGATACACCTCAGAATAAATTTGGGTTCAGCAAATACGTACTCACAGAAAAAAATGCTTCTAGATAAGTCATTAAATTACTACACATTTAGACGGAAGTGCACATTACAGGTTTGCCGTTAAGACTGTCTTTGAGTTAGGGTTCATCTCCTACCCTATATATGCAATGTAAATTCTTTTGTACACATTTTCTCGAAGACTATTACTTTGTAGAGTTTGAAATTTGGAACACAAATAAAAACGACCCATAGCTAATACACGTCACAGTTATTATTCCGAAAAATGTGTTAGAACTTTTTTTTAAATTCAATTTACCTGACTCAAAAGCATTTCAATTTGGCGCTACATGACGCGATAAGTTAGCATAGTAGTGTTTTTGTCTGGAAGCAACAAAATCTCTTATTTCTGCCTGATTTTTCTAATTATCTGAGCCAAATAGAAATCAATTAATAGGGGCAAAAGTGAGATTGGAATCCTGTCTTCTATAGAACATCTTAAATCCTACTACGCGTTCATTTTTTGAAGAGAAAATATGTAAATTAGCAGAGAACCCCTGAATTTCACTATAGAAACTCTGCCTAATTACTTAGCTCCACCTTCATACTGAGCTCAACCCCCAAATAACGGCATTGGTTAAAACGTAACAGCGCGTATTTTGTCTTTTCATTGTGGAACCAACGAGAGACAGCTTCCATTCTGAATATGGTGAGGTCTCCAGTGTTTCAGTGTTTTACTCAAGACGTAAAAGCCACGTCCAAGGAGTTCTTTTTTGCGCCATCTATCGTAGAAGATGAACCCTAACATTCATTCAAAGAAAGCCTTAATGCATCGCAAAGTAATATTCGTTAACTGCGCAATAATTTTGCATAAGAAAGATTCTTTGAGGAGAGTAGCTGTTGTTGGTCTGTTTGAGTGTCAGTGGTTAATGATTTTTACGTTAATCGAAGATAAGAAAGAAACGTCTTCCCAATGCTAATTTATTACTGGCCGTAGATAAGAGAGAGAAAGACGCCACAATAGATATACAAAAGAAAATACCTGCAACTCATCCGGAACAATAGAGTCACGACGTCCAAAGCTAGCATCTTAACTTCTCGGACATAGAGTATGACTATTTGCAATAAAAGTGCATGAGCATGTTCATAAATTTATTTAGTTGCGCGTTAACGATTATGAAAGTATAAGCACCCAAAGCTACCATCTGCGTATCAGTAAGTCGATAAAGAATTTTTTATTTTCCTGAAATTCAATCCGGGGAGTAAATTTTTATTCATCCAGAGGTAATGAAACTAAAATTAAAAGATAAGCGATCTCCTTATTTCATTGGTAAGAACAAAACGGGGAACAGGACTTAGAATGTTGGGAAGATCCGGGGAAGAATTATCTACGTCTTTCTCTTTTTCTTTTATTTCTTTCTTTCTTTTTTTTTTTCCTCTCGTGTTCCTCGAATTCCACAATTCGAAAGAAGGAAAGAAAGAGAGAACAGTGTCCATTTTCTGGAGCTTTGGTTTGAATCGTGATTTATTGTCTCCCAGCACCGAAGTATTGGCTCACAACGAGACGTTGTGAAGCTAGTATCCGAGAAAAGCGAAAGACCGGGCAAGATTTCACGTGTGTGAAAAAACACAGAAGCAAAAACTTAGGCTTCAAATAAACTGGAACACATAAAATTGTCGCTAGGTTTTTACTGACGTTAATTTAAACTGCAACTTTAAATTCTTTGAAATACTTTTCTTTGATTCGGTGAAAACATCAGCAGTTATATCCTTGAAATCATGCGGTATGCAGGCATTAACATCATTAATAACATCTATGAAAATACAAGTGCAAAGGTTCGGCTGTTTGAGGATACAGCACTCAAAAAAATTGGAAAGGGAGTGAGACAAGGTAACACCATATCTCTCAAGTTATCCCATGCCACATTGCAGAGTGTATTTCCAACATTAAATTGGGAAGACAAGGAAAAAAAGCTTAATGGAGATTATCAAACTCACCTTCGTTTTGCTGATGGCATAGTAATTTTTGCAACTACCCCTTCAAAGCTGCAGAGTATGGTCCAGGAACTTGCTGACAAGAATAAAGAAGTGGGATTAAAGAGAGTTTTCAGAAAGCAAAATTGATGTACAATGTTTTCTTAAGAAATGAAAATTTAGCTATTGATGGAGATAATGTCAGGCAACCGATACCTGCATTTACCTTGCGCAACAGATATTAAGTGAAGGCATTCTCTTACATTGATTATCTTATTTCCCTAATTTCTCGAAATATTGGAATCATTGGGAGAGTTATGGCTTATTTGTCTCCGAAAATTATGATTTTACTTTATTACACTTTAATTTATCCCTACTTCTCATATTGTATTTCGGTCTGGGGCTCGACTACCAATTATAACATAACTTCAGAGATTA
The DNA here is from genome assembly GCA_039090855.1 of Macrothele yani. Lineage (NCBI taxonomy): Eukaryota > Metazoa > Arthropoda > Arachnida > Araneae > Macrothelidae > Macrothele > Macrothele yani. The sequence continues at coordinate 126,822,222 of CM076996.1, forward strand.
CAAAATAGATTTTTGAGATTGGTGCAATTCAGACTTTCAGGTTCCTCCTTTTCAAATCCTAATTTTTTCCCCAGATTGCAGCTTAATGATGTTCAGACATACCGATTGATCAGTTATACGGATTTAACTTGGCAAGATTCGTGTTTAAAAGGGTAAAGAATGACTCTTTTTCTTCTTTGATTTCGTTAACCGTCCCTAACCATTCTTACTCAACTAGACATAAAACCTCATTGATTCCTTGTTTCCCTTCACATGAACGTACTAGAGCTTTAATTAATTATGCTAGCCCGCAGATTTGGAATTCGCTTTCACCAGAATTGTTGGCTATTATGATTATAATTCGTTTAAAAGAAAACTTAAACAACACTTACTATCCTGAAATCAGTTTGGTGATGTCCTTATTATTATCATTTTCACCTGCTAAACGGATTGTACGGTGTGTCTGGCTTGCTTTGTTCTTGGATTTTTCTTATGTGTTCAGTCGTCAGGATGAGAGGGCTCGTCAGTCCTCGTGGGGGCCTTTTCTCTCTTATTTCCTGGTTGTTGCTGTTTCAGGCCAGTCATTCAAACCAAAGACACTCCGACATGCTTTTGGCTCATTTGGCTAAACCTTGTCTCACATGAAAGGCTCGGATTCTAGTCCAGACAAATAATGGATATGATTTTACCTAGTTCTGCTTCTTCCCCTTTCTTCAATCCAGTATCTTAAATTAAAGAACAAATAAGATAGATTCTACTCACTTACCAACAATAGATTCTACTCACTTACCAACAATAGATTCTACTCACTTACCAACAATAGATTCTACTCACTTACCAACAATGCATCTTTAACGCTCATATCAACTCAATAGTGATGGCAAACCGCTGTTTTAAATAATGAGCATCTGAAATGTAATGTTAAAGATCATAAGCATGAAATTTCTTTGAACATTAGATAATATTTGCATTCTTAAAAATGTGTAAGATTTATTCTTTACTAAAATTGAATTTAACTGAGTTTTTAATTCCATAGGTTTTAAAACTGGTTTGGTCTTGAGACATGGCACTTTTTTTGCTTTTATTCGCATCTCAGAGAAGAATATTTTAAAAAAAGTAATAACCTCTTCGTTTTGAGACCCGAAGCAGAATATTATACGATGATAAAATGTTTTTAAAAATACCGTTAGAAATTTCTGCAGAAAAACATGTCAGAATTTTTTTCCCTCTTTGCAGGGTTTTAATCACCTTAGGAATTAATTGGTTTTATTTTTAGACATGCGTTTTTCTTTATTCCTCGTTATTTTAAAATTAGGTGGCGCAATAGCCTGGATGAGAAGGTTTCATTTGTGTTGGCATCAGATGAGTAATTCTTTGAAGCTTAAAAATGAGCCATTGCTCTAGATATAACGAACTTTGGCACGGTACCAGTAAAACAGCCATTTGTGTAATGGAAAATATAAATCACCTTCGATAACAGACAAAACTAGTAATTAATGAATATATTAAGCATTATTGTGTTCAGTTTATCAGGATATAAAGTTTTCGTTACTTTGCTGAGTTATCCTCTCTTTTTTATGGTTGTTCACAAAAGGAATTAGATTTCTTTATGAAGAATGAAAGCTGCAACCTAGAGTGCATAGCAATTCATGATAGCTTTTCTTATTTTAAACCGCTGGTAACTGAACAGTTTATTTGCCCTTGATTTTAAACTGCTGAAGGAACTAGATAAGGAATTTTAATGTTTCACTGTAGCAAGAATGTACATTAATTAGGTAAGTGATGAGCCTGATTTGTTTGTTTCTTTAATCAAGTGTATTAATATTTTAAGAAAGATTTTTAGAGACTAAAATGTAAAATTTTCTTAATAGGTGTATCTCTCTGTGGGGCTCCCGAGAAAATTTGGGTCGTCCCGCATTTGCGGTGATTGCGGCTGACTTAAATCTTACCTGTGAAATGTAATATTCTGCCTAAACCGTGTCTGTGAAATATGATATTTTTAGAAGAAGCAAAAAAAATTCTGGTTATTTTTCAGCGTCAATGAAGCAGTGAAGTACCTTTTTTTTTTTTTTTTTTTTTTTTTTTTTTTGTATGTTTTTCATTTACGCCACGCTTCTTAAGATTATTTTAGGCATGCCATTCCTTCCGTTGCATGGACATTTTACTGCAGAGCGAATGAAATCAGTGCCTTTTTTTACGCGATAGAAATAATTGGTAGAAGCATCTCTTTTCGAAGAACTGATAGTAATCGTATAAGGTTCAACGACACGGACAGTTCTCTTTTCAGGCTGAACTGTCCGAAAGAAATTTCCCCTTGACAAGGAATGCGTCACCATATCTAGATTGAGCAAAATATTTTTTTATTCATAGTCGGTTAACCAATGAGTGTATATTTTAAATCATTCGAAATGACGATGAAAAATTACACTACTTTTGTTACCGGCAATGTGCGGAAAACAGGCACTGTACAGAATTTAGAGAATGCGTGACTCCTTTTAGGCAAAGCATGAAATATTTATGTTATTTTAATATTGTATATACTTTTCCTAGGCATTTTTTTATATAAAAGGACAAGGACTATTTAGGCAAAGTATGAAAATAGAATCATTTTTGATTGGAGGTTCGAAAATGGGCTATAAGCAGTCGCCCGTCCCTAATTTAGGGTCACTGGTTCCAGGGAACGGAGAGAACCAATGCCAAAACACAAGCACAACATCCATACCTCACCGGGATTCGAAACCGGACCCCTTTTGGGCGAACGGTCAGCGGCCATCGCTTAGACCACTGCGCCACCGGGACGGCATAGAATCATGAAAAGGCCTTTATTTTTTTGTTTTTTTGATTGGAGGTTTAACGACCACCGTGAGCAACTCAATGGGCTATAAGCAGTCGCCCGTCCTTAATTTAGGGTCACTGGTTCCAGGGAAGGGAGAGAGCCAGTGCCGTAAGACAAACACAACATCCATGCCTCACCGGGATTCGAACCCGGACCCCTTACGTACGAATGATCAGAAGCCATCGCTTAGACCACTGCGCCACCGGGGGCGGCTGGCCTTTATTGAAAAGACGTATATAAAAATCAAGGAAAACATGCAAAGTATACGACTCTCTTACTGAAAGAACAACAGAAAAAGACTAGTACTCACCTATTGGCCGCCCTGGTGGCGTAGTGGTCTAAGCGGTGGCTTCTGATCATTCGTCCGAGATGGGTCCGGGTTTGAATCCCGGCTAGGCATGGATGTTGTATTTGTCTTACGGCACTGGCTCTCTCCCTTCCCCAGAACCAGTGGCCCTAAATTAGGGACGGGAGACGGCTTATAGCCCATTGAGTTGCTCACGGTGGTCGTTAAACCCCCAATAAAACAAATGGCCTACTTGTTGAAACAAGGAAGGCTAGAATGCCATTTTGAATTACATTTGTCTTTTTTTTTTTTTTTTTTTGATTGGAGGTTTAACGACCACCGTGAGCAACTCAATGGGCTATAAGCAGTCACCCGTCCCTAATTTTGGGTCACTGGTTCCAGGGAAGGGAGAGAGCCAGTGCCGTAAGACAAACACAACATCCATGCCTGACCGGGATTCGAACCCGGACCCCTTACGGACGAATGATCAGAGGCCAACGCCTTAAACCACTGCGCCACCGGGGCGGCATTTTGTCTTTTTCACACAAGCGCACTTCATATTTTGGCACTTGGTCTTGCACTTACACCACACGAATCCTTGACCACTTCCTGTGGACTGAGCAATAGCAGCTGATCTAAGAGGAATTTCGAGGTCAGGAACGTCTTCAACTATGAGTAAGTCTTTTGGTCATAAAGTGAATAGTGACAGGCACAAAGTTGGCTCAAAATTTCTCGAGTAGTTCCAAGTCGATGAAAACCGTCTTCTGTCACAATCATAATAATTGCTAACTGATTGCGCGAGAACAATCTGTTGGCATTATAATACAATACAATATGTGTTAATATCTACTGCGCAAATGGAACTCGGGGGACCGTCCCGGTGGCGCAGTGGTCATTTGTCCACGAGACGGATCTGGGTTCGAATCCTGGTGAGGCATGGATGTTGTGTTTGTCTTAAGGCACTGGCTCTCTCCCTTCCCTGGAGTCAGTGACTCTAAATTAGAGACCGGGCGACTGCTTATAGCCCACTGAGTTGTTCACGGTGGTCGTTAAACCTCCAACCAAAAAAAATGGAACTCGGGTGGCCGCCCCCCGATGGCGCGGTGGTCTAAGCGATGGCTTCTGATCATTCGTCCACGAGAAGGGTCCGGGTTCGAATCCCGTGAGGCATGGATGTTGTGTTTGTCTTACGGCACTGGCTCTCTACCTTTCCTGGAACGAGTGACCCTAAATTAGGGACGGGCGACTGCTTATAGCCCACTGAGTTGCTCACGGTAGTCGTTAAACCTCTAATAAAAAAAAAACAAAAAAAACCTCCAATCCAAGACAACAACAAACAAAAAACTCTGGTGTTTCGTCACTGCCGAACAAAGACAGAAATGGCCGCCCCGGTGGCGCAGTGGTCTAAGCGATGGCCTCTGATCATTCGTCCGAAAGGGGTCCGGGTTCGAATCCCGGTGAGGCATGGATGTTGTGTTTGTCTTACGGCACTGGCTCTCTCCCTTCCCTGGAACCAGTGACCCTAAATTAGGGACGGGCGACTGCTTATAGCCCATTGAGTTGCTCACGGTGGTCGTTAAACCTCCAATAATAAATAAATAAATAAATAAATAAATAAAGACAGAAATGTTAATGGCGATAATGCTAAATACTGTCCGCTTGAACTGAGCGTTGAACGTCACGTGCTTCGCCAAGTGAAAAAAACGTCACAGGTGGCGTTTAACGCGAGCGAGGATGATAGCGTAACGGGAGGGAGCGTGTGTTCTTACGGGTGAAGCCAGCTGAGTTGATTGGCCGCCATCTTGCGTAACCCTCAGTTGCTCGTCTGGGCAAGTTCTAAGAGTGAACATTAGCGTAGTTCCAGTTTACTTGGGGGGGAGGGTCCTGATTTTATTTTGGTTTGTGTTATTTTTGCTGAAAGAAACTTCTTAGAAATGCCAGCGTGCGCAACCGTACGCTGCATCAATAAGACATATGAAAAGCTGCCTGATTGGATCACGTTTCACAGGTGTGTGTCTTATACATCTAATATTCTATTTCGAAATTTAAAAATGTATGATGAAATAGAAATTTTTATTATGAACTAGCAAGTTGTCCTGTTTTCAGTAACACCTGGTCAAAAACTACATTTCTCAAAACGTTCTACTAAAATTTTGTAAAAGTCAAAGTCGTTTTAAGCGTAAAATCAAATCTGATGTTGCTTTTAAAATTTTGCAAATTATCTCGTTTATTATTGGTGTATAGTAAACGGCCTTTGAACGCTAATAATCGGATTTTATTGTGCGCTACAAACGTCTTTCAACTTTGCATATTTCGTATACTCTTCGTAAAAGTTTTGCAAATTATCACGTTTAGCACGAATCATCGGTTTTAAGGCAATATTTCATTGCGTTTGTGTTTTCTAGAATATTCACTAGATCACATGAAATAATTCAGCGTATATTATTTTTAATTACAGAGTTTGTGAACTGCTTCAGGCATTACTTTTGTGTGGTAATTTAAAGCGATTTTTGTCGTACGCACGGTAAAATATGACCTAACATTCCGTTGAGAGAAAAGAAAACAGTGGTGATATTATGCAATATCCATAAATGTAAATGATATTTTTTCTCTTGGTAAGAAGGCTGTAAAATTGCTAACCAGTATGGTGTAGCTAGATATGTAATTCGATGTGAACGCAATCAAAAGGGTAACCTAAGATGGCTGCCGCTCAGGACATCGGCTTCATAGCTGTACGTAAGAACTGTTTGTTATGATCCCTCCCCTTATTCTATCTTCCTTGAACGCGAGCATAGAAAGTCACGTGCCTCGCCACGAGAATAAAAAAGTCACTGGCGGGAGTATTTTATCCTTTGCCAATTTGCCTTTTGGCATTGCATAGAATGCCTAGGAAATGTGTGAAATGTTAAGCGTTCCATCTTTGACGTCTCATTTTCGGCATTCTACAGATTTCCTAGGCATTCTCTACAATGCCTAATTTCAAACATTGGCAGTAACATATATTGTATTTGAAATCATTCGAAATGACGATGAAAAATTACACTAGTTTTCAAACAAATAACTTTTTTCAAAACCTCTATGGCAGAAGCGGGAAAACATTTTTTTATTTTAAAATTACTGAGAAAGTTTCATTCCATGAATAATATACGTACATTTGTCTCAATTAATCGATAAGGAAACTTAATAAAAAAAGACCCGTCTTGAATTCAAACTCTGGTATGCAGAATGAAGTAGAATTCCAACATAAAACACATTTTTGCACAGTGAGCGCTGAATTCGCAGTTTTTCTCCAGAGAAATGCATCGGTAAAGGGCACGTACCATTTGTCATTTATCTCAAAGCAGGTTGTGTGGCAAAAAAGTGATGATGGCTGTCTCCGTAACTGAGAATAATGCATGAGTGGAAAATTGCTTTCACTTAGCGCTAATTGACATTTTACTTTTATATTTTCTAAACATTCTTTCATGATCGACAATTTTCTGATGATAAGCATCCATGCTCGGGTAAATACAACGAAAATAATGACCATCTAAAGAACATTTTCCTGTCATCAGACGACAGTGGAAAAATCGCGACATAGGTCTGGAAGAAAATAACAGTAAAGAGAAGGAAGAATTTTATTCATGGAGAGACAGTGTCATTATATTTGCAACAAACTTTGGTTTCCCTTTTATATATTTAATTAATAATTAAGATTTCCATCAGAATCGAAATGGGAAAAGTGTTTAGACTTTATTTTATTTTTCAACAATATATACTGGTTACTGAAACGGTGTCAAGTGATGTCCCTAGGAGACGAATGTACGAGGTTGTACCGAAAGTAATGCAAAAGCGGGCATAACTTTTTCATCAGCTGACAGATGTCGTCCAAATTGCATATGTTGGTAGAGTAACTCTTCCTCTATAATAACCCTTCTTCTTCATGGCAGATTTGAAAGAGAGAAGGGTGGAAGTCTGCTCTGATCTGCTGGAAGCGTTTGAAGCCAATGAAGACACGTTTTTCCCAGATATGGTGACAGGAGGTGAAACGTGGGCGTATCTTTACAATCCGGAAACGAAGAATCAATCCATGGAATGGCGTTACACTTCTTCATTAAAGCCTAAGAAGTTCAAGAGCCGGCGATCAGCACAGAAAGTCATGGTGACTGTTTTTTTTTTTTGGGATGACAGGGGTGTCATTCTCCTTGATTTTCTAGAACGTGGCCGTACCGTGACCCGCGAGTGGTACACTGAGACACTCAAGAATCTTAGAGAAGTCACAAGGAAGAAGATCAGATCATATGTAGAGGATTTTAGGAAGGGAGTGTCTGACCCAAGATCTTAAACAACCCTTAAAAACAGGGAGCTAGGAGATTTGGGCTAGAGTGTCAGATTGGGAAGTGACACGAAAGCGAGGTGGAAAGGGGAAGGAAGATGCCCTTATTTATTTCCGGCAGGTCAGTGCCCGGGGTCCGACGTCTTATCATGCCCGTCCGACGCACGGCGAATATTTAGTGGTTCGAGCGTTCGTACCTGCTGGGATCGAACCTGAGGTTTCTCCGTGATAGTCACGAACGTTGACTACTAAGCCATCCGCGGCCCTATCAGGAGGAAGAGACCGAACAAGAATCTGAAAAGGATCTACATTCACCATGACAATGCCAGACCACACACATATCTGGCAAGAAATCAGGTGATCGGCAAATTAGGCTGGTCGGTGGTTCCCTATTCACTATACAGCGCAGATCTGGCGCTCTCCGACTTCCACAAGTTCGGTCCAATGAAGGACAGTCTCCGGGGACAATGATTTTATGACACAGATGAGGGGAAAGTGGCTGTGAATAAGTGGGTACAACAGTCCACGCCTGAATGTTTTCAAAGAGGATTCGAGGGTTCAACGATGGTGAAAATGCGTCGCTTCTGATAGAGACTATGTTGAGTAGTACCTTTGTGTAGAGAAAGAGTTTCTCTACCAACGTGGGCAATTTGAACAACCTCTGTCAGTTAATAAAAAGGTTATGCGCACTTTGGCATTACTTTCGGTACAATTCTCAAACAGGTACAATTCTCGTACATGCTGTTAACTTACGTTTTCAATGATTTTAGTGTTAAAACAAGTTAGTAAAATCATGCAATACATTGATTATGATACGCTTTCCAACATACCAGAAATCATTACTCAAGTTATGAGGATAATGGCTGTGGAATAAATCTCGCTCTTGTGCCCTAACCTTTGACCCCATTTCGATTATATTAAACAGAATTGGTACAGTATACCTCCGAAACAACATACTAAATTTTTGTCGCAATAGAAGCATTTTTAGTCAAGTTATGAGGATAATGGCTGTGGAATAAATCTTGCTCCTATACCCTGACCTTTGACCCCATTTCGAAGATATTTAACAGGACCGGTTCAGTATACCTCCGGAACAATATGACAACGTTTTGTCGCAATCGAAGCATTTTTGCGTAAGTTACGACGCATAAAGGGGTTAGAATGGATCCCGCTCTTATGTCCTGACCTTTGACCCCATTTCGCCCATTTTCAAGAGGGCTCCTTCCCAGGTTGTCCCCTACCTCATACTAAAATTTCATCGAAATCAAACCATTTTTACGTGAGTTATCGTGCGGACAAACAGACAGACAGACGGAAAAAGATGGATCATATACGCTTTTTCAACCTACGGTTGGAAAGCGTAAAAAAGCGAAAGCGATCGTAAAATTTATGATGTATACTTTAATTTTACTTTCACTTTTAGTTTCTTTCTCTATGTAGATTTTGAGTTCATTCTGTTTAAGCGATTTCCACCTTAACGTTACATTTTTTCACTTGCTGAATGTATGTGGGCAACAGTCTTGAGGTCAGAGTGCATGACGTGTGCGTGTTGACAGATAAGAACGAGCTATATAATGTTCGAGCAAGCAGCGAAAAAGGGTGTGTGATGTCATAATCGTGGAAGCTGCGTTACGCTGAAGAGGTGTTTAGCCTGCCCGTTCGAATTGTGTTATGTATTTAGTGTTGGAGTTTGTTAATCAAGTTTTCTGCTTACTAACTTCAGTTAATTAGCTTCAAAATATTAGTGCTGTTATGAACCAAGTTCTGTATGAGTAGTGTGTGACATACTACAGAGGTGAAAACATGTGTCAAGACGACAAATCTGCATCGAGACATTCTGTCCGCGTAGCTTAGTTGGAAGAGCGGCTTACTCCGGAGTGAGTGGTCGCGGATAAACTTGTGTTTTCACAAGTGCTTATAAGATATTGACAGAATAAAAGGAACAACTGTAAGTAACTCTTTCTTGAACGTTATTTGAATGACTCCTGTTTCACTTAAAATGACTAGATAAGAAGAACTGACTGTATTTAGAGTTCACTAAGCTATATATAAAAGCTTTAAATAGTAAAGAAGGCTATACATTTCTGTAATTCATCAAGATTGAAAATCGGTTTTACGATATAAGAAAATGCTAGCTTTTTTACGCTTTCCAACCTTAGATTGAACAAGCGTATATGCTCCAGCTTTGTACGTCTGCCTGTCAGCACGATAACTCGCGTAAAAATGATTCGATTTCGATGAAATTTTATTATATGGTAGGGGACCACCTGGGGACAAACCCTATTGAAAATGGGTGAAGTGGGGTCAAAGGTCACGACATAGGAGCGGGATCCATTCCATCGCCCTTATGCGTCATAACTTGCGTAAATATGGTTCGATTTCTATGTAATTTTAGTATATTATAGGGGACCACTTGGGAATGAACCCTATTGAAAATGGGTGAAGTGGGGCCTAAGGTCAGGACATAGCAGCGGGATGCATTTCATTGCCCTTATGCGTCATAACGTGCGTAAAAATGGTTCGATTTCGATGAAATTTTAGTATGTGGTAGAGCACCTGGGGACGAACCTTATTGAAAATGAACGAAATGGGGTCAAAGGTCAGAACATAGGATCGGGATCCATTCCATCGCCCTTATCTCATACTATTAAAGGAGCAATTCTTGTATGTATGTAAATTTTATTTTGAAAACGGCTCTAAGGATTTTGATGAAAGTCGTTAACCTACGGTTTTCTGGTACTAGAAATCGATTTAGCTTGATCTCGACTTTAGGAAAATTCGTTTAGTGGGTTAAATAACCACCCTGAATTACCACGTTTTTAGTGTCATGGCGTCGTGCCATTAGACGTTGGCGCGAGGTCACGCCATCTGTCTCATTACGTCACGCGTTGTGTGTGGATCCCATTAAAGTTTTAGAACGTCATACTCTTGCGAGCAGATAGTCGCGATTCCCATCTGCCTCATTACGTCACGCGTTGTGTGCGTATGTCCTTCCGCACGATAACTCGCGTAAAAATCGTTCGATTTCTTTGACATTTTAGTATGTGGTAGGGAAACAGGAACCCGATTGAAAGTGAACGAAATGGGGTCAAAGCTCAGGACATAGGGGAGGGATCCATCCCACTGGTCTTATGCGTCATAACTAACGTAAAAAAAGTTCGATTTCGATGAAATTTTAGTATGTGGTAGGGGAACACCTGGGGACATACCCTATTGAAAATGGGCGAAATGGGGTCAATGGTCAGGAGTGGAATCACTTCCATCGCTATTATGCGTCATAACTAACGTAAAAATTCTTCGATTTGGATGAAATGTTAGTATGTTGTAGGAGCCTGCCTGTTGACGAATCCTATTGAAAATGGGGTCAAAGGTTAGGACACAGGAGCGGTATCTATTCCATAGCCCTTATGCATCATAACTTACGTAAAAATGCTTCGATTGCGACAAAACTTTACCATGTTATTTGGGAGGTATTCTGAACCGCTTGTGTTGAATATCATCGAAATGGGAGCAAAGGTCAGGGCACAGGAGCGAGCTTTATTCCACAGCCATTATCCTCATGACTTGAGTGATAACTTGAGTAATGACTTCTGGCAAGCTGGAAAGCGTATTATAATCAATGCATTGCATGATTTTACTAACTTGTTATTTTGTACTTGCGCGAATTTGAAGTTAGTTCCCTTCAAAATAAGGTTTCGTTTTTGCACTTACCAACCGCAGGTTGAAGAAGCGTATATGCTCCAGCTTTGTCTGTCTGTCCGTACGATAACTAGCGTAAACATGGTTCGATTTCGATGAAATTTTAGTATGTGATAGGGGACAGCCTGAGGGGCGAAGCCTATTGAAAATAGGCGAAATGGGGTCAAAGGTCAGGGCACATGAGCGAGATTTATTCCACAGCCGTATTCTTCATAACATGAGTAATAACTTGAGTAATGATTTCTGGTATGTTGGAAAGCATATGATAATCAATGCATTGCATGATTTTACTAAATTGCTTAATTTCGAATTTAACACACTGTAGGTTTCTAATCTGAGTAATAATAATCATTAACACACACAATGAAAACTAGCTTATCACTTCATCATCAACCATTATCAGTCCACTGCTAAATGAAAGTCTCTCAAAGTTTTTTCACATCTTTGTACCTTGAGCCGGTCTCTTTCAAGTCACCCCAGGAAGCTTTCGTAATTGTTTGGTTTTTATCCGTCCCTTGGTATCTAATCTAGTATTGCAGTTGTCCAACGGTGGTCAGTTCCACCAATTTGTACAGCCCATTACCATTTGACGCCACTGCCAGTCTCTTTCACATAGTTTTGAAGCACTGCTACATATTTAATACATCACACATGCGCATATTACCACGCACGGTCTCAGGTACCGATATAGCAATAAAAATCAGGAAATATATTCGGGGGGGCGGAAAGTAATGTCGTTTTTGAAAAAGAAGAGAAACACTGTTTGTAACAGAAGAAATTTATTCCTTAATTAATTATATAATCGCCATCATTATCGATCACACTTGACCATCGTGAAACCAAACTTTCAATGCCGTCTTTATAAAAAGACGTTGGTTGTGATGCAAAAAAAGTCCGAGAGCCCCGTTTTGACATCATCAATATTGTGGAATCTTTTCCCATTAAGAAATTTGTTTAGATAATAATTTAAAAATTTATTGTCTGAACAAATGGCAATCAGATGGTGCAATGTCAGGGGAATAAGGGGGATGGGGCAGAACTTCCCATCCAAAATCTCTGATCGTCTGATGGGTCCGTCTCGCAGTGTGAGGTCTCGCGTTGTCATGCTGGAGGATGGCATCTCTTCTGTTGACCAGTGCTGGATATTTTACAGTAAGAGCTTGCTTCAAACGGTCCAGTTGTTGGCAATAGATGTCTACCGTTACGGTCTGTCCGGGCTCGAGGAGCTCAAAGTCAGCAAGCAATTCACGATACATAGCTGGACCTGTGGCTCGGCGCATTGTCTTCTTGGAAGACACCGTCGCCATACGGGTAAAAGTGCAACATTGCTGGGTGTAAAGAGTCAGCAAGCAATTCACAATAGATAGCTGGACCTGTGGCTCGGCGCATTGTCATCTTAGAAGACACCGTCGCCATTCGGTAAAAAGTGCAACATTGCTGGGTGTACAGAGTCAGCAAGCAATTCACGATACGTACACTGACGGAAAAAAATCCCAACACCACGAAAAATAGTTGTAGAGGAATGAAATGGCGGCAATACATTTGTATAGGTAACATATTTAATCGATTAAGGTTTCAAGATCACAGCTTAATGTAAGCGCGAGAAGAGCCATTTTAAATGTGAAATGCTGGTACATTAATAACCGGTGTAACCGCCAGAATGTTAAATGCAAGCACGCAAACGTTCATGCATTGTATCGTACAGGTGCTGGATGTCAGTTTGTGGGATGAAGTTCCATGCCAGTTGCACTTGGTCGGTCAATACAGGGACGGTTAATGCTGGTTGGGGGTGACGCTGGAGTTGTCGTCTAATGATGTTCCATACGTGCTCGATTTGTGAAAGATCTGGTGATCTAGCAGGAGACGGCAACATTTTGACACTCTGTAGAGCATGTTGGGTTACAACAGCGGTATGCGGGCGAGCGTTATCCTGTTGGAAAACACCCCTGGAATGCTGTTCATGAATGGCAGCACAACAGGTTGAATCACCAGACCGACGTACAACTGTGCCGTCAGGGTGCGTGGGATAACCACGAGAGTGCTCCTGCTGTCATAGGAAATTGCTCCCCAGACCATAACTCCAGGTGTAGGTCCAGTGTGTCTCGGCAGCAGACAGGTTGGTTGCAGGCGCTCACCTGGCCACCTTCTAACCAACACACGGCCATCACTGGCACCCAGGCAGAACCGGCTTTCATCAGAAAACACAACAGATCTCCACTCCGTCCTCCAATGAGCTCTAGCTTGACACCACTGACGTCGCAAACGGCAGTGGTTTGGAGTAAGTGGAATGCACGCTACAGGGCGTCTGGCTTGGTGCTGTCCTTCAAGTAACCGATTTGTAACAGTTCGTTGTGTCACTGTGGTGGCAACTGCAGCTCGAATTGCTGCCGCAGACGCGGTACGATGCGCCACGGCCATACGCCGTACACGGCGGTCTTCCCTCTCATTAGTGCCACGTGGCCGGCCGGAACCCGGTCTTTTTGAGGCAGTACCTTTCCTTGACCACCGCTGCCAACAATCATGCACAGTGGCTACATTCCTGCCAAGTCGTTCTGCAATATTGCGGAAAGAAAATCCACCTTCTCGTATCCCTATTACACGACCTCGTTCAGACTCCGTGAGCTGTTGATAATGGCTTCTTCGTCTTCTTAAAGGCATTCTTGATTAACTTCAACACACTACGTCGGATCTCAACGATAACTAACGCTCACGAACGTTACAGCGCGTATTTACAGCAAACCTGCTTTGTATGTTCCGAGGGGCGCTACTAGCGCCACACGTATGTGCTGAGCGCGAAATTTGCATAGACGTCATCTTACAGATGTACTCTCACCGCCTACCAACTGTCGTTTATCTAACACAACCCCTTCTTGGTGTTGGGATTTTTTTCCGTCAGTGTAGCTGGGCCTGTGGCTCGGCGCATTGTCATGTTGGAAGACACCGTCGCCATACGGGAAAAAGTGCAACATTGCTGAGTGTACAGAGTCAGCAAGCAATTCACTACAGTGGGCACCAGTCATACGTTGTTCCACATTCTCGGCGCATTGTCATCATGGAAGACACCGTCTCCATTCGGGAAAAAGTGCAACATTGCTGGGTGTACAGAGTCAGCAAGCAATTCACGAGAGTAGACACCAGTCATACATTGTACCACATGAACCAGGGGTCCAAGTTCCTACTAGATAAACATGCCCCACACCATACAACCGGCAGCTACACTGACTTCACCGGCTTGCAATGTGGAGATCATGCAGAATGGATCGAGTGCTTCATGTTGTTTGCGCCAAATAAGTACACGACTATCCACGGAGTGCAATAAAAAACGCGCAGATCAGCACACATTTTTGCAGTCATCCGACGTCCAGCTTGCATGATCTTTGCACCAGGCGAGTCTTTTGCGCTGATGAACCGTGATTAGGAGAGGATGTCGTCTTGGTCGTATGCTGCAATCGTCCACACGTGCGAGCGTACGACGTATGGTCATGACAGATACTGTTCCAGGTTAATCTCTGTTACATTTGGTAGTAAAGTGCTGAACAGTGCAGCTTCTGTTGGTCTGTTCGAGTCGTCGGACCAGGCGTTTACCTCTCACATCAACTTTTCGCTGTTCTGTGTAGTTTTGCCTCCTGGTCGTTGTTTGACCATTTTCACGCCAGTCCTGATACACTTTAACTAAGGCTGCTTGCGTACAACCCACCAGTTCAGCCATTTGGGAAATCGAGGCACCCGCTCTTGGAGCTCGCACTATCTGTCCTTTCTCAAAGTCCGATAAGTACTTCCATTTACTCATCACGCTCAGAATTTTACTACCTACTGCTCCACTCACATCTTATACACTATCTACCAACAAGTAATTGGACACCTGTGATAGCAAAGGAAAACGAAGTTTATTCACCTTCAATAGTTGGTGGAGCCTCCACGAGCGGCAATTACAGCCGCGACCCTCCGGGGAATACTCTCAACCAGGCATTGAACGACGGCTAGCAGTATTTTCTTCCACTCGTCTTGGAGAAGACAGGTAAGTTCCTTCACCGATTTCGGACGGTAGGGCACCCCTTAAGTCGACGCTCCAACTCGTCCCAGAGGTGCTCGATAGGGGTAAGGTCCGGGCTCTGCGCAGGCCAGTCCATTCGATCAGCCCCATTGTCACCATAACAAGCCATGGTGGACCTCGCAACATGACAGGTGGATTGTCATCCTGAAAGTAACATAAGTCCACCCCGTAAAACTGCCACAACGTAGGAAGCGCATGGTCATCCAAAATGGTGCAGTAGGTCTCGGCGTTGAGTCTACCAGGAATTGAGACCAAGGGTCCCGTGCCATACCAGGAGAAACACCCCCATAGCATAATTCCAATACATTCCGGCAGGAGGCGTTCTCCAGGCAGACGCCAAACCCAGACCCTGCCATCCGAACGGTAGAGGGGGAACCTTGATTCATCGCTCCAGAGAACCTGTTTCCACTGTTCAACGGTCCACTGTCGACGTTCTTTGCAACACGTTAGCCGAACAGCGCTATTGGACTTGGTCATCAAAGGCTTGTGGTCGGCAGCACGTCCATGATAACCGAGCAGATGGGCTTCCTTACGGATGGTATTCATCGAAAGAACACTCCCGGATGCCTGTTGAAACTCCTCGCGGATGTGGCCCATCGATTTGGTGCGGTTCTTCCGAATTTCTCTGGCCAGCACCCGTCGGTCTCTAACTCCCAGTTTTGTGGGTCTGCCAGGTCGGGGCGCATTCCGACAGTCACCTGTCATCTTCCACTTGCCAATCACGTAGGCCACTGTCGATTTTGGGTACTTCAACTCACTGGATATGTCACGTATGGATAGGCCATTTCTGTGATACCCGACGATTACACCTTTCTCGAAATCAGAGAGCTCCGAACTGCGTGGCATCTTGCATGCGACTGGTTGCGTTGTTGTTTCCCACGCGATATTTAACGATGGCGGCCGTGTCGTGTATCCGGACCGCAGATATCGTCCATTGCAAGGGTGTCCAATTACTTGTTGGTAGATAGTGTATATGCTACGTCGGTCGACTAATCGCGCCCTCTCGGAAATCATGTGGCCAACGGTCCCCATCCACCTTTGATATGGGTGGTCATAACTTTTTTTTTTTTGATTGGAGGTTTAACGACCACCGTGAGCAACTCAATGGGCTATAAGCAGTCGCCCGTCCCTAATTTAGGGTCACTGGTTCCAGGGAAGGGAGAGAGCCAGTGCCATAAGACAAACACAACATCCATGCCTCACCGGGATTCGAACCCGGACCCCGTTCGGACGAATGATCAGAGGCCATCGCTTAGATCACTGCGCCACTGGGGCGGCGGTCATAACTTGGTGTATAACACTAATCTCGCTGGTTTTACGAATACAACAGATTGCCGAATATTATTAGATTATACAAGGATTTCAGCATCGATATAGTCTTCGAGATGCAGATGATATTGGGGTTGTGCAAAAGTTCTACTCGTTTTTTGTAATAGATGCAAATTGCGATCAGAGTAGTTACGTCTCCGATGACGCTGCGATGCGGAATTTCCGGCCCAATAAAGCGTGAAACAGTAGAGCATATAGAGGCACTGGCTTTGTCCGAGTAACTCATTCGTAAACGAAATCACGGACGGTGTAACATGGCATGCGATAAGGAGCACATTAGACATTGTTTACTGTACGAGTTCTGTAAAGGCAGTATGCAGCCGCGGCTTGTCGCAACATCTGTCATGTGTATGGGGAGGATGTACTTGATGATAGCACATCTCACCGTTGGTTTCGGAAATTCCGGGATGGAGACAGAAGCTGTAAAGATCAACCACGTCCTGGACATCCATCCGTGGTTTCTGACGAGGATGTGGACCAAGCCATAACAAATGACCCACATCCAACCGTTCAGGAATTAGAGGAAACGTTGTAGGTACACAGAACAAAAGTCGAAAGACGGATGCATGCTCTTAGGTTCATCACCAAGTTCGATAACTGGGTTCCACACCAACTTTCTGCAAAGCAACGAGAGGAGAGAATCCATACCTGTGTTTCTTTGCTTTCTCGTCACAGAAATGAACCGTTTTGGGGACGAATTGTAAAGGGTGATGAGAAATGTGTACTGTACCGTAATGTAAAGCGTCGACGGACTGTGTGCCAAGGTGTGGAGCCTTCTTCACCGACCTCAAAAAGAGGACTGCATCCCAAAAAGGTTTTGTTGAGTGTTTGGTGGGATGTCCAGGAAATTTTCCATTGGGAGGTGTTGGCACATTACCGAACGATAAATGCTGACCTTTACTGCCAACAGTTGGACAGATTGAAAGAACAACTGACATCGAAGCGGCCAGCACTCGTCAATCGCAAAGGCGTGATCCTTTATCATGATAACGCCAGACCTCATGCTGCTTTAATCACTCGGCAAAAATTACTGGACTTTGGTTGGGAAGTGTTACCTCCCCGGCGTGTTCCCCTGACCTGGTATCTACGGACTACCACCGTTTTCGATCGTTACAGAACGCCTTCGCTCTCCAAACCTTCGATGATGTGGACGATGTGAAAACGGCATTACATGACTTTTTTGACTCCAAACCACAGGAGTTTTTCCCACCGATTCACCTACTCGTAGACAGATGGCAAGAGGTCATACAGAATGATGGCAATTATGTGAAATCCTAGGTACGTTATTTGTTGTGTTCTTCTCCTTTCTTTGTAGTCTACAAAAACGGGTAGAACTTATGCACACACCCAATACTTCATTGAACAAGCTCACCCTAATTTTAGAATTCTTCTTCTTATTCCATGTCACAAATCATGGGATTCTAGGAGGTACGGCTCTGAAATAATGGGAATATGTTTGTGGCAAATGAAACGAGCAGTGCAGGTTGAAAGCGAGTGATAGGCCATTAACACCGAACTGTCCGTAACCGAAAACGCAAAGTTCATCTCACTCTCTGCATTAGTTCGGTGGTACGTGTCAATGGAAGTAGACGTGCTATTTCTATCGCGTCGGGAAAATGCTGTGTTCAAGAATTAAGCAATGGATAAACGTGAAGTTTCTAGTGAAAGTAAAAAAAAAACGCCTACCTAATTTTTCGCATGTTACGTGACACGTACGGGGAAGAATGCATGTCAGGTGCTCATGTTTTTCCGTGGCAAAAAAGGTTCAGTGAAAGGCGGGAAGACATTAAAGAAGACCAACGTCCGGGTCGCCCAATCAAAAACAGAAAACACGCTGAACAAAATCTGCGCACTTATTCCGAATAATCGACAACTGAGTATTAGAATCATAGCAGAAGTGGTAAACATCGATGACGAAAATTTTGGTGTATAACTTTGTTTTAACCTTCTGTTTGCGTTTCTGTATTCTTATTTAAATTTGGCTTGTTCTCGCTAAACGTTTCGGACTTAACGACACGTTATTTCTCCAGATGAGTTTGATAAGTAGGCATCACTGGCAGTGAGTCAAATGTTAGTATGATGATATGCAGTACGCAGTTTCAAGTGAACGAGGTGGAATTCTCTTGGGGGACAGGAAATTGATGTTAACGATTTGTATAGAGCAGACGAGATTATCACGAAATGATGGTATTTTTGGGTTAAAGATTTGTTAAAAGATGGTATCTTTTGAGTTAAAGGTTTGTTGCACAGAATTGAGATAACGTCTTGATATTATGTGTTTGCATGATAACGATTTAGTTGTTTGAAGCGCATGTTGATAGCAGCACATGTTACTGTGAAGTGATTGGAAATCAACGTTGCGCCGCTATGGTGCTTTTTTTTTTATTATTGAAGGTATAACGACCACCGTGAGCAACTCATTGGGCTAAAAGCAGCCACCCGTCCCTAATTTAGGGTCACTAGCTCCAGGAAAGGGAGAGAGCCAGTGCCGTAAGATATCCACCACATACCATGCCTCACGGGATTCGAACCCGGACCCCCTTTGGATGAACGATCAGAAGCCACCAGGCGGCGCTGCTATGGTGTGCCCATGAGAAGAAATTATAAGTACGGTTTACTGATTCATTAATTCTGGAGATTTTGACAATGTTCTATGCTTACGAGGGCTTATTTAATGACAATTACAAGTTCATAATGTAGCATGGAATTTTACAACTTGCAACTTCTACGAGCAAGAGTTAAACAGCAGCCCCGGGGGCGCAGTGGTCTAAGCGATGGCTTCTGATGTTTCGTCCGAGATGGGTCCGGGTTCGAATCCCGGTGAGGCATGGGTGTTGTGCTGGTCTTACGGCACTGGCTCACTCTCTTCCCTGGAACCAGTGGCCCTAAATTAGGGACGGGCGACTGCTTATAGCACATTGTGTTGCTCACGGTGGTCGTTAAACCCTGAATAAAAAAAGAGTTTAACTTAATCTTTAAACTTCAACAAGTAACTTAAATCGTCGTATTTCCACAGAAATGTTTTTACAGCAAATTTTACATGACTAAAGTTTGTGCCGAGATGTTTCCGAAACTTCTTACGCCGTAACAAAAAGAAAGTTGTGCAGGCGAATTTGTGCTGATATTCTGGGGGAATTCAGGTGAACCATTACCTTTTTCAAAGTGTTGAAACCTGGGTCTTCCACTGTAAACCTGAAACGAGAAAACGGTCCGCATTGGAAAACACAATGACCAAGGATAAAGAAAGTCCGGCAAAGCAAGTCTAAGTTCAAGGCCATGTCAATTGTTTTCTTTGACATCAGGATGTAATTTTGGCAGAGTGGGTTCCCGATGGAGCAACAGTGTACCAGCAGTATTACAGACTTTGAGAGAGCTAGTCAAAAAAAACAAAAAAGGCCGGAATTGCAGAAAAATAGCTTCGTCTTTCACTAGCACAACGCTGCAGCTCATTCAGCGGTGTCGATGAAGACGTTTCTAGCCGAGACACTCATCACACTGCTTGAAAATCCTGCCTACTCGCCAGATTTGGCCCCATGCGATATTTCTATTTTCCCTAAAGTGAAATCGGTATTTTAGGGTCCAGTTTTGAGTCAGTTACTGTGGTGAATAAACGAATGACTAGCCTTCTCAAAGGCATCACATCAGATGATCTTCAGCACTGCTTTGCCCAGTGAAAGATCAGAACGCAGAGATATGTTGAAACGGAAGGGAAGTACATTGAGGTGGTAAGAGTTAAAATTATATTTATTAAACTAAAGTTATAGCGCCAGTTGTTGAGTTTATGTGTAGCTGACTTACTAAAACACTACAAAGATCAGAAACTTCACCTACAGAGAAATACGAGACACTCAGATAAAGTTCGTGAAATTGTTACTTATCCTTTATTGCTGTCAATAAGCACTTGATTATTGGTACTTCCACAAGGTGAAATCACGAAACTTGTGTTAATATTCACAATAACAATTAACTATGAAACACAACACTGGGACTTGAGTTAATATCTACAATAACCTTTGACTACGAAATACCACACTGACATTAAAGTAGAACACGTAGCCTTCACAATACTTAAACTGCAATTGAGCAGTCTCTTATCCAAAAGGAGCATTAACGTTCACCATCAAAATCCTTCTCTTCACAGCTACTGCGTAGCTATTATATATCTCGTCTTATTCTTATCACATTCATACGTCTCTTGCGTACGGACCTCATGGTGTTGCCAAACCTCAATTCATGTGAGAGAGAAGATATCACGTTAAGTTTGGAAAGTGCAAAAGAGAACAAATTCAAATTTACATAGGAAAAGGAAATAAAAATGGAAGTTGATAATGAATATACGTCACACAGTGTCGTGTTTAATAAATTTCTTATAAAACCAAAGTTATAGCGTCAGTCTCGTTAGTTAATAAGTTTCTTATTACTCAAAATAGTACAACTGTACTAGTGATTCGAATTTCTTGGCGTAGAATAGAAATCAAAGTTTCCAAGCTTTCGCACATCAACCAGATGCCTTTTTCAAGGAAGGTAGACAGCAAACTGAAAACTGAATAATAGAACGCCTCAACAATTTGAACGCAGTGACTTGACTGGACAATAAACGAACAGATGCGAATGTAATTATTCATTCAAAGACACGAAGCGTCATGTTCGATTAGCACGCGGAGTCCTGGTAGGAAAACAAAGCCTTTGTTTTCCTACCAGGATTCCAGGATTTATATTCGATTAGCACGCGGAATCCTGGGAGGAAAACAAACCTTTGTTTTCCTACCAGGATTCCGCATGCTAAACGAGCCTGACGCCTCGTATCTTTAAATGAATAATTACATTCGCATCTGTTCGTTTATTGTCAAGTCAAGCCACCGCGTTCAAATTGTTGAAGTGTTCTATGGTTCAGTTTGGAGTTAGCTGTCTACCTTCCTTGAAATTCCCATCTGGTTAATGTGCGAAAGCTTGGAAACTTTTATTTCTATTCTACGTCAAAAAGTCCGGATCACTAGTAAAGTTGTACTATTTTAAGTATTCCATTTGATTTGTTAGAAAATTCTCAAAAATTGCGGGATACGCAGCTTACTTCAGAATCAAGCTTTTCACCATATATAGTTGGTGTATAGTTCCTTGTTATTAATTAGTTTCTTATTAATTTATTAAACTAAAGTTACAGTGTCATCTCTTTATTTAATTAGTTTCTTATTAAACTAAAGTTATGCATAAAGTCATCTCGTTATTTAATACGTTTCTTATTAAACTAAAGTTATAGCATAAAGTCAGTCTCGTTATTTAATACGTTTCTTATTAAACCAAAGTTATAGCGTCAGTCTCGTTAGTTAATAAGTTTCTTATTAAACTAAAGTTATAGCGCCAGTCTCGTTAGTTAATAAGTTTCTTATTAAACTAAAGTTATGGCGTCATCTTTTTATTTAATAAGTTTCTTATTAAACTAAAGTTATAGCGTCATCTCGTTATTTAATAGGTTTCTTATTAAACTAAAGTTATAGCGTCATCTCTTCATTTAATAAGTTTCTTATTAAACTAAAGTTATAACGTCACCTCGTTATTTAATAAGTTTCTTATTAAACTAAAGTTATAGCGTCATCTCGTTATTTAATAAGTTTCTTATTAAACTAAAGTTATAGCGTTAGTCTCGTTAGTTAATAAGTTTCTCATTAGTTTATTAATTAAAGTTACAGCGTCAGTCTCGCGCTTAAAAGTTTCTTAGTAAACTAAAGTTATAGCGTCAGTTTCGTACTTAATAAGTTTCTTATTAAACTAAAGTTATACCGTTAGTCTCATTCTTAATAAATTTCTTACTAAGCTAATGCAATAAGGTCACCTCGTGTATCCGTTTGTTTACTGGCGTAATATAGCGTATGCAAATCGCCAAACTTTCGCTCTCCGTTGGGGGCTTTTCCAGGGTCATATTACACCAAGATATAAATGGATTTATACTACGCTATAAGAGTTTTCAACTTGCACAGCTTGGCGTACCCTTAATCAATATTCCAAAAGATAATATTTTTCATTTTACGATTTCATTCAGTTGATATATGTAGTTTCTTGATTTCTGTGTGTATATTTGTCTCTGTATGTCAAATTTCCATATGGAATTCTCTTTTTTGCGCTGAAGATAATATATCAGTGCTTTTAAAGTCTTATTGGTTTTAACGTGAGAAATTTAAACCCAATGATTTCTCAGACACTGTTTTCTTACCTTTTTTCATTTTAACTATTTATTTTTCCTTGCCTAGGAGAATGGGCATTCATACGTTAAGAGTTAATTAGGGTCTTCCAGTTCACTTACCTATTAGTTTTTTGCTTCCAAGACCACGAATATTTTTTTAATTCAACTTGTTTAATTTCAGCTTTTACACAGGCTCTTCTTTAAAAGTCATTAGACCAGAATTCACAGGCACAAAATCTAATCTGATGTTAAATAAAATAAAGATGATAAATTAAATATTTTGCGTTCCTGCGTGCGATTTATTGGCACAGGATACTGCCACTCAATGGTTGAATTGTTCTATGTGAAGCATATATGTATAAATTAGTGGAATAAGTTCAAAGCACAGATGGGACTAGTGTGTAATTCTCCATTCATTTACACTAACGCTTTAGCGCCCTGTTAAATGTTCTAGGGCCGTTATGTGTTAAAGAAACACTGAGAAACTTGCGCCTTTGGCTTGAAATTACAGATGGCACCTAAAAACAGCACTTATTTATTTATTCTATGTCTTTTGACTCGTAATTTAAACGCAATTTCGTACTGAATGGTTTTGGGGAAAACGTACAAAATAAGTATATCCGTTTTTCCGCTGAAACTTCAAAGTATTTCCTGGGATTTATATTCGGCTGTGTGCTTTTGATGTAAATTGCAGCCATTCCCGAAATCTTTTTACAGTCAGCTGCAAACGATTTGCTCAAAAAATTATCTGCCTTTCCGGATCGCTTCGCTTTAAACCTGTCTGTGTTCAGCAGACTGTGCTGTGAAAAAAAAAGAGGGGGAGGGGATAAGAAACGATTTTTTACCGGTGAATTTAAAGCACCGTTCTTAACTTTTAACGAAATTGCTATTTTCAATTCTGGTTTTCAGTTTTTAATCACATGCGCAACTTTTCTGTTTCAGTTACATATAACGATTGGCTGGCAAGTTTGAATTCAGTTGCTTTCCTTTTTCACGTACGTTTTTTAACTCCTACGATGATTTATTCATATGGAGAAAAGGTTGAGGAATGATTTTGAACGTTTGGTAATAGCAGGACAGCTTTTTTGCGAAAAAATTAATTATACGCATACGTTGAAGGTGGAGCACATCAACCGCGCACCTAGACATGCGCAGGGTTGGAAACGGGTCAAACCTTTCGGACCCGGACCCGACCCGACCCGATCGGGACCCGTAACTGACCCGGACAAATTTGCTTTGAACAATAAATTCGAAAAGCAATTTATATATATATATATATATATATATATATATATATATATATATATATATTCATCCCAATAACTGCTTGATGTTTAATAACTGAATAACTGAAATCCGTTTTAATCATAAAATTTGGTCACTTGCTAAATTTTAGTGCCACTACTTTGCGTAATCCAGAAGTAATGGCTGACTATGACCGTGGCCATGGAGCATATTAGAAATGGGAATCATTATTTACGATTACACAAATGTATTTTTTTAATGTATTTAGATTGTTCACTCTTTCCACGCTTTGATGGAGGTGCGCATACTTTCATATGGTCCATTAGATTTTTGGTTTCATAATCTTTTATTACACCGTCGACATCTTTCTTTGTAATTATATACACTTTCCACATTTTGAACAACAAGCAAGACCAAACAACACAGAATTATTCACCGGTTTCTTAATGAGACGAAACAATTTCCAGCATTCACTCTTCCCCTTGTGGTTTTCAACAAGCACGTATTTGTTGGCCTCGATGCCTTTCTCAACCTCCTTAATATTAAATCCATCCTAATTAACAAATAAGGAGTTATATAGATTAAGATAATACAACGTAGTTGTCACAAATGTTTATTTTTTTCAAGCCGACCATGGTTTCGCTGGGTATTGACCTAGCTTCATCAGGACGAATGGCACGTAAATATTCAAAGTGTATATGACATCATAAATGGTGTTTACAGTCACGTGTTTTGGTTAGATGCTTCCACGCGTTTGATAGAAATGGCGTGGATGCCATGTCATTTACAAGTTGCGAAGACTTCTGATATATATGGAAAGCTTCCAAAATATTAAGTTTGGAGGTTGAATCTGGCTTGTCAATAAGTTTTGCTTCTTCAAAGAGAAAACTACGTTGTATTATCTTAATCTATATCTTAATCTATATATAATCGTCACAAGACTGTAGTCGTTGAGATAAAAAATAAGGAGTTAATTTCGACATGACATGTCATGGGAGCGGGATGTTAGCACATAAATCAAAAACTTTTGAATACTCAATGTAAAAGATGCGATGTGAAAAGTAACTCTTAGTCATAGAGTGAACTTCGCAAGGAGAGAGTGAATCAATTGAGAAGCAGGCGAATGGCGTTTGCCTGTACCTTGCCCTGGACAATCGCACTGTAAAAGAACGCAAAGGAAGTATCTTTTTACGGCATCGTGTCGGTGTGTATGACGTCGGTCGGTGGAAATCTTGGTTGCTTTAAGAAAGAGATGACAATGGCAAATCATTATTCACTCCGTGGGCACCATTATCGACTACAGAATTCCACAACGCGCATTTTTCTTTGGAATATATTTTTCTCTTTTCAAAAAATAAAACGGAAATAAAACCGGGTCAAAATCGGGTCAGGAACACCTTGACCCACCCCGTGGGTCCCGCAAGAAATTGTCGACCCGTTGACCCGTTGACCCGTGACCCGTTTCCATCTCTGGACATGCGCAGATACTCTGCGTAAAATTAATTTGTGGGGTTTTATTTGTATTATTATCAATGCATGCCGCAATTAGGAATATGAATGAACGATGAGCTATCAATTTATTAGGAACACCATTTTATGTGAATTAGTTAACGGAAACACACACAGTCAGTAAATGAGTTTTTATTCTTTAATAGCTGCTGTAGTTTTAGATGTAATTGGTTAACTGACAAACTGTCTAAGGTTCTTCAACTGCTTCTTTGGATACACTGAAGTGCCAAAAAACTGGGATACCTCTCTACTACCGCGTTGGTCCTCCTCGCGATCGGATAACGGCAGGAACGCGACGAGGCGTGGACTCCACGAGCTCTCAGTAGTACTGTGGAGACAGTGCACACCATGCTTCCTGAAGAGCGTCCCACAATTCCGTAATATTCGCCGCTGGGGGATTCCTGGCATTGACGGCACGTTGTACAGCATCCGAAATGTGTTCGATGGCGTTTAAATCCGGCAAACGAGGGGGCCAAGTCAGGATGCCAAACTCCGTGGAACGTTCCTCCAGCCATAATCGGGCGACTGTGAACGTATGCGGTGACTCATTGTCGTGTTGAAAGAGGCCCCACTCGTCAAGGAGGTTGCATGACATGAACGGGTGCAAATGATACCCAAGGTTTATTGGATCTCTGGGACTTTACAAAGAAGAACGGGGAAAACCGGGGCACAATCAAACAATAGCAAAGGGCAGGGCATGCCAGGCAGCATAGGCGAGGCATAACACAAACATAACAGGGTAAAAAAGCACATTACAATACATAGACAGATGCAATACAATGGTGGGACACAAGCATGATGTTACAGAGCTAAAAAAATGTTCCCTTAGTGGGTGAGGCAGGACACAGAGCTAAGATGTTCACTCATTAAATAGACAAAGACATCGCTCTTTCCACGTTTAGCAACGCACAGCAACCGAAAAATTGTTATTCTGCCGCCGCTGGGGAATTGAAACCCGGATCTCTCGATATCTAGCCGAGCGCGTTAGCCTTACACCAGGGTGGCCAACAATCCACAGCGCTATGTGCGTTTTTCTGTCAGCATCTGACATTATAAATCCGTAAGATGGGCTCAGCTACTGAGACGTCTCCATCTGGTGGGCGTTAACGGCACTGGCTATATATTATTTATAGCTGTTAAATCAAAAGAGCGAGATCCAAAGTGAAAATCCTCCAAATACGTGGCGTCAGTGAAGTGACGCCACGTATTTGGAGGATTTTCACTTTGGATCCGTGGTGTAAGGCTAGCCCGCTCGGCTACATATCGAGAGATTCGGTTTCAATTCCCCGGCGGGGCCCAAATGACAATTTTTCGGTTGTTGTGCGTTGCTAAACGTGGAAAGAGCTATGCCTTTGTTTATTCACTGACGCCACGTATTTGGAGGATTTTCACTTTGGATCTCGCCCTTTGGATTTAACTGCTATAATTAATACAGTACATAGCGAGTGCTGTTAGTGCCCACCAGATGGAGACGTCTCAGTAGCTGAGCCCATCTTACGGATTTATAATGTCAGATGCTGACAGAAAAACGCACATAGCGCCGTGGATTGTTGGCCACCGTGGTGTAAGGCTAACACGCTCGGCTAGATATCGAGAGATCCGGGATTCAATTCCCCGGCGGCGGCCGAATAACAATTTTTCGGTTGCTGTGCGTTGCTAAACGTGGAAAGAGCGATGTCTTTGTTTATTCACTGACCACGTATTTGGAGGATTTTCGCGTTCACTCATTAGACGAAGCAAAACACAGAGCAAGAGTCCAGGAGCAACAAGGCGGGAGTCCAGAATGAGGCGACAAGGCCCCTCAGGACGTCGGCGGCTCGAAAGTTTCGTAGAAGCTGAATATCCATTCCCCTCGAGCGTTGATATAGGCAGTCGGGGCAGGAAAGTCCATCGAACGCGGAAGAGGCAGAGAAAAAGACCAGCGAGAGGGCTTCAACAAAGACATCAGTGCGGTGGTAGGATGTGCAAGAGACAGGGTGGGCGTCCTGGGCGGGAGTCTAGAAGGAGGCAACGAGGCCCCTGGAAGGGACCCCGACGAAGCAGAACTCGGAGAGCGAGGCGACCCAGTCGCCCATTGCAGCAAGGAAGACAAATGGGTCAGAATAGTCCTTTTGGCTCGCTAGAGGCATGATCCCCAAGGATAATTACGTAGCCTCCACCGGTCAGAGCTGTCTGCAGACTTATATGTGGTCCGAGACTGTCGCGCTTTGTTCACAGCGACCGCAGGGCCACAGTTCGACAAATCACCCGCAGCTACAATAATGGTGATCAGGGCAATTTGTCACAGCACACAGTTCATCGCAGCCTTCTGCGTATGGGCCTGCGTAATCGAAGACCCAGCCGGGTCCCCATGCTCATTGCACGTCATCGACAACAACGCATGAAATGCGCCCAAGATCATCGAGACTTGACCGTGGATGATTGGAAGAAAGTGGCCTGGTCTGACGAATCAAGATTTCTGATGCATCACGTTGACGGCAGAGCGCGGATACACTGATTACCAACGAAGGCTATGGCACCTGGATGCACTGTTGGGCGGAAACAGGCCGACGGTGGCGGTGTTATGCTGTAGGCGATGTTTTCTTGGGACACTTTAGGCCCTATTATCCCACTAGTACAATTCCTGACAGCTGTTAGGTATCTGAACATCGTTGCGGACCAAGTTCATCCATTCATGGCAACTGTGTGTCCCTGCTGGTGATGGCCATTATCAACAGGATAATGCGCCATGCCACACTGTCAGAATCGTTAAGCAGTGGTTCGAGGGACATGCTGGAGACTTTCTATTAATGCCCTTACCTCCAAATACACCTGACATGAACCCAATCGAACATTTATGGTTCGACTTGGAAAAGCGGGTTCGCGCTAAATCACCACCACACCAAAATGTACGGAAACTGGGAGACCTGCTGTTGACATTATGGTACCAGATATTCCAGGATACCTATCGCCACCTAATCGAATCGATGCCTCGCCGAGTAGCCGCTGTTTTGCGGGCTAAAGTGGGTTATGCAGCTTATTAGGTAGGTAGTCATAATACCAGTATAATGGCTCATCGGTGTATATCGATATCCAAACACGTTGTTCAACAATAAGCTGCTCGGACAATTTGAGCATACACCCTATTTTCTCAATGCTGTTGATTCAAATAGTTGGAGTTTTGAGGAAAATCTTAACCAATTGGAAATTCCTTAGATTTTATCTCAAAAATTCGCATCAACACAGTACTTTAGCTGAAAACCTGAGAATTGTATTGTCCTGGCTAACATGCCAAAAATAATGAACTAAAGTATTTATGTGTCAGAAATTATTGGAGTTGGCCGAGCGATCTGTGCGACAGTCTGACAGAATATTGGTGGTGGGGGGACTTTGTGTCACACAGTATGGTGGGAAATTGCAAGGCAGATGAGGAGGATCGGTAGGTCTTCATAACATTAATTATCAATGACAATATACACTGAGTGGCCACTTTATTATGACCACCTGACAGTTTTAAGCAAATGAGCTATGGCTGCACGCTGTTGCCGCCAGAGGGCGAGGCTAGTATAAAAAGGAAAAGCTTAGTGCTTGCGACAGTAGGAGCCGCGGATGGCTTAGTGGTTAGCGAGTCAGACTATCGATGCAAGGTCCTCAGGTTCGAACCTGGGCTGATCTTTCAGAGATGGTGTGATTTACTAACAATATCCGCCGTGCATCGGATGAGCACGTTCAGTGACGGCCCCCAGGCTGGACCCACTGGTTAAATGGGTATCCTTTCCTATGCCCCCCCCGAAATTATCTCATCCCTCTGTGTGCGACATCGTACTTGTAAGGTGGCGCCATCTACTGTACTCTAATCTCACTACAAACTGTTCTGTCAAAATCGCTAGACTTGCTCTTATTCCTTCCGTTTCTGTGTCCTGCCCAAAAGGCGATCTCGCTGTAGGTGGCTGGGACCTAAACTCTACTCACTGTGGACGGAAGATCTACAAGAAAATGACAAATACTGTGACTGAACTTGCGACAGTAGTAGAAGTGATTTTTGGGTGACGAGATGGGTAAAAAATGCGATTTGACGAACTTTCAACGTGGGATGATTGTAGGAGCTCGGAGCCATGGAGCGAGTATCACCGAAACCGCCGCATTCGTGAAATGTTCCAGAGCAGTTGTTGTTAAAGTGTTTAAAGACTGGACTGTCAGCCAAAAAACTGGGTTTCTACGTGCAACGTGTGGTCGTCATCGACTAGTTACTGCTCGGGCGGAACGGAGAGTGTCCAGACTGGTAACAGACAACAGAAGGGCAACAGTGCAGCAATTTACAGACCATCTTAATCAAGGGTCCCTTCAAATGATCTCTGCACGTACTGTTCGCCGTACAATGCATCGGATAGGATATGGCAGCCGAAGGCCTGTTCGAACACCTTTGCTGTCTGCAGTTAACAAGAGAAAACGTCTCCAGTTCGCACAGGAGCACAAGGATTGGACAGTCGATAATTGGAAACAAATTATGTGGTCCGATGAATCACGTTTTCAGTTGCCCCATGCCGATGGCCGAGTGAGAATGTGGCGGAAACAGCACGAAAGCATGGACCCCAAATGCATTGCTACAACCCTTCAAGCTGGTGGAGGCAACGCTATGGTTTGGGGAATGTTTTCTTGGCATGCTTTGGGCCCTTTAATTCGTGTTGATCAACGTCTGACTGGCACATCATATCTAAACATCGTTGCGGACCAAGTGCATCCTGTCATGTGGATGGTTTATCCCAATGGCTACTTTCAACAAGATAATGCGTCCTGCCATAGTGCTCGTATTGTACAGGGTTGGTTTCAGGAACATGCCGGTGAGTTTACTTTGCTTAGGTGGCACCCACAATCTCCAGATCTCAACCCCATTGAGAATTTGTGGGATGAAGTTGAACGAGCCATCAGACATCTGGATCCACAACCCTGCAATCTCATACTCCTGGAAAGTGCTATTCATCAAGCATGGTCTCAGATTCCACAAACTGCCTATCAACATCTCGTGGAGTCCATGCCACGAAGAATCGACGCTGTATTAAAGGCAAAAGGTGGCCCAACGAAGTACTGAGGGGGTGGTCATAATAAAGTGGCCACGCAGTGTATAATTAAAGCTGCACAATAACCGCCTTTATGAAAGGAACTATATATAATTACCGAGATGGAGTTGTTAATCAAACTGCAATTTCTTCATACAGATGTTTTACGATGTAGCTCCAAGAAGAGGTTCTAGCTTATAAAAGCCGATTTTTTACTGGAAGAAATGTGAACGTGAAAAATAACTGAAAAAGTATGCATTGCCTTAGTTGTTAGGGAGAGGTTGGGAAGGAATGTAGTCTATCCAAAGCAAAGTGCTTAAAAAAATAATCTAAAGCTTAAATGTGGTGAAACTATAAACAAGGATTTTCTTTTAACAATTAATAACAAAATTTCGTATGTCGTTGACAAAAATCTCTTACTTTTGACTTTCGCCATCAGTTCCTAAATTGATTAAATATTTTAATTAATCAGTTGCTTTGGTAGAAGTTCGTCTTCTTTCTTTCCCTTTTTCCTGTTTTTTTTTTTTTTTTGTTTTTTAACTATTTTTAATGTTTTGATGCACGGCAGCACAAAGGCTTTCAGGCAGAACAATAGGACGTTTGTTTCGCCATAGTTTTTTGTCGTCAGCTAAGGACACCGGTTGGCTGAAAACTAATTGACGCTTTATCTCTTGAACACTGATTTCGTTTGCAATTTTAATGCGTACGTTGTGTCATGTTTATTTTAATGAAGTGAAGTAATAAATAAATTTTGAATTTGAAATAAAATCAAATTTTAGAATTCCTGTTCCTGCACAACAGCTACATATTTTAATAGTACCGATAGTTTTAAGAAAGTTCCAAAGAGATAAAGATATGTTTGTCTATGTTTTCTCAAGTCGCAGAAGAAGGAGATTAAAAGAATTCGGAAACAAAATATTGTGTACAGCAGTTTTCGGACTAAATTTTAGGCTCCATTTTTTACGCTTTCCAACCGCAGGTTGAAGAAGCGTATATGCTCCAGCTTTGTCCGTCTGTCTGTCTGTCCGCACGATAACTCGCGTACAAATGGTTCGATTTCGATGAAATTTTAGTATGTGGTAGGAGACAACCTGGGAAGGAACGCTTTTGAAAATGGACGAAATGGGGTCAAAGGTCAGGGCATAGGAGGGGATCCATTCTATCGCCCTTATGAGTCATAACTTATGTAAAAATGCTTCCATTGCGACAAAACTTCATGCTGTTCCGCAGATGTACTGAACCGATTCTGTTGAATATCATCGAAATAGGGTCAAAGGAAAGGGCACAGGAGCGAGATTTATTCCACAGCCATTATCCTCATAACTTGACTAAAACTGCTTCTGTTGCGATAAAACTTTAGTATGTTGTTCCGGAGGTATACTGCACCAATTCTGTTTAATATAATCGAAATGCGGTCAAAGGTCAGTGCACAGGTGCTAGATTTATTCCACAGCCATTATCCTCATAACTTGACTAAAGACGCTTCTACTGCAACAAAACTTTAGTATGTTGTTTCGGAGGTATACTGAACCAATTCTGTTTAATATCATCGAAATGGGGTCAAAGTTCAGGGCACAGGAGCGAGATTTATTCCGCAGCCATTATCCTCAGAACATAACTTAAGTAATGATTTCTGGTATGTTGGAAGGTGTATCATAATCAATGCATTGCATCATTTTACTAACTTGTTATTTTAATTTTAAAATTTCCTTTAATTATTTTCATGGGATTTTAACAAATTATTAATCTCTACAACCATTAAGATTTGTAGCCCCTAAAATTTGCCGCCCTATGCCCGCGCCTAGTCGGCCTATTGGTAAATTTGTCTCTACGTACACGAGCTCCAAGTCTCGAATAGTAGAAATCTGGGCTCCCTATTATACGTGATGCGTATCGCCTTTTATGGTCATTTTTCATGATGGAAAGTGTAAATGAGAATGCGTGAGTAGATTCCGTTCATCTTGCTTCAGGGGGAAAAAAATACTATTTTAAAATCATCCAAGTCCCAGCTTCCGAACATCTGGGAACCTTATTTTAAACATTCATACTTGAAAGGTCCACGTGCAAATAATACCATATGAAGACTTCGTTTCTGTGGTGAGCAAGGAACTAGATTTTTTTTTTTTTTTTTTTGTCATCAAAAGCAGCAGAAATTATCAAAAAGAGGTCGTCCATAATTTCCTTCTGTGGAAGAGCGTATATGTGTGTGTGTGCATGAGGAATTTCTTTGGCTCCAGCATTCGTCTCGTTTCTAAAACATGGTTCCATCCCTGTAGTTTTCTAATCATTTCACAAGTGCACCTTTTCACAACAAGCGACGGAGAGGTGGCCTAAAGTGTAGCACTCTCATGCTAGATCCCTATTCAGTATCCCCTGTGTGGTGGGTTCTCCGTATATTCCCTGGCGAGGAACTAATTCCCACTCGCTGAGGTCCCTCCCTCCACCTGCCATCCGCCTATGATTACTCTGCCTTCGAGAGGAAGCCCGTTGCCAGGCAACCGAAAGAAATGCGGTCTCTTCAAGCTGGATGTGCAGAATAAATCAAAGTCTTTTCTAACCACAAGAAGTCTCTGAGGGTGAAGTTTCTCAGCGAAGACCTTTGTCTCTGAAATTCTGTTTGGCGGTGTAGAAATAAGCACGATCAAAAGCGAGAGAAGGAGGTGCCGACATTTGAGTGGTAAAAAATCAGCAACATTCCTTCTTTCGCATCAAATAAATAAAGTTCAAAAACTCTTGTTTAAGGTACCATTGTTAGAAAATATTCGATATGTGTATTCCAAAGTAATATTAAATTATGTTGGCTGCTAAAGTTTGACAAATAATCGAAACATATTACAGGAAGGAATTCAACAGGAAAAACTCGAGCCCCCCCCCTCCCGCAAAAAAAATGTAAGGCCCTTTTGCGAAAATCCATTACCTTTCAATTACTCAAAATTTTAACTTCCATGTTATTAACTAAGCTTTACAAGGCTGTTTTGATAAATTAAATTCTTTGGAATCTACGAGTATTTATTGTAAAATAAAAAGAATTTCACTTTATTGCGTGAAACACAAATGTGTACGTTATAATTAAAATGATTGTCCTAGTTACCGATACACATTACTACACAAAATACAGGGTAATTTATAAAGAAGTATACAGTTTCAACGCACTATAGAACAAGAACAATGTAAGATATTTTATTTTGCCTGTAAGAGAATTGAAGGGGAATGTTTCAAGTTTTTTAGAGACAGTCACAGATGTTCTATGTAGGCACCCTTAGTCACACGGCACACATGGAGCCGGTAATCCATTTCCGCCCAAACGCGAGGTAAGATATCTGAATCAAGTGCAACATCTGCACTTTGTATGGAATCATTTTCAGCTTCTTTCTCAAAATTCTCCAGGCTGAGAAATCTGCACTTCACGACACACCCTCCGCGTTGATTTTCCCGGGCTTCGTTGAATAGCGATGCAAACAAAATCGACGACTTCTTCCGATACACGCGGTCGTCCAGGACTTTTAAGTTTGCACAAACAGCCCGTACTTTCAAATTTTTTATGCCAATCGCAGATAGATTTTCTGGTTGGAGGTTCTTTTCCGAATCGTGATCGAAAATGCCGTCGCACAACAGTAACAGATTCAGTTTTGCTCAGTTCAAGAACACAAAATGCCTTCTCCACTGCAGACGCTGCCATTTTGACTGACTAGTCACGGGACACGCGTGTGATACGTCACTTCCCTCAGTAGCGGGTTACAAACTTTATGAGTAGATCTACCTAACGGTGCACAGTTGTGGTCCGTGTTTTCAACTGTTACTGTTTTAGAGCTTCTGCAAACTGTATACTCATTTATGAGTCACCCTGTACTTACGTCAAAGTTAATTATGTCATGCAAAATTTATTACTTTAAAGAACTAAGGCCTGCGTTTTGAAATGCCTCACGATTGCACACACAAGACATACAACTGTCGTCTGACTGTGTCTAATGACTTTTCCGATTTATACGAAATGTCAAAACATAAGTAAGCAAAACACTAAGTAACGATTAAGGACTGTAGCACAAAAAACAAAAAACTACTTAAATTATTTACTCTGGAATATAAGAAACACATTTAACATAATGCCACAACGTTTTGCACATAGAAAAAAATCTTCTGACTCTGTTATAAAAACAAATTGACACGGGTCTCTGATTTTTCGTTCTCGATAAGAACACCTTTCAGTTTATTATATGCGGAAGGATGCATAGTTATGTGCAAATAACTGTAATACGTAACACCTTATCCTCATTGTATAACGTTATTTGTCTTTCCGCTGTAACTTAGTCTTTATGTCAGTACTTACGTTATGTGTGCTAAAGTCAATGTAATATTAGAAGGTATCCATGCGCATTACAAGAAAGAGGTCAATTGTAGTACTTACAAATACGTTTATTCTGCTTGCATGGTTTGTACTCCCCACTCACATCTGGTTTATTGGCGTACTCAATACAGTATCAGTGATTTAACATCCAATCGTAGTATAACAGCACGTCTATCATCAATAACATCAATCCCCCAAAACAGATCAGATCATATCATATGTAGAGGATTTTAAGAAGGGAGTGTCTGACCCCAGGTCTTAAACAGCCCTTAGAAATAGGAAGCTAGGAGATTTGGGATAGAGTACCCGATAGGAAAGTCACACGGAAGCGAGGTAGAAGACGCCCTTGTTTACTACTGGGGGCGAGTACCTGGGGTCCGACGGCTTAACGTGTCGCCCCGTAAACAACCGCTGCATTGCCTTTTTATCTATCGTTTTTATCCGGCTACACATACGTCACTCTTTCCGACCTCAGTGTGTTGCCAACATCATTCTCGTTTGAGGGAGAAAGACATCGTTAAGGTTTGAAAATGTCTAAGAGAACGAACTCAAATTTGCATAGAAAAAGAAACTCAAAAGGAAAGTTAAAATAGAATATACGTCACAACTGGTACAAAATATTCCGCTCATTGAACTGATTTTTTTTTCATATTCTCTTGTTAACATAATTGCCTAGAAACTATTACGAGGGCAGTGAACTTGAGGCCCCTTTTAACAGCAAGGGCTATTACAAGGGGCCTCAAGTTCTTTTCAATTGCTGCTTTCCCGTTCTCAAGTTCTATGAACTAAAGCAAAGGAACTGATTTCTAAAGATTTTACGTATTTACTGAGAAAAAAATGCTTTTCTTCTTAATTCTTCATTCAAAGCTGCCTTAATTCTTGGCTATTTCTTTAACCAGTTTCAAAGAAAGTTTCCGCAAAAAAATTTGTAAAATATTTTTGCTCAGACTAGAGGCCCTTTTAACCATGAGCCCCGCCCCCCACACTGCGGGGGTTGCGGGAGCTAACAGTACGCCCCTATGTCTCGGATGTAGTTAGCACGAGGAAAAAAACCTCAAATTTCAGGCCTTCTTAATCAATTACGTCTTCCATCGGAAAAACCTGTTCGTCTGAAAAAGCTGTAAAACTCATAGAGAACCATGATTGAGACCATAAAATAAAAGTTCGGTTACTACAGAGCAACTCTGACATGCATATGGCGTTCATATGCACTCATGAACAATAATAATATCACCACCCAGCGCGGTGGTCAGCCTTTTGTCGTGCAAAACGCTCCTGGCATTCACTTCGCTAACCTGCGAAAGGTGTGCTGAGGTGTTATGTATCAGCTATGCTCCAAGTCAACGTAAGAGTGTACTATTGTGAAAGATAGGGTAGGCAGTTCACAGCGTCTCAGTGTAATGCCAGAACGGTATCAATCCGCGTCACACTCCATTCCTGTTCTTGCTGTCAAGCATTACTCCAGCACTAACTCCCACCCCCATTAGGAATTAATGATCTAACCGAAGCGCATTGCATCGTCCTTTCCTCTCTCTCTCTCTCTCTCTCTCTCTCTCTCTCTCTCTCTCTCTCTCTCTCTCTCTCTCTCTCTGTTTTTCCCTGTCTCTCTCTTTCTTCCCTACGGCTGCTTAACTCCCATGCAATTCTCGGACTATCAATTTATTGTCTCTGTGTTGCGAAGTTGGGAGAAGTCTTATATCCCTTCTACCCCGTCTTCCTCCTCCAAGTTACGCACATTTTCCAGCTGGACACTCTGCGACCGAGGTCTTAATACGAGGTCTTAATTGAGTAAATTTTCATATCAAATCTATTTCTAACACGCTCTGCCATTTTGAAAATTTGTCTTAAATAACAGTTTCGCCCGATAAACTGCTGAGCAGGCGAAATGGATTTCGAGCAATAATTCTACCACTTTTCGCTCTAAACACTAGGGACTACTTTTTGTAGCGGAGGTAGCTATTCCGTACCTTCCATAATAGTACACTCTAACATGGACTTGCAGTATAGACTGAATATCGTCCCTGAGTTCGGCGTGAGACAGAATAACATTCAGTATAGACAGAATAACGTCCCTGTTTTCACCCAGTCTTTCCCCTTCAAGTTATGCACATTTCCCAGCTGGACACTCAGCGGCTGAAAGTGCGAGGTCTTAATTGAGTAAATTTTCAATACAAATTTATTTCTAACACGATCTATACGCGAGGCTATGTTACCTGGGATCAATTTTATAACTATGGCACTTGTTCGTTGATCACATGTATCTGAACAGGTTTCACATCAAGGTTCAGCAATGTACTTCTAATCTCTGGATATCTGTACAACCCGACTCTCCTATACACCTAGGAGAAAGAAATCAGGGGATACTCGGTTCCTGGGCAACACCTCTTCCGCTGTTGGGAGAATTCACCGCTTGGCGTTTATATTAGAAGGACATCACTGCATTCACGTAGACGATAATTCGATGTCAGTATAGATAAACGTCGTGATTTAACAGTGTTCGAAAGAGTGGGTTCGCCCACGCATGGACCACTCTATCGCGGAGTAGGTACAGTAATTGCAGTATTCCCGTTCGACAATATCAAGGGTGTACCGGGAAAAGGTAATTTTTCCGGAAAAACATCGCATCGCAGACAGAGCTGTGGGCCGAGAAATTCGTGGATGACAGTAGCCGTCGATGTCTATCTCGCATGTTTGCAACCCACCGGAGAGCAACAGTGCCACGCATCACCGCCGACTTCAACAAGGGAAGTGCCAGAAACGTTTCCACCAAGACCATCACGTGATCATTAGCCGCAAAAGGTTATGGGAGACACCCACCCACCAGAATCTCATAGCTAAAGCCACATCTCCGGAATGTACGCCTCCACTGGGATGAAAGAACATCGGCACTGGACCGTGGATGATTGGAGACGGGTCTCCTGGTTCAATGAGTCACGTTTTCAGTTATTTCGCGAAGACGAGAAGGTAAGGATCCGGCGGGAATCACACGAAACGAAGGACCCGGCATGTCACCAAGGAACTGTTCGTGCTGTTGGAAGCTCGGTTGTGGTCTGGAGCGTGTTCAACTGGCACACGTTGGGACCTCTGGTGAGTCTAGATGCATCTCTGAACGGTCCACACTGCATGTCCATCATTTTAAACATCTGCATCCGTTCATATTCATAATTAACCCACAAAGCCATGGACTCTCCGAGCAGGACAATGTTCCTTCCTAGAGAGCCGTGGTGACTAGAACACGGTTAAGAGAACGTTCTACCGAAGTTCCCACCCTAGAATGACCTTCACGTTCACCGGACATGAACCCCGTGGAAAATCTTTGAGATGCTGTGGAAAGTTCCGTTCGTGCTTTGGATCCTGCACCCAGTAATGGGACGGAATAAAGGACAGCGGAACAGCAAGTATGGGTGGAGATACCTGTGTAAGGCATTCGTGACCTAGTGGACTCAATGCTTCGCCGTGTGACTGCCCTTATCCGGGCGAAAAGTTAGCATGCCCATTACTAGGTAGGTATCTCATGATTTCTGTCCACTCAGTATACATTCAATGCAGTCATTTTATGTTTCTCGGACTGAAAGTAAGTGTTGCCGAATTGTAAATGCTGTTTGGGGAAGCAATGTATTGTTCAGGAGAAAACATTTAACCGAGTAGTAACTACAGAGAGTGAGTCGAACATTTTGCAATATTCGGATCACTTTATGTTTTCATACGTACCATTACGACGAAAGCTGACTAGCATTCAAAGTATAGGCCATCGTGTTGCACCGTCTTTAGCCATCTGTCAGCCAGTTCTTCGATTCTACAGAGGGTGAGTCGAAAGTTTTGCAATATTTGGATCACTTTATGTCTTCATACGTACCTTTACGACGAAAGCGGACTAGCATTCAAAGTATAGGCCATCGTGTTACACCGTCTTTAGCCATCTGTCTGCCAGTTCTGTAACGTACCAGGAGATGTGACGTACCTGCCAGAAGGACGCACACGACATAAAGGCAGATAGGAATCAGAATAAAACGTCCGCGTAGCTCAATTGGTAGAGCAACTTATTCCGGAATGAGGGGATCCGGGTTCGAATCTTGGCGCGGATAAAAATGACGGAGAAATTTACTTCGTTATAATGGCGCCCGAACTATCCGGATGACCCGACCGTTCAAAATCTCGCATTGGTGTGATGTTATTTCCACACCGCGAGATAGGAAAAATAAGAGAATCCTTTCTCCAGCACTTCGAAAAAAAAAAAAAATAAATAAAAAAAAAGAATAAGGGGGAGATGATGTAACGTACCAGGAGATGTGACGTACCTGCCAGAAGGACGCACACGACATAAAGGCAGATAGGAATCAGAATAAAACGTCCGCGTAGCTCAATTGGTAGAGTGACTTATTCCGGAATGAGGGGATCCGGGTTCGAATCCTGGCGCAGATAAAAATGACGGAGAAATTTACTTCGTTATAGTTCTTCGATTCTACAGAGGGTGAGTCGAAAGTTTTGCAATATTTGGATCACTTTATGTCTTCATACGTACCTTTACGACGAAAGCTGACTAGCATTCAAAGTATAGGCCATCGTGTTGCACCGTCTTTAGCCATCTGTCTGCCAGTTCTTCGATTCTACAGAGTGAGTCGAAAGTTTTGCAATATTTGGATCACTTTATGTCTTCATACGTACCTTTACGACGAAAGCTGACTAGGATTCAAAGTATAGGCCATCGTGTTGCGCCGTCTTTAGCCATCTGTCTGCCAGTTCTTCGATTCTACAGAGGGTGAGTCGAAAGTTTTGCAATATTTTGATCACTTTATGTCTTCATACGTACCTTTACGACGAAAGCTGACTAGCATTCAAAGTATAGGCCATCGTGTTGCACCGTCTTTAGCCATCTGTCTGCCAGTTCTTCGATTCTACAGAGGGTGAGTCGAAAGTTTTGCAATATTTGGATCACTTTATGTCTTCATATGTACCTTTACGATGAAGGCTGACTAGCATTCAAAGTATAGGCCATCCTGTTGCACCGTCTTTAGCCATCTATCTGCTAGTTCTTCGATTCCGCGGCGGTACTAGTTCTTGTCCTTCGAGGCGAAAAACTCCTTTACCCCAGCTGCCACCTCCTCCTGGTTGTTGAACTGCCGCCAGCGAAGAAAGTGGGCCATGGACTGGAGCAAGTAATAATGCGACGGGACAAGGTCCGGACTGTATGCTGGGTGTGGCATCAGCTCGATGCCCTCAAGTTCCTGGAGTTTTGCCTGGGTCGTTCGCACTGTATGAGGCCGAATCTTGTCCTGCTGTAGGAGAGCGTGCTTTCTGTTCACCAGTGCCGTGTATTTATTCTCCAAAACGGCATGCATCCGCTCCAACTGTCCAGAGTATAGGTTGGCGTTGATAGTACGACCGTCTGGAATAAATTTGTAACGGATTATCCCCTCGAAATTCCACCAGACGCAGAGCAACACCTTGTGCTCGAAGCGCCAACATTTGGCAAGAGGTTCTGGAATCTGAGCCGGGATCAACCACTGTCGTTGTGTGTTAGGATTACGGAAATAGACCCACTTTTCATCGCACGTAACAATTCTCTTGATGAAACGTAAATCTCTCTGGTTTTCTAGGAGTTTCGTGCACATTTCCACTCGGCGGTTTGCTTCAGCGGGTGTCAGTTCTTGAGGGACAATGCAGTAGACCTTGCCGAAGTTCTGAAGGTGACAAACCACGGTGGTCTGTGATATGCCTAGCTCTCCTGATAATCTCCGAATGCTGGTTGTCGGATTTGCCTCTACGGCCTGGCGCACGGCCTCCGAATCCACGGTTCGCGACCTACCTGACCTTGGATGATCGTCGAGGTTTCTGTCACCTGAGCAAAATTTCTTGAACCATCTGTTTGCGGTGCGTTATGGCCGAGTTCAAACTCGTATAGCGCATAGCAAATGTTCTCTAGTTAGCCGGTTGTGGCTGTTCATCTTTTAGGCTTCCCAACCACAGACAGAACGACGACATGCAATGCTGTTCACAGAAACGACTACCACTTTATATCCCTTTCGACTGACTGCAGTGCGCGTCTTGAACTAGTTTAAACACGTGACATAACCCCCCCCCAGTACATGCGTTTATGCAAATATTACAAAACATTCGACTCACCCTTTGTAAATTTACATAAAAAAACAGAAACTGAAAAGAAAGGTTAAATAAACGTATACGTCACAGACTTCTTCATTGCAGGGTCTATGTGGTGATGTTTTTATGGTATAGCAAGGTCGTTTAAGAAAATGCGCCATCAAATGTATTCTATAACGAAGTAAATTTCTCCGTCATTTTTGGTCTACGCCGGGATTCGAACCCGACTACGCTTATTCCGGAACAAGTCGCTCTACCAACTGAGCTACGCAGACATGTATTCTGATTCCTATCTGCCTTTATGTCACATCTCCCCCCCCCCCCCGAAAGAGGGCCGGGGGCATGGCCCACGGGTCAGCCGTGACCATGAATCGTTGCAGGCAGACAACCACTGAAGAACGTGCACTTGAGAACTCCCCGTCAATCTGGTGTGTGGAATGCAACGTCACACACATTTATTTTTCGAAGCACTGGAGAAGGGATTCTCTGATTTTTCCTATCTCGCGGTGTGGAAATAACATCACACCAATGCGAGATTTTGAACGGTCGGGTCATCCGGGTAGTTCGGGCGCCATTATAACGAAGTAAATTCCTCCGTCATTTTTGGTCTACGCCGGGATTCGAACCCGACTACGCTTATTCCGGAACAAGTCGCTCTACCAACTGAGCTACGCAGCCATGTATTCTGATTCCTATCTGCCTTTATGTCATGTGCGTCCTGCAGGCAGGTACGTCACAATTCATACATAATAACTTTTATTAAAAACCGACTTATTTTATGAATTCATTTGAATAATACCCATAACGTTCTGAGACTAATCACACTTTCTCATTTCTTACGCTCTTGAATAACAATGCCTTTCAATACATATGCTCCTATAAAAATCGGTTTTAGCTTAAAAAATCTTGGCGTCATTTGGCAAATGTTCTCATCATTGTTTAAGAAATGTTTAAAAGTGAAACTTTGCTGCAACCATAAAAAATTGAAAGCTATTACCACTGTCAAGATTAAGATATTGATTTGGATGGTGAAATTTGAATCCTTAAGCAGCTGCCCAGCTTTCGAAGCAAAAGTCGAAACATTTCCAATTTGTCACTTGAGCTCAAAACTTCAGAAAAGAATATATTAAATCTCTGAAATACGATCGTTCTACTCAAATCACAGAGCGCAAGATACAAACGCCAGCGAACATTTAAAGAAAATCCTCTTTCTTCTTTTTCACAGTTTATAACGTTTATTTGAATGAGGCATTTTTCGAAGACATTCAGCTTAAAGGAATTTAATTAGCTTGATTTTGCATTGCAGTTTTAACAGTCAGTCATGTCCTTACTAGTCGAGTAATTTCGAAAAGAAATTGTGAGCACCCAGAGATTTTTGCTCACTTAGTTTGAAAGAAAGTTCAGTTTCACAAAATAATGATCACCTTCGTGAAATCATAGATTCTAGTGTTTGGCTCAAATTACTGACAAGATTTGTTTTCTTTAAAGATTTCTAGTAGGATAGTGTCTTCAGCCTCTTCTGAAAGGCGGAAGAATATGACATCGAAATAAAAAAAAGTTCTTAATTTCCCCACCAAATAAAAATCAGTCTCCTGTTTTCCGAATTGCTTTCGGATGCAAATCTAGAAAAACAAAGTTTACGTACCTTCGCACTTCTCTTTTTGTTCATTCATTGGACAGGAATGCATTACAAAGTAATGGAAGTACAGATTACAATTGATGTGTAATGCATTACAAGGTAGTGTAGTAACAAGTAATGCATTGCAAGGTAATGCCAAGTATGGTCTGCACAAGGTAATGGAATTAATCTGTAATGCATTACAATGAAGAGGATATAATTCAATTATTTAATAATGCCATTCAAATGCAATGGAATTATTTGGTAATGAAATTACACAATTTGCAAATAATAATTACATTCTATTAGTTTATAGAAATGTACGTGTGCCAAAAAGCTACGTCTAGAAACGTCGGCCATGTAACGTAGCAGACAGAGACCGAAGTGTCGTGTCGAATGTTCTAGAAGCGGCAAGAATGGGTTAGACGTTTGTAGAATGTTCCAGAATGATCGCGCAGTGGAAAGTTGGAGAGCTTTATGTAAATCAAGACTAGGTTCAGACCCTGTCGTGAAGTATATATAAAGGAGTCAGTCGCTCGCTAGTCCTGTGTTCGTATCGGACAAGTAATGAACAACAACACTTGAGAAGTACGGCAAAAATGGCAAGAGTTCGCAAATTTCTGTAATATTCGGCAGTGTACCCTGAGTAGCTGAACTGTGAGTGTAGTGCTAATATGTGCTTGTGGCTATAATGGGGTGATTATTTTGGACAGTGAAACGTATGTAATGGACGAGACTACTGTACTGGAGATGGACGAAATGAGTATCTCTAACCGAAATAAACATCCCATTCGTACTTACTTCATATGTATTATTTTGTTCAAATCACTTTACTTGCGGCAAAGACGGGGCAACTACTCATGTCATACACGTACAATCTCCAATACCTACATATACGTATTTGAAGTCCGACGGGTGGAACAATTGTCAAATAACCTGCACAGCGTGTAAG
The DNA here is from genome assembly GCA_039090855.1 of Macrothele yani. NCBI lineage: Eukaryota > Metazoa > Arthropoda > Arachnida > Araneae > Macrothelidae > Macrothele > Macrothele yani. The sequence goes on from CM076996.1 coordinate 126,865,702, forward strand.
GGTATACTAGTTGCTGGTTTATTCACGTTGTATTGTTACCCATGAGTTATTGGTTAATTACCAACATATAGTTAACCATTAACCATTACGATTATAATCGGTAACTGCTACATGTCCTTAAAATTACCATGCAATTCTAATGACCAGTTCACCATTACCATGTAATGGTAACGCTAAGTTCTTGTTCCCATTACCATTACGCTAACTCGATTACGACTTTGCCTAACTCTGATTCATAACCCCCAACAGAAACAATGTGTTTTCATGCAGATATTCTTATCGAAATGCATTTAGTTCTTTTTCTTAAACATCATGCATGTTGTGCCATAAGTAATGTCCGTTGGTGGCATTAAGTGGATTGAGACTTTGTGGCGTGCCTGGACCGCAGGACGCACATGAGATAAAGGCAGATAGCAGCGAGAGCATACGTCTGCGTAGCTCAGTTGGGAGAGGAACTTATTCCGAAATGAGGGGACCCGGCGTGGACAAAAATGACGGAGAAATTTACTTCGTTATATTGGCGCCCAAACTTCAAGAATGACCTGGCAGGTAAAGTTCTCGCAATGGTGTGATGTTCTTTCCACACCGCGAGACAGGAAAAATGAGAGAATCCCTTCTTCAGCGCTTGGAAAAATAAATGTGTGCTATGTTACGTTCCACACACCAAATTGACTGGGATTTCTACAATGTACGTTCTTCAGCGGATGACAGCCTACAGCGACGCATGGTCCCGGCTGCCCCGTGGACCATGCCCCCGGCCCTCCTTGGGGGGGGGGGGGGTATGGGACGTGCCTGCACCGTAGGACGCACATGAAACAAGGGCAGATAGCTTAGTTGGGAGAGCGACTTATTCCGGAATGAGGGGACCCGGGTTCGATGCCCGGCATGGACAAAAATGACGGAGAAATTTACTTCGTTATAACTTGCAAGTTTGCACTTCGTGATGCACGCCTGAATATGCTGTTTTTGTATCGGTGAATTATCCGTCGATATGCAAATTCTATTAGTAAAAAGCTTCGTTCTTTTTTTTCCGGCTTTTAACTACCTCGATAAATTTCTGAGGCTGTAGGCAGTGTCATGTCCCAAATTGTTAGCCACATAATCCCAGAAAGGGGCCGTAAGTTAATCACACCACCCAAATTACCCCTGAAACTCGAACCCAGGCTCATCTAGGACGATTTGCCAGAATCCCTCACCTCTGACTTGTCAGCCACCGCAGAGGCATATATTGCGTTTTGTTGCAACCGTCAAAACGACATTGTAGTTTCAAAGGAACGTAGAAGACATATTCCTTTTGAACTGTTTAGGAAAGCGAAAATGAAAATGTAGTGACTTTAATATTCATCTGGGTTGCGAAGGAAAGCTAAGGAGTTGTGACGTTGGTTCTTGAAGTTCCGTTATCGTGAGTATAGATTAGTCAGTGAGGTATAATGAAGTGGATCTGCTGAAAAGCGTTATGGTAGCTTGTCTTGCATTATATTCATGGACCAATCTCAGAAATGCAGTTCGATCTTCCGTATTATTAGTTATCACTTCAGAAGACTGGAAAAGATTATTAAACTTGAAAAATTGGAATATCTACTCGTTAACTTATACAACGGGTAGATATTCACACTTAGCGGGTTTTCCATCAGATTCAAGCAGAGTTTATGGATCGAAGAATTTCCGAGGACGGGAAAAGTGTGCTTTATCGGTTAACGAGTCACATCCCCATATAGAACTTTAAACCATTGCCTCAAGATGTCTTTAATTTCGTTATGTAAAACGTTGTGCTTAACTGTTGTTTCAATATTACCTTATCGCGATAGTTTTACATACTGTATTATCAGTATTACCTTATCGCAATGGTCTTATACACTATACTGACAAATGTCACCGGACATCCCTTCAAAAACAAATGAACGGATCCGCTGCGTTGTTCAGACGCGTGGTACAGCTGTAAATGGTATAAAAACAAGCTTGCAGCTGACCGCGATCATATCGCACTGTGACGTTGAGTGAAAATGTCATTGAACTGACTTTGAGAAAGCAAAGATTGTTGGGTGCTATATTAGTGGGTTGTCCATAAGAGAAACCAAGAGGCGTTTAAACATACCCAAGGTTTTCGATGTACTGAATAAGTGGAAGACACATGGAGTGCCTGAAGTAGCAAAACGTACCGGCAGACCAAAGAAAGCAAATCAGTGATAGAGGACGTCGAAGCCTCAGGAGAGTCGTTACAGCTAATCGACGAAGTACTGCACAAGATCTCAGTGTGCAGGTGAGTAAAAGTGCTGGAACCTCGGTATGTACACGTACCATTCGCAGAGAACTTCATTCCATGGGTTACCGTGGTCGTGTGGCTGCTCATAAGCCTTTCATCTCCACTCGGAATGCTACTCGTCGTTTAGCATGGTGCAAAGAACATTTATCGTGGACCGTAGATCAATGGAAACGCGTCCTATGGACTGATGAATCCAGATACGCGATCCATCAGTCTGATGGACGTGTGTGGGTATGGCGGCAGCCGGGGAAACGCTATTTCCCACAGTGTACTGTTCCTACGGTCACGTTTGGAGCTGGCAGTGTACTCGTGTGGGGGTGTTTTTCGTGGTATGGTCCCGGCCCATTGGTTATAGTGGACAATCCTGTTAGCCAGCACGTCTACCTCGATATTCTGGACATTTATGCCCTACCAACTCTGTGGCAATACTATGGAACCGAACCTTGTTGGTACCAGCAGGGTAATGCACCTAGCCATGAAGCAAGGACGTGGTTCGACGATAACTCCGTATCGTGTGTGGAATGGCCAGCACAGATCCCTGATCTTAGTACCATGGAGCACCTATGGGATGATTAGAGCGCCGCATAAGAAGTTTGGAACGAAGGCCTACTACTAAGCAACAGTTACTGACAGCATTATTTAATGAATGGAAGCACATACCTATCGCTGTGTTCCAAAACCTTGTCGAAAGTATGTCTCGAAGGCTAAGTGCATGCATTAAGACCAAAGGTGGACCGACACCGTACTGATGTATGTCAATAAATGCTATGTTGTGTTTCTCTTCTAGGTGTCCGGTGACTTTTGTCAATATAGTGTGTATTATCAGTATTATCTTATCGCGATGGTCTTATATATTATCAATATTACCTTATCGCAGTGCCATGACGTCTCATCGTGGTGGCATGACGACTTTTCGTCATGGTGCTTGAGAACTTTGGATACCGGAAAGTACGTTCCAGGTGGATAGCGAAACAGCTGATCTACCAACTCAAACAAGAGCATGAAAAGGTTTCCACTCAGGCTTTGCCGAATTCTGAAGATCTAGGTTTATTGGAAGAGATTTGCACTGGAGATGAGAACTGGGTTCACCAGTTTGACCCTGAAAGCAAGTCACAAAATATGGACTGGAAACATCCTTCATTTCCTGTAAGAAAAGAAGTTCAAAAGTGTCCTTTCTGTCACAATATCTTGCTAACCTTGTTTTAGGATATGCATGAACCTGTTTTGGAGCATTATCAGGAACACGGACAAGCTGTTTACTGTTCAACATATTCAGCAGTGTTTAAAGACAAGCTGGAATTCAAACTTCGCAACAAAAGAAGAGGTATCTTGTGGAAAACTGTTCTGCACCACTCTCTTACACTGGGGCAGAAACCATGACGGCAAATCAAGATCTCAAGTTTCCAGTTCTTCCCCCATCCCTCTTACAGCCCGAAATCAGCACCACGTGATTTTCATCTCTTCGCTCTAAAATAAGCATTACGTAATCAGAGGTTTGGTAGTGATGAAGAAGACATGAGTGGTGGCTTCAGAAACAGCCGAAAACCTTCTTCGATGGCATCAAGGCGCTTGTGGCCCATTATAAAAAGTGTATGGAACAGCAGGGAGATAATATCGAAAATAAATGCTAAAGACATGGAAGTTTCACTTTGCTTTTGTTAAATACAAAGTCGTATCAGAATAATATGACCACCTATCTAATAATGGGAATAACCACCCTTGGCCCGGATGACAGCGGCGAGAGGGCGTGTCATGGACGCAATGTGACCCTGGAAAGTTGCCCAAGCACATGTGCCCATTCAGACTGCAGCAGAGCACGGAGGTCCAGGAGATGATGTGGTTGTGGGTCGGCAGGTCGTACCTGTCGATTCAAACAATACCACAACTGCTCTATGGGTTTGAGGTCGGGCACTGACGCCACGTGGATTTTCACAATGCATTTCCACCTAAAAATGGTGAATTGGAATTTCATGTGATTTCCGTACTGCTTCTTCTAATGTGATTCCTTCACTCACTTTCCTATAACAAATTTTCAGCTGATGCCAGAAGCAGCAGCACTATTTAACTGGTTCATGCGTTTCTGCACTACAATTCTTCTGTTTTGTATGTTCGCTTGTTTGCTTTTCCCTTTTCCCCTACCCTTTCGCGCTTTTTTTTTTTTTTTTTGTCATTTCGTGTTTCCTCTTGCCTTTGAAACTTGAATTTCAGTTTATGCAGTTTATGCCAATCAGCATAATATTTACTTTCATCAAGAGCACACAAATAATTAAGCTACGATAACTGAAATCATGCGAACACTTTCAGCTTTAAAATACGAGGGTTGTACCGAAAGCAATGCAAAAGTGCGCATAACTTTCTTATTAACTGACAGAGGTCATTCAAATTGCGCATGTTGGTAGAGTAACTCTTCCTAGATAGTAACCTTTTTTCTTCATTGCAGGTAAATAATGGATTCCAAGCAGAAGCAACGTGCCGTCATTAAGTACTTGACGAAGGAAGAGTGCAGGCTGTCTGACATCCACAGAAGGCTACAGATTGTTTACGGAGATGACACCATTGTCAAAAGCAATGTGCAGAGATGGATGAAGAAGTTTAAAGAAGGGGAAACCAGCATTGAAGACAAACCACACAGTGAGAGACCATCATCTGCGACCACTGACACGAATCGTCAGCAAGTGGATGAATTGATTTGCGCGGAGAGACGAGTCACCGTGAGCTTGTTGCACAACTGGACTGTGGTCACAATGCCATAAGAAGATGCTACAGGACTTAGGGTATCGGAAAGTGTATGCAAAGTGAGTAGCTCGGCAGTTGACACCCGATTGGAAGGAGAGAAGGGCGGAAGTCTGCTCTGATCTGCTGGAAGCGTTTGAAGCCAATGAAGGCACGCCTTTTTTTTTCGATCTACCGACACGGGATTAAACGTGGGCGTATCTTTACGATCAGGAAACGAAGAATCAATCTATGGAATGACGTCACACCTCTTCACCAAGGCCTAAGAAGTTCAAGATCAAGCAATCATCACAAAAGGTCATGGTGACTGTTTTTTGGGTTGACAGCGGTGTTATTCTCCTTGCTTTTCTGCTGGAGCGTGGCAGTACCGTGACCAGCGAAAGGTACATTGAGACCCTCAAGAAGCTCAGAGAAGCCATAAGGGGGAAGAGACCGAACAAGAATCTGAAAAGGATCCACATTGGCCATGACAATGCGAGACCACACACATCTTTGGCAACAAAACAGGCGGTCAGCAAATTAGGCTAGTCGGTGGTTCCCATCCACTGTACAGCCCAGATCTGGCGACCTCCGACTTCCAACTGTTCGGTCTAATGAAGGACAGTCTCCGGGGTCAACGATTTGATGACACAGACTAGGTGAAAGTGGCTGTGAAGAAGTGGGTACAACAGTCCACAGCTGAATTTGTTCAAAGAGGATTCGAGAGTTGGGTTCAACGATGGCGCAAATGCATCGCTTGTGATGGAGACTATGTTGAGTGGTGTCTTTGTATAGCGAAAGGGTTTCTCTACCAACGTGAAGAATGTTATTCCGGTATAATATCTCCGTTGCCGCGTTGCAGATTTAAGAAATTTTCTGTCAGACAACATCGTAGGTCGAAAAGGCTTGTATTTGGATATGCCTGAACAGCAAGTTAAGGCTGCCATATTAAATACCCTATTGTGGTTGATGTAATGCTTATTTCAAGTTTTGTTGTTTGTTATGTCTTACATTTGTGTAGTTATCTTCGTGCGAGGTTAACCTCATTTAATTTGTGGCCCAGACTAATTCGTTTCATTGCATGGTGTGTTTCTCTGGAAAAAAATGTCCCTATTGCATAAATCCTGAAAAAAAATCTTACTGAGCGTTTCTTTTGCCGGAGGACAGGTGCTTCGTATTTGGAGTTCCCACATCGTCTTTGAATGGTGGGAAAAACGAAAAAGATATTCTTGTGGACCATCTTTATGACCACTTATAAGATCGGAATGACTCTTAAATCGCCCTTAAAGCTGACTGACCAGACTTGGTTTAAGTACAGGGGTCATTATAGCCCAACTTATCTAAATTTAAGAGCTATTAAAGCACAATAAACTGGCATTTACCCGAGGCTGCTTTTATTGTTATTTTTATTTATTTTGCGGAATAACTGTTTCCGAACTATTTTTTGCTGTTTCCTTTATGCTACTGAAAATGTTTCTTCTAGAAGTTCTAAATCCTTTGCTATTCCATGGCGAATTTTCAGTTATTACAAAAGTATAATCTGACGTTTTACAATTTAACTGCCAGTTCTCCGTTTTGCGAAGTAATTCCCTAAATTCATGACATTGAACAGCTGCGAGACTTGTAATACTAGTTTTTGTATTGTGGTTTACATTTGATAGAAAAAATTAATAATGAAAGAAGTAATTGTCTTATTTCTTGTTACGACGATTTAGATATCACTTCCGCTGTTGTCTTATATCGAACCAGGAAGTTTTTTTTTCAGTCGCATGCGGCGGTACGCATACCAATAAACTTCAGTGATCAAAGTACGTCATATACAATTGGGAAACGAATTTCCCCGAAGAAATAATTCTTCATAAATACATGGTAGGTATTGTAATGCTATTATTGGCATATTTTCACTGTATTCCATGTAACCACTTCCTTCAGAAAATCTGAAAATTTTCATCGCCCTGGAGCATGAATAGAACCCTTCAGGTGGCAAGAGGTTTGAAAGAGGCAATGCGAAATTTTGTCACATGTATAACAGGAGATTCCCCTAAAAGCGTCTTGTCTTTCTGTAGTATTCGTCGTCGTTAAGATGCGCATATATGCGTTCTCGCCACTTCTGAACAGGTTTTCGATGAACGTAGTATTGGTTTTTTGGTTGGAGGTTTAACGACCACCGTGAGCAACTCAATGGGCTATAAGCAGTCGCCCGTCCCTAATTTAGGGTCACTGGCTCCAGGGAAGGGGAGAGCCAGCGCCGTAAGACAAACACAACATCCATGCCTCACCGGGATTCGAACCCGGACCCCTTTCGGACGAATGATCAGAGGCCATCGCTTAGACCACTGCGTCACCGGGACGGCCAACGTAGTATTGCGTCGTCGTCGCCGCTTTGGGCACAGAAATCTCCGAACGTATATATGCGTTCTTACCACCTGGAGGGTTAAGAAAGAAGATCATCCTCAGTGTGTAATCTGCCTTAAGCCGCCCCGGTGGCGCAGTGGTCTAAGCGATGGCCTCTGATCATTCGTCCGAACGGGGTCCGGGTTCGAATCCCGGCGAGGCATGGATGTTGTGTTTGTCTTACGGCACTGGCTCTCTCCCTTCCCTGGAACCAGTGACCCCAAATTAGGGACGGGCGACTGCTTATATCCCATTGAGTTGCTCACGGTGGTCTTTAAACCTCCAATCAAAAAAAAAAACCTGCCTTAATACAAGTTAGTAATCTAAATGACTATTTTCTTTTTAAAAAATACTACAAACACGAATTTGGGCAATTTCTTTTTAAATTTGGGTACAGGGGCGTCGCACAGAAAATGTGTAATGTGAAGGACGGCGCGGTCTCAAAAAAGTTTGGGAACTCCAGACTTAGTGATATTATTTTCTGTTGGATCTTATTCTTATTTTTAATAGGTATCTAAGAATTTTATTGCAGGAGGACTTGTTTCAAATTAAGTAATTTTTAACGGGATTTTTTGAAGCAACAGAATGCTTTGAAACTTGAGAGCTTTTTAAACTGACAATGGCTTTCAATTATCTTTAACAAAAGGCGAAATGTACTGTTTTACAGAATTATTTCCCAAAACTCCTAAATACAAATTTACTCTTGTTAGCTAATTGCTTTTGTTTCAAGGCTCCACAAACTGATACATAGACATTGTACAGGGCGATTAACTTGGGACTAAACACTTTTTTAATTAACTCACGATTGCAAAGTCACATTTGAATGAAGTTAATGTAAAATATTCCTTGATCCATGTAAAATATACAGGGTAATTCAAAGTGATTGCCCCGATTACAAATGACAATAACGTGTTTATGAAGATAAATAGACAGCTGATATCCCTACACAAAAAAGAAGGAAGTTTAGCATTTTATTGGAACCTACTGCTGTGTTGCTATGGTGAAGCGGGAAAGTGAGCTCTCATGCGCCAAAGCCAGTGGAAAGAAATGGCGACTGCAGCAGAAAAGGCGTTTTGCGTGCTGGAGTTTGAAAAGTGTCTTTCTGATTGTTACAGTGGAGAGAATGACAAGATAAATCACGACAGCATTCGCATATGAGACACGGAAAAACCCGTTGCTGTGATTGAACATGAGCGTGACCCACTCAAAGTCAATGTGTTCTGCGCGATTTCCAGTGTGGTCTATGGACCTGTTTTCTTCATTGAAGATACAGTAACAGGTAACGTTTATCCAGATATGATTCAGCAATGGCTGCTTCCACAACTGGATGACGATTACGGCGACTACATCCTACAGCAAGATGGAGCACCGCCACATTGGAATATGCACGTTTGCCAATTTTTGAACAAAATTCTTCCGAACCGTTGGATTGGTTGTTGTGGACAGAACGACAGGGCGTTCTGCAAGTCCCCCCCAGGTCTTTGGACCTTACTCCTTATGACTTCTTTTTGTGGGTGTATGTCAAAGACCGGTGTATATGCCACCTTTGCCGAGAACACTGCAAGAATTACGGACATGCTTCATAATGTATGGCGTGAAGTGGATTACAGTTTAGATGTTGTCCGCATGACCCAGGGAGTCACATAGAACATTTGTAAGGTATGGAAACAAAATTCTAAACTTCCTTCTTTATTGTGCACAATGTGATCTCTGTACCCATGTTCATAAACCAGGTATTGTCATTTGTAATCGGGGCAATCATTTTGAATTACCCTGTACATCGATTCTTTAAAACACATTGGACCAAAGATTCTGGGTCGGGACACTGCGCGCCAGACACCGATTTTCACTGGCTTTTTATGGATAGCGTGCGGACTATCATTGGCCCACACCCGTGTATTTTGCGAGTTTAAATAGCTGGATAAATGGAACCATGCTTCGTCAGTAAACCATGTTATGTCGAACAAGCCGGAGTTTTCTGCAAAAATGTGGCAAACCGTTAACAATATGCCAATCGCTTTGCAAAATCTGGTGGCCAACCCTCGTTCACAGCCGTGATACGGTACTGCTTAATCTTCGCCTGTTTGGCTGCTCTTTGACATGTCGAATACGATCGTCCAGTCTCTTGGGATAGCCGCCGAATAGATTTCCGTGGGGATGCCAATAACCGATGCTTCATATCCTTTACTGTGTTCTCGCCATCTGGGGTCGTCCTCCCGTATGCGAATCCACCAAGCTTCTCGTTCTCTGCAGCTTCTTCACCAATTTCGAGATGGTGGCTCTGGTAGGTGCTTTACGCCCACAAAATTTCTTCAGAAACTCCTTTTGACATTGTTTGACGCAGAATGAACACACGCCCTTCAGTTGAGTACACCATGATCATTCGACCTAATCGCTTAAACTGTCTGCAGAGACACGCTATACCCCAACCACTACAAGAGATATGGCGCGTCAGTGCGGTGCCACCTAGCTGCAGGAGAGACATCTTATTCATCGGTAATGCATATCGACTGCTTCATCAGAGAATAAAAAACCGCTCCGTTCGGGTTTCACTCTCATCGTATATTCCCGATCTCTATACCCTATATTGACAAAAGTCACTGGACACCTAGAAGAAAAACACAACATAGTATTTATTGAAATACATTAGCACGGAGTCGGTCCAACTTTGGCACTTAATGCATGCACTGACCCTTCGAGACATGCTTTCGACAAGGTTTTGGAACACAGCGATAGGTATGCGTTTCCATTCAGTACATAATGCTGCCGCTAACTGTTGCTTAGTAGTAGGCCTTGGTTCCAAACTTCTGATGCGGCGCTCTAATTCATCCCATAGGTGCTCTATGGGATTAAGATCAAGGCTCTGTGCTGGCCCGTTAACACACGATACGGAATTATTGTCAAACCACGCCGTAACAGTCCTGGCTTCATGGCTCGGTTCCAAAGTATTGCCACAGAGTTGGTAGGGCCTAATTATCCAGAATATCAAGGTAGACGTGCTGGTTAACAGGTTTGTCCTCGATAGCCAATGGGCGGGGACCATACCACAAAAAACACCACTACACGAGTACACTACCAGCTCCAAACTTGACCGTAGGAACAGTACACTGTGGTAAATAGTGTTCCGCCGGCTACCGCCATACCCACACACGGCCAATGGTCATCAGACTGATAGATCGTGTATCTGGATTCATCAGTCCATAGGACTCGTTTCCATTGATCTACGATCCACGATAAAGTTCTTTACACAATGCTGAACGACGAGTAGCATTCCGAGTGGAGATGAAAGGCTTATGAAGAGCCTCATGACCACGGTAACCCATGAAATGAAGTTCTCTGCGAATGGGTACGTGTATATACCGAGGTTCAGCATTTCTACTCACCTGTACACTGAAGTCTTGTGCAGTATCCCGTCGATTAGCTGTAACGACTCTTCTGAGGCTTCGAAGTCCTCTATCACTGATTTTCTTTGCTCTGCCGGTGTATTTTGCTGCTTCAGGCACGCCATGTGTCTTCCACTTCTTCAGAACATCCAAAAAAGTTGACTTGGGTATGTTCAAACGCCTCTCGGTTCCTCTCATGGACAACCCACTAATGAACACCCAACAATCTTTGCTTTCTCAAAGTCAGTTCTCTACCGCCGCGACATTTTCACCCTACCTCACAGTGCAATATTATCACGGTTATCTGCAGGCTTGTTTTTATGCCGTTTGCAGCTGTACCGCGCATCTTAACAACGCAGCGGATCCGTTAATTTGCTTTTGAAGGGTTGTCCGGTAGCTTTTGTCAATATAGTGTATTCCACATAATAAGTGTTCAGTCCCGAGTGAATCACCCTGTACGATCATTTAGGTACCTGGTTTCTTACGGTAACACAACATAAAATAGCTCGTGCCCAAAAAGGGAAAAGAATATCCGATTCCACAGTAACCAAAATTTCATGCCATATGCTATCCACAATATCCGATCTCACAACGGAACTTCAAAATCAGATTCTCCAAAATTTAACAGTTAATCAAATCTCAAGTATTCCCGCGAATCGCTCCTATTACCGGAAATCTTTCGTCGTGTGGAAACGGAAAAAAAAGTGAGAATAGAGTTTTCCCGTTATTATACGAAAGGAATTGCGGAAAGATTTCTAAAAATTCAGAATTTTCCGTTAACTCATCTTAAAAATGGCAGTTTATCGTCAATGTAAGAAGGGAATTGTGGAAAACTTTCTCAAAATTCAGAACTGTCCGTTAACGCATCTTAAATACGGCAGTTTATCGTCAATGTAGGAAGGGAATTGTGGAAAACTTTCTCAAAATTCAGAACTGTCCGTTAACGCATCTTAAAAACGGAAGTTTATCGTCAATGTAAGAAGGGAATTGTGGAAAACTTTCTCAAAATTCAGAACTGTCCGTTAACGCATATTAAAAACGACAGTTTATCGTCAATGTAAGAAGGGAATTGTGGAAAACTTTCTCAAAATTCAGAACTGTCCATTAACGCATCTTAAAAACGGCAGTTTATCGTCAATGTAAGAAGGGAATTGTGGAAAACTTTCTCAAAATTCAGAACTGTCAGTTAACGCATCTTAAAAGCGGCAGTTTATCGTCAATGTAAGAAGGGAATTGTGGAAAACTTTCTCAAAATTCAGAACTGTCAGTTAACGCATCTTAAAAACGGCAGTTTACCGTCAGTGTAAGAATGAAATCGTGGAAATCTCTCTGAAAATTCAGAATTTTCAGTTAACGCATCTTAAAAACGGCAGTTTACCGTCAGTGTAAGAAAGGAATCGTGGAAAGCTTTCTGAAAATTCAGAATTTTCCGTTAACGCATCTTAAAAACGGCAGTTTACCGTCAGTGTAAGAAAGAAATCGTGGAAAGCTTTCTCAAATTTCAGAATTTTCCTGCTGTACGAAGAATCCGCGAAATTCAGGTTTTTCCCATCATTTCACGGAAAAGATTGCACCAGGAATACGCTTCGTTTTTTTACGAAAACAATGACGGAAAGGGGCTCGAGAATTTCCGAAACTGTTTTACAGTGTACCTTTATTCCGATAACTTTTTTGTGTTTACCCCCATGTGGTTTCGAATTTACAAAATTTATGCATTACTGTACACACATACGTATACACAGCAATGCGCCGATTACTCGGAAGATCCTGGATGAAGGAAGGTTCGCATAATCAAACAGTATGAAAAAATTATTGTCAATAAAAACGCATATAACACCTACTGAAATAATGCAAGCATAGAAGTAGCGTGACCTCAAAAATTAGGGGGCGGGGCAAGAATACGTGTAAATTGATATTTTCCCGAGGAGGAGGAGCGACACGCATAAGCGTAAAGCGATGCTTTCCTTGGGGGTGCACGAAAAAATTTAAACTGATGTTTTCCTTTGGAAGGAGAAGGGGAAACAATTCTTGGAAACAGTTTCTTCACAAATGTCATGTGACGTGCCTGATATAAAGGCAGATAGCAGTGAGAGTAGCTAGCAGTGAGAGTAGCAATGAGAGTAGGACGCATGATATAAAGGCAGATAGCAGTGAGAGTAGCTCCGTTGGGAGAGCGACTTACTCCGGAGTGAGGAGACCCGATTTCGATGCCCGGCGCGGAAAAACCTTGTATCATATATAGGCGCCCGAACTTCCAGGATGACCCGAATGTTAAGTTTCTCGCAATGATGTGATGTTCTTTCCACACGGCGAGACAGCAAAAATGAGAATCCCTTCTTCAGTGCTTAGAAAAAGTAAATCAGCGTGATGTTACGTTTCACACACCAAATTGTCTGGCATTTCTCAAAACGCACGTTCTTCATGGGATCGCACTTCATACCTATAGCAACAAACGTACATTCTTCATGCCTACAGCAACACATGGTACCGGATGACCCGTGGGTCATGCCCTCGGCTCCTCCTTCGGAGGGGAGGGGAGATGTGACGTGCCTGCACCGCAGGACGCACATGAGATAAAGGCAGATAGCAGTGAGAGCACATGTCCCCGTAGCTCAGTTGGGAGAGCGACTTGCTCCGGAGTGAAGGGACCTGGGTTCGATGCCCGGCGCAGACAAACGTGTACGTTATAGTCACAAAATTTGGATCTTTTGAGTGCATAACGAATTTTTGTTTTGTTGTGCATTACTCTTCAACCATGGCTGATAATGAACGATGATGAACAGTCCAGCGTAGTTTGGACAAGATGCTAAGTTTTCTGAAAATAAAGGCGTCTCTTAATTTTATTAAAAATTCTTTTAGATATCACAAATCTTTTTACTCACTCATGAGTAATGCTGTACAATGGGTTCTCCACGTTGATAGCATTTTGTCGTGATAGCTTCCGTTCTCTGGCATGTAACACCCTGAATCAGATACTTCTAGCTTCAGATGCTAGTGAGTGTCTACAACATACCCTTCTCCCAAAAAAGTGGTGATTTCTAACATGGATGTCTGTTATCAAGATGGAAGGTTCGTTGTTACGATGGGAAAAAGAATATGCTTCAAATAGATTACTCTGGGTGATAGTTTGCTTTCATTTTGTTTATTTTCTTATAATGTTAGTTTCTTAGAAATGCATAGTCACAAACGCTTCGGTGATTAATATGCTCAGATGAAAATAGGTGAAATGGGGTTCAATTGCCGTTTAGAGCAACACATCTTTTAAGTTTCCTTCAAATTTTCCACATTTAATGGCGACAATCTTCTTTAAAATAAAAAAAACAACAATTCCACGTGTATGTGTCATTGATCAATTTTAAACAACTTACTACACATGAACCAAACTTGTTTCTTTGGGACTATCATTGTAACGTTCATTGTCATCATGATACCTCAATGGGTTTCCCGGCATTGTCTTTATGGGAAACCCGTAAAATTTTTATTACAAATTGAAATAATCTTCAATTATGCGTCATAAAATTATCATTATAAGCAACGTTTAAGGTTTACAACGTAACAAGTTAAAGAAGACGCAAACTGGGAAAATTGTGCTGATTTATGGATGGTGTTTCAGATTTGGAATTAGATTAAGCAGGAATCGATAAGGAGCAAAAAAATGTGTAATGTGAAATCGGGTTTAAAAAAGAAAATATGATGCAGCTATAAAACTGCGCTAATTTCTGCCCTTGAATTTTTTATACAACGTATGGTGCTATTCCCCATGTTCAGACGCCTTGAAAGAAGCTTTAAAAACAAATTGAGCGGAACTTATTTTCAACAAATTGGGTGGAATGTAAACGAGATTTTAAAGAGCAGAACAGTTAATATGTTACCTTAAATATACGTAGTGGCTAATCTGTTGTATGTATATATATATATAAGAGATCGAAAACATTCGTGCTGAGCAAGACAAGGAATCCAAGTTCACAAAACTGTTTTTGCACGATAAAAAAGGGCAGTTAAAAGCTGATGATAAATTAAAAGACTTTACTAAGTACAATTAAAACATCACAGTTAAAAAAACATGAGACCTTTCGGGACCGCATCGGTCCCATCCTCAGATGTAACACAATCACACAATACATGAAGGAACAATGATATAAATACATCAAGAAAATAGTCACATGATTAGGTGGCGTAGTTTGTATGCGCAGATGAACTGAGAAGAAAAAGGCTTAATTGATGATATTTAAAAATGTTCGAGTTCAGTATGGAGTTGTTCCTGGCTGTCAGTGCGAGTTTCCAAGCAGTAGGAATAATAGAAGGGTAATCATCATTGCAGCATGTAGACCCAAATTCGTAAATAATTAGGCTTTCAGGAAACAGAGTATTAGGCTTCGAAGTTAGGGTGGCCAGAGTGCGTGTTTCATCCCAGCAAGGCTGGTGAGACCCTTTCGAAGTATTTTTGTATTTATGTTCTTTCAATCTTGTCTGTAATGAGCGCATGGTAGATCCCAAATAGACAGTGTTGGCAGGAGGTGAGCTCGTAGAAATTAGTGGAACACAGTAAACACCGTACCTTTGGTCGTTATCTTTGGGTGGTCTTTCGTTCCTGACCAATGAAAAAATGTTTTTAGTCCGAATGCCGAAGTCAATATTAAGGAGTCGGCAACAGTTTTGCAAAACATTAACCAAATCAGGTACATGGGCCTAAAGTGTCCCAAGAAAACATCGCTCACAGCATAACACCGCAGCCGCTGCGGTCCTTTTTCCGCTCAACAGTGCATCCAGGGGCCATAACCTCCGTTGGTAATCGGCGTATCCACGCTTGGCCGTCTACGTGATGCACCAGGAATCTTGATTCGTCAGACCAGGCCACTTTCTTCCGATCATCCACGGTCTAATCTCTATGATCTTGGGCTCATTTCATGCGTAGTCGGCGATGACGTGCAGTGAGCATGAAGGCCCGTTAGGTCTTCTACTACGCAGGCCCATGTGCAGAAGACGATCACCACTGTTGTAACTGCCGGTGATTTGTCGCACTGTGGCCACTGTGGCCCTGTGGCCGAATGCGCGACAGTCTTCGCTCCCCTCTGGCATTAATGAGCTGCGGAAGACCCACGGCTGTAGGACGGTTTGTCGTTTGGCAATCTGTGCAATACGTTTGATACGTACTCACTACAGCGGCAGGTGAACAACCCACAAGCTGTGCCGTTTCCGAGATCGTAGTTCCAAGGCGCCGTGCCATCACAATTTGTCCTTTATCAAACTCCGATAAATCGGAAGCTTTTCCCATTCTGACTCCAAACACTCTACTAACCGAAAGCCGGTCCTCAGGTTGTATATACACTACACTGACAAAAATCACCGGACACCTCTTCAAATGCGTATGGACGGATCTGCTGAGTTGAGAAGATCCGCGGTACAGCTGTAAACGGTATGAAAACAAGCCTGCAGCTGACCACGATCATATCGCACTGTGAGGTTGAATGAAAATGTCGCGGCGGTAGAGAACTGACTTTGAGAAAGGAAAGATTGTTGGCTGTTATATTAGTGGGCTGTCCATAAGAGAAATCGAGAGGCGCTTAAACATACCCAAGTCAACTGTTTTGGATGTACTGAATAAGTGGAAGACACATGGAGTGCCTGAACCAGCAAAACGTTCCGGCAGACCAAAAAAGTCGGTGATAGAGGACGTCGAAGCCTCAAGAGAGCCGTTACAGCTAATCCACGGAGTGCTGCACAAGACCTCAGTGTACAGGTGAGTAAAAATGCTGGAACATCGGTATGTACACGTACCATTCGCAGAAAACTTCATTCCATGGGTTACCATGGTCGTGAGGCTGCTCATAAGCCTTTCATCTCCACTCAGAATACTACTCGTAGTTTAGCATGGTGTAAAGAACATTTATCGTGGACCGTAGATCAATGGAAACGGGTCCTTTAGACTGATGAATCTAGATACACGATCCATCAGTCTGATGGCCGTGTGTGGGTATGGCGGCAGCCGGGGAAATGCTATTTAACACAGTGTACTGTTCCTACGGTCACGTTTGTAGCTGGCAGTGTACTCGTGTGGGAGTGTTTTACGTGGTATGGTCCCAGCCCATTGGTTATCGTGGACAAACCTGTTAACCAGCACATCTACCTCGATATTCTGGACAAGTATGCCCTACCAACTCTGTGACAATACTATGGAACCGAGCCTTGTTTGTACCAGAAGGATAATGCACTGAGCCATAAAGTAAGGACTGTTGTGGCGTAATTTGACGATAATTCCTTATTGTGTGTCGACTGGCCAGCACAAAGCCCTGATTTTAATCCCATAGAGCATCTATGGGATGAATTAGAGCACCGCATAAGACATTTGTAGCCAAGGCCTAATACAAAGCAGCATTTAGCGGCAGCATTATGTACTGAATGGAAGCGCATACCTATCGCTGTGTTCCCAAATCTTGTCGAAAGCATGTCTCGAAGGGTCAGTGCATGCATTAAAGCTAAAGGTGGACCGACACTGTGCTAATGTATGTCAATAAATGTTGTGTTGTGTTTCTCTTCTAGGTTCCTGCGATTTTTGTCAATATAGCGTACATTATTACTGGGAACCATGAATACTAACCTGCATGGCCTTTAACGGCATGATATTTACATTTGGTGTCATAAGGCTGTTTATTCATTTGAGTTTGCACCCTGACTAAGAGTATCTACTCTCTCCCTCTCTCTCTCTCTCTCTCTCTCTCTCTCTCTCTTTCTCATCGTTTTAAGCTACAGTTACGAAAATGGTGCCATTCTACTACTCTCTCAGACATTTGCTCAGAGAGTAGTAGAACCTTCATTTCACAGAATGTACTATTCTGCGAAATGAAGGCTCTAATACTAAGTTCTAAAAAAATTCATTTTATAAAAAGGGCATCCTGAAAGTAATGCCTCGTCCCTCATAAGATTTTTATTTGTACCAGCAAAAGTATGAAACCTTGTGGCAAAATACTTGGATGTATTGTTAATAACGCTAGCCTATTCAAAGTATTGTCCATCACTTTGTATATATTTTCGTCATCTTTGAACCCATTGGTAAAATGCATTCTGGAAAACTTCCTGAGGCTGTTGTTTCACCCATGAGTTCACAACCAGTTTAATGTCTGTCACATCGTCGAAACGTTCCCCACGAATAGTGTCGTTCTAAGGGGCAAACAGGAAAAAGTCTGAGTGAGACAAATCAGGACTGTAGGGGTTGGGGCGTCACCTTCCACCCCATTTTGGCAATAGCGTGTGAAGGCTCCATTGAGGTGTGGGGATGGTGTAAAACAACACCATGAAGTGAAATATCATGGCTATTCCTTCTGATAGGTTCCTTTAGATTCTTCAGTGTCTGCACATAGTGAGCCCTGTTTATTGTTGCAACTCCTGGATGGTGACACGACCATCAGCTGTGATGATGTATTTCACGCGTTGCCTGTTGGCATCTGTCACTGCAGTTGCGGGTCTTCCACTCCGTTGTTTGTCTGACACCGGACTTTCTCCCTCTCGAAACCTCTTCATCCGTCTTTGGACATTACTCATATTGATTGTGGGAGCTCCATACACCGCCAGGAATCTTCTCTGGATTTCTGGAGCCTCACATCCCTCTTTTTCCAGGAATTCAATTACGGCTCTCTACTTTTCTATATTTGTTCCCACATTGGTAACATTTCATAGTACATGTCAGTGCAGTTTCACTAAAATCACTTCAAAATTTCAAAAGTTATTAAGGAGGAGGCATTACTTTCAGGATGCCCCTTATACAACAAAATTTCTGTGAATTCGAAAGATTCACATACGTTTATCCAAATTCCTAAAAATCTTAGATGGTTGCACTCGCCATGTGTTCTAACTGCTTAAATATTTTAGGAGACCAAAGGGTGGGCTCAAAGAAAAGCTTGGTGGACTGAACATCTTGACTGGACACTGGAAGAGTGCGAAAAAGTTATGTAGTCCGACGAGTCGCGGTTCATCTCGTTCTGTACCGACAACCGTCGTCTGAGAATGCTTGTTGTACGCCGAAACAAAATTTCCTGTGTGCACAATTAACCGAAGCATTGAATGAAAGCTGTTCCCGACCTATATATCAGCGAATTATGTGCATGAAATGGAATATGATCGGTATTGGCAGTCGAATGGCTATACAGAAGCCACTAGTTTCTGCGAACAACCGGAAAGTTCGTCTACAGTGGTGTCAAGAACATCTTGACTGGACACTGGAAGAGTGCGAAAATGTTATGTGGTCCGACGAGTCGCGGTTCATCTTTTTCTGTACCGACAGTAGGCAGAGAGTTCGACGGGAGCCCCATGAAGTAATTGACCCAGTTTGCCTTGTAAGCACAAATCAAGGTTCTGGGACTGGTGCCGTGGTGTGGGGCACGTTCTGTAGGTGCCGAATAGGTCCGCTGATATAGCTGAAAGGTCGGCGGTGTCCTCCAAGGATTATCGGAACATTGTTGCCGAACAAGTCCTTCCCACAATGTTGACTTTTTTATCCAGCAGTTGACGGCTGTCCCATGGACGACAATGCTAACATTGCGCAAGATGTATCCAGCAGTGGTTCTGCGGCGCATGACAGCGACTTCCACCATCTTCCCTGGCCACCATAAAGCCCAAATATGAACCCCATTGATAATGTATGGGACATGTTAGAAAAACAGACCCAGGAGCAAAGTCCTCTTCTGTCAAATCTGAGCTAGTTAAAAGACTACGATGAATACCTGGTATGCTGTAGACGTAGATGCACTCAAACACTTTGTGGAATCTATGCCAAGCCGCATGCATGATGCAATTAGCTAGAATAGACCTGGGAGCAAAGTCTTCTTCTGTCAAATCTGAGCCAGTTAAAAGACTACGATGAATACCTGGTACGTTGTAGACGTAGATGCCCTTCAACACCTTCTGGAATCTATGCCAAACCGCATACATGATGTAATTAGCTAGAACAGAACCGGGAGCAAAGTTCTCTTCTGTCAAATCTGAGCCAGTTAAAAGACTACGATGAGTACCTGGTATGTTGTAGACGTAGATGCCCTCCAACAACATGTGAAATCTGTGCCAAACCTCATACCGTAGCGAACAAAAGTATTTGGCGAAACACTTTTTCGACCGTAATTATTTTTCTGCTGGACCAAATCGGGTCATTTTGGGATATGATACGTGTTAATACTTGTAATACATGATACGTGTTATTCAGTTGTAAACATGACCCATATGCAGATGGATCGGAAACCTTAACACAGATCAGGTACCGAGCTTAATCGCAAACATCATACAAATTGACCAACAAAGTTGGTGTGTATCACATTCTTTTAATGCAACGATAACAGAAAACACGTACGAGAAAATGACAAATCAATAACTAATACTTAGTAGGATAACCACGAGACTTAATAACAGCTGCACAACGGGCCGGCATCGAGTCCACTAGCTTCTCGACGGTGACCTGCGGAATTCGCGCCCATTCTGCAGACAGCTGGTCGAACTTCTGGGCCCTATTCCGGCTGGTTTTCTTCTCACATCGTCTGTCCAGCTCCTTCTACATGTGCTCGATGGGGTTGAGGTCTGGTGATTGGCTTGGCCAGTCTAGAAGTGTGACCTGTTGCTGCTGGAAGGCTGCCCCCGCTACTCTGGAGGTGTGCTTCAGGTCGTTGTCTTGCTGCATGATCCATCCGGGTGGTATGCTCTGGTTTGCCCATGAGAAGACATTGTTGATGAGCATGTTTTTGTAGCTCTGACCGGTCATTATTCCGTCAATCTTGATGATGGGGCCCATTCCATTACGAGAGAAGGCGTCGTAAACCATGAGCTATCCTCCTCCGGGCTTGACAGTCGGTTGAATGAACTGGGGTTGAATCTCTGGCCACACGGACGTCGTACGTATCGGATGCCATCACTTCCGAACAAGTTGAACTTGCTCTCGTCGGTGAAAAGCCCCTTACTCCAGTCCGCCGCGGTCCAGTGTCGATGACGGCGCACGAACGCGACTCTGACTCGTCGATTCTTGACTCCGATGAGTGGTTTCTTGGCGGGGCGTCTTCCATCCAATCCACCAGCAATGAGACGACGGGAGATGGTCATTCGGCTGACGTTCAGGTCATCGCTGTCGTGGAATTTGGTGGTGATATCCACAGCAGTCAAGATGGGATCAGCACGAGATCGATGGAGGATGCGTCTATCCTGACGCAACGTAGTGGAACGAGGCCTACCACATCGCGGACTGTTTTTGACGGTCCCAGTCTTCTTATAACGTTGCAGGATAGCTGAAATGGACTGGTGTCGGATCTTCAAGCCCTCGCAATGTCGGTGACGCGCATTCCGGATTCCATCATGTTCACGGCCGCCTGGCGAGCTCCAACAGGGATCTCCGCCTTTTTACCAATTTCTGAAAACCTAAGATTGATTTATTATCACACTACACATCACAAAACCCACAAAAATCAAAGAAAAACATTAATACATGCAGCAAACAAATGGGTAATAATTGGCGACTCTTGAATATGGCCCATTTCGAACGACAAATTCGCTCTGAGCGAAATACAAACTACGCGGCATTGTAACCCGCAAATCAACACATATCATATCGCAAAATGACCCGATTTGGTCCAGCAGGAAAAAAATTATTTTCGAAAAAGTGTTTCGCCAAATACTTTTGTTCGGTACTGTACGTGCTGCAATTCATGCTAAAGGAAGTCCAGTTCGGTATTGAATGGAAGTTTTTAATTCAGTGACCGGTATGTGTATGTGCAACCTTTCAGGCATTTTATTTTGTTGCATTTATTTACGAATAATAAATTAGAGGTAGTAATCCGTCTTACAAAGTTTCGACTATCAAATTTTTTTGAAGTGAAAAGTTTTATTCAATACCATTTTTTTATTTCTCACTGGTGGCCCGCTCTTCAGTCCTTTAACTTGGTTGGGGATTTATTTACCCATGTTACTTAACTATTCACCCATGATACATCCGGCAATATTTAGTACATTCTGCCTAAAGGGAAGCTATGCAACCGTTCGTAAACACTTGATTAATATTTGATTTCTTTGTTTTTAAAATAATGATATCCTACAGAGTTTTGAATGGTGCAAATGGAGCAAACAAATTTAAATCGAATATGTTGTTACTGCTTATCTAATCTCGATCTTTAATTTAATTTACTTGCACCTAAGTACAGAAAAATAACTTACCAGAAATTCTCGAAGAATCTTACTTTACATTTAATCCAACGTTTCATCTGGTTACCTTCCTAAACAGTTTACATGTTCAAAGAAACATTTCGTTCCTTCCTGCGAACCGAATTTTATAATAAGAATTAGGTGTTTCCAAAGAAATCTTTTGCATATACATAAATAAACAGAAATCGTGTCACACAAGCTAAGAGTAAGGCACTTACTTTCATTTAACAAATCGATTGCGAAACACAGAGCGGTGCAGAAGGGCCTTTCTATTTTAGCATTACGACAGAACTGTTGGTGAAGAGGATAAAAGATGGCAATTCATCTTCTAACATCTGCTGCTAACAGATGAATTTTATGCTCACTCTAACAAAGGTTTAAAAAGGAGACAAATAATACATTTCGTCTTTTTTCCACTTCGCTTTCGGTTTCCATTTCCCAACATCCGTAATTGAAATAACATCTGCGTCGAGAAAACAGTTTGAGTTATCTTTGATTTTATTTGATGCCTGTAATAAAAGTAATCCTTTAATATCATGTACGGAAAAAGAAAGTCCGGAATAATGAACTTTCATTTCAAATCAATCCATTTTCTGCATAAATGGCTGCAAAGCATAAAACTAATTTGGATATTGAACAAAGACTTCAATGCACCAACTAAAGATACTTGTTAATTGCTATTTTGATTAAATTAAAATTAAATGAAACAGTGCCCCCTCTCTCTCTCTCTCTCTTGGCACTGAGATGCTGAAATTAAATCTTACCCTACCCTCCAAAAAATTTCAAAAATGCGTCCGGTCGGAGCAGGGAACTGCCTAGCATGCTTCTGCTATACCATGCAGAGCACTGCTGTTCAAAACAACATATCCTGGACCAATTTAGTTTCCAAGATTGCTGCGGAGTTTGCGTCATGGCTGGCAGTAAATGATGCCAGGCTCTGTGTTAAAAACAGTATGCTACTGTCAGGTTATTTTGTGTTAAAATATTAATTATTCATTAACTGTCAATGGCGTTGAAATTGAAATGATTAACTAATCGTAGAAGGTAATTCCCCGGTGACCTCGTTCTATTCTAAATCGTTGACATGAATGCCCTAAGTGGGCTGCGAATCAAGTCATCATAAACTGGCTGCCGTAATCCTTGAAACAGTTGCCATCGAACACCTTGTGCGCTGCGTCATGGTCAGAGATTCAAACGGGTCAACGGTTCGACAATTTCATGGGGGTCAAACGGGTCGGGTCAAGGTGTTTCTGACCCGGTTTTATTTCCGTTTAAATTTTGAATAGAAAAAAAAATACTTCAAAGAAGCTTTCAGAGGTCTTTGAAATAATACTTCAGAGCTGCAAAGTGTGGTGATCCAGGAACTTGCTGAGAAATTAAACAAATATGGATTGAAATGAACTAGAAGAAAAAACTGACGTATTTCAAGGAATGAAGATTTATCGATTAATGGGGAAAAGCTGGAGATAACCAATTCCTGCATTTACCTTCGGCAGCAGATATCAAGCGCGGGTCGTATTGATGAAGAAATTAATCGACATATAAAACTTGGATGGAGAGCTTTTGGAAGAAGCAGTACAGTTTTAAGGCTAGGCTTTGCATGTTAACCTTATGGGAGGTCTCGATGTATTTAGGTACATGTTTCTCACGATAGACTTGGCCTATCAATTGCAAACTTGGCATTCATTTTCCTAAGAATATTATACAACACCTAAACTAGAATTATCGCAATCGGTCATTTAATTAATTTTGTATTAATTAATCAAAATTGCTGTCGATTTTGCTGACGTTTTCATTAGCAATTGTATGGGCCTGCGTAGCCGAAGACCCATGCGGGTCACTATGCTCCCCGCACGTCATCGCCAATAACGCATGAAATGGGCCCAAAATCGTCGAGATTGGACCGTGGATGATTGGAAGAAAGTGGCCTGGACTGACGAATCAAGACTCTTGGTGCATCACATAGATGGCCGAGCGCGGACACACCGATTACCAACGGAGGCTCTGGCACCTGGATGCACTGTTGGGCGGAAACAGGTCCGCGACGGCGATGTTATGCTATGGGCGATGCTTTCTTGGGACACTTTAGGCCCTATTATCCCAATAGCACAATCCCTGACAGCTGTCAGGTATCTGAACATCGTTGCGGATCAAGTTCACCCATTCATAACAACTGTGTTCCCTGCTGATGATGGCCATTACCAACAGGATAATGCGCCATGCCACACTGCCAGAATCGTCAAATAGTAGTTCGAAAAACATGCTGGTGACTTTCTGTTAAAGCCCTGACTTCCAAATTCACCTGACATGAACCAAATCGAACATTTATGGTTCGACTTGGAAAAGCTGGTTCGCGCTAAATCACCACCATTCCGAAATGTAGGGGAACTGGATGACCTGCTGTTGACATTATGGTACCAGATACCCCAGGATACTTATTGCCACCTAATCGAATCGATGCCTCGCCGAGTGGCCGCTGTTTTGCGGTATAAAGGGGATTCTGCAGCTTATTAGGTTGGTGGTCATAATGAAATGCCTCATTGGTGTAATTCGTTGCTAAACATGCTAGAAAATGCCGTTCTGTGTAAGGATGTGCTAATTGAGGCCGTTATTTGAACGCTTTCTTGTGTGTGCGTGCATGTGTGCATGCAAAGGATCCTATATTATTTTCATTTTGGAAGTAAAATATTTTGTTACGTATTAACGTGGACAGGGGTCTTTCTTCTAAGAATAACTTTTCAATTCTTTTTTTGCCTCCATTTCCACCTTCGTTTTTCTTTTGATGCTGCCACAGTAGTACCTTCTTGGATTCTTTTGCTTTTGCCCTCGTTTTCCAACTAAATATTTTACCACAACGTAATAAATATGCTTCTGTCTTCTGAAACGGAAACAAAACTTTACCATTTGTGTTTTTCTATGGATGTTTAAGCAATAAAAAAATTCTCAGATCCAGAGTTTTTCGAACATAAAACGCTTCTTGTTTTTCGTTTCTTTAGTTATTTATTTTTGATGCAATAATATGGACGCAAAGAAATGAAACTCTGACATTTGAGGACTGCTTATCATATCTGGTTTCATGTGGTTGAGTCTCTTTTGTACCGAATGGAACCATTTTCTTCTGAATTTGATTTGTTTTAAATTTATTGGCGGAAACTCTGATATATTATTAGCTGTTTAGTTTCCGGTGCTTTAGTTCTACGTATTTTATTCATTGTTTATTGATTAACTCTTTTACTTTTGAAATTTAAACGTGAATGGTCTTTTCATACACAGTCCTGTCACATTATTGTGACCACCTCCTACTTTTGACGTCAACAGCGCGTAGCCAATGAAAGAAGGCACGTGTCGTGAGCTAGTTTGGAGAGTATATAAGGTGTGATGTAGGTGTTCTGAAAACATATCACTCGTTGCAGTCATGGATAAAAGGAGCGATTTATCAGATTTGCAAAAAGGGATGAATATCGGCTTTCGGCCCAAGGGTGGCAGTATTTCTGAAACAGCGCAGTTTGTGACCTGTCCGCGTGCTGCTGTGGTTAAAGGGTATCGTGATTGGAGAAATGGCGCCGTTGCGAAAAAGCGACGTGCAAACTGCGGAGCACCAGGTGCCATTAACGTGAGAGGTGAACGTCGGCTTCGAAGGTGAGTGAGGGCAGATCAACATGCTACAGTGGAGCAACTCACTGGTCGAATGAACCAGGGGGCTACCGGAAGTGTGTCTAAAACGACAGTTCAGCGAACCCTGCTGCGTATGGGGCTCCGATGCAGACGGATGGTCACTGCACCTATGCTAACGAAGGTTCATCGGCAGAAAGGCCTTATATTTGCACTGCAGTGTCGGAATTGGACCTCCGCTAATTGGCAAAGGATTGCCTTCTTCGATGAGTCATGTTTTCTGCTTCATCGAACGGATGGACGTTGGCTTATAAGGCGAGAAACATCGGAGAACACGCACTCTTCAACACTTGCTGGAATAATACAAGCTGGTCGGGCAGCGTTATGGTCTGGGGAATGTTTTCGTGGCATTCCCTGGGTCCACTCACACCTGTAGAAGGCACTATGGACCGAATTAGTTATGAATCCATCCTTGCAGACCACCCATACATGCTGATTGTCTTCCCTGGGGTGGATGGGATCTTCCAGAACGACAATGCGACGTGTCACACAGCTAGAAATGTTCAAGAGTGATCGGAAGAGCACGATGAACACTTCAAAGTACTTCCCTGGTCCCCCTAATTCCCCAGACTTAAACCCAATTGAGCATTTGTGGGACCACCTCGATCGTGTTGTTCGCTCTATGGATCCTCCACAATGAACCCTCCAGCAGCTGTCAGATGCAGTGCAGCCAGAATGGCTCCACATACCTGTGAACACCTTCCAGCACCTTATTGAGTCAATCCCAGCCCGTCTAGCTGCTGTCCTCGCTGCACACGGCGGTTACTCTGGATATCAGCTGGTGGTCACAATAATGTGACCCGATCGTCGTGTATATGTCATAATCTGGTTTGCATTATTAAAGAAGTTTTGAAAATTAATTTAGCCGCAAAAATTGGGCTAAAGTAAATGAAGCAGAACTACAAATGACCGATAGTTCGAGAGGTGAGCAAGAAAATTTCCCGGTACATGAGAAAGAAAGTAAATTAATAATAGATGTAGAATAGAAAGAGTTTAAGTTCTTGGGTTCGATCTTACAAAATGATAACAGCTGCTAGCAGTTAATGAGGACACGAATCATTTCCGGCTGGAATAAATGGAAAGGGATGTCGGGGAATGATATTTGACAAGATAGCCCCAATAAAAGCGTAATTAAAAAATATATTCAGGACAGCTGTAAGACTTGTTCTGTTATGTGGATCAGAAACTTGGGCAAACCAGGAAACAAGAAAAACAACAGGAAAGAACAGAAATGCGAATCCTTAATGGATCAAAAGAATGTCAAAGAAAGAACATAGAAGAAATAAGGACGCAGGAAAAGGTCTTGGAATAAAAAGAATAGTGAAAAATTAAAACAGTCGTCTAATGCGGACCTGCAATGTATGGAGAGAAAAAAATGAAAACTGAACTGAAAAGCATTGGAAATGAAGGTTTCGGGAAATAGCATGTTTGACGTACTACAGAGGCGAAAACATGTGTCGAGACAACAAATCTGCAGCGAGACATTCTGTCCGCGTAACTTAATTGGGAGAGCGACTTACTCAGGACTGAGGGGACACGGTTTCGATGCCCGTCTCGGACAAACTTGTGTTTTCACACGTGTAAAAAGACCAAGAAAAATACGGTGCGAAAAACAGTGAAAGGCATGAAGTCAAAGCCGAAAAAAAAAGGGGGGGCAGATAAACATTGGTAAATCAGAAGACTCAAGGAATGTCTGGGATTAAAACTGTCGAAGCCGCCCTGATGGCGCAGTTGTCTAAGTGTTGGTTTCTGACCATTAGTCAGAGTTGGGTCTCGGTTCGAATCCCGGTGAGGCTTGTATGTTGTGTTTGTCTTACGGCACTGGCTCTCTCCCTTCCCTGGAACCAGTGGCCCTAAATTAGGGACGGGCGACGGCTGACAGCCCATTGAGTTGCTCACGGTGGTCGTTAGACTCCCAACAAAAAAACTGCCGAAAGAGAGGTAACTGATCAACATAAATTCCAAGCATGATGAAGCCCACAGAGATTTGGAAAATACATATCACTAAGCTGTTCTCTGAGATTCAGAGGTTAGCTCCACAAGGAAATATAAACTACCAGATAATTTTTACTTACTGTTGCCGTATCAAACTTCTCCATTTACAGCTATCTCGAAAAACAACTCGGTCTTCACTGACATCCATCACACGACGTAGACAAGACCTTCTATACTTCATACTCATAACCTTTTTCTCATGCAGACACTCCTGAATCTGATCCTCCCATGACTTCCTTGGCCTTCTTCTGCTTTTCCTTCCTGCCACTTGGGCTAAAAAAATTCTTACTAAGCATCTCATCACTCGTTCTTTCAACATGGCCAAACCACCGAAGCATATAAGTCTCCACCTTGCAAACAACATTTTGCTTCACATTACACAACTGCAACACATCTTCATTCCTCACACAATCAGAACGTGTCATGCCACAAACCCCCAGTAAGTAACGCCTTTCTCCAGCACGCAAACGACTCCTATGTTTCTTCTGTAGTACCCAGTTTTCACTGCCTGCTATACATCATAGTAGGAACCATTACACTTTCATACACAGCCATGCGGGACTCCCTAGAGAGCCCATCATTCCTGTTTTTTTTTTTTTTTTTTTTTTTTGAGATTTAACGACCACCGTGATCAACTCAATGGGCTATAAGCAGTCGCCCGTCCCTAATTTAGAGTCACTGGTTCCAGGGAAGGGAGAGAGCCAGTGCCGTAAGACACACACAACATCCATGCCTCACCGGGATTCGAACCCGGACCCCTTCCGACGAATGATCAGAGGCCAACGCCTTAGACCACTGCGCCACCGGGGCGGCCCATCATTCCTGTGGAAACCTCCGAAAGCAGTCATGATTCCGAAAATGATGTACCAGAAAACTGTTGATAGACCAGAGTCAACAGCTGCAAAACTTGACTTCCAACAAAGCATTGTTTACAGAAACGCCAGCAGATCACTTAAAATAACTTCTCAAACGTAGCCAACACGTTCTGCGTAGTTCTCTAAGAATATTTAGCTAACAACTTATGCAGTTACGCACGTAAAGATGCAACTCTCAGAAGCTTAAACTACAGCTAATCAAAAGCTAAAACGCTATAGGTCATAAAATATATCAAATTTATATTCTCTATTCGCTCACGTTTTCACCGTCATTTTATTATTCCATTTCTACCCTCACCCCTTCTATCCAAGATTTTTTATCGTCCTCTATCTTCTGTAGGGATCTACTCCAGCATAAAATCGAAATGTTTAAACTATGTAGGTCATTTCGAAAGTTTCGAAAATTTTGCACATTGCCCAGGCGCTGCCCGTAAAATGATGCAATCGCTCTAATCGTTGCGCCAAATGTGAGTCAGACTTCAATATGCAAAGTTGTGTAAATATTTGCTGGCAAATTTGTTCCTGTTCCGAAAATTTCTGCCTATAAATGGAGGAAGAAAGTGAGTCAGATCAGAACTCGCGTAGCGACCAGCGATCCTACGTTAAAATTGAAACTTTGCGAGGAAAATCCCCTACCGAAATTCATAAAGCTTTGTGTGGAGTTTGTGGGGTTTGTGTAGTGGATCGTAGCACAGTGTCACTGTGTGCTTCTCGTTTCCGCCAAGGTCGGGAAAGCAGCGAAGACGACCCAAGAAACGGACGGCCATCAGATGCGACGATTATGCCATCAGATAAAACGATTATACCATCAGATGCAACAATTTATGGCCTATGAAAAGGTTAGCGTGACAGCAACAGACAGAGTGCCTGAGAAGACCACCGCAACAGCGGAATACTACAGAAAGTTTCTAAAAAATGTTTTGCGCCCAAAGATTCGCCAAAGAAGGCCCGACATGCTCGAAGCTGGAGTCATCACAACGCGAGGCCGCGTGTTTCCCGTACAGTAAGAGACATTCTGGAAAAGTATGGATGCGAATTGCTTCCCCATACGCCGTACAGTCCTGACATGAGCCCACCAGACTATGGCTTGTTCCCAAAACTGAAGAAGCCACTCCACGGGAAACGATTCAGGTTGTTTCTA
Organism: Macrothele yani; assembly: GCA_039090855.1. Taxonomy (NCBI): domain Eukaryota; kingdom Metazoa; phylum Arthropoda; class Arachnida; order Araneae; family Macrothelidae; genus Macrothele; species Macrothele yani. Next base: position 126,895,306 of record CM076996.1, read on the forward strand.
ATGAGGTGACCCGAGTAATCCGACGCCTCAACAATGGAGGTGTCCTGACTGGAATACAAGACTTGCCCAAACGTTAGACCGCTGTCATAAAGAAACATGGAGATTACTTCGAAGGTATGTTGCGAAATAAATTCGTTTTTTAAGAGATAACCCACAGTGTGCAAAACTTTTAGAATGATCCACGTATAAAAACAACCAAAATGTTTAAACTATACGCAAATCAGCTCCCATTCGTGCACCTAACTTGTTACCATCTCAGCTTTTCTTTTTCAGTTATTTCAAATAACTTCGATCGAATTTTCGACATATCTGTATTTTACTTTACTAACCCTGATTTTTCTCGCTGCTAGTCGTCAAATGTTCATCTCTTAAGCAAGTAGTAATTTGTTCTGTAGGCACTTCTTGACTGCCCAGAGCATAATGTAATGTTCTAAACAACAGCGACAAAATTATATTTCCCAGAAGGAATTTAATCCTGAAGAATTGGATTTAGCGTTTTAATGACTGTCCCCCCTTCTGTTTTTTTTTTCTCATCATATATTATTGTACAAATTCTCCGAAATGTTTAAACTTGGGCACTGTACGCGTTTTACAGTTTTTGATGTCTATTACAGGGCGCGTACCCAGAGGGAGGGTAATTGAGGTACGGACCTCCCTCTGGAAAGTTTAACATGCGTCTTAAAGATAAATAGCTTTTTGCAGTAGCACAAACATTGCTCTTGAATAATTGCCAAAACCTATGCATTTAAACGTGAATTTTTGAAAACTATTAAATTTGTGTAAATATTTATCGTTTGATGTAGAGGTCTACACTGATTGGGTTGGGTTCGAGTGTGAAGAAAATGAAGCATATTAAACCGGGTGAAAAAGATGAAAAGTAGTTTAATGGGTCACTTTTTTAACTATGTTATGCTAAAAAACGTGCCTAAACATTTATTTTAAATCTCACTGGGATTCTATATTTCTTGTTTTTTACCATTGTCCAAGTACATTTTCGGTAGCCCCATGCGTTTTAAATAGTCAGAACGCTGCAAAATTACTAAACGAATTAGTAATTTTGCAGCGTTCTTACTATTTAAAACGCATATATATGGCTTACTAAATACTACATACTGTTAGTTCTTCTTATCCACTCATTTTAAGTGGCACAGGAGTCACTCAAAAAAAGTTTCAGAAAGTCTTACTTACTATTAACTATTTTATTCCATCAGTATCGTATATGGGAACTATACTTGAATACTTGAGAAACTAATCACAATAGTAGTAACACTTAAAAACTAATTAACTCAAGTTAGTAAGTCATGATTCCGAAAATGATGTACCAGAAAACTGTTGATAGACCAGAGTCAACAGCTGCAAAACTTGACTTCCAACAAAGCATTGTTTACAGAAACGCCAGCAGATCACTTAAAATAACTTCTCAAACGTAGCCAACACGTTCTGCGTAGTTCTCTAAGAATATTTAGCTAACAACTTATGCAGTTACGCACGTAAAGATGCAACTCTCAGAAGCTTAAACTACAGCTAATCAAAAGCTAAAACGCTATAGGTCATAAAATATATCAAATTTATATTCTCTATTCGCTCACGTTTTCACCGTCATTTTATTATTCCATTTCTACCCTCACCCCTTCTATCCAAGATTTTTTATCGTCCTCTATCTTCTGTAGGGATCTACTCCAGCATAAAATCGAAATGTTTAAACTATGTAGGTCATTTCGAAAGTTTCGAAAATTTTGCACATTGCCCAGGCGCTGCCCGTAAAATGATGCAATCGCTCTAATCGTTGCGCCAAATGTGAGTCAGACTTCAATATGCAAAGTTGTGTAAATATTTGCTGGCAAATTTGTTCCTGTTCCGAAAATTTCTGCCTATAAATGGAGGAAGAAAGTGAGTCAGATCAGAACTCGCGTAGCGACCAGCGATCCTACGTTAAAATTGAAACTTTGCGAGGAAAATCCCCTACCGAAATTCATAAAGCTTTGTGTGGAGTTTGTGGGGTTTGTGTAGTGGATCGTAGCACAGTGTCACTGTGTGCTTCTCGTTTCCGCCAAGGTCGGGAAAGCAGCGAAGACGACCCAAGAAACGGACGGCCATCAGATGCGACGATTATGCCATCAGATAAAACGATTATACCATCAGATGCAACAATTTATGGCCTATGAAAAGGTTAGCGTGACAGCAACAGACAGAGTGCCTGAGAAGACCACCGCAACAGCGGAATACTACAGAAAGTTTCTAAAAAATGTTTTGCGCCCAAAGATTCGCCAAAGAAGGCCCGACATGCTCGAAGCTGGAGTCATCACAACGCGAGGCCGCGTGTTTCCCGTACAGTAAGAGACATTCTGGAAAAGTATGGATGCGAATTGCTTCCCCATACGCCGTACAGTCCTGACATGAGCCCACCAGACTATGGCTTGTTCCCAAAACTGAAGAAGCCACTCCACGGGAAACGATTCAGGTTGTTTCTAATGAGGTGACCCGAGTAATCCGACGCCTCAACAATGGAGGTGTCCTGACTGGAATACAAGACTTGCCCAAACGTTAGACCGCTGTCATAAAGAAACATGGAGATTACTTCGAAGGTATGTTGCGAAATAAATTCGTTTTTTAAGAGATAACCCACAGTGTGCAAAACTTTTAGAATGATCCACGTATAAAAACAACCAAAATGTTTAAACTATACGCAAATCAGCTCCCATTCGTGCACCTAACTTGTTACCATCTCAGCTTTTCTTTTTCAGTTATTTCAAATAACTTCGATCGAATTTTCGACATATCTGTATTTTACTTTACTAACCCTGATTTTTCTCGCTGCTAGTCGTCAAATGTTCATCTCTTAAGCAAGTAGTAATTTGTTCTGTAGGCACTTCTTGACTGCCCAGAGCATAATGTAATGTTCTAAACAACAGCGACAAAATTATATTTCCCAGAAGGAATTTAATCCTGAAGAATTGGATTTAGCGTTTTAATGACTGTCCCCCCTTCTGTTTTTTTTTTCTCATCCCATATTATTGTACAAATTCTCCGAAATGTTTAAACTTGGGCACTGTACGCGTTTTACAGTTTTTGATGTCTATTACAGGGCGCGTACCCAGAGGGAGGGTAATTGAGGTACGGACCTCCCTCTGGAAAGTTTAACATGCGTCTTAAAGATAAATAGCTTTTTGCAGTAGCACAAACATTGCTCTTGAATAATTGCCAAAACCTATGCATTTAAACGTGAATTTTTGAAAACTATTAAATTTGTGTAAATATTTATCGTTTGATGTAGAGGTCTACACTGATTGGGTTGGGTTCGAGTGTGAAGAAAATGAAGCATATTAAACCGGGTGAAAAGATGAAAAGTAGTTTAATGGGTCACTTTTTTAACTATGTTATGCTAAAAAACGTGCCTAAACATTTATTTTAAATCTCACTGGGATTCTATATTTCTTGTTTTTTACCATTGTCCAAGTACATTTTCGGTAGCCCCATGCGTTTTAAATAGTCAGAACGCTGCAAAATTACTAAACGAATTAGTAATTTTGCAGCGTTCTTACTATTTAAAACGCATATATATGGCTTACTAAATACTACATACTGTTAGTTCTTCTTATCCACTCATTTTAAGTGGCACAGGAGTCACTCAAAAAAAGTTTCAGAAAGTCTTACTTACTATTAACTATTTTATTCCATCAGTATCGTATATGGGAACTATACTTGAATACTTGAGAAACTAATCACAATAGTAGTAACACTTAAAAACTAATTAACTCAAGTTAGTAAACAGAAACCTAGATTACCTCCAAACGCTAAATATACACTAAAATGACAAAAGTCACCGGATACCTCTTCAAAAGCAAATGAATGGATCCGCTGCGTTGTTATGATGCGCAGTACAGCTGCAAGTGGTACTAAAACAAGGATGCATCTGACCGCGATCACGTCCACTGTGAAGTTGAGTGAAAATGTCGCAGCGGGTAAGAACTGACTTTGAGAAATAATAGATTGTTGGGTATTATATTAGTGGGTTGTCCATAAGAGAAACCGAGAGGCGTTTAAACATGCCCAAGTCAACTGTTTTGGATGTACTGAATAAGTGGAAGACACATGGCGTGTCTGAAGCAGCAAAACATACCGGCAGACTAAAGAAAATCGGCGATAAGAGGACGTCGAAGCCTCAGGAGAGTCGGTCAAGCTAATCGACGGAGTACTGCACAAGACTTCAGTGTACAGGTGAGTAAAAATGCTGGAACCTCGGTATGTACACGCACCGTTCTCAGAGAACTTCATTACATGGGTTACTGTGGTCGTGCGGCTGCTCAAAAACCTTTCACCTCCACTCGGAATGTTACTCGTGGTTTAGCATGGTGTAAAGAACATTTAACGTAGGCCGTAGATCAATGGAAACGGGTCCTATGGACTGATGAATCCAGATACACGATCCATCAGTCCGATGGCCGTGTCTGGGTATGGCGACATTCGGGCGAATGCTATTTACCACAGTGTACTGTTCCTACGGTCAAGTTTGGAGCTGGCAGTGTACTCGTGTAGAGGTGTTTTTCGTGGTATGGTGCCGGCCATTGGTTATCGTGGACAAAATTGTTAACCAGCACGTCTACCTTGATATTATAGACAATTATGCCCTACCAACTCTGTGGCAATACTATGGAACCGAGTCTTTCTGGTACCAGCAGGATAATGCGCCGAGCCATAAAGCAAGGTTTCAAAATCGCTTTATTCTAATTTATCATAAGAAAACATAAGAGGGAGACGTACAGTATTGGGCATCTCACTGGGAAATAATACAAAACTGTTAAAAACATGATGGTATATACATTGCAATGATAATGGGGATGAATAACAAAATGCTGCAAGCAAAGCTTATTGAATAAAAAAATTGCAGAAGTGACAAAGAGAAACACATCGTGTCACATGACATTGGCTGGGCATGATTTACAGGATAACACAGGCGAAACAATAGTACACAATTAGAAAAAGAACAGCACAAACACCGCCGTGAAGGTAAAACATTACATACATGAGATAAAAACACAGCGTGCACAATTGTGCAAGTTATTTAACGAGGGCACCAAAGCAACATAATACAGGCGGGGTGAAAGTAAGTAATGTACACGAGTAAGCATGAAAATACACTGAGATGGCATTAGCATTCACAATTCAACGGTAGTGTGGATTGCACGAGTCGTAGAGTGGAGGAGGGCCACCAGGGTGCCACGGAACTCAGCAAAGGAGGTGTAGAATGTCCTAGGGTTCTGATAGGTGTAGCAGTCCAGAATCAATCGCAAACCATGGAGCGGCCGGCGCCCAGGTAGCATAGAAGGTGGCTTCTCGACGACTGGAAGAAGCCGACTGGTACTCCAGGCGGAGTCGAGAAAGCAATCGATCTTGAAAATGGCACAAAAGTGCTGCGCTGGCCTGGTGTAAAGAGACCGGCGAGGAAATGCTGCGGAGTTGTTGAAGGTATACGTAAATAACGTGTTTAACCAGCACGAAAAGATAGGCACATACTGAAGGAAGAGTTGTAGGTGGATGAGCCCGCAGAAGAAGATGTCTGTAGGCAGTGAACGGAAGATCTTGAGAACAAGAGCGACTGGCAATCCGGAAAGCCTGGTGGAGGAGAGGCATCAGGATGGGACAGTAAAGGTAGACGTGAGAAACGTCTGCCTCCTGTGCGCAGAAGGAGCAGAGAGGGGAGGAGAGAAGAGACATGCGAAAGAGAAAATACGGAACAGGGAGGCGATTATGCAAAAAGAGCCAGTGGGTATTAATTTCAAGAGGGGCAGATAAGGGTGAGCGGGCAGCGGCCCAGACAAGAGGAAGAGAAGCAGGGGGAACCTCCAGAATAGAAAGCGGTGAAGGGGTGGCAAGGTGCACTAGAAAACGATAAAGAGATTTAGAGGAGAGAGAGGAGAGAGGAAGAACCGAGTTTGTGAGTCGGAGGAAAAACGGCAGCGGAAGAGGGGCAGAAAAGACAGAGACGAGACCGGTGGGGAGACAAGATCAGGGAAAAGCGAAAGAAGTGCAGTTAGCAGAGAGTCATAGACCAAATGGGCGGATGGGGACGAGAGAATAGCAGGGGGAGGCCAGAGAGAGGGCGCCAGGATAGATCCGAGTTAGTGAGGTCTTGTACAGTTACTACACCTGCTCGGAGCCAAGAGGGGAATGAAAAACAGGGGAGATGGGGGGATGAACAAGGGAGTTGAAGAAGAGGGGTTCAGAAAGAAGCTCTAGAGTTGAAGAGGGAGGGGAGCGAATGAGGGGGAGAGAGCGAAGGTGAGTGAGGGCTTCAGAATATGCAGGTGGGAGTTTGGAGGGGGAAAAGGACAGCAATCCATGAGAACTAAAGAAAGAAAAGAAAAATGTGGGTTACGCAAGGAGGCAAGAACGTCACGTACCTGAACTGCGGAAGCCACTGGAGCCGTGAAAAGGTGAATGAAGTTGATCACTCGGCCTGCTTTGTAGCACAGCGGGACATCAGGTAGGCCAGCACCACCATAGGAGGGAGGAGCACAGAGCTTGTGGACGTTAATCCAGTGATGACCCGCCCACATTACTCGAGTAAGGCAGCGTGTAACCTCCTGGAGACAGAAAAGCGGGGTCGTAGATGCAATCCAAGAATGCTTGCAGATGGACAGAAGGTATGTCCTGGTGAGATTTGCACGCTGGTAGTAGGACGTACAGAACTGCGCACGACACCAGAATGCAGCTGTGCGGAGGAGGCGAGGATGGAGTTCCGAGCGAGTTGCACTGGATGTAGCTTGTGGTGCGCCTAAGTGCACACCCAGGAAGCGTTGGGTAGTGGATGACCATGTGGCCCCCCATGGAGCATCCAAGCGATTGGACCACGACCCGCACCACAATCCAGTGCTCTTAGAAGTATTCAGTTCAGCTGCAGAACATGAAGCATATGCGGAGAACAAACGACGAAGCAGTTGGAACTGTGAGTCGCTACGAATGCAGACGGTGATGTCATCTGCATAAGCAGAGTAAATGACTGAGTGATGCCGTGAGCTGGCAACTGGTGGTGGAAGTTGTGCTAGAAGAGATGTTTGCAGAGAGCGTAGAAAAGGCTCGACGGCAATCGCAAACAGTTGACCAGAAAGCGGGCAGCCCTGACGAACTCCCCGCTTGAAGGGAACATGTGCTGTGAGAAAAGATGCCGTCTTGACATGGAAAACGGCGTCCCGGTAGAGGGAGAGAAGAACGGAGACAAATTGTGGAGGAAAGCCAAAGTGTAGCAGGGTTTGTGTTAAATAGGCGTGTGAGATATTATCGAAAGCGGAACGGAGGTCTAAGGAAAGGAGAGCAAGAGGTTCAGAATGAGTCTTGGCAAGATGAATGAGATCACGAAGAAGTTGAACATTGGAGGAAAGAGAACGGCCAGGAACAGTATAGGTTTGAGAGTCAGCAAGGATGTGAGGGAGGATAGAGTTTAGTCGACGGGAAAAGAAGCTTAGTATAGAGTTTATAATCTTGATTGAGAAGAGAAATGGGGCGCCAATTTCCCAAGTCAAGAGGGTCACCCTTCTTGGGAAATAGGACCACATGTGCGTCCGTGAAACTCCTCGGGAGGGGGGAGCAGTTAAATGCAGCAGAAAAAGCGGAGAGGAGAAAAGGCAACAAAAGAGGCAAGAACGCACGGTAAAAAGGAAAAGAGAGGCCGTCCGGACCCGGAGCGGCATGGGGGTTAAGGGAAGAGAAGGTGTCTGACACCTCCGTGGATGTGGGTGCAAGAGACAGGGTGTGAGCAAGATGAGACGGAACTTGTGGTAGGTTATTGAGAAGATGGGGGAGAGCAGAGGGAGAAGGGGGAGGAGTTTCACTGAACTTGGTGGTATAGAACTGACGAACGTGAGAGCAAATCGCTGCCGAATCGGATGTGATTTCGCCAGAGGGGAGGCGAAGATGACGAAGCGAGGTAGAAGACTTACGTGCAGATTCCATTGATGTTAGAAAATCATAGGTGCATTCCTCCGGATTGAGATGTTTAATGCGCAGACGTAAAAGTGCTTGCTGCGCAAGAGGTTTCAGCAAAGCCTGGAGCTCCGCCTGATATGCTGGAAAAAGCGGATCTGATAACCCAATCAGTGTGAGCATCTGCCTGGCGTGATCGAGGCGCATCTGACTAGAAGTCTTCATGGTGAAGGAAAGTTGCTTGATATGTAAGAGGAGCTGATGCTTGACACGAAGCCAATACGTCAAGGTACAGGGTGCGGAATGCAACCCTGCGCGACGAGCAGCGAGAAAAGAACGGACAGAGGCACAAAATTCAGGATCAGTGAGGAGATTGGAGTCAAATGTCCACGGACGAACAGTCCGAGGGAGTGACGCCGCAACAAACACTGTGAGGGTGACCGTGCAGTGGTCTGAGGAAGCATCTTCAAAATTTGTAGTAGGTTGATGTTGCAACTCGGTAATAGACGCAAGAAGCGGTGTGGAAACGTAAACCCGATCCAAGCGTGCAGTTGATGGAAGCTGACTCCCAGACGAGCGCCACGTGTGTGAGGTCTCTTGTGGATGAAGGCGCCTATAAGCATCGGTGAAGGAGAAATCAGCAACAAGGTCATGGAGTAGTGCGACGAGATCCGTCCGACGCTCTCGTGACGAAGGAGAGCGATCCAGAGCCGGGTCAAGGGTGCAATTGAAGTCTCCACCCAAGAGCACACGATCCGAAGGTGAGACTTTCGAGAGAGCTTTACGGAGTTTGGTGAACAAGATGGATAAATGAATAGAGGTGCATGGAATATACACATTAAAGATGTGAAATCGAGCTCCGCCAACTGTGAAGGAGACTTGCTGGAGTAAATCTCGGCATAAGTTCTGCACTGAGAGTGCAGTGAGGGTGGATCGGAAATGTTGATGTATTCCGATAGCAAGTCCACCATGAGATGAGTAGCGGAAAGCATGATGGAACACATAATCGCTAGCACGCCAGCGAGTAAACAGAGTGGAGGAATGGCAGTTTGTTTCTTGTAGTAGTAACAGATCGGCCCCGAGGGGCGAGAGGTCTTCCATAACAAGAGCATTCGCTAGGGGGCTAGCGAACCCTCTGCAATTAAGGGTCGTGACCTTGAATGGACTGGTCAGTCGTTGGTTGGAGGAGTCGCGGAGCAACTTTCAGGAGTTGTTGTAATCGGTTTACGCAGCCAAGGGTCCATGAGTGGTGCATGGGGTCATGAACAAACCCACGAAGGTACTTAGCAATGCATCCGGCTTGCAGGAGCAGCGCGGGAAGAATGTCTTCGCGCTCTCGGAGGTAGTCATACGTCGACTCCAGGTTCGTGGTGTGGGTGCAAAACTGATAGTAATCTCCAAGATTGAGAGGTTCTGAAGGAGCACCACATTTGGAGAGAACACTTGAAAAGACCTCAAACGAAGGTGGAGACCCATCATCATCAGTGTCCCTTTCAATTTCTGTTGGCGCAGGAGAGGGAGAGATATCTCCTGAAGATTTGGTAGTACGGAACGGTTGCCCATCCGCAGAGGAAGATTTCTTCTTCTTCCTCTTACGTCGGGTACCTGTACGAGTGCCAGAAATTCGTTTTCCAGGGAGCGACGATGCTCGGGAAGCTGACGCAGAGTCAGAGGAGTTATCGGCACCGCCGTCACACTCGGAGACACCAACAGTGAAGACTGGTGGGAAACCAGCGGCGAAGTCTCCCGATGTTGCCACGGGATGAGGAGTAATAGGTGAGGTGAGCACTGGAAATTGAAGGTGGGAGGTGAGATCAGCATCAAAAGACGCTCGTGGACGAGAGGCTGTAGATATACTTTTTGTGTAACTCGGCCCTGGGGCAGTTGGCACATTTGAAGACGGTGCAGGTCGAGAGCGAGATGTAGCAGGATGCTGCTTAGAGGCGGTAGGCACTGTAGAAGCCGTGGGAGCTGGATACTGGTTGTTGGGGCATCGAGCACGCTGATGCCCAAGTTCTTTGCAATTAGCACAGTGTTCTGATGTTAGCATGTCAATTCTGTAGGAGAGCTGCCCACATCGGACGTTTAGAATCCGTGGGAACTTACGGAGATGCTCCTCTGATGGAAAGATGAGTCGAACACTCCGGCGAAAACTACGAACATTCTTATTTGCAGGATCCTTGGGCGCAGCTGAATGTGTGATAACAGGACCAACAATCTTACCACACTTACTAAGTGCAGTACATATCATCGCATCCGAGATTTCGGGGGGCACCGGATGCAAGGAGACCTGAACAGGGCGCCTGGAAATCGGTTCAGCTTCCAGGTGGTGGTCTCCCAGGTCAAGACCAAAGTTTAGAAGCGTGTCTGCATGCTCTTTGGATGTGAAATAAACAATCACCGTCCGCGGCCGGCGGGTGAGGTGAGTAATGGCTCCGGCTGGAAGAAAAGCAAGGAGCGTATCACAATAGACTTTCAGCGGTGTATTCGGAAGAGCATCTAGGCACACTCCCAACTCGCGGGTGGAGTGAAGTTCCTGCGCAGCGGGTGAGAAGTGCGGAACGTCCAATTGAAGTGAGTCACCATGTATCTGGACATGGGCATCTGCAAGGGGAAGGCGAGTCGATTGCGTCGGTAGGGACGCACCTGAGGTAACGCTAGAATAAGAGCGGGAAGGCAATCCTCCATTGGAAGGCAGAGGTGCAGCGCTGGATGAAGGAGCTGACACAACGCTGGGCAAGGCTACCGAGGGCAGAGAAGCAACGCCCTCAGAGATATCCATTACGTCATCGGTAGCATCAGGAACGAACGTCATAGCCTCACCACCAGGAGGGGTGGTGGAGTCAGAGAGTTGAAGCGTAGAAGAAGAAGAGCAATAGGCATCAGGAGGAGGACGATATTCCCTATCATCAAGGACGGACGCTGATTGGTTTGCTCCGTCAGAGATAAGGATCGACGTAGTAGGAGAAGCTGTGACGAGAGCGGGAATTCTGCTCTTATCAGCAGTCGCCATCGCCGATGGCGAGGCCTAACTTAGTAAAAACGACCAACTGGTCGAGAAAATAAAGTGCTGATAGCTAATTGAAAATAGTACTCACCGACTCGGGAGATGTCTTAAATGAAAGATACAACCTTCGTCTTGAAGGCACGCACAAAAGTTAAACGACAGAGCACACAAAACACACTCAGTAGACGGCGAAACACGGAGCTCAAAACAGACACGACTTACGTCCCATAAAGCAAGGACTGTTACGGCGTGTAATTTCGTATCGTGTGTGGACTGGCCAGCACAGAACCCTGATCTTTATCCCATAGAACACCTATGGGATGAATTATAGCTCCGCATAAGAAGTTTGGAACCAAGGCCTACTACTAAGCAACATTTAGCGGCAGCATTATGTACTGAATGGAAGCGCATACCTATCGCTGTGTTCCAAAACCTTGTCGAAAGCATGTCTCGAAGGGTCAGTGCATGGATTAAGGCGGAAGGTGGACCGACACCGTAATAATGTATGTCAATAAATGCTATGTTGTGTTTCTCTCCTAAATGTCCGGTGACTTTTGTCAATATAGTGTATATGTATAACAACACCACTGTAATACGCAACATTTAAATAAACACAGTTTCAGGTAACGCAGCTTCTACGATTATAACATCACACCACCACACCACACTTTTGCTTGCTGCTTCAACATTATATATCTCTACTTCTCATCTGTCAACATGCATACGTCACGCTCTCTAACCTCAGAATTGTTGCCAACGTCATTCCGCGAGAGAGAAGATATGACATTAAGGTTGAAAACGCTAGAAGAGAATGAACTCAAACTTACATAGAGAAAGCAACTGAAAATGAAAATTACTTTAGAGTGTACGTTGTGGCGTACTGCAGAGGTAAACCACGTGTTAAGACGACAAATCTGCAGCGATACACTCTGTCCGTGTAGCTTAGTTGGAAGAGCTACTTTCTCCGGAATGAGGGGGCGCGGTTTCGATCTCCATCACGGACAAATTCGTGTTTTCACATTGGCGCCCGAACGTAAAACTGAATGTACTGGCCGTTTGGTTCCTCGAAAAATGTGTGATGTTTGTTCTACACATAGTTTGGAATTAATGAAAAAAATCCTTACTTCGCTTCAGAAAAAAAATTAAGAAGGAGATCATGTGACGTACTGCGGAGGTAAAGCACGTGTCAAGACGACAAATCTGCAGCGATGCATTCTGTCTGTGCAGCTTAGTTGGAAGAGAAACTTACTCCGGAATGACGGGGCGCAGAATCGATCATAGTCACGGACAAATTTGTGTTTTCACAGCGTCACAATTTGTGTGAGCAATTACCGGTGCATTTCTGGTTACTTGTTCGATATTTTATGATAGAAGAAGACATCATTGCAGCCCCAGTTGCACAGTGATCTAAGCGATGGCTTCTGATCATTCGTCCGAGATGGGTCCGGGTTCGAATCCTGGTGAGGCATGTGTGTTGTGTTTTTTTTTTTTTTTTTTTTTGATTGGAGATTTAACGACCACCATGAGCAACTCAATGGGCTATAAGCATTCGCCCGTCCCTAATTTAGGGTCACTGGTTTCAGGGAAGGGAGAGAGCCAGTGCCGTAAGACAAACACAACATCCATGCCTAACCGGGATTCGAACCCGGACCCCTTACGGACGAATGATCAGAGGCCAACGCCTTAGACCACTGCGCCACCGGGGCGGCTGTGTTGTGTTTGTCTTACGGTGCTGGCTCTCTCCCTTCCCTGGAACCAGCAACCCAAAATTAGGGACGGGCAACTGCTTATAGCCTACTGAGTTGCTCACGGTGGTCGTTAAGCCTTCAATCAAAAAAAAAAAAAATAATAAGGAGAAGAAGCCATCCAGGAAGACGGAGACTTCTTCATAGAATCTCTATGGGTAGATAGGGAGTGGGGAGGTGAGATATTTTTGGTGAGGGACTGCTTTACGAAACGGTTTTAGTGTCCAAGGAACCATCGCGCAAGAAGTCGTTTTGTAAGATTTTAAACAACTCTTAAAAGGCGTGAAGAAATAGCTCTTTTTCTCTCTATGTGTTCATGGAATTAGAAAGACAATATATTGAACACACACACACACACACACACACACACACGCAATTTTTCTGGATCTCCTGCCCTCCTAAACAGAAATCCTGGATACGTGTCTGAGTCTGTCACTGCAATTTGGTTTGCGCCTAAATATTTTATTTTATTAATTCATGTAGAACATCATTCAAATTAATATCCTATTTAAGTGTGCTAATCAGAGAAGGAATAAACAAGAGAGATCGTACATCTCAAAATGCACTTTGAAGGGAGCATATAATGGTAACTGGAAATTTTCTCAGACTCGCATGAATCTGGCAGGAGAAAGGCCATTACGGGGAGATACAGTACCGATGCTCAAAGGACGTTACTTCACATCATACATCCAACCAACCACTCCACGGGGTAGGGGAGATTTTATCTGTCTGCAGTGTTTCATGTGTGGGTGGACATATATCACGGGGAGTGAAGAAAACAGCAACAATAAGAACAAGGCTTGTTCCCTGAAACGTGGTAGTCCACGCTTCATACACTGCATCCTAAAAATTTGTTAGAGGGGCAAAAATTATTTATCAGAAACCATTATTCATTTAAAGGCCAAATAATGTTTTTGAATTTCATTTAAGCGAGCTGGAACATTTTCTTATTTGAGTCTAAAAACCCAATTTCTCACGTTTGCTTGGAATAGAAAAATGTCTTTTAGAAATGAAAACTCCCTGAACCATGATAAGGAAGGCATAGTAGTTTGTTAACCGAACAAATCGTATTTCATAACGTACTAAAAACCCTACGAACGTTGAATGACAACAAAACTATAAAACAAGTTAGTAAAATCATGCAATGCATTGATTATGATACGCTTTCCAACATACCAGAAATCATTACTCAGATTATTACTCACGTTATGAGGATAATGGCTGTGGAATAACTCTCGCTCCTGTGCCCTGACCTTTGACCCCATTTCGATGATATTCAACAGAACCGGTTCAGTATACCTCCGGAACAACATGATGAAGTTTTGTCGTAATCGAAGCATTTTTACGTAAGTTATGACGCATGAAGGGGTTGGAATGGATCCCGCTTTTATGTCCTGACCTTTGACCCCATTTCGCCCATTTTCAATAGGGTTCGTCCCCAGCTGTCCCCTACCATATACTAAAATTTCATCGAAATCGAACCATTTTTACGCGAGTTATCGTGCGGACAGACAGGCAGACGGACAAAGCTGGAGCATATACGCTTCTTCAACATACGGTTGGAAAGCGTAAAAAAACAGTACGATATTACATCAGATAACCGCAAAAAGTATTTGCCGTTTTGGGAGACTGAAACAAAGTACAATACATACGTAGTAGGAAAGCAATTTATTCATCAAAGTAATTACCATCGGCATCAACAACGTTCTGCCAAGGTGTTAACAACTTATATAAACGCCTGCGATAAAATGCCGGGTCATGGGAAGAGAAAATGTTTTGGATAGCATAGTGCAACTCATCCAACAACAAACAAAGATCTTCGCTCTTTCCACGTTTGTAAGTGAGTCACGGAAAAAATCTCATTGACCGCCACCGGGAGTCGAACCCAGGGTCTTCCAGTTACGCGCCGCATATGCTTCCGCTACACCACAGCGGCCTCGAATTCCTCCAGACTCACACACGCTAACTGCCAAGCCAATTTGGCAGGTTGTTTCTTGGAGCCCCGCACAATGCTGGGGATTCACCAAAGTTGGTAAGCAGCAACTGAAGAAATAATTAGAAAGGGTTCGACACCCGGTGGCGGCCAATGAGAATTTTTCCGTGACTCACTTATAAACGTGGAAAGAGCGAAGATCTTTGTTTGTTGTCCCTGGTCCACGTTAAATGTCTGTATTAATTATTCATTCGCCCTCTAATTATTTCTTCAGTTGCTGCTTACCATCTTTGGTGAATCCCCAGCATTGTGCGGGGCTCCAAGAAGCAACCTTCCAAATTGGCTTGGCAGTTAGCGTGTGTGAGTCTGGAGGAATTCGAGGCCGCTGTGGTGTAGCAGAAGCATATCCGGCACGTAACTGGAAGACCCTGGGTTCGACTCCCGGTGGCTGCCAATGAGAATTTTTCCGTGACTCACTTATAAACGGGGAAAGAGCGAAGACCTTTGTTTGTTGTCCCTGGTCCACGTTCAATGTCTGTATTAATAACTCATCCAAGCTGGAGAACTCGTGCCCACGCAAATGATTGTCGAGTGAAAGCAACAAGTGATAGTCTGAAGGTGAGATATCTGATGAGTCAGTTGGATGACATAAAAGCTCCCACCCAAGTTCTTTGATAGTGTTTCTGGTCAATGAAGGAAGTGGGCACGAGTGTTGTCTTGAAGGAGCAGAACTCCCTTTCTGTTGACCAGTGCTGCTTCCTTCTTTTTCAAGTCCTCGTGTACACGTTTGAGTTGTTGATAGTACACTGCAGCAGTGATCGTTTGGCAGCGTTGCAAGAGTTCATAATGAACAACACCACGTGCTGTCCACCATACACACAGCATAACTTTACGTGGATGCAGTGCCGGCTTCGATGTGTGAGGAATTGAGTCATTGTTGGACTACCAATGTCTGGAACGTTTTGGGGTGCTGTACTGGACACACTCCTCATCACATGTGAGTACCCTATCCAAAAATGATTCCTTGTCATAACGAGACAGCAATGCAAGAGAAGCTGAGACACGTTGCTGTTTGTTCACTGCAGTCAATTCGTGAGGGACACAGTTAGACAAATGGTATGCCTTACCTATTGCATGCAGACGTCTTCGGGCGGTTTTGTCACTAACACTAAAGGACTGGGCTTGTTCCTGACATGTTTGGCTACTGTCCTGCTCAGTAGCAACGTTCAGTGCTTCTGTGTCAAAGCAGACAGGACGATCACTCCTGGACTTTTCTGGATGGGATTCATCTCCGTCTTTGAAGTTTCGAAACCAATTCCGAGTTCTGCGCTCCTTCACAGCGCCTACCCAGAATGCTAAGCAAATGCGATGAGTTGTTTCTGCAGCAAATGAACCGAGTTTAAATTAGTATAACAAACACCCACTAATAATAATCTCCACTGGTACCGTCATTGTAATAGCACGTCTTTCCACAAACAAACTGCTTACACATCTGATTCATATGCGCAGGGCATCTTGGGATTTCAGCTGACGATATACCGCCGGGAGAACGCTCTCGCTCTGCAAATTCAATCATTACAAGGTGCTTCTTTTGCCTCCCTCTAAAAACGGCAAATACTTTTGTGGTTACCTAATATTATCACTGTGTTCGTCCATCCTTTCGTAGACTCCATATCTCTTCCCCAATTTGTTCGACTTGAAAAATTATTTTAAGCATAGAGAACACAGAACAGCGAGAATAAAGAGTCATGCGGTTTCGTCTCTTTCCGATGCATAACTTCCCGCTAGTGGCATAAATGCATATTCTATTGAATTAGAAGTACAGTGAGACCTCCGTTATATATTTTTCTAGGGGATGGTCTTAAAATTTTTCTAGGGGATGGTCTTTGAAATTTCTTTTATACGTTCTTAAAAACGTATAAAAGAAATTTCAAAATGTTCACTTTTGTAAATTTTATGCTTTAAAGGGTAGAAATCCAAGTGGGAATGGAGCAAGTGTATCTTTAAGGATCTGCAGCCAAGTTTGTGACACAGAAACGACATGTCTCAACCAGTTCCTTGTAGTTTTTTGCCCTGACGTTTACATTGACACCAGGTGACACGCGTCCCAAGCTTTTTCTCATCATTCTGTAGCAGGTTGTCGAACATCTTGTCAATGAGGAACTCTCGGATCTGAGGACACACAAAAACTCTCTCTTTAATTTCCGCTTCGCGGAGTAGAGGAATTCGTGAACCAGGTACTTGCAGGCTAATCTAGTCCGGTTGATGGCTTTTACGAAGGTTTTTACCAGACTGAGTTTGATGTGTAGGAGCGGTAGTAGAATGTTTTGCGTTTCTGCAAGTGCTGGCTGTTACACATTCTTCTCCCCGACCTTCAGAGATTTCCTCGCAGGCCAATCTCTCTTCACATAGTGCAAATTCCTTGCTCAGCTGAACCATTCGCACAAACAAACAGCAGTACTTTGTATATTCCAGCTGCAGACCCATCAACACAGACACTAGATTCAAGTTACCACAGAGTTGCCAGCCGTACTTGCTGTATTGAAGACAGTCGAACAGCTAGCTGTTTTGGGTTTTCGTAGGTTTCTAACTTGTACACAGCGTGTCCGACTGGAACAGATGGAGGCTGGTTTCCATTATGCAGCAACACAGCCTTGAGACTCAATTTCGACTTCTATGAATAGGCGCCATTCATACAGGTCATGCTTGATTCGAAGGCATTCATCAGGCCATCTACATCGTAGCAGAACACAAGGTCATCTATCTTCCTTTCGCAAGTAAGGCGCAAAATGATCATGACGAGTGCGAAACGAAGTCACTCGAACATGTTGCTTGAGGAGATTCCATTGTAGATGTCTTGATCCCAGTAACTTCGCTTTGGCCTTGGACCGGTCCAGATCGCGAACAAGACCGTTCAGTTCTTCTTGTGTGAGAATATGTGGCGCAAATGACGCGCTGTGGCCGAGATACGTTAAACGCCGAAGGCTCACGAGAACCCGACATCAGTTCGCCTCCGTCATCATCGTCTGGTGAATCGATGGAAAATTCTTTCGGAGGTTCGGGAAGGGGAAGTCCTTCGCTGTGCGGAACTGGTGGGATAGCAGATGGTATATTCAGGTACGCTGTTGTCCACTTCTTTTTCCTCTTGATGTATCCCGAAACAGGTGGCACCATGCAGAAGTAGCAGTCATTTGCATGATTGCTTGGCTCCCTCCAAACCATAGAAAGAGCAAACTGCATCGAGACTTTACAGGCCTTTCAGCCACTTCGGAAGATTTCTAGCACTCGTACCGCAGCATATGTGTGGGGCCCATGCCTTTTCTTGGTCCCCGATCTTGCATTCGAAATAAAGCTGATAAGCCTTTTTCACTATCAGAGTGATGGCCGTTTCTTCTGGTTTGCAAACGTCACTTCTCCGCAAATATAACAAAAGTTATCTGGATGTTGGAATAATTTTTCCAAAACCATTGTCACAAGTTTATTGAAAGTTTTAATTTCATTAAGTGTTTGATTTACGTCAGAATTTTTAGGTTAGACAGATTTTGTACAAACTAAATTTGTAGTTGGTCCCTCTGAAATAGAGGAATTCAGATACTCCGAAGGAATCAACGTCTCGGGAGGCCACGCGTGGAAGATATTTAGAGAGAAACGCTAACGCACTCATGATTTAGGTTCATGAGCGTTAAACGTTCGGAGGTGATTTTTGGGAATGCAGCTCTCTAGCAGAAAAAAAACAGATAGCGAACTCAAGAAATGTTTATAACATGGGATGGAATGTCATTGCTCTCTGCTTCATTCACACTTATAAAAAATTGAATCAAAAGATATATACGAAGAGTTAAGGGGCATTTGGTTATTCGCAGTTCATAAGGAACCTCAGAGCAAAAGCACTTTCAGCGATGGTTAAATGAGCTACCCTCCACTGTCAAAACGGATATAATTAGGAAGGAATACCACTTGTAAGTAAGGGAACATTGTTCCACTGTATCTTCTCAGTTTGCACATGTAGTTAACGAATTCCTTAAAATAGTAAATTATACTGTATAACCATAGGCCCCAAGTTCAAAATCGATTTTTTTTTATCAGGAATTGTATTTTCAAAAGTTTACTCAAAAGAAGACCAACAAAAGCACTACTTGCCTCTCAGAAACCTGCTGGTAGTGTTTGCATAAGCGTTTGCTCAAATGATGGAGTCTGTATAATAAACTAACAATATTTGTGTAATATACAGGGTCTTTATAATTAAAGTTCCACTTTGAAATGGCCATAAAAGGAAAACTACTGGACAAAATGTTACCAAACTTGGTAATAGTTAACAGGAGGTCATGAGATTTTATTTTCCGCAAAACAAAAAAAATAGTTCCAAAACTCACCACCAGCGTGGAATGGCGCTGTGTTCAAGATTGGGAAACGAAAGAAGACATGACGACATCAGTTGCAAATGTGTGTAATCGTGTCGAACACGAAACAGTGTGCGGTGTTATGCAAATACGCAAAGCCTCGTCAACGGCTGACGGCAGGAGGAATGCAAATTAGAAGTACGCAAATGCGCTGTACACGTCATTGGATTTTCCACCCTAAAAAGGAGCCTCCCCGTCGGAGCTGTCATTGTTACGAGTCGACGATGTCGGTAACCATGCAAGATCATGCTTTTCTCGTGAAGTGTTATTATGAATGCGATAGCAATGCGCGGCGTGCTTTGCAGAAGTATCGTACCGTCAGACGACTACGCCGAGGCCCAATGACACCGCAGGGTTTGAGGAAACTGATGGCAAAGTTTGAAGCCACAGGTTTGTTATCTGTTGCATCTGGGCGGGGACGAAAGACTGTTGCTGTGGAAACCGAGGAGGCTGTTGCATTAGCAGTAGAGGAAGCAACTATGGAAAGCACACACGGGACTTGCAGCGTAAGTGCTGTTGCACGTCGCATGGACTTACCATTGAGTACGGTGTACAAAATCGTTCGTAAAGTGCTGCTGTACTACCCATACAAAATCAAACGTGTTCAACAACTGGAACAGAACGATCCTCCAGTAAGAGAATCTTTCGCGTTGTAATTCCTTGCACGGATGGCGGTGGATGAACAGTGGCCATGGAACATTTTGTGGACGGATGAGGCCCATTTTTACCTCAATGGGGATGTGAACACCTATAATTGCAGGATTTGGGCCAAACAAATCCCTCATGCTATCCACCCAGTTCCATTGCATTCTCCGAAAGTCACCGTTTGGTGTATTATGACACCTCGTGTCATAATTGGACCGTTCTTCTTTGAAGAGCAATCGCCAGCTGGGCCCGTGACTACCACTGTGACTGCTGTTCGCTTAGAGTCGACGTTACGACGTTTCGTGATACCGGAACTTCAGGAACGTGGCATTTTAGACACCACTATTTTTTTGCAGGACGGGGCTCCACCGCACATTGGTACATGTGTGAAACAGTTACTTCAGCAACATTTCACGGATGACTGAATTATCAGCCGCCACTTCCCCATGGCTTTGCCACCCCGGTCACCAGATCTCAACCCCTGTGACTTCTGGCTATGGGGTTACCTCAAAGCCACTGTTTATGGTGATAACATCCAGAATTTGGCGGAATTGAAAACTGCCATACACCGACATGTCCGTAACATTCGTCCAGATATGCTACGAGCTACTGTTCAGAACGCAGTACTGCGATTTCACTTGCTTTCTGAAAATGGTGGCCACCACATTGAACATGAGTTGTAACACGTGTTCGACACGATTACACACATTTGCAACTGATGTCGTCATGTCTTCTTTCGTTTCCCAATATTGCATACAGCGCCATTCCACGCTGGTGGTGAGTTTTGGAACTAATTTTTTTGTTTTGCGGAAAATAAAATCCCATGACCTCCTGTTAACTATTATCAAGTTTGGTAACATTTCGTCCAGTAGTTTCCTTTTATGGCCATTTTAAAGTGGAACTTTAATTATAAAGACCCTGTATATATATATATATAAATTGAGTTTCGAATTTATAGTTCAAAGCAGGTTTGTCCGGGTCAATTATAGGTCCGGATCGGGTCGGGTCGGGTCCAGTTATGGGACGTCTGGGTCCGGATCCGAAATTTTTGACCCGTTTCCAGCTTTGTACACCTTCCGAGATGATTTTTTTTAATTATTTGATTTCTTTTCTTTTTTCTGCATTTTATAATGGAATATGGCTAAAAATATGGAATAACATAAAAAAAAAAGATTCTGATTTTTTGTTTTCATTTTCGAAAAATAAGTAAAAATAGCAAAGAATTAATACTTCCGCAAAACATGATAACTCAAAATTAAATCGATATATTTTCATTTTGTAAATTTTATTATGATGACAATAACATCCTCTAGGGAATAGATAATCCCCATTATCATAGCGCAGTTATTTAAAAATCTGTAAAAGTTAAAGTACTGTCGAAAAGAAAATCATTCAAAACTTATAGTTCATAATTCATACCATAAAAATTAAAAAAAAAACTAACGGATATACAGTCATGGGAATAGTCTATTCCCTTTATATTCTCTTGCAATATATTCCTGTAAAGTTTCAAGTATAATTTTTTGCGTTATGATATTTTTGCATGAAGGCAAAATATTAAAAAATTAATTTCGAGAAAAAGCTAAAAATAACTTTTAAACACAAATCCTACTTTGAAAATCAAAATTAAACTTTAAAATGCCCCTGATTTAGGAATTTCACCATCTTTACGACGCAAAACAGTTATTTTTTTCATCCTGAGGGCTCACAAAACTTTTCTACTTTTTTTTGCAACAGGGGTTTCCAATCATTCATTCGAATGTTATCTAAATGCCTATAACCCTGCAATATGAAAAATATTGGATTTTCAATGTTCAGCTTGGCTAGTACTTTCAAACAACCTTGAAAGCAATCATCACATTGTATGACAGCATCATATATGCCTAATTTCATATTTTTGAGGCAAACGAAAAGCTGCTTCGGTATTTTCTGCCATATCATAACTTTGTTGCCAGATACTTGAACAAAACATGTGTTGCCAGATCCTTTTTAAGTATTTTAAATAACTGAAACTTTAATTTCTGTTTTGATTTATATACAGGATCAAATTTTAGCGTTCATATTTAATAAAATTGCAATATAAATAATTATTTAAGCTCACTTCCGGCTAGCACAACTATTTCCGGTTCTAAAAAGTTGCTGTCAAGTAACATTAAAATAACAGTAACCCATGTTCTAAAAAAGATAGATGCAAAAACAGGCTTTAATATCAGAACGAAATTGAGAAACCGATATTTCGACCGAAAATAACCTTTTAAAGGTGTACGCATACCTTAAAGGGTTAAATGGGTACAAGACGAAACTTTTTCTACATAGCCTGCACACACATTATGTTAACTTGTTTTATGTCGTAACCCTTAATAATCTTTTACCCATAATTCCTGTAAACTAAACTTTTCGTATCGCATTACTCAATTCCTTCTGCAACCTGCTGAGTTAAAAACTCTTATCATTGCACTATTTGAAAAGGACTAAAACTTTGTGTAAAAATGCTATAGCAACGATCACTAGATAAAATGAATACAGTCCTCGATGTCGTTAATGCGAAAGCTGGCCTAGCTTCCACTGATACAACGCAGATAATAAAGTTACGCAGATATATATATAATGCAATGAAAGCAACGTTAGTAAACTGCGACTAGAGCTTTGTTGTTTGACCAGACTGGTTGAATGAACAGCATTCAAACGGCACTAAGAGTCAGCAGCATTTGGGCAAAGTGCGTTGTCAACTGCCTCTGCTGAAGAGGCTGATGACGAAGTAAAACATACTTTGTTCGTTAAGTTTTGTGTTGATCAAGTGCAGTCCCATTTACCGTCCAGACGTTGCTGCACTGACGCAATTGGGGGAGCCAGGCGGCGCCGGCCATTAGTCTTCGGTAGAAACTAGACGACAGACACTGGAGCAAAAAATAAGCGAATAAATAAAAAGAAATCGAAGCAATAAAACCAAAAGCAAAAAGAGCAGTAAAATGTGATCAGGAAAGCGGATAAAATAAAGAATAACATCAAATAAAAGAAGAATAATCTAAGAGTGTAAAAAAAAAAGGAACGCGTGAAAAAGAAAACAAATTTTGAAAAAAAAAAAAAAAAGGCCGGAAGAAAGACATTTTGTCCGTCGAACAACTTTTTGTCAATTGGTTGACGATTTTCTCTTCATTCTTCTGTGTTTCTCCCTGCGATGACTTTGCACGGTCTTGTGAAGAGCACGGTCGATAAGATTTGAGAATGGCGATATCCCAATGCCAATTTTCAGGCAAAAGAATCGTTCCTCTCTTTTTTTCACATCTATCTCCATCTTCGCTGGCTACCCCGTCCGTCTTACAGAGATATTTTTCCTTTGTTACCTTCAGTCTTCTGTTGTAAAAAGATGAATACTTTTTCTTTAAATCTGTGAGATCTGTAATGTTCCTCGCAAATATCAAATCGCTTTATAAATGTCTTCAGCAAGGTGCTGCAGTTTCATTGTTTATGTCTCGAGTGTCAAGAGTTTATTTTTAAGGATGTTATCAAGCTAAGCCTTGCTGATAGCAGCACTTCAGTTTGTAATTGCTTGAAGTCATACTTTTTCCTTGCACGCAGAATTGATCGTGAAAGGAAATGACGCTGGTGTACAACAGTGGGACCACATTTTAAAAGTGTGTAGTTATCCAAAAGTGGTTTGCTTACCCTTGATCATATACAGGGTTACAAGAAAAGTCCTTGATCAGGCCAATATCTCACGAACTATGGCAGTTAGCGATTTACTTCTTGTGCAGCTGTATAGGAAACCCTCTATGGCGTACACAATAACACCACGAGGGATTCCCTCGCCCAATTTTTGGGGGGGTTGACGGGGCTATCCCCCCTGCAGATAGTGCAAAAAAGTCAATTACAAACTTGTTCAGCGAGGCAAAAACAGTACATAAATGTTTTTGTCCCATAACAAAAGATGGAAGGGGACCGGGAATGTGGCCCCAAGAAAAGCACAACTTCCGGAAGCAACGACAGATTATTTAGACAAGAACTTATTACTTAGAACTTATCTAAACTGGTAAAACGCAGTTCTTTGACATATTCAATATCAGACTTTGATGTCCAATACAGTAAAAAATACACTTAGACAAGGAGATACAGCATAAAGTGGCGAAACACTCAACGAACAGGAAAACTGTATGCACATCTAATTTACTTGCGTACGTGGCAAAGCTTACGACTTCCCGTCACTGGTTCACGAAGTGTTGGCATACCGAACACGCATATCATTTTTGTATTCTGACGACGGAGCAGGAAGCACATTTGAAATCCATGCAAATATGCTTCGGACACAGTGACTCAGGTAGCTTTCCGCTTTTTTCGCATTTGGAGAGTCCCCTTCCATCTTTTGTTATGGGACAAAAACATTTTTGTACTATTTTTGCCTCGCTGAACAAGTTTGTAATTGACTTTTTTGCCCTACCTGCAAAGGGGGACGCGATAGCCCTCTCAACCCCCCAAATTTCGGTTGTTCATCAGTGGTCCGTTCTCCTGGCAATACGTCCAGCCCATTGCCAGTTCAGGGATTTTACTCTGATCATGATGTCTTCGACTCTTGCCATTTTTCTTATCGACGAGCTCTTCTGTTTATCTTTCTTGGTTACGCCAAGCATGCATCTCTCCATGGCTCTTTCAGTTGTCTGCAATCTTTGCATGTCTTTTTTAGTTAAAGTCGACGTCTCTAGAGGCTCAGTATGTAAGCACTGAAAGGATGCATTGATTAAACACTTATCTTTTAAGATATAATGGTATATTGCTCTTAGAAATTGTAAAATTTCTTCCAAAAACTCTCCAACCAATACGCCAATTAATTGCTTCATCAATGGGGTTTTCGTTTGATATCTGCTGCCCAAGGTAAATGTAGTAATTGATCTCCAGCTTTTCCCCATCAATTGATAAATCTTCATTTCTTGTAAAAGCAATGTACTTCAGTTTTGTCTTCTGAAAGTTCATTTTTAATCCCATTTCTTTTTTTTTTTCTTTTTGATTGGAGGTTTAACGACCACTGTGAGCAACTCAATGGGCTATAAGCAGTCACCCGTCGCTAATTTAGGGCCACTGGTTTCAGGTAAGGAAGAGAGCCAGTGCCGTAAGACAAACACAACATCCATGTCTCACCGGGATTCAAACCCAGACCCCTTTCGGACGAATGATCAGAAGCTATCGCTTAGACCACTGCGCCACCGAGGCGGCTCTTATTCCTTTATCCTTCTCGGCAAGTTCCTGGATCTGCAGCTCTGAAGTATTATTTCAAAGACATCTGAAGGGTTCTTTGAAATATTTTTTTTTTCTTTTCAAAAATAAAACGGAAATAAAACCGGGTCGAAATCGGGTCAGGAACACCTTGACCGGACCCGTTTGACCCGCAAGAAATTGTCGACCTGTTGACCCGGTGACCCGTGAACCGTTTCCATCTCTGTTCCCCACCACTGGGCTAGAGGAAATTGATGTGTGCGGCCTTTTTAATTTTGAAACTGTTAACTTATTTAGGGATAGCTGGGTGTAGTACTTGTGAAAACCCAAATTTGGCAACGACGGACTGGAACCTGCATCCTCCTTCTCCGGAGCCTAAAGATTTCCCAATCACTGCTACTTGCCGTCTTTACACGTGCGTCACCTCTGTAGTATGTCACATATACCCCCCCCCTGCGGGAAAGAAGGGGACACGAAATCGCAGGTTTCGGGTCTGTCGCTAACCAGGCTTGGAGTAACTCTATGTGAAAGGAATCCTTCTAATAATTAATTCCAAACGATTTTTCGAAGAACTTAACGGCCAGCAAATCCATTTTCATCCCTGTTCGGGCAACATTGTGAAAACCCACATTTTCCGGTGGCACAGCTCGAAATCGCACCCTTCTGCTCCACAGCTGAAAGCTGTAGTACGTCACATACCCTCATATGTGACGACAGCGCTCTGCGTTTGGGCGAAAGTGATATATACATATACACGGTCGAGTCACATTATTGTGACCACCTCCTACTTTTGACGTCAACAGCGCGTAGCCAATGAAAGAAAGCACGTGCCGCGAGCTGGCTTGAAAGGTATATAAGGTGTACTATAGGTGATCTGAAAACATGACACTCGTTGCTGTCATGGATAAAAGGCGCGATTTATCAGATTTGCAAAAAGGGATGATTATCGGCTTTCGGGCCAAGGGTGGCAGTATTTCTGAAACAGCGCAGTTTGTGAACTCTTCGCGTGCTGCTGTGGTTAAAATGTATCGTGATTGGAGAAATGGCACCATTGCGAATAAGCGACGTGGAAACTGCAGAGCACCACGTGCCACTGATGTGAGAGGTGAACGTCGGCTGCGAAGGTGCGTGAAGGCCGATCGACACGCTACAGTGGAGCAACTCACTGGCCGAATGAACCAGTGGGCTACCGGAAGTGTGTCTAACACGACAGTTCAGCGAACCCTGCTGCGTATGGGGCTCCGATGCAGACGGATGGTCACTGCTCGTATGCTAATGAAGTTTCATCGGCAGAAAAAGGCTTACATTTACACGGCAGTATCGGAACTGGACCTCCGCTGATTGGCAAAGGATTGCCTTCTCCGATGAGTCACGTTTTCTGCTCCATCGAACGGATGGACGTTGGCGTATAAGGCGAGAAACATCGGAGAACAAAGACTCTTCAACCATTGCTGCAATAACACAAGCTTGCGGGGGCAGCGTTATGGTCTGGGGAATGTTTTCGTGACATTCTCTCGGTCCACTCATACCTGTGGAAGGCACTATGTATCGAATTCTTTATGAATCCATCCTTGCAGACCACATACACCCATAACTGCTGATTGTCTTCCCTGGGGCGGATGGGATCTTCCAGCACGATAATGCGACGTGTCACACAGCTAGAAATGTCTGAGAGTGGTTGGAAGAGCACAATGAAAACTTCAAAGTACTTCCCTGGCCCTCTTAATTCCCCAGACTTAAACCCAATTGAGCATCTGTGGAACCACCTCAATAGTGTTGTTAGCTCTATGGATCCTCCACCACGCACCCTCCAGCAGCTGTCAGATGCACTGCAGTCAGCTGTGAACACCTTACAGTATCTTATTGAATCACTCCCAGTCCGTCTAGCTGCTGTCCACGCTGCACGTCACGGTTACTCTGGATATTAGCTGGTGGTCACAATAATGTGACTCGACTGTGTATATTAGATATTTCAAGAAGTAAATTCTTCGAATTAAAAACTGCTAATCACTTCAAATATTTGTGAACATATCTGAACATGCGTGTAATTTTAGTCCTCTATACGTACCTGTTAGAAATATTTTAACTGCACACCTTTAAGCATTAATCTGCTAATAAAGAATCACTACTGCAGGCATTTACAGACGAAAATCGCTGATCACTCAACACTATTTCAAACATTTGCGCAAAGCTCAACTCCAATTTACACATCCCCATTTAGACATTTCAGGACAGGTAGTTGTTTATTCAGTTACGCAGTTGTTTTATTAGTCCGTTGTTCATGGGTCTGCTGGCACAAAACAATATTACGAGTTATCCATCGTCTTTTCCAAGCACAAAGTTAATTATTACGTTAGTACACTGCCGGACAATTGGTAAGGACGGATGACAATAGCAACGATAGCAACCATAAAATGGAAGGCAGGAAAATGTGGAAATTAGCATAAGTGCGGGATACAGTAAGACGTGTTGTGCGTATGCAAATTTTGGATTGCCGAACTTGTTCGTGACGTCATAGCGCTGATAAGAGATATAAAGGATTTGACGCGTATTGACCGTTGTTGTTCAAACGCAAAGTTGAAAGAGAAAGAATCAATTGACGAACTTGCAATTTTCAGTATGTCTTCCCGACATCACCTAGATGATTTTACGCGTGGCCGTAATATTGGCAAGATTGAAGAAGGGCGAAAAATAACAGATGTTGCCAGGGAGTTCGACGTTAGCTACAGTGTTGTTTCAAGGCTTTGGAAATCATTTCAAACAAATGGAGAGTGTAGCAAACGTCACGGGGGAGGTCGTGTTCGCAGTACGACACCTGCAGAAGATCGGTACATAGTGCTATCAACAAAAAGACAGCGGCGCTGCACAGCTAGTGAGGTAGCAAATCAGTTTATGGCTGCTGCTGGCAAGCGGATCTCCCGAAAAACTGTCGCCAGACGTTTGCATGAAGAAGGACTATACGCCCGCCGTCCTGTTGTGTGCATCCCATTGGACGACAACGCAACATGTCATCGAACAGTCGCTGTCCAGGAGTGTCTTGAGAGCGAGGATATTCAACGCCTCGTATGGCCAGCACGTTCTCCACATCTGAATCCCATTGAAAATGTGTGGGATGCTTTGGGGAGGAGTCTTGCTGGTCGCCAATGCCCTCCAATAGACAAGGACACTCTCATCCGTGCACTGACAGAGGAATGGGATAAATTACCCCAACAGCTGCTTGATAATGTTGTGCAAAGCATGACACGACGTGTGGAATCTTGAATCGCCCTCCATGGTGACCATATCCCGTATTGACATCTTACGCCGGAACGCCTGCGGACGGTAATTGCATTTTTTTTTCACGTTTACGTATTCTGCACAAAATGGCCTGTTTGTCCCTTGAACACGTTCCAAAGCCTTCTGGATTTCAGAGCACAATAAATTGTCTTTCTTGTAATGTCCTGGCATTCTGACATTATTTTATTTCACTTGGCATCCAACCACACTTACTTTTTTATGCGCTATATAGCCGTTTATGATCCGTCCTTAGCAATTGTCCAGCAGTGTATTTCGGGAATTTTTCGAAAAAATAACCTGATCGCCATGTGAGGTATCTCCTGACACGAATTGCAAGTTTCGCATCCCCACTATCAAACATACAATTACCTACTTCATATCATCATTTCCAATACTGAATAAATATCGTGAGTTTTGGCATCGGTAAAGATATAACTAATCTGTCACATATACACTATTTTGACAAAGGTCACCGGACACCCCTTCAAAAGCAAATGAATGGATACGCTGCATTATTAAGATACGCGGTACAGCTGCAAACGGCATAAAAACAAGACTGCAGCTAACCGCGATCATATCGCACTGTGAGGTTGAGTGAAAATGTCA
Source organism: Macrothele yani (assembly GCA_039090855.1). NCBI lineage: Eukaryota > Metazoa > Arthropoda > Arachnida > Araneae > Macrothelidae > Macrothele > Macrothele yani. The sequence goes on from CM076996.1 coordinate 126,924,043, forward strand.
CTGCCGGAGAGAACTGACTTTGAGAAAGGAAAGATTGTTGGGTGTTAAATTAGTGGGTTGTGCATATGAGAAACAGAGAGGCGTTTAAACATACCCAAGTCAACTGTTTTGGATGTACTGAATAAGTGGAAGACACATGGAGCGTCTGAAGCAGCCAAACGTCCGGCACTCCAAAGAAAATCAGTGATTGAGGACGTCGAAGCCTCGGGAGAGTCGTTACAGCTAATCGACGGAGTACTGCACAAGACCTCAGTGTACAGGTGAGTAAAAATGCTGGAACCACGGTATGTACACGCACCATTTGCAGAGAACTTCATTCCATGGGTTACCGTGGTCGTGCGGCTGCTCATAAGCTTATCACCTCCACTCGGAATGCTACTCGTCGTTTAGCATGGTGTAAAGAACATTTATTGTGGACCGTAGATCAATGGAAACGGGTCCGATGTACCGATGAATCCAGATACACGAACCATCAGTCTGATGGCGGCAGCCTGGGGAACGCTATTTTTCACACTGTTCGGTTCCTACTGTCAAGTTTGGAGCCGGCAGTGTACTCGTGTGGGGGTGTTTTTCGTGTTACGGTCCCGGCCCATTGGTGATCGTGGACAAACCTATTAACCAGCACGTCTACCTTGATATTCTGGACAAATATGCCCTACCAACTCTGTGGCAATACTATGGAACCGAGCCTTGTCGGTACCAGCAGAATAATGCACAGCGCCATAAAGTAAGGACTCTTACGGCGTGGTTTGACGATAATTCCGTATCGTGTGTGGACTGACCAGCACATAGCCCTGATCTTAATCTCATAGAGCTCCATATGGGATGAATTAGAGCGCCGCATAAGAAGTTTGTAAGCAAGGCCTACTACTAAGCAACAGTTAGCGGCAGCATTATGTACTGAATGGAAACGCATACCTATCGCTGTGTTCCAAAACCTAGTCGAAAGCTTGTCTCGAAGGGTCAGTGCATGCATTAAAGCCAAAGGTGGACCGACACCAAACTAATGTATGTCAATAAATGGTATGTTGTGTTTCTCTTCTAGGTGTCCGGTGACTTTTGTCAATGTAGTATATATATATATATGGAAACATAATTTTGTAAACGAAAACAGTCGCATACAAGAAATAACAAAGACTTCCAGTGGAACATTATGTATTGTGACCAGCAGCATAATATACCCACGTCAAACGCTGTTGACAACATAAACTAACATGATATTCTAGCTTTATGAAATATGTAACGTTGTCCCAGAATTATATGGAAACAAAAAATAATAATATTTAAATGGCAAACACAATTAATAATTAATTGCCATACTGTATATTAAATTATGCATAAGTGTGCCGTCAATATTATACCAACAGTTCAGGATGTCGGATTCCAGATTTTTAACGCTTGAAAATTGCGGGCGATTGGCATAAACACTTCGATTCAAAATTCCCCAAAGGTTTTCAACTGGGTTGAGATCCGGGCTGCGAGCTGGCCACGGCAGTAAATTGACATTATTCGATCTCCGCCAAGCCATCATAGAGATTTTGCTCTGTGAATGTTCGCCTTGTCCTGCTGGAAAACCCATTCAGGGCCACCTATTTCAGCAGCATCTGGGAGCAAACTGTCTTTTAAAATTTCCTGGTATGTTACGGCATTTTGACGTCCTGACAAAACGCAGATATTACCTTGCCCATTAAATCCAAAAAAAGGCCCATACCATCACGGAACCTCCTCGGTATTGTCAGCTGAATATTTGGCGTTTTTCCGTTCTCATATCATGCCAATAATATTTCGCACCGTCTGGGCCATCTAAATCTTTTCATCAGTAAATAATACTTGGAGCCATTCGTCCTTCCATGACATATGGTCTTTGGCCCAGTTTAATCGAGCTTGTGTGTGCTCTGCAGTTAAAGGCGGTTTCTTTAACAGTCTTGCACATTTCACGAGGGGTGTCTGCTGCAATACTCTGTGAACCGTACTTTTCGACATTTTCACGTTTCCATGTTGACTTATATTCCGTACAGACAGACAGCGAGCTTCCGGATATGTCGTTTCATTCGAGACGAAACTGTACTATGCCGTCCAGTTCGTTTCTGAGCTGGATTTTTTTGCTACCACTTAAAACGTTATAAATAGAAGATTTGGATCGTTTTAATTTGTTTGAAATCGCACTTGCTTTCATTCCTTGATCGTGCAACTCCTGAACGTGAATTACCTCCTCCTCTGACAGCTCTTTCCCACGTCGCATTGTTAAAACTGAATCAGCCTCATCACGTTTACCGACTATTTATCCTGCTCTGACGCCAGGGTAATTTGCATAGCAATGTGTGTTAGTGTTCGCGTGTTCATGCGAAATTCCATATAATTGTGGGAGAGTTTCAGTACACTACATGTTTAAAACGTTTAATACATATTCGAAATTATTATTTTCTTATCCGCAAAATATGTCTGCAAAGACTATGTGGTTTATTTTCACCACTGTGGTAATGGGTTGCGTACGTTTTCACTAATCGTACATTTACTCTGTTTTTACACCTTTCCATATAATTCTGGGACGGACTGTATGTATCACAGTTTTAAGCAGCGGTTGGCGTAACATTGTACTATTTGCAAGAAAGTAAATTTAATTTGATTATTAGAATGTTTAAGTGCTGTTAACGCAGTAAGTATGTATAATACTAAAATACAATGTCATATTTGCATCTTTGCTTTCATGTGATTGACTGTGATTAACTGATTAGTGCATTTGTTTCGCAACTGCCTGAGACCGGGATCTCATCCCAGCTCGTCAAGTGAAACAACTCTTTCCAATGACCGGGGGACACAACTACGCAATATAATGCCGAATAAATCAGTTCAGCTGTCTAATTAACTTACCACATGCTGACTACGTCCAACGAGCTTATCTAGTATCGTCGACGAGTCACTATTGCGTCTCGGAATTACTTCAATCTGAGATTACTCTGTTGCAATATTTTCTCCTCCTGTGGTACTTACTTTTGATTACGCAGTTTTGTTTTTAACTACACAGGGATTTCTTTTTCCTAAATTCACACCGAACTTACAAAAAAAATCCTTTAAATATCCTGAAAAGAAATGGAATTTTTTAAATATGGGGTTCCTGCATAAGTTCATGCAGTTTTATTTCACGAGCGTTTCTTAGGTCAGTAGTGACGGTGCAGATGGCCAGTTGTATATCAAAATGTAGCCAGTAATATCTTGTGTCTAAATCACATTGCGTTGTGTGATTGTGGCTACTGGTGTTTTGGTTTTCGGTTCCGAAAGTATATAGTGTAAAGTAAAGAGTAATGAACATTTCCGACATCTGCTCCTCTACGAGTTTAACAAGGGATCCACAGCCGCCGAGGCTACTCAATAAATTTGTGCCGTGTATGGATAGGATGCTATTGCTCCGCAGACAGACCGCAAATGGTTTGAGCGGTTCCGAGTTGGACATTTTGACCTCAACGACTCTCCACGCTCAGGTCGTCTGTCTCACTTTGATGAGGATCGTTTGAATCATCTCATCCACTTGGATCCGCGTCAAACCACACGTGAATTGGCCACTGAGATGGATTGTGATCAGGCCACAGTGGTGTGACACCTGGAACGTATGGGAAAGGTTCAGAAGTTGGGGGTCTTGGGTGCCTCACACTCTCACCGAAGAGAACAAGAATCAACGTGTTGCCATATGTGGTTCCTTGCTCGCCCGTTATCGCGAATGTTCTCAGCAACACAAACCCTTTCTGTCACGTATTGTTACTGTAGATGAAAAGTGGTGCCTGTACGTGAATTTCAGGTATCGGAGGGAATGGTTAAGCCCAAACAAGACGCCCAAACCACGTCCAACACATGACCTTCATCCTGCGAAGATCATATTGTGTGTTTTATAACGTAATTTCTTTTTCGTGCAGAGATATTGGCTCTTACGTTATGTTTAAACCACTAGGAAAGAATACGATGCAATAGTTCGTAATTGAATTATTACGGCCAGACGAATCATAAAATATAAGTCAACTTACGGGAATACCTTTTATTCCAGCACTTAATCATAGAACATCTCACATGGCACTTTCATATTTTACTTAACAATCAATGTCTATCATATCCACACCAGCAACTGTTATCTCGTCCTTTTGTCTCTCGTTCTTATCTCATACATTCATGCGTCACGTTCACTCTGACCTCAAAAGTGTTGCCAACAGTTTTCTCGTGAGAGAAAACATGTCACGTTAAGTTTGGATGTATAACGGAGAACAAACTCAAAATTTACATAGGGAAAGAAACTAAAAATGAAAGTTAATTTAGAATATACGTCACAGTTTGGTGGGACATGGAAGGCATTATTCACTGGGAAATGTTGCCCAGGAATCATACCATCAACATTGCACTGTATTGTGAGCAACTCCGACGTGTGGAGGTAGACATTTAGCAGAAACGGCCACATCGGCGCCATGGTGTCCTTCTCTGACATGATAACGCACGCCCTCACAGTGCAAACATGACCAAAATGGCCATTCAGGACATGAAATGGGAGATCCTTCCACATCCGGTCTATTCCCCAGATGTCGCCCCTTTAAACTATCACCTGTTCCCATCTCTGTTGAATGCACTCCGTGGCAGAAAGTTCAACAATGATGTTGATCTCCAGGATTTCCTTGATGATTTCTTCGCAGCAAAACCTGCACGTTTTTTCAAGAATAGCATTAGGACACCATCGCAAACAATGGACGGGGGTGGGGCATTTGATTGATTCCGTTTTCCCTTCTGATGTAATACATTCCTGTGGTGCGGTGAAAAAAACGGCATGAACTTATGCTCCAACTCAATACTTGTGTGGTATTATTATTATAATAAAACTTCTAAATGTTCCGTTGTTTTTATTATGTTTAGATTCATTTTAGTTCAAACGAATTTGTGAAACTAAAACAAGTTAATAAAGGGGCTGCAATTGTTATCAGGGTATAAGGAAAGCGAGAGAATTAATCAGCTGCTTATTAAGGAGCATCAATATTTAAATAAGTAGGCAACATTTTATGTACTATTGTAAATACTATTTAATGGCCTAAATATTCGTGTTAATCTTGGATGCCACGAAATCACATTATATGGAAACGTCTGGTTCTCAAAAAGTTAAAAATATTGATTCAACTTAAAACTGCATTGTCATCTTTTCCGATAGTTCCCTTTTTTTTTTCTTTTTTTTTTTTAGTGACGACTGCTGCTGTCTTACAGTGACGCTCCTAGGATTTCTTTATGGGGTGGCCCAAAATATTGGAGATGCAAATGAAAATACTCCATCTTCCAAAATGTTGGAAAGCCATGAAAGTATCTGAACTACATGAAAGGGCGTTTCCAATTTTTCGTCAAATATGTATCTAAAAACGTACACAAATATACAGTATGAAGGCCGCCCCGGTGGCGCAGTGGTCTAAGGCTCTGGCCTCTGATCATTCGTCCGTAAGGGGTCCGGGTTCGAATCCCGGTCAGGCATGGATGTTGTGTTTGTCTTACGGAACTGGCTCTCTCCTTTCCCTGGAACCAGTTGCCCTAAATTAGGGACGGGCGACTGCTTATAGCCCATTGAGTTGCTCACGGTAGTCGTTAAACCTCCAATCAAAAAAAAAAAAAAAACAGTATGAAGAATACCAGGATTCCCCGAGTCTATGTTCATCAGCGCCGAACAATGTGCAGCGGAAGTTGCACGAACCACTAATCGAAGGTGTCCGAATGAGGTGCGTTTGTAGTCATCCCTGCGAGAACAGTGCAAGAGGTGCTATACCAATATTTCCTGTTTTTTCTTATACAGACAGAATTACAGTGTTGGCTTCATAAATGAGCAACATTTTTGACTAACATATAATATTGCCTAAAACACTTCCATACACTGAAGGGAAATTGAATTAGATATACCTGTATAATAACGTGTAGCACCACCTTTCGCCCTGATGACGGCGGCGATTCGTCTCGGCATTGACTCTACAAGACACCGGAAGCGTTGGGAAGCCATACGGATCCACAACACCTGAACAAGCTCCCACAGTTCACGAAGATTTGATCGAGGGGGTCAGAGCCTCGAACATCTCTCTCGATGGCATCCCAGATGTGCTCGAAGGGATTGAGGTCAGGTGACCTAACTGGCCAAGGAAGCGAGGTCACGTCGGTGGAGTGTTCATCCAACCATTCGGATACAATTCGGGAGCGATGGCACGGTGCATTGTCTTGTTGCAGGATGAGGTCCCCAGTGGAATGTTGAACACGCTGAAACGGGAGCAAATGATCGTCCAGGATATCCCGGTAACGTTGACCTGTGAGAGACGATGTCACACGTACCAGGGGCCCCATTTCAGTCCACGTAAACAGTCCCCAGACGAGAATGCTACTCCCACCAGCTTGAAGAGTACCCTGCTGGCAAGAAGGATCCTTCGCTTCATGCGGTTTGCGCCGTACTAGTATCCTGCCATACGCATGTACCAACGTGAATCTCGAATCATCAGTCCAGGCAACATTTTTCCACATGTCTAGGATCCAGTGGCCATGTTCCCGCGCCCATGCTAATCTTTGAACCCTGTGATGTGCGGTCAGCAGCGGTACCCTCGTGGGACGTGGCTTCTGTATACCCCATAGCGAGGAGATGGTCCTGGATGTTGTGGCTGCTCACACGTTTTTGTGCACCAGCGTTAAATTGCCGAGGGATTTCTTGCACTGTGGCCCGTCATCCACGGCAGTTGGCCCTTGCAGGGATGGTTTTACCGGATTCGATGTACTCACGGTGCACCCGTGACACAGTTTCTCGTGAAAGTCCCAGTGCCTGCACGACTTCCGAGATGGAGTGACCCATTCGTCGGACCCCGACAATTAGCCCACGATCAAATGTGCTTAGATCCTTCGTCTTACCCATACTGCGTCCGACTCTTACTGATTCCCGTCGCTTCACTCCTAATATTGTCGGATCACTGCATACGTCATGTCGTTTCTGTTTACAGGGCCGCCCACAGCGCCACATTTGCATAACGCCATGTGAATGTTTTCTTTCTCTTATTAAAACTTTCCCCCTCATTTTCTTAAATTTTGAAATTAATTTCTCCAAATATTCAGCTATACACTAACACATTTAGACTAAAAGATCGCCCAAAACCTACGGGGGACTTTCATGGATTTTCAGGGGGTGAAGCACCCCCTGAGAAGATGTCTAAATACATCACTGATTTCATCCGTAAGTTTCAGACGAAAAGCACGGCGATTTTCCTGCCTTATGTTTTACTCACATTTTAAATTAAATGGACTCCGTATGAATCAGTTTTTACAAGTTCCCTAGGTTTTGATTTTTCCAAGCAATCAATATGTTTGTGATTTTGAGGGCCAAAAGTAAGTTGTGTGATGGTGTGTGTACACACACACACACATGTTATACAAAAGAAAAGTAACAATAAATAGTTAAGTGGCTAAAATTAAGTTAGTTATTCACACCCTTACCACACTTTTTTTTTTTGTCACTCCACATTTTTGTCTGCCGGCTCACAAATTAAAGCCACTGTGTGACTTACTCCGGAGTAAGTCGTTCTCCCAACTGAGCTACGCGGACATGTGCTCTTGCTGCTATCTGCCTTTATCTCTTAGGCACGTCACACAGCCTAGTGAAAACACCAGTGTTAGTCTTCATTTCAGGGGAGAAAAAAAGGATTTTTCCCCAAATGTTTTTTTCATTCAAAATAATTAATTAATGAAAAAAAATTGCATTGCTATTCTTGCCTCCCCCTAACATGTGGGGGCCATGGCCCGGGCTTTGAGAGCCTAGGCGTAAATCAGGCCCTGCCTGTGAGACCCCCATTGAGTGTCCCATTGCTCTCGTAGTACGTAGTCCTACTAATGCAGAAGAGGTAATTATTCTTTTTAAAGTGTTCGTAAGACTTATGATTGAGATGGACTCAGAATGTTTGAAATATCTGAAGCCACGTGCACGAACGTCGCATGACGATCGGAAACAAGAGGAAATGTTGATTTGTCATTTGATCAGTACATAGGATTTTCCAACGTTCGTCATGGGACGCCAGAATCTGTGCTGTAGAAAGATTTCTTAACTGACTCATTGGCGATTCTGAGTTTGTCCTCCCATTGATGGCAGACCAAATGAAAACTGGCGAAGACCAATCAGATGCATCGTGACTGGCACATGCCACGTGGACTATGACGTGCGCTGAATGGATGATGGAACCGTGCCAGTCACGTGACCACCCGACTCCTGATTCAGGGAAACATATCTTTTTACTCGTTGTCTTCCTTTTCTGATGCTCACGCTCCCTGCCTATTCTTTTCTTTCTCTCTTTGTTTTGCTGAACATCCAACAGCTGTGATTTGGTTCTTTTTGTTTTTTCTTCTTTCTTGCAAGTGTATCCCCCCTAATTCTTTATTTTTTTGTCTTTGATTGCCAGTTTGATAAACACTCGAATCAATATGGGATTACTTCTCTTTTGACAACAAATAACTGCCACTCAAGTCTCGTTAGGCTCCTATATAAAAGAAGTTTATTTATTCACTAAATTTCTTGCGTCAGGAATTGGTTAGTCTTCAAATGTTTTAATTTTGCTTCGTTTTTTCGTATCAGACAGGGGTGTAGCAATTCAAAAATTATGGGGGGACTCAAGTTGTTTCATACCCACGTACCAAAAATAATTGCTAATCTAGGATAATCATTTTAGTAGAAGTTCAGTCAATACATATATATATTTGAACGATAAAATACGTGGGAGATAGGCAATGTATATTAGGACAAAGTCCTCTATAGTACTGTTACACACGTTGTAGTATGTGAGCCTAGAAAAGACAAGTTGACTTCGATGACAATGGAATATTTATATCTGAACCAAAGAATATCACTATATGTACAATATATTTACATTAAATTCTGAAAGCTGATGTAAGTTACATCCAGTGAAACATAAAATCAGTAATGAGGTATATGGAGCATCACATATTGCGCTCATCCTCCTGGTTTGCAATAGTCTGGCGTAAACATACTCATCACATTTCAGTTCAAACATGCTACTTGTTATGTGTCCACTGTTGTACCACACCATTAAAAGATATTCAGTTTTGTTAAGACTACACTGAAGAGCAATTGAATTAGAGACAGCTCGCGTTATGCAAATATGGCGCTGTGGGCGGCCCTGTAAACGGAAACGACATGCCGTATGCAGCGATCCGACAATATAAGGAGTGATGCGACAGGAATCAGTAAGAGTCGGACGCAGTATGGGTAAGACGAAGGATCTAAGCGCATTTGACCGTGGGCAAATTATCGGGGTCCGACGAATGGGTCACTCCATCTCGGAAGTCGTGCAGGCACTGGGATTTTCACGAGCCACTGTGTCACGGGTGCACCGTGAGTACATCGAATCCGGTAAAACCATCCCTGCAAGGGCCAACTGCCGTGGACAACAGCGTGTGGATGAGCGGGGTCATCGTCGGCTAGCTCGCATTGTAACAGCGGATAGACGGGCCACAGTGCAAGAAATCACTTGGCAATTTAACGCTCTTGCACAAAAACGTGTAAGTAGCCACACCATCCAGAACCATCTCGCTATGGGGTACAGAAGCCATCGTCCCACGAGGGTACCTCTGCTGACCGCACATCACAGGGTGCAAAGATTAGCATGGGCGCGGGAACATCGCCACTGGACCCTAGACATGTGGGAAAATGCTGCCTGGACTGATGAGTCGAGTTTCACGTTGGTACATGGGGATGGCTGGATACGAGTACGGCGCACACCACGTGAAGCGACGGATCCTTCTTGCCAGTAGCGTACTCTTCAAGCTGGTGGGGGTGGCATTCTCGTCTGGGGACTGTTTACGTGGACTGAAATGGGGCCCCTGGTACGTGTGACATCGTCCCTCACAGGTCAGCGTTACCGGGATATCCTGGACGACCATTTGCTCTCATTTGTGCGTCTTCAACATCCCACTGGGGACCTCATCCTGCAACAAGACAATGCAGCTCCCGAATTGTGTCCGAATGGTTGGATGAACACTCCACCGACGTGACCTTGCTTCCTTGGCCAGCTAGGTCACCTGACCTCAATCCCATCTAGTACATCTGGGATGCCATCGAGAGAGATGTTCAAGGCTCTGACCCCCCCCCTCCATCAAATCTTCGTGAACTGTGGGAGCTTGTTCAGGGGTCGTGGATCTGTATGGCCTCCGAACGATTCCGGTGTCTTGTCGAGTCCATGCCGAGACGAATCGCCGCCGTCATCAGGGCGAAAGGTGGTGCTACACGTTACTAGACAGGTATCTCTAATTCAATTGCTCTTCAGTGTACATCTAATATCCAAGGATAATAAATATTTTTCATTAATTTTGTACGATGTGTAGAAAAATCGTCACACATATTTTCGAGCGTAACGTCCAGGAGATTCATATAAGCTCGGGCGCGTATATTGCGTAAACCCTTTTTGATTGTGGTGATTTCGATCGCACGCCTTCCTACTCCGGAGGCAACTATTCTCCCAACTAAACTATGCCGTCAAGGTTTATCGCTGAAATTTTAACTTTGCCGATTTGACCGATGCGTCATTTCAGTATTGCGTCATCTACGTCAATGTCACGTAGTACATTATAATCCAATTTCTGTTTTTTCCCTTTCACACAGGCTGCTTCTCTTACAGGATTTGTTTGACGTTGATCTAGAGCACATATCTAAATGGTTATTCATGCAAACCCCAGATGTTCGATGCGAAACTAGAAAAAGATCGCAGTGGCGCGCAGCATTATTTAGTTACGCGTTTAAACCTGTCCAGTTTAATAACATAGTTCTGGTCTTTGATGAGGTTCATATGATTTTTGGAGGGTCAGATTTTTTTTTTTTTTTTGTTGTTGTTGTTAGAGGTTTAACGACCACCGTGAGCAACTCAATGGGCTATAAGCAGTCGCCCGTCCCTAATTTAGAGTCACTGGTTCCAGGAAAGGGAAAGAGTCCGTGCCGCAAGAAAAACACAACATCCATGCCTCACCGGGATTCGAACCCGGACCCATCTCGGAAGAATGGTCGCAAGCCAGCGCTTAGACCACTGCGTCACTAGGGCGTCAAGTTAGGGGTTTAACGACCGCCATGCGCAAGTCTAAGAGCCATAAGCAGTAGTCCGACCCCAATTTGCCTCCACTGGTTCCCGGGTGGGGGAGAAGAGTGTGGCAGCGAAGGGGAGAAAAGCTCGCGCTCGAGCTCCGGATGAGGCATGAATGGACGGGGCATTCATGCCTCGTCCGGACTCGATCAGAGCTTTTCTCAGACTACTAGTCGGAAAGCTGCGCCTCTGAGCACTCGGCCTCCGGGACTGCTTTATATGATTAATATACTATCTTAATATACGTTTCTGTGTTAAAATGTGTCTGTGCGCATTATGGAAAAGAAAAACTCTATCAATGAAACAGTATTTTCACCCTCGTTTTTTTTATAGCACAAAGGAATGCCTCTGAAGTTCAACCTTTTCCATTCATTTCAGCATAAGTATTGAGTTGATGCATAAGTTCATGCTGTTTTTACACCTCACTACAGGAATGTATAACATCAGAAGGGAAAACGGAATCAATCAACTATGTACCCCCCCCTCCATTGTTTACCTTAGTGTCTCAACGTCTGGATAGGTCTCCAATGCCATACTTGAAAAAACGTGCAGGTTCTGCTGCGAAGAAATCATCAACGAAATTCTGGAGATCAACATCATTGTTGAACGTTCAGCCACGGAAGGCATTCGACAGAGATCGGAACAGGTGATAGATATATAGTTTGAAAATGCGACATCTGGGGAATAGGCCGGATGTGGAAGGATCTTCCATTTCATGTCCTGAATGGCCATTTTTGTCATGTTTGCACTGTGAGGGCGTGCGTTATCATGTTGGAAACGACACCCTGGCGCCGATGTGGCCGTTTCTGCTGAAATACCCCCTCCAAAAATTTTCTAACAATATAAGTAAATTCAAAATGGCATTTTGAATTTACTTATATCCTTAGAAGTGTTTTTCCCGTTGATTCTGCGATTTTAGCTACGAAATGCTTGATGAAGCTACCCGGAGGTAGCGAAAGCTAACATCTCTTTGTTTATCATCATTTATACGCCTAATAAACGGAGTTCATTTCTATCGTCTTCACAATATATAATAGCTGGTCCAGTGGTCTCAAACTCGCGGCCCGGCGCCAACTGTTTTGCGTCCTGCATGAATGATTACAAAATGAAAATAAATCACCCTTTTTTAAAGTATATTATAAAATATTAAATATAATATAAACATAGTAATGCTTAGAAAAGCCATCCTCTTCATAAGTAACAAGTTTTTTTTTTTTTTTGATTGGAGGTTTAACGACCACCGTGAGCAACTCAATGGGCTATAAGCAGTCGCCCGTCCCTAATTTAGGGTCACTGGTTCCAGGGAAGGGAGAGAGCCAGTGCCGTAAGACAAACACAACATCCATGCCTGACCGGGATTCGAACCCGGACCCCTTACGGACGAATGATCAGAGGCCAAAGTAACAAGTTTATTTACGAAGAATATAACTGAATTAAGCATGAGTATTGTTGCGTCGAAAGGAATGCAAAAATGGTACAGGTATCTTCCCTCGACGTACTGTCTACGAATCCAAGAGGCCGCCCCGGTGGCGCAGTGGTCTAAGCGATGGCTTCTGATCATTCGTCCGAAAGGGGCCCGGGTTCGAATCCCGGTGAGGCATGGATGTAGTGTTTTTCTTATGGCACTGGCTCTCTCCCTTCCCTGAAACCAGTGGCCCTAAATTAGGGACGGGAGACTGCTTATAGCCCATTGAGTTGCTCACGGCGGTCGTTAAACCTCCAATCAAAAAAAATCCAAGAGCGCTGGCCGCCGTGTGTACGGAAGGGACGTCGTCTGAAAAGGGAATATTATTTGCGCAGAATTGAAATCAAGCGCTGACAACACTGATCGGCCTTGAAAAGTTCTCTCCCACTCAGCTGGTGGCTAGTTTCATCCGGCTGCATCGGCTGCTTCACACGCTATTTTTCTACTGAAGGTGATTTGTGTGATTTCATTTTCCCCATATCCTTTGGTAAAATCATAAACTACATTCACTCCAGAAGCTGAAATCACAGACAGTTTACTGCTTTTCTTAAAAATATTGGATGTGAGCATAGAGATATTTTGTATCACTCTCATGTAGGGTGGCTTAGCTGTGGACGAGTGTTAAAACGATTTTGGCATTTGAGAGATGAAATAAAAATGTTACTTGAAAGTAAAGATCAAGACGTCTCGCTTTTTGATGATCCAAAATTGTTACATGATCTGCCATTCAGCACAAATAACTGGATACTTAAACGATTTGAATATCAAACTGCAAGGCCAAAATAAACTAGTTACTGATATTATTGATAATGTCAACGCATTTCAGAGGAAACTTCAGCTTTGGGAAGCTCAGCTCAGTGCAGAAATTCTTGCTCACTTTCCCACTTTAAAAGCCTCAGCTGAAGAAGAAGAAATCAACTTTGGCAAGTTTTCTACGAAGGTAGCTATGTTAAAAGAGGATTTCTACAGGCGGTTTGAATGTTTCAAAGACATGGGAAATATTTTCAATGTATTCAAGTTTCCATTTTTCTATAACGCTGACAACGCGCCTGAAGAACTTCAGCTTGAATTAACAGACTTTCAGTGTGATTCTTTTCTTAAAGAGTAATTCAACAGCTGCAATCTAACAGAGTTTTACCAGTTAGTTTCTAAGGACAAGTACGTAAACATTCATAACCTAGCTGCACGGGTTCTGTCTATGTTCGGAACAACATACTCACGGGAACAGTTGTTTTCAAGAATGAACGAAGTAAAACGTCTTGAAAGGAAAAAGTTAACTGAGAGTCTCTTAAGCTCACTTTCAAAAGGAGCATGTTCAAAGAACATTATTCTAAATAGGGATAAGTTAGTGACAGAAAAGCTAGTCCAAGTTTCTTCCAGAGCATGAAATATTTTCTGTACCGTGTACCGTGTTCAGTTGGTAAAATGTGATTGTTTTCAGTGATTTTTAAAGCATTTATTTTTACTATTTACCAATAATTAGAAATAATATTCCACTCTAGTGCCAAGCCATTGGTGTAGCTTTGTAAAGTTTATATTTATTCAGAAGGAATTTATTAATATTCATGCGGCCCCCTAAGTTCTTTCAAAACTGGAAAGTGGCCCTTCCAAGGGTCTGAGTTTGAGACCACTGTGGTACACAAAACGGGGGAAAGGAGTAGAAATATCCTGCGCCACAATAACCAAAATTCATGCGACATACAATATCCGGTCTCGTTACAGAACTTCAAAATCAGATCCTTCGAAAGACTATTGTAATTTAACAGTTAATCAAACCCCCAAGTGTTCCCGTGAATCTCTTCTATTACCGGAAATTGTTCATCATATGGATACGGAAAAAGTGAGAACGAAGTTTTTCCGTTAATGTAAGAAAAGAATTGGGGAAAGGTTTCTGAAAATTCAGGATTTTCCGTTAACACCTGTTGAAAACGGTAATTCACCGTCAATATAAGAAAGGAATTGCGGAACGGTTTCTGAAAATTCAGGATTTTCTGTTAACACCTCTTGAAAACGGTAATAATTTGCCGTCAACATAAGAAAGGAATTGCGGAAAGATTTCTGCAAATTCAAGATTTTCCGTTAACACCTCTTGAAAATGGTAATTTACCGTCAATATAAGAAAGGAATTGCGGAAAGGTTTCTGAAAATCTAGAATTTTCATGGCGTATGAAAAATCCGTGAAATTCAGAGTTTTTTCCATCATGTCACGGAAAAAGTTGTGTCAGAAGGATGTTTCGTTAATTCACGAAAGAAATCGCGGAAAGTGGCCCGTGAATTTCAGAAAATGTTTTACAGGGCATGACCGAAATTTTCCCGCGTCTTTTCTTTCCATCATTTTGATGAAAAATTTCCTCGGTACGCTTGTTTCCAGTTTTGACGATAGATCAGCTTCTACAGGTGAGAACGGGCCGCCCCGGTGACGCTGTGGTCTAAGCGTATGGCCTTATGACCATTCGTCCGAGAAGGGTCCGGGTTCGAATCCCGGTGAGGCATGGATGTTATGTTTGTCTTACGGCACTGGCTTTCTCCCTTTCCTGGAACCAGTGACCCTAAATTACGGACGGGCGACTTTTCACCCATTCAGTTGCTCACGGTGGTCGTTAAACCTTCAATCAAAAAAAAAAAAAAAGAACAAGAAAAAAACAGGTGAGAATGGTGAAATTCTTTTCGCATCCTCTAGTCTTTATGGGGGAGGTTATTGACCGTAATCCTTTAGATCTTCCACATGCATAATTATTTCTGATCCCCACAGTATGTTTGCATTTCTCAATATGCCCACTTTCCTTCTAATTCCCCATACGCATCATTACTTCTGATCTCCTCAAATTGTTTGTATTTATTGATATAGCTGAGGTCCCTCAAAATCCTATTTTAATCCTTTTCTTTGTTCGATTGTTTTGGAAACGACCAAGCACATTTCTGAGCTTTTCTTACCCACGATTTTCCTGTGACGTAAAATTTAGCTTTTTTTTGTTAGAACACAACTGATTGCACAGTTTAAAATAGCATTTAAAATATCCTGGAAATTTATTCTGCGATGTAAGTTTAAGAATTGTGATAGCGGACCTGCGGTAATTTGATGTCATTTTCCTTTTCCATTTATGTCTGTAAAATTCTGCATATTTCGCCCATTTAACTGTTTTGCATTAGATCATTTTAAAAAACGATCAGGTTTAGTCTCTGCATCGTAAATCAAAACGGCAGATTAAAATGCGTGTGTATTTTTAAAACCCAAGGACCTTCGGATAATTCACCGCTAAACGCAACGATAACCTAGCCTTTCTGGTCATATTTCTGTAATCTATAACGAAACTTCAAGTCTGTGACATTTCACATGTCTGCATCAGCATCGGTGTTCTGTATTAAAGCGGAGAAAATTGCATTAAGAAAATATGGCTGCCTCGTGAAATACAGACCAAAGAGTTGATTAGATCCGTTGAAATTTCGCGCAGCACATCTTCGTGAAACACGGCTTGTGGGAAGTCTGCCAATAGTCGACACTGCGGGATTTCTAATTACTCGGTGGTCCAAAGAATGTCGCTTACCTTAGTACCTTTAATACGCCTCAAAGAGAGCCCCCTGTGTCGATCATTGGGCCCATCGATTGCATGCACTTCATCAGGCCCAAGTACTCCAGCTGAGGCGATAATTAAGTTCCTTTCAGGATAAAAACAGCATGAAAGAGAAATGGGGGGAAAAAATAACAAAATAAAAACTTGTCGGCACGGTTGTCACCAAAGAATATCTGAACTGAAAGGAAAACGCTCTACACAAACAAGAAAAATATATTGCCCACATTTCCTATTTAGCCAATTAGTGCAATCTTTTTTTTTTTTTGCTGATATCCAACTGTGGATTACTAACAAAAGAATGATTTTTTTAATCCGGAAACAGTGCATACGAAAAGACGAAAATAAAGGTTGACAAAGATGAGATTTTGCAAAAAAAGGAATGTATTATGAATGCATGCAAATGAAGGCTGATAAAAAAATATCGAGATCGAATCCATTAATATTAAGATATTTAATTTAGATGTTTATACCTTTAAATGTACGTGGTTCGGCCTTCAGCATGATATGCATTTAATCCAACATCTTTTCAAGCGTTCATTAGAAGTTCTCAGAAATTTTAATGTTCTACAGCGGTATTTTTTTAACATCATTAGAATAAAAATGTTTAGTGTTCTTTGTCCGTTAGATATTCTATCTCCGCATCTACACGGTCGTATCAGAATAATATGACCCCCTACCTAATAATGGGAATAACCACCTTTGGCCCAGATGAGACGGCGGCGTGGCATGGACGCAAAGAGGCCCTGGAAGGTTGCCCGAGGAATACGTGCCCATTCGGACTGATGCAGAGCACGGAGGTCCCGGAGATGACGTGGTTGTGGGTCGCCACGTCGAACCTGCCGATCCGAATAGTCCCACAAGTGTTCTATGGGAATGAGGTTGGGCGATTTCGCCGGCCAAGGGAGAACGGAGACATCGCTGTCGTTCTCTTGGAACTAGTCACGCACCCCACTAGGGACGTGGCACGGCGCACTGTTCTGTTGGTAGACACCATCACCACCAGGGTAAACGTCCAACATGAAGGGATGCATGTGGTCAGAGAGGATGGACAGGTAGCCATTGACGCTCAGGGACTTATCCAGTGGTACCAGCGGTCCCAGGTCATACCAGGAAGATATTCCCCAGACATGCCCACTGCCCCCGCCGGGCTGTACTTGACCGATAACAGTGTCCGGGTGTTGGATCTCGTGTGTCTGACGCCGTGTCCGCCACCGCCCGTCACTTCTGTGGAGTAGAAACTTCGATTCGTCGGAGAAGGCAACCTTTTCCCACTCTTCCACTGTCCAATGACGGCAGTCCCATGGGAATGCAGGCGTCGTTGCCGATGGACCTGGGTTCACATGACGCAGCGTCGACTCCGGAGAACTATGAGTAACTGGGTTCTCTCTACTCTTATTTGGGACATGTTCCTGGGTGTTCCAGCGTTCATTGGCGTGGTCAATTACTGCACTGTTGCGCGTCTATTGCCCTTTACCAGTCGACGGAGGCGATGTTCTCCTCTAGGGTCGATGGCCTTTGGGGCTACATAGTTATGACTTCCGGAGGTACTCGGTGTGCCAACGGTCCATTCGTGGCACACCCTTACTACAGCACCTCGCGAACATCCCACGAAGTCTGCTGTTTCTGAGATGTTTCCACCCTTGGCGCGGTAACCGATGGTCATTCTTTTTTGAACATCCGTCAAATCACTACCTCTTCCCATTGTGCTCACGTAACGCACTATGGCTCATCTGTCTAGTCCGGTCGCTTATATCTCCGTGTGGTCGAGTTTGTCACCTGCACTCCGTGACGCGCCTGGGAAGGTACACTGTGATTTCGGGGGTGCTCATATTATTCTGATACGACTGTGTATGTCCAATTACGAGCATTCTTTCTGCGATGGATAGCGTGCTAGCACGTGAATGGTGAACCATGTTTTTTCGAAACTTTCTGGAGAGCAATGCTTCCGCTAGATGGCGCTAACGTATTTTCGTATTTTGTCCGACAGATGTTTTTGAATCGATTATCTGGAACTACGACCAGACGTTTCCACGAATTTTCTGTTTTTACAGTGCTGAAATTTCCTGCCAGGTGATAACGACCGAAAGCAATCCACCCGTTAGAGCGACAAAAGTTGGCCCGTTCGGAAGTTTCAGATAATAATTAATCAAGATCTTTAAATATTCTTTCCTGATTAGGTTTACGGTGACTACCTATTTAATTTTGTTGCCGTAACTCTTCTTTCTCAGTTCTTCCTTGCACAGCTGTCTTTTAACAAATCATTTTGGGTTCCTTAGGAGGGAAGGGGATCTATCACTATGAGCTTTACTTTGTCTCGGATGAAGCGTGAGTTCGCCGCCCCGGTGGCGCAGTGGTCTAAGGCGCTGGCCTCTGATCATTCGTCCGTAAGGGGTCCGGGTTTGAATCCCGGTGAGGCATGGATGTTGTGTTTGTCATACGGCACTGGCTCTCTCCCTTCCCTGGAACCAGTGACCCTAAATTAGGGACGGGCGACTGCTTATAGCCCATTGAGTTACTCACGGTGGTCGTTAAACCTCCAATAAAAAAAAAAAAAAAAAAAAAAGCGTGAGTTCTCAGCTGTGGTTTTTTCTGTTCCCTGCAGTCAGTAACCTTAAACCCCAGAGATCGTTAACTTCCCTAGACTTTGGTCGTTCGTGGGGTCAGTAAGGTATTAAAAAAAAAGGAAAAGGAAACTCATAAAGCAACTAAGGTTTTAATTAATTTCCATTGTCCCTTTTCCACTATACCTCTTTCTTCTTTGGTAAAAAGTAAATTTATTTCTCTGGCTTTTCCAAGTTCATTGAATCACAAACTGTATTCCACACTAATTCTGAAATTCACAAGCCACTTTCTGCGATTGCTTTCGTGAATTAACGATGCATATTTGTGATACAATCTTTTCCTTGAAATGGTGGGAAAAAACGAACAGAAGTCATCGCTCTTTCTACGTTTATAAGTGAGTCACGGAAAAATTCTCATTGGCCGCCACCGGTAATCGAACCCAGGGTCTTCCAGTTACGCGCCGCCGGACATGCTACCACTGCACAACAGCGGCTTCGAATTCCTCCAGACGCATATACGACTAACTACCAAGCCACTTGGCAGGTCGCGTCTTGGAGCCCCGCACAGTGCTGGGGATTCACCAAAGAGAGTGACTCACTTATAAACGTGGAAAGAGCGATGACTTCTGGTTGATGTACCTGGTCCACGTCAATTGTCTGTATTGATTATTCATTCGCCTTCTGGTTATTTGTTCAGTTGCTGCTTACCCTCTTTGGTGAATCCCCAGCATTGTGCGGGGCTCCAAGAAGCAACCTGCCAAATGGCTTGGCAGTTAGTCATATGTGCGTCTGGAGAAATTCGAGGCCGCTGTGGTGCAGTGGTAGCATGTCCGGCGCGTAACTGGAAGACCCTGGTTTCGATTCCCGGTGGCGGCCAATAAGAATTTTCCGTGACTCACTTATAAACGTCGAAAGAGCGATGACTTCTGTTTGATGTTCCTGGTCCACGTCAATTGTCTGTATTAACTCTGAATTTCGCGGATTTTCCGTACGCCAGAAAAATTCTGGATTTTCAGAAATCTTTCAGCAATTAACAGAAAAAACTCCATATTAACGGAAAAACTCCGTTCACGCTTTTTCCGTACCTATATGAAGAAAAATAGGAGAGATTTACGGGAATATACTTGGGGGGGTTGATTAATTGTTAAATTTCCATAGTCTGTCGAAGTATTTGATTTTGAATTTATGTAGCGAGATCGGATATTGTGGATAGCATATCGCAAATTTTAGTCCCCATATTGTGCACCAGCTATTATATATTGTGTTACCGTAAGAAACCGGGTACTTAATTTATTGCACAGGTGAGATTGTACGGTGTCTATATGTCAGTCTATGGAGACCTTAAGACAAAATCTATATGCCGCCCCGGGGAGCAGTGGTCTTAGCGATGGCTTCTGAGCATTCGTCCGAAAGGGGTACGGGTTCGAATCCCGGTGAGGCATGGATGTTGCGTTTGTCTTACGGCACTGGCTCTCTCACTTTCCTGGAACCAGTGACCCTAAATTAGGGACGGGCGACTGCTTATAGCCCATTGAGTTGCTCACGGTGGTCGTTAAACCTCCAATCACGAAGAAAATCTATATATAGCTATCAAGAGTATATTTAGAAATTATGGAAGATAATATTATAAAACAGTGCATTGCACCTTCTCTTACAGATAATTGAAAGTTATTGTCAGCTGGGAAAAAGATCTTAAACTACAAATCATTTTGTTGCTTCGAAAAATCACGATGAAAAAAATACGTAAATTGTAATAAGAGCTCCTACAGAAAAAATTAAATTATTACAAACGTATTCAAAAAAATAGTAAGCTCCAATGGAAAATAAAAGTAATACAATAGAAATTAAACTACTGTTAAGAGCAGTAAACATGCGTGCAGTTAAAATTCAAAAGTTAAAGACAACACCGTCAATACACGATAAAAACTTTATAAAAGGAGAAAACCCTTTACAAGTCAGGTAAACTTTACTAAAAGTTAAAAATATTTACAGATAAAAAAGTTAGATCTTTCAGGATCACTACGTCCCATCCTCAGACTGCAATAGTATGTGCTAGTGTGCTCCATATATATATTGTCTACAAACCCTATTGAAAATGGGTGAAGTGGGGTCAAAGGTCAGGACATAAAAGCGGGATGCATTCCATTGCTCTTATGCGTTATAACTTACGTAAAAATGCTTCAACTGAGACACAACTTTTCATGTTGTTCCGGAAGTATACTTTACCGGTTGTGTTGAATATCATCGAAATGGGGTCAAAGGTCGGGTCATAGGAGCGGGATTTATTCTACAGCCATTATCCTCATAACTTGAGTAATGATTTCTGGTATGTTGGAAAGCGTATCATAATCAATGCATTGCATGATTTTACTAACTTTTTATAAAAAATTCCATATAAAAGAATGTGAGGATTGTTTAAATAATTTTCAAAATTTGGTGTCACTTCTTCCAAAACAAGAAGCTATATCACAACAAATACTCATGCTAAGTATCCAACAAACTGTCAGTTTGTGTAGTATCATTGTAAAAACAAGTTAGTAAAATCATGCAATGCATTGATTATGATACGCCTTCCAACATACCAGAAATCATTACTCAAGTTATTACTCAAGTGATGAGGATAATGGCTGTGGAATAAGTCTCGCTCCTGTGACCTGACGTTTGACCCCATTTCGATGATATTAAACAGAATTGGTTCAATATACTTCCGGAACAACATACTAAAGTTTTGTTGCAATAGAAGCATTTTTAGTCAAGTTATGAGGATAATGGCTGAGGAATAAATCTCGCTCCTGTGCCCTGACCTTTGACTTCATTTCGATGATATTCAACAGAACTGGTTCAGTATTTCTCCGGAACAACATGATAACGTTTTGTTGCAATCGAAGCATTTTAATTTCAGTTATGAGGCATAAGGGCGATGGAATGGATCCCGCTCCTATGTCCTGACCTTTGACCCCATTTCGGCCATTTTCAATGGGGTTCTTCCCCAAGTTGTTACCTACCATATACTAAACTTTCATCGAAATCGAAATATTTTTACGCAAGTTTTCGTGCGGGCGGACAGACAGGCAGACAAAGCTGGAGCATATACGCTTCTTCAACCTACGGTTGGAAAGCGTAAACAAGTTAGTAAAATCATGCAATGCATTGATTATGATACGCTTTCCAACATACCAAAAATCATTACTCAAGTAATGAGGACAATGGCTGTGGAATAAATCGGGTCCATGTAGGCAGTCATCCGCTGAAGAACGTACATTGGAGAAATCCCAGTCAATTTGGTGTGTGGAACGTAACATCACATACATTTATTTTTCGAAGCCCTCAAGAAGGGATTCTCTTATTTTTCCTGTCTCGCGGTGTGAAAAGAACATCACACCATTGCGAGAACTTTAACGGCCAGGTCATTCTTGAAGTTCGGGCGCCAATATAACAAAGTAAATTTCTCCGTCATTTTTTTGTCCACGCCGGGCATCGAACCCGGTTCCCTCATTCCGAAATAAGTTGTTCTCCTAACTGAGCTACGCGGACGTATGCTTTCGCTGCTATATGCCTTTATCTCATGTGCGTCCTGCGGTGCAGGCACGTCACAAGGTGTTACATCTAGTTCTTGTACTTAACTTTGCGAAAACTGTAACACCATGAAGGACTGCTGGTATTAGCTTGAAACTTACAGGATATGTACAGCAGGTTAGGACTTGCAAATGATTAAAATGTCAGCGAAAATGCGCATGGGGTTTAGGAACAGCCCCCTCTGAACTGTCAGGTCTTGGGTATAAAGAACTGCCTCAAACGAGATGTTGCAATCATTAAAAAGCTGACACTGTGTATAAACGGTGTTTCTTGTGTCTCACTATGCCCCGTTGCCGACGAAGTCGCATTACGAACACCTGAATGATTTTGAGCGAGGAAGGATTGTTGTAATGGGAGAAGCTGGATTTTCCTACCGTGGAAGTGCGACTCATACGGTACGAAAACACATATCGAAACGGGTCACGGGTCAACAATTTCTTGCGGCTCCAACGGGTCGGGTCAAGGTGTTCCTGACAAGATTTTGACCTGATTTTATTCCCGTTTTATTTTTGAAAAGAGAAAAATATGTATATTCCAAAGAGAAATGCGCGTTCTGGAATTCTGTAGTCGATACTGGTGCCCACGGAGGGAATAATGATTTGCCATATAAAAATATTGTCGTCTCTTTCTTAAAGCAACGAAGATTTCCACCGACCGACGTCAAACACACCGACACCATATCGTAAAAAGATACTACTTCTTTTGCAGTGCGATTGTCCAGAGCAAGGTACGGGCAAACGCCATTCACCTGCTTCTCAGCTGATTCACTCTCCCCGTGCGAAGTTCACTGTATCACTAAGAGTTACTTTTCACATCGCATATTTTACATTGAGCATTCAGAGGTTTTCGATTGATGTGCAAACATCCCGTTCCCATGACATGTCATGTCGAAATTAACTCCTTATTTGTTAGTATGGATGGATTTAATATTAAGGAGGTTCAGAAAGGCGTCGATGCCAACAAATACGTCCTTGTTGAAAACCACAAGGGGAAGAGTGAATGCTGGAAATTGTTTCGTCTCATTAAGGAACCGGTGAATAATTATGTATTATTTGGTCTTGCTTGTTGTTCAAAATGTGGAAAGTGTATAATTACAAAGAAAGATGTCGACGGTGTAATAAGAGATTATGGAACCAAAAATCTAACGGACCATATGAAAGTATGTGCACCTCCATCAAAGCGTGGAAAGAGTGAACAATTTAAATACATTTAAAAAAATGCATTTCTCTAATCGTAAATAATGATTCCCATTTGTAATATATATATATATATATATATATATATATATATATATATAACGTAGTGTCAGTAGACAAATGAGGCTCGGACGCACAGAAATCCGGGGAATGGATCACAAAATCGCACGACTGCACGGAATGATAGACACCGCATGGCAGTGACCGATCTCACAGCGACATCCACGGTGTTAGCGCAGCAGTGGAGCACTGTCAGAGGTCAGGTTTTTCTTTCCAGCACAGTCCGACGTCGTTTGCTTAACAGAATACTGGTCGCTAGCTGCCCATTGCTGCGCATTCCTTTGACCATCAACCACAGACGCTTCAGGCTGCATTGGGGTCTCGAACACAATCATTGGCGCGGTGATTAGCAACAGAGCGTGTTTTCTGACGAGTCGTGATTCACTTTAATGTGTCATGATGATCGCATACGTGTTCGAAGACATCGTGGTGAACGGCACCTTGCAGCTTGCATTTTGCAGCGTCCTACCGGCCCAACTCCAAGTGTCATGGCTTGGGGTGCCATTGGGTTCCCGTATTCTTTTTGTATGGATTTATTTTATTTCATTTATTTATTGGAACAAACGAATAATTAGTTTGTTACTTATGAATAATAATTTTTAACTTTATTTGAGCGTTATTTCTATCTGAAACGCTATTTCCTTAAAAGAAAAGCTACGTTCTATATACACTATATTGCTGCCGCCATACCCACACACGGCCATCAGACTGATGGATCGTGTATCTGGATTCATCAGTCCATAGGACCCGTTTCCATTGATCTACGGTCCACGATAAATGTTCTTTACACCATGCTAAACGACGAGTAGCATTCCGAGCGGAGATGAAAGGCTTATGAGCAGGCTCGGCATCCTCAGGACGAATGTCCATTCGTCCTGAGGATGCCGAGCCCCTGCGAAACTATAGTAGATGTATAAAAACATGTTATTGTGAGAAAAGTTGCTAATTTTATTCTATAGCTGCCTTCTGTTGTTGCATGTAGGTGTTAAGCTGAAGGTCTAGCGCCTGCATGGAGCTGTGAATAGTCTTAGGTACATCTCCTGTGGCTGATATTACTATGGGGACGGCGGTGACGTTCTCCATATGCCACATTTCCTTGACTTCGTATCGTAGGTCGTTATACCTGGACAGCTTCTCTCCGTGCGTCTTCTGGGTGTTGCCCGTGTTGGGCATGGCTATGTTAATGAGGAATGCTAACTTCTTCTCCTTGTCGACCAGGACGATGTCGGGCCGATTGTGGGGGGGGGGGGGGTGGTCTTATCTGTTCTGATCGATCAGTCCCAGTACATCTTGTGGGTGCTGTTCTCTAGAAGTGTTATTGGCTTATTATTATTATTTTGCCAAAAATCAACGTTTTCAAAGGAAAATAATTATCTGGAACAAACCCCCGTTTAGAGCATGGTTTGAAGTTACGTTCAATCGTGAGCGGGTTTTTAAAATTCATTCAGGTTATTAGCCAGTTTTCAACGTAATTTATCGGAATATTGTTTTCAGTCCTTCCCAGAAAACTGCGCAACCATATTTTTAGAGTATTCACATTTTTTTAATCCCACGTAACCGTTGCCAGCCGAGATAAAGGTGTGTTTTTTTTTCCTTGAATCAATAATAGATTACTTTTTGAAAATCCTCCTAATACGTGGCGACAGTAAATAAATAAATACATCGCTCTTTCCACGTTCCAGAAACACACAGCAACCGAAAAATTATTTTTCCAGCCGCCGCTGTGGAATTGAACCACAGAACTCTCGATATCTAGCCGAGTGCGTTACATTTACACCACGGTGGCCAACAATCCACGGTGCTATGTGTATTTTTAAGTCAGCTTCTGACATCATAAATCCGTAAGATGGGCTCAGCTACTGAGATGTCTCCATCTGGTGGGCATTAACGGCACTGGCTATATATATATATATATATATATATATATATATATATATATTATAGCAGTTTTACTTTTTGTCGAAATGGAGATAAGTAAAAGCTAACTGCCTCTAATAACTCTCATACTGCATATTAACGCTTTTGTAAAAAATCCATCAACAAAGATAAACCAAAAATAACCGTCAACAAAGATAAACAGACTTACGGATACGATCTGTGGACGATATTTTCGTTCTATGGAAAGGAAAAAATTCTGAAATCCCGGAATTAGTCAAACTTGTAAATTCCATTGATCCTCACATTCAGTTCAGCCACAACACTGAAAATAACGAATGCTTACCATTCCTTGACGTCCTGGTTATTCGCTCAAATGGATCTCTCGCAACCACAATTTATCCGAAGCCTTTCGCTGTTTTCTTACCTCCATATGCCAAATCCAATCACCATTAGCAGCAAAAACTCAGCACCTTTTACAGTTGCGTATATCGCGCGATACACATAGTTTGGAAAAAGAACTTTATTTCCTTAAACATGTTGCAGTACAGCGAGGATACAACCCTTCCATTATATACAAGGCTCTAACAAAATTCCGGAAACCGAAGACAATCTCCACGTTAATTCCTGTGATGCGCCCATTGCGAGAGAATTTTGCCATTATTCCGTTTTCCCGTGACATTGCCTTCAAAATTTCAAAAATTCTCAAAACCTTTAATTTTAAAGTGATTTTTTGGATCAAAGGACTATGTTGAAGACAAAAACTCCGGGGGAATTTGTCAAATTCCATGTGAATGTGGCGCTTCGTATATAGGACAGACCCTGCGTTTTCTATTGAAGGAGCACAAGACCTACATTCGGAACTGTGACCTAAAGAAATCATCTATGGCTAAACACTGTTACGAAAAGGACCATAAATTTCTCGTTGAAGAAGCAAAACTAATTGACAAGCCAGATTAAACCACCAAACGTGATATTTTGCAAGCTTTCCATATATAAGAAGTCTTCGCAACTTGTTAAAGACATGGCATCCACCCCATTTCTATTAAGCGCGTGGAAGCAACTACCCAAAACCCGTGACAGTAAACACCATTTATGATATCATACACAATTTTAATATTTACGTGACATACGTTCTTATGAAGCTTGGTCAATACCCAGCGAAACCATGATCGACTTGAAAAAATAAATATTTGTGACAAACTACGTTGTATTATCTTAATATAAACCGATGCCCCTTAAACAAACTTTGTACGCGTATATTAAGTTTACCCAGACGAAGAATTAATTCTTTAAGAAAGCATTTTTCATAAAACGGGTAATACCAAAAGCAGACAAATGAGTATTCAGCAATGAAAAACTGTTTGTCAAAGAATTTAAACGGAAGAGATACTTTGATTGTTGTTCTGAACTGTGTGGTGGTTGTCTTTAACGCTGACTGCCTGACAAAACAAAAGGATCCACTTCATATAAGATCCATCGAAATTTACTTCATTCTTTTCCTGGGGCGACTTCTGACAGATATTGTCATGCGGCTTACGAAAACAGCCCTCAAAAGAAAATGCAGTTCTTTGCAAAGCAATCGTTAGTAATTTTAAATGCAGGGTTATTTGACGCTTTGTGGATTTGAAGGAAAAGTGGGAGGCGAGAACGTGGTGTTCTGAAATTAAATTGGACCTTTTCAGTTTACCTTTGCAACCATGCGATTTTTTATTCAACTTCGATATGACGTAGAAGAATTCTTAAGGCAAGGCCATATAATGAGCGGCTGCAAAAGAGGCCGCAAGTCCCGTGGAGTGGAAGGGACTTATGGGAAGCTGCTGACAAAGACAGATCTAAGGGAGCCACAGCTCAGAGCAGCTAGATTGATAGAATAAATGCAACTATTGAAAACACTAACCCTGCTGCGTCCAACAATTTAACGGAAACTTTCCTTGGCGACGGGTTTGATTTATATGCCTGCTCTTCTCATAGAAGGACAACGTCACAAGAAAGGAAGAACCACCCACCCGTCTGTCTTTTCTCGCTGCCATCCCCTCTTGGACGCATTTAAGTTTATGACGTGAACAACATGCTGCATCAGTTGTCTTGGGATGTCAATTCATTCCCTCTGCAGATGTTGCCATTCTTTAGGTCAGAAGTCCGGAATACTGGCGACGTTCTCGCAAAGTCACCGCTTGGCAGCATTTTAATATAATTGAATCTCCCAGCGCCGCAGTTTTAATTCATTAAGTTAAAGAACAGTTCGCTTCAGATTTATGGGATGCAATCAACTCGCCTTGTTGATGAAACACAGGTGTATCCCCAGTAGCAGAAGAAATATGTTCGTAGATGGGGATGAATCGTGGTCAAATGTCAGCCAAGAATGTTTTTAGAGTGGTCCAGAAGTTTTGCATAAAAGTCAAATCAAATATGCCTCCCCGGTGGCGCAGTGGTCTAAGGCGCTGGCCTATGATCATTCGTCCGTAAGGGGTCCGGGTTCGAATCCCGGTGAGGCATGGATGTTGTGTTTGTCTTACGGCACTGGCTCTCTCCCTTCCCTGGAACCAGTGACCCTAAATTAGGGACGGGCGACTGCTTATAGCCCATTGAGTTGCTCACGGTGGTCGTTAAACCTCCAATTAAACAAACAAAAAACAAATCAAATATTTCCCTTAATAATTTCTATTGTGGCCTAAAATGGGGTGTTGCTTCGCCTTCGTCAATTGTATTGTCTCTTTGTTTAAATCATCTTTTTAATTATTTACCAAGTATTCAAGACGTTCTTAAAAGTTTTTCTTCTTCACCTTGCCTTTTACTGATTACGAAGGGCATGCCGAAAGTTTTTAGCTGTTTAAAGAAGTATAGAAACAGCATAATTTTCAAGAGCAATATGCCATTATGTCTTAAAAGAAAAGTGTTTGATCAATGCATCCTTCCAGTGCTTACGTATGGTGCAGAGACGTGGACCTTAACTAAAAGAGACATACAAAGGCTGCAGACAACTCAAAGCAGCATGGAGAGGTGTATGCTTGATGTAACCAGGAGAGATAAGAAGAGGAACTCGTGGATCCGAAAAATGACAAGAGTGGAAGACATCGTGATCAGAGTTAAATCCCCGAATTGGCAATGGGCTGGACATACTGCCCGAAGGACAGACCATCGATGGACAGCCGAAATTTTAGATTGGATTCCAAGGGACAGGAAAAGACCCAGATGAAGACCACATGAAAGATGGGTGGATGAAATTCGAAAGTATGCGGGAGTGACATGGAGGAGACTGGCACAAGACAGACCGTTGTGGAGGAAACTTGGGGAGACCTTCGTCCAGCAGTGGATTGATAATGGTTGACAATGATGATGATGATGATGATGATATACTTATTTACGAATAATTACCTGCAACTTTTAAAAATAATCTCCATCAGCATCTATTCGCTTTTGTGTTCGATAAAACCATTTTGCAAATGCCTCTTCCCAGCTTACTGTCAATTGCCTGAAAATAAGCAGCTAGAGACTTTTCGTCAGGCGAAAATCAAAGTCCACGCAGGGTTTCCTTGATTTTGGAAACAAGAAGAGGTCACAAGGTGCCAAGTCTGTACAATAGGCTGGATGAGTCAAAACTTGTACGTCTTCTGTTGCCAAAAAAACAACTGTCTTGATTGAGTTGTGAGCCGGCGCATTGTCGTGATGCAAAAGGAGGTGCTCATTTTTCGATCGATCTTCGGTGCTTTTTCTTCCGTTCTGCACTGCGTGACGTACTACAGAGATAAAGCGCGTGTCAAGACGACATATCTGCAGCGATACATACCGTCCGTGTAGTTTAGCTGGAAGAGCAACTTACTCCAGAGTGAGGGGGCGCGATTTCGATATCCGTCAGGCACAAACTTGTGTTTTAACATTGGGGCCCGAACGTAAATATGGATATACTGGCCGTTGGGTTCTTCGAAAAATGCGTGATGTTTGTTCCACACATCGTCTGGAATTAATTAAAAACTTCCTACTTCGCTTCAAATAAAAAAAGATAAAAATAACAGAGAGATGATGTGACGTACTACAGAGGTAAAGCAACGTGTCAAGACTACAAATCTGCACTGATACATTCCGTCCGTGTAGCTTATCTGGGAGAGCAACTTACTCCGGAGTGAGGAGGCGCGATTTCAATCTTCGTCACGGACAAATTTTGTGTTTAAACAGATGACCTTTGGCAGACATTGAGCGTTATACCAATTAGCAGTAACAGTTCTTTGATTTCCAAGAATGATCGTCACATGTCCTGTTATACAGAAGAAGGACGCTACCCTTTTCTTACCTGCACTGCGGATTCGTTGGAATTTGGTTAAAGGTGCGTCCATTTGAAAGCGCCAGACCCTTGTTTTTCCCTTTGTTTCCGAATCATAGTAATAAATCCATGATTCATCACCAGTTACGATGTTGTAGGGGTCTTTATTACGCCCTCCTCTCAATTTAGATAGCACGAATTGGCTTCATTCAACTTGGTTGTCTTTTGCAGTCCGCGAGTGAATGAGGCACCCAAAGGGCACATCGCTTCCTGACATGCAAATGATCATGAATGATTGTTTGTGCAGCAGTTGATCCAATGACCAGGGCCGTCTCAATTTCATGATATGTCACACAAAAATCTTCTTTGATAAGTTTTCTTACAGCATCGCTGTTTTTGGTCGTTACCGCGGTATGGGGCCGACCACAGCGAAGGTCATATTTCAAAGAATTTTCACCCCCTTAAATTCCCAAAACCAGTTGGGACAATGCGGCAGCTCCTATAGACCTTGCCGAGGTCCTGAAGGCGACGGACCACGGTGGTCTGCGATATGCCCAGCTCGCCTGATAATCTACAAGTGCTGGTTGGCCTCCGAGTCCACGGTTCGCTGCCTACCTGACCGTAGCTGATGGTCAAGGTTTTTGTCTCCTGAGCAAAATTTCTTGATCCATCTGTTTGCGGTGCTGTGGTCCACGGAACCTTCCCCTTTCGCATGACAAATGTTTCGTGTTGCTTGAGCAGCGTTATGGCCGTGTTCAAACTCGTAAAGCAAAAGTTCCCTATTTAGCCGGTTGTG
The DNA here is from genome assembly GCA_039090855.1 of Macrothele yani. NCBI lineage: Eukaryota > Metazoa > Arthropoda > Arachnida > Araneae > Macrothelidae > Macrothele > Macrothele yani. The sequence continues at coordinate 126,954,519 of CM076996.1, forward strand.
GCTGTTAATCTTTTAGGCGTCCCAACCACAGACAGAACGACGACATGAAATGCTGTTCCCAGTAACGACAATCACTTTAAATCCCTTTCGACTAACTGCAGTGCGCGACTTGAACTATTGGGTTGTCGGAAAAGTCATGACGTATTTTAGCTATGTTTTGCAAAGGTCATTTATTGATAAAAAGAACAAAGATCAATCAATGATATAATGTCCGTTTTGTTCGATAACCTTTTGCCATCTTTCAGTGAGCTGCAGAATGCCTCGTTCATAGAAGGACCTGTCTTTCGTGGCGCAAAACTGTACAAAGTGCTGATTTACAGCCTCATCTGAATTGAACGTTATACCACGCAAGGACTGTTGAAGAGAGCGAAACAAGTGGAAGTCTGACGGCGCAAGTCAGGGGAGTGTGCTGGGTGTGGCAACACATCCCACCCAAGCTCCAATAATTTTTGGCTGGTGATCAAACTTGTGTGTGGTCTCGCGTTGTCGTGATGGAACACAACACCTTTACGATGAACAAGCTCTAGACGTTTCTGGATGATGGATTCGTTCAAACTGTCCAATTTCCCACAGTACACATTCACATTCAAATTGATTGGTTGGTTTCGTGGTAGGAGCTCGAAAAACACGACACCTTTAAAATCCCACCACACTGAAACCAGAATCTTCCGCTAATGAATGTCTGCTTTGGATGTCGTTTGAGGCGAAGCAGCACGTCGGGGCCAAGACCGTTTTCGCAGCACATTGTTGTACACCATACACTTTTCGTCACCAGTTATCAGTCGCTTTAAAAAAGGATCGTTTTCCTCACAGCTGTTTATACGCGCCGTCAATTGAGCTTCTTTGAGTTCATGAGGAACCCACACATCGAGCTTGTTTACGTATCCCAGCTTCTTCAGGTGGTCGTGAACACTTGAATGATGGATGTGCAATATGTCTGCAATCTCTCATGTCGTGTAACGTGGGTTTGACTCAATCAATGCCTTGATTTGGTCGTCATCAACCTCGGTTGGCCTCCCGGACCGAGGGGCATCGTTGAGGTCAAATCACCAGCACGAAATTTTGCGAACCACCGCTGGCACTGACGTTCTTGTAGAGCATTATCACCGTACACTTTACGCAACTTTTCACAGGCTTGACGCGCGTTCTTCCCTTTACGGAAGTAAAACAGTAAAATATGGCGAAATGGCACAGTTTGGTCTTCCATCTGCAACTTGATGTCAAATCTCCGCAAAATCAAACAATCCTGCACTTGTTTCATGCATTTGTGAACAAATAATTTCTTCCAGAACTTCGAAAAAGGTACACCAATTTCCCATGAGACGTACTTCTTTGTATGTAATTTGTCTCAATATTATTCGGGAAGATAAAAAACAATAAGACAACTAAATAGCTGGCACCCTGGGAGTTCAACATTTGTCCGCTATTCGAGAGTCCAACTAGGCTCATAATACAAAAAAAATCATTAAATACGTAGTACAGTATGCACTATATTGACAAAAGTCACGGGACACCTAGAAGAGAAACACAACATAGCATTTATTGACATACATTAGTACGGTGTCGGACCACCTTTGACCTTCCAGAAATGCTTTCGACAAGATTTTGGAACACAGCGATAGGTATGCGCTTCCATTCAGAACATAATGCTGCCGCTGACTGTTGCTTAGTAATAGGCTTGGTTCAAAACTTCTTATGCGGCGTTCTAATTCATCCCATAGGTGCTCTATGGGATGAAGATCTGGCTCTGCGCTGGACAGCCCACACACGATACGGAATTATCGTCAAACCACGCCGTAACAGGCTTCCCTTGCTTTATGACTCGGTGCATTATCCTGCTGGTACCAACAAGGCTCGCTTCCATAGTATTGCCACAGAGTTGATAGGGCAAAATTGTCCAGAGTATCGAAGTAGACGTGCTGGTTAACAGGTGTGTCAACGATAACCAATGAGTCGCGACCATACAACGAAAAACACCCCCACGCGAGTACAATGCCAGCTCCAAACTTCTCCGTAGGAACAGTACACTGTGGTAAATAGCGTTCCTCTGGCTGCCGCCATACCCACACATGGCCATCAGACGGATGGATCGTATATCTGGATTCATCAGTCCATAGGACCCGTTTCCATTGATCTACGGTCCACGATAAATGTTCTTTACACCATGCTAAACGACGAGTAGTATTCCGAGTGGAGATGAAAGGCTTATGAGCAGCCGCACGACCACGGTAACTTATGGAATGAAGTTCTCTGCAAATAGTACGTGTACATACCGAGGTTACAGCATTTTTACTCACCTGCACACTGAGGTCTTGTGCAGTACTCCGTCGATTAGCTGTAACGACTCTCCTGAGACTTCGACGTCCTCTATCACTGATTTTCTTTGGTCTGCCGGTACGTTTTGCTGCTTCAGGCACGCCATGTGCCTTCCACTTATTCAGTACATCTAAAACAGTTGACCGGGGTATGTTTAAACGCCTCTCGTTTTCTCTTATGGACAACCCACTAATATAACACCCAACAATCTTTCCTTTCTCAAAGTCAGTTCTCTCCCTCCGCGACATTTTCACTCAACCTCACAGTGCGATGGGATCGCGGTCAGCTGCAGGCTTGTTTTTATACCGTTTGCAGTTGTATCGCGCATCTTAACAACGCAGCGGATCCGTTCATTTGCTTTTGAAGGGGTGTCCGGTGTCTTTTGTCAATATAGTGTATAATTAAAATGTTCTTGACTAAATGTTTTACAGTGAGAAACAATACAATACGTGTGGATACATACAGTGCATGCATAGCAGTTTCGTTTCAAAGTACAGTACGTACAACGTAAGTATTCCAATGCATGTTGAAACACACGTACATAACAATAAAATACGTTACACCATGAGTTTTAAAACCAATGTACTTATTCTACATAAATAAGCTTTTAAAAATCTGCTAGTTCAATGAAGTAAATAAATAAAACTTTATATAAGAGAACGTCTGTAGTGATCTGATGAACATTCAAAAAGGAATTATCATCGGCTACCGTGCCAAGGGTGGAAGCATCTCAGAAACTGCAGACTTCGTGGGCTATTTGTCTGCGAGGTGCTGTAGTAAGGGTGTGCCAAGAATGGACCGCTGGCACACCGAGTACCTCCCGACGTCATAGCTGTCGAGCCCCAAAGGCCGTGGATCCCAGAGGAGAACGTTGCCTCCGTCGACTAGTAAAGGAAACTCGACGCGCAACAGTACAGCAATTGACCATGCAAATGAATGCTGAGGCACCCAGGTACGTGTCCTCCATAACAGTAGAGTGAACCCTGTTACGCATGGGTCTCCGGAGTCGACGCTGTGTCAAGGCGCCCATGTTAACCCAGGTCCATCGGCAACGCCGCCTGCAGTTTGCATGGGACTACCGTCATTAGAAAGCGAAGAGTGGGAAAAGGTTGTCTTCTCCGACGAATCTAGGTTTCTGCTCCACAGAAGTGGAGGTCGGTGGCGGATACGGCATCAGACATACGAGAACCAACACCCGGGCACGCTTGTCGGTCAAGTACAGGCCGGTGGCAGTGTGCATGTCTAGGGGATGTTTTTCTGGTATGACCTGGGACAGCTGGTACCACTGAATGGGTCCCAGAACGGCAATGGCTACCTGTCCATCCTCGTTGACCGCATGCATCCCTTCATGTTGGGCATTTACCCTGGTGGTGATGGTGTATACCAACAGGACAATGCGCTCTGCCATGTCGCTAAAGAGGTGTCCGACCTCTATCCCATAGAGCACTTGTGGGACTATTTGAATCGACAGGTTCGGCGTGTCGACCCACAACCACGTCTGGAATTCCGTGCTCTGCTGCAGTCCGAAATGGGCACGTGTGCCTCGGGCAACCTTCCAGGGCCACATTGCGTCCATGCCTCGCCGTCTCGCCGCTGTCATTCGCGCCAAGGGTGGTTATTCCCATAACTAGGTAGGTGGGCATATTATTCTGATACTACTATGCATATGAACTAAATATTAAATATGAAAAACCTCTATACAAATGAAACAGCGTTGTAATTATCATATCAATTAATGAAGACCTCAGGAGCTGTGTTTGTTTGCATGCCACAAGAGAAACTGCAAAAGAGAGTGTCTTAAACAATATCAGTGCAAGAAATTATGCAAGGATTTTCCATTCTGGTTTACAATCGAGTGAAAAATGAAACGTCAAGACTTGATTGAATGGCCTGTTCGATCCGAATGTGAATTTTGATTGCTGAACATGAGTTTGGGATGCCCCATATGTAGCACATCTTTTCATTTGCTGCGTAGGTGTTTTTATGTTGTAAAAATAAAGTCCTTTTGTTGCTATTAGAATTGACGTCTAGTCGCTCCGGAGCCATTTATTCTCCCTACTAAACTGCCCAGACCTTGCCTTATCGCTTTATAATCCTGTTTATACTCTTGCTTCACCTCAGCAGTACGTGATATATATCCTCTTTAAGAAATGCTGGGCCCACGAAACCTTAGCCATCGTGTCGGCCGTAAACTATACTTGAAGGAACTCTCTGTAGAATAAGGAATTCTGATTAATGCCAGACGACGTGTGGAATAAGCATCACACATTTTTCGAAGCGAAAAAGGAATTCTCATTCATTCCAGACGATGAGTGGAAGAAGCATCACACATTTTTCGAAGCGAAGAAGGAATTCTCATTCATTCCAGACGATGAGTGGAAGAAGGAATTCTCATTCATTCCAGACGATGAGTGGAAGAAGCATCACACATTTTTCGAAGCGAAGAAGGAATTCTAATTCATTCCAGACGATGAGTGGAAGAAGGAATTCTCATTCATTCCAGACGATGAGTGAAAGAAGCATCACACATTTTTCGAAGCGAAGAAGGAATTCTCATTCATTCCAGACGATGAGTGGAAGAAGCATCACACATTTTTCGAAGCGAAGAAGGAGTTCTCATTCATTCCAGACGATGAGTGGATGAAGGAATTCTCATTCATTCCAGACGATGAGTGGAAGAAGCATCACACATTTTTCGAAGCGAAGAAGGAATTCTCATTCATTCCAGACGATGAGTGGAAGAAGGAATTCTCATTCATTCCAGACGATGAGTGGAAGAAGGAATTCTCATTCATTCCAGACGATGAGTGGAAGAAGGAATTCTCATTCATTCCAGACGATGAGTGGAAGAAAGAATTCTCATTCATTCCAGACGATGAGTGGAAGAAGCATCACACATTTTTCGAAGCGCAGAAGGAATTCTCATTCATTCCAGACGATGAGTGGAAGAAGCATCACACATTTTTCGAAGCGAAGAAGGAATTCTCATTCATTCCAGACGATGAGTGGAAGAAGCATCACACATTTTTCGAAGCGAAGAAGGAATTCTCATTCATTCCAGACGATGAGTGGAAGAAGGAATTCTCATTCATTCCAGACGATGAGTGAAAGAAGTATCACACATTTTTCGAAGCGAAGAAGGAATTCTCATTCATCCCAAACGATGTGTGGAAGAAGCATCACACATTTTTCGAAGCGAAGAAGGAATTCTCATTCATTCCAGACGATGAGTGGAAGAAGGAATTCTCATTCATTCCAGACGATGAGTGGAAGAAGCATCACACATTTTTCGAAGCGAAGAAGGAATTCTAATTCATTCCAGACGATGAGTGGAAGAAGTAATTCTCATTCATTCCAGACGATGAGTGAAAGAAGCATCACACATTTTTCGAAGCGAAGAAGGAATTCTCATTCATTCCAGACGATGAGTGGAAGAAGCATCACACATTTTTCGAAGCGAAGAAGGAGTTCTCATTCATTCCAGACGATGAGTGGAAGAAGGAATTCTCATTCATTCCAGACGATGAGTGGAAGAAGCATCACACATTTTTCGAAGCGAAGAAGGAATTCTCATTCATTCCAGACGATGAGTGGAAGAAGCATCACACATTTTTCGAAGCGAAGAAGGAATTCTCATTCATTCCAGACGATGAGTGGAAGAAGCATCACACATTTTTCGAAGCGAAGAAGGAATTCTAATTCATTACAGACGATGAGTGGATGAAGGAATTCTCATTCATTCCAGACGATGAGTGGAAGAAGCATCACACATTTTTCGAAGCGAAGAAGGAATTCTCATTCATTCCAGACGATGAGTGGAAGAAGGAATTCTCATTCATTCCAGACGATGAGTGGAAGAAGCATCACACATTTTTCGAAGCGAAGAAGGAATTCTCATTCATTCCAGACGATGAGTGGAAGAAGCATCACACATTTTTCGAAGCGAAGAAGGAATTTTCATTCATTCCAGACGATGAGTGGAAGAAGGAATTCTCATTCATTCCAGACGATGAGTGGAGGAAGCATCACACATTTTTCGAAGCGAAGAAGGAATTCTCATTCATTCCAGGCGATGTGTGGAAGAAGGAATTCTCATTCATTCCAGACGATGTGTGGAAGAAGGAATTCTCATTCATTCCAGACGATGAGTGGAAGAAGCATCACACATTTTTCGAAGCGAAGAAGGAATTCTCATTCATTCCAGACGATGAGTGGAAGAAGCATCACACATTTTTCGAAGCGAAGAAGGAATTCTCATTCATTCCAGACGATGAGTGGAAGAAGCATCACACATTTTTCGAAGCGAAGAAGGAATTCTCATTCATTCCAGACGATGAGTGGAAGAAGCATCACACATTTTTCGAAGCGAAGAAGGAATTCTCATTCATTCCAGACGATGAGTGGAAGAAGCATCACACATTTTTCGAAGCGAAGAAGGAATTCTCATTCATTCCAGACGATGAGTGGAAGAAGGAATTCTCATTCATTCCAGACGATGAGTGGAGGAAGCATCACACATTTTTCGAAGCGAAGAAGGAATTCTCATTTATTCCAGACGATGTGTGGAAGAAGTATCGCACATTTTCAAAGCGTTGAAGAAGGATTTATCATTTATTCCAGACGATGAGTGGAAGAAGCATCACACATTTTTCGAAGCGAAGGAATTCTCATTAATTCCAGACGATGCGCGGAAGAAGCATCACACATTTTTCGAAGCGAAGAAGGAATTTTCATTAATTCCAGACGATGTGTGGAAGAATCATCACACATTTTTCGAAGCAAAGAAGGAATTCTGATTAATTCCAGACGATGTGGGGAAGAAGCATCACACATTATTCGAAGCGTTGAAGAAGGAATTCTCATTCAATCTGGACGATGTGTGGAAGAAGCATCACACATTATTTTTGAATCTCGCGGCCAGAAAGAAGATTCATTTTTACGTTCGGGTGCCGGTATGAAAATAAGCCCATTTTGCCGGTGGTAGGATTCGAACTCACGTCTCCTTGCTGCGGAGCCAGTTATTCTCCCGACTGAACTACACCGGCCTTGGCTTATCACTGAAACTTTCCGCTTTGACTCTTGAATCGCCTCAGTGGTACGCCACAATGTTTATCAAAGGTTCTTATGGAACGATGTGATTATTAGAATAGTGTAAAAATTATTTAATGAATTTGTGTATTCAAGATGCGAGTGTAGTTTTGACGGCGGTCCTGTTTTTAATTGTTCTCTGTCTAGTGCGTTTATTCGAATTGTTCCCTGAGCCTTTTTGAAAATTACCATAGCGCAGCTTAATCCTGTTGTATAATATTCCACTTTTGTTTTTTATTAAAGTCTTGCACATCTAACTTGCTCCAAAGACTTTGTCATCTAGCTATGACGTGTGCTTGGTGATAAATGAGGGCGCTTGGGCGCCACCATTTCTTGAAGCATGGCTGAGTGAGATACATTTTGCGGCATACAGAATGACCGATGAGACAAGTCATGGGAAAATAATTACTCCCATTTTCGTCAAGACAAAAACGAGGCAGTAGAAACAGAGCCCTCGAAGAAGGAAAGATGCAGGGGAAATCTTCCTCTTGTTGGGCACAAGCAGGAGAAAGAAGAAAATACAATTTTCTTTCTCCTTCGTCAAGAAACTTCAAGCGAGCATGGGTCGGAAAAGAAGCGTTAATCATTAAACTCTTGCTAAATAAATGAAAAATAAAATGCATAATTTTATTGCGTTTCTAAAACTTCTGACGATGGAAAAGGACGAATGCCCTTCAGAGTAAAGGTCATTTTCTGAGAACAAAATTCAACGGAAATATTAAAATTGCCGGAAGTTTACGAACATTGACGTTTTTATAGAAAGAGTAACTAGCACATTTGGCAACTGTGATTATGTATTTTTGACTATCAGCTATAACTTTACCCTGTGTGTTGAGTGATTTTTATCTCCATATTATGTAACTCTAATTCATCCTGGCTCTGTATCAGTCGAATTAAAATTAGCACTCGGATCTTTTAGACCAGATTTATTAATCGAAGAGTATAATGTTTTACGTTCGATGGGTTTTCAGATTTTTTGTTGAAACGATAGTCACTCAGTAGCAGATCTAGAGGAGAGCAACTGGAGCGACCTCCCCCCCCGCACCCCCGCCTCTTCCACACCAGAAAACAAACTTTTTCTTTTTAAATGGCCAAGATTGGAAATAGTATTTTATTCCATAAAATTATCGCAAAAGATGGACAGATTTTAGTAAAAGTTTTATTAACAATAAAAACTTACTCTAAATTTGGTGAATAAATGTTCTATTCCGGCTTCAGAAAGAGAATGATATACATAAATATGAGATTCTTCCGCGGATTCACGTAATTCCGCTTTATTGCCATCATTTGGGTCATTTTCGAGATCGATGCGAAACTGAAGAGAAATGGGGGGGGTCATTTTCCCTCTGGGAACGGTATTTCATCTTTCAAAATTTTCGAAAACGGAAGTTAAACAGAGGGAAGATTTTCCCCGTGATCTTAATTTCTTTTTCTCGCGATGTTATTTCTGCCTAGTATTGTTGTTAAATATCATTTTATTCCATAAATAATTGTATTTGAACTTGAAAATGGAGAAAAATTTTCCGGAAACGCAAGTTAGACAGAGCGAAAATTTCCCTGTAAGCTTCAGGCATGAGGTTCTTCCATTTGTATGGATTTCGAGATCGATGCGTAACTGAACAGATTTGTAGTGGAGTAGAGATCGTTTTCCATCTAATGACGGAATTTTGATTTTCAAAACTTTCGAAAACGGAAGTTAGATGGAGCAAAGATTTCCCCGTAATAAAGATTTCCAAAGATTTTCCCCCAAGGTAAGCTTCCGGATATACCGTTGCACTTACATTCTAAATTCTTAACACAACACTTAGCCAATTACTGACGATCTCAGGAATTGATGAAATAAGGAATAGCAAGAAATGGAGCTTACAAAAGAACTTGTTCTGTTTTTTCTAGTTTTGTTGATTAAATGCTTTTCAACACCAACATAATACCTCTTTGAACGCTTAAAGAACTTCGTTGACTGACTCACATTTTAAAATCTCGTAGATAAAAGCTTCTTTATATTGATATCATTTTTTTTTCAACGTTTATGTGTTTTTGTGTGTTAGCCTTCCTAAAAAAAAAATTACCCATTCTTGCAATATTTTCAAAAAAAGTGCCCCCAAAGGGGTGGGATACCTTAAGTGTACAGATCATCCAGATAAAATCCGGTCAATATTCAAAAAGTACTAGGGTCGGCCGAACGTTCGTCCCGTTTGACCTATATACATAATGTTCGACCACGATTCCTGTGAGAAGCGCGCGCCGCTGTCTGACGTGGAGCACATGAGGCTGATGACGTGTATTTCGCCCAAAGCCATATTGCGTTAGCAGTGGTTGGAGGTCGATAACGTGCTGTACGGGTGCCACTTCACCATTATTGGAATAAAAGATTAAACGCGGCAGCAGGGGGAAATTCGCCCAGTTGAAGGCGAGGAAACAGTGAACAGCAGCGCTGTACGAAAATGGCTCCGGCGTTTCAATGCTGAGGACCTCAATCTCGAAGACAAGCTGAGGTCTTGACGTCCAACGACCACCAACACTGATCCCTAGTCAAAGCCGTGAGAGCGAACCCTTGTACCAGTACACGACAATGGGCAGCCAAGATGGGGTCTTCCAAGTTCACCATCATTCGTCATCTGCACCAGCTTAGTTTCTCCTCCAGGCGCGTAGATTGCTGTCAAATCCCCAACACGACAGATTTCGGCGTCGTTTCGTCACGAGTGATGAAAAATGGATATCACTACGTTATCCTACTACTGGGAACTAGTGGCTGAGTCCACGCCAGGAAGCACAGTCAGTAGTGCAAAGAGGGAGGTCCGAGAGGAAAGTCATGCTGTGCACTTGATTGAATTGTAAGGGTCCTGCGAACTGGGAACTTGTGCTAGATGGTCAGACGGTGGGCTAGAACCTCTATGCCAAACAACTGCAGCGGTTGTAATGGTCTGTACCAACGCTACCCACTGCTCATCTATAGAAAGCGGGCGTTACTGCACGTGGATAATGCCCAAGTCGCACTTCCAAAAACTGCAGGAAGTGGAAGTGGTCGAGATCCTCCATACAGTCTGGGCCTCGCCCCATCTGACTACCACCTGTTTCTCTCCATGGCCCACTTCCTACAAGGACGGCACTCCTCATCAGTGGCGGATGTGAAGTCAGAGAGTTTCTGTCCTTGAAACTGCCAAGTGGCACCGCCGTGGGATCGTGGATTTAGCGAAGCATTGGCTTTGATTGCTCGCCATCGGAAATTGCGCCTCACCTGGTGCTGGGAACATCAAAACTCGACCTTTGCAGAATGGCTTTGCGTTGTGTGGTCAGATTAATCCCGTTTTCAGCTGTACCGAGCGGACGGGAGGGTGCGGGTGTGGCTTCGACATCATGATGTCATGGCTTCGTCGTGACAGATTGGCTCTGTTCAAGGCGGTGGTGGCTCTGTGATAGTTTGGGGAGCTTTCCCATAGGACGCATTAAGTCCCTCAGTGTGTCTGGAGAGGTCCTTAACTGCTGCGCGTTACCAGCATGTGCTGGCTGATTACCTACACGTATCCTGAGGCAGATTGGTCTGATTCAGCAGGACAATGCGCTGCCCCACCGGGCCGCAACCACCCAGGAATGGCTCGACGAACATTCGTCTAAGTTTGGAACCATCCAGTGGGCCCCAAGGGATCCGGATTTGAATTATGTGGAAGATGCCTGGGATGCCATAGAGTGTAACATCAGATCCATGTATCCTGGCCGACTCCTCGGTTGTTGTGGACAATGCTGCAATAGGCATGGCTGGGGGATTACCTCCGGAAACCCTCCGACATCTGCTGAAGTCAATGCCTCGGCGTGTACAGGCTGTTATTCGCGCTAGAGGAGGGCCAACATGCTATTCAGTAGCTATCTCTAATGTTTTGTCAATTTTGGGTATAATCGGTTTAGTTTGTTTTTTGTTACGCTTTCCAACCGTAGGTTGAAGAACCGTATGTGCTCCAGCTTTGTCAGTCTGTCTGTCCGTCTGTCCGTCCGCACGATAACTCGCGTAAAAATGATTCGATTTCGATGAAATTTTAATATGTGGTAGGGACCCACCTGGGAATGAACCCCATTGAAAATGGGTGAAATGGGAGTCAAAGGTCAGGACATAGGAGCGAAGTTCAGCTTTGTCCCATCGTATGGGAAATAGTCACCATTGCTCTTATGCGTTATAACTTACTTTAAAATGTTTCGATTGAGATAAAACTTTATCATGTTGTTCCGGAAGAGTACTTAACCGGTTCTGTTGAATATCATTGAAATGGGGTCAAAGGTCAAGGCATAGGAGCAGGATTTATTCTACAGCCATTATCCTCATAACTTGAGTAATGATTTCTGGTATGTTGGAAAGCGTATCCATAATCAATGCATTGCATGATTTTACTAACGTGTGTGACGTGCCTGCCCCGCAGGACGCACACGACGTAAAGGCAGATATCAGCAAGAACGAACGTCTGCGTAGGTCAGTTGGTAGAGCGACTTGTTCCGGAATAAGTGGACTCGGGTTCGATTCCCGGCGTGGACCAAAGTGACGGAGAAATTTACTTCGTTATAATGGCGCCCGAACTTCCCGGATGACCCGGCCGTTAAAGATCTCGCAATGGTGTGATGTTCTTTCCACACCGCGAGATACGAAAAATAAGAGAATCCCTTCTTCAGCGCTTCGAAAAATAAATCTGTGTGACGGTGCATTCCACACACCAGATTGACTGGGAGTTCTCAAGTGCGCATTCTACAGCGGATGGCTGCCTACAACGATTCATGGTCACGGCTGACCCGTGGGTCATGACCCCGGCCCTCTTTTGGGGGGAGGGGGAGATGTGACGTGCCTGCCCCGCAGGACGCACACGACATAAAGGCAGATAGCAGCAAGAACAAACGTCGGCGTAGCTCAGTTGGTAGAGCGACGTGTTCCGGAATAAGTGGACTCGGGTTCGATTCCCGGCGTGGACCAAAATGACGGAGAAATTTACTTCGTTATACTTGTTATTTCAGCTTTCATTTCGGGAGAATTGAATTGGATACATAAACAAGTAAAAAAATCCCTAAAAAAATCTGGCATAGTAGCAACTGTGCCACAACGTAGAACTACACTGTTAAAAATTTGGGGGTAGATTGCACCAAAAAATGATGCTGCACCACTTTCTGAGAAAAGATATACCATTGTGTAGCGCAAACAAAAGCCAACAACATGGTGAACTTTGCACCACATTATGGTACACGTTTGCACTACATTATGGTGCAGGGTTCACCATGTTGTCGGCTACGCTACACAATGGCGTATCTTTTCTCAGAAAGTGGTGCAGCTGGTGTAGCACCACTTTTGGGTGCAATTTACAACAACATTTTTAACAGTGTACGTGAACTGTCACTATTTCATGGCATTATCTCACTAGTTCTACGTCCCTAAAGTATTCAGCGAGAAACAGTTGACGTAACCCTACGTTGTAGGCTGCGGCACAGCTGCTACTGTGCCCCTTTGATTTGTTTCAGATATCAAACTTTTAAGAAATAAAGCGAAAGAAATGTTTTACTTTATTTACTTAAGAGCAACCTATATACAATTCATAGTAACGTATGTTATAAATTAATGTTAGTAGAAGTAGAAGGCGTAGTATCATCGTTGTCAATAGTTACTGCTAAAATTGTTTCTGAAGAAATCTCAAACTCCTTAGTTGCCTTGTTATAAATTTGGCGATACGTCTCGGGCCTAATGTGCTCTTCTTGTTGTTGCTCTTGTTCTTGTCTAGATTCAGAATGCATGGTTTGAGACGTAATGCATTCAGTATCCAGCGAAGTTGCCAAGACTGGCGATGTACATTGGTATATCATGCTCGGAGTGAAAATTTGGATCTATGACATCAATCTCCATCTGTTCTTGCTGTTCAATCTCAATTTGTGCAGTTGAAGTGGAAGGATGTGGCTCTAGAGTCGAACTCGGGTGCGCGGACTTTTGACGCTCCCTACATTCCCGTGACCTTTCGGTTGATGACGTAGCTGGCCTTTTTGGATTCCTCTCGTTATCTTCTAGCTGTTTCTTTCACTTTCGTCGGTTCGTATAGTAATTTTCCATGGATGTTCGTCACCAAACTTTTTTTATCTAAAAAATAAATAAATTTTAAAACCACTTTATTTCGGTTTATCCCCTATGTCCGTTAGCTCTGACCATCAACTACGGAATGCGGGGCTGAGATCGTCGCTATCGTTTTCTATTCACTAGTTATCAACCTTAAAACGGCGTGCGACGAAACAAAATCACGCAAAATTTAGCTTAACTTTTTAACACTACTGTATCGAAGGGTTAAGGGGTGGAGGGTTGAAACTTGTTTTGTTATAAATGGAACTCTATAAACTATCTAATGACGTATTATTTGTTACTCTACGATTATTAGTTTCGAAGGTATGAGCGTTCAAAATGTGACACGTTTCCGATGCTTCCGTGCTCCCGATGTTACGTTCTATCCAGCCCGGAGAAAGACGTAGTTCCACGTCAAAACACAACAGCATTTTATAGCAAAGAAGTAACACTAAAACGTGTCGATCAATTTACTGTGATTGTTTCTTAAGAGAAATCCGTGTCTGACTATCACAATTTTTTTACACGAAAATTTTAAGCGTTGTATTAGTAGGGAACTGGCTGTGATTCCATAAAGTTTGATGCCGTAAGAAATGTATATGCCGCACGAACCTATAGATGTGTTGCCACACACTCGTAACGCATTAAAAAAAATTTCAGAACATAAATATCACACTGCAAAAATAAATAGCAGTATTAATAGCTTTGTATTGTTTTCTAGAATTCAATGCGCAAATTCAGTGAACTAAAACAAATTTTTCAGCATCCGACGATTTGGGAAATAGTTCAGCGCAGAAATATCCTGATGGAAGATGTTTGGAGTAATGTTGCCAAATAGATGTCAAACAAAGAATAATATATTTTGCCGAATAACAGCAAACTCGACCCAGCATCGATTTAGGAAAGAGCGATTTGAAGACGGAGTATTCCATCGTCAAACAAAGTAAATGTCTGACAAGCTGATATCGATGACCATTAATCAACAAAAATAACACTTTAATCACCTGTCTCTGAATGCTTCTTACATGCATGATAGACCCAGCAGAGAGAAGTATTCATGAAGGTGATGAAAGCATTCGCAAGAGTGAAGACCTCTTATTTATGTGCATTACCACTGTTTTCCTACGCTCCACAAGAGACCGTCGCTTGCACAAAAATGCCTGAGTGCACACGTTTGTACATTGTTCTTCAGTTACAGGGTGTACAAGATGTGATCCAAAAATATCTAGACTAGATTTATTAAAAAAAAGTACAAGACTTACAGATTTGAAAATTAATCGCCTTCGAAGTAATCTCCGAGCGGTGGAAACAACGCTCGCTTATCCCAGCGCTGTTTCCACCGCTCGAAGCAATTTTTGAAGACATCTTCTGAAATAGCGAACAGTTGTTTCGTCGCATTCTATTGTATCTCCTCAATATTTTGAAATATTTTAGCTTTCAAGCGGTATTTGATTTTGGGGAATAGAAAAAGTCGCAGGGAGCGAGATCTGGCGAAAAGGGGGGGGGCTGTCCGACCTGTGCAGTGCGGTGCTTAGCAAGAAAATGCTGCACATTTGCGATGCATACGGGCAAGCGCGTTGTCATGGCAGGGTTGCCACTCGCCACTCTCATACAATGCCGGCCTTTTATACGACGAACTGCGTTCCTCAAATGCCGCGACACTTCACAGCATTACTCTCTGTTGATTGTGTGGTTTTGGTGGAGCGTTTTCATGATGCACAATTCCTTCATGATTTAAAAACACAATCAGCATCGTCTTGATATTGCTGCCGCTCTCTCGTGCTTTTCGGGGGCTTGGAGAGTTCGGGGTCATCCACTGTGAAGACTGGGCCTTAGTTTCGGGATCATATCCATAAACACAGTTGGAAACGGGTCAAAAATGTTGCACCCGGACCCGGCCGTCACATAATTAGACCTGACTTGCACCAGAGATGGAAACGGGTAACGGGTCAACGGGTCGACAATTTCTTGCGGGTCTAACGGGTCGGGTCAAGGTGTTCCTGATCCGGTTTTATTCCCATTTTATTTTTGAAAAGAGAAAAATATATTCCAATGAAAAATGCGCGTTGTGGAATTCTGTAGTCGATACTGGTGCCCACGGAGTGAAATAATGATTTGCCAAGCAAAAATACTGTAGTCTCTTTCTTAAAGCAACAAAGATTCCCACCGACCGACGTCAGACACACCGACACCATGTCGTAAAAAGATACTTCCTTTGCGTTCTTTTACAGTGCGGTTGTCCAGGGCCAGGTACGGGCAAACGCCATTCACCTGTGCTTGATGTGGAGTCATGCGTGATTGGATAATCGGACTTTCTCCATCGAAAAGACAGTGAGCGAGATTGCTTAACTTGGCATGTTGGAAGTTACAACAACAATACGAATTTCTTCTAGACGGTCGGACCATCAACGCCAACCTCTACTCTGAACAGCTGGAACGGATGTATGCCGTTTTGGAGGAGAAGTACCCGGCACTGTGCAACAGAAAGCGCGCTCTCCTACAGCAGGACAACGCTCGGCCTCATACCCCACGAAAGACCCGGGCAAAACTCCAGGATCTCGAGGGCGTCGAATTGGTGCCTCACCCAGCATATAGTCCGGATCTTGACCCGTCGGATTATTACCTGTTCCTGTCCATGGCCCACTTCCTTCGCGGGCGGCACTTCAACAACCACGAGGAGATGGCGGCTGGGGTGAAGGAGTTCTTCGCCTCGAAGGACAAGAACGGGTAACGCCGCGGAATCGAAGAACTGACAGACAGATGGCAAAAGACGGTACAACACGATAGCCTATATTTTGAATGCTAGTCAGCTTTCATCGTAAAGGTACGTATGAAGACATAAAGTGATCCAAATATTGCAAAACTTTCGACTCACCCTCTGTAGAATCGAAAAACTGGCAGACAGATGGCTAAAGACGGTGCAACACGATGGCCTATACTTTGAATGCTAGTCAGCTTTCGTCGTAAAGGTACGTATGAAGACATAAAGTGATCCAAATATTGCAAAACTTTTGACTGACCCTCTGTAATGACAGTTGTCTGGTAAGTTGCTCACCATACTATAAGTGGTATGTTACTTCACTTCATCTTGCTCTCAGCGCTCTTTGGCCAAACCTGATCATCAAACTATGAAAATTCAAAAACAAGCCAACCAATTCCAGAGTTCTGGGAACCAAGCGGTCTTACGAAGCATAAGTTGCACCACCTATGCTCCGTAAGAGACTCGAAGACAGGCCCATCTCGGACGAATGATCCGCAACCACCGCCTCAGACCATTCGGCCACTTGGACAGCCCAAAACTGTTTTAACAGTTAGATAGTTTGTTTGTTTTTTCACTGTATCTGTGGCCAAGTGGTTAGATTAGGAGGATTTTGGTTAATCGTTCATTCCGTGTTCGAGTACCGGTTGAAGCATGAATGGTGCGATGGTTTTATTTTCCGGTTCTGACACAATGTGGAGAGACAAGTTCTCTTCTCTGAGGAGTCCAGATTCAATCTGGAGTCTGACAATCGACGAGTTCTTATCTGGAGAGGACCCGGCACACACGAAATAACCCAGCTTTTGTGCAGGAAACATCACATTAAGGCGGACATGGATTGATTGTCTGGGCAGGCATAAGTATCGGTGGACGTACGGACCTGTTCGTCATCCAAAACGGCAGTTTGGCGGCCCAAAGATATAGAGACGCGATTCTCAGACCTATTGCCGTACCGTATGTTGATTCGTTCCTTTTCATGGACGATAACGCTCGACCTCATAGAGCTCGGCTAGTGGACAACATTCTTCAAGAGAAGGGAATCGAGCTTATGGAGTGGCCAGCATGCTCTCCTGATTATCATCCAATTGAGCATTCCTGGGATGCACTTGTCAAAACGCATTGCAGCTTGGCCGGCAACTCCATTGACTCTTCGTGAACTGGATACTGCTCTGTCATTGAGGAGAGGCGAATATCTCTTCAAACCTTCTCGATAGTCTTATCAATCCATGCCGAACGGGTATGCAGCGGTCTTAGCCGTTCGAGGGGGACCACTCACCCTACTGGAGGTCAGTTCCGGACTTCAAAAAGTAATGAAGTATTTGAGTAGTGTATTGGAACTTTTGAGTAGTGTATTGGAACTATTCTGTGAATCTCCTGCGATCAGAATGTTCCGGTTTTAGCTGGAGTAAGTAATACATATGAGGATTGTGCCGAAAGTAATGCCAAAGGGGCATACCTTTTTCTTAACTTACAGAAGTCGTTCAAATTGCACATGCTGGTAGAGTCACTCTTTCTCTATACAAAGGTCTCCATCACAAACGATGCATTTGCGCCATCGTTGAACCCAACTCTCAAATCCTCTTTGAAAAAATTTAGGTGTGGACTGTTGTACACACTTCTTCACAGCCACTTTCACCTAGTCTGTGTCATCAAATCGTTGCCGCCGGAGACTATCCTTCATAGAACCAAACAGGTGGAAGTCGGAGGGTGCCAGATCTGGGCTGTACGGTGGATGGGGGACCACCAACCAGACTAACTTACTGATCGCCTGATTTGTTTTGCCAAAGATGTGTGTGGTCTCGCATTACCATGGTGAATGTGGATCCTTTTCAGATTCTTAGTCGGTTTCTTCCCCCTTGTGGCTTATCTGAGCTTCTTGAGGGTCTCAAGTACCGCTCGCAGGTCACGGTACGGCATCGTCCTAGAAATTCAAGAAGAGCGACACCCCTGTCATCCCAAAAAACAGTTACCATGACTTTCTGTGCTGATCGCTTGCTCTTGAGGCGTTGGTGAAGAGATGTGACGCCATTCAATGGATTTATTCTTCACTTCTGGATCGTAAAGATACGCCCACTTTTGATCTCCTGTCACGAGATCAATAAAACGTGTCTTCGTTAGCTTCAAACGCTTCCAGCGTATCAGAGCAGACTTCCACACTTCTCTCCTTCAAAGCGGGTGTCAACTGCCGAGGGACCCTCTTTGCACACACGTGCCGATGCCCTAAGTCTTCCAACGTCTTCTGTATGGCGTTGTGACCACAGTCCAATTGTGCAAGAAGCTCACGGATTGTGACTGGTCTCTCAGCGCGAATCAATTCATCCACTCGCTGACGATTCGTGTCAGTGGTCGCAGATGATGGTCTCCCACTGCGTGGTTTGTCTTCGATGCTGATTTCCCCCTTCCTTAAATTTCTTCATCCATCTGTGCACATTGCTCTTGTCAATGTTGTAGCTCCGTAAACATTCTGTTGCCTTCTGTGGATGTTGGACAGCCTGCACCCTTCCTTCGTCAAGAACTCAATGACGGCACGTTGATTCTGCTTGGAATCCATTATTTATCTGCAATGAAGAAGAAGGGTTACTATCTAGGAAGAGTTACTCTACCAACATGGGCAATTTGAACGACCTTTGCCAGTTAATAAAAAAGTCATGCCCACTTTTGCATTACTTTCGGAGCAACTCTCGTAGAATAAGCCTTTGTTCTGACGAATTTAAGGCATAATCACATAATTTTTCTTCGTCTGTTGCATTGCGCTAAAAAATCGAAAAGTTCTTACCCTGTAAAATAACCGAATTTTCAGAACTGAGATTCTAACACAGCAAGTTTTGGAAGGGAAAAAAATACTATACACACACTCTTTAAGAGTTCTTTTTTTTTCTCTTTGCATGTTGTCATCAGCATACCCAGAATGCATAAAAACAATCGTTATTTTCCTAATTCTTTGCGTGTTGCTTTTGTATTTATTCGGAATAGAACCGAGACCCATTATACTGCAGTGCGAAGGTATCGTTTTCACTAGGACACGAAATATTCCCCTTCTTGCGTGAATCATTTATCCGAGCACGAACTTCAATGCTACTATGTGTTTAGGTTATAAGAAAGGTGAGGGGGAAACGGAGCCGGCAAAAAATCCTCTCATCGAGTCACAAAGCCACGGGCGATCACGCGAATGCCGAGATCGATAATAACCTCTTAATGAATCCAAATGAGTCGGGGGAAATTCGTCTTTGCTAAGGTCCATTTAGCTGAAAGAGTTCGTGCACAAAATCTCACGAGCTACCTGTGCTCAGCGCCGTATTACTGACTTTATAAAGCAATTATCTCTTTTGCGGCGCAATCGCTCCCTAGTGGTCGCTAAAGTTTTTTTTTTAAATACTCTAGCTTTTAACAAAAAAACTCGGGTTCTTTAAAAATATTTGGTCTTTTAACTGATTATTTTTAAATAGTTTACGCAAAGGTTTTAATCGATATATTAGTTCATTTAATTTTTATTTACGCATTCTAACCGTAGGTTGAACAAGCATAGATGCTCAAGCTTTGTCTTTCCGCACGATAACTCGCGTAAAAATGGTTCCATTACGACGAAAATTTAGCATGTGGTAGGGGACAATCTCGAGACGAACCCTATTGAAAATGGACAAAATGGGGTGAAAGGTCAGGACATAGGAGAAGGATCCATTCCATCACCCTTGTGCGTCATAACTTACGTAAAAATGCTTCGACTGCGACAAAACTATATCATGTTGTTTCGGAGGTACATTAAACCGGTTCTGTTGAATATCATCGAAATGGGGTCAAAGGTCAGGGCACAGGAGTGAGATTTATTCCACAGCCATTATCCTTATAACTTGATTAAAAATGCTTCAATTGCGATAAAACTTTAGTATGTTGTCCCGGAGGTATACTGAACCAATTCTGTTTGATATAATCGAAATGGGGTCAAAGGTCAGATCACAGGAGCGGGATTCATTCCATCGCCCTTACGCGTCATAACTTATGTAAAAATGCTTTAATTGCGACAACACTTTAGTATGTTGTTACGAAGGTATACTGAGCTAACTGTGTTTAACATCGTCGAAATGGGGTCAAAGGTCAGGGCACAGGAGTGAGATTTATTCCACAGCCATAATCCTCATAACTTGAGTAATAACTTGAGTAATGATTTCTGGTATGTTGGAAAGCGTATCATAATCAATGCATTGCATGATTTTACTAACTTGTTTAAACAAAGAAGAAGTTTTTCCAATTCTCGAACCGTTAGTGACGTCAGGTTTTCCGGCAGAACTGCAGGGTTTCATCACCAAATGATTACAACTAGACATTGATCTTATTTGGGGGTTTAACGACCACCGTGAGCAACTCAATGAGCTACAAGCAGTCGTCCGTCCCTAATTTAGGGCCACTGGGTGCAGGGAACGGAGAAAGCCAGTGCCGTACGACAAACACAACATCCATGCATCACCGGGTTTCGAACCCGAACCCATTTCCGTCTAGTGGAGCACGAACTTCAGAGCTGCTGTCTTAAGGTTATATGAATGATTTGCCATCTTGAACGTACAACCCTATTCAACCTTCGAGTTTCTGTTTTGTTATGTAAAAACCGCTACTTCTTCGTTAAACATTTTATCACTGAACGGCACATTAATTCCCCGAACAGCCTGTACATTATAGTAACGCTGACAGTAAGTCAGAGCGAAGTGAATGACGACTATGAATGTGAGTAGAAGAGTGCAGAGAGTTGATACAGAGAGTTGATACAGAGAAAGAGATTGAAACCTGTAGATATATTTATGTGAATCGGCGAATGCGTATTGTTGTCAATGATTGAGCTCTATGTTGATACCACCGATATATTGTGTTAGTGGATTATACACAGTCAAGTCACGTTATTGTGACCACCTCCTGCTTTTGACGTCAACAGCGCGTAGCCAATGAAAGAAGGCACGTGTCGTGAGTTGGCTTGGGGTGTGTTGTAGGCATTCTGAAAACATATCACTCGTTGCTGTCATGGATAAAAGGTGCGATTTATCAGATTTGCAAAAAGGCATGATTATCTGCTTTCGGGCCAAGGGTGGCAGTATTTCTGAGACAGCGCAGTTTGTGAACTGTTCGCTTTCTGCTGTGGTTAAAGTGTATCGTGATTGGAGAAATGGCACCGTTGCGAATAAGCGACGTGGAAACTGCGGAGCACCACGTGTCATTGATGTGAGAGGTGTACGTCGACTGCGAAGGTGCGTGAGGGCCGATCGACACGTTACAGTGGAGCAACTGGCCGAATGAACCAGTGGGCTACCAAAAGTGTCTAATACAACAGTTCAGCGAACCTTGTTGTGTATGGGGCTCCGATGCTGACAGATGGTCACTGCACCTATACTAACGAAGATGCATTGGTGAAAAAGGCTTACATTTGCACGGCAGTGTCGAAATTGGACCTCCGCTGATTGGCAAAGGATTGCCTTCTCCGATGAGTCACGTTTTCTGCTTCATCGAGCGGATGGACGTTGGTGTATAAGGCGAGAAACATCGGAGAACAAACACTCTTCAACCATTGCTGGAAGAACACGAGCTTGTGGGGGCAGCGTTATGGTTTGGGGAATGTTTTCGTGGCTTTGTCGGGGTCAACTCATACCTGTGGAATGCACTAGGGACCGAATTGGCCATGAATCAATCCTTGCAGACCGCGTACACCCATGCATGCTGATTATCTTCCCTTGGGCGGATGGGATCTTCCAGCATGACAATGCGACGTGTCACACAGCTAGAAATGTCCGAGAATCGTTGGAAGAGCACGATGAAGACTTCAAAGTACTTCTCTCGCCCCCAAATTCCCCAGACTTGAACCCAATTAAGCATCTGTGAGACGACCTCGATCGTGTTGTTCGCTCTACGGATCCTCCACTACGCACCCTCTAGCAGCTGCCAGATGCACTGTAGTCAGCCTAGCTCCATATTCCTGTGAACACGTTCCAGCACCTTATTGAGTCACTCCCAGCCCGTCTAGCTGCTGTCCGCGCTGCACACGGTGGTTAATCTAGATATTAGCTGGTGGTCACAATAATGTGACTCGACCGTGTATAATGACCACCGTGAACAACTCGATGGGCTATAAGTATTCGCCCGTTCCTAATTTAGGGCCACTGGTTCCAGGGAAGGGAGACAGCAAGTGCCGTAAGAAAAACAACATCCATGTATCACACGGATTCGAAACCAGACACATCTCGAACGAATGGCCAGATACCAAGCATCACTGTCACATTTGAACATGAGAAAGTACAACTAACCGTGACAAAAGATATTTTTGCAATAGGTCGACATCAACTGTCAGTTCCACTACATTCTACACTATCTACCAACAAGTAATTGGACACCTGTGATAGCCAACGAAAACGAATTTATTCACCTTCAATAGTTGGTGGAGCCTCCACGAGCGGCGATTACAGCTGCGACCCTCCGGGGCATACTCTCAACCAGGCGTTGTACGACGGCTAGCGGTATTTTCTTCCACTCGGCTTGGAGAAGACAGGTCAGTTCCTTCACCGATTTCGGAAGGTGGGGGCACCCCTTAAGTCGACGCTCCAACTCGTCCCAGAGGTGCTCGATAGGGTTAAGGTCCGGGCTCTGCGCAGGCCAGTCCATTCGATTAACATCATTGTCACCATACCAAGCCATGGTGGACCTCGCAACATGACAGTTGGCATTGTCATCTTGAAAGTAACATGGGTCCACCCCGTAAAACTGCCATAACGTAGGAAGCGCATGGTCATCCAAAATGGTGCAGTAAGTCTCGGCGTTAAGTCTACCAGGAATTGCGACCAAGGGTCCCGTGCCATACCAGGAGAAACACCCCCATAGCATAATTCCACCGCCGCCGAACTTCACAGTTGGCAGAATACATTCCGGCAGGAGGCGTTCTCCAGGCAGACGCCAAACCCAGACCCTGCCATCCGAACGGTAAAGAGTGAACCTTGATTCGTCACTCCAGAGAACCTGTTTCCACTGTTCAACGGTCCACTGTCGACGTTCTTTGCACCACGATAGCCGAGCAGCGCTATTGGACTTGGTGATCAAAGGCTTGTGGACGGCAGCACGTCCATGATAACCGAGAAAATGGGCTTCCTTACGGATGGTATTCATCAAAAAAACACTCCCGAATGCCTGTTGAAACTCCTCGCGGATGTGGCCCATCGATTTGGTGCGGGTCTTCCGAATTTCTCTGGCCAGCACCCGTCGGTCTCTAACTCCCAGTTTTGTGGGTCTGCCGGGTCGGGGCACATTCCGACAGTCACCTCTTATCTTCCACTTGCCAATCACGTAGGCCACTGTCGATTTTGGGTACTTCAACTCGCTGGATATGTCACGTATGGATCGGCCATTTCGGTGATACCCGACGATTACACCTTTCTCGAAATCAGAGAGCTCCAAACTGCGTGGCATCTTGCATGCGACTGGTTGCGTTGTTGTTTCCCACACGATATTTAACGGCAGCGGCCGTGACGTGTATCAGGACCGCAGATATCGTCGATTGCAGGGGTGTCCAATTACTTATTGGTAGATAGTGTATAACCCGGTACTCCTTCATAGTTTCAACACAGATGAAGTACTTTCCTCAGTAGAAACTTACGAGAACATCGTTCAGCTCATGGTAAAAAGCTCTCACGTTTCTTCTATTCTGAAGCCAGTTTTTCGGAAGATTAGTGTAGCAGATTTCTTTGGCTGGTCTGCTACTGCGAAAAACTGTCACATATATTGTGCAAGACATATGTAAATTTCTTATTACATGTTGTTTTTTTCGTTTCATACTCACAAGTAAAGCTATTTTATATGTGTCTATAACAGAATATATTTCATGCATAAAAATATATTAATTAATGCTTGAGGGAAAACGAGTCATTTACTTATAAATACGTCAGTTAGGAATTCGGTAATTGTTAGATGGATTATTTTTAGATATTTTTTTTTAGTTCGTCTCCGAGCTCCCACAACCTGTCCTTTCTCAAAGTCCGATAAATCCTTCCGTTTACACCTCACGCTCCGAATTTTACTACCTACTGCTCTACTCCTACCTTAAAACTATATTTATACTCCGTCGGTCGACAAATTTCGCTCTCCCGGAAATCACGTGGTCAAAGGGTCGCAACCACTTTTGATAGGGGTGATCATGATTCAGTGATCACTCAGTGTATATTATACCATTGTCGAAAGGACAGGTGAAGGCTTAATACATTGTGTATTTCCCACGGCACAGAAATGCTTAGTAGTAGCGTTTTTTGTTGTCGGGATTCAATTAAATCCCATTAAACTGCATTCACCTTGTAATGAAATACGCTCAGTCTCTCCTGAATGCAGTGTAATGCATACCTTGACCAGCTTAAAATACTGGACTACGACGATTTCGACATGGGAACACTCATCGTCAAAAAAATCCTGGAAATGATGTCACAATAATCCAGTTTCACTCCAAAAGAAAAGGTTTGTTTGGGGATTAAACGACCACCGTGAGGGGCAATCAGCAGTCGTCCGTCCCTATGCAACTGGTCCCAGGGAAAGGAGAGAACCAGTGCCGTAAGTCTAAGCGATGGCTTCTGACCATTCGTCCGAGATGGGTCCGGGTTCGAATCCCGTGAGGCATGGATATTGGGTTTGTCTTACGGGACTGGCTCTCTCCCTTCCCTGAAACCAGTGATCCAAAATTAGGGACGAGCGACTGCTTAAAGCCCATTGAGTTGCTCACGGTGGTCGTTAAACCTCCAATAAAAAAAGACCCATCTCGGAATAATAGTCAGAAGCCAGCGCTTAGACCACTGCGCCACCTGGGCGGCTAAAAGTAAAGGTAGAAAGGCTTTTGAGTTGTTGTTTTTTATTGGAGGTTTAATGACCACCGTGAGCAACTCAATGGGCTAGAAGCAGTCGCCTGTACCTAATTTAGGGCCACTGACTCCAGGGAAGGGAGAGATCCAGTGCCGTAAGACAAACACAACATCCATGCCTCACCGGAATTCGCACCCGGACCCATCTCGGACGAATAAACAGTAGCCATCGCTTATATCACTGCGCCACCAAGGGCGGCTAAAAGTAAAGGTAAAAATGCTTTTGAGTTCAATTCGTAGAAATGTTACTGCTTGAAAGAAAAAAATTAACCACTTCAATTGATTAATTTCACTTTGTGGGAAAAAGCTTTTCCTCTCCCCTCCTCGTAAAAAGATAGGACAGAAGAAAGAAAATAGCAGAAATTCACCCAGAACTTGATCCATTTCCGTCAGACAAAGTTATTCCCTTAAATACAAGAATTGAAAAACTTTTATTACGAATTATCAGAAATTTTTGAGTTCAATTACCGATACTTTTATGTTTTAGACCTACCTACTTTCGGCATGAGCGAATTTTGTTGTAAAGTTGCACACAGTACGCTTCCAACTAAAAAAAAAAAAAAAAAAAAAAAAGAATGTTTAGCTTATTGCTTATCCTTGTATGTCTAGCATCTGTAGCCCTAACACCATAAACCTTTTAACATTTTAGACTTCTAGGAACGGGAGCTTTGTGATAAGAAATAAAGACCACATTTTTTTCTACTTGGGTTCCAAAATCTGTGGAAGAGAGGAAATCCGAAAATCCCGTCAACCCAAACATCGTCGTCCCTGATTTAGTGGAAACATCTTGTTGCAGGTTTTTTTGGGGGGAATCTCATTCTCATCTCCAACAAAAGAAGTGACTGAAGACATTCTCACAAGCCGACAGTTGGAAGCAAGAAAAGAAAACAAGAGCAAGAAATAGGGCCTACGCAGCCAGCGCACTCAGGAAATGATGGGGAAGAGTCTGGCAGAAACACGTCGGTCACCTCCGCCTCTTTCATCTGATAATCCTGTTCCCGGTGGTAGTCGCCATGGTTACCGAGAATGGAGATTCGGTATTTCAAAGAAACGAGATGGACCTTGAAGGAATGACACCCCAGACCGCTCCAAATACTCTGTTGGTGAGTTTGCCTCGCAGGAAGTTTGAGCTAATATAGTGTATAATTATCTGCTTTCAAAACAACAGATGATTTCTTAGGGTACCATATGTCGGGCATTACCCAAGTCCAAATAACACTGTAAAACACGATCAGTGCATGCTCAAAATGTAAGAAGGAAACAGAACGGTACTGCAGTGTAGTCGGCGAAAGCGGCCATAAAAGGTCATTTACCATTTCACTGCATGCATTGTAACGTATATTCTATGTTAACTTTCCTTTTGAGTTTCTTTTTCTATGTAAATTTGAGTGTGTTCTCTTAGACATTTTCAAACCTTTACGTTATGTCTTTTCCCTCAAACGAGAATGACGTTGGCAACACATTGAGGTCGGAACAAGTGACTTGTGTGTGGCCGAATAAGAACGATAGATAAAAAGGCAATGCAGAGATTGCTTTGTGTGTTGAGATGTTAGATCGTTACCGAGTTTTGACTGTAAACTTCTTGACTAAAATATGTGAAGTGCTGTGTTTTGGATTTCGTCTAATGTTGCTGGACCAATCAAAAGTTGCCGTAAGTTGGACTTGTGTATATGTTTCGCCTGGCCTTTGTAAAAGCCTTACTTTAACATGAGCTATCCGACACAAGTAGTTGCATCGCATTTACCCTTAGTTTAACATCTATTTAACCGGAAATCTTACATAGCGTGAAAAGGGTTACGTTATAGCATCTCTTTTTTGGCAGAGGATTGCCTTCAAATATTCGGATACAATCAACACATCTTTTAACCTAAAATTAGGTTCTGCATTGTAAAAGGACGTAATGATTAAACATTTGCTGGCACATACAGGGTGATTCATAAAGAAGCACTTTCCAGATGCTGTAAAACAGTAACAGTTGAAGACACGGACCACAACTGCAAACCGTTAGGTAGATGTATTCATAAAGTTTCTGTCCTACTACTGAGGGAAGTGACGTAGGCGATAGCGCGCGTGACACGTGACTAGTCAGTCAAAATGGCAGCGTCTGCAATGGAGAAGGCGTTTTGTGTTCTTGAATTGAGCAAAACTGAATCTGTAACTGTTGTGCGACGGCATTTTCGATCACGATTCGGAAAAGAACCTCCAACCAGAAAATCTCTTTACGATTGGCATAAAAAATTTGAAACTACAGGCTGTTTGTGCAAACTTAAAAGTCCTGGACAACCGCGTGTATCGGAAGAAGTCGTCGATAGTGTTTGCACCGCCATTCAACGAAGTCCGGGAAAATCAACACGGAGGGTGAGTCGTGAAGTGCAGATTTCACAGCCCACTATCTGGAGAATTTTGAGAAAGAAGCTGAAAATGATTCCATACAAGATGATCACTGAAAATGATCACAGCCACTATCACTGCACTTGATTCAGATATCTTACCTCGCGTTTGGGCGGAAATGGATTACCGGCTCGATGTGTGTCGTGTGACTAAGGGTGCACACATAGAACATCTGTGACTGTCTCTAAAAAAAAACTTGAAACATTCTCCTACAATTCTGTTACAGGTAACATAAAATATTTTACATTGTTCTTGTTTCATAGTGCGTTGAAACTTAGTACTTCTTTACGAATCACCCAGTACACTGCTCGACATAGAAAATGCCACACCAGGAAGTATTTCTCGGAGCGCCACACAAATGGGGGATACGTGTCGACAGTTGCAGTGGCGTGCCCAAGAAATGGGTGTTAACTCCACCCACACCCACACCCCAAATTGGAACCTTTCGATATTTCAAAAACGCGATTTTAAAAGGCAAACTTTTGTAGTGTTTCAAATTGTTTTTATGTTTCATGGCAATAATTGAACGTGTTTTCTCCATAAGGACGAAGAAACGGCATGGAGCCAAGGGCCAGAATGTCCCATTGCAATGAAAAGCCAATATATGGGTATACTAAAAGTTTCTGCGGCGACGAGGCAATCCCAAATTTGAGTTCCACAACTTATTTCATATTACCGTAAAGCACGCTAAAAAGCAAGGAGTTTCGATTAACACTTTAAGCGGCCGATGGTTTTGTTGTTGTTGCTGCTGGGAGTTTATCAACCACCAGGAGCAACTCGATGTGGCTTATAAACAATCTCCCGTCCCTAATTTAGGGACCCTTGTTCCAGGGAAGGGAGAGATCTAGTGCCGTAAGATAAGCACAACATTCATGTCTCACAGGGGTTCGAACCCGGACCTATCCCGGCTGATTAGTCAGAAGCCAGAGCTTAGACTACTATGCCACCGGGGCGGTTTATTAACCACCAGGAGCAACTCGATGTGGCTTATAAGCAGTCACCCGTC
The DNA here is from genome assembly GCA_039090855.1 of Macrothele yani. Lineage (NCBI taxonomy): Eukaryota > Metazoa > Arthropoda > Arachnida > Araneae > Macrothelidae > Macrothele > Macrothele yani. The sequence continues at coordinate 126,983,018 of CM076996.1, forward strand.
CCTAATTTAGGGACACTTGTTCCAGGGAAGGGAGAGATCCAGTGCCGTAAGATAATCACAACATTCATGCCTCACAGGGGTTCCAACTCGGACCTATCCCGGCTGATTAGTCAGAAGCCAGAGCTTAGACTACTATGCCGCCTGGGCGGTTTATCAACCACCAGGAGCAACTCGATGTGGCTTATAAGCAGTCGACCGTCCCTAATTTAGGGACACTTGTTCCAGGGAAGGGAGAGATCCAGTACCGTAAGATAATCACAACATTCATGCCTCACAGGGGTTCCAACTCGGACCTATCCCGGCTGATTAGTCAGAAACCAGAGCTTAGACTACTATGCCGCCTGGGCGGTTTATCAACCACCAGGAGCAACTCGATGTGGCTTATAAGCAGTCGACCGTCCCTAATTTAGGGACACTTGTTCCAGGGAAGGGAGAGATCCAGTGTCGTAAGATAAGCACAACATTCGTGCCTCACAGGGGTTCGAACCAGGACATATCCCGGCTGATTAGTTAGAAGCCAGAGCTTAGACTACTATGCCACCGGGGCGGTTTATATTTTCTTTCTGACTGATGGCATGACGGTGAAGGGCTAGTCCCCTTGACCCGGACATCATGCAAAGTTGGGCAAAATCGTAAGTGAATTAATTGGTAATGCATTACAGCGTAATGGTAATGGGAACAAAGACTTAGCGTTACCATTGCATGGTAATGGTGAACTGGTTATTAGAATTACATTACATGGTAATTGTAATGACATGTAGGAGTTACCCATTATAATCGTAATGGTTAATGGCTAACTATATGGTGTCAATTAACCAATAACTTATGGGTAACAATACAACGTGAATAAACCAGCAACCAGTACACCCTTACACGTTGTGTAGGTTATTTGACAATTGTTCCACCCCCACCCCCACCCCGGACCTCAATTCCTCTTCTTATCTTTCCTGGTTACACCAAGCATGAATCTCTTCAGGCTCCTTTCAGCTGTCTACAGTTTTTGTACGTCTTTTTTAGTTAAGGTCCACGTCTATGCTCCATACCTAAGAATTGAAGGGATACATTGATTTAACACTTTTCTTTTAATGCATAATGGCATATTGCTCTTTAAAATTGTACTGTTTCTTCCAAAAGCTCTCCAACCAAGTTTTATACGAAGATTAATTTCTCCATCGATGCATTAAAAGAACGGCTTGATAAGTGTTGTTCAGGACAAATGTAGGTATCTGTTATCTCTACTCTCTTCCGTCAATCGATAAAGCTTCATTTCTGGTAAAAACATTGTACATCAGTTTTGTTTTCTGAAAGTTCATTTTTAATCCCACTTCTTTACTCTTCCGCAAGTTCCTGGATCATACTCTGCAGCTCTGAAAGGGTAATTGCAAAAATTACTACATCATCAGCAAAATGAAGGTGAGTTAAATAGTCTCCATTAATCTTTATCCCTTTGTTTTTCCAGTTCAGTGACTGAAAGACATTTTGCAATGTAGCATTAAAGAGCTTGGGAGATATGGTGTCGTCTTGTCTCACTCTCTTTCCAATTTTTATTGGTGCTGTATCCTCAAATAGCCAAACCTTTGCACTTGCATTTTCATAGATGTTATTAATAATGCTAATGTATGCGTGGGGAAGTATGATAACTTCGTTTTGCTTTTGCACTATTTTTTAGTGCGAAGCATAGATATTTATACGTTCCTGATCGTCAGTTACAGTGGCATTCCCAAGAGGGGTGTTAAACCAGCGCCCCCAATAAAAAAAATTTGGAACTTTTCGATAGTTCAAAAATATATTGTCAGTAAATGCACTTATTACACAAATATATTAAGTAAATGCACTAATTACACAAATGTATTAAGTAAATGCACTCATTTTAAAATATATTGTCAGCAAATGCACTCGAAACACATTTAATTGCATAAAAAAAACTTCCGAATTTCTAAACCTGAATACAAAATGAAAGGAGTCAACAAAGACTTTCTTTCCTCCTTTTTCTTTTCCTGTCTTATTTACTTTTAGATTTTTCGCGTAGAGTTGGCTGGGAAAGATAAAGACTGTGATGCATAGCACAGCGTCCATTTTTTAGCACGTCTTTTGTAAAAAAAGATCGTGCTGATGTTATCGATTTGTTCCTCCGTCCGTTCGTCCCTCCGTCTGTCCGTCCATCTGTGGACACCATATCTCTGCAACTATTAGTCTGATTTGGAAAATTCTTTTTGCATCGGAAAGCTTGAAATACTTTTATAGTCACTTTTTCATGTTACGCATAGATTTTCCGCTAGGGGGATTAAAGTCTCCACTGATATCTTACTACTTCTACAACTCCTATTTGAAAAAAATTTTCTTTCAGCGAATATAGCTCTTGATGGGAAATCTTTTGCATATAATTTCTAATTTTTAGTAAAAAATGGTTGGCCACCAGGGGGCGTAAGTGTTAATTGCTGCTTCTGATGTATTTGCCACAAAATCTGAGCTTCTAAAATCTCGATTGAAAACATTCGTTAGCAGACTGATGCCACTCATGTCGATAAACCTTTTCGAAATATTTCATTCGTAAAATATTGCATGGTTTCTCCGCCAGGGGCGTAGACGTATATCTTATTTTCGTTAATATCTCTTTTTCTAATGGTCTGATTTTAAAAATTCCTTCTTTACTGGATAGAGTTTCCGATGCGACATGCGTTTCATATAATTTCAAAATATTCAAGTAATTCATAGACTTTCCGCTAGGGGGCGTAAGGGTAAATTCCTTTTTCCCCGATATCTCTGCTTTTAAAACTCCGATTTGAAAAATTCTTTCTGCATCGGATACAGCTAGCCTGATGGGAAATTTTTTGCATATAATTTCTCATTTTTGGTAAAAAATGGTTTGTCCACCAGGGGGCGTAAGTCTTAATTTCCGCTTCTAATGTATTTGCAGCAAAATCGGAGCTCCTGAATACTCGACTGAAAAAATTATTTCTTGGACCGACCGCTTACATCGAGAAACCTTTTGAGAATACTTCCTTTTTTAAAATAATTCGTGGTGTCTCCGCCAGGGGGAATAGATGTATGTCTTATTTTTGTCAATATCTCTACTTCTAAGAGTCCGATTTGAAAAATTCCTTCTTTGTTGGATAGCGTTTCCTGTGCGAAATGTTTTTCACACAATTTCAAAATTTTCAAGTAACTCATAGACTTTCCACTAGAGGGCGTTAAGGTAAATTGCGTTTTCCCCGATATCTCTGCTTCTAAAACTCCGATTTGAAAAAGTCTTCCTGTATCGCATACATCTCCTGATGGGAAATGCTTTTTCATATAATTTCTAATATTTGGTAAAGAATGGTTTGGCCACCAGGGGGCATAAGTGTTAATTCCTGCTTCTGATGTATTTGCAGCAAATTCTGGGCTCCTGAAAACTCGACTGAAAAAATTATTTTCTGGACCCATACCACTCACATCGAAAAGCCTTTTGAGAACACTTTCTTCTTAAAATAATGCATTTTTCCCGCCAAGAGGCGTAGATTAATTTCTTATATTTGTCCGTAACTCTGCTTCTGAGATTTCGATTTGAAAAATGCTTTCTTTGTTGGAGAGCGTTTCCGCTGCTAAATGTTTCTCATATAAATTCATATTTTTCTTAACGCACAAGTCTGCCACCAGAGGGCGCAAGTTCACGTTTTCGTTTACCGCTATATCTGCGGAATTAAAAACCCGATTGAAAATCTTCTTTCTTCAGCCAGATACTACTGTTTTCCGTACCGGTTTCATTGATTTTGAATAGCTTTGATAAATTTAATTAGCAGCATAACGGATTCAAAAGACGTGCTCATTATACCCGAAAATTCGGTGTTATCTTTCTTGTGTTCTCTTTTATACGTAATTTTGGCTTAGTCCGGATATTTTACTGTAGTTTCTATTGCTTTTTTAACTCGGTTATACGGGATTCATCTGTACGCTTTTTGCGATTATACGTTAAATTCTGAATTTCAAATTATCAAAACTACACGGTCACTTGATTCTTTTATACGTATGTTACAAATCTGAGAAATCTGAGACAGCGTTTTTTTGTTCCTTTTCGTTCCAGCCAAAGCTTAACCTTGATCCCATCGGAATAGGATTATGCTGTTTACTTTCGGTTTGGATGGTTTCATCTTTCAACACACATATGCGTATTTAAAAATTGATAAACCTCTGGGAGGTAACTTTGTGGCTCCACCATCTCGTGGCCTAGTAGAATCGAATTCTAAATGTATCAATATTCAACATTCTGGTTTTTAATGAATGAACTTGGGATCCGCAGATGAAAGAAAGCTGTTAATTCATGAGTTCCATGTTGAAGCACTGGTCTCAGATTCTTAGTTGTGAGGATTTCACTTAAGGCAGTCTCTGAATGAGTGTTAGGGTTCATCTTCTGCGATAGATGGCGCAAGAAATCACTCCTTGGGCGTGGGTTTTACGTCTTGAGGGATGGTCCTAGAAGTTGGCGTCAGCGAATCGCTGCAGACCTCATCATATTCAGAATGAAAGCGGTCGCTCGTTGGCTCCACAATGAAAAGATAAAAAACGCGCTGTTACGTTTTAACCAATGACGTTATTTGGGGGAAGAGCTCAGTAAGTAGGCGGAGTTGCTATAGCTGAAATTCAGGGGTTCTCTGCTAATGTACACATTTTCTCTTCAAAAAATGAACGTACAGTAGGATTTAAGATGATTTGTGGAAGACAAGATTCCAATCTCACTTTTGGCCCCATTCAACGATTTCTATTTGGCGTAGATAATTGAAAAAATCAGACGGAAATGAGAGATTTCGTTTCTTCCAGACAGAAGCACAACTAACTAACTTATCCGCCATACTTTCGAGTAAGATAAATTGAATTTAAAAAAAAATTCTGACAAATTTTTCGGAATAATAACTATGGCATATATTAGCTAAGGGTCGTTTATATTTGTGCTCAAAATTTCAAACACTACAAAGTAATAGTCTTCCAGAAAATGTGTACAAAAGACTTTACATTGCAGATATAGGATAGAATTTCTCTTACACTCATTCAAAGACAGCCTTAATCTACGTTCAGGGTTTTTACAGACAGATACTGCAGTGGCGTGCCCAGAAATTTTCGGTGGGGGGGGGGACGAAATTTATTTTTTTATACAACTAAATGTATTAGTTGACTAAAATTAACTTTGTATTTATTATATGACGTCACCCACTGGAGGAATTACGTCCAGCCCAAAACCTAAGTTTTACTCTCGTATGACACATACAGTAAGTGTTATGTTTGTTCATCGATTCTGGCTCTTCCTCCTTCCTTGGGGTCAGTAACTCCAGATTATGGTTAGGAAGCATCTCCTGTATTTTGATGTTCTTAGTGGTCGTTACACGAATAAAAAATATCTTATTTGGAATCTCAAACAGAATAAATAACATTGATGCTCTCAGTGACGTGCCGCTAATTTCTTTTCGGGGAATGATACGAAATTTTTTTCCGGGGGTTACGAAATTTATTTTTTTCATACCGCTAAATGCATTATGAGTGCGTTTTTAAAATGTATGCAACATCCGCGCAAAAATATTAAAATTGTTATTGCTGTAAATTATTATTAATATTCTTATTACCTATTATTCTTATCACTACATAATGGTTGACCACTTATATTTTGCTATTTATCTGTGCAGAAAACAAGTTCGGAAACTTGACTGACTGGAATCCTGATAAGACCGATTTGTGTACGAGAAATTTATTTCCAAAGCACTAATAAAAAAGTCTAAAATTGGTACGCAAACTAAAATCCTGTAATAGTTATCTGTCTTTATACACAGTCGAGTCAGATTACTGTGACCACCTCCTACTTTTGACGTCAACAGCTCGTAGCCAATGAAAGAAGGCGCGTGTCGTCAGCTGGCTTGGAGGGTATATAAGGTGTGCTGTAGGCATTCTGAAAACATATCAGGCAGCGGGTAGCCTAGTGGGCAACGTTCGTGACTGCCACGGAAAGGACCTCAGGTTCGATCCCAGGCAGGTACGAACGCTCGATCCACTAAATATCCACCGTGCGTCGGATGGGCACGTTAAGCCGTCAGACCCCGGGTACTGGCCCCTCGGTAGTAAATAAGGGCGTCTTCCTCATCCTTTCTACTTCACTTCCGTGTCACTTTCCTATCGGGTACTCTAGCCCAAATCTCCTAGCTTCCTATTTCTAAGGGTTGTTTAAGATCTGGGGTCAGACACTCTATTCCTAAAATCCTCTACATATGATCATTTGATCGGAAAACATATCACTCGTTGCTGTCGTGGATAAAAGGAGCGATTTATCAGATTTGCAAAAAGGCATGATTATCGGGCCAAGGGTGGCAATATTTCTGAGACAGCGCAGTTTGTGAACTCTTCGCGTGCTGCTGTGGTTTAAATGTATCGTGATTGGAGAAATGGCACCATTGCAAATAAGCGACGTGGAAACTTCAGAGCACCACGTGCCACTGATGTGAGAGGTGAACGTCGGCTGCGAAGGTGCGTGAGGGCCGATCGACACACTACAGTGGAGCAATTCACTGGCCGAATGAACCAGTGAGCTTTTTTTTTTTTTTTTTTTTTTTGATTGGAGGTTTAACGACCACCGTGAGCAACTCAATGGGCTATAAGCAGTCGCCCGTCCCTAATTTAGGGTCACTGGTTCCAGGGAAGGGAGAGAGCCAGTGCCGTAAGACAAACACAACATCCATGCCTCACCGGGATTCGAACCCGGACCCCGTACGGACGAATGATCAAAGGCCAACGCCTTAGACCACTGCGCCACCGGGGCGGCGAACCAGTGAGCTACCGGAAGTTTGTCTAAAACGACAGTTCAGCGAACCCTGCTGCGTATGGGGCTCCGATGCGGACGGATGGTCACTACACCTATGCTAACGAAGGTGCATCGGGGCCGCCCCGGTGGCGCAGTGGTCTAAGGCGCTGGCCTCTGATCATTCACCCGTAAGGGGTCCGGGTTCGAATCCCGGTCCGGCATGGATGTTGTGTTTGTCTTACGGCACTGGCTCTCTCCCTTCCCTGGAACCTGTGACCCTAAATTAGGGACGGGCGACTGCTTATAGCCCATTGAGTTGCTCACGGTGGTCGTTAAACCTCCAATCAAAAAAAAAAAAAAAAAAAAGGTGCATCGGAAGAAAAGGATTACATTTGCACGGCATCAGGTGAAAGCATTCGTGCTAATAATAACTATATCACTAGGTGAAGCTGTCGAAGCACGATCTTGAAAAATCAGACGAAAAAACACAAGTGTATACCTCAACTCATAAAATACATCAAATTTATTCTACGTTAAAATATACACAGGTTAAAAGTCCTACGAGTACTTTCGGGTGGACCATACAACACCGTTCTTATGTCTCATTTGGCTTGTACTACTTGAAGATGAGTGGATGGTCCACCCGTAAGTACTTGTAAGACTTTTAACCTGTATATATTGTAACGTACAATAAATTTGATGTATTTTTATGAGTTGAGGTATACACTTGTGTTTTTTCGTCTGATTTTTCAAGATCGTGCTTCGACAGCTTTACCTGGTGATATAGTTATAATTTGCACGGCAGTATCGGAATTAGACCTCCGCTGATTGGTAAAGGATTGCCTTCTCCGATGAGTCACGTTTTCTACTTCATCGAACGGATGGACGTTGGCGTATAAGGCGAGAAACATCGGAGAACAAACGCTCTTTAACCATTGCTGGAAGAACACAAGCTTGCAGGGGCAGCATTATGGTCTAAGGAATGTTTCCGTGGCATTCCCTGGGTCCATTCATACCTGTGGAAGGCACTATGTACCGAATTCGTTATGATTGTCTTCCCTGGAGCGGATGGGATCTTCGAGCACGACAATGCGACGTGTCACACAGCTAGAAATGTGTGAGAGTAGTTGGAAGAGCAGGATGAAAACTTCTAAGTACTTCCCTGGCAGCCTAATTCCCCAGACTTAAACCCAATTGAGCATCTGTGGGACCACCTCGATCGTGTTGTTCGCTCTATGGATCCTCCACCACGCACCCTCTAGCAGCTGTCAGATGCAATGCAGTCAGCATGGCTCCACATACCTGTGAACACCTTCCAGCACCTTATTGAGTCACTCCCAGCCCGGCTAGCTGCTGTCCGCCCTGCACATGGCGGTTACTCTGGATATTAGCTGGTGGTCACAATAATGTGACTCGACCGGGTATTGCAGCACTGGTTTTGTGTTGATGTGATTCTTGGTACTTTAATCAAAACTCCTTCCTTTTCGACGTGCTTTAGGGTAATCTGAAACAAGTCATGGAACCACATTTGGCATTGCCTGTTAGCCACAGAAACTTTCAGTATACTCATGTATTAGATCTTGATTACAATGGGACATTCTGGTCCTTGGCTCCTTGCTGTTTCCTCGTTTTTATGGAGAAAACATGTTCAATTGTTGCCAAGAGACATAAAAACAATTGCAAATACTATCAAAACTTTGCCTTTTAAAAACACATTTTTGAAATATCGAAAGGTTCCAAATATTTTTGGAGTGGTTTAACCCCCTGGCAATTTTTTGGGAGCGGTGAACCTCCCCCCCCCCCCTTTGGTACTCCACTGACAGATAGAGTCGGCAAAAGAGAAGTATGATTTCCATAGGGCTTTAATGTATAGTAAATTGTACCTTTTTTTACTTCTTTCGCTGCCAATTCGACTTTAAAAAAAATCGTTATTTAGGAACATCTTATATCCTTTAAAACATGAATTTTACATTCGTATATAATATTTTGAAACTTCGTTTATACGTTTTTTACATTTATATCATACATTTTAAGGCCATCCCTTAGAAAAACGTATCACCGAGGTTTCACTGTATTTAGCATTTTGAAATTGCGTTTATACGTTTTTTACATTTATACATTTTAAGGCCATCCCCTAGTAAAACGTACAACAAAGGTTTCAATGTATTTTGAAAAAGAAAAAATATTTTAATACGTTTCTTGTAATCTGTAATGAATCCATAATCACTGGCGTTAATTTGAAGACGTAAAAGCCGCTCCGTTTGCGTAGTGGTCTAAGCGTTGGCATATGACCGTTCGCCCAAGTGGGTCCGGGTTCGAATTCTGGTGAGGCATGGATGTTGTCCGGGTTCGAATCCCGGTGAGGCATGGATGCTGTTCGGGTTCGAATCCCAGTGAGGCATGGATGTCGTCCGGGTTCGAATCCCGGTGAGGCATTGATGTTGTCTTACGACACTGGCTTTCTCCCTCCCCTGGAACCAGTGGTCCTAAACTAGGGACGGGCGACTGCTTATAGCAGATTGAGTCGCTCACGGTAGTCGTTAAACGCTCAACCGAAAAGAAATGTAAAAAGTACTTTTTCGATCACAGATTTTTATTAAAACCCAACTTCCTTTCAGTCTCATTTTTCCAAAGAGAACTTCTATTTGAGAAGCTTTTTAAAAGTTCGGAGTACGCATTCTATAGACATCACAGAAGGCGTTCGTATTTCACCGGTGCTTGAGTGTATATCTATCTATATATATATGTGTGTGTGTGTGCGTGTGTGTGTGCGTTCGTGTGTGTGTGTTTGTGGTCATGGAAGTCCTGCTCAGCCGCCTCAGCAAGAGGGGGAAGGCAATCAAAAGACTGAAATTCTGCTTGACCCAGAAACCGTCGATATCCTGGCACCTACAGGCCGTTTCCATGGCAACGATGTCCCACTTGTACTGGGAGAGCCATCTTCTGCGCTCACCCGACTGCTGATTGTTTTGTTCCTGTCTTCCTAAACGGTCGTTTGTTCTGCGGCATAACTTCTCTTTAAAGACACTTTGATCAGCCATTCTGTTCTTTTGTAGTTAACGCCACAGATGTTCTTGGGAGGCGTAGCCCAACTTTCTAATCGAGGCTCGAGTTCCCGAGAAATAGGGATGTGCTTGAAGGGTAGAGGCTAATCACGCGAGCCATTAGAACATTCCCTCCTATTATACTGACCTATATCGCCCGTTATTTGGATTTATAAATCTCGACTTTGAAGTTCCTAATAGATTGCAGAGTATCGGCGAGAGCGGTGTTAATGGGAAACTAATTAGGGTATAGGACATGTTTGCTTTTAAGGGCTGCGGTGAAATCCATCCTCCTAACTTGAAATATAAAATAACATAAAATTCTACAGAATTAATATTTTTTCTTGGACGGTGTATTAACTCATATTAAGCTTTTTGAGAACAATGACTGAACGGTTTCGACGCCATTTCGCTGCTCCGACGGCTTGAATTTCAAGTACCGAGTGAGACAGATAAAGACAATTGAGTTAAATTAAAAATACGAGCTGTGATCACAAAGTATCCAGACTGGTTGCGTAAGTTCGGAATCGCGCGACACGGCAGGAAGAGGTTTGGCACAGGTTGACCTTGGAACCTACTACGCATGTACCGTGAGTCACGTCTTCCTTCCTCACCCTTTTTTTCTTTAGAGTAGTGCTTTATTCTTACGTGTGTAAAGTTGTTCATCGCATTTGTCATGTCGGAAAAAATTGATCAACGAATTTGCATCAGATTTCGTCAAAAACTTGACGAAACTTGCAAAGACACATACTTAAAGTTACAGAAAGTCCATGGGGAGGATTTATTAGTCGCGCACAAGTTTATGAGCAGTATAAACGTTTTAAAGATAGTAGTGTTGTGGGAAGTACTACAGAGGTGAAAACATGTGTCAAGACGACAACTTTGCAGCGAGACATTCTGTCCCCGTAGCTCAGTTGGGAGTGCGACTTACTCTGGAGTGAGAGGACACGGACAAACTTGTGTTTTCCCATTGGCACCCGATTGTGGAAATTGTATCCACTGGCCGTTGGGTTCTTCGAAAAATGTGTGATGTTTGTTCCACACATTGTTTGGAATTAATGAAAAATTCCTACTTCGCTTCAAAGACCAAAGGCAATTAAGAGGGAGATGATGTGACGTACTACAGAGGTGAAAACATGTGTCAAGACGACAAATCTTCAGCGAAACATTCTGTCCGCGTAGCTCAGTTGGGAGAGCGACTTACTCCGGAGTGAGGGGACACTGATTCTATGGCCGTCGCGGACAAACTTGTGTTTTCACAGTTGAGAGTGATGAACTGTCTGTGAGGTCCGCAACGAGCAAAATTGAAGACAATGTTGCACAGCTGTGCGGGAAAATCCCCGAATCACTATTCGTGAGTTATCTGAAGACTTCAACATTAGTTTCGGTTCAGTTCAGTTTATTCTTACGGATGATTTGGGTATGAGACATGTGTCAACCAAATTTGTGCCAATACTGCTGTCAGCTAAGCAAAAATAGGCCTGTATTTCAGCTGGTAGTGACCAGCTTGAGTGCTTCGAAAACGAGTAAAACTATCATAACTGGTGATGGCGCAGTGGTCTAAGCGATGGCCACTGATCGTTCGTCCGCAAGGGGTCCGGGTTCGAATCCCATTGAGGCATGGATATTGTGTTTGTCTTACGGCACTGGCTCTCTCCCTTCCCTGGAGCCAGTGACCCAAAATTAGAGACGGGCGACTACTTATAGCCCATTGAGTTGCTCACGGTGGTCGTTAAACCTGCAATCAAAAAAAAAGTGTGGGTTTATGTATATGACCACGAAACTAAAGCCAAGTCTTCACAGTGAAAGACCACAAACCCTCCCAGACTCAAAAAAGCACGACAGAGCCGCCGCAGCAATGTCAATACGGCGCTGACTTTTTTTGTTGTTTTTTTTAATCAACGAGGAATACTACTGTCAAGTTTTGTGGAATTTGAGAGACGCAGTTCGTAACAAAAGGCCTGCATTGCCTGAGAGTGGCGAGTGGCAACTCCACAATGACAAGGCACCTGCCCATGCATCGCAACAGCCGCCTCTTGCTAAACACCGCATTGCACAAGTCCGACAGCCACTCTATTCGCATGATCTAGGTCCCTGCGGCTTTTTTCTTCTTCCATAAAATCAACAAGTTAGTAAAAATTATGCAATGCGTTGATTATGATACGCTTTCCAACATACCAGAAATCATTGCTCAAGTTATGAGGTTAATGGCTGTGGAATAAATCTCGCTCCTGTGCCCTGACCTTTGACCCCATTCCGATGATATTAAACAGAATTGGTTGAGTATACCTGCGGAACAACATGATAAAGTTTTGTCGCAATAGAAGCATTTTTACGTAAGTTATGACGTATAAGGGCGATGGAATGGATCCCGATCCTATGTCCTGACCTTTGACACCATTTCGCCTATTTTCAATATGGTTTGTCCCCAGTTGTCCCCCACCACATACTAAAATTTCATCGAAATCGAACCATTTTTACGCGAGTTATCGTGCTGACGGACGAACAGACGGACAGACGAACAAAGCTGCAGCATATGTGCTTCTTCAACCTACGGTTGGAAAGCGTAAAAACCACTTGAAAGGAAAAAGATTTTAAGATTCTGAGGAAATACAACAGATGCGGCGAATCAACTGTTCGCTATTTCAGAAGATGATTTCAAAAAATGTTTCGAGCAGTGGAAACAGCGCTAGCCCAAGTATGTAGCTTCGGAAGGGGATTATTGGATTACTTCGAAGGCGATTAAGTTTCAAATCTATAAGTCTTAAACCTATTAGTACGTTTTTTGTAAAAAAGAAGATCGTGCTTATGTTATCGGTTTGTCCGTTCGTCCGTCTGTGGACACCATATCTCTGGAACTATTAGTCCGATTTGAAAAATTCTTTTTGCATTGGGAAGCTTGAAATATGCGAATGATGATCCTTTATTTCGTCTTTTTTTTTTTTTTTTACGACGCACAATTTTGCCGCTAGAGGGTGTAAATGCAGATGATATCGACTTCAAAATACGTTTTATTCCATACATTTGCTTCTAAACATACGATTGAAAAAATTATTTCACCTTTCGATTCCATTTGTGTCGAAGAATCTTTTAGATATAGTCACTTTTTCAAGTTACGCATAGATTTTCCCTAGGGGCATAAAAGTAAATTGCGGTTCCACCGATATCTCTACTTCTACAACTCCGATTTGAAAAATGTTTTCTTTAGGAAATATAGCTCCTGATGGGTAGTCTTTTGCATATAATTTCTAATTTTTGGTAAAGAATGGTTTGGCCACCAGGGGGCGTAAGTTTTAATTGTTGCTTCTGATGCATATGCCACAAAAACTGAGCTTCTAAAATCTCGATTGAAAAAATCGTTCGCTGACTGATGCCACTCACGTCGATAAGCAATATTCGGAATATTTTCTTCTTAAAACATTGCATGGTTTCTCCGCCAGGGGGCGTAGACGTATGTCTTATTTTTATAAATATCTGTTCTTCTGATGAACCGATTTGAAAAATTATTTCTTTGTTGGAGAGCGTTTTTGCTGCGAAATGTTTCTCATATAATTTCCAATTTTTCTTAACGCACAAGTTTGCAACCACAGGGCGTAACTTCACGATTCTGTTTACAACAATATCTGCGGATTGAAAAACTTCTTTCTTCGGCCAGATAGCATTGTTTTCCATACCGGTTCCGTTGACTTTGAATAGCTTTGATAAATTTAATTCGCGTCAGAACGGATTCAAAAGACGTGCTCATTACACCCGAAAATTCGGTGTCATCTTTCTTGTTTTTCAATAAATCCAGGCTGAATACTTTCTCATCACACCTTGTAGATGACTCGACCAAACAGAGGAGTCATTGGGTATTCCTGTGCCCCCATCTTTTTTTCTTTTTTTTTTTTTTTTTTTTTTTTTTTGAGCGGGGAAGAGTTTACGACCGCCTTGAGTAATTTTAAGGGTATAACCATTATTTATGGTATAACCCTTAGCTGTCTCCTGTCCCTAATTCACTGATTCAGGGGATTAGGAGATCCATTGCCGGAAGGCGGGAGTACAATCCTTGACTCATCCGGGTCGCGAACCATGGCCCGCTGGAACCAACTGTCAGAGGCCAGCGCTTGTACCATTATCTTCTGTGTATGTATTTTCATTTGCTTGTGGGCTTCATGACCAGAGTTCGAAACGGGTCAAAAATTTTGGACCCGGACCCGGGCGTCACATAATTGGACGGGACCCGACCCGACCCAGACAAATCTGCTTTGAACTATAAATTCGAATATATCATCATCATTGTCAATCATTATCAGTCCACTGATGGCTGAAGGTTTCTCAAAGTTTCTTCCACATCGGACTGTCTTGGGCCAGTCTCCCCCATCCACCCATCTTCCACGTGGTCTTCTGGGTCTTTTGCGTCCTTTGGAATCCAGTCTAATATTTCGGTTGTACATCGGTGGTCCGTTCTTCTGGCAATTATAATGAATAATAAAGCTTCTTCTAATGGTTGTTGTGTTGTTAATTATATCATGAATAAACTTTCCTGCTAGTAGTGTAGTAATAATAATGAACAAGCTTTTAACTGCTAGTAATGTTGTAGTAGTAATTAAGATGAATAAAGTCTTAATGCTGGTTGTTAATAATAACAACTAATGAAATAAACCTAACAGCCAGACAGAGGTCTGACAAAACTATGAACTGAGAAAAACGTACTTACTAGAACAACTTTTTATTTAGGGAAAACTCCTGGTAGTATCCAACATACACTTCACGGGTCACACAGCTACTCAATAAAACGTAGCTCCTTGCACATGAACGAAGCTCTACTCACATAAACGAAGATCTCTTTAACAAAGCTCTCCCTACGCACATCAACAAAAATCTCTCTACGCACATAAACAAAAAGCTCTCTCCATATAAACAAAAGCTCTCTTAGGTATCGTTGAACGCGCCTATTTATACTGGCTACCACCACGTCATGACTTACACTCATTGCCAGATCTCATTCAGCGGGAGAAATAACATCTCGTTCAGTAAGAAGATAATTTACATAGTAAAATAAAATAACCAGAGATAGTAAAAATCAAAAGGAAAGTGAATCTAGAGTATACGTTACACAATATGTCCAGCCCATTGCCATTTCGGGGATTTTACTCTCACCACGATGTCTTCCACTCTTGTCACTTTAGAAATACCTTGACCCGACCCGTTTAACCCACAAGAAATTGTCGACCCGATGACCCGTGGCCAGTTTCCATGTCTGTTCATGACCGCTGTGAGAAACTCAATTAGCTATAAGCAGTCGCCCTCCCTAATTTAGGGCCATTGGTTCCACGGAAGGGGCTTCGACCACTGAGCCACCGGGACAACACACACACACACACACATGCGCACTGCTTGTCAAAACAAAATTAATAATACACCATAATGTTATATGTTATCTCTATATGGGAGGCACAATCAAACTATAACTGCTTTTCCCAAGTGCTTCGGAGTTCGGACCTATCGTACCACATCAGACGGATTGAATCCAGCTGGCAGTCATGGCTCACAGCTGCAGTAATGATCGAATAGTCCCCTGAGAATCTTCAACAATGTGAACGACATCCTTAACTTGCGACGTACGTACAACTGCGCGTTCATTTTTTGAATATGAGCAACTAACATCACCAGAACATTTTGAGAAAGAAATGCAAATTTGGCACAGCTACGGAAACTGGCGAAGTACATTATATGTAACTTTTGTAAATAGAGAAATGACAAAGTACGGCACCAAAAAACTGTAACAGAAACTGGTGTAATAGTTACATTTCCAGTTTTAATCAGATTGTAAGCAGTAATTCTTGCGACCTTTCTTGAGCTGCTCTCGGGGCAGACGCGCGGCTCCCAGCCCTAGTTCCACCTCTACGCCGAACATTCAACGCACAAACTACCAAATCAAGAGTATTCTAAAATTGTGTATTTAGACTTCATAAAACCTATATAATAGGCTACGTCCGTCCTTAACGGGTTTAACGACAACGGTGAGCAGCTCAATGGGCTATAAGCAGTCGCCCGTCCCTAATTTAGGGTTACTGGTTCCAGGGAAGGGAGAGAGCCAGTGCCGTAAGACAAACACAGCATCCATGCCTCACCGGGATTCGAACGCGGACCCCTTTCGGACGAATGATCAGAGGCCATCGCTTAGACCACTGCGCCACCGGGGCGGCCATTCAGTACTTGCAGCGCCATCTGCTTTTATCCGGTGGTCGAAATCGGAACTAAGCTCACCGCTATCGCACGATACGTAAATTCAAGGAGAAATACCGGAAAATAAAATAAAGTTAGTAAGACAGACGACTTCATCTGTGGCAACACGCACGTGCTCGAACAACTGTCTGCGACGTTTGTTCTGTTATGTAGGTGTTAACATCATTTTTATTACCTACATTTTTACATAATATGATTTTTAACGTACTGTGACCGTCATGTGACGGGTTAAAATCTATTAACCTATATAATAGGCTTCTGTCATGGGAATATTGAATGCGAATATTACAAAAATTTGGTTATTTGTGACCTATCTTATAGATTGCCCATTAATAATTCAACCGTTTATTATAGTTATGTATATGTATTTTACGATTCACGTTATAAAAATTTCAGTTGTAGCTTTCTCACGCGCGCGTGGAACGGGCTATGTATGGGCTAGTGTTAAAATAAATGCATAATATCCAAAAAGTGCCTAGGTACTCGTTAGCATCGTTAAATTGAAACAAGTTAGTAAAATCATGCAATGCATTGCTTTTGATACGCTTTTCAACATACCAGAAATCATTACCCAAGTTATGAGGAATATGGCTGTAGAATAAATCTCGCTCCTATACCCTGACTTTTGACCAAATTTCGATGATATTCAACAGAACCGGTTAAGTATACTTCCGGAACAGCATGATAACGTTTTGTCTCGATCGAAGCATTTTTACGATGGAATGGATTCCGTTCCTATTTCCTGACCTCTGACTCCATTTCGCCCATTTTCAATAGGGTTCGTCCCTTGGTGGTTCCCCTACCACATACTAAAATTTCATCGAAATCGAACCAGTTTTACGCAAGTTGTGACGCAAAAAGGCAATGGAATGGATCCCGCTCCTGTGTCCTGACCTTTGACCCCATTTCGCCCATTTTCAATAGGGTTCGTCCCAGGTAGTCCCGCACCACATACTAAAATTTCATAGAAATCGAACCAGTTTTACGCAAGTTATGACGCATAAGGGCAATGGAAAGGATCCCGCTCCTGTGTCCTGACCTTTGACCCCATTTCGCCCATTTTTAATAGGGTTCGTCCCTAGTAGTCCCGTACCACATACTAAAATTTCATTGAAATCGATCCATGTTTACGCAAGTTATGACGCATAAGGGCAACGGAATGGATCCCGCTCTTATGTCCTGTTCTTTTACCCCATTTCGTCCATTTTCAATAAGGTTCGTCCCCAGGTGGTCCCCTACCCTATACTAAAATTTCTTCGAAATCGAACCATTTTTACGCGAGTTATCGTGCGGACGGACAGACGGACAAAGCTGGAGCATATCCGCTTCTTCAACCTACAGTTGGAAAACGTAAAAAACGAAAGACATTAATTTACTAGGATTTTAATTTTTGTTTAACAACAGCACGGAAGATTAAGGAACGACCTATGCTGATAGAGTGCTAAGCACGAAGAAATAAAAATCAAACAAGTCTCTCAGAGCTCGAAGAACTAACTCTGAGATGTGCTAATTACGGTTTGGCAAATATTTAAATCAGGTACGTTGGATTCGGATATTTTGAAATCTGCAGTTCCATCTCATTAAATATGCTCGAGTGTTGAAATCAAAAATCAGAACCCAAATTTCAAAATATTAAGATTCCGTCAGCACTATTTCAGAAACCTTGCACCTCGATGTGACTCATGAAACAATGCTACGTATACTGTTTTCCTCTGCGCATGCTCTTTTCCCGGTGTGTTTTATCTGTATGTCGAAAACCTTAACTCGCATTCTGCGCACGTCACTACTGTCTGTTGATTTCTTTCGCCGCAGCAACCTGCAATTTAAAAATGAGGTCTTTGCGTGACTGAGATGCGTTTTGGGGGTCAAAATCATCAGATTAACCATAAAAGAAAAGGGGTGGGTATGAGAACAGCTGCCGAATGAATTCCATATTGTGAAAGCTAATACCTGGTGCCGAGGAAAATCATCGCCGTTCATCTAGTAGAATAATTCACATACAAGATTTTACTTTTAATTTTCACATTCGGATAAAAAAAAATCATCTAATCTGTACATTCTGTTGCGAAACTTACCTCTTCCTCATGCACGGATCGTTTTTCTAATCTTTACATTCTCACACAGGAATCTGCCTTTACTTTCAACATCCTGCTTACGAGATCTTACTTTAAAATTTGTTTATCTTAATTACCTGCTTAGCTTATTTTGTTTTCACATTTTTTGAAGTTTGATTTCGTGTAATGCTTGGCTTTTGTGACTCTTGGGTGTTCTTTTACAAAGATACATTCCGGTTGCAAATTTTGTGCTTTATATTTTAGGCTTCCTTTGTGGTTAATGATCTGTGGCTTAGGGCCGGATTGATACTCCCTGATTACAATCCGGTCATTTTTTATTTTTTTTGTCTTCTTCATCTGTTCTGGTTTGCAGTCTTCACTTTTATTACGGGAGTCTGTAAGTCTGTATACATATTTTTTTTTGTTTAAATGATTTATTTTTTTTTTTTTTTTTTTTTTTTTTTGATTGGAGGTTTAACGACCACCGTGAGCAACGCAATGGGCTATAAGCAGTCGCCCGTCCCTAATTTAGGGTCACTGGTTCCAGGGAAGGGAGAGAGCCAGTGCCGTAAGACAAACACAACATCCATGCCTGACGGGATTCGAACCCGGACCCCTCACGGACGAATGATCTAAATGATTTATTGGACCTGGTAGTACAGAGACATGACAAACAGGCAGACATAGGCAGAAGACAGATGTTTCACATCAACAGGTACATATCAAGCATGGTTTTACAGCATGCCAAATGATCAGTCTACACAGAGATAGCCAGTGTTGATCAAGTAACACATTATGAACAAGTACACATCAAACATGGTTTTCCAGTATGCTAAATGACCAACGTACACAGAGAGTCACTGTTGGACAAGTAACACAGTGAGAGCCAGTGCCGAAAGACAAACACAAACACAAATATTCATGCCTCACCGGGACTCGAACCCGGACCCATCTTGGACGAATGTCAGAAGCCATCGCTTAGACCACTGCGTCACCGGGGTGACCTGTATACATATTGCTTATATATGCTATTCTGTATGATATGCTGCATATGCGCTGTCTTCTGAGTTAGCTATTATGTTTATGGTACATTTATTATTACTTTTGATTGACTTAGATACTGTAATTATATAAGGACAAACAAGAGATAAGCAAGCAAAAAATAAAATAAAAATTAAAAAAAATAAAAGAAGCTTAAAAAACAAACGCGGATTCGAACAAGTAAAAAATCCATAATTTCAACCTGGAGAAAAAACAGGGATTGCAGAACATGTGGCAAATTTTACCAATGGCTTCGTCAGGAGCAATCACGAATTAAATCTCTCACATTTCTACATAAACCAGAAAGTGTGGGTTTCTGCTTATTAGGTTTGCAATAAAGGACAAAATTAATAAATTAAGGATTTAATCTACTACTAAAAACGGGACAAAAAAACCCTCCTAGCAAACCGAATAAACAAAAATCGGTTTGCTAGGAGGGTGTTTTTGTCCCTTTTTTTAGTCGTAGATTAAGCACTTAATTTATTCCTTCATTTTTAATGGTTATTGGAGGTTTAACGACCACCATGAGCAACTCAATGGGATGTAAGCAGTCGCCCGTCCCTAATTTCGGGTCACTGGTTCCAGGAAAGGGAGGGAGCCAGTGCCGTAAGACAAACAGAACATCCATGCCTCACAGGGATTCGAACCCGGACCCCTTTCGGACGAATGAGCAGAGCCCATCGCTTAGACCACTGCGCCACCGGGGTGGTTGTCCTTTACTGCAAACCGGATAAGCAAAACCCCACATTTTCTGGTCTATGTAGAAGTGTGAGAGATTTTATTCGTGATTGCCCCTGACGAAGCCATGAGTAATATTTGCCACAGGTTCCGCAATCCCTGTTTTTTCTCCATGTTGAACTTACGGAGTTTTTACTTGTTCGAATCCACGTTTGTTTTTTAAGTTTTTATATTTTTTTATTTCTTTATTTTTTATTTTATTGTTTGCTTGCTTATCTTTTGTTTGTCTTTGTATGTTTTGAATTTTCTATTACGCAGCCTTTGGCGCTTTAGAATTTCAAAGCTGCTTTGCTTTTAATATTATTGGATCAGTAATTTGTCATATATATATATATATATATATATATATATATCAGTGACGTCGCGTGCCCATTTAGGTTGGGTGTGCGCTATTACGGGGGAAAAGAACGCAAAAATTTTACTATGTAACCCAAGCTGAAAAATTCACGAATTGATTTTGAATGTACAAAAGCATTTTTTTTAATCTAGCGGTCGTTGAAAAAGAAATGAATTTTTGCTATTCCATCCATTTGGATAACAAAACCTCAAATTCTGTTTTTAAATTTGTGCTCATAAACACATCGATCGCACTGCGACCAAAAGACAGAAAAACTGCGATTCATGACAGAACGTTGAATTGTATTTATGACTCCATGCGATTCCAAATGCAAACGTATGACCAGTAGTGCTTTTTTAGGCGCGCACACCTTGGAAGTTTAGTCTCTGCGGAAATAAAATCGTGACCTGCAGTCTAACGTGACCTGGAGAGCTTTGTATCACAGTTGTTTTACATGCCTCTGGTGTTCACTGGCCAAACCCCTACGGATGCGAATACTACAAAACTATAAACCTACGGATGCGAATACTACAAAACTATAAACTTACGCATGCGAATGCTATAAAACTATGTTTTGTTTTCTCAACGAAGCAACGAACCGTTTCCACTTCACGAAAACATTGTGTAAAGAAATTTATTTTAGCCACCACACGAAGCCTTAGGACAAATTTTGGTGAGTTTTGTTATCCAAAACCATAATATAATAGCATCTCGTATCACAACATTGAATTCCGTTGCTCCATAGGATTACAAGTGGTGCTCTATTTGGCTAGCACACCCTGAGAGATCAGCTGTAATGTTTGAAAACACAGGAAAATAAAAACGTGACCCGCAGCGCCATCTAGGGAGCGCTTGTACCACAGTTGCTGGAAAACGCTCGCATGTCCTGTCGGGAAAGCGCACACCGGGGATTTTAGCACAAATGTCATATTACGCTTAATGGACGAATCTTCTCTTCTTAATGAAAACATTGTGTGGGGGAATTAATTTTAGCCGCCACTCGAAACCTTAATACAAACTCTGGCGAGTTTTTTCATAAATAAATCCTAAAATGTAATGTCGATAGTATAGGTTAAATAAATTTCGACGACCCTGTGTGCGTGTGCGCACACACAAAGTATATATATATATATATATATCCACTGAGGGATGTAAGGTCAGGTGATGCGTAACATCACAGCCTCTCCTTGACAAATGTCAACCCCGCCTTCTCGTGGTGCATCCTGTTCCCACTAAAGGGGCTCTGACGACCGCCAATAGCGGTATAACTATACCATCGGGATCAGAGGAAATGCTATCCCACACTCACCAACCCGCTTGGCCAGCGTGGTGAGTTATGGCCAAACACCTCCAAAATGACTCTACAACTTAAATCTTGGCCCTCAGTCTCCGGCAGCTGGAATGTACCTGGCCAAGGCAGCGGCCAGTGCGACATGAAGGCAGAGGGTGCTAAGAATCCCCGGAGGACCGGACTAGGCTGCCATTTGATGCTGACCTTGGCTACCTATAACGGACGCTCCCTATCTTCTGATTCAAGGCTTCTTGAATTGGAAGAGGAACTACAAAGGATCAAGTGGGACATCGTCGGGCTAAGTGAGGTAAGGAGAAAAGGAGAAGATCTCATTGAACTGAAAAGTGGACATCTCTTCTATTATCGTGGGACAGATACTGGCAGAACTAGTGGTGTTGGATTTATAATAAACAAGAAACTGAAGGATAAAGTGGTAGAAGTTGAAAGTTCCTCTGACAGAGCTGCACGACTCGTTATCCAACTATCGAGAAGATACCAGGCTCAGATTATTCAAACTTATGCACCCACCACAAGTCATCCTGAAGAAGAAATTGAAGAATTTTATGAGGAAATTCGTCATCTAAATAATAAAGGTAAGCAGCACTTGAAGATAATTATGGGAGATTTCAATGCAAAAATAGGGCAACGGCAACAGAATGAAACTTCAGTAGGTAAATTCGGTCACGGCAACAGAAACCAGCGTGGAAATACTCTCGTTGAGTTTGCAGAGGCAGAAGGATTTTCATCTTGAACTCCTTTTTCAAGAAAAAGCCACACAGGAAATGGACATGGAGACATCCAATTGGGACGACAAGTGAAATTGATTTTATTATGTGTAACAAAAAATTCGTCATCGAAGACTGCAGTGTGCTGAACAAGTTCAACACAGGTAGTGACCATAGATTGGTGAGATGTAAGATGCACCTCAACACTAAACTGGAACGTGGCAAGCTCATAAGACAAACAAAATGTATTGACATAACCAACCTTAAAAAACACCATAATACTTTCAAGTTGGAACTGAAGAACAGATTCTCTGCTTTAGAAGGCCTAACATCGGAAGAAGTGGATATTTCGGAAGTTAACAGAAAAGTAACCAAAGCTCTAATGGAAACAGCAACAAAATTAGCTGGGTCTAAGAACAAGTTGCATGTGAACAAATTATCAGGAAAAACCAAAATGTTGATGCAAAAAAGAAGAGAGATGAGGACAACTAAAGAAGATGTGACTTCCAAAGTGGAATATATAGAGCTATGCAAGACAACACGAAAAAGTATCACTGAAGACGTAAGGAAATTCAACTGTGAGCTAGTGAGGAAAGCAATTGAAAACAACCAAAGCCTTAAGATAGCAAAGGGACATCTCAGTAAGGGAAGAAAACAGATTATGGCTCTGAGAAAAGAAGATGGTTCTATAACAAGAAATAGAGGCAGAAATTTTGACAAGAGTGAAAGATTTCTACTCCAAATTATATGAAAGGGATGATACATGTACTCAGACATCATGAAAGGTACCAGAGTTCTTCCAGTCCTCCCAGCAGAAGTTGCTCATGCAATCAAGAACATGAAGCGGGGGAAAGCTCCAGGAGAAGATGGAATTACTATAGACATCATACAAGAAGCAAGTGGAGAAATTGAAACAGTACTCGCCCAAATTTTCACTCGATGCCTTAATGAAGGAAGATTCCTGAGGATTGGAACAACGCTACAATGATCCTGCTACATAAAAAAGGTGACATTGAGGATCTCAGGAACTACAGACCTATCAGCCTCCTATCGGTGGTTTATAAAATCTTCACTAAAATTCTTTCACACCGCTTGAAGGTAACACTGGACATGGCTCAACCGAGAGAACAAGCTGGATTCAGGAGTGGCTACAGCACAATAGATCATATCCACGTACTGAGAGAACTAATTGAAAGAGCGAGGGAATATGAACTTCCATTGTGCATGGCTTTTATCGATTATGAAAAAGCCTTTGATTCGGTGAAACCATCAGCAGTTACAATGGCTCTGAAATCCTGCGGTATTGAAGATGCATACATTAATATTATTAATAACATCTATGAAAATGCAAGTGCAAAGATTCGGCTGTTTGAAAATACAACACACATAAAAATTGGAAAGGGAGTGAGACAAGGTGACACCATATCTCCGAAGCTCTTTAATGCCACATTGGAAAATGTCTTTCAATCACTGAACTGGGAAAACAAAGGGATAAAGATTAATGGAGATTATCTAACCCACCTTCGTTTTGCTGATGACGTAGTCATTTTTGCAACTACCCCATCAGAGCTGCAGAGTATGATCCAGGAACTTGCTGACAAGAGTAAAGAAGTGGGATTAAAAATGAACTTTCAGAAGACAAAAGTGATGTTCAATGCTTTTACAAGAAATGAAGATTTATCGATTGATGGAGAAAAACTGGAGATAACAGATACATATGTTTATCTTGGACAGCAGATATCAAGTGAGGGTCACATTGATGAAGAAATTAATCGGCGTACAAAACTTGCCTGGAGAGCTTTTGGAAGAAACAGCATAATTTTCAAGAGCAATATGCCATTATGTCTTAAAAGAAAAGTGTTTGATCAATGCATCCTTCCAGTGCTTACGTATGGTGCAGAGACGTGGACCTTAACTAAAAGAGACATACAAAGGCTGCAGACAACTCAAAGAAGTATGGAGAGGTGCATGCTTGGTATAACCAGGAGAGATAAGAAGAGGAACTCGTGGATCCGAAAAATGACGAGAGTGGAAGACATCATGATCAGAGTTAAATCCCTGAAATGGCAATGGGCTGGACATACTGCCAGAAGGACAGACCATAGATGGACAGCCGAAATTTTAGATTGGATTCCAAGGGACAGGAAAAGACCCAGAAAAAGACCACATGGGAGATGGGTGGATGAAATTCGTAAATATGCGGGAGTGACATGGAGGAGACTGGCACAAGACAGACCGTTGTGGAGGAAACTTGGGGAGACCTTCGTCCAGCAGTGGATTGATAATGGTTGACAATGATGATGATGATGATGATATCCACTGAAGAGCAATTGAAATAGAGATACCTGTCTAGTAACGCGTAGCACCAACTTTTCGCCCTGATGACGGCGGTGATTCGTCTCGGCATGGACTCGACCGACACGACACCGAAAGCGTTGGGAAGCCATACGGATCCACGACCCCTGAACAAGCTCCCACAGTTCACGAAGATTTGATGGAGGGGGGGGGGAGTCAGAGCCTCGAACATCTCTCTCTCTCGATGGCATCCCAGATGTGCCCGATGAGATTGAGGTCAGGTGACCTAGCTGGCCAAGGAAGCGAGGTCACGTCGGTGTAGTGTTAATCCAACTATTCGGATACAATTCGGGAGCGATGGCACGGTGCATTGTCTTGTTGCATGATGAGGTCCCCAGTGGGATGTTGAAGACGCACAAACGGGAACAAATGGTCGTCCAGGATATCCCGGTAACGTTGACATGTGAGGGACGATGTCACATGTACCTGGGGTCCCATTTCAGTCCACGTCAACAGTCCTAATACAAGAATACCACCCCCACCAGCTTGAAGAGTACCCTGCTGGCAAGAAGGATCTATCGCTTCATGTGGTTTGCGCCGTACTCGTATCCTGCCATCCGCATGCACCAACGTGAATCTTGATTCATCAGTCCAGGCAACATTTTTCCACATGTCTAGGGTCCAGTGGCGATGTTCCCGCGCCCATGCTAATCTTTGCACCCTCTGATGTGCGGTCAGCAGCGGTAACCTCGTGGGACGATGGCTTCTGTACCCCATAGCGAGGAGATGGTTCTGGATGGTGTGGCTGCTTACACGTTTTTGTGCACCAGCGTTAAATTGCCGAGTGATTTCTTGCACTGTGGCCCGTCTATCCGCTGTTACAATGCGAGCTAGCCGACGATGACCCCGCTCATCCACACGCTGTTGTCCACGGCAGTTGGCTCTTGCAGGGATGGTTTTACCGGATTCGATGTACTCACGGTGCCCCCGTGACACAGTGGCTCGTGAAAATCCCAGTGCCTGCACGACTTTCGAGGTGGAGTTCGTCGGGCCCCGACAATTTGCCCACGATCAAATGCGCTTAGATCCTTCGTCGTACCCATACTGCCTCCGACTCTTACTGATTCCCGTCGTATCACTCCTTATATTGTCGGATTGCTGCATACGTCATGTCGTTTCCGTTCACAGGGCCGCCCACAGCGCCACATTTGCATAACGCCAGCTGTCTCTAATTCAAGTGCTCTTCAGTGTATATATATAATGGGGCCTGACATTTAGCAACGAATTTTTTGTTTTCAAGATTCTTTTTGGGAATTTTTATGTTCCATGAATAATTTAACCGAAGGTGGTCTTTTTCGTTTTTTCCGTTTTCATTTGTACTGTTTACACGTATTGACTTTTGCAATTTCTTAATACTTGCAATTTTTACTATCTTGAGTCGGGGTCTCGGGAATATAGTGATCTATGTTGTTTCATGTGGCCTAGCGGTGCTGACGGCTTTGACTTTCATACATTTTGCTTGTGCTTTTAAAAAGTTTTAAAAATCTTTACGTGATAAAGAAAAGTAAATATTATTTTAGAAATCAGCATAGCAAAATTCATCTAAATCCGTTAAATTAATGTAAACCCCAGTCAAAAAGTTAAATTTCGTAGGTCTGTGTATTGAATCACTTCATGTTACCAGCTCCAGGAAAAAACCGCAAATGGTACTGAAGAACAAATATAGCACATCTTACCCGGAATCGAAACCAAGCCGTCAATGGGATTTCATAGCATCCTCGACATTCGAGTTGAGATTAGCTTTCCGATATTCGAAGCATGTCATAAAGTTTTTAATAAATGAATTTGCGCCAAAGGCTTGGCCACGTAAGAATCCCAGGTAAAATATGGGTGCTATGTTAATTTTCTGTTTTCATTCTCTGTTTTCCCTGGGCGCAGTATATCTTAATTAAAGCTTTTGACAAAGCTCATCCTGGCATTTTACTCAAGATATTGAACCGTCTTGCCCTCAGGGATAACCTGATGTCCTTGTTTAAGTCCTATCTTTTCAACCGATCCTAGTCTGTTATTTATAACAACCATGTTGGAATATCCCGAGGCTCTAATTTAGACCACTCCTGTTTTCCATATACTTTAATGACCTTCTTTTTTGAATTGATGGCCAATGTCTCTTATTTGCTAATGATCTCAAGCTTTATCGCAATGCACAAACTCCTGATGACTGTCTTGCTCTTCAAACTGACGTCAGTAACCTGCTTCAGTGGTGTACATTAAACCATCTCCACCTCAACATCTCCAAGTGTCATGTCGTTTCCTTTTCAAGGAAAGGGAAACCAATTCTTTTCGACTACAAAGTTCGCGACTATACTCTTAGCCGAACAAACGATGTCCAGGACTTGGGAGTCACGTTTGATTCGAACTTGGACTTTAAAAGTCATATCAAAAGAATTGTACGTACAGCGTACAGAAATCTTGGATTTATCTTGCGACATTCCAAGTATTTCTCGAATACTCAGACACTTATTCGCATTTTTGAGACTACGGTAAGATCCTTCATATGCTGCGATCATTTGGAGTCCTAGCCCCGTAACTCTAGTAAATGAAATCGAGAAAGTTCAAAAAAAATTTCTTCGACACCTTTTTTACACATCGACTACTGTTTATATAGCGGACATCCCGACGGCTGACCTTCTGACATTCTTCAAGATGACCTCTGTGCAATCGAGAAGGAAGGCTCTCCAACTGAAATTCCTGTACGGCATCATCAATGGAGAGATTGATGATATTCAAATTGTAAACCAATTAAATTTCCGTCTTCCACGTTTACCGAGGACAAAATGTGAACTATTTGCAGTGCCATTTTGCGGAATTGATGCTGGAAAAAATTATCCGTTATGTGAAATGTATAGGCTTCACAACTCATTTGAAGAATGTCCGGATATTTTTAATGTAAGTAATAATTTTTTTCGTAAAGCATGTTTTGCAAGATTGTAAATATCACTTGGTAATTATCACTGTAAATATAACTATGGCAATTTCTGTAACTAGATATACCATCTGTAGGGATGTGCGTACAAATAATTAAATAAATAAATAAATAAAGACGAATTACTCTTACTACCCTTCGGTGGTAATAGAATCGTTCGTTAAAATTAAGAATAGACATTACAGCTGTAGTTGTGTAATTTTAATGTTTCAGAATATGATCATTTCTAGCTGAAAAAATTATGACTGACAGTCAGGTTCTAAACTTAAGTAAATCCAAAAACGTAAAACCTAAATAAACTTACGCTGAACGTTTCTCCAACGGCATTCAGTTACTTAGCTGAATAGTACTGCCTTCTCGTAAAGTGTCTGTGCATCTTACGAAAACATGGCTGCCAAGTTGTATTGGCAAAAAGCCACGGAGATAATCATTATTCATGATCATTACTTCGAACCTGTTGAGATAAAAGATTGAGGACAGTCAAAGCTACGCTTTAAATTAAATAAGTTAAGGACGAAATGAACACGAACAAAAGCAAAAACTGACACGTGATCTGCATATTCCAGTAACCTCGTTAAACTCAACTTACTTTTCACGTCTTCTGCAAGAATGAATCTTTCCTTCTTCCGAAACCATGAACCTTATCGTTTCTCTTTCATTAATTATGGTTTAATTAGTTTCACCGAGAGATAAAAGGCACAAAAAAGGACAAACAAATTTAAGTAAAAAATTTTAAACACACATTTAAAAAAAAAAAATCAAAATTGTTTTCTGTTTCGTTCTGAGAAAATTAGTATGAGGAAATACTTCACTCTTCAGTTTTTCCTGTTGTTTCATGAATCACCGTGAACGACATAAATTCTTAAGTATAATCACATGAATATCCGTTTTATTGAAAACGCTTGAATAGGAACCTTCACGATTAATAAATTATTTTGTTCTTATTTCGTTAATGGAAAAGAGGTGTTCTAACATGAAAACTTTAATAATCAGCATTTGCATAAAAGATAAAGATGAAATTTTAAATGCAGACATGCCGTGATTTACGGGGATGAAGACTTCTTCGTATAACAAGTTCTTTCCAAATCGAAGCTTTATATCTATACCAGTAATACTGAGAGAAACTTCTCAATTCTTCCAAATTATTTTAACTCTCTTACAACGGACCTAAACTTACCTGGTTTTCCTATCATACTGTAAATCAGCAAGACTGCATTAAAATGCCTTCGAAAACATTATGACCACTGCGCAAAAGCCAAAACATTATGACCAACGCATTTTTATGCAAATCGAGGCAATTGCGGATTACAAAGGCATGTGTGAAGGCCAAGAAACGGCATACAGTGGTGGACAAAAGTACTGGCACCCTCGATATGTTTGAAGCAAATAGTGAAAAATAATTAGAAAAGACCAATTTTTCTCAAAACGAAAACCATGTACACATAGTTAAGAATAATATAAAGTTTATTACCACAGTTTACACCGATGAGCCATCCTTTATGACCACCCCCAGCCTAGAGAAATGTGCGCGCCTGGAGACCGAACGGTGGCGCAGGTGAAGTTCAGAGAGCCTTATATACGTATATACAACCCGAAAACCGGTTTTCGGTTAGTAGAGTGTTCGGAGTCAGAATGGAAAGAGCTGCCGATTTATTGGTCTTTGATAAAGGACAAATTCTGGTGGCACGGCCCCTCGGAACTACGATCTCGGAAACGGCGCGGTTTGTGAGTTGTTCACGTGCCGCTGTAGTGAGTACGTATCAAAAATGGTGCACCGATGGCCAAACGATGAACCATCGTCCAGCCGTGTGTCGTCCACAGCTCATTGATGCCAGAAGAGAGCGGAGACTGTCGCGCATTGTTCACAGCAACCGTAGGGCCACATTGCGACAACAAATCACCCGCAGCTACAACAGTGGTGATCAGGGCAATATGTCACAGCACACAGTTCATCGCAGCCTTCCGCGCATGGGCCTGCGTAGCCGAAGACCCAGCCGGGTCCCTATGCTCACAGCACGTCATCGTTAACAACGCATGAAATGCGCCCGAGATCATCGAGATTGGACCCTGGATAATTGGAAAAAAGTGGCCTGGTCTGACGAATCAAGATTCTTGGTGCATCACGTAGACGGCCGAACGCGGATACGCCGATTACCAACGGAGGCTATGGCACCTGGATGCACTGTTGGGCTGAAACAGGCCGGCGGTGGCGGTATTATGCTGTGGGCGATGCTTTCTTGGGACACTTTAGGCCCCATTATCCCAACAACACAATCCCTGACCGATGTCAGGTATCTGAACATCGTTGCGGACCAAGTTCACCCATTCATGGAAACTGTGTTCCCTGCTGGTGATGGCCATTTCCAACAGGATAATGCGCCATCTCACATTGAAAATATCATTAATCTCACATTGAAAATATTTACATGGTCCACAGTACTAGGGCCAGTGCTGTGGTGATGACCCCGGGCCACGGTCGTCAGTTTCACCTTGGTCAATAGACCAAAAAGCTCCAAATCGAGAGCTACGTACCTCCGAGGGTACAACCATCTGTCAACCATAGTTGACCCGGCTTTTCCTTTGCTCAAGCTCCCTAATAAGACTAGGGCACGTCTTACTGAAGCTGGAGTGAGAGACGTCCAGCTTCAGGCGGAACTTAGCATTCGCAGCAGTGCAGTTGCTGCACTTCGGTGCTGCTGCACACTGGTGGTGCTGGTGCCCAACTTCGCCGCAATTGCCACACCTTGCTTCTGACTCAGAACAGTTGCCTCGGAAATGGCCGAAGCCATTGCCTGCGATAGGTAAGGCATACCATTTGTCTAACTGGGTCCCCCACGAAGTGTCTGCAGTGAACAAACAGCAACGTGTCTTAGCTTGTCTTGCATTGCTGTCTCGTTATGACAAGGAACCATTTTTGGATAGGGTACTCACATGTGATGAGGAGTGTGTCCAGTACAGCACCCCAAAACGTTCCAGACATTGGTAGTCCAACAATGACTCAATTCCTCACACATCGAAGCCGGCACTGCATTGACGTAAAGTTATGCTGTGTGTATGGTGGACAGCACGTGGTGTTGTTCATTATGAACTCTTGCAACGCTGCCAAACGATCACTGCTGCAGTGTACTATCAACAACTGAAACGTGTACACGAGGAGCTGAAAAAGAAGGAAGCAGCACTGGTCAACAGAAAGGGAGTTCTGCTCTTTCAAGACAACACTCGTGCCCTGTTCCTTCATTGACCAGAAACACAATCAAAGAACTTGGGTGGTAGCTTTTATGTCATCCAACTGACTCATCTGATATCTCACCTTCAGACTATCACTTGTTGCTTTCACTCGACAATCATTTGCGTGGGCACGAGTTCTCCAGCTTGGATGAGTTGCACGATGCTATCCAAAACATTTTCTCTTCCCATGACCCGGCATTTTATCGCAGGGGTATACATAAGTTGTTAACACCTTGGCAGAACGTTGTTGATGCACATGGTAATTATTTTGATGAAAAAATTGCTTTTCTATTACGTATGTGTTATACTTTGTCTCAGTCTCCGAAAACGGCAAATACTTTTGTGGTTGCCTGATATGTGTTTGATCTTCAACAGGTCACTGCCACCCCGGTGGCGCAGTGGTCTAAGCGCTGACTTCTAAACATTCGTCCGAGATGGGATTGGGTTCGAAGGATCCCGGTGAGGCATGGATGTTCTGTTTATCTAATGGTACTTGCTGTCTCTCTTCCCTGGAACAAGTGGCCCTAAATTAGGGACGGGCGACTGCTTATAGCCCACTGAGTTGCTCAAGGTGGTCGTTAAACCTCAAAAAAAAAAAAAAAAAAAAAAAAAAAGGAACAGGTCAGACAGATATAAAGCTCAGAGATTTCTGTTTCGCAGTCAAGAGAACCAAAACACTGATATTCGTCTGGGGGAGGGGGACAGTAACAGGAAATAGGCCATGCTTGGAACGCAATAACAGGAAATTCAGTATTGCTACCTTTTGAGGGCAGAATTATTAAGCATGCATAAATCCACGATTCAGTTGTATCCTCTTAAATTCTTAATAAGGCGATGTACCCAAAAAAATAGGGTGGGAAGCTTGCAACAGTTTATTGCTTTGTCTTCATAGCACGTTATTAGCAGTAGCTCAGTTTTCGGAAACTTGAATTCAGTGTAAGAATACGTTTTGACCATATTTTGTATAATATAAAGGGTATAAAAAGGAAATAAATTGATTGGGCAGGAAAATTAAGGCGGAGAAATAGTGTTCCATCACTTCTCAGCTGCTCTTTTTCATTTAATGTCAACTACGATGACCTATTCAGGACTAAACTTTGGCAGTATGCCTGAGAATTTTGGTCTTCGGTAAATTGCATTTTATGTTTTCAGCAACTTGTATGTCTTCACAAGGGCATTAATTTGCGCGCATAAGCGCCGCAAAGGACTGTAACCTCCATGTGGAAACACCCTCTCAAAAACTAGAATACTGTACCGGCATGGAGGGGGCAATCGAACCCGCATCATCACTAATTTCCTCTGGAGTACTCTGAAGATTAAGTTACTCAAGATAATTTATTTAGAACCAAATGAAGGATTTTAATCTGAATCTTTCTAAATAATAAAAGAACTTAATCTGTGAGTAAACCGAAAAATTGTTCAATATTTAAACTAAATCTCCTAAATTTGTGGGGCCATAGCCATTTTGAAAGACAACGCGTCTCCGATTTTGCACACGATTTTCACTTATCCGTAGTTATGACTGAGTTTCACTGTAGACTGCTGCTGAAAGAACAAGCAAGAACGCCTCTCGAGAAACTTAAGTACTGAACCGGCATGGAGAGGAAATCAAACCCGCATCACTAATTTCTTCAAGAGTACTCTATAGATTAAATTACCTAAAAAATGAATTTAGAACCAAATGGTGGATTTTAATCTGAACCTTTCTACGAGGGCCATCCAAAAAGTAAGTAGCGTTCGCGCATCACTCCTGCGCAATTATACGCTTCAGCGTCGCGCATGCGCAGTTGTGCCGCCTCATCCATTAGCCACGCCCTGACGCCATTTTGTGATGTTGTGCTCATGTTAAATGTCTGTACTGTGTGTTAATAACGTTAAAATTAATTGAACGTCCCGCCGATTGCGAAATCCAATCTGTGATAAGGCTTCTGAATGCGAGAAATGTCAGACCAAGTGAAATTCATCGGCAAATTTGGGAAATTTACGGACAAAACGCAATGAGTGTATGAATAGTGCGGAAGTGGGTTCGAATGTTTAATGAAGGACGACAGAGCGTTCGTGACGAATTGCGCAGTGGTAGGCCTTCTCCGGTCTCGGAAGGTTTGGTGGAGAGAGGGAATGAAAGCATTGTAGAGAGCCAACGCTTCACAATTTCTGATCTTTCAAAACATTTCTCTGAAGTTTCGAAATCATACATAAATACTTTAGTACTGCAAAGTGTGTGCACGACGTGTTCCAAAGGTGTTGACGGAAGAGCACAAAGCAAAGTCCATAGATCTGCTTTAGAAATTTCAGAGCTGAACGAGGCGATGATTTTTTAAGCCGTATAGTGACAGGTGATGAGACTTCGTCTCTTACATCACACCTGAATTGAAACAGCAATCCCTGCAATTGAAACAGCTCCCAGCTGTTCGATGACGACAATGACCTGAAGACGACGGTTGAGCGGTGGATGAAAACCCAGGCAGCAGACTTCTATGAGAAGATGGGCCGCCGGTGGCCTAGTGAGCAACGTTCTTGACTGCCGCGGAAAAGACCTCAGGTTCGATCCTAAGGAGATACGAACGCTCGATCCACTAAATATCCGCCGTGCGTCAGATGGGCACGTTAAGCCGTCGGGCACCGGGCACTCCCCCCCCCCGTAGTAGATAAGGGCGTCTTCTACCTCGCTTCCGTGTGACTTTCCTATCGGGCACTCTAGTCCAAATCTCATAGCTTCCTATTTCTAAGGGTTGTTTAAGACCTGGGGTCAGACACTCCCTTCCTAAATCCTCTACATATGATCATTTTTCTATGAGGAGGGTATCCAGAAACTTGTTCTACGATATGGCAAATTCCTTAACATCCACGGAGAATATGTTGAACAGTAGATTAAGGCAAAGTCATCGCTCTTTCTACGTTTTTTTTTTAATTAACACACAGCAACCGAAAAATTGTATTTCGACACCGCTGGGATCAAACCCCAGATCTCTCGACAACTAGCCGAGTGCAAGCTTACGCTACGGTGCCAACAAAAAGGTATTCAGAATTCATCGCACATTAAAAATTAGTTATCAGTATTTCTTTTTCAAATGGTGCTTACTTTTTGGATGGCCCTAGTGTATAACAAAGTACTCAATCTGCGTGTTAGCAAAAAATCTTGCATTATTTGAACTGAATCTCCTAAATTTGTGGTGACATAGGCACTTCGAGACAACGCGTCTCCGACTTTGCTCACGATTTTCACTTATCTATAGCTACGACTTAATTGCGCTGTAGACTCCTGCTGAAAAGCCAAGCAAGTGCGCCGAGTGGTCTGAGATGCTGGCTTCTGACCATTCATTAGAAATGGGACCGGGTTCGAGTCCCGGATGAGGCATTGGTGTTGTGTTTGTCCGATTGTGCTGCTCTGCCTGTTTACTGAAAACAGTGGCGCTAAATCCGAACAGGCGACTGCTTATAGCTCTAAGAGTTGCTCATGGTGGTCATTAAACCCCGCAACAAAAGAAAACACGTAAGGTCCTTTATAACTGGATTGATTGATATGATTAACAAGTTAGTAAAATCATGCAATGCATTGACTATGATACGCTTTCTAACATACCAGGAATCATTACTCAAGTTATGAGGATAATGGCTATGGAATAAATCTCGCTCCTGTGCCCTGACCTTTGACCCCATTTCGATTATATTAAACAGAATTGGTTCTGTATACCTCCGGAACAACATACTAAAGTTTTGTCCGAATAGAAACATTTTTAGTCAAGTTATGAGGATAATGGCTGTGGAATAAATCTCGCTCCTGTGCCCTGACCTTTGACCCCATTTCGAAGATATTCGACAGAACCGATTCAGTATACCTCCGGAACAACATGATAACGTTTTGTCGTAATCGAAGAATTTTTACATAAGTTATGACGCATAAGGGCGATGGAATGGATCCCGCTCCTATGTCCTGACCTTTGACCCCATTTCACCCATTTTCAATAGGGTTCGTCCCCAGGTTGTCCTCTACCACATACTAAAATTTCTTCGAAATCCAACTATTTGTACGCGAATTATCGTGCGGACACGCAGACAGACGGACAAAGCTGGAGCATATATATACGCTTCTTCAACCTACGGTTGGAAAGCGTAAATAAAGTATTACAGCATATGAGCTGTAAGGAATTATTTATCCGGCAACGATATTGGAAGCATTTTAGTCTTCAAACAAATAATAAAAATACGGTTTGCGTCGCATCTCCTCATACGAAAAGTATCGTGACTGAAGGACGCTGAATCATGTGACTTTGCAGTCGCCTTTCAAGCGTAAACGCTTCTTCTCTTAGTGGTCTGCGGTGATGTAATTGTGATTCAGTATCTGCGTGCGTGCTCAGGTCGGCATTCAACCCGAAAGTAGGAGGTGAGTTCTAGTATGCTGCTGTGATTGTACAACTACGATTACAACAAAATGTCCTTCCGGGATGAAAAATACTATGCCAGCAGGGTTCCGCATAAAAAAAACTATGCCAGCAAATTTCGGGCTCCGCTTCGTCGTCCGCAGAATATAGCCATTTTTCGTTTTCCAGCATTTTAGAATCTTATGTGGATTCATTTTTAAAAGTTTACTTACAGAGGGTGAGTTGAACGTTTTGCAATAATTGGATCACTTTTTGTCTTCAAACGTACCTTTACCACGAAAGCTGACTAGCATTCAAAATATAGGTCATCGTGTTGCACCGTCTATAGCCATCTGTCTGCCAGTTCTTCGATTCCACGTTGGTACCAGTTCTTGTCCTTCGAGGCGAAGAACTACTTCACCCCAGCTGCCACTTCCTCTTGGTTGTTGTAGTGCCACCCGCGAAGGAAGTGAGCCATGGACCGGAACAGGTAATAATCCGACGGAGCAAGATCCGGACTATATGCTGGGTGTGGTATCAGTTAGATGCCCTCAAGTCCCTGGAGTTTTCCCCGGGTCGTTCGCGCGGTGTGAGGTCGAGTGTTGTCCTGCTGTAGGAGAGCGCGCTTTCTGTTCACCACCAGTTACGGCTCCTCCCAAACGGCATACATCCGCTCCAGAAGTTCAGAGTAGAGTTTGGCGTTGATGGTCCGATCGTCTGGAACAAATTCGTAATGGATTATCCTCTCGAAATTCCACCAGACGCAGAGCATCACCTTGTGCTCGAAGCCCCCACGTTTGGCAACAGGTTCTGGAAGCTGGCCGGGGATCGAGATTACAGAAATAGACCCACTTTTCATCGCACGTAACAATTCTCTTGATGAAACGTACATCGCGCGGGTTTTCTAGGAGTTTCGTGCGCACTTCCACACGGCGGTTTGCTTCAGCTGGCGTCAGTTCGTGAGAGACAATCCGGCAGCTCCTGTAGAACTTGCCGAGGTCCTGAAGGTGACGAACCACGGTGGTCTGTGATATGCCCAGCTCGCCTGATAATCTCCGAGTGCTGGTTGTCGGATTTGCCTCTACGGCCTGGCGCACGGCCTCCGAATCCACGGTTCGCGGCCTACCTGACCTCCGCTGATAGTCGAGGTTTTTGTCACGTGAGAGAAATTTCTTGAACTATCTGGTTGTGGTCTACGGAACCATCCCCTTTCGCATGACAAATGTTTCGTGTTGCTTGAGCAGCGTTATGGCCGAGTTCAAACTCGTAAAGCAAAAGTTCCCTAATTAGCCGGTTGTGGCTGTTCATTTCTTAGACGTCCTAACCACAGACAGAACGACGACATGCAGTGTTGTTCACAGCAACGACTACCACTTTATATCCCTTTTGACTAACTGAAGTGGGCGACTTGAATTAGTTTGAACACGTGGCATAATCGCCTCAGCACGTGCGTTTGTGCAAATATTGCAAAACTTTCGACTGTAAAAATGCGTTGCTTCTGGGAGGTTTAATAGCTTTGCTTATATGAATAGATATCAGGAGGGGAAGGTTCGATTCTCACTCCAGAAAGGTGCCGTATTTTTTTATTCTGTGCTTCTTTCCTAAAAGTAGTAAAGTCAATCAGAAGTAAAAAAAATTTGGTGTAACGAAAATGGACAACGAAAGTAGTCAAAACCATTGTTGAAATTCGATTTTTGAATGTCGTCCCATGAAACGACGCAGGAATAACTAATTTCATTGTTACTCAACAATATATTTTACTAAACTGTCGCCGAACATTATTTCGTCACGTTTTACGTAAACGTAACAATATTTCATTGTGATCTGCGTACATTACGAGAACCTGATGATAAATGTAGTAAAAGCCATTACAAAATGCATTTTTGATGCTACAAAAACGGAGTATCGTAGCGAAATTTGGCTCCCCCCCCCCTTCTCCCTGCTCTTGACTAGAGCTTTAAAATGGTGTATAACACGATGGAATGTAACCTGTAGATACGAATCCTAGACCAAAAGTTACCAATCGCTCTCACTAACAAAATTGCGATTCACCTTTTCTTTCTATCTTGAGCCAGATTTTAGTTTGTGCATGCGCAGATGGACATTCCTATATAACATTTCGTTGGTGTCAGGGTCGTTTCTTACGTTCGTCTAAATCTGAATAATGTATGATAATAATAAAAAAAGTTCTGAAAAACTATTGGGTATGTGCATAAGTTCTACCCGTTTTTGTAGGCAAAAAAGAAAGGAGAAGAACACAACAAATAACGTACCTAGGATTTTACATAATTGCCATCATTCTGTATGACCTCTTGCCATCTGTCTATGAGTAGGTGAATCCCACGCCGGAAAAACTCCTGTGTTTTAGTGTCAAAAAAGTCATGTAATGCCGTTTTCACATCGTCCACATCATCGAAGGTTTGGAGAGCGAAGGCGTTCTGTAACGATCGAAAACGGTGGTAGTCCGTAGATGCCAGGTCAGGGAAATTCGCCGGGTGAGGTAACACTTCTCAACCAAAGTCCAGTAATTTTTGCCGAGTGATTAAAGCAGCATGAGGTCTGGCGTTATCATGATGAAGGATCACGCCTTTGCGATTGACGAGTGCTGGTCGCTTCGATATCAGTTGTTCTCGCAATCTGTCCAACTACTGGCAGTAGAGGTCAGCGTTTATCGTTCGGTTAGGTGCCTACACCTCCCAGTGGATTGTTCTCTGGACATCCCACCAAACACTCAACAAAATCTTTTTGTGATGTAGTCCTCCTTTTAAGATCGATGGAGCAGGCTCCGCACCTTGGCACGCAGTCCGTCGACGCTTTACATTACGGTACAGTACCCATTTCTCATAACCCGTTACAATTCGTCCCAAAAACAGTTCATTTCTGTGACGAGAAAGCAAAGAAACACAGGTATGGATTCTCTTTTCTCGTTGCTTTGCAGAAAGCTGGTGCAGAACTCAGTTACAGAACTTGGTGATGAGCCCAAGCGAATGCATCCGTCTTTCGACTGTTGTTCTGCGTACCAACAACGTTTCCGCTAATGCCTGAACGGTTGGATATGGGCCATTTGTTATGGCTTGGTCCACATCCTCGTCAGAAACCACGAATGGACGCCCAGGACGGTGTTGGTTTTTACAGTTTCTGTCTCCGTCCCGGTATTTCCGAAACCAACGGCGACATGTGCTATCATGAACTGCATCCTCCCCATACTCTTGATAGATGTTGCGGCAAGCCGCGGCTGCAGTACTGCCTATATCGAACTCGTGCAGTAAACAATGTCTAATGTGCTCCTTATCGCATGCCATGTTACACCGTCCGTGATTTCCATTACGAATTACTTACTTGGACAAACCTAACGCCCCTATATGCTCTACTGCTCCACGCTTTATTGTCCGAAAATTCGGCATCGCAGCGTCATCTGTGACGTAACTACTCCGATCGCAATTTGCATCTATTACAAAAACGGGTAGAACTTTTGCACACATTAAACGGCCGCTGTCAGCAACTCAGTGGGCTATTATCAGTCGCACGTCCCTAATTTAGGGACACGGGTTGCAAGGAAGGGAGAGAGCCAGTGCCGTAAGATAAGCACGCCATCCATGCCTCACCGGGATTCGAACCGGCGCGGCTTTCGGATTTATACTGTGCCAAAAGCCGTTCAGGAGAAAAATAACTTTTAACTGAAACGAGAAATCGAATTTTCTTTAAGGCAGACTTTTTAATGGAAGTAATTTTTTACAACCAATGTAAATACTTTTTACAAGCGGTTATTATAAAAGTTCAGTGCGTGGTCCAGGGAATGGAACAGCTGTTTTTGTAAGTCTTGGATTAAACTTGGATGTTTAATATGTGGGGTTTGAGGATGTTTCAAAGTTACGCTCTGAAATGTTTAATAGAAGTTCAGAAAGCGTTTTAAAAATTCAGTACCCGAATGTTGTTTTTGCATGCAAGAGGCGGTCAGAGAAGAAACCGAAGAAAAGCTTCCAGGAGGATATAAATGAAATCGAAAAGGATCCATGATGAAACATCTGCAGGTAATTCCTGCTTCTTGTTGCCGCCGGCTAAAGGCGAATAATAACGCAAGTACATATATCACGTCCTTTTTTTTTTTCCATGCTTTTGCTGTATAAGAGCACAAACAGTTGTATCCCGAGAGGATGGGAAGCGGCCATTTATATTAACTAATTGGTGTGGCTGACTAAGCCGTGATTAATAGAGAGTTATAAATTTATATTGGAACCAAGCTCATAATGCGAAATCATTAATCAAAAGCTATTTCCTTCTGACAGGCATCGGAAGCTGGTACGTGTATCGGAAGAATGAAAGGGAAGAAACTGGGCTTTAAAATTTGCTTGAATAATTGGAAACAAAGACTTCTTTCATATTTCATAAAACAAAAACAAAAGAAGGAACGATGTTTCATTTTTTTTGTTGTTGTTGTTTTATATTCGCTTTTTCTGTAATGCATAACAGCAGCCAGACGATGATTAGATAGTGGAATTATATGCTGTATTTATGTACTGGTATAGATATTTCCACTTTCCGCTCCAAAGTGTATGTTTCAGTTCCGTGAAATCTGCTCAGCCCCAGTTCAGGGCAACAAAAATACTGGCTTTTAAACAGTTCAGGCATTAGTTTGAGATGAAAATGGAATACTGGTCAGCTGGTCAAAAGGGTAAAAAGATCTCAAAATTGGCTTATACCTTTTTTTATCGGCACTTCATTTTCGAATCTCTGCGATGGAAAATGACGAATTTCTTTCTGTTGTTCTTTTCGCGATACGCTGTTAAAGATTTTGTGCTAGGTTACACCAAAAAGTGGTGCTACACCAGCTGCACCACTTTCTTAGAAAAAGATACACCACTTTGTGGTGCAAAATAAACCCAACTACATGGTGCAATCATGTACCATAGCGTCATGAAAAGTTAAACCACGTTGTTGGGTTTTGTTTGCAAAACACGATGGTGTATTGCAAACAAACCCAACAACAAATTTTTGCGGTAGGTTGAACCTACCGCAAAAATTTTTAACAGCGTACTTTTCCAAACGTTTTCCCC
Source organism: Macrothele yani (assembly GCA_039090855.1). NCBI lineage: Eukaryota > Metazoa > Arthropoda > Arachnida > Araneae > Macrothelidae > Macrothele > Macrothele yani. Next base: position 127,023,163 of record CM076996.1, read on the forward strand.
GATGCTTACCTTTGGGGTGTTTGAGTAAACAAAACTCCGCAATAATTTCATTAGTTGATAACATCATATTGGCACATCTATGTGATTTTAATAAATAAGACTGTTATGTACATTTTCATATTAATATTTCGTGCAGTAAAACAGCAAGTTCATTTGATATGAGGCCGTAAGATACTTCATAATTTATTTGTTTACGTGAACTAATACAGTTAATCATATATCTAACTGATGTGTATTGTAGTGTTCTTAAGTTTTAAGGCTGTAACTACTGTATATGCGCAAAGTCACTTTGCCTAGAACACCAATCAAATGAAGCTTAATTATTGAAAATCTCGAACAGCTTAATATTCAATGTCCTTAATTAAGCTATAACGTAACTGTCTTTTTCGTGCAGAGATAATGGTTCTACGTTATGTCTAAACCATAAGATAAGAATACGATGCAATAGTTCCTAATTAAATTTTTACGGCCAGAGGAAACATAAGACAGAAGTCAACTTACGGTAATTGATGTATTGCACCACTATATCATCAGCACAACATCGCATTTCACATTTTACTTAACAAAAATGTCTATACATATCCACGACACCAGCAACTGTTATCTCGCCCTTTTATCTATCGTTCTTATCTCATACATTCGTACGTCACGTTCACTCTGACCTCAATTGTTGCCAACCCCAATCTCATTTGAGGGAAAAGATATAACGTTAAGGTTGGAAGTATAAGCAGAACAAACTCAAATTTACTTAGGAAAAGAAACTAAAAATGAAAGTTAAATTAGAATATGCGTCACAAAGCATAGATTGGCTAAACGAGCAACATCAAACTAACTACTCCAAATCAATTCGTAAACCAGCCTCACAGCTCGTAAGCCAGTCAGCCAACGAATATACATTGAAATCAACCTTCTAATCTCATCTATTTACATACGTCACACGACCTCCGACCTCATTAGTCGTTTAGACATTCGGGCGAGAGAGAAAATGTTAAATTTGGAAATTGCTTAAGGAGAACATTTACATAGAGACACGAACTAAAAAGAAAAGCGATATTAGAGTTGTGACGTACTACAGAGCTGAAAACATGTGTCAAGACAACAAATCTGCAGCGAGGCTTTCTGTCCGCGTAGCTCAGTTGGGAGAGCGACTTACTCTGGAGTGAGGGGACACGGTTTCGATGTCCGGCGCGGACAAACTTGTTCGTTATATTGGCGCCCGAACTTCCAGCATGACTCGGCTATTAAGTTTCTCGCAATGATGTGATGTTACGTTCCACACACCAAATTGTCTGGGATTTCTCAAATGCACGTTCTTCGTGGGATGACTGCCTACAGCGAAACATGGTCCCAGCTGGTCAGTGGGCCATGCCCCAGGCCCTCTTTCGAGGGGGGAGATTTGACGTGCCTGCCCCGCAGAACGCACATGGCAGATAGCAGCGAGGGCACATGTCCGCGTTGCTCAGTTGGGAGAGCGACTTACTCCGGAGTGAGGGGGAGCCGGATTTGATGTCCGGCGCGGACAATCTTGTACGTTATAGAGTATACGTTACACCATATAAATGGAATTAAATAGTGCGCTATAAATATTTTTAATAACATCTATGAAAGTGGAGGTGCAAGGATTCGGGTTATCGAAGACACAACTGGTATAAAAATTGAAAAGAGAGTGAGACAAGGTGACATCATACCTCCCAAGTTCTTCAATTCCACATCGCAGAGTGTCTTTCAAGCACTGAATTCGGAAGGCAATAGAATAAAGATAAATGGAGATATATTTAGATCGTCTAGTAAAGATTAGACGATCTAAATTGATTAGCAAATTTCTACCCTCAAGTTTCCAAACGGGGCTTGACTTGGTAATACAGTCATCATTAGCCTCCCCATTTGCCGAATGATCTGAGGCACTGGCATCTGACCATTCGTCCGAGGTGAGCTTGTGATGTACTACAGAGGTGATGCACACTTCAAGACGGCAAGAAGCCGTGATAAACCCTTGTTGTCGTACCTTAGTTGGGAAAGAATTCGGCTGCCGCCCCGGTGGCGCAGTGGTCTAAGCGATGGCCTCTGATCATTCGTCCGAAGGGGTCCGGGTTCGAATCCCGGTAAGGCATGGATGTTGTGTTTGTCTTTCGGCACTGGCTCTCTCCCTTCCCTGGAACCAGTGACCCTAAATTAGGGACGGGCGACTGCTTATAGCCCATTGAGTTGCTCACGGTGGTCGTTAAACCTCCAATCAAAAAAAAAAAAGAATTCGGCTCCGGAGCAGAAAGATGTGGAATAAGTCGCAACACTGGTCACTGGTGGCCGAAGGTAAAAATGGATCTACTGGCTGTTACAATAGTGGGCAAAGGTATTGCATCACCTGCAAAAACTGTGAATTTGTAAGTTTAACTCTTTTTTTAACTAACTAATTTTCATAGTGATTTGTCGTCTTGACACGTGATTTGTCGTCTGCAGATTTGTCGTCTTGACACGTGATTAACCCTCTGTAGTACGTCACATCACCTCCCTCTTAACCTTTTTTTTTTTTTTTTTTGGTTGTTGTTTTGGAGCGAAGTAGGAATTTTTTATTAATTAATTTCAGACGATGTGTACGTTTTTCGAAGAACCCAACGGACAGTAGATCCAATTTTACGTTCGGGTGCCAATGTGAAAACACAAATTTGTCTGTGACGGGATCGAAACGCGCTCCCATCACTCCGAAGTAAGTTGCTCTCCCAACTAAGCTGCACGGACGGAATCTACCGCTGCAGATTTGTCGTCTTGACACGTGATTCACCTCTGAAGTACGTCACAATTATTATCGTCATTACTGCTATAATTCTGCTCAGTGTCCTTTTTTTTTCTAATTTAATTTCGGTATTTCCACGGAGCCGCCCCCGGTGGCGCAGTGGTCTAAGCGATGGCTTCTGATCATTCGTACGAGATGGGTCCGGGTTCGAATCCCGATGAGGCATGGATGTTGTGTTTGTCTTACGGCGCTGGTTCTCTCCCTTCCCTGGAGCCAGTGGTCCTAAATTAGGGACGGGCGACTACTTATAGCCCATTGGGTTGCTCACGGTGGTCGTTAAACCTCCAGTAAAAAAAAATTCCACGGATTCGTTTTCTTTTCTTTCTTTCTTTTTCTTTTTCTGTTATTTATTTATTTATTTTTTTTATTTTTATTTTTTTTTTTTTTTTTTGCGGAAGAGGATGAAGGGGATTTTGAAATTTTGGCCAATTCTTAGGACTGATATAAAGTAATCCCAAAAAGAAAGCCTTCGGTTTACAGTTCCTGGCATAACAGCTGAAAATCATGTCGGAATGCCTAAAAATAAAGTAAATGTCCTTCGCCTTTAGTCTTTCGGCTTTACCTTCAGCCATACTTCTTAGATGCAGTTTGAAATTGCATTTAATCAACATAATCTTTTAAAAGATTCTCCAGCTCAGAAAGTACCAGTGGTAACAGTTTTTTTTTTATTGTTTCTCGCAAGTTCTTTCTGTGAAACAATCGCGGAAAAAAAAAGAGTCTAAGATGCGAAGGGAGGAAAAGAAGTTTGAAAGTAAGAGTGAAGGAGGAGCTAAAGTATTCCTTGGTGTTCCCAAATACATTAAAGTTCTTTTTTGTTCTCCTTTATTCAGTTCCCTTTCCCCAAATGAAGAATCAACGGTAAAGGAGAGAAATTTCAAGAGCCTAAAATACCCATTTCTTTTAGTTGGAAACACGTAAAGACATATGGCGAGAAATTTTGGCACCATTCCAATTCTTTTTGCATGCATTTATGGTGCTATGGATGCATTAGTGCACTCTGGCTCTGGCCACTGTTCAAACTGAGAATTGTACGTCATTAGCTCTTACAAAAGAGCCGGCTCTGCTGAAACGTAGTCACGTGTTCCCTTGCTATCAATTTCTACCTAAGTAACAATGAAATATGCCTGACAATGGGAAGCAGGTATAGCGATGCAAATTAGGGATATGCATATCTACAACCAGTGCTCCCTCCTCCCCGTGGCTTAGAGAATAAGCCTCGATAATAAAGTTTCGCATGGCGTGAAGCCTCACTCACTGTTGTGAACAAAAGCTTTCCCCAATTTTGTTTGTAGGATGAAGGAAAATGACGAAAATCTGATTCAGGAAAGGGCATCTACAACTGAATAACCAAAGATACACTACATATCCGAAATTTTAAGTTAAAGAAGAAAAGTTGCCCCGTTATAGTCGAGGAAATGAGCTCCGTGGTCATTATACTATTTTAAGGGATCCAGCATAATCGTCTTGCCTTTGCCATTCAATTGCTTTTAGAAAATATGATACATTTTGAATAATACCTTTTCAGAAAGTCTCTTCCTTTGAGAAATGTTGTGAGATGCTGGACTCCAACGTTCCTTTGTTAGAGAGTTTTAATGACAACCGCAGTGCTAAATTTCACCATATGGTGGCCAAGTGGTTAGGTGTCTAAGCACTAGCTTATGATCATTCGCACAAGATGGGTCCGGGTTCGAATTCCGGTGAGGCACGGATGTTTGTTTGTCTTACGGCACTAGCACACTCCCTTCCCTGGAACCAGTGGCCTTAAATTAGGGACGGGTGCCTGCTCATAGTCCACGAGCCGCCGGTGGCCTACTGGTCAACGTTCGTGACTGCCACGGAGAAGACCTCAGGTTCGATCAGAAGCAGGTACGAACGCTCGAACCACTAAATATCCCCCGTGCATCGGATGGGCACGTTAAGCCGTCGGGCCCCGGATACTGCACCCCCCCCCTCCGGTAATAAATAAGGGCGCCTTCTTTCCCCTTTCTACCTCGCTGCTGTATCACTTTCCGATCGGGCATTCTAGCCCAAATCTGTTAGCTTTTTATTTCTAAGGGTAGTTTAAGACTTGGGGTCAGACACTCCCTTTCTAAAATCCTCTACATATGATCTGATCTGATCTTCTTACAGCCCACTGCGTTGCTCACGGGGGTCGTTAAACCCCCAGTCAATCAATAATAATAATAATAATAATAATAATAATAATAATAATAATAAATAGTTAGGATGTTTGCTTCTTCTCCGATGGCCATGCTCTCTTCCTCCTAGGATTCCAGTTCTCTTGTAGATTTCATTTCTAAACAAGGACTGGGTGACGCTAATCGAGATAATTAACCCTTTAACGACCATAACGCCCGAAACGCCTGTACATACAAACGACCATAGCCGCCCGAAACGCCTGTCTAGAGTGAGTCAGAGTTCCTAGCTTTGCCTTTTCTTTAAATTTGCACGACCTATGAGGGATCATCAGGGGTCATATTTATTCATCACTATTGCTACTAAAGAAAGAAGTGAACCAATAGAAAGTTTCGGGCGTTATGGTATTTAGAGTGATAAATATTTTTAGGATCATGGTCGTTAAAGGGTCAAACTAGAAAAGAATCCAATTGCAGGAATTTGTCGAAATATTATTTAAAATGCATTCTCCGTTTCCCCACTGGCGAGTTTTGTTAATTCAACAAAAAGTTTTGTTGAATTTGCAAAATTATTTTGATGAAAATTATTGTTGATTTAACAAAATTTATTGTTGTCACGACAAAAAGGTTTTGTTCATTTAACAAAATGATTAGGTCGATTTCCGGGAATTTGTTTGATCCAACAAAACATATTGTTATCATGACAAAATGTTTTGTAGCTGCAACACAACATATATTGTTATCGTGACACAATATATTTTGTTGCAGCAACAAAACATTTTGCCATGATAACAATATGTTTTGTTGGATCAAATACACTGCTGGCGACCCAAAATGCAACACCAAGAAGGACACGAGATAGCAAAGCCAGATTTACTGGACACATAATAACAGATACAAAGTTGAAACGATTGAGCTTACAGGCCCGTGCGACTTGCGGAACACGCAGACATCAATAGTTCGTGTGGCCCCCATGGCTGGCAATAACGGCCGCTACACGCCGCGGCATCGAACGAAAGAGGCTTTGGATGTGAGCTTGAGGTATGTCGGTCCAGGCTGCTTCCACACGTTGCCACAGTTCATCAGGCGTAGCCGCGGGTGTTGCTTGCCGGGCCACTCGGTTGCCAATCAGCGACCAGACGTGTTCGATGGGCGACATATCGGGAGAACAGGTGGACCACGGCAGCAGTGACACCTGGTGGGCCGTGAAGAATTGTTGCACGATGCGTGCCACGTGCGGGAGCGCATTGTTCTGTTGAAACGTAGCCGCTGGCAGGTCCTGCAGGTAAGGGAGGACTACAGGCTCCAAAACGTCGGAGATGTAGCGGTGGCTGTTGAGTGTACCGGCGATGCGTACCAGAGGGATGCGGGTGTCATATCCAATTGCGCATCAAACCATAACGCCAGGCGACGGGCCGGTATGGCGATGCATAATGCAGGCCTCATACAGTCTCTCGCCGCGGTGCCGCCACACGCGGATCCGACCATCGTGGTGTTGCAGGCAGAAGCGGGATTCGTCGGAGAAGACAATGTATGCCATTCCGTAGCCCAGGTGCGTCGTTCAACGGCCCACTGCCGCCAGTGGTGTAACGTCAATGGTAATCGGAGCAATGGGTGCCGTGAGACAAGTCCCCGCTTCTGCAGACGACGTCGAACAGTACGTGCTGACATAGGCTGTTGCGCAACACACCCTAATTCCTGCGCTAACGTTCGTGATGTGGCGGTGCGAGCCGTCAATGCTCGCCGCACAACATGCCGGTCCTCTCGTTTGATGGTGCGCCGCGTCAGCGGCAATCGCTCACGTCGACCCGTCCGTCCCTCCTGCACCCACCGAATCCATACTCACCTCACTGTGGCTGGATGTCGTGCCACACGGGCGCCGATGTCTCGGTACGATAAACCGCTGTCGCGATAAGCCACTATTCGTCCTCTGTTGAACTCCGAAACGTGCTGGAATGACTACCGTATTCTGCGACGAGGTATCAGGAAGCTTCTCACGCACAGGTCCGGCAGCACAACACACCTCCACTACTTACACCCCGCCTTCTGTGCACCCTTCTTATAGTGCTTCTCGGTGGCGTGCCGGGCGCACATGATTTGCATATGCCCTGCAATGCTAATCGTTTGCATGTCCTCTCGCGGGCGACGTATGCTGCGAATTTCAAGCCAATCGGATGCTTCCTTCTTGGTGTTGCATTTTGGGTGGCCAGCAGTGTATTAATTCGAGTTTAAAATTTCTTTCTGCAGTCGAAAGTCTAAACTGTATGTACAACAATCCGTACGTTTTAGGTTTTTTTTTCTGATGCATAATCTTGTCGCTAGAGGGCATAAATGCACATGCTGTTAAATTCAAAAAATATATATAGCTTAGTTGGGAGAGCAACTTACTTCGGAGTGAGGGGCGCTGATTCGATCTCCGTCACGGACAAATTTGTGTTTTTACAAACACAACTACAGTCATGCTGAGAGAATCTTGAGGAATTATAGTCGTGGATTTCAGCACACTAAGATTTCAGCACAAAAGGAAAACAAGGATCAAGGAGAAATCGGATTTTTAACTAAGTAGATTTAAAAGCAGATGTTTTCTTTATTTGTAGGTTTAAAGATCACCTGGAGTCATAAGCCTTTGAACAGATGAAAGTAGTAATGATAGAAGAGCAAAGTTTTCGGCCATCAGGCTCGACAAGAGTCCTAAACGAACTACCCACTTTCAGCAGGCCATAACCATTCTTATGCATCTGCTATTGTTTCATTAATGACTTTCTTGCATACGTTGCAGGCTTCAATAGAAGCTCATGCTGATTCAGGCGATGAAGTACATGTTTTGTTGTATAGTTCCTCTGCCTGGGAACAGGCTTTCTTCTAGAAGGGTTTGTTCTTGAACAAAGCGTATTCTCAGACTGTCAGAGGAGGAGGAAATGGCCGAATAGTCACGGGCTTAACTTTTAGGGTTGTCGCCCGATTAGGGCCGTCCTCGAATCTAGATGAGGCGTGGGTTGTGCGCTTGCCTGATGGCGTTGGCCCTCATCCTTCCCGGGAACCAGTGGCCCTACATTAGGGACAGGCGACTGCTTGTAGCCCTTAGAGTTGACGGTGGTCGTTAAACCCCGAAATAAAACAAAAATGCGTTTCTCGTCGTTAGCCAGCAAATTAATGCAGATACCATATACACTAAATTGACAAAAGTAACCGGATACCCCTTCAAGAGCAAATGAACGGATCCGCTGCATTGTTAAGACGCGCGGTACAGCTGCAAACGGTATGAAAGCAAGCCTGCACCCGACCGTGATCATATCGCACTGTGAGGTTGAGTGAAAATGTCCCGGCGGGAGAGAACTGACTTTGAAAAAGGAAAGATTGTTGGGTGTTATATTAGCGGGTTGTCCATAAGAGAAACCGAGAGGTGTTTAAACATACCCAAGTCAACTGTTCTGGATGTACTGAATATGTAGAAGACACATGGCGTGTCTGAAGCAGCAAAACGTATCGGCAGACCAAAGAAAGTCAGTGATAGAGGACGTCGAAGCCTCAGGAGAGTCGTTACAGCTAATCGACGGAGTACCGCCCAAGACCTCAGTGTACAGGGGAGTAAAAATGCTGGAACCTCGGTATGTACGCGTACTATTCGCAGAGAACTTCATTCCATGGGTTACCGTGGTCGTGCGGCTGCTTATAGGCCTTTCATCACCACTCGGAATGCTACTCGTCGTTAGCATGGTGTAAAGAATATTTATCGTGGAACCTTGATCAATGGAAACGTGTCCTATGGACTGATGAATCTAGATACACGATCCATCAGTCTGATGGCCGTGTGTGGGTATGGCGGCAGCCGGGGGAACGCTATTTACCACAGTGTACTGTTCCTCCGGTCAAGTTTGGAGTTGGCAGTGTACTCGTGTGGGAGTGATTTTCGTGGTATGATCCCGGCCCATTGGTTATCGTGGACAAACCTGTTAACCAGCATGTCTACCTCGATATTCTGGACAATTATGTCCTACCAACTCTGTGGCAATACTATGAAACCGAGCCTTGTTGGTTTCAGCAGGATAATACACTGAGCCATAAAGCAAGAACGGTTACGGCGTGGTTTGACGATAATTCCGTATCGCGTGTGGACTGGCGAGGACAGAACCCTGATCTTTTTTCTTTTTTTTTTTTTTTGATTGGAGGTTTAACGACCACCGTGAGCAACTCAATGGGCTATAAGCAGTCGCCCGTCCCTAATTTAGGGTCACTGGTCCCAGGGAAGGGAGAGAGCCAGTGCCTTAAGACAAACACAACATCCATGCCTCACCGGGATTCGAACCCGGACCCCTTCGGACGAATGATCATAGGCCAACGCCTTAGACCACTGCGCCACCGGGGCGGCAGAAGAACCCTGATCTTAGTCCCATAGAGCACCTATGGGATGAATTAGAGCGCCGCAGAAGAAGTTTGGAGCCAAGGCCTACTACTAAGCAACAGTTAGCGGCAGCATTATGTACTGAATGGAAGTGCATACCTATCGCTGTGTTCCAAAACCTTGTCGAAAGCATATCTCGAAGGGTCAGTTTTCACACAGTATTTATTAGAAGAAAGATACAGGAGATGTGCTTGAATAAATCATCTCAAATGATGTATGACAAAAGAAAATATTTACAGGTGCTTGTAGCTTACGCTACTGCTTATTTACACGGTTCTGTACATTGATGATAGTAAAAAAACAGTTAATTACACTCGAGTGTCAGGTGAGGCAACAAAAGTCTCTGACAAAGCAAAGAATAGGAACAATTCAGCTAGAAGAGCGTTATACAATATTAATTTTGCACAGTATTGATGCAAGGAATAATACAGAATTCGAGCTTGCAGACATAGATTCAAAAGACAGGTGATGAGAAATTAACAGAATGTGCAGCTTGCGCTACGTTAATTACAGGATTCGGTGCAACGTTTGCATGACAACAGTTAAGTGCAGTAGAAATCTGGCGAGGCAATATGAATCTCTGGTAATACAGAGAGTAAAATCAATCCAGAATGATGAGCACTATAGAGTATAAATTTTACACAATATTGATGAAAAAAAAAAAGTTCTGACCGAAAGGTGATACATTGTGGGTGACCTGGAAAACCAGGAGGTTGCAGGTGATCAAGGGACAAACATGAAATCGAAAGTTCGAAAGACATATGATGAAAAATTTACAGATGAATGTGGCTCGCGGTACTACATGTTACATACAACGGTGATATGAAAAATAGTTATATACAATAATTTTCCTGAGAATACAAAAGAAAAAATAATCTCTGAAAATACAGAGAGAAGACACAACTCATCACAGTGAGTATTGGAGAACACAAATTTACACAGCTGAAAAGTAAAATTACACTGTTGAATCAGGAATTGAAGATAAGAATATACTGTAAAAACCACAAAGTTTACAGATGTCTGTGGTTCGTGAAACGACCTATATACATGATTCTGTACAATGAGAAGTTACAATTTATATATATTGATTTGTCAGAGGTGGTAAAAAGAAATAGTCTCTGACATCGCAGAGAGAATACATAATTCAGCAAGATGAGTAATGAAAAACAAAAAAATTTACACATGAGTTATACACGAAATGATACATGTGAAGAGGATGAGAACAGAGTCTTAAAAAAGCGTGAAAAGAAATTGACAATTATAAGTAGCTCATGCTTCGAACAATTCATAGGATTCTATACAATAATTGATCTACTAAAAGTTATGTACAATAGTGAGACAAACAAAAAAATTCTGATAAAATAGAGAGTACAAATAATATAGTGCAGTGAATGTTGAGGAACAAGATTGCACTCAGTTGCGAAGAAAAAAAAATGTGTATAGAAAAATCGTCTCAAAATGACATATGAAAAGAAGATTTACAGGTGCTTGTAGCTGACGCAACGACCAATTCACAAAGCTCAATATAGTGGTAAGAGAATACAGTTTATGTATGATAATTTGTCGGAAAAGACAAAAAATAGTCTCTGATGAAGCAGAGATTGAAGACAAATCAGCATGGCAAAAATTGTATCTATCAGGAGGTAGGTGAAACAAAAGTTCCGACTGTAAGGTGAAGCGTTGTGGGCGACCCTGCAAACCAAGTGGTTGCTGGTGACCAAGTTGATAGGAACTGTGGTTCACTGCAGCGTGCAACTGCAGTGGTAAGTTCTAGTCGAAGGCGGGAGAGTAGGCGATTACGAAAATGACAAAGTAACGCAGTACTGACTTTATTTATGTCAGTAGAAGCTTCGGGGGGACGCTGAAGATGATACACGTGAATTATATGTTTTACAAGCACGAAGAAGTAGGAGCAGACTGCCGGAAGGTGAATAGGGCGAGAAGAGTTCAGAAGTAGTGTTCGGTAGGCGCTGAAGGTGAGGACGGTCTCACAGGATCGTTGTGCTAGCGTGAAAGCGAGATGGAGTATTGGCAATAATACTGTGCAATTCATGAAGACATGCTGAACGTCAGCCTCCTCGCCACAATACGGACAGGAGGGTGAAGATAAAATGGTCATGCGATGTAAAATCGACGGCACAGGGAGGCGGTTGTGTAAGAAAAGCCAATGTGAATTGACTTCAAGGGGTGCTGAAAGTGGGGAAAGCGCAGAGGACCAAACTGCGGAGGTAGAAGAAAGTGGAATACCAGAAATGGGAAGAGGTGCGGAAGAGCGAGAGAGAAAACGGTAGAGATCAGCTGTTGAGAAAGAGACAAGAGGAAGAGGTGGACCAATGGACGACAGAAAAAATGGGAGAAGGAGAGAGGCAGAGTGAACAGAAATGAGGCCTGAGGGAGTAGCAAGCTCAGGGAACAGGGAGATTATAGTAGAAATAAGAGAGTTGTGAACAAAGTGAGCGTTGGCATTGAAACGGAGAGCAGAGGGTAGAGAAGAGAAGGGGAGCCAGGAAAGATCGGTGTTAACAAGATCGCTGACAGTAACGACTCCAGCTCTGAGCCATGAAGGAAAAGCAAAACATGGGAGATGGGGAGGGTGTAGCAGAGAAGAAAAAAAAGAGGTTCGGAAAGTAGGTCATTTGTGGAGGCAGGGAGAGAGCGAGAAAGAGGGAGGGAACGAAGAAAGGAAATAGCCTCTTTGTAGACAGGAGGGAAAAGTGTGAGAAGGGGACAGTGGTCCATGAGTAAGAACGAAAGGAGAGTAAAGCGTGGGTTATGCGGAGATACTATGACATCACGAGCAGCAACTGCAGAGGGAGCAGGTGCCGCAAGTGATCGTAAAAACGTAGACACACGATAAGCCTTGTAATAGGATCTGACGTCGGGTAGACTAATACCTCCGTTGGAAGGAGACAGGCTGAGTTGAGGTGCTCCGACCCAGTGATGGCCGGGCCAGATAACCTGAGTTTGACAGCGGGTGAGTTCAAGAAGACGTAGTGCTGGTTGCTTCGAAGCCAACCAGGAATACGTGCACATTGAAAGCAGGTAAGTGTGCGTTAGACGTGCTCTTTGAAAGACGGAGGTGCAGAATTGTGCGCGCCGCCAGATTGCTACCGAGCGATGTAGGCGTGGCCGGAGAGTCGTCCAGGTGACGAGTGAAGCAGTTGCTGGTTTTCCAAGGTGGACTCCTAGGAATCGTTGAGAGGTGTTGGACCACTCTGCTCCCCAAGGAGAGTCAGTGCGGTTAGTCCACGAACCGGTCCATAGGCCTGTGCTTTTCGTTGTGTTTAGCGCTGCTCCGGAACATGAGGCGTAAGTATTGTAGAGATTGTGGAGATCGTGAAATTGTGAGTCTTGCCGAATGCAGAATGTAATATCGTCGGCGTAGGCAACATAGGTAGCAACATGATGACGTGTGCTGGCTACCACCGGTGGTAGTGAAGCAAAGAAGGATCGATGGACTGCGCGTAAAAAAGGTTCTATTGCGAGGGCGAAGAGCTGCCCGGATAAGGGGCAACCCTGACGCACGCCGCGACGAAAGGGTATGGGAGCTGTGAGAAGGTTGAGCAGCTTGACGTGGAAAACTGCGTCCCGGTAGAGGGAGATGAGAAGAGAAGCAAAGGAAGGAGGAAATCCGAAATTTAGTAATGTAGCAAGAAGGTAATCATGAGAAATATTATCGAACGCTGAGCGTTGGTCGAGGGAAAGAAGAGCAAGGGGTTCTGAGCGAGAGCGGGCGAGGTGAATTAGATCATTAAGAAGCTGAATATTATGGGAGATGGAGCGCCCGGGTACAGTATAGGTTTGATTAGTGGAGAGAATATGAGGGAGTATGGGGTTAAGCCGTCGGGACAGAAATTTAGTATAGAGTTTATAATCAGTATTTAAGAGTGAGATGGGACGCCAATTCCCCAAGTCAAGCGGATCACCCTTCTTGGGGAAAAGTACAACATGTGCAAGCGTGAAACTCCTTGGAAGAGATGTAAGATGCATGGCAGTAGAAAAGGCACAGAGGAGAAATGGAAGGAGGGCAGGAAGAAAAGCCTTATAGAAAGAAACAGGGAGACCGTCCGGGCCAGGTGAAGCCCGGGGGTTGAGGGACGAGAAAGTGTCAGAGAGCTCAGTTAAAGTGGGAGGATGAGGGAGGCTGGCTGAAAGATGAGAAGGGACCTGAGGCAAAGAAGAGAACAGAAGAGCAGAAGCCGTAGGGGAGGGAGGAGGAGTTTCACAAAATTTTGAAATGTAGTAATTACGTACCATAGAACAAATTGGAACTGGTTCGGATGAAACTACTCCAGTTGGAAGACGAAGGTGCTGCAGAACAGAAGAGGATCGGCGAGTTGACTCAAGTGACGTAAGGAATTCGTACGAACAAGCATCAGGTTTCAGGTGTTGTAGTTTAAGGCGTTGAAGGGCTTGTTTTGCAAGTGGCACCAAAAGTGAATGTAATTCTGCCTGGTAGACTTGAAATAGGGGATCAGCAAGATTGAGCAAAGAAAGCATTTGCCTAGTATGATCAAGTCGCATCCTCCGTTGTGTCATGATCGAGTATGACAGGTTTCGTACCAGTAATATGAGGTGGCGTTTTACTTCCAACCAAACGTTGAGGGGGCACGGTGCAGAATGAAGCCTTGTACGCCAATCCGCAAGAAAATCTCGCACCGATGAGCAGAAGGCTGAGTCATCTAAAAGAGTGTCGTCAAAAGTCCAAAAGGCCGGATTGACCGTGGCTGTGTTGAAGTAGCAAAAACTGTTATGGCAATGGCGCAATGATCCGAGGAAGCTGTGGGTGTACAGCATGAATCTGATATTGCTGGTAGAAGAAGAGAAGTTGCATAAAAGCGATCCAATCTTGCTGTAGGAGGATCAATGGCTCTTGGTGCACGCCATGTATGTGTAGTCAGGGTTGGTGACAAATGGCGTTGAACATCTACTAGTGAGAAGTCTGAAGTGATAGACTGTAAGAGATGTACTACTTCCGTGCGGTGTTCTCTGGAAGAAGAAGAGCGATCAGTTAGGGAATGTAGAGTGCAATTGTAGTCACCTCCGATAAGTACCCGGTCGGTGATGGGAATACGTGACAGAGCCCGTCGAAGTTTTGCAAACAACTCTGGCACGTGAGTAGGAGTGCAAGGAACATAAATGTTGAATACATGAAATTTTTCAGCTGCGACGGTGAAAGAGACTCGTTGTAATAAGTCTCGACATAAGTTTTTCACTGAGAAGGAGGAAAGAGTTGAACGAAAACGTGAGTGAACACCAACTGCCATGCCACCACGCGACAGTTGGCTGTAGGCGTGATGGAAAGTATGATCCCACTGACGCCATTGATGAAATTGAGTGGTGGAAGTACAGTTTGTTTCCTGCAGAAGTAATATATCAGCATTCAGCGGAGCAAGATCCTCTCGTACCAGCGCATTCGCAAGAGGTGTCGCAAAACCGCGACAATTAAGTGACACCACCTTGAATGTCTAGGTTAGTTGTGGGATGCAGTAGGAATTGACTGGCTGTAGTGATGGAGTGGAGTCGACGGAGAAAACAAGCACTCCACGGGACCTCATCCGCAGTGCGCCGAAGAGTGTTTTCAAGTGAGTGTAATTGAACCAGCACTTGTGGAAGAGCTGCTTCATACTGCTGAATGGAAGTGTGTGCTGAGGAAGGGCTAGAGGACCCTAAAAGGCAATCCAGCATGTCCTCGTATGGCAGAGGCTCAGCAGGGAAAGCATTTTCAGCAAGAAAAGTTGTGAATTCTTCTAGTGAGGGAAAAGCACCCTCACATGCTGTCTCAGAGGAAGTGTGTAGAGGCGACCGGGAGAACGGTCGTCGAGAGCTGACGGAGCGAGAGGATGAGCGGGTAGAAGAGCGAGATGATCTTCGGGATGCCAGAGTCTTTGCCTTCTTCGTCTTGGAGCGAGTAGCACCACTGCGTTTTCCAGCAACCACTAAAGCTTCATGATCGTCTGGAGAGTCTGAACCCGAAGCGTTACCTGTGACTCGTGTCATGGAGCCAACGGTAAAAGCTGAGGAGTGGTCAACATGTACATCAGCAGTGGTTGTAAAAGTACAAGGGGGAGTCGATTTTGGAAGCCTGGGAAAATTCTTAGGATCAGCAGGAGGTGGAGGCATCAAAGTCGTTTGTTGACCAATGGCAGTAAGCTGACTTTTGGAAGATCTTGATTCCGCGACTTTCCTCGAATAGGAAGAAGTCTGTGAAGCGTTGGTGGACAAAGTAGAAGAAGATGTAGTGTGTGGAGCTGTTTGCAGGGAGGCACGTGGGCACTGAGCCCTTATGTGACTTTCGCTCTGACATATAGTGCAATACTGTGAAGTGATTATCTCAACTCTTCGGCGTTGCTGTCCACAGCGGATGTGCAAAACATTCGGAACCGCTTTCAGCTGAGCATCAGATGAAAAGAGGACTCGAGCAGTGCGGCGAAAACCTCGAATCGATTTGTCTTCAGGATCTCTGGGAGCCGCAGAGAGAGTTGTTATGGAGCCAACAACTCTGCCGTACCTGCTGAGCAAGGTGCAAAGTGCAGCGTCGGATACTTCTGGTGGTACGGGGTAGAAGGTCACCTGCACCGGGCGGTGCGCAACCGGTTGTGCTAACAGATGCTCGTCATTGATGGTTAGACCTTCCGTAAGGACCTGGTCAGCATGCGCTTTATCCTTAAAATAGACCAAGACAGATCTGGGTTTTCGAGCTACAAAGTCTATTGCATCCTTTGGTAAGATAGTTTTGAGGGCTCGGCTATATTGCCACAGCTTAGTGTCGGGAAGCGCATCAAAATAGACGCCCCGTTTCATAGTGGAGGAAAAAAGTGACCAGCTCGGGAATCCTCAGGTATGTCAATTGTAGCAGTAGAACCGACGACAGTGACATAGGATTCAGGAAAAGGCATAGCAGATGAAACTGGGGGTGTGAGGACCCCAGAAGTTGCAGAAGCATAGGATGCTTGGGCAGGCATGGGTCGAGAACTCGATGAAGCGGCTCCTAGCAGTGAGGGCGGATCAGAAAGTTGATGAAAAGTAGAAGCTATGAGCTCAGTATCGCTGATCACGGAGACGTCATCATCTGCTGAGATGTAGATAGGAGACTTGGCACCACCGCACTTGGTGGGAAGGGAGGAAGTTATTGCTGGAGAAGAAGAGGTATCCATGACGTCGCAATGACGTTCGGGAGCCACCTCATTTAGCTGAGCAGGAGCTGTCGCCGTAGAAGAAGAAGAGGGTGCTGGCTGATCTGCCAAGATAAGGATGTGGGCGTCACCCTTGTCTGCCTCCGCCATCGAAGCAATGGCGAGACTTTAACGAAAAAAGACCAGCTCGGTTGAAAAATAAAACAGTGAATAATGAAAAAATATGGCACTCACCAACCTGGGAGATACACGAACGTAAAGCGTGGACTTTCAACTTGAAGATACACGCAAACACAGAAACTAAAGCACTCAATAAACACCTTATAGCAACGAAAATCACGGAGCTTAAAACCCAACCACTGAGCTTCGAAGGGTCAGTGCATGCATTAAGGCCAAAGGTAGACCGACACCGTAGTAATGTATGTCAATAAATGCTATGTTGCGTTTCTCTTCTAGGTGTCCGGTGACTTTTGTCGATATAGTGTAAGTAAATCTTCCCAATGGAATGATTAAATTAACCCAAAGAGATGAAACAACATACATCTTGTAGTTCAGAGCCCGATTAGTGATTGAAGCCACACGAATACATGGTTTATGGGAATTTACGTTAAAAATCCTTGTTTGGGAGTTAGCAAATAGATTCGGACTTCCGGATGCAGCAACACATTCTTGCCGCCCCATTGGCGCAGTGGTCTAAGCGCTGTCTTATGACCATTCGTCAGAGAAGGGTCCGGGTTCGAATCCCGGTGAGGCATGGATGTTGTGTTTGTCTTACGGCACTGGCTCTCTCCTTTCCATGGAGTCAGTGGCCCTAAATTAGGGACGGGAGACTTCTTATAGCCCACTGAGTTGCTCACGATGGTCGTTAAACCTCCAATCAAAAAAACAAAACAAAAACCAAAAATTCTGCGCTTTTTTAAAATCATTATGTGTGAAATGAAGAAACCAGATGGCCGCCCCGGTGGCGCAGTGGTCTAAGGCGCTGGCCTCTGATCATTCGTCCGCAAGGGGTCCGGGTTCGAATCCCGGTTAGGCATGGATGTTGTGTTTGTCTTACGGTGCTGGCTCTCTCCCTTCCCTGGAGCCAGTGACTCTAAATTAGGGACGGGCGACTGCTTATAGCCCATTGAGTTGCTCACGGTGGTCGTTAAACCTCCAATCAAAAAAAAAAAAAAAAAAAAAAAAAAAGAAGCCAGATGACACAAAATATGCCTTGAAATCTCCCAGAATAATACTTACTTTGATTTTGAAATGTTTGATTCCATTATGTAAACATTATGAGAGAGATATTCAAGCAGATCGCTGCAGTTAGCATTAATGGGAAGTACACATGCCCCACAGGGTCAAACAGTTCTGACACCACAGATCACGTGTACTTTGAACCACATTAGATCAAAGGAGCTATGTTGTCATTCAGTAGTTCAATGACATGGAAGATGGGACCTAATGAATGCACGCACACACCTCCTTTGCGACGGAAATTATGGTAAGGCGGGTAACTAAAATCATCGAGATTGTGTGGAGATTACATACATGTTTCTGTTAGGAGAAGAATGTATGTCTCTCCGACCATTTCCTAGATTCTGATTTCTAGTTTATAAAGAAGTATATAATAAGCAATAATTTTCGTCACAACAGTGTTATTATAATATATAAGGAGAAACATGATTTAGCAATTTTACGTCGTAGTAATTAAGTTTACGTTCCTTTGAATGAATACCCCAGTTTCGCGCGTAGCGTAACTTAAACACATTTCGTGTTGTTTAATTCAATTAGCATTTCTGATTGACTCTTAAGAGATAGAACACCGGATACCCCTTCGATAAACGAAACTCCCCGAGGACATAGCTTCCATGAACGTGTTACAACATTTCAAACGAGTTTACACTTCATTCAGCTTCTTTAGTCTCATGAGTTCTGCTTTTAAATCCAAACTGTTTACCGTCATGCGTCGAATTTAATCATGCGTCAGAGATTGGAACAATGTGACATTGCACTCAAACTTCGTGAGAAAATCGCGAAGTCAGCACTCAAAACGTACCAAGTGATGCACATATCATCTGGAGAAAAATCAGTCAGTCGTGCTACGAATTTGGTGTTGTTCTTTGGTTCCACAGAATGCTAGCACACCTGCAAAAAGCAACAAATGCTCTTGACGTAGCGATAAATTTGTAGCTTCAGTGAGGAATTTAATACAAAATGACAAGAAATACTGACTGTTCGTCAAATGGCTGACATTACTTGTTGCTCATGGGGCCATGCTTTGCCATAAAATTCATCTAAGACAGGCCATCTCCTGATTCCAGATGAGTGTGCGTATACACCGATGCGCCATTACATTTGACCACCCCCAGCCTAGAGAAATGAGCACGCCAGGAGACCGAACGGTGGCGCAGGTGAAGTTCATAGAGCAGTATATATACAACACGAGGACCGGCTTTCGGTTAGTAGAGTGTTCGGAGTCAGAATGGGAAAAGCTGTCGATTTATCGGAGTTTGATAAAGGACAAATTGTGATGTCACGGCGCCTCGGAACTACGATCTCGGAAACAGCGCGGATTATTCACGTGCCGCTCTAGTGAGTACGTATCAAACGTGGTGCACAGATGGCCAAACGACGAACCGTCGCCCGCAGCTCATTGATGCCAGAGGGGAGCGGAGACTGTCGCGCATTGTTCACTGCGACCGCAGGGCCACACTGCGACAAATCACCCGCAGCTGCAACAGTGGTGATCAGAGCAATGTGTCACAACACACAGTTCATCGCTGGTTTCTGCGCATGAACCTGCGTAACCGAAGACCCAGCTGGGTCCCAAAGCTCACTGCACTTCATCGCCAACAACGCATGAAATGTCCCCAAGATCATTGAGATTGGACCGTGGATGATTGGAAGAAAGTGGCCTGGTTTGACGAATCAAGATTCCTGGTGCATCACGTAGACGGCTGTGCGCGGATACTCCGATTACCAACGAAGGCTATGGCACCTGGATGCACTGTTGGGCGGAAACAGGGTGGCGGCGTTATGCTGTATGCGATGTTTTCTTGGGACACTTTACGCCACATTATCCCAATAGCTGTCAGGTATCTGAACATCGTTGCGGACCAAGTTCACCCATTCATGGCAACTGTGTTCCCTGCTGGTGATGGCCATTACCAACAGGATAATGCGCTACTGCCAGAATCGTGAAGGAGTGGTTCGAGAAACATGCTGGTGACTTTCTGTGGCCTCCAAATACAGCTGACATGAACCCAATCGAACATTTGTGGTTCGTCTTGTAAAAGCGGGTTCACGGTAAATCACCACCACCACGTAATGTACGGGAACTGGAGGATCTGCTGTTGACATTATGGTACCAGACACCCCAGGATACCTATCGCCACCTCATCGAATCGATGCCTCGCCGAGTGGCCGCTGTTTTGTGAGCTAAAAGGGGTCTTACAGCTTATTAGGTTGGTGGTCATCGGTGTAATAGGAAGAATTAATTCCTGGATATTAGACAACAGCCGGGCGGTAATCGCGTCGTTTAAGGACTGATGCGTCTGCTTTCTTGTACAGCTGAATCTCAGTTTGATCGAATTCTTCCGTTTTTCACAGCAAGGGATACTACCACAGCTGAGCGTATCGACCAAGCATTCCCATGAACATCTATTCCTCTTCCTAGCGCAAAAGAAAGAAACAAAAGCTGAAAAGCAAAAGCGTAACGCTGTGAAAGTATTTAAGTCAAATGCAACGGGAGAATTGTTGCCTATTCCAAAAAATGGTACTTCTAGTTAGCCCTGACGCACTGGCGGATTCAGCATTTTCTCCAGGGGCGTAGGGTCTAGTATTTACTTTAGGAGGGAGTCGCAGCGTCAGTAAGTAAACTTGCAATTGTGACTAGCATACATGTGTATACTGTAAAATCGTTCTACGTTCTGACAGATTAACGAAGAACTGAATGTATTGACATTAATTTCGCTTTTTATGGGCATTTCCTTTCTGAACCTAAAAGCTTTGTAAAGGGTTAAAATAGAGAAAAAAAGTTTCGTGGAGGCCCCCCGCCCCTTCCACTGGATTTGCCAGTGCACCAACAGAAAGAAGTGGTGGAAAAAGTGTTTGAGTAAGACTGGGAGGGGAAATCCTGTTATGTAGAGGATTATTCTCATATACCTCCAAGAAGAAATATCATTTTCATTGATTCATTCTCGAGCAGATTTTGCAAATACGTGCATAGATCGTGACATATGCAGGGAGTGATCAAAAAGTATCTAAATTGGACTTATTAAAAACAAGTTAGTAAAATCATGCAATGATTTAATTATTATGCGCTTTCCAACATACCAGAAATCGCGCGCAGACAAACCCTCCTCCCTACCCTGACTATTGATTCGTTCAGTGTACCTCCGGAACAACAAACCAAAAATTTTGTCGCAATAGAAGCATTTTTACTCAAGTTGTGAGGATAATGGCTGTGGAATAAATCTCGCTCCTGTGCCCTAACCTTTGACCCCATTTTGATTATATTGAACAGAATTTGTTCAGTATACCTCCGGAACAACATGATAAAGTTTTGTCGCGATACAAGCATTTTTAGTCGAGTTATGACGATAATGGCTGTGGAATAATTCTCGCCCCTGTGCCCTGACCTTTGACCCCATTTGATATTCAACAGAACCGGTTCAGCATACCTCCGGAACAGCATGATAAAGTTTTGTCGCAATCGGAACATTTTTACATAAGTTATGACGCATAAGAGCTATGGAATGGATCCCGCTCCTATGCCCTGACCTTTGACCTTATTTCGCCCATTTTCAATAGGGTTCGTCCCCAGGTTGTCCCCTACCCCATACTAAAATTTCATCGAAATCGAACCATTTTTACGCGAGTTATCGTGTGGACAGACAGACAGACGGACGGACAAAGCTGCAGCATATACGCTTCTTGAACCTACGGTTGGAAAGCGTAAAAAAAGCACAAATTTCAAACTTAATCGCCTTCGAAGTAGTCCCCTTCCGAAGCCACATACTTAGCCAGCGCTGTTTCCACTGCACGAAGAAGTTTTTGAAGTCATCTTCTGAAATGGCGAACAGCTGCTATGTCGCATTCTGTTGTTCAGTATTTTCATATTTTTTTTTCTTTCAAGTGGTATTTAATTATGGGGAAGAGAGAAAGTCGCAGGGAGCGAGGTATGGCGAAAAGGGTGGCTGTCGGATCCGTGCAGTGCGGTTCTTAGCAAGAAACGGCTCCTCAAGTTGCAATGCATTGGGCAGGCGCGTTGTCATGGTAGATTTGACACTCGCCACTCTCATGCAATGCCGGCATTTTGCGACGAACTGCGTCCCACAAACGCCGCAAAACTTGACTGTAGTTCTCCTTGTTGATTGTCTGGTCTGATGGAGCGTATTCATGATGAACAATTACCTCATGACTGAACAAAAAATCAGTCAGCATCGTCTTCACATTGCTGCGGCTCTGTCGTGCTATTTGGGGAAGGGAGCCAGGGAGAGTTTGGGGTCTTCCACCTTAGTTTCGGGGTCATACCCATAAACCCACGATTCATCACCAGTTATTACAGTTTTTTTTTAAGTTTTCGTCGTTTTCGATGCACTCAAGGCGGACACTATTAGCTGAAACCCACACTGTTAAAAAAAATCTACTTACAAATATGAACCTGAACCTACTCGTATTTTTTTAAGTGCAATCGTATCGTAAACGAGTACATGACATGGTCAAATATAAGTAACCATTCGTACTTACAAATAACTGCGTCAATAAATATAAATATAATCTCGTATTACTTCATTTTAGATATTATAGATTTCAAGAGAAATTGTTTAATAAATGTGTAAAGTGACACACATAAATAATTAGTACAACAAAGTCACTGATCGCAAGTAATTTAATTATGCATAAAGTATCTTTGTGTACGTTTTAACATTAACTATATTTGTGACAATCTCATAAATAATATATTGTCGCTTCATCACTATCATCATCATCATCATCGTTAACCATTATCAATCCACTGCTGGACGAAGGTCTCCCCAAGTTTCCTCCACAACGGTCTGTCTTGTGCCAGTCTCCTCCATGTCACTCCCGCATATTTTCGAATTTCATCCACCCATCTCCCATGTGGTCTTCTTCTGGGTCTTTTCCTGTCCCTTGGAATCCAATCTAAAATTTCGGCTGTCCATCGATGGTTTGTCCTTCTGGCAGTGTGTCCAGCCCATTGCCATTTCAGGGATTTAACTCTGATCATGATGTCTTCCACTCTCGTCATTTTTCGGATCCACGAGTTCCTCTTCTTATCTCTCCTGGTTACACCAAGCATGCACCCCTCCATGCGTCTTTGAGTTGTCTGCAGCTTTGTATGTCTCTTTTAGTTAAGGTCCACGTCTCTGCACCATACGTAAGCACTGGAAGGATGCATTGATCAAACACTTTTCTTTTAAGACATAATGGCATATTGCTCTTGAAAATTATGCTGTTTCTTCCAAAAGCTCTCCAGGCAAGTTTTGTACGCCGATTAATTTCTTCATCAATGTGACCCTCACTTGATATCTGCTGTCCAAGATAAACGTACGTGTCTGTTATCTCCAGTTTTTCTGTTACGCTACCTAGCAGCGACAATCTTGACGATGCTTCTATCTATCATATGCAAATTTTCTTTTTAATATAACTTCTACGTATGAAGACATCGTGTCGACAGACAGAGATAGCAAAAACACATAATTTTTCGATATACGTATGTATGCCGAGAGATGTACTAAACACTCCTATTGTTTTATGGGATGCAAAGTCGGATTAAGGCCTTGGTAGCCCCCTAGGCTAAAACAATGGACTACCAAGGCTACTAAATCTTAGTAGATTCCCAAACAACTTCTGACGGAGAATCATTAAGAAGTCTGTTAAAACACGAAACCTTAGCAATATGTTTGTGGTAATTAATACCTAGTGCATTCTCCAAATTAATAAATTGCCTGCTAATTTTTCATAATAACTCACTGTAGTTTCCATAGTTCTCAAAAGAACATGAGTTAGAAGCTTAAGGTTCCGAGATTTTGTCGTGAAAATTTTGATAATTTTGCATGGTATACTTTTCTTGGTGCATCTTTTTTACGCTTTCCAACCGTAGGTTGAAGAAGCGTATATGCTCCAGCTTTGTCTGTCTGTCCTTCCGCACGATAACTCGCGTAAAAATTATTCGATTTCGATGAAGTTTTAGTATGTGGTAGGGGACCACCTTGGGACGATCCCTGTTGAAAATGGACGCAATGGGGTCAAAACATAGGAGCGCGATCCATTCCATTGCTCTTGTGCGTTATAACTTGCGTAAAAATGGCTCGATTTCGATGAAATTTCAGTATGTGGTAGGAAAACACCTGGGGACGAACCCTATTGAAAATGGGCGAAATGGGGTCAAAGGTCAGGACATAAGAGGGAGGGGATCCATTCCATCGCCCTTATGCGTCATAACTTACGGGAAAATGCTTCGATTGCGACAAAACTTCATCATGTTGTTCCGGAGATGTACTGAACCGGTTCTGTTTAATTTCATCGAAATGGGGTCAAAGGTCAGGGCACAGGAGAGAGATTTATTCCACAGCCATTATCCTCATAACTTGACTAAAAATGCTTCTATTGCGGCAAAACTTTGGTATGTTGTTCCGGAGGTATACTAAATCGGTTCTGTTTAATGTCATCGAAATGGGGTCCAAGGGCAGGACACAGGAGCGAGGTTTATTCCACAGAAATTATCCTCATAACTTGTGTATGGATTTCTGGTATTTTGGAAAGCGTATCATAATCAATGCATTGCGTGGTTTTACTAACTTGTTTGTTATGCAATGAGAAGTCATAGTGGATTTCGCCCATTAACTGTTCCAAGTGCAAGTAGGGAGGTGTGGGTAAATGGTAGTAAAAAAGCTGAAACCATCCTCCGACCCCGCTATACATAGCGACATGAAACGTTTACCCTTAGCCTTGGAATCTGTTCGCGTTCTAGCCTTTGTTTGTGATGTAGTGGAAATCATACAAGACAAAATTAAAACTAATTCACTTCCTCTCTGTATAAATAAACAAGCTGTGTATTATTTGCGGTGTAGAGGCATGCCTCTTGGGCCCTTGGTAATGGTGGGGCCCTACCCTAGGCTATAGCCCCGGTAGACCCCCTCCCCCTTAATCTGGCCCTGATGGGATGACCAATTCTCGCTGGCATAATGGACAAAGTATAAAACCTGCGAATTTTTGTAATACTTGATATCTAGAATATTCGTAGAGAAAATGTTCAGATCTCTTTCCTTTCAGCTAAAAAAATGGCAGAAAAATAAAAGCACTTTTGCCTTATACGTTTGGATGTGACTTTTATGTACCATGTGACAAGCTTTTCCCACATCTCGAAGCTAAATTTCCAAATTGCTCCGATATTCATTTAGAACTTGAGCGTGAAGCTGCGGCTCTTTATATCTCAAGAGTTATGCAATTTAAAATGTCTTCCGGTATGAATGGGTTCATGTCTATGCGCACAAGTCTTCACTGTTTCAAGACGTGAAATACAT
Organism: Macrothele yani; assembly: GCA_039090855.1. Lineage (NCBI taxonomy): Eukaryota > Metazoa > Arthropoda > Arachnida > Araneae > Macrothelidae > Macrothele > Macrothele yani. Next base: position 127,048,164 of record CM076996.1, read on the forward strand.
GACTGCTGCTGAAGAAGATAAATGGACAAGCAATTCAGACACTCTCGCTAAACGGAAATCCCGTGTAACTTTTTTAAATTCACTTTAAAATCCTAACCTTCGCATGTTCTTTCTCGCTTCCTTTTGTAGCAGTTTTTGTTGTTTGCGCCATTTTCGATACGCTCGCTTTTCTTTTTTAACGTGGCATGCGTTCCTTGGGAACAGAATGAATTTCTGCTCTTCCAGAATGATTTACGTGAAAACTTTGCTGACACTAGGGAACATTCCGTCTTCATCAACAGCTGTCGAATTTTAGTCTACAGTAATTCGCCTTATATATATATCCTTTTTTCCTGGATAGTTCTTTTTTTCTTGAAATGGGTGAACATTCAAGAAACTCAAAATACAAAGTCCATGTATTCGTTGAAAAACTTATTTTAATACTAAAACATTCCGCCTTTTTCGGTATTGACTCTACAGAAGCCAATGAAATCAAGGATCCATTTTGTCCTCCCAACCTGCATAAAAAATGCAAATATTTCGAGATTGGCGTTTGGTTGGAGTTAGGTGCATATTTCGCTGTCAGAGAGTATTCCTGTTGTAGTTGTGTTGCTAGTTACGAAAAATATATGAATTCGAGTAAAATGCACCATTCTGGTCAGTTTGGGCATGACCAAATATACGAGTTAAAATGACATTCTCTATTTCGAAAATTAATGGTAGAGAAAGAATTAGGCATTGGGAAACTTAAATGACGCCCTTCACGAGATACTTATACGTTTCACTGTACGGATTCAGCTTAAATAATTGCCGTATTTGCCACCAGAGCGCAGAGTAGATGGAAAATGAAATGACGACAATGGAAGAAGTATTAAATGTAAAAGATGCTCAACGCAATCTGTGTATATATATACACGGTCGAGTCACATTATTGTGACCACCAGCTAATATCCAGAGTAACCGCCGTGTGCAGCGTAGACAGCCGCTAGACGGGCTGGGAGTGACTCAATAAGGTGCTGGAAGGTGTTCACAGGTATGTGGACCCATGCTGACTGCAGTGCCTCTGACAGCTGGTGGAGGGTGCGTAGTGGAGGATCCATAGAGCGAACAACACGATCGAGGTGGTCCCACAGATGCTCCTCAAGTCTGGGGAATTAAGGGGCCAAGGAAGTACTTTGAAGTTTTCATTGTGCTCTTCCAACCACTCGCCGACATTTCTAGCTGTGTGACACGTCGCATTGTCGTGCTGGAACATCCCATCCGCCCCAGGGAAGACAATCAGCATGGTATGGGTGTACGTGGTCTGCAAGGATGAATTCATAACGAATTCGGTCCATTGTTCCTTCCACAGGTTTGAGTGGACCCACGGAATGCCACGAAAACATTCCTCTGCCCTCACCAGCTTGTGTTCTTCCAGCAATGGTTGAAGAGTGTTTGTTCTCCAATGTTTCTCGCCTTATACGCCACGTCCATCCGTTCGGTGAAGCAGAAAACGTGACTCATCGGAGAAGGCAATCCTTTGCCAATCAGCGGAGGTCCAATTCCGATACTGCCGTGCAAAGATAAGCCTTTTGTACCGATGCACCTTCGTTAGCATAGGTGCAGTGCCCATCCGTCTTCCTCGGAGCCCCATACGCAGCAGGGTTCGCTGAACTGTCGTTTTCGACACACTTTCGGTAGCCCCCTGGTTCATTCGGCCAGTGAGTTGCTCCACTGTAGCTTGTCGATCGGCCCTCACGCACCTTCGCAGCCGACGTCCACCTCTCACATTAATATCACGTGGTGCTCTGCAGTTTCTACATCGCTTATTTGCAATGGTGCCATTTCTCCAATCACGATACATTTTAACCACAGCAGCACGCGAAGAGTTCACAAACTGCGCTGTTTCAGAAATACTGCCACCCTTGGCCCGAAAGCCGATAATAATGCCTTTTTGCAAATCTGATAAATCGCTCCTTTTATCCATGACAGCAACGAGTGATATGTTTTCAGATTGCCTGCAGCACACCTTATATACCCTCCAAGCCAGCTCAAGACACGTACCTTCTTTCATTGGCTACGCGGTGTTGACGTCAAAAGAAGGAGGTGGTCACAATAATGTGGCTCCACTGTGTATATATATAAAGTAAAATAGGAAAATGCGAGTGTTTCAGTCTGCTAATTGTTCGACCACTTTTAAATGACCTAGAGATCTGAAATTGGATATGCTGTTAGGTCTTAAGATTCGGATGCCTAGAAAAGCCCCAAAACCAAAAATATCAAAATGCCAGTTTTGGAACATTGCTTGAATTTTCTCGCGAATTGTTCGACCACTTCTAAATAACCTAGCTATCTGAAAATTGGCACGCTGGTAGGTCTTAAGGTCTGGGTACCTAGAAAAGTCCGAAAATAAAAACAAAAACAAAATGACGGCTTTTAAATATTGTTTGTTTGAATTTTTTTACAGCTAGAAAAGTCTGAAAATCAAAAAAATCAAAAGACTGGCTCAGCTTTATTGTTAGAAATGCTGATAGGTCTAAAGATAATTATACCAGAAACGTTGAAATGCTGCAAAAATTCCGTGAAATTTTGATTTAAAATTAAGGGGCGCTAGAATTTGCTAACGTTTTGCGTCAAACCGTATGCATTGATGTCACGATCCTGTTCTAAATCGTAAAACAGTTACGGATCTTAAATTACTTTTCTTTCCCTTAATTACTTTTCCCTTATTTCTTTTAATTTATGTTCAAAAAATTATTTTATAGATTCGCCGTTCAGAGAATGGGCTGCTGGTCTTATAGATAGTGTGAATTTAGAAAGAAAAATCAAAAGACCTCGCCAATTGCTAAGGTTATTCAAACTTTTATTTTTAGTACACCAGGTCATGAATACGCAAGGAACGCCTACCCGTTTATTTTCGTGGTGTAAATTTTTATAAAGATTCACCAAGCTTTCACACTCTACTGGGAGGCTTTCTCAAGGCAAAGTAGACATAAAATGCAGGAAATTAAAACACGTAGGAATTAAAGATGTTTTTTTTTTAATATAACGTGGGTGACATCACGAGCAGATCAGATGTAGAGGATTTTAGAAAGGGAGTGTCTGACCCCAGATCTTAAACAACCCTTAGAAATAGGAAGCTAGGAGATTTGGGCTAGAGTGCCAGATAGGAAAGTGACACGGAAGCGAGGTAGAAAGGGGGAGAAAGACGCCCTTATTTATTACCGGGGGGGCAGTACCCTGGGCCCGACGGCTTAACGTGCCCATCCGACGCACGGGGGATATTTAGTGGTTCGAGCGTTCGTGCCTACCTGGAATCGAACCAGAGGTCTTCTCCGTGGCAGTCACGAACGTTGACCACTAGGCCACCCGCTGCCCGGTCATGTGACCAAACGCTGCGCCATCTATTAACTAAATTTGTAAATTATTGCCAACACGCTGTCCTCATAATGAACGCAGTTTTAGCATTTTTACTAAGTTTAATGAAGTAAGTACTGGTGAGATTATAAAATCTTGATGTGACAAAAATAAAATGGAAAACATTCGTGAAATATGTAGAAAAAATATGGCCTAGGAACACTATTTCAATTGGAAACCTCAGAATTCATGCAGATCGCTGATATAACTATTCCGTACTTCAGATTCATAATCCGACTTCAGCTATTGCGTCATATAGTCATTTTATTTCTCAATGGATTTGACGAAATCAGGCAAAAAAAAAATATATATATATATATATATATATGTCTGTATGTATATTGGAGATAGATATCTACGACCAGAGACTGTGTTCGCATCGATTTCGATGTCTCTGTTCACAATTGTTGGGTTTTTTTCCTCATTTTGTTACGCAGTTTTGTTCCAGCGATCGAAAAGGGGGGTGGGGGGTGGAAGAGAGTAAGAGCCTTAGAGGTTTCTTCTGCTTTATTTTTTGCTTCTTATTCCTCATCCCTATCTGTCTTTGTCTCTCTCTCTCTCCCCCTTTCCTTCTTTATTGGCGGAGCACGTGGTTAATTGATTTTTATTCTTACCCACGTGCTAAGCATCAACAACAACAGAGGGAATCTGTAGGCGCTCGGCAAGAGGTGATCCACGCCTTCCTGCCTTCGATCTGTTTATTGACAGACCACCGGCGAGTAGTGGCTTCCGCTCATGACGTCATATCCTTCACCTGATCCCTGGAGTCTTTCTCAGCATTCATGGCCTTTTCGTGCTTACGCAACGTAAGACAGATACCAAAGCGAGCCCTTCATCATTCAGTACCAAACGGAACAGGGCGTTCTCGTTTTAAGACCAATTACGTATCTTTAATTATGTCTCGAAATCATGGCTGCCTCGGAACAAAACGTAAACTTTACGAAAGGTTAGTTTCATTAACGATCACGTCTGCGTGTATGTGGCTAGACAGTGGACTTGCGAAGTTTCGAAATTCGTCTCAACGTGTAATCATAATATGAAAGTTAATGTATGATAGTAATTCATTTGCGTCGTAAGAAAGATTTAGGTATAGAAAGTGCGAATATAGGGAAAAAAATCCAAGGAAAAAAGATCCACGGAAAAAAATCCACGGAAAAAAAAGCCAACGAAAAAAAAAAAGCCATGGAAAAAAATCCACGGAAAAAAAGCCAACGGAAAAAAAAAGCCAGGGAAATAAAGTCCAACTCCAACGAAACAGTTATCCATTTACATGATCGACACAGGGCCGGATTAAGGAGGGGGGGAGTCTATAGGGGGTAAACAGAAAAAATACCCCCAGAACAAACGGTTCACTGTGTTCCGGTGCGGCCATTTACCGGCAACTCTGCCACACATCTTTCAGCAACTTGGAAAATTACCTTAAGTGGCCAGGCACACATTGCTGTTCCTCCGAAGAACACTTTGAATGTGTGACAATTTTTCCAGTGGGGCAGTTTTCCGAATTTCCGAATTATGTGTGGCAGTTTTCCAAGGTGCCTAACGAGGGGAAGGAACTCTTTTGTTTGTCTGAATTATCATGCCGGTTCATTCGAATTCAGGGCAACTGGCCACAAAAGTTCAAGAAGGGAAGGGGGGGGGCTATAAAGATTGCCGTTTCTGGGAATATGTTGAGAACTGGATTGGGAACTCCAAACGAATTTCGAGAAAACGTTCCGTGTAAGCCAAGCGAAAATGGTACTTTAATTTGAAGAAATAAATTGCCGAGGATCCGAGGTACACTTGGTTTGGGGAGGAGCTCTACCCCAACTTCCGTAATATGATATTCTGGGCAGCTGGAGTCTGTCAGTGTATCCAGGAAGCGTCCGCGAGGTCCGTGAGCTTTGGGGTTTTTCCCCCAAAATGTTAAAATGGACGTAGAGCTTTAAACATTAGTACCATGCTTTATATAATGATTCTGTACACAACCACGAATTTTCAGGAGGGCGGGACACCCCACATGTTTCTAAAAGCTCTTCATGGGTACCAACGAGGATACACTGACCGACTCTAGAGGTCCAGAATATAAAGTTACTGAAGTTGGGGGTCCAAACCAAGTACCTCGTATCCCTTTTACAGACTTCACCAAATTTCTGGGGGAGGGGGAAGGGCATACATAGTCTGCCACTAAACACAACATGAAGCATAGAAATTGCGAGCAAATCCCTTACCTTGAACACTTGACTGCGCTCTTAGAAACTTGAAGGAGGATGAATTCACCCCACCCTCCTAAAAATTTGTGGTCGTGTACAGAATCATTATATAAAGCATGGTTCTAATGTTTACAGCTCTACGTCCATTTTAACATTTTGGGGAAATCCCCCCAAAAGATCACGGACCTCGCAGACGCTTCAAGGGGAACATCCTGGATACACTGACGGACTCCGGCTGCCCAGAATATAATATTACGGAAGTTGGGGGTAGAGCCCCCAAACCAAGTGTACCTCGGCAATTTATTTCTTCAAATTAAAGTACAATTCTCACTTGGCTTACATGGAACGTTTACTCGAAATTCGTTTGGAGCTCCTAATTCAGTTCTCAATATAGGCCCAGAAACGGCAATCTTTATAGCCCCCACCCCCCTTGAACTTTTGTATCCAGTTGCCCTAAACTCGAATGAACCAGCATGGAAATTCAGACAAACAAAGAGTTCCTTCCCCTCGTTAGGCACCTTGGAAAACTGCCCCACTGGAAAAATTGTCACACTTTCAAAGTGTTCTTTGGAGGAACAGCAACTTGTGTGGGGCCACTTAATGAAAAGTGTGTGGCAGTTTTCCTGTGTGGCGGTTTTCCGGCAAAACGCAAGGCCCGGGCTTTCGGCCCATAGTTTATCAGGGCCTCCTTTTCTAAATTTTTTTTTAGAAATGACTTAATCAGTATTGAAATTATTTTCATTATTATTAATACTGTGAAGGTATTAATTTATGTTGGGTTTTATTGCACCCTTCTTATTGGCCAGTCTGCAGTGCATTCATAAAAGGAGCAGTTTCAAATTGTGTTTCTCTTCTATAAAATTGCTACTAAACTTCAAAATCGCAATCAGTTTTGCTTTACCAATTGTAAGATTATAAATATTTATTATTATTAATTCGTAGGTTATTAATTAATCAAACTCTGCTGCCCCTGTGACGTCAATCTAGGAAAAAATATGCACAGGAAAAAATCCAATGAAAATTTTTATACGACCCTCTAAGCTTCCTACATAGAAGTGACGCAAAGGAATCAGAAAAGAAATTTTTATACGACCCCTAAATTTCCTACAAGGTCACCCAACATGAAAGTGGACACAAGAAAAAAAATTCAGTTTTAATACGGCCCCCCAGTTGCTCGAACCTCCATAGAAACAAATTATGATGTCTTTGTAATCTTTGAGAAGTGATAATTTTTTTTTTGTAAATTTTTATATTACCCCTAAGTTTCTTACTGGTTAGCCTACATGAACGTAGCCGTTGGATTTTATTTCCATGGACTTTTTTCCTTGGCTTTTCTTTCCTTTGGCTTGTTTTCCCCTGGATTATTTTTCCGTTGGATTTTTTTCCTGGCATTTTTTTTCGTGGATCTTTTTTCCCTGGATTTTTTTCCGGTAACCATAGACTTAGATGACCCCCTCCCTTAAAAAAAACTGCTGTCCTAATAATGCCCGCCTTTCCGTGGTGCGCTACGACCTGGTAACACAATTATATACAACAGGGAACTGAGACCTTAGACAAGCGAGCAGTTCCCGTTTGACTCATAAAATTTAAAGCTATATTACGAAATGCTACGCTAACCTTATTCCGCAAGAATTACTAGAAACTGATTGAGAAGTGGTAACTTTTTTTTTTTTTTTATGTAAATGTTTATATGACCCCTAAGTTTCTTACTGGTTAGCCTACATGAACGTAGCCGTTGGATTTTATTTCCATGGACCTTTTTTTCCTTGGCTTTTCTTTCCTTTGGCTTTTTTTCCCCTGGCTTATTTTTCCGTTGGATTTTTTTTTTCCTGGCTTTTTTTCCCGTGGATCTTTTTTCCTTGGGTTTTTTTTTTCCGGTAACCAGAAAGTGCGAATATTTCGGAAAGCGTGTGGAACACCATTTTGTTATTATGGACCCTCGCAAATGAAAATGTTCCAAATACGCTAAAATTATAACATTTTAAAGTCATAAGGCAAATACCAAATGTTGATACACTCTAAATAGACGAAATCTCTTTCCACGTTTATCTTTAATTAACACACAGCAACCGAAAAATTGTTATCCGGATACCGCTCGGATCAAACCCTAGATCTCTCGATAACTAGCCGAGTGCGTTCGTCTTACGCTACGGTGGCCTAAAACGGTTGCTGTGTGTTAATTAAAGATAAACGTGGAAAGAGCGATGACTTTGTCTATTTACATTGTCTCCACGTATTTAGAAGATTTTCACCATTTACTCTCGCCCATTGGATTTATTAGCTATAATTAAATAGTTTGTGCCGTTAAGCCCCACCAGATGGAGACGCCTCTGTTGCAGAGCCCATCCCTACGGATTTGTGAAGTCAGATGCTGACAGATAAACACACATAGCGCAGTGGCATGTACTCAACCAGGTGTTGGAAACATTATTGTACACGGCAACCTAATAACATGTGGGCCCACCTTTCGCCCTCACAACATCAGCAACACGTCGTCGCATGCATTCAGCCAGGTGTTGGAGACATTATTATACACAGCTACCTAATAACGCGTGGGTTCACCTTTCGCTCTCACAAGAGCAGCAACACGACGGCATGGACTCAACCAGGTGTAGGAAACAATGTTATATACATTGTTATATACAGCAACCTAATAACGTGTGGGTCCACCTTTTGCTCTCACAACAGCAACAATACGTCGGAGAATGGACTCAACCAGATGTTGTAAACATTATTAGACACAGCCACCTAATAACGTATGGATCCACCTTTTGCCCTCACAAGAGCAGCAACACGTCGTGGCATGGACTCAACCAGATGTTGGAAGCATTATTACACACAGCCACCTAATAACGTGTAGGTCCGCCTTTCGCCTTTACAACAGCAGCAACACGTCGTGGCATAGACTCAACCATCCAGGAAGCGCCAATGAATCCATGGACGCGCCAATGAATCTAGGACAGCCATCCGTAAAACGCCGAGAGTTGCCAATGGTGTGTTTCGAACTCGAATGCATAGCTTCCCTTCGTCCCGCAGATGTTCAGTTGGGTTCATATCCGGAGAGTGAGCCCATTCTGTGTTTGCGAACTTTTTGGAGTGATCCTCCAAATAGTTCTTCGCCAAACAAAAGCGCTGAGATGTGGTGTTGTCTTGTTGGAAGAAGGCTTCTTGCTGTGGAAAATGGATAGCCATGAATGGATGTGATTACATACATAGCCTTATACGGTGATGGTGGTTCCAATAGGTACAAGGGGGTCCACGTAAATACGCACCTTAACATTACCGGTTTCTACCGACCTGTAACGCTCCGTGTAACAGTTAGTGTCCATGTCCTCGTGTGGTCCACGCCCCACACGCATCCCTCAATCTGCGTGTTGCACTTCAACCCTCGATCCGTCAGACCAAGCTACCCGTTTTCAGTCTTTCGCGGTTACTGCAGCCTCATAGCCCGGTGACATGCTGTTGACAAGGATACTCGTTGTAGGCATCTGCTGCCATTTCTCAGTCGTGCCATCTTACGTCGAGTGGTTTTAACGGAAACCTTGGCTGGTGCCCCGTGGCTAAATGCGACATTATCCTATCCTATTCGTTGTGGTTCTCCGTTCTAACGTTACGATACGAGACTATAACGAAGTAAATTTCTCCGTCATTTCTGTCCACGCCAGGATTCGAACCCGGATCCCCTCATTCCGGAATAAGTCACTCTACCAATTGAGCTACGCGGACGTTTTATTCTGATTCCTATCTGCCTTTATGTCGTGTGCGTCCTTCTGGCAGGTACGTCACATCTCCTGGTACGTTACAAGACAGGTTGCGTTTACCTGGAATATCAACAGCCCATTTAGGGTTACATGTTCCTCAGAGACTGCGAGTTTTACCGGTTTTCATGCAGTCCTGGTACAAAAGTGCGACGGTCGCAAGCGAAAATCCCAGACGTTCTGCAGAAGTGGAGATGGAGTACCCCTCCTTACTCACACACACTGTGTTCCCACGACCGCAATCGCTTTGGTCGCCATGTTTTGTCTTTAACACAATCGCGGGAATGACCTATTTACACCGATGAGCCATTACATTATGACCACCCCCAGCTTAGAGAAATGAGCGCGCCTGGAGACGGAACGGTGGCGCAGGTGAAGTTCACAGAGCAGTTTATATATATATATAACCATGGGACCGGCTTTCGGTTAGTAGAGTGTTCGGAGTCAGAATAGGAAAAGCTACCGATTTATCGAAGTTTGGTAAAGGACAAATTGTGATGGCACGGCGCCTCGGAACTACGATCTCGAAAACGGCGCGGCTTGTGCGTTGTTCACGTGCCGCTGTAGTGAGTGCGTATCAAAAGAAGTGCACAGATGGTCAAACGACGAGTCTTCGTCCAGGTATGTGTCGTACGCACCTCATTTATGCCAGAAGGGAGCTGAGACTGTCGCTTATTGTTCACAGCGACAGCAGGACCACAGTGCGACAAATCACCCGTAGCTACAACAGTGGTGATCAGGGCAATGTGTCACAGTACAGAGTTCGTCGCAGCCTTCTGTGCATGGGCCCCTGCATAGCCGAAGACCCAGCCGGGTCCCCATGCTCACTGCACGTCATCGCCAACAACTCACGAAATGGGCCCAAGATCGTTGAGTTTGGACCGTGGATAATTTAAAGAAAGTAGTTTGGTCTGACGAATCAAGATTCCTGGTACATCACATAGACGGCCGAGCGCGGATACGCCGATTACCAACGGAGGCTATGGCTCCTGAATGCACTGTTGGGCGGAAACGGCGGTTTTATGATGTGGGCGATATTTTCTTGGGACACTTTAGACCCCATTATCCCAATAGAGCAATCCCTAGGTATCCAAACATCGTTGCGGACCAAGTTCACCCATTCATGGCAACTGTGTTCCCTGCTGGTGATGGCCATTACCAACAGGATAATGCGCCATTGCCAGAATCGTCAAGCAGTGGTTCGAGGAACATGCTGGTGACTTTCTGTGCCTCCAAATTGACCTGACAGGAACCCAATCGAATATTTGTGTTTGGACTTGGAAAAGCGGGTTCGCCCTAAATCACGACCACCCAGAAATGTACAGGAACTGGGGGACCTGCTGTTGACATTATGGTACCAGATACCCCAGGATACCTAATGTCACGTCATGGAATCGATGCCTCGCAGAGTGGCCGCTGTTTTGCGGGCTAAAAAGGGTCCTACAGCTTATTAGGTAGGTGGGCAGAGTGTAATGACTCATCGGTGTATAGCCCGCAGGGAGCTTTGGCTGGACGCATTATTGTAGAGGGATAGATCAAGTTTGTTATTGCGCTTTCAGTGTATATACCTGACTTAGAATAAATTAATTAATTCTTGTGCATCACATACTAGTGTAGCAATGTAAAAGTAAATAACAGGAAAAGAAAGGTAAATCTTACATCAGTTGCATGTCAGAAGTCTTGAAAATGGAATGTAGCTGTCCCAGAAAGCTGAGATGGCGGTTGCGTGATCTGTGAAGTTTCCGCGACTTTTTTATTGTCCAAAGAGATGATAAAGAAGTCGCAGAATTTGGGACTTCAGGATAAGCAAACTTTTATCGAACGTTTTTCCTGATTCTTTAATTCAGAGAAATGCATTTCTCTGCTTTCTCAGAACATCTTTTCTGCTTTTTCCTTAATTTTTTTTACCTATACACACTTGCTCGTTACTCGTCATAGAACTCTTGTTCTTTACAAATTAACACCGTGTTTTAACATCGCGCACCAAACATTACGAGCGCGAAAGTACAGTGAAACCTCTTTTATCCGATCTAATTAGGACCACGGTTCCGTCGGAAAATCAAAAATTCTGCATAATCGAGAACCTTCTATACTGGTTACCAGTAAATAACGGGAATTTGATGTTATTATAAATTAGTTTGTCCATTGGCATCCACAAGGTTGGAATACATTTTTTTCGCCCTCAATACTCAGTTGCGGGACGCCGTACGATGTTTGAATTTTTCTAATCATCTACTTACTGCTCGCTTTCAAATTTTTATTACCGTCAAGTTTCGAATTCAAGGCGAGTGATGTTTCCGTTATCATTGATCCAGATAGAGGCATCCCTGCACTTCGTTTCTGAATGAACCGTCTATATAAAAAACGGACCAGTTCTTCGTCATCTGCTGCCTTCATCGTTTTCTGCGACTTCGTACAACTTACTACTGTATTAGTTGTATTTGCTTCAAATTATGAAGCAATTTTTTTCCATTTTTTCTACACCACGCTTCGTACCACTGATAATTGATACGCCTACGTCAAAATTGATTCGCTGGCTTCGTGATTGATTCACTCGCTTCCAGTCCTCTATTCACACTCGGAATTATACATTCCATCATCAAAACCACATGCTTTCTTTTTTATTTTTTCATCATCAAAACCACATGCTTTCGTAAGATGGTGGATACCATCTTACTGCTCACTTAGAAAGCTTTCGATCTGTTGTGAAACAAACAGCAAGAACGAAGTAGACTCAGTGAGTGAGGGTTTGTCGACTTCGTTCTACCTCAGGCTGGTTTTTTGTGTCTTCCTGGCTTCTTCCACGCTGCATTATAAAACACCGCATTTCGTGATACTTTTACGAATCAAACGTTTAAACTCATTATTACAGCCAACCCGTCACTACGATGTGCAACCCTTAAATAACGGAGTTTTTAGTTTCAACTGGAGTGACTTCATTTCAAACCGACAGAACAAGACTATGTATATTAATATATTCCAGTGATATGGGAAGTCCTAAGGAGGCGCTTGCAAGTTGAAGTATCATTTCCAGCAACTTTGCACTGGAGATACACATAAATAACAGTTCCAGCTATGGCACAAAACCTACTCTTCGGTATCGATTTGAGATTTAAAAAAATAGAGATGTCTATGTCAGTAATCTGTCAAGAAAAACGCTTCACTGAATATCCGCTACACATTTCCAAATTTGCGTTGTGCATATTACAGTTCATTTGAAGTCATGCGTAGTAAAGATAGGATTCATACGAGGCATCGGGGCAAAAGAAAGACGTTCAGTAAAAAGCCCCGAAGTATCATAGAAGTAGCGGAAATTAAATTATCGTTAGCAGTCCGTTAGGAAAAGGTGGGTAGGGTATAAACCTGACTGACGATTCTCGGAGGATTACAAACTGGCGGTGAATTTTTCTCGTACATGTGAGTAATTGCATTTTGTAGTACCCGACACTTCGCGACCGTCCAAGGTGTTACTCACAAAAGTGGAGGGTTCAACATAGGTAGATAGACATACAGTTCAGTTTTTAAAATGGTACTGAAGAGCTATGTTTGAAGATAAAGTGGCAGTGAGTTCAATAAAACATTTGCGCATATTTCTAGATTTGACTTATCCCTTGCTGAGAACTGCAAAATGCCATTTACGATAAGCACTGCTTTAGGATAAAATAGTCGAATAATGCCTCACGTACTCCAGCTTTCAAATATAACGGTTTCAAAACCTAAGCTGAAACTCTTACAAAGGAAGTCTTTCAACTGTCACTCTCCAAAATTGAAGAAAGGTAGCCAGGAGATAGTACTAAGGGCAAAAATCAATGCGTGTATTTCCGTTTTGGCCCAAATGAAATGACAAAGGTGAACGAGTGGTCTGAAAATGGCCTTAAAGCACAAGTGGGAAAAATCGTCTAACGTGTGTTGGTGCGTGATATGTAACCCCAAATATCAGCTATGTCCCCATGATTCAAAATAAGCTCATGTCATACAAAAACCTTTATTACAGGTGTAAATTAACATTTGTGACATTGAACACATGACCGAAGCAAAGTAATTTGGAACAATGAGAACAACGCAAGATCCCAAAATTATTACAGTACTGAAAATTGTCATTGATATCTGAAAAACAAATACGTTGAACATTATCAAAAGAAGCGTCATCGCTTTCACAGTAACCAATTTTTATCCACGGATATGAGAACATGTTGTTGAATTTTTCTGACTGCCATTGATTGCTCATTGATAAGTTCGATGATTTTCTCCACTTGTGCTCTATGGCCATTTTCAGGCCACTCGTTCACCTTTCTCAGTTCATTTGGGCCAAAACGGAAATACACCCATTGGTTTTTTCTCTTAGTACTATCTGCTGACCATGTTTCTTCAATTTTGGAGATTGACAGTTGAAAGACTTCCCTTGTTAAAGGAATTCTAATAAAAAGTGCATTCAAAGCTCAGCAACCTTTCTTTTGGCTTTTTCCAGAACACCAAAATCCCTTGCCACCGATTGGAGTCGTGGCCTCCAGTAGGATTCTTAGCATTCACCAGTTTGGGTGGATAGCCCAATACAAATTTTGAAGATGACAATCCGATTTTTTGGTGTAAATGTGACAAGGATGGTAAGTCAGGCAGTTCAGACGTCTACGACCGATTTTGGGGGTCCCATTCACGCATTACGTTTGGGGAAAATCCCGTAAAAACCCCGAATTGGATGGGCAATAACAGGGAATCGAACACACCACTGTCGCCTACCATACAAATACGAGGCTGGCCATTAACCAGTTGCGCCATGTCAGTAGTCTCGGTAACTTTTGGAATAGCATGTTCATAGTTCTTAAGACAAACTTAACTTTGTAAAATCATGCAATAGCACCTAAATCTAACATGATTTCCTTATCAGATTACAAGAGTGTGTCAGCGTAAGTCACAGCCCATTTAAGAGGGGGGCTACAGCCCCGGGCACCGCATTTTCAAGGGTGCCTCAGAATTATGCTGGATAACAGAGTTCTACAGTCATTTTTTTTTTTTCAGATAGCACAGCAAAAACTATAAGAAACTGCCTGTGGAAAAAAATTTCTATTTCTTTCCGCTTTTTTAGGTGGAATCCGCATAAAATATAGTCGACCCCAGTCCATCCTCAAATCTTTCGAAAGCATTACAGAAGTTTTTTTGTGTACATCTGGTACTTGGGGGGGGGGGGGGAATGTTCATACATTAAGTATTCGTTTGAATCATGATATTTGGATCATATTATTTTGCCCACTACTTCAATATAATTTCAGCAAGCTGAACCCAATGCTTGGGGGCAGGGGGTTAAGCAGAGCTGAACTGGCATCCATTTTTCAACTACGCATTTTTACATTTTCTTGCTACCACTGATTCGTCCATGAATCATGGGATATATACTTCATACGGTGTGAAAACACAAGTTTGTCCGTGTCCCCTCACTCCGGAGTAAGTCGCTCTCCCATCTGAGCTATGCGGACAGAATGTCACGCTGCAGATTTGTCGTCTTGACGCATGTTTTCACCTCTGCAGTACGTCACAACGGCGGGGATATTTTTATGACTTCCTCATCTCGGTGGCGCAGTGGTCTAAGGCGTTGGCCTCTGATCATTCGTCCGTAAGGGGCCCGGGTTCGAATCCCGGTCAGGCATGGATGTTGTGTTTGTCTTACGGCACTGGCTCTCTCCCTTCCCTGGAACCAGTGACCCTAAATTAGGGACGGGCGACTGCTTATAGCCCATTGAGTTGCTCACGGTGGTCGTTAAACCTCCAATCAAAAAAAAAAAAATATTTTGGGAACGTTTTTACCTGGGTATTTTTATTCATCCACCCATATTTAAATCCTAGATGTGCTACTAATACTGGAGCCCCAAAATACTGTCCATCCCCGGGCCCACTGTCTCCTTAAATGTGCTCTGGCTTCAGTCGTGGCAATAGTATTTGCCGTGGCTATAAGTCCGAAGCAAACCATTCAGTACGTATATTTGAAACTGGAGGATTCATTCAGACTGGGTGCTTTGCTGTCAGCCCATTTTAACCACATTTAGGGGCATTCTTAATCGTGAAGAGCAAATCTCACGTAACCCATGTCCCTTGTGAATGTGGACTTTCGCATATACGTAGTACAGACCCTTAGGACCTTGCGTTTTTGTTTGAAGGAACACAAGACTTACGTACGGAACTGCAATCTAGTGAAGTCGTCTAAAGCTCAACATTGTAGCGAAAATAACCATAAATTTCGGTTTGAAAATGCTAAACTTATTGATGAACCTCATTCTATTACAGGAGCATCGGAACTATTTTAGGCAACGGGGGCAAGATATCAGGATATGCATTTTTGCCCAGTTAATAAAACTTATTACGATTTTGTAAAACAGCAAGTGATGACGTCATTTGAATATGCTACAGGTACAACGATTATATCGATAAAATATATATCAATATAAACCTGGAATTTTATATCTATATTACATGTTTTTTCCATATAAAACGTTTTACTGATATTATGAACGATGTTAAACTATATTGATTTGAACACCTCCACATTGGTATGAATTCAACACTAACCGAGGCATATGCATAAATTCAACAAGAACCGAGGCCTATGCATATGAATTCAACAAGAACCGAGGCACAACATAACGATAAACATTGCTCTCTCTCTCTCTCTCTCTCTCTCTCTCTCTCTCTCTCAGTCCTTTCTTCTTCTTCCATTTGTTTTTTGTTTTTTTTAAAGAAAGACCGATTTATTATACTTAAATGAAGTAGAAATACATCTGCTATTTTTATAAAAGTACAATAATTTTCAGAAATTTGAGGAAGACTGTTTTTTTAATACTTCATGCAACTTTTCTGTTCTCATACTGGACAAGAGAAGTGAGTCTAAACTGCGTCTCACGTCTCCGGAATTCAGAGTTCTAGATGATTAATAATTGAAATAGAAAAATATATTTTGTTTTATAAGAAGGAAATTACAAGAAATAAAAGAAACCAAGCATTAATCTGATTTCTGATTAAGGACGAAATTGAAAAAGAAGAAAAGTGAGGGGGGCAAATGGGATGTTTTGCACGCAAATGAGTGAGGGGGCAATTGCCCCGTCTGTCCTCGCGGTTCCGACGCCGCTGTTCCATTATCAAGCATGCTATTTTGGAAGCTTTCCACATATATCCCAACTCTTTACGACTTGTCAACGGCATAGCATCGACTCCATTTCTTTCAAGTGCGTCGAAACAACTGACCAAAATCCGTTACCGTCCTCAGACAATGTCGCAGTGATTTAAATATTTATGCTCTATTTGTCCCGATGAAACAGAGCCGAACGCGTAGCGAAACTATATTAGAACTTAAAGCGAAACGTAATTGTGAATAATCGTTGTTTGTTTGATGTGTCTCAACATCACACGGATTGTAGTCAAAGAATTTTTAATAGCCAGCTCTTATATTTATAAAATACAATGTTAAGTGTGACAGTTTGCTGAAGCACAAATTATTTTGAGATTTGCTTTTCATGAAAATAGCCGAGTAAGGCTCTAAAGCGTTTTCTTTTCATAAAACACAGCATCTTAGGAATTAGTATAACGATACGATAAATTTCTTTGAAGAATTTCCTTAAAATCGACTTTTATTGCGTATTTGTCTTTTCATTCATTGTTATTTAGGCTCATAAATCTCGATGAAAAAATTCTGTTTTTTAAGTGTATATTTTGTACAACTTACAGTAAAAGTTGCTTTCAATTTAAAAAACTCGTGATACTAGACAAGTAGAAATAACTTCCGTATATATAAAAATATGTATATGCCTTTGTCCTTTCACTTTCTTTCACCCTGTTGAAGCTGTCAGAATCCGCCTAACCATCCGTACGACACCAGTTTTCGCTCATAAAGCCTGTATCTCCTGCTTTCTCTCGTTAAGTCCACCTCATGCACAGTGGTCCGCGTGTGATAGATACTTCAGAAAGATAGTTGCCATGGAAACCGGAGAGCCCTCTTCCTGCAGCCGAATGCTCAGCGAACACCTGTCTTCAATACACAGACACACAATCTAATAGGGACCGTATATAAACTGAATTTGTCTTCACAGTTCCTTTATTCTGTGTGCCATCCTATGTCAGATGAGAGCAATACTGACGTTTTTCTTTTTTCTTGAGCATGCATGGAAAAGCCAATCTGCAGCGCTTGACTTAGTGCCCAAGCAATTGAGAATTTAGAATTCTTAAATATTCTTTCATATGTCTAAATATTGTTCTTTTATGACGTGTATGGGTTTCTGTTGCATATAGGTGCTTCCTTGGAAATCATAATTTGCAGTAATAATTGTAGCGTGAGGCAATTAAGAATCATAAGACAATTTGATGCACAACTCAGGAGAAATGAAGATAAAAAAATATTTGATTTGAATACAGTAAGTAGTGTAAGACAATGCGATTTTTTTTTTTGAAGACATCAGAAAATTTATCAGCCACCCCGGTGGTGCAGTGGTCTAAGCAATGGCTTCTGATCATTCGTCCGAGATGGGTCCGGGTTCGAATCCCGGTGAGGCATGGATGTTGTGTTTGTCTTACGTCGCTGGCTCTATCCCTTCCCTGGAACCAGTGGCCCTAAATTACGGACGGGCGACTACTTATATCCCACTAAGTTGCTCACGGTGGTCGTTAAACCTGCAAAAAAAAAAAAAAAAAAAAAAAAAATTATCGGCAAGCAAGCCCATTGACTTACCTACTATGAAAGCATTCATCCGTATAACCACTGTTGTTTCTCCTCTGTTTGAGCCAAATTCTAAGATATCGTCAGTAAGATAAAGAGCAAATTCTCTCTCATTTTGATTTGATATATAAATGATTTTAAACATGAATCCTGAAATATATATATATGTATATATTTTTTTTTTTTTTTGGTTGTGGGTTTAACGACCACCGAGCAGTCACCCGTCCCTAATTTAGGGTCACTAGTTCCAGAGAAGGGAGAGAGCCAAACACAACATTCATGCCTTACCGGGATTCGAACCCGGACCCATCTTGGACGAATGATCAGAAGCCATCGCTTAGACCACTGCACTACCGGAGCGACACCTTGAAATTTATTAGACTCATTTTCTTCTGTGCAAAGAATACTGAGAAATTATGCCAATATAGATTATTAGTATTTATGTATAAAAGAATAAAAGAGAATAGGTATCAATATCTAATTCAGCTGAACACTATGGGTGGCGACTATCAAACAAGAGACAGAAATGCTTTTTTGTTACCAATGCCTAACACTTTAACCCAACAAAGATATATTTATTACCAGGGATTGATGCTATGGAATAACCTACCTTGTTAATAAACACATATTAATAATTATAATTATTTTCGAAAGCAACTAAAAAAATATTTGCTAACAAACTAAAAAATAAAATTTAATAGTAGAATTTATTAACCTGTAAGGCAATATAAATAATATACGTGCACAAGCCCACAAATATAACGTATACTATATAGCAAGAATATGAAGTGCCTGGTTGATAATTTAGGGAAGAATTAAAAACAAGGATCCTAAAACTTTCTGTGGGGTTTTGTTTTACTGCGTTATTTAAATTCTATTGGAAAAGAAACTCCAAGGAAGAATCAATATTTTATTTTTTGAAAAATCTTATATGCACATCATATACAAACCTTGTGATTATGTTATTCTGGATATTGTTTTCAGTTTCAAAATTTGAGACAACGATTTTAAACCTTTGAGACGGATAGAACAAGAAAATTTGCGATTTCAGCAGGATGGAGCTGCATCGCAACAACACTAATTGTGGTTTTAAGGATATTTTTTACCGAAATCTCCTGATCTTGGCCTATGGCCATTATTAGCTGGTCACTGAGTAGCTTAATTTGTCATCACGAGATTTTTGTTTGTGTTATTACCTAAAATAATGCGCATTAGTTTAAAAAATGTGAAACCCTAATGAATAAATGAAAAGAAAAAGTTAAAACCTGAGGCATACTTATTGAGGGAAAGATGTAGCAATATACAACCCTTCGAATTTCTGTTCAACGCGTTATAATCAATATTGACGTATGTTTCAAAAGTAAAAACTTATGCACTGTTTTATTTTTTGAAACATAAAATTGATGTTTCAAAAATAAAGCTTAAGATTCACGTGATTGGTTGGCAATATGGGACACTACCACAATATTTTATTTGGTTAAGTATTTTTGCTTGAGTAACTAAAATCATATTTCGGTAAGTGATATTTGTAAGGTGGTCTATGATTTCGGGGCTGTAACCAAATTCCACTGCAAGATTTTTTTATCAGAAGCTGGTTTGTTGATTGAATTGGTAAAGGTTCTTCTAATGTAAGATCGGAATGCAGCATATTTATACATATTCGGATGGTATGAGTCCATCGGAATTATTGAAGGGATGTACGTTGGTTTCCAATAGATTTCGTAATTATGGTGGCTCCACTTAAAATCTCTGCCTTATGTTTCCAATGGTAAAATTTATTTACATATTTTCTTCGCAATTAATGCATTCCCAAGGATGAAAATTTGCACATCGATAAAAACTAACTTTAAGTTATAGCATGGTGTACTCAATACTTGCTAAAAGATAAACATAATTATATTAAAAATCAATCATTTTTCTTTGAGTAATGTTCAGACCTGTTAATAGGTGGCGCGACCTGTACATTGATGACGTCAGTAGACAAACAAATGTTAAATTGCTTAATTATGGTTATGTTTTAGCAAGTATTAAGTATCCCATGCTATAACTTAAAGTTAGTTTTATCGATGTGCAAATTTTCATCCTTGGGAATGCATTAATTGCGAAGAAATTATGTAAAGAAGTTTTACCATTGGAAACATAAGGCAGAGATTTTAGGTGGAACGACCTAAAATGCTGAGTTCTTATGATTGTAGAACAGGAAATTCAGGTAAGGTAATTTGTGATTTTCTTCGATTTCATATGTAACTTTGACTGTTGAATAAATTCTATCCAATTTATTGATGTATACACTTGATTTCCGCGTATGATTGCAATGGTGAGTATGCATGTCATATCACCAATGCAGTAACGTTACATATTAAAGCCTGAGATTTTGACTACGATTACGGAGAGTGTCATCAATGAGGAAAATGTGGAATTGTGTGTGTAAGCTGTAATTCTTAATAACTAATATGATATGCAAATAAAGTTATCAAGAAACTAAAATGAACTATCGATTACCATTTGCAGTTTTTGTTCGCATTCCGTACCTCAGAACTTACAGTGAAATAAAACTCGAGAGGCTTTTAGGTGAGCCTGTAAAACGTGTTTTCAAAACAATAAATGAGAACATTCTTGTAATAATCGAGAATTCCAGTTGACAAGTTTCGATAAGCGTAAAAAAAGCCTTATTCAAAAATGTTCGTTTTTCTAATCTTTAGCATCGCTTTGTTTTTCGATTTTTTTATTTGGCCGGGATAGTTGGAAATTATAATATTCTCGCTGA
This sequence comes from Macrothele yani, assembly GCA_039090855.1. NCBI lineage: Eukaryota > Metazoa > Arthropoda > Arachnida > Araneae > Macrothelidae > Macrothele > Macrothele yani. Next base: position 127,068,948 of record CM076996.1, read on the forward strand.
ATGTATAAGACTTCAATAAGAGATTGCGCAAATGTGTGTGTGCTGAAAATAAAATGCAATGTTTTTTTCAATAATATACAGCCAAAAGATCGGAGAACAGCGAAGATAGACCAGAGTTTGAATAACAATCCGGTATTCTCTGAAAATATTTGGAAAACTTAATGTTCAAATGATTTTCGTTTGAATTATAGAAATGCTAACATCTAACAGAACTGGATTTTTCATGCCTTTTTCTTTCGAACGTTGAAAATGTCATCTTCAAAAGCACATGGACACTCTAATAGCAAGGCACATAATATCGTGTTGCTATTTCTTCAAAAATGTACAGAAAAAATTGTATGCATGCCAGTAGTTTCTGAAGTTCAGTTTTAATCTCAAAAGTCAATGTCCGATTTCCAATGGGGATTAGAAACACGATATCACGTTTAATTGCGTGTGAAAATGTTTAATTGCGTGTGAAAATGTTTAATTGCGTGTGAAAATGTTTAATTGCGTGTGAAAGTGTTCTTCATAAATACATAGAAACAACTGCGCATTTCTGAAGAAAACTTCTGTCCATTTTTTTCATAAATATATATGGAAACGAACGTACCACTTATTTCTGTACATTTATAAAGTTCAATTTAATCGTAAAAGTTAACGTTCGACTTCCAATGAGGATTTGTATATGCGTGATTGCTAAAAATTAAAAACAGAAGATGACGATAACTGATATTTGGCATAACCGAAATGCAACTTGAGACAATGTTTCTGATTCTTTCCTTGTGAAGCATTCTTTGTTCCGTGAAATGATCGAAACACGTTGAAGACAATCTAAGTAAACCTATTGTCGAGAAATACTAGAAATTTGGAGAACAGAGAAATTTCGCGTGCTTTGCAACACAGCTCCAAGACTGACGAATGTAAATGGCAACAAACCATGCAACATTAGCATATTAATTCAGATAACCTACACTCCTTTATTCAACGAGATATCCACGAACCAAAACAGAGGAGGCATATTCCGAACTCCAGACATTCGCTCTTGTAGTCGTAGCTTTTCATCATGACCCCCCTTTCGCTTTATGGAAGACTGACTTCAGATTACCTCGACTCCTAAGCATCAGCTGATGCAGATCCCAGGAATTAGAGTGCATCTGCTAACCCACACCTGTGATGTGCTGTTAGCGGCACGTGTCCCTAGAAAACACCCATTTTCACGAAACCATAAATTTAAAGACTTCACGCTTCGTGACTTCTGGATAACTCTCCCGCCTTATTCCTTATGTTAATACGTTACGCTCGCATTTCCTGGAGAAAAGGCGCATAAGGATCAGATCCAAAAAGCCACACATATTTTATATAAATAAGCTACAACACCGACGCATTTCGTTAAGCAAACTGTGTTTTTTCGTTACCGAATATCACCCTTGCGCGTTTCGGTTTCTAGGTTTACTATGACAACATCTGAAAAAAAAATTCCATCAAATATGTATGCATAGAATTTTTCAGTCTGTGGCCTGCTCGCACAAAAGTCGGGCATTCAGCTCTAAAAAAAAGATTTCTTTAACGTTGTCTTCAATAAAGAACTGTTAATGAAATATAAATTCTATAACTGTTAATGAAATATAAATTCTATAGTGCATAATGCCATAATCAGTTCCGTTCTCCTATTTAAAGATGAGAGCTTGCTTAGACCAGTGGTTGTAATGTTCGTATGAACACTACATAAATCAGTTCTTCAATACTTCAGCTGACTGAACACTACTTAAATCAGTTCTTAAATACTTCAGCTGACGGAACACTACTTAAATCAGTTCTTAAATACTTCAGCTAACTGAACACTACTTAAATCAGTTCTTAAATACTTCAGCTGACTGAACACTACTTAAATCAGTTCTTAAATACTTCAGCTGACTGAACACTACTTAAATCAGTTCTTAAATACTTCAGCTGACTGAACACTACTTAAATCAGTTCTTAAATACTTCAGCTGACTGAACACTACTTAAATCAGTTCTTAAATACTTCAGCTGACTGAACACTACTTAAATCAGTTCTTAAATGCTTCAGCTGACTGAACACTACTTAAATCAGTTCTTAAATACTTCAGCTGACTGAACACTACTTAAATCAGTTCTTAAATGCTTCAGCTGACTGAACACTACTTAAATCAGTTCTTAAATACTTCAGCTGACTGAACACTACTTAAATCAGTTCTTAAATACTTCAGCTGACTGAACACTACTTAAATCAGTTCTTAAATACTTCAGCTGACTGAACACTACTTAAATCAGTTCTTAAATACTTCAGCTACAGTGAAACAGGAGTCACCCAAGAAACTTCAAGAAGAGGTTACTTACGGTTAGTCTTTATTCAGCCAACACTACTTTGGCACTTTCAACAAAGCAACTACACTCTCTTTTCAATAATATTGAGTTGATGCATAAGTTCATGCCGTTTTATTCCACAAGCGTTTCCATGGTCAGTAGTGACTGTGCAGATGGCCCGTTTTATGTCAAAATGTAGCCAGTAATATCGTGTATCTAAATCATATTGCGTTGTGTGATTGTGGCTAATGGTTTTTTGGTTTTCAGGTCCGGAAGTATGGAGTGTCAAGTAGGGAGGAATGAACATTTCTGACATCTGCTCCTCTACGAGTTTAACAAGGGATCCACAGCCGCACAAGCTACGCCGAGGCAACTCGACAAATTTGTGCTGTGTATGGGGAGGATGCTATTGCTCCGAGGACAGCCCGCAAATGGTTTGAGCGGTTCCGAGGTGGGCATTTTGACCTCAACGACTCTCCACGCTCAGGTCGTCCATCTCACTTTGATGAGGATCGTTTCAACCATCTCATCCACTTGGATACGCATCAAACCACACGCAAATTGGCCACTGAGATGCACTGTGATCAGACCACAGCGGTAACACCTGGAACGTATGAAAAATATCCAGAAATTGGGGTCTTGGATGCATCACACTCTCATCGAGGACAACAAGAATCAGCGTGTTGCCATATGTTGTTCCTTGCTCGCCCGTTATAGCACGACACAAACCCTTTCTGTCACGTATTGTTACTGGAGATGAAAAGTGGTGCCTGTACGTGAATTTCAGGCATCGAAGGGAATGGTTAAGCCCAAACAAGATGCCCACACCACGTCCAAAACATGACCTTCATCCTACGAAGATCATGTTGTGTGTCTGGTGGGACATGCAAGGCATTATTCCCTGGGAAATGCTGCCGAGGAATCGGACCATCAACGCTGCACTCTATTGTGAGCAACCCCGCCGTGTGGAGGGAGCAATTTAGCAGAAACGGCCACATCGATCGGCGCCATGGTGTCCTTCTCCAACATGATAACGCCCGCCCTCACAGTGCAAACATGACCAAAATGGCCATTCAGGACATGAAATGGCAGATCCTTCCACATCCTGCCTATATCCCAGATGTCGCCCCTTCAAACTATCACATGCTCCGATCTCTGTCGAATGCACTCCGTTGCAGAACGTTCAACAATGTTGTTGATCTCCAGAATTTCCTTGATTTCTTCGCAGCAAAACCTGCACGTTTTTTCAAGAATGGCATTGCAGACCTATCCAGACGTTGGGACACCATCGTAAACAATGGGGGGGGGGGGTACATAGTTGACAGATTCCGTTTTTTCTTCTGATGTAATACATTCCTGTAGTACGGTGAAAAAACCCGGCATGAACTTATGCATCAACCCAATATAAAAAATAAATCTATTATCAGAATTTGTTTGACGGTGGCTTAGTTATAGAGTCATTATCGCTCGAGGAAAGATAACTACCAACTAAGATGTTTTTTTGCTTATTTGTTTAGTTTACTATCTGGTTCCTTCCGTGGATCCACGCAATGGCATCGAGGAGTTACTGATGCTGAATTTCGGCTCTTTATTCTCCATCTTCAATCAACTATTCTTCTTCGCTGGTGTTCGGAAGTAGGCTGTTCTTACCGTGGTCAACAGCCAGACCTCCGTTTCAAATTTGAATGCCAAAATCTCTCAGATTCTCGCCAATAAACGCTTCTTCTCCCATGGCAAAACCACTCCTACTAACCGGAAATAACGAACAGGAAGAAGTTGAAAGGTCTCTCTCTCTCTCTCTCTCTCTCTCTCTCTGAGTCTTCTTTCTCTCTCTCTCTCTCTCTCTCTCTGAGTCTTTCTCTGTCTCGTTCTCTCTCTCTCTCTCTCTCTGAGTCTCTCTCTCATACTCTCTCTCTCTCTCTCTCTCTCTCTCTGAGTCTCTCTCTCATACTCTCTCTCTCTCTCTGTCTCTTTCTCTCTCTCCCGCTATCTCTCTCTTACTCTCTCTCTCTCTCTCTCTCTCTGAGTCTTTCTCTGTCTCGTTCTCTCTCTCCCGCTATTGCTGAGTCTCTCTCTCTCTTTCTTTCTCTCTGTCCCGTTCTCTCTCTCCCGCTCTCTCTCTCTCTCTCTGAGTCTCTCTCTCATACTCTCTCTCTCATACTCTCTCTCTCTCTCTCTCCCGCTATCTCTCTCTTACTCTCTCTCTCTCTCTCTCTCTCTCTCTGTCTCGTTATCTCTCTCCCGCTATCTCCCTCTGAGTCTCTCTCTCTCGTTCTCTCTCCCGCTCTCTCTCTCTGTCGTTATCTCTCTTCGCTATCTCCCTCTGAGTCTCTCTCTCTCTCTCGTTCTCTCTCCCGCTCTCCCGCTCTCGCTCTCTCTCCCTCTCTCGCTCGCACATTCTCCTTCCTGCTCTCGCTCTCTCTCGCCCGCACTCTCATCCGCTCTCTCTCTCTCTCTTTCCCTCGCTTTCTCTCTCTCTCTCTCTCTCTCTCTCTCTCTTTCCCTCGCTCTCTCTCTCTCTCTCTCTCTCTCTCTCTCTCTCTCTCTCTCTCTCTCTCTCTCTCTCTCTCTCTCTCAGCAACAATTCAGATTCCCATGTGGCATAGAATGATTGGCGCAGCTGTCCCTACTGATTCACTTCCAGAAGTGATTTCTTTTGAGTAATCCATCGTTGGTGCTGCATGATTTCAATTTTGATCTCTTTAAAACGTGTAATACCCGAATAAGTATTCTGCAGTTTTAATGCTTATAATAAAATACAAGTACAAAAGATATTTCCATAAGCCACTGAAAATAAAAGTTCAAAGAATTTTCAACAACGTCCATTTTTCATGGGCTCGCTTGCCGTGCAGGGGCAAGCGAGCCCATGAAAAATGCAGGGGGAAGGAGGCTGAGCTCCCTCTAGCCCCCTTTGGACCACTAATTGTTTTCGTCCGCAGGATCATCGATTGCCGGAAGTTTTTTTACTTTAAATTCACGGTGAACCCATGCTGCGGTTTTGAGTGAAAAGCCAGAAGACCTTCGAGAGATGCTCGAACCTGGGAGCTAGGTTCTAACTTCATGCCACGTTCAAAGTCGCTCAGATCACTCGTATGCCCATTCCTACTCTCATTCGAACGCTAACTGGTGCCGTACACTGCACTCTCGAGTCATCTTACGTGTTGAATAAGGCATCATGTTTTCGTGCGAAATGAGTCAATCATAAAATTTAAGGTAGCAGTCTTAAAAGAACGATAATTAAAACATTACGCAATCTTCTTACGGAGTAAATAACATATTTAATGTTATTTCTAACCTTTTAACTAATGGTTTTATTTTTAACCTTTTAACTCCTACATGGCTTTATTTTTAACCTTTTAACTCCTACATGGCTTTATTTTTAACCTGTTAACTCCTACATGGCTTTATTTTTAACCTTTTAACTTTTAATGGCTTTATTTTTAACCTTTTAACTTCTACAATGGCTTTATTTTTAACCTTTTAACTTCTACATTAAATATGTTGTTCACTTCGTAAGAAGATTGCGTAATGCTTTAATTATCGTACTTTTATTTTAAGACTGCTACCTTAAATTTTATGATATACGTGTTGAAGTCAGACATTTATGTGACAACAGCAGGTGTACCTAATGAACTGGGGTCTCAGTGTAAAGACGCCATAATTATAACGCTTACAGTGTTTAACAGAAACCTATAAGTATCAGAAAGTATACGCTTTGTATTCTGAATTAAAATTAGCCCTTTAAAGTGGACGTCAAGGGAAAAGGCGCCGCTATACTTGCAATGGTGAAAATTGAGTTACATAAGTTCACATACAAGAAATACTTCCTGACTCGTGAAAATTGGCACACGGACGAAGAAGACACTGAACTATAGTCAGTGGCTTGAAAATTTAAGGAAACATTTATAGCAAATATTTTAAAAATAAATTTCCGCGTGTTGGAGTAGTATTGCATATCGTTAATAGGTGGCGCTCTACGTACGTTAAGTGCTGGAAACGTGGCACTTGTCCGCATCAGCAGAAGGGCTACAGTGGCTGACATTACCCATAATTCCAATTGTGGTGAAGGGCCTAATGTGTCCTAACACCCAGTTCACCGTACGCTCTTAGACTGTAATGTTTGTGTATGTATAGCTGACTGTACGCTACATAAATCAGTTCTCAAAAACTTCACCTACAGTCAAGGACGTCGCTAGACTTCTAAGTCAGGGTGGGCGACGGGTGAGCGGGTATTATTTTTGGTGGGGCAAGTTTGAGAGCAATTTTATTTGTAAAAACGCCCAAAGGAAATTTTTTTAATTATTTTCACTACTGGCTGCAAAGGAATTCTTGCAATCTCCACCACTTCCTGTGGAGACAGACACACACACACACACACACACACACACACACACACACACACACACACATGGATCTGACTAGTTACGCCATTAGTGTAAGATACAAGTGTTGGTAGAATGTCTCTTTTAACTTTTTTCTTGCTGTGGATGCGTTGTCTTAATTGATTTCGAAATTTTGCGTTTTTGCTTACGGTAATAGTACTGCACTTGAACAATTTTTTAAAGGAAAATGTCCTTTCTGTTTATTTAAATCAAATTTTAACGTCGTGACACGCAGACACAACACCTAACTCCTCCCTAACTTACTTCCTTCAAGCCAGCGACCGTACCTTGCATTCATTTCCGCCAAAGTTGTCGTCAACCACGTCCTGTTGCCTCACTGCCCCAAGAAAGGTTTAGGAACGCTAGTATAGCTTTTTTCTTTCTTTGCGGTTTTAACGACCACCCTGAGCAACTCCTGGATGGGCTATAAGCAGTCTTGCGTCCCTAATTTAGGGCCACAGGTTCCAGGGAAAGGTAAGAGAGCCTGTTTCTCATTGCAAACACAATATCCATGCCACACCGGGATTCGAACCCAGATCAATCTCGGAAGAATAGTCAAAAACCAACGCTTAGACCACTGCGTCATCGGGGCGGCATTGTATAGTAGAATCCACTCTACGTGTTGGAATATCCTACTTAGTAGCAGAAACAAACAACAGAGGAGTTAGTAATAACCTACCTCAATGAATTCCTATCCACCGTGTCCATTCGCCCCTGGCCATGCTAAAATGAAAAGGGCTTAAACTAAGGATTTGGAAGAGTGGAGAATAAGTGCATTTTCATGGCACTGGGGATGCTATTTTGATAAGCTCTCTACGCAGACGTAAACAAAGCACTTTCTATGGGAAACACGTAAGGCTACATGACGAGAAACACGACACTTATTATTACTCGGCAAAGTTCAGATTTGTATTTTAAAGTTAAAAACATTTGAAAAATGGCACATCGTGAATTGGGTGAGCGGCAGGGTGGGCAAGGCAGAGCCCACCCTCGCACCCCTTGGTGACGTCGCTGCCTACAGTGAAACAGGAGTCATTCAAGAAAACGCCCAGAAAAAGTTACTTACAGTTAGTCTTTATTCAGCCAAACCTCCTTTGGCACAACTCACTCTTCAACAATATTATTGACGTAATCTAATTAATGAAAAGGGACATTGTTAATGAAAGACAAAACACCAACACTAAAGATAATACGCAGACGTCAAGAAATCACAACTTCAAGCAACTCAACTTCTGCAACTACTATGTATTACATCATCATACTACCATCTCCCCCCTCCCCCCTTTGCTCGAACATAATACATCTTTCAGTTCTCATCGGACCATACACACGTCATACGTTCCGACCTCATGATGTTGCCAACCATACTCTTGCGAATGAGAAGATATAACGTTAAGTTTGAAAAACGTTAAGTTTGAAAAACGTTAAGGAGAATGAACTCAAATTGACATAGAAAAAGTAACTAGAAGTGAAAGTTTAATTAAAGTATACGTCACAAGATATGGGTCTCCGAAGCCGCAGACCCATTCGTGTGTACCCATAATTTCAGTTATAGTGAAGGGCCCAATGTGTCCGAATACACAGTTCATCGTACGCTCATAGATATGGGTCTCCGAAGCCGCAGACCCATTCGTGTGTACCGATAATTTCAGTTGTAGTGAAGGGCCCAATGTGTTCGAATACACAGTTCATCGTACGCTCTTAGATATGGGTCTCCGAAGCTACAGACCCATTCGTGTGTACCGATAATTTCAGTTGTAGTGAAGGGCCCAATGTGTCCGAATACACAGTTCATCGTACGCTCTTAGATATGGGTCTCCGAAGCCACAGACCCATTCGTGTGTACTCATAATTTCAGTTGTAGTGAAGGGCCTAATGTGTCCGAATAAACAGTTTATCGTACGCTCTTAGACATGGGTCTCCGAAGCCGCAAACCCATTCGTGTGCCTATATTCACAGCCGTTCACCGTCGTCAACGCTTGCAGTGTGTACGTAATCATGGACACTGGACCATAGAATACTGGAAAAGGGTCTCATGGTCAGGCGAATCCCGTTTTCTGTTCCACTATGTCGACGGACGAGCTCGTGTGCGACGTTTACCCAAGGAAGCCTTCTCACCTGGGTGTACTGTGGGACAGATCCAGGCTGCTGGAGGGAGTGTGATGGTCTGGGTAATATTTTCTTGGGAAACACTTGGACCCATTATTCCTGTAGAGCGAACTCTGATAGCTGCCACGTACTTAAACATCGTGGCTTACCAAGTACATCCCTTTATGGCCACTCTATTCCATGGCAGAGATGTAGTCCTTCACCAACACAATGTTCCATGCAACACTAAGAAGAAGGTTCAGGAATGGTTCCAAGAACATGAAGAGGAATTCCATTTATTGCCATGGCCCCAAAATTCGCCGCGTATAAATCCTATCGACCACGGTTACGAGCCAGAGATGGAAACGGGTCACGGGCCTACGGGTCAACGGGTCGGGTCAAGGTGTACCTGACCTGATTTTGACCCGGTTTTATTCCCGTTTTACTTTTGAAAAGAGAAAAATATATTCCAAGGGAAAATGCGCGTTGTGGAATTCTGTAGTCGATACTGGTGCCACGGAGTGAATAATGATTTCCCATGCAAAAATATTCTCGTCTCTCTCTTCAAGCAACGAAGATTTCCACCAACCGACGTCAGACACACCGACACCATATCGTAAAAAGATATTACTTCTTTTGCAGTGCGATTGTCCAGGGCAAGGTACAGGCAAAGGCCATTCGCCTGCTTCTCAGCTGATTCGCTCTCTCCGTGCGAAGTTCACTGTATGACTAAGAGTTACTTTTCACAAAGCATCTTTTACATTGAGCATTCAGAGGTTTTCGGTTGATGTGCTAACATCCCGTTCCCATGACATGTCATGTCGAAATTAACTCCTTATTTGTTAATATTGATGGATTTAATATTAGAAGGTTGAGAAAGGCGTCGAGGCCAACAAATGCGTGCTTGTTGAAAACCACAAGGGGAAGAGTGAATGCTGAAAATTGTTTCGTCTCATTAAGAAACCGGTGAATAATTCTGTGCTGTTTGGTTTTGCTTGTTGTGGAAAGTGTATAATTACAAAGAAAGATGTCGACGGTGTTACAAGAGATTATGGAACCAAAAATTTAACGGACCATATGAAAGTATGCGCACCTCCATCAAAGCGTGGAAAGAGTGAATAATCTAAATACATTTAAAATAATACATTTGTGTCATCTTAAATAATGATTCCCATTTGTAATATACTCCATGGTCACGGTCATAGTCAGAAAGTATTTCTGGATTACGCAAAATAGTGGCACTAAAAATGGCACTAAAATTTAGCAAGTAACCAAATTTTATTATTAAAAAAGGATTTCAGTTATTAAATATCGAGCAGTTATTAGGGTGAATATGTATATTACGTTTATATGTTATATATACATAAATTGAATTTCGAATTTATACTTCAAAGCAGATTCGTCCGGGTCTGTTACGGGTCCGGATCGGGTCGGGTGCAGTTACGGGACTTCCGGGTCCGAAATGTTTGACCCGTTTCCAACTCTGGTACGAGCAATTCCCCAAACACGTAATTTCCAGGAATTGCGGGATTATTCTGTTGCAGTATAGTACCAAATGTCAAGAGATGCCTACCAATATCTCGTTGAATCTATGCCTCATGGGGTGAGAGCTCTTCAGGCGGCGAGAGGAAGACCTACATCATATTATGTAGGTGGGTTTAATGTTTTGGCTGAACGGCGAATTTTGCCGCTTCGTTGGCGCAGTGGTCTAAGCGATTGCTTCTGATCATTCGTCTGAAAGGGGTTCGAATCCCGTGTGGCATGGATTTTATGTTTATCTTAAGGCGTTGGCTCCTTCCCTTCCTTGGAACCAATGACCCTAAATTAGGGACGCATGACTGCTTTATAGCCATTTGAGTTGCTCACGGCGGTCGTTAAACCTCCAATCAAAAAAAAAATGCCTCACCGGGATTCGAATCCGTGCCCATCTCGGACGAATGATCAGAAGCCACTGCGCCACCGGGGCGGCTAAAATCTAACTTAAAAGTAAATGTTTTATATGACCACCCGAATTCCTCAAAAAAAAAATTTGATTTCTGAAACATCGATATCCTTTGTAGATGATCCTCGTTTTGAACAAACAAATTTGCGAAATTCGGCGATGTATGAATTCCAGCAACTGAAGAGGTATCTGATTTAAAGTTGACACAATGAACATTATTATGGGAGCTGACTTAATTACTTGAAAGGACACAGTTCGTATTTCAACACTGTGCAGCACAAAATCTCAGAGGCACTAATTAACCTGAAACACAATAGCGCTGTTTTCTTTAATCGTCTTCATATGTAAGGCTTATTACAGAAAAATTAACGTAAAGTTGGACATCTGATAACATCAGAGCGTCCTGATGTTTCCCTTCGCAGGAGTATTTTGAAACTGGTAATTTAGTAGCAAAAAATAGAAACAACGAACAATGCCATTAAGCTTCCTCGGGTGATTTGCTTTCTAAATCTGAGAAAAGCCGACACTTTGAAGCCTTTATTTCTCACAAGGACAACAGGAAAACACAATGAACTAAAATGGCATAATATTCATATGCGTTGTGTCTGTACAAACTAGAAGATATAAATTTACTTATAAAACTTAAAAGACTATTGGCGTTACCGAATAAACTTCAGAAATGCATAACAGAAGAAAAAATTTCTGCTGAGTAATGTAATCCACTTCCCGCAACTTATGGAAGAAAGGCAGGTAACCATTTTGGTAATAATATCCCTTTCAAAGCAAATGTTTTCCAATTCTACTACTTCACCCAGGGGGAAGATTTACAGGGAATTCCACGCAAGCCCAGGCGTGAGGCCCTACAATCCTGAACGGCATCAAACATAATTTTTATCTCCTTCCTTTCAGTTTGCTTCTTAGGAAACAAACAACAGTAAACAAGAAAGATGACACCGAATATTCGGTAGTAATGAGCACGTCTTTTGAATCTTTTTTGGCACGAATAAAATGTATCAGTTATTCATACGCAGATGAGCCATTACATTATGACCACCTACCTAAAAAGCTGTAGCCATTACATTATGACCACCTACCTAAAAAGCTGTAGCCATTACATTATGACCACCTACCTAAAAAGCTGTAGCCATTACATTATGACCACCTACCTAAAAAGCTGTAGCCATTACATTATGACCACCTACCTAAAAAGCTGTAGCCATTACATTATGACCACCTACCTAAAAAGCTGTAGCCATTACATTATGACCACCTACCTAAAAAGCTGTAGCCATTACATTATGACCACCTACCTAAAAAGCTGTAGCCATTACATTATGACCACCTACCTTTAGCCCGAAAAACAGCGGCCACTCGACGAGGCATCAATTCGATGAGGTGGCTATAGGTATCCTGGGGTATCTGGTACCATAATGTCAACAGCAGGTATTCCAGTTCCCGTACATTTCGGGGTAGTAGTGATTTAGCAAGAACCCGCTTTTCCAAGTCGAACCACAAATGTTCGATTGAGTTCATGTCAGATGAATTTGAAGGCAACAGAAAGTCACAAGCATGTTCCTCGAACCAATCCTTGACGATTCTATCAGTGTGACATGGCGCATTATCCTGTTGGTAATGGCCATCACCATCAGGGAACACAGTTGCCATGAATGGGTGAACTTGGTCCGCAACAATGTTCAGATACCTGACAGCTGTCAGGGATTGTGCTATTGGGATAATGATACCTAAAGTGTCTCTAGAAAACATAGCCCACAGCATAGCACCGCCGACCCCAGCCTGTTTCCGCCCAACAGTGCATCCAGGTGTCATAGCCTCCGTTGATAATTCGGCGTATCCGCGTTCGGCCGTCCACGTGATGCACCAGCAATCTTGATTCCTCAGACTAGGCCACTTTCTTCCAATCATCCACGGTCCAATCTCGATTATCTTGGGCTCATTTCATGCGTTGTTGGCGATGACGTGTAGTGAGCATGGGTACCCGGCTGGGTCTTCGGCTACGCAGGCCCATGCGCAGAAGGCTGCGATGAACTGTGTGCTGTGACACATTGCCCTGATCACCACTGTTGTAGCTGCGGGTGATTTGTCGCATTGTGGCCCTGCGGTCGCTGTGAACAATGCGCGACAGTCTCCGCTCCCCTCTGGCATCAGTGGCCTGAAGATGACACATGGCTGGACGACAGTTCGTCGTTTGGCCATATGTACACCACTTTTGATACGTACTCACTACAGCGGCACGTGAACTACCTACAAGCCTCGCCGTTTCCGAAATCGCGGTTCCGAGCCGCCGGGCCATCACAATTTGTCCTTTATCAAACTCCGATAAATCGGCAGCTTTTCCCATTCTGATCCCAACACTCTACTAACCGAAAGCCGGTCCTCGGGTTGTATATACTTTATACTGCTATGTGAACTTCACCTGCGCCACCGTTCGGTCTCCAGGTGCGCTCATTTCTCTAGGCTGGGGGTGGTCATAATGGAATGACTCATCGGTGTAGTCAATGGAACCGGTTAGAACGAAATCAACCGGATTTCTACAATCGGTAAAACATCCGGAAACAGAAACAGCTAGTTACTTCCACCAGCGACTAAAAAGTATGTTATGAAAATTAACAAATGGTACACAGAACGTTTTTCATAGCAGAAGGAATGTACCGAGACAAGAAGATTTTCAAATCGGACAGTTAAAATAAATATCGATGGAAACATGAAACTTCTAGCGAAAGAATTTTGCATTACGTCTCCCGGAAGCACAGATTGCGAGAAAAAGGTTGTGACCATTACGCCCTCTAGCTGGAAAGTTGTGCATTATTTAGAGAGGATGATGTTCCACATCTCTATTCAAGCGAATGGCATACCGTAAAGAAGAAATTTCTCAATAGGGTCTTTAGAAGCGATGATACAGTTACAAACAGAAGTACACATACACCACCTAGCAAAAGAACTGTGAAATACAAAAAAAAACTCCGCAAGGTCAAGCTTAAAGTCTTCCACAAGGTAAATGCTATCCGGTGTTGAAAGAATTTCCTTGTCGGACATTTACAAGCAGAGATATCGAGAAAAACAGATTAAACATCAGCGTTCCTAGCGGCGAAACTGTGCATTATTTAAAAAAAAAAAAATATGCACAATGACACATTAACGACCACTGTGAGCAACTCAATTCGCTATAAGCAGGGTTGGAAACGAGTCAAAAATTTTGCACCTGAACCCGGCCGTCACATAGTTGGACCCGACCCGGAAAAATGTGATTTGAACTATAAATTCGAATATTTCATCATCATTGTCAATCATTATCAATCCACTGCTGGATGAAGGTCTCCCTAAGTTTCTTCAACAATGGACTGTCTTCGGCCAATCTCCTCCATCCACTCGTCTCCCACGTGGTCTTCTTCTCGATCTTTTCCTGTGCCTTGAAATCCAGTCTAAAATTTCGGTTGTTCATCGGTGGTCCGCTCTCCTGACAATATGTCCAGCCCATTGCCATTTCAGGGATTTTACTCCAATCATGATGTCTTCCACTCATGTTACTTTCCTTATCAATGAGTTCCTGTTCTTTACTCTCCAGATTACACCAAGCATGCATTTCTCCATGTTTCTTTCAGTTGACAGCAGTCTTCGTACGTCTTTTTTAGTTAAGGTCCACTTCTCTGCTTCGTACGTAAGAACTGGAAGAATGCTTTTAAGACATAGTGGCACATTGCTCTTAAAAACTGTACTGTTTCTTCGAAAAACGCCAATTAATTTCTTCATTAATGTGACCCTCGCTTGATGTCTGCTGCCCAAGGTAAATGTAGGAATTGGTTATCTTCAGCTTTTTCCCATCAATTGAAAAATCTTCATTCCTTGAAAAAGCATTGCACTTCAGTTTTGTCTTCTGAAAGTTCATTTTTAATCCCATTTCTTTTCCCTTCTCAACAAGTTCCTGAGCCTTACTCTGCAGCTCTGAAGTATTTTTTCAAAGACCTCGAAAAAGTTCTTTGAAGTATTTCTTTTTTTTTTTTTTCAAAAATAAAACGGAATTAAAATCGGGTCAGGAACACCTTGACCCCACCCGTTTGACCCGCAAGAAATTGTCGACCCGGTGACCCGTGACCACCTCTGGCTATAATATATCGCCCGTCCCTAATTTAGGATCACTGGTTCCAGGGAATGGAAACAGCCAGTGCCGTAAGTAAGACAAACAAAACATCCATGCCTCAACGGGATTCGAGCCCGGACCCTTCTCGGACGAATGATCATGAGCCAGCGCTTAGACCACTGCGCCACCGGGGTGGCCACCCGTTAGAGTTGCTCATGGTGGTCGTCACACCCCCGGAACCAAAAAAAAAATGAAAGAGAATGCCTAGAGTAGCATAAAACCATAAAATGTGACACAGTTCTGTTTCCTTTCTTTTCTCAGTATAGCTTTGATTTATTTTTAAAACAAAAAGTCAATAAAAAAGGATTAAAAGTGGTTTAGGAAGCTTTTGATTCAGCATGTTTTTAATTCTGCTCATGACTGAGACATAAATCAAAATATTCTAAGCAGATTAGTACTACAAACTGTGACTTTCCTCTCGACAATCATTTCTTAATTCTAGATCTTCCAATTGCTTTGTTAAAGTCCTTAATGTTTCTCCAAAAATAGTTTTCATTCGCTGTTGAACTCTTTCCTAATACGTAATATTTCGAGGCACTAAACGCAACGGCTGTGTTCGAATGCGTTGCAATCGCTATAGGTCAACAACAGAGTTTCAGGATGTTATACACTCCAGTGGCGTATATTCGAGGCTAGCTAGGCTAGCTGCGAAGCCCAGAGAATGCACAAATAAAAGCCAATTAAATAACCTAATATACACTATCTACCAACAAGTAATTGGACACCCCTGCAATCGACGATATCTGCGGTCCTGATACACGTCACGTCCGCCGCCGTTAAATATCGTGTGGGAAACAACAACACAACCAGTCGCATGCAAGATGCCACGCAGTTCGGAGCTCTCTGATTTCGAGAAAGGTGTAATCGTCGGGTATCACAGAAATGGCCGATCCATACGTGACATATCCAGCGAGTTGAAGTACCCAAAATCGACAGTGGCCTACGTGATTGGCAAGTGGAAGATGAGAGGTGACTGTCGGAATGTGTCCCGACCCGGCAGACCCACAAAACTGGGAGTTAGAGACCGACGGGTGCTGGCCAGAGAAATTCGGAAGAACCGCGCCAAGTCGATCGGCCACATCCGCGAGGAGTTTCAACAGGCATCCGGGAGTGTTCTTTCGATGAATACCATCTGTAAGGAAGCCCATCTGCTCGGTTATCATGGACGTGCTGTCGCCCACAAGCCTTTGATCACCAAGTCCAATAGCGCTGTTTGGCTAACGTGGTGCAAAGAACGTCGACAGTGGACCGTTGAACAGTGTAAATAGGTTCTCTGGAGCGACGAATCAAGGTTCACCCTCTACCGTTCGGATGGCAGGGTCTTGGTTTGGCGTCTGCCTGGAGAACGCCTCCTGCCGGAATGTATTGTACCAACTGTGAAGTTCGGCGGCGGTGGAATTATGCTATGGGGGCGTTTCTCCTGGTATGGCACGGGACCCTTGGTCGCAATTCCTGGTAGACTCAACGCCGATACCTACTTCACCATTATGGATGACCATGCGCTTCCTACGTGGTGGAAGTTTTACGGGGTGGACCCATGTTACTTTCAGGATGACAATGCCACCTGTCATGTTGCGAGGTCCACCTTGGCTTGGTATGGTGACAATGGGGTTAATCGAATGAACTGGCCTGCACAGAGCCCGGACCTTTACCCTATCGAGCACCTCTGGGACGAGTTGGAGCGTCGACTTAACGGGTGCCCCCACCGTCCGAAATCGCTGAAGAAACTGACCTGTCTTCTCCAAGCCGAGTGGAAAAAAATACCGCTAGCCGTTGTACAACGCCTAGTTGAGAGTATGCCTGGAGGGTCGCAGCTGTAATCGCCGCTCGTGGAAGCTCCACCAACTATTGAAAGTGAATAAACTTCGTTTTCCTTTGCTATCACAGGTGTCCAATTACTTGTTGGTAGATAGTGTATAATCTGCTAGAGCCCTCCTCCTCCTTAGTCACTTTTTAAGTCGTCATAGCAACAACTGGGAAACAAATGTTTGTGACGTCACGCTTAGCTTTTCGTGTAGGTGACGTCATCAGCTACACGCGCACAGTCCACGCGCATACCACTTATTTTTATTACCATAGCAACAAAGAACACAGCTGCTGGTGTGACGTCATCTAATCCAAATCATTCTCACATGACATCAGACGTCAGAGAGGCGTACGTCACACGGTCAACTCTAGAGATACGAAAACTTTTCTTTTTTTCTTTTTTTCTTTTTTTTTTTGGTTGGAGGTTTAACGACCACCGTGAGCAACTCAGTGTGCTATAAGCAGTCGCCCGTCCCTAATTTAGGTCCACTGGTTGCAGGGAAGGGAGAGAGAGCCAGTGCCGTAAGACAAACACAACATCCATGCCTCACCGGGATTCGAACCCGGACCCTTCACGAAAAGTCAGAAGACATCGCTTAGACCACTGCGCCACTGGGCCGGCTACGAAAAACTTTACATCTGGAATTTTGGTTCACTACCTGAACCGGTGTTTAGCTATCTGTATGTGGAAACGTCAAGAGTATGACGATCAGACGACGTCAAGATAATAATAGTTCACGGAAAAGAACAGGGAAATTGATACACGGTTCACAGTCAGTGTATACGAAAAATGTTGTGTACAAGGAAGTTTTGACGAAATAGGGACTAAAGGTTTTACAAAACACATAAGAAACAGATGGCCCGTCGTATCAAATTCCATAACCGACTGCTCGGGAAATTTTTAGAAAGCTGTGAGTCAACGTCGCCATCTATTGACGTGGAACTCAAACACTCAATAAATAAATGTCAATAATTTCTGTAGCATAAATTTTATTTTTCCCTGCCATTATTGACGGGCTTTCATCTAGTACACAAATAAAAGTCAATTATCAACAGTATTAAGATATGTCGATGCTTTCGCTGCGAAAGAAACACACGTGCGGATTCGCATCTTTTGGCTAGCAAGGGATGTGTGTTGGTTCGAACGCGCGAATTGGCATGAAACGTTGCACATGTGTGCAGGTATAAGTACGTACCACCGTAGAGTAAGTCATTCGCGTGTAAAACGTATTCAACGCCGGCAGCGCCTCCCAGAAATCCAATGTCATGTTTCCGTAGTGGGACCAGGAACACACCCCTGTCTGAGTTGTCATCCCGCCCAATGCTGTCGTCTTCACTATTTCTGTCGAGTGTCGTTGCGTGCATCGTTTCCAATTAATTTTCGTACTTGCTGATAATTACGTTGGTCAAAACTGTCGCAAATGGCTCATCTCCCACCACATTTAACGTTTGATCAGTAAATCGTCGCCTTATTTTGGCTTTCAGCAGGTCAACGACATTCACGAAAGGGGGGGGGGCTAATGGTGACAATTTTCACTATGTTCGAATAATTACGATAGCACCTCACACAATGTGCGGCGCAATTACACACGTGTTTGTTAACCTTGACGCTGTTCACTCCACACAAACTACGCGACTTATGACGAGTGTGTTTTGGAAGACAGGTGGCGCTGCTGACATTTAACACGTTTTACACGGGAATGACTCACGCTACCGTGGTCCGTACTCATACCTGTACACATGCGCCACGTCTCATGTCAATTGGCGCGTTCGAACCCGCACACATCCTTTGTAAGAGAATCAGTCTGGGGAGCGGAGACCAACGGAGCTTCTAGTGGAGCGATGGTGTCATCGTAACGCAACCGGCTCTTTCAGAGTCTTCGCTGTTCTGATTCGAAGACCTTCCATACGATCGCCTGCTAGCGTTTCCATGACAACATGAAAAGAGAAGACTTAGACTACCTTGGTCACTCGCATGTTCCCGCCCGTAACATCACATGTTTCGCAAGAGTGGGTTCAGTTGTGTGAAGTGTCAATGAATTAAAATCAGAGACATTATATCTTAAATTCGTGGCTTTGTCGGATTTGAACTGTTTTGATAAATTTTGAGAAAGCTTCCCTGAACGTCTACTGTCAGAACTTAAAGAATTCTATGTTTCAAATTTTGATACAGCTCGACTAAAAAATGAACTGAAGGTGTTTTATTCCTTTGAAGAAAAGAAATCAGTAAGAAACATTACTTGTTACATAAAATTGAATAAATTGGACATAGTGTTTAGTGAGGTGTACAGATTAGGAGACCTAATATTAAAGTTTCCATCAACAACTGCAACTGCCGAAAGACGTTTTTCTGCATTAAAAAGAATCAAGATATATCTAAGAGCCACACAAGGACATGTACATTCGAGCAACTTGACTGTTTTGTCAATAGAGAAAAACATTCTTTTTAAATATGAAAAAGGAACCCAAAAGAAACTTTTTATGAAAACGTAACCCTCAATTTTTTTTTTTTTGATTGGAAGTTTAACGACCACCGTGAGCAACGCAGTGGACTATAAGCAGTCACCCGTCCCTAATTTATGGCCACTGGTTCCAAGGAAGGGAGAGAGCCAGCGTTGGAAGACAAACACAACATCCATGCCTCACCGGGATTCGAACCCAGACCCATGATCAGAAGCCGTCGCTTAGACCATTGCGCCACGCTCAAGGTCACACAAAGGGAAAGAAGAATGGAGTTCATGTACAAATAAGTGTTCAAATCCTAATCCTCATAATTATTTGGTATCATGTTAGCAATAGCATGTACCAAAAATTTAGAAAAAAGTTACTTCTGTTACTTAACATCCAAAAATTAAACTTCGCAATTATAAAAAAAAGTACTGTCGGGGGGGGGGGTGAGATAGCCCAGGTCACAGACCCAAGATACGCCACTAATACACCCCCTTCAGAAGTTAAGCGCGAAACGCAAATACACTAGTAAACATTAAAAGCCGGTATAGTGCCTGTATACCTCAGTAACAAGGACACTCTTACACGACGAAATCAAAGGATTTGTTACCCATTTAATATAGTTTGCTTTATCCGGCTGCAAATTATATCATGTAGTTAGAAAGAAATGGCAATAAATAAAAGATGGAAGAAAAGAAATTCTAATGCACCTCGATCTTATTGCGGTACCTATATATCTAATTCATGTATAAACTACCAGAAAGGATGTCGAAGCAGAAAGCACTATCAACAGAGTGAAGATAAGTTCAGTCCCTGGAGATCATTTAGATGCAACTAGACACAGAGTGTACGCGAGCTCGATGGGGCGAAAATTCTGCTGTTTTCGTTTGCTTTGCACCTCCATGTCGTTACTGGCAGTAGTGGTCGGGAGGATACGAAGGGGGCAAACGGGAGAAAGTTTCCAGTGTTTGGATTAAGACGAGTTAGAGCTTATTTGGAATTTGCTTTCGCTTTTGGGCAGTCCTTTCAATGCACGTTAAGCAAACATAATTAAAAGCCAGATGATGTTCTGCCCCGTTGCCACCGGGAGATCAATGTGCTGCTGCAATAAGAAAGCGAAGAACGGATAGAATCCAGAATACATACATACATACATATACGCATATACATAGAGAGAGAGACACGGTTCTCGTGTAGTCCTAAGAGTACGTGTCATTTGCTTTCCGAATAGGATTAGTTAATGACGACGAAACATGGCAAACCTCGCATTCTGTCACTCACTGTTTACTGTTCAGGCTGCACATAGAATCAAATGGGACAAATCAAATAAAGAGCTATAGCTGAGGTTGACCGCAAAAGCTACTTAAACTGGTCTTCCCTTTTACAGGAACAGGAAGTGAGAAATCGTTCATTTCTGAAATGTCTCCCTGCAAATATATATATACACTATATTGACAAAAGTCACCGGACACCTAGAAGAGAAACATAACATAGCATTTATTGACATACATTAGTACGGTGTCAGTCCACCTTTGGCCTTAATGCATGCATTGACCCTTAGAGACATGCTTTTGACAAGGTTTTGGAACATAGCGATAGGTATGCACTTCCATTCAGTACATAATGTTGCGGCTAACTGTTGCTTACTAGTAAGCCTTGGTTCCAAACTTCTTATGCGGCGCTCTAATTCATCCCATAGGGGCTCTATGGGATTAAGATCAGGGCTCTGTGCTGGCCAGAACACACACGATACAGAATATCGTCTAACCACGCCGTAACAGTCCTTGCTTTATGGCTCCGTGCATTATCCTGCTGGTACCAACAAGGTTCGGTTCCATAGTATTGCCACAGAGTTGGTAGGGCATAATTGTCCAGAATATCGAGGTAGACGTGCTGGTTAGCAGGTTTGTTCACGATAACCAATGGGCCGGGATCATACCACGAAAATCACTCCCACACGAGTACACTGCCAACTCCAAACTTGACCGCAGAAACAGTACACTGTGGTAAATAGCGTTCCCCGGCTGCCGCCATACCCACACAAGGCTATCAGACTGATGGATCGTGTATCTGGATTCATCAGTCCATAAGACACGTTTCCATTGATCTACGGTCCACGATAATTGTTCTTTACACCATGCTAAACGACGAGTAGTATTCTGAGTGGAGATGAAAGGCTTATGAGCAGTCGCACTACCACGGTAATCCATGGAATGAAGTTCTCTGCGAATAGTACGTGTACATACCGAGGTTCCAGCATTTTTACTCACCTGTACACTGAGGTTTTGTGCAATACTCCGTCGATTAGCTGTGACGACTCTCCTGAGGCTTCGACGTCCTCTATCACTGATTTTCTTTGGTCTGCCGGTACGTTTTGCTGCTTCAGACAAGCCATGTGTCTTCCACTTATTCAGTACATCCAAAACAGTTGACTTGGGTATGTTTAAACACCTCTCGGTTTCTCTTATGGACAACCCACTAATATAACACCCAACAATATTTCCTTTCTCAAAGTCAGTTCTCTCCCGCCGCGACATTTTCACTCAACCTCACAGTGCGATATGATCGCGGTTAGCTGCAGGCTTGTTTTTATACTGTACCTCGCATCTTAACAACGCAGAGGATCCGTTCATTTGTTTCTGAAGGGGTGTCCGGTGACTTCTGTCAATATAGTGTATATATATACAACGGCCGTTCCATAAAAACTGAGAGTATTTTTTTTGAGTTGGCAACAGTGCGAAGGGGGAAAATATCCACGCAGACAACTAATTGAATTAAGGAAGTATCTATGACAACAGTTATTAGCCGTGGCAGATTATTCTGGTTTTGTTATTGCGCAGTTGTTTAAGTTACGTCTGCATTTCGCTATACAGCTATGGAGGTGAGTGATTCAGAGTTAAGAAATGAAATGCGTTGTGCGATAAAATGTTGCTATCGTTTGGGTAAAATGGCTCCAGAAACAGTTTGTTTAATGAAAAAAGCTTACAAAAATAAATGTTTGGGTGAGTCAACGATTTTCAGATGGCACTATGATTTCAAAAAAGGGCATTAGCCGGCAGAACTCGCTCCTAGGCCTGATCCACTTGAAAATGTTTTACGGAGTATATTGTTAACACTGTTTGGGCAATCCTGCAAGAAGATCGACGAATGACGAGTGAAGACACAGCGGCGTCAACTAATATTTCAAAAACGTCGGCATTCCGCATTCTACGCGACAAATTACTGCTGCGTTGTGTGTCTTCCAGATGGGTACCTCATCAGCTGACGTGAGAACAATTGTTAGCCAGAGTTCAGGTGTGTCATGAGTGGAAACAAATGATTGCAAAGGATCCAAACTTTTTAAACACAGTAATAACTGCCGATAAAACATAGGTCCACTATTTCGACCCCCTCACGAAGCACGGAACGAGTGTCTGGAAACAGTGTAGGCTCGCCTCCTCCGAAAGAAGTCCGTCAAACCAAATCAGCTGGGAAGGTGATGATGTCAAGCTGTTCTTAATCCGGTTTTATTTCCGTTTTATTTTTGAAAAAAAAAATATTCCAAAGAACTCTTCAGAGGTTTTTGAAATAATACTTCAGAGCTGCAGAGTATGATCCAGAAGCTTGCTGAGAAAAGTGAAGAAATGGGATTAAAAATGAACCTACAAAACACAAAACTAAGTACAATGCTTTTACAAGGAATGAAGATTTATCAATTGATGGGGAAAAGCTGGAGATAACCAATTTCTACATTTACCTTGGGCAGCAGATATCAAGCAAAGGTCACATTGATGAAGAAACTTAGTTGGAGAGTTTTTGAAAGAAACAGTACAATTTTTAAGAGCAATATGCCATTATGTCTTAAAAGAAAAGTGTATAGTCAATGCATCTTACCAGTGCTTACGTACGGAGCAGAGACGTGGACCTTAACTAAACAAAACACCTAAAAAGACGGCAGACAACTGAAAGAAGCATAGAAATATGCATGCTTGGTGTAACCAAGAAAGATAAAAACAGGAACTCGTGGATAAGGAAAATGTCAAGAGTGGAAGACCTTATGATGAAAGTAAAATCCCTGAAATGGAAATGGGCTGGACATATTGCCAGGAGATTGGGCCACCGATGAACAACCGAAATTTTAGACTGGATTCCAAGGGACAGGAAAAGACCAGGCGGGACATGGGTGGATGGAGAAGACTGGCCGAAGACAGTCCATTGTTGAAGAAACTTGTGGAGAACTTCATCCAGCAGTGGATTGATAATGCTTGACAATGATGATGATGACGACTATGATTATGATATATTCGAATTTATAGTTCAAGGCAGATTTGTCCGGGTCAAGTCCGGTTCGGGTCCAATTATGTGACGGCCGGGTCAGGTTGGGTCCGAAATTTTTGACCCGTTTCCAACTCTGGATTCTACCTCCAAATTCGCATATTACTGTCGTAATGTTCTACAGTAATCAGTTTTCGTCATTAAATATCACTTTGTACCATTGATGCTGTACTGCTGTACGGCAAGGCGCTATTAAAGTCTACAGCCCAGAGGTTAGAAATTTTTGAATATTGTATTTTACTACGGTACATGCCCGGCGTCTCCGAATGTCGTCAGACTGATACTTGCAGAGGTTTTGTACGTGACATTCCTCTCTAGTTTTTACTGTTCGATGGAAGTTTGAAAACTTTCCTCTGCACAACTGGTTCTACAACTAAACACTTTGCTTGGTCTTTAGTTGCAATTTATCCTAGCCACAATCGCTGCCCAGGCCGGCCGAACAGCGAGAGGTATAGATTTCTGACTAGTCGTACGAAAGGGCAGGTGGGGGACGAGGCTCCTACCGGATGAGGTGATATGCTTGCCTTGCGGCGTTAGCTCTCTCCCTTCCCTGGAAACAGTGGCCCCAAATGAGAAAGGAGCGACTGCATGTATCCCTCAGAGTTGCTCATGGTGGTCATTAAATCTCCCACTCCCAAAAAGCCACACTTCTCCAAGCTTCGTACAGATCGCTCTCTTCACAGCTCGACATTTGAGTTTACTCCGTTCTTCTTCTTTCCAGTTTTTGCACCAACTCTTGTGTTTGTACTTGCTTATTACAACTGTAACGTATACTTTAATTGAACTTTCCTTTTTAGTTTCTGTTACCTTATGTAAATTTTGGTTCATTCTCCTTAAGCGTTTTCTCTCTCGCTGAATGTTTTTGTGGCAACCTGACTTGAGGTCAAAAGTTGAATGGCATATGTTAAAGAGACAAAAAAGTGATGTTTACGAATGTATCACAGCTCTCGTTAGAAGTCAGCTAGATTGTGAGATCGTTGTAATTGCGTTGGAGAGAGATGTTAAAAAATACCTGTTAATAATAATTAATTCCTTCACGTTGAATATCCCGTTTCGTTCATATTGAAACCTTAAATTGTTGTTGAGTTCATACGACACTATGAGAAGTATTCTCTGCAATGGAAATATGCTGCGTTTCGCCGTTGGAGTATTAGATGATTGCATACGAAGGAAATTCTGTTTTGATGTGCTGACTTGAATACCTATCGAGACCAATAAAAGGTGGAATTTGTAAGTACACTTGACTTTTTCTGGCCATTAGTACTATTTAATACCTAAGCTTACTTTAAGTATTTAGTTAAACTATCCGGAGCACTACTTAACTCTACGAAACGTTTCCGTACGAAGAGTATTTACACTTAAGTAATGCTACTGTTTTGGTGTAACACATACATTTAAGGTGGAAGTCTAGTGATTTTGCTTCCTATACTTCCAATGGGCAAATTTCTGTACACATTTTCTTCATAATTAATGGGTTCCCAAGGATGGAAATTTGAACATCGATTAAAATAACTTCATATTTTAACTTGGAATACTTAATATTTTCTAAAACATAAGTATAATTAAGCAATCCAACATTTGTTTGTCTACTGACGTCATCAATGTACAGGTCGCGCCATCTTTTTTCTGGTCTCAACACCGCCAAAAGAAAAGTTATTGATTTTTAATATAATTACGGTTATATTTTAGAAAATATTAAGTATTCCAAGTTATAATATGAAGATATTTTAATGATATTCAAATTTTCATTCTTGGGAACGCATCAATTGTGAAAAAAATGTGTACAAAAGTTTGCCCATTGGAAGTATAGGAAGCAAAATCACTAGACGTCCACCTTAACTGATATTTGCAAACAAATACACTAAAAACATTACACAACATCTGGAAAAATGACCTATGTCCAGCAATGAATGAAATACGGGATTACACCATTGTACAATACAAATTTGGAAGATGCGAATCCGTTTATTGGTATAAATATGATATGGATATTAAGTCAGATAATATCCGAAAACTTGAAAATATGGTCGCCCTGGAGCGGAAATCGAATCCCCGTCTGCCTCCCCAGTGGCGCAGCGGTTTAAGCGATGGCTTATGACCATTCGTACGAGAAGGGTCCGGGTTCGAATCCCGGTCGGGCATGGATGTTGTGTTTGTCTTACGGCACTGGCACTCTCCCTTCCCTAGAACCAGTGACCCTAAATTAAGGACGGGCGACTGCTTATAGCCCATTGACTTGCTCACGGTGGTCGTTAAACCTTCAATCAAAAAAAAAAAAAAAAAGAACCCGCGTCTCCCGGATAGCGCCCGGGAGACACGGGTTCGATTCCCGCTCCAGGACGAGGAAATTTTCAAGTTTTCTGATATTATCTGACTTAACATTCATGCCATATTTACACCAATAAACGGATTCACATCTTCCAAATTTGTAATGTCCAGCAGGTTACGAGCAAGCTTCTAGAATAGGATTTCAAACCCTAATGAGATACGAAACTAATGGTTAGATCTTTAGCCCATCTCCTTTGGTAACAAAATCTCTAAATTAGGAATGGGAAACTACGTACTAGCCTTAGCGATAGAAATCAGATTTCGCATTGTTGGTGATACGGTTTGTTTGGCAGTATGTTCATGCATGTAACAGTTAAGTAACGTATATGTTATGTTATGTTTGCTACGCAGCCGATTTCACGCCGTTTTTTGTCTTCTTATTTTTTGCAGCTTGTAAGAGGAAAGAAGAGCAGCAGCAGCATCAGAAACAGCCCAACACACCCAAGAAGCCCCGTCTTGTGTTCACAGATCTACAGCGACGGACCCTTCAAGCGATTTTTAAAGAAACGAAGCGGCCTTCGAAAGAAATGCAGATAACCATCTCTCAGCAGTTGGGCCTCGAGCTCAGCACTGTAGGCAACTTCTTCATGAATGCCAGACGCCGCTCTCAGGACAAATGGCAGGACGAAACCGAGAAATGCAAGAGCTCAACCACCTCCGCTACTCTCGCTAGTACTGCGTTACCAGCGACGAGTACACCCACACCTACGGCCACACCAATCCTTTCGACAGCAGTGGTGGTCACACCGGGGACTGTAGTCACCACTTCGTAACCTCCATCACTCCAATCATTTGCCATACGTGAAACATGCAGGTATAACACTGAGGAATAACTTTTTCCAGAGGTGATAAGAATCAGAGAAGTGTTCGATATTCTTACCTCACTCAGGAACGCAGAAGTTTCTCGCCCGTTTATGTTGCCTTTGTACTGAGAATACAAGGAACACTCACTGTTCAGATGTAAATTTGCCGTAACACATTGCTTATGATGCAGTGCATATGTTAAGACTTAATTTTTAACCACTGACTTTGAAGGTAAACTATGTGATTAAAATCATTTATTTATTAGACATTTTGAATGCATAAGATTTTGATTATATGAATTACACTACTGGTCTTGTGTATGGCAAAATGGGGGTGATTTATAGAAGTAAAGTGGTTAAATTGAAAACGGATTTTACGGGGAGAACCAATATCGTGATCATTAATCTCATAAAACATTAGTTACGAGATGTTTTCGAAAAGTGAAATAAAGAAACTAAAAATTATTTCTTTGATATTCAAAAATATCTAAATTATCCGCCTTTGGTAACTGGTACACTTTTGTACTGACAAAAAATCTTTCAAATCAATTCCATTAAATTTGAGAAATTAAAATTTTTCAAAATATTTAGAAATTTGTTTGATCTTCAGCATACTTTTTTAAAATATTTTCTCTTAATGCCGATTACAGTTGAAAACGACCGTGCGTTAAAAAATTTTAATGTTTGAGATAACACTTTTAAAGATAAAAAAAATTAGCCAAAACCATGTTTTTTTGTAATAACAGCCTGTAGCAAATGAATCTAGAAACTAAAATTTTATTAATTATCCGATGAAATAGCTAGGCACTGATACTGATCCACCATTTTAGGTTCTTCGGTCTCTTGATGATTTTTTAATCGAAGAAGGACTCGAATAGAATAAAATCAAAACGCCAATTGTATATTCCACCTCTTTTTTTTTTTTTTTTTTTTTTTGCGTAAATTGTTTCATATGTTAAAAGTAATGCCCCCGTTTGCCATCTGCAATGCATTTGCTCTTTGGTCGAAGAAAATTGTTTTTATTAATACTTCCACATTAATAATTTGTCATAAAAATTAATACATGTTTCTGTCTTTCGTGATTAAAATTGTCTACAAAAATCTTAAAACAGAAAAAAATGAGTGAGGTTGAGAAATTTTTGAACACCTCTGTACATGTTCACCTGTCGAACTCATTCTCACACCTGTCCAAGCACAAAAGTTAGAAAAGTGACGTTTCCATAGAAATAATCATTATCCATGTATGTGGCTGAGTTCACTTCGTTGCTGAGCCTAAATCTTACCATTGCTCATCAGTATCGCTATGCTGGACAAAGAAGAAGGACCTCACTGTGAGAACGACACTCTCAGAGTTGGGGCAAAAGAAATCCTCATATATATTTATGCAAAGTCTCTATATTTACTTCAAGAGACGCTAGAAATCAGAATCTACGTCAGAATGCCGTCAGCAGTGTGATAGGTAAGTTAGACTGCGTAGAAGTTTAACTGCAGCCAATCCGTGTGCTGTTTCGTATGTATCATATGTAAGCTGTAACAGAACTCACGGCCCTTAGGAGCTCATGGTTTTCAACTAGTCATGTGAATATAAACATCGCCACCTGTCGGAAGGATGTACTGGGAGGAAGTCATTAGAAACATTCTTACAATCTTCACGGAGATAGGAGTGTCAATGAGTAAAAAAAAATTCAAACATCGGAAAATATATTGTGTGTTTGATGGCATTGCATAACTCTCTTGATCAAGTTACTACTGTGACATTCCTTCAGATAATCAAAGTACGCAATTTGCTTTGTTTATCAAATTGATGAATTGTGATATGAATTCTAACCCGCATAAAATTCGAATCATTCTGGGAAGTAAATTTAGAATCTCTTGTGTGAAACCAAATGATATTACAGAAAAGTGAGATTTTGGGATTTGTCATTAATTGTATTTAGTAGTGCATTTCAAATGGAAATTCAAAACTATTTGTGTTTTTATTTTTCTCACTTAAAGTGGGCTTATGTGAATAAGAAAAAAAAACTGTTTCAAACAGCATTTAATGTATGATAGTGTTTTAAAAAATTTTATTGGCAACTTTATCAATGTAACGATAATTGTTGCTTGCACTTATGTAATTTTATACACGAATCGTACTTAATCCAAAATTTGTTATTCACCCTCACGCCAAACTCAAAGCACCTTCGTTTATTCTTTTCGAAACTAAAACGTCAGTGAAAAGAGACTAGGAAAACTCTATCACTTGTTTTTTGAAGGAGCTAAAATTCAAATGAGAATGTATAAAATCTCTCCAAAAATAATCCCCCCAAAAAAATCGAAATGGAGAAAAGCACGCGATATTTTGTCTATCAAAATTCGAATCTTATATGATTTGTTTTGGGCAATACAGTGCTTTGTAGCACAGAGGTTTCTAACATAATTACTCATTGGCAGACATCTTAAAAATATGACATCAAGCACAACACCGACTGAAAGGAAACAGTACATGATAAATTTTATATAATAAACAATACCTAAAACCAATGACCATCAGAGTGAAATTCGTGTACCAGGTAAAGGCAGATTTCGAATATTCACTTACAGAATTTGGCTTGCTTTCACTAGTTATTAAAATGGTAGCTAAAGAGTATTCCGAAAAGTGTTGGAAAGCAACAGATTACGATATCGAACGTAATAGGATGTTAAAGGTTCCAATTCTTTCAGCAAGATACTTTTGCGGTGGGTCAATTTTAAAATTGGTCTTTTTCTGTGAAGAAAAATGACAATTTATTGTCGAAGTGGATTATTACAATAACTGCTGTAAAATAGACTGAGGTTTACACTGGCAGCAGTTCAGATATCATCAATCGAACTCAAAAAAATATTGCCTGTCATAAAACTTAATTATAAAATGGAGATAGCAATTTTAAGAATGTTGAACAGCTTTTCAAAAGAGTGCTGCAACGAAAAGACTGAAAAGTTAAAAAAATGAAATTCCAGTTTAAGCTTTTAAAACCATTCACTTGAAAAAGTTCGAGGGAGCGTGCTAACAGTGTTTCTCTTATTAATCAGCTTTCGTACTACTATCTGTTAGAAAAAAATTGCAAGATAGTTGAGAGGCTGATGCGATTGCACAACCTTTGTGGCAATTAGTAACGTCGATAGTAGCTGAAATTATTCCTGTCAAGACTCTTCCTTCACCAGTGGAATGAAACTGGCTATTTACGCAGTCGAGTACACATGCAGTCATCAGTTTCATTCTCTGAATTTCGTTCTGGAGTGTGGAACGAAAGACAAAAGATCTGAATCGACAGTTTGCGTTCACCGCAGTTGAAAAAACGCTGCACTGAAAAATCCCAAAAATACAGTGAAAATTTTTTCTTCTGAAATCGCTTTTGTTCAAATACTTTTAAGATCCATAAAGAAGCCATTTTAATACTTCAGAATCCGTGTTACCGATTTCGAGCTTTCATCTTTCGTTCATAGCTTTACATGAAACTTCAATGAATGACCGCAGTGAACTCATGACATATGCGAGCGTAGATTACACAGAAAATCAGTTTCATTACATAGATTCAAGAGGACTGTTTAAAAATTTTCAGTTACTTCCAACCAAGGAAGTTAGATAATATTTCTGGAGATGTCCTGAGTCTCTTAACCGTGAAGCCATAAAGTGTGGGAATTTTATGTTGTTTACATGTTGCCCCATGCAATTTAAGCTGTGTGTATTTTTTAATTGCGTGGCTTTTAGCCGCAGAAATCGTGTTACTATCAAACCAGAAGGATTTATACTTCTTACACGAGTGAAGTTCTCGATTTTAACGTTATGCTTTGTTTAGAATTCGCGCTAACGTTTGTGTATTTCAATTTTAAATAAAAATAGGAAGGAGCCTCAAAATAATTAAAAATTTTATAAATCCAGCATTTTCTCACACATCGGCAGCAAGTTACGATGCAAAATTGGAAACATTTGAGACGAAAGGAGGCGATTCGGCCCACACAAAATGTATTGCAATAGACTTGAAAACCATCAGCTTTCCCACACTTTGACAGCCGTCGCTCGCGGTTATAGGCTTCAGGCAAAGTGGTACTGCTCCATTAACAAGGTATCTTATTCAACCTCTTTGCTTCCAACGCTGCGAAATACAGCGAAAATACAGATATTGCAAGTGCTTTAGGTACAAAACTCTTCCAGACCCTTGTATGACTCTCCGATTGCCAAGTGGTCCGAAGTATGGGCCTTGGATCAATTGTCCGAGAGTTGCGGATGAGGCATGGGTGATGTGCTTGTATGATGGAGATGGTTCTGCCCCTTCCCTGGAACTAGTGGTCCCAAATCACGGACGGCAGACTACTTTAGCCCTTAGAGTTGCTTATGGCGATCGTTACACTCTGAAAGCAAAAAGAACCTTAAAATCACTATAGTTTTTATGCTGACTTAATATATTTTTCGTAGTCAGCCGATTTACACCATCTTTTAAACTGGAAGTAGTTAAACAGCATGAGTGAAATATCTTCTTTAAATGAGAATCCGAACAAGATTGTCTAGAATATCTCTTGGGCCGTAACTTTCTAAATGGAACTTCAATAGTGTTCACGTGCTGTCCTGTCTGGGCAAGTAAATGAAAGCTACTGGCGTATGCCTGACTGTTTTCTTTATACGTCGAATACTTTACGTATCGCGTCCTAAAAACCTCAATAATTAGCAGTTTCCTCTCTGATAAGGCCATGTTATTGAAAGCTATTCTTTCTAAGTACTGAGAGGAGGAACCTAGTATAAAAATTTATGAATATCTATCATTATGATTGTTTTTGTACACAACACCCCAAGGAAGTCTCTGATTTGCCGCCCGGTGGCGCAGTGGCAGCTTCTGATCAGGCGTCCAAGATGGGTCTGGGTTCGAATCCCGGTGAGGCATGGATGTTGTGTTTGTCTTACGGCACTGGCTCTCTCCCTTCCCTGGAACCAGTGGCCCTAAATTGGGGACGGACGACTGCTTATAGCCCACTGAGTTGCTCACGGTGGTCGTTAAACTCCCAATCAAAAAAAAAAAAAATTCTGCTTTTGTTTCAGTCTCTCCCGTTCAGTGAATATTTGAAGCATGAAGTAATTGTAACCTATATTAGGAGGATGTCATGCATAAGATTATACTAGGAGACGCCATACGTAAGATTTCATAAAAAGTAATGACTGAAAATTAAGGTCATTTGATGGAAATGCTTCATCCCAAAAATACTTCATTCCACATTTTCTTTTTCTGGTTCATTTAGTATTCAACAAGACGTTTAAGAAGACATTTAAGCTCTTACTGAATTGCCAACCTATAAAATTGGATACATATTCTGATAAAGTATCAAATTTCATAATAATCCATTTACGTAATCGCTCACACAATAAGAAACCACAACATTCTAGGTTCGCTGAAACACACATATAAAAACAAGCAAATAAAATGAAGAAGGAGTTCATACTTTTGTGCACATCAAAGTTTGTCATGATGATAAGGAAGCTCATCGGTG
This sequence comes from Macrothele yani, assembly GCA_039090855.1. Taxonomy (NCBI): domain Eukaryota; kingdom Metazoa; phylum Arthropoda; class Arachnida; order Araneae; family Macrothelidae; genus Macrothele; species Macrothele yani. Next base: position 127,101,023 of record CM076996.1, read on the forward strand.
TCAGCTTATGCTGGTCTCAAACTGAGAATTCATCGGCTGCACTTAGATGCATGAAATACGAGTACACTAACGAGGAGAAACGTTTTATTCATCTTTCCACGCAAATAATGGTTCAGAGACTTGTTTTCATTTCCTGATACATAGAATAGGATTTCAAATAATTTCAAAATACGATAGTTCGAGCAGTATAAAATGTTCATCACTAAACCGATGTTCGCAATATGATATCTGTCTGAAACTGGAATCAATAAATATAATGTAAATGTTTATAAAACATAAATTAAACTGAGTTAAATAAAAAAAAATTCGCTAAGTAGCAAAGTTGGTGAAAAAGAAGCAATTCTTAGGCATAAATGCTGATGCGAGAAATAGGTCGTATAGATACTTATACGAGAAATAGGTCGTATAGATTTCAGTCGAATGTTTGAATGTCTTCTAAAAATGCAGCATTTAAACCAGTAAATACCGTTTCCACAAATTATTTTTAACTTTTGTTTCTCCTCGCGAACTGTAAAACTAATACCTCTTTTTGTTAAAATTATCAGGTCACCTAATTTTAATGTCGTTCGGGTGCTGATTTCTTACTCAAAGAGATTGGAAAGCGTTTATTCTTCAGTTTTTATTTCTTTTCCTTAAATAGAGTTAGTGACCCTAGGTAATTTTGAGCGATTTATATTAAAGTATCGATGCCCTTGAGAGTTATTCAACATATCCAATAAAAAAAAATATGGAACAACTTGTATCATAAAATTTTTACGAAGAATCAATTATTATCTATTATATATTGTTCATCTCGGTTTTAAATATTATTATTGTGTTCATCACAGCAAATTTCCTTCGATTCTGGCATTTCTTGTGAAAAAACTGTTAAAAATTCGCATTTTAGCACCGTCCATAAATTTGCAATCTATGGATTCCAAAAAATTCAGTTCTGTCATTTAATGCATAGTACGTATCTCTACAGAAAAAAAAAACGAAAGAAAATTGCCTTTGTACATTCCTGGGAAGGAACGTTTGTCCCAAAGCCAATTTGTATTTTTTCCGCAAATGCGTACTTATAGATTCCGGTAATCAAATATTTGCCGAATCCCCCACCTCCCTTTTTTTAATCTTTTTTCATCCGATGTAATTCAAACTTAAACGAAACTAATTTGCAATTCCCATTCACACGTTCAGTTTTTTAGGTACCATTTCTTTGCAGTGGATATTTCAACTCCATGTAATTGCGCACATGGCTTGCTGTAAAAGTCAGTTTCGTGTTACTATCTGTATGTGAACTCTGTTCATTAAACACACCATCTTGACACGCATCTGAGAGAAATTCAGTGAGTTCAATATGTATACAGGAATTGAAATAATAAATATTGGTTTTCATCTGATGCAGTTTTGACTAACCAAGGTGAAAGGAATTCTAAAGCGTTAGAAAAATTCTGGATAAACAGCTTAGAAACCATAACAATGATTTTTTTAATTAAAGTTATATTAGAAAATAGGTTAACGTTTTAGCCTTTCATTTTCACGGTAACGTTTAGACAGCGTGTTTTCATTCCAATAAATCATTAGAATTTGTTTTAGTGAAGAATATGCTGGAATCTCGCGTATCTTATAATATTACACTATTTATTGAGCAGTGTGTTTTCAGAACAAAGTTTATCGGAAGATATTTTTCAAAGAATTCTGATTATAAATACTTGTGCAAATCTCTTTAAGCAAACTAACGTAAGTAATAGAAATGAATGATTAACTTGCAGCGTTGGGTGGTTAATCTTCGAAGTAGGCTCCATCAGGAAAGCACACCTGAAACTCAAGTGTTTGTAATCAAGAAAAGTTTCTCCGTCGTTTACGTTTGTCCATCAAAGAATATTTTGTCTTTCAAGGTGTTCTTAGCTTTCGGGGATAAAAGTAAAACAGAAACTCCCACGATCTATATTCCTGGGAAGTTTCATAGGTTTCTGCTCACTAAAACATAGTCAGAAGCTACAAATAAAGGCTTTTCGAACAGTCAAGAGCCATGAGAGAAATATTGAAGAAATACCTTTCGTGCCTAAATCTTTACAGAAAAACTGCCTCTCATTAGCCACAATTCCTAGTTCACCAGCCATTTGCTAAATGGTTAGTCAGTGCGCACTAAGTAATATAATACAACTGAACTATCAGAGCGTCGTTTCTGCTCGTTGAAGGGCATCCACAATACTCTTCGCTTTGCACGAATGTCGCCTTTCATTGAAGCTCCGGAACCACTCAAAAAATTGCAAACGGTTCATTGCCTCCTCATCGGGGGTGATTTCATCATTTTATGCGTTCATAAGCAGTCTTTTTCAAAGCACATACATTGTCCCATACTGTTGGGCGTGATGAATAGAGATGAAAGAAAAAAAAACACTACTAATCGTAAGTTTCTGATGTAAGGATGAAGGAAGTGCAGTGTGATCTACTGCAGAGATTGGGTCGTGCTCAAACATAACCAGCAACCACATCAACAGCTGAGCAATACTTCCTATGTTACTTCCCTGTTACGTGGATTTAAGTTTCTTTCGAAAAAAAATATCCATTTTATGTCAGCTTCTTCACATTTTGGCATCATAAATTTGTTACTTCGAAGATACTCTTATCCTGAACAGGACGCATTTCTGACCTGTTTATTAACGCGTTTGTTCCAGTTGAAGATAAATATTTTCTGCCGCATATTAAGACAAAAGTGTCAACTAAATTCGATTGAAAATCCAAGGTGGCTGGCATCTACCTAATCGTCTGACGTGGGACCGCGCTCGAATCTCGTTTGAGGTATGAATGGTGTGCTCGTCCATCGGCACTGGATTTCTCCCTTCTTTGGAACCAGTAGCCCCAAATCAGGAACTGATCTGATCATATGTAAAGGATTTTAGGAAAGGAGTGTCTGACCCCAGGTCTTAAACAACCCTTAGAAATAGGAAGCTAGGAGATTTTGGGCTAGAGTGCCCGATAGGAAAGTCACACGGAAGCGAGCTAGAAGACGCCCTTATTTACTACCGGGGGACCAGTACCCGAGGTCCGACGGCTTAACGTGCCCATCCGACGCACGGCGGATATTTAGTAGATCGAGCGTTCGTACCTGCCTGGGATCGAAGGTCCTTTTCGTGGCAGTCACGAACGTTGCCCACTAGGCCACCAGCCGCCCCCAAATCAGGAACGGGCAACAGCTTATAGCCCACAGAGTTGTTCACACGGTGGTAGTTAAACCCCGAAATTAAAAAAACAATGTACTAAATGGGATTAAGTTATAAGATCCTCTTTTTTCCACCAAATCGCGTTAATGGATACCCTTATACCTGCTTTTAAAATGTTTGGGAGGTTTAACGATCACCGTGAGCAACTCAATGGGCTATAAGCAGTCGCCCGTCCCTAATTTAGGGTCACTGGTTCCAGGGAACGGAGAGAGCCAGTGCCGTAAGACAAACACAACATCCATGCCTCACCGGGATTCGAACCCGGACACCTTTCGGACGAATGATCACAGGCCATTGCTTAGACCACTGCGCCACCAGTACGGCTAAGGTGGTTCCACTTAAAATCTCTGCACTGAGAAAAACATTTTGTAAATTCAACAAAAAATTTTGTCGATAAACAGTCAACAAAATTTTTTGTTGAATTTGTAAAATTATTTTGTTGAAAATTTAACAAAATTTATTGTTATCACGACAAAACGTTTTGTTCATTTAAAAAAAGGATTAGGTCGATTTTGGGGAATTTGTTTGATCCAACAAAACATATTGTTATCATGATAAAATGTTTTGTTGCTGCAACAAAACTTATTTTGTCACGATAACAATATGTTTTGTTGCAGCAACAAAACATTTTGTCATGATAACAATATGTTTTGTTGGATCAAACAAATTCCCAAAAATCGACCTAATCATTTTTTTAAATGAACAAAACGTTTTGTCGTGATAACAATAAATTTTGTTAAATAAACAATAATTTTCAACAAAATAATTTTGCAAATTCAACAAAAAAAATTTTTGACTGTATATCGACAAAAAATTTTGTTGAATTAACAAAACGTTTTTCTCAGTGTGCCCTATGTTTCCAACGGTAAAACTTCTTTACTTATTTTCTTGTCAATTAATGTATTCCCAAGGATGAAAATTTGCACATCAATAAAACTAACTTTATGTTATAGCATGGGATACTTATTACTTGCTAAAACATAACCATAATTATATTAAAATTCAATGTTCAGACCTGTTAATAGATGGCGCGACCTGTACATTGATGACGTCAGTAGACAAACAAATGTTGGATTGCTTAATTATGGTTATGTTTTATTAAGTATGAAGTATCCCATGCTATAACTTAAAGTTAGTTTTATCGATGTGCAAATTTTCATCCTTGGGAATACATGCGAAGAAAATATGTAAAGAAGTTTAACCGTTGGAAACATATGGCAGAGATTTTAGGTGGAACCACCTTAAACAGAGCAAAATTTATTTCCAGTAGCAAAAGAAAAATTGAACTACTCGCCAGACTGTTTTTCCCCAAATCTGAAAGGTTAACTTCTTTTCAAGATGATCAGCGTCACCTTCTGCCGTTTATCAGAGGGCGGGACACGAAAGAAAGCTGCAGCGGAAGAGGAGGTGAGAAAAATGACATAAGCTCCATACAGGTAAAGTACCATGAATAATTTGGTAGAAAAAAACTGGGTAAACCTTTGACTTAAATACACCTCGTATCAATATGTTCAGTAACATTTTCACTTTCACTAGGGCGTATTTAACTAAATGAAATGTCACCAAATGCATTTGCGATACTTATCTAGTTCAGAAATGTGGGAAATGAAAACATAAAATGTGTTTCGCAAACTCCTTTTTTCATGTCATTAGAACAATAAGCTTATTTCTCGTCAGAAATTAATACAAAACTTGCCAGAAATATTTTTTTTTCGTAATGATTACGTCAGTTTTCCTGTGAGATTCTGTATTTTCCTAAGGTGTACAAGAACTTTTATTTCTGAAAGCACACGAGTAGTAATATTTTAGCAAAAAAGAGCATTTAGAATTCGAAATGTAAAAAAAACGTCAAAATATGCGATAATATGATCATGTAGTATTGGAAACAAGTCATGTACACATACTGTACATGCATATTACGTGATTACGGCCAAAACAGTCGTTGAAAATAGGTTCAGAATATACTTGACCCTGGTGCAACTTTGTTTTATAAATTCGCTCAAAAAAAGTTTCCGGTGTTCAAAAAAGATTTCTTAGCACCACGAGATGAATGGTTGAAAATTCCAGTTCATACTTAAGTAACTTTTCAAAATTTTCTGAAAACCAAATATAAACCCCACGGTGAATATATAGTTTAGTTCATTGTCTAAGCAAATTACAAGTATTGTTTGTAGTATTTAAAGCAATTCGAAAAAATAATATTTCTTCGGGAAAATCAGATCTTCATTCCGGTATACAAAAGAAAAAATAGCCACGCAACACAAAATAAAATTATTCAGAACTTGGTCTTTTAACTGAACTCTGAAAATTTATATTATTTTTTCAGCACAAGTCTTCCGTGAAATGTAAATGAAAGAAAATTAGTTTTGAATTTGTTTTATCAAACTTGAGTCTATAATAACTTGACAGAGCAAAGTACAATTATATAGATCTGACTGGTACAACACCGAAAGTATATGCATTACTAAAATTTGTTTCCGTTAAGCAACTAGATTTGCTAGACTGCTTTCATAAATATCCTAGAGCTTGTGGCTCAAAGATGAGTGAAAAGAATTATTTCCCAGATTTTAATTTTCGCAAAAGCAAGGTTTAAAACAAGCGGGTGCCTGTTTTTTCCACGATAAATATATATCGCCAAAACTTGAATCGCACCTTTCCCTCGAACCTCTACGCAGGCACCAAAGGAGAGAGAAATCTATTAGGTGAAGTAATTTTCTATTTAATTGAAATTAATAAATACATCTATGTTGCTGCAAATAGCTAACAAGAAATTAGAATTATTCATCTTTTATTATGTGTCGGTTGTGAAATGTTTTAGTTCAATTTAGTTATGTAGGACAGCATGGCGGCTTTTGAGGGTCTGTATGACTAAGTACCAGTGCCAATAATTTTCAGGATTTTTTCGTGACGCGGCGCTTTATTACATGATTTGATTAAAAATTCACATTAATAGAAAATTCCATTGAAATATTTTCGCTTCTGTGTCAAAATAACAGAAGCGATTAATTCGAAAAAAAAAAAATAGCCACTCAGAAAGGAAGATGAATGCATTGGTGGTTTTCCGATTTCATCTAGCTCAACCTCATTGACGGTCCTGATTATGTTTTTTTCATAAATCTTGCATTGGGGGGCGGTGAAATTTTTTATATCTTTACATATAATTACATGTATGCATATGGGCACGTTTTCTTGTAATGTATATCTCACGTCTTTTTCCTAGCACGGTCGATGTCTCAGTGTTTACACCGGACAAAAATTATGAATAAATCAGTTCACTTCATAACAGGGGCAGATGTCATATTTTTATATGTTCATGAAACGTCTTAAGGTTAGTGGTTTTTGTGCCCACTTTCCCTTTTTTCTCCATGTTTCGTATACCCAGATATCTGCATATAGCACGCATGCATACATGTCTTAAAAACGATAACAGACATCCTTTCAATAAGGAAACAACAAAACTCCCCTTAAAGCAATATATTGTATAGTTAAAAGTGAGCTGCTAACAGAAGAAACCCCAGGAACACGTTAATGTCGACCTAGTTGTTGAACTTGTGCACAAGAGAAGCGACAGGATTTGTCTGTGCCGCGCTAGAGCGTTTGTTTTCACAAAAGTACATGCATAATTGTAAATACTCGTGTTGATACACATTTGTGAAGACTTTGTTTACCATTTCCCAATCGGCACTGACGGGCCTTTGACAATCTATAACTCCTCTGATCCCGAAGGTAAAAATCCTTCGCATGTGGAATTCCTGTTGCATAGATTGGAAGTGCTTTAAGAGACTATCATGCTCCTTATTCAAATGACAAAAATAATTGCGTCCACCTACCTGAAATTTTAAAAACCGTAACAGCAAGCGAAAACCAAAAAGTGTCATCGGTTTTTAAACCCAGGTATTAGATGCAGACGAGTTACATCTGCTCAATGTAAATTTATTTGAACATCCTAAATTTGCTTTAAAGCGGCACTTTTTAATTGATATTAATCTCCTGTAAGGCATTTTTCTGTTTATACGACACAAAATCAGTACCAAGAAGACACTTGATTTTAGTTTATGCATAAAGCATTGCTGATATCTTAACAAGAAAACAAGGTATGAGCTTTTTCATTTGACGAGTACTGACAGGTAAATGTTAAATCTTTTAGTAGTGCGTAAAAGTTACTAAAGGTAGGTGTCAATACTATTTATATTTTAAAAATTTCAACGAACACGAACGTATTTTCTCTACCACCTGAACAATTTCAAGCTTGATTCTGCTACAGTGTCTACGTGAAACAAGTGTGTTAAATTCAGTCTTATCGTAACGGATAAGGAGGTTAGAAAATGATTTCTGGAGATGCCCTGGTCTCTCAACCATGAAGCCACAAAGCGTGGGAATTCTAGGTTGTTTACATGATACCCATGCAGTTTCCCTTTGGTTGAAGAAATCGTGTTAATATCAAACAGGAATGAATTATATTCATATATGAGTGAAGTTTTCCATTTTAACGTTATGTTTTGTTTAGCATTTGCACTAACGTTCGTGCATTTCAATTTAAAATTAAAATAGGAAGGAGCCTTAAAATAATTAAGAGCTTTATAAATCCAGCATTTTCTCACACATCGGCAGCAAGTTACGATGCAAAATTGGAAACATTTGAGACGAAAGGAGGCGATTCGGCCAACACAAAATGTATTGCAATAGCCTTGAAAACCATCATCTTTCAGAGACTTTGACGGCCGTCGCTCGCGGTTATAGTCTTCACGCAAAGTGGCTCCGTTAACAAGGGAATCTCCAGATATCTTATTCTAATCTCCCTGGTAACGGATGGATTTTTTACTACGTGTTTACTAACTATTTTTATTTTTCGCGGAAAATTACATACATACGTATCCTCAATGATAATTTTTAAGTCTTCATGTGGCGCAGTAGTTTAAGCACTGTCTTCTGTCGCCCGAGATGGGTCCGGGTTCAAATCCCATGTGGCATGGGTGCTTTGTTTGTCTTACGGCACTGGCTCTCTTGCTTCCCTGGAAGAACCACTTGCTTTGAATTAGGGATGGGCGACTGTTTACAACTCTTCAAGTTGTCCACGATTGTCGTTAAACTTCCAAACAAAAAAATAAATAAATAAGTCTCCATTTGTGCATTTATTTAGCGCAAATATAAAGTAAAATGCTAATTGCTATACTGTTACGCATTTTTATAAAACTAAAGTAAAGTAGTTCACAGTGTTGAACTTCTTAAGCACTTAAAAGTTTTTATTGACTGGAGATACCACGATTATTGTATCTGAACATTAAACGGTAAAAATTCTTTGGCCATTAGAATTTTATTTTGAAAATTTAAAAGCTCATCTGGAGAGCGACGAAGCATTAGCGATTGCATTGTTCATTCTCCTTTTTTTCCCTTACGAATCTAACAAAATTTTGGTGAAGATATAAGCAATGGAATGCATAACTTAAAAGCATATACAGTCATGAGTTCTGCTCTGGTTCCAAACATCAGAATTATGCTTTATAAGAGCGTTCGTATGAGTGTAGATGAATAACAGAGTAGTGAATTTTAAAGCGCAACCCTTGGGTACCACAAATAACCCCAAAGGCTCAAGTTCTTATCTGAGCACAGGAACATTTTCAAAGCATACATTGCAATATCATAAATGATATATAAGTGGAACAGTAGTTTTATTTTATTTTTCAATTCTTGCTATCATAAACAAAAAAATTAATATGTATAAGATCTAATAATCTGAAGCAGACCTTACAAAAGCATTTAGGCAACATCAGAGTGTGAGTTAGCAACCTCTTAATGATTATTTCAATGCGAAAGAACAAGTAAAATGAAGAGTCGCGCTGGTTGAATCGGTCTTGTACGTAGCCTATATCATAAGCAGAACCATACAAGCTACGCGATGTAAACAAGAATAGATTCCGTGTTGAGTACAGAAACATACTTTTTCGTTGAATGCTTGCAACACACCGATATCTACTTTTTAGCAGTTTTCTGCGATACGCATTGCAAATTTAGTGGAAATTCAACTCATTAAGGCTAATATTTGCATAGGCAGCAGAATATGATTAAGTAATTGAGGATTATGGTCAGAAAATAACACTACACTGAAATGATTGGGCAACTGATATGAAAGTACACCGATGAGCCATTACATTATGACCACCTACCTAATAAGCTGTAGGACCCCCTTTAGCCCGCAAAACAGCAGCCACTCGGCAAGGCATCGATTCGATGAGGGGACGATAGGTATCCTGTAGTATCTGGTACTACACTGCTGGACAATTGCTAAGGACGGATCATAAACAGCTATATAGCGCATAAAAAAGTAAGTGTGGTTGGATGCCAAGTAAAATAAAATAATGTCAGAATGCCAGGACATTACAAGAAAGACAATTTATTGTGCTCTGAAATCCAGAAGGCTTTGGAACGTGTTCAAGGGACAAACAGGCCATTTTGTGCAGAATACGTAAACGTGAAAAAAATGCAATTACCGTCCGCAGGCGTTCCGGCGTAAGATGTCAATACGGGATATGGCCACCATGGAGGGCGATGCAAGATTTCACACGTCGTGTCATGCTTTGCACAACATTATCAAGCAGCTGTTGGGGTAATTTATCCCATTCCTCTGTCAGTGCACGGATGAGGGTGTCTTTGTTTATTGGAAGGCATTGGCGACCAGCAAGACTCCTCCCCAAAGCATCCCACACATTTTCAATGGGATTCAGATCTGGAGAACGTGCTGGCCATACGAGGCGTTGAATATCCTCGCTCTCAAGACACTCCTGGACAGCGACTGTTCGATGACATTTTGCGTTGTCGTCCATGAAAATGAATCTATCACCGACAGCACCACGGAACATGCGAACATGAGGTAGCAGAACATTATTAATGTATCATTGGCCAGTCATAGTCCCAGTTGGAAGCACATAGAGGGACGTCCGGCCATTGATCATGATGCCAGCCCATACCATGACACTACATGTCGGATATCGGTCCCTTTCCTTTATGTCTGCTGGACAATATGCAGTACCACTATCACGCCAGATCAGTTGTCGTCGACAATCAGACGATAGACTGTATCTACTCTCATCGGAGAAGAGGACAGCAGACCAGTCGTTATCAGTCCAATTGCGATGTTGATGGCACCATTGCAAACGGGCGGTACGGTGACGTCTGGACAATGGGATACAAACAACAGGACGGCGGGCGTATAGTCCTCCTTCATGCAAACGTCTGGCGACAGTTTTTCGGGAGATCCGCTTGCCAGTAGCAGCCATAAACTGATTTGCTGCCTCACTAGCTGTGCTGCGCCGGTGTCTTTTTGTTGATAGCACTATGTGCCGATCTTCTGCAGGTGTCGTACTGCAAACACGACCTCCCCCGTGATGTTTGCTACACTCTCCATTTGTTTGAAATGATTTCCAAAGCCTTGAAACAACACTGTGGCTGACGTCGAACTCCCTGGCAACATCTGTTATTTTTCGCCCTTCTTCAATCTTGCCAATAATACGGCCACGCGTAAAATCATCTAGGTGATGTCGGGAAGACATACTGAAAATTGCAAGTTCGTCAATTGATTCTTTCCCTTTCAACTTTGCGTTTGAACAACAACGGTCAATACGCGTCAAATCCTTTATAACTCTTATCAGCGCTATGACGTCACGAACAAGTTCGGCAATCCAAAATTTGCATACGCACAATACGTCTTACTGTATCCCGCACTTATGCTAATTTCCACATTTTCCTGCCTTCCATTTTATGGTTGCTATCGTTGCTATTGTCATCCGTCCTTAGCAATTGTCCGGCAGTGTATAATGTCAACAGCAGGTCCTCCAGTTCCCGTACATTTCGGGGTGGTGGTGATTTAGAGCGAACCCGCTTTTCCGAGACGAACCCCAAATGTTCGATTGGGTTCATGTCATGTGAATTTGGGGGCCCCAGAAAGTCACCAGCATGTTCCTCAAATCACTCCTTGACGATTCTGGTAGTGTGGCATGAAGCATTATCCTGTTTGTAATGGCCATCACCAGCAGAGAACACAGTTGCCGTGAATGGGTGAACTTGGTTTGCAACGATGTTCAGATGTCAGGGATTGGGCTATTGGGATGATGGAGCCTAAAGTGTCCCAAGAAAACATCGCTCACAGCATGACACAGCAGCCGCAAGCCTGTTTCGACCAAACAGTGCATCCAGGTGCCATAGCCTCTGTTGGTAATCGGCGCATCCGCGCTCGGCCGTCTACGTGATGCACCAGAAATCTTGATTCGTCAGACCAGGCCACTTTCTTCATCATCCACGATCCAATCTCGATTATCGTGGGCCTATTTCATGCGTTGTTGGCGATGACGTGGAATGAGCATGGGGATCCGACTGGGTCTTCGGCTACGCAGGCCCAAGCGCAAAAGGCTGCGATGAGTTGTGTGCTGTGACACATTGCCCTGATCACCACTGTTGTAGCTGTGGGTGATTTGTCGCACTGTGGCCCTGCGGTCGCTGTGAACAATGCCCGAGAGTCTCCGATTCCCTCTGGCATGAATGAGCTGCGGACAACACATGGCTGGACGACGGTTCGTCGTTTGGCCATCAGTAAACCACTTTTGGCACGTACTACAGCGGCACGTGAACTACCTACAAGTCGCGCCGTTTCCGAGATCGTAGTTCAGAGGAGCTGTGCCATCACAATTTGTCTTTTATCAAACTCCGATAAATCGGCAGCTTTTCCCATTCTGATTCCGAACACTCTACTAACCGAAAGCCGGTCCTGGGGTTGTATAAATACTGCATTGTGAACTTCACCTGCGCCCCCGTTCGGTCTCCAGGCGCGCTCATTTCTGTAGGCTGGGGTGGTCATAATGTAATAACTCATCGGTGTGTTTGAAAATTGAAAAAAATAAAAGCCTATGAGGTAAACTGAATAAAGAAACTGGAAACTTTTACAATAAATTTAACCAAATTTTGATATTGATGGAAACGTGATTTTAAAGCATTAAAACCATCATCAACTTTCTGCCTTCATGATAAAAAAAAAAATCATAAAACATTCACATATTTGAATGTTTTGTCGATAGCAGATAGCATTAAGCTCGTACCAGAAAACTGCGTAATAAAGCTATGTGTTGAAAGTAATAAATAAAAACGAGGCATTTTTCTAATAATCAGAAAAGATGTTTAGTGTCATAATAATTTTTTTTCAGAGTACTCGTAATAAATGAAAACAGCATGAATATAGAAAAAAGACACAAAATGTTCAACTTTTACAGAATAACATCAAACGCTTTTATATGAGCTGACTAACATACATTTGGGGAGTTACGTATTTTGATAGCGTGCAGTACTTTACTGCACCCGGAAATTAAAATTAGACTGTGAGCTTAAGGCTGTCTTCGAATGAGTATTAGGGTTCATCTTCTGCGATAGATGGGGTAAAAATCTCTCCTTGGGCGTGGTTTTACGTCTTGAGTGACTGACCCAGAAGTTAGCGTCCGAGAATCACTGCAGATCTCACCATATTCTTAATGGAAGCAGGCTCTCGTTGGCTGCAGAATGAAAAGACAAAATACTCGCTGTTGCGTTTAAACCCATGACGTTATTTGGTGCTGGAACTCAGTAAGTAGGCGGAGTTACTGTAGCTCAAATTCAGGGGTTATCTGCTAATGTACACATTTTCTCTTCAAAAAGTAAACGCACAATAGGATTTAAGATCCTTTATGGAAGAAAAAGATTCCAATCTCACTTCGGCCCCCATTCATTTAATTCTATTTGGCTTTAGCGCCATCTAGCGCCAAAGTTTTGAAAATTCCGGCACTTTACTTTAATTAGAAAAATCAGACAGAAATGAGGAAATTTCGTTTCTTCCGGACAGAAACACTGCTAAGCTAACTTATCGCGCCATCTAGTGCCAAATTGCTACACTTTCGAATCAGATAAATTGAATTTTTTAAAAGAATTCTAACAAATCTTTCGGAATAATAACTGCGGCATATATTATCCATGGGTCGTTTTTATTTGTTCTCAAAATTTCAGACACTACAAAGTAATAGTCTTCAAGAAAATGTGTACAAAAGAATTCACATTGCAGATATAGGATAGGAGATAACACTCATTCAAAGACAGCCTCAATGGGGTTTTGAAAATTCCAGTACTTTACTTTAGATTTGAAACAAGAATTTCAAGTGATGTATTTTCAAGCTGAAATTCAAATTATCGTAAGTAATGGTTAAATTTAAGTTTCAGCTTATAAAGGTCATCACGTACATTTGCCGTTCTTTAAGGTTCAGAAACCGTTGCTTAAAAATCAGAACTTTAAAGCCAATGTGTTAGTAAAAATTCGACGTTGAACAGAAGAATGCCCGAAATTTTTAATTAAGCGTATTTTTGTGTTCATGGAGCTCTCTCTTAAAACGTATTGTAGCACAAAGACTAGTATCTTTCTGATAAGCGGAACTTAAAAACTATGTTTTGGAATTTTATAATAAATCAAGAGCAGTTGCTTCACCACAGTTCAAGAACGATCGCAAGGAAATGAGAAATGATTTTTGATAATTAAAGAACTAAAATTCAGCCCTGATGGTCTCTTAAAAGCACGCCAATCTATAAAAAGCCGTCTTAATGAACTTTATACTAAAAAGGGCCTGTCGTATAATATGGCTTTGTATAGAAGATATTTGCAAAAGTTAGATACAGCTGAATGAAAGATGTATGCTATTTATTTATTTCTTAATTAGGAGTGTGTTAGTTTATAGGGAAATCCCAAATTTGTTAAAGTTTTTGGAAGTTCGCTCAAATATGTATTGGTGGTCACAATTTTATGTATATGTACATAGAATCAAAGTTCGTATCTGTATGCTCATGGTTTTAGACCAATTACAACAGTACTACTTAACTGGACGATATATTTTAGTAGCTGGATGATTTGTACTGCATTGGTAACAAAAATAACATGTATACTTATCAGAATCATGAACTTGTGGATTGCTGCGCCTTATTGTACTAACTTTCGTTTATTTCACTCAAAAGTGTATCATAAATCTTTGTTTATGCAAGTTACTTTTTCTGATGCATTTAAAGACAATTTTACTTGTTTTCTGTTTTGAAATTTTCCATTATAATATAGGTAGAGTTTTCCATCATTTATTCTGCTTTAATAAATAAGGAGCAATTGTTCAGTAGTAACAATTAGAACATAAGTTACCCAAAAATTTCAACGGTATTTTTAAGGAATCGTAGTGTATGATGCTTTTTATTCCAAACGAAATATATATTTTTTTTAATTTTCCTTTGTGATCAAACACTTATTAAAGTTTGATCATCTTTATTGCGAATTTTTCGCAGAATAAATAAAAAGAGAAGTAAGTCTTAAATGTTTTATATTTATTTTGCTATCGTTCTGACACAGGCATTCTTGATAACAGTATCAAAATTTACATTTGTTCTTTTCATTTTCAGATATTTGAACACTTATAATTTACATCACTAAAGCTTTTAAGTTTTATTAACTTCATTAAATTATTGATTCATTACTTGATTTGATTTGATTATTTTATGATCCAAAAGCCTAAAATAGTTAAATTGAGTCAAGGCGAATATATGTAGACCTAATAAAGGAACACGGCCTAAAACATTATGTATTATAAAATAGAGTTAAATAAGTGGGTGTCCGTTTAACATACACAGTCACTATCGCTGAACATATTATTCTAGTCTATCGATAAGTAACTGAACATATTACACCCATAAATGCAGCAAATTGGATGAACAATCTTTGACGTCTCATTCGTGTATGGGAGAAGGAAAAGCATATTTACTTATTTGTTTATTTACTTACTTATTTACTTATTTATTTATTTATTTATTTATTCATTCATTCATTTTCAGAATGTACGCAGCGAGTGTTCGAAATGTTGCTGGAATAGCAAGGTTTACGCTCCCCATTCAAATGAAGAGAAATAACTATACACTTTGTTTGAATACATAATTGATTGGAAAATGCTCACAAGACGCAATGAGAAAAGACGAAAACGTGGGAAAACAAAGGCCCAAGCTTTTGAAATTTTTTTCAAGTAAATTTTATTTGGGAAAGGCTATTTATAAGACGATTAACTTTCAATTAATTATAAAATTTTAATGAATTCCCAAAATACACATATATTTCTGACTGTAAGAAAATTTCAATTTCCAAATTCATTTTTACTAGGACAAAGCATAAATGGAGAGGAAATAAGTTTTTAAACACGAGACAAATAGCATGTCTTCTAATGATTTCTCATGGGCAATAATTTGAAAGTTAAACGGTTTTCATTTGGAAATTATGCTATAAAGGCATCGTTTTGAACACCCATCCATACTGGAGAACAGAATATAGGCAAATTGTGTTATATTCTTTGTAACGTACCAGGAGATGTGACGTACCTGCCAGAAGGACGCACACGACATAAAGGCAGATAGGAATCAGAATAAAACGTCCGCGTAGCTTAATTGGTAGAGCAACTTATTCCGGAATGAGTGGACCCGGGTTCGAACCCCGGCGCGGATAAAAAATGACGGAGAAATTCACTTCGTTGTAATGGCGCCCGAACTATCCGGATGACCCGACCGTTCAAAATCTCGCATTGGTGTGATGTTATTTCCACACCGCGAGATAGGAAAAATAAGAGCTGCACTTCGAAAAAAAAAAAAAATAATAAGGGGGAGATGATGTAACGTACCAGGAGATGTGACGTACCTGCCAGAAGGACGCACACGACATAAAGGCAGATAGGAATCAGAATAAAACGTCCGCGTAGCTTAATTGGTAGAGCAACTTATTCCGGAATGAGTGGACTAGGGTTCGAACCCCGGCGCGGATAAAAAATTACGGAGAAATTCACTTCGTTGTATCTTCAGTATTTCTGTCGCATCAACAGTGTTTTGATTGTCAGTCACAATTTAAGGCTTTACTTTAGCTTGTGTTACTATGTTATGTAGTTTCTGCAAAAGTAACCTTGTAACGGAAATATTAATATTCTAAGTTAATCATTCAATGCATAGAAAAGCATATTGAGAAAATTATTAGCGCTATAACATAGTCTGTTCATGTCTTTTTTTATTAAAATGTATACTTATGGGCATCCTTTTTCTTCTGTGACAGCTATATTATGTCGGAAGGGCGAAATCTACACTGATAATTTACACAACGTTGTACTTTGAACATCAACATTAGGAATCAACTCAATGTCAAACACCCATCCATACTGGAGAACAGAATATAGGCAAATTGTGTTATATTCTTCAGTATTTCTGTCGCATCAACAGTGTTTTGATTGTCAGTCACAATTTAAGGCTTTACTTTAGCTTGGGTTACTATGTTATGTAGTTTCTGCAAAAGTAACCTTGTAACGGAAATATTAATATTCTAAGTTAATCATTCAATGCATAGAAAAGCATATTGAGAAAATTATTAGCGCTATAACATAGTCTGTTCATGTCTTTTTTTATTAAAATGTATACTTATAGGCATCCTTTTTCTTCTGTGACAGCTATATTATGTCGGAAGGGCGAAATCTACACTGATAATTTACACAACGTTGTACTTTGAACATCAACATTAGGAATCAACTCAATGTCAAATACCTTTGTACTCGTGGATGTTTATTTTGAACACAAGCAGATTAATTACTAAGAGGTTTACTATTACGTTAATAACACAGAGCAAAGGGATACATTATTGTGTGTCATCAAGTAGCAGCTGGAAGTCAAGGACTAAATTGAGTAATATTTTGAGAATTCAGTTCAGCATTAAGCTTCCAATTGTTATATAAGGGCCGGGCAAGCGATATTGCTGAACCCCTTCCGGGCCTACGCTGCTGGAGAGAGTTGTTAAATGATGCTGATAAAGTCAGCTTTCCATTGAACAGGACCTACTGAAGAAAATGTTTGAATGAAGGTCTCTAGCTCTGTTCTTCTAAGATAAGTATTTTCGGAATTGCACTGTTTATTTATTCTGCATACAAAGTCGGAAATCATTACAGTGAAAGGCCATGCATGGTTGTTCCCTGTACACATCTCAAGGTTAGTAGATGACAAGGTTATGCTCATCCTGCACTTCTGGTGATTGCTTTGTGACGTCACTGTCCAAATCGCCATCGTAAGACTACCTAATCGCCAAGTTTCTTTGTATCTGCACCATAGCAGCGTGTCGGAATTATTACTCGTAAACCAGCTGTAATAATCTTCATAAATTCTACCAGATTTTTTTAATGCATAATGTTTTCAATTTTTTATTTAAAAAATTTAGGGAATGTTGCCGAGATGCTTTTCCTATTCCTCATAAAGAAATTCTTTATTATATGAGAATAATATATCCTGCTGTGCGTTTTCCCTTCCAAATTTATATAAAAACAGCAAAAATTCCCCTTGTAACTAAATTAACATTCAAAAGTATAACCGTTTTCCTTCCCTTTACGTAACAAAAATGTACGTGAGGTATTTTTGAAATCTCTGTTACTAAAATATCCACGTGGTTGTGAATTTTTCTGTATTTAATGTAAATGTGCTTTTGCATAAGCTTTTGTTCTGTGTTTGAGTTACAAAAATTGTTGAGAAGACACCTTCCTCCATAGCTACAGTTCGGATCTATGATCCATATGTTAGGAGGGTGATGTCGCTCAATGACGTCACAATTTTTCGTCTGCAAGGAAGGCGGGATGTGCAAACCTTATCTTTGTACACATCTAAGAATACCTTCGACTACATTGTCGAATTAACAATATATCGATAAATAAATTAAACTGAAAAAAAAATTAGGGCTGTTTTGGAGAATTGAAATCGATATTTACATTAAAGTTTTGGTTTCCATTCCGGATCATCCGTTGAATAGTTTCATCCCGTCATACTATAGATATCAGCCAATATCTGCAGGGACATTCTTTCTACGGGTGCTTTAAAATTTTAAACGGCACTAATTGCCTGATACTTCTCTATGTTTTGCCAAATTACTTCCAATAGTCGCAGCGAGGTTCTATAAATCTGTGTTCCAGCAAACATTTCAAACTCTCTATAGCGATCCTTTCTCTTCAGTCGTGACAAATACCATGTGAGTGTATTTATTACTTTGGCAATTTAATTTTCAACGTCTTTCACTATTTATTTATTTATTTATTCATTGAAAAGTGATAAAGATAAAGGCATTCAGACAGAAAAGCAAAAGAGGTGATTTCAAAACAACTAAAATGAATGATATTTCAGAAAAAAAATTAAACTAAAGCGTAACTTTTACAAGTGGCAAGTCAAAGAAAGGAAGAGTGTATTCTCATAGGATCAGTAATAAAAATAAGAATCATGTGTAAAAAAAAACACACACACACACAAGATAACTCGTAGTGATTGTCGGCAAATCTCAGAGAAAAACATAAAGATCGATTTCCTTTCATAAGTAAACAGATCTAACAATCGTCCGTAAGTTAAATCGTCCGGGAGTCATTCGATTAGTTAACTTTCCAAAAAAGCATTTGTGTTAATTGAAATCAGGCTGGCTGCATATGTACGTCTCCTTCGAACTGTATGTGAACGTCATGGGCTGGCTATGCCTAATTGTAAGACTGGTAATTTGTAAAAGAATGTATGATTATTTCTTAGAAATAAAAGGGTGTCTCCGTGTAAATAAATATAATTACTTTTATTCAATATATATAAATATATATATAAGTTTTGTGACGTATAGCTTTTGTAATCATTACCCATGAAATTGTAATAGAAAAAGCTAACTTTCTATCTTCAGACTTAGGTTATGAGACCAGCTGCCACATAGGTATGTTACTTGAAATGAAATGGGGCGGCATTGATTGTTAAAGAGTACTCCGAACTTTTCTAGACTATTTTAACTCTGCATCACCGGGATTTGACAGGAATGTCTTTCTGATCATAATTTTTCAGCTCTGATTTGCGAGAAAAATTTTGTACATTACGTTTCCCCTTTCAATGATTTATGATGCTTGTTAACTTATCATATGTAAACTAAGTAAACATGTGTCCATAAGCCGATGCTATTTTTTGTTCAATCGTTAACGTATGTATATATTTGTATATTATGTTGTAACATTTCTGCTCTGTTTTCTATAAATTATACATAAATGTAACTGTGATTTGTGTGCATATTTAATTTTTCTTAAATGGCGAGTACTTAATGTTTCATGAATTGTCAGTGATAAAGGAGTCATTTCTTTTAAAAAAAAAATTGTTTCATGTCAATGCTGTAGTCATTGAACAATTTTGACATCACAACCGCCAAAACATATCAGTTCCATTTTTGGACCAAGAGGCAATAATAATTATATAATCTCACGGAGATGAGTGAAGTGCTGTTAACATTAATATTTATTTATAAATTCTTTATAGTATTTATTTGTTTTGCTATTTTTATTTCATTCATCAGCTGTATGTGTAACAGATTACTACCAGCAGAAGTCGACTTGCATGCCACTGGTTATTTTTGTAATTCTCGTCACAAAACGAGTTCCAGTCATGCATAAAAATGGCCAATTGAATTTGTCATGAAAAGCCTTGTAATTTGAGCAGTCACTGTTTTACTTAAATGTCGAGAACGTAATAAAGTTTAGAAGAATAAAATTGCTAATGTGTCTTATTTCCTCAAGCAATGAACAAATGCATTAACACATATTCTCATTTATTAGCCGGAAACTAATTCCTCAAATGCAAAGTCGTCAGAGTAGTCAGGTCAAACTTCCATCCAACACTGCATCCCACAAATAAGTAACACTAGAGTTACATATATATATATATATAATACAACTCTCCGCGAATTAGCTCCATTGTATTTTTTTAGTTAGAAATAAATGTCTTCATTTATGGACCTAAATACTATTACGTACCTTATAATCCATAGATGATAAGAAGCACATTGTTGGTGTGTCAATTTATTTTAAGAGGTGATAAACATGAGCAAGACCAAAAACAATACACATGATCTTTTCCATATATTGATAAAGTAACAGCAAGAATTAATCATGAAGCAGCAAAATATAAGAAAAATATTAGACAATCTGTAACAACAATGGCAACAATGATAAATAATACAAAGCAAAAAATATCTGACCTACAAAAAGAGGGAGTATATAGAATACCTTCAGAACATGGAAATAATCAAGTAAAAAAAAGTATTTATTATTATGGATCAACCAAAAACAGACTTATAAAAAGAAGAAATCAACACATCAAAAATTGAGAAAAAGGAGTGAATGTTACAGCAATGATGCAGTATCGTTTTGAAGAAAATGCGAAATCAAAATTTGAAGATATTCAAATCAAGAGTGGATATAAGAATGAATGGGAGCTGAGGTAATCTGAGACTGTTACTATAGAAAAAAATAAACACAGAACCTGTAATAATAATGAACCAATTATCATTGCGGAACCTTGGAAAGCATTGATTAAAATGGAAAGAGAATATGAAGAACAACAATGGAAAAAGAAAAATAGGACAAAAAGGAATGAAGGAAACATAAGACAATTAAACAGCGAATAAGTGTCGATGGCAGCACAGCATCAAAAACGCGAGAAACTTAAAACTGTAGGGAAAAGAAAAGCACGTGATCGTTCAGCCCTTTCGCACACATAGGTTGACCCCATAGTGGGATCATCTAACGCACATAGTCAGTCTACAACATCGTGTACCAGATGATAGTTCTGAGGATGGCGTTGGAAAAGCTTTAACGAGAGTTTTAATGGGAGTTTGATGGTGGAACAGTGGTGATCTTAACCATGAGGTGATTTTAGACTGTTTATTGGATTTTAATGGTAAAATGTTTTTAGACTTCAAGTTTTAACTGGTTGTACAACAGTGCAAGTGAACATCGATGGAATAAGAAATGTTACCGGCATGTACATAATATGTTCTTGGCATTTAGAGTGTTGGAATTAATGTGCAATAATGTACATGAATGAGAGAATAAATCCAGATGTTTCACCTACCGGTGCAACAGTGCAAGTGAACATCGATGGAATAAGAAATGTTACCGGCATGTACATAATATGTTCTTGGCATTTAGACTGTTGGAATCAATGTGCAATAATGTACCTGAATGAGAGAATAAATCGAGATGTTTCACCTACCGATGGATTTATAGTTGGAAGAATCACGGCATGGTTGGGATTCATCAGTGTGTCCACAAAGAAAATAAATTGACACACCAACAATATGCTTCTTATCAACTATGGATTATAAGGTACGTAATAGTATTTAGGTCCATAAGTGAAGATATTTATTTCTAAGTATAGAATTTTCGGTGTTAATAATCACTATATGACCTGGAAGCACAAATTGTGGGTTCATATGAGATATTTACTTATATTTTTTACTCCAACTTTATCAGTCAGGCACCAATATGGACCATAGTCCACAACATATTCTTTTGTGTGTGTGTGTGTGTGTTTTTTTTATTGAAGTGTTAACGACCACCGTGAGCAACTCGATGGGCCATAAGCAACAATGATAAATAATACACGCCCGTTTCTAATTTAGGGCCACTGGTTCCAGGGAATGGAGATAGTCAGTGCCGTAAGACAAACACAACATCTATGTCTCACCCGGATTCGAACCCGGACCCATCACGGACTAATGGTCAGAAGACAACGCTTAGACCACTGCGCTATCGAGGCGGCTCATATTGATTTGAATAAGAGTCTTGAAATTTGTAATGACTTCACCGGTTTGTTTGTTTTTTATCCGGGGGTTTAATGACCACCGTCAGAAACTCAGTGGGCTATAAGCAGTCGCGCGTCCCTAATTTAGGGCAACTGGTTCCAGCAAGAGGAGAGAGCCAGTGCCGTAAGACAACCACAACATCCATGCACCACCGGGATTCGAACCCGGACCCTTCTCGGAAAAATGGTCAGATGCCAGCGTTTACATCACTGGGGAGGAACCGGTTTGTTCATCCGCTTGCATCGTACAGTTGCCAACACAGTGGCTCAGGTAGCCGGAGCTAGATATACTACGTCTCCACCACTCTGTGATATCCCAAGAGTATCGCAGTCACCTATACATTTATTTAGTGAGATGAATGAGTTAAATAATGACATACACCAATGAGCCATTACATTATGACCACCTACCTAATAAGCTGTAGGACCTCCTTTAGCCCGCAAAACAGCGGCCACTCGGCGAGGCATCGATTCGATGAGGTGGCGATAGGTATCCTGGGCCATCTGGTACCACAATGTCAACAGCAGGTCCTCCAGTTCCCGTACATTTCGGGGGGGGGGGGGGATTTAGCGCGAACCCGCTCTTCCAAGTCGAACCAAAAATGTTCGATTGGGTTATTGGGTTCATTTCAGGTGAATTTGGAGGCCACGGAAAGTCACCAGCATGTTCCTCAAATCACTCCTTGACGATTCTGGCAGTGTGGCATGGCGCATTATCCTGTTGGTAATGTCCATCACCAGCAGAGAACGTATTTGCCATGAATGGGTGAACTTGGTCCGCAACGATGTTCAGATACCTAACAGCTGTCAGGGATTGTGCTATTGGGATAATGGGACCTGAAGAAAACATCGTGCACAGCATAACACCGGCCTGTTTCGGCCCAACAGTGTATCCAGCTGCCATACCCTCTGTTGGTAATCGGCATATCCGCGCCCGGCCGTCTACGTGATGCACCGGGAATTTTGATTCGTCAGACCAGACCACTTTCTTCCAATCATCTACGGTCAAATCTCGATTATCTTTGGCAAATTGCACGCGTTGTTGGCGATGACGTGCAGTGAGCATGGGGACCCACTGAGTTTCCGGCTACGCAGGCCCATGCGCAGAAGGTTGCGATGAACTGTGTGCCGTGACACATTTCTCTGATCACCACGGTTGTAGCTGCGGGTGATTTGTCGTACTGTGGTTTTGCGGTCGCTGTGAACAATGCGCGACAATCTCCGCTCCCCTCTGGCATCAATGAGCTACGGACGACACTCGGCTGAACGACGGTTTGTCGTTTGGCCATCTGTGCACCACTTTTGATGCGTACTCACCATAGCGGCACGTGGACAACCCGCAAGCCGCGCCGTTTTCGAGATCGTAGTTCCGAGGCGCCGTGCCATCACAATTTGTCCTTTATCAAACTCAGATAAATCGGCAGTTTTTCCCATTCTGACTCCGAACACTCTACTAACCGAAAGCCGGTCCTCGGGTTGTATATATACTGCTCTGTGAACTTCACCTGCGCCACCGTTCTATCTCCAGACGAGCTCATTTCTCTAGGCTGGGGTGGTCATAATGTAATATCTCATCGGTGTAAGGCAAATTCAATAACTGATAAGCCTAACGTGTCTGTGCCTTGTATTCTGGTAGTATTAAACCATTACTTTTCTACGGAGTAACTTCAGTGCTCTTACCAGATCTTTGTTCCAGTTTTGGCAATCCTTAGAAATAACAGTCATTATCATGTTCTGGAAAACATATATAATTCCGTAGCTTTCTGGAGCTATTTCTTCATCGTCTATCTCTGAAATGTTTCCACGGTTTCACAGAGTACGATGAAAAGAGAGTATGATACACAAGCTCTGTACACCCTAATCATACGCTTGCCTCATCATCGTCTCCACCTGTGGCTTCATCGTCTATCTCTAAAATGTGTTATACGGTTTCAGAGATTACAATAAAAGGAGATTTAAAAGATGGCACAGTATCTTTACAGACTCTAACCATTCTCTCACGAATACTGACCGACACAGTATCTTTACAGACTCTAACCATTCTCTCACGAATACTGACCGACACAGTATCTTTACAGACTCTAACCATTCTCTCACGAATACTGACCGGCACAGTATCTTTACAGACTCTAACCATTCTCTCACGAATACTGACCGGCACAAATTCTTTCGTTAAAAATTGCATTGCTGCCAAAGGTGTTTTGCATTTGCAATTTTCTCCGTGACACAACTGCCTGACGTTACGAGCCAGCTTTCTCAATCCCAACAACTGATGTATCCATGGGACTGTCTGTCGTTTTTATTCAAGAACTGATGCAGTACTAACCAGCACTCTCGACATCCATGCGTCATGCTCTGCATGAGAACTTATAAATGTCCTTTGTATTTTGTTCCCCAGAAGAGAGATTTGCTAATAGACTGCTAAATACAGGTTGAGAACCGAAAAGGTGTAATCAGTTATGATCATATGAACGTCATTCACCGACCAACTCGCACAGTTGTGATCATACTGCATAAACGTCACCTACTAATTAGCCTGCGCGACAAGTTTGCATTTTTATAATTGGGAATTAGAATGTTTTACTGAAAAGAGATCATAAAGGGGTTTTTGGGGGGGGGGGTCGTTTTGTTTTGTTTCGGGGTTTAACGACCACGTTGAGAAACTCTATGGCGATTAAACTGCCCCCAACCCTGACTGGGGACGACTGGCTCCGGGGAAGAGAGAAAGAGAGTCAGTGTCGAAAGCCAAACACACCACCTATGCCTCATCGGGGAATCGAAACCGAGCCCACTCGAACGAACGGTCAGAAGCTTGAGTTTAAACGCACCTGCGCCACCAGGGAGGCGTTCGCAAAGTGTGCCGAAAATATAAGCATAAATAAGTTATTAAAACACAGACAGAGAGCAAATACGTCAGAACAAGAGACAAAAAAAAGTACAATCGAAACAGAAAAATTATGGCCACATAATTCCATCACGAAACACAAAATATACCTCGAATGTGAGTATTGAAATAAAACAAACTGGGACTGCAATTGTTGTAAGCAATCTGTTTTCTACCTTAAGTAATACCGCATCAACGATTGTGTCATAGTAGGAGAAATCAGACTTTCTCAAGACCCAGCATGCTATTTAGCAGTCCAGGAAGCATCCACTTGAAAAAACAGCATCACAGATGGGGTGTTAGTGCTTACGATGGCCAGTGGTACATGTCGAAGTGCCTCGTGCTGGGGTTATTGGAAATGGGAAGTTCAGTATACCTTGAATACAAGAGATAAGGCAAAATCTCCTTTGTTTCCTCTTGGATATGTTGCTTGAGTTTAATCTCCGAGATCCTATGTTCTTAAGCAGCAGATACTCACTGTTGCTCAAAACCAAACATCACTAGCCTAACATTAAAAAGATTGTGAGTGGTACCGTAATTAATGTTCGTTCGCTTGGTAAAAATTATAGTAGCTTACCCAAAAGTTTTATGAAACTCTTAAGTCTATACCGCTAATACAGTATATCCTTCGTGAGAGCAACAGGACGACATACACTGACGGAAAAAAAATCCCAACACCAAGAAGGGGTTGTGTTAGATAAACGACAGTTGGTAGGTGGTGAGAGTACATCTGTAAGATGACGTGTATGCAAGTTTCGCGCTCGGTGCATACGTGTGGCGCTAGTGGCGCCCCTCGGAACATGCAAAGCAGGTTTGCCGTAAATACGCGCTGTAACGTTCGTGAGCGTTAGTTATCGTTGAGATTCGACGTAATGTGTTGATGTTAGTCAAGAATGCCTTTAAGAAGACGAAGAAGCCACTATCAACAGCTCACGGAGTTTGAACGAGGTCGTGTAATAGAGGTTACGAGAAGGTGGATTTTCTTTCCGCAATATTGCAGAACGACTTGGCATGAATGTAGCCACTGTGCATGATTGTTGGCAGCGGTGGTCAAGGGAAGGTACTGCCTCAAGAAGACCGGGTTCCGGCCGGCCACGTGGTACTACTGAGAGAGAAGACCGCCGTGTACGGCGTATGGCCGTGGCGCATCGTACCGCGTCTGCGGCAGCAATTCGAGCTGCAGTTGCCACCACAGTGACACAACGAACTGTTACAAATCGTTTACTTGAAGGACAGCTACGAGCCAGACGCCCTGTAGCGTGCATTCCACTTACTCCAACCACTGCCGTTTGCGACGTCAGTGGTGTCAAGATAGAGCTCATTGGAGGACGGAGTGGAGATCTGTTGTGTTTTCAGATGAAATCCGGTTCTGCCTGGGTGCCAGTGATGGCCGTATGCTAGTTAGAAGGAGGCCAGGTGAGCACCTGCAACCAACCTGTCTGCGGCCGAGACACACTGGACCTACACCTGGAGTTATGGTCTGGGGAGCAATTTCCTATGACAGCAAGAGCACTCTCGTGGTTATCCCACGCACCCTGACGGCACAGTTGTACGTCGGTCTGGTGATTCAACCTGTTGTGCTGCCATTGGACATCATTGCACGACAACTCCAGCGTCACCCCCAACCAGCATTAACCGTCCCTGTATTGACCGACCAAGTGCAACAGGCATGGAACTCCATCCCACAAACTGACATCCAGCACCTGTACGACACAATGCACGAACGTTTGCGTGCTTGCATTCAACATTCTGGCGGTTACACCGGTTATTAATGTACCAGCAATTCACATTTAAAATGGCTCTTCTCGCGCTTACATTAAGCTGTGATCTTGAAACCTTAATCGATTAAATATGTTACCTATACAAATGTATTGCCGCCATTTCATTCCTCTACAACTATTTTTTCGTGGTGTTGGGATTTTTTTTTCCGTCAGTGTATATTCATCACCGTTTTAAGCTACCACACCTTCTTCTCCAGATACCCGTCGATATTAACGGGAAAAGGTAGACGACCAGTCTTACAATTCACAAGGAGGGCTTTGCTGAAGTTGTCAGGCTTTGACTCGCCATAATGACTGCGTGATAGCTTGTAAATATGGCATTTCAAACAGCTCTGTGTATTTCTAATGTTGCACAGTTTCAATAGTCAGTCTTAATCTCACTGTAAAGAGTTCACAGCAAAAAAGAAGGCCAAAGCATTTTTCCAGTGAAACGTAATGCTAATGCTACAGCAAATTCCTAGCACGAGTTCAATGGCTCATTCTACTTCAGATCACTGCATTAGATTCTGCTCAGACATATACACTGAGGTGCCAAAAAAAAAACTGAGAAGGGGCCCTACCATTTCCATTACATGCCACCACACCAATTCGGTAAATGGTATCGTCCGCAAACGACGAATGTATGGAGGCAGATATCTCCGCAAGCTCAAGTAGTATCATTCACAGTTCAGATGACAGCTTATCAGAATTTAAGCGAATTTCGAAAGTGGTATGATAGTCGGCACCCTGGAAATGGGCAATCTCGGAAATTACCACGAAATTGGTTTCACACGGTCAATAATTTCAAGGTTGTACTTAGACTACACAAAACTCAGGGAAATAATCCAGAGTGGGAGACCGGTGTGGCCGTAGAAAAGCCCTGGACGATTCTGGACAGCGCAGTCTGGCACGTATCGTAACATCCACCAGGCGTGCAACATTGCCGCAAATTACAGCGCAATTCAATATAGGGACCAGTAGTAGCATCAGCGTTCGAACAGCGCAACTTTGCTTGTGCTCTATGGGATTCCGGAGCCAACGGCCCACCAGGGTGTCATTGCTGCCCTGACGACACAAGGCTGTGCGCCTCGCCTGGGCTCAGGAACACCGCCATTGGACGCAAGATGACTGGAAACGTATAGCCTGGTCCGACGACACAAGGCTGTGCGCCTCGCCTGGGCTCAGGAACACCGCCATTGGGCGCGAGATGACTGGAAACGTATAGACTGGTCCGGCGAATCGCGGTACCAATTGTTTCGGGCGGATGACCGACTCCGGGTGAGGCGACAACCCCACGAGGCAATGGATATCGCATGCCTACAAGGGAGAGTGCAGGCCAGAAGTGGCCCTGTTATGGTGTGGGGTGTTTTTAGCTAACACGCATTAGGACCCCTCATACGTCTGCAGACCGCTCTGACCGGTGGAGGCTACGTAACAATCCTTGGGAATCATTTGCACCCGTTCATGCAATGCACCCACTCCGACCACCGCACACATCCATAGTCACCCGATTATGGCTGAAGGAACATTCCACAGAGTTTGGTATCCTGACTTGGCACCCCTCGTTCGCCGGATTTAAACGCCATGGAACACATTTGGGATGCTATTAAACGTGCCGTCAATACTAGGAAGCATCCACGGGTGAACATTGCGGAATTGTGGGACGCTCCTTAGGGAACATGGACAGTCTCCACAGTACTACAGAGAGCTAATGGAGTCCATGCTCCGTCGCGTTGCTGCCGTTATCCGCTTGCGAGGAGGACTAACGCTATTAGAGAGGTATCCTAGTTTTGTTTTGTAACTTCAGTGTATAACATCTCAGTCAATTTATAAACGTGTGACGTCACCTAAAGGGCAACGTCATCCACAGTCGCTCACTATGCTTCCCACTAGCAATTTTACAGAGCAGGTCTCAGCGCGATTTTTTAGCCACCAATACTGACCTCAAGGCCAGTATGCAAATCATACCGGGTCGAACGAATAATTGGCGGTCGAAACATGGGACTGATATCAGAGGAGATAGCGGTTGTAATATGAGCGGTGAGAAAATGTTTAGAAAGATTTGGTGAGTGAGCGAATTAGGTAATTTTATTGCACAAAGGACATGAGAGACCTTATTCAAAAACTAAAATGTTCTTGCTAACTTGAACAGGGAAAGGCAGCTTTTCAGAAAACTAGAGTACCATTTGTCTTCGTGAAAGAGTTTCATCTGATCTTTTAGCGGTGTTTTTGTGTTTCCTAGAGGATTTTCTATAGCCACCTCTCTAAGGGATGTATTCGTCTACAAAACAACTCTCGCAAGCTAGCGCAAAACAAGGGAGAACTAATAATCCGCAAGTAGAAACTGACGCAGAGTTCCATTATTTTACAGAAAACTTCAATCCTCTGGTTTTAGTTGGTGTTCACACCACCTTTCATGCACGTCGCGAGCCTTTAAGGTACCGTTTTACAAACACCAAGTTCAGTAAATGTTACAGATCGTAATAAAAACGAGCAGCTCTCATCCATATGCTATGACTCGCACACACACAGAGACCAAAAATTTAGTACTGACCCCAGATACTAACTGTATTCCGACGCCTGAGCCACCGGCCTTTTAAGGTCTTAGCTTATATCGAAAGCAGCCAGACGCGGATGATGTGCGGGTAAACCTACCCAGTCTTAGCATAAATACTGTTACGAATGTTCGACAGATGGCGCGCAACTGGTGTGCAACGTCACCGACCAGCCAGGAGGCATGAATCAGCTAGTGTATCATTGTTCGTTCAGTCACAGAGGAGATAACGTGTTTCGTGAAGCATGGAGTGGGGCAATTATGAGAACCGTGTTGCTGTAATATCGCTGCACAAAGTTGGAAAATCAGCTTCCGAGATTTTCAACATGCTGAAGAAGCTGAAAATCAACCGAATTTTTGTCTACCGGACCATAGAAAGGTTCCTTGAGACTGGAACCGTCGCTGACCGACCCAGATAACGTCGGCCGCTTACCCTGAGGACTGCTCTCCTGGTGAAAATAGTGGCGGCTCGTATTCGACGAAATCCTGTCAGAAAACAATCAGCGATGGCACGTGAGCTGAACATTTCAAGAATGTCGATTTCACTCGTGCTCCGGAGTGACCTAAGGGTGAGAGCTTACCGGCAGTTCACAGGGTTCTTCTTCACCCCACAACTGAAGCAGCAGAGGTTGCTAAAAGCGAAAACGTTTGCTGCAGCGTTACGCAGACTATCGCCACAGGCAGGTCCTTTTCTCCAATGAAACTTTTTTCACTAGTGAAGAGGCTTTCAACCGCCAAAATGACAGGGTGTATGCGTCCACCTCACGAGAAGCTCAGGAGAAAGCTTCAAGGATCATGAGGGGCCATCATCCTGCTTCTGTCATGGTTTGGTGGGGAGTCTCCTACGAGGGTACCAGGTAGCTCCATTTCTGTGAGAAAGGAGTGAACACACCCGCCAAACAGGACAGGGTTTTTTTTTGATTGGAGGTTTAACGACCACCGTGAGCAACTCAATGGGCTATAAGCAGTCGCCCGTCCCTAATTTAGGGTCACTGGTTCCAGGGAAGGGATAGAGCCAGTGCCGAAAGACAAACACAACATCCATGCCTCACCGGGATTCGAACCCGGAGCCCTTACGGACGAATGATCAGAGGCCATCGCTTAGACCACTGCGTGCCGCCCCGGTGGCGCACGCAGACCACTGCGCCACCGGGGCGGCACGCAGTGGTCTAAGCGATGGCCTCTGATCATTCGTCCGTAAGGGGTCCGGGTTCGAATCCCGGTGAGGCATGGATGTTGTGTTTGTCTTTCGGCACTGGCTCTATCCCTTCCCTGGAACCAGTGACCCTAAATTAGGGACGGGCGACTGCTTATAGCCCATTGAGTTGCTCACGGTGGTCGTTAAACCTCCAATCAAAAAAGACCACTGCGCCACCGGGGCGGCAACAGGGTTTTGAAGCCAGTGGTCAAAAATGTGAGTCACACCCTCTTCCAAAACTGACAATGGAACTTTCAGCAGGATTCCGTACCTACCCACAAGGCCAAGTCAACCCAGGAGGCCGCCCCGGTGGCGCAGTGGTCTAAGCGATGGCCTCTGATCATTCGTCCGAAAGGGGTCCGGGTTCGAATCCCGTGAGGCATGGATGTTGTTTGTCTTACGGCACTGGCTCTCTCCCTTCCCTGGAACCAGTGACCATAAATTAGGGACGGGCGACTGCTTATAGCCCATTGAGTTGCTCACGGTGGTCGTTAAACCTCCAATCAACAAAAAAAAAACCCAGGAGTGGCTTCAACTGAATTTGCCAGACTACATTTCTAAAGCAGATTGGCCTTCCAGCAGACCAGACCTCAACCCATTGAACTACAAGTTGTGAGCCACACTGGGGGACATGGCCTGCAAAAACACCCCAGTATCGAAAGTATCAAACGATCTTTGATGCGGGCAGTAGTAGCTTTCCCTGTGGAGACCCTGCGTAAAGCTATTGATGAGTGGTCACAAAGACTGAAGGACTGTGTGAAGGCAAAAGGATGCCATTTTGAAAAGTGATTGGTGTCATGTTTTCACAAGTGTACCACTGACGTCATACCAAAAGTATATTAAAATATCTTTAAATTTATTTTGTTATTTCATTGAATACTTTGCAACAGTATTTATGGTAAGACTAGGTAGATGACTAAGCTCAGAAAACGAAAAGGAAAAAAATTAAGAGGACAAAAGAGCAAGAACGAAGAACCAGTCTACCTCGAGAGACCATAAAGCTTCAAATACATTGCTGAATCACGAAAAGAAAAAAAACTCTTTTCTGCAAAGAGTTTGTGGGGAAGAAAACTCAATATACAAGGGTTGTTCAGTAAGTAGTGAGACATTTTGGCTGAAGTGCGTTTGAGCTTCCTAATTTTGTCAATAGGTGGCGCTAGTGAACAGGCGATATAAAGGCTATGCAACTGCAGCTTGTTTGTTACGGAAGCCGTGTAACGTGCTGGATTAATTTTATTGTTCTCTTGTAGGAGGTGGATACGTTCAACGTGTTGCTCAACGTGCTGTAATTCAGTTTTTGAAAGTGGTAAAAACGCCACCAAGCGAAATTCACAGACGAATGAAGGCGGTGTATGGGCCTTCTTGTCTACTACGCAGTACTGTAATGCGGTGCCGCCAGCTCTTTATTGGTGGACAAACAAGCAGTGCAAACCAGCCAAGATCAGGTGCTCCACGTCGTGCTGTTTCAGTGACGACAATTGCACGTGTGGATGCTGCAGTAAAGGCCAACCGAGGAATCACGACCCGAGAATAGATGACACGTGCGGGTGTGAGCATGGGAACTGTCAATACGATCATGCATTCGCACCTTGAATATCGTAAGGTCTGCGCCACGTGGGTACCAAAACATCTGCCCAATGAATAGATGAGGCAACAAATGAGACTATCGTTACAGCATCTGTTCCGCTACAATGAAGGAGGTGAAGATTTCCTGCTAAGCATTATTGTTTGTGATGAAAGCTGGCGTCATCATTTGGAGCCAGAGTCGAAGCGCCAGAGCATGCAGTGGAAACATGCAATGCCACCGTCGAGGAAATCACGGTTCACTATTTCCGCAAGCAAGGTGACGTTAACCCTGTTCTTTGACCATCAAAGACCATTGCTTCTTTTTTTTTTTTTTTTTTTGATTGGAGGTTTAACGACCACCGTGAGCAACTCAATGGGCTATAAGCAGTCGCCCGTCCCTAATTTAGGGTCACTGGTTCCAGGGAAGGGAGAGAACCAGTGCCGTAAGACAAACACAACATCCATGCCTCACTGGGATTCGAACCCGGACCCCGTTCGGACGAATGATCAGAGGCCATCGCTTAGACCACTGCGCCACCGGGGCGGCCCATTGCTTCTTGAGTGGCTACCAAAAGGATCAACCATCAGAGCCGAACGCCCTCATCAAAGTTTAATGAAGGTTCAACAAGCCATCAAAAGCAAGACACCTGACAACCTTACTCAGGGTATTGTGCTTCTGCATCTTAACGCCCGCCCGCATACTGCAGTTACCACGTAAAGGAGCGCTTTCGTTGGGAAGTCTTTCAACATCCGGCGTATAGTCCTGACCAATCGCCCTGCAAATTTCCCATCTTTGAACCTATGAAAAAATTTCTCAAAAGCAAACGTTTCACATGGGATGATCAGGTGCGTGAAGCTGTAGATAACTGGTTGCAGAAGCAGCCTGCTTGTTTCCTTCTATTCCGCAGGAATACAAGGACTTGAGCAACGATGGGATCGTTGTTTAAATGCTGGCGGCGATTATTTTTAGATATGTCATGTATTGACTTCGGACACCTAGAACAGAAACATAACATACGGTGTCGGTCCACCTTTGGCCTTAATTAATGCACTGACCCTTCTAGACATGCTTTCGACAAGGTTTTGGAACACCGCGATAAATATGCGCTTCCATTCAGTACATAATGCTGCCGCTGTTGCTTAGTAGTAGGCCTTGGTCCCAAACTTCTTATGCGGCGCTCTAATTCATCCCGTAGTGCTCTATGGGATTAATATCAGGGCTCTGTACTGGCCAGTCCACACACGATACGGAATTATCGTTCAGCCACGCCGTAACCGTCCTTGCTTTATGGCTCCGTGCATTATCCTGCTGGTACCAACAAGGCTCGGTTCCATAGTATTGCCACAGAGTTGGTAGGGCATAATTGTTCAGAATATCGAGATAGACGTGCTTGTTAACAGGTTTGTCCACGATAACCAACGGGCCGGTACCATACCACGAAAAACGCCCCCACACGAGTACACTGCCAGCTCCAAACTTAACCGTAGGAACAGTACACTGTGGTAAATAGTGTTCACCCAGCTGTCGCCATACCCACACACGGCCATCAGACTGGTGGATCGTGTATCTGGATTCATCAGTCCATAAGACACGTTTCCATTGATCTACGGTCCGCGATATATGTTCTTTACACCATGCTAAACGACGAGTAGCATTCCGAGTGGAAATGAAAGGCTTATGAGCAGCCGCACAACAACGGTAACCCATGGAATGAAGTTCTCTGCGAATGGTACGTGTACATACCGTGGTTCCAGCATTTTTACTCACCTGTACACTGAGGTCTTGTGCAGTAGTCCGTCGATTAGCTGTAACGACTCTCTTGAGGCTTCAACGTCCTCTATCACTGATTTTCTTAGGTCTACCGGTACGTTTTACTGCTTCAGGCACGCCATGTGTCTTCCACTTATTAAGAACATCCAAAACAGTTGACTTGGGTATGTTTAAACGCCTCTCGTTTTCTCTTATGGAAAACCCACTAATATAACACCCAACAATCTTTCCTTTCTCAAAGTCAGTTCTCTCCCGCCGCGATATTTTCACTCAATCTCACAGTGCGATATGATCGCGGTCAGCTGCAGGCTTGTTTTTATACCGTTTGCAGCTGTACAGCGCATCTTAACAACGCAGCGGATCCGTTCATTTGCTTTTGAAGTGGTGTTTGTTTGTTTGTTTGTTTGGAGGTTTAACGACCACCGTGAGCAACTCAATGGGCTATAAGCAGTCGCCCGTCCCTAATTTAGGGTCACTGGTTCCAGGGAAGGGAGAGAGCCAGTGCCGTAAGACAAACACAACATCCATGCCTGACCGGGATTCGAACCCGGACCCCTTACGGACGAATGATCAGAGGCCAGCGCCTTAGACCACTGCGCCACCGGGGCGGCTGAAGTGGTGTCCGGTGACTTTTGTCAATATAGCGTACACTATAAGATGCGAGGTACAGCTGCTGAAATGTTCAATTGTCCTATCAAAGAAAGAGCGTCCTGTGAGTCAAAACATGTTTGAATCGTGGTATCGATCTCCATGCGATCTTTCATGGTTTTACCAGCCATATGAATCTGAAACTAAGACCACACCGTACATAGCGAAGACCACACTCACACTTAATATTGTACAGCGTTCATACTCATTTTTAAGAATTAAAATTTAGCACTTTTTAAGGACTTTTTAAGCACCATTCAAAAAAAATTAAGGACTTTCGGGATTTTACGTATAAATATACATACACACACATACTGAGAGGACAATTTATTATACTAGTACATACCCACATAATGATGTGCAAGTCCACCTTTTGCTTTCACAACAACAGTAAACTGCTAGTTTCATGTTGCAACATTGTTGTGGCATGGAATCTACAATTGTTGGAAATGTTCTGGCGGTATTTTGGCCAATGATTCCAGGACAGCAGACAATAAAGTGACGAAAGTTGCTAGCGGTGGGTTTCAGGCTCTAAAGCATTGCTCGGCCAGCATCAGGTATATGCTAACAGGCTCCATTCCTTTTAATACTACATATACCTTCAGATTCACCCAAATCTGCATAAAAACTCAGCTACAGACCCCTTGTCGCAAAACCAAATCCTACTGTCATTTAACTTCTTCACAAAAACAGATATCCGCTTGCTTCTCCAGAAGTTTATGTGCCACTCCAATATTATAAACAGCTCTTATCAAAATGTCAGCAAAAGAATTGGACACAAAACTGACGCCCCCAAAGGAAAATCAACTCACTTTAGACAATACAGCTATTTGTCTGCAGAATCATACCAGAAAAACTTGTGTATGCAATTATAGTATTAATTATGTAAACAATAACGTAGAAAAATATTCTCTTAGATGTAGAAATAATATTCTAGTAATAATTTTGTTATTTTATCAAGTTAAATGTCAGACCTTTAACTTCATTACTATTTTGAAATTCAGACATTTTTCAGGTCCATGTGTTTCTCAGAAATGTTTGCTTCAATTTCACCTAACATGAATTTTTTCTTTAGCAGTTTTCCTAAGACTGTTTTCCCTTATAAACAAAGAAATGTCTCTAGCAGACTCTGCTTTCTATGCGAGAATATCAGCAGATACCTGAGTCTCAGCAATATCTAATTGCAAACACACCCTTTTTTGTTTTAGATAATCAACTTTTTCTTCAATTTACTTCCTCCTTTTTTTTTTTTTTTTTTTTTTGATATTTTCTGCTTGGCTCACTGATCTTCTAAATGCTGCATATACTTCATTCTAGCAGAAGATGCCGCAGTTCTCATTTCCTTAGTTATCTTAACACCAGAAATGTCACCATAAGACTTAATATGGGCATAAATAAGACGCTGTGAAATATATGATGCTTCTTTTAGGTTTTCAACTTCTATCAATTTATTGATGGAAAATCCTCTTTCCACTAAGGTTGATGGAAAATCCTTTCATATAAGAAATGATCAGTATTATCTTGACTATGTGCCATAACTAGATATACTTGCTGTCTCTCATGAAATGCAAACTTGAGAAAGCACCAAGAGACAGTTCTTTTGGTTCAAAATTCAGGAACTCCAACGATAATTGTTTTACAACATTTTCCAGAAAGTCTTGAACCATACTAACATCTCATCCCATCTTTAACTGGAATTTGCTTTTTTGGGGGTCAAATATAACACTGCTCTTTTCATTTGATTGTATTATAACACTTGCCTCCATTACTGGCCATTTGTCTCGGGTCAATACATGCAACATTGCGAACTAAAGAAAAATTCACAGGGCATTTGATCATAAGGGCATTTGATCATTTTTTTTTTTTTTGATATTTTCTTTTCTTTTTTTTTTCATAAGGTCTTCCAACATTTTTAGAACAAATGACTGATACTCATGTTTTAAAGTGACTGCATTTTTTTCTGTTACTTTTTTTACGGATGTTGAAAATCTGGATTAAATTGCACTGCAATGGCCTATCATGCTCCAACTCATCTGCTTTTAGTGAAAAAAGTGATACTCCTTTCCATGAGTAGCTATGAATGGATTGTAAATTGAAACTGCAAATATTGATTATGCCTGGACAAAGGAAGTGGTACTGCCCCCTACATGGCACTCCCCAGTAATAGTACCATCCCCATGGAGCAATATTTTCCGAAGAGTCATGGGTGCACATTTTAAAGCTTTCGAATCAGGCTACAACTCACACACTAAACATATCCCAATATTGTAATTTGCAAACAAGCTAGAATGTTAAAACTTTGAATATAAAAATAAAAGTATTGTTTTTTTACGCATTTATTAAAAATAAGATAAAATTGTTGGTATTAGTGCAAAGTTAAAGGGAAGCAATTTTTAGTGCATAATTTAGGGATTAAAACTAAAAAAATTACATCGTTATGACCATTGGCTATGGAGATACAAGTCAGTTCCTTAAAGTCTGCAAATGTGAAGTTTGGGGGCGAGGGGAGCACAGGGGAGGGAGGAAAATATACTTCTTATAGTGGTCTAACAACTGGCCAAAATTTAGCTTTACCCCACTTATTCCCGACATCAAACCATGATTTCCTGGACTAAGTTCACCTATTAAAAGCAGTCAAGCAACCTTACACATCTTTTGCCTCTAGGACTCTTTCTGAAATCAGCAAGACAAAACCTGGGGGGGGGGGGGGAACAATCTTGCAAATCATCTTTGGGAATATATATATATATAGCTAAATCATAGCGCGCCATTTTAAGCGCCGCAGAACTAGAAATAAAGCCATGTGAGACGCAGCACTCAACCCGAAAATTAAGGTATTGTAATGTTAAAAACAAGTGAAAATATATAATAGTATATATATATATTCTATAAAGATACCTAAGCAAAAAAAATATACAAATATAATTTTGACTCACACCTAGTACAACATAGAAAAGGTTATGTATCTACCTGTGTGAGTAAAAGGAGAAAAGAAAAAAAAATAAAATAAAACAACTGAATGTAGAAGGTGTCGAGAATACTGAGCCTTGGCTTTATCAAGGACCAGCAAAAACTCTGCATTTTCTCACTTCCACAAAGACCTAGTTGGAAATGGGTTTCTGCAAGGCCATAGATGCAAGTAACATTCCCACCTAAAATAGTTTAAAATATATATATATAAGTCATGTCCTCCGTAGAGTAGCATGACCTAGCACTAGTTAACAATTTCGCTTGCATCCATTAACCTTCATGGCCCGACCCATGCTATTCATCACTAGGATAGCTATACTAAAAATAGTAAAACCAACATTAAAATTAATAAGATTCTGATTAATCTATAGAAGCTCACTAAGGTGATTTAATACATGCAAAGATTATTAAATAAACTGCTCGTGTATTTTATAATATTTCTCATGTATTCTGGAGAGTTAATTCTGCTCATTCTGATCATACAGATCCACAGTCTTAAGTTTATATTTTTTTCTCTGGTTAAAATCTCCGCGCGTTGGTTTCCTCCTTTTACTCACACAGGTAGATACATAACCTTTTCTATGTTGTACTAGGTGTGAGTCAAAATTATATTTGTATATTTTTTTTGCTTAGGTATCTTTATAGAATGTGAATTCTGAATTTTCAAAACTGCTGCGTTGCGCGTTTTGATTTTCAGGTTATTTTGCACCCTTCGTTCTAAATTCTAAAATTTTTTCCTTAGTCTTCAGTTTTGCTCTTAAGTATATATATATATATATATTATATGTAATATATATATTATTTTATTATTATATAACATGAAAAAATAATTATATATATATATATATATATATATCATCATCATCAACCATTATCAATCCACTGCTGGATGAAGGTCTCCCCAAATTTCTTCCACAATTGTCTGTCTTGGGCCTGTCTCCTCCATGTCACTCCAGCATGCTTTCGAATTTCATCGATCCATCTCCCATGGGGTCTTCTTCTGGGTTTTTCCAGTCCCTCGGAATCCAGTCTCAAATTTCGGTTGTCCATCGGTGGCCCGTTCTTCTGGTAACATGTCCAGCCCATTGCCATTTCAGCGATTTCACTCTGGTCACGATGCCGTTCACTCCTGTCATTTTCCTTATCCACAAATTCCTCTTCTTATCTTTCCTGGTTACACCAAGCATGCATCTCTCCATGCTTCTTTGAGGTGTTGTATGTCTTTTTTAGTTAAGGTCCATGTCTCTGCTCTATACGTAAGCACTGGCAGGATGCATTGATTAAACACTTTTCTTTGGAGACATGCTGGCATACTGCTCTTAAAAATTGTACTGTTTCTTCCAAAAGCTCTCCATCCAAGTTTTATACGCCGATTAATTTCTTCATCAATGTGACCCTCACTTGATATCTGCTGCTTAAGGTAAATGTAGGAATCGGATGTCTCAACCTTTTCTCCATCAATCGACAAATCTTCGTTTCTTGTAAAAGCATTGTACATCACTTTTGTCTTTTGAAAGTTCATTTTTAATCCCACTTCTTTACTCTTGTCAGCAAGTTCTTGGATCATACTCTGCAGCTCTGAAGTGGTAGCTGCAAAGATGACTACGTCATCAGCAAAACGAAGGTGAGTTAAGTAATCTCCATTAATCTTTATCCCTTTGTTTTCCGAGTTCAATGATTGAAAAACATTTTGCAATGTGGCGTTAAAGAGCTTGGGAGATATGGTGTCACCTTGTCTCCCTCCCTTTCCAATTCTTATTTGTGCCATATCTTCAAATATCCGAACCTTTGCACTTGCATTTTCATAGATGTTATTAATAATGCTAATGTATGTATCTTCAATACCGCAGAATTTCAAAGCCGTTGTTACTGCTGATGGTTTCACGGAATCGAAGGCCTTTTCATAGTCAATAAAAGCCATGCATAATGGGAGTTAATATTCTCTTGTTCTTTCAATTAGTTGTCTCAGTACATAGATATGATCTATGCTGTAGCCACTCCTGAATCCAGCTTGTTCTCTTGGTTGGGCCATGTCTAGTGTTACCTTCAAACGATGTAAAAGAACCTTAGTGAAGATTTTATAAACCACTGATAGGAGGCTGATGGGCCGGTAGTTCCTGAGATCTTCAACATCACCTTTTTTATGGAGCAGGATGATTGTAACATTGTTCCAATCCTCAGGAATCTTCCCTTCATTAAAACATCTGGTGAAAACTTGGGCGAGTGTAGTTTCAATTTCTCCACTTGCTTCTTGTATAATGTCCACGGTAATTCCATCTTCTCCTGGAGTCTTCCACGTTTCATGTTCTTAATTCCATATGTAACTTCTGCAGGGAGGATTTGAAGGACTTTGGCACTGACACCTGTCGTAATGTCTGGAATAGATGTATCATCCCTTTCATATAGTTTTGAATAGAAATCTTTCACCCTTGTCAAAATTTCGCTGCTATTTTTTGTTACAGAACCATTTTTTTCTCCGAGCCATAATCTGTTTTCTTCCCTTACTGAGATATCCTTTTGCTCTCTTCAGGCTCTGGTTGTTTTCAATTGCTTTCCTCACTAGTTCACAATTGAATTTCCTTATGTCTTCAGTGATACTTTTTCACACTGTCTTGCATAGCTCTATATATTCCACGTTGGAAGTTACGTCTTTATTTGTCCTCATCTCCCTTCTCTTTTGCATCAACATATTTGTTTTTCCTGAAATTTTCTTCATATGTAACTTGTTCTTAGTACCACCTATTTTTGTTGCTGTTTCCATAAGAACCTTGGTGAGTTCTCTGTTAACTTCAGAAATATCCACTTCTTCTGATGTTAGGCCTTCTAAAGCGGAGAATCTGTTTGTCAGTTCCAACTTGAAAGTATTGTGGTGTTTTTAAGGTTGGTTATGTCAATACATTGTGTTTGTCTTATGAGCTTGTCACGTTCGAGCTTAGTGTTGAGGTGCGTCTTACATCTCACCAATCTATGGTCACTACCCGTGTTGAACTTGCTCAGCACACTGTAGTCTTCTATGACAAATTTTTTATTACACATAATAAAATCAATTTCACTTGTTGTCCCATTCGGATGTCTCCATGTCCATTTCCTGTGTGGCCTTTTTCTTGAAAAAGGAGTTAATGATGAAAACCCTTACTGCTTCTGCAAATTCTATGAGAGTATTTCCTTGTTGATTTCTGTTCCTGTAACCGAATTTACCAACCAAAGTTTCGTTCTGTTGCTGTTGCCCTACTTTTGCATTGAAATCACCTATAATGATCTTCAAATGCTGTTTGCCTTTGCTATTTAGATGCCAAATTTCCTCGTAAAATTCTTCTTCAGAGTGACTTGCGGTGGGTGCATAAACTTCAAAAATCTGGGCCTGGTATCTTCTCGAGAGTTGGATAATGAGTTGTGCAGCTCTGTCAGAGGAACTTTCAACTTTATCCTTCAGTTTCTTGTTTATTATTAATCCAACACCACTAGTTCTGCTAGTATCTGTCCCACGATAGTAGAAGAGATGTCCACTTTTCAGTTCAATGAGATCTTCGCCTTTTCTCCTTACCTCACTTAGCCCGACGATGTCTTGATCCTTTGTAGTTCCTCTTCCAATTCAAGAAGCCTTGAATCAGAAGATAGGGAGCGTCCATTGTAAGAAGACAAGGTCAGCATCAAATGGCAGCCTAGTCCGGTCCTCCGGTGATTCTTAGCACCCTCTGCCTTCATGTCGCACTGGCCGCTGCCTTGGCCAGGTACATTCCAGCTGCCGGAGACTGAGGGCCAAGATTTAAGTTGAGTCATTTTGGAGGGGTTTGGCCATAACTCACCACTCTGGTCAAGCGGGTTGGTGAGTGTGGGATAGCATTTCCTCTAATCCCGATGGTATAGTTATACTGCTACTGGCGGTCATCAGAGCCCCTTTAGCGGAAACTGGATGCACCACGAGAAGGCGGGGTTGACATTTGTCAAGGAGAGGCGATATATGTTGCGCATCACTTGACCTTGCATCCCTATATATATATATATATATACTGAAAAAGACCACATGAGAGATGGGTGGATGAAATTCGAAAGTATGCGGGAGTGGCATGGAGGAGACTGGCACAAGACAGACCGTTGTGGAGGAAACTTGGGGAGACCTTCGTCCAGCAGTGGATTGATAATGGTTGACAATGATGATGATGATGATATATGCATATATATATAGAGAGAGAGAGAGAGAGATGTAAGGTCAAGTGATGCGTAACACCACAGCCTCTCCTTGACAAATGTCAACCCCGCCTTCTCGTGGTGCATCCTGTTCCCGCGAAAGGGGCTCTGACGACCACCAGTAGCGGTATAACTATACATTCGGGATTAGAGGAAATGCTATCCCACACTCACCAACCTGCTTGACCAGCGTGGTGAGTTATGGTCGGTGTGCGAGTCTTGCTTAAATAGCCTTGTACGCGAGCGGTGTTTTTTACGAGGAATGTTATTCATCATTACTCTCCAAGACGAAACGACAGTTCTAAATTTGTGGAATAACTTTTTTACGGGTCTTATAGAGGTTATTTTTCATGAAAGTTGGTTGTCAAATTTTCGAACTAAAGCCTAGTTCGTCATCAGGACTATGTCACTGGAGTAGTTGCTGCCACACAGTTGGAAGAGTCCAACCGCAATTATCGTTAATTGTGGTACTTCTTCTTCTTGCTATTTTGATCCCTTCTTCTAGTTTCCTCTTTACTAAGTTTGACTGGTGGGCGATTATTTTTACTGAGTCCCAATTTATGGAGTGTCCACTTGCTTGTATATGTCTGTCTAGCCCTGTTTTGTTACTAATGTTCCTAAAAGCTGTTTGGTGTTCTTTCATCGGACCTTAATACTTCTCCCCGTTTCTCCTATATAGCTGAGTCCGCAGTTACAGTCGATGCAATAAATTACTCCTTGCAATTGGATGTCCAATTCTTTCTGCTTTAAAGCTGGCAGGAATTTCTTTATTTTGTTATTAAGATCTGGAGCTAGCCTGATATTATATTTTGCTCCGATCCTTTTCAGTTTCTCGAAAAGTCCCTTGTGGTACATAATTTTGCTGGTGAATTCGAAGTTGGTTTTTTCCCGTTTCTTTTTTGGCACTTGTCTGAATATCTTCTTAACATATGGGGAGAGGTAATTGTTTTCTGCCAATATTTCCTTTAATTCTTCTTTGTGAAGATCTTTTTGAGTAGCTGAAGAGACCACTACTCCAGTGACATAGTCCTGATGACGAACTAGGCTTTAGTTCGAAAATTTGACAACCAACTTTCATGAAAAATAACCTCTATAAGACCCGTAAAAAAGTTATTCCACAATACAATATGAATAGAGGTGCCATAAATTCATTTACAACTAGTTCTAAATTGTTTTGGCTCCCGCTACTTGAAAACTTCATCTTGTTGTAGAGATTGACGAAAAGGCTTGAATCAAGGGTACTTTGACTTTCTACTGGTGACAATGGGATTATGGGATACAATACTGAAGATAACATGCCTGATTCATGAACTCCTCTAGAACATCCTGAAACCCTGTTGCCAAACTGATTAAAGAAGTAAAAAATTGCTTCAGTTCCAGCAACTCTAAAGATAGTATTCCTTGCTCAGCAATATCTAGTCAAGTGTGTGCAAAAATTCAAAAAAGTGGAGTAAAATACAATGCACTTCCAACAAGGGGTGGATCAAGAAGCTTATAATTGGGAGGAAGGCAGTTGCCTTGGTCTTTTTAGATTGATACAGTGGCTTTGTGAATACCCCCCCCCAACACACACATACACACACACACACAAACTGGCAAGAGTTGCCTCGCTATGTAATTGCAAATCTTTTAAAACTTTTTCATAAAAAAAAACAATTTGCAAATTTTTAAATCATAAAGTGGGGGAAATAACTGAAATATCAGCATTTCTTTCCTGGTGTTCCATTGCCTGGTTTGTGAGGAAATGAGCTCTGTGCACTTTAAATATCCAGTCTGGATAGCATCTTTCAAAATAAAGTTGAGCCCTTCTATATATTTGTATATAATTAAGACTGCACACTTGTGATGTTGAGACAGAGTAAATTATCAATGTTTATTCACAATTAAATGCTGTATTAACATTGACTACAGTTTTGCTGAGCCAAACGCTCTACAACACTATAGTCGATGTTAATAAAACATTTAATTGTGAATAAACGTTGATGAATAATTTATGCCATTTAGAATACTTGAATCATTCTTGATCAATATGACCGGTAATTCATCTTTAACCTTTGAGCAGGCGCATACCATTTTGTACCACGAGCGGGTGTGCATACTATTTTTACGACAAATGATTGCTGACCTACTATGTGATACATGATCAATATATGATATCAAACAGTTACTGAATGTTATTGTATAACAATTAAAACTTCATGAGAACTATTGAAATAAGCCTTTTTATTTGTCAAAATAACCAAAGAAACCCATAAATGAAAAACCTTTAAAACAAATAGCAGTAAAATAAAATATTCGTAACGTAACAGAAATATTTTTTTACTCTGATTGCAATTGTCATGTGCGTGACATGAAGCACATAAAATGTTGGTTTTGGAGTGGCGTTTACATGTATTACAACTGTGACATTTCATTGACGCTGACGTTCTTTTCTTGTCCATGACACACAAACGACATACTCCGCGCTGTAGCTTCGGTTGCTCTTCATTTAGTTAGATTACTGGTTATCTGTAATTTACTTTGAGAAAAGCACTGACATCAGATGGTATGTTTGGAAGCTTTGCTCTAGCAGTAAGGTGCTCCTTCATAAGACTGAGAGATAATTTTTTGAGAAATATTCTGCAATATTTCGGACAACTTGTTGGTTGGGCAAAGGAATATATATAATACCTGGGAATGTATTAAGGAATATAATACATGATGAATGAAAATATGCGATATTTATGTGGATGAGCGTGCGTCGCAAACTTTACATCAAACGCTCTTATCACATCTGAATCTTCTCACAGACTAAATAAAAG
This sequence comes from Macrothele yani, assembly GCA_039090855.1. Taxonomy (NCBI): domain Eukaryota; kingdom Metazoa; phylum Arthropoda; class Arachnida; order Araneae; family Macrothelidae; genus Macrothele; species Macrothele yani. The sequence goes on from CM076996.1 coordinate 127,145,262, forward strand.
GTCCCGGCACTAACTTGTCCCCCACAGTGTCTGCCATAAACGGTGTTCTAGGAATTCTTTCAGCCTATGGGAAAGCTGGGATTCGCAGAAAAGTCTTACTCAGAAACAACTACATTTGTCATAAATTTTGTGACAGCGCGCCCGCTCGAAGGTTAAAATATGCATTTATTATTTTCCAATGCAAGATTCTCACTGCTTTGGAAAGAAACTTCCATTTACTTCTTTATCAAATCATTCCTGTGACATTCATTGTCTTACTAGCAATTTCCTCTTGGAAGTTTGTGGAAATATTTCATTAAACAAAGCACACCTATTTGTTTGTCATGATCAGATAAAATCGCTTTTTCCTTCTGCTTTCAGCTTCTTCTGTTTCTAAAACTCTAATTCTTTTTCTTTCTGCTCTCTCTCTCTTTCTCTGAAGCAGAACAGAGCATTTAATCTTCAAATTCACAGCAAATCGTAATCATTATGAAAACTTTTGCGAAAATCTGTGCATTTACTATTAAATTTTACAAAAGTAAATGCATTAATTATTTATCATCTCGGCCATTTAAAAAGTCTGTTTTAGGAAGCAATTGCCCCTGTTACCCCAGCTGAATGCACTACTGCTTGCAACTATAGTTTGGAGGTACTGTTTCATAAAAGGTTCCTTTAAAAATTGACACAAAGGTATGACTGGTATTTTCTTAAACTGTTTTTTTCATGAGAAAAATGTGAGAGAAGTAGTCAAAGCAACAGTAATTGTGTTGAATTCATACAATAGTTTAAACCATATAAGTTGCTTAGTGTATTTTTAACACAGGAAAATTCTCAATAAAAAAAGAAAGAAAATGAGTTTGAAAAATCTGCACTTTATTTAAAATCACCATGTCTTTGTACAAATTTTTCTTCACACTAAGGAATGAAAAAGTTCTCAAAATAAACTGCATTACTAACAAGGGTTCACATAATTTTCAACAATATAAAAACCACAATATTTTTTCAAGAAATATGTGCACCTGCATCACAAAATGTTTGTGCTAAAATGGCAAAAACACTTCATTTTGAACACCATTTTGACAGTTTGTTACTGTTGTTTTTGACTTGATGATATGAAGTCAAAGACACCCAAAAAGGTTTTTGGGCAAAAACTAATGTAATAGAATAATAGCTATATACTATATTCACTACTGTTTCACACGTTATATACGTTCTGTGTGTTGTGTGCACATTTGCAGCAAAATCATCCTGGCATTTATATATCATATGAATAGGAATAATATTATAAGTTTTAATTATTATATTATCAAGGACTCACCTTGTATCGGCATTCCAGCTTAGTAAGCTTCCTCTTGTATCTTTAACAATATGTTTATCTAGCGTGTCATTAGCCACGTAGAATCATCGTATTAAAAATAGGCCTAATTGAAATTTGCGACCAGGGTTTAAATTCAAATAAAACACGCCTATGGATATCATACAAAGAGATTGTGAAAGGACTATATACAATGCAATTAAGAAACATGTGTGTCTAGCGTGTCATTAGCCACGTAGAATCATCATATTGCCACTAGGTCCAACTGAAATTTGCGACCTGGGTTTAAATTCAACTATGGATATCATACAAAGAGAGTGCGAAAGAATTATATACAATGTAATTAAAAAATCTATACCATCAACAGGTATTGTCAATCTTTAAAAGAATGAATGGATAAAATCAATGACCTTACAAACAGTCCTCAAATAAAACTCTTGTCCATTATTGAACAATGCCAGATAATCTCTGTAACACGCACACAACTCCACGTAAACCACCGGACATGTTTCGGCTCGACTGACTTTCGGCCATTATCAACGGTATGCATCCTGGATCAATGTTCAAAGTTGTTATATATCTAAGTCACCTCGGCATCACCTCTGCTATAGTTGTTCTACGTCAACGTTTTCCGTCATCGTTACATATACGTGTATTCACGTGTGAGTCACATCCACGCCATCTATTGGGTTAATTCCAGAATTGCTGTCGCTGTTTTTATTTCGTAAGTATATGTTATTTCTTTTATTTTCCTTTTTGTTGTTATTTTTCGTATTATTTTCTTGTTGTATTAGATATTTCCATGGGTACGGGATATCTTTAGGAGTAGACGTATTGCAATTGGATTTTTGGGTTTTCTCAATTGTTATAGCCTCAGACCACAAAATTTGATTATGTTTATTGTGGGAAGTTAAGATTTTACTATTTTCCCAATCTGGTATTAATTCATTTATCATACAATGTTGTATAAGTGATATTTTTCTTCTTTTTTAATCCAATTATCATAGTGCTCATTCAACCTCGTTTTAAACCTTCTTTTAGTACTACTGATGTAATATTTGTCTTGCTTATTTTCCTTTGGGTCTATTGTAGGAATCATGTATACACCTGCCTTATTTAGTGGATTTTTATTGTAACCACTGTTTGTCAGTAATTTAGAATTATCAGTAACTATTTCTGCAATTTCAATATTGTAATTCTGGCATTCTTTTCTTATAATATTGCTTAGTGGAGGCAAATATGGTATACTTCCGTAGAATAATGTATTTCTTTTTGTTAATCCATTGTTGTGTTTTTGCATATCAGCTCTTCTTATTTTACGATATAGTGAATCTATCAAGCCAACCGGATATCCAAAACATTTAGCAGTGTCTTTAATCCATTTTATTTCCTCAATTAGTGCAATTTTCGTTGATGAATGTGTTATAGCTCTATTTATAAATGATCTGAACGTTGAAATTTTATATCTCCATGGGTGACAGGATTCATTGGGAATTATAGCAGGAACGTAAGAAGGTTTTCGATATACACCAAATTCTATTTTATTTTGATGCCTAAATAAAGAAATGTCAAGAAAATTAAGTTTGTTGTCAATTTCTTTTTCATATGTTACTTGAATAGTTGCGTACACATTATTGAATTTGCTTATGAAGATCTCCATATCATTTTCTGAGTGTGGCCAGAAAATCAATACATCATCTACATATCGTAAATACAGTATAGGTAAGTTACAAATATCTGTTATTGAATATTTTCTTTTCAATGTCTTGCATAATAACCTCCGCAAGTAGCCCGGATAATGGTGATCCCATTGGTGCGCCATATATTTGTCTATAAATTGTATTATTGTAAGTGAAGTAATTATTTTCTGTTATAAGCTTGAGTGCACATACAATGCTTTTAATTTTCGGCAATTCGATGTTTTCTTCTTCTAATCTTTTTTCAATTAGGTTAATAGCATCCATTGTGGGAGTATTTGGGTACAATGAGATGACATCCATACTGTACATCAAATATTTGGCGCCGTCAATAGCTTTAATTTTATCAATTACTTCGGTTGAGTTCTTCACCGTATATTTATAATTACAATAATATATTTTCAAGTGGTTATAAAGACTTTTTCTAATTTGATTGTTGGGGCTTTATTTTTGTTAACAATGGGTCTGATTGGCTTATCACATTTGTGGGTTTTTAGCTTCCCGAATATGTGAGGCACAGATGCAGTAACGGGAGGGTGCACATTCTTTTTAACATCATCTGGAAGTGACATATGGTTTTTTATATGTGCCATTCTACGCAAAATATTATCTGTAGGATCATTATTTACGGGGTGGCCTTTAAATCATCAATAGCATCTTTCATTTTTTGATTATAATCAGCTTGGTCTAGAATTATGAGCTGTTTAGATTTATCGGCTAACATGCATTTAATGCCAGGGTTATTTCGCAGTTCCAGCAAGGCTTGTCTTTCGTATTTAAGTCGAGCATCAGGTAAATTCTTTTTCATATGATTAATACATCTTACCATTTTAAAACGAGCAGCATCTTGTTTCTTTTTAGGAATTCTGCATATAACGTCCTCAATTTGAGGCAAGATTTTTTCTAATTTTGGCACGGAAGTAGCATATGCAAATTTTATACCCTTGTTTAAAGCCTTTTCTTGCCATGTCGTAATTTGTTCGCTTGAATAGTTGGTGAACATTACATTTTGGTTGTTATTCTTCTTGTTGCTACTATATTGATATTTAGAGCCTACTAAACCCTCTATTTTATAAAAATGTTTAGTCCTATATATAGTACGCACGATCTATCGATAGTGGCGAAGATTCTTATCATTTCTATTCTGATATTATTATGTTCCATGTACTTTGTGCATTCAGAATATTTTTCAAAACATTTTCTACTTAGGTAGTCTATGGACTTCCTTTTATCTCGTATTGTGGCCCTTAGTCGTTTAACTTCACATACTTTGATGACTTTCTTGTCGTAATAATTGATCGGCTTGGTGTTAACTTGTAGGAATTTAGGAATAACATTGTTGGTTTTACATGTTGTAAGAAACTCGGTGTTCGACCTCTTTGGCTAATTTAATATGAAACTTCTTGAAGCTTTTTGTAATCCCAATAGCATGTCACAAATTCATGACTCATGTAATCGAAGGTTATCAATCATGAGGTCATACCTGAGGGTCGTGATATCTATATTTTCCAGTTGTACACGATATAATTGATTTTGGTTAGTAAAATAACCAAAAATAAAATATGTGGTATTATATAATAGAATAATAGCTATACACTATATTCACTACTGTTTCACACGTTATATACGTTTTGTGCGTTGTGTGCACATTTGCAGCAAAATCATCCTGGCATTTATATATCATATGAATAGGAATAATATTATAAGTTTTAATTATTATATTATCAAGGACTCACCTTGTATCGGCATTCCAGCTTAGTAAGCTTCCTCAATTTCAATTAGGCCTATTTTTAATACGATGATTCTACGTGGCTAATGACACGCTAGATAAACATATTGTTAAAGATACAAGAGGAAGCTTACTAAGCTGGAATGCCGATACAAGGTGAGTCCTTGATAATATAATAATTAAAACTTATAATATTATTCCTATTCATATGATATATAAATGCCAGGATGATTTTGCTGCAAATGTGCACACAACGCACAGAACGTATATAACGTGTGAAACAGTAGTGAATATAGTATATAGCTATTATTCTATTATATAATATCACGTATTTTTTTTGGTTATTTTACTAACCAAAATCAATTAAAAACTAATGTGCTTTGAAAGAAATTAACTTTGTAAGCAAAATAATGTGTGAAATACACATTTACTCACCCTACATTCATCGTAGGACTAACACTATTTTTTAGCACGATTTTCGCCGATTCACGATATGAATAGTGTAATAAATCATTAAATATATTCGATCCTCATATGTACACATATTTATAATATAAAAAAATCGAGGTACACGTGGTTCATATCGCAAATTGACAAAAATCGTTCTAAAAAGTAGTGTTAGTCCTACAATGAATGTAGGGTGAGTAAATATGTATTTCACACATTATTTTTCTTACCATTTCGACACATTATTTAAATATTAATATTTATTACAATGTGTTGTGTAACAATAACACACTCAGCTAGAACTTTGGAGCTGTACATTCAATTTTAGCTCCAGGATGATATATTGGGTTGTCGGAAAAGTCATGACATATTTTAGCCATGTTTTGCAAAGGTCATTTATTGATAAAAAGAACAAAGATCAATCAATGATATAATGCCCGTTTTGTTTGATAACCTTTTGCCATCTTTCGGTGAGCAGCAGAATGCCTTGTTCATAGAAGGACCTGTCTTTAGTGGCGAAAAACTGTACAAGGTGCTGATTTACAGCCTCATCTGAATTGAACGTTATACCACGCAAGGACTGTTGAAGAGAGCGAAACAAGTGGAAGTCTGACGGCAAAAGGTCAGGCAAGTATGCTGGGTGAGGCAACACATCCCACCCAAGCTCCAATAATTTTTGGCGGGTGATCAAACATGTGTGTGGTCTCGCGTTGTCGTGATGGAACACAACACCTTTACGATGAACGAGCTCTGGACGTTTCTGGATGATGGATTCGTTCAAACTGTCCAATTGCAGTACACAATCCACTTTTCGTCACCAGTTACCAGTCGCTTCAAAAAAAGATCGTTTTCCTGACGTTTAATGAGCATATCGCAGACGTTTATACACGCCGTCAATTGAGCTTCTTTGAGTTCATGAGTTACCCACACATCGAGCTTGCTTACGTATCCCAGCTTCTTCAGGTGGTCGTGAACGCTTGAATGATGGATGTGCAATGTGCCTGCAATCTCTCGTGTCATGTAACGTGGGTTTGACTCGATCAATACCTTGATTTGGTAGTCATCAACCTCGGTTGGCCTCCCGGACCGAGGAGCATCGTTGAGGTCAAAATCACCAGCACGGAATTTTGCGAACCACCGCTTGCACTGATGTTCTTGTAGAGCATTATCACCGTACACTTTACGCAAATTTTCACAAGCTTGACGCGCGTTCTTCCCTTTATGGAAGTAAAATAAGGCGAAAATGCACAGTTTGGTCTTCCATCTTCAAGTTGATGTCAAATCAATTAAATCGCTCACTATTCCTTTTAGACTGCAGCTAGAACTGGCACCTGTCGAATGCCATAGCAATAATAGAGCTGTGCATGCCTCTAGTACTTCCAAAATCGCCCAACCACCATTGGGTGCCAAAATACGTCATGACTTTTCCGACAACCCAATAATTGTCAAGTTTTCTGCGAGAAGCTTAAATTAAGTAGTGGAGCTGTACATTCTACTACTTAATATAAGCTTGCAAAAATTTGGAGAAAATTTATCTCCTGAAATGCAAGACTGATAAAATCATTGGTTTCAACAAAGAAATATCATCAACTGACATCACTATTATGAGCTTCTCTCAGAAAACTTGACAATTATATCACCCTGGAGCTGAAATTGAATGTACAGCTCCAAAGTTTTGGCTGAGTGTGTTATTGTTACACGACACATTGTAGTCACAAAACACCAATCCTGGGTGATTTAACAGTTACATATTTATGCACTACTTGAAAGTTTGAGTTCAATTCCTGCCACACCATGGCACCATTTTCAAGTTTTCTGCAAAGTTGGCCACATGAAAGGCACCTTTTTAACAATAGCACTTCTAATACTAAAAATAATGGGCACAAGAACAATTGTAATAATTTGCAAGGGGAAAGACATATATGCCATTTTCTGTTAAAAAAATAGATAATTATGTTTTTATGCACAATTTTTGATCAAAAATCATAAGGTGTACACAATCATTTTTGCCAAGCACCTTCCAAATATAAAAGTCCATCATTATAAAACAGAATGAGGGACATGACAATATTAATAACTGAATGACTGTCATTCAGTTTAGTTTCGTAGCAACATGTACATTTGAATTCAGGTGAATAGTAATATTATGCAAAAAATGGGTCAGTCACGTGTTACACGAGTCACTGGATGTTTACTTTGATTAGACAGAAAACTCCCTTATTCCTCGCCGCTAGCTAAACAGGCTTGTCGTGGGCTCATCTTGTGGCTTTCCAGCGCATAAGGGTCCCCTTTTCCGTGATCTTGATGGGGAGAAAAGCATAGAAATCTTAAGTGCTGAAATGACGTTTTTGTTGTTGTCACTCTAACCCCTCCCCAGCTTCCGCAGTTGAGTGAAGGTCACAGCATAGTAGTGAGGTGCCATTGTTCAAGTAGGAAGGCCATTTAGTGAAGATAGTGAATTTTGTGGTTGTGTATTGCGACTGTAGTTTTTTTAACTTCTGTTTTTAAATGTGTACCGAAATATAAAGTAAATACTGTATAACTTTGGATGGTATGATGAGTGGGATAAAAAGAAAAGCATTACCACAATTAGTGATAAATTAAAAAATTTAAAAACTTAAGATGAAAACTCTAAATTAAAAAATCAAAAACAAATTGCGGAGGATCTGGATATTCTTAGTTCAACGCTACGGACAATTTTTAAAAATAGGAAGGAGATAGAAGAGAAGGCTGTGCAAGGGGGTATCGAAATAAAGACCAAAAAGTTCAAAGAATTGGAAAACGTTTTACTACAATGGTTCCACCAAGCTCGTAGCTTAAATTTGCCAGGTAATACAGTTTTGTGACTACACTAAATGGTGGTGTTGTTTTTCTGGTGTATTTTTTTATACCATTATTTTTGGTGTTCTCCAACAGTTTCGTGAATATGCAGTCGACATGTACAAAGGTACGTAGCGTAGGTTTTATTTATTTTCTATTTCCGGCTAAGATGCTTTCCCATTTAAGACGCTAATTTGGGTCAGTTTCTTGAAAATCATATTAAGCGGATTTCACTGTTTAAGGAAAAACAAAGATTAAAAACTACCAGTTTGTACCTTTCACTTTCATAGGAACAAGACAGTTTTAAAGTATGAACAAATACCAAAGAGAACATGCATTGTACTACCGAATATATTTGAATCAGGAGCAGATCCAGAAGCTTACCACCATCTTGGGGAATGCAAAAAAAAAAAAAAAAAAAAGATGGATACAAAGACTTTGTGGATGGGTCTCTCTCTCTCTCTCTCTCTCTCTCTCTCTCTCTCTCTCTCTCACACACACACAGGCAGAGATCCCCTCCCTGGTATTGCATGTTTTTTTTAAACTTTCCCATAAAAAAATTGTGCAAAATTTTTTAATCAGGAAGTGGGAAGAACAACTGAAAAATCACCTCTATTTTCCTGGTGTTCAATTGCCTGCGTTTCGTGAGAAAAAGAGCTCCATGCGTTTTAAAAATCAAATCTGGACAGAATCTTTCAAAACAAATTTGAATCCTTCTATTCAGGTAGCTTAATTTAATAGAAAAAATTCCAGCTTGAATCATCGAATTATTCCTAAGCAATATGACTGGTAATTCCTCTCTAAAATATTTGTTTATTCTTTTGCAATGCATGATTAACGCTTCTTTTGAAAGGAACTTCTATTTACTTTACTTCCTCAAGTCATTCTTACGCCGTTCATTGGCTTACTGCAGATTTTCTTTCAGACATTTGCGGAAATATTAAACAAAGCACACTCTCTGCTTTTCATGATCGGCCAAAATCTCTTTTTCCTTTCCGCTCTCAGCTTCCTCTGTTTCTGAAACTAGTCAGTCTCTCTCTCTCTCTCTCTCTCTCTCTCTCTCTCTCTCTCTCTCTCTCTCTCTCTGAAGCTAGAACAGAACATTTATTAATCTCCAAATTCACAGCAAATTTTAATTATTATAAAAACTTTTACAAAAATCTGTATTCATTGACCAGGTGAACGAGTTTGTATAATTGGGAGGCACGTTTGACAGAGCGAACAGATTAGATGGCAAAATTAGTAAGCGAGTGAATTCTTCTCTGAAAGTCATAGCTGCTTTCGGAGGATTTGTACAGGACCAGTGGCGTAGCCTGAAATTTCTTGGCGGGAGGAAGGGCATGGATTTAGTTCACTGGAAAATGCCTCATATATATCACTTTAAATTCATTCTCGATCCACCCTCAAGGGGGTGGGGAAAGTCTGGACCGAGGAGCACCCCCTTGGCTAAGCCTCTGCACAGGAATGATGAGTTCTCAAGAAAGTCCATGATGGCTGTGTATGAAAGTGAAATTGTTCTTACTCTGGCGTATGGCAGTGAAACCTGGGTACTGCAGAAGAGACAAAGGAGTCGTTTGTGTGCTGGAGAGGTGTGTTACTTACTGGGAATTTGTGGTAAGACATGCTCTGTTCATGTGTTGCAGATGTGTAATGTGAGGCAAAACGTTGTCAGTACGGTGGAGACTAATATTCTTAGGTGGTTTGGCCATGTTGAAACAATGAGTGATTAGGTGCTCACTAAGAGAATTTTTTCAGTCCAAGTGGCAGTAAAGAAAGTTAGAGGAAGGCCAAGGAAATCATGAGAGGACCAGATTCGTGAATGTCTGCACGAGAAAAAGATAATGAGTATGAAATACAAAAGGTCTTGTGTGTGGCATGTGATAGATGTTAATGAAGCCCGAACTGTGTGCCAAGATCGCTATAAATGGAGATGTTTGATACAGCAGCAGTAAGTTCTTTCTGTGAGGAGCTAACCTCTGAATATCAGAGAACAGCTTAGTGGTATGTATGTATGTATTTATGTATGTAATTGAATATTTCCTATACAAATATTTTAAAATAACTTGATGCCTACAGGTGTAAAAAGAAAAAAAAAGAAGAGGTCAGAATTCCCAATCAGATAAAAAAAGCAACATATATGCCAAATACTACATCTCATTTGCAATGAAATAATAAATGAGCCACCCGAGATGATTTTACAACACTGTAAAACTTGGTTTACACCATGTCAAAAATTTCTGATGTTATTTTTGTTAGTTTCTTGCTTGTGCCCTCCAACATACATATAACTGAAATTACTGTATATACATACATGAATGAGCACTACAGAATTTAAAGAAATGTCTAGAATGACCAGTGACTGATCGTAAATCTTGCTGTGAGGATTTTTTTTTCCTTGCAGATCATAGTACTAAAACTTATTATTAATGTTTTTATTTAATATATACAGGGTGCATAGCAATGTCCCTTTAGCCTGGAATAACTTGCGAACGAAGAGAGCTACAGTTATGCAAATGAGATAACGATATAGTAAAGCGACTACGCCCGATCGAATGCAACCAATAACAGCGCCCCTAGTGGTGAAATGCGGAAGTTAGCCATTGCAAATCGAAAAGAGATAGAGCAAAATTTCCAACTACAAAGTTGTAGAGCATCAATTAATTAGTACAAAACGACATTTGTTTCACACAGATAAGATCATTGTCACCTGAATACCCTACAATGTCCAAAATCAATGTGCAATGATTCGAATCGGCATATTCACATTTTGCAAATGCAGCCGAATGCAAATGCAGATTGTGACGTTGTACCGTACCTACGATATAAAAACCAGTAGCAGGATGTACCCTGATCAGAAGTTTAGGTCTACGTACGCTGTGTGAGAATGGCGAGCTTGGATTTCTGGGGTTACGTAAACAATCGGGTGTATGCAACAGCGTCTACAAGTCTGCTGGATCTACGTCGTCGTGTTGCAGATGCTTGCAATAGTGTGACACCTTCCATGCTGAGGAATGTGCATGCAGAGGTACTTTCACGAATACAAATGTGTATCGTGGGCAATAGCGAACTCTTCGAACATACTAGACATTAACTTTTTATCACTGTGCGCCAGTTTGCCTTTTTGTTTTTGTTTCGTCTGACGTCATCAAACTGTATTGACATAAGTATGCATTTATGCAATAAATTGTGTGTATTTGCTCATACCTATGCCTGTTTTCTTCAAACGTTCACACAAAAGGTCGCACATCGATTTTGGACATTTTAGGGTATTCAGGCGACAATTTATCTTATTGGTGTGAAACAAATGTCGTTTTGTACTAATTAATTGATGCTCTACAACTTTGTAATTGGAAATTTGCTCTATCTCTTTTCATTTTAAGATTTGCAATGGCTAACTTCCGCATTTCGCCACTAGAGGCTCTGCTATCGGTTGCATTCGATCAGGCATAGTCGCTTTACTATACCGTTATCTCACTTGCATAACTGTACCTCTATCCGTTCGCTAGTTATTCCAGGCTAAAGGGACTTTCCTATGCATCCTGTATACATATACAGGATTCTTCCCTTTCTTTAACAAGTATCTCATTCAACGTAAACACCCCATTGCAAAAACAGCTTTGTTGCAGCAGTTTACAATGATTCACTTTGTTTGTTGTTGTTGTTTTGTTTTTTCAACAGTGCAACATGTTTCAGGGAATTAGTACTGCAGCTGGGCATATTAGCAGTTGTCCCATCTAAGTGATTTAGACTTGAACATACACCGATAAGCCATTTCATTACGACCACCCCAGCCTAAAAAAATTATCGTGCCTAGAGACCGAACAGTGGCACAGGTGAAGTTCACAGAGCAGTATATACACCGATGAGCCATTACATTCTGATCACCTACCTAAAAAGCTGTAGGACCCCCTTTAGCCCGCAAAACAGCGGCCACTCGGTGAGGCACTGATGCGATGAGGAGGCGATAGGTATCCTGGGGTACCTGGTACCATAATGTCAACAGCAGGTCCTTCAGTTCCCCTACATTTCAGGTTGGTGGTGATTTAGCGCAAACCCACTTTTCCAAGTCGAACCACAAATGTTTGATTGGGTTCATGTCAGGTGAATTTGGAGGCCAGGGCATTAACAGAAAGTCACCAACATATTCCTCGGACCACTCCTTGACGATTCTGGCAGTGTGGCATGATGTATTATCCTGTTGGTAATGGCCATCACCAGCAAGGAACACAGTTGCCATGAATGGGTTAACTTGGTCCGCAACAATGTTCAGATACCTGACAGCTGTCAGGGATTGTGCTATTGGGATAATGGGGCCTAAAGTGTCCCAAGAAAACATCACCCACAGCATAACATCGCCACCACCAGCCTGTTTCCATTCAACAGTGCATCCAGGTGCCATAGCCGCTGTTGGTAATCGGTGTATCCACGCTCGGCCGTCTACATGATACACCAGGAATATTGATTCGTCAGACCAGGCTACTTTCTTCCAATCATCCACGGTCCAAACTTAATGATCTTGGGCCCATTTCATGCGTTGTTGGCGAGGATGTGCGGTGAGCATGGGGACCCGGCTGTGTCTTCGGCTATGCAGGTCCATGTGTAGAAGACTGCGATGAACTGTGCGCTGTAACACATTGTCCTGATCACCAGTGTTGTAGCTGCAGGTGATTTGTCGCACTGTGGCCCTGCGGTCGCTGTGAACAATGCGCAACAGTCTCCCCTCTGGCATCGATGAGCTGCGGATGACACAAGGATGGACAACAGTTCATCATTTGGCCATCTGTGCACCAGTTTTGATATGTACTCACTACAGTGGCATGTGAGCAACTCACTGTTTCCAAGATTGTAGTTCCGAGGCGCTGTGGCATCACAATTTGTGCTTTATCAAGCTCCGATAAATCAACAGCTTTTTCTATTCTGACTCCGAACACTCTACTAACCAAAAGCAGGTACTCAGGTTGTATATATACTGTTCTGTGAACTTCAACTGCACTACCGTTCGGTCTCCAGGCATGCTCATTTCTCTAGGTTGGGGGGTGGTCATAATGTGATGGCTCATCAGTGAATACAACCCGTAAACCGGCTTTCGGTTAGCAGAGTGTTTGGAGTCAGAATGGGAAAAGCTGCCAATTTATGAGAGTTTGATAAAGGACAAATTGTGATGGCATGGTGCCTCGGAACTCAGATCCCAGAAATGGCACGGTTGGTAGATTGTTCACGTGCCGCTGTAGTGAGTATGTATCAAAAGTGTTGAACAGATGGGCCAAACAATGAACAGTCGTGCCTTTGTATGTCGTCCGCAGCTCGTTGATGCCAGGGGGAGCGGAGACTGTCACACATTTTTCACAGTGACCACAGGGCCACAGTGTGAAAAACCACCAGCAGCTACAACAGTGGTAATCATGGCGATGTGTCACAGCACACAGTTCATCGCAGCCTTCTGTGCATGGGCCTGTGTAGCCAAAGACTAAACCGGGTTTGCATGCTCACTGCACATCATTGCCAGCAATGCACGAAATTAGGCAAAGATCATTGAGATTGGACTGTGGTCGATTGGAAAAAAGTGGCCAGGTCTGACGAATCAAGATTCCTGCTGCATTACGTAGACAGCCGATCATGGATACGCCGATTACCAAAGGAGGCTATGGCACTTGGATGCACTGTCGGGCAGAAACAGGGCAATGGTGGAGGTGTTATGCTGTGGGCGATGTTTTCTTGGGACACTTTGGGACCCTTTTCCCAATAGCACAATCTCTGACAGCTGTCAGGTATCTGATCATCGTTGTGGACCAAGTTCACCCATTCATGGCAACTGTGCTCCCTGCTGGTGATGGCCATTACCAACAGGATAATGCGCCACGCCACACTGCCAGAAACATCAAGGAATGGTTCGAGGAACATGCTGGTGACTTTCTGTTATGCCCTGGTCTCTAAATTCACCTGCCATTAACACAATCGAACATTTGTGGTTCGACTTGGAAAAGTGGGTTCGCACTAAATCACCAGTGCCCTTAAATGTAAGGGAACTGGAGGACCTGATGTTGACATTATGGTACCAAATAACCCAGAATACTTATCACCAGCTCATCAAATCAATGGCTCGCTGAGTGGCCGCTGTTTTGCAGGCTAAAAGGGGTCCTACAGCTTAATTAGGTAGGTGGTCATGATGTAAAGATGGTGATTCATACAATATGTATCAGGATAGCATGCCCAAAGGACATATAAGAATGTTGTCTGTGTACGATAATTATTTAACTTTACCACCATGCTCCAACTGCAAATAAAAAATTATTTCCTTTACAATTTAAAAAACATATGGGCAAGATCTTTCGGGATTGCACTGATCCCATCATCAGGCTGAGTGCCAGTCAAAACGAGTCCATCAGAAGTTTTATGATTTATATAATGTTCACTTACGTGACAAAGATGCGTAGGTGTTGCCAACAGTCACAAGATAAATATGAGAGATAAATAAGTATACAATATGTATATATTTTAAGTATGCAGTAAGAAAGGTAAGTATTGTTAGTTTTCTTATACACATTCAGCCAAATAGCACCTCCAATTTTCTAACACTGAATTAATCATCGGGCACTGGGTACAAATTTGCAATCAACCATCTCCATGGAGTTGGAATGTAAGTGGGAAGACAGTCATTACAGCATAACTGGTTGTACCTAGAAATAAAAACACTTTCGGTGAATAACAAGGAACATTAGTTGGATGCAGTGGCAATGACAGTAGCATTCTCCCAGTCTGGTGTGTAACCCTCTTCAGTCACAGTTCTGACCAAAGCTATGATATTTGTACCTGTCCTTATGGAGTATTGATGTTCTTTTATTCTGACCCCCAGAGATCTTAAAGTGGACCCTATATAGATCCTCGGTGGATCAAGTGGGAAGATTCGGAACCAATGTAATCCGACTGACCCCATGTCTTTGAAGTATGGGGACAGAGTCTTTGTCCTTCCGAACAAATGCAAAAATGTTCGCAGTCTTCACACCAAAGTTCAAGTGGTTATTTTTACATGCATTCTACAGTAGAGTAATAATTGCAGGAAAGTTATCCATTGAACCCACAAATTTTGAGAAAGGTCTTGTACACCTGAAACTTGAACTAACGGAATTATGTTGTTCATGAACCAGTCTTGTGAAAATGACATGTGGGTATCCATAAGAAGTGCACATATTTGAAATTGTCTTTAGTTCAGTCTGCCGTAGTTCCACTGTAGCAGAGTGGGTGAAAGCTCTTTTTATAAGAAACCTCAAGGAGGATAATTTGTAGCTAGTCGGATGTGCAGAGGTGTAAGGTATAAGTGTGGGAACAGAATTAAGTTTACCATAAACAGAATATGTGAGACCTGAGTTGGAGGAGTGAGTCATGTGAAAGAAGTAAATCAAGAAAAGGAAGGGTTCCCTGCTCCTCAATTTAAAGGGTAAACTTGATAGTATGGTATTCGAATGATAAGGTTTCAGTGAGGACAACTAGTTGTTCCACTGAATATGTCCAATAAACCCAGTTCCTGTTACTCAACCACTTCCAGGTTCTGCCACGGTTGAGGCAATTATTTCTGCATTACCTGTGCCAGAACAAGAACCTACTTGATATACAGTATCAAAAATCACTTCTTCAGTTTTGCCATCGAAAGGGACTAAAACAGATCAACTTTTGCAATATGAAAGAACACAATTACTGGCTCTTGCAAAGAACCCATCTATCTCTATTATTGCTACTGACTAATCTCAGCAGGTCATTTTGCTTGACAAAAGTGATTATGTTGTGAAAATGACTCCAGCAATAAACCAAATTCCTCATAAAATAATCAATTATGACTCAACTGCTGCAACACTTGTTTCCATGGGAAAGCTTTGAAACAGAGGCTATCTACCTGAATGCATTTCATCTCAAATGAATCCTCCACCTGGTCCCAGAGTGCCAACAGCTTTTGGGAAATTGAAAATTCACAAACCTGATCACCCAATCCGTATTCTGGTATCGGGGGCAACCAACGTCACAAGGAATCTCGAAAAATCTTTGGCTACCTTTCTCACCCCTTATGCTGGCTCTTCAGATATTTCTGTCAGAAGCTCAATTCAGGCCTTAAACAAAATTAGAACCTTCAATAATCACTGTCACCCCTTCATTATGGCTTCCCTGGATGTGGTTTCCCTGTTCCCCAATGTAACCCTTGATATTGTGCATTCCATTTTTGAAGAACACCTCCATTCTTTCAGCTCTTGAAATACAGGTAATCCTATCGGCTCTTAAGCTAATTGCTAGTCATACCTATTTTTGATTCAATGACATCGTCTACCAACAAAAGGCAGGAATCCCGATGGGGTCCCCATTATCACCGGTACTTGCAGAATTTCTGCTTCAGTCTTTGGAAAACAAAGTCCTCTCCAAATTTCCTTTAAAACCAGCCTTATTTATTTGTTATGTGGATGATATTTTAGTTTATTGGACATATCCAGTGGAACAACTAGTTGTCCTCACTGAAACCTTATCATCCCCATACCCTACTATCAAGTTTACCTTTGAAATTGAGGAGCAGGGAACCCTTCCTTTTCTTGATTTACTTCTTTCACATGACTCCTCCAACTCAAGTCTCACATATTCTGTTTATCGTAAACCTACATCTGTCTCCACACTTATACCTTGCACCTATGCACATCCGACTAGCTACAAATTATCCTTCTTGAGGTTTCTTATAAAAAGAGCTTTCACCCACTCTGCTACAGTGGGACTACAGCAGACTGAACTAAAGACAATTTCAAACATGCCCACTTCTTATGGATATTCACATGTCATTTTCACAAGACTGGTTCATAAACAACATAATTCCCTTTGTACAAGTTTAAGGTGTACAAGACCTTTCCCAACATTTGTGGGTTCAATGGATAACTTTCCTGCAATTATTACTCTACTGTGGAATGCATGTAAAAAGAACCACTTGAACTTTGGTGTAAAGACTGCGAACCTTTTTTATATTTGTTTGGAAGGACAAAGACTCTGTCCCCATACTTCAAAGACATGAGGTCTATCTGATTACATTGGTTCCGAATCTCCTCACTGACCCACCGAGGATCTATGTAGGGTCCACTTTAAGATCATCGGGGGTCAGAATAAAAGAACATCAATACTCCATAAGGGCAGGTACAAATATCACAACTTTGGTCAGAACTGTGACGGAGGAGGGTTATACACCAGACTGGGAGAATGCTACTATCCTTGCCACTGCATCTAACAAACGTTCCTTGTAATTCACCGAAAGTGTCTTTATCTCTAGCTACAACCAGTTATGTTGTAATAACGATCTTCCCACTTACATTCCAACCCCATGGAGATTGTTGATTGCAAATTTGTACCCAGCACAGAGATGCCAACCTGTTTCAGATATTTTCAGTAGTACTCGTACAAATTTTCAGTAGTTTTGGCCATTTTTCAGTAGTCATACCGAAAAGAATAATTTTAACCGAGAAAAACAACTCATTTCATTTAATTAGCATTTTTTTACTTACTTATTCATTTATATGCATGAAAATCTGTATCAAAATATTCCAAATTTTTCACATGGAAAATAATATACACCATGACTGATACATTTTTTACACAACAAAAATTTATTAAACAGCTTTCTTTAGTGATTTTGCTGTACAGTGTTTTGCAGATTTGAGTTCCTCAGCAGAAAATCGTTTTTCATAACACACTTGCCCAGAGGAGAACATATCCATTTTTGCAATAAGAAGTGCTTCTACAGTTTCTAAACCAACCCATATTAGGTTGGAAAGAGGCTTGATTTTTCGCACTAAACTAAAATCTCTCTTACTCACAGCATTCGAGTGTGGAACTACAAGTATTGCAAACATTACTTTCGAGAGAATAGTGTACTTAACCGCTCCATTACAGCCTCTTAATTTTGAGATTTCTGACCAAGTGACATCTATTCTATCTGTTACTGCTATGGTCTCTAATTTGTCAGCTTGATAACAAGGAATTTCGCTTCCAGTATTTCAAGTTCATTTTCAGTTATTATAAATGGAAGGCGTTTGACTATGTGTAATACAGAAGTAAATGATGTTATCGCTCTAAGTGAAGGATCTACTACTTCTGCATGTTTTAAGAATTCATCATAGATCAGTATCTTTTCTTGAATATAAGAACATTCTTCAATGAGAAATTTTCCGACAGATGTATAAAACTTAGAAAGACAGATGTATAGAACTTAGAAAGTTAATTTTCATTTAAAATGATTTCGCTTTAATACATTCTTGTTTTTTACTCGAATTATCAGTTGTGTCCTTTCTGATTTTTCTTTTTTGAAAAACTGTTATTTGAAAAATTAAGCTCAACATCGCCATCAGCTACAACAGTAGGCTTCACAAACCCCTTGGATGCCATGACAATTTTATCCATCATGCTGAAAGAACTTTCAGTTTGAGGACCATGAATGCATAATGGCTTTCACTATTTTAGATAAAAGGTAGTGTAACTTGGAGAATATGAATGCTTTTGAATATCATGCATCAATTCTTAAAAAATGTCAGCTTCGTCACTTTCATTTTCGGACTCTCCCCCCTTTATCAAGCTGAAATGTAAACCTTTTTTGGGGGAATATGTAAGAACGCAGGATACACGTTTGGAACATCGTTGGGGAAAAAAATTACAGTTACGGGAGCAACCTTTGCAACACCCGATTTCCGTTTTTGCACATTTCTCTTCCATATTCCAGGTGAAATACAAATATTTACGAAATAAAATGAAATTTAACAACAATACTAGGCAGAGGAAACATCGCGTGAAAAATAAAATTACGATTACAGGAGAAATCTTCACTGTTTCCAAAAGTTTTGAAAGACGAAATTTCCGTTTCGAAAGTTTCAGGCGGAAAGCACCCTTCACCACTACCAATTGCCCCAAAGTTTTTGTTCAGTTATGCATCGATATCGAGGATAACCCAAATTACGACGATAAAGCAGAAATTCCTCGAAGGCGAAGATTACACTGGAATTTTTGCGCCGTCGAATGTCCATTTTCAAAGTGAAATACAAAAGATTTATGGAATAAAATTATGTATAACAACAATACTGGACAGAGGCAACATCGCAGGAAAACGAAATGACGATTACAGAAGAAATCTTTATTTCATTCACTTCCGTTTTTGAAAGGCGAAATGCTGTCCCGATGCTTATTTTTACGCGTTGTTAAAATTCTTCGATGTGTAGTTTTACACGTTTCTCGATGTGTGTTTTTCGCGTTGTGTATTTTACGCACTTCTCGATGCATTTTTTACGTGTTGTTGCGTACTTTCCGCACTTCATGACGTCTATTTCTACGCATCGCGAAAAATTCACGATGCATATTTTTACGCATTGGCATAGATGCCAACCTCTAAAAGTAAATTTCAGTAATCAACATGTTCATTTTTCAGTAATTTTCAGTAACAATTTTTTTTTTCAGTAATTTTCAGTAATCCAGTCTACAGCGGCAAATTCGGGTATTTAACACTGCAACAAATTTTAATCTGTCAGAACTATTAACAAAATAATAATAATAATAATAATAATAATAATAATAATAATAATAATACAATAAAAATAATTTGCTAGTGGGAAAATTTAAAATACTGTCTACCAGAAAAATATAATAAATTACCTCCAGACATGAAGAAAAATTATTCCTTAGAATGTTGGCCAAATTATTATGATAAACTGGCTGTAGTTGCCATTTTGGCCTTCCTTAGTTCAATTTGTGAAAACTTCTTCTGATAGCATAGTTCACTGTGTGCAATGCTGTTTATTTTTTCTACTAATAAAGAAGACAGCACATGAGTACTTAAATTAGGTCTGAATTCATTCATGTTTTTTTTCACAATACAGAAAATTCTTTCTGTACTTGCATTGCTATGAGGGACTATTAAAATTATTTTCATAATTTTGCTTAATGATTCATACTTCAACTGGCCACTTTCATTTTTCATTAAAGAAATTCTCAGAAATTCATCATTAAGTGGAAATTTTCTTAAAATGTAATTGCAGCCTGCCTTGTAAAATTCCCTTACTTCAGAATAAAAAGTAGCCACTGTGTCTTCACTCAGATCTGCAGTTGTGCCTATATAAGATCTCGCTTTTGACCCAATTACGAGATCACAGTTTTCTTTTGATTTCTCCTTCTTCCAAAATTTCCATCTGCAAGAGATGTTGCTGTCACATCAAATGCTGGTGGCTTGATAAATCGTACAAGCAATTCAGATAACAGACTATGAAGTTTTCTTTTTAATACATGCACAAGCGGAGCTTCCTGCTACAAGGACACGTTAACAGATGTAAACAAAGGAAGAGTAGCAGATAAAAAAAGACAAAGTTTAGATGAAGGATTTCCAATCATACTTGCAAGGTTCTTATACTGTGAATTAGCTTCTTCATTGTCACTGAAATAATGTTCTAGAGCCTCCCACTGTTCTAAAATTCTGTCAATGGATTCCAAAAGTGATAACCAGCGAGTATTGACATGCTTTGGAATTTTGCGTGGTTTAGTACCACAAACAGCTTGACTCAGTTTTAGATTGTGTTTCCTCTTTGAACTTTTCTCCAAAAAAAGTACAACTGTATCAGAAACTGCTCAACATTAAATCCTTTCAGTTGAGTAGCAGATTTCTGCGCAGCTAAATTTACTAAATGGCATGAACATCGCTGCACTATGATTGCAGGCTGAACCTTCTTTATGTGAGAAACACCTTTTACTTGACCTATCATAGTGTTAGCATTGTCACAGGAAAATGACACACAGTTGCTCCATGAGATATTTTTTTAACAAACTCGTTGTTCAAAACGTTGAATATTCCTTCACCTGTATTATTACTTGATTCAACCAATGATAACAAAACAGTTGAACTTTTCCCTATTTTTTCGTCAAAATATGTTATTGTAATGGGATACAGTTTATTTGTTTATTCTTGAGCATCATTACTTCCGCCCGTAGATAGAGTAAAAGGATTTTTTTTAACTTCAGATACGATGCCACTTGTAGAAATACTGGCCTTGTGCTGAATTAGTGCAGTAGCCTTGGTTCTACCACACGAATATTTTTTTGCGATCGCTGAATTGGGAAACATGGCTTGAAATAACGGTTTTTCAAGCCTTCAGTTTGGGGAAATTTATCCAACATTTTCAAGCTGAATTGACTTCAGTTTTCGGAAATTTATCCAACATTTTCAAGCTGAAATACAAATATTTATGGAATAAAATTATATCTAACAATACTGGGTAGAGGAGACATCGCGAGAAAAAAAATTACGATTACCAGAGAAATCTTACCTCCGTCTACTTTCAGTTTTCGAAGGATGAAATTCCGTCCTCCGACGGACGACGGAGAAAACGATCCCCCCCCCCGTCGCCACCAATCCTCCCAAAATTTAAGTTCAGTTATGCATCAATTTCGTACATGGTCCAAATGATAACAAAAAAAAAAGGAGGAATTCCTCGAATCAGCGTGAGAATCTCGTCGCCGAAGATTACGGGGAAATTTTCGGGCGGCCTAACTTCCGTTTTCGGAAATCGTTGCTTACAATTTCAAGCTGAAATTATGCAATGAAATTTCATTTAACAATATTGAACAGAAGCAACATCGCAAGAGAAAAAAATACGATTACGGGAAAAATCTGCACTTCGTTTAACTTCCGTTTCCAAACGTTTAAAAAGACAAAACGTCTCCAGACGGAATACGATATCGAAAATTTCTTCACTTTATCCCGAACTAATATCCCGAAAATTTCTTCACTTTTGCATCGATTTCGAAAATGACAAAAAAAAAAAAAAAAAAAAACATAAAAACGGAGGGGACTCTGCGAATCTGCGGAAGAATCTCACGTACGAATTAACCGCTGAATCGATTTCGAATGCCGTAACATAACGCTAAAATATCGATGACCTGTAAATTTTAACTTTTGGCCCAAAATTGGCACAGATTTCGTCGAAATGGCGATTTTTTTAGCAGAATGGCGCACAAACAATGTTTTGGCGCGGGCTGCCGCAAATGGCGCAGGTCTGGCAGCCCTGAATGTAGCATTTAATTTTTTCCCCCCAGAAAAACTTGAACAAACAAAAATTTTTAAGTTGATGAAAATTTGCTTTCTATCTCAAAAAATTAAATCAAATGGGGATTTTCCGTAATTTCAGCGGTGTTTCCGTACTTCCGTAACAGCAACCAAAAATCCGTAAAATTACGGAAAATCCGTACTAGTTGGCATCTATGCATTGGTAACATTTCGATGCGTACTAGACGCGTAATTACGCATTTTGGCGAACTCTGCAACGCAAGAAAAAAACTTCAAAATATTAATTACTGACATGAATGGTTGACGCACGATTTTAAAAAAACCCTCCGATGCCAGGCAATGACACTCACGTTCTGCACCAAACGATTTTCAACAGCTTGTCGCTGCACTGCGAAAGAGCTTCAGGCTGAACTCCGCCCACGTCCACCAAAGCAAGCTACAATGTTACATGCTGGGGAGGAAGGGTTTTCACTTAGAATGACTCAGCGCAAGGCCACACTCGTCGAGTGCCGGCTGCTAGCACTAAGATCCGAGCAGCTCTGAGAGGCAGAACTGGAGGCAGCATTGCAAGCAAAACGAATGACGGATCGTCAAGTGGCCACCGTTGCGTTGGGAAGGGGAACAAGCAAAATAAAAATTAATAACTTCCGTTAATTTTCCGTAGAAAAATCACTGTTTTCCGTATTCCGTAGCACAAGAGCTTTTTCCGTAGGAACTACGAAGATTCCGTAGTTGTTGGCATCTCTGCCAGAACCCGATGATTAATTCAGTGTAAGAAAATGGGGTGGCACTATTTGGCCGAATGTACATGAAAAAACTAATGATACTTACCTTTATTAATGTATACTTAAAATATATATATTAATATATTGTATACTTATTTATTTATTTCTCATATTTATCTTGTGACTGTTGGCAACACCAAAGCATCTTCGTCACGTGAGTGAACATTATATAAATCATAAAACTTCTAACGGACTCTTTTCGACTGGCACTTGGCCTGATGATGGAATCAGTGTGATCCCGAAAGATCTTGCCCGTATGTGTTTTAAATTGTAAATAAAATAATTTTTTAAGTGCAATTGGAGCATGGTGGTAAAGTAAAATAATTATCGTACACAGACAGCATTCTTATATATGTCCTTTGGACATGTTATCCTGATGTAATGGCTCATCGGTGTAGTGTTCTAAAGCAGAGGAAAAGGATTCGTGCATTTGGGGATGAGGAACAGGTGCACAAGGACAATGGAATGGATCCCACTCCAGTGTCCTGACCTTTGACCCTATTTCGCCCATTTTCAATAGGGTTTTGTCCCCAGTGGCTCCCTGCGACATACTAAAATTTCATCGAAATCGAACTATTTTTACGCAAGTTATGACGCATAAGGGCAATGGAACAAATCCCGCTCTTATGTCCTGCCTGACCTTTGACCCCATTTCGCCCATTTTCAATAGGGTTCGTGCCCAGGTGGTTCCCTACCACATAGTAAAATTTCATCGAAATTGAACCATATTTACGCATGTTATGACGCATAAAGGCAATGAAATGGATTCCACTTTTATGCCCTGACCTTTGACCCCATTTTGCCCATTTTCAATAGGGTTCGTCTCCAGGTGGTTCCTTACCAAATACTAAAATTTCATCGAAATCGAACCATTTTTACGCAAGTTATGACGCATAAGGGCAATGGAATAAATACCGCTTTTATGCCCTGCCTGACCTTTGACCCCATTCGCCCATTCTCAATAGGGTTCGTGCCCAGTGGTTCCGTACCGCTACTAAAATTTCATCGAAATCGAACCATATTTACGCATGTTATGACGCATAAAGGCAATGAAATGGATCCCGCTTTTATGTCCTGACCTTTGACCCCATTCCACCCATTTTCAATAGGTTTCGTTCCCAGGTGGTTCCTTACCACATACCAAAATTTCATCGAAATCGAACCGTTTTTACGCAAGTTATGACGAATAAGGGCAATGGAATAAATCCCGCTTTTATGCCCTGCCTGACCTTTGACCCCAATTTGCCAATTTTCAATAGGGTTCGTTCCCTGGTGGTCCCCTACCACATACTAAAATTTCATCAAAATTAAACCATATTTACGCAAGTTATGACGCATTAGGGCAATTGAATGGATCCTGCTCTTATGGCCTGACCTTTGACCCCACTTCACCCATTTTCAATAGAGTTTGTTCCCTGGTGGTCCCCTACCACATACTAAAATTTCATCGAAATCGAACCATTTTTACGTGAGTTATCGTGCCGACAGACGGACGGAAAAAGCTGGAGCATATACGCTTCTTCAACCTACGGTTGGAAAGCAAAAAAACCAACATTACAGAAATTTATCCACGTGGAGTCAACACAGTTTATAAACACAAGAAAGAACTAATTTCCATTATGGAAATAACTAAGAACAGTGAAGACATAAAATTGAACTCTACAATTACATAAGCAGATATGTACAAACAGACTTAAAAGGAAAAAAATCTTTGTTTTTTGGTTTTTCACCAGTCCTTGGAAGTCTCAAAATTTTTTTTTTGCAGTTGACTAAAATGTGCATGCTGATGACACTGTCCTGTTGGCAGAGAGCAAAAGTGAGTTGCAGAGTATGTTGTCTGGGATATATGAAGTTTGAATGAAATTCAAACTGAGTATAAATAAGGGAAAAACCAAAGTTATGGTTTTTGAGAGAGGAACTGGTAGTACTGAATGTAATATAAGTCTAAATGGCACAGTGATTGACCAGGTGAATTAATATGTGTATTTAGGAAGCATGTTTGATAGAGAGAACAAATTGGATGGTGAAATTAGTAGGTGAGTGAATTCTTCATTGAAAAGTCATGGCTGCTTTAGGAGGTTTTCACAGGAATGATGGGTTCTCTAGAGAGTCTCGCACGGCTATGTATGAAAGTGTAATTATTCCTACTCTCATGTACAGCAGCGAAACCTGTGTACTACAGAAGAAACATAGGAGTCGTCTGTGTGCTGAAGAAATGTGTTAGTTACAGAGGGTTTGTGGCAAGACACGGTCTGATTGTGTGAGGAATGAAGAGGTGTTGCAGTTGTGTAATTGTGAAGCAAAATGTTGTTAGCAAGGTGGAGACTAACATGCTTCGGTGGGTTGGCCATGTTGGAAGAATGAGTGATGAGATGCTTACTAAGAAAATCTTTTTAGCCCAAGTGGCAGGAAGGAAAGGCAGAGGAAGGCCAAGGAAGTCATGGGAGGATCATATTCAGGAGTATCTGAATGAAAAACATATTATGAGTATGAAGTATCGAAGATCTTGTGTACGGCGTGTGATGGAAGTCAGTGAAGCCCGAGTTGTATGTCAAGATCGCTGTAAATGGAGAAGTTCGATACGGCAACAGTAAGTAAAAATTATCTGGTAGTTTGCATTTCTTTGTGGAGTTAACCTCTGAATCTCAGAGAACAGCTTAGTGATATGTACTAAAATTACTTTTATTTACCACACAAAAAAAAAAACACATACTCAATTAAAATTTTACAAAATACACGGCTCTTTGAGAAAAGTCTACAAAAAGTCAGACAAGTTTATGTGATTAATGAATAGATCGAAGCCAAGTTAGAAAATGAAAAGGAGCAGTTTGACCAAAAACACTGCAAAATAAGAATAGTGAAACTAACTGTGGGAAGAGAGAAAACAAAGAATTCAGTGAAACCACTGTCTTGGAAATAAAAACTAGGTTTCAATTTACTGAGTACTTCGTAGCTACGAATTTATTTGCTGTGAAAGAACTTGATAATTACAGGTAAATCTTCTCTGATACATACCTAAATGAAATGTTGAAAAGTACCCTGGGGGGGGGTGTCAGGAGTTTTTCAAAAGAGAGGAACTGAGGGGAGTTTCTTGTGTGGTTATTATTTCTCTCATCAATTTTGGATGATTATTTGTGTGACACATTTCAAAAAACAACAAAGCTTTTAAAACTGCTAATCATAATGACAACATTGGAGGCAGAGTGGTGTTTCTCAGTGTTGAAAATAATAAAGACTTTTCTCAGGAATACTATGAAGGAAGAAAGACTAAGTGCTTTAGGTATGCTGTCATGTGAAAAAAAAATTGTAACTAACAGGTTCAATAACAAAATAGTGGATATATTTATCAGCAAGAAATATCACCGAAAGAACTTTATCACTTATGTTAGCTGCATCACACTGTAATTTACTAAGAACTGATCCCCTTTGCTGAGTGAATTACTTTTACAGAATATATTGTATTATTGGCCCTTTTTAATTTTTAATTGGCAGTACCAGTTGAAATAGCCACTGAAGATCTGTTTGGCAGTAATCAGGAATGTTGGAAAGCATAGAACCTTCATTATACATATAGAACCTTCATTATACATACCAACACCATTAGAAGACCTGATATTGCTACTACCACACATATGCTAAGTAAAAGACATAAAAGTCCTAGACAGAGAGATTGAAATGCAGTGAAAAGAAAAATCCATTATTTGGAGTCCACTCATGAACTAAAGCTTCAGATCTCATGAAAAGGACCAGTATAAAAAATTTATTCTCATACTGACTGGGCACAAAAAAGACAGAAATCCAACATCAGGACATTTAATCTTTTTATGACCACTGCAGGGACCCTTAAAGTCCCAGAAACAGAACTGTGTGATGTTCTGTCATCTTTAGAAGTTGACCATGTGTCACCCACTAAATCAGCACAAGACCTGTTATGTGGTTGTTAGAGCTGGTAATAATTTTCAATTTGAAGCAAACTTTACTAATCAGAATATTTGAAACAACCAAGCAACAACGAAACTAACATAAGCGGAGAAAAACAGCTTAAGAATTAAACTTACTGACATAAGTCATCATTACATCCGAGATTTGCAGAGCAATTTTATTTTAGAGCTGCATACATTATTGTTCATCACAAGTAATGGCAGCAGGCATAATGACAAAGCCATTAGCTAAGCCAATGTTTGAAGGACATTAGCAAGTACTCAACTTGAAAATATTCCTAGTGCAAGAGTGGCATAATACGCTGCTGGACAATTGCTAAGGACGGATGATAAACGGCTATATAGCGCATAAAAAAGTAAGTGTGTTTGGATGCCAAGTGAAATAAAATAATGTCAGAAAGCCAGGACATTACAAGAAAGACAATTTATTGTGCTCTGAAATCCAGAAGGCTTTGGAACTTGTTCAAGGGACAAACAGCCCATTTTGTGCAGAATACGTAAACGTGAAAAAAATGCAATTACCGTCCGCAGGCGTTCCGGCGTAACATGTCAATACGGGATATGGCCACCATGGAGGGTGATGCAAGATTCCACACGTCGTGTCATGCTTTGAACAACATTATCAAGCAGCTGTTGGGGTAATTATCCCATTCCTCTGTCAGTGCACGGATGAGGGTGTCCTTGTTTATTGAAGGGCATTGGCGACCAGCAAGACTCCTTCACAAAGCATCCCACACATTTTCAATGGGATTCAGATCTGGAGAACGTGCTGGCCATACGAGGCGTTGAATATCCTCGCTCTCAAGACACTCCTGCACAGCGACTGTTCGATGACACGTTGTGTTGTCGTCCATGAAAATGAATCTATCACCGACAGCACCACGGAACATGCGAACATGAGGTAGCAGAACATCATTAATGTATCGTTGGCCAGTCATAGCCTTAGTTGGAAGCATATAGAGGGACATACGGCCATTGATCATGATGCCAGTCCATACCGTGACACTACATGTCGGATATCGGTCCCTTTCCTGTATGTTTGCTTGACAATATGCAGTACCACTATCACAACAGATCAGTTGTCTTCGACAATCAGACGATAGACTGTATCTACTCTCATCTGAGAAGAGGACAGCAGACCAGTCGTTATCAGTCCAATTGCGATGTTGATGGCACCATTGCAAACGGGTGGTACGGTGACGTCTGGACAATGGGATGCACACAACAGGACGGCGGGCGTATAGTCCTCCTTCATGCAAACGTCTAGCGACAGTTTTTCGGGAGATCCGCTTGCCAGTAGCAGCCATAAACTGATTTGCTACCTTACTAGCTGTGCTGTGCCGGTGTATTTTTGTTGATAGCACTATGTACCGATCTTATGCAGGTGTCGTACTGCGAACACGACCTCCCCTGTGACGTTTGCTACACTCTCCATTTGTTTGAAATGATTTCCAAAGCCTTGAAACAACACTGCGGCTGACGTCGAACTCCCTGGCAACATCTGTTATTTTTCGCCCTTCTTCAATCTTGCCAATAATACGGCCACGCGTAAAATCATCTAGGTGATGTCGGGAAGACATACTAAAAATTGCAAGTTCGTCAATTGATTCTTTCCCTTTCAACTTTGCGTTTGAACAACAACGGTCAATACGCGTCAAACCCTTTATATCTCTTATCAGCGCTATGACGTCATGAACAAGTTCGGCAATCCAAAATTTGCATACGCACGACACGTCTTACTGTATCCCGCACTTATGCTAATTTCCACATTTTCCTGCCTTCCATTTTATGGTTGCTATCGTTTCTATTGTCATCCGTCCTTAGCAATTGTCCGGCAGTGTAGTATGACATCCTGAATGGTACACAATCAAAGATGCAGTAATATTTGACATTATGCAACAACATACCCATAGTACAAGGAAATCCTATTTTTTGCAAAAAAATCAGAACTTGGATACTTAGAATGTGTGCATGTCTGTATGATTCTTGGAATGGTGTGTGTGTGTGTGTGTGTGTGTGTGCGCGCGCGCATTCAATTTTGTGCTTTTGTTAATGTAGCAACTGTAGGTTTTATATTTACAGTGACTGCAAGACATGTTTTTCTTCAAGTGAACTTTCAAGGTGGTGCTCTTTAGTCGCTGTGAGTGGCAAATCTATTAAATTATCATTAGTTCATCACTTAAAGAGTGTAAACAGTTGTCTCGTCATCATTAACACCTTTTGCCTGCTTATTATTCCAATTATGTAACATATTACATTTTGTTTCGATAACATGTTCTTTACCCTGATCAGAATATTAAGAAGATTAAAATTTTTTTCTATGCTATAGGTGTGGTTTTTGAATACTTCATTTAGCTTACTGACTCGTTTAGTCCACATATTACTCAGTAACAACGAGACTTCTACCAATATTTTTCTTTTCACATCCTCTTGCATTTGTTCCTTTTATTGAAAGCTAAATATTTTGATAGCTCCCCAAAACTTCCTTCAATAACAGCGTTATCCAAATAATTACTTGTTTTTAAATTAATTATTTTAACTACCTGAATGAAAATCAAAGGCAAAGAAGAATTGCCCATCCTTCAATTATTGCTACAATTAGCCAAGATGACTGAGCATAAGAACCCAAGAAAGAAAACACCTGATTCTGGAATTAAAAGAATCAGTCCTTGAACACCAAATGAAATTAAATGTTGCCCACATGAATGAAGGGTTATTTATTGCAAAGTGATTTATACACACAAAAGAAATGTACCTTGTGCTAAAGGAAATATACTATGCTTCTCCACAACAAAAAGAAACAATGGTTGGTTGGTTGGTTAATAGATTTTAATGGCGCAAGGGCCATAGTTGGCCAAAGAGCGCCAAACAAAAGACATCAAAACAAAACATAATCAATAAAAAACGTACACAAGGTTAAAAACAGGCTGATGTGGTAAAAATGAAATGTGAGAGTGAAGAAGTTAAAATCTAGATGAGTTTAAAAAAGTCAATTTCGTGTAAAAACGAAAACATTGCTTTCATGTCGCAGGCTTCGCCAATAATAATTTGCAGCGTAGCTGCTCCTTCGTCCAACAGATGAGAGTGAAAATGACGAAAACGGTGATCACAAAACTGAACACAAGTACACAAAACATAAAGGACAGTGAGACTACAGTTGCACGCCTCACACACCGGGACACTCTCGCCACACAGCAAAAAGCGGTGAGTAAAATGACAGTGCCCAATGCGGAGACGTGCAAGAACTACTTCCTCACGATGGTTCTTCCGCAAACTAGACTTCCATAGTCCGAGCTGTGGTTTGATAGTATGCAGCTTATTGCTGCCCTGCTGAGACCACAGGGACTGCCACTCGTCCATGAGAAATGTCCTAATCAAAGGTCTAAAATCGCGGAAAGACAGTGGCAGCCGAGCTGGCAACATGACGGAAACAGACCTGGCAGAGATATCTTCCAGCTCATTACCCCAGATCCCAACATGGCCAGGAACCCAACAGAATCGGACCAGGAAACCATCACTCTCCAAAGTTCCAAGAAGACGACGGACATCACGGATGACAGGTGAGTCCGTGTCCTCTGGAGAAGATAAAACTTGGATGACGGACTGGGAATCAGAGCAAACCATAGCGCGACGATGTGATCGAGACTGTATGTAGCACAAAGCGAGGTGTACCGCACGCATCTCTGCCGAAAAGACTGTGGATTCAGGCAGAAGCCTCTCAGCATGTGAGGCATCGCCACACACAAAAGCGGATCCAACGACTTCCCCGGATTTCGAGCCATCGGTGAACACAGGCACAAAATCCGGGTAGACAGACAGTTTTTCAGCAAAGAGCTGCTGGTACACCAGAGCAGGAGTGGACGACTTTGGCCACACACAAAGAGAAAGGTCAGCCGTTGCTTGAACGGGCTGCCAAGGAGGGTGGTTGAAAAGGTGGTCAAACCAATCCTAGACAAGTTGAGACCAGCATTGCGCACTATGGCAGACATCCGAATCCCGAACGTCGGAACACAGGACGGGCGGTGGGAAAACAAGCGGACACAGTCCGGTTGGAAGATGGAACCATGGAGTGGATGATCAGGAAGAGATATCAGTTTTGTATAAAACTGAAGAGACAACTGCTTACGACGGATGCATAACGGCGGCTCATGAGCCTCCGCATACAGGCTATGTACGGGAGAGGTACGGAAAGCACCAGTACATAGCCGCAATACCCTGGTGATGGATGGGGTCCAAAGGCTTTAAAAACCGATGGACGTGCGGAACTGTACGTAATGCATCTGAAGTCTAACTTCGACTGAATGAGAGAGTGGTAAATGCGAAGCATTGAGCACTTCACTTTCAAAGACTGAATGTGAGGCCGGAAGGTGAGCGCTCGGTCAAAAGTTAGCCCAAGAAACCTGGCTTCTGACACCACAGGGATGGTAGAACACCCCAGACAGAGGCTGGGGTCTGGGTGAAGACCCCGTTTGCGGCAAAAAATGCACGCAAACGGTCTTCTGCGACGAGAAGCCAAATCCATTTTGGGAAGCCCAGTGAGAGATCTTGGTAATGGCAGACTGGAACTGTCTCTCGATGGTGCGCATGTTAACAGAGGCACAAGAGATCTGCAGATCATCCACGTACATGGTTCCACGAACCGTCGGAGGAAGCAGTCGGAAAACATGGTTGACACGAAGGATGAACAATGTAACGGAAAGAACGGAGCCCAGAGGAACACCCTGTTCTTGTGGGTACATCGCAGAGAGGGTCGACCCGATGCGCACACGGAAACTCCGGTCCTGGAGAGATCCGGCGATGAAAGATGGTAAGTTTCCCCGCAATCTGCACTAGTGCAGATCACGGAGAATGCCGTATCTCCAGGTGCAGTCATAAGCTTTCTCCATATCGAAGAACACGGAGACCATGTACTGACGCCGGACAAACGCCTCCCTGACAGATGTCTCAAGGCGAAGATGATGATCGGTGGTGGATCGGTATTTGCGAAATCCACTCTGATGAGGTGAAAAAATGTGATGAAACTCCAAATAAAAAATGAGACGAAGATTAATGATGCGCTCGAGTACCTTGCAAAGGCAGCTCGTCATAGCAATTGGCCGGTAGTTCAACGGGTTGGTGGGATCTTTACCAGGTTTGGGAACAGGAACGACAATGGCAGTGTGCCAAGATTCGGGAGAGACATGCTCTTGCCAAATCCTGTTAAACAGGATTAGCAGACATTCAAGAGAGGACGGAGAAAGGTGCTTCAGCATCTCGTAATGGATGTTATCTGGTCCGACAGATGTCCGGCCGGACCTATTCAGAGCGGTCTTCAGTTCCACGGCAGTCAGCGGGCGGTTATAATCCGCGGAAGAAATGGTCCAAAGGAAATCGTGGATCTTTCAAGCCGCGGCTGTAACTGCTGGAATGAAGCAGGGTAATTGCTGCTGCTTGACACCGAAGAAAATGCGGCGCCCAGACAGTCAGCAATACCCTGAGCGTCAGCAACCGTTCCTCCATCACTCTCAAGAATGGAGATTTCCCCAGATGGGTACTGTCCCCGAATCTTACGGATCCTGTCCCAAACGATCTAAGGGCTGGCATTGGTGTTAATCCCGGATACATATTGTATCCAGGACTCCCGTTGACTACGCCTACGAACCAATCGTGTGTAGGACTTGGCTTTCTTGAAAGCAAGTAGGTTCGCATCGGTGGGGTACCGACGAAACCTACCCCAAGCCTGATGTTGTGCCTGACGAGCTGCCATGCAAGTGGAATTCCACTAAGGTCTCGGGCAACGTGGAAGATTAGTCGACGTCCTGGAGATGGTAAGTTCTGCCGCTTGCACAATACAATCCGTTATCGCCGCAACAGCGTCATTGACCGTACCCGAGGTCACCATAGCAGGAGAAATACCTGCCGAAGCCGTGAATGTGTCCCACTTGGCTCGATCAATATTCCATCTAGCAGGACGAGTAGGGTAACGGTACCCGCCACATGCTAGACGGAGAAAGATGGGAAAGTGATCGCTGCCAAGGGGATCACCAGACACGCTCCAGGACCAGTCAGGATATAAAGATGGTGAACTCAGAGACAGATCAATGGCTGAGTACGAGCGGGTGGGTTCATGAAAATAAGTAGTAGCTCCCATGTTGTGGTGACAGACGGACGTGTTGGAGAGAAGAGACTCAACAACACGGCCCCTGGAGTCTCGAGTGGTAGAACCCCACAACGGATTGTGTGCGTTGAAATCCCCTAAGATGAAGAAAAGAGGCGGCAGTTGGTCGACCAAATCTTCCAGATCCGAAAGGCTCACAGCTTCATCTGGTGGTATGTACACAGAACACACTGTGAACAGAGTGTGCACAGATAGTCGCACTGCCACTGCCTGCAAAGTCGTCCGAAGGGCAACTGCAGTGACAGGAACACCATGAGGAACAACGACGGCCACTCCTCCGCAGGCGATAACGCCGTCCAGATGATCTTTGCGGAAAAGGGAATGTCTCCGCAGCGAAGGAGTGTCCGTTGTGCGAAGCTTTGTCTCCTGGAGGCAAACGCACACAGGTGTGTGCGAAGACAGTAAGCCTTTCAAATCATCAATGTGTGATTGCAGACCTCGACAATTCCACTGAATGAGTGTGGCCATAATGGAAAATGAAATGAAAGAATGAAAAAGACAGACGACTAGAAGGTCTCCATGTCGTCCATCACCTCCAATCCATCGGCAGTGTCTGGAGGTAACACAGGGCTGTGTTTACCCCGTGTTGAGAGGTGGTTTTTGCCTGCTCTGTTTCGGGGAGGATGAGCCTGGTTTCACCTTTTCGGCTTCTTCTTTGCAGTGCCCTGGGTCCCTGTGCTGGCAGAAGATGTTTTCGGCATAGAGGAAGGGTTAGGCGACAATGTTGATGTCGCCTTGGAGGCAATGCGGCGAGACTTCAGCGCCTCCAATCCAGCAGCAACGATGTCCTCAAAATCATAAGGACACCGCGCTGGGATGGTCACCTCAGTCTGGACCGCCACTGAAGCCTTCTGCACCACAACTGAAGCATATGACCGCCGGCCTGGTTGGAAAGGGGCGATCCGCCGTCTAGCCTCGGGATACGAGAGATGCTCAGTTGTCTTCAGGCGTTGGATAGCCTGTTCCTCTATCCACTTTGGACACTGCTTAGAAGAAGCAGGATGAGACCCTTCGCAGTTGACACAATGATCAGACTCTGCAGAGCATTCCGTCAAAGAGTGTTCTATGGAACCACAGCGACCACACTTTGCAACATTACGGCAAGACTGCTGGGAGTGACCGTAATGCTGGCACCTGAAACATCGCAAGGGGTTCGGGATATACGGCCGAACATCAAGCCGTAAATAACCTGCCTTGATGGAAGTAGGCAGGGTTGGGGAGTCAAAAAATAGGATGATGTTACGGGAGGGAATAGATTTCCCATCCCGCCTAAAAAGAATCCGCCGAACCCCAATGACATGCTGTTCACCAAGTTCCTCCAGCAATTCCTCATCGCTACATTCAAGTAGGTCGCGGGAGTTGACTACACCACGAGAGGAATTGAGGTAACCATGGGGAGAAACCTGAACAGGAATGCCAAGCAAAACAGTCGTTTCCAGCAAGGTGGCACTGTGGCGTGGATTAGAGGTTTCCACGAGAAGATCCCCTGAAGGGAGCTTCTTGACACTCTTTGGAGAGCCAGCAACGGCCTGCAGAGCCTTGCTGATCCAGAAAGGACTCTTGCTACTGAGTGACTGTGAAGAGTCACCAGATTTTATTAAAAGAAACAGAGCATTGCAATGAGTTGAGACAAGTTCCTTTGTGGAGGAAGGTGTACCATCCTCCACAGGGCGCTTTAAAGTGGTAGCATGGGAAACACTTTGTGTTGCCATGAAGAAGAGAAAAGATTCGTCCGCCGACCTCCCCACCCACTACCGAGCCCAACGAGGGAAAGCCAGAGGTCTGCAAGCCCAAGAGGACGCAGGACACGGCTCTAGGGATAGTCAGCGGATATAGCTAGTTGGTAGGGCAGACATACACTCAGCGTGCACCCAGACTTTCCCGTGCCCGGGGAACACCCCTTTGGCATGCCTACCCTACCCCCAAACTCACCCTGCCGAACAGAACGACAAGCCGCTAGAAGTCTAGACGCCACTCGGCCACAGACTTCCTGACTAGGAGTGGGTTAGCTCCCAGCCTCCCGTTTAGGGTGAAGCAGAGGGCAAAGAGAAGTGTTGGCATCTTGAGACAACTACAACCTGGCCCCCAGATACCACAGCCTCCAGCATCCCCTTTTCCACCTGTACGGGTCACCGCACACGGCAAACGTGCAGGTAGGTCTAAGCTAACCAGCTCCGGAAAAACAGAAAATGTAACATAAAAGAGAAAAGACTGGGAAGGGAACGAGGAACAAAACCCGGAGCTGGCGCCTCATCACAACCTCAGCAGCCTACAATTGAGGCGGGTACATGTCAAGATATGAACTAAAGACGAAAAAGCAAAATTATAAGAGAAAATCGGCTCGGGCCGTGGGGACACCATCCCCCATCAGCTGGATGAACAGCTGTCTCTTCGGTGATGTTATCATTCAAGAGTAAACGAAATGTATTCCGTCCCAAGGTGAGCTCGGGCCGTGGGGGCGCCGCTCCCCAAATAACTGGAAAACCGGTTATCCCCGTGCGGGGAAAGAAACAATTGATTGAACTATAAGAACTAATTTAACGTACAACCAAAGAGTACAGCTGGAACCACACATCAAAAATCTAAGAATCGTGCATTTCAGCAGCAAATACATGCATAAGTTTCTGCTCTTCAAAGTAAAATACTGTGCACCCGGGCACTTCATGCATAAGCGCACAACTTTAGGCCAAAAAGATGTTGATATGTGAATGTTTTACAGTGTAAACTTTAACTTATTTCTTCAGGTAAAACATAACAGAAATAATTCCATAAAACTAAATATATGTGAACAAACAGCATTTCTTCATAATTAAGCATGATGATTCTAGCCTGGAAATTTTTTTAACATCAATGAAACTATTGCTCGGGATATACACATAACTAGAACCTTTGATAAAGAAACTTAAATGGTCTGAACCTCACTGAGAATTATGATTTTAATTCAGTTCATAACATTTAAAAGCATTACTACCAACAGGGCATAAAAATAATTTATAAATAATACTTCTTGTTACAATATTAACTATCAACAAGCTACTTGTAAGCATACACACAAATCAACAATGATGGAAGAGAAAATATAAACAAGGAGTCAATATTATTATTAATGTGCCCCACACAACCTGACATTAATGCAAAAAGCTTGTAGCACTGTATGTACAACAGTCAGCCAACAGGACAAAACTAAGTGCAATAAAAAGTTTGA
Organism: Macrothele yani; assembly: GCA_039090855.1. NCBI lineage: Eukaryota > Metazoa > Arthropoda > Arachnida > Araneae > Macrothelidae > Macrothele > Macrothele yani. The sequence continues at coordinate 127,181,393 of CM076996.1, forward strand.
TTGCATATTAACAAAACCCATTAAGTTGGCATTTCTACAATTTTTGTAACTCAAAGAAAGAACATTAAGGACATGGATGTGGAATACATAGTGCGATAAAAAGTTCCGAGTCTAGGTACGTAGCACACCAACAGATGGCAGTACGTGGATGCGCGAGCAGCGGTCGAGGGCATTGACCCTCACGAGTCATTGTGCAAAGTGGCGTTCTGTGAACATCGAGAGCTGTGCTACACGATATTTGGTGACCACCTGCATAACACAGCTGCGATTTTGGTATGGTCTGCAAACTAGAGCAGCAAGCGAACATAAAATTCTGTGTCAAACTCGGCAAATCGGGAACAGAGACGCATGAAATTTTGCGACAGGCTTATGGCAATGAAGCAATGAGTCGTGCGAGGTGTTTTGAGTGGCACTCGTGCTTCAAGAGCGGCACTGGAAGATGACGAGAGGTCAGGGAGACCTTTCACGAGCAAGACCCCCGAAAATGTGGACAAAATTAGAGAACTGGTGCATGAGGATCGACAGAGGACCATTCCAGACATTGCTACCATCGTCAATGTGTCACATGAGACAGTGCAAGAAATTCTGATGTCGGTTTTGAACATGCACCGCATTGCTGCAAAGTTTGTGCAAAAGATTCTGAACCCCGAATACAAGGTGCTCCGTATCGAACTCTGTCAAGATCTTCGTTAGCAGGTGGTGAATGAACCAATGTTCCTGTCGTGGGTCATCACTGGGGAAGAGACTTGGGCCTACGGTTACGACCCGGAGACCAAACAACAGTCGTCGCAGTGGAAGAGCCCAGCATCTCCATGACCGAAGAAGGCCCGACAGGTCTGCAGCGCAACCAAAAGCATGCTCATCATGTTTTTCGACATTCAAGAGGTTGTGCCCCATGAATTCGTCTCCCAGGGCGTCACCGCCCTTTTTTACTGCAATGTTCTGTGGCGTCTTAAGGAGGACATTCGCCGCAAATGACCTAAAATGTGGCGCAGGGGCAATTTCCTGCTCCATCACAACAATGCAGCAGCTCACAGAGCGTTAGCAACATGCCAGTTTTGCAGCTGCAACAGCACGACTACCCTTCCTCACTCGCCGGACTTGGCCCAGAGACTTATTTCTGTTCCCGAAGATGAAGCTCAAGGGTCGCTGTTTTGAAACCATGGACGAGATCCAGTGTGAATTGCAGACGGTGCTTGACACGATTCATGAACAGGACTTCCAGGGAGCATTCCAACAGTGGCAAAAACACCTGCAGCTGTGTATTGCTGCCCAAAGAGACTACTTTGAAGGATATCATAGCCAGACTTAAGTAATGTAAGTACTGTAATTTTCATCATATAATCTGCAGATTATCTGCTAAAAAAAGTTTAAAATACAGGTTCTGCGAATTATACACTGATGCGGATAATACGCGACTCTTTGATTTTTAAAAAAAATCCGCAAGATAATTGTGCAGAAGAGGCGTATAATTGGAAAAGGAACTCCCTCGAAAAAATTTTCCTCAGGTCAGGAGTTTATAGGGAACGGAGCTGAGAGGAGGGGTGTTGTAATGGAAGATCGGGAAAGTTGTGGGGAGGAACGGCAGGAGTCATTTTGTATCGTTGAGAAGGACAGCTCTGACTGCCGTGCCATCTTTGTTTTTGGCAACCAGCCAAAGAAGTACGCACAGCGCTTGCTGAATGAACCTATGCATTGCTCCTTTCGGATCTCATGCACGCCATGCCCCACTGTTTAGTTCGTCCTTTGCTGTTCTGAGTTGATCAACGCCTTTGCTGCTGATGTTTTCATTCATTGCTATTCATGATGTCTTTGAAAAGGAAACGTTTCAGTTACACTGCTGAATTTAAACTTAAAAGTGGTGGGCACAGTTGAGGATATGATCGAGTTACTGCACGATAGTTTTGAGTTTAGAAAACAATCACACAGTAACACGCGGAAAGCCGCTTTGCTGTGATCTGAAACATAAATAAATCCGTCAGTAAATTCTGCGGGAAAATTCACGGAAGTCTACCCCTATTTTTTATTGGCCCACGAATAAACCGATCCCCTAACTCTGAAAGCAGGATTTCCTCCAAACACTTCTGACTTATACGCCAGTACATACAGTGTTTCTATAACTTGTTCTGTGTCAGCCTTTCATCATTGGCAAGGTGTAATGCAATAATCTGGAGCTGCATCGCCGTGATCTATGGATCCCACGCCACTGAGCTTTATCTGTCCGGAGATAAAAAATATGAAAAAGCAACCAAAAATGAATTTCTTCATTTAATAAAATCATTTTTCTTATTTCTTCGGACTCGTGGATCATTGTGTGACAAACTTTTCTGCCGTAAATTCCACTTCCTGTTCAACATCTATGATGTGTGGATTATACGACGATCTTTTTTCTGAATGTCACAGTCTGCGGATTATACGCTGGTGCGGATAATACAACGAAAATTACGGTACTTTGTTGTATATCAGCCTAGTCTCGGAACTTTTGATCGGACCTCGTATATACTGGGCCTAACACACTTGAAAAAGTTTGACCATTACACAAATGACCTAGTTAAAATAAAAGGCAAATGAAAAAAAGATATCATGGCAGAGTGAGTATAAAACTAATGTCTGGAAAGCTAGAAGAATACGTGGAAATGTGAATGAGATCATTGAAGAAATATGGATCAGATGGGCTGTGTAAGTGAAATTAAAAGGAGTATCTGCCATAGAGTACATTAATGGACAAATGGTGAGTGTGCACCCTGAAGTGCTAGATGGTGAGAGTGAGAACAAGCTGCTGTAGGTGTTTCATTTAAGTGAAACAATGAATGGCAATATGACTGACTGGAATGTGTGAAATAAGAAAATTTTGTGGTTATGTTTGAAAGTAAAGTTTCACAAAACAGCAACTGGTAGCAGTGTACACTCTTTGTGAATCTGAACCTTCTATTAACAAAAATTACATCCAGGATGATCTAAAGATTGTTTTGAGCCAGTTTGGTGCTACAGAGAAATTTATAGTAGCAGGAGTAGGCATGCTAGAATTGGTTTTCAGAATGAGACATCTGACAATTTCTGTGTAAGTTTGATTATCCTAGTGTGAATATTAGCAATGCTTATATATAAATTAATTGAAGTTTTTAATGAAAATGGTTTGTGTGTATCTAATATATTTTTCAACTACAAGTTACATACATATCACTAAGCTGTTCTCTGAGATTCAGAGGTTAGCTCCAAAAAGAAATACAAACTTCCAGATATTTTTACTTATTGTTGTCGTATCAAATTTCACCATTTACAGCGATCTTGACATACAACTCGTGCTTCACTGATATCCATTACACGCCGTACACAAGATCTTTTATACTTCATACTCATAATCTTTTTCTCATGCAGACACTCCTGAATCTGATCCACCAATGTCTTCCTTGGCCTTCCTCTGCCTTTCCTTCCTGCCACTTGGGCTGAAAATATTTTCTTAGTAAGCATTTCATCACTCATTCTTTCAACATGGCCAAACCACCAAAGCATATTGGTCTCCACCTTGCTAACAACATTTTGCTTTACATCACACAACTGCAATACATCTTCATTCCTCACACAATCAGATCGTGTCTTGCCACAAACCCCACGTAAGTAACGCATTTCTCCAGCACACAAACGACTCCTATGTTTCTTCTGCAGTACCCAGGTTTCACTGCCATACATCAGAGTAGGAACAATAACTGTTTCATACACAGCCAAGCGGGACTCTCTAGAGAACTCATCATTCCTGTGAAAACCTCCCAGAGCAGCTATGACTTTCAAAGAAGAATTCACTCGCCTACTGATTTCACCATCCAACTTGTTCTCTCTGTCAAACATGCTTCCTAAATACACAAACTCACTCACCTGGTCAATCACAGTGTCATTTATACTTACATTACCTTCAGTGCTACCCATTCCTCTCTCAAGCACCATAACTTTGGTTTTTCCTTATTTATACTCAGTTTGAATTTCATGCAAACTTCGTGCATCTGAGTCAACATACTCTGCAACTCACTTTTGCTCTCTGCCAACAGGACAGTGTCATCAGCATACAGCAATCTGCACACACGGGTATCACCAAGACATAAACCACTATTATCTATTTTGGCCTCACGCATGCATGCGTCCATAAATATATTAAACAGCCATGGTGACATTACACCACCTTGTCTGACTCCTGCACCAATAGAAAACCATTTTGATAAAACACCATTCACTCGTACACAAGCTCTACTACCAGCATACATGGCTTTTACACTATTAAGTAGATTCTCAATAGCACCATATTCATTCAATACCTTCCACAAAAGTGTCCTATTTACTTGGTCATAAGCTTTCTCTAAATCTATGAAGGCAGTAAAAACTTTCTTCTCAACAGCCAGATACTTTTCAATCATCATGCATAATGCAAAAATCTGGTTAGTGCAGCCTTTACCAGGCATAAAACCACTCTGAACATCCCACACTTTCTCTGATGTAAGACCCCGTACTTTTTCAATAACAACCTTACCAAACACTTTCCCAGGCACACTCATAGGCTAATACCACGATAGTTCTTGCATTCAGTCTGATCACCTTTTCCCTTACACAAGGGAACAATGATAGCATCCTTCCAATCCCGAGGGACCATTCCTAACTCCCAGCACAACTGGCAAATTTCAGTTAACCAGTCAATTATAGAGTCACCACCATACTTCAACATCTCTGCAGTTATGCCATCAACTCCTGGAGCCTTACCATTCTGAAGAGATTTTAGAGCTTTACACACTTCTTCTCTTGAGATCCCTCCTGTGCTTTCGTCCCTCATTGTGACATCATCTGAATCTGTCTCAGAATCATTTTTGCTCTCCTGATCTAATAACTCACAGAAATATTCGCCCCATCTGTCACTTAACTCATTGGGCTCCCATGTCATTTCCCCAATCTCATTCTTCACACAACTTACAACTTTGTTTCCCCTATTTTTCCTGAGTCTCGTGTATTTCCAGAAGGATTTTCTATCTTTCCAAAAAGCCAGTTCATGCCTTTCCACTTTCTCTTTCCTATCTTTTGCCTTACTGTGGCGAACCAGCTTAGCAGCTTCACGCTTCTTACAACGATATTCATCCACAGAGACTCTACCTTGCAACATCCCCAAATAGGCTTCCTTCTTTTTCTTTACTGTCTCATCAATCTCACTATACCACCAAGCATCACCTCTATTGTTACCTACTATTGTGGTGCCACAGACCTCTTTAGCAGCAGTGACAACACAGTTCTTAAAACATTCCCACTTCTTTTCTACATCCCTCTCACCAGACTTCAGATCCTTCAGTCGTTCTCTGAGTAAGTCAGAATACTGCTGATGATCTTCAAGGAGCCTATCAACCTTTATTCTTTCTATCCTGGGTCTCTTCCTATTCCTTTTCCTCCAACCAACATTAAGTTTCACTCGTGACACTACCAAGTAATGATCAGAACCAACATCTGCACCTCTCATCACACGGATGTCAACAACTAAGTGTTTCAAACGCTGATCGTAAACAACAAAATCTATCACACTCTTTTGACCAAGAGTACGATTTTCCCAAGTATATGTGTGTATAAACTTGTGGTTGAAAAATGTATTAGATACACACAAATCATTCTCAATGCAGAGTTCAATTAATCTTTCACCATTATCATTCACACAAGGATCATTAAACTTACCCAGAACATTGTCAGAAATTGCATTCTGCACACCTACTCTAGCATTGAAATCCCCTGCTATTATAACTTTTTCTTTAGCACCAAACTGGCTCAAAACAGCTTTTAGCTCATTCCAGAAATCTTCTTTCTTATCAGAAGGTTCCGAGTCACAAGGAGCATACACTACAACAATTACAATTCTCTGAAGTTTCACTTTCAAACGAATCCAGAGAATTCTCTCACTTATGCAACTATAGTGAATCAAGTTGTTCTTCATCTTTTCACTTAAAAACACACCTACACCAGCCTGTCCTCTCATATTATCCAATACTCCAGACCACACACGCACCGTGCCATTCACTTCTTCTACCCCAATTTCCTTCTTTTGGTTTCACTTACACACAGCACATCCAGTCTATACTTATTCATCTCCTCACAATTACCTCACTCATCTTGCCATTTATACCTCTAGTATTCCATACACCAATCTTACATTCACTCAGCCGAGATCTCTTTCTCATACGCCGTTTAGAAAGTCCAGGTCGATTCCGTGGTGGACCGTCCTTCTCAAGTGTGATAGGTCTACCATATCCCACACTTGAGTCATTCTTAATATTTCTTTTTGTCTCTTTAATCAGGTAAGTACATCAGTGTGGGGGATTAGCCCACAGCTGAGGGTTCCAGTTGGTCATTCAACCTAAGGATTCTGGAACAAACCCCAGTGGGTTGGGGTCTTTTTGCCAATGTCACACAGAACTAGCTTGCACCTCTCCAAGATTCACAGAGGCCCTAGTTGCTGTTGTGTGTGCCATTGTTATCACGGAGCGCCCCCGAGGAGGCAAACTCATCGCTCACTACGACCGCCCGCACTACAAGTTACATCCACACTTAAATGTGGAAGAATCATACACTGAGGCATAATGGTAGTATATTCTGCCATTTATGATCAGCACTTGAAACATTTAGTTGCCAACACTCATTTGATGAGAGATTCTTGTGGCGTTTTGGTGGGATTAGTCCCGGAGTCATGGCCTGGAGTCGCTAGGATAAAAATAACGTAAATGTAAAGTTAAATTAATAGTGTTTATAATTTGAGAAAAAATTTTTATATACAGGTAGAAATTCTAAGTACTTTATTTAGAATATTTGTAGTCACTCACATGCTGAGGTCACAAATAATGATTGTATAAATTGTTCATTATGTGTTATTTGTAAAAGAAATTGTTGTATATTTTATTTATATAATGTTGGAATTTATTAAGTTGTGAGCTATGATTAAGGATTTGATGTGTGGAAAATACTTATAAGCAAAAATGTACCGGAGCTGACGCCACTCGTAGTGGAGTGGCTTGATTGGAGCTCAGGGTCTCTTGGCGCTATAAATTGGCAATCTTTATCTCTCGCTTGCTCGTTGTTTTTTTTTTTTTTTTTTTTTTTTTGTGTGGTATTGTTTGCACATTTCCTCTGTGTGTGGCACGCAGGTGCAGTTTGATTTCTCCTTGGAAAACCATGCAGGAAGGCTCGTTGGCTTCAAGTGGTGAAGCGGGACAGTCGAATATCTGCCGGAAGGGAATCTCCATGGCTGAACTTCTTTGGAGATGAACTGCTATCTCTTTTAAGTTTTCTCTTGAGAATGCAAGAGTGTCTTTTCTTGAACTAGCAAAAGATTTATGCCCTTCCATGCCGTAAGGGCTCGGAGTTTCTGCTTAAGTGTTCCTGGGTGTCAGGAGCAGTAAAGTTGGCTTTATGCCCTTCCATGCCACGAGAGCTCGGAGTTTCTGTTTAAGTGTTCCTGGGTGTCAAGAACAGTAAAGTTTACTTTACGCCCTTCCATGCCGTGAGAGCTCAGAGTTTCTGATTAAGTGTTCCTGGGTGTCAGGAGCAGTAAAGTTTGCTTTATGCCCTTCCATGCCACGAGAGCTCGGAGTTTCTGTTTAAGTGTTCCTGGGTGTCAGGAACAGTAAAGTTTACTTTACGCCCTTCCATGCCGTGAGAGCTCAGAGTTTCTGCTTAAGTGTTCCTGGGTGTCAGGAGCAGTAAAGTTTGCTTTATGCCCTTCCATGCCGTGAGAGCTTGGAGTTTCTGCTTAAGTGTTCCTGGGTGTCAGGAGCAGTAAAGTTTGTTTTACGCTCTTCCATGCTATGAGAGCTCGGAGTTTCTGCTTAAGTGTTCCTGGGTGTCAGAAGCAGTGCAAGTTTTTGTCACGTTTTTTATGGCGAGAGAGTATGGAGTTTCCGTCCAATTATGTCCGAGAGTTATGAGTGGTGGAGGGTTTTCTTCACGCGTGGATGAATGCGTTGTTGTGAAAAATTTGGAGTACTGGAACTTTTTTTACATGGAATACTCATCATCCAGTAATTCACTTGAAGTTTTTTTTGTGTGTGTTAACTTTTCCTCTCATTGAGCCTGTTGTGTGTGTGCCAGGGGTCATCAGAGGAATACCATTAAATCCTAATACGCGAGTGCAAAAGTCTTCTTCTTTGTATAATGGCAGAGTTTAAAGTAGGGTTGAAGGATAATTGAAAGTTATTCAAAATTGGTTTATTTTCATGTGGTGTTCATTGATGCATGTTGTACTATTAGGAGTTTAAAATTAATAGTGTTTACATACCCAGAGTTGATTGTCACTCTTGTGCTTTAGTGTGCTTATATGCTTTAATTAATTTTGAATGTTGTCTAAAGAAATGACAGGCTAATGATTAATGGGGTTTAAATACCTAATGTTATTAGTATTGTATAGCCTGTCTTGCGTGATAAAAATTGAAGAAGCAAAAAGGGTGAAAATCTGCAGTATGTTAGAATTTGAATTCAATTTAGTAACATGCGTTCTGAAGTAATTGACTTGTGGTTGCACTAAAACTGTTGAATTATATAAAAAGTTTTAGAAGAGTAATTTGTGTATGATTTGTTTATTTGTCATTGTAAATTTATTTGAATATCTGTCTACTGCACAATTACGTTCTAGTCGTGGGTTCGAACCCAGAGAGAGAGACAGATTACAGAGATAGTAGCTGGGCAAAGTAAATTCTGGTGGGGAAGTAATGGCTACGAGCGTTGCATGCTGATGTAGGGTGTGAGCATTACGTTTCTTACGTTTCAGGGTCATGAAGGAAACTGAGTGCAGGATGGAGAACAAGATGCAAGAATATATCCGAGTAATTCCATGCCAAATCAACAAACGAGAATTATCTCATAGTCATGGATTTTGATGAAATTTTAATCACTGATAGTATATATACAGAGAAGACAGGACCTAGAATTTATTTATTTTTTCAATGAGTAGAGGTGGAGATTTTGCCCCCTGAATCTTCAGTCAAGGACATATTTCTGAAAAAAGTGTTCATTGTTTTATTAATAAAACTGCTTGTATTTGTCTAAAACTAATCATTCAGATGTCATTTTAAAGGCAAGATCTTTCTAAAACAGCAAGTTTATAAAAATTCAAATTTGCAAAGTTTCGAGTACCTAAAATTTACAAAAAAATTCAAATTAAAAAATTTATATCTTTGATGTGCAAATGAAACCAGCCATAAACTTTGATCTACTTGAAGAGTTAGGGCTACTTTGTCACCACAATTAATTTTAAGTTTCTATTCTAATGTTTACTTAGCTTTTAGAGTTTCCAAACTTAAAAAAAAAAATCCCTATTTTTACCTCTCAAAAACTTAATATGAGCAAGGTGATAAAAAATTTAAAACTGTTTCAATGAAGGGACCAATGTATATAGATTTACACCTGAAAGTACCATTTTGCATCTCTGTCTATTTCTATTTTTAAAAAAAAAATGTGATTCCACTGAAATTTTGTGATCTAGGAAGTCCTGGCATCCCCCTGCCCACCTCTCCTTTACATTTTATGCTAATAATTTTTATCCTGTTTGTACATCAAGGAATGCTTTAAGATCATGACTAATAATTTTATGAATAAATTTTAACTCAAACAATTGTGTTACTGGTGCCAAATGTAATAAAAAAAATGAGTTATATTATTACCCTGGAAGGGCAAACTCAGAAATTGCTTCATGTACAACTAATGCATGACAAAATTACTGGATTTTTGTCAAAATAAAAAAGCCCCATGAATACTGGTGCATTTTGCTGTGTAGGAGATTATGCTCTTAAATAATATATATGAGCTTTACAATAGAAACATTTCAACTCTTGACTTCAAAAACATATGCCTATTTTGATCCTATTATACAGAATTGGTTCAGCATACCTCCGGAACAACATACTAAAGTTTTGTTGCAATAGAAGCATTTTTAGTCAAGTTATGAGGATAATGGCTGTGGAATAAATCTCGCTCCTGTGCCCTGACCTTTGACCCAATTTCGATGATATTAAACAGAATTGGTTCAGTATACCTCCGAAACAACATGATCAAGTTTTGTCACAATAGAAGCCGTTTTAGTCAAGTTATGAGGATGATGGCTGTGGAATAAATCTCGCTCCTGCGTCCTGACCTTTGACCTCATTTCTACTAAGTGTGCCAAGGAAAGTATTTGGTAAGGTTGTAATTGAAAAAGTATGGGGTCTTACATCAGAGAAAGTGTGGGATGTTCAGAGTGGTTTTATGCCTGGTAAAGGCTGCACTAACCAAATTTTAGCATTACGTGTGATGATTGAAAAGTATCTGGCTGTTGGTAAGAAAGTTTTTGCTGCCTTCATAGATTTAGAGAAAGCTTATGACCAAGTAAATAGGACACTTTTGTGGAAGGTATTGAATGAATATGGTGCTATTGAGAATCTACTTAATAGTGTAAAAGCCATGTATGCTGGTAGTAGAGCTTGTGTACGAGTGAATGGTGTTTTATCAAAATGGTTTTCTATTGGTGCAGGAGTCAGACAAGGTTGTGTAATGTCACCATGGCTGTTTAATATATTTATGGATACGTGCATGCGTGATACCAAAATAGATAATAGTGGTTTATGTCTTGGGGATATCGTGTGTCCAGATTGCTGTATGCTGATGACACTGTCCTGTTGGCAGAGAGCAAAAGTGATTTGCAGAGTATGTTGTCCCGGATGTATGAAGTTTGCATGAAATTCAAACTAAGTATAAATAAGGGAAAACCCAAAGTTATGGTTTTTGAGCAAGGAACTGTTAGTACTGAATGCAAGATAAGTCTAAATGGCACAGTGATTGATCAGGTGAATGAGTTTGTGTATTTATGAAGCATTTTGACAGAGAGAACAAATTGGATGGTGAAATTAGTAGGAGAGTGAATTCTTCATTGAAAGTCATAGCTGCTTTAGAAAGTTTTCACAGGAATGATGGGTTCTCAAGAGAGTCCCGAATGGTTGTGTATGAAAGTGTAATTGTTCCTACTTTGATGTATGGCAGTGAAACCTGGGTACTGCAGAAGAGACAAAGGAGTCATTTGTGTGCTGGAGAGATGTGTTACTTATGGGGAGTTTGAGGCAAGACACTCTCTGATCGTGTGAGGAATGAAGATGTGCTGCAGTTGTCTAATGTGAGGCTTATCAGTATGATGGAGACTAATATTCTTAGGTGGTTTGGCCATGTTGAAAGAATGAGTGATGAAATGCTTACTGAGAAAACAATTTCAGCCCAAGGGGCAGGAAAGGCAGAGGAAGGCCAAGTAAGTCATGGGAGGATCAGATTCAGGAGTGTCTGCATGAGAAAAAGATGACGAGAATGAAGTATAGAATGTCTTGTGTACATCGTGTGATAGATGTTAGTGAAGCCCAAGTTGTGTGTCAATATCGCTGGAAATGGAGAATTTTGTTATGGCAACAGTAAGTAAATAATCAGTTAAAATTTATCTTGTGATATGTATTTCTTTGTGGAGCTAACCTCTGAATCTCAGAGAACAGATTAGTGATGTGTATGTAAGATGTTTTGGCTGCACATCAGCTTTGGTCACACTGATTGCAAGATTGCATGTCGTAGATCTTATTTAGAAGTCAATTGCCAGCATAGATTTTCAAATAATTGAACTTTGAATGATGCATACAAATTACAAGAGTTTGTATTTAGTAGAATTTTGGTAACTTGACTGGTTAATTTTGGTAATTTGACTGGTTTTTACTGATTGAAATATGCCAGTTGTGTTGAAGTTAGGAATGGTCCCTCAGGATTGGAGGGATGCTATCATAGTTTCTTTGCATAAGGGAAAAGGTAATCAGATTGAATGCAAGAACTATCGTGGTATCAGCTTGCTGAATGTGCCAGGGAAAATGTTTGGAAAGGTCATTATTGATAAGCTACAAGGTCTTACATCAGAGAAGATGTGACATGTATAGAGTGGTCAATGCCTGGTACAGGCATAAAACCACTTCATGCATATTGAATTAAAAAACAGATGACAGATTAAAACAAAAACACAGAAATAATTCCAAGTATAATCGTAGTCTCACCCACCAGATGGCGATATGAGGTTACGCAGAGATAAGGCTCTCTACATGCGCAGTGATTAACATCTATACTACAGGAAGGCATGTGAAGAGCAATCAGTCATACTTTTGAAGACGCCATGGAAATCACAAGCGAAACACGTAAGGAGAAAGAAGGCGTTTTAGGCCTAAGTTACGGGGTGTACAAGAATGTGTGTGGGTTCATTTGTGAGGCATTGGGACGTGCTCTACGAATAGCTGAGAGACACGGTTTTGTAGAGTATTCTGTGGTGTAGATATCAGTTCGATGTTGGTTTTACATTTTCATTTCAAAACTCTTTTAACCTGTTCTAGATATTTAATATTTGAAGAAAATTTATCTGATGTTTAGTTTCTTATGTTTAGAGATGTTTTCGTGGTGTCGATACAAGTCTGAGGTTCTTTTAACTTCTCATTCTAAAAATTTTTATCACATCATTGATTTCAACTATGTAGTAAAAAATAAAAGACTTGAGAGTGGAGACCATTTTAAACATGATAATATTATTAAATTGGAATACTTGTACATTATTGGCATTATGATTACCGGGTATAAAAATGACACATGAGACAGCACCGATACTGGAAATGCATAATGGAAGAGGAGCGACTACCGATGTGAATAACAAGGGTAAAAGGGGGGGTAAGAACTTAAATACTATTATTGTTCTTTGTTATCAGTATATTGAATCAGCCAACAGCTCGCGGACGGACATAGCAGATGAGCACAGTGACACAGTAATGAAAGTTAGTTAGTACGTGTTGAACAGAAGTTAAAGACAGCAATAAATTCGCTGTTATAGTTGAATAAAAAATTTTACATTATGCATGATAATTTTTTATGTTACATATGATGACTGAAAAGTATCTGTCTGTTGGCAAGAAAAATTTTGTTGCCTTTATAGCTTATGACCAAGTAAACAGAATATTTCCCAAAAAAAGTCTCAGATAATATTGGTACAACTGGGAATATGTTTTAAAATGTAAAAGCTGTGTATGCTGGAAGTAGAGCATATGTAGGCATGAATGGTGTCTTATTTAAATGGTTTGTTATAGGTGCAGGTGTCAGACAAGTTGTGTTATGTCACCCTGGCTGTTTAATATATTTATGGATGCATGCATTCTAAAATAGACAATACTGGTTTATGTCTTGGTAATATCCATGTGCAAAAACTGCTGTATGCTATCAACATGTCTGTGTATGCTAATGACAAAGACCTGTTGATGGTAAGCAAAAGTGGGTTGGGAAGTATGTTGTCCTGGATGTACTAAGTTTGTATGAAATTCAAACTGAGAGCAAAAAAGGAAAAATCAAAGTTATGATTTTTGGGCAAGGAACCATTAGTACTGATTAGTATAAAGGGTACAAAGCAGAGTTTAAGCTGGCTCAAAAAATGCTGTAGCAAAAATGCTAAAATGAAGGGAAAAATTGTAGCAAAATGCTAAAGAAATTTAGCCTCTTTGTTGACGAACTGACGCACGACGAATCATCATAGTGGACGAACTGACGCGCAACGAATCGTCGTAGGGGAAGAACTGACGTACGACGAATCGTCGTAGTGGACAAATTGACGCGACGCCATCAGACTGAACAATGGATGACAGAATACTTTTACCCATGAATTAGCGGCGGAATTTTTATTTTTCCCCATGGACTACGGGAGTTTAAATTTTCAGAAATTTCGGAATACAATCACCTCTGTGATATTTAAATGTCTGGTGCCATTTTGCTACAAGACGCTAATTTTCTCGCGCGTTTTAGATGAATTCATTGCATTTTGCAAAAATAGTGATCGTAGCTTAACCTCTGGTACAAAGTTAGACCAGGTGAATGAATTTGCATATTTAGGAATTCTGCTTGACAGAAAAAACAGATTAGATGATGAAATTAGTAGGGAAGTGAATTCATCACTGAAAGTCATAGCTGCTTTAAGTGGACTTCACAGGACTAATGGGTTCTCAAAAGGTCCCAAATGGCGGTGTACGAAAGCGTAATTGTTCTACTCTGATGTACAGCAGTGAAACCTGGGTACCGCAGAAGAGACATTGGATGGTTGAAAACAGCAGGCTTCATGCAACAATAACTACCTGAGAATTAAATAAAAACACTAATTAAATTCTTATAAACAGAAGCTTTTGACTGTACTATGTGATCACCCACAATCAACTGAATCGGAGGACTAGTTACCAGAACTGCAACTTAAATTGGAGATGCTGGAACTGTTGCCAGATTTTAGTAGAGAGTTCCAACCAAATGAGATTTGGTAAGGAATATCTAAATTGCAGTTCTTGGTTAGCAATATTTCAATACTTTTTTTGAAAACATACAGATGCTTTGTTTTTAAAAGAGGCAAGGTTTTTTTTTTTTTTTCTTTCAACCACCTCAGGACTCTTTTCAACAGCAGCTTCATGCAATAATAACCACCTGAGAATTGAGTAAAAACACAGAGTTATGTATAGTAATTAAATTTTTATAAGGGGAAGCTTTCGCCTGTGCTACATGATCACCTGCAATCAACTGAATCAAAGGACTGGTTGCCAAACCTACAACTTGAATTGCAGAGTAGTTCTGGCAACCAGTCCTCTGATACAGTTGATCACAGGTGATTAAGGCCATAGCATGGTCAAAAGATTTTGCTTATAAGAATTTAATTACTATACATAACTCTTTGTTTTTACTCAATTCTCAGGAGGCATAGGAATCATTTGTGTGATGGAGAGATGAATTACAGTGGTGCACAAAAGTATTACATCACCAGCAAAAACCATAAATTTTTAAGTTTAACTCTTTTTTTAACTAATTAATTTTCATCATTTGTGTATCATTAGATGCGAAATTTAACGGAGATTTAAAAAATGTAGTTTTCCCTGTAGCTACTTCTGTCCTTATGATATGACATAAAATATGGGGTTTGACAAACACATTGAAATTCACGTTTGCTGCGTATCAGTTGTTACAGCCAATCATGGACAGTCTTTTACCTGATTGGCTGCTTCATAATACTATCCTAATCCTACTGCAGTCTTTATAAGGGTTGACGCAGAGCTACTAGAGCATTGTAGTGGTCGCTTCTTGTTGTTATTAGGGTATAATTTGTGTACATTCTCAATAATGGTTAAAACTGCGGACCACAGCGGACAGAGTAAAAATAGTTGTTCTGCATGAAGAGGGATATTCTTCAAGGAAAATCGCTGAAAGAATGGGCTATAGTCAATCTACAGTTATTAGAAAACTGAAAAAAGTAAAAGACACTGCCAATATTAAAAATATGTGTCGCAGTGGAAGATCCAGATCCACTACAACCAGGCAGGACAGAGTGTTCAGAAAGCTAAGCTTGGCAGACAGGAGTCTCAATTCACCTGAATTGCTTCAAAGATGGTCTGAAGTGACTGATGTTACTGTTACTACATCTACTGTTAAGAGGAGGCTGCTTCACTATGACTTACGTGACTGCAAAGGCAGGCGTAAACCACTGTTAACTGCAAATCAAAGGCAGCACAGACTTCAGTGGGCAAAACAGCATGTCTCATGGAGAACCAAGCAATGGGAAAATGTTCTTTTCAGTAATGAATCAGAATTTTTCCTTAATGTGAATCAGAGTAATGCCTGTGTAACGAGATTCAAGCATGAAGAATTCCGTCCAAGTTGCTTAGTGATTGCTGTCAAGCTTCGGTGAAGGTCAAGGTTTGGAGCTGCACGTGTGCACATGGCATTGGGAACCACCTCCATATTGTTGACGGTATGCCCAGAAATACATCTGGATATTAGAAAACAAGATGCTACCATCATTTAGAAGACTTTATAATGGCAATTTTATTTTTCAAGATGACAATGCTTCCTGTCATCGTGCTAAAGTAGTGAGAAAAAGTGGTTTCAAGAAAAAAATGTTCAGCATCTTGATTGGCCACCACAGACACCGGACTTACACCCGATTAAAAATCTGTGGTTCAAAGTGTCGTATAACTATCAAAAAAGAAGCCAACAACCAAAATTGAACTCATTGAAGATGTAATTCACATTTGGAATAATATTGTTCAACCCAATCTTTTACAAAACCTTGTTCACAGTATGCCAGCAAGATGCAAAGCTGTGATTAAAGCTAAAGGCTGGACAACAAAATATTAGGTATATTTTATAATTTTGCTTCATTATATTTATGTATTTAAATGTTATTTCATCTCTTATGAATTACAAAAACGATTTATTGCTGTAAACCAAAGTACTGGATAAATGATCCTTTTCATAATAATTTTGATTTGGTCATAATTTTTGTAATGTATCTTAAGAACTGAAGTAGCTACAGGAAAAAGTAAGACATTTTTGAAATCATTAAACTTTGCATGTAATGACATATAAATGATGAAATAACTATAAAAATTAGTCAGTTAGAAAAAGAGTTAAAACTTAAAAATTCATGGTTTTTGTGGCTGATGCAATACTTTTGCAGACCATTGTACTTACAGGAAAACAAGAGATGTTCTGATCATATAAGGAATGAAGATGTGCTGCAGATGTGTAATGTAAAGCAAAATGTTCTTAGTAAGGTGGAGATAGATATTCTAAAGTGGTTTGGCCTTGCTGGAACAATGTGAGGTGAGATGTTTATTCTTAGAATTTATTCAGCCCAAGTGGCAGGAAGGACAGGAAGAGGAAGGCCATGAAAATCCTGCAAGGACCAGATTCAAGAATATTTGCATGAGAAAAAGATAAGTATGAAATACAAAAGATCATGTGTAAGATGTGTGATGGATGTCAATGAAGCTCAAGTTGTGTGCCGAGATCGCTGTAAATGGAGATGTTTGATACATCAAACAGCAAGTAAAACCTAGCACCATAAGTTTTAAACTTTAATCTGGCAGATCAGTTTTCTTTGAGGAGCTAACCTCTGAATCTCAGTGAACAGTTTAGTGATACGTAGGTATGTATACATATACAGGGTGTTCATAAACTGTTTTGACAAAAGAAGGGGGATAGTACCCATCAAGACAAACAATATTTACAATGGAACCTAGGGTCGCATTCCACTCTGAGTGTCAGAAAAGAGTAAAGTTAGATGTCCAAGTTGAACTTTCAACATTTCAAGAAAAGAGAATTAACGACATCATAAGTTGCACAATCTCATTAATGGAGATCAGGGACAGACTCAAAGTAGATGCTCAAAGTGGCGGCCACTGGTGCCGTTGCACAATTCACATTGGCGAATGAAAAACTGGCGCACCCTGTCAAAGACTCCTAGTGTCGTGTTTATCCTGTCCGCTGCAACAACAATCCTGGCGACGAGATTTTCCACAGAGTCCACAGGCGTCTCGTACACCAATGATTTCATGTGCCCACAGAAGAAGAAGTCCAGTGGGTTTAAGTCCGGTGAGTGTGGAGGTCATGCCACAGGTCAGCCACGTCCAATCCATCGTGCAGGATATGTGGCATTCAGGAAGTGTCTACTGCACCTTGATAAGCCTATCAGCTGCAACTGTCGATGCTGCATCTTTTCTCTGGCAATTTGCATACAGTAAATGCTTGACGGTGATGTTTTGGCGATGTGCTACTACTCCGGCACGAAAGAAATGACGGCTTGTGCTTGTTGGATGTATTTCGAAGTTACTCTTTTCTGACACTCAGAGTGGAATGCCCCTAGGTTCCATTGTAAATATTGTCCGTCTTGATGGGTACTATCACCCCTCTTCTTTTGTCAAAACAGTTTATGAACACCCTGTATAGAGTAAAAACAAAAACATAGCTTACTACTGTTGATTCTGTTATTCACATTTACGTGTAATAGTACACATTTAACCCTTTAAGCGGCTGATGTATCTGAACCAATTGGAGTCCAAAATTTTCTGACCTCCTCAAACAGAACTGTTGACATAGTGACCAGGTTATACAAAAGCTACGACAAAACTATTCCTTTCCCTTTCTTATCTCAGCAGAATCGACTATATATCCGTCGCTGGCAGAAAGTGCTCCCAGATGGTCCTCAGTCTTAAATTCTATAGTCTGATTACCTTATAGTGCTTTATTCTCTGCTCCATTGCACAAGGAATGATTGGGAAGGACTAGTCTCCCTGACACGGACATCATGTCACTGGGTAGAAGCAAGTTACTCAAACACCTTTTCTCTCCTTTCTTAGGCTCTTCGCCATTTTTGTAGTATTTTCGGGAGAAAAGGTAATAAGACAGGAAGGATTAAGGAAAATCATTCCCCGTAAATGATCACATTGAATGGCAAACCTAAAAAAAGCAACGCTTTCTGATGTGCAGGTTCACTCGTTCCTATCAAGTTCAGCCTACTTCTTAGACACCGAATATATATATTCATTCGAGCTAATTTCAAACAATTTTGCTAACCCCGAGTTAATTCGTTCTAGCCAGTTAAAGGGTTAACCACAAGAAATAGGATCAACAGTAATAAACTATGTTTTTACTTTTTCTGTATACCCTAATACCATGTATAAAAGCATACAATTTGCAGCACCTGTTATACTTTTTGATACACTACATGAATGTCGGTAATTTTGCTGGTAAATAGAGTGATCCTTTTGATTTTGCTAGTAAATAGAACACCTTTTGTTGGAGAAATGCTGAAAATAATATTTTGGGACTTGTTTAGTGTGCTTTTGGCGGAATTAATAAGGTGGAATTTCTGGACAGGTGATGCATCACTACTACTAGCAGTTACTGTGATATGCAAAAATGCTTACAAGAGATCATTAGGAAAAATGACAAATTTGAGACTTGCTACAACAGTTCTGATTGAATGTTCTTCAGCATCCTCCATACAGCTCAGAACTCCCACCTATCAATTTTCTCTTCTTTCTACGACTGAAAGACTACCTGAGAGAAAGTCAATTTGCCAAAGTTAAAGAAGTAAAAATTGCCATCCAACTATGGCTGTAGTAATAGGGACAAGGATTTTATGCAGAGGGATAAGAACAAGAACATAACATGTAGTAACAAGTACTTGAATGTATTATTGACTAGTAAAAATAGCATGTGAATGGCCATTTTGTTGTCCATATCATAGTCAAAGCACTAAATAACTGATGCAAAGTACAGGTTTTGTAACTATACTTTCTGATAAATTTATGAGTATCCATGGAAATTTTGCTATGTACTAAACCTAGCAGTTGGTATATAGTTTCTGTAAAAGTGAAATTCTGTATAAAATGGTTTCATAAAACCAGGACTACCTGTAGAGGAAAATACATTCAATGAATGCATTGAATATATTTCTACAGGTTTCACTGTCTCTTGAATTCAAATAAAATCAAAAAAGTTTCAATGTGATAGCTGTTCATGAATTTGTGTCATGTAGCTTCAAATCAGAATAGCACTATTGCTCTTTATATTCCTCATTTTTTTTTTTACATACTTTTAGGGCTTTATAATTTGTAATAAAAACTTGCTAAAAATGTTACACCAACTTACTGCTCTTCTATTAATAATTTCATGAATGTCCATTAGTTTCTCGTGATGTGGCTTGTTTCTTCCCAATCCTACTATTTCTTTCAATTTCTAAATGCAAATTCCCACCTGAGTTATCCTCAAGCATGTTTAATGTATTTTTCACAAACCACTGAAAAAGAAAAGGTTAACACATAAATTTTGGCACAAAAAACATAAGGAATCACTTGTTACACCAGTAAAAAACATTTAGAGTTATGCAAATAATTTTTTAATAGTTACAGCAAAACCTCTTGGTCATGTCTTCAGCATTTATCAGCCAAGATGGAAGTGAATTATTAGGTGTTTTCAGATAAATCACATCATACTGAATTGCTAGCCTTAAAAAGACCAAATGATATGGAAATTCATATTAATGACTGACAATTCAACTGGATGTGATGTTTTACATCTGGAAGACATATCTAATTACTTACTTATTGGTTGAAAATGGTTACAAGCATGTCAGGGGCCACATTAAGTTCTTGCCAGTTCTCTATATGTGATTAAAATGAAAAGTTTGCAAACCAGAAATAAAACTGCTTAAATATCGGGCAAATGACTTCCATCTTTATGCTGTAGAAGGTATGCAACAGAAGATGAAATCTGATTGTCAAAGCTCATCACAAACCAGTATTTCATAAACAAACTGATAAAGAAATCACTTGGGTCATTGAAACTTATAGCCACATTTCTGTGCACTTCTGGTTAATATTGAAAAAAGAAATATAATATGGAAAATGTGAAAAAAGAACCAGTGCTTGCACATTAAAGTCATCCAAACATTTGGCTGCAATAGCTAATAAAGAAAAGAAAAACAATGCTTCACTTTTAGTAAAGAGTACGTGAATTGCTGTTGAGGAAACACTGAAAAAGACGGATAAGCTATTTCACATAGCCTACACACAATGACAAAATTTACAGTCAAGTTCCAGTTTTTTGAAGAGTTTGTTGCATGTGATAAAAAAAAATAAGAGAAAAATCAGATCTTGGTACATTAAAACCTCCATTAATGGACACCTCTGAACAACGGCAACCTCCAAAAAACTACAAGTTTCGTTTGGTCTCAAACAGCTGCGGTAGGATTAACATTAGCAATAACCTCCAAACAATGGGACCTCTTAACAATAGTCAACGGATACCCTTGAAGGAGGGGTAATGGACTAAGAAACTGTGTAAAATCCATAAGGATTTTACACAGTTTCTTCGGCACGTCGGCTGGAGGAATAACAAGGAGACAAAGAATGTTGCTATATAAGCATTACAGCGGGTACAGTGGAATGCTTAAGCACAAATAAAGTAGTTAAGCTCAATTCAACGTGGGGCGGTATTACCTAAGAGAAACTCCATATCTCCCCATCCCCGCATTAGGTGGGGTGGTGCCTTAAATGTTGCCTGCTGGCGATGGTGTCAATTGTTTTTGTCCTTGTGGGTCCTATTCCCGCTTTCCAATTGAGGCCACCAAACTCTGCAGTTACATTTTTCTGTTAGAATTCAACATGATTGATTGATTGTAAAAGCTTTGCTAGGGTAATCCAAGTTTAGCGACCAATAAAGAAAGATAACGAGAAACGATTGTGCATTTAAACTGCAAGTCATACTAATTATTCATTTCCCTACTTGCAAAAATTCAGATGTAAACAATCAGATGTTTTACTCTTCTGAATCTGGACAATGTTGCTCTTGAACTAAATTCAGTTTTTCTTGCAGGGAAACAATTGCATTTGCATTCTGATCCCCGCATCAATAGAGGCACAGAGCATATTTGTCTCTAACTCTGTATTGACATTCCGGATATGCTGAACTGAACTAATTGATGAATTGTTTGGCATACAGAAATTATTTTCGCATGAATGTGTCTCTTTTCTCATTTTGCAGAAAGCTGGTTTCACATACACAAAATGGAAGATCTGTAGTATTCAGGATGACTTTTTGACATTCACAAAAGCACATTTTTCTGCAGTTTAAACTGCAGAAAAATGCTTTGCTTAGGTTGTGTACTTAGGCTGCTTAAAAACCTAAGTATGAGACAAAACTTTGCATCCGGAAAGTCCTTCACCAGAGTGAAATTTATGGGATGGAGGCTTGTGTTCTTCCTTTACCCAAATAAAGCATTTTCTTCAAACACAGGCATAACAGAATAGTTGTACTTACCACTAGTAGAAACCCGAAAGCAATCCAGCAAATTCTTCTTGGTGTGCATAGTTTTTGCTCTTTCACTTAGAGTGGAACTAAATTTTTGTAATGCTTAACTGAACCTTACAATTGAAATTCATACTCACAACTTACAACTTATTTAAATGAAAGGCACATTAAAAGAGTTTATATATTACAGCTTTCAGCAGTGTAATTCATCATATCAAATGCAATGCATAATTATTTTTATACAATGGAACTAGGAAATAGATACATTTTCTTGTAAGAATATATAAATTCATCTTTATAGAGTTCTAAGGGCAGTAAAAAATGAGATAGTAAAAAAATCACACCTCTTGATGGCAATCCACACTGTCAACAATAGAAGCTTGTATTCTTGGCAGGAGAGGGCCTGAAATGGAATTTTTATTACAATTTAATACACATTTTATACACATTAAAGAAACAACCACGAGCATCATGGAAAATGTCTACAGATGCCATTCCAGTAGCCTTATTTATTTATTTTTTTAACTTAGTAAAAGCTTTTCAGCTGAAACATGCTTGACAAGGAAAACAAATGGTGAGCAAAACAGTTTGATCTATAAATGAACAGTAAGGATTTAGGAAAAAGTGTAATGCCACTAACAATTAATAAGAATACTTCCCTAACAAAAGTGTATACCAGCAAATAACAATCATAGTTTCTATAGTACTATGTAAACTATTCATTCTATCATTTGACAAAAATGTAAAGAGAGGAATGGTTGAGACGTTTGTAGGTTTCAAAACTATTCCTTCTCTACCAACCAATAAGGTGCTGCGTGGGCCATAAGGAATTACTCATCCTTACCTCTAGGCTACTCAATAAAGATGAGAGCCACAATAATACACTCATTGTCATAAAAATCCACGCACCAAGGAGGTGTCCGAATGAAATGAAATTTTAGTAGTGAGATGGTACATACCAAGGACAGAAATGATTACAATACCGCAGCAACAGGAGGATTTCCCGCGGACATATAGTACACATTCTGGTCAGCGTTAGTACCGCATTGGACCGCCTCGCGGTCGGATACATGCAGTGATATGGTTCGGCATGGAGTCAAAGAGATGCCATATGTTATCCTGAGACAGATTGGCCCACACTTCTTGCAACTGATGCTTAAATCACAAACACTGGGACATGGAGAAAGCTGGTGTCCCATCTAGTCCCACACGTGCTTGATGGGCGAGAGATCAGGCTATCTGGCAGGCCACGGAAGCATCGAAGCGTGACGTAGACAGTCCTAGGAAACCCGAGCCATGTGCGGACGGGCGTTATCTTATTGGAAAATGGCTCCGGGCTGCCCCACCAGGAGAGGCAGCACATGGGGCCACAGGATCTCCTGTACGTAGTGCTGGGCTGTCAATGTTCCTCGGATCACTGTGAGGGAAGTCTGGCTGTCGTACGCGATGGCTCCCCAGACCATCATATGCCTGCAGTTCAGGACGTGTGCTGCTGTACAGTGAGGTTGGGATTGTAGCGCTCCCCTGTGGTCCTCCACACTCTGAACGGTGGTCGTCCATCCCCATACAGAAGCGGGATTTGTCACTGAACACTAAACGTCGCCACTCCGTAGCATTCCATGTTGCTTGCTGCTGACACCACGGCAATCGACGGCGATGATGGTCAGGTGTTAATGGCAGAAAACGTAAGGGCCATCGAGAGTGCAGATTCGCCTCTGCCAGGCGTCTGGAAATGGTTCTGGTGGACACATGAGTCCCTTGTATACAACAGCCACATGTCTCCAGATATTGGACAAGGAAGTTGTTGCATCTGTGCGTGCTGTTCTCACGATCCCACGGTCCTCTCTGTTGGTGCTGTGTCTGGGTCGTCCAGAGCCAGTCCGCCATGTCTGGGTGCCTTCCCGTGTCCATTGCTGCCAACACGATCACACCGTACTGTCCGACCGGCCCAAATGGCAGCCAATTCAGCATGCCAGCCACTCTGTCTCTTTCATACAAACAATACAGCCTCGTTCAAACTTCATCAGTTGCCCGTATGCACATTTACGACGCCTCCTCAGCATGTCTATCACTCAGGGATCTCACCTGACTCTTACCATGCCCATCGGCATAAATGTGGAGTCCTCTGCGCATCGCCTTATAAGCCACAAGGATTGCAGCCGGTCTTCGACGTGCAGGCATGCCCAATCACATGAAACTTTAATCATTTGCATGTCTGCCCTCCCCGCAACTATTCGCCGAGTTTTGCGTTAATCACGCAATTTTTTTCTTGGTGCATGTATTTTTATGACAATGAGTGTACAAGCACACCATCTACACTATTGCCATGACACTATGAAGCTCACTAGTACTCTATCAGATAAACATGGGGAGTGGCAAAAAATCACAATGATTGTGCCAAATTTCCAAGTGATTTAGAAATGTAAAACTTATATGAGTTGAATACACCTTCCTGTACATTAATTTCACATGCAATTTTTGAAATAATGTATCAACATTTAAATAACCACTATACGCATTCTCAAACTATCTATGCAATACTTAATTAAAAAAGGGGGGGGAGAGCATACACTGAAATAAAGTATTCAAAACATACCCTCAAAATCACAAAATATTGAAAGCATTAAGCTTCAGCATTAATGAAGTCATAAAAGCAAAATATCATTTACCTTCATTTTTTCTTTATTTACATATTTTTCGTTGGGTACATGTTAGCCCTGAAGTTAATTTGCTTTCAGCCTTATAAATTTTGAAAGACAATTATTTAATTTAAGATTATCTGTTTAAGAAACTGAGTTCAAATTGTGACTTCAGTAAATTACCAGTTGTGGTACTGGCAAGAGTTGAATGATTTAAATGAAAAGATTTTAATCCATTAAATTTCCTTCTAGGATCCTTGGGTGGAATGCCAGCTGGAACAGACAGTCATCCTGTGAAATGATGTATTTTTCTGATTTTCATGACTCAAAGGGATTTTACTAAGGTAAACAGGATCCAACCAAACCCAAGCAGGCCAATCCATCATGAAAACATCCCTGGAATTCTTTGAATAGAGCTCATGTTGAAAACTGGCTTCCAAGTTTCTTAAATTAAACACTTAATCAAACATCTAACATGGGTTCTTTTTTCTTCTAGAAAATACTTTAATTCAAAACGCTAATTTTCAGAGAAAGCTCTTCTTCTTCAGGCAGTCTTTTGTTGTCACTTTTTTTTTCGTCACTATCCTTTTTCTTCAAGGAAATACAGGGTGTCCCACTTGCTACCGAACCAGGCATTTCTTTAATAACATTAACACCAATGAAGATATTGCAACAAAATTTGAAGTGGACTTACCTGATTTCATGCTAAATGTGATGACAGCACAACATGTGTTGGAAGTGGCCACCATTTGCATCCAGACAGCATTGAACCCGGTGAACCATATTGTGGAAAGTCACTGCCTGAATTTCTTCGGTGATGTTTGCTTTCATGGCATCTATGGTGCGTGGTTTCTTTTGGTAAACTCTCCCTTTTAGATATTCTCATAAAAAGTAATCAGGAAGCATCAGATTGGGCGATTGCTGTGGCCATAGACCCTTCGAAATGATGTGGTCGCCGAAAAAGGACTAAGGGACTGAATTTCGGCCATACTGGTGTGTGATGTGTGTGATGCCACTCCATCACACTGGTAATATCCAATGGAGAGTTCTTTGTCATCCAATTTGTTTACAAAGGTGTTGAAGATTTCCATATATGCAGCTGTTGTGATGGTTGCATCGAAGAAGATGGAACCAATTATGCGGCACCGGGTCATACCACACCAAACACAAATTTTTGGTAATGAAGCGGTTCTTCATCTATTGTGTTGGGATTTTCACTAGCCCAACTACTGAAATTTTGAGAATTGATGTATCCTGATAGGTGAAACCACGCCTCGTACGAGAACCACGTGTAGTCTAGAATGCCTGGATTTTCCTCAAGAAATGTCTGAAACCATCAACAGTATGTCACTCGCTTCACGCAGTCAGGCTCTTTCAGTTCGTGGACCACAGAGATACGGTACGCATGAAGCTTCTCTTTTTCCACAGCACGTTGACAAGTGCTTTTGGGCAACCCTGTTTCCTGTGACAGTCAGTGAAGTGACTTCCTGGGAGACACAAGTAGTTGGCCCTTTACATTCTGGATCGTTTCCTTGGACATTTGTGGTTGACCTCCTGCATGGTCATCTAATAAAGTCCCCTTGGTTTCCAATTTCTTCGACAATGCCCAAATGGTGGACTTGCTCGGCGGATGTCTGCCTGCAAACCTCTCCAGGAATTGCTGTTGACAAGGCTTTATCAATTCTGTTTTCCAACAGGGGCGAACAATAAACACTCGCTCCTCCAGAGTATACCGATACATTTTCACACATACACGAACAGCCACGAGCATGAGCACTCACTATCAACAACTGTATTTTGTACAACGCTCAGTGAAATGGCATAACAAAGCAACAGAGAGGTGCGTCCGGCTGGCTGGCGGACTGCTCCTCAGTGGTGCCACACTTAGGAATGTGTCTACCACTAAGGAGCACTCCGGATGGCTGGCTGGCGGACAGCGCTGGGTTCAATGCTGTCTGGACGCAAATGGTGGCCACTTCCAGCACATGTTGTGATATCACATTTTGCACAAAAAGAGTTAAGTCCACTTCAAATTTCGTTGCAATATCTTCATTGGTGTTAATATTATTAAAGAAATGCCTGGTTCAGTAGCGAGTGAGACACCCAGTACTTTAATTAAAAATGCTAATTTTCAAAGAAAACTCTTCTTCTTCAGGCAGTCTTGTGTTGTCACTCGTTTTTCGTCACTATCCTTAGTGATCGGATAGTGACGAAAAAGAGTGACAACACAAGACTACCTGAAGGAGAAGAGTTTTCTCTGAAACTTAGCGTTTTTAATTACAGAGGGCGAGTTGAAAGTTTTGCAATACTTGGATCACTTTGTCTTCATATGTACCTTTATGATGAAAGCTGATTAGCTTTCAAAGTATAGGTCATCATGTTGCTCCGTCTTCAGCCATCTGTCTGGCAGTTTTTCGATTCCACGGCAATACCAGTTCTTGTCCTTCGAGGTGAAGAACTCCATCACCCCAGCTGCTATCTCCTACTGGTTGTTGAAGTGCCGCCTGCAAAGGAAGGGGGCCATGGACTGGAACAAGTAATAATCCGACGGGGCAAGGTCCGGACTACATGCTGGGTGTGACATCAGTTTGATGCCCTGATGTTCCTGGAGTTTTGCCCGGGTCGTTCGTGAGGTATGAGGCCAAGCATTGTCCTGCTGTAGGACAGCTTGCTTTCTGTTCACCAGTGCCGGGTACTTCTTCAAAACAGCATACATCCGCTCCAGCTGTTCAGAGTAGAGGTTGGAGTTGATGGTCCTATCATCTGGAACAAATTTGTAATAGATTATTCCCTCAAAATTCCACCAGACACAGAGCATCACCTTGTGCTCAAAGCGCCCACGTTTGGCAACAGGTTCAGGAAGCTGGCCTGGGCTCAACCACTGCAGTTGTGTGTTAGGATTACGGAAATAGATCTACTTTTCATCGCACGTAACAATTCTCTTGATGAAACATACATCGCATGGGTTTTCTAGGAGTTCCGTGCGCACTTCCACTCGGCGGTTTGTTTCAGCTGGCATCAGTTCGTGAGGGACAATGCGGCAGCTCCTGTAGACCTTGCCGAGGTCTTGAAGGTGATGAACCATGGTGGTCTGTGTTATGCCCAGCTCGCCTGATAATCTCCGAGTACTGGTTGTCAAATTTGCCCCTACGGCCTGGCGCACGGCCTTCAAATCCACGGTTTGCGGCCTACCTGACCTCTGCTGATAGTCGAGGTTTCTGTCACCTGAGCGAAAAAAATTAAAGCATCTGGTTGCGGTGCTGTGGTTCACGAAACCTTCTCCTTTCGCATGACAAATGTTTCGTGTTGCTTGAGCAGCATTATGGCAGAGTTCAAACTCGTAAAGCAAAAGTTCCCTAATTAGCCGGTCGTGGCGGTTCATCTTTTAAGCGCCCCAACCACAGACAGAATGACGACATGCAATGTTGTTCACAGCAACAACAACCACTTTATATCCCTTTCGGCTGACTGTAGTGTGTGACTTGAACTAGTGACATACCTGCCGCAGCACATGCGTTTATGCAAATATTGCAAAACTTTCGACTCACCCTCTGTAAAGTATTTCCTAGAAGTAGAAAGAAAAAACATATTAGATGTTTGATCTCTAGAATGACAAAGGACAGACTGTCACTAAATCAAGCAGACAGAATACAATACATGTAAAATGAAACACCATAAAATAATCAATGTTCTTACTAATTCACTATTAACACGTTCGCTGCTGGCTACGCGCCAGCGCGTTACAGGGCAGCTGTACTAAAGGACCAATCACGCGCCAGCGCATGATGTGGCACGATTACTCGGGAGCCAGTCGCTCACTAGCACGTGGAAAGTTGTACGTAAGCATATTGTTCTTCAGTTGATTCGGCATTATATGTGAGGTATTTCTGCTTGTATTGGTGTCGAGTAAAGGTAGTAAACTATTTGTAGTCATATGTGGTTTTTAATTTTGCATGTTATTAGTTGTTGAACCATAGTCTTGTAATATGAGTTGTACAGATGATAGTTTAGCAGGCCTGTCATGACAAAAAAGAAAAGTGCAAAGTAATAAATATTTGAATGCTGAAGAAATTGCACAATTGTTGGAAGAGTTATCGGACGAGTTTCCGAGTGACGTCAGTTGTGACAGTGACGAAGAATTCATTTCTCGGATACTTGGGATTCGGAAAGTGGAGATGAAGATAATATTATGCAAGGGCCGACATTTCAACCGCATAATCCTGCTATTTTGGAAAAACGTAACTTAGGAAAATAACTCAACATCAATGAAAAAATGTCCTTTTACAAAATGCG
This sequence comes from Macrothele yani, assembly GCA_039090855.1. NCBI lineage: Eukaryota > Metazoa > Arthropoda > Arachnida > Araneae > Macrothelidae > Macrothele > Macrothele yani. Next base: position 127,209,982 of record CM076996.1, read on the forward strand.
AATGTTTGCTGCAACATGTTTCAGGTGAGAATCCTATCGATTACTTTCGTCATTTATTGACCGATAATATCTTGAATGAAATAATTACTCAGACTAATGTCTATGCTCGTGAAATACCTGTTGGCCAAGCAATAAAAAAAATATTCTCGAATTACTGCCTGGAAGGATACCACCAAAGACGAAATGCTGATATTTGTGGGATTGATTTTACATATGGGAACTATTCGATTGAACCACATACAAGATTATTGGAAAACAGATAATTTGTTCGACCTACATGTGTTCGCAGATAATATGAGCAGGAATCGCTTTTTATTATTACTGCGGGCGTTTCATTTTGCAAAAAAAAAAAAAAAAAAAAACAGAAAAGAATGCGGCACCTCAAAACGATCGACTATATAAAATTAGGAATATTGTGAATCTGTTCAATGCACGAATGGCTGAAGTATATTATCTAGGACGTGAGCTTAGCTTAGATGAATCTATAATATTGTGGCGTGGACGACTTGTCTTTTGACAATATATACAAAACAAACGTCATAAATATGGCATCAAACTGTATATGATCACACCACCTAATGGCATGGTTATCAAGTTTATGGTATATACAGGTATGTTGGATGACTCTGGTGGAAAAGGACATTCACAAAAAGTCGTAATGAAGTTGCTTGATGGTATGTTAGATGTTGGGCATAGCGTATTCATGAACAATTATTACAATAGCTATGAACTCGCAAAGTGTCTTACTGAAAGGAAAACTCATTGTACTGGAACAATCGGAAATAACAAGAAAACGTTTTCGAAAGAAGTTCGAGGAAAAAACTAAAGAAAGGAGAAACTGTAGCAAAGTATGCCGATGGTGTAATGATTGCTAAGTGGAAGGACAAAAGAGATGTTACGTACATATCTAATGAATATGAGAATGATATTGTTGAAGTGGCAAGCAAACAAGGCGAAGTGAAAGTGAAGCCACTTCCCATAATTCAATACGTTTATGGCAGGTATTGATAAGCAAGATCAGATGCTTGCCTATTATCCATGTGAAAGAAAAACCATTAGGTGGCCTACCAAAATATTTATACATATTTTGCAACTAATGATAACAAATTCCCACCACCTTTACAATATTCCAGTAAACTTGAAACTTAGTCGTTCTGGGTGGTGTAGTGGTTAGCATACCCGGGCGCTATCTGTGAGACGCGGGTTCGGGGTCCAGCTCCAAGACTATGAAAATTTTCAAGTTTTTGGATATTATCTGGCTTACCATCCTTGTCACATTTACGCCAAAAATCGGATTGTCATCTTCAAAATTTGTAACAAAGTGTCACTTTATGACTTTTAGTTATCAGTGATGAGATTCCTTGAAACAAAAAAATTTACGACTAACTGTAAACCATGGTGGTTGTCATGTAATAGTTTGGGGACAAATAAAGTGGTTAGAATCAACTAGCCATTTAGTTTACATGGCTATATAAATAACACAATAGCTGTACTATTATTACATTAACTGTTTCACACATTATAGCATTTTTCGTGCCGAGTGCTCACTCGTCATTCAATCCCCGCCGCTGTATTATATTATCTAATTCAGTAAATTACCAGTCAATGAAATAAAGTTTCAGATATTGTAATGTGCACTTACCCACAAAGACAAACTTTTAGAAGTATACTTGTAGGTCCAACTTCATTATTATATAATTGTAGGTCCAACTGCTTATTATATTTTTAGGAATATAAATGAAGGAAACCTGGGTAGGCGACTTCCTGCTATTTGTTACTCAACAGAACAGCAGAAGTGATGCTGTAGTGAAGATCTTTGGTCAAATCCACGACTGGTCCATAAAAGAATCTAGTCAGCAGTTCAAAACAGTTTATTTTGTGATTTAATAATATTCTTTTACCACATTTCCAAATCTCAAGAGTTTAATTTAAAAGTCAGAAATGACATCCACTGCCTCTTGCATAAACTGCAATTGTTTGAGACTGTTTTGATGGCTATGGAGTTCCTTCAGATACTTCAAGTGACTGCACAGTTACCAGATTATTTGAAGATAAAAATATATGACTTCATTAATACACAGAAAATTTTTTTGACTACATTCAAGCCTGGCAGTGTGAAATGGACTTTAAAAAGTCTAAAAGAATTTCCAAAAACATAACCATAGTTGCAAATAAAGACCAAAATATTAAAGTTGTAATGACCAAAATGTTTGAAAATAAAGATGTTTCACATGGTTTAAGCACCCTGCTAATGAGCTTTAAAAAAAAAAATGCCTTTCCAGATTAGAAGTTTCCAATGAACCTATGGTCAAAGGCAGAACAGATTTAAATGTGGAACAGCAACATTGTTAACATGGAACAGTGATATGTTGAACTCAGAAGTTTATTCCGATCTCGTTCCCACCTGAGATGGTGTATACTCAGATCCCCATCAACTCAGTGCAGTTGTAGAGGGTCTACTAAAGCAAGCTTTGAATAAAATTTGTCAACTGCTGTCAACAGTGGATACAGGGGAGTTGAAGGATGAGATCATGTCTTTTTCAAACATATGCAAATACATCAGCAAACCAACAGCCATGAGTGTGCAGGAGCACAGTGGCACACCAAAGATTTTTTTATGGGGGTGGCCCAAAATATTAAAGATGTAAATAAAAATATCCTGGAGAAAACATCTCCTGAAATATTGGGGAGCAATAAAAAATACTTCCATGAAACTAAAGTGCATTTCCAATTATTCGTAAAATATATATTTAAAAACATATAGATATATTTAAAAATGAGCAATGAATAACAAAGAATGATCAAGTGGTACCTCATGCAGAGGGGCCTGTGCCCCTGGACTACACCCCACTGAGTGTGCCACTGTGCAGGAGACAAAGAACAAATTGAGAAGGAAATGGTTGACAAACATTTCCACAAGAAGAAAATGAAGTACTGTGATAAATGTTTCAAAACTTCGTAATGCTTGCAAATACTTTCTCAACATACCAATGAAAATCTCTCATGAAAGTGTTTCTAAATTAAGACTTATCAAAAGTAGAATCAGACAAAGACTTAGAAAAGTAAATCTTGACATCTTATTTTTGATGCAAATACATAGTATGCAATCCGCTCATCCAGGTTAGCAAAAATGTCATAGGGTCATTCCACATCAATTCAACCAAAGCAAAATTGTTTTGACATGAATGTTCTCAGATTTTGATTAAACTTGGTATACTAAATATCTTTATGGTGATAAGTAACCATATGAATTTTTTTACCATGTAGCTCTTGTGGTTTCAATTTTACAGCCCTTCAAACTTTCAGCGAATTCTCGTTTTTTACTGTTTCCGAGGCTTTCTGTGCAAGTTGCACTTGCTTACAAAAAAAAAAAAATCCCATATCCCTCACAAATCATTCAATCTCTGAAATTTTACAACTGTGTCAAAGAAAGACTGAGGATTTCAGAAAAAAAAATATGTGAACACTCTAAATGTTTCTTTTAGTCCACTAAAAAATTAATGAAATATTCTTAGCCTTAATTTTTTCTGCAGAAAACATGGGTTACTAAAAACTGAATTATCAGTGAGAGGGAAAGGTATAACATATATATTTTTTAAATGAGCCTAGAAATATGTGCTGTCATACCCAGGAATAAAATTGATGGCTTTTTATTCCTTTTGCAAACATTATAAACTTTTTCCTGTGATTTTGAGAAAATGGTTGTTGGATGACTATTTTTTCAACTTACGCCAAAACCTAAGATTCCTATCCAAAATAACTACTGGAGCAAATCTGTACAGCTTAAAATTTTACATAATTTTGATTATCAGCAATTTTTGGAAAGGGAGCAACCACTTTCCAGTTATTTGTCTTTAAAAAGCAGGAAAGACAGGCTTCAAAAATAGGTCTAGTTTAGTACTATGTAAATTTTTAAAAAGCATAAAATGCACATTTTTTTTTTTTTTTATTGTATGTTTAACTACCACCGTGAGCAACTCAGTGGGCTATAAAGCAGTCACCCGTCCCTAATTTAGGGCCACTGGTTCCGGGCAAAGAATATCTAACTGAGAAGTTAAAGCTCGGCGAAACGTAACTAGACCACCATATCTTAAGAGTTAAAATGCAGTGCACAGAAGCCCACATATAGGCTGATGCCGGAGCAGACTGCACATGCATATTTCTTTTGACTTCAATTCTTTGGGTAAAGAACAGTCAGCCGAGCTACTCACAGCAAGTGATTGTTACCTTCTGGGTAGCATAATCACTTCGCAAATCAGATACGTTAGTTTTGTTACGCCAATCGGGTTAGTTAAGGCTTTTGTTTGTTCTTCAGTTTTTCAGAAACATCTTCAGTAATGCCAAATACTAGGGAAAGTCTACATTTTGTACGGATCATTAGGCCTAACTATAATATTTGCTAACATTTAATTTAAATAGTAATACTGTTATTGCATATTTTTCTCACCAAAATAGGGGATGGGCGGGATATCAGAAAACAACAAAAAAAAAAAAACCTGCTCTAAGCAAATAGTCATCAGATCGAAGAAAACCATCGTGGATCGAAGAAAAGCGTCACTGTGGTAGTCCTCCTAACGTGTTTTGCTCCTGAAAATTAACTATCCCGCAGAGCACATTACCTCTTAAGATGTGGTTGTGCTGTTGTTCCCTGTTTTACGGTATCTCTAGAAGAGTTGGCGTTCTTCAAGCTTTATATTCTTTGTTCCAGGGAAGGGAGAAAGCCACGGCTGCAAGACAAACACAACATAGATGACTCGCCGGGATTCGAACCCGGACCCAACTCAGACAAATGACCAGAAGCAGCGCTTAGTGAATGCGTATTGATACCATATATAATAAGTTGTTTACTGATACAAGTTAGGTATAATTTTTGATGTCCTAGTTCATAAAACTAAATTTCTTTTACACATTTTAACCTCCAAATGTGCTATTCTACACACACACACACACCGGCCTTATGCAGTCCTTTGAGAAGTGGTAAGTAGTTCTTCCAGATGTTATTTGTGGAATACAAAACAACAAGCACACAAGGAATTGGTACTGCACAGGAATCTTCACACCTTGGCCAGAAGAATGATGGTAAAGGTCCATTAGGATGAAGAAACTTTACATATCCTTCATCTTTATCGTTTGTAGACACCATTCCAAAATACCAAAAGTGATCATATTTACATGAAGTGTAACACCAAGGTACAAATCATCTGCTGTTACAAATGATGGGTGACAGCTCTTCAGGTTCAATGTGAGAGAGTTGTCTTTGTCAGTATTGATCTTTCCAGCTACAATAATGCATTCAGAATCTAGAGGCTTGAAGTTATGGGAAAGTTCTAATACCAGGAAGTATCTGTATGTCTTTGAACCAATTTGCAAGTGAAGAAGGGGTTGCATCTAATGTGTTTTTCAGTAAAGTAGAAACTCGCTTGTGTAATGTTTGTTTCACAAAATTTGAAAAATGCAGCTGCAATTATGATCTGCTTCATTGTTTCTGGAGACTCCTTTTGAGCTAAGCATTTTGTGATCCCGCCAATCCCACCACATTCTGATTTTCCACTTGTTGCAAAAATGACCACTGTGCCTTCAGCTGGAAGTCATCCTCATGCAGACACAGGTTGAGGAAGTTGTACTTGTTTTTATATTGCAGCACTCCTGTCATTGAAGTGATGCATTTTCCAGATGTGTGGAAATTTTTCTTTAACAAAAATTCACAACTGTTTCCTGGGTTTTGTCAACCATGTTCACATCTGGCTTAAGGTCATTGGATATGCAAGTGTAACAAGACAGTCTTCTGCATCAGCATTCCTACAATGTACTATGACAAGCCACCAATGGTAACCAATAACTAGAGTACAGTTGGCAAATTTTGAGCGAAGCTACTGAAAAAACTAAGCTCATTAAGGCGTCCATTATAACAAATTCTAAAAAACAAACGCATAAAATTTATGACTTCCAGAACAAAAGTACACAACATTCTAAAAAAGAAATGCCTAAAATTTATCATGAACTACTTTTCTTCACTATGGTTGTGATCAGGTTGCATGTAAACAAAGCGGAAAGGCACACTCAGATCGGGAATCAAGTTTTTCATTTTGTATCGTGAAAGATACACACAAACTTCCTTTTATTATTATAGATTAAGCAAGCGTTGAGCTAACAGACTGAGTCTCTCCATTTCTTAGTTTTGCAATTCAAACAATTTTTTCATATTAATGTTAGTGAGCCGACTTTCGTGAAACAGTTCAAGTAAAAGGCCATTTATTTTTAATTGAAATTCCTCACCGACACGGAATTTGGGGAATCGGAAGGAGTCAAAAACCTGGCCATGGACGATGTCCAATTGCCTGCCAAAAATCACAGATCGGATGAGTCATGTCACAGCTATGCCCGAACAACTAATTGTCCCGAGTCTCGCATAGAGAGCAGATTTTTCAGTTATTAAAACTGGCCAGTTTTTAATTATCATTTTTATACGACACAACCAATCACCACAATACCAACCCCATGTCCTCTTTCTCTGTGGCAAGTGTCACCGCCATCGGCTGAAGATCTTTGGAAAAGATAGTCAACAAAAGACCCCCTTCTCAAAACTCGGAAAAAACCCTAAAAATGCAAGTATTTGGACGATTATTCCTCAATGACATGGAATTTCGGGAATCTGAAGGCGTCAAAACTTGACCATGGACAATATCCAATTGCATGAAAAAAAAAATCACGGTGATCAGATGTGTCATCTCGTACCTATGCTCGAACAACTAATTGTCTCGAGTCTCGTAAAGAAAGCTCCACTCTGCCTTCAGCCTCACTAAACACGATGAAAAATACACGACTCAGTCCAGTGGTACCCCTAGGCTTCTTTCTGTCTTGAAAAAGAGAAGTTTTCGCTGAAGTCAGTCAAAATTATTGCTGTACCTGATGGTATATTTTCTTTGAGACATTTTGAAGATTGTGACTTGTCTATGAAAAAGTGTGGAATCTGTTTTTCTATCTTCTTGGCTAAATTATCAAGTATTGATGGCCCTTTTATCATCTGTGTCCTTAAGCAATACTACTCAATATAAGTAGTCTTTGAACCAATTTGCAAGTGCAGAAGGAATACTACTATCCTTAAGCAATACTACTCAATATAAGTAGTTTTTGAACCAATTTGCAAGTACTTATATCGAGTAGTATTGCTTAAATATATTGTACCACATATAACGTTCTATGCAAGGTGAGCATTTCGAACTATTGATATTCACGTGTCCTGTCAGTTGACACCCTTTGAGAAAATTTGTTAGTTGCACTTTCATCATAATCTTTAAATTTAATTCTAAGTAGCTCACTAGATGTGGTTTCAGGAGCATTCACTGCAGTGTCTCAGCAGGCATTATTCTGTCTTTGCTTCTTAAACACTACATACTTCACAATTTATCCTTATAGCAGTCTTCAATTTGTGCAACATGGAGTAGTAAGACATTTTAATGAATTATGCATATGCATACCAAAACCAAGGAGGTTAGAATGAGGTATCAGGAGATGCCTTTGTTAATGGAGCAGTAGCACTTTACGTGAAGCTTATAACCGCGAGCAACGATCGTCAAAGTATGGGAAAGCTGATGGTTTTCAAGGCTATTGCAATGGACTCTCCTTTCATCGCAAATGTTTTCAATTTCACAATGTAACTTGCTGCCAATGTGTGAGAAAATGCTGAATTTATAAAATTCTTAATTATCTTGAGGCTCATTCCAGTTTTTATTTTAAATTGAAATATACGAACGTTAGTGCAAATTCCAAATGAAACATAACGTTAAAATTGAAATCTTCACTCGTATAAGAATTCATTCCGGTTTGATCTTAACACTGTTTCTGCAACCGAAAACCACGATATTCCGAAATACACACAGTTGAAATTACATAGCTATTATGTAAACAACGTCAAATTCCCACAGTTTGTGGCTTCACGGTCAAGAGACCAAGGGAATCTCCAGAAGTATTATTCTATCCTCCTTGACTAAAACACACCACTTTGGTTGCAAACAACAAAACTTTGAGAGACCCACACTTATAATTCAAATATGATTTGTGAAGGCTACCCCAAATCAAATCGCTTTTTCTTGTAATTTTTTTGCCTTATGCTCATTACATCTTTCATTCCAGGCATAACTCCAGACTGCTTGGATCCCATAAAAGTTTCTCACTAAATCAGTGATTTCAGTTCTGCCTCACATCCAGGATCTGGCTCAGCTAAAAATCTCTTTTCCTTAACTCTGAGCTTGGCAAACAGCATTGTCAGCCGCAACAAATGTTTCTTTTTCTGTGTTTATGTCAGTGAAGCAGGAATGGCTAGTAGTTGTTGCTTTTTCCTTGAAGTGGAGTTCAGTTTGCCCTTCATGATCTCTACAAGCTTGTCCATACCAGCTGCTTTCTCTTCCACATGGTTATGTGTTTTGTCTTCTTTTGTTAGAATCTCAACTTTTAGTATTTTTTTTAATTTTGCTTTGCAAGTTTACCCGATTTTTTTTTTATTTTCTCCTTTCCATAAGACACCTTGCTATGTTCACCAAGGGCACTGGCATACTGAGGAGGAGGGGGGACATATGCACCCCCCCAAATAATTTTGCCTAGTATTAATAAAAATTGTTGGAGACATTTTGCTAGTGTCCCCATTCTGGTCTTCCTCAAATTGCCATTAGTCACTTCTTTATTGGGAATGGTCAGACGAGGTCCCACATGCCTGTTGCTAATGCCTACCATCACCCCCCCCTCCCGTGTGCATTTCCCACTTGTACGCCACCAAAGAAAGAAGAGAGTGAACTGGTGTATGTTGTAGTGGTCAGGGCATCAGTCTAATGAATGATGGGGGCTGGAGGAGGGAAGGGTAAGCCTTTTATCTTGAGTACATACCATAGCAGAAAGACAAAGATGTAAAATCTCTGCATCACTATATATACGAGTTAACTGTGATAATCAGAAATTTCACTAATCTATATACTAAATGAAGATTTTTTTTTAAATGTTTCACACCTTTGGCCTACAAAAGGCACTGCAAAGTCTTCAGTTTGCATGCTCCATCAAGGAAAATGCAAAGTACATAATTATATGAATTCCAGCAAATATTAATGCACAACTTAAAAATGGTAGAGGGCAGATACCACAGATCATTTACAGATTGCTTAATACACTGCTGGACAATTGTTAAGGACGGATCATAAACGGCTATATAGCGCATAAAAAAGCAAGTGTGATTGGATGCCAAGTGAAATAAAATAATGTCAGAATGCCAGGACATTACAAGAAAGACAATTTATTGTGCTCTGAAATCCAGAAGGCTTTGGAACGTGTTCAAGGGACAAACAGGCCATTTTGCGCAGAATACGTAAACGTGAAAAAAATGCAATTGGATGCCAAGTGAAATAAAATAATGTCAGAATGCCAGGACATTACAAGAAAGACAATTTATTGTGCTCTGAAATCCAGAAGGCTTTGGAACGTGTTCAAGGGACAAACAGGCCATTTTGCGCAGAATACGTAAACGTGAAAAAAATGCAATTACCGTCCGCAGGCGTTCTGGCATAAGATGTCAATACGGAATATGGCCACCATGGAGGGCGATGCAAGATTCCACAAGTCGTGTCATGCTTTGCACAACATTATCAAGCAGCTGTTGAGGTAATTTATCCCAATTATCCCATTTCTCTGTCAGTGCACGGATGAGGGTGTCCTTGTTTATTGGAGGGCATTGGCGACCAGCAAGACTCCTCTCCCCAAAGCATCTCACACATTTTCAATGGGATTCAGATCTGGAGAACGTGCTGGCCATACAAGGCGTTGAATATCCTCGCTCTCAAGACACTCCTGGACAGTGACTGTTCGACGACATGTTGCATTGTCGTCCATAAAAATGAATCTATCACCGACAGCACCACGGAACATGCGAACATGAGGTAGCAGAACATCATTAATGTATCGTTGGCCAGTCATAGTCCCAGTTGGAAGCACATAGAGGGACGTACGGCCATTGATCACGACGTCAGCCCATACCATGACACTACATGTCTGATATCGGTCCCTTTCCTGTATGTTTGCTGGGCAATATGCCGTACCACTATCACGCCAGATCAGTTGTCGTCGACAATCAGATGATAGGCTGTATCTACTCTCATCTGAGAAAAGGACAGCAGACCAGTCGTTATCAGTCCAATTGCGATGTTGATGGCACCATTGCAAATGGTCGGTTCGGTGACGTCTGGACAATGGGATGCACACAACAGGACGGCGGGCGTATAGTCCTCCTTCATGCAAACGTCTGGAGACAGTTTTTTGGGAGATCCGCTTGCCAGTAGCAGCCATAAACTGATTTGCTACCTCACTAGCTGTAATGCGCCGGTGTCTTTTTGTTGATAGCACTCTTCTGCAGGTGACGTTTGCTACACTCTCCATTTGTTTGAAATGATTTCCAAAGCCTTGAAACAGCACTATGGCTGACGTCGAACTCCCTGGCAACATGTTATTTTTCGCCCTTCTTCAATCTTGCCAATAATACGGCCACGCGTCAAATCATCTAGGTGATGTCGGGAAGACATACTGAAAATTGCAAGTTCGTCAATTGATTCTTTCCTTTTCAACTTTGCGTTTGAACAACAACAGTCAATACGAGTCAAATCCTTTATATCTCTTATCAGCGCTATGACGTCACGAACAAGTTCGGCAATCCAAAATTTGCATACGCACAACACGTCTTACTGTATCCCGCACTTATGCTAATTTCCACATTTTCCTGCCTTCCATTTTATGGTTGCTATTGCCATCAGTCCTTAGCAATTGTCCGGCAGTGTAGCTACAATTAATTACCTATGGAAATAGTCAAGCTGCTAATTTACAAGTTTATATTTCGGACTATATTTTACACGTGATTTTAGAAGTTTATTCTGCTTCCACTTTAGAAATACAGTGAACTTGCTTATAATGAGAAGTTCCAACCCGTTCCTTCTTGCTAAATCCCACAAGCAGCAAACACGTAGATATGCAGAGTGAAATAAAGAATATTTTCCAACTTGTAATATGTACTTAGTATTTTGGTACTGAATATTTTATTTCTTTTGGAATGGACTCTGCAAAACAGCAAATGGATGATGCAATATTTTAAGGTGGAGGGAAACTATAGAATCCTGTTAATGATAATCTAAAGCCAGTATCTTGCTAGCCTCAGAAGCACGAAGACAATCTCGTTCAGCTCAGGTTCCCCCTCATTAAATTCAAGAAATAATCAAAACTACGTTTGTAATAACCTACCTTTAATTTAACCGTAAACCACATTTTCACTCACTAAATTGAAGATTTTGCAAAATTCAAGCTTGCTTTTAAGCGTTTGACTTTATAAGCAATTTACTGCAATCCGGATAAAAAAAAAAAATCTGGGTTTCTAATGCTAAATAAGTTATAATGAGGTTTACAATAATTAAAATGTCTGGAGAGTAACATAAAACCAATTTCTGAAAAAGGTACTTTTGTTGAAAAGTATGGGTTTTCCAAGTGGTGGTTTTATGCCAGGGACACCCCAGCCCCCAAATATAACTGGATTTTTTTTTTAATTACATTTTAATTATTACCGGCACATGCAGGAATTTGTGCATATTTTTTTTTCCCCTCCAGAACCGCCACCGAGTTTTCGTATTTTATTTTCTCACATTTTGAAAATATACATAAAATAGTTCATGAATGTGCTTGTCCTATAGCATAATCTCTATATAGGAACAGTATGTAGACCTGATGTAATGGTGGCTGTGAAGACACTGATTTACAAAAACAGGAAGAAAAAAAAAAAAAAAAAAAATCAATCTTTATTTGATATTACATTTTTTTTTTTTTTTTGTCATGCTGATTCCAAATTGGAGTGAGTTGAAGCCAGTTTTTGACAACTTCTTGTATTTGTTGTCCACACTTATTTTCATCAGTGAAGTTTCTGTCTCACTGCAACAAAGAATAACAAAAAAAATTAACTACAAGTAAAACAAGTTTTTAACTAACAATAATTCTCTATATAAAAAATACATTTTAACACAGGGAACACCAACAGTTTTTTAACTGTGAAGCCATTTTTATGCATGCTGTTACCACAGAACTACTTCGTAATTTGGGCGATATTGTTTTACCACTTAGTTAAAAGTGCAAGGCGTACACTTTTTTCTTCAATTTTTTTTTTCCAGGCTTCCTTTTCTTTTGTGCACCTCGTACCTTTTTCAGAGCATAAAATCCAGGTGGTCAAGCAAGTTTTTTTTTTTATTTTTTCATTTCCCTCGCACACCCATGGGAATGACCAGAGAATTTTTCCTTTATCCTTGAGGGAAGAAGCAAGGTATTCACATAATTAAAGCACAGTGTTAGAGTTGGACAAGTCTTCTGTATCCAAGGACTCACAGTTCAAAGTCTGAATCTGAGTTAGGTGAATAGCTGAGCTAACATTTTGAGACTCTCTTTTGGAAGTAGGCTATAGTAAACATAAAATAGTGCATAGTAGCATAACATAGATCATCTTTGAAAATATGCAGGATGATCAAAAAGTATGTATGTATGCGTAATGCCAAAAAAAAAAAGTGACCATGATCCGGATAACCTGTGCTCTACTGTAGTGCTAAATACATACAGAAAATCATATCAAAAGAAATTGGTAAGGTAATTTGCACTGGACCTATAGAAGAAGCTTTATGTACTATTTTGAAGCTAGTTTTTTTACTTGGTTGAGCAACATGAGTTACCTCAGTCTTGTTTCCCAGAATGTAAATTCTACATTGTTTGCTGCGAGGAGTTACTTATCAGAGTTCATCGAAAGACCTCGAATGAGAAATTACGGTCTTAAACATCTGCAAAATTTTAAGTTCTGAACCCAGTAGCTTGGTGAAGCATATCCTTCTATATTGCTACATTTCATATTCTTTTAAGGCATTTACAAAAACTTTAAAGATATGGTTAAAGGCAAGGCTCTGATTGGCAACATCAGATGTCTTTTACTACAAAAAAAGGCTTCCGACGTTTCAACAGAGAACCACAACAGCAAAGGTCCCCGTGTGGTGGCAGGATTCCCAATGATGTTGTCCACGCTTTATTCCTTACAAGGGTTTTCATCAACATATCATTCTGATGCAGTACTACACAAACCCAGGATGGACCCCCCCCCCTCCTGCTGCATCAGGTGAGGATGACCAACCTCAGCCATATTTATCAGTTTTGCCCTGTTACCCTATGCATCCATGAACCCATCGCAGGATTAGTTTGCAACTACATCATTTAAAATACTTCGACTGCCTACATATACCCAACAATGTTCATGACATTTTTACAAATACTTCATGGTACAATATTTTCTATATTAAGCAATATATCCTACAGAAAAACAAAAAAAACTTAATTTCATTTGTAATACTTGCAAAGAACAAGTGACATGGTTTTTAAGGACTTAAATGACATCTTGGGGGGGGGGGGGCAGCCAGCCCACTTATACTCAGCCACCAATTCATTTGTCATGATCAGCCAGCAATTGACGTGTTGCTTATCGTGGGTCATTACACGCTCTTGCAGCCATAAATTTTACCTATAAATATTATAAACTCAACAGTTTGCATTCACACACACAGACAGAACATTAATATTTCCAAACACATTTTATTTAATTTTTTGTGTGTGTACTTCATAAAGTGGAAGACCAAATCTTTCCTGGGGCAGGCATATGTGGAAACAGCTGTGCCCATGTTTCACACTAAAATGGTTGATACCACACTAATCACATTTTTGCTACCAAGAAATGTACACTCAGTGAAATTAAAATTGCAACACAAAGAGGGAATGTGCAATTTGCCTGTCTGTAATTTATGGACAAATCAGGTTAGCTAGTAAAGACAAAATTTCTAGAGAAAAAAAAACATTTATGGTGACAAAAAGTGGTTTACATGGCCATATTAGCATGGAATGCATTTTGCTACTCGCAGAGGCATGAATTGTAGTGATGTCGTATATAGACATGGGGTACAACTCATCATGCTTTTTCAACCTGTTGAAGAGATGCATAGTCTTTTGTTCCGGATCAAGTTTCTTTCACTGAAAGAGTTGTTCAACAGTAATGCATGCATGCAACATCAAAGTCACAAATTATCACGTTTTGACTTACATTAGCTATGCATCTGCAGGACTGCTATGATACTTTAATCAACTGCACAAGTCACCTTGACATTCATGATGCAGTTCAACTGTCATTTCTATGCAAGCCAACAGTCATTTCTACATGCTGCGATTTCAATTTCACTAAGCGTATAATGGCCATGAAGTGGTCGCCCTAGGCTAACTACGGTCTATAAGTATGGCTAACCAGCCATAAACCCTATATAATGTCCAGCCATCACATCAGCAATGCTCCGAGAAGAGCGACTGTAGTACGAGCTCAAATGGTAAATGGTACCATCTGTGCAAATCCAGAGCGATATGTGCTGAGGGGGTGGGAACAACAAAACTTATTGTAGGTGGTAGAGCAGAATGACTTAAGCTGGGACAATTTTTAGATCCTCCACGACCACTATGGCACCTTTTGTTAACCCCACATGCTAGGATCAGTAGTTTCACAAATGAACGGGTGGGAGTGGGGAGGACCTGTTTCTAACAAAAGGTAAGCATACCTGCCAAATTTCAGAAACCGAAATCCGTAAAAAAAAAAATTAACCGATATGTTCGATGAATATTTTAATAGATATATTCAATGAAATTACTTTTTGCACATATTGATTAAATGTACTGAACATATCGATTAAAAATGATATGTTACCTTTGAAACAAGTATCAACTTTTAATTGATATGACTACAGATGTCTGGATTCATCGGCACGTTTATTTCGATTAAAATAGAATCTATACATAATTTCTCATTACTATGCAATCATTATGATATATAAAGAGATAAAAATTTATTTTTATGGAGGTTTGCATCTCAAGGGAAGGATGTTCCACCCTTTGACCTCCAAGTCCAATAGGATCGTATCCCACGCCGTCACGGAACAAACTAAAATGTTTTCAAAAACGAACCATTTTCATGCTAGGATTATCTTACGGAGAGACGGGGATGAGACAGTCAAATGAAATAAATGAGCGACACTCATTGGTAAATTATGCTCAACTAAAAACGAAGTGAATAAACACTTTGCACGAATCGCATCCAGTTCATTATAACTTTTAATAAAGGAAGTTAATTTGTACTTTTTTTCACGCAGCCAACATTAAATTTATGCTTGACACTATATGATTAGTAATATAATTCCTTTCACCACGCGAAACGCTGAAATTACATAGACACGTAGAGCAAAATGCATATTTTTCATTTTTTGAAGATTTTGCAATACACAGGAAACTCCGCATAATATACATTTTTATATTGCTGCTCATAGTGAATCACTAACACTAAATTTATTGACACTTGAAAAAAATGCAAGTAAAACTGCTATAGTAAAACAGTAACAGTTTAAAGAGATGCAATTTGCAGAGGAAAAAATAGTACCGCAACATATTAATTTGGTTGAATCAAGGCAAAATATTTTTACGCACGTTATCGAGAGACGAATAAAGCGTTGGTTGGAAAACGTACTAACGGACGAGCAAAATAAATCATTGCTGGAGAAGCACTGGCTCCAATGAACATTGGACTTGCTTTTTTTTTCTTTTAACTTCCTAGTAGCATTCTTCCGTTAGGTCAAATTTATAACCAGAGAAGAAGTTACGAAACCATGACCCAATGCATTTTTAATTTCACAAAACCGACAGCTTTTGCTTAATTTAGTCACGTTGGGTATCGATCTGGGCTTAAAAATTGCAGATTTAAAATCAGTTTGAATTTTTTTCTACGATAACTACGTTCTGAGATTGCATTTCGAACTAGGGTAGTAAAGACACCTGCTCCGAAGTGTGTGCTGCAATGCAAGTCACACCCCACTTTGGCCTCCTTAGAAGTTGCGACCCGGGGGGACAAAGAATGCATGGGGACAGCGAGAGAGAACCAAGCCCAAGGTATATATTAAATAAGCCCAGCTGGTTGTTATACTTATCAATCTACGCGCTGCGCAAGTTTTAGTGTTTGAAACAACGCAAAACCTAACACGTGGGGGCCCTGCTGCAAATGTTCCCACAAACATATTACGAATAAGCTTATTTATAATAACTAAAAAGTTGTTCGTAACTTACATCGGAGCTTTGCTTTGAATGGATTAAGTTAAATAAAAGTTTTAATAACGGGTGCAAAATCATCAAAAAAAGGAAAATAAATTTCGGGAAACCATCAAATCCATAAAATTAACATTTTGCCCGTAAAACTAGTCACGTTTCCGTAAACTTTACGGGAAAATCGTAAAACCTGGCAGGTATGGGTAAGTGATGTATCTGCCACCTGTAGAATCATTTTAACAACAACACACAGTGATGGAAAGTTACAAAATCATTTTTGGAGCAGCAAAATGCATTTTTGGAGCAGATAAAATGCATTTTCGGTGTAAGAAAACATTTTTTAGAGCAGGTAAAACAGGGGTTCTCAACCGGTGGGGAATTTCCCCCTAGGGGAAAATTTCATAGTTTCATGAGGGGAATGCGGCGCCAGCCTGGCACATCGTCTTTTCAGTCCCCTGACTTCACCACGGCACTCACTGCTGCATCCCAAGTGAAGAAAAAAAAAATATGAAGAACAGAGAGGAATCTGGCGTGCTGCCAAAGTCACCGCTCGCTCGAAACCGGTTGGAAGTGCTTTTGTTGCACAGAAAGAAAAGCAGGTTTTTACGAACTCCTACGTGTTCATATCACCCTGCAACGTCGGAGCTTGTTATTGCGCGTTCATTCTTTGCAAGGAAGTTGTAGTTGAGGGTGGGGATTTTTGTCGCTGAAGGGCTTGTGATACTATTTCCTAGTGAACTTTTTATTTATCAATAGTAGAACAGAATGAGTGTCAAAAAGAAAAGCGTATGATAATTCATATATTCAATATGGATTCACATCCGTTAAAGTCAATGGAGAAGACAGACCTTAATGTGTTATTTGTAGCAAAGTTTTGTCAAATGATTCCATGAAACCAAGCAAGTTGAATCAACATTTGCAGAATGTTCATCCTCAACACAAGAACAAGGACAAAAGCTTTTTTGAGTGGTATGAGAATGCTCTCAAAAAGATGAAACTAGCTTCAGCAGGGGCATTTCAAGAAATGAACCACAAGGTTACCGAAGCTTCTTACGTCGTAGCATTGGAGATAGCAAAGCAGAAAAAAACACATACAATTGGGGAAACTTTGATCAAACCTTGCACTCTCAAAATGGTGGAAATTGTGTTGGGAAATGAAATGGAGAAAAAACTTGCAGTAGTTTCACTATCAAACAGTACTGTTCAAAGAAGAATTAGTGACATGGCCATTGATATCAAGGATCAAGTTATGCAGGAGATTAGGGGTGCAGCATTTGGCTTATTTTCAATACAACTTGATGAATCGAATGATGTGGCATCGTGTTCCCAGTTACTGGTGTTCGCAAGATATCTTCACTTAGATTCATTTAAAGAAGAGTTTCTCTTTTGTTTTCCTCTAGAAACAACTACCACGGCCTCAGATGTTTTGAAAAAGGTTTCATCTTTCTTTGAGTCAAAAAATCTTTTGTGGGATAATGTATGTGGGTGCTGTACAGATGGAGCACCAGCTATGTTGGGGACAAAATCTGGATTTCAAGTTAATGTGAAAAAGTTTTCTCCAAAAGTGAAAGGCATTCATTGCACGATCCATCGTCAAGCACTGGCCTCAAAAACACTTCCAGCTCCACTATTGATGGTTTTGGATCAAACATTTCAAATTGTGAATTTTGTCAAGGGAGCTCTTAATTCACAACTTTTCAAGCAGTTATGTATTGACCTGGATGCAGGCCATCATTTGCTTCTTTTCCACACAAATGTTAGTTGGCTTTCAAGAGGAAATGTAAGTGAGCGAGTATTTGAGCTTAGAGACGAGCTTAAAATATTTTGTGAAATTAAGGGCAAGATGGAATTTTTTGCCTGGTTAGAAGATGAGGAATGGATCTTGCACCTTGCTTATTTGGTTGATATTTTTGAGCAGCTGAATAAATTGAATCTTTAGATGCAAGGAAGAAATACCAACATCATAAAATTCATCGATTCTTTGAAAGCTTTTATGAGTAAACTAGAAAATTGGAAGAGAAAAGTCAACATGAAAAATGTTGCAATGTTTGAGAAATTGTCATCAATTCTTGTTACTAGTGGTAATGACAAAGTACTTCCAGAATTTGCAAAAAAATAAATTTTGCAGCATTTGACAGCACTAGAAAATGAATTCAGCCAATATTTTCCTGAACTTTGTAATGAGGAGTTGGACTTTGTGCGAAATCCATTCAAATTATGGGTTGAAAAAGTTCCAGATGCTTTTCAAGATGAATTTCTGGAACGGACGACTGATTCGCGAGCAAGAGACACGTTTGATGAGAAACCAGTCACAGAATTTTGGCCTCTGATGTGCAACTCTTACCCAAGAGTGGCTGAGACAGCTATCCGTGCATTGCTTCCATTTGTGTTGACATATCTTCGAGAGTCTGGCTTTTCAACTCTGTCGTAAATGAAAACGAAACAACAAAGTAGATTGGAGGTTGAAAGTGACCTGCGTTGTGCTCTTTAAGCACTCCTCCGCGTACCAAGAATTGGCAAAGAAAAAACAATCGCAGGTTTCTCATTGAATATAAAATGGATTACAATATCTAAGGCATGTTATTGAATTTTTTTATTAATTGAGGTATGAGTCATTTTATTAAGCCAGATTTAAGTATTTAGTTTATGAATATAAAAAACCTAATTTTATTCATGTTCTAAAATTCATTAACATTTTCTATTGTTTATAAAACTCTGCTTAAAAATAATCTAAATAAATATATATGTACTAATATAGACAAAAAGATTTTCAGTGGTATATTCATTAAATTTGGTAATCCATTTTTCGCAGTTTTGGAATGGGGGGGGGGGTGATTTTTCTGATTCTGACATATGGTGAAAAGGGTGCATGGGGCAAAAAAGGTTGAGAACCCCTGAGGTAAAATATTAGTAGATAGAACAAACTCTCAAGCAAAAAATGTTTTGGAAATAGATGCACCCTACTCAAATTTAAAACATCTTGCATTGAAATACACACGCACACATATGCAAAGATTTTAGTTTTCAAATAGATCAAAAAATGTGTAGCCATAGCAGGATTCTATTATTAATCATTTATTTTACAAAAAAAATTTTTGCTGCTTTTCTCAATATTTAATTGCTCACTTTTATTTTCCTCTAATTTTTTAAGATAGTTAGCAATGTTTTGTTTCTCTTAATAGTACCTGTCAACTTTCTATTGCACTCTTGTTTCCTTGTTTTTATGCCACATCCAATGTTCATCTCAGCATTGTTTAACATTTTACGAGAGGAATCCAACTGCTACAAAAGTTCAGCTTCTTTCCATTTCAAATCACCTTGTGAACATTCAATTTCTTCTTCTTCTCTTTTCGCTTATTTTGCTGCATTTTTCCCGCACTAATCTGCTCTTGATACTTTTTTTAGGATTCTTTATAAGCTGTCAGAAGTTTTTTTGGTTACATTAATTTTACTCACATCTCCATTTAGTCTCTTGACGTGATCATTGTGCTCCTTGCTCTCCGCACGATGCCTACAATCATCGCGGCCGCCATGTGCTAGGCTAAAATTGCAGCCACATGACTTAGAAAAAGTGATTCGGCAAAACTTTAGATGCTTCATAAAAAGGTCATTCTTTACTATATATATATCACGATACACTTGACCGACTATAATTTTTATTTGACTTCATTCTTTTCGTTGTCATAGCTGTTTCACTGCTACGTTTCATTTCGTTTTAATCTGAATTAGCCCTTTCCACTCTAATAACTTTTCGCCCATACTCACCCAGCCCTTCAGCAGTAGAGCCACAACTTAGCAGTGACAGCTCAGCTTTGGCTTGGCAGCCCCGACATACGAGCTATAGAGGCATCATCGGCATGGCGGGTGACACCCGACCTATTCGGCGAAAAAGAAATGCCTCGCGAGCTTAGACATGTGAGCTGTAGAAGCGTCATCAGCGTGGAGGGCGACACCCGACATATTCGGTGAAAAAGAAATGTCTCGCAAGCCTCGACACGAGCTAAGAGGCGTCATGGGCGTACTGGACGACACCCGAGCTATTTGGCAAAAAAGAAATGTCTTACGAGCGCCGACATGCGAGCTATAGAGGCATCATAGGCACGGCGGATGACACCCAACCTATTCGGCGGCAAACGCCAAACATGCAAACTATGGAGATGTCATAGGTGTGGCAGATAACACCCGACATGCGAGCTATTCAGCGAAAACAAAATTCTTCGCGAGCACCGGCATGGCAGGTGGCACCTGACACGCCGATGAAGTTTCTTTTTTCAATTTGGTGAAAAAGAAGAGTCTCGCGAGCCCTGCCATGCGATCTATAAGGGTGTCATCGGCGTGGCGGGTGACACCCGACCTATAAGACGAAAAAGAAATGTCTCGCGAGCGCCAACATGCAAGCTATAGAGGCGCCATCGGAATGGCGGGTGACACCCGCCACGCGAGCTATTTGCAGATTTCGTAATGTCGAGTGGAAAGAGTTACAACGTTTACACCGAAATGTTCACAAGCACAAAGC
Organism: Macrothele yani; assembly: GCA_039090855.1. NCBI lineage: Eukaryota > Metazoa > Arthropoda > Arachnida > Araneae > Macrothelidae > Macrothele > Macrothele yani. Next base: position 127,230,668 of record CM076996.1, read on the forward strand.
CACATGTAATTTATGTAGAGTTCGCAAAAGGCGCTGAGCTGAGCTCGCTCTCTGCTTTTGCGCACAACACTCAAATGGCTGTACGGGGAATTACGTGACAAAACTCCGCCTCCGTTGGCGGAGGAAGTCAGAATATCGAAGGCACCTAGGGACTATCTGTAAAGTGTGTTTTTTCGACCAAACGATGGTAAAAAAATAGAAAACTGCGTACAGGGATTTTGCGTGGGCTTTTCCGTAGTATTTTGGGCGACTTTCATAAAACCATAAGATAGAGTGAAAAAAATCCGTAAAAGTTGCCATCTCTGAATACACATCTATGAATCCTTTAAAAACAGAACCACCGTATCCTGCCATGGGAGAGCCATTTTCAGTCATCCTCCGCGTCAATGAAACAGCTAACGACTGACGACCTTACACTGTATTTACATAATCGCACATGTACCTAGCCCGGAACGAAATAACTGTGCCATCCCAAAGAGCAGGGAACAACATATAAACAACCTCAACTACACAACAGTAAGAAGGACCACCAAACCATCTGTAAACAATCTTCATCAGGATTTCATAACGTACAGCATCATTTCTGCTACATACCACGCGATTACAACAAAACTCCTCCATAGAGCTCCACCTACATCGCGAAACCTATTAGTCACTTATGCCGGAAAAATAACGAATTAGAAGGTAGATGAAAAACATTTCGAAATGTCGGGATTGGCGGTATGTGTTGACTAAGCGTCATACGTTTAACCAAATTACGTGCAGACCTTAAAAAGCAGTCATTTGAGTTGCCGTTTAAAACGGCATTTTTTGCAGTGAATTTTTTTTTTTTTTTTTTTTTTTTTTTTTTCGCTCGGCAGTTTTTGCTGTGGATTGCCATTTCGGCGCAAATATTAATTTTTTTCATAATGTGTAGCAGTTTGGCGAAAGATAATGAAATTGGTGCACTTCGGGGCAAACTTTCCCATCACTGTGCGTTCCAGATGGGTACCTCATCACCTGACAAGAGAATAATTGTTAGTCAGAGTTCAGGTGTGTCACGAGTGGAAACAAATGATGGCAAAGGATCCAAACTTTCTAAGCACAGTAATAACTGCCGGTGAAACATGGGTCCACTATTTCGACCCCCCTCACGAAGTGCGCAAAGAGTGTCTGAAAACACACAGGTTCGCCTCCTCTAAAAAAAGTCTGCCAAATCAAATCAGCTGGAAAGGTGGCGATAATTTTCTTTGATCATAAAGGTGTAGTCTACCAGCATGCCATTCCTCCATAAATTATCATCAATGCTGAGTACTACATTTCAATCTTGAAGCGTTTGAGACCATGTATCGATTAAGCGAACGGAACTGGTGAGCAAGTGGACCCTACACCATAATAACATCCCGACATGACAAACGCACTGAACAGCTTTACACACGTAAGAACGAAGCCCTACAGTAAAAATCAGCTTTAAGAACAAAGCCCTACACAGTAGTAAAAAAAAAAACCAGCTTTACACACATAAGAACGAAGTCCTACATTAAAAAAAAAAAAAATCGGATGAGCAAGGGAGATATGACCCAATCAGGGCTCGATTTCGACTGGTAGTTAGTTGCAAATTGCTAGCAAGCAAATGCATTTTGCTAGTGATAAAAAGTGGTTCCAGCAAAAGTTTACTGTAAAGTGCCACTGCATTGCATGTGTGGAATATCTTACACAAACAAAAAGGAACAACTGCTTTCTGTAAACGAATGTTTCCTGAAAAGTACAAACATTTTGGCACTAGTAGAAATATCCAGTATATTTCCCTTATCTACTTCTGCATGTGAGGTTGGGTTCAGTTTCATGAAGATAATCCAGGGTGATTGGAGGTGCAGTTTAAACTTAACACTAAATGCTCTCATGAGTATTGAGGTTGAAGGTCTGTCCAAAGACAAGTTTGATCCCAGGCCTGCTATTTTAAAGTGGTATAATGATGAAAAGACCAGAAACCCAGATCGTAAACCCCACGAAAAATAACTTCAGATTTTGAATAGTGTTCTTCAATTTTATGAATAAAGTTAAATAAAAAAAATATTTTTTTAAATATTTGCATTCAAATTAAATATGTTAGAATTAATCCAGGCCATGAAAAGGTGAGCTATTGTCTAAATATTTGTTATCTTTTCGACATTACAATGTAACAGTTACAGGGATGAAATCATAATTAGTCACGATTGATTAATGGCGGGGGGACATGTTAAAGTTTCTTATGTATAATGTTAATAAACTTTCGCTAGATGCAATTTGCTAGTAAAAAGTAAGGCCACTAGCAAGTGTTGCTATTGCTAAAACGAAATCAAGGCCTGGACTCACTGCACATGGGTAGAAGGTTCCAAAGTCAACTTGTGCCAAACTGCTTCCTGCTGTGTCATGCGATTCCAAACTTGTGGATATTTTTTGGATCACATCTCATACAGCAATTCAGAAGCTGGGAGTTGCACTATTAACCAAAATTTTCCTATCACAGTGGTTAATACTGAAATGGGAGTCACACAGCCAACCAAAAACTTTCTGGTAGCACAAAGATTATAAAACTTGTCTGGTCATAAAACAATAAAAAGTACAGTACGTACATTTAATTTAAAAAAAATTGCAAAAGGGAGGTTTGACATGCAGCACATTTCAACAAGACATTCTTATGAACTAACCTTGTTTGCATATGAACTCACCTTTTTTGCATTGAGTGAAAAAAAAAATGAAGCTGATGTGTGACTGGTATGGTTTGACTGACTGCCATGAGATGAATTTACAGAGGGGTTGCTTGGATTTCCTGTAACTGATGCGTTCCCCTGGGTCATTGCGTTGCTTGACCCACGGGAACCAGCAGCACTTCCAGATATGCTTAATTGTGCTTGCTCATTTGACTGAGTTTCTTTGCTGAAGCCAGGCGGCAAGAAAAAGTTAAATCCAAGAATCAGATCCGGATGTTCACGAAATAAATAATAAACTCTTTGTATAGCTCCTTGTATATCGATACTGAAAATAAAACAGTAAAATAAGAATAACAAAGCATAAACAGAACTAAAAAAAACTATTCAAATCCAAAAAAATAAGCCAAAACATTTTCATCTGCTTAGCACATTATATTGTTACAAACATTTCGGAATGCATGAATCAAAGTCAGGACTGCATTTTTAATATTGTTTTCTAGCAACTTGAAACAATGCAATAACAAATCCAAAGTTGGCATCTCTCATGTCAGTCTAGGACAGGGAAGTAATAAAGTGTTTAGCCACAAAATGCCACACTCTGTGACTTCCCCTGTTTATACAATTCCTCCTCCTAAGCCAGATGGCCTACAAAACAGTGAAAACAGATCAAGCATGACCATTTCTTCATCACAGAAAATTCCACACAAGACCATCTGTTGATAGCTGTCAATCAGCATGAAAACATTGTGATACCAAAATTGCACATAACTTCACTCAACCTGTGACAAGTGCTGGCACTTGATGGAAAATAACATTTTTGTACACACTGAAATGATCAGAGCAATGCACTACCTTCATACTCACAGAATAGTGTACAAAATAACAATTCTCTGTCGAACATTGATTTTTGTTTTAGGAACACTGATTTTTACATTTACTCCAAAATGAAACAAATTAATTTAACACACACACACCATTGGTCACAAACTCAGATTGTGTGTGCACATATAACTCCCACAGACATGATCATTATTATTTCTCACCACAAATTAAATATTTAAATACATTATTGCTCCAGCACTGGTTAAACAGACTTAAAAATTATCCCATATATATCAGAGCTTGAAATATGTGAATAGTTGCATGCCAGGCTGGGCATGTGCAAGAATTATTTACCTGCCCAGGTAGTAAAAGCTGGATGCTTTTACTTTCCATTTTAAGGATCTGTATTCAAAATGTTCAATGCACAAAAGTGTGTATCTCAAGTTTTAAGATGATGGTGCTCAAAATTGACGAGAACTGATATGATGATGAAACTTGTATTTAAGAAATTTAGTAATTCTGCCACGTTCCTTTCATCGAAATTTTCGCCCTTTGTCACTAAACACTGAAGGCTAGTTCTTCCATCAGAGGCATGCATCTTGTCGCTGATTATAAAAAACATATGGAACAAAACTACATATGGTTTCAATTTCTGGATCTAGAGCATGCATAATACGCTGAGTGGTCACTTTATTATGACCACCCCCTCAGTACTTCATTGGGCCACCTTTTGCCTTTAATACTGCTTCGATTCTTCGTGGCATGGACCACGAGATGTTGATAGGTGGTTTGTGGAATCGGAGACCATGCTTGATGAATAGCACTTTCCAGGAGTGAGAGATTGCAGGGTTGTGAATCCAGCTGTCTGATGGCTCGTTCAACTTCATCCCACAAATTCTCAATGGGGTTGAGATCTGGAGATTGTGGGGGCCACCTAAGCAAAGTAGGCTCACCGGCATGTACCTGAAACCAATCTTGTACAATACGAGCACTATGGCAGGATGCATTGTCTTGTTGAAAGTAGCCATCCCCATTGGGATAAACCATCCACATGACAGGATGCACTTGGTCCGCAACGATGTTTAGATATGATGTGCCAGTCAGATGTTGATCAACACGAATTAAAGGGCCCAAAGCATGCCAGGAAAACATTTCCCAAACCACAACGTTGCCTCCACCAGCTTGAAGGGTTGTAGAAATGCATTTGGGGTCCATGCTTTCGTGCTGTTTCCGCCACATTCTCACTCTGCCATCGGCATGGGGCAACTGAAAACGTGATTCATCGGACCACATAATTTGTTTCTAATTATAGACTGTCCAATCCTTGTGCAAACTGGGGAAGTTTTCTCTTGTTAACTGCAGACAGCAAAGGTGTTCGAACAGGCCTTTGGCTGCCATATCCCATCCAATGCAGTGTACGGCGAACAGTGCGTGCAGAGGTCATTTGAGGGGATTCTTGATTAAGATGGTCTGTAATTTGCTGCACTGTTGCCCTACTGTTGTCTGTTACCAGTCTGAACACTCTCCGATCCACCCGAGCAGTCACTAGTTGACGACAACCACAAGTTGCACGTAGAGACCCAGTTTTTTGGCTGGCAGTCCAGTCCAGTCTTTATAAACACTTTAACAACAGCTGCTCTGGAACATTTCACGAATGCAGCGGTTTCTGCGATACTCGCTCTATGGCTCCGAGCTCCTACAATCATCCCACGTTGAAAGTCCGTCAAATCGCATTTTTTACCCATCTAGTCACCCAAAAATCACTTCTACTACTGTCGCAAGCACTAAGCTTTCCCTTTTTATACTAGCCTCTCCCTCTGGCGGCAACAGCGTGCAGCCATAGCTCATTTGCTTAAAACTGTCAGGTGGTCATAATAAAGTGGCCACTCAGTGTATAGTTAAAGTGATATTCTTCTGTTCTTAACACTCTGTAACAATAATACAACTTCTGGTAATTATCAGTGAAACAAAACACAAGAACATGCGACAACCATCTTTTTTTCTTAAAGTAAGAAATTTTATTCCCAACATTTTAATTTTTATATTTCAGTCTTCTTAATAGAAAAAAAAAAATATATATATATATATATATATATATAATCTCAAGAATTATGTGTGTTGTATTATGATACTCATTATCTTCATAAAATATCTACTTGATATATGCATCACATTAATTCTTTCTGTATGTTCAAAACTTCCAATTTCTCAAACACAAAATTACCATAGTTCAATAAAACACTTATCTATTTTAGAATCATGTACAGGTATGTATAACACATTAAGTCACTTTTGTACGATTTTTAGATTTATGCTAATACCAATTTTTCATCTAACTATTTATCATACTTATAACATTTACCTTTTTACCATTAATAGAAGAAATATTTAAATTTAATGAATTAAAAAAATACAAAAGATTTTAATAACATTAGCTCACTTTCATATTGAAATTTCAACAAAGAAAAATTGGAAAACTTTCACGTTATTCATAAATAAAATCCATTCTTCACTTTCACATTAAGAAGCCTTCATATTCACAAGTCTCAACATAATTGATGGATTTGGATGCATGTCATTTTTCAAATACTTCCGTAGGGTAACCAGTTTTGTACACATTGAATTAAATACCAGGAATGATAACAGATACTTTAAACATTTTGGAAACATGGGCATGAGGTGAGGAGACTGAATGATCTTTTCTTTAGTGGGTAATATTTTTGGACAATATGAAGTAGTTTTCCATTGGAATTTTTTGGCTGTGGGATTTTAAAATTCAAGGACATTCCAGGCCTTGAATATTTTTTTTAATTCAAGGACTTTACAGGTTTTCAAGGACGCGTGGGCACCCTGTCATACACAGCCACTTGAGAATTTTTAAAAACCCATCAATCCTGCAAAATCTCCCTAAAGCAACTATAATTTGCATTTCTATACCTGAATTCACACACCTACTGATTTCACCATCTAGTAGATGGTGAAATCAGTGTCTTCTGTGTCAAATATACCTACTTCCTAAATATGCAAACTCATTCTCGCCTGGTCAAAATCTTTACTGTTCAGACTGATCTTGTATTTAGTACTGACAGTTCTCTCAAAAAACGTAACTTTCGTTTCTCTTATTTATACTCAGCTTGTATTTCATAAAAACTTGATACATCCATGACAATATACTCTGCAACTCACTTATGCCCTCTGCCAACAGGACTGTGCCATCATCACACAGAAACCTCTGCACACAAGGGAATTACCAAGATATAAACCACTAACTTAATGGCACACACCGTCAATGAAAGACGATTTAATACTAAAAAAACCGACAGATATTTACAAGTTAAAAACCCCATGAGCACTTTCGTGGTGACAATCACCCAGTCTTCAGATGGAATATAGTATTGCGGCTCATGTGCACTAATATATACAGCGGAATATGATGACGTACTGTGGGTAAAGCTTCAGTGCAAGAGTGTCCCAGCTGTTGCCATCACATCACATAAACCATTATATTGTAAATTTTGGCATTATGCATGCATGCACCCATAAATACATGGAACAACTATGCTGACATTACACAACCTTGTCCAACTCCAGCACCAAAAGAAAATTCCATTTACTTCTATCCTATTTGTTTTCTTTTGTTTCACTTGCAGCACATTTCGATCAACACCACTATCCACATTTTTGCTTGAAAATGGGAACTCCTGCAATGGAAAGTGCTAGCAGGATGTTCTTAAGGAATTGAATTGAAACTCTCCTTCCCCTTATAGCACAGCCCATAATTTTTTAATTTCACTTTCAAAATTTTAAGTATAAATAACTTGCTTTTATAGCACCTACTTAATCATTTTCAGTGTGAGATTAAAATATGCAACTTACATGGCTTGCATATAATAAAATGACTACCTTTAATATAACTTTTTTGGTAAATAAGAACATATCAAAATATTGTGAATATTTTTTAATTAAGTTATAATTGCAAATAACTATTTTTAATATCTTGAAGAATTTTATCAGAAAAAATAGTGCAAAACAAATGGTTGATTTCAGAAAATTTTGTTTAAGTACCACATGTGGAAACTACGGTAAATGGGTTTTATAGGATGATTTTTTATTTCTTGAAATACTACTTAAAATATTAGTAATGCTTGTTAGAAATCTCATTCTTAACATCTACTTTAGAAATAAAATCTTTTGATAGGACAACTTTCTAGCACCAAACTTGCTCAAAACAACTCTTTATTAATTCCAGAAATAACCTCTTTCTATCACAAGGTTCAGAATTGTACATTACAACAGTTGCTACTCTCTAATGCTTCACTTCAAATGCACCCACAGAATTTTCTTACTTATGTAATTACAGTGAATCAAGTTGTTAATCATTTCGCTTAAAATCACACGTACACAACTTCTCATAGATCATACAACATTCCAGATCACATAACTTCCCATTCCATTTACTTCTAATTGTTTTCTTTTTGTTTCACTTACAGCACATGCAATGCATAATTCTTCAATCACCTCATTTATCTTTTCATTGATTCCTCTAGTATTTCCTACATTAATCTTACACTCACTTAACTGAGGTGTCTCATATGGCATTTATTAGTTCAAGGTCGCCAACTTCTGTGGTGGGTCCACCTTTTCTTGTGTCGCAGGCCCACCATATCCTACACGTGAATTCTTTAGTAATTTTCTTTGAGTCATGAAAAACATTAAGTACATGAATCAATAATATTGACTTTGGTATTCCACTTCAGGGTTCTGGAACAAAACTCAGTGAACTAGAGTTTCTTGTCTGTGCCACACAGAACTATCTCGTACCTCAACAATATTTATAGTGAAGCGTAATTCTGAGTCAGCTTCTCAGATTCATAGTGGAATTTTTTTTTTTTTTTATACGTAAATAACTTATTTTGCACTCAGTGGTCCTGATAACAATAGAATATTTCTTTTTAACCAGTTTCAAAGCTTAATGAGTTACCCGTACTCCAGTTGCTCTTATTTTTCAAATCCACATGGAACATCCATACCTATACAGTAAGTTATATTTGCAATTTTAAGATTTATAGAATTACCAAAAACTTTGTATTTATTGTGAGAACAATTTAATATTCACAGAACAAATTAGTTCAAGCATTTTCTAGGACTGGAACTATTTTGTAACCTCCAAATCCACCACTGACAAGGAACACACTTCCTTACAGTCTCTAGAAATTTGCATCGTAATATGTTTAAAACAGGCTGAAAATAAAAAAAACAATACTTCACAATATTTTACATAACCAAATACCTATATAATACAGCAAATGATCTCATCTCTTTTGTGTCCATTAATATTATTGTTATTCAAAACACACTAAAGCTCAACACAAAAATTACACAAGAGCTTGATTTTACCTTTGTGATTCAAACATTTTCATAATACCTAAGAACTCGTTGTAAACTTCAGGCTCGCTCTTACATTTATATCTGATCTGGTCTAGATATGACAATGCATCATCAACTTTCAATTGTTGAAACTGCATCTGGAACTGCTGCCTTTGGAGTTGTGTTGCATGTGTCTAAAATGAAAAAAATTAACTCCTGTCAGAGCAGAAAAGGACATAAAATCACAAAATATTCATCTCTCCTAATTACATAAAATCATTCTACATAAATTGACCATCAATTTTTTTCATCATAATACAACAAGAACTCTGAGTGGGGGAGGGGGAGAATATTGATGTGTTTACCATTAAAATAAGGTCTGAGAGGTAAGAGTTCTGCAAGTCCTCAAAATTAAGCAAAAATAATGATTCCTGTTAATTAACTGAACTCTGGTTATTTAAGTGCTAATGAAACAAAGATTTAAAGAGCAGGGTTCAAAGCACACTTCTGGAAAATTTTAGGTAGGAATTTTAGGAATTTTTAGAAAAATTTTAGGAGTGTATTTCAATAAAAACTAGATGTATATTTGTATACATCTAGTAAAACAACTTTGTATACATTGTAAAGAGTTTGCTTCACACCCTTCAACCATATATACTGATAGACTGCGCATACATCGAAATTTCTGGCTCCAACATAAAATCACATGACATCAGTCAAAAAGATGGGTTACACCTGCTGTGCTTATGGTTGCTCTGAGAGATATAGTAAAGGAAGTTCTACGATTTTTCATGGGTAAGAAACTAATTAAATACCCAAGTCAATAAAGTTCAATTACTTAACCAGAAACTTGCAGCTATTGATATAAAAATATAGTAACTTAAGAAAAAAAAATGGAATGCATGTTCCAAATTCTTCGCAAATGTTCATCACATTATAAATCAAGAAATGTAAACAACCCGATCATGCATGTATATAGCTCGTAAGTAAACTTACCTGAAGAGTTTTCCATTATATATGAGGCGCATTCACATAATACACCGAAAACACTGAAGTTCTGCAGCGTAAATTAGTAATCATAACAGCATTTTTATACGAAATTTGGAGTCTGATGATGACGTGCCCAATGTTGGAGCCATGGCGGCTTTGATGCAGCTATTGCCAATGCGCAGTCCATTAGTATATAAGGTCGAAGTTCACACCCAAATTTTTTGCATAATGTCTAAAGTTTAAGTATGATTTACTTCTAATGTTCAGTTCTTATCTTTTCACGTGTTATCATATTCAAGTATATTTACCACATTCAAGTTTCACTTTGAACATTAATATGCTGTTGAACCAGAAGCAATTCCCGATTTTCACAGTAAAGTTTTCAGGTTTCACATTAAATTATAATATCCTAAAAAAGGTAATTGAAAACCAAGAACTATGTACAATTGTTCACTGAATTACTTTTTTCATATTATTGTTTTAACCTTTTCCTGATAAGCCTATCTTTTTCTGCTTCCACCACAACTAATTTACTTTCAGTTTTCTTTATTTCAGCTGAACCTTGTATGATCAAGTTAGAGGCAACTGCTATTTCAACAGTATTTTGTTTTTCTACAGCTTTTCTCATTCTTTCTGTTCCCTCTTGAATTACTGCTAGGGAGGCTTCTTTATCTTTTTTAAGCCTATTTATTTCTGCATCATTTTCTTTTATTTTGTCATCAAACTCAGCTTTTCTTTTTTCTCTAGCTACTTTTCCTTATTTTCCCTCTCTTTCTGCTTCCTTTCTTTTATCTTTTTTTATTCTTTTTCCTTCAGCTTATCAACATACTCTTTATAAAATTTATGTGAATCACGAACACTATTTAACAAATTTCTTGTTATGGGAACTTTACTTGCACATCCATAATGTTTAATGGCCCCTTTAACTACTCTTAATGATGTTATAGTTGAGTCTTTTAAGTTAGCCTTGTCCTTCCTTAGCAGAACAGTGTTAACCGAAAATCCCCTTTCTGCATCAGCATTCCCATGAGGTAAAACTAAAATTGACTTTATGAGTTTAGCAAGATTTTAGTATTTTTCTTTTCCGCTAGAGTCTTTAATACTAAATATATTACGCCAGTAATGATCAATCCGCACTGGAATATGCCCTTCCTCTGAAAATTTCACTAGTTCATCTAGAGTTGGCTTATCGCAATTTAAAAGTTTCCACTCTTCTCTTACTCTATCAATTTGTTCCTCAGAAAGATGCAAAACACTTGAAATTCTGGTTATTTCCGAAAGTCCTTCAGTGACTGAAGGTTGAGTTGACTCTTTCTTTGGTTCTTTTACCTTTAAAACTTCTATGTCTCTTAGCTTTTGATTGCAGAATGGCAAATTTGACTTTAAATATTTTGTGGTTGCAATTAGTGATGATCTTACATCTAAGAGAAATAATTTCTGCCTGGTCTCCTGAACATTCCTGAGGAGATTTTTTGTCTTCATACCAACTTCTAACTCCCCTAGTTTTTTCCATGAATTTTTGTTTTCAAAATCTACATTCTTTAGGTCTTCTCCAAATTTTCCTGCAATAGCATCATCTTGGATAAACTGAGCCATAACATTTCTCATTAAAGTATTTAAATCAGAATATAACTGGTGTATTTTTGGTTCTTCACTCTGATAACATAATGAAAACTTTTCAAAATTTTGGTGTGAAAATGAAATTAATGCTAAATAGCAAGGAGTTAGCTCATTTTTCAGGAAACAGTGAATTCTTTTATACCTTGCCAAATTGCGTAGTTGTTTTTCAAATATTTTTTGAGATGGCAAAAAGTTTTAAAAATATTCTGTAATATTTAGCCATTGATCCAAGAGCCTCTGGGCTACAGAACCAATGGTTAACCATCTGTTGCTGACATGACGCAAAAGAAATTTGGCTATGACCAATGTTATATCCTCGACATATTTATAATCCTCTCGTCTTGCAGCACTACTCTTTAAAAAGTAATGCATATCAGTAGCAAATTAGTCAAAATCTATATTTAAGCTTGTCAAAAAAAATTTTAATGCATTACTAACAACATGCAGGTTGCAAAAACCTAGTTCCAAAGATTTCTGGCCTGTTTCTTGTTTTACAACTTCATTGAATTTGCGTAAAAAGCACTTATTTACATTTGGGCTGTCCATGGATACACAAATAATTCTGTTCAACGAAATATTGAAGGATGATAACACATCAGGAATTTCTTTTAGCAAAATATCTGCTGTTGCATGACCCAGAAAAACGCTTGTTAGGTATCGGCAAGAAATTAAATTTATTTCTGAAGACCAGTACCTGAGATACACATCCAACTGCTGTTTCACTTTTGTATTTGTAGTTTCATCAAATGCTATAGTAACCTTTCCTGGGCTACTAGATGCAATGCCTTTTTTCAAATCCTCTTCAAAATATTTTGACAATCCATGTGATATCACATAAGCAACTTTTTTCTTTTAAGTTGCATTTTGGCTGCAATAGCAGAATCAGGAAACATTTCTTTGAAAAGTTCAACTGTTTCAGTGCATGAAACAAAAGACATTGTCCTTAGCAACTTTCATGGCCCATAATGCTTCGGCTTTAGCCAACTGTAAATCATGACTCAGTACTTCACTAATATTTGTTTTGGGCTGAAGATCCCGTCCTCCAAAGGCTTTCAGGATGGACTTATTTTGAAATTTACTTTGAAATTTCTACAAATGTTTTTTCCTTTATGATGCGCTTTTACTTGTGAAAAGCCACTATTAGAAATATTGAAAATTTCTGAACACAATGTACACTTAGCAGAAAATATTGTTTCAGTTGCAGAACACCATTCTTTCAACTTCACTCCGTCCAATTCTTTGGCGAGCCACGCATCCTGAAATTTCGTTTTGGATTTAGGCATCTTAAACACTTGTATTACTAACCAGAAAATGAAAGGGAAGTACAAAAACACGTTCCAATATTGCAAAACCAGACAACTTCCCGAAGTTTGGCTGCGAGGATGTCAGAAGATAGAAAAAAAAAAAAAAAAAAAAAAAGCAAGTCTCCACTAGAGAACTGAACCTGCACACAGCACACCATAAAAGACGCAAAACCAGAAACTATTATACGCATCTCACGCAAGTTCAGTCAAAGCGAGTCGGAGCAGAGATATATTGCGCATCGAAGGTCGCTGTCACCGACGCACGATCGAAGGTCAATTATCACGTGCTCTACTGCCCGACACGAAAACACTCGGCTACCATCCCATCGTCATTACCGGAGGTTACGGAAGGAGACCACACGTTTCCTCTTTGCTTCCACCCACCTGCGGTTTACAATAACAAAACATCAGCAGAAAGAGGAGGTTCCACGAGGCATGTCAAAAAATAACGTGCGATCTTCTGCGTGCCACGGAGTTAGTCTGCAAAGTGCAAACCAGGGGTGAAAATGACCCCTCCCCTTTTCCCTTAGATCTCTTGTTACTCTTTAAAACTGTCCTAAGGCACAAAAGTGGAGCGCCCGCCCCGAAGCAAGTGCATCTCAATGGAGTCATTTTCCCTCCCTTCAGCAGCACAGCATATAGGCTGTGTTTCTACAATAACAGGTCTTTTTACCTTACCGTAATGGTAAATTTATTGGCGTTAATAACGGTTGTATTTTTAATAAATAAGCTTACGAAAATTTTAGGAAGAATAGCAAATTTTAGGTATAATTTTAGGAAATTTAAGGAGGGTCACAAAATATTAGGAATTTTAGGAGGAATGTGATCCCTGAAAGAGTGATAATTACCCTAACTAGTCCAATATCATGACATCAAAAAATTATTTGACTACATCAAATAGAAGTCATCGCTTTTTCCATGTTTATAAGTGAGTCACGGAAAAATTCTCATCGGCGGCCACCGGGAATCCAACCCAGGGTCTTCCAGTTACACGCCGGATATGCTATCACTGCACCACAGCGGCCTCGAAATTTTCCAGACTCGCATACGACAAACTGCCAAACCACATGGCAGGTTACTTCTTTGGAGCCCCGCACAATGCTGGGGATTCCCCAAAGATGAACAGCAACTGAACAAATAACTAGAAGGCGAATGAATAATAAATACACAGTTGCCATGGATTAGGAACATCAAATAGAAGTCATCGCTCTTTCCACATTTATAAGGGAGTCACGGAAAAATTCTCATCGGAGTCTGGAGAATTTTGAAGCCGCTATGTGCAGTGGTAGCATATCCGGCGCATAACTGGAAGACCCTGGGGTTCGATTCCCGGTGGCGGCCGATGAGAATTTTTCCGTGACTCACTTATAAACGTGGAAAGAGCGACGACTTCTATTTGATGTTCCTAATCCACGTCAACTGTGTACTTATTATTTGACTACAATGTGATATTGAGATAGATCAAACATCAATTAGTTAATTTCAAATATCAATTAGTTAATAACAGTTTGTTAATCTGCTCAAATGACATCCATACAGTGTGATCAGTTCATGTTGATATAAGATCCATGTTCACAAGTACCCAATGAACAGGGAGCTCTTGAATCATTTAAAGCAAGTCTCGTTGAACATCATTTAACCCAACCAGAAGTGAAAGAAATGTTCACAGTTGTAGAGATTTCCACCAAGCAAAACAGTTTTGTTTTGACGTAGGACTATGTCTAACTCCGTGGATAGTATGGGGTGACTTTCGGTCGGCCACCTGTGACAAAACTAGGTCCCAATTGAGATTATAGCGTTAAAAATATGTTCCGCACACTAATCGTGTTAGCATATTCGTAAACAGCATGGAGTCCAATTCATGTACTGCGTAATACATCATGTGTGCAATGCTGCCCTCGCTCCCTGTGCGTGGGGGAGATTATGTAATATTTCTGCGTGTGTGGCCACGTTTGACTCAGTCTATCTCAGCAACCACGAGAGCAGCAAGACTGTGTTGGTATCATTTTAAAGCTCTTGGCAAGATCTATTCAAATATACAAAGAACATTTTGCAGTGGTTTGAACTGAACATTTAAAAAATTGTTTTCTTGTGAACTGGTGAACACTTGACGATATTGTGGTTTATCTGGACAACTGAGTGCAAAACGACTGTGCGTGTTACTGTTTTAAAGCTCTCAACAAGATCTATTCAAATGTATAAAGAACATATCACAGCGGTTTAAACTAAAATTTTAAACAATTGTTTTCGTGTGAATGAGTTTACATTTTCAACAATGCTACGGAATTCACAGAATGAACGCATGCAAGGGGGGGGGGTCAAAACAAGAGGTATGAAGAGTACAAGAAGCCCCAAGAAGACTGCAGCCCAATGAACTAGAGAGTATCGAGAACGCCTGAAAGCAGCTTGTATTATACACACCTAAGGTTTCGGAAGCCTTCCTGCAACTGGCCAGAAAGGGATACGGAAACATACCAATCATTATGTTGGGCAATTTCAGCTGGATGTTGTAACCGATCCCACATAGAGCACCACATTGGGTAATTCATGTATTGATCTGCTTTGTGTTCGCAATGTATCCACATTATTTGTAAAAATTATGTAAGCTACTTTTCATATCATAGACCTGTGTTGGCTATAACAAATTAAATAAACACTTTAAAACCATACTTTACTAGCTCATTTCAATTCTCCAATCTGCAAGTCTTAGTCCTACGTTCCAAACTGACAGCTCAATCAGGACTGAGCGTACCTGTTTTGTTTTGTTTTTATGGAAGATTATACAGAGGGTTCCCATTCTTATTCTCTCCCACAAGAAAAACAAGCACTTAAGCACACTTCGCAACATTTTTACGGATCTTACTAACTGCATGTACAACGAGATGTACACAAATACACTTTCACACACGAATTAACTATGCAATTGAAGTACGCCGATTAAGTTTGCAATGTTTTCCCACATAATTTAAGTTTTTAAATGCAATAAATTAGAATTAATTAAAAAGACAGTTCTGATGGTCAAATAAGTTTTCCTATCTGAGAGAATAATCATATGCACTCAGTAGACAAAACAGAGATGGGAAGTTGACATGGGCATCCCCAGTAAACGCAGGAGATAAATAGGCGGACAGCAGGGCTTCCCAACAGTGTGTTACAATCGACGAACATTGGTAAACGTTGTGATCTGAGTGACTTTAATCGTGGACGCATTGTCAGCACAAAACAGACTAGTCATTCTGTCGCCCAGGTGGTAAGAACCCTAGGGTTCCAGAGGGCAACCATACCAAGGGTGTACCGTGAGTATACTATTGACAGACACACCAGTGACCACAGAGCAAGGGGTGGCCAACTACGCATCATTGATGATCAAGGTAGACGTAGATTACCCAGGCTCGTACAGACAGGCCGTTTGGTGATGACGGCACAAATCACATCCAGGTTAAATGTCGGGGGCCCAACCAGCATCGGAGAGCTAACAGTACAGCACATGCTGCATACCCTGAGCTACGAGAGCCAATGCCCTAATCACGTGCCACATTTGACTGCTTGGCATCGAAAATTATGCCTCCTCACGCTAGGAACTTCAAAACTGGAACTCTGCAGAGTGGCAATGCATCGTGTGGTCAAATGAATCCCCATTTTCACTTGTACCGAGCTGACAGGAGGGTGCAGGTGTGACATCAACTGCAAGAGGCCATGCCACTTTGCGTAAGGTCGGCTTTGTTCAAGGTGGCAGTGGCTTTGTGATGGCTTGGGAAGCCTTCTTGGGAGACACATTAGGTCTCTTAGTGTGTCTGGAGAGGTCCTTAACTGCTGTGTGCTATGAGCATGTTATACACGAGACTGCCGAAGGGGGGGACAGAACTTTTTAACAGTACGGGTGAAAAATAAGAACATGCTGTGAAACAGCGTGAATATAATGCGGCAAGAGCAAGATAAAATTGTTCACCGAAATTTATTATGTAAATATTAAGCTGAAGTTCATCACTGTATTCAAAATATATAATTTTCTTCCCTCCCCCCCATTTAACAGCAACATAAGATAAATGTAACATCGCGGAGAAAAAAAAATTATGATTACCAGTGAAATCTACGCACTTTCCAACTTCCATTTTAGGAAAGTTTTCCTCCATTTTGAAGCTGCAAAACAAGTATTTATGGAATAAAATTATATTTAACAACACTACTGGGTAGAAGAAACATCGCCATGAAAAAAGGATTACGATTACGGGAGAAACCTGTACTCAGTCTAACTTCAGTTTCCGAAAGTTTTGAAAGTTGGAATTCCGCCCACCGACGGAAGACGACCCCATCACCAATCTCTCCCAAATTTCTGTTCAGTTCTGCATCGATCTCTGAAACCATCGAAATGACGATAGAAAAGGCGGAATTCTTTGAACCCACTGAAGATCACAGGGAAATTTTAGCGCCAACTTCCGTTTTCGGAATTCTTCCAATTTCAAGCTGAAATGCAAATATTTATGGAATAAAATTATATTTAACAATAATACTGCACAGAAGAAACAGAAAAAGAAATCACGATTACGGGGAAATTTTTCATTCCTTTAACTTCAGTTTTCAAAAGTTTTGAAAAATGAAATACCATCACCAGACAAAAAAAAAAAGCCCCCTTCCCCATTAATCCTCCAAAATTTCTCTTCAGTTATGCATAGATCTCAAGAATACCTAAATGATGACCCAAAAATTAAAAAAACAGAATCCCGTGAATCCGCGAAAAAAATCTCATGTATGGCATGTACTGGCTGATCTACACGCTTTCATGGCCTTTGCTCATGCTGTGGCAGATTGTTTTAACACCAGGCTGCAACCACCCAGGCATGGATTAAGGAGCACTCATCTGAGTTTGGAACTATCCAGTAGTCCCAAAGGTCTGCAGATTTAAATCCTGTGAAAGCTATCTGGGATGCCATGGAGCGGAACATCAGATCCATGGATTCTGAATCGATGTCTCAGGCAGAGTTGTGGAAAATGCTGCAGCATGCATGGCTGGCATTACCTCCAGAAACACTCCAGCATCTAGTGCAGTCAAATCCTAAGCATGTACAGGCTGTTATTCATTGTGCTAGAGGAGGATCAACACACTATTAGAAGGTATCTCTAATGTTTTGTCCATAGAATGTATATCTAATGGACAGTAGATACTGTAAATTGTGACACTTACACATGATCAGGGCTCGACAAATATGTTCTAGATATAGGAGCCAGCTCCAAAATTTAGGTGCCAGGTGAAACGAAGTCAATAATGCAGGAACAAAAACTTGTTTGGTTATGACGCTGGAACAAAAACTGGTAAACCATATTTGTTGTCAATTTCTTTTTTTTTCTTTTTACCCAAACCACTTATTGCAAAATAAAGTTCCAATTTACTTCACAATTTTCTTTTTCCATTCTTTCAGTAGATGATCTCAAAAAATTAAAATTTCAGATTAAAATACTACTTGTGGAAGTCATATTTTGTACATATTAATCCAAAGTACCATATTTTTTTTTTCCTTCGCGAGATCCGCAAGGGCATGTAACCAAAGGATGTGAAAAAAAAATCCTACACATAATCCCCAGCAGCATACGATTCATAGATCGGGAAATTCCAAGAAAAAAAATTTTCTTCCTTCGCACAATCCGCAGCATGTCTCGGACCACAATATTAAAAAAAACAGTCTGTACTTGCCAACATTGACAATAGCCTTGTTACTAATAACCAATATTGCGTGGCATACATACTCTATTATACGAAACAATCCATTTCTTTGTAAAAAACAAATATGTATTCCAACAAAACGTTACAACAAACAAGGACTTTAATGAAACAAACTTAGCACGTGAGAAACACAAAATTGATTCCCCTGCGAGGGCATGATCGCAAGATTTAAGTTCGAAACTTCCACCAGTAAAAATCAGTAAGATGTGTTCAGAATTCCACAATGCCAGACAGGAAATCCAAGTAAGTGAATGCGCAGCGCATGAATCTCCACTTACCATATGATTATACTGGCTCTAAAATTGCAGTTTAAGACAAGATGAGACCAAAGAAGGGGGGGGGGGGAGCTGAACATTTTAACTGGTGAAAAATCAAAACAGACAGCAAGAATGCAGACTACTGTTAGTCTGTCTTTTGTTGACTGCAACTGCACAGCATCAATTGCCAATTTTTCTTTGTGCTGCCATCATTCTCTCCCTACTTCTTTATTGTTGCTTTTTCTTTTCTTGATTTTTGTGCCCTCTGATAACAACCATCAGCCTGAGAACCATGATATCAAAGCTTCAACTCAGAAAAATGGTGTAACTTAGGGAATATTAATACTTTTGAACACCATGCATCAATTTTTACAAAATTTTCCAACTTTGTCACTTCCGTTTTCGGGAATTTCCTTCTTCCCTTATCAAGATTAAATGCAAAAACTTATGCGGCGGGGGATATTTAAACAACACTGGAGAGTGGGAACATCACGGGAGGGGCAATAGCAATTACGGGAATTCCGTCAAACTTCCGGTTTTGGACATTTTTCTTGTATTTTCAAGGTGAAATGCAAAAATTTATGCAGTAAAATATGACTTAAAAATACTGGACACAGGCAACATCGCGAGAAAAAAAGAAATTACGATTACGGAAAAAATCTGAACTCAGTAGACTTTCCGTTTTTAAAAGTTTCGTAAAGATGCAACTCCGTCCGCCGACGATCACCCCCCACACACACACATTCTTTTTACTCCGTTCAACTATACTGTTTTCGAAATCTTTGAAACACTAAGAATTTGGGGGTTGGGCGATTTTTGGGGACGGAAAATCACCCAACCCCCAAATTCTCTTCAGTTTTGCAATCACGAAGCGATCTAACTGATGACTAAAAAAAAAAAAAAAAAACTGGGAGAATCCTGCGATTCCGCTTAAGTATTATGTATATCATAAAATAATAGCAAAATATTTGTTTTTAAACAAAATGAAAATTCGTAGAATACGTAGTTAGACAACTAAATCGGTAGAAAATACAAACATTCCGTGGTAATTGGCATGCATAACAGTCGTATCGGCACCACGTGATCCGCACCTATCATGCTAATCGTGAATCGCAATTTCCGATAGAAAACTGATTCACAGGACCGACTCAGAAATCCAAAGATGCAAGAAAAAAAAATTGTCTTATTGAAAAAGTAACTAATTTTGAAGTACTTTTTGTTTTACTTTTAAGTAAAAAAAAAAAAGAACTAAAATAGTTAGCTGTTGCCGCATTATCGCAGTTCATTAGTTAGACTAAAAAATCCGTTGAAATTGCGGACAGTCCATAGCACTGTCTTATTTCTGAATATGTTTAAACTGAATACCGAAAAAACCTTAACTAATACAATCAGCGCACCAAAACTAAGCGATGCGATTCGCAGCTACACGCTACGGAATAGCTCTGCGCTATTCCTGAGAGTCACGGATTCTCACACCGCGTAGGCTTCCGCAAGCGCAGATAGTAACGCCTTTCTCGAGTCATATTTTCTATTAAAACACTTCTAAGTAAAAGAAAAAATATATATTCTTACAGTCTCTTTGCAGTCTTCTAACTCGCTGTTACGCTACATTTTTCTGTTACCGCATTTTCAGTACTTTCCCAATAAAACCACCTCTCCTCACAATTACCTCGCAGACTTTTTAAAACGACGCACAGTTTTTTTGTTTTTTACCGGTGTCCGCAGCACCTAAATTTATAACCTTTTAATAGATAATCTATGGATTACACAACAGAAATTACGGCATTTACTGCAATATATTACGAAATCTCAACTAAGAAGAAAATTAGGCGCCACGGCCCGAATTTTAGGCGCCTAGGCGACCGGGATTTGTAGAGTCCTGCTGCCATGCTATAAAGTAAATGTGAGATGCCGTACAAACAAGTGGCATAGATGACATGAATGTTCAAGAGATGGCTAGTGCTCCAAGCACCTCTGTGAACTCCTGTGCACAGCGTGAGATGCGCAGTGACATTTCAAAACGAAGACGTGGTTGGAAACTTGATCTCAGGTTGAAGTGAGAGAAGTGATAAGGTTTTTATGGACCAAAAGTGTGCCCACAGTAGAAATTCATTGGCAGCTCATCAAAGTCTAAGGTGATAAAATGATGTCTCAACAGCACATGGTGAAATGGTGCCATTCATTTCAATCTGGCAGGGATGATGTGGAGAACCGACATCGCACGAACAGTGGACGCGACAACAGGGGTCAGCACAGCATATGTGGACGAAATGATTCAAGACAACCAAAGGATAACTTTGTTATACTGCATTTAAGCTGCGAGCTATGGTGTTGTTCAACATCTTGTGGTGGATGTTTTGCAGTACTCCAAGGTTTGTGCTAGGTGGGTGCCATGTTCATTATCCATCAATTACAATAATATGCATGTATTTTTTTTTTTTTTTTTTTTTATGTAGAGATTTAAAAACATGTTTTTCATACATTAATTTTCAGTTAGAACCATTTAATGGTGGTTTTAACTGTTGTAAACGTTTTAAAATGTTACATTTCCTTTGAGTCTCTCTCTCTCTGATCAAATGTGATTCAAGGAAAAAACTTTCACATACCTCTCGGTTGTAGGTGGTCGATGTTCAAATCTTTGCTCGGTTGTTCTCATCTGGTTCTTGAGTGTAGGCTTTTTTAGAAGTTAGTCCACACATTTTCTTGAGTAGGATATACTTTTTTAGTATAACTACGGGAGGCACATGAAGACAAAGGAGATGTAAAAATTATGTTGGAAAACTTGGAGGAAAAAAAAAAAAAATGAATCACTCTAAAAAATATTCGCATGAGAAAATGCAAATCACCAAAAAAACTTAGACTTCCTGGATGTATTGTCCGATTCATTTCGGCAGGTCTGCCTGCCACCTTCTGGGACCTCTGGCCGTCCATTCTCTCTGCAATCTACATTGAATATGCCACATGCTCAGTCTGGGAATCCTTGTGTTATAAGTCATCATGACGTATAACACACAAAGATTCCCAGACTGAGCATGTGGCATATTCAACGTAGATTGCAGAGAGAATGGACAATTAGAGGTCCCAGAAGGTGGCAGACAGATCTGCCGAAATGAATCTGACAATACATCCAGGAAGTCTGACTAAGTTTTTTGGCGATTGCATTTTCTCATGCGAATATTTTTTTCGAGCGATTCATTTTTCCGTTTTTCAAGTTTTCCAACGTAATTTTCACATCCGCTTTGTCTTCATGTGTCTCTTGTAGTTTAATTAAAAAGTATATCCTACTCAAGAAGATGTGCGGACTAACTTCTAAAAAGCCTACACGCAAGAACCAGAAGAGAACAACCGTGCAAAGATTTAACATCGACCACCTCCAACCGAGAGGTACGTGAAAGTTTTTCCTTGAATCACATTCGATTACAGAGATATATATTTGCAGTGAATATTAATAACTTCCAACTGATATTTCCTTTGAGTGAACAGCAATTTAACATGTAAAAAAGTTACAACAGTTAAAACCACCATTAAATGGTTCCAACTGAAAAAATGTCAATTACAAAGCAGCACAAATGATGGAATGTTTGATGTTCCTGCAGCATTATGCTGAAGGCAGACAGCTTTCTTGACTGCATTGTGACTGGGGATGAGACATGGCTCTACCACTTGGCTTCCACCAGCAAGAGCTTCCATGCAATGGAAACGCACTGCTTCATTGCCGAGGAAGAAGTTTAAAGTCACACTGTGTGCTGGAAAAATCATGGCATCTATTTTCCCCGAGATTCCTTGAGTGCACTTTTGGTGGACTTCTTAGAACATGGATGCACTATCAATGCTGATCGATACTGTACCATGGTGGAAAAAAATGAACAAGCATCAGATGAAAACAACCAGGTCTGCTGAGCAGTGGTGCCATTCTCCTTCATGACAACACAAGGCTGCACACTGCCAACACCATGCAGCACTTGCTCCACAAATTCCAGCTGGAGTTGTGGAAGCACCCTGCCTACAGCCCAGATTTGATTCCTAGTGGCTTTCACCTCTTTCCTGCCCTGAAACAGCACCTGTCTGGTACTCGCTTCAAGTGTGACGAAAATGTGAAAACAGCTGCAATGAACTAGCTTCATCAGCAGGGACATAAATTTGTTCGGCGCAGGAAGGACAAGCTGGTCGTGCAGTTCGACAATTATCCGAATTGTCACAGTGATTTTGTCAAGAAATGTGCTTCATATCTTTTGTCACATCGCGCAAACACTTCTTGGTTGGAGAGTTTTCCTTTCTCCTACTCGGAAGTGTTACCTTTTTTTCTGATTAACCCTCGTATTTAGTACTAGCCAAAGTTGTGTAATTAATATAAACCCCTTATTTTTTGCCAAATTTTGAGGGTTTGCAGACCTCTAACTAGAAAGACTAGGTTGAACATATAATTCTTTTTTTTTTTTTTTTTTCAGAGTAAACTATGGTAGAATATTCAAAGCAAACAGAATATAAATTCAGAATTTATATTGTTTGCTTTGAATATGCTATCGATTTACCATGTATTATGAAGAATATGCCTATAACACTCACTGGTCATCCATGTAACACCTCTCAGAAAACTTGAAAATATCATCACCCTGGAGCGGGAACTGAACCCACACTTCCGATTTCTGCTCAAGTAATTTAGGGTGTCCCAAAAAAAAAAAAAAATTAAATATTTTGACTCTCGCCCCCTAAAAAGTTTGGTGTATTTAAGATCTATAAAATTTCAGCTTAAAAAAATATATATATTTAGAGGTCTCTCAAGGTCGCCAAAAAGTTTAAAAATAGTTTTAATTTGATAATTTTTTACAGTTACTTACAAAATTAGTATTTTTTAAATATATTTTTTATTTAAAATGTTACATGCTTTTAATATGTCGTTTCTAAAAAATGTACCTATTGGTTTAGTGTAGAAAATAAAAAAAAATTAAGAAAATGACAAAAAAAAACTTTATTCAAATTTGCAAAATGCAATGTAAAAAGAATGTTTTACAGCAAAATTCACTTGTCAAGTTTAACAAGATAATAAAGAGGAAAATGTTGCCTAACATTCTATAAATAACATAATTTTTACATATCTTTAAGATCTTTACGGTTGCACTTCGCAAAGTTCTTTCTATGCATTTCAACTACCTGCAATAAATACTGTTTTTGTTCTTCATCTTTTGTTGCATCATTAAAACTTTCGATTAATGCTATGCCTCGCTCAGCACAGTCATTAACACATGGCAAATGTTTAACAATTTCTTCAGCTTCTTTAAAAGATTGTTTCTGGCCATTTCTCAACAGGCACGCTTAGGAAGCTGTCTTCTATTTGTGCGGTGTAAAAGAAGCTGCAAGAGATATTTAAGTCATCAAATTTTAAAGGAAGTTTCTTTAATAGGTGCAAATTCTTTTTTTCGCTGATTTTACTAACTAACATATATTTCTTCTTGGCACTAAGAAGTGTTTAAAACAAACAAAGTGGCAAGCTCTTCACTTAAATACCAGGAGTGACGTAAAATAATCTTTAATCCTGTTTCGCGTAGTTGTATATCATCATATTCATGCAATCTATGTATCAGTAAGACATCGTTCACTGGTGCATCTACAATAGACTGATGTGTACCATGATTGAATGTATATGCATACAACAAACCGATTGAACCTTTGAAGGCCTTGAAATTGTTGAGGTGTCAATTGTACGATAGATTCATTTTCATCAAACAGTAGTTCAATTTTTAATGAATGGCTTTTGCCATCCATCTAGCTCTGTGGAGAGCACCTGGTTTCCGAATAATATTGTCCGCATCTATTCCAATCATAAGAGTGTAAAGATTTAATAGTTCTCTGTAATCATCTCTAGGAAAGTGTTTAGCAGCTGTCTGAAGTTGATTAGTAATAAAAATTTTCAAAGTGTCGGATGCTGCTATCAATGGCGTTGTTTAACATTTTGGGTTGCAGTGGTTAAGTGCAATCCATTTTTCTTGAAATCTTTTAAACATAATTTCGGGTCCACTCGACGGTCCAATACATACATGAAATATATCTGAAAGTAACACTTCAAACATGTGGTGTCTACAGGCTAACCACAGAAGGCTTCTTCCCATTTTATTTTCAAGAACAACACATGTTTCTTTGAACTTTCCAGTATTTGAGGATGTTGTGTCGAAGCACATACCAATAACCTGAGAATAACATTTCCAGGACTGTAAAAGTTCAAAAACCGCATTAGCTGCTGCTTCCCCTGTACCAGATAACAGCTTAGGAATTCCAAGAAGTTTTGTACTACTATCTTTTAGAGAGGAAACTAACACTGGTAAACGGTCTACCTTTCTTGTTTCATTTAATGATAAATCAGGTAATCACCACCAGCCATGTTTAAGACAGATGCAAGTAACATTGTTGACTTTCTTATACTTTATTATAATTCTACTTTCCGTCCCAATGAACTACTGATTTTGAGGCATTAAACTCCATTTCTATCTGTTGCACAGTTTCACTACGTTGACGTTCACGATGAACAGTACTTTTTTAAATAATTACATATTTTAAGGTTTCATTGCTCTTTGAACAGTCTGCTTCACTATCACCACCAGCCATGTTTAAGACAGATGCAAGTAACATTGTTGACTTTCTTATACTTATATTATAATTCTATCAAAAGCAGCAACTTTTGGTGTTATGACAGACCTTGGACTTCATCTTTACCTGTATGCTTCTCACGTAACCATTTTTTTTTTTTTTTTGTGGTGTAATTTCTGCAGCATATTCATCATCAGTCTTCTTTAGAGTTTTCACTTTCAGTCTCATCCATTGTTGACATAGAAGATGCAGTTGATAAAGCAAAGGAATTCTGAGATGAAGCAGCTTCTTTTAATCGCTTCGCAAATTTTTTCTGTCATTCAGCTGATCTTTTCTCACGTGTACAAAGCTTTCTGTCCAGAGATCCAATATAACCTGTCCTGGATTGTCTTTGTAATCTGAGAAACTGACGATCCTTTTCATTTTTAATAAGCTGTTCCGATTAACGTGACTTATGTCAAATAACATATCCAGATTTTCACTATACATTATTTGATTCTCTTGGTCTTTTGCATTATTCCTTTTTCAATTTCTCATTAAGCCTACTTGTTTGCCATATAAATCTTTAATCTTTAAGATATGCTGCTTATGTCTTATTGGCAACCTTGATTTTTCCCAAAATGGTACAATGTTTACAAGAACAGCACTATCATTGATGGAAAGCTTTCTTAGTACGGTGAAAGTACATAAAATTTGTCATAACATCTCTTCCAGATGGCAGACGTGAACCTGTTATTGATTTAGTAGGATATCCAATAAGCCATACATAATTACTACTCCTAGTTTGTTTTGCCATTATATTAAAAAGAAACACTAAAACAAATTTCTCTTCTGGACAAAACAGCAAAAAGGCAACACATACAATAGAAATCTCAACAAACAGCAAAAATACCCATCTCAACAAACAGCAAAAGGCAACACATACAATAGAACAAACACATGCGCAATAAGTTATGTTAGTGGTTACGGTTAAAGTTTAAAGCTACAGTTAAGGTGCAATAAGTGATACTAGTGGTTACAGTTAAGGTTTAGAAATCATATATAGATATATAATTGCACTATAGAAGCAGGTGCAGCTTTTAATTATGTTTTTATATTTAATTATGCTTTTTATTTTATTTTTGTTATATAGACACTAAAAATTTATTAATAATGAAAATAAAATATATAATTGATCATTACTTATGCTTTTGATTGAAATTCCCGATTTTCACATAAATCAGTGTAGCTTGTGTGACCTTGAGAACTCTTAAATCTTTTCCAAATGAGCTCTAACTTCATATATTTTAATAATAGGAGTAGAAGAAACTTTTTAGAGGGAGAGACCCACGTTTTTTAAGAAAAAAAATTTTTTACATTGAATTTTGGGACACCTTATCGAGTATGCTAACCGTTGCACAACCCACGACAGTGAAGTTCCAAGCAACTGAGACTAAGCAGTTTTCTGAGAGGTTATATGGTTGACTGGTGAGTGTTACAGGCAAATTCAGAATTTATATTGTTTGCTTTGAATATTCTATCGAGTTTCCATGTATTATGAAGAATATTTCTTCCTTCATTGGCAAACTATGGTGTATTATATATGTAAAAAAAAAAAAAAGTAAAAACAAAAAGCATGCAACTATTGGAAATATCTTGCAATTTCATGGAGTGATCATACAACGATAAATTGCATATCACAGATCTAGAAATACATGCATAATAAAAACATAAAATGCATTAGAATCCATTAATTCTTCAACCTCTTTTGCACAGGATGTTAATAGTTAACTGAAAATAATCCTTAACACAGTGTACATAATTTATAAAATGATCCACAGATGTAAATACTGTTATGTAATTATCCTAGTTGTCTGAAATAGCATTTGGGGATGCAACGTTTCTATATCCTTGTGTTAAAACAGGAAACTGAAAATTAAAAAAAATAATCTTAAATCCAAAAATGTTAAATGAAATTAAAATTTCTTGAATTTGTTTTGTGAGAACAATTTACAGATAACAAATTTGTTAAAAACTGTTCTCTTGGGTCAACATTGTGCGACTTTTCATCATTATCATCAACAATAAAAATCCAGACTCACGGTCGCCACTGGCGATAAACTTCATCATCTTGGAGACTAAAAATGTTTGATTAAATTGCCAATTCTGGCGACCTGTACGGGGAAAACATTTTATTTAACTTGTATTGTACGGATTTTTTTTTTTTTTTTTTTTTTTTTACTTGTATGGAACCCGCACGTTTTTGAAAAATTTTACTCCAAATGTACGGAAATCTCACGAAATGGCACAAAATTCGAGTTATACGGAAGTCTGCCATCACCTTTTTCATTCTGCTTGAACAGCAGAAAAGAAAAGAAAAAGTTTATAAAAAAGGCGAGGGCATCTGTTTTTGATCACAAAGAATGCGCCAAGGCTGATGATGGTTCATCGTAGGGGAACGAGGTTGCGGTGGGGATGAAAGCCGGTGGTGGACAGCTCAGCTGTCTGAGTCGGAAAAGTCCAACTGGGAGAAATTTTTATTTAAAAATAATTCTTCATTTTTTTAAATAACTGAATGCAAATTTAATAGTAACCAAGACACGTCAAAATAAACTCCCGTGTGAAATTTCGTCAAAATCCGATGAAAACTTCAGAAGTTAGGCATTTTCTTTTTATTATTTTTAATGAAGGTTCACTGAAAGCCTGCATATTCCACAGGAAAATCCCAAAATTCGGAATTGCCATAGTCCGGATCTCCGGATTACGGATTTTTGAGGTTGTACTGTAATAATATTTCCATACCTGCGAACTACTACGAAATGTCCATAGTTTCTATGGATTTAGTTGGCTGACAATGGACCTCGCTGTCGAAACTACGGATTCAATGTTTTTTTTGTTTTATTATATGCACGAGATTCTTAAGCGACTCGCGGAATTCCACGTTTTTTTTTTTTTTTGGTCATCATTTAGATCGTTCTCAGGATCAGCATGAAACTGAAGACAATTTGCGGGTAGGTGGGTGGAGTTCCGTTTGGAGACTATTTCATGTGTCTCAAAAACTTTGGAAAACGGTAGTTGAATGGAGTTAAAAAGTAATCTTGATTTTTTTTTCTCCCGATGTTGCCTTAGTGTAAATTTTTATTGTTAAATATGATTTTATTGTATAAAAGTATTTCAGCTTTTAACTGTTGGCAACAATGTGCGAAAACTGAGGTTAGACGCCGCAAAAATTTCCCCGTAATCTCAGAAATCAGATTCCACAAAATCGAGGAACTCCGCTTTTTTAGTTATTATTTTGGTCATTCGCGAGATCAATGAACCAGTGGACACAATTTGGGGGCGGGGATGTTCGTCAGAGGACGGAATTCCATCTTTACGAAAATTTTGAAAACGGAAGGTCGACGGAGTTCAGATTTTTCTGCAATCATAATTCCTTTTTTCTCGCGATGTTGCCTCTGCCCAGTATTATTGTTAAGTAATATTTGTTTAACTGCATAAATATTTGTATTTCAGCTTGAAAATAGCAGGAAAATTTCCAAAACCGGAAGTCTGACAGTGAAAAGATTTCTCCCGTAAGCACACTCCCCTCCCCGCGCAATGTTCCCACTCTCCTGCATTGTTTTATTACTTCAGTTTCAACTTTTAAGAATACTATAACTGAAATATGCAAAATAAAACATACTGGTATTATACTAAGCAATTTTATAAAAATTGCTTAGTATGAAATATACAATTTGATTTTTTTTTTTTTTTTTTTTCAAAGTTTGGCCACAGGTTTTTTTTTTTTTTTTTTTTTTTTTTTTTTTTTTATGACCACTAACAATTTTGGTCTTGGTGGCCAATGTCTACTAGCAAAATTTGTAAGTCTGGATCTTTAATCAACAACCATGGGAAGATTCCCATGGGTGTCTGGTGCCATGAGGCACCAGATTACAATAGTCTTATTTGTTTTACTTAATTTTACGCTATGTTTTAAGTGTTGCCCTGCTGTACGTGGCAAGAAGTCTCAGGGTACATGGCATTAGAATACTACATAGCAACAGACCAGAGTTCCCAGACCAGAACAGCAGCATCAACAGGCATTGTGGTGCCACTTTACTGAAATAACCAGCTTCTGTGCAGAGAGAGTAGATCACCTCTTCACAACATTCACTGCAGTGAGAAAGGACTACTAATGAGCACAATGTAGTTTTAATTTGGTTGCTCTCCAAATTAAAGAAAAAACATAGATCGTGTACACAGACATAAGTAAATAGACACCCGATTTGTTAATATTTATTTTCTGTCTGGATGGCGTGGAAGGAGCTGTAGTTTGATTTCATATCTGGTAGCCATACTACTGATGCTCTGAAATTTGAGCCCACGATTCATGTAACAAGGCTAGCAGGTGTGCCTTGTTGGCTGGTTTCTGTGGCATGTCAATTTTCCATCCAATATGGCCCACTCAATTGGGTTCATATCATGGCACTGGCTAGGCTACAGCAGTTTCTGGATGGCATTTTGTTCGTGCCACATTTGGGCACATTTTGCCCTAAAACATGGTGCACCATCCTTCATGAACAAGGAGGTAGCCTTTGATATCTGACCACTGGAGAATATTGGTAACAAGTCTCTCTCAAGCATAGTTATGTATTTTTGCACATTGGTATTGCCTTCACATTCTATGAAGACTGACCAACCAGCCATCTGGCTCCCCATATCATGACAGAAAAACTGCCATGTTTCACAGTTGGCTGTAGGCGCTTCAAGCTGAATTCCTGACTGTGCAATCGCCACAACCAGGCCCTGCAACTGTTTGAAAATTGTGCAAATTGGGACTCAGAGTATGACAGTGTGCCAAAACGCTAAGGGTCTCTCAATCATGTCTGTCACCCATGCAAATCTGTGACTAATATTTGCTTCTCGCAAAAGAGGTTTATGTCAAGTCGCTCTTCCACGATAGCCAAATCAGTGAAGATATTGCTGAGCAGTTCTGGCACTCACTTGGAGCCATTCTGTGATCTTAGCTACGAGGATTGGTTTCTGCATACGTACACTAGACTGATGAAGGAAAAAAAAGCTAAACTTTTTAACCGCATGGGTGAAAATTAAAAACGTGGTGCGAAACGAGCAAGACAAAAATGTTAACTGAAATCTATTATGTAAATATTAAGCTGGAGCACATCACTGTATTCAAAAAAATATATATATATTTTTTTTTACATTTAACAGCAACACAGGATAAATGCAACATCACGGAGAAAAAAAAAATCACAACTACTGGCGAAATCTACGCTCTGTCCGACTTCCGGTTTAGGAAAGCTTTCCTCCATTTTCAAGCTGCAAAACAAATATTTATGGAATAAAATTATATTTAACAATACTACTGGGTAGAAGAAACATTGCGAGAAAAAAGGATTATGATCACAGGAGCAACCTTCACTCAGTCTAACTTCCGTTTCCGAAAGTCAATTCCACCCACCGACGGAAAACAACCCCACCACCAATCCCTCCAAAATTTTTTGTTCAGTTCAGCATTGATCTCGAGAACCATCGAAATGACGATGGAAATGGCAGAATTTTTCAAATCCACTGAAGATCACAGGGAAATTTCCGTGCCAACTTCCGTTTTCAGAATTTTTCCTTCTATTTTCAAGCTGAAATGCAAATATTTATGGAATAAAATTATACTTAACAATAATACTGTGCAGAAGAAACATAGTGAGAAAAGGAAATCACGATTGCGGGAAAATTTTTCAATCCAATCAACTTCCGTTTTAGAAAGTTTTGAAAAACGAAATACCATCCCCCGATAAAACACACCAACTAATCCTCCAAAATTTCTCTTCATTTTTGCATTGATCACGAGAATAACCCAAATGATGACAAAAAAAAAAGCGGAATTCCACGAATTTGCTGAAGGATCTTGTGTATGCACATAGCGCTTGACTGCTCAAAGACACCTCTGTGGTGGCCCACGGCTACCTTACATGATGCAGCTGCTTTCTTGCCTGCCTTCTTGAATTCCACTAGTACTCTATTAACTATGGCCAGAGGAATTGCCAGATTTGTAGCAATCTGATGCTGGCTAACTCCGACATCTGATTACAACACAACCTGCACTCTCTGAAAGCCACTTAGTTCCTTGGTTCCCCCTTGGGTAAAGTCATGTTCATTTGGTGTCACCTATTTTCTAAAGTTGTCCTGCAAAATATATTAAACAGAATTCGAGCATGCAATGCAATATATATACAGCTGTATCAGAATAGTATCACCACCTACCTAATAATGGGAATAACCACTCTTGGCCCAGATGAAAGCAGCGAGACTTTGTGGCATGGACGCAATGAGGACTTGGAAGGTTACCCCAGGCGCATGTGCCCATTCAAACTGCAGCAGAGCATGGAGGTCCCAGAGATGACATGCTTGTGGGTCAGCACATCGAACCTGTCAATCCAAATAGTCCCACAAGTGCTCTATGGGATTGAGGTAGAGTGATTTCGCTGGCCAAGGGAGAACAGAGGCATTGCTGTCGTGTTCCTGGAACCAGTTATGCACCCCCTCAGCAACATGGCAGGATGCATTGTCCTATTGGTACACACCATCAGGGGTGCAGAAAATTTTCAAGGCCCAATATTTCCCCAGAACAATTTTTTTGCCCAAAATTTTCCCCAAAACTGTAGCGAATTTTCATACAAGTTTAAGCGATTATTAGAGTATATGCTGATGATTAACAACTATCCTTAAATCCTAGTACTTAAAAATTGGGGGGAGGAAACGCTAATATTTATTTCGATGAATAAATAAAAAATCTTACATTGATGGGTGACGTCAGTTGTCGCCAAGAAATGGCAGCCTTCCCGTCCCTTTGTGAAGGTTGAGAATCACTTTTGACGTCTTACCAGTCACCCCAATATTTTTTAGCACACAATAACACGAAATCCCTTGTATAATCACCAGTAATACATTAAACAAGAAAGATGACACCGAATTTTCGGGTGTACTGAGCACGTCTTCTGAATCCGTTTTGACACAAATTAAATTTATCAAAGTTATTCAAAGTCAATGGAACCAGTGTGGAAAAAAATATTATCTGATGGAAGAAAAGTTTTTTTAATTGGGTTTTTAATCCCGCAGATATTGCTGTAAACAGAATCTTGAGCTTACGCTTTCTGGTGGCAGACTTGTGCATTAAGAAAAATTTGAATTTATATGAGAAACATTTCACACTGGAAACTCTCCAACAAAAAAAGAATTTTTTGAACTGGACTCTTCAAAACAGAGATATGGACAAATATAAGATATAAATCTACGTCCCCTGATGGAAAAACCATGCATTATTTTAGGAAGAAAATATTCTCAAAAGGTCGATGTGAGCGGTATCTGTCCAAGAAAAAAAAATGTCTAGTTTTCAGGAGCTCAGATTTTGCTGCAAATACATTAAAAGTAGAAATTAAAACTTATGCCCCTGGTGGCAAACCACACTTTACCAAATATCAGAAATTATATGAAAAAAATTTCGATCATGAGCTGTATGCGATACAGGAAGAATTTTTCAAATCTGAGTTTTAGAAGCAGAAATCACGCAGAAAACACAATTTACCTTTGCGCCCCCTAGCGGAAAGTCTAATTTACTTGAAAATTTTGAATTTATATGAAAAAACATTTCGCATCGTAAACACTGTCCAACAAAGAAGGAATTTTTCAAATAGAACTCCTAGAAGTAGAGATATTGGCAAAAATAACTTAAGAGCAAAACTGAAGACTAAGGAAAAAATTTTAGAATTTAAAATGAAGGGTGCAAGATATACATATACGCGGCATTGAAACCATGCATTATTTTAAGAAGAAAATATTCCTAAAAGATTTGTCAACGTGAAAAG
Source organism: Macrothele yani (assembly GCA_039090855.1). Taxonomy (NCBI): domain Eukaryota; kingdom Metazoa; phylum Arthropoda; class Arachnida; order Araneae; family Macrothelidae; genus Macrothele; species Macrothele yani. The sequence continues at coordinate 127,263,842 of CM076996.1, forward strand.
TATCGGTCCACAAATGAATTCTTTTCAATCAAAAAACCACCAAACAACTATCAGTAAACAATCTTCTTTAGGATTTCATAACGTACAGCATCGTTTCTCCTACATACTACGTAATTACAACAAAACTCCTCCATAAGCAAAAAAATTTAATTTCCTACATCGTGAAAATCGTTGTTTTTTCATCACTTTTGCCGAAAAAACAACGAATTAGATGGTAGGTGAAAAACATTCCGAAATTTTGGGATTGGCGGTACGACAGGTATCGAGCTTACGAAAATGTTAGACAGGTATCGTCAGCCATGCCTCACCCAAAGCTGTCCTTAATTCGCTAAGGTTTGTAGCCGATGGGACACGTGCCCGAACAACTTGTTCGACAGTATCCTAACCTTGCTCTATGGGGTTTAAATCTGGTGTTCTAGGTTGTCAATGAAGCATTTCAAATGCACTACAGTGCTCCTGTAACCAAGCAGTAGCAAGGTGACTACTGCCATTATGACTGGCATGTATGCAGAACATGAATTGGTGTAAATGATCGGCTTGAATGTTCAAATATTTGGGGGCACTCAGTCTACTGTACACGCACTAAAGCTCCCAAAGCATTTCAAATTTACTAAAATGCTCCTAAGCATTTCAAATTCACAGCAATGCTGTTGTAAACAAGCAGTAGCCAGGTGGGATTAAGTGTTGATTAAGCGTCGTTTTCACCAAATTACGCATAGACCATAAAAAAGAGTCATTCGATTCGACGTTTAAAACTGCATATTTTGCCGCGAAAACATTTTTTCGCTCTAAAATTTTTGCTGTGGATTGCAGTTTCAGCGTAGTTGGGTGCAAAAATATATTTTTTCAAAATTTGTAGCAGTTTGGTGCGAGAAAATGAAGTTGCCCCAGTTCGGCGCAAACTTTCCATCACTGAACACAGGATAGATGGAACATCATGCAGGGGATAATATGTTACGATTTACAGGCGACATCTTTGCTCCGCACAGCTTCCGTTTTCGAAAGTTTCTCCTCCATTTTCAAGGTGAAATACAAATATTTATGGAATAAAATGATATTAAACACCACCACCAGGCAGAAGGAACATAGCAAGAAAAAATTACGATCACAGGGCAAATCTTCACTCTAACTTCCAAAGTCAGAATTCAGTCCTCCAACGGAACCCCACCCCACAAAAATTCTTGTTCAGTTATGCATCAATCTAAGTGTGCTGCTGTCAGTACACAAGTTCATTCATTCTTGAATGAACTTTTGTACTGACAGAAGCACTTAGAAAATGGTAGCTGCAAAGGCCCACTGCACACACAGCTGTTATTGTTTTGTTTATTTTTGTGGGTGGAAAAAAATACTATATCAATGAGGACTTCAGTACACACACATCTACAGTGTAGATATATATAGCATGAACTTGAACGAACTGAAATCAGTAGTAACACATAGGGATTATCTTAAGGGAGCTGTTGGTCAACACTGTGGCATTGCCACCCAAAAAAATTTCCCAAACAAATCTAAAAGCAGCCAGAAAGGGAAGAATCTAAAATTTTGGAACAGAAACAAGCCAGCCCCCCCTCCCAACAGTGCTTACCTTTATCAGTTAAACAGAATGGTCAGTGGAACCACATCAATATATTACATTGTACATATTTGCCAGCAATACAAAATACATGCATGAGGCAGAGAGCAAAAGCTCCAAGAAAAAATATTAAAATAATTAAAAAAAACAAAACAGATACACATGCCACTTTTGAGTATTGAAACTGAGCTGGATGCTAGGTACATAATTTCTTTTTTTTTTGGGGGGGGGGGGTAATCGCCAACGAAGGGCTTGATTTCCAAAAAAAAAAAAATTAACACCAAAAAAAATTCTTAACATCTCTTCAAAAAATTTCTTCACATCTCCCATAAAGAGAAATCCTTAACTTGTCAGGCATTAGATGCTAACTTCTATTTAAGATTATCAAAATTTGAAACATCACTTAGCAGGTTTAAGTAGCACACCCAGTAAATGGATTCTTACTAAGATAGGAATCCTGTGCAAAGAGCAAAGGAATAAACTTATCTCACAAAATGCAGAAAAACCTATTGTTTCTTCATAACACAAAATTAAGGAAAATACAGTCAAAACTAGTTTTAACGAAATACGATAAAACAAAAAGCATGTTACAACGAAAATAATTTTTAACTTGTTTGGTCTACTGTATTTAAATAAATATAAAACGTTATAACAAAATACAACATAACAAAAAGCACATCACAACAAAAAATAAATTGTGAATTATTGTATTTATATAATAAATACGAAAAGCACCTTATGAATTATTGTATTTATAAGAAATATGAAGAACACCACAATGAAAAACACCTTATTACAAAGAGTAGAATTATTTGGGAAAATTGCTCAAGCAAAGTTTTATACATAGCAAATTTCTCCCTTTATTTAGATTCCATAAAATGCCAACAAAAGAACAAGTTTCCACATCATTATATCTCATGTGATTCTATCATAAAATTCACATACCATTTTGTGACCACAAGGTTCTTCAGGAAGACGCTTTGACGTCAGTAAGTTCTGTTTCACACGTTCTGTAAAGAAATTAGCAGCTATCTAAATGTTATAAGATACAACTTTGGACAAAAACACTCAATAACTACTGACGTTGGAATGAACACGCACTTCAGTGAGCAACATTTTTAGGACTTAACAGATTTATATTTTAATTGAATAAGTTAATGCACCACCACAGACTGTATCCACTTTACAGAAAGTGTAAAGCAGAACTTGCAGACGTCAAAGCGTCTTCCTGAATAAGTTTCCACATGTTCCATCAAAGAACTTTATCTGAAGAAAATGAGGATTCACCCAATAAAGATGAGATGGAAAATCTAAACTGTTATTCTGAAGTTTCCCCAGTAAATGCAATTGAATGTTTAGAGAAAGTACAATACTACATATTTACAGAACTGAGGACTTTATTCCGAAGAAATTAGCAGCTATCTAAATGTTATGAATACAGTTTGTCTTAGTTTTCCCCATAGTGTTATACTAAAGACACCATGGAAAAACTAAGACTGTACTTACATTGTACTTCAAAATCCAACAGGTATGTTTTAACTGCTTTACAGTTTGCTGTATGTACACTACTTTAAAATTAAAGATATGTAAAGTCAACATGTGCTTACATTATTTCTTGAAGCATACGACAATATTTTACCAAGATGTATAAAAGACAAATTCCTTATATGGGGGGATAAAAACTAAGTATGTACGTACATATATATCATCATCATCATCATTGTCAACCATTATCAATCCACTGCTGGACGAAGGTCTCCCCAAGTTTCCTCCACAATGGTCTGTCTTGTGCCAGTCTCCTCCATGTCACTCCCGCATATTTACGAATTTCATCCACCCATCTCCCATGTGGTCTTTTTCTGGGTCTTTTCCTGTCCCTTGGAATCCAATCTAAAATTTCGGCTGTCCATCTATGGTCTGTCCTTCTGGCAGTATGTCCAGCCCATTGCCATTTCAGGGATTTAACTCTGATCATGATGTCTTCCACTCTCGTCATTTTTCGGATCCACGAGTTCCTCTTCTTATCTCTCCTGGTTATACCAAGCATGCACCTCTCCATGCTTCTTTGAGTTGTCTGCAGCCTTTGTATGTCTCTTTTAGTTAAGGTCCACGTCTCTGCACCATACGTAAGCACTGGAAGGATGCATTGATCAAACACTTTTCTTTTAAGACATAATGGCATATTGCTCTTGAAAATTATGCTGTTTCTTCCAAAAGCTCTCCAGGCAAGTTTTGTACGCCGATTAATTTCTTCATCAATGTGACCCTCACTTGATATCTGCTGTCCAAGATAAACATACGTATCTGTTATCTCCAGTTTTTCTCCATCAATCGATAAATCTTCATTTCTTGTAAAAGCATTGTACATCACTTTTGTCTTCTGAAAGTTCATTTTTAATCCCACTTCTTTACTCTTGTCAGCAAGTTCCTGGATCATACTCTGCAGCTCTGATGGGGTAGTTGCAAAAATGACTACGTCATCAGCAAAACGAAGGTGGGTTAGATAATCTCCATTAATCTTTATCCCTTTGTTTTCCCAGTTCAGTGATTGAAAGACATTTTCCAATGTGGCATTAAAGAGCTTCGGAGATATGGTGTCACCTTGTCTCACTCCCTTTCCAATTTTTATGTGTGTTGTATTTTCAAACAGCCGAATCTTTGCACTTGCATTTTCATAGATGTTATTAATAATATTAATGTATGCATCTTCAATACCGCAGGATTTCAGAGCCGTGGTAACTGCTGATGGTTTCACCGAATCAAAGGCTTTTTCATAATCGATAAAAGCCATGCACAATGGAAGTTCATATTCCCTCGCTCTTTCAATTAGTTCTCTCAGTACGTGGATATGATCTATTGTGCTGTAGCCACTCCTGAATCCAGCTTGTTCTCTCGGTTGAGCCATGTCCAGTGTTACCTTCAAGCGGTGTGAAAGAACTTTAGTGAAGATTTTATAAACCACTGATAGGAGGCTGATAGGTCTGTAGTTCCTGAGATCCTCAATGTCACCTTTTTTATGTAGCAGGATCATTGTAGCATTGTTCCAATCCTCAGGAATTTTCCCTTCATTAAGGCATCGAGTGAAAATTTGGGCGAGTACTGTTTCGATTTCTCCACTTGCTTCTTGTATGATGTCTACAGTAATTCCATCTTCTCCTGGAGCTTTTCCCCTCTTCATGTTCTTGATTGCATGTGCAACTTCTGCTGGAAGGACTGGAAGAACTCTGGTACTGGTACCTTTCATGGTGTCTGGAGTACATGTATCATCCCTTTCATATAATTTGGAGTAGAAATCTTTCACTCTTGTCAAAATTTCGCCTCTATTTCTTGTTATAGAACCATCTTCTTTTCTCAGAGCCATAATCTGTTTTCTTCCCTTACTGAGATGTCCCTTTGCTATCTTTAGGCTTTGGTTGTTTTCAATTGCTTTCCTCACTAGCTCACAGTTGAATTTCCTTACGTCTTCAGTGATACTTTTTCGTGCTGTCTTGCATAGCTCTATATATTCCACTTTGGAAGTCACATCTTCTTTAGTTGTCCTCATCTCTCTTCTTTTTTGCATCAACATTTTGGTTTTTTCTGATAATTTGTTCACATGCAACTTGTTCTTAGACCCAGCTAATTTTGTTGCTGTTTCCATAAGAGCTTTGGTTACTTTTCTGTTAACTTCCGAAATATCCACTTCTTCCGATGTTAGGCCTTCTAAAGCAGAGAATCTGTTCTTCAGTTCCAACTTGAAAGTATTATGGTGTTTTTTAAGGTTGGTTATGTCAACACATTTTGTTTGTCTTATGAGCTTGCCACGTTCCAGTTTAGTGTTGAGGTGCATCTTACATCTCACCAATCTATGGTCACTACCTGTGTTGAACTTGTTCAGCACACTGCAGTCTTCGATGACGAATTTTTTGTTACACAAAATAAAATCAATTTCACTTGTCGTCCCAATTGGATGTCTCCATGTCCATTTCCTGTGTGGCTTTTTCTTGAAAAAGGAATTCAAGATGAAAAATCCTTCTGCCTCTGCAAACTCAACGAGAGTATTTCCACGCAGGTTTCTGTTGCCGTGACCGAATTTACCTACTGAAGTTTCATTCTGTTGCCGTTGCCCTATTTTTGCATTGAAATCTCCCATAATTATCTTCAAGTGCTGCTTACCTTTATTATTTAGATGACGAATTTCCTCATAAAATTCTTCAATTTCTTCTTCAGGATGACTTGTGGTGGGTGCATAAGTTTGAATAATCTGAGCCTGGTATCTTCTAGATAGTTGGATAACGAGTCGTGCAGCTCTGTCAGAGGAACTTTCAACTTCTACCACTTTATCCTTCAGTTTCTTGTTTATTATAAATCCAACACCACTAGTTCTACCAGTATCTGTCCCACGATAATAGAAGAGATGTCCACTTTTCAGTTCAATGAGATCTTCTCCTTTTCTCCTTACCTCACTTAGCCCGACGATGTCCCACTTGATCCTTTGTAGTTCCTCTTCCAATTCAAGAAGCCTTGAATCAGAAGATAGGGAGCGTCCGTTGTAGGTAGCCAAGGTCAGCATCAAATGGCAGCCTAGTCCGGTCCTCCGGGGATTCTTAGCACCCTCTGCCTTCATGTCGCACTGGCCGCTGCCTTGGCCAGGTACATTCCAGCTGCCGGAGACTGAGGGCCAAGATTTAAGTTGTAGTCATTTTGGAGGTGTTTGGCCATAACTCACCACGCTGGCCAAGCGGGTTGGTGAGTGTGGGATAGCATTTCCTCTGATCCCGATGGTATAGTTATACCGCTATTGGCGGTCGTCAGAGCCCCTTTAGTGGGAACAGGATGCACCACGAGAAGGCGGGGTTGACATTTGTCAAGGAGAGGCTGTGATGTTACGCATCACCTGACCTTACATCCCCGTACATATATATAAGTAAAAATATATACAGTACGTATTATTTAAAGCTTATACCAGGGCTTGAAAAATATCATGCCTGAAATGTCCAAGGCATGTAAATTATTGTTCTGGGCAGGTAAATTAAGAAACCAGTTGCCAGGTCCGGGCAACCAAATTTAAAATAAAGTTTGGAATAGAATTTTTACTACTACAAGAAAAAAAAAAAAGACGGTCGTCGCAATTCACATTTCATTTCACTGCTAATAATCAGAAGTTTTATATTGTTACGGAGTGCCAAGGATAGAAGAACACTTCTTTCATTATATTATGCTCTAGGTCCAAAAACTGGAACCTTATGCAGTGTTTTGATGTTTACGTCAGTGACAGGATGCATGCATCTGATGAAACTAGCCTCCTGTCAGAAATCGCGATAACGCCTCTACACGCATATCTCACGCCTTAAAAACGACGAATATGCTTTAAAATTTAGAAATGCATAGTTTTACACATTGTTTTTCCATATGCAATTTCCTTTTATAATCTGTGATTAACCGGGACTTTGTCATAAAAATTACCTTTTTTTTTTTTGTTTAAATCAAGAAATATGTTAACTTTTATGTCACAGTTTATGAAAAAATCATGATTTGGTTCCCATTGCCAAGCTAGTCGGCTAGGGATTGTCTTTCGGTAATCATTCGGAAGAACCTTCGGGGCAGAGTGGAACTTACAAGCAGCTCAACCGATGGGCATGCACATTGGTCGGAGGCACGGTGTATGATAAGTCAGGTGATACGACTCTCCGTGCTGTCAACAGTTTGAAAAACGGGTTGTTAATGTCACAGCTCTCCAGGGGCGTTTAGTTGTGGGGCGTTCGTTTATGCTAACCATCATAGGATTACATGGTGTTTATGATTACATCAGTGCAAAGTCTGTATTTATCTTGAGAACTTTTTTGTAATTATATTGTATGGAGTTCCAGAAAACTTGAAGTTTCTACACAGAAGGTAAAGCATGTTTACTCTGTTTTTACTTAACGGGAGATAAATTTATAGTGTGGCTAAATGTCGGACTAGAATCTGTTCAGTTCTGTTTTAGGTATGGGCAAAAGTGTTTTGTACCAAACTATAGGTTATCGGACAGGTTACGCAGCATATAAAAGAACTTGTATCAAACTTTATTGACCCAACTGTAACATAATAAAGAATTATTAGGGACGTTGGGGGTTGTGGCAAGGAGATATGTATGGTAATGGTGGAGTTATGAGGCAGACGAACGATTGTTACGAAATAAAAGTTTATGTCCTCGAATGGAGTTTATTAAGGCTTAATAAATATGTAACACCAACAGAGTTGGAAAAATGGCAGCAAGCATTAGGATGCGATGAATTTTTCCACAGCTTACAATGAGGAAAATTTTTACATCGTACTATATGCACGCAGGCCAGAAAAATCTCCGAGAAAAAGCAGCCATTTTGCCACGATGCACTTTATCTGCCGTTATTGCCAGCACAGATGGATATTCAATAGTATGATAGATACTTATATACTATTCATTAGATACTTATTAAATACTATTCACATATACTTATTCATTAGTGTGATTAGGTAAAAAATAAAACAAATGTGCAAGATATATTATTTTTTACTATATGAAAACAAAGTAAATGATTTATCGAGCTGAAGATTAATCAAAATTATTTTTTTGCAAAAATTTCAGCAAGTTTTCAAAACCAGCAGTTTCCATTAACGATGCTCCAATGACTTACACAAAAACTGATATTCCATGTTAAAATTGCTCCTCTGAATGTACAGCACCATCTCCTTTTATAAGTACATTTTTTTTTTTTTTTTTTTTTTTTTTTTTACGATAAAGGGTCTATTCTCTATTGCCTCGGGGAAAAAACTCTGCATCGTCTGCTCAGAAATCTTCACATTACAGTACTCGCTCTGCGGCCAAAAAAAATTATATATAACGATTATTTTAAGAGTTCCATGTAATAGGCACAAAAGTGCACGTTTGTGAAGCGTTCCAGGTTATTATTTTTTAATTCCAAGCAAAATAGCATTCGTAAAATATGAATGTTTCTGCAGCTTCCTCCCATAAGAAAGCATAGGTTGTGTCAAATCATCGGCCAACACATTCGGCGTGCCATCTAGTGACATTAACGGGCGATTTTTATTTCCAGAGTCGTATCACCTGACTACCATACACTGTGGTCAGAGGTAACAATTCAGTCGCGCCTCAATCTCAACGCTAGTGTATCGAAGCAGCGTGGTGCAGTTAAGCCTTGGTGTGGAGGAAGTGAAAAGAGACATGTTTTGAAGTTCCTTTAATTGCCATTTCAGGGCTGGATAGCGGGATTCCCGCCGAAACAAAGCTGTTAAGAGGGGGTCTCCCGCCTTATGAAATTTTAAGAAAAATACATATATAAATATAAAATATTGGGTCTGTTTTTGGATCGCTCGTAAAATTTGCGCGTTAAAAATGTATCCTTTGTAAAAATACGCGATTTAGAAACTGACCGTTCAGAGTTCCGAAAATTGCAATCGAATACATCTGAAACAATCAGTTTATGGACCCGCGAATCAACTTCCATGCATAGCCATATGAGCAGTTCATTTTGCACATCGCAGACTGTTACCAATCGGGCACGAGATTGTTCTTCGGATTTGCGGAATTCCACAATTCGTTCCGAAAACGAAAGCTTTAGGAGTGAAATGTTTTTCCCGCGATCGTAATTTCTTTTTCTCGAAGTTTCCTCTGCCGAGTATTGTTATTAAATATCAATTTATTGCATAAATGTTTCCATTTCAGCATGAAAGTGTAGATAATAGTTTCCGATAACGGAAGTTCGACGGAGCAAAAATTTCTTCGTAAACTGTAGGCAAGAGTTTCTTTCGCGGATTCGAAGAGTAACTGACTTTGTTGTCATCAAAATTGAAGATAATTTTTTGGGGGTGGTGTGTGCATGTGGTGACGGAGGGGGCGTTTTCGGTTTAGGACGGAATTTCTTCTTTTAAAACTTTCGAAAACGGAAGTTACACGAACTGCAGATTTAATATATAATCGTAATTTTCCCCCCTTTCAATATTTCTTCTGCTCATTTTTATTGTAAAATATAATTTTGTTTGATAACTGATTGTGTTTTAGCTTGAAAACTGAGGGAAAATTTCCGAAATCGGAATTCGGACGGAGCAAAGATATTTTCGTAATCAATTTTTTTCTTTCGCGATGTTTCCACTGTCCTGAATTATTGTTAAATGTTATTTTTCCTCTATAAATAGTTGCAAAGGGAGAAACTGGACATTCCTCATATCAGAAGAATGGTTGAATCAACCAAGTCTCAATTATGTGAACTGTAAACATCTCATACATAGTATTCAAGATATATTTTTTTTCAGAGCTGAAGGTAAACATGCTCAAAAATAATAAATTAGTTGACCTTTGTAATACTAAACTTGCACATCACAATGTCCAATGAAGGTTTATTTTCTTTTGTGATTGAGATAGACTGTAGATTTCCTTCCTCCACAATGAACTCTTTTTGAAGTTTGAGTGTGTAGAAACTGAATCTGTGAAGCAACACAAGTTTTGGTGCAGTCTTTCAAAAGCAAAAAAAATTTTTGCAGCCTCGTGGATAAAAACAAGACATGCAAGATTTTGATAAATTACGATTTACTTGTTTTATAAAAAAGAAAGTCAATTGCATGCTAATTCATGTTGACATATTTATATATAATTAGTTTTTATATTAAATATTATTTAGCTAAAATTTAATGCAATAATTGTTTATTCTCTAAAATTACTCCTCTGGAAAAAAAAACTCCTTCAAAAAATTTGAAGTATTTTTACTCTTTTGAAAAATCCTAGCACGATCTCTGCCTCTTGTGTTTAGTGACAAAGGCTGAAAACTTCAATGAAAGGAACGTGAAAGAAACACTAAATTTCTCAATACCAATTTCATCATCATACCAATTTTCATCATAATCATCTTAAAACTTGAGATACATGCATTCATATATTAAACATTTTGAATACAGACCCTTAAAATGGAGATGCAAAACATGTAAAAAAATTTTAAATTAAAAATGGGAGTTCTGATTTGTTATCTTAAAAGACAAATTTTCCTGGGCATGTAACTTTTCAGACATTTTTCAAGCCCTGTTACATGCATCTATTTTTTTTATTGGAGGTTTAACGACCACCGTGAGCAACTCAATGGGCTATAAGCAGTCGCCCGTCCCTAATTTAGGATCACTGGTTCCAGGGAAGGGAGAGAGCCAGTGCTGTAAGACAATCACAACATCCATGCCTCACCGGGATTCGAACCCGGGCCCGTTCGGATGAATGATCAGAGGCCATCGCTTAGACCACTGCGCCACCGGGCCAGCTATGCATGTATGTCATAGCATACTTTAACAAAGACTTCCCATTACAAATAAATTACCTTTGCTTGTTTTTACAGGCACTATTTCACAATTACAGCATTGCAATCTTGTGCACAATGAAAATTTCTGTAGTATGTACTAACTTTTTAAAGAAAATATGTTATAAAATGTTTCTGTCCCCCTTGAATTTCATTATAACGAGTTTCTACTGTACTTCCTGCTTGAGATCAAAACAAATCCAGGAGTAAGAAATTTTATAAAAAACTTAATATTTCCACTCGTCAGATTCCAAGAGTAAATTTTGTCAACAGTTACTAAAGCTCATCTTGTTCACCAAAAGTAAGAAAATGCCTTTATGACTTAAACTTCATAAGATTCTAATAATTAATTACTTCATGGCTTCCTTTTATTACTTTCAGTATTAAAAATATTTAACGGGAATTATCGAGGATAAATTTATTAAGGTACATTACCTCTTACTACTTCCACAGGACTGGCGACCAAGCCTTTAAAAAAAGTTTCCTTTAAAGGCTTGGTCGCCAGACCTGTGGAAGTAGTAAGACGCAAGGAACTCCTGAAGATTATTTTGTGTATAGATCGAAAATTTGAGAGGTAATGTACCTTAATAAATTTATCCTCGATAATTCCCGTTGAATATTTATAATTCATAAGATTTTAAATAATATTTTAATACCTTCAGTACAATTGACTTAAATATAATGTGGTATGTTTGTGTGTGCAAAATGTATAAAGCCTATTCAGCTTTTATTAGCGATATTTAAGTTTATTACATTTAAAAGTTATTTTTAAGTTAAAAAAGCAAAGGTAAATACTAAATTTCATTTAGTTTCTTTCCCAAATGACTGACCAAGTATATGTTACCAGTGCCAGCTGCAGGACCTTGTGAATTCATGGATACTGAAAATATATAACCTGGTAACTCAGTACACAAATTGCTAGCAGTTTTTTTTTTTTTGGTTGGCAGGGTTTAAACTGTGATCGCATATTTCACATTTTGCAAAAATGAATGCAATTTTGCTAAAATAATTATATTTCTTTTAGCATAAATGCGAAAACATTTAAATGGCACTGTTTCTTAGTGAGAGTCATTAAAATTCTGCGATTCCATCGAGCGCACATGAAATATCGTTGCGGTGGAATTTCTTTTCTTTCATCATGTGACGTCAAATGATGCATAGAAACTAGTAGCCAATCGTTTCTATGATGTCATAAACCGAGCTGTTCTTATTCTCCCTGCTTTGGGTTTTTGAAAATTGGCACCACCTAGTCGACAAACGTGGCCATCTCTCTCAATGTTCACTTCCACAGTAGTCTTTTTTTACATGGCTTTATTCATGTGTGTTGAACATTTTTTCGTAGTCTAAATATGGGTAAGTGGTTAGGTGATAAGTTCCAGACGAAAAAACATTGAAAATGTTACTACTACACAACAGCCAACTAAAAAACCTAAGGTTCCAAATCCTTAGTTATAAGTGGGCCAAATGTATAAATTTTTCACTTTATAAGTGGGCCAAATGTACATAAATTTTTCACTTTATAAGTGGGCCAAAGTAAGATAGAATGATGGTCAACCTTACATTTTGTGAGCTATGCCAGAAATCCAAAAAGAAAAACATCCTTGAAACTGCTGAAGGTAAGTTTTATTTCTCTATTTTTTTTTCTTTTGGTTAAAATAATTTTTTTCTTTGTCGCGCTTTATCGGCGTTCAAAAACAGCGTCCAAGATGAGCAATAGCATTTGACAAACAATCGCGCAAGCAATCAATCTACGACACGAAGACGAATTTTAAAACATCACCATGTTTACAAATTTCGGAATAAATTCCACAAATTTGGTTTCAAATCTGAATTATTTTTTGTTTTCATAGGGTAAATGTGTAGTTTAGTGTCAAATTATTTCACCGCAAATGTTGAAGGATTTCGAAAAAGTGAGACGTACAAATTTTAAAGTATGTAACATGCCAACTTTTACGTATTTCTGCTTAATTTTACCGATTTACGGATAGAGGATTTTTTTTTTTTTTTTTAATTTTTAATATTTCGATTGATCAATCAAAATATTTCAATCTGTAACCATCCACTTAGTTCTACCAGACTTACGAGCGCTGTGCACACTTATTTTCTCGCTGACTCAATGAAATGTTCGTTGGTTCTCATGGCTGATATACACTACAAGTGCCAGAAAAACTGGTACAGACAAGCTTATGCAAAATACATAGCAATGTCACCTATGCACATACTCGGTTGAGTCGGCCAGTGCGTATATACAGCTGTCAAAGCTGTTTTCGGCATGAGAATGACAAGTAATAACGATTTAAGCGATACTCAACGCGGTGCCATAGTTGGCGCTCTTGAGGTGGGCCATAGTATTTCGGAGGTAGAAACGAAGTTCGGATTATCACTGACGACCATTGCAAGAGTACAGTGACTATAAGGATTTCGGCAAAACCTCCAACCTACGACACCAGTGTGGCCGTAAAAAGACATTGGGTGAACATGACCATCGTCGGCTGTCAGAATAGTTTCACGAGATAGGCGTGCAACACTCTTGCAGGTATCATCGAAATTCAATGCTGGAGCTTCAACAAACATCAGCGTCCGGACTGTGCAAGATCTGAACGTGATAGAACACATTTGGGATGCCATGCAACGCGCTATCAAACACACGAATCAGAGACCTTGGAATACACCCAAATTGTGGAACGCTTTGCAGGAAGTACCGTGTACAGCATATTTCCAGAAGCTAGTGGAGTCTATATCCAGTCATATTTCTGCAGTCCTGCACTCCCGTGGGGGACCTACCAAGTATTAGACTGGTGTACCAGTTTTTCTGACACTTCAGTGTATATACATTATGTGTCTTCTTTTCTTTCAGTTAAAGCACAGAGTAGCTACTTCCTTTTTTTTTTTATACAGTTTTGTTTGCAAAGATTGGCGAAGAACACCTGCGTCCTGCGTGTGTACCCACGTTTTCCTCCTGGTCGTCATTACTGCGCTCACGCTCCGCAACATAAACAAGCACACTCTAGCGGGAGCTTGGAGTGTGTGCTTTACGTTACTTCGAATGATCCGCGAAGTACTTTTTCACATTTTTTTTTCGGTTGCTCATCTGAGCGAAGATAAGAATTTTATGTTTGACATTTACAGAACGGGTCAAACTTTTGGTTTTCATTGCTTACATGCAAAGCGATTTTATTTTATTTATTTTTCTTTTGTCTTTACATTTCCGCTGGGTTTTTTTTTTTTTTTTTTGTACGAAATTTTCTTATTAGAAATCTTTCATCAACAGAAAATGTAAAATACATATTAAGCAGCAACACAGAAGGGCCAGGTTACAAGGAATTTGATTTTAGAATTGCATAGGAAAAATGGTTAAGTAAAAAACATTGTCGCATTGTAAATTAATGAAAACATTTTAACAATTGTTTTTTAAACTAGTGTTTTTATTGGTCTCTAAATAAATCTTTCTAAATAAATGCTAAATTGTTTATAAAAATGCTAAAAGAAATTTCAAAATGCTAAAATGTTTCTAGATTTTTGCTAAAATGCTGAAGGTTTTCAAAAGCCAGTTCATACCCTGGTTGGAAGTTTAACGACAACCGTGAGCAACTCAATGGGCTATAAGCAGTCGCCCGTCCCTAATTTAAGGCCACTGGTTCCAGGGAAGGGAGAGAGCCAGTGCCGCAAGACAAACGCAACATCCATGCCGCACCGGGATTCTAACTCTTTCGGACGAATGATCAAAGGCCACCGCTTAGACCACTGCGCCAGCAAAAAAATTGCTAGCTGTAATTTCTGAGTTTAGGACAATTGCCCACATTTAGTTTAGATAAGCCATGAAATTGCTCTGCATTAAAAAGTATAGTGTCCCTATATTCCTAATTGAGTAATTGGTGTGCACAAAAATTTTCCCCCCTCACATCAAGAAATATTTATGATTTTTTGGCTGAAAGACAAGGTGAACAACTGGCCACAAAAGTTTGAGGAAATGTATAAAAATTACTGTTTCTTGGCACTATAATGAGAATTGAATTGGGAATTTCAAATAAATTTGGAAGTTTTTTTGTTATTAGAAGTTTAAGGACTGTGAGCAACTTAGTGGGGAGAGTGCATTCATACCTCACCAGGATTCAAACCTGGATCTGTCTCGGATCAGAAGCCATCATTTTTAGACAACTGCCCCACCAAGGCAGCAGAAAATGTTTTATGTAAGTCAAGTGAGAATTGCATTTTAATTTGGAAGTTCATTCGTGAATACAAAATAAATGATTTACTACAATTTTTAAAACTACGATGTTCAAAACAAAGGAACTACACCATGACTCATACTACGTTCGAAAAAGGATAAGGCTTTTTTTTTTTTTTTTTTTTTTTTTTTTAAATAACACTGCGCTTTTTTACTCTGACACTAAAAAAACAAATTTCAAAACCAAATTACCATATGTGTATGCTGTCTGTTGGTCAGAAGGCAAGTATTTTGGCTTCAAACCATTAAACTAGCAGCATGGCACACCTTCAATGACCTACCTGTAACCCCCTACCCCTTGGTTTATTTTATTAACTTTGAATTGGCCCTCTTTTGGCGATTTTAGAAATAGTTTTATTTTGAAAGGGTACATTATTTCTTTATTCACACTCCAGCAAGAACGCATCCCTAAACCCTGTTAACAGAAATCCCACCACAATTCATGAAAACATCATTCCACTTATTTTACTCTGTAGTGATATCATAGGAGTTCCAGAGTGGAACATAAGTACTGCGCTATTTGATCAGCTAGGCGTTTTTATCGGAACTACACAGAAATCTATACAACTTTTTAGCACACACAATTATTTTACACATGCTCTTTCATATCAGTACTAAAAAAAAAAAAAAAAAAAAAAAAAAAAAAATCAAGTACTACTTCTATTTACGAAGTCAAGCTTTTTCAAGTATTTTCAAGGAAGTCTACAAATTAAACGAGTTTAACACATTTTTTTTATAAAAAATACACACAAGCCAAACCTTTTTACAAGAATGTCAGAAAACAATCGCACAGAATTTAGCATAATGATTCATAGCTTGCTATCCATCTCTGAAGGATATGCATGTTACGCTTGAAGTCCCAGCTGAAAAACATTGCAAGGATTTCACAGTGTAAATATGGCTAAAACTGCAGCATTTGTGCACAAAATATACTATCAAATGTTTGTGTCTACCTTAGTCATCTCATTACTGACAGCAGGAGTTATGCAAATGAAATACACAGTATATTTAAACAGATTTTTTCCAATAAATCATGGCAGATCTCTGTACAAACCACTGTTGAAATAAGGCTTCAGAAAATTTAAAACTGCTCGAGATTCCCCTGAACCCCATGGCAAAAATTGGGTTCAATCGAATCAAAACCTGGATGTAAACTGAGATGGCAGGGCATTTCGTTGTCATTTTAGTTGAACTAACATGCAATGGGACATTTATATAACTAGGCATACGTAACTTAGGTAATGAGGAAGAATCTTCAATTACTGCCTTATTGTATAATCTGCCTTGTCCAACTTTATTTTGACTTTTTGGTTATTATTTTCTCAAGTTACATTAGGAATATCGGTTACTTTGAGTTCTGTATGAACACTCTCAAAACAGTAACAATTTGTAAATTGCACAAGAAACAATACATGTGTTTTCAGTTCTAAACATAGTGTGACCAGACGTCCCGCTGTCCCCCCTAATCCTTCGGGGACTCTGAAATGCCCAGCCTTTTGGAACAAGGTTGGTACTCTTCCAAGCAAAATAAAGTCAAGCACTTTTCAAACCTGAATTATCACATGTATGTACTGTCGGTTGATCAGTAGGTAGGTATTTAGTATGTTAAGACCATTAATCTTAGCTGGAGCAGGCAAATCTTCAATGACCTTCCTGTCACCTCTTGCACCCTGTTGGTTGATTTTATTAACTTTGAATTGCCCCTCTATTTTGGTGTTTTTCGAAATCATTTTATTTTGTGTAATATTTTGAAAGGGTACATTATTTCCGTTTTCATCTGCTGGTATAACACTTATTTTGTTTGCTTTAACTTTTTATTTTTGATGCATAACTTTGATGCAGCCAGGAGACAAAGGGTCCACGCATGAAGCACAAGCAATTCCTGGAAGTTCCACCCTCTAGCAAGAACACATTCCTAACCCCGGTAAACAGAAGCCCATCACAATTTGAAAATACATAATTCCACTTATTTTACACACATGGCTGATGCTTTACTCTGTAGTGATATCATAGCCAAGGCACCACAGTTGCCCACACACTTCCCTGGGTTGAAAGCAAGTTCTGCGCTATTTGGTCAGCTTGGTGTTTTTTTTATTAGAACTATGCAGAAATCTATACATCTTTTTAGCACAAACAATTATTTAACACATGCTCTTTCATATCATTAATTAAAGAAAAATTCAAATACTATTTACAGAGCCTTAAACTTTTTCAAGGACTTTAAAATGATTTTTTTTTTTATTTTTTTTTTTTATTCAAGGAGTGTACAAACCATGTGGGAACTGTGTTGACAAAGTCTTGCTTTATGTAGTTGGCATCTACCACACTAAGTCATTTTTTTTTTTTTTTTGTCAGGATAAGTGTCCCAATATTCTGCACAATTTTTTTGAAACCCCAGGCTCAGATCGTTGGTTAAACTCTGTCCACAGTCAAGCAGTAATCTTCAATCAAAGCATTAAAGTGGTTGAGGGGCAAATTGTGTCAGCAGTAAGTAGATGTAGAAGACAATAGACCTGAAACAAGATGTGTTATCCCAAAAAACAAATTAATGTGTTTCTACTATATTCTGTTAGATTTCAAATGAAAAAGCTGCAGTCTGATGGCTTGGTAAATGAACTGTCTATTTTAAAAACAGTAGATGAGTTTTATGACACATTTGCTCATTGTTTGGATCAGTGGGATACACATTTCAAAGACTTGAGCTGTTTTCAGTGGAGATCATTAAATGCTTCATCTATCTGGTCATATATTGAAAAATCAAATCAATGGACTATCTTTCACAGAAAAACTTTTTCGATATTAAATAGGATACAGAATTGTATGATGAATGCATATATGTTACTAGCTATGCAAATGAGCATAAAATATCTCAATGATAAGTTGCAAATGGAGCAGCATTGGTTTGAGTGTTCACACATTTCAAAAATAAAAACATTCAATATAAACATATGGTAAAACTTATTCAGTATGTGCTTTGTTTGCCAGGGACAAATGCTCCTGTGGAACGAATTTTCTCTCATGTTAATAAACTGTGGACATCAGAAAAGACCCAACTGTCTATAGCAACACTAAAAGCATTGTTGATTACAAAGAATGTCAACAACTCATGCCAAGAATTTTTTGAATTTCTAAAAAATAAAAAAGGAGTTATTAAAACAAATTGAATCCCATGAGAAATATGAGCTGAAATCTATTGCATAAAAGTACAATATATTATTAAAAATGTATCCTTCTGAATGCCAAAAAATTTCTGGTTTACTGTATTTATACAAGCATATTATATACTTTGATAGTTAAAACTCAGAAAGCTACAATTGAATGTGCATGTACAGTTAAATGTGAAATAAATCAAGTCACATTTCTGCACTGATATTTTATTTTTTAAATGTAAATAGTGTGCTGGGCACTACTTTAATTAAAATACTAAAAAATATTGGAAAACATGAAATTTCTGTTAAAAAAAGGGTTGTTTACCTCAGCCAATTTTAACAATCCCATCTCAATGCACACTGGCTGATGAGAGGTAATTGCAGTTGATGTGCATTGCTGGATTCAGATAGGTTAGGTTAATCTTTTGCTAATTTAGAAAATGTAAGTCATCACTAACATTTTATAAAGCCACAAAAAATTTAATGAAAACTGCCACATTTCTTAAGTAAATAAAACATTTTTATTGAATTATGGAGAATTAGGTAATTAAAAAAAGGATTCATTAAATATGGTTAACATTCACTTTAAAAAATCATTTTGAGACCCTGGATTTTGATGAATCATTTTGAGACCCTCATGGTTAATCTTTTGTCACCTGGGCTTGACTAACCTGGTCCTACCTGTCCCACTTTTTTTTGTCCAGAAAAAATAGTCACATTATCCAAACATTGTCACTCATCTTTTTTTGTAACAGGACTAAGCAACTACAGCCCCCTTTTTTGTCACCAAAAAACGTTAAACCATTTATCAACCGAACAAAATAATTATTTTTCACACTAAACACACGAACAATGCACTATATTGGTCATTTCATGCAATTATGAAATACAGGACATATCATTTTAACTAAATAAATACGACCGCATTAAATTAATAAAATCACAAACCACAGAAAGAATCAAATTGCAGTTCTGATCGAATACTTACAGATAATCAGAGGATGAGATGCGCCCCAGATAAAATGCACAAGTGACCAAAGTGTTGCACTTAACAATTTTTATACAAGCTACTCCAAAGCGGCATTTCCATTCCCCGGAAGTACTACCCCCCGCGAGTTGGGTTCTGAGGTTACAGACATTACAGCTCTGAATCATCGCTTTTCCTCTCCTGGGCCTCGTCTCCTCTCACTCCTATTGGCTGAAACATTCGTTCTATTCGTGTTATTAATCGTAAAATCCTCCATGGCTAGTGGGTAGTGGCTACCTAGTTGTTCTATTTGTTGAGTTGTGGCTGTGTATGCTTTGTGACATAAATTTTTTGGATTTAATCAATTAAAACAGTTTTTGCAGTAAGTTTTACATTTTTCTTTACATTAGATTTGACGTGATATGCTTCCAGTCCAAAGAATATGTCCAGTCGTGCTACGGTGGCAAGCTATTTTAAGGGTTAGCCCTAAAATTTGCCGCCGCGGAGTAGTTTGTATGAAACATCTACTTGAGCGTCCTAAATTATTCAGTTAAAAATTTCGAGGAAAAAGTATATACTTATGTTAAAGTATGTAGTCTCATAGAAAAAGGTGAAAGTTTTCAGATTTATAAAATTTTTTCCGGTAAATAAGAAGTGCCGCCGTGGAGTAGTTGGTATGAAACAATTACTTTAGCGGCCTAAATTATTCAGTTAAAAATTTTGAGAAAAAATGTATATGCATATTTTAAAGTATGTACTTTCATAGAAAAAGGTGAAAGTTTTCAGATTTATGACATATTTTTCTTTACATTAGATTTGGCATGATCTGCTTCCAGCTATGGTGGCTATCTTAAGGGTTAGTCCTAAAATCCGCCATGGAGTCGTGGGTATGCTGCCTGAGAACAACACTACATAGAATTTTCTCAGAAATACTCAGTTTTGCCAAAAAGTTTTACATTTGTATTTTGGAATGAGCTGCATGTATTTTCAAACAAAATTCAATACTTTGTTCTTTCGGAACTTCCCGTAAAGAGAAGTGCCCGCCGTGGAGTAGTTTGTATGAAACACCTACTTTAGCGTCCTAAATTATTCTGC
Source organism: Macrothele yani (assembly GCA_039090855.1). NCBI lineage: Eukaryota > Metazoa > Arthropoda > Arachnida > Araneae > Macrothelidae > Macrothele > Macrothele yani. Next base: position 127,284,150 of record CM076996.1, read on the forward strand.
TAAAAATTTCGAAAAAAAAAGTATATGCATATTTTAAAGTATGTACTTTTATAGAAAAAGGTGCAGGTTTTCAGATTTATAATGTATTTGGAAGATTTTCACCATAAAATTTATTTGCAAGCAAGGGATGTGAATGAACTCTGCGAGAGGGAGGCTGCAGCGACATCGTTATAAAGCTCTTTAGACACTACTCTTGTCATGCTTTAGTGGATACAGTGTGAACCTTTGCATGTAGAATTTACTGTAAAAAAATTTAATATGCGTTGTGAAGGGGAAATTTTTTCCAGCATTCCTTATCAAATCACAAACTTTAAAATATATATTTTTAGCCGAATAATTAGGATGCTGAACTGCAACTTTGGAAACTTGGGTACACACCATTTTTATTTTTTTTAATTGGAAGTTTAACCACCATGAGCAACTCAGTGGGCTATAAGCCAGTCTCCCATCCCTAATTTAAAACCACTCTTTCCGGAGAAAGAACAGAGCCAGTGCTGTAAGACTAACACAACATTCATGCCTCACTGGGATTCAAACCCGAACCCCTTCCAAACAATTGGTTATAAGCCACGCTTAGACCACTGCCACCGAGGCGGCGACTGCTCACTTCATGCAGTTTTTTTTGCAGTGTATATTGGCATAAAACACATGCATGTGCACAGTAAAATCAATATTTTGTACCCCTTTTTTTATGTGAACTTTGATCGATACCCATGTGTTCTGGATCCTGATCGTCTCTGCAAACATGTTACGCTGCATGTCCTTTTCATTATCACCCGGTAGCAAATCTGGCACACAATCTGAGTGAATCGTGGACTATTCATTAGAACAGGTATCTACTTGCATTTCTTATGGACATATCGTTTCTTTTTTTGTTTGTTTTTTAATGCCTATTCACTGGTGTTCTCAAGTCTGGTTTAAATCATCGCTAGAAGTATGCATTCTCTTTTGTTGAAAACATGTGCACTTGCAGATTATCTTGGTTTGATTTGAGCCCAAAAAAGTGAAAGCATTTCTCTTTTAGTCAGTGTGGATCATAAAATCATTTGCAGGTTCTTAGGTACACAACATGTTTGCATTTTCAGTGTATGATGGCATGATTTGCATGCATATTTACTGTAATTTTAGTATTTTTGTCCCTTTTTGGGTGTGTTTGTGCATGTACTCTAAGACTACTACGTGCCCATGTTTTGATGGTTCTGGTTGTCATTTTATATCCCAGACCCAGTGGTAGTTTTAGTTGTATTTTATTTTGCCAATTATGCTTGCCAGTCCTTCCAAGGATCACTCATTTAGAAAGTTTTTTTTTTTTGTGTAATTCATTTGCTTACCTAATTCTGTATGCTGATGATGTGACCCTACTTATTCATAGTAACAAAATTGACTTATTGATTCAGATAATACAAAATCATTTTCTTGCTGCGGTCAATTGTCTTACCTGTAATTCTTTTGTTATTATAATGTTAAGAAAACAAAAATTTTAATTTTCTCTTATGGTTGGAATTTCAACCCTATACAATATAACATTTTAAAATAACACACAGGTTGAGGTTGTACAAATATTTAGGTGTTTTTATTCAATCGGATCTTAAATCCATCTCACATTGATTATCTTATTTCCCTAATTTCTTGAAATATTGGGATCGTTGTAGGAGTAGTGGCTTATTTGTCTCCGAAAATTATGATTTTACTTTATTACACTTTAATTCATCCCTACTTCTCATATTGTATTTCGGTCTGGTGCTAGACTACCAATTATAACCTAACTAAACTTCAGAGATTACAAAATAGATTTTTGAGACTGTTGCAATTCAGACTTTCAGGTTCCTCCTTTTCAAATCCTAATTTGACCTCCAGATTGCAGCCTAATGATGTTCAGTTATTAAATATTGCTCAATTATACTATTTTAACTTAGCAAAACTCATGTTTAAAAGGGTAAAGAATAACTTATTCTCGTCTTTGATTTTTTTAATTTTCCCTAGCCATTCTTACTAGACTAGACAAAAACCTCACTGATACCTTGTTTCCTTTCACATGAACGTTCTGGAGCTTTAATTATGCTGGTCCGCAAATTTGAAATTCGTTCCCACCACAATTGTTGGCTATTAGTAATTATAGTTTGTTTAAAAGAAAACTTAAACAATACTTATTATCCTGAAATCAGTTTCATGATGCCCTTATTATCATTTTCACCTCCTGAATGGGTTGTATGGTGTCTGGCTTGCTTTGTTTTTGGACATTTTTTATGTGTTCAGTTGTCAGGATTAGAGTGCTCGTGGAAGCCTTTTCCCTCTTATTTCCTGGTTGTTGCTGCATTGATTTGCTTTTACATTTGAATGTCTACTGCATATTTGTAACAACTAAAATACCAAATAAAAGTGAAATTTGGTGTTAGGTCAAAATCATTTAGAGCATTTCAGCTGCATTTTCTTTTTAACCGGGCCAAATATATACATATTTTACTTGATATTATTTACAGTTGTATGGTGTGTATTTGTTAAATTTATGTCCCAGAAATCACTTGTATTTTGGGTATATTTCACCAATTATGTTCTTATACGACTGGCATGGCAATTAGTTTTGTCCAATTCAAATTTATATATTTTTAGTATGTATTTATATACAGTAGATTCCAGTTAATTGGGTGTACCCATTTATTTGGGATCTAATTCTTAAAGAGCAACCCAAATGAGCTCTTTGGGATAAAGCTTCACATAATTGGGGTAGCCAGGTAAGTGGGACATAGTTAATGGGGCAACTCTAGTGGTGCAGCCAGTTAATTGGGACATAAAAATTTAGATTAGTGTTTCTCAAAGTGTGGTCCATGGACCAGCATATGATGTAACTTGAATTGTATGGAGAAAATTTTTACCATGGCTAATGGGTGTGGCTAGAATTTAGGTTTGGGAGGGGTTGCAATTTTTGAAGGTTTAAGTAATTCTCCATAAATTTTACTTTTTGACGTTTCATGGAAAGTTTGAACCCCCCAAACCCCTCCCCTGAGTACACCCATGCTGTGACTACATTGCCAATTATTTAATTAAGCAAATGATCTGTTTTTCGTTATACAACTGACAAAATAAAATCATAACTCACCAAACTCTTTCTTTATCAAATATAGGTACTCCAAAAACTACCTTGTTTCGGATAGGGTTGGCAACTGACCAAAATTTAAGAACCTGGTCCGAATTTTTAGTGATTTTCTGTATAAGGCCAGTGGCAACTGCTTACTGGCCCTGTTTGGAGATGTTATTATTTTCAAGTAAAAAAACAGCTGAAAATTTGGCTGGAAAAAAAGCTCAAACTTAACTAAAAATCACGTGGGGGTGGGGGGTGGGTAAATCGAGCGCCAAATCTTTCCTTGTAGTGAGGGGAGGGGAAATTTTTGCTCACTGGCCAATGAGGGTGTCCGGTAGGTCCTAATATTATTAACCAGGGGTGGCAACCTTAGTTTTAGACAATATAGTGTTCGAATTACCCAGTGGTCCGTTGGCCATTGGCCAGTAAAACTTCCGTCAAACCACTGAACTATTGATTTTACCGGCCAAGATTTCTAGTAAGTTTGTTTTTTCTTCTAATTTGTCAAATACTAAAAAAATTAATTTCTATTTCTTTTAGCTTGCTGTATGACTTTCTTTTTAGGCTGCAAACTAATGACAGGTTTGAAAACAAATATTGGAGGTAATTCTATTGAAGTGATACATTATTTTCTACATATATTGTAAATGTCTTTAAGGTTTATTATTATTTTATTTTATGGACCAGTGGTTTGCAAATTCTAGTGGTCTGCTGGGCTAGTAGATTTATTTCTAATTCTAACACTGCAATATATTTTTCAATTTCAAATTTCTTCCAGGAAAGTTGCCCAGACCCCTCCCTTCCCCCTCGCTTGGTGGTCCGCAATAAGTAAAGAAATGCTTAAAATGGTCCATGAGGGAACAAAGTTTGAGAAATACTGTTTTAGATCATGGAGTGGTTTCTGTTGAAAAATGTGTATGTTTTCAACAGACCCAGTGTCGTGTAGAAAAATTTGAAATATTACTCCTGGCAAAAATTGAAGGCTTGCTTCATCAGCCTGCTGTGTAATGCATTCTGTGAGTTTTACACAAGTATGTTAATATGTAATCAGTAAAGTTAAATGAAATAAAACTTGCAGATTAAAATTTTAATGGAAAAATGAGAGAGAAATCCGCAATACATAGTGTGTTATTTTTTCTGTGTATTGAACACCTTAGATCTTTTTGTTTTACAGTGATACCTAATTGTTTCAATAATGGCTTAGTAACTTTAGTTCATTTTTCTCGTTGCTAATTCCTCTCTTGGTTTCTATTTAACACCCAGGATTGCTAATTTGTGACCTTGCAAAATATTGAACACAAACACACACCATTAACTGATTTTTACTTTGTGGGTCAATAAGTTAGTGTTTTTTTCTCCAGTTACATTGAAACTGAAAAGACTTAAATACAAACTGAGCCGTTCCGGTGGCACAGGCTTATGGCCATTTGTCTGTGAAGGGTCTGGGTTCGAATCTTGGTGAGGCATGGATGTTGTGTTTGTCTTACGCCACTGGTTCTCTCCCTTCCCTCGAACCAATTACCCTAAATTAGGGACGGGCAACTGCTTATAGCCCATTGAGCTGCTCATGGTGGTCGTTAAACCCCCAATAAAAAACAAAGACAAAAAACGCACTAACTGTTGCCAACACATTTTTCTTTGTTTTTTCAACTGCTTGCACTTGGTTTTCAAATTATATATCTGACTTGGAAATGTAGCATATATTTTTCAATGCTGTAAACTCCAATGATTATTTCTGTTCTACTGTGACTGCAATGCCAAAGAATAATACCCCCCCCTCCTCCCAGTCTCTGCGAATGCAGCATTATCTCTTTGTTTCAGCACACTGTCTATGGTTCTTCAGCACTCTGCTGTGTTTCTGTGAAACAGATAATATGAAAGGCACAGCAAGATTCACTTTGCATTTCTCACAAAGTATACAAGCAGACAAGTGTGATGATAAATACGGCATGACCCAAAATTAAGAACTGAATTGCGCAAATGACTTCTAAACTGATGTAATGTGTATATGTTTTTACATCTCGTGCACTACTTCTCTGTGCAATCATAAAGTACTCTGTCCATCATTGAATAATTTTGCTGACACCCTTTCATCTAACTCCATTATAATTTGTTTTACCTGTTTGTTTCTGTATAAATACACACTGGTCAACTTTATGTTTGACTTGAACAAGTAGATACAAAAATGCCTACATTTTTGCTTGCATTTGCTCCACAAATTGTATGATTCACTGCAGTTGGTTGCTTCGATTCTAATCATGTATATGCATTGTACCTCAGTGAAACATCCTACACCATTTTCCAAATTTTACTTTGTTCATCCTTTTATTCATATGCTTCGGTAGTGTGCCTACAAATTTTATTGCAAAAGTATTTTTTTGTATTTAGAAATCTTCTAAATGTCTGTAATTCACTATTGGGACTTTTGCATTCTTTGAAAAAATGAGGTTCACAGTAGATAAACAAATTATGCCTGGCATGTGCACATGAGTTGTCCACACATATACAGCAGAAGACAACTGATCACAAATCAAGAGTTATGTTAAGTCAGCTTATCCATATATATATATATTTATTCTAAGTAAATCACATCACAAAGTTTTCTGTTGCTCAATTATTTGTTTTAAACTGCAGATGTTTCAATGCCCTTGGATGAGAGCTGGGGTTCATTCTCAATGCTTTTAGCTTTCACAGAGTTTAACAAATTCAAAACAATTCAAATACTTTCTAGTTCTGCACAGTGATAGTGTACACAACTAGAAAGTATTTGAATTGTGACTGTCACCCAAGGGGCTTAGTCTACTTTTAAGCCCCTTGATGACAGTCAGGATTTGTAAATCAATACCTGAGAATACATAAAACCTGTGTGATTTACTTATAATAACTTATACTTCAGTTGGTAGTGCCATCTACGTGGTGTAAGGATTTGCCTGGATATGACTGTGAATGTGCCTCATATTTTTCTACAGCACTATGGGCAGTAGTTTTTAGGCATCTGTTATATGTAAATACATTTATTGCTTTTTCTTTGTGTACATGAATATTGTGAGTGAATTATACATTGATAATCATAACATTTTTTTTCCCCTTTCACTAGGTGAGACTGACTAGTGCTTACTGAAGAAACAGAAAGCAATGGGGTCGAGTTCTCTTTACGGATGAGAGCCGATTTAGTCTGACGAGCGATTCTGGACATATACACATCTGGAGAGAGCAGGGAACATGCAATCACACCTCCAACATCATCGAAAAGGACCAGTTTGGGGTGGTATCATGCTTGGTAGCTGTACTGACCTCCACATCTTCCAAGGAGGTTAAGTCACTGGTGTCCGCTATTGTACAGAGGTTCTATCTCACATGAGTCTGTTTACAGGTGATGTGGGTCCTGAGTTTCTCTTCATGGACGACAACGCTACACCTCGTCGTACAGTGGCTGTTGGAGAGTGAAGATATTCAATGCATGGATTAGCCCAGAAGGTCCCCAGACCTAAATTCAATCGAACACGTGTGGGACCTTCTCGGGAGACGCTTGGCAGCACGTCACCAGCCGCCAGCAATGATTCCGCAGCTGCGATTGGCGCTACAGCAGGAATGGGCCCCGATGCCTCAACAGCTTCTTGACAACCTCTTCCTCAGCATGGACTGACGTTGTAAATCTTGCAACGCAGTCAGGGGTGATCATATCCCCTACTACAGACTGCCGCCCCGGTGGCGCAGTGGTCTAAGCGATGGCCTCTGATCATTCGTCCGTAAGGGGTCCGGGTTCGAATCCCGGTAAGGCATGGATGTTGTTTGTTTTACGGCACTGGCTCTCTCCCTTCCCTGGAACCAGTGACCCAAAATTAGGGACGGGCGACTGCTTATATAGCCCATTAAGTTGCTCACGGTGGTCGTTAAACCTCCAACCAAAAAAAAAAAAAAAGACTGGATTTTTCTTGGCAGCTGCCTGTCACATGGACGTTTGTCTTCTGTCAAGTTGTGCTCAAAGCTACCTTTTCAATAATTCAATAAAGTGTCTTTGTATCCTTTGGATTCCTTGTTTGGACGGTTTTGCTCACTTGTCCCATATTCTTACACCTTGGGGATCGTATGGTATGATTTAAGTCTATGTGAAGCACTTCTGCTCAACGTTACATTTGAAAAACAGTCTCGTCCTTAATTTTTGCACGCCAGTGTACCTGTTCTACAGACAACACATCCAGATTATTTATGTATGAATCATTTGATGGATACACCGGCATTGTAATTAGTATTAAAATAATGTTTGAAACAGTTTTCTTTTTTTCACTGGAGTTAAAGTAAGTGTTGACCTGGAGAGGTTGTGACAAATATATGCAAATGCAAACTATTATAATTTGATGAGTACAAGGCATTTATTTCAGTGTATTGAAAGATTTAATCATGTCAATGGTTTTAATGTTTTCAGCCTTAACACTACTTGCTTATTGCTCTTGTACACTGTACAGCTACACAGGCAAGATAACCAATTCCAAACAATACAAGAGATTAAGCCATTGAATATCAGCCTTTCTGAAGTTACTGATATATATATTTTGCTGGGATGATAACTTAATTATCCTGTTTTCTGTGACAAAATCTTATCTATATATGCAAGTGAACTATAAAGGGTTATGTTTTAAATCTAGCTATTGTACTATTATGTCCATACAAATGTGGGAAGCAGAGAAAAATGGAATGTTATTAATTAATGCATTTTTATTAATCCTGAAGCATTCAATTAATAAAGCTCATGTTTAGAATTGGCTTCCCAGTTTCTAAATTCAATAACTAATCAACAACTTCTATTGTGGGAATTCTTACTAGGAATTTTTTTATTTTAATTGTAAATTTTAAAGAAAACTAGAGTTCTCCAAAACTGTTCAATTAAAATAAATTTCCTAGTAAGAATTCCCATTATAGAAATTTTTGATTAGCATAAGCATTTTACTTCATATACACATATTGTAACAATATTGAACTAAAACACATTTCGGTCTTGTATAATGCAATCAAAGCAGTTCTGTGGATAATGTACAAAAGTATGCTGGCTTTTTTTAATTCTGCTGTAATAAAGTACTGCATTATAATACTATGTTCTGCAATGAAGCTGTTCACTTAACCCGTAAGTGGTGAGGTGGGGTGTATTATACCCCAAATTTTTTTTCGTGTACACTCGATAAAATAAAATAAATTGGAACAAGAAAACTTCCTATGAATTTCACACTATGTATTAATATATCCACAACAAAAAAAGTATAAGTGTACATATAAAAATAAAATAACACAAAATCAAATACACTTTCCATTTTAAGGAATATTTAAGTACAAAATTACAATTAAGCTACATCATATAAAAGAAAAATATCTAAACTAAGCATAAAACAACAAACAAAAGAAAGTCTTGTAAGGGAAAGTTACAGACTTTCATTTCTGCAATCGTCACAAATGGGTGTTCAGCATGATAAACATACAGGCAGTTCACAAACTCCTCACATGGATTTTGTTTTACAATCATATTTTCTTGGGCACTACACACCTCATTTGCTTATCCTAGGTCTTCTTTGGCATTTTTATTTTCAGTATTTTATAAATATGATATTTCAGGGCATGGAGGAGTCTATTGAGCGATCGTCTCTGTAATGCTAATGCTACTATACTAGTTTCTTTCCCAAAGAATTTATGAAATCGAACTTATTCTATTCGGGATTATCTGGAAATGAAAAATCGCGTATGAATTGCAGGGCATTCAATAAACTGATTTCAGTGTACATTGGTAAAACATGATGTAAATAGTGTCAGAAAGGAAGTTCTTAGATTGTTTTTGACATTAAAACTTCTTTAAGAAAGAAAAATTCACCCTGTGTAGCTGTATAGCATGTTTTTTTTGTTTTTTGCATCATGAGGGGGCAAATGTATGTCTAGTTTTCTTTTCTGTGCACTAAAAACATTTTGAATAGGTTGAACACAATTCAATGCATGGGAAAAGTTTTTTTAAGGAGAAAACTATTGTGGTATTTTTTTTCATTATTCTTTCGGGCCAGTGGCATAGCCAGAAATTTTTTAAGGTTGGGGTTCGTGGATTTGGTTTTCATTGGTAGAAGCCTCATATATGCATATATATCGCTTTAAATTCTTCATACTCAATCCACCCTCAAGTGGATGGGGGGGTTGAGGACTCCTTTCCGTTGGCTACACCTCCATTTCGGACTGCCTTACTTTGCACTTCCCAAGATCTAAAATTTGCCTACTTGCAATAGTGCATTTTGGTTTTGTTTGCACACTTCATGGGCATCATTCCCAATTTCTCAAACTGTATTGCAGCTGTGTGTAGTAACTGTTGGCTACAAAAGTTTATAGTTACAAATGTACACCTGAAGGTTGTCTTAAATTCTTGTAGGACTTTCTGGTCTTGCTTCACAATGAAGTTCGTCCACATCTATGGCTGCAAATATGAGGAAAGGAGGATACATCCCCAACTGGCAGCATTTGTTCTTTCTGATTTGAAAAAAGTTTACAGCATAAATATACCGTTCATTGTTGTCCACTGTTCTACACCTTATGTTATAAAAATCAGAAATGTTATTGGCGATTAAAAACATGCAAATAGTTAAATGGGCATCTACTAAAGTACACAAATTTTGTAATTAAATTTGTTTCACAAATAAAAACCACATTCTTTTTTGTCATAGGAGTTTGGGTGTTCACCTGGGGAAGTTGTGACAAATACAGTGAAACTTACCTATGATGATATTCAAGGGACCGTGAAAAAATATTGTTATAGACAAGGTTGAATCTGATGCACTCTATAATGGAAGTTATTTAATATGGATGTAACATGTTAAACTTGAAAGTATTAAAGATTAGAAATGAAGATAAACATAAATCATAAAAATCTAGTTCAAAAATGTAATGTGTATTTTAACTTCATTTCTATTAATCTGAAAATGCATGTGTGTAATGATAAAAATAAAATTGGGAATTATGTTTCTTATTAAAAAAAAAACAAAATATGTACTGAATTATGAAGTTATACTTACATAAAACAATTTGGATCATTAAAATATGAACTAAGAAAAATTTATCCTTTGATTAACAAGAGAAGTAATTGGATATTGTTTGCTTGGAATTTTCAGAAAATACAGCCACCATACACATTTTTCAAACCATCTAGTGAATTCAGATATACATCTGGGACATTCGGTAGAACAGGAATGAAAGTCTAATGTTTAAATTAATTGAAGCCGCCTCGGTGGCGCAGTGGTCTAAGGCGCTGGCCTCTGATCATTCGTCCGTAAGGGGTCCGGGTTCGAATCCCGGTCAGGCATGGATGTTGTGTTTGTCTTACGGCACTGGCTCTCTCCCTTCCCTGGAACCAGTGACCCTAAATTAGGGACGGGCGACTGCTTATAGCCCATTGAGTTGCTCACGGTGGTCGTTAAACCTCCAATCAAAAAAAAAAAAAATTAATTGAATGTCATGTACAGCTGTTAAGTTGGGTGATGATTCCATCAAACACTCTTCCTCGCTGCTTTCATCATTAGTTTGTTTCACTTCTGCTATTATATCCTCGTCAGTGTTCCAACAAAACACTCGTCATTCAAATAATCCTCTGTATTTGTAGAATGATATTCTTTAACATTAACACGATGTGCGGACCAATGCATGAATATGAATATTCCTTTTATCGCAAAGAACAAATTCTCCCGCACGGGGATAACTGGTTTTCCAGTTATTTGGGGAGCGGCGGCCCGAGCTGACCTTGTGACGGATCAATTTATCATTTCGTCTCGAACGATTATGTAACCGAAGGGACAGCTGTTCATCCAGCTGCTGGGGGAGGGCGTCCCCACGGCCCGAGCCGACATGTGCTATATGTGATAATTTTCACATTTTTTATGTTGTTTTTCACTGGACATGCTCCCGCCTCAGTTGTAGGTTGTGATTATGCGCCAGCTCTGGATTTTAGTTTCTCTTTTTCTTTCCTGTCTTCTCCATTTTATGTTCCTTTTTGTTTTTCCGAGCTGGTTAGCTAGACCTACCTGCACGTTTGCAGTGTGCGGTGACCCGTAAGGTGGAAAAGGGGAGGCTGAGATTTCTGGAGGCCTGGGTGTTGTCGCCAGTTGCCAACACTCCTCTTTGACCCTGCTTCACCCTAAATGAGCGGCTAGGAACTAACCCACTCCTAGTCAATGAGTTCTGTGGCATAGTGTAGCCCAGACCTCTAACGGCTTGTCGTTTTGCACGACAGGGTGAGTCTGGGGTTAGGGTGGGCATGCCAAAGGGGTGTTCCCCAGACATGGGAAAGTCTGGATGCACGCCGAGCGCATGTATGCCCTATCAACTTGCTATATCCGCTTGCTATCCCTAGAGCCATGTCCTGCGTTCACTTGGGCTTGCGGACCTCCGGTTCTCCCTTGTTGGGCTCGATTGTGGGTGGGGAAGTCTGCGGATGAATCCTTTATTTTTTTTTCATGGCTCTCAATGAAATTTCTCATGAACCCAAAACTAAAAGAGGTATGGAGGAAGGTTCAGGTCCTTCCGCCAAAAAATTTGTCGCAGATGTCTCCAATGCTAGATTCTTTTTTGTGCACTCATTGGACCCTTCAAAGCCTTTGAGTGCCAAAAGTCCATTTTGGATCCATAAAGCACTTCAATCAATCGCAAGCTCTCCTAAGAGTGTCAAGAAGCTCCAGTCTGGAGATCTTGTTGAGATGTCTACTGTGGCCTACAGTTCCACACTTATCAACACCAGCATGCTGCTTGAGACCCCGGTCAAAATAACACCACACGGTTACCTAAATTCATCTCGAGGTGTTGTCTCCTCTCGGGATCTTATTGATTGCACTGAGGATGAACTCGAAGAACTGAGGAGTCAACATGTTACGGGTGTGCGACGTATTTCTTTCAGGAGGAATGGGCAGTTTGTCCCATCCTGGAACATTATCTTGACGTTCAACTGCCCTTCCCTGCCTACATCCATCAAGGCAGGGTATGTCCACCTCGAGGTACGACCGTACATTCCTAACCCATTGAGATGTTTTAGGTGCCAGTCGTACGGCCACTCTCGGCAGTCATGTTGGAGTACTCCTAGGTGTGGACGCTGTGGTGCCACAGAGCATCTACTTTCAGAATGTGTGGCCGAGTTTTGTGTTAACTGCAAGGGTTCACACCCAGCATCAGCCAAAGATTGTCCCAAGTGGAAGGAGGAGAAGGAAATCCAAAGACTCAAAACGGTGGAAAATATTTCCTATCCTGAGGCCAGAAGGAGAGTGGTTCCTGTTACATCTGATCAGCGATCATACGCTTCAGTGGTGGTTGCCATTCAGATCCCCCTAAATGTCCATTCAATGTAGATGATATCGCAGCCGGACTGGAGGCACTCCATTCGCGAGCTAGGGGTCTGGAAGCGGCACCCGCCACTTCACCGAAGCAGACTCACTCCAACACCAGCAAGGGAATTCAGGCCACTTCTGGCAAAAACGCCGACACCAAGGTCAAGGAGCCGCTCCGGTGGCGCAGTGGTCTAAGCGATGGCCTCTGATCATTCGTCCGAACGGGGTCCGGGTTCGAATCCCGGTGAGGCATGTATGTTGTGTTTGTCTTATGGCACTGTCTCTCTCCCTTCCCTGGAACCAGTGACCCTAAATTAGGGACGGGCGACTGCTTATAGCCCATTGAGTTGCTCACGGTGGTCGTTAAGCCTCCAATCAAAAAAAAGGTCAAAGATAAGAAGAGCATTTCTTCTTCAAAGTCTCAGCCAAACAATCAACGGCAAGCAAATCCCGCTAAGACACTTGGGACAAAGCATTCACCAATCTTGGCCCCTGGTCACACACCTCCAAATCTGGGGGAACGCTCATCAGAGGAAATGGAGGCTGACCAAGTTTAACCATTTCATTTTTACCAATGGGTTCAATAATTCAGTGGAACTGCCGAGGTTTTCGCACCAGTTTTGATGACGTGAACATCTGCTTTATTTGTACTCTCCGGTGTGCCTTTGTCTCCAGGAGACAAAGCTTAAACCATCGGACCTGCTTTCAGTTCGAGGCTACAATGCATTTCGGACAGATAACTCGTCTGGAAATATAGCCTGTGGGGGTGTCGCTATTCTCGTCCCTCACAGGGTTCCGGTATCTTCCGTCGCGGTTTCCACAACTGTGCAGGCCGTGGCGGTTCGTATTTCTATGCCTGTGCCTCTTACTGTTTGCAGTGTTTATCTACCACCGGATGAGGATGTTAGCGTCTCTGTTCTGGAGAGCTTGATTGATCAGCTGCCTTCACCCTTCCTTCTTTTGGGTGACTTTAATGCTCATCATCCTTTGTGGGGTAGTGTCAGCGCTAGCGCGAGAGGTCGTCGCATAGAGTCTTCTGTGCTCGGCCTCTGGGTGCCTTTTAAACACCGGTGCTGACACTTCCATGAGCCAACAAGATCCTTCAGTGCGATCGATTTGACCTTGGGTTCACCATCGATTATTGCTGACTGGTCGTGGACGGTGTGTAAGGATCTCCACGGGAGCGACCACTTCCCAATCGTCCTCTGGCCCCATGCAAACGTGCCATCTTCTGCCTCCCGCCCACCTCGATGGAGGATGGATCGTGCCAGATGGGAGGTTTTCACATCTTCCGCGGTGATATCTTCTGAAATGGTTACCCAAGAGTCAATCGACGCAGCTGTACTTAAAGTCACAACTTGTATTTTTCAGGCAGCTGATCTTTCAATTTCTAAAACATCTACGAAGCTCCCCAGAATTCCGAAACCTTTGTGGAACCCTGAATGCGCAGCGGCTAGGAGAGCTCAACACAAGGCCTGGTCTACTTTTCGGCGTTATCCAACCGAGGCTAATCTCGTGTCTTTTAAACGTGCTAAATCCTATGCTCGGTTGGTGCGTCGACGTAGCAAGAGGGAGTCTTGGATCCAGTATGTATCATCTCTTACCTCACGTGCCAGTTCGAAAACTATGTGGGAAAGGATTCGTAATTTTTTTTTTTTGATTGGAGGTTTAACGACCACCGTGAGCAACTCAATGGGCTATAAGCAGTCGCCCGTCCCTAATTTAGGGTCACTGGTTCCAGGGAAGGAGAGAGCCAGTGCCGTAAGACAAACACAACATCCATGCCTGACCGGGATTCGAACCCGGACCCCTTACGGACGAATGATCAGAGGCCAACGCCTTAGACCACTGCGCCACCGGGGCGGCGATTCGTAAGATCGGTGGTACCTACAGTTCACACCAGATTGCCATTCTCGAGAGTGCCGCCCCGGTGGCGCAGTGGTCTAAGGCAAGACCACTGCGCCACCGGGGCGTCCGTAAGGGGTCCGGGTTCGAATCCCGGTCAGGCATGGATGTTGTGTTTGTCTTACGGCACTGGCTCTCTCCCTTCCCTGGAACCAGTGACCCTAAATTAGGGACGGGCGACTGCTTATAGCCCATTGAGTTGCTCACGGTGGTCGTTAAACCTCCAATCAAAAAAAATTCTCGAGAGTAACGGCTGCACATATGCTGAAGTCGGGGAGATAGCAGATTCTTTGGGGGAGGCGTTTGCCTCCGTTTCGAGTGATCTGGCGTATCCGTCCTCCTTTCATAGGATTCAATCCACCGCGGAACGCCAGAGAATCTCTTTTGCGCCATATACCGACACTGGTTATAACTCCCCCTTCAGCATGTGTGAACTTCGGGTGGCTCTGCATCGGTCCGGCGCTACTTCTCTCGGTCCCGATGATATCCACTACGACATGCTCCGTCGTCTCTCGAGAACCTTTTAATCTTATACAACCGCATCTGGTTAGAACACAGTTTCCCGGAGTCTTGGCGAAACGCTTTTGTTCTACCTTTTCCGAAGCCTGGCAAGGATCCTAAGTCTCCCTCTAGTTATCGCCCGATTGCTCTCACTAGCTGTCTGTATAAAGTTCTCGAACGCATGGTTAACTCACGATTAATTCATTTTTTAGAACATCAATTACTTTCACCATCACAAAGCGGTTTTCGGCGTCATCGTTCACCTCACGATCATCTCCTGCACCTTGAGACATCTGTGCGCGAGGCGTTCCTGCGTAGGCAGCACCTGGTTTCTGTATTCTTTGACATCGAGAAAGCCTATGATCGTGCGTGGCGGCACGGGATTATCCGTGACCTCCACGCATGCGGATTGCGAGGAAATCTTCCGACATTTATTGTAAATTTTCTTCGCAATCGGGTGTTCCAGGTGCGCCTGGGTACGACGCTATCGGCAACATTCCATCAAGAACAAGGTGTTCCTCAAGGTTGCATTTTATCTGTCACATTGTTCATCCTGCGCATTAATTGTCTCCTCACAAATCTTCCTCCCGCGGTTTCGGCTACTGTGTATGTCGATGACTTGCACATCTTCTGCTCGTCATCGAGCATGCGTTTTATTGAAAGGCAGTTGCAGTCTGCAATTAATCAAATTTTTAAAGCGGCAAATAGCATGGTTTCGTTCTTTCTCCCGACAAGACAGCGTGGTTCATTTCTGCCGGAGGCGTGGCCTCCATCCTGACCCCGAGCTGTATTTAGACTGTGCAGCCATTCCAGTTTTGCCGGAGACCAAGTTCCTTGGACTGACCGTCGACCGTGCGCTTACGTTCCGTGCGCACGTTCGGCGGCTCAAGATTTCCTGTCTGCGTGCTCTTTCTATTCTAAAAATCCTTTCGAGAGTTTCGTGGGGCGCAGACAGGATCTCTTTGTTTCGCATTTACCACTCCTTAATTCGGTCGAAACTGGATTATGGCTGTATCGTGTATGGCTCGGCTCGTCCTTCTGTTCTCCGGCCTTTGGACGCTGTTCATCATCAGGCGCTACGTCTTTGTATGAGAGCATTTCGAACATCTCCGATTCCCAGCCTTTACGCTGATGCGAACGAACCATCGCTTGAATTACGCCGTCTTCAGCTGTCTGTTCACTTTTACTTAAAACTTCGGTCTCTTCCATACCATCCTTTGTACGGTGCAGTTTTCTATCCTCAGCATGCTCGTTTATTTGAGAACCGGCCCTCGTGCATTCCAACCTTCGGTCTTCGTGTGGCGGCCGTAGCTCGTGATGCAGGGATCGACTTGTCACTTGTTGGAGAGACCAGGGGCTTTGGGGATCCTCCATGGCACCCACTTGGTGTCATGGTTGATACCACCTTTACATCTTTCGATAAATCCTCAACCCCTGCGTCAGTGTACCAGCAGCTCTTCGCTGAGCACCGTGACCTCAATTCTGACTACACTTCTATTTTTACTGATGGCTCCAAGATGCATGGAGTTGTTGGATCCGCGGCTGTCTGTGTTGATGACGTTTCAGTAGCGCGGATCCCAGCTGAGGCCACGGTGTTTTCGGCGGAGATGCATGCTGTGTATCTCGCCCTTCTCCATGTTCAGTCGAGTTCTCATCATTGTGCTATGGTCTATACGGATTCTTTAAGTGTCTTGCAGTCCTTATCATCTGCGGATTGCCGTGACCATCCTTTTCTCTTGGATGTGAGACGGTTGCTTCGTCGTTTGCTCGAGGCCGGTTTTCAAGTTCAGTTTTGCTGGATTCCTGGACATGTTGGAATATCGGGTAACGAGTGTGCTGATGCGGCTGCTAGATCTGCTTCCTCTTTGGTCGTCACACCCTTGCCACTGTATCACCGGGATTTCCGCTTTATCTTTCGCGATCATATTACGCGAATGTGGCAGGGTCTGTGGGACCAACAGGTGGAAAATAAACTGCATAGTATAAAACCTATTCTCGAAATCTGGAACTCCTCATCTCGTCGGAACCGCAGGGAGGAAGTGGTGCTTGCGCGTCTCCGCATTGGGCATTGTCGTTTCACTCACCGCTTTTTTGCTGTGTGGCGACACTGCGCCGATGTGTGAGACGTGCAATTGCCGACTCACTGTCATTCATCTTTTGTGTAGCTGTGTTCGTTTTCGTGGTGTACGTTTTCACTATTTTCAATCTCATTTGTTGACCGAGGACGCCGCTACTCTGCTGCGGGTCCTGGATGACCACTGCGATACTGTTGCTGTGTTTTCCTTTTTAAAAGAAATTGACTTTTTTAAACGCATTTAGATGTTAGCTCCTCCATCATCCTCGTTTTTCAGTTTCAATGAATCAGCCGAATTTTAAACATTGTATCATGTTTTTAATGCTGTTTGTTTCATTGCCTTTTAGCCCTTCCATCACTCTCATTTTTCACTTTTACTTAATCAGCCAGATTTTAAGTTTTCTACCATATTTTTCATACTGTTTGTCTGTCCTGTGTCTTGTCTTGTCTAGTGTTTGGCGCTCTTTGGCCAGGCATGGCCCTTGCGCCATTAAAACTAACCAACCAACCAACCAAAGAACAAATTCAACAAACTATATTTAAATGGTTAAGGTTAATAATTATAAGACTTCGAGTTAATCCGTTTTACTTTCAGTTGTTTCTCAAGTGTTTAGTTTTTGTCAAATGATAGCTTCTAAACTTTGAACAATTGACGAGCTAAACAAATCAGCACTCTTTTCATGAGAAACGTCACTTGAGCTTAACAGGCTCAGCGTGAAAAGAACGCTTGGGTTTGGGAAGTTTCTCCGCGTGCTGTCCTTTTCTTTTCAGATACTGTGCTCCACTTGGACATTTTTGTGGCATTTTGCAAATGGATGTCGTTCGCTTGTATATTCAAGTTTTTACACAGTGAATGAGATAGACATGCTTACTATAAGAAAGCAATAGTAACGTTTAATTGTTTTGTTCAAAATAAATCATTTGAAAAAATCACCCTCTTATACATCACTGCTGTGAGTAAATGCGCCTGCGTGTTCGTAATCCTAGGTGACTGACTGTTTTCGTACATTCTTCAAGGGGATTTCCATATGGCTTCGCACTTTTCCTCAGCAGCACGGAGGGAGGGCAATTAGAGAGCGATGGTATTATTTATAACTCGTTGCAGAGCGATCGTATTACATGTCGGAGCCAAAGGACGGAATAACTTCAATCTGTAGGGTATCCAGTGTTTTAAAGGTGAAACTTGACTTTATTTACCTGCAAAATTAAATATACCTTAAAGAAAAATATTAATCTTTAGGTAATTTGTTTGTTTGTGTGTGTGTTCGGATTTTTTCATAGAACTATAACTATCAGCTGTAGTACGCCCCTTTTTACCTGCGCCCCCTTCTCGCCGCTACGGGGGTGGTAGTTACCTTACTGAGCTGCACACTTTATCCAAATATGAAAGTTTTATTCGAACTATTACATCAAGTCTAAGTGGTCCGTAATACAGGACTTGCAGTATACACTGAGTGGCCACTCAATACTTCCTTGGGCCACTTTTGCCTTTAATACTGCGTCGATTCTTCGTGGCATAGACTCCACGAGATGTTGATAGGTGGTTTGTGGAATCTGAGACCATGCTTGATGAATAGCACTTTCCAGGAGTGTGAGATTGCAGAGTTGCAGATCCAGCTGTCTGACTGCTCGTTCAACTTCATCCCACAAATTCTCAATGGGGTTTAGATCTGGAGATTGTGGGGCCATCTAAGCAAAGTAAACTCACCGGCATGTTCCTGAAACCAATCCTGTACAATACGAGCACTATGGCAGGACGCATTATCTTGTTGAAAGTAGCCATCGCCATTGGGGACATGACATGATTCACTTGGTCCGCAACGATGTTTAGATATGATGTGGCAGTCAGACGTTGATCAACACGAATTAAAGGGTCCAAAGCATACCAGGAAAACATTCCCCAAACCATAACGTTGCCTCCACCAGCTTGAAGGGTTGTAGCAATGCATTTGGGGTCCATGCTTTCGTCCTGTTTACCAAATTCTCACTCGGCCATCGGCATGGTGCAACTGAAAACGTGATTAATCGAACCACATAATTTGTTTCGAATTATCGACTGCCCAGTCCTTGTGTGAACTGGAGATGTTTTCTTTTGTTAACAGCAGACAGCAAAGGTGTTTGAACAGGCCTTCGGCTGCCATATCCCACCCGATGCAGTGTACGGCGAACAGTGCGTGCAGAGATCATTTGAGGGGATCCTTGATTAAGATGGTCTGTAATTTGCTGCGCTGTTGTTTGTTACCAGTCTAGACACTATCCGTTCCGCCCGAGCAGTCACTAGTCGATGACGACCACACGTAGAGACCCAGTTTTTTGGCTGACAGTCCCGTCTTTAAACACTAGCAACAGCTGCTCTTGGACATTTCACGAATGTGGCGGTTTCGGTGATGCTCGCTCCATGGCTCCGAGCTCCTACAATCATCCCACTTTGAAAGTCCGTCAAATCGCATTTTTTACCCATTTCGCTACCCAAAAATCACTTCTACTACTGTCACAAGCACTAAGCTTTCCCCTTTTTATACTAGCCTCGCCCTCTGGCGGCAACAGCGTGCAGCCATAGCTCATTTGCTTAAAACTGTCATTTGGTCATAATAAAGTGGCCACTCAGTGTATATTGATATCAAGTGAATTTAAGTGGAGCTAATGTAAAATGCTTTACGAACCCTGTTAAGGCAACACTCCCTCCAGAAAAGACTTTCACAACAGCTATCTCTGTGATCCCTGGTGTCCAGACAACAGCAGGCAAATAATCAAAAGCAATCAAATGTTTCGGTCTTCATAAGACATGCAAATAGACACGAAAAAGAAATGCCCGAAGTAAAATTGGCATATCAGCAAGCAATGTGTATACAATCAGTTGCATATTTAAAAGGAACAGCAGTGGTGTATCTCTTTGACTGCATCTCGCAGCACAGGTCCTTTGAGCTCGCAACATGGTTCCTAGATGCTATACGAGTTGAAATTCAATCTATAAATGGATTCTCGTCCGCATTTCATCATCTGGAAGGAATCTGTAATGATCCTGCAAACGTCCCCGAACGAGATGGGTAGCATTATGATCAACAGCCGCACACCATTCCACGTGTTCGAGGGAGGTAATGTGAATGCTGAGCGCTATAGGGACGAGATCCTAGAGCCCTGTGTCAGACTTATTGGGGGAGCTGCTGGCCAACAGCTTTAATGGATGATAATTCTTTTCCTCACACGGCTCGGCTAAGGGTAATTTGCTGCAGAGCAAATATATTCGACGTACTGACTGGCGAGCCAGGTCTCCGTATTTGAACTCTATAGAGCATGCTCTGGGACAACCAATGGGAACAACACGTAGCAGCTCATCATCCTTCTTCCCTAGCTACGCACCGCCTTCATCGTGGAATGGAATCCTTGGGCTTCAGCATTCATCAACAACATGATGATAAGTGTATATCATTGTGAGAGTTGTCTATCAGTGCAAGGTGATCACATTCCTTATTAATACATTTTTTGGGTTACATTGTTAAATATCACCTTGGTGACATTCGCGGATGTGACCTGTACACGCAAAAATATAGTTGTGCACTTAGTATTTTCTCTTTTAAAGACTAGTTAGCTGCACACAGCATTCCACGCAGCTAACCAAAGTATGTATATACTAGCTATACCCGGCCACGCGTAGCTGTGGCACATTGTGGTTGCATGGATGAGAAATGAGGAACAAAACAAAGCATACGTTTCATAGAAGTTTAATTTTGCAATACTTGTGGGTATACAATATTTTTGGTTTTTCCATTCTCTGCGTAGATATAAAGGCTATCTGGTTTGCCGACGCGGGAACACGCAACATGCAGTTGTCCATGTGAGAAGCAATCCGCATCTAAATCTAAACCACACAATTCTAAAGATTGACCTTGAGCTTTATTGATTGTGATTGCGAACGCCAATCGAATTGGGAACTGCAATCTTTTAAATTGAAATGGTGTATCGGTCGGGATCATGGGAATTCGAGGGATGAGGACATCTTCACCTTCGAAAGGCCCCGTTAAAATCGTTGCTTCCACTACATTTTTCATCAGTTTTTTAACTGTGAGTCGCGTGCCGTTGCAGAGTTTTGGCTGATTAATATTCCGCAACATGATAATTGGCACACCTATTTTCAATTTTAATATGTGTGGTGGCATCCCTGGCAGATCAAGTGAGTTCAAAAATTCCGTTGGATAATTAACTACTTCATCTGCTTCTACAACTGTATCTATCGACTTGTATGTAATTTCCTCACTTTGAATGCTGGATTGAATAACATTATTAATTTGATAGACATCTTTATTCTTCGCGGCAAGGATAGCTCGTTCACTGAGCCAATCGTGATTCTTATAATTAATTTGAATATTAGGAAATACTTTTTCGATCAGTTCTTCTTTCGATGTTACTAAATTACAAAAATTATCTGGAAATGATATTAGTCTTGACGTCTCATCGACTGGCAGTTGTCCGTTCCCAATGTCCAGTAACTGTCGTGAGAATACCTCGGCTGATTGATCGTTCTGCAGCTGGACACGCATATTCGTAGTCAACTGCAATGTACGTACGTGTCGCCACAATGTTGAATATTTCAGGCAAGCATTTATTTCGTCCGCTGGTGTCGATCGAGAAATTACAGGCAATGTTTGCCCAAAATCTTCTGCGAGCAATATCAATGCATTCCCGAATGGGTGAACGTTTCCACGCAAATCTCGCAACGATCGATCAAAAGCTTCAAGCGATTTTTTATGTGCCATCGTGCATTCATCCCAAACAATGAGTTTACATTTTTGTAATACTTTTCCCATACCGGATGCTTTGGAAATATTGTACGTGGGAGTCTCGATGATTCGCATGTTTAATGGCAACTTCAGAGCTGAATGAGCAGTCCTTCCACCTGGTAACAATGTCGCAGCTATTCCAGACGAAGCGAGAGCTAAGGCTATGTCATTTTTTGATCGAACCGTTGCCAGAATCAATCTGATAAGGAATGTTTTCTCAGTTCCTCCTGGCGCATCCAAGAAGAAGGCCCCCCAACTCCGTCATTTATCATTTGCATTATGCGATCATAAATGCCCTTCTGTTCACACGTTAATTTGGGAATGTTTGATTGGACATATGACTGGAGATCACCGGTGTTGTAACTCTGTTCACGGCGCAAATCCACATCAAATGAAGCAGTCGTAGTTCGGTTGGGTGCTGGCATTCCCAATTGACTAAGAACTTTATTTGCAATAGCTAAGCACTTGTTTTCAATATTTATCAATGTTTCGTTGTAAATGCCTTCTGTAAATTCCATGGTCATATTGGCATTTTCTAGGCGTACTCAATGCAAAATATCCTCAGCCATATGAGATCGATATCTTTCCCATAACTCTGTGGGAGATGAAGGGAAGCAAGTGGTCAATATAATTGCGAATAGTGCTCGAATTTGGTTTGGATGTGCAATGTTGCACGTGTCACTAATACATATATCCCACTGTTGGTCGTTTTCTAATAAATTAAGAGCTTGACACGCACTGCGAAAAGTGGCATATGTGAC
Source organism: Macrothele yani (assembly GCA_039090855.1). NCBI lineage: Eukaryota > Metazoa > Arthropoda > Arachnida > Araneae > Macrothelidae > Macrothele > Macrothele yani. The sequence continues at coordinate 127,306,580 of CM076996.1, forward strand.
GCCGTCAACAATTTTCAATTGCTGGAAAGATCTAGGACCAGGCACATTTACCAACAGCATGCGAAGGAAAAAACATTCATCTTGATTAGGATGCACTGTATAAAGTCTACCAATTGTATTTTCTCTGAAAATGCCAGGCTAACCGTCGACTGGCTCCCCTCGTCTGCGTCGTACGAATGCTTTTTTAGTTACATTCCACGTGTAATAAGAGGGTACTTCTGTGTACATCAGTGTTCTGGCGAAAGCATCTTCCTGACATAAGGTGAAGAAAGCAGTCAGAGTTGTACCAGGTGGATTAAGGGCTCTTTGTTGCACATTTGCATCTGTGAAATAAACACGCTGTCCATTCTCTAAATGTACTGCTAAGTAAACCACAGCTGGATTGCGTTCATGCATGGGAAATGAAAAAATTCGCCATGCAGCCTCATTGCTGCTTATGTATCTTCCAGCCTGGTATTGTGCAATTTCATCGATAACTCGTACTGCATTTCTGTCACTATTTTCTGGTTGCACACCAAAAACTGCCACATCGCTGCCTTTATTCACATACTTATAGATGTATTTAATCGATTTGACCGAATTGCTATATTCTACGTTTATGTGCGCTTTGTATGTTTTTGACAACAGAGGCGAATATGGGACCACCCAACGGTTGTCTACATCAATATCATCATTTCGCATGTGTATAGTTGCCGAATTCCCGCCATCTTCAGTTGATCGTCTCCTATACTGAGGATATCCATCGTCTCCTGTTACTGTGTTGGCTGCGAATGCTCGAAGATATTGCTTAGAACATTTCCCGTCTACCATGCATGGTGAATTCGGATTTAGTGTACCGCATGGTCCATGTATCATGTTTTTGATAACAACTGCATGCAAATCCTTATCGACGTCGGCCCGTGGAATCTCAGCGCATATCACATCGTCGATTTCGTCGGAAGTTATTTTATCGTATAGCCAGATTAGTATATGCGCATGTGGCAATCCTCTCTTTTGCCATTCTACTGAATACATCCAGCAGCGCACAGATCCAAACACTTCATGTTTCACAATGAAATCCATCAGCGACTTAAGCCTTTGTCTGAAAACACGTGCTGTGATGTCATGCCTATCCACGGGTGATTGCCCAGGAAGTAACAGCTGCTGTATCTCGCCCCAAGCTGGATTGCACGTGAAGGTGATAAATAAGTCTGGACGCCCGTAATGACGAACAAATGGCATTGAATCTTGAACATATTCCTGCATGTGACGTGGTCTGCCTATGTATGAAGATGGCAAAATAGTAAGCTTTCCAACGTTGGTTATATTACCGTCATTCACAACTGCATCTCGCAAATGAATGTATTCTTCGGAGCGGAGTTTGGTCTGATTCAAACGAAGAAATAGCAAACGTTCGGTTTCAATTTTTGCATACATATCCACAATGTACTGGTGAAACAACTGACGGCATTTCAAAATATAATTGTCCTCATTCCTCCGAATCATTAAGCGGTATGCGTAAAAGTTCATTGCGCTGCACTTTTTATTATTTTCTGCACCATTCACTGGGTTTATCATCTTCACATTGAAATGATATCCATCGGCACCATCCCAGAAGATAACTGGATATTGCAAAGCATCGTAATAACGGTGAATTTCTGCGACGTTTATCAATTGATCGTTTCTTCGATGGAGAACAATATCTCTAGGTTGGAACTGATCTCCGACTATGACAATTGCTACTTCGTCTATAGTTGGAGCATTATATCTTCGGACATGTTCTCAGCGGGCGTTTTGTCGGCGTGAATGACAATCTTGTGGGAATCTGATGGCATCATATCCATTGTCGTTTTGAACAAACGCACCAAATTGTTCTTTTCGTGAAGGAGCTCCTGTAGTTGCGAAATGATGGATCTTCTTAGCGAGGTATGTATTCCACAACGTGCATCGACTTCATCTCTATCATCACCGATGAAGTACATTTGAAGGAATTTATGGTCACTATCTCGAAACGGGAGCCAGCTTTGTGATATATTTGTCCATTGATTTTAAAAGTTGGCATGAATTGAGCAGTCACAATTTCCGCACCAAATGACGTCATTTGGAAGCAAGAGTTATATTTCCTGATGTTCGATAGGAAATGCTTTGATTCAGCGGTAGATCCAGCAAGTAGAGTTTTCAACGGCTCTGGTGGTGCTTCAAGTTGAGGCAATTTAATTTTTCCGCCAGCGCAATACATCCCATTCGTTTCATTATTGAACTTTAGAGCCTGGCAGTAGGTACAGACATGACTCATCTGGCTAATGACAACATGCGGACTTGAACTATAATCAACAGCTGGATTGTACCGGGATGCAAGACGATTGTATTGCAGAATCAGATCTGCTGTTCTTTGGGTATGTGTTTCAGCTATCCTCAACGCCTCGCGTTCATTCCGTTGAGAACGAACCAAATCTGTTGCTGCAGAACGCGACTGCCGTGCTCGCAATCGTGCATTCTCAAGCCTGGCTGCTCGTCTTTCTGCTGGTTCCGTGTTACGCATCTGGATGGTGCTTAGTCTGTTCCTCTCTCGTACGTATGCCCGCTCTTCCTCAGTCATATTCGAAAGCAGTCTTCTCGATCCTTCTGTGTGGCGAGTGCGACGACCCAAATTCGTTTTTTTTGCGAGGCATTATTTCGGTTTTCACTGGAACAGAAGGAAGGGATAAGATTATAACCTCTTATGGCTCTCACAGCTCTAGGTTGAAAACCATGAGAGATAAGAGACAAAACATAACCTCTACTTACGATTTGGCGAACGGCGCAGCTCAATCACGACACGATCACCTAGTATGGAGAGTGTTCCCCTCGCTTCCAGTAGATCGCGCGTTTGCTGGTACACAGCTGACCGTTGAAAAAGCTGTTTTCTCGCGGTCGCGGGTATGTAACTGACGCGAAAAATAGATAAAAACAACACGATCACCTAGTATGGAGAGTGTTCCCCTCGCTTCCGGCAGATGGCGCGTTTGCTGGTACACAGCTGACCGTTGAAAAAGCCTTCGACCATATATACTGATAGACTGCGCATGGCATCAAAATTTCTGGCTCCAACATCGCAAGCCACGAAATCACGTGACTTCGGCCAAAAAGATGGTTAACTCGTGCTGTGCTCATCATGAATTTTAGGAGTTTCTTTTTTAGAATTCCATTACGACTTTTCATTCGTGAATACATTTATTACGCTCTGATGCAGCTATTGAAAGTGCGCAGTCCATTAGTATATATGGTCGAAAGAAAAAGCTGTTTTCTCGCAATCGCGGGTATGTTACTGACGCGAAAAATAGATAAAAACAATCTTTGAAGCGGGTTGTATATCGTGTCAAAATTTGAGCTCAATCGGTGCAGAACTTTTTGAGTTTTGGAAGCGTGCACAAACCAACTTAACATTTTTATATATATAGACTAAGGCCTCATTTACGGGAAGACATTCGAGCCACGTGCTCTCAAACAATGGCGTACCAGAGGGGAAGGGGTCGGGGTTTCACCCCTGAGGGGAGACAGCACGAATTTAAAGCGATATGCGTGGTGAGTTATGGTCAAACCCCTACAAAATGACTCCACAACTTAAATCTTGGCCCTCAGTCTCCGGCAGCTGGAATGTACCTGGCCAAGGCAGCGGCCAGTGCGACATGAAGGCAGAGGGTGCTAAGAATTCCCGGAGGACCGGACTAGGCTGCTATCTGATGCTGACCTTGGCTACGTATAATGGACATTCCATATCTTCTGATTCAAGGCTTCTTGAATTGGAAGAGGAACTACAAAGGATCAAGTGGTACATCGTCGGGCTAGGTGAGGTAAGGAGAAAAGGAGAAGATCTCATTGAACTGAAAAGTGGACAGCTCTTCTACTATCGTGGGACTGATAATGGCAGAACCAGTGGTGTTGGATTTATAATAAACAAGAAACTGAAGGATAAAGTTGTAGAAGTTGAAGGTTCCTCTGACAGAGCTGCACGACTCGTTATCCAACTCTCGAGAAGATACCAAGCTCAGATTATTCAAACTTATGCACCCACCACAAGTCATCCTGAAGAAAAAATTGAAGAATTTTACGAGGAAATTCGTCATCTAAATAATAAAGGTAAGCAGCACTTAAAGATAATTATGGGAGATTTCAATGCAAAAATAGGGCAACTGCAACAGAATGAAACTTCAGTAGGTAAATTCGGTCACGGCAACAGAAACCAGCGTGGAAATACTCTCGTAGAGTTTGCAGAGGCAGAAGGGTTTTTCATCTTGAACTCCTTTTTCAAGAAAAAGCCACACAGGAAATGGACATGGAGACATCCAAATGGGAAGACAAGTGAAATTGATTTTATTATGTGTAACAAAAAATTCGTCATAGAAGACTGCAGTGTGTTAAACAAGTTCAACACAGGTAGTGACCATAGATTAGTGAGATGTAAGATGCACCTCAACACTAAACTCGAACGTGGCAAGCTCATAAGACAAACAAAATGTATTGACATAACCAACCTTAAAAAACACCATAATGCCTTCAAGTTGGAACTGAAGAACAGATTCTCTGCTTTAGAAGGCCTAACATCGGAAGAAGTGGATATTTCTGAAGTTAACAGAAAAGTAATCAAAGCTCTTATGGAAACAGCAACAAAATTAGCTGGGTCTAAGAACAAGTTGCATGTGAACAAATTATCAGGAAAAACCAAAATGTTGATGCAAAAAGGAAGAGAGATGAGGACAACTAAAGAAGATGTGACTTCCAAAGTGGAATATATAGAGCTATGCAAGACAGTACGAAAAAGTGTCACTCAAGACGTAAGGAAAGTCAACTGTGAACTAGTGAGGAAAGCAATTGAAAACAACCAAAGCCTAAACATAGCAAAGGGACATCTCAGTAAGGGAAGAAATCAGATTATGGCACTGAGAAAAGAAGATGGTTCTGTAACAAGAAATAGAGGCGAAATTATGACAAGAGTGAAAGATTTCTACTCCAAATTATTTGAAAGGGATGATACATGTACTCCAGACATCATGAAAGGTACCAGTACCAGAGTTCTTCCAGTCCTCCTAACAGAAGTTGCACATGCAATCAAGAACATGAAGCGGGGAAAAGCTCCAGGAGAAGATGGAATTACTGTAGACATCATACAAGAAGAAAGTGGAGAAATCGAAACAGTATTCGCCCAAATTTTCACTCGATGCCATAATGAAGGGAAGATTCCTGAGGATTTGAACAACGCTACAATGATCTTGCTACATTAAAAAGGTGACATTGAGGATCTCAGGAACTACAGACCTATCAGCCTCCTATCAGTGGTTTATAAAATCTTCACTAAAGTTCTTTCACACCGGTTGAAGCTCAACCAAGAGAACAAGCTGGATTCAGGAGTGGCTACAGCACAACAGATCATATCCACGTACTGAGAGAACTAATTGAAAGAGCGAGGGAAAATGAACTTCCATTGTGCATGGCTTTTATCGATTATGAAAAAGCCTTTGATTCGGTGAAACCATCAGCAGTTACAATGGCTCTGAAATCCTGCGGTATTGAAGATGCGTACATTAATATTATTAATAACATCTATAAAAATGCAAGTGCAAAGATTCGGCTGTTTGAAAATACAACACACATAAAAATTGGAAAAGGAGTGAGACAAGGTGACACCATATCTCCGAAGCTCTTTAATGCCACATTAGAAAATGTCTTTCAGTCAATGAACTGGGAAGACAAAGGGATAAAGATTAATGGAGATTATCTAACCCACCTTCGTTTTGCTGATGACGTAGTCATTTTTGCAACTACCCCGTCAGAGCTGCAGAGTATGATCCAGGAACTTGCTGACGAGAGTAAAGAATTGGGATTAAAAATGACTTTTCAGAAAACAAAAGTGATGTTCAATGCTTTTACAAGAAATGAAGATTTGTCGATTGATGGAGAAAAGCTGGAGATAACAGACACGTACGTTTATCTTGGACAGCAGATATCAAGTGAGGGTCACATTGATGAAGAAATTAATCGGCGAACAAAACTTGCCTGGAGAGCTTTTGGAAGAAACAGCATAATATTCAAGAGCAATATGCCATTATGTCTTAAAAGAAAAGTGTTTGATCAATGCATCCTTCCAGTGCTTACGTATGGTGCAGAGACGTGGACCTTAACTAAAAGTGACATAGAAAGGCTGCAGACAACTCAAAGCAGCATGGAGAGGTGCATGCTTGGTGTAACCAGGAAAGATAAGAAGAGGAACTCGTGGATCAGAAAAATGAAAAGAGTGGAAGACATCATGATCAGAGTTAAATACCTGAAATGGCAATGGGCTGGACATACTGCCAGAAGGACAGACCATCGATGGACAGCCGAAATTTTAGATTGGATTTAAAGGGACAGGAAAAGACCCAGAAGAAGACCACATGGAAGATGGGTGGATGAAATTCGAAAGTATGCGGGAGTGACATGGAGGAGACTGGCACAAGACAGACCGTTGTGGAGGAAACTTGGGGAGACTTTCGTCCAGCAGTGGATTGATAATGGTTGACAATGATATGTGTATACGAGGCTTTCACCAATGAACCAAACCCTTGGACCCCCCCTCCAAATTCTGACTACGCCAATGTGCTCAGAGCCCCGCGACCTTTTTTTTTATTTATTTATTTTTTTGATTGAAGGTTTAACGACCACAATGAGCAACTCAATGGGCTATAAGCAGTCGCCCGTCCCTAATTTAGGGTCACTGGCTCCAGGGAAAGGAAAGAGCCAATGCCGTAAGACAAACACAACATCCATGCCTCACCCGGGATTCGAACCCGGACCCCTTTCGGATGAATGATCAGAGGCCATCGCTTAGACCACTGCGCCACCGGGGCGGCCCCGCGACCTTTGAAGAGGTCCCAAAAATATATTTGCATATACTTGCTTTTCATCAAACTGATTTGAAATGTTCGTTCACTGAAAAAGTTAAAATGTTAATTTCAGAACTGGACGTGAAAACATGGAAATGACAATGATAATTTCCGCAAATTAATAGAACACCATATTTTTGACAAATTAATGTTTTAATCTTCCAATTATAACTATATAATGGTCTTCAATCATACATGCATTCACTTGGGGAGGGGCGTATTTCCGAACTACTCAGTACCCCAAACTGCCTCAGTCGGTACGGTCCCTGTATTCAGCAACCTAGTTTATGAGGTGTGTTCCCTCCTGTGCATGAAAGGAATTGTCAAAAACAGCGGAGAGGCATATGAAATAATATAAGGAGTTAGCCTCCATGACCTTTCCCAATACGCCGTAAAGATAAAGGGGGCAATTAGTCATCTGTGTTTGCTGCAGAAAGCATCCTATGAGTTTGTAAACTTGAAACGAGTTTTTTATTTTTTTTTTTTGAATGGAGGTTTAACGGCCACCGTGAGCAACTCAATGGGCTATAAAGCAATCGCCCGTCCCTAATTTAGGGTCACTGGTTCCAGGGAAGGAAGAGAGCCAGTGCCGTAAGACAAACACAACATACATGCCTCACCGGGACTCGAACCCGGACCCCTTTCAGACGAATGATCAGAGACCATCGCTTATACCACTGCGCCACCGGGGCGGCAAGCTTTTCCTAAGCCCTATCATGAAATTATCTTCCTTGTTACATTCACCGTCTGGTACTCATTTGTTCCGCGCTGGTTCGTTTTGCACTCTGCATTTTTGTGGAGTGCTGTGATGTCGGTGTGCACAGGGCTTCAGAATTACTTTAAAAATATTAATATAGATTTTCAGCAAATATTCTTTTCAACTGTGGACAAAAAAATTTAATCAAGGGGGTCCCAGACCATAGACGCCGACTTCTGAACGAGGGGTGCTCAAATTCAAAAGGCAGGTATCGCTTCCAATGTTGAAATTTTAGATGTTTAAATGGACCTTGTCTTCAGTGTAAACGCAAACAAACCGGTACACGATTTCATGAAAACGATATCACAAGAGCTCCTATATTTTTTTCCTTTGGACAAAATTTGGGTATTTTGTTGGGGACTACCAAGGAGGTTCCTTGGGGACTACTACCGGGAAACCAAACCTGTTGAAAACGACTGAGATTGGACGGCAGAAGAGGAACTAGTAAGTTTGTCATCAATGTCTTCGGAATTATGTGGTGGTGCTTTTAATCGAATAAGGAATTTCTCCATTGTACCCATAGTCCGTAGATCGGCAATTAGGATAGTGCTGAAAAAAGAAACGGCTCTCCAAACTAAGAACTAAAAAATAAAGAACCGAATAGAATAGAAGAGTGACGTACCCAAAAAACTACATATTAATCGCATCATCCAGTGTCTTTACCTAGCATGCCTTGGCAAAGAAACATGGGGAGAGCTATAGGGTTTTTTCTGCTGGCTTCTAAACGTTCACTACTTTGTTACTTTTAAGAAACGTCAATGCCTGGCCCTTTCTTTTCATTAAAATATCCCCATCGGCTCCCTTCCTTCCTCTTCCATAGCACCTACAAAAACAGGATCTGGGTAGATCGTAGGACACTTTAGACCCAACTCACTGCCTCCCCTCCTGAAAAAATATTCTTCCTCACATCCACTCAAACATGATCCTCAAAGTAAAGATCTCTCTCTGATCCCATTCCCATTAACGAAAATGTCGGCCACTTTAATTAGCAAAAACAGATTGCAGCAAAGAAACCCAACATTGAATTGAAACCGATGTTTCCGACTCAGGATCGAAAACTGCCGCCAACAGCTATTTCTTCTTCCCAAAGAAGAGGAATAGTTGCTCACTCTTGTGCCTCGCCGCCCGGTGGGAAATACAAGAGCGGTATCATTCCGCGTCACCACCAATCTGTCGCAGTCTCGCTGTGTGTCTTCTGCTCTCGGACGGTCATTCATTACTCCCGCTTTGACATTTATGGTTTTATGATCCTACCAAAGCTCGTTGCATGCATGGTGAGATGCTGACAACTTACTGATATGCAAGGAACGTGATTGCGAAAAATGAAATAAAATCGGTAGCTTTAAACAATTAGGAAGGTAGGGTATAAACCACGTCCCACACTCCCGATTTCCCGCTTGCTTGGCTGTGTTATTTTCTAAGTGTTATTCGATATCGGTAGTTAAAACGCGCTTTTTTTAAGATATTGATTTTTTATTACAGAAACCAAATATTTGCTCTGTATTCCGATTATCGTATTTAGTTTTACGTAAAGTGGAACTAAATATTTAAGTATGAATCCAGTACGTTTAACAGAGATTCGGAGGGGTGCGGAGCACTCCCAAATGATTTCAAAGGGTGCTCAAGCCCTGAGCACCCCCGTAGTTGGCACCAGTGCTCCAAACACAGGATGTGCTCAGAGCATTGACTGACCTAAGTCGTGACCTGTTTGTTCACACAACTTTCGTTTAGCGTTTACAACCGTTGAGTATTTTCTTACCTTGTCGAAATGTAAAATTATTAGTTTAAAACTTCTAAAGAATTTGAAACGTGAAAAGTTTTCACATTTCGATCCAAATTATTCTGCTGTGTCCATTCAACGTGTACCTACTTCAAAAGGCTCTTTCTAAAAGCGTGTGAAATCGGTGGTAGCTGGCTCTATTAGTAAGGTGACCAGATATTGGAACACTGATTTGAGGACAAAAGGGCGTGGCGTCCCCAAATCGGCAGTTCATTTGGGGGACATATACGTACTCAATATAAATATTCTTTTTTTTTTTTTTTTTAGTTGGAGGTTTAACGACCACCGTGAGCAACTCAATGGGCTATAAGCAGTCGCCCGTCCCTAATTTTTAGGGTCACTGGTTCCAGGGAAGGAGAGAGCCAGTGCCGTAAGACAAACACAACATCCATGCCTCACCGGGATTCGAACCCGGACCCCTTTCGGACGAATGATCAGAGGCCATCGCTTAGACCACTGCGCCACCGGGGCGGCATATAAATATTCAAATCTTTTTGTCATAAAACTGCGTTGCTTCAATAAGTGTGATTTGCATATGCAAATCTGTGTTTGCCGCCCCAGTGGCGCAGTGGTCTAAGCGATAGCCTCTGATCATTCGTCCGAAAGGGGTCCGGGATCGAATCCCGGTGAGGCATGGATGTTGTGTTTGTTTTACGGCACTGGCTCTCTCCCTTCCCTGGAACCAGTGACCCTAAATTAGGGACGGGAGACTGCTTATAGCCCATTGAGTTGCTCATGGTGGTCGTTAAACCTCCAATTAAAAAAAAATCTGTGTCTTAAAAGGATATATATATATTGTAGAATGTTGGTAATTTTTATTGACAAAGTAGAATTATGATGGCGAGAACATATTAGCAAAAGTAAAATGCTTTACCTTAGGTATATGTGCCGAATTAAAATCAAGCTACACGCCAAAGTAATTGCATGGCGAATTTTTCATTTTGCCAAAGTTCTTGGAGGAACTCAAAACAAGTGCAGTCGAAATTTGACCGTGCCAATGGTGCGGTGTCTTAGTGCTGGTCACTGATGATGATTCGTACAAGTTGGCACGGGTTCGAGTCCCGAATGAGGCATGGGTGGTGTGTTTGTCTTACAGCACTTGCTCTCACCCTACCCTAGAACAAATGTCTCTAAATTAGAGACCGGTGACTGCTTATAGTCCTCTGAGTTGCTCGCGGTGTTCGTTAAACTCGGAAAGAAGAAAAACAAATTAGGCAAAATTTGTTTTCAGAAGAAGCAAGTAGGAAAACTAGTACAACAAAAACTACTTTTAAGAACATGTTTCATTAGAAATCTAACGAGCTAATGAGGAAGTGTAAATTTGAGGACAATTTGCGTCCCCAAAGACATCAGGCGTTTTTGGAGACAGTAAACTAAATTCGAGGACTGCCCTCAAGAATTGGGGATTTCTGATCAGCTTATCTATTAGAAATAAAAATGTTTCTGAAAAATGTGTTCCAACATTCTGATAATTGTGTACAAAAAGAAACGCTGCGGCAGCCTTACTTAATTTTCAAGCATTCTCAGGAGATCATGTAGAGAAAAATTGATTCTTTATGATACATTAGTTCTAAAGAATTTCTAACTCATATTCTTTTATGATATGTGGAAACATTATGTTTTGTAGCTTTTCTCGATTAACGTTACGCGTTCAATGTGCAGTATGCAGTCAAATCCAAAGGGAGTGTGGTGTGGAAACAATTCAAGTTATCAAGAAAACATGATGTGAATAGAACATGTGCAGATAATTTTCCTTTTTTGAACTACCAAGATTCATCTAATCTAGTTGAGAGTTAACTATATATACACTGGTCACGAGAAGTTAGGGATGTTGCATGATATGAAGGATGTATGTATCTCAAACAAGTAACACGTATTGAAATAACATCAGTGAGGAGGCTACGTAAAACAAACGATAATAGTGCGTTTACAAAAAATTTAAGGGTGCAATTCTTACACACAACAAAGTAACACTGCAAATAGACAAAATAATACATTTGGAGAAAGTGCGTACCTCTGAATTTCAGTACTCGCTGTGTCGAAGAACGTCTTGACATCTATTACTTGCAATGACGTTATTGATGAGTGTCTGAGGCAGCTCGTCCCACATTACAGGCAACACGTTACGGAGGCCTGCGAATGTACTCGGGTATGCGGTACCCAGTGCTGTCAATAGGATTAACGTCAAGAGCCCTTGGAGGAGCTGTAACGAACACAGCCTGATTTTCCAGCTCCTAAAGCACATTCCAGACACAGTTGCATTTTCATCGAGAAAATGGAAAGCATGTCCAATAGCAGCGTGAAACATTGTCACAATGATCTCGTTTCGGTACTCTGAGGCATTCATGTTGCCTTGACAAACATACAAGAAAGTACGGCTATTAAAACATACCCCTATCCAGATCAGAGCTGACTACTACTGGTAAAGTGGACGGACTGCACAAAATGTGGTTGCAATCGTGTGCCGGATCTCCTCCGCACGTTTCCATGTCGAGTATCAGGGTAGGGAGAGAAACGAGATTCGTCCGTAAAAAGTCGGCCTTTTTCCTGCGAGTCCGTACTCGTGAAGACGGTTTCGTACCATTTTAGTACATATTGTAACACCAGAAGCAGCTCGAATGCTTGGCCTTCTCTGAGCACTTGTAGCGATCTTGCCTCCTGGTGGTTATCCTCGGGCGCCTACACCTGGGTCGATCTGCATTTCCTACCTGTAACATGCCAACAGCGCTATTTCTGTTGGCTGTTGCCCATGTTTAAACGTTGTCTGGACATCATTTCAGGTTAATTCCATACTGAAGGCAATACCTTTAGCAAACTTCTAGACCAAGTAGTGAAACGACCCATTTTCCACTTCTCGCAAGGTACTTTTATCGGAGCTCACACGCTGCGTGTTATGTTGTCATGACGCTAATTTACGTTTCCCATTCCTAACTTGTTATGACCATTGTATAAAGGCAGCATTTATTTTACATCTGTAATGCATCATGAAATCAATCCACCCAGGAAAATTTTCATTGGTTATAATAGGTACATGGCATAAGTGATAGTATTAATGGAAAGTGCTTAGATTTGAAGTAAACAAAAAGCGGGAATGTCAACTGTATGGAACATAAGAAAAACACAGATCATTTTGTAAACTGCTAAGAATTATGAGCATATGTGAACCATGAGGCAGATAATTACATTATAATGTTTCTATAATGTGAGTGATGTCCAAGACAAAAAAGAACTGAGCCTTTCATGCATTTTATTTGGTAGCAATATCTTCCTAAAAGTTCTGTAATACTAATGCCACACATCATTTATATTTGAAATGCCACAAAAAAGAAGTCTTTTGTTTATGTATTTGGTACAGCTGTCAAATTGCTGATTGAAACCCACCCAGTTGGTGGCTGTTCAGCCTGTGGTTTTCTAGGGTTTCTGCAGATGTAACATGAATATGTGAATAGCTCTCCAAAGATGCTTCTACAGGCAGTAAATCTTACAGGAGTTGCCCCTCCTGCATTTCATCTCCAATTTTCACTGATTCCTTCTAAACTATTTTGATCCAACTGTTTTGAACTGTATTAGACCTAATAGATTTAATATTGACACTATGCATGTTGCTTAAGTAGAACACCACAGGGTTTGCAAGTGTGAAACACTTTTTTTTTTTTTTTGGTTGGGGATTTAATGACCACCATGAGCAACTCAGTGTGCTATAATCAGTCGCCTGCCCTCAATTTAGCACCACTGGCTCCAAGGGGAGGGAGAGAGCCAGTGACATAAATAGACGAACATAACATTCACGTCTCACCAGAATTCGAATCTGGACTCATCTCAGATGAATGATAAGAAGCCAATGCTTAAACCACTGTGGCAGCAGTGTGAAATACAGATGAGATTATAGAATATTGAGCTAAGTTATAAATGTAATCTTTTTCATGCAGTTACATAGAACATAAAGCATAATAGGAAATTAAGCTACTTCATTGTATAAATTCCCACCATTTCATCAGTTCTGGTCAAGAGATATTTTGTTGCCCATCAGACAGCTCTTTATTAATTAATAGCAGTTACTGCCTTCTGACTGCATTGATTACCTTACTGATGGTATGAATTTTTGTTGCTGTGCACTACAGTGGCATAGTCAGAAATTTCTTAAGGGGCGGGGGGTCCAATATAACTTTAAATTAGAGCTGAATCTCTTCAAGGGGGTGGGTCAACCCCCCTGCCGACACCACTGACTAACTACTGTTGGTATATTTTCTCACACTTAAAGACAATTGTGACAATTCAACAAATGTAGCAGTTATTGCACATTCTGAGCTTAACATGAAATTTATTTGGAATGAATGTATTATAAGGACTAATACAAATGAATAGTTGTATAACAAGTATAGGAAGTCAAACCAGATTCATGTGTCCCTTGAAGTAATTTGTTGTCCATGTTTGTGATGGTCTTCACACTCATACATTGTTGTTGTTTTTTTCAAGGAGAATAAATGTGTTAAACCAGTTCAAATAGGAAACACACTTTGTTCTTAAATTTTAACGGTAATGAGAGAATGGTTAACTTGTGATAGGACAATGCCTACTACTAAATCCAGATGCAGCCAGTTACATCTATTACCTCACCCCATGAAAGGCACTATTTGAGGAGAGGGGGGATACAGTGATAGTTTGTTCATTGTCAGTGCTATACATTTTCTGAAATACATTTCCATAGTGCTATACGAGGGCATGAATGTAAAGTTTCTCTGTCCCTGAGAAATTGCAACTCCACCTGAAATTTCTTAAAAGAGAGACTTGTGCCATAATCACACCCATGGTATCAAGTGTTGCTTCTCATATGTGTAAAATGTGTCTCTTAGTATTTTAGCCAGGTTCTTGAAAACATTCAAAGTAGTACCCACAGTTTTCCTTAAATAAATGGCTTTTTATGTTTGATTGAGAGTAGATCCACACCTTTGTTGCTGTATGTGTGTAGCATATGAACTTTTTTAAGTATAAAAATGAGCCTGGATGAAAAAAAACTGGTCATGATGGAATTGTATTACATCTGCTCAGTGTATTATTAATTAGGAATCAAGGCAACAGTGCCGCAGTGGTCTAAGCGATGGCCTCTGATCATTCGTCTGAAAGGGGTCCGGGTTTGAATCCCAGTGAGGCATGGATGTTGTGTTTGTCTTATGGCACTAGCTCTCTCCCTTCCCTGGAACCAGTGACCCTAAATTAGGGATGGGCGACTGCTTATAGCCCATTGAGTTGCTCACGGTGGTCGTTAAACCTCTAATTAAAAAAAATGGCAACAGTGACCTCCATATTGTATTGCATCACATTTGTTGAAAGTTTAGCTATGTTAGATACTAACAATATGTGCCTAAAATTTTCAGGTAATTTAGGGCTGTTTTTCTATCACTATAATTTTTCTACCCTTTGAATGTCTTTTTTTTTCTTTTTTTTTCTTTTTTTGTACTTTGGGTGGAAGGTGGGCTAAATATGCCTCTGTGTTACTTAGCAGGAGATTCTCTGAAAAATTCCTGGCAACACTAATTGAGGAGAACAGGACTTGCCTGCCTCTCTTTCCTAGGCCTGGATAAACAACTGGATTAGGATTTAAACAAAAAAACTGGGGGTAATGCCATAGCATTTTATTCAGAGTTGACATTTACTACACAGATAATTTCAAGCTATTAATGCATTCATTATATGGGCAGTAGTTCCTTGACTCTTCACCATGTGAAAGAAAAATTTTCTTGTCATTTGTCTGTCTGGAAAAAGGGGGAGGGGATAAACAGTACTGCGAAGTTTCAATTAGTGCAGTCCTCTTTGTATGTGTGTGTGTGGTGGCATTGCAACACCCCCCCCTTCAGAAAATGTAGTTCCGTTTATAAAAACATACAGATCCTCTAAAAATTATGAATCGGTTTTGCAGTTGGAATTCTGAAATGTATATGTACACATAGGTGTAGCCAAGGGCATGGTTCAGACCCCCTTGAGGGAAGATTTAGTATGAATTTAAAGCAATTTATAGGTATATATGGGACTTTCACCAATAAACCAAACCCATGCCCCCCCCCTAAGAAAATTCTGGCTACGCCACTGTGTATGCAGTTCCAAGTTTGCATAATACAGTATAGAATATGTAAAATGTTATGCCCCACAAATCTATCAATACAAATACAGATGCTATTTAGCAGATCTTCAGTGTGCAAATTAGCAGTTTAGCTCAAAACATTATTTATATTACCTGCTACATTATACCCATGTAAATAACGTTTTTTATGTAAATAGAGAGAGCCGCTACCTATGCATAATGTATAGCAGTTGCATTCAAATCATAATGTGCAATATATCAAACTGGTTCTACCAATTAATTATTTGCATGGAAATTTGCAGGCAGCTCTGGAGTAGCTAAGAAGTTATAATCCATTCCAATTCTGATGGCAGAACCATTTGTAGAATATTGTGGATTTAGCACAATTAGAAAAACCTGATTGTAATTGTTACTTGCAAATGAGCAATCAAGTTCAGCTATCTCCAAATGTTCAGGAATTGAGTACCACATACCTGAATGAACATCACCAGTATTTAATTTATTCTTTTGAGGAGGAACAATGACTGTGCACAATTAAAAAATTTCCCTTGTTCAGAAAAAAAAAAAACACACAAAAAACTAAATTACCTTTGCCTGTAAAACTACTAATTGCAACAACTTGCTTCTTCAGTTACGAAAGTTTGACACGACCCCTACAAGTGGCAACTGCTAAAAAATATTAGAGTGGAAAACAAGTGGACCTGTGTAAGCCAATGGCATCTTGCACCAACAGCCCCTTCCTCACATTATAAGGAGTAAGAATTGATTTGAAGACTTTCTTTTATTGACATCTCAGATGGTATTTATTTGGCAGTAAATTTGTTGATTGCTAGCTGAATAGCAGGAGAAGAGCTTGTTGAAACTGGTGAGCAGCATATGGTATGATATTTTCCTGTTGCAATGTGGCAGTGGTAAGACCAAGGGGAATAATGTTTTTTTTTTGGGTGGGGGCAGGAAGAACAGGGCAACAAAGGTATCACTAGAGTGGACATTTACATGTTTCAGTCTGGGATTTAGTATTTTCCTGATGAATTAAAACCAAACATCTTAATTTACAAAAGGAAGTGACCTGTGGTGTTATGATTTTCTTTTATTTAGGGGTTTAATGACCACTATGAGTATCTAACGCTAAGAAATCATCCATTCCTGTACCCAGAGATGAGTCAGATCCACCAACCAAGGACAAACATTAAACGTGAATAAGTGGCCACAAGTACTATGCTGCAACTTAAGCCATCAGTTTCTCTCTATTTTCAATGAATGAAATTAGCACATAATATGAAACTAGAGTTGATTCAACAAAAATAAGTGGTATGAGTTGTTGGCCCCAAATCATTTGTATGAGATGGGTTGAGGTTTGAATACTGGGTGAGGCATGGATGGAGTTTTTGTCTTGTGACACTGGCTCTATCCTTGTCTAGGAACCAGTGGCCCAAAATTAGGAATGAGAGACTGCTTATAGCCCATTGAGTTGTTCATGGTGGTTACTAATTAACTCCTCTTCCCCCCAAAACACATAAAAAACATATTTGTATATTTGTAGTTGCCATTTGTTTCCTTTGAACTTGATACTTTGAACTTGATACTTTAAGGGGCATTCATTTAATTTTTTTTTTTTTTTCATACAGCAATGTTAACAGCATCTCCCTTCTCTCATACCCTTGTTCCCATTCAAGTGAAAGACTGAAATTTTTCTTCCACTCTATTAACATTGATTCTGTTTAGACAGTAAACTGGTCACAATAGTAATGATAGTATGAAATGAAAGACATGCAGTTTATTGGACTGGGTACCCTCAATTGTGACCCATACATATCTCCAGCTTATAGGCTGCTACAATAACAGTACATATAACCACCTCCCATTTCACTATAAAGACCACCACAAAACAAGGATGCAACATAGAATAATGCACCTGTTCAAATCAGTTAGGCCTACTATAAAATTTGAAAGTGTATGGTTCATATTTCTAGTAATTAATGACTTCATGGCTTCCTCTAATTACTTTCAGTACCATAAAAACTTAATATATAGATAAATTGCAAATTGTACTTGGATTATAAACAATGAAAAATTCTTCATTTTATTGGTAAAATAATAACTGTTATGCCTAATATTTATGACATTTTGATAAATTGGTGATTCTATTAATTTTAATTCACATTTGAATGGGAACAGGTTTATCCTAAAGATTTAATTTTGTTAAAAACTAACAAATAATAATTTAAGTTTCTTGGATCTAGAAATACAGTTAAACAATAAAGGAATATCCATTAACTTATTTGTTAAACATAATTCTTTTAACTTTGGACCAAGTTTTTCAGTCATTGGTCAGCTAACATACCAAAAAATAAACACAGAAATATAATTTCAATTTCTTAAAATTACTCAGATATGTAATAATGAAGCAAATACCATTACAGAGCCTAAAAAAATTATTTTCTACCTGTATTAATATCATCTGCCCTTTAGGTTTTTGTTTATATGATTTAAAAAAATCACTAAACTCTCTCAACTCTATTAAAGCTTACAACATTAGGTTATGTAAAATTACTATTAATACATGTTCTACATTATCCTAATCATCTCTCAGGGCTAAGACATTTCTTCTGAGTCACCCTGGAAAACTTATTAACTTCTTTGGCTTTCATCCAGTTATATATTCTAGTTTTGTAAGGTAAATTATTATGAGTTACTGTGTTTTTGTGGATTATGGCTAGGGTTCACTTTTGGAATGTTCCAGCTGTCAACTGCATCATTGACAGAAAAGCATGTATATTGCAATTATGGCTTGAATTCATTTTCTGAACGTACCAGCTGTTTTTTTATTTGAGGTTTAACGACCACTGTGAGCAACTCGATGGGATATAAGCAATTGCCCATCCGTAATTTAGGGTCACTGGTTCCAGGGAAGGGAGAGAGCCAATGCCGTAAGACAAACACAACATCCATGCCTCACCGGGATTCGAACCCGGACCCCTTTTGGACGAATGATAAGAGGCCATCGCCTTAGACCACTGCGCCACCGGGGCGGCACGTACCAGCTGTCAACTGCATTGCTGGAGCCCAGAGAGAATACTACCTGTATATTGCAATTGAGTGTAACAAATTGTTTACACCTTAGTGTTATGTATCTCCCTTTAAGTTAGGTGTTTAATGGTTTACTTGACTTGTGTTATGATATTGGCTTTCCCCTCACACACACACACACACACACACTTCAGGTAGGAGAGATGGTGCAAATATTACTAAATTTTTAAGAGACATTACTTTTTGAATTGATCCACATGAAACCTGATAATTGAGGGTGTGGCCAATAGTTGGGGATGTCTTTCCTTGAAGAGTGGCTCCCAGCTGCTGACCTATGAAGTAATTACCCATGTATTGTTTTTGGTGTCATGGTTTGTGGTCATGAAGTGATACGAGTATGTCTTGAATTAATTGTGGTTATATATATATATATATGCTCAACCGAGAAAACTAGCATGCTGGAATAACCTGGACGAGACAGGCTCAAGAGAAACAGATGTGAAAGAAACTTGGGTAAACTTTCCTTCATTCAGCAGTGGATTGGAAATGGTTGACAATGATGGTGATGGTTTTAAAACTAATGAATGTACAAAAGATTGCTTAGCCCCTAGCATTTGATCATACACATGATTTTGTGAAGAACAGAAGTGATTGAACATTGTCGTCCTATATGTTTTGTAAATATATTTTTTTAGCCATATAGTGATTAAACAGTAATGAAGTGAAAACTGTAACCCTGCCAGCCCTGATGAATTTCCAGCTAGCAGGTCAGGTGCCATGAAGTCCCTGCCTCACTCATAATTTATGCTGAAGAACATGTTCTCCATAAAGAAAAATCAAAATTTTTTTAATGAAGAAAATGAATCTGTGCAGTGATTGCAATGCCATTTTTTAGGTAGGTTTGAATTTTTGCCTTGGCATCTGAATCGGAACCATTTATTACATGTGTCACAGCCAGCCACGCTAAGTTTGCTGGTAACAACATTGCATTTCCATGCACTTTTCAGACTTTTAATTCTTTGACAAAGTACTGCCTAAGGTGCCTTGGAAAAGTATTTTGAATAACCTGAACATCAACATCCAATATGATTGCAGAGATACTTTCAGAGTCCAAAGGGACCTGATGTGCCTCTATCATCTTGTTTTGTTTTTAATTCCTTAAAACTTCTTCCCATAATATGATCAAGAATATTATATTCTTCCTGTGATGGAGCAAACTGAAGGTTCTATAGTGGAAACATCCACATAGCTAGCACATAGTTGTTCTTCTACATCAATTTCCTTTTCATTTACAAGGTGGTCTATATTCTCCATTGTTGCAGCTTCACTCTCGAATCCCGGTCAGGCATGGATGTTGGGTTTGTCTTACGGCACTGGCTCTCTCCCTTCCCTGGAACCAGTGACCCTAAATTAGGGACGGGCGACTGCTTATAGCCCATTTGAGTTGCTCACGGTGGTCGTTAAACCTCCAATCAAAAAAAAAAAAAAGACGATGAGGCTTATAGACTAAGCTTTGTGCCTCACAGCAACTAGTTGGCCATGCGGAAATAGCTAAAATATCTCCTGATCACTAAGACTGTTGAAGATGCACTACCAGCCACGGAGGAGAACCTCCTTGCGACCAGCACTTGAAGTCACAGTAGCAGCACAAAAGTCCATCAAAGGGGCACGCTCATGAGAAGGAAGGTTAGAAATGGAGCGTCCTCACAGAGAAACGTCTTGAGAGAGTAATAAATTTCTCCAAGGCCCAAACTTTACGTTTTACCACGGAATTGTCCCGAAAGTCCAACAAAGAATACATTTGGAGCAGAGACGGAAGTTGAGGAAGGAGGGGTTGTCACTCCAAAACAAACCCTCCGATATGCACTGTACGCAGGGCAGGAGAGGAGGAAGTGAGGAACAGTCTCAGGCCCGGAGCCACAGAAGCACATCAGGGAAGAACGTTTTCGAATCAGAAAGAGGTAGCTCTTTAAAGGTGCCGTGTCCGTGCGTAATTTTTGAATTATGATTGCTGAGGAACTTCGATAACAGTGTTCGCTAGGCCATCTGTGACGGAAGCTGATGACGGATATAGCTCTGCCCACCCGGACGAAAGCCAGGCTGAATCAGAAGCGGAGATGAGCATGTTGCCACTGTGCCGAGCAGTGTCAGAGGCTGTAACTGGGAAGGACAAGGCCAGGCCCTCAGCATGGCCCCGTCGGGCGGCAGCGTCAGCGGCCTCATTCGCTGGAAGACCAACATGAGCCGGGCACCAGACGAGCACAATGTCCTCGTAGAAAGAACGGAGGCGTTGAAGAGAATCATGCAGAAGAACGATAGTGTCTTGAGATTTGCGATTTAATGCCAACAAGGCCTGTAGAACAGAACGACTATCCGTAAGCAGCAAGAGGCCACCGCACGGGCCGGGAGCAAATTCAAGCGCTGATATTAGGGCCCACGCTTCAGCCGAGAACACTGAGGAAATAGTCGAGAAGGAGAACGAACGGCTGGATTTGTTCCGTGGAAAAAAATGCCCGATCGCCACCGAGGAGTTAATCTTCGAAGCGTCAGCAGCAATGATGTGGAGCGACGCTGAGAACTGGGCCAAGAACACCCCAAAGCAATGTCTGAGAAGCATCGGATGCAGATATCGTTGCTGGAAAGGGAGACCCGAGCAAATAATCGAGTAGCAGGGTGCAGACGAAACAGGAGGGTCGGCAGAGCCTGAAGAAGATCGCTGTTGACGAAAAACGGCTCCTGTCGGAAGCGACTGAGCACGATTCCAAGGGGAAAGCCATGGATCTCCAAGCGTAGAATGACAAGGCGTCCTCTTCCAGAAGAAGATGAGCGATAGGCGAACGCTGACCCATCGACAAGTGGTGGTACAAAAATCGGACTGTCAGGAGGGTGATTCGAGAACACACGTTAGCGATTCCACATTCGGCACGCAAGACCGCTACAAGCGTCGAACGAGGGAGCTGAATGGCTGCACGGAGTGCATGGTTGAGCAGAACTTCTAGAGCGTCGTAGAGATAGGTGGGGGAGGTGAACAGGACTGGAGCCGCATATTCCAGAATAGGCCGAATCACAGCAACGACAAAGGCAAGAGCCTTGGGAAGCCAAGACCCCACCGGCGATGACAAACAACTTTAACAGCAGACAAGGCTCGGAAGACTGACTTCTTGACGTGCGTGAGGTGTGAAGACCAGGTCAGGGAGGAGTTAAACCAGACCCCTAAAATCTTGATGGAGGACTGCCAAGTCACTGAGTCAGAGCCCAGCAGGAAAGGAGGGGCGGGCGACCGGCGCTTACGAGAAAAGTCAACCGCGAAGCTTTTAGAAGGAGAGAGACGTAAATCCCAGGAAGATGCCCACTGAACAATGAAATCCGAAGAGGATTGCATATAGCTAAGTGCCGTTGCCCGGTTGGGACTATAGGAAACAATAAAAATATCGTCTGCAAATAAGAACATATGCGCATTCAGATGACAGCAATCTACCACATCATCAATGTATAAGTTAAAAAGAATAGGTGAAATGGAGCTACCCTGAGGAACACCTCGACACTGCGGAAAGGAAGAAGACACCGTTCCCCGCCAACGAACGCGATATCTGCGCCGAGCAAGGTAGTCAGCCAGCCAACAGAGAAGACGACCACGAACACCCAGAGACGCCAATTTACCTAGGAGAGCAGAATGACAGACCGAATCATATGCCGCCTGAAGGTCCAAAGACACCAGAAAAACATAATTATGTCTAGCTCGAGCCACCAGAAGATGACGTTGGATCGACAGAAGGCACGCCGATGTGGAACGTCCTGGCAAAAATGCGAATTGCAGCTTGGTGATCCGTTGATGAGAGATAATGAAGTCTGTTAGGCGAGAGACCAGGACTTTCTCCAAGATCTTCGAAAAAACAGAAGTGAGAGTGATTATTCGGTACGATGATAAGTCGAGAGCAGGTTTGTTAGGCTTCTTTA
Organism: Macrothele yani; assembly: GCA_039090855.1. Lineage (NCBI taxonomy): Eukaryota > Metazoa > Arthropoda > Arachnida > Araneae > Macrothelidae > Macrothele > Macrothele yani. The sequence continues at coordinate 127,329,061 of CM076996.1, forward strand.
TTGGAATCACCCAGGACTCTTTCCAGCATGAAGGATGAACGCCGGCAGACCAAAAGAGGCTAAGGAGGTCAACCAGCCAAGCCGAATTACACCTCCATATACGTCTCACCAGTTCGTAAGTACATCCATCAGGGCCGGGTGCAGAGCGTCGGGGCGATCCATTAATAGCCCCGGCAACTTCACCGGCAGTAAGTAACGCATCCATCTCAAGAGAAGAGTCATCATGGTCAATAGAAAAGGAGTGCACCGAACAGCCAGAATCTGTGGAAAAGAGTTCACCAAACGCCGAAGCCTGCTCCGCCGGATCAGCAACAAGGAAATCGTCAATCCGAAGCAGCAGGTGATCCGGGCTCGAACCAACATGAGATTTCAGACGGCGCAAGAGGGAGAAAACGAAGCCTGGCCTCGAGGTGTCGTTGCATTGTGCCTTCCAGTAGGCACGTCTCTTAAGAATGAGGAGGTGGCGAAGATTCCGTTCTTCCTGCCGATATAATGACCAAGCGAAGAGGCAGCCGGATGACTTGGCATAGTGAAGGAGGCGGCGTTTCTTGCGAAGCTGCTGAGCACAATTAGAGTCCCACCAGGGAGACCAACGTCGACGCTGACCGCTGGGCCGACGAGAAGCGTGGAGAATCAGGGAAATGCGGTCCAGGATCAGAGCGGCACCGTCAGGAGTGGAAGGAAGTTCACCACGGATAATCTTCTGGATAGAAGGCCAAGCCACTGACCAAGCAACTGGTTGCAGACCCAGTGAAGGAGGGGAGGGGAGCCAAACATCCCTGCCTCCAATGTTGTTATGACAGGATGATGGGTGCTACCGTAGAGGTCACTATCCACAGACCAGGAGCAGTGCGGAACCAGCTGAGGAGAGCACATGGTGAGGTCCGAAACAGAACAACTTGACCACCTGCAAAAGGTAGAAGCCCCCGAGTTTAGGAGACAAAGATCCTGCGAGCAAAGCCAGTCAGTCCACAAACTCATTACCTCCCCGGCTTGGAGAAGCAGAACCCCAGCTAGGGTGATGAATATTGAAATCCCCAACCACCATACAACAATCAGTGAGCAGTTGTTCGATCCGTCCAAGCAAGAGCGCTGAGAGGGGAGGAGAGGGAATTATAAATTAATAATCCTGAGCGTGGTGTCGCCAGAGAAGATATCCGTCGCAAGAAGCTGCTCGTTCGAATCCGAGCTGAAGATGTCCACCAATCTGGAAGAGATATCCGACCTAATTGCAGTTAAGAGGCCACCCTCCCCTTCCCCCCGATCACTCCTATACACCGTACGGCCTGGGAGGGAAAAAGAGAGACCAGGAGATAGCCAGGATTCTTGGATAGTCAAAATCGTGGCTGTAGAAAAAATAGAACTGTCGGTGAAATAAGGTCTTTTGGAGCGAAGGGACTGCGCATTCCATTGGACCAGCGACCAACTATTCATGAAGAGAAAAGTGATCCGCTAGGCCAGATGCCGTCTTGAACCGCATGGAACAGAGGCCACAAAGAAACTTACCGTCGTCATGATGAGCTTTCAGGTGTGACAGCAAGGCTGGACGAGAAGAGATGGGCATGGCGCATGGAGGACACGAGAAGGTTCTGGAGTGAGAAAGTTTGACGGATTCCGCAGTAGACTCCACATACGGAACCACAGATTCTTCGCATGACAGGAATTCATCGGCGCTTAGGCCAGTGTCAGGAGGTTGCTCAGTAGACACTGAAGAAGCTGGGCACGCTGCAACTGTAGTAGGAGGATTCTGCAAAATTTCAGCCTGTGGCACCTGTGCAACGGATGATGTGGGGCCAGCATGTAGGGAAGGAGGTGAAAGAAGATTCGTCAAAGAGTCCAATCTACTGGTGAGTTTAGAGATAATGTCCAGAAGCTGAGGGAAAGCAGAGGAGCAAGCACACGGAGGTTGAGCCTGAGTCGCCGCCGCCGCCGCATATGAGGCCTGGTGGACTTGACCCACAGAGTCCCCAGTTTCTGGATAGCTCAGATGCTTCGAAGCCATAATATCTAGGATCTGCTTTTCTTGGAGGTAAATTGGGCAGTTCGTGTCAGACGCAGGAGGAGAGCCTTTGCATAATACGCACTGGAAGCTCGACGCCGAGCATACCGAAGAGTCGTGTCCTTCACCACAACGAGAACAGCGAGCGGCACTACGACAGGTTGACAGCAGATGTCCATAACGCTGACAATTTTTACACTGCCTAGGCGAATCCAAGAAGGGTCTGACCGCACATCTGGAATACCACAGATAAATAGTGTCACGGTTAGTAAAGCCCAGTTCTTCCACTAGGACCGAAGAAGTAGGGACCCTTAAGGAATTTACCGAACGTTGGAACCGAACAACACGAAGACAGTTCACACCACGGTCCAACAATTCTGAAGCAATTTCATCAACAGGGACTTCAGTGTCCACATCTCGAACTAAAAACTTCGTTGTCATAAGCTTAGTAAGAACCTGAGTTTTGACAGGTACCTGAAGAAAATTAAAAAGTTGACAAATTTCCAGCAAGCAAATGAGATTCGAGGAACGCACCAATAAGTCACCCGAACGTAAAAACTGAACGTCTGAAATCGAGTCATGCATTGAAATATTGTCCCCGAAGAACCTCTTCAACAACATGGGACGGACTCTGGGTAGCTTCCCAGAAGTCGCTGAAATAAGTATTTCACCACGAGTCACTCCGCTCGCAAATGCCCTACGCAGCAATTCCTGAGGAGACCATTGAATCGAACAAACAAAACCATTAACTGGAACTAGCAAACCACCCAGCTGAGGAAGCTCATCACCCGGGGAAGAACGCATTCTTTTAGCCGGAGTCGAGGAATCAGAGTCCCCCATCCCCGCCGGACCTACCGGCGGCAGCTAGGGCCCACCCCGAATCAACAGACCACAACAGACAAGAGCATGCAAAGACAAATATCCTACCTTGGATATGGGAAGAACCAACCGCCTGCAAAACTTTAGCAGGCAAAAAACGAAAATAGAAGTGGAAACAGCAAGCCGCTGTTTCAAAAATGCAACGAAACAAGGACGCTTTCGCCAACGACGACACACCCAAAAAACACAGTATTCTACGAGGTTCACCGATTAGAAACAAGAGAGCCAACTTCACACCAGCCAACCGTTGCCAAAATTCCAAGCCAAGGTCTTTAGATATATCTCATGGTATAAGGTTGGGCTCGCTACGATGTCAGCCTCTCATTGGCTGCTGAAATGACGTCGGCGTGGACGCTGGACGCATGGCAGCTTTGAGCGTCTTGTGGCGTGGGGTTACGGCATACGAAACGATCGTGATAATCACACTTATTATGATAATAACGAAATAAAACTGCGAAAAACTCCTCACACATAAATAAATCTCATAAATTCAAAGCTTTTATCTTCCTTGAAGCGCAACATTTCCAAATTTATTTGCATATATGTGAACTCACATTTTAAATATTTACTGAATAACGAAATTGGTAGCCAAGCCAATACAAATAAAACAGCTACAAGTATTAAGGTTAGACACTGATACTTAAATTAGTTCTGAAACTTACTTCATCAAAAAATGCCAACAAAGGCGGCAATACGTATCGCAGCTATATCAATCACTTTCGTACTAGGAACAACACGAAAACTATTCTGTCTCTCTCCCTACATTCACTCTTGAAAGATTTTTCAACACATTCCTTCATGTTGTGTATGTATATAACACATAAACAGGCTAAAAACAAATTTAAGCGCCAGAAAACCAAGATACAAAGAAAGCGTTAAGTGTTATTATATGCCTTTTTTTTTTCAAAATTATTATTTTCCTGTAATGTTTAATAAGCTTATTTTGCTCAAAGTTTAAGAATGTGGTTTTCACTTTAAACCTTTTCTACCAGCATATGTGCTAGCTGGTTGTTTTAGTAGTTAACAGGTTTAGCAGAATTTAATGTTCAAGGATTTTGTTAACTTACAAAATTTGTTTTTAGTGCACTTAAGCAGATGTATAATAATATAGCAGAAACCCACTTTCAAGTCTTTGTAGAAATGAGAGAGGTAGCATTTCTGTTAGACCCTAAAGAAGCTATAAGTGATTATTCTCAACATGTTTTACATTACAAATTTGTACATGTCTCCTTTTATGAACTCAAAATTTTATGGGTTACTGTTTTACTGTTTTTTAGTTTTTGCCTTCATCAAAGGGACAATATAGCTTTTAGGTTTTTTCTTTTTAAAATTATTTGCACACACACCATGAAGGAATGTTGAAAATTTTCCTGAAAGTGAAGATATAGAAGCTGTACGGAATACTTTTTTTTTTTGGTTGGAGGTTTAACGACCACCGTGAGCAACTCAATGGGCTATAAGCAGTCGCCCGTCCCTAATTTAGGGTCACTGGTTCCAGTAAAGGGAGAGAGCCAGTGCCGTAAGACAAACACAACATCCATGCCTCACCGGGATTCGAACCCGGACCCCTTACGGACGAACGATCAGAGGCCAGCGCCTTAGACCACTGCGCCACCGGGGCGGCACGGAATACTTAAAAAATGACATCTTGAAAAATATTCCTACCTATCTATCTATCAATATATATATATTCTATAAAGAAGATACCTAAGCAAAAAAATACATATATAATTTTGACTCACACCTAATACAACATAGAAAAGGTTATGTATCTACCTGTGTGAGTAAAAGGAGAAAAGATAAAAAATAAAATAAAACAACTGAATGTAGAAGGTGTCGAGAATACTGAGCCTTGGCTTTATCAAGGACCAGCAAAAACTCTGCATTTTCTCACTTCCACAAAGACCTAGTTGGAAATGGGTTTCTGCAAGGCCATAGATGCAAGTAACATTCCCACCTAAAATAGTTTAAAAAATATATATATAAGTCATGTCCTCCGTAGAGTAGCATGACCTAGCACTAGTTAACAATTTCGCTTGCATCCATTAACCTTCATGGCCCGACCCATGCTCTTCATCTGTTACTATTAAACAGAGAGAAGAAGATTAAAGAGAACTCAAGCTGTGAGAGTGACATAATAAATAGAAATGATTTTCAGCTATAACGAAATTCCAAGTTCGTTTGAGAGAGAATTTAAACCTGAAAAACATTGCAAAAGAAATCCAAATTTTACATTGCAATTAAAAAAGGAAATGTTAATTTATAACGAACAGATTTTTGAAAGAAAACTTGAGTCTAAAACCCCCTACTCTACAACTTATGACAGCACGAAAACGAGAATAAGTTAAAGACATTCAGTTGTTTTATTTTATTTTTTATCTTTTCTCCTTTTACTCACACAGGTAGATACATAACCTTTTCTATGTTGTATTAGGTGTGAGTCAAAATTATATATGTATTTTTTTGCTTAGGTATCTTCTTTATAGAATGTGAATTCTGAATTTTCAAAACTGCTGCGTTGCGCGTTTTGATTTTCAGGTTATTTTGCACCCTTCGTTTTAAATTCTAAAATTTTTTCCTTAGTCTTCAGTTTTGCTCTTAAGTCAATATATATATATATATATATATACGCGCCATGAAAGAATGAGGAATGGTGAAAATTAAAATGTTTCATCTTTTCAATTTTTCATTTTTTTATTAAATTTTACATCTTTTTTTTCTCTTATATATATATATATATATAACTCACCTTCGTTTTGCTGATGACGTAGTCATTTTTGCAAGTACCCCATCAGAGCTGCAGAGTATGATCCAGAAACTTGCTGACAAAAGTAAAGAAGTGGGATTAAAAAGGAACTTTCAGAAGACAAAAGTGATGTACAATGCTTTTACAAGAAAAGAAGATTTATCGGTAGATGGAGAAAAGCTGGAGATAACTGATACCTACGTTCATCTTGGACAGCAGATATCAAGTGAGGGTCACATTGATGAAGAAATTAATCAGCGTACAAAACTTGCCTGGAGTGCTTTTGGAAGAAACAGCATAATTTTCAAGAGCAATATACCATTATGTTTTAAAAGCAAAGTGTTTGATCAATGCATCCTTCCAGTGCTTACGTATGGTGCAGAGACGTGGACCTTAACTAAAAGAGACATACAAAGGCTGCTGACAACTCAAATAAGCATGGAGAGGTGCATGCTTGGTGTAACCAGAAGAAATAAGAAGAGAAACTCGTGGATCAGAAAAATGACAAGAGTGGAAGACATCATGATCAGAGTAAAATCCCTGAAATGGCAATGGGCTGGGCATATTGCCAGAAAGACAGTCCATCGATGGACAGCCGAAATTTTAGATTGGATTCCGAGGGACAGGAAGAGATACAGAAGAAGACCACATGGGAGATGGGTGGATGAAATTCGAAAGTATGCGGGAGTAACATGGAGGAGACTGGCACAAAACAGACCGTTGTGGAAGAAACTTGGGGAGACCTTCGTCCAGCAGTGGATTGATAATGGTTGAAAATGATTATGATATATATATATATGTACTCGTATATGTGTGTGGTGTGTGTATTTAATTTTTTTATATTAATGACTAGCAAATAAGTTGGTATATTCCTTATCACTAATACTGTGTTAATTTAATTCTACAACTTTTCCGCTCCAGATTTGATCTTTAAAACAATGTTCCCATGACAGATGTATTTAAGTAAAACTCTTCTTTTTCACATAAGCATATATAAAAGCCATCAGAAAAATTACAAATATTTGCATGCATTCATACAAACAATGAAAATTTGAAATAAATAAAAACTTAGCTTTCTGATGGCAGAATATTCCATGACACCATTCCTTTGATGCATTTTCCTACCAAAAAAAAAAGGGGGAATAGAAGGTGGTACCTGAATACCTGCAGTGTCTTGTAGTGTAATATCCCAAATCCCCCCCCCTCCAATATTCCTCTTCTTTTGAGATAGATAAATAAGGGTTTCCAATTCACGCTTCCGAATTCTACGGACATGACATCTAAGTGCAGTTGGAGTTGCAGTCTCAGATCCTAAATTGTCAATATTGGTTCTCGTACTTACCTTATTAATACTAGTATTATTATTGCTTGTAGGAATGTTTACTGTACGTACAACATCAGGTTTCAACACTTTTCTGCTAGTCACCCGAAGTAACTCTGTCTTTAAGTCACGCTCGTAACATGTGTGAAATGATAGGAACACACTCTTGCATTAGAAACTTTGAAGGAATCCTGACAATTTTTGAAGTGATTAATCCTTGGGAAATACATGGTGCATAATGTCGGCGTTCTTGATAAAATAAAATGTCACAATGATTTGAATGTTTACGCTCCATTCGTCCTGATGATGCCGAGCCAATAGCTCTGCAAAACTATAGTCGATATTTTTTTTGGAGGTTTAACGACCACCGTGAGCAACTCAATGGGCTATAAGCAGTCGCCCGTCCCTAATTTAGGGTCATTGGTTCCAGGGAAGGGAAAGAGCCAGTGCCGTAAGACAAACACAACATCCATGCCTCACCGGGATTCGAACCCGGACCCCTTTCGGACGAATGATCAGAGGCCATCGCTTAGACCACTACGCCACCGGGGCGGCATACAGTCGATATATAATAAGCTTTGATTGTGGTAAACGTTGGTATTTTTATTTTATCTCAAAACCGCAAGTTTTGTAGTCATAAATTATATATAATTTTCGGTGTCAACTGGACCTTAGACTATAGTTTGGTGTGTAAGTATATTAAGATATCCTACAACGGGAGACGGCAATATAACATCTTGCTTCGCTTTCATTTTTGGACTATTTTAATAATGATATAGACTTTTCAGGAACATAAAATTTAGTTCCTAATCTTGATTATGACGAACTCAATCTATGTCAGTATTCTTGGTTTTCCTATTGCACGTACTAAAACAGGCCACAGCACAACCCGGCATTATTGCGTTTCTTACGAAATACTCAAACAATGAATCTCAGTGGTAAATAAGTATCAAAATAAACACAACATAAACATCAAACTAGAGATACAAACTTCAAACAATTGCACATCAATTACGTTCATAGCGGAAACTCCATCACACCAATTGTATACAAACAGTGATGCCGGAAGCCGAAAGACTGGGCGTCCACGCCTACGTCATGCGCCGCTTCAAATTAACCGCGTCGGATACTGCGCAGCTCAAGCGGGACCCTCCTGCTTCCGATGCCTGATAGAAAGAAAGACAGAAGGGGGGGGGGAAGGATTGTTTTTGTAGAGTTTCAGACTGAACTGTTTGTCAAATCTCTCGGTAGATGGCAGCAGCGCGGCGGACAGAGTGGAGAGGAGACAGTAGCAAGATGGAACACGAATGATGTCGTCGTTGAACATATGTCTTAGAATAATAGAATTATGTGTTTGTGGTCGTGTTTGTGATTAAATAGTTAGCTACAAGAAATGGTGTTGTTGTTTCCTGTGTGCACCACTGGATTATTTCTTAGAACGTTAATTTAAGCAGGATTACAAGCTGGATTACCTGTTCCTCAAACAGATGCCAAGGTAAGTGATCTTATCGTAAGCGGACAGCTTCTTGCTGTGACGAAGAAAACAAGATAGAAGATCGATTCCGCGAGCCTTTTGCAAGGAGGTTAGAAGTAAGAGGAGTTGGCAACAGCCCCTCTCCCTGTGCTTCTGGCGTGACGCCACTTTTTATCAGCTGACTACACTAATGCGCCCAACCTAAGAATCTCCTGTATATCTCTATGGCAAAATCGCGATTTTGAACGGGTTTTTCGGACACTTACTCTACCCATACAGGCATGAAAAAAATTTGGGCTGAAATATTCATTACCATAATGAAAAATTTCCAGAAAAAACAGGAAAATATGTGTTGGTATTTATTTAAAAATTTAAACAAAATAATGATTTTTTGAGCGGAATTGCATAGTGCGCATGGTGACTTACTGCCCATGTGCAAGTATCCATGCATACTGCCCATGTGCAAGTACCATGTTTAAAATATAACCAAAAGCGTAATGTTAAGAAATAAGAAGTCCGAAATATTCCTGCTTTCCATCCTTGGTTTGCATGCGCTAAGCAAAACTTCTTAAGCCACAGGAAGTGACGTCACGTTCCCGAACTCCCGCAGCGCAAACTCCCACCACCTCAGAGAGAGGACAGAAACAGCTGATATGTTTTGGTTTCACTCAAAACGGGTCCCTTCACCTCTTCTTCTTCTAACCTCCTTGGTTGTGGGCCTATTGTTTACCCTAATCCAGAGGAATACATATCATTTACGATTTCATCAGTGCTAAATCTGTGTTTATCACAAGCATTTTTTATTAATTACATTGTGTATATAGTTATGTGCTATTGAAATTCCAGAAACGCTGAAGTTTCTCTACAGGAGTTAAAGCACATCAACTTTTTTTAATTTAAGGAACTAAAGCTTGTAATGCAGCAGTGTGTCGGGCTAGGATCAGTTCAATTCTTACGCTTTTGATATTGGACAAATTATTCGACACGTAAAGAACGTGTATCAACTTTTGAAGCCCCAGTAGATGAAAGGCGATCACTAATTTGTCCTTTGATATCAACAGAACTCTGGCAGTGTAAGCTGTTTACGTTATACATGCGCGCCGCCATTTTAAAATGTATAAACGGCGGCCCGCATAAAACCATAGCAATCGCGCATGGATAAACATTTCGGTTTTTTTTTCTAACAAAAAAAAGCTATTTTCCGATGGAAAAACTATCGACCGCTGCTTTAGACTTACTGTTCTACGTGTCAAAAATGAAATTATCCTACATAAAGGAGTAGAAACATGAAATGCACTGCATGCCTTACTAATCAGTGGGCGTAATGTGTTGCTTTTCAAATCAATCAGGAATGCACAGTATTGAAGAAAAAAGACTTCTTACCTGCCATTCAATTTTTTATCAACGGTTCTTGGGTGCCGTGTGTTGAGGTCGATATATCCAAAGGAAATAAGAAAGAACGCAGCAATTGAAATGATTGACAAGAGCTTCAAATGAACATCTAACATACACATGTATGCCGCCCCGGTGGCGCAGTGGTCTAAGCGATGGCCTCTGATCATTCGTCCGAAGGAGTCCGGGTTCGAATCCCGGTGAGGCATGGATGTTGTGTTTGTCTTACGGCACTGGCTCTCTCCCTCCCTGGAACCAGTTACCCTAAATTAGGGACGGGCGACTGCTTATAGCCCATTGAGTTGCTCACGGTGGTCGTTAAACCTCCAATAAAAAAAATACACATGTATATTTTACACTACACAGATGATCGAACGCACACATACTAAAAAAGACAGCCGCCCCGGTGGCGCAGTGGTCTAAGGTGCTGGCCTCTGATCGTTCGTCCGTGAGGGGTCCGGGTTCGAATCCTGGTCAGGCATGGATGTTGTGTTTGTCTTACGGCACTGGCTCTCTCCCTTCCCTGGAACCAGTGACCCTAAATTAGGGACGGGCGACTGCTTATAGCCCATTGAGTTGCTCACGGTGGTCATTAAACCTCCAATAAAAAAAATACACATGTATATTTTACACTACACAGATGATCGAACGCACACATACTAAAAAAGACAGCCGCCCCGGTGGCGCAGTGGTCTAAGGTGCTGGCCTCTGATCGTTCGTCCGTGAGGGGTCCGGGTTCGAATCCTGGTCAGGCATGGATGTTGTGTTTGTCTTACGGCACTGGCTCTCTCCCTTCCCTGGAACCAGTGACCCTAAATTAGGGACGGGCGACTGCTTATAGCCCATTGAGTTGCTCACGGTGGTCGTTAAACCTCCAATTAAAAAAAAAAAAAGACAAGCGTCATAAAACACGCCGGCGGTATTTTTCCTGTTTAGTTCCATCTTGTTCAAAACACACGAGTTCTCCTTTCCGAGTTCAAATCACAGGATTTTTTCTCCTCTCGCTTCCCTCGGAGGGACAGCGCCCTCTATCAGAGACAGTTTTTACAGCTGCTCGGATTTTATTTATTTTTCTCTTCGTAAGTTGCTGCTCTTCCGACATCCTCCCACCTTTGAGCTTCGGGATAAAGTCACGAAACTCATGCACATTAAACGTTATAAGTTCATTCGCCACACTGGCTTTAAGATCCGTCCATAACGGGATCGCACGTCTTCACCACCCGTCGCTCCTTCTTGCTTTTCTGACACGCCGCCCCGGTGGCGCAGTGGTCTAAGGCGCTGACCTCTGATCATTCGTCCGTAAGGGGTCCGGGTTCGAATCCCGGTGAGGCATGGATGTTGTGTTTGTCTTACGGCACTGGCTCTCTCCCTTCCCTGGAACCAGTGACCCTAAATTAGGGACGGGCGACTGCTTATAGCCCATTTGAGTTGCTCACGGTGGTCGTTAAACCTCCAATCAAAAAAAAAAATTCTGACACATTATTTTATGACTTGCCGTATCGTCTTTCTATACTTTTTTACCCAATAACGTTCACGCAGAGTTAAGATTAGGACCTGCAGACCAGCATGGCCTAGTACATGTTTTTCCGAAATTAATTTTTTCACTATGTGATGTTTAGAAGGCAGTGCTACTGGATGACGAAATGCCTTCGAGTCCTTTCTCATGGTGATTCTCGTATTGACTCGAACCAGCCCTTCTACGTCGATAAAGGTTTTAAGAGAAGTTTCTCTATTTTCGCCAAAACTCTGTCTTTGGACTTCTTTCAACATTACCATTTCGGCCTTTTCGACTTGCTCTGCACTTAACTCACCGAAACAACATTTTTCAGTTCGTCTGGCCTTTGCATTCCTGTAAAAACGAAAAATCCACGCCACGACTCTGATTAATCTGCTATACGAGGAGATCTTCGTAGAATATTCAAAAACCTTCTCAATTTCTGTGTTAGTAGCAGACACAATAGTTTTTCGCCTTTCTGAATTCACAACCTCCAAGTTTGGAAGCGCTTCTGAGGCTGGCCATTCATCACACGGTAATCTTAGCCACTCCGGACTTTCCCACCAACGAGAATTTTTCAACTCTTTCACTGTACATCCTCTCGAAGGGAGATCCGCAGGATTCATAGACCCAGCAATGTGCCTCCAGTCTTCTGGGTCTGTTAGCCGCCGAATTTCCTGAACACGATTGTAAACGAAGGTTGCCCAATTTTCATTTCTTTTTATCCACTATAACACATTCACAGAATCAGACCAATAGTACGTAGGCAGGTTCTCCAGCCCAAAGTCTGATTTCGTTGTTTTTGCTAACCTAGCTCCAATAGTGCAGGCCAAGAGTTCCATCCTGGGTATGGAAAGTAATTTCAAAGGGGCGACTCTACAACGTGCATGTATTAGCTGACACGTCGTGGACCGATCATTTTGACATCGGACAAAAATACAAGTAGCAAATGCTATCTTGCTTGCATCACAGAACACATGAAGAGATACCTCCGAATGGGCTGAAGCATCTTTTAGTATGCATCGTGGAATCAACACACCACTCAAGCCTTCCAATTGCGTCTTCCAACGTTCAAATTTTCTAGATATAGTTGGAGGTAGCTCAGAGTCCCAAGTGATCCCGTTCTTCCAACATTCTTGCAGCAAAACCTTAGGCCCCAGTGTGACCGGGCACGTGAATCCAATGGGGTCGAATACTCGATGGACGACGGAGAGGATCTCTCGTCTTGTCAATGGGGACTTTTCACCGCTAGAGAGCCCCTTCATGCCAATAGACCACTCATCTGAACTCAGTGTCCAACTTAATCCCAGCACTGGGACTTTCCTTGCATCTCCATCTTCATCCTCCACTTCTGTATACGCAGGAGCATGCTCCCACCCTTGCAAATCGAACTTGGCTGCACTGAGGATACTTCGTGACTCAAAAATGAACTTTTCAAGCTCCTCTCGGCTATTCAAACTAGAAACACAAGTGTCAACATAAAACGACCTCAGGAGCTTTTCGCCGTATCCTGCAGATGATCCGGCGTGTTCTTCAGGTGAAATTCCATTGTTGCTCCCAGCAGGAAAGGGCTTGAAGAATTCCGATAACAAATCTTCGGTGCTCGAAGGTTTTAAGATTTTCTTCCTTACCGTTCTCCCACCACAGGAACCACAAAAATGGTTTATCATGCTCCTGAAGTCCAATCTGTAAGAAAGCTTTCTTTATGTCGGCAGTTACTTCAATTTTTCACATCCGAAATCTGTTTATAATCGAGGGTATAAGTTCTACAACATTCGGTCCCTTTTCCAGACAATCGTTAATGGAAGTAGAATTCTTCCCTCTGGCCGAGCCATCAAAGACAGGTCTCACTTTGGTCTTTGAGTTCTCCTTGAAAACAGGATGATGTGGTAAAAATGCTCAGTTTTCACATTCTCCTCAGGAGATTTAACTTCTTCTATAATACCCTCCTTCAGCCACTCCCGGAAAACATCTTCATAAGCATGTAACTTCTCTGTCCGTTCTAAGGATTTAACACAGCCCTTCAATCTTTTAACTGCTATCTTCCTGCAGTCCGACAGAGGAGGGTGATCTTGAATCCATGGCAAACAAACCATATATCTTCCTTCCTCGTCTCTTGAAACATTACGAATAAAATGATCTTTCGCAGGGTCTTCGAGCTCCTTTCTCGTGATCTATTCACCTGGATCGAGAATCCCCAAAGTATCAAGTCTCCACAAATCAGAAATGTTTAATTCGCCAACGTGAAGAGAGAGATAAGGACATTAGGTTTACTGACTTCCTTTTCTTCTGTTTTTCCCATAAACGTCCATCCCAGACGTGTTTACTGCCACCAATCCATTGGAAAGGTGCTCAATTTCACCTGTAAATAACTTCCCTGCGAAGTCACTCCTATCAGAAAATGAATTTCTTTTGGATCTTTCTCAAACAGACAGTCATGTTCATTTATGGAAATATCGCTAATGAAAATTCCACGATTTGTCAGTTCTTTTATGTATTTAGAGTCCTCTAACTTCGGTATTTTTTTTTTTTTGATTGGAGGTTTAACGACCACCGTGAGCAACTCAATGGGCTATAAGCAGTTGCCCGTCCCTAATTTTAGGGTCACTGGTTCCAGGGAAGGGAGAGAGCCAGTGCCGTAAGACAAACACAACATCCATGCCTGACCGGGATTCGAACCCGGACCCCTTACGGACGAATGATCAGAGGCCAACGCCTTAGACCACTGCGCCACCGGGGCGGCAACTTCGGTATGAAAGCACAGATTCTTTTTTGATCCATCACCTCTAATTCGCAAATATAATCGCCGTCCATATTGCTTAATTTAATCGAATATCTTTTGTGCTTTTCACTTTTTTCTATTTCTCCAAAAAGTCCATGAACGACTTTTTCTTCTCCTTTGCATTTCAACTGTAGTGTTTTAGCGACAAATTCACTTACATATGATCTCGAGCTACCTGTATCAATAATCCCTCGTACATAACGACTGATATCATTCTCCTTAATACAAACTATTAAAGTATGTAAATACACCTTGGAACAGGAATTGTTAGTCAAAACACTGGCTTCCAGAGCTCTATCATTTTCTTTATTATTTTCTGGTTTATTATCTTTCTCTTCGTGTTTATGAAAACACATAATAGATAGATGTCTATTACCACAGTGTGAGCAGATAATTTTTACCTTACAAGAACGTGAAACGTGTCCTGGTTTGAGACACCTAAAACAGCATCCCCTTTTTAACAGAATAAATTTTCTTTCCTCCAGAGACAGATTTCGAGTTTCTTTGCACTCAGAGTTTGTGTGCGGCTTATCACAAAAAACACAAACGAGTTTTTTCTTTTCTTTCAGTTCAGTGATGAATAGCCAAGGAGGTTAGAAGAAGAGGAGGTGAAGGGACCTGTTTTGAGTGAAGCCAAAACATATCAGCTGTTTCTGTCCTCTCTCTGAGGTGGTGGGAGTTTGCGCTGCGGGAGTTCGGGAACGTGACGTCACTTCCTGTGGCTTAAGCAGTTTTGCTTAGCGCATGCAAACCAAGGATGGAAAGAAGGAATATTTCGGGCTTCTTATTTTTTAACATTAGGCTTTTGGTTATATTTTAAACATGGTTACTTGCACATGGGCAGTATGCATGGTTACTTGCACATGAGCAGTAAGTAACCATGCGCACTATGCAATTCCGCTCAAAAAATTATTATTTTGTTCAATTTTTTTAAAGAAATACCAACACAAATTTTCCTGTTTTTTCTGGATTTTTTTAATTATGGGAATGAATATTTCAGCCTCAATTTTTTTCATGCCTGTAAGGGAAAAACCCGTTCAAAATCGCGATTTCCCAATAGAGATATACAGGAGATTCTTAGGTTGGGCGCATTAGCGTAGTCAGCTGATGGAAAGTGGCGTCACGCCAGAAGCACAGGAAGAAGGGCTGTTGCCAGCTCCTCTTACTTCTAACCTCCTTGTGAATAGCTCAGCTGCTGTCGGTGTCTTTCCCTTTTCTTTCGAGTCACGTGAGAACTTCCGGCCACAGTCACCTGACCGAGGAGCAAAGGTGGCTGGAAAACTGTTGTGCCAGTCTATGGTGACCGAAACAGTAGCAGAAGTACGCTCCCTAGAGGTCAGTTCCTTCCAAAGAGGTTATGTTACTGGAGACACCATTGGCTCTGCCGCCATATATCACAGCTAATCTGTGGTGTGACGTCACAAGCAGGCAAATACCGAACTAAATTATACCGTTGATGAAACAGTAAGCTTGTGTATCATTGATGAAGATTATTGAATTACTAATTTTATCTGTTTATACGCTTAGAAGCTTTTTGTTCCATTGGTTTCAAAGCAGCTTCTTTACTGCGGCTGCGTCGTGCCTGCTCATGACGTCATGTGCAGCACGGACGGTGACTTATGGCGGTCAATGCTGCGTGGATAGGAGTGGTGTCTTCAGTAATATAACCTACTTGGTTCCTTCCTCAAAAATTCAATCACATCTTTGATGTCATAACTGGCTTTGGTACTTTGTTTGTTGAATTCTAAGATCAGCGGGGAGCAGTTTCAACAGCATAGGACACATAAGATTTCCATACGTGTCTGACAACACTCCCAGCGACTCTAAACTTCTTATTTGCGTTTGAACCTTATCAAACAACTTTCGAAATGTTCCAATATCACTGGAATTTCTGAGAGGGGGAAGATCAAGCAAGTTACTCATATGTGCATTTATTAACAAATCTTTTTTCCCAAATCGCTCTTCTAACATGTTTACCGCAATGTCGTAATTTTCCGGCGTGATAGCAAATCCTTGTACAGCGTTTACAGCCGTACCACCTAAGTGAGCTTTAAGATAATTAAATTTATCTACTTTGTTCAAAGAATCATTCTTATGAATTGCCGATTCAAAAGAATTCCAAAATTTAAGCCATTGACTCACATCCCCGTAAAACTTGGAAATAGATAGCTTCGTCAATTTTATAGTCACAGAGTCCCGCACTCATTCTATTTTCGATTCATGTAGCTCGGCGCTCTGACCAAAAGACACGCCGTTATTCAAAATATTTTGATTTAATATATGAACTCGTTTGGACGCTCTATATCTCCATGTAGTTATTTTCTCACGATATTCTTCAGTACTTTCTAACTCAGACTGCAAGTCCCCTGGGTCTAAAACATTTTCCAGCTAGGAATCAATTAATTTTAGTTCTGTTGATTTTTCATTAAGATGTTCTAAAAGTTCTTCAAGATTATCTACATCCACATCAGTTAGTTTAAGTTCCGCTTCCAATCTCTTAATAATTTTGGTAACGGAAGTTCTCATCACGCCGCGTTTCTGTCTCAATCTAGCTCTAATTTCTTCGGCCATCTTTTCTTTCGAAACAATATATCAGAATGTCAACAAACGGAAGAATTCTTTCGGTTACAAATTCTGTGCTATATGTTCAAAATACCTCAACTCAAAGTTCCTGCAGGGATGCGTAGTGTCATAATGTCCAAAAGCTTTTTCGTTAAAGTGGACAGAACATCTTGGAGAGTGCACATCGGAAATGGAAATCACCGCGTTTCATTTTACACAGCCATTCCCTCAATAATTTCGTCTTTTTCAGCGGAAAATTAAAGAATGTTTTTCTTTCGTCTACACAATTTAGGCTGCAGGATTTATTAGCACAACCATACGAAGAGCAAAAGTTATACATGTCGGTAATAAATTTGCGAAAATCGCGTTTTTCCTGAACCCTTGCAACGTAACGCCATGTTAAGCAATGGGAAAACGCATGTAAACAAACCCTTGTTGGTCCTCGGCCACGGAAAGGCTTTCCCATGATGCAATGCGAGGTGAATAAGGTCTATCAGCTCCCAAACCAACAGCATCTTGAACATCAACGACTAGGACTCACATAGCCAGGCTCATGTTGGTCTTCCAGCGAATGAGGCCGCTGACGCTGCCGCCCGACGGGGCCATGCTGAGGGCCTGGCCTTGTTCCCCCCAGTTACAGCCTCTGACGCTGCTCGGCACAGTGGTAACATGCTCATCTCCGCTTCTGATTCAGCCTGGCTTTCGTCCGGGTGGGCAGAGCTATATCCGTCATCAGCTTCCGTCACAGATGGCCTAGCGAACACTGTTAGCGAAGTTCCTCAGCAATCATAATTCAAAAATTACGCACGGACACGGCACCTTTAAAGAGCTACCTCTTTCTGATTCGAAAACGTTCTTCCCTGATGTGCTTCTGTGGCTCCGGGCCTGAGACTGTTCCTCACTTCCTCCTCTCCTGCCCTGCGTACAGTGCATATCGGAGGGTTTGTTTTGGAGTGACAACCCCTCATTCCTCAACCTCCGTCTCTGCTCAAATGTATTCTTTGTTGGACTTTCGGGACGCTTCCGTGGCAAAACACAAAATTCGGGCCTTGGAGAAATTTATTACTCTCTCAAGACGTTTCTCTGTGAGGACGCCCCATTTCTAACCTTCCTTCTCATGAGCGTGTCCCTTTGATGGACTTTTGTGCTGCTACTGTGACTTCCCGTGCTGGTCGCATGGACTTTTGTGCTGCTACTGTGACTTCCCGTGCTGGTCCGTGGCTGGTCGTGCATCTTCAAGAGTCTTAGTATAGCGTCTAAAAGGGTAAGTGTGCCGTGCGAACTCAAAATCTGCGTTCGAAATATGTCCCACGCCGCATCGCGGCGCTGCAGACGGCGTCTGTGTCAAAGATTGTGTGTACTGTTGTGCAATGTGAACCAAACAACAGGGGTACGATTTTCTTAAGTGTGTGATTATGGAAACACATTTTATGGTTCAGTGAAATGTCTAAGTCTGGCGCAGAGTGCAGCGTCGGCAAATGTAATTGAAAGTATAATTATGCGTGATTTAAATTGATATGCTACCTCCTCGAAGAATGCCTACCAAAACGCTGACAAATGGCTTGTATGTGCCAAGCAAAGAAGTGCTGTTTGGAAAATTTAAATGTATATCACTTAGTAGCGGCTAGTGGTAAGCTGAGTCGAGGCTGACGAAAAAGACAGGCTACGGTGCGAAATAGTCACGTGCACAACTTAGTGCTGTCGCCAAGTCAATCGGTTGAACAGCCATTGCGTTTCATTGTTGGTTCACATTTGTTTGTATTGAGTGAGTGTTCCGTTTATTGCCATTTGGATACACGTATAGTTTTGTAAGGTAGGTATTATTATATTTCTAAGGTAAGGTTAATTCTTAGTAAACGTTTTATTTAGTTTTAGTAATAATTATAGGTTTAATGAGTAGATCTTAGTTTCACACGTGTTGAAATCTGTTCATGTCTCGTGAATAGTGAAGTATAAAGAAGTGAGTTATTCTGTAGTGTTGAATTCTTATTTCAAATAGAATAATTAATATATTTTGCCAATGCCGATTCACATAGAGCTTGAATATTACCAGAAATCAGGGCAACTTTTCAGGAAATTAGCCTTCGTAATTTGTATAACATTTGCATCTCCAACAATCGTTAGCCCTTTCTTTACGAAATTAATGCTTGAACTGTTGTTGCATTGTAATGTGTCTCTGAATTAAAGAGTACATTTTTTAATTTCGTAACTTAATGCAACTGTGATATAGCATTTGTCTGATTGAATTTACTAAAGCTGTCTGAACAGTGTGGACAGATTATGTTGAAAAACTTGCATGATCAACTTTATTCTAACTGTACAAAACATAGGGAATTACTTTCGATTAAAAATTTCATATCTAGTTCTTCACTTGTATTAAAAGGTGTAATTCTTTTTACAGGATTTGCCATGCCACAGTGTTGCAGTGTTAGTGGCTGCTAGTCAAATTATAGAAGTCAAAAGGAGACTTACAACTTTTGCCATACCAATTGTCTTATACAAAATCTGCTGCATGCATTTAAACAAAGTTCTGATTTTAGATTTCCTTGTTCATTTTCCGTGGAATGTTTGTGTATGAGTAGCTTGAAAACTAAATAGGAAAACATAACTCTCTTCAGCTGGAAAATACTCTTGAACAACTTAGTGAAAGCCAAACATGACAACTGAAATTATTTGAAATCACGTGAAAGGAAAATTAAGAAGTTGAAAGTCTGAACGCTTAGTTTTGTGTGTGCCTCTCCTTAGTGCATAGTGTGCACAGAGTAAGTCCTGAGATAGGAAAAAGAGTTCAAACTTATCAAATATTTTATATGCAAAAGTGTATAGCCAGGTTGGTTAAAGTATTGAAATGTATTTTTCTTCTGTAATAAATGAAGATAACATTTCTGAAAAGTTATCTTTGAAACTGAAAAGTAAAGATCCGTCATATTTGGTTTAATTTTATTTGAAACTTGTATACCAGGAAGCAGTAATTCAGTTAGCGTCTCGTAACATTTCCCATCTTTTTTCTGCTTCATCACATATTATTCTCATAGTGATGCTGAGTGGTGGTGACTGAAGATTTGTATTTCATTTTTGGTGGTGTCTTTTTTATTTTTTTTTTCAAATTGGAACGAATACTGTTTGTGCAGCGGTTGCCTGTCTTGCACAATGTGCCTG
Organism: Macrothele yani; assembly: GCA_039090855.1. Classification (NCBI taxonomy): domain Eukaryota; kingdom Metazoa; phylum Arthropoda; class Arachnida; order Araneae; family Macrothelidae; genus Macrothele; species Macrothele yani. The sequence continues at coordinate 127,348,870 of CM076996.1, forward strand.
TGATATACCTTTTTTATATTCTCCTATCCCAAGATATGAATCTTTATTTGCCAAGCCGTTTCACAGCAAAATGGGCCAGAGGTCCTCATTTTAATAGCAGTTTTGATTTCATCAGTCCAAATTCATTTAAAAATCTGTGGACTATTTTCTTTCCGTGGAAGATGATGCTGTACTCCGTCTCCTTCGCGTCATGGGGTCTGGCTAGTCCCTCAACGACACCATACCCGTACGAGTTCCATGTCACTTATTTCCAGATCAATAAATGTTAGCAGTAATATTGTAGCATTTTTGTTTACGTTTCAATACTGTACTAAAAAATTTCACGAAATTTTTCTTATTTTTCATACTTACCACTATGACTTCATTGCCATAAAATTTTTGATAAAAACACCTGTGAGAAATTAACTGAAGTGTTACTGTGTGTGTGTGTGTCAGAGCTGAGTTCGGGCTGAATTTCAAGATCCCGAGCCTGAAGTATGTCAGCTCGAACGAGGCCCGAAAACTATGATTAACCTGTTAAGCATTGAAAAAAGTCTTCCAGACTTCCACTCTTTCCTACCCATGCAATTAACTGATGTCTTTCTCAACTGCGGAGTGGAGAAGGGATGTCTATCTATTTCTATAGTTACCTTTAACCATTCATTTATACCCGAAATGTTTTTTTTTGGGGGGGGGGGGGGACATCTGGAGGCACAACAAACTACGTCGTATGTTGCTCAATAGAATTAGCAGGGAGCTGCCCCTTTGAGGTAGGGAGCAAAATTCCGTCAGCTTGCTATCTACTATCTATGCTTCTTAAAACTTATCCTTGGCAGAAATCCCGTAATTCATGGCCTATGGTATTTTGTTATCCAAGCCTGGAATGGATAGCCCTGCAGAATTCCTACTCCCCATTTGACCCAGTTGCTGAAGAATTCTCTTTCACAACTAGAAAGTGTAAAAAAAAGCCTCGTGTGCTAAATCATATAGAATCACATTAAAAGAAAAAGGAAGAAAATTTTTTCCCTCTCTTCAAGCCCGAACTCCAGTAAGTATTACACAGCCAGCGCCCGGTTTGGGCTCGGCCCGTCTCAGCACTGGTGTGTGTGTGTGTGTGTGTGTACTAGTGCTTAGCTTGGCATTTATAGTAGGTATATTGAAAGTAAAAATTTAATTTTACTATAATGAGCAAATTTGGCTTCTAGTAAAGAATGTTAGTAAAATGTATAAATTCCCTAGTGTTATGAAAAACTACTAACCAATTCTGCTTAATTCCTTTAGAAATGTGTGGGAAATATTTATTTATACTGTTAAAATGTTGTCTAATCTAAAAAGTGATATCAAATATGTTTTATAAAAAAGTAGATCACAGTTAGGTATGAACATTACAAGAGTAGATTTTAGGTAAAGAAAATAATTGACATAACTCATACATAAAATATTCAGATGGTAACACACACTGGAGGATCTAAAGCTGAGATAATTTTGATGTAACTTGTGATGATTCAAACTATTTGAAACAGATGTCTTAATTTCTGCCATTGGTTAGCAAGAATTCTTTTTTTATTTTGTTGTGTGTATCTATAACTTTGTTGCAGATGCTATCACATAAAGGAAGTTTGGGTAACAATCTGAAGCTGAATACTGTTTAGCTTGTGATGACTTCCTTCTTTCAAACTATTTGAAACAGACATTTGAGGTACATTTATGTAAAAGAATGGACCCATTTGTTTATTTTTAATAGTATTTTTTACTTTGTTCCGCTTGAAGATACAAGACAAATTCATAGTCAATAGGTAAGTTGATACTTTATCCAAATGTAGTATTTATGCTAATTTTTAAAACAAACTAAAAAATTAATTTCTGAATTGTAGCAAAGTGCTTTAATAATATGAGGGTGGATCAAAAAGTTAGTTACACTGTTGAATAAAAAAATCAAAAGATATACTCAGGGGATGTATGTTGGTTTACATCATTAATTCATTTTTCGACATAGTCGCCTAAGGACTGTAAACATTTATCAGAACGTGCGATTAACTTTCCCATACCTGTACAAGAAAAGTCCAGTTTGGTGCAACTAGTTAAGGACCGCACTTTTCACAGCCTCATCCGTTGGGAATCACTGTCCACTAAGCTCCTGTTTCATTTTACCGAACAAATGGTAGCCGCATGGGGATAAGTTGGGGCTGTAAGGTGGATGCTGCCACACCTCCGACTTGAATTAATGCAGCAATTCCCTTAGTTTTCCGTGCTGTGTAATGTTCTTGGACATCAGTGTGACACCTTCGCTCAACTTACCCCGGCATCTGTCCTTAATTGAATTTCGCAAATTTAATGGTGTTTGGCAATATGAGTCACTTGATGGTCGTCTCTTTTGACAGAAATTCTGTGTAAACAACAGATTCACAGTCATCATGACCACTCCCGCAGACAGAGACAGTTGGACTTTTCACGTCTTCCTTGTTGGGGAGGTGACATGTTTCCATTCCATGGACGATCGTTTGATTTCAGTTACGTAACAGTAAATATGTGATTTCAGATTGCTTATAGAGATATATTTCCCACGTATAATAAGAAGAAATATTTCTTCCCCAGTGTTTACCTGTATAACTGGGAATTTGCTAAGCATCGACCTGACTCTAAATAGCTGAGCTACGATGAAGCAATGGCTCGCTTTGACTGGCGAAAATCTGATATGAAATGTAAACTAGAACAATCTGTAGGATGCATAATGCTGTATTTAGTTCCAGAACAATCTGCTGATATACCAAATGTCTTCCACATATTCCTGGTCCAAGAAGCCCCATCACACGTAATGAAATTAACAAACAGACCTGCATTGTCAGTGAGAATAACAGCTTTAATAATTAATTTTGCAAGCAAAGTTCCACTTATATTGTTACTTGTGGCAAAAACACCAATTATTTGGGTCCAATCTCCATTTAATGGCTGAAACACCATTACCAGTCCGTGATTACATGGGGTATACTTAACAGTTTTTGAAGTGTATGGCCCAATATGAACAAACCCTAATATTTCACCAGATGATTTTGCGTGCAGTTTTTCTGTAAGCTTCACTTCATCTATTAATATACCACCATGTCTTGCAAAAGGCTCCATTTCACTTGTTTTCTTTGAAATAGTTTCAAACGTCAGTGCATTGAATCCAAAACTGCTGTTGTAATTTGAAATATACTTTCTAATAGTTGTTCTATTAGGTAGGATCATGATTTTGCGTTTCTCGTACAATTTTGGACTTTTTATGTGCATTAGTAAGCATTCAAGTAACCATTCTTTGGTATATGACATACCTCTTGCAGATTTCTTTTTTGCTGCCTTATAACAATGAATAACCATTTGCTGCTGCTTAATGGGTAATTCTGCTATTTTTTCATTAATGGAAAGTTCTGTAAAATTCCTTTTTTTTTTTTTTTTTTTTTTTTTTTTTTTTGAGTTTAACTAGGAGCGAAATAACTAGTTTCTTCAGCCTGTTGATTTTCCGAACTGTATTTTGATACTTATTTTTAAATGTAGCCTTTCTTCTATGATAAGCTATTTTGTGCAAAAGTAAGCGCTGCAGATACTTACATCTGAGGCAAGTCTTTATTGTTCCTTTCGTTACACAATTTTTGCTGTACAAATTATTCTAAAAAATAACTCCACTTTCAAGGTACTTCATGTTATTTTCAAATTCTGAAATGGAGTCTGTGCCATGACATACTGTTAGCCTATCAGTGTCTCGAATAATGGATTTTGATTCATCTTTAGAAGTAATATTAGAAACTGAGTTAATTTTTATTCCACGTAAATACACTTTACAGGTAACCTCTGGTTAACTTTTGGTAACAACAACCAGTTTTTCTGTTGTCAATGAATTTGACAATTCACATTTGAATGAATGAACATGGAAAATTATGCACTTTGAATTATTTGCAGGAATTTGCTTACCCCAAAATTCTGAAGGCTGTGATATTCAGAAGGCAGTTCCGTGTAACTCTTTGGGAAGTAAATTCCAAGCTATTTAAATTACCATCAGGCTTATCATCGGTTTCCCTAACTTTCCTGTATTTTGCCAGAGGTTTTGACAAATAATGGGGAAGGTTTGGAAATATTGTTGGAATTGCATCTGGTGTCAAGATGGGCCGATCTCTGGGTATTAACACAGTCTCCTCATTTATTTTATGCACAAAATTTCGAACCACAAATCTCTCAAAGTGCAGTTCACATACAGCACTAAATTTGTCGTAAGTTTTTATTTGCACCGGGAATCAATCTTTGCCACTGCTGTAAAAGTTTTATCATTTTTGGGTATTCCAAAGAGTGACGGCTTACTGTTTTTGTACTGAGTATTGCAACCTGGCACAAAACTATGGTTATTTCTCTTCCGCATAATGAGCTAAGTATAACTTATATACAATATTTAGGTAATCCACATTCCTTCTAAAACCTAAAACATAACACGTTTTCGTCTAAATTACCGTTCTTTTCACTGTAAGCAACACGAATTTAGTTTCCCGCTCCCATCACAGTAAGAAAGAGGGAAGGGAAGGCGATCGGAGCGCCATCTACGAAGGGGACAAATTTCGGTATCCACGCCAATCATTACGTACGTTAGGCGCTCGGCACACTTTCCCTTCTAGACGCTATAGTCTTAGTGATCAGGAGTTATTTTAGCTATTTCCGCATAGCTAACTAGTTGCTGTGAGGCACAAACCTTAGTCTATAATCCTCATCGTCTTATTAAAAATAACAAACTCACATAAGTCTGATGTATAATCATCATCATCATCGCAAGTTTTTATTCAAAGAATTTTAGATATTTTTTCTTTGTTCTATTTGTGGTTTTGGAGCTTTAAGTGATTGTTGGGTGTTTTTCGCTAGTTTTTGTTGAGGAGCAACAGTATTCTTTTTTCTAGTTTTTTTTTTTTTTGTACAGTTCCAAAAGGCAATCGGAAAATTCCTTTCTTTCTGTATTTAATTCAAATGATTTATATTCCTTTTCGAAGTTTAAAAGAAATCGTTATTACATTCTGTTTATCTGTTCTAAAAAGAATCAAAATTATTTTCTTATATTTTAATAATTTAGATTTATTTCTATTAATTTCTATTCGTTTTCCAATTCTTTTCGGGTTATATTTCAAAAATTCCGATTCCTTTAGGGAACTACGTAGGTTTTTTTTTTAATTTTAATTAATACAATATTTTTAATGGTAAGTTGTATTTTCATATTCGATTTCTAAAACTGCTTTATTCCGCTGAACTGCAAAAGAATTTCAAAGGATTGCTTTTCCAGTTCTTCGGGATATACATACATAACATTAGGTTGCATTGCATAAAATTCATTGGATAAACTGTTCATTTAACCGATGTAAGGTCTAAAGTGTGTTTATGACCACTTGAAATAGTACTAGTACATTTCCAGTGGTCACAAACAGACTTATCATCATTATTAATATTGGCCCAGAGGTAGAATCTTTCTCAGAAATTTGGAATGTAAACCTAAAAACCTGCAAGGTAAACAAAAAATTAAATGTCAAATTTTAATTAGCACTAAAATCTGTTCCATACACCAGTGAAGCTGAGATTTTACTAATCGGACTTTATGGAAACCCATCAATAATGATGTGGAAAATGAGATATGTTGAATCATTTTGTAATAATTAGTGCATTTTGTTTGTGATGTCCAACTATGAAAGTATGTTTCATGAACATTACAACAATAAATGAATCAATGTATTGATTCAGGGCACGGTGTATAATAGTTAATTCAAACACTGGACATGGATCAGGAACGTCAAACAGAAGTCGTTGCTCTTTCCACCTTAATAAGTGGCTGTTAATCCGAGACTCACTTATTAATGTGGAAAGAGCGATGATTTCTGTTTGATGACGGTGTATGATAGTAAGGTGGTACAACTCCCCGTAGTATTAACAGGTACGGTGGCAAGCATGTGGTGCCGGTATGAAACCCGTGCAAATCTCCCACGACTCCACAAGGCGTCGCGCGGCACCATGATTGAGCTTTTATGCATTTGGACCAACCAGCAGTCTGTTTGCATCTCATAGCTTTGCATGACTTGGCAGTTCTGAAATATGAGAAAATTTATCCATAATTGATATTCGTAATTATAATTCTGCCAGCAAGTAAATGTTCCGATACTGAAGTAGACATTTACTGGATACATATTTCGAACATTGTTGCATACAAAACAAGAGAAATAATGCTTACAAACGCCAAAGAATTCCATAAATAGTGCCATGATGCACAACTAGATAAATACAAAATCCATACATTTTGATTTGGGTAGGGTAAGAAATCCCACACGCACAGAAACATGCAGTTCGACTTAGGACATACTTTTTGTTAGCAAAATAGGAAGACAAAATATTTATCCTTTATCTACGATGATATAATTCGAAGCATGGCTGGAAGCGCAATGCAGGATTTTCTGGGCACTGGGTGCAGTAATAGTGGAGAGTGTCCCTGCAAATCCCTTTGGCAGAGCACATTTTGCATCGTCTCGTCAAAAAAAGTCCCGTTTTGTTGACTGGAAGATGGCCACCTACTTTTAATGATTTAGATATCTTCGCTTAGGAAGCTGATGGCTCTTGATTCAAATGTTGACGTACAATGGATTGCCTAAAATCATAATATCTTATCTTTTTCCCTGAGAATTTATTATACAAGTTGTGGGAAGTGATTATCATCATATGAAATATATGTATTCCTGGTTTCTTGTACCATCTTATTATTTTCCTTTCACAAGGATAGTACGCTAGCATTTGATCTCGACGATCTACTCCTGACAAATTTATTATAGTTGAAAAATAGCACTACGAAGCCTTTGGTTTTTCTTTTATCTGTCCCCTTTTATTTACAGTTTGAACTAAATCATCCTCAAACTCCATGGTAATGAAGAGAACATCCCTTTTATCTTTCCATTTGCACACTGCAACAGCATTAGAATGTTGGCATTTCCGTTCCCCCTTCAAAAGTTTAGCTTTTGTGACATCCTTGGGAAGATCTCGTTGCTCTGCACGGAGAGTTCCAGTGCAATAAGTGTCATTGTTCAACAACTGCAATGCAAGATTGTAACTAGGGATGGGCACATCGATGTTAAACATCGGTCAAAATTTTCGATGTATCAGTGAAAAAACATCGGATTTTCGATGTTTTGGCGTCTAAAAAGTAACATCGAATTCTCGATGTTTTGCTAAACTGGTGTAACTCGATGGTGTATTCAGTAGGCATCAAATTCTCTGCATATTTATCGAATGCCGCCTATTTCTTATTTGTTTCTGAAAAGAAAAAAATTAGGAGGGTGGTGAGGGAAGAAGTTTTTGTTGGGGGTCGGAATTCTGTCTCAAAACTTTTGAAAACTGAAGTTTAATGAAGATTTTTCTTATAATCGTACGTGTCATTTCTTTTTTCTTTCAGCAGTGTTCCTTTTGTCCAGTATTGCGTAATGTCATTTTATTATATAAATATTTGTATTTCAGCTTGAAAATGGCAAAAAATTGCTGAAAACGGTAAGACGGTGGGAAATTTCTCTACTAACTTTTTTTTTTTTTAGTATTCTCGTTGATACTTTAATTTTCTGTTCTACACGTTATTTACATGGGGGAAGGGGGGGTATGTATTATACGGGTGCATGATGCTCAAAAGCACTGTGATGTTCAACTTGTACTTATCTCAAGTGCAAGTTTGTGATTGCCGCCCCGGTGGCGCAGTGGTCTAAGGCGCTGGCCTCTGATCATTCGTCCGTAATGGGTCCGGGTTCGAATCCCGGTGTGGCATGGATGTTGTGTTTGTCTTACGGCACTGGCTCTCTCCCTTCCCTGGAACCAATGATCCTAAATTAGGGACAGGCGACTGCTTATAGCCCATTGAGTTGCTCACGGTGGTCGTTAAACCTCCAATCAAAAAAAAAAAAAAAAAAAAGTTTGTGATTTCACTGCTGTAAAATTGTTACAAATAATTTCCATACAGCACTTCTTGGTGGCCTCATCATCAAATGGAATCTAGGAAAAAAAGCCAACAGGGAAAAAAAAGCCAAGGGAAAAAAACCCCAGGGAAATAAAATCCAACTCCAACGAAACAGTTATCCATTTACATGATTGACACCGGGCCGGATTAAGGGGGTGTCTATAAGACTTGGGGCCCCACCATGACCTAGGGGTTCAGAATGCATGTCTGGGCAAATAATAAAAAGAGAAAAAGATTTATAAAGTAGCTTTGCTTTTGTCTCGTATGATTTCAACTTGGTCAGAAACAGAGGCTGGAACACGAACAGGTTTCAAGGCAGTGACTCACCAAGGGTAAAAGTTTCATGGCATCACATTGCATAAGTAAAATGCGCTAAAAAAGCATACAATGCAAAATCATTAGGAAATCGAGGACAAAATCCAGTAATGCTCTTATGAGAACGACGAAAAATACAACGAGTTATATTAATTCTCTGCAGATAATTTATTAGTTTAAAGAATAAACTACGTATTAATTATCACAGCATATTGCTACAGATTCGTGTTTTAACGAACTTCATAAAGATTCCCCGTGATAAGTTTTGTGTGAGCCCACCCAAATGTCTTAGCCTAGGGGCCCACTAAGGCCTTAATCTGGCCCTGGATTGACATATTTCATTCCTGTTCTTAGAATATTATTTACTAGAATATTCTTTGCTGCATTTTCTCGTGCACATCGCGTTTATTTACATTTTTTTCCCATTACTAAGGTACACTTCAATATGGTTTTATTGGTACCTACTTCTCAGAGCCTATGCTTACATCTGAGAATTCATAATTTTCAAGGCTTACTTAATTTTTAGTGCAAAAGAAAAGCTTAAAAAAAAATCCAGGGGGAAAAAAATTAAATGACATTTTTTATACGACCCTCTAAACTTTAATACATGGAAGTGACTCAACGAAATCAGAAAAGAAATGTTTATATGGCCCCTTGAGCTTCCTACATGGAAGTGATAAAGGAAATCAGATATGCAATTTTTATATGACCCCTAAATTTCCTACAAGGTAACATGGAGTGGATGGACACAAGAAAATCAAAATGCAATTTTTGTACGGCCCCCTAAATTTCCTAATGCATGCAATTTTCATACGGTCCCCTAGTTGCTCGAACTTCCATGGAATCAAATTATGACGTCCTCATAATCTTTGAGAAGTGAGCACTTTTTTTTTTTGTAGGTCATACCACTTTCCCACTCTCGTTATTTTTAATAATAAGGGTAGTCAAAGTATGGTTATAAAAAAATTATGAACTTCATGTAAAGTTATACTATAAAAATGGATTTGGATATGGGAATTAATATGAACTAAGATCCATGAAAAGAGCCAGGAAATTTTTATACGACCCCCTAAGTTTCCTACTGGTTAGCCAACATGAAAAGTAGCCATTGGATTTTATTTCCATGGAATTTTTTTTACTTTGGCTTTTTTTTCCATGGATTATTTGACTGGTAACCCTTCAAATGAAACACCCTATTTAAACTACACAAGTTTTTTTTGTCAGATTAAAAAAAATAATTAGCGACTTCTGTTTAATGACCACGCACAAGAACACACCACAGATACTTAAAGAAAGCTTTTGTTTTTCTGTATCTTAATTTTAAATCCCCTGAATTACCTATAGAAGAGACAGAAATGGATGGGAGATTATTACCCTCGATGCATTGCGGATGATACACTGACAAAAGGCAATCCACCAATATTTTCAACATATAGTCTGTTCACATAAAATATGAAACAAAGAATTTCTGGTCAGATTGGGAGATTTTCCACATTCACAAGCTAAAACTGAACGAATTATCTGAGGGCATGTACCTACCCAGGAAACCTGGGGGGGGTAAAAACTTAGTGTAAAATGCAAATAATTTCAGGTCAGATCGGAAGGTTTTGAGTGTTTAAAAACTAATCTAAACAAACTCTTTGCTAACATGTGCTAACACAGAAAACCTGGGGGGATTCGAGAGATTTTCAGCATTTACAATACAATCAGAACCAGAAATTCTTTATATTTTACACTTTTAGTAACCCCCACCCCCCAACCCTGAACAGGTTTACTGAGTAGGCACATGCCCTCAGATAATGTGTCGAGTTATAGCTCGTAAATGCTGAAAGTCTACCGATCGTATGAAACATTTCTCGTCCGATCAGAAGATTTTCAGCATTTATTTATAAGCTACAACTCGGCAAATTTTCTGACGGCATGTGCCTACTCAGCATACTGTCGGGGGAGGGTGTTATACCAAAACTGTAAAACATGAAACATTTCTCGTCCGATCCAGAGTTTTTCAGCATTTACAAGCTACATACAACTCGACACATTATCTGAGGGCATGTGCCTGCTCCGCAGATCCGTCGGGCGCGAGGGGAGGGGGAGGGGGTTAATACCAAAAGTGTAAGATGTGAAGAATTTCTCGTCTGATCGGTGGGGGATTTGCAGCAGTTACAACTCAACATATTATCTGAGCGTATGTGCCTACTCTGGAAACCTGGGGGGGGGTACCCAAACTGTAAAATGTGAAGATTTTCAGCATTTACAAGCTACAACCCCCCCCCCAACAGGTTTACTGAGTAGGCACATGCCTTCAGATAATGCGTAGAGGTTGTAGCTGCTAAATGCTGAAAATCTCCCGATCGGACGAGAAATTCTTCATATTTTACACTTTTGGTATCCTCCCCCCATACACACAGGTTTGATGAGTAGGCACATACCCTCAAATAATGTGTCGAGTTGTAAATGCCAAAAATCTGCCGATCGGATGAGAAATTCTTCATATTTTACACTTTTGAAATTACAACCCCCCCCCCGGGACGGGTTTGCTGCATAGGCACATAAGCTAAGAACAGAAAATTTGTTGAGTTGCAGCTTGTAAATACTGAAAATCTCCCGATCAAACGAAAAAGTCTTCATATTTTACACTTTTGGTATCCCCCCCCCCCTCACATACACAGGATTGCTGAGTAGGCACATGCCTTCAAATAATGAGTCGAGTTGTAGCTTGTAAATGCCAAAAATCTCCCGATCGGACAAGGAATTTTTCATATTTTACACTTTTGGTATTCACCCCTCCAATCGCCGACAGGTTTCCAGAGAGTGCACATGCGCTGAGAAAATTTGTCGAGTTGCAGCTTGTAAATGCTGAAGATCTTCCGATCGGAAGAGAAATGAGAAATTCTTGATATTTTACGCTTTTGGTATTCCCCCACTAGTTTCCTGAGGCAGCAGATGCCCTCAGACAATTCGATGACTTGTAGCTTGTAATGGCTGAAAATCTCCCGATCGGACCAGAAATTCTTTATATTTCATATTTTAGGTTTTAAGCCCCCCCCCCCCCCCCGACAAGTTTCCTGGGTTTGCTCATACTCGCAGAGAATTTGTTTAGTTATAGTTTATAGAAAAATATCGTAAATAAGGAAATACGAAATATCTTTTATTGTTCACCACTTTTGTTATGAGTATTGGGCAGTTATTAATGTAACTTTTAAACAGTTGCACATGGAATTCCAGCGTACATCTTGGGGCAATACAAGAGCTAATCTACCAGCTTGTTTATATGCTGCTCATTACAGAAAATCAAGATTTCTGAAATACTTCACAATTTGTGTAACCTGTTCTGTGATGTTTGAAATCTTGCTAGAAGGTTTGAAATGTGAGCTGGGCAAACCATATGCAATAAAAACATTTTACCTCATTTTTGTCATATTTGAAGCATTAGCCATTACAAAGCTCCTGATTTTACACTGGAATTTGATTTTCTACTAATTGCAAACTGTGCATACAATTTTTTTTAAGGTAATCACTTGTGGGGGCTACCAGAAGTGTCAAAACTGTCCACTACATAGACATCATCTGAAGTTGTTACACAAGAACAAACCACTGGTTCATTATAAACATTGGAATACCATCTATATTCATGCAGACTATCTTATCTTTTAAAGACTGACAACATTTCTTCATTTCATTATCAAAAAGCTCATATAACAAACAATTTTCTGTATTCCTGTTGTGTTGATGGATATAGTATCTCAATAAGGTTCTTGAACTTATTATTTTTAACTACCTATATGAAATTGAGAGTTTGAAGAATAGATCATTCAAGCAGTTTGCAGATTAAACATTTTTTTTCTGTTCAGCTGTGGTTTCTCTAACAAATGAATCCATTTTCAATTTTTTAAACTGTTCTCTGCTGTCGCAGACTTAGTGGTTGCTTCGGGTACCAATGGCAGTTCGCTTTTTATGTTGAGATTCCTTAGTAGGTGAAGCATCATAAACTCTAGCATATCTTAAATTTGTTGAAGTGCTCAGTTGAGGGGCATCAACTTCATTTGTTTTGAATGAACACAATGAACAAATGGTTTTTCATGCGTGCAACAAGTCCCTGGATCTCTTTTCCACACGGTTTGCACTTAGCATGTGAAACCTTTGCCACAGTTTTTATTTCTTTAAAATAGTACCAAACAATATCTTTTTTCTTCCAGCCATGCTGATTCTTCAGCACTTGTCCTAAAATGTGCTAAGTACTAAAAACCTTAACCATACAGTACAGTTACAACAGGAATAATTGAAAATGGTACTTTCAAAACTGGCATTGGTTCCTGTCTATGTATTCTTTAACACCCTCTACTGCCACCCACTGAGATAATCCTCCTGCTGAGTTCACAGACCAGAAATCTAAAGGCACTGCCATGAATTCCTGTTTTTGCCGCCCCGGTGGCGCAGTGGTCTAAGGCGTTGGCCTCTGATCATTCGTCCAAAAGGGGTCCGGGTTCGAATCCCGTGGTCAGGCATGGATGTTGTGTTTGTCTTACGGCACTGGCTCTCTCCCTTCCCTGGAACCAGTGACCCTAAATTAGGGACGGGCGACTGCTTATAGCCCATTGAGTTGCTCACGGTGGTCGTTAAACCTCAAAAAAAAAAAAAAAGAATTCCTGTTTAGAAGAGTGTGAAAGTGCACCATTTGACCTTTTAGTATTAGGTGTACAAATAAGTTTAAAAGCATTTTTTGTGTGACATATACCGCTAATTTACATATCTGACATTCCCCCACGTTGTATCATGTGACTGTAACTGGTCCAGAGTATAAAATGTGACACAGAAGTTTGTCCAACAGTCATGAGTAACTTAAACCTCGATCGGTGTAATCTTGTGATCACACCACCTCAGCTATGGTTACTCGACATGTCAGGCAAGAATCAACAAAAGTAAACCTGAGAAATTTTTTTTTAAACCAATGGAGAAATTTTTTTTTCCTTCATTGGCTAACGAGTAACGAAGCAATAGCGGACCCGAGAGAAACACTGAGAAAATGGCCAGTTTTGTCTTATCCGGTGTTGAACATCGATTTTGCTCTGGGAAACTTATTCTGTGTGTGATGTTTTTTTTTTTTTTTTCAGGTTCCCCTTTCCCGTGTTTTTTTCCTTCTTTTCCCCCTGTACTCATCTGTGGCACAGGTGTACCGGGCATTTTTCTGCGGAGAGAATATCGCTTGGAATGGCTTGTTGTTGCAGGTAAGTATGTAGGGCAGCTTACAACTTCACTTCTTAACGGGTAACCGTCTACTCCTTCTCCTCTAATATTTCCATACTTTTCTTTCGTGCTATTCTATCAGGGCAATCTGCTCCTAACTCTCTTAGATTCTATTTCACCTGCCAAAAGGCGCATGGCGCTGTGGGTTCGGGTTTCTCAACCTAAATTAGGAACTCCTTATTCGGTTGTCCAACAGTCAGACACACTTGCACATCGGTAGGTGAAAGGTGGCAAGCGATACTGCATTTATTCGACACTGCATTCGTTACGAATTTCATCAAGGAAAAAGTGTTGCACAAGCATGTGCATCGATCTGTTCTGGGGAAGAATTTTCTTTTATAAATAGTAGTACTGCATATATGATATGATTTAATTTCTATTTTGTAGTAAAGATGAATCGAACCATGTAATTAGTTCAGATAAGTCATTTTCTTCAATCAAAACATCAAGGATTTTTCTAAGTGCGCTGGCAATGTCATTTCCAGCTCACCCTGCCAAAGTTTCAGGCAGATAGCGCAGTAAACTTTTTTTAGTCACTGAATGTAAGCGGTTAAATGGTAAACATTTAATTTGCAAAGATAGAAAAGGCAACTTACGTCTGATCATGGAAAAACAAGAACATTTTCAAGGTCAAACAAAAGCATTGGTTTACCTCCTGTTTTGTCTTTATTCTTCTCTTCTCTCATTACATTTTTAACAATTTCACAATGCTGATAACTATTTTTTAAGTCATCAGTAAGTGTTCCTGTTTTCTCGGCAACTTTGAATTTTTCGCACAAGTCACAATGGTAGCGTTTTGGAACACGAAACCCTAAATTAAATTCAGTCACGAAAATTTTGCAATGCATAGATTCTTTAACAGTATGAAAGTTTTGCCCTGTACATTTCTCTTTATGTAAAAGATACGTTTTGGAAATGCTTATATTCAAGTCAAGGTATTCTCGCGTAGCAGCACTTTCAATAGTGTAATTCAATTTTAGGAAATGATTTAATATGTTGCTGAGCAAAATCAGCATTACCCACTGTCACTTTTTCTACTGCCAACACTTTTGCCTCTGTGATCAGGATTAGCAGTGTTGGTCTGAGTATTTTTAATCATGTGTGGACTATTATACTTGCTTCTGTGATAGGGATAAAGTTCCCAAGTAAAGTTGTTTACATATTTGAATTTTCTCATCCTCGACGTGAAAGAAATACTTGAATGAGTAATTCCTTCTCGACTGCATTTGATTATTTCTTGGTAACCCATCATCATTATCAGTCTTCATCATTAGACACATTAAGATCATCAATTCTTTTTCTCTTTGGCCTAATCGTGTGAGAATGTTCTGTAGTGTTAATTATGAAATGCCTCTTTTCTGTTGCATTTGGCAAACAAAAGTATGTTTTGTGCAATTCAAAATGTTCATCCTCAGATATCTTTTGACTACATTCGAATTTGCAATGAATTAGACAAGTTTTTAACTCTTTCGCAGGGGCAGCCTTTCTTTGCCGACTTACATATAACTTACCTGATTGATGTGCTGCCTACCTGTCTCACATTGCTTTTCCATTTCCATGGTTTGGCAATAACTTTTTGAACCCTCTTTTGTGAGGATTCTGGAGATTTTTCACTGCAGTTTGTTGATGACCAAGTGCCGAGAGAAACGCAACTCACATTTTCTATTTCACTTTCTCTTTCCATTGTAATTAATTATGTAACAGCAGTAATACCTTCTCAAATACAAACTCAAACTAAACAACCTCTGCTGTTGGCCACCAGGAATCTGCGAGGTACAGGCGCTCCGTAACTTGCTTGCAGGCTTAAATGCAACTGGGTCATTTCACGTGAAATCACCTAATTTGGAAGTGTTGGTTTGCCCTCACGACTCCGATTTTTTTGATAAATTTTTCCCACGTAGGTACCCACGAGTTATGTTTGTGTAAATTTTTTTCAGTTTTTTTTGTCCATAAATGGCTGTGTTCAAAATGGCGTTTTGCGCTTTTTACACTTGCGGCAGTTAGACATGATTTATTTAAATTGGCTGTAACTTTCTTATTTTTTAATCAATGTAGTTGAATTTGGTGTGAAATTAAACCTAATTCTGTACTTTAAACCGTGACTCTCAGATTTGCAAACATCTCATACAAAATATTAGCTATTTATCATATTTTTTTTTCTTTTTTCACTTTTGGTAAATGAGGTGTAACTTCGCAATCCGAACTAACACAGTTTTCATATTTTTACTATAGCATAAGCCTATCATAAGCTTACTTCAGACTAAAAATCAAGAGGGTGTTTTTCGTGGTTCTGGAAAAAAAAAATCAATTCTAAATTTTGGGTCATTTCACATGAAATCACCTATTTTATTTTATTTTTCATGTGTTTCTTTTTTTTTTTTTTAAGTTTCTCAGTTTTTTTCTTTAAAAAAATTTTTTTTTCCTGTGTAAGTACCTATGAATTATGTTTGCGTAATTTTTTTCATGGTTTTTTTGTCCAACATTCACAGCACTCAAGCAACATGAATTTGAATTGGCTGAAACTTTCTTATTTTTTTAATGAATATGTAGTTTAATTTGGTGTCAAATTAAAGTTAATTTTCTGTACTTCAAAATATGTCTAAAATTGCAAAAACATCTTGTTCAAAATATTAATGACACTAATTTTTTTCTTACTTACTTTTAGTAAGGTGTAACTTTTTAACCACAACTAACAGTTTTTATATTTTACCATAGCATATGCCCATCATAAGCTTACTGCAGACAAAAAATCAACGGGGTATTTTTGTACTTGAATAAAAAAATTCATTTAATATTTTACTAATAAACGGGCGCATTTGTAGACCCAAATGCAGTGTTCAAAACAAATATTATATATTCACATTCAGTGTCTGTAAATACTGTTTCACACGTTATACAAGTTCCGCTATCGGGAGTTTGCAAAAGGACATTAACGTAGTATTGGCAATTGAAATCAAGTATAATAATAATAAGTATCTATACTTACAATATTTATAGTGGCTGTAGGTGCTTCATATGTGCGTCATCCAAGAATGTGAATTCTTTCAATTGTGAAGTTAAAATTCATGATACTGTAAAATCTGCGCCAGATAAAATTAAACAAGATGACTTTTCTACAATGCAAAAAAATTCTTTAACATCGATGAAATAAGAAACTGAATTAAAACCTTGTTGAATTTTTAAAAACGAACTACAATCCTGAAGAGGAGACTATCTTGACCGCGAAGCATCCTGATACATAATGAAAACCAAAGATGAATTATACTTTTGCCAAAACCTCAAAAAATAAACAATCTTGAAAAAGAAAAATACAAACATACAAATCTCCCGAATGCGAAGCACCAAACTAGTTTCTGCTACAATTTATAGCCATCATCAGTGGTAGGTGCACGGACAATAGGATCGCCGCACTCACTCGCTCAGGTATGCAGCCTAACCCCAATGTATGTTCAGCCCTGTCGTGTAGATATTTGCGCATCATGATTTAGGTTCAACTGCACATATCAATGGTGTCGCCATCTGTTGTCAAACAAAAATATACTAGTAGCTTTTACGTAGAAATATTCAACTGTATTTTTTTAAGTAATATTTGATGTCACATGTTTTTTGTTAATATTTTTCCTCTTGAAATGTTTCCTCTCCTGTTCAATAAGGTACCTCCATGCAAAGTGAAGCTCCACTGGACTATTAACGTTACAGTTGTATCTCTTGGTTTTCTCAATGACTACAGCCTCGGAGGTTAGAATCTGGGCATGTGATCTATGTGATGTTAGAATTTTTGTGTTAGTCCAATCAGGAGTTACATGATTTTTGATACAATGTTGTATTAATGAAGTTTTTTCATCTTTTCTTGTCCAGTTCGTAATATGTTCATTTAATCTAGTCAAAAATCTTCTACGCGTACTTCCGATATATACTTTGTCTTTTGGTTATCATCCGTAACTGTGGTCTTCTCTGAACAGGAGAGGAAACATTTCAAGAGGAAAAATATTAACAAAAAACATGTGACATCAAATATTACTTAAAAAAATACAGTTGAATATTTCTACGTAAAAGCTACTAGTATATTTTTGTTTGACAACAGATGGCGACACCATTGATATGTGCAGTTGAACCTAAATCATGATGCGCAAATATCTACACGACAGGGCTGAACATACATTGGGGTTAGGCTGCATACCTGAGCGAGTGAGTGCGGCGATCTTATTGTCCGTGCACCTACCACTGATGATGGCTATAAATTGTAGCAGAAACTAGTTTGGTGCTTCGCATTCGGGAGATTTGTATGTTTGTATTTTTCTTTTTCAAGATTGTTTATTTTTTGAGGTTTTGGCAAAAGTATAATTCATCTTTGGTTTTCATTATGTATCAGGATGCTTCGCGGTCAAGATAGTCTCCTCTTCAGGATTGTAGTTCGTTTTTAAAAATTCAACAAGGTTTTAATTCAGTTTCTTATTTCATCGATGTTAAAGAATTTTTTTGCATTGTAGAAAAGTCATCTTGTTTAATTTTATCTGGCGCAGATTTTACAGTATCATGAATTTTAACTTCACAATTGAAAGAATTCACATTCTTGGATGACGCACATATGAAGCACCTACAGCCACTATAAATATTGTAAGTATAGATACTTATTATTATTATACTTGATTTCAATTGCCAATACTACGTTAATGTCCTTTTGCAAACTCCCGATAGCGGAACTTGTATAACGTGTGAAACAGTATTTACAGACATTTAATGTCAACTGAATTTGAATATCGTAGCCACGTAAAAAGTATGTTCATCGCAACTTAGCGAAAATTGAACAACGATATATGTTATATATTCACATTTTTTAAAAGAGTTAAGCTCTTCTGACACAATTCCTTTCTTAAAAAGATTAAGGATTTGTTAAAGGTGATGATATCATACTTATTTATATCAAATAATCACTACATTTGGGTGGTACATAAAGTTGAATTAACCAACAACAAAAGAACGTTTCCAGTTGAAAAATATTAAAATTTGTCATTCTTCATAATTGGGTCTTGGTAGTTAATATTTATAAGTGTTAATACATTGCAATAGCCTACTTTGACCGAGTTGTGCTCATGTTATTAAGCCATTCATGTTAACCAACTCTGATATGGCTTTATGCATGTGGTCTTCTAATCTGTAAGTTCTTCCAGAGATTGAACTTTAATGCAGGAACTGGAACTTCCTTGATGATGATCTCAAAAGGAACCCAATAGATGTCAGAAGGCACTGGCCAAAAGTATGTTGGTGAAGGACCACATGGATGCATGAAGTGAATTTTGGCATCTTTTTCAGCAGTTGAGCATTCCAAAACTTTTCCTATCCACCAGTTTCTTCCATAGATGACAGCAAAAAAACCTTTCTGGCACTATTTCAAGTATATACTCTTTGTTCCTACTCCCAAGAAATGCTTTGAGTGAATTTTGGGAAATTGAAACACGTTTGACTTGGAGAGTTGATTTGCCTGTTGGTAGAAAATGATGATTTTCCCTTGTACCAGGAACAGTTGTGGCATTTGCATATCGCTCCTCTAGAAATTCTTGGTTTGATTCAATGTCTGCTGTTGTTGTGTAGAAAATCTTAATTCCCTTTATATCTTCAGATGCAAATTTGTATAAGTCTTCAGGACTAATATTAGATTATTTACACATCTTTGGAGGCTGGCTGTAGTCTCTAGTCGCTTAACTGTACCACCCACACCACATGCATTCTTACCATGACTGGTGGCAAAGAAATTCCACTCTGCTGTTGTGCCATGGTCTTCTTGATGAAAACACAGGTTGATGAAATTTTTGTAGTTTTTATATTGGGCAGCACTTCCATCACTAAAATAAACATGTTTCAGGTGTGGAACCTCTTTACAAATGTATTGTAAAGCAGTTTTTTGAAAGGTATAAAATGTTGTGTCATGTCTGAGGCAGTCACTAATGAAACACATAGATATGGATTTCAGTTCATTTGAAAATGTGTAATAAATTACAAATGGGTGCACTGTAGCTTGAATGTTTTGCCAATGGAAGCCTTGAGCAGCATCTTGTAGAATACATGTATAGTTCTCAGCAAAGTCTGCAAAAATTACACAAGAATCCTCACTCAGATTGGTTTTTGGTATCTTTTACGTGCTGACTTTGAGCTTTAGCTATAAAATGGTGGTGTTAAGGCAGTTAGTTTACCTACTAAGATCTCAATAAAATCATCAACTGATTTAACCAGTGTCTCTAGGGTACACCAATCAGTATGGATCCATTGTTTAAAGGTTATGGTTTCTTTAGTTTCCAAAGGTTCCAATCGCAATAAGAAGTCACGAAGTGTTGTAACTTCTGGTCAGTTAGCACACCGATGAAGCATGCATTCTTCGGATTCAAGACTGCACACCAGTTTTAGTAAAAGTTCTTCATAGTGTATATTCAAAGGGATGCTCTGCAGCATAAGTTTTACATTTTGATGGTAGGTACAAACACAGACTGAATGAATACCTCGATTATTGACGGTTACACATTATTTTGGCTGCAGTTCACAGAATTTTGTAAACTAATTTTTCATTAGGATTTTGTTCCTTAAACTGTAAATTAACATCTTTTAAATTATGGAGTATTAGTCGTTTAGTTTTTAACTCTCTTTTCCCTTGTTCACTTGGAACGGATACAAAGTCCTTTTTATTTGCTGAAATTCTACTTATTTCATCATCATAGTTAAAATTCTTTACTTTATTCAGTTTCTACACTAAGAACACGTCCTTTTTTGTTTTTTATCTGATTTACTTAAAACCCCACTCTCTTGCAGCAATTTCCTAGCCTTTTTCACCATGTACTCAGTCGTTCGAAAGTACAACATGGTTTCTTTGATGATTCAAGAGCTAAAGTCAAAATTTGGACTTTTTCATACACAGTGCTCCTTTCAACTTTTCTCTTAATTTTTCCATGAGGTGCAAACAGTCATTGCACTTTGGTTTATCAATCTCTTCATTATAGCCTGAAGTGGATGGGGGAATATCAATCCCGAAGGCTTTGGTAGCTAAATCTCTGAAAGTTCCAGCCATGCGCTGGGTTTTTTTTTTTATATGCAGACCTGGCATGATTTTTTCTCTTTGTTGCTTTAACAGGAGATCATTCTATTAAATTACAACTTTCATTTAGCTTATCAATGAAAAAAGATTCATTGGGTTGATAGTCACTGTGTACGGAGTTCTCAACAGCACAACTTGCCTCAGCAGCTGATATCACTAGTTTTCTGCATGAGATGCAGAGTTTTGTCCCAGGTATAAGGTCAACATTTTTATATTTTTTTGAAAATGACAAGGTAACTGTTTTAGACTCTTTCTTAGGCCCATGCTTCTTAAATGGATCACAACATATCCGCTGTCTGTGCTCAAAAGTAGAGATAAAAATCTTCAAGCGATAGTGACATACAGTTTGTATATCTGGGCAGTTTTTTTTTTTTTTTTTTTTTGATTGAAGGTTTAGCGACCACCGTGAGCAACTCAATGGGCTATAAGCAGTCGCCCGTCCCTAATTTAGGGTCACTGGTTCCAGGGAAGGGAGAGAGCCAGTGCCGTAAGACAAACACAACATCCATGCCTGACCGGGATTCGAACCCGGACCCCTTACGGACGAATGATCAGAGGCCAACGCCTTAGACCACTGCACCACCGGGGCGGCCTGGGCAGTTTGATCTGAGTTTAATTAGTTCTTGGTTATTGTCACTCAGTTTAGAAATACTATGACTTTTCTCTTCACTTGGCACTCCCAATACTCCTTGGTGGCAGTCCTCTTGAAGATGTAAACCAATAGAACACTTTTCCATAGCTAAGATTTATCCAAGTACACATAAAAACTGTTCACCAAAGAGCACTTTACACTTAGGAAAAAAATCAAAAAAATCATTCAAAACTATTTAAACATGTGTAGTATAAATACTGTGCTTAAATAGTTTTGAATGATTTTTTTGGTAATTTAAAAATTACAATGTAATTTACTAAATTTAGTAAATTACATTGGCAGTAACATATTCAGAACACTACCTCACAGTCTGTAGATTTACAACTCAGTCACGCAGAGCTAGGAGCTAACGCAGTGTTCACGCTTAGCATTTGCCAAGTTGCCAAATGCGACTAAATCCAAAATATGTGGAAAAAAAAATTAATAAATTAGAAATTGCAAAAATTATGACTAATGGTTTTATGAATCTTTAGCCTAAACTGCAATTCACTGTAATTTTTGGCCTAAACAGCAGCTGATATGATGTGAAAGTCTTGATATTTTCAAAAGCTATGGCACTTAAATAGCGCTGCCCAGCAAGATTGTCACGGAGTTGCGTGAAAGACCTATCATGGCTGCTCAAAAGTCATTAAGGAGGAGAGTGGATGGAAATACGAGCCGCTCGACATGGATGCTATCGGGAGGAAAGAAAATCTTCCGGAATTTATTGCCAGTGGTTCAGCAGACGATTCCCCCTGGGGTTGTCCCACTCTCCATGTGACCGGCCCTTGGCAGTAGCTTTCATGCTGGTGTCCATCCTAGGGTCCAAAGTCTTGCAGTGAATTGGCCTGTCACATTTTGATGCATCTTTGCTCTCTTCCTGATGACTTCTGCCAGCGTGGAGCAGAAAGACACAATTCCACGCTTGCTGTGACAACTTAGGAGCTAGGAGACATGATGCGTCTGATTGGTTGTGTCTCACCTCAACAGCTAAGTCATTTATGTGGTGTCTGGCTCACTGCATGTCCAGTCGTGACCTTTGAAAGACGACGTCCACGGCTGCTCACAGAAAATAATGAATGAGGTATTCCATGTTTGGAAGTGCAAGAAATTTCATGGGCTCAGCTTTAAGCGGGATTTGGATTTTTACCATCATATTAGTGGCACCTTTTCCTGTAGGAATATTACTCTGGGTGGAAAAATATTTCAAATTTTTTTTTTTTTAAAGTACTTTCGAAAAAGTTTTACATGAATCCTCACACTGCTGTTGTCGGCAATTCGTTTATTTTCAAGCCACAGCATTTCCCATGTGCCGCTACGTGATATCAATAGTGAAATGCAAAACAGGGTCTGATTTTTTTAAGAATGCATGTACATACATATTTCAATGAATACTAGTAAAATATGTAGAATGGTATGTGAAATGCCTCTGTAATCATAATTTTCTTCGGTATTAATACAGTTTAGCGGCCACATATAATTACCCCGAATATCTTCCTGAAATGAATTTTGTACAGTAGTCTGTGATCTCATGATACTAAATCAGTCTGCTGCACAAGCACTTTTGCTGTTTAAATTGGTGAAAATGAATTTTATAAATTGTTACCTACCCACCGTGATGCTTCAGGCACCCGCCATTTGCAATGGCACGTAAAGTTGTTTTCACTGCAAGAGTGTCGTCTGCTACTTGAAACTTCCGGTTGCCAACCGAAGACCAGTGGATGAGTAAAAGTCTGATCATCATTCTCTCTAATGACAGCCGAGCGGAAAGAGCGTTCAACTACTATTTTGCGTAGGGTTTGGGTAAAAAGGGAAATTTCGTTTTCAATATTTCGCAACACTCAGAACTAAAATCAGTTCGAAGGTTTCGTACAAAATGTTTGGTAGGCATACAACAGATTTTTGGTAGGGCTAGCGCCCCTTCATCCAACAGTTACTAGGAAATTAATGTTTTAATCCGTACAACAAAAATTTCGTCGTCCCAGTAGCCGAGTGGAACGAGACGCTGTCTTCTAATCGTCTGCTATGGATTCGGGTTCGAATCCAGATTTTATCCACAAACAAATGGAAATATTTACAAAAACAATGTCTGATTGGTCTTCGTTTTTCCGTGAAATGCATAAGGAGTTTGCCGAGAAGACCAGTCAAACTTTGGGAAGTACAGGAAAGATCATTGACGAATGTGAAATCGGCAACACAAAATTCCATATCGGTTCGAAGCAATAGGATGCGGCACCAAAAATTCATTTCTGGTACTAGTTAAAAAAAACAGGACCTCAGGCATCCTTATGAACGTCATCCAAAATTTTAATGTACGAAAGAATGTCCTCAGAAAAAATGCCCACTTCTCGAAAATACACTCAGGCAAACTGAAATTGACTTTTACTCATCCACTGGTCTTCGGTTGGCAACCGGAAGTTTCAAGTAGCAGACGACACTCTTGCAGTGAAAACAACTTTACGTGCCATTGCAAATGGCGGGTGCCTGAAGCATCACGGTGGGTAGGTAACAATTTACAAAATTCATTTTCACCAATTTAAACAGCAAAAGTGCTTGCGCAGCCGATTGATTTAGTATCATGAGATCACAGACTACTGTACAAAATTCATTTCAGGAAGATATTCGGGGTAATTATATGTGGCCGCTAAACTGTATTAATACCTTTTCTTCTTACTTCGGTGTGAAAATCAGTTTCCTTTTGAATCGCGTGTACGCCATTGGCAGATGGAAGGAGTGTTGTTTCTCTACAATGCCTTGAGAGTTGTGGAGAAACGACGTCTCTCTCAATGTGTCTACTAGTTATTATCCATAGCTATGCCCCCCTCTCAAATAAAGTGGGGAGCACAGCTGAAGATATAAGTAACAGAAGGTCAGAAAACTCGCGCAGTGACATGTGGAATGCCATGGTCTAAAATGTAAACAAACCCACCGCTAATTCTGTGGGAGAATTCATGTATCGATACAGAAGCCCATCTGTATGACCCGCGTACAAGCCCCCCACCGATCACTTTGAAAGCAGGATTTCTTCCAATGACTTTTGACTTATATGTGTGTGTATATGGTAGTTAGGGATGTAAGGTCAGGTGATGCGTAACATCACAGCCTCTCCTTGACAAATGTCAACCCTGCCTTCTCGTGGTGCATCCTGTTCCCACTAAAGGGGCTCTGACGACCGCCAATAGCGGTATAACTATACCATCGGAATCAGAGGAAATGCTATCCCACACTCACCAACCCGCTTGGCCAGCGTGGTGAGTTATGGCCAAACACCTCCAAAATGACTCTACAACTTAAATCTTGGCCCTCAGTCTCCGGCAGCTGGAATGTACCTGGCCAAGGCAGCGGCCAGTGCGACATGAAGGCAGAGGGTGCTAAGAATCCCCGGAGGACCGGACTAGGCTGCCATTTGATGCTGACCTTGGCTACCTATAACGGACGCTCCCTATCTTCTGATTCAAGGCTCCTTGAATTGGAAGAGGAACTACAAAGGATCAAGTGGGACATCGTCGGGCTAAGTGAGGTAAGGAGAAAAGGAGAAGATCTCATTGAACTGAAAAGTGGACATCTCTTCTATTATCGTGGGACAGATACTGGCAGAACTAGTGGTGTTGGATTTATAATAAACAAGAAACTGAAGGATAAAGTGGTAGAAGTTGAAAGTTCCTCTGACAGAGCTGCACGACTCATTATCCAACTCTCGAGAAGATACCAGGCTCAGATTATTCAAACTTATGCACCCACCACAAGTCATCCTGAAGAAGAAATTGAAGAATTTTATGAGGAAATTCGTCATCTAAATAATAAAGGTAAGCAGCACTTGAAGATAATTATGGGAGATTTCAATGCAAAAATAGGGCACCGGCAACAGAATGAAACTTCAGTAGTTAAATTCGGTCACGGCAACAGAAACCAGCGTGGAAATACCCTCGTTGAGTTTGCAGAGGCAGAAGGATTTTTCATCTTGAACTCCTTTTTCAAGAAAAAGCCACACAGGAAATGGACATGGAGACATCCAATTGGGACGACAAGTGAAATTGATTTTATTATGTGTAACAAAAAAATTCGTCATCGAAGACTGCAGTGTGCTGAACAAGTTCAACACAGGTAGTGACCATAGATTGGTGAGATGTAAGATGCACCTCAACACTAAACTGGAATGTGGCAAGCTCATAAGGCAAACAAAATGTATTGACATAACCAACCTTAAAAAACACCATAATACTTTCAAGTTGGAACTGAAGAACAGATTCTCTGCTTTAGAAGGCCTAACATCAGAAGAAGTGGATATTTCGGAAGTTAACAGAAAAGTAACCAAATATGGAAACAGCAACAAAATTAGCTGGGTCTAAGAACAAGTTGCATGTGAACAAATTATCAGGAAAAACCAAAATGTTGATGCAAAAAGAAGAGACATGAGGACAACTAAAGAAGATGTGACTTCCAAAGTGGAATATATAGAGCTATGCAAGACAGCACGAAAAAGTATCACTGAAGACGTAAGGAAATTCAACTGTGAGCTAGTAAGGAAAGCAATTGAAAACAACCAAAGCCTAAAGATAGCAAAGGGACATCTCAGTAAGGGAAGAAAACAGATTATGGCTCTGAGAAAAGAAGATGGTTCTATAACAAGAAATGGAGGCGAAATTTTGACAAGAGTGAAAGATTTCTACTCCAAATTATATGAAAGGGATGATACATGTACTCCAGACATCATGAAAGGTACCAGAGTTCTTCCAGTCCTACCAGCAGAAGTTGCTCATGCAATCAAGAACATGAAGCGGAGGGAAAGCTCCAGTAGAAAATGGAATTACTATAGACATCATACAAGAATTAAGTGGAGAAATTGAAACAGTACTCGCCCAAATTTTCACTCGATGCCTTAATGAAGGGAAGATTCCTGAGGATTGGAACAATGCTACAATGATCCTGCTACATAAAAAAGGTGACATTGAGGATCTCAGGAACTACAGACCTATCAGCCTCCTATCAGTGGTTTATAAAATCTTCACTAAAGTTCTTTCTCACCGCTTGAAGGTAACACTGGACATGGCTCAACCGAGAGAACAAGCTGGATTCAGGAGTGGCTACAGCACAATAGATCATATCCACGTACTGAGAGAACTAATTGAAAGAGCGAGGGAATATGAACTTCCATTGTGCATGGCTTTTATCGATTATGAAAAAGCCTTTGATTCGGTGAAACCATCAGCAGTTACCACGGCTCTGAAATCCTGCGGTATTGAAGATGCATACATTAATATTATTAATAACATCTATGAAAATGCAAGTGCAAAGATTCGGCTGTTTGAAAATACAACACACATAAAAATTGGAAAGGGAGTGAGACAAGGTGACACCATATCTCCGAAGCTCTTTAATGCCACATTGGAAAATGTCTTTCAATCACTGAACTGGGAAAACAAAGGGATAAAGATTAATGGAGATTATCTAACCCACCTTCGTTTTGCTGATGGCGTAGTCATTTTTGCAACTACCCCATCAGAGCTGCAGAGTATGATCCAGGAACTTGCTGACAAGAGTAAAGAAGTGGGATTAAAAATGAACTTTCAGAAGACAAAAGTGATGTTCAATGCTTTTACAAGAAATGAAGATTTATCGATTGATGGAGAAAAACTGGAGATAACAGATACGTTATGTTTATCTTGGACAGCAGATATCAAGTGAGGGTCACATTGATGAAGAAATTAATCGGCGTACAAAACTTGCCTGGAGAGCTTTTGGAAGAAACAGCATAATTTTCAAGAGCAATATGCCATTATGTCTTAAAAGAAAAGTGTTTGATCAATGCATCCTTCCAGTGCTTACGTATGGTGCAGAGACGTGGACCTTAACTAAAAGAGACATACAAAGGCTGCAGACAACTCAAAGAAGCATGGAGAGGTGCATGCTTGGTATAACCAGGAGAGATAAGAAGAGGAACTCGTGGATCCGAAAAATGACGAGAGTAGAAGACATCATGATCAGAGTTAATTCACTGAAATGGCAATGGGTTAGACATACTGCCAGAAGGACAGACCATAGATGGACAGCCAAAATTTTAGATTGGATTCCAAGGGACAGGAAAAGACCCAGAAAAAGACCACATGGGAGATGGGTGGATGAAATTCGTAAATATGCGGGAGTGACATGGAGGAGACTGGCACATGATAGACCGTTGTGGAGGAAACTTGGGGAGACCTTCGTCCAGCAGTGGATTGATAATGGTTGACAATGATGATGATGGTAGTTATGTGAAGAGATCGTAAAGATGTTTTGTTTTAATATTTTTTTTCCATACTCCTGAAATATGCGAAACAAAAAACATTGCAATGCTGGTGACGCTGCTGCTTCGGGTTCTTTTCCAGTGGAGAGGAGGCAGGAGCAGAACATTGATCTGTTAGTGCCGTACCTTCAAATGAAAGCTACAATCTTGACTCAACAATCTGAACATTTCTAAGTTCCTGTGAGTGCACGGGTTATTTCCTAATTTGCCCTATTGTTAGGATTTTTTAAAGTTTGTCTTACCATTATTTTTTAGCCAGCACCTTTAGCCATGTCTCCTCAGCAGACAGTTAGCTCATATATTTTTTAAATTCTGATTCCTCTTCCACAAATAACGGAGAAAATCATGTCTCTACTGAGCTGAATCCTGCCTAGAAAGGCAAACTGAATGCAGATGATATGGAAGTAAATGATGCTGGAAACAATGGATTTGCCCACAAATCTTCAAGAAAAATTCAGCAACACTGGTTTACCACATACACTTTGCAAAAACGCTTTCGGGGGAAAAAATGACAAAAATTCTGGTGTGCATGTGGTGCATTATTGATATGGGAGCACGAACACTTTCATGACAGGTAAATCAAGCGATTTCACAAAAGCTGAGGATATTAAAAAACATGAAAAAACAGGTGATCACAAATTTACTATGGAGGAAGTTAATGCAACAATTGCCGAGAAAATGCCCCATGCAACTAGCAGAGATAAAAGAGGTAATTATTGCAACTTTAAAAAAGTTCATTTTCTGTGCAAAGAAAACCTGGCAAAGGATAAACCACAAGCATTAAAAGAACTAGCAATCAGTTCTTTTAATGTGAAAATTTTTCTTCAAGGACCACAAGAAGGACCCTTTTGGTATTTAGTCTGAAGTAAGCTTATGCTATGGTAAAATATAAAAACTGTTAGGTGTGGTTAAAAAGTTACACCTTATTTACTAAAAGTATGAGAGAAGTAAAAAATGATAATAAATAGTGTCATTAATATTTTGAATGAGATGTTTTTGCAATTTTAGACATATTTTGAAGTACAGAAAATTAGCTTTAATTTGACACCAAATTCAACTACATTGATTAAAAAATAAAGTTACCGCCAATTTAAATTCATGGTGCCTGAGTGCAGTGAATGCTAAAAGTGCAAAACACGGTTTTTTCAAAATAGTGTAACAAAGCCATTTATGGACAAAAAAAATTGAAAAAAATTATGCAAACCTAACTCATGGGTACTTACACAGGAATTTTTTTTTTTTAATTAAAACAAAATTAAAACTAAAAAAATAAATAAAAAGAAAATTAGGTGATTTCACGTGAAACAACCCAAAATTTAGAATTGTGAATTTTTTTTTTTTTCCAGAACCACGAAAAACGCCTTCTTGATTTTTAGTCTGAAGTAAGCTTATGATAGGCTTATGCTATATAGTAAAAATATGAAAACTGTGTTAGTTGGGAATTACCAAGTTACACCTCATTTATCAAAAGTGTGAAAAAAGAAAAAAATATGATAAATAGGTGTCTTTAATATTTTGTATGAGATGCTTTGCAAATCTGACAGTCAGTTTAAAGTACAGAAAATTAGGTTTAATTACACACCAAATTCAACTATATTGATTAAAAAATAAGGAAGTTACAGCCAATTTAAATAAATCATGTCTAACTGCTGCAAGTGTAAAAAGCGTAAAACTTGTGTTACGCCATTTTCAAAATGGCGTAACACATCCATTTGTGGACAAAAAAAAAAAAAATTCGAAA
Organism: Macrothele yani; assembly: GCA_039090855.1. Taxonomy (NCBI): domain Eukaryota; kingdom Metazoa; phylum Arthropoda; class Arachnida; order Araneae; family Macrothelidae; genus Macrothele; species Macrothele yani. The sequence continues at coordinate 127,378,134 of CM076996.1, forward strand.
AAATTTACACTAACATAACTTGTAGGTGTCTACATAGAATTTTTTTTTTTTTTTTTTAATTGGAGACTTACAGCAAATAGAGTTAGGTGATTTGGTGTGGAATGACCCAACTGGCCACCAATGTTGTGGATATGCAAATAAAACAGTCAGATTCAGCATTTTACTGAAAAGCTAATACCGCCCAAACAAGTTCGTCAGTAGTTTGACAAAGCATAATATGTTTTGGTCAAACTACTGGCTTTCATTAAAACGCCATGTTATGGCTTTTTAACAGTTACAAACAAGTCACTCTATGATTTGTTTTAGTAGCAGTGCAGTTACATCTGTGTCACTTTTGCTTATTCCATAAAATGCTAACATAGACTGTTCAAAGTCAGTCCCTGGTTTACAGAATGGCAAATACGTACATATTGAAGACATAATTTCAAATTTGGAAACCTTGTCAAAATAGGGCAGCGATATATCGAGGTCACATGTGTGCGGGCTTGACATATAGTAATTTGCATGTTTCCATAAGAGGTAGCAAATGTGGCTTGGGTACGTTGACTTAGCCTTTCCCCTTGCACATCTCTCTGGAAAACCTTTACAATCATTTGTCTCATGTTGGACATATTCTTGTCTTTGTATTTCGCATGTTAATTTTGGACACCAGTTTATTATGCCACAGTTAATTGTTTTCTCTTTTTTACTAAAGGAAGCTAAACAGAGTGAAGCAAAGAGAGGCAGTACTGCTGCAGAAGAAAGAATTGCCAATAAAGGTAAACATGAATGCTTAATTTCATTTTAGACATAATATTTGTTGCCAAGTTTTATAAAATGATCACTGCAAAATATTCATTTAAAGAGTTAGTTTTTTTTTTATTAATCTTCCAGAAAGGAGAATTAAATGAATTGTGTTCAAGTGAATAATACTGCACTATTAACTAATCTCTGAGTAAGGCTGATTTGTGAAATAAGTGTTGGATAAAATTAATCTTCTAATGGCATTCTGTAAATTTACATTTTGAAAAAGCGTGCAAATTACAAGAATCAGCTTTCAAATTTGTATGAGGAAGCACGGGATAGCTTCTCAATTAGTGCAAATCTGAATGATTCTCAGATTTCTAAGCTACATCTGCTTATCTTCAGTTGCTTGGAACTTCCTTATTATGGCTGTGTAACAGATAGTATACTAAAGGAAAAATTGGAGATGCAGGTTTAATTCCTGCTCCAGGACAATGTAATTGTCAAGTTTTCCGGAGAAGTTGCTACATAGAATACAGTGAAAATATGGCACATTTGTGCCAACAATTACATTTTTTTGTGTAATATTTGCTTAAAAGTGACTAATTTGTGTTATCTTATGTATTTACAAAAACATGTGGGACAAAATGAGTGGTTTGCTGATTAAATTTCTATATTTCATATTCACCTTAAATGTGTGATTGATTGGGGCATTTTTGAGTTAGTTCAGCATTGGTGGCTCTTTGTTCTTTTCTGGTATGTGACATATTTGGTGTTTGTATATTAATGTATAGTAACTATAAAAAAGACATAGGAGTCATTTGTGTGCTGGAGAGATGCTTTACTTACAGAGGGTCTATGGAAAGACATGTTCTGATCATGTGAGGAATGAAGATGTATTGCAGTTGTGTAATGTGAAACAAAATGTTGTTAGCAAGGTGGAGACTCGTATTCTTAGGTGGTTTGGCCATGTTAAAAGAATGAGTGATGAGACTCGTACTAATAAAAAAAAATCCACTTAAGTGGCAGGAAAGAAAGGCAGAGGAAGGCCAAGGAAGTCATGGGAGGATCAGATTCAGGAGTGTCTGCATGAGAAAAAGATTACGAGTATTAAGTATACAAGGTCTTGTGTGTGTCATGTGATGGATGTCAGTGAAGCCTAAGTTGTGTGTCAAGATCGCAGTAAATGGAGAAGTTTGATATGGCAACAGTAAGTAAATAATGAGCTAAAAATTTATCTGGTGGTTTGCCTTTCTTTGTGGATCTCTGAGAGCAGCTAAGTGATGTGTATGCATGCATGTATGTAACTATAAAAATATATATTCATGAAATATTATATGCAAAACAAATTAAAATGAACAGTACATGTATTTAAGAAGTTCCATTGTACCTTGTAGCCATTTTTTCCTGACCATGATATTTTCATTGCATAACAACATAGGATTTTACTTGTAATTTTTTTATTCTTGTACTGATCTGCATTTATGCTTCTGATTGGCATTGGCACATAGTATCAGCACATGTGACATACACTGACGGAAAAAAAAATCCCAACACCACGAAAAAATAGTTGTAGAGGAATGAAATGGCGGCAATACATTCGTATAGGTAACATATTTAATCGATTAAGGTTTCAAGATCACAGCTTATTGTAAGGGCGAGAAGAGCCATTTTAAATGTGAAATGCTGGTTCATTAATAACAGGTGTAACCGCCAGAATGTTGAATGCAAGCACGCAAACGTTCATGCATTGTGTCGTACAGGTGCTGGATGTCAGTTTGTGGGGTGGAGTTCCATGCCTGTTGCACTTGGTCGGTCAATACAGGGACGGTTAATGCTGGTTGGGGGTGACGCTGGAGTTGTCGTCCAATGATGTCCCATACGTGCTCAATTGGTGAAAGATCTGGTGATCTAGCAGGCCACGACAACATGTCGACACTCTGTAGAGCATGTTGGGTTACAACAGCGGTATGCGGGCGAGCGTTATCCTGTTGGAAAACACCCCTGGAATGCTGTTCATTAATGGCAGCACAACAGGTTGAATCACCAGACCGATGTACAACTGTGCCATCAGGGTGCATGGGATAACCACGAGAGTGCTCCTGCTGTCATAGGAAATTGCTCCCCAGACAATAACTTCAGGTGTAGGTCCAGTGTGTCTCGGCCGCAGACAGGTTGGTTGCAGGCGCTCACCTGGCCTCCTTCTAACCAACACACGGCCATCACTGGCACCCAGGCAAAACCGGCTTTCATCAGAAAACACAACAGATCTCCACTTCGTCCTCCAATGAGCTCTAGCTTGACACCACTGACGTCGCAAACGGCAGTGGTTTGGAGTAAGTGGAATGCACGCTACAGGGCGTCTGACTCGGAGCTGTCCTTCAAGTAACCGATTTGTAACAGTTCGTTGTGTCACTGTGGTGGCTACTGCAGCTCGAATTGCTGCCGCAGACGCAGTACGATGCGCCGCGGCCATACGCCGTACACGGCGGTCTTCTCTCTCAGTAGTGCCACGCGGCCGGCCGGAACCCGGTCTTCTTGAGGCAGTACCTTCCCTTGATCACCGCTGCCAACAATCATGCACAGTGGCTACATTCCTGCCAAGTCGTTCTGCAATATTGCGGAACGAGAATCCACCTTCTCGTAGCCCTATTACACGACCTCGTTCAAACTCCGTGAGCTGTTGATAATGGCTTCTTCGTCTTCTTAAAGGCATTCTTGACTAACATCAACACCCTACGTCAAATCTCAACGATAACTAACGCTCACGAACGTTACAGCGCATATTTACAGCAAACCTGCTTTGCATGTTCCAAGGGACGCCACACGTATGCGCCGAGCGCAAAATTTGCATAGACGTCATCTTACAGATGTACTCTCACCGCCTACCAACTGTCGTTTATCTAACACAACCCCTTCTTGGTGTTGAGCTTTTTTTCCCGTAAGTGTAGTAAAGTTGCTGAGGTTATTTGTATTCTGAATGCCTGCAAGCCTAAATTGTGATTGACGTCATCTTACAGATAAATTGCATAGACGTCATCTATTCATGCATTCTGCATTCGTCATATTCATGCATTCTGTGATATTATCGGATACCCTCTTTGATTGAATGCATAACTTTTTTGTTCAGGTATTCAAATGATATTAGCAAATGCCATCTTCGTACAGAACTTCAAATATGCATTGTTATTCAGAAGTTATCTGTATGTTTATAACTGCTAACAAGCACTCTTGTATTGCTGAAATACTGCACTTTGGATTATTATTAGCATGTGCAGGGAAAATAAATTTTAATATCAATGACATTCCAGTTTTATTATTTTCTGATTTTTTAAAAGGATGGCACCCCAATCGGTACTTATTTTTTCAAATGTGGTCAGTTCTTAACACAGGATTTCCGATTTTCTACATCAAGAAATTCAGCCGATACACAGTAGGCGGTAGTGAGGCAAAGGTAAAAAGTCAGAAGAGATTTCTGTATTTCTCTTTGAAAAAATGCCAGTGTGAATCTTGTAAATACTGGTTCATTCTGCCTTTCTCTTCATTAGTTACAGGGTTCTCACGGTCATATTTTTGTGAAAGTTCTTTGAATAGTCCTGATTTTTTTTTTTTTTTTAGTGGGACGAAAATAATTAGTTGCGATGTTTGGATTGTTCATGTCACTATGTTCCTGCTCCTTGTGCTCCTGATAACCCCACTTTCTTCCATGAAGTGTGTAGACGTGATATCTCTTTCATGTCATGTGGCACTGCAGTGCATGATGTCTGAGGGCCATACTTCCTGTGACCTTTGGTTTGTGGTATAGCCATTATATTAACTTGGAATCATACCAGCATGTCCCCGGTGGCGCAGTGGTCTAAGGCGTTGGCCTCTGATCATTCGTCCGAAGGGGTCCGGGTTCGAATCCCGGTGAGGCATGGATGTTGTGTTTGTCTTACGGCACTGGCTCTCTCCCTTCCCTGGAACCACTGACCCTAAATTAGGGACGGGCGACTGCTTATAGCCCATTGAGTTGCTCACGGTGGTCGTTAAACCTCCAATAAAAAAAAAAAAAAAAAAATACCAGCATGTAGAGACCGAACCTTTGTGTGAGTTGAAGAATGCCTCTCCTTCTAGGACAATGTTTTCCTCACTGTAGGAGATTGATATCTAGCCACTAATGCACATGGGAGCAGATGACTATGTAATAGGGAATATTCAGTACTATGCCAAAATTGTTTTCTATTATAATCATTGTGCTAAGTTCCAGATTGCTTCATGTAAGTTTTATACAGAAATTTTTTGCCACTTCACTAAAGATGTAACATACATACACACTATGAGCCCACTGAAGAACTAACTCTTCAGCAGCAAAATCCATCTCCGTAGGAATTCTAAATGCATAGTAAATTTCACCTGAATTTGCAAAATGTAAAACAAAGCACCACGATTCTTGCAAAAATTTAAGGTCCTGGAATTTTTTTTATCAACTCCTGAAAAAGTCCTGGAATTTATTTTCCTAAAATGTGCATGAGCCCTGTAGTTAACTTAATTTCTCTGCAGATATGATAGTCTCGTAAGCAGTAATACAAGAAAAGCCAGGAACGGGGGAAATATTTGATAGCCAAAACATGGGGTCAGCTGTTCCATTATGACACTAGTGAATAATAATGATAATGGCTTAGCAGGAAAATAATGGTCCAACTTATGACATGCAATGAAATTATAATGGACAATCATGAATGACTGTTACTGGAAGTATTTCATGAAAATGATCAGTGGTTGCATCTCAAATATGACTCCTGAAACTATTTGTCCCACAAACAAATTTTCTGTAATGTACAATGGGAAGCTATATATGTGTTGTTACATGTGAATCACTTTGAAGTGCAAAATGAATTTCACATATTTAATATATTTTGATTAAAAAGAAAATGTTGAAAAAAAAAACTAATAAATTTTCATAAATAAAATTTTTTTATGTTTATCTTCTTTGTAGAAACTTTAGTTGTTCAGTGAGATTTCCTTGTCATTTCTTATTGTTTCTTGTGTAAAAGAATTTGATCATATTAATATATTTAGATTAAAAAGAAAATGTTGAAAAAAAACTAATAGATTTTCATAAATATTTTTTTTTCTGTTTATCTTTGTGGAAACTAGTTCAGCAAGATTTCCTTTTCATTTCTTATTGTTTCTTCTTGTGTAGAAGAATTTGATCTTGAAGAATTAAAACGTGTATTTTTGGAGAAAAAATTGAAGATGAAAGCTGCAGCTCTGAAAGAGCATTGTAGGGAAGAAACTTTGACAGAGAAGATCAGAAGGATTATTGCAAATTCTAAAAAACCACCGAAACAGGGGCCATAGGTAAGTATATCATTTACCTTTTGCTTTACAGCTTTTTTTTTCTTCTTCTTCTTTCTTTCCGTTTCTTCTTTCTCTTTCTTTCTTTGTTCTGTGTTATTTCTGAAATTTGTTTAAGTGAATTTGTCTTAGAAATTCATACCTGACCTGCATGATGTGTTGTCAAAATGGTCCTGAATGGCCGTCTATGAAAGTATAATTTTTCCTGTTTTGATGTATCGTAGTACCTGGGTACTGCAGAAGTGACACAGGAGTCATTTGTGTGTGGAGTTTATTGGAATACGTGTTCTGATTATGTGAGAAATGATGGGTTTCAGTTATGTAAATGTGAAACACAATGTTATTAGCAGGGTGGAGACATATTTTTCAGTGGTTTGGCCATGCTCAAAAAACGGGTAGTGATTGCCAAATAAAAGAATTTATTCAGTCAAAGTGGCAGGAAAGAATAGAGGAAGTCTCGGGAGAATTAGATTCAGGAATGCCTGGGGAAAAAATAATGAGTATAAACTATGAAAGGGCATGTGCGAGACATGTAGCAAATGGACTTGGTTGGATTTTAAGTTGGGTGCCGAGATTGTTGTAAGTGGAGACTGTGTATGAGCTGTATATGAATTGTAACATTATTGGAAACTTGGATTTGGCGGGTGATCTTGCTTTGGAAAGTTAACTTCTGAATTTCAAGGGAATTGTTTAGTGGTATGCAGGTATTATAATTTATGATTTGATTAAATGTTAGAATGTATGAAGAAAGTTATGGCATTTGGGTATTTCTTTTACTATGAGGGTCATTCAGAAAGTAAAGAACATTTGGTTATAAAAGCTATATACTTTAAAGTTTTTAAATATTTTATTTATAAACAATTTTTAACTCATATCTTAGCCTTTTTTCCTACATAGTTACCATGGACATTGAGGCACTTGTCATATCTTAGAATAGGTTTAATGTTCTTTCAACCAGTCCATAATCAGATTGTCCACATTCTGGAAAGTCAGGGAAATGAAAATTGGTCAGGGAAAATCTGTAATATTTAAAAAAAAGTCAGGGAAATTTCAATCACAGTTAGACTACAACTAGTTTTAACCTGGTGTCAGGGAGTGACGCCCTCATCGCCCAACACACTTGCACTTGGTTTTGCAGACAGTCACTAACTACCCCTTCCTACTAATGTAACCTTGTATTTCCTACCTATTATTGTAAGTTGTGTTACATTACTTGTTAACATTTATCTTTTTGTTTTTAGGTCAAAGGAGTAGAAAAAAATTTGTGATATAAGTTATACCTTGTTAAAAGGCAATTAAGACTGCAGCAATGCCAAAGCGTTGGGTGTTTAATGAACAATGGTTGGACAAACAATTAAATCCTGAGTTTTCTGGTTGGATAGCTGCTGTAAACGGCGACAATGAATCAGCATTTTGTAAAGTGTGCTCTAAAACTTTCAAGCTTAGCAACATGGGGGGCAGTCTCCAGCCATGGAAATGGCCCTAATCATTTGAAAAACATCCATGCTAAAATGTCTCAGCCCAGTCTTGCTGCTTTTACTTCCTCTGTGAAAAAGAACTCTTTGTAATAATGAACTCTTGCCATCAACAAGTTCAGGAAATGTGAAATCAGTACTTCTAGAAAATATTAAGTCTAATGACTCAAATACTTACGTTGTGAAAGATGATGTGAAGCCCAATGAATGACCTTAATGCTTATGTAGTGAAAGATGATGTAACAAAGTCGGAAATAATATGGGCCATGGAAGTGTCCAAGCGAATGTCTCTGAACTCTTGTACACAGATTAACAAAACATTTCAGTTAATGTTTCCTGACAGTGCGATAGCTTCAAAATTTACTTTAGGCAAAAGCAAAGCATCTTATGTGATAAACCATGGATTGGCACCACATTTCAAAGAGTGTTTAATGGACGATCTGAAGCAGTGCACTGACTTTGTAATTTGTTTTGATGAATCACTAAACAAAGTTGCTCAGCGTGGGCAAATGGATCAGTTTGTTCGTTATTGGGACGTCAATCTGCAAAAAGTTTCCACTAGATACTTAAGTAGTGTGTTTTTAGGACGGGCAACAGCTAATGACCTTTTAGAGAAATTCATTAAAGGTGCACCTCTTCCCTTGGATAACATGCTACAAGTGTCAATGGATAGACCTAACGTTAATCTCAGCTTTCTTCAAAAGCTGGAAGATAAACTTAGAACTGAAAATCCAGATGATAAATTATTAGTTGACATTGGAGTATGTGGTCTTCACGTGGTCAATGGAGCTGTGAAAACTGGACTTAAAGCTGTAAAATGGGATATACATAACTTTCTGCGTAACTTGTACTACCTTTTAAAAGATAGTCCTGCTCGCAGTGCAAATTATACTATGATTACTGGATGTAAAGATTTCCCTTTCAAATTTTGCACTGTAAGGTGGTTGGAAAACGTTAATTGTTTGACTAGGGCATTGCTTGTTTATGATCATATCAAGAAATATGTTCAAGAATCATCAGTTTCCAGCAAACAGCACATGTTTCTTGCAGAATTGATGGAAAGTCCACTGTTGAAATGCAAATTGGCTGCATTTAGGACTATAGCTTCAGAGTGTGAATCTTTTTGAGAAGGTTCCAGAGCCCAAAGCCTTTAATTCCTTTCTTACACACTGATTTGCTGGATCTGATGAAAAATTTGATGGCACGAAGCTTGAAGCCTGACAAATTAAGTGAAGCTGATAGTGTCTCAAAACTGTTAACTTTAGATGTATCAAAAAGTGAAAATCTTCTCTCAATTGAGAAAGTTGATATTGGATTTAGTGCTAAAAAGCTATTAAAAGAAGTGAAGTGCTCAGAAATGGAGAAATTAAAGTGTAAGCTTGAATTTAAGAAACTTGTGACCAGTATGATTGAAAAACTTCGTGAGAAAAGCCCACTAAAATTTAAGTTTGTCCGTGGGGTAATTTTGTTTGGACACAAATATTATAGTGCAGCAGCCGAGTCTAGGGAAGAAGAGAGTGGAAATTGTGCTCGAAGTTTTACTTAGTGCAAACAGGATTTCAGATGACTGCTGAAAAAGCTAGTACACTTCATTTGTGTGTAGAAGCTCAATCTGCTTTAAAGTCTCAGTTTGATGAATTTTTAGACAGTCATGATGATTCCATTGGATTAGACAAATTTTACAGTGCTCTACTTGACAACCAAAAACAATTCGGTGAACTTTGGGATGTAATAAAAATTTGTCTCATTATGTCTCGTGGAAATGCTTCGGTGGTAGGTGGATTTTCTGTCAATAAGTCTCTTCTTGTGGAAAATCTCCTGGAAGAATCCCTGATTTGCCAGAGAACAGTTTTTGAGGCCATTAAAAATGTGGGAGGAGTAGAACACATTGCCATCAATAGAAGGCTTCTTCTTTCTGTAAGAACCTCCAGACGAAGATATCAGGATTATCTTGAGAAAAAAGTGTTCTTCAAAACAAAGAAGAAAGAAAACTGAAGAAAAAAGAAAAATTGATCATGAAATAAAGGAATTGAAGGAAAGAAGACATAGTACAGAAGGAACTAGAGTTGGAAGAAGCAGCATTGCAGGCGAAGATTTCAGATTGGGAAAAGAAGAAAAGTGGTGTGTAATATAAAAAGTGACTGTGTTCCTACTGTAATATTTTTATAGTAACTGTTCTGAATATTGTGTATGGGTTTGTTTGAGTGTTTCTTCAATAAATGTAAAACTATGAAAAAAAGAGTAAACTTAAAATTAAAAAGGTGTGAGTTGGACGGCTATGGGAAGGTGGAGACTGATTCAAGAATAAAATGAATCAGTTATTTGGGAGACAATACGTCTAATGGGAACACTTTTAAATAATATAAGTTTCTCAATTATCCAATTCAATTTTATTTATTATCATGGCACATATATTGAAAAACTCAAATAAACCTATTTGTGTAAGGTCAGAAATTTCTTATATATTTGGTTAGGGAAAGTCAGATAAATCAGGTTTGATAATTCTGTGGACACCCTGTACTTGCATTTTGGAATCACGAAATACTTCGTTATTTTTGGGACATTTCCCAAAGCTGAAATGTTACTTGACTTCCTCTTTCTACCACGTGCACTTTTGCTCAAACTCGTCTCTCTTTTCACACGTCCTCCGATGTCCAGTTGTAACAAGATTTATGACGTCTTATGGTATGCCATGTTTCTTTCACATCCCTGAAAGTAAAGCTACCAGAAGCGAAGCGACTACAAGGTAAGCGGTGCAACTCCTATTGGAAATAGTGCATGCTGTTTGAAGCGTCATCTGAAGGTGTTGGCTGCGTGACTAAGGCACACTTGGGACTTCCGGTGTGGGGCCGCCAATCAGCATAACAACTCGAGAATGAAATGGAACATGAAGATTATTGGATTGCGTAGCGTATGCTCCGAAACCAGAAACATTCCAAAAACGAAAAAATGATTACTGCAACCGCTTTATGCAATACGCTCGCGCAGTAGCCGCCGCAGTGTCTTCAAATAGCGCTTGATGTCACCCTGGAAACAATAGTAGGGCGATCTGATCAACGAACGTTCGGTAGCCACTGTGGCGATGATGTTGGAAAAATGTGGTCACCAAACTAAAATTTTAATCACCAGCTGGCGACCGCTAATTTTGAGCTATATTCAGTATATAAACATAACTTAAAACAATTAAAAATACTATCATTAGCTGCTCCAAAATGCAAATTTTCTGGCTCCAAAACCTGAGTTCTGCTCCAAAATGCAAAATTTCTCACTCCAAGAATTACTCCAAAGCATGGTAGGGGCACTAACACTCCTGTATGTGGTAAAAGAGTTATAGTAGTGAGATAATTGGTAAAATTGACATGCCCTATAAAAAGTATAAATATATTTCATACTTATTAATTTTTATTTATAAGTATTAAAATGCATGGGAAAATAATGTTGACACATTTGCAGTATTTCAGTATAATATGAACTTTATTGTAATATAAATAATATTGTGTGTACCAATATTCAAATAAAACTTAAAATTTTAGTGGGACTCGTACATAGTTTGCTAAGCAATTTTTTTTATTGGAAACATGTTTTATTGACTCATACACTTGTTTCCAGCTCTTCAATTATCTTTAATTTATCAGTAATATTGATCATAGTGCACTTCATTTTCTCACCACTTTTATGTGAAGCCATTGCACCAGATCCCAAAAAGTTAACTAAGAAATTATATCAAAATTCACATTGTCAAATCACTAAAATTAAAACTACAAGTAGTAAGCAATTTTTTTAGCTGAACTGAATTTTTTTTTTCTTTACTGAATCAATGAAACACATTAAAGATGTCAAGCCACTAACACAAGAAAGTGCTGTCAAGGACACAGCAACACTGATTGTTAACCAACATGGAGTAATTCACTTCTCACACCTCTCACTTTTTCAGCTGAAGTGAAAAAAAGACAGTTCTCAATAAAGCAGTTGTCACCAATCTTTCCAATATGAGGAGCGGTAGTAAAATTTCACTGTGGTTAGTGTTCCAGCTCTTTTGTATTAGTCTGTTCATAACAGCAATTAAAAAAAGTGTGTCCATAAAAAGAAAAAGTAGACAATTTTGAGGTCCCTAAACTTGAGTTACTGTGTATGCAAATGATGGTGCAGAATGTTCCATATTGATGCATAAGTAACATTAACTTCGTTTATGATGGCATAGATGGTTATTTGTTGTTCAGATAGTACAGTGGCCTCCACCTTAACAACTGCTTCATCATGTGAGATTGATGATCTGTCACTTCTTGAATCATCATTCAAGCTGGTATGACTGCAAAGGAAAGGCATATTTTTCACTGACTCATAAGATGGGCATTCTTCTCTGTGAATCATTTCATTTCCCCAGGGATTTCGGTGCCTGATATCTTCTGCAAATCCAGAAACCTGACCTTGGCATGTGCTTCCACCTCATATAACATGGTGACTGTAGCATTTCATCAGTGCACCAATAGCAGTTACTAGCAGGGCCGGCTTCATGGGTGTCCAGTCGCACAGAGCCCCGCTCCTAAAGGGGCCCCGGCGCGTTTGTGTGATGTCTTTGAATTTTTCATACTATTTTTTCTTGTATTAAAAATAAATGACACTTAACGATGTAAAAATGGCATTTTTTAAATGTTTGTATCATTACACTTTATTGCCTTAGTGAACATAATTCAAGTATCTTGGGTCCATCGGGATGATGTACAACTTAAATCTTGGCCCTCAGTCTCCGGCAGCTGGAATGTACCTGGCCAAGGCAGCGGCCAGTGCGACATGAAGGCAGAGGGTGCTAAGAATACCTGGAGGACCGGACTAGGCTGCCATCTGATGCTGACCTTGGCTACGTATAATGGACACTCCCTATCTTCTGATTCAAGGCTTCTTGAATTGGAAGAGAAACTACAAAGGATCAAGTGGGACATTGTCTGGCTAAGAAAGGTAAGGAGAAAAGGAGAAGATCTCATTGAACTGAAAAGTGGACATCTCATCTACTATCGTGGGACAGATACTGGCAGAACGAGTGGTGTTGGATTTATAATAAACAAGAAACTGAAGGATAAAGTTGTAGAAGTTGAAAGTTCCTCTGACAGAGCTGCACGACTCGTTATCCAACTCTCGAGAAGATACAAGGCTCAGATTATTCAAACTTATGCACCCACCACAATCATCCTGAAGAAGAAATTGAAGAATTTTATGAAGAAATTCATCATCTAAATAATAAAGGTAAGCAGCACTTGAAGATAATTATGGGAGATTTCAATGCAAAAATAGGGCAACAGCAACAGAATGAAACTTCGGTTGGTAAATTCGGTCACTGCAACAGAAACCAGCATGGAAATCTTGAGTTTGCAGAGGCAGAAGGGTTTTTCATCTTTAACTCTTTTTTTCAAGAAAAAGCCACACAGGAAATGGACATGGAGACATCCAAATGGGACAACAAGTGAAATTGATTTTATTATGTGTAACAAAAAATGCATCATAGAAGACTGCAGTGTGCTAAAAAGGTTTAACACAGGTAGTGACCATAGATTGGTGAGATGTAAGATGCACCTCAACACTAAACTTGAATGTGGCAAGCTCATAAGACAAATAAAATGTATTGACATAACCAACCTTAAAAAACACCATAATACCTTCAAGTTGGAACTGAAGAACAGATTCTCTGCTTTAGAAGGCCTAACATCGGAAGAAGTAGATATTTCTGAAGTTCATAGAAAAGTAACCAAAGCTCTTATGGTAACGGCAACAAAATTAGCTGGGTCTAAGAACAAGTTGCATGCGAACAAATTATCAGGAAAAACCAAAATGTTGATGCAAAAAAGAAGAGAAATGAGGACAACTAAAGAAGATGCGACTTCCAAAGTGGAATATATAGAGCTATGCAAGACAGTACGAAAAAGTATCTATGAAGACGTAAGGAAATTCAACTGTGAACTAGTGAGGAAAGCAATTGAAAACACCCGAAGCCTAAAGATAGCAAAGGGACATCTCAGTAAGGGAAGAAAACACATTATGGCACTGAGAAAAGTAGATAGTTCTGTAACAAGAAATAAAGGCGAAATTTTGACAAAAGTGAAAGATTTCTACTTCAAGTTATATGAAAGGGATGATACATGTACTCCAGACATCATGAAAGGTACCAGTACCAGAGCTCTTCCAGTCCTCCCAGCAGAAGTTGCACATACAGTCAAGAACATGAAGCCGGGAAAAGCTCCAGGAGAAGATGGAATTACTGTAGACATCATACAAAGAAGCAAGTGGAGAAATCGAAACAGCACTCGCCAAAATTTTCACTCGATGCCTTAATGAGGGGAAGATTCCTGAGGATTGGAACAACGCTACAATGATCCTGCTACATAAAAAAGGTGACATTGAGGATCTCAGGAACTACAGACCTATCAGCCTCCTATCAGTGGTTTATAAAATCTTCACTAAAGTTCTTTCACACCGCTTGAAAGTAACACTGGACATGGCTCAACTGAGAGAACAAGCTGGATTCAAGAGTGGCTACAGCACAATAGATCATATCCACGTACTGAGAGAACTAATTGAAAGAGCGGGGGAATATGAACTTCCATTGTGCATGGCTTTTATCGATTATGAAAAAACCTTTGATTCGGTGAAACCATCAGCAGTTACAATGGCTCTGAAATCCTGCGGTATTGAAGATGCATACATTAATATTATTAATAGCATCTATGAAAATACAAGTGCAAAGATTTGGCTGTTTGAAAATACAACACATAAAAATTGGAAAGGGAGTGAGACAAGGTGACACCATATCTCAGAAGCTCTTTAATGCCACATTGGAAAATGTCTTTCAATCACTGAACTGGGAAAACAAAGGGATAAAGATTAATGGAGATTATCTAACTCACCTTTGTTTTGCTGATGACAGTCATTTTTGCAACTACCCCATCAGAGCTGCAGAGTATAAACCAGGAACTTGCTGACAAGAGTAAAGAAGTGAGATTAAAAATGAACTTTCAGAAGACAAAAGTGATGTACAATGCTTTTTTCAAGAAATGAAGATTTATCGATTGATGGAGAAAAGCTGGAGATAACAGATACGTGCTTTATCTTGGACAGCAGATATCAAGTGAGGGTCACATTGATGAAGAAATTAATCGCCGTATAAAACTTGCTGGGAGAGCTTTTGGAAGAAACAGCATAATTTTCAAGAGCAATATGCCATTATGTCTTACAAGAAAAGTATTTGATCAATGCATCCTTCCAGTGCTTACGTATGGTGCAGAGACGGACCTTAACTAAAAGATATATACAAAGGCTGCAGGCAACTCAAAGCAGCATAGAGAGATGCATGCTTGGTGTAACCAGGAGGGATAAGAAGAGGAACTTGTGGATCCGAAAAATGACAAGAGTGGAAGACATCATGATCAGAGTTAAATCCCTGAAATGGCAATTGGCTGGACATACTGCCAGAAGGACAGACCATCGATGGACAGCCGAAATTTTAGATTGGATTCCAAGGGACAGGAAAAAACCCAAAAAAAGACCACATGGGAGATGGGTAGATGAAATTCGAAAGTATGCAGGAGTAACATGGAGGAGACTGGCACAAGACAGACCGTTGTGGAAAAGACCACATGGGAGATGGGTAGATGAAATTCGAAATTATGCGGGAGTAACATGGAGGAGACTGGCACAAGACAGACTGTTGTGGAAGAGGCTTGGAGAGACCTTCGTCCAGCAGTGGATTGATAATGGTTGACTATGTTGATGATATATATGGCTGTCCTCCTCTCTACAAAGCTTAAAAGATATTGCTTAAATTTGGTAAGAGTTAGCATTGTTGCACTATTTAAATTATTTTCTATAAAATGTTTTAATTTCTGTAATTATATATATTTATATATTGAATAAAACATTTTTTCCTGTTTTTACAGGTAATACAAACAGCACATGTTCTCTCTCTCTCTCTCTCTCTCTCTCTCTCTCTCTCTCTCTCTCTCTCTCTCTCTCTCTCTCTCTCTCTCTCTCTCTCTCTCTCTCTCTCTCCAAAGCTTGCAAGACATTGCTTAAATTTGTTAAGAGTTAGCATTGTCTTGCTATTTTAAATATTTTCTATGAAATGTTTAAATTACTGTAATTATACATTGACTATAAACATCGCTTTCTCTGTTTACAGGCAATACAAACAGCACATGTCAGCTTCTGTGAAGCATCAACCAAGAGGCAGGAAATTCAACCACTAATAATGAATGCAGTTATTGAAACAATCCATTCATATAATTCTGGTGGCATTAAGGTGGGTGGACACCCTGAAAAAATCATTCTTGTTTTTAAAAAATGAATTTTGTTTTCTATATCTCCCACTTATCTTCTTTCCAAAAATGTTAAATTTATGCGAAAAGACCGAGTAGATCACAAGATATAATTTTCTGAAAGTTGTGTTGTTTCAATATTTTCATCGGAAGTGGTACTCCATGTTTACCGGAAGTTGTACAATTTTGTCAATTTCAGTTAGGGTTTTGTATTTAACTATAATTTCCTTTATTCAATATTTATTAAGTAATAATATTTTGTCTCTGAAGTGGCAACATGGCATTTGTAACCGTAACAGGGCCATTTTAAGAAAGAAACGGATCAAATCAAAAGTGAAATCTGACCAACGCAACCGCATCACCAAGAAAACCAATGCAGAGTGTATCTTGCTGCCATGAATGTCAGCGAACAACATGTAACACCAAAGAGTTGCTGTATTGAAGAATAGATTAAAAAAAACTGCCTGCCCTTGCAAGGCTGACAGACATGATTATCATACACCGAGATGGAAACGATGGTCCATTCAATTTTTTACCGAAAATTCTGCAAAGTTCTCGTAAAATGATACCATCATGAAAATTTCTACTGTCCAGCAGAATCCCACTAAATTATTTTTGCTAGTGGTGCACTGCTATTGCAACTGCTCTGCTTCAATGAAAATAATAAATAGTTTTGGTAAATCATTAAATATTTTTTCGTTTGAGTCTGCCTGCTGTCCCTTTCAATATTAATTTTTTTTACTAGGCCAAGGGACCATCTGATATTTTTGGTTCAAAATATTGGGGTAATTTTTCAAACCTTAAACCAGCAAACCACCAGGTATATCGGGCCCTGAGGAGGGTACCATAATTCAGTCCTGATTGTTTGATTCTTGTACCATAATTCGATCTTGACACACTAATCTATAAAACTAAAAATCAGGATACAAAAGTTTTGGTCGACAGCTCGCCACATGTGTATAAAACTTTTCTCACTGAATTCTTCAAGTTTCGACAGAAATCCTATAGTTTTATCATAAATTGTGGAATACTGAGTTTGTTCAATGATTAAACTTGAATGCGCACTCGCCAAACCACAAAATGAAAATTTTGTAAAAAAAAATTGCAGATTTTTGAACACATCTGATTATCAAATCAGGTGACATGTATAACTGGAATTTTGAGTCGAATTTTGTAGCCCTTAAGTGCACATTGCTAATACAGAAATTATAATTCTTCATCTTTTATTTGTATATTATATTTATATGTGTGAAAAAATGTTTACTTCCTCTCTTGTTTGTATATATTATACACTGACGGGTAAAAAAATCCCAACACCACAAAAAAATAGTTGTAGAGGAATGAAATGGCGGCAATATGTTTGTATAGGTAACATATTTAATCGATTAAGGTTTCAAGATCACAGCTTAATGTAGGAGCGAGAAGAGCCATTTTAAATGTGAATTGCTGGTACATTAATAACCGGTGTAACCGCCAGAATGTTGAATGCAAGCACGCAAACATTCGTGCATTGTGTCGTACAGGTGCTGGATGTCAGTTTGTAGGATGGAGTTCCATGCCTGTTGCACTTGGTCGGTCAATACAGGGATGGTTAATGCTGGTTGGGGGTGACTCTGGAGTTGTCGTCCAATGATATCCCATACGTGCTCGATTGGTGAAAGATCGAGCACGTATCTCGATTGGTGAAAGATCTAGAAGGTTACGACAGCATGTCGACACTCTGCAGAGCATGTTGGGTTACAACAGCGGTATGCGGGCGAGCGTTATCCTGTTGGAAAACACCCCCTGGAATGCTGTTCATGAATGGCAGCACAACAGGTTGAATCACCAGACCGACGTACAACTGTGCCGTCAGGGTGCGTGGAATAACCACGAGAGTGCTCCTGCTGTCATAGGAAATTGCTCCCCAGACCATAACTCCAGGTGTAGGTCCAGTGTGTCTCGGCCGCAGACAGGTTGGTTGCAGGCGCTCACCTGGCCTCCTTCTAACCAACACACGGCCATCACTGGCACCCAGGCAGAACCGGCTTTCATCAGAAAACACAGCAGATCTCCACTCCGTCCTCCAATGAGCTCTAGCTTGACACCACTGACGTCGCAAACGGCAGTGGTTTGGAGTAAGTGGAATGCACGCTACAGGGCGTCTGACTCGGAGCTGTCCTTCAAGTAACCCATTTGTAACAGTTCATTGTGTCACTGTGGTGGCAACTGCAGCTTGAATTGCTGCCGCAGACGCGGTACGATGCGCCACGGCCATATGCCGTACACGGCGGTCTTTCCTCTCAGTAGTGCCACGTGGCCGGCCGGAACCCGGTCTTCTTGAGGCAGTACCTTCCCTTGACCACCGCTGCCAACAATCGTGCACAGTGGCTACATTCCTGCCAAGTCGTTCTGCAATATTGCGGAACGAAAATCCACCTTCTCGTAGCCCTATTACACGACCTCGTTCAAACTCCGTGAGCAGTTGATAATGGCTTCTTCGTCTTCTTAAAGGCATTCTTGACTAACATCAACACACTACGTCGAATCTCAACGATAAGTAACGCTCATGAACGTTACAGCTCGTATTTACAGCAAACCTGCTTTGCATGTTCCGAGGCGCTACTAGCGCCACACGTATGCGCCGAGCGTGAAATATGTATAGACGTCATCTCACAGATGTACTCTCACCGCCTACCAACTGTCGTTTATCTAACACAACCCCTTCTTGGTGTTAGAATTTTTTTTCCGTCAGTGTATTTACTATGTCAACATTTTACCCCTTGTAGATGAAAATTTTACTTCATTATGAGGATTCTGCAAAAATTAAAGGAATTTTCCCACTTTTCTGAACTCTATGCAAGAGTAGAAAATGCTTATGGCTTGAAGCAAAGCTCTTTTACTTTAAAAAAGTTTGACAAGGATTTCCAAGAATATGTTGACCTTAAGGATGAGCAGAGCATCTGTGATAAAGATAAGCTGAAAATTGAAAAATTGCAGCCTACATTTGACAATACTACTGTACTTGCTACATGCAGCACTGATTATCTTTCTCTCAACTCGGACGAACTAATTGAACATAGTGTAGATGTTGAAGTTGTTCTCGCACTGCGACATGAGCAGTGGCCACTTGAAGTTCAACTACCTATTGAGAAGTTCAGCGCACCTTTGAAGGAGTCATTAGTAGAAAAGAAGCAGTTGTCCTGGGACTTATCAAGATAACTTGTGGGGCATTTAGCAAATTATGCCTACAGGTTCAAACCATATCCTAATAAAAAGGAGCAAGTGCAACTTTGGTAGACGGTACCCTTACCTGAAAAATGGTATAGGTATTGGCTATGAAGGCTGGGAGCTAACATTGCTAAATAAGCTTAAGAAAATTCGCCAAGCAGACACTTGCTTGGAAGTTCACTTAAAGCGTGAGAAGTGTGCTCCTAAAGATGGTATGCCTCCAAAAAGAATGCGTGTAAATACCCAAAAGGGTGAACTGAACTGGGCCCCAGATCATTTCCCTGGTGAAGATGAAATTTCACAGAGGCGTCATAGAGAGATTATGAAGTAAGAGTACTCGAAGTCCAGTTCAGATACAAAGAAAATAAACTCTCTCATGGCTCGAACATTTTCCTTCCAGAGAAAAGTCATAAATGAAAACATCCCTGTCCATGAGTTGCTGTGTGAGTATCCATGGGTTTTTCAAGCTCATGAGCAGCAAATGGCAGAATTCGAAAGGTTGACAGGAGTTTCCCTTAATGTTTTTATTACCTCTGCACATGATGTTGGCCCAAAATTACTTGATTTATTTAAGAAGGAAAAGCGGATGAGTATTCTGCATTCTTGCTACTAAGAAATTTCCACCAACGTACCCAAGATTTGGAAACCCAGAAAAGAAAAAGAGCTGAAGCTACTTTTGGCTTTATGATTTTGCCATGTTTGCTGAGGGAGAAAATGGATGCATTCATAAAAATAGTAAGTATACGTACTAGTATTACATGTCTTTTGGGATTACGATATTGCTTCTTGTCCTCAAAATGGGCAGCCATATGCACCGATGAGCCATTACACTATGACCACTCGCCTAATAAGCTATAGGACCCCCTCTAGCCCGCACAACAGTAGCCACTCAATAAGGTGGCGATAGGTATCTTGGTGTATCTGGTACCATAATGTCAACAGCAGGTAGCCCAGTTACTGTACGTTTCGGGGTGGTGGTGATTTAGTGCGAAACTGCTTTTCCAAGTCGAACCAGAAATGTTAGATTGGGTTCATTTCAGGTCAAAGACTATGGCGCCACGTGAACAAGCTGCACTGTTTTCAAGATTGTAGTTCTGAGGGGTCATGCCATCACAATTTGTCCTTTATCAAACTGATAATTTGGCAGCTTTTCCCATTCTGACTCCAAACACTAATAACCGAAAGTCGATCCTCGAATTGTATATATACTGTTTCTGTGAACTCAACCTGCACCACTGTTCGATCTGTAGGCTATGGGTGGTCGTAATGTAATGGCTCGTCGGTGTATATAACTAGCTACTGAAAATTTGGACCAAAAACTAATAATGTTATGTAATAAACCAAGTTTAACTAATAAAAGGGGCTGGTTATTAAAATAACCAGCCCCTTTTATTAGTTAAACTTGGTGTTCTGAACATACCTTCAATAAGTAAACACTTTAAAATTAGTTGACAGTGTCTTCAATTCCCCGTCCTCAACCAAAGGATAACCCGTCCCCTGTAAAGGTATTCAGAATTTTGTACTTTTTCATTAGCCAGCTCCAGTAGAAATATATCAGTAAATGTCACAATTGTCTATAATTGGCATCACATGAATGGTCATTTCTTTTTAAAATTGAGCTGTAATGAATGACATGGTGAGTTTGTTTTTGGTAAATACAATTTATGAAGGAAATATATCGCAAAAATGGCAGTAATATTTTATATATATATCATCATCATCATCATTGTCAACCATTATCAATCCACTGCTGGACGAAGGTCTCCCCAAGTTTCCTCCACAACGGTCTGTCTTGTGCCAGTCTCCTCCATGTCACCCCTGCATACTTTCGAATTTCATCCACCCATCTCCCATGTGGTCTTCTTCTGGGTCTTTTCCTGTCCCTTGGAATCCAATCTAAAATTTCAGCTGTCCATCGATGATCTGTCCTTCTGGCAGTATGTCCAGCCCATTGCCATTTCAGGGATTTAACTCTGATCATGATGTCTTCCACTCTTGTCATTTTTCGGATCCACGAGTTCCTCTTCTTATCTCTCCTGGTTACACCAAGCATGCACCTCTCCATGCTTCTTTGAGTTGTCTTCAGCCTTTGTATGTCTCTTTTAGTTAAGGTCCACGTCTCTGCACCATACGTAAGCACTGGAAGGATGCATTGATCAAACACTTTTCTTTTAAGACATAATGGCATATTGCTCTTGAAAATTATGCTGTTTCTTCCAAAAGCTCTCCAGGCAAGTTTTGTACGCCGATTAATTTCTTCATCAATGTGACCCTCACTTGATATCTGCTGTCCAAGATAAACGTACGTGTCTGTTATCTCCAGCTTTTCTCCATCAATCGATAAATCTTCATTTCTTGTAAAAGCATTGAACATCACTTTTGTCTTCTGAAAGTTCATTTTTAATCCCACTTCTTTACTCTTGTCAGCAAGTTCCTGGATCATACTCTGCAGCTCTGATGGGGTAGTTGCAAAAATGACTACGTCATCAGCAAAACGAAGGTGGGTTAGATAATCTCCATTAATCTTTATCCCCTTGTTTTCCCAGCTCAGTGACTGAAAAACACCCTCCAATGTGGCATTAAAAGAGCTTCGGAGATATGGTGTCACCTTGTCTCACTCCCTTTCCAATTTTTACGTGTGTTGTATTTTCAAACAGCCTAATCTTTGCACTTGCATTTTCATAGATGTTATTAATAATATTAATGTATGCATCTTCAATACCGCAGGTTTTCAGAGCCATTGTAACTGCTGATGGTTTCACCGAATCAAAGGCTTTTTCATAATCGATAAAAGCCATGCACAATGGAAGTTCATATTCCCTCGCTCTTTCAATTAGTTCTCTCAGCACGTGGATATGATCTATTGTGCTGTAGCCACTCCTGAATCCAGCTTGTTCTCTCGGTTGAGCCATGTCCAGTGTTACCTTCAAGCGGTGTGAAAGAACTTTAGTGAAGATTTTATAAACTACTGATAGGAGGCTGATAGGTCTGTAGTTTCCGAGATCCTCAATGTCACCTTTCTTATGTAGCAGGATCATTGTAGCGGTGTTCCAATCCTCAGGAATCTTTCCTTCATTAAGGCATCGAGTGAAAATTTGGGCGAGCACTGTTTCGATTTCTCCACTTGCTTCTTGTATGATGTCTACAGTAATTCCATCTTCTCCTGGAGCTTTTCCTCGCTTCATGTTCTTGATTGCATGTGCAACTTCTGCTGGAAGGACTGGAGGAACTCTGGTACTGGTATCTTTCATGATGTCTGGAGTGCATATATCATCCCTTTCATATAATTTGGAGTAGAAATCTTTCACTCTTGTCAAAATTTCGCCTCTATTTCTTGTTACAGAACCATCTTCTTTTCTCAGTGCCATAATCTGTTTTCTTCCCTTACTGAGATGTCCCTTTGCTATCTTTAGGCTTTGGTTGTTTTCAATTGCTTTCTTCACTAGTTCACAGTTGAATTTCCTTACGTCTTCAGTGATACTTTTTCTTACTGTCTTGCATAGCTCTATATATTCCACTTTGGAAGTCACATCTTCTTTAGTTGTCCTCATCTCTCTTCTTTTTTGCATCAACATTTTGGTTTTTCCTGATAATTTGTTCACATGCAACTTGTTCTTAGACCCAGCTAATTTTGTTGCTGTTTCCATAAGAGCTTTGGTTACTTTTCTGTTAACTTCAGAGATGTCCACTTCTTCCGATGTTAGGCCTTCTAAAGCAGAGAACCTGTTCTTCAGTTCTAACTTGAAGGTATTATGGTGTTTTTAAGGTTGGTTATGTCAATAGATTTTGTTTGTCCTATGAGCTTGCCACGTTCAAGTTTAGTGTTGAGGTGCATCTTACATCTCACCAATCTATGGTCACTACCTGTGTTGAACTTGTTTAGCACACTGCAGTCTTCTATGACGAATTTTTTGTTACACATAATAAAATCAATTTCACTTGTCGTCCCATTTGGATGTCTCCATGTCCATTTCCTGTGTGGCTTTTTCTTGAAGAAGGAGTTCAAGATGAAAAACCCTTCTGCCTCTGCAAACTCAACGAGAGTATTTCCACGCTGGTTTCTGTTGCCATGACCGAATTTACCTACCGAAGTTTCATTCTGTTGCCGTTGCCCTATTTTTGCATTGAAATCTCCCATAATTATTTTCAAGTGCTGCTTACCTTTATTATTTAGATGACAAATTTCCTCATAAAATTCTTCAATTTCTTCTTCAGAATGACTTGTGGTGGGTGCATAAGTTTGAATAATCTGAGCCTGGTATCTTTTCGAGAGTTGGATAACAAGTCGTGCAGCTCTGTCAGAGGAACTTTCAACTTCTACAACTTTATCCTTCAGTTTCTTGTTTATTATAAATCCAACACCACTAGTTCTGCCAGTATCTGTCCCACGATAGTAGAAGAGATGTCCACTTTTCAGTTCGATGAGATCTTCTCCTTTTCTCCTTACCTCACTTAGCCCCACGATGTCCCACTTGATCCTTTGTAGTTCCTCTTCCAATTCAAGAAGCCTTGAATCAGAAGATAGGGAGCGTCCATTGTAAGTAGCCAAGGTCAGCATCAGATGGCAGCTAGTCCGGTCCTCCGAGGATTCTTAGCACCCTCTGCCTTCATGTCGCACTGGCCGCTGCCTTGACCAGGTACATTCCAGCTGCCGGAGACTGAGGGCCAAGATTTAAGTTGTGGAATCATTTTGGAGGGGTTTGGCCATAACTCACCACGCTGGCCAAGCGGGTTGGTGAGTGTGGGATAGCATTTCCTCTGATCCCGATGGTATAGTTATACCGCTATGGGCGGTCGTCAGAGCCCCTTTAGTGGGAACAGGATGCACCACGAGAAGGCGGGGTTGACATTTGTCAAGGAGAGGCTGTGATTTTACGCATCACCTGACCTTACATCCCATATATATATATATATATATATATATATATATATATATATACATAAATGCCAACTAGTACAGATTTTCCGTAATTTTACGGGTTTTTGGTTGCTGTTACGGAAGTACGGAAACACCGCTGAAATTACGGAAAATCGCCATTTGATTTAATTTTCTGAGATAGAAAGCAAATTTTCATCAACTTAGAAATTTTTGTTCTGTTTTCAAGTTTTTCTGTGGGAAAAAAACTATTTTTTAAATGCTACTACATTCAGGGCTGCCAGACCTGCGCCAGCCCGCGCCAAAACGTTGTTCTTGCGCCATTCTGCTAAAAATCGCCATTTCGACGAAATATGCGCCAAAAGTTAAAATTTACCGCTCATCGATATTTTAGAGTTATCTTACAACATTCGAAATCGATTCAGCGGTTAATTCGTACGTGAGATTCTTCCAAGGATTCGCGGAGTCCCCTCTTTTTTTTTTTTTTTGTCATTTTCAAGATATATGCAAAAGTGAAGAAAGTTTCGGGATATTAGTTGGGGGATGGGGGGTCGTATTCCGTCTGGGGACGTTTTATCTTTTTAAACGTTCGG
This sequence comes from Macrothele yani, assembly GCA_039090855.1. Taxonomy (NCBI): domain Eukaryota; kingdom Metazoa; phylum Arthropoda; class Arachnida; order Araneae; family Macrothelidae; genus Macrothele; species Macrothele yani. The sequence continues at coordinate 127,402,654 of CM076996.1, forward strand.
AAACGGAAGTTAAACTAAGTGCAGATTTTTCCCGTAATCATATTTTATTTCTCTCGCAATGTTGCTTCTGTTCAGTATTGTTAAATATAATTTCATTGCATAATTTTAGCTTGAAATTGTAGGCAACGATTTCCGAAAACGGAAGTTAGGCCGCCCGAAAATTTCCCCGTAATCTTCGGCGACGAGATTCTCATGCTGATTTGAGGAATTCCGTCTTTTTTTTTGTTATCATTTGGACCATGTACGAAATCGATGCATAACTGAACTTAAATTTTGGGAGGACTGGTGGCGGCGAAAGGGGAGGGGGTAGTCGTTTTCTCCATTGGAGGACGGAATTTCATCCTTCGAAAACGGAAAGTAGACGGAGGTAAGATTTCTCTGGTAAATCGTAATTTTTTTTTCTCGCGATGTTTCCTCTACCCAGTATTGTTAGATATAATTTTATTCCATAAATATTTGTATTTCAGCTTGAAAATGTTGGATAACTTTCCAAAAACTGAAGGCTTGAAAAACCTTTATTTCAAGCCATGTTTCCTGATTCAGCGATCGCAAAAAAATATTCGTGTGGAAGAACCAAGGCTACTGCACTAATTCAGCGCATGGCCAGTGTTTCTACAAGGAACATCGTATCTGAAGTTTAAAAATCCTTTTTCTCTATCTACGGACAGAAGTAATGATGCTCAAGCAAATAAACTGTATCCCATTACAATAACATATTTTGACGAAAAAATAGGGGGAAAATTCAACGTTTTGAACAATGAGTTTGTTAAAACAAATATCTCATGGAGCAACTGTGTGTCATTTTCCTGTGACAATGCTAACACTATGATAGGTCAAGTAAAAAGTGTTGTTTCTTAATGATGAATTTCTGAGTCATGCTGAAATATTGCAGATGTAGCATTAAGGCAAAGTGTTTCTTTTGCATCAGTCCAATATATGTGTTCCCTGTTTCCAGTTTTGAAACCAGAAGAATCTGACAAGGTGGAATCTGAATTTGCTTACTACCAGTGAAAATTTTAACTGTGCTGTTACTTCTGGGAGAATGGATGAAGTGTGGCACAGAATTTCTTTAATGAAAAATGAAAGTGGCCAGTTAAAGTATGAATCATTAAGCAAAATTATGAAAATGATTTCAATAGTCCCTCATAGCAATGCAAGTACAGAAAGAATTTTCAGTATTGTGAAAAAAAACCATGAATGAATTCAGACCTAATTTAAGTACTCATGTGCTGTCTTCTTTATTAGAAGAAAAAATAAACAGCATTGCACACAGTGAACTATGCTATCAGAAGTTTTCGCAAATTGAACTAAGGAAGGCCAAAATGGCAACTACAGCCAGTTTATCATAATAATTTGGCCAACATTCCAAAGAATAATTTTTCTTCATGTCTGGAGGTAATTTACTATATTTTTCTGGTAGACAGTATTTTAAATTTTCCCACTAGCAAATTATTTTTTATTGTATTATTATTATTATTATTTTGTTAATAGTTCTGACAGATTAAAATTTGTTGCAGTGTTAAATACCCAAATTTGCCACTGTAGACTTGGATTACTGAAAATTACTGAAAAAAAAATTGTTACTGAAAATTACTGAAAAATGAACATGTTGGTTACTGAAAACTACTTTTAGAGGTTGGCATCTGTGTGTGTGTGTGTGTGTGTGTGTGTGTGTGTGTGTGTTGTGTTTGTATGCAAAGTTGTACATAACGCTAAATTGTACCGCAGATAACGTCTCATTATTTGGATTATTGACAACATGATTGTCATGCAGGGTTCCCACGCTACCTGGAGAACCGGGAAATCAGGGAATTGTCAGGGAAAAAAATATTGGCTCAAAAGTCAGGGAAAACATGAATTTTCGTAAAAAAATCAGGGAATTTTGAAATTTTATTTCGTAAATCGGGGAATTTGGGGAGTTTCTAAAATAAAATACCTTTTCCTCTGTGTTTGATCTTTCTCCGTATTTGACATTTCGTTTAGTTCACTCCCAAGGACCGAACTGTAGGTTAAAGGGGAAGGGGGGTGAAACTAACTTATTTGGCAGAGTTCTCCATCATTGAGCATTAGAAAAAGAATTCATTGCAGCCACGTGGGAGGAAACCCCTACGGTGGCTACTAGGAAATGAAAAGGGTGCGTAGTGTTGGAGCGAGAGTGAGAAGTGGAGCCTGTGAAGGGGTTACGATGGAGTGACCAAAGCACTTCCTGCCCCTTTCATGCCTTTGTTTGACTGTCAGACTGGGGATAAAAATGGTGAAAACTAACTTTTCTATTATTCATGAAACTGGCTGAAATTTTTACATACACCATAATTGGTTAACAGAAGCAGACCTCTAAAATTTCGTGTGAATCGGTAAAGAACTTTTGAAATTATCCTTTAAAATTTTTAATGGGATAAATCTTTAATGTAGCGCTCTTACTGAGGGTTTCTGGTGAGCTTTGCCGTGCCTCAGTGCGTTTTAGGCTGGGAGAGCTAAGAGCTTGCTGGTGAAGGGTCACTAAACGGGCTTTGAGCGGTCGCAATGACTGCATGTGCCAACTGAGTTATTGCCTTCTTTAACGTTCCGAGACTCTTTTAGGAGTAAATGTTTATGTTTCACTGAATATGTTGCAGAATGCTTTTCATTCTTTTTTTTTTTTTACTGCTACTTAGAAAGAAGATGAAGTGTTCGTATTGTTTTTTTCCTCCTCTTTTCTCTGCAAGAAAAGATTTCGCTTCAATGTTTGACTTCTAAGTTTGCATGCTAAATATTTCAATGACTACATCTATTCCTTTTCAATTTTTTTTATTTTGATATTTATTATAACCGCATAATAAAGTTATGAATTCACTCTCCGCAAGAAACGTGCTGCAGGATGACGAGCTTAAAATTATTATTTTTAAGCTTTTATCCGATTCGCTTGAAATTTAAGGGGCCCATTCCTGTTAGTGATTTATGGAGTTAAATTAAAGGTTCAGTCAGTTTTGCGAAAAATCTGCAAAAACATATTTTCAACATTTTTTATCGGAGTCTCAGAACCTCATGTCGGATACTTCGTTATCAAACCAAAGCCTCTGGCCAATGCGAAAACGGGGACTCCTCCTGGCGCGCATGCTTTTACCGTGATCAGAGAGTTTCTGCCAACCCCCATGTCAGTGGCGGTGGAACCGCCAGGGCCCGGTCAATAATTTTAGCCAATATTTTTATTTGGCATATATTCGATTTTTTGTTGTGATGAGCCTTAGAAAGTTGCTCTAGGTAAGTGGTCAGGTGGTCCTAATCCTTAACAAATCTCCTTAGGCATTGTTTTTCTTCTGTTTGTTTCGGAAAGCGGGAAGGGAGGGAAGTGCACCATGATTCAAAATTTCGGGCCCGGTCAACGAACTTCAGTTTCCGCCGCACGTCACCCCCAAACAGCCGGCCACGTGGTGCCTGTCCGCCGGTATTTGCTCCCGTGCTTGCACCTTGCATAGAGTTTTCGACGGCATTTGTGTCAAATTAAAGTAATCGGCGAATTGAGAAGTCTGCAAGGTTTCTGACTGGTGCAATTATGACTTCCAAGAAAACTCTATTTAATGTGGATTGGGTTGAAGAAAAACTTAACCCACAGTGGTCAGAATGGCTGTTACCTGTTCAGAATGACCCATACAAAGCAAGATGTAAAGTTTAAGAAGTTTCAACTTGAGCAATATGGGCCGCCAAGCGATTTTGAGCTATGAACGAAGTGCTAAACACATAAAAGCTTTAAGCCAGGTTTCTGCTTCTCATGCTGTGACAATTTTTTTACATTGGATACTGCATCACTTCAAAGGGATTGTTCAGAAAAACGAAGTGGAACTTTAGGCAGTATGGCTGCTGCTCCTGATTTGATATGGTCCATGCCATACTCAGCAGATTTTGTAGCAAAGCATCTTCATCCACTGTACCTCCTACTAATATTTCAATGTTGAACATCACTAGTTTTATGACAAAAGAGTGCATTTTAAGAGCAGAAGTAATTTGGTCCATGAAGCTTGTAATGTCAAATTCTTCATACAACTCTTTTAAAGATGCTAGCGATGTATTCCAGCATATGTTTATGGACAGTGATATAGCAAAAAAGGTCTGTCTTGGTGCAACAAAAATGTCATATATAATTTGTTTTGGGCTTGTGCCATATTTTTCTAAATGCTTATTATCAGAGATATCAGGTACTAAATTTGTCATATGCTTTGATGAAGCCCTTAATAAAGTAGCTCAGAAAGGGCAGATGGATTTGATTGTTAGATTTTGGTCTAAGTCATTGAACCAGGTATGTACACGTTATTTGAATTCAGTATTTCTTGGCCATGCAAGAGCATCTGATCTCATTGAAAAGTTCTGTGAAGGAGTTTCAGAACTAGATTTTAATAAACTGTTGCAAATTTCAATGGATGGGTCCTATGTTAATCATAAATTTCTGCGAGTTATAAGGGAAGATTTGTTGGCAGAAAATGGATGTGATCTACTTGATCTGGGTTCATGTGGACTGCATGTGGTTCGTGGAGCCTTTCGGAGGGGCCATGATGCTACTGACTGGAAATTGAATGATATCTTCACAGCTTTCTATCAGTTGTTCAAAAATAGCCCTGCACGGCGAGCTGATTATGTATCGATAACAGGATGTGGAATTTTCCCTCGTAAGTTCTGCCAAGTCAGGTGGGTCGAAAATGTTGCTGTATCAGAGCGGGCCATTCAGACTTTAATCAACATAAAAAAGTATGCTGAAGAGACAAATACCTTGCCAAAAACTTCAACATGTGCACGTGTTGCGGTAGCATGTAAAGATAACCTAATTGTTTCAAAGTTTGCATTTTTTTCATCAGTAGCTAATGTTTTGGAACCATTTTTGAAAAAATTCCAAACAGCTGATCCTGTGATTCCATTTATGTATGACAGTTTATGTGATCTTGTCCGGCAGTTGATGTCTAGATTTATAAGGAAAGAGGTGATGGAGGAATGTGCAATTCCAGAAAAATTGTTTAAGCTTGACGTAAGTGATAAAGTTAACCACTGTAAACTGCAAAATGTAGACATTGGTATTGCTGCTTATGGATATTTGATGAAAAGTAAAACTTCAGAGATTCAGAAAAAGGAATTCAGAGCAGAATGCGTGAAATTTTTAGTGGCAACCACACAGAAAATAGTAGAACGAGGTCCCACAAACTTTTCTGCTATCAAAGCAGTTTCAAGTCTAAATCCTAAGCTCATAAAGTCAAATTCAATAATTTGTGAAAAAAGAATGCATTTTCTGTTGTATATATTGCATGAAAAAAACAGAATATTTTCTGTTTCAGCAGATCGAGCAAAACAGCAATTTCAACAGTTGTGTAGCAGAGCAAAAACTGAACTGAAGGATGTGTTTTCTGCATTCTCAGAAAATAACCGCCTGGATGCATTCTATTCTTCTTTACTTCAGGATAAAGGGCATTTCAAGGAACTGTGGGTGGTTGTTAAATTTGTTCTTACTTTATCGCATGGAAATGCGCCTGTTGAAAGTGGTTTTTCAATTAATAAAGACATGTTGGTTGCGAATCTTCATGAAAAGTCACTTATTTCATTGCGTACAGTATACGATGCCATAAAGTCGCATAACGGAGTAGTTTCAGTGCCCATAACTGCAGAGTTACTGCAGTATGCGAGGATGTCTCGATCAAGATATCAGTCGGCATTAGCAGTTCAAAGAGAAAAGAAAAATAAAGAGATACAACTTGTGAAAAAAAAATCGCAAGGTGTCTGATCAGATAAGTATTTTAGTGCAAAAGAAAAGAAAGTTGTCTCGTGAGGTTTTTTTGGAGACAGGAAAAATTGACCAGCAAATTCAGGAATTGTCAAAATTGATGTAACTGTGCATAAAACTAACTAGATTTTAGTGATTTGTTCTAGTATTCAGTGTAAAATTTATTGCAAGGAAGCAGTGACTTATTTTTGTTTCACTTTACATGTGTAGTTATGTGTTTACAAAAAAAAAAAAATCTGCCCAGATTTTTTTGTTAGCCAGTTAGATCTCAATGATTTTAGAGTTGCCTTTGAACCTCAGTCAGTTATGTCAGTTATTTTCATATGAGGGAAAAAAAACCCCTCTGGGTACAGATAACTTAAAAACAGCAGTATTTCATCATTAGGTATGTTAATTATTCAGCAGGATAAGCCAAGGCCACGTTGGTATGTGCAGAAAATTTCTTTTTCTTAGCTGTTCACCAATTCGTATTCCATATTTTTTAAATAAGAATGTAAACTTCTAAAACAAATTATGACTCAGTAACTTGGGATAGGTATAATTGTAAGTATGTGCAGCATGTAATATGTTTTAGAATCTGTTATGAGTATCACTGTCTTGCATGTCAAAACACTGCATTACAAGAGTTAAAGCTAGTTCAATATCCTGTTATGGAATTGCTTATTCACAAGTTTCTGCTCAGCTAACTAAAACAATATTTTAATATCTTGCATGCAAATCTGGGGAAGTATCTAATTAGCCAGTATTTTTTTCTCATATGTTGTTAAGCATATTTTCAAAACGCCGTTGCAAACACCTGGAATTTTACTCAAAACCACCTGGAAAACCTGGAAAAGTCAGGGAATTTGATTTCACTGAGTGGGAACCCTGTCATGTCACTCTGTTATCTGTTTCTGTGGTTTCAAACAATATGAAAATTTGGGATTTACTTAGAGATGAAGGAAGTGCTGTGTCATTTCTTCAAATTAAAGAAATTCTGCTGACTGAAAGAATTTGTAAATTGGGCCATAATATGAAACTATGCTTTGGAAGTGAAAGTATTCAATGGCGGTGCAACATTAGAACATGCAGATATAAGGTAGGCTTACAGGTTAGAAGTTGGTTTCAGAGTAGTTGGCTTCCTTTTTTAACTGCTGTTCAATTTATTTATAGCTGGAGTGAGAATTTAACTTCTATTAAATGGTGTGACCAACAGTTGGATATGGCAAGTCACACAACTGTTGACTGGAATAACTATTTGCGAGGAATTTGCGCAGATGTTCTCAAACATTAGTCAGACAAAAAAAAATAAATAAAAAAAAATGGTGGTCTAGGATTAATTGTGGAGATAGACGAAACATTATTTTCGAAAAGAAAGTCTAATACAGGCCGTGTGCTTCCAGAGCAGTGGATTTTCGGAGAAATTTGTCGTTCTACTAATGACTTTTTTTTTAGTGAAAGTGCTAGACAGAAGTGCGAGAACCCTGTTGAAGGAAATTAAAAATCATTTTGGGGAACATTCTACAATCTATTTGGATTCATGGAAGGCATATAAGACTGAGGAGCTAAAGAGGCAGGTTTTGAACATTTCAAAGTCAATCATAAGTACAACTTTGTCGACCTAGAGAGTGGAGCCCATACTCAAACATTGTGGGGATCAACTAAATGGAGGACGAAATGTGATCGCGGAACTGCTAGACAGCATATCGATTCCTACTTAGCTGAGTTCATGTGGAGACATGATTTACCTTCATCAGACCCATTTGATTCCATTTTAAATTGTATTAAAACTTCTTGGCCCCCAAAAATTAATGTGTAAGTTTCAGGCCACTAATATTGATTGTATGTTGCGATATATTTCCTTCATAAATTGTGAAATCACGTCGTTCATTACAGCTAAATTATAAAAATAAATGACCATTCATGTGGTGCCATCTATCGACAATTGTGACATTTACCGATAATTTCTACTGGTGCCTGGCTAATGCATAAGTATCCCAAATTTTATTATTATGTGTCACATTACAGTGAAGAAAATGCAAGTTCTTTACATAAAAATCAACATACCTTTATTTTCTCAAAATAGTATAACTATACTAAAAATCCGAAATTTCTTGGCATAGAATAGAAATAAAACTTGCCATCCCACTACAATATCCGGACAGCTCCAGGCAATACTACATTGGAATGACCAAACGTTTGCTTGGAATTCGAATCGGCGAACAAAAAAGGGATGCAAGAGACAGAAAAATAACCACTGCCTTATCAAGAGAAGAGAAGTCAAGTTCAAGTCCGCCGATCCTTATATGCAGTGATGTAAAGAAATTAGCTTCATACTCCACACCCAAATCTACTACTATTCACAAAATCTTGACCAGCTGCAAGGCTTGCAATGATAGCGTCTCACTGGAGTTGCCACGTATTTGGAATCAATTCTTCAAATAATGCTGTGTTTTCTACCATGGTACTGCGTGCCCAACCAACGTGATTTCGTTTCTTCGAATTATCATGTCTGCGCTTATTAATTTATTGCTTAGTCAAGACACCACGTTCAAATTGTTGAAACGTTCTATTATCTAGTTTGCAGTTAGCCGTCTCTACATTCCTTGAAAAAGCCATCTGGTTGATGTGCGAAAGCTTGGGAAGTTTTATTGGGAACCTCAACGAACTATAGGGGCGCTGCGCAAACGTAAACAAACTTCTCTAGTACGGGTAACGTCGCACGTGTTTCCATAAAGTCGAATGTTAGAATGGCTGGTTTGTCGCTTTCAATCCTTGAAATAATGAAATTTGTGGACGCTTCCAAAAATTCAAGATGCATTAAAGAAGGGGAAGTGATTGTTTTGCAGGCTATATAATTTCTTGTGGAATTAAGAAGGAAGATGGAAGAGAAATTCTCATAGTTTCGCACTGCATTCAGTCCACGGCAATAACGTCGTCGCCTCACTCCATCAACGGTGTTTTGATACAAGTAACAGTGAAATTTCTATAAAGCCATTTGAGTGCTCTTGTAAAGCGGGCAGAAGTGGAACGTGTAAGCACTGTGTAGCAGATATGCTTTACTGTAACAGGTAATTTTTATTTTTACATTTTCAGGCAAGTGATATAGTAGTACGACAGGGGTGTGGCAAGAATTAGCGGGACCCTGGGAAAGTCACATTTTGGTGTCCTCCTTCCCGCCACACCACTAGTAGGTATACTGGCAGATTAGTTTTGTTTTTTCCGTCTGTAAATTAGACAAAACAATTGGATCTGTAAAGTGAAAGAAAGCAATAGGACCATTATGCAGTAAGATGTACGTTTGAAGTGCTCATATAAAGAAACTGGTATAAGGGAGAAAATCTGGAAGATTCGATAAATTCATGTAACAATATAAATATTAAAAGATTACATTCACGAAAAAATTAAGAGTCCGCACAATCTGGCGATTTAAAACAAGCTAATGCAGTATACATAGATTGATATAATTCAAAGCTAGGAATTATATCAATAACTCCAGATGCAAAATTTTAAGTCACTGAAAATCAGCATGGTAGAGGCAAGTATCATTCTGATGAATGTTTGTGACATAGTGATTGATATATTTGCCTATATTTTTTGTTTAAACCATATAATGTTGGATCATTGACACATTGTAAGATTATTTATAGTTTCTAGGTGTAATTTAAATTGCCCAGTTATTATTTTGGTCTGGTTAATCCACAATCGAAAACGTTTTAATAAACTGTAGCTCTCCCAACCCAAGTGAAGTAGACCTGTTTGGTGGAAAATCTGAGACATGTTTTTGTTAATTTCAAAATGTGGCCCAATATATATTTTGGCCATTGTGTATGATGCCTAGATTTTAGAATATCTGTGCTACAGATTATTATTAAATTATCAAATTTTGGAAGTGCTCTGATTTTTTTCTGAGTTTTGAAGTACCAGATTGAATAATTTTACCTAGCTTCCACTGCAGATCTGTTTTTACTATATTAAATTCAGTATTTATATCCATTAATTTGTTTTATATTAGTAGGAGCTGTCAGAAAACTCATTCCTATGTCCTGGAATGTATTTGCCAATTAATTCAGGTTAAGCGTTCCTGTTGAATCGCAATGCAATTAGAACTCAAAATTCTTAAAAACATACATGCTCTCAGTGCACAGTGTTAAAAAAATAGTCATCCTATGATTCTACTCAGTACAATCATGTTGTACTAATTCAGGCAAAATAATGGTTTATCCCCAATATGTGATGGTACATGTTTCATCATTAAAAAATTGTTGAATCAGCACTGAGTTCTAAAATATGATATTGTAGCATTTTCTGCTTAAAATATGGTGTTCTGACCTGATGGGTAGAGATGCGAGTCTGTTCTTTGATAAGAAATGGGCCACTTGAAGACAACACTTGTGGTGCAGGGAATTTAGAGTATGCTGTACCCATACGTTTCCTTCAAATGACTTCATAAACAGTGCAAGATGGTATCCCACTTAATCGGCTATACATAATTAATTGCCTTGTGTTATTTTTTATTTTCTGTACAATCTTGAAATTCCTTAAACTTACAATGTGTTAATCAACCACTTTTGGGCTAAGCAGCCATTATATATTTTTCAACATTTCTGTGTTTTTCTTGTTATGAAATATGTGATCAATTTCCTTACTTGCTTTTTCTTCAAAATTATGTTTCAAGGGAAAATGTTACAAGTCTGGAGTGACTGTCTGCGACGGATGAAAAATGTGCATGGTCAAGAACTAATGCCAAAGATACAAGACTGTCATATGACCCAGTCCCATTACAAGACTTCTGCCATATCACAAGTGGAACAACTGCTCATATTTCTGATGAACCAAAATCACAGTGCTTTCTGAAGCTTATTGCCGCATGCCCCAATTCTTCTCTCGTGAGACATCATGCAGCAAATTTGACACCATTGCGCCCTGTGCAAAAACCAAAGTGAGTGCTACTTGGAAATGTATTAATATTCATGTTGCAAATATTTTCACAAAGCAGTTCATTGATACAGTTTAATATTTTCACAAAGCAGTTCATTGATACAGTTTATCATGTCTCAAAATGTATGATAATCATGATTCTTCTTGAAAGGAAGTAAGTTGTAAGTGCTTACCTACTGAAGAAAAAAGTATTTTCTATCCCTGATTTTACATTAATATGGGAGAATGGCTCTAAGACAAAGTAAACTTCCAATTTGAGTAAAAATATTGATTTTACATGGATACACTTCCTAAGTTAAGATATCTTTACTTTTTAAGTAAATGTATTTACTTAGGAAGTGAAACTATGCAACTCAATAAGCACATAATAATTAAACACTACACAATGTCTAAATGACAATAAATACAAAAAATTTAGTTAAGTTTCATCTTTTACTGTTTATTGTATCTTGTAATGTATCTTTTATTAAGAGTTTGGACAACAGTAATATGATATCAAGACATTCAACATGGTGTTACAAAACAAAGAGTTCATGTATGAAGGCTTGAAGGTCTGTACAACAGACTGAAAATGTTACCGTTTGATTTTGTTCACTTATCACACAATAAACAGTAAGAAATGAAGCTTATTTTAAGTTTGTTGTGTTTGTTCTCATGTAATATATTACATGGCTCTTCCTAAGTAAATGCAATGTCAAAAATGTAACTTTGCTAGAAATACATATTTTTACTGTCAGCTGTTTTTACTTTCATATGAATTAATTACATGAGAAATATCAGAAGTATGGAAAATCTACATTTTTTCTTTTCGGAGGTGGGGAGATAGTAACTACCTACATTGCACATAATCTTTCTTTGAGTAACTATAAGAGAAAGTTTTGTGTTATTTCCTTCTTGTTGACATAGATTTCATTTTTTTTAATTCTTGCATTTCACTGCACTACATATTGTATGCTTGCATTTTTATCATGTCATTTTGCTTAGCAACTAAATGCAGTCACTACCTTACAGTGCTTTTTTTGTGAACAGTGATATATTATTGTTTACATTAGTCCATTCAATAGGTAGATTATTCCAAAGAGCTGGACATTATTTGTCAGTTGAATATAACTTAAACTGAAAATTGGTGTGCTAAACTATCTAGGTAATGTGTCTTTTGAACCACCCTGTATTATTTCAGGTAGCAGAAGTGCAACTTCAGTTTTTAAATTTTGTGCATGTATTGGATGGTAAGTGAATGTTTGCAGCTCCACACCACAGTCACAGACAAGTGAGGAATCCATGTCAAGTGCAATTCATAAAATCATGTCAAAGGAATTTACATTTAGTGACTACCTGAAGCCAGAGCTGTTAGATACCCTAAATAAGGCAGAATTAGCTTTTTACCACCAGTATGTGAAAACAGATTTACAAAAGTCTGTATCAATAGCATTACTGACTTCAGGCCAAAACAATGAAATGTTTGTTCACAACCTGAAGTATCAAGTTGCTTTTGTTTCATGTATCTGCATTTCTGTTTTCTTTTTTAATGTTTCATTTCACTGTTTACTCATTATTTACTGATTTCAATAATTCAAACTAAAAAGGCAAAACCTTACTTTGGTAACCAAGATCAATTTCCAAACATGATCTGAAAGTTAATAGCAAATTCTGAAGAGCATATTGCTTTCTTCTGAAATTCTGTGTTTCACACGTTAGAATTTGTCTGTGACCTTGGAAGGTCGTGTGCAAAGTTGTGCATGGGGGTCCTTCTAGAATACTTTATATAACAACTAGCTTTACTACCCGGCTTATTAATTTCATATTCCCTTATATGTCACTGAAAAAATCGAGGGAAATAATTGATGCTTGCAAGAAAGAAAAATGCTGATTTCACAAATTTGGTCATTACAAATTATTTATTCATAGTGTGATTATTTCAGCACTTGGCCGTACACAACATATACACAGCATTAGAACACTGACTGAACAAAATTCATTAACAATTTGTTATCGACGATCAAATGCATCACATGTTTTCAGTTTCAGACATCTTTGTGGGGCGAATCTCTGGGATAAAAAAGTTAAAAACGTATCTTTGTGAATATTTCATGAAACTGGCTGAAATTTTAATGAACACCATAAATCGTTAATAGGAACAAGACCTCCAAATTTCGCCTGAATCGGCTAATAACTTTTTAAATTAGCTGTCAAATTTTTTTTAACCGTTTCTGCGCATATATTTCTGTTTACTGATGAATTAAAAATATCATGCTTATTTTAAAAGTTTTGACCGGATTCCGGTGAAATTTTGAGGGACCCCTCTTGTTACCAACTCATGGTGTTGATAAGAATTTCAGCCCATTTCATTAAGATTTAGCAAAGTTCGTTTTTTCATTTATTTATTTTTTGCACAGTTCTCAATGAATAGAAACAAGTGTTGATGTGCCACGGCGATGAATATAGTCACGTGCTTTCAGATTTGGAACAGGATAAAGATGACGTAGTAGTAACAATAATAGTCCATTAGGTTATATGGACTATTATTGTTACAATTAGATTCCTTTGTCTTTTCAATCATAATGGCCTCAGATATGAGGATCTGTTTGTGGGTGCTGTGAGATGTTTTATATTAACCCACTTGGGCTCCGTATTATTATCCATGCATTATTGAATCATAGCTGTTTTTGCTTCCTTTTTTGTTCCAATTGTCTAGATGTTCTTTCAATCTGATATTTACACTTTTTTTTATACTTTTGATATAGGATTTGTTATCATAGTTATTCTTTTTTGATGGTGCAGTTGGTATCCCATAAACGCCAGCTCTGTCTAAAATTGATATTGGATCTCTGTGCTGGGTTATTATTTATTAGAGAAAAACATTAAACATAGAGAAAAACATTTACAAGTTCCTAGCACCCTTTTTCATGAACAACAAGTTCACCATCAAGAACACGTTATGAATTTATTGAGAAAATTAAAACTGTAAAAACTGGCCTAAAGGACTTAAATATGGCAAGCATAGACGTTAAAGCATTATATCCAATCACTCCTGTTCCAGAAGCTATTGAAATTATCATTAAGAAGTTGCAAAATCTTAAAATTTTAAATAACACACAAATTCATGAATTCAAAAAAGTTTTAGTCTATTTATATGAAAATAATATTTTTACATACAAGAACAAAATATTCAAGCAAAATTCAGGAGGCCCAATGAGCTCACCATTATCAACTCTATATGCTGAGGTTGTGATGAACGAAATTGAAAAAAATGTCCTGCATCGTATGGAAGAAAAACCAGAAGTGTACTGTCGATACGTGGATGATATTTTCATTCTATCAAAACTGAACGAAGAAGAATTAAAAAATTAACAAAATGTTACAGCTCTTTATATCCTACTATAGAACTCACTGTTGAAATAGAAAAAAATAATGCAATAGCCTTTTTGGACATACATGTTATCAAATCCACAGATAAGTTACTATACAGGGTTTATCGGAAAAGTTCATTTGTTCCGGTCCTAATCCCGTACAATTCTGCACATCCTTATCCTCAAAAATGCAATAGTATAAAAACCTTAATTAAAAGAGCATATACGCATTCTGAAAATAGTCAGTTCATCAATGAAGAAATCAAATTCATAAAAAAAAATTGCAGGCAGCTTTGGTTATCCTAACCATTTAATAAAAAAATGGGACACAGAAGTAATAAAGAAAATAAAAAATAATGCTGTAGTAAATAAAAAAGAAGTCAAATATTTAAATGGTTTTCCTTACATTAAAGGTACTACCAATGAAATTAATAATATTTGTAAAAAGCATAACATTCAAATTGGAGGAAAAGTAAATACCATCAAAAATATAGTAATAAAAAATAATGAAAAAATAAAAATGTTAGAAAAAGCAGGTATTTACTCAATTCCTATTACTGAAAATCCTCCAATGGCTTATATAGGAAGTACCAAAAATAAGCTTAAACACAGATTAAAACAACACGTAAAAAACTGGCAGAAAAAAGAAGAAAAAACAGCACTTATTCAATACTGTCTGGATAACCAAAAATATCCTAAATTCGAAAATATAAAAATCATTAAAAGCTGTAAATCCGAAAAACACCTCAGAATAGCAGAGTCGGTAATGATTGAAAAAATAGGACAAAAGTTTGCAACCATAATGACCCTAATATTTTGAGAAACAGCTGGAGAAATTTAATTAAAATTGAGCAAAAAAGTGAAAAAGTTAGAAAAATGAGATCACTGACCAACAAGAGATGGCGCCACAACGCCCAAGAAGAAGCGATAGCCGATGACAGAAGCAGCCCGCGAGAACCACCGAAATGCCCAGCTGACACGGTCCGTGCTAGTCGGAGCAAAACGTCCCCTCGAAGACGGTAATGAAGTATTACCGAAAGTACTAGGGTTATGAATAAGTATTGAAGTAAATGAGGATGCAGCAAAGGAAAAAAACTCATTTGGTGATGAGGCAAAATAAATTCCAACGGGAAAAAAAAAAAGTGGACCCGTGGCCAAATGAAAAACCCCCATGCTGCATCCACATAACGGAAATATGAATTGAAAGCCAAGCCCCATGTGCGGTAAGTGTTCATCGAACTTTACCAACTAAAAGTGAAGTTCAAAAATGCAAATTTAGAAATATTTTGGCAAATACTGTCCATGAACTTCTTTGTTCAATACACTTTTTTAGTGAGCTTGAAAAAACTATCATCAACTTGGACTGGGAAGTAAACCTAGATCTTTGGATCATAGGTCTCTTGAATTATCGTTAACACAAATTTCCCAAGCTGACTAAATAAAAACGTGAATTGAACGATACATTTGTGTGGAGTAGTTGCCGAAATATTTCTGATGAATTTCCCATGTATTCTCAGATATTTAATTCTCTCTATTTCATCAAACATTTATTTCTACCCGGTTAGCTGGGCTTAACAAAGAATAAGATGTTAACAGTGCTAGTATATTTGTCCCTTTCCACAACATGTGCACAAAATTGTTACTAATAATGGAATGAAGGTGTGCTTTTGACATGAAAATCTTAAATACAACAAATGTAAAGGTATATATAGTACACAGAAAGCCTTTGTGTGTGTGTGTGTGTGTGTGTGTGTGTGGTTGTAATCGTTTGCCCAAATGTAAGCAACTTTTTTCTGAATTCATATTACAATTTTTCTTTTGTTCTTTAGCATCATGCACAGTTAGTACAAATATCTGCAAAGTACTATTCAAGCATTTGATTTCTGAACTTTTGGTCACATAGTTGCTGCATACAGGAGTTATACCATTTCTGTAGCTTGGTCCCACGGAAAATGATGCTGTGCAACTTTAGAATCCTCTTTTGCCAAGGAAATGACAGTTATTTTCAAACCTTTATGAATTCCAGGAGTGAATTCCTTGTAACTGTAAAGCTGAGGTACAGTCAAAATGTGCCAGTTCTTCAATAATTGTCCATACAACTCATAGTTTGAATACCTGTCTTTTGACCAGTGGTAACAATTTGCAGAATAGTTGGATAGGCAGATCCCAAGATAGCCAAGGAAGATAAAACAAATATAGACTACCACCTAAGGTAGCAGTGTGTTGCATTACTCCAAGATATAGATTTGTCTTGGCAGCCTTGATTGGACACTTGTTAAAAATACTCTCAAGTACAACAGGAATAAAATTTTGTTTAGCTCTGAATATCATATATTTCAATTCAAGTATTTCATGCCGCCCGGTGGCGCAGTGGTCTAAGGCGCTGGCCTCTGATCATTCGTCCGTAAGGGGTCCGGGTTCGAATCCCGGTCAGGCATGGATGTTGTGTTTGTCTTACGGCACTGGCTCTCTCCCTTCCCTGGAACCAGTGACCCTAAATTAGGGACGGGCGACTGCTTATAGCCCATAGAGTTGCTCACGGTGGTCGT
Source organism: Macrothele yani (assembly GCA_039090855.1). NCBI lineage: Eukaryota > Metazoa > Arthropoda > Arachnida > Araneae > Macrothelidae > Macrothele > Macrothele yani. The sequence goes on from CM076996.1 coordinate 127,419,213, forward strand.
TAAACCTCCAATCAAAAAAAAAAAAAAAAAGTATTTCATTTCAATTTGTTCGCTAAAATTCTAGTATACAGATTTATTTACACAAATATATTTTCTGAATGATTTCTGCAAAACTACACCCTGACTACAGAAATGCCCTACTGTCTGCATGAATGAAAGTTTCACAAGAAAACACTACTGATAGCATGAATGCAGAATGTTCCAAAAACTTAACAATTTCCCACAAAGTGATGACAGATTTCCAATACCTTATGTTAAGTCCTAGGCCCATACATCATTTTAGATCCAAAATTGTCAGTATGAAACAAAATTTGGAGGTTATTACAATATATATCGTGACCACTGTAACATGCTTTCTGAAAAGGAAGTTTTGTTCTCTAAGTGTACCATGTGTAAAAAAAAAAAAAAAAAAATTCAGAGCAATAAAGTTGATATGAATAGTAAAAATAGTGAACCTGGAAATGGTAAAGTAGAAGCTGCTAAATAAAAATAAAAATGGCAAAATTATAAGCACTACTTGTAATTAATAAAAAAATTACTTGTAGTATATAAGAACTTGTAAAATAGTCATTATTTTCCAGATGTACCGTGCCCTTTGCTTTTTCAAATTTTTTATAAAAATGAGTATATATTCAAAAAGAAAGGTCAAATAAATGCACCTTTGTGATGGTTGACAGGTAAAATCAGTTGTCGTGTATTTCCGTACATGTTAAATTGCCAAACATATTTCCCAATTTGTGTTATTTTCTCTTTTATCACACCAAGTTTGATACTGATTTGTGGTAGAAAATTCTGCAGATTTAAAATCTGTTTGAAATGTTATCCTGTGATAATTAGTTTGAGATGCACATTTTTTTCTTTACAACAGAGAAACAGTGTTTCGTTGAGTGCCAGGGCGGAGGAATTGTACGCTTGTAAGCCTTTAAACTATACAAAGGCAACTGGGTGGTGGTGGTTGGGGTGGGGGGGGGTGGGGTGATAGGTAAGGATCAGAGTCCACCTGCACACTTCAATGTTAACAGCTGATTTGTCAAAACCGATTTCAAAAATCCTGCATACTGCCTTTGAGGTAACTTGAAATTGAAGGGAATACCTCAGAGGCTGATCACATCAGGCATAGGGGTCCGGGTTCGAATCCCGGTGAGGCGTGGATGTTGTGTTTGTCTTACGGCACTGGTTCTCTCCCTTCCCTGGAACCAGTGACCCTAAATTAGGGACGGGCGACTGCTTATAGCCCATTGAGTTGCTCACGGTGGTCGTTAAACCTCCAATAAAAAAAAAAAAAAAAAAAAACATCAGGCATAGGTACAACATTATTTTACAGTTTTTCAAATGTAGGTCCTAAAATTATGTATGGCTCTTCATTTCACTTAATGTACTTTCAAAAATTACTTTACAGGTTTTCATATGTATTTTTTGCTTTATAAGCATGACTAGAAGGCTGCTGACTGTTACTATCATGTGCATCTAGTAAAAGATAGTTGTGTACACACCATGCTTTTCTAATTAGTTCCATTATATCAACTCAAATGGTATGACACTGACAAGATAAATTCCTGTATTTCATTACAGTGCAAGAATATACTAAAATACATATTATAATGTAGTTGTATTACTGTTTTTTCAGGTGGAAAGCTGAAAGGGAAAAAAGAGTAACTGGGAGCATATGTTATGAACTATACACATATGCATTCAACAAAAATCCTCAGTGGGACAGGAAGATTAATTCCATCTACTTTTCCGAATTCAAAGGAAATTATGCAACTGGTCATAGTCAAAAATATGAAGCTGCAGCAAGAACTGCATTCATAAGTAACACTGGGTTGAATGTTTGTGTACCAGGAATCATAATACACCCAGAAATGCCATGGGCTGGTTATAGTCCAGATGGCTTAGTGATCCAAAATGATGATATTATTATTCTGGAAATTAAATGCCCACTTATGGGTACAAAACATTCAGCAGCACAACTTGTACCGAGTACCATTTATATTGCCAATGATAAAAAAAATGGGACAATATGTATTAAAAAAAAGCACAGATACTATGCACAGGTCCAAATGGGAATAGCAATAATTGGAGCCAAAGTGTGCCACTTTATACTATATTCATCAGTAGATAATTCCTATGTCAGAATTGATGTTCATATAGATCAGGAATTCATTGCAGGCATGCTGCAAAAATTAGAATTTATATATTTTAGATGTGTTTTGCCTGTTTTAAAAGATAAATGTTTGTGAAGTTTCTGTGTTAGACATAACAGTAAAAAGCTGAGGAAAGGCACAGCGTCCTGGGCTCCTGGGTGCCTGAAAGTACTTCTTTGTATTGAAATTTCTTGTGCAATAAAACAGTGTTTAAGAGTGAAATCATAGCTTTGAGTTATTTTTTCCTAAAGTAGAAGTTATTATTTCTATGCTTGTCTTTTTATCCATGGCACATGTTGCAACTATTGTGTGGGTGAAAAGTGAGTCCACATGATTAGGCACACGAGTATAATAAATTGTTGTTATGGTGGAAATATAAAAGTTTTTTTTATTATGGGTTATTGTATTTAATAAAAATTTAATTATGCAAATATTAAACTGAAGTTGAATATTGAAATTTGAGTAAAAATTAAAGTTTGGGAGATGGGTGGATGCATTTTGAAACAAAAGTTAGATCCAATCTATTTAAGGCCATGATAAATGAAAAATAAAATAAAATGCAACACTGATATTTGAAATTCCAAAAGTTATCATTGTATGTTTGTGTTTACAATGATTGAAACACCTGCAGGTGGAAAATAGGTACGGTAATTGTTTGCATGTGTACCAAATATGTGAACACTAAAAATCAATGGTATGCAATGTACTCTTGTAATAACTTTTGGAGGCAGTGAAGGTCAATTTAGTGGTTAGGACAAAATGCATTAATTCAGGGCTGGAAAAATAAGCTCCAATTTTAGGAGCCAGATCCAAACTCCAGGATTCAAATCAGCCCTTAGTAAAGCTAAGGTGGGTAAACGTGTGACCCTGAGAGGAAATTCAACTGGAACACATAATTCTTCACCACACAAAGTCTGGGTTTTTGAAAGGCCACTTGGCCTATATTTATTTTATAAACTTCATCAAAGTAAACAAGTTTTTTTTTTTTCAAACCACATTAGCTGTACATGTCAACATTTCTAACCCTGGCCACAGGGTCCAATAAAAATTAATCGTATGAAGTACAGCTTTATGTGCTTCCAAAGGGACAAAAATTTATACATACAAAAGGAAAGTGTAATGTTTCCAAAAAATAAGTGTGAGGTCTTTCTTTACACATGGATATTTCTTAACAGGTAGTTCCTCTAAATTTTAGATTATTATAGCAGGCCTAAAAAGCATCACACATTTGAAATTCACAAATTATACGGCACTGTTTAGATTGTAATATGACACACACACAATGAACATGGTTGATGAGTTATGTCGCTGAAGTGAAATCTCTTTCTATGGGGAGGAAATTATAAGAATATGTGTACTATGGTATTGATTTGCCCTTTCGAACAACCTCCTCAACCAGATTTACATGACCCACGTTAATCTTAGATATTACAACAACTGAGCACAAATTTACCAATCAAAAAATGGCATTAATAAATGGTTCTACACTCCCAGGAAAATTTGGCCTAAAATAAAATAGCACAACACTTTAGCATTACTTGATACAAAATCAATTCTAGGTACCACACTACACCTACTGCATTTATATACCTTACTTATCTCAAAAGTTAACCTTAAATTGCAATGCTTACAAAGAGACTTAAACTTCACACTATCCTCATGAAATTCAAATACTTTACTTACCAAATACAATTTATATAATATTAAGTGTACATTACCTAAAACATTATTAAAAAGTCCCTACAAGTTGATATACTAAATCTACTGAGAAGTGGGTTCAAATCAGATTTTATTTGTCATTTTAAAATAATCCACCGCTATAAAATTTGTCTTCAGACAGAATTGGGTTTCCAAGGTTTGCCAATGCTGCAGCAACTTTAAACCCATCATGCAGTCCAGTACTACTCTCACCTTTTTGAAATTTGTGAAATACTTGGGCAAATTGCACATAATTTCTTCTTCTGTTGGCCAATAAATTGCACAGTCCTGGTGGGCTACATTATCTGTCATCAGCTCAAGTGAACCAGTTGCTGGAAGATGACGATCTTCCTCACCATCTTTCTCAGGCAGCTCATCTCCAAGCACAACAGTGTAGTCTCCTGAAGATTGTCCCACCTTCGCAGTTAACCTGTAGATAGAGTGAAATGACTCAGCAATGAAAAACATTATAACAGAGGATACCTTATTTGCAACCAACAATGATATACAGCAATATCACATACAATGCTTCAAACAAATAAAACCAATGTGGCAGTGCATGTGGATTATATTAATGGAATACTACCAATCTCACAAACAAAACAGAAGATAAGAATTCTATAATGGACTAGTAACCTTTACACAAAATTTTAATAGCAATTCGAAAAACATTTTTAAAGGACTTAAATTTCAATAAATGTCCAAAATTTCATATGATTTAAGCTTTCAGGAAGTGACATAATTAAGCTTGAAGGATGTGGTAGAGAAATTTTTGCAAGATATTTTACTTAAGCCAAATTACTGCTACTAATACAGATTCTTCTATCAGTAGTTTCCATGTTGTTGGTATTATATACAGTGTGACGTCATTACAATATTCAGAAGCAAGATGGATCTAGAAAACGAAATCGAACAATTGTAGCATCAATCCACCACAAATACCATCCCCGTACCATGGCGATTATGATTAGAAGAGTTTGCCTGAAGACACTGTACTCACATTTAAAACATGTACCAATATTTGCCTCAAATCCAGCTTAAGATTTATTTTAATATAAGTGTTGTATCAGAATCAAACCAATAAACAGTACTACCAGTGAATTTGGGTCTGACTTTATCTAGGGGCCTCATAGTCCAAGAATAGAGCCTCCTCATTGTACACTGAAGTGCCATTGAATTAGAGTTGGCAGCAATTATGCAAATGCATGCCAGCTACCTGCACATTATCACACATGCTCAGCCCAAACTAGGTTTAAATATAGCCATTGGGTACAATTTCCTTAACAGTGATCGATTACAGGTGTAATGGGTGAGATGCATGATTTGGATGTTTTTGATTGAGGGCAGATCATTGGTGTCCAGAGACTGGGTCACTCCATCTCACAAGTCATTAAGATATTTGAGTTTTCCCATGCTATGGTGGGAGAAGAGGTGAGCTGTGTTACTAGTATGTCGAATTCAATGGCACTTCAGTGTATATAAGGGATATCATTCTGTCAAAAACTGTAAAGGAACAACAAAAAAATAATGATGGGATTACTGACATTTTGGGCATAACCATTTCTGATGTGGCACACACAAAAAGAAACAATGCAAGTTGTAGGAAACTGATTATGGTGGCAACAGCTCCTCAGGGAGTTTAATAACCAAAAGAGAGAGATCACTCATTAAAAAAATTGTAACAACTAATACAAAATTGCTATGTTGCAAATGGCACATAGTACATGGGCGAAAAAAAAAAAAAAGCTTGAGGTTTATGCATATGGTTTAATAATTTTAAATGCATTAAAATTACAAATGTAATATTTCATATTGTTTTACTTCTCTCCCCCATAAGAAGCAAATGATGGACATGATTCCGAAAAAGATCTGCCCTGGGAAAATGCTGGCAGTGCCCACGGTAGCACTATAGGCTTCTAGAGATATAGCAGTGTTGGAATTAGAAAAAATCTTCTACAGGCCCAGCGGACCACTTGAATTTGCAAAACACTGGTCCGCAAAAATAGCCACTGGTCTGTGAATGGAAAACTTACGCATTTACAATATATGTAAAAAATTAACCCATCATTTCATTGGGATGTATATCAAATTAATAACAACAGAATTTGTACATGTACGCATGAAAATATGCTAATAAATAAAACTCAAAATATGGTAAGCAGTCAAATAGTTGGCAAGGCTAGTGTATATATACCAAAATGAGGTGGTCACTCATTTTTACTGGTCCAAAAATGGCACAAATACTAATACATTTAGTATGCACGTGGTATTAGTATCAAAGGACAGTACACTGAAGCATAATATGTAGTTAATTTTGATTTAAAATTTATAGTACAAAAATATATTTTGATTACAGGATGTTTTATCCACTGATAAACACACAAAAAATATATAGTGAATCCAAATATTCTGACATAATGAAAATGTTACACTAAAATATAAAAATGGCTACAAACACTAAAAATTTCTTGTACTACAGAACATTCATGTAAGTGTGTTACAAGTACTAAATATAAATGATGCTAATTTTGAAATAATATCAAAACTGTACTTCTTACAAAGGAAAAAGTCAGTCTGCTTTCAGGCTTACTATTTATTGCAGAAAAAAACACATAAAAAATACATTTTCAACTGTACTTTCACCTTTGCTGTCTAAGTCATCCTCAACTATGAAACTGTTGCAATTGATGATTTCTTAGACAGTATAGGTGAAAGTACTATCAAATATGTATTTTTATGTCATAAACAGTAAAGAGCCTAAACTTGGGACTGAATTTTTCCTTTGAAAAAAGTGAGCACAGCTATGATAATACAGTAAAACCTATGAATAGCGGACACCTCCGGACCGGATGATCTGTCCGCTATTGGGAGGTACACGCCTGTCTGCCCAAGCCATCGCGCAATACAAACTTCGTGGTCAGGGTTTTTTTTGTTCTTTTTGCTTTTAAAAATAACGTTACATGCATAAATATTCCTACTTTATATGTACATATTTATGCAGTAATAAATTCCGAAACCGCATTAGTAATACTGTACACAAAATTGAATATATGTACGCATTTATAGTAATTTAAATACTTTGAGCTTTTCGTATATGAGGGAAAATGCAATTTACGTACAAATGTATATACGTAACTCAATGCATGTTTCTGATTAACAAATGTTCTAAAACTTTGTAAAGGTACTTACAGCTAAATGCTTGCTTGCAAAAAATCTGACAAAAGGTTTTTCTTTCTTTCTTCCCCCCCCCCCCCCCGTTTACAGTCTCTTTCACTATGAATTTTCAAATTCATCAAAAGTGCTAGTCCCTTTTGCTAATAAAAATGTATGAAGTTCTTCACTATATTTCGGAGCGGCTGTGAAGTTCTTAATGTCACACACCTCTTCTGCAACTCCGTCCACTGCCTCTTCTTCAGCTCCTTCAGCTGTTCCTTTGACCATTTGACCATGTCATTCTTGATAGGTGTCTGCACCAAAATGTAATCTTAAAAAGAAAAAGCCCTTACCCTAGAGGATCCATAAAACAATATTCATGAAAAGATCTTCAAAATGAGATGCGACCAGTAAGCAAAAAAAAAAGTCCCCTTCTGGGCCAACGTGACGAATTTAAATTTGTGATATTCTTTCTAGGTCATTTTCTGAAACACTGGTGCACCTGTCCACTACTATGGCAATTGATATTTCAGGTGAAATCTCTAAAGTTCTTCAACCATGTGTGTATTTTCTTTTTTATCGGGTACTATGCTAACCCCTGTTATAGCCGCCGGGTTGGAGGAGGGGGGGGGGGGGGCTTGTAACCTGAAAGGAGCACTAGCATCGAATGAATCTATTCAGATTTAAAGGGTGCTTGAGTATGTGTTTTAATTCACAGCACATGCAAATGTTATAAGCTAACTTGCTAAATTTAGGTCATTTTTACCGGGTTTGACAATCAAGATTTTTTTTTCTTCTTTTCCAAATTACACTGAACAACTGGACTATGACACAACATGTGTAACAATGATACTATCAATGCATTTCTGTGCCACATGTAATCCAAGATATTTACCAGGATGTAAGTAATCTGATCTCTGAAAGTATAGGTAACACACAGACATCCTATTTGAAACCTTCTTTCCTATTTTCAGGACTCTGATCCACTCATTTCTTCTGCTGATGGCTTGTGTCTGACCCACTCTGTTAACAATAATTTTGCTTTTCTCAGAGGGAAATCTGCAAGACAGAAATTGTTAAATATAAGTTAAACAGCATGCCAGAAATTGTTAAATATAAGTTAAACAGCATGCCAATGATCTTTATGAGCAATATAACATTTAACAATTTATTTTCCGATGTTCATCACATTTAGCATTACTTCATTTTTTCTAATGCAACATCATGCACTTACTTCACTGTCAATGCTCTTTCTGCCTCTCACAAGAAAACTCAGCAGGCATCACCATTTTGTTACCACTACTGCATTTTGTGATTCCACAATTTGCAAAAATTAATTATATGAACAATGTCCATAATTTTTCCACATCTTGTTTCTGTAATTGGGCAACTGTTTAGTACTTTAAGGTGGCACCCCCACCCACAAAACAAATGAACTACACGTGGTGGAATCACTAACATCAGGATCCTACCCCCAACATAAATTTGCATACCAAAACGAGCTTCTGCTCACATTTCTTTGAGATTTTTCCTACCTGAGTGGAAATAATTTTTGATACGTCGTAATACTACAACAATGCCGAAATACAAATCCTTTACAATCATTGAGGACACCAAAAAAAAAAAACCTTCCCATTAAATTATTAAATACAGAAATCTAACATTTCAGAGTTTAAAAAGAAGTTCCTAAGCAGCACTTTGTTCAAGCTTTCATTCTTTGACAGTTTTTGTATACATGATGCATTCAGTCCATCGGAAGTATGAAAATGGGTGGAATATTTATATAATCACACCTCAATATCATACTTCTGATAGAGACAAATCTGTAATGGTACTTTTCACCAGCCCATAAAATAGTTTGCTTTCTTGTGTGTCCTTCAACAACGTAAAATGAGCATTTAAAACACCAAGTAACATAAAAAAAACAATGGCCTGAAAGTGTGCAATATTTCACCAGTTTTACATAAAAAGAGTGGGGAAGAAGGTTAGACACAATTTGCATTTTTGAAAGTAAAAGCCCTAAAAATAATTTAAGCATAACTCAAAATACTGAAGCAAGCTAAAAATTGCCAAAAATAAGAAGGAAATTTAATTATATAAAAAAAAATCAATCTTATTTCTTAAAGTACACTGCATTATCCAAATTTTTGTACCAATATAAGAAACAGCACATTTGCCACAAACATTCTCATGTGCTGAGCAAAACATGTAAAACTTTTTAAGCATCCTTCTAGTTAATCTTCATTCATCAGGTGCAAATATCATATTTTACACAGAAAATACTGCTGTATTGCATTGTACAATACTACTTATGTTTTCTGAGGAAATATGTTCCATCACATGCTGAGGATATGAATTGTATTATTTTATCTAACACAGTACCACATGATTATAGTGTGGGGAAACATGGAAAAAGTAAATGACTAACCTCCCATACTGACCATTTTTTAATACTGTACAGTGAGTATGCATATAATTGAAAGAAATTGGACTTCTAATTATGTTATGATTGAATACAAATGTGGCAAACATGACACAGGAATATGTTTCTTGAAAGCTCCTGCCAACAGCAAGCAAATTAATGGACATAAATACAAAATTTAATATGGTGCCAGCCACATCTCTGTACAACCCTTAAAACTGGGGTTGTCCCCAAAAAATTAGACAAATGGGATCCCTAAGCATTTATTAACTGCCTTTATGAAGACATGAAAAATGATATGGCAGGGAGGGACAACATTCACCTCACTGCAACAAGCAATGGCTGTTTCAGTTTTAAGTTTTAACGAAAACAGATGATCATGAAATTTTCTGCTGTGTACACTTCTGCCCTTAGCACACACAATTAGTAGAAATGGGTGCAGTTGGAGTATATGTGAGATTACGTACAGCATACATACAATTTTTTCAGGATGACCTTACACCTAGTGGTAATATACCAACTCATGTGATACATATGACTGGTTGAAAGCAAACAGTATAGTCATTGCCATTTTTAGTACATCATCACTGGAAAAAATTTGATCATTATGTTTGGAATTATGAGAATACACATTATTTTAACACATGCATTAGTTCACAAAAGACTTGCACTGCCTTTGCTGTTTAAATACCTATGTAAAATTTGGATAACATGGAACTGCTAAATGCCAAGAGTAGAATATAACATAAATCAACAGTACTTCTAATCTGGATTACTATTAAAAGCTGACATTTCGTTTCACTTGATGTTTCCCAGGACCCATTTTCAATACTGTCAACAATAATTCATTTGTAATTTTTGAACATTCTGTTCCTAAAAGTGTTTGTGAATTGGTAATTGTTGATCATCATTGGGTTCTGCGTTTTTGAATTGATGACTGTTGACAGAACATTGCAAATCTTGTTCCATAATGAAGTTTAAATTTATATGGATAACAGCAATTATTTGTTTTCAAGATTATGTAGAAATGCGGATTTTTTAATTACTACTATGCAATAAAAACATGCTGCCTTGTTTATTATTCATTCAAAGACGTTACTAGGTTAGCAGCATTTCACTGGAAGGATTTCAAACGCAAGGCACAAACGTTTATCCTAACTTGTGAAAAACATAGCCGAAACCTTGGGAATGACATTGCGGGACACAACAATATGATTTGTTCTTCACGGAATTCTCCATTATACAACTCTCTAATTCCAGAATGAATGCAAAAATACACCAAACTACGACAACTGAACGTAATGAGCGATCTACCAACAGCCATGCATTGAGCCAAAAACGTTACCCGTACTACAGTAGTTCTTCCTTTAGCCGCTAGAGGGAGAGCGGACCGCTGAGATTGCCAATTTCTATTCTACACCAAGAAATTTTGGATTTTTAGTATAGTTATACTATTTTGAGTATAATTGGTGTACAGTTCCTACTTATTGATACCTTTAATTTAATAATACTGATACATGCTTGCATATTTATAATTTGCACATTTTGTTAATTTATGTGCTTTCGACTAATTGGCCATATTTGTTATAGGCTTTTTTTTCTTTTTCTTTTTTTCTTTTGTGGTCATCAACGAGAGCAACCAATTTGAAGAATAAACCTGTCCTCCAATTTCTACTGGGTGAGGACGATTAAACGTGTGATTTCCACAGCAGTCTTCAATGCATTTGGTAACCCAGGAGTCCCATTGTTTTCACCGAAAAAGGTAATTTTAACTTTCATTCTCGTAAGGAATGTTAATACTGCTTTAAGAGCAAGTCAAAATTTGAAGCCCAGAATCCTGACAAGCCTTGTTGTTTTATTATTAGGAATGTTCCAACATCAAAATTTAACTGATAACAGACGTAAATTTTTCAATAAAGTACAGTAAGGGTGCAATGCTTTCCAAAACTACAGATCTGTTGAGGATGTTGGGAGGTAAAGTTAACACAACGTGTTGGTACCTGCTGCTATTATGATGAGCATGGCATTCTTCAGTGATGAGGCTGCAAGCCAATTGCAACAGTACTATTTGTTCACTAATTGAACTTTTATGTTTGTTCAGTGCAATATTATGGGATCTTGGAGCTTTTCTGCCACCAGTCATGGGAAAAGGGCAGTTGATGGCATTGTAGTGGTTCAAAATACCTTAAAACATGGCTAAAACTATTTTTGAAATAAAAAAAAAGAAACGGGTTGGTTTGCTCTCAGTGGTAGTAAGGAAGGTTCATTGAACTCTTAACAGTCGTGCTTGTGCCTCCTTGTTGGTGTGGTTAAGCAGGTAGTCAACCACAAAATCAGGGCACATGTGATGAAGCCTTTAACCAAAATTTGCTTTTGATACATTTATAAGATTTCTTTAAATTTTAAAACAAGAAAGGGAAATTTTGACACGTTTTTAACATTGGCTCCCATTCCAGACTTAAAACTGTAACCGATCATCACGCAGGCTACTGCCTTCCCCCCTCAATTTGTTTTAGCTCTCATTCTTTCATATTTTTGAAACAGATAACTTCAGCTGGATGAGATATAACTACATTTTTTCAGCTTTGAATCTAGGAAGCGATATTTTCGTGCACTTTTACGCACCATGCACGTTTCGTGTGGCATAAACTAATAGTCACAATTTCATTTTTTTTTCTTGGGCATGGAGGCACTTCTATCTAATTGAAAGTTAGATTAAGGTTTTTTTGTTGTTGTTGTTTTATTACAAGAGCCATACCTTTTTAAAGCGTTTTTCTCCGTTTCCATGGCCATTGGCATTCCGTAAGCTGATGTCGCAATTTAATAAGGTGAATTTTTTTTTTTTCCAAATTTTTATCGCCTGTCTAAATTTCTTACAGTCGCATTATGAGCCATTACAGAAGCTGATGTTCCTAATTTTTCATTTTTTAGCTTCCAGACAGCTTTGCTTCAGTTAGACTAATGCTAATTTTTGTTTTATTTTTCTTCTTACTTTCAGGTTGCTGTGGATGTAGAAACTCCTTACATTGATTCAATTTACCCCATCATATATGGAGAAGATGTTTTTAATGGACACTTTACCATTGTCACTGAAGGTGTTCAGTTTTTGAGAGTTGAAAGTTTTCTTTTAGCGTCTGCTCTTCTTATTTCATTTTATTATACACTAAACATTTTGTATTCAAACGCAATTTCCAATACCTTAAAGTTTTGTCAGTTTCTTGAAGTATGGCAGTCCGGTATAACCAACCATTTATGGTGTTCAGCTCAAACATGTAATGGAGATGCTCCTAGTAGAAAAATTTCTATCTGTGACTAACCTGCTATACAGTAATAACAGTAGAAATAACAGTTAGATAAACTGTCTTTTATCTAACTTATTTCCAGAGCTGCGTATATATCATGTTCAACTATTGCGGTATTTTTGTTTTCATGGGGATTTTTATTTTCTTATTTTTATTTTCAAAGTCATTAATGACTTTGCACTTGCACTATGGGAAATACTCATAAAGTATTTTCTCCCATGACAATAGGAATATATATATATATATATATATATATACTTAAGAGCAAAACTGAAGACTAAGGAAAAAATTTTAGAATTTAAAACTTAAGGGTGCAAAATAACCTGAAAATCAAAACGCGCAACGCAGCAGTTTTGAAAATTCAGAATTCACATACTATAAAGATACTCTAAGCAAAAAAATACATATATAATTTTGACTCACACCTAGTACAACATAGAAAAGGTTATGTATCTACTGCGTGAGTAAAAGGAGAAAAGAAAAAAAAGAAAATAAAACAACTGAATGTAGAAGGTGTCGAGAATACTGAGCCTTGGCTTTATCAAGGACCAGCAAAAACTCTGCATTTTCTCACTTCCACAAAGACCTAGTTGGAAATGGGTTTCTGCAAGGCCATAGATGCAAAGTAATATTCCCACCTAAAAATAGTTTAAAAATATATATATAAGTCATCCTCCGTAAAGGCATGACTCAGCATCTAGTTAACAATTTCGCTCTTGCATCCATTAACCTTCATGGCCCGACCCATGCTCTTCATCTGTTACTATTAAACAGAGAGAAGAAGATTAAAAGAGAACTCAAGCTGTGAGAGTGACATAATAAATAGAAATGATTTTCAGCTATAACGAAATTCCAAGTTCGTTTGAGAGAGAATTTAAACCTGAAAAACAAATTTTACATTGCAATTAAAAAAGGAAATGTTAATTTATAACGAACAGATTTTTGAAAGAAAACTTGAGTCTAAAACCCCTACTTACAACTTATGACAGCACGAAAACGAGAATAAGTTAAAGATAATAATTAACTAAAGAAAACTTTGTGAAAGTTATATACCTTTAAACAGTTAGTTGCACATGTACAAAGTATTTCAGCAGTGCTTTAAGTGCATAATTAATTAGTTATTAAGAACTTAACTACTTTGAAAAACAGCGCATAGACAGCAGATAGAAAGGAAACAGTTTAGCCATCTTCTGTTCCTAGGTACCACAAGACGCTCAAAGTTACAAAGAAAAGTAAGAGTTAAAACCCGCATAGATAAATGTTAACAGACAAACCAATGCTTAAAAGCTGAAAAGCTAAAAACGACAGAGAAAGGTACATGAAGTACAAACATTGAACTTATAAAACCTAGAACCCAAAACAAGGAAGAGAGCTTACCTCTTGAGTTACAAAAACTTTTTCTCCTCACAAGAGGAGAACATGGCTGACCTCTTCCGCCACTCCCTAGACGCTTGGGGCAGTGAGGGTGGGGCTGATGGCCTCTCTCATACAGCAAGAAACCAACGCGCGGGAGATTTTAACCAGAGAAAAAATATATAAACTTAAGACTGTGGATCTGTATGATCAGAATGAGCAGAATTAACTCTCCAGAATACATGAGAAATATTATAAAATACACGAGCAGTTTATTTAATAATCTTTGCATGTATTAAATCACCTTAGTGAGCTTCTATAGATTAATCAGAATCTTATTAATTTTAATGTTGACAAAAAAAGCTTAAAAATCTGTTTATAAAAGAAAATAAAAACAAATAAAAAAAGAAAAACTAGTTATTCATCACTAGGATAGCTATACTAAAAATAGTAAAACCAACATTAAAATTAATAAGATTCTGATTAATCTATAGAAGCTCACTAAGGTGATTTAATACATGCAAAGATTATTAAATAAACTGCTCGTGTATTTTATAATATTTCTCATGTATTCTGGAGAGTTAATTCTGCTCATTCTGATCATACAGATCCACAGTCTTAAGTTTATATATTTTTTTCTCTGGTTAAAATCTCCGCGTTGGTTTCTTGCTGTATGAGAAGGCCATCAGCCCCACCCTCACTGCCCCAGCGTCTAGGGAGTGGCGGAAGAGGTCAGCCATGTTCTCCTCTTGTGAGGAGAAAAGTTTTTGTAACTCAAGAGGTAAGCTCTCTCCTTGTTTTTGGGTTCTAGGTTTTATAAGTTCAATGTTTGTACTTCATGTACCTTTCTCTGTCGTTTTTTAGCTTTTCAGCTTTTAAGCATTGGTTTGTCTGTTAACATTTATGCGGGTTTTAACTCTTACTTTTCTTTGTAACTTTGAGCGTCTTTTGTGGTACCTAGGAACAGAAGATGGCTAAGCTTGTTCCTTTTCTATGCGCTGTCTATGCGCTGTTTTTTCAAAGTAGTTAAGTTCTTAATAACTAATTAATTATGCACTTAAAGCACTGCTGAAATACTTTGTACATATTGCAACTAACTGTTTAAGGTATATAACTTTCACAAAGTTTTCTTTAGTTAATTATTATCTTTAACTTATTCTCGTTTTCGTGCTGTCATAAGTTGTAGAGTAGGGGGTTTTAGACTCAAGTTTTCTTTCAAAAATCTGTTCGTTATAAATTAACATTTCCTTTTTTAATTGCAATGTAAAATTTGTTTTTCAGGTTTAAATTTCTCTCAAACGAACTTGGAATTTCGTTATAGCTGAAAATCATTTCTATTTATTATGTCACTCTCACAGCTTGAGTTCTCTTTAATCTTCTTCTCTCTGTTTAATAGTAACAGATGAAGAGCATGGGTCGGCCATGAAGGTTAATGGATGCAAGCGAAATTGTTAACTAGTGCTAGGTCATGCTACTCTACGGAGGACATGACTTATATATATATTTTTTAAACTATTTTAGGTGGGAATGTTACTTGCATCTATGGCCTTGCAGAAACCCATTTCCAACTAGGTCTTTGTGGAAGTGAGAAAATGCAGAGTTTTTGCTGGTCCTTGATAAAGCCAAGGCTCAGTATTCTCGACACCTTCTACATTCAGTTGTTTTATTTTCTTTTTTTTCTTTTCTCCTTTTACTCACGCAGGTAGATACATAACCTTTTCTATGTTGTACTAGGTGTGAGTCAAAATTATATATGTATTTTTTTGCTTAGGTATCTTTATAGTATATATATATATATATGCGCTCAGTTCAATGGAAAATACCTTTATATAGTTGGGCCAATAATCAAGTATATAGACAGCAGCTGACAATTCTTTAGTGACAGTGGAAGTTAATCGAAATAGTCTGGGTCATTTCCAGGGCAACAAACAAAACCCGATTACTGCTCATTAGATTCAGGAAAACATTCTCTAATTTTACTCACAACACAGGAAGGGATTACTTTTCTGATGTTTTGCCCTACAGGTATCCAGGCATTCGCCCAATATATGAATTGTTTGTATGCAACGTGTCTCCATAGTTTGTTACATACAAGTTCATATTTTTTTTTTTTTTCTGCCCGAAGGATCATTTGACAACGACTTGCCTGTAAGGTGTGGATGTTTAAAACAACTCTGTCAAATGATTCCTGGTTTATTATGCATTGGGCACTACCTTTTATTTTCATCATCTGATCACTCTTGTTGCAACACAAACACTCAGTGTCTATTGACATTCTCTCGCAGTTATAACATTACCTTTTCTACCCTCGAATTTGTTTTCACATTCCTTGTTAAACATTTGTACTGTACCGCCAGAATACCGTGGTTCAAATGAATAAGGATTTACGCTAGCCGTTTTAAAGATTGATGGGATCGGCTGTGCTGCACAGTACGATAAACAGCACCGATTGGAGCCCTCCGCATGCAGAGTTGTCTAGTGTGACGTCACTGCTGGTTTAAAAACGCTCCAGCCGGAGAACTACTTACGATAAAGCATATCTGATTGCATCATTTTTCATGTCTGTTTCGAAATTACATTTTCGCGTGGATAAAATAATGCCCAAAATGAGTTTACTGTTCCTTTAATTATAATATATCCACCAATTAGTCACTCTTCATATAATCAAACATTAGTAATGATAATATCACAAATTCTGAAAAGGAATAATTTGTTTCACTATATCAGAAAGTTTATCAGTGTTAAGCAGCTTACGTCATCAGAATTGTTTTACCTTTCTAATATAATAATCATAACCAAGAAAGAGATATTTGTCGAAGCTTGATATCTCAACTTTTTTTTCCAAGTTTTTATTTTCGATTCATCTGCATATTAGAAGTGTATGACAATGTTTGGAAATAAATTTGTGCTTGTTAACTGTAGAGGATTTCTGTAAATGTAATAAAAGCTCTTCATATGTGTCTTTTGAGAAAGGAAATTTGTATGTATACAGAAACATCTTACACTTTGTAAACAAAAAGGTGAAACTAAATGTTTTCTCATTGTCTTCCCTCAATTTGTGTTCAATGTATTATCAAAATCCTAAGAAGATTTTTTTAATCAGTACATTTAGCTTACAAATAACATTATTGTTTTAATTTTTCTAAACTGTTGTGTTTCTAATTTTTCTAACCCTTTGTTCATAATTCCTGGGCAAACTGTTGTGAATTATAAAAAGAGGCCTGCTGCTCGAAACGGTTAAGGAAAATTAAGCAATTTTTAAGCATAGTGTATTAATTTTTCTAAAGAAAATTTGTATGTATACAGAAAGGAAATTTATGTATACAGAAACATCTTACACTTTGTAAATAAAAAGTAGAAACTAAATGTTTTCTCATTGTCTTTCCTCAATTTGTGTTCAATGTATTATCAAATTCCTGGGAAGATTATTTTTAATCAGTACATTTAGCTTACAAATAACGTTAGGCGCAGTGGTCTAAGCGATGGTCTCTGATCATTCGTCCGAAAGGGGTTCGGGTTCGAATCCCGGTGAGGCATGGATGTTGTGTTTGTCTTACGACACTGGCTCTCTCCCTTCCCTTGAACCAGTGAACCTAAATTAGAGATGGGCGACTGCTTATAGCCCATTGAGTTGCTCACGGTAGTCATTGAACCTCCAATAAAAAAATAAAAATTTTTGTTTTAATTTCTCTAAACTGTTGTGAATTATAAACAGAGGCCTGCTGCTCGAAACGGTTAAGGAAAATTAAGCAATTTTTAAGCATAGTGTATTAATTTTGGGCCTCTGTTGGTGTTCTGCAATGTTATTTCATTATATTGCTTCTTCAAAATATTAATAAACTGAATCTTGCTCATAATCTTTGAATATTAGTCACAGTTTTCCATCAAAGTGGTTAAACAAAAATGGTGCTGGAATTCAAACAAATTGTATTTAACCATAGTTGCTTGGGAATAAAAAAATGTCTGAAATATTTCTATAATTAATTTAAAAAATCTAACATACTCCAGGACCAAAATATTGAATACATGTCAAAAAGGCAATTTTAAATACGATACGCTTTGACTTTTGTAATAAAGAAAAAGGTTATGAAAAAAAGAGAAATGGAAAAGCTCTTGTTAACAAATAGATTTATTGTGGATTCTTTATCACTTTCCAAAGATACAAAAGTGGAGTGATTTAATTTCTTTGGTGTAAGAGTATTTACTTGAATTATATAGAAATCTGAAAATAATATTACTGGGTGTTGCCAGAGCAAGTAACTTATAAAACTTTCTGAAATAACAAAGAGCAAAAAAATTTATACATATTGGGAAACAAATCTTATGCTACAGAAATTAATTTTAAGTTTTGGGTTAGTGTAATGTAAAAACCAATTCAAAAAATTGCTATTGAGAGATTTTTTTAGGTGGTCAGTGTTTAGGATCTACAATGTTAAAAAGATATTTGAGCTACTATCAAACATTAAAATATACCTATTTAATTTAAATATAATAGTACTTGATTTTATATTTGAGAGTAGCTTACTTGCACTCTAATAAATCATTTGATATGATCTTTATTTACAGCACATTTTATACAAATAAGGATCAGTACATGTTGTGAGGTTGAACTGAACATGTACTGATCCTTATTTATATAAAATGTGCTGTAAATAAAGATCATATCAAATGAGCCAAATTTTGGTGTAATGTCAGTACCGTAATTTGGTGTAAGGGTTAAACCATTATTTCGTGTTATTGAGCCATGACTTGGTGTAATAGTTGAACCAAGTTATGGTTGCAGCAAATTTTTTTCCTTGTTTATTCCATATTTTGGTTCAACCTAACACCAAAGTTTTTAACAGTGTACGCGCGTGTCACAGAAGTCATTGTCGCACATTCTCTTAAAATACGTCGCCTGCGTGACATGTATTGCCATTTGAAAAGCCACGTTACGTGAAAAAAATGTTTGTTCACCGATCTAGTTAACATAATAAATAACTGGTTAGTTTTCATGGCGCTAGGGTTTCCATAATTCCCTTTCAATTCGAGTCAGTATTTCGTTTCAAAAATCTTTCTATTTAGCAAACTTGTACAAAATTACCAGATTTTTTTAAATATATTACGAAAATACCATTACATAATTTGATATATATATGCATTTGACA
Organism: Macrothele yani; assembly: GCA_039090855.1. Lineage (NCBI taxonomy): Eukaryota > Metazoa > Arthropoda > Arachnida > Araneae > Macrothelidae > Macrothele > Macrothele yani. Next base: position 127,438,432 of record CM076996.1, read on the forward strand.
AATTTCATCTCAGTCACAGGACTACTGAAATAACAAACACCTCAAACACCTAAGTAACTGTCAATAATGGATTTATATTGTTTGCAATTTATACAGGGTGTTACGTAAACAGCGCGTAATAACCCCAGGGCGTAATTCCTTTGGGAAATACAAGCAAAAAAGTGTCCAGGGACATTTTATCATTTAGGGCTTATTTACCGAAATATCAGCCCCTAAAGTTCAATGACGTCGTGTCTGCAACTACCACAAAGCGAGTTTCCCAACAAAGACGGGCAAACACAAATGAAGCCATAAACATGTCGAGGGGCATTTGTTTTATGTTTTAATCGGTTGGCAAAGATACACAAGTGCTTCAGATGGACATTACAGCACCACATTCTCACAGAAAACGAACGCAACTCCATTCAAATGATTATCTTGTGTATATCTTGTTTCTGAGGTAGTTACATCGAGTAAGCTTCATTTGCATACGTCTGCTAGGTGTTTGCCTCTTCATTTGTGTTAGCCTATCTTGTTGCGAAACGCCCTTTATGGTAGTTGTGGATATGACGTCACCAAACTCTAGGGTCTGATACCTCAGTAAGTAAGCCTTAAATGACAAAATGTCCCTGAAAACTTATTGCTGGTAACATTTTCCCAAGGAATCGCCCCCCTGGGGTAATTATGCGCCATTTACGTAACACCCTTAGATATGAAAGTTTTTTTTTTTATTATTATTTGAGAAAGAGCTCGAGCGCTATTATGTAAAAAATTACTCATACAATTTTTCACATAATTGGTTGAGATCTAGTTCCCTCAGCCGGAACATCTGTCAAGTGTATGGGGTGGATGCAGTTGATGATGGCACATGTCGCCGTTGGTTTCGGAAATTCCGGGACGGAGACAGAAGCTGTAAAGATCAACCATGTCCATCTGGGTTTCTGACGAGGTGGACCAAGTCATAACAAATGACCCACATCCAACCGTACAGGAATTAGCGGAAAAGTTCTCGGTACACAGAACAACAGTCAAAAGATGGATGCATGCGCTTGGGTTCATCACCAAGTTCGACAACTGGGTTCCGCACCGAGAGAAGAGAATCCATACCCGTGTTTCTTTGCTTTCTTGTCACAGAAATGAACTGTTTTGGGGCCGAATTGTAACGAGTGATGAGAAATGAGTACTGTACTGTAATATAAAGTGTCGATGGACTGTGTGCCATAGTGCGAAGTCTGCTCCATTGACCTCAAAAGGAGGACTGCATCCCAAAAAGGTTTTGTTGAGTGTTTTGTGGGATGTCCAGGGAATAATCCACTAGGAGGTGTTGGCACCTAACCGAACGATAAATGCTGACCTCTACTGCCAACAGTTGGACAGATTGCGAGAACAACTGACACCGAAGCGGCCAGCACTCGTCAATCGCAAGGCGTGACCCTTCATCATGATAATGCCAGACCTCATGCTGCTTTAAGCACTCGACAAAATTTACTGGACTTTGGTTGGGAAGTGTTACCTCGCCCGGTGTATTCCCCTGACCTGGCACCTACGGACTACCACCTTTTTCGATCATTACAGAACGTCTTCGCTCTCCAAACCTTCGATGATGTAGATGATGTGAAAACGACATTACATGACTTATTTTACTCTAAAACACAGGAGTTTTTCCAGCGTGTGATTCACCTACTCATAGACAGATGGCAAGAGGTCATACAGAATGATGGCAATTATGCGAAATCCTAGGTGCATTATTTGTTGTGTTCTCCTCCTTTCTTTGTAGCCTACAAAAACGGGTAGAATTTATGCACGCATCCAATAATTTTATCCAAGTTCCCTAAAATTTTAGATGATTGCACTCGCCATGTGTTCTGACTTCTTAATTTTTTTAGGGGGCTAAAGGGCAGGCTTCGCGTCGCGCCTGTCGATGAGTGGAGTGATGTTGAACTGCTGACTGTTGTGGTTCTCAACTCGAGTTAGTTGTCGAAGAATTATTAGGAAATTTATTCGTAAGTGAATCTTTCTTGTGTATGTCATGTTAATAGCTGTTTCAACATAGGAAGATCAGAAAGTCTCGAAGCAGTCTATTTTGTCCTCAAAAGTACGTTGACACCATGAAAATGAGGCATCTGTTTGAGGACTGAAGCTGTGGAAGTGAAATTATTCTACAACCTCATTGAATGTTAAACCCCAGCAAAGGGCGCTCTTTCTGAATGGATTCAATTATAATTCTAAATAGTATGGCTACATTAAAAATCCGAATTTCTTGGCGTAGAATAGAAATAAAACTTTCCAAGCTTTGGTACATCAACCAGATGGCTTTTTCAAGGAAGGTAGACAGCAAACTGGATAATACACTGGCGTGCAAAAATTAAGGACGAGACGGTTTTTCGAATGTAACGTTGTGCAGAAGTGTTCCACATCGACTCAAATCATACCATAAGGTCCCCAAGATGTAAGAATATGGGACAAGTGAGCAAACCCGTCCAAACAAGGAATTCAAAAGATACAAAGGCACTTTATTGAAAAGGTAGCTTCGAGCACAACTGGACAAGACAGAAACGTCCATGTGACAGGCGGCTGCCAAGAAAAATCCAGTCTTTAGTAGGGGATATTATCACCCCTGACTGCGTTGCAGGATTTACAACAGCTGTCCATGCTGAGGACGAGGTTGTCAAGGAGCTGTTGATGCATCGCGGCCCATTCCTCTTGTAGCGCCAATCGCAGCTGCAGAATCGTTGCTGGCGGCTGGTGACGTGCTGCCAAGTGTCTCCCGAGAAGGTCCCACACGTGTTCGATTGGATTTAGGTCCAGGGACCTTGTGGGCCAATCCATGTGTTGAATATCTTCACTCTCCAACAGCTGTTCGACAGCTACTGTACGATGAGGTGTAGTGTTGTCGTCCATGAAGAGGAACTCAGGACCCACAGCACCTCTAAACAGAAGCACGTGCGGCAGCAGAACCTCGGTACAATAGCGGACACCAGTGACTGAACCTCCTTGGAAGATGTGGAGGTCAGTACGGCTACTAAGCATGATACCACCCGAAACGAGTATTCCGCCACCTCCAAACTGGTCCCTTTCAATGATGATGGAGGGTGATTGCGTGTTCCCTGCTCTCTCCAGATGTGTATACGTCCAGAATCGCTCGTCAGACTAAATCGGCGATCATCCGTAAAGAGAGCTCGACCCCATTGCTGATGTGTCCAGTTCTTGTGTTCCTGGCACAACAGAAACCGCAGTCTCCGATGAGCAGGCGTTAATGGCACACACCGTACTGGTCGTCGTGCAAATAGACCACCTTTGTGCAGCCACGATAAATCGCGATAACGGACGTCCAGTTGTCTGTTGCATGTGCCTTCCGATTTCTCCCACTGTCTGCCGTCTCTCTTTTCGCCTGTAGGACAATATACCGATCGTTCGCCGCCGTGGTTGCTTGTGGACGACCACTGCTCAACTCTCGGACAGCTGTTCCTGTCGTTTGAAATGCTCTCCAAGCTCGTGAAACGATGCTGTGAGCGATCCCGAACTCCTCGGCCACACTAGTCACACTTCGACTTCTTCCAACTTCCCAATGACGCGACCTCGGGTAAAGTCATCCAGATGTCGTCTACTGGATTGCCTGTTGGTCATATCACATGGTGGCAGCAACTCAACGTCGTTCAAACCGATGTACACCGTGCAATAGCTTTCACCGAATTGCTGAGCGTACACCACCCGTGTACTTTATATATACCCTTCCACACTGCCGCACCCCCCACGTCATGCTGCATATATGCGCATGCCCTACCGTACCGGACCCTAGTCTATCTCCTGAGTGGTCTTTCGGTCCGTTCTACCTGCTCGTTCCGCTGTTATGCTAATTTCTCCTCTTCGTCCTTGATTTTTGCACACCAGTGTAGAACGTTTAAACGCGGTGACTGGACTGGACTAGACAATAAATGAATAGGCGCAAATATGATAATTCGGAAAAAGGAGGTCGCGTTGGTTGGGCACGCTGTACCATTTTAGAAAACGCAGCATTATTTGAAGAAGTGATTCCAAATACGTGGCAACTCCAGAGAGAAGTTAGCATTGCACGCCTCGCTGCTGGTCAAGATTTCCAAGGTTTCGCGAATGGCAATAGACTTGGGTGTGGAGTATGAAGTTAATTTCTTTTCATCACTCCACATAGGATTGGCGGACTTGAACTTGACTTCTCTTGATAGAGCAGTGCTTAGTTTTCCATCTTTTGTATCCCTTTTATGTTCGGTGATCCTAATTGCAAACGAACGTTTAATCATTCCGATGTAGCAGCGGCTGGAGCCGTCTGGCTATTGTAGTGGGATGTCATAGACACCTGCCTCACTGAGAAGAGGGGCTTGTCAATATTTCTCTTAAGCATCGTATATAAAGATGCCGGAGACCTTATGCCGACACCGAAGTTCATCCTCTTGAGCGCATTTGTGAGTTGATAGAAAACCTTTGGTATGTAGGGAATAGAGCCAACGTAGCGAAGTTACAGCATAGAAATATTAACACGGCTGGTTCTGGCTTTTTTGTTAAAGTTATGCATCTGGTTCGACGTATACCTGGCCTCAGTGGCCAATTCGACGATGTTTTTTTAGTTTGGATTGTCTAGAACGAACATCGGGTGAGACAGCGAAGGCTTTTCTAATTCGAGAATGGAATAAGGCCGTCTTGTAATCAGGGCAGAATGAACTGCGGAGCGTCAGGTTGGGAACGGAGGTGGGTTTATAATAGACTTCCGTATGAAGGCGGTTGTTATGCGATTTGCTCACTGAGACGTCGAGATAAGGTGAGGTACCATTGTGTTCAGGCTCCATAGTGAAATTGATCGTAGGGTGTATATAATTGATTTTATCGAGGAAAGACGGGAGAGTGTCCTTTCCGTGTGGCCATATGAAAAACATGTCGTAGGCATATCGTAGCCAGGTGGTAGGCCTTGGGTGATGTTGGTGAATATATTTTGCTCAATGGGGCGAAGAATTGCTTTCGCGAGGACAGAAGAAATTCTTCAAATATACAGTTATACCAGCCATTCTTCTACTCCTGGAAGGACTTCTCATACTCAGGTTTTGGATTCATAAAAAACTGATCTTTTTACGTGGATGAATCTTTTTCCTTTCAAGGTTTTTGTGACATCCGTAAGTGGAAAATGGTCTCTAGAATTCATGTCTGGGGAAAAGGGGGTTGTAGCGAACACTCAGTAGACAAAACATTAGGAATAGGGGTGATCGGCAATTGACCTGGGCATCTCCCGAACAGAATGGAAAAGACCCAAACCGAACGCAGGCAATAAATAGGCGGACAGCAGGGCTTCTCAACAGTGTATCGCAATCAACGAACATGGGTAAACGTGGTGATCTGAGTGACTTTGATTGTGGACGCATTGTCGGCGTAAGACAGATGGGTCATTCTATTCAGGGCAGTCCTAAGGGGTGGGCCAATGGGGCCAGTGCCCCCACTGCCCCAGGTGTGTTATGGATTTACGAAAAGTCCAACTCTTGCACCACTCACCAGCAGTTTTTATTATTATTATAATTATTATTTAACGAAAAGAAGAAATACCAATGCAGAATGTTGGAAGTTGTTCTGCCTTGTTTGAAAAACCTTGTTCGTAGCTTTAATATCCCGAGCGAGGAGACAGCAGTGAAGTTAGGTGTTAGGATGGATCTTTTGTGACAAAACAAAGAAAAGAAAGCAGACCTCCCTTCCAGTCCCGAGTGGAGGTGATAGAGATTTGATAAAACAATTAAATGAAAATTCTGAACGAAAGTAAAAATGTGTAATTCGTAAACATGTATGAGGTATCCGAAAAACAAAGTGGCGTATCAGCATGTATCCGAAGAACATTTTAAAGAAATGTCGTGAGCGCATGGATTTCATTTTTGACTGACGGGGCAAGTGTTTCGTTTTATCTTGTTTTTTTGGCATACATCGGTAGAATTCCGAATGTAATGCAACTAGTACACTTCCACAAGCGCATATCTAAGTGTTTATGTTCTCACAGGAGAATTGTCGATTTTTAAAACTCAAACTATTTCTCGACCTCAGATGATTCATTTTCAAAAGAATTTAAGGGCCAAATGTCATTCAGTGAACTAGATGCAAAATTACGTTAGAATTAACTCATGTTCATGTGAGCAAGGCATTTTTTCTCTCCTTCCACGCATACATTGTCATTTTTTCCGAATCACTTTTTCCATTTAAACAGTCATTTGTGTTGTCTATCTATACCAAGAAGTGCACGTATGTTTATCATTGGGTTTTGTCCACTAAGACTACTTACAAATGTTAAATCTTCGGTGTTCAAATGAATAAAAATGACCGGCGCCGCTTATCGGTATTTTTGTCCAGTGCGTCACACTGCCTGGAAATGGCGCTGGTTGATTTATTTCTTACATCCAGGGGCGGATTGGCGGTTGCAAAATGGCCCGGGAAAATTTTTGCAAATAGGCCCGTTCAGTTGTAGTGCTGCGGTACTATTGTATCACAACTGAAAATCACACTTTTAATTAAAGTAACAAAACAAAATGTAGAGTTGCTCTGGAAACAGTGGCAAGCATAGTACTGGGGGGGGGGGAGTACACCCGTCATCCTTAAATTGAAGTGGGTGTTGCGCAGTAGCGGCGGAACCGCTCTGGCCCGGCCAATAATTTTAGCCAAGATTTTTTTTTTTTTTTTGGCAAATGTGCGATTTTTTGTTGTGATATGCCTTAGAAAGTTTTTCTAGGTAAGGGGCCGTCCATAAAGTGGGCCAAATGTGAGGGAGGGGGGGGTAGTAATTCGGGCGACCAGCGGCAAAAATATAGTGGATGGTATGTCTTCGTTTTGTTTTCTCTTCTTTTCTTCTTTTAATAGTTAAAAAATTTATGAAATATTTCAGATTTCTGATGTTATTTAGCTAAATCAGAAAATTAATATTAAGTTCTCGTATTTGTACTACCAAATCTATCGTGTTTTGTGGATGCTATGATCGGGAGTGTTGCAACCTTGAATGCGTGCGTTCATTTGTAGATCTTTATTTCAGAATGACAAAGTTCGGGTGGCATTTGGGAATAAATTAATGCCTAAATAATAAATATTTTCTGGAGAAAAAGTGGAAATATATGGAAGATTCCTTTAAATAATTACATGTTTCTTTCTGTTTCTCAACGGACTTCTAAAAGCAGTTGTCAAAAATAAAGGGGGTGGCAGGAATTAGGAGGGGAGGTGTCAAGAATCGGACAAAATGTGACATGGGGGAGGGGGGGTCTAAAAATAGTAAAACATCACAGACGTACTTTATGGACGGCCCCTAAGTCGTCAGGTGGTCCTAATCCCTAACAAAGCTCCTTAGGCACTGTTTTCCTTCTGTTTGTTCCGGGAAACGGGAAGGAAGAGGGTGCACTACAATTCGAAATTTCGAGCCCGGTCAACGAACCTCACTTTCCGCCGCCATTGGTGTTGCAGAAAAATTTTCATCGGCCCATGCCAAGATTTTACTGCAGAAAAATTGTACTGCAATTTTTCTGTTACCGACAATCACAGTTAGAAATTTCAAGATGTTTAACTCACTTAATCGACGTGGAAAAATCAAATAACCAGGTTTAAATAATTAGTTTAGTTATAAATGAATTTATGGCACCTCTATTCATATTGTACTGTGGAATTAACTTTTTTACGGGTCTTATAGAGGTTATTTTTCAAAAAAGTTGGTTGTCAAATTTTCGAACTAAAGCCTAGTTCGTCATCAAGACTACGTCACTGGAGTAGTTGCTGCCACTCAGTTGGAAGAGTCCAACCGCAATTATCGTTAATTGTGGTACTTCTTCTTGCTATTTCGATCCTTTCTTCTAGTTTCCTCTTTACTAAGTTTGACTGGTGGGCGATTATTCTTACTGAGTCACAATTTATGGAGTGTCCACTTGCTTGTATATGTCTGTCTGGCCCTGTTTTGTTACTATGTTCTTAATAGCTGCTTGGTGTTCTTTCATTCGGACTTTAATACTTCTCCCCGTTTCTCCTATATAGCTGAGTCCGCAGTTACAGTCGATGCAATATACTACTCCTTCTTGCAAATTGGATGTCCACTTCTTTATGCTTTAAAGCTGGCAGGAATCTCTTTAATTTGTTACTTAGATCTGGAGCAAGCCTGATATTATATTTTGCTCTGATCCTCTTCAGTTTTTCGAAAAGTCCCTTGTGGTACGTAATTTTGCTGGTGAATTTGAAGTTGTTTATTACTCCTGCTTCTTTTGTGGCACTTGTCTGAATAATTTCATAACATAAGGGGAGGGGTAATTGTTTTCTGCCAATATTTCTTTTAATTCTTCTCTGTGAAGATCTTTTTGAGCATCTGAAGAGACCAGGACTTCAATTTTTTCCAAAAATTGTCTTGCCGTATTCGATTTGATATAATCAGGGTGGAATGAGTAGAAGTCTAACATCTTCCCTGTGTCAGTGGGTTTTCTAAAAAGCTGAGTGAATATTCTCCCCTTCCTTGAGGCCAAGTTTAAATCAAGGAAATTGATGCTATGGTCTTTTTCCAGTTCCAGGGTGTACTGCAAGGTATTTTCTAGCGAGTTAAATTCTGCTAGAACTTGAGAGGGTAGAGATTGGTTCTCAGTATCCATTAGAAATAGGACATCATCCATGTATCTTACATAGAGAGCAAATATTGAAGGTTGTACAAGGATTTTTGCCTCTAATTTATTTACATAATAATTTTCAAGCAGAGGTGCTAGTGGAGAACCCATTGCAAGTCCTGAAGTTTGCCTGTAATATTTTTTTCCAAACTGGAAGAAATTATTCTTGAAAGAAAACATGAGCAGTTCATATATGCCAAGTAGTATTTCTCTATTGTGATTATGGAAGACTATTTTTTCCGCCAGGTCATCCGCAATGAATTCCAGCAGGAGGTCCAGGTTAATGTTGGTATAAATGGATACTATATCAAGGCTTGCCATTACTGGATGAATTAATTCTGGCAAGTTGTCTAGTTTTTCTTTCAGCTGTATGGAATTTTTTAGAAGGTAGGGAGGAGAAGGGAAAATTTCTCTGAGGTGAGTAAGTAAATCATAATTAATGTTGGAGAGTGGTGAATTTCTAGTGTCTATTATAGGTCTTATTGGATGGCCTTCTTTGTGAATTTTTATTGTACCATAGATCTGTGGAACTCTTGACTGGATTTTGGAGAAGCTTTTGAAGAGCTCATTTAGCTGATTTTTACTTTTTAAAGAGCTGATTAATTTCTTAATATTTTTGACAGTTTGATCAATAGGGTTAGCAGAGAGTTCTTCATAATAAGGCTTGCTCAATTCAGCTTCCATTTTATTGTAATACTTATTTTTTTCCAACAATGCCAAAACTTTGCTTTTATCTGCTTTCAGTGCTACTACTTTATCATTGGTTTTGAATTTTTTAAGGTCAGTAATGGCTTTTCTATCAAAATTGTAAGCAATTTTTACTGGCTTTTTTTACAAATTTTGAGACGCAGTCTGAGAATTCTTTCCTTAAAGTGGCTGCTGTATTTTCTTCTTCTCTTTCTACTTTACTACAGATGCTTTCTAAATCAATTAGCATTCATTTTTTTTTCTAGTGATGCGGAGGAAAAGTTGCAATTATATCCCTTATTGAGGAGATTAACCAAGTTTCCATCTTCCGCCAGATCTATGACGTGTTTGCTAGTGGGGAATGGTATTAACTGTGGGTCAGGAGCTGTAGACATTAACTTTGGACTCATCCACTTATTTTCTTTAATTTTCAATTTTTCTTTAAACTTCCTGTTTTTATCTGTCACTGCTTTAGCTAACCAGTTATCAATATTTTTCTTTTCTGCTTCCGCAATTTCACCTAATGAAGAGGCCCAAATATGAGATTCTACTTGCCAGAATTAATTCATCCAGTAATGGCAAGCCTGGATACAGTATCCATGTATACCAACATTAACCTGGACCTCCTGCTGGAATTCATTGCGGATGACCTGGCGGAAAAAATAGTCTTCCATAATCACAATAGAGAAATACTACTTGGCATATATGAACTGCTCATGTTTTCTTTCAAGAATAATTTCTTCCAGTTTGGAAAAAAATATTACAGGCAAACTTCAGGACTTGCAATATGTTCTCCACTAGCACCTCTGTTTGAAAATTATTATGTAAATAAATTAGAGGCAAAAATCCTTGTACAACCTTCAATATTTGCTCTGTATGTAAAATACATGGATGATGTCCTATTTATAATAGATACTGAGGACCAATCTCTACCCTCTCAAATTCTAGCAGAATTTAACTCGCTAGAAAATACCTTGCAGTACACCCTGGAACTGGAAAAAGACCATAGCATCAATTTCCTTGATTTAAACTTGACCTCAAGGAAGGGGAGAATCTTCACTCAGCTTTTTAGAAAACCCACTAACACAGGGAAGATGTTAGACTTCTACTCATTCCACCCTGATTATATCAAATCGAATACGGCAAGACAATTTTTGGAAAAAATTGAAGTCCTGGTCTCTTCAGATGCTCAAAAAGATCTTCACATAGAAGAATTAAAAGAAATATTGGCAGAAAACAATTACCCCTCCCCTTATGTTAAGAAATTATTCAGACAAGTGCCACAAAAGAAGCAGGAGTAATAAACAACTTCAAATTCACCAGCAAAATTACGTACCACAAGGGACTTTTCGAAAAACTGAAGAGGATCGGAGCAAAATATAATATCAGGCTTGCTCCAGATCTAAGTAACAAATTAAAGAGATTCCTGCCAGCTTTAAAGCATAAAGAAGTGGACATCCAATTGCAAGAAGGAGTAGTATATTGCATCGACTGTAACTGCGGACTCAGCTATATAGGAGAAACGGGAAGAAGTATTAAAGTCCGAATGAAAGAACACCAAGCAGCTATTAGGAACATTAGTAACAAAACAGGGCCAGACAGACATATACAAACAAGTGGACACTCCATAAATTGGGACTCTATAAGAATAATCGCCCACCAGTCAAACTTAGTAAAGAGGAAACTAGAAGAAAGGATCGAAATAGCAAGAAGAAGTACCACAATTCACGATAATTGCGGTTGGACTCTTCCAACTGAGTGGCAGCAACTACTCCAGTGACGTAGTCCTGATGACGAACTAGGCTTTAGTTCGAAAATTTGACCACCAACTTTTTTTTGAAAAATAACCTCTATAAGACCTGTAAAAAAGTTAATTCCACTGTGTAATTAGTTTAGTTAGTTATCTGTAGTTGCAGTGGAGGAGGTTCTAATTTTGGACACAATATTTACATTTGTTTAAAATTATCTCTAAAGAATGCTGAAGTAAGAACATTATTATTATTTTTTTTAATTTCTTATATAGCCTTTTCATGTTTGACAGATCGTAAAATAATCTTGATTTTCGTACCTTTGAGCTTTCAGTTTTTAAAATTTCAACGAAGTGGGCTGAAATTCCAGCAAATATTTGAGAGAGAGAGAGAGAGAGAGAGAGAACTACTACTACCAAAATTATGTGGGAGTTGTACCAAACATCCTTTTGCATAAGACATGATTTTTAAAATTAAAAAATGAAAAGAAAATACAGAACTTTTACACTGTAAAATTTTCTATTCTTACTGCAATTTTTGTATTATTTCTATTGTGGACAATCAGTTAGAAATTTAAAGATTTTTCAATATCGTGGAGAACAGATTCTTCATTTAGTGATCATATATTCGTATGTGTTTCAATTACAAAACGTGCTTTTATGCTGCGGTTATGTATTGTAAAGACACCTTACTAAATAACGTAAACAAAATATTTTGCAACCTCATGTTGAAATGATATCTCCGTAAAGGCCTTTGTCAGTTATCACAAGGAGGGTAGCATTTGTCAGTTATCACAAGGAGGGTAGGTAGAACATTTCGGTGGAAAGGGATCGTATGTGAACACCCTCGCAAATAATCTTACAGTTATTTCAAAATAAGTTCTTGATATTATTAGCTTTCACTCCGAATTTCTGTGTTGTCGTATAGTGGATAGTACATCCCATAATGACCATTATCTCGCATTGTTCTGCAAACTTTATCAAAGATAGGTGAGTATTTTCACTACTTTAACGTAAGTAGTGAAATTTTTTTAGTTCTGTTCAGCCCCCACCACAATGCTGTTAACATACGTAGATTGTTGTGCCTCCCGATTTTTCCTGATGCCGGGCCCCTCGAAACATTTCAGAATGAAATGAATGGTCAAAGAAACTATAGAAATAGATAGACATCGCTTCCCCACTCCGCAGTTGAGAAAGACATCGGTTAATTGCACGGGGAGGAAGGAGTGGAAGTTTGGAAGAGGAGATTTATTTTTAATACCTAAAACATATTAATCACAGTTTTGGGGCTTGTTCAGGCCCGGGCTTTATCTTGCCATATCAAATTCACGCTAGGGCTGGTATACTTCGGACTCTGACGGGTTCAGGCTCTTAAAATTGAGCCTGAACTAATGCCTCCTACAACCAACGGGAGTAAAAGCAACTACACCCTCCCTCTTCCTTGGGGAATATATAGAAAATCTTGTACACACACACACACTCTCTCCCGCAACATACGGTACATACATTCTCATTCCTATGTTACTAAGCAAACGCAGAAGTGCGCAAACACACACGTCCCATCTATTGTAGTTGGGAAGTTGGGAACAGTTGCCTGATGAGGGGATTTTTTTTTTCCTAATTCAAAATAGAAGTCCCCCCCCCTTGTTATAATTACATTATGTGTATTTGTGTATTTCGTTTATAAAAAAAAGTGTGGTTCAGTTGTGTGCTTAAAACAACTGAACTGAAAACATTTTTAAGAAAGAAAGAGACAAAATATACGGAATGGGCGCACCGGGAAATGTCCCGGTGGGCCAATCCGCCTCTGTTTTCATCTGTTTTAATTTAATGTTTGTGGAATGATTTGTAGAATGTTGAAGAAACATCATATTTCAGCAACGATTTTCTTTTAATTTACTAAGCAACTGAATGTGAGTGCATTTGGTAGACTTCATGGAGTTCTAAATTTTTGTCATGTACCAGTTTTCATTCAAGTGGTATTAAAAAGTTACTGGATATTGAATGTTTTTATATCACTTGGGCAGGGCCTGCTGCTCCGGGCCTCGCGCCTTTAAGGGGGCCCCGCAGTTTAAGAAAAAAAAATTAGTTAGAATTTTTTACAATTATTTTTTGTGTGTAGTTTTTCGGGTGCGAGGCCCTTCAAAAGATGTTTTTTTTTTTAAGTTTTTGTTTGTTTGTTTGTTTCCAATCCCTCGGTTTTCGAATAGGTAATGGCCCTTTGCCGTACAAATACGGAGATCTGCAGATTTCAAGTGAATATTGTAACGACCTTAATGCTTCCAGAATTCATGAAATCGCATTTTGTGGCCCTTGCTTTTATATATTTAACCATTTGCGTGCAAACCAGATACTTAAATTTAAATAAAATAAAAAAGAACAATATCAAAGTTGGTTTCGGGCTACATATGGAGGCCATTTATTCAGTGATTTTAAAAACATTACTAGATTTTTTTTTTAAATCACGTATGAGCTCGTATAAAAGTTTAAAAAGTCACTAATTTGTCAGTTACTCCATTTTGCATTAAAAATCAATCACTAAAACATATATCAGGGGGAAAAAAACTTTATACGAATTTATTATTCCTACACTAAAATATTCGCAATCCAAAAATGTTCACTAAGCACGTAGCTTGTTGTCATTCTGTGAGGCAGTTTTTATACAATAAGTGAAAATACAACCTCAACCCCATCTCCCTGGAAAGAAAATCGTAGATTTTAACAGTTTTTACTCTCTCTGAACTTTCAATGCATATTCTGGTCTTTTTCTTGAGCTTAAAGCTTATCTTTTTTTTTTTCTGTTCTTTTTCTTGCTTCTTTGAGATAATTGTTTTGTCTTTATGATAGTTTTCGTTTTGAAGTATTACAGAGGTGAAGCACGTGTCAAAACGGATAAGTTACAGCGATAAATTCCGTCGGTGTGCCTTAATCGGTAAAGCATTCAGCTCCGGAGCTGAGGGATGCGAATTGGTCGCCGTCACCGGAAAATTTGTGGGTTTCACATCCTGTGTATTCTTTAGGGACATCTTTCACATAACGACTTTATTAAGATATGAAATTTATTTCCTAGTGCAAGCAATGAAATTTCGCCTCGGGCCCCGCAAAAACTACATCCGGCCCTGCACTTGGGGAATAAGTTTAGGTAGACCATCTAGCAGTCGATTGATAATGGTTGTCAATGATATAAAATATCAGGGCCCCTCAAAAATGTGACGGCCCAGGGCCCCCAAAAGTGTTAAGATGGCACTGATTCTATCATCCAAGTGGTAAGAACCCCATAGGGTTCCCGAAGGCAACAGTATCAAGGGTGAACCGCGAGTATACCAGAGAGCAAGCGGTGGCCAACCACACGCCATTGATGACCAGGGTCGACGTAGACAATCCAGGCTCTTACCGACCAACCGCTTGGCAACGGCGGCACAAATCACACCCAGGTTAAATTTCGGAGGCCCAATCAGCGTCAGATAGTGAACGGTATGGCGCGCGCCCCATACCCTGGGATACGGGACCTGACGACCTACTCGTGGGCCATTGTCTACTGGTCGTCATCGGACATTGCGCCTCGCCTGGTGCCGGGAACATCAAAACTCGACCTCTGCAGAATGTTGCCGTGCTGTATGGTCAGATGAATCCCGTTTTCAGCAGTACCAAGCTGACAGGAGGGTGCTGGTGTGGCCTCGTCATGCCAGGTAGGGTTCTGTTGAAGGCAGCGGTGGCTCTGTGATGGTTAGGGGAGCCTTCTCACGAGACAAATTAAGTCCCTCTGTGTGTCTGGACAGGTTCTTAGCCACTGCGCCTGTGCTGGCTGATCACCTGCACGCATCCTGCGGCCGATGGTCTGTTTCAGAAGTACAATGCGCTACCCCACCGGGCCGCAAACACCCAGGAATGGCTCCAGAACACTCATCTAAGCTTTGAACCATGTGGAAGCTGTCTGGGATGCCATAGAGTGGAACATCAGATCCATGTATCCTGGACAGATGTCTCAGTTGTTGTGGACAATGCTGCAACAGGCATGGCTGGGGAATTACTTCCGGAAAACTTCCAGCATATGATGGAGTCAATGCCTCAGCTTATACAGTCTGCTATTGACGCTGAAGGAGAACCAACACGCTATTATAGATAGGTACCTCTGTTAAATGGTATCTAAGTTTAATGGAGTTGCTGAGAAATTCAAAGAGGGAGAATCAAGAGCTCTATACACACATTGTCATGTGCATCTTCTAGATTTGGCAGTAATGCATTTTTGTGAGGAAGTGAAGCCATTGAGAAGTGCTGTCAATATAGAAGTAAACTCATTGTGCAACATTATTCATGCATCGGCAAAAAGATTTGCAATTTTTCAAAAAAATTGTATGAAAGGCGCGAGGACTTAATTTTCAGAAAACTTACCAGCTTGTCAAAAACACGCTGGACTGTTCGTCAGCGTGCATTATCAGCAGTGATTGCTGAATTCCCTGAGATTATCGAGACATTCGAAGCTGTATAAAACGATTCATCAAGCGTGAAGGTGGCAAGTGAAGCAGATGGTTTACAGAAACTGATCTCAAATTTTGAGTTCATTTTTAGCTTGAAATTCCTTTATCGTGTTCTCAACCTCACAGATATACTGTCCAAAAAGCTCCAGAGTGAAACCATGGATATTTTGTCCTTATTTTTAAAAGTAGAAGCAATAATCCACTGTTTGTCCTCTGAGAGAAATGAAGAATTTTTCAAACTGCTTGGGAATGAAACCGGGGAAACTCTGCGAAAAACTAAACTCCAGAGGCTGACATTGGAAAACTGTACCTTCAGCGGAGAAGAAAAGTTCCCAAACAAAATTGATCATGGCAGTTCGAGCAAATCCTTTTTTTCTACCTCACCTGAAGAAGAATACAAAATTAATACTTATTACAGAGGATTGGATGCAATTGTGCTGAATTTAAAACAGCGAATTTCAGAAAATGACTTCAGCAAAATCGAATACATCTCAGAGCTACTCCTTAAATGAAAGGAACCTCTGAATGAAGCAGCAGCAAAAAGCATCCAAGAATTTTACAAAATGAGCACAAATATCATCCCACAACTTCGATCGGAGTTAAGTACAGCTCAATTACAACAATCCCAATACCACTCTATAATGGATCTTGCTTGTTTTTTCATTCAGCATTACCTACCTGCTAATGCTCCTCGCGTTTTAGAATTGTTTGAAATCGTCTTGTCGTGGCCGCTTACTCCTTCACGCGTAAAGCGCTCGTTTTCTACTATGCGACGTTTGAAGACCTACCTTCGTAGCATCATGGGGGAAGACAGGATCCTCGGCTTAGCACTAATGGCAATCGAACAGGAGCTAACTGCAAAATTGATGCAGCCTGAAGGACTTGATGCCCTTGTGGAGACGTTTGCTTCGCTGGCCAGGAGAAGGATGATTCTTTATGAAATTTAGGTAAATTACTATCAAAGCATGTTGTAATTAATTGCAAATTTTAATCCCATGCTATTCCATTATTCCAGCAACATTACTAGAAATTTTTCTTTTATGACATTTTTCAAGAGGGGGATATTCCCATGCAAATATATTGGGTTGGTCCGAATGAAATGTCCTGCGCGAACGAGCAGTGGAGACAGGCCCCTACAACAGCGGAACGGGACCACCCACAGATGTTGCGGGTATTACGTCACAGAGTTACTATAAATAGCTAGCACATTTGTGAAGAAGAAGGTTCGGGTCGCGGTGGCCTAGTGGTCAACGTTCGTGACTGCCACGGAGACCTCGGGTTCGATCCCAGGCAGGTACGAACGCTCGAACCACTAAATATCCGCCGTGCGTCGGATGGTAACGTTAAGCCGTCGGGCCCCGGGTACTGGTACCCTGGTAATAAACAAGGGCGTCTTCCCCTTTCTACCTCGCTTCCGTGTGACTTTCCTATCGGGCACTGTAGCCCAAATCTCATAGCTTCCTATTTCTAAGGGTTGTTTAAGACCTAGGGTCAGACACTCCCTTCCTAAAATCCTCTACATATGATCTGATCTGAAGAACAAGGTTCATCCGTGGTTTGTTTGGACGAAACGTGGGGAAACATGCTGATGATGCCTAAGGACACCATCCAGATTTTTTATTCAATGCAACACTGCATTGCCAAATGCACAGCCCAGCATGGAGATCATGCGACATACTGTTTCAGGCCACATTATACTGTTTCCCTGCCCATCACATTCATGTAATCCATCACAAAATGCATCCCTTCATGTTGTGGTATTTTCTATGTTAAGCAGTGTATTTACAATTAATTTATGATTTGCTATGTGTGGTACAGGGTGAAAAGTTTTTCAAAACCTTCAGTACAACAAAATCTGTTATGCAATATTTTTTCTGAATAGCAATTTTCATAGACATTTTAGATTTACTACTTGTATTGTAACAGATATTATTACCCCATGATGGCTTAAGCATATTTCCCATCTTAATTCTGTCTTCACGCTGATTTTCTTCCATGCTCTCTTTGCACAAGAAGCACATTAAAAAAAATTTGCGTATATCAAAAATAATAATTATTTGGAAATGTCATTTATCAAATACACGTGGAAAAAATATAATACTTACAAAGGAAGTCACCTTCTACCAATGTCCTCTGAGTGATGTCACCTTCTACCAATGTCCTCTGTCCAGCAGAGGACATTGGTAGAAGGTGACATCACTCAGAATCACTCAGATTCACCTCAACATTTACTGCCATATGGCTTCACATTAAGATGCCTATGTTTCTTACTTAAAAATAAATCAGCTGTTGACTATGGGTTCAAGACGTTGAGTCTCTAGCCATCCCAGCTATTTTGAAGATCATAATCTATAGTCTCTGAGTCCATTATGTTTCTGAAAACAATTTTCCCATGGTTTATTGCTGAGAACGTTCTTTCTAGTTTTGCATCTGTGGTTTGAAATACTTTGAAGATGCTGCTGAAAAAGGATGGGCCTTGCACTGATTTTGATATTTAGAACCTGCCATTGCACAATTGAAATATCAAATTCAATAATGTGCACGATTGCTTTGATCAGCATCAAACCATCTAAAATCATAGGGAACTTGGATAAAAAGTATTGGATGTGTTCATAAGTTCTACCCGGTTTTATAGGCTACAAAGAAAGAAGGAGAACACAACAAATAACGTACCTAGGATTTCGCATGATTGCTATCATTCTGTATGACCTCTTGCCATCTGTCTATGAGTAGGTGAATCACACGCTGGAAAAACTCCTGTGTTTTAAAGTAAAAAAAGTAATGTAATGCCGTTTTCACATCGTCCACATCATCGAAGGTTTGGAGAGCGAAGGCGCTCTGTAATGATCGATAAAGGCGATAGTCCGTAGGTGCTAGGTCAGGGGAATACGCCGGGTGAGGTAACACTTCCCAACCAAATTCCAGTAATTTTTGCCGAGTGATTAAAGCAGCATGAGGTCTGGCGTTATCATGATGAAGGATCACGCCTTTGCGATTGACGAGTGCTGACCGCTTCGATGCCAGTTGTTCTCGCAATCTGTCCAACTGTAGGCAGTAGAGGTCAGCATTTATCGTTCGGTTAGGTGCCAACACCTCCCCTGGACATCCCACAAAACACTCAACAAAACCTTTTTGGGATGCAGTCCCCCTTTTGAGGTCAATGGAGCAGGCTCCGCACCTTAGCACACAGTCCGTCGACGCTTTATATTACAGTTTAGTACCCATTTCTCAACACTCGTCACAATTCGTCCCAAAAACAGTTAATTTCTGTGACGAGAAAGCAAAGAAACACAGGTATGGATTCTCTCCTCTCGTTGCTTTGCAGAAAGCTGGTGCAGAACCCAGTTATCGAACTTGGTGATGAACCCAAACGCATGCATCCGTCTTTCAGCTGTTGTTCTGTGTACCGAGAACGTTTTCGCCAATTCCTGAACGGTTGGATGTGGGTCATTTGTTATGACTTGGTTCACATCCTCGTCAGAAACCACTGATGGACATCCAGGACGTGGTTGATATTTACAGCTTCTGTCTCCGTCCCGGAATTTCCGAAACCAACGGCTACATGTGCTATCATCACCTGCATCCTCTCCATACACGTGACAGATGTTCCGGCTGCGGAGGGAACTAGATCTCAACCCATTATGCGAAAAATCGTATGAGTAATTTTTTACATAATAGGGTTCGAGCTCTCTCTCAAATAAAATTGAAAAACAAACAAACTTGCATATCTAAGGGTGTTAAGTAAATGGCGCATAATTACCCCAGGGGAAATATTACCAGCATAATAATCCTTGGAGAAATGTTACCAGCAAAAAGTGTTCAGAGACATTTTGTCATTTAAGGCTTAATTATTGAGATATCGGCCCCTAGAGTTTGGTGACGTCATATCCGCAAATACGAGGCTGACGAGAAAGACAGGCTTCGGTGCGGAAGGGAATCTGTAAGGTCACGTGACCAAGGTAGTGCTGTTGCCTCTGCTTGAGCTGCCGAGAGCAAACGGTGACCGAGTAGAGAGCTATTTTTTCCAACACGCAGCAAATATAAGGTGGCACATCTAATCATTGCATATTAATTTCAAACTATTAGAGAATAAAACGTTCAAAAGGAACATTATTAAAATGTGAGTTCTATTGAACTTAATCGTTTAACACTACTGAATTATTTTTTTTCGTTTTCCGTGTAGTGTGGATTTTTGCGTTTAGCCATTCCTTTAGCAAAATCGTATCAAGAAACATATTCGAAAGTTTTGTTGCTCGATTTAATGAAATTAACTATATTTTCTTCGTTGTCCGTGTAGTTCATTTATTTTTCTTTTTGCCTTCATGATTTTCTAGCAACAATGAAAAGCAAATTCGTTTAATAAATAGCGTACAGAATATTAATAGCAAACGGAAAACGTCAAGCGAAATCATATTGAGGTCGAAGAAAAAGTGTTCCCTCATATACATATCTCTGGCTAAAACGTT
Source organism: Macrothele yani (assembly GCA_039090855.1). Taxonomy (NCBI): domain Eukaryota; kingdom Metazoa; phylum Arthropoda; class Arachnida; order Araneae; family Macrothelidae; genus Macrothele; species Macrothele yani. The sequence continues at coordinate 127,458,413 of CM076996.1, forward strand.
CCTTACTAAATTAAAAAAGTTATATTTTTTTCTTGTTCTGGAAAAAAATAATTTTTGGATATTATTGCATGTATTTTGTTTAATGGGGTTATTTCTAGGACAATGCTTCTGTACACTAAAAGTACATAATTTGGAAATAATTCCTTCTTAAAAAAATGCTTAGGATCCCTTTTAATACAAATCATGTCTATGCATTAGTTTATTTTACTTATTTCTACTTGGGGGAAGAAAAAAAAATTAATCCTTATCTGTATATATTTCAACACTTTAAAATTATGTGACAACACATTCTGGCACAAGCTATTTTCTTGGTAATTGAAAAAAAGTCGAATGAAGGATACTGTCACAAAAAATGCTCTCATTGTTTTGTGAAAAATTAATGCAAGAACTTTTTTTCATAAAATTATTCATTTTTGTCACTATTAAATTTTCCTTTCGTTTGTAAATTCACAATTACTATAATTGAACACTGTTAGGTAAGCCAAAAATTGAAAAAAACTATTTCCATACTAGAATTTAATTCAAACTATAGCTCAGTAAACAGAATTCTTGCTCACCATTCACAGAAATTTAATTGTATTATGAGCCAATAAGCAATCTGAAATTGCAGATTTAGCGCTACTGACTAACTCTTTCATACCAGAAAATTTGAAAAATTCATCGCCATGGAGCAGGAAGCGAACCTGCATTTCCCGATTTCCATTCGAGCATGCTACCGTTACACCATCCAGGATGAGGAAGTCAGAAACATCCGAGTGATTTAATCTGAATAATCTCAGATTTTCGCCAGTCAAAGTGAGCCCTGCTTCATCGTAGCTCAGCTATTTAGAGTCAGGTCGATGCTTAGCAAATTCCCAGTTATTCAGGTAAACATTGGGGAAGAAATATTTCTTCTTATTATACATGGGAAATATATATATCTCTATAAGTAATCTGAAATCACATATTTACTGTTAACGTAACTGAAATCAAACGATCGTCAATGGAATGGAAACATGTCACCTTTCCAACAAGGAAGACGTGAAAAGTCCAACTGTCTCTGTCTGCGGGAGAGGTCATGGCAACTGTGAATCTGTTGTTTACACAGAATTTCTGTCAAAAGAGATGACCATCAATAGTGACTCATATTGCCAAACACTATTAAATTTGCGAAATTCAATTAAGGACAGATGCCGGGGTAAGTTGAGCGAAGGTGTCACTCTGCTGCCCAACAACGCTACACAGCACGGAAAACAAAGGGAATTGCTGTAGTCATTCAAGTCGCAGGTGTGGCAACGTCCACCTTACAGCCCCAACTTATCCCCATGCGGCTACCATTTGTTCGGTAAAATGAAACAGGACGTTAGTGGACAATGATTACCAACCGATGAGGCTGTGAAAAGTGCGGTCCTTAACTAGTTGCACCAAACTGGACTTTTTCTGTACAGGTATGGGAAAGTTAATCGCACGTTCCGATAAATGTTTACAATCCTTAGGCGCCTATGTCGAAAAATGAATTAATGTTGTACCTTTAAACCAACATACATCCCTTGAGTATATCTTTGCTTGTTTGTTTTATTCAACAGTGTAACTAACTTTTTGATCCACCCTCATATTATTAAAGCACTTTGCTGCAATTCAGAAATCAAATTTTTAGTTTGCTTTAAAAATTAGCATCAACACTACATTTGGAAAAAGTATCAACTTACCTATTGACTATCAATTTGTCTTGTATCTTCAAGCGGAACGAAGTAAAAAATACTATTAAAAATAAACAAATGGGTCCATTTTTTACATAAATGTACCTCAAATGTCTGTTTCAAATAGTTTGAAAGAAGGAAGTCATCACAAGCTGCAACTGTATTCAGCTTCAGATTGTTTACCCTAACTTTCCTTATGTGATAGCATCTGCAACAAAGTTATAGATACATACAACAAAATAAATAAAGAATTCTTGCTAACCAATGGCAGAAATTAAGACATCTGTTTCAAATAGTTTGAATCATTACAAGTTACATCAAAATTATCTCAGCTTTAGATCCTCCAGTATGTGTTACAATCTGAATATTTTATGTATGAGTTGTGTCCATTATTTTCTTTACCTAAAATCTACTTTTGTAATGTTCATACCTAACTGTGATCTACTTTTTTATAAAACATATTTGATAACACATTTTGGATTAGACAACATTTCAACAGTATAAATAATTATTTCCCACACATTTCTAAAGGAATTGGTTAATTTTTCATAACACTTGGTTAATTTTTCATAGCACTAGGGAACTTATACATTTTGCTAACATTCTTTACTAGAAGCCAAATTTGCTCGTTATGGTAAAATTAAATTTTTACTTTCAATATACCTACTATAAATGTCAAGCTAAGCACTAGTACACACACACACACCAGTGCTGAGACGGGCCGAACCCGAACCAGGTGCTGGCTGCGTATTACTTACTGGAGTTCGAGCTTGGAGGGAAGAATTTTCTTCCTTTTTCTTTTAATGTGATTTTATATGATTTAGCACACGAGGCTTTTTTTACACTTTCAAGTTGTTAAAGAAAATTCTTCAGCAACTGGGTCTAAATGGGGAGTAGGAATTCTGCAGGGCTATCCATTCCGGGCTTCGATAACAAAATACCATATGCCATGAATTACAGGATTTCTGCCAAGGATAAGTTTTAAGAAGTATAGATAGTAAGCTGATGGAATTTTGCTCCCTACCTCAAAGGGGCAGCTCCCTGCTAATTCTATTGAGCAACATGCGACATAGTTTGTTGTGCCTCAAGATGTTTCCTGATACCCCCCCCCCCCCAAAAAAAAAAAAAAACATTTCAGGAAGAAATGAATGGTTAAAGAAATTATAGAAACATCCCTTACCCACTCTGCAGTTGAGAAAGACATCGGTTAATTGCATGGGTAGGAAAGAGTGGAAGTCTGGAAAACTTTTTAATGCCTATACAGGTTAATCATAGTTTTCGGGCTCAATCGGGCTGACATACTTCAGGTTCGGGCTCTTAAAATTGAGCCCGAACTCAGCTCTGACACACACACAGTAACACTTCAGTTAACTTCACACAGGTGTTTTTATCAAAAATTTTATGGCAATGAAGTCATAGTGGCAAGTATGAAAAATAAGAGAAATTTCCTGGAATTTTTTAGTACAGTATTAAAACGTAAACAAAAATGCTACAATATTACTGCTAACATTTATTAATCTGGAAATAAGTGACATGGAACTCGTACGAGTATGGTGTCTTTGAGGGACTAGCCAGACCCCATGACGTGAAAGAGTACAGCATCATCTTCCACGGAAAGAAAATAGTCCATAGATTTTCAAATGAATTTGGACTGATGAAATCAAAACTGCTATTAAAATGAGGACCTCTGGCCCATTTTGCTGTGAAATGGCTTGGCAAATTAAGATGCATATCTTGGGATAGGAGAATATAAAAAAGGTATATCACAGGCACATTGTGTGACACGGGCAACAACTGCACAAACAATATTAGTTCCAATTTGAAAAAAAAAAAAGACACCACCAAAAATTAAATACAAATCTTCAGTACATAATGACACCACCACTCAGCATCACTATGTGAATAATATGTGATGAAGCAGAAAAATGATCGGAAATATGTTACGAGACGCTAACTGAAGTACTGCTATACGTGTATCCAAATGACAAACAAGTTTCAAATAAAATGAAACCAAATATGACATATATTTACTTTCTAGTTTCAAAGATAACTTTTCAGAAATGTTATCTGCATTTACTACAGAAGAAAAATACATTTCAATGCTTTAACCAACCTGGCTAAACACTTTATATGCATATAAAATATTTGATAAGTTTGAACTCTTTTTCCTATCTCAGGACTTTGTGCACACTATGCACTAAGGAAAGACAGGGAAAACTAAGCGTTCTGACTTTCAACTTCTTAATTTTTCTTTCACGCGATTTCAAATCATTTCGGTTATCATGTTTGGCTTTTACTAAATTGTTCAAGAGTATTTTGCAGCTGAGGAGTTATGTTTTCCTATTTAATTTTCAAGCTACTCATACACAAAGATTCAACAGAAAATGAATAAAAAAATCTAAAATCACAACTTTGTTTAAACGTATGCAGCAGATTTTGTATAAGACAAAGTTTGTCTTATACAAAATCTGCTGCATACATTACTTTGGTATGGCAAAAGTTGTAAGTCTCCTTTTCACTTCTATAATTTGACTTGCAGCCACTAACACTGCGAAATCGTGGCATGGCAATTCCTCTAAAAATAATTATACCTTTTAATACAAGTGAAGAACTAGATATGAAATTTTTAATCGAAAGTAGTTCCCTATGTTTTGTACAGTTAGAATAAAATTGATCATGCAGTTTTTCAACATAATCTGTCCACACTGTTCAGACAGCTTTAGTAAATTCAATCAGACAAATGCTATATCACAGTTACATTAAGTTACGAAATAAAAAAATGTCCTCTTTAATTCAGAGACACATTACAATGTAACAGTTCAAGCATTAATTTCGTAAAGAAAGGGCTAACGATTGTTGGAGATGCAAATGTTATACAAATTACGAAGGCTAATTCCCTGAAAAGTTGCCCTGATTTCTGGTAATATTCAAGCTCTATGTGAATCGGCATTGGTAAAAAATATTAATTATTCTATTTGAAATAAGAATTCAACACCACAGAATAACTCACTTCTTTATACTTCACAATTCACGAGACATGAACAGATTTCAACACGTGTGAAACTAAGATCTACTCATTAAACCTATAACTATCACTAAAACTAAATAAAACGTTTACTAAGAATTAACCTTATCTTCGAATTATAAAAATACCTACCTCACAAAACTATACGTGTATCCAAATGACAATAAACGGAACACTCACTCAATACAAATAACTGTGAACAAACGATGCAATGGCTGTTCAACCGATTGACTTGGCGACAGCACTAAGTTGTGCACGTGACTATTTCGCACCGTAGCCTGTCTTTCTCGTCAGCCTCGCGCAAATACCATAAAGCGCGTTTCGCAACAAGATGGGCAAACACAAATGAAGACACAAACACCTCGTAGACGTATGCAAATGAAGCTTACTCGATGTATACCTCAGAAACAAGATACACATGGGAGATAATAATTTGAATGGAGTTACGTTCTTTTCCATATTTTCTGTGAGAATGTGGTGATGTAATGTCCATCTGATGCACTTGTGTATCTTTGCCAACCGATTAAAATATAAAACAAATGCCCCTTGACGTGTTTATGGCTTCATTTGTGTTTGTCTATCTCGTTGGTAAACTCGCTTTGTGGTAGTTGCGGACATGACGTCATTTCACTTTAGCGGCTGATATTTCAGAAAAATAAGCCCTAAATGATAAAATGTCCCTGAACACTTTTTTGCTTGTATTTCCCCAAAGGAATTACTCCCTGGGGTTATTACGCGCCGTTTACGTAACACCCTGTATAAATTGCAAACAATATAAATCCATTATTGACGGTAAAACTTAAGTGATTAAGTGTTTGTTATTTCAGTAGGCCTGTGACTGAGATGAAATTTGTCAAATGCATATATCTATCAAATTATGTAATGGTATTTTCGTAATATATTAAAAAAAAATCGGGTAATTTTGTACAAGTTTGCTAAATAGAAAAATATATTTTTGAAACGAAACACTGACTCGAATTGAAAGAGAATTATGGGAACCCTAGCGCCATGAAAACTAACCAGTTATTATGTTAACTAGTTCGGTGAACAAAGCTTTTTTCACGTAACGTGGCTTTTCAAATGGATATTATTATATGCCACGCAGGTGACGTATTTTAAGAGAACGTGCTACAATGACATATATATGCGCGAGAGATTTCAAACTTTCGGAGCAAACGTTACACGACGCTGATTAAAACACCGTAAGAAACGCTTAAAGCTTATATATTTGTAAAAAGTTCTACTAGTAAGTGAAGTTGAGCTCCAGTTTTAATTGTTAGCAGAGTTTGAATAAAATGGATTAAACATGGACAACGAGAAACTTCCTCTTCAAACAAGTGTGATGGAAGGACGCGATTCCGAGGATTCTTCTACAGTTAAGTCTCGAGCCCAGATTTGCGGCCAAATTTCAGGTATGATTTTAATTAATTACAAAATATCTTTGGGGGAACACTGCTCACTTAAGAAAACGATTCTCTTTGCATTAAAACATACGGTACTATTTTTCAATGGCTACCAGAAAGTAGTTAACGTTATGGAAATTGCGCTATTCTTATTTTCGATTTTAGGTTACTGTGAAGTAGATCAAAGAAAAGAAAACAAACAAACTAAGAGCTGTAGGGCATTATAATTTGATGCATTTGCTAGCGGAGAAAAAATTTCAGGAAGTGCTTTGGTAATTGTCAGCAATTATGCATGGATCCATTGTTTTCTTTGCAAAACGAATCGGAAGAGATTTTACAGCATTTTCGATCGATATAAAATCACAGGACTGTTCTTTCTGAAAAACTAAATGAAATAAAAAGTTATATTCTACTGAATATAACTACTTTCCGTAGAAATATCTACATATGTTTCACGCCAGAGAACAGCAGATTTCGAAAAATCCTGTAATTTTCTACCATTGAAAGTACTAGAAAGCCGACTTCGATATTGATATCGACTAAGATATATGTATGTAATTTAGTTTATCCTTTTGAGTTTGTGTTCTTATGCAAATTATGTTAATTCTCCGTCTTATGTATCTTTGTGAACGGCTCGTCAACTTCCTCGAATTTTCTTACACTTTTTGGCAACGTCTGATAGTTAGTAAAAGGTAAATAAAAAGCCATGCTGAGTGTAAAAAGGGATGTGGAGGTACAGGGCCCGATTTACACAGAATCAATGTTTCCTCTAAGCTGCGCGGCCACGCAGCGACTTAACTTCCTCCGCGCAGCTGAAAGAACTTCCTCCGCGCAGCTGAAAGAACTTCCGCGCAGTAAGCATTTTAGATTTAAATTCCCAAATCCCTAATTAATTTTCATAAATCGAAAATCAATTACCTTCAAAAATAATAATAAAGAAATAAAATTCGGGCTCTCAAAAGTCAAAACAACACTTTTCTTAAATGCCGTTTGCCTCCTCCTAAGTTCGTCTCATTGTCCTCTTCATTCTCAATCGTTGTAGTTAACACTTACACTAGTGATGCTTCTTGTGCGGACACTGTGGACTTCACATTTACTTGTTCCTCCGCCGAAGCCACCCGGTTTCTCTCGAACTGTGATATTCCAGAGAGGACTTTGACACATCAAGAACTTCTGCGTCTTCTTAGCCTTCCACAGCATTCGAAGATCAAATATCAGCCCTTCATACTTGCTGACATGCATGTTCTTTCGCACGTTTTCTATCAGTTACAAACCATGGCCGACTTTCTTGCCAGCGCTGCTGAAAATGTCACAGCACGCAACCTCCGATTTCGCCTAGAAAAACAGATCACCACCCTACATCAACTTGCAGATGTAGGTTTACAACCGTCTCACGATGTCTCAGCTGATCATTGTTAGCTTCACCTGCAGAAGATTCGCTAATCCACTGGCGAATTCTCTCGTCTATGAAGATTTATTCCAGTCAACGCGGATGTACTGGCCATATAAGAGACAAATTGCCTTCCAACCACAGACTTCGATAAATGGCGCCATTGGTCATACTCTTCATTCTCAAAAGTTTCTAAAATTACAACATACACTTCATTATTTATTGGTGTAAATATTTTATTTTATTCTACCAAGCTTTCGCTCGTCCCGGACGACTTTATCAAGGTGCTTGGTGGAGTAAAATAAAATAAAATATTTACACCAATAAATAACGGAGTAATTAATAACGAGGAACAATACACCAGTTGTACTTAAATAGTATAATTATACTAGTGATCCGAAATTTCTTGGCGTAGAATAGAAATAAAAGTTTCCAAGCTTTCGCACATCAACCAGATGGCTTTCTCAAGGAATTTAGACAGCTAACTGCACTACCTTCCTTGAGAAAGCCATCTGGTTGATGTGCGAAAGCTTGGAAACTTTTATTTATATTCTACGCCAAGAAATTTCGGATCACTAGTATAGTTATACTATTTAAATAACGGAGTGTATGTCGTAATTTGGGATGTAAGGTCAGGTGATGCGTAACATCACAGCCTCTCCTTGACAAATGTCAACCCCGCCTTCTCGTGGTGCATCCTGTTCCCACTAAAGGGGCTCTGGCGACCGCCAATAGCGGTATAACTATACCATCGGGATCAGAGGAAATGCTATCCCACACTCACCAACCCGCTTGGCCAGCGTGGTGAGTTATGGCCAAACACCTCCAAAATGACTCTACAACTTAAATCTTGGCCCTCAGTCTCCGGCAGCTGGAATGTACCTGGCCAAGGCAGCGGCCAGTGCGACATGAAGGCAGAGGGTGCTAAGAATCCCCGGAGGACCGGACTAGGCTGCCATTTTGATGCTGACCTTGGCTACCTATAACGGACGCTCCCTATCTTCTGATTCAAGGCTTCTTGAATTGGAAGAGGAACTACAAAGGATCAAGTGGGACATCGTCGGGCTAAGTGAGGTAAGGAGAAAAGGAGAAGATCTCATTGAACTGAAAAGTGGACATCTCTTCTATTATCGTGGGACAGATACTGGCAGAACTAGTGGTGTTGGATTTATAATAAACAAGAAACTGAAGGATAAAGTGGTAGAAGTTGAAAGTTCCTCTGACAGAGCTGCACGACTCGTTATCCAACTATCGAGTAGATACCAGGCTCAGATTATTCAAACTTATGCACCCACCACAAGTCATCCTGAAGAAGAAATTGAAGAATTTTATGAGGAAATTCGTCATCTAAATAATAAAGGTAAGCAGCACTTGAAGATAATTATGGGAGATTTCAATGCAAAAATAGGGCAACGGCAACAGAATGAAACTTCAGTAGGTAAATTCGGTCACGGCAACAGAAACCAGCGTGGAAATACTCTCGTTGAGTTTGCAGAGGCAGAAGGATTTTTCATCTTGAACTCCTTTTTCAAGAAAAAGCCACACAGGAAATGGACATGGAGACATCCAATTGGGACGACAAGTGAAATTGATTTTATTATGTGTAACAAAAAATTCGTCATCGAAGACTGCAGTGTGCTGAACAAGTTCAACACAGGTAGTGACCATAGATTGGTGAGATGTAAGATGCACCTCAACACTAAACTGGAACGTGGCAAGCTCATAAGACAAACAAAATGTATTGACATAACCAACCTTAAAAAACACCATAATACTTTCAAGTTGGAACTGAAGAACAGATTCTCTGCTTTAGAAGGCCTAACATCGGAAGAAGTGGATATTTCGGAAGTTAACAGAAAAGTAACCAAAGCTCTAATGGAAACAGCAACAAAATTAGCTGGGTCTAAGAACAAGTTGCATGTGAACAAATTATCAGGAAAAACCAAAATGTTGATGCAAAAAAGAAGAGAGATGAGGACAACTAAAGAAGATGTGACTTCCAAAGTGGAATATATAGAGCTATGCAAGACAACACGAAAAAGTATCACTGAAGACGTAAGGAAATTCAACTGTGAGCTAGTGAGGAAAGCAATTGAAAACAACCAAAGCCTTAAGATAGCAAAGGGACATCTCAGTAAGGGAAGAAAACAGATTATGGCTCTGAGAAAAGAAGATGGTTCTATAACAAGAAATAGAGGCGAAATTTTGACAAGAGTGAAAGATTTCTACTCCAAACTATATGAAAGGGATGATACATGTACTCCAGACATCATGAAAGGTACCAGAGTTCTTCCAGTCCTCCCAGCAGAAGTTGCTCATGCAATCAAGAACATGAAGCGGGGGAAAGCTCCAGGAGAAGATGGAATTACTATAGACATCATACAAGAAGCAAGTGGAGAAATCGAAACAGTACTCGCCCAAATTTTCACTCGATGCCTTAATGAAGGGAAGATTCCTGAGGATTGGAACAACGCTACAATGATCCTGCTACATAAAAAAGGTGACATTGAGGATCTCAGGAACTACAGACCTATCAGCCTCCTATCAGTGGTTTATAAAATCTTCACTAAAGTTCTTTCACACCGCTTGAAGGTAACACTGGACATGGCTCAACCGAGAGAACAAGCTGGATTCAGGAGTGGCTACAGCACAATAGATCATATCCACGTCCTGAGAGAACTAATTGAAAGAGCGAGGGAATATGAACTTCCATTGTGCATGGCTTTTATCGATTATGAAAAAGCCTTTGATTCGGTGAAACCATCAGCAGTTACCACGGCTCTGAAATCCTGCGGTATTGAAGATGCATACATTAATATTATTAATAACATCTATGAAAATGCATGTGCAAAGATTCGGCTGTTTGAAAATACAACACACATAAAAATTGGAAAGGGAGTGAGACAAGGTGACACCATATCTCCGAAGCTCTTTAATGCCACATTGGAAAATGTCTTTCAATCACTGAACTGGGAAAACAAAGGGATAAAGATTAATGGAGATTATCTAACCCACCTTCGTTTTGCTGATGGCGTAGTCATTTTTGCAACTACCCCATCAGAGCTGCAGAGTATGATCCAGGAACTTGCTGACAAGAGTAAAGAAGTGGGATTAAAAATGAACTTTCAGAAGACAAAAGTGATGTTCAATGCTTTTACAAGAAATGAAGATTTATCGATTGATGGAGAAAAACTGGAGATAACTGATACATATGTTTATCTTGGACAGCAGATATCAAGTGAGGGTCACATTGATGAAGAAGAAATTAATCGGCGTACAAAACTTGCCTGGAGAGCTTTTGGAAGAAACAGCATAATTTTCAAGAGCAATATGCCATTATGTCTTAAAAGAAAAGTGTTTGATCAATGCATCCTTCCAGTGCTTACGTGTGGTGCAGAGACGTGGACCTTAACTAAAAGAGACATACAAAGGCTGCAGACAACTCAAAGAAGCATGGAGAGGTGCATGCTTGGTATAACCAGGAGAGATAAGAAGAGGAACTCGTGGATCCGAAAAATGACGAGAGTGGAAGACATCATGATCAGAGTTAAATCCCTGAAATGGCAATGGGCTGGACATACTGCCAGAAGGACAGACCATAGATGGACAGCCGAAATTTTAGATTGGATTCCAAGGGACAGGAAAAGACCCAGAAAAAGACCACATGGGAGATGGGTGGATGAAATTCGTAAATATGCGGGAGTGACATGGAGGAGACTGGCACAAGACAGACCGTTGTGGAGGAAACTTGGGGAGACCTTCGTCCAGCAGTGGATTGATAATGGTTGACAATGATGATGATGATGATGATGTCGTAATTTTAGTTAATGGCGTACTAACAGAATTTCTCAAAGGCTTCTTGCAAAGTAGCCTCGTGCGAGCAGATAGTGAACGCGAGAATGCGGATTAGTGATTTTCCCACGACGAGAAAGCGGCAAATATTGAGCCTTTTCTCAAAACAACAATTCAGCGCCAGCCAATCACAGCAAACCGTAACCAAGTCCATTGTATTAACTAATGCACCAATGCTAGTTGGCGGGGAAAAGGCATTCCGGTCAGTTAAATTATAAGCCACTAGTAAAAGGGTTTTGCTCAAAACTTTGTCAGATAATACGGCAGATTTCTTCCAACATCAAAGACGCTGAAAGACGCCTTGTGTTTGCGTTCAAGTTCGTTTTTATGCCGTATTTTTTGTTTCTTATTCTCCTTGGTATTTTAATATGCAAAGAAACTGTATTATCCGTACACATGTTTTTCCTAATTTCAAATGTTTTTATTCCAGAAGTAAGTTTGAGATTCTCACTTTTTATAAAATAAAAATTTTCATTAATGAAATGTTTTTATAATATATTTTTTTTAATCAATTGCGGAAATAATGGTGATAAAAAGGGGGGGGGGATTAGAAAAAAATAAGTGTTCCAATCCAAGTTCCGACTTCCACTGCATTAGTAAGAGAAGCTGAGAAAATAAAATTTTTTGCCCAAGTGGTTTTGATGCCTGCTTAGCTCATTGGGTTAGGCGCGCATTGCCCATAGCCGCTTAGAGGGGAAATATTGCACAGAATCGGGCCCTAGGCACAACACCAGATAAGGCCTTCACCCGCCCACACGTTCTTGAAAGAGTAAGTACATTTGTCTCAACTAAATATTATCAGTTAATTTAAAAGTTGATTTAATAAATGTGACACTGCGCAGGGAAAAATAGGAAATACTATCTACTTTTATTAAACCTTAATATTATCATGGAAATCCACGTTTAAAAATACAGATGGGTAAGTAAAACACTATTTGATAGTTTAGTATTGCTATTTTCGCATTTAATTATGTAATAATTCAAATATCCACAGATGTTAAGTTATTCATTTTCTTTTAATTTTATTTTAAACTAATGAACTTTATTTAAACTTGGTACAGACTGTTTTTTTAGGGGGCAAGGTGAACTTCTATGGCTGATTAATCAACTGCGATATGTTCAATATGACAGTGGAATAATTCTATTAACAGAGAAATCATGCTTAGAGTTGAGCAAACATGCGCAACTGGATAATTCTTACACTCATAAAAGCACATAATTCAGCTCATTAATTCACTTAATTTACACCCAAGCAATTTAAAAATCTGATACTTTACAATATGAAATATTCAAAGCTTCTACACAGTGTCTTCAATGCAAAACCTCTCTCAAGAGGTGTATAGTATATATAGGAATATAGCACATTTATATTTCACCTGCAAGTTTCTGATGAAAAGCACCGCGATTTTCCTGTCTTATCCATACTCACATTGACATTAAATGGACTCCATATAAATCAGTTTTTTTTTTGCATTCCGATTCTGGGGCCTCTTAAATGTGGGGCCCTAGGCCCGGCCTTGCAGGCCTAGGTGTTAATCAGGCCTTGGGTGGTACCAAGGAGGTTAGAATAAGATATATGGAGATGCCCTTGTAAATGGAGCAGTACCACTTTGCGTGAAGCCTATAACCTCGAGAGACGGCCGTTAAAGTGTGGGAAAGATGGTGGTTTTCAAGGCTATTGCAATACATTTTGTGTTGGCCGAATCGCCTCTTTTCGTCACAAATGTTTCTAATTTTGCATCGTGGTGCGATTGCGCATAACCGCACACCCTGTGGTGGCGCTGCAAGTACGAACCGACAGCCTTATAAACCGGCGTGTAGTCGATGCCTCATGAAAGCGAACAGCACCGGACGACGCAAGCAAGAGTGCACAGTGACAATAATGCCGGTTAGACGCCAGAGACGTCGATTTACGCAACTTACGGATTTTGAGAGAGGCCTGATTAGTGGCTGAAAACCACAGGGTGGTCAGCGCGCCGCATAGCCCGCCACGTGGGTCGTTCTGACCATACCGTCCGACTGTGTTGGGAGCAGTGGACACGTGACGGCACTGCCACACGGCGGAGCGGCTTCCAGTCCAGGAGGACCACCGGTACACAGGATCAACGGATCGTGCGCCAGGCACGAACGGATCCCACGAGTACCCGGTCCACTATACAGGCAGATGTAGCGTCTCCTGTGTGCACACAAACCATTTCCCGACGCCTCACGGAAGCGAATCTGCAATCCCAGTGCACCTTACGTGTGCTGCCATTAACACCGGAACATCGCCGGCTCCGTTTGCAGTGGTGCCAGGCCAGAGTGACGTGGAACGCCACAGACTGGCGACGTGTGATGTTTAGCGATGAGTGCAGCTTCGTTTTGGGGACAGATGATCATCGTGTCCGTCCCTGGGTCAACTGCACAATCCCAACCTCGCTATCGAGTGCCACACATCCCCCACTGCAGGCATTATGGTCTGGGGAGCCATAGCCTACGATAGCCGATCAACTCTAGTAGTGGTACGTGGATCATTGACGGGACAGCGGTATGTGGACGAGATCCTACGGCCCCATGTGCTCCTATTTCTGGACGGGATTCCAGGGGTTGTTGAAGACGCAAAAACGGGAGCAAATGGTCGTCCAGGATATCCCGGTAACGTTGACCTGTGAGAGACGATGTCACACGTACCAGGGGTCCCATTTTAGTCCACGTAAACAGTCCCCAGACGAGAGTGCCACCCCCACCAGCTTGAGGAGTACCCTGCTGGCAAGAAGGATCCATCGCTTCATGTGGTTTGCGCCGTACTCGTATGCTGCCATCCGCATGTACCAACGTGAATCTCGACTCATCAGTCCGGGTAACATCTTTCCACATGTCTAGGGTTCAGTGGCGATGTTCCCGCGCCCATGCTAATCTTTGCACCCTGTGATGTGCGATCAGCAGCTGTACCCTCGTGGGATGATGGCTTCTGTACCCCATAGCGAGGAGATGGTTCTGGATGGTGTGGCTGCTTACACGTTTTTGTGCACCAGCGTTAAATTGCCGAGTGATTTCTTGCACTGTGGCCCATCTATCCGCTGTTACAATGCGAGCTAGCCGACGATGACCCCGCTCATCCACGCTGTTGTGCACGGCAGTTGGCCCTTGCAGGGATGGTTTTACCGAATTCGATGTACTCACGGTGCACCCGTGACACAGTGGCTCGTGAAAATCCCAGTGCCTGCACGACATCCGAGATGGAGTGACCCATTCGTCCGGCCCCCGACAATTTGCCCACGATCAAATGCGCTTAGATCCTTCGTCTTACCCATACTGCGTCCGACTCGTACTGATTCCCGTAGCATCACTCTTTATATTGTCGGATTGCGGCATACGTCATGTCGTTTCCGTTTACAGGGACGCCCACAGCGCCACATTTGCATAACGCCAGCTGTCTCTAATTCAACTGCTCTTCAGTGTACATACTGAAAAAGAGAAGGCTTTCAGAGTGCATGTGATACACTTTTTGCCAAAAAAACAAACAAAAGGAAGACGAAGCACCCAGAAGGAATCATCCAATCCAGATGAAACTTGATATTGCAGTTCCAGAGCAGTTGGGCTCGTTATTCGGACAGACCAGCTACACGAGTGGAACAAATCAGTCCGTTGTAGCACCGCCTCTGGCTCGGATACAAGTAGTTACCCGGCGTGTCATAGATGCATACAGTTCAAAGATACTGTCCTGAGGTATAACATGCCAGATGGTGTCCAAATTACCGGACAGTTTGCAGACATTTCGGAATGGGCGTAAGTTGGTTGGTTGGTTAATATATATTGTAATGGCGCAAGGGCCATGGTTGGCCAAAGAGCGCCAAAACAAAAGACATCAAAACAAAACTAAAGCAATAAAAACGTACACAAGGTTAAAAACAGGCTGATGTAGTAAAAATGAAATATGATAGTGAACAAGTTAAAATCTAGATAAGTTTAAAAAAGTCAATATCTTGTAAAAACGAAAACACTGCTTTCATGTCGCAGGCTTCGCCAATAATGGTTTGCAGCGTAGCTGCAACCTTCGTCCAACAGATGAGAGTGAAAATGACGAAAACGATGATCACAAAACCGAACACAAGTACACAAAACATGAAGGACAGTGAGACGACAGTCGCACGCCTCACACACCGGGACACTCTCGCCACACAGCAAAAAGCGGTGAGTAAAACGACAGTGCCCAATGCGGAGACGCGCAAGAACAACTTCCTCACGACGGTTCGTCCGCAAACTAGACTTCCATAGACCGATCTGTGGTTTGACGGCATAGAGTTTATTGCTGCCCTGCTGAGACCACAGGGACTGCCACTCATCCATAACAAATTTCCGGATCAACGGCCGATAATCTCGGAAAGACAGTGGCAGCCGAGCTGGCGACATGGAGGAAACAGACCTGGCAGAAAGATCTGCCAGCTCGTTACCCCTGATCCCAACATGGCCAGGAACCCAACAGAATCGGACCAGGAAGCCATCACCCTCCAAAGTTCCAAGAAGACGACGGACATCACGGATGACAGGTGAGTCCGTGTCCTCTGGAGAAGATAAAACTTGGATGACGGACTGGGAATCGGAGCAAATCAAAGCGCGACGATGAGATCTAGACCGTATGTGACACAAAGCGAGGTGTACCGCACGCAGCTCCGCCGAAAAGACAGTAGATTCAGGCGGAAGCCTCTCAGCATGGGAGGCATCGCCACACACGAAAGCGGAACCAACAACCTCACCGGATTTCGACCCGTCAGTAAAGACAGGCACGAAATCCGGGAAGAAGACTGTTTCTCGGCAAAGAGCTGCTGGTACACCAGAGCAGGAGTGGAAGACTTTGGCCACACACAAAGGGAAAGGTCAGCCGTTGCTTGAACCGGCCGCCAAGGCGGTTCATTGTAGAACCGGGTCGAACCAATCCTTGACAAGTCTAGACCAGCATCGCGCACCAAGGTCGACAACCGAATCCCAAACGTCGGAACACAGGAAGGCCGGTGTGAGAATAGGCGGACACATTGTGGTTGGAAAATGGAGCCATGCAGTGGATGATCAGGAAGAGACTGCAACTTGGTGAAGAATTGAAGAGACAGCTGCTTACGTCGGATGCACAACGGCGGTTCATAGGCCTCGACATACAGGCTATGCACGGGAGAGGTACGGAAAGCACCAGTGCATAGCCGCAGAGCCTGGTGATGGACAGGATCCAGAGGCCGCAACACGGAAGGACGTGCCGAACCGTACGTTATGCAACCGAAGTCTAACTTTGACCGAATCAGAGAATGGTAAATGCGAAGCATTGAGCACCTGTCGGCCCCCCAAGATGTTCGAGAGAGGACCTTCAGGATACTCAAGGACTTCGTGCACTTCACCTTTAAAGACTGGATGTGAGGTCGGAAGGTGAGTGCTCAGGTCAAATGTTAGCCCAAGGAACATGACTTCTGACACCACAGGGATGGTTGAACACCCCAGACGGAGGTTAGGGTCTGAGTGAAGACCCCGTTTGCGGCAAATGCACGCAAACGGTCTTCTGGAGTCGAGAAGCCAAATCCATTGTGGGAGGCCCAGGTAGAGATCTTATTAATGGCCGACTGCAGCTGCCGCTCAATGGTGCGCATGTTGACAGATGCGCAAGAGATCTGCAGATCATCCACGTACATGGAGCCACGAACCGACGGAGGAAGTAGAGGAAAATATGATTTACACGAAGGATGAACAATGTCACAGAAAGAATGGAGCCTTGAGGGACACCCTGCTCTTGTGGGTATAACGCAGAGAGGGTCGATCCGACGCGCACACGGAACATCCGGTTCTGGAGAAATCCGGCAATGAAGGTCGGCAAATTTCCCCGCAATCCGCAGTCACGCAGATCACGGAGAATGCCGTATCTCCAGGTTCGATCGTAAGCTTTTTCCATGTCGAAGAACACGGAGACCATGTGCTGACGCCGGACAAACGCCTCCCGGACAGATGTCTCAAGGCGAAGATGATGATCGGAGGTGGAACGGAATTTCCGAAAACCACTCTGATGAGGCGAAAGAAGGTGACGTGATTCCAAATAAAAAACGAAACGAAAATTGATGATGCGCTCTAGAACTTTGCAGAGGCAGCTCGTCATAGCAATTGGTCGGTAGTTCAACGGGTTAGCGGGATCTTTACCAGGTTTGAGAACAGGAACGACAATGGCAGTGCGCCAAGATTCAGGGAAAGTCACGCTCGTGCCAGATCCTGTTAAACAGGACCAGCAGACATTCAAGAGAGGACGGAGAAAGGTGCTTCAGCATGTCATAATGGATGTTGTCCGGTCCGACAGATGTTCGGCCGGACCGATTCAGGGCAATCTTCAGTTCGACGGCAGTCAGCGGGCTGTTATAATCGGCAGCGGAAAACGGGCCAAGGAAACCTTGGACCGTTCAAGCCGCGGCTGTACCTGCCGGAACGAAGCAGCGTAATTGCGGCTGCTGGACACCGAAGAAAATGCGGCGCCCAGACAGTCAGCAATACCCTGAGCGTCAGCAACCGTTCCTCCACCACTCTCAAGAATGGAGATTTCCCCAGAAGGGTACCTACCCCGAATCTTGCGGATCCTGTCCCAAACGATCTTAGAGCTGGTAGTGGTGTTAATCCCGGATACGTATCGTATCCAAGATTCCCGTTGGCTACGACGACGGACCAAACGCGCGTAAGATTTGGCTCTCTTGAAAGCAAGTAGGTTCGCGTCGGTGGGGTACCGACGAAACCTACCCCAAGCCCGATGTTGGGCCTGACGAGCTGCCTTGCAAGTGGAATTCCACCAAGGTCGCGGACAACGTGGAAGTTTAGTCGAAGACTTAGGGATGGTAAAGTCTGCCGCGAGCACAATACAATCCGTAACCGCCGCAACAGCTTCATCGATCGTACCCGAGGTCACCATGTCTGGAGTAATGGTCGCTGAAGCCGTGAATGAGTCCCACTTGGCGCGATCGATAGCCCATCTAGCAGGGCGAGTAGGATGACGGTACCCGTCACCTGCTAGACGGAGAAAGATGGGAAAATGATCACTGCCAAGGGGATCATCAGACACGCTCCAGGACCAGTCAGGATATAACGATGGCGAACTCAAGGACAGATCAATGGCTGAGTACGAGCGGGTGGGTTCATGAAAATAAGTGACTGCCCCGGTGTTGTGGAGACAGAGGGACGTGTTGGAGAGAAGGGACTCAACAACACGGCCCCTGGAGTCACGAGTGGTAGAGCCCCACAACGGATTGTGTGCATTGAAATCTCCGAAGATGAAGAAAGGAGGCGGCAGCTGGTCGACTAAATCTTCCAGATCCGAAAGGCTCACTGCTGCATTCGGTGGCATGTAAATGGAACACACTGTGAACAGTGTGTTCACAGACAGTCTCACTGCCACTACCTGCAAAGATGTCCGAAGGACAACTGCAGTGACAGGAATACCATGAGGAACAACAACGGCCACTCCTCCGCAGGCGATGACACCTTCCTCCTGATCTTTGCGGAAAATGGAATATCTGCGCAGCGGAAAAGTGTCCGTTGTTCGAAGCTTAGTTTCCTGGAGGCAAACGCACACAGGTGTGTGCGAAGACAGTAAGCCTTTCAGATCATCAATTCTAGGTCGCAGACCTCGGCAATTCCACTGAACGAGCGTAGCCATAATGAAAAATAAAAGGAAAGGATGAAAAACGAAAATGACAGACGACTAGAATGTCTCCGAGTCGTCCATCAGCTCCTGACCATCTGCAATGTCCGGAGGCAACACAGGGCTGTGCTTACTCACACAGGGCCGCGCTACCGGGGGTCTTTGTGGTGTTACCCCGCTCTGTTTCGAGGGGGACGATCCTGGTTTTACCTTTGCCGGCTTCTTCCTAGATGCGCCCTGGGACTGTGTCCCAGTGCTGGCAGAGGATGTTGTCTGCACAGAGGATGTTTTAGGCGTCGATGTTGATGGCGCCTTGGATTCAATGCGGCGAGACTTCAGAGCCTCCATTCCGGCAGCAACGATGTCCCCAAAATCATAAGGACACCGCGCTGGGAGGGACACATCAGTCTGCACCGCAACAGTAGCCTTCTGGACCACAACCGATGCATAGGAGCGCCGGCCTGTTGGTAGAGGAGCTATCCGCCGTCTGGCTTCAGGATAAGACAGATGTTCTGTCGTCTTCAGGCGTTGGATAGCCTGCTCCTCGATCCACTTTGGGCACTGCTTAGAAGAAGCCGGGTGAGAACCCTCGCAATTGACACAATGATCCGCCTCAGCGGAGCAGTCCGCCAAAGAGTGTTCAGGCGACCCACAGCGTCCACACTTCGCTACATTACGGCAAGACTGCTGGGAGTGACCGTAATGCTGGCACTGAAACATCTCAAGGGGTTCGGAATGTACGGGCGAACATCGAGCCGCAAATACCCCGCCTTGATGGAAGTCGGCAGGGTAGGGGAGTCAAAAGTGAGCACGATGTTCCGGGAGGGAATAGACTTCCCATCCCGTCGGAAAAGAATACGGCGAACCCCAGTGACATGTTGTTCCCCAAGTTCTTCCAGCAATTCCTCATCGCTGCATTCCAGCAGGTCGCGGGAGTTGATAACACCGCGAGAGGAATTGAGGAAACCATGGGGAGATATTTGGACTGGAACGTCCAGCAGAACGGTCGTCTCCAGCAAGGTGGCACTGTGACGAGGATTGGAAGTCTCCACAAGAAGAAGATCCCCTGACGGGAGCTTCTTGACACTCTTAGGTGAGCCCGCAACGGCCTGAAGAGCCTTATTAATCCAGAAAGGACTCTTCGAACCGAGGGATTGTGCTGGATCAACAGAATGAATAAGAAGAAACAGAGCGTTGCAGTTGGAACTGAGTAGTTTCTTAGTGGAGGAGGAGCGACCCATCCTCCACACGGCGCTTCAAAGGAACAGCATGGGAAACACTTTTGTTTGCCATTAAGAAGAAGAAAAGATTCATCCGCCGACCTCCCCACCCACTACCGAGCCCAACGAGGGAGAGCCGGAGGTCCGCAAGCCCAAGAGGACGCAGGACACGGCTCTAGGGATAGTCAGCGGATATAGCAAGTTGGTAGGGCAGACACACGCTCAGCGTGCACCCAGACTTTCCCGTGCCCGGAGAACACCCCTTTGGCATGCCCACCCTACCCCCAACTCACCCAGCCGAACAGAACGACAAGCCGCTAGAAGTCTGGACGCAACCCGGCCACAGACTTCCTGACCAGGAGTGGGTTAGCTCCCAGCCTCCCGTTTAGGGTGAAACAGAGGGCAAAGAGGAGTGTTGGCCTCTGGAGACACTACAACCCGGCCCCCAAACACCTCAGCCTCCAGCATCCTCATTTCCACCTGTACGGGTCACCGCACACGGCAAACATGCAGGTAGGTCTAAGCTAACCAGCTCCGGAAAAACAGAAAATATAACAGAAAAGAGAAAAAAGACAGGGAAGTGAACGAGGAACAAAAACCCGGAGCTGGCGCCTCATCACAACCTCAGCAGCCTACAACTGAGGCGGGTACATGTCATTATATGAACGTAAGACGAAAAAAGCAAAACAATAAGACAAAATCGGCTCGGGCCGTGGGGACGCCATCCCCCATCAGCTGGATGAACAGCTGTCCCTTCGGTGATGGTATCGGTCATGAGTAAACGAAAAGGACTCCGTCACAAGGTGAGCTCGGGCCGTGGGGGCGCCGCTCCCCAAATAACTGGAAAACCAGTTATCCCCGTGCGGGGAATGGGCGTAAGTGACGTCCCGTCATGTCCTAAACATGTTCGACCAGTGAGGGGTAGGACGATCGGGTTGGCCAGGGAGGGTGTTGACATAACGGAGGCAGGACTGGGAGAGCCGTGCCGTGTGTGCCCGTGCATTATCCTGTTGAAAAAATTGTCCGGTGATGCTGCGACATGAATGGCAACACAACAGGTCGTAGAATGTTGTTAATGTGCCGTTTAGCCGTGAGGGTAATACGGAGGACTACCAAGGGTGTCCGGCTATCGTAAGAAATGACTCCCCAGACAACTGTGCGATCCGTGTGCCGTTCCACGATAAAGGCAGGATCCTTGCGCTGGTCGGCTCGTCTCCTGACTCGTATGCGCTGATTATCGGCGTCAATTGCAAAATGTACTCGTTATTTAGTACATTAAATATACGTTGTCATCGCTCTGTCCACGTTATTTTTATAAACAACGAATAGCAACTGAAAAATTGTACATCCGACACCGCTGGGATCGAACGCCAGATCTCTCGATAACTAGCTGAGTGTGTTCGCTTGCTATTCGTTGTTTATAAAATAACGTGGACAGAGCGATGACAACGTATATTTGCTTTATCTCCACGTATTCGAAATATATTCACCATTTCTATCGCCCTTTGGATTTATCAGCTGCAATTAAACAGCTTGCTTTGTTGAATGCCACTAGATGGCGACACATCAGTTGCTGAGCCCATCAAATATGAATTTGTGTAGTCAGATGCTGACTGATAAACCACGAATGGCGCTGTGAATTGTTGGCACCGTAGCGTAAAGCGAACGCACTCGGCTAGTTATCGAAGGATCTGGGGTTCAATCCCAGCGGTGTCGTATGTACAATTTTTCAGTTGCTATTCGTTGTTTATAAAATAACGTGGTCAGAGCGATGACAACGTATTTACTTTATCACCACGTATTCGAAATATATTCACCGTTTAGTACATTCTTGGCTTATAATAGCTCCGAGTACTTGTATCTCATCTTTTGAAAAGACACGTACTCATTTTTGAGTACATACAGTATTTCAAATATATGTGCTCAAAATATCCATATATTTCAAATACATGGGCACAGAAACTGAAGGAAGTTAGAGCGAATCTAGCGATTCTGACAAGATAGTTTGTAAGTGAGAGAGAGAGAGAATACTAGATGGCGCCACCGTACAAGCGTACAATTTTGCACATAGAGGGCAGAGAGAACTTAGAGGGGGTCTTAGGAATGAACACCTTTCTATGTAACCGGGGGATTTCTACCCGGGGGCCGTCACTTAACGTGCTCGCCCGATGCACATTCAGCGAATGCAAGAAATTCACACCACCACGGAGCTAGGTTTGAACCTGGGGTCCCTCCATCAGTAGTCTGAATCTCTCTAACCACTAACCCATCCGCGGCTCGATTTCAAATTTGGAATACGTGTACTCCATACATACTCATTTATTCATAGAATCAACTGGAAGTATATTATTCGATGGCATATCTGGGATAATAAATACAGCCGTTGTCACATGCTGGGCAAATGGACCGCACAATTTTATGACAAGCATAGCGATGAAGCGACAATAATTATTTCTGAGATTGACACAAATATACTTCATGTAAAAACATATACAAAGATACATCATGAATGGAATACGGGATTACACCATACAATAAAAATTTTGAAGATGACAATCCGTTTTTTCGTGTAAATATGACAAGGATGGTAAGTCAGATAATATCCGAAAACTTGAAAATTTCGTCCTCCTGGAGCGGGAATCGAAACCGCGTCTCCCAGACAGCGTCCGGGTATGCTAACCACTACACCACCCAGAACGATCAAGTCTCACGTTTCCGATTAATTTGAATATAACCATCACAGGATTCGCTAGTCGAAGCAACCGGCATTCGTGTTTAGCTAATGGAGGTTAAGTTTAAATTAATCGGCGATGGTTATATTCAAATTCATCGGAAACTTGAGGCTTGTTCGTTCTGGGTGGTTTAGTGGTTATCATACCAGGGCGCTATCTGGGGACGCGGTTTCGATTCCTGCTCCAGGACGACGAATTTTTCAAGTTTTCGGATATTATCTGACTTCCCACGCTTGTCATATTTACACCGAAAAACGGATTGTCATCTTCAAAATTTGTATACAAAGATATTTTATGCATAATTAAATTACTTGTGATCAGTGACTTTGTTGTACTAATTATTTATGTGTGTCACTTTACACATATATTAAACAATTTCTCTTGAAATCTATGATATCTAAAATGAAGTAATACGAGATTATATTTATGTTTATCGACGCAGTTACACTATCTACCAACAAGTAATTGGACACCCCTGCAATCGACGATATCTGCGGTACTGATACACGTCACGGCCGCCGCTGTTAAATATCGTGTGGGAAACAACAACGCAACCAGTCGCATGCAAGATGCTACGCAGTTCGGAGCTCTCTGATTTCGAGAAAGGTGTAATCGTCGGGTATCACAGAAATGGCCGATCCATACGTGACATATCCAGCTAGTTGAAGTACCCAAAATCGACAGTGGCCTACGTCATTGGCAAGTGGAAGATGAGAGGTGACTGTCGGAATGTGCCCCGACCCGGCAGACCCACAAAACTGGGAGTTAGAGACCGACTGGTGCTGACCAGAGAAATACGGAAGAACCGCACCAAATCGATAGGCCACATCCGCGAGGAGTTTCAACAGGCATCCGGGAGTATTCTTTCAATGAATACCATCCGTAAGGAATCCCATCCGCTCGGTTATCATGGACGTGCTGCCGCCCACAAGCCTTTGATCACCAAGTCCAATAGCGCTGCTCGGCTAACGTGGTGCAAAGAACGTTGACAGTGGACCGTTGAATAGTGGAAACAGGTTCTCTGGAGCGACGAATCAAGATTCACCCTCTACCGTTCGGATGGCAGGGTCTGGGTTTGGCGTCTGCCTGGAGGGAATGTATTGTGCCAACTGTGAAGTTCGGCGGCGATGGAATTATGCAATGGGGGTGTTTCTCCTGGTATGGCACGGGCCCTTGGTCGCAATTCCTGGTAGACTCAACGCCGAGACCTACTGCACCATTTTGGATGACCATGCGCTTCCTACGTTGTGGCAGTTTTACGGGGTGGACCCATGTTACTTTCAGGATGACAATGCCACCTGTCATGTTTCGAGGTCCACCATGGCCTGGTATGGTGACAATTGGGTTAATCGAATGGGCTGGCCTGCGCAGAGCCCGGACCTCAACCCTATCGAGCACCTCTGGGACGAGTTGAAGCGTTGACTTAAGGGGTGCCCCCACCGTCCGAAATCGGTGAAGGAACTGACCTGTCTTCTCCAAGCCGAGTGGAAGAAAATACCGCTAGCCGTCGTACAACGTCTGGTTGAGAGTATGCCTCGGGGGTCGCAGCTGTAATCGCCGCTCGTGGAAGCTCCACCAACTATTGAAGGTGAATAAACTTCGTTTTCCTTGGCTATCACAGGTGTCCAATTACTTGTTGGTAGATAGTGTATTTGTAAGTAAGTATGGTTACTTATATTTGAGCATGTCATGTACTCGTTTACGATATGATTGCACTTAAAAAAAAAACCCGAGTAGGTTCAAGTTCTCATTTTTAAGTAGATTTTTTTAACAGTGTACTCTCTCAAACTCGTTCAACTGCTTTTAGCGTTTACGGATCCGACGTCGAAGCATCCTCACAGTCCGTGGAGGTTAATGCAACCGCAATCTACTGTCACAATTGCTCCTGCGTGCGAGCTTTGCTCTTGATATACCCTCCCCGACGCACAGTTCCCATGTGCTGCGCCGGACCACTATTTAGTTATTGGTTGTTATTTTTTAATCATTTGCATATTCGACCTTGCGTTATTTGCATGCGCGGCTTCATCTGGATCGAACGACGTTCTGGGGGCGAGGGGCTTTGTTTATTTTATTTTATTTTATTTTATTTTATTTTATTTTTATTTTTTGGCAAAGATTGTATAATTGAGTTCATTGAATGCTGTTAATTATAGCTATTACCAAAATACACTGAACGGAACATTTGTTATTCGCACTCAACGTGTGCACGTCTTTCGCACTCGTAACACGTCATGGCATGGGCTGTTGGAAATGTTCTGTTAGTATAGTAGCCCAGGACAGCCGCTCTTAAAGGCCTTGAGAGTTGCCAGTGGTGGGTGGATTTCGATCTCGGATGCATCGCTCTACTTCTTCCCACATATGCTTAGCTGGTTTCATGTCCGGAGAGTGAGATGTCGTTCCAGGGTTTCGAACTCACTGGATCCAATCAGTCCTTCGCCGAACGGGAGCGATGAGACGGAGCGTTATCTTTTTAAAAGAGAGTGTCATGCTTAGCTATGAGCGAATGTAACGTGTCTGCGAGTTCATCAACATAACCTTTTGCGATGACAGTGGTCTTTGTAGGTACAAGGTGTCCCACGTACACAAGCACCAGAACATTTATACCGTCTCCAATGGCCTTGAACACCTTGACTTGAAAGTTGAGATTTGTAGCCTCAATGTGGTGCAGGTCTGCACGGGGCCGGGTCGGGCCCTTGCTCATTTCCAAGTTGGGAAAACGGGCCGGGCCAGGCTTTTAATATTTAATGTGAAACAGACACGGACCGAGCAGGGCTAAGCCGCGAATGGCTGAGTGGTTAGCAGTTCAGACTACCAATGCAGGGTCCTCAGGTTCGATCCTGGGCTGATCTTGCGGAGGTGGTGTGATTTGCTAACAATCACTGAATATTCGCCGTGCACCGGACGAGCACGTTAAGTGACGGCCCCCAGGTTGGACCCACTGGTTAAATGGGTATCCTTTCCTATGCCCCCCTGAAATTCTCTTTGTGTTCAACATCGTACTTGTACGGTGGCGACATCTACTGTACTCTAATCTCACTACAAACTGTTCTGTCAAAGTCGCTAGACTTGCTCTCATTCCTTCCATTTCTGTGTCCTGCCCATAAGGCGAACTCGCTGAAGGTGGCTGGGACCTAAAATCTACTCACTGTGGACGGAAGTCCTACAAGAAAATGACTCATACTTGACCGAGCAGGGTTTTTTTTTCTTTTTTACGGTGCCTTTCTAGTTTGGAAAACTCGCAACATACAGCAGCAGGATAAGACTAAATAATTTCCTCTGTTGGAAAAAAATAGAAGTTTTACGACATCCTACCCTCATACAAAACAATTGGAGTGGGTCAGCTCTCTTAGTTTTTCAATGTGAATGTGGTCCTTTCTTTCTCTCTCTCTCTCTCTCTCTCACCCTCCTCTCATGCTTCAGGGCAGGCTATTAACTGCAGCATTTCTAAACCGAGCCACCCGCTCGCAGACGATGTTTTTTATTGTTTTGGTCGGCGGCACTTTGTTCTCTAAATGTGTGAAAATCTTTTAAGTTGTCTTAAATGGCACGGGAGAAATGGGCTGGGAGAAACTTACTTCTGTGCCGTATTTTCCCCATTTTTACTCTCAGGCAGCCGCTTTCAAAATTTCTGTGACACTGGTTAGCTGGGCAGTCTGTCGTTGTTTTCCCTTAGCATATGCTCAGTTCAGTGTTGCTGATAAATACTCTTCCATACTTATTATGGAGTCTAAGAAAGCGAAAGATTTTCGCGAAAAAATCACTTCCGGAGAATACGTGATTGTAGACATTGTAAAGGGGAAAAGCGATATTTGGGAATATTGTAAATTACTGTCCCGTTCTGAAACTAGTCGGCCGGTAAACGTTGTGCAGTGTACTAAATGCAAAAACTTTGAGTTACGATAGCATAAAATCTGGAACATCGCATCTTAAGCGCCACAAACTCGTCCCCCACCCCTCCCCTCACACACACACGAGAGACATATTGGATTCCAGCGATATGATATGCCAGTAGAGATAGGTGCAGTTTATAAAGCCATAAAATCTTCTCTCAGAACGATCGGACTCATAATTCTGAATATTTCATACTTTTCGAATTAACCCCCCCCCCCTCCTTATCCCCAAGGATAATTCCGGGTCCGGCGGTAGGGAATGATAATTTGAAAACCCAGAAAATTTGAAAGGCATGGAAATTGTCCTTTTCATGCAATATTTTTGAGTATACAAGCTCTCCCTCCCTCCTCGGACGTCACGTGACTTATACAGAGTCTGAGAAATGTTCCGAATTAACGTTTATTGTAATAGAATACGTGTAGCAATTAAGAAAACAAACTCTTCAGGAGTCTAATGACCGAGTGCACCAGGTGTCAAATTCGTGTTTTGGTAATTGTTGAAATTTTACGGGCCGGGTTTTCCAAATTAAGGCCCGAGCAGACCTCTAGTGCAGGCCACAAACACACCCTCCCGTCGATGTGCTGTAGTCGGAACTTCGAATCGTCGGACCAAGCTACATGCTCTCAATTTTTCACTCGCTATGTTTCTTCGTCCACCGCAACCTCATACCCCAATGATGTACTGTTAACAGGGTTGCTCGATGTGGACGTCGGCTGCCATAGCTCAGTTTTGCCATCGTACGTTCGAATGGTCTTCGCCTTGGCAGATGCACCGTCGTTGAATGCGGACGTTATGCTCTCCACCATGGGTCAAGTTCCGACCCTAGAGAGGCAGCGCAGAACTCCAACATCAACGGCAATTTGAAGGCCGCCTTCCCTCAGCTGCTTTCGGCTTTGGTGTAGATTTGGTACACACTAGAATCAAATTTATTTAATTATTTATTTATTTTATTTAGTTGTCGCATCCAAATACATAGTTATATTGTCGTGACAATTAGTGATTGTTGAAATAACATGGAAGAAAGAGGGAAAAGGCCATTTAAGCCTGACATAGCCCTTTTCTCCCTGAAGGGAAAGTTGCAAAAAATATTTAACAAACGACAAACTACCATGCGTCGACATTTAAATATATAGAAAGAATTAATGTTAGTTACTCCTTCCCTATCTCCCACCCCTCCGTAGTCCTCCTCCCCACCATTCCCCTGGCCCATATTTTTCTCCGTGCCAGAAACAGTCCAATTGGCGATAGTTTACGTTGCTACAATATGAAAAGTGTAACGACATTCACGAGATCTTCATCTACTTCCAATATTACGCTAATTTGATCTGTGAGTTAGTTTCAATTTAGAATCATACCCTCCCAGATCCGGACAACTCAACCAGAGATCATAGATCATTAGTACAAAGTACTAGCTAAATACCCGTTCTTCGAACGTGATGATATTAAAATACAGTTGAAATACAGATGATATATACACAGTGCGTCAAAGAATTTTTAAGACTGGGTCTGTAAAATGAAATAGAAACAAGAAATTATAATTTGTTTTGGTTTGTTATTCAAAATAAGTCCCTCCGGCTTCAATACACTTGTTACAGCGATTTAATAATGATTCGAATGCCTATTCCAGTTCACTTTGCTGAATTGCCTCCAAAGCACGCGTCGAAGCTGTTTGTATGGTCGAAATATCATCAAAATAACATCCTTTTAACGTCATTTTAAGTTTTGGGAACAAAGAAAAGTCGCAGGGTGCTAAATCAGGCGAATACGGTGGATGATTCAACACACAGACGTTATTTTTCGCCAAAAATCTACGAACAAGAAGTAAGGTGTGACTGGGTGCATTATCGTGCAACAAACACCAACTGTTTTCATCTCGATATTCTGGACGAATGCGACGAATTCTGCCCATCAAACGCCTCAAAACATTTAAATAAAACTCACCAGTAATTGTTTGTCCACTTGGAACAAATTCTTTGTGGATAAATACCCTTACTATCGAAGAATGTAATGAGCATTGTTTTGATTTTCGATGGAACTTTTCTTGTTTTTTTGGCTTGTGGCGAGTTTTTTTACTTCCATTCAGCACTTTGTCGCTTTGTTTTAGGATCATATTGAAAACACCATGTTTCATCACCAGTAACAATCTATTTTAAGAAGTTTGGATCATTTTCAGCGGCTAAACTGATGTCTCTGCAATGTGCACTTCTCCTTGATTTTTGTTCATTGGTTAACGTGTGTGGAACAAATTTAGCACAGACTTTTGTTTTGCCCAAATCTTCATGCAGGATGGTTCGAATCGTTTCTTTGTTGATGTTTAAAGACTCTTCCATCATTCTTAGTGACGCACATCGATTGTTTTCCACGAAATCACGCACTTTTTCAATAATCTTAGGTATCCTAGATGAACTTGGTCTTCCGGTATGCTTATCATCTTCTAGCGTATCTCTTCCGTCCAAAAAACGTTTGTGCCACAGGATAACATTTGATCTACTTAAACAAAACTCACCGTAAACTTGTTTCATCAGTTGGTACGTTTCCGAGGCACTTTTACCAAGTTTTGCGTTAAATTTAATAACAGCCCTTTGTTCCATCTTAATAATTCAACATGAAAAAAATTTTACTTCTCTAATGAACGGCCGTTTCGTTTGAGTTACTTTAACAACTGTGCAGTACTTTTCGCAGAAAGCAAGCAGATGGTCATGGTTTATAACGCATTCGCGATTACTCTGATGGCGCCACCGTAGACTGAAATCTAGCGCCAGTCTTAAAAATTCTTTGACGCACTGTGTATGATATACAGTTGAAATGGCGAAACACTGCGTATTTCTTTGGTCTTTTGGGAAACACACGTCTGCCTGATTTATTCTGCCAGACGACACGACACATAAAAATTTTTGTTCATAACTGTAAATTTAAAACTTCAAGCCTACACAAAACAAATCAAAACACGTCGTTACTCCTCACTTTCATCGCTAAAATATTAGTAGACAACAGAACAAAATGATGAAAGAAAACAGAACAAAATACTTTGTTACTTTCAGCATAAATGTAAAAAGAACCTTGCTTATAAACAATTTCGTTCGGAACTGTACATGTAAAAGCTAGCAAGGCAGATATTTTTGGAAGCGTGAACAAAATTGTGTTGCCATCGCTAATATCTCAAGTGGGAAACTTTTTTTTTTTCAAATTTCAATTACTATGAAAATCTACTCGCATATTTATATTTATTTCAGTCACCTTACCACTTACACGATGTCACCGTCGCTTCGGTGAAAATGAATGTTGGTAATTTGATTTTGACTCAAAAAACTTTGACATTCGCTTTGTCATTTTTTTTTTTTTTTTGATTGGAGGTTTAACGACCACCGTGAGCAACTCAATGGGCTATAAGCAGTCGCCCGTCCCTAATTTAGAGTCACTGGTTCCAGGGAAGGGAGAGAGCCAGTGCCGTAAGACAAACACAACATCCATGCCTGACGGGATTCGAACCCGGACTCCTTACGGACGAATGACCAGAGGGCAGCGCCTTAGACCACTGCGCCACCGGGGCGGCCGCTTTGTCATAGGATAATATAAATGTTTAAATGCAAAGCATATTATGATATAGCGCTTTTTACGTAATATTATAAAAAGTTTTATTTTTAACGTAAAAATTGGGTAGGTATACACCAGTAAACACTAACAAAACGCAGAAATCCGTTTTTTATTGGTGTAATATTAGAAAAACTAGAACAAAACACTAGCTTTCACCACCACGGGTGGCTTCTTCAAGAAGAAGTATTATTCAAATGCAAAAACAGAGTTCCAGTTATGAATCATAACTGGAACTCTGTTTTTGTTTTTTTATTTGAATAATACTTTTTCCTTCAGAAGCCACCTGTGGTGGTGAAAGCTAGCGTTTTGTTCTAGTTTTTCTAATATTACACCAATAAAAGCGGATTTTAGCGTTTTGTTAGTTTTTTTTTTTTTTTGTTAAATAAATTTAGAACAAATCAAAAAACCTTGACATTCGAGATGTCAAACGATAATGTTTAAATGCAAAGCAAATTATGGTATAGCACTTTTTACGTGATTTTTAAGGTTTTTTGTTAAATAAATTCAGAACAAATAAATTTAGAACAAAATATTTATATTTATTTCAGTCATCTTACACGTATATGACGTCACCGTTGCTTCGGTGAAAACGAATGTTGGTAATTTGATTTTGACTCAAAAAACCTTGACATTCGATATGTCAAACGATAATAAAAATGTTTAAATGCAAAGCATCTTATGATATAGCGCTTTTTACGGGATATTTTTAAAAGTTTTTTTTTTGTTAAATAAATTTAGAACAAATCAAAAAACCTTAACATTCGATATGTCAAACATAATAAATGTCTAAATGCAAAACATATTATGATATAGCACTTTTTACGTGATTTTTAAGATTTTTTGTTAAATAAATTCATAACAAATAAATTTAGAATAAAATATATACTGAGCAGGTCAACTCAAGTCATTCAAAACTTAGGGCGGGGCTTCAGTTGCTGGGCGACAATGGCTCGATCATGGCAAAACGTCCTAACGTTATCAAAGCTGATTTTTTTAAAAACCCGTTTCGACCCACTTAAAGTTATCGTAGGAAAAAATCCTTTCTTAGTGCGCTTCAACGTGGTAAAAGGAACCTTCCTGCCAAATATTAAAGTTCTAAGTTCAGTAGTTTCTGAGATTCGGCGATGAGTCAGTGAGGGCTTTCAGTTTTATATGTACAGATCATGTGTTGTTTGACATTTTCTGTGTTTTTCTCAAAATTATTGTTAGTTCAAATTTTTCCCATGAGATATAGTTTTAGTTTTTTATTGAATAGGTTAATATTATTTACAGATCTTAGGTCAACAGGCAATGAGTTTCATAGTTTGGGACCAGAAACATTTATATTCGTCTTAGCCGATTCCGCCTCGCCTAGGAAAGCATTGGAACAAGTTTTGTCCTGTTTCTAGTTTCATGTTGGTGTGTACGGATATTCAATGATATTAAATCATGATAGAGAACATTTTTGATTCTTTTAAACATAATTTTACCCAGATCATAATCATATAGTTGTTTTACGCTAAGAATATTGTAAACATTCGGGTTTACTTTAGTCCGTTGAAACATGTAGGGTTTATGGTTTTTGTGATATTTTAAATATATTAATCTAATATACGCGGTCGAATCACATTATTGTGACCGCCAGCTAATGTCCAGAGTAACCGCTGTGTGCAGCGCGGGCAGCAGCTAGACGGGCTGGGAGTGTCTCAATACGGTGCTGGAAGGTGCTCACAGGTATGTGAAGCCATGCTGACTGCAGTGCATCTGACAGCTGCTGGAGAGTGCGTGGTAGAGGATCCATAGAACGAACAACACGACCGAAGTGGTCCCCACATATGCTCAATTGGGTTTAAGTCTGGGGAATTAGGGGGCCAAGGAAGTACTTTGAAGTCTTCATTGTGTTCTTCCAACCACTCTCGGACATTTCTAGCTGTGTGACACGTCGCATTGTCGTGCTGGAAGATCCCATCCGCACCAGGGAAGACAATCAGCATGTATGGGTGTACGTGGTCTGCAAGGATAAATTCATAATGAATGCGGTCCATAGTGCCTTCCACAGGTATGAGTAGGCCCAGAGAATGCTACGAAAACATTCCCCAGAACATAACTTTACCCCCACCAGCTTGTGTTCTTCCAGCAATGGTTGACGAGTGTTTGTTCTCCGATGTTTCTCGCCTTATATGCCAACGTCCATCCGTTCGATGAAGCAGAAAACATGACTCATCGGAGAAGGCAATCCTTTGCCAATCAGCGGAGGTCCAATTCCGATACTGCCGTGCCTTTTCATCCGACGCACCTTCGTTAGCATAGGTGCAGTCACCATTCTTCTGCATCGGAGCCCCATATGCAGCATAGTTTGCTGAACTGTCGTTTTAGACACACTTCCGGTAGCCTCCTGGTTCATGCGGTCAGTGAGTTGCTCCACTGTAGCGTGTCGATCGGCCCTCATGCACCTTCTCAGCCGACGTTCACCTCTCACATCAATGGCACGCGGTGCTCCGCAGTTTCCACGTCGCTTATTCGCAATGGTGCAATTTCTCCAATCACTATACACTTTAACTACAGCAGCACGCGAACAGTTCACAAACTGCGCTGTTTCAGAAATATTGCCACCCTTGGCCCCAAAACCGATAATCATCCCTTTTTGCAAATCTGATAAATCGCTCCTTTTATCCATGACAGCAACGAGTGATATGGTTTCAGACTGCCTACAGCACACCTTATATACCCTCTAAGCCAACTCATGACACGTGCCTTCTTTCATTGGCTACGCGCTGTTGACGTCAAAAGTAGGAGGTGGTCACAATAATGTGACTCGACTGTGTATTTGTTTTGCAGCACATGAAGTTTGTTGATATTGTATTGCGGTGTTTTGCCTCATGTTAAGATGCAATAATACACTGCTGGACAATTGCTAAGGACGGATCATAAACGGCTATATAGCGCATAAAAAAGTAAGTGTGGTTGGATGCCAAGTGAAATAAAATAATGTCAGAATGCCAGGACATTACAAAAAATACAATTTATTGTGCTCTGAAATCCAGAAGGCTTTGGAACGTGTTCAAGGGACAAACAGGCCATTTTATGCAGAATACGTAAACGTAAAAAATATGCAATTACCGTCCGCAGGCGTTCCGGCGTAAGATGTCAATACGGGATGTGGCCACCATAGAGGGCGATGCAAGATTCCACACGTCGTGTCATGCTTTGCACAACATTATCAAGCAGCTGTTGGGGTAATTTATCCCATTCCTCTGTCAGTGCACGGATGAGGGTGTCCTTGTTTATTGGAGGGCATTGGCGACCAGCAATACTCCTCCCCAAAGCATCCCACACATTTTCAATGGGATTCAGATCTGGAGAACGTGCTGGCCATACGAGGCGTTGAATATCCTCGCTCTCAAGACACTCCTGGACAGCGACTGTTCGATAACATGTTGCGTTGTCGTCCATGAAAATGAACCTATCACCGACAGCACCACGGAACATGCGAACATGAGGTAGCAGAACATCATTAATGTATCGTTGGCCAGTCATAGTCCCAGTTGGAAGCACATAGAGGGACGTACGGCCATTGATCAAGACGCCAGCCCATACCATGACACTACATGTCGGATATCGGTCTCTTTCCTGTATGTTTGCTGGACAATATGCAGTACCATTATCACGCCAGATCAGTTGTCGTCGACAATCAGATGATAGACTGTATCTACTCTCATCTGAGAAGAGGACAGCAGACCAGTCGTTATCAGTCCAATTGCGATGTTGATGGCACCATTGCAAACGGGCGGTACGGTGACGTCTGGACAATGGGATGCACACAACAGGACGGCGGGCGTATAATCCTCCTTCATGCAAACGTCTAGCGACAGTTTTTCAGGAGATCCGCTTGCCAGTAGCAGCCATAAACTGATTTGCTACCTCACTAGCTGTGCGGCGCCGGTGTCTTTTTGTTGATAGCACTATGTACCGATCTTCTGCAGGTGTCGTACTGCGAACACAACCTCCCCCGTGACGTTTGCTATACACTCTCCATTTGTTTGAAATGATTTCCAAAGCCTTGAAACAACACTGTGGCTGACGTCGAACTCCCTGGCAACATCTGTTATTTTTCGCCCTTCTTCAATCTTGCCAATAATACGGCCACGCGTAAAATCATCTAGGTGATGTCGGGAAGACATACTGAAAATTGAAAGTTCGTCAATTGATTCTTTCCCTTTCAACTTTGCGTTTGAACAACAACGGTCAATACGCGTCAAATCTTTTATTTATATCTCTTATCAGCGCTATGACGTCACAAACAAGTTCGGCAATCCAAAATTTGCATACGCACAACACGTCTTACTGTATCCCGCACTTGTGCTAATTTCCACATTTTCCTGCCTTTCATTTTATGGTTGCTATTGTCATCCGTCCTTAGCAATAGTCCGGCAGTGTAGTTGATATGCGTTTGAATAAGTGTAAAGTATAAAAGCATCATTATTTTTGGAGATACGTTTACCAGAATATTACTGACGCAGTACAATACCAACAAACTTCAAGTGCAGGACTTCAAAAGATAATCCGGTATTTACAGATGTAAAAATGCTTTATTCTTTCCTTTTTGTTTTCCCTAAGTAGATCTTCTTGGATTACAATCAGAGTTTATTAAGGGGACAGATTACATTCAAGCACGTTCACACGTGATAGGTAGGAGATCATTGCTTATGATACTACGTCTGATATGCATCTAGGTGATTTAAACCTCTCACTTATATTTAATATTTTCATTGTTTAGTCTGTTTTCTAGTGCCTTCAAAATACCGTTCGTTGGCGAATGAAAGCTCGACAGATCTTCTATGACCACTTTTACACTTGTAAGAACCGGATTATCTCTTTAAGACATGCACTTATTTGTTTCTAGCTAACTATGGTATTTCCACAATATTTTATTTTGGTACAGATTTTTCACAATTGCATACGAAAGCCTAAGACGTTCTGCTGTCGCGTAGATTGAGCAACCTGCCTTCCCCGCACCGACCATCTTTTAACTATCAAACTTGTTCAAGTCGCCGTGTTTACCCATCATGACAGTCGCAGGCACGCTAAACAGCAAGTAGCTATCTGATCGGTTAGTATTCCGAAGAGGTTTAAATCAGCCACATTATTGTGGAGGGGTAGCGCAGGTTTGTGGATGGGTGAGGTGTGCAGAATAAATAATGCTTTCTCTGTATGTGCTATTGTATCACATTTCTGAAAATTATTTGTATCAAAATTCTATTTCTTCCATTCACAGGAAACTCAGAATCTGATAAGATAAGTACCAGTCCGGATGAATTAATCTCAAATATGCCTGTCAACAAGCAAATGACGCAGACTCGTGACGATGCAATGAGGGACTTCAGGGCCGCATTGCACAAAGCGTTAGACGATATGAGTCATATTGAATCTGAATCTTCCGCCGACGGTTCATTTGATATCACACCCACGTCATCCGCCTTTTCCACTGCTTCCGGACAAGATGAGTGCTCTGAGTATTCATGTATTTGTGTGGCACACGTGGAACATAAATATGGTTCGGAGGTTGTAGGTAAAAGGGGACAAAGTGTCTCTACCATGACCACAGATACCATTCCTACTGTGCTGGATATACCAAACGACGAGCTATGTTATGGTTTGGCTGCACAGACAGGGGATTCTGTTCAGGCTATTGATTGTAATCAATCGGAGAGCAGTGCCGAACAGACGGAATTTCCCAGCTCCGTTGATCATGAGGTAGACAGAGTTCCGGACGAATTAAGCTCAAGTATGGCTGTCAAGATGGAAGTGACGCAGACTCGTGACGATGCATTGAGGGACTTCAGGGCCGCATTGCACAAAGCGTTAGACGATATGAGTCATATTGAATCTGAATCTTCCGCCGACGGTTCATTTGATATCACACCCACGTCATCCGCCTTTTCCACTGCTTCCGGACAAGATGAGTGCTCTGAGTATTCATGTATTTGTGTGGCACACGTGGAACATAAATATGGTTCGGAGGTTGTAGGTAAAAGGGGACAAAGTGTCTCTACCATGACCACAGATACCATTCCTACTGTGCTGGATATACCAAACGACGAGCTATGTTATGGTTTGGCTGCACAGACAGGGGATTGTGTTCAGGCTATTGATTGTAATCAATCGGAGAGCAGTGCCGAACAGACGGAATTTCCCAGCTCCGTTGATCATGAGGTAGACAGAGTTCCGGACGAATTAAGCTCAAGTATCGCTGTCAAGATGGAAGTGACGCAGACTCGTGACGATGCATTGAGGGACTTCAGGGCCGCATTGCACAAAGCGTTAGACGATATGAGTCATATTGAATCTGAATCTTCCGCCGACGGTTCATTTAATATCACACCCACGTCATCCGCCTTTTCCACTGCTTCCGGACAAGATGAGTGCTCTGAGTATTCATGTATTTGTGTGGCACACGTGGAACATAAATATGGTTCGGAGGTTGTAGGTAAAAGGGGACAAAGTGTCTCTACCATGACCACAGATACCATTCCTACTGTGCTGGATATACCAAACGACGAGCTATGTTATGGTTTGGCTGCACAGACAGGGGATTGTGTTCAGGCTATTGATTGTAATCAATCGGAGAGCAGTGCCGAACAGACGGAATTTCCCAGCTCCGTTGATCATGAGGTAGACAGAGTTCCGGACGAATTAAGCTCAAGTATGGCTGTCAAGATGGAAGTGACGCAGACTCGTGACGATGCATTGAGGGACTTCAGGGCCGCATTGCACAAAGCGTTAGACGATATGAGTCATATTGAATCTGAATCTTCCGCCGACGGTTCATTTGATATCACACCCACGTCATCCGCCTTTTCCACTGCTTCCGGACAAGATGAGTGCTCTGAGTATTCATGTATTTGTGTGGCACACGTGGAACATAAATATGGTTCGGAGGTTGTAGGTAAAAGGGGACAAAGTGTCTCTACCATGACCACAAATACCATTCCTACTGTGCTGGATATACCAAACGACGAGCTATGTTATGGTTTGGCTGCACAGACAGGGGATTGTGTTCAGGCTATTGATTGTAATCAATCGGAGAGCAGTGCCGAACAGACGGAATTTCCCAGCTCCGTTGATCATGAGGTAGACAGAGTTCCGGACGAATTAAGCTCAAGTATGGCTGTCAAGATGGAAGTGACGCAGACACGTGACGATGCATTGAGGGACTTCAGGGCCGCATTGCACAAAGCGTTAGACGATATGAGTCATATTGAATCTGAATCTTCCGCCGACGGTTCATTTGATATCACACCCACGTCATCCGCCTTTTCCACTGCTTCCGGACAAGATGAGTGCTCTGAGTATTCATGTATTTGTGTGGCACACGTGGAACATAAATATGGTTCGGAGGTTGTAGGTAAAAGGGGACAAAGTGTCTCTACCATGACCACAGATACCATTCCTACTGTGCTGGATATACCAAACGACGAGCTATGTTATGGTTTGGCTGCACAGACAGGGGATTGTGTTCAGGCTATTGATTGTAATCAATCGGAGAGCAGTGCCGAACAGACGGAATTTCCCAGCTCCGTTGATCATGAGGTAGACAGAGTTCCGGACGAATTAAGCTCAAATATCGCTGTCAAGATGGAAGTGACGCAGACTCGTGACGATGCATTGAGGGACTTCAGGGCCGCATTGCACAAAGCGTTAGACGATATGAGTCATATTGAATCTGAATCTTCCGCCGACGGTTCATTTAATATCACACCCACGTCATCCGCCTTTTCCACTGCTTCCGGACAAGATGAGTGCTCTGAGTATTCATGTATTTGTGTGGCACACGTGGAACATAAATATGGTTCGGAGGTTGTAGGTAAAAGGGGACAAAGTGTCTCTACCATGACCACAGATACCATTCCTACTGTGCTGGATATACCAAACGACGAGCTATGTTATGGTTTGGCTGCACAGACAGGGGATTGTGTTCAGGCTATTGATTGTAATCAATCGGAGAGCAGTGCCGAACAGACGGAATTTCCCAGCTCCGTTGATCATGAGGTAGACAGAGTTCCGGACGAATTAAGCTCAAGTATGGCTGTCAAGATGGAAGTGACGCAGACTCGTGACGATGCATTGAGGGACTTCAGGGCCGCATTGCACAAAGCGTTAGACGATATGAGTCATATTGAATCTGAATCTTCCGCCGACGGTTCATTTGATATCACACCCACGTCATCCGCCTTTTCCACTGCTTCCGGACAAGATGAGTGCTCTGAGTATTCATGTATTTGTGTGGCACACGTGGAACATAAATATGGTTCGGAGGTTGTAGGTAAAAGGGGACAAAGTGTCTCTACCATGACCACAGATACCATTCCTACTGTGCTGGATATACCAAACGACGAGCTATGTTATGGTTTGGCTGCACAGACAGGGGATTGTGTTCAGGCTATTGATTGTAATCAATCGGAGAGCAGTGCCGAACAGACGGAATTTCCCAGCTCCGTTGATCATGAGGTAGACAGAGTTCCGGACGAATTAAGCTCAAGTATGGCTGACAAGATGGAAGTGACGCAGACTCGTGACGATGCATTGAGGGACTTCAGGGCCGCATTGCACAAAGCGTTAGACGATATGAGTCATATTGAATCTGAATCTTCCGCCGACCGTTCATTTGATATCACACCCACGTCATCCGCCTTTTCCACTGCTTCCGGACAAGATGAGTGCTCTGAGTATTCATGTATTTGTGTGGCACACGTGGAACATAAATATGGTTCGGAGGTTGTAGGTAAAAGGGGACAAAGTGTCTCTACCATGACCACAGATACCATTCCTACTGTGCTGGATATACCAAACGACGAGCTATGTTATGGTTTGGCTGCACAGACAGGGGATTGTGTTCAGGCTATTGATTGTAATCAATCGGAGAGCAGTGCCGAACAGACGGAATTTCCCAGCTCCGTTGATCATGAGGTAGACAGAGTTCCGGACGAATTAAGCTCAAGTATGGCTGTCAAGATGGAAGTGACGCAGACTCGTGACGATGCATTGAGGGACTTCAGGGCCGCATTGCACAAAGCGTTAGACGATATGAGTCATATTGAATCTGAATCTTCCGCCGACGGTTCATTTGATATCACACCCACGTCATCCGCCTTTTCCACTGCTTCCGGACAAGATGAGTGCTCTGGGTATTCATGTATTTGTGTGGCACACGTGGAACATAAATATGGTTCGGAGGTTGTAGGTAAAAGAGGACAAAGTGTCTCTACCATGACCACAGATACCATTCCTACTGTGCTGGATATACCAAACGACGAGCTATGTTATGGTTTGGCTGCACAGACAGGGGATTGTGTTCAGGCTATTGATTGTAATCAATCGGAGAGCAGTGCCGAACAGACGGAATTTCCCAGCTCCGTTGATCATGAGGTAGACAGAGTTCCGGACGAATTAAGCTCAAGTATGGCTGTCAAGATGGAAGTGACGCAGACTCGTGACGATGCATTGAGGGACTTCAGGGCCGCATTGCACAAAGCGTTAGACGATATGAGTCATATTGAATCTGAATCTTCCGCCGACGGTTCATTTGATATCACACCCACGTCATCCGCCTTTTCCACTGCTTCCGGACAAGATGAGTGCTCTGAGTATTCATGTATTTGTGTGGCACACGTGGAACATAAATATGGTTCGGAGGTTGTAGGTAAAAGGGGACAAAGTGTCTCTACCATGACCACAGATACCATTCCTACTGTGCTGGATATACCAAACGACGAGCTATGTTATGGTTTGGCTGCACAGACAGGGGATTGTGTTCAGGCTATTGATTGTAATCAATCG
Source organism: Macrothele yani (assembly GCA_039090855.1). Taxonomy (NCBI): domain Eukaryota; kingdom Metazoa; phylum Arthropoda; class Arachnida; order Araneae; family Macrothelidae; genus Macrothele; species Macrothele yani. Next base: position 127,498,651 of record CM076996.1, read on the forward strand.
GAGAGCAGTGCCGAACAGACGGAATTTCCCAGCTCCGTTGATCATGAGGTAGACAGAGTTCCGGACGAATTAAGCTCAAGTATGGCTGTCAAGATGGAAGTGACGCAGACTCGTGACGATGCATTGAGGGACTTCAGGGCCGCATTGCACAAAGCGTTAGACGATATGAGTCATATTGAATCTGAATCTTCCGCCGACGGTTCATTTGATATCACACCCACGTCATCCGCCTTTTCCACTGCTTCCGGACAAGATGAGTGCTCTGGGTATTCATGTATTTGTGTGGCACACGTGGAACATAAATATGGTTCGGAGGTTGTAGGTAAAAGGGGACAAATTGTCTCTACCATGACCACAGATACCATTCCTACTGTGCTGGATATACCAAACGACGAGCTATGTTATGGTTTGGCTGCACAGACAGGGGATTGTGTTCAGGCTATTGATTGTAATCAATCGGAGAGCAGTGCCGAACAGACGGAATTTCCCAGCTCCGTTGATCATGAGGTAGACAGAGTTCCGGACGAATTAAGCTCAAGTATGGCTGTCAAGATGGAAGTGACGCAGACTCGTGACGATGCATTGAGGGACTTCAGGGCCGCATTGCACAAAGCGTTAGACGATATGAGTCATATTGAATCTGAATCTTCCGCCGACGGTTCATTTGATATCACACCCACGTCATCCGCCTTTTCCACTGCTTCCGGACAAGATGAGTGCTCTGAGTATTCATGTATTTGTGTGGCACACGTGGAACATAAATATGGTTCGGAGGTTGTAGGTAAAAGGGGACAAAGTGTCTCTACCATGACCACCGATACCATTCCTACTGTGCTGGATATACCAAACGACGAGCTATGTTATGGTTTGGCTGCACAGACAGGGGATTGTGTTCAGGCTATTGATTGTAATCAATCGGAGAGCAGTGCCGAACAGACGGAATTTCCCAGCTCCGTTGATCATGAGGTAGACAGAGTTCCGGACGAATTAAGCTCAAGTATGGCTGTCAAGATGGAAGTGACGCAGACTCGTGACGATGCATTGAGGGACTTCAGGGCCGCATTGCACAAAGCGTTAGACGATATGAGTCATATTGAATCTGAATCTTCCGCCGACGGTTCATTTGATATCACACCCACGTCATCCGCCTTTTCCACTGCTTCCGGACAAGATGAGTGCTCTGAGTATTCATGTATTTGTGTGGCACACGTGGAACATAAATATGGTTCGGAGGTTGTAGGTAAAAGGGGACAAAGTGTCTCTACCATGACCACAGATACCATTCCTACTGTGCTGGATATACCAAACGACGAGCTATGTTATGGTTTGGCTGCACAGACAGGGGATTGTGTTCAGGCTATTGATTGTAATCAATCGGAGAGCAGTGCCGAACAGACGGAATTTCCCAGCTCCGTTGATCATGAGGTAGACAGAGTTCCGGACGAATTAAGCTCAAGTATGGCTGTCAAGATGGAAGTGACGCAGACTCGTGACGATGCATTGAGGGACTTCAGGGCCGCATTGCACAAAGCGTTAGACGATATGAGTCATATTGAATCTGAATCTTCCGCCGACGGTTCATTTGATATCACACCCACGTCATCCGCCTTTTCCACTGCTTCCGGACAAGATGAGTGCTCTGAGTATTCATGTATTTGTGTGGCACACGTGGAACATAAATATGGTTCGGAGGTTGTAGGTAAAAGGGGACAAAGTGTCTCTACCATGACCACAGATACCATTCCTACTGTGCTGGATATACCAAACGACGAGCTATGTTATGGTTTGGCTGCACAGACAGGGGATTGTGTTCAGGCTATTGATTGTAATCAATCGGAGAGCAGTGCCGAACAGACGGAATTTCCCAGCTCCGTTGATCATGAGGTAGACAGAGTTCCGGACGAATTAAGCTCAAGTATGGCTGTCAAGATGGAAGTGACGCAGACTCGTGACGATGCATTGAGGGACTTCAGGGCCGCATTGCACAAAGCGTTAGACGATATGAGTCATATTGAATCTGAATCTTCCGCCGACGGTTCATTTGATATCACACCCACGTCATCCGCCTTTTCCACTGCTTCCGGACAAGATGAGTGCTCTGAGTATTCATGTATTTGTGTGGCACACGTGGAACATAAATATGGTTCGGAGGTTGTAGGTAAAAGGGGACAAAGTGTCTCTACCATGACCACAGATACCATTCCTACTGTGCTGGATATACCAAACGACGAGCTATGTTATGGTTTGGCTGCACAGACAGGGGATTGTGTTCAGGCTATTGATTGTAATCAATCGGAGAGCAGTGCCGAACAGACGGAATTTCCCAGCTCCGTTGATCATGAGGTAGACAGAGTTCCGGACGAATTAAGCTCAAGTATGGCTGTCAAGATGGAAGTGACGCAGACTCGTGACGATGCATTGAGGGACTTCAGGGCCGCATTGCACAAAGCGTTAGACGATATGAGTCATATTGAATCTGAATCTTCCGCCGACGGTTCATTTGATATCACACCCACGTCATCCGCCTTTTCCACTGCTTCCGGACAAGATGAGTGCTCTGAGTATTCATGTATTTGTGTGGCACACGTGGAACATAAATATGGTTCGGAGGTTGTAGGTAAAAGGGGACAAAGTGTCTCTACCATGACCACAGATACCATTCCTACTGTGCTGGATATACCAAACGACGAGCTATGTTATGGTTTGGCTGCACAGACAGGGAATTGTGTTCAGGCTATTGATTGTAATCAATCGGAGAGCAGTGCCGAACAGACGGAATTTCCCAGCTCCGTTGATCATGAGGTAGACAGAGTTCCGGACGAATTAAGCTCAAGTATGGCTGTCAAGATGGAAGTGACGCAGACTCGTGACGATGCATTGAGGGACTTCAGGGCCGCATTGCACAAAGCGTTAGACGATATGAGTCATATTGAATCTGAATCTTCCGCCGACGGTTCATTTGATATCACACCCACGTCATCCGCCTTTTCCACTGCTTCCGGACAAGATGAGTGCTCTGAGTATTCATGTATTTGTGTGGCACACGTGGAACATAAATATGGTTCGGAGGTTGTAGGTAAAAGGGGACAAAGTGTCTCTACCATGACCACAGATACCATTCCTACTGTGCTGGATATACCAAACGACGAGCTATGTTATGGTTTGGCTGCACAGACAGGGGATTGTGTTCAGGCTATTGATTGTAATCAATCGGAGAGCAGTGCCGAACAGACGGAATTTCCCAGCTCCGTTGATCATGAGGTAGACAGAGTTCCGGACGAATTAAGCTCAAGTATCGCTGTCAAGATGGAAGTGACGCAGACTCGTGACGATGCATTGAGGGACTTCAGGGCCGCATTGCACAAAGCGTTAGACGATATGAGTCATATTGAATCTGAATCTTCCGCCGACGGTTCATTTGATATCACACCCACGTCATCCGCCTTTTCCACTGCTTCCGGACAAGATGAGTGCTCTGAGTATTCATGTATTTGTGTGGCACACGTGGAACATAAATATGGTTCGGAGGTTGTAGGTAAAAGGGGACAAAGTGTCTCTACCATGACCACAGATACCATTCCTACTGTGCTGGATATACCAAACGACGAGCTATGTTATGGTTTGGCTGCACAGACAGGGGATTGTGTTCAGGCTATTGATTGTAATCAATTGGAGAGCAGTGCCGAACAGACGGAATTTCCCAGCTCCGTTGATCATGAGGTAGACAGAGTTCCGGACGAATTAAGCTCAAGTATCGCTGTCAAGATGGAAGTGACGCAGACTCGTGACGATGCATTGAGGGACTTCAGGGCCGCATTGCACAAAGCGTTAGACGATATGAGTCATATTGAATCTGAATCTTCCGCCGACGGTTCATTTGATATCACACCCACGTCATCCGCCTTTTCCACTGCTTCCGGACAAGATGAGTGCTCTGAGTATTCATGTATTTGTGTGGCACACGTGGAACATAAATATGGTTCGGAGGTTGTAGGTAAAAGGGGACAAAGTGTCTCTACCATGACCACAAATACCATTCCTACTGTGCTGGATATACCAAACGACGAGCTATGTTATGGTTTGGCTGCACAGACAGGGGATTGTGTTCAGGCTATTGATTGTAATCAATCGGAGAGCAGTGCCGAACAGACGGAATTTCCCAGCTCCGTTGATCATGAGGTAGACAGAGTTCCGGACGAATTAAGCTCAAGTATGGCTGTCAAGATGGAAGTGACGCAGACTCGTGACGATGCATTGAGGGACTTCAGGGCCGCATTGCACAAAGCGTTAGACGATATGAGTCATATTGAATCTGAATCTTCCGCCGACGGTTCATTTGATATCACACCCACGTCATCCGCCTTTTCCACTGCTTCCGGACAAGATGAGTGCTCTGAGTATTCATGTATTTGTGTGGCACACGTGGAACATAAATATGGTTCGGAGGTTGTAGGTAAAAGGGGACAAAGTGTCTCTACCATGACCACAGATACCATTCCTACTGTGCTGGATATACCAAACGACGAGCTATGTTATGGTTTGGCTGCACAGACAGGGGATTGTGTTCAGGCTATTGATTGTAATCAATCGGAGAGCAGTGCCGAACAGACGGAATTTCCCAGCTCCGTTGATCATGAGGTAGACAGAGTTCCGGACGAATTAAGCTCAAGTATGGCTGTCAAGATGGAAGTGACGCAGACTCGTGACGATGCATTGAGGGACTTCAGGGCCGCATTGCACAAAGCGTTAGACGATATGAGTCATATTGAATCTGAATCTTCCGCCGACGGTTCATTTGATATCACACCCACGTCATCCGCCTTTTCCACTGCTTCCGGACAAGATGAGTGCTCTGAGTATTCATGTATTTGTGTGGCACACGTGGAACATAAATATGGTTCGGAGGTTGTAGGTAAAAGGGGACAAAGTGTCTCTACCATGACCACCGATACCATTCCTACTGTGCTGGATATACCAAACGACGAGCTATGTTATGGTTTGGCTGCACAGACAGGGGATTGTGTTCAGGCTATTGATTGTAATCAATCGGAGAGCAGTTCCGAACAGACGGAATTTCCCAGCTCCGTTGATCATGAGGTAGACAGAGTTCCGGACGAATTAAGCTCAAGTATGGCTGTCAAGATGGAAGTGACGCAGACTCGTGACGATGCATTGAGGGACTTCAGGGCCGCATTGCACAAAAGCGTTAGACGATATGAGTCATATTGAATCTGAATCTTCCGCCGACGGTTCATTTGATATTACACCCACGTCATCCGCCTTTTCCACTGCTTCCGGACAAGATGAGTGCTCTGAGTATTCATGTATTTGTGTGGCACACGTGGAACATAAATATGGTTCGGAGGTTGTAGGTAAAAGGGGACAAATTGTCTCTACCATGACCACAGATACCATTCCTACTGTGCTGGATATACCAAACGACGAGCTATGTTATGGTTTGGCTGCACAGACAGGGGATTGTGTTCAGGCTATTGATTGTAATCAATCGGAGAGCAGTGCCGAACAGACGGAATTTCCCAGCTCCGTTGATCATGAGGTAGACAGAGTTCCGGACGAATTAAGCTCAAGTATGGCTGACAAGATGGAAGTGACGCAGACTCGTGACGATGCATTGAGGGACTTCAGGGCCGCATTGCACAAAGCGTTAGACGATATGAGTCATATTGAATCTGAATCTTCCGCCGACGGTTCATTTGATATCACACCCACGTCATCCGCCTTTTCCACTGCTTCCGGACAAGATGAGTGCTCTGAGTATTCATGTATTTGTGTGGCACACGTGGAACATAAATATGGTTCGGAGGTTGTAGGTAAAAAGGGGACAAAGTGTCTCTACCATGACCACCGATACCATTCCTACTGTGCTGGATATACCAAACGACGAGCTATGTTATGGTTTGGCTGCAAAGACAGGGGATTGTGTTCAGGCTATTGATTGTAATCAATCGGAGAGCAGTGCCGAACAGACGGAATTTCCCAGCTCCGTTGATCATGAGGTAGACAGAGTTCCGGACGAATTAAGCTCAAGTATGGCTGTCAAGATGGAAGTGACGCAGACTCGTGACGATGCATTGAGGGACTTCAGGGCCGCATTGCACAAAGCGTTAGACGATATGAGTCATATTGAATCTGAATCTTCCGCCGACGGTTCATTTGATATCACACCCACGTCATCCGCCTTTTCCACTGCTTCCGGACAAGATGAGTGCTCTGAGTATTCATGTATTTGTGTGGCACACGTGGAACATAAATATGGTTCGGAGGTTGTAGGTAAAAGGGGACAAAGTGTCTCTACCATGACCACCGATACCATTCCTACTGTGCTGGATATACCAAACGACGAGCTATGTTATGGTTTGGCTGCACAGACAGGGGATTGTGTTCAGGCTATTGATTGTAATCAATCGGAGAGCAGTGCCGAACAGACGGAATTTCCCAGCTCCGTTGATCATGAGGTAGACAGAGTTCCGGACGAATTAAGCTCAAGTATGGCTGTCAAGATGGAAGTGACGCAGACTCGTGACGATGCATTGAGGGACTTCAGGGCCGCATTGCACAAAGCGTTAGACGATATGAGTCATATTGAATCTGAATCTTCCGCCGACGGTTCATTTGATATCACACCCACGTCATCCGCCTTTTCCACTGCTTCCGGACAAGATGAGTGCTCTGAGTATTCATGTATTTGTGTGGCACACGTGGAACATAAATATGGTTCGGAGGTTGCAGGTAAAAGGGGACAAAGTGTCTCTACCATGACCACAGATACCATTCCTACTGTGCTGGATATACCAAACGACGAGCTATGTTATGGTTTGGCTGCACAGACAGGGGATTGTGTTCAGGCTATTGATTGTAATCAATCGGAAAGCAGTGCCGAACAGACGGAATTTCCCAGCTCCGTTGATCATGAGGTAGACAGAGTTCCGGACGAATTAAGCTCAAGTATGGCTGTCAAGATGGAAGTGACGCAGACTCGTGACGATGCATTGAGGGACTTCAGGGCCGCATTGCACAAAGCGTTAGACGATATGAGTCATATTGAATCTGAATCTTCCGCCGACGGTTCATTTGATATCACACCCACGTCATCCGCCTTTTCCACTGCTTCCGGACAAGATGAGTGCTCTGAGTATTCATGTATTTGTGTGGCACACGTGGAACATAAATATGGTTCGGAGGTTGTAGGTAAAAGGGGACAAAGTGTCTCTACCATGACCACAGATACCATTCCTACTGTGCTGGATATACCAAACGACGAGCTATGTTATGGTTTGGCTGCACAGACAGGGAATTGTGTTCAGGCTATTGATTGTAATCAATCGGAGAGCAGTGCCGAACAGACGGAATTTCCCAGCTCCGTTGATCATGAGGTAGACAGAGTTCCGGACGAATTAAGCTCAAGTATGGCTGTCAAGATGGAAGTGATGCAGACTCGTGACGATGCATTGAGGGACTTCAGGGCCGCATTGCACAAAGCGTTAGACGATATGAGTCATATTGAATCTGAATCTTCCGCCGACGGTTCATTTGATATCACACCCACGTCATCCGCCTTTTCCACTGCTTCCGGACAAGATGAGTGCTCTGAGTATTCATGTATTTGTGTGGCACACGTGGAACATAAATATGGTTCGGAGGTTGTAGGTAAAAGGGGACAAAGTGTCTCTACCATGACCACCGATACCATTCCTACTGTGCTGGATATACCAAACGACGAGCTATGTTATGGTTTGGCTGCACAGACAGGGGATTGTGTTCAGGCTATTGATTGTAATCAATCGAGAGCAGTGCCGAACAGACGGAATTTCGCAGCTCCGTTGATCATGAGGTAGACAGAGTTCCGGACGAATTAAGCTCAAGTATGGCTGTCAAGATGGAAGTGACGCAGACTCGTGACGATGCATTGAGGGACTTCAGGGCCGCATTGCACAAAGCGTTAGACGATATGAGTCATATTGAATCTGAATCTTCCGCCGACGGTTCATTTGATATCACACCCACGTCATCCGCCTTTTCCACTGCTTCCGGACAAGATGAGTGCTCTGAGTATTCATGTATTTGTGTGGCACACGTGGAACATAAATATGGTTCGGAGGTTGCAGGTAAAAGGGGACAAAGTGTCTCTACCATGACCACAGATACCATTCCTACTGTGCTGGATATACCAAACGACGAGCTATGTTATGGTTTGGCTGCACAGACAGGGATTGTGTTCAGGCTATTGATTGTAATCAATCGGAAAGCAGTGCCGAACAGACGGAATTTCCCAGCTCCGTTGATCATGAGGTAGACAGAGTTCCGGACGAATTAAGCTCAAGTATGGCTGTCAAGATGGAAGTGACGCAGACTCGTGACGATGCATTGAGGGACTTCAGGGCCGCATTGCACAAAGCGTTAGACGATATGAGTCATATTGAATCTGAATCTTCCGCCGACGGTTCATTTGATATCACACCCACGTCATCCGCCTTTTCCACTGCTTCCGGACAAGATGAGTGCTCTGAGTATTCATGTATTTGTGTGGCACACGTGGAACATAAATATGGTTCGGAGGTTGTAGGTAAAAGGGGACAAAGTGTCTCTACCATGACCACAGATACCATTCCTACTGTGCTGGATATACCAAACGACGAGCTATGTTATGGTTTGGCTGCACAGACAGGGAATTGTGTTCAGGCTATTGATTGTAATCAATCGGAGAGCAGTGCCGAACAGACGGAATTTCCCAGCTCCGTTGATCATGAGGTAGACAGAGTTCCGGACGAATTAAGCTCAAGTATGGCTGTCAAGATGGAAGTGACGCAGACTCGTGACGATGCATTGAGGGACTTCAGGGCCGCATTGCACAAAGCGTTAGACGATATGAGTCATATTGAATCTGAATCTTCCGCCGACGGTTCATTTGATATCACACCCACGTCATCCGCCTTTTCCACTGCTTCCGGACAAGATGAGTGCTCTGAGTATTCATGTATTTGTGTGGCACACGTGGAACATAAATATGCTTCGGAGGTTGTAGGTAAAGGGGGACAAAGTGTCTCTACCATGACCACAGATACCATTCCTACTGTGCTGGATATACCAAACGACGAGCTATGTTATGGTTTGGCTGCACAGACAGGGGATTGTGTTCAGGCTATTGATTGTAATCAATCGGAAAGCAGTGCCGAACAGACGGAATTTCCCAGCTCCGTTGATCATGAGGTAGACAGAGTTCCGGACGAATTAAGCTCAAGTATGGCTGTCAAGATGGAAGTGACGCAGACTCGTGACGATGCATTGAGGGACTTCAGGGCCGCATTGCACAAAGCGTTAGACGATATGAGTCATATTGAATCTGAATCTTCCGCCGACGGTTCATTTGATATCACACCCACGTCATCCGCCTTTTCCACTGCTTCCGGACAAGATGAGTGCTCTGAGTATTCATGTATTTGTGTGGCACACGTGGAACATAAATATGGTTCGGAGGTTGTAGGTAAAAGGGGACAAAGTGTCTCTACCATGACCACAGATACCATTCCTACTGTGCTGGATATACCAAACGACGAGCTATGTTATGGTTTGGCTGCACAGACAGGGAATTGTGTTCAGGCTATTGATTGTAATAAATCGGAGAGCAGTGCCGAACAGACGGAATTTCCCAGCTCCGTTGATCATGAGGTAGACAGAGTTCCGGACGAATTAAGCTCAAGTATGGCTGTCAAGATGGAAGTGACGCAGACTCGTGACGATGCATTGAGGGACTTCAGGGCCGCATTGCACAAAGCGTTAGACGATATGAGTCATATTGAATCTGAATCTTCCGCCGACGGTTCATTTGATATCACACCCACGTCATCCGCCTTTTCCACTGCTTCCGGACAAGATGAGTGCTCTGAGTATTCATGTATTTGTGTGGCACACGTGGAACATAAATATGGTTCGGAGGTTGTAGGTAAAAGGGGACAAAGTGTCTCTACCATGACCACAGATACCATTCCTACTGTGCTGGATATACCAAACGACGAGCTATGTTATGGTTTGGCTGCACAGACAGGGAATTGTGTTCAGGCTATTGATTGTAATCAATCGGAGAGCAGTGCCGAACAGACGGAATTTCCCAGCTCCGTTGATCATGAGGTAGACAGAGTTCCGGACGAATTAAGCTCAAGTATGGCTGTCAAGATGGAAGTGACGCAGACTCGTGACGATGCATTGAGGGATTTCAGGGCCGCATTGCACAAAGCGTTAGACGATATGAGTCATATTGAATCTGAATCTTCCGCCGACGGTTCATTTGATATCACACCCACGTCATCCGCCTTTTCCACTGCTTCCGGACAAGATGAGTGCTCTGAGTATTCATGTATTTGTGTGGCACACGTGGAACATAAATATGCTTCGGAGGTTGTAGGTAAAAGGGGACAAAGTGTCTCTACCATGACCACAGATACCATTCCTACTGTGCTATATATACCAAACGACGAGCTATGTTATGGTTTGGCTGCACAGACAGGGAATTGTGTTCAGGCTATTGATTGTAATCAATCGGAGAGCAGTGCCGAACAGACGGAATTTCTCAGCTCCGTTGATCATGAGGTAGACAGAGTTCCGGACGAATTAAGCTCAAGTATGACTGTCAAGATGGAAGTGACGCAGACTCGTGACGATGCATTGAGGGACTTCAGGGCCGCATTGCACAAAGCGTTAGACGATATGAGTCATATTGAATCTGAATCTTCCGCCGACGGTTCATTTGATATCACACCCACGTCATCCGCCTTTTCCACTGCTTCCGGACAAGATGAGTGCTCTGAGTATTCATGTATTTGTGTGGCACACGTGGAACATAAATATGGTTCGGAGGTTGTAGGTAAAAGGGGACAAAGTGTCTCTACCATGACCACCGATACCATTCCTACTGTGCTGGATATACCAAACGACGAGCTATGTTATGGTTTGGCTGCACAGACAGGGGATTGTGTTCAGGCTATTGATTGTAATCAATCGGAGAGCAGTGCCGAACAGACGGAATTTCCCAGCTCCGTTGATCATGAGGTAGACAGAGTTCCGGACGAATTAAGCTCAAGTATGGCTGTCAAGATGGAAGTGACGCAGACTCGTGACGATGCATTGAGGGACTTCAGGGCCGCATTGCACAAAGCGTTAGACGATATGAGTCATATTGAATCTGAATCTTCCGCCGACGGTTCATTTGATATCACACCCACGTCATCCGCCTTTTCCACTGCTTCCGGACAAGATGAGTGCTCTGAGTATTCATGTATTTGTGTGGCACACGTGGAACAAAAATATGGTTCGGAGGTTGTAGGTAAAAGGGGACAAAGTGTCTCTAACATGACCACCGATACCATTCCTACTGTGCTGGATATACCAAACGACGAGCTATGTTATGGTTTGGCTGCACAGACAGTGGATTGTTGTCAGGCTATTGATTGTAATCAATCGGAGAGCAGTGCCGAACAGACGGAATTTCCCAGCTCCGTTGATCGAAACATTACACCTCTAGAAGAAACTGCGGAAACTATGACCCAAAATGCCTGCAAGATGCGTGAGCACTAGTGAATTTAAAATACACGTTCATCCTCCATTATACAGTCATCATTGACTTAGCTCAAATCAGACTTTGTTCAACGCTTAGGATCCGGCTTCTATGGCGCCTTCGTTTGGACTTGCCACAAAATACTCTTCTGGACTACAAATCAATGCAAAGTGGACTGCGAATAGAAACTGGTTCACTGTCACACATGACAAGATTAAACTTTTTGTTTAATTTCAACCTTGTTCTCACTTAAACTTCTCACAGTCTGCTGCACCCTTCTTGTACTCGCTTTAATGTCTCTTTTTTTCATAATTTACCCCATTTTTCTACCATATCGAATGCCGAAAGTTTCATATCTGTGATACAGTTGTCTGGCCATGCTCTGGACTTTATGTTTTATATTGATTCTTGCTGAACACTGATCTTTAACCCATCTCATCTTGCTGAGTGTGGACGTACATTTTTCTTAAAACTGCAGTTTTGGTTTTTCATATATCGCTTATGTATCTTCAGTTTGCATGATAATCAAACACAAAGGGTTTTGTTTTGCCCTCTTTCATCTTTGCCTCTCCTGGAGTTGTGGAGGAGGCTGGAAGATATACTTATTGTCAATATTTCGTATTCTTGCCTGTAACATGTTGATTAATAAAATATTGTTCTAAGTTTAAACAGAAGACAAAGAATAAGTATCGCATTTGGATATTTAAGTATTATGTTGGAGTTAGGCGAGACCAGGGCAAGTTGATACATCAGATGAAGATTGATACAGTAGCAATTTAGCAGTAATGCGCATGCGCACATCTGTCTCTGTGAGAAGGTGGAATCTTTCCATTTGAGTCTTCAGTCTTCACGTGTGTTTCCGATGTAGCTCTAATTGCGTGAAAGTCATTCAAGTAAATCTGTTTTTGTTAGTGTAAAGTAAATATTTTTGCTGTTATTTGAAGTTACCTAAAATACTTGGATGAAGCTATTGCCATTCGTTCGAACTGAAGTCTTATTTTCGCATTGAATGTTAGGAGAATTTCGTTGCTGTCGTTTGTTTATGTGTACTTTCTTTCAGAGTATCATGGTTTAAATGTCATGGCATCGTTTCGGGCAAATTGGTATTTTTAAATGGGGTAAGTTGATAGGATCTATCAACTTGCCCCAAGTAATTACAATGTGTTTTTTTTCTTTCGTTTATAGCAATATGGCTCATATCCTAAAGTAGGTAAATAGAAAAAAAAAATAGGAAAAGTAAATAACGTGTGACCTCGTCCATTCTTTCGGACAGCCCAGAGAAAAATAGATTGAAAATGAAACACGAGAAGGACATAGGAGACAGCGATCAAACGAAGAGAGAGAGAAAAAAAAAGTTGACGAAATCATTGAAACAATAAATGAAGTGGACAAAAAAGTCGTAGATTTATTGATGAAAAGACTAGACAATGGGAAAATCAGACTGAAAAAGATTCCAAGAACTAAAAAGGAGCTCCAAAAAGACGTTTGGAAGAAGAAGAAAGTGTAACAGATTAAATGAAGATATCTTGTGTTTCGCGTGTCATATTCAGGATCCAAACATGGGCAAGCTTGGATTCAATGCTTTTTGCCGCAGAACGGGGGTTTAGGGGGGATCCAATGCCGTCTAGAAAGTACAAGGCAATAATGATATTCGAGAAGTGAGTTCGTTCCGTTTGTGACGTCACTGATGTTAGACGGACTGATACCTCGGGCGTCTTGTTTGATGCAACCAAGGAGGTTAGAATAAGATATCTGGAGATGCCCTTGTTAATGGAGCAGTACCACTTTGCGTGAAGCCTATAACCGCGAGCGACGGGCGTCAAAGTGTGGGAAAGCTGATGGTTTTCAATGCTACTGCAATGCATTTTGTGTTGGCTGAATCGCCTTCTTTCGTCGCAAATGTTTCCAATTTCGCATCGTAGCTTGCTGCCAATGTGTGTGAAAATGATGAATTTATAAAATTCTTACTTATTATGAGGCTCTTTCCCATTTTTATTTTAAATTGAAGTACACGAACGTTAGTGCGAATTCTAAACAAAACATAACGTTAAAATTGAAAATTTCACTCGTGTAAGAAATATAATTAATTCCGGTTTGATATTAACACGGTTCCTTCAACCCAAAACTACGCAATTCCAAAATACACTCAGTTGAAATTACACAGGTATCATGTAAACAACGTCAAATTCCCACACATTGTGGCTTCACGGTTAACAGATTCGGGGCATCTCCAGAAGTATTATTCTAACCACCTTGGATGTAACACACGACAGCGTTGGAAATCAGTCGGAAGTCTTGGTTTCCGCGTGACGTCACTAAAAGAGGGAACTGATCTTTAATGTCAAGGCCTCGCATTTTCTAGACAACCTTGGTTCTTCTGTATTGCGGAAATGACGGCTCTACACACCTGTGCGTCATCTAACATGAATCAGATATATCAGATGTTGAGATTTTGTCAGAAGAATCAGACTTTGAGATTTAAGTTTAAAATTTGAAATAAACCGTTTTCGAGAAAAGCATTAACAACTCAGATTAATTTATTACGAATTGCTTCAATTTTTTCGCAATGTTAATAATGAAAACTGTTTTTTGAGGTCAATCAAGATTGTTTGCTTACGGATTTTTTACTATATCATCCTGCTCCATGGCAGTATCAAATTACTTCAGTATGGGGCATACTGAGGCATTTCGACTCGGCTAATTACACATGCTTTCATAGATTTCTGATTCTAATTCTCAGGGCATTTAAAAATGCCCTGAGAATTAGAATCAGAAATCTGGGGTCAGACACTCCTTCCTAAAATCCTTCAACCCAAAACTACGCAATTCCAAAAAATTTAAATTTTGGAATTGCGTAGTTTTGGGTTGAAGGATTTTAGGAAGGGAGTGTCTGACCCCAGGTCTTAAACAACCCTTAGAAATAGGTAGCTAGGAGATTTGGCCTAGAGTGCCCGATAAGAAAGTCACACGGAAACGAGGTAGAAGACGCCCTTATTTACTACCGGGGAGACAGTGCCCTGGGTCCGACGGTTTAACGTGCCCACCCGACGCACGGCTGGTATGTAGAGGTTCGAACGTTCGTACCTGCCCAGGATCGAACCTGAGGTTTCTCCGTGGCAGTCACGGACGTTGACCACTAGGCCACCCGCGGCCCTAAGAGGGAGAACTAAAGTATAATATTGGGATCTTTTGAAATTTTTGAAGTTTTTACCAAAAAGTATAAAAACTGAAAAACCCGCATATCAACTTGCTCGGTCTCTCCTAAGCATGTGTGTTTGAAATATGAATTTTAATTTAATAATAAAGTGTCTCAGATCGTAATGCTCTTACAAAATTTTTCTCAAATACACGTCAGCTCACGTTGATTGAATTCCTAAGTAATTATCAAATCAATTTGTGTGATAGAACAATTGTTAAAAACACCATTTCAGCATAAGAATTTCAATGCATAAAAGGTGAAAAAATTAGAAGAAAAAATCGAGATGTGATATACATCGTTTTAGGATAAAGATTACTGTGAACAAAGAGAAACCTGGAGAAAAAATTTAAACTGCATACAAACCGCTAAACACTGCAACACCTTAATATACGAGTATGTAAGTGTGCCGATGAGCCATTACATTATGACCACCCCCAGCCTAGAGAGATCAGCGCGCCTGGAGACAGAACGGTGGTGCAGGTGAAGTTCACAGAGCAGTATATATACAACCCGAGGACCGGCTTTCGGTTAGTAGAGTGTTCGGAGTCAGAATGGGAAAAGCTGCCGATTTATCGGAGTTTGATAAAGCACAAATTGTGATGACACGGCGCCTCGGAACTACGATCTCGGAAACGGCGTGACTTGTGGGTTGTTCACATGCCCCTGTAGTGAGTACGTATCAAAAGTGGTGCATGCATGGCCAAACGACGAACAGTCCTCCAGCCGTATGTCGTCCGAGGCTGACACCAGAGGAGAGCGGAGACTGTCGCGCATTGTTCACAGCGACCGCAAGGCCACAGTGCGACAAATCACCCGCATCTACAACAGTGGTGATCAGGGCAATGTGTTACAGCACACAGTTCATCGCAGTCTACTGCGCATGGGCCTGAGTAGCCAAAGACCCAAGCTGGTCCCCATGCTCACTGCACGCCATCGCCAACAACGCATGAAATGGGCCCAAGATCATCGAAATTGGACCGTGGATGATTGGAAGTAAGTGGCCTAGTCTGACGAATCAAGATTCCTGGTACATCACGTAGACGGCCGAGCGCGGATACGCCGATTATCAACAGAGGCTATGGCACCTGGATGCACTGTTGGGCGGAAACAGGCCGGCGGAGCCAGTGTATGCTGTGGGCGATGTTTTTGGGACACTTTAGGCCCCATTGCCCCAATGGCACAATCCCTGACAGCTGTCAGATATCTGAACATCGTTGCGGACCAAGTTTTCCCATTCATGGCAACTGTGTTCCCTGCTGGTGATGGCCATTACCAACAGGGTAATTTATTGGAGGCCACACCGCCAAAATCGTCAAGGAGTGGTTCGAGGAACATGCTTGTGACTTTCTGTGGCCTCCAAATTCACCTGACATGAACCCAATCGAACATTTGTGGTTCGACTTGGAAAAGCGTATTCGCGCTAAATCACCACCACCCCGAAATGTACGGGAACTGGACCTGCTTTTGACATTTGTAACGTGCCTGTTCCGCAGGACGCACACGATATAAAGGCAGATAGCAGCAGGAACGAACGTCTGCGTAGCTCAGTTGGTAGAGCGACTTGTTCCGGAATAAGTGGACTCGGGTTCGATCCCCAGCGTGAACCCAAAAATGACAGATAAATTTACTTCGTTATAATGGCGCCCGAACTTCTCGGATGACCCGGCGGTTCAAGAACTCGCAATAGGGTGATTTTCTTTCCACACCGCGAGATAGGAAAAATAAGAGAATCCCTTCTTCAGCGCTTCGAAAAATAAATGTATGATGTTGCATTCCACACACGAGATTGACTGGGAGTTCTCAAGTGCATGTTCTACGGCGGATGGCTGTCTGCAACGATTCATGGTCACGGCTGACACGTGGGCCATGCCCCGGCCGTCTTTCGGGGAGGGAGGGGGTAGATGTGACGTGCCTGCCCCGCAGGACGCACACGACATAAAGGCAGATAGCAGCAAGAAGGAACGTCTGCGTAGCTCAGTTGGTAGAGCGACTTGTTCCGGAATAAGTGAACTCGGGTTCGATCCCCGGCTTGGACCCAAAAATGACGGAGGAATTTACTTCGTTATATTCCTGGATACCTATCGCCACCTCATTGAATCGACGCCTCGCCGAGTGGCCGCTGTTTTGCGGCCACTCAGCTTATTAGGTAGGTGGTCATAATGTAATGGCTTATCGGTGTATATATGTGGCTTTACTGGCAGCAATATGACACGCCATACGGAACATGAATTTTAAGGGAAGCGTGCAGCACTCACTAGACCACATGTTAACAGTACGCACAGTGTCCGAGGAATTTAAACTTTTCCTGAAGTGAGTATCCGTTTTATCGGTGTAAGAAATCCAAAATACATTTTGCAAAGCTTTCGTTCATCGAAGGATGGCTTTTTTAAGGTTGATAGCGTAGTTCAAGGTTAATAGCGTAAAACAAGCTGAAATAATAGAACGTTACAATTTAAATACGAGTATGATTGCACGTAAGATATAGAGGGCCTTGCAAGGTGTGGGAGTGCCAGATGACTTTATCAAACAAATAATAACCAAGAAACTATACACCGATAAGCCATTGCATTAAGACCACCCCCAGCCTAGAGAAATGAGCGCGCCTCGAGACCGAAAGGTGGCGCTGGGCAGTTTATTATATACAACCCGAGGACCGGCGTTCGGTTAGTGTAGTGTTCGGAGTCAGAAACGGATAAGCTGCAGATTTATTGGAGTTTGATAACAGACAAATTGTGATGGCACGGCGCCTCGGAACTACGATCTCGGAAATGTTGTGGATTGTTGACGTGACCCTGTACTGAGTACGTATCAAAAGTGGTGCACACATGGCCAAACGACGAACCGTCATCCAGCCGTGGGTCGTCTGCAGCTCATTGATGCCAGAGGGGAGCGGAGACTGTCGCGCATTGTTCACAGCGATCGCAGGGCCACAGTGCAGCAAATCGCCCACAGCTACAACAGTGATGATCAGGCCAATGTGTCACAGTACAGAGTTCATCGCAGCCTTCTGCGAATGGGCCTGCGTAGCCGAAGACCCAGCCGGTTCCCCATGCTCACTGCACGTCATCGTCAACAACACATGAAATGGGCCCCAAGATCATCGTGATTGGAAGAAAATGGCTTGGTCTGACGAATTATTTAAGATTCCTGGTGCATCCCGTAAACGGCCGAGCGCGGATACGCCGATTACCAACGGGAACTATGGCACCTGGATACACTGTTGGGTGGAAACAGGCCGGCGGCGGCGGTGTTATGCTGTGGGCGATGTTTTCTTTGGACATTTTAGACCACATTACCCTAATAGCACAATCCCTGACCGCTGTCAGGTAGCTGAACATCGTTGCGGACCAAGTTCACCCATTCATGGCAACTGTGATCCCTGCTGGTGATGGCCATTACCAGAAGGATAATGCGCCATGCCACACTGCCAGAATCGTCCAGGAGTGGTTCGAGGAACATGCTGGTGCCTTTGTGTTAATGCCCTGGCCTCCAAAGTCACCTGACATGAACCCAATCAACATTTGTGGTTCGACTTGGAAAAGCGTGTTCGCGATAAATCACCACCACCCCGAAAAGTACAGGAAACGGAGGACCTGCTGCTGACATTATGGTACCAGATACCCCAGGATACCTATAGCCACCTCATCAAATCGATGCCTGTCCGATTGGTCGCTGTTTTGCGGGCTAAAAGGGGTCCTACAGCTTATTAGGTAGGTGGTAATAATGGCTCATCGGTGTACTGTATATAAGATAGTATGACTATAGTAGTATACCAGTAGATTTGGATCACTAGTAATAGTTATGATATCAGTTCAAGCTTAAAAGATCACTCTACACAGACCAGGAGGTCACTGTCCGAAAACATCACGGAGACACTGAGTGGTTCAAGATTGGCAGAGGCGTACGACAGGGTTGCATTCTGTCCTCTTTTCTTTTCAACCTGTACGCAGAAATTATCATGAGAAAGTTAGATCTGGATGAAAAAGAAATAGGTGTGAAGGTTTGTAAAACAACTGTCAATAATCTTCGTTATGCTGATGATACGACATTGCTTGCAGAAACGGAAGCCGGCTTCAAACACATCATAGTAAGATTCAAGCGAGAAACTGAACAGGTTGTTCTCCAACTCCACATCAAAAAGACTAAGATCATGACAACAGCCGGTAATGGAGTGGTCAAAATAGCCATCAATGACGAGAAAATTGAATGCATTGGGAACTTCTTCTTCTTGGGATCCAACTTACACCAAATATGAAAGAGTAGGGAATCAGTCTCACCATCAAATGCAGACTGGTTCATTTTGTTGTGTTTACCCATAGCAACATATGGATGTGAAAGTTGGACCTTAAAAAAGGCTGACCAGAAGAGGATGGATGCATCTGACTTTTGGTGCTGGAGAAGATTGTTAAGGATATCGTTGACAGCAAGCGTTACCAACAAAGAGGTTCTAGAGCGCATGAAACCAAAAATGTCACTTCAGGGAAAGATTATTATCAGACTACAGCTCATTTACTTTGGTGATGTAATGCGATCGGACTCATTAGAGAAAGATATGATGCTTGGAAAGGTGGAGGGAACAAGAAGACGAGGACGACAAAGAACATGTTGACTGGTCACAATCAAAATGTATGCTGGGCTGGACATGGAACAGTTGAGGGAGAGAGTCCAAGATTGGGAGGCGTGGAGGGCCGCAGCCTATAGAATCGCCAAGAGTCGGACCCGACTGAATGGATGACATCATCATCATCATGGTTGCACGAGACACACAAATAGTGCTAAAATACGCAGCGTGTTCTGAATCTGAAGCCACAAAATGTGTTAGTTTGGCAAAAATCATTTAGGCCCTGTATCCAAATTTTTGGCAACTCCAAAGAGACGCTGTCGTTGCAGGCCTCACGGATGGTGATAATTTCTAGAGTTCCGCGGAATGCTGTTGCTTTTGGGTTCGAATAGTTAAAGTGAAATGGGTTTAAGTTAAAAGTAGTTTTAAGTTAAAAGGGCAGTCAGACTAACAGCTCTTCCCGATGAACTAACGAAGGCTATCAAATTACCCCCAGGTCCTCAGATCTCACGCTGTTTGGGAGACTAAAGCATCACAATCCAGGCAGTACTTTAAGACCAATAGTATCTCGGACGTATGCGCCAATCCACAAGCTGGAGAAAGCACTTTCGAAATTTCTAGCAGATTTTTTTCCTAAATTGGACTATGTGCTTAATTCTACTAAGGATTTTATCAAGATAACCAGACAGCTAGGCGTCTTACCAAAATACATTATTGGAAGTTTTGACGTAGTTTCTCTTTACCCATTCGTACCTGTACCAGAGGCCATTGAAAATTTAAAGGAATCACGATTTTTAATTCTTTCATATATTCAAATGACTCTTTTTGCAGTGTATCCAAATTAACAGATTTAGTCACGGATTCGAGCTTCTTCAGTCTCCAAGGGAAAATTTATAAGGAAAGCAAAGCCACATCAATGGAGTCGTCGCTTTCTCATTCCTTGCCGAATCAGTGCTCCGCTCCATAGAGCAACATATCTCCGCAAACATTAACCCAAGACCTTCCACCTGGCTAAAATATGCAGACGACGAGTTCTTCATATGGCCTCAAGGAAAGACACTCTTTTGCCCTTCCTAGACAAAACCAATTCTGTATACTCTTCGATCCACTTCAATATGGAGACCGAAACAGACAGCTGTTAAAAATTGGTACTAAGAAATAAGCAAAATGTACCCAGTTTTGAGTACATTATGGGCGTATAATAGCTCCGAGTACTTGTGCCTCATTTTTGGAAAACACACGTACTCATTTTTGAGTACATACAGGGAATCAATTATGAGCATATCTGGTATTTCTAATTTGAAATATATGTACTCATTTTTGAGTACATACATTTCAAATATACACTGGCGTGCAAAAATTAAGGACGAGACGGTTTTTCGAATGTAACGTCGTGCAGAAGTGCTCCACATCGACTCAAATCATACCATATGATCCCCAAGATGTAAGAATATGGGACAAGTGAGAAAACCCGTCCAAACAAGGAATCCAAAGGGTGCAAAGGCACTTTATTGAAAAGGTAGCTTCGAGCACAACTGGACAGATGACAGAAACGTCCATGTGACAGGCGGCTGCCAAGAAAAATCCAGTCTTTAGTAGAGGCAAGGCTGAACTCGATCCTATCAGGCTGTAACATTAAGCAAAAACAGCGAGGACAGAAAAGATGAGTTAGGACGCAGCGCCATCTATTGACGTTGTTCGCATTAACAAACTGATTCCGTATCATTATTTACATTTCAGATTTTATTTATATTCACTTTCGCATTAACAGATGGATATTTGTATTCTGAATTCGTAGTACTTGGGCAAGAGAATTTTTCTGTAGGAACTGGTGTAATTCATGTGTAAATGTCATTCCTCCTTTATTCTTCAACGATCTAGGGCCGAGATTTTGGTAAATGTGTAGATTAGAGTCTTAAATTATTTCGTCGGAAAAATATTAGTACCTGGAAGAAGTGCGACGTACAGATTTTAGAGTATGGAAATTAATGGCAAACGGTGCAGAAATTTCGTATTTTAAATGTCTTTTAAAGATTTTTTCGTAACATTTACCTGCAAGTTCTATGCTGTGAAGAGACGCTGCCGTAGGCCTAACGTATCGAACGTACAGGTAAATGTTACGATAAAGATCTTTAAAAGGCATTTGAAACAGAAAATTTCTGCACCATTTGCCATTAATTTTCACAATCTGAAACCTGTATGTCGCACTTTTCCGAAGTACTAATATTTTTAAGACGAAATAATTTAAAACGCAAATCTACACATTTACCTACTATTTTACTTAATATAAGTTTATATAGCTGAGTTTTTTTTTTCTAAAATTGAATTAGGTACGTAATTATCAGAATGAAAATACTTATCACAAACAACAGTTGAAGGTAACTTGTCATTTGGAGTAAAATCCTGACGAGATATTTCTTTCAGCAACAGTTGCTTTTGGTTCTGATATGAGGGAAACTCGTGGAATGAAAATCCCACGTTTTTCTTCTTAGAAGATGTGCACATCGGCACACAGCAGTAAACCATTTTGAAAATGGGTTGGATTTTGTTGTGAAAACAACAGTTTGGTTTTAAAACTAGAAGGTTTTTTAAAAGAAACAAGAAAAAACGACGAACATGCACAATCCCGCAATTCAAACAACGTAGAAACTGAGGTGTTTATACCTTGGGACGCAGTGCCATCTAACGGCTGAAATCGTCCCTAACGCCCACTGCCCAATCACCAAAAGTCTATTGTCTTCAACGGTAATGCTACAGCCTGATATGATCCAGTTCAGACGTTGTAAATCCTGCGGTTGCAGGATTTACAACGTCTGTCCATGCTGAGGACGAGGTTGTCAAGGAGCTGTTCAGGCATCGTGGCCCATTCCTCGTGTAGAGCCAATCGCAGCTGCGGAATCGTTGCTGGTGGCTGGTGACGTGCTGCCAAGCGTCTCCCGAGAAGGTCCCACACGTGTTCGATTGGATTTAGGTCCGGGGACCTTGCGGGCCAATCCATGCGTTGAATATCTTCACTCTCCAACAGCTCTGCGACAGCCACTGTACGATGAGGTGTAGCGTTGTCGTCCATGAAGAGGAATTCAGGACCCACAGCACCTCTAAACAATCGCACGTGAGGCAGGAGAACCTCGGTACAATAGCGGACATCAGTGACTGAACCTCCTTGGAAGATACGGAGGTCAGTACGGCTACCAAGCATGATACCGCCCCAAACGAGAACTCCGCCACCTCCAAACCGGTCCCTTTCGATTATGTTGGAGGTGTGATTGCGTGTTCCCTGCTCTCTCCAGATGTGTATGCGTTCAGAATCACTCGTCAGACTAAATCGGCTCTCATCCGTAAAGAGAACTCGACCCTATTGCTGATGTGTCCAGTTCGTGTGTTCCTGGCACCACAGAAACAGCCGTCTCCGATGAGCAGGCGTTAATGGCACACACTGCACTGGTCGTCGTGCAAATAAACCACCTTTGTGCAGCCTCCTGGCCACGGTAAAACGCGATATCGGACGTCCAGTTGTCTGTTGCATGTGCCTTGCGATTTCTCCCGCTGTCTGCCGTCTGTCTCTTCTCGCCTGTAGGACAATATACCTGTCGTCCGCCGCCGTGGTTGCTCGTGGACGACCACTACTAAACTCTCGGACAGCTGTTCCTGTCGGTTGAAATGCTCTCCAAGCTCGTGAAACCATGGTGTGAGCGATCCCGAACTCCTCGGCCACACTAGTCACACTTGGACCTTCTTCCAACTTCCCAATGACGCGACCTCGGGTAAAATCTTCCAGATGTCGTCTACTGGATTGCCTGTTGGCCATATCACACGGTGGCAGCAACTCGACGTCGTTCAAACCGATGTACACCGTGCAATAGCTTTCACCGAATTGCTCAGCGTACACCGCCCGTGTGCTTTATACCCTTCCGACACCCCCCCACGTCATGCTGCATATATGCGCATGCCCTACCGTACCGGGCCCTAGTCTATCTTCTGAGTGGTCTTTCGGTCCGTTCTGCCTGCTCGTTCCGCTGTTATGCTAATTTCTCCTCTTCGTCCTTAATTTTTGCACACCAGTGTATGTACTAAAAAAATCCATATATTTCAAATATATGTGCTCTAACTCCATTCAGTTTCTGTGTCTGACAGGGCACGGAAACTGAAGGAAGTTAGAGCGAATCTGACGATTCTGACAAGATAGTTTTTAAGTGAGAGAGAGTACACTAGATGGCGCCACCGTACGATTTTGCACATAAAAGGCAGAGAGGAATTAGAGGAGCGAGGGGGGGGGGGGGCTTAGGAACGAACACCTTTCTATGTAACCGGGGGATTCCTAACCGGGGGCCGTCACTTAACGTGCTCGTCCGATACACATTCAGCGATTGCAAGAAATTCACACCACCACGGAGTTAGGTTTGAACCTGGGGTCCCTCCATCAGTAGTCTGAATCTCTCTAACCACTAACCCATCCGCGGCTCGATTTCAACTTTGGAATACGTGTACTCCATACATACTCATTTATTCATGGAATCAACTGGAAGTATATTATTCGATGGCACATCTGGGATAACAGATATACTCATTGTCACATGCTGGGCAAATGGACTGCACAATTTTATGACAAATATAGCGATGAAGCGACAATATATTATTTATGAGACTGACACATATATAGTTAATGTAAAAACGTACACAAAGATACTTTATGCATAATTAAATTACTTGTGATCAGTGACTTTGTTGTACTAATTATTTATGTGTGTCACTTTACACATTTATTAAACAATTTCTCTTGGAATCTATAATATCTAAAATAGAGTAATACAAGATTATATTTATATTTATTGAGGTAGTTATTTGTAAGTACGTATGGTTACTTATATTTGAGCATGTCATGTACTCGTTTACGATACGATTGTACTTAAAAAAAATAACGAGTAGGTTCAGGTTCTCATTTTTAAGTGGATTTTTTTAACAGTGTATCCAGATATACATTTCACTAAATAACCGGACAACCAACTCTGTTCTCAAGTCTATTATAAAACCACGTCTGTCCCTAATCCCATGCTTTGCAGCTCATTCTATCCAGCTGAACATAAGTAAGCGTTTTTCAGGTCACGGATTCGAAGAGCTTTTCCTGGAAGCTCAGATGTCTTCGCCAGGCAATCCGAACTAAATAAAATAATAAATCTATCCACGAAAGCAGGGTACTCATACAAACATACACTATATTGACAAAAGTCACCCGACACCCCTTCAAAATCAAATGAACGGATCCGCTGCGTTGGTAAGATGCGCGATACAGCTGCAAATGGTATAAACACAAGCCCGCAGCTGACCGCGATCATATCGCGGTGTGAGGTTGAGTGAAAACGCCGCGACGGGAGAGAACTGACTTTAAGAAAGGAAAGATTGTTGGGTGTTATATCAGTGGGTTGCCCATAAGAGAAACAGAGAGGCGTTTAAACATACCCAAGTCAACTGTTTTGGGTGTACTGAATAAGTGAAAGACACATGGCTTGCCTGAAGCAGCAAAACGTACCGGCAGACCAAAGAAAATCAGTGATAAAGGACGTCGATGTCTCAGAAGAGTCGTTACAGCTAATCGACAGAGTACTACTGTACAAGACCTCAGTGTCCAGGTGAGTGAAAATGCTGGAACCTTGGTATGTACATGTACCATTCGCAGAGAACTTCATTCCATGGGTTACCGTGGTCGTGCGGCTGCTCATAAGCCTTTCATCTCTACTCGGAATGCTACTCGTCGTTTAGCATGATGTAAAGAACATTTATCGTGGACCGTAGATCAATGGAAATGGGTCCTATGAACTGATGAATCTAGATACAGGATCCATCAGTCTGATGGCCGTGTGTGGGTATGGAGGCAGCCAGGGGAGCACTATTTACCACAGTGTACTGTTCCCACGGTCAAGTTTGGAGCTGGCAGTTTACTCGTGTGGGGGTGTTTTTCGTGGTATGGTCCCGACCCATTGGTTATCGTGGACAAACCTGTTAACCTGCACATCTACCTCGATATTCTGGACAATTATGCCTTACCAACTCTGTGGCAATACTATGGAACCGAGCCTTGTTGGTACCAGCAAGATAATGCACCGAGCCATAAACCAAGAACTGTTACTGCGTGGTTTGACCATAATTCCGTATCGTGTGTGGACTGGCCAGCACAGAGCCCTGATCTTAATCCCATAGAGCACCTATGGGATGAATTAGAGCGCCGCATAAGAAGTTTGGAACCAAGGCCTGCTACTAAGCAACAGTTAGCGGCAGCATTATGTACTGAATGGAAGCGCATACCTATCGCTGTGTTCCAAAACCTTGTCGAAAGCATGTCTCGATGGGTCAGTGCATGCATTAAGGCCAAAGGTGGACCGACACAGTACTAATGTGTGTTAATAAATGCTATGTTGTGGTTCTCTTCTAGGTGTCCGGCGACTTGTCAATATAGTGTATACTCAAGATCATCAGAAAGACCAAGGACACGCTACGTGGAATATGCATTAATTCGTCGACTCAACTATAGTACTTGGGATCAATACCATATATTCCAGGCGTTTCTTCCGTCCTGAAAAACACCCTAAGAAATATGGGACTCGATAAGGACTCCAACATCCTTATACAGCATACTTTTTTTTTTTTTTTTTTTTGATTGGAGGTTTAACGACCACCGTGAGCAACTCAATGGGCTATAAGCAGTCGCCCGTCCCTAATTTAGGGTCACTGGTTCCAGGGAAGGGAGAGAGCCAGTGCCGTAAGACAAACACAACATCCATGCCTCACCGGGATTCGAACCCGGACCCCGTTCGGACGAATGATCAGAGGCCATCGCTTAGACCACTGCGCCACCGGGGCGGCCAGCATACTTTCAAAATGTTCTGATGGGCCACTGATCACCAATGAAAGTGGTGTTTATGCCATACCGCTATCATACCCTGATGTACGCAAAGATGTTACATCGGAATGACTAAACGCTCTTTCGGAACCAGAATCAGAAAACACAAAAGAAATGCAAAGGAAGAAAGATCATCTACAGCTCTATCTAGAGAAGTGTGTTTAAAGTCCGCAGTTCCTATATGGGAAGATATTAAAAAAGCTAGCCCCCTACGCAAACCCAAAAGTAATAGAATTCCGAGAAACTCTGGGAATTAACACCAACCGTGAGGCCTGCAATGTCAGCGTCTGCCGAAGTTGCCAAAAATTTGGATCCAGTGCTTAAATGATTTTTCTCTTCCAAATCATCACGTGCCAAACTGTTTCGTGACTTTAAATTCAGAACATGCTGCGCATTTAATCATTCTTTATGTATCTCGTGCAACCATACTGACATTTAAACTGTACGAGGGTGATGACAAAAGTTCTGCACACGTTAATCTAAAACGGAAGCGGATGATGCAATCGGGAAAATGATTGCGTTATCTCAATACGAGGGACAGGTCTGCAATGAAATCCTTGAAAAAAACGTGCTGGTTTTGCTGCGAAGAAATCATCAAGGACATTCTGGAGATCAACATCATTGTTGAACGTTCTGCCACGGAGTGCATTCGACAGAGATCGGAACAGGTGATAATCTGAAGGGGCGAAATCTGTGGAACAGGCTGGATGTGAAAGGATCTCCCATTTCATGTCCTGAATGGCCATTTTGGTCATGTTTGCACTATGAGGGCGTGCGCTATCATGTTGGAGAAGGACGCCATGGCGCCGATATGGCCGTTTCTGGTGAATTTCTCCCTCCACACGGCGGAGTTGCTCACAATAGAGTGCAGCGTTGATGGTCCGGTTTGTCGGCAGCATTTCCCAGTGAATAATGTTTTCCATGTCAAACCAGACACACATGATCGTCGCAGGATGAAGGTTATATTTTGAACGTGGTGTGGGCATCTTATTTGGGCTTAACCATTCCTTCTGATGCCTGAAATTCACGTTCAGGCACCAATTTTCATCTCCAGTAACAATACGTGTCAGAAAGAGTTTGTGTTGCTGAGAACATTCGCGATAACGGGCGAGCAAGGAACCACATATGGCAACACGCTGATTCTTGTTGTCCTCGGTGAGAGTGTGAGGCACCCAAGACCCCAATTTCTGGACCTTTCCCATACGTTCCAGGTGTCGCACCACTGTGGCCTGATCACAGTCCATCTCAGTGGCCAATTCACGTGTGGTTTGACGCGGATCCAAGTGGATGAAATTGTTCAAACGAATCCTCATCAAAGTGAGACGGACGATCTGAGCGTGGAGAGTCGGTGAGGTCAAAATTGCCACCTCGGAACCGCTCAAACCATTTACGGGCTGTCCTCGGAGCAATAACATCCTCCCCATACACAGCACAAATTGGTCGAGTAGCCTCGGCGGCTGTGGATCCTTTGTTAAACTTGTAGAGGAGTAGATGTCGGAAATGTTCATTCCTCTCGACTTGACACTCCATACTTCCGGACCTGAAAACCAAACAATCATTAGCTACAATCACACAACGCAATATGATTTAGATACACGATACTACTGGCTACATTTTGATATACAACTGGCCATCTGCACCGTCACTACTGACCTGGGAAACAATCGTAAAATAAAACGGCATGAACTCATGCATCAACCCAATATTTTGTATCCTAGAATCTAAAAATTTTTTTCTTGTGTTTACAGAAATTAATTCAAGGTACATCCTACACTGTGGCGCCCCCGGTGGCTCAGTGGTCTAAGCGATGGCTTCTGATCATTCGTCCGAGATGGGCCCGGGTTTAAATCTCGTGAGGCATGGACATTGCGTTTGTCTTACGGCACTGACTCTCTCCTTTCCCTGGAACCAGTGACCCTAAATTAGGGACGGCGAACTGCTTATAGCCCACTGAGTTGCTCATGGTGACCGTAAACCCTCAATAAAAAAAAACAAAACAAAAAAAAAAAACCCCATCCTACACAGCTCTTTTTTTCAGCTGTGTAATAGGGATGAAAGGTGTATCTGATCGACAGAAAAACGCCAACAAAGGTAGGGTTTGTATATTCTTTATATATTTAGTGCTATGTTGGATGTAAGAGGATGTGCTTCAAATCTGATTTTTTTTAATTTACATGTAAAAGTGAGAAACATTAAGCTATGAAAATTCATCTTCAAGATTTAACAGCTTTTATTATTTTTTTCTTGAATGACACTGTTCAATAAAAAGTCCATTTAACTAGTTATGTTGAAGTTTTACCGGATCAGGTATTATATTATAGAGTTATGAGGCGGAAATAAACAAAAAAAATATTTTAATGTATTTTATTTCTCAAAATATTTATAAAAATAAAATATGTAAAATTTTTTAATTCACAAACTATATGAGTGATTCTTTTCACCATGACGAAACCCAATTTCAGAAAGGACAATGGCTGAATTTATTACAATATTAAAATACATCAATAATAATTTCCTTTCAGTTGCACTTTGGTAAAGGAAAAGGAAACTTATTATTAAAAGAATGAGTTGCACTTTGGTAAAAAAGGAAACAGGACATTTTTGAAGGCTGTTGTTAAAAATGTCTATTAATGGGCTGTTGGTAGTAATGTCGTCGTAATGTTTATTATGCTTATTAATATTCATTCACAGATATTCGGCCGTCCTACTACCCTGGAGAGACAGAGCGGAGGATAATTGGAAATTTGTTGGTATATACGGTTGAGCACATGTCGTACATTAGTAATGTGTTATCTAGCCTGTGCTCCAGACATAAATTACGTATTGGCATTAGTACTAGAAAGTTGTCAACATGTGTTAGAAAAGATCGTAATAAAGCTAACATGTTGCAAAAATGAGGTGTTTACAATATCCCTATGTTGGACCCATGCTCAGGCGAGATTATCAGCAACTACATAGGATCTACTAGACGGCAGATAGGTTTGCGCTTGCAGGAGCACAAATATAGCCTAAAAGCTAACTTAAATAACACAGTCATAGCAAGGAATGTTAATTCCGGAATTATGTACCCAGACTGGCAGAACACTAAATTATTAGCAACCCCGCCTCTGCCCACTCAATACTGTGTGTGACTCAATACTGTTCACTGGTGACTAGTGTTGCAATGATTACAGCCCTTATGAATTGTCTGGAACTTGGCAGCCCCTCGTTAAAACGTTCCGTAACAAACTATTTTCTTAAGTGGCATAATGTGTTTAATTTGGAATAACTTGTTCTTAAAGCTTACTTTCTTCGTCATGATTTGTATAAGTTGTCTACAAAATCCTGTTTGTCACGTGTTCCTGGAATAACGTACCCATGATGCACATGGACAGTGTATATAAGATGTTATGTTGGCGTATCTGAAACATCTGAGGATGAGGTGATAGTCACCTTGAAAGTACTAATGGTTTATAATTTGTACATATCATTCATCTTTTAATAAATCGTGCTCAGACGCTATTGTTTGAAATTAGTTGATTATTTTGCACGAAGTTTTCGTTTCATGTAGTAATACATATATTACTTGCTTTGCATCCAACTGATTCACAATGTTCATCCACTGAAAAAAGTTAAAATGGTAATTTCATAGCTGTACGTTGAAACACATGGAAATGACAAATAGAATTTCCTCAAATAAGTAGAACACCTTATTACCGGCAAATTAATGTCTTAATCTGCCAATAATAACTATGTAACCTGTCCCAGCATAAGAACGTATAGGATGCAACCAACCAATCACTGTTGCTTTGTAATAATGGAAACAGTGGCTTTGTAATAATGGAAATCCATTAGTTTTCAATTACTCAAAATTTTAACTTCCATATTATTAACTAGGCTTTACAGGTGTTTTAATAAAAATCAAATTCTTTGGAAACTACGAGTATTTTTCGTAAAATCAAAATTATTTCACTTTATTGCGTGAAACACAAATGTGTACGTTATAATTAAAATGATTGCCCTGGTCACCGATACAAATTACTACAGAAAATACTTACGTCAAAGTTAATCATATCATGCAAAATGTATTATTTAAAAGAACTAAACCTGCTTTTTGAAA
This sequence comes from Macrothele yani, assembly GCA_039090855.1. Taxonomy (NCBI): domain Eukaryota; kingdom Metazoa; phylum Arthropoda; class Arachnida; order Araneae; family Macrothelidae; genus Macrothele; species Macrothele yani. The sequence continues at coordinate 127,528,974 of CM076996.1, forward strand.
TGCCTCACGATTGCACACACAAAACATGCAACTGTCGTGTGACAATGTCGAATGACTTTTCCGATTTATACGAAACCCGTCGAAATCGACGGAAAGTTTTTTTTTTTTTTTTTAGAAAATAATAAACTGATATGAAACAACAAATTCATTCAACCACTTCAGTAACGACAATAGTCCAGGTTCGTGATTTTTTTTTTTTTTGTGACTGAAGATTTAAAGACCACCGTGAGCAACTAAATGGGCTATAAGCAGTCGCCCGTCCATAATTTAGAGTCAGTGGTCCAGGGAAGGGAGAGAGCCCGTGCCGTAAGGCAAACACAACATCCATGCCTCACCAGGATTCGAACCCGGTAGGCGAAACCTGTCGGAATCGACGATAAGTTTTTTTTTTTTTTTTGAAAAGAATAAACTCATATGAAACGTTTATTTACATCTTTACATAATGGGAAACGTCTTACCTACGTGAATAAACTGGATCGAAGGAATGTTAAATTGTATATATACATCACACAGTCCAACGGCATAACGCAATCAGGTCTTCGAGTGTTCGCTGTTCCGATAAGAACTTTCAAATTCCCGCTAGCGTTGTTTTGCACAACGGTTCGTTGAGAAGAGAGAATTCGGACTTTGGACTATGTGAATTCCTCCATACTTTCGCCTTCAACAGCGCGTGAGCCAACCACACGCTTCTCCCATTGACTTTACATGAGAACTTTGCCGCCCCACAACGCCCGAATCGTTGCACCAATCTCAATTTTTTCTTCGACTGACACATCTACATGGTAAGATATTTATTTTGATACCTCAACCATATGTTTACGTTCAGCCGTTCTCTCACAACTGGTCTTACAGTAAAAAACCTTATAGAATTAATATATAGATGTCACAACATAAGTAAGCAAATAACTAAGTAACGATTAAGAACTGTAGCACAAAAAACGTAAAACTACTTAAATTATTTACTCGGGAATATATAAAAAAAAAACACTTAACATAATGCTACGATGTTTTGCACATAGTAAAAGAATCTTTTGACTCTGTTATAAAAAAAAAAAAAATGACACAAGCCTCTGATTTTTCGCTCCTTTGAAGAACACCTTTCAGTTCATTATATTCGGGGATGCATAGTTATGTGCAAACCACTGTAATACATAACACGCCTTATCCTCATTGGTATAAAAATTCCGCTCATTGAGCTGATATTTTTTTCACATTCTCTTGTTAGTATACCTGCATTGAAACTATTGCAAGGGCTATGAACTTGAGGCCCCTTTTAACAAACAGCAAGGGCAATTACAAGGGGCATCAAGTTCTTTTGAATAGTTGCTTTCCTGTCATCCAGTTATGAATAAAAGCAACGAAAAGGATTTCTAAAGATTTACTGAGAAAAAAATGCTTTTCTTCTTAAAAGTTCCTTCAAAGCTGCCTTAATTTTTACTATTTCTTTAACCAATTTCATACAAAGTTTCCGCAAAAAATTTCGCTCTGCGGGGGCTATCAGTACGCGCCTGAATGGAAGGAAGCGTGGCCTAACACGTTTTGCGGAGGGGTCCTTGAAAGCCTCTTACCTAGGGGTCCTAAAGTCTAAGTCGGTCCCTGGACTTGAGGGCCCTTTCCACGGCCATGGCAAAAGTTCCAATGCATATACTACATTAATAACAGAATGTGGGCAAAAAATATCAGTTCAGTGAGTGGAATTTTCATAACACTGAGGATAAAGTGTTTATGTATTACAGATATTTGCACATAACTACGCTTCCTTCAGAATATATTTAACTACAAGGAGTTCTTCGCTGGAACGAAGAAGCAGAGCCATCCTTTTTTATGAGAGAGTCAAGAAATTATGTTAAATGTTTTTTTTATATTCAAGAGTAAGTAATTTAAGTAGTTTACGTGTTTTGTGCCACAATTCTTAATTTCTACTTATTTATTTGCTTACTTGTTCTGTATTTTCCTATAAACCGGAAGAGGCTGGCCTTTTATATACTTCCCTAAGAGAATAAAATTTGCATAATATGATTAGCTTTGGCGTAAGTGTTTTGGAGTACTTTCTATAGGTATGAAAGTATAGCAAAGATTTTAATTAAGAAGTGCACATTCATTTTTCATGCAACAAAGTTATACTTTTGGTTTTACGCAAAATACTTGTAGGTTCTAAAGAATTTGATTTATTAAAACGCCCGTTAAGCCTAACAAATATTATGGAAGTAAAAATGTTCAGTAATTGAAAGGTAATTAATTTTCTGGGGGGGGTCCGGTACGCTATGGTTTGGACACACATACAGAAAGCAAGTGCGCAACTTGTGTGCTTCCTGAAGGGGGAGGGAAATAGCCGGCGGAAAGGGGGCGCCATTCCGCTGTTCTCCAACATTCAATGGAAACTTTAATTATTACTTCCTACTGCGAATTTCCTCTTTTTCTACTGGAAATTCCCAAAGTTTTCCCTATTTTTGCTGCATGGAATAGTTCGATAAACAAAATTTGCAATGAGAATCTGTGTTCTCCCGAATTACTCTGTAGTACCGTCCAAGAGCAGTTCGATTTCCAGGGGAGGGCGAATGCTCCCTCTTGCCTCCTCCCCAATGGGCCCCCATGTATACGCCACTGTTATTTATGGAAGAAGCATGGAGAGGTGCATGCTTGGTGTAACCAGGAGAGATAAGAAGAGGAACTCGTGGATCCGAAAAATGACAAGAGTGGAAGACATCATGATCAGAGTTAAATCCCTGAAATGGCAATGGGCTGGACATACTGCCAGAAGGACAGATCATCGATGGACAGCCGAAATTTTAGATTGGATTCCAAGGGACAGGAAAAGACCCAGAAGAAGACCACATGGGAGATGGGTGGATGAAATTCGAAAGTATGCAGGGGTGACATGGAGGAGACTGGCACAAGACAGACCGTTGTGGAGGAAACTTGGGGAGACCTTCGTCCAGCAGTGGATTGATAATGGTTGACAATGATGATGATGATGATGATGATGATTTAAGGCGAAAGACTAAAACGAAAGATTCCGGTTTTTACTTTCATAAAAGATCAAGAGATGGCAGCACAATAATGTACAAAATCGAAATTAAATGATCTGCACAGAAGCATGTTTACTTATTACTATATTCTTATAAATATTAAATTTCTTCAACGTCTTATTATAGTGAGGGATCCACATTTTTTAAAAATGGGAGGCGCAGAATTTTTTTGCGAATTTATTTGGAAAAAGAGAGAAAAACGGATTTATATGTATACATAATTATTTCCAGTATTTTTTAAAGTGTAGTTACATGTTTTTGAAGCTCCTGAGTTTTTAACAATAGTGAAAGCTGGCGGGAACGATGGGAAACGGCGTTCCCTTAAGAAACTGGTAAGGAAGAATGGCGTACCCCTAAATAGCGGTAAACTAAAGTATACACAATATTTGAATAAAAAGAAGCGTGCTGCAGAACTATACCGAGGAAATTTTAGCTTTTTTTCATCCATTTTGTTCGAGGGCATCTTCTTTGTCATGTACGTAGTGGACTTGTACTACGAAATACCTGCTTTGCTTTTCGCCCTTCACCCATTCTTTCAATATACCCCAAACAATTTCATTCTACGCCATAAACTGTCGCAGTATGAGTACCTTCGCGATCCTTCGCTCTATGAAGGCACCATATGCTTAAATTTTTCCATTTGTTTTAAGTGCTTCATCCTCTTCTTCTTAAGCTCTGTCTACATTAAAGTATTTATTTTTCCACAATTGATTTTTTCCCCATTTTTTTCTTTGATTGAAGGTTGGAAGCAGTCGCCCATCCCAAATTTAGGGCCACTTGTTCCAGGGAAGGGAGAGAGAGCCAGTGCTTTAAGACAAACACAACATCCATGCCTCAACGGGATTCGAACCCGGACCCTTTCTCGCACGAATGATCATAAGTCATCGCTTAGACCATTGCGCCAACTGGGTGGCTCTGTTTTTTTGACATTCACATACGAAATATGGAAGTAGACTATGTTACCGGCCAAACCCGATTTTAGGACAAACTACACTGGTGTTCAAAATTAAGAGAATTTGCACATTTTGTCGATTTTCACAAAAAGTACGGAACTAAAGGTATAAATTATGCCGCCGTATAAGAATGCAAATTTGCAATGTTGAATACGTAAGCGTACACGTGCGTGTGGGCGGAGCTGTGACAGCGGAGGGCATGAAAAGCACACGTCGCTTTTTCCGCGATTAGTTCGCTCGTACTCCTGGGCGACATTCGTTGTGTTTCTTGCAGGAGTTGGTTCAATTTCACAAGCAATCAGATAAAATGAGTTGCCACGAACGTATTAATGACGGAATGAGGTGGAGAGTCGTCGGTAGATTAGAGGCAGGGAGATCGCAAGTGCAGGTTGCTACAGAGCTCATTGTAGCGCCCAGTGTTGTCTGCAATTTGTGGAAACAGTTTAAGGACACCGGATCTACATCGAGAAGGCCTGGGCAAGGTCGTTCAAGAGCCACGACGGCCAATGAAGATCGTTATTTGTCACTTTCAGCGAGGCGCCACAGGACTGCTACAGCTGCACAGCTATCTCGTGAGCTGCATGCCGCCACTGGAACCCGCGTTTCAAGGGTTACTGCTTCCCGAAAGCTTCATGATAGATGGCTTTTTGCCAGAAGACCCGCTGTTTGCGTTCCGCTGACTTCAGCACACAAGAGAGCGCGTTTAGCATGGTACAGACAACATCAGCCTTGGACCAGACTTCAGTGGGGTAACCGATTATCTTGAAAGTGAGGATATTCTCTTCACAGACGAGTCGCGATTCAGCCTGGACACTGATTCTCGACGTACCTTCATCTGTAGAGAACCTGGGACCCAATACCTTTCCTCCAACATCCGAGAAAGGGACCGCTATGGCAGCGGAGGTGTCATGGTCTAGGCAGGCATCATGTTGGACGGCCGCACACCTCTCTATGTGTTTGACAGAGGCTCCCTGACTGCTGAGAGGTATAAGGATGTTATCTTACAGCCTTAAGTTCGACTTTTCAGGGGCGCAGTTGGCCCTCGGTTCCCTTTTATGGACGACAACGCTCGTCAAAATAGGGCTCACCTGGTCGACGATTATCTTGAAAGTGAGGATATTAGCCGGATGGATTGGCCAGTCAAATCGCCAGACCTAAACCCTATCGAACATGTCTGGGACGTCCTTGGGAGGGAAATTGCAGCTCGCCATCCCCTCCGAGAAACATCCAGGTGCCGAGAACTGCGTTGCTGCAGGAGTAGGACCGACTGCCACATGGACTCATCAACTGCCTCGTTTCCAGTATGACGTCGCGCTGTGAGAGCTGTATGACTGTGAGAGGTGACCATACCCCATATTAGAGTCATTTTATGTTTGGTCTTGCAACGTGGATTTTAGACATTCCTGCGCTGATGAGCCTTACTGACGATCATGAGTGCGTACCATGGCTGTTGTATGATATAATTTTTTTCTTATATAACTGTGCATCCATACCAAATTTCATTAAAATGTGTCCATTAGTTTTCCAGAAATTCGACAAAATGTGCAAATTCTCTTAATTTTGAACACCAGTGTAGTTCATCCGAAGAACGATAGGACAAACTAGTTCATTCTGGGACAAACTAGTTTATCCGAAGCGCGATAGGAGAAAACAGATTATACTTAAATAAAGATGGCGCTTCCAGGACGAACTGGTTTGGCCGAGTCCGAACTAAATTATACTCAAATAAAGGCAGAACTTCCAAGACAAAATGGTTTGGCCTAGTCTTAACTAGTTCGACCTGCATTTCCACTTTAATCTACTGGATATGGAGACGAATCGAGGGGAAATTAAATAAATTATCACTTATTATGTACTTACGACGTTTTTTTACTTAGTATTCATATTTTTTTTTTAAATAGACACATGTTCGATGAACAGGTTTTGGTGCAATTGCACCTAACGAAACCTTGCCCAGCCCCGACTGAATGTTTGGTTGCTGCAGTTTTCAACGAAATCTCATTCTCCTGATTAACTTCCTCCTAGTGTAAGAAATTCAGTGCGCAGATGTCAAACTCCGTTCTGAAAAATAAATATACAAAAATCATGTGACTTTGAAAGACTTAATGTTTAATGTGAGCACTAGTTCCTGCGTATACCGCTCCATCTCCGCGTCACAGCATAGCAACAGCGTTCAGCCAATGAGTGACTGGAAACATCCCCCATCGCAGCAGGTGTAATACCAAGCTTTATCAGTGCCCGGGTCACCGATGTCTATGTAAAAATAAATCAATACTAAGTAAATAATCGTGCTGAGTATATAATAAGCGATAACGTGTAATAAGAAGTAAATAACCTGTTCATCGAATAGGTGTCTATGTAAAAAAAAATCAATACTAAGTAAATAAACGTCGTAAGTACATAATAAGTGATAATATTTCCCCTCGATTCGTCTCTATCTGCTATAGATTAAACTGCAAATTCAGGTCCTTCCCCCAATATTTTGCCACATGGGGAACCGAGGGACAGGCTACATTGACGTGGGAAGTTTTTTTTTTTTTTACAAATGAATTAAAACGTTGAGAATATTTTTTACAAATCAATTAAAAACTTGAGAATTTCGTATTACTGTACTAAATACACTAATACGGCTCTCCGAGGGACAGGCTACATTGACGTGGGAAGTTTTTTTTTTTTTTTACAAATGAATTAAAACGTTGAGAATATTTTTTACAAATCAATTAAGAACTTGAGAATTTCGTATTACTGTACTAAATACACTAATACGGCTCTCCGTCCCTGTGGCGCAGTGGTCTAAGCACTGGCTTCTGACCATTAGTGCGGGAAGAGTCCGGGTTCGGATCCCGGTGAGGCATGGGTGTTGTGTTTGTCTTACGGCGCTGGCTCTCTCCCTTCCCTGGAGTCAGTGGCACTAAATTAGGGACTGGCGACTGCTTATAGCCCATTGAGTTGCTCACGGTGGTCGTTAAACCTAGAATAAAAAAAAAAAAAAAAAAGAAAAAAATACGGCTTAACCACGTAGAGTTGTGCTATGTCCACCAGAGCACAGTCGATACTGTTGAGCTGGACAAAGTGGCGAAGATTTTCATAACAAACAGGGACGGGAGGAGGAGCGTTTTTGGATCAGTTTGTGATTAAATGGAAACTATAGACTTATTATGTTCCTGCTTCTAAATCAAGGTTGTGTAGAACAAGATTTTATTCTACAAACTAGGCGTACATATGGAATATCATTAAAGTATAGATGAAAAAATTTACTTTAACTGAATAAATACATTGCTGACACACACACCTTTGAAAGAGTTCAATTTAATGATTTTACCCCTAATTACTCGTACGGTTCCACTCCGTTTCCCCGAATATCGTTTCCCCTAATGCATAATCTTGCCCTAAGGTTATTTTGCCTTCCCTCTGCCGGCTTACTCGTTTTCCATCAATCCTTTCTTTTTTTTTTTTTTTTTTTTGATTGGAGGTTTAACGACCACCGTGAGCAACTGAATGGGATATAAGCAGTCGCCCGTCCCTAATTTAGGGTCACTGGTTCCAGGGAAGGGAGAGAGCCAGTGCCTTAAGACAAACACAACATCCATGCCTGACCGGGATTCGAACCCGGACCCCTTACGGACGAAAGATCAGAGGCCAACGCCTTAGACCACTGCGCCACCGGGGCGGCAATCCTTTCTTTAAGGGTGGGGTGAGAAAAGGTCATTTGTAGACAACACGACACGGTACTGCAACTTCGGTCAGTTTCAAACAAGAAACGCCGTACAATACTATTCCGGGCAAGGATTTCATACGTTTTAGCGTTGGTTTGGTTTATAAGAATTTCAGTTTTCTTGGTTAGTAGTAAAAAAAAAAAAAAAAAAAAAAAAAAAAAAAGGTTAATTTTGTATGTTAAAAATGGATATTTGTACAAATTCATCAACCAATTAAAAACCCAGCATGCCAATTTTAAAAATCAGATAACTTTGCTTGACGTTGGAAACCGGCCTCCACACCTCAAATTGAAATACAAGAAAATCAATGAAAAAATAATGAAGTTGACAAACGAATATATTAACGAAGAATGTAGTTTAATTCTTTTTATGTCATCTGTTGGATTTAAATCAACAGATACGAGGTAACTTAGCAAATACTGTTGCTAAATGCCATTCAATGCTTAATAAATGCTGATTTAATTAGTTATTCAACAAATTAGTACAATGTATCTTATTTTCAATGCCATGAGAGTTTTTAAGTTTTTTGTTCTATGTCAAACTGTACATAAATGTTGTTGTAGCTATGCTTCTGCCTACTAGTTAGGGCAAAATACACTGACGGAAAAAAATCCCAACACCACGAAAAAATAGTTGTAGAGGAATGAAATGGCGGCAATACATTTGTATATGTAACATATGTAATCGATTAAGGTTTCAAGATCACAGCTTAATGTAAGCGCGAGAAGAGCCATTTTAAATGTGAAATGCTGGTACATTAATAACCGGTGCAACCGCCAGAATGTTGAATGTAAGCATGCAAACGTTCATGCATTGTGTCGTACAGGTGCTGGATGTCAGTTTGTGGGATGGAGTTCCATGCCTGTTGCACTTGGTCAGTCAATACAGGGACGGTTAATGCTGGTTGGGGGTGACGCGGGAGTTGTCGTCCAATGATGTCCCATACGTGCTCGATTGGAGAAAGATCTGGTGATCTAGCAGGCCACGGCAACATGTCGACACTCTGTAGAGCATGTTGGGTTACAACAGCGGTATGCGGGCGAGCGTTATCCTGTTGGAAAACACCCCTGGAATGCTGTTCATGAATGGCAGCACAACAGGTTGAATCACCAGACCGACGTACAACTGTACCGTCAGGGTGCGTGGGATAACCACGAGAGTGCTCCTGCTGTCATAGGAAATTGCTCCCCAGACGATAACTCCAGGTGTAGGTCCAGTGTGTCTCGGCCGCAGACAGGGTGGTTGCAGGCGCTCACCTGGCCTCCTTCTAACCAACACACGGCCATCACTGGCACCCAGGCAGAACCGGCTTTCATCAGAAAACACAACAGATCTCCACTCCGTCCTCCAACGAGCTCTAGCTTGACACCACTGACGTCGCAAACGGCAGTAAGTGGAATGCACGCTACAGGGCGTCTGGCTCGGAGCTGTCCTTCAAGTAACCGACTTGTAACAGTTCGTTGTGTCACTGTGGTGGCAACTGCAGCTAGAATTGCTACCGCAGACGCAGTACGATGCGCCACGGCCATACGCCGTACACGGCGGTCTTCCCTCTCAGTAGTGCCACGTGGCCGGCCGGAACCCGGTCTTCTTGAGGCAGTACCTTCCCTTGACCACCGCTGCCAACAGTCATGCACAGTGGCTACATTCCTGCCAAGTCGTTCTGCAATATTGCGGAAAGAAAATATTATACGACCTCGTTCAAGCTCCGTGAGCTGTTGATAATGGCTTCTTCGTCTTCTTAAAGGCATTCTTGACTAACATCAACACACTACGTCGAATCTCAACGATAACTAACGCACACGAACGTTTTTTTTTTTTGATTGGAGGTTTAACGACCACCGTGAGCAACTCAATGGGCTATAAGCAGTCGCCCGTCCCTAATTTAGGGTCACTGGTTCCAGGGAAGGGAGAGAGCCAGTGCCGTAAGACAAACACAACATCCATGCCTCACCGGGATTCGAACCCGGTGAGGCATGGATGTTGTATTCGAACCCGGTGAGGCCTTCCGACGAATGATCAGAGGCCAACGCCTTAGACCACTGCGCCACCGGGGCGGCGACGAACGTTACAGCACGTATTTACAGCAAACCTGCTTTGCATGTTCCGAGGGGTGCTACTAGCGCCACACGTATGCGCCGAGCGCGAAATTTGCATAGACGTCATCTTACAGATGTACTCTCACCGCCTACCAACTGTCGTTTATCTAACACAACCCCCTTCTTGGTGTTGGGATTTTTTTTTCCGTCAGTGTATGTGATCTGTATGTATAAAGAAAGACATGAAGCTTTTCTTTTGCAAATTCAAATAGGAATACCAATATAAATAAGAACTGAACCTGACGCTGTGGAATTAATCGTAACTTTGATCGAACTATTAGGGGAAACGGGAATATATATACATAGGGAGAATGGGCCTCAACGAACCACCCGATTTTTTTTTTGAGTGGAGGTTTAACGACCACCGTGAGCAACTCAATGGGCTATAAGCAGTCGCCCGCCCCTAATTTAGGGTCACTGGTTCCAGGGAAGGGAAAGAACCAATGCCGTAAGACAAACACAACATCCATGCCTCACCGGGATTCGAACCCGGACCCCGTTCGGACGAATGATCAGAGGCCATCGCTTAGACCACTGGGCCACCGGGGCGGCAAAAAACCACCTGATTAGGGGAAACGATATTCGGGGAAACAAGAGGACACCACTCGTACAATACAGCTGACATAAATTCTGGTTAATGCGTCATGAAGTATCTAAAGGTGGATAAATTGACAGGGCCGCCCCGGTGGCGCAGTGGTCGAAGCTCTCAAGTAAAAATAATACATTGTTTTATAGTGAGAAGAACAAGAGAGTTGGTAAGGTAAGAGAGGATATATCTGTGCACCCCCCCCCAATCAATAATCAGGAGGAGGTGACACCTATGCTGGAAGTTGCACCTTTATTTCATTATAATTCGGACTAGGGCATTTAGGACAAACTAGTTTATCCTATCGCGCTTCAGATAAACTAGTTTTGTCCTAAAATTGGGTTTGTTTGAAGGTTTAACGACCACCGTGAGCAACTCAATGGGCTATAAGCAGTCGCCCGTCCCTAATTTAGGGTCACTGGTTCCAGGGAAGGGAGAGAGCCAGTGCCGTAAGACAAACACAACATCCATGCCTCACCGGGATTCGAACCCGGACCCCTTTCGGACGAATGATCAGAGGCCATCGCTTAGACCACTGCGCAAAATCGGGTTTGGCCGGTAACATCTATAACTGCCTGAGAAATCGCAGCTGCTCTTTTCCTGTTCTAGCATCATCCACATGACACCATTCAAATATGCAGAGCTGTGACAGTGGCGCAGTGGTCTAAGCGCTGGCTTATGATCATTCGTCCGAGTTGGGCACGAGTTCGAATCCGGGAGAGGAACGGATGTTGTATTTGTCTTAAGACACTGGCTCTCTCCCTTCCCTGGAATCAGCGGCCCTAAATAAGGGATGGGAGACTGCTTATAGCCTATTGAGTTGCTCACGGTGGTCGTTGAACACCCAATCAAAAACAAAACAAAAAACAAAAAATTGTCAGAATCTATGGCACCTTGACTTTGTGCTGCAGCTAAGACAATTTAGTGATGGCGATTGGCTCCCATTGCCTGTTCACCTGATAAAGCAACGTGGCTCCGTGCCAATGCACGTCATTAGTCTCGTGTGTTTTACGTCACTGCGGTACCCAGTGATAGAGGCCCAACAGTATGTGTAGCTCAAAACGGGAAGAACTTTTCAATCATTCTGCGGCACAAAACAAAAATTATACATTTGAGATGTTTGTAATATTGTTTATAATGAAATTCGTAAATGCTCAGTTATTTAAAAAATATGTAGATACATTTTAATTCAAACGGATCTATAAAATTCTAAAACAAGTTCATATTGGGGTTGCAAGGCCAGTAATCCGCTACTGGAAATCTAGAACAATATAATTTTCATTGTCTGAACGTTTGAACATATGTTCCACTGTTGTGGCGCAGCGGAAAGTCGTCATCATTGCAACAACGCAGTAGTCTATGCGATGGGTCCGGGTTCGAATCGTCCGGTGAGGCATGGATGTTGTGTTTGTCTTACGGCACTGGCTATCTCCCTTTCCTGGAGCCAGTGGTCCTAAATTAGGGGCGGGCGACTGCTTATAGCCCAATGAGTTGCTCACGGTTGTCGTTAAACCCACAATAAAAAAAATACTAGTGACGTCACGTTTAGCTTTTCGTGTTTCGTGCAGGTGACGTCATCACCTACACGCGCACAGCGCACGCGTGTACCACTTTGTTGTGCTGTCATAGCAACAAAGACCGATTTTTTACAGCTGTTGGTGTGACGTCATCTCATCCAAATCATTCTGACATGACGTCAGAGATGCGTTACTTCACACGATCAACTCTTTAGAAACAGGAAAACGTTACGTCAGGTATTTTGGTTTTACTTTGACAAGCAACAAACAGAATTTTTCATTCAGAACCCAGGGAAGGGAGAGAGCCAGTGCCGTAAGACAAACACAATATCCATGCCGGACCGGGAGTCGAACCCGGACCCCTTACGGACGAATGATCAGAGGCCAACGCCTTAGACCACTGCGCCACCGGGGCGGCTAAGATTCCCTTGCGAACCTAAAATAATTATTTTATATTGTCAAAACAGTTTCGTGACGCCTCGGTGGCGCAGTGGCCTAAGCGATGACCTCTGATCATTCGTCCGAACGGGGTCCGGGTTCGAATCCCGGTGAGGCATAGATGTTGTGTTTTTCTTACGGCACTGGCTCTCTCCCTTCCCTGGAACCAGTGAGCCTAAATTAGGGACGGGCGACTGCTTATAGCCCATTGAGTTGCTCACGGTGGTCGTTAAACCTCCAATAAAAAAAAAAAAATAAGCGATGGCTTCTGATGATTCGTCCGAAAGGGGTCCGGGTTCGAATCCCGGTGAGGCATGGATGTCGTGTTTGTCTTACGGTACTGGCTGTCTTCCTTCCCTGGAACCAGTGGCTCTAAATCAGGGACGTGTGACTGCTTATAGCCCATTGAGTTGCTCACAGTGGTCGTTAAATCTCCACTTAAAAATAAAAAAAACAGTTTCGTATCTCATTTAGAGTTCCAATGCCGTAGGTAAAAGTGTGTTATTATTTCATGTGTATGTTGAATAAATATGATTTGGGAGCTTTCTTTTTCCTTAGACCACGAAATTCTCAGAATACAACTAAATTTTTTTCTCAGAATGTAACCACGTATTCTTTTATTTATATTTGTCGAAGAAATGAAAAGCCGCCCACCCTCTCCCCCGGTGGCGCAGTGGTCTTTTTTTTTTTTTTTTTTGATTGGAGGTTTAACGACCACCGTGAGCAGCTCAATGGGCTATAAGCAGTCGCCCGTCCCTAATTTAGGGTCACTGGTTCCAGGGAAGGGAGAGAGCCAGTGCCGTAAGACAAACACAACATCCATGCCTCACCGGGATTCGAACCCGGACCCCTTCAGACGAATGATCAGAGGCCAACGCCTTAGACCACTGCGCCACCGGGGCGGCGCGCAGTGGTCTAAGCGATGACTTATGATCATTCGTGCGAGAAGGGTCCGGGTTCGAATTCCGTTGAGGCATGGATGTTGTGTTTGTCTCACGGCACTGGTGGCTCTCTCCCTTCCCTGTAACCAGTGGCCCTAAATTAGGAATGGGCGACTGCTTATAGCCCATTCAGTTGCTCACGGTTGTCGTTAAAGCTCTAATAAAAAAAAATGAAAAAGAAAGAAGAAAAGAAAAAATATTGTTTGTATTTCTCCGCATGAACTACCATAACAGTTTAACATTTGCAACTGCGCAGTTCTATGTTAACAAACAAAAAGAAAATACCTAGTTATCAAAAAACTACTCTACATATCTTATTTCCCCCTATCATTGTTGACGGGTTTTCACCTAGTAAAAATATATTTGCATTTGATAGTACATCTGTTCTAAACGTCCCGGTCGCGAAATTGTTTTATCAAATAGTCTTAACCACTATGTGCATTTTCCAGTTTTTCTGACGCACAATTTTCCCCTTCGTTGGGCGTAAAATTCGATTCTATTGTTATAAAACTACTGATCGTAGTAAAAGCAAAATCTTTTGATGTCTTTAGAGCCGTTTGGTTGAGTCTTCTGCTAAGAACGTTCTTCTTACACCAGACAAATCCGTGCAATGAGCACATCTTTTGATAACTATCTATAATAATTTTTGTTAGCAGCATGGGCGAAGTCGAAAATTGGCTGAATTGTAAGTGTAGTAAAGAATTAAACTAATACAATATGAGTACAGTGCTCACCAGTGCAACATTTATTCAACATAGCGCATTCCTGCTTTTTTTTTTTTTAAATACTTGATTCAATATCGCATAAGATCTTGCATAACTTGGGAGAAAGCCGCCCCGGTGGCGCAGTGGTCTAAGCGATGGCCTCTGATGATTCGTCCGAAAGGGGTCCGGGTTCGAATCCCGGTGAGGCATGGATGTTGTGTTTGTCTTACGGCACTGGCTCTCTTCCTTCCCTGGCACCAGTGACCCTAAATTAGGGACGGGCGACTGCTTATAGCCCATTGAGTTGCTCACGGTGGTCGTTAAACCTCCAATATAAAAAAAAAAAAAAAAAAAAAAAAAACTTGGGAGAAAATGTTTCCGACCTGCCGGCCAGCCTCACAGACCCCGCCTTCTTCAGCTCGTTATCGTTGGCAAGTAGGAGTCCGCCGCCCCGGAGTAGTAGTGGTCTAAGCGATGGCTTCTGATCATTCCTCCGAGATGGGTCCGGGTTCGAATCCCGGTGAGGCATGGATGTTGTGTTTGTCTTACGGCACTGGATCTCTCCCTTCCCTGGAATTAGTGGCCCTAAATTGGGGACGGGCGACTGCTTATAGTCCAATGAGTTGCTCACAGTGGTCGTTAAACATCCAATCAAAAAAGAAAAAAGTAGGATCATGATCATATGTAGAGGATTTTAGGAAGGGAGTGTCTGACCTCAGGTCTTAAACAACCCTTAGAAATAGGAAGCTAGGAGATTTAGGCTAGAGTGCCCGATAGGAAAGTCACACGGAAGCGAAGTAGAAAGGGGGAGGAAGACGCCCTTATTTATTACCCGGGGGGGGGGCAGCACGCGGGGTCCGACGGCTTAACGTGCCCATCCGACGCACGGCGGATATTTAGTGGATCGAGCGATCGAACCTGAGGTCCTTTCCGTGGCAGTCATGAACGTTGCCCACTCGGCCACCCGCGGCCTCAAAAAAAAAAAAAAAAAAGTAGGAGTCCTTCCGTAGAATATCTGAGCAATATCTTATTCATCTTATTCTTACATTTGGGCCAACAGCTGAATTCGCGCGCAACCGTAACCGTGGAACCGCAATATGAACGCAGCAAACAAACTTTTCGTTCAAACGTCTTGGGGTCAGTGTTGTCGATCCACTTGTAATATGCACCAACGAATTTGCTGGCTAAGCGCAAAGGTTCTCGCTGTTTGGCAGTTTCATAAAAACAGAGAGTAAAATCACACAACATGAAAAAATATAGGTACAGCAAAATATATGTTATTCTTTCTCAAAATATCTTCCCTCGGATGATATGCAACGGTCCCATCGTTCAGTCCACTTTTCAAAGCATGTGGCGAAGGCATTTTGTGGAAGTTGCTTTAGCGACGCGGGTACAACTTGAATGACGTCAGCATCTGTGTTGAATGTTGCGCCACGGAACTTCTTCACTGTTGGAAACAACCAGAAATCGCACGGGAGTGAGTTCAGGACTGCATGGCATTATTTAAATACTGCATTTCGTAAGAAACTGTTGAACACAAGCAGCAACATGAGGGCAGGCGGAATCATGGTGTAGGGTTCACTTGCCCACCATGCAGTTCCGGTCGTTCAATCAATATTTGTAATCGCAGACGCTTCAAGATTGAAATGTAATACTCAGCATTGACAGTAATTTGTGGAGGAAAGGCATGCTGGTAGACTGCACCTTTACGACAAAAGAAAATTATCATCACCACCTTCCCAGCGGATATGGTTTGGCCGCGAACTTTTTTCGGAGGAGGCGATCCTGTGTGTTTCCAGACACTCGTTGCGAGCTTCGTGAGGGAGTCGAAATAATGGACCCATGTTTCATCGGCAGTTATAGAAAGTTTGGATCCTTTGCAATTATTTGTTTCTACTCATGACACACCTGAACTCTGGCTAACAATTGCTCTCTCGTCAGGTGATGAGGTACTCATCTGGAACACACGCGATGCAGCAGTAATTTGTCGCGTAGAATGCGGAATGCCGACGTTTTTGAAATATTAGTTGGCGCCGCTATGTCTTCACACGTCATTTGTCGATCTTCTTGCAGGATTGCCCAAACAGTGTTAACAATACGCTCCGTAACAACACTCTTTAAGGTCAACCAGGCCTAGAAGCAAGTTCGGCCGACAAACGCCCTTTTTTGAAATCATGGTGCCATCTAAAAATCGTCGACTCACCCAAACTTTTATCTTTGTAAGCTTTTCATTAAGTCAATTGTTTCTGGAGCCGTTTTCCCCAAACGGTAGCAAAATTTTATCGCGGAGCGCATTTTACTTCATAACTTTGAATCACTTATCCCCATAGCCGCATGGCGAAACTCAGACGTACCTTAAACAACTGGGCAATAACAAAACCAGAATCGTCTGCCACGGCTAATAACTGTTGTCATAGATACTTCCTTAATTCAGCTAGTCGTCTGCGTGGTTATTTTTCCACTTCGCCAACCTCCCCCCCCACCAAAAAAACGTCTCAGTTATTTGAACGGCTTTTGTAGGAAATATTTTCTACTTACCTTTATTTCAATCTACTGCATAGTCTCCATTGTTGGCGGTGGGCGGATTAAAAATCGGTTTTGAGGCCCCAACCTCTCTCACTGTCGCAGCCATCCTTGGGGGGGGACGATTTTATTGACGTATAAAGAAAACGTTTTTATTGAGGCCTACCCTCCTATACCCATGTTTAATATACTGCTCGACATAGAAGTTACCCCACCAGAAGGAGGTGTGCTACAAATATGCAAATCGTTGGGCTGGTGTACCCACTCGAGATATGCAAATGATGTTAAACCGGAGCCGATGACGTCACACGTTCGTGAGATAAGGTGCCAGCAGCAACAGGGATGGCAATGTGTGGTCACTGGTGGAAGTGTTGCCTGCGTTTACAATTTGTTGTTTGTGCTGTGAAACTGTTCAGCAAAGACTGAAAATGCCGGGTACACGCCGTTGGCAGGTTTATCGTCACTTGAATGCGTTTCAGAGATGAAAAATTGTAGGACTGTGTGAAGCGCCCTGGTCTACACGTCGTAGCGCTGTTCATGTGCAACGGGATGCACAAAGTGTTGGACTCTGTTGGCACCAGTTGCTACAGGAAGGTTCGTGCGTGCGTCGGAGCTGCAGTGGGCAGTCCGACAGACGTCAGCACGTGTACCGGCTGATTGTTCGACACGCTCGTTCGTCACCTGAAAGCACTGCAGCCGATATCGACGTTTCTGTGTCATCGGCCGTGGACATCGCCATAACGACCCGAACTGTAAACCGAAGGTTACACGAGGCAAACGTGTAGTAGGCAACCGTTACTTCGACTGCCAATGACGGCCAGCCATTGCAGCGCTCGTCTGGCTTGATGCCGAGGTCTTGCGAACTGGGGTCACGAGTAGACCATTGTGGTCTTCAGTGATGAATCTCGCTTCAGTCTGGGAGCTGACGATTGACGGATCCGTGTCTGGAGATACCCTGGTGAGTGAGCGGACGGATCCCGGTTTCGTTTGCGACCGCCACACTGCCCATCAGGCAGGAGTTATGGTATGAAGTGCTATTACGCATGACAGAAGGTCACCTCTTGCCCGCATCACGGGCACACTGACAGCTGCACGATACGTGAGCGAGGTTCTGCAGCCCATTTTGATACCGTTCCTAAATGACTAACAGCATCCCCTTTTTCAGCAAGATAACGCCGGTGTACACACCGCTCGGGTCTCCAGACAATGTTTGCAACATGTTCAAATACTGCCATGGCCAGCAAGATCGCTCGATTTATCCCCAATCGAAAACCTGTGGGACCACATTTGACGTCGTCTGTAATCGAATCGGCCTAGGCTCGATCTCGATGAATTATGGGGGCAAGCCAACCGTGCATTGTGTTCCATTCCTTAAAACGATATCCGTCGACTGTGTGACTCATTGCCACGCCATATTGCTGACTGTATTGCCGTTCGCGGTGTTGCAACCATTTACTGATACATGCCCATTGTGCTGCAATATCTCATCTGATAAACACTTTAAGCAGCTGAAAATAATATCAAGGTAAACCCTTACGTATTCCTATTTGCATGCTCAATTTCACCCCTCTATCCTCACTCCTTCTGGGTGGGACAATTTCAATGGCGAGCAGTGTATTTCTCATGAGCCATTACATTATGACCACCCCCAGCCTAGAGAAATCAGCGCGCCTGGAAACGGAACGGTGGCGCAGTTGAAATTCAGAGCAGTATATATACAACCCGAGGACAGCATTTCGGTTAGTAGAGTGTTCGGAGTCAGAATGGGAAAAGCTGCCGATTTATCGGAGTTTGATAAAGGACAAATTGTGATGGCACAGCGCGGCTTGTCGGTTTTTGGTTGTTCACGTACCACTGTAGTGAGTACGTATCAAAAGTGGTGCACAGATGGTCAAACGATGAACCGTCGTCTAGCCGTGTGTCATCCACAGCTCACTGATGCACGAGGGGAGCGGAGATTGTCGCGTATTGTTCACAGCGACCTCAGGGACACAGTGCGACAAATCACCCGCAGCTACAACAGTGGTGATCAGGGCAATGTGTCACAGCACACAGTTCATCGCAGCCTTCTGCGCATGGGCCTGCGTAGCCGAAGACCCAGTCGGGTCCCCATACTCACTACACGTCACCGCCAACAAAGCATAATATGGGCCCAAGATCATGGAGGATGGTTGGAAGAAAGTGGCCTGGTCTGACGAATGAAGATTCCTGGTGCATCACGTAGACGGTCGAGCGCGGACACGCCGATTACCAACGGAGGCTATGGCACTTGCATGCACTGTTGGATGGAAACAGGTCGGCGGCGGCGGTGTTACACTTTAGGCCCCATTATCCCAATAGCACTATCCCTGACAGCTGTCAGGTATCTGAACATCGTTGCGGACCAAGTTCACCCATTCATGGCAACTGTGTTCCCTGCTGGCGATGGCCATTACCAACAGGATAATGCGCCATGCCACACCGCCAGAATCACCAAGAAGTGGTTCGAGGAACATGCTGGTGACTTTCTGTTAATGCCCTGGCCTCCAAATTCACCTGACATGAACCCAATCGAACATTTGTGGTTCGACTTGGAAAAGCGGGTTCGCGCTGAATCACCACCACCCTACAGCTTATTAGGTAGGTGGTCATATTATAATGGCTTATCGGTGTACATTAGTATGAGAAAGAATTGTAATCGCAAAAAAATTCCACTCGAGATTTCAACAGAACAGAAATATGCATTTTGGTTTTCTCCGTACATGAATTGACTATTTTTATGGTGTTGCATGTGTGTGTTTTCTGTCTGCCTGGGTGGTTTGTTGCCGTCATAACTCAAAAAAACTATTATAGCTATCAACAGTAGCGCCTAACTTCAATTTTTTCTGTGGGGGCATGTTTCTAATATATAAGCTTTTAAAATTTCACACAATTCCTCTGGATCGAAAATTATGCTGTTTTATCAAATAGAAAATTAAATGTGTTAATTTATGTGCTTCTTACCTGCATGAAAAGAACGAAAGTATTTTCTCTGAATTATACACTTCTTTTCATTGTACTTTTTATTTAGCGTTATTATTTCGGAAACTTTTATGATAGAGAATATTGTTGCTACAAGGATGTTGCTGGTCATGGAAATAGTTTCCTGACTTTTCGGTACTTTTTAGTCTTAATGCGTCAGATTGACAGAAGAATTTCTCTACTCTCAGTGAGGAAGAAAACGTTTACCGTTCCCTTAGGGTGTGGTAATCTGCACTCTGTCATCGAGTTCTAGTCGAAAGTGCAGGAAATGATTAATTAATTAATTTGTGGGCATATGGAAGACATGGGCTGCCATATAGAGGGGCAAGAAGGGCCACTTGCCCTCTCCTGGAAATCGGGCCATGTCCTTTCTGTCTTCGAAAGGTAGTCCAGAGATTTTCGCAATAACTCTAATTCTGATTGATAATTTTTCTGTAGAACTTCCGGATGAGCATATATGCACAAAAAATAAGAAAAATGTTGAAAATTTCTAGTAAAAGAAGTGGAAACTTTACAGTAGTAGGCAGCAGCGTGCGGTCGTTGTGTGTAACGCATGCAAAAAATTTGCTCTCTGAAAAAAAAAAAAAAAAAGAAATACACGAAGAAAAATTTGTGCAGCCTTTTTTTTTTTTTTTTTTACCGGAAATTTAAACTAAGTACCTGGTTTAGAAAGATTTTATTTAAAACGAAATTCACATAATTGTGCGTATTTCAGCCGGAACTGAAACAAAGCGCAAATGCAACCCAAACTTCGTATCATCATGCCCGAACTCATGTGAGATTGTGCCGTGCTTGCCGAGTATATAACATTTGATGCGGAATCAGCTGTTGCATTCAGGGCTTGGGCAGGTTACCAATCAGAGAACCGGAGTACATTCCCTTTGTCCCCACTCTTTATTCCCACTAGGTTTGGGGCCTTGGTTAACTGCCTGTCGAAATTCGAAAGAGAGTGTTGCGTCAACCAATAGAAAGCTCGTTTTCTTTTGACGGTACCTGCTATCTAGTGCGTAATCTCAGTTGGAAGATTACATTTCTGTATATTTTTTGCCTTTCTGAAGCACTGAAAAATGCTTTAAGATAATTTCAGCAAACTGCAAAAGGGGAACAAGGAAGTGGATGATGCAAAATTAATTCCCTAAGTTTTATAGAAAAGTCCAAATGTGTAAGCAATGAAAGACCGACCATAACTTGAGACGCTTAACATCGTCGTTAAGTATGCAGGTTAAACATACAAACTAATTAATATTTCAACGCTTCTATTTACCAAACAGACAAAATTTGTAGTGTTTCAAATTTCCCAAGCTGTTTTGTTGGCGGTGTTTATTATTTTGTAATGCAACTGTTAGAAACTGTTTACCCTTTCCTCAAGAAAAAAAAATTAAAACTGAAAAATTGTCAAGATTCAGATTTAAAACAGTACTGCTATACTATTAATCCGTATTTATTGACGTAAAACAAAAATCAAAGGTTACAAGCGTTCCTACATCAACCAGATGACTTTTTCAGTAAGATAAACTCCCAAAGGGTAAAGCCTTTCCGCCTGGTAGTTTCCAAAGCATAACCATGCCCCTATAACTATCCTGTATGGAAAGTTTGTGGGAACAAAAAATTGTGATACAAAAAACCATCGGCTTTTCTAAAGTGAGCCTGAATATACACACACACACACACACACACAAAAAAAGATATCCCACTCGTTTATAATATGGATGGCTGATCACGAACAGCCCGTTCCAATATGTCCCATAAATTCTCTATGGGGTTGATGTCCGGTGAGCGAGGGGGCCGTGCGAGTGTGGTAAGTTCACTGCTATGCTCCTGGAGCCAGTCGGTCGCCAGCCAGGACCGATGGGGTGGAGCGTTGTCCTGTTGAAAGATTCGAACTTGGTTCGGACAGAGGCACGTAATGAAAGGATGGAGATGGTCGGCCAGGAGCTGCACATAGCTGGAACCAATAACGATACACTCAAGAGGCACCAAGGGACCCAGGCCGGACCACGTGAAAGCTGCCCAAACAGTTACACCGCCTCCACTGACCTGTAGTACCCCATCTTGGCATGCGGGGTCCACAGCTTTGTGTGTTTTACGCCACACACCCTGCCTACCATCGGAGCGATGCAGTATGGAACGGGATTCGTCAGACCATATGATGCGTTTCCAATCATCCATGGTCCAGTTTCTATGGGCCTTCGCAAACTGCAGCCGAATCATGCGATGCTGGGCCGTTAACACGGGACACGATGGGGTCGTCGACTGCCCCAGCCGAGTTGTGCCGTTGTCGACGAATTATCTTTGAGCCTAGACTTGTGGATGCTCCTTCATTAAATTGTGACGTGATTTGCTGCAAACAAGCCTTCCGATTCGTCTGTACGACGCGGGCCAATCGTCGGCGCCCTCGATCATCCAATGCACTTTTACGGCCACATTTCAACCGACTGTTAGCGGTTTTGTCGGATTTCACGTACTCCTGGTACACACTTGCTACGGCTTGTTGCGGAATTCCTAACAGTTTCGCCGGTGCGGTGATTGCACATCCGGCCTTCCTGGGTCCCACGACTTGACCTCGATCAAACTCACTAAGTCTCGTCCTCAACCCATGCTGGCACTTGACGGAATGTATTCCTGTGCGTACCGACCCAGTCTATTTATAGCCCCAACCGGTTTTCCTGCACATCGCGATTTGCTGCTTTCCGTATTTTCACCGGAGTGTAGGTAATAATTTGTCCTTTCAGTGTATAACTATGCCTTCTAGCGGAAGAATTTCGCATAATGGAAAAGTTGAAAATAGGCGAAAAATATTCTTCATGGAAAAAGCGATGCTAAGAAAAAAAGAAATTTTCAAATACGTCACAAGGAAGCAGAGATAGCGAAAAAAAGAAAAAAAGAAAAGGAAATTTGATTTTTACGCACCTACCGGAAAATCTCTGCATTATTTAAAGAGGATAATGCTCCAATCTCTATTGTAGAGAATGGCATACAGTAAAAAAGAAATTTTTGAATAGTGTTTTTAGACGTTGCGATACAGCTGCAAACTGAAGCACACAAACAACACCTACCGACAGAAATGGGAACTACAAAATTCCTTATGTACTAGCTTAAAGTGTTCTAGAAAGTATATGGTATCCAGTGTTGAAAGAATTTTTTAAATCGGACATGTAGAAGCAGAGACATTCAGAAAAACAGACTAAGCTTTTGCGCCCCCTAGCGACGAAAGTGGGCATTATTTCGGGAAGAAAATACGCACGCAGATTTTGCTTAGTTAGTAGTATCTGACCGAAGATAAAAGTTTTCCAATCGGGTTTTTAGTGCCGAAGATGTTGCTGTAAACGAAAACGTGAGCTTACGCTCATTGGTGACAGACTTGTGCTTTAAGAAAAATGAGAAATTATATGAAATACATTTTTCAGCGAAGGCGCTTTCCAACAAGAAAGGAATTTTTCAAATCGGACTCTTAGAAGCAGAGCTATGGACAAAAATAAGCTATGTATCGACGCCCTCTGGAGGAAAAACCATGCATTATTTTAAAAAGAAAGCATTCTCGAAAGGGTTTTCGATGTGAGCGGTATCGGTCCACGAAAGAATTTTTCAATCGAGTTTTCAGGAGCTCAGATTTTGATGCAAACACATCAGAAACAGAAATTAACGCTTATCGCTTATCCTCCCCTGGTGGCCAAATCATTCTTTACGGAATATTAAAAATTATAAGCAAAACATTTCCCATCAGGAGCTGTATGCCATACAGAAAGAATTCTTCAAATCGGAGTTTTAGAAACAGAGATATCGGAGAAAGCGCAATTTACCTTTACGCCCCCTAGCGAAAAGTCTATGAATTACTTGAAAATTTTGAAATTATATGGAAAAACATGTCACAATGAAAACACTATCCAACAAAGGAATTTTTCAAATCAGACTCCTAGAAGTAGATATTTTGACAAAAATAAGATATACATCTACGCCCTCTGGCGGAGAAACCATGCAATATTTTAAGAAGAAAATATTCCGAAAATGTTTATCGACGTGAGTGGCGTCGCTCCGCGAACGAATGTTTTCAATCGAGATTTTAGAAGCTCAGATTTTGTGGAAAATGCATCAGAAGCGGAAGTTAAGACTTACACCCCATGGTAGACAAACCATTATTTATAAAAATTAAAAATTAGATGCAAAATATTTCCAATCAGGAGCTGTATCCGGTGCAGAAAGAATTTTTCAAATCAGAGATATAGCGGGAAACGCAATTTACCTTTACGCCTCCTAGCGGCAAGTCTATAAATTACTTGCAAATTTTGAAATTATATGAAAAACGTGACACACTGGAAACACTATCCAGCAAAGAAGGAATTTTAAAAATCGGACTCATAGAAGTAGAGATATTGACAAAAATAAGATATACACCTACGCCCCCTGGCGTAGAAACCATGGATTATTTTAAGAAGAAAATGTTCCTAAAATGTTTGTCGACATGAGTAGTATTGGTCTACAAACGACTTTTTTTTCAATCGAGAATTTAGAAGCTCATATTTTCCTGCAAATACATCAGAAGCGGAAATTAAGACTTACGCCCCCTGGTGGCCAAACCATTTTTTATAAAAATTAGAAATTATGTGCAAAGGATTTCCCACCAGGAGCTGTATCCGATGCAGAAAGAATTTTTCAAATCGGAGTTTTGGAAGCAGAGATATCGGGGGAAACGCAATTTACCGTAACGCCCCCTAGCGGAATGTCCACGAATTACTTGAAAATTTTGAAATTATATGAAAACATGTTGCACCGAAAACTCTATCCAGTATTATAGGATAAAGTTTTATTATTGCGAAAAAAACTGGACTATGTTTTCCCAGCCTTCTCTTTCCCTCGTTCAAGTCGTATTCTACGATAAGGCTCCTTATGCGCGATGTCACGCTTTTAATCTTACCGACTGTAGCAGACAATGCTTCATTCTCACGCTCTGTCCCGTCGATCATTCACATACCACCATATCGGTTGCCGTGTTGATAACAAATATGTAAACGTGTGTCGTTCAGTTTGAGAAAACAACACTCTTCCTTTAGTGTTGATCCGAATATTGGTAAGTAGACAGACAACCTTATATTCTGCATTCTATACTTCCAATTGCATGATGAGCTACCGGTATAGTATGACAAAATTCCATATGTAAAATGAAATTCGCGATAATACGCCTAGGCATACTTAACATAAATATACGGTATTTCTACGGAACAGTGGGGCAAACTGCATGACTCTGCACTAGGTCCCAACATTTCTTGCTACGCTACTGTTTCTGAAGGGTGGTCACTGAAGCACAGTACTAGCACTAAACTTGGTACATATGGATAATTCATGGGACTGCTTTGACATTTATGGTACATGCGGTGTGGGATCTGCAGTTGCCTGTGATCAGATTCTACCCCACTGACATTTCACCTGAAGATCCCGAGTGTGGATGAAATCGAGTAGCATGTTTCGTAAAAACAGCTTTTCCAATGCAATTTTACTCGTATGGTAACCATACCATATTGTGATTGCCTCTTAAACTGGACGGTCATATTAAACACGAAAATGGGCGGTCATATTAAACACCGAATTAAAAGCAAAATGTTTATTACATTCTAAGCTACATGGGTCATAACAAAAGTTCTGCACACCTTAATCTAAAACGGAAGCGGATGATGCAATCAGCAAAATGATTGCGTCATGTCAAGGTCAGACTCTCAGCAACGCAGTGGTGTCAGAACGTGGGAGGGTTTGGAAATGGAAGCGTGCAGCTCCTCAGGTCGAGTCACGGCGTTAGACCAGCGCTCGTACATGAAAATAAAAACTCTGAGGGGGGAAAACTCCGACACAGATCCCCACTGTCTTGCAAGAAGTTTGTGGGTAAAGAACTCTTAATGGAAGTACAATTTCTCGCTGGGCTTCGCGCTTTCGGGAGGGCAGAAGCAGCATCAAAAGATGATCGCCGACCTGAAACGGCGACAGACAAAACATCTGTCACCATTGTTGCAACGCTTCTCGAAGAGAATCGCCATTTGACAGTCGAGGGGATCGCTCATCAGGCAAATTTGTCCACAATGTCTGTTCACCGGATTTTGACCGACTCACTGGGAAAAAGAAAAATCGCCGCGCAGACCGGGGACGGCGGTGTTATGTTGTGGGCGATGTTTTCTTGGGACACTTTAGGCCCCATTATCCCAATAGCACAATCCCTGACAGCTGTGAGGTATCTGAACATCATTGCGGACCAAGTTCACCCATTCATGGCAACTGTGTTCCCTGCTGAGGATGATCATTACCAACAGGATAATGTGCCATGCCACACTGCCAGAATGGTCAAGGAGTGGTTCGAGGAACATGTTGATGACTTTCTGTTAATGTCCTGGCCTCCAAATTCACCTGACATGAACCCAATCGAATATTTGTGGTTCGCCTTGGAAAAGCTGGTTCGCGCTAAATCACCACTAACCTCGAAATGTACGGGAAGTGGAGGTCCTGCTGTTGACATTATGGTACCAGATACCCCAGGATACCTATCGCCACCTCATTGAATCGATGCCTCGCCGAGTGGCCGCTGTTTTGTGGGCTAAAGGGGGTCCTACAGCTTATTAGGTAGGTGGTCATAATGTAATGGCTCATCGGTGTATATTCTTGAAAATCAAAGTTACATCATATACTGGGCCAGACCTATTATTACAGAAAGACCATTGACAACAATCGACCTGATAATGTAGTTGTAGACAAAAGAAACTGAAGACAAAACTAATAAATACAGAGGTTCCACTAACAAAACATCCAAAGAAAATCTCGAAATATAAGAACCTACGAATGGAAATCCAAAGGATCTGGAAATGCAGCATAACGCAGATTGTACCACTTGTCATTTCGGCAACCTCAAGATTTTTCATAACTTTCGAAGAAATCTCTAGAGATTAGGTTTGCCATGCAGACTGCTTCACCCGATCCAAAGGGTAGTCATTCTACAAACCTGAAATATCACTTGAAAACTCCTGAATTTCCAGGCGTGAGATGAATATTTCTGCCATGTTCTCACCGGCCCTGGCAGAGAAAGTCGACAACAACAAAAACAATAAGATTTTTTTTCAAGTGAGGGCTCAGTTCGAGTCCTGAATAAGACATGGGTGTGTAATGTGCTTGGTCTTCCTTTCGGTTCTGATTCTTTTCCCTCCATAGATCATGTAACTCTGCATTTTGAATAGACGACTCCTAGTTTCAACACTAAATGAGAAAAGGTATAGTTACCGAGAGAGAGAAATATGGTTATGTTTTTTGAAAAGAGGGTATAACGAAGTAAATTTCTCCGTCATTTCTGTCCACGCCAGGATTCGAACCCGGATCCCTTCATTCCGGAATAAGTTGCTCTACCAATTGAGCTACGCGGACGTTTTATTCTGATTCCTATCTGCCTTTATGTCGTGTGCGTCCTTCTGGCAGGTACGTCACATCTCCTGGTACGTTACATCATCTCCCCTTATTTTTTATTTTTTTTATTCGAAGTGCTGGAGAAGGGATTCT
Source organism: Macrothele yani (assembly GCA_039090855.1). NCBI lineage: Eukaryota > Metazoa > Arthropoda > Arachnida > Araneae > Macrothelidae > Macrothele > Macrothele yani. The sequence continues at coordinate 127,556,004 of CM076996.1, forward strand.
CTTATTTTTCCTATCTCGCGGTGTGGAAATAACATCACACCAATGCGAGATTTTGAACGGTCGGGTCATCCGGATAGTTCGGGCGCCATTATAACGAAGTAAATTTCTCCGTCATTTTTGGTCTACGCCGGGATTCGAACCCGAGGCCGCTTATTCTGGAACAAGTCGCTCTACCAACTGAGCTACGCAGACGTTTGTTCTGATTCCTATCTGCCTTTATGTCTTGTGCGTCCTGCTGGCAGGTACGTCACATCTCCCCCCCCCCCCGAAAGAGGGTCGGGGGCATGGCCCACGGGTCAGCCATGACCATGAATCGTTGCAGGCAGCCATCCACTGTAGAACGTGCACTTGAGAACTCCCAGTCAATCTGCTGTGTGGAATGCAACATCACACATTTTTATTTTTCGAAGCGCTGGAGAAGGAATTCTCTGATTTTTCCTGTCTCGCGGTGTAGAAATAACATCACACCAATGCGAGATTTTGAACGGCCGGGTCATCCGGATAGTTCGGGCGCCACTATAACGAAGTAAATTTCTCCGTCAATTTTGGTCTACGCCGGGATTCGAACCCGAGGCCGCTTATTCCGGAACAAGTCGCTCTACCAACTGAGCTACGCAGACGTTTTCTTCTGATTCCTATCTGCCTTTATGTCGTGTGCGCCCTGCTGGCAGGTACGTCACATCTCCTGGTACGTTACAAGGGCACGAGTTTTTTTTTTTTTTTTATTGGAGGTTTAAAGACCTCCGTGAGCAACTCAATGGTCAATAAGCAGTCGCCCGTCCCTAATTTAGGGCCACTGGTTCCAGGGAAGGGAGAGAACCAGTGCCGTAAGACAAACACAACATCCATGCCTCACAGGATTCGAACCCGGACCCCTTTCGGACGAATGATCAGTCAGAAGCCATCGCGTAGACCACTGCGCCGAAACATATGCATTGTGCGTCTTCTTTAGTTTGGCTGCCTCTTTTCCTTGGTGATGAAAATCCTAAAAAAAAAAAAAATTTAAAGATATGAATCTGTCTTTTTCTTTTTTTTTTTTTGGTGTAAATATGACAAGGATATTAACTCACATAATATCCGAAAACTTCGTCCTGGAGCGGGAATCGAATCTGCGTCTCCCGGATAGCGTCCGAGTACGCTAATCATTGCACCACCCAGAACGACCAAGCCTCAAGTTTCCGATAAATTTGAATATAACCATCACAGGATTCACTAGTCGAAGCGACCGGCATTCATATTTAACGAATCTGGAGGTTAAGAATTCCCGTGATTGCCCGGAGAAGCAGATAAATCTGCAAATTATAGCAGGAAAGTAATTTTAAACGCATAAATCTGCAGATTTATAAATCAAATAAATCTGCAGTTTTATCTGCTCCCCGGAAAATCACGGGAATTCTCAAACTCCAGATTCGCTAAACATGAATGCCGGTTACTTCGACTAGCGAATTCTGTGATAGTTATATTCAAATTTATCGGAAACTTGAGACTTGGTCGTTGTGGGTGGTGTAGAGGTTAATATAACCATCACAGAATTCGCTAGTCGAAGCAACCGGCATTAATAAATGTTTAGCGAATCTGGAGGTTAAGAATTCCCGTGATTGCCCGGAGAAGCAGATAAATCTGCAAATTATAGCAGGAAAGTAATTTTAAAAGCATAAATCTGCAGATTTATAAATCAAATAAATCTGCAGTTTTATCTTCTCCCCCGGACAATCACGGGAATTCTTAACCTCCGGATTCGCTAAACATGAATACCGGTTGCTTCGACTAGTGAATCCTGTGATTGTTATATTCAAATTTATCGGAAACTTGAGACTTGATCGTTGTGGGTGGTGTAGTGGTTAGTATACTCGGGCGCTATCCGGGAGACGTGGGTTCGATTCCCGCTTAAGAACGACGAAATTTTCAAGTTTTCGGATATTATCCGACTTCCCATCCTTATCATATTTACACCCAAAAAAAAAAAAAAAAAAAAAAAAAAAAAACGGATTCACATCTTCAAAATTTGGTTTGTATGGTGTAATCCCGTATTCCATTCCTAAAAATGAATATGCAATTAGCTTTGGTGGTCGTAAAAGTTGTGAAACCAGGAAAATAGATTAAACGGGAGCCAAATATAAAGGGTTTTCTTTTTTTCAGAGAATGTTTAGTTTCCACGTCTTCGAAGAAGAGCTATAGCCTGAGGCAGTAAAAATAAATAGATATCTTCTCATCATTAAGATAAATAAAGAAGACTTCATTCGAAAAATCAGCGCAGCTTGGTTTTGTAACGATCAGATGTAATTTCATTCAACGAAATCATTCAGTCGATAGCCAAGTTCTTTATTCATCAAAAAGGTCAGAGTAAAAATGTTAATGCCGCAAGAAATGCGTTTAAAATTACTTTGTGATTTCCTGCTATAATTTAGTACACAAAGACATTTTAATTTGGTTATGAAATTATCTCTACATCACGAAAACCGATCAAGCAAACAAATTGTTTTTGTTATTTTGTTGTTGTTTTCCTCTTCTTCATCTGTAGCGTTCTCATTTACGCTCGATCGCTTGGTGTTGGAGCTGTAATACTTCGCTCACTCATAGACCCGTGGTACAATAGACTTTAAAGCGACTTTGAAACTCTAGATTTTTTTTTGCGAAAATACAAATGTACGCTCCATAAAAAACTATAATTAAATGTATTAGAAAAGCTGCGGTGGCAGAAACAATAAACCACGGGAGCAGTGATACGAAACGCATTATTCCTGATTGCCCGTTGTCGAAGAGCATACTCTCACGGGAATTTTATACTGACAGTTTCCTTCAGGATTTTTCTTTGTTCCGGCCATCAACCTTTCTTTCATTCCGAGCAATGTCAATGGATTGCCGTGTTCTCAAATACTTTGGTCTTTAAAATTAAAGCGCCATGCGCAGTCTATATGAAGAGGATAAATCAATCTTTTGATTTTTTTTTTGTGGAAAATTGATTATGAAAGGAAAAATCATGGCCAATGTTTTTCAAAATGAGGGACTGTTTAAGAACAATTTGTTTGTCCTTGATGTAAACACAGGATGTCCTCGCTTAATTCCGCAGTTAAGCAACATACGATCAGTTTCACTTGACTTTCACGTGAGTCTCGTGTTCACTTCGCTCACAGGAAGGACAAACTAAGCCCTTGCTCAGCTAAAACGTTAGGTCAGCGGCAGAGAATTTCACGTCGTAGAAAATTCCTTTCCCATCTTTGTTGCAAAACTTACTTGCGCGGCTACAGGGCGGGGCCTGTAATTTTTATACATGATCGAGCCACATTATTGTGACCACCAGCTAATATCCAGAGTAACCGCCGTGTACAGCAGCTAGACGGGCTGGGAGTGACTCAATAAGGTGCTGGAAGGTGTTCACAGGTATGTGGAGCCATGCTGACTGCAGTGCATCTGACAGCTGCTGGAGGGTGCGTGGTGGAGGATCTACAGAGCGAACAACACGAACGAGGTGGTCCCACAGATGCTCCATTTCATTTATTCATTTTTCAGTTGCCACATATTACAGTTCAAAATACAAACAATATAATCAATTACAAAAAAATGTAGCAACCAGGAGGAGGAGGGAAAAGGCCGCAAGGCCTGACATAGCCCTCCCACCCCTAGTACTAAAAAGAAAAAAAAAAGACACAAACAACAAAGAACAATACAAAAGACAAGTCAAAGGCATATTGAATATAACTGAAAGATTAAATAAATACATAAGTGTATATAGATACAAGGTCTATCCATAAGCCGTGAAATCAATCCAGCGACCAGCTGAGGTCAATTTCATACTAATTGAGAGACTTGTTCATAAGGTGGTGTTTGAATTTTTTTTTTTAAATAGGTCAAAATTGTTAATAGATGTTATGTCACAAGGCAAAGAGTTCCAAAGTTTTGGACCCGAATAATTTATATTCATTTCAATTGTTTCTGTCCGAGGGAAATTAGGTATGAGTGTTGATCGATTCCTGGTTTCATAACTATGAGTACGAATATTTAATAATATTAAGTCATGGTTTGAATCATTTTTAATTCTTCTGAACATTATTTTACCAATATTATAGTCAAATAATTGTTTTATTGTAAGTATATTATATTTATTGGGATTTACTTCTGACCTAAAGATAAGATTAGGTATAGAATTATTAAGAGTTTTTAAATCTATTAATCTTATGTATCTATTTTGTAATACCTGTATTTTTTTAAAGTTATATTGTGTTGTTTGCCCCCATGTCAGTATACAGTAATTTATATGCGTTTGTACTGTATTAGTGTATAGTATAACAATATCATTATTTTAGGGGACAAATTTATTATAATCTTACTAACTATCCCAATGTTTCTACATAATATTTTAGTCAGGTTGTCAATAAGTCTGGGGAATTAGGGGGCCAGGGAAGTACTTTGAAGCCTTCATCGTGCTCTTCCAACCACTCTCGGACATTTCTAGCTGTGTGACGCGTCGCATTGTCGTGCTGGAAGATCCCATCCGCCCCAGGGAAGACAATCAGCATGTATGGGTGTACGTGGTCTGCAAAGTTTGGATTCATAACGAATTCCGTCCATAGTGCCTTCCACAGGTATGAGTAGGCCCAGAGAATGCTACGAAAATCTTCCCCAGAACATAACTCTGCCCCCACCTGCTTGTGTTCTTCCAGCAATGGTTGACGAGTGTTTGTTCTCCGATGTTTCTCGCCTTAGACGCCAACGTCCTGTTACCACACCAAGCCCCGTTAAGGAACTTGAGGGCATACATTTTGTTAACGATTTTCGATCGACTAAATGGCAACAACGACGTTGAATTTCCTAGTATAGGCGACCCAGTCTTATCGTTGGGACTTGAAAGCGTTGTGTTTCATACGAGCTCGTACAAGGTTTTCGCAAGAACTCATATGCCGCAAAGAAATTAAATTTAAAAGCTAACATTTCAATTTTATGCTTGAATGGGGGTATCTGTGAAGAAAGAAAACTATTACTTTAAATTAAACCAGAACAGCGACACTCGTACTCATTTGCAGAGCAGTGAGAAGAAAAACACGTTGTTAAAGAAACAAATATAAAATTTATTTTGTGTATAATTCTTAATTTAGGTACAATTTAATGGTGGGACCAGATTAAGTTATAATAAGACATCTCTACAAAGAAGTTATGGTTTAGCCTGAGAATTATAGAACTACAAACGTCCCCATCAATCCAACTAGTACGAGGTGAGCAAGAAATTTCATTTCTAAACTTTCAATGAATACTCAGCATGCAAGGGATTGAAATAATTGGATGATGTCTTACCCTAAATAAAACTTCTGCTGTGCTGCACCGATCCGGCGTTGAGGAAAGTGCTTGTCTTCTTCCGCACATGGTCTTTGGCTGGTGTCCTCCGTGGATAAAACACAGCCGGTAGCTCTCTATAGGTTCTTCCTCTGATTTACTGGGGTATCTAATATCCTGACTCAGTGACGACCGACTTCTGGACCCACGTACAGCTAGGCATTTCTTTGCCAACCGCTGACGTCGAGCTACGACTTCCAACAAAAATGACAACAACAACCCACTCCGACTACAACAGTGCGACCGACCGCGCTTTCCCCAAGTTTTTTCATTTTATTTTAGTCTCGCTTTCGCTCACAGCCCTGCTGCGAGGCGTGTCCTTACCTAGTGAGGATGTCCCTTGCCCCTTCATTGGTTTCTGGATCCCCCCCTCGTTCGCAAGTGGACTGCCGTCCAGTTGCTGCCGGCCAGTTTCTACTTCGAGCAGATGTTTTCCGTGCCTGCTGAACATTTGGTGACCTAAGCCTTTTAAAAATTTATTTGGCCGTAACTGTCACCCCGTTATTGAGTTCTATTATCGGAGCAGACAAAAAAAAAAAACCTTTTTAAAACTTTAAGCCTGCTGGAAGGCACGTATGCCCGACTGAAATATGTTCTACGACACCGAGCCTGGGTAACATTTATTGTCTAGTCTTACCTACTTACCAGCTTTAAGATGCTTTCTTAAACTTCCGCCGTATAGCCACCACTGCGCCATTGTTAGTTAAGGAAGCAGTATGTAATTCGCAGTGCTGTTGCTTCTCAAATGCCGATAAAATAGAAGAAAATACCTTTCGCTTCGTTTGCGAAATTTTTCACCTGGCCTGCGTTTCCGATCCCCTTCCCACGCGAAGGGAAATCAAAGAAAAAAGCAAAGGACCCAGCGAATCCCTATGTGGCCTGGGTTGGAATAATATTTTTTTCACCTAATTACAAATTACTCCAATTAAGAAATTGCATAATTAAAACAATTAATTGGGTATTTGAATCGCGAATTTGAGTATTTCTTTACCAAAAGCAATGTGCCCGAAATTAGAAGAATTTTCGAGGCAACAGTCCATCCATTCGATGAAGCAAAAAATGTGACTCATCGGAGAAGGCAATCCTTTGCCAATCAGCTGAGGTCCAATTCCGATACTGCCGTGCAAATGTAAGCCTTTTCTCCCGTTGCACCTTCGTTAGCATAGGTGCAGTGACCATCCGTCTGCATCGGAGCCTCATACGCAGCAGGGTTCGTTGAACTGTCGTTTTAGACACACTTTCGGTCGCCCTCTGGTTCATTCGGCCCCAGTGAGTTGCTCCACTGTAGCGTGTCGATCGGCCCTCACGCCCCTTCGCAGCCGACGTTCACCTCTCACATCAATGGCACGTAGTGTTCTGCAGTTTTCACGTCGCTTATTCGCAATGGTGCCATTTCTCCAATCACGATATACTTTAACCACAGCAGCACGAGAACAGTTCACAAACTGCGCTGTTTCAGAAATACTACTACCCTTGGTCCGAAAGCCGATAATCATCCCTTTTTGCAAATCTCATAAATCGCTCCTTTTATCCATGACAGAAACGATTGATATGTTTTCAGATTGCCTACAGTACACCTTATATACCTTCCAAGCCACCAGCTCACGACACGTGCCTTCTTTCATTGGCTACGTGCTCTTCGCGTCAAAATTAGGAGGTGGTCACAATAATGTGACTCGACTGTGTACATGTTTTTGCGCCAAAACAACTGCTCTAAGCAAAGAAGAAACGTCACGGACAACATAAAAGTAAAAAATAAAAAAATTAGGATCAGATAATGAAAAATAAAGAAAATATTTTATTTTATGATCCATCTATAATTAGGATCAGAGAAAATATTTTTTTTTATTTGGGTCATAAAATAAAATAATTAGGATCAGAGACAAACGTGGTATACAAACTACTTAATATTCATTCATTTACAAAGTTTCGACTGTACTGTACCCTATAGCCGACTACTTTAAAGGCTGTACAGATATACGCACATACAGACACCGAGGAAAAGTTCTTCCAATTTAAGCAAGCTCAGCTTCACTTCTGCTGGATTGCGTTTTTGCTCTGTGTACGACAGCGATTTCATAATAGTGAAAGGAAAAGGAAACAAGAAAGATGACACCGAATTCTTGGGTGTAATGAGCAAGTGTTTTGAATCCTTTCGAACACGAAAACTATATATTTCAAAGCGCTTGTACAGAGAAACAAGAATTCCTGTGAGCAGCAATTGACCAAAACATTCAATGAAGGATGTTTCCGACCCATATCTCAGCGAACAACGCGCAGAGAATTGAAGACGATCGGTGTTGGTAATCACATGTCTATACTGAAGCAAACGATTTCCGCGAAGAACCAGAAAGTTCGTCTGCAGTGGTGTCAAGAACACCGTGACTGGACACTGTAAGAAAATCATGCAGTCAAACAAGTCGCGGTACACTTTGTCAATACCGACGGTAGGCAGAGAGTTTGGCGCGAGCACCATGAAGCAATGGACAGAGCTTGCCTTTGTAAACACAACTCAAGGTTTTGGAGGTGATGTCATTATAAGGCACATTCTGTTGGTACGGAATGGGTCCCCTGATATTGCTGGAAGGTCTGGTGTCCTCCAAGGATTATCTGAACATTGTTGCCGATCAAGTCCATCTTATAATGCTGACTTTTTATCCAGCAGGTGACAGATGTTTCATGGACGTACAATGCTACTGTCCATCAGGCAAGATGTGTTCAGCAGTGGCACCGCAAGCATGACAGCGACTTCCACATCTCATCTGGCCACAACAAAGCCCGGATCTGAACCTAATTCTCATTGAGAACGCGTGGGGCATGTTAGAGAAACAGATCCGGGAGTAAAGTAGTCTTCCGTGAAATCTGAGCCAGTTAAAGGACTATCTGGTGAATGCTTGGTATGTTGTAGACGTAGATGCACTCCAACACCTTGTGGAAGATATGCCAAACCGTATACACGATGTAATTAGCTAGAAGAACAGATCAGGTAGCAAAGTAATCTTCCATCAAATCTCAGCTAGTTAAAGGACTGACTGGTGAATACCTGGTATGCTGTAGACATAGATGCACTCCAACACCTTGTGGAATGTATGCCAAACCGTATACATGACGTAATTAGCTAGAAGAACAGATCAGTGAGCAAAAGTCCTCTTCCATCAAATCTGAGCCAGTTAAAGGACTGTCTGGTGAATACCTGGTATGCTGTAGACGTAGATGCAGTCCAACACCTTGTGGAATGTATGCCAAACCGTATACATGACGTAATTAGCTAGAAGAACAGATCAGGAAGCAAAGTCCTCTTCCATCAAATCTCAGCCAGTTAAAGGACTGTCTGGTGAATGCCTGGTATGTTGTAGACATAGATGCACTCCAACACCTTGTGGAATCTACGCCAAACCGCATACATGATGTAATTATCCAGAAGATCAGATCAGGGAGCAAAGTCCTCTTCCATCAAATCTGAGCCAGTTAAAAGACTGTCTGGTGAATGCCGGATATTCTGTAGACGTAGATGCACTCCAACACCTTGTGGAATATATGCCAAACCGTATACACGATGTAATTAGCTAGAAGAACAGATCAGGGAGCAAAGTCCTCTTCATTCAAATCTCAGCCAGTTAAAGGACTGTCTGGTGAATGCCTGGTATGTTGTAGACATACATGTAGATGCACTCGAACACCTTGTGGAATCTATGCCAAACCGCATACATGATGTTATTGGGTTGTCGGAAAAGTCATGACGTATTTTAGCCATGTTTTGGAAAGGCCATTTATTGATAGAAAGAACAAAGATCAATCACTTATATAATGCCCGTTTTGTTCAATAACCTTTTGCCATCTTTCAGTGAGCTGCAGAATGCCTCGTTCATAGAAGGACCTGTGTTTCGTGGCGAAAAACTGTTCAAGGTGCTGATTTACAGCCGCATCTGAATTGAACGTTATACCACGCAAGGACTGTTGAGGCGAGCGAAACAAGTGGAAGTCTGACGGCGCAAGGTCAGGCTAGTATGCTGGGTGTGGCAACACATCCCACCCAAGCTCCAAGAATTTTTGGTGGGTGATCAAACTTATATGTGGTCTCGCGTTGTCGTGATGGAACACAACACCTGTACGATGAACGAGCTCTGGACGTTTCTGGATGATGGATTCGTTCAAGCTGTCCAATTGCCGACAATACACATTCGAATTGATTGTTTGGTTCCGTGGTAGGAGCTCGAAAAACACGACACCTTTAAAATCCCACCACACTGAGACCAGAACCTTCTGCTGATGAATGTCAGCTTTGGATGTCGTTTGAGGCGAAGCAGCACGTCGGGACCAAGACCGTTTGTGCAGCACATTGTTGTACACAATACACTTTTCTTCACCAGTTATAAGTCGCTTCAAAAAAGAATCGTTTTCCTCACGTTTAATGAGCATATCGCAGATGTTTATGCGCGCCGTCAATTGACCTTCTTTGAGTTCATGAGGAACCCACACATCGAGCTTGCTTACGTATCCCAGCTTCTTCAGGTGCTCGTGAACGCTTTAATGATGGATGTGCAATGTGTCTTCAATCTCTCGTGTCGTGTAACGTGGTTTGACTCTATCAATGCCTTGATTTGGTCGTCATCAACCTCGGTGGGCCTCCCCGACCGAGGAGCATCGTTGAGGTCAAAATCACGAGCACGGAATTTCACGAACCACCGCTGGCACTGACGTTCTTGTAGAGCATTGTCACCGTACGCTTTACGCAACTTTTCACAAGCTTGACGCACGTTCTTCCCTTTACGTAAGTAAAACAGTAAAATATGGCGAAAATGCACAGTTTGGTCTTCCATCTTCAACTTGATGTCAAATCTCCGCAAGTCAACCAAATTGCTCACTATTCCTTTTAGACTGCAGCTAGAACTAGCACCTGTCGAATGCCATAGCGATAACAGAGCTGCGCATGCCTTTAGCACTTCCAAAACCGCCCAACCTCCATCGGGTGCCAAAGTACGTCATGATTTTTCCGACAACTTAATAATTAGCAAGAAGAACAGATCAGGGAGCAAAGTCCTCTTCCATCAAATCTGAGCCAGTTAAAGGACTGTCTGGTGAATGACTAGTATGCTGTAGACGTAGATGCACTCCTACACGTTTCCAGAAGGTGTTGCCAAATCGCATACGTGTTGTAATTCGGGCTAAAGGAGGTCCAACCTGGTATTAAATAAAAGTTTCTAATTCAGTGGCGGGAATGTGTGCTTTGAATTCTAGAGCATAATCATTTATGCTCCCTAGCAACAAAGTTATGCCTTGAAAACGGACCAAAAGTCAAGGATCATCATTCTCACGTGTTCAAGGTTTCCAACTTAAGTAGAATTTTTGTAAATCTGATTAATAGGTTCCGAGATATGATTTCCGCAGGTGGACGTATGCTATCGCTATGGCCAAGGGCATTGCGAGAAGCATGTCCCTTTTCTCCAAATGCGTGCAAAAATGGCTGTCCTGTCCTGTCTGTATCGTCGCTAGATGCGTAACAGAACGTTTTGACATGACCGTTGTCTCAGAATATTTGAAATGAATGTGGTACGTTATCGTTTGTTGTTACTTTCAGATCAGATCATATGTAGAGGATTTTAGGAAGGGAGTGTCTGACCCTAGGTCTTAAACAACCCTTAGAAATAGGAAGCTAGGAGATTTGGCCTAGAGTGCCCGATAGGAAAGTGACACGGAAGCGAGGTAGAAAGGGGGAGGAAAATGCCCTTATTTATTACCTGGGGGTTATCTTTTGTTGTCCTACAAAGCAGAGATTTATACACACCCCCCGTAGTATCCCCCCAACAGCCACCCCTTAAATGTCCTCAGACACACCCTCCCCATAAAGAAAATCTCAATACTCCTCCATTTAAAAGTGCGTCACAAACAGAGACGCATATCCAGAAAAACGCCGATTATCCGGGACTCAGTTATCCGTGGGGTCGGATTAACTGTGGTCTTCTGTAATACATACAAATTTAATTTTCTTTTCAAAATTCCCTATGCAAGTGAATTCTTAAAATAAAAGAAGTCATTATTGCGTTTTTTTAATTAACAGTGCATCATAGTTGAACAATATTGCATCATCCTTCTACCAGAACTTATTTGCCATCACTGTTGCAGTTTCGCGTTCTGCTGCCAGAGTTCGCAGTCAAGTTCATTACGAATTTAATCTATTCTCTTTTACCTGTTAAACATTAGAAATCCTTCTCGCCACGAGGAAACTAAGAGTAACTACAACCAGCTTAAAAATAAGTTATAATGAAGCCTTAACAATTTAAGGAACGCTACTGATATTCCTGGAAAGTCAAGATGCTGCTGATTACATTAAAGTTTTACAAATTCGTGGACGTGTAAGAAAAATAAAACAAAGAAAACAAACAAAAATCCCGGACTTTCTATTTAAACAAGCCTTGAAATGTTGAGTTTTGTATTTGCATACTACAAGAACGTTTATCTTATGTTTTCTTTATGTATTTAACCCAATAAAACATAATTTGGATTAATTCTGTTTTTCAATTATCTGGGCACTATCGTCCCCCAATTACGACGGATAAATGACGTTTTGCTGGATATATATTTTATTATTTTTAAATATTAATCTCTTTTATTATCTTGTAGCAATTTTATCAATAGCACTTAGCATTTACATGAATTCTTCAGCTATACTTTGAAGTATTTTTTACGATAATTCAGTAATTTTTCTTTTTTTATTTCAAGACTATGTACGTGTATATAGCAGCATAATATTTCTTTTTGAGTTTCTTTTGTTTAAAGCATACACGGTCGTATCAGAATAATATAACCACCTACCTAATAATGGGAATAACCACCCTTGGCCCGGACGACAGTTGCGAGACGGCGTGGCATGGACGCAGTGAGGCCCTGGAAGGTTGCCCGAGGCACAAGTGCCCATTCGAACTGCAGCAGAGCACGGTGGTCCCGGAGATGACGTTGTTGTGGGTTGGCACGTCGAACCTGTTGATCCAAATAGTCCCACAAGTGCTGTATGGGATTGAGGTCGCGCGATTTCGCCGGCCAAGGGAGAACGGAGACATCGCTGTGTTGTTCCTGGAACCAGTCACGCACTCCCTTAGCGAGGTGACAGGGCGCACTGTTCTGTTGGTAGACACCATCACCACCAGGGCAAACGTACAACATGAAGGGATGCATGTGGTCAGCGAGAATGGACAGGTAGCCATTGACGCTCAGGGACTTATCCAGTGGTACCAGCGGTCCCATGTCATACCAGGAAGACATTCCCCAGACATGCACACTGCCCCCGCCGGGCTGTACTTGACTGATAACAGTGTCCGGGTGTTGGATCTCGAGTGTCTGACGCCGTATCCGCCACCGCCCGTCACTTCTGTGGAATAGAAATCTCAATTCGTCGGAGAAGGCAACCTTTCCCCACTCTTCCACTGTCGGCAGTCCCATGGGAATGCAGGCGTCGTTGCCGATGGACCTGAGTTCACATGGACGCCTTGACGCCGCGCCGACTCCGAAGAACTATGAGTAACAGGGTTCACTCTACTCTTATTGGGGACATGTTCCTGGGTGTTCCAGCGTTCATTGGCGTGGTCAATTACGGCACTATTGCGCGTCCATTGCCCTTTACCAGTCGACGGTGGCGACGTTCTCCTCTGGGGTCGATGGCCTTTGGGGCTCCACAGTTATGACGTCGGGAGGTACTCGGTGTGCCAGCGGTCCATTTTTGGTACACCCTTACTACAGCACCTCTCGAACAGCCCACGAAGTCTGCTGTTTCTGAGATGCTTCCATCCTTGGCGCGGTAGCCGATGATCATTCTTTTTTGAACGTCCGTCAAATCACTACCTCTGTCCACTGTGCTCACGTGACTCACCATGGCTCATTTATTCTTCCCGGCCGCTTATATCTCCGTGTGGCCGACCTTGTCACGTGCACTCTGTGATGCGCCTGGGCGGGTGCACCGTGATTCCGGGGGTGGTCATATTATTCTGATACGACTGTATGTGTTTAAAGTCAATCGTTGGAACCGCAAATACACTATCTACCAACAAGTAATTGGACACCACTGCAATCGACGATATCTGCGGTCCTGATACACGTCACGGCCGCCGCCGTTAAATATCGTGTGGGGAAACCAACAACGAAACCAGTCGCACGCAAGATGCCACGCAGTTCGGAGCTCTCTGATTTCGAGAAAGGTGTAATCGTCGGGTATCACAGAAATGGCCGATCCATACGTGACATATCCAGCGAGTTGAAGTACCCAAAATCGACAGTGGCCTACGTGATTGGCAAGTGGAAGATGAGAGGTGACTGTCGGAATGTGCCCCGACCCGGCAGACCCACAAAACTGGGAGTTAGAGACCGAAGGGTTCTGGCCAGAGAAATTCGGAAGAACCACACCAAATCGATGGGCCACATCCGCGAGGAGTTTCAACAGGCATCCGGTAGTGTTCTTTCAATGAATACCATCCGTAAGGAAGCCCATTTGCTCGGTTATCATGGACGTGCTGCCGCTCACAAGCCTTTGATCTCCAAGTTCAATAGCGCTGCTCGGCTAACGTGGTGCAAAGAACGTCGACAGTGGAAACAGGTTCTCTGGAGCGACGAATCAAGGTTCACCCTCTACCGTTCGGATGGCAGGGTCTGGGTTTGGCGTCTGCCTGGAGAACGCCTCCTGACGGAATGTATTGTGCCAACTGTGAAGTCCGGCGGCGGTGGAATTGTGCTATGAGGGTGTTTCTCCTGGTATGGCACGGGACCCTTGGTCGCAATTCCTGGTAGACTCAACGCCGAGACCTACTGCACCATTTTGGATGACCATGCGCTTCCTACGTTGTGGCAGTTTTACGGGATGGACCCATGTTACTTTCAGGATGACAATGCCACCTGTCATGTTGCGAGGTCTACCATGGCTTGGTATAGTGACAATGGGGTTAATCGAATGGACTGGCCTGCGCGGACCCCGGACCTTAACCCTATCGATCAAGTCTGGGACGAGTTGGAGCGTCGACTTAAGGGATGCCCCCACCGTCCGAAATCGGTGAAGGAACTGACCTGTCTTCTCCAAGCCGAGTGGAAAAAATACCGCTAGCCGTCGTACAACGCCTGGTTGAGAGTATGCCCCGGAGGGTCGTAGCTGTAATCGCCGCTCCTGGAGGCTCCACCAACTATCGAAGCTGAATAAACTTCGTTTTCCTTTGCGATCACAGGTGTCCAATTACTTGTTGGTAGATAGCGTATATGTATGCATCGCTTAATTTTATTCTGCTACAGATTTTGCAGATATACTTCTGATCATATCAGCGGTCAAGATTTGTGAAAATATCAATATCTTCCGTTTCAGCAACCGATGTGTTAATACTTCTTTGCTTTAACAGTATAAAAACAAAACAACCGTGGTGTGTAGTGTTGGTAAAAGATCTAAGGGTTTAACCATTCTTAACCATAAAATATTCAACAGTTTTCCGTTTTTTATCCCAAATAAAGCCTAAATATTTCACTATGAAAAAATTTCAGCCTTAAAAAATTTTTTGCTTTTACACAAACCCACCAATTTTTTTCAAAAACTATCAATTTCTTTCAGCAGCTTTAATTTGAAATTTCTGGATAAACCTCTGATACAAAGAATGACGCCATGTTTGACATTGGCAATGCTTTTTTTTTTTCTTATTGGAAGTTTAACGACCACCTTGAGCAATTCAGTGGGCTATACAAGCAGTCGCCCGTCCCTAAATTAGTACCACTGGCTCCAGGGAAGGGAGATAACCAGCGCCGTAAAACAAACGACATCCATGCCTCACCGGGATTCGAACCCGGACCCATCTCGGACGAATGATCAGGAGACATCGCTTAGACCACTGCGCCACCGGGGCGGTAAAGTCCATCTTCCAGGGTGAGCTTTCTTGCTTTGCAGAGTAGGCTGAGCCAATCCATCATCCGCTGGCTACGTCCCTGTGAAGGACAAGTTAGATTCGTGAATTCCAGAAAGTGAAGGTTGACTGAAGAACAGAAGAATATTCAATTCTTCCTGGAAAGCTTCACAATACTAGTTTCCTTATGAATCATATCTTAATATGACAGACTTTATCAACGTCGAGAAGAAAAATGTACATATAGCTCAGGACTGAATCTCAAGAGACCATTTGATTAACTGGTTCTCTGCACAGATTACTAAACCACTTTTCTCAAAAATCTGTGCTAAGACATTTCTTCAACAGAATAACATTTTTTGCAGGAGTGTTTATCTCTGATATTTTTTACCATATTCTCCCGTTATGTAATATTCACGTAAAATATTGTTACTCCCAGGGCGCCAGACTTTCGAATAAAAATAGCTTTATGAATTTAGATGTCAGGCGTTGACTGACGACCCGGAGGTAAACATTAGAATTTCGAATAAGTATTTGTAAGCTCTTTTTCGCCAAAATCTTATGTATTGAAAAGAGTTTAGCCTACAATTTAACCAATCAAAACCAAGAAATTCTTCTGACACTCATACATTATTCATGCAACTTCAGGACTGGTATGAGACAACAGACATTTAATCAATTAAAATAAAAACAGATAATGATGTCTATATACAGAGGATGAAGGAGGGGCTTCAAGTAGACTCGCCCCTTTCAGGCTAGCTCATAACCTGAATTTATCATTAAAGTTCAATGATTTTTTTTATTGGAGGTTTAACGACCACCGTGAGCAACTCAATTGGCTATAAGCAGTCGTCCGTCCCTAATTTAGGGCCACTGATTTAAGGGAAGGGAGAGAGCCAGTGCCGTAAGACAAACACAACATCTATGCCTCACGGGATTCGAACCCATCTCGGATGAATGATCAGGAGCCATCGCTTAGACCACTGCGCCATCGGGGCGGCCGTAATGCTTTGCCTGCAGGAAAAGTGATTGCAAACGAGTTCAAGTATAATCATTCGTTCTTAACTCCGAAATGTACAAAACAAAACAATTTTTCAAAGAGAAAAGTTTACACAACGTTCACCATTTACGTTCGAATAAGATCTTCGTGCGAACGTTATGGCTATCTAAAACTTCGCTGCTGTGAAGACGAACGAAATACATATATCTGACCAGTACCTGATATTATAGAAGGAATAGCAGCACAGACTGATATTGTTAGATATTAGTTTGAGACGCTCATGGATTATAAAAAAAAATATTGGGAATTATTGGAGCTTCATGAGCATCATCTTTGAAACTGTATCTAAACTTGGCAACATGCTGGCTAAACTTTTACGATTCTTATAATTATCTTAACAAAAATCCCCTCATTAACGTTTGCCCTTGAGTAGCAAGAAGATTTGAAAAATTGGAATTTTTCTCTCATGGCCCATTACGGAACATTAAAAGTGTTCACTGCTGTATAATTACTGTCAGCATGCCGGGGCAAAGATGAGCCTGAGAGATTCAATCAGAATTGCCCACGTATCTATTTATCTTAGATCTTCTGATAATCAGTGGCTTTTATCAATAAATCACTTTCACATACTCTTGATACGCTTCCATGAATCCCATACTCCAGCGATAAATCTCCTGCTAAACTCATCAGAATGAAATTCTATCAGTTGTTAATTGCGAACTGGGTTATCGCACGTACGCTATATGCAAGTAAACATGCCACATGATAAAAAGGAGACTAAATTAAAGGCAAAAAAACCACGCATTCCTGAACTCATTGCCCTACCAATTATTTGATAAAACAAGTGTATGTGAAACGTCATTGCACCAAATAATTGATTTACGTTTTATTGGGATAAAGATGAAAATTATTTCTCATCATTATAAGTAAATCATTCATTTATTTATCATAACAAAACAGTAATGATATTTTCGCAATAACAATCATTTTTTAATCATAAAGTAAATCTGAATTATTTTATTATAGCAAATTAAAAACATAGGGCGCCCACGGTCGCGGCTTTCGAGATGAGGTCATATTAAGTGACGTCATTCATTCCGTCAGATTTTTTTTTTTTTTGGTTGGAGGGTTTTTTTTTTTTTGATTGGAGGTTTAACGACCACCGTGAGCAACTCAATGGGCTATAAGCAGTCGCCCGTCCCTAACTTAGGGTCACTGGTTCCAGGGAAGGGAGAGAGCCAGTGCCGTAAGACAAACACAACATCCATGCCTCACCGGGATTCGAACCCGGACCCCTTTCGGACGAATGATCAGAGGCCATCGCTTAGACCACTGCGCCACCGGGGCGGCGGTTGGAGGTTTAACGACCACTGTGAGCAACTCAGTGGGCTATGAGCAGTCGCCCGTCCCTAATTTTGGGTCACTGGTTCCAGGGAAGGGAGAAAGCCAGTGCTGTAGGACAAACACAACATGCATGCCTCACGGGATTCGAACCCGGACCCCTTTCGGACGAATGATAAGAGGCCGCCACTTAGACCACTGCGCCACCGGGCCAGTCAGATTTAGTCGTACATATTTAAAATCTATTTTTCGAATAGCGGTTAAGGTGAAATGTTGCAATTTTGATTGATTATGTTTTTCTATTGAATTTAAACAGATTAGAAAGGGCGGTTATGTTAATTTTATCTTTATGGCAGAGGTACGTGTCCACCACACGACAGTTGTTTGGCGTCTGGCTGCGCTGGGTAAGGCCAGAAAGCTGGACATGTGGCTGCCGCATGAGTTGACAACTGCCAACAAGACTAGGCGTTTGGAAGTCTGCAAGTCGCTGCTCGCCAGGAATAAACAGGAACCTCTACTGCATCGAATTGTCACCTGTGACGAGAAGTGGGTCCTTTATGATAATCGGAAACGATCTGCACAATGGTTAGGCAAGGCACAGCCTGCTGGACGGCATCCTAAGTCACCCCTACACACCAAGAAGTTGATGCTCCTTGTCTGGTGGTCCACAGCCGGGATAATTCATCGGAGTTTCTTGGCAAGAGGCCATCACTGCGGAACGTTATTGTGCTGAAATACACCAGATGCACCGGAAATTGCTGCAGAAAAAACCGGCTTTGGTCAACAGACTGCTCCAGGACAACTCTCACCCTCATGTCACACAACGAACGATGCTGACACTAAGTGCCTTGGGCTATGAAGCACTACCTCGTCCTGCCTATTCTCCGGACTTGTTTCCGACAAACTATCATCTCTTTTGTCTCCTGGATCACTTCCTGTCCCGGAAACAATTCACAACAGACAACGAGGTTCAACGTGCAGTTGATGACTTCTTCGGGTCTCAGCTACAAGACTTTTTTCGTTCCGGAATCATGGCCTTGCCGGACAGATGGCAACTATGTGTCGATGCCGAGCGGGATTATTTTGCCCAGGTAAGTTGTTCTACTTTTCCGTTCTCGCTGTTCAAGTGTGCTGGTCCTTCGCCGGACATTTCATTCGCACCAACCCAATATTAACAGCAGTTGTGGTATTGAATCTGTTCTTTATTAATATCTAATTCTCTTGACTGTTGAATTAACTATGGTTTCCTTACTTCCTACTTGTTTATTGCGCATTCTACCCAATTTCTCTTCTAATTCATTTTCTTATCACAAACGCTTCGCAGCTTGGAGGCTATTCTTCCTCGCATCTCCCCCAATTCGCTTTTCTTTCCTGGGTGACCCGTGTGTCGTCTGATCTTTTCTCGACACTCCGGTCTTCCGAATTTCGCTATTGTTTCCCGCATTCCTCTTGTAACGTACTAGGAGATGTGTCGTACCTGCCAGAAGGACGCACACGACATAAAGGCAGATAGGAATCAGAATAAAACGTCCGCGTAGCTCAATTGGTAGAGTGACTTATTCCGGAATGAGGGGACCCGGGTTCGAATCCTGGCGCGGACAGAAATGACGGAGAAATTTACTTCGTTATAATGGCGCCCGAACTATCCGGATGACCAGACCGTTCAAAATCTCGCAATGGTGTGATGTTATTTCCACACCGCGAGATAGGAAAAATAAGAGAATCCCTTCTCCAGCACTTCAAAAAAAATAATAAATAAGGGGGAGCTGATGTAACGTACCAGGAGATGTAACGTACACGACATAAAGGCAGATAGGAATCAGAATAAAACGTCCGTGTAGCTCAATTGGTAGAGTGACTTATTCCGGAATGAGGGGATCCGGGTTCGAATCCCGGCGTGGACAGAAATGACGGAGAAATTCACTTCGTTATACTCTGACGCATCGAAGAGCAATTAACTTATTTAGCCGTTTCAATGCGCTTTCGGGTCACAATATACATGATTCCTGCGTAGGCCAATAAAACCATATAACAATTAAACACTTAGCCAACGTAGTAACGCCTACTAATGACCATTTCCGACAACATCTTAAAGACGATTTTCAATTCTGACGACAGAAAGGCCTATTTACGAATATTCCCTACTTGAAAATGAATAAATACTAGAATCTTTTGAGACCCATGTAATAGATTTTTGAGGTGAAAACCACCTCTCTCGTGTCGGAACAGAGGGTCACAGTGAAGAGAATAGCGTCGGCATTCAACTACGAGCACCAACGAAGGTGTGTACAATGACCATTCGACGTGCAATGGCGTGACTGAGATATGGAAGCCGTTGTTGACAACACGTCACCGGGCTATGAGGCTGCAGTGAGAGAATGGGTATCGTCTCTGAATCATAGAAGTCTGGAAACGAGTAACTAGATCAGAAGAACTGAGGTTCCAACTGCAAAACGCCAACTAGAGGGTGCAAGTGTGACGAAGACCACACGAGCTGAATGACCCCTAACTCTGAAGTCAGGGTGTTACAAGCCAGTGGAGGAGGTGTAATGCTCTGCGGAGTGCATGCGTTTGCTACCTTGTGGCTCCTTTTACCTATAGAGACAACCATTACCTCACAAAGCTATGTTGACGTACTTGGAGACCACATACACCCATTTGTACCTATGCATTTCCCACAGCAGGATGCCTTCTTTCAGAAAGACAATGACCCGTCTCATTGCCCCAGTTTGGTTATAAACTGGTTGGAAGAGCATTGAGTTCGTAACGCAGTTGATCATTTGCAAGACGAAGTGGAGCGATGCATTTCAGCTCAGAACCAACCACCGACAATTGGCTCTTTATGGATGGCTGGCTGTCTTGGAATCATGGGCCGCAATACCACCCGAAGATTTCCCACAAGTTGTAGAGCCCCTGGCTCGACGTTACCATAGCATTACAAGGTTATGGTAACATAACGCCAACCACCTCATGTCTATCCATTTTCCACAGTAGGATTCCTTCTTTCAACAAGAAAACTACCGGTTTCCTCGCTCCGGTTTGCAATGGACTGGTTGGAGCAGCATTCTAGTGAGTTTTCAAACCTCGAAGGACCTCACCACTCCCCGGATTTGTACCAAATTGAGCATCTGCGAGACGAAGTGGAGAGATGAGGTCCAGCTCGGAATCCACCACTGGCAATAGGCGCTTTACGGACGGCTGTCTTGTAATCATGGACCGTAATACCCCCTGAGCATTTACTACACCTTGAAGAGTCCATGCCATGGTGTATTGCTGCTGTTGTGAAAGCAAGGGTGGACCCAAACGTTATTAAGTGGGTGTGCACAATAGATTGTCCTCTCAGTGTATAAATAGACCAGATCTCGTTGCCGTCTAATTTATTAGTGAAGACGTTTGGTAGTTTGTTCGCATATTACAAAAACATCACGTAATACATTTTATGGATTTATGTCATTTCCCTTCATAGATATTTCTATCATTTAGAAAACAATTATACGAGCGAAATTCAGGTCAGAAATCGCTTAACCAGGCTCGTTCAACCCGACAGGAAAACTTGGTCCGTTTGATCCACTAATCCATGACAATTTTCATCACTCCAGCATGTTTCAAAGTTTACTTCCATAAATTTTGATTTACTATCTACACTGAAGAGCAATTGAATTAGAGACAGCTGGCGTTATGCAAATGTGGCGCTTTGGGCGGCCCTCTAAACGGAAACGACATGACGTATGCAGCGATCAGACAATATATGGAGTGATGCGACGGGAATTAGTAAGAGTCGGACACAGTATGGGTAAGATGAAGGATCTAAGCGCATTTGATCGTGGGCAAATTGTCGGGCCAGACGAATGGGTCACTCCATCTCGGAAGTCGTGCAGGCACTGGGATTTTCACGAGTCACTGTCTCACGGGTGCACCGTGAGTACATCGAATCCGGTAAAACCATCCCTGCAAAGGACAACAGCGTGTGGATGAGCGGGGTTATCGTCGGCTAGCTCGCATTGTAATAGCGGATAGACGGGCCACAGTGCAAGAAATTACTCGGCAATTTAACGCTGGTGCACAAAAACGTGTAAGCAGCCACAGCATCCAAAACCATCTCCTCGCTATGGGGTACAGAAGCCATTGTCCCACGAGGGTACCGCTGCTGACCGCACATCCCAGGGTGCAAAGATTAGCATGGGTGCAGGAACATCGCCACTGGACCCCAGACATGTGGGAAAATGTTGCCTTGACTGATGAGTCGAGATTCACGTTGGTACATGCGGATGGCGCAAACCACATGAAGCGATGGATCCTCCTTGCCAGCCGGGTGCTCTTCAAGCTGGTGGGGGTGGCATTCCCGTCTGGGTACTGTTTACCTGGACTGAAATGGGACCCCTGGTACGTGTGACATTGTCCCTCACAGGTCAACGTTACCGGGATATCCTGGGCGACCATTTGCTTCCGTTTGTGCGTCTTCAACATCCCACTGGGGACCTCATCCTGCAACAAGACAATGCACCGTGCTATCGCTCCCGAATTGTATCCGAATGGTTGGATGAACACTCCACCGACGTGACCGCGCTTCCTTGGCCAGCTAGGTCACCTGACCTCAATCCCATCCAGCACATCTGGTATACCATCGAGAGAGATGTTCGAGGCTCTGACCCCCCCCCTCCATCAAATCTTTGTGAACTGTGGGAGCTAGTTCAGGGGTCGTGGATCCGTATGGCTTCCCAACGCTTCCGGTGTCTATTGTCGAGTCCATGCCGAGACGAATCGCCGCCGTCACCAGGGCGAAAGGTGGTGCTACACGTTACTAGACAGGTATCTCTAATTCAATTGCTCTTCAGTGTATAACCAATCAAGAAATAATCCAAAGTGAAATTGTCTTTTCCGTGTCAAAGTGTTGCTTCAAAAGTAAAATCAAATGCTTCAGAAAGGACACATAAAAAAGCAGTGGATGGTGTCAGCGTGTTACGTTTTGCATCAAATGCGGTGAGAACAAACAACTCATGAAAACTGATAACATTTCTAAGAGTTCCGAACTGTTTGATAACTGAATGAGTTCACATTTGTTTTCCACATTGTAAACATTTTTTTTTACGCTGATCTACAAGGGCTGTACCGAACTTAATGCAAAAGTGGGCATAACTTTTTTATTAATGGGCAGAGGTCGTTCAAATTGCACATGTTGGTAGAGTAACTCTTCCTCTATAGCAGGGATGGCCAACCGGCGGTGCACGCGCGCAAAGTCACTTTTTGTAATTTTAATAATTTATTAAACAATTTAGCATTTGTGACAAACATCGTGGGCCACCTTAACAACTTAAATATGTGTTTGCAAGGTAAAAACAATCTTTTCGCAGCGTTATTCAATTCAGTCGAGACATTTAAAGCAACACTTGTTCTTCTTGGAATGAATCTTTCTCGGTATGATCTCGTACAATTTTCTCGAATGAAACCAACTGTCACAAACTGAGTTCGGAGAGATTCCAAACTTTTCTAAATATCAGCAAAATATTTCCGATTCGAAAAACTCCTTTGAAGCCAGGTTTTCAGGCTTCCAAAAAGAAAAACAAAATCTTTTTTTCACAACACCCTTCGCGCTTTCTACCGAGGACATCATTCACTATCCTACTGATGCAGCCTGAAATTTTGGAGTTTCAGAATAACACAGCAAATTCAAGGAGGTGCTTGGAAATCCAGCCAGCCAGAAATTTCACACTTTCTGGAAATCTCCCTCTCAGTTTCCTGCACTACGGGGAATGGCCCTGCGATATTGTTGTAGGTTCGGGTCGACATGTATATGTGAAAATGCTTTTTCTTTCATGAACTTGGTGAAATATAAGTACTGATCAGCATCTCAAAAATCTGCTGGTTCTTGCTACTTCATCTCTGAATCCCAACATTGAAGAATTGGTGAAGAGGAAAGACATCGATAAGACTCACTCAGAACTAAGTCCGGTTTGTTTCATGTGAATGGAAATGTAATCATACAATGTTGGAATATGTTTCTTTCGTCGCAAGTAATTTGTGGTTTTAATATACTAGTAAACTACAGTAGTTCTTGAATGATTATTAGTGTTATGTTACAATAGTATTTGTTTAACAATATTTTTCTCTTTTTCAGTACTATTTTATTTGAAGTATACAGAGATGCATAATTTTTGTATCCTTTCTGGCAACCGTGGAGGGGGGGGGGTGTTAGGTTGAGATGGAGTGGCACGTTCAAGATTATCTACATCAAAAGTGGCACGTTCAAGATTATCTACATCAAAAGTGGCACGTTCAAGATTATCTACATCAAAAGTGGCACGTTCAAGGTTATCTACATCAAAAGTGGCACTTTCAAGATTATCTACATCAAAAGTGGCACGTTCATGATTATCTACATCAAAAGTGGCACGTTCAAGATTATCTACATCAAAAGTGGCACGTTCAAGATTATCTACATCAAAAGTGGCACGTTCAAGATTATCTACATCAAAAGTGGCACGTTCAAAATTATCTACATCAAAAGTGGCACGTAGCGAGCCGTGGGTTTGGCCACCCCTGCTCTAGCGTAACCCTTCTTCATTGCAGGTAAATAATGGATTCCAAGCAGAAGCAACGTGCCGTCATTGAGCTCTTGACGAATAGTGCAGGCTGTCCGACATCCACAGAAGGCTACGGAATGTTTACGGAGATGACACCATTGACAAGAGCAATGTGCACAGATGGATGAAGAAGTTTTAAAAAGGCGTTTTTGATTGATTGATTGATTGATTGGAGGTTTAACGACCATCGTGAGCAACTCAATGAGCTATAAGCAGTCGCCCGTCCCTAATTTAGGGTCACTGGTTCCAGGGAAGGGAGAGAGCAAGTGCCGTAAGACAAACACAACATCCATGCCTCACCGGGACTCGAACCCGGACCCCTTTCGGACGAATGTTTAGAGGCCATCGCTTAGACCACTGCACCACTGAGGCGGCTTAACCCTTTAACCACCATGACCCAAAATCATTTATCACTCCAAATATCATAACGCCCGAAACTGTCTGTTGGTTCACTTCTTTGTTTAATAACAACAATAGTGACTGACGTTGAAACCTGCTGATCCCTCATAGGTCGAGAAAATTTGAAGAACAGGCAATGATAGGAAATCTGACTTACTCTAAACAGGCGTTTCGGGCGGCTATGGCCGTTTGTATGAACGGGCGTTTTGGGCGTTAAAGGGTTAAAGAAGGGGACACCAGCACTGAAGACAAACCATTCAGTGTTACAGTGGAATTCTCCGTATTCCAGTAACATTCAATTTTTATTTGAACGTTAACAATTAAGCGATATACAGATTCGGCCTTAATGATGTTATCTATTATAAAAAAAAACCCCGTTTTATTAATAATGAATTTTAGTTAAAGTCAAGTAAGGACTTTATTTTTCCCCCGATAATTAGAGCGGTCTTCGGGTAAGTTAAAGCCATAAAACTTATTTAATTTTTTTTGTAGTCCGCGGCGAACGAGCGTTGGAATCCAGATGGGAAAAAGAAGAAGACATTCATTATTACGAATGCTCACGCACGCGGAACTGGGGTACAGTCACTTCACTCAGTTTCTCGAGTATCTTAAAAAACAAGGATGTCATAAAATTTTAGGGGGCGTAAGCTGTTTTGAAAACTGACACGGCGTTAAGCGTCCCGTCGTTTCGCTGTAAAAGCGAAAACCCGAGAAAAGCACGTAGCCGGAAATTCCGTACGTGACAAACTCACGTCCAAGAAGTTAAGCGGGGTCATTGCCGAAAGAGTGGAAGAAAAGGGATGACAGCTGAAAGGGCCCATTTTTCAGCGTGGGTCGTGTCCTCAAAAGACGGAGCATCCGCGAATCATGTGAAGGAAGCCCAAGAGAAACGCAAATCGCAGGGCTGGGTGGGCATGCAGTGACCAATGACGTAACCTGACTCCTCCGCTTTGGAAGGCCGAGCGATTACATCCCCTGAAGCTTGACCTTCGACGCCGGAAAAAGGATTAGAAGAGATAGAGAACTTAGGAGTCAAAAGTTAAAAACAGCAAAGAAGTTAAAAACCAAAGAGTAGAAAGAGAAATAAGGGAATCGCACGAAGAGACAGAGATAGGATGTCGTAGAGTTAGGATGAAAAAGTTTAAGAGCTACACTAGAAGGAGAGCAGTTCGAGAGGTCTCAAAGCCCAAGGCACCTTAGTACGCAACCGCCGTCCAGCCGGCTGTGCACCGACGACTTAAAGAAAAGAGGGTTAGATGCTTTCCGACTCATACATTTCTGAATCATGCCTCATAGCTTTGCATGCGCTATGCAGGGTCTATTTCCCAGTAGGCTCAAGAAATGTAAGCTTCTCTAGCACACCGAAGTTTGCTTTAACACCATTGAACAATTTCTGGCATAGACGGATAAATTTACTGATACGTTGCTTAATACACTGCTGGCCACACAAAATGCAACACCAAGAAGGACACGAGATAACAAAGCCAGATTTACTGGACACATAACAACAGATACAAAGATGAAACGATTGAGCTCACAGGCCTGTGCGACTTGCGGAACACGCAGACATCAATAGTTCGTGTGGCCCCCATGGCTGACAATAACGGCCGCTACACACCGCGGCATCAAACGAAAGAGGCTTTGGATGTGGGCTTGGGGTATGTCGGTCCAGGCTGCTTCCACACGTTGCCACAGTTCATCAGGCGTAGCCGCGGGTGGTGATTGCCGGGCCACTCGGTTGCCGATCAGCGACCGCACGTGTTCGATGGGCGACATATCGGGAGAACAGACGGGCCATGGCAGCAGTGACACCTGGTGGGCCGTAAAGAATTGTTACACGATGCGTGCCACGTGCGGTCGCGCATTGTCCTGTTGAAACTTGGCCTATGGCTTGTCCTTCAGGTAAGGGAGGACTACAGGCTCCAAAACGTCGGAGATCGTGCGGTGGCTGTTGAGTGCACCGGCGATGCGTACCAGAGGGGTCGGGTGTCATATCCAATTGCGCCCCAACAAACCATAACGGCAGGCGACGGACTGGTATGGCGATGCATAATGCAGGCGTCATACAGTCTCGCGCCGCGGTGCCGCCACACGCGGATCCGACCATCGTGGTGTTGCTGGCAGAAGCGAGATTCGTCGGAGAAGACAATGTCGTGCCATTCCGTTGTCCAGGTGCGTTGTTCAACGGCCCACTGCCGCTGCACTCGCCGGTGGTGTACGTCAATGGTAATCGGAGCAATGAGTGCCGTGCGACAAGTCCCCGCCCCTGCAGACGACGTCGAACGGTACGTGCTGACACTGGTTGTTGCGCAACACACCCTAATTCCTGCGCTAACGTTCGTGATGTGGCGGTGCGAGCCGTCAATGTCCGCCGCACAACATGCCGATCCTCTCGTTCGGTGGTGTGCCGCGGCTGCGGCAATCGCTCACGTCGGTCCGTCCGTCCCTTCTGCACCCACCGAATTCATACTCGCCTCACTGTGGCTGGATGTCGTCCCACACGAGCGTCGCTGTCGCGATAAGCCACTATTCGTCCTCTGTCGAACTCCGAAACGTGCTGGAATGACTGCCGTATTCTGCGACGAGGCATCAGGAAGCTTCCCACGCACAGGTCCGGCAGCACAACACACTTCCACTACCTACACCCCGCCTTCTGTGCACCCTTCTTATAGTGCTTCTCGGTGGCGTGCCGGGTGCATATGATTTGCATATGACCTGCAATGCTAATCGTTTGCACGTCCTCTCTCGGGAGACGCATGCTGCGAATTTCAGGCCAATCGGATGCTTCCTTCTTAGTGTTGCATTTTGGGTGGCCATCAGTGTATGTGTTTAAAATCTCTGGATTACATATTTTTCGTTTAGGAGGCATGGAATGTCTAATTTAAGTATAAAGAACTCCACCAGCACTCATGTACCTAGCATTAAGACAAATTTTTAAAGAATAAACTGTTTTAATTTAGTATTTATTACCTGTGTAATTAATCAGCGAATAATTCTTGAGTATAATTCTAAGTTTATTTTTTATGTTTTTATTGCTCCTAGGTTCATTTCAAACTTTCAAAACAGAGATAATAGTATCGATGTTTCTCTGGTTGTTCTTTTAATTAAATTTCTTTGCGGCGTATGGAAGAGTATGGTAACCCCATGCTGTCCTATATGAAACACAACACGATTCACTTGTCGACCCTGAGCTTGGAGACCCTTATTTAGGGAACCTACCCTCATCGTTGACACCACTAGACAAAATTTTCGGGATGAATTAATTATGTAGATTTTGGCAATTTAAATTAATCCCACTACGGCGAATAAGACGTAGTAGTGGTTCTCGGATACCCAGTAAAGGGCGCGGTAATAGCAGTGGGAGACCATCTGCAACGACTGGCACTAATCGTCAGCGAGTGGATGAATTGATTCGCACGGAGAGAGGAGTCACAATCCGTGAGCTTGTTGCAGAAGTGGACTGTGGTCACAATGCCATACAGAAGATGGTGGACGACTTAGGGTATTGGAAAGTGTGTGCAAAGTGCACTGTAAAAAATAAGGGGTATGAATTCACGGAAAATTTCTGAAAATAACCTGCAGAAAGGTTGCCGGTAGGTAACAGTCTTTATCAGAAATTTCCGTTTTTAAAAGTGCCCGTTCATTTTAACTTCCGTATTTTCACAGATATTTACGTAGACAGAAATTCCGTTTATTTCAGAAAAGTCCATTTCTAGTTTTTCCGTATTTAACCTGAAATTCCGATGTAAGTGCTGTACAAATCTGTACAGCACTTACATCCAGATGATCCTGCCGGTGAGGTCAGGATCGAACACCCGACGTTACAGCTTGCCAGACAGATCAGATCATATATAGAGGATTTTAGGAAGGGAGTGTCTGACCCCAGGTCTTAAACAACCCTTAGAAATAGGAAGCTAGGAGATTTGGGCTAGAGTGCCCGATAGGAAAGTCACACGGAAGCGAGCTAGAAGACGCCTTTATTTACTACCGGGGGCCAGTACCCTGGGTCCGACGGCTTAACATGCCCATCCGACGCACGGCGGGTATTTAGTGGTTCGAACCTGTCCAGGATCGAACCTGAGCTTATCTCCATGGCAGTCACGAACGCTGACCACTAGGCCACCCGCGGCCCGCTCGCCGAACAGGTAACTGCGCCTTTACAAACTGAACCACAAAAGCTTGGCAACCTGACTCACGTACATCGTAAAACGAATTCCGCGACAAAGAAATTTTGTTCTTTGTCATTAATGTGAGTGATTTAGTCATTTTATCTTCTGCTGGAGCCTGTTGTTTTTCTAAATAGGTTTGCAATCCCCCCCCCCTCACCCCCTATAGGAGGACTTTTCAAAAATTGAGCATTTTTCATCGTGGTTTTTCGAAGCAACAAAATGCTTTGCAACATGATTCTTTGAAACTGACAATGAATTTCATTTATCTTTAAAAAAGGTGAAATGTACTTTTTATACTATTATTTGACACACACACACACGCAAAAACTAAATATAAAATTTACTCTTGATAGCTATAATACCTTATGTCTTAAGTCTTCCAAAGACTGATACACATACTTCGTATAATCATCTGTAAAATAAGTACCGGTTTCTTACAGTAACACATTATATACAATAATAAGTAGCTGGTGCACCAAATAGGGGAAAAAAGAAGAAATATCCTGTGCCCCAATAAACAAAATCCATGCGATATGCTATCCACAATATCCGATCTTGCTACAGAACTCCAAAATTCGACAGACAATTGAAATTTTAAAGTTAATCAAACCTCAAGTATTTCCACGAATCGCTACTATTAGCGGAAATTTCTTGTCATACAGATACGGAAAAAGCGAGAACGGAGATTTTCCGTAAATACACGAAAGGAATTGCGGAAAGGTTTCTGAAAATTCAGAATTTTCCGTTAAAACATCTCTAAAACGGTAATTTACCGTCAATATAAGAAAGAAACTGCGGAAGGTTTCTGAAAATTCAGAATTTTCCCATGGTACGAAAAGTCCGTTAAATTCAGGTTTTTTCCCGTCATTTCACGGAAAAGGTTGGATCAGAAATATGCTTCGTTAATTCACGAAAGAAATGACGGAAACTTGTCCGTGAATTTCAGAAAAGTTTTTACAGTGTGGGTACTTCGGCAGTTGACACCCGATTTGAAGGAGAGAATGATGGAAGTCTGCTCTGAACTGCTGGAAGCGTTTAAACCCAATAAAGACATTTTTTTTTTCAGATCTGGTGACAGGGGATGAAACGTCGGCGTATCTTTACGATCCGGAAACGAATAATCAATCCATAGAATGGCGTCACACTTCTTCACCAACGCCTAAGAAGTTTAAGAGCCAGCGATCAGCACAGAAAATCATGGTGACTGTTTTTTGGGATGACAGAGGTGTCATTCTCCTTGATTTTCTCTGGAACGTGGCCGTACTGTGACCAGCGAGTGGTACATTGAGACACTCAAGAAGCCTAGAGAAGCCATAAGCAGGAAAAGACCCAACAAGAATCTGAAAAGGATCCACATTCACCATGACACTGTGAGACCACACACATCTTTGGCAACAAATCAGGCGATCAGCAAATTAGTCTTGTCAGCGTATCCCCCCCATCCACCGTACAGCCCAGATCTGGCGCCCTCAGACTTCCACCTGTTCGGTCCAATGAAGGACAGTCTCCGGCGACGAGGTGAAAGTGGCTGTGAAGAAGTGGATACAACAGTCCACACCTGAATTTTTCCCGAGAGGATTCCAGAATTGGGTTCAACGATGGCGCAAATGCATCGCTTGTGATGGAGACTATGTTGAGTAGTACCTTTGTATAAAGAAAGAGTTACTCTACCAACATGTGCAATTTGAACGACCTATCTCAGTTAATAAAAAAGTTCTGCCCACTTTTGCATTACTTTCTGTACAACCCTCGTACAAAAAATCGTTTACCATTGAAGAACACATCGGCCGCTCCGGTGGCGCAGTGGTCTAAGCGATGGCTTCTGATCATTCGTCCGAAAGGTGTCCGGGTTCGAATCCCGGCGAGGCATGGATGTTGTGTGTGTGTTACGGCACTGGCTCTCTCCCTTCCCTGGAACCAGTGGCCCTAAATTAGGGACGGGCGACTGCTTATAGACCATTGAGTTGCTCACGGTGGTCGTTAAACATCCAACCCCCCCTTCCCGAAAAAAAACCCACATTGAGAAAACTGGTGCGCAAACAGACAATTTTGAACACATCATTACTCACCAGTTTTGTAATAGTTTTTATGAAGTTTAACACTATTTTGGAACCCATTTTCTGCGGGGAGGCGGGGGGATTTAACGACTACGATGAGCAACTCTACGGATATGAGCAGTCGCTGGTTCCAGAGAAGAAAGACAGCCAATGGCTTAAGTCAAGCGTACACTGTAAAAAAAAAAATTGTAGATTTTACGGTTTTAAACCGTTTTCCAGGGTGTCAACACAAAACCGTAAACTCTACAGTTTTATGCCGTGTTGGAGCAAAGCTATAGCTTTGCTCCAACACCACATTTAATGAAGAAAACAGCACAGAATTTGGTTGGAGCGAGTCACAGTCCAAATAGTCACGAAAACACAAAAATTTGGCAGGAACGAATGTGTTAATTGTGTTGGAGCGAAGCTATAGCTTTGCTCCAACACGGCATAAAACAGTAGATTTTACGGTTTTGTGTTGGCACCCTGGAAAACGGTTTAAAACCGTAAAATCTACAGTAATTTTTTTGCAGTGTAACAGACATGCCTTTTCCTGTACCTAAACTCGGGTCCAGCTCGGGCGACTAGCCATACACTTACACCTCTGACCACTCGGCGTTCGAACACTTCAGAGCAGTGCTGGTGATAAATCTGTTGGAATAAATATGCTAGAAGCAAAGATTTCAACTGCTATCGGTCTGTGTCAAAGCGTTTCTCAGGTCAATTTATCTGTTTCTAATCTCTGCCATCCATATTTTTCTAAAACCTAGCTATCTCACCTGTCCAGTTTTTGATTTGTCATTTTTCTGGAGTATCTTCCATATTTTCTGACTATGTATGCACCGATGAGCCATTACATTATGACCACCCCCAGCCTAGAGAAATGAGTGCGCCTGGAGACCGAACGGTGGCGCAGGTGAAGTTCACAGAGCAGTATATATACAACCCGAGGACCGGCTTTCGGTAAGTAGAGTGTTAGGAGTCAGAATGGGAAAAGCTACCGATTTATTGGAGTTTGATAAAGGACAAATTGTGATGGCACGGCCTCGGAACTACGGTCACGGAAACGGAGCGGCTTGTTCACGTGTTGCTGTAGTGGGTACGTATCCAAAGTGGTGCACAGATGGCCAAACGACGAACCGTCTTCTAGCCGTGTGTCGTCCGCAGCTCACTGATGCCAGAGGGGTGCGGAGACTGTCTCGCATTGTTCACAACGACCGAAGGGCCACAGTGCGACAAATCAACCGCAGCTGCAACAGTGGTGATCAGGACAATGTGTCACAGCATACAGTTCATCGCAGCCTTCTGCGCATGAGCCTGCGTAGCCGAAGACCCAGCCGGGTCTCCATGCTCACTGCATGTCATCGTCAACAACGCATGAAATGGGCCCAAGATCATCGAGATTGGACCGTGTATGACTGGAAGGAAGTGGCCTGGTCTGACGAATCAAGATTCCTGGTGCATCACGTAGACGGCAGAGCGCGGATACGCTGATTACCAACAGAAGCTACGGCACCTGGATGCGCTGTTGGGCGGAAACAGGCCAGCGGCTACGGTGTTATGCTATGGGCGATGTTCTCTTGGAACACTTCAGGCCCCATTATCCCAATAGTACAATCTCTGACAGCTGTCTGGTATCTGAACATCACTGCGGACCAAGTTCACCCATTCAAGGAGACTGTGTTCCCGGCTGGTGATGGCCATTACCAACAGTATAATGCGTCATGCCACACTGTTAGAATCGTCAAGGAGTGGTCAGATTCAGCTGGCATGAACCCAATCGAACACTTGTGGTTCGACATGGAAAAGCGGGTTCGCGCTAAATCACCACCACCCCGAAATGTACGGGAACTGGAAGACCTCCTGTTGACATTATGGTACCAGATACCCCAGGAAACCTATCGCCACCTCATAGAATCTTTTTGATTGGAGGTTTAACGACCACCGTGAGCAACTCAATGGGTTATAAGCAGTCGCCCGTCCCTAATTTAGGGTCACTGGTTCCAGGGAAGGGAGAGAGCCAGTGCCGTAAGACAAACACAACATCCATGCCTGACGGGATTCGAACCCGGACCCCTTACGGACGAATGATCAGAGGCCAACGTCTTAGACCACTGCGCCACCGGGGCGGCCCTCATAGAATCGATGCCTCGCCGAGTGGCCGCTGTCTTGGGGGATAAAGGGGGTTCTACAGCTTATTAGGTATAGGTGGTCATAATGTAATGACTCATCGGTCTAAACTAGCGCATCCTTTATCAATTTCATTTTCGGTACAGATGCGCCATATTTTCACTGTTTTCCATGTAGCCATCTTTGCAGAAAACTTGAATGTAAGTCATTAATCCTTAATAATTCAGATACATGATGGAAATAATAGCAATTATTAAGAGATCAAAATTTGCTTAGCTTCAGCTTCTTAAAGATTCGCTGTCCTTAGTGCTGTAACCGTAATGATGTCGTTGTGGTTTAATAACCACCGTGAGCAAAACGATGAGCTATAAGCAGTCGCCCGTCCCTAATTTTTCGACCACTGATTCCAGGGAAGGGAGAGAGCTAGTGCCGTAAGACAAATACAGGGTGATTCATAAAGAAGTATACAGTTTCAACGCACTATAAAACAGGAACAATGTTAGATATTTTATGTTACCTGTAACAGAATTGTAGGGGAATGTTTCAAGTTTTTTTTTAGAGACAGTCACAGATGTTCTGTGTGTGCACCCTTAGTCACACGACACACATCGAGCCGGTAAACCATTTCCGCCCAAACGCGAGTTAAGATATCTGAATCAAGTGCAGTGATAAGTGGCTGTGATACGCTGTTTCAGCTCCGCTAGATCAACAGGTAGGGGAGGGGCGAATACCTCGTCCTTTACGTACCCCCACAGGAAAAAGTCGCAAGGTGTTAAGTCAGAATTTCTGGGTGGCCATTGGGTCAGTGACATGTTGTAGTCCACGGCTCGTCCAATCCATCGGTGAGGAAGATGTTCATCGAGATAATCTCGCACGTTGCCTAACTAGTGCGGTGGTGCACCATCCAATTGGTGAATAAAGTTGTCACTGTCATCCTGCAACTTGGCATCAACCAAAGACTTAACATATCCAGAAAAGAGCCTCCCGTGACAGTTTTCTTGTGAAAAAAATGGGCCGTACACTTTATTTTTGGACACAGCACAGGACACATTTACCTTAGGGGAATCTCGCACGTGTTGTACTGTAAATCTGGGATTCTCCGTTCTCCAAAAGCGAACATTGTGCTTGTTTACTTGACCACTCACGTGATATGTAGCTTCATCGGTGAAAACTAAGTGATCGGCAAAATCGTCATTTTCAAAACGGTGCTGCATTTCGGCACAGAATTCAAAGCGCTTTGTCTTGTCAAGGCCAGTGAGATTTTGCAACATCTGCACTTTGTATGGAATCATTTTCAGCTTCTTTCTCAAAATTCTCTAGACAGTGAGCTGCGAAATCTGCACTTCACGACTCACCCTCCGCGTTGGTTTTCCCAGGCTTCGTTGAATGGCGGTGCAACCACTATCGACGACTTTTTTTTTTTTTTTTTGATTGGAGGTTTAACGACTACCGTGAGCAACTCAATGGGCTATAAGCAGTCGCCCGTCCCTAATTTAGGGTCACTGGTTCCAGGGAAGGGAGAGAGCCAGTGCCGTAAGACAAACACAACATCCATGCCTCACCGGGATTCGAACCCGAAACCCTTTCGGACGAATGATCAGAGGCCAGCGCCTTAGATCACTGCGCCACCGGGGCGGCGACGACTTTTTCCGATACACGCGGTCGTCCAGGACTTTAAAGTTTGCACAAACAGCCCGTATTTCAAATTTTTTATGCCAATCGTTGATAGATTTTCTGGTTGGAGGTTTTTTCCGAATCGTGATCGAAAATGCCGTTGCACAACAGTTACAGATTCAGTTTTGCTCAATTCAAGAACACAAAGCGCCTTCACTGCAGACGCTGCGATTTTGACTGACTAGTCACGTGACACGCACGCTATCGCCTACGTCACTTCCCTCAGTAGCAGGACACAAACTTTACGAGTACATCTACCTAACGGTTCGCAGTTGTGGTCCGTGTCTTTCAACTGTTACTGTTTTACAGCATCTGGAAACCTTATACTTCTTTATGAATCAGGGTGTACAACATCCACGCCTCACTGGAATGCGAACCCGGACCCATCTCGGGCGAATGGTCAGAAGCCAGCGCTTAGATCACTACGCCACAGAGACGGCTAGAGGTAGTGCCAGGGGCGTACTGATAGCATTCTGATACTATACAGAATGAGAATGGAGTTCATGTACATAAATAAGTGTTAAAATCCTAATCCTCATAATTTTTTGGTATTATGATAGCAATATAGCATGTACCTAAAATTAAGAAAAAAGTAATTTCTATTAGTTAACAATTGAAAAATAAACTTCGCAATTAAAAAAGAAAAAATGGTACTGGGAGCGGGTGAGATACCCCAGGCCCCAAGATACGCCACTGGTAAAAACCCTCTAGTGACAATGAGCATATTGCTAAGAACTGCCCATTGTTGGACAACTGAAGAAGTACTACACAGGATAACAAGGGACAGGAAAAGACCCAGAAAAAGACCATGTGGAAGACGGGTTCGAAAGCATGCCGAAGTGACATCGAAGAGAATTGTCAAGACAGATAGTTGCGGTAGAAATCTGGGGTGACCTTCATCCAGCAGTGGATTGAGAATGGTTCACGATGGTGAATTTGCCTAAAAACAATATGATTTGGAATTAGCTCTCTTTTAAAGAAGATTTCTTTAAAATTAACTTAACTTCCGCATAATGTCTTCCCGATTGAGTTAGTTCTTTATGTCCCACAAGAGCAGCTGCCTCTGGTTTGTGTGTCAGTGCAGCAGATGGTAAAGTAAACGTTCGCATTTGGTTGATCAGTAGCATGTGACCCAGGTGTCACATGCCTCCTTTCTGTCACCTCGCATTGTTACTAACATTTAAACAACAGAGTGTTGTTTGTACTGGAAGAACATTAGTCTCGCTTCGCTTCACTCTGTGAGAACATGTTTTATTTTATTTTTTTCGTTGCTGGTTTTAAGTTTCGGAAAAGAAATGTTCATTGAATAATGGTGAGAGGGGAAGGGAGTTATCTCAGCTTCAGCACAATATATTTCCGTAAGACAATTCATAGTGTTTTTGGACTCAGTAACAGCAAGCAATTATTCTATCATTAGATTTTCCTTAGCTTTGTTACTGCAAATAAAAACAGAAGTAATTCTCACGTGGTCGAGTCGATTCAGTTCACCATATTCACTCTTTTTTTTTTTTTTCATTATACCTTTCATTCAGGGCAAAATTTAATGACACTTCATTTCCTTAATTGTTTTTCTTTTCTAGAAGTCCTTTCTGGAAAAAAGCACAGAACAATAAAATGATGACCGTCACCTATGGCAGACTTTAAACCGGCGCAAGCAACCTTCTGTTCCCGTTTTTTTTTAGTTACCTCATATAACAGAAGAAAAACATCAAATATCAGTGTTTTTACCACACAAATCAATCATTGCTTTTAATGAAACATGACATAATATGATAATTCTGAGCGAAGGAAAAAAATCTGTTATAAATGTAGCAATGATACGTTAATCATTGAAAAGTAAATCATAAATATAAATTTTCTTCTAAAACTTGTTTTAGCAAGGCACACGCTGAAATGTGCGAAATATTTAAGGGTGTTTAAGTAAAGCCCAGGTGGTAACCAAAATTGAAATAAAAAAAATCGAGAGAGTATCAGGGTGCTACTCTTTGTAGATAATTCATGCTCTGCATATTTCGCCTGCCAAGATCGTTGTGGGTGTGAAATAAAACGAGTGGCGCAGTGGCCTAAGCGATGGCCTCTGATCATTCATCCGAAAGAGGTCTGGGTTCGAATCCCGTGAGGCATGGATGTTGTGTTTGTCTTACGGCACTGGCTCTCTCCCTTCCCTGGAGCCAGTGACCCTAAATTAGAGACGGGCGACTGCTTATAGTCCATTGAGTTGCTCACGGTGGTCGTTAAAGTTCCAATCCTCCCCCCCCAAAAAAAACGAGCGATTCGGGAGTATGTGACGTACTAAAGAGGTAAAGCAAGTGTTAATACGACAGATCCGCAGCAATACATTGCCCGTGTAGCTTAGTTGGGAGAGCAACTTACTCCGGAGTGAGGGGGCGCAATTTCGATCCCCGTCACGGAAAAATTTGTGTTTTCACAAGTATACATTTATATACGTACAACATATTCGACATTCCTTAAAATTACTTAGATTTTATTGCCTCAAACATCCATAGCAGTTTTCTGCTCACTTCGATCCCGTTAATTCTTGGTTAATTGGCTTGGAACGCACTTTGCGCACACTATCCGATATCCCAGGTCGTGAATCATTGTTTCCACAGCACTATGGCTACAATGTAGAGTAGTGGTCGTCAACGTGGTCCCTACCGCCCACTTAGTGGACGATTCAAGCTTTCATGCTGGGCGGTGGGTTTTTTTTTTTTTCCGTTGTTATACATTTTGTTCTTCCGCCATATATCGAATACATTGCTAACAACTTCGCGAGTTTGACTATTTAAAATAATCTTTTGCAATTTACTTTTGAAATCCATCTCTAAACTTTGAATATAGATAATAATTAAAACAAGGTAATCCGTAAATACAGAGTGTTGAGGATAACACAAAACACGTTTTATTAATGATGTAGATCAGCAGCTCCCGCGCTAGTAGGCGCTGTATCGATGGAGATGCAGAAATTCATTAAATTCAAATTATCTATGTATAGACATACATAAAGTATAAATAAAAAAATAAATTTAAGTACAGGAAATGAAGATTTATCGATTGATGGAAAAAAGCTGGAGATAACAGACACGTACGTTTATCTTGGACAGCAGATATCAAGTGAGGGTCACATTGATGAAGAAATTAATCGGCGTACAAAACTTGCCTGGAGAGCTTTTGGAAGAAACAGCATAATTTTCAAGAGCAATATGCCATTATGTCTTAAAAGAAAAGTGTTTGATCAATGCATCCTTCCAGTGCTTACGTATGGTGCAGAGACGTGGACCTTAGCTAAAAGAGACATACAAAGGCTGCAGACAACTCAAAGAGCCATGGAGAGGTGCATGCTTGGTGTAACCAGGAGAGATAAGAAGAGGAACACGTGGATCCGAAAAATGACAAGAGTGGAAGACATCATGATCAGAGTTAAATCCCTGAAATGGCAATGGGCTGGACATACTGCCAGAAGAACAGACCATCGATGGACAGCCGAAATTTTAGATTGGATTCCAAGGGACAGGAAAAGACCCAGAAGAAGACCACATGGAAGATGGGTGGATGAAATTCGAAAGTATGCGGGAGTGACATGGAGGAGACTGGCACATGACAGACCGTTGTGGAGGAAACTTGGGGAGACCTTCGTCCAGCAGTGGATTGATAATGGTTGACAATGATGATGATGATGACATATTTTTTGCAAACCCTCCTCTAAAAGTTACTTCGCACTTGCGCTAAATTGAGTTACTGCGGCACCGGTGGGCGGTAAGGAAATTTTACCATCAACAAAGATACAAAAATGGGCGGTAGGTATTAAAAGGTTGACGACCCCCTGATGTAGAGCATCAAACATCTCACTATTGGTACGGAGAACTGGACACATTGAAATTTTAGTGCCATAAAATTGTTCTGCATAAACAAATTTCGTGTGACTATATTCCCCACTACTTGAGCAACTATTATTCATAAAATATATTATTTTAATATTTCATTTTCAGTAAGAAATTTAGACATTTCCATGATTTTCGGGCCAAAGACAAAGAGGAGAACTGGCCCCCAGGGAACTGTCCACAAAAATTTTAAGGGACCGTATGTAAATTGCGTTCTGGATTGCTTCGCGGCTACGTCTCCCGAGATTGGTTATCTGACACACATGAAATTTCCGTAATTTCGTATTTTCTTATTTACGATATTTTTCAAGGTTATAACGTAAACGTCTTTTAGTACTGCTACGTTATTTAAAAAAAATCACCATACGATGAAATAGTTCCTAAATTAAACCTTAACGGCCAGACGAAACATTTAAAAACAGAAGTCAAACTTACGGAAATGATGCTTTATTTCTCCAGCACAGATATAGCACTTCAAATAACAAATCGGTATCAACACTCCACATTGTAAACGCTCCACACAGCACGCTCTACAACGCTTCACAACGCTCCACATTAATCGCTCCCCAAGCAACTGTTTTATCGTTGTTTATATCTCTGGTTCTTATCTCATAGCAGGCATACGTCACGTTCATTCAACCTCAATTATGTTGCCAACAGTATTCGTTTGAGAGAAAAGATATCACGTTAAGTGTGAAGTATAACTGAGAACAAACTTAAGATTTACATAGGGAAAGAAACTAAAAAGGAAAGTTATTTTATAATATACGTCACAAGGTATATAAACTACAGTTAAACAAATTCTCTGCGGGTATGTGCAAACCCAGGAAACTTATCGGGGGGGGGGGGCTTAAAATATGAAATATAAAGAATTTCTGGTACAGTCGGGAGTTTTCAGCGTTCACAAGCTAAAACTCAACAAAGTATCTGAGGGCATGTGCCTACCCAGGAAACATGTCGGGGGGGGGGGGTGATACCAAAAGTGTAGAATATAAAGCATTTCTCGTCCGATCGGGAGATTTCCAGCATTTACTAGTTACAACTCCACAAACAAAAAATTATCTCAGCGCATGTGCTGCCACAGGAAACCTGTCGGGGGCTGGGGGGGGGGGGGGTTAATACCAAAATTTTAAAATATAAGGAATTTCTGGTCCGAACGGGACATTTTCAGAATTTACAAGCTGTAACTCGACACATTATCTGAGGGCATGTGCCTATTCAGCAACCCTGTCGGGGGGGGGGGGATACCAAAAGTGTAAAATGTACAGAATTTCTGGTCAGATCGGGAGATTTTGAGCGTTTACAATCTACATCTGAACAAACTCTTTGCGAACATGTGCTAACGCAGAAAACCTGTCTTGTGCGGGTGAGGGGGGGGGTGTTATTCCAAAAAAATACAAGAAATTTCTTGTCTGATCGGGAGATTTTCAGCATTTACAACTAGAAATACTTTGTTTTTGTTTTATATTTTAGGTAATACTCCCCCCCCCCCCCCAAGACAGGTTTCCTGAGTCAGCACATGTTCTCTGAGTTTGCTGAGATGTAGGTTGTTAATGCTGAAAATCTCCCGATCGGACCAGCAAATCTTCATATCTTATACTTTTGGTGCTCCCCCTTTCCATAGGTTTCTTGAAGCAGCACATGCCCTCAAATAATTTGTTGACTTGTAGGTTGTAAATGCTAAAAATCTTCCGATCGGACCAGAAATTCTTTATATATTACACCTTTGGTATTTACCCCCCTCCGACAGGTTGGCTGAGTAGGCACATGCCCTCAGATAATGTGTCGAGTTGTAGCTTGTAAATGCTGAAAATTTCCCGATCGGACCAGAAATTCTTAAGATTTTATACTCTTGGTGTTACCCCCCCCCGACAGGTTACCTGAGGCAGCACATGCCCTCAGATAATTAATTGCAGACTTCTTGCAGTTCGTAAATCCTGAAATCTTTTGTCAGGTTGTAGATCATAAATTTTTTTTTATAAAGAACTACATTAAAAATAGCAATTCAGAAAAGACGAATTTACGAAAACTTTATATGACTCAGATAATAACCAACCTCTGTGACCACGAAGCGGTAAAAAAGCATTTTTTATACGGCCCCTTAAAATTTTTGTGGCCAGTTCTCCTACACCCGTAATACATCGATCTTCCCGAAAGATTTAAGATTTCATCAACTTGCTTTTGGCTCTCGTTGATGGCTGCAGCTGAAGGCCTTTTGTTCAATATTCCCTCTAAGCGGCCATGGGCAATGCGAGCCTAACCCAATGAGCTGGGCAGGCATCAAAACCACTTGGGCAAAATTTTTTATTTTCTCAGCTTCTCTTACTAATGCAGTACAAGTTGGAACTTGGATTGGAACCCTAATTTTTTCTAATTCCCCCATTTTTATCACCGTTCTTTCCGCAATTGATTTTAAATAAAAAAAATTATTAAAAACATTTCATTAATTAAAATCTTTATTTTATAAAAAGTGAGAAGCTCAAACTTACTTCTGGAATAAAAGCACTGGAAATTAGGAAAAGCATGCGTACGGATAATACAGTTTCTTAGCATATTGAAATACCAAGGAGAATAAGAAACAAAATAACAACTAAATGCAAAATAATTAGTTCAAATAGAACAAGTGCAAAAACGCTCTGATCTGACAGTCGTTTCAACAAATAAATTGCCTCTCAGTTTTTTTCCCCCAAACCGAAGACTCGACCGTGGGAATTCTCGGCGTGGGAAAATCACTAATCCGCATTCTCGCGTTCACTATCTGCTCATACGGTGTCGTGCGCCAAGCTACCCTCTGGAAATCGTGCGCGAAGTGATCCTGTTATATTTCACCGTGGACGAAGAGACCCTGCTGATCAAACCATCTTACTTATATCTTACACAC
This sequence comes from Macrothele yani, assembly GCA_039090855.1. Taxonomy (NCBI): domain Eukaryota; kingdom Metazoa; phylum Arthropoda; class Arachnida; order Araneae; family Macrothelidae; genus Macrothele; species Macrothele yani. The sequence continues at coordinate 127,597,287 of CM076996.1, forward strand.
CCCATATATATTTATATATACAAATCGTAGTCAAATTATTTCATCTAATTAATTAATTACTTACATCAAGTTTTTTATACTACATACAAGTTTTTAATATCATTTTACATATTTTTATGTATACCAATCGTAGTCAAATTATTTACATCTAATTAATTAAGTAGCTTCTGAATTTTGTAGCTTTTGTCCTTAGTCCAACTTTGTAACATAGCTTAATGCTTTCAGGCATTTTTTAAGGTCTTTAGAATTTCCAAATTCCGCCATGATGCTGCGAATGCGTTCGTCTGCTTGTGTTGTGGGGGTGGGAGGAGACTAATTTAAACTAAAGTTGACACATGCAAATTTAAATTTCAACACTTTCACCCAGGATATTAATATTAAAATCAGGCAAGTAAAATTTACAAGTAGGTATGTATATAAAGGCTTAATTAATTCCCACAACTGTGATCAAAATAAGAAAGAAATTAGTCGTTTTAGTACAAGAGGATTATTTCATTTTTATGGCCGAGAAAAAAAAACAATTTTTGTTATTCAAGGACTATTGCGGTTTTTGTGACGAGCAAAATAAGTGAAAACAGCCCAAGTTCTTATCCACCCACTAGTCTAGGCTAGTGTGGACACATCCTATTGACTAACATATATTAATCACATAACTTCTCATTTTCTCTTATACTTAGAAAATGCGTTGGATTGTTGTCAGTCCTGAATGAAAATTCACATAAATTAGCCAGATTTATGTGTTTCCATAACTGAGCAACAGGACACTTGTATAACATTGACTGGAACGTTGGTTTCTTTGCGGAGTGAACTTGAGATTAGCAGGGTCACTTCGTCCACGATGAAATATAACAAGGTCGCCTCGCGCACGATTTTCCACAAGGTAGCTTGGTGCACGGTCGCTTTCCGCACGTATTCGATCATACGAGGCTACTTTGCAAGAAGCCTTTGAGAATGAAGAGGACAATGAGACGAACTTAGAAGGAGGCGAACGGCATTTAAGAAAAGTGTTGTTTTGACTTTTGAGAGCCCGAACTTTATTTATTTATTGCTATTTTTGCAGGTAATTGATTTTCGATTTATGAAAATTAATTAGGAATTCGGGAATTTTGATCTAAAATGTTTACTGCGCGGATGATATTTCAGCTGCGCCGAGGAAGTTAAGTCGCTGCGCGGCCGCGAGCAGTTTAGAGGGAACATTGCTTTTGTTCCGTTATTTGTCTGCCACTGAGGCTTCTTCTGCTTGAAACCTCTTTTTGTTGACGTCGATTGTCGCAATTCCATAAACTTTTTCAGCCTGATGCAATTTCCAGTTGCTTTGCAACCTTCCATTACCAAAAACTCAATGACAGCCCTTTGCTTCAGGCGAATATCCATCCTTCGCGTTGACCAATTTCGGCACAAAGAGGTGTACATAGTCAGGAGCGTAGCAAGCTTTTCTTAACTGGGAGGGCAAGACTTGAAATTACGAGTTCCACTCAAATAATACGTGGTTTTTACTTTCTCACGCACCGCCGTTATAGGGAAGTATTATGATCGTTCAAAAACCGCATTTCAGGTCTTTGACATACATTTATTAATAATGTAAAAACTAGGTAAACACCCAAGAATCACAGGTTGTAAATACCAAGTAAAGCATGAACGTTATGTGAACGGCGACAACACAATAATCCATAGAAATGCAGAAGGAAAAACAAACCAGCGCAGAACGAATAAGTATCGGATAGTGAACGTAACAATGGGAAGAAGCTTTAGGTGTAGGGCTTGGAAAAATATCGTTCAAAGTTAAACGCTCAGAGAACTTTCTGCGACAGAGCACAAATTATTAATTAGCTCTTCATCCCAACGACATGTTCGGAAGAGATATCAGCATATTGTTTCCTATTCACTGATATGAGATGTTCACACCTCATAGTGTATCTCTGTACCCTAGTTAAACTGCGTGGAATACTGAACGAGACTAAGTAAAGTCTTTAAAAAGAAAACACTGAAGGGTGTAACTTTCTTTTTTTTTACTATTTCTACTCTTTACTTCTCCCAGAGCATGAATTTACGCCCCTGGAATGACCATTCTGGAAGGGCAGCAGCCCTAGATAGATATTCCAGGCCCGGTAGCCACGGCCCTGGAATATCTATCCTTCGCGTTGACCAATATCAACACAAAGAGGTTATAACATAACGTTCTTTCCGCTGTAACTTAGTCCTTACGTCAGTAATTACGTTATGTGTGCTAAGTCAATGCAATATTAGAAGGTACCCATACACTTTACAAGAAAGAGGTCAAGTAGTTCTTATAAATACCTTTATTTTGCTTGCATGGGTTGTAATCCACACTCACATCCGGTTTAATGGCGTACTCAATACAGTATCAGTGATTTAATATCCAAACACAGTATAACATCACGTCTATCATCACTAACACCAATCCCCTTAAACAACCGCTGCATTGCCTTTTTATCTAGCGTTCTTACCCGGCCACACACACGTCACTCTTGTTCCGACCTCAGGGTGTTGCCAACATTATTCTCGTTGGAGGGAAAAGACAACGCTAAGGTTTGAAAATGTCTAAGAGAACAAACTCAAATTTACAGAGAAAAAGAAACTCAAAAGGAAAGTTAAAATAGAATATACGTTACAAGTTGTATAAGTTATACAAAAAATATCAATCTTGATTTATATGTAAATATTTCTAAAATTATAAGAGTTATTAGCAAAAAGGCATTAATTTTAGAGTAACCCTCGTATAAGGAAAAGAACACATAAAACATTTGAAAAATCACTTCCACCTTAGAAAATTTGCGATCGCATCTAGCTATACCACCAAAATTAAACGCCATTTATTTATTAGATCACTAGAGAATGGAAGCTTAACGATACAGAATACATACCCCGTCGTACAGATTCTCGCCTATTTTGGTAAACTTAGAGCAAGGCTTCAGGTTTTAACTATTCCTCAGCCCAAAACAGTGATTTATTTTTCCTTGCTTTGAGTAAAAAAATCTACAGCATTCCTTTGCGGCACTTTATTTTTACTTTCAAATTAACTGTTCCTACATAGCTTCCGTTTTTGTATCTGTGAGATACTGCCTAATGTACTTAAGGAAATGATTGAATTCGCAATCCTTAGCCGTATCTGAATGGAAAAATCTATCCATCTACAAAGTAGATGAATCAGTAACAAGTTAGTAAATAATGCAATGCATTGATTATGATACGCTTTCCAACATACCAGAAATCATTACTCAAGTTATTACTCAAGTTATTACTGAAGTTATGAGGATAATGGCTGTGGAATAAATCTCGCTCCTATGCCTTGACCTTTGACCCCATTTCGATGATATTCAACAGAACCGGTTAAGTATACTTCCAGAACAACATGATAAAGTTTTGTCTCAATCGAAGGATTTTTACGTAAGTTATAACGCATAAGGGTGATAGAATGGATGCCACTCTTATGTCCTGATCTTTGACCCCATTTCACCCATTTTCAATAGGGTTCGTCCTTAGGTAGTCCCCTACCACATACTAAAATTTCATCAAAATCGAACCATTTTTACGCGAGTTATCGTACCGACGGACAGATAGACGGACAAAGCTGAAGCACATACGCTTCTTCAACCTACGGTCGGAAAGCGTAAAAAGAATTCTGGCGATAACTTGCTCCCTTTTTACAGCAATTGCTTTTGTTTGGAGGTTTATCGATGAAATGCATATGAGTAATACCGACTTCACCTCTTTACATTTCCAGTGCAAGAATCACGGTTAATTATTTTGCACAAATATGAGAATAACGAAAAATCGGTGAGTTGAAATACTGTCGTTGGTAAATCAATGGGCAGAAGTAAGAAACACTTTCATTTTGATAAAGAAAGATGTGCGCATCAATTGTAAGAAAATTATGGGAGTTCAGACGTAACGTTCAGTATAGAAAACACAACAAGAAGCAACCAAAATTAACGTAAAAGTCAATAAAAACGGAAGGTTAAGAAAGGCATTTCGAAGAGTGATGAAAAAGTATTGAGGCTGCGTGCATAACCGTTAATTAGAGCGGCGAAACAGAATGCCGTTTGGCAGGCTGTGGCCTTGGAACCTACTGCACATGCGCTTACCGAGAGAACGTTGTCGGCGCAGCGCCTTTTGTGTTGTGGGCTGTTGTTTGGAGTCTAGTTTGATCAGCATGTCACATTAACGATGGCTGGCGAGGTTTCTTGGGTCTTGGTGAGCTCGGGGTCTTCCACTGTGAGGATTAAGCTTTTGTTTCAGGGTCATATCAATAAACCCATGTTTCGTCGCCAGTAACAATCTTTTTCCTAAAGTTGTTATCATTTCTGGCCAAGTCCAACAAGTTAATGGCTGCAGACAGTCGAGTTTCCGTTTTGCTCACCTGAGAGGTCTTTTGGAACAAATATTGCAGATACACGTCTCATCTCCAAATCTTCAGTGAGCATAGCGTGTACTGATAAAAAAACTAAGGCCAAAGTCTTCAGCAAGTTTTCCTTCACGCTGAAAGAACTTCTTGGACATTTCTTTCATTCCTGCTTGTTGAGGATCTTCCACAACGATCGTCATTTTGGCAACTTTCCCGACCAAACGTTTGTACCAGTCGTACATTCGTGGACGTCTCATTCAGTCCTCACCATACAATCTCAGTAACTTGTCATAAGTTTCTTTTCAAGAATCCTCAAGTTCCTGACAGGTTTTGACCAAATGCGTTGCTAAACTTTCTCAGACATCATTATTGCATTGCGAAACTCCGATCAGACTAGACTCCAAACAACTGGCTACAGCACAAAAGGCGCTGCGTCGACAGCGTTCTCTCGGCAGGCGCATGTGCAATAGGTTCCAAGGTCACAGCCTGTCAAACTGAATTCTGCTCCGCCTCTCCATTTAACAGTTATGTACGCAGTACGTTTTTATCACCCCTCGTTATAAGTCACATTGTCGAGATTTTGAACTATTTTTTTCTTGATGCCATACAAAATCGGTGAATATTAATCTGCAAACCGCATGTCTCTCCGACCCACAGATCTTTTTTAATCGCATTTTACTTTTGCACCGAACTTCTGAATCACCCTGTGTACAATAATTTTATTTTGTTTTTAGTTTGATAATTTTGTATTGAAATGTAAAGTAATGAAATTAATTGCATTGTTTTCTACCGCACGTTCTTATTAGATTTTTTATAGAGCTCATGTCACACATACAAGAGGTAAAGCACTCTTGTAACTTTGTATTCCACATATCTTGGGATCTAATCACAGACAAACCAAGCAGTACCTATGTTTAGATATCCCAAAATTATGCATTATTTGGCACGAAAATTGAACTTAAACTTTTCACGTTATGCCCCATACCTGCCAGCTTTCTTTTCTGTCCATTTAGATGCCTTCTCGGATTTGGAATATTGTAGATCTTTAATAAGTCACTTAGGAAGTTATCCTGGAGTAAAAACCGTTGAAAAAGTGTTTGTTGCAATTTGTTTGAGATTCTGTTGCTTTTATTCGCATGTTTCCTGAGTTACCTCATCTCTTAACATTCCTTAACTTCTGCTAAATACATTTAATGTACAAATTGTAGTCTTATATAGGGTGTTCGAAAAATAACTGCGCATTAAAAGCAACGCTTACCATGTCGAACTGGTTCGTACAAGGGGTGTTGGAAATGGGCCTCACCGACGCCCAGACATGTCTGTACATGCTTCTGCATGTTGGTGAAGACCTTTCTCAGGGTATGTGGTGTGATTTGTTGGATGTGGGGGCGTTATTGCAGCCTGTAGCTCTTGAAGTGTATGCGGATTATCAGCGTACAGCTTCCCATTCAGTATTCCCCACAGAAAAGAGTCTGGGACTGCCACATCCGGTGATAGGGCAGGCCGCAGTCCCCGGGAGATGATGCGATTTCCAAAGAATTCCTCTGGAAGTTGTATTGATGTGCCTGCGGTGTGAGCAGTTGCACTGTCTTGATGGAAACATCCTTCGTTGATTTTCCGTTCCGTGAGTCCGGCTATGAAATGTTGGATAATGTGGGCACGGAACCGTTCTCAGTTAATGGTTTCACTGAAGAAAATGGACCCAATAACGGTCGTACGAGTCATGGTACACCAAACGCCGACCTTCTGGTTGTGGAGAGGCACTTCCTTAAAATTCGTGGGGATTTTCAGTACCCCACGGACGAGTGTTTTCGCTGTTGCTGTACCCGTACAGGGAGAACAATGCCTCATCTGTAAAAAAAGTCACGTCCAGAATGTCCTCACCTTCTTCAGATAGGAGCTCTTGGATCCACCTGCAGTACCGAACACGGGACTCGTGGTCTGTTTCTTTCAGCTGATGCACGACAGATACACTATATTGACAAAAAGTCACCGGACACCTAGAAGAGAAACACAACATAGCATTAATTGACATACATTAGTACGGTGTCGGTCCACCTTTGTCCTTAATGCATGCACTGACCCATCGAGACATGCTTTCGACAAGGTTTTGGAACACAGCAATAGGTATACGCTTCCATGCAGTACGTAATGCTGCCGCTAACTGTTGCTTAGTAGTAGGCCTTCGTTCCAAACTTCTTATGCGGCACTCTAATTCATCCTATATGTGCTCTGTGGGATTCAGATCAGGGCTCTGTGTTGGCCAGTCCACACACAATGCGGAATTATCGTCAAACCACGCCGTAACAGTCCTTGCTTTATGACTCGGTGCATTATCCTGCTAGTGCCAACAAGGCTCGGTTCTATGGTATAGCCACAGAGTTGGTAGGGCATAATTGTCCAGAATATCGAGGTAGACGTGCTGGTTAACGGGGTTGTCCACGGTAACCAATGGTCCGGGACCATACCGCGAAAAATATCCCCACACGAGTACACTGCCAGCTCCAAACGTGACAGTAGGAACTGTACACTGTGGTAAATAGCGTTACCCCGGCTGCCGCCATACCCACACACGGCTATCAGACTGATGGATCGTGTATCTGGATTCATCAGTGCATAGGACCCGTTTCCATTGATTTACGGTCCACGATACATATTCTTTACACCATGCTAAACGACGAGTAGCATTCCGAGTGGAGATGAAAGGTTTATGAGCAGCCGCACGACCACGGTAACCCATGGAATGAAGTTCTCTGCGAACGGTGCGTGTACATACCGAGGTTCCAGCATTTTTAATCACCTGTACACGGAGGTCTCCGTCGATTAGCTGTAACGACTCTCCTGAGGTTTCCACGTCCTCTATCACGGATTTTCTTTGGTCTGCCGGTACGTTTTGCTGCTTCAGGCACGCCATAAGTCTTCCGCGTATTCAGTACACCCAAAACAGCTGACTTGGGTACGTTTAAACGCCTCTCGGTTTCTCTTATGCACAACCCACTAATGTAATACCCAACAATCTTTCCTTTCTCAAAGTCAGTTCTCTCCCGCCGCGACATTTTCACTCAACCTCGCAGTGCGCTATGATCGCGGATAGCTGCAGGCTTGTTTTTATACCGTTTGCAGCTGTACCGCACATCTTAACAACGCAGCGGATCCTTTCACTTGCTTTTGAAGGGGTGTCCGGTGACTTTTGTCAATATTGTGTACTTTGCACGGGTGGAAACGCAACTTCCTTTTCAGAATATCGTGGGCTGCTTTTTTCTCTTTTGATTGAAGGTTTAACGACCACCGTGAGCAACTCAATGGGCTATAAGCAGTCGCCCGTCTCTAATTTAGGGTCACTGGTTCCAGGGATAGCAGAGAGCCAGTGCCGTAAGACAAACACAACATCCATGCCTCACCAGGATTCGAACCCTGACATTTCTCTTGCAGTGGTCGTAAGCGAGAACTTAGGCCACTGCGCCGCGGGGTCGGCATCGTAGGCTGTACTCTTTGGCACATTAGCTTGTTGTGACAGCCGCCTCACGGACTTGTGTGATCTCCTCTGTATCCTGTCCTGTATATCCTGTACGGTCTCCTCTGTATCCTATCCTGGATATCCTGTACGGTCTCGTCTGCCGTGGATGGCCTACAAGGGCGGGGGACATCCAGAACACTGCCAGTTTCCCGAAACTTCGCTATGAGGTGACCACCGACTTACGATGGGGGACGTCTGCATCACGAAATTTCCTAGCAATCTGTTTTTGCACTTCGTCCGTGTACTTGTTGTCAAGGCGAAAGACATGCTCCACCAAAAACGCTCTCTGCTCAACCGTCAACACCACTGTCCATGTGCCGAGACGAATGATCAATCGACACGTCTGCGCACTCCGTCGACCAAACGCTTGGGAATGACAGCAGCGCACACCTCGGGGTGGGGAGACTTGAAAGTTACCAGACACAGAACACTTCCACGTGGCAGGTCACTTCTACTGTAATTCCTTTCAAAATTTCTTTATTACTACATCACTGCAATTCGTACATTCAGTGCTCAGTCGTTATTCGGACACCATGCTCACGCCTCGCATCTACTGTGTGAAATAGTAACAGCATTGAGTTTCAACTTCATGCTTCAAATTTAATTTGTTTCGCAGTTCCGGTTTCAATCACAAAGCCCCTGCTTTAAATGAATTACGTAGTAGCTTGACATTTAAATCATCACGGGGGGGGGGTGTATCGTAATTCATAAAATGCACAGGTTATCAACAAAAAAATGTTCTACACCGAGAACTTAAAAAGTCACAGAACAATGCATCATCGTTATACATACCCTTCAAGAATCATCACGTTAACTAAATATCTTGAAATGTTTTAGCGTTTACGAGGAAGATATAGCTGTGTTTGACAACTGTAAAAAACAACACAATTGGCATGAAATGCAGCAGTTCTTTTTCTCTCTCTCTCTCTCTCTCTTTCGTCATGGGTCACTCGCGCAAATCACTGCTCCGTAAACCGGAGGAAGAAATAATAATTCAGTCTACCAAGAAAGAAGCAAGTAGTTCACGAATTTAAAAGTCAAGTTATCAGGTGTTCCGCAAGAATCTTTTTAAACAGGTCCTTATCACCCTAAACTGGCAAACTCCTTATATGAGGGGGTAGGGCGGGGGGGGGGGTAGAATCCGCAACGCAGTTACCCTCTAAGATTTTGCGTTATTGGGTAAAGTTAAAAAAAATGTCAGCACTTGTTTAACTTGTTTAAATTTGCTCTGAAATCAGTGTTTTGTCTTGAGGTGCTCGAACAGTTCAAACGATAAATTTTCATTACATCGAAATGAGAACTAATACCGAAGCTGTTGAAGAAATTCGTCCTAATAACACTAACTGTTAAAATGCCGTCGTTGCACGATATAATGCCATAGTAGACGAATATGGGTATCCCAGAATTATAGTAAACCGGATCCATCGAAAAATAAGAACACACTTTTCTACATTAACTAAAGAACCCAAACAACGCAAATATGTTGGGTCAGTGGATTATATTCCAAAAGTTATTAATATACTTAAAACATCATGTAAAAAATATACAACTTGGATTTTGGAATTAAAACCTGCAACCTAATGTCAACTATTAAAAGAGATCGGGACCCAATCCCGTGTAATAGCAGATTCGGAGTTTATAAAATACCTTTAAAAGCCCTAGATACTGTGGACATAGATCGGATTTACATTGGATCCACCATGAGGAATTTGAAATTTCGTATTACGGAACACAAGTACAGTCAAAACACACTCAAACTCTACAGCACTTGCAAAATTATTTAACCAAGGAGCCTTATATGGAATGAGTCAAGAGTTATTTCCAGTCCCAACAACAGAAATGCGACTTTGCTAGCGGAGAGTTTACACATCGTTAATAACGCTGATAAATGCTGTAATGATGAAGTACCAAGGAGGATAGAATAAGGGGAGGGAGCATAACAAGAAAGCTCCTACGTACTGAAGCCGACGCTCTGAGCGGTAGCCATCTTATGTTACCCTTCTGATTGCGTTCCCATCGAATTGCGTACCTAACAATATAGGCAGGCTAACACTTTTAAAGCCTTTTTGCGTAAAGAAAAAAATATCATGTACATTTATGGATGTAGTCTATAATATCACCACTGTTTTCTATTCTTTCCTTTCAAAGCACTGCTAAGTCACGTTTTACTGCTGCGTACGACAAAAATCCCTTTAACTCGTCACACGAAAAGTACATGCTGTTTAACGTAATGCATGAAGCCGTTCACAAACTCTAAAGTGAAGAAGAAAACCCTGATTTATTTCATGTGATCTAGTGAATGTTTCTGAATACAGAAACGCAACGAAGTGTTACCTTAGAAACAATAGTTCGTGCTAAACTTTGATAATTTACAAAATTTTAACGAAGAGTACCCGAAATATGTAAATTGAAAAACGTTTGTAGCGCACAATAAAATCCGTTAGCGTTGATAGATTACTATGTACTAATAAGAAATGCGATAATTTACGAATTAAAAAACAACAAAAAAAAAACAACCACGGATTTTATTGTGCGCGAGAAACGAATGCTTTTTACAAAGTTTTAATAAAACGTTTTCGGGAATGTTATCTTTGACCAGGAGTTATTGAAAACTGGACAAATTTCTAATTCGTACTAGAAATGTTTAGCTATTCCATCATAAGTTTTTGATCCGCAAATACAATAGATCTCTCTTCAGCTTTTAATGTTAGTTGAACTTCAAATGCACAATTCCATAAATCAGTCATAAGCAAACGCCCTTCTCACACGAAATAAAAAACTCAAATCTTCCTTAACTTACAAAGCAAAAATGAGCAACTGAGGGTAATGTAACATGGCGGCCACGCAACTTAGCTGGCTTCAATGGTGAGAGCACATGCTCTCTCCCCTTATTCTATACTCCTTGTGAAGTACCCAGATTTATACCTCCAGCTTGGATACAGTTAATTTCAAACAACAAAGACCTAATAAACCACTAACTCGAACTTTGTTTCAAAACTCGCCCAATAACAATTAAGACACAACAATCATTAGTCAGAGTGTGGTGACGTTTCTTGAAGTCATTCGAGACCTGAACGCGGCGTATGTAAACAAGAGTGACGTTTCATGGTGGACTCGTTTTCAAATTTTTACAATGTCTTTTTTAGCATTCACCTGAAGATGTGCTGGGAGACAGCACGAAAGATCTAGTGATGTTTTGACTTTCAAATTTTTCTTCGGTTTAAATAAAAGTCATTTTATCGTTAAATTTGAATTTCATGTTATATCGTGCAACGACGGCATTTTAACAGTTAGTATTAGAACTAATACCGACTAGAACTAATGACAACAGTAAACCACACTTAAAACCGATCTTTAGAGGCGTCCTGGAAAAATCCAGCATAACCGAAGTCTGTTATATCTGAGATCTGGTTTAATCATGTTTTAAAATACAAGGGAATTCAAACCACTTAAATTGCTTTCAATTTCAATTTTGTTGCACATGAACATGCAGATACATGCTGCCCACTCAAAAACGCCCATCGGGCACTAATTTTAGCCCAGTTTTTTTTTTTTTTACATAAGAAAGCAGGTCTTTTGATTTTTCGAACTTGATAATTGGACTTGAGTTATACCAAATAGAGAACAGATTAATTTCTAATTTTTTTTAATTAGAATTATGTGAGTCATTCACAGCCAGTCAAAAGATTATGACCACCCCTAATGTAAGGAGAAACCGTAACCAGCCGACAGATGGCGTGCGTAGCAACATATGCAAATCATGTAAGGCATTTATTGGGTGTGTGCATAAGTTCTACCCGTGTTTGTAGGCTATAAAGAAAGTAGGAGAACACCACAAATAACGTACCTAGGATTTCACATAATTGCCATCATTCTGTATGACCTCTTGCCATCTGTCTATGAGTAGGGGAATCCAACGCCGGAAAAGCTCCTGTGTTTTAGAGTAAAAAAAGTCATGTAATGCGGTTTTCACATCGTCCACATCATCGAAGGTTTGGAGAGCGAAGGCGTTCTGTAACGATCGAAAAAGGTGGTAGTCCGTAGGTGCCAGGTCAGGGGAATACGCCGCGTGAGGTAACACTTCCCAACCAAAGTCCAGTCATTTTTGCCGAGTGATTAAAGCAGCATGAGGCCTGACGTTATGATGAAGAATCACGCCTTTGCGATTGACGAGTGTTGGCCGCTTCGAGTCAGTTGTTCTCGCAATCTGTCCAACTGTTGGTAGTAGAGGTTCGATTAGATGCTAACAATCGTTCGGTTAGATGCTAACACCTCCCAGTGGATTATTAACTGGACATCCCACTAAACAAAACCTTTTTTGAGATGCAGTCCTCTCTTTGAGGTTGACGGAGCAGGCTCCGAACCTTGGCACACAATCCGTCGACTCTTTACATTACGGTGCAGTACCCATTTCTCATCACCAGTTACAATTCGCCCCCAAAACGATTCATTTCTGTGACGAGAAAGCAAAGAAACACAGGTACGGATTTTCTCTTCTCGTTGCTTTGCAGAAAGCTGGTGAGGAACCCAGTTATCGAACTTGGTGATGAACCCAAGCGCATGCGTCCGTCTTTCGACTGTTGTTCTGTGTACCGAAAACGTTTCCACTAATTCCTGAACAGTTGGATGTGGGTCATCTGTTATGGTTTGGTCCACTTCCTCGTCAGAAACCACGGATGGACGTCTAGGACGAGGTTGATCTTTACAGCTTCTGTCGCCGTCCCGGAATTTCCGAAACCAACGGCGACATGTGCTATCCTCAACTGCATCCTCTCCATACATTTGACAGATGTTGCGGCAAGTCGCGGTTTCAGTACTGCATTTATCGAACTCGTACAGTAAACAATGTCTAATGTGCTCCTTATCGCATACCATGTTATACCGTCCGTGATTTCCGTTGCGAATGACTTATTTGGACAAACCTAGTGCCTCTATATGCTCTACTGCTCCACGCTTTATTGGCCGAAAATTCGGCATCGCGGCGTCATTTGTGACGTAACTACTCCGATCTCTATTTGCATCTATTACAAAAACGGGTAGAACTTTTGCACACACCCAATAAAACGACACGATCTCGCGGACGGTATGCAGTTTCGCGTATACATGGGAAAAGGACGTGACCTAACCGAGTTTGAAAAAGGAATGACTGTTGGCTACCGACTAGATATTGTGGGCTGGGGGGAAACGGTGGATATTGTGGGCTGTTCATGTGGTGCAGTTGTTAAACTGCTCCTGGAATGGAGGGAAACCGGTAAGACCTGCAGTAATCGGGTAATAGTGGACGTTCACGGAGTATTTACAACCGTGGGCAGCGACGGCTATCCGGACTAGTACGATCCAACAAAAGGGCCATGGTGGAATAACTGATGCAGACACATCGAGGAGCGTATCGTAGACCACAGTCAAACGAACTCTGCTCTCTATGGGTCACATGAGCCGCCGTTCACTCAAGGTTACCATGCTGACAGCCAAACATCGAAGATTATGGTGTGAATTTGCATCTGAGAGGAGACATTGGACCACTCAAGGTACCCATGCTGACGGCCACCAGACATCGAAGATTGTGGTGTGAATTTGCATCTGAGAGGAGACATTGGACCACTCAAGGTACCCATGCTGACGGCCACCAGACATCGAAGATTGTGGTGTGAATTTGCATCTGAGAGGAGACATTGGACCACTCAAGGTACCCATGCTGACGGCCACCAGACATCGAAGATTGTGGTGTGAATTTGCATCTGAGAGGAGGCATTAGACCACTCAAGGTACCCATGCTGACGGCCAGACATCGAATATTATGGTGTGAATTTGAAAGTAACTTTAGATTTAATATCCTGGCCACCATACTCGCCAAACATCAATTCCATTGAACTAGATTTATTATCCTGGCCACCATACTTGCCAAACATCAATTCCATTGAACATCTGTGAGACTATCTTGACCAACAGGTTCGACGTATGGATTCACCACCGATGACTTAATGATCTGCGAAAAGCTCTGCTGTCTGCATGGTATATACAGCATACTTACAGAAAAGTTCGGGGGCCTTATTGAATCAATGCCACGCCGTATATCTGCGGTACTGGCGGTACGAGGAGGTCATACCTGATGCCAACAGGTGGTCATAATTTTTGGACTGGACTGTGTTTATTAAGCAAAGATATAGAAAGCTCTCACAGTGTAATGTGTAACTTTTCTTTTACCGACAGTGGAATTCCAACCCAAATCCTCCTACTCCGGAGTAGCTGTTCTCCCAATTAAACTACGCCAGTTGGCTTATCGTTCTTTCATTGTCCATTTGACCCATGCGTCGCATCATCCTTCTATGAGAAAGGTGGGGAAAAGAAATCGTTCAGCAGGTGTCAGTTCAACCAATAGCAACATTCGGCGACCAGAAGTATTATTTGTTATTTACGTAAGTTGCGCGGAAGAACCATCACACAATTACTTTTCAATCCTAACGGCCAGAAAATCCTTTTTCGTTCGGGCGCCAATATAACCTCTCTTTTGCCGACAGAGGAATTCGAAACCACATCTTTCTACTCCGGAGCGACGGTTCTCTTAATTGAACTGCGTCAGCAGGCTTTTTCGCTGCTTCAATATATACATTTGACTACTACGTCACACATGAGAACTGCAAGTTACTGATTTCGGTTACATCCTCACTACCATCCTTTCCATCATGCCCAGACACAGCAGCAAATATGATACAATCAGTATGAATTACAGAAGCTGTCGTGTTGTCATCAGAAGCATTTTCATTAAAACGAGAATACCGTCTCATATCCAATGCTGTAACAGATGAGCAAACGAATATACTCGTAATATTACCCATGTGTAGAGATAAGCAAAGCTGGATGATGTCGAACTACATACATAGTTTTGTCCAAAGCAATTGATAATGTTTCTTATAGAAAATGTACAATACTGCGGTTGACATTATGGTACCAGATACCACAGGATACCTATCGTCACTTCATCGAATCGATGTCTTTGTCCAGTGGCCGCTGTTTTGCGGGCTAAAGGGGGTCATACAGCTTATCAGGTAGGTGGTCATAATGTAATGGATCATCGGCGTCCATCTATTAGCCGTTAATCGTCTGACTTCAAAGGGTGTTTCTACGACTTTGAAGAAAAATAAAATATCCAGTTTTTATTTTATGTGCAAGTTCAAGTAGAGATAAAAAGGATTTTTAATAATAACAAGAAGGGTGACACCGAATTTTCGAGTGTAATGAGCACATCTTTTGAATCCGTTCTGACGCAAATTAAATTTTTCAAAGCTATTCAAAGTCAATGGAACCGGTATGGAAAACAGTATTATCTGACCGAAGAAAAGTTTTTCAATCGGGTTTTTAATCCCGCAGATATTGCTGTAAACAGAATCGTGAACTTATGCTCTCTGGTGGCAGACTTAAGAAAAATTTGAAATTGTATGAGAAACATTTCGCAGTGTCTCCAACAAAGAAATTTTTTCAAATGGGACCCTTAGAAGCAGAGAGATAGACAAATATTATATATGCAATCTTTGAAGATGACAATCCGTTTTTTCGTGTAAATATGACAAGGATGGTAAGTCAAATAATATCCCAAAACTTGAAAATTTCGAAAACTTGACAATCCCCAAAACAGATTGTTATCTTCAAAATTTGTATTGTATGGTGTAATCCCGTATTCCATTCATGATTTATCTACTCCTCCGGGCAATCACGGGATACGATTCTTAACCTCCAGATTCGCTAAACATGAATGCCGGTTGCTTCGACTAGCGAATGCTGTAATAGTTATATTCAAATTAATCGGAAACTTGAGACTTGGTCGTCCTGGATGGTGTAGTGGTTAGCAAAGCCGGGTGCTATCTGGGAGACGCGGGTTCGATTCCAGCTCCAGGACGACGAAAATTTCAAGTTTTCGGATATTATTTGGCTTACCATCCTTGTCATATTTACACCAAAAAACGGATTGTCATCTTCAAATTTTGTATTGTATGGTGTAATCCTGTATTCCATTCAGCATTATATATGCATCTACGCCCTCTGGCGGGAAAAACATGCATTATTTAAAAAAGAAAGTATTCTCAAAAGGTTTTTCGACGTGAGCGGTATCGGCCCAGGAAATAATTTTTTCAGTCGAGTTTTCAGGAGCACAGATTTTGCTGAAAATGCACCAGAAGCAGAAAATAACACTTATTTTTCCCTGGTGGCCAAAGAATTCTTTACCAAATATTAGAAATTATATCTCATCAAGAGCTGTATGCGATACAGGAAGAATCTTTCAAATCGGAGTTTTGGAAGCAGAAATGTCGGGGAAAACGCAATTTACCTTAATGCCCCCTAGCGGGAAGTCTATAAAGTAACTTGACAATTTTGAAATTATGTGAAAAACATTTCGCACCGAAAACGCTATCCGACAAAGAAGAAAATTTTCAAATCGGACTCTTAGAAGTGGAGATATTGATAAAAATAAGATGTATGTCTATGCACCCTGGCGGAGAAACCATGTATTATTTTAAAAAGAAAATATTCCGAAAAGGTTTATCGACGTGAGTAGTATCGGTCCACAGACGAATTTTTTCAATCGAGATTTTAGAAGCTCAGATTTTGTGGCAAATACATCAGAAGCGGAAGTTAAGACTTATGCCCCCTGGTAGACAAACCATTTTTTTACCAAAAATTAAAAATTATATGTAAAAGATTTTTTTTTTCAGTGCAGAAAGAATTTTTCATACTAGTTTTAGAAGCAGAGATATCGGGGGAAACACAATTTACCTTTACGCCCCCTAGCGAAAAGTCTATGAAGTACTTGAAAATTTTGAAATTATACGAAAAACGTGTCGCACCGGAAACTATCAAATAAAGAAGGAATTTTTTAAATCGGACAATTAGAAGCAGAGATATTGACAAAAGTAAGATATAAATCTACGCAAACTGGGGGAGAAACCGTGCAATCTTTTAAGAAGAGAATATTCCAAAAATGTTTATCGACGTGAGTGGTATCGCTCCACTAACGAATTTTTTCAATCGAGATTTTAGAAGCTCAGATTTTGTGGCAAATGCATCAGAAGCAGAAATTAACACTTATACCCCGTGGTGGCAAAACAGTTCTTTACCAAAAATTAGAAATCATATACGAAAGATTTCCGATCAGGTGCTGTATCCGCTGAGATGAAAATTTTTCAAATCAGAGTTTTAGAAGTAGAGATATCGGGAAGAACACAATTTCACATTTGCGCCCTCTAGCGGAAAATCTATGCGTAACTTGAAAAGTGACTACACCTAAAATACTCTTCGACATAGATGGAATCGAAAGGTAAAAAAAAAAAATTCAATCGGATGTTTAAAGCAAATATATAGAATAAAATGTATTTTGAATTCGATATCATCTACGTTTACGCCCTCTAGCGTCTATCTTTAAAAAAAAAAAACGAAATAAAGGATCATCATTGGGATATTCAAGCTTCCCAATGCAAAAAGAATTTTTAATATCGGACTAATAGTTGGAGATATAGGCGGACGGACAAACTGATAGCATAAGCAGGATCTTTTTTTACAAATGACATGCTAAGGGTATCTCTGTAACATCCAAAATCTCACAGAGAGTTTTCGGAAGGGAAATGCAAGACTGCGAGCATTTTGTGATTCAGCGATTAACAAAAGAAGTTTGGAACTCGCTGAAATAGGCTTTCAACAAAATAATTTCAAAGTATTAAGATTTTCACGCTTCAACACTCACAACGCGAAATTCGCACCGGAAATAATTAAACGTTTTTCGAAATATCCAGTTTTTATTTTATGTGCAAGTGCTATGGATGTTATTCATGTGAGGTCAGAAGTGGATTTCTGTGAACTAACATGGCTGCTGATTCAATGTGGTCGCTATTTGATTATCCCGTAGTGTTGGCTAATTTTTGCAATCTTAACGTCATGGAGTCTGCCAACGAATTAATAGAGCTACAAAGCGAAGAAGAAGAAATTAATTTCTTAGAAGAACAAATCAAGGTTGCAAAAATATACCAAGGCAATTTTGTGTTCGATGTTTATTTTGTATAACGCAGGGCAACATTGCCATTAGTCATCATGAAGTTTTTAATGGAGTATTCCTCGTACACGGTATATTAATTTTTCATGTTCTTATTGTCAGACATTGGCGGAATATCTGAAACATAAACTTGGGAACCCTTTTTTTGCAAAAACAAAACATTTGGAAGCTCAGACAAATACGTAATATGGAAACAAACAAGGGTTCGTACGCTAGGCAATCTGTTTAAAAATTAAATGAATGCGTAACATCAAATAAAAGAAAAATTATAGATATGTTTGTTTTGTTCTTTGGGGAAAGAACGTAGAACTTAATTCGTAATTTACTGATCGAAATATGCCATCAGTTTTCTCCTTTTACCTATTTTCTTTCTTTCTTGGAAAAAGAAATTCAAAGGAAGTCTTACGAGGTCTCAACTGCCTTTGATTCATAGTGTCATAATATCCAAAATCTTTCTCGTTAAAATGGGCAAAACATATTGGAGAACGAACATTGGGATGGAAATCATCGTGTTTCATTTTGCACAGCCATGGCTTTAACAATTTCTTCCTTTTCAAAGGAAAATTATAAAAAGTTATTCTTTCCTCTATACAATTTAGGTGGCAGGATTTATTAGCAGAACCATACGATCAGCAAAAGTTAAACATGCCGTTAATAAATTTATAAAAATGGCGATTTTCCTGAACCCCTGCAACGTAACGCCATGTTAAGCAATGGGAAAACGCATGTAAACAAACCATTGTTGGTCCGCGGCCACGGAAAATCTTTCCCATGATGCAATGCGAGGTGAATAAGTATCCATTAGAGGCAAAAAGTATTTTTAATTGCAACTAAAATGGTCTTGAAACACGCAGTCAAAAATGCGCGTGAATTTATTCGCACCTACCTGAAAATTAAGCAAATGAAAACAAAAACAACACGAAAATTCGCCGCTTAACTTAAATCAATGAAGGAAGAAATATTCTTCATAATACATGGGAAATCGAGAGAATATTCAAAGCAAACAGAATATAAATTCTGAATTTGTTTGTACCACTTGCTGGTCATCCATGTAACATTTCTCAGAGAACTTGAAAATTTCATCGCCCTGGAGTGAGAATCGAACCCGCATCTGCCGGTTTCCGTTCGAGTATGCTAACCATTACACCACCCAGGACAGTGAAGTTCCAAGCAACTGAGACTAAGCAAACTTAGCTTAGGAATCTGAACATCCTCAGATTTTCGCTGAAATTTTCATGTTTTCTGAGTGATGTTACATGGGTGACCTGTAAGTGGTACAAGCAAATTCACAATTTATATTCTGTTTGCTTTGAATATTCTGCCGCTGAACTTATCAGTTAAATAATTATATTACTTTAACCGAAGTAATCTCTTCATAAAAACATTTAGAAAATTTAAAAATTTCAATGCTGAGAGCTCTCTTCAATAAGATTCAGCAATATTACAAATGTACGTAAAATAAACAAAACATTTGCCTTGCATAAACTATTATACTGTATTTTGATGTCACAAAAAGAATTTTCAGTAAATCTCAAGGAAATTAAGCTTTGATATATACAGACGAAGAGATAAAAACGATTGTATCAGAACTTTTTCTTTTTTAGCATAAGGACACATAAAAAAGGGGTTTATCAGTCTCATAGCTGCAAAATTAAAACCTAAATTACCTAGTTTTTTTTTTCGTTTGTAATGCAACATATTGAAAAAAAAAAAATAAAAAAATCGGTAAGGAAATTAAAGGCGGCATACCAGTCGGTGTCTAGGGCACCAAAAGGTCAAATTCGACTCTGGTCATGACGGGACCTCTCTTTAACCTTTCCGGGTAATAAATGATATCAATTTATCCATTCGGGATATCTCTGTGATGAGTCACCTAAACACCAGCCGCATTTTTAAACCCAGCGGATAGACTTTAGCAGTGTGAATTATCAATTTTGTCAAAAACTGTACGTATAACAGAAGAAAGTAAATTATTGAGGAAAGTCGGAAAAATCAGATACACTTGAATAGTATAGCATATTGAAAATGTCGGGGAATTAAAGAAACAATTACTACCAAGGCGGCTGTAACAAAAGAAACAGTAGTTTGTCGACATTCACACAACGTTTACGCTTTACTTGGTATTTATAACCAGTGGTTCTTGGGTATTTGCCTAGTTTTTGCATTTTTAATAAAATTATGTCAAAAACCTGAAGGGCGATTTTTGAACGATTATAATACTTTCCCATAACGGCAGTGTATGGGGAGCGTAATTTTGATCTCGAAGGGGCCGTTATTTCAAGTCTCGCCCTTCCAGATGAGAAAAGCTTGCTACGGTCCTGGAGACAAAATGTTTTAGTAACATATAAGCGGCTGTTTTTTTTACATTCAAAAACTATGGTCTCAAACTTTTCCCCCTTCTTATTTGTGTGTACAAATTGTGGACTTATTGTTTTAGAATATTTAATTGCAAATATGTAGTCTTCAGTTATTAGGCTAATTAATTAATGTGTTTATTTTTCTTTAAGATAACATTACAACATAACTACTCATTTGAACAATACTGTGTGGTCCCAAACTTTTTTCCATGACTGTATTTGTCATTATAAACGATGACGTATCTGCCATAACGTCACAACTAAAACTAGTTTCCTCGAGAGAAGAGCCTTCCGGCATCGAGCTGCGGTTTCTAAGAGGCAGAGAACTTTGTACATGCAGAATACCAATGCACCAAATGCGCAGACCATTTCGCTGGCTGACAGCATTTGAGAGGGGACGGATTTATTAGCTTCAGAGATGGTGAATGGTCAACTTGCCATATTGTGCAGCATTTGGATCCTGACAAAGCAACAACGCATCGATGCTGGCAACAATTCTTGAGAGAAGGCACGATCTCTCGTCGGCCTGGAACTGAAGCAGACCACGGAAAGACCTTTTGATACGGTGACACGTTTCCTTCGTCCACACAGCCATTCCCTCTACGACCAGAAGAGCGGCAAAGTTGCTTTAAGTCGTCCCATCACAAGAAAGACTGTCAAGAAGACTGGCGGAAGCAAGACTTCACGCACAGAATCAATTGCATCGCTTGCTTCTATGAAATGATCGTCGCCAGCGTCAGGAATGGTGCCGTACCCTAGTGAACTGGTAGATAAAGTGGCGTCGTGTGATCTTAAGATACGAATCTCTTTTGCTTTGAGCTCAACGATTGACGGATTCACGTATGGAGACGACGGTGAAAAAGGACGAATCCAAGAGTAACACTCCAGCAGCATACAGCGCGAACGGCAGAGGTCATGGTCTGGGGAGCAATCATCTATGACATACGAACGTGTCTAGTATTCATCACGGGTAATTTGACAGCTCAGCGTTACGTAGAGAATACCCTGGATGCCGTTGCTATCTCTTTTTTAATGGGACAATTGGCGGCATGTTTAAGCAAAGTAATGCGAGTCGACATACTGCAAACGTCCTTCCTATCAAAATGTTGGAGGTGGAACTGACCTTCCATCAAAATGTTGGAGCTGGAACGTGGTCTCTTCGCACGAGGCATCTCTTTTCCATCGCCCAGTGTCCGGTGCTCCCATGCCTACTTCAGGTGGAGCTGTCGATGACAGTCAGCTAACATTGACACATGAATGGACTTCTGACTTCATAGGCCCATTTTCACCAGCTGGATTGTGCTCTCGGAAACGTTTCTTTGTGAGCCCTGGGTGTAATCTGCCTTTAACTGAGGAATCGTGAGTCCTCTGTTGTCCGAGATAGCATGTGCCAACTTGAGTTTACATCACTGTGCTCGTGTTTCGTCCAACACGAGCGGTAATGTCGTTGAAGGAAAGACTGCCTTCCCGCCGTCCAACATATCGACCTCGCGCAAAGTCCGTCAGCTGTGCGTAAGGGTCTCGTCAGCTGCGGAGGAGCATTCTTAGTTACTACCACTACTTTACTGCTAAATTTCCTGAGAATCGGCTATGGCAACTTGCCCTGCTTCGATACCTCCTGCGGGGCAGCTACGAGACAGTGGCTTGCGCAAATCATTTGTATGAGCGCTGCGGTTGCAGTCATTTGCACCTCCTCACATGGTCTACCTATCCGCAGAGTTTCAGTTTGACGGCACACGTCTTTCCTAGTGTTGCAATTTTCAGCAAACAGCAGTGTACGAATAAATATTCACACTCGTGCCTTCTGGTGGCATAATTATGAATTAAAGTTATGCCATTAAAACAAAAGTTATACGAAGGAAAAATATTTTTTGAAATATGATAATTAGAAGCAGTCACAGAAGAAAAGTTTTTTTTTTGTTGGAGGTTTAACGACCACCGTGCGCAACTTAATGTGCTATAAGCAGTCGCCCGTACCTAATTTAGGGTCACTAGTTCCAGGGAAGGGAGAGAGCCAGTGCCGTAAGACAAACACAACATCCATACCTCACCGGGATTCGAACCCGGACCCCTTTCGGAAGAATGATCAGAAGCCATCGCTTAGACCACTGTACCACCTGGGCGGCAGAGACCAAAATGCAATGATCACGGTTCTCTCCGTTCAGGCATCCCAACGCAAAATGAATTCTTCAAATCGTAATAATTGGTGCAGAGATAATGTGTCCACAGAATGACTGATGGACCGACATAATGAAAACGTAAGCACGTATTCTCTTGCAAAAAATGAGCTGAAATTTATGTTTACGCTACCTAGCGGAAAATTTGTACATCAGAAAAATTCGAAAGAGTATAAATCGTGAATCTCATTAGTGGTGTTTGATGCAAAAATAATTATCTGATTCCGACTCATAGAGCTGCTGATGTTTTCTGTTTACGGACGGACGGACAAAGTGGTACCATAAGAATACATCTTTGTTTTTTCTCAAAAAACTTTGCTCATATCTGCTGTGATGATATACAATGTGTCCCAAAATGATTACCCTTCCACTGATTTCGATTTTTTTTTTGCAGGTGAGTAGGTGCTCTCTGAAAGTTTTGCTGGCTGTGAGATTTAGTACCCAAGTCCGCCACTTGGGGCGCGGTTGGTGCAGAATCTTGTTACAGTGGACACCCCCCCCCCCATCCTAAAACCTGAAGAAAACTCTAAAAAATTTGTCCGCCATGTTGCGTATGGTATGAGGCAGCTAGGAATCACAGTTCGGCAGGCTCACATGTTTTTTTTACAGTTCAGTTGTTTTATTTATTTCTCATTTACGTTGTTTTTTCTTTCGGATGTTCTCTGAATTAATTAACAAAATTGCGGGATAATTGGGAAGTCGCTCCAATGCTCTTGAAGGCAAGAAACGCAATATTTTTGCCGTTTTGAATTGTTTCTATCTGTGGGAAAAGGTAGCACTCAATGGTTGCTCTGGAAATTGATAAGAGCAAAGCGATAGGCCCAGAAGAGGACTTCTGGATTTCTTGAGGAGGGGCCGATGTTACGACCCACCCCCGCCATTAATTTAGTAATTAATGGGCGTGGTTGATGTGTGAAATTAATTAAGTATTAATTATGTTCGAGGCTTGATTGGAGTTTAAAAGTGTAAACAGCAGATAAAGTTTTATCTGGGGGTTTGGAAAAGAAAAGAGGCGAAGAATTCTCTCTCTGGCTGGGTGGTCTCAGAATAGCTCTGTTAGGTCATAAATATCAGAGCGCAGCTGACGGGAAACTAAGCAACACGAAGTGGTACCTTTCGAAGAGGGGTCCACTTGAGTAAATGAATGAAGATGGGGACAAAAGGTTTAGCGAATAATCGTAAATTCGTCGATTGTTTGGGGCATTTTCGAGAACAATTGCTCTCTGTGTGGTCCGTGCAGAAAAATAAGAGTTCGCACTTGGCATGAACATAAGGAAGAAAGTCAGTTGTCTGTATGCTCTCCGATGTGAAAGGCTGGATGCCTTGGATCTGCAGCAAAATGAATTGGGGAAAATGAAGCAGCAAACCTCCCCGCATTTGGTAAGAAATGGAGACAACTCGAGGCAGCTGGAGATGCCAGTTTGCCATAAAGACAGCAGAATGCCTAAATCCGCGGGATAAAGCAGAAATTTCTAGGCTGGAGCGTAATGGAACTCAGCGACTGTTTGGTCTAATGAAAGCCAAGTTACAGGGGAATTAAGAAGTCTGCGAGTGGACAGTGGTCATTCCAATGAGAAGCGAAGCCAAGCAAAGTCGGGTTCGGATGCCAACCACTGCAGTGTGGAATCGTCACCCCCATTCATCCCCTACTGTGGAGGAAGTGAAGAGACGCGCTTGTCTTACGGGGAGAAGCGAGGCCCCATGTGTGCGTGTGTGTGATCACGTAAGCAGCGAAGCCACTACGTGTAAGTGCGACGGGATAAAACATGGCGAAAGAAAAATATGAGCGTAAGAGCGGTGGCTTCGATACCTAACAAATATACAGGTGAAATGTTGAGTTGCCGATATACGCTTAAGGTAAAAGCACGTCTGATTTCGCTCGGCCGAGAAAATTAATCTCAGGGCTGGCGGTCGCAACTCGATAAAAAAATGGAAACGAAACCTGCGAGTGGCATATTTGAACTGCGTACTCAGGCAGGGTAGATAGATGGTTTGCGAACGGAAAGGAACTGACTGAATTGGGAATGAACGGTCAAAAAGGACGGAAGGTAGCGACGGACGGAATCAACTATAGCAGCAGCGGAATTGAATGTGTCCCACTCTCCCAGCAGTCGACGTTCACAATTATTTCTTCACGACAACAAAAATCATTTCCCAGGAACACAGAAAATCAATCTTGGAAACCGCAACATCCGATGTGAGAGGGCCTATTTTGCTTAACGGCCACCTTCAAATCGTCACGAGAATAGATCAGTGTGCACTCTAATCATTGCAACAAAGGGCGGCGTGATATTACCATTTTTAATTGTGTGCTTCATTTACATCAAGCGTCAAAGTGAAGTGTTGAATCATCGGTGCTGCCACATGGTGCAAGTGTCTGTGTGTGTGTTTTTTGTCGTGTGATATTATGTGATACACAACGGATTTGCACAGCAAAGTCACGAAACTGTAAGTAGATGAATATTTCCTTTTTCTTTCTTCGCACATCTGCGAACTTGTGCCATCCCGACACCCAAAGCTGCAGGGACATAGATGCAGTAATGCTGAGTGACTGAACCTCAGAGGAAATACCTGCACATACAGATTTCAATTTCTTACCGGGCCCATTTCCTGATTATTTTTTTTACATGAATAAGGGAGAAGGTGTGGCCACAAATTCCGCTGGGCGGGACAGTTTCTTTAACTTTGGTTCAGGGCCAAAGCGAGCGGAGAAATGTTCTGCATGTGCATGCTTATTAGATTTAGTTAATTAACTTTGGCAGTATTTCGCACTTATAATCTTATACCGCAAATTAACGTGCTTGTGTATTTTGTGTCGCGAGTATTTTTAATGTGATCGTTTGCATATAATTTTTTTTTCATTCTCTAAGCAATTGTATATGAATATCCCCTGCAGCTCTATTTAGTGTGTAAACGAGTAGTATCTCTTGTTCAGATAGTCCGGTGGAGACTCAGTCGGCTGCGTTATCCGACAGTAAAGTGTGACACCGTATGCTGCCCCACATATGAGGGGCAATTGTCTATGCGCCTAGAGAGCGCCGGATCTGTTTAAATCTCGCAGAACGTTATTAAATGTTGTGTTGTGTATTTGAGAATCATGTGTTATTTGCGAAAGTGAGTGTTGTACTGGCTGGTTGGGGATTGAATGTACCGGAGTAAGATCCGGACCACTACACTCAGTCACGAATTGGTGATTGCGGGTGAACCTCATCACAACTCTGATCCCAAAGTATCATTTTTTTTAGATTATTTTATTTTTTATTTGTTGTTGTTATTTTGTTCACAAGGTGGATTCACCCAAGCCTTATGCTTCGGGTCATTCTTCAACTTTTCATTTTTTATGTTCTGGTGTGAATCTTTGAGTGCAGCAGTGCACCTGAGATTCTCACCTGGTGCCGTGGCCAACTAAATTGTACTTCAGGTCTCAAGCACCGTTACCGGCAGACTCGGCAGGAACACTGCTAGTGCCGTGTAACATTAATGGTGCCGTTGTCCCAGGATCGATACCTATATTTTGCAGCTAGCGGAACAACACTCATGTTCGTAAAATAAGTGCGAATTGACTGCCATTACTATTTTTATTTACTTTTGTTCGGTGCGAATTTTGTATAATCTAGCATTAAGTAAGCCTTAAGCTGTTTTCTAAGAACTGCCATAATTTTAGTGGGTAAGAAAAACAAAATGGTTAACACGAAGACAATGGAACGCAAGAATTTGGCATCGAGCGTAGATAAAAGCGGGTGTAGGAGCATCGAACGTGAGAGATCTGTGGAACTCGTGGATTCTCGAAGCTATGCCTCATATTTAAATTTTCTTTCCGCCTATCTCGACGGGCAGCAATGAACGTGCGATGAAATCCTTAAACTTTCCTTCCGCTCTCAGGGCGCTTAAATCCGGAATTAGGTGCCTTGCGACAGTGGGAAAGGGTTGAGTGTTTACAGTTAAAAAAATAGAATGATTGGATGAATAAACTTCATCCAGTCATCCCTTTTTTTTCTTTCATGGGGGGATGGAATGTTACAGTGGACACCCCATCCTAAAACCTGAAGAAAACTCTAAAATTTGTCCGCCATGTTGCGTATGGTATGAGGCAGCTAGGAATCACAGTTCGGCAGGCTCACATGTTTTTTTTTACAGTTCAGTTGTTTTATTTATTTCTCATTTACGTTGTTTTTTTCTTTCGGATGTTCTCTGAATTAATTAACAAAATTGCGGGATAATTGGGAAGTCGCTCCAATGCTCTTGAAGGCAAGAAACGCAATATTTTTGCCGTTTTGAATTGTTTCTATCTGTGGGAAAAGGTAGCACTCAATGGTTGCTCTGGAAATTGATAAGAGCAAAGCGATAGGCCCAGAAGAGGACTTCTGGATTTCTTGAGGAGGGGCCGATGTTACGACCCACCCCCGCCATTAATTTAGTAATTAATGGGCGTGGTTGATGTGTGAAATTAATTAAGTATTAATTATGTTCGAGGCTTGATTGGAGTTTAAAAGTGTAAACAGCAGATAAAGTTTTATCTAGGGGTTTGGAAAGAAAAGAGGCGAAGAATTCTCTCTCTGGCTGGGTGGTCTCAGAATAGCTCTGTTAGGTCATAAATATCAGAGCGCAGCTGACGGGAAACTAAGCAACACGAAGTGGTACCTTTCGAAGAGGGGTCCACTTGAGTAAATGAATGAAGATGGGGACAAAAGGTTTAGCGAATAATCGTAAATTCGTCGATTGTTTGGGGCATTTTCGAGAACAATTGCTCTCTGTGTGGTCCGTGCAGAAAAATAAGAGTTCGCACTTGGCATGAACATAAGGAAGAAAGTCAGTTGTCTGTATGCTCTCCGATGTGAAAGGCTGGATGCCTTGGATCTGCAGCAAAATGAATTGGGGAAAATGAAGCAGCAAACCTCCCCGCATTTGGTAAGAAATGGAGACAACTCGAGGCAGCTGGAGATGCCAGTTTGCCATAAAGACAGCAGAATGCCTAAATCCGCGGGATAAAGCAGAAATTTCTAGGCTGGAGCGTAATGGAACTCAGCGACTGTTTGGCCTAATGAAAGCCAAGTTACAGGGGAATTAAGAAGTCTGCGAGTGGACAGTGGTCATTCCAATGAGAAGCGAAGCCAAGCAAAGTCGGGTTCGGATGCCAACCACTGCAGTGTGGAATCGTCACCCCCATTCATCCCCTACTGTGGAGGAAGTGAAGAGACGCGCTTGTCTTACGGGGAGAAGCGAGGCCCCATGTGTGCGTGTGTGTGATCACGTAAGCAGCGAAGCCACTACGTGTAAGTGCGACGGGATAAAACATGGCGAAAGAAAAATATGAGCGTAAGAGCGGTGGCTTCGATACCTAACAAATATACAGGTGAAATGTTGAGTTGCCGATATACGCTTAAGGTAAAAGCACGTCTGATTTCGCTCGGCCGAGAAAATTAATCTCAGGGCTGGCGGTCGCAACTCGATAAAAAAATGGAAACGAAACCTGCGAGTGGCATATTTGAACTGCGTACTCAGGCAGGGTAGATAGATGGTTTGCGAACGGAAAGGAACTGACTGAATTGGGAATGAACGGTCAAAAAGGACGGAAGGTAGCGACGGACGGAATCAACTATAGCAGCAGCGGAATTGAATGTGTCCCACTCTCCCAGCAGTCGACGTTCACAATTATTTCTTCACGACAACAAAAATCATTTCCCAGGAACACAGAAAATCAATCTTGGAAACCGCAACATCCGATGTGAGAGGGCCTATTTTGCTTAACGGCCACCTTCAAATCGTCACGAGAATAGATCAGTGTGCACTCTAATCATTGCAACAAAGGGCGGCGTGATATTACCATTTTTAATTGTGTGCTTCATTTACATCAAGCGTCAAAGTGAAGTGTTGAATCATCGGTGCTGCCACATGGTGCAAGTGTCTGTGTGTGTGTTTTTTTTTGTCGTGTGATATTATGTGATACACAACGGATTTGCACAGCAAAGTCACGAAACTGTAAGTAGATGAATATTTCCTTTTTCTTTCTTCGCACATCTGCGAACTTGTGCCATCCCGACACCCAAAGCTGCAGGGACATAGATGCAGTAATGCTGAGTGACTGAACCTCAGAGGAAATACCTGCACATACAGATTTCAATTTCTTACCGGGCCCATTTCCTGATTATTTTTTTTACATGAATAAGGGAGAAGGTGTGGCCACAAATTCCGCTGGGCGGGACAGTTTCTTTTAACTTTGGTTCAGGGCCAAAGCGAGCGGAGAAAGGGTTCTGCATGTGCATGCTTATTAGATTTAGTTAATTAACTTTGGCAGTATTTCGCACTTATAATCTTATACCGCAAATTAACGTGCTTGTGTATTTTGTGTCGCGAGTATTTTTAATGTGATCGTTTGCATATAATTTTTTTTTCATTCTCTAAGCAATTGTATATGAATATCACCTGCAGCTCTATTTAGTGGGTAAACGAGTAGTATCTCTTGTTCAGATAGTCCGGTGGAGACTCAGTCGGCTGCGTTATCCGACAGTAAAGTGTGACACCGTATGCTGCCCACATATGAGGGGCAATTGTCTATGCGCCTAGAGAGCGCCGGATCTGTTTAAATCTCGCAGAACGTTATTAAATGTTGTGTTGTGTATTTGAGAATCATGTGTTATTTGCGAAAGTGAGTGTTGTACTGGCTGGTTGGGGATTGAATGTACCGGAGTAAGATCCGGACCACTACACTCAGTCACGAATTGGTGATTGCGGGTGAACCTCATCACAACTCTGATCCCAAAGTATCATTTTTTTTTAGATTATTTTATTTTTTATTTGTTGTTGTTATTTTGTTCACAAGGTGGATTCACCCAAGCCTTATGCTTCGGGTCATTCTTCAACTTTTCATTTTTTATGTTCTGGTGTGAATCTTTGAGTGCAGCAGTGCACCTGAGATTCTCACCTGGTGCCGTGGCCAACTAAATTGTTCTTCAGGTCTCAAGCACCGTTACCGGCAGACTCGGCAGGAACACTGCTAGTGCCGTGTAACAATCTGAAGACATGGCTTTTACACAAGAATAGGCTCAGTGTGTCGTGTTGCTGGCAGAGACAAAGTCGCCAAAAATGGTGCAACGAAAGTTTCAAACTCGTTACGGAAAACAACCACCAAATGTGAAATTGATAAATTCGTGGATGCGAAAGTTTTTAGAAAAAGGTACAGTCGGAAAGGGTAAAAGTGCTGGGCGACCCTCAGCATCTGCAGAGACAGTTGAAACAAATCATGTAGCCTTCACCTGATCACCGCAAAAATTAGCGCGGCAAGCTGAACGTCAGCTCAAGGTACCGAAGAGTACAGGGTGCTACGAAATCGGTTGAAGTTGTATGCGTACAAGGTGCAGATTGTTCAGGAACTCAAACCACAGGACTTTGATGCACGTGAGCAGTTTGCTAACACCGTGTTCCAGAAATTGGAGGACGATGAACATTTCTTACAGCAGATAGCATTTTCGGACGAAGCGACTTTTCACATTAGCGGTGCTGTAAACAGATATAACATGCGAATTTGGGGTTCCGAAACCCACACACTGTCAGGAAGCACATGCGGTACAGTCCCAAGGTTAATGTGTGGTGTGCATTACGGCATGACAGCGTTATTGGGCCTTTCTTTTTTCATGAAAGAACTCTCACCGATAATGTGTATGCGGATATGCTTGAGATTTATGCAATACCCCAATTGCAGGACATGCTGCCCCGTGTGTTTTCCCAACAAGACGGATCACCTCCTCACTGGGCAACATATGTGCGGGATATGCTGCACCATCACTTTCCCAATCGATGGATTGGTAGAGACGGCCCAATCCCATTGCCACCGAGATCAACGGATATTACTCCATTGGACTTCTTCCTTTGAGGATATGTTAAAGACATGGTGTATGCGACACCAGTTCCATATGTGCACATTTTGTGTGAACGAATCAGACTAGCCCTAGAGAGTGTAACTCCCGAAATGCTGCAAAATGTGTGGCGGGAGATAGAGTACAGATTTGACATTCTGCGTGTCACTCGCGGTGCCCATATCGAGTGCACCAAATAAAACTTGATTATCATGTGCGTTTATGTGCAAAATCTGGTGTTTGTAAATATATTCACAGTAAAGTTAAAAGCAGTTGAAATCAGGGTAATCATTTTGGGACACCCTGTATTTTTTCTTCTTTTTCAAAACGCGCAACCTACAAAATTTTAAAGTTGACTTAAGCTCTATTTCGTAAAACTTTTCGCCGCACTGGTGGCGCAGTGGTCTAAGCGATGGATTTTGATCATTCGTCGGAAAGGGGTTCGGGTTTGAATCCCGGTGAGGCATAGATGTTGTGTTTGTCTTACGGCACTGGTTCTCTCCCTTCTCTGGAATCAGTGGCCCTAAATTAGGGACGGGCGACTGCTTATAGCCCACTGAGTTGCTCACGATGGTCGTTAAACCTCCAATATAAGAAAACTTTTCGTGAAAAAAAAAAAAAGTGTTCCTTACAAAAGTTGCTTCTTCCAACTCTTTTTATAGCCAATTGAGGCTCTTTCCAAATGTTCCTGTCTTGGGTTTGTCTATTCCACAGCTTTCCTGCAGTTTTGTTTATATCATCCATCAATCTTCCCTCTGGTCTTCCCACTCTACTCTTTCCTTTGTATGGTCCCCACTCTGTTATTATTTTAGTCTATCTATTATTTTCCATTCTTGCTATATGGCCAGCCCATTTCCATTTTAAATTGAGAATTTTTTCACCTATGTCTAACAATTTTGTTGTGGATCTTATATCTGTATCTTTATTTTATCTTGAAGTCTTATATTTAGTAGAGATCTTTCCATTTTACGTTGTGTTTTTTTGCAATTTGTCTAAGATGTTTTTCTTGATAGGCCAGGTTTCAGCGCCATGTTATAATGGGTATTATGCATTGATTGAAAAGTTCTGCTCTATTTTCCGGCTTTATTTTACTACATAGAATCTTCTTTAACTTCCCAAAACATCAAGCAGAGATCATCGTTCTTTCCACGTTTACAAGTGAGCCACGGAAAAATTCTCATTGGCCGCCACCGGGAATCGAACCCAGGGTCTTCTTGTTACGCGCCGGATATGCTTCCACTGCACCCTTGAAATCCTCCAGACTCACACTAACTGCCAAGCCAATTTGGCTTAGAAGCATATCCGGCGCGTAACTGGAAGACCCTGGGTTCGATTCCCGGTGGCGGCCAATGAGAATTTTTCCGTGGCTCACTTGTAAACGTGGAAAGACCGATGACCTCTGATGTTCCTGGTCCACGTCTAGTGTCAGTGTTAATTGTTAACTTCCCCAAAACTGTCCACCCAATTTTTATTCTTCTGTCAATTTCTTCCATAATTCCCTGTTTCTTTGTGGTAATTAGTTTCCCTAGGTATATGCATTCTTCCACACATTCAATTTCTTTATCATTTATTCTAATACAAAAGTTTGCATTATGCAAAAAAGAAAAAGGATCGAATTTGAGGGGATTCTGTCGGAAACAGGCCCTGCGTGATCATTTTGAGAGAAAATTCCACGGAAGTCGATTCTTGATGAAAATAGAACGTTTGAATTGCAGTCGGCCCAAAATTTGTTTGTTGATGCCATAGAACTGTTAAACAACTTCCTTATTTCTCATAAGAGTTTTCTTGGCTGTTTAAGAAGTACCAGTTTTGCTTTGTTTTTGTTGGGTTTTTTATCACCAGGAAGATTTAAATACGCGCTGTCGAATCAGAAGGGCCAAAGTTCACAGTAAAATTTTTGCGAGGCTTTATTCTTCGTGACGGATGAGCCGCTGAGGTGATCGCAAGTATTTTTAGTCTTTGAACGAGTTATTCCTTTTGTGCTTCCTCCCTCCTTCCCATTTCTCTTCATTATCCAAGGCACAGCCAAAGCACTTACTTCGACTAGGATTCGGCGTGAAATCTATTACACATTTTTGGATTTTCGTCAAAGCAGTGATGTACCAGTGGGAGTAGTAAAATTCCGCGTTCTCACGCGAAAAATGGTGTTTTCTTCTTTTTTTCCTGTTGGCATTTTCCGTGCTTGTACTTCATGATTGGTGGAAAGCCGCTATGCAACCCCTTCTTGTTAATCGCTGAGCTATCCCCTCCCCTCCTGTTTGCTTTCTACCGTGGTGGATTGATGGGTGTTTGTTGAGCTGTAGCATCGGAGGAGGATGATGAGTTAAGCATGACCGCCCAAAGCTAGCTAGGGCTGGCTACTTGACTCTTCCAGATTCTGTGGGAACCCCTAACCCCGTCACAAATCGCCTCTGGGAGATGTGAAAAGATCATTATTGTAGCGTGGAGAGACTCCGACTGAATTCGACCCTTCAGGAAGGTGCGCACAGGTGATAACGTACCTTTCAAACAATTCAAAATGAACTAAATATATTTCGCTAACAACATAACAAGGTGTTTCGGTAGACCATTTCCACCGTAAATTATCATTATTTCACTGTTTCCTACCTCCATCTTTACACAAGATGCAACAAACGTCACTGACACGGGTAGTGGTAATCTCGAATTAGTTGTTTCTTCCTTTTTTTTTTTTAATTTTTAATGTCTCATTTTCTTTTCCAACGGCTTGTAGAAGGAAATGCATTTGCTCATGCAAGAGGAATCACACAACCGTGTTTTCTTATCTAACTAGTGTTAACTTTCGATTAATTTTTGTCTAGGGCAATTGTGCCGAGACGATAGGTTCTAGGCCCGGGGGCGACGCTTTTATTTTTTTTTGGAGGGACGGGGGTGGGGGTGAGACCACCTTATACGCAGTCACCCGTCACTAATTTAGGATTACTTGTACGAAGGAAGTGAGAGAGCCAGTACCGTAAGACAAACAACATCCATGCCCCACTGGGATTCGAACCCGTACCCTTCTCGGACGAATATGGCAGCAGCCAGTGGCGAAAGACAAACACAACCTCCATGCCTCACCGGCGGGATTCGAACCCGTCGCGGACGAATGGTCAGAAGATGCTAATGTCGCGCTTTTCTCCGATTCTGGTTGTCTCTTTTTGAGCATGTAAATTTGAATTAGAGATACGTATCATCGTCGGTATATACAAACGCCGTTCCATAAAAAGAGAGTAATTTTTTTCGAGTTGACAATAGTGGGAAGGGGGGGATAACTACGCAGACGACGAACTGAATTAAGGATGTATTTATGGCAACAGTTATTTAGTCGTTGCAGACAATTCTGGTTTTGTTGCGCAGAAGAACATCAGATGGAGGCTGCCATCAGAAGTACTTCAGTACTTCCATCTGATGATGGTCTTTAGGAAGACCAAAAGTTCTTATGGCTTTATTTTTGATCTTTTAACTTATACATTAAATAAGTTCTTCACTTAATCGAAAGCCTGCGTAGTGTTTTAATTATCGTGCTTCTAAGATTGCTACTATACGCTTTTATGATTGACGGAGCGTATTGTTAATGCTGTTTGGGCAATCCTGCAAGAAGATCGACGAATGACGTGTGAAGACATAGCAGCGTCAACTAATATAAATATTTCAAAAACGTCGGCATTCTGCATTCTACGCGACAAATTATTACTGCATCGTGTGTGTTCCAGATGGGTACCTCATCACCTGACGAGAGAACGATTGTTAACCAGAGTTCAGGTGTGTCATGAGTGGAAACGAATGATTGCAAAGGATCCAAACTTTTTAAACACAGTAATAACCGCCGATGAAAATGGGTCCACTATTTCGACCACCTCACGAAGCGCGCAACGAGTGTCTGGAAACACACAGGCTCGCCTCCTCCGGAAAAAAGTCCGCCAAACCAAGTCAGCAGGGAAGGTGGCGATACTTTTTTTTTTTTTATCATAAAGGTGTAGTCTACCAGCATGCCGTTCCTCCACACATTACTGTCAATGCTGAGCATTACATTTCAGTACAAATTTTGAAGATGAGAATCCTTTTTTTGATGTTAACATGGCATGGATGGTAAGTCAGAAAATATCCGAAAACTTGAAAATTTCGTCGTCCTGGAGCGGGAATCGAACTCGCGTCTCCCGGATAGCGCCCGAGTATATATATCTGCATATGTTTTGCCCAGCAGGTGAAGACTGTTGCTGTGGTTTAGCGAGTATGACGGCAACTTCCATGGCCACCACAAAGCCCTAATCTGAACCCCATTGAGAATGTATGGGACATGTTAGAAAAACAGATCCGGGAGCAAAGTTCTCTTCCGTCAAATCTGAGCCACTTAAGGTGGTTCCACCTAAAATCTCTGCCTTATGTTTCCAATGGTAAAACTTCTTTACATATTTTCTTCACAATTAATGTATTCCCAAGGATGAAAATGTGCACATCAATAAAACTAACTTTAAGTTATAGTATGTGATACTTAATGCTTGCTAAAACATAACCACAATTATATTAAAAATCAATCATTATTCTTTCAGTAATTTTTTTTTTTTTTTTGATTGGAGGTTTAACGACCACCGTGAGCAACTCAGTGGGCTATAAGTACTCGCCCGTCCCTAATTTAAGGCCACTGGTTCCAGGGAAGGGAGAGAGACAGGGCCGTAAGACAAACAACAGCCATGCCTCACCGGGTTTCGAACCCGAACCCTTTTTAGACGAATGATCAGAGGCCACCGCTTAGACCACTACGCCACCGGGGACGGCTGAGTAATGTTCAGACCTGTTCATAGTTCGCGCGACCTGTACATTAATGACGTCAGTAGAAATTTTTTTTTTTATTTTATTGGAGGTTTAACGACCACCGTCAGGAACTCAATGGGCTAAGCAGTCGCCTGTCCCTAATTAAGGTCACTGGTTCCAGGGAAAGGAGAAAGAGCCAGTGTCGGAAGACAAACACAGCATCCATGCCTCACCGGGATTCGAACTCCGACCCCTTTCGGACGAATGATCAGAAGACATCGTTTAGACCACTGCGCCACCGGGGCAGCCAAACAAATGTTGGATTTCTTAATTATGGTTATGTTTCAGCAAATATTAAGTATCCCATGTTATAAAAAAAGTTAGTTTTATCGATGTGCAAATTTTTATCCTTAGGAATACATTAATTGCGAAGAAAATATGTAAAGAAGTTTTACCATTGGAAACATACGGCAGCGATTTTAGGCGGAACCAGCTTAAATGACTACCTGGTGAACGCCTCGTATGCTGGAAACGTAGACGCACATTTACAGCATACGGTTTGGCAAAATTTCCACAAGGTGTGGAATCTATGCCAAACCGTATGGACATTGTTCATGGTCAGGTTTCGACGTCATAGATTCCAGAAAGTCTGGAATCTGTGACAAGCCGCATACCGTGCTGTAATTCGGGATAAAAGAGGTTTTTTTTTTTTTTGGAGGTTTAAAAAATTAAATTATTTATTGAACTTGGTTGACAGATATATTGACATATAGAGGCAGACAGATACAGTATAGGCATTTTTAAAAGATGTTATATAGTATGTCAAATGATCAATGTGCACGGAGAGAGCCAGTATTGATCAAGTAACGCATGAAGAGCTAGTACATATTGTGACGTACTACAGAGGTGAAAACGTGTGTCAAGGAGACAAATCTGCAGCGAGACATTCTGTCCATGTAGCTTAGTTAGGAGAGCGACTTACTCCGGAGTAAGTGGGACACGGTTTCGATGCCCGGTGCGGACAAACTTGTACGTTATACACTGAAGAGCAATTGAATTAGAGATACCTGTCTAGTAACGTGTAGCACCACCTTACGCCCTGATGACGGCGGCGATTCGTCTCGGCATGGATGGAAAAGCGGGTTCCCGCTAAATCACCACCACCCCGAAGTGAACGGGAACTGGAGGACCTGCTGTTGACATTATGGTACCCGATACCCCAGGATACCTATTGCCACCTCATCAAATCGACGCCTCGCCGAGGACACCTAGGGGGTCCTACAGCTTATTAGGTAGGTGGTCATGATGCAATGGCTCGTCGTTGTATGTGTCTATGTTCAATCTATGAGGTACTTTACAGTTTGTGTTGGAAGATTTCTAGTTGTAAAAGATATAATCCATTTCGCCCCCCCTTTTTTTTATAGGCACTTAAATGTTCCTGTGTTGTTTTTTCATGACGATTTCTCAGCTTCTGTAAAATAGCGTTTTTAGAAGCAGCGATACAGCTGCAAACAAATGCACAAACACCATCTACCGACAGAACTGTGAACTACAAAATTCCTCATATACAGCCTAAAGTGTTCTACAAGGGAAATAGATCCGGTGTTAAATATTTTTTGTTAAATCGTACATGTAAAAGCAGTGATATTGAGAAAAACAGAATAAGCATTTGCACCCCTAGCGGCGAAAGTGTGCACTATTTTGGAAAGAAAAATGCACACACAGAATGTGCATAGTTAGTGGTATCTGACCGAAGAAAAGTTTTTTCAGTCGGGTTTTTAATCCAGCAGATTTTGCTGTAAACAGAAACGTGAACTTACGCCCTCTGGTGGCAGACTTCTGCGCTAAGAAAAGTTTGAAATTACATGAGAAACATTTCCCCACGGAAACGCTCTCAAACGAAGAAATAATTTTTCAAATCGGACTCTTAGAAGCAGCGATATCGACAAAAAATACGATATGACTTTACGCCCTCTGGTGAAAAAAACCATGCATTATTTTAAGAAGAAAATATTGTGAAAAGTTTTTTTGATGTGAGTGGTATCGGTCCACGAAGGAAATTTTTCAATCGAGATTTCAGGAGTTCAGATTTTGCTGCAAATACACCAGACGCAGAAATTAACTCTTACGCCTCCTGGTGGGCAAACCATTCTTTATCAAATATTAGAAATTATATGCAAAGCATTTCCTATCAGGAGTTGTATCCGGTGCATAAAAAATTTTTCAAATCGGAGTTTTAGAAGCAGAGATATAAAGGGAAACGCAATTTACCTTTATGACCTCAAGCAGAAAGTCTATGCATCACTCGAAAATTTTGAAATTATATGATAAATATGCTACACCGGAAACCCTATCTATCAGAGAACGAATTTTTTAAATTCAACTTTTAGAAGCAGAGATATTGACAGAAATAAGATATACGTCTACGCCCTCTGGCAGAGAAACCATGCAATATTTTGAGAAGAAAATATTTTCAAATATTTATCGACACGAGAGGTATCAGTACACGAAAGAGTTTTTTCAATCGAGATTTTAGAAGCTCAGATTTTGCTGCAAATACCTACGAAGCAGAAATTAACGCTTACGCCCCCTGGTGACAAAACCGTTTTATAGTACGAATTAGAATTTATATGGAAAATATTTCCCATCAGGAGCTGTATCCGCTTCAGATATTTTTTAAACCGAGCTTTAGAAGCAGAGATATAGGGGGAAACGCAATTTACTTTTACGCCCCCTAGCGGAGAATCTATGCGCAACTTGAAAAAGTGACTATACCTAAAATTCTCTTTGACATAGATGGAATCGAAAGATGAATTCTTTCAATCGGATGTTTAGAAGCAAATATATGGAATAAAATGTATTTTTAATTCCATATCATCTGCATTTACGTCCTCTAGCGGCGAAATCGTGTATCGTAAAAATATAAAATATAGGATCATCATTCGTACATTTCAAGCTTCCTAATGCGGAAAGAATTTTCAAAACGGACTATTAGTTGCAGAGTTATGGTGTACACAGACGGACGGACAAACCGATAACATAAGCACAATCTTTTTTACAAAAGGCGTGCTAAAAAGACATAATGTGTCCGAAAATGTGAGACTGAACAACTTATTACAGCTGCTCTGGGGTGCTTCAACAGCTTTCAGAAGAATTCCAAAAGACATTCAGGAACGTTGGGGCACTTTTATTCGATGCAATGGACAGCATTTCGAAAAGGATGACCACTTCCTTGATAATTAAGGTACGCATATTTTTAGTACGTCTTTAATAAAAAAAAGATCGTGCTTATGTTATCGGTTTGTCCGTTCGTCGGTCTGTAGACACCAAATCTCTGCAACTATTAGTCCGATTTGAAAAATTCGTTTTGCATTGCGAAGCTCGAAATATGCGAATGATGACCCTTCATTTCGTTTTTTTTTTTTTTTTTACGATTAACAATTTCGCCGCTATAGAGCGTAAATGCAGATGTCGAATTCAAAATAAATTTTTATTACATATATTTGCTTCTAAACATCCGATTGAATAAAATTATTTTACCTTTCGGTTCCATTTATGTTGAAGAGTATTTTAGGTATAGTTACTTTTTCAACTTACGTATAGATTTTCAGCTAGGGGGCGTAAAAGTAAAGTGCGTTTCTCCCGATATCTCTACTTCTAAAACTCAGATTTGAAAAACTTTTTCTGCAGAGGATACAGCTTGTGATGGAAAATATTTTGCATATAATTTATAATTTTTGGTAAAGAATACTTTCACCACCAGGGGGCGTAACTGTTAATTTTTTGCTTCTGATGTATTTTACATAAAATCTGAGCTAAAATCTCGATTGAAAAAATTCTTTCGTGGACCGATGCCACTCACGTCGATAAACCTTTTTGGAATATTTTCTTCTTAAAATATTACATGGTTTCTCCACTAGAGGGCGTAGATATATATCTTATTTTTGCCAATATCGCTGCTTCTAATGGTACGTTTTGAAAAATTCTTTATTGGATAGAGTTTCCAGTGTGACATGTTTTTTCAAATAATTTCAAAATTTTCAAGTAATTCATAGATTTTCCACTAGAGGGTGCAAAGGTAAATTGCGTTCCCTCCGATATCTCTGCTTCTGAAACTCCGATTTGAAAAATTATTTCTGCACCGGATACAGATCCTGATGGAATATCCTTTGCATATATTTTCTAATTTTGGTAAGAAACTGTTTGGCCACCAAGGGCGTAAGTCTTAATTTCTGCTTCAGATGCAATTGCAGCAAAATTGAGCTTCTAAAATCTCGATTGAAAAAAATTCTTTTGTGTATTGATGCCACTCACGTCGATAAACCTTTTTGGAATATTTTCTTCTTAAAATATTGCATAGTTTCTACGCCTAGGGGGCGTAGATGTATTCCTTATTTTTGTCAATATCTCTACTTCTAAGCGTCCAATTTGAAAAATTCTTTCATTGTGTTTCCGATGCGAAATGTTTCGTACAAATTCAAAATTTTGAAGTAAATCAGACTTTCCGCTAGGGGGCGCAAAGGTAAATTGCGTTTTCTGCGTTATTTCTGCTCCTAAAACTCGGTTTTGAAAAATTCTTCCTGTATCGCATACAAGACCTGATGGAAAATGTTTTTGATATAATTTCTAATATTTGGTAAGGAATGGTTTGCGCACCAGGGGGCATAAGCGTTAGTTTCTACTTCTGATGTATTTGCAGCAAAATCTGAGCTCTTGAAAACTCGACTAAAA
This sequence comes from Macrothele yani, assembly GCA_039090855.1. Lineage (NCBI taxonomy): Eukaryota > Metazoa > Arthropoda > Arachnida > Araneae > Macrothelidae > Macrothele > Macrothele yani. The sequence goes on from CM076996.1 coordinate 127,637,079, forward strand.
TTTTTTTTCTTGGACCGATACCGCTCACATCGAAAAACCTTTTGAGAATACTTCCTAAAATAATGCATGGTTTTCCCTCCAGGGGCGTAGATGCATATCTAATATTTGTCCCTATCTCTGCTTCTAAGAGTCCGATTTAAAAAAGTATTTCTTTGTTGGAGAGCGTTTCCGCTGCGAAATGTTTCTCATATAAATGTAATTTTTTCTTAACACACAAGTCTGCAACCAGATGGCGTAAGCTCGCGATTCTGTTTACAACAATACCTGCGGGATTAAAAACCGGATTGAAAAACTTCTTTCTTCCGTACGATGCTATTGTTTTCCATACCGGTTCCATTAACTATGAATAGTTTTGATAAATTTAATTCGCGTCAGAATGGATTCAAAAGACGTGCTTATTACAGCCGAAAATTCGGTGTGATCTTACTTGTTTTTAAATATCTGATTAGTAATCAGTTGTTTCTTTGAAAATTTTAATTTTCAATAAATTGATGGTGGTCTTAAACTTTTGCAAATGACTGTAAATACAAATGAAATTAAAGAATGACAGAGCAAGTAAAGAAAAAAAAATTGTTAAAAAAAAAAAACGAAGCATTCAAATATCCGGATTTCGAATCCAAGTATCAGATTCGAAATCCGGATATTTGAATGCTCGGATTGGGAATACCCGGATTTCGAACGTTCGGATATGGAAAATCCGATGTTCATGCTGCAATCCTATTAAGTTTCTATTAGAACTTCCCAGACTTTTTGCAATCTGAACTAAGAATTTTGAAATATCTGATTTTGGGAGAGCTATCCTGAAGCATATGAACTTAATAAGTAATTTATCACTTGGATAATATGGAAACTCAAACATGTGAGAAACGTTTTCCTCAACGAAAAAGTTTTTCTTTAATTCTTCAAGAAACCCTAAAATCAACCTGCACGCACGCTTGAACATCGTGTGCAGTTATGCGGACAATAACTGTGTTGCATTTCTTCTTCAGATCTGAAACATCCGTAAGATGAGAAATTTGTTTTTAAAGCTAAGTGTTTCTAATTTTATGAAAAAAAAATGGTGCCAAATGTCGTGTTTTTGGCTGATTCTTGCACCTTAAGCATCACTTGGGTTAAAATTTACAGTGAAAATGTTCCTTTAAAGGACGAAATATCTGTGAGAATGGAAGCGCTACTTCTGTACCTAAAAAATTCTGTTAAATTTACAGGATACACTAAATTTGAGTTCCCGTAAAAACACTGGTATTGTGTTTCTTGTTAAATTCCTGTACTCTAAGTTTTTTTGTTTGTTTGGAAGTTTAACGACAACACTGAGCAACTCGATAGGGTATAAGCAGTCTCCCGAACCTAATTTAGGGCCACTGGTTCCAGGGAAGGAAGAGAACTGGTACCGTAATACAAACAGCATCCATGCATCAACCTGGATTCGAACCCGGACCCACTTGGACGAAAGGTCGTAAGCCAGCGCTTGGACCGCTGCGCCACCGAGGCAGCATTCTCAGTAAATAAAAAAAAAATCAGAATCTTTAAATTAAGTATTAGTGACAGTTGCTGACCTTCGATAACATTACAGTTCGATGAATGACAGAAGTAAATATACAAATAAAGGTAAAAAACAAAAATGGTTAGCTTATTTAAATTAAATTGATTTTCTGTCGCTAGTTATTTATTCTAGACAACGTGAACGATATTTTAAAGGAATCATTGATTTATTCCGCTGGCGATGAAGGACCAAGCGCGTACCTAGTTTACGGATAAACTTTTCTACAGTTTACGGATTCAGATTTTTCTGTTTTTCCGCTCCGTTTTTTAATTTATTTTTCATTCGCGAGTAACTTCCCCACGCCACAAAGTAAAAAATAAAATAAAATATAAAATATGAAAAACAATGAGATGAAAGATAACTGAACTCTTGAAATATACAGGGGGATTCAGAACTCATGAGTCAAACTTTAAGGGGTGGTAGAGCACACTGCAACAAACATTTTTTGTATAGGAATGTATGGACACAAGTGACGCGTTGAGGCACAAACACAAGAAATAAACATGAAAGGAAACATAAATTGTTTGCTTACAGCATCGTTGACAAGTGCTTCTTTACAGCAATGTTTACAATAATTACGTCCACCAACAGTAATGCATGAGTGGCAGCGTCGACGGAGTGATTGGCGTACAGTTTCAAAGATGCCAGGTATTTCTCGCACACGTGCAGCCGCAACGGATATTCGAGCGACGAGGTCCTCAACAGAGTCAACTGGAGTCTCGTAAACGAGGGCCTTCAGATGTCCCCATAAGAAGTAATCGAGGCTCGATCAATCGGCCGATCGGGGTGGCCAACGGACTGAGCCACCACGGCCAATCCATCGCGCCTCAAAAGTGGCATCCAGGTAATTGCGCACATTAATGCTGAAATGGGCTGGCGCCCCATCATGCTGAAACCACAGTCCTTGTTGGACGGCCAGTGGCACATCTTGAAGCAATTCTGGTAAAATCTCTTCCAGAAAAATACGATAACATCTGCCATCGAGTCGCGTTGGTAGTAGATATGGGCCAAGCAGGAAGTCGTTCACAATACCCGCCCACACATTCGCAGAGAATCGTTCTTGGCACGCATGTGGACGTGTAGCGTGTGGGTTAGAGGTTGCCCACACATGACAATTGTGCACATTGAAAATACCTTCGTGTGTAAAAATCGCCTTATCTGTGAATAGCACATGCGCTGGGAATTTCTTGTGTTTGTGCCTCAACGCGTCACTTGCGCCCATACATTCCTATACACAATTTTTTTGTTGCACTGTGCTCTACCACCCCTTAAAGTTTGTCCCATGAGTTCTGAATCACTCTGTGTATATAATAAGAAAGATGACACCGAATTTTAGAGTGTAATGGACACGTCTTTTGAATCCGTTCTAACGCGAATTAAATTTATCAAAGCTATTCAAAGTCAATGGAACCAGTATGGAAAACAGTAGCATCCGACCGAAGAAAGAAGTTTTTCAATCGTCGGGTTTTTAATCCCGCAGATATTGCTGTAAACAGAATCGTGAACTTACGCATTGTGGTTGAAGAGTTGTGCGTTAAGAAAAAAAAAATAATTATATGAGAAACATTTCGCAGCGGAAACGCTCTCCAACAAAGACAAAAAGTTTCAAATCGGACTAACAGAAGCAGAGACATCGACAAATATAAGATATGCATCTACGCCCCGTGGCGTGAAACGCATGCATTATTTTAAGGAGGAGGTATTCTCAAAATGTTTTTCGATGTGAACGGTATTGGTCCAGAAAAGAAATTTTTAGTAGGGTTTCCAGGAGCTCAGATTTTACTGCAAATACATCAGAAGCAGAAATTAACACATATGCCCCTTGGTGGAGAAACCAGTTTACCAAATATAATAAATTATATGAAAAACATTTCTCATCATGAGCTGTATGCAATACAGAAATAATTTTTCAAATCGGAGTTTTAGAAGCAGAAATATCGGGGGAAAGGCAATTTACCTTAACGCCCCCTAGCGGAAAGTCTATGAATTACTTGAAAATGTGGAAATTATATGAAAACCATTTCGCACCGGAAATGCTATCCAAAAGGAATTTTTCAAATCGGACTCTTAGAAGTAGAGATTTTAACAAAAATAAGATATACATCTACGCCTCCTGGCGGAGAAACCATGCATTATTTTAAGAAGAAAATATTCATAAAAGGTTTATCGACGCGAGTGTCATCGGTCCACGAACGAATGCTTTCAATCGAGATTTTGGAAGCTCAGATTTTGTGGCAAATAAATACATCAGAGCAGAAATTAAAACTTATGCCCCGGGTGACCAAACCATTCTTTACCAAATATTGGAAATTACATGCAGAAGATTTCCCATCAGGAGCTGTATCCACTGAAAAACAATTTCAAATCGGAGTTTTATTAGTAGAGATATCGGGGGAAACGCGATTTACTTTTACTCCCCTTGTTGGAAAATCTATGCGTAACTTGAAAAAGTGACTATACCTAAAATACTTTTCGACATAGATGCAATCGAAAGATAAAAAAACTTTTTCAATCGGATGTTTAGAAGCAAATATATGGAATAAAATGTATTTTGAATTCGATATCATCTGCATTTACGTCCTCTAGCGGCGAAATTGTACATCTTAAAAAAACAAAAGAAAAAACGAAATGAAGGATCATCATTCGTATATTTCAAGCTTCCCAAGGCAGAAAGAATTTTTCAAATCGGACTAATAGTTGCAGAGTTATGGTGTACACAGACGGATGGACAAACCGATAACATAAGCACAATCTTTTTTTACAAAAGACGTGCTAAAAAAGATAAATCAAATTCTCCGAATTTATTTGATTATGGTTTAGTTGCAGGTTTCTTATTGCTGGATAAACTCTAATTTTTTTAGGTTACTGTTTTGGTCCCTTTCGGTGGAGCCATGCATTACCATCAATGAATTATTGATGTCGTATTTTGACTCTTTCTACTCCTCTTCTTCGGTTCCACTCCTCCATCTTAAATCGCACATTCTCACTTGCTGGTACTCGGCGGTAGCCTCTTTCTGCCGTGGTCAACAGCCAAACCTCTTTGCTTCTCCCCTGAAAAAGTAAGAGCCCTCATACATTCACGCCAACAAGCCCCTTTTCTGTCACACTCATGGATCGTAAAATCACTCCTACACTTAAAAATTTTGTGTTAGGTTTTACTAAAAAGTGGTACTACACCAGCTGCACCACTTTCTGAGAAAAGATACACCATTGTGTGGTGCAAACAAAACTCAACATCATGCTGCAACTTCGCATTACGTTATGGTACAAGATTGCACCACAGTTTGCTGCAAGTCTGCACCAAGTTGCTGGTTTTGGTTGCACCACAAAATGGTGTATCTTTTCTCAGAAAGTGGTGCAGTTAGTGCAGTACCTCGTTTTGGTAGATCTACAGCAAAATGTTTAACAGTGTACCGACACCAAATCAATGAATGGGAAAAAGTCGAAAGCGCTCTCTCTCTCTCTCAAGGACTTCCCTTTAGCACTATTTTCCAAAGCTTAGTGGGATACATACATTCAGCTACCACACACACACACACACACACACACACACACACACACACACACACACATCCCTTCACCTCAACAGTATTTCTTTGCAGGTAATTAACTACATGGATGTTTCTTAAAAGCACTTAGCATCTCATAGTCACCAAGTGACGAACAGAGTTTTAGCTATCTACGCAATTGCACATCCACCTCGGCATCTTTTTTTTTTTCTATTGATTGGAGGTTTAACGACCACCATGAGCAACTCAATGGGCTATGAGCAGTCACCCGTCCCTAATTTAGGTCCACTGGCTCCAGGGAAGCATGGTTTTCCCGCTAGGGGCGTAGATGCATATATTATATTTGTCGATATCTCTGCTTCGAAGAGTCCGATTTGAAAAATTCTTTCTTTGTTGGAGAGCGTTTCCAATTGCGAAATGTTTCTCATATAAATTAAAATTTTTCTTAACTCATAAGTCTGCAACCAGAGAACTCATGAGCGTTATCAGCGCGGTTCACGATTCCGTTTACAGCAATACCTGCCGGATTAAAAACCCGACTGAAAAACTTCTTTCTTCGGTCAGATACTATTGTTTTCCATACCGGTTTCATTGACTTTGAATAGCTTTGATAAATTTGATTTGCGTCAGAACGGATTCAAAAAACGTGCTCATTACACCCGAAAATTCTGTGTCATATTTCTTGTTTTTCAAGTTATCAGGGACGAATAAGGAGGGTGAACTGGAATTCACTGAGGTCATTAGTAATCGCTTTGCTGTTGTTAGAGGTCATCAGTAATTGCCCTTTGTGCTACTAAGTAGGGGATTCTTACAAGGAATGTGGAGTCTAAAGCTATATCAGAACTGTTAAACCTTCCTTAGGGCAATGAGGGAATAGGTCGTGGCTGACGACTACTTTGGAAGAGATGAATTCAAGACAAGGCTGATGGTTTGAAGGAAAGGAGTTAAGGAGGGTAAGGTATTGTTTGCGTCTCCTTACTTCCCTTCAATCCTAACCCACGAAAACATCTGCTTTAAGACACTTCTCCTAGGCATGAAATTTTCTTTTAATCAGGGCGTGTTACTGGTGCTGGTGGCAGTGTGTCATGTTCATTATACGGGAATGTAACTCTTTAGGTTTTACTAATTTTATTAAAAATGGGAACGGAATATTAGCAAAACGTAACTCCAAACGATGGATTCTTTTGTATTCCAGAAAATGGAAAGACTTTACACAGTTCCAAAATTAATGAGTGTGCATCCAGGAGACGGGAGGAGGGAGGGATGCACGAATACCTTTGCAGCCTGTAGTAAAAAGCATTACAAATCAGTGGCGTACCGGAAAAACTCGAAGGGCCCCCGCCGCAAAAAATGTTTTCGAGGCCCTTTTGCGAAAATCCATCAGCTTTCAGTTACTCAAAAGTTTAACTTCCATATTATTAACTAGGCTTTACGGGTGTTTTAATAAATCAAATTTTTTGGAACCTAAGAGCATTTTTTGTAAAATCAAAAGCATAAATGTGTACGTTATAATTAAAATGATTGACATGGTTTCTGACACAAATTACTACAAAATACTTACATCATAGTATTAATCATATCATGCAACATTTATTATTTTGAAGAACTAAGACCTGGTTTTTGAAATTTCTCACTTTTGGCAAACACAAGACATGCAACTGTCGTGTGAGAGTGTCTAATGACTTTTCCGATTTGCACAGAATGTCAACATAAGTAAGCAAATAACTAAATAACGATTAAGAACTGTAACACAAAAAACGTAAAACTACTTAAATTAAAAAACACAGCATGATACCCACAATGTTTTGCACATAGTAAAAAAAAAATAATTTGATTCAGTTATATAAAAAAAAAACACCAAGAAAGATGACACCGAATTTTCGGGTGTAATAAAAGCACGTCTTTTGAATCCGTTCTGACGCAAATTAAGCTTATCAAAGCTATTCAAAGTAAATGGAACCGGTATGGAAAACAATAGTATCTGACGGAAGAAGTTTTTCAATCGGGTTTTTAATCCCTCAGATATTGCTGTAAACGGAATCGTGAGCTTACGCCCCCTGGTTGCAGACTTGTGCGTTAAGAAAAACATGAATTTATATGAGAAACATTTCGCACCGGAAACGCTCTCCAACACAGAAAGAACTTTTCAAATTGGACTCTTAGAAACAAAGATATCTACAAAAACAAGATGTGACTTTAGTCCCCTGGTGGGAAAACCATGTATTATTTTAGGAAGAAAGTATTCTCAAAAGGTTTATCCATATGAGGGGTATCGGTCAAAGAAAAGAAAAAAAAAATTAGTCGAGTTTTCAGGATCCCAAATTTTGCTACAAATACATCAGAAGCAGAAATTAACGCTTATGCCCCATGGTGGCCAAACCATTCTTTACCAAACATTAGAAATTATGCGAAAAATATTTCCCCATCAGGTCTTGTATGCGATACAGGAAGAACTTTTCAAAACCGAGTTTTAGGAGCAGAAATAACGCAGAAAACGCAATTTACCTTTGCGCCCCCTAGCAGAAAGTCTATGAATAACTTGAAAATTTTGAATTTATATGAAACACATTTCGCATTGGAAACTCTATCCAACAAAGAAGGAATTTTTCAAATCGGACTCTTAGAAGCAGAGTTATTGACAAAAATAAAATATACATCTACGCCCCTGGCGTAGAAATCATGCATTATTTCAAGAAGAAAATGTTCCTAAAAGGTTTGTCGACATGAGTAGTATCGGTCAACAAACGACTTTTTCAATCGAGATTTTAGAAGATCATATTTTGCTGCAAATACATCAGAAGCGGAAATTAAGACTTACGCCACCTGGTAGCCAACCTATTTTTTACAAAAATTAGAAATTATGTGCAAAGGATTTCCCATTAGGAGCTGTATCCGGTGCAGAAAGAATTTTTCAAATAAGAGATTTAGAAACAGAGATATAGGGGGAAAGCAATTTACCTTTACGCCCCCTAACGGAAAGTTTATGAATTACTTGAAAATTTTTAAATTATATGAAAAACATGTCACACTGAAAACACTATCCAACAAAGAAGGACTTTTTCAAATCGGACTGCTAGAAGTAGAGATATTGACAAAAATAAGATATACATCTACGCCCCTGGCGGAGAAACTGTGGAATATTTTAAGAAGAAAATATTCCGAAAAGGTTTATCGATGTGAGTGGCATCAGTCCACGAACAAATTTTTTCAATCGATATTTTAGGAGCTCAGATTTTATGGCCAACACATCAGAAGCAAAAATTAACACTTACGCCCCCTGGAGGCCAAAGTATTTACTACAAAAAATCAGAAATTACATGCAAAAGATTTTCCATCAGGAGGTGTATCCGCTGAAGAAAAAAATTTTCAAATCGGAGCTTTAGAAGAAGAGTTATCGGGAAAAATGTAATTTACTTTTACGCTCCCTAGCGGAAAATCTATGCGTAATTTGAAAAATTAACTATATCTAAAATACTCTTCGACATAAATGGAATCGAAAGATAAAATAATGTTTTCAATCGGATGTTTAGAAGCAAATATGTGGAATAAAACGTATTTTTGAATTCGACATCATCTGCATTTACGCCCTCTAGCGGCGAAATTTTACATCGTAAAAAAAGGAATGAAGGATCATCATTCTCATATTTCAAGCTTCCCAATGCAAAAAGAATTTTTCAAATCGGACTAAGAGTTCCAGAGATATCGTATGTACAGACGGACGGACAGACCGACCGATAACATACGCACGATCTTTTTACAAAAGACGTGCTAAAAATGACACATATCTCTGATTTTTCGTTCTTGCGAAGAACATATTTCAGTTCATTATATTCGGGAGATGCATGGTTGCATGTAAACAAGTGTAATACATAATACCTTATCCTCATTGGTATAAAAATTCCGCTTATTGCACTCATATCTTTTTCACGTTCTCTTGTTAATGTACTCGTACCTGCATAGAAACTATTGCAAGGGCTGTGAACTTGAGCCCCTTGTAACAGCAAGGGCCACTACAAGGGCCCTCAAGTTCTTTTGAATGTTGCTTTCCGATCATCCAGTTTTTATAAACAAAAGCAACGAAATTATTTCCAAAGATTTTACGTATTTACTTAGAAATAAAAAATGCATTCTTTCTTAAAACTCACTCAAAGCTGCCTTAATTCTTGGCTATTTCTTTAACCGTTTTCATACGAAGTTTCCGCAAAAAATTTAGTGAAATCTTTTTGCTCAAGCTAGAGGCCCTTTTAAGCACGAGCCCACCCCCCCGCACTGCGGGAATTGCGGGGGCTATCAGTACGCCCCTGTTACAAATTCTTTCTTTCAGTGTTTCGTAAATTAAGTTGCTATCAAACTTGCCTTAGTAAATATAATACGCGCCCACCCTGACATAGAAGTCCCTGATGGACAATCAGTGTATAAGAACGTGAGAGGGCGTGCTGCTAAAAACAAATAAGCAGCGGAGTGCATAACAGTTAACGCTCATTAAAGACAATCCGGAAAATATCCTATATATACAGTTTTCTCAAATTAGATAACATTAGGTTTCTTAAACATCTTGATGAACGTCAAGTTACTTTTAAAAAAGACAGATGGCATGTTATCCGAGAAATGCTTATCTTATCACTAAGAATGTTGAGAGGTACTTCAGATATACATATATTGAATGTTTCATAGCAGCTGTATATCTGTTTACTTTTTGGCAACAGTAGACCACCGTCAGACATGTCCTGTGTTTTAGTGATTATAATTCTAACATTTTCAGTCCCCCCAACCCTCTTCGTGAGGGAATAGCACTTAGTACCAGAACACCGCTTTTATCCTTGTACATGGAAAGCAAAATTTCGCATATGAATTTTGTTTGGTAGACACCGTCAAAATACTTTCCAATCATCTTAGACAAAAGGCTGAGAATACAGCTGTAAATGAACAATAATTTCCAATCCCTCACAAGTAAGTAGAAGTCAACGGTGTCTGGACACAGAAAAGAAATTCCTTTGCGATATTAGATGTTCTTTTAGATAAACGCCGTAAATTCGAGGAAATACTTTCCTTAACGTTTTAGCAGAGATGTCGTTTATATTGCGTAGGAATTCCCTGTTCAAAAATTAATTTTAATTGGATACCATATTTTATGCTTTTTTATACAGTAGTATGATAAGAGATATTCCTGTGATAGTAGGCAATAATGCCAAGTTTCTAACAGTTAATGCCTTAAATCACAAACCATATTTAGTTTATACATTAGAAGCCATTAACACGATCATTTCGGGACTCCAGTATTCTGATGAAAGATATAGATACCTTGGTAACACTGACTGATGAAATAAATATTCAGCCGTTACAATAGTACTTTTGCTTTACCGGCATTTGATCGCAAACATATTTCCTTAAAATCCGATATTTTTACATTTACTGGCATTTTTAAAAACAAAGACATTAAAAACAAGAATCAGAAAAATTGATTTATCGTTGACTAATATTTTCATACGTTTCTACCTCATCTAATCTGTTCTAAACTCTATACTGCAAAATGCTCTTTTTAGGCTTTATGGGTATGAGCTTAATCTGTTTCGTACAATATATGAGCTCTGCTTCCAAGTAAGACGAAAAAAAAAACCCAAACCCGATGGGGCCGAAGTGGATTCGCCCGCTGTGTTTAAGCGTAGAGCCTTGTCTTGCGTCTATGATAAGATCGTGAATGAAATACACAGTGGGTGTTGGTGTTTGACACCAGTCAATATCTGAGTCAATATGAACGTCCATTGGCTTTGCGGCGTCATCTCGTGCGCTAGAGGTGCTCGCGACGGACTCACTTTGACACGCTCGTATGGCATCGCGGTAGCGTTTTTTTTATTATTATTATTGGAGGTTTAACGGCCACGGTGGGCTATAAGCAGTCGCCCGTCCCTAATTTAGGGCCACTGGTTCCAGGGAAGGGAGAGAGCCAGCACCGTCAAACACACACAACATCCATGCCTCACCGGGATTCGAACCCGGACCAATCTCGGACGAATGATCAGAAGCCATCGCTTAGACCACTGTGTCACCGGGGCGGCGCGATAGCGTTTGCAACGCTCGGCATTGGTAGTTCAGGGTTTCTTGGGTCCACAAATTTCCTGTTCTGCCAGTCTTTTTTCAGTTTCCGCAGCTCCTTTCTGCGCTCAACTTCGCATTTTCGTGACATTTTGATGTTTTTCCCCCGCTAATTCCACAAATCTGCGAAAAGAAAACAATTCTGATTTAAATTGTTGCTGTTGGTGGTAGTGGTTCCACTATCCACCTTTACGGTCTATGGAACATCAATTATATATGTGACGTGCAAGATCACCGGATTTGGTGGGATCATTTAAAAGTATTTAAGCAGAGCAATAATATTAAAGTACAGTTACATATCTACTCTTGTTGTTAGCAGTTGCAAGTTTTTCACTATTTAAAAAAAATACCGATGTTGTAATTTTTTCAATTCACACGACTAATCCACTAAGTTAAGTTTAATTACATACCAAAATCAATGTTCAATCACCTTTAGTTCAGAAGTATTGAAAACGAAAACAAAGCATACTCGAAGCGCAGAGCACGAAAATGACCATCCGCTTCGGCGCGATGTCACGAACTGCCATTGATCCGCCGGCCCCACCACTTATAATTGTCACCAAATGTCATCTATGCGCTATCAAACGATACTAGCGCTGTTGCCACGCCCCCGACAACCCCGGAGTTATTGTGAGTTGAAATCAATCACACAATTATGTCGCGTCCACCGCTAATCTGTATCGTACCATCAGAAGTAGCTCTACGTCAAAAAACCCCCAACAACCTGGAGTTGCGACAGGTGATATACTTTCGCAAAAGCCTTATTGTGATAACACTAGGTGTCAGTGAATTCACCCCACGAGAGTGTAACGTACAAGTTTGTCCGCGCCGGGCTTCGAACCAGGTCCCCTCACTCCGGAGTAAGTCGCTCTTCCAACTGAGCTACGCGGACATGTGCTTTCACTGCTATCTGCCTTTATATCATGTGCGTCCTGCGGGGCACGCACATCACCCCCGAAAGAGGGCCAGGGCCATGGCCCACGGGTCAGCCGGAACCGTGTGTCGCTGTAGGCAGTCATCCCATGAAGAACGTGCATTTGAGAAGTCCCAGACAATTTGGTGTGCGGAACGTAACATCACACTGATTAAATTTTTCGAAGAACTGAAGAAGGGATTCTCAATTTTTCTGTCTCGCCGTGTGGAATGAACATCACCTCATTGCGAGAAACTTAACAGCCGGGCCATCCTGGAAGTTTCTTTTTTTTTTTTTTTTTAATGATTTATTGGACCTGGTGGTACAAAGACATACAAGACAGACATAAACAGGAGATAGAAATTACACAGCAACAAGTACAAATCATACATGGTTGACAGCATGCCAAATGATCAATTTACACAGATGTAATAGCCAGTGTTGATCATGTAACACATTGTGAGCAAGTATACATCAAACATGGATTTTTACAGTATGCTAAATGACCAATGTACACAGATAACCACTGTTGGACAAGTAACATATTGAGAGCCAGTGCCGAAAGACAAACACACACATCCATGAGTCACCGGGATCCGAACCAAACTAGGGCGAATGATCATAAGCCAGCGCCTTAGACCACTGCGTCACCCCCATCCTGGGAGTTCGGGCGCCAATAAAACGTACAAGTTTATCAGCGCCGGGCATCAAATCAGGCTCCTCTCACTCCGGAGTAAGTCGCTTTCCCAACTGAGCTACGCGGACAGGTGCTCTCACTGCTATCTGCCTTTATCTCATGTACGTCCTGCGGGGCAGGCACGTCACAACAGTAAAAAAAATAAAAAAAAAAAAAAAAAACGACGCAGCTGGGTTTTCCTGCCTCACCAGTGTATGTGTTCATCAGTCAGAAGAAGCATTAAGTTCAGCTGCGAATGTGTTTTAATGTAACCGTTTAACACGATTTTGAATAGAAAATGCTTCTCCTCAAACAGAAAGAATGTTAAATACAGTAGAACCCGCTCATAACGAGGAGCTTGGGACCGACGAATCCTCTTTAAATCCGGGGGCTTGCTAAACCAGTTTTGGAGTGAAACCCCCACCATGTGAAATATGTAGTACGTTTACACTATACAGCATTCACAGAAGAGTTAAAGCGTTATGACAAGCGCATCTTTATGCAAAAAGAAGCAACTGTAGGTAAACGACGGCACGTATGAAGGTCATGAAATGGTATAAGTAACGCCTACTGAGCTCTGTCAATCAGTGTTACCTTTGTTCTTCAGATGGAAGAAGAAGGGGACTTATGGAGTGTTCAAAGACAATCGTGATTAGTGCCTTCAAAAGGTAGTACGAGAAGGGGAGGAAAACCACGAATCGCCGGCAAGGTGTAGCCCGACCACAGGTCAACGAATGCTATCCTGTAAGGTATGAGCCAACAAAAGGAATACTGCGGTGCAACTCGTGGTAATGTGAATGCTGGTGACGGTAGTAATGTGTTACAACACATAGTACATCAAACCCTGCCGAAAATGGGACTGCATAGTGTGACGTACACTGAAGAGCAATTGAATTAGAGACAGCTGGCGTTATGCAAATGTGGGGCTGTAAGCAGCCCTGTAAACGGAAACGACATGACGTATGCAGTGATCCGACAATATAAGGAGTGATGTGACGGGAATCAGTAAGAGTCGGGCGCAGTATGGGTAAGACGAAGGATCTAAGCGTATTTGATCGTGGGAAAATTGTCGGGGCCCGACGAATGGGTCACTCCATCTCGGAAGTCGTGCAGGCACTGGGATTTTCACGAGCCACTGTGTCACGGGTGCACCGTAAGTACATCGAATCCGGTAAAACCATCCCTGCAAGGGCCAACTGCCGTGGACAACAGCGTGTGGATGAGCAGGGTCATCGTCGGCTAGCTCGCATTGTAACGGTGGATAGACGTGCCACAGTGCAAGAAATCACTCTGAAATTTAACGCTGGTGCACAAAAACGTGTAAGCAGCCACACCATCCAGAACCATCTCCTCGCTATGGGGTACAGAAGCCATCGTCCTACGAGGGTACCACTGCTGACGGCACATCACAGGGTGCAAAGATTAGCATGGGCGCGGGAACATCGCCACTGGACTAGACATGTGGAAAAATGTTGCCTGGACTGATGAGTCGAGATTCACGTTGGTACATGCGGATGGCTGCATACGAGTACGGCGCAAACCACATGAAGCGATGGATCCTTCTTGCCAGCAGGGTACTCTTCAAGTTGGTGGGGGTGGCATTCTCGTCTGGGGATTGTTTACGTGGACTGAAATGAGACCCCTGGTACGTGTGACATCGTCCCTCACAGGTCAACGTTACCGGGATATCCTGGACGACCATTTGCTCCTGTTTGTGCGTCTTCAACATCCCACTGGGGACCTCATCTTGCAACAAGACAATGCACCGTGCCATCGCTCCCGAATTGTATCCGAATGATTGGATGAATACTCCACCGACGTGACCTCACTTCCTTAGCAATCACCTGACCTCAATCCCATCGAGCACATCTGGGATGCCATCGAGAGAGATGTTCAAGGCTCTGGCCCTCTCCATCAAATCTTCGTTAACTGTGGGAGCTTGTTCAGGGGTCGTGGATCCGTATGGCTTTCCAACGCTTTCGGTGTCTTGTCGAGTCCATGCTGAGACGAATCGCCGCCGTCATCAGGGCGAAAGGTGGTGCTACACGTTACTAGATAGGTATCTCTAATTCAATTGCTCTTCAGTGTATATTCTAATATAACTTTCATTTTTAGTTCATTTTCCTATGTAAATTTGAGTTTGTTCTCCTTTATACTTCCAAACCTAACGTGATATCTTCTCTCTCTCACGAGAATGAGGTTGGCAACACATTTGAGGTCCGAGAGAAAGTTATGTATGAATGTGATAAGAACGATGGATAAAAACGACGATACGACTGTTGCTCAGTGGTGGGTGGATGTGTGTAGACGTTCGATTGTTAAGATAAATGTGAAATTGACAACTTGTAGTGCCATATTGTGGAGTTCTGCTGAAATATTGCTGGACCAATAAAAGGTTATCGTAAGTTCACTTCTGTTTATATTTCGTCTGCCAGTGAAAACTTAATTCCAACCATTGCATCGTATTCTTATTTAGTTCAACATTCCTTAGTCATATTTTAGACATAGCGTAAAACCAATCTTGCTCACGAAAAAAGACATTACGTTATAATAGCTGAAAGCCACTACGATCAGAGCTGAGTTTGGACCCAATTTTAAGAACCCGAGCTCGAAGTATGTCATCTCGAGCCCGAATTTTATATTGCAAGGTAGAGCCCGGGCGAGTCTGAAAACTACACTGAAGTGCCAGAAAAACTGGTACAGACGAGCTTATGCAAAATACATAGCAATGTCACCTATGCGCGTACTCGGTTGCGTCAGCCAGTGCGTAAATAAAGCGATAAACATCCATGCCAGCTGTCAGAGCTGTTTTCGGCATGAGAATGACAAGTAATAACGATTTAAGCGATTTTCAATGCGGTGTCATAGTCGGCGCTCGTGAGATGGTCCATAGTATTTCGGAGGTAGAAACGAAGTTCGGATTTTCACGGACGACCATTGCAAGGGTGCACCGTTACTACAAGAATTCCGTTAAAACCTCAAACCTACGATACCAGTGTGGCCGTAAAAAGACATTGGGTGAACGTGACCATCGTCGGCTGTCAAGAATCGTTTCACGCGACACTCTCGCAGGTAGCATCGGAATTCAATGCTGGAGCCTCAACAAGCATCAGCGTCCGGACTGTGCAACGTACCCTGCACGATATGGGCTTTGGGAGCCGACGCCAAACTCGAGTCCCTTGATGGGTGCACGATACAGAGCTATGCGCCTCGCTTGGGTACGGCAACACCGCCACTCGACATTTGATGACTGGAAACAAATCGTCTGGTCTGACGAGTAGCGTTTCCAACTGTATCGGGCAGATGGAACGCTTCGTGTGTGGCGCAAACTCCATGAAGCCATGGATCCCACCTGTCAACAGGG
Organism: Macrothele yani; assembly: GCA_039090855.1. Lineage (NCBI taxonomy): Eukaryota > Metazoa > Arthropoda > Arachnida > Araneae > Macrothelidae > Macrothele > Macrothele yani. Next base: position 127,653,177 of record CM076996.1, read on the forward strand.
AACTGTACCGGATGGTGGGAGGTCCGTAATGGTATGGGGTGTATTTAGCTGGACTTCACTGGGACCCGTGAACGTCTACAAACGTCTGTGACCGGCCAACGCTATGAGCGCATCGTTTCTGACGAGGTACACCCGTTCATTCCCTGCATTCATGCTGATGGGTTGGGCCTGTTCCAACAGGACAAGGCATCTCCACACAAGTGTCGGGACTCCACATTATGGTTAGAGGAGCATCATCTGAGTTTCGGGTGTTGCCATCCCACCCAAATCCCCAGATCTGAACGTGATAGAACACATTTGGGATGCCATGCAACGCGCTATTGAACACAGGAATCCGAGACCTCGGAATACACCCGAATTGTTAAACGCTCTGCAGGAAGTATGGTGTGCATTGCCTACAGCATATTTCCAGAAGCTAGTGGAGTCCATGCCCCGTAGTATTTCTGCAGTCCTGCGCTCCCGTGGGGGACCTACCAAGTATTACTGGTGTACCAGTTTTTTTGGCACTGCAGTGTACATGATTAACCTGTTTAGGCATAAAATATATCTTCTTCCATTCTTTCCTCCCCGTGCAATTAACCGATGTCTTTCTCAACTGGGGAGTAGAGAAGGGATGTCTATCTATTTCTATAGTTTCTTTGACCATTCATTTCTTCCTGAAATATTTCGGGGGAAACAGTAAAAATTGGGAAGCACAACAATCTACGTCGTACGTTGCTCAACAGAATTACCAGTTGAGGTAGAGGGCAAAATTTCGTCAGCTTGCTATCTGCTGTCTGTAGTTCTTAAAAATAAAAACTTTTCCTTTGCAGAAATTCAGTAATTCATGGCCTATGGTATTTGTTACTCAGCCTGAAATGAATAGCCCTGCCGAGTTCCCGCTCTCCATCTAGACCCAGTTGTCGAAGAGTTCTATTTGACAACTAGACGGTGTAAAAAAAGTCTCGTGTGCTAAATCATACAACATCACATTAAGAAAAAAAAAAATAGGGAAGCAAATTTTTTCCCTCTCTCAGAGCCCGAACCCGATCTGCAGCAAGTATTGTGCAGCCCGAGCCCGGGCTCCTTCGGGCTCGGCCCGTCTCAGCACTGCGATTGCTTATGCTAACCTCAGATCACTGTCGAAAGCGCTTACAAAGGTCACGCGTGCATCAAAACTGGATCTTGAATGATTGGAAGAAGGTCGTCTGGTCCGATGATTTTAGTTTCCTGTTGCACCAGGAGGGCGGCCGGGTTCATGTGCGTCGTTTTCTTTGTGAAGTGTTGGCACCAGGATGCACCGTGGGACGAAAACAAGCCGATGGAGGAAGTCTAATGCTTTGGGCAATATCCTGCTGAAAAATCCTGTGTCCAGTCATTCATGCGCAGGAAACTATGACGTCTACCATCTACTTTAAACATGATTGCAGACCAGGTACATCCTTTCATGGCAGCAGTATTCCCCTCTAGTAGTGCCTTCTTTGAGAAGGATAATGAGCCATGCTACACTGCTCGGATTGTTCGGGAATGATCCACGGAGAATGCAGAACACTTCCAGGAAACTATGACGTCTACCGTCTACTTTAACATCATTGCAGACCAGGTACATCCTTTCATGGCAGCAGTATTCCCTTCTAGTTGTGCCTTCTTTGAGAAGGATAATGAGCCATGCTACACTGCTCGGATTGTTCGGGAATGATCCACGGAGAATGTAGAACACTTCCAGGAAACTATGACATCTACCATCTACTTTATCATCATTGCAGACCAGGTACATCCTTTCATGGCAACAGTATTCCCCTCTAGTAGTGCCTTATTTCAGCAGCAGTTTATTGACATGTGATTAGTGCTATTATATTTTGATCATTCACTTAAATTTGACAGTAGTTATGATTTTATCGTATATTTGCTACTAGCTTTTAGCCCGTCGCTTTGCTGAGACTGTTTGTTGGTGTAGCTTTGTTTAGCTAGAGAACGGAACTCAATGTTAAGCTTCATCGGCGACTCATCATGGTTTGCGAGCGGATAAATCCGAGCAAAAAATTCAACTTGTGCTGAAATATGTATGTGATTGTGTTTACTAACTACAAGTAGTTTTCTCTCGGATGGGTAAAATCTGACCGTGAATCGTAAGGATAAGGTAATTAATTAAATAAAGAAATCTTATTTCGTTTTGTGACGACCCCCCCCTTGCATAATTAATTGGCGAAAGGCGTGGCTAATTAACGGTAATTGAAACTTGATTGAGGGTTTTTAATTAACAGAGAGTTATAATTTAAACACTTGCTAGGGGCGGTATATTAAGAAAAGATCTGCTGGCACTTGGAATTCAAGTGGCGAGTTGTAGGTGTTTGCCACGAGAACAAAGAGCCCATAAACGGAAATGGGACGGGTCAGAGTTTAAAAGCTATTTCCCATGACTCAGAAATATTTGGACGGCAAAAGCGTTTGAAGCTTTTGTCTGTGCCGCGCCCGAAACAATGGGAAAGCTCTTGGATTTGAAGAGCGGTATATAATAAATATGTCGCGGTTTCAAGTGGTAGAATTCACCGCTTACCAACGTTTTGGAGACGGGATATTGTTGTTGAGAGTAGCAGAATCCGTTTGATAGCCGAGAGAACTAGGCCTTTATTTTCCTCGCGCTAGAACAAATGCTTGCCGTCTGCTGCGGTGCTCTTGCGTTCTGAGCATAAGAAGGGAAACCAGCTAAAAGCATAAGCTGATGAATAACTAGCACGAACTTTACCTGAAAACTTTCTTCACCTTGCCGGACCACCGATACCTGCCATAAAGAGCCATTTCAATTGAAATGCAAGAGAAATAAAATAATCACGAAATTGCCTCGCTCATGCAGAGAGGAGAACCACCTGGCCACAGAAACGACGCAGCTCCCTGCAGAGACAGAGCCTCTGAAGAAACCGCTAGCCTCTTCGTGTTCTAAGAGGGGAGAGAACTTTTGTGCGTGTGTCTGAGTACGTGCGTTCAGCGACTAGGGACGACGTCGTTTTGGCCACAGCAAAGAAAGGGTAGTAATTGAAGTTAAGAACAAACTACCCGTGTGAGTGTTTGTTGGTGTCATCAATACTTTGGATACTCGAGGACATATGTAAGTACTTTTTTCAGTATTTTCTTTGCGGCCCATTGTGAACGAACAGACTTTTCCTTAGGACATATTTTCTGAAACACCAAAGAGGGCCAAAGCTGGCCGGAAGTTATAGCTTTTATTATTAGATGAAGTATCCGGTGTAATTTATGCATATATCTATTAAATCCCTGTTTTAATTGTTATACTGTGCCTTCATTGGTTTATTGGTGTACTGTGTCGGCTAATTGGCTAACGAGGTATTGGCGGATCCAGTGATTCGAATCGCAGTCCGGAATTAATTTGGCATCCTGATATCTGAAGACCAAAAGGTCGCAACAGTATTATCTGTAATTTGATGAAATGCAGTGAAAAGAAATTGTCCACGCCATCTTGTGAGAACATGTTGAACATCATTTTTTAAGTATTTCATCACCATAGCTAGACGTTAGTATCAATTTAATTCAAAACTAACTTCAGAAGTGAATGAATTAACGTTATTTGTAGCTCACTTTCCTTGACGACAATGCTAATTAAATTATAAAAATACGGCTGTACTACCAAATCAGAACGATTTCAAGTAGTTTCCGATTTCCCGTGTATCATTTCCTTTTGTTTACATACAACCTGATAACACCCAACGTGAAAGAAAGTAGTTCACGATAACACAATTTTTTTATTATCATCGAAATAAATCTTATTGTAATGGAAATAATCATAGGAATTTACTTTATTATGGAAAATAATACATTTATTTTCGTATCACAAATTTATGCGACATCTCGCTCCAGCAAAAGTTCAAAATAGCTTCCCTTAAAGAATACGCTAGCTCCGTATAAAAAATGAAAAGAACCGTAGTACTGTTATTCGATATATTTCTTTCATAAAATGTATTTGCAAATAAAAGTAGTCATTAAGGCGTCTATTATAACGAAATTCTAAAAAAGAAACGCGTAAAATTTATCGTGAAATACTTTCTTCACGTTGGGTGTGATCAGGTGGTTTGTAAACAAAGCGGAACGATACAGGGGAAATCGAGAACCACGTTTTTCTCAAAAATTCGAAAATCTAAGCCCGAGGTGCACATTCTCGGTATGTAAGCTACCTTCGTGCAAAATGTCAGGTTTCTAGGTTGAGTAGTTTCTTTGTATCGTGAAGGATATATACATATACACACACACACACACACTTCCTTTTTTACGCTATCCAACCGTAGGTTGAAGAAGCGTATATACTCGAGATTTGTCCATGTGTCAGCACGATAACTCGCGTAAAAATGGTTCGATTTCGATGAAATTTTAGTATGTGGTAGGGGACCACCTGGGGACGAACCCTGTTCTAAATGGGCGAAATGAGGTCAAAGGTCAGGACATAAGAACGAGATTTATTCTACAGCCATTATCCTCATAACTTGAGTAATGATTTCTGGTATGTTGGAAAACGTATCATATAATCAATGCATTGCATGATTTTACTAACTTGTATTAATATAGATTTATTGTTAAAATGACTTTTTTATATTCCATGACTATTTTTGCTTATCAGTATTTTATTTAGTCTCATAATTTCAACGTCTCGATAAATGACTTACGCTCGATTGCTTTTATGTTTCGATTCTTAATTGTGCTTGATTGCTTGTAGCAGATTAATGATAAACGACCTAAGAAATATTTAATTTAAAAACTGCGCTCTCCAATATTTTGGCCGTTTTGTCTTTGGAAACGTGATTCTGCCAATTAAATAGTAATATGTTTTGGTTATTTATTTAGTGCCCTTTCTTTATAACGGACAAAAAAAATTTTTGAAGATCATTCTTCAAGAAGATATTTCTGGAAAATATTGAGAAATATCAATTAGAGCCCTTTGTAACATATCAATTATAGCCCTTGTAACATACAGAATATCAATTAGAGCCCTTGTAACATATAGAAAACTTGCATCTTTCTGAAGATTTTACATTCGGATAATTACTGACAATTTTGAAAGGATTATTCCCACAATCGCAGCCTAGCTAAGCGAAATTTCATAGCATAAAAAAGAGATTTCCTTGAAATCAAAGTTATGTGAAAGGAACATGAATGATGCTTGTTATTTAAACTTGAGTGACATTTCAAAGGTCAAGATTAGGCATACGTATACGGTTCCGGCCGCCTAAAAGTGAAGTTCTATGATATCTGCCTGAAAAAACGCAACTCAAATTTAACTGGGCCTCTAATTGAGTTTCTGTTAAACTGATATACTGTGGTGTCAGTAAAAAAAAAACTGCGTTTCTGATAAAGAAATTTACACGGATGACCCATTACATTATGACCACCTACCTAATAAGCTGTAGGACCCTGCCACTCGGCTAGGCATCGATTCGATGAGGTGACGATAGGTATCCTGGGGTATCTGGTAACATAATGTCAACAGCAGGTCCTCCAGTTCCCGTACATTTCGGGGTGCTGGGGATTTAGTACGAACCCGCTTTTCCAAGTCGAAACACAAATGTTCGATTGGGTTCATGTCAGGTGAATGTGGTGGCCAGGGCATTAACAGAAAGTCACCAGCATTTTTCTCGAACCCTTTCTTGACGATTTTGGCAGTGTGGCATGGAGCATTATCCTTTTGGTAATGGCCATCACCAGCAGGGAACACAGTTGCCATGAATGGGTGAACTTAGTCCGCAACGATTTTCAGATACCTCACAGCTGTCAGTGATTGTGCTATTGGGATAATGGCGACTAAAGCGTCGCAAGAAAACATCGACCATAGCATAACACCACCGCCGGCAGCCTATTTCCGCCCAACAGTGCATCCAGGTGCCATAGCCTCCGTTAGTAATACGAGTATCCGCGCTCGGCCGTCTACGTGATGCACCAGGAATCTTGATTCGTCAGACCAGGCGATTTTCTTCTACTCATCGACGGTCCAATCTCGATGATCTTGGGCCCATTTCATGCGTTATTGGTGATGACGTGCAGTGAGCATGGAGATCCGGGCGTGTCTTGGGCTACACAGGCCCATGCGCAGAATGCTGCGACACATGGCCCTGATCACCACTGTTGTAGCTGCTGGTGATTTGTCGCATTGTGGCCCTGCGGTCGCTGTGAACAATGCGCGACAGTCTCCGCTCCCCTCCGGCATCAGTAAGCTGTGGAAGACGGTTCGTCGTTTGGCCATCTGTGCACCACTTTTGATACGTACTCAATAGAGAGGCACGTGAACAACCAACAAGCCGCGCCCTTTCCGAGATCATAGTTCCAAGGCGCCGAGCCATCACAATTCGTCCTTTATCAAACTCCGATAAATCGGCAGTTTTCCCCATTCTGACTCCGAACACTACTAAGCGAAGGCTGGTCCTCGAGTTGTATATATAACGCTTTGTGAGCTTAACCTGCGCCACCGTTCGCTCTCCAGGCGCGTTCATTTCTCTAGGCTGGGCTGGGGGGTCATAATGAAATCGGTCATCAATATACACAGTGTCCGAATAATGACTAAGCACTGAATGTATGAATTGCAGTACTGTAATAAAGAAATTTTGAATGGAATTACAGTAGAAGTGACCCGCCACGGGGAAGAGCTTTGTGTCTGGTAACCTTCATATCTCCCCACCCAGAGGCACGCGCAGCTGTCATTCCGAGCGAAGATTATTCCAGAGCGCTTGGTCGACGGAGGCTTCTTGTTCTTGATTGGAGGTTTAACGACCACCGTGAGCAACTCAATGGGCTATAAGCAGTCGCCCGTCCCTACTTTAGGGTCACTAGTTCCAGGGAAGGGAGAGAACCAGTGCCGTAAGACACACACAACATCCATGCCTCACGGGATTCGAACCCGGACCTCGTTCGGACGAATGATCAGAGGCCATCGCTTAGACCACTGCGCCACCGGGGCGGCTGGTCGACGGAGGCAGACGTGTCGAATGGAGAGTGTTTTTGGTGGAACATGTCTTCCGCCATGACGACAAGTACACGGACGAAATGCAAAAACAGTTCGCTAGGAAGTTTTGTGATGCAGACGTTCCCCACCGTAATGCGGAACGTCAGCTCATAGCGAAGTTGCAGTGTTCTGGATGCCCCCGCTCCAGTAGGCCATCCACGGCAGAAGAGACCGCACAAGACATCTAGGACAGGATAGAAAGGAATCCACACAAGTCCGTGAAGCGGCTGTTACAAAAGCTAATGTGCCGAAAAGTACAGTCCACGATATTTTGAAAAGGAAGTTGCGTTTCCACCCGTACAATGTGTCCGTCGTGCATCAGCTGAAAGAAACAGACCATGAGGCCCGTGTACGGTATTTCAGATGGTTCCAAGAGTTCCTGTCTGAAGAAGGTGAAGACATTCTGGACGTGACTTTCTTTACAGATCAGGCATGGTTCCACCTGTCCGGGGGTACGTCAACTGCCAAAACACACGTCCGCGGAGTACTGAAAATCCTTACGAATTTAAGGAAGCGCCTCTCCACAACCAGAAGGTCAGTGATTGGTGTGCCACGACTCGTACGCGCAGTATTAGACCCATTTTCTTCAGTGAAACCATTAACTCAGAACGATACCGTGCCCAGATTGTCCAACCATTCATATCCGAACTCACGGAACTGAAAATCAACGAAGGATTCTTCCAGCAAGACGGTGCAACTGCTCTCACCGCTGGCGCATCAATACAGTTTCTGGAGGAATTCTCATCATCTCCCAGGGACTGCGGTCAGCCCTGTCACCAGATCCGACACCGCCTGACTTTTCTGTGGGGAACACTGAATGGAAAGGTGTACGCAGGTAATCGACATACACTTCAAGAGCTACAGGCTGCAATTACGACCCACATCCAACAAATCACACCACATACCCTGAGAAAGATCTTCGACAGGTAGAAGCGTGTGTAGACTTGTGTGGACGTCGGTGGGCCCATTTCCAACACCTCCTGCAAGAACCAGCGCCATGGTGTTACTTTCAGTGCACAGTTATTTTTCGTACACACTGTATATAGCTTTAAAAAACAGTGTGACATTAGTTTTTCAAAGAATAATGCTAAAATAAATTAAAATTGATGTAACTAAATTTTTTCTAGCATCTACTAGAATTCATCAACGGCTTTGTGATGCCAACAGCATTCTAATATATAATTTGCTAGTCCTCCTCCTCCGTGCCGCTTTTTAAGTCGTCATAGCAACAACCGAGAAACAAATGTTTGTGACGTCCCGCTTAGCTTTTCGTGCAGGTGACGTCATCACCCACACGCTCACAGATTAAGGGGAAAATCACTTTGTTTTGTTGTCATAACAACAAAGAACACAGCTGCTGGTGTGGCGTCATCTAATCCAAATCATTCTCACATGACGTCAGAGATGCGTTACGTCACACGGTCAACTCTTTAGAGATTCGAAAACTTTACATCAGAAATTTTGGTTCACTACCTGAACCGGTGTTTAGACATCTGTACGTGGCAACGTTAAGAGCACGACGATCTGACGTCAAGATAAAAATAGTTCACGGAAAAGAACAGGGGAAATTGATACAGGGTTCACAGTCAGTGTATACGAAAAATGTTGTGTACCAGGAAGTGTTGACGAAATAGGGACTAAAGGTTTTATACAACACATATAACAAACTGACAGCCCGTCGTATCAAATTCCATAATGGACTGCTCGGGAAAGTTTTGAGAAAGCTGTGAGCCAACGTCGCCATCTATTGACGTGAAACTCAAAAACACAATAAAGAAATGTCAATAATTTCTGTATCATAAATTTTATCCCCCCCCCCGTCATTATTGACGGGCTTTCGCCTTGTCAGAAATAAAAAGCTTGTATTCACCGATTTCCTCTCTGAACAAAAATTCAATACAGCTCTCAGTAAAGCTGTAATAAAACAAATTTCTCAGTTACAAAATGTAGTGTCTATAGAAAGGATCGAATTAATACCCCTAAAGGCAGCACACTCATCCTTGTCAGTAATGAAATCAAACGCCCCGTAATCCCTATTAAAAATAAATTGAACTCCACAGAAGCTATTCTCGAAATTAAAGATGGAACAAGAAAGAAAGTCGTCTGTGCCTCTAATCCTTCGTGCAGATACATCACGAATGATTCAATCTCCCTCAAATCCGATAAACATAGGGCTATTATTGGCGGCGACTGCAGCGCTACGCATCCTGCCTGGAGTTGTTACACTACTAAAACTAGAGAATTACTGGCATACGTTATTCATTCTTCGACGGGATATTGAAATTGTTCTTCCCCTCCTCCGAGTCCACTTATATCAGAATGCATGGTACTTCAAACACCCTCGACTTTATCATGCTCAAGGACATAAACTCTCCGTTTGAAACAAATGCCCTCTACAAATTGTACTTGGATCATCTCCCTGTTGTACTTAAACTCTATAAAGGAATTAAAGCTTACCTCCACTCAGGATTCATTCCCCCTCCCCTGGGTACGATGAAAAAAAGTTTAAAGGGACTACCTTCTCCCACAATTACCCCTTTGAAGAATTAGAAACCGAAATCAACGAGCTCCAAAATCACGTTAACAAAATGATGTCAAAATCCCGATTTCCGAGAAGCCATCGAAAAACTAATGTATCCTCTTAAAAAAAATATCACCGAAAAGAACAAGGCTCTTTCGTAGGAGAAGAGGAACCCTTTGGCGGATAAGGATTAAGCTCTCTCTCTCTCTCTCTTAATAACTACGTCAACAGGAAAATCACTCATTATGTACGAAATGACTATAATTTATACCGATGAGCCATTGCATTATGACCACCACCAGCCTAGAAAAAGGAATGCGTCTGAAGACCGAACGGTGGCGCAGGTGAAGTTCACAGAGCAGTATATATACAAACCGAGGACCGGCTTTCGGTTAGTAGAGCGTTCGGAGTCAGAGTGGGACCGCAGAGCCACAGTACGACAGATCCCCCCGCATCTACAACAGTGGTGATCAGAGCAATGTGTCACAGCACACAGTTTATCGCAGCCTTCTCCGCATGGGTCTGCGTAGCACAAGACACAGCCGAGTCCCCATGCTCACTGCACATTGTTGCTAACAATGCATGAAATGGGCCCAAGATCATCGAGATTGGGCGGTGGATGATTGAAAGAAAGTGGCCTGGTCAGACGAATCAAGATTCCTGGTGCATCACGTAGACGGCCTAGCACGGATGCACCAATTACCAACGAAGTCTATTGCACCTGGATGCACTATTGGGAGGAAACAGGCTAGCGGCTACGGTGTTGTGCTGTGGGCGATGTTTTCTTGGGACATTTTAGTCCCCATTATCCCAATAGCACAATCCCTGACAGCTGTGAGGTATCTGAACATCGTTTTTTTTTTTTTGATTGGAGGTTTAACGACCACCGTGAGCAACTCAATGGGCTATAAGCAGTCGCCCGTCCCTAATTTAGGGTCACTGGTTCCAGGGAAGGGAGAGAGCCAGTGCCGTAAGACAAACACAACATCCATGCCTCACCGGGATTCGAACCCTGACCCCTTACGGACGAATGATCAGAGGCCAACGCCTTAGACCACTGCGCCACCGGGGCGGCGAACATCGTTGGGGACCAAGTTCATCCATTCATGGAAACTGTGTTCCCTGCTGGTGATGGACAATACCAATAGGATAATGCACCGTGCCACACTACCAGAATAGTCAAGGAGTGGTTTGAGAAACATGCTGGGGACTTTCTGTTAATGTCCTGGCCTCCAAATTCACTTGACATGAGAGCCCAATCGAACATTTGTGGTTCGACTTGGATAAGCGGGTTCGCACTAAATCACCACCACCGGAATCTACGGGAAGTGGACGACCTGCTGTTGACATCATGGTACCAGATACCCCAGGATACCTATCGCCACTTCATCGAATCTATGCCTTGCCGAGTGTCCGCTGTTTTGCGGGCTAAAGGGTGGCCCAACAGCTTATTAGGAGGTGGTCATAACGTAATGGCTCATCGGTGTATATTGTTTGAGTGTTTAACGACTGCCGTGAGTGACTCGACGGGCTATAAGTAGCCGCCCGTCCCTAAATTAAGGCCACTGGTTCTAGGAAAAGAGGAGAACCAGTGCCATAAGACAAACACAATATCCACGACTCACCGGGATTCGAACCCGGACCTATCTCAGATGGATGGTCAGAAGCTAGCTCTGAGACTACTTATTCAACGGGGCAACCATTATAATCTATGGAATAAATCACTGAACATTCTGAATGAACACTCATTTATAAATAGCAATATTTGGGGCTTTGCAAGAAGGATTAAAAACACCATTAATACGGTAACCAAGAATAGGTCTAGCGTAATCTGACGAAGAAATATCCGAAATATTTGCCAAATCTCTTTCGAAATAATTCACAGTAAACAACTTCAATACTAAAAATCACACGATGAAATGCTTCACGATCACATCAAAAATTATTTTCAGCCCACTGCTATTTTTTCGCGCTGTCCGCATGCTATGCGTGTTTACAGCTCATTAACAAAGTAGATTTCTTCTCAGTGAAGTTCCTGAAATAACTGTTGAAGCTATTAAAATCCAAGAAAGCTCCCGGAGAAAATGGAATGACATAAAATTCCTACCCGACTCCTACATCAAATGCATCAGGAAAATTATTTTTTATCAATGCTGCAATTAAATTCCATTCTTCTTTTCAGAATCATACAAAATCCCCGATGTTATTTTAATTCAAAAATCACGCCTGAATGAATTATTCAAAAAATCTGACCTAGGCTATCTCTTTTTAATCAGTAAAATTCTGGAATGAGTTCTAAAATCTATTCAATTCCGCAACAAATTCCATTTAACTCCCACTCTGGCTTCAGACCTGTACGAAATATCTCGAGTGGCGAAAATTGCTCATAAATTCTTGAATATGAAAAAATCCTGTGGCACTATTTTCTTGGACATCGAGTAGGCCATCGGCAAAGTCTGAATTGTAATGCTATTATTGGCATATTTTCACTGTATTCCATGTAACCACTTCCTTCACAAAACTTCAAAAGTTTTCATCGTCCTGGAGCGGAAATCCAACTCACACCTCCCAATTTCCGGTCGAGTATGCTAGTCATTACACTACCAAGGACAAGGAAATTCCAAGCAACTAAACGTAGATATATCTGAGAACCTTGAGATTTGCGCTAGTCGAAGCTATTCCTGCCCCATCGTAGCCTCTCACGACCTTTTCTCACAATCAGGGTCGGATGAAAGTCACAAATTCCAGTAATGAAAGTACGTCATATACAATTGGGAAACGAATTTCCCCGAGAAATAATTCTTCATAAATACATGGTAGGCATTGTAATGCTATTACTGGTACATTTTCATTGTAGTCCATGTAACAACTTCCTTCAGAAAACTTGAAAGTTTTCATCGTCCTGGAGCGGGAATCGAACGCGCACCTCCCGATTTCCGGTCGAACATGCTAGTCATTACGCTACCCACGACAAGGAAGTTCCAAGCGACTGAACGTGTAATTTTCAAGTTTTCTGAAGGAAGTGGTTACATGAAATACAGTTAAAATATGCCAATAACAGCATTACAGTTAAATACGCCAATAATAGCATTACAGTGAAATATGCCAATAATAGCATTATGTACACGGTAGAGTCACATTATTGTGACCACCAGCTTATATCCAGAGTAACCGACGTGTGTACCGCGGGAAGCAGCTAGACGGACTGGGAGTGATTCAATAAGGTGCTGGCAGGTGTTCACAGGTATGTGGAGCCATGCTGACTGCAGTGCATCTGACAGCTGCTGGAGGATCCATAGAGCGAACAACACGATGGAGGTGGTCTCACAGATGCTCAATTGGGTTTATGTCTGGGGAACTAAGGGGGCCAAGGAAGTACTTTGAAGTCTTTATCGTGCTCTAACAACCACTCTCGGACATTTCTAGCTATGTGACACGAAGCATTGTCGCCCATACATGCTTTCCTGGAGCGGATGGGATCTTCTATTCGCTCCAGGAAATACAATCAGCCTGTATGGGTGTACGTGGTCTGCAAGGATGGATTCATAACGGATTCGGTCCATAGTGCCTTCCACAGGTATAAGTGGACCCAAAGAATGCCACGAAAACATTCCCCAGACCATAAAGCTGCCCCACCAGCTTTGTTCTTCCAGCAATGGTTAAAGAGTATTTGTTCTCCGATGTTTCTCGCCGTATATGCCAACGTCCATCCGTTCGATGAAGCAGAAAATGTGACTCATCGGAGAAGGTATTCCTTTGCCAATCATCGGAGGTCGAATTCCGATACTGCCGTGCAAATGTTAGCCTCTTCTGCCGATGCACCTCCGTTAGCATAGGTGCAGTGACCATTCGTCTGCATCGGAGCCGCATACACAACAGGCTTCGCTGAACTGTCGTTTTAGACACACTTCCGGTAGCCCCGTGGTTCATTCGGCCAGTGAGTTGCTCCACTGTAGCGTGTCGATCGGCTCTCACGCACCTTCGAAGCCGACGTTCATCTCTCACATCAATGGCACGTCATGCTCCGCAGTTTCTACTCACTTATTCGCAATGGTGCCATTTCTCCAATCACGATACACTTTAACCACAGCAGCACGCGAACAGTTCACAAACTGCGCTGTTTCAGAAATACTGCCACCCTTGGCACGAAAGCCGACAATAATCCCTTTTGGCAAATCTGATAAATCGCTCCCTTTATCCATGACAGCAACGAGTGATATGTTTTCAGATTGCGTACAGCACACCTTATATGCCCTCCAAGCCAGCTCACGACACGTGCCTCCTTTCATTGGTTACGCGCTGTTGCGTCAAAAGGATGAGGTAGTCACATTAATGTGACTCGACTGTGTATATATGAAGTATTATTTCTTCAGGGAAATTCGCTTCCCAATTGTATATAAATTCTGAGTTGCAGGATTAATCCATAAATTAAATTTCACAAGTAGATAATTTCTATGATTTTCTTCTTATTCACAAATTGCAAGTTCGCCATAAAATTTAATAGAGCGATTTCCAGTCAAAGAAATGCCTATGCACGAGTGTCTTAAGGCTGTTTTGGGACAGATGCTGAATCTTCTCTACGCTGTGGATATACTCTTCCAACATGGGATTGAATTCGCTTTATACGTTGCGGATACTACGATCACGTACTCAAATTTAAATCTTATTACCTCGAAGCTACAAAATTTTTTTCTACATGCTGGAAATTCAGTACACATTTCTGTGAATGCCACAAAAACTGCATCATTTTCACGAGGAATAAATTCCCACAAATCATTTTAATCAACGAGCACATTTTCTGGTGTCAACAAATGAAATACCTGGGAATTATTTTCGATAAACTACTCTTTTGGCGACCTCATGTAAATATGACATCCGTAGAGCTGTAACCATTCTATCTCTTGTTTAAAGAAATTTCCGAGATCTCTTAAAAAAAAAATTACTCAATGGAAAATGTGCTTCTCTGTGGATCCACGGTTTGAGGTACCTGAAGGGTGAATCTAACACGCAAAAACTCCAGTATTTTCCAAAATAAAATACTGCAACAAACCTCCGCAGCTCATTCAAAGGAAAAGAACATTAACATTCGGAACAAGCTCCAAATTGAAATACACTGCTGGCCACCCAAAATGCAACACTAAGAAGGAAACATCCGATTGGCCTGAAATTCGCAACATACGTCACCCGCGAGAGGACATGCAAACGATTAGCATTGCAGGGCATATGCAAATCATGTGCGCCCGGCACGCCACCGAGAAGCACTATAAGAAGGGTGCACAGCAGGCGGGGTGTAAGTAGTGGAAGTGTGTTGTGCTGCCGGACCTGTGCGTGGGAAGCTTCCTGATTCCTCGTCGCAGAAAACGGCAGTCATTCCAGCACGTTTCGGAGTTCGACAGAAGACGAATAGTGTGTCTTATCGCGTCAGCGGTTTATCGTACCGAGACATCGACGCCCGTGTGGGACGACATCCAGCCACAGTGAGGCGAGTATGGATTCGGTGGGTGCAGGAGGGACGGACGGACCGACGTGAGCGATTGCCGCGGCACACCACCGAACGAGAGGACCGGCATGTTGTGTGGCTGGCATTGACGGCTCGCACCGCCACATCACGAGCGTTAGCGCAGGAATTAGGGTGTGTTGTGCAACAACCTGTGTCAGCACGTACCGTTCGACGTCGTCTGCAGGAGCCGAGACTTGTCGCACGGCGCCCATTGCTCCGATTACCATTGACGTTACACCACCGGCGAGTGCGGCGGCAATGGGCCATTGAACGCCGCACCTGGACTACAGAATGGCACGACATTGTCTTCTCCGACGAATCCCGCTTCTGCCTGCAACACCACGATGGTAGGATCCGCGTGCGGCGGCACCGCGGCGAGAGACTGTATGACATCTGCATTATGCATCGCCAAACCGGTCCATCGTCTGGCGTTATGATTTGGGGCGCAATTGGATATGACACCCGCATCCCTCTGGTACGCATCGCCGGTACATTCAACAGCAACCGCTACATCACTGACGTTTTGGAGCCTGTAGTCCTCTCTTACCTGCAGGACCTGCCAGCGGCCACGTTTCAACAGGACAATGCGCGCCCGCACGTGGCACGCATTGTGCAACAATTCTTCACGGCCCACCAGGTGTCACTGCTGCCGTGGCCCACCTGTTCTCCCGATATGTCCCCCATCGAACACGTCTAGTCGCTGCTCGGCAACCGAGTGGCCCGGCAAGCACCACCCGCGGCTATGCCTGACGAACTGTGGCAACGTGTGGAAGCAGCCTGGACCGACATACCCCAAGCCCACATCTAAAGCCTTTTTCGTTCGATTGCGCGGCGTGTAGCGGCCGTTATTGCCAGCCATGGGGGGACGGCCACACGAACTATTGATGTCTGCGTGTTTCGCAAGTCGCACGGACCTGTAAGCTCAATCGTTTCATCTTTGTGTCTGTTGTTGTGTGTCCAGTAAATCTGGCTTTGCGATCTCGTGTCCTTCTTGGTGTTGCATTTTGGTTGGCCAGCAATGTAGTTTAACTACAGGCATTGCATAATTATATTGCATTTAATTCAGAAAACAACGTTTAGTAATGCAATTTTCACAATTTAAAGCCTACTATAGTTTCGCTGAAAGCTATGGTTCAGCTTCGTCAGGACCGAGTGTTTTCATTTTTTACGCTTTCCAACCGTTGGTTGAAGAAGCGTATATGCTTCTTCATATACGCTTCTTTTTTCAAAGTTGGGGTAAGTGCTTTTGATTGTGCTTGATGTAGTTTGCTTTTTGCTAATATTACCAGGAACCTGTTGACTTCTGCCTAATATTGCTAGTATAAATACGTGAAGAACAGTATTTTGCTACTGTAAATAGTAGTTAAGATTTATTGACTAAAAATGCTTCTATTGAGACAAAACTTTAGTATGTTGTTCCGAAGATATACGGAACCGGTTCTGTTGAATATCATCGAAATGGGGTCAAAGGTCAGGACACAGAAGCGAGATTTATTCTACAACCATATTCCTCATAACTTGAGTAATTATTTCTGGTATGTTGGAAAGCGTATCATAATCAATGCATTGCATGATTTTACTAACTTGTTTGTTTCTGACGATGTTACCTGTTTCACGTGTCAAACGCCTTGTGCGTCTATCAGATTGATGAGTGCTTTCCATGCCCTGGATACGTATGGAGATTAAGATAAATCATTTACCAGGTTATTACGGTTTTGAAATATATGAAAAGCTTAATAGTCTAGGTGAAATGTTGATTTAGATCTATAACAGTTTGGGGTCATTAAACAGAAATTGGTGGTTATTTTCCCAACAGTGCTGGGCTATGGAAGATTTTCTGATTTCACAGTTTTTAATACATGGTGTTCTTTTAATCTGAATTTAAGCGATCTCTGTCTCTGACCTATGTATGACAGACCACATTGACACTAGATGCGATAGATTCCCCAAAAATTTATGTCAGAAATTAGGTCCTTTTTGCAGAGTAAATAATATTAGGTACAGAAGTGAATATAACTTCGAAATTTGATGACTTAAGGATTTTTTAAATTTGGAAACAAATTTTAGAGTTGAATGGAAGAACCGCCAAGTTTCGTTAATTTTTTTTTTTTTTTTTTTTAAATTGGAGGTTTAACGACCACCGTGAGCAACTCAATGGGCTATAAGCAGTCTCCGTCCCTAATTTAGGGTCACTGGCTCCAGGGAAGGGAGAGAGCCAGTGCCGTAAGACAAACACAACATCCATGCCTAACCGGGATTCGAACCCGGACCCCGTTCGAACGAATGATCAGAGGCCATCGCTTAGACCACTGCGCCACCGGGGCGGCCGTTAAGAATTTGGAAAGATAGGGATCAAGGTTGATTTATACTCAGATTTAACAAATTTTTGATAGCTGAGTTCACTAATGAATGATTTTTTTTTAATTGGAGGTTTAACGACCACCGTGAGCAACTCAATGGGCTATAAGCAGTCTCCCGTCCCTAATTTAGGGTCACTGGTTCCAGGGAAGGGAGAGAGCCAGTACCGTAAGACAAACACAACATTCATGCCTAACCGAGATTCGAACCCGGACCCCTTTCGGACGAGTGATTTTTTTTTTTTTTTTGATTGGAGGTTTTACGACCACCGTGAGCAACTCAATGGGCTATAAGCAGTCGCCCGTCCCTAATTTAGGGTCACTGGTTCCAGGGAAGGGAGAGAGCCAGTGCCGTAAGACAAACACAACATCCATGCCTGACCGGGATTCGAACCCGGACCCCTTACGGACGAATGATCAGTGGCCAACGCCTTAGACCACTGCGCCACCGGGGCGGCTAATGAATGTTTGAAACCTCTGTTGATAGCAATATGTCTGATGTAATTTAGTTCTTTCTCGAGACCCTCCTTTATAGAACAGACAATTAAGGCTCTATAGACATAGGTATACAAATAAGTTTTAAAGCGTTTTTTGTGCGAAGTACACCGCTAATTTACATATCCGGCATTCCCCGGCGTTGTCATGTGACCGCAACTGGTCGAGAGTATAAAATGTGACACAGAAGTTTGCCCAACAGTCAAACGCACTTGCACATCGGTAGGTGAAAGATGGCAAGCGATACTGCATTTATTCGGCACTGCATGCGTTACGAATTTCATCAAGAAAAAAGTGCTGCAAAAGCATGTGCATCGATCTGTTCTGTTTTATGGAAAAGATTGCATTGAAAAGCACGTGTGAGTTTTGGTTTAGACGGTTTTTTTTTTATTGGAGGTTTAACGACGACCGTGAGCAACTCAATGGGGTATAAGCAGTCGCCCGTCCCTAATTTAGGGTCACTGGTTCCAGGGAAGGGAGAGAGCCAGTGCCGTAAGACAAACACAACATCCATGCCTGACCAGGATTCGAACCCGGACCCCTTACGGACGAATGATCACAGGCCAGCGCCTTAGACCACAAACCACTGCGCCACCGAGGCGGCATTAGACGGTTTAAAGCAGGTGATTTAGATGTTAGCGATCGAGAACGTAGCGGAAGGTTGCACTTGAGAAACTGCAAGAATTTCTGGATGAAGATTCGTTTCAAACGCAAAAAGAACTAGCTGAACAACTGCGGGTAACTCAACAAACAATTTCCAATCGTTTACGCGCAATTAGAAAGATTCAAAAGGAAGGAAAATTGGTGCCACATGACATGAGCCAGAGGAACAAGGATGTGCGTGTCATGAAGTGTTTGAATCTGTTGAATAAACAACACGAAAAGTCTTTCCTGTGGGAAATCGTTACGGGTGATGAAAAGTGGATATGGCACGACAATCCCAAACGCAAAAAAACACTGGTTAGACCCCGGTGAAGCAACGACTTCGACACCGAAACGCAATATTCACTCCAAGAAAGTTCTGCTGTGCATCTCGTGAGGTATAAAAGGGTGTGCTCTATTATGAACTACCGGGCCAGGGTCAAACTGTTACTTCTGATCGCTACAAGCAACAATTGCTGCGATTGAACCAGGAAATCTGTCGGACACGTTCATTCACAGGCAAAGGATTGCGTCCCGTGAAATTACTGCATGACAATGGTAGGCCGCATGTCGCGAAATCGATCAAGGAAACGTTATTGACGCTTGGCTTGGAAGTTTCGGAGCACCCGGCGTATAGTCCCGACATAGCCCCTTCAGACTATCATTTGTTCCGATCGATGCAACATGGTTTGTCTGCTGTACGGTTCCGGACATGTGATGAAGTGCAAAAATGGGTTGACGAGTTCATCGCGTCACACGACCAAGTATTCTTCATGGCTGGAATCCGTCAGCTGCCCGACCGATGGGGGAAGGTGATAGCCAATGACTGCGCATATTTTGATTCGTACAGGTATTGTTTTCTCTCAAATTACATGTTGAGTTGTATTAAAACGCTTTAAAATTTATTTGTACACCTAATATGGATAAAATGCCCTGGTTTTATGTTCGATGGAATGATTTGATTTTGTGTGGGGAGGCAAACTAACAGCAAATGGTTTCCGATAAACAGTGGTCATGAGTGAATTTTCGCACCGTGTAACTAGTACGTCTAGAAAAGGAAGAGATCTTGATCTATTGTAATTCATAAGTAAACTGGATATTTGGGTCCAATGAGTTGATCGTTGGTAATAATTCGAGAAATATAGAAATTTCACCTTCCCAGAGAATGAAAATGTCGTCTACGTAGCGTACCCAAAGGCTGAAGGAGATCCCCTTGAAAAATTTGTCGTCAAAGTGTTCCATATAAATTTCGCAAAGAATTGGGTATAGCGGGCTTCCCGTGAAGTAGGACTACGTCTAACTCTGGGGCGACTTACGGCCTTCCGCCTGTGACAAAAAAAATAGGTCCCAATTAAAATCATTATAGCGTTAAAAATACGTGCCGCACACTAATCATGTTAGCATATTCGTAAACAGCATGGAGTTCAATTCGCGTACTGCGCAATACACCGTGCGCGCGACGCTCCCCTCGCTCCCTGTGCGCGGGGGAGATGACGCAATACTTCTGGGTGTGCCGCCGCGTTTGACTCAGTCTATCTGACAACCATGAGCGCAACACGAGTGTGCGTGGTATCGTTTTAAAGCTCTCGGCGAGATCTATTCAAATATACGAAGAACATTTCGCAGTGGTATGAACTGAACATTTAAGAAATTGTTTTCTTGTGAACACTTTTGACAATATCGCGGTTTATCTGGACAACCGTGATTACAAAACGACTGTGCGTGGAATCGTTTTAAAGCTCTCGACGAGATTTATTCACAATATAAAACTACTCACTCGTACATTCTTGATAAATAAGTATAAAGAACACCATCTCTGTACGAACAAATGAATAAGAAAATCAAGGAACCAATAAAATTAAAAGCCGTAAAACTTTCAATTCATTAGTTTAATCTAAAGATACACATTAGTACTTTCGGGCCATTTTGGATCTATTCAAATATATAAAGAACTTATCAAAGTGTTAAACTAAAATTTTTAAAAATTGTTTTCTTGTGAACGGGTTAACATTTTGGACAATGCCCCGGAATTCGCAGTGTGAACGCAATCAAAAGTGGAGAAAATCAAAACGAGAAACAAGAGCAAGCGATGAGGATTGTAAGAATTCCATGACGATAGAGCACCAGGTTGGGTAATTCGTGTATCGATCTGCTTTGTATTCGCAATGTATCCAGCATTATTTGTAAAAATTATGTAAGCTACTTTTCATATCATAGACATGTGTTGGCTATAACAAATTAAATAAGCGTTTTGAAACTGTACTCGACTAGCTCATTTGAACTCTCCGATCTGCTGGCTCAGTCAGAACTGAGCCTACCTGTATTTTTTTCCGGAGTTCTCAGGAAACATAAACGTCCCCCTTGAGAAGATGGCTCTGTGAAAAGTCTTCAACGTCCTGCGCATTTGGCGTTCACGTCTTCGCACAATACTCTTGTTTGATGTACGTCAAAGTACTAAGAGCACATTCAAATGAGAACTTGGTATTCTAAAATTCGAAACAATGAATCTGAACATAGTAGGTATGAACATTCATAATTTATACGCGAAGTATGGTAAATCGATGATAAAAACCATAAGAAACGTAGTGTAAAAGTGAAAAAGGAAAGATAACAAAACTACACTTCACTACGTTTAAGCTTTAAGTTCATAATCTCCAATTGTTCTCTTTCATCATTTTCAGAATACGGGTGCTTAACACTTATATAATACACGTCTCAACACAGAAAATGCCACACCAGGAAATATTTGCCGGAACGCCATGCAAATCAGAGGGCATACGTGGACAGTTGTGTTACGTAAGTGATTGCAGTTGCTAACCAATCACGCGCTATATGTAAGAAAGATGAAAGGGCTAAGTAGCTCGGCGTAGCTAAGTTTGGTCGTCCTCACCTGGGCATGTGGACCACTGCATCGGAGTGATCTCGGCAGCGAAAACACGTGTAAGGAGAGAGAATACACGTGACGTCATCGGGAATCCTATGATCACGCGGACATCTTTACCAGGGGCTTGATAGGGATACGTTCGGCTGGTTTGTTAAAGTATCCCATCGCGGTAGAAACACATTGGGATGCAAAAACTGTCGGCCTAATGCGAAGACAGTAACTGGAGGAAAGTAGCGTGCGTCGCAGTAGTGGGACTAGTGTAAGTTGGCGGATGTCGGTACGCCTAGATCGCAGCATTCAACGGCAAGCCGTAGCAGTCCCACAATGGCCAACAGTCTACGAGGTATACAGGTAGCTACGGACACTCCCGTATCGACACTGCGATTCGCAGACTGGCTGAGGTATTTTTGTGCTTTTCCCGGCCATCCTGACGACTGCCACTCACAGCAACACATCGTCGCGCAAGGTTGCAGTAATTCGGTACTAGACATGCGTGGAGGGACAAATGAAACCATGTATTCAGCGACGAGTCTCGCTTCTGTCTCAGCGCCGACGATTACCAATTGAGAGTCTGGAGATGACATGGTCACTGGGCTTATATTGCTGCTATCCGTGAGTATCATTCGGCTGCTCAGCCTGATTTGGGGCGTTATTAGTTTCAATAACCGTTCACCATTTGTGCGCACAGTGTATACAATAACGACACAACAATAGGTCGATGAGGTGCAGCGGCCCGTTTTGTTGCTGTATCTCCGTGGTATTCCTGATGTTCAATTTCAACAAGATAACGCCCGCTGTTATAATCAGCAGCAGTTCTTGCAAGGTGTCCAGCTGCTGCCGTCGCCAGGGCGATCCCCAAACTTCTCCCCAATAGAGAACGTCTGAGACGTCATTTAGCAGACGCCTCTGCACAACTCCTTGCAATGAACTGTGGCCATAGGTCAACGACGCACTGTCAACAATATCACAGGACACCATCAGAGGATTTTACCACTCGATACCCTGCCGTGTTGTCGAATAAATAACCTAGAATGACGGTAATACAGTCTGACCGCATTATGCTGTCTCCTCGCCCGCATATCACACATTCATGTAATCACTCAGAAATTAAATCACTTCTTTCCCACCTTGAACTCCAGAAATGTTCCGTGCTTGCGTTATAGAGTGGGCGAATTATTGCCGTCTCAACACGATATTACGAGATAAAAGTACTTTAATGTAAAAGCAATTTAGTTAAAACATTACATATACAGTAGGTTAAAAGTACTCAACAACTTTCAAGTCCGCGTCGGACTCTTCATCAGGTGTAAGTCATATTATACAAGCAGTGGATCATCCAAGAAGGGGATATGACGTATTATGGTGTAGGTCATATTATGCAAGTAGTGGATCATCTAAGAAGGGGATATGACCTATCAGGTGTGGTCATATTGTGCAAGCAAATACATCCAATAAGGGGATATGACGTATAGTGTCATAAAGGGCAGGCGCACTAGTGGTGCATCACCGTAACACAATACATAATGTGATGGCATTTGTTATCAATTGTCAATATTTGGTAAGTCACTCTGATATAAATATTTCCAAGGGTTTGGCAAGACACACGGGAGGTCATCATTGCAACACTGTGGGTGGGCAAAAATTTACAGGCTTCCCGTAAACAGAGTTAAGTTTTTCGATTTTGGAGTAGTTAATATGGTTGTTTCGTCCCACAAAGGTTGATATGCTTCTTCACGAAGTAAACATGACATTGCTGTGGATCTGGATTTAATGTCATATTCTTGCTCCATCAGGCGCATCCCTCAGATTACAAGTCGTCGAACCTACATAGATTCGATCGCTTTCAGTGGGATTACATAAACTCCGTGTCGGTCCTGCATCTGGATGAGATCCCTGGCATTTTTGGCAAATAACCATATATTGTGGGTCTTTATCCCAAAGTTGAGACCATAAGATCTACATATATTTTTTAAGATGCTAGTTATTGGCGGGAAATAGGGTGCAGATCCCACATACTTATAAGTGATCTGTAGTTTCTGCATTTGTTGAAGTGTCTTGTTCACTAAAGTCTTTAAAGGCTTGCTTAACTAAAATTTAGTTGAAGGAACCCTTCAGGACTTTTTTTGGAAGAATAGGTGAAAAAAGGTAAAGGACCTTGTGACGCTTGAGGGTATACACTATATTGATAAGCCACCGGACACCTAGAAGAGAAACATAACGTAGCATTTATTGACATACATTAGTACGGTGTCTGTTTATATTGTGTGCCTTAAGACACGCTTTCGACAAGGTTTTGGAACACAGCGATACGCATGCTCTTCCATTCAGTACATAATACTGCCGCTAACTGTTCATTAGTAGTAGGCCTTGGTTCCGAACTTCTTATGTGACGCTCCAATTCATCCCACAGGTGCTCTATGGGATTAAGATCAGGGCTCTGTGCTGGCCACTCCACACACGATACGGAATTACAGTCAAACTACGCCGTAACAGTCCTTGCCTTATGGCTCGGTGCGTTATCCTGCTGGTACCAACAAGGCTCGGTTCCATAGTATTGCCACAGAGTTGGTGGGCATAATTGTCCAGAATATCGAGGTAGACGTGCTGGTTAACAGGTTTGTCTACGATAACCAATGGACCGGGACCATACCACGAAAAACACCCCCACGAGTACACTGCCAGCTCAAAACTCGACCGTAGGAACAGCACACTGCGGTAAATAGCGTTCCTCCGGCTGCCGCCATACCCACACAAGGCCATCAGACTGATGGATCGTGTATCTGGATTCATCAGTCCATAGGACACGTTTCCATTGATCTACGGTCCACGATAATTGTTCTTTACACCATGCTAAACGACGAGTAGCATTCTGAGTGGAGATGAAAGGCTTATGAGCAGTCGCACTACCACGGTAACCCATGCAATGAAGT
Organism: Macrothele yani; assembly: GCA_039090855.1. Lineage (NCBI taxonomy): Eukaryota > Metazoa > Arthropoda > Arachnida > Araneae > Macrothelidae > Macrothele > Macrothele yani. Next base: position 127,677,485 of record CM076996.1, read on the forward strand.
TCTCTGCGAATGGTAGGCGTGTACATACCGAGGTTCCAGCATTTTTGCTCACCTGTACACTGTCTTGTGCAGTACTCCGTCGATTAGCTGTAACGACTCTCCTGAGGCTTCGACGTCCTCTACCACCGATCTTCTTTGGTCTGCCGGTACGTTTTGCTGCTTTAGGCACGCCATGTGTCTTCTACTTATTCAGTACATCCAAAACAGTTGACTTGGGTATGTTTAAACGCCACTCGGTTTCTCTTATGGACAACCCACTAATATAACACCCAGCAATCTTTCCTTTCTCAAAGTCAGTTCTCTCCTGCCGCGACATTTTCACTCAACCTCACTGTGCGATGTGATCGCGGTCAGCTGCAAGCTTGTTTTCATACCGTTTGCAGCTGTACCGCGCATTTTAACAACGCAGCGGATCCGTTCATTTGCATTTGAAGGGGGTGTCCGGTGACTTTTGTCATTATAGTGTATATCAAACTGACAGATCCTGCATAGAAAGGAAATAAAATCACTTGAGATTTAAATTGCATTTGTTAAAAAAGCGATTTCTGACCTGAGAACAAAGTTTCTTCTTTCAATCGGGAAAATAGAACTTTGGCAGTCACCCAAACATTTTCGCACAAATCAGTCAAAATTGTACCGTTTTCTGATTCAGGTTTTATAGAAATTTGAGCTTAGCGTTTTAAAACTGGTTGAACTCCAAGAACCGGTTTCGCTCGCCATTTAAGCTACTGAAATAATACATAATATCCCAGATATTGAAAAAAAAAAGTATTTAATACAGTGGTGGATCTAGCGAGGGGCGACTCCCCCCCCTAAACCCTAACGAAGTTTTTTACGTTTAAAGTTGTGAAGATCGTAAATGATTAACTTTGCATATTTTGTTTTCAGTATTTTTAAAAAGAATTTAACAATTAAACTTACTACGGAATTGGATTTAAAATACGAAATACATTGATTTAGCTTCAGTAAAAAAAGAAAGAAGAGAATAGAATAAAAAAAGAGCGCGCAAAAGATAAAGGAAAGACAGGGACAGCGAGAGAAAAAGAGCATGGAAGTTTTCTTTGCTAGCTCTTTTCTATTGTCATATTGTCTAGCGTCTGTAAAGTCTCAAAACAGTCGGAAAATTTTAAAATTAACCTGAATCCTGAATCCATAATTCAAACCTACTCATTTTTCTCATGAAATTATTATGTCTCTAAATTGTAGTTAAGATAGTCTATTCTGAACTATCATAAAACTGAAACTTTCTAACTTTCTATTAGCTTTTTGGGAATTGTGGTGCTATAAAATTTTCGCAGGAAATGATTAATAATATTGTAAAAATTCCAAGCTGTTTAAATTTGGTAATTGTCGAGTATTAGGAGGGACTGTTTGCTTGGTTTCACAAAGTACTCATTTAAAGGAAGCTTTCAGTTCAAACGAGATTAAGGGAACTTTGTTTTTCAAAAGAAAAACTAAGTTCTCTTCATCTCATTTTTGTACGAGTGTGATTGTAACACACACTGAGTACGCCCGTGTGTCTGCCGTCCTTCGTTGGAGTTTTCATTCATGTACGTAAAGTAACTGATTTCTGAACTGCTTCCTTTTTTACGTTAATTTCCAATGGACGTATGGTTTCGTTATTTCATTATCAGTGAAAAGAAGTCGAAACTGATTCTTTTTGTCGCCGTCGGGCACAGTGAAAACAAAAAAGAGTAAGGGGGAGAGCAAAATTCCAGTTATCATGTTTTATATAAACCCTGTGTTAATTTACGCTTTCCAACCGTAGGTTCAAGAAGCGTATATGCTCCAGCTTTGTCCGTCTGTCCGTACGATAACTCGCGTAAAAATGGTTCGATTTCGATGAAATTTTAGTATATGATAGGAAATCACTGGTTACGAAACCCTATTGAAAATGGGCGAAATGGGGTCAAAGGTCAGGACATAGGAGCGGGATCAATTCCCTTATGAGTCATAACTTGCGTAAATATGGCTCGATTTCGATGAAATTTTAGTATGTCGTAGAGGACCACTGGGGACGAACCCTATTGAAAATGGGTGAAGTGGGGTCAAAGGTCAGGACATAGGATCCATTCCATTGCCCTTATGCGCTATAGCTTATGTGAAAATGCTTCGATTGAGACAAAACTTTTCATGTTGTTCCGGAAGTATACTTAACCGGTTCTGTTGAATATCATCGAAATGGGGTCAAAGGTCGGGTCACAGGACCGAGATCTATTCTACAGCCATTATTCTCATAACTTGAGTAATGATTTCTGGTATGTTGCAAAGCGTATCATAATCAATGCATTGCATGATTTTACTAACTTGTTATGTTTTGGCTGAAATCCGGCATGCATTTACTCTAATGTATGAGAATATGTCAGGTGGAGACCACTAACATTTTTTTATTAAATTAAAAAATAAGGGCTTGGGCTTTATTTGAAGGATTTCATTCAGACGTAGTCTGTGTCGATTTGAAAAAAACATAAAGTTCATTTCTTCGGGAAACGTGCAATCTATCGCACTGAAACAGTTGTGATTTTTCACCTATTGCTTGCTCTAGTTTAGGTATTTAACGATGTAACATTCCTGGAGCAAGTGAAAGTGTTTTAAAGACCTTGCAAAGGAACGCCAGGTAGGAGCGGCACCGCCAAAAATGTAGACAGTGCGTCAAAGAATTTTTAAGACTGGGTCTGTAAAATGAAATAGAAATAAGAAATTATAATTTGTTTTGGTTTGTTATTCAAAATAAGTCCCTCCGGCTTCAATACACTTTTTACAGCGATTTAATAATGATTCAAATGCCTGTTCCAGTTCACTTTGCGGAATATCATCAAAATAACACCCTTTTAACGTCATTTTAAGTTTTGGGAAGAAAGAAAAGTCGCAGGGTGCTAAATCAGGCGAATACGGTGGATGATTCAACACACAGACGTTATTTTTCTCCAAAAATCTACGAACAAGAAGTGAGGTGTGACTGGGTGCATTATCGTGCAACAAACACCAACTGTTTTCATCTCGATATTCTGGACAAATGCAACGAATTTTGCCCATCAAACGCCTCAAAACATTTAAAACTCACCAGTAATTTTTTGTCCACTTGGAACAAATTCTTTGTGGATAATACCCTTAACTACAGAAGAATGTAATCAGTATTGTTTTGATTTTCGATAGAACTTTTCTTGTTTTTTTTTTGGCTTGTGGAGAGTTTTTTGACTTCCATTCCGCACTTTGGCGCATTGTTTTAGGATCATACTGAAAACACCATGTTTCATCACCAGTAACAATCGATTTTAAGAAGTTTGGATCATTTTCAGCGGCTGAAGTGATGTCTGTGCAATGTGCTCTTCTCCTTGATTTTTGTTCATTGGTTAACGTGTGTGGAACAAATTTAGCACAGACTTTTGTTTTGCCCAAATCTTCATGCAGGATGGTTCGAATCGTTTCTTTGTTGATGTTTAAAGACTCTTCCATCATTCTTAGTGACGCACATCGATTGTTTGTCACGAAATCACGCACTTTTTCAATAATCTCAGGTGTCCTAGATGAACTTGGTCTTCCGGTATGCTTATCATCTTCTAGCGTATCTCTTCCGTCCAAAAAACGTTTGTGCCACAGGAAAACATTTGATCTACTTAAACAAAACTCACCGTAAACTTGTTTCATCAGTTGGTACGTTTCCGAGGCACTTTTACTAAGTTTTGCGTTAATTTTAATAACAGCCCTTTGTTCCATCTTAATAATTCAACGTGAAAAAAACTTTACTTCTTAAATGAACGCCCGTTTCGTTTGAGTTACTTTAACATCTGCGCAGTACTTTTGGCATAAAGCAAGTAGATGGTCACGGTTTATAACGCATTCGTGATTACACTGGGGGCGTCACCGTAAGCTGAAATCTAGCGCCAGTCTTAAAAATTCTTTGACGCACTGTGTATAATGTCTAAACAAAACCTTCCATAATGTCTTCTCCCCATCCCCCTTTTTATACCCGATAAACCGCCCCCTCCGCTAGAGTAAACTTCTGGATACCCCCTGGTTTAATAATCTAGGAAATTCAATAATCTAGGAAAATTTCCCACGCGGAATAATCCAAAATCTTGCGCGTAGTGAAATGAAGACTATGAAAGCCCCTTTCGGAAGCTTTCTTTGTACTTCTAAAGCCTCGAAAGATACATCATCTTACAAACTCAGCCTCACCAGTCCGGAAGCCCGTGAAATTGGGCCACTAGATCTGGATTACGTGTGACAAAATTTTTGATTGTCGTCTGAACGCCCCGTTGAGCAGGTGATCGCTGCATCATTTAGCTGAGTAACTACACTACATTTTTCATTCCAAGGTCTTCGCAATTTAAGAAATTTGGTAGTCCTGTCACGTACAGCTGCATCCTCTTCCTTAAGAAAACGTAACCCTGGAGAAAGGACATTACAGGAAACAGAAAACACAAGCAGCTTATTCACAAGTGAATGTGAATACGAAGAAAATCCAGTTTCATTAGAAAAAAAAGGTAGTTTCTTCAATTCAAATACACTGGTTTCCATAAATTAAGGAACAAATTGAAAAAATTGTTTTAACTCAAACAATATACAACCAATTTGAATGCAATTTGGTGAAAATCTAATGTGTCATATGTTACAGAAAATCGCCGCAACATTTTATACAAACTATTTGCATTTTGTATTTTCTGTAAAGAAAACATGAATCAGTATCCCAAAAATTAAATTAACAAGTGTCTCAATATGGAATGGGGTCACCCTCCCCCGAACAGCAATACAGAGCAGATAGTTATGTTCCATGCTGATAATAATGGTGTCTACGAGATCCGAACGTAGCAATGCCCATTTTTGTAGCAAACCAGTTTGAAGCCCCTGCAGGGTCGGTGAGGGGGGGGGGGTTGAGGGCAGCAACACGCAAGCCTAGAGCATCCCACGCATGCTCGATTGGATTACGGTCAGGAGAACGTGCTGGCAACTCCATACGGACAATAGTCTCTTCAAGGAATTGCTGTTCCAGTCGCGCTGTGTGTGGGCGAGCATTGTAGTATGAATGCGTCGCCAATTGCGCCTGCATGTGGCCGAACAAAGGGGTCCAGGATATCATCACTATACCACCAAGCGTTTAAGTTGCTACATGGCAGCACGCATAGCTCCGTACACCCCCTAAAAAGATGCCTCCCCATACAAGCACACTACCTCCACCATATGTGTCCCTTTCATGGATATGAGAGGGACGATATTGGGTCCTGGCTCTATAGATGAAAATTCACCGAGTATCACTCTGTAAAGCATACCTGGATGCGTCCTTGAACACTACAGATTTCCATTGATTTGGACTCCAGTTCCCACTCGTGCGCGCCCAGTTCAAACGTTCCATCCTATGGCGGGAAGTTTGGGGCACGCACGTTACGTGACATCTAGCATAGATTCGATATTCCTGTCTCCTTGCTAGTTTTTCACTATTTCATATACATAAAGTTCGAATCGGAGTCAAATCAATGGAAATCTACTGTTCACGGAAGAGTCCAGGTATGCTTTACAGAGTGATTCTCGGTTAATTTTAATATACACTGTCGTGCAAAAATTAAGGAGGAGACGGTTTTTCGAATGTAACGTCGTGCAGAAATGCTCCACATCGACTCAAATCATACCATAAGATGATCCCCAAGATGTAAGAATATTGGACAAGTGAGGAAAACCGTCCAAACAAGGAATCCAAAGGATACAAAGGCACTTTATTGAAAAGGTAGCTTCGAGCAAAACTGGTCAGAAGACAGAAACGTCCATGTGACAGGCGGCTCCCAAGAAAAATCCAGTCTTTAGTAGGGGATATGATACCCCCTGACTGCGTTGCAGGATTTACAACGTCTGTCCATGCTGAGGAAGAGGTTATCAAGGAGCTGTTGAGGCATCAGGGCGCATTCCTCTTGTATCGCCAATCGCAGCTACGGAATCGTTGCTGGCGGCTGGTGACGTGCTGCCAATCGTCTCCCGAGAAGGTCCCACACGTGTTCGATTGGATTTAGGTCCGGGGACCTTGCGGGCGAATCCATGCGTTGAATATCTCCACTCTCCAACAGCTCTGAGACAGCCACTGTACGATGAGGTGTAGCGTTGTCGTCCATGAAAAGGAACTCAGGACCCACAGCACTTCTAAACAGACGCACGTGAGGCAGGAGAACCTCTTTGAAAGATGTGGAGGTCAGTACGGCTGCCAAACATGATACCGCCCCAAACGGGAACTCCGTTACCTCCAAACCGGTCCCTTTCGATGATGTTGGAGGTGTGATTGCGTGTTACCTGCTCTCTCCAGATGTGTATACGTCCAGAATCACGCGTTAGACTAAATCGGCTCTCATCCGTAAAGAGAACTCGACCCCATTGCTGATGTGTCCAGTTCTTGTGTTCCTGGCACCACAGAAACCACCGTCTCCGATGAGCAGGCGTTAATGGCACACACCGTACTGGTCGTCGTGAAAATAGACCACCTTTGTGCAGCCTCCTGGCCACGGAAAAACGCGATAACGGACATCCAGTTGTCTGTAGCATGTGCCTTGCGATTTCTCCCGCTGTCTGCAGTCTGTCTCTTCTCGCCTGTAGAATAGTATACCGGTCGTCTGCCGCCGTGGTTGCTCGTGGACGACCACTGCTATACTCTCGGATAGCTGTTGCTGTCGTTTAAAATGCTCTCCAAGCTCGTGAAACGATGCTGTGAGAGATCCCGAACTCCCCGCCACACTAGTCACATTTCGACCTTCTTCCAACTTCCCAATAACGCGACCTGGAGTGGAGTAAAGTCATCCAGATGTAGTATACTGGATTGCCTGTTGGCCATATCACACGGTGGCAGCAACTCGACGTCGTTCAAACCGATGTACACCGTGCAATAGCTTTCACCGAATTGCTGAGCGTACACCGCCCGTGTGCTTTATACCCTTCCGACACTCCGCCCCCGCGTCATGCTGCATATATGCACATGCCCTATCGTACCGGACCCTAGTCGATCTCCTGAGTGGTTTTCGGTCCGTTCTGCTTGCTCGTTCCACTGTTATGCTAATTTCTCTTCTCCGTCCTTAATTTTTGCACACCAGTGTGCATGTGTATGGAGATAGATATATTATATATATATAGCTACATAAAAAAGGTGACATTGAGGATCTCAGGAACTACAGACCTATTAGCCTCCTATCAGTGGTTTATAAAATCTTCACTAAAGTTCTTTCACACCGCTTGAAGGTGACACTGGACATGGCTCAACCGAGAGAACAAGCTGGATTCAGGAGTGGCTACAGCACAATAGATAATATCCACGTACTGAGAGAACTAATTGAAAGAGCGAGGGAATATGAACTTCCATTGTGCATGGCTTTTATCGATTATGAAAAAGCCTTTGATTCGGTGAAACCATCAGCAGTTGCAATGGCTCTGAAATCCTGCGGTATTGAAGATGCATACATTAATATTATTAATAACAAAAATGCAAGTGCAAAGATTCGGCTGTTTGAAAATACAACACACATAAAAATTGGAAAAGGAGTGAGACAAGGTGACACCATATCTCCGAAGCTCTTTAATGCCACATTGGAAAATGTCTTTCAATCACTGAACTGGGAAAACAAAGGGATAAAGATTAATGGAGATTATCTAACCCACCTTCGTTTTGCTGATGACAGTCATTTTTGCAACTACCCCATCAGAGCTACAGAGTATGATCCAAGAACTTGCTTACAAGAGTAAAGAAGTGGGATTAAAAGTGAACTTTCAGAAGACAAAAGTGATGTACAATGCTTTTACAAGAAATGAAGATTTATCGATTGATGGAGAAAAGCTGGAGATAACAGACACGTACGTTTATCTTGGACAGCAGATATCAAGTGAGGGTCACATTGATGAAGAAATTAATCGGCGTACAAAACTTTCCTGGAGAGCTTTTGGAAGAAACAGCATAATTTTCAAGAGCAATATGCCATTATGTCTTAAAAGAAAAGTGTTTGATCAATGCATCCTTCCAGTGCTTACGTATGGTGCAGAGACGTGGACCTTAGCTAGAAGAGACATACAAAGGCTGCAGACAACTCAAAGCAGCATGGAGAGGTGCATGCTTGGTGTAACCAGGAGAGATAAGAAGAGGAACGCGTGGATCCGAAAAATGACAAGAGTGGAAGACATCATGATCAGAGTTAAATCCCTGAAATGGCAATGGGCTGGACATACTGATAGAAGGACAGACCATCGATGGACAGCCGAAATTTTAGATTGGATTCCAAGGGACAGGAAAAGACCCAGAAGAAGACCACATGGAAGATGGGTGGATGAAATTCGAAAGTATGCGGGAGTGACATGGAGGAGACTGGCACAAGACAGACCGTTGTGGAGGAAACTTGGTGAGACCTTCGTCCAGCAGTGGATTGATAATGGTTGACGATGATGATGATGATATATAGCGTTATACAAGGCAGCACAAAAAAGTACCACTGAAGACGTAAGGAAATTCAACTGAACTAGTGAAGGAAGCAATCGAAAACAACCAAAGCCTAAAGAGCAAAGGGGCATCGCAGTACGGGAAGAAAACAGATTATGGCTCTGGGAAAAGAAGACGGTTCTGTAACAAAAAATAGAGGCGAAATTTTGACAAGATTGAAAGATTCCTACTCAAAACTATATGAAAGGGATGATACATGCACTCCAGACATTGCGAAAGGTATCAGTGCCAGAGTTCTTCCAGTCATCCCAGCAGAAGTTGCACATGCAATCAAAAACATGAAGCGGGGAAAAGCTCTAGAAGAAGATGGAATTACTGTAGACATCATACTAGAAGCAAGTGGAGAAATTGAAACAGTGCTCGCCCAAGTTTTCACTCGGTGCCTTAATGAAAGAAAGATTCCTGAAAATTGGGACAATGCTACAATGATCCTGCTACATTAAAAAGGTGACATTGAGGATCTCAGGAACTACAGACCTATCAGCCTCCTATCAGTGGTTTATAAAATCTTCACTATAGTTCTTTCGCACCGTTTGAAGGTGACACTCGACATGGCTCAACCGAGAGAGCAATATAGATCATATCCACGTACTGAGAGAACTAATTGAAAAAGCGAAGGAATATGAACTTCCGTTATGTACGGCTTTTGTAGATTATGAGAAGGCCTTTGATTTGGTGAAGCCATCAGCAGTTACAATGGCTTTGAAATCCTGCGGTACTAAAGATGCATACATTAATATTATTAATAACATCTATGAAAATGCAAAGTTTCAGCTATTTGAGAACACAGCACCCATAAAAATTGGAAAGGGAGTAAGACAAGGAGACACTATATCTCCCAAACTCTTTAATGCCACTTTGGAAAATGCATTTCAATCACTGAATTGGGAAAACAAAGGGATAAAGATTAATGGAGATTATCTAAATCACTTTCGTTTTGCTGATGACGTAGTCATTTTTGCGCACTACCCCATCAGAGCTGCAGACTATGATCCAGGAACTTGCTGACAAAAGTAAAGAAGTGGGATTAAAAATGAAATTTCAGAAGACAAAAGTAATGTACAATGCTTTTACAAAAAATGAAGATTTATCGATTGATGGGGGAAAAGCTGGAGATAACCAATACCTACATTTATCTTGGACAGCAGATGTCAAGCGAGGGCCACATGGATGAAGAAATTAATGGGCGTATATAACTTGCCTGGAGAGCTTTTGGAAGAAACAGCATAATTTCCAAGAGCAATATGCCATTATGTCTTAAAAGAAAAGTGTTTGATCAATGCATCCTTTCAGTGCTTACGTATGGTGCAGAGACGTGGACCTCAACTAAAAGAGACATACAAAGGCTGCAGACAACTCAAATAAGCATGGAGAGGTGCATGTTTGGTGTAACCAGGAAAGATAAGAAGAGGAACTCGTGGATCCGAAAAATGACAAGAGTTGAAGACATCATGATCAGAGTAAAATCCTTGAAATGGCAATGGGATGGACATACTTCCAGAAGAACAGACCATCGATGGACAGCCGAAATTTTAGATTGGATTCTAAGGGACAGGAAAAGACCCAGAAGAAGACCCCATGGGAGATGGGTGGATGAAATTCGAAAGTACACGGGAGTAACATGAAGAAGACTGGCACATGACAGACCGTTGTGGAAGAAACTTGGGAAGACTTTTTTTTTTTTTTTGATTGGAGGTTTGACGACCACCGTGAGCAACTCAATGGGCTATAAGCTGTCGCCCGTCCCTAATTTAGGGTAACTGGTTACAGGGAAGGGAGAGAGCCAGTGCCGTAAGACAAACACAACATCCATGCCTCACCGGGATTCGAACCCGGACCCCGTTCGGACGAATGATCAGAGGCCATCGCTTAGACCACTGCGCCACCGGGGCGGCTGGGGAGGCCTTCGTCCAGCCGTGGATTGATAATGGTTGACAATGATGACGATATCATTGTCAACCATTATCAATTTGGTCTTCTGGGTATTCTCATGTCAATCGGTAGTCTGTCCTTCTGGCAGTATGTCCAGCCCATTGCCATTTCAAAGATTCTACTCTGATTATGATGTCTTCCACTCTTGTCATTCTTCTGATCCACGAATTCCTCTTATCTCTCCTGGTTACACCAAGCATGCACCTCTCCATGCTACTTTCAGTAGTCTGAAGCCTTTGTATGTCTCTTTTAGTTAAGGTCCACGTCTCTGCACCATACGTAAGCACTGGCAGGATGCATTGATCAAACACTTTCCTTTTAAGACATAATGGCATATTGCTCTTGAAAATTACACTGTTTCTTCCAAAAGCTCTCCAGGCAAGTTTTATAAGCCGATTAATTTCATGAATATGATTCTCACTTGCTATCTGCTGTCCAAGATAAATGTAGGTATCTTATCTCCAGCTTTTATCCATCAATCGATAAATTTTCATTTTGTGTAAAAGCATTGTACATTACTTTTGTCTTCTGAAAGTTCATTTTTAATCCCAGTTCTTTACTCTTGTCAGCAAGTTCCTGGATCATACTCTGCAGCTCTGATGGGGTAGTTACAAAAATGACTACGTCATCAGCAAAACGAAGATGACTTAGATAATCTCCATTAATCTTTATCCCTCTGTTTTCCCAGTTCAGTGATTGAAAGACATTTTCCAGTGTGGCATTAAAGAGCTTGGGAGATATGGTGTCACCTTGTCTCACTCCCTTTCCAATTTTTTATGTGCGCTCTATTCTTAAACAGACGAATCTTTGCACTTGCATTTTCATAGATGTTATTAATAATATTAATGTATGCATCTTCAATACCGCAAGATTTCAAAGCCATTGTAACTGCTGATGGTTTTGTTACCACGCCAAGCCCCGTTGGTGAACTTGAGGGCATAAATTTGGTTACTGAATTTCGATCGACTAGATGGCAACAATGACACTGGGTTTCCTAGTATGGGCGACCCAGTCTCATCGTTGGGACTTGAAAGCGTTGTGTTTCATACGAGCTCGTACGAGGTTTTCGCAAGAACTCATATGCCGCAAAGAAATTAAATTTAAAAGCTAACATTTCAGTGTTATGCTTGAATGGGGGTATCTGTGAAGAAAGAAAACTATTACTTTAAATTAAGCCTGAACACCGACACTTACTCATTTGCAGAGCAGCGAGAACAAAAACACGTTGTTTAAAGAAACAAATATAAAATTTATTTTGTGTATAATTCTTAATTTAGGTACAATTTAATGGTGGGACCAGATTAAGTTATAATAAGACATCTCTACAAAAAGTTATGGTTTAACCTGAGAATTATTGTAGAACTACAAACGTCCCTATCAATCCAACTAGTACGAGGTGAGCAAGAATATTTCATTTCTAAACTTTCAATGGATATTCAGCATGCAAGGGATTGAAATAATTGGATGATGTCTTACCCTAAATAAAACTTCTGCTGTGCTGCACCGATCCGCCGTTGAGGAAGGTGCTTGTCTTCTTCCGCACGTGGTCTTTGGCTGGTATCCTCCGTGGATAAAACACAGCCGGTAGCTCTTCCTCTAATTTACTGGGGTATCTAACATCCTGTCTCAGTGACGACCGACTTCTGGACCCACGTACAGCAAGGCATTTCTTTGCCAACCGGTGACGTCGAGCTGCGACTTCCAACAAAAAAATGACAACCCACTCCGACCGACGTCTATTTCTCGAAGTTTTTCATTTTGCTTTCGCTCACAGCCCTGCTGCTAGGCGTGTCCTTAACTAGTGAGGACGTTCCTTGCCCCTTCATTGGTTCCTTGTTCGCAAGTGGAATGCCGTCCAGTTGCTGCCGGCCAGTAGCTGCTTCGAGCAGATGTTATCCGTGCCTGCTGACCATGCCCGTAACTGTCACCCCGTTATTAAGTTCTATTATCGGAGCAGACAAAAAAAAAATCCTTTTTAAAACTTTAAGCCTGCTCGAAGGCACGTATGCCCGACTGAAACATGTTCTCAGACACCGAGCTTGGGTGACATTTATTGCCTAGCCTTACCTACTTACCAGATTTAAGATTATTTCTAGACTTCCGCCGTATAGCCACCACTGCGCCATTGTTAGTTAAGGAAGCATTATGTAATTCGCAGGGCTGTTGCTTCTCAAATGCCGGGAAAATAGAAGAAAATACCTTTCGCTTCGTTTGCGAAATTTTGCACGTAACCTGCGTTTGCGATCCCCTTCCCACGCGAAGGGAAAGCAAAGAGAGAAAAAAGCAAATAACCCAGTGAATCCCTATGCGGCCTGGTTTGGGATATTTCTTGCACCTAATTACGAATTATTCCAATTAAGCAATTACAATTAATTAACATAATAACCTACTCCAATTAAGCAATTAATTAACATAATTAAAACAATTGGGTATTTGAATCCCGAATTTGAGTATTTCTTTACCAAAAGCAATGTGCCCGAACTTAGAATTTTCGCGGCAACAGTTTCACTGAATCAAAGGCCTTTTCATAATCGATTAGTTCTCTCAGTACGTGGATATGATCTATAGTGCTGTAGCCACTCCTCAATCTAGCTTGTTCTCTCGGTTGAGCCATGTCCAGTGTCACCTTTCAGCGGTGTGAAAGAACTTTAATGAAGATTTTATAAATCACTGATAGAAGGCTGATAGGCCTTGTTCCTGAAATCCTCAATGTCGCCTTTTTTATGTAGCAGGATCATTGTAGCATTTTTCTAATCCTCAGGAATCTTCCCTTCATTAAGGCATCGAGTGAAAACTTGGGCGAGTACTGTTTCAATTTCTCCACTTGCTTCTTGTATGATGTCTACAGTAATTCCATCTTCTCCTGGAGCTTTTCCCCGCTTCATGTTCTTGATTGCATGTGCAACTTCTTCTGGGAGGATTGGTAGAACTCTGGTACCTTTCATGATGTCTGGAGGTAAATATATCATCCCTTTCATATAATTTGGAGTATAAATCTTTCACTCGTGTCAAAATTTCGCCTCTATTTCTTGTTACAGAACCATCTTTTCTCAGTGCCATAATGTTTTCTTCCCGTGCTGAGATGTTTCTTTGCTATCTTTAGGCTTTGGTTGTTTTAAATTGCTTTCCTCACTAGTTCACAGTTGAATTTCCTTACGTCTTCAGTGATACTTTTTTGTACTGTCTTGCATAGCTCTATGTATTCCACTTTGGAAGTCACATCTTCTTTAGTTGTCATCTCTCTTCTTTTTTGCATCAACATTTTGGTTTTTCCTGATAATTTGTTTACATGAAACTTGTTCTTAGAGCCAGTCAGTTTTGTTGCTGTTTTCATAAGTGCTTTGTGGTTACTTTTCTGTTAACTTCAGAGATGTCTACTTCTGCCGTCGTTAGACCTAAAATAGAGAATCTGTTCCTCAGTTCCAATTTGAAGGTACTTCGCGGCTTTTTTTTGAAAAAGGAGTTCATGATGAAAAACCCTTCTGCCTCAGCAAACTCTACCAGAGTATTTCCACGCTGGTTTCTGTTGCCGTGACCGAATTTACCTACTGAAGTTTCATTTTGTTGCCGTTGCCCTATTTTTGCATTGAAATCTATAATTATCTTCAAGTGCTGTTTGCCTTTATTATTTAGATGACGAATTTCCTCATAAAATTCTTCAATTTCTTCTTCAGGATGACTTGTGGTGGGTGCATAGCTGGAATAATTTGAGCCTGGTATCTTCTCGAGAGTTGGATAACAAGCCGTGCAGCTCTGTCAGAGGAACTTTCAACTTCTACGACTTTATCCTTCATTTTCTTGTTTATTATAAATCCAACACCACTAGTTCTGCCAGTATCTGTCCCTCGACAGTAGAAGAGATGTCCACTTTTCAGTTCAATCAGATCTTCTCCTTTTCTCCTTACCTCACTTACCCCGACGATGTCCCACTTGATCTTTTGTAGTTCCTCTTCCAATTCAAGAAGCCTTGAATCTGAAGATAGGGAGCGTCCGTTGTAAGTAGCCAAGGTCGGCATCAAATGGCAGCCTAGTCCGGTCCTCCTCAACACCCTCTGCCTTCGTGTCGCACTGGCCGCTGCCTTGGCCAGGTACATTCCAGCTGCCGGAGACTGAGGGCCAAGATTTAAGTTGTGGAGTCATTTTGGAGGGGTGTGGCCATAACTCACCACGCTGGCCAAGTGGGTTGGTGAGTGTGGGATAGCATTTCCTCTAATACCGATGATATAGTTATACTGCTATTGGCGGTCGTAAGGGCTCCCTTTAGTGGGAACAGGATGCACCACAAGAAGGCGGGGTTGACATTTGTCAAGGTGTATATATAGATACACACACACACTCACAGGGCGTTCAAAAAGTCTCTTCGCAGTGGGTATCGTATGTTATATAGAAATCATACAAATGTATTACCGGAACGTATAATTTACTCACTTACCAGAAAGTGTTGAAACCGTAGTTCTTCACATAACCTAACTGTTTTACACATGTTTAACACATCTGCGAGAGCCCAAAAACTCCCTCCGCAGTGATGTTAAGGCTGTTTCACTTAATTTTAATGGTGCAATAGTCCAAATTTTTAAATTAACTTGTATGTTTAATTTCAGTTTTTGCTGTTTTCTTGATAACATATCAATCTTCGGAATATGTAAAACATGTCACATTTTTTAAACTTTCAATTCATCAGAAGCTTGTGAAAATTGGTATTGCTGTGAAACATTCTGGTTTCTTAATGAGGCGAAACAACTTCGAGCATTTACTCTTCCTCTTTTTGTTTTCAACCACGTATCTGTTGGCCTCGATGACTTTTTGAATTTCCCTAAAATGAACTTCATCCGTATTAAAAAATAAGGCATTAATTCCGACAAGACATGCAATGGGAACGGAATGTTAGCGTGTCAAACGAAAACTTCTGAATGCTCAGTGCAAAAGATGCGATGTGAAAAGTAACTCTCAGCCTTACAATGTGACAGGCGGGGTCTGAGAGAGTGAATCACCAGAGAAGCAGGAGACAGGCCCGTATCTTGCTCCGGACAATTGCACTGAAAACAAACGTAAAGGAAGTATCTTTTTACGATATGTTATCCGTGAGTCTAGCATCTACGCCATGTTGTCAGTCGGTGGAAATCTTTAAAAAAGACCAATATTTTTGTATCACAAACCATTTTTCACTACGCTGGCATCAATAACAAGCAGAAAATTCCACAGTACGCATTTTTCTTTGAGATTTTTTTTTCTTTTCCAAAATAAATCGAAAATAAAACCGGGTCGAAATCCGGTCAAGAAATCCTTGACCAGACCCGTTTGACCAGCAAGAAACTGTCGACCAGTTGACCCGTTTCCATCTCTGGTCTTGATTATACTTGCGGGAACATGATTCTGTGGTTTGCAAGCGGTTCCACAGCCTTTCGACCACAGAACGACTTACGTTCAGCCATCTGGCTACGTTCGTCTGACTTTGGCCTGTTTAGAGTCTGCCTATAGCTCTGTAGAGTAATTTCATTGGTAAATTAAGTCTCAAAGCCATTACAACCCAATCTCTATCACGAAATCCTTTCTTCAATCTCTGCACGTGAATTGGCGACTCATTGAGAAACAACCAGTTTTATGCTGCTGTTAATTTTTTTTTTTTTAATTGGAGGTTTAACGACCACCGTGAGCAACTCAATGGGCTGTAAGCAGTCGCCCGTCCCTAATTTAGAGTCACCAGTTCCAGGGAAGGGAGAGAGTCAGTAGTTCTAGGGAAGGGAGAGAGTCAGTGCCGTAAGACAAACAACATCCATGCCTCACCGGGATTCGAACCCGGACCCCCTTTCGGACGAATGATCAGAGGCAATCGCTTAGACCACTGCGCCACCGGGGGGCGGCTTGTTAATTTTCATAAAGTTTTGTCAGCGCACTGATTTGCATACCACTCACTGATCCTGTAATAGTGCCTGTAACATATGAAAATTTCGTGCATATTTAATAACTAGTAGAAACCCGTCGAATTTTTTTTTTTTTTTTTTTTTTTTATGAAAAATAAACTCATATCAAACAAATGTAAACTTTATTTGATTGACAAAAAAATTTTACAAATTCATTCAAACACTTCAGTAAAGACAATATTTTGAGTCCATTTGAGATAGGTAATCGGGGTGCATCTTCGTCAGTGATCTTTACTGCAACAGAATAATTTGATCTTGCTCGAGATAGGGCAACGTAGAACATACCATGTGAGAAGACTGGTTCCGGCAGGTATATTCCGATTTTAGCAAGTGTCTGGTCTTTGACTCTTATTGTCATCGCAAAGAACAATATGATCGGAAATTGAATCAGTTTGCCGCCTCCCCGGTGGCACAGTGGTCTAAGCGATGGCCTCTGATCATTCGTCCGAACGGGGTCCGGGTTCGAATCCCGGTGAGGCATGGATGTTGTGTTTGTCTTACGGCACTGGCTCTCTCCCTTCCCTGGAACTAGTGACCCTAAATTAGGGACGGGCGACTGCTTATAGCCCATTGAGTTGCTCACGGTGGTCGCTAAACCTCCAATCCCCCCCAAAAAATCAGTTTGATCGTAAAAGGGAAAGTGCTGTCGCTTGGAGTCAGCGGAATGCGTGGCAAGGTGTGCAACGATCCCTAGTGTTCTCCGCACAATATTTCCATAGAAATTGTATTTTGGAAAAGCGACTTTACGATCATACGTGTGCCATCGACTAAACATTTCCTTGTGTCCAGGTTAGAGATTATTATTATTATTTTTTGACTGAATGTTTAACGACCACCGTGGGCAACTCAATGGATTATAAAGCAGTCTCCCTTCCCTAATTTAGGGTCACTGGTTCGAGGAAAGGGAGAGAACTAGTGCCGTAAGACAACATCCATGCCTCACCGGGATTCGAACCCGGACCCCTCTCGGACGAATGATCAGAGGCCAGCGCTTAGACCACTGCGCCACCAGGGCGGCCAGGTTCGTGATGAGCATCACGACTGCACCCTTTTTCAGTCGTAGAA
This sequence comes from Macrothele yani, assembly GCA_039090855.1. Taxonomy (NCBI): domain Eukaryota; kingdom Metazoa; phylum Arthropoda; class Arachnida; order Araneae; family Macrothelidae; genus Macrothele; species Macrothele yani. Next base: position 127,694,861 of record CM076996.1, read on the forward strand.
TGTGAAGCGGTTTTTGATACCTCAACCATATTTTTACACGTTCCGCCGTTCTCCCAAAATAAGACTCACAGTAAAAACCTTCTAGAATTAATATATAGATGGCGCAACTCAATATGTACATTCTAAATATTTTCACTAACAATGGTCAGCGGAATGTTTATTTACATCTTTACATACTGGGAAACGTCTTACCTACGTGAATAAACTCGATCGAATGAATATTAAATTGTATGTATACATCACAGAGTCCAACGCCATAACGCAAGCAGGGGTTCGAGAGTCTTCGCTGTTCTGATGCGAAGAACTTCGATACGATCTCCTGCTAGCGTTTCCATGACAATGTGAATCAGCATATGGAGGTGAATGGACCATTGCTTTGCGAAATGGTTCGCTCATAAAAGAGAAAACTTCGGACTATCTCAGTCCCTCCATACTTCCCCCTTTAACAGCGCGTGTTCCTCGAGAGTTGTTTCATCATCCGCACGCGATCGAATGGCAACTGCAAGCTTCTCCCACAGACTTTACATAGGAAATTTGCCACCCCACAACGACCGAACCGTTGCCCCAATCTCATTTTTTTCTTCGACTGGCACATCTACATGGTAAGACCTTTATTTTGATATTTCAACTATCAGCCGTTCTCGCAAAATAGGTCTTAGAGTAAAAACAAAATCTTATAGAAGTAATGTATAGATTAGCCAACTTATCACGATTTTTCATTTTGTTCCTTAATGTATGGAAACCACTGTAGTTAGAATTAAGTTCCAAAAAAAGTTCAGGAAATTTCATACAGAAGAACCAAGGATTTCTGAAACAAAAAGTAGTCGAGTACTTTCTGGTTGTGGTTCCTTTTCCGTGATATAGTAATATATTTTTTACGCTTTCCAACCGTAGGTTGAGCGTATATGCTCCAGCTTTGTCCGCCCGTCCGCACGATAACTGGTGTAAAAATGGTTCGATTTCGATGAAATTTTAGTATGTGGTAGGGGACCACCTGGGGACGACCCTATTGAAAATGGGACAAATGGGGTCAAAGGTCACGACGTAGGAGCGGGATCCATTCCATTGCACTTATACGTCATAACTTGCGTAAATATGGTTCGATTTCAATGAAATTTTACAATGTGGTAGGGGACCACCTGGAGACGAACCCTATTCAAAATGGGTGAATTGGGGTCAAAGGTCAGGACATAAGAGCGGGATGCATTCCATTGCTTTTATGCGCCATAACGTGCGTAAAAATGGTTCGATTTCGATGAAATTTCAGTATGTGGTAGGGGACCACCTGGGGACGAACCCTATTGAAAATGGAATGGGGTCAAAGGTCAGGGCATAGGATTACGATCCATTTCATCGCCCTTATCCCATATTAAGGTGGACGTCAAGTAATTTTGCTTCCTATACTTCCAATGGAAAAACTTTTGTACACATTTCCTTCACAATTAATGTGTTCCCAAGGATGAAAATTTGAACATCGATTAAAATAACTTCTTAAAATAACTTGGAATACTTAATATTTTCTAAAACATAACCATAATTATATTAAAAATCAATAACTTTTCCTTTGGTGGTGTTGAAACCAGAAAAAGAATGGCGCGACCTTTACTTTGATGACGTCAGTAGACAAACAAATGGTGGATTGCATAATTATGGTTGTTTTAGAAAATATTAGGTGTTCCAAGTTATAAAATGAAGCTATTTTAATCGATGTTCAAATTTTCATCCTTGGGAACGCATTAATTGGGAAGAAAAAAGATGGCGCGACCTGTATTTTCATGACGTCAGCAGTCAAACAAATGTGCGGATCCTATTAAAGTTTTATGACGTCACACTTTTGCTAGCAGATGGCCGCGATTCCCATCTGCCTCATTACGTCACGCGTTGTGTGCGTATGTTCGTCTGCACGATAACTCGCGTAAAAATCGTTCGATTTCGATGAAATTTTAGTATGTGGAAGGGAATCACCTGGGAAGGAACCCTGTTGAAAGTGAAGGAAATACGGACAGACAGACAAAGCTGGAGTATATACGCTTCTTCAACCTACGGTTGGAAAGCGTAAAAAAACTTTCGAAATGAAAAAAACGTTACTTGTACTTAGTATGCACGCCTTTTGCTTCGATTACAGCTTGTAATTGCTTGGGCATTGATTCTGCTATTTTTCTAGTTGTTTCTACACTTATTTCCAGCCATTCTTTGCTAAGTGCTAGCTTAAGTTCAGTTTAGTTGGAAAATTTCCTTTTCCTCACTTGCAAATGCCACAAATTCTAAATGGAGTTGAGGTCTGGCGATTATGGAGGCGTTTTCAGTTGATTTTTCACTTTACAGAGCAACCACGACCTTGTTCTTTTGGCTGCATGTTTCGGATCGTTGTCCTGTTGAAAATAGAATGAATCTGCAACTCTCAATCTCGATGCACATGGCTAATAGATTACCTTGCAATACATCAACATATTGTTTAGCATTCATATTACCTTCAATAAAGGCCACTTTGCCAACACCATTAAAAGCCACGCATCCTAAAATCATTACATGGCCACCGCCATGTTTAAGAGTTGGTCTTAATTTTTTTTGTTTCAAGAGAAGTGTTTGACTTTCCCGACACACATCCTTCCATCCGACTTGAAAATTTTAAACTTGCTTTCGTCGGAAAATATCACATTTGCCAAACCTCTGCTGGTTTGCTGACATAAGCTTTGGCAAACTCAAGTCTTTTCTGCCTATGTGTTTCACTGATATACGGGTTTTTCCTGGGTGTTCTGCCTCGAATCTGTGATTCGTGAAGAATATTACGAATGGTTTGAGAACTTACAGATGTTGATGCGACATCAGTAGCCAATACTCGAACACTTATGAAGGGTTTCTTTCGATACTTTCCTAATGATGTTCCTCCACTGCCTTGCATTTATCTTCTTCGGACGCACAGATCGCAGATTATTCTGTTCCACCACACTTTTTTAGCACGTCCTTTGCAAAACAAGTTATTAAAATCATGCAATGCATTGATTATGATACGCTTTTCAACATACCAGAACTCATTGCTAAAGTTATTAGGATAATGGCTGTGGAATAAATCTCGCTCCTGTGCCCTTACCTTCGACCCCATTTCAATGATATTAAACAGAACCGGCTCCGCATACCTCTGGAACAACATGATAAAGTTTTGTTGCAATCGAAGCATTTTTACGACGGAAGTTATGACGCATAAGGGCGATGGAATGGATCCCGCTTTTATGTCCTGACCTTTGACCCCATTTCATCCATTTTCAATAAGTTTCTTCCCCTACAACATACTAAAATTTAATCGAAATCAAACCATTTTACGCACGTTATGACACATAAGGGCAATGGAATGGATTCCGTTCCTATGCCCCGACCTTTGACCCCATTTCGCCCGATTTCAATAGGGTTCGTCACCAAGTTGTCCCCTATCACATACTGAAATTTCTTCGAAATCGAACCACTTTTACGGGAGTTATCGTGCGGACGGTTAGACAGACTGACAAAGCTGGATCATATACGGTTCGAAAGCGTAAACAAGTCACACAAAGGTTAATATGCCATGCAATAAGGATCACATGAGGCATTGTTTTCTTTATGAGTTCGACAAAGCCAACGATGCAGGTGAAACCAGCGGCAACATTTGTGAGATTTATGGCGAGGATGCTGTAAACGAAAGCACATGACGTCGTTGGTTTCGCAAATTCCGTGAAGGAGACAAGCTACAGAGATCAACCACATTCTGGACGTCCATCAGATTTCTCAATAGGATCTCAAACAAACCATATTAAATGACCAACATCTAATCGTTGGAGAATTATCAGAAAGGTTTTGTGGACACTGAACATCAGAAAGAAGGACGCATGCGCTTGTATTTATCACAAATTTCGACCAGTATACCAGGGACGTCGCTTGACTTCGAAATCAGGATGGGCGACTGTAGGAAGAATATTATTTTTGCTTAGGCAAATTTGATAGCGACTTTACTTACAAAACACTGAAATAAAGAATTTGTTTTCCTTCTTCTACAGGTTGCAAAGGTATTCGCAATATCCCTCTTCCCCTCCCGAATACATGCTCATCAACTTTGGAACTGTCTTGAAGTTTTTGCACTTTTTGGGATACAAAAGAATCTAAAGTTTGGAGTAATTTTATATGCTTTCCAACCGTAGGATGAAGAAGCGTATATGATCCAGCTTTGTTCGTCGGTCCGTCTGCACGGTAACTCGCGTAAAAGTGGTTCGATTTCGATGAAAATTTAGTATGTGGATCACTGGGGACGAACCCTATTGAAAATGAGCGAAATGGGGTCAAAGGTCAGGACATAGGAGCGGATCCATTCCATCCCCCTTATGTGTCATAACTTACGTAAACATTCTTCGATTGCAACAAACCTTTAGTATGTTGTTACGGAGGTATACTGAACCAATTCTGTTAAATATCATCGAAATGGGGTCAAAAGTCAGTGCACAGGGGAAAGATTTATTCCACAGCCATTATCCTCATAACTTGAGTAATGATTTCTGGTATGTTGGAAAGCGTATCATAATCAATACATTGCACGATTTTATTAACTTGTTCCTTATCCTTATGACGAAAACATTCTGGTAATAGAGATTCGGAGAAACGCTTGAGATTTGATTAACTTAAATTTCAATAGTCTGTCAAAGGAACTGATTTTTAAGTTCTGTAGCGAGATCGATATTGTGGATAGCATATCGCATGAATTTTGGTAACTGTGGAGCAGGATATTTCATCTCTTGTACCTCATTTTGTGCACCAGTTACTACACTGGAAGGCAATTGAATTAGAGATACCTGTCTAGTAACGTGTAGCACCACCTTTCGCCCTGATGACGGCGGCGATTCGTCTCGGCATGGACTCGACAAAACACCGGAAGCGTTGGGAAGCCATTCGGATCCACCCCTGAACAAGCTCCCACAGTTCACGAAGATTTGATGGAGGGGGTCACAGCCTCGAACATCTCTCTCGATGGCATACCAGATGTGCTCGATGGGATTGAGGTCAGGTGACCTAGCTGGCCAAGGAAGCGAGGTCACGTCGGTGGAGTGTTCATCCAACCATTCGGATACAATTCGGGAGCGATAACACGGTGCATTGTCTTGTTGCAGGATGAGGTCTCCAGTGGGATGTTGAAGACGCACAAACGGGAGCAAATGGTCGTCCAGGATATCCCGGTAACGTACACTTGTGAGGGACGATGTCACACGTACCAGGGGTCCCATTTCAGTCCACGTAAATAGTCCCCAGACGAGAATGCCACCCCCACCAGCTTGAAGAGTACCCTGCTGACAAGAAGGATCCACCGCTTCCTGTGGTTTGCGCCGTACTCTTATCCTGCCATCCGCATGTACCAACGTAAATCTCGATTCATCAGTCCAGGCAACATTTTCCCACATGTCTAGGGTCCAGTGGCGATGTTCCCGCGCCCATGCTAATCTTTGCACCCTGGGATGTGCGGTCAGCAGCGGTACCCTCGTGGGAAGATGGCTTCTGTACCCCATAGCGAGGAGATGGTTCTGGATGGTGTGGCTGCTTACACGTTTTTGTGCACCAGCGTTAAATTGCCGAGTGATATCTTGCACTGTGGCCCGTCTATCCGCTGTTACAATGTGAGCTAGCCAACGATGACCCCGCTCATCCACACGCTGTTGTCCGCGGCCGTTGGCCCTTGCAGGGATGGTTTCACCGGATTCGATGTACTCACGGTGCACCCGTGACACAGTGGCTCGTGAAAATCCCAGTGCCTGCACGACTTCAGAGATGGGGTGACCCATTAGTGGTTCTACGTCAATTCGTCGCGTGCGTCAATTCGTCGACTGCGTCAATTCGTCGACTGCGACGATTCGTCGACCGCGTCAATTCGTCGACCGCGTCAATTCGTCGACTACGTCAATTCGTCGACTACGTCAATTCGTCGCGTTTACAGATTTTGGTTACATACAAAACGAATTCAGGAAAACGTACGATTTCGAACGTCTAGCTCCCTGATCAAATTTATAAAGTTTGGACACGCAGACAGGATAGGAATATTACGTTTTTCTTTGGCACTAAAAATATTAGACGGTAAACGGTTTTTGGAACGGGTCAGGGGTCCGGTTGGTCAGAGCCCCCCATATACAAAATTTTCGTAAAATCTACAGTTTTAAATTCAGAACCACCAAATCTGGTATAATATCTCGTGGTATTCTAACTTAGACTGTAGACTGTTTTGGGAAGCGGTTGCAGAGAGGAGGGGGGGGTTACAGATTCCCCTACAGAATTGCCGTCAGATATAGTTTTCAATTTAGAACTACCAAATTTGGTATATTATCTCAGGGTACTCTAACTTAGACGGTTTTTGGAAAGGGTCAGGGGCCCGGTTGGTCAGTGCCCCTCACACTACAGTTTTCAATTCAGAACCACCAAATCAGGTATCCTATCTCATAGTACTCTAACTTAGACGGTTGTCGGTTTTTGGAACGGGTCAAGGCCCGGGGAGTCAGAGCCCCCCTCCCCCCATACATACAAAATTTTCGTAAAATCTAGTTTTCATTTCAGAACCATCAAATTTGGTATCATGAAACTAACTAAGACGCTAGACGGTTTTTGGAAGGGGTTGGAGCCCGCGGGGTCGGACCCCCCCCCCTCTCATAAAAAATTTCGTAAAATCTACAGTTTTCATCTTAGAACCACCAAATTTGGTATACTATCTTATGGTACTCTAACTTACTCGGCAGACCGTTTTTGGAACGGGTCAAGGCCCGGGGGGTTCAGAGCCCCCCACATACAAAATTTTCTTAAAAACTACAGTTTTCAATTCAGAACCACCTAATCTGGTATACTATCTCATGGTACTCTAACTTAGACGCTAGACGGTTTTTGGAAGGGGTTGGAGCCCGGGGGTCAGACCCCCGAATAAAAACTTTTTCCTAAAATCTACAGTTTTCAATTTAGAACCACCAAATTTGGTATACTATCTCATGGTACTCTAACTTAGACGCTAGACGGTTTTTGAAAGGGGTTGGAGCCCGGGGTCAGACCCCCCCCCGAAAAAAAACTTTTTTCGTCAAATCTACAGTTTTCAATTTAGAACCACCAAATTTGGTATACTATCTCATGGTACTCTAACTTAGACGCTAGACGGTTTTTGAAAGGGGTTGGAACCCGCGGGGTCGGCCCCCCTCATAAAAATTTCGTAAAATCTACAGTTTTCATCTTAGAAACCACCAAATTTGGTATACTATCTTATGGTGTTCACAAAGTATTTATTCAAGGAATGTACATGAGACGAGCAAGTGAAAAACGTCTCAAAAAAAAAAAACAACAGTGACACATGAATGCACTATTTACAGATGACAGTAGATACCTATTTACAATATATACATGACACGTAGATGTAAACAAATCTTGAGGAGATCGTACACACTAGGTTGAGCAGATATGGCAAGGGTTCAGGTAGAGCAGCACAGAGTAAAATGTTATAATATAGTCTTATGAGCACTAACTGTACTGTGCAGCGAAGGTGGAGTCCCAACAACCCCAAGGCCTCTGGGGACCATGGAGAGAAGAAGCTGGGTTCACTTGAAGATTCAACGGCACCGTTACGAAAACAAGATAAGTACATGTACATGAGACGAGCAAAAGTAGAATGACCGATAATTGTGACATAGAAATGGCATATGTACAGATGACTGTAGAAACAAAGAGACATTATAGTAGCATGACATTCAGATGGAAATAGATGTTCAGGAATCTCGTGGAGATAAGACATACCTTGATGAGCAGGTGTGACGAAGGTTCGGATAAAGAGTCACTGAGATAACTGTTAAATAGTCATACAAGCACCAACTGTAAGATGCAATGAAGTCGGTGTCCCAGCGAACCATGGGGCCGCTGGGGACCATGTAGAGAAGAAGCTGGGTTCATTTTGTCGAGCAACGGCGGTGTGGTACTCAAGGCGTAATCGAGAAAGGAGACATTCCCGAAAAAACTGAGCAACGCGGCACTTGCGTGAAGTACCGTAGGAGGCGCCTCCCGAGTACGACACTGTTGATGATAGACGTATATAACATGTTTCACTAGCACAAAAATGTAGGTGCAGACTACAGGGAGTCTGATTGGAGGCACAAGGTTGAGCAACAGCGTTCGGTAAGCACTGAAGGAAAGATCAGTTGTACAGGATCTTTGCGCAATCGAAAAGGCAAGATTCAGCATTGGTAGCAGTATAGTGCAATATTGATAGACATGACTAACATCTGCCTCCCCGGCGCAGAAAGGGCAGAGTGGGGAGGAAAGAAGGGTCATCCGGTGCAAGATTGAGGGTACAGGAAGACGGTTATGTAAGAAGAACCAGTGGGTGTTGATCTCTGGGGGTGTAGATAGAGGAGAGAGGGTGGCAGACCACACGGCAGAGAGAGCGGAAGACGGGATATCAGGGATAGGCGTAGGCGTAGAAGAGCGGGAGAGAGAGAGAAATCTGTAAAGAGCGGATGTGGAGAAGGAGAAAATCGGAAGATCTATGCCGTGAGCCGACAAGAAAAAGGGGAGGGGGAGAGACGCGGATAGAACGGGAACGAGACCGGCGGGGGAAGCAAGATCGGGAAAGAGAGAAATAAGGGATGAGAGTAAGGAGGTGTGAACCTGAAGAGCATGGGGTAGAGCACGAATAGCAGGAGGAAAGTCGGAGAAAGAGCGCCAGAGAAAATCAGGGGTGACAAGGTCTCGGACTGTGACTACTCCGGCGCGGAGCCAGGTGGGGAAAGCAAAACAGGGGAGGTGTGGAGGATGAATGACGGAGGAGAAAAATAGAGGTTCTGAGAGTAGTTCGGAGGTTGTAGCTGGTGGAGAGCGAGACAGAGGGAAAGAGCGAAGCAAGGTGATAGCCTCCCGATAGACAGGAGGTAAGTTGGAAAGGAGGGGGCAGTGATCCATTAATAGATAGGAAAGAAAAGTAAGGTGGGGATTACGCGGAGAGACAGTGACGTCCCGGGTTGTCTCCGCAGGCAGAACAGGTGAAGCAAGAAGGCGAAGAAATGCGGACACTCGGAATGCCTGATAGTATAACCGCACGTCAAGCAGTCCAATACCGCCATTCTGAGGAGACAAGCTGAGAAGTGAAGCGTTAACCCAATGATGACCAGCCCACACGATATTGGTTTGGCACTGGGTGATTGCAAGAAGACGATAGACAGGTTGTTTGGACGCAAGCCAAGAGAACGTGCACATGGATAACAAATATGTTCGAGTGATCTGGGCACGCTGGTACAGAGAAGTGCAGAACTGTGCTTGTCTCCAGTTGGTAGCCGTACGCAGCAGGCGGGGGTGCAGTGCATTCCACGTTATCGTCGAGGCTGTAGGAGGTTTGCCCAGGTGCACTCCTAGAAAACGCTGTGAGGATGTGGACCATTCGGCTCCCCATGGAGAGTCGGTTCGACTAGCCCACGACCCACACCACAAGCCAGTGCTTTTTGACTCGTTTAGCGTGGCACTAGAACAAGAGGCATACCGAGCGTAGAGGTGGCGAAGTTTGCAGAATTGTGCATCTTGTCGAACACAAAAAGTCACGTCATCAGCATAGGCAACGTAGGTGACAATATGATGGCGAGTGCTGGCGACCACTGGAGGCAGAGAAGCATAGAAGGATCTGTGAACGGAGCGGAGAAAAGGTTTGATCGCAAGAGCAAAGAGCTGTCCGGACAAGGGGCAGCCTTGCCGGACGCCGCGACGGAAAGGAATTGGCGCTGTGAGAAGGGTGGGCAACCTGACGTGGAAAGTGGCGTCCTGATAGAGGGAGAGGAGAACAGAAACAAAAGGAGGTGGAAACCCGAAACTATAAAGTGTAGACGAGAGGTAAGCGTGAGAAATATTATCAAAGGCGGATTGTTGATCGAGAGACAGCAGAGCAAGAGGTTCAGAGCGAGATCGAGCGAGATGGATTAGGTCACTGAGAAGTTGAATGTTATGCGAGATGGAGCGCCCTGGGACAGTGTAGGTCTGGTTAGAGGACAGGATGTGGGGGAGGATTGGATTAATACGGCGCGAGAGTAGTTTAGAATAAAGCTTGTAATCAAGATTCAGAAGTGAGATGGGACGCCAGTTCCCCAAGTCTAGGAGATCACCCTTCTTTGGGAAGAGGACTATATGGGCAATTGTGAAACTCCTCGGAAGGGTGGATAGGTGGAAAGCAGCGGAGAAAGCACTAAGCAGAAAAGGAAGGAGGGCTGGGAGGAAAGCTTTGTAGAAACAGAAAGGGAGTCCATCTGGGCCAGGTGCAGCCTTGGAGTTTAGAGAAGAAAACGTCTCGGAAATCTCTGTTAGCGTGGGAGGCCGGAGGAGAGAATCAGAAAAATAAGAGGGGACTTGAGGTAAAGCAGAGTGTAGACCAGATAAGGCAGTGCTGGAAGGAGGAGGAGTCTCACAAAACTTCGTTGTAAAATAGCTGCGGGCAACAGAGCAAAGAGTAACCGGGTCAGAGGATACCTTGCCAGTAGAGAGGCGGAGATGGCGAATTGAAGCAGAGGCATGACGCTTAGATTCAAGATTGGAAAGAAACTCATAAGTGCAGGCATCGGGCGCGAGATGCTGTAATCTCAGCTGCCGAATGACCTGTTGCGCGAGTGGGACTAGGAGAGAATTCAGTTCAGCCTTATACACAGCAAAAAGAGGGTCAGCCATATTTATAAGGGAAAGCATCGTACGGATGTGATCCAAACGCATCCTCTGTAGCGTCGTGATCGTAAAAGCCTGATTTCGCACATGAAGCAAGAGGCGATGTTTTACCTCCAGCCAGAAAGTCAGGGCACACGGCGCAGACTGCAGTTGCGTGCGCCATTCGGAGAGGAAATGGCGGACTGAAGAGCAAAAACCGGCGTCATCCAAAAGAGCGGCATCAAATGTCCACGGCCGGGTTGTCCTGTGCTGTGCATGAGTGTGGAACACTGTGAGAGTGATGGCGCAATGGTCGGACGACGCAGTGGGCTGACAACAGGATGCAGAGATCGCTGGAAGAAGTATGGGCGTGGTATAAAATCTGTCAAGTCTGGCCGTGGCCGGGTTTATTGCACCAGATGCACGCCAGGTATGGGAGGGTGTAGTCGGATATAAGTGTCGATGGACATCTATCAGTGAGAAATCAAAAACGAGGGACTGTAGCTGCTGTACAAGGTCTGCACGATGTTCGCGTGAAGGAGGGGAACGATCAAGTTGTGGGTGTAGAGTACAATTAAAGTCGCCACCAACGAGAACTCGGTCGGTGGCAGGTATACCAGAGAGAGCACCGCGAAAGCACAGAAAAAGCTCCGACACATAAGTGGAGGTGTTTGGCACGTAGATGTTAAAGATATGAAACCTCTCCGTTTGAATAGTGAACGTGACTTGTTGTAAGAGATCACGACAGAGATTTTTTACAGAGAAGAGAGTCATCGTAGAGCGAAAAGTCGAGCGTACCCCGACGGCAATACCACCATATGATGAACAGCTGAATGCGTGGTGGAAAGCAAAATTCCATAATCGCCAGCGGGTAAACAAAGTGGTAGGATGACAGTTCGTCTCTTGTAAAAGTAGCACGTCCGCACTCAGTGGGGAAAGGTCCTCATAGGCTAAGGCGTTCGCAAGTGGTGTCGCAAAACCGCGACAATTAAGTGACGTGACCTTGAACTTTTAGGTCCGTCGGCGGATGTAAGATGTGTTGACTTGCAGTAGCGAGAACATGTAGGCGCTGGATAAAACCCAGACCCCACGGAATGTCATCGACGTTCCGCCGAAGAGTGTGCAAAAGAGAATCAAGTTGACTGAGAACCCGAGGTAGGGCAGCTTCATACTTTAGTAAAAAAGCACGGGCAGTGGCCGTGCTGGTGGGACTCACTAAATATTCAAGAAGATCTACGTAAGGCAGCGGCTCAGCGGGGAAAGCATTCTCTTGAAGGAGATTAGTGAAGTCCTCTAACGAGGGAGAAACATCCTCCGTCTCTGGTTCAGTCCAGGCTTGTACTTGAGAAGACGAAATGCCACGTCGAGAGAATATTGCGCGAGTAACCGGGCGATTAGACCGCCTAGTGAACAAGTGCTGGGATGAGGACGTTTTAGACTTCTTCAACTTCTTCCGTGAGGAGACACTGCGTTTGCCAAAAATCGTGGAGGAACCAGCTGGTATAGAAGTTTCTGTGCTGGAAAGGGTTTCGGCTGCTGGATCTGCAGCGCCAACGGTAAACACCGACGACATATCAGCAGGTAAATCTGTAGGAGCAGAAAGTATACGCTGCGGGGGTGCCGTAGGAAGCGTGGGAAAATTCCGATCTGTAACTGAAAGTGAGTCTGCCAAAGACGTTTGTCGACCAACGTCTGCAGGCCGACGTCGGGAAGATTTGGGTCCTGCAACCTTCCACTCGTGTGGAGACGTTGACACAGCAGTAACAGGAGGGACAGAAGGTGCCACAGCACTTGGCACGGTTACGGAAACAGCACGAGTGCAATTGGCTCGCACATGACTCTCACTTTGACAAAGGGTGCAATGCTGAGAAGTGATGATCTCGATACGACGTCGCTGTTGCCCACAGCGCACGTGAAGGACAGTTGGACAGGCCTGAAGATGAGTATCAGACGGAAAGAGCACACGAGCGGTGCGACGGAAGCCACGAATGGCTTTGTCTTCTGGGTCTCTGGGTGCCGCCGAGAGGGTTGTTATGGGACCGACTACTCGGCCGAACTTACTGAGTAACGTGCAAAGAATTGTATCAGATACCTCTGGCGGGACAGGGTAGAAAGTCACCTGCACGGGGCGGTGCGCGACTGGTTGTGGTAGTAGATGTACATCATTAATGGTCAGTCCTGCTGTCAAGACAAGGTCAGCATGTTCCTTTTTCTTGAAGTAAACCAGCACTGATCGTGGTTTTCGGGCAACATAATCTATTGCATCCGCCGGTAAAATGGATTTAAGAGCTCGGCTATAGAGCTGAAGCTTTGTATCCGGCAGCGCATCAAAACATACGCCGAGGTCCATCGTTGATTGCAGTTGACGGCCGGCTGGTGAGTCTTCGGGAATATCTATCGTTGCTGTGGATCCCACGACATGAAGATACGAATCGGGAAGGAGAGTATCAGACGATAGGAGTGACGTAGAGCCACTAGACATGGCAGTCACATATGATGGAGGAACAGTACTTTTACTAGATGTAGAGGGCGAAACTCCAGCTGTTATAGGGGAATCTGGCAGTTGAGATGAAGTAGTGGCCGTAGAAGCGACGTCACCCGACACCTCCATAGCATCCGCGACAGGGACAGAGAGTAGACCTGTAACGGTAGTACCCTCAGTGGGAAGGCAGGCCGTAGGCGCAGGCAAGGCAGAGGAACTCATGACGTCAGTAAGGCAGTTAGAGATCTCTGCGACCAACGAAGCTGTGTCAGCAGCTGGGTTGGAAGAAGAGGAGGAAGATGGCTTCTCTTCCAAGATAAGGGCGTGAGCTTCACCCTTATCTAATGCCGCCATGTCAACGGCGAGGCTTACCGAAGAACAAGACCAACTCGTTCGAAAAATATAACTAACGATAAAGAATAAAGTAATTCACTCACCACCTCGTGAGACAAACGAAACGAAAGCACTGATCTTCAACTGGAAGATGCACGCGAAAAGAAAAAGTACACCACTCGATAAACTACTCGAAAGCACGTAAAAGACAGAGCTCAAAAAACACACATCACATCACAATCTTATGGTACTCTAACTTAGACTGCAGACCGTTTTTGGAACGGGTCAAGGCCCGGGGGTCAGAGCCCCCACATACAAAATTTTCTTAAAAACTACAGTTTTCAATTCAGAACCACCTAATCTGGTATACTATCTCATGGTACTCTAACTTAGACGCTAGACGGTTTTTGGAAGGGGTTGGAGCCGGGGGGGGTCAGACTCCCCCGAATAAAAACTTTTTCGTAAAATCTACAGTTTTCAATTTAGAACCACCAAATTTGGTATACTATCTCATGGTACTCTAACTTAGACGCTAGACGGTTTTTGGAAGGGGTTGGAGCCCGGGGGTCAGACACCCCCGAATAAATTTGTTTTGTAAAATCTACAGTTTTCAATTTAGAACCACCAACTTTGGTATACTATCTCATGGTACTCTAACTTAGACAGTAGACCGTTTTTGGAACGGATCAAGGCCCGGGGGTCAGAGCCCCCACATACAAAATTTTCTTAAAAACTGCAGTTTTCAATTCAGAACCACCAAATCTGGCATACTATCGCATGGTACTCTAACTTAGACGCTCGACGATTTTTTGAAGGGGTTGCAGCCCGGGGTAAGGGCCCCCCTCATAAAAATTCGCAAAATCTACAGTTTTCAATTTAGAACCACCAAGTTTGGTATACTATCTCATGGTACTCTAACTTAGACGCTAGACTGTTTTTGGAAGGGTTGGAGCCCGCGGGGTCGGAGCCCCCGCCCCTCATAAAAAATTTCGTAAAATCGACAGTTTTCATCTTAGAACCACCAAATTTGGTATACTATCTTATGGTACTCTAACTTAGACAGCAGACCGTTTTTGGAACGGGTCAAGGCCCGGGGGTGAGAGCCCCCTCCACATACAAAATTTTCTTAAAAACTACAGTTTTCAATTCAGAACCACCTAATCTGGTATCTCTTTTGATGTCTTTTGTTTGGCGCTCTTTGGCCAACCATGGCCCTTGCGCCAATAAAATCAATGAACCAACCAACCAACCAACCTAATCTGGTATACTATCTCATGGTACTCTAACTTAGACGCTAGACGGTTTTTGGAAGGGGTTGAAGCCCGGGGGTCAGACCCCCCGAATAAACAGTTTTTCGTAAAATCTACAGTTTTCAATTTAGAACCACCAAATTTGGCATACTATCTCATGGTACTCTAACTTAGACGCTAGACGGTTTTTGGAAGGGGCTGGAACCCCGGGGTGAGAGCCCCTCCCCCTCCTCATAAAAATTTCGTAAAATCTACAGTTTTCAATTTAGGACAACCAGATTTGGTATACTACTTATGGTTATCTAACTTAGACGGTAGACGGTTTTTGGAAGGGGTTGGGGCCCGGGTCAAGGTAGCCCCATGCAAAATTTTTGTAAAAAGTTCCGTTTTTTACTCTTAAGAATACCCTATTTACGTTCTAAGGCGCTCTTTGGCCCTTTGAGGGCCTTGCACCATAAACCATCAACCAACCAACTAACCAACCTACGGTCTAAGTTAGGGACTGTAGATAACAATAAAGTGCAAAAATATGCGTTTAATGGTGTATTAAAAACACAAATCTATATAGTTTAGCTTTCACTACCAACGTACGGCTTATCAGAAAGAAATATAATGTAATGTAAACAGAGAGTTCCAGATATTCAAAATTCAAAACGGTAAGAAAAAGATGATCAATGCCAATGTGAAGTCGTATGCATGCGACATCACATAGGTACATTGCATTTCTGTGTCGCGGGATTCACAGAAGCACACGCCAGATGTACGGCAGTTCTATAGATGTCTCCTAGAAGGTAAGTATTCCCATTCCTTTGATGATCAATGCCAATGTGAAGTCGTATGCATGCGACATCACATAGGTACATTGCATTTCTGTGTCGCGGGATTCACAGAAGCACACGCCAGATGTACGGCAGTTCTATAGATGTCTCCTAGAAGGTAAGTATTTCCATTCCTTTTTCTTTCTTTTTTGTTTCGCAAAATTAAATTAACTAAATCAAAAATTTTAAAATAAGTTTACTATAAAATTGCAGGAATATCTTTTACATTCATTAACTTTCACCCGCTGAACTTGGTGATTCCACAAATAGTAATATTTACCTGGCAAATAACTGGTATCCCTGCTAGTACAAATTATATTAATGATTTATTTGCGTCCAGTTCAATCTAGTATGTCCATAAGAGCGTTTGGGGCCGTATGAAAAATACATTTCAACGTGTGCCGCTACGGCGGCGGAGTGATCTAGGCGCTGGCTTCTGACCACTTGTCGAGAAGGATCCTGGTTCAAATCCCGGTGAATCATGGACGTTGTGCTTGACTTCTGGCACTGGCTGTCATCCTTCCCTGGAACCAGTGGCCCAAAATTGGGAATGTCCGACTGCTTCGGTGGTCGTTAACCCCCCCCCCCAAAGATTGCGACGTGTCCATTGCTATTTGTTGTGGACCGTACAAAAAGTATGTTTTTGATATCAAGGTGTCCACTTCCATGTAGGCTGGCCATAAAATGTTAGGGGACCGTACAAAATTGCACTTTTGTTTTCACCTTGTCAGCGCTTCGGTATATGGTTGAAGTATACGTATATATAGTTGGGCCATTTCAGCACGTAGTTTGGTTTATATAGAAAATCAAGATAATGTTACATTTTTACTCAGCTACAACACATTAATCCCGAAGGCTATTTGTTGAAATCTTTAATCCGCCGTGCTCATATTCACAACGTTAACATAACATGTCAAGTTATTAATGTTGCAGTTTTACCCTGTCACAAAACTTTAGTTACAAGACCTTAGGCGTAAACTTTTTTAGGAATTTTTAGTCCGACGTATTCATAAGGTTTCGATAACATGCCAAGGTTATGGTACTGCGTTTTGACTGAGGCACAAAAATTAATAAACAGGCCTTAAGCCTTTTTATCAGTTTTCAATCAACCGTGCTCATATACATAAAATTTTCAGAGAAAGTCAAGTTTACTGTGTTGCGCATTTACTCGAGTACAAAACTATAAACAGCCATTAACTTTCACCCGCTGAACTTGGTGATTCCTCAATTCATCCATTAACAAGTCTTTTAAGTGATTGTATGCTATGGTCATATTGATAATGTTTGATGACAAGTCAGGTTAATGATGTTGCACTTATTAAAGACTTAAAAAGGTGTAGAGGCTAGTAATTATTATTTGAAGTCTAAATAAAAGTTCATTTTTAACATGACTCATCATGAAATCCTTGTGAATATGGCATTTATTTTATTTTGTACATTTTACAAAGCGTATGCATTTTTTTTTGGCATTTGTTTTAATTTTGTGTTGTACTTGTTACATAGCGTTTCGCATTTTTGTAATGCTTGTGACTTGTGATTGCATTTTGAATTTTTATTTGTTTCACATTTTGGATTGCATTTTGAATTTTTATATGTTTCACATTTTGGATTACTTTTTGACATTTTATGTTTTTGACATGCTATTTTGAAAATTTTGTCTTTTTTAATTTTGCGTTGGTTTTACATTCTTGCATCTTCGGCGGCATTACATTCTTAAAATTCAAATACAAGTTAGTAAAAGGTATAATTCAATTAGTGAGAAATACCAGCACATTTTAGTAAAGGGTAGAATTATATGAAATTCCTCTTAAAATGTCCAGCATGTTAACATTGTCTCTGTGCACCAAAGAAGTTCGAATTCCTTTTTATCTTGCCAGCGTTTCTCTTCTGGGTGGATTTGTTGGAATCTGTGCTATCACTCTTTCGATTTTAGCCATAGTTGTTCTCTGCTCTTTCGCAATTTCACTGATTATTTCGTACAGTCACAGTTTTTTCTCTCCCAGAATTGTATTCCAGCGTCTGTCTAATCTTTCAAGTTCGTTTTGTGTTCTGGGAAAGCCAAATAAATTGTTTTCACTAACTGACCAAATTGTTGGCGGGAACAGCGGAGGGCTTCTGCTTGGATTGTTTCTTC
The DNA here is from genome assembly GCA_039090855.1 of Macrothele yani. Lineage (NCBI taxonomy): Eukaryota > Metazoa > Arthropoda > Arachnida > Araneae > Macrothelidae > Macrothele > Macrothele yani. Next base: position 127,712,525 of record CM076996.1, read on the forward strand.
TGCTTCCACAAAATTTTCCAAGAACATAATTTTCCTCAAACCACTGAACTACAGAATCTGCATATTCTAGTAAAATTGATTTCACAAAATGAAATGCCCAAAACATTAAAAAAACTGCAACCACACGAAACAAAATACCCAAAACATGGTAAGAAATTCTGTTGAAAGCACAATGAAGGTATACGATAGGAGAAATATATGTTTTTAAAACTTAATACAAGTGTCAAAACTGAAATAAAAAGAAAGAAAAAAGAAATATTCCAAATTTCATTGTTACTTTAGATATTTTGACCTGTTGACATTTCGTAAATTGTACTTGCACTCGGTCAAAAAATATTACTTACAAGGACTCTTTATTAACTTTTAATCGCTGTGGTCGTATTTATAAGGTTTGCATAACAAATCAAGTTAATAATGTTGCGCTTTCACTTAGGCACCAAATGCTAATTATTGGCCGCTAGGCCTAGGCCTTTAAATAATTTTTGATAAGCGTAACACTCTTAAATTGATTTGTCATGCAAACCTCATATAATCACAGCATTATAAAAATTACTGTAAATGCATATGCCTAGGTCTCGGGCGTATCTATTAATGCTTTGTGCTCGAGTAACATTTAAACAGAATTCATTTTATTTTCTATGAAAACTACATAAATATCAGCTCGGAGGACTGAAAACTATCAAAAATCTCTAGGCCTAGGGTCTGCTTAATAGTTCCAACCTCAGAAAAGCGCATTGCAAAAATCTTGGACTTCTATGAAAACATTATGAAAATTAGCACGGCACACTGAAAATTGCTAAACAGGCCCAGTCCTAGGGTTTTCTAATTATTGTTTTGTACCTGACTAAAAGTGTAACATTATCTTTAGTTCTTACTAGCAGGGGTACCCGGTATTTCCCAGGTAAATATTACTATTTCTAAAATCACCAAGTTCAGCGGGTGAAAGTTAATGAATGAAAAAGCTATTTCCGTAAATTTCCAGGAAACTTATTTTAAATATTTTGATTTAGTTAATTTAATTATACGAAGCAAAAAAGAATTTACATTATTTACAGTACATTGTATTTCTGCCTGATAAGGCAACCGTTGGTGGTGAAAGCTAACGTTTATTAATTTGTGTTTTTAAAACATCATGAACCGGATATTTTTTCACTTTATTGTTATCTACGGCCTCTAACCTAGACCGTAGGTGGGGTAATGGAATGCTGTATTGGGATGCAGTTCTTAAGAGTAAAAATTGTAATTTTTACGAAAATTTTGAATGGGCCCCTTCACACCGGGCACCGACCCTTTCCGTCTGCGGTCTAAGTTACAATACAATGAGGTAGTGTACTAAATTTGGTCATTCTAAATTCGAAACTGTAGGTTTTACAAAAATTGGCATGGGGGGGGGGCTCTGAACCCCTGGCTCCAACCGTTTCCAAAAACCGCCTGCATTCTCAGTTAGAGCTCGTCTCATGTACATTCCTTGAATAAATACTTTGTGAACACCATGACATAGTATACCAAATTTGGTGGTTTTAAATTGAAAACTGTAGATTTTACGAAAAAATTTTATGGGGAGGGCTCTGACCCCGTTCCTGACCCGTTCCCAAAACCGTCTACCATCTAAGTTAGAGTACCATGAGATAGTATACCAAATTTGGTTGTTCCAAATTGAAAACTGTAGATTTTACGAAAATTTTGTATGGGGGGAACGATCTAACCCCCGGGTCCCGACTCGTTCCGAAAATGGTCTACGGTCTAAGTTAGAGTACCATGATATGGTATACCAAATTTGGTGGTTCTAAATCGAAAACTATAGATTTTACGAAAGTTCGTGTGTAGGTAATTTAGAACACCATTATATAGTATACCCAATTTGGTAGCTCTAAATTGAAAACTTTAGTTTTTACGAAAAAAATTTATGGGCGGGGGGACTCTGACCCCGTGCCCGACCCGTTCCAAAAACCGTCTACAGTCTACGTTAGAGTACCATGAGAGAGTATGCCAAATTTGATGGTTCTAAATTGAAAACTGTAGATTTTACGTGGCATTTTATGGGGGGGGGGGGGGCTCTTACTCCCGGGCTCCAACCCCTTCCAAAAACCGTCTAGCGTCTAATTTAGAGTTTCATGATACCAAATTTGATGGTTCTGAAATGAAAACTAGATTTTACGAAAATTTTGTATGTGGGGGCTCTGACCCCCCGGGCCTTGACCCGTTCCAAAAACGGTCTGCCGTCTAAGTTAGAGTACCATAAGATAGTATACCAAATTTGGTGGTTCTAAATTGAAAACTGTAAAAGTTTTTATTCGGGGGAGTCTGACCCCCCGGCTCCAACCCCTTCCAAAAACCGTCTAGCGTCTAAGTTAGAGTACCATGAGATAGTATACCAGATTAGGTGGTTCTGAATTGAAAACTGTAGTTTTTAAGAAAATTTTGTATGTGGGGGCTCTGACCCCCGGGCCTTGACCCGTTCCAAAAACGGTCTGCAGTCTAAGTTAGAGTACCATAAGATAGTATACCAAATTTGGTGGTTCTAAGATGAAAACTGTAGATTTTACGAAATTTTTATGAGGGGGCGACCCCGCGGGCTCCAACCCCTTTCAAAAACCGTCTAGCGTCTAAGTTAGAGTACCATGAGATAGTATACCAAATTTGGTGGTTCTAAATTGAAAACTGTAGATTTTAGGAAAAAGTTTTTATTCGGGGGGGTCTGACCCCCGGGCTCCAACCCCTTCCAAAAACCGTCTAGCGTCTAAGTTAGAGTACCATGAGATAGTATACCAGATTAGGTGGTTCTGAATTGAAAACTGTAGTTTTTAAGAAAATTTTGTATGTGGGGGGCTCTGACCCCCGGGCCTTGACCCGTTCCGAAAACGGTCTACCGACTAAGTTAGAGTACCATAAGATAGTATACCAAATTTGGTGGTTCTAAGATGAAAACTGTAGATTTTACGAATTTTTTTATGAGAGGGGGGGGGGTCCGACCCCGCGGGCTCCAACCCCTTCCAAAAACCGTCTAGCGTCTAAGTTAGAGTTTCATGATACCAAATTTGATGGTTCTGAAATGAAAACTAGATTTTACGAAAATTTTGTATGCATGGGGGAGGGGGGGGGGCTCTGACTCCCCGGGCCTTGACCCGTTCCAAAAACTGACAACCGTCTAAGTTAGAGTACCATGAGATAATATACCTGATTTGGTGGTTCTGAATTGAAAACTGTAGATCTTACGAATATTTTGTGTATGGGGAGCTCTGACCAACCGGGCCCCCTGACCCGTTCCAAAAACCGTCTACCGTCTAAGTTAGAGCGCTATGAGATAATATACCAAATTTGGTAGTTATAAATTGAAAACTATATTTTACGGCAATTCTGTAGGGAGGGGGGCTAACCTCCCCCCTCTCCAACCGCTTCCCAAAACCGTCTACAGTCTAAGTTAGAATTCCACGAGATAGTATACCAGATTTGGTGGTTTTGAATTCTAAACTGTAGATTTTATGAACATTTTGTATATGGGGGGCTCTGACCAACCGGGCCCTGCCCCGTTCCAAAAACCGTTTACCGTCTAATATTTTTAGTGCCAAAGAAAAACGTAATATTCCTATCCTGTCTGCGTGGCCAAACTTTATAAATTTGATCAGGGAGCTAGACGTTCGAAATCGTACGTTTTCCTGAATTCGTTTTGTATGTAACCAAAATCTGTAAACGCGACGAATTGACGTAGTCGACGAATTGAGGTAGTCGACGAATTTGTCCGCGACGAATTGACGCGCGACGAATCGTCGTGGTCGACGAATTGACGCGCGACGAATTGTCGTAGTCGACGAATTGACGCGCGACGAATTGACGCGCGACGAATTGACGCAGGCGACGAATTGACGTAGTCGACGAATTGACGCACGCGACGAATTGTCGTGACACCCCCATTAGTCGGGCCCCGACAATTTGCCCACGATCAAATGCGCTTAGATCCTTTGTCTAACCCATATTGCGTCCGACTCTTACTGATTCCCGTCGCATCACTCCTTATATTGTCGGATCGCTGCATACGTCATGTCGTTTCCGTTTACATGGCCGCCCACAGCGCCACATTTGGATAACGCCAGCTGTCTCTAATTCAATTGCTCTTCAGTGTATATGATGCGTTTCCATAAGAAACCGGGTATCCAAATTATTGTGATGGTGCTTGTACGATTTCTATGTATCTGTTTGTGAAATGATTAAGATAGAAGCTATTGCAGGTATTAACAATTTTATATTTAGCAGTTTTGTGAAATAATACCATAAAAACAGCACACTTCTCCATGTTTTAAAGATAACAAAGTTATTGTCAGTTAACAAAAAAGATCAAGTTCCAAGGCATTCTGTTGTTTGGAAATATCACGTTGAAAAAAATACTTTGTGAAAAGTCCCCCTACAGAAAAAATGAAATGATTACAAACGTATTAAAAAAATAACCAACAGAAAATACAAGTTCATAAAATCAGGCAATGCATTGATTATCATACGCTTTCCAACATACCAGCTATCATTACTCAAGTTATGAGGATAATGGCTATGTAATAATCTCGCTCCTATGCCCTGACCTTTGACCCCATTTCAATGACGTTAACAGAACCGGTTCAGTATATTTCCGGAACAAAGTTTTGTCGCAATCGAAGCATTTTTACGTAAGTTATGACGCATAAGGGCGATGGAATGGATCCCGCCCTATGTCCTGACCTTTTAGCCTATTTCGTCCATTTTCAATAGGATTCGTTCCCAGGTTGTTCCCTACCACATACTGAAATTTCATCAAAATCAAACCATTTTTACGCGAGTTATCGTGCGGACGTGCAGACTGACAAAGTTGGAGCATATACGCTTCTTCAACCTGCGGTTGGAAAGCGTAAAAAATGACTAAATCACTCGCATTAAGGAGGTTCCACCTAAAATCTCTGCCTTAAGTTTCCAATGATAAAGCTTTACATATTTTCTTCGCAATTAATGTATTCCCAAGGATGAAAATTTGTTATAGCCAATGTTCCCTCTAAGCCGCGCAGCGACGTACCTTCCTCCGCGCAGTAAGCATTTTAGTTTAAAATTTCCAAATCCCTAATTAATTTTCATACATCGAAGATCAATTACCTGCAATAATAATAAATAAAATTCGGGCTCTCAAAAGTCAAAACAACGCTTTTCTTAAATGCCGTTCACCTCCTCCCAAGTTAGTCTCATTGCTCTCTTCATTCTCAAAGGCTTCTTTGCAAAGTATGAGCAGACAGTGAACACGAGAATGCGGATTAGTGATTTTCCCACTCCGATAAAGGGGCAAATATTGAGTTGTTTCTCAAGACCGAACCACGGAGAGAGAAGACCGACGGGTTGTCAGACATGTGCGGAGTGACCCAACAGCCGCTATTGCGGATATTGAGCGAGCAGCGGTGCCCTCCATGCATCGTCCGATTAGTGCCAGCACCATTGGCCGACGGCTGTACGACATGGGAATACACGCACGTAGACCGTTACGAAGACTGCCCTTAACACGATTGCATCGTAGCCAAAGACTGCAATGGTGTTGTGCCAGACTGTATGGGCCACTCAGAACGGCAGAGTGTGATATTCAGTGACGTTCCCGTTTTTGTCTTGGAGGAGACGACCAAGATCCGTGTATGGAGGCACTGTGGTCAGCGCCAAGATGAACGGTTTGTTGTCGAGCGCCAAACGCCCAGAAGGCCTGGTGTCATAGTGTGGGGCGAAATTGCCTACGATGCCCGATCCCCTTTGGTGTTCATTACAGGCACTTTGACAGCCCACCGTTACGTTAAGGAGGCCCTGCAACCAGTGGCTCTACCTTTTGTAAACGCTCACTCCAGTGCGATTTTACAACAGGACAACGCTCAGCCGCATACTGCTGCTGTCTCGAGAGCTCGCCTTCAAGGCACTGACACTCTGCCATGGCCAGCCGCATCGCCAGAAATATCGCCGATTGAAAATGTGGGGATGCTACTGGACGCGCTATCCTCACTTCACCTCTACCACACAATCTGCAGGAACTGCTTGGGAAGACACTATTAGGAACCTGTGCAACTCCATGCAGAGACGTCTGGGCATGCTGAGTGAGCAAACATAGCGGCCCGACGCCATACTGAGAGAGACTACTTATTGGCGTGTAGCACAACAAATATTGCCCATATCAGTCTCAATGTTTAATAATTTATTGTCCCTGGTAACCTTTACCTTCCTCCCGAATAGCATTGCAATCTGACAAGTCCTTCTGGGTGCAACTATTTTTTCGACGTGGAATGTACATTGACTTGACAAAATCGGTTTTATAGCTGTAATTGGTATCAATGGTATGAGCAACAGTAAATTGAAACGCACAGCATAAAAAATCATGAGTAATATGTAACCGAGGTAGAAACAGAACGAAATATTAAGGAGGAAGAGGTTCACTTGTCATTCAGTAACACTCTTCCATCAGCACTGTATAAAAAGACTACAGGGCGAAGTCCTCAGTAGGGGATATGTCAACCCCGCACAGCAACGCATTGTTTGGAACCAGAGTGTCCGTTCAAATCAATCAGGAATGCACAGTATTAAAGAAAAAGACTTCTTACCTGCCATTCATTTTTGGACGACGGCTCTTGTAAATCCCGGTTGTTGAGGTCGTTATAATCAGTTGACAACAGCACATTAATCCAAAGGAAATAAAGACATCCGCAGTTGACACAAGGAATTCACTCGAGACCCAAAGTAAACATTTAACATATAATTAACACAAAGATGACCGACCGCACACAAACTAAAGAAACGTAACATAAAAAACCGGCATTATTTTTCATCTTGAGTTCCATCTTGTTCAAAACACAACTTTCACCTTTTGGAGTTCAAATCACACGATTTTTTCCCCTCTCATCGCTGCCCACGGCGTGACAGCGCCCTCTATCAAAATTGTCTCCACAGCTGCTCGGATTTTATTTTTCTCTTCGGGAGTTGTTCTTCCGACAGTCATGTTTCGCGCCAAGTGGTTTAGGAACTTTTGATGTAAATTGTCCCAATCTTGCTGGAAATCCCTGATGAGGTCTGGAATGGTTTCTGGCAGTGGCGGCTTTTCAAGTGAAGTGCCTCTTCACCTATTTTACTCAAAATAAAGTTTTATTCAGTATTTTTTTTTTATAATATATTCTTTTTTGCCTTTATTCAGTTCCAAAATACCCAAAATTTTGAACAATTATTAAATTCACATGGCGCGCTCAATACGGAAAACAAATCCTTATACGCAAAACACTGCAAGTGAAGAACCGAAATGAAAATGCTTGGAAGTCTGCAGTTTTCCGCCGAGTTGCCATGGTAACCGTGACGTCACCCTCCCCAATCTGCTCGCTCAAGTGAAGTGTTTCAGCTTCACGCGCTTTACATCTGCATCTTTCAGTTTTTGAGCGTAAAGTCGTGAGAGATCACGGTGGAGTGGGCGGACTGCCATTCAATCTGCTAGGGCTTTTTTCCTTGTAATGCTGTGGTACATTATTTTCCGAAAGGAATTTGTTCTTTCGTGCTTTGTGATTATTTGTTGAAAGCTTTAACTGATATTTTAGGTTTATGTACAATTTAACTAATAGTGATAGTTTTTATAGTATGCATCCTGTGGACGACATTGTTTGTAATTTATTGCAAACTCCATTTACTCTGTGGAAAAATACATTTTGCTTCAAGGACGACCAACGGATTCACTGAGAATTGTTGCCAAGAACGAAATCAAGAAGAGCGGTAAATCTAAGACATTTTGCTTCAAGGACGACCAACGGATTCACTGACAATTGTTGCCAAGAACGAAATCAAGAAGAGCGGTAAATCTAACAATATTAATTTTAAAAATTGTTGGTTTACTGAATATAAATGGATTTGCAGCATTTCTGTGTTAATATGTTTTTGGGCCCTGCTTACTTTTTAGTAATAAACATTCGGCGTGGAATAAAGACGGATTCTCAGATTTATTAAGCGTAACACGGTCACTTCATAAACATCGTGATTCTAGCGAACACCTGAAATGCGGATTAATGTTAAGGAATTTCGAAAAAATTCAAAACACCATTGCCGATGCCCTGAGGAAGAATGCTAGGCTTTTGAAAACGCATTTTAACGAAAACGTTCGTTTAAATAGACTTTTCCTGCAGACAGTGATCGACGCAGTATTAGTCTATACTGTATTTGAGCAAACAAGAACTAGCATTCCATGGCCATGACGAAAGCATGGGCTCGATAAATCGTGGAAATTTCATTGAATTACTTTCCTTGTTGATATGAAGAAGTTCTTTAGAAATTGAAAATCAATACGAAAGGATAAAAAACTATTCAAAATGAATTAATTGAATGTATTTCTGAATATATAAACGATTACGTCAAAAATTAAATAATTTTTGATTGTTGATTCGGAAGGTGTATTTGGTTGAGGGATTTTTGGGTTTCATGATGTGAATGAAGATAGAACGTCAGGAGCTTTATACAAAATGCTAGACAAAATTTTGGAACAGTTTGATTACCAACACAAATAAATAGGACAATGTTACGATGTGGCAAGTATAATGTCTGGACACTTAAATGGGCTACAGAAAAAAGAAAGTCAAGGATAAAGCTCCTCAAGCTGTTTTTGTTCAATGATTAGTTCATCGTTTGAATCTTGTATTACACCAGAGTTTTTCTAAAATTTCTAAGTGTCGAATACTTTTTGCAAGCCTTAGTGGAATTGCTTCGTTTTTTCACCATTCTGCGAAGCGGTCTTATACACTTATATCAACAACCGCAAGATGCAGACCAACCATAACCGAAACTCGATGGTCCTCCACTTCGAAATTAGTAAGTATAGTTGTTGAAGATTGGGATAAATTGAAGGAAGTGTTCGGATTTCTGACGAATAGCGAATAATCAGACAAAAAATCAATTCATCTTGCCAAGGGGTTTTTGAATGATATGAACACTTTTGAATTTACATTTTTGGCTACACCGATCTATTATTCGAACTTTTGAAGAAAAAATAACTAAACATAAACTACTGTGTAACTCAAATAAAAAAAAACAACCTCGTGAAATTTTGAGCCATAAAATGAACGATGAGTTATTTGAAACAGTTTGGAAAAGCTAGCAAAATCACAGAAATAAGCACGGGAATATGCTGCTCTTACACAGGAAACAATTTTTCAAAATTATAAACAATTGTATTTTGAAATTTTGGACCACATTCTTATGGAAATTGATATAAGATTTCAAGACTGTAAGAAACTTCAATTTGTCTGACTTGCTGACACAACCAAATTCGAATAATTTAATGCATGCTTTCCCACTCGCGCTCTTGAAAATCTACATTTTTACGGAAACATTAACTAAACACCAGCGCCTTAAAAATGAACTGAGTCTTGTATATGCCGATGAAAAATTAAGGAATATATTGACTCAAGAACTCCGAGTGTTTCACGGAGACAGACATTTTTACAGAAGATTATAAATTGGTTTTCCTCAGTTTAACAATTACATCTACAAGTGTGCCAGTAGGAAGAAGTTATCTTAAAAGAATACAAACTTGCTCAAGAAACACTAGTTCCCAAGATAGACTTGCTTCTCTGGCAAATATTTCTATTCAGGAAGGCATTTTATTGATGCTCACGAAGAAACAATCATCTAACCATCTTATGACGACATAATCGACAAATTTGCAGCTTTAAGAGGCCATTTTCCAGGCCATTTTCTTCCAATCACCCATGGCCCAATTTCTATGATCTTGGGTTCATTTCATGCGTTGTTGGCGATGACGTGTAGTGAGCACGGGGACCCTGCTGGGTCTTTGGCTACGCAGGCCCATGCGCAGAAGGCTGCGATGAAATGTGTTGCTGTGACACATTGTCCTGATCACCACGGTTGTAGCTGCGGGAGATTTGACGTACTGTCCCCGCGGTCGCTGTGAACAATCTCCACTCTCCTCTGGCATCAATGAGCTGCGGACGACACACTGCTGCACAACGGTTCGTCGTTTGGCCATCTGTGCACCACTTTTGATACGTACTTACTACAGCGGCACGTGAACAACCCATAAGCCACGCCGTTTGAGAGAACGTAGTTCCGAAACGCCGTGCCATCACTACTTGTCCTTAATCAAACTCCGATATATCGGCAGCTTTTTCCATTCTGACTCCGAACACTACTAACCGAAAGCCAGTCCTTCGGGTTGTAGATATACTACTCTGTGAACTTCACATGCGCCACCGTTCGATTCCTAGGATGCGTCCACTTCTTTAGGCTAGGGGTGGTCATAATGTGATGTGTGTGTGTATGTGTGTAATATATATATATATATATATATATATATATATAGTAATATTGAACACGGCTCTGGAGTTTAAAGCCTGATCCTAAAAGAATGATTTTAAAAGCTTGTAATTCTCTGTTTTTCCGAAGTGACACCAGGTTCTTTTGCAATATATACACTGAAGACCAATTGAATTAGAGATACCTGTCTAGTAACTTGTAGCACCATCTTTCGCCCTGATGACGGTGGCGATTCGTCTCGGCACGAATTCGACAAGGCAACGGAAGCGTTGGGAAGTCATACTGATCCACGACCCCTGAACAAGCTCCCACAGTTCACGAAGATTTAATGGAGGAGGGTCAGAGCCTCGAACATCTCTCTCGATGGCATCCCAGATGTGCTCGATGGGATTGAGGTCAGGTGACCTAGCTGGCCAAGAAAGCGAGGTCACGTCGGTGGAGTGTTCAACCATTCGGATACAATCCGGGAGCTGCATTGTCTTGTTGCAGGATGAGGTCCCCAGTGGGATGTTGAAGACGCACAAACGGAAGGAAATGGTCGTCCAGGATATCCCGGTAACGTTGACCTGTGAGGGACGACGTACCAGGGGTGCCATTTCAGTCCACGTAAACAGTCCTCAGACGAGAATGCCACCCCCATCAGCTTGAAGAGTACTCTGCTGGCAAGAAGGATTCATTGCTTCCTGTGGTTTGCGCCGTACTCGTATCCTGCCATCCACATGTACCAATGTGAATCTCGACTCATCAGTCCAGGCAACATTTTTCCACATGTCTAGTCCAGTGGCGATGTTCCCGCGCCCATGCTAATCTTTGCACCCTGTAATGTGCGGTCAGCAGTGGTACCCTCGTGGGACGATGGCTTCTGTACCCCATAGCGAGGAGATGGTTCTGGATGGTATGGCTGCTTACACGTTTTTGTGCACCAGCGTTAAATTTCAGAGTGATTTCTTGCACTGTGGCCCGTCTATCCGCTGTTACAATGCGAGCTTGCCGACGATGACCTCGCTCATCCACACGCTGTTGTCCACGGCAGTTGGCCCTTGCAGGGATGGTTTTACCGGATTCAATGTACTCACGGTGCACCCGTGACAGTGGCTCGTGAAAATCGCAGTGCCTGCACGACATCCGAGATGGAGTGACCCATTCGTCGGGCCCCGACAATTTGCCCACGATCAAATGCGCTTAGATCCTTTGTCTTACATATACTGCGTCTGACTCTTACTGACTCCCGCCGCATCACTCCTTATATTGTCGGATCGCTGCACACGTCATGTCGTTTCCGTTTACAGGGCCGCCCACAGAGTCACATTTGCATAACGCCAGCCGTCTCTAATTCAATTGCTCTTCAGTGTGTATAAAAGAGGGCTTAGGGGCGAAGGATATCTCTTGAAGTTGCGCTTTCATAGAAAGCACGTTGTTTTTATTTAGAAGGTGTGCTACAGATCAATGAAAATAGCGAAGTTTTCTAAAGATACTCTCTAATTCACTCACTTTTAACCTATTTTCTTTTAATTTAGTATTAAATGATTTTGAAGCCTGGTGGAGATTATGTGGTGTTCAAAGCTACCTCTTGAAGCCTCCACTGCCTATTATTTACTATTTTCGTAAAACGGCACCAAACTTTCATGTTGTGTGAAAACACAAGTTTGTCCGCGACGGACACCCCCCCCCCTCACTACGGAGTAAGTCGCTCTCCAACTGAGCTACGCGGACAGAATGTCTCGCTGCAGATTTGTCGTCTCGACACATGTTTTCACTTCTGTAGTGCGTCACAGGTGCTAACCACTATAGGTTTTGTTTCGTGACGATTTTCTCATAAAATATCTATCATTCTATCTACGAAGCTAACATTTTAGTTATAATATTGAACACGGATCTGAAGCCAAAAGAGTGCTTTTAAAAGCTTGTATTGTAATTCTCTATTTTTCGGAAGTGAACCAGGTTCTTTTTGCAATGAAACTTTTTTACTTAAATATGATTAAATAGCCCACTATGTTAAATATAATTCTCCCTCTTAGATTACTTTCTCACTAAGCTAAAAATCACTTCATTTTTTTTCCCCTTCCGCTTTTGGTAAAAAATCACTGCTATTTTTCTTGGGAGTCCAGTGTTGACATTGAGCACGCTAGGGCTGATGATGTCTGATCTTTGGTGTTAATAGCCGGGCGAAAGGGGCGGGAGCTCAGCTCTTAGCACAGCCGAAGCTCTCATTGTTCCCACGATGTCACCGCCGAGCAGCAGTTCCCACGAGGGTATGTTGGCGCTGGTGGTCGCAGTTCAGTGCGCCTTTCTCTGGGAGTGAAGTTGGGTGATGCACTTTTTATACGCGATTCGCGACCGACTCCTGTTATCAGCGTTGCCACAAGCAGCAAGTAACAGCTTCCGCACTTTTGAGTCTCTTGAATTTCCTTCTTTGAGAGAAATACTTTATTGGCTTGCAGGAAACATTGACTCCTAGTCGGGGAGGAGGGCCCATTCACCTTACAGCAAATCGTTTTGGCCGTGTGAGGGCGGATGGTGTTGAATCCTCGTATTCAGGGGATGCTAGAGGTGATAATGCTAATGAAGATAATGGGTGGAGCTTGACTTGATGGGTGTTATCCCTCACAGGATAGAGACAAAGGCATTTCTTTAGCTGACACCTGTTGCAGCGGCTGCATTTTCATGAACTTCTGACTACAGCGTGAGATATTTCTCGCACCTACCGCAGAGAACCAGTAGGACATGTGATTGTGAATTCCTCTCTTTACCGCATTTCTGTGATTTCATAGCTGTGGACTTTACTGCGGGTTCTTCGCGATATCGTGATTCACCTGTTCATCATGAATGAAGTGTTCATGTCCGAGGTGAGGAATTTAAAAGAATGCTATCTTGAAATATTTTAGTGTTCAGTTTTCTGAAAATTATTTTAAATTTCTTTCCAGATCTTTTTTAAAACTCATCCGTTTACTGATGTTCTCAAACGCTTTTTTGACTATCACTTATTATTTCAGTTTACATTTCGCAGCAACGTGAAGCATCACAGCGGAAACTTTTTAAACACAATAAAAAAATAAAATGAATAAACATATGCTCCATCGTATTGCGTAGTTCGTTCATATAAAATCTTGGAAAAATTTTATCGAAATTTTTTTTTTTTAATAAAACATTTTAGTTTCTTTTCTCCCAGCATGATGCTTGAACCCTTCGTCCTTTTCGATCGACACACTAATGTTCTCACAGTCACCTTTTATTACTCTCGAAAATCTAGGAGAGGCACGTGGAGGAGGAAGCCCTCCCACAATTATTTTTTTTAATTATTTAAACATTTTACCAAAACCTTTGAGTTGAAAATTGCCAATAGGTCTCAATTCAATGTCGATAACTATACTAGTTATCCGAATTTATTGGCATAAAATAGAAATTCCAAACTATCGCACATCAACCAAATTGCTTTTTCAAGGAAGGTAGACAGCAAATTAAATAAAAAAATGCTTTCCATCTGGTTGATGTGCAAAGCTTGGAAACTTTGATCTGTTTCACGCCACTCAATTTCCCATTGCTAGTACAGTTATACTATTTTAAGTGTAGTTGGTGTACAGTTCTTCGTTATAAATTAATGTCGATGTATCCCCGTTCTTGATACGTAAGATAAATTTACCGAAATGTAAAAAGATTTTATATGATAACCAGTCGCCGCAGTAACTATTGTAGATTAGTTTACTCGCTGTAACCCACCTCCTGACCGGGCTCAATATTAACTATAACTGTAGAATCAATATCAACCAATATAAACTAATTTATAGAAAAACCTTTGAATATCAATTATAATTACTTGCATAAATGGAATTTCCATTTCACAGCAACGAGGAGTATCAATGCCGTGCAGAATGTTTTCAATCAAAATGAATATGCTCTCTCTCTCTCTCTCTCTCTCTCTCTCTCTCTCTCTCTCTCTCTCCCATAGCGAATTTAATTCATGTAAGAGCTGAAAAATACAAATTCCAAAAAAAAAAATAAAAAAAAAATTGTTTTGCATAAATTACTTAGTTTCTTTCCTCTCGGTTTTTTGAACACTTGTCTCCTTTTCGTTGTCACACTGTAGAGATACCATTGATTGGAATCAATCAACAAAAATGGGATTTTCATTAACATTGGACATTTATTAGAAAAATCTTTCAATAAAAAAATACTCTTTCGAATATCATTTTTTTTTTAAATATCAAAGGTGAGTAAGGAAACAAACTGATGAATTTTCCGAAACGCACCTTTGTAAAGTTCCGTTACCCTTAGCGTTTTGACCTCTTGGAGGCCTTTTCAATCTATCGCACTGATGCTCTTAAGGTTACCTTTGATTGGTAATTAATTATAATTGTCATCAAAAATTAATATTCATTAATTTATATAAAAAAATTCGAAAATGTTTGCAATCACAAAAAAAAGTGATTTTCTCTGAAAAGTATTTTTTCCTTTTGCTGCGAATTAGGAAAATACAGATTTAGATATATTAATGAAAACATTATGCATTTGATTTTATTTATTCACTTATTAAAGCTGGCTTTCCTCTAACCTTCCTTACATCGTTTTGGATCTATGAAACACTTATACAAGAAGTTTTCGTAGATTCGATGCAGCTTCATATTACTATCACTAATGGTATCTTCATTCATATCAGCAAAAGTTATTGGTCATTATTACGAATTTGTTTCCTATTTTTCACAGATGCTAAAAGTGTTTTCGTACATGAAAGATTTCATTAAGAAACCGCATGCATTTTACCTACCATGAGCATTAGATGCTCAATGTAATATGTACTACTTGTTCATATGGCATAATACGTATTAAAAGTTCGCTATTCAAACATTTTACATATCAAAAATAATTTTAATTAGTTTACCATCTAACTTCCCGTATCTTTTATTGTTTGGTTCTATCTCACGGATGCACCCATATTTTTCTTCTATGTGTCATCAACCACAATCGTTATGAATCAAATGCTGGATGGAAAAGTCTGCCCTGGTTTCTTCCACTTCTTTCTGTCTTGAGGCAACTCACATGTCACTTCGGCATGCTTTAGAATTTCATCCACCGCGTGGTCTTCCTCTGTCCCTTGTAATCCAGTCTAGTATTTGAGTTGTACAGCAGTGGTCAGGTTTGCAAGCAATATGTCCAATCCTTTGCCAGTTCAAAGTCTTTGACTGTGATGTCTTCCCACTCTTGCCATCTTCCTGCTACACGAGCTACTGTTCTTATCATTCCTTGTTATACCATTCACCTCTATACTTTCTTTTCAGTAGTTTGCAGCATCTGGATGCTTTTTTATAGTTAAGGTCCATGTCTCTGATCAATAAATAGGAATTTGAAGGATACACTGATTAAACATTTAACTTTTTAATAATGGTCAATAGCTCCTTAAAAATTATACTGTTTCTTCCAAATGCTCTCCAACCAAGTTTTATACTCCAATTAATTTCTTTTTCGACGTGATCATCGCTTGATACATGTTGCCCAAGGCAAATTTAGGAATCTGTTACCTCCAGATTTGCCCATCAACCGCTAAATCTTCAGTTCTTGTAAAAGCGTTGTACATCAATTTTGTTTCGTGTTAAGTTCATTTTTAATCCCATTTTCTTTTACTCTTGTCAGCAAGTCCCTGAATCATACTCTGCAGCCCTAAGTAGGTATTTGTAAAAATTACTCATCAAAACGAAAGTAGGTAAAATAATCTCCTTTAATCTTTATCTTCCCGGTTCAATGATTGAAAAAAACTTTCTGCAATGTGGTGCTTGGGAGATATAGTGTCACATTGTCTCACTCCCTTTTCAATTTATGAACGTGTTGTACACGCTCGAACAGTCGAACCTTTGCACCTGCAATTTAATAGATGTTAATTATATTAATGTATGCATCTTCAATACCTCAAGATTTCAAACACGTAACTGATGATGGTTTCACTGAATCAATTAAAGTCATGCCGAATGGGAGTTCATATTCATTCGCACTTTCAATTAGTCCTCTATATGATCTATAGTGTTTAATCATGAATATTAATTTCATTTGCAACAAGTTTGTACTTTCCATTTTTGCACTTATGAGTATTTCTAATCCACATTTTTTGAATGAATACACAGTATGGTAAGTTGTGATGCATGCATCATTGAAGTACAATTGAATGTTTAATGAAAACTTTGTATTTTTACCAATGCTGAATTACCTTGTCATTAGAAATAACTGGGAGAATCAATCCTATTAGTTATTGCTACGAATTTTGTTTGATTGAAATAAGCCTTAATATTTTTATTACCAATCATGATAATTAATTCCATATTTATTATCTATTTTACCTTTATTACTTTAAGCTTCATTATAGTATGACAGTTCAAGATTATGGCTGACGCAAGTCTGAAAATTTATGTTAGTAATCGATATGTCTCGAACTGTGAGAGTTAAATGGTCAAAATATAAAATAAAGCTGTAACTTAAGTCAATTTATTGATCTGTGATATTTTTAAGAGCTAACAAACAATTCTGGTTAAAGTGAATTATTTCATTGATACTTTCGATGTAAAAACTACATCGACAACTTAGGTTTGCGTGTTAAATTTATAACTCAATCAACTGTCGAAGTTGTCTTACTCCTTTTAAACGGCGCGCGCGCGCACACACACACACACATTCTAGTTAATAAAATTTTAACACGTGGCAAAAAAACCACAGTGTAGTACACTAT
Source organism: Macrothele yani (assembly GCA_039090855.1). NCBI lineage: Eukaryota > Metazoa > Arthropoda > Arachnida > Araneae > Macrothelidae > Macrothele > Macrothele yani. Next base: position 127,729,518 of record CM076996.1, read on the forward strand.
ATAAATATGTATTCATATATTTATATGTATGTGTAAATTTAAAGCATTCAGGGAGTATATATATCATCATTGTCGACCATTATCAATCCACTGCTGGACGAAGGTCTCCAAGTTTCCTCCACAACGGTCTGTCTTGTGCTAGTCTCCATGTCACTCCCGCATACTTTCGAATTTCATCCACCCATCTTCCATGTGGTCTTCTTCTGGGTCTTTTCCTGTCCCTTGGAATCCAATCTAAAATTTCGGCTGTCCATCGATGGTCTGTCCTTCTGGCAGTATGTCCAGCCCATTGCCATTTCAGGGATTTAACTCTGATCATGATGTGGATCCGAAAAATGACTGGAGTGGAAGACGAGTTCGTCTTCTTATCTCTCCTGGTTACACCAATCATGCACCTCTCCATGCTTATTTGAGTTGTCTGCAGCCTTTGTATGTCTCTTTTAGTTAAGGTCCACGTCTCTGCACCATACGTAAGCACTGGAAGGATGCATTGATCAAACACTTTTCTTTTAAGACATAATGGCATATTGCTCTTGAAAATTATGCTGTTTCTTCCAAAAGCTCTCCAGGCAAGTTTTGTACGCCGATTAATTTCTTCATCAATGTGACCCTCACTTGATATCTGCTGTCCAAGATAAACGTACGTGTCTGTTATCTCCATCAATCGATAAATCTTCATTTCTTGTAAAAGCATTGAACATCACTTTTGTCTTCTGAAAGTTCACTTTTAATCCCACTTCTTTACCCTTGTCAGCAAGTTCCTGGATCATACTCTGCAGCTCTGATGGGGTAGTTGCAAAAATGACTGTCATCAGCAAAACGAAGGTGGGTTAGATAATCTCCATTAATCTTTATCCCTTTGTTTTCCCAGTTCAGTGATTGAAAGGCATTTTCCAATGTGGCATTAAAGAGCTTGGGAGATACGGTGTCATCTTGTATCACTCCTTTTCCAATTTTTATGTGTGTTGTATTTTCAAACAGCCGAATCTTTGCACTTGCATTTTCATAGATGTTAATAATATTAATGTAAGCATCTTCAATACCGCAGGATTTCAGGGCCATTGTGTGTGTGTGTGTGTGTGTGTGTGTGTGTGTGTGTATATAAGGGCGGCATTGAAGATGCGTACATTAATAATATTAATAACATCTATGAAAATGCAAGTGCAAAGATTCGGCTGTTTGAAAATACAACACATAAAAATTGGAAAAGAAGTGAGACAAGGTGACACCGTATCTCCCAAGCTCTTTAATACCACATTGGAAAATGTCTTTCAATCACTGAACTGGGAAAACAAAGGGATAAAGATTAATGGAGATTATCTAACCCACCTTCGTTTTGCTGATGACAGTCATTTTTGCAACTACCCCATCAGAGCTGCAGAGTATGATCCAGGAACTTGCTGACAAGAGTAAAGAAGTGGGATTAAAAGTGAACTTTCAGAAGGCAAAAGTGATGTTCAATGCTTTTACAAGAAATGAAGATTTATCGATTGGTGGAGAAAAGCTGGAGATAACAGACACGTACGTTTATCTTGGACAGCAGATATCAAGTGAGGGTCACATTGATGAAGAAATTAATCGGCGTACAAAACTTACCTGGAGAGCTTTTGGAAGAAACAGCATAATTTTCAAGAGCAATATGCCATTATGTCTTAAAAGAAAAGTGTTTGATCAATGCATCCTTCCAGTGCTTACGTATGTTGCAGAGACGTGGACCTTAGCTAAAAGAGACATACAGAGGCTGCAGACAACTCAAAGAAACATGGAGAGGTGCATGATTGGTGTAACCAGGAGAGATGAGAGGAACTCGTGGATCCGAAAAATGACAAGAGTGGAAGACATCATGATCAGAGTTAAATCCCTGAAATTGCAATGGGCTGGACATACTGCCAGAAGGACAGACCATCGATGGACAGCTGAAATTTTAGATTGGATTCCAAGGGACAGGAAAAGACCCAGAAGAAGACCACATGAGAGATGGGTGGATGAAATTCGAAAGTATGCGGGAGTGACATGGAGGAGACTGGCACAAGACAGACTGTTGTGGAGAAAACTAGGGGAGACCTTCGTCCAGCAGTGAATTGATAATGAATGATGATGATGATATATAAGGGAAAAGACATACGGGTGGAGAGAAGAGAGGCAGAAACAAAGAAAGGAGCGTAGAGTGAGAAATAAGCAGAGAGGCAGAGATTGAAAGAAAGACGCAAAAAGAGGCAGAAATAGAGATAACGGTAAGGAAAGATGTAGAGATAGAGGTCCACAGAGGAAATAAAAAGAAACAAACACTAACGAAGTATTACTTTTTTTTATTTTGCGTGTGGACAGGGAAAACTTTTACAAAGGAAAATAACACTTCATTTGGAAGTTAATTTCTGCAATAGAAAGGGAAAAAAACAAAAAAAAACATCGACTGATGCAGATTATAAGCTTCGAGTACTGTGCTATAGTTTTAAATGCTATGCTCGAAAGAATACGTAGCAGGGGCGCAGACTTCTCCGAATTATTGGGGGGAGGCACGCTTGAAGAGATCAGACGTGGGAGGGGCATGTATCTTCCATTGTCAGGAGGAAAATAAAAAGGGGGGCGGCAAAAAGATAAACTATGAGATTCGCCGTATATTTCAAAATGCAATTGTAATTGCTCATCATCAAAAGAACAAGGAGAGATTCTTTCGCTGCATATCAATATTTTTAAAAACAAAATTCATCCGGTGATTTTATAAAAATATCCAGAGAGATTTTATTTCCAAAGTTCAGTAAAAAATGAGAAATTAGCTGAATTACTCAAACAAAGAACAAGAAGCGCAAAAAAGAGATAGTTAAATAAAGGTGCTAGATTATACGTTTCTGTATTTTATTTATTATAAAATTGTTTTAATCATTTACCACACATCACGAGAACATGTTAAACACTATTAATACGGGGACTAGTAATCCAGTATCTTATCAAATGAGTAATGCTGAGAATGGGAAAAATGTTTTATTTATTAATATTTTGGAAATAAATCGCTTTGGCCTTATAAGGTACAGCTTGGTCCACCTTATGAGGCTAAAGCGATTATTTAATTGAACGGAACCAAAAATATTGGGTGGGCACTGCCCCCAATAAAATTATTGGAGGAACAAGATTCACCTTGCCCTCCTATAGTCGGCGTCTGTGGTACTTAGCACTTAAGGAGAAACCAAATTTCACTTATTTCTTACAGATAATCTTCCCAGGAAAACAAATTTAACCATTTACTGATTTATTTTTTTTCGTTAGAGTACTTAAATTTTCTAAAAACCATTAACTGCATCAGTTATGGGCTCTGGAGAAGTATTAGATACATTATCCTTTCCGATCAAGTGCTTTGAAATTACTAGTTCCATTTCTGCTCCGCTTGATGTTAACTAGTATTGAAATGAATACGAATATGATTTGCTTAAATATCCAAAGTCATCTATCAAACAAATAAATCCTCTTGGTGAAAGTTCGTGTTATAAGTTTTCCTGCAGTAATGTTTGTTGAACAGGAAGTGTTAAGAATTTCTTCACGTTTTCGAAATTTCTTAAATTACAAAAATATTCATTTCCATGTGAAACAAATTTCTAATTACGTAGCAAAACATACTTCCATAATAATTACTTAACTATAATTTGAATAACTAAGTTTCGTGTTGTCTGAATAAACCATGTTTAATGTAAAAATTATTACCAACAATGTTTTTTCATTACATTAGGTTATAAATTTCTAATTACGTAGCGAAACATACTTCCATAAATAATTGCTTAAGAACTATAATTTGAATAACTAAATTTCGTTCTGTCTGAGTAAACCATGTTTAACCAACAATGTTTTTTCATTACATAATGATATAAACACAAGTATGTAGTATGAAAATAAGTGATATAAATTTGTGTTGGTTTGCGAATTTTTTTTTTTTTTGAAAGCTGCGGTTTCAGAGCAATTGTCATGATAGCACCTTATACTGAGAGCTCCTGTAATGAGCACGTTAACATTCATTTCCCCCAGAACATCCACTTGTAGAGTTCAGGATTATTGATCATATAAACTGATTATTCTGCATAGCATCCAGAGTTGGAGTTGATTGAGGTGATTTACCCCAAGCCAACTCCAAGGCTGCAATACATACAACGATAAACTATTAAAAGTTCAAAAAATAAATTATGATGAACTATCCTCAGGGTTTGTGTCCCTCAAATTTTGTTACTCGTTTTCTCATATTATTGCTTCTTAGGGTAAAACATTTATCTTGAAGGTTTTCGGGGAATTACACATTCTAAACCAAGTTACTTAAAAAAATCAGGGGATTCCGAAGTTTTATTTAAGCAAAATACATACAATTCTGAGCTTGCCAAACTACAATTTCGTGTTTTCAAGATTCTAAACTAGACAATTATCTAATGTGAACTGTTAACTGATTTATTACGGCAATTGCAGAATTAACGAGAACTGACACTATGTACTCCATCCTGAAGCATATGGAAGGGAATAAGTTGCGGTAATTTTTGCTGGAATTTCTTTTCACAGAGCCTGATGTTTTGCCAATTAGTGCGATGGTTGTTCATTAATCAGTCGATTTTTGAAATCCATCTTGGCATTAGCTATGGATATTTCTGGTCTTTGCGCCACGAAACCAAGTGACTCGCGCAGTCATATTTTCACAGGAAAAGAACAGACCGAACAGAACTGGCTTCACAACTCTGCAAAATCATTCAGAAGCATTAACATCGCTTCTTAACCAAAAGAATACGTATTTTTAATGCTATCTCTGTCAAAATTTAGTTTAGTGTTACCGTTTTAACTTTTTTTTTTAATTGGAGGTTTAACGACCACCGTGAGCAACTCAATGGGCTATAAGCAGTCGCCCGTCCCTAATTTAGGGTCACTGGTTCCAGGGAAGGGAGAGAGCCAGTGCCGTAAGACAATCACAACATCCATGCCTCACCGGGATTCGAACCCGGACCCCGTTCGGACGAATGATCAAAGGCCATCGCTTAGACCACTGCGCCACCGGGGCGGCCCGTTTTAACTTTCAACTTCCTCGAATGTTACTAATATCGATGTTTTCATTGATACTCTTCATTCCAGATCTCAATTTAGGAGCACAACATCCTCCAGAGCACCACAAAGCCTTCTAGAATATTTTAAAAACAGTTCACTAGCAGATTACTAGAAATTAGAGGCGATGCGAAATTTTGCACTTTGGATTATTTTTCTATATACAAATCCCATTGTAGGAATTCTTTTGCGCATAAGAAAACTATAGCTAAGGAACCCAAAGAAGGGCAATTCGTAGATATTTGCTCTGATACACTTTTGAAAACTAAATTCGCGACTGTAACATACAGTATTTTGAGCTAGTAGGAAAACTGATTGCAAATATTTATGAAGGAAATATAGAAAACTTTGGTATATCAGCATAAATCAATGTGCAACGTAAAAATTTCTTTTTTAGTGGCATAAAAACTCCAGTGAACATCGAAGATTAAGATGAGTAGGGCATCCATTTTTTTTTATTTGCGGAAACCGTGAGTACTCGTAATCAGAACAGAGAAGAAAATTCTCACTTATAGATTTCGAACTCAGTCTCTCGGTACTTAAGCGACAAAACTAATCACAAATAAATGCGCATGCCGTTCTCTAAGATCCATCCCGCGTTTGGAAAACAGAACACTGTCAAACAGAATCATTCCCTCTGAAAATCGTTTTTTAACAGATTCAAATTTATTATTTTTCCTGCTAAAAAGAGTTTTGAATATTAAAAACCCAGGACAAGTACTTAACATATGTTTCTGTTCAAGTTTTAATTTTGTGTTCACGTCTGCCTGTCTGTATGGGGGAAAAATATTTCGACTTCTAAATAAACTGTACTCGAAATCATCTTATTGGAGAGATGGAAAAAACTAAAATTTCCATTCAGTTTTGTCCTTTCAGGGCAAGATTTTTTCACGACGAGACTATTCTTTTCATTTTTTTTATCCCTAAAATATTAGGAAATCAAAACCAATTATTTCTGAAGATAGATACACGAACATTATTCCAGACGTGTGAAAAGGAGAAAATTGCGAAAATTGAAGCTTCGAAATCCATTGTTCTTTCCCACTCATTTTTATGTTTTCATTATTGAAGTAAAAGATGTGACTGCAAGCGGAAAAGCATGTCCAAACCCCTAATTTCAGTGCTCAGATTTTTATGAGTGACAGCCGAAAACGTTACTTCACATGAGTACCGAGTTTCACAAGATAACATTTTCCTTGCCTATCCACGGAAAGTTTGATATCCTAACTACGAGCATCATCATCATAAACCATTATCAATCCACTGCTGGATGAAGGTCTCCCCAAGTTTCTTCCATAATGTCCGTCTTGAGCCTGTCTCCTCCATGTCACTCCAGCATACTTTCGAATTTAATCCATCCATCTCCCAAGGGGTCTTCTTCTGGGTCTTTTCCTGTCCCTCGGAATCCAGTCTAAAATTTCGGTTGTCCATCGGTGGTCCGTTCTTCTGGCAAAATGTCTAGCCCATTGCCATTTCAGTCTGGTTATGATGCCGTCCACTCCTGTCATTTTCCTTATCCATATGTTCCTCTTCTTATCTTTCCTGGTTACATCAAGCATTCATCTACCCATGCTTCTTTGAGTTAACTAAAAAAGACATACTAAGACTGCAGACAAGGTCCATGCCTCTGCTCTATACTTCAGCACTGGCAGGATGCATTGATCAAACACTTTTCTTCTAAGACATAATGGCATACTGCTCTTAAAAATTGTACTGTTTCTCCCAAAAGCTCTCCATCCAAGTTTTATACGCCGCTTAATTTCTTCATCAATGTGACCATCACTTGATATCTGCTGCCCAAGATAACTGTAGGTATCAGTTGTCTCAAGCTTTTCTCAATCAATCGATAAATCTTCGTTTCTTGTAAAAGCATTGTACATCACTTTTGTCTTCTGACAGTTCATTTTTAATCCCCCTCATTTACTCTTGTCAGCAAGTTCTTGGATCATGCTCTGCGGCTCTGACGGGTAGTTGCAAAATCGTACTTTACCCAAATCAGGGTTTGTGATCACATTCTGAATTTTAAAACAGGTATGATGCGTTTGTGAGGTCAATCAAAACAGATGTAAACACTTCGTGTTTTGTTCTCATATTCAATTCAAACAAATATTTAATTTCTTCTCACATGCGCCGCATCTACTGCACAAATTTAAAACAGCAGTTGTAGTGTCCTTTGGAAACAAACTTAACTCATTTGTAAATAAAACGACATCCCTAAATTAAAAGATCTGCCATTCCTTCAACTCAAGAAGTTTTCGCCAAATTTAAATTTTACAGTTTCAAGAAGGAAAAGAAAAAATTCGTAGAACATTTTTGGTTGGACAAAAATTTTTGAGCGCCGATTGAGAAACTCAGATAATATTCCGAATAAAAATCGACCGTGATAAAAACTACCTAGTATCAACAGTGACGCTTTCGTTGTTGCAGACTCTTTCAAAATGAGATTTTATGAGAAATCTCAAAGGAAATTTGGTATCTCAATTTCCCAAGCACATGCATCTTGTGGTCCATCGAGTACAATTTTAGATACACATAATGATAGAAGAATTATAGTCTGTGTATAGGCAAAAATTGTCTCCAGATTCTGAAAACTTGAAAATTGTAATGGCCATATGCTAAGTCAAGAAGCAGTCGCTCGCCTTCACATTTGGGCCCAGTGGTTCAAGGAAAGAGGGTGAACACCAGAATCGTAAGGACAAACACTATATCCATGTCTCATGCGAGAAACGAACCTAAGATAATCAGTATGGGATGTTTAGAAGCCCATGATACACACCCCTCTCCACCATGGTGCGACATATTCGGACGGTTGAATGCGCTACATCGGATCGGCAAGTGTCTTTCCGAAAACACCGCAAATGCTATAGAAATACCCAGAGGCGACTTTAGATCTTTAAGGGCCCTAGGCGCTAAAGGATTCAGGGGCCCCCTACCACCCCTACTTATCGCCTCAGAAATTTTCATCCGTCAGATTAACAAAAAAAAAAAGTCAAGAAAAAGGTTACGTTTTTTAAAATGTCATTCTATCTTCCTATTATTAGAACGTTTTGTAAGAAGCAGTGCTAGTGTTGTCACTTTGCTCACATCGAACTTTTAAGTTTTTAGAGATATTTCAGAAATTTTTTTTGCGACTAATAGGAAATCAAAGGATATTAATTTTGGCACTTTAAATATCCCATATACTTCATGAATTTACCGCTAAGGGCTATCAAAGTCGAAAATTCGAAAAATTAAAGTGTAATTGTGAAGAAGCTGGAGGAAAACATTTTTGTGCCTCTCATATTAGGCTTAAGTGTTCCTTCTCAAATATTTAAATTTTCCAACTAGTTCGTTAATTTCCTTAAAGGCGCTAAGTCCAAGAATTTGGTTTTCACAGATTTTTCAAAAATTATTTTTGCGAATGACAGGATATAAACATTCAATAAATTTCGCCCATTTTAAATTTCACTACTAGTTCATAACTTTCCCGCTAGGAGTTCTCAAAGTGGAAATTTAGTAAATTTTAGCTTTACGCTAAGAGACCATTTCAGTTACAACAAAAGCTCTTTTTGAGTTTGATACATTCGGCAAAACTGATTACTTTAGCACCTTTTCATTTGCAAGTTACTTGACAAATTTAACGCTAAGCGCGCTGAAAATGGAATTTCTCTAAATTTATCAGTACACTGCGTATAAATTGCCATAAAATTAGAATGCGTTTTAATTACAAAACGTGCTCTTTCCATTGCGTCAACTTTGGAAAATCATCATGCTTTTAAATTAAACGTTATGAGCAAATTAGTAAGCAAAGAGCAAAAATAAAATACTTGAAGACATTGGCAACCGGAAAAGTCCCCCACATTAGAAAATTCGTGTAAAATGCTATTTGTGCACAATACTTGACTTGAAAAAGGTGGATGACTTTTCGTAGAGGAGTTTACTTGTGGCGAACGACTCCCTAAATCGTAAAAAGCCGTCCATGGCATAGACGAATGCCAAAAAAGTTGGACAGTAAGAATTTCATCAGTCAGTGCAGGAAAGCAAGAATGTGTTTCTTGAAAGCATTTTTATTATTTTCATCGGAAAATTGAGAAGGCCTGAATTTTTTTATTGTCAAAAAGATGAGTCATATTTTTTATACCTGTACTGCAGTTATCAGAAACAAGCATAAGAAATTAAGTGCAGAAGGTCCGGTTCGAAAATGGAAAAGTAGAAACCACAGCATTTCGAGTGAGAGTGTCGTTGAAACTTTATTGCTTTTTCAAAAGTTTGTGTTATGCCGATTTAAGGAATAGAAAAGGTGAGAATACTTGATAATTATCAGTATTAAACCAGGGCAGGAGAAAGTAATAAAATGTTGTTGCACAATACAGATTTGGATTTAAGGTTTAACGACCACCGTGAGCAACTCAATGGGCTTTAAGCAGTCGCCCGTCCCAAATTTAGGGATATTAAAGTTACTGGTTCCAGAGAAGGGAGAGAGTCAGTGCCGTGGGACAAACGCAACATCCATGCCTCACCGGGATTCGAACCCGGACCCCTTTCGGACGAATGATCAGAAGCCATCGCTTAGACCACTGCGCCACCGGGGCGGGCGTAGAAATTTCTTTTAACAGTATTAAATAAGAAAAATATAAATAGCGTGATATTCTCGAATTTTTTTTTTTTATTTTTTTTTTTATTTTTTTTTTTTAGCCAAAATATTAACTCTTTTGGTTTAGGCTGATTTAGGGGAATAGGGCGGAGAAAATTTGATTACCATACCCCAAAAGGGAAAAAGACAATTAACAGCAAGCACCCCGGATCATCAGGACAGTATCTACAAGCACTCCTCATCGCAACTCAGGGGGCAAGGGAGGGGGCTTTCCCCCTGGTTCCAATTCAGATGTTTCCTTTCTCTGAAAGTAACGTGAAAGTAATTTATATAACAGCAGGCTCGTTAAATATACCCCTTAAAGCAATGAAAAGTGTGGGAAGCGTGAATCTCCCTTCATCTACCACTAAAAGGAAGGCTAAACTATTTTGACTGTTCCTTTCAAAACAAGTACATCTACAAGAACTCGAAAATTTGGAGTAACAGCAAGAAAAAATATGTTACTAATATCAGAAAGTGAAATATCAATTGACATTCCAAACGAAGTGGTCGCTTTAAGGACCAATTTGTTTCGGTCCGTGAAAACCAAAACAAAACTGGCATTCCAATGATAACGTTGTCGGGGACCCTCAAGCTCTGGGGTCGGAAATACGCCCCAGGAAATACCAGCAGCACTGATTTCAAGTTGAAACGAACTGTCAGATCTTATTGTTCTGACATATTTAACAAGTTAAAGAGCGGCAAACATTCAACTTCAAAGAAAAGCTGATGTTTCTGAAGTACCACATTATTTGAAGCGGCGTATTTTGAAAACAAGTTAGTAAAATCCTGCAATGGATTGATTATGATACGTTTTCCAACATGCCAGAAATCATTACTCAAGTTATTACTCACGTTATGAGGATAATGGCTGTTGAATAAATCTCGCTCTTGTGCTCTGACCTTATTTCTATGATATTCAGCAGAACCTGTTCAGTATACCTCTGGAACAACAATGTTTTGTAGCAATCGAAGCATATTTACGTAAGTTATGACGCATAAGGGCGATGAAATGGATCCCGCTCCTGAGTCGTGACCTTAAACCCCATTTCGCCCATTTTCAATAGGGTTCGCCCTCAGGTTGTCCCCTACCACATACTAAAATTTCATCGAAATCGAACTATTTTTACGCGAGTTATCGTACAGACAGACTGACAAAGCTGGAGCATATACGCTTCTTCAAAGTGTAGAAAATTTCTGCAGAATCAATCATATTACGATTGTCAACCATTAGCAATCCACTGCTGGATGCAGGTCTCCCCAAGTGTCTTCCATAACTGTGTCTTGAGCCTGTCTCCTCCAGGTTACTCCTGCATGCCTTTGAATTTCATCCACCTATGTAGTTGTCCTCTGGGTCTTTTTTTGTCCCTTGGAATCCAGTCCAAAATTTCGGTTGTCCGTTCTTCTGGCAACATGCCCAGCCCATTGCTATTTGGGGTTTTACTCTGACCATGATGTCTTCCACTCCTGTCATTTTTCTTATCCACGAGTTCCTCCTCTTCTTATCTTTCCTGCTTACACCAACCATGCATCTCCCCAGGCTTCTTACCGTGTGGTGGCGCTGCAAGCACGAACCGGCAGCCTTATAAACCGGCGTATAGTTGATGCCCCGTGAATGCGAAAAGCACCGGCAGACGCAAGGAGTACAGAGTGACAAGAATGCCAGGTAGACGCCAATTTACGGACTTTGAGAGAGGCCTGATCAACAGGCTGAAAACAGCAGGGTGTTCGGCGCGCCATATAGTCCGCCACGTAGATCGTTCTGACCAAACCGCCCGACCGTGTTGGGAGCAGTGAACACGTAACGGCACTTCCACACGGCGGAGCGGCTCCGGACGGACCACGACCGGCAGAGAGGATCGATGGATCGTGCGCCAGGCACGAACGGATCCCACGGGGACCCGGTCCACTATACAGTCAGATGTAGCGCCTCCTGTGTGCCCACGAACCATTTCCCGATGTTTCGCGGAAGCGAATCTGCGACCCTAGTGCCCCTTACGTGTGCTGCCATTAACACCGGAACATCGCCGGCTCCGTGTGCAGTGGTGCCAGGCCAGAGCAACGTGGGACGCCAGACTGGCGACGTGTGGTGTTTAGCGATGAGTGCCGCTTCGTTTTGGGGACAGATGATCGTGTCCGGGAGTGCAGGTCCCCGGGTCAACTGCACAATCCCAACCTCGCTATCGAGCACCACACCTCCCCCACTGCAGGCATTATGGTATGGGGAGCCATTGCCTACGATAGCCGATCATATCTAGTAGTGGTACGTGGATCATTGACGGGCCAGCGGTATGTGGAGGAGATCCTACGGTCCCATGTGCTCCCATTCCTGGCCGGGATTCCAGGCGTGCTATATCAGCAGGATAATGCCCGCCCGCCCGCTCACAGCTCGTGTTGCACAGGACTGCCTGCGTCATGTCCAGACACTTCCAGGGCTTGCCCTCTCCCCAGACATGTCCCCTTATCGAGCATATGTGGAACGAGTTGAAACGCCAGCTGCCGCCGTGCCGCACTATCCGGGATTTGGAGCATACCGTCCAACTTGTGTGGGCCTTTCTGCCGCAGGACATCAGGAGCCTGTTCGCCTCCATGCCGGACCGTACTGCAGCATGTATCGCCACACGAGGCGGTGCGACGAGCTATTGTAGATGACCGGACTGCGTGCCACAGATCCCTCGGTAATTGTTCTGCACTCTGTTTTTGCCATCGTGTATATCATTCATCTGTATCATTAAGTCCATAAAATTTTAGTTCATTCAGATGCTTCTTTCTTGGTGCGCAAATTTCATTGTCCGTGAGTGTATGATGTTGGCCCTCCACCTATCCCCAAATCCGCTTTTACTCTGCGAGGCATGGACGCTACAAGATTTCTAAAGGTATCCTGTGGTATCTTTTTTTTTTTTTTGATTGGAGGTTGAACGACCACCGTGAGCAACTCAATGGGCTATAAGCAGTCGCCCGTCCCTAATTTAGGGTCACTGGTTCCAGGGAAGGGAAAGAGCCAGTGCCGTAAGACAAATACAACATCCATGCCTCACCGGGATTCGAACCGGACCCCTTACAGACGAACCTGTGGTATCCGATACCAACACGTTACCAGCGGACAGTGGCGTACCAATAGTCTCCGCAATCTCAGCGTTGCGGGGGAAGTCCTCACGATTTAGAGGGCTTCTATCCTCACCGAAAATATTTTACATTTTTTTGGCGGAAACTTCATATAAAACTGGTTAAGAAAATAGCCAGAAATTAAGGCATTTTTGAATGAAGTATTAAAATGAAAAGCAATTTTTGCTTTTTTTTTCATTAAATAAAATCTTTAAAAATCATTTACTTTGCTTAGTTTATAAAAAATGGATAACGAGATATCAGCTATTGCAGAGCTATTGCCTTTTCACAGCCATAGCAATAGTTCCTATGCATTCATGCATGTTAACAAGAAAATGTGAAAGAAATATCAGTTCAATTAATGGAATGTTTATACCAATGAGGGTAAGGTGTTATGTATTAGGGGTATGCAAAAGTTTCCGCCGTGTTAAGGAGAAAGGAACAATCAGGAAACCAGCACACATTTATTCAACGAAATATTGGCTGTTAGTATCAATGACCTTTTGCCATTTCTCAGGCAACAAATGAATGCCCCTGTGGTAGGAAGACTGGTTTTGAGCTGAAAAACGCAGTGACGAAATTTTCCACCTCTGGAACTGTGGTGAACCGCTGTTGGGCTAGGGCATGTTGCATAGAGCGAAACAGATGAAAGTGTGAGGGTGCAATGTCCGGGGAGTACGCCGGGTGCGGTAAAACCTTCCAGTGTAATTGTTCAAGGGTTGATTTCGGGGTGGCACTGACATGTGGTCGGGCATTATCGTGTAACAGAATGACTAGGCAGCGTCCTTTACCTGTCCATGGGAGTTTTTGCTCGATTGCGGCGTTCAGTTTCATCGGCTGATCGCTATATCGTTGTGCAGCGATTGTTTCGCCCGGTTTCAACAGTTCTAAGTACAGCACTCCATGTATATCCCCCACCCCCACACACACAGCACTTTCCCCCGTGGATATCCTGTTTTGCAGAAGATGTGGATGGCTGGTCTGGGTCGTTCCAGGATCGTTTGCGTACGGGGTTGTCTCAATAGACCCATTTTTCATCCCCGGTGACAACCTTCCAGAACAAATTCTTCCCTTGAAACCTCTTCAGCAACGACATGCAGATGCCCAATCGTTGAGCAATATTACGCTAAGTTAAAGTATGCGGAACCCACTTACCAATCTTCCCCAAGGCCTGTAAGACGCCATACCACCGTCGATTGAGCCACTTTCAAACGTTTCGCCAATTGCGTGGTCGATTGTGTGGCATCCTCTTGCAATAGCGCGATTCCAGCTCCTCGTCTGCGAGTTCCTGTGGTTTACGCGCACCTGGCTTGTCTTCCAAGCTTAGATCATCTTTTTTAAACCTGGCAAACCATTCTAGACATGTCCGCTCACCCATAAAAGTTTCGCCGTACCCCTGACATATTGAACCGTATGCTTCACTCGCACTTTTCCCTAAATTAAACATTAATAACTAACAGTGCCGAAATGAACTTTATCGAACGCCATGCTTGGCTTCATGTACAAACTGACAGCACGGGTCGTCGGCCGGTTAGACCCCTACAGCGCCCTCTAGCGGGGGCGGCGGAAACTTTTGCATACCCCTAATTACAACTGTTTGCACATAAATACGCATCATTCAGAATATAATAAACTAAAAGGTGTTTTTCGCGAAAACGAAGAAAAACTTGTATAATTTTTTTTTATAACCAGAGTTAAGAGGAAAAGCTTTTACTATGTGCAAAAGATTGCGGCATTATGTTAAGTGTGTTTTCTATATTAAGGAGTAAATAAAGTCTTTTTTTGTGCTACAATACTTAATTGTTATTTGCTTACTGATATTTCGTATAAATCCGAGAAATTCATTTTATACAGTTATAGTTGCATGTTTTATGTGAGTGTGATCGTGAGGAATTTTAAATAGACTGGCCTTAGTTCTCTAAAAGAATAAAATTTGCATGATATGATTTACTTTGGGTTAAGTGTTTTAGTTGTACTTTGTATCGGTATAAAACTAGAGCAATCATTTTAATTATAATGTGCACGTTCGTGTTTCACGCAATAAAGTGTAATAATTTTGGTTTCATGAAAAATACTGTAAGATTCCAAAGAACTTGTTTTATTAAAAAGCCCGTAAAGTCTAGTTAAAAACATGGAAGTTAATTTTTTTAGTAATAGAAACCTAATAGCTTTTCGGAAAAGGGCATGTGACGTATATTCTAATTTAACTTTCATTTTTAGTTCCTTTTCCTTTGTAAATTTGAGTTTGTTCTCTTTTGCACTTTCCAAACTTAGCATGATATCTTCTCTCACATGAATGAGGTTGGCAACACTTTTGAGGTCAGAGAGAGAGAGTGATGTATGACTGTCATAAGAACGTTAGATGAAAAGATGGTACCAGCAGTTGCTTAGTGTGTGTGTAGATGTTAGATTGTTGTTGAGCTAGATTACACGACAGATAATTAAGGTATGTGTGAAGTGTAAAACCCGCAGTGCTATATTTTGGATTCAATCAAATATTGCTGGACCAATAGATGATTATCTTAAGTTTAACTTCTGTATATGTTTCGTCTGGACGTAAAGGCTGAAGTTTTTTTTGGTTGGAGGAGGTTTAACGACCACCATTAGCAACACAATGGGCAAAAGCAGTCTGTCGTCCCCAATTTAAGGCCACTGGTTTCAGGTAAGGGAGAGAACCAGTGCCTTAAGACAAACACAACAGCCATGCCTCACCGGGATTCGAACCCGGACCCTTCACGGGCGAATGGTGAGAAGCGGTCGCTGAGACCACCGCGCCACTGGGGCGGCAAAAGGCTTAAAAAGTTGAACTATCACGTGCAACTATTGCATCGTATTCTCATTTAGTTCAACATTTCCTTAGTCATATAGCGTAACACAAACCTCGCACACGAAAAAGGGTTACGTTATAGGCCTCGAAAACATTTCTTGCAGGGGGAGGGGGGAGTGTCGAGTTTTTCTGGTACGCCAGTGCCAGCAGATCATTTAAACTCTTAAGTCTCATGGTTGAGTCGCCGTAGGTTGGATTTGCTGTTCCAACGCAAACCACAGTTGCTCGATTGGATTGATATCTGGGGAATTTGGAGGCCAGGGCAATACCTGGAAGTCTTCATGTTCTGAGAGCCATTCTCGAACAATCTGAACAATACGGCGGGACGCATTATACATTTCTGAAAGAAGTTACTACTAGAGGGGAATTCATTTGCCATGAAAGGATGTACCTCAGGAGGTAGATGTCAGTTTCCTGCACATGAATGACAGGACCCAGGGTTTCCCCACCAGAACATTGCACTAAGAATTACACTTCTTCCACACCTGCTTGTTTTAATCCCGCGGTGCATCCTGGTGCCAACATATCCCCTGGTAAACGACGAACACGTACCTTGCGTCCACATGATGCAACAGGAAACTGAATTCATCGGACCAGATGACCACCTTCGAATCAGTCAAGGTCCAGCTTTGATGCTCGCGTGCCGCTTTCGACGGTCAACTGAGGTTAGCATGGGTACTCAGAGTGGCCTGTGGCTACGCAGCCCATTTGCCGCAGAGTTCGATGGACTGTGTATTGTGACACATTACTCTCGCCACCAGCATTCAAATTACAGGCGAGTTGCGCCACAGTATACCTTCTGTTGGCTCTTACCTTACTAGACTGCCTTCACTCACCTCTAGCATTGATGAGCCAATTGTCGACCCACACCATCTGGCGATTCGTGATTTGTCCCTCCTTGGACCACTATTGGAAGGTACTAACCACGGCTGACCATGAACACCCCACAAGTTCTGCTGTCTCGGATATGCTCTGATCTATCTGACCTGGACCTCTGACCATCACGATTTGGCCTGTCGACAAAAATCCAAAATCGTATGGTCTGTGTGTCCTCTGACCATTACGATTTTGGTCTTTTGACTGTGTATTGTGACATTACTCTCGCCACCAGTATTCAAATTACTGGCGAGTTGCGCCACAGTATACTGTTAAAAATTGTGTGATAGGTTGCACCAAAAAGCGGGGCTACACCACTTTCTGAGAAAAGATACACCATTGTGTGGCGCGAACAAAACCGAACAACATGGTGCTACCTTGCACCATAATGTGGTGCAACCTTGTACTGTTACGTGGTGCAAAGCTGCACCATGTTGTTGGGTTCTGTTTTCATCACATAGTGGTGTAGCTATTCTCAGAAAGTGGTTCAGCTGGTATAGCACCACTTTTTGGTGCAACCTACCACAATTTTTTTTAACAGTGTATACCTTCTGTTGGCTCGTACCGTACGGGATAGCCTTCTTCGCTCACCTGTAGTATGGATGAGCCTTGGTCGGCCCATTCCTAGCCGGCGGTTCGCAGAATTTCCTTCCTCGGACCACTTTTTGAAGTGGTCCGAGGAGGGAGAAGCCACGACCCGCCACGGCCAACAATGAGCCCCTTCTCTTCCCCGAAAACCCTGGCCAATTTGGCCTGTCAAACTCGCTTGAGTCCGCTACGTTTCCCCGTCTGAAGAACAATAACACTAACAGAGCTCAGTATTGGGTGTTATTCAGAGGCGAAACTGGGGCGGAGCATTCCGCTCGAGTATGCTATAATTACACCACTCGGGACACTGAATTTCTAAGTAAATGTATCCTAGTATCTGAACCAACTTCAAATATTCGCTAGTCGCTCCAGCAGGAATCGGGAGAAGAGGGTTCGATTTTCAAACCAGGAATATGCTTTTTTCAAGATATATTAGGATTTTACGGCATGTATAATAGTGAAATGAAGGCGCTTCTAACATCTAAAATAATTTGATTATTCTTTTCGTCTTTTTTTATGCGTCGAACGCACCGATGCTCGTTAAATTCAAATCCATGATTTCAGACGGTGACACAAAAACACCCTCATGCAAATGATACTCCTGCAAAAATGAAACTTACACGCATCGTGATGTTTTTTAGTGGCACAGACTATACTCATTGCAATAAAGGGAAGGATGAACACTGGAAAATGTTCAGCAACATTTATAGGGTAGCTATTTCAGAAACCTCCATATTGCAAGTTGTCGAGGTAACAATCACATGAACATCAATCTTGGCGCTGCTGCAAATCGGAATGTATAAGGCAGATTCATCTCGGAATTTCGAGCGAGAAAGAAAAGCATCGGTTTAGCCAAACCAAACTTCACATCACTCGGAAAGAGTGTGATGAAATCACTATGCTCTCTGAAGTAGAGTAGTGTACCGACAGTCCAGAGCGAAGTCATACTCATATTCTACAAATCCGTCATAATGAGTTAGTTCTCAGTGGTGTCGTGCGCCAAACGACACTCTGGAAATCGTGCGCGAAGCGACCCTGCTAATCGATCATTTTACATATATGTTACCGTTAAAGTTTGTAATTCAGTTATTTCATAGAATACCTAGTTATTTCATGAAATAACCCATCAAGTTAGTTAAAGCGTGTAATAAATTATTAATTCCACACTTTAACTAGTTATTCTATGAAATAACTAGGTATTCTATAAATTAGCTAATGATAGACAGTTAAAGTGTAAAATAAACAATTTGACTGAATTATACAGCATACAAAATGTTATTTATATAAAGACACAATAAAATCATTTGTTACAACAGGGATTAATAAAATGGCATTTGGAATTGAATAGAACATTATTTCTAAAACATACATTTTTTGTTGACACTGCGTTTTACATGAACGTTTCTTAAATCCCTGACCGGTACCTAAACTTTGAGCTGTAGCAACCGACCGGAGCGATTTCTCTATATCCGGCACTTCTATCTGAATTAGTTTTTGTTCACAGACGCTGAACTGGGATCAAGAATATAGCTGTTTTATGCGGCAGTTTCTTGTTCCCAATTGACAAAATCCTTCTTCGGTTATTTTCATGATAACAGCTAAAATAGATCTGGCGTCACCCCTTCCTCTGTCAACTTCAGGTACTGGGATACGGACTAAGCCCCACAGAGGCT
Source organism: Macrothele yani (assembly GCA_039090855.1). NCBI lineage: Eukaryota > Metazoa > Arthropoda > Arachnida > Araneae > Macrothelidae > Macrothele > Macrothele yani. The sequence continues at coordinate 127,748,263 of CM076996.1, forward strand.
TCAGAATGAGATTTATCTGACAATTTCATCTTCTTAGCTTGAATTTCCAAACATTATTTAGAGTTTTCTCTTTCCCTCTGAACATTCAGTTCATTAAAACACAATTTGCAGATCTTCTGTACAACTTATTTCCGAAAAATTTATAAATAACAAAACGAAACAAAAGTTAATATTGTTATTATATAACACTTTATAGTGGGTTCAAAATGGTGTGCTATTTCTGACCAGTGGTTCTCACTTTACAGCCTTTTGAATTTGGGATTTATTTACCCGGTTATTTTACACTTTAACGGGGTGTAGATCGTTATTCTATGAAATAGCTAGTTAAACCATCGAATACAAGTGAGTTTTACGCTTTAACTGACTTGATCAGTTATTTCATGAAATAACTGGGTATTCTATGAAATAACGGATTTCATACTTTAACGATAACATATACATATACAAATCTTAGTCAAATTATTTACATCTAATCAATTACTTACATCAAATTTTATATATATCATCATTGTCAACCATTATCAATCCACTGCTGGACGAAGGTCTCCCAAGTTTCCTCCAAAACGGTCTGTCTTGTGCCAGTCTCCTCCATGTCACTTTGGCCAGTGTATAATGCATAAATGCAAGCCTTGATAAGCAAAATTTTCCAAGAATCCGGGTTCGGGCTCAGCAAACACATGTAATCAAAGAAAGCGGCCCGGGCGCTCTAGGCCTTTGGACCCGGACTCCTAAAATTGAGCCCGAACTCATCTCTAACACATATACCGACTTATTTAAAGTAAAGTCTATAACAATGGATGGGTGCATCGGTACAGGAAAAAAGTAATAAAGTTGAAGAAGCACTAACAAACAGGGTCAAATACCAAAATAATGTAATAAAATAAAAAAAGACAAAGTTTTGCTAATCCCCTCACTTTTAGGGAAAAGCGTACACAGCACATGTGGCAAGTGTAACAAAGAAGCCGCATAACGCAGCGGTAGAGGCGAGAAATAATACAAATATATCAATAAGCAAAACTACGATATAACAACTGAGTAAATAATTTACATTTAGTTTCTTAGAATACATAAAAATTCGCGGCATGTAATAAAGAATAAACAAGCATCATCTTATTTAATGAGTGCAGCGGCAGAGAATGAAATACAAGCATATGAAACACAGTAACTGGGATAAAATTAAAAAATAAAACTACAATTTCTTTCTTACAATAGGATAATAGGTAAAAGTTCGCGTCACACCTTTCACCTTGTGGGGGCACACTGGTGTGTCGCGGCACACCGGTTGCGTAACACTGATTTAAAAGGATGAATAGTCTGCAGACTTAGAATGCAGCTGCCTTGTAGTCAGGTGACTGAAGTTTATGCAGAATTCCTGGTGATATTTGAATTTCGGAATGTCAAAGACCCGAAAATTGGTCCTGCCTCTTCAAACCAGGGCAAACGTTATTACTTTGCGTGAACTTGGATTCAGTAGTCGTAAAATTTCCGTTAAATGTGGCTGTGATCATTCCACTGTCTTGCGCACCATTAAAACGGTTGCAGAAACTGGATGTGTGGGAAACAGAAAAAGAACAGGTCGACCAAGGCTGTGTACTGAACGTAATGATCGCATGTTGATTCGTCGTTCCTTAAAATCAAGGTTTAAAACAGCCACTGATTTAACAAATGAGTGGGAGAATCAAGTAGGCATTATTGCATCTGCACGTACAGTTCGTTGTAGGCTACAAGAAAATGGGCTGATTACACGAAAAGCTGCACGAAAACCTTTCCTTACTGAACAACGACTCAAATTGGTTGGGCCAATGCACACCAGAATTGGACTGTGGATGAATGGAAAAATGTTATTTTCAGTGACGAAACAACTGCTACTATTTCCGCTAATAATGGAAATAATTATGCACGTCGTCGGGCTGGTGAAAGATATAAGGCATGCTGCACACAGCCAACAATCGAGCACACACATTCGGTGATGTTACGCTCCTGTATTTCATCCAGTGGTGTTGGCCGTCTGCACATTGTTGATGGCACATTGAATGGATCGAAATATGTGGATCTTTTGGAGTTCAAACTGGTACCATCTGCACAAGACATGGGTTTGCGGAATTTTATCTTTCAGGACGATAACGTGCCATGTCATCGGTCAAAGTTGGTTGACTAGTGGTTTAATCAAAAAATTATAAGAAAACTTCAGTGGCCGGCACAGTGGCCGGATCTTAATCCCATAGATAATCTGTACGTGAGATTGAAGCAAAAGATCAGTCAACCGGGACCCACATCTAAAAACAGTATGGAGTCTGTAAGGGCCCGTATGGCACCGTGTTATCACCGATGGACAACTAGAGAAGCTCATTTGTTCCATGCCAAGAAGGTGAACTTTGTTACTAAGAAACCGTGGTTATCCAATTAAATATTAAAGCGTATTTTGCTTGTTAATTCAAGTGTTCTGCAAGTGGTTATCCAAATAATTATTAAAGCGTATTTTGGTAAGTTAATTCAAGTGTTCTGCAAATTTCAATAATGTACTGTACAGTAATTTTACGTTAAATGCATTGTACCCTAATTTCACTATTTTTTTCCTTTTTATGACTAGAAGCTATACTTTTGCTTGTAACTTCACTTCTATTACTGGTAATAACATTATGTAAAAATATTTGAATTCAGCATAAAATTTCCTTTTAAAATGATGTATGTATTCCCGACTTGAACATTACGCTGTATGTAAGTTGACTTCAACATAAAAAATTGACTTTCGGTCTACCGGTGCAGGGCTTTTGGCAACGATTGTATTAAATTGAAACTCAGAAGACCCAAAAGTTACGTAAAAGTGATGGATAAGTGAAATTTGACAGTTTACTGGGGAAATTTCTACACTGCTGGCCACCCAAAATGCAACACCAAGAAGGACACGAGATAGCAAAGCCAGATTTACTGGACACATAACAAATACAAAGATGAAACGATTGAGCTTACAGGCCCGTGCGACTTGCGGAGCACGCAGACATCAATAGTTCGTGTGGCCCCCATGGCTGGCAATAACGGCCGCTACACGCCGCGGCATCGAACGAAAGAGGCTTTGAGGCAATTTTTAAGTTCTTTAAAATTTCCAAATTCGACGTGCGATGCACAAAAAGCAATTAAAGGAATTAGGAGAACTTGGTCCAAAAAGGAAGAACATGTATATACAAGTAGACTCGCATTCGCAATCTCATGGCAGAATTTGGAAATTCTAAAGACCTTAAAAACTGTCTGAAAGCATTACGCTAAGTTACCATGTTGGACTAAGGACAAAAGCTACAAAATTCAGATGTAAGTACTTAATTAGATGTAAATAATTTGACTACGATTTGTATATTCGCTTCCCGCACGTAATCTTCTCAGTAGCGCAATTTGTTCAAGTAACATGTATATCACTTGAAATGAGCCATCCCCATAAGATCATGAACGACTTTTCTGGTTTATGCTACGCACGATGCTTTTAAGGATATTTTTTAAACAGCCAGCCACCAAAACTTTTAACAGCTCCCTCTTTGAAGTTTAACAAAAAAAAAAAAATTGTTTTCTTTGAGAAGCCTTCACTGATTTAAGAAGCTCTCTATAAAGGCTTTTGAGTAGCTTTCAGATTTATTAAAAGCTTTGCATTAAGATTTAATAAAACATTCTTATCAGGGTTTTTTTTTTTAACGGTTTCCAATCTAGGATTTTTGGTAGCCCTCTATTAAGTTGTTGAGAAGCTCTACATTAAACATTTTTATGCACTCCGTGTTATAAAGTCTTTAAAAGAAGAGCTCTTCAAGTTTTTTAAGCAGCTTCAAATTGACTCTTGAAAATATCATATGGGAGTATCTAAAATAATTTAGCTGCACCTCAAACTGAATAGCAAGGGGGAAATAAAAGTGCTACTGCATACTAACGTGGGGTGCGAACCCTACAATAGAAGTTCAAGATTATCATGCTCTACCAACTGAGCGTGCAAGAAGGTCCGCGCATTAGTAATCTTTGCTATCCACCCGCATCAGCAATTTGTGTTTGTATTTAGTATATTTATTTTCTCATCCTCAATTCGAAAAGGAAAATGGCTAATCTTGGAAGTTTTGTATGTAAAAAGCCCAGAAGGACAGGAAAGCATCAGATTTACGATTAGGACGAATGCAACACCGGATGGTCGTGCCATTACGAGTTCCACGAATTATTCCTACGAGTACGTAAGTTTTGGAATTCTCCGTGTAGATAATAACAGCGAGTAGAGCGTGGAAAAGCAAACTCAACAGCAATGTGTGACATGTAGGAATAAATAGGAATAAGATGAGTCACTGTTTCAATTTCTATGATGTAAAGTTAATTTGTTTAGAGTTTTCAGGATTGCGGGAACACTGGACTAGCTAACGTATACACCTTTAAAAAAAGATGCACTTATGCATGGGCTCCCATATAGGGGGCATTTGCCTTCCCCTAGAAATGTGATTAAACCATTTCAGTGCTTAGGAGGTAATACAAAGCTTTTCGTGATAATACAAGTTTTGATTACTAATTATTTTGTTGAACTCCTGGACACGTTGCACGCTGTAGAAATGTGAATTTACGGTAGAAAAAGTGGAAATTTAGAGTACGAAGTAGTAATATTGAATTTTGTGAGTTTAACGACCAGCGTGAGCCAATCAACGGACTATATGCAGTCATCCGTTCCTAATTTACTGTCGCTAGTTCCAGAAAAAAGAAAGAGCCAGTGCCGTAGTCCAAACAACATCCATGTCTCACCGGAATCCGAACCAGGACCCACCTCGGACGAATAGTCAGAAGCCAGCGCTTAGACAACTGCGCCACCGGGACGGCATATTGAATTTCCGCGTTTGATGTTAGAACACAGTACACATACGTGCAGTATGTAAAAGCATGAAAGGCGGAGGAATTAAAAATGTGGGACCGTTCTTAACAACGGCCATTCAATGCTGGACAAAGACCTCCCGAAGTTTCTTCCAAAGATTTATCTTTAAGATATTTTTTTTCCCTTCCTGACGACCAAATTGGGTGATCGTTGGGATTTCGTGGAGCATAGGACACAAATTGCCAAAAGGCGCAAAGGTCATTTAATGCTAAGTACACTGCTGGCCACCCAAAATGCAACACCAAGAAGGAAGCATCCGATTGGCCTGAAATTCGCAGCATGCGTCGCCCGCGAGAGGACATGCAAACGATTAGCATTGCAGGGCATATGCAAATCATGTGCACCCGGCACGCTACCGAGAAGCACTATAAGAAGGGTGCACAGAAAGCGGGGTGTAAGTAGTGGAAGTGTGTTGTGCTGCCGGACCTGTGCGTGGAAAGCTTCCTGATGCCTCGTCGCAGAATACGGCAGTCATTCCAGCACATTTCGGAGTACGACAGAGGACGAATAGTGGCTTATCGCGACAGCGGTTTATCGCACCGAGACATCGGCGCCAGTGTGGGACGACATCCAGCCGCAGTGAGGAGAGTATGAATTCGGTGGGTGCAGGAGGGAGGGACGGACGGACCGACGTGAGAGATTGCTGCAGCACACCACCGAACGAGAGGACCGGCATGTTGTGCGGCGGGCATTGACGGCTCGCACCGCCACAACACGAACGTCAGCGCAGGAATTAGGGTGTGTTGCGCAACAACCAGTGCCAGCACGTACCGTTCGACGTCGTCTGCACGAGGGAGGACTTGTCGCACGGCGGCTGTTGCTCCGATTACCATTAACGTTACACCACCGGCGTGTGCGGCGTCAGCGGGCCGTTGAACGCCGCACCTGGACTACAGAATGGCACGACATTGTCTTCTCCGACGAATCCCGCTTCTGCATGCAACACCACGATTGTCGGATCCGCGGCGAGAGACTGTATGACGCTTGCATTATGCATCGCCATACCGGTCCGTCGCCTGGCGTTATGGTTTGGGGCGCAATTGGATATGACACCCGCACCCCTCTGGTACGCATCGCCGGTGAACTCAACAGCCATCGCTACATCTCCGACGTTTTGGAGACTAGTCCTCACTTGCCTGCTGGACCTGCCAGCGGCCACGTTTCAATAGGACAATGCGCGACCGCACGTGGCACGCATCGTGCAACAATTCTTCACGGCCCACCAGGTTTCATTGCTGCCGTGGCCCGCCTGTTCTCCCGATATGTCGCTCATCGAACAAGTCTAGTCGCTGATCGGGAACCGAGTGGCCCGGCAAGTCCACCCGCGGCTACGCCTGATGAACTGTGGCAACGTGTAAAAGCAGCCTGGACCGACATACCCCAAACCCACATCCAAAGCCTCTTTCGTTCGATGCCGCAGCGTGTAGCGGCCATTATTGCCAGCCATGGGGGCCACACGAACTATTGATGTCTGCGTGTTCCGCAAGTCGCACGGGCCTGTAAGCTCAATCGTTTCATCTTTGTATTTGTTATGTGTCCAGTAAATCTGGCTTTGCTATCTCGTGTCCTTCTTGGTGTTGCATTTTGGGTGGCCAGCAGTGTAGAAATTTCCCCAGTAAACTGTCAAATTTCACTTATCCATCACTTTTACGTAACTTTTGGGTCTTCTGAGTTTCAATTTAATACAATCGTTGCCAAAAGTCCTGCACCAATAGACCGAAAGTCAATTTTTGATGTCAACTTATATACAGCGTAATGTTCAAGTCAGGAATACATACATCATTTTAAAAGGAAATTTTATGCTGAATTCAAATATTTTTACATAATGTTATTACCATAATGTTATTACAGAAGTGAAGTTACAAGCAAAAGTACAGCTTCTGGTCATAAAAAGCAAAAAATAGTGAAATTAGTGTACAATGCATTTAACGTAAAATTTTTACTGTACAGGACATAATTAAAATTTTCAGAACACTTGAACTAACTTACCAAAATACGCTTTAATAATTAATTGAATAACCACTTGCAGGACACTTGAATTAACAAACAAAATACGCTTTAATATTTAATTGGATAACCACGGTTTCTTAGTAACAAAGTTCACCTTCTTGGCATGAAACAAATGAGCTTCTCTAGGTGTCCATCGGTGATAACACGGTGCCATACGGCCCTTACAGACTCAATACTGTTTTAGATGTGGGTCCTGGTTAACTGATCTTTTGCTTCAATCTCACGTACAGATTATCTATGGGATTAAGATCCGGCCACTGTGCCGGCCACTGAAGTTTTCTTATAATTTTTTGATTAAACCACTAGTCAACCAACTTTGACCGATGACATGGCACGTTATCGTCCTGAAAGATAAAATTCCGCAAACCCATGTCTTGTGAAGATGGCGGCAGTTTGAACTCCAAAAGATCCACATATTTCGATCCATTCAATGTGCCATCAACAATGTGCAGACGGCCAACACCACTGGATTAAATACAGGAGCGTAACATCACCGAATGTGGGTGCTCGATTGTTGGCTGTGTGCAGCATGCCTTATATCTTTCACCAGCCCGACGACGTGCATAATTATTTCCATTATTAGCGGAAATAGTAGCAGTTGTTTCGTCACTGAAAATAACATTTTTCCATTCATCCACAGTCCAATTCTGGTGTGCATTGGCCCAACCAATTCTTTTGAGTCGTTGTTGTTCAGTAAGGAAAGGTTTTCGTGCAGCTTTTCTTGTAATCAGCAAATTTTCTTGTAGCCTACGACGAACTGTACGTGCAGATGCAATAATGCCTACTTCATTCTCCCACTCATTTGTTAAATCAGTGGCTGTTTTAAACCTTGATTTTAAGGAACGACGAATCAACATGCGATCATTACGTTCAGTACACAGCCTTGGTCGACCTGTTCTTTTTCTGTTTCCCACAAATCCAGTTTCTGCAACCGTTTTAATGGTGCGCAAGACAGTGGAATGATCACAGCCACATTTAACGGAAATTTTACGACTACTGAATCCAAGTTCACGCAAAGTAATAACGTTTGCCCTGGTTTGAAGAGGCAGGACCAATTTTCGGGTCTTTGACATTCCGAAATTCAAATATCACCAGGAATTCTGCATAAACTTCAGTCACCTGACTACAAGGCAGCTGCATTCTAAGTCTGCAGACTATTCATCCTTTTAAATCAGTGTTACGCAACCGGTGTGCCGCGACACACCAGTGTGCCCCCACAAAGTGAAAGGTGTGACGCGAACTTTTACCTATTATCCTATTGTAAGAAAGAAAGAAATTGTAGTTTTATTTTTTAATTTTATCCCAGTTACTGTATTTCATATGCTTGTATTTCATTCTCTGCCGCTGCACTCATTAAATAAGATGATGCTTGTTTATTCTTTATTACATGCCGCGAATTTTTATGTATTCTAAGAAACTAAATGTAAATTTACTCAGTTGTTATATCGTAGTTTTGCTTATTGATATATTTGTATTATTTCTCGCCTCTACCGCTGCGTTATGCGGCTTCTTTGTTCCACTTGCCACATGTCCTGTGTACGCTTTTCCCTAAAAGTGAGGGGATTAGCAAAACTTTGTCTTTTATTATTTTATTACGTTATTTTGGTATTTGACCCTGTTTGTTAGTGCTTCAACTTTATTACTTTTTTCCTGTACCGATGCACCCATCCATTGTTAGACTTTATTTTAAATAAGTCGGTATATGTGTTAGTGATGAGTTCGGGCTCAATTTTAGGAGCCCGGGTCCGAAGGCCTAGAGAGCCCTGGCCGCTTTCTTTGATTACATGTGTTTGCAGATCCCGGGCCCGGATTCTTGGAAAATTTTGCTTATCAAGGCTTGCATTTATGCATTATACACTGGCCAAAGATATGGCCCAAGCAAGGATTAGTTTAAAAATCATTAGTTTAAAAAGTTTAGTTCAGTTAATCCACTTCACAATATTAATATGTTTTTAGAAATACTACGCATAAGCCAAATGTTCTAAAATGTGGATTTGAAAATAAATAATCAACGTGCCCTCTAAAAATCCACAATGAAATTCAACACGTGTGATTAATTCAACCGGGCTCGGAATTACACGTGTTGAATTAATTACAGTAATGAAATTCAATACTTGTAATTCCGAGCCCGGGCTTTTCGGTAGTTAATCAATTCTGAGCCCGTCCGAGCCCGGGCCAGAGCTCATCTGTAATATGTGTCCCTTCCCTTTGAAGGGTATAGGTCCTGCGTCTTACAATTATTTCAGTTCTATCACAGCTGTGCTCTGAAGTAGTCCGAAAATTGTGATTGCTAGTCTGTCTTGCTATTTTCTGTTACTATTAAACTATTTTATTTTTTCAAGATGGACAAGTTCCTTGTACGGAGTGTTCCGTCCACGAGTGCGAGTAGTGAAAGCCACTGAGCCCGAAAAAAAAAAAAAAAAAAAATTAGTGCACCGGCAGTATGGTGATTATTATTTATCTTACGGTTTTTTTTTTTTTTTTTTTGGTGTGGTGATAAAACATGCCCAATCCCCGAGTGTATAGTTTGTGGTGAAAAAATCAGTAATGCTGCTATGGTTCCCAGTAAATTGAAACGACATTTGTCAACAAAACATTCTTCTCTGTCAAGCAAAAATACCAATTATTTCCGTCGGTTGTTGGAACAAAACAAAAAACCAAGCAAAGTTCATGACTGCCACAGTACATGTTTCGGAAAAAGTACAGGAAGGTAGCTACAATGCTTATCGTAAAGGCCAAAAAACCACACACAACAGCTGAAACGTTGTTAATGCCTGCTTGTAAATTTCAAAAATTCCTCTCTGCTGACACAATCAGTCGCCGAGTTAAGTGTCATGTCCAGTGACATTGAAGACATTATGAAGGAGAAAATCAACAGCAGTCAGAAGTTTTCACTTCAGATCAACAAGTCCACCGATATTAGCGGTCACGAACCAAGTCTTGCCTACATTCGGTATATTGATGGAGATGTAATTGCAACTAATTTCTTTTTCTGCAAAGAACTTCCCGAGCGAGCCACCGGTGAAGAAATATTTCGTGTGACTAATGAATATGTGCTCCATGCATAATGAATTAAAATGGAAGGATTGCGTTAGTGTTTGTACAGACAGAGCCACATCTATGACAGCCCGAGTGAAAGGATTTGTAGCTAAAGTACGCGAAGTAAATCCTAACATACGATGCGATCACTGTCTCATTCACCGCGAAGCCATTGTTGCTAAGTCTTTGCCATCTTTTCTGAAAGTTGTGCTGGACGAAGTAGTAAAAGTCCTGAACCTCATCAAATCGCGGTGCCAAAATTCGCGGCTTTTTTACGTTTTGTGTCAGGAAATGGGATCAGAACACAGTACACTCCTGCTACATACAAAAGTACGATGGTTATCAAGAGGAAAAGTGTTAACCCGAATATTTAAACTTAAAGAGGAGGTACATGCATTTTTGACTGTTGAGAGGCATGAGTTCGCGGATTTATTTCCAGATGATGAATGGGTATGTATGTTGGCATATCTTTCAGATAATTTCGTACACTTGAATGAGCTGAACAGAAAAATGCAAGGCAGGAACGAAAATATTCTGACTAGTATGGGTAAGATTCAAGGATTTGTGAATAAGCTGAATATGTATGGATAAGATTCAATCAGTATGGATAAGATTCAAGGATTTGTGGATACAGAGAATTGAAAATGGGCAGTTTGAGATGTTCCCAACTGTATGGCCACTTGCTGACGGTAATAAAGTGGTGATGGACTTAATTGAAGAACATTTAGAAATCTTGCAGAAGTTCAAAAAGTATTTTGGAGAGAGTGTTCAAGATTTCGACTAGGTTCGTGATCTATTCGTTGCGAATTCAAAACCTCTTCCGATCAATATAAAAGAGGAACTCGCAGATTTAAAAGCAGACAGAACATTGAAATTAAAACTTCTCGAAGTGCCTTTGGCCACATTTTGGTTGGCAATAAGGAGCGAATACCCGGCTATCTCCGAGATGGCAGTTAATGTGTTATTGCCATTTTCAGTTATATATTTGTGTGAACTGGGCTGCTCGACGTTGAAATTAAAACATCAAAGAGGGAGAGGCTCAAATTCGTCGATGAAGAAATAAGGCTTGCATTGTCAACGATACTGCTACGGATTAGTCGCCTGTGTGCAGCTAAGCAGGTGCAAGTATCACATTGAAGGTATGAAGTAGAATTATTTACTTTAATAGAAATAGAAAAGTATTTTCTACAGTGAATTAAAGTTCATAAATTATTAATAAATGCACGAGTCGATTTCTGTTTAATAATAATATAATCATAATAGGTTGATTACATTGCATATTTATATTATTAGTGTCATACGTTTTTGAGGGGATTAACATTTTTGTGTGCCGTGTTGAGTCATGGATAATTTATGGTGTGCCACGAGTAGAAAAAGGTTGTGGAACACTGTTTTATATCTTATACTAGCGAACGTCGGAGAAAGATAGTGGAATAGAGGGACCCGAACGCTTTTTCAGAACTGGATTTGTGTTTCCTCACTAATTTTTGCTTGTAACTTTTCTATTACTGGTAAATAACATTCTGTAAAAATATTTGAATTAAACACAAAATTTCTTTTTAAATGATGTATAATACACTGAAGAGCAATTGAATTAGAGACAGCTGGCGTTATGCCAATGTGGCGCTGTGGGCGGCCCTGTAAACGGAAACGACATAACGTATGCAGCGATCCAACAGTATAAGGAGTGATGCGACGGGAATCAGCAAGAGTCGGACGCAGTATGGGTAAGACGAAGGATCTAAGCGCATTTGATCGTTGGCAAATTGTCGGGGCCCGACGAATGGGTCACTCCATCTCGGAAGTCGTGCAGGCACTGGAATTTTCACCAGCCACTGTGTCACGGGTGCACCGTGAGTACATCGAATCCGGTAAAACCATCCCTGCAAGGGCCAACTGCCGTGCACAACAGCGTGTGGATGAGTGGTGTCATCGTCGGATAGCTCGCATTGTAACAGCGGATAGACGGGCCACAGTGCAAGAAATCACTCGGAAATTTAACGCTGGTGCACAAAAACGTGTAAGCAGCCACACCATCCAGAACCATCTCCTCGCTATGGGGTACAGAAGCCATCGTCCCACGAGGGTACTGCTGCTGACCGCACATCACAGGGTGCAAAGATTAGCATGGGCGCTGGAACAGCGCCACTGGACCCTAGACATGTGGAAAAATGTTGCCTGGACTGATGAGTCGAGATTCACGTTGGTACATGCGGATGGCAGGATACGAGTACGGTGCAGACCACATGAAGCGACGGATCCTTTTTGCCAGCAGGGTACTCTTCAAGCTGGTGGTGTTGGCATTCTCGTCTGGGGACTGTTTACGTGGACTGAAATGTGACCCCTGGTACGTGTGACATCGTCCCTCACAGCTCAACGTTACCGGGATATCCTGGACAACCATTTGCTCCCGTTTGTGCGTCTTCAACATCCCACTGGGGACCTCATCCTGCAACAAAAAATGGTTGGATGAACACTCCACCGACGTGACCTCGCTTTCCTTGGCCAGCTAGGTCACCTGACCTCAATCCCATCGAGCACATCTGGGATGCCATCGGGAGAGATGTTAGAGGATCTGACCTCCCTCCATCAAATCTTCTTGAACTGTGGGAGCTTGTTCAGGGGTCGTGGATCCGTATGGCTTCCCAACGCTTCTGGTGTCTTGTCGAGTCCATGCTGAGACGAATCGCCGCCGTCATCAGGGCGAAAGGGGGTGATACACGTTACTAGACAAGTATCTCGAATTCAAATGCTCTTCAGTGTATGTATCCCTGACTTTACCATTACGCTGTATAAGTGACTTCAAACATCAAAAGTTGACTTTCGGTTTACTGGTGCAGGACTTATGACCACGACTGTATATGTGGTGTGTGGTAAAAACGGTTTGCATAACAAGAAAGTGGACATTTGCCTTTGGTGTTTGTGTATTAATATATTGTTTGTTGTTAAAATTTGTTTGCCCTTTCCTGAAAACTAACCTATGAGCGTCCATGCACTTATGTGATCCTCACATCTAAGGGGTGTGAGTGAGCATTTTAATTTTTCTTAAAAACATGCATTGAAAAAAATTAGACTTGAGGGGACTTCGAGGATAAATCCATCCTATACTTAAAAGGTTAATTCGCTCTACAGACATTTTCTCAAAGACTTGCGTTCTGACCCTCAAGGGTGAGCGCAAATCAACTCCTTAGTTATACTCTAGCTGTGATTTCGAAACATTTGTCAGAAATGTTTTTTTTTTTTAGTTCAGTTTATTTCAATCGGTGCCAAATCGGAATACTTCGATTGAATTTTAAAATTCGAACAAATTTTTCGAAATTACAATTGTCAGCTAAGGACTTTACTTACCCTGAAAGTCTTGAAGACAATAGTTTAAGAAAATTTGTAGACCCAGTTAATATTGCAGGTATAGGATAGATTTTCCCTTGAGTTCTCCCTCAAGGCTCATCTGGATATTTTACTCTTCCACAAACAATTTTCTCGCTGGGTGGGGTTGAGAATAAACTTCCAATTTTGTCTTTCTCAAGAGTTTGATAATTATGAACGTTAAAAGCGAGCCTGCTTCTGAATATTAAACGAGTTCATTCATCCTCTAAATTTATAAACCATCTTCACAGATATGAGTATTACAAAAGGGCATCCTGAAAGTAATGCTTCGCCCCTCATAAGATTTTTTATTTGTAGCAGCAAAAATGTGAAACTTGATGGCAAAATACTTAGACATATTGTTAATAATGCTAGCCAATTCAAAGTATTGTCCATCACTTTCTATACATTTCCGCCATCTTTGAACCCATTGCTAAAATCCGTTTTGGAAAAATTCCCGAGGCTGTCGTTTCTCCCATGAGTTCACAGCCGATTTAACGTCTGTCACATCTCGAAACGTTCCCGACGAAGAGTGTTTTTCAAAGGGGCAAACAGGAAAAGTCTGAGGGAGCCAAATCAGGAGTGTAGGGGGGGCATGAGATCCGTCTAACCCCATTTTGGAAACAGCCTGCGAAGTCTCCATTGAGGTGTGGGAAGGTGTGTTATGGTGTAAAACAACACTGTGAAGTGGAATGTCATGTCTTTTCTTTCTGATAGCTTCCTTTAACTTCTTCAATGTCTGCACATAGTGTGCATTGTTTATTATCCCAGAAAATTGTCACCATAACTTTCCCTGCGGAACGATTTGTTTTCAACTTTTTCAGTCTTGAAGATATGCGGTGTCATTCCATTGACGCACGTTTTGTTTCTGAGTCATGAAAGAACACCCAAGTTTCATCCCCCGTCACAACGTTAGAGAAAAACACCTTACCCGCCCTCTCATAACAATCCAAGAGGTTCTGGCATTTGCTCCCGGGTTAGGTTTCTTGGGATCTACTTTGAACAATTTTTTCTGTAGCCCAGATCTCTAATTGATGTTTTCGTAGCACTATGACTACAATGAATTGCATCACACAACTCCTGGATGGTGACATGATGATCAGCTGTGATGAGGTCTTTCACTCGTTGCCTGTTGGCATCTGTCACTGCGGTTGCGGGACTTCCACTCCGTTGTTTGTCAGACACTGAACTTTCCCCCTCTCGAAACCTCTTCATCCATCTTTGGACATTACTGATATCGATTGTGGCAGCTCCATACACCGCCAGGAGTATTCTGTGGATTTCTGGAGCCTCGCATCCCTCTTTCCAGGAATCCAATTACGGCTCGCCGCTTTTCTTCGTCAATCATTAACTTTATTTCAGATTCTGAAAAAATGTTCCCATATTGGTAACATATAGTACATGTCAGTGCGGTTTCATTAAAATCACTTCAAAAGTTATTAAAGAGGAGGCATTACTTTCAGGATGCCCCTTATACTTTTATTTTATAAATATTAATAAGCTGTAGTTATTAGCGTGAGTATGAAAAATTTATGGATATGAATAGGCGCAAACAAGTGTTACGATATCGATGAAATCTACACCATAACCCTCCCCAGGGTTATGATATAAATACACTGCTCGCCACCCAAAATGCAACACCAAGAAGGACACGAGATAGCAAAGCCAGATTCACTGGACACATACCAGATACAAAGATGAAACGATTGAGCTTACAGGCCCGTGCGACTTGTGGAACACGCAGACATCAATAGTTCATGTGCCGCCCCCCCCCATGGCTGGCAATAACGGCCGCTACACGCCGCGGCATCGAACGAAAGAGGCTTTGGTTGTGGGCTTGTGGTATGTCGGTCCAGGCTGCTTCCACACGTTGCCACAGTTCATCAGGCGTAGCCGCGGGTGGTGCTTGCCGATCAGCGACCAGACGTGTTCGATGGGCGACATATCGGGAGAACAGGCGGGCCACGGCAGCAGTGACACCTGGTGGGCCGTGAAGAATTGTTGCACGATGCGTGCCACGTGCGGGCGCGCGTTGTCCTGTTGAAACGTGGCCGCTGGCAGGTCCTGCAGGTAAGGGAGGACTACAGGCTCCAAAACGTCGGAGATGGTTTGATGCGTACCAGAGGGGTGCGGGTGTCATATTCAATTGCGCCCCAAACCATAACCGCCAGGCGACGGACCAGTATGGCGATGCATAATGCAGACGTCATACAGTCTCACGCCGCGGTGCCACCACACGCGGATCAGACCATCGTGGTGTTGCAGGCAGAAGCGGGATTCGTCGGAGAAGACAATGTCGTGCCATTCCGTAATCCAGGTGCGGCGTTCAACGGCCCACTGCCGCCGCACTCGCCGGTGGTGTAACGTCAATGGTAATCGGAGCAATGAGCGCCGTGCGACAAGTCCCCGCTCCTACAGATGACATCGAACGGTACGTGCTGGCACTGGTTGCGCAACACACCCTAATTCCTGCGCTAACGTTCGTGATGTGCCGGTGCGAGTCGTCAATGCCCGCCGCACAACATGCCGGTCCCCTCGTTCGGTGGTGTGCCGCGGCAATAGCTCACGTCGGTCCGTCCGTCCGTCCCTCCTGCACCCACTGAATCCATACTCGCCTCACTGTGGCTGGATGTCATCCCGCACGGGTGCAGATGTCTTGGTACGATAAACCGCTGTCGCGATAAGCCACTATTCGTCCTCTGTCGAACTCCGAAACGTGCTGGAATGACTGCCGTATTCTGCGACGAGAAATCAGGAAGCTTCCCACGCACAGGTCCGGCAGCACAACACACTTCCACTTTTTACACCCCGCCTTCTGTGCACCCTTCTTATAGTGCTTCTTGGTGGCGTGCCGGGCGCACATGATTTGCATATGCCCTGCAATGCTAATCGTTTGAATGTCCTCTCGCGGGCGACGCATGCTGCGAATTTCAGGCCAATCGGATGCTTCCTTCTTGGTGTTGTATTTTGGGTGGCCAGCAGTGTATTAGTAATTTGCATGCAAAATCAATATACTATTATCTTTGAGAAAAGTAATTTTTGCACCAATTAGTATCACTACGTATTTAATCGATATCATCAAAATAAGTATTATTCAGCGAATTAAAGTACAAAAATTAGAGTAATTTATAATAAAAAGCATGAAATAATAAATTGCATTGCGAATAATCAAATGAAAATGATGCAAGCACTTTCCCATAATCATAACTGTAACAAAGGCAATAATACACTAAAGAAATTTTTCTCTTCTGTCTGGAGTACCTCCTGTCTGAATCACCAACATGGGCGTACTGATAGCCCCGCAACCTCCGCAGTGCGGGGAAGGGGGCCCTCACGGCTAAGAGGGCCTTTAGCCTCAGCAGAAGGATTTTTCAAAAATTTTGTGCAAACTTCATATGAAACTGGATAAAGAAATAGCCAGGAAATTTTGATAGAAAGCTTTAAATGAAGTATTAAAAAGGAAACAATTTTTGGTATTTTTTCAGTACATAAGTAAAATCTTCGAGAAATTATTTTTGCTTTAGTTTATAAAAACTGGATGACGGAAAAGAGCTATTACAGACGATTAGAGGCCCCTTTTCACTGCCATAGCAATAGTTTCTATACATTTATATTAACAAGAGAAGGTGAATGAAGTATCGGTTGAATAAATTAAATTTTTATATCAATGAGGATAGGTCGTTGTATCTTACATTTGAGTGCACATATACTACGCATCAGTCAGAATATAATGAGCTAAAATGTTCTACGCGGGAACGGTAAAACAGACCCGCAGGGCCGTAACTAGACTTTAGTTTTGGGGTATGGAGGGGTTAAAAAATATTCCACAGCAAAAAAAATGTAATCTGTCTCAAGGCCGTAACTAGACTTTTCTTTCGGATTTTTTTAAGAACTATTCTACAGCAAAAATAATTCTCGCTGTATATATACTATGTCTCTCTTTCTCTCTCTCTCATATATCATCATTGTCAACCATTATCAATTCACTGCTGGACGAAGGTCTCTCCAAGACTACGTCTGTCTTGTGCCAGTCTCCTCCATGTTACTCCCGCATATTTTCGAATTTTATCCACCCATCTCCCATGTGGTCTTCTGGGTCTTTTCCTGTCCCTTGGAATCCAATCTAAAATTTCGGCTGTCCATCGATGGTCTATCCCTCTGGCAGTATGTCCAGCCCATTGCCATTTCAGGGATTTAACTCTGATCATGACGTCTTCCACACTTGTCATTTTTTGGATTCACTAGTTCCTCTTATCTCTCCTGGATGCACCAAGTATGCACCTCTCCATGGCTCTGAGTTGTCTGCAGCCTTTGTATGTCTCTTTTAGTTAAGGCCCACGTCTCTGCACCATACGTAAGCACTGGAAGGATGCATTGATCAAACACTTTTCTTTTAAGACATAATGGCATATTGCTCTTGAAAATTATGCTGTTTCTTCCAAAAGCTCTCCAGGCAAGTTTTATACGCCGATTAATTTCTTCATCAATGTGACCTTCACTTGATATCTGCTGTCCAAGATAAACGTACGTGTCTGTTATCTCCAGCTTTTCTCCATCAATCGATAAATCTTCATTTCTTGTAAAAGCATTGTACATCACTTTTGTCTTCTGAAAGTTCATTTTTAATCCCACTTCTCTGCTCTTGTCAGCAAGTTCCTGGATCATACTCTGCAGCTCTGATGGGGTAGTTGCAAAAATGACTACGTCATCAGCAAAATGAAGATGAGTAAGATAATCTCCATTAATCTTTATCCCTTCGCTTTCCCAGTTCAGTGATTGAAAGACATTTTCCAATGTGGCATTAAAGAGCTTGGGAGATATGGTGTCACCTTGTCTCACTCCCTTTCCAATTTTTATGCGTGTTGTATTTTCAAACAGCCGAATCTTTGCACTTGCATTTTCATAGATGTTAATATTAATGTATGCATCTTCAATACCGAAGGATTTCAAAGCCATTGTAACTGCTGATAGTTTCACCGAATCAAAGGCCTTTTCATAATCGATAAAAACCCATGCACAATGGAAGTTCATATTCTCTCAGTACGTGGACATGATCTATAGTGCTCCTGAATCCAGCTTTTTCTCTCGGTTGAGCCCATGTCCAGTGTTACCTTCAAGCGGCGTGAAAGAACTTTAGTGAAGATTTTATAAACCACTGATAGGTCTGTAGTTCCCGATATCCTCAATGTCACTTTTTATGTAGCAGGATCATTGTAGCGTTGTTCCAATCCTCAGGAATCTATCTTTCATTAAGGCATCGAGTGAAAACTTGGGCGAGTACTGTTTCAATTTCTCCACTTGCTTCTTGTATGATGTCTACAGTAATTCCATCTTCTCCTGGAGGTTTTCCCCTCTTCATGTTATTGATTGCATGTGCAACTTCTGCTGGGAGGACTGGAAGAACTCTGGTACCTTTCATGATGTCTTGAGTCCATGTATCATCCCTTTAATATAATTAGGAATAGAAATCTTTCACTCTTGTCAAAATTTCGCCTCTATTTCTCGTTACAGAACCATCATCTTTTCTCAGTGCCATAATCTGTTTTCTTCCCTTATTGAGATGTCCCTTTGCTATCTTTAGGCTTTTGTTGTTTTCAATTGCTTTCCTTACTAGTTCACAGTTGAATTTCCTTAAGTCTTCAGTGATAATTTTTCGTACTGTCTTTCATAGCTTTATATATTCCACTTTGGAAGTCACATCTTTAGTTTTGATGATTTTTTATATATATATATCTCATCTCCTGAAGTAAGGTTTATCAAAGGAAATAATTTGTAAAAAAAGAAAAATGAAAAGGTAATGGCAACTCCTTTTGATAAACAAGCAAAAAGAAATTTGCCCAAAAAATTTCGGGTAGGGGAGGGGTGGACCCTAAAACTCTTTCCTCTGGTTACCTGTGCCATTTTGTTTTTATAACAGTCTCAAAAGAAAAGACCATGTGCAAAATATTGACATTATGTCAAATTGTTTACTCTTTAATATAAAAAACACGCTTAAGTAATTTTACCTTTTTTGTGCCACATATTTATAGATTCTTGCTTTATTTGCTTACTTATGTTCTGTATTTTGGTATAAATTGGAAAGATAATTAGACACTGTCAGTGGCGTACCGGGGACCCCCCCGCGCAGAAAGAAATTTTGAGGCTCTTTTGCGAAAATCCATTAGCTTTCAGTTACTGAAAAATTTTATAACTTCAATATTATTAACTAGGCTTTACACGGGTGTTTTAATAAATTAAATTCTGTGGAAACTACGAGTTTTTTAGTAAAATCAAAATCATTCCACTTTATTGCGTCAAACACAATGTGTACGTTATAATCAAATTGATTACCTTGATTTTATATCGATAGAAATTACTACAAAAGACTTACGTCAAAATTAATCGTATCATGCAAACTATTATTTTAATGAACTAAGGCCAGCTTCTTTGAAATGCCTCACGATTGCACACACAAAACATGCAACTGCCGTCTGACAGCGTCGAATGACTTTTCCGATTCATACGAAATGTCACAACATAAGGAAGCAAATAACTAAGTGACGATTAACAACTGTAGCACAAAAGACGTAAAACTACTTAAATTTTTTACTCTGAAATAGGAAAAAACACTTAACATAATGCCACAATGTTTTGCACATAGTATGACTTATAAAAAAAAAAAAACTGGTGTCCGATTTTTCTCTCCCGCGAAGAACACCTGTTAGTTAATTATATTCTGAAAGATGCGTAGTTACGTGAAAACAACCAAGACATAACACCGTATCCTCATTGGTATAAAAATTCCACTCACTGAACTGATATTTCTTTCACATTCCCTTGTTAACATACATGAATAGGAACTATTACAAGAGCTGTGAAAAGAGACCAAGTTCTCTTAAGTAGCTGCTTTGCCGTCATCCAGTTTTTATTAACTAAAGCTGCGAAGATTTCTAAAGATTTTACTTATGTACTGTGTGAAAACACAAATTTGTCCGTGACGGAGATCGGAACCGCACCCCCTCGCTCCGGAGTAAGTTGCTCTCCCAACTAAGCTACAGAGACTGAATGTATCGCTGCAGATTTGTAGTCTTGACACGTGCTTTACCACTTTAGTACGTTACAACTGAAAAAAAAGCAAAAATTGCTTTTCTTTTTAATACTTCATTCAAAGTTACAATATTTCTTGGCTATTTCTTTAATCAGTTTCATACGAAGTTTCCGCAAAAAAAAAAAAAAAAAATTGTAAAAACTTTTTGCAGGGCCCCTTTTAACCACGAGGTTCCCTCGTAGTGTGGTGTGTTGCGGGGGCTATCAGTTGGCCCCTGGACACTGTAACACGGGCGTAACGTGTTTTGTGTGTTTGATCGTGAGGCATTTCAAAGAGGCTGGCTTTAGTTCTCTAAAACAATAAAATTTGCATGATATGATTAACATTGATGTGTTTTGTAATACATAGTATTGGTATAAAACTAGGGCAATCATTGAATTATTGAAACGCCAGTAAAGCCTAGTTAATGACATGGAATTTTAAAATTTCAGTAATTGAAAACAAATACATTTTCACAAAAGGGCCTCGAAGTTGGTTTTTTTTTTTTGCGGGGAGCCCCGAGTTATTCATATACGCCAATGATGGCTGCGTTCTGTTTTTATTGTTCTTTTGCTATGTTTCGTTAAACGCTCAAAATTACTTCCAGAAAAGGGGAAATGCTGGTCATGAACTTGGAAGTTTGACCGCAGAAATCTACTGTGCCCAATGTTGCATTTAGATAGTTTTTTTTCCGGGGAGGGGGCAATTACAAATTTCGAGGGGGCTAAACTTGACTGATTATATACACATAATCAGTTTTATTTATATTAACATATATAAAAATTTTAAATAGAGCACAAAAATTTCCTTATGCTCTTGTATCGCAAATGCAAATTCCAAGAAATCTACACATACAAGTGATTAAAAATGTCATACCTTCGCGTTAATTCAGTAATGAACCACGGATTTCACACCATGGGAACCGGTATAAAATATTGAGGGCGCTAGTAAGGTAAGACTGTGCTGGAGAAAATCCCCCCCAAGATATTAGGAGTGGTAAAAATGTCCTCGCCTTACTACAAGCGTGTTTTTGATTATTAAGGAATCATTACAGTGTTACCGGAAAACGTATAGTGTAAGCCATTCCTCTGCAATTTGGTTTCAGCCCCTTTAGATTAGCAAATAGTAGTAAAAAAAACACCAAAAACTAACTAACCTTTGGATGCCAGTTTGAGGTGCCTCGATATATATATTTTTTCACGGTGTGTAAACCACCACCGCCGGAAAAAAGAAACCTTTTTATGGGAACAATTTCTAATAATTTGCTATTGTTAAAAATTAGGTAGCAAATATTTTGTTATATTGGAAGCACTAACGTCACGTGAGCTGCACTGAGGCTCAACAGTATACATGGAAAGTCGGCATCTAGAAGACTGATAAAACTGAATGCCAGCTTCCAAAATATGATGAGGTATTGCAGTGCAAACATCTCTACTCTGTGGAATTAAGTTTTTATTGCCGAAGTAGTCAGAGTTCTCAGTGCTTGAAAAATTGCCGTTCAGCGAGGACTGTTTGAAATTTTTAGCATCCTTCAATAAAACATTAGACTGAAGTCCACATGTGGATGTTATATTTTCCCTCATTTTTAAAATTTTTTTAATTTCTCCAAATATTCAGCTATAAACGAACACAATTAGACTAAATACAAGGAAAAGATCGCCCAAAAACCTAGGAGGAGGGGGGGTCATGGATTTTCGAGGGGGCTAAGCACGTCCAAGAAGATGCCTGAATACATCACTGACTATGCCGGACGAATTTTGGGGGAAAGGACTAGTGGGTTAGAACAGCTAGGGGGAAGAAGGTCATAAACTGGAGGGGGATGCCAGCCCCGACCCTGATTAGACGGCTTCACAAGGACAAGTTTACGCTACTTTATGTCTCAATGGAATCTTATCAGCAGAGGAAAAAGCCTGAATTGTGTAGTCTGTGTTCTAGGCCTAGAGTGCAGATAGAAAGCTTACAATGTGGGAATCGTTTACAAGTTTGTCTCAGGAGCGCTCACAGGAAAGAAAAAATGAATAAAACAGAGATAAGAGAGCCTTTTTAATGGGAATTCTAAAAAGTAATAACTGTGGGCATTGGAAGAGGTTTTAACTCTTAAAACCCTATCCCGTTTGGGCCTCTGTGGCGTATATTCGAGGCTAGCTAGGCTAGCTGCGAAGCCCAGAGAATGCACAAATAAAAGTTAATTGAATATACACAAATAGAAGTCAATTATCAACGGTATTAAGATATGTCAATGCTTTCGGTGCGAAAAAACACGAGCGGATTCACTTCTTTCGTTTATGAGAATCAGTCTGGCGAGCGATGATCAACGGCATCAACGTAACGCAAATAGGTCTTAGAGAGACTTCGCTGTTCTGATGCGAAGAGCTTCAATATCATCTCCTGCTAGCGTTTCCATGACAACGTGAATGAGCTACGTAGTTCGTTACGTGGCCATTGCTTTGGCAAAGGGTTCGCTCCGAAAAAACGAAGACTTCGGACAAACTCTGTCCCTCCATGCTTCAGTGCGTGTTTCGCGATTGTTGTTTCAGTTTGTGTGAAGTGTCAATAAATTAAAAATCAGTGATATTATATCTTAAATTCGTGGCTTTGTTGGATTCGAACTGTTTTGATAAATTTTGTGAAAGCTTCCCTTAAACACCTACTATCAGAGCTTAAAGAACTCTATGCTTCAAATTTTGATACAGCTAGATTAAAAAATGAACTGAAGGTGTTTAATTCCCTTAATGAATACAAAAACAAATCAATTAGAAACATTACTTGTTACATAAAGTTGAATAATTGGACATATTGTTTATTGAGGTGTACAAATTTAACTGTTCATCAACAACTGCTGAAAGAAAATTTTCCGTATTAAAAAGAATCAAGATATATCTTAGAGCTACACAAGGACATGCACATTCGAGCTACTTGGCTGGTTTGTTAATAGGGAAAAACATTTTTAAATATGAAAAAGTACTCTGAAAAAACATTTTTGTGAAAACGTAACACTCAAGTTCACACAAAAGGAAAGAATGGAGTTCGTGTACAAATAAGTGTTCAAATCCTAATCCTCATAATTATTTTGTATCATGTTAGCAATAGCATGTACCTAAAATTTAGAAAAAATTAAAAATTAAATTTCGCAATTTTTAAAAACCAGTACTGTGGGTTTGGGGGGGAGATAGCCCAGGTCTCAGACCCAAGATACGCCACTGATATGAGCCATATCGGCTTACATGATTCTGTAAATACATTACTTTTTACGGGACACAATATAAATGATATTACTAAAGCTAACATTCACTTAAAGCTATACTAACATTGGCTAACTATTAATGAACTGATAATTAACACTTCTTAAACTAAAGTTATGGTCTTCTCCAGACAGATATGAATCAGTTAAAACACTAATTCTCTTGTATTACTCATTGAGACTCACATTAACTACTGCTTTTTATTTTGAGGTCAAAACAACTAAAACAAATTTAAATAAATTACAGGTATTACAAAACAAATGTATTAGACTAGATGTAAGCCCGTCAATAACGACAGGGAAAAATTAAATTTACCATCATCAGGAATTTCCACTACTAAGCGGATTTCCTCCAATATATATAGTTCAGCCACAGTCTTTCTCCACTTCTCTCTGTCCAAGGTCATCACTTCATCCAGTCCATTATTTTTTAAACTTGATTTAATCTCCTCCAATCATTTTCTCCTTGGTCTTCCTCTCTCCCTCTTTCTTGGAGCCTCCTACTCCATCAGAATTTTAGGAAGTCTCTCCGATGATATTCTCCTTACATGGACGAACCATTGCAGTCTCCGCATTTCAATAGTTTGAAGAATGTCTGCTTTAACACTCATATCTCTAATATTTGTATTACGCACTTTTTTCACATCTGGATTTTCTTGCAGAACGCCTCCAAAAGTCCATCTCTGTAGCCAATAATCTTTGCTGATGTCTTTTATTCAGTGTCCACGTCTCCGCACCATATAAAATGATACTCTGTACAATCGCAGAAAAAATGTGTCTTTTTACTCTTGGAAAGATATTGCTGCTCCAAAGGACAGGATTCAAAACAGAAAAAACTTTCCTGCACTCCGCAATTCTCCGATCTATGTCATGATGACATGTACCATCCTGACGCATTATGGATCATCAGGATGGTATATAATAACATGAGCAGTCGGTTATGAAATATGATACGACGGGCTGTCTGTCTTATGTGTTTTGTAAATCCGTAGTCCCTATTTCGTCAACACTTCCTTGTACACAACATTTTTCGTATACACTGACTGAACAATGCATCAATTTCCCCTGTTGTTTTCCGTGAACTATTTGTATCTTGACGTCGTCAGATCGTCGTACTCTTGACATTGCCGCATACAGATAGCTAAACACCGGTTCAGGTAGTGAACCAAAATTCCTGACGTAAAGTTTTTCGTTGGCGCCCCGGTGGCGCAGTTGTCCAAGCGATGTCCTCTGATCATTCGTCGGAAAGGGGTCTGGGTTCGAATCCCGGTGAGGCATGGATGTTGTGTTTGTCTTACGGCACTGGCTCTCTTCCCTGGAACCAGTGACCCCAAATTAGGGACGGTCGACTGCTTATAGCCCACTGAGTTGCTCACGGTTGTCGTTAGACCTCCAAGGGGGGGGGGGGGTTCGTATCTCTAGAGTTGACCGTGTTACGTAACGCATCTCTGAGTCATGTGAGAATGATTTGGTTCATATGACGTCATGTGAGAATGATTTGGATTAGATGATTTACATTAGATGACGTCACACAGTAGCTGTGCTCTTTGTTGGTATGACCACAAAACAAAGTGGTATATGCGTGAATTGTGCGCGTGTAGGTGAAAGCTAAGCGTGACGTCACAAACATTTGTTTCTCGGTTGTTGCTATGACGACTTAAAAAGCGGTACGGAGGAGGTGGGCTGTAGCAGATTATATATTAGAATTAATAGAAAAAATATAGTAATAGTGGTATTCAAAACGAAATACCACTATTACTATACACATACATCCACATAATCCAGTTCACCCAAATGATTTCCGAATACTAACAATACATCAACTTTTCTATTATAACCTTGGCAAAACCATGTTTCAGAGACTTAAGAGCAATTTGCATGTAGATTCAATTGAAATTAATTGCAATAGACAACTACCAAACGAGAAATAGATTACCGCTTCGCCCAATACAGCCTAAAACTCAGCTATTAAAACAAAGTTTAAACTATGCTTGACCAGATTATTGGAATTCATTGCCTTTAAAGAAATATTAATAACCAAAACCTCTTTAAAATCCCTTAAAAATACATACCTACTTAGTTCAAAATAAAATATCTTTAAATCCAATTAATAATGCTAATTATTTACTAAAAATAATTCATAAGGCCAAACACTTCTCACTCTTGAGGGAACTGAGGGTTATGTCAGGACTCCTAAGATATCTTTTCTCTTGCTCCCTATGCTGTTTAATAGCTTTTGTATGCACAACTTATTGTAATTTTGTTATGTAATAGCATACATAAATTAAAAACGGAACCTCTGTCATACGTTGCTCAGTTATGCGTTTTTTATACTTTCCAACCGTAGGTTGAAGAAGCGTATATGCTCCAGTTTTGTCCGTCTGTCTGTCCGCTCGATAACTCGCGTAAATATGGTTCGATTTCGATGAAAGTTTAGTATGTGGTAGAGGACAGCTTGGGAAGGAACCCTATTGAAAATTGGCGAAATGGGGTCAAAGGTCTGGACATTGGAGCGGGATCCATTCCGTCGCCCTCATGGTCATAACTTACGTAAAAATGCTTCTATTGCGACAAAACTGTTGTTCCAGAGGTATACTGAACCGGTTCTGTTGAATATCATCGAAATGGGGTCAAAGGTCAGGACACAGGAGCGAGATTTATTCCACAGCCATTATCCTCATAACTTGAGTAATGATTTCTGGTATGTTTGGAAAGCATATCATAATCAGTACATTGCATGATTTTACTAATTTGTTTTGCGTTTATACGGAGTTCTGCGTTAGTTCATATATTGTACTGTAGTTTCTACCGCTTTCTCAATTCGATTATACGTAATTCATTTATACGCATTTTGCGATTATACGTTAAATTTTGAATTTCAAATTCGGTTATTTGATTCTTTTATAAGTAAACTGATACGCAAGTAGACGGGCAGACGAATGGCAATTAATCTTGCATGATTAATTGACATCCATTTGCCCGTAACATCTATTTGACTATCAGTAACCTGGTACGTTACAACTTTGAAAGAATTGAGACAACGGTGCAGTGTGCCGCCTCGCTGCAGCCAAAGTTGAACTTTGATCCCGTCAGAGAAAGGGCATGTTTTACTTTCGTTTCAGGTGAGAACTTGGGCTTGCATTCATTTCACGACTCGCACATACACCAATGCGCCATTCTATTATGACCTGCACCAGCCTAGAGAAATGAGCGCGCCTGGAGACCGAACTGTGGGCAGGTGAAGTTCACAGAGCAATGCATATATAACCCGGGGACCTGCTTTCGGTTAGTAGCAGTGATGATATGTCGTGGGTAATTCCCCATTTCGTGGGTATTTTAGAAGAAAAATAATTAGGAATGGGTAATTTTTATATCCTGTGGGTAAATTTGTTTCATCGCTTTTAAAACTCATATGGAGACTCCTACAATGTAATTTGGTGCACGAAGTCTTGTTTTCAAACAATTGCGGAACATTTACCAAACGTTGAGCATCTGTCCGTGGAATTGCTTTCTAATGGCATCGAAAGGTTGCAAGAAGTTTGTTGTTGAAGAAAAACACTTAAAATTGCCCAGTACTGGAAACTTATGATAGTAAACATGATTATGTGTAATGATATGATTCTTACGTGTTAGTAAACATAATGTTTAATATCATATAATTTTTCATTTTTTAAATACAGCCGCTGTACTTAAAAATCATAGCCTAAATTAGTGTATCTTTATGTTATTAAAATTATAATTTGTGTTTTATGGTATTTTTTTCAATATAAAAAACTTTAAAGAAGTCAATAAGTAGAGATAAAATTGAGTATATCTCTCGAAAAAATATATTTTAAGCTTAAAAATGTATTATTGACATTTCCAGGCAATTTTTGTGAACATGGGTTTTTTAGCCAGAAAATGGGTATTCTCTTTACTGCATATGGATAAAATCAATTTTGCTACCTACCATCACTGGTTAGTAGTGTTCGGAGTCAGTATGGGAAAAGCTGCCGGTTTATCGGAGTTTGATAAAGGACAAATTGTGATGACACGGCGCCTCGGAAATGGCGGGCTTGTTCACGTGCCGCTGTAGTGAGTACGCATCAAAAGTAGTGCAGATGGCCAAACGACGAACCGTCGTCCAGCAGAGTGTCGTTCGCAGCTCATTGATGCCAGAGGGGAGCTGACTGTCGCGCATTGTTCACAGAGACCGCAGGGCGAGAGTGCGACAAATCACCCGCAGCTACAACAGTGGTGATCAGGGCAATGTGTCACAGCACACAGTTCATCGCAACCTTTTGCGCATGGGCCTGCGTAGCCGAAGTCACTGCCGGGGCCCAATGCTCACTGCAAGTCATCGCAAGCAACGCATGAAAAAATGGGCCAAACATCGAGGTTGGACGGTGGATTATTGAAAGAAAGTGGCCTGGTCTGGTGAATCAAGATTCCTGGTGCATCACGTAGACGGCCGTACGGGTATACGCCGATTATCAACAGAGGCTATGGCACCTGGATTCAATGTTGGGTGGAAACAGGCCGGCGGCGGTGTTATGCTGTGGGCGATGTTTGGGGGGGCATTTTAGACCCCATTATCCCAATAGCAAAAACCCTGACAGCTGTCTGAACATCGTTACGGACCAAGTTCACCCATTCATGGCAACTGTGTTCCCTGCTGGTGATGGCCATTACGAACAGGATAATGCGCCATGCCACACTGCTAGAATCTTCAAGGAGTGGTTGAGGAACATGCTGGTGACGTTCTGTGGTCCCCAAATTCAGCTGACATGAAATCAATCGAACATTTGTGGTTGGACTTTGAAAAGCGGATTCGCGCTAAATCACCACCACCCCGATATGTACGGCAACTGGAGGACCTACTGTTGACATTGTTACAGTGGACACCCCCCCCCCATCCTAAAACCTGAAGAAAACTCTAAAATTTGTCCGCCATGTCGCGTATTGTATGAGGCAGCTAGGAATCACAGTTCGGCAGGCTCACATGTTCTTTTACAGTTCACAGCTTTTTTTTTTTTTTTATTTATTTCTCATTTACGTTGTTTTTTCTTTCGACTGTTCTCTAAATTAATTAACAAAATCGCGGGATAGTTAGGAAGTCGCTTCAATGCTCTTGAAGGCAAGAAACGTAATATTTTGCCATTTTGAAACGCTAGACCTCCTCACACATAGCCCTGAAGTGAAACATAAAAAAATCCTATCTCAAGGGTCTTCGAGAGGGTGAAAAGCGAACGAGGAAAAATGTGTTTTCGAATGCGGATGGGGAAGCAGCAATGTCCGACGTGGTTTTTCACTTTTCTTTTTTTCTTCTTTCCGCTTGTAGCTTAACGCTGTGGTCCGTATGTTTACTTCAGTGGGTGGGCCAAGAGACCCTCAGCAGACAACTCTGTCAGCAAGAAAGGTACTCTGACGTCTGCGAGGGACAATGGGCAATTAAGAGTATAGAATCACCGAAAAGAATAGGGGGTGAATTCGAGCGTCGTTTTTTGTCTGTAGTTGCTGATATACGCTTAAAGAAAAAGCACGTCTGATTTCGTTCGGCCGAGAAAACGAATCTCAGGGCTGGCGGTCACAACTCGTTCAAAAAATGGAAACAAAACCTGCGAGGGGCATATTTGAACTGCATACTCAGGCAGGGTAGATGCTATGCTAACGGAAAGGAACTGACTGAATTTGGAATGAACGGTCAAGAAGGACAGAAGGCAGCGACGGATGGAATCTACTATTGCAGCAGCGGAAGTGAGGGGGTCCCACTCTCCAAGCAGCTGACTGTCAGAATAATTTCTTCACAACAGAAATCATTTCCCAGGAATGCAGAAAATCAGTCTCGGAACCCGCAACAGCAGATGTGAGAGGGGCTATTTTGTTTAACAGTCACCTTCAAATCTTCACAAGAGTGGATCCGTGTATACTCTCATCAGCGCAACAAAGTGCGGCGTGATATCACCATTTTAATTGTGTGCTTCATTTACTTCAAAGCTTCAAAGTGAAGTGTTGATTCATCGGTGCTGCCACATGGTGCAAGTGTTTGTGTGTGTTTTTTTTTATCTTGTTTTATTATGTGATGCACACTGGATTTGCACAGCAAAGTCACGAAACTAAGTAGATGAATATTTCCTTTTTTTCTTCGCACATCTGCGAACTTGTGCCTTCCCGACACCTAAAGCTGCATGGACATAGATGCAGTAATACTGAGTGACTGAACCTCAGAGGAAGTACCTGCACATACACACTTCAATTTCTTACAGGGCCCATTTCCTGATCTTTTACGAGAATAAGGGAGAGGGTGTGGCCACAAATTCCGCTTTGACGAACAGTTTCTTTTAACTTTGGTTCAGGGCCAACGTGAGCGGGGAAGGGATCTGCATATGCATGCTTATTAGATTTAGTTAATTAACTTTGGCAGTATTTCGCACCTATAATCGTATACCGCAAATTAACGTGCTTGTGTATTTTGTGTCGCGAGTATTTTTAATGTGATCGTTTGCATATAATTTTTTTTCATTCTCTAAGCAATTGTATATGAATATCACCTGCTGCTCTATTTAGTGTGTTAACGAGTAGTATCTCTTGTTCAGATAGTCCGGTGGAGACTCAGTCGGCTTGCATCTTCAGACAGTAAAGTGTGACACCGTATGCTGCCCACATAAGAGCGCCGTATCTGTTTAAATCTCACAGAACGTAATTAAATGTGTTGTGCATTTGTGAATCATGTGTTATTTGCGAAAGTGAGTGTTGTTCTGGCTGGTTGGGGATTGAATGTACCGGAGTAAGATCCGGACCACTACACTCAGTCACGAATTGGTGATTGCGGGTGAACCTCATCACAACTCTCTGATCCGAAAGTATCGTTTTTTAGTTTATTTTATTTTTTATTGTTGCTGTTATTTTTGTTCACACGGTGGATTCACCCAAGCCTTATGCTTCGGGTCATTCTTCAACTTTTCATTTTTTATGTTCTGGTGTGAATCTTTGAGTGCAGCGGTGCACCCGAGATTCTCACCTGGTGCCGCGGCCAACTAAATTGTACGACAGGTTCCAAGCACCGTTACCGGCAGGAACACTGCTAGCGCCATGATACCTATCGTCACCTCACTGAACCGATGATCCGCCGAGCGGCCCCTGTTTTGCGGGCTAAAGGGGGTTCCTACAGACTACTAGGTAGATGGTCATAAAGTAATGGTTCATCGGTGTATGCATTATTAGAAAATTAATAAGTCTCTGGGACGTAACTTTGATGTTACACTCCGGGGGAGACTGTCCACCCACACACAAATAAAAGAAACTCAAATTATTATTTTAAAACTTTAGATTGGTAGCGGGATTGAAATTGGGTGAGACCGGAGGTTAGCATTAAAACTTATCAAACATAATTACCAATTGAAGGGTTCGTTCAACGCCGAAACCCTGCGTGTTAGGCGAGAGTTGAACAAAAAAAATTGACCAATAAAAAAAAAAAAAATATCGCGATACTCGAAATAACACACTCAACTGGCGGTTGGCACAAGACAGACATTTAATTTAAACCATAAAAAAAAAAAAACACTCAAGGATAAGATAATGTAAAGGAGTCTCTTGTAAATGCAAAAAAAAAGTTGTCTATCGAGCAGCTTCGATTTCCACTGTAACCATCGGTTACCACTTATCGTCGATTACACCTGCAAGCTACTGACTGATTGCATACTGGAATTAGATTTAATTTCGTCAGCAGACCGTGTAGGCTTGCATCCTACTGCAGTTTGAACGAATGTTCTTTAATTAGCGAGAGAGTGCGATTAATAGAAGTACTTACTGATTCTTACATTGTATAATCCAGTTTGAAAGGTCACCACGGTGACAACACTGAATGATGATCACACTATTTCGCTGTCGCTCTCGCCGTGAACACTCACGCGCACAAAACACTGCAGCAGAAGACAACGATCGGTGATTTTATTTGAAGAAACACCCACTGAGATAGGTGCATTCGGCGGATTTCCGAACTTCACTCCAAGCAAGACGGTCGTCGACTCTTTGCTTATTGGAGGAGGGGGTCTCTCTCTCTCCTTTGACAGGCAGATTGCCGTGGCAGCTGATCCCGGTCCGGCTGTAGCGCAAGCACTATTCGTTATTCTGTCCACTCCATCCCCAGTTTCACTTTCAATCGCCATCCTTGCCACGTTCAGTTTTGGGGATCCAGCAATCGAACCTACGTTGGCATGCAGGAGATTAGTTCTCTGTCTGTGCTGTGCTTTGCTGCAGAGAGGCAATAACTCTTTCATTTTTACGCTGAGAGGTACGCTAGTCCCCTCCTTTCTTTAGTTAAGTGTGGCCTTGTTTCATTGGGACGCAAACTGTAGAACCTTTCCGGTTTCGAACCGATATTCCAGGTCTATCTCGCCAGAGTAAAGACCGCTCAGCTATTCGAATTCAGCTGACACCGAGCCCCAAGCAGGTGGGACCCTTCTCTCCAGGCGGGACCCTTTTCTCCTCGCTTTCAGATCGAGACTGCCCACTTTCTTGCCCTCTGTTTTTTTTTTTTTCATTGGGACGCAAACTGTAGAACCTTTCCGGTTTCGAACCGATATTCCAGGTCTATCTCGCCAGAGTAAAGACCGCTCAGCTATTCGAATTCAGCTGACACCGAGCCCCAAGCAGGTGGGACCCTTCTCTCCAGGCGGGACCCTTTTCTCCTCGCTTTCAGATCGAGACTGCCCACTTTCTTGCCCTCTGTTTTAGGTGCGCCAGATATTTTGACCAAGTTCGAAATTTATGGCAAAAGGCTGTTTACTGGCGTGTAACCCATTAGTGTGCCTTTGCCGATTTTAGTATTTTGGGCGCTTGACCAAAATTAAGCGAAATGTCTGCGGATCTTATTATTAACCTATCATCTCGCCTACTCAAATATTTTTATTGCCCCGTTTAATGTCATGGAAAGGCTTGTGCTTACATCATATCATACGCGAGCGTTCCTCGGTTCCTTTCGCGTTTTGCAAAATGAGCAAACTTCTAAAACAAAGTGTCGGAATTCGTTCGAAATCTTTCCCTTCAAAGGGTCTGGCCTAGAGGGGGCCTCTGCTTATCTCTTTTTTTTTCCCTGAGCCGATTACATTCTTCGTGATTCCCATGCCCACCATTAACCTCGCAATTAATCTTCCCTTATATACAAACACATAAGTTATCCAATTAATGCCGGCATATACTGAATTTTATTTACGTTTAACTATACACACGGTTTTCGCCTCCATCTTTTGGCTAATTGATTTAAGCACCTCTAAAATTATGCATCAAGTCTCTGGGACGTAACTTTGTGTCTCGACCATTGTGTCGTAGAATAGAGTCGTAGATAAATCATCAATACCCAGCATTCCAGTTTTACATGTATATATCTAGGATCAGCAGAATTTTTTTTTTAATTCATGTGTTGCGTAATGAAGCACTGCTCTCAGATTCTTAGTTGTGAGGATTTCACTTAATTTACAATAGAATCAGGATTTTTACAGACTGATATAGCTGTCGAAAGAGAGTTTGATTTTCATAGGGTTTATGATTTTTGCAATGCGATAAAATACATTACAACTTGTAAGGCTTGTTTTCTTCTTTCGCCGCCCAATTAGACTTTAAATAAATTAAGGAATATCTTGTACTCCTTCAAGGCATAAATTTGTGTTTAACATTTTGAAATTTCTTTTATACGTTTTTTTTTTACGTTTATACGTTTAAGGCCATCTCCTAGCGAAACGTATAACCGTGTTTCCATTGTATTTATAATCTATAATTTTTGCTTGCATAATTCCTTGATTGAACATGAATGAAAATTGGGAAACGTAGTTATTTCGAGTTCGTAATTTTCAGAAAATTCCCTAATTGCACTGTAGAAAAATCTTGCCTTTCGGTTTACGGCACATAAAATAGCGCAATGTTTCCACAAGACTGATGGGTTTTAAACGCCACTGAAAATGAAAACAAAACGATTCAGTGATAAATTTATTGACAAGCGGAGGTAAAAGGATTGCCGTGTTTTTCTCGCACGGCCGATAGTTGCAGAGAAGGATCGACTCCAGTCTGTAGGTAGTTCCTAATGTTAGTTTTTTTTAGTTTTAATTGCACTTTACGCAGCATGGAGATGTTCTACCTTTCTTGGTTACATCACAAGTTAGTAAAATCATGCAATGCATTTATTATGATAAGCTTTCCAACATACCAGAAATCATTACTCAAGTTGTGAGGCTGTGGAATAAATCTCGCTCCTGTGCCCTGACCTTTGACCCCATTTCAATGATGTTCAACAAAACAACCGGTTCAATATACCTCCGGAACAATATGATAAAGTTTTGTCGCAATCGAAGCATTTTTAGGTAAGTTATGACGCGTAGGGGCGATGGAATGGTTCCCGCTCCTGAGTCCTGACCTTTGACCTCATTTAGCCCATTTTCAAAGGAGTTCGTACCACATACTAAAATTTCATCGAAATTGAACCATTTTTACGCGAGTTATCGTACAGACAGACTGACACAGCTGGAGCATATATGCTTCAACCTACGGCTGGAAAGTGTAAAAAAAAAAAAAAAAAACATGCCTAACTTCCAAAGTTTTCATTAGATTTTGACAAAATTTCAAATGGGAGTTTATTTTGACGTGTCTTGGTTACTGTGAAAATTGCATTCGGTTATTTAAAAAATTGGAGAAATTGAAATCTGTTTTATAAAAGGTTTTAATTTCCAGTTATTCATAAATTTGTCTCACAATAAGTTATTATTCATACCTTCCCACTATATAGATCACCCTAACCCCCCGTCCCCCCCACACACTTGGTTACGCCACTGGCTTGACTAATTTCTTTTGTTACACTCCGTGTAATAATGAATTACTACCAGAAACGTAATTAGGGCGGGGCAGGTGGGGCGGCTGCCCCGGGCGCAGCTCAAGTCAAAAGAGGGCGCGAAAATCACTGCTTACAATCTGATTAAAACTGGAAATGAAACTTTTACACCAGCTTCTGGAGCAGTGTTTTTTTTTTTTTTCGCCGTGTCATCTGTATTTACAGAATTTGTTTATATGTTTATAATATGTTTCACCAGTATTGGTGGCCTTGGTTTGGAGTATATTAATTTCTCACATTTAAAATTTAAGGCGAGGTTAAACGTACGTTACAAGAAAAGGGTGACATTCACACTGTTGAAGATTCTCTGGAAGCTATTGGATCATCACTGCCATTGCTAGCCTTGACTTCTAGCTCCCTTCGGTCCATTTGATGTGATACCAAAGGTCCGAAGCAGTAGGGAAAAGGGTCACGCAAACTGTCACAGTTTGAATGTGCGTCTCAGGTAGAGATCATATTGGGATGTTCCCTTTTCCCCCAGCAATGTATGTTTATGTTTCTCTCTCTCGCGTTTAATTACATGCCGAGAAGGTGCACTTTGTTACTAAGAAAGCGTATTTTGCTTGTTGTTAAGTTATTTCAGGTGTCCTGCAAGTTTCAATAATGTACTATTCAGTAATTTTACGTTAAATGCATTGTACACTAAATTCAAAAATTCCACCATTTTTTGTTTATGACAGACGCTGTACTTTTGCTGTAACTTCAGTTCTATTACT
The DNA here is from genome assembly GCA_039090855.1 of Macrothele yani. NCBI lineage: Eukaryota > Metazoa > Arthropoda > Arachnida > Araneae > Macrothelidae > Macrothele > Macrothele yani. The sequence continues at coordinate 127,783,441 of CM076996.1, forward strand.
GGTAATAACATTTTGTAACAATATTTAAATTCAGCATAAAATTTCCTTTAAAATGCTGTATAATATATATTCCTGACTTTACCATTACGCTGTATAACTTGACTTCAAACATCAAAAATTGACTTTCGGTCTACTGGTACAGGACTTTTGGCCACTACTGTATAGTGTTCACATCAATATTTATATTCACTTTACTGGAAGAATTCACACTAGTTGAAAGTTCAACATCACTGACGTTTTCTTCAGTTTTCCGCCTCTTCACTGAAAACTTTTCCATGGTTAATAATGAATCACAGACGCAGACAAACAAAGCGACTGAGACTGGGAGACTTGTAGATGGAACTACGATGCGATCCAACGTGCACTGCACGTATGATAACAGCTGCGGGCGGTCTTTGTCAGGCACAGTTACCGATGACAAAATAGCATTTGCTTTGTACTTCCATCTTGTGACCAAAAGCTGAAACAACACAGAGGGGGAGCGGGAGAAGTTGACTATCGCGAAACGGAATTATGGTAGCGTTGAATGAACAAGTTACGTTACTGATTCGAGTAATACTGTTTTTTGTACAGATGAACTTTCAAGGCACATTTCCAAAATTTCGCGGCACACCGGTTGAGAATCTCTGCTTTAAAGTAAAGTCAAATTAGATTAGCATTCATCCCTGAGGATGATGATGTTCTCAAGTGTTGACTGAGAGAAAAGCTGAATTAGTGAACGTAAATGAAATTTTTTTTATTTCTTTCAAAATAGAACGAGACTTGAGCCCAAAACGAAAACTTTATCGATAATTTATAGATATGACGAGTGAATGATAAATCTGTGCCACACGGTGTCTGCATTTTCGATGAAGTGCTTATGATAAATAAACGAGCAAGAAAACAAAAACACTCCTAAAACTTGAAAAATAGTTTTCGTGTCAAATAACTGGGAAAGAGCGTTTATGTTTTTTCTTTTGTTGTTACTGTTGGAGGTTTAACGACCACCGTGAGCAACCGGTGGCGCCCATATGAGTACTTTTAGGGGGGGGGGTTAAGAAAAATCCGTACCTCCTTCAAGGCTGTCAAACATTTTAGTAAATGTACAAGGTACTAAAATTACTAAAATACAACAAAAATAATTGGTACAATCATTAATATCTTATTTTAAAATATGTTTTAAAAATGGTTTCGTCTATTTTAGTGTTTTAAATTTATCAAAAATTTGGCTATACCAGGGGGGGGGACTATGGGCGCCCTTGTGAGCAACTCAATGGGCTGTAAAGAGTCGTCCGTCCTTAATTTAGAGCCACCGGTTTTAGGGAAGGGAGAAAGTCAGTGCCGTAAGATAAACACAACACCCATGCACGACGGAAACGGAATTCGAACCCGGACCCATCTCGGACGAATGGTCACGCGCCACAGGGACAGAAGGCCTACCTTTGAAACGGGACGCAGGGGGAAAGCTGGCGAATAGTAACCAATGACTGCGTGAATTCGTTCACAGCCCGAACTTCCTTTAAGAAAAAAATGTTCAAATTTTATTTGAAGTTTTTTTCTCTAAAATCGGAGCTGGAAAAGTTGTCCCGAAGATCACCACTTCATTTTGAGCCGCGCGTGATTCATATCTATACTTCCAGTTATCCTAAAGCTGTACTGCTGTTAAAGGCCGGAGAGCCTTGTCACGACTCGTCGTGGAACACAAGAACGGTATCCATCCACGTTAATGTTTTCTCCTGCTGTTTCCTTTCTGATACCCCCACCCACCCACACAACAGTAGGGATTGTGAATGGGGGTCTAGTGGAGTCCGAACTTCTTCCTCTACTGCCTGTTTAAGTAATCTACCCTTCGAGTTTTCCCGATCGTTAATTTATTGCCACTGTGTTGTGAATGTTGGGAGGTATTATATGCTTCTCCCCCTTCTCTGAGTTGTATCCCAAATGGACAGAAACAGCCAAGAGTGCTAAACTCTTGATTGGGGAACTTCTATCAAATTTATTTTAAAAAACGCTCTAATTTCTTTCTGGAATTTTTTTTAGATAGCAATTTTATCTGATAAATTGCTGAGCAAACAAAAATTGGTTCTACGCATTAATTCTACTGCTTTTTCGCTCTAAATGCTAGGGACTATTTTTCGTAGCGGAGGTAGCCGTTTCGTACCCTTGGTAGTGGTACACTCTTAGGTTGACTCTGAGTATAATAAAAATATCAATGACTTCATTTGATATTTACTGCCATATCATGCGGTTTATCGTGCTTTATACAATGGGTTACTCAGAGCCAAAGAATGTCAAGCCAAGGACCTTGATTGCTTGATAAGAAACGTGAGGTGTGTTTATTTTACTACCGTAGTTGGCAATTTTAAAATTAGGAACAAACTGTTGCTAATAATCTTAAATATTCATGCGACGGGGCATTTGTTTTAAGGTTTAACGACCACTGTGAGCAACTCAATGGGCTACAAGCAGTCGCCCGTCCCTAATTTTGGGCCACTGGTTCCAGGGAAGGGAGAGAGCCAGTGCCGTAAGACAAACACAACATCCATGCCTGACCGGGATTCGAACCCGGAACCCTCCCGGACAAATAATCATAAGCCATCGCTTAGCCCACTGCGCCACCGTGGCGGCGACGGGGTATTCAAGAAATCAAAAATGCCATCGTGTCTGAAAAGGCTAGCTTCGTTACCATAAAACCTGTTCCAATATTTTCCTATTTTACTAATATTTAAACGCCAAGTCCAAAAAAGTCTGCAAAAACATACATTTGTGCTGACTGTCTAGACCGGGGAGGGGAACCTGCGGCCTTTTGAGTGAGTCCATATTTTGCAGAACAAATCCTTTTATTAATGTTTTTGTTCATCTTTTTATCATTTTTATTTTAATCTTAAAATGACCGTATTTAAAATACCAAAGAATAGAAGATTCAACGAAATAATGCTCCCCGACTGACTGCCACAATTAAAGCATTAGTAAGTCATAAGGGCTATTTTGACCCCTGCTATGCTTATGATTTCTCGTTCTTTGGTTCCTAAAGAACTACAAGTGGAACTGATTGAGCTCTCAGAAGACGACAGTTTAAAGTTCTTATTTGACGCTAACAAAGATCCAGTTGGCCGCCCCGGTGGCGCAGTGGTCTAAGGCGTTGGCCTCTGATCATTCGTCCGTAAGGGTCCGGGTTCGAATCCCGGTGAGGCATGGATGTTGTGTTTGTCTTACGGCACTGGCTCTCTCCCTTCCCTGGAACCAGTGACCCTAAATTAGGGACGGGCGACTGCTTATAGCCCATTGAGTTGCTCACGGTGGTCGTTAAACCTCCAATCCCCCCCCCCCCCCAAAAAAAAAAAAAATCCAGTTGAAATACGGAAAATGCAATAGAATACCTACGCATTCGGTCACTCTTATTCCTTCCGCAATAAAAACCTAATTGGACAGTAGAGATATATATGCACTACAATATATCATATTTTGGAAGCTGGCATTCAGCTTTATTTCAGTTTTCTGGATGCAGACTTTCCGGGTATACGGTTAAGCCTCAGTGTAGCTAACGTGACGTTAGAACTCCCAATACAACAAAATATTTGTTACCTAACTTTTAACAGCAAATTTTAGAAATCGTTCCCATAAAAAAAGTTGTTTTTTTTCCTGTCGGTGGATGGTTTACACTGAAAAGAAAAAATCAAAAAATCGAGGCACCTCAAACTGGCATCCAGTTTTTTTTGTTTTTTTTACTGTGCTAATTAATCTAAAGGGGCTGAACCAAGTTGCAAGGGAATAGTTTGTACCATATTTTCAGGTAACACTTAATGATTCCTTAATAATCAGAAACACGCTTGTAGTAAGGCGAAGACATCTTTACCACTTAATTATTTGGGGGAGGGGGGATTTTCTGTTGCACAGCGTCATCTTACTATAATAGCATCCTCAATATTTTACATCACCCCATGCTGAAATTCGTGGTGCATTACTGAATCAAAGCAAAGGTATAACGTTTTTACATTCTTAATCGCTTGTATGTGCAGATTTCTTCGAAATCGCATATGCGATATACGAGCATAAGAAAATTTTTATTCTGAATTTGCAGTTTTTAGATGTATTAATGTATATATCAATATAAATAATAAAATTGTGATTATGTTATATAATCAGTCAAGTTTCAGCCCCCTCAAAATTTGTAACTCACCCCCCCCCCTCCCTCCCTCCCTCGGATAATGTCTGAATGGAACGCTGGGTTCCCCACCTCTGATCTAGACCATCAGTTTTATATGTGAAAAATTGTTGCATGCAATTCCTTAAAAAAAAAAAAAAATGAAAGTGCTCTCACCACGTCACATAGCAACGCAGATTATTTCATTAGTGAGTTACCGTCTGACAAACCATCAATCACTTACCCTTAGAAAAACCATCAATTTCTTAACACCAGAAAGATGAAGCCGCTTCCTCCTTAAGAAGCGTTCGGCTTCTTCGTCATCGCTTGCCTTAATTATCTTAAACGCCTGAATCAAGTTTCGTCTCCAAGGCGTGAATCATCGATTTTTTATCTACGGCTTTGAATCATCAAGCTCCTTAGCGTTTAAAAAAATACATCTTAAATAACTCTTCCCTTTAAGCGTACAAATGGGCCTGCGGTGAACTCCATCAAAGCCAAGGTTCTATAAAAATTTGGGACCAAGGTTGCATTTCTTTTTGCTTACGCAGCGCGTCAGAAAGAGCTACTGTAGACATGATAAAACATCGCCAGATGGTTGCTGTCTGATACTTTACGTGAACTGTTATCGGAAATTATCACAAGAACGGCTCTGGTTTTAACTTGCAGCTGATTTTAATTCAGGTTTTTCCCTTTGTTCTTTTCAATGTAATTTGCCAAAAATAAAGCTTTTTTTTTTTCCTTGTAAGATTGATGCCAATAAACGAATTTTATATTGCATTGAATTAAGGGTTCTTAATTTTGTTAGGAATAGTTTTTCCTAACAAAACTAAAAACCCTTAATTCAATGAAATATAAAAGGGAAACTGTTTGGTAAAGTCATTATTGAAAAGTACGAGGTCTTACATCAGAGAAAGTGCGGGAGTACAAAATATCCAGAATTAAGAGTCCGATCGTTCTACTTTACATTGTCTACAAGCACATATTTCTCCGGAAGCGATTTTTTCGCGAAAATCTTTCGCTTTCTTAAACTCCATAATAAATTTGGAAGATTATTTATCAGCAACACTGAACTGAGCATATACTAGGGAAAACAACGACAGACTGCCCAGCTAAACAGTGTCACATAAGTTTTGAAAACACGACTGGGCTGGGATACCTAAGGGTTCATTTGCCATCTGCTGACTCCCTGAGAGCACAAATGGGAAAAATACGGCACAGATTTATACATAGAAGTAAGTTTTCCCCATTCCATTTAAGACAACTTAAAAGCTTTTCACACATCTAGAAAACAAAGTGCCGCCGACCAGAACAATAAAAAAGATCGTCTGCGAGCGGGTGGCTCGGTTTAGAAATGCTGCAGTTAATAGCCTGCCCTGAAGCATGTGAGGAGGGTGGAAGTTAGGGGAGAGAGAGAGAGAGAGAGAGAGAGAGAACCACATTCACATTGAAAAACTAAGGGAGCTGACCCATTCCAATTGCTTTGTTGGAGGGGAGGATGTGGTAAAACATCTATTTTTTCCAACAGCGGAAATTATTCAGATTTACCCTGCTGCTGTATGTTGTTGTGAGATTTACAAATGAGAAGGCACCGTACAGCGATTGTTTTGCTCATAAAAAGACAACAAAAACACCCTGCTCGTCTCGAGACGCGTGACGAGCAGGGTTTTTTTTTTTTTTATAAAACGCGCCTCGAGACTAAGAACACTGGGAAGAAGCTTCCGCAATGAAAAAAATAAAACTGCAGAATTTAAAAATTGATAGTTGTTGCTTTCAACATAATTGAGTTTTAAATATAAAATAAAATTAAAGGCTGCCCCGGTGGCGCAGTGGTCTAAGGCGCTGGCCTCTGATCATTCGTCCGTAAGGAGTCCGGGTTCGAATCCCGGTCAGGCATGGATGTTGTGTTTGTCTTACTGCACTGGCTCTCTCCCTTCCCTGGAACCAGTGACCCTAAATTAAGGACGGGCGACTGCTTATAGCCCATTAGTTGCTCACGGTGGTGGTCTTAAAACCTCCAATCAAAAAAAATAAAATAAAATTAAACCCATTAATTTAATTTCACTTACAACCAGTGTAATATACAGCTTTAGGATTAAACTTAGCGCAGCATTAATATTATTCAAATGTTGGTCTTTTCCCCATTTTCAGTGAATTTTGAGAATATGGAGATGGCCCGGAGTGTATTGAGCGGTACTGTATTTCTCTCCCCTTTCTCCTGCTTAAGATTTTTATTTGTGGCCTTTGTTAGGACGAGTAACAGATTCCGAATGCAAATAGTATAGAAGCCAAACTTAGTTTTACAGCCCGCAATTTAAACAAGGGACAGAGTAAATAGTGGATCTTATGTGTTCTACGCGCGCGCGTGCGTGTGTGTGGGGGAGGGGGGGTCTGGTTTACTGGGGGCAGGCGACGCTACGGATTTCCAGGCTTTCGGAGACAGCTTTGCTGCGGTGAGGAGTATTGGGCAGTGCTACAGTGGAATTAAGAGTAATAAAGGGAGTCCCATCCTCAGGACAAGAAAACTAGCCCTTTAACACCAGATTAAGTCTATAAGACCCAAAATCTCTAAGCGTTCAACTGAACTCCACGTTCACCAGGCGCATACATTATTGCCAACCGTTGAAAAGAATCTATAGCTAAAAAGTTAAAATATATACGAACCACACTCACCCGACGATCCGCGGAACACGTCCTTGAGCAAGAGGAGATTCCTTAAGTTTCTTACAGCAGCATATAAAGGTCAAATATAAATTTTTCATAGTCTTAATTTTTTGATGATTGATCATTGATTTAAAATAATATTCCGAACTCAGTAAAGGTTTAGATTTTTTTTTTTTTTTTGCAGAAACGAAAAACTTATTTGGAGATTATTCTAAGACTAGCAGAGTTATATGCCGATTCTTTAGAACGGTGAATCTAACTTTTTTTTAAAACATAAAATTAAAAGAACGGGAAAGTAATTAAGGGAAAGAAAAGTAATTTAACATCTGTCACTCTTTTACGATTTAGAACAGGGTCGTGACGTCAATGCATACGGTTTGACGTAAAACGGTAGCAGGCTTAATTTTAAATTAAAACTTCATTGAGTTTTTACAGCATTTCAACGTTTCTGGCATACTTATTTCTAAACATATCAGCATTTTGAACAGTAAAGATAAGCCACCCTTTTGAATTTTTTGGTTAAATTAAAAATTATTGAAATTTTCATTAAAATTGGTTTTCAAACCTTCATAGGTATAGAAGTGGAAGAAAAATTCAAGCAGATAATATTCCAAAGCCGCGATTTTTTTTGTTTTTGTTTATGGATTTGTCTAGGTATCTGAACCTTAAGCCCTATCAGCATTTTGAAGAATAAACTAAGCCACCCTTTTGAGTTTTTGGTTTTCAGGCTTTCTAGGCGTAGAAGTGGTAGGAAAATTCAAGCAGACAATATTACAAAGTCACCATTTCGATTTTTTTTTATTTTTGGTTTTCTGACTTTTCTATGTATCCGAACCTTAAAGACCTATCAGCATACCAATTTTCAGATCTCTAGGTAATTTAGAAGTGGCCGAACAATTCACGAAAACATTCTATCAGGCCGTGTTCCAAAACCGCCTTTTAGAATTTTTGGTTTTCTAACTTTTCTAGGCATACGGAAGTTAAGACCCATCAGCATACCAATTTTCAGATTCCTAAGTTGTATAGAAGTGCTCCAACAATTCGCGGACGGAAACACTCGCATTTTCCCCATTTTGCTTTATATATATGGATTATTGGGGGCCTCAGATACGATAGGTGAGGCTTCAGCCTCCTCCCCCGAAATGTTCTAGAAATGCCCTTGCATTTACGCCATATACAGGGCGTTTGGAAGAAACAAAACTTTATGCTAAAGAACTGTCGCTTTTAGCTTTGGCTTTATGATATCAAAAGATTGCCGGGAAGCGGACTTTTAGAATTGCAAATACGGGTCACAAAGTAACCAAGTAATGAAGTAGGCACTTCATTTTTGTTAGAACGTGTAAACTAAAGTATTACCACATTTATCTTGAACAGCAAATTAATTTCAAATGCATGACGCTCAAATTATTGTTGTAGGGTAAGCCAAAATTTTTATAAACATCAGCAATGTAGAAGAATAAATTGGCCACGAAATCGACCGTGAAGCATTAGCTCCCGGACAGAATGTCACACTGTAAAATTATTTCGAGAAAGAAAGCTATCACTAAAATACAGACTGCATAACAGACAAACTAAATGCTTTTTATTCTCCTGCTCTCCAAACGTGCAATTTCGTCAAGAAGAAAAAAATGATTAAATGAGGCGTTCAGTTTTTAGATAGGGGAAACACCAAACCGTTGATGCTGTCTTCGCTAAAAGTCACTGAGGCATTTGCCACAACAATTAGATGTGTCATATCACGCTTTCCAAATGGCTTTGAATCAACTACAAATGCGTTCTCTCTATCGGTGTTGCGCAGCAAAAACAGTAACCCCACAAGTAGAAGAAACATTCAAATGATGCATGTGAATTCGAAGTTTCAGTCATCCATGTTCTTTGATTGTAATTAGCACTTCTTTTTATAAACATTTAAATATCAATCAATGATGGCGATGGGTGCGAAAAACAATTATTTAAGTGGGCCAAATTTAGTGCAATATAAAATTATCTGTTGCAGCAAAATGAACCACAAGATTTTTTTTTTTTTTTTTTTATCAAATCATGTTATCTTGTTTATCCAATCCTGGTTTGAGGAACAAGAGGACGAACTTTCACACCTTCCTTGGCCTCCTCAATCACCATCAGTGATCTGTGTTGAAAAACATAGTAAGCTCCCGTCATCCTCCTCCTGCTTCTCTCAATCACCTGCAGTACCTTCTGCATGTAGAATGGTGTAACATCCAGGGCTGTCTTAAGGGGTGAGCCAACGGGGCCGGTGCCTTCCCTCCCGGTCCCGAGTTTAGTGACTTGATAAAACAATTAAATGAAAACTCTGAACGGAAGCAAAAATGTGTAATTCGTAAACATGTGTGACGTATCCGAAAAACAAAGTGGCGTGTCAACATGTATCCGTAGAACATAGTTCTCAAGAAAGAGCCATGAGTGCATGGATTTTATTTTGACTGACGGAACAAGCGTTTCGTTTTATCTTATTTTTGGCATACATCTATAGTATTTCGAATGTAATACAACCAGCACACTTCCACAAGCGCATATGTTCTCAAAAGAAGTGTCTATTTTTAAAACACAAACTATTTCCCGACCACAGATTATTCATTTCCAAAAGAATTTAGGAGCCAAATGTCAAGCTAAATGTAAAATTACGTTAAAATTTGCTCATGCGAGCCCCCCAGGTTTTTTTTTTATTATTATTTCCTTCCCCGCACAAGTCGCATTTTTCCGAATCACTTTTTCTATTTAAACAGTCATTTGGGTTGTCTATACGAAGAAGTGTTTACCACTGGGGTTTGCCCACCTTTTTAAATGTATTCAATCTTCGCTGTTTAAATGAATAACAAGGACGGGGGCTTCATAACGGCATTTTTGTTGAGTGCGTCATATTGTCAGGAAACGGCGTTGGTTGGTTATATAAGATCAGGGACCCCGAAAACTGTGATGGTCCAGGGCCCCCAAAAGTGTTAAGATGGCACTGGTAACATCCCACTAAATACCATCCAGGATTTGTGTGCGTCCATTCCAATTAGGATTCAGGCGGTTTTAAATGCCAAACGTTGTCCCAAACCCTACTAGGTATGTAAAACCTTTTCCTAGGTGTTCAACATTATTCTGTCCAACTCCTGTACCTAGATTCGACAGATAAAAGGCTGGCTGGTCTGACATGAACTACCCAGTGTTCGCTTCTGGAACAGAACATCGCTGGTTGCAGAAATGGTTCTCAGAGACGGGTACAAATGATCTAAAATCACGTCCAGATAGCATTCTCAATTGTAGGTGAAAACCCCACACACTATAATCCCATCCCACCTGATAGTGGGGTCTGGGCTAGGTACACAAGGTCCATAATCTAATCTAGTTTTCTCCAAATGCGCAGCCATGCTGTATATATCTGGACTTTTCTGACCAACGAGCTTGTCATGAACGACAGTGTTCGTGCTCTTGACATCCAGACGACTGCAGTCGTTTTAGTATAGCAGCAAATACGGGATGGCAAACGGGCTATTGACTCTTCTAATCTTTGCAGAGTGTGGTGCAGTATCCAAATAGAAATTGGTTTTCTATTTTCCACACTGTCCTAAGTCATGTTATTCATGCAAGTCTGTCTGCCTGTTGACACGAACTAATAGTTACAGGGGTTGGACAAAATAATATGAACACCTAGGAAAAGAAGGTTTTAACGTACCTAATAGGGTGTGGGACTACCTTTGGCATACAAAACTAGGAGGAGCTATTGCTCCGAAGACAGCCCGCAATGGCTTCAGCGGTTCCGAGGTGGCAAATTTTGACCTCAAAGACTCCACGCTCAGGTCGTCCCTCTCACTTTGATGAGGATCGTTTGAACCATCTAATCCACTTGGATCTCGGTCAAACCACACGCGAATTTGCCACTGAGATGGACTGTGATCAGGCCACAGTGGTGAGACACCTAGAACGTATGGGAACGGTCCAGAAATTGTTGTCTTGGGTGCCTCACACACTCTCCGAGGAAAACAAGAATCAGCGTGTTGCCATATGTGGTTCCTTGCTCGCCCGTTATTGAGAATGTTCTCAGCAACACAAACCCTTTCGGTTACCTATTGTTACTGGAGATTAAAATTGGTGCCTGTACGTGAATTTCAGGCATCGGAGGGAATAGTTAAGCCCAAACAATACTCCCAAATAACGTTCAAAACATGGGTTTCATCCTGTGAAGATAATGTGTGTCTGGTAGGACATGGAAGGCATTATTCACCGAAAAATGCTGCCGAGGAATCTGACCAACGCTGCACTCTATTGTGAGCAACTCCGCCGTGTGGATGGAGCAATTCAGCAGAAACGGCCACATCGGCGCCATGGTGTCCAACATAACGCACGCTCTCACAGTGCAAACATGACCAAAGTGGCCATTCAGGACATGAAATGGGAGATCCTTCAACATCCGTCCTATTCTCCAGATGTCGCCCCCTTCATACTGTCACCTGTTCCGATATCTGTAGACTGCATTCCGTGGCAGAACGTTCAACAATGATGTTGATCTCCAGAATTTCCTTGATTTCTTCGCAGCAAAACCTGCACGTTTTTTCAAGAATGGCATTGCAGACCTAGGGACGCCATTGTAAACAATGGGGGGATACATAGTTTATTTATTCCGTTTTCCCTTCTGATGTAATACATTCCTGTAGTGCGGTGGGAAAAAAACTGCATGAACTTATCAACCCAATATTTTAAATTACGTCCTCTATTTACTAATTGTTATGATTGGTGCATTTTATCGTACTGGCAAGCACTTTAAATTCAGCGCAACAGTCTTAATTTTTTTTTTTTTTAGGATCTGTTGTTTATACTGTATTATGTTCCTGTGGTCGAATGATCTGAAGTGGGGCGTAGGAGTTTCTTTTCTCTGTTCTGACACATTTGTTCATAACTCACACCAAAACTGATCTCGTTTTTGAACAATACTGAACGCCGAACCAGACTTCAGAAAGACTCTTAGCCACCCGGTGACGCAGTGGTCTAAGCGCTCTCTGCTGATCATTCGTCCAAGATGCGTCCGGGTTTGAATCGCGGTGAGGTATGGATGTTTTGTTTGTCTTCCGGCACTGGCTCGCTTCCTTCCCTGGAGCCAGTGGCCCTAAATTAGGGGCGGGTAACTGCATATAAGCCTAAGGTGGTCGTTAGACCCTCAAATAAAACAAACAAAAAACACTGAAAACGTTCAAGACTAAGTACGAATGAGTGGCTAACAGTTCATTGGAATTTGAGATCTTATCCCGGCTCCCATCAAACGATTGTGAAATTTGCGAAGGATCACGTGCAGCACAACACTCCCAAATCTGGTGCGGGAGTGGCTCTGACATGTTCGCCCAGGTCACCCCTCGGGTACACTGGATTAACATTTCATCAGTGTTTCTGGAGGTGCCTGGTGTCTGAACACATGCCCCTTCCCCTTCTCACTGTGACTAAAGCGTATGAATTCTTCAGACACGTTCGGCAAATTCGCTCAGAAATATCGCAGAACGATATTTCTCTCATGAACCGACAGGTCTTTCTCTGACGAAATCTGTTTTAGACACATTTCCGAGAGGTAACTCCACTCCTTACAGCTGCGTTTGGCTGACTTAGACAACGAACATGTTCGTTCGAGCTGATTTCAGTCCATTTTTCTAACCACGAGTTAATTCGTTCCAACCGGTTAAAGTGTTAAGTAGACGCTGCAAACAATTAAATCGTGATTCAGAAGAGGTTTTTTTTGTCGGAAGTATGAATTCTGTTTTTTTTTTTTTTTTTATTGAAGATTTTACGACTATCGTGCGCAATTTGATGGGCTATATGCAGACGCCCCTAATTTAGGGCCACAGGTTCCAAAGAAGGGAAAGATCCAGAGTCGTAAGACAAACATCCGATTCGAACCCCTGACCCTTCTCGGACGAATGGTCAGAAGCCAGCTCTCAGACCACTGCGCCACCTGTAAATTTCGTAAGACGTCGGCAACCCAGTGCCTCCTGATTTACATACAGCAGAAAATAAATATTAATTCTTAAGTACATAATGTAACTCCAAAAGACATTAAGGCATCTGCGTTGGAAAGCCTTGGGGGGGGGGGTGACGACCACCGTGCGCAACTCAATGATCTATAAGCAGTCGACCGCTCCTAATTTACGGCTTCTGGTTCTAACGAGGGAGATAGACGGTGCCGTAAAACAAGCACACTATGCATGCTTCAACCGCCAGGTTTCGAGCCCGGATCCATCTCTGAGGAATGATTAGAGTTAAGTTTCATACCACTCAGCCACCTTGCTGGGCGTAAAGTAATTTGTTTCAGTAAGGCTGAAGAAAACAAGAAAAATATTCTGAGATTATGTGTATATATATTAATTTGACGAAACATGAAATCAGAATGTAACGCAATTCGAACCCTATGCATGTTTACACAAAAGCAGCTGAATCAGACACAGTCTCATAATATTCTGACTCGTTAAAGTTAGAAAACATAACTTTTTTCAAGACTTCAAACCAAATCACAAACCACACAAGATGCAGAACACAAGCAACAGATACACACTCTCAGCCACCACGCTCAACACCTCAAATACACAAACCAAACTGAGAAAAACAGACTCATCATGTAATAACACCAGAGCACAACATCAAAAACCATATCCAAACGGAAGTGCAGAACTTACAATGAGATCCAGGAAACATAACGAAGAGTTATACACGAAAAACTCACACAACACGTAAAACAAAACTTAGACTTTTGCTAATTCACTAACCGAACTTTCGTGTTAGTGAATTAGCAAAAGTCTAAGTTTCGTAGTGTGAGGGTTCTCCCAAGAGGCACCACGCGAAGGAAGATCAGAAAAAACCCCCCAAAAAAACAGTTAATTATTCTATTATTTTAAGGTTCGAGTTACACACGGTGCTATTGAAAGGTCTGTTTTTCTTGGAAACATAACATCCACAGAATATACCACTTTAATTAGCAAATTACAACTGCATTTGTTTCGCCGATGGAAAGACATTGTATTTTGGTAGACTGAGGAAACAATTTTTTCATTGCACGAAATTTTCTACAAGTCAGATTTGACGAAGGTTATCTGTGTAGGTGAATTTTTACGAACTGGGAAATTGGTGCTCCCTAAAACTGGACTTTAATCTTTCAACTTCGGTTCTAGTGTGCCAGTACCTGAACAAAAAATCTTATTCAAGTCCCAAAGGATTATGCAATACTCTCAAATGTACCCTGCAGTTATTAATTTCATTGTTCTACCGAAGAATTAGCATAAACTACTTTCAGAATGAAGATATACTAAGCTCAGAAAGGAGGAAAGTAGTGAACGCAAAAGCTATTTAACCCTTAACTGCCCAGGTCTTATGTTTGTCACATATCAACCTACGTCCGGTTTCACAGTTTTTATCATTTACTTCATATGTTAACGTTTTATTTTTTATTCCACATTTTTATCATTTACTTCATTTAACGTTTTATTTTTTAATGTTTTGAAGGATCGTTTTTGTAAAATAATACAATACATATAAAAATAACCTTAATAAAACCCGTGACCAGACCTGGGCTGGTTAAGGGTTAAAACCGAACAGATTAGCTTATTTATTTGCACACTTTCCGGCAAGTTACAAGAACCAATTTTAAAGATGAGATAGTTAAAACAGTAGAAATATTAAAGCTTAAATTGAAATGCTGCAGTAGTTAACAGTGAATTTTTGTATACGCGAAAAAAGTTTCCATACATCCTCTTACACAACACGTCCCCAACGATTTGAATATAAGCGGATCGAAGGCATGTTACAACTTCCGCCTTAACGTTTAAACGCCGGATTCTAATTCCATTGGAACGACTCGGCTGCCTGATTTCATTCTGGGACCTTTAAATTTACCCTGCTTTATAAGGTAAAATCCCCCCCCCCCCACACACACACACGAGCATTAGTGATAAAAGTTCAAAGTTAAGCATTTTGTATTTAATGCGTGGGACAATAATAAGAGCATGTAAAATGAACAGTGAAATACGCAGATCTGGTTTAAATGTCCAGTTTAAGGCTATTTTCGTAGTATTATTTCTTAGGCTCTTTCTACGTTATAACTCGAAAATCAGTTCTAGTGACTACATGTACACATTCAGTTCTGCTGTAATTAGGTTTAACGAGCAACTCTGCTGTAAACAACCTGCCGCCCCTATTATTTTTTTTTATTGAAGATTTAACGACCACCGTGAGCAACTCAATGGGCTATAAGCAGTCGCCCGTCCCTAATTTAGGGCCACTGGTTCCAGGGAAGGGAGAGAGCCAGTGCTTTAAGACAAACATAACATCCATGTCTCACCGGGATTCGAACCCGGACCCCTTCCGGACGAATGGTCATAAGCCATCGCTTAGACCACTGCGCCACCCCTAATTTGGAGCCACTGGTTCCAGAAATAGGGAGGAGGCACTCTTCCACTGGGGTGGCCGGGCAGTACTTTTCGAAGTCGTGAATGTTTGCAAGAACTCAAACTATCTGCACAGTCGCTACTGTGTTGTTTTACTGTATTATAAGAGTAAAAACTTTTTGTCTTTGTTTGGGGGTTTAACGACCACCATGAGCAACTCAAAGGGGTTTTACAAGCACTCGACCCGTCCCTAACCGTAAGACAAAACATCCCTGCTTCACCGGGATTTGAACCTGGACCCATCTCGGACGAATGGTCAGAAGAACAGCGTTTAAACCTTTGTGCGATCGGAGCAACTAAAACAAAATTAAAGGATTGTAACAGATTGCGTTGTGACTTCAGTTCACTAAACAGTTTGCCCCCATAAGATCTTGAGTTTAACATCAAGGTGTTTTAGGAACGAAACCCTTGCAACTGGTCAGGTTTTTTTGTTTGTTTTTTAATTAGAAGTTTAACGACCTCAGTGAGTAACTCAGTGGGCTATGAGCAGTCGCCCGTCCCTAATTTAGGGCCACTGGTTCCTGAGAAAGGAGAGAGCCAGTGCCGTAAAACACACAACATCCGTTTCTCACCGGGATTCGAACTCTGACCCATCTCGGATGAATTGTCAGAAGCCATCGCTTAGACCACTGTGCCACCGACCGGCAAGTGCCTACTGGTATGTAAGAACTGAAAAGCAGTTAACGTTAAATTTATGGAACGATACAGCTTTGTAAGCTCTTAGATTCATTGAAAAAATGTACGTACTTACATCTTAGAGAACGAAAACTAAGTGGATGATATAAAACCTTAGTGTTTAAAACCTGACACGCCGTCCTGTGTATAATTCAAGACATTACCTTTTCAAGCAAGGAAATTATTAGAGTACATATTTCAACATTTTAGGTATATCTCTCTTTATCGTGAACTACAGTGTCGGTGTGTATATTATTATTTTGCCTAAAAATTAAAACGTGTATTTTGATTTGAATTGCCCAATTTACTTGGGCTGAATCAATAAGTAATAAAACTTACCTTCCTGTTCCTGACACAAACGTTTATTCACAAGTGTGTAGATCTTGCTCAAAATGACCTCCATTCCATTTAATACACTTGTCCCTGCCCCTGAAAACGTGTAGAAGACTTGACAGGTAGGCCTACTACAGAAACGCCTCCGCAGCTTTTTCGCATTCAGTCTTTAAACTGCGATCTCGCAATAGTGTCTTTAAATTGTAGGAATACTAGAAGTTGCATAACCTTTTCGAAAAACTGCCCCTTTCGTTTTGGTAACGTTCTTTCAACTCTATGCAAATATCCACTCTTCACTCGCAGCTCAAGTGTCCCGTCACGATGATTTGAGTGCTTCCGTACGAAGTATCGGGTGCATCAGATAATTGCACTTGCTAATCAGAGTCTGCGAAACTCAAGTGGATGGACGTAATTTCCTTGCCAAACCCACAGAGGAGGAGAGACAGGGGTTCAACCCTCGTGTTTAAGACAGCGCCCCAGTGGTCGGATATGAAACTACGATAGCGTCAGTCACGTGATACGGTACCAGTGGCTATATAAATAGCACGGTGGAAAGAGTTTTTTTTTTGATTGAAGGTTTAATGATTTATTGGACCTGGTGGTACAGAGACATGACAAACAGGCAGACATAGACAGGAGTTCAAACATTACTTTATTAACCAAGAAACAGACATAGACAGGAGACAGATGTTTCACATCAACAAGTACATATCAAACATGGTTTTACAGTATGCTAAATGACCAATGTACACAGAGAGCCAGTGTTGATCAAGTAAAACATTGAGAGCCAGTGCCGAAAGACAAACACAAGCATCCATGCCTCACCGGGATTAAAACCCGGAGCCAGATAGAGCGAATGGTCATAAGCCAGCGCCTTAGGCCACTGCGGCGGCGAAAGAGTTGTAAACTCTTGAAAAAGAAAGGCAGGCGGTTACTGTTCGACGTATTAGTTCCATGTCGATTCACTGGCGCGCTGTTCTATTGAGATCTTGGGGGCCAAATTGTTGCCATGAGTCTCTATGTGAGATTAACTTTTGAGTCTCGTGCTCTGTGGCCAAATCTTCAACATCCTTCAGTAAACTCTTTATGCTAACGAAACACGTGACATTTCACCACCGGTCTTTTTGAATCATTTCATGTTTCTTTTCGTGATTTTTAGAGGAGAACACAAACTTTTATTGACTGACGTTGCTCAAGGGTTGACTGTATGCTCCCGATGCGTGGGCAAAGCGAAACACTATTAAAGTTCACAGCTTTTCTCTCAAGAGGTGGAACTGTACCAGACGTATCTGTCAACGTAACTTGCATGTCTGCCTTCCGTTTAAAGTTCTACACGTGACCATCACTGCGATTTTGTTCGGCGCGAAAATTCAGTCATCCGTCTATTCCAGTATTTTTAAACTTCTTTATACCACAGAACCTCAAGCAATACATACACTATATTACCAAAAGTCACCGGACACCCCTTCAAAAGCAAATGAACGGATCCGCTGCGTTGTTAAGATGCACAATACAGCTACAAACGGTATAAAAACAAACCTGCAGCTGACCGCGATCATATTGCACTGTGAGATTGAGTGAAAATATCGCGGCAGGAGGGAATTGACTTGGAGAAAGGAAAGATTATTGGGTGTTATATTAGTGAGTTGTCCATAAGAGAAACTGAGAGGCGTTAAACATACCCAAGTCAACTGTTTTGGATATACTGAATAAGTGGAAGACACATGGCGTGCCTGAAGCAGCAAAACTTACCGGCAGACCAAAGAAAATCAGTGCTAAAGCACGTCAAAGCCTTAGGAGAGTCGTTACAGCTAATCGACGGAGTACTGCACAAGACTTTAGTGTACAGGTGAGTAAGCATGCTTGAACCTCAGTATGTAAATGTACCATTCGCAGAGAACAACTTCATTCCATAGGTTACCACGGTCGTGCGGCTGCTCATAAGCCTTACATCTCCACTTGGAATGCTACTCGTCGTTTAACATGGTGTAAAGACATTTATCGTGGACCGTAGATCAATAAAAAGGGGTCCTATGGACTGATGAATCCAGATACACGATCCATCAGTCTGATGGCCGTGTGTGGGTATGGCGGCAGGCGGGGGAACGCTATTTACTACAGTGTACTGTTGATACGGTCAAGTTTGGAGCTGGAAGTGTACTCGTGTGGGGGTGTTTTTCGTGGTATAGTCCCGGCCCATTGGTTATCGTGGACAAACCTGTAAACCAGCACGTCTACCTCGATATTCTGGACAATTATGCCCTACCAACTCTGTGGCAATACTATGGAACCGAGCTTTGTTGGTACTAGCAGGATAATGCACCAAGCCATAAAGCAAGGACTGTTACGGCGTGGTTTGACGATAATTCCGTATCGTGTGTGAACTGGCCAGCACAGAGCCCTGAGCCTAATCTCATAGAGCTCCTATGGGATGAATTAGAGCGCCGCATAAAAAGTTTGGAACCAAGGCCTACTACTAAGCAACAGTTAGCGGCAGCATTATGTACTGAATGGAAGCGCATACCTATTGCTGTGTCCCAAAACCTTGTCGAAAGCATGTCTCGAAGGGTCAGTGCATGCATTAAAGCCAAAAGTGGACCGACACCGCATTAATGTAGTCAATAAATGCTATGTTGTGTTTCTCTTCTAGGTGTCCGGTGACCTTTGTCAACATAATGTATGTTTTTTATGCAGAACCCTCATGAACATTTTCTTGTGTAAACATGGCAGCAAACGAAAAAACAATTCCGTAGCAACGAGGCTCTGCTGTGAAAGCGTTGAATTGTGGGAGTGTATCCGGTTGAATTGTTTCTTATTACTGTTATTTGAAAACAGCAAACTCCAAGGCACACGGAGTTTATTTTTTTTAATGGAGGTTTTTTTTTTGTTTTTTTTTTGTTTGGAGGTTTAACGACCACCGTGAGCAACTCAATGGGCTATAAGCAGTCGCCCGTCCCTACTAATTTAGGGTCACTGGTTCCAGGGAAGGGAGAGAGCCAGTGCCGTAAGACAAACACAACATCCATGCCTCACCGGGATTCGAACCCGGACCCCTTTCGGACGAATGGTCAGAGGCCATCACTTAGACCACTGCGCCACCGGGGCGGCTTAATGGAGGTTTAACCACCGCCGTAAGCAACTCAGCGGGTTATTGGAAGACCCCCGCCCCTAATTTGGAGTCGTTGGCTCCAAAGGAGGAGAGATAGCCAGTGCCGTAAGACAAACACATCGCACATGTCTTAACCAGGATTCGAGCTAAGACCCGTCTCGGTCCAATGGGCAGAAACCAGGCTTTTAGACCACTGCGCCACCTGAGCTGACGCACACAGTTTAAGAAACACTCATTTACAATATTTCTGAAGTGCGAGAAATCAAACTCATGTCTCAGAAAAGTGGGGGATATATCTCTTACGTACTTTACCGTGAGTTGTAAAACATATTTGTTACTGGAGTTTGTTCTAAGCAATTTAAGTACACCGATGAGTCATTACATTATGACCGACTACTTAATAAGCTGTAGGACCGGACCCCTTTAGCCCGAAAACCAGCGGCCACTCGGCGAGGCATCGATTCGATGAGGTGGCAATACGTATCCTGGGGTATCTGGAACCATAATGTCAACAGCAGGTCCTCTAGTTCCCGTACTTTTCGGGGTGGTAATGATTCAACGCGAACCCGCTTTTCCAAGTCGGAACACAAATCATCAAACAGAGGTCATCGCTCTTTCCACGTTTATAAGTGAGCCACGGAAAAATTCTCATTGGCCGCCACCGGGAATCGAAACCCAAATGTTAGCTTGGGTTCATGTCAGGTGAATCTGGAGGCCGCAGAAAGGCACCAGCATGCTCCTCGAACCACTCCTTGACGATTCTGGCAGTGGCGCACTATCCTGTTGGTAATGGCCATCACCAGCAGGAAACACAGTTGCCATGAATGGATGAACCTCGTCGAATACCTGACAGCTGTCAGGGATTGTGCTATTGGGATAATGGGGCCTAAAGTGTTCCAAGAAAACATCGCCCACAGCATAACATCGCCGCCGGCCTGTATCCGCCCACAGAGTATCCAGGTGCCATAGCCTCAGTTGGTAACCGGCGTATCCGCGCTCGGCCGTCTACGTGATGCACCAGGAATCTTAATTTGTCAGAACAGGCCACTTTCTTCCAATCATCCACGGTCCAATCTCGATTATCTTGAGCCCATTTCATGCGTTGTTGGCGATGATGTGCAGTGAGCATGGGGACATGGCTGGGTATTCGGCTACGCAGGCCCATGCGCAGAAGGCTGCGATGAACTGTGTGCTGTGACACATTGCCCTGATCACCACAGTTGTAGCTGCAAGTGATTTGTCGCACTGTGGCTCTGCAGTCGCTGTGAACAATGCGCGACAGTCTCCGCTCCCCTCTGGCATCAATGAGCTGCGGACGACACAGGGCTGGACGACAGTTCGTCGTTTGGCCATCTGTGCACCACGTTTGATGCGTACTGACTACAGCTGCACGTGAACAAGCAGCACCGTTTCCGACATCGCAGTTCTGAGGTGCCGTGCCATCACAATTTGTCCTTTATCAAGCTCCGATAAATCGGGAGTACCCATTGGGACTCCGAACACTCTACTAAACGAAAGCCGGTCCTCGGGTTGTGTATATACAGCTCTGTGAACTTCACCTGCTCCACCGTTCGGTCTCCAGTCGCGCTCATTTCTCTATGCTGGGGGTGGTCAAAATGTAATGGCTTGTTGGTGTATATCACTACAATTTTCTTGTTCTAAAATGGATAGCAAAACTGATCATGGTGTTACGCATTACGTATCAAATTTCTCATGATCATTTCTTTATAACAAAAATTGCATAAGAAGGCGTGCGAAAGAGAAGGTATGTTGATAAATCTTTCCAACAAATGTCCTGTTAACGCGATTCTTTTCCGTAGCGTGTCTGAAAGAACTCAAAAAAAAATAAATTAAAAATATAGCTCTTTATTAACTGTGCGACCAGGCATTCTTTTTCTTGGTTCGAAGTGTCAGATTCAAAGCATGTGAATTTGTTTTGTTTATTTCTATACAGCCGACTATTATTCGTCTGTGACCGTTGGTTCTCGCCCTCGAAAGATGAAAAAATCTCCCCGTTTCCTCCAATTTTAGGACACCCACATTTATACGACACACTTCATTGCGTTCGTGACTTCGCAGCCTTCTTAACGCTTTGCAGGCAGAAAATCCATTATGAACAAGAGAATTTTTATCTTAACACGAAACAGCAGGTAACGGTTAATACCTCAGAACTGTCCACTTTGTTTAAGCAATTGGTGGTGCTATTTTCACACAAATCACCACCGCTCATGGCTAAGAAAACGACGGCATTTTATTTGGGGTTCTGTTCTTCCGTTCTCGATAATTATACAGACGTGCCAGCTCTCCAGATTTAGGCGGGAGACTCCGAATTTCCAGCCCTCCGGACGCATGTCAAATTCTTCTGATTTTCACCGAGAACTAGCCTTTAAGGATGGTCAAAATTCCATCAACCACCATTATTTCGAACTGACTGTGAAATCTTTTTCTTTCGACGTCGATGCAAGGCGACTTTACAGTCATCAGTTTCTCACTTTTCCTCTCCTATATGCAAAAATAAAGCCGCCCCGGTGTAGCAGTGATCTAAGCGCGGGCTCCTGATCTGACCAGTCGTCCGAGATGGATCGGAAATAATTTGCTTTAAAAATATTTCTACCAGTCCGATTGTCATACGACGCCTTCAGCAAAGAGCTCACTTGCTCTTGCACTAACTAGAATGCTGGGAAGGGTCAGTAATTGATTGAGAGATGGGAGCGCCGCCCCGGTGGCGCAGTGGTCTAAGCGATGGCCTCTGATCATTCGTCCGAAAGGGGTCCGGGTTCGAATCCCGGTGAGGCATGGATGTTGTGTTTGTCTTTCGGCACTGGCTCTCTCCCTTCCCTGGAACCAGTGGCCCTAAATTAGGGACGGGCGACTGCTTATAGCCCATTGAGTTGCTCACGGTGGTCGTTAAACCTCCAATCAATAAAAAAAAAAAAAGAGAGATGGGAGCTGCCCTTCCTTCTCTTTTCAGTTCAGTCTTTCAACCCTTCGCCTCAACAGAGCTGTGTGCATTCTAAGTGATGATAAACAGTTGAGTTCCGGCGAATTCACTTAACGACAAAAGGGAGTAGTTATAGTTGTCCTCGGCTTTTAACGAAAGACGATGGTAGTACGACGCTTTTTGTCGTCATCGTCTTTGCGCACAACCTAAAGAAGAAACAAAAAAAAAAAAAAGAAAAAAGAGATGGGAGCTGCCCTTCCTTCTCTTTTCAGTTCAGTCTTTCAACCCTTCGCCTCAACAGAGCTGTGTGCATTCTAAGTGATGATAAACAGTTGAGTTCCGGCGAATTCACTTAACGACAAAAGGGAGTAGTTATAGTTGTCCTCGCCTTTTAACGAAAGGCGATGGTAGTACGACGCTTTTTGTCGTCATCGTCTTTGCGCACAACCTAAAGAAGAAAAAAACAGTTGGCTGCTGTTTTATTCGTAAAAATTAACATGTGAGCCATTTTACGTTTTCATTATCTTGCAGAATCGACGTACCTGAAAATGAATTTCGGTAGGGTAAGGCGGGTGTTAATTTTCGCGCTTTTTTTTTTTCTTTTTTCTCCAGAACTTTCAGTGGTCTAATAATACTACTTCTGGAAAACTGTTCCTACGTCTGGAAAATGTCGATATAAAACAGCGCTCGTGTGATTTGATGAGCTGTAAAAATGTCCCGATTTTCAGATTTTGAAGGTTGGCATGTCTGGACTGGGTAAGTCAGCTTACACTAAATCCGACGTCGACGCGAAACATGCATCTGTCGAAGAACTGCCACACACCAGGCCCGTTCCTATGCGGTAGGTGACTCCTATGGGCGAAATTTTTAAAGAAAAAAATGGTTTTTGTATAATTGGCTTTCAATGGAAATATCAAGACTTTCCATTTCTATCTCAAGTAGTAGCAATGTTGAACGTCTAATTCTAATGAGAACAGAGGCAAGAGTAGCATGAGCACCAGAATGTAAATAGACAAAGTCATCGCTGTTTCCACGTTTTTCTTTAATTAACACACAGCAAACGAAATATTGTATTTCGACACCACTGGGATCGAACCTCAGCTCCCTCGATAACTATCCGAGTGCGTTCGCCTTACGCTACGGTGCCAACAATCCACGGTGCTCTGTGCGTTTATCTGTCAGCATCTGACTTCACAAATCCGTAGGGATGGCTCAGCAACTGAGACGTCTCCATCTGGTGGGGTTTACTGGCACAAGCTATTTAATTATAGCTAATAAATCCAAAGGGCGAGAGAAATGGTGAAAATCTTCCAAATACTCACCATTTCTTTCGCTCTTTGGATTTATTAGCTATAATTAGGGCGAGAGAAATGGTCCAAATCTTCCGAATATTCACCATTTCTCTCGCCCTTTGGATTTATTAGCTATAAATAAATAGTTTGTGCCGTTTAACCCCACCATATGGAGACCACATTTGCTGAGCCCATCCCTACGGATTTGTGAAGTCAGATGCTGGCAGATAAACACACATAGCGCCGTAGATTGTTGGCACCGTAGCGTAAGGCGAACGCACTGGCCTAGTTATCGAAAGATCTGGAGTTCGATCCCAGCGGTGTCGAAATTCAATTTTTTCGGTTGCTGTGTGTTAATTAAAGAAAAACGTAGAAAGAAGGATGACTTTGTCTATTTACATTGTCTCCACGTATTTGGAAGATTTTCACGTCTACCACAATATTCATTCCAGCAAAATTCTTGTTTCACTTCTTTTGTTTGTCGGCGGATCCAGGAAATAACTTTGTTGGTTTTGTGTGTGTGTGTGTGTAGGGGGGGGGGTTAACTACCACCGTGACCAACTCGATGGGCTACAAGCAGTTGGCCGTCCCTAATTTCAGACCACTGGTTCCTGGGAAGGGAAATAGCAGTGCTGTAAGACAAACACAACATCCATGCTTTACCGGGATTTGAACCCGGACCCATCTTGGACGAATGATTAGAAGCCGTCGCTTCTAATCATTCGTCCAAGATGACCACTGCAACATCGGGACGACCTTGTTGGGTTATCTACGTTAACCATCTAATAAGGAACTGCCCGTGACATAGATTTGAAGACAATTGTTGGTAATTTTGCGAACAATAAGCACGCAAAATGAAATTTTAATTTCATTGGACCAGTAAGTAAATAGATGTAGTTTCCACTAGTTTCTATTTAATTTACATTGCATTTTTTGTCGTCAAATTATTGAATTAATGTAATTTGTTTAGCCACAGAAATGAGTAACATAAATTTTCGGGGCGCAAGGCTGTTGGCTCGCCTAGGGTGCCAAGCCCGTTAGCACCGGCCCTGCTTGTAGGCACTGTCGACTGCTTATAGCCCGTAAGACAGACACAACATCCATACCGCACTGGAATGCTAACCCGTACCCCATCTCGGACGAAAGATCAGAAGCCATTGCTTGAACCACTGCGCCATGTGACGTTCTACAGAAGTGAGAACATGTGTCAAGATGAGAAATCTGCAGCGAGACATTCTGTCCGCGCAGCTCAATTGGGAGAGCGACTTACTCCGGATTGAGGGGACCCGGGTTCGATGCCCGGTGCGGACAAACTTGTACGTTATATTGGCGCCCAAACTTCCAGGATGACCCGGCTAGTTAAGTTTCTCGCAATGATGTGATGTTCTTTCTACACGGCGAGACAGGAAAAATGAAAATCATTTCTTCAGTGCTTCGAAAAAATAAATCACTGTGATGTTACGTTCCGCACACCAAATTGTCTGGGATTTCTCAAATGCACGTTCTTCATGGGATAACTGCCTACAACGACACATGGTCCCGGCTGAGCCGTGGGCGGACAAACTTATGTTTTCACATTGGCGCCCGATTGTGAAAAATGAATCCACTGGTCGTTGGGTTATTCGAAAAATGTGTGATGTTTGTTCCACACATTGTTTGGAATTAATGAAAAATTCCTACTTCGCTTCAAAGACAAAAAAAATTAAGAGGGAGATGATGTGACGTCAGGGGCGTAGCTAAAGTGTTCATATCGGGGGAGAGATGAAAATTACCGAATTCTTCCAATTAAATTAGATCGACTTAATTTCATGTAGGGTATGCCATCAATTTTGAATTTTATAATATTTGATTATCATAAATTCATTTTATTAAGAATATCGACACGTTTATCTTTTTGAGAATAACAGCAAAAATCAACTGGCGCAGCTTTGTGAGCTTTAGAAGAGAAATGCTGGGATAATTTTCACAATTTATCTTTACCGACACTCTTCATTTTGTGCCATTGCCTTACACCCGTTTCATTCCAAGTAGAATCTGATTTCTCCCTATCTGGACTTTCTGGGAAAAGAAAACAAACAAAGCAATAAGCAACATCTTTAACAATGCTATGTTGCAAATGGGGATATTGTTTATACCATGAAGGAGAAAAACGTCTCTGCTTCGCAGCAGGAATAGAAGGGTTTGAAGGGAAAATAGTTAAGTTAGGTTGACGAGGTCCAATAAAAATTAAATATTTTCTCTCAGCATCTGTTTTCATTTTTCTCATACCAGGATCATGTTCGAATTTGCTGTAGTTGTTTAAACTATCA
This sequence comes from Macrothele yani, assembly GCA_039090855.1. NCBI lineage: Eukaryota > Metazoa > Arthropoda > Arachnida > Araneae > Macrothelidae > Macrothele > Macrothele yani. The sequence goes on from CM076996.1 coordinate 127,809,310, forward strand.
AGTGTTCCTGCGTTTTTTGATCGATTTGAAAGTGTATCTTCACAACAAGTTAATATTTTGCCACACTGCTTATAAATAATTTTAGTAAACTCCAAAATTTCAACTAAAATTAAATCAGGGTTAAATATTTCCCTGTCTTGACATTTTGCAATGGTTTTCTTACAGTTGTAATAATTCAGAAAAATTTGAAACTAACCTATACAGTTAGTCCAGTCAACAGTAGAGCTCGAAAACGGTGGCTCATTTTTCACGTTCTTTGCTGTTGATACCAGCATCTTCCGCTACGTTCTTATTCATCACATTTGATTTTATGTCAGTCAGAAACTTCCATGTTGGTTTGACTGAAAATTGCAGTATCTCCTTTTTCTGACGGTATATCCACATATGGTGCAGAGACGTGTACCTTAACTAAAAGAGACATACAAAGGCTGCAGACAACTCAAATAAGCATGGAGAGGTGCGTGCTTGGTGTAACCAGGAGAAATAAGAAGAGGAACTCGTGGATCCGAAAAATGACAAGAATGGAAGACATCATGATCAGAGTTAAATCCCTGAAATGGCAATGGGCTGGACATACTGCCGGAAGGACAGACCATCGATGGACAGCCGAAATTTTAGATTGGATTCCAAGGGACAGAAAAAGACCCAGAAGAAGACCACATGGGAAAATGGGTGGATGAAATTCGAAAGTATGCGGGAGTAACATGGAGAAGACTGGCACAAGACAGATCGTTGTGGAAGAAACTTGGGGAGACCTTCGTCCAGCAGTGGATTGATAATGGTTGAAAATGATGATGATGATATCCACGGATACTGTTTTTAAAATGCTCTGTTCATGCTGTTTTTCCCTTTTGTAGCTGCTTCGAAAGGGTTTGCAGTAGATCTAACACATTTCACTTTCACTGGTTGCTTATCGTAGCAAAGTCCTTCATGCTTTTTCTTGTAATCCATATCGAATTGCTTTGTACATTGCAGATATTCAGCTTTGTACCTGTTACGTCTGTTAATGTATTTTCGTCCATTTTACACTTTTCCTACGTAATTAACCAACTATCAAGTTAAAATGGCCTCTATTCTATCTCATTTGTTTCCATTCATTGGTCGCATGAGGAAGAGAAGAGGACAATATGATTCATTCTCTTTTAATTGAACGCTACAGACGGCTGGAGGTAGTTTCTACTTAGGTTCAGCCAGAACGTCGCCACGGCAGAGAACTTATTCTGAAGTCCGAGGTTCAAATATATCTAGCATGGCACAAACCGAACAAATACTGTTCACTGTCAGGCTACGCAGTGATGTTGTTTATGACATGTCAATCAGAGCATAATATATCCGAGGGGTACCATTAAGGCGGTCACCAGGTTCGACTGATTTTTTTATGTAGAGGTTGACAACCAGCGACTCCAGTAAACCATGTGTTTCTACTTTGTCTCCGTCCCTCTCTGAGACCCTGGCCATGCTGACATTAGTAACAAATTCTCGAAAGGAAAATGCGTGGAGTTGGTTTGGTCATAGAAACAACTTTCATCCTCCTCAGCTGTGTCTATGGTTAAGCAGCAGATAAATAATAATTCATTTTTTCTTTATAAACCAGAATTTGAAATATTTTGCGTAGATGTTAATAAAGATACTGTTGCCCACAAAGTTCGGCAATTTTTGTCAGAGCTGATTTACCGAATAGAAATCAAAATACCGAAAGGGGGGGTTAACACCCCCTATGGCTACGTCCTTGTGTGACGTACTACGGAAGTGAGAACATGTATCAAGATGACAAATCTGCAGCGAGACATTCTGTCCGCGTAGCTCAGTTGGGAGAGCGACTTACTCCGCAGTGAGGGGATCCGATGCACGGCGCGGACAAACTTGTACGTTATACCCACCAGAACAACCATCTTTCTTCCAATGTTGTACTTGCAAAAATCTAAAAGTTTTGCTGTATGTAAGTTCAAAGCTAAGTTATAGCTATTTACATTCAAAATAGTGAAAAATTTCAACACAGTGAAGAAATTTGTCGAAAATCCACAGTAATGCGTAAATGAAAGACTATCTCAGCAGTGTTCGGGAATATCACTTAACTTTTAGTTCATTGTACGTATAGATAATGGTAATACACATATACTGATTAAAAATGGTTATCATGTATCCGTGACTTTATTATTTAGAGCGTTTACCGTAAACACAAATTTCCTTAAATTGTTTCAAAAATTTCCCAATTTCTTGAAAACTTATGTAATTTCTTTTATCATCGTTTGTGTGTGTTAATCTAAGCGATAGCTTCTGACCATTCGTCCAGAATGGGTCCGGGTTCGAATCCCGGTGAGGCATGGATGTTGTGTTTGTCTTACGGCACTGGCTCTCTCCCTTCCCTGGAACCAGAGGCCCTAAATTAAGGACAGACGACTGCTTATAGCCCACTAAGTTGCTCACGGTGGTCGTTAATCCTCAAAAAAAAAAAAAAAAAAAGATAACCTTCCTAAAATTGTAATCAAAATACTTATTTTTGCATTTTTTCAAAAAAAGTGCCTCGAATGTAATCGGATATCTTATGGGGAGGGCCCGGTCCCTGGACCACCCTCTGAGTTGCTCCACAGGGACTGAACGGCTAGGTTTTTTTTTTTTTTGTCGCTCATATTTGTGAAAGTCAAACGGAATTTCGATGCAAGCATGATTTTGGGTTCGTCTCTCAAGTGAACTAACTGACCTACTTTTCTCCCGCGGATTCAGATACGCAATTCTACTCCTACAAACACGCGCCCTTCACATTGAGGAGCTATACTTCCGGCAGTTGTAAGAGTATATAAAAAAGGTGACGTTAGATATTTGCTTTACTGCTTGTTCCTGTTCCTACTAGACACAGAGATAGCGTCAGATCATATGTCGCCAGGGGATGATGGCTTTGTTATCTCCTGTTTACTTTACAACATGCACCACTGCTCTCTGTTTCAGGAAGCTTCAAGTGGGAACCTTAAAACCGGGCCCTTGTTTTCGTTTTGTGGGTAGTTTCAAGTCTGACAATAGGAAGAAGCCCCTAATGGCGGACAGACCGGGAGAGAGGTATGTTGTCGAACTCCTGACATGAAGATTTTAAAAAAATCATTTTAAGTTTCCGTGAGAGTATTCAAATACACAAAAAAATTGTCTGAAACTTACTTTGTATTTCTTATATGACGTCACTCAATGGAGGAATTACGACCTACCCAAAACCTGAGAAAAAGTCTCGTATGACACATAAGTGTTATGTTTGTTCATCGATTCTGACTCTTTATCTTTTGCGGCCAGTAACTCCAGACTATGGTTGGGCAGCATCTCCTGTATTTTGATGTTCTTATTGGTCGTTACACGAATAAAAAGTATCTTATTTGGAATCTCAAACAGAAAAAATAACACTGATGTTCTCAGTGGTGTGCTTAGAATTTTTTTTTCGGGGGGGGGGTTACGAAATTTATTTTATTTATACAACTAAATGTATTTATTATGAGTGCGTTTTTAAAATGCATGCAACATCCGAGCAAAAAATGTTCAAATAAATATTGCTGGAAATGATTATTAATATTCTTAAATACAGCTTGGGTTACAAGGAAAGTCCCTCCCTGATCAGGCCATTATCTCACGAACTATGGCAGCTAGCGATTTATTTATTTATTTTTTTGCTTGAAGGTTTAAAAAAATGATTTATTGGACCTGGTGGTACAGAGACATAACGAACAATCAGACATAGACAGGATACAGATTTTTTACAGCAACAAGTACATATCATACATTTTACAATATGCCTATTGATCAATTTACACAGAGAGACAGACCAGTGTTGATCAAGTAACACATTGTGAACAAGTACACACCGTACACACCAAACATTGTTTTACAGTATGCTAAATGACCAATGTACACACAGAGCCACTGTTGGACAAGTAACACATTGAGAGCCAGTGCCGAAAGACAGACATCCATGCCTCACGGGATTCGAACCCGTACCCTTCTCGGACGAATGGTTATAACCCAGCGCTTCGACCACTGCGCCACCGGGGCGGCATTTATTTCTTTTGCAGTTGTATAGGAAACCCCCTATTGCCCATACAATAACACCACGAGGGACCCCCTCGTCCCCTGGGGGGGTTGAGAGCGCTATCGTGCCCCCTTTGCAGATAGGGCAAAAGAGTCGATTACAAACTTGTTCAGCGAGGCAAAAATAGTGCATAAATGTTTTTGTTCCATAACAAAAGATGGAAGGGGACTCTCCAAATGCGAAAAAACTGAGGTGGCGCAGTGGTCTAAGGCGTTGGCATTCAGCCTAGTTGGGTCTGGGTTCGAATCCCGGTGAGGCATGGATGTTTGTGTTTGCCTTTCGGCACTGGCTCTCAGTGTGTTACTTGTCCAACACTGGTTATGTGTGTACATTGGTCATTTAGCATACTATAAAATCCATGTTTGATGTATACTTACTTGTTCACAATGTGTTACATGATCAACACTGGCTATATCTATGTAAATTGATCATTTGGCATGCTGTAAACCAAGTATGATTTGTACTTGTTGCTGTGAAATATCTGTATCCTATTTCTGTCTGCCTGTTTGTCATATCTGTACCACCAGGTCCAATAAATCATTTCATTTAAACCTCCAATCAACAAAAAAAAAAAAAAAAAAAAAAAAAGCCGAAAGCTATCTGAGTCGCTGTGTCAGAAGCATATTTGCATAAATTTCAAATGTCGTGTTTTCTGCTCCCTCGTCGGAATACAAAAAAGACATGAGTGGTCGGTATACCAACACGCTTCCGTGTCACGTTCCTATCGAGCACTCCAACGCAAATCTCCTACCTTCCTATTTTTAAGGGTTGTTTAAGACCTGGGGTCAGACACTCCCTTCCTAAAATCCTCTACATATGATCTGATATGATCTGGTATACCAACACTTCGTAAGCCAGTGACGGGAAGTCGAACGTTTTGCCACGTACGCAAGTCAATTAGATGTGCATACAGTTTTCCTGTTGGATGAGTGTTTCTCCACCTTCTGCTATTTCTCCTTGCTTCAGAGTATTTTTTACTGTATGAAGACATCAAAGTCTGATATTGAATGTGCCAAGGAACTGAGTTTACTTAGAACTTACCAGTTTAGAAGGTTAGCAAGAAGCTGCCGTCAATCTGTAAACTTTATACTTAAAGTACGAACCCTAATGTTGGAGTTTACGAATGAAGAATTGCGCGGAATGGTCCTGAATTGTGCGAAATGGTCCAAAGTTAGCTATGATGTGTATAGTAGTGACTCATCATTGTAATATACTCATCATAGCTAACTTTGAGTTCGATATATATATATTTTAATTGTTTAATGAGCAATCCTTATAACTTAAAGTTTAATGCAGTATACCTTCAAGATTGTGTCGGCATTACGTTCAAAACTGTTCTGAGAGGATTTTAACCTTCAAGCAGTGCTGGCCAACATATTCGTATGTGGATAAAACCTAGTGCAGGTGCACTCAAGGCCGAGCCGTAATATCGCTGGGTGAAAGGATAACAGCAATATAGTCTTCCTGGACAACACACCAACAAGGTAGGAACTTTGAACATGCAGAACTCTTGAATGATCTATTACACTGCTGGACAATTGCTAAGGACGGATCATAAACGGCTATATAGCGCATAAAAAAGTAAGTGTGGTTGGATGCCAAATGAAATAAAATAATGTCAGAATGCCAGGACATTACAAGAAAGACAATTTTTTGTGCTCTGAAATCCAGAAGGCTTTGGAACGCGTTCAAGGGACAAACAGACCATTTTGTGTAGAATACGTAAACGTGAAAAAAATGCAATTACCGTCCGCAGGCGTTCCGGCGTAAGATGTCAATACGAGATATGGCCACCATGGAGGGCGATGCAAGATTCCACACGTCGTGTCATGCTTTGCACAATATTATCAAGCAGCTGTTGGGGTAATTTATCCCATTCCTCTGTCAGTGCACGGATGAGGGTGTCCTTGTTTATTGCAAGGCATTGGCGACCAGCAAGACTCCTCCCCAAAGCATCTCACACATTTTCAATGGGATTCAGATCTGGAGAGCGTGCTGGCCATACGAGGCGTTGAATATCCTCGCTCTCAAGACACTCCTAGACAGCGACTGTTCGATGACATGTTGCGTTGTCGTCCATGAAAATGAATCTATCACCGACAGCACCACGGAACATGCGAACATGAGGTAGCAGAACATCATTAATGTATCGTTGGCCAGTCATAGTCCCAGTTGGAAGCACATAGAGGGACGTACGGCCATTGTTCATGATGCCAGCCCATACCATGACACTACATGTCGGATATCGGTCCCTTTCCTGTATGTTTTCTGGACAATATGCAGTACCACTATCACGCCAGATCAGTTGTCGTCGACAATCAGACGATAGACTGTATCTACTCTCATCTGAGAAGAGGACAGCAGACCAGTCGTTATCAGTCCAATTGCGATGTTGATGGCACCATTGAAAACGGGCGGTACGGTGACGTCTGGACAATGGGATGCACACAACAGGACGGCGGGCGTATAGTCCTCCTTCATGCAAACGTCTGGCGACAGTTTTTCGGGAGATCCGCTTGCCAGTAGCAGCCATAAACTGATTTGCTACCTCACTAGCTGTGCTGCGCCGGTGTCTTTTTGTTGATAGCACTATGTACCGATCTTCTGCAGGTGTCGTACTGCAAACACGACCTCCCCCGTGACGTTTGCTACACTCTCCATTTGTTTGAAATGATTTCCAAAGCCTTGAAACATCACTGTGGCTGACGTCGAACTCCCTGGCAACATCTGTTATTTTTCGCCCTTCTTCAATCTTGCCAATAATACGGCCACGCGTAAAATCATCTAGGTGATGTCGGGAAGACATACTGAAACTTGCAAGTTCGTCAATTGATTCTTTCCTTTTCAACTTTGCGTTTGAACAACAACGGTCAATACGCGTCAAATCCTTTACATCTCTTATCAGCGCTATGACGTCACGAACAAGTTCGGCAATCCAAAATTTGCATACGCACAACACGACTTACTGTATCCCGCACTTATGCTAATTTCCACATTTTCCTGCCTTCCATTTTATGGTTGCTATCGTTGCTATTGTCATCCGTCCTTAGCAATTGTCCGGCAGTGTATTCAGTTTTTATTTGTAAAATAATATTTTAGTATGACTGTATAATTGATCTCCTCTCAAACGTTGTGACGTGACTGCTCCGTAGGACGCACATGAAATAAAGGCAGACAGCAGTGAGAGCACATGTCTGCGTAGCCCAGTTGGGAGAGCGACTTATTCCGGAGTGAGAGGACTCGGCTTCGATGCCCGGCGCGGACAAACTTGTAGGTTACATTGGTGTCCGAACTTCCAGGATGACCCGGCTGTAAAGTTGTGATGTTCTTTCCACACGGCGAGACAGGAAAAATGAGAATCTCTCCTTCAGTGCTTCGAAAATATAAATCAGTGTGATGTTACGTTCCACACACCAAATTGTCTGGGATTTCTCAAACGCACGTTCTTAATCGGATGACTGCCTAAAGAGACACATGGTCCCGACTAACCCGTGGGGCATGCCCCGGCTCTCTTTGGGTTTGGGGGAGAAGGGGAGATGTAACGTGCCTGCACAGCAGGACGCGCATGAAATAAAGGCAGACAGCAGTGAGAGCACATGTCCGCGTAGCTCAGTTGGGAGAGCGACTTATTCCGGATTCGATGCCCGGCGTGGACAAACTGTGTTTTCACACAGTTAAAGTTCTTAATAACTTGAAGAACAGAAGGTTGCATAACGTTTGTTACTAATAGTGTGAACATTGTACCCACGTAAAACTTGCATTTCATCGAGAGATGAATTACTGGCAAATGCGTTTATGAAAAAAACAAACAAACAAAAAAAAACTGTCTACCGTACACGTTCCAAGAATCCGCTTTCAAGTCCATTGCTTTACTAAACTGTCTGGTGATAAGATATTTTAAAGGAGTAGTCTTCAGTACCGTTTACACAACTCTAGGCAGTCTGGTCTATTTTGATGGATATGATATTTGGAAGTCAACATAGATCACTAAAGACTTCATTTTCGCGTTCTATAATTTCAGGAGTGTGTTGCTGGGAGAAACAAAACTGTTCAATAATTTTCAAGATATTTTAATTTTCCTTCACACTGGGAATGAAGTTTTTCATACCATTTCAGGAAAACTTCAGCACTCATCCAGATGACGTGCTACCACTATAAAAAAAGGTTAAGATTTGTGTTCCGAACAAGTAGAATCTAAATAATCGGCGGTTTGCTATATCTACTTGCAAAATACTTGCTATAAAGAATTTAAAAAACATTTAAAAGAAAGCATATCCCATTAAAATAGTACTAGTGATCCGAATTTCTTGGCGTGGAATATAGATCAAAGTTTCCAAGCTTTTGCACATCAACCAGATGGCTTTTTCAAGGAAGGTAAACAGCTAACTGCAAACTGGATAATGGAACACTTCAACAATTTGAACGTGGTGACTTGACTGGACAGTAAATGAATATGCGCAAATGTGATCAGTGATTAAAAGAAACGAGGTCACGTTGGTTGGGCGCGCGGTACTGTGGTAGAAAGCACAGCATTATTTGAAGAATTGATTCCAAATGCTTGGCAACTCGAAAGAGACGCTATCATTGCAAGCCTCGCTGCTGGTCAAGACTTCCAAGGTTTCGCGAATGGCAGTACATTTGGGTGTGGAGTATGAATCTGGTTGATGTGTGAAAGCTTGGTAACTTTGATTTATATTCTACGCCAAGGAATTCGGATCACTAGTACTATTTTAAGTGTAATTGGTATACAGTTCCTTGTTATTAATTAGCATATTACATTGTTAGATTTACCGATGAGGACAGAACTGCAACGAATATTCGACTTAACTGTGTCGAAAGTGGGTTAATTCAAAAAAGTGTGAATGTGAGAGGAACTTCCGTTAAATCTAAACGTTTGTATAACTGATTACGCTACCATACTTTAAAGAATAACGAGTGACGCACATTAGGGATATTATCCAGCGCGTATGTAACTGTAATAATAGAAGCATTGATTTTAAAGTGTTCAACAATGGTGTGACTTTGTTTTTATTCAGCATCTTAGCACCTATTGTATTCTTTTGGCTTTTACTAGTAAAGCTTTCTAGCTAAGGAGACTTCTCGAACGAACAGCGACAGGTTTGAAGAATGTGTCTACTTTTAATTGAGTTTTCTGCTGGGGTTGCTTCCTTATTATAATTTCCCTAAACGCATGTATAATAAGGCTGCTGTTCAGGTGACGAGTCACTGTAATTGTTGATGCCCCATCCAGGTAATCTCTTACAACAAAGAGTTTTGATTTGATAATTGCCCATTCTTCTTTACTGTCCTCATCTTGTTTTTCGGTGGCAAGAACTTCTTGAATAATCAGTCAAGACCTGGTACCCAGATATCTTCACTCTTTTCTAACCCCGCACAGCAGAATCTTTACTTTTATCTTTCTTCCACCTTTCAAAATAAGGCAATGACAGCGATTGACCTTGAAGTCCTCAAAGTTTGCCGCCCCGGTGGCGCAGTGGTCTAAGCGATGGCCTGTGATCATTCATTCGTCCTAAATGGGTCCGTGTTCGAATCCCGGTGAGGCATGGATGTTGTGTTTGTCTTACGGCGCTGGTTCTCTCCCTTCCCTGGAACCAGTGACCCTAAATTAGGGACGGGTGACTGCTTATAGCCCATTGCGTTGCTCACGGTGGTCGTTAAACCTCCAATAAAAAAACAAAGTCAAAATAGCGATCAATTTCACACATGTTCACAAATATATTAGCTTGTAATGCTGTCTAAGACACGATAAAACTTCACTAAAACCACAACACACTAGTTGCAAGATGAAGTGAAAGATTTACTACAATTAAAACCAGTATGTTACAGTTGAAACGATAAAATTACACGAGGCGAGATCTTTCGGGTCACCCCTTGGTGCCCATTGTCAAGCCAACTTTGGATTGATACGCATGTTTCTTTCATTTTTTCATCAAATTCGATTTTTTCCCCCTCCTTCCACCCTAAATTTCAAGTTGTGCTTTCTAATTTTCTGGAAAGCTCCTTGTCCTCTAATATCAGTTTCACTATCTCCTTCATGTTTTCTTCGATAGAGGGCGGCTGTTAGTCCCAGAGAGTTTTCTGTTCACTACTGTACTACGTCACATATTCTCCCTCTGCCCTCGAGAAAGGCGGGACCTCGAAATTGCAGGTTTCGGGTCTGCCGCAAACCAAATAACTTTCTGTAGAAGGAATTCTCACTAATTCCAGACGATGTATGGAAGAAGCATCACAGATTTTTCGAAGCAAAGAAGGAATTCTCATTAATTCCAGACGATGTGTGGGAGAAGCCTCACACATTTGTCGAAGCGAAGAAGGAATTCTCATTAATTCCAGACGATGTGTGGGAGAAGCATCACACATTTTTCGAAGCGAAGAAGTAATTCTCATTAATTCCAGACGATGTATGGAAGAAGCCTCACACCTATTTCGAAGCGAAGAAGGAATTCTCTTTAATTCCAGACCATGTGTGGAAGAAGCATCGCACATTTTTGGAAGCAAAGAAGGAATTCTCATTAATTCCAGACGATGTGTGGGAGAAGCATCGCACATTTTTCGAAGCGAAGAAGGAATTCTCATTAATTCCAGACGATGTGTGGGAGAAGCATCACACATTTTTCGAAGCGAAGAAGGAATTCTCATTAATTCCAGACCATATGTGGAAGAAGCATCACACATTTTTGGAAGCAAAGAAGGAAAGAAGTAATTCTCATTAATTCCAAACGATGTGCGGAAGAAGCATCAAGCATTTTTCGAAGCGAAGAAGGAATTCTCATTAATTCCAGACGATGTATGGAAGGAACATAACACATTTTTCGAAGAACTTAACGGCCCATCCATTGGCGCCCGATCCATATTAACAATCGGGCGCCAATGTGGTGACGCACATGTCAAGCCTTGCCGTCTTGATATGTGCACAGCACGTCACAGAGAGGCGTGTAAAAGATACAGCAGAATGTGAATATTACGCTACTGCAGAATTAAAAAAATCTTCTACAGGCCCAGCGGACCAGTCGGATTTGCAAATCACTGGTCCATCAAAATGTCCACTGTTCCGTAAAAGAAAAACCTTGCACATTCACAGTATGTGCAAAAAATAATGTGTCATTGCATTGGAGTTGTATATCACAAATTAAGAGCGGCAAAATGTGTACTAGTATGCCTGAAACCAAATACACTGCTGGCCACCCAAAATGCAACACCAAGAAGGACACGAGATAGCAAAGCCAGATTTACTGGACACATAACAACAGATACAAAGATGAAACGATTGAGCTTACAGGCCCGTGCGACCTGCGGAACACGCAGACATCAATAGTTCGTGTGGCCCCAATGGCTGGCAATAACGGCCGCTACACGCCGCGGCATCGAACGAAAGAGGCTTTGGATGTGGGCTTGGGGTATGTCGGTCCAGGCTGCTTCCACACGTTGCCACAGTTCATCAGGCTATAATGAATTAGCTTTGTTTATCTTTTTGCTAAGCTAATTATTATGAATGAATAATGCTCTAAGCTTCAAAATGATGAATTCCCAAAAGGGTGTTGTTACTCGTTAATTATGAACTTAAACAAAGTCTCAACGCTGGTTATTTATATTAAGTAATCAAAGTCATAAACCTAACAGCCAGACAGAGGTCTGACAAAACTAAGAATTGAAAAAGACTGAACTTACAGAACAACTTGTTTATTATGATGACTCCTGGTCAACTAAGGCACTCATATATCACTACTACATAACAACACACTGCAACGCAACTCCAACGCAACAACACAACTACAACGCAACAACACACAACACTTCTCGATGAACGCGCCTATATACGAGCTACCACCACGTCATGACTTACACTCATTGCCAGATCTCATTCAGCGGGTGAAATAATATTCCGTTCAGTAGGAAGATAATTTACATAGTAAAATAAAATAACCAGAGATAGTAAAATCAAAAGGAAAGTGAATATAGAGTATACGTTACATCATCTCCCCCTTAATTTTTCTTCTTTTTTTTTTTTTTTTTTTTTTTTTTTTTTTTTTTTTTTTTCCGAAAAACCTATCAATTTTGGAGTGTAAGTCTTACATTTCGATGATTGACGTTTCTCGATCTTTTTTTTTTTTTTTTTTTTTGATTTGTTGTTTGGTGGTAGCCGTATTTACATTATCAACTTGGCATAACAATTTACGAATCTGTATTCGACTGTGAAATTTGTAGTGTAGAACAAACCAAACCTGCATCGGCATACTTTCCTTTTATTCTGCCTAGCAGGAATCACTTTTTTAATTTCAAATTACGTGCGCCTCATTCGTGGAAATACATAACAACTGTATCAGCAGCGAAGATTGCCTGAAGCTGCCTAACAGTAACAATTTTATTATTTTCATTTCAAATTACGTTTGCCTCATGCGTTGAAATACAGAACAACTGTATCAGCAGCGAAATTTACCTGGAGCTGCCTAACAGTAACAATTTTATTATTTTCATTTCAAATTACGTTTGCCTCATGCGTTGAAATACAGAACAACTGTATCAGCAGCGAAATTTACCTGGAGCTGCCTAACAGTAACAATTTTATTATTTTCATTTCAAATTACGTTTGCCTCATGCGTTGAAATACAGAACAACTGTATCAGCAGCAAAATTTACCTGGAGCTGCCTAACAGTAACAATTTTAGTATTTTACCCCTAAGCACATAGATATATACAAAAAAAGTGGATTAGTAGATGGACATAGAAGAAATATAAAAAAAAACAACACACATATATACACAAAAAAGAATGCATAGGCCCACACGAAAAAAAGAAATTCTGACACGCCAACTGGTCGCGCAGGAAAAACAATAAACTGTGAAAAGAACCTGTCCACGAGAACTTACTTATCTCGAGGACGCATAAAAAATTCTAGTGCGAAAACGTTTTCCAGGCCTAATGGGACTGGGGAAATCAGGTGGCTTGGATCTCTTCCGGGACGGTAATGGAACATCGGTCTGTTGTCGGTCAGGAATCTGGCGGTCTGGAAATCCCTGCGGCTGAGAAGAACGGTCAGGAACGTCAGAAGTCTGGCGGTCCGGAAATCCCTGCTGCGGCTGATAGGAACGGTCAGGAGTCTGGCGGTCTGGAAATCCCTGCGGCTGAGAAGAACGGTCAGGAACGTCAGAAGTCTGGCGGTCCGGAAATCCCTGCGGCTGAGAAGAACGGTCAGGAACGTCAGAAGTCTGGCGGTCCGGAAATCCCTGCTGCGGCTGATAGGAACGGGCTCCCCCAGGCTTTGGATATGAAGTCCCTTGATGCTGGGGCCCGTTGTGTCCTTCCAGTATCTTTTTGGAGGGACGTGTCTCCGGCCACATCGCTTGTTTTCGTTTACGCCCACGGGGCATGATAGTAGTAGCAGGCATCGGCCCTGTTTGCCCTGAACGGAGGTTCCAGGGGCGAAACCCGGGCGGATGCAAAGATTTCTGCCTTCGTCGCTGTTGCGGCGAAGCAGATTGGGGAGACAAGTGACGTTTGCGCCCAGCTTTTGGTGGTGCTGGACGGTGTGGAATATTAAATGTTGGATTCATAACTGACAAATCCGAAATGTCCGACGCCTCTGAGTCGCTGCTGTATTTCAGCGGTCGTGCAGGGCGATGTTTGGAATTGCCTATAGGAATACTTTCCGATGAGGTATTCACAGAAGAAGTATCCCGCGTTGATGCAGGGTGAGCTGGAAACGGCGCAGCAATAGTCTTGGCAATGGTTGGAGGGAAAGGAACGATACTAGTATTCGACGAACGCGAATCGAGCCTTGGTCTCACGGGAGAATCAGGTTGCGGTTGTAGAAACTCGTCTGGAGGGGGAGGGTGAAGGAAAAATCACTGGTGATTCGTCAAAAATGTTCGGTGGGTCGTCCACAATTTCTGGCGGTTGAACATGAGATATAGATTCTTGAGTCTGTGGAACAGAAGGTTGAGTAGGATTGATAATGAAATCGATATCCCGTTCGTGATACTTGCGACATTGATCAACATGTACATATTGAAAATTGTTGTTCGGTTTCTCCAGAACAATATTATTTTCAAAGACATTTGCCACCCGATATGGACCTTCGTAGCTGGGTGCAAATTTCTTCACTAAAGTATGCGAAACAGAAGACTGGAAGTGCGTTTCCACGAGAGTGAGATCTCCAACGACAAGATCTGGTTCCCTACGCCTAGAATTATAATATCGTGCTTGAGCCGCTTGTGCTCCTAGCATTGCAATACGAGCTTTTTCTGCCATAATGTGTACTGATTGCGGAGTTGGTCGCTGATTTAGTTCGTCGATAATCCCCGTTAAATTTTCAAAAGGGGTTTTAATTTTGCGACCCAGAAAAAGTTCTGCAGGAGTAATTTTAGTAGACTCGTGGACAGACGAGCGGAGGGCGAACGCAAAAAGTTCTAAATGGTCATCCCATCTTTCATGGTGGTCCATTACGAAAGTCGCAATCATTTTCACTAGCGTTCGGTTAACGCGTTCTGCAGGATTACTCTGGGGATGATATGGGGAAATGAATTTATGTTTAATGTGTAATCTCGCACACATTCTTTCAAAAATGTCAGAAATAAATTGAGGACCATTATCCGAAACTACTTTATTAGGTGCACCATATCTAGAAAATACTTCATTAACTAAGACATTACAAATAACCTCAGCCGTAGCGGCTTTAATGGGAAAAACTTCAACCCATTTAGAAAAATTATCAGTTAGTACTAAAACATAACGAGCTTTATTTTTAACAGATAATGGATAAGGTCCCAATAAATCTATGGAAATAATATCAAATACATGAGAACTTGAACTAGATTTCAAGTGACCGGCCGGTCTTACATTACGGTAATTATTAATCTGACACAAGTGACATGATTGAACGTATGCGAGCACACTTTGGTACATGCCAGGCCAATAGGCAACATCCCGCAATTTACAACGGGTCTTGCGAATACCTAAATGGCCTGCAAGAGGTTTGTCATGAAATTCATTTAAAAGAGCCATTCTAAGGGTTCGCGGAATACATGGGCGAAACTCTGCCCTAGTAGTCCGAGACTTTGTATAATAAAGAAGACCCTCTATTACTTCAAAATGTTGTGACCTTCCAGCCAGAGAAGGATCACTTTGTGGGGGCGAACCCGCAAGCAAAAAATTGTAAATATCCCCAAAATCTGGATCATTTATTAATTCTGCCATTATCTGCTCTCTGGATGTGATATCAGCTATCAGAAGTAAAGGCCGACATCCAGGAGTAGTTGCGGTGGGGACCCCACTAATCGGAACGCGAGATAATGCGTCCGGTAATTGATTCTTATTACCTGGCTGATACGAAATTTTGATATTGCTCTCTTGTAACTTCAGAGCCCACTTCATAAGTCTTTGAGATAGGTGTTTAGCAGAATTCAAATACTGAAGGGCAGAATGATCCGTAATTATGTTAACTGTCAATTCGTTAAGATAACATTGAAATTTATTCAGTGCATACACAACAGCAAGACATTCACGTTCCGTAGCTGAATAATTGCGTTCAGCTTTGGCTAAAGTACGAGACGCAAAAGCTATTGGATGCCCAGCTTGTGACAAAACGCAACCAAGACCAACTCAGGATGCATCAGTATAAATATCAAATTCTTTAGAATTATCCGGGAAAGCCAACACCGGAGGCTGAGTCAATGCAGACTTCAGTGTTTCGAATGCAGCGTTAGCTTCAGGTGTCCAAATAAACTTCTTGTATTTACGCTTTAAAGCATACAATGGCTCACATATTGTAGCATAAGCGGGGACGAACTGCTGATACCATCCGGTCATTCCCAGAAAGCGGGATAGTTCTTTTGCTGTTTTAGGCCGAGGAAAGTCAGCAATAGGCCTAATTTTTTCATTATCAGTGAATAAGCCGTGGGGAGTAATTTTCAACCCCAGATATACAATCTCGTCCCTCGCTATCTGGCATTTACTAGGTTTTAACGTCAAGCCAGCATTGTATATAAGTTGGAACACCTGTTTGAGCAGAGAAAGGTGCTCGTCAAAAGTCTCTGATGTGATAATAATATCATCCAAATAGACATGCACATGGGGACCCAGGACAGGTCTGAGAACCGTGTCCATAAGCTTTTGGAAAGTAGCAGGTGCAGAAGCTAAACCAAAAGGCATACGTAAATATTCATAGGCCCCAAAAGGAGTCACAAAGCCTGTTTTATCGACCGAGTCCGGATGTACTGCCACCTGCCAATATCCACTCGCCAAATCCAAAGTTGACATCCATTTGGTTGACGACAAGTCATTTAGAATATGTGACATGACAGGTAGGGGATAATTGATTGTTTTTGTGACTTGGTTGAGTTTGCGAAAATCTGTCACGAAACGAAATTCATTTGGTTGTTTCTTTGGAACCAAGAAGGCAGGAGCCGCCCAGGCGCTTGTTGATTCCCTGATTATGCCCTGCTTAATCATTTCCGCAATTTGACGTTGCATTTCCTGTTTTTTATGTGGAGCACAAGGGTAAGGTTTCGTCGCAATGGGTTTCGAACCATCAGTGTCAATAACATGATAAACCACCTGTGTGAAACCAGGTTGATCCGAAAATAAACCAGGGCTTTCCTGTAAAAGGAGAGAAAGCTGGTCTCGTTGCCCCTCATTCAATTGGTCACTCAACAATAAACTCGTAATATCTACAGGAACCGTCGGAATCATTTCGACAGGTTCCGGAAAGGAAATCACATGTTGTACAAAATTCAAAGTTATTTGAAACTTGTTAATAAAGTCCATACCCATGAGACATTTCACGGGTAGCTCGTCTATAAGCAGGAAAGAATGTGTAAAACGAGCTTTTCCCAGCCCTAAAGATAATGTGACAGTTCCTGAAATACTGAAGATTTCGTTATTTGCACCTCGCAAATACTGCGTTGCAGGCTGAACATGTATTGCAGAAAAAACATCATTGCAAAACTTTGTATTTAGGGCTGATATCTCAGACCCAGTGTCGAACTTTGTCTCGACAATAATGTCTTCAAGTGTCAAGAATACATCAGGCAACTGAGGAGTTTGAACAGTCACTAATACTGTTTTAGGGTCAGGATGTTTGGTATCAGGAAGCAGGACCGACCCTTCGTCTACTTCCTGTGGAAGTTTAAAGGAATTCTGGTGGTGTTATCATGTGGTCGGAAACCTCGACCCTGCCGGGTATCCGGAAAATTTTCACGATAAGGAAAATTGCGTGGACCCTGCGTCGGGAACTCCGCGTGTCTGTTGAGATTTTCATTTTCGTTACGTCTGCCCTCAGCACGGGCAGAAAAATTATTATTGCCCTGAGCATGATAACGTTCCGAATGCTGCTGAGTGGAACGGGGTCGAGCATACTGTGCATTATGACGATATCCCGAAGCTTGCTCCGAAACTCGTTGCTGGTTCGCCACTCTTCTGTGTGGTGGAACGTATGAAGCTTGGGTGGGCACTTGTGTATGCTCGCGCTGAAAGTTTTGTCTATTATGCCGCTGAGGGTTTTCGGAATAAGCCTCGCGGGGTGCCCGAGCATGGTGAGTTGAAGCATGTTTGCCATGTCGCTCTTCATACGTGCGTATGAGGCGAAGGCATTCATGAATAGTGGTAGGATGTCGAACCTCAAGAAAATCTTGCAAGAATGGGTCGAGCTGCTGTACGAGGGTATCCAACATGTCAACATGACTGGCATGTGGATCCCATAGATTATATAGGCGTGTAGTTTCCAACGCAAATGCAACAGGGCTATCATTGGGACCCTGCTGACGAGAAAACAGCTGTTGAGCAAGGCTAGCTCGACTGAGGCCGAAAGGAAAGACCTCCAAGAATTCTGCACGGAAATTCTCATAATGAGAATCCGGGTTCGACCCTCGCCACTGCCGATACCAGGTCTTGGCGGTATCTCTCAAGCAAGTTCCGGCAATTTGGACCTTGCAGTCTTCCGGAATATTATATAAATCAAAATGGTCTTCCAGATCTTCGAGGAACTTTAAAGACCCCTCCAAACCATTGAAATAAATTGTTCCTGCATGCGGCACGAAATGGGCAAGCATTCTGCTTCGCTGAGAGGATTGAATTCCCTCAGCTACGACCCGCGACTCAGAGTGATAAGAAGCTGGTGCATTCCGAAATGGTGAAGAATGCGTGGGTATGTGTAGATTATTCATATCCAAGTCAGAGCCACAGGCTTCGTACAAATTGTCCAAAAAACACCATTACCCTCGAGACTTGCCGGATGGTGGAAATTTGAAGTTGTCTCAGGTAAGGAAGCCATGGGTAATAATAGTCAGGATCTCGTGTTCGAGAAAAGTTCGGGCGCCAATTATAATGAATTAGCTTTGTTTATCTTTTTGCTAAGCTAATTATTATGAATGAATAATGCTCTAAGCTTCAAAATGATGAATTCCCAAAAGGGTGTTGTTACTCGTTAATTATGAACTTAAACAAAGTCTCAACGCTGGTTATTTATATTAAGTAATCAAAGTCATAAACCTAACAGCCAGACAGAGGTCTGACAAAACTAAGAATTGAAAAAGACTGAACTTACAGAACAACTTGTTTATTATGATGACTCCTGGTCAACTAAGGCACTCATATATCACTACTACATAACAACACACTGCAACGCAACTCCAACGCAACAACACAACTACAACGCAACAACACACAACACTTCTCGATGAACGCGCCTATATACGAGCTACCACCACGTCATGACTTACACTCATTGCCAGATCTCATTCAGCGGGTGAAATAATATTCCGTTCAGTAAGAAGATAATTTACATAGTAAAATAAAATAACCAGAGACAGTAAAATCAAAAGGAAAGTGAATATAGAGTATACGTTACAAGGCGTAGCCACGGGTGGTGCTTGCCAGGCCACTCGGTTGCCGATCAGCGACCAGACGTGTTCGATGGGCGACATATCGGGAGAACAGGCGGGCCACGACAGCAGTGACACCTGGTGGGCCGTGAAGTATTGTTGCACGATGCGTGCCACGTGCGGGCGCGCATTGTCCTGTTGAAACGTGGCCGCTGGCAGGTCCTGCAGGTAAGGGAGGACTACAGGCTCCAAAACGTCGGAGATGTTGTGGTTGCTGTTGAGTGTACCGGCGATGCGTACCAGAGGGGTGCGGGTGTCATATCCAATTGCGCCCCAAAGCATAACTCCAGGCGACGGACTGGTATGGTGATGCATAATGCAGATGTCATACAGTCTCTCGCCGCGGTGTAGCCACACGCGGATCCGACCATCGTAGTGTTGCAGGCAGAAGCGGGATTCGTCGGAGAAGACAATGTCGTGCCATTCCGTAGCACAGGTGCGGCGTTCAACGGCCCACTGCTGCCGCACTCGCCGGTGGTGTAGCGTCAATGGTAATCGGAGCAATGGGCGCCGTGTGACAAGTTCCCGCTCCTGCAGACGACGTTGAACGGTACGTGCTGACACAGGTTGTTGCGCAACACACCCTAATTCCTGCGCTAACAACGCTCGTGATGTGGCGGTGCGAGCCGTCAATGCCCGCCGCCGGACATGAACGGTTCCCACAGGGACCCATTCCACTATACAGGCAGATGTAGCGGCGGCTCTTATGTGCCCACGAACCATTTCACTGTCCTGGAGTGGGAATTAGGGTGTGTGTGGCCATTAACACCGGAACATCGCCGGCTCCGTGTGCAGTGGTGCTAGGCCAGAGCGACGTGTGGTGTTTAACGATGAGTGCCGCGTCGTTTTGGGGACAAATAATCATCGTGTCCGGGTGTGCAGGTCACCGGGTCAACGGGACAATCCCAGCCTCGCTATCGAACGCCACACCTCCCTCACTGCAGGCATTATGGTCTGGGGAGCCATAATGCCTGCAGTAGTGGTACGTGCATCTACGTTAGCCGATCAGCTCTAGTAGTGGTACGTGCATCATTGAAATAGATTATATCTCAAATATATAATCTATTTCAATCACTGAAATGTGTGACCTACATCCGGACCTGGATGTGAGAAAAGGTCGGAGTTGGTACAATGAGGCAGGAACAGCTTCAGTCAGCGCAAATCTGATGGTAATCAGATATACATAATATATATATGTTCAGTTGCATGGAATTTCCTTGTCCTGGGTAGTGTAATGACTAGCATGCTCGACAGGAAATCGGGAGGTGTAGGTTCGATTCCCGCTCCAGGACAATGTGATTTTCAAGTTTTCTGAAAGAAGTAAATACATAGAATTCAGTGAAAATATGCCAATAATCTGTGGAATATTTCTCTAGCCGTGATTGTGGATGCGTGCGGTGGTACATAGCTTTCAACGAAATTTTCGTTTTTCAAAGTTCCAGTTTCTTTTAACTTCCGTATTTTGACAGATTTTCCGTAGTCAGTTATTCCGTTTACTTCAGAAAAGTCCGTTTCGCGGTTTTCCGTAATTATACTGAAATTTTGCAAAATCGAAGGTGCCGCACCGGTGGCGCAGTAGTATAAGCGATGGCTTCTGATCATTCGTCCGGAAGGGGTGCGTGTTCGAATCCCGGTGAGGCATGGATGTTGTGTTTGTCTTACGGCACTGGCTCTCTCCCTTTCCTGGAACTAGTGGCCCTAAATTAGAGACGGGCGACTGCTTTTAGCCCATTGAGTTGCTCACGGTGGTCATTAAAGCTCCAATCAAAAATTAATTAAAAAAAGTCTAAGGTTCTGAATTTTCAGCCCTTTCATTAAAGATTCCTTTCCCTTTGACCCGGGGGGGAGGGGGGATTCGATCCGAGATCGACTGGAGGATGGCTTAACAGAAGCCACGCGTTTTACCGCTGAGCCAAAAGACTCTTAAATCGCACTCACGTTCAAGGCAGAACTCTAACTGCACGTTGATGAAATATTTTTGGTTTGTCATTAATGCTGGTGAATTAGTCATTTTTCTGCCGCCCCGGTGGCGCCGTGGTCTAAGGCGCTGGTCTATGATCATTCGTCCGTAAGGGGTCCGGGTTCGAATCCCGGTCAGGCATGGATGTTGTGTTTGTCTTACGGCACTGGCTCTCTCCCTTCCCTGGAACCAGTGACCCTAAGTTAGGGACGGGCGACTGCTTATAGCCCATTGAGTTGCTCACGGTGGTCGTTAAACCTCCAATCAAAAAAAAAAAAAAAAAGAATTAGTCATTTTATTTTCTGTTGAAGATTATTATTTTTCTGAATAGGTTTGCAGTAATTTTATTTTTTCTATAACAGGAGGACATTTCAAATTACGTATTTTTTCATCGTGATTTTTCGAAGCAACGCAATACCTTGGAACTTGAGATCTTTCTAAACTGACAATTGCTTTCAATTATCTTTAAGGAAAGGTGCTATGTATTACTTTATATTATGATTTCACAAAACTCTTAAATATAAAATTTACTCTTGATAGCTATAATGCGTAGTTTTTGTTTTAAGGGGTCCACATATTGATTCATATAGACATCATACAATCACCTGTACAATAATTTAAATACCCGGTTTCAAACCATAATACAATATACAATACCTGGTGCACAAAATGGGGGAGAGGGAAAGGAATATTCGGTGCCACAATAACGAAAATTTCATGCTATATATTATCCAAAATATCTGATATCGCTACAGAACTTCAAAATCAGATCCTCCGACAGACGAATGAAATTTAATAGTTAATCAAACCTCGAGTATTTTCGCGACTCGCTCCTATTACCAGAAGTCCTTCAACAGACAATTGAAATTTAATAGTTAATCAAACCTCAAGTAAAATAAGTTTTGAGGTTTGAAAGCTTTAACCAGTAAAATCTCTCGGAACGTTGGAGAAATTGGCAATGTTATTAACCTATTTATCTCCAAAAATGATGCCGCCCCGGTGGAGCAGTGGTCTAAGCGATGGCTTCTGATCATTCGTCCGGGTTCTATGTTATGTTTGTCTTACGGCACTGGCTCTCTCCCTTCCCTATAACCACTGGCATTAAATTAGGGACAGGCGTCTGCTCATAGACCATTGATCGAGTTGCTCACGGTGGTCGTTAAAGCTTCAATAAGAAAAAACAAACACAAAACAATTGATGTTACAATTATATTTCACTTTAATTCAAACGCACCTTAATTATTGTATCTTGACCTGCGGAAAAACCTCTAAATATGATATTATTAAATTACAACGGATACAAAATAAATTCATCAGACTTATTGAGTTGAGACTTCAAAACAATTATCCTCGAAGTTTGACAACCCGATTAGACCTACATCCTAATGATTTTCATCTCTTAACTATTGGTCAACTATATAATTATAATCTAGGAATATTAATGTCTAAGAGATAAAAAATAATCTGTATCGCGATTTAATTTCACTAAATTTTCACACCCATCAACATTCTACTAAAAACAAAACTAAATTAGTGCCTATGTTTGCACAAACAGAACGAGCACACATTAATTATGCCGGACCAACTTTTTGGAATACTTTGCTTGATGAGTTAATATTTATTTATTTAAAATTTCTTTTAAACAATATCTAATACGATAAAACTCATTATAATGTGGGTAGCAGCTGATTTATAAATCAACTGGAACGGTCTCCCTGTTTTTAAACTCTTAAATCTAACATTTTATAACAATGATAATGATTGTAATCCTTGGATCACTAAACAAACTAATACTTGATATTAGCAACCTTAATACTGAATATAATTATTTGGGTTTTTTACTAATCTGTTATTACCTTAAGTGACATGATTTTAATTTGCATTTTTAATATTGAATGATACAGGGTGGTGCTGCTTCGGCAACCAATTTGAAATTATTATGATCACTGCCCCTCTGGGTCGCCGATCGCTAGTATGTCTGCTTGGCTTGATGTTTGTTTCAAGGGTTATTGTTTTGGGAGAAGAGGGCTAGTTATGCCCATTCGGCCTTTTCTCTCTTTTTATCCCTGTTGTTACATATCAGCCACATAATTACTTTCACTTAATCTATGTAACCTACAACTAAAATGAAATGAAATGAAAATGAAATGAAGTATTCCCGCGGCTCGCTCCTATTACTGGAAGTCCTTCGACAGACGATTGAAATTTAATAGTTAACCAAACCTCAAGTATTCCCGCAACTCGCTCGTATTACCAGAAGTCCTTCAACAGACGATTGACATTTAATAGTTAACCAAACCTCAAGTATTCCTGCGACTCGCTCCTATTACTAGAAGTCCTTCGACAGACGATTGAAATTTAATAGTCAATGAAACCTCATGTGTTCCCGCAACTCACTCCTATTACCAGAAGTCCTTCAACAGACGATTGAAATTTAATAGTTAATCAAACCTCAAGTATTCCCACGACTCGCTTCTATTACTAGAAGTCCTCCGACAGACGATTGAAATTTAATAGTTAATCAAACCTCACGCATTCCCGCAACTCGCTCCTATTACCAGAAATCCTTCAATAGACGATTGATATTTAATAGTTAATCAAACCTCAAGTATTCCCACAACTCGTTCCTATTACCAGAAGTCCTTCAATAGACGATTGAAATTTAATAGTTAATCAAACTTCAAGTATTCCCGCGACTCGCTCCTATTACTAGAAGTCTTTCGACAGACAATTGGAATTTAATAGTTAATTCTCGCGACTCGCTCCCCTCACGCATTCCCGCGACTCGCTCCCCTCACGCATTCCCGCGACTCGCTCCCATTATTAGAAGTTCTTCGACAGACGATTGGAATAGTTAATTAAACCTCACGTATTCCCGCAACTCGCTCCTGTTACCAGAAATCCTTCAACAGACGATTGAAATTTAATAGTTAATAGAACCTCAAGTATTCCCGCGACTCGCTTCTACTACTAGAAGTCCTTCGACAGACGATTGAAATTTAATAGTTCATCTAACCTCATGTTCTCCCGCGACTCGCTCGTATTACTAGAAATCCTTCGACAGACGATTGAAATTTAATAGTTAATCAAACCTCACGTATTCCCGCAATTCGCTCCCATTACTAGAAGTCCTTCGACAGACAATTGAAATTCAATAGTTATTCAAATCTCAAGTATTCCCGCGACTCGCTTCTATTACTAGAAGTCCTCCGACAGACGATTGAAATTTAATAGGTAATCTAACCTACCAGAAGTCCTTCGACCGACGATTGAAATTTAGTAGTTAATCAAACCCCAAGTATTCCCGCAACTAGCTTTTATTACCAGAAGTCCTTCGACCTACGATTGAAATTTAATAGTTAATCAAACCTCAAGTGATCCCGCGACTCGGTCCTACTACCAGAAGTCCTTTGACCGACGATTGAAATTCAATAGTTAATCAAACCTCAAGTATTCCCGCGACTCGCTTCTATTACTAAAAGTCCTTCGACAGACGATTGAAATTTAATAGTTCATCTAACCTCAAGTATTCCCGCGACTCGCTCCTATTACTAGAAGTCCTTCGACAGACGATTGAAATTTAATAGTTAATCAAACCTCAAGTATTCCCGCGACTAGCTCCTATTACTAGAAGTTCTTCGACAGATGATTGAAATTTAATAGTTAACCAAACCTCAAGTATTTCCGCGCATCGCTGCTATTTTCTGAAATTTTCCGTCATATGGATACGGAAAAAGTGAGAACAGAATTTCTCCATTAATATACGAAAGGAATTGCGGAAAGTTTTTTTGGAAAATTCAGAATTTTCCTAGCGTACTAAAAATCCGGGAAATTCAGCCCCCCGTCATTGACTGAGAAGGTTGTGTCCGGGGGGAATATGCTTCATTAATTCATGAAAAGAATCAAGAAAAATGGCTCGTAAATATTTCGCAAATGTTTTACAGTGTAGTCTTTATACCTAACCGAATAATTTTACAGATTAACACTGCCGCCCCGATGGCGCTGTGATCTAAGCGATGGCTTTCGATCATTCGCCCAAAAGGGGTCCGGGTTCGAATCCTAATGAGGCATGGATGTTGTGTTTGTTTTACGGCACTGGCTCTCTCCCTACCCGGGAACCAGTGGCCCTAAATTAGGGACGGGCGACTGCTTATAGCCCATTAAGTTGCTCACGGTGGTCGTTAAACATCCTATCAAACAAACACGCAAACAAACAGATTGATACTGTGTCGTCTTATATCTTGAGGCTCGTAATAAAAGTAATATTCTGCATATCATTGTAGGTTCTACGATAAATAGAACATGTATGGTGTAAAGTGAATTTAGCCCGCTGAGGCTTTGGTGTTGGTTTGTTTTACGGCACTGGCTCTCTCCCTTCCCTAAAGTCAGTGGCCCTAAATTAGGGACGGGCTACTGCTTATAGCCCATTGAATTGCTCACGGTGGAAGTTAAACCTCCAATAAAAAAAAGTAAAAAATAAATAAATAAAGGTAATTTAGGATCCTTGAAATCCGTTAACTTATTATGTGGAAAATATGTTTAGGTTTAACACTAGAAAAAGAAAGTTATCCAGGTCCCATTGTGACATTATTCCCCATTTTCTTATTCGAATGAATCCTTCGGTTTAAGACGCATTTGTTGCTGAGAAGAAAATGAGCGTTGTAAAGAGGGGTTTTTCTGTGTTGGGTAACGCATGCTGATGTCTCTCGAAACCTTCCCAAATAAACCCAACGATTCCGAAGCGAAGGGCCTGTGTTTCTGCCACTGCTTTTTGGCAGTACTCCTGAAGTGAGGTGCGTTGACTTTTGGAACGCGCCCATTGTTTCTTAAAACATGTGTTGATTAAGTGAAAACGAAAACTAACTTCTACTGGCTTTTACGGTGCGTTTTCTAACTTAGCTTGTATCATGCGGAATTGATGTTTGTGCCACTAGCTTTATCCGTGTCTGTTTAAATCTCACGGTACGTATGTAGATATTTGTGATGTATTCCAATGTTTTAGTACATAGTGATCTTCGTTGGAAACACATGGAATAATTAAGATAAACATAAATCAAGGTGTTCTTTCCATGTACCATAAACTACAGAAATTTTAAAATCTAATCGTCCTGAAACGGGAATAGAACCCGCATCTCCCGATTTGCGCTCGAGTATGCTAATCATTAAACCACCCAGGACAACGAAATCCAAACAATTGAGGCATTAATCTGAAACGTCAGACTTCGATTTCACTGCAGCAGTCGCAATAAACATGTCTCATCGTAGTGCTAAGTTAGTTCGCCAGCAAATGAGTAAATATCAAGTTGGAAACACATAATTATTTCATGATATTTATTCATTTGCCGCTGATCTAACTTAGCACTATGATGAGACACGTTTGTTAAACACATAATTATTTCATGTGTTTCTAACTTGATATTTACTCATTGGCTGGTGATTTAACCATGCACTACGATGAGACACGTTTGTTAAACACATAATTATTTCATGTGTTTCTAACTTGATATTTACTCATTGGCTGGTGATTTAACCATGCACTACGATGAGACACGTTTGTTAAACATCTAATTATTCCATGTGTTTCCAATTTGATATTTACTCATTTTCTGGTGATCCAATTTAGCACTACGATGAGACACGGTTGTTACACATAATTATTTCATGTTTCCAACTTGGTGTTTACTCATTTGCTGGTGATCTAACTTAGCACTACGATGAGACACATTTGTTAAACACATAATTATTCCATGTGTTTCCAACTTGATATTTACTCATTTGCTGGTGATCCAACATAGCACTACGATGAGACACGTTTGTTAAACACATAATTATTTCATGTGTTTCCAACTTGATATTTACTCATTTGCTGGTGATCCAATTTAGCACTAGGATGAGACACGTTTGTTATTTCCAACTTGGTATTTACTCATTTGCTGGTGATCTAACTTAGCACTACGATGAGACACATTTGTTAAACACATAATTATCCCATGTGTTTCCAACTTGATATTTACTCATTTGCTGGTGATCCAACATAGCACTACGATGAGACACGTTTGTTAAACACATAATTATTTCATGCGTTTCCAACTTGATATTTACTCATTTGCTGGTGATTTAACCATGCACTACGATGAGACACGTTTGTTAAACATATAATTATTCCATGTGTTTCCAACTTGATATTTACTCATTTGCTGGTGATCCAATTTAGCACTAGGATGAGACACGTTTGCTATTTCCAACTTGGTATTTACTCATTTGCTGGAGATCTAACTTAGCACTACGATGAGACACATTTGTTAAACACATAATTATTCCATGTGTTTCCAACTTGATATTTAGTCATTTGCTGGTGATCTAACTTAGCAAGCACTACGATGAGACACGTTTGTTAAACACGTAATTATTCCACGTGTTTCCAACTCGATATTTACTCATTTGCTGGTGATTTAACTTACTGTTAGCACTACGATGAGACACATTTGTTAAACACATAATTATTCCATGTATTTCCAACTTGATATTTACTCATTTGCTGGTGATCTAACTTAGCACTACGATGAGACACATTTGTTAAACACATAATTATTCCATGTGTTTCCAACTTGATATTTACTCATTTGCTGGTGATCTAACTTAGCACTATGATGAGACACGTTTGTTTCGACTGCTTCAGTGAAATCAAAGTCTGACGTTTCCCATTAATGCCTCAGTTTTTTGGATTTCATTGTCCTGGGTGGTGTAATGGTTAGCATGCTCGAGAGCAAATCGGGAGATGCGGGTTCTATTCCCGTTTCAGGACGATTAAAGTTTCAAATTTCTGTGGCTATGGTACATGGAAAGAACACCTTGATTTATGTCTATAATGATCTTCGTTTTCAGCTATAGATCTTAATTACTTCCTCATTACTCTTGTAAAACCTAATCATTGATTGTAAACAAATCAAAATTTTTTGTCTTGTTTATCAGATAAGTAGCACTTTTTTGTTCTTCTTAGTCTCAATATTTCCTTCCAGTTCCCAGGTAGCACACAATTGTCAGACCAACGCTGGACCGGCGAAATGACTAGCCTTAAAAAAAAAAAAAAAAGCATCGTTCTACTTTTTAGCTAATCTATAACCACTTGGCAGCACCCGAGATGGTTCTTTTTTTATTCTGTGCATCTTTCCCAGCCTGATGCTAAATGTGATAAAAGCCACTAAAAATTGCATTTTGATTCTACGTACGGTGTCATATGGAAATACACGATCGAGTCACATTATTGTGACCACCAGCTAATATCCAGAGTAACCGCCGTGTGCAGCGCGGACAGCAGCTACACGGGCTGAGGATGGCTCAATAAGATGCCGGAATGTGTTCACAGGTATGTGGAGCCATGATGACTGCTGTGCATCTGACAGTTGTTGGAGCGTGCGTTGTGGAGGTTCCATCGAGCGAACAACACGATTGAGGTGGTCATGCAGTTGCTCAATTGGGTTTAAGTCTGGGGAATTAGGGGACCACGGAAGTACTTTGAAGTCTTCATCGTGCTCTCCAACCACTCTCTAAAATTTCTAGATGTGTGACACGTCGCATTGTCGTGCTGGAAAACCCATCCGCCACAGGAAAGACAATCAGCTTGTATGGGTGTACGTGGTCTGCAAGGATGTATTCATAACGAATTCGGTCCATAGTGCTTTCCACGGGTATGAGTCGACCCAGGGAATGCCACGAAAACATTCCCCAGACCATAACGCTGGTCCCACCGGCTTCTGTTTTTCCAGCAGTGGTCGAAGAGGGTTTGTCCTCCGATGTTTCTTGCCTTATACGCCAACGTTCATCCGTTCAATGAAGCTAAAAACGTGACTCATCGGAGAAGGTAATCCTTTGCCAATCAGCGGAGGTCCAATTCCGATTCTGCCTTGCAAATGTAAGCCTTTTCTGCCGATGTACCTTCGTTAGCATAGGTGCAGTGACCATCCGTCTGCATCGGAGCCCCGTACGCAGCAGGGTTCGCTGAACTGTCTTTTAGACGCACTTCCGGTAGCCCCCTGGTTCATTCAGCCAGTGAGTTGCTCCACTGTAGCGTGTCGATCGGCCCTCGCGCACCTTCGCAGCCGACGTTCACTTCTCACATCAATGGCACGTGGTGCTTTGCAGTTTCCACTCGCTTATTCGCAATGGTGCCATTTCTCTAATCACGATACACTTAAACCACAGCAGCACGCGAACAGTTCACAAACCGCGCTGTTTCAGAAATACTGCCACTCTTGGCCCGAAAGCCGATAATCACCCCTTTTTGCAAATATGATAAATCGCTCCTTTTATCCATGACAGCAACGAGTGATATGTTTTCAGAATGCCTACAGCACACCTTATATACCTTCCAAGCCAGCTCACGACACATGCCTTCTTTCATGGGCTATGCGGTGTTGACGTCAAAAGTAGGAGGTGGTCACAATAATGTGACTCGACTGTGTATTTAAACTATAATTACATAGTAACTTTGGTTATTCAGTGTGTGAACGGCAGCAAGAGATATTCACCCTCGGTTAAAATAAGGCACTCAACGGATTCTGAAAAGCCTTCTTTCACGGACCGTGGGACCTCCCACGAACAAAAGTACATCCCCTTTCACCCCGTCGTTGGAGGACAGTCTCCCTCAAAGAGAGCGATGTTATATGGAAATATTTAAAGTATAATTAAGTGGTAACTTTAGTTATTCAGTGTGCGAGTTAAAATAAGGCGCTCGACAGATCCTGAAAAACCTTCTCCCACGAAAAAAAGGATACCCCTTTCCCCCCGTCATTGGAGGACACTCTCCTTCAGAGAGAGCCCGCCAGGGAGAATCCGAGTAAGCTATTAAGAGTCAACTTCGTAAGTCAAGAGCATCTTCCTTGGGGACACATAGTGAAAGGGAATTTGATGGGGTAGTCATAAACGAGAAGTCTTGTTGGAGATTTGAGGGGAGAACGACGAAAGATTTTTCTCGGACGCAAGGCAGGGAGGAACGATTTTTCACTGGGTGAAATAGGACATTTTGGCGGAAATTACATAGACAGTCACCCGAAATATGCATCACCCGCTGGAAGTATACCCCATTTATTTTAACTAGCCAATATTTCCCCTTTTCCCCCAATCCGAAGAATAAAGACTTGTGCGAGCGAAATAATCTGTTGTTACGTTCTATTTGTTTAAATATTTATTTATTTGCTTCCCTGCTTAAAACAGGAACTTGCAAACAACAACTATTCTTCTGATAAGTTGGAGTCCACTTCAACACTTAAAATTAACCTAGCCAACAACCATGAGCCACCTAGGTTGATTTTCTCAAATATCTCGAAAACTGTGCGTGCGTAGTAGCAAAATTTAGCTGCCTCTCTACCTCTCCCCTAAGGGGTGTACGTGCTATTGACGGGAGCTTTAAAATGATGTATAACATGATGGGATTGATTTTCTCGAGTTTCTCGAAAACTGTGCGTCGTAGCGAAATTCGGCTTCCTCTCGACATTCCCAAGGGGGTTTATCTGCTGTCGACGAGAGCTTTAAAATGATGTATAACGCGATAGGGTGTAACCTGTAGATATCCTAGACCGAAAGTTGCCAATCTCCCTCCCTAACACACTTGCGATTCAGCATTTCTTTCTGTCTTGAGGTCATAATTTAGCTTGCGCATGCGCAGATGGACTTTCGTATCTACATCACATTTCATCGGTGTCAGGATCGTTTTTTACGTTTGTCTAAATCTGAATAATAGTATAATAATAATAATAAACAGTGGCGTCGGAACTCGTTTTTGACAGATGGGGCAAGATGTCGGAGAGCAAAATATTTCACCCTGGCGTAAAATTTATCGTACTACTGTAAAAGAAGACGTGCTGTGCTGCCTTCCTTACGAAAATTTGCTGAATTTTTTTTTATTAAACGTTCATCTATAAAAAAAAACACTTTTCATATCTATATACTGTAGTTCCTCAATGCAAACTAACTGTACACATAAACGGCGTTAAACTACAGATCTTGGTACTTCCGGATTGGTACGAATTCCTCAGGAATTGTAGCCGTAGACACTATAATTAAACATTGAAGGAACTTACTGTGTATTTTATTCCTCACCCTACTTCCATTTCCCTATTTATTTTTACTCATCTTTTTAGAGGAAGACTAATTTTTACACCTAATGAGACAAAATATTGCTGGTCTTCAAACGGGAACCAGCCCTCTGGACTGTTTATGGGGCTAGCATTTCTTGGCGTCTCAGGAGTGAGTGACATTAAAAAAAATATTAAGATTTCTAGATAGTTCGTGGTAAAAAATGAAGAACAATACTCAATTTGTATCAAAATGAACCTCAAAAAAAAAAAAAACCAAAAAAAAACCCGAATGTCTCAAATCTCCGATCACGAACATATATGATTTGAAAAGGAAGAAAACTGAGGGGGCAAATGTGATGTTTTTCCCCGCACTCATTTTCGTGCGGGGGCGGCTTCCCTCTCTGCCCCCGCGGTTCCGACGCCGCTGATAATAAATATAGTTTTTTTAAAACTAAACAGTCGAAGTACTTACTATTACCGCCGCCATAGTTTTGTAAATATTTACTTTTATGATTCACGTACTTTCTTTAATTGGATTTACGACAGTAACATTCTTTAATCCACATACCTACACTGAGAAAAAAAGTTTGTTTGAAACAACTAAATAATTTTGTTGGCTACATTTTGTTAATTCAACTATATGGAGGTGGCATCGACCTTACGCCAAAGCGCACGTGATTACTAGCTACTACATACGGGAACTACCAGACTACCACTGACCAGAAGAATCTCGTTTTGCGCTGAAGATTTCGCTTTGAATTATGGCTGACTACAAAGTGAGCGCATTGTTAGAAGACTGGGAGCTGTCAACTCTGATAGAGACATTCAGAGGTAAGAATTTCTAATATATCTTAATAATTCCGACGTATTTTTATGCTAGTGTTTATTGTGTGTTATTTTGGTTGGATTCAGTGATAATTTGGCCTCGCTTTGTAGACTCATAATTACAGTGAACACGATAGAATCCGCATCTTATTAGATGCACAGGGGCACGTATTAAATTTAAACCCAGATTTCTGATACACCAATAATATATTTTTTATAACGGCCTGCGGTTCCTGATCGCAAATAAAAATGTGCACATGAGGTAATGATAAGAGTTGCAATTTATGCATAGAGCTTGATTTCATATATAGGCTATATATACAGGATGTTTCAAAATTCGTGGGGCAACCGAAGATTGCATGGTGATAGTACCCTGGAACATATAGAACATTAAAAAAATGCGATTTTTTTTTGTCTAATCAAAAATGTCAATAATTAGTTTCATCAAAAAACTAAGGAAAACATTTAAAAAGAAATCGGATTTAGAAACATGTTACACACGCACCAAAATAGTGTTAACACATAGTTATGTCAAGTACAAATCGTCCATGAACATTCCAGGAGGTAATAAACTCACCTTCAAATGCTGAATTCGCAGATAAGAATTTGCTTGCAAGGGTAGGTATAGCCGAGTGGTTAGCACGTATAGTTCCTAAACCAAAAGGTCTCAGGTTCGAATTCGCTCGGTAAGAGATTTTTCGCTGACTCTGAAAAAACTTCCTAGTGACGTAACACCGTCCAAATTCATTTAAACACCACTAGAAAGTAAATACGGCGGGGGAAAAAAAATGGCGGATACCCAGGGTCGAAGGGCAACACCTAAAATTATTGCACCGGCAAAGTGTCGCCATCGTAAAAAAAGTTTAGGGACGAAGTGGCCCAGCTACATAACTCTAAATTCTGTTGGAGCAAGAAATTACTGTCACGATAACAATATGTTTGGTTGCAGCAACAAAACGTTTTATCACGATAACAATACATATTGTTGGATCAAACAAATTCCCAAAAATCGACAAAATTATTTTGTAAAATGAACAAAACGTTTTGTCGTGATAATAATAAATTTTGTAGAATCAACAATAATTTTCTACAAAATAAATTTGTAAGTTCAACAAACATTTTTGTTGACTGTGTATCGAAATTTTTTTTTTTGCTTGATTCAACAATTTTTTTGCTGAATTAACAAAGCGTTTTTCTCAGTGTTAAGTACTGCTCAATGTCAGTAATTAGTTAACCTTCTTGTTATGATTTAATTCCACTTAATACGTGCCGGACTATGGCTCCGTGTGGTCGTGTGAGAGTGACGCGAATAAAGGCAACATGTTATTGTAGGTAAATAAATGTATACTCTCGAATGACTCGTTTTATTTCACACCCACAAAAAACTTGGCGTTTGAAAGACGCATAGCATAAATTATCTAGTACAAAGAGTACCATCTCTCGATTTTTTAAAGCATTTATAAATAAGCTGTAAGCAGAACATTAAAGTGTTATGGAAGTAGGTTTAGGAATACGTCTGTTTTCCCGAAATATTTAAAACTTTTAGACGAAGACTCTAGGTAGAATCTGCCTATCCGTTGTTTGCATATAACTCTGTATCACACTGGAAAGACAAGGTAGTCCGTCGTTGGACCAATGCAGTCCTAGAAACGTTGGCCCAACATACGCGTGCTACTGAGATTGTATTGGCATGGTTATACACTGAGAAAAACGTTTTGTTAATTCAGCAAAAAAATTGTTGAATCAACCCAAAACTTTTGTCGATATACAGTCAACAAAACTGTTTGTCGAACTTACAAATTTATTTTGTTGAAAATTATTGTTGATTATACAAAATTTATTATTATCATGGCAAAACGTTTTGTTCATTTAACAAAATAATTTTGTCGAGTTTTGGGAATTTCTTTGATCCAACAATATTTATTGTTATCGTGATAAAACGTTTTGTTGTTGCAACCAAACTTTGTTATCGTGACACAGTAATTTCTTCCACCAACCAAATTTGGAGTTATGTAGCTGGGCCACTTTGTCCCTAAACCCTTTTCCGATGGCAACACTGCCGGTGCAATAATTTTAGGCGGTACCCTCCGACCCTGGGTGTCCGCCATTTTTTCCCCCGCCGTATTTTAATTTTTCCCGGCCTTTTTACTTTCTAGTGGTTTTTAAATAAATTTGGACGGTGTTACGTCACCAGGAAATTTTTTCAGAGCCAGCGAAAAATCCCTCAACGAGCGGATTCAAACCTGAGATCTTTTGGTTTAGGAACTAGGCATGCTAACCACTCGGCTATACCTGCCCTTGTAAGCAACGCACGAAAGATTTAGTGTTTCGATAAAAAAAAAAATCACGAGAGGTAAAGATGTATCTTTTTTTAAAATTACTCCGTCAAATCTTAAGCGAAATAATGTAATAGCATTTTCTCGCCCCTTTAACTTTCTACGTAGCAGGAATAGGCAAAACAAGAATACGTGAAATAGGAAGTTTGCTCCAGGTGAATCCCTCCGCTCTAGCAGGTGAAAGTTTTAGGCGAGACAGGAATAGGCGGATGAAGAATTCTTTCCTCGCCTAAAATGGCGGAACCATTAACTTTCGACGTACGAGGAATAGGGGAATCAAGAAGACACGTTCCAGACGCGTTCGACACACTTTTTAGACGGCGAATGTATTCGTTCGAGATTATTGCAGCCAATTTGGCTGACCAGAGTTAATTCGTTCCGGCCGGTTAATGGGTTAAAGATAATTAAAAGTTATTATCAGTTCTAAAATGATCTCAAACTCCAAACCATTCTGTTGCTTCGAAAAACGACGATGAAAAAAATACGTAATTTGTAATAAGACATCCTACCACCGGCATGGTGCAGTTGGTTAACGCGCTGTGTGCAACGAGGGAGGCAGACGTTTCTGTCGGGTGTTCGAATCCCGGTTCTGCCGGCCATCTAGTCACCGGTTTTTCTGGGGTTTTCCGCTGACTCCCTGAGCTCGGGGACTCGAATGAGTAAATGGTTCCCTGGGAAGTCGGACCCGGACACACTTTACCTCCTACCCACATGCAGCAGAGGAACAG
Source organism: Macrothele yani (assembly GCA_039090855.1). Taxonomy (NCBI): domain Eukaryota; kingdom Metazoa; phylum Arthropoda; class Arachnida; order Araneae; family Macrothelidae; genus Macrothele; species Macrothele yani. The sequence continues at coordinate 127,844,198 of CM076996.1, forward strand.
CAAGCCGGCTGCATTAATTTGCCAGTAACCTTCAAAGGCGCATAATCATTTTTGCTGGGGACTCAACCCGTCATGGATGGACGAGATAAAGAGAGGAAGAATAAGACCTCCTACAGAGAAAATAAAACTATTGCAAACGTATTTAAAAAAAGGACAAACTCCAATAGAAAATAAAATGACTAAACCACTCGCTTTTATGAAGAAAAATTCATCATCGCCCAATTAGTTTTACCTTGAACGTGAGTCTGATTCCTGTGGCTTTCTGGCTCAGTCGTTAAGATGCTTAGCTTCAACCCAAACGGCCTGGGCTCGATCACCGGCGCAAAAGGATTCTCTGGCGTAAGGGCTGAAGTATTCAGCATGTTGAATTCTGCGAAATTTCTGTCGAAATACAGAAAAACTTGAAACGGACGTTTCTGAAATAAACGGAATTGCGGACTACGGAAAATCTGTGAAAATACACGTTAAAAAAAACGGAAATTACATTAAAAGACGGACACTTATACCAGCAACTTCGCTGCACGTTATTTTCAGAAATTTTCCGTGAATTCACACCACTTATTTCTTACATTGTACATGGTCATCTAGAAAATTCCTTTGGACCTGCCTTTCTGTCGAGGTAACCATGCAAAGTGCCTTAGTGAAGCTAAGGTTCTTCTAAATCATTGACTATGCTCTTTCTAAAAAGGAGTTTCTTTTGACCTGCCCTTCTGTCGAAGTAACCGTGAAAAGTGTTTTAGTGAAGCTAGGCTCTTCTAATCATCGACTTGGCTCTTTCTAAATCATGTAGACTCCATTGCACAGGTATGATCAACAGATTCAGAACCGCGCGCGGCGCCGTAATTGTTTCCACTTTTTAACTGATTTCCTGTAGAGCCTGCGCAATAACCGGGACACAGCCTCTCCGGGCGTGCAGTTGTAAGTTCCCCGCGCCCCGATAGTGAAATTTGTAGAAGTGGAATCTTGAAAGTAACTGTTAAACTCATCGAAATATCGAAAATTCAATTTACAGAAGAAATGAAGTAGGCACATTACATATTTACCTCCAAGGAAAGTAAATTCAGAGGCGTAACTGGGGCAGGGCAGGAGGGGCGACTACCGGTGCCGGGGACGCAGCTCTAGAGAGGGCACATAAATCATTGTTTGTAATCTGATTAAAACTGGAATTGAAACTTTTGCACCCGTTTTTGGTACAGGTTTTCAGCACCATATTTTTTCATTTGTCCATTTACAAAATTTGCATATCATACATTTTGTCAATTTTGGTAACCAAGGTAACTTAAATTTCGTATTTATTCCTCAAAATGTTCAGGGAAAGTTAGTCGCTCACATTCAGAAATGAAGTCCGTCCAAATAAAGAAGGACCACGGCCTTCGTTGACAACAATGAGGCATGCGGTTTTTCTTTAGCTGAATGAACTATACGTGCGTTACAAGCAAGATAAGGATGTCGTACATGTTGTTGAAGATTCTCTGGGGGCAGTTCGATCATTACTGTGACAGCGTGCCACGTCTGTCAGCTGCATTCAGTCCTATAACGAAGTAAATTTCTCCGTCATCTTTGTCCACGCCGGTCATCGAACCCGAGTTCCCTTATTCCGGAATAAGTGGCTCTACCAACTGAGCTACGCAGATGTATGATCTCGCTGCTATCTGCCTTTATCTCATGTGCGTCCTGAGCTTACGTATGGTGCAGAGACGTGGGCCTTTACTAAAAGAGACATACAAAGGCTGCATACAACTCAAAGAAGCATGGAGAGGTGCGTACTTGGTGTAACCAAGAGAGATAAGAAGAGGAACTCGTGGATCAGAAAAATTACAAGAGTGAAAGACATCATGATCAGAGTAAAATCCCTGAAATGGCAACGGGCTGGACATGCTCCCAGAAGGACAGACCATCGATGGACAGCCGAAAGTTTTGATTGGATTCCAAGGGACAGGAAAAGACCCCGAAGAAGACCACATGGGAGATGGGTGGATGAAATTCGAAAGTATGCGGGAGTAACATGGAGGCGACTGGCACAAGACAGACCGTTGTGGAGGAAGCTTGGGGAGACCTTCGTCCAGCAGTGGATTGATGATGATGTTATCCTGCGGCAGACTGGCCCACACGTGTTGCACGGTGTGCTCCAAATCCCGGATAGTGCGGCACGGCGGCAGCAGGCGTTTCAACTGGTCCCGCACCTGCTCGATAGGGGACATGTCCGGGGAGCGGGCAGGCAGTGCAAGTGATGTCTGGACATGACGTAGGAAGTCCTGGGCAACCGGAGCCGTGTGCGGGCGGGCATTTTCCTGCTGGTACAGCGCACTTGGAATCCCGACCAGGAATGGGATCACATGGGGCCGTAGGACCTCATCCACATACCGCTGGCGAGTCAATGATCCACGTACCACTACTAGAGCTGATCGGCTATCGTAGGCTATGGCTCCCTAGACCACAATGCTTGCAGTAGGGGAGGTGTGGCGCTCGATAGCGAGGTTGGGATTGTGCCGTTGACCCGGTGACCTCCACACCCGGACACGATGATTATCTGTCCCTAAAACGAAGCGGCACTCATCGCTAAACATCACACGTCGCCATTCTGTGGCGTTCCATGTCGCTCTGGCCTGGCACTACTGCACACGAAGCTGGCGACGTTCCGGTATTAATGGCAGAACACGTAAGGGGTGGTAGGATCGCAGGTTCGCTTCCACGAGGCGTCGGGAAATGGTTCGTGGGCACACAGGAGCCGCCACATCTGCCTGTATAGTGGACCAGGTCCCTGTGGGATCCGTTCGTTCCTGGCGCACGATCCGTCGATTCTCTCTACCGGTGGTCCTCCTGGTCCGTTCAGAGCCGCTCCGCCGTGTGGCAGTGCAATCACGTGTCCACTGCTCCCAGCACAGTCAGACGGTGTGGTCAGAACGATCCACGTGGTGGGCTATGCGGCGCACCGACCACCCTGCGGTTTTCGGCCCGATGATCAGGTCTATCTTAAAGTCCGTAAGTTGCGTAAACCGAAGTCTCTGGCGTCTACCCGCAATTCTCGCCACTCTGTAGTCTTGCTTGCGTCAGACGGTGCTTTTCGCTTTCATGGGGCATCGACTACACGCCGGTTTATATGGCTGTCGTTTCGTGCTTCCAGCGCCCCCACAGGGTGTGCAGTCATGCGCAATCGCACCAAACGTAGATCATTTGCATACCAGCATGCACTCTAGCTATTCGCAAAGTTTTCCGGTTGTCTGGAAGGGTCAGTGCATACATTAAGGCCAAAGGTGGACTGACACCGTACTAATGTATGTCAATAAATGCTATGTTGTGTTTCTCTTTTAGGTGTCCGGTGACTTTTGTCAATATAGTGTATATTAGTTTAGGTTTGGGGGTAACTAGTAATGTAGAAGCTGCGCCAAGCCACTTCTCCTGGTTAGATCGTAAGAGAAGCTGGGAAAAGGAATTTTGTATTTGATCGTGTATACAAAAATAGGGAAATCTGTGTTCTGTATACAAATAAACTCATATCTTAACCAAATGTTCATACTCGAGATGCCTGCCCCGGCTGTCGAGTTGTCTGAAGCGCTGGTCTCGGACTGTTGGTTCCAGTAGGACAATAGCTCGAGCCCACAAAGGTGATGCGCTTGGCCAATGGCGCTGGATCTGTCACTTAGCCGAAACCAGTTGCGCGAAATTTGGGACGGGGGACTGTTTATAGCCTTACGAGTTGCTCATGGATGTAAATAAAGAAAGAAACAAATAAAAAAACACTGTATGGATGAAACGACAGTGGCAGCGGAACCGTCCGGGCCGACAGGGCCCGGGCCCGGTCAATAATTTTAGCCAAGATTTTTATTTCTATTTTTTTTTATTTGGCGAATGTGCGCTTTTTTGTTGTGATTTGCCTTCGAAAGTACGTCCGAGATTACAGGGGGAGGGGGTTCCTGACAACTGGACCACAAATGTGACATGGGGGAGGGGGGGGGGAGGTGTAGTAATTCGGGCGACCAGCGGCAAAAATATAGTTGTTTTCTCTTCTTTATTTCTTTGAATAGTTAAAAAAAGTTATGAAATATTTCAGATTTCTGATGATATTTAGCTAAATCAGAAAATATATTTATCATTCTGAAATAAAGATCTACAAATGAACGCACGCATTCAAGGTTTTCAACACTCCCGATCCAATAAAACACGATAGATTTGGTAGTACAATAAAACACATCCAATGAAACACGATAGATTTGGTAGTACAAATACGACCAAATCTATCGTGTTTTTTTGGATGCTATGATCGGGAGTGTTAAAATCCTTGAATGCGTGCGTTCATTTGTAGATCTTTATTTCAGAATGATAAAGTTCGGGTGGCGTTTGGGAATAAATTAATGCCCAAATAATAAATATTTTCTGGAGAAAAAGTGTAAATATATGGAAGATTCATTTAAATAATAACATGTTTTCTTTCTGTTTCTCAACGGACTTCTAAAAGCAGTTGTCAAAAGTAAAGGGAGTAGCGGGAATTAGGACGTACTTTTTAGGGGGGGGTGTCAACAATCGGATAAAATGTGACATGGGGAGGGGGGGGGGGCGAGTCTAAAAATAGTAAAAATTCACGGACGTACTTTATGGACGGCCCCTAAGCGGTCAGGTAGTCCTAATCCCTAACAAAGCTCCTTAGGCATTGTTTTTCTTCTGTTTGTTCCGGGAAACGGGAAGGGAGGGGGTGCACTACGATTCGAAATATCGGGCCCGGTCAACGAACCTCACTTTCCGCCGCCCCTGTGAAACGATACAGTCTGATCATGTAGTAGGGGATGGGTATCATGGATTCTAAGGGTTTGAGAGTACAAAGTCAATGTGAACTCTTTTTTTCTTGACAGCAGTTAAAATAAGTGGTGGATATTCCGTGGGGTTAAGATTGCACCGCCCCCGAGAGAAAACAACTGTAGTGAAGCGCATTTCTACTAAACTGCTCGATATCGGCTCTAACAGAAATTTGATTTTCATACACTTTCTGCTTCCTTATGGGCAACATAAAAGACATACAGTGCATCCACCTCATAATCTTAGGAATAACTGTGCATTAGTCACACAGAGTCGATGTAACTGTGTTAGTTGCATTTTTTGAATGTGTCTAATACGTATTATTTACATGAATATTTGGAATCGTGTAGAACGACACAGCGGCATTTAACATCCTTCTCTGTTCCCGTGTATCCATGTGTTTCACAATTAAAAAAAAAAAATGCCCAGTGGCAGAAAATCTTCCTGAACCGGTTGTATCACATCTGAAACTATGTAAGCTACTTTGCTCAATTTTCTCTTCTCGTCAATAAATGGCAGCACGAGTCAACTTGCGTGACTTGTAGCGGCGTCTTGTAAGAACAAGTTAGTAAAATCATGCAATGCGTTGATTATGATACGCTTTCCAACATACCAGAAATCATTACTCAAGTTATTACTCAAGTTATGAGGATAATGGCTGTGGAATAAATCTCGCTCCTATGACCCGACCTTTGACCCCATTTCGATGATACTCAACAGAACCGGTAAAGTATACTTCCGGAACAACATGAAAAGTTTTGTCTCAATCGAAGCATTTTTACGTAAGGTATAAGGGCTATGGAATGGATCCCGATCCTATGTCCTGACCTTTGACCCCATTTCAACCATTTTCAGTAAGGTTCGTCCCCGGGTGGTCCTCTACGACATACTAAATTTTTATCGAAATCGAACCATATTTACCCAAGTTATGACGCATAAGGACAATGGAATGTATCCCGCTCCTATGTCGTGACCTTTGACCCCATTTGTCCCATTTTCAATAGGGTTCGTCCCCAGGTGGTCCCCTACCACATACTAAAATTTCATCGAAATCGAACCATTTTTACGCGAGTTATTGTGCGGACAGACGGACAAAGCTGGAGCAATATACGCTTCTTCAACCTACGGTTGGAAAGCGTAAAAAACACGATATCTAAACATGGTCCTGGTAAGTGTTTTATAACTACTTAATTAAAAAAGTTATATCTATTTAAATATATACATTCCATTTTGGTAAGCTAGTTGTTTAAAGTTAATAAGTTTTATTTCGTGAACGTATTAGATAATAGTAACTTCCTATTGTATCACTGGTGATACAATGGTTTCCAATCCTGTCGGGAAAAAATTTATGAGTTATTTTTAGCGGGTGTTTACACTTGTATTTACTAAATATTTTCTACAATCCATGTAATATTTAATAAATATAATTTAAGAGAAAATTTCAAGTTATGATGTTTACATCATTACTTGAAATTTCCGCTTATAATAATATTATTCATTTTTCTGACGAATCCTCAGATGATAACAAACCACTTCCTTAACGTAGTATTATTCCTGAGTCTATGCCACATGATTGAGCACGAAATAAGCATGTAAGACACATGCCTAAGATGACTGGAGACAGCGCCCACAGAAGGAGATGCCGAAATTCAAAGTGCAATGAGTTAAACACAGTACGGTGTTCAGACTGTAAGGTGTTCGTGTGTCTCAATGGCTCCAGAAATTCTTTCAAATACTTCCATGAAAAATAAATTATGATATATTATAATATTGCATAATATAATTTGAAAATCGACCAGTAATTGTCGAGCTCTTAAATTTTACAATTACAGCATATCGGTCCTGATGTAGCACATGTGATACAATCCCCGTAGCCCCCCACTTCTTTCCATGCAAAATTAGAGACGTTTTTTTTTTTTCAGTTTACAATGCAGTTAACATCAATTTTCAAACCTGTGACGTATATTCTAAATTAACTTTCCTTTTTAGTTTCTTTCCCTATGTAAATTTTGAGTTTGCTCTCAGTTATACTTCACAACTTAACGTGGCATCTTCTCTTTCAAACGAATACTGTTGGCAGCACATTTGAGGTCAGGGTGAACGTGACGTATGACTGTATGAGATAAGAACGATAGATAAAAACTAGGATACAACAGTTGCTCGTGTGGGATGTTGGATGTGTGTTGGAGATGTGATATGTGAATTATGTTGAAATGTGATATCTGATCTATTGATATAGTCCTGGAATAAAGCCAATTTCCGTAAGTTTGACTTCTGTTTAAATATTTCGTCTGGCCGTAAAGGTTTAATTAAGGAAGTGTTCCATCGTATTCATACCTAATGATATAGACATAACGTAAGAGCGACAATATTTCAGCACGAAAAGAAGATTACGTTATGAACCTGTTTTAAAAAATCAAGTGTTTAACTTCATCGCCGGTCTGAAGAGGTTAAATAAACATTTAGTATTCTTCGCATATCACTACCACGTGACATTCTTTCTTTTACTTAAAATTGCTCAAATTGTGCAATTTTAATATAAATTGATAAAAGTAATTGGTAATGGAAATTTAACAAAAATCACAAAATAATTAAATTAAATCATTAATTTCACAGTTCTTTTGAAAGATTTTTGAGGATATTTTTCCCGGGTTGAGGTTTCCTAATCCTCCCCTGGGGGTTACCATCACTGGGTAGGTAACCCCCCAGCGGAGGATTTCCGACTAGGCACACTAGGCGCGCGCCTAGGGCACCACAGCTTCAGGAGCCCCGAAAACATATAATTGCAATTACAGTTTTGTCTTGGTTTTCACGGACTGAAACAAATCAATCTTTAAAGCAACTATTTTGTATTGTTAATTGATATTTTACTTTCTCATATTACTAATACACCGACGAGCCATTACATTATGACCACCTACCTAATAAGCTGTAGGACCCTTGTAGCCCGCAAAACATCGACCACACGGCAAGGCATCGATTCTATTAGGTGGCGATAGGTATCCTGGGGTATCTGGTACCATAATGTCAACAGCAGTTCCTCCAGTTCCCGTACATTTCGGGGTGGTGGCGATTTAGCGCCAACCCGCTTTTCCAAGTCGAACCACAAATGTTCGATTGAGTTCATGTCAGGTGAGGCTGGAGGCCAGGGCATTAACAGAAAGTCACCAGCATGTTCCTTGAAGCACTCCTTGACGATTCTAGCAGTGTGGCATGGCGTATTATTATGCTGGTAATAGACATCATCAGCAGGGAACACAGTTGCCATGAATGCGCGAACTTGGTCAGCAACGATGTTCAGACATCTGACAGCTGTCAGGGATTGTGCTATTGGGACAATGGGACCTAACGTGCCGCAAGACAACATCACCCACAACACCGCCGCCGCCGGCCTGTTTCCGCCCAACAGTGCATCCAGGTGCCATAAACACCGTTGGTAATCAGCGTGTCCGCGCTAGGCCGTCTACGTAATGCACCAGGAATCTTGATTTGTCAGACCAGGTCACTTTCTTCCAATCATTCACGGTCCAGTCTCGACGATCTTGAACCCATTTCATGCGTTGTTGGTGATGACGTGCAGTGAGCATGGGGACCCGGCTGGGTCTTCGGCTACGCAGGCCCATGCGCAGAAGGCTGCGATGAACTGTGTGCTGTGACACATTGCCCTGATCACCACTGTTGTAGCGCTGCGGGTGATTCGTCGCACTGTGGCCCTGCGGTCGCTGTGAACAATGCGCGACAGTCTCCACTCTCCTCTGGCATCAACGAGCTGCGGACGATACACGGCTGGACGATGGTTTGACGTTTGGCCATCTGTGCACCACTTTTGATACGTACTCACTACAGCGGCACGTGAACAACCCACAAGCCGCTTAGTTTCCGAGAAGCCGTGCCATCAGAATTTCTCCTTTATCAAACTTCGATAAATCGTCAGCTTCTCCCATTTTGACTCCGAAAACTCTAGTAACCGAAAGCTGGTACTCGGATTGTATATATACTGCCCTATGAACTTCACCTGCGCCACCGTTCGGTTTCCAGGCGCATTCATATCTCTAGGCTAGGGGTGGTCATAATGTAATGGCTCATCGGTGTATACACTGAAGTGCCAGAAAAACTGGTACACCAGTCTAATACTTGGTAGGTCCCCCACGGGAGCGCAGGACTGCAGAAATACGGCGGGACATGGACTCCACTAGCTTCTGGAAATATGCTGTAGGCAATGCACACCATACTTCCTGCAGAGCGTTCCACAATTCGGGTGTATTCCGAGGTCTCGGATTCCTGTGTTTGATAGCGCGTTGCATGGCATCCCAAATGTGTTCTATCACGTTCATATCTGTGGACTTGGGTGGGAATGGCAACACCCCAAACTCAGATGAATGCTCCTCTAACCATAATGTGGCGTCCCGACACTTGTGTGGAGGTGCATTGTCGTGTTGGAACAGGCCCAACCCATCAGCATGAATGCAGGACGTGAACGGGTGTACCTCGTCAGAAAGGATGCGCACATAACGTTGGCCAGTCACAGACGTTTGTAGACGTACCAGGGGTCCCAGTAAAGTCCAGCTAAACACACCCCATACCATTAGGGAACCCCCAACAGCCGGTACATTTCCTTGTTGACAGGCGTGATCTATGGCTTCATGGGGTTTGCGCCACACACGAATCTTTCCATCTGCCAGATACAGTTGGAAGCGCGACTCGTCAGACCAGGCTACTTGTTTCCAGTCATCAAGTGTTCAGTGGCGGTGTTGCCGTGCCCAAGCGAGGCGCATAGCTCTGTGTCGTGCACCTATAAAGGGGGCTCGAGTTCGGCGTCGACTCCCACGCCCATATCGTGCAGGGTACGTTGCACAGTCCGGACGCTGATGCTTGTTGAGGATCCAGCATTGAATTCCGATGAGATGATACCTGCGAGAGTGTCGCGTGAAACGATTCTTAACAGCCGACGATGGTCACGTTCACCCAATGTCTTTTTACGGCCACACTGGTATCGTAGGTTGGAGGTTTTGCCGGAATTCTTGTAGTCACGGTACACCTTTGCAATGGTCGTCCATAAAAATCCGAACTTCGTTTCTACCTCCGAAATACTGTGGCCCATCTCACGAGCGCCAACTATGACACCGCGTTGAAAATCGCTTAAATTGTTATTACTTGTCATTCTCATGCCGAAAACAGCTATGGCAGCTGGCAAGGATGTCTATCGTTTTATATACGCACTGGCGGACGCAACCGAGTACGCGCATAGGTGACGTTGCTATGTATTTTGCATAAGCTCGTCTGTACCAGTATTTCTGGCACTTCAGTGTATACACTCACGGACAATGAAATTTGCGCACCAAGAAGGAAGCATCCGATTGAACTTAAATTTTATGTACGTAATGATACAGGTGAATAATACGCATGGTGGCAAAAACAAAGCTGCAGGACAATTACAGAGGGATCTGTGGCACGAAGTCCGGTCATCTTCAATAGCGCATAGTACCGCTTCGTGCAGCGATACATGCTGCAATACGGTCCGGCATGGAGGCCAACAGATGCCTGATGTTGTCCTGCGGCAAACTGGTCCACACGTGTTGGACGGCATGCTCCAGATCTCGGATAGTGAGGCACAATGGCAGCCGGCGTTTCAACTGTTCCCGCACATGCTCGATAGGGGACATGTGCGGGGAGCGGGCAGGCCATGGAAGTGTCTGGACATGACGTAGGCAGTCCTGAGCAAACCGAGCCTTGTGCGGGCAGGCAATTATCCTGCTGGTATAGCTCACCTGGAATCCCGGCCAGAAATGGGAACACATGGGGCCGTAGGATCCCATCCACATACCGCTGGCCCGTCAATGATCTACGTACCACTACTAGAGCTGATCGGCTATCGTAGGTAATGGCTCCCCAGACCATAATGCCTGCAGTGGGGGAGTTGTGGCGCTCGATTGCGAGGTTGGGATTTTGTTGTTGACCCGGGATCCTCCACACCCGGTGACGATGATCATCTGTCCCCAAAACGAAGCGGTACTCATTGCTAAACACCACACGTTGCCAGTCTGTGGCGTTCCACGTCGCTCTGGCCTGGCACCATTGCACACAGAGCCGGCGATGTCCGGTGTTAATGGCAGCACACGTAAAGGGCGCTGGATCGCAGATTCGCTTCCGCGAAGCGTCGGGAAATAGTTCGTGGGCACATAGGAACCGTTACATCTGCCTGTATCGTGGACCGGGTCCCCGTGGGTTCCGTTTGCACCTGGCGCACGATCCGTCGATCCTCTCTACCGGTGATCGTCCTGGTACTTCCGGAGCCGCTCCGCCGTGTGGCAGTGCCGTCACGTGTCCACTGCTCCCAACACAGTCTGACGGTATGGTCAGAACGATCCACGTGGCGGGCTACACGACTCGCCGACCACCCGGCGGTTTTCAGCCCGATGATCAGGCCTTTCTCAAAGTCCGTGAGTGACGTAAATTGACGTCTCTGGCATCTACCCGGCATTCTTGCCACTCTGTACCCTTGCTTGCGTCGGCTGGCACTTTTCGCTTTCATGGGGCATCGACTACACGCCGGTTTATAAGGCTGTCGGTTCGTGCTTGCTGCGCCACCACAGGGTGTGCGGTCATGCGCACTCGCACCAAATGTGGATGCTTTGCATACCAGTACGCACTCTAGCTATTTGCAAAGTTTCGCGGTTGTAGCATGTTTACTTCTAAGTAGGCAAATTTCATTGTCCGTGAGTGTATTTTTTCTTGCTGTTGCTGATACTCCGAATTTTTGAGTTCTTATCGATGTACTTATTTTGAAAGGGTCGGTTAAAATAATTTTGCTTTCTTTAATCAACACAGACACCCGACGTGGACCAGGAACATCAAAGGTTTTCGCTCTTTCCACGTTTATAAATGAGTCACGGAAAAATTTTCATTGGCCGCCACCGGGAATCGAACCCAGGGTCTTTCAGTTACGCGCCGGATATGCTTCCACTACACCTCAGCGGCCTCGAATTCCTCCAGACTCACACGCGCTAACTGCCAAGCCAATTTGTTTCTTGAGCACAATGCTGGGGATTCACCAAAGGTGGTAAGCAGCAACTGAAGAAATAATTAGAAGGCGAATGAATAATCAACACAGATACCCGACATGGACCAGAAACATCAAACAAAGGTCTTCGCTCTTTCCACGTTTATAAGTGAATCACGATAAAATTCTCATTGGCCGCCACCGGGAATCGAATCCAGTCTTCCAGTTACGCGCCGGATATGCTTCCACTACACCACAGCGGCCTCGAATTCCTCCAGACTCACATACGCTAACTGCCAAGCCAATTTGGCAGGTTGCTTCTTGGAGCCCCGCACAATGCTGGAGATTCACCAAAGATGGTAAGCAGCAACTGAAAAAAATAGTTAGAAGCAATCTGCCAAATTGGCTTCGCAGTTAGCGTGTGTGAGTCTGGAGGAATTCGGGGCCGCTGTGGTGTAGTGGAAGCATATCCGGCGCGTAACTGGAAGACCCTGCTGGGTTCGATTCTCGGTGGCGGCCAATGAGAATTTTTTCGTGACTCACTTATAGACGTGGAAAGAGCGGATACCTTTGTTTGATTATTTGCCTTCTTTTAGTGATAGGTAAAGGAAGTAACTACGCTTCCCACATTTTTCAGTGTTTAAGGTGAATTCTTAACTGGCCTGCTGTGCTATAAATTGCTTTTATGCTGCTTCCTGCCAAGGAAACACATCTGTGCTGGAACCTTCCCACCTTTCCCCCGAGTTGCAATGAAGAGTGCTTGTAAAAACTTTCCTGACGATCGGGGGTGTTTGCTGTCAATTGTTTTTTTTCCTTCGTGATTGGATAAACAAGTTTTTTCTCAGCCCTAATCTCTGTTAACCCTCTTAAACCGAAAGAGTTGACATTTAGGCTGAAAAAGTAAAGAAATTCGAGAATGTCACAAGATCTATCTTTTTCTCATTTAATAGCGTTAGAAGTAATTTATATTGTATTGCAACAACATTTTCTTATTACATCCTCCTTCCCTGGTTTAATACTGATAATTATGAAGCGTTCTCACCTTTTCTATTCCTTAAATCGACATAAAGCTGACTTTTGATAAAGCAATAAAAATTTTCAATGATACTCAAAAATATGTGGTTCCTACTTTTCCATTTTCCAACATTTTGCATTAATTCTTCTGCTTCTGTTTCTGACAACTGCAGTGCAGTTATAAAAAAATCTCACGCATCTTTTTGACAGAATACAAAAAAAAAAAAAATTCAGACCTCAATTTTCCGATGAAATCAATAAGAAAAATGCTTTCAAGAAACTCTTCTCATTCTCGATTTCCTGTAGTGATTGATAAAATTCTTACTGTCCAGCTTTCTTGGTCCATGGCATTCGTCTATACCATGGTCGACTGAATATCTTCGATTTAGGGAATTGTTGGCCACAGGAAAACTCCTCCACGAAAAGTCAATCCACCGTTTTCAAGTGAAGTACTGTGCACAAATTGCATTTTACGCGAATTTTCTAATGTGGAGGACTTTTCCGGTTGCTAGTAGTGTCTTCAAGTATTTCATTTTTGCTTAATACCATGCTCGTTGCCCACTGATTTGCTCGTAACGTAAAACAAGATGATTTTTCAAAGCTGAAGCAATAAAAAAGCACGTTTTGTAAATAAAACGCATTCGAATTATATGACAAATACGCAACGTACTGACAAATTTAGAGAAATTCCATTTTGAGCGCGCTTAGCGTTAAATTGGCGTAGTAACTTACAGATGAAAAGCTGCTAAAGTAATCAGATTTTCCTAACGTATCAAATCCAAAAATAACTTTTGCTATAACTGAAGTGGCCTCTTCGTAGCGTAAAGCTAAAATTTACTAAATTTCCACTTTGAGAAACTCCTATTGGCAAACTTATGAACTAGCAGAGAAATTTTAAATGGGTAAAATTTAATGAATGTTAATGTTCTACCATTCACAAGTTTCAAAAATCTGTGAAAACCAAATTCTTTGAACTAGCGCCTCTAGCAGGAAATCAAGGAACTAATTGGAAAATTTAAATATTTGAAAAGGAATAGTTAAGCCTAATCTGAGAGGCACAGAAATATTTTTTTCCTCTGAGTTGAATAGTTTCTTCACAATAGAAGTTTGATTTTTGAATTTTCGACTTAGACAGCCCTTAGCGGTAAATCCATGAAGTATATGGATATTTAAAGTGTCAAACTTAATGTCATTTGATTTCCTATAAGGCACAAAAATAATTTTTGAAATATCTCTAGAAACAAAAAGTTCGATGTGCACGGACAGACAAAATTACACTAGCACTGTTTCTTACAGAGCGTTTAGGAAGATGGAATGGTATTTTTAAAAAGCGCAAAAAACTTTTCCTTCACTCCCCCCCCACTTTTTGTTAATCTGACGGATGAAAATTTCTGAGGCGATAAGAAGGGGAGGGGGCCCCTGAATCTCTTAGCGCCTAGGGCCCCAGAAGATCTAAAGTCGCCTCTGTAACCCCCTTAAATTTCAACATTTCTAAAACAAAGTGCAATTTTTATACAGTCCATAAATATTTATGTGATCAGTTTTCCTACACTAAATCGGAAACATCCTCCGACGTTAAGTATTATCTACAAATCCCCCATAGTGGATAAGTGTCCGGTTTGTGGGTTTTGTTCCGGAACCCACTCAGAAAATTTTCCTAATCCATTCGAAAAGCGCTGATTGTTGGACAATTCATAACATCGATGCAAGTGTGGGTTTACGGTGTCACCGTTAATACTTTCATACCGATGAAAATTGACGAAAGATCGTTAAATTAAACTGGACGTATGCCGAAATAAAAAAACAACAACAGGAGGTTGCACATTAAGCGAAGTGATTTATTCTGCGAAGATTTCACGGCGCTCGGCACAAAGCGGATATTTCGGAATCTTATGCTGTTGACTAATGAACCAGGTATTGAGCGAAGTAGCGAGCGACCAATGTTGCGTATCCACCCAGCGCAAAACAGCAGAGCTGGAGTTTCGATGTGAAGTAGTTTCTCGGGAGAACGAAGTGGGAAATCTCTGTGTGTCGGCCGTGTGAAAGTGTCGGTCTGCGAGACCGCGTGACCTTGAACTCAGGCGTGGGAACCGATGCGGAAGGATGTGTGTACCATGTCGTCGCAGTAACGAAACAGCAGCTTCGCTTTTCAATCTCCCGCTGTGGACCGACGTTCCTTGGAAATGCACTTTTAGATAATGAAAGGAAATTAATCTAGATGGTTTAACGTTTCGTTCAGACGCACCACTTATCAAAGATACTGTCTGGTGTCCCAGAATTACATATTTAAGTTGTTATTATTTAAAACTAACGGGCGTACGATTAGCACGACAGTTGGTTTCACATAACCGCCTACTACATTCGTCACTGAATTAACGTACACGAAAAGGTTAAACGGCCTATGCGCTTGTTTTATTTCAATTGCAAACAAAATGGAAGCCTTGCCATAAGCTTTCTTTATTAGCTTTTGATTTAAGGTAATCGTTTAGTGGCTGAGCTGCTTAAAGTGCGCGAAATTCAGTACTAAACATGCGTCGTCGTCCTTACTTTTTCAGGACACCTATCGAAAAATGGAAAACTCAGTCATTTTTGAGAAATCACTGCATCTTTTTTTTAAGGTTCTCTGTGTTTCGGCAATAACTCACCAGCAATTTTCCAATTGAATGCATACAGGGATGAAAGTGAGCAGAAACTTTGAGGCACGACTTTTCCTAAATGATATCGTCGTGAGCAAAGGTATACAGTAAAAAAACAAAAAACAAAAAAAAAACAATAAAAAATACAGGGAGGCTCAGTTCTGATTGAGCTATTACCGCTCCCTGTCGGGTATCAGCGAACCACTACTACGTCTTATTCGCCGTAGTGGGAAAAAGTTAAAAAAGGTCAAAATTAAATACTAATCAATTCACCCCCAAAATTTCGCCTAGTGGTGTCAACAATGAATTTGGATTCCCTAAATAAGGGTCTCCAAGCTCAGGGTCGACAAATGCATCGCGTTGTGTTTCATATGAATTAGCATGGGGTTTCCATGCTCATTCATAGCCGCAAAGAAGTTAAAATAAAAAGTTGCATGAATAACAATAATAAAATCCCTAATTGAACTCTAATGACATTTGGAGAAATGATCTGAGTGACACGTGAATTAAAATTTAACTGTTTATTTCTTTTTAGAATATGGTCATAAAGCTTGGTACAATGTACCGGTGAGGTTGCTTGCTTTAGCTAAACAATTTAGTTTTAATTTCAAACGGGTATAATGCACTTAAATATTCTTGACTTTAAACTTTAGTTACTGGTTTAAACACGGCGCGGTGCGCCAGCGGAAAATTTTTAATGCACTATGTGAGAGACTTTCGGGTAACCAGTCCTGCATAGCACATGTAAAGCTATGAGGCATGAATCAGAAATGTGTAAGATAAATGTCATCATACCCTCTTTTCCTTGGGAAGCCCCGATCGTGAAACTCGGTTGCCGGCTGGTCGTAGACTAATTTAAACTCTTAACTATCTCATCTTCTGTCGTGGAAACATCTCTCCTCCGAAACCGCTGAGACCTCTCTTCTACTCTGACTGCCATTCTCGAGTGTTCTTTCTGTCGTTATCTTAGAGTCCCTCGTCTCCAGTCTGTGTCTGTAGTCTGTCCTCTTTAGTCTTCATTCCTCATTCAGTTAATGTTTCTGTTTTTCCCGTGTCCGGTGTCCATCCTGGGGCGTGACGGCCCGGCCGTCCGAATCGCGTCGGGTTATGTCATTGGCCCTCACAGATATCCCTGCTATGCGATTCGCTGGCCATCCGTTCAGTTCGGGTCACTTTCCCAAAAATTATGTCTTCTTTCAGCTGTCAACTTGTTCTCGCACCTTTTTGTTAATTGACCTCGCCTAGCTACTTAGAAGCGAAGATTGTCACGTAGGTATTTCCGGCGACGTGACTTATCTCGAATTTCGTCGCTACCCCGGACAATACAGAGATGCTCGCAGGCGTTGCTTGAGAAAAGGGGTGACGCCCCCAAAAGGATTTATTGCGCTCCTGATATTCTCTCAGCTTCGGCTACGAGACTACTGCTATTATACTTCCCTTCCTTGCGTTTCGTGAAAAAAAGAACTGTGAATGTCTTCCTTTCTCTTCCTTCCCATCTGGGATTTTCCTCAAGTTTCCGTGAGAAAAAAAAATATAATTTTCCCCTTTTCATTTGGCTTGAGTGCAATTAGGACTGATCTAATTATCAACCGAAACTTTCGAGTAGCCTGGCTCAGCTTCACCGGAAAGTAATTTTTAATCATTGATATTCTATTTTGGTAATTTAAATATTTATTTCCTACCGCTTTAGAGTAAAAATAAAAAAAATAATAAATAAGCACAATTATACGGATGAAATTTAAATGTTACGGGGATATAGAAAATTCCGCGGTAACAGAGCCGTCAGTTTGGAACGTAGGACTACGACTTGCAAATCGAAGAGTTGATGCTGAGTTCTATTACAGCCCCCTGTGTGGAGGGTTCATTTGATGCTTCCTTTGCTGTAAGTTCAGTATCGGTGGTGTAATCCGTAATTCCCCCAACTGGAGCAGATAAATACAATACAAAGTATAGAAAAGTGAATCGACCGAGGCCAAATTTTGTAGTGAGGAAGACTTTTATTCAGATGTTACTGGGAATGTCTTTCAGCCTTGTTCTGATCTCCGTTCTTTCTACATATTAACCCCTCATAATCTCCCTCCGTCTCTCTCATCTTCGGCCTCATTCCTCCCTACTTCCCTCTGTCCGGACGATACTGGCTGGCACCCCCGCTAAATATCTCATGCATCGTCGACCTTCCGCCACCGAGTTCTCTCCGCTCTTTTCTTCTCCGATAGCCGACCCCCGAACCAAAACTCTCCCCAGTATGAAGTCCGACGAATTTCTCCTAAGCCAAGCCACACCCTAAGATGCCTCCTCTCCGAAAAACGCAGGATTCATTAATTGGCTCGCTGGCCCCCTCTACATCGTACTGCTTGGGACGGCGGAAAAGCAATAATGTCCAGTTTCATTCTTCTCACATCGACGAAACTATAAATCTAACACCCCCTCTGCTGCGACGCGTGGGAAAAAAGGTACTTTTCCTGTTCGCTGCCCATCCCATCAAAATGGCGGGAATTGAAAGAAAATGACTACAATTCACTATCTCTAAAAATGGCTACTGAATTTCGCTTCTGATAAATATGGAAGCCCCGGTTACACTAGTCGAGTATGATTTCAAAGCGTTTATTTAATTTGTTATAGCCAACACAGGTCTATGATATGAAAAGTAGCTTACATAAATAATACTGGATACATTGCGAACACAAAGCAGATCGATACACGAACTACCCAACGTGGTGCTCTGCCTTCTTGGACCTTTTACATTCCACATCACTTGCTCTTGCCTCTCGTTTTGATTTTCTCCCCTTTTGCTTGCGTTCATTGTGCGAATTCCGCGGAACTGTCGAAAATGTTAACCCCTTCACACGAAAAAAATTTAGTTTAAACCACTGTGATATGTTCTTTATATATCTGAATAGATCACGTCGGCCGCGCCCCGGTGTCGCAGTGGTCTAAGTGATGACTTATGATCATTCGCCCTATTTGGGTCCGAGTTCGAATCCCGGTGAGGCATGGATGTATGTGTTTGTCTTTCGTCATTGGCTCTCAATGTGTTACTTGTCCAACACTGGTTATCTGTGTGCATTGGTCATTTAGAATACTGTAAATTTCATGTTTGATGTATACTTGTTCCCAATGTGTTACGTGATTAACACTGGGTATATCTGTGTAAATTGATCATTTGGCATGCTGTCACCCATGTATGATTTTTACCTGTTGCTGTGTAATTTCTGTCTCGTGTTTATGTCAACCTGTATGTTTCTGTACCACCAGGTCCAATAAATAATTTTCCAAACCTCCAATCAAAAAAAAAAAGATCTCGTCGAGAGCTTTAAAACGATATCACACGCACAGTCGTTTTGCACTCACGGTTGTCCAGATAAACCGTGATATTGTCAAAAGTGTTCACCGGTTCACAAGAAAACAATTTTTAAAATGTTCAGTTCAAACCACTGCGAAATGTTCTTCCTATATTTGAATAGATCTCGTCCGGAGTTTTAAAGCAATACCACGCACAGTCGGGTTGCGCTCACGGGTGCCGAGATAGTCTGAGTCAAACGCGGCGGAACACCCAGAAATATTGCATCATCTCCCTGGCCCACAGGGAGCTTGGGGAGCGTCGCGCGCACGGTGTATTGCGCAGTACGCAAATTGGACTCTATGGTGTTTTTTTTTTTTTTTTTTTTGATTGGAGGTTTAACGACCGCCGTGAGGAACTCAATGGGCTATAAGCAGTCGCCCGTTCCTAATTTAGGGTCACTGGTTCCAGGGAAGGGAGAGAGCCAGTGCCGTAAGACAAACACAACATCCATGCCTCACCGGGATTCGAACCCGGACCCCTTACGGACGAATGATCAGAGGCCAGCGCCTTAGACCACTGCGCCACCGGGGCGGCCTATGGTGTTTACGAATATGCTAACACGATTAGTGTGCGGCACGTATTTTTAACGCTATAATGATTTCAATTGGGTCCTATTTTTGTCACAGGCTATCGGCCGTAAGTCGCCCCATACTATCCGCGGAGTTAGACGTACTCCTACGTCAGAGAGAGAGAGAGAGAGAGAGAGAACTTCTGCACTGTAAGGAGGTAATAAATTTCACCTCTATCTGATTTTGCAATTTCTATCACTATGTGAAACCCAAATTTGCCGGTGGGGATACTCGAACCCCTACATCCCTCTGATACGGAGTTGAATGCTTTCCCAATTAAGCAACGCCAGTAAGGGCTTATCACTGCTACTTGCCATCTTGACATGTGTATTAGCGCGTCAAGCCCCGTTTGGGAACTTGCAGGCATAAATTTTGATGATTTCGATCGTCTAATTGTGGCAACGATGACATCGGGTTTCCTAGAATTGGCGACCCAGTCTCATCGTTGGGACCTGTACGCGTTGTGTACAGGTCCCAACGATGAGACTGGGTCGCCTGATCTCTTCATTAATTTGTGTTCAAAACATTGCCGGTCATAAAAATTGTTAAGGATTTTGATTTATTTGCATATATTAAGGGTACAAATGTTGGAAAGGAGCATTCTAAACGTTGGAGACAAGCACTTTACTGCCTTCAACCTCCCCCCCCCCTTCATTTTCATTATTGTAAATTAAATATATTTCATTCCTTCTGCATATAATTTTTCTCCCCATCAACTTGAAATACCACTTTCACAGGCAGATTACATTTTCCTCACTTTTTCGCATATTCTGTGCGTCTTCCTTTCTTGTATTGAAGCTCAAATCAAATAAAACACCCTTATTCACTAGCATACGTGCCGTTAGAATGAATGCCAGAATTCCTTTGCTTCGTTGGTGGCAAGGAAGAGTTTTCTATGATGTTAATATAATTTCCATTTTAATATTAGTTATTAATGTTAAGGTGGCTCTATCTGGCTTTTCAGAAGGCTGAAAGGGTGTATACAGAAACTGAAACTGTAAGCTCGTGGAAGTTGTTTTTCAACCGCAAATCGTGCATTTAATATTATCATTCTTTACCTTTTTATTCAGAGAAAGGCATACGCACCACCGTGTTAAAAGCAGCAGATGATGATTAAGTGAAATTCCCGGAATGCGTCTGCGTATTACGCAGTTTATTCAGCGTCGGGTTGAATCGTCATTAAAGCGTTTGTCGTGCACATCGTCAGCTTCCACTTTCATTTTTTCCGGTGGCTTCTAAAACACCGTGAACTCTTTAATCTTGGAAAGCAAAATTTATTTTTGCCCCTAGCATTGTTTTGTCAACAATATTGTGCAATGCACTAAATTGTTTTAATGAGTTAAGAAAATTCGTTTTTCTTCAAAACAGCTGCAAGAAGAGATTTGTGGAGCGTTATTAATTTTACATGAAAAAAATATTTTCTTGCTATAATTAATTACGGTAGTCACGGTTACGACTGTTTTCTGTTTTTACTATTTAAATTTTAAGGAAGAGAAAATAGGCACGTTCAGCTCGTGCTACGTTATATTTTAAGTTCATACCTGTCTATCTGCATTCGAAAGAGTTATGATTTACACAGAAACGCATTTGTTACATCTGCTCTGTCAACAGTTTTAAAAGGAGTTTGGCGGCTGAGACCTGTATTATTTCCAAATTTTCAGTTAAAAATGCCCTAACACGAAATATGAGAACTGACATATTCGGCCTTTTTATGAATTGTTTTTCTTTTATGCATTTGCATTAAAGTACACAGTTGAAAACGGATCGTGATTTTTGTTGTTTGGTGGATGTCATGATACCTTTCAAAGAAATATGTCCCTCTTCAAAACAAAGCAACCACTCAGAACCTTCACTCTAGAAAACTGTTCTCCGGACGAAATTAATCTCAGTCATCTAATCTCGTTGTTTTTGGGTAAAGTTTAGTGTATAGCTCATTTCCCCCGTGTTTCTAGCATCACTGACAGGTTAATATGCAATTATGTTATGTCTGAGATGTACAGGATGTCCACAAAGTCTCTTTACAACTTTGCACATTTATTACGTACACCCTGTACTATGTAAGTTCATGGTATTTGTTGTACAATATACTTGTAAATGTCAAAGTTTTAATTGACATTATCGTTTTTTGTAATAGGTCCCTCACTGACGTAGCAGGTGCTGTTCTATGAAAATGTGGTCCCCACAAGAAAGAGCGCAGTGCGTCGCTCGGTTCATCAAAACAAAATCTGATACACAAACGCAACGACATTTCCGGACTAGGTGTGGGAAAACCCCGCCAGCTCGTCCTAGTAGTCACCAGAAATTCATGGAGACTGGGTCCGTGTTGGATCAAGATCGTAGTTGCCGCCCACGAACATCGAAAGTGTTCGTGATTCATTTTCACGAAACCCGAAGAAGTCCATTTGTTTCGGTGCCAGAGAACTACAAATGCCCCGGTCCACGGTACATAGACATCTACGCTTATATGCATACAAAGTGCAACTGTTACAAGCACTGAAAGGCGAGCGATAGACCACGACGAAAAGAATTCGCAGTAACGATGGTGGATAGACTGGGTGAAGATCCCGAGTTTCTCACACATGTTTATTTTACGGATGAGGCAACTTTTCATGTCTCTGGGCAGTTAAACAGACACAATGTCCGGATTTGGGGGTCTGAAAATCCTCATGCGTTTATGGAACTTGAGAGAGATAGTCCTAAAGTGAACGTGTGGTGCGGTGTTATGCATAACCGAGTCCTTGGACCATTTTTCTTCAGTGAGAAAACAGTGACGGCAGGTGTTTACCTGGATGTTTTGAGTAAGTTCTTTGTGCCACAATTAGAGGACCTTCAACCAAGCGTGATATTCCAACAGGATGGTGCTCCACCACATTGGGGGCGGCACGTTCGGGACTTTTTAAACACAACATTCCCTGGGAGGTGGATTGGACGGGATGGTCCAGTTGCATGGCCACCCCGTTCCCCCGACGTCACACCTCTAGACTTTTTTGTATGGTGATATGTGAAGGATATCGTGTATCGGACAAAGGTGAAAGAGGACATCGATGACCTCAAATCGAGGATCAACAATGCCATTTCGACCATTACTGAGGATATGCTTCAGCGCACATGATTGGAACTGGAGTTTCGGCTAGATGTGCTACGCGCAATAAATGATGCACATATTGAGCTTTTGTAATCAGGGTTCGCCAAAGTGGGCCCAGCTTGAAAAAACCCACCAAAAAACCCACCTATGGCTTTTTCAAAATTAGATTTTATTTTTGCTTCTACAACATTCTAAATTTAACCAGTACCCAATATGTTTTCTTTTACAATTAGTTGGGGATTTAGTTTACTGATCAACTTCGTTCATTATCTGCTGCATCACATCGGAGAGAGACGGAAATTGTTGCTATAGCTGTTTGTTCAGCGCACTGGAACCAGGGAGGCGGGGGAGGGGTGTGTGTGTAAACAACCATTAGTCTTTAATTCTTCCATTTGGAGTGTTTAACCACTAGCTGGTTTTGGCTAGCTCTTGTAAAACGTGAAAAATCTACTTTCCGAGCTCTTCGTCAAATAGAAATTTTGTCTGATAATGCTGGGGTGTTTTTATTTGCAAATTTTCAGCAATTGTAACAGTTTTTTTAATAGCATTAAACCAATAATTGTTAAATTTCCAGTTTTTACCACTTTCGTAAATATTCTGTGGTAATATTACTGATTCACACAAATATAATATTTAAGAGTGGGACCAGACAAAGCAATGATTGTTGTTTGTTTCGTTAGCAAGATTTAGATTTTCCTTTTCCACGCATCATTTTATTCTTTGTCAACCTTGCACTGGGTGTTTTAAATTACCTCTCTTCCGCTATATATTTTGTCACTTTAATTCTTATCGCACCTTTTTATACAGACCTCCACCCCTGTCGCAGTGGATTTGTTATGATTTGATGAATCTATGGCAAAGAAAAATGTTGAAATAACACAAAAGGGAACTTGCTGAAGCAAAAAGAAGCAAACAAGTGATACATTTAACACAGTAAAAGGAAAAAAAATAATTAGTGGATTCCCCCATAATTCAACAGACTTTTGGGGAATGCTTGAAAACATTTCAAATCCATTTTTAGTAACAAAAAAAAGACACAGATCACGGACTATCTGTATCTTTTTGTTGGGAACAAAACTGTTGGGTGCAGACTACAAGAGGGTGCGTACAAACTGGTGATCTTTTTTAACTATTTCACGCAAATACACTGGTTTCCATAAATTAAGCCACATACTGAAAATTAGCGATAATTGAGCGAAATATAGTTCAAACTGCACGAAATTTGCATATATTACGGGCGAAGGCATCGATGTACGGAAGCCAAATGAGTGGCGCTGGCAGTGCTTTATGCAAATGCGCTAGAGCTTAAAACCAGCTGTTTCGGAGGGAGTTGCCAATTCATGTGCGGCTGTGAATGACAAGATTTAGAGATAGCGAATTTGTTATAACATGGCTTCGAAAAGTCATTTTCCAGCGGAGTTATGAACACAGCAATTGGCCGACTCGAAGCAGGGCAACGGCAGGCAGACATCGTAAAACGGTTCAACGTCAATCGTTCTGTGGTCAGCAGGATGTGGCAGCAGTTCGAAGCCACGGATGCAGCTTCCCAAAGGTACAGCAAAGGTAGGCCAAGGGGACCTCCGCGGATGACCGGTATTTGTGGCTTTCAGGACGGCTACACCGACTCATCTCAGATCTGTGCTTGTGGCAGCCATGGCTGCCACAAGCACAGATCTGAGATGAGGATGGACTGTATCAGCTTCGACGGTACATAGAAGGTTACTTGAAGGAGGACTGTATGCTTGGCGACCGGTATTAGGCGTGCCCCTCACCCCCGGCGCCACCGGAGGGAACGTTTCAACAGGGCACGAATGCATGTGAACTGGACTCAAAATTAGTGGAGGTCCGTTCTCTTAACTGATGAGTCGCGATACTGCTTATGTTATGGAGTGATTCTCGCCGAGTTTACATCTGGAGAGAAGCCGGTACTCACTGTCTTCTCTCTGATATCCAGGAAAGGGACACCTATGGTGGTCGTAGTGTTCTGGTGTGGGCAGGCATTATAGTTAGGCGGCTGTACCGACCTGTATGGGTTGCCACATGGAAACCTCAATGCTCAGAGGTATAGAGACGATATCCTGGACCCTATTGTTCGTCCGTATGCGACCGCAATTGGCGATACATTTGTACCGCAGGCGGACAGCGCTCGCCCTAACACAGCTCGCCTCGTGCACTAGTACCTGGAACAGGAGACTAGCTGTATGGTGTGGCCAGTACGCTCTCCCGATCTGAATAAGCATGTCCAGAATGCCCTCGGTAGGCGTGTTGCTGGCCTTGAAACCCCTCCCCGAACTCTGCAGGGGCTCTGCACTGCTTTGCTCAAGCAATGGACGAAGCTACCCACGAAACTGCTTTTCATCATATAATTAATAGCATGGAATATCGCTGTCAAGCCTGTATTGCTGTTCGGGGTAACCACACTGAAGTAGCTTTTTCTATTTCATCTTGATACCTATATTTCTATATTTTCCATATTTGCATGACTCGTACAAAATGTGAATGCTTTGTGTCACATGTTCTTACGTTTGTTGTTGTTGTTGTTGTTGTTGTTGCATTTGGTCTGATGAAGCTTACCACTAAATTTCATCTGAATCGGTTGTATACTTTTTGAGTTATCACAAATTTTTCCATTTGTTGCTTAATTTATGGAAACCAGTGTATGTGCATCACGCAATTTTCGTACACTCTCACCGCACCTTAAATATTTTATATCATCATCATCATCATCATCATTGTCAACCATTATCAATCCACTGCTGGACGAAGGTCTCCCCAAGTTTCCTCCACAACGGTCTGTCTTGTGCCAGTCTCCTCCATGTCACTCCCGCATACTTTCGAATTTCATCCACCCATCTTCCATGTGGTCTTCTTCTGGGTCTTTTCCTGTCCCTTGGAATCCAATCTAAAATTTCGGCAGTCCATCGATGGTCTGTCCTTCCGGCAGTATGTCCAGCCCATTGCCATTTCAGGGATTTAACTCTGATCATGATGTCTTCCACTCTTGTCATTTTTCGGATCCACGTGTTCCTCTTCTTATCTCTCCTGGTTACACCAAGCATGCACCTCTCCATGCTGCTTTGAGTTGTCTGCAGCCTTTGTATGTCTCTTTTAGCTAAGGTCCACGTCTCTGCACCATACGTAAGCACTGGAAGGATGCATTGATCAAACACTTTTCTTTTAAGACATAATGCCATATTGCTCTTGAAAATTATGCTGTTTCTTCCAAAAACTCTCAAGGCAAGTTTTGTACGCCGATTAATTTCTTCACCAATGTGACCCTCACTTGATATCTGCTGTCCAAGATAAACGTACGTGTCTGTTATCTCCAGCTTTTCTCCATCAATCGATAAATCTTCATTTCTTGTAAAAGCATTGTACATCACTTTTGTCTTCTGAAAGTTCATTTTTAATCCCACTTCTTTACTCTTGTCAGCAAGTTCCTGGATCATACTCTGTAGCTCTGATGGGGTAGTTGCAAAAATGACTATGTCATCAGCAAAACGAAGGTGGGTTAGATAATCTCCATTAATCTTTATCCCTTTGTTTTCCCAGTTCAGTGATTGAAAGACATTTTCCAATGTGGCATTAAAGAGCTTCGGAGATATGGTGTCACCTTGTCTCACTCCTTTTCCAATTTTTATGTGTGTTGTATTTTCAAACAGCCGAATCTTTGCACTTGCATTTTCATAGATGTTATTAATAATATTAATGTATGCATCTTCAATACCGCAGGATTTCAGAGCCATTGCAACTGCTGATGGTTTCACCGAATCAAAGGCTTTTTCATAATCGATAAAAGCCATGCACAATGGAAGTTCATATTCCCTCGCTCTTTCAATTAGTTCTCTCAGTACGTGGATATGATCTATTGTGCTGTAGCCACTCCTGAATCCAGCTTGTTCTCTCGGTTGAGCCATGTCCAGTGTCACCTTCAAGCGGTGTGAAAGAACTTTAGTGAAGATTTTATAAAGATCCTCAATGTCACCCTTTTTATGTAGCAAGATCACTGTAGCGTTGTTCCAATCCTCAGGAATTTTCCCTTCATTGAGGCATCGAGTGAAAATTTGGGCGAGTACTGTTTCGATTTCTCCACTTGCTTCTTGTATGATGTCTATAGTAATTCCATCTTCTCCTGGAGCTTTTCCTCGCTTCATGTTCTTGATTGCATGTACAACTTCTGCTGGAAGGACTGGAAGAACTCTGGTACTGGTACCTTTCATGATGTCTGGAGTACATGTATCATCCCTTTCATATAATTTGGAGTAGAAATCTTTCACTCTTGTCAAAATTTCGCTTCTATTTCTTGTTACAAAACCATCTTCTTTTCTCAGTGCCATAATCTGTTTTTTTCCCTTACTGAGATGTCCCTTTGCTATCTTTAGGCTTTGGTTGTTTTCAATTGCTTTCCTTACTAGTTCACAGTTGAATTTCCTTACGTCTTCAGTGATACTTTTTCGTACTGTCTTGCATAGCTCTATATATTCCACTTTGGAAGTCACATCTTCTTTAGTTGTCCTCATCACCCTTCTTTTTTGCATCAACATTTTGGTTTTTCCTGATAATTTGTTCACATGCAATTTGTTCTTAGACCCAGCTAATTTTGTTGCTGTTTCCATAAGAGCTTTGGTTACTTTTCTGTTAACTTCAGAAATATCCACTTCTTCCGATGTTAGGCCTTCTAAAGCAGAGAATCTGTTCTTCAGTTCCAATTTGAAGGTATTATGGGTGTTTTTAAGGTTGGTTATGTCAATACATTTTGTTTGTCTTATGAGCTTGCTACGTTCGAGTTTAGTGTTGAGGTGCATCTTACATCTCACCAATCTATGGTCACTACCTGTGTTGAACTTGTTTAGCACACTGGAGTCTTCTATGACGAATTTTTTGTTACACATAATAAAATCAATTTCACTTGTCGTCCCATTTGGATGTCTCCATGTCCATTTCCTGTGTGGCTTTTTCTTGAAAAATTAGTTCAAGATGAAAAACCCTTCTGCCTATGCAAACTCTACGAGAGTATTTCCACGCTGGTTTCTGTTGCCGTGACCGAATTTACCTACTGAAGTTTCATTCTGTTGCCGTTGCCCTATTTTTGCATTGAAATCTCCCATAATTATCTTTAAGTGCTGCTTACCTTTATTATTTTGATGACGAATTTCCTCATAAAATTCTTCAATTTCTTCTTCAGCATGACTTGTGGTGGGTGCATAAGTTTGAATGATCTGAGCCTGGTATCTTCTCGAGAGTTGGATAACGAGTCGTGCAGCTCTGTCAGAGGAACTTTCAACTTCTACAATTTTATCCTTCAGTTTCTTGTTTATTATAAATCCAACACCACTAGTTCTGCCAGTATCTGTCCCACGATAGTAGAAGAGATGTCCACTTTTCAGTTCAATGAGATCTTCTCCTTTTCTCCTTACCTCACTTAGCCCGACGATGTCCCACTTGATCCTTTGTAGTTCCTCTTCCAATTCAAGAAGCCTTGATATATTACTTAATTTTAAAAAAATATGAACTAATAAAATATGATAAATTGGAATTTCCGATACTGTTTCAAATAAATTCCAGTTATGCAAATTAGAAATCCAATAAAACAAAAACTAGAAAAAAAAAACCTGAAAAAGCCCAATAAAACCCGAAAAAACCCAAGTGGGCTGGGTTTTTCCCAAAAAAGCCCGGGTTTTTTCAAACCTTATTTGTAATGAGGCAGAAAAAACCTTAGTCTTTGCTCTTACTTATGTGCTCAACCACATTTGCCTATCTCATACAGTGTATTCGTAATAAATGTGCAAAGTTGTAAAGAGACTTTGTGGACACTCCGTAAAACGATTGGGAAATTTAAAGGAAATTCAGAAGTGTCGCGTCTCTCTTATGTGGTTCGCAATAAATACGCCTTGGGGAATAAAAAGTAAAGCCAAATGTATTTTAAGATTCTTTAGATCCGGATTACCATATTTATTTTGCGTATACTCTCCAAGTAAAACAACAAGCAAAATCGAAGTACCTGACTTTTTATTTTATTAGTAAAATATGGTTTTGCAATAGGTTAAACGAAAGTAATTTGCTTACTTCCATTTTGAATCATCCTGCCTCTATCATTATTTTCTTTTCGATGTGCGTCATTAATTGTTAGGGTTCCAATTAATTAAATACGCTGTACTTTTTATTCATTCTTTGTTTGTAAAGCTAGCAACTGAGATCATATTCGGAGCACCCTTGAATTTTATCTTAAAGTATTACCTATATACAGGGTAAGCCAAAAGTTGCTGTGCGCGTGAGAAGACAATAAACGTACAACAACTATATGCGTACTTGCTACAATAAATGCTGGAAATAGCATCCTCCTGTGTGCAGACATGCATCCACGCGTCTGATTATGTTCTCAAAGACACGTGACAGGTCCAACGGAGAAATGTTGCTGATAACTGTGGTGATGGCTTCCTGTTATTCCGGCAGAGAACGGGTATTGTTCCTGTAAACCCCACAGATAATAATCTGGAGGCGTGAATCGGGTGAACGTAGCGGCCATATGTCTTTGGAGATGATCCTGTATTCGAAAACATCAGTCAACAACGCCATGGAGACACAAACTGTATGGAACGTAGCGGAATCCTGCTGGAAGTAGCCATTAACAATTTCCTCCTCGGTTAACCCTTTAACGACCATGACTCTAAAATCTAGTATCACTCTAAATACCATAACTCCCGAAACTGTCTGTTGTTTCACTTCTTTGTTGAGTACCAACAATGGTGGCTGACGGTGACTCCTGCTGATCCCTCATAAGTCGTGCAAATTTAAATAGGTAAGGGTAGGAAATCTGACTCCCTCAAGACAGGCGTTTCGGGCGGCTCTGGTCGTTTGTATGTATGGGCATTTTGGGCGTTAAAGGATTAAGTGCCCGATGAATGTGACTCCATTCACAATAGTACATGTACGATGAATTCTCATTTACAATATTGCATGTACGTGCGCGGTAGCTACACTTTATAGATTTCTTATTATTATTTCTTATCACAGTACGTCAGGTGCACAGAGACTTTTGGCTCACCCAGTAATACCAACATGCGCCGACTACGGAAATGCTCGGTTGCTTAAACATGCCCATGCAGAAATCAGGACATGCTCAGCATACCCTGATTTCTGCAGGAACAACCAAAATTATCTTTTGTGTAAATCCTCCAAATATGTGGGTCGCCTGGTGGCGCAGTGGTCTAAGCGATGGCTTCTGATCGTTCGTCCGAAAGGGGTCCGGGTTCGAATCCCGGTGAGGCATAGATGTTGTGTTTGTCTAACGGCACTGGCTCTCTCCCTTCCCTGGAACCGGTGACCCAAAATTAGGGACGGGCGACTGCTTATAGCCCATTGAGTTGCTACGGTGGTCGTTAAACCTCCAAAAAAAAAAAAAAAAAAAAACGTGGCGTCAGTGAATAAACAAAGACATCGCTCTTTCCACGTTTAAGCAACACATAGCAAACGAAAAATTGTTGTTCGGTCACCGCTGGGGATCGGAATCTCAGATCTCTCGATATCTAGCCGAGTGCGTTAACCTTACACCACGGTGGCCAACAATCCACGGCGTTATGTGTGTGTTTCTGTCAGCTTCTGACATCTTAAATCCGTAAGATGGGCTCAGCTGCTGAGACGTCTCCATCTGGTGGGCATTAACGGCACTGGCTATATATTCTTCATAGCAGTTTAATCCAAAGGGCGAGATCCAAAGTGAAAATCCTCCAAATACGTGGCGTCAATAAATATTCCATTATTCCACGTTTAAGCAACGCATAGCAACCGAAAAATTGTTATTCGGTCACATTATATATCGTAATAAGATGTTTCTATCAGTTAACATCAGTCATAGATTACTACAAATAATTGATATATCCAACATTTGAAATTGTGTATGTTGAATATATTATTTTAGTACAGTAGATTCTGGTTAATTGAGACACACTGGGATAAGAACACTTTGGCCCAATAAAGCGGCTGCCCCAATGATGCGAAACTGTATCCCAAAGAAATAATTTGAGATGTTCTTCAAGAATTGTTTCAAACAAACAGCTTCCTTGATTAACCGGTAGCTCAATTAACCGGAATCTGCTGTATAAAGAAATTCCTATCTCTTTCCACGTTTTTCTTTAATAAACACACAGCAACCGAAAAATTATCCGGGCACTGCTGGGATCGAATTCCAGATGTCTCGATAACTAGCCGAGTGCGTTCGTCTTACGCTACGGTGGCCAACAATCCACGGCGCTGTGTGTGTGTTTTCCTAAACGTGGAAAGAGCGATGACTTTGTCTATTTATATTGTCTCCACGTATTTGGAAGATTTTCACCAAAGAAATTTCATAACACATCAGTTATAATTTTATGCTGAATTTCATACAACAAATATTTTTTCAGATCTATTGAGAAATGAAATAGATATTAAGAAAAATATGAAGGAAAACAAGAAAATATGAAGGAAAACGGTGGTACAAAGGACTAAACGCTGGCTTCTGACCATTCGTCCGAGATGGATCTGGGTTCGAATCCAGTGAGGCATGAATGTTGTGTTCGTCTTACGGCACTGGCTCTGTCCCTTCCCTGGAATCAGTGGTCTCAAATTAGACCCCCCAAAAGAGAATATCTTTTGCCCGAAATATATTCAAATTTACCTAAAAAGTATGAGGATTGCAATGGAAAACGGTTGCCATATCAAAAATGTTCAAAAGTTTATTACCGGATAGAGATTAATAATTTCGCACTTATTCTTTTTCTTATTTTTTTTTTAAAGAAAATTAGTGTATAAACGCCATTTTTCTTCTCGAGTATACCCTGAGACTTGCAGAACTCCACGTCTATGTTACCATCCTACAGATTAAAATTTTATCACATAATTGTCTTTTTATCCTGCAGAATAATTACTTTTGTATGTAAACGTACACAATTTTGAAAATCCTATCATTTTGGAATATTTTTTTTTGTGATCTGCAAAGATTAATATCGAAGGAGCGTGGGAGGAGATGTCAAACAACGCGCATTTTTTTATTATTATTTGATTGGAGGTTTAACGACCACCGTGAGCTACTCAATGGGCTATAAGCAGTCGCCCGTCCCTAATTTAGGGCCACTAGTTCCTGGGAAGGGAAAGAGCTAGGGCCGTAAAACAAACACAACATCCATGCCTCACTGGATTCGAACCCGGACCCCTTCCGGACGAATGATCAGCAGTCATAGCTTAGACCACTGCGCCACCGGGGCGGCCATTTTTTGCTTTGTTTTTGTTTTCGTGTTAACTTCAAAAGTTCATGAACGAAGATTTTTTTTTTTTTTTTTTGCGTTTTCTCATTACTATTACTTTTCATGCAAAATTGTAAAATGTTTCAGCCTTTGAAATAAAATATCGCATTCTAATTTCAGCAAGAACAATATGGCGGCTTTCCCGTGAGCCAGAGTTACCAAGGTGAAGAAAACAGACCATATGCCATGACCAATGCAATGTCTGTTCCTCAGTATTCCAGTAACACGGCCACATCTTCTAGCAACATGCCAGTATACAGCTTTCCTAGTCATGTGAGTAATTGTTGTTTCAATGGAACATTGCCTCTTGTAAAGCAGGATGATTATGCGTAAATGGTGAGGCATAAGTCGCTTTACCAGGAAAAATATGTATTCTTAAGAAGTCTAAGATGTAACCAGCTAAATATTCGACTAATAGTCACCATTGTGACCTCCTCGCCGTGGCCTTTGCTCGAAGAAGTAAATTGCCGTGAAATGTGTACATGTGTTATCAGTTACAACGAAGACCTAAAACGTTATGGCCACCTGCCAAATATGATGTTGGCCCTCCGTGACATATATTCTATTTTAATTTTCTTTTTAAGTTTCTTTTTCTCTGTACATTTGAGTTTGTTCTCTTAGACATTTTCAAACCTTAACGACCGGCCCCGGTGACGCAGTGGTCTAAGCGATGACCTCTGATCATTAGTCTGAAAGGGGTCCGGGTTCGAATCCTGGTGAGGCATGGATGTTGTGTTTGTCTTACGGCCCTGGCTCTATCCCTTCCCTGGAACCAGTGACCCTAAAATAGGGACGGGCGACTGCTTATAGCCCATTGAGTTGCCCACGGTGGTCTTTAAACCTCCAATAAAAAAAACAAAAAAACTTAGTGATGTGTCTTTTCCCTCAAACGAGAATAATGTTGGCAACACCCTGAGGTCGGAACAAGTGTGTTGTACACTGAAGAGCAATCGAATTAGAGACAGCTGGCGTTATGCAAATGTGGCGCTGTGGGCGGCCCTGTAAACGGAAACGAAAAGACGTACGCAGCGATTCGACAATGTAAGGAGTGATGCGACGGGAATCAGTAGGAGTCGGACGCAGTATGGAGGATCTAAGCGCATACACTGCCGGACAATTGCTAAGGACGGATGACAATAGCAACGATAGCAACCATAAAATAGAAGGCAGGAAAATGTGGAAATTAGCATAAGTGCGGGATACAGTAAGACGTGTTGTGCGTATGCAAATTTTGGATTGCCAAACTTGTTCGTGACGTCATAGCGCTGATAAGAGATATAAAGGATTTGACGCGTATTGACCGGTGTTGTTCAAACGCATAGTTCAAAAGGAAAGAATCAATTGACGAACTTGCAATTTTCAGTATGTCTTCCCGACATCACCTAGGTGATTTTATGCCTGGCCGTATTACTGGCAAGATTAAAGAAGGGCGAAAAATAACAGATGTTGCCAGTAAGTTCGACGTCAGCCACAGTGTTGTTTCAAGGCTTTGGAAATCATTTCAAACAAATGGAGAGTGTAGCAAACGTCACGGGGGAGGTCGTGTTCGCAGTACGACACCTGCAGAAGATCGGTACATAGTGCTATCAACAAAAAGACACCGGCGAAGCACAGCTAGTGAGGTAGCAAATCAATGTATGGCTGCTACTGGCAAGCGGATCTCCCGAAAAACTGTCGCCAGACGTTTGCATGAAAGGAGGACTATACGCCCGCCGTCCTGTTGTGTGCATCCAATTGTCCAGACGTCACCGTACCGCCCGTTTCCAATGGTGCCATCAACATCGCAATTGGACTGAAAACGACTGGTCTGCTGTCCTCTTCTCAGATGAGATTAGATACAGTCTATCGTCTGATTGTCGACGATAACTGATCTGGCGTGATAGTGGTACTGCATATTGTCCAGCAAACATACAGGAAAGGGACCGATATCCGACATGTAGTGTCATGGTATGGGCTGGCATCATGATCAATGGCCGTACGTCCCTCTATATGCTTCCAACTGGGACTATGACTGGCCAACGATACATTAATGATGTTCTGCTACCTCAGGTTCGCATGTTCCGTGGTGCTGTCGATGATAGATTCATTTTCATGGACGACAACGCAACATGTCATCGAACAGTCGCTGTGCAGGAGTGTCTTGAGAGCGAGGATATTCAACGCCTCATATGGCCAGCACGTTCTCCAGATCTGAATCCCATTGAAAATGTGTGGGATGCTTTGGGGAGGAGTCTTGCTGGTCGCCAATGCCCTCCAATAAGCAGGGACACCCTCATCCGTGCACTGACAGAGGAATGGGATACATTACCCCAACAGCTGCTTGATAATGTTGTGCAAAGCATGACACGACGTGTGGAATCTTGCATCGCCCTCCATGGTGGCCATATCCCGTATTGACATCTTACGCCGGTACGCCTGTGGACGGTAATTGCATTTTTTTCATGTTTACGTATTCTGCACAAAATGGCCTGTTTGTCCCTTGAACCCGTTCCAAAGCCTTCTGGATTTCAGAGCACAATAAATTGTCTTTCTTGTAATGTCCTGGCATGCTGACATTATTTTATTTCACTTGGCATCCAACCACACTTACTTTTTTATGCGCTATATAGCCGTTTATGATCCGTCCTTAGCAATTGTCCAGCAGTGTATTATCGTGGGCAAATTGTCGGGACCCGGCGAATGGGTCAGTCCATCTCGGAAGTCGTGCAGGCACTGGGATTTTCATGAGCCACTGTATCACGGGTGCACCGTGAGTACATCGAATCCGGTAAAACCATCCTTGCAAGGGCTAACTGCCGTGGACAACAGCGTGTGGATGAGCGGAATCATTGTCGGCTAGCTCGCATTGTAACAGCGGATAGACGGGCCACAGTGCAAGATATCACTCGGCAATTTAACGCTGGTGCACAAAAACGTGTAAGCAGCCACACCATCCAGAACCATCTCCTCGCTATGGGGTACAGAAGCCATCGTCCCACGAGGGTACCGCTGATGACCGCACATCACAGGGTGCTAAGATTAGCATGGGCGCGAGAACTTCGCCACTGGACCCTAGACATGTGGAAAAATGTTGCCTGAACTGATGAGTCGAGATTCACGTTGGTACATGCGGATGGCAGGATACGAGTACGGCGCAAACCACATGAAGCGATGGATCCTTCTTGCCAGCAGGGTGCTCTTCAAGCTGGTGTGGGGGTGGCATTGTCGTCTGGGGACTGTTTACGTGGATTGAAATGGGACCCCTGGTACGTGTGATATCGTCCCTCACAGGTCAACATTACCGGATGACCATTGCGCTCGTTTGTGCGTCTTCAACATCCCGCTAGGGACCTCATCCTGCAACAAGACAATGCTCCGTGTCATCGCCCCCGAATTGTATCCGAATGGTTGGATGAACACTCCACCGACTTGACCTCGCTTCCTTAGCTAGCTAGGTCACCTGACCTCAGCACATCTGTGATGCCATCGAAAGAGATGACCCCCCCCCACCATTAAATCTTCGTGAACTGTGGGAGCTTGTTCAGAGGTCGTGGATCCGTATGGCTTCCCAACGCTTCCGGTGTCTTGTCGAGTCCATGCCGAGACGAAACACCGCCGTCATCAGGACGAAAGGTGGTGCTACAAGTTACTAGACATGTATCTCTAATTCAATTGCTCTTCAGTGTGTGCGTGGCCAGATACGAACGATAGGTAAAAAGTCAATGCAGTGGTTGTTTACGGGGTGTTACTGTGTTTGGATGTTAAATCACTGCTACTGTATCGAGTAAGCCAGTAAACCATATATGCGTGTGGAGTACAACCCATGCAAGCAAAATAAAAGTATTTGTAAGTACTACTTGACCTCTTTCTTGTAAGGTGTATGAGTACCTTCTAATATTGCATTGACGTAGCACGCATAACGTAATTACTGACGTAAGGACTAAGTCACAGCGGAAAGAAAATTACGTTATACCTCCACGTACCGTAAAACTAGTTCTTACTCGGCCAGACGTTGACGCTACAAGATTTCAATAAGTGTCTTGTTGTATCTGGTAACAACACATTACCAGGAGATCCATTAACTCTTGTAAGTTACGTGGTTGAGTCATCGCAGATCGGATTTGCTGTTTCAAAACAAACCACAGATGCTCGATTGACGCTTGGGGAATTTAGAAACCTGGAAGTCTTTCTCATGTTCAGCTAACAAAATCCGGGCAGTGTGGCCTGGCGCATTATGCTTTTGAAGAAGCCACCACTAGAGGGAAATACCGTTACCATGAAAGAATGTACCTGGTCTGCAATGAGGTTTAGGTAGGTAGTACACGTCATAGTTTTCTGCACATGATTGACTGGACCTAGGGATTCGCAGCAGAACATTTCCCAAAGCGTTACACTTCTTCCACTGGCTTGTTTTCGTCCCGCAGAGCATCCTGGTGTCAACATTTTCCCAGGTAAACGATGCACACGTACCCGACCGCCCACATAGTTCAGCAGGAAACGAGATTCATCGGACCAAACGACCTTCTTCCAATCATTTAAGACCCAGCTTCGATGCTCGTGTGTGTGTGCATTGTGAACCAAGGTTAGCATGGGATCTCGTAACGCGTGCGTCTACGTAGACCCATTTTCAGCAAAGCTCGATGTACTGTGTGTTGTGACACATTACTCTCGTCACCAGCATTCAAATTACCGGCGAGTTGCGTCACGGTATCCTTTCTGTTGTTTCGTACCATACGGGGTAGCATTCGCTCACCTCAAGCATCGATGAGTCGTGTTCGGCCCACACCTTACCTGCAGTTCGTGGTTTCCCTCTTCGGACCACTTTTTCGAAAGTACAAACCATGCCTGACCGTGAGCACCCCACAAGCCTTGTCGTCTTGGAAATTCTCTGGTCCATTCCATTACAGTTTGGCCTTTGCCAAACTCTCATAAATCCGCTGCCTTTCTCATCTGAAGAACAAGAATAACACTGATTAACAGAGCTCAGTACAGGAGTTTTTTATACCGTTTCCTGACCTTCATACCTGCTTTTGTTTTGATTTGCATAAAGACGCGCTGGTCATAATGTTTTGGCTCTTCGGTGTATGTAGTGCGCACTGCAGTGTGATGATGAAATCGAAAAGTGGAAACCGTAATATTATTGCTACTTGTTTACAAAGCTTGATTAGCAAATATCTCTGTAATACGTGCATAATATGCACATACATTATACACAGTCGTATCAGAATAATATGACCACTTACCTAATAATGGGAATAACCACCCTTGGCCCGGACGACAGCGGCGAGACGGCGTGGCATGGACGCAATGAGAGCCTGAAAGGTTGCCAGAGGCACACGTGCCCATTCAGACTGCAACAGAGCACGGAACTCCAGGAGATGACGTGGTTGTGGGTCGGCACGTCGAAACTATCGATTCAAATAGTCCCACAAGTGTTCTATGGGATTGAGGTCAGGCGATTTTGCTGGCCGAGGGAGAAAGGAGACCCCGCTTTCGTGTTTCTGGAACCAGTCACGCACCCCTTAACGACATGGCACGGCGCATTGTCCTATTGGTCGACACCATCACCACCAGGGTAAACGTCCAACATGAAAGGATGCATGTGGTCAGCGAAGATGTACAGGTAGACATTGGCACCCATCTAGTGATACCAGCGGTCCCAGGTCATACCAGGAAAACATCCGCCAGATATGCATACTGCCACTGCCGGCCTGTACTTGACTGACAAGCGTGTCCGTGTGTTGATTCTAGTGTATCTGACGCGGTATTCGCTACCGCCCGTCACTTCTGTGGAGTAGAAACCTCGATTCGTCGGAGAAAGCAACCTTTTTCCATTCTTCCACTGTCCAATGACGGTAGTCCCATGCGAACTGTAGTCGTCGTTGCCTATGGACCTGGGTTAATATGGGCGCTTTGACACAGCGTCGACTCCAGAGACCCATGCGTAACAGGGTTCGCTCTACTGTTGTCGGAGACACGTACCTGGGTACCTCAGCGTTCATTAGCGTGGTCAATTGTTGAGCGTAGATTGCCCTTTACCAGTCGATGGAGACGACGTTCTCCTCTGGGGTCGATGGCCTTTGGGGCTCCACGGTTATGACGTCAGGAGGCACTCGGTGTGCCAGCGGTCCATTTTTGGTTCATCCTTACTACAGCACTTCGCGAACAGCCCACGAAGTCTGCTGTTTCTGAGATGCTTCCACCCTTGGCGCGGTAGCCGATGATCATTCCTTTTTGAACGTCTGTCAAATCGCTACCTCTGTCCACTGTGCTCACGTTAGACACTACGGCTCATCTGTCCTGGTCGGCCGCTTATATCTCCCTGGGGTTGACCTTGTCACGTGCACCCTGTGACGCGCCTGGGCGGGTACATTGTGATTCCCGGGGTGGTCATATTACTCTGATACGACCGTGTAATGTATGGAGCGTGCAGCGAAAAGTGTGGTGGGGTGTAGTGTGGACAGGTTAACACTGCGTCACGTTGTATTTTCACGACCAGCTATAGGCTATGTAAAGAAGTTGTAGTTCTGAGATTTTGCAGCCTTAAGATATAGAAGAGGTTCAGTTGTGGCTTGTAGTGTAAAGTGGAGCTGCTAACTATGTTATATGCTGTTGATGATTATCTTTGATGCCTTATTGAACTGAAGTACCTGGATAATAAATAAAGACAGGGATTTTCGTTAGTTGAATGCGACTTTTTTCTGGCCGTTCGGTTTCCTAATTTACACCGATGAGCCATTGCCTAATGACACCCCCCCCCCAGCCCAAAGAAATGAGCGCGCTTGCATATCGAACGGTGGCGCAGGTGAACTTTACAGAGCAGTATATATACAACCCGAGGACCAGCTTTCGGTCAATAAAGTGTTCGGAGTCAGAATGGGAAAAGCTGCCGATTTATCGCAGTTTGATAAAGGACAAATTGTGATGGCAGGGTGGAAACTACGATCTCGGAAACGGCGCGGCTTGTGGATTGCTCACGTGCCGCTGTAGTGAGTACGTATCTAAAGTGGTGCACATATGGCCTAACGAAGAATCGCCGTTCAGCCGTGTGTCGTCCGCAGCTCACTGATGCTAGAGGGAAGCGCAGACTATCGCGCATTGTTCACCGCAACCGCAAAGCCACAGTGCGACAAATCACCCACAGCTACAACAGTGGTGATCAAGGCAATGCATCACCCACAGAGTTCATCGCAGCCTGCTGCGCATGGGCCTGTGTAGCCGAAAACCCAGATGGGTCCCCATGCTCACTGCACGTCATCGCCAACAACGCAAGAAATGGGCCCAAGATCATCCGGATTGCACCGTGGATGAATGGAAGAAAGTGGCCTGGTCTGACGAATCAAGATTCCTGGTGCATCACGTAGACGGCCGCGCGAGGATGCGCAGGTTACAAACGGAGGCTATGGCACCTGGATGCACTGTTGGGAGGAAACAGGTCGGCGACTGCGGCGTTATGCTGTGGGCTTTTAGGCCCCATGGCTTTCTTGGGACATTTAGGCCCCATTATCCCAATAGTACAATCCCTGATAGTTGTGAGGTATCTGAACATCGTTGCGGACCAAGTTCACCCATTCATGGCAACTGTATTCCCTGCTGGTGATGGCTATTACCAACAGGGCAATGCGCCATGCCATACTACTAGAATCGTCAAGGAGTGGTTCGAGGAACATGCAGGTTACGTTCTGTTAATGCCCTGGCCTTCAAATTCACCTGTCATGAACCCAATCGAGGATTTGAGGTTCGACTTGGAAAAGCGGGTTTGCGCTACCCCCCCGAATTGTACGGGAACTGGAAGACCTGCTGTTGACATTATGGTACCAGATTCCCCAGGATACCTATCGCCACCTCATCGAATCGATGCTTCGATGAGTGGCCGCTGTTTTGCGAGCTAAAGAGGTTCTGTGTGAATGTATTGACTTTGTATTGGATCTTAAATTAAAAAATGAGAAACGCGGAAGTCTTTCAAGGAATCTGACCCTGAAATTACAAACGTTGCATTTGTGTGATGTGGTATTCATCATAAAAATTATGAAAAAAAAAAAAAGACTTGGGGAAAAATTAAAAGGATGGGGGAAATGTGGAACAATTATTATGTACGACGTAATTGGTAAGGCCACGAGATCTTAGAAAACGTCGGAATTGAAAAATTAAGATTTTTTCATGATGATTTCATTAATTTGCAATATAAAATCATGCTCCATATACTAGGCCGTAGCTAGACGGAGGGCAGTTGCCCTCCCAAAGTGGTCATTCCAAGGACTTAAATCCATGCTCTGTGGGATGTATAAAATAGAAATTGTAACTAAAAAAGAAAGTTACATCCTTCAGTACTATCTTTTTAAGGACTTTGGTTAGTCTTACACAATATTCCATGCAGTTAACCAGGGTACAGAATAACTTACACCCTGAGGTGTGAACATCGCATATCCATGAATGGAATTTTCCAAAACAGTGAATGGAGACCTAGAAAACAATATGCTGATATGTCTAACCTCCATGATTTTTCAGAAGATGTTATCGGGATGAAGAGCTAATTAATCATCTTTGATCTGTCACAGAAAGTTCTCTGAGCATTTAACCTTGAACGGAATTTTTCCAAGCCCTAACCCTAAAGCTTCTTCCTATTGTTACGTTCACTATCCGATACTCTTTCGCTCTGCGCAGGTTTGTTTTTCCTTCTGCATTTCTGTAAAGTGTTATGCTTTCGGCGCTCCCATAACGTTTAAGCTTTACTTGGTATTTACAACCGGTGGTTCTTGGGTATTTACTTAGTTTTTACATTTTAAATAAAAAAATTTCAGGAACCTGAAATGCGGTTTTTGAACTATCACAATAATTCCCTATAACCTCGGTGTGTGAGAAAGTAAAATCCACGTATTATTTGAATGAAACTCGAAGGGGCGTACTTTCAAGTCTCGCCCTCCCAGGTAAGAAAAGCTTGCTACTGTCCTGTCCACATATACACTATATTAACAAAAGTCACCGGACACCTAGAAGAGAAACACAACATAGCATTTATTGACATACATTAGTACGGTGTCGGTCCACCTTTGGCCTTAATGCATGCACTGACCCTTTGAGACATGCTCTCGCCAAGGTTTTGGAACACAGCGAATAGGTATGCGCTTCCATTCAGTACATAATGCTGCCGCTAACTGTTGCTTAGTAGTAGGCCTTGGTTCCAAACTTCTTATGCGGCGCTCCAATTCATCCCATTGGTGCTCTATGAGATTAAGATCAGGGCTCTGTGCTTGCCAGTCCGCACACGATATGGAATTATCTTCAAACCACGCCGTAACAGCCTTGGCTTTGCTCGGTGCATTATCCTGCTGAAACCAAGTCTCGATTCCATAGTATTGCCACAGAGTTGGTAGGGCATAATTGTCCAGAATATCGAAGTAGACGTGCTCGTTAACAGGTTTGTCCACGATAACCAATGGGTCTGGACCATACCACGAAAAACACCCCCACACGAGTACACTTCCAGCTCCAAACGTGACCGTAGGAACAGTACACTGTGGTAAATAGCGTTCTTCCGGCTGCTGCCATACCCACACACGGCCATCAGACTGATGGATCGTGTATCTGCATTCATCAGTTCATAGGACCCGTTTCCATTGATCTACGGTGACGATAAATGTTTTTTACACCATGCTAAAGGACGAATAGCATTCCGAGTGGAGATGAAAGGCTTATGAGCAGCCGCACGACCACGGTAACCCATTGAATGAAGTTCTCTGCGAATGGTATGGGTATATACCGAGGTTCCAGCATTTTTACTCACCTGTACACTGAGGTCTTGTGCAATACTCCGTCGATTAGCTGTAACGACTCCCCTGAGGCTTCGACGTCCTCTATTACTGATTTTCTTTGGTCTGCCGGCACGTTTTGCTGCTTCAGGCTCGCCATGTATCTTCCGCTTATTCAGTACATCTAAAACAGTTGACTTGGGTATGTTTAAACGCCTCTCGGTTTCTCGTATGGGCAACCCACTAATATAACACCCAACAATCTTTTCTTTCTCAAAGTCAGTTCTCTCCCGCCGAGGCATTTTCACTCAACCTCACAGTGCGATATTATCGCCGTAAGCTGCAGGCTTGGTTTTGTGCCGTTTGCAGACGTATCGCGCATCTTAACAACGCAGCGGATTCGTTCATTTGCTTTTGAAGGGGTGTCCTGTGACTTTTGTCAATATAGTGTATTTTAGCAAAATATCCGAAACTGCATTTTTCTAACAAAAACAATATAAGGAGAAAAATGGCCATTTTGGTTTATAGGAACCAAACCCTACTTTTTTTGCATGAGTCAGTATTGGGGAAATCAATAATTAAGATTCTTTCCAAACACGTAAACCTCTCGAAAATGGGAGGATTGCTGTATTAATTACACAAATACAGAAAGAATATTTTATCTTAAGTTTTAACTTAA
Organism: Macrothele yani; assembly: GCA_039090855.1. Taxonomy (NCBI): domain Eukaryota; kingdom Metazoa; phylum Arthropoda; class Arachnida; order Araneae; family Macrothelidae; genus Macrothele; species Macrothele yani. Next base: position 127,886,321 of record CM076996.1, read on the forward strand.
TGTGTTTCTCTATTTTGTAATGTAGGGAAATAGTCATCGGCATTCCAGCATGATGATGAATCTCCCAGAATCTCATCATCCTCACCAGAGCAGCGGTCACATGCATATCAATGGAAGTATTGCTAATCCTCATTCGCAATCTCATCATCCTCGGGATCATCGAAGCGGTGCGAGTTACGAAAGTCATCCAGTTGACCTGTCGAGCTCCCGACCTAATGGGCATTTCGATCACATGAACATGGCAAGCCAACATGGCAACTCTTCCCATTACAGGCCTCATAATCCACCTTCTTACGAAAACGGAATCTCACCCAGTATGTCAGGATGCGGTAAGAACATTTTATACTTCTTTTGAAGGTTTTTTGTTCTTTTATGTACTAAACTAACTAACAAATATTTAAAAACCGAATGATCATTTGTTTTTGTATTGCATTTTATGACGTATATTCTAATACAGACAATTGACGGGGATTAGGAACAGCAAACAGAAGTCATCGCTCTTTCCACGTTTATAAGTGAGTCACAGAAAAATTCTCATTGGCCGCCACTGGGAATCGAACCTAGGGTCTTCCAGTTACGCGCCGGGCATGCTACTACTGCACCACAGCGCCCTGGAATTCCTCCAGACTCCCCAGCATTGTGCAGGGCTCCAAGAAGGACCCTGCCAAGTGGCTTGCCAGTTAGTCGTATGAGAGTCTGGAGGAATTCGAGGCCGCTGATTAATTAATCTGAAATTTGAGGTTTGGTCGTTCTGGGTAGTGTAGTGGTTAGCATACCCGAGCGCTATCTGGGAGAAGCGGGTTCGAGTTCCGTTCCAGGACGAATAAAATTTCAAGTATTCGGATATTATCTGACTTACCATCCTTGTCACATTTACACCAAAAATCGGATTGTCATCTTCAAATTTCTATGGGAATTCCTGGGACAGTAAGGTCCATTCATGATATAAGGCAGATATCGGCTCCCAATGACTGAAGAGCCGTGTTCCAGTTGTGATGTATAATGTTCACATCAGGGGATCTGTCTAGGAACTCCATTCACTGAGCCATGTATGGTCTGCCTTCCCAGGTGGTGTTCCTCGAGCCGAGCTCGTCCACTCAAAGAAACTCAATACCCACTGTTCCTTGAAAAAGTGAGAACTGAAGAGTCATCTCGATAACATATAATTGTTAAAGCACCTGTAGAGAGCGTATGGATATTTTTGCTGCCATAAATAATTGTGCTCCCCCCACACCGGCAAACAACGTTTTCAATAAACCGTCAGCTTTGGCGTTGTTATGGTACAAAATCTGGTTATACAGATAAAGGATCTGCCTAGAGACCGAATCATGGTTCATCTGTAAAAAGAATAATGACCCATTGATACCAGGGGAGATGCTACGTCATATGAGCATGTCTTTGTGAGGGAAGAACACTCACAGAACTCGTCGTGAGCCATGAAGACAATTCTCACGAAGCATCTTCGGCACGATATGCTTAAATAGAACCACGATATGCTTAAGTAGAACCACGATATGCTTAAATAGAACCCTTCTTGTGTCTGCAAAAACTTTCTGTGTGTGTGTGTGTGTGTTAAACGATTAAACGAGACATACGGAGTTCTAGGCCGTGTTGAACTACAGACGGACTTAGATTTGTCTTCGTATTCTTCGGGTTGAGTAGCACGGCACTGGTTTCTTTGTCTGCTGAAGAGACTTTTAATACACCTTTAACGATCAGCCAACTTATGCATGACTGTGGCCAGTCTAATTTCTCTCTTGCTTCTCATCTGAAACTGTAGTCTTAACGGTTTTTTCTGACAGTGTCCATCTCAGATTTTGTTTCTCATGTTTAAGATCCGACCCAACAAGCATTCCGCAGAAACCCTTCTTTTTACCTACTTTCTTGATTCACATGCTATATACACTCAGGCACAAATCTTCGTGCATCTTACACGACGTGTTTGGTGCAACATAATGTCAGCTTGATTTACGCTCAGTGATACATTTCTCTAGATTTTTTTTTTTTTTTTTTTTTTAAGAAATCGACTTCCCAAAGGTAATCACAACGTTTACCTTACGAACAGTGTATGTTTACTGACATCCTATATGGCACTGTCTCTGTCAGTAAGATCGAAGTATTGACCTGCTGAGTTAATACTGTCCACTTATTGACATTCTATACCACTCTGCCTTTTAAAGAAGACAAAAGTATTTACTCAATAACCAGTTCTGTGTATTTTTAAAATTGTACATAAAACTGACTTTAAAAAAATATTACAATGTTTGCGTGATGAGACGGTATTGTATTTTTATTGGCACTGCTACTTTAAATTGACTGAGAGATGTTACAATAAATTTATGTACCACACCAGACAGTATTTTAGATTTATTATCAATTTACATGCAACTAACGTTTAAAGTAAGATTAGAATATTTGTCTAATGCGCTAGCATTATACATGCATCAATTTTTATGTAAAATTTACTATTTCAAAAATGTTTTTCTTTATATACTGAGAAAATGTATGAATCAACTAAAAATCCTGATATGTCGTTCTAAAAGATCAATCATGCAGAAATTCTTTATCTGTATTTGGACTCTTTGTTATTTCATAAAACCCAAATTTTAATAGTTTTCCGAATTTCTGCGTTTGTTTTTTACTGAATTCAGGGTGTTTCACAATCTATCGTATTAAACTGAAAAAAAAAAAACCTAACTTTTTGCTCGTTGTGAAGTGTATTTTCAACAGTTTGCAAGTTTTCCAGTCTTTATCTCATTTAACTGAAAATTTTAAAATGAATTGGCCCATATCGGCCCACTTTATTGTATTCTTTTGTTACGCTGTTCATGCTGCTGCTATTCTCTTAAGAACTGACTATAAAATGCCTTTTATTTAAAAGTTTAATTTCAAATATTTCAGGAAACACAAGGTATTTTATGTTAGAAAATAAAATAAATTTGAACATAACATAATTAATCCGGTAGCCAGAGTCGTTAAGCTGGAATCTGAATCCTGCTAACGGAGGTTGGAACATCGTAATGATCAGCACATACTCAAAGAATTAGGGTCGTGTTAGGTAAGAATCTATGGAAGAAAAATATTTGAGGGTTGTACGGTATTTCAGAAAGCTTTTCATTTTAAAGAATATAAAGCAAAATAAAGCTTTATGCATGATTTTCTCTTTCGCCCCTGTCAGCTATAAATCTTTTATATAATGATGGTCCATAAAGAACTTTCTTCAATAAACTGGATATTCCATGGAAGTTAATAAAAATTAACTATCGACTGTTCTGCTTTCAGGAAATAAATTTGCATGCTTAAGTGAAATAATGTTCAAAGTGGCTTCATAAACTCTTCTGCTGTGCGCGTTCGATTCCTCAGAACAAAAAACCGCATAAACTATGGTCTCATGCATTCACTGATTGGACACATTTTGTTAATCAAGCGGGAAATTTGTTATGCTTCGGGGAACATTCAGTGTTGTAAACTCTGGGAAAATCACCGCTGTGAGATTTCAGCCTCTGCAATGCAAATTACTGTGAGAACGAACTCTTCTTCCAAATGCTGACAACGGTAATTGTGGCCATCTTGGTTGCCTAATGGTCAGAGGTACTGGTTTCTGCTAGGTGGGCCAGGGTACGAACTCCTGATAAGGCATGATGGTGCTCCCGACCCATGGGGCTGCCCCCCCAAGGAAACTGTAATTATGATAGTGTTACAGTGGACACCCCCCCATCCTAAAACCTGAAGAAAACTCTAAAATTTGTCCGCCATGTCGCGTATGGTATGAGGTAGCTAGGAATCACAGTTCGGCAGGCTCACATGTTCTTTTACAGTTCAGTTTTTTTATTTATTTCTCATTTACGTTGTTTTTTCTTTCGGATGTTCTCTAAATTAATTAACAAAATTGCGGGATAATTGGGAAGTCGCGCCAATGCTCTTGAAGGCAAGAAACGCAATATTTTTGCCATTTTGAATTATTTCTACCTGTGGGAAAAGGTAGCACTCAATGGTTGCTCTGGAAATTGATAAGAGCAAAGCGATAGGCCCAGAAGAGGACTTCTAGATTTCTTGAGGAGGGGCCGATGTTACGACCCACCCCCGCCATTAATTTAGTAATTAATGGGCGTGGTTGATGTGTGAAATTAATTAAGTATTAATTGTTCGAGGCTTGATTGGAGTTTAAAAGTGTAAACAGCAGATAAAGTTTTATCTGGGGGTTTGGAAAGAAAAGAGGCGAAGAATTCTCTCTCTGGCTGGGTGGTCTCAGAATAGCTCTGTTAGGTCATAAATATCAGGGCGCAGCTGACGGGCAGCCTATGCAACACGGAAAGGGAAAGAGGAATACGTATCGAATGAGCCACTTGAGTAGGAATGAATGAAGATAGGGGACGAAAGGTTTAGCGAATAATCGTAAATTCGTCGATTGTTTGGGGCATTTTCGAGAACAATTGCTCTCTGTGTGGTCCGTGCAGAAAAATAAGAGTTCGCACTTGGCATGAAAATAAGGAAGAAAGTTTAGTTGTCTGTGCGCTCTCCGATGTGAAAGGCTGGATGCCTTGGATCTGCAAAAAATGAATTGGGAAAAATGAAGCAGCAAACCTCCCCGCATTTGGTAAGAAATGGAGACAACTCGAGGCAGCTGGAGATGCCAGTTTGCCATAAAGACAGCAGAATGCCTAAATCCGCAGGATAAAGCAGAAATTTCTAGGCTGGAGCGTAATGGAACTCAGCGACTGTTTGGCCTAATGAAAGCCAAGTTACAGGGGAATTAAGAAGTCTGCGAGTGGACAGTGGTCATTCCAATGAGAAGCGAAGCCAAGCAAAAGTCGGGTTCGGATGCCAACCACTGCAGTGTGGAATCGTCACCCCCATTCATCCCCTACTGTGGAGGAAGTGAAGAGATGCGCTTGTCTTACGGGGTGAAGCGAGGTCCCATGTGTGCGTGTGTGTGGTCGCGTAAGCAGCGAAGCCACTACGTGTAAGTGCGACGGGATAAAAACATGTCGAAAGAAAAATATGAGCGTAAGAGCGGTGGCTTCGATACCTAACAAATATACAGGTGAAATGTTGAGTTGCCGATATACGCTTAAGGTAAAAGCACGTCTGATTTCGCTCGGCCGAGAAAATTAATCTTGGAAACCGCAACATCAGATGTGAGAGGGCCTATTTTGCTTAACGCCCACCTTCAAATCGTCACGAGAATAGATCAGTGTGCACTCTAATCATTGCAACAAAGTGCGGCGTGATATTACCATTTTTAATTGTGTGCTTCATTTACATCAAGCGTCAAAGTGAAGTGTTGAATCATCGGTGCTGCCACATGGTGCAAGTGTCTGTGTGTGTGTGTTTTTTTGTCGTGTGATATTATGTGATGCACAACGGATTTGCACAGCAAAGTCACGAAACTGTAAGTAGATGAATATTTCCTTTTTCTTTCTTCGCACATCTGCGAACTTGTGCCATCCCGACACCCAAAGCTGCATGGACATAGATGCAGTAATGCTGAGTGACTGAACCTCAGAGGAAATACCTGCACATACAGATTTCAATTTCTTACAGGGCCCATTTCCTGATTACTTTTTTTACATGAATAAGGGAGAAGGTGTGGCCACAAATTCCGCTGGGCGGGACAGTTTCTTTTAACTTTGGTTCAGGACCAACGTCAGCGGGGCAGGGTTCTGCATGTGCATGCTTATTAGATTTAGTTAATTAACTTTGGCAGTATTTCGCACCTATAATCTTATACCGCAAATTAACGTGCTTGTGTATTTTGTGTCGCGAGTATTTTTAATGTGATCGTTTGCATATATTTTTTTTTTATTCTCTAAGCAATTGTATATGAATATCACCTGCAGCTCTATTTAGTGTGTAAACGAGTAGTATCTCTTGTTCAGATAGTCCGGTGGAGACTCAGTCGGCTGCGTTATCCGACAGTAAAGTGTGACACCGTATGCTGCCCACATATGAGGGGCAATTGTCTATGCGCCTAGAGAGCGCCGGATCTGTTTAAATCTCGCAGAACGTTATTAAATGTTGTGTTGTGTATTTGAGAATCATGTGTTATTTGCGAAAGTGAGTGTTGTACTGACTGGTTGGGGATTGAATGTACCGGAGTAAGATCCGGACCACTACACTCAGTCACGAATTGGTGATTGCGGGTGAACCTCATCACAACTCTGATCCCAAAGTATCATTTTTTTTAGATTATTTTATTTTTTATTTGTTGTTGTTATTTTGTTCACAAGGTGGATTCACCCAAGCCTTATGCTTCGGGTCATTCTTCAACTTTTCATTTTTTATGTTCTGGTGTGAATCTTTGAGTGCAGCAGTGCACCTGAGATTCTCACCTGGTGCCGTGGCCAACTAAATTGTACTTCAGGTCTCAAGCACCGTTACCGGCAGACTAGGCAGGAACACTGCTAGTGCCGTGTAACATTAATGATGCCGTTGTCCCAGGATCGATACCTATATTTTGCAGCTAGCGGAACAACACTCATGTTCGTAAAATAAGTGCGAATTGACTGCCATTACTATTTTTATTTAGTTTTGTTCGGTGCGAATTTTGTATGATTTAGCATTAAGTAAGCCTTAAGCTGTTTTGTAAGAACTGCCATAATTTTAGTGGGTAAGAAAAACAAAATGGCTAACACGAAGACAGTGGAACGCAAGAATTTGGCATCGAGCGTAGATAAAAGCGGGTGTAGGAGCATCGAACGTGAGAGATCTGTGGAACTCGTGGATTCTCGAAGCTATGCCTCATATTTAAATTTTCTTTCAGCCTATCTCGACGGGTAGCAATGAACGTGTGATGAAATCCTTAAACTTTCCTTCCGCTCTCCGGGCACTTAAGTTCGGAATTAGGTGCCTTGCGACGGTGGGAAAGGGTTGAGTGTTTACAGTTAAAAAAAAAATAGAGTGATTGGATGAATAAACTTCATCCAGTCATCCCCTTTTTTTTCTTTCATGGGGGGATGGAATGTTACAGTGGACACCCCCCCATCCTAAAACCTGAAGAAAACTCTAAAATTTGTCCGCCATGTCGCGTATGGTATGAGGTAGCTAGGAATCACAGTTCGGCAGGCTCACATGTTCTTTTACAGTTCAGTTTTTTTATTTATTTCTCATTTACGTTGTTTTTTCTTTCGGATGTTCTCTAAATTAATTAACAAAATTGCGGGATAATTGGGAAGTCGCGCCAATGCTCTTGAAGGCAAGAAACGCAATATTTTTGCCATTTTGAATTATTTCTACCTGTGGGAAAAGGTAGCACTCAATGGTTGCTCTGGAAATTGATAAGAGCAAAGCGATAGGCCCAGAAGAGGACTTCTAGATTTCTTGAGGAGGGGCCGATGTTACGACCCACCCCCGCCATTAATTTAGTAATTAATGGGCGTGGTTGATGTGTGAAATTAATTAAGTATTAATTGTTCGAGGCTTGATTGGAGTTTAAAAGTGTAAACAGCAGATAAAGTTTTATCTGGGGGTTTGGAAAGAAAAGAGGCGAAGAATTCTCTCTCTGGCTGGGTGGTCTCAGAATAGCTCTGTTAGGTCATAAATATCAGGGCGCAGCTGACGGGCAGCCTATGCAACACGGAAAGGGAAAGAGGAATACGTATCGAATGAGCCACTTGAGTAGGAATGAATGAAGATAGGGGACGAAAGGTTTAGCGAATAATCGTAAATTCGTCGATTGTTTGGGGCATTTTCGAGAACAATTGCTCTCTGTGTGGTCCGTGCAGAAAAATAAGAGTTCGCACTTGGCATGAAAATAAGGAAGAAAGTTTAGTTGTCTGTGCGCTCTCCGATGTGAAAGGCTGGATGCCTTGGATCTGCAAAAAATGAATTGGGAAAAATGAAGCAGCAAACCTCCCCGCATTTGGTAAGAAATGGAGACAACTCGAGGCAGCTGGAGATGCCAGTTTGCCATAAAGACAGCAGAATGCCTAAATCCGCAGGATAAAGCAGAAATTTCTAGGCTGGAGCGTAATGGAACTCAGCGACTGTTTGGCCTAATGAAAGCCAAGTTACAGGGGAATTAAGAAGTCTGCGAGTGGACAGTGGTCATTCCAATGAGAAGCGAAGCCAAGCAAAAGTCGGGTTCGGATGCCAACCACTGCAGTGTGGAATCGTCACCCCCATTCATCCCCTACTGTGGAGGAAGTGAAGAGATGCGCTTGTCTTACGGGGTGAAGCGAGGTCCCATGTGTGCGTGTGTGTGGTCGCGTAAGCAGCGAAGCCACTACGTGTAAGTGCGACGGGATAAAAACATGTCGAAAGAAAAATATGAGCGTAAGAGCGGTGGCTTCGATACCTAACAAATATACAGGTGAAATGTTGAGTTGCCGATATACGCTTAAGGTAAAAGCACGTCTGATTTCGCTCGGCCGAGAAAATTAATCTTGGAAACCGCAACATCAGATGTGAGAGGGCCTATTTTGCTTAACGCCCACCTTCAAATCGTCACGAGAATAGATCAGTGTGCACTCTAATCATTGCAACAAAGTGCGGCGTGATATTACCATTTTTAATTGTGTGCTTCATTTACATCAAGCGTCAAAGTGAAGTGTTGAATCATCGGTGCTGCCACATGGTGCAAGTGTCTGTGTGTGTGTGTTTTTTTGTCGTGTGATATTATGTGATGCACAACGGATTTGCACAGCAAAGTCACGAAACTGTAAGTAGATGAATATTTCCTTTTTCTTTCTTCGCACATCTGCGAACTTGTGCCATCCCGACACCCAAAGCTGCATGGACATAGATGCAGTAATGCTGAGTGACTGAACCTCAGAGGAAATACCTGCACATACAGATTTCAATTTCTTACAGGGCCCATTTCCTGATTACTTTTTTTACATGAATAAGGGAGAAGGTGTGGCCACAAATTCCGCTGGGCGGGACAGTTTCTTTTAACTTTGGTTCAGGACCAACGTCAGCGGGGCAGGGTTCTGCATGTGCATGCTTATTAGATTTAGTTAATTAACTTTGGCAGTATTTCGCACCTATAATCTTATACCGCAAATTAACGTGCTTGTGTATTTTGTGTCGCGAGTATTTTTAATGTGATCGTTTGCATATATTTTTTTTATTCTCTAAGCAATTGTATATGAATATCACCTGCAGCTCTATTTAGTGTGTAAACGAGTAGTATCTCTTGTTCAGATAGTCCGGTGGAGACTCAGTCGGCTGCGTTATCCGACAGTAAAGTGTGACACCGTATGCTGCCCACATATGAGGGGCAATTGTCTATGCGCCTAGAGAGCGCCGGATCTGTTTAAATCTCGCAGAACGTTATTAAATGTTGTGTTGTGTATTTGAGAATCATGTGTTATTTGCGAAAGTGAGTGTTGTACTGACTGGTTGGGGATTGAATGTACCGGAGTAAGATCCGGACCACTACACTCAGTCACGAATTGGTGATTGCGGGTGAACCTCATCACAACTCTGATCCCAAAGTATCATTTTTTTTAGATTATTTTATTTTTTATTTGTTGTTGTTATTTTGTTCACAAGGTGGATTCACCCAAGCCTTATGCTTCGGGTCATTCTTCAACTTTTCATTTTTTATGTTCTGGTGTGAATCTTTGAGTGCAGCAGTGCACCTGAGATTCTCACCTGGTGCCGTGGCCAACTAAATTGTACTTCAGGTCTCAAGCACCGTTACCGGCAGACTAGGCAGGAACACTGCTAGTGCCGTGTAACATTAATGATGCCGTTGTCCCAGGATCGATACCTATATTTTGCAGCTAGCGGAACAACACTCATGTTCGTAAAATAAGTGCGAATTGACTGCCATTACTATTTTTATTTAGTTTTGTTCGGTGCGAATTTTGTATGATTTAGCATTAAGTAAGCCTTAAGCTGTTTTGTAAGAACTGCCATAATTTTAGTGGGTAAGAAAAACAAAATGGCTAACACGAAGACAGTGGAACGCAAGAATTTGGCATCGAGCGTAGATAAAAGCGGGTGTAGGAGCATCGAACGTGAGAGATCTGTGGAACTCGTGGATTCTCGAAGCTATGCCTCATATTTAAATTTTCTTTCAGCCTATCTCGACGGGTAGCAATGAACGTGTGATGAAATCCTTAAACTTTCCTTCCGCTCTCCGGGCACTTAAGTTCGGAATTAGGTGCCTTGCGACGGTGGGAAAGGGTTGAGTGTTTACAGTTAAAAAAAAATAGAGTGATTGGATGAATAAACTTCATCCAGTCATCCCCTTTTTTTTCTTTCATGGGGGGATGGAATGTTACAGTGGACACCCCCATCCTAAAACCTGAAGAAAACTCTAAAATTTGTCCGCCATGTCGCGTATGGTATGAGGTAGCTAGGAATCACAGTTCGGCAGGCTCACATGTTCTTTTACAGTTCAGTTTTTTTTATTTATTTCTCATTTACGTTGTTTTTTCTTTCGGATGTTCTCTAAATTAATTAACAAAATTGCGGGATAATTGGGAAGTCGCGCCAATGCTCTTGAAGGCAAGAAACGCAATATTTTTGCCATTTTGAATTATTTCTACCTGTGGGAAAAGGTAGCACTCAATGGTTGCTCTGGAAATTGATAAGAGCAAAGCGATAGGCCCAGAAGAGGACTTCTAGATTTCTTGAGGAGGGGCCGATGTTACGACCCACCCCCGCCATTAATTTAGTAATTAATGGGCGTGGTTGATGTGTGAAATTAATTAAGTATTAATTGTTCGAGGCTTGATTGGAGTTTAAAAGTGTAAACAGCAGATAAAGTTTTATCTGGGGGTTTGGAAAGAAAAGAGGCGAAGAATTCTCTCTCTGGCTGGGTGGTCTCAGAATAGCTCTGTTAGGTCATAAATATCAGGGCGCAGCTGACGGGCAGCCTATGCAACACGGAAAGGGAAAGAGGAATACGTATCGAATGAGCCACTTGAGTAGGAATGAATGAAGATAGGGGACGAAAGGTTTAGCGAATAATCGTAAATTCGTCGATTGTTTGGGGCATTTTCGAGAACAATTGCTCTCTGTGTGGTCCGTGCAGAAAAATAAGAGTTCGCACTTGGCATGAAAATAAGGAAGAAAGTTTAGTTGTCTGTGCGCTCTCCGATGTGAAAGGCTGGATGCCTTGGATCTGCAAAAAATGAATTGGGAAAAATGAAGCAGCAAACCTCCCCGCATTTGGTAAGAAATGGAGACAACTCGAGGCAGCTGGAGATGCCAGTTTGCCATAAAGACAGCAGAATGCCTAAATCCGCAGGATAAAGCAGAAATTTCTAGGCTGGAGCGTAATGGAACTCAGCGACTGTTTGGCCTAATGAAAGCCAAGTTACAGGGGAATTAAGAAGTCTGCGAGTGGACAGTGGTCATTCCAATGAGAAGCGAAGCCAAGCAAAAGTCGGGTTCGGATGCCAACCACTGCAGTGTGGAATCGTCACCCCCATTCATCCCCTACTGTGGAGGAAGTGAAGAGATGCGCTTGTCTTACGGGGTGAAGCGAGGTCCCATGTGTGCGTGTGTGTGGTCGCGTAAGCAGCGAAGCCACTACGTGTAAGTGCGACGGGATAAAAACATGTCGAAAGAAAAATATGAGCGTAAGAGCGGTGGCTTCGATACCTAACAAATATACAGGTGAAATGTTGAGTTGCCGATATACGCTTAAGGTAAAAGCACGTCTGATTTCGCTCGGCCGAGAAAATTAATCTTGGAAACCGCAACATCAGATGTGAGAGGGCCTATTTTGCTTAACGCCCACCTTCAAATCGTCACGAGAATAGATCAGTGTGCACTCTAATCATTGCAACAAAGTGCGGCGTGATATTACCATTTTTAATTGTGTGCTTCATTTACATCAAGCGTCAAAGTGAAGTGTTGAATCATCGGTGCTGCCACATGGTGCAAGTGTCTGTGTGTGTGTGTTTTTTTGTCGTGTGATATTATGTGATGCACAACGGATTTGCACAGCAAAGTCACGAAACTGTAAGTAGATGAATATTTCCTTTTTCTTTCTTCGCACATCTGCGAACTTGTGCCATCCCGACACCCAAAGCTGCATGGACATAGATGCAGTAATGCTGAGTGACTGAACCTCAGAGGAAATACCTGCACATACAGATTTCAATTTCTTACAGGGCCCATTTCCTGATTACTTTTTTTACATGAATAAGGGAGAAGGTGTGGCCACAAATTCCGCTGGGCGGGACAGTTTCTTTTAACTTTGGTTCAGGACCAACGTCAGCGGGGCAGGGTTCTGCATGTGCATGCTTATTAGATTTAGTTAATTAACTTTGGCAGTATTTCGCACCTATAATCTTATACCGCAAATTAACGTGCTTGTGTATTTTGTGTCGCGAGTATTTTTAATGTGATCGTTTGCATATATTTTTTTTATTCTCTAAGCAATTGTATATGAATATCACCTGCAGCTCTATTTAGTGTGTAAACGAGTAGTATCTCTTGTTCAGATAGTCCGGTGGAGACTCAGTCGGCTGCGTTATCCGACAGTAAAGTGTGACACCGTATGCTGCCCACATATGAGGGGCAATTGTCTATGCGCCTAGAGAGCGCCGGATCTGTTTAAATCTCGCAGAACGTTATTAAATGTTGTGTTGTGTATTTGAGAATCATGTGTTATTTGCGAAAGTGAGTGTTGTACTGACTGGTTGGGGATTGAATGTACCGGAGTAAGATCCGGACCACTACACTCAGTCACGAATTGGTGATTGCGGGTGAACCTCATCACAACTCTGATCCCAAAGTATCATTTTTTTTAGATTATTTTATTTTTTATTTGTTGTTGTTATTTTGTTCACAAGGTGGATTCACCCAAGCCTTATGCTTCGGGTCATTCTTCAACTTTTCATTTTTTATGTTCTGGTGTGAATCTTTGAGTGCAGCAGTGCACCTGAGATTCTCACCTGGTGCCGTGGCCAACTAAATTGTACTTCAGGTCTCAAGCACCGTTACCGGCAGACTAGGCAGGAACACTGCTAGTGCCGTGTAACAATAGCATTAAAATTGTGGGCATTTTACCCTCTTTGTTAGTGTCTGATATCGGCACGTATTCCTGAGAAGTATATCAAAAATTTTAACTTCAAAAATAATTAAAACTATATCTCGTTGTTCTACAAATCCATATCTACAAACCAATCCTGCAAATCCGTTCCTTACATTCACCCTTTTTTTTAACAGGCACCATTCAACCAAGGCCGTCTAGAAAATACAAGGCCATGATATTAGAGAGATGAGTTCCCTCTTTCAATGATGTCAAGCACAAACCAGGCTTCCGATTGGTTTCCAACGTTATCGCGTGTGACGTCAAACACGACAGCAACGTATCAGGCCGTGTAATATGAGAGTGACGTCCCAAACGGAGGGAACTCATCTCTCTGATGCCATGGACTTGTACTTTCTAAAAGGCCTTGGTTCTATTCAGATGTTGTATGACGATTGACGCACCCACGGAGGGGGCTTTGGGGGCTTAAGCCCCCTCCAAGGAGATTAAGAACGACGTACGTCACAAATTAAACATTCAAAAAATTACATAGTGTCTTCTATTACATGGTGTCTTCTTCCCAAAGCCACAAAGAAATTAAGAGCGACGTACGTCACAAATTAAACATTCAAAAATATTATTTTACATGTTAAAAAAATTGCATAGTGTCTTTTTTTCAAACCCCAAAGAGATTAAGAGCGACGTACGTCACAAATTAAACATTAAAAAAATATTATTTTACATAAATACACAGTTGACGTGGACCAGGAACATCAAATAGAAGTCATCGCTCTTTCCACGTTTATAAGTGAGTCACGGAAATATTTCTCATCGGCCGCCACCGGGAATCGAACCCATGGTCTTCCAGTTACGCGCCGGATATGCTTTCACTGCACCACAGCGGCCTCGAAATTCCCCAGACTCACATACGACAAACTGCCAAACCACATGGCAGGGTTGCTTCTTTGGAGCCCCGCACAATGCTGGGGATTCACCAAAGATGAACAGCAGCAACTGAACAAATAACTAGAAGGCGGATGGATGATAAATACACAGTTGACGTGGACAAGGGACATCAAATAGAATCACAATTTTGTTATTTATTTATATATACACTATCTACCAACAAGTAATTGGACACCCCTGCAATCGACGATATCTGCGGTCCTGATACACCTCACAGCCGCCGCCGTTAAATATCGTGTGGGAAACAACAACGCAACCAGTCGCATGCAACATGCCACGCAGTTCGGAGCTCTCTGATTTCGAGAAAGGTGTAATCGTCGGGGATCACAGAAATGGCCGATCCATACGTGACATATCCAGCGAGTTGAAGTACCCAAAATCGTCAGTGGCCTACGTAATTGGCAAGTGGAAGATGAGAGGTGACTGTCGGAATGTGCCCCGACCCGGCAGACCCACAAAACTGGGAGTTAGAGACCGACGGGTGCTGGCCAGAGAAATTCGGAAGAACCGCACCAAATCGATGGGCCACATCCGTGAGAAGTTTCAACAGGCATCCGGGAGTGTTCTTTCGATGAATACCATCCGTAAGAAAGCCCATCTTCTCGGTTATCACGGACGTGCTGCCGCCCACAAGCCTTTGATCACCAAGTCCAATAGCGCTGTTCGGCTAACGTGGTGCAAAGAACGTCGACAGTCGACCGTTGAACAGTGGAAACAGGTTCTCTGGAGCGCAGAATCAAGGTTCTCCCTCTACCGTTCGGATGGCAGGGTCTGGGTTTGGCGTCTGCCTGGAGAACGCCTCCTGCCGGAATGTATTGAGCCAACTGTGAAGTTCGGCGGCGGTAGAACTATGCTATGGAGGTGTTTCTTCTGGTATGGCACTAAACCGTTGTTCGCAATTCCTGGTAGACTCAACGCCGAGACCTACTGCACCATTTTGGATGACCATGCGCTTCCTACGTTGTGGCAGTTTTACGGGGTGGACCCATGTTACTTTCAGGATGACAATGCCACCTTCATGTTGCGAGGTCCACCATGGCTTGGTATGGTGACAATGGGGTTAATCGAATGGACTGGCCTGCGCAGAGCCCGGACCTTAACGCTATCGAGCACCTCTGGAACGAGTTGGAGCGTCGACTTAAGGGGTGCCCCCACCGTCCGAAATCGGTGAAGGAACTGACCTGTCTTCTCCAAGCCGAGTGAAAGAAAATAACGCTAGCCGTCGTACAACGCCTGGTTGAGAGTATGCCCCGGAGGGTCGCAGCTGTAATCGCCGCTCGTGGAGACTACACCAACTATTGAAGGTGAATAAACTTCGTTTTCCTTTGCTATCACAGGTGTCCAATTACTTGTTGGTAGATAGTATATATATATATATATATATATATAAATTTTAAATAGAGTACAAACATTTTCTTATGCTCTTATATCCCAAATGCAGATTCCAAGAAATCTACACATACATTAAAAATGTAAAAATGTTATACCTTTGCTTTAAGTCAGTAATGGACTACGGATTTCACCATACAATAGTGTATTTATTGAGAACGCTAGTAAAGGTAAGGCTTTGCTGGAAAAAATCCCCCAAGACATTAGGAGTGGTAAAAATGTCCTTGCCTTACTACAAGCGTGTGTTTCTGATTATTAAGGAATCATTACATTGTTACCTGAAAACGTATGGTGTAAGCCATTCCCCTGCCATTTGGTTTCAGCCCCTTTAGATTCTTTAGAATAGCAAATAGTAGTAAAAGAACCAAAAACTAAGTTAAAAATTAGGTAGCAAATATTTTGTTGTATCGGAAGCATTAACCGTCACGTTAGCTACACTGAGGCTTAACCGCATACATGGAATGTAAGCATCCAAAATATGATGATGTATTGCAGTGCAAACATCTCTACTGTGTGGAATTAGGTTTTTATTGCGGAAGTAGTCCGAGTTGTCAGTGCTTGAAAAATTCCTCTTCAGCGAGGGCTGTTTAATGTTTTATTGAAGGATGATAGAAATTTCAGATTGAAGTCCATGTGGATGGGTTTTTTTTTATTATTATTATATTTTTCCTAATTTTCTTAATTTTTTAAAATTAATTTCTCTAAATATTCAGTTACAAATGAACACAATGAGACTAAATATAAGGGGAGATCGCCCAAAAACCTACGGGGGGGGTCATATATTTTCGGGGAAGCACCCCCAGAATAAGCCTGAATACATCACTGCAGGGAATCAACCGGGTCAGCGCTCATGCTCTTTGCATCGTTTGTGATACGTATAATACAGCGGAGAGCGATCCACGATTTCTTAAGTTGAAATGAATCTTCTCAAAAATCTACCTTTTCTTTAGAAGATCGTCTTTGTAGAAATGAACGACACGACCCTTAATCTCACATTAAATTTGATAAACGTTTTTAATAAGAAAGAATTACTTTGTAAACCATAAAACGTCGCTCCAAAACTGATCTAAGGTGGAAGAAATTGGGAAAAGATTTTGAAAAATCGACTAGGCAGGTTTTTAAAGTTTTTCGCACACTCTTATTCTTTAAAATGGGATATGAATCAAAGCACTGTTATCATGTTTTCTGAAGTCATATTGCTTTAAATACATGTCTCTTTTCAGAATTTATGCAGGAATAGATATACTTTACGAACAAAATAACAGAATTTCAAAACATATTCATGCATGAAATTTGTTTAAAATATATTTTTGAATATAAATCATAAGATATTCATGATTTTTAATCAAATAGCTATCCATTTTGTTAAAAATATGATTTCGTTTTTTGGTAAATAAACTTTTTTCTATCGAAATTCAGTGAATATTTCGGTAAACTTTTTTTCTTTTCTTATTTCTCCTATTATTAAAAATATTATTTTTTTCTTTACTCGCTATATTTCTTTTTTCTTTCCCAAGAAAAGCTAATAAAAACAAGTTAGTAAAATCATGCAATTCATTGATTATCATATGCTTTCCAACATAAAAAAAATCATTACTTGTCAAGTTATTACTCAAGTTATGAGGATAATGGCTGTGGAATGAATCTTGCTTCTGCGATCTGACCTTTGACCCCATTTCGATGATATTAAACAGAATTAGTTCAGTGTACCTCCGGGACAACATACTAAACTTTTGTCGTAATAGAAGCATTTTTAGTCAAGTTGTGAGGATAATGGCTGTGGAATAAATCTCGCTGCTGTGCCCGGACCTTTGACCCCGTTTCTATTATATTCAACAGAACTGGTTCAGTATACCTCCAGAACAACATGGTAAAGGTTTGTTGTAATCTAAGCATTTTTACGTAAGTTATGACGCATATGGCGATGGAATGGATCCTGCTCCTATGTCCTGACCTATGACCCCATTTCGCCCATTTTCATAGGGTTCGTCCCAGGTTGTCCTCATACTAAAATTTCATCGAAATAGAACCATTTTCACGTGAGTTATCGTGCTGACGAACGGACGGACAGACGGACAAAGCTGGAGCATATACGCTTCTTCAACCTAAGGTTGGAAAGCGAAAAAAAAAAAAAAAAGAATTGGTGCGCGGTTTCAGGCTACAAACTAAAGCGTACATATTTCTGTCAACATTTTCGTCCTAATGCTATTGCTATCGGATGTTAAAATATTTTTTTGACTTATAAAAGCCGAGATACCATGCGTACCGTGGAAGAAAGACATACGACGTACTAGAAGCCCGAAATTTTCTTTCAAAAGATGTGCTCAATATGTATAGTTTGCATTCTTTCCGAAAAAAAACCCCAGCTATTTTACTTAACGTAAAGCACTGTTCCAAGCTCAAAAGAAATTGTACCATCTGAATCCCCGTACACAAGCTAAAGATCAAACTTTCTGATATTTAGAAAATGTAAATCAATTCGTTGATTTTGAAATTTGAGTGGTTTTGGTCAAAGCTTAAGGAAATAATACCAGCTGACAAACAAAAGTAAATTCGATACGTGGGAAAATTGGAAGTGCCTGCAGATGTCATTTAAGATAACGATGAGGCTATTCAAAAGATAAAACTAACGTTCCCTCTCCCCCTTTGTTTCGTGTTGGCTGTTGTATTGTAAAACGCCATCTCTAAAGCAGAAGTTTAACAGTTTTAGTATGCACGTTTATGTCTAATAACTTTTTGGTGAAATTAACATTTTTCTTTATCAAGTTCCATTAAAAATGTCTCAGCCGTTGGACTTTTGTTTTGATGATCTGGTTATGCCTTATCTGGATGCTAGTTTCATGCCATATGGCTTCGGTAAGAACGTCTCCCATATGCAATCAGTTTCTTTCTTTCTTTGTCTGCTGAATGTTTTCCCTGGGTAAAATATGACTGCTCTGCTTTGTTAAAAAAGTCTGTTCGATCATTTTTTCTCACGGGTAATGAAATGTGTGCTCATTTGGTGTCACTGGCAGTTGAAATTTCCTTTCCGTGACTTCTTTAACGGAACGTCGGAGTCATGGGAAAGCAGGAAAATGCGTTGAACATTCACAAATCTTGTTTGTGTCACAGTTAAGATTAAAAAATGCGTGCGTAAAAAGATCATGAAAACTTTTGAAATGGCTGTAATTGTTTTTAAATCGTAATCACTAAAATTAAACTGAAAGGGAATAATTTTCCACTTTTAATTAATCGTTTCTCGTATTTGTTTAATCATATAACTTCGTTCAGTATCATCGGGGTCAATCGGGAATTCCGTTAGCACCATATTTGAAACTTAGGTTCCTAATCGCTGTTTTGTGTATTTCAAGTAACAGAAATTTTCGAAAGATTTTCCCCTGAATACTTTCGTCTTTCCCTTTTTTATGTTTTGTTCTGTTAAAAATTAGTTTATGAATTCCTTTATCGTGTTTGTGTTTTTTTCCAACACTTTTTTAACGTGCAACCACACCATATCATTCTTGCGGTGTTCACTGGCTTGTAAAAATAGTTTTCTGGTTGACGTTATCTTCATCGACTTTCCTTAATCATAACTTGAGTTTTAATTTAATTTTTCGCTCTTTTTCGCAATGAAAGTGTCCAATTCTCTCATGTTGAGTGAGCTTAAAAGAGATTTCTGCAGACTATTACTTTTAAATTGTTTTCCTTTCTTCGAGGTATTTATTCGGAACTCGACCAAATCAGTCCGTAAAGAACTATTTTTAACAGCAGTTCCTCGTGTTGAAGAAACGTGGGAGTTTAAACTTATCATAGCATTTCACTGTTCTCAAAATAGTTAACAAACCTGGTTGATGAACTTCCGAACATCACAGTTGTTGCTATTAACTTCTTTGTTTTCTTTGCTGTGGAAATAATTTCGATTACTTTTCCAGCTAGAGGAATAGTATTTCCTATGAGATACTGGTGGCGCAATTTACTACGATATCAAACTGAGAACAGGTTCTAAAATCAGGTACTCTGCAATTAATTCTCGGGAAGTTCTTCTTGTTTTTCAAACACGAAAATACCGCCATCGTGGCGCAGTGGTCTAAGCGCTGGCTTTTGACTATTCGTCCGAGAAAGGTCCGGGTTCGAATCCCAGTGTGGCATGGATGTTGTGTGTGTCTTACGGCACTGGCTCTCTTCCTTCCCTGAATCCAGTGGCCCTAAATTAGGGACGGGCGACTGCTTATATCCCACTGAGTAGCTCACGGTGGTCGTTAAACCTTCAATAAAAAAACAAAACAATGAAAAAGGTTAGAACGTCTCTCCAAATGTAGGCATATTCTATCGAGCTGGAATCAGAAAATTTCACTGTAAAAATTGTGTTCACGTCGTCCAATTAGAAAATCTCAGAAAGCATTTACTTACAAAATTACTACAGAAATTTAAACATTGCGTCAACAAAACATCACAGTGTCAGAAATCTGAACGTTGCATTCCAACAAAAAAGAAGCCTCAAAAAATTAAAAGTTGGTTTCCCAGTAACAAAACATGTGGGTGTCTCAGAAATATGAACGTTCGATTCCAGGAACAAACCATGGGGGTATCTCAGAAAACTGAACGTTGTGTTATCAGTAACAAAATATGAGGTGTCTCAAAAAATTGAATTTTGCATTCCAATAACAAAATAAAAGGGCTTCTCAGAAAATTGAACGGTGTATTTATGTAACGAAGTGTGAGGACGTGTCAGAAAATTTTGCAGTAGTAATTTGTTTGTGTATTAATAAAATATGAAAATCTTTATTCTGATGTTCCAGTACTTTTTGTTCCTTACTTTTCTTATCGTGCATATGAGTGTGTATGTGGAAACCATTCAAATCTTTCTAGTGACTTCTTTCACGTTTTACTGGAAATTTATGTTTGAAACGCATTGGCAGCAAATCTTTATGTTGTCAGACTGGAACGTAGTTATGTTGTCGGACTATCTGTCTGTTAGTAATGGAGACGATATCTCCGCCTTAAGGATCTTGACAATTTTTTTTATAGAGTACAGAAAACCGTACGTAAGATTTTCCCCTCTGTGTGGCTGTCCTTCGGTTTGTCTATATGCGGAAAGATATCATTTCATCTATGAATCGGATTGAGAATATTATTACTTACGGTCCATGAGGAATGCAAATCCGATTTATTTCTGTTTTCCTGTTTAAGTACGTCGGCTTGGGGAAATGCAGAAAGCAGCATTAAGACTTCTGCAAGTCGTACAGAAAGTATACATGTAGAGATATAATTTTGTTTACCCATAGGCGTAACCACTGGGGGTCGGGGGTCAGGACCCTTCAGATTTTCAGAGTCGGGGATCCCAAATGTAAAGCCCCCCCAAATGTTTCGGAAATATAATTATATAATGCACACTTTTTATGATGTGAACCAACTAAATTTAATAATATAAAATTGTAATTTTTCGTAGAATGCAAACACGTGTATAAGGTGTACTTAATAAAACAGCGATATCGATTTAGCATGGTTACCAACATCGTGGCGTATATATATAACGTAACCATATATATATATATATATATCATCATCATCATCATCATCATTGTCAACCATTATCAATCCACTGCTGGACGAAGGTCTCCCCAAGTTTCCTCCACAACGGTCTGTCTTGTGCCAGTCTCCTCCATGTCACCCCTGCATACTTTCGAATTTCATCCACCCATCTCCCATGTGGTCTTCTTCTGGGTCTTTTCCTGTCCCTTGGAATCCAATCTAAAATTTCGGCTGTCCATCGATGATCTGTCCTTCTGGCAGTATGTCCAGCCCATTGCCATTTCAGGGATTTAACTCTGATCATGATGTCTTCCACTCTTGTCATTTTTCGGATCCACGAGTTCCTCTTCTTATCTCTCCTGGTTACACCAAGTATGCACCTCTCCATGCTACTTTGAGTTGTCTGCAGCCTTTGTATGTCTCTTTTAGTTAAGGTCCACGTCTCTGCACCATACGTAAGCACTGGAAGGATGCATTGATCAAACACTTTTCTTTTAAGACATAATGGCATATTGCTCTTGAAAATTATGCTGTTTCTTCCAAAAGCTCTCCAGGCAAGTTTTGTACGCCGATTAATTTCTTCATCAATGTGACCCTCACTTGATATCTGCTGTCCAAGATAAACGTACGTGTCTGTTATCTCCAGCTTTTCTCCATCAATCGATAAATCTTCATTTCTTGTAAAAGCATTGAACATCACTTTTGTCTTCTGAAAGTTCATTTTTAATCCCACTTCTTTACTCTTGTGAGCAAGTTCCTGGATCATACTCTGCAGCTCTGATGGGGTAGTTGCAAAAATGACTACGTTATCAGCAAAACGAAGGTGGGTTAGATAATCTCCATTAATCTTTATCCCCTTGTTTTCCCAGCTCAGTGACTGAAAAACACCCTCCAATGTGGCATTAAAGAGCTTCGGAGATATGGTGTCACCTTGTCTCACTCCCTTTCCAATTTTTATGTGTGTTGTATTTTCAAACAGCCGAATCTTTGCACTTGCATTTTCATAGATGTTATTAATAATATTAATGTATGCATCTTCAATACCGCAGGTTTTCAGAGCCATTGTAACTGCTGATGGTTTCACCGAATCAAAGGCTTTTTCATAATCGATAAAAGCCATGCACAATGGAAGTTCATATTCCCTCGCTCTTTCAATTAGTTCTCTCAGCACATGGATATGATCTATTGTGCTGTAGCCACTCCTGAATCCAGCTTGTTCTCTCGGTTGAGCCATGTCCAGTGTTACCTTCAAGCGGTGTGAAAGAACTTTAGTGAATATTTTATAAACTACTGATAGGAGGCTGATAGGTCTGTAGTTTCCGAGATCCTCAATGTCACCTTTCTTATGTAGCAGGATCATTGTAGCGGTGTTCCAATCCTCAGAAATCTTTCCTTCATTAAGGCATCGAGTGAAAATTTGGGCGAGTACTGTTTCGATTTCTCCACTTGCTTCTTGTATGATGTCTACAGTAATTCCATCTTCTCCTGGAGCTTTTCCCCGCTTCATGTTCTTGATTGCATGTGCAACTTCTGCTGAAAGGACTGGAGGAACTCTGGTACTGGTATCTTTCATGATGTCTGGAGTGCATGTATCATCCCTTTCATATAATTTGGAGTAGAAATCTTTCACTCTTGTCAAAATTTCGCCTCTATTTCTTGTTACAGAACCATCTTCTTTTCTCAGTGCCATAATCTGTTTTCTTCCCTTACTGAGATGCCCCTTTGCTATCTTTAGGCTTTGGTTGTTTTCAATTGCTTTCCTCACTAGTTCACAGTTGAATTTTCTTACGTCTTCAGTGATACTTTTTCGTACTGTCTTGCATAGCTCTATATATTCCACTTTGGAAGTCACATCTTCTTTAGTTGTCCTCATCTCTCTTCTTTTTTGCATCAACATTTTCGTTTTTCCTGATAATTTATTTACATGCAACTTGTTCTTAGACCCAGCTAATTTTGTTGCTGTTTCCATAAGAGCTTTGGTTACTTTTCTGTTAACTTCAGAGATGTCCACTTCTTCCGATGTTAGACCTTCTAAAGCAGAGAACCTGTTCTTCAGTTCCAACTTGAAGGTATTATGGTGTTTTTTAAGGTTGGTTATGTCAATAGATTTTGTTTGTCTTATGAGCTTGCCACGTTCAAGTTTAGTGTTGAGGTGCATCTTACATCTCACCAATCTATGGTCACTACCTGTGTTGAACTTGTTTAGCACACTGCAGTCTTCTATGACGAATTTTTTGTTGCACATAATAAAATCAATTTCACTTGTCGTCCCATTTGGATGTCTCCATGTCCATTTCCTGTGTGGCTTTTTTTTGAAGAAGGAGTTCAAGATGAAAAACCCTTCTGCCTCGGCAAACTCAACGAGAGTATTTCCACGCTGGTTTCTGTTGCCGTGACCGAATTTACCTACTGAAGTTTCATTCTGTTGCCGTTGCCCTATTTTTGCATTGAAATCTCCCATAATTATTTTCAAGTGCTGCTTACCTTTATTATTTAGATGACAAATTTCCTCATAAAATTCTTCAATTTCTTCTTCAGGATGACTTGTGGTGGGTGCATAAGTTTGAATAATCTGAGCCTGGTATCTTTTCGAGAGTTGGATAACAAGCCGTGCAGCTCTGTCAGAGGAACTTTCAACTTCTACAACTTTATCCTTCAGTTTCTTGTTTATTATAAATCCAACACCACTAGTTCTGCCAGTATCTGTCCCACGATAGTAGAAGAGATGTCCACTTTTCAGTTCGATGAGATCTTCTCCTTACCTCACTTAGCCCCACGATGTCCCACTTGATCCTTTGTAGTTCCTCTTCCAATTCAAGAAGCCTTGAATCAGAAGATAGGGAGCGTCCATTGTACGTTGCCAAGGTCAGCATCAGATGGCAGCCTAGTCCGGTCCTCCGGGGATTCTTAGCACCCTCTGCCTTCATGTCGCACTGGCCGCTGCCTTGGCCAGGTACATTCCAGCTGCCGGAGACTGAGGGCCAAGATTTAAGTTGTGAAGTCATTTTGGAGGGGTTTGGCCATAACTCACCACGCTGGCCAAGCGGGTTGGTGAGTGTGGGATAGCATTTCCTCTAATCCCGATGGTATAGTTATACCGCTATTGGCGGTCGTCAGAGCCCCTTTAGTGGGAACAGGATGTACCACGAGAAGGCGGGGTTGACATTTGTCAAGGAGAGGCTGTGATGTTACGCATCACCTGACCTATACACATGGTTCGTAATCGTCCTGGAAATGTCCTAAAATTCTGTTGCATGCCCTGGAATTTTATCCATTCCGGCCTTTTCGTCTCTGCGCGATGTTTTGTAGTTGAAGATTTTTCTACTGACATAACTTATGTCTGACAAATTTTCTTCCCCACCCACTGCAAAATGCAAGGGGGGGGGGGGGGTGACTGTTGGTTTTCTTGTCTGTTAGGAGGACTGAAGCTGCGTTATATTTTGGCGTAGTGCTTATGTTATCGCTTTGTCTGTCCGACCGGGAAGACCATATTTCTGCAATTATTAGTTCGATTTGTAACATTCTTTTTGTATTGGGAAGCTTAAAATGTGAGAATGATAATCCATCTGTTCCGGTTTTTTTCCGATGCACAACTTCGTCGCTAGGGGGCGCAAATGAAAATCGTATTGAATTTAAAACGCATTTTATTTCATATATTTGCTTCTAAATATCCAATTGAAAAAATTATTTTTCCTTTCGATAACATTTATATCGAAGACTTATAACGAAGTAAATTTCTCCGTCATTTTTATCCGCGCCGGGGTTCGAACCCGGGTCCACTCATTCCGGAATAAGTTGCTCTACCAATTAAGCTACGCGGACATGTATTCTGATTCCTATCTGCCTTTATGTCATGTGCGTCCTGCTGGCAGGTACGTCACATCTCCTGGTACGTTACATCATCTCCCCCTTATTTTTCTTTTTTCTTTCGAAGTGCTGCTCATATTTTTCCTATCTCGCGGTGTGGAAATAACATCACACCAATGCGAGATTTTGAACGGTCGGGTCATCCGGATAGTTCGGGCGCCATTATAACGAAGTAAATTTCTCCGTCATTTTTATCCGCGCCGGGGTTCGAACCCGGGTCCACTCATTCCGGAATAAGTTGCTCTACCAATTGAGCTACGCGGACATATATTCTGATTCCTATCTGCCTTTATGTCATGTGCGCCCTGCTGGCAGGTACGTCACATCTCCCCCCCCCCCGAAAGAGGGCCGGGGGCATAACCCACGGATCAGCCGTGACCATGAATCGCTGCAGGCAGACAACCACTGAAGAACGTGCACTTGAGAACTCCCAGTCAATCTGGTGTGTGGAATGCAACGTCACACACATTTATTTTTCGAAGCACTGGAGAAGGGATTCTCTGATTTTTCCTGTCTCGCGGTGTGGAAATAACATCACACCAATGCGAGATTTTGAACGGTCGGGTCATCCGGGTAGTTCGGGCGCCATTATAACGAAGTAAATTTCTCCGTCATTTTTGGTCTACGCCGGGATTCGAACCCGAGGCCGCTTATTCCGGAACAAGTCGCTCTACCAACTGAGCTACGCAGACATGTATTCTGATTCCTATCTGCCTTTATGTCATGTGCGTCCTGCTGGCAGGTACGTCACATCTCCTGGTACGTTACAGACTATTGTAGTTACCGTCCCTTTTTCAAATAATGCATAAATTTTCCGCTATGGGGCGTAACATTAAATCGCGATTTTCCCAATATCTCCGCTTCTAACTGTCCGATTTGAAAAATTCTTCCTGCGTTGGATACAGCTCTTGAAGGGAAATGTTTTGCATATAATTTATCATTTTGGTGAAAAATGGTATGGCCGCCAGGGGGCGTAAGTGTTTATTTTTGCTTCTGATGTATTTGCAATAAAATCTGAGCTCGAAACTCGATGGGAAAAAATCCTCCGTGGACCGATACCGCTCATCTCCAAAAACTTTTTTGAGAATACCTCCTGCTTAGATAATGCATAATTTTTTTACCAGGGGGCGTCCACGTATATCTTATTTTTGCCCATATCTCTGTTTCTAGGAGTACGATTTGAAAAATTCTTTCTTTGTTGGAGAACATTTTTGGTGCAAAATGTTTCTCATATAATATCAAATATTTTGAACGCACAAGTACGCCACTAGAGGGTGTAAGTTCACGTTTCTGTTTACAGCAATATCTACGGGACTAATAACCCGATTGAAAAATATTCTCTTTCGACCAGATACTAATAACTATGAAAACTACTTGTGTGTATTTTCTTCCCAAAATAATGCACAATTTCACCGCTAGGGAGCGCAAATATTTATTCTATTTTTCTCAATACCTGTACTTCTAAATGTCCGATTTAAAAAATTCTATCAACAACAGATACCATTTACCTTATGGAACACTTTAGGTTGGTATTTGAGGAGGTTTGTGGTTCGCAATTCTGCCGCTAGGTGGTGTTTATGTATTTCCGTTTGCCGCATGTCTCTGCCTCTAAAAACTCTATTGATAAATTTCTTTTCTTACTGTATGCCATTCGCTATAATAAAGATGGAGAGTGAATAAGATTTTTGCTAGAATAAGAAGATCCTCTTCAAATAATGTGTACAACTTTTTTCCCTAGGGGTTGTAAAGGTCAAAACGTTTTTCTTGCTATCTGTGCTTTTAGGAGACATATTTGAAAAGTTCTTTTTCCTTAGCATAGCTTTTGTTATGAGGAATACTTTTAGCCTGTTTCAACTTTTCCATTGTGCAAAGTTCTCCCGCTAAAAGGCATACAGTTATATCAAGTTTCCTTCTCTATCTCTTTTTTTAACTGTTGTTAACTGATTCTAACTGTGATTTGAAAATATTTTTGTCTCTAATACCTTCTTTCTGCTTTCCGTAACATACCTTTTAGCCACTGGTGGAAGTAAGTAGCTGAGTTTTTTTTTTTTTTTTTTTTTTTTTTTTTTTTTTGTGGGTTATTTTGACCTTTACTGAAATTTACTAACGAATGCTTTATATAAAAATTTGCCATAAAATTTGATTGCTTTCTAATATCAGAAACTTAAATCTAGTTGTTTCTTAGTATTTTCTGAGCAAACTAATCACTTTGCATCTTCTATAATTTGTTTTCTAATCATGCCCAGTTAAACTGCCTTGATCACTTATGAATACAGTTGTACACAGCCCTTGAATTTAAGGTTTTCCCGTTATTCACTTTCATTTCATGTTGGAAATTTATTTGCATACTTTGTTTGCTGGTGAGTACAAATTTAAAACTTAGCTACAGCATCAATATTATGCTGAAAATTCGCTCCCTAAATAAAATGTTAACACAAATACTTGCTCCCGTGATTATGTGTTTAAGAAATACACTGCTGGACAATTGCTAAGGACGGATCATAAACGGCTATATAGCGCATAAAAAAGTAAGTGTGGTTGGATTCCAAGTGAAATAAAATAATGTCAGAATGCCAGGACATTACAAGAAAGACAATTTATTGTGCTCTGAAATCCAGAAGGCTTTGGAACGTGTTCAAGGGACAAACAGGCCATTTTGTGCAGAATACGTAAACGTGAAAAATGCAATTACCGTCCGCAGGCGTTCCGGCGTAAGATGTCAATACGGGATATGGCCACCATGGAGGGCGATGCAAGATTCCACACGTCGTGTCATGCTTTGCACAACATTATCAAGCAGCTGTTGGGGTAATTTATCCCATTCCTCTGCCAGTGCACGGATGAGGGTGTCCTTGTTTATTGGAGGGCATTGGTGACCAGCAAGACTCCTCTCCAAAGCATCCCACACACTTTCAATGGGATTCAGACCTGGAGAACGTGCTGGCCATACGAGGCGTTGAATATCCTTGCTCTCAAGACACTCCTGGACAGCGACTGTTCGATGACATGTTGCGTTGTCGTCCATCTAAATGAATCTATCACCGACAGCACCACGGAACATGCGAACATGAGGTAGCAGAACATCATTAATGTATCGTTGGCCAGTCATAGTCCCAGTTGGAAGCACATAGAGGGACGTACGGCCATTGATCATGATGCCAGCCCATACCATGACACTACATGTCGGATATCGGTCCCTTTCCTGTATGTTTGCTGGACAATATGCAGTACCACTATCACGCCAGATCAGTTGTCGTCGACAATCAGACGATAGACTGTATCTACTCTCATCTGAGAAGAGGACAGCAGACCAGTCGTTATCAGTCCAATTGCGATGTTGATGGCACCATTGCAAACGGGCGGTACGGTGACGTCTGGACAATGGGATGCACACAACAGGACGGCGGGCGTATAGTCCTCCTTCATGTAAACGTCTGGCGACAGTTTTTCGGGAGATCCGCTTGCCAGTAGCAGCCATAAACTGATTTGCTACCTCACTAGCTGTGCTGCGCCGGTGTCTTTTTGTTGATAGCACTATATACCGATCTTCTGCAGGTGTCGTACTGCGAACACGACCTCCCCCGTGACGTTTGCTACACTCTCCATTTGTTTGAAATGATTTCCAAAGCCTTGAAACAACACTGTGGCTGACGTCGAACTCCCTGGCAACATCTGTTATTTTTCGCCCTTCTTCAATCTTGCCAATAATACGGTCACGCGTAAAATCATCTAGGTGATGTCGGGAAGACATACTGAAAATTGCAAGTTCGTCAATTGATTCTTTCCCTTTCAACTTTGCGTTTGAACAACAATGGTCAATACGCGCCAAATCCTTTCTATCTCTTATCAGCGCTATGACGTCACAAACAAGTTCGGCAATCCGAAATTTGCATACGCACAACACGTCTTACTGTATCCCGCACTTATGCTAATTTCCACATTTTCCTGCCTTCCATTTTATGGTTGCTATCGTTGCTATTGTCATCCGTCCTTAGCAATTGTCCAGCAGTGTAACAATCCCTTTGGTCCTTTGAAAAAGCTCCAAATATTTCATCTTTCCTTACCCTTAAATTTCCAATATAAGCATTATTTAAAAATAATTAAACATAAATAGTATTTTATGTATTGATTGTGTAGTATGTGAAAGCATTTCAAGGGTAATGCCACATACCTATATATTTTTGAGTTTTATGATTTTTTTAAATCTGTAATTTGCTTCAATAATTGAATTAAAGCTAAAGTAGAAAAATAAAAGTTTCTCAAAATCATTAATATCTGCAAACGTTTAGTAGATATTAAACCTGGTCACATTTTCAGTGACAGTTTTGGTATTTCTGTATTTATCCGTGATTCTAAGTTTCTGATTAGCTGCAGCAGATATCATTTTTAACATTATGTATTAAGTTTGCCCAAGCATATAGGAAGTTGTTTGTTGTAGGTTACAGGTTGAACAGACCTATGGTTTCACTATATTTTAAGTAAGACGTTTGGATCGTATGTCCTGGAAAAACAATCCAAGAGTCCTGGAAATGTCCTAGAAAAATCCTGGAATTTTGTGATTGAAAATGCGTATGAACCATGATGCTCTGATTCTAGTATTCAAACATGAAAAATTATCGTTGTGTTGGATATAGAAAGAGTACCAAATTTTTCTTTTAGTTGCCCAAATTTCTCCTTTTACACTTCTTACTTCCTGAACGGGAACACGGTATCTGCAATTTGAATCGGTAAAATAATATTGGAAAGGCACGCCCAAAAGGTGTTTCGTCTGGTCTGTCGATGTGTTTGTGGGTGGGCCATATCTGCATTTAGAAACCCAATCGGAAAAGAACTTTTTGAATCAAATGATGGCCACCTTATATCATTGTTTGCTCCCTTCTGGCTGTGGACCCGATATCTCCGCTTCTGGAAGTCCGAATGAAAAAAGACTTTATAAAAGATTGAAGGAGCATGCCCAAAATATTTCACTCACTGACTAACTATCTTCCGAATACAGATAGTTAGTCGATGCAACAAACTACAAATTGTAAAATTTCGTGTAGCACTAACTATCGGATCTAAACGTGAATTTTCTTTTTGAAAAATCTGCTCGTCCTACTTGAGGAAACAGTGTCCGATTTTAAATTTTGACTGTTGTACACACTGTTGTCGGTATTAAACAGAAACAGTGTGTTCTTCTTTTATTACCCAATCGAATTATTTTTGACAGATATTTGAATTGCAAATAGTTTCTTCATTACAGAACGAACATAGCTTAAATAAAAATAAAAATATCAACGTTTTCCACAATCAAAGGTTTATTATACATCGACTATAGTTTCACAGAGCGTTTGGCTCGACTTCATCAGGAAGAATGGAGCGTAAACATTCAAATCATTGTGACATCATCAGAGTTCTGACTGTCACGGTTTTTGGTGAGCTGTTTGTTTTCACGCGCTTGAAAGAAATGGAGTCGACGTCATGTCGTTGACAAGCCGTGAAGAGTTCCAGTATATGTGAAAAGCTTCTAATGCATTAAGCTTGATAGTTGAATCAGGTTTATCAATGAGCGTAGCGTTTCCAAACAGAAATTTATGGTTGTTTACGTGACAATGCTGGGCTATAGACGACTTCTTCATTTACCCAGCTCCGTACGTAGGTCTTGTGTTCCTTCACACGAAATTTAAGCATAGCTTGTAAGGAAAACTGAAGCACTTTTGATATTTTTAGATCGCACGCCTACATTCCACATGTTTTTTGTTTTTTTTAATCAAAATCCACAATTACTTCCCAATTACTGAACCCTACCCGACCCTGCGTGGGGCTGACTTTTAAAATTTAACATGTATTTTCTGATTTTTAATGTAGTAAATGATCCCGATCCTTAATCCTGTATTAATGAACTTTATTTAAATAATATTTATAGTTACAGCTGTAAAACTTAACAAAAAATTAGTTGAAAAACACACCATGTTTCTTTATAAACTGTAAGTAAAATACTTTACGCAACGGAACAAAATGTGTAAAGGACCATTAGCTTAGCACTGCATCATGAGAGATGTATATTCATCGCCAACAAACATTGCGATCACTGCTGTAATAAGTATGTCCAAATAAGAAACGTTGTGTTGCTTCTCCTGGTGCAGGAGCATTCTCATGGGAACGCCCCTATTTCAGCGCCTGCAATTCTACGGGCAACAATTGCACCCATTCTCTTTTTATTCTTATAGATTGTGACGTACTACAAAGGTAAAAACATGTGTCAAGACGACCAATCTGCAGCGATACATTCTGTCTGCGTAGCTCAGTTGGGAGAGTGACTTACTCTGGAGTGAAGGCACACGAACAAACTTGTGTTTTCATATCGGCGCCCGATTGTGGAAAATAGATCCACTGGCCGTTGGGTTCTTCGAAAAATGTGTGATGTTTGTTCCACACATCGTCTGGAATTAATGAAAAATTCCTTCTTCGCTTCAAAATGAAAAAAAAAAAAAATTAAGAGGGAGATGATCTGACTTACTACAGAGATGAAAACATGTGTCCAGACGACAAATCTGCAGCGATACATTCTGTCCACGTAGCTCTGTTCGGAGAGAGACTTACTCCGGAGTGAGGAGACACTGGTTCGGATTTTGTATTAACAGCAGTTGTAAAGAAGAAAAGTGAAACACATAGAAAAAATGAGATATACAAAGATTCTCACCATGTTCGTTAATACTTAGTTGGGTAACCTTTAGCGTTAATTTACTGCCTTACAATGCCTTCCCATGGAGTGAACCAAGTTTTATAGTTCTGCAGCTGTTATGATGTGAAACCAAGATTGAATTATTGCTTCTATTAATTGGCTTTTATTGCTGGGTTGCTTCTGACTAACAAGTTTCGTTAGTCGGCTCCATAGATTTTCGATGGGGTTAAGGTCTGGGATATTCCCAGGCCATTCCAGCAGTGGAATAATATTATCTTGAAACCACGTTTTGCACACAGCAGCAACATGACATGGAGCTGAATCCTGTTGAAATATAAATGCTTCATTATCTTGGAAAAGATCACGTGCGGAAGGCTTCAGTTTGGGCTCAAGTATCTCATTAATGTATTTTTGGCCATTTATATTCCCATTAATCACGCAAATTCTGCCCACACCTTTTGATGTCATACAACCCCAGATCATAACACTAACTGGGGGTTTCACGGTACATGTAATGCAATCAGGATTCAAATCTTCTCCGATTCTTCTCCTTGTGTATTTTATGCCATTACTACTAAACAGGAAGATTTTGGTCTCATCAGTCCAAATAACACTGTCTCATTGTTCCGCTGTCCAGTTAACATGGGTTTTAGCCCAGTTTAATCTTTTCAACCTTTCTTTGAGAGATAAAAAGGGCCTTTTTCGTGGAATTCTAGCTTTTAGACCAAATTCCTGCAGTCTGCGCCGAACAGACCTTGCACTCAACTTCACATTGCATTGCGCCATTTCATCTAGTATACACCCAGATGATTTTCTTCCGTCACCTAGGCACAGTCTTTTAATTCTTCTATCATCACTTGCTGTTGTGCCCCTTTTCCTGCCTTTACCAGGCTGGTTTTGTAGTGACTGAGTCTCTTTATACCTTTTCAAAAATTTAGAAATGCCACCTTTGGTTAAGTTTCCACCAATTGTTCTCCTAATTTCTTCATAACTGAAGCCTTGTTCACTAAACAGTATTATTTTACATCGCTTTCTGGGTGACCAGTCAACTATTTGCGCCATTTCTTTAATTTTATTACGTTTTACAAGCTCACTAAATGAAAGAACACACACACACACACAAAAAACCCCAACCAACTTGAGAGCAATCACATAAAACACTGACAAATGTCCTCCTTTCAGCTGCATTAAATCAATAGCTGAATCCTACTATGACCTGATTGGCTCATTGCCGAAACAAGATGACACCTGATTGGCTCTCTAAACACTCATGCTCATTGACTACATTCAAATGAAGGAAAGCTACTTCATATCAACCTAAGCAAGATGTGCTTCCTTTTTCTGGTTATTTGGCTATAACTTTTCATAGAATACAGATAATTGAACACACACTATTGCAGTACATTCTTGATGAAATTATCTTTCCATCTATATATAATTTTATGGTATTACTCCAAAAAAGAGTGGTGTTATGAACCATCAAACCTCAAAAATACCCTTTTTCCAAAAGGTTTCCACAATTTTGGCCACTACTTTATATACCCGACTTCAAAACTTTTTGTGCCTGTCGTACATTGTAAAACATTTCTGGAATTCACGATTCATTTTTCATGATTCCTTTTATAAATCATCATAGCATATTTCTGGTACAATATTTTTCCGTGAAATGAAGGAAAGGAACCTGAATTTCATGAATATTTCGTACGCCACGAAAATTCCGAATTTTCGAAAACCTTTCCGCAATTCCTTTCGTATATATATATTGGTGGTAAACTGCCGTTTTTAAGAGGCGTTACTGTCAAGTCCGCTGCTCCTATGTGGGATGACGTAAAGAAATTAGCTTCCTACTCCACCCCAAATTCTACTGCCATTCGCGAAACTTTGGAGATCATAACCAACAGCGAGTCGTGCAACGATAGCGTCTCACTGGAGTTGCCACGAGTTTGGAACCAGTTCTTCAAATAGTGACTGCCTCTTGGTTTTCCTTCCAGGATTCCGCGTGCCAAAACGAGCATAACGCCTCGTGTCTTTGAATACCTGATTTCGTTCGCATCTATTCGTTATTGTCATGTCACCACGTTCAAATTGTTGAACCGTTCTATTATCCAGCTTGCAGTTAGCTGTCTACCTTCCTTGAGAAAGCCATCCGGTTGATGTGCGAAAGCTTGGAAACTTTTATTTCTATTCTACGCCAAGAAATTTCGGATCACTAGTATAGTTATACTATTTAAGTACAATTGGGGTATTGTTCCTTGTTATTAGTTAGTGGCTGCGATCTCCGAGCATGTAGAACACCTTTAAACTATTTCGACAGCTGAGACTCAAACTGGAGAAGCAACGGTCTCACCTCGAATTTCTAACCGATTGCAAGACGTTAGGCTTAATCCCGAAGTTTCTTAATTTTGAGACACCGGTTAAAGGAACTTGGTTCGAAAAGAAAAAGGACAAATTTATCCGCCAGACCCTGTCAAGGATAGCAAATCTGAAAAGAAAGGACGTCATGTCCTTAGAAAACAAGGGCTACTCTTTATATATGAAGTTACATAGTCTTTGTGACCCGATCGCTTTTAATAACCGAACGCTCCGAGTAGATATGTTAGTTGAAAGAGTCCAATCTACCATCTGTTCCAGACACAAGAAGAAGCTAGATTTCTTGAAATCATCCCAGAACCCAAAATCTAAAGATTTCATCATTCCATTCGTCAATATATCTAGCCGGACGCTCACAGTAGAAGAAAATAAAATTTTGAAACATGGACCACAATTCTGCTTCCAAACAAGACCGAATCCTTAAAAGCGTCGTTTCAGATTTTGAGAGCGTAATACTGTATCACGAGTTCCGGAGGATGCCAAAGAAGATGAACTACGCCAACTCTGTTGTTCTCTGTTACGATCGTGGTATAATTCTAAACGAACACATAGTAAATTTAAAATTTCCAGACCGATTTCGATTCTCAGAAATGATCGCTCTATAATATTAACACTAACGGACAAATCCGGCCAGATAGCAATTATGGATGCTATAGATTACAATCAGAAACTCCAAGACTTCATCTCCGATTCTGGATCCACCGTACTGCGTAAGAACCCTTTAAATTGTTGGATTGCTCAAGTGCAAAGAGCTGCTAGGCTACCTGCTATCCTGGACGATCTCAAGAAAGCCATCAAATCACCTCCAGGCCCTCAGATACCGAGGCTCTTCGGAAGATTTAAACATCACAAGCCCGATAATCCATTGAGACCTATCGTGTCACGGAGGTCCGCACCGACGTACTGTTTAGAGAAGGCACTATCCAAATATCTGGCTAATCATCTTCCCGTAGACTTTATCATGAAAGTTGAGCAAATTTCTGCCCAAAAAAGCGACTATTATCGGCAGTTTCGACGTCTTTTCTTTTTACCCTTCGGTACCTGTGCCGGAAGCCATCGGAACGTTAAAAAGAAGCCATAACTTATTCGTCACTTTATTCCCAGGAGTCCTGCCACAGCATCTTCAAATTAATGGACTTGGTCTCAAATTCCAGCTACTTCAGTTTCCAAGGACAAGTTTACAATCAGATAAATGGCGCTCCGATGGGATCATCTCTTTCAGCCGTCCTCGCGGAAGCAATACTTCGTCCAATTGAGCAATATATATTCACCAACATCACCCCAAGACCTACCACCTGGCTAAGATATGCGGACGATATATTCTTCATATGGCCTCACGGAAAGGATACCGTCCCGGTTTTTCTAGATAAAATTAACGTTATTCACCCTACTATCAATTTCACTATGAAGCTCGAACGCAATGCCGCCTTGCCTTATCTGGATGCTTTACTGAGTAAATTATCAGAAGATCGCCTTCGCACACAAGTCTAATATAAACTCACATCCATAGCTAACCTGACGCTCCGAAACTCATTCTGCCCTGCTGACTACCAGACAGCTTTATTCCGTTCTCGAATCCGAAGAGTCTTTGCAGTCTCCCCAGATGTTCCTTCTAGACAATGCGAATTGAGAAACGTTATCAAGCTGGCCACTGAGACAGGATACACCCCGAACCTGGTACATCGCTACACCGAGAAAACCCGAACCAGTCGTTCTAATCTTTCTATGCCGCAGATACGCTACCTGGGATCAATTCATTATATACCAAATGTTTCATATCAGCTCAAGAACGCGCTCAAGAAGATGAACCTCTGTCTTGGCATCAGATCACCGACATCTTTGTATACCATGCTTAAAGGAAACACTGAGAAGTCCCCACCGTACAATGAAGCAGGTGTTTATGACATTCCTCTACTATATCCGGACGAATCGGCGAGATACTACATTGGAATAACTAAGCGTTCATTAAGAGTTAGAGTTAACGAACATAAAAGGGACATAAAGAACGGCAAAGTAACCACGGCCCTGTCCAGATAAGTCAAGTTCAAGTCCGCTGCTAATATGTGGCATGACGTAAAGAAATTAGCTTCCTACTCCACCCCAAAATCTACTGCTATTCGCGAAACTTTGGAGATCATAACCAACAGCGAGTCGTGCAACGATAGCGTCTCACTGGAGTTGCCACGAGTTTGGAACCAGTTTTTCAAATAGTGACTGGCTCTTGGTTTTCCTTCCAGGATTCCGCGTGCCAAAACGAGCATAACGCCTCGTGTCTTTGAATACCTGATTTCGTTCGCATCTATTCGTTGTTGTCATGTCACCACGTTCAAATTGTTGAACCGTTCTATTATCCAGCTTGCAGTTAGCTGTCTACCTTCCTTGAGAAAGCCATCCGGTTGATGTGCGAAAGCTTGGAAACTTTTATTTTTATTCTACGCCAAGAAATTTCGGATCACTAATATCGTTATACTATTTAAGTTGGATTTTCATTTCTTTCACCGATTTCTTGAGATTCTGTCCCACCATGTCCTTTAGAATGTCTTCATCGAGACCTGTGTCCTAAAGTAACCCTCTATATCTAAGTGACTGCAATCGTCAGACTGAAATTGTTTAAAGCAGTTGCGGCTGGTTCTATCTGACAAAGAAACCTCACTATTTATTATTTGACAGTGTTTTTTTAAGCCTGCAAGTGTTGCATTTATAACACGAGGGTTGTACCGAAAGTAATGCAAAAATAAGCGTAACGTTTTTATTAATGCCAGAGGTCGTTCAAATTGCACATGTTGGTAGAGAAACTTTTTCTCTATACAAAGGTATTACTCAACATAGTCTCCATCACAAGCGATGCATTTGCGCCATCGTTGAACCCAACTCTCGAATCCTGTTTGAAAAAATTCAGATTAAGACTGTTGTACCTGCTTCTTCACTGCCACTTTCACCTCGTCTGTGTCATCAAATCGTTGTCTCCAGACACTGTCCTTCATTGAGCCAAACAGGTGAAAGTCGGAGGGCGCCAGATCTGGGCTGTACGGTGAATAGGGGACCACCGATCTGACTAATTTGCTGATCCCCTGGTTTGTTGCCAAAGATGTGTGTGGCCTCCACATTGTCATGGTGAATGTGGCTCCTTTTCTGATTCTTGTTCGGTCTCTTCCTCCTTATGGCTTCTCTAAGCTTCTTGAGCGTCTCAATATACCGCTTTCTGGTCACGGCACGACCACGTTCCAGAACATCAAAGAGAATGACACCCCTGTCATCCCAAAAAACAGGCACCATGACTTTCTGTGCTGATCGCTGGCTCTTGAACTTCTTAGGCCTTGGTGAAGAGATGTGACGCCATTCCATGGATTGATTCTTCGTTTCCGGAGCGTAATGATACGCCCACGTTTCATCCCCTGTCACCAGATCGAAAAAAATGTGTCTTCATTGGACGCTTCCAGCAGATACGAGCAGACTTCCACCCTTCTGTCCTTCAAATCGGGTGTCAACTGCCGAGGTACACCCACTTTACACACACTTTCCGATACCCGAAGTTTTCCACCATCTTCTGTATGGCATTATGACCACTGTCCAGTTGTGCAACAGATTCACGGATTGTGACTAGTCTCTCCGCGCGAATCAGTTCATCCAGTCGCTGACGATTCGTGTCAACGGTCGCAGATGATGTATAACGAAGTAAATTTCTCCGTCATTTCTGTCCACGCCAGGATTCGAACCCGGATCCCCTCATTCCGGAACAAGTCACTCTACCAATTGAGCTACGCGGACGTTTATTCTGACTCCTATCTGCCTTTATGTCGTGTGCGTCCTGCTGGCAGGTACGTCACATCTCCCCCCCCGAAAGAGGGCCGGGGGCATGGCCCACGGGTCAGCCGTGACCATGAATCGTTGCAGGCAGCCATCCGCTGTAGATTGTGCACTTGAGAACTACCAGTCAATCTGGTGTGTGGAATGCAACGTCACACACTTTTATTTTTCGAAGCGCTTGAGAAGGGATTCTCTGATTTTTCCTATCTCGCGGTGTGGAAAGATCATCACACCAATGCGAGATTTTGAACGGCCGAGTCATCCGGAAAGTTCGGGCGCCATTATAACGAAGTAAATTTCTCCGTCATTTCTGTCCACGCCAGGATTCGAACCCGGATCCCCTCATTCCGGAACAAGTCACTCTACCAATTGAGCTACGCGGACGTTTATTCTGATTCCTATCTGCCTTTATGTCGTGTGCGTCCTGCTGGCAGGTACGTCACAGATGGTCTCCCACTGCGTGGTTTGTCTTCAATGCTGGTTTCCCCTTCATTAAACTTCTTCATCCATCTGTGCATATTGCTCTTGTCAATGGTGCCATCTCCGTAAACATTATGTAGCCTTCTGTGGATGTCGAACAGCCCGTGCCTTTCCATCGTCAAGAACTCAATGACGGCACGCTGCTTCCGCTTGGAATCCACTATTTTCCTGCAGTGAAGAAGAAAGGTTACTCTAGAGGAAGAGTTACTCTACCAACGTGTGCAACTTGAACGACCTCTGTCAGCTAATAAAAAAGTTGTGCCCACTTTTGCATTACTTTCGTTACAACCATCGTACGAATTCGTACAGCATGACATGTCGAATACTTATCTCATCGGCTTCAATCATTTACGTTCTTTTTGCTGTGAACGCTTGACCGTGTTCGTTGTCATACTTAGCCTACTGTAGCAGCCAGTGGCGTAGCTACTTAATCTGCCACCAGGAGCAATTCCCAGCGTTGGCGTCCCCCGTCGACCGTCGCAGTTGTAAAACCAGGTTGTCCATTTTAATTCCTTTGTGCACACCAAAAATGTAAAATAGTCTTGATAAGGGTAAAATTGTTTCTTTAACTAATCCTAAAATTGCTGTCTTAACAATTTTTACAAGGTTGGTTGAGGGAATTGTTTTCTTTTGCCTCTGTATACGCTGTATCATGCTTTCAATTGGTTACGTGGGGTATTATATCACACCCCATGGGGATTTTTCTTTTAAAGTAATTGAAAAACTCATTTATTCGTAAGGGTAGTCTACAATATATACCCCCCCATCACCAACGGAAAGTTAAAAATCAAAATCAATTGAAATCAATTATACATATTTTTTTCTTTAAGGTTTAAGAAAGTAATTACAAAAAATTAAAGTGTATAAAAATTTTACATTGATATCTTACCGCTACTTAAAATTCCATCTTAAACGTTTTGTTTTGCAGAGCTGTCAATCACATGGTCCAAATCCAACGCACGAGCTCTTGATCTTTCAATTGATATAGCTGCTAAAGTACTCAGGCGATGCTGGGACATACTGCTTTTTAGTTAGTTCTTTATAATCTTTAATTTGGAGAAAGACCTCTCAGCCGTTGCAGCAGTGCCGCCGCAAGCTTAAGCAAGGCCCTGTGCGAACTCTCCCTGCGAGGCCCTCTGGCTAACTAATAATTTCTGCTAAATCAACCTGGCTAACGGTATTTTGCGCACATACGCAATAGAATATTTTTATTTTCTGATAAAGTGATAATAAGCTTTTCACTCATTTATTTGTTATAGAAGGAACTGATATTTTTCTTAAACTTGTAATTGTAACTGCTATAAACCGTCGTTCTCTAGACATCTCAACTGAACTAACTTAACGCAAACTCTATTCTAAAAAAGTTAATTAGTTACATTCGAAGAAGAGAAGTGAACCTGGTTAAAACAGGCACGAATGAGCAGCCGAAGAAAGTTAATAGATCGCCAAACACAGCGGCCAGTTGACTTGACACACACACACACAACTGGTTTTGCAAAAACAGCTTCGGAAAATCCACAAAAAGTGGATCCCAAGATAGGCGGTAAAACTCAAAGAATGTCGCGACGTGATGTTCACTCACACTCGTCAATCACAGAGTTTCCAGCGGCGAAAAGAAAATATATTGCTGTCGGTGATGCGACGTGTGTTGGACTTATTCAAGGTAACACCATCCGGCCACGCCCATCAGACGCAGTTTCTCTTAGGGATACAGAATCAGCGATTTTAGCGCGCTGCACTTTGAATCAGCAAGAGGGAGCGTATGTATGACATCACTGTGATGTTTGTGCATGCGGACTCGCGGAGAACCGGGATGGTAATTCATGTGTTTTTGAACTGTCGGATTTTTGATTTGTTTTTGTTTTTTGTCTGTGTACTTAATGTTATATTTTTCTTTCTTCCTCTCTTTTGTTTTATTTTATCTTATTTATCCACCAGCACGAGGCCCCTCAAAGTGCGAAGCCCTGTGCGGTCGCACGTGCCGCACACCCTTAACGGCGGCCCTGCGTTGCAGTAGTCACTGGCAATTTCAGAAAAAATAAACATAAAAAATTATAACAATCAGAAATCTGCTGGACGCTTGACTACATATTAGTATCATTTCGGTAAGCTCTCGAATGTATGACAGTTTTTGGAGATGGCCGGCGAATCACATTTTCAGACGCAATAATTGTGGACCCAAATCTCCAGAAATATCTGACGGATACGTTGCAGCTAGCCTATCACTTCGGTGTAACACCTATACATCGGTCAAACAGTTGTTGGTAGCTGAGTTGTGGAAGACTTTGAACTGTGCTTTACCTTTTTTTTTTTTTTTTTTTTTTTTGCGTTTAATGATTTTAATACAGTTTTTTTGCGCCTGAAGCATGCTGGTCTAACTGCTCCCCGGTAGTTACAGCCATGGTAGCAACAGCTTCCATATACACTTACAAACACAATGCTACATACACTGTATTGACAATAGTCACCGGACACCTAGAAGAGAAACACAACATAGCATTTATTGACATACATTAGTACGGTGTCGGTCCACCTTTGACCTTAATGCATGCACTGACCCATCGAGACATGCTTTCGATAAAGTTTTGGAACACAGCGATAGGTATGCGCTTCCATTCAGTACATAATGCTGCCGCTAACTGTTGCTTAGTAGTAGGCCTTGGTTCCAAACTTCTTATGCGGTGCTCTAATTCATCCCATAAGTGCTCTATGGGATTAAGATCAGGGCTCTGTGCTGGCCAGTCCGCACACGATACGGAATTATCTGCAAACCACGCCGTAACAGTCTTTGCTTTGCTCGGTGCATTATCCTGCTGATACCAAGTCTCGATTCCATAGTATTGCCACAGAGTTGGAAGGGCATAATTGTCCAGAATATCGAGGTAGACGTGCTGGTTAACAGGTTTGTCCACGATAACCAATGGGCCGGGACCATACCACGAAAAAACTCCCCCACACGAGTACACTTCCAGCTCCAAATTTGTCCGTAGGAACAGTACACTGTAGTAAATAGCGTTCCACCGGCTGCCGTCATACCCACACACGGCCATCAGACTGATGGATCGTGATGGATATTCATCAGTCCATAGGATCCGTTTCCATTGCTCTACAGTCCACGATAAATGTTCTTTACACCATGCTGAACAACGAGTAGCATTCCGAGTAGAGATGAAAGGCTTATGAGCAGCCGCACGACCACGGTAACCCATGGAATGAAGTTCTCTGTGAATGGTACGAGTACATACCAAGGTTCTAGCATTGTTACTCACTGAAGGTCTTGTGCAGTACTCCGTCGATTAGCTGTAACGACTCTCCTGAGGCTTCGACGTCCTCTATCCCTGATTTTCTTTAGTCTGCCGGTACGTTTTGCTACTTCAAGCACGCCACGTGTCTTCCACTTATTCAGTACATCCAAAACAGTTGACTTGGGTATGTTTAAACGCCTCTCGGTTTCTCTTATGGACAACCCACTAATATAACACCCAACAACTTTCCTTTCTCAAATTCAGTTCACTCCCGCCTCGACATTTTCACTCAATCTCGCAGTGCGATATGATAGCGGTCAGCTGCAGGCTTGTTTTTATACCGGTTGCAACTGTACCGCGCATCTTAACAACGCAGCGGATCCGCTCGTTTGCTTTTGAAGGGATGTCCGGTGACTTTTGTCATTATAGTGTACGTCTATGACGTGATAGCAGCGAGTACGTGCGACCATCAATCAATTACTAATGGGATAATCAATAGTTTGCATTTCTTCCACAGTGTCTGTATATCATTTAAAAACAGAGAATGATCCATATTTCCGTTTCGTGACTTCTGTCCATTGAATTGTCTCTTTCGCTATCTAGAATCATCACTTCAATTTGCTGCAAGCCCTATTGGCGCGGAAAAACTCAGTGGAGATCAATCTCAGCACCAGATGATGCCCATTGTAAATAACACTTCCCTCAATGTCAACATGATGGTTTCACACGGACCTTCCAGCCCTCTTCCAGCATCATCCCCCTCTGTTGATGAAAATCCGCGACATAGGTAAGTATTACATTGAACTTTGTATAATGAAAGGAGAAGACTGAGCTTCATGGAAAACTTCCCGTGAAAACCTTTTGCAGTTTTTATTTAAGGTATCCCACTACGTTGAAAAGGTCGTTTTGGGCCAAATTTCACATTTTGTAAAAATGCGTTCATTTTAAAGTCCCGTTCTTTAGGACTCCAAAACTGCCTTTGTTTCTTATCTACGATGAATAGTTACAGAGTTATAGCAATCGGAATATCTAAACCCAGGTGTCAAACGAACGGGAAGTGACGCTTGAACGCGTTTTTTGCAGGATGAGATTTTCGTCCCGAACTCTTTACGGAAAACCTGATAACTGCAAAAGGTACGTAAATAAATTGATGAAACTTGGTATACATCTTTCCTACAATATTGTGCATGCAATGAACTAAAAGTTTTGCTGTTTGTCAGTTCAAAGTTAGGTTATAGCTATTTACATTGAACATAATGAAGAAATTTGTCGAAAATTCACCCTAATGCATGTAGGAATGAGTAT
This sequence comes from Macrothele yani, assembly GCA_039090855.1. Taxonomy (NCBI): domain Eukaryota; kingdom Metazoa; phylum Arthropoda; class Arachnida; order Araneae; family Macrothelidae; genus Macrothele; species Macrothele yani. The sequence goes on from CM076996.1 coordinate 127,928,862, forward strand.
GTCAGCAGTGTTTAGGAACATCACTTACCTTTTAGTTCACTGCATAGATAATAGTCATGCGCATATATTGATGCAAAAAATGCCATCATGCATCTGTAACGTTTTTATTTAGAGCGTTTACCGTAAACGACGTATTTCCTTGAATTCTTTCACAAATTTCCCAATTTCTTGAAAATTTATGTTGATATAATTTTTTTCAATGTTCATGTGTTTTTGTGTGTTAGCCTTCCTAAAAAAAATTACCCATTCTTGCATTTTTTCAAAAAAAGTGCCACCAACATAGTGGGATTTGATGTGCTCTCTCATACGATAAAGCATTTGAAAGAGTAAATGAAATCGTGTGATATTTGATTAAAAAAATTCATAAAGCAAACCAATCTTTTAAACTTCGTCTTCGCAGAGATTTTTGAATGCAATTAATTTTTGATCAAGTAGAAAAACAAGAAAGTCATCCTCCTGTCTTTTAAAAAAAATACGGTACTGAATTTTTTTCCCTGTGAAGTGTTGAATGTAACATATATTAAATGTCCGCCATTATTCTACACTGCTGAGCTCTTAGAATTGAATTTTTCGTAAATGTTCTCACAATCTTGAAAATACGAGTTTTAAAGTAATTGTTTGTGATGCATTCTTTTATACCTCTTATTATTGTTTGTGATATACAGGGTTCAAAGGAAAGCCCTTATTCAGGGCAGTAACTGCGCAAGGAAAGGGTCCGAGTGGTACACAAGTTAGGTCTATGTATAGGAAATAGACAATGGCCGATTGAATGAAAGCTATTGGAGCGCCCCTAGCGGCAAAGGTAAGAAGTTAGGAAACCTAACGCGCGAACAACGCGAGATAGAAACAAAATTCCAATTACAAAGTTGTAGCGCATCGTCTAATTAGTAGGAAACGGCATATGATGTGCACGAATTATGTACATAGGCGGGTCAAAATGCTGATAAAGTGCACGCGATCGCTGGATGGTTAGGCAATGCAGAATACCGGCCCACGATGGAGAACGATTCAAATGCGTTTGTAAATATTGACAGTGACGGAGAAGCCGGTCGGTGAGATAAAATACCAAGGCTGAGGATTTGAACGTCAGTCAACGTACCCGTTGCAAACACTGATGGCGGGCTACTCGAACGCTGAGTAATGTGAAATGGTCGTGCTTTATGGCGAATGTCATCGCAATTCCCACGAAGCTGCAAGGTGGTATGCCGAGCGCTTTCCGACTGGTCAACATCCAACTGCAGCGACTATTAAACACTGTGTTTGCCGCCTCCGAGAGACCGAAAGCATACAGGCACGTCCGCGATCGGGCAGACCTACGGGTTCGGGTGTTACAGTGCATCCTTAAGCTGTCCTGGGATATGTCCTTGCCAATCCCAACATTAGTACCACAGCAGTCGCCGAAGCAAGCGGATTAACAGCACAACGTGTTTGGCAAATCCTGAACGAGCATGGAGCTCATCCGTACCACGTTCAGCTTGTGCAAAGTTTGATGGATGGAGACCAGGGAAGGCGTTTTGATTTCTGCAACTTTGTACATAACACGTTGGAGGTTAATCCAAACTTCTTGGCCGATATCTTGTAGACAGATGAGTCCCGTTTTACACGGGACGGAATAGTCAATCGGCATAACACCCATTACTGGGCTCTGAGCAACCCAACTAACGTTTGGTGCGGTATTTGGCGAAACACACTAGTTGGACCCATTTTCTACGATGTGACATTAACAGGTCAGCGGTACCTTCAGCTCTTACGGGGCGCGATATCTGACTTTCTGGATGTTCTTCCCCTCAGAGATCTGCTGCGCATGTGGTACCAACATGATGGTGCACCTCCTCACATGGCAGCCAACGAGCGGAGTTTCCTGGCTGAAACATTCAGATACCAGATAATTGGTTATGGCGATACGGTGGAATGGCCTCCGCGGTCACCGGACTTAACACCTTTGGACTTCTTCCTGTGGGGTTACTTAAAGCAACAGGTGTATACCGCTGAACCTACTAGTCTGGAAGATTTACGACACCACATTGCGTGCGCCTGTAACACAGTGACACCTGCCATGCTAGATAGTGTACGAGAAGCTATTTTTACATGCCTTGGAATGTGCATTGTAGCCGATGGGTGGCCACTTCGAACCGGCTGTACATTAACTTCGCGCATATGTGCGTTGTGCCTGTAAGTAGGCATATCTCCAACATTTTTCAGTATTATAAATAAGCCTGCACAGCTTCTGTCTCGTGTCATTATTTTTGTGTCTGTTTTACCCGCTTTACCGATTTCGAATTAACAGCATTTTGACCCGTCAATGTACATTATTCGTGCGCACCACATGTCGTTTCCTACTAATTAGACGATGCGCTACAACTTTGTAATTGGAATTTTGTTTCTATCTCCGTTGTTCGTGAGTTAGGTTTCCTAACTTCTTACCTTTGCCGCTAGGGGCGCTCCAATCGCTTTCATTCGATCGGCCATCTTCCCTTTCCTATACGTAGACCTAATTTGTGTACCGTTCGGACTCTTCCTTCCGCAGTTATTGCCCTGAATAAGGACTTTCCTTTGAACCCTGTATACTGCTTCTCTACACAAGCTCTGTACCGCAATTAGAAAATCAATTCATCTTATGGAGCACGGTGGGGACGTGTTTGACTGTGGATAGCGATTGAACGGAGACTGTAGCTTCCATTAAAAGTGATGACGTTTCACTGTGATATTCCAAAAAATCGTTACTTGTATGCGCTGCCAGGGGTTCCTGGCATTAGAAATTTACAGTGGTCAATGCAAATCAATCCTATAGAACATCTTTAGGTTGAATTAAAACTCAAGTTTAGGGCATCTCGGAATCGACTTTCTTTGGTATTGGACTTTACAGCAGCTTTACAGAAGCGATGTAACAAAATACACTCATCGTCAAAAATAGTTGCACCCAGAAGGAAGCAACAGACAGGAATGAAACTTGGTGGGTAGGTTTGACATCGTGAGACATGCAAGTGATTCAAGTATCACGCTCGGCAGCGCATGTGACGCAAGCAAGGAGTCGTCGTACCGCTGTGCCTGACCGGCTATATAAGGTCGTTCCGTTGCGCATGCTTGCCATTCTGACGCGTGCTGTTGTGTTGGTTGCACCCTTTGCAAGTGAAGTATGCCGCAGAGAAAAGTTCGGAAGGAATTCGAGCAGTTGGAGGAGTTCAAGAGGGGCCGCATCATCGGGCTCCAGGAAACGAGATGGTCTCATCGCCGTATTGCGCGCCATACCGGTCGTGCGGATATCACGCTGTTGGAAGTAGTAGATAGAACAAAGCACGCAGCAGCGACAGGAAAGGTCTGGGCAACCTAGACGAACCACGGAGAGAGAGGACCGACGAGTTGTCCGACATGCGCGAAGTGACCCAAAAGCCACGATTGTGGATATTCAGCGAGTGGTGGTGCCTTCCATGCATCGTCCGATGCGGAAGGCACCACTGCTCGCTGAATATCCAAAATCGTGGCTGTTGGGTTTGCGACTGAATTGCTCACGGTGGTCGTTAAACCTCCAAACAAACAAACAAAACCTTCACACACGCCGTCATTTACCTGCAGTTGCTTCGATTTGCATAAAGACGCGTAGGTCATAATGTTTTGGGACTTTAGTGTGTATCTGATGTACGTACAGTGTGCTTCATTTCATGACAAGGTTAAGCAGCCCCCCGCTCCCTGGGGAAGGTTAAAAAGCTCGGTGTCTGGGTGCCACACAAATTAACAGCATCCAATGATATTCGTCTTCTGGAGATGTGCATTTTCCTCCTTGCCAGGGATAGACCATTGATTCTTACATCGAATGGTAACCTGCAATAAAAAGTGAGTCCTCTAGAACAATCGTAAGCGATCATCACAGCGGATGGATACCACGGAACCACCCAAGCACTGCCCAAATCCACCCTTACGCCCGTAGAAAGTGCTGGTTCTCATATGTAAGTAGGGCTGCTGTCGACTTGATTCATCATTCATTTCTCCGACCAGGTGAGCCCATTAGTTCGGTTCGCTATTGCGCTGAAATGCAGTAGATGCACAAAAAACTACATACCAAATAGTCAGTTTCGGTCAACAGGTATGGAATCCTTCTATTGCACAACAACGCACGCCCATGTGTCTCCCAACGGACCGTTCAACAAATCCACCAGTTGGACTATGAAACTCTGACGCACCCTGCATGTTCCCCAGACCTTGCTGCCACAGAATCACCTCTTCCGGAATCTAGACCATTTCCCGACGGAGAAGACCTTCTTAAACAACCAAGATATGTCAAACCTTTGCCACCCCATAGACTCCAGGGTTTTATCGCCGTGGGATCCACAGCCTCGTTATCCGTGGGCAGAAGTGTGTTGATGCAGAGGCGAACTACTTTGACTAGGCGGGTAGATGCTTCCTATTTTTATGAAGGTTTGCTCGTGGCAGTCTTATCTGCACCAATCAAATATTTTCGCAGGTCTCCTTTACAGTTTTTATGAGGGTTTACAAGTATCATTTTGTCTGCACTAACCCAGTAATGATCTCCGTTTCTTTCATTTATTTGTCGTAGATAACGTTTTTCACTTGAATGACATCCATGAGCAACTAAGGACATGAGTCTTTTCCATTATTGATTTCGAGGGAAGGTAGAGAATCCGCACTAGAAGGGCAACACAAATATCCATATCTTTTCCCGGAATTTGAGTCCAGATCCAGCAACACAAGAAATAAGAAATTCGCATCCTAGGCCACCGTACGATCCTAGGTAACCACTAAACGATCCCAGGTAATTGAAGGAACTTACGTCTTCTTCAGGTTCCCTTTCAAGGAGGAAAATTTCACCTCTCAACAACAGTGTATCGATTTCTCATTTCTTTAACCTCTGTACCTCATGTTAACCTACATAACCTATATATCTTGTGGTTAAGATCTTACGAATTTTCTGAGAAGTTTGATTGTTGGAATACATTTGATCAACTTGTTATTGTATCTCATGGAGCTTATTCGAGCCTTCCAAATGGATAATACAGTCCGTCCCACAATCACATGAAAAGGTGTAAAAAGAGTAAATGTGCGATTAGTGAAAATGTACGCAACCCATTAACACAGTGGTGAAAATAAACCACATAGTCTTTGCAGGCATATTTTGCGGATGGGGAAATAATAATTTCGGATATGTATTAAAAATATTAAACATGTAGTGTACTGAAACTGTTCCACAATTATATAGAATTTCACACAAACGCGCGAACACTAACACGCATTGCTATGCAAATTACCCTGGCGTCAGAGCAGGATAAATAGTCGGTAAACGTGATGAGGCTGATTCAGTTGTAACAATACCACGTGGGAAAGAGCTGTCAGCGTAGGATATAATTCATGTTCGGAAGTTCCACGATCAAGGAATGAATGTAAGTGCGATTTCAAACAAATTAAAACGATCCACATCTTCTATTTATAACGTTTTAAGTGGTAGCAAAAAATATCCAGCTCAGAAACGAACTGGACGGCAAAGTAATGTTTCCTCTCGAATGAAACGACATATCCGGAAGCTCGCTGTCTGTCTGTACGGAATATAAGTCAATATGGAAACGTAAAAATGTCGAAAAGTACGGTTGACAGAGTATTGCAGCAGACACCCCTCGTGAAATGTGCAAGACTGTTAAAGAAACCGCCTTTAACTGTACAGCACACACAAGCTCGATTAAACTGGGCCAAAGACCATATGTCATAGAAGGACGAATGGTTCCAAGTATTATTTACTGATGAAATGAAATTTTATTTAGATGGCCGAGGCGTCATAGACGGTGCGAAATATTTTTGGCACGATATGAGAACAGAAAAACGCCAAATATTCAGCTGACAATACGGAGGAGGTTCTGTGATGGTATGGGACCTTTTTTGGATTTAATGGGCAAGGTAATATCTGCGTTTTGTCGGGACGTCAAAATGCCGTAACATACCAGGAACTTTTAAAAAACAGTTTGCTCCTAGATGCTGCTGAAATAGGCGGTCCTGATTGGGTTTTCCAGCAGGACAACGCGAGCATTCACAGAGAAACGCGAGCATTCACAGAGCAACCTCTACGATGTCCTGGCAGAACTCGAACAATCTCAAATTACTTCCGTGGCCAACTCGCATCCCGGATCTCAACGCAAATTGAAAATCTTTGGGGAACTTTAGTTCGAAGTGGCAATTTTCGAACCAATCATTGGCAATTTTCAAACGTTAAAGATCTGGAAACCGAAATCCTGAACTGTTGGTATAAAATTGACGGTACAATTATGCATAATTTAATATAAAGTATACCAGAACGTATATTTCAGCTTATTGCGCGTGAAGGAAAGACAATTAGTTATTAATTGTGTTTGCCATTTAAATATTCTTCTGTTTTTTTTTTGTTTTGTTTTTCCATATAATTCTGGGACAATGTTACATAGTTTTATTTCTTAAAGTTAGAATGTTATGTTAAGTATATGTTGTCAACAGCGTATGACGCGTGTATATTATGTTGCTGGTCGTAATACATAATGTTCTACTTGAACTCTGTTATTTTCTGCATGCAACTGTTTTCATTTACAAAATTATGTTTCCGTATATATATATGGGACGGACTGTATAATGGAAAGGTAGGGCCGCCGGTGGCCGAGTGGGCAACGTTCGTGACTGCCACGGGAAAGGCCTCAGGTTCGATCCCAGGCAGGTACGAACGCTCAATCCACTAAATACCCGCCATGCGTCGGATGGGCACGTTAAGCCGTCGGACCCCGGGTACCGCCCCCCGGTAATAAATAAGGGCGTCTTCCTCCCCCTTTCTACTTCACTTTCGTGTCATTTTCCTATCGGGCGCTCTAGCCCAAATCTCCTCGTTTCCTATTTCTATGGGTTGTTTAAGACCTGGGGTCAGACACTCCCTTCCTAAAATCCTCTACATATGATGATGATGATGATCATGGAAAGGTAAAGGAATTATGGGGCTAATACAGTTCGGTAAAGAATCCTGAAAAGCCAAAGAAAATGAATGAAAGGAGTCGAACCATCAACTCCTTAAAATCATCATCCTACTACTCATCAAATCCACTTTTCATAGGAAGACTCCCGATTTTCATGACAGTGTTGCACCACACAAACCCTTTATAGCAACAATGAATGACGAACACTATTTTCAGTAGTGCATTACCAATTGTTATTGGACTCCTGACTAAATGGAACTGGGGAGCGATGAGGTTCGCTTCACTTTGTTCAAGTAATATGGTGAATTATCGTTCGCCAAGAGTTCCCAGTAAAGGCTTTCGATGTCAGTTCATAGTTGCAACAGTGAAACATAACAGGAGGAAGAGCAAGCAAAATTTACGTAGTATCTTAACTGTTTTAAAAAAAAAGTCTTGTTGTGTACCGTATTTTTTAAATAAAAAATGTTTTAATCTTGCACAAGAATTTTAAAGATATCTTTCCCATGTATTAAAAGCACATTTAGACAATTCTTAATAAGCATAGGAATATCAGTAAAAGGCACTTCAGAAACTCCTATCTATCTTGATTATCTGAAGACTTATTTTCCCGAAGGGACGATACTAAGCTGAAAACATGTATCACGCTCAGCCTTCCAAGGGATCTCTTTCTCTTGTATTTATAAGCATATTAGACAGTTCTTGATAAGCATAGGAATATCAGTAAAAGGCACTTCAAAAACTCCTCTCTATCTTGATTATCTGAAGATTTATTTTCCCGAAGGGACGATACTAAGCTGAAAACTTGTATCACGCTCAGCCTTCCAAGGGATCTCTTTCTCTTGTATTTATAAGCATATTAGACAGTTCTTGATAAGCATAGGAATATCTGTAAAAGACACTTCAAAAACTCCTCTCTATCTTGATTATCTGAAGATTTATTTTCCCGAAGGGACGATACTAAGCTGAAAACTTGTATCACGCTCAGCCTTCCAAGGGATCTCTTTCTCTTGTATTTATAAGCATATTAGACAGTTCTTGATAAGCATAGGAATATCAGTAAAAGGCACTTCAAAAATTCCTCTCTATCTTGATTATCTGAAGATTTATTTTCCCGAAGGGACGATACTAAGCTGAAAACTTGTATCACGCTCAGCCTTCCAAGGGATCTCTTTCTCTTGTATTTATAAGCATATTAGACAGTTCTTGATAAGCATAGGAATATCTGTAAAAGACACTTCAAAAACTCCTCTCTATCTTGATTATCTGAAGATTGATTTTCCCGAAGGGACGATACTAAGCTGAAAACTTGTATCACGCTCAGCCTTCCAAGGGATCTCTTTCTCTTGTATTTATAAGCATATTAGACAGTTCTTGATAAGCATAGGAATATCTGTAAAAGACACTTCAAAAACTCCTCTCTATCTTGATTATCTGAAGATTTATTTTCCCGAAGGGACGATACTAAGCTGAAAACTTGTATCACGCTCAGCCTTCCAAGGGATCTCTTTCTCTTGTATTTATAAGCATATTAGACAGTTCTTGATAAGCATAGGAATATCAGTAAAAGGCACTTCAAAAACTCCTCTCTATCTTGATTAACTGAAGATTTATTTTCCCGAAGGGACGATACTAAGCTGAAAACTTGTATCACGCTCAGCCTTCCATATTATTTATAAGCATATTAGACAGTATTTATAAGCATATTAGACAGTTCTTGATAAGCATAGGAATATCAGTAAAAGGCACTTCAAAAACTCCTCTCTATCTTGATTATCTGAAGATTGATTTTCCCGAAGGGACGATACTAAGCTGAAAACTTGTATCACGCTCAGCCTTCCAAGGGATCTCTTTCTCTTGTATTTATAAGCATATTAGACAGTTCTTGATAAGCATAGGAATATCAGTAAAAGGCACTTCAAAAATTCCTCTCTATCTTGATTATCTGAAGATTTATTTTCCCGAAGGGACGATACTAACCTGAAAACTCGTATCCACCTTCCAGTAAAATGCTGTGAAACGCTATTAATTTTCCTATATTTTCAGAAAATGATGCTGGCTCTCACTTTAAAAAAAATGTATTAGATGTGCAACTTAATTCTCGGCCCCTAATCGCAAGCGATCATAGAACGTCTCCAAATGCAAATAGCTCTGTGCGGTAATAGCTGATTGCAGCGCCATCCAACAGCTTTCTAGGCAACCGTACCCGCTCACAGCTATAGTGACAGAAGGGACGAAAGCTGACGGTAAAAGCAATGTCGTTCAAGAAGCAACATTTGAAGCACTGCCTCCTGTTCGCGTTTTAGCTGAAAAAAGTACCGCGGAAGCCCAGAAAATTATCTGTGCTGCTTTGGGTGAGGCTGCTGCGTGTCCTACAATACGTGTAAGAAGTGGTTCCAGCGGTTTAAGCTGGGAAATTTCGATCTCCGTGATGCAGAACGTCCGGGACAGCAACAGAAAGTTGACAGTGAGGGACTGGAACAACTGTTGGACGCGGATCCCTGTCGCACACAGTCAGAGCTCGCCCAGGAACTCGGAGTAACACGGCAAGTAACCAGTACCCTTAAACCGAATATCCATCTCAGGAAGTTGTTGCTGTGCATATGGTGGGATCAGCGCGGTGTCGTACCCTATGAGTTGCTCAAACTTGGTGAAACGGTCAATGCTGAGCGTTACTGTCAGCAACTCATGCGTGTGAGTGACGCAATGGAGGCGAAATGGCCATACACCGGCAAGGGCAGAAAATCGGCCCTGTTGCTTCAGGATAACGCGCATCCTCACACCGCGAAAACGACTTTAAACACGATCACCGACCTGGGATGGAGATTTTGTCCCAACCGGCGTATTCTACAGACTTCGCTCCGTCAGATTATCACCTCTTTCGCTCCCTGCAACATCACCTGAATGATACGCACTCCACTCTGTCGAGCAGGTCCACACAAGTATTGATGACTTTATCAACTCGAAACAGCCCCCTTTTTTCCGCAGCGGCATTCGGCAGCTCCCTGACTGATGGCTGAAATGTATCCAACACGACGGGGATTATTTCCCTGATTAGGTACGTATTCGATTTGCTATAATTTGCTGTCAACGTGTCGTGCCTCTGGCCGAGAATTAAGTTGCCACACTTAATAATTTGAGATGATATGCTATATGTATTATCACGAATCATATTATGGTTAAAAATATTCCTAATAGTTTGTTCTTTCTTCACAGGCTTCAAGATCAAAGGCTCACCAGGTAAGACTTGATTGTCTGGTTTGTTAAGCTTTTGCTGTTCAGGTTATTATGGGAGTTGACATTTAATGTACTAAATTCACATATAAGAATGGAATGAAGCACACTTCCCTTTTCCTGATGACTTCTTCCTGACATTATCAGACGTTTGTTTTAAGTTGATCCCATATGCAAAAGTTGTTCCTCAGAAACGTTTTACCGATCCGGGGCATGCATAATTTGGACGCGATATCAAGCATACAGGTAACCTCAATCAGTCGATTAAATCAAATATTTGTTGACCGGAGATTAGGGAAAATTCGGTTCTTCTCCCCCTTCTGTGTACTCTTGCTTCAAATAGCAAACGGATAGCAAGAATTTCATAGTGGCAAGCAAATTATACTTTGACAAATTGAGAAAGTGCCCATGGTTCATCAACAAACGTTGGAGCGTACATAAGCACACAGAACAAAAAATTAGTCACCCATAACAGAAATGACGGTAAAAAGTTACCGGTTGCACAGAGGGTGCCGTGATAGCATTGCTGGGAGATACATAGTACCGACATGGTCCATAGGATCATTTCTGTCTCGTGCAGTGGTGAAGTGCAGCGTGTGTGTTGAATTTAGTCTGCAATGTGGGTCGTAAGACAGACTTTACTGAGTGATCGGTTTCAAACCAGGCAAATTTTGCTCCAAACAGCCAATGCAAGTCCACTCCAACCAATTTCCGAAAGGACATTGCGACGAGAACTGCATGCGATGGACATCTGGAGTAGAGTACTACGGAAGACGCCTCTTTTAACAGCAAGTCACAAAGTCGCACGTAACAGGCCATGCTGCTGTGTTTTAAGTGTATCGTGATTGGAGAAATGGCACCACTGCGAATAAGTGAAGTGGAAACTGCGGAGCACCACGTGCCATTGATGTGAGCGGTGAATATCGGCTGCGAAGGTGCGTGAGGGCCGATCGACACGCTACAGTGGAATAACTCTGTGGCCGAATGAACTAGGGGGCTACCGGAAGTGTGTGTAAAACGACAGTTCAGCAAACCCTGCTGCGTATGGGGCTCCGATGCAAACGGGTGGTCACTGCATTTATGCTAACGAAGGTGTATCTGCAGAAATGGCTTACATTTGCACGGTAGTATCGGAACCGGACCTCCGCTGATTGGTAAAGGAGTGCCTTCTCCGATGAATAACGTTTTCTGCTTCATCGAAAGGATGGATGTTGGCGAATAAGGCGAGAAACATCGGAGAACAAACACTCTTCAACCATTGCTCGAAGAACACAAGCTGGTGGGGGCAGCGTTATGATCTGTGGAATGTTTTCGTGGCATTCCCTGGGTCCACAAGTACCTGTGGAAGACACTATGGACCAAATTCGTTATGAATTCATCCTTGCAGACCACGTACAACCATACATGTTAATTGTCTTCCCTGGGGGGCAGATGGGATCTTCCAGGACGACAATGCGACGTGTAACACAGCTAGAAATGTCCGAGAGTGGTTGGAAGAGCACGATGAAGATTTCAAAGTACTTCCCTGGCCCCCTATTACCCAGACTTAAACCCCATTGAGCATCTGTGGGACCACCTCGATCGTGTTGTTCGCTCTATGGATCCACCACCATGTACCCTACAACAACTGTCAGATGCACTGCAGTCAGCATGTCCCCACATACCTGTGAACACCTTGCAGCACCTTACTGAGTCACTCCCAGCCCGTCTAGTTGCTGTTCGCGCTGCACACGGCGGTTACTCTGGATATTAGCTGCTGGTGGTCACAATAATGTTACTCGACCATGTATATACAGCATATATGTATTTGTTCGAGCCGATTTCAAACAATTTTGCTAATCCAGAGTTAATTCGTTCTAGTCGGTTATAGAGTTAAACCAAAGAATCATTCCTCATACGTTAGGTAAATGTTTCTCCACTGTTGGTGTGCTGCCTGGAATGCTTTACACGAAGTTACGTAAATTACCATTGCATCGAACTACATATCTTCTCAGATATGGACTAAATCATTGACAGTAAAACTGTGAGTCCCTCAGCTTTAAGAGGTGAAAATCTAATGGTGCCTAATATGGATTGTACGAGATGTCAAAATCTGTCCTTATTAAGTGTAAAAAGGTTGATTTGGGGGACGCCGTATTAGGGTGTACGTTATTAAAAAGAAATAGTTTACCTCTTTACAGAAGTTTTGGCCTCAAAGAGTACCATCGAGGGAACCAATGAGTCAAAACAGTGAGTTGCGGCTACAAGCCTTGCCAGCGTAGTTCAGTAGGGAGAACATCCCACTTAGAAGTGAGAAGACGTGAATTCGAATCTCACCACCGGCAAAAAAGGGCGCGTTCGCAATATTGATGTCAGAATGTATTATAAAAATGAATCTTGTCTTGGCTGTGATTCTTCTTCCACACGTCGTCCGGAATTGATGAGAATTTCTTCTTCCACAGTGACCTCCTTGAAGCATGGTTCATCGGTGGACCCGAAACCTGCGATTTCTTTCCCCCACCTTTTTCAAAGGGGGCGGATATATGTGACGTACCACTGAAGTGTCAAAACGGCAAGTTGCAGCGTCATTCCGTGAATAATCGATCGACAACACGAAGCCTAAAATAACATCACCTTTTATATTCCGATTGTGAATTACCCTCTGTGCACATTATGAATTCAGCCTTCGATTGTATAGATGTGTTCCAAGAACTCCACATCTCAAACATCGTGGCAGAGGACGAGTGAAAAATCATGCGTGCAATCCAGTCCACATCACTGAAACCATTGGTGAGAGACTTCATAATATCGCAGCTGGTGAGTTCGGGAAGCCACCATGCGTGGTAAATCTCCGTTCCTCAAATATATTAGCCTTGTACTCACGTGTGAGGGATTGGAAGCCTAGGCACTTGTCTTCAGCATCTCATATAATATACGAACATTCAAACACTTCCTGGAACAAATGCATGGGGAGTCCACGTGATGAAGAACGATGGCGAAGGACGACCGCTTTTTTCTTCTTCTAGTAATCCATGCAGTCGTTTTTGGCACCATTTTCTCTAATGCTGACCGAATATTCATCTTTTATCACTTTGGTGGAATCTGGTTTGGCGACTGGAAAAAAAGGCTTCTCGCACTAAAAGGAAATGCTTATCCTTTTCTGTAGCACCTTCTCATTATGTTTGCGTTTATTAACTGAGTAAGGGCTATCAATTATGTGTCATGTCACTATAAATTGCTTATAGATGGTATTGCAGACCTGTTTCAAGTGACAAATAATATGTGTGGTGGGTTGGGTTAGTGCGATATTTTTCTCTAACTACAGCTAACCATCGACTTACCTGTCTTAAAAGTAGATGAGTAGGTGTAATTAGAGAAAAATATTGGGCTAGATTTTTTTAATATTACCGCAAAACTACTGTGACGGTCTAACCCGCAGGGCGCACATGAGATAGCAGTGAGAGCACATGCCAGTGTAGTATAGTGAATGGCACTCGAGCTCCGGAGCCGAGAGCTTGGGTTCGAATCCCTCCGCTGGCATAAACGTGATGGAGAAATTTACTTCGTCATATTGGCGCCCGAACTTCCAGGATGGCCCGGCCGTTAAGTTTCTCGCAATGGTGTGATATTCTTTTCAATCCTTTCTCGGTCAGATGCTACTAATGAAGGAAACATTTTATACGCATTTTCTGTGAAATACACAATTTTCCCGCTAGGGGACGCAAATATTTGATATGTTTTTCTCGATAACACACTTTTTAGCTGCTAGTGGGAATAAGTCGCCTTTTCTCTTTGTAGGTGTATTAACAATTGTAGAAATCTTGTTGATTTTTTTTTGTATCTAGTTCTATTTACTATGACTGGCCCCTCTCACATAGCGTATTTTAAATTAATAGCAGTTCTCCCTAGGTGGTGTCAGAGTATTCTTCTCTTTTTCTGCTGAAATTTTAGAATTTCTACATTTCAGAAACGAATTTCCCCGAAAAAATATTTCTTCATAAATACACTATATTGACAAAAGTCGCCGCACACCTAGAAGAGCGGACACACAACATCGCATTTATTGACATACATTAGTACGGTGTCGGTCCACCTTTGGCCTTAATGCATGCACTGACCCTTCGAGACATGCTTTCGACAAGGTTTTAGAACACAGTGATAGGTATGCGCTTCCATTCAGTACATAATGCTGCCGCTAACTGTTGATTAGTAGTAGGCCTTGGTTCCAAACTTCTTATGCGGCGCTCTAATTCATCCCATAAGTGCTCTATGGGATTAAGATCAGGGCTCTGTGCTGGCCAGTCCACATACGATACGGAATTATCCTCAAACCACGCAGTAACAGTCCTTGCTTTATGGCTCGGTGCATTATCCTGCTGGTACCAACAAGGCTCGGTTCCATAGTATTGCCACTGAGTTGGTAGGGCACAATTGTCCAGAATATCGAGGTAGACGTGCTGGTTAACAGGTGTGTCCACGATAACCAATGGGCCGGGACCATGCCACGAAAAAAACCCACACACGAGTACACTGCCAGCTCCAAACTTGACTGTAGGAACAGTACACTGTGGTAAATAGCGTTCCTCCGGCTGCCTCCATACCCACACACAGCCATCAGACTGATTGATCGTGTATCTGGATTCATCACTCCATAGGACCCGTTTCACGATATTTCACGATAATCTACGCTCCACGATAAATGTTCTTTACACCATGCTAAACGACGAGTAGCATTCCGAGTGGAGATGAAAGGCTTGTGAGCAGCAGCACGACCACAATAACCCATGGAATGAAGTTCTCTGCGAATGGTACGTGTACATACCGAGGTTCCAGCCTTTTTACTCACCTGTACACTGAGGTCTTGTGCAGTAGTACTCCGTCGATTAGCTGTAACCACTCTCCAGAGGCTTCGACGTTTTCTATCACTGATTTTCTTTGGTCTGTCGGTACGTTTTGCTGCTTCAGGCACGCCATGTTCTTCCACTTATTCAGTACATCCAAAAAAAGTTGACTTGGGTATGTTTAAACACCTCTCGGTTTCTCTTATGGATAACCCACAAATATAACACCCAACAATCTTTCTTTTCTCAAAGTCGGTTCTCTCCCGCCGCGACATTTTTACTCAACCTTACAGTGCGATATGATCGCAGTCAGCAGCAGGCTTGTTTTTATACCATTTGAAGCTGTACCGAGCATCTTAACAATGCAGCGGATCCGTTTATTTGCTTTTGAAGGGGTGTTCGGTGACTTTTGTCAATATAGTGTACATGGTAGGCATTGTAATGCTATTATTGGCATATTTTCATTGTATTCCATGTAACCACTTCCTTCAGAAAACTTGAAAATTTTCATCGTCCTGGAGCGGGAATCGAACCTCCCGATTTCCGGTCGAGCATGCTAGTCATTACACTACCCAGGACATCTACGTTCAGTTGCTTGGAATTTCCTTGTCCTGGGTAGTGTAATGACTAGTATACTCGACCGGAAATCGGGAGGTGCGGGTTCGATTCCCGCTCCAGGACGATGAAAACTTTCAAGTTTTCTGAAGGAAGTGGTTACATGGAATACAGTGAAAATATGCCAATAATAGCATTACAATGCTTACCATGTATTTATGAAGAATTATTCCTTCGGGGAAATTCGTTTCCAAATTGTATATGACGTACTTTTCATCACAGGAATTTGTGAGCTACATCCGACCCAGTATGTGAGAAAAGGTCGTGAGAGGTTACGATGGGGCAGGAATAGCTTCGACTAGCGCAAATCGCAAGGTTCTCAGATATCTACGTTCAGTTGCTTGGAATTCTTTTGTGCTGTGTAATGGCTAGCATGCTCGCCCGGAAATCGGGAGGTGCTGGTTCGATTCCCGCTCCAGGACGATGAAAATTTTCAAGTTTTCTGAAGGAAGTCGTTACATGGAATACAGTGAAAATATGCTTACAAATATTATTTTTTCATGCCTGAATAGAATCAAAAGACGTGCTCATTACAACCGAAAATTAGGTGTACTCTTTCTTTTTTGTGTTTTCTTTCCGGTCAGAAAATAAAAACAAAAAATGAAAAAGTAAAAAATATACATTTCCATACGAGTCGTGTGATCGATATAATTGTTGATGTCCTATACAATTAAAGCTTGTACATGTTTTGTGCTCGTTTTCCTTCGTGTATAAGACGTAAATGTTTCAAATGTCTTCAATTCTTTTACAAACTTCTAAGTATTTGGCGCATATTGCTTACGATCTTTTTCTATTTGTTTTCAATGCAGAGAAGCTATGCGTAAATACCTCCGGGAACGAGGTGACATGGTTCTTATAATACTGCACGCTAAAGTTGCCCAGAAATCATATGGAAACGAAAAAAGGTAAGTGCAGTTTGTTCAGAATTTCAAAATTTATTACAATATTCGCGAAGTTTTGTATAATTTTCTATGAAAAATAATTTGATAAATTTTAATGTTTAATTTCTTTCGCTGGTTTGTATTCTCTTTCCTATTTATTTGGAAAATTAACTTTTCTTATTGAACTGAAATAGTCCACTTTTATCTTTTTCTAAAAATGTACGAATTGTACATGTCTTAAATTGTAAAAATCCAAAAGACACACACTGGTGCTCAAAATCAAAGGATAATCTATAAAATCGTATATAGCTCTCGATTGTGTAAAATAATGCCCTGAAAATTTGAAAACATGCAAATTTCGCTATGCGGAATTCTATTCCCCGTTTACTTTCAGCTCAGGTAGGCAAGTGTATGCAAATTAGGATTGCGTTAAAAGGACGGTCGAGTCCACTCACATCTTGTAACTGTTCTAGGCAACTTTCACTTTAGTGGCATGTCGAACTAATTATGACTGTGACGTATATTCTAAATTAACTTTCATTCTTATATAGTTTCTTTCCTTATGTAAATTTTGAGTTCATTCTCTTTGAGCGTTTCAACCTTAAAACCATATATTTTCTCACTCACGGAATGTTATGCGGCAACAGTCTTGAGATCAGGTTTGAGTTACGTGTGTATATTTTAACAAGATAAGAACAATGTATATACAGTGACGTAACTAGCACAACTTGCTCCCCAAGCAAGATTTACTTCAGCACCGCTAAGCACAGCAATTTTCCCAGAATTTCGAACACGAGGGAGGATGCATTTTTTGCGGTGGGGCGGGGGGGGGGGTTAGGAAGTCAGGGAGAGTGTCTGCAAAAAAGTATAATGGTGGTACCTAGAGCCCTGTAGTTTTAACTTTTTAAGTAATAGATTTGACAATACGTGTAATTACTTTGTCCAAAACTAAAATAAATCAATTGAAGAAATCACCCTCTTATACATTGCAGATCTGCGGCTGCTGTGAATAAATGTTGGCAACTGACTGTTTTTCCCATATCCTCCGCGGGGAATCCCACTGTCGCCTCGCGCTTTTCCTCAACAGCGCAGAGAGAGGGCGATTGGAGGGCGATCGTATTATTTACAACCCATTGCATAGCAATCGTATTACAACCCGAAGTCAAAGAGCCGAACACTTTCAATCTGTAGGACATTCAGTGTTTTAAAAGTGAAACTTGGCATTTATTTAGGCAAAGCTAAATACATGTACAATATCTTAAAGCAAAATATGAATCTTTGGGTTAATTATTGTGCGTGTCCGAATTTTTTCATAAAACTATAACTGGCAGCTGCAATACGCCACCCCCTCCCGCGACTGCGGGGGTGGTAGTTATGACACTGTGTATGTAATGTGTGGAGCGAGCACTTAATGTGTGGTTAGATTAGTACAGCCTTGCGTGGCACTTTCAAGGCTATATATATATATATATATATATATATATATATATATATATATATATATATATATATATATATATATATATATATATTTGATGAAATTGTATTGACACACTTTCAGCCTCAGTTATAGAGTATGGAATTTCCAAACTTGTCGGTGATTGAATACGCGCCTACTCGCTCCGGAGCCAGTTGTTCTTACGGACTAAACTACACCGACGGAATGTATTGCTGCAGATTTGTCGTCTTGATATGTGTGACGTGCCTGCGCCGCAGGACGCACACGAGATAAAGGCAGATAGCAATGAGAGCACATGTCCGCGTAGCACAGTTGGGAGAGCGATTTACTCCGGAGTGAGAGGGACCTGGATTCGATGTCTGGCGTGGACAAACCTGTGTTTTTACATTGGCGCCCGAACTTCAAGGATGACCTGGCTGTTAAGTTTCTCGCAATGATGTGATGTTCTTTCCACACGGCGAGACAGGAAAAATGAGAATCCCTTCTTCAGTGCTTCGAAAAAAATACATTAGTGTGATATTCCGTTCCACACACCAAATTGTCTGGGATTTCTCAAGTGCACGTTCTTCAGCGGATGACTGCCTATAGCGACATATGGTCCCGGCTGACCCGTGGACCATGCTCCTGGCCCTCTTTCGGATGCCTGCACCGCAGGACGTACACGAGATAAAGGCAGATAGCTCAGTTGGGAGCGACTTACTCCGGAGTGAGGGGGACCCGGATTCGATGACCGGCGTGGACCCGGATTCGGTGGCCGGCGTGGACCCGGATTCAATGACCGGCATGGATCCGGATTCGGTGGCCGGTGTGGACAAACCTGTGTTTTCACATTTGTGTTTCACATCTGTAGTACATTTCCCTCCAAATCTTGTTTTCTGAAGCGAAGAAGGAATTTTTTTCATTAATTCCAGACGATGTGTGGAACAAACATCACACATTTTTTCCGAAGAACCCAACGGCCAATAGCCGCCCCGGTGGCGCAGTGGTCTAAGGCAATGGCCTCTGAACATTCGTCCAAAAGGGGTCCGGGTTCGAATCCCGGTGAGGCATGGATGTTGTGTTCGTCTTACGGCACTGGCTCTCTCCCTTCCCTGGAGCCAGTGACCCTAAATTAGGGACGGGCGACTGCTTATAGCCCATTGAGTTGCTCACGGTGGTCGTTAAACCTCCAATAAAAAAAAAAAAAACGGCCAATAGACCCATTTTCTACAATTGGGGCCAATGTGAAGTTCACAAATTTGTCAGCGCCTTCTCGCTCCGCAGCCAGGTGTTCTAACCGCCTAAACTACACCGACAGAATGCATCGCTGCAGATTTTTCGTCTCGACACGTGATTCACCTCTGTATTGCTTCACAAGAGGTTCTGTTTGTTGAGACTACTGGAGTGCTTTGAAGCGTAATTCTGTTGTGATTGGAAGACCAAATAAAGACGATTTATGGGAGTACTTGAAGACATTTCTCTTCTGGCCGTTTGTAAGACTGATATTTCTCATTTTGTAATTTAGGATTTTGTGCTAGTTATCCGGAAGCTCAAGAAGTTCCAGTGTTACAAGAGCCACCAATAGTACGACACGCAATGCTATTGAGTTGTCAGATAAGTTCCTTCGGCTTTTTTCTAATTATTAGAATCCTTATTTTTCATGAAAAAGTTTTCACAAATCAGTTAATAATGTATGCTCCTTCATTGTTCACGATCTCTTGCCAACGTGCCACTGCCGCCCCGGTGGCGCAGTGGTCTAAGCGATGGCCCTTGATCATTCGTCTGAACGGGGTCCGGGTTCGAATCCCGGTGAGGCATGGATGTTGTGTTTGTCTTACGGCACTGGCTCTCTCCCTTCCCTGGAACCAGTGACCCTAAATTAGGGACGGCCGCCCCGGTGGCGCAGTGGTCTAAGCGATGTCCTCTGATCATTCGTCTGAACGGGGTCCGGGTTCGAATCCGGGGTGGCATGGATGTTGTGTTTGTCTTACGGCACTGGCTCTCTCCCTTCCCTGGTACCAGTGACCCTAAATTAGGGACGGCCGCCCCGGTGGCGCAGTGGTCTAAGCGATGGCCTCTGATCATTCGTCTGAACGGGGTCCGGGTTTGAATCCCGGTGAGGCATGGATGTTGTGTTTGTCTTACGGCACTGGCTCTCTCCCTTCCCTGGAACCAGTGACCCTAAATTAGGGACGGCAGCCCCGGTGGCGCAGTGGTCTAAGCGATGTCCTCTGATCATTCGTCTGAACGGGGTCCGGGTTCGAATCCGGGGAGGAATGGATGTTGTGTTTGTCTTACGGCACTGGCTCTCTCCCTTCCCTGGAACCAGTGACCCTAAATTAGGGACGGGCGACTGCTTATAGCCCATTGAGTTGCTCACGGTGGTCGTTAAACCTCCAACCAAAAAAAAAAAAACAAACGTGCCACTAGGTTGTCAAGAAGTCATCGAGCCACCGTTTCAGCTGTGCGTCGTTTTTAAACTATACGCCTCGCAGACTGTTGAAGAGGTACCGGAAAAGAGATAATCTGAGGATGCTAGATCAGGAGAATACAGTGGATGCGGTAGAACTTCCCAACCGAGATCTTGAAAAGCAGTTTTGGTCAGATTAGCGAAGTGGGGGCGAGCGTTGTCGTGTTGAAGAAACTCACCGTGCCGCCGGTTGGGTCGTTTCAGCTGAATTGCATCGTTGAGCTGGTGCATTTGCTAAACGTAAAGCTGTGCATTGATCGTGGTGTTCTTTTCAAATATTTCGTAGCGGATTACACCTTTCCAATCACACCAAACGCAGATCATGGTCTTGCGTGGATGCAGCTCGGCCTTGGCTCGAGGTGTTGCTTGCTTGTGAGTACTCAGCTATTGTTTCCCCTGCTTCATATTGGCACAGAGACACCATTTTTCATCGCCGGTGACGATGCGGTAAAGAAATTTCTGTTTGTGTCCACGAGTAGCCTGGTGTCGAGCGAGCAAACTGGCGGCGATAGTGCAGCCCTGGAGTTTGTCTCTTGCGTTCAGAGAATCTGGGACCCTTGCACCGAGTTTTTGGATCTTACCCATCGGGTGAAGGTGACGGGCGATGGTATCATGAGAGCATCCCATTTGCTGGGCCAGTTTCCTAATGGATTGGCATGGATCCTCGTGGATGAGCTCATTCAATCCATGCTCGTTGAACTGAACAGGTCTGCCGCAACGCGGAGGAGTCTGTGAGGTTGAATTTCCCCTTCTTGAAGCGTGAACATCATTTCTGTACAGTTCTGTCAGTAATAGCACCTTCTCCGTACACAGCACAAATGTCACAAGCAGCTTTGGAACCTTGGTTGAAAGCGAAGAGAAGCAGGTGTCAACAATGCTCATTTCTGTCTACTTGGCGCTCCATCTTCATATGGTTAAAAAGAGTTAAACCAAATATAATATCGAAACAGATGAACAAAAGTAGTACAGGAAGAATAGAGCTACAAAAATACATATAACACTGTGATCAAAATATTGTTCGTGTTCTTTCAAATAACATTGGAAAAAACCGAACAAACTTATCTGACAACCCACTATAAGAGAATACATTAATTTAACAAGTTAGTAAAATCATGCAATGCATTGATTATGATACGTTTTCCAACATAGCAGAAATCATTACTCAAGTTATTACTCAAGCTATGAGGATAATGGCTGTGGAATAAATCTAGCTCCTTAGCCCTGACCTCTGAACCCATTTCTATGATATTAAACAGAATTGGTTCAGTATACCTCCGGAATAACATGATAAACTTTTGTCGCAATAGAAGCATCTTTAGTCAAGTTATGAGGATAGATAATGGCTGTGGAATAAATCTCGCTCTTGTGCCCTTACCTTTGATCCCATTTTGATGATATTCAACAGAACCGGTTCAGTTTACCTCCGAAACAACACGATAATGTTTTGTCGCAATTGAAGCATTTTTACGTAAGTTATGACGCATAAGGGCGATGGAATGGATCCCGCTCGTATGTCCTGACCTTTGACTTCATTTCGCCCATTTTTAATAGGGTTCGTCCCCAGGTTGTCCCCTACCACATATTAAAATTTCATTGAAATCGAACCATTTTTACGCGAGTAATCGTGCGGACAGACAGACAGACGGACAAAGCTGGAGTATATACGTACGCTTCTTTTACCTACGGTTGAAAAGCGTTAAAAAACGTAACATGTCACAAAGACATAGTAAGGATGTTTCTCAGGGCTGGAGAGCGATTGGGAGGGTAGTAGAAGGTCAGGCCCGGACGTAAGTTTCCAGAACACTGAATATTCCACAAAATGTCCTGTCAAGGCTCTAAAGCTTCAACAGATAGGAGATGTTCGTCATCGACCACGAAATGGCCGTCCCAGGGACACAACTGCTACAGACGATCGCTATATGAGTCAGACTGCCAGACAAAACAGAAATATTTTGGCTAAGCCGCTGTCTTTGGAGCTCGCAGCAGCTTCAGAAACGAGGGTTTTAAGACATGCTGTTTATGGAAGACTTCGTGAGCAATACCTTAATGCAAGGATGTTTGGGTCGCTCTAGCTTCAACCTCCCGGAAAGCGCGTTTAACGTGGTGTCGCCGACCTTACACTTGGAGTCCAGAGCAGTGGACGAATATTCTTTTCGCAGATAAATCGCAATTAAGCTTAAGTATTTATTCGCGACGTATCTCTTCTGACGAGAACCTGGGACCCACAACGGTTCCTCTAGCATCAAAGAAACGGACTAGTCTGGTGGTATTCATGGTCTGGGAAGGATTCATGACGAACTGGCGCATAGACCTGCTCATCTTGCAGAGTCGCTCTGTTGCTACCTTGAGGTACAGGAACGAGATCCTGAACGCATATGCCAGGCCATGTAGTGGAGCCATCGGTCCGGATTTTATTTTTTCAGACAATACTGCTCAACCTCATCGAGCTCATTTTGTCGACGATCTTCTCGAAGAGGAAGCGCATTTCCTAATGGAGTGGCCACCCAGATCCCCTGACCTCAATCCCGTTGAAGATGTATGAGATGTTCTAAGGAGATGCATTGGAGAGCTCTCCAGCCTCCTGCCAGAACACTTCGAGAACTCAGAAGAGTTCTTGTTAGACAGTGGTCATGAATCCATCAAGACTTCATCAATACCATCATAAACAGTATGAGAAGTCGTTTGAGCTGCGTGGCTATCAGAGGTGATCGTACTTCATCTTAAAATACTACATGCCCTAAACAAAAGATTTTAAATATTATTCTATGGACTTTTCTTTAGTGTACATTAAAAGATTATGACGTTAAAATAATGCGACGATTTCCTCGAAGAAGAAGCACATTTCCTAATGGAATGCCACCCAGATCCCCTGACCGCAGTCCCATTGAGGATGTATGAGATGCTCTAGGGAGACGCATTGAGAGCTCTCCAGCCCCCTGCCAGAACACTTCGAGAACTCAGAAGAGCTCTTGTTTAGAAGTGGTCTTGAATCCCTCAAGACTTCATCAAATATAACGTAAGCCTTTTTCGTGTGCGAGATTGGTGTTACGCTATGTCTAAAACAATGACTAAGGAAATGTTGAATTAAATGAGAATACGATGCAATAGTTGCACGGGATAGTTCAAATTAAGCTTTTACGGCCAGACGAAAGATATGCAAAAGTCAAACTTATAATAACTTTTTATTGGTCCAGCAATATTTGATGAAATCCAAAATATAGCACCCGCGAGTTTTACACTTCACATATAATGCCTTAATTATCTGTCGTGTAATCTATCTTAACAACGATCTAACATCTACACACACACACACACACACTAAGCTACTGCTGTACCGTCCTTTTTATCTAACGGTCTTATCACATTCATACGTCACTCTCTCTGACCTCAAAACCGTTGCCAAGCTCATTCATGTGAGAGAGAAGACATCACGTTAAGTTTGGAAAGTGCAAAAGAGAAAAAACTCAAATTTACATAGGAAAAGGAACTAAAAATGAAAGTTAAATTAGAATTCTTTTTATTGTAGGTTTAACAACCACCGTGAGCAACTCAATGGTGCTATAAGCAGTCGCCCGTCCCTAATTTAGGGTCACTGGTTCCAGGGAAGGGAAAGAGCCAGTGCCGTAAGGCAAACACAACATCCATGCCTCACCGGGATTCGAACCCGGACCCCGTTCGGACGAATGATCAGAGGCCATCGCTTAGGCCAATGCGCCACCGGGGCGGCGAATTAGAATATACGTCACACAATACCCTCATAAACAGTATAAGTCAATGAATGAAATACGGGATTACACCACTGTACAATACAAATTTGGAAGATGTGAATCCGTTTTCTGGTGTAAATATCACATAGATGGTAAATCAGATAATATCCGAAAACTTGAAAATTTCGTCGTCCTGGAGCGGGAATCGAAACCGCGTCTCTCGGATAGCGCCCGAGTATGCTAACCACTACTTGCTTCGACTAGCGAATCCTGTGATGGTTATATTATAATTAATCGGGTACTTAGAACTTGGTCGTTCTGGGTGGTGTAGTGGTTAGCATACTCGGGCGCTATCCGGAAGACGTGGGTTCGATTCCCGCTCCAGGGCGACGAAATTTTCAGATATTATCTGACTTAACATCCATGTCATATTTACACCAATAAACGGATTTACGTCTCCCAAATTTGTATAGTATAAGAAGCTGTTGAATAGTTATATGGTTATCACGGGTGATCATACTCCATGTTAAAATACTACATCCCCTAAGCATGATCAAGTCGTCTGGCCATTACAATTTGGCCTTTGTCAAACCATGCTTGACCGTTAGCACCCAAAAAGCCTTGCCGTCTTGGAAATGCTCTGACCCAGTCATCCGGCCATTACAATTTGGCGTTTGTCAAACCATGCCTGACCGTTAGACCCCACAAGACTTGCCTTCTCGGAAATGATCTGACGCAGTCGTCTGGCCATTACCATTTGGCCTTTGTCAAACCATGCCTGACCGTTAGCACCCCACAAGACTTGCCTTCTCGGAAATGCTCTGACCCAGTCGTCTGGCCGTTACAATTTGGCCTTTGTCGAACCATGCCTGACCATGAGCATGTCACAAGCCTTGCCGTCTAGGAAATGCTTTGACTCAGACGTCTGGCCATTACAATTTGGCCTTTGTCAAACCATGCCTGACCGTTAGCACCCCACAAGCTTTTCAGTCTCGGAAATGCTCTGATCCAGTCGTCTTTACAGAAGTTCATTGAATTTCCTCATAAATACCTCGAGATACGCTCAAATTTATAAATTAACTTTTAATTTGGAGCACCAGTGTATGTATGTGTTTGTACATTAAACGTTTTGATATCTGCATGCTAATGCATAGTTCCTATAGAATTCTTTGGAGTGCTCGTATATTTTTCGCTACTAATGTCTCGCCTTTTGGGAAACCTGTTCGAGATTTTTATGTTATGACAAGGAAAGCTCTAACATAAGTAATGTAAAAAAATAAACAATGTGGCGGTAAGACCTGCTAATTTATTTATAATGATCATAAACTTGGGCAAATAAGAAAAAAAGAACACCTGGAAGCAACGGAAACCAATGCTTACTCCTAGATGAATGATAGGGACATCACTGAGAAAACATAAGGATATAAGGAAAGACGTTGGAATTTAGAAAGTCAATGAAAAATTAGAGAGGGCTATATATACGCCAAAGCGCCAAAACATTATGACCAGCACTTCTTTATGCAAATCGAAACAACTGCAGGTAAACGACAAGATCGTATGAAGGTCATGGAAGGGTATAAATAACACCTGATACTGAGCTCTGTTAGTGTTATTCTTCTTATCAAATGAGAAAGGCAGAGGACTTAAGCGAGTTTGACAAAGGCCAAATTGTATTGGCCAGACGACTGGATCAGAGCATTTCCGAGACAGAAAAGCTTGTGGGGTGCAAACGGTCAGGCATGGTTTGACAAAGGCCAAATTGTAATGGCCAGACGTCTGGGTCAAAGCATTTCCGAGACGGCTAGGCTTGTGACGTGCTCATGGTCAGGTATGGTTTGACAAAGGCCAAATTGTAACAGCCAGACGACTGGGTCAGAGCATTTCCGAAACAGCAAGGCTTGTGAGGTGCTAACAGTCAGCCATGATTTGACAAAGGCCAAATTGTAACGGCCAGACGACTGGGGGTCAGAGCATTTCCGAGACTGCAAGGCTTGTAGGGTTCTAACAGTCCGCCATGATTTGACAAAGGCCAAATTGTAACTGCCAGACGACTGTGTCAGAGCATTTCCGAGACTGCAAGGCTTGTGGGGTGCTAACAGTCAGCCATGATTTGACAAAGGCCAAATTGTAATGGCCAGACATCTGGGTCAAAGCATTTCCGAGACGGCGAGGCTTGTGACGGGTCAGGCATTGTTTGACAAAGGCCAAATTGTAATGGCCAGACGACTGGGTCAGAGCATTTCCGAGACGGCAAGGCTTCTGTGGGGTGCTAACAGTCAGCCATGATTTGACAAAGGCCAAATTGTAGCGGCCAGACGACTGGGTCAGAGCATTTCCGAGAAGGCAAGTCTTGTGGGGTGCTCATGGTCAGGCATGGTTTGACTAACGCCAAATTGTAATGGCCGGACGACTGGGTCAGAGCATTTCCGAGACGGCAAGGCGTGTGGGGTGCTAACAGTCAGCCATGATTTGACAAAGGCCACATTCTAACGGCCAGACGACTGGGTCAGAGCATTTCCGAGAGTGCAAGGCGTGTGAGGTGCTAACAGTCAGCCATGATTTGACAAAGGCCAAATTGTAACGGCCAGACGACTGGGTCAGAACATTTCCGAGATTGCAAGGCTTGTGCGGTGCTAACAGTCAGCCATGATTTGACAAAGGCCAAATTGTAATCGCCGGACGACTGTGTCAGAGCATTTCCGAGACGGCAAGGCTTGTGGGGTGCTAACAGTCAGCCATGGTTTGACCAAGGCCAAATTGTAATGGCCGGACATCTGGGTCAAAGCATTTCCGAGACGGCAAGGCTTGTGACGTGCTCATGGTCAGGCATGGTTTGACAAAGGCCAAATTGTAATATGCCGCCCCGGTGGTGCAGTGGTCTAAGCGATGGCCTCTGATTCGTCCGAAAAGGGTCCGGGTTCGAATATCGGTGAGGCATGGATGTTGTGTTTGCCTTACGGCACTGGCTCTCTCTCTTCCCTGGAACCAGTGACCCTAAATTAGGGACGGGCGACTGCTTATAGCCCATTGAGTTGCTCACGGTGGTCGTTAAACCTCCAATAAAAAAAAATGTAATGGCCAGACGACTGGGTCAGAGCATTTCCGAGACGGCAAGGCTTTTGTGGGGTGCTAACAGTCAGCCATGATTTGACAAAGGCCAAATTGTAACGGCCACACGACTGGGTCAGAGCATTTCCGAGAAGGCAAGTCTTGTGGGGTGCTAACGGTCAGGCATGGTTTGACAAACGCCAAATTGTAATGGCCGGAAGACAGGGTCAGAGCATTTCTGAGATGGCAAGGCTTGTGGGGTGCTAACAGTCAGCCATGATTTGACAAAGGCCAAATTGTAATGGCCAGACATCTGGGTCAAAGCATTTCCGAGACGGCAAGGCTTGTGACGTGCTCATGGTCAGGCATGGTTTGACAAAGGTCAAATTGTAACGGCCAGACGGCTGAGTCAGAGCATTTCAGAGACGGCAAGGCTTGTGTGGCGCTAACAGTCAGCCATGATTTGACAAAGGCCAAATTGTAATGGCCAGATGACTTGATCAGAGCATTTCCCAGTAGGCAAGGTTTGTGGGGTGACCGCGGTCAGCCGTGGTTTGTACCTTCAAAAAGTGGTCCGAGAAGGGTATAACCACGAATCACCGACAAAGTGTGGTCCGACTACGGCTGATCGATGCTAGAGGTAAGTGAAGGCTATCCCGTATGTTACAAGCCAACAGAAGGGAACCTGTGTGGCGAAACTCGCTGGTAATCTGAATGCTGGTGACGGGAATAATGGGTCACAACACACATTAAATCGAACCCTGCTGAAAATGGGATTGCATAGCCACAGGGCTACTTCGACTGACCATGCTAATCTCGGCTCACCGTCGAAAGCGCCTACAATGGGCACGTGCGCATCAAAGCATCAAAACTGGACCTCGAATGATTGGAATAAAGCAATTTTCCAACAAAATTGCTCTATTTACAGTGTGAGGAAAGACCTCTTTACCTTAGCGTGATCATAAAATAATTCCTCTTACTAAAAACCAATATTATTATTTTTTTAATGTATTGATTTGGGAAATTCTTGTTGTAATTTAAATTTTCGCATTCATGTAAATATTTATAACAAAATATTGTTTTTCTTTCTCCAGGTTTTTTTGCCCTCCTCCTTGTATTTACTTGTTAGGAGATGGATGGAGAAGAAAGCAAGAGCAAATGGTCAGAGACGGAGAAAATGAACAAGGTTCTCATTTATGCGCCTTCATTGGAATCGGAAATTCTGATCAAGATATGCAGCAGCTGGATTTCAATGGGAAGGTCAGTGTCAATTTCACCGTTTTTCACGGGAAGATCAGTGTTAATTTCTTCTTTCCCACGTCAAAATTTACAGCATCTTCAAGCTGAATTATGCTTACCTAGTGAAGAATATATGAAGTGTTCTTTACGTAATACAGTTAACTCTTTTTATACGTTAAATTTGCATTCCTGAAAATTGTATATACACTCATCGTCAAAAAAAAAAAAAATAGTTGCACCCAGAAGGAAGCAACCGACAGGAATGAAACTTGGTGGGCAAGTTTGACATCGTGAGACATGAAAATGATTCAAGTATCGCGCTCCGCCGCGCATGTGACACCAGCAAGGAGGGTTCGTAGAGCTGTGCCTGACTGGCTTTATAAGGTCGCCCCGTTGCGCGTGCTTACCATTCTGACTCGTGTTTTTGTGTTGTTTGCATCTTTTGAAAGTAAAGTATGCCTCGGAGAAAGATTCGGAAGCAATTCGAGCAGTTGGAGGAGTTCGAGAGGGGCCGCATCGTTAGGCTCCGGGAAGGGGGTGGTCTTATCGCTGAATTGCGCGCCATACCGGTCGTACGGATATCACCATAGCACGCTGTTGGCGGCAGTAGATAGGATAAGGCACGCAGCAGCTATAGGAAAAGTCTGGAAAACCTAGACGACACACAGAGAGAGAGGACCGACGGGTTGTCCGACATGCACGGATTGACCCAACAGCCACGACTGCGAATATTCAGCGAGCAGTAGTGCCCTCCATGCATCGTCCGATTAGTGCCAGTACCATTGACAGACGGCTGCTCGACGTAGGCTACACGCACGCAGACCGTTACGACGACTGCCCTCAACACCATTGCATCGTCGCCAAAGACTGCAATGGTGTCGTGCCAGACTGTCACGGAGCCACTCAGAATGGCAGCGTATGATATTCAGTGACGAGTCCCGCTTTTGTCTTGGAGGAGACGACCAACGAATCTGTGTGTGGAAACACCGTGGTCAGCGCCAAGATGAACGGTTCGTTGTCCAGCGTCACACGTCCAGAAGGCCTGGTGTCAAGGTGTGGGGTACAACTGCCTACGTTGCCAGATCACCTTTGGTGTTCATTACAGGCACATCGACAGCCCAACGTTACGTTATTGAGGTCCTGCAACCAGTGGCACAACCTTTTCTGAACGCTCACTCCGGTGCGATTTTCCAACAGAACAACGCTCGTCCACATACTGCTGCTGTCTCTCATGAGCGTGCCTTCAACTCTCTGTAATGGCCAGCCGCATCACCAGACCTATCGTCGATTGAAAATGTGTGGGATGCTATTGGATGCGCTATCCACACTCCACCCCTACCGCACAATCTGCAGGAACTGCGTGAGAAGATTCAAACTGCATGGGATGGCTTATCGATGGACACAATAGACACCTGTACAACTCCATGGCGAGACGTCTGGCATGCTGTGTGAGCAAACATGGCGGCCCGTCGCCATAGTGAGAGACACTACTTATTGGCGTGTAGCTCAATAAATATTGCCCATATCAGTCTCAATGTTTAATAATTTATTGTTCCTAGTAACCTTTACCTTTCTCCCGAATAGCATTGCAATCCGACACGTCCTTCTATGTGCAACTAGTGTTTTGACGATGAATGTAGAAATCGCATGAACCAAAGATTAATGAAACAATAGGATTTTTGTTATCGAAATAGCAAAGTTTTAAGAATAAATGAGTTGCCAGTAGTTCTGTTTTTCATTGGCTTTATGATGTAATTATACGTAATGCCCAAAACGGAAAAGTAAAAAATGCAGCTAAAAATTCGGAATAAAAATATGAAATTTTAATCAGGATTTTTCACTCTCAAACTGTCTAGTTGCAAGAGGTTTGGCTGTTGAAATGACTGTGCTACAAATGTCTCAGGTAAAGCAAACAAAAATGTAAATTACTCCACAAGCTTTTCTTCAGCCCTGGTAATCTTTGATTTTTTCATGAACCTCTTCATGGATATCTTAGTTGCAGTCTTTCGTCCCAGACTGCAGATATCCTTGTAGCATTTTTGCACCTCAAAATTCCTCATGACATATGCCTCATCGTCATCAGCGAGGACATGACAATGTTCATTATCCTTTAGCTTACGACATGACATTTGTGAGAGCAGTTCCAGAATCAGTCATTTTAAGGACCTGACCAGTGGCAACCCTAGCCCTTGCGGGGCCCCAGGCAATGACTCTTCACGGGGCCCTTCGCAATCACAATAACCCCTTATATATACACACTGCTGGCCACCCAAAATGCAACACCAAGAAGGACACGAGATAGCAAAGCTAGATTTACTGGACACATAACAACAGATACAAAGATGAAACGATTCAGCTTACAGGCCCGTGCGACTTGCGGAACACGCGGACATCAATAGTACGTGTGGCCCCATGGCTGGCAATAACGGCCGCTACACGCCGCGGCATCGAACGAAAGAGTCTTTGGATGTGGGCTTGGGGTATGTCGGTCCAGGCTGCTTCCACACGTTGCCACAGTTCATCAGGCGTAGCCGCTGGTGGTGCTTGCCGGGCCGCTCGGTTTCAGATCAGCGACCAGGCGTGTTCGATGGGCGACATATCGGGAGAACAGGCGGGCCACGGCAGCAGTGACACCTGGTGGGCCGTGAAGAATTGTTGCACGATGCGTACCACGTACGGGCGCTCATTGTCATGTTGAAACGTGGCCGGTGGCAGGTCCTGCAGGTAAGGGAGGACTTCAGGCTCCAAAACGTCGGAGATTTAGAGGTGGCTGTTGAGTGTACCGGCGATACGTACCAGAGGCGTGCGAGTGTCATATCCAATTGCGCCCCAAATCATAACGCCAGGCGACGGACCGGTATGGCCATGCACAATACAGGCGTCATACAGTCTCTGGCCGCGGTGCCGCCACATGCGGATCCGACCATCGTGGTGTTGCAGGCAGAAGCGGGATTCGTCGGAGAAGACAATGTCCTGCTATTCCGTAGTCCAGGTGCGGCGTTCAACGGCCCACTGCCGCCGCACTCGCCGGTGGTGTAACGTCAATGGTAATCGGAGCAATGGGCGCCGTGCGACAAGTCCCCGCTCCTGTAGACGACGTCGAACGGTACGTGCTGCACAGGTTGTTGCGCAACACACCCTGATTCCTGCGCTAACGTTCGTGATGTGGCGGTGCGAGCCGCCAAATCCCGCCGCACAACGTGCCAATCCTCTCGTTCAGTGGTGTGCCGCGGCTGCGGCAATCGCTCACGTAGGTCCGTCCGTCCCTCCTGCACCCACCGAATCCATACTAGCCTCACTGTGGCTAGATGTCGTCCCACACGGGCGCCGATGTCTCGGTACGATAAACCGCTGTCGCGATAAGCCACTTTTCGTCCTCTGTCGAACTCCGAAACGTGCTGGAATGACTGCCGTATTCTGCGACGAGGCATCAGGAAGCTTCCCACGCACAGGTCTGGCAGCACAACGCACTTCCACTACTTACACCCCGCCTTCTGTGTGACCCTTCTTATAGTGCTTCTCGGTGGCGTGCCGGGCGCACATGATTTGCATATTCCCTGCAATGCTAATCGTTTACATGTCCTCTCGCGGGCGACGCATGCTGCGAATTTCAAGCCAATCGGATGTTTCCTTCTTGGTGTTACATTTTGGGTGGCCAGCATTGTGTATATGCTACTTGTACCCGAAATTGCGTCAAAACTCCTATGAAAAATATCTTGAAAAAATATTAAATTTAGACATTTCTCCACAACTTTCCTGCTGAAAAAATATCTTTGACCAAACAATAAAATATTTTCTAACAGAGTAACTTTTTGATGTCACTAATTAAAAGCAGTTAACAAATATTAAAATTGGTCATTTATTTGTATATTATCGTGAACTACAACGTTTTAGGTAATCCCAGGCAATAACAACTGTACTTCGATTCACGCTAAGATGACACTGCAGTTTAAGGTACAAGAGCCTACGCACTCACTGAGCCTTCGGGGACGGCCGAGACATCTGTGTTCATCCGCGTCACTCCCCACTCTGTCCTGCTGTTAGTAGCTGTCAATCACTTCCCCCATCAACTCATTGGCATCCTTGTCTCTCAAACACTGCATATCTACGCATGCGTGTGTTGGTCTAATTTTAAAACTTAATTTCTGAAAACAGATCATTTTTTGATTTGTCTAAAATAACTATATGTACTTATAATTATAAGTAAACAGCTAGGACAATATGAAGTTCATTTCTGGGTAATAAATGCGTTGGTTTTCACGGAAAATGTAACGAACTACTTTTAGTCGCGGCGATAGGTTTCACGTACCTTTCCTCTCAGTGTCATCTTAGGGTGAATCGAAGTATAATTGTGCGGGGCCCTGGGCGGTTGCCCGTTATACCCGTACCTGGGGCCGCTACTGAACCCGCCAATGATTTTTATCTTATGTTCTATTCCAAAGCAAGCAGATTTTCGTTCCTCCTGGTGTAATTTTAGGAACTTCGTACTTTTTTCGTTAACCACTGCAAATCCAACTTACTGTGGCTTAGTAGATATGGCATTCTTTACTCTTGTAACATCGATTGTAACTTGTACTCTAATATAACTTTTCTTTTTTCCCATCATGTAAACTTTGATTCGTTCTCTTTAAGCAATTTCTAACTTAACGCTATTTTTCTCACGCGGCTGAATGTCTTTTGGCAACGACAAAGGAGGTAAGCGATTGAGTGACTTGTGAAAAACGATGAGATAAGGTTGTTTTCAATTAATGTTCGCTGGCGAGCAGTGAGGCTGGTTTACCAGCAGTGAAGTTAATTTTCGTTAAGCTGTCTTTCGGTAGATATACTTTCTAGTTTTACATCCTTATTAGATATTAATATGCGATAGTCGATGTTATATGTTCAAACTCTGATGTTATTCGAGCTTGATTGAAACATACACTATATTGAAAAAAGTAAACGGACACCTAGAAGAGAAACACAACACAGCATTTATTGACACACATTAGTACGGTATTGGTCCACCTTTGGCCTTAATGCATGTACTGACCCTTCGAGACAGGCTTTCGACATGGTTTTGGAACACAGCGATAGGAATGTGCTTCCATTCAGTACATAATGCTGCCTCTAACTATTGCTTAGTAGTAGGCCTTGGCTCCAAACTTCTTATGCGGCGCTCTAATTGATCCCATAGGTGCTCTATGGGATTAAGATCAGAGCTCTGTGCTGGCCAATCCACACACGATACGGAATTATCGTCAAACTACGCCGTAAGAGTCCTTGCTTTATGGCTCGGTGCATTTTCCTTTTGGTACCAACAAGGCTCGGTTCCATAGTATTGCCACAGAGTTGGTAGGGCATAATTGTCCAGAATATCGAGGTAGACGTGCTGGTTAACAGGTTTGTCCACGGTAACCAATGGGCCGTGACCATTCAATGAAAAACACCCCCACACGAGTACACTGCCTGCTACAAACTTGGCCGTAGGAACAGTACACTGTGGTAAATAGCGTTCTCCCGGCTGCCCCCATAACCACACACGGCCATCAGACTGATGGATCGTGTATCTGGATTCATCAGTCCATAGGACCCGTTTCCATTGATCTACGGTTCACGATAAATGTTCTTTACACCATGCTAAACGACGAACAGCCTTCCGAGTGGAGATAAAAAGCTTATGAGAAGCCGCACGATCACGGTAACCCATGGAATGAAGTTCTCTGCGAATGGTACGTGTAATATCGAGGTTGCAGCATTTTCACTCACCTGGACACTGAGGTCTTGTACAGTAGTACTCTGTCGATTAGCTGTAACGACTCTCCTGGGGCTTCGACGTCTTCTATCGCTGATTTTCTTTGGTCTGCCAGCACGTTTTGCTGCTTCAGGCACGCCATGCGTCGTCCACTTATTCAGTACATCCAAAACAGTTGACTTGGGTAAGTTTAAATGCCTCTCGGTTTCTCTTATGGACAACCCACTAATATAACACCCAACAATCTTACCTTTCTCAAAGTCAGTACTCTCCCGCCGCGACGTTTTCACTCAACTTCACAGTGCGGTATGATCGCGGTCAGCTGCATGCTTGTTTTTATACCGTTCGCAGCTGTACCGCGCATCTTAACAACGCAACGGATCCGTTCATTTGCTTTTGAAGTGGTATCCGGCAACTTTGGTCAGTATAGTATATATTGAAAGGTGCTTCATTATTGTTGAAATGACATTCGTTGTCAGCGTTGTTACGTGGATATTATTGTTTGTTATGAGCTGTCATTTATTCTGCTACTGAAGTAATTAAATAAATTATCAACGTTTATTCACCATTAAATGGTTATTTAACATCTATAGATGTTAAATAAACATTTAATGGTGAATAGACGTTTATAATTTATTCTGTCTGAGCAACACAAGTGCCTTAAATATATATACTGAAATAATAGTTGAAGTGAGTTCTGATGTACTGACGAAATAAAAGATTAAAGCTGTAAGTAGCTCTCTCTCTCTCTGTCTCTCTCTGTCTCTCTGTCTCTCTCTCTCTCTCTGTCTCTGTCTCTCTCTGTCTGTCTGTCTCTCTCTCTCTCTCTGTCTCTTTCTTTCTCTCTCTCTCTCTCTCTCTCTCTCTCTCTCTCTCTCTTTCTCTCTCTCTCTCTCTCTCTCTCTCTCTCTCTCTCTCTCTCTCTCTCTCTCTCGAAGATTTCTTAGAGCGAGATGCCTGGGTTTAGTTAAGGGCACTGATTGCTAAGTTATTCAGGGTTTCACTTAAGAAAGCTTCACGTTATGTTAATGTTCTGGTTAAACTAACATTTTCACATACAGGATGAAGCCTGTGACATCACTTACAGGTTCTCATGAAGTTCTGTTCGGGAGTAATTTGGTCCCAGGAACTACGAATCATATAAGTCGGCATGGCGTTAAATTGGTGTCAGAATTCATTTCACATTGGAAGTGGGCTTAGATGGCAGGGCTCTTCATGATAATAAAACCAAGCGAGTGAGTTAAAAGATAATACAAGAGCTTATCAGCAATTAGATACATTTTACTACATCCTTTTAGAGGCAACTTTTATACAAGATCGCATTTGTTCTACAATATAATAATAAATAATGCAAATTTACTGTTAATAAATGTTTATAGGAGTTTCTAATGCAAAATTAGGGGAGAAATCTACCAAATAAATCTGAACATACAAAAAGTAACGGCTCACTTCCATGTTATGCTTTGCATACATTTTTTAGGAATGAGTGTGGTCAATAGGAATTCCTCCTATATGCAGGGTATGAACTTGAAAACAAAACACAGAAGTAAATGCATAAAAGTTTAACGGTTTTTCAGCCTTAATCGATTCAGGTGCATATTTAATTTTGAAATGGTGTAAAACAACTGATGTAACTGAAGTTCACTTCTTCAGGAATGCAAATTATGTCTTCTAGTTTTAATTATTCAGTCTGATTTACTTAATTCTCATTATTTGATTTCAGCTCATGTAAACGAAGTTAAGCATTTGAAATTCTATTTGAATCTTGTGTAAATTCCTTTCTATAACCCAAATTATGATATTTCCTTCAAAGTTTTGGATCACTTTAAATGTAAACAGTATAAAAAGATCTTATATGTGGAATAATAAATAATTATCATAAAAAAGACGTACAGAAATTAGAATGCAGCGTATAGATATCTTTGTACCTTGTCCGAAGAAACGCCTCGTGAAAAATGCATAATAATCTCTAAACAAAAGATGTGTTTTCTTTTCAGAATTACTGTGCTGCCAAAACTTTGTTCATTAGCGATTCGGATAAAAGAAAGCATTTCATGTTATCCGTGAAGATGTTTTATGGGAATGGTGAAGATCTTGGTATGTTTCACAGCAAAAGAATCAAAGTGATATCTAAACCATCAAAAAAGAAGCAATCTTTGAAAAATGCTGATTGTAAGTAAAATATTGTTTTGCAATGTAATATTTATGTGTATGTGGATTCAATCCATGAGATATAGACAATGAAACTATCTCTCTGTGTATTGTGAATGATTCTATTATAACTGCAACACAAGAGAAATTTTTGAACTCGTGAACGATCATATAACAAAAAAACAAAAAACAAAAAAATAATACAGGTAGGCTCAGTTCTGATTGAGCCGTCAGTTTAGAACGTAGGACTACGACTTGCAAATCGGAGAGTAGAAATGAGCTGGTTGAATATGGTTTCAAAGCGTTTATTTAATTTGTTATAGCCATCACAGGTCTGTGATATGAAAAGTAGCGTACATAATTTTTACAAATAATGCTGGATACATTGCGAACACAAAGCCGATCGATACACGAATTACCCAGTGTGGTGCTCTGCCTTCTTGGGCTTCTTACATTCCTCATCACTTGCTCTTGCCTCTCGTTTTGATTTTCTTCACTTTTGATTGCGTTCATTCTGCGAATTCCGCGGCATTGTCGAAAATGTTAACACCTTTCACACGAAAACATTTCTTTTAACTTTAATTTAAACCACTGCGATATGTTCTATATATATATTAAAATAGATATCGTCTAGAACTTTAAAACGATACCATGCACAGTCGTTTTGCACTTAACGGTTGTCCAGATAAACCGCGATATTGTCAAAAGTATTCACCAGTTCACAAGAAAACATTTTTTAAAATGTTCAGTGCAAACCACTGAGAAATGTTCTTCGCACATTTGAATAGATCTCGTAGAGAGCTTTAAAACGATACCACGCACAGTCGTGTTGCACTCGTGGTTGCCGAGATCGACTGTGTCACACGCGGCGTCACACCTACAAATATTGCATCCAGGGGAGAGTCGCGCGCACGATGTATTGCGCAGTACACGAATTGGACTCCATGCTGTTTACAGATATCCTAACACGATTAGTGTGCGGCTCGTATTTTTGACGCTATAATGATTTCAATTGGGACCCATTTTTGTTTCAGGCGGTCGGCCTTAAGTCGCCCCTTATTACCCACGGAGTTAGACGTAGTTCTACGTCAAAATTCAACTCCGAAATGATTTTCTTTCCTGGCGATTTTCAGCGCACTCCACTGTCACTTTAATGTAAACATATGGAGTACTTAAACATAGTATTTAAAAAGGTGCTGTGCTTACCAGATAGTATTTGTTAATACTCTATTTTATTGAATGCGTCATACATTAGGAAATAATTGCTTATAGAGGAAATTAGAATAACCGGAGAGCACTGATTTTGTCCCTTGCAACATTGTTCATTAAGTTTTAAACAATAGATGCATAAAAACCATGCATATTTATTTTAAAACGATGTTCGAATTGCTTACTGGAGCAAGATGAAAATGTTCTATTCATTCACAAGTCCGCTCAAATATTGTTTTTATTTTGCATCGACCGTACGTTATGTAATAATCAGAAGTTTCTTCAAGCATTTGTGAATAAGTCACAATGAAAGATAACGGAAATATCTAGCATTCATAAAGAACTTAATGGTCAGAAAGTATCCTTCAGAGTTAAAACCGACGGACGTTCGAATCCCGGTCCTGCCGGCCATCTAGTCTGCGGTTTTCCGCAGGCTCCCTGTGGTTGCGGACGCGAATGCGTAGATGGTTCCCTGTGATATCGGCCCCGGACGCACTTTGTCGCTTATTCGTATGCAGCAGAGGAGAATGGCAAGCTAACTGCATTAATTTGCCAGTAACCCTCAAGGGGCATAGTCGTCTTTGCGGGACTCAATCCGCCATGGGCGGACGAGATAGATGGATGGATAGAGAGATAAAAACAAATTCGCCGATGGTTTCGAGATGAACAGTAGAGGGAAACAAGTTAGTAGAATCATGCAATGCATTGATTATGATACGCTTTCCAATATACCAGAAATCATTACTCAAATTACGAGGATAATGGCTATGGAACAAATCTCACTCCTGTGCCCTGACCTTTGACCCCATTTCGATAGTATTCAATAAAATTGGTTTAGTATACCTCCGGAACAACATACTAAAGTTTTGTCGCAATAGAAGCGTTTTTAGTCAAGTTATGAGGATAATGACTGTGGAATAAATCTCGCTCCTGTGTTCTGACCTTTGACCATGTTTCGATGATATTCAACAGAACCGGTTCATTATACCTCCGGAACAACATGATAAGTTTTGTCGCAATCGAAGCATTTTTACGTAAGTTATGACGCATAAAGGCGATGAAATGGATCCCACTCATATGTCCTGACCTTTGACTCCATTTCACCCATTTTGAATAGGGTTCGTCCCCGGGTTGTCCTCTACCACATACTAAAATTTCATCGAAATCGAACCATTTTTATGCGAGTTATCGTGCGGAAGCTGGAGCATATACGCTTCTTCAACCTACGGTTGGAAAGCGTAAAAAGGGGTGTGGGTTGTCGCCCTCCTCCTCCTCTTTTTTCAACGTATAGTCAGGAAATTATAACAATGACATGTTATTGAATGTGTAATACAGGTGAATTTGGCTTTAGGATGACATCGCTAATCACATAAGAAGTGGAATGGGTTCTGGTAAAAGATATGAGAAGCACCCACATTGTAAAGAGGATAACGGTGTTCAGAATGAATGTATCGAAGACTAAAATAATGATCATTACTGGTAGCACTCATTTTTTAATCTTGCATTCACTGCAAGAATTAAATAAATGTGATAACTCAGATCATATGTAGAGGATTTTAGAAAGGGAGTGTCTGACCCCAGGTCTTAAACAACCCTTAGAAATAGGAAGTTAGGAGATTTGGGCTAGGGTGCCCCATAGGAAAGTGACGCAGAAGCGAGGTAGAAAGGGGGAGAAAGAAGCCCTTATTTATTACCGGGAGGCCAGTATCCGGGGTCTGACCGCTCAACGTGCCCATCCGACGCACATTTAGTGATTCGAGCGTTCCTACCCGCGCGGGATCGAACCTGAGGTTCCTCCATGGCAGTCACGGACGTTGACCACTAGGCCATCCGCGGCCCAAAATAAATGTGATAAACAAGCACAAAAGTTAAGTACTTTGGCAGTCTGCTGACATACGACATAAAAATAATAAGGAATAGGAGTGGCAAAACCAACACACTGGACAATAACTTTTAACAAAAAAAAAAATGTATCAAAGATCACAGAGTGAAAATCTTGAATGCTATGTATTGTCAATGATCATCTATTGGTGCGTAGTCTTAGACGTTGACAACGAACGACGACAGTGATATAATAAACTCATCTTATGTAATGTTCGCCAGAGGTGAAAAAATGAAATGGATAGGCCAATACAGGAGCGGCTGAGCAATGCACGGCCTCTCTGGCGAGGGCTGCATTCTGCATGTTCCGGTTGACACTTCCCACGCAGCACATTGAGACTTTTCAAATACGTTGCGCAATGTAACAGTAATGTTTCAGAAACCTTACGGTTACGTCAAAATGTCCTCAAACGTCACATGACTTTGAAACATAACCGATGCGTTACAGTGAAAGATCTTTGTAACTTCAACATACCAACTTCATGTTACTGTTACGTATTTAAAAGATATTTGTAACTTCGTTACATTACTGTTACGTATTTGACGTCCATGTGACAGGCGGCTGCCAAGAAAAATCCAGTCTTTAGTACGGGATATGATCACCCTTGACTGCGTTGCAGGATGTACAACGTCTGTCTATGCTGAGGACGAGGATGTCGAGGAGCTGTTGAGGCATCGCGGCCCATTCCTCTTGTAGCGCCAATCACAGCTGCGGAATCGTTGCTGGTGGCTGGTGACGTGCTGCCAAGCGTCTCCCGAGAAGGTCCCACACGTGTTCGGTTGGATTTAGGTCCGGGGACCTTGCGGGCCATTCCATGCGTTGAATATCTTCACTCTCCAACAGCTCTGTGACAGCCACTGTACGATGAGGTGTAGCGTTGTCGTCCATGAAGAGGAACTCAGGACTCACAGCACCTCTAAACAAACGCACATGAGGCAGGAAAACCTCGGTACAATGGC
Source organism: Macrothele yani (assembly GCA_039090855.1). Taxonomy (NCBI): domain Eukaryota; kingdom Metazoa; phylum Arthropoda; class Arachnida; order Araneae; family Macrothelidae; genus Macrothele; species Macrothele yani. The sequence goes on from CM076996.1 coordinate 127,969,178, forward strand.
GGACACCAGTGACTGAACCTCCTTGGAAGATGTGGAGGTCAGTACGGCTACCAAGCATGATACCGCCCCAAATGAGAACTCCGCCACCTCCAAACCGGTCCCTTTCGATGATGTTCGAGGTGTGATTGCGTGTTCCCTGCTCTCTCCAGATGTGTATATGTCCAGAATCGCTCGTCAGACTAAATCGGCTCTCATCCGTAAAGAGAACTCGACCCCATTGCTGATGTGTCCAGTTCTTGTGTTCCTGGCACCACAGAAACCACCGTCTCCGATGAGCAGGCGTTAATGGGACACACCGTACTGGTCGTCGTGCAAATAGACCACCTTTGTGCAGCCTCATGGCCACGGTTAAACGCGATAACGGACGTCCAGTTGTCTGTTGCATGTGCCTTGCGATTTCTCCCGCTGTCTGCCGTCTGTCTCTTCTCGCCTGTAGGACAATATACCCGTCGTCCGCCGCCGTGGTTGCTCGTGGACGACCACTGCTAAACTCTCGGACAGATGTTCCTGTCGTTTGAAATGCTCTTCAAGCTCGTGAAACGATGCTGTGAGCGATCCCGAACTCATTGGCCACACTCGTCACACTTCGACCTTCTTCCAACTTCCCAATGACGCGACCTCGGGTAAAGTCATCCAGATGTCGTCTACTGGATTGCCTGTTGGCCATATCACACGGTGGCAGCAACTCGATGTCGTTCAAACCGATGTACACCGTGCAATAGCTTTCACCGAATCGCTGAGCGTACACCGCCTGTGTGCTTTATACCCTTCCGACACTCCCCTCCCCCCGTCATGCTGCATATATGTGCATGCTCTACCGTACCGGACCCTAGTCTATCTCCTGAGTGGTCTTTCGGTCCGTTCTGCCTGCTCGTTCCGCTGTTATGCTAATTTCTCCTCTTCGTCCTTAATTTTTGCACACCAGTGTACGTACAGAGCTAATAGACACTGTAGGTACAAAATTTACTACCGAGAGCCGGAGTCCGATGAAGATATTAGTGTGGTGGTTTTATGAATGATTTTTATTCACTTACTTTACCCCCTGCGAGTCCATAATCTCATGTTAGTGATAGATTAGTCTTACTAATCGTCGAAAATTATGATTGTTGGGGAACTGCATTCTCAATAAATAAATAAATAAAAGTTCCGTGGACGTATGTTGAATTAAGTTATTCTCATAGGTAAATGCATGCTTCTTTCTGGAAGTGATGGCAGGGTTGAAGTATCTAGAATAGTACTAGGATCACTGAATCATCTTGTGTTTCTCGTTATGTATTGTATCTGGAACAACGCAGACCCACTGAGTTGACCATCTCAGAGGAATGTAGTAGGAAATTAAATCACTAGTTGTAGAATTCTCTCTGTCTAAATTTCAAGTTAATATTTTTTTCAGTGTCTGTCAGAGATAATAAATGCCGCATCTCCTGTACATCGACTCTAGTTTCAAGGGTCACCGCTACATCGTAAGTAGGATATTAAACCTTTTGCGCAGTTTTGAAGCATCTGTGTGCGACTACCCCATCAGAATAGTTCCATTTACAATTATAAAATTAAGCTTACTATAGTTGGATTGTATTGAAACAACTGATAATATAGTGTTTTATGATTAACAGTAGCGTTTTGTTCCACCAAGAATAGAAAAATCAACCTTTTTCTGAAGTCTTGGATTATTTTCGTTTTTCTAATGCGTAATATAATGTTTTGTGACTTTGCAATTATTCGTAATATTTAAAAAAAAAACAGTAAGTATAATCTGTTACTTTAAAATTTCGTATACTTGTTCAAACGACCTGTTACATTTCATTTTAGTGTGTATTGCATCCGGAACAAAGGTCGCCCTTTTCAACAGACTGCGCTCTCAGACGGTGAGCACCAGGTACCTGCACGTCGAAAATGGAAATTTCCATGCGAGTTCTACCCAGTGGGGTGCTTTTACGATTCATCTGCGTGAGTATTTTTCATTGGCTATTGTATCAATAGTGTTATGGAAATCCTTTTTAGTTTACCGAAGACAGCTGACACGTATATCAGTTGTTTTCAGTCTTTTTATTTGGAGTTGAAAAATTTATAATACCATCAAGAATTGAAGAAGCAACTTTTAACCTAACGATAATAAAAGCATATTTGTGAAATAAATTCGCTATGTGGTGAAAACGTTTTCTTGTAAATTTTACGGCATTTTCTTACTTAAAGATTCACAGTAATATTTTTCCCTAAGATATTTTGAACCAGATCGTGTCCTGGTTCCTTTCAGGGCCGTAGCTACCGGAGGGTAGGGAGGGCGTTTGTCCTCCCAGAACGATCATTCCAGGGGCGTAAATTCATGATCTGGGGGATGTAAAAAATAGAAATGTGACCAAAAAAGAAAGTTACACCCTTCAGTACTGTCTTTTTAAAGGCTATAAGGTATTCCATGTAGTTAACCAGGGTACAGAGTAACTTACACCCTGAGGTGTGAACATTTCATATCCGTAAAGGGAATTTTCCAAAACAGTGAATGGAGACGTAGAAAACAATATGCTGTTATGTCTAACCTCTATGACCTTTCCAAACATGACGTTGGGATAAAGAGCTAATTAATCATTTGTGGTCTGTCGCAGAAAGTTCTGTGGAGGGGAAAATTCCGCTCGTTTAACCTTGAACGGAATTTTCCCCAGCCCCACCCCTAACGTTTCTTCCTTCTGTTGATTGGAAGTTTAACGACCACCGTGAGCAACTCAATGGGCTATAAGCAGTCGCCCGTCCCAAATTTAGGGTCACTGGTTCCAGGGAAGGTAGAGAGCTAGTGCTGTAAGACAAACACAATATCCATGCCTCACCGGGATTCGAACCCGGACCCCTTTCGGACGAACGATCAGAAGCTATCGCTTAGACAACCAATGCGCCACCGGGGCGGCCTTGTTGTTACGTTTTTATCCAATACTCATTCGTTCTGCGCTGGTTTGTTTTTCGTTCTGCAATTTTGTGGAGTGTTGTATTGTCGCCGTCACATAACGTTTGCGCTTTATTTGATATTTACAACCTGTGGTTCTTCTGTATTTATTTACCTAGGTTTTACATTTTTAATAAAATTACGTCAAAAACCTGAAGTGCGATTTTTGAACGATCATACCACTTTCCCATAACGGTGGTGTGTGAGAAAGAAAAGTCACGTATTCTTGGTTTGATGCAAAATTTCATGCAGTTTTTTTCACCGCACTACAGGCATGTATTACATCAGAAGGGAAAACGGTCTCAAACAAATATGTATTCCCCCCCGCCCCATTGTTTACGATGGTGTCCCAACGTCTGGATAGGTCTGGAATGCCATTCTTGAAAAAACGTGCAGGTTTTGCTGCGAAGAAGTCATCAAGGAAATTCTGCAGATCAATATCATTGTTGAACGTTCTGCTACGGAGTGCATTCGACAAAGATTGGAACAGGTGATAGTCTGTGAAGGGGCGACATCTGGGGAATAGGTCGGATGTGCACGAACCTCCCATTTCATGTCCTGAATGGTCATTTTGGTCATGTTTGCACTGTGAGGACGTGCGTTATCATGTTGGAGAAGGACACCATGGCGTCGATGTGGACGTTTCTGCTAAATTGTTCCCTTCACACGGCGGAGTTGCTCACAATAAAGTGCAGCGTTGATGGTCCAATTCCTGTACAGCATTTTCCAGTGAATAATGCCTTCCATGTCTCACCAGACACACATCATAATCTTCGCAGGATGAAGGTCCTGTTTTGGACGTGGTGTGGGCGTCTTGTTTGGGCTTAACCATTCCCTCCGATGCCTGAAATTCACGTACAGACACCACTTTTCATCTCGTGTCAGAAAGGGTTTGTGTTGCTGAGAACATTCGCGATAACGGGCGAACAAGGAACCACATATGGCAGCACGCTGATTCTTGTTGTCCTCGGTGAGAGTGTGAGGCACCCAAGACCCCAATTTCTGGACCTTTCCCATACGTTCCAGGGGTCGCATCACTGTGGCCTGATCACAGTCCATCACAGTGGCCAATTCGCGTGTGGTTTGACGCGGATCCAAGTGGATGAGATGGTTCAAACGGTCTTCATCAAAGCGAGATGGACTACCTGAGTGTGGAGAGTCGTTGAGGTCAAAATTGCCACCTCGCAACCGCTCAAACCATTTGCGGGCTGTCCTCGGAGCAATAGCATCCTCCCCATACACAGCACAAATTTTTTGAGCAGCCTCGGCGGCCGTGGATCCCTTGTTAAACTCGTAGAGGAGCAGATGCAGTGGCGGCCCGTCAGATGAGGCAAGTGAGGCGCCGCCTCACCTGAAATTCCGCAGAATGAGAAGTGAAAGAAAAAAAAAAAACACCTTCTGTCAGTAACAAAGATATAAGAACTTTGCAGGATAAATGAAACACTGAAATTCACATTGTGATTCATGAATGGTTAAAGAAAGGCTTTCGAGAAGAGGAATGAATCATTATTTTTGCAAAGCAGCTGCATGTTTTAAGCGCTTAGAGGCGACCGGCTGAATCGTCTCGATGAGAAGCCGGTTTTGGGAACTGGGGATCAGAGAAGAGCCCTACAGACTGAACCCCCCCCCCCTCCACGGTCCGAGGTCTACCTAAAGAGGTGCCGGACTTCCAGTAAGAGAAAGGAAATTTCTGAGGCGACCCTCCATTTCGCTTAAACTGGAATCGCATCTCCGCTGTTATTGGAGAACCCAAGGATTGTGTATCCAATGGGCGCGGGAAAATGAGCAGATGACCCTTGTGAAAAGTGGTTTCACAGGCGATGACGCCGTTCGCCTCTATACGCTTTGGAGTACGAAGATTTCTACGTAGCTTTAACTATTCGTCAGAGTGTATTTGAATCTAACTTTTTGTAGTGTGTTTTCAGTCCTCTCTTCTGCGGGTGTTTGCTAGTTCATAGTAATGTTGAGTTTTTCTTTTTTCATTTTGTTATTGTTACTAAACAGCATATTTTGATTTTGGTTGGAAAATATGAATGGCCCAACAAGCGACGTGATTTGTGTTCTGGAAGAAATTCCTTTTAAACACTGGAAAGATTATGATAACAAGGATGTTCTCATATCTGGAAGACCGACACCTATAATAAGTTCAATATCTAAAGATAAGAAGTGCGGCAAATCGTTTTTTAGGTCTTTCAATAAATCATAGTACGAGATTTTCCCCTGGCTTTCTGATGCTATTACAAGCAAACTCTCTTTTGCTGGCCATGTTTACTTTTGAGCAATAAGAAAAATGTGTGGAATACAACGGGTTATTTTGATCTAAAAAACTTTTCTCGTAGTGCAAAATTGCACGAAAGCTCTAAAGAGCATAGAACTAACCACGTAGGTCTAAAACGAATGGAAAAAAACAAACACTATTTCTGATATGCTCAAAGAAAATGCTGCTCTTCATAAAGTCAAGTTTAATGAAAAGGTCAGACTAAATAGGCTTTTTATGGAACATATAATTGATTTAGTTGTCGTTCTAAGCAAGCAAGAACTGCCTTTTCGAGGACATGATGAAACTATTTCCTCATTAAATAAAGGTAATTTCAAGGAAATGTTCCAAATGTTACTTCGTAGGAGCACCCCAGAATTAAAAGCACATTTTGAAGAAATACGAAGCTTATTTTCTGGACAATCTAAAACGATACAGAATGATTTAATTGAGTGTATTCATGAATATATAAAAGTCCAAATAAATACCAGATTTGAAGATATGGGAAAGCTCGAGTTTCTGCAGCTAGTTGACAGCTCAAAATACCATAGTTATTCAGAGTCATTTCCATCCAGTGCCCTTAACACTCTCAAAAAAATTTATCCAAACATTTTTACAAACACACAACGACTAAAAAACGAATTAGATTTTTTATATAATGATCACAACTTCAGGGAACTCAGTTTTCAGAAAACCTTGAAAACAATGAAAGAAAACGAGCTGAAAGAGGTGTTACCAGAAGCCTACAAATTATTTTCTCTTGTATTGACACTGGCGTCAACAAGTTCTTCTGCTGAAAGGAATTTTTTCTTGTTTGAAGAGAATTAAGACTTACCTCCGTAATACAACGGCACAAGATCGTTTGTCTTCACTCGCTAAAATTTCAATCGAGAAAGAATTGCTGAACCATCTAATGTCCATTCAACCATTTTATGATCTGATCATAGACAAATTTGCAGCCAAAAAGGATCGCAGAATTGAACTTATTTATAAAAAATAAACTGAAAGCATTCTGTTCGAGACCAAAGCAAATTAATATCGTATTCCCCTGTTTTTAATTCCAGGTTTAAATTATTTTATACTTTTTTTATATAGAAATGTGCTTCCTTAGCTTGACTTCTCCTGTACATAGTTATCACGAGCCTGGACTTCAGTTTGTGACCCGTGCTAAATGCACCTTCACTAATATGCCAATCGAACTGTGACTTTTATTCAAGCTCAAGAAACACTTCGTGAGAAAAAAAATTATATTCAAATGATTTACTTTGAATTTTTTAAGAAGTGGATCTCCGATTGGCGTTGGGATGTGAGTGACGCATTGACTAGCTAAAGAAACCGCGCAAATTGCGTATTTTCGCTCAAGTGTATTACATAAAAGAATACTGGTGAAATATTTCTTTCTTTGTTGTAAAATTATCGAATAATTGTTTTCATAAAAATATTGTTGCAAAAGTAGCGTATATCACACACACACATATATAGAGAGGTATACGTACATTTTTCCTCTAAAATTTTTGGATTTTTTCGTGAAGAAAGAAGACTCCCCACGCCGTGTTTCATATATTTCTATAATTTTATTCCATTACTGTTTAATAATATTTGTATATAAGGGCTAAATGACATGGGATGGAGCCCTAAGGGATGGATTTTACAGCTGTTAATAACAAGGCGCCGCTTACCCTGGACCAATGGCTTAACGAGACTTCCGAATCTCAGCGGATTTTAATGATTCAGCCGATTTTAATGATTCAGGACTTCAAAGATATCCAATGGGGGATACTGCCTTTGACATGAAACTTTTTGAAGGGGGGGGGGGGTTCTGCACTTCTGCTGTATAACTGTGTATAAGTACATATAACAATTGGGGGGGGGGGGGCGCTTCGACAAATATTTTCCTATTGGTACGTACGCACATCTTGAATATTAATACAAAATGAAGCTAATTTAATAAAATGAAGAAAATGCAATAAATTATAGTTGTTTTAATAAAAATTTAATAAAGCAACTTCTTTGGCCGCTTTGCTTTACTTTCTCTTCTATTATCAAGAAATTACATTGCTTTCCGAGTTATATAAAAATCAAAGAATTTAAATAGGGAAATTATCTATAAAACGTACTTAGAAAAAGCTAACTGTCTCGCCTAATAAGGGGTGTGCAAACCACGACCCCCCCCCCCTGCTACGCCACTGATATATATATATATATATATATATATATATATATATATATATATATATATATTCGTATAACGTTATACGAATTTATATATTTTTCAATAACATACGTTTTACTGTTTTACATTTACATCAAGACCGTTCGCCTCACCAGCATTTTACACCACGAGCCGCCACTGAGCAGATGTCGGAAATGTTCATTCCTCTCTACTTGACACTCCATACTTTTGGACCTGAAAACCATTAGCCATAATCACACAACGCAATGATTTAGATACACAATATTACTGGCTACATTTTGATATACAACTGGCCATCTGCACAGTCACTACTGACCTGGGAAACACTCGTGAAATAACACGGCATGAACTTATGCATCAACCCAATATTTGAGTGGAACTCGATGGGGGCGTAATTTCAAGTCTTTCCCTCCCAGATAAGAAAAGCTTGCTACGGTCCTGGTACCTTTACAACAGCGTACCTGATATATGTTGTGCATGACCAAAGAGCATTTTTGTAGCATCGATGAGGTTTTCCGCTGTTATGGGCACAGTCGCTAATTGTGTTGCGGTTGCACTTTCGAAAGACTTTGAAGTACAGTTTCAGTAAAGCGAATCTCACGATTCGAGTAGCGTAGCTACTAATTTTATTGTTGATTGCACACCAGTGGGCATCTGCATTGTGCAGTAAAATCGAATCCACGGTCATTTTTAATTTCATGGTTACATTCGGCTATATTATTTAATGCATTTACTTACAACATAATCAGTGAAATAAAAAATATTACGAGGGTTGTACCGAAAGTAATGCAAAAGTGGGCATAACTTTTTTGTTGACTGACAGAGGTCGTTCAAATTGCACATGTTGGTAGTCTTAACTCTTCCTCTATAGTAACCCTTCTTCTTCATTGCAGGTAAATAATGGATAGAATATTCTAGCAAAGCAAACCGAATTTGCTTGTACTACTTACTAGTGATCCATGTAACACTTCTCAGAAAACTTGAATATCTCATCGTCCTGGAGTTGCATGGATGACTAGTAAGTAATTAATACCAAGGCTGAACTCGATCCTATCAGGCTGTAACATTAAGCAAAAACAGCGAGGACAGAAAAGATGAGTTGGGACGCAGCGCCATCTATTGACGTTGTTCGCATTAACAAACTGATTCCGTATCATTATTTACATTTGAGATTTTATTTATATTCACTTTCACATTAACAGATGGATATTTGTATTCTGAATTCGTAGTACTTAGGCAAGAGAATTTTTCTGTAGGAACTGGTGTAATTCATGTGTAAATCTCATTCCTCCTTTATTCTTCAACGATCTAGGGCCGAGATTTTGGTAAATGTGTAGATTAGCGTCTTAAATTATTTCGTCGAAAAAATGTTAGTACCTGGAAAAAGTGCGACGTACAGATTTTAGAGTATGGAAATTAATGGCAAATGGTGCACAAATTTCGTATTTTAATTGTCTTTTAAAGATTTTTATCGTAACATTTAACTGCAAGTTCGATGCTGTGAAGAGACGCTGCCGTAGGCCTAATGTATCGAACGTACAGGTAAATGTTACGATAAAAATCTTTAAAAAACATTTGAAACAGAAAATTTCTGCACCATTTGCCATTAATTTTCACAATCTAAAACCTGTACATTGCACTTTTCCGAAGTACTGATATTTTTCCGACGAAATAATTTAAAACGCAAATCTACACATTTACCTACTATTTTACTTACTTAATATGAGTTTATATAGCTGCGGTTTTTTTATAAAATTGAATTAGGTACGAAATTATCAGAATGAAAATGCTTACCACAAACAACAGTTGAAGGTAACTTGTCATTTGGAGTAAAATCCTGACGAGATATTTCTTTCAGCAACAGTTGCTTTAGGTTCTGATTTGAGGGAAACTCATGGAATGAAAATCCCACGTTTTTCTTCTTAGAAGATGTGCACATCGGCACACAGCAGTAAACCATTTTGAAAATGGGTTGGATTTTGTTGCAAAAACAACAGTTTGGTTTTAAAACTAGAAGGGTTTTTTTAAAAGAAACAAGAAAAAACGACGAACATACACAATCCCGCAATTCAAACAATGCAGATACTGAGGTGTTTATACCTTGAGACGCAGTGCCATCTAACGGCTGAAATCGTCCCTAACGCCCACTGGCCAATCACCAAAAGTCTATTGTCTTCAACGGTAATGTTACAGCCTGATAGGATCCAGTTCAGCCTTGGTAATACAAGCAAATTCAGTTTGCTTTGCTTGAATATTCTGTCGATTTTCCATGTATTATGAAGAATATTTCTTCCTTCATTGATTTAAAAAATGGATTCCAAGCAGAAGCAACGTGCCATCATTGAGTTATTGACGAAGGAAGGGTGTAGGCTGTCTGACATCCACAGAAGGCTACAGAATGTTTACGGAGATGACACCATTGACAAGAGCAATGTGCACACATGGATGAAGAAGTTTAAAGAAGGAGAAACCAGCATTGAAGACAAACCACGCAGTGGAAGACCATCATCTGCAACCACTGACATGAATCGTCAGCGAGTGCATAAATTGAGTCACAATCCGTGAGCTTGTTGCGCAACTAGACCGTGCTCAGAATGCCATACAGAAGATGGTGGAAGACCTAGAGTATCAGAAAGTATGTGCAAAGTGCGTACCTCGGCAGTTGACAGCCGATTTGAAAAAGAGAAGGGTGGAAGTATGCTCTGATCTGATGCAAGCGTTTGTAGCCAATGACGATACGTTTTTGTTTTCTATCTGGTGACAAGAGATGAAACGTGAGCGTATCTTTACGATACGGAAACGAAGAATCACTCCATGGAATGGCGTCACACCTCTTCACCAAGGCCTAAGAAGTTCAAGAGCCAGCGATCAGCACAGAAAGTCATAGTGACTGGTTTTTTGTGATAACAGGGTGTCATTCCTCTTCCACTACTTACACCCCGCCTTATGTGCACCCTTATAAGTGCTTCTCGGTGGCGTGCCGGGCGCACACGATTTGCATATGCCCTGCAATGCTAATCGTTTTCATGTCCTCTCGCGGGCGACGCATGCTGCGAATTTCAGGCCAATCGGATGCTTCCTTCTTGGTGTTGCATTTTGGGTGGCCAGCAGTGTAGATACGAACGTCCATCTGCGCATGCACAACCTAAAATCTAACCTTAAGATAGGAAGAAAAGCTGAATCGCAAGTGTGTTAGTGAAGGGGATTGCTAACTTTTGGTCTAGGCAGTGGCGTGTATTCGAGGCTAGTAGCTAGGCTAGCTGCGAAGCCCAGAGAATGCACAAATAAAAGTCAATTAAATATACGCAAATAAAAGTCAATTATCAACGGTATTAAGATATGTCGATGCTTTCGGTGCGAAGAAAAACACGAGCGGATTCGCTTCTTACCATTATGAGAGTCAATCTGGCGACCAACGGCATAACGCAAGCAGGTCTTCGAGCCTTCGCTGTTCTGATGCGAAGAACTTTGATACGATCGCCTGCTAGCGTTTCCATGACAACATGTATCAGCGAATGGAGGTAAATAGACCATTGCTTTACGCAACCGTTCGCTCAGAAAAGAGAGGACTTCGGACTACCTCAGTCCTTCCATGCTTCCGCCTTTGAGAGCGCGTGTTTCGCGAGAGTTGTTTCAGTTTGTGTGAAGTGTCAATGAATTAAAATCAGTGATATTATATCTTAAATTCGTGTCTTTGTTGGATTCGAACTGTTTTGATAAATTTTGTGAAAGCTTCCCTAAACATCTACTATCAGAGATTAAAGAACTCTATGCTTCAAATTTTGACACAGCTCAATTAAAATATGAACTGAAGGTGTTTTATTACCCTTGATGAATACAAAACAAATCAGTAAGAGACATTACTTGTTACACAAAGTTGAATAATTGGACATAGTGTTTATTGGGGTGTACAAATTAGCAGATCTACAATAATATTAAACTTTCCATCAACAACTGCAACTGCCGAAAAAAGTTTTTCCGTATTAAAAAGAATCAAGAATCATATATATCTTAGAGCCACACATATCTTTGAGCAACTTGGCTGGTTTGTTAATAGAGAAAAACATTCTTTTTAAATATGAAAAAGTACTCGGAAGAAACATTTTTGTGAAAACGTAACACTCAAGTTCTCACAAAGTGAAAGAAGAATGGAGTTCATGTACAAATAAGTGTTCAAATCCTTATCCTCATAATTATTTTGTATCATGTTAGCAATAGCATGTACCTCAAATTTAGAAAAACAAAATGTTACTTCTATTATTTAACAATTAAAAAATAAACTTAGTAATTAAAAAAACCCAGTACTGTGTGTGGGGGTGAGGGGGGGGGGTGAGATAGCACAGATCTCGGACCCAAGATACGCCACTGGGTCTAGGATATCTACAGGTTACACCCCATCGTGTTATACATCATTTTAAAGCTCACGTCAATGGCAAGCAACCCCTTCCCCCTTCGGGGGATCGAGAGGTAACAAAATTTTGTTACCACGCACTGTTTTCAAAGCATCAAAAATGCATTTTTGCAATGGCTTTTATCACATTTAGCATGAGATTCTCGTAATTTACGCAGATTGCAAAGAGATATCGTTACATTTATGTAAAACGTGATGAAATGATGTTCTGCGATAGTGAAATTAACTATCGTTTCGTCACTCCATGGGACAGCATTAAAAAACAAGATTTCAACAATGCTTTTGTCTGGTTCCGTTACCTATTTCCGTTACATCAACATTTTTTGCATGGGATTTACAACTGTCGGGAAAGATGCATAGCAGCAAACCTGCTGCTTTCCGTAGGCACAGATACACAACCGAGTCACATTATTGTGACCACCTCCTACTTCTGACGTCAGCAGCGCGTAGCCAATGAAAGAAGACACCTGTCATGAGCTGGCTTGGAGGGTATATAAGGTGTGCTGTAGGCATTCTGAAAACATATCACTCGTTGCTCTCATGATAAAAGGAGCGATATATCAGATTTGCAAAAAGGCATGTTTATCGGCTTTCGGGCCAAGGGTGGCACTATTTTTGAAACAGCGCAGTTTGTGAACTGTTCGCGTGCTGCTGTGGTTTAAGTGTATCGTGATTGGAGAAATGGCACCACTGCGAATAAGCGACGTGAAAATTGCGGAGCAACACGTTCCACCGATGTGAGAGGTGAACGTCGGCTGCGAAGGTGCGTGAGGGCCGATCGACACGCTACAGTGGAGCAACTCACTGGCCGAATGAACCAGGGGGCTATCGAAAGTGTCTAAAACGACAGTTCAGCGAAGCCTGCTGCGCATGGGACTCCGATGCAGGCGGATGGTCACTGCACGTATGCTAACGAAGGTGCATCGGCAGAAAAGGCTTACATTTGCACGGCAGTATCGGAATTGGACCTCAGCTGATTGGCAAAGGATTGCCTTCTCTAATGAGTCATGTTTTCTGCTTCATCGAATGGATGGACGTTGGCGTATAAGGCGAGAAACATCGGAGAACTAACACTCTTCGACCATTGCTGGAAGAACACAAGCTGGTGGGGGCAGCGTTATGGTCCGGGGAATGGAATGTTTTCGTGGCATTTCCTGGGCCCACTCATACCTGCGGAAGGCACTATGGACTGAATTCGTTATGAATCCATCCTTGCAGAACACGTACATCCATACATGCTGATTGTCTTCCCTGGGGTGGATGGGATCTTCCAGCACCACAATGCGACGTGTCACACAACTAGAAATGCCCAAGAGTGGTTGGACGAGCACGATGAAGACTTCAAAGTACTTTCCTGGCCCACTAATTCCCCAGACTTAAATCCAATTGAGCATCTGTGGCACCACCTCGATCGTGTTGTTCGCTCTATGGATCCTCCACCACGTACCCTCCAGCAGCTGTCAGATGCACTGCAGTCAGCATGGCTGTACATACCTGCGAACAACTTCCAGTACCTTACTGAGTCACTCCCTGCCGGTCTAGCTGCTGTCCGCGCTGCACACGGCGGTTACTCTGGATATTAGCTGGTGGTCACAATAATGTGACTCGACCGTGTAGAAAACGCTTTCGCTGGGTGCTGATCAAGGATCAGCGACGTGAGATGACCACGCAATGGTCAGCAGCGGGCGCCGAATTACTGTAGATGCCAATTAGGCAGATACTTTGCCTGTCACAAGACACTAGTACTTTTGTTACCCATTTCCGTTACATCGAATTTTTTTGCATGTGATTTACTTTACTGCTGTCGGGAGAGATGCATAGCATCAAAAAGTTTTCTGAGAATTGCTTATCAACCAGCTGCTCCGCAAATTGCTCAGACAGGTATCGAAACTTCGTCAGCTACGAAAGAACGATGTCGCAAGATCTATGCCATGCTCAACATCCACATTTGTTACAGTTATTAGCCATTCAGAGAGCTCTCAGCCTCGATTACAGTTCTGTCTTTTGAGTATCCTTTTAGTATTTTATAACGAAGTAAGTTTCTCCGTCATTTTTGATCCACGCCGGGGATCGAACCCGAGTCCCCTTATTCCGGAATAAGTCGCTCTACCAACTGAGCTACGCAGTCGTTCGCTCTCTCTGCTATCTGCGTTTATGTCGTGTGCGTTCTGCGGGGCAAACACGTCACATCTCCCCCTCCTGAAAGAGGGCCGGGGGCATGGTCCACGGGTCAGCCGGGACCATGTATCGTTGTAGGCAGCCATCCGCTGAAGAACGTGCACTTGAGAACTCCCAGTCAATGTGGTGTGTGGAATGCAACGTCACACACATTTATTTTTCGAATCGCTGAAGAAGGGATTCTCTTATTTTTCCTGTCTCGCGGTGTGAAAAGAGCATCACACCATTGCGAGATCTTTAACGGCCGGGTCATCCGAGAAGTTCTGGCGCCATTATAACGAAGTAAATTTCTCCGTCATTTTTGGTCCACGCCGGGGAACGAACCCGAGTCCTCTTCTTCCGGAACAAGTCGCTCTACCAACTGAGCTACGCAGACGTTCGTTCTCGCTGCTATCTGCCTTTATGCCGTGTGCGTCCTGCGGGGCAGGCACGTCACAATTTGTTTGAGTCTCTCTTCGCACTGACGGACTCGAGAATTTTGAATTTATACCCAAAGGCCGTGTAAATCAAATTCATGATCACGGTATTAGTAGTCTGCATGAAAAAATCAAATGTTGTTAGACTTTGCATGGAGTAATATTGAAAGCTCTTCTGTTTTATATCTTTTGTAATGTGTGTTTCAGTGTTTCTAAGTAAATGTTGCTAAAATTATTTTTTCTCCAATTCTTCTTTAGTTGACGACAATGAATCGGAATCTGAAGAATTTACTGTGAGAGATGGATATATTCATTATGGATCCACAGTGAAACTTGTTTGTTCCGTTACTGGCATGGCGCTTCCAAGACTTGTGAGTTTCTCTTACTTTCTTTTTTGAAATTAAGGCATTTACAACTCTTTAAAACAGAAGCAAACACATGCAATATGTTGAATTAAAAAGGTAAAATTTATAAGGCTATAACACCGACGAGCCATTACATTATGACCACCTACCTACTAAGCTGAAGGACCCCTTTAGCCCGCAGAACAGCGGCCACTAGGCGAGACATCGATCCAATGAGGTGGCGATAGGTATCCTGGGGTATCTGGTACCATAATGTCAACATCAGATCCTCCAGTTCCCTTACATCTCGGGGTGGTGGTGACTTAGCGCGAACCCGCTTTTCCTAGTCGAAACACAAATGTTTGATTGGGTTCATATCAGGTGAACTTGGAGGCCAGGGCATTAACAGAAAGTCACCAGCATGTTCCTCAAACCACTCCTTGACGATTCTGGCAGTGTGGCATAGCGCATTATCCTGTTGGTAATGGCCATCATCAGAAGGGATCACAATCGATGTAAATGAGTGAACTTGGTCCGCAACGATGTTCAGATACCTGACAGCTGTCAGGGATCCTGCTATTGGGATAATGGGGCCTAAAGTGTCCCAGGAAAACATCGCCCACAGCATAACACCACCGCCGCCGGCCTGTTTCCGCCCAACAGTGCATCCAGGTGCCATGTCCTCCGTTGGTAATTGGCGTGCCTGCGCTCGGCGGTCTACGTGATGCACCAGGAATCTTGATTCGTCAGACCTTATCACTTTCTTCCAATCATCCAAGGTCCAATCTCGATGATCTTGGGTCCATTTCAAGCGTTGTTGGTGATGACGTACAGTGAGCATGGTGACCCGTCTGCAAGACCCGTGCGCAGAAGGCTGAGATGACATACTCACTGTGACACATTGCCTTGATCACCACTGTTGTAGCTGCGGGTGATTTGTCGCACTATGGCCCTACTGTCGCTGTAAACAATGCGCGACAGTCTCCGCTCCCCTCTGGCATCAATGAGTTTCTGACGACACACGGCTAGACGACGGTTCGTCGTTTGGCCATCTGTGCACCACTTTTGATACGTACTCACTTCAGCGGCACGTTAACAATCCACAAGCCTCGCCGTTTCCGAGATCGTAGTTCCGAGGCGCCTTGCCATCACAATTTGACCTTTATCAAACTCCGATAAATCGGCAGCTTTTCCCATTCTGACTCCGAACACTCTACTAACCGAAAGCCGGTCCTCGGGTTATATATATACTGCTCTGTGAACTTCACGTGTGTCGACGTTCGGTCTCCTGGCGCGCTCATTTCTTAGGCGTGGGGAGGTGATAATGACTCATCGGTTTATACCACTGTGAATGTGTCTTTGGTACACGCGTATCTATTGAGTGCTTATTATCTGTTTGTTCTAGTGTTTTTTAAAGGCTGACACTAAAACAACTGCCATGGTTATTTAGTGGCTGCGATCCCTACGACCCCAGCAGTGCAATGTGTTATGGCGTCAAATATAGCCTTTGTGTCAGAAATTTTGAACAAACAAAAAACATCAATATTACTCGGACAATCCAGAGAGAAAGCACCGTTTGAAGATAAAAACAAATATTGATAATTGATTTTTAATGTGCGATGAATTCTGCATACCTTAATCTACTTTTCAACATATTCTCTGTGGATGTTAAGGCCTTTGTCATATCGTAGTGTTACACGGCACTAGCAGTGTTCCTGCCGAGTCTGCCGGTAACGGTGCTTGAGACCTGAAGTACAATTTAGTTGGCCGCGGCACCAGGTGAGAATCTCAGGTGCACTGCTGCACTCAAAGATTCACACCAGAACATAAAAAATGAAAAGTTGAAGAATGACCCGAAGCATAAAAGGCTTGGGTGAATCCACCTTGTGAACAAAATAACAACAACAAATAAAAAATAAAATAATCTAAAAAAAATGATACTTTGGGATCAGAGTTGTGATGAGGTTCACCCGCAATCACCAATTCGTGACTGAGTGTAGTGGTCCGGATCTTACTCCGGTACATTCAATCCCCAACCAGCCAGTACAACACTCACTTTCGCAAATAACACATGATTCTCAAATACACAACACAACATTTAATAACGTTCTGCGAGATTTAAACAGATACGGCGCTCTCTAGGCGCATAGACAATTGCCCCTCTTATGTGGGCAGCATACGGTGTCACACATTACTGTCGGAAGACACAAGCCGACTGAGTCTCCACCGGACTATCTGAACAAGAAATACTACTCGTTTACACACTAAATAGAGCTGCAGGTGATATTCATATACAATTGCTTAGAGAATGAAAAAAAAATTATATGCAAACGATCACATTAAAAATACTCGCGACACAAAATACACAAGCACGTTAATTTGCGGTATAAGATTATAGGTGCGAAATACTGCCAAAGTTAATTAACTAAATCTAATAAGCATGCACATGCAGATCCCTTCCCCGCTCGCTTTGGCCCTGAACCAAAGTTAAAAGAAACTGTCCCGCCCAGCGGAATTTGTGGCCACACCTTCTCCCTTATTCATGTAAAAAAAATAATCAGGAAATGGGCCCGGTAAGAAATTGAAATCTGTATGTGCAGGTATTTCCTCTGAGGTTCAGTCACTCAGCATTACTGCATCTATGTCCATGCAGCTTTGGGTGTCGGGATGGCACAAGTTCGCAGATGTGCGAAGAAAGAAAAAGGAAATATTCATCTACTTACAGTTTCGTGACTTTGCTGTGCAAATCCGTTGTGTATCACATAATATCACACGACAAAACAAAAAACACACACACAGACACTTGCACCATGTGGCAGCACCGATGATTCAACACTTCACTTTGACGCTTGATATAAATGAAGCACACACTTAAAAATAATAATATCACGCCGCACTTTGTTGCAATGATTAGAGTGCACACTGATCTATTCTCGTGACGATTTGAAGGTGGCCGTTAAGCAAAATAGGCCCTCTCACATCTGATGTTGCGGTTTCCAAGATTGATTTTCTGTGTTCCTGGGAAATGATTTTTGTTGTCGTGAAGAAATAATTGTGAACGTCGACTGCTGGGAGAGTGGGACACATTCAATTCCGCTGCTGCTATAGTTGATTCCGTCCGTCGCTACCTTCCGTCCTTTTTGACCGTTCATTCCCAATTCAGTCAGTTCCTTTCCGTTCGCAAACCATCTATCTATCTACCCTGCCTGAGTACGCAGTTCAAATATGCCACTCGCAGGTTTCGTTTCCATTTTTTTTATCGAGTTGCGACCGCCAGCCCTGAGATTAATTTTCTCGGCCGAGCGAAATCAGACGTGCTTTTACCTTAAGCGTATATCGGCAACTCAACATTTCACCTGTATATTTGTTAGGTATCGAAGCCACCGCTCTTACGCTCATGTTTTTATCCCGTCGCACTTACACGTAGTGGCTTCGCTGCTTACGTGACCACACACACGCACACATGGGGCCTCGCTTCGCCCCGTAAGACAAGCGCATCTCTTCACTTCCTCCACAGTAGGGGATGAATGGGGGTGACGATTCCACACTGCAGTGGTTGGCATCCGAACCCGACTTTGCTTGGCTTGCTTCTCATTGGAATGACCACTGTCCACTCGCAGACTTCTTAATTCCCCTGTAACTTGGCTTTCATTAGGCCAAACAGTCGCTGAGTTCCATTACGCTCCAGCCTAGAAATTTCTGCTTTATCCCGCGGATTTAGGCATTCTGCTGTCTTTATGGCAAACTGGCATCTCCAGCTGCCTCGAGTTGTCTCCATTTCTTACCAAATGCGGGGAGGTTTGCTGCTTCATTTTCCCCAATTCATTTTGCTGCAGATCCAAGGCATCCAGCCTTTCACATCGGAGAGCATACAGACAACTAAACTTTCTTCCTTATTTTCACGCTAAGTGCGAACTCTTATTTTTCTGCACGGACCACACAGAGAGCAATTGTTCCCGAAAATGCCCCAAACAATCGACGAATTTACGATTATTCGCTAAACCTTTTGTCCCCATCTTCATTCATTTACTCAAGTGGACCCCTCTTCGAAAGGTACCATTCCGTGTTGCTTAGTTTCCCGTCAGCTGCGCCCTGATATTTATGACCTAACAGAGCTATTCTGAGACCACCCAGCCAGAGAGAGAATTCTTCGCCTCTTTTCTTTCCAAACCCCCAGATAAAACTTTATCTGCTGTTTACACTTTTAAACTCCAATCAAGCCTCGAACATAATTAATACTTAATTAATTTCACACATCAACCACGCCCATTAATTACTAAATTAATGGCGGGTGTGGGTCGTAACATCGGCCCCTCCTCAAGAAATCCAGAAGTCCTCTTCTGGGCCTATCGCTTTGCTCTTATCAATTTCCAGAGCAACCATTGAGTGCTACCTTTTCCCACAGGTAGAAACAATTTAAAATGGCAAAAATATTGCGTTTCTTGCCTTCAAGAGCATTGGAGCGACTTCCCAATTATCCCGCAATTTTGTTAATTAATTTAGAGAACATCCGAAAGAAAAAACAACGTAAATGAGAAATAAATAAAAAAACTGAACTGTAAAAGAACATGTGAGCCTGCCGAACTGTGATTCCTAGCTGCCTCATACCATACGCGACATGGCGGACAAATTTTAAAGTTTTCTTCAGGTTTTAGGAGGGGGGTGTCCACTGTAACAGTAGCACATGTTTCTGGATACCCTCCTCATAGAAGTCAGCCCCCTGGGTTCTACATACTTTAATCTACTTTTCAACATATTCCCTGTGGATGTTAAGGCATTTGTCATATCGTAGAACAAGTTTCTGAATGCCCTCCTCATAGAAGTTTGCCGCCTGGGTTCTACATACCTCAATCTACACTATCTACCAACAAGTAATTGGACACCCTTGCAATCGACGATATCTGCGGTCCTGAAACACGTCACGGCCGCCGCCGTTAAATATCGTGTGGGAAACAACAACGCAACCAGTCGCATGCAAGATGCCGCGCAGTTCGGAGCTCTCTGATTACGAGAAAGGTGTAATCGTCGGGTATCACAGAAATGGCCGATCCATACGTAACATATCCAGCGAGTTGAAGTACACAAAATTGACAGTGGCCTACGTGATTGGCAAGGGGAAGATGAGACGTGACTGTCGGAATGTGCCCCGACCCGGCAGACCCACAAAACTGGGAGTTAGAAACCGACGGGTACTGGCCAGAGAAATTCGGAAGAACCGCACCAAATCGATTGGCCACATCCGCGAGGAGTTTCAACAGGCATCCGGTAGTGTTCTTTCGATAAATACCATCCGTAAGGAAGCCCATCTGCTCGGTTATCATGGACGTGCTGCCACCCACAAGCTTTTGATCACCAAGCCCAATAGCGCTGCTCAGCTAACGTGGTGCAAAGAACGTCGACAGTGGACCGTTGAACAGTGGAAACAGGTGCTCTGGAGCGACGAATCAAGGTTCATCCTCTGCCGTTCGGATGGCAGGGTCTGGGTTTGGCGTCTGCCTGGAGAACGCCTCCTGCCGGAATGTATTGTGCCAACTGTGAAGTTCGGCGGCGGTGGAATTATGCTATGGGGGTGTTTCTCCTGGTATGGCAGGGGGCCCTTGGTCGCAATTCCTGGTAGACTCAACGCCGAGACCTACTGCACCATTTTGGATGACCATGCGCTTCCTACGTTGTGGCAGTTTTACGAGGTGGACCCATGTTACTTTCAGGATGACAATGCCACCTGCCATGTTGCGAGGTCCACCAGGTATGGTGACAATGGGGTTAATCGAATGGACTGGCCTGCGCAGAGCCCAGACTTTAACCCTATCGAGCACCTCTGGGACGAGTTGGAGCGTCGACTTAAGGGGTGCCCCCCACCGTCCGAAATCGGTGAAGGAACTGACCTGTCTTCTCCAAACTGAGTGGAAGAAAATACCGCTAGCCGTCGTACAACGCTTGGTTGAGAGTATGCCCCGGAGGGTCGCAGCTGTAATCGCCGCTGGTGGAGACTCCATCAACTATTGAAGGTGAATAAACTTCGTTTTCCTTTGCTATCACAGGTGTCCAATTACTTGTTGGTAGATAGTGTATATATAAAAAACAAAGTTTTGTGTTTGTCTACATGCCTCACTGTATGTACCCAATCAACCGCATGTCGTTATATTCCAGTAAATCTCAATAAACCTATATGAAAAGATAACCATTCAGTTTTCTTGAAAACTAGCTTTCTTTCGCAACAATGGTCAAGTGGTTTAAAAAAAACTGGTTTATTAAAAAACTGCAAATACTTCAAAATAAATAAAATTTATTAGACTAATAGATTTAAAATACAACTTTAACAGAAATAATTATATGCGGCTGGGTATTCATGGATTTACAAGACTTTCCCCTAATAAATATAATATACTGACTGTTAAGCAACTATACGATTTTAACTTTAGGAAAATTATGTATAAAAGAATAAAAAATAACATAGAACATGATCTAATAAAAAATAACTGCGTATACACATCAATATGATACTATTTAGAAATCAGCATATACTAATACCAGTTTTACCTAAAACTATAACCATAAAACAAAGTCTACATTACTGTGAACCAAGATTTTGGAATTCTTTACTTAGAGAACTATCAATAACATATATATATATAAACTTAAAGCATATATATATATATATATATATATATATTAAACTAAATAAAAAAAAAGATGGGAAGGGGAGGGTAATCGGAAAGTTGGAGGACAAGAGTGATCTCTAATTGTAGCATTGCAGATATTTCGTGTTACACCAATAGTAAACTAATTTCATTGCTGTCTTGGAATGTTGACTTTACTTAAAGGAGCTCGGGGCCAAGTCAGGACTCTGTGAGGCATTTTACCAGAGCTTCCTTGCTGTTGTTATAAAAACAGATAAATATTAATGTAACAATAAATCTGGAATCTGTAAAAGCAGAAATAATGAATGAAAAGAAATGAAAGGAAATGTATGGTTTTAAAAGCCACAGATTTTGTTTTCTCGAAACACTGCTTCACACAAGGTTGTGATGCGCATTTTTCTCCCTTCCTGGATTTGTGATTTGAAGTCCTGAGTTAGAAATTAGGAGTACCCTCCTAGTCTTGGGTGCTCATGGATACCCTACAGGAAATAAATGGGAACTGCAAGGTTATGATGCGCATTTTTGGCTATCGAATAAGTGTGAAGTGTATTGTCCCTCGATGTTATTTGACATAAAGTAATGAAGACATCAACTCGTATGGAGCAAAAAACACAACTGCGCCCAGGCTGAAGCTCGTCTGATGTAAATCGTAAACTGCAGCTATAATAAAGAATGGGGGGGGGCTAACTGCTTATATAGGTCCAAAATAAAAAGGAACGGAAAATAATCTTGATATTCTTATCTTTTCACAAAGAAAGGAGACAAGAGCTTACTTTTCGAGATTCGTATAAACACAAATGCTGGACGAGTTAGTGTAAGTGTGTAAGCGCTAGGGTTACTTAAATGCAGGAGGCAATCAGAAAAATTCAGTTGGTGCCCTGTCATTCGATAAGCGATCATGCCTCACTTCGTAGTAATAATTCTCAGACCTCGCTGGACTGCTACAACTGAAAGTAACGCACAATTTTGATCATTTATTATCACGAGGGTTGTACCGAAAGTAATGCAAAAGTGGGCATAACTTTTTTATTAATTGACAGAAGTCGTTCAAATTTCACTTGTTGGTAGAGTAACTCTTTCGCTATAGTAACCCTTCTTCTTCATTGCAGGTAAATAATGGATGCCAAGCAGAAGCAACGTGCTGTTATTGAGTTCTTGACGAAGGAAGGGTGCAGGCTATCCTCACAGATGGATGAAGAAATTTAAATAAGGGGAAACTAGCATTGAAGACAAACCACGCAGTGGGAGATCATCATCAGCGACCACTGACACGATTCGTCACCGAGTGGATGAATTGATTCGCGCGGAGAGACGAGTCACAATCCGTGAGCTTGTTGCACAACTGGACTGAGGTCACAATGCCATACAGAAGATGGTGGAAGACTTACGGTATAGGAAAATGTGTGCAAAGTGTGTACCTCGGCAGTTGACACCCGATTTGAAGGAGAGAAGGGTGGAAGTCTGCTCTGATCTGCTGGAAGCGTTTGAAGCCAATGAAAACACATTTTTTTCTGATATGGTGACAGGGAATGAGACGTGGGTGTATACGATCAGGAAACGAAGAATCAAACCATGGAATGGCGTCACACCTCTTCACCGAGGCCTAAGAAGTTCAAGAGCCAGCGATCAGCACAGAAAGTCAGGGTGATTGTTTTTTTGGGGGGGGGATGACGTGGGTGACATTCTCCTTGATCTTCTGGAACGTGGCCACACTGTGACCAGCAAGCGGTTTATTGTGACGCTCCAGAAACTTTGAGAAGCCATAAGGAGGAAAAGACCAAACAAGAATCTGAAAAGGATCCACATTCACCATGCCAATGCGAGACCACACACATCTTTGGCAACAAAGCAGGCGATCAGCAAATTGGGTTGGTATTTGGTCCCCATCCACCGTACAGCCCAGGTCTGGCGCCCTCCGACTTCCACCTGTTCGGTCTAATGAAGCTGGGGACAATGATTTGATGACACAGACGAATGACGAGGTGAAAGTGGCTGTAAAGAAGTGGGTACAACAGTCCACACCTGAATTTTTTCAAAGAGGATTCCAGAGTTGGGTTCAACGATGGCGCAAATGCATCGCTTGTGATGGAGATGTTATACGGCACTAGCAGTGTTCCTGCCGAGTCGGCCGGTAACTGTGCTTGAGACCTGAAGTACAATTTAGTTGGCCACGGCACCAGGTGAGAATCTCAGGTGCACTGCTGCACTCAAAGATTCACACCAGAACATAAAAAATGAAAAGTTGAAGAATGACCCGAAGCATAAGGCTTGGGTGAATCCACCTTGTGAACAAAATAACAACAACAAATAAAAAATAAAATAATCTAAAAAAAAATGATACTTTGGGATCAGAGTTGTGATGAGGTTCACCCGCAATCACCAATTCGTGACTGAGTGTAGTGGTCCGGATCTTACTCCGGTACATTCAATCCCCAACCAGCCAGTACAACACTCACTTTCGCAAATAACACATGATTCTCAAATACACAACACAACATTTAATAACGTTCTGCGAGATTTAAACAGATCCGGCGCTCTCTAGGCGCATAGACAATTGCCCCTCATATGTGGGCAGCATACGGTGTCACACTTTACTGTCGGAAGACGCAGCCGACTGAGTCTCCACCGGACTATCTGAACAAGAGATACTACTCGTTTACACACTAAATAGAGCTGCAGGTGATATTCATATACAATTGCTTAGAGAATAAAAAAAATTATATGCAAACGATCACATTAAAAATACTCGCGACACAAAATACACAAGCACGTTAATTTGCGGTATACGATTATAGGTGCGAAATACTGCCAAAGTTAATTAACTAAATCTAATAAGCATGCACATGCAGATCCCTTCTCCACTCGCTTTGGCCCTGAACCAAAGATAAAAGAAACTGTCCCGCCCAGCGGAATTTGTGGCCACATCCTCTCCCTTATTCATGTAAAAAAATAATCAGGAATGGGCCCTGTAAGAAATTGAAATCTGTATGTGCAGGTATTTCCTCTGAGGTTCAGTCACTCAGCATTACTGCATCTATGTCCATGCAGCTTTGGGTGTCGGGATGGCACAAGTTCGCAGATGTGCGAAGAAAGAAAAAAAAGGAAATATTCATCTACTTACAGTTTCGTGACTTTGCTGTGCAAATCCGTTGTGCATCACATAATATCACACGACAAAAAAAACGCGCACACACACACAGACACTTGCACCATGTGGCAGCACCGATGATTCAACACTTCACTTTGACGCTTGATGTAAATGAAGCACACAATTAAAATGGTAATATCACGCCGCACTTTGTTGCAATGATTAGAGTGCACACTGATCTATTCTCGTGACGATTTGAAGGTGGCCGTTAAGCAAAATAGGCCCTCTCACATCTGCTGTTGCGGTTTCCAAGATTGATTTTCTGTGTTCCTGGGAAATGATTTCTGTTGTCGTGAAGAAATGATTCTGACCATCACAATTTGGAGGGTGGGACACATTCAATTCCGCTGCTGCTATAGTTGATTCCGTCCGTCGCTACCTTCCGTCCTTTTTGACCGTTCATTCCCAATTCAGTCAGTTCCTTTCCGTTAGCAAACCATCTACCCTGCCTGAGTACGCAGTTCAAATATGCCACTCGCAGGTTTTGTTTCCATTTTTTTATCGAGTTGCGACCGCCAGCCCTGAGATTAATTTTCTCGGCCGAGCGAAATCAGACGTGCTTTTACCTTAAGCGTATATCGGCAACTCAACATTTCACCTGTATATTTGTTAGGTATCGAAGCCACCGCTCTTACGCTCATATTTTTCTTTCGCCATGTTTTATCCCGTCGCACTTACACGTAGTGGCTTCGCTGCTTACGTGACCACACACACGCACACATGGGGCCTCGCTTCGCCCCGTAAGACAAGCGCATCTCTTCACTTCCTCCACAGTAGGGGATGAATGGGGGTGACGATTCCACACTGCAGTGGTTGGCATCCGAACCCGACTTTGCTTGGCTTCGCTTCTCATTGGAATGACCACTGTCCACTCGCAGACTTCTTAATTTCCCTGTAACTTGGCTTTCATTAGGCCAAACAGTCGCTGATTTCCATTACGCTCCAGCCTAGAAATTTCTGCTTTATCCCGCGGATTTAGGCATTCTGCTGTCTTTATGGCAAACTGGCATCTCCAGCTGCCTCGAGTTGTCTCCATTTCTTACCAAATGCGGGGAGGTTTGCTGCTTCATTTTTCCCAATTCATTTCTTTTAGATCCAAGGCATCCAATCCAGCCTTTCACATCGGAGAGCGCACAGACAACTAAACTTTCTTCCTTATTTTCACGCTAAGTGCGAAATCTTATTTTTCTGCGCGGACCACACAGAGAGCAATTGTTCTCGAAAATGCCCCAAACAATCGACGAATTTACGATTATTCGCTAAACCTTTTGTCCCCATCTTCATTCATTTACTCAAGTGGACCCTTCTTCGAAAGGTACCATTCCGTGTTGCTTAGTTTCCCGTCAGCTGCGCCCTGATATTTATGACCTAACAGAGCTATTCTGAGACCACCCAGCCAGAGAGAGAATTCTTCGCCTCTTTTCTTTCCAAACCCCCAGATAAAACTTTATCTGCTGTTTACACTTTTAAACTCCAATCAAGCCTCGCACATAATTAATACTTAATTAATTTCACACATCAACCACGCCCATTAATTACTAAATTAATGGCGGGGGTGGGTCGTAACATCGGCCCCTCCTCAAGAAATCCAGAAGTCCTCTTCTGGGCCTATCGCTTTGCTCTTATCAATTTCCAGAGCAACCATTGAGTGCTACCTTTTCCCACAGGTAGAAACAATTCAAAATGGCAAAAATATTGCGTTTCTTGCCTTCAAGAGCATTGGAGCGACTTCCTAATTATCCCGCAATTTTGTTAATTAATTTAGATAACATCCGAAAGAAAAAACAACGTAAATGAGAAATAAATAAAACAACTGAACTGTAAAAAAACATGTGAGCCTGCCGAACTGTGATTCCTAGCTGCCTCATACCATACGCAACATGGCGAACAAATTTTAGAGTTTTCTTCAGGTTTTAGGTTGGGAGGGGGGGGTGTCCACTGTAACATTCCATCCCCCCATGAAAGAAAAAAAAAGGGATGACTGGATGAAGTTTATTCATCCAATCGTTCTATTTTTTTTTTTTAACTGTAAACACTCAACCCTTTCCCACCGTCGCAAGGTACCTAGTTCCGGACTTAAGTGCCCGGAGAGCGGAAGGAAAGTTTAAGGATTTCATCACACGTTCATTCTACCCGTCGATATAGGCGGAAAGAAAATTTAAATATGAGGCATAGCTTCGAGAATCCACGAGTTCCACAGATATCTCACGTTCGATGCTCCTACACCCGCTTTTATCTGCGCTCGATGCCAAATTCTTGCGTTCCACTGTCTTCGAGTTCCTTCTCAACATCGTAGATAATCGTGGTGTCACAGTCTTCCTGGGGATCCACTATAATCTCGACTGCTCCCCGTCTGTCAGTGTGTGGCGTGGTGTTACTCGCCCTTAACACCCGCCCGTAATCATCCCTTGGTCTCAGCGACACCCGCGAAATGATTGGAGGACTTTTGACCTGGCTTCCCTGCACTCGTAAGGGATCCACAATCATGCGGGTTCGCGCTGCAAAGGGTTCGGTTTCAGCCCTCAGCTCATCGCTATCAGATAGCAATTCAGCAGCTCTCTCCCGAAATTTAGATTTTGCAATCGCGAGTTTAGTTTGCTCACACCATCTACCCACCATCGCTACACTTTCGACATCCTGAAAAAAATTTAGCACGATACAGCGGATCAGTGCCTGTAAATAGCCTCAACATGTTTATGCATCCCGCTATTTGCTCACCGTAAACCATAGGTGCGGCTAAAGCTGTTTGTCTCAGCTGTGATGTACCCGCTGTACTCGTAACAGGTGTACTCTCTTCCGGAGCAATTGCAGCCCCAGTGCTCACATGTTCTCCGTCAGAGTGACCATCAGAATCATGTGAATCCACGTGACTCGCAGATGACGATTTCTTCGTGTTAGCCATTTTGTTTTTCTTACCCACTAAAATTATGGCAGTTCTTAGAAAACAGCTTAAGGCTTACTTAATGCTAAATTATACAAAATTCGCACCGAACAAAACTAAATAAAAATAGTAATGGCAGTCAATTCGCACTTATTTTACGAACATGAGTGTTGTTCCGCTAGCTGCAAAATATAGGTATCGATCCTGGGACAACGGCACCATTAATGTTACACGGCACTAGCAGTGTTCCTGCCGAGTCGGCCGGTAACTGTGCTTGAGACCTGAAGTACAATTTAGTTGGCCACGGCACCAGGTGAGAATCTCAGGTGCACTGCTGCACTCAAAGATTCACACCAGAACATAAAAAATGAAAAGTTGAAGAATGACCCGAAGCATAAGGCTTGGGTGAATCCACCTTGTGAACAAAATAACAACAACAAATAAAAAATAAAATAATCTAAAAAAAAATGATACTTTGGGATCAGAGTTGTGATGAGGTTCACCCGCAATCACCAATTCGTGACTGAGTGTAGTGGTCCGGATCTTACTCCGGTACATTCAATCCCCAACCAGCCAGTACAACACTCACTTTCGCAAATAACACATGATTCTCAAATACACAACACAACATTTAATAACGTTCTGCGAGATTTAAACAGATCCGGCGCTCTCTAGGCGCATAGACAATTGCCCCTCATATGTGGGCAGCATACGGTGTCACACTTTACTGTCGGAAGACGCAGCCGACTGAGTCTCCACCGGACTATCTGAACAAGAGATACTACTCGTTTACACACTAAATAGAGCTGCAGGTGATATTCATATACAATTGCTTAGAGAATAAAAAAAAATTATATGCAAACGATCACATTAAAAATACTCGCGACACAAAATACACAAGCACGTTAATTTGCGGTATACGATTATAGGTGCGAAATACTGCCAAAGTTAATTAACTAAATCTAATAAGCATGCACATGCAGATCCCTTCTCCACTCGCTTTGGCCCTGAACCAAAGATAAAAGAAACTGTCCCGCCCAGCGGAATTTGTGGCCACATCCTCTCCCTTATTCATGTAAAAAAATAATCAGGAATGGGCCCTGTAAGAAATTGAAATCTGTATGTGCAGGTATTTCCTCTGAGGTTCAGTCACTCAGCATTACTGCATCTATGTCCATGCAGCTTTGGGTGTCGGGATGGCACAAGTTCGCAGATGTGCGAAGAAAGAAAAAAAGGAAATATTCATCTACTTACAGTTTCGTGACTTTGCTGTGCAAATCCGTTGTGCATCACATAATATCACACGACAAAAAAAACGCGCACACACACACAGACACTTGCACCATGTGGCAGCACCGATGATTCAACACTTCACTTTGACGCTTGATGTAAATGAAGCACACAATTAAAATGGTAATATCACGCCGCACTTTGTTGCAATGATTAGAGTGCACACTGATCTATTCTCGTGACGATTTGAAGGTGGCCGTTAAGCAAAATAGGCCCTGTCACATCTGCTGTTGCGGTTTCCAAGATTGATTTTCTGTGTTCCTGGGAAATGATTTCTGTTGTCGTGAAGAAATGATTCTGACCATCACAATTTGGAGGGTGGGACACATTCAATTCCGCTGCTGCTATAGTTGATTCCGTCCGTCGCTACCTTCCGTCCTTTTTGACCGTTCATTCCCAATTCAGTCAGTTCCTTTCCGTTAGCAAACCATCTACCCTGCCTGAGTACGCAGTTCAAATATGCCACTCGCAGGTTTTGTTTCCATTTTTTTATCGAGTTGCGACCGCCAGCCCTGAGATTAATTTTCTCGGCCGAGCGAAATCAGACGTGCTTTTACCTTAAGCGTATATCGGCAACTCAACATTTCACCTGTATATTTGTTAGGTATCGAAGCCACCGCTCTTACGCTCATATTTTTCTTTCGCCATGTTTTATCCCGTCGCACTTACACGTAGTGGCTTCGCTGCTTACGTGACCACACACACGCACACATGGGGCCTCGCTTCGCCCCGTAAGACAAGCGCATCTCTTCACTTCCTCCACAGTAGGGGATGAATGGGGGTGACGATTCCACACTGCAGTGGTTGGCATCCGAACCCGACTTTGCTTGGCTTCGCTTCTCATTGGAATGACCACTGTCCACTCGCAGACTTCTTAATTTCCCTGTAACTTGGCTTTCATTAGGCCAAACAGTCGCTGATTTCCATTACGCTCCAGCCTAGAAATTTCTGCTTTATCCCGCGGATTTAGGCATTCTGCTGTCTTTATGGCAAACTGGCATCTCCAGCTGCCTCGAGTTGTCTCCATTTCTTACCAAATGCGGGGAGGTTTGCTGCTTCATTTTTCCCAATTCATTTCTTTTAGATCCAAGGCATCCAATCCAGCCTTTCACATCGGAGAGCGCACAGACAACTAAACTTTCTTCCTTATTTTCACGCTAAGTGCGAAATCTTATTTTTCTGCACGGACCACACAGAGAGCAATTGTTCTCGAAAATGCCCCAAACAATCGACGAATTTACGATTATTCGCTAAACCTTTTGTCCCCATCTTCATTCATTTACTCAAGTGGACCCTTCTTCGAAAGGTACCATTCCGTGTTGCTTAGTTTCCCGTCAGCTGCGCCCTGATATTTATGACCTAACAGAGCTATTCTGAGACCACCCAGCCAGAGAGAGAATTCTTCGCCTCTTTTCTTTCCAAACCCCCAGATAAAACTTTATCTGCTGTTTACACTTTTAAACTCCAATCAAGCCTCGAACATAATTAATACTTAATTAATTTCACACATCAACCACGCCCATTAATTACTAAATTAATGGCGGGGGTGGGTCGTAACATCGGCCCCTCCTCAAGAAATCCAGAAGTCCTCTTCTGGGCCTATCGCTTTGCTCTTATCAATTTCCAGAGCAACCATTGAGTGCTACCTTTTCCCACAGGTAGAAACAATTCAAAATGGCAAAAATATTGCGTTTCTTGCCTTCAAGAGCATTGGAGCGACTTCCTAATTATCCCGCAATTTTGTTAATTAATTTAGATAACATCCGAAAGAAAAAACAACGTAAATGAGAAATAAATAAAACAACTGAACTGTAAAAAAACATGTGAGCCTGCCGAACTGTGATTCCTAGCTGCCTCATACCATACGCAACATGGCGAACAAATTTTAGAGTTTTCTTCAGGTTTTAGGTTGGGAGGGGGTGTCCACTGTAACAGAGACTATGTTGAGTAGTACCTTTGTATAGAGAAAAAGTTACTCTACCAACATGTGGAATTTGAACGACCTCTGTCAGTGAATAAAATAGTTATGCCCACTTTTGCATTACTTTCTGTATAACCCTCGTGTTAATTTTTTCGAGTTTTAGCGTCCCCAATATGAGCATCCGAGGCAGTAAGGAGTTTGCCGTCCGTGATTTTAAGCCATTGATTCTAAGGAAGAGACAGAGCCGGCATCGAAGGAACAAACACATTATTCATTGCACATCCGATCCTCGAACCAGGAACCAAGTGTGATGATTGGTCAGGAGCCCGGGCGTCTGACCACACGGCCACCGATGTAGCTGTCATTGTCACCATAGAAGTTGTTGTTGTTTTGGCTCGAACAAAGACCTCATTACGACCTCATTATTTTTAATTAATTAAAACTTATTCACGAACGTAGGATGTAACGGCTTTTCAGTTTTTTAAAACAATTCGTCAAATCTTTGTGACGTCCTTTAGTTTCTCACTACCCCATGAGGATGATAACTCACTATATGAAAGCCCCTCTCTCTCTCTACTTAGCATTGACTCACGAACTTTATCGTTACACCAAGCTGATATAAGATAATTCAGTTTGAATTGTTTAAATACAAAAGTTGAACATTTTGAGCTGTTAAATAGTTTTGTGAATGCAATAACTTTGCGATTTTTGTTTCGCCTTTCTAGATCATTAGAAAAGTAGATAAACAGACAGCACTATTAGATGCTGATGATCCTGTTTCTCAGCTTCATAAATGTTCCTTTTACATGAAAGACACCGAAAGAATGTATTTGTGCCTTTCTCAAGAACGCATCATTCAGTTCCAGGTAATTATCTTTTTAGAAAGAGTTCAAAATGCTCATTATTGTATTTGTACTTATCTCCGATATCTGTGGTTTATTAAGATGAATTCTTAATCATTTTTTTCTGTCGTAAATTCTCTTGAAAGCTTTCAGGGATTTTCTTAATGTACATCTTAATCTACGGAATATGTGGAATTTAAACCATTCTTCGTAACAGCGAAAATCTTTTCTGCGCAAGAAAATATTAAGTTCCATATATTTCATACTTTCTTTCTTTTATTTATATTTAAAATTTTCGTATATAACCTACTTTTAAACTCACCGTCAATAAAAAGTTACAATCGTAAATACAAGTCAAACTCAAACATCCGTTACTGGGTGTAAAAAAAATATCTCAACATATTGCAAGCTTTTGCTTCCAACGGGAAGCTGATGAGTGATGCAAGCAAGCTTTATGCAAGCTTTTGCTTCCAACGGGAAGCTGATGAGTGATGCAAGCTTTTGCTTCCAACGGGTAGCCGATGAGTGATGCAAGCTTTTTGCAAGCTTTTGCTTCCAACGGGAAGCTGATGAAGCCCCACTTTAGAACTGATGAAGCTTTACTTTGGAGTGGCGTATTCGAACCCAATTGTGTTCACTCATTAATAATTAATAAGTTACAATCGTTTTAACGAGAATTATATCTGTAAGAAATGTGCAAATGCCGATATATACGAAATTGGGAATAATAATTATTTGGATGCTTTTAATTTTCTTGGAGTCACAACGCTAAGAAGAAATGTTTGAGTTCCCAAACTACGCGGCCTGCGATTTATTTTACACACAAATTTGGTAATGAAATGTAAAGCGGTATTTAAAAGCCTGAAGGTCTGAAACTTCACACGGTTATTCGTTTGTTCTCAGTCCAATCCAGCGTCTTCGTTTTAGGCACCATGCTGATCGTATTCATATGTCCCAAACCAACACGAGAGGTAAGCGAGTGCCAAGCAATACCAGATGTTGCGTCTCCCTGCTCATAGTTGAGGGTTGCTGATTGCCTAGTGGCCAACGTTCGTGACTGCCACGGAGAAGTCTCAGGTTTGATCCTAGGCAGGTACGAACGTTCGAACCACTAAATATCCGCCGTGCGTCGGATGGGCACGTTAAGCCGTCGGACCCCGGGTATTTGTCCCCCGGTTATAAAATAAGGACGTCTTCCTCCCCGTTTCTACCTCGCTTCCGTTTGACTTTCCCATCGGGCACTCTTGCACAAATCTCCTAGCTTCCTATTTCTAAGGGTTGTTTAAGACTTGGGGTCAGACACTCAATTCCGAAAATCCTCTACAATATGATCAGATCTGCTCATAGTTGATGTGGAGCTGGCATGTTCTCTGCCTCAGTTGAATTGTCTCGTTAACTGTGGCACAGAGGACTACCGATTCCGCCGCTATTACAGGGCTTGGTGCTGAGTTATATTACAGCGCTCTGTGTGAAGGGTTCGTTCGATGCTTTGCTTCCAGAGTTTTGTTTCTGTGCCTTAACCCGTATTTTAGCCGACTTGAGCAGATGAATAAAATATAAACAAAATGTCAATCAAAGTATTAGCTCGCTCTTGCAGTGAGGAAGGTGTTTATTCAGATGTTATGGGGAATGTCTCAAAGCATTGTGTGACGTGCCAGCCCCGCAGGTCGCACATGAGATAAAGGCAGATAGCAGTGACAGCACATGTCCGCGTAGCTCAGTTGGGAGAGCGACTTACTCCGGAGTGAGGGGACCTTGATTCGATGTACGGCGCAGACAAAACTTGTACGTTATAATTGTCCTTAATTCCATTCTTTCATTATCTTATAAACACATCAATTCCTCTTCTCTTGCGTGGCCAGTATGTCCTCCTCCTAGTCATCCGCGCTACTTGCTTTTTGCTTATCTCCGTTCACACCGACCCGAGAGAATACACCACTTCCTTTCTCGGTCACTTTCTACCACCATCTACCCCCAGAAGAGAAGTCAAATCCACGGTAGAAGAGTGGAAAACCCTCTGCTTCCGAGAAACACCCCCAAAGAGAACGTCCTCCAGTTTTGAGGCAGGGATCCTCCTTACAATCCTTCACACTGTGACCCCTCCAAAAGCGTCCTTTCCAACTTCTGCGGCTTGCGTTTTTCCCTCGCAGGAAAGTGTTCACGGAAAAATTCCTTCCCCTCGCCAGGGACGGCTGAAAAGTAATATTGTCCTGTTTCCCTTTTCTCTCTGATGGCGCAAAGTTCCTTAATTGGCTTCTCTGTCCCCTCTTCATACATCCGTGAAACCATAAATCCAACTTTCCTTCAGAAGAGATGCGTGAGTAAGAAAGTACCTTAACCGTTGCCCAGCTCATCAAAATGGCGGGAAAAGTGCTTACAATTCGCTTTCCCGAAACGGTTACTTAACTTCACTTCTGATAAACATGGATTCTCAGGTTATAATATTACACCGCACTCCCTGCCGGACAATCCTGAAATCCTTGCTTTGGAAAATGCCACTCCTACCATAGTTCTATACACTGAGTGGCCGCTTTATTATGACCACCTGACAGTTTTAAGCAAATGAGCTATGGCTGCACGCTGTTGCTGCCAGAGGGCGAGGCTAGTATAAAAAGGGAAAGCTTAGTGCTTGCGACAGTAGTAGAAGTAATTTTTGGGTGACAGATAGGAAAAAAATGCGTATTGATGGACTTTCAACGTGGGATGATTGTAGGAGCTCAGAGCCATGGAGCGAGTATCACCGAAACCGCCGCATTCGTGAAATGTTCCGGAGCAGCTGATGTTAAAGTGTTTAAAGACTGGACTGTCAGCCAAAAAACGGTCTCTACGTGCAACGTGTGGTCGTCATCGACTAGTGACTGCTGGGGCGGAACGAAGAGTGTCCAGACTGGTAACAGACAACAGAAGGGCAACAGTGCAGCAAATTACATACCATCTTAATCAAGGATCCCCTCAAATGATCTCTGCACACACTATTCGCCGTACACTTCATCGGATGGGATATGGCACCCGAAGGCCTGTTCGAACGACTTTGCTGTCTGCAGTTAACAAGAGAAAACGTCTCCAGTTCGCACAGGAGCACAAGGATTGGACAGTCGAAAATTGGAAACAAATTATGTGGTCCGACGAATCACGTTTTCAGTTGCACCATGCAGATGGCCGAGTGAGAATTTGGCTGAAACAGCACGAAAGCATGGACCCCAAATGCATTGCTACAACCCTTCAAGCTGGTGGAGGCAACGTTATGGTTTGGGGAATGTTTTCCTGGCATGCTTTGGGCCCTTTAATTCGTGTTGATCAACGTCTGACTGGCACATCATATCTAAACATCGTTGCGGACCAAGTGCACCCTGTCATGTGGATGGTTTATCCCAATGGCGATGGCTACTTTCAACAAGATAATGCGTCCTGCCATAGTGCTCGTATTGTACAGAATTGGTTTCAGGAACATGCCGGTGAGTTTACTTTGCTTAGGTGGCCCCCCATAATCCCCATTGAGAATTTGTGGGATGAAGTTCAACGAACCATCAGGCAGCTCGATCCACAACCCTGCAATCTCACACTCCTGGAAAGTGCTATTCATCAAGCATGGTCTCAGATTCCACAAACCACCTATCCACATCTCGTGGAGTCCATGCCACGAAGAATCAACGCAGTATTAAAGGCAAAAGGTGGCTCAACGAAGTACAGAGGGGGTGGTCATAATAAAGTGGCCTCTCAGTGTATACCGTAGAGGCAAAACATTATGACTGCTGGGTCTTTATGCAAATCGAAGCAACTGCAGGTAAACGACGGTGGGTATGAACATCATGAAACAGTATAAATAACACGTGATACTGAGCTCTGTTAATCAGTGTTATTCTTGTTCTTCAGATGGGAAAGGCAGCGAGTTTTACAAAGGTCAAATTGTAATGACCAGACGACTGGGTCAGAGCATTTCCGAGACGGCAAGGCTTTTGGGGTGCTCACGGTCAGTCTTGGTTAGTAACTTCGAAAAGTGGTTCGAGGAGGGAGAAACCAGGAACCGCAGGCAATATGTGGACCAACCACGGTTCGTCGATGCTAGAGGTGAGCGAAGGATATCCCGTGTGGTACGAACCAACAGAAGGGATACTGTGGCGCAGCTCGCCGGTAATTTGAAAGCTGGTGATGAGAGTAATGTGCCGCAACACACAATACATTGAACCCTGCTGAAATGGGGCTGCGTTGCCGCAGGCCGCTCCGAGTGCCCATACTAACCTCGGTTCACCTGCCGAAACCCCTACAATGAGCTCGCGAGCTTCAAAACTAGTACATGAATGATTGGAAGAAGGTCGTCTGGTGCGATGAATATCATTCCCTGTTACCCAATGTGGAGGGCTTTGCGTCGTTTTCCTGGTGAAGTGTTGGCATAAGGATGCACCGTGGGACAAAAACAAGCCTGTGGGACAAAAACAAGCCTGTGGAGAAAGTGTAATGCTTTGGGCAATGTTTTTCTGGGGAATCCAGGGTCCAGTCATTCATGTGCAGGAAACTATGGCATCTACCACCAATCTAAACATCATTGCAGAACATATACATCCTTTCATGGCAACGAAAACAAGCCGATGTAGGAAGTGCAATGCTTTGGGCAATGTTCTGCTGGAAAATCTTAGGTCCAGTCATTCATATGCAGGAAATTATGACGTCTACCATCTACCTAAACATAATTGCAGAGCAAGTACTTCCTTTCATGGCAACGAAAACAAGCCGATGGAGAAAGTGAAATGCTTTGGGCAATGTTCTGCTGGGTAATCCTGGGTCCAGTCATTTATGAGCAGCAAAATTATGACGTCTACCATCTACCTAAGCATTTTTCTACCTAAACATATCTTGGGTGGATGTATTTACAGCCAATCACTTCTCATCCCTGCATGTCTACATCTCCGTGCAAAAATCGTTCCTCACTCCCCCAAGTCACTAGCCAGACTCCCTTTTTATGACCACTCTGCATTTTCCCTTTCACTCTGTCTTCCCCTTGAAGGAAGATGCTCCTGACATAAGAAGCTGATTTTCTCTTAATTGCTGAGGGTTGAGTCGTCACTGGCGGGCGTTCTCAGAGCTCCCCCAACGACGGGGAGTAATGAAGGGGTGGGGGATCTTTTGCCCGTGGGGGTCCCTGTTCCACCAAAGAATGGCCCTCCCGAGGGATCTGCCAAGCCCCTTTTTTTTAACTAAAGGCGAATTTGTAGCTGCTGTTCGCGCACTGAATAACCAAAGTCACTATTTAATTATACACTCATTGTCATAAAAATCCGCACACCAAGAAAAAGCCGTGCGATTAACGCGAAACTCGACGAATAGCTACGGGGAGGGCAGACATGCAAATTATGAAAGTTTTGTGCGATTCCGTATGCCCGCGCGTCCAAGACTAGCGCTGCAATCGCAATCTTTGGAGCTTATAAAGCGCCGGGCAGGGGGACTCCACATGCGTGCCGAAGTGCACGGTAAGAGTTACGTGAGATCCCTGAGTGATAGGCATACCGGGGAGCCGCCGTAGATGTGCGTACGGGCAACTAACGGAGTTTGAACGAGGCCGTACCGTCAGGATGAGAGAGGCAGGGTAGCCGGTGCGCGGAACCCGCCTCCATTTGGGCCGGTCGGACAGTACGGTGCGATCGTGTTGGGAGCAATGGACACGGTAAGGCACCCAGACTCGGCGGACTGCCTCCGTACAACCTAGATACATCACCAGCAGAGAGAACCGAGGTATCGTGAGAGGGGCACGCACAGATGCAACGTCAACCTTGTACAATATCCAGAGACATGTGTCCGCCAGAACCATTTCCACACGCCTTGCAGAAGCGAATCTGCAATCACGACGGCCCTTAGGTTTTCTGCATTAACACTTGACCATCGTTGGCGTCGATTGCAGTGGTGTCAGCAGCGAGCAACGTGGAATGCTATGGACTGGTGACGTGTCGTGTTCAGCGACGAATCCCGCATCTGTATGGGAACGGACGACCACCGTGTCAGAGTGTGGAGAACCGCACATGAGCTCTGCAATCACCATTCACCACCTCACTGCACAGCGGCACACGTCCGGACCTGTCGGCGTGATGATCTGGGGAGCCATCGCGTATTACAGCCGGACTTCGCTCGCAGTGATCCGAGGGACGTTGACGGCCCTGCGCTACGTACAGGAGATCCTGCGGCCCCATGTGCTGCCTTTCCTGGCGGGGCGGCCCGGAGCCATTTTCCAACAAGATGACAGTCCTGGGAAACACGCCTGTCCGCACACAGCTCGAGTTTCACAGGACTGTCTACGTCATGCTTCGACGTTTCCGTGGCCTGCCATATTGCCTGATCTTTCGCCCATCGAGTACGTGTGGGACCAGATGGGACGCCATGTTTCTCCATGACCCATTGTTCGTGATTTATAGCGTCAGTTGCAAGAAGTGTGGGCCATCTGCCCCAGGATAACATACGGCGTCTCTTTGACTCCATGCCGGACCGCATCACCGCATGTATCCGAGCACGAGGCGGTCCGACGCGATACTAACGTTGACCGGAATGTGTACCGTATGTTCGCGGGAAATCGTCCTGCTGCTGTGATATTGTAATCTCTTCTGTCCCAGGTATGTTCTATCTCATTACTAAAATCTCATTTCAATCCAACGCCTCCTTCTTTGTGCTCTTATTTTATATAGGAAGAATTTAAAATTTTAAGAAGCACACACGGAGGCTTGTTTGTAATGATTCTCTGCTCCGGGACCAACGACTTAATATTGTGTTTGGTGCGCAGCTGGCCATGAACCTGGGAACCTCAAAATCCTAATCACTAAGCCACCCACGCATCCGACTGCTATTTCTAGTGCAACCTCTGTTGCATGTTCGACAATAACGAACACGTCAACAACCCCATCAACCGTCAGTATTTCAATACTCCAATGAACAGGGTAATTCAAAATGATTGCCCCGATTACAAATGACAATAACGTGTTTATGAAGATAGACAGCTGATATCCCTACACAAGAAAGAAGGAAGTTGAGAATTTTATTGGAACCTACTGCTGTGTTGCTATGGTGACGTAGGAAAGTGAGCTGCCCGTGCACCAAAGCCAGTTGGAAGAAATGGCGACCGCAGCAGAAAAGGCGTTTTGCGTGCTGGAGTTTGAAAAGTGTCATTCGGTTGTTACAGTGGAGAGAATGTTTCGTAATCGCTACAAACGTGCTCCTCCAGATGCTAAGAGCATAAGGAGGTGGCATAGGCAGTTTGTGGAAACAGGATGTTTTTGTAAAGGGAAGAGTACCAGCCGACCACGTGTTTCAGAGGTAAACGTTGACAGAATTCGTCCGAGTTTTGAGCACAGTCCGCGCAAGTCAACTTACCGCGTCATCCAGGAGCTGCAAATGCCGCAAACAACTGTTTGGCGTGTTCTTAAATGGAAACTGCAAATGAAACCCTACAGAGTTCAAGTTCTGCACGCACTGAAGACCGACTACAAAATGCAGCGTGCTACCTTCGCTGAAACCATGCAGGAAGCCATGGAGGATGACATATTTGCTTCACGCCTAATTTTCAGTGGTGAAGCTACTTTTCATATCAGTGGCAAAGTAAACCGCTACAACTCTCCCATATGGGGCACTGAAAAACCTGTTGCTGTGGTTAAACATGAGCGTGACTCACCGAAAGTCAATGTGTTCTGCGCAATTTCCAGTGTGACGGTCTATGGACCTTTTTTCTTCATTGAAGATACAGTAAGAGGTAACGTTTATCTAGATATGATTCAGCAATTGCTACTTCCACATTTGGATGACGTTTCCGGGGACTATATCCTACAGCAAGATGGAGCACCCCCGCATTTAAATATGCACGTTCGCCAATTTTTGAACGAAATTCTTCCGAATCGTTGGATTTGTCGTTGTGGACAGGACGACGGGGTTTTCTATAAGTAGCCCCCCAGGTCCCTGGACCTTACTCCTTATGACTTCTTTTTGTGGGGGTATGTCAAAGACCATGTGTATGTTCCACCTTTGCCGAGAACACTGCGAGAACTAAAGATGCGCATTCAGCTTGCACTGGCAGCAGTGACTACGGACATGCTTCATAATGTATGGCGTGAAATGGATTACCGTTTAGATGTTGTCTGCATGACCCAGGGAAGTCACGTAGAACATTTGTAAGGTATGGAAACAAAATTCTAAACTTCCTTCTTTATTGTGCAACAATGCGATCTCTGTATCTATGTTGATAAACCAGGTATTGCCATTTTTAATCGGGGCAATCATTTTGTATTACCCTGTATAGAGTGTATAGCTCTTG
The DNA here is from genome assembly GCA_039090855.1 of Macrothele yani. NCBI lineage: Eukaryota > Metazoa > Arthropoda > Arachnida > Araneae > Macrothelidae > Macrothele > Macrothele yani. The sequence continues at coordinate 128,008,917 of CM076996.1, forward strand.
TACGTTCAATCATAGTGAATTTCTTGTCCAGAGTGTGTATGTATCAACACCTTTAAACTATTCAGACTAAAACTAGGTAGATATGTATTTTGATGTTGTTTTTACATTGAAAACATTTTTTTCTGCCTCAGCATGCATTTTTGGTCAAGCACTTTCATTAATTTGTTTTCAAATTCTACATCATTGTGTCGATTTCATCTTCCTGTAAAACTGAATTGTTTATTGTATTGTCTCTTTCTTTCATCAGGCAACTCCTTGTCCTAAAGAGCCTAATAAGGAGATGATCAATGACGGTGCTTCTTGGACAATCATTAGCACTGACAAAGCAGAGTATACCTTCTATGAAGGAATGGGGCCAGTTCGTTCACCAGTAACTCCAGTTCCTGTAGTTCACAGTCTTCACGTATGAAATTGTTGTATAGTATTTTCATTAATGCATGTGAAGTTCAAAAACTGTGTTACCGTCATTTCCACGCAGCATGTAGTTCATAAATCTTTGAGTGAAAGCCGAAGGATCTCTTTTTTGTGAGGGAGGGATATTCGCGATTTTTTTAAAGTCTGTAACTGCTTCTTGAACTTCATCGTATAAAAAGTTGTATGTTAAACTATAAATCCAAGACTAGAGCAAAAAGCAATTTTCTTACGTAGCTTGTATTTGCAGCATGATTCGCGTTACAAATGCAATCTCCCAGTGCTTCCTTTACTAGCTGGAACACTCGGCAGCTGTTCTTTACTTTTATGAACATGGATTTGAGGTCTAGACCACATTTACATTTATTATAATAAGCGATTCTGCTTCTCTCTCCCACGGCACCAGTACCTGCAAACTGCACAGAGTATGTTCACACATTTTTAGAATGTTTCTGATAAGAAATTATAAAAAATAAAAGAAGTTCAAACAATTGAAACTGGCAACAGCGTGTTAAAGGAACACTAAAAAAACATCTGCTGCAGTTAAATATCGTCTGCTAAGAAAAATGGCGCACGTAAACAAGCTGTTGATAGAAGGTTTTGTATGTTTTTGATCTTTACGAAGAGAAATATTCGTGTTCTGTAATTAAAAGACGCTGTGAAAGTCATGGAATTAGCCTTTCTAAATGTAAAATCAGCAACATTATTATTAATCGAGGGGAAAATCGTCAAGCATTGCTTTTAATAGGAAAAAGAACACCAACAAATATCCAAAGAAAGTATGTACTTTTACGACTATTTCAAAAGTAAAGTGACTGGTCTTAAAAGAGAATCCACTAACCCAAAGAGCAATCGCTAAGTCGTTTAAAATCTCTGTATCAACTGTAAACAAGGTAATAAACAAAGATATGAATCTGAAAAAACATAATGTTCACCGCCTTTTGCCTAGGAACGTGGCTGAGCACTGAACATGGTGTAGACTTTATAACGTAACCCTTTTTCGTGTGCGAGATTGGTGTTACGCTATGTATAAAAAACCATGACTTAGGAAACGTAGAACTAAATGAGAATACGATGCTATAGTTGCACGGGATAGCTCAAATTACGGCCAGACGAAACATATACAGAAGCAAAACTTAAGATAACCTTTTATTGATCCAGCAACGATTGATGAAATCCACAATATAGCACTCTGCTAGTTTTATACTTCACATATAATACCTTAACTATCTATGTGTATATGTGTGTGTGGAGATGTTCGATTAACAACGATCGAACATCTCCACACACACGTATACACACTAGGCAACTGCTGTATCGTCCTTTTTACGCTTTCCAACCGTAAGTTGAAGAAGCGTATATGCTCCAGCTTTGTCCGTCCGTCCGCACGATAACTCGCGTAAAAATGGTCCGATTTCGATGAAATTTTAGTATGTGGTAGGGGATCACTGGGGACGAACCCTATTGAAAATGGGCGAAATGGGTCAAAGGTCAGGACATAGGAGTGGGATCCATTCCATCGCCCTTATGCGTTATAACTTACGTAAAAATTATTCAATTGAGGCAAAACTTTATCATGTTGTTCCGGAGGTATACTTTACCGGTTCTATCGAATATCATCGAAATGGGGTCAAAGGTCAGGTCATAGGAGCGAGATTTATTCTACAGCCACTATCCTCATAACTTGAGTAATGATTTCTAGTATGTTGGAAAGCGTATCATAATCAATGCATTGCATGATTTCACGAACTTGTTATCTCTCGTTCTTATCACATTCATACGTCACTCTCTCTCTCTCTCTCTCTCTCTCTCTCTCTCTCTCTCTCTCTCTCTCTCTCTCTCTCTCTTTCTTTCTCTCTGAACTCAAAGGTGTTGCCAACCTCATTCATGTGAGAGAGAAGATATCACGTTAAGTTTGGAAAGTGCAAAAGAGAATAAACTCAAATTTACATAGGAAAAGGAACTAAAAATGAAAGTTAAATTAGAATAAACGTCACAATTTCTTTATGAAAATCACTTAGCCAGAGACAGATAGAAATTTATTGTAACTATTGATGAAATATGGATCTACCCAAACGACTGTAACTAAAAAAGGTCGATTTATTATCTCAAAAGAGCAGATAAGAGACTTACAAACTGGGTTCCAAGAATCCAAAGAAAGTTTCATTAAGGGATTCATGATTATTGCTGGTTTCTCATACAATGAGGAATCAAAGTTAAGGAAAGTTGAAAAGAATGTTAAAATCAATTCTGCATATTACCAAAATAATGTTTTAACTCCAATATTTAAAGAGGAAATACCATTCCTTTATCGACAGAGCCTTCAAAGAGTAGATCTCCATCAGGATAAGGCTACCAGTTGTGACCTATACTCTAACTTAACTTTCATTTTTAGTTCCTTTTTCTATGTAAATTTGAGTTCAATCTCTTTAGCACCTTTCAATCTTAACGTGATATCTTCTGTCTCACGTGAATACGGTTGGCAACACTTGAGATCTGTGAGAATGACGTATGCTTGTGGTGATAAGAACAAGACGAGATATATATAATGACTAAGCAGAAGCTGTGTGTGTGGTGTGCTGGGGAAACTCGCTGTGATACGTGTTTGATGTCCTAGTATCCCGCGGTATAAAGTTATGGGATTTCGTAAATAGACGACGTAGTGGTGTTGCCTCAAGTTACCCAAAGTGAAAGTGCTGTGCTGGACAAATAAAAGAAAAGTTTATATAAGTGGTTCTGTTTTCCGTCTACACTATATTGACAAAACTCACCGGACACCCCTTAAAAAGCAAATGAACGGATCCGCTGCGTTCTTAAGATGCGCGATACAGCTGCAAACGGTATAAAAACAAGCTTGCAGCTGACCGCGATCATATCGCACTTTGAGGTTGAGTGAAAATGTAGCATCGGGAGAGAACTTACTTTGCGAAAGGAAAGATTGTTGGGTGTTATGTTAGTGGGTTATCCATAAGAGAAACCGAGAGGCGCTTAAAACACGTACCCAAGTCAACTGTTTTCGATGTACTGAATACGTGGAACACACATGGCGTGCTTGAAGCAGCAAAACGTACCAGCAGACCAACGAAAATCAGTGATAGAAGACGTCGAAGCCTCAGGAGAGTCGTTACAGCTAATCGACGGAGTACTGCACAAGACCTCAGTGTACAGGTGAGTAAAAATACAGGAACCTCGGTATCTACACGCACAATTCTCAGAGAACTTCGTTCCATGGGTTACCGTGTTCGTGCGGATGCTCATAAACCTTTCATCTCCACTCGGAATGCTACTCGTCGTTTAGCATGGTGTAAAGAACATTTGTCGTGGACCGTAGATCAATGGAAGCGGGTCCTATGGACTGATGAATCCAGATACACGAGCCAACAGTTTGATGGCCGTGTGTGGGTATGATGGCAGCCGGGGGAACGCTATTTACGACAGTGTACTTTTCCTACGGTCAAGTTTGGAGCTGGCAGTGTACTCGTGTGGGGGTGTTTTTCGTGGTATGGTCCCGGCCCACTGGTTATCGTGGATAAACCTGTTAACCAGCACGTCTACCTCGATATTCTGGACAATTATGCCCTACCAACTCTTTGGCAATATTATGGAACTGAGCCCTGTTGGTACCAGCTCAGGATAATGCACCGAGCCATACAGCAAGGACTATTACGGCGTGGTTTGACGATAATTCCCTATAATGTGTGGACTGACCAGCACAGAGCCCTTATCTTAATCCCATAGAACACCTATGGGATGAATTAGAGCGCTGCATAAGAAGTTTGGAACCAAGGCCCACTGCTAAGCAACAGTTAGCGGCAGCATTATGTACTGAATGGAAGCGCATACCTATCGCTATGTTCCAAAACCTTGTCTAAAGCATGTCTAGAAGGGTCAGTGCATGCATTAAGGCCGAAGGTGGACCGACACCGTACTAATTTATGTCAATAAATGCTATGTTGTGTTTCTCTTCTAGGTGTCCAGTGACTTTTGCCAATATAGTGTGTATCATGATCATCATCAACCATTATCAGTCCATTGCTGGATGAAGGTCTCCTCATGTTTCTTCCACAATTGTCTGTCTTGGGCCTGTCTCCTCCATGTCACTCCAGCATACTCTCGAATTTCATCCTTCCATCTCCCATGGGGTCTTCTAATATATGTCAATAAATGCTATGTTGTGTTTCTCTTCTACGTCCGGTGACTTTTGTCAATATAGTATATGTTTCGTCTGGCCCTAAAAAGCCTTATGTGTCGTTAATTTAAAGTGAGCTATCCGTTGCAACTAGTGCATCACATTTACACTTAGTTCAACATTTCTTCAGCCGTACATTTGAAACTTAGCATAACAAAAAGTCTCGCATAACGTAACGGGTTACGTTATACAGTCATACTTACATATCTACAACCATATTTCTTGAAAAAATGAAAAAAGAGAGGGGTGTCAAGTCTATACCCTTTTACTGATATTCCTTCCAAGTCCCCTGATGTGTCACCAATGGACTATTGTGCCTTCGGACTGCTAAAAAGAGCACTTTCTAAACGCAGACCTAAAACAATGATTGGACTATGGAAACCAGTGGAAGAGGAGTGAATGAAATACCACTACCAATTTTAAGGATTGCCCTGTTATCTTGGAAACCTTGATGTAAGTTCATTCCAAAAAATGTGCTATCAGATAGAACATTTAAGAAAGAAATAATTTTATTTTAAATATTAATTATATTGCTGGAAAATCTTTCTAAAAATCTGAGAACATTCTCTGTAAAAGCAGCAGCTCCTCTTAACTGCCGATACTCTCTGACATTGTTAAGCTGCCTAATAGGAAGCTCAAAGGAAGCAGGTTGTTTTTCACTAATTTTCTTTGTAACGCTTCATGAACTTATGATTTATATTTGAGATGGCTGAACAGACAAAGTCATTGCTCTTTCCACGTTTTTATTTATTTAACACACAGCAACAGAAAAATTGTTATCCGGACGCCGCTGGGAGTGAATCCCAGATCTCTCTATAACTAGCCGAGTGCGTTCGCCTTACGCTACGGTGGCCAACAATCCACGGCGCTACGTGTGTTTATCTGTCAGCATCTGACTTCACAAATTCGTAGAGATGGGCTCAACAACTGAGACGTCTCCATCTGTCAGGGCTTAACTGCACACGCTATTAAATCGCTGCTAATAAATCCAAAGTGCGAGTGAAAATCTTCCATATACGTGGAGTATTTGGAAGAGTTTCACTATAACTCTCTCATCGTAGCTTAAGGCGAAAATCTTCCAAATATGTGCAGAATTTGGAAGATTTTCACTATCACTCCCGCCCTTTGTATTGTTACAGTGGACACCCCCCCCCCCATCCTAAAACCTGAAGAAAACTCTAAAATTTGTCCGCCATGTCGCGTATGGTATGAGGCAGCTAGGAATCACAGTTCGGCAGGATCACATGTTCTTTTACAGTTCAGTTTTTTTATTTATTTCTCATTTACGTTGTTTTTTCTTTCGGATGTTCTCTAAATTAATTAACAAAATTGCGGGATAATTGGGAAGTCGCTCCAATGCTCTTGAAGGCAAGAAACGCAATATTTTTGCCATTTTGAATTATTTCTACCTGTGGGAAAAGGTAGCACTCAATGGTTGCTCTGGAAATTGATAAGAGCAAAGCGATAGGCCCAGAAGAGGACTTCTAGATTTCTTGAGGAGGGGCCGATGTTACGACCCACCCCCGCCATTAATTTAGTAATTAATGGGCGTGGTTGATGTGTGAAATTAATTAAGTATTAATTGTTCGAGGCTTGATTGGAGTTTAAAAGTGTAAACAGCAGATAAAGTTTTATCTGGGGGTTTGGAAAGAAAAGAGGCGAAGAATTCTCTCTCTGGCTGGGTGGTCTCAGAATAGCTCTGTTAGGTCATAAATATCAGGGCGCAGCTGACGGGCAGCCTATGCAACACGGAAAGGGAAAGAGGAATACGTATCGAATGAGCCACTTGAGTAGGAATGAATGAAGATAGGGGACGAAAGGTTTAGCGAATAATCGTAAATTCGTCGATTGTTTGGGGCATTTTCGAGAACAATTGCTCTCTGTGTGGTCCGTGCAGAAAAATAAGAGTTCGCACTTGGCATGAAAATAAGGAAGAAAGTTTAGTTGTCTGTGCGCTCTCCGATGTGAAAGGCTGGATGCCTTGGATCTGCAAAAAATGAATTGGGAAAAATGAAGCAGCAAACCTCCCCGCATTTGGTAAGAAATGGAGACAACTCGAGGCAGCTGGAGATGCCAGTTTGCCATAAAGACAGCAGAATGCCTAAATCCGCAGGATAAAGCAGAAATTTCTAGGCTGGAGCGTAATGGAACTCAGCGACTGTTTGGCCTAATGAAAGCCAAGTTACAGGGGAATTAAGAAGTCTGCGAGTGGACAGTGGTCATTCCAATGAGAAGCGAAGCCAAGCAAAGTCGGGTTCGGATGCCAACCACTGCAGTGTGGAATCGTCACCCCCATTCATCCCCTACTGTGGAGGAAGTGAAGAGATGCGCTTGTCTTACGGGGTGAAGCGAGGCCCCATGTGTGCGTGTGTGTGGTCGCGTAAGCAGCGAAGCCACTACGTGTAAGTGCGACGGGATAAAAACATGTCGAAAGAAAAATATGAGCGTAAGAGCGGTGGCTTCGATACCTAACAAATATACAGGTGAAATGTTGAGTTGCCGATATACGCTTAAGGTAAAAGCACGTCTGATTTCGCTCGGCCGAGAAAATTAATCTTGGAAACCGCAACATCAGATGTGAGAGGGCCTATTTTGCTTAACGGCCACCTTCAAATCGTCACGAGAATAGATCAGTGTGCACTCTAATCATTGCAACAAAGTGCGGCGTGATATTACCATTTTTAATTGTGTGCTTCATTTACATCAAGCGTCAAAGTGAAGTGTTGAATCATCGGTGCTGCCACATGGTGCAAGTGTCTGTGTGTGTTTTTTTTTTGTCGAGTGATATTATGTGATGCACAACGGATTTGCACAGCAAAGTCACGAAACTGTAAGTAGATGAATATTTCCTTTTTCTTTCTTCGCACATCTGCGAACTTGTGCCATCCCGACACCCAAAGCTGCATGGACATAGATGCAGTAATGCTGAGTGACTGAACCTCAGAGGAAATACCTGCACATACAGATTTCAATTTCTTACAGGGCCCATTTCCTGATTACTTTTTTTACATGAATAAGGGAGAAGGTGTGGCCACAAATTCCGCTGGGCGGGACAGTTTCTTTTAACTTTGGTTCAGGACCAACGTCAGCGGGGCAGGGTTCTGCATGTGCATGCTTATTAGATTTAGTTAATTAACTTTGGCAGTATTTCGCACCTATAATCTTATACCGCAAATTAACGTGCTTGTGTATTTTGTGTCGCGAGTATTTTTAATGTGATCGTTTGCATATAATTTTTTTCATTCTCTAAGCAATTGTATATTGTTACACGGCACTAGCAGTGTTCCTGCCGAGTCTGCCGGTAACGGTGCTTGAGACCTGAAGTACAATTTAGTTGGCCACGGCACCAGGTGAGAATCTCAGGTGCACTGCTGCACTCAAAGATTCACACCAGAACATAAAAAATGAAAAGTTGAAGAATGACCCGAAGCATAAGGCTTGGGTGAATCCACCTTGTGAACAAAATAACAACAACAAATAAAAAATAAAATAATCTAAAAAAAATGATACTTTGGGATCAGAGTTGTGATGAGGTTCACCCGCAATCACCAATTCGTGACTGAGTGTAGTGGTCCGGATCTTACTCCGGTACATTCAATCCCCAACCAGTCAGTACAACACTCACTTTCGCAAATAACACATGATTCTCAAATACACAACACAACATTTAATAACGTTCTGCGAGATTTAAACAGATCCGGCGCTCTCTAGGCGCATAGACAATTGCCCCTCATATGTGGGCAGCATACGGTGTCACACTTTACTGTCGGATAACGCAGCCGACTGAGTCTCCACCGGACTATCTGAACAAGAGATACTACTCGTTTACACACTAAATAGAGCTGCAGGTGATATTCATATACAATTGCTTAGAGAATGAAAAAAAATTATATGCAAACGATCACATTAAAAATACTCGCGACACAAAATACACAAGCACGTTAATTTGCGGTATAAGATTATAGGTGCGAAATACTGCCAAAGTTAATTAACTAAATCTAATAAGCATGCACATGCAGAACCCTGCCCCGCTGACGTTGGTCCTGAACCAAAGTTAAAAGAAACTGTCCCGCCCAGCGGAATTTGTGGCCACACCTTCTCCCTTATTCATGTAAAAAAAGTAATCAGGAAATGGGCCCTGTAAGAAATTGAAATCTGTATGTGCAGGTATTTCCTCTGAGGTTCAGTCACTCAGCATTACTGCATCTATGTCCATGCAGCTTTGGGTGTCGGGATGGCACAAGTTCGCAGATGTGCGAAGAAAGAAAAAGGAAATATTCATCTACTTACAGTTTCGTGACTTTGCTGTGCAAATCCGTTGTGCATCACATAATATCACACGACAAAAAAAAAAACACACACACAGACACTTGCACCATGTGGCAGCACCGATGATTCAACACTTCACTTTGACGCTGGATGTAAATGAAGCACACAATTAAAAATGGTAATATCACGCCGCCTTTTGTTGCAATGATTAGAGTGCACACTGATCTATTCTCGTGACGATTTGAAGGTGGCCGTTAAGCAAAATAGGCCCTCTCACATCTGCAGTTGCGGTTTCCAAGATTGATTTTCTGTGTTCCTGGGAAATGATTTTTGTTGTCGTGAAGAAATAATTGTGAACGTCGACTGCTGGGAGAGTGGGACACATTCAATTCCGCTGCTGCTATAGTTGATTCCGTCCGTCGCTACCTTCCGTCCTTTTTGACCGTTCATTCCCAATTCAGTCAGTTCCTTTCCGTTCGCAAAAAAACTACCCTGCCTGAGTACGCAGTTCAAATATGCCACTCGCAGGTTTCGTTTCCATTTTTTTATCGAGTTGCGACCGCCAGCCCTGAGATTAATTTTCTCGGCCGAGCGAAATCAGACGTGCTTTTACCTTAAGCGTATATCGGCAACTCAACATTTCACCTGTATATTTGTTAGGTATCGAAGCCACCGCTCTTACGCTCATATTTTTCTTTCGCCATGTTTTATCCCGTCGCACTTACACGTAGTGGCTCCGCTGCTTACGTGACCACACACACGCACACATGGGGCCTCGCTTCGCCCCGTAAGACAAGCGCATCTCTTCACTTCCTCCACAGTAGGGGATGAATGGGGGTGACGATTCCACACTGCAGTGGTTGGCATCCGAACCCGACTTTGCATGGCTTCGCTTCTCATTGGAATGACCACTGTCCACTCGCAGACTTCTTAATTTGCCTGTAACTTGGCTTTCATTAGGCCAAACAGTCGCTGATTTCCATTACGCTCCAGCCTAGAAATTTCTGCTTTATCCCGCGGATTTAGGCATTCTGCTGTCTTTATGGCAAACTGGCATCTCCAGCTGCCTCGAGTTGTCTCCATTTCTTACCAAATGCGGGGAGGTTCGCTGCCTCGAGTTGTCTCCATTTCTTACCAAATGCGGGGAGGTTCGCTGCTTCATTTTCCCCAATTCATTTTTTGCAGATCCAAGGCATCCAGCCTTTCACATCAGAGAGCGCACAGACAACTAAACTTTCTTCCTTATGTTCATGCCAAGTGCGAACTCTTATTTTTCTGCACGGACCACACAGAGAGCAATTGTTCTCGAAAATGCCCCAAACAATCGACGAATTTACGATTATTCGCTAAACCTTTCGTCCCCTATCTTCATTCATTCCTACTCAAGTGGCTCATTCGATACGTATTCCTCTTTCCCTTTCCGTGTTGCATAGGCTGCCCGTCAGCTGCGCCCTGATATTTATGACCTAACAGAGCTATTCTGAGACCACCCAGCCAGAGAGAGAATTCTTCGACTCCTTTTCTTTTCCAAACCCCCAGATAAAACTTTATCTGCTGTTTACACTTTTAAACTCCAATCAAGCCTCGAACATAATTAATACTTAATTAATTTCACACATCAACCACGCCCATTAATTACTAAATTAATGGCGGGGGTGGGTCGTAACATCGGCCCCTCCTCAAGAAATCTAGAAGTCCTCTTCTGGGCCTATCGCTTTGCTCTTATCAATTTCCAGAGCAACCATTGAGTGCTACCTTTTCCCACAGGTAGAAATAATTCAAAATGGCAAAAATATTGCGTTTCTTGCCTTCAAGAGCATTGGAGCGACTTCCTAATAATTATCCCGCAATTTTGTTAATTAATTTTAGAGAACATCCGAAAGAAAAACAACGTAAATGAGAAATAAATAAAAAAACTGAACTGTAAAAGAACATGTGATCCTGCCGAACTGTGATTCCTAGCTGCCTCATACCATACGCGACATGGCGGACAAATTTTAGAGTTTTCTTCAGGTTTTAGGATGGGGGGGTGTCCACTGTAACATTCCATCCCCCATGAAAGAAAAAAGGGGATGACTGGATGAAGTTTATTCATCCAATCATTCTATTTTTTTTTTAACTGTAAACACTCAACCCTTTCCCACCGTCGCAAGGCACCTAATTCCGAACTTAAGTGCCCGGAGAGCGGAAGGAAAGTTTAAGGATTTCATCACACGTTCATTGCTACCCGTCGAGATAGGCTGAAAGAAAATTTAAATATGAGGCATAGCTTCGAGAATCCACGAGTTCCACAGATCTCTCACGTTCGATGCTCCTACACCCGCTTTTATCTGCGCTCAATGCCAAATTCTTGCGTTCCACTGTCTTCGAGTTCCTTCTCAACATCGTAGATAATCGTAGTGTCACCGTCTTCCTGGAGATCCACTATAAACTCGACTGCTCCCCGTAAACCATAGGTGCGGCTAAAGCTGTTTGTCTCAGCTGTGATGTACCCGCTGTACTTGTAACAGGTGTACTCTCTTCCGGAACAATTGCAGCCTCAGTGCTCACATGTTCTCCGTCAGAGTGACCATCAGAATCATCTGAATCCACGTGACTCGCAGATGACGATTTCTTCGTGTTAGCCATTTTGTTTTTCTTACCCACTAAAATTATGGCAGTTCTTAGAAAACAGCTTAAGGCTTACTTAATGCTAAATTATACAAAATTCGCACCGAACAAAACTAAATAAAAATAGTAATGGCAGTCAATTCGCACTTATTTTACGAACATGAGTGTTGCTCCGCTAGCTGCAAAATATAGGTATCGATCCTGGGACAACGGCATCATTAATGTTACACGGCACTAGCAGTGTTCCTGCCGAGTCTGCCGGTAACGGTGCTTGAGACCTGAAGTACAATTTAGTTGGCCACGGCACCAGGTGAGAATCTCAGGTGCACTGCTGCACTCAAAGATTCACACCAGAACATAAAAAATGAAAAGTTGAAGAATGACCCGAAGCATAAGGCTTGGGTGAATCCACCTTGTGAACAAAATAACAACAACAAATAAAAAATAAAATAATCTAAAAAAAATGATACTTTGGGATCAGAGTTGTGATGAGGTTCACCCGCAATCACCAATTCGTGACTGAGTGTAGTGGTCCGGATCTTACTCCGGTACATTCAATCCCCAACCAGTCAGTACAACACTCACTTTCGCAAATAACACATGATTCTCAAATACACAACACAACATTTAATAACGTTCTGCGAGATTTAAACAGATCCGGCGCTCTCTAGGCGCATAGACAATTGCCCCTCATATGTGGGCAGCATACGGTGTCACACTTTACTGTCGGATAACGCAGCCGACTGAGTCTCCACCGGACTATCTGAACAAGAGATACTACTCGTTTACACACTAAATAGAGCTGCAGGTGATATTCATATACAATTGCTTAGAGAATGAAAAAAAAATTATATGCAAACGATCACATTAAAAATACTCGCGACACAAAATACACAAGCACGTTAATTTGCGGTATAAGATTATAGGTGCGAAATACTGCCAAAGTTAATTAACTAAATCTAATAAGCATGCACATGCAGAACCCTGCCCCGCTGACGTTGGTCCTGAACCAAAGTTAAAAGAAACTGTCCCGCCCAGCGGAATTTGTGGCCACACCTTCTCCCTTATTCATGTAAAAAAAGTAATCAGGAAATGGGCCCTGTAAGAAATTGAAATCTGTATGTGCAGGTATTTCCTCTGAGGTTCAGTCACTCAGCATTACTGCATCTATGTCCATGCAGCTTTGGGTGTCGGGATGGCACAAGTTCGCAGATGTGCGAAGAAAGAAAAAGGAAATATTCATCTACTTACAGTTTCGTGACTTTGCTGTGCAAATCCGTTGTGCATCACATAATATCACACGACAAAAAAAACACACACACAGACACTTGCACCATGTGGCAGCACCGATGATTCAACACTTCACTTTGACGCTTGATGTAAATGAAGCACACAATTAAAAATGGTAATATCACGCCGCCCTTTGTTGCAATGATTAGAGTGCACACTGATCTATTCTCGTGACGATTTGAAGGTGGCCGTTAAGCAAAATAGGCCCTCTCACATCTGCAGTTGCGGTTTCCAAGATTGATTTTCTGTGTTCCTGGGAAATGATTTTTGTTGTCGTGAAGAAATAATTGTGAACGTCGACTGCTGGGAGAGTGGGACACATTCAATTCCGCTGCTGCTATAGTTGATTCCGTCCGTCGCTACCTTCCGTCCTTTTTGACCGTTCATTCCCAATTCAGTCAGTTCCTTTCCGTTCGCAAAAAAAAACTACCCTGCCTGAGTACGCAGTTCAAATATGCCACTCGCAGGTTTCGTTTCCATTTTTTTATCGAGTTGCGACCGCCAGCCCTGAGATTAATTTTCTCGGCCGAGCGAAATCAGACGTGCTTTTACCTTAAGCGTATATCGGCAACTCAACATTTCACCTGTATATTTGTTAGGTATCGAAGCCACCGCTCTTACGCTCATATTTTTCTTTCGCCATGTTTTATCCCGTCGCACTTACACGTAGTGGCTCCGCTGCTTACGTGACCACACACACGCACACATGGGGCCTCGCTTCGCCCCGTAAGACAAGCGCATCTCTTCACTTCCTCCACAGTAGGGGATGAATGGGGGTGACGATTCCACACTGCAGTGGTTGGCATCCGAACCCGACTTTGCATGGCTTCGCTTCTCATTGGAATGACCACTGTCCACTCGCAGACTTCTTAATTTGCCTGTAACTTGGCTTTCATTAGGCCAAACAGTCGCTGATTTCCATTACGCTCCAGCCTAGAAATTTCTGCTTTATCCCGCGGATTTAGGCATTCTGCTGTCTTTATGGCAAACTGGCATCTCCAGCTGCCTCGAGTTGTCTCCATTTCTTACCAAATCCGGGGAGGTTCGCTGCTTCATTTTCCCCAATTCATTTTTTGCAGATCCAAGGCATCCAGCCTTTCACATCGGAGAGCGCACAGACAACTAAACTTTCTTCCTTATGTTCATGCCAAGTGCGAACTCTTATTTTTCTGCACGGACCACACAGAGAGCAATTGTTCTCGAAAATGCCCCAAACAATCGACGAATTTACGATTATTCGCTAAACCTTTCGTCCCCTATCTTCATTCATTCCTACTCAAGTGGCTCATTCGATACGTATTCCTCTTTCCCTTTCCGTGTTGCATAGGCTGCCCGTCAGCTGCGCCCTGATATTTATGACCTAACAGAGCTATTCTGAGACCACCCAGCCAGAGAGAGAATTCTTCGACTCCTTTTCTTTCCAAACCCCCAGATAAAACTTTATCTGCTGTTTACACTTTTAAACTCCAATCAAGCCTCGAACATAATTAATACTTAATTAATTTCACACATCAACCACGCCCATTAATTACTAAATTAATGGCGGGGGTGGGTCGTAACATCGGCCCCTCCTCAAGAAATCTAGAAGTCCTCTTCTGGGCCTATCGCTTTGCTCTTATCAATTTCCAGAGCAACCATTGAGTGCTACCTTTTCCCACAGGTAGAAATAATTCAAAATGGCAAAAATATTGCGTTTCTTGCCTTCAAGAGCATTGGAGCGACTTCCTAATTATCCCGCAATTTTGTTAATTAATTTTAGAGAACATCCGAAAGAAAAACAACGTAAATGAGAAATAAATAAAAAAAACTGAACTGTAAAAGAACATGTGATCCTGCCGAACTGTGATTCCTAGCTGCCTCATACCATACGCGACATGGCGGACAAATTTTAGAGTTTTCTTCAGGTTTTAGGATGGGGGGTGTCCACTGTAACAATATGAATATCACCTGCAGCTCTATTTAGTGTGTAAACGAGTAGTATCTCTTGTTCAGATAGTCCGGTTAAGACTCAGTCGGCTGCGTTATCCGACAGTAAAGTGTGACACCGTATGCTGCCCACATATGAGGGGCAATTGTCTATGCGCCTAGAGAGCGCCGGATCTGTTTAAATCTCGCAGAACGTTATTAAATGTTGTGTTGTGTATTTGAGAATCATGTGTTATTTGCGAAAGTGAGTGTTGTACTGGCTGGTTGGGGATTGAATGTACCGGAGTAAGATCCGGACCACTACACTCAGTCACGAATTGGTGATTGCGGGTGAACCTCATCACAACTCTGATCCCAAAGTATCATTTTTTTTTAGATTATTTTATTTTTTATTTGTTGTTGTTATTTTGTTCACAAGGTGGATTCACCCAAGCCTTATGCTTCGGGTCATTCTTCAACTTTTCATTTTTTATGTTCTGGTGTGAATCTTTGAGTGCAGCAGTGCACCTGAGATTCTCACCTGGTGCCGTGGCCAACTAAATTGTACTTCAGGTCTCAAGCACCGTTACCGGCAGACTCGGCAGGAACACTGCTAGTGCCGTGTAACATTAATGATGCCGTTGTCCCAGGATCGATACCTATATTTTGCAGCTAGCGGAACAACACTCATGTTCGTAAAATAAGTGCGAATTGACTGCCATTACTATTTTTATTTAGTTTTGTTCGGTGCGAATTTTGTATAATTTAGCATTAAGTAAGCCTTAAGCTGTTTTCTAAGAACTGCCATAATTTTAGTGGGTAAGAAAAACAAAATGGCTAACACGAAAAAATCGTCATCTGCGAGTCACATGGATTCAGATGATTCTGGTGGTCACTCTGACGGAGAACATGTGAGCACTGGGGCTGCAATTGTTCCGGAAGAGAGTACACCTGTTACAAGTACAGCGGGTACATCACAGCTGAGACAAACAGCTTTAGCCGCACCTATGGTTTACGGTGAGCAAATAGCGGGATGCATAAACATGTTGAGGCTATTTACAGGCACTGATCCGCTGTATCGTGCTAAACACTTTTTTCAGGATGTCGAAAGTGTAGCGATGGTGGGTAGATGGTGTGAGCAAACTAAACTCGCGATTGCAAAATCTAAATTTCGGGAGAGAGCAGCTGAATTTCTATCTGATAGCGATGAGCTGAGGGCTGAAACCGAATATGTAAATTTTAAACGGCTTGTCATTGATCGCTTCCAAGCCGAAGAGCCATTGGTAACGCGAATGAAGCAGTTTATGAATTGTGTGCAATTGCCAGGACAAGACGTTCGGCAGTACGCAACACGTCTTAAGAGCGCAGCTACGAAATATCATGGTCATAAGTCGGATATGTCCGAAGAGACAAGGAAGCACAGGGATCAAGAAGCGATGTGCCAATTTATTTCAGGGTTATCTGAATCGATTAGGCGTTGGGTACTAACAAAATGCCCGGAAACTTTGGATGCTGCAGTTCTCATCGCAATTCAAGAGGAGGAGAATTTAGCACTCATGGGTAGAAAAACTTTGGTGAATACGGTGGAAGGAGGCAGAGGGGACGAGGAGTCGGTAATGCTGGCCCGCACTTTGCAACAGATGTTGTCGCGTTTGGAAGCCATGGAGAATACGGTAGGGCAGTTAGTCGGGAATTCTCAGGGAAGAGAAGACAGGAAATCGGAAGGGAATGAGAGAAATAGAGAGACATTTCAGCGATCTAACCCCCAGCTCTTCGGGGCGGAACGAGCTAGATGGAAGGAAACAAGGCCAGATGATCGCCGGGGTTTCGGTAATCGAAATGATTCACTCGAGGAGAATTGTGGATCGCAACAAACACGGCGCAGCAAAAGTAGAATTTTGTGCTTTGGGTGTGGATTAGAAGGCCACGTGATCCGGTTGTGCCCTAATTTGGATGGGTCAAATAGGACGGAGACAATACCCAAACAGGTATATAGCAGAGGAAGTGGAAGAGATTCTCATTACGAGGTATCAGGAAAATTTGGTACACAGAAACCAGATTCCAAGAATAAGTCTTTAAACTAAATAAGGGTCGATTTGTAAGAGGTATCTCGGCCCAGTCAGAGTTTAAATCCTCTCAGGTGCGTTATGTTTCTATTCAAAGTGGGGACAATTTGCCGATTATTAACGCAGATCTCGAAGGCGACAAAATTAAGTTATTAGTCGACACGGGATCCTCGGTAACTCTTTTGGCGAAAGATGCTTATTTAAGATTGAAAGGTCGCAGGAAATTGACTCCCATCAATTCAGATTTAAGGATAAAAAGCATCACAGGGGAAATCATTCCAACCTTAGGATGTTACAACGTTAACCTGCGAATCAAAGGAAGAAATATCTTGGTCAAAGCCCATGTGTCAAAATACCCGCTGAGTGAAAATTACTCAGCATTGTTAGGAATTGATGCGATGCGAACACATCACCTAACCTTCTCTGCCCATTCGAATCAGCTGTTGTTTCCCGACCCCCCACCCACGCAGTGCTCTCCGCAGAAAGAGAGGGACGCGGACGATATGCTTGAGGAGGGGGTGACTGTTGCCTCCCTGGCGCAGAAAACTTGTGTCCCTCCCAACGCAGAAATGTTCCTTCAAGTGAAGTTGGGAACACCGCTTCGTATGAGAGTACAGACTGTCTTGTTTGAACCGCATCCACGTGCACGCAAAGATGGATTACTTTTGGCACGGTCTGTTAATAATGTCGCATCAAGTGGTTTATATGATGTAAAAGTAGCAAACACTAGTAGTTCCCCTATTTGGTTAAACAAACATACTAAGCTATTTCAAGTAGAACCTGTGGAAATCACTCAGAATTCACGGGAAATAGGTGTAACGCAGCGCGGTACTTTGCCTGTGTCTGCCGGTGATTTTAAATTGGAGCATTTGAATTATTTTGAACGTGAGAAGGTTTTGGAATTACTGATGACATATTCCGATGTTTTTGCACGGGATCCCATAGATTTGCAGGGCACTGACCTCGCTGAACATGAAATTCATCTAACAGATGACAAACCCTTTAAGCTTCGCCCATACAATGTTCCGCATGCTCTTAGACCTGAATTAAAAGATCAAGTGAATGAATTACTGGATGCTGGAATTATTTCTAAGTCGGATAGTCCATATAGCTCCCCAATTGTCCTCATTCGAAAACGGGACAATTCATATCGTTTCTGTTGTGACTTTAGAAAATTGAATCAGATAACCAGAAAAGACAGTTACCCAGTCCCCAGAATACAACAGACCCTATCTCTTTTGCATGGATGCCGAATTTTCTCGAAAATAGACCTTTTGGCAGGGTATCATCAAATCAAAATCAGGGAACAAGACAAGCACAAAACTGCTTTTTCCTGCGAATTTGGTCATTTCGAGTGGAACCGTCTCCCGTTTGGATTGTGCAACAGTCCTGCAACTTTTGAAAGAGCTCTAGACTCATTGTTTTTGGACAAGCGTGATGATGGCATTCTAGTGTACGTGGACGATATTTTGTGTGCATCTAAGACCTTAAATGAACACTTGGAGAAATTGGAGTTAATTTTCCAACGTTTAAGAAGGCACAAGCTTAAAATTAAGCCAAGTAAATGTGAGTTTGCGACCAAGGAGGTTACATATCTTGGGCACCTTCTGGATGGTCAAGGAGTAAGGCCAAACCCTGAAAACGTGGAGGCCGTACGGGATTTTCCAGCCCCACGCACTGTTAAGCACGTCCGAGCCTTTTTGGGAATGGCGGGCTACTACAGGCGCCATATCAAAAATTTTGCATCCATTGCCCAACCTTTGACAAATCTCACCAGGAGAAATGTAAAATTTATGTGGGATGAGCAGTGTGAGGAGTCCTTCCAGCAATTGAGGAGGGCGCTCATAAGTGAGCCGCTGTTGGCTTACCCAGATTTCTCGAAAAGATTCTTCGTGACCACAGATGCATCCAAATTGGCTATTGCGGGTATACTCGAGCAGGAGGACGAAGAGGGCGTCAGACATCCTATTGCATTCTTCAGCAGAAAACTTAATCCCGCAGAACAAAATTACAGCGCAACTGAGCAAGAGGCTTTGGCAATAGTTGCATCCATCACGCATTGGCGGGAATATTTAGTGGGTAGGCAGTTTACAGTTATAACTGATCACAGGCCCTTAAAGTGGCTGATGACGCTAAAGACTCCCAACTCTAGGCTTGTTAGGTGGAATCTCAGTCTATCCGAATATGATTTTGATGTAATGTATCGCCCAGGGAAGAAGAATACAAACGCGGATGTGTTGTCGAGGCATATTGCAGCAGTGGTAGCAAGTGATGCGGCTCCAGGCCCTACATTTGATGCTGAGGCCATAAAGGCTGCACAACGGGCAGACCCGAATTTGGTCGAAGTAATCGATTGCATCGAGGGGCGTGACTACTCTGCTGTTGATAAAATCACAGATACCTACTTCATGCGTGACGACCTGCTATATCATTTTTCCTTGCCAGCCAAAAACAGTCCACGCAGACTTGTTACTGAACAGTTGGTGGTGCCTGACTCTCTAAAGTCTGAGGTAATGAGAGCTGAGCATGATGGTATAAGCGCAGGGCACTTAGGGTTTGAGAAGACATTGGGGCGAATTAGACTCAAATATTTTTGGCTCAATATGTTTGCTGATGTAAAAAATTACACTGCTAGTTGTGAGGAGTGTTTAAAACGCCGGGGCTACAAGAGAAACCAAAAGGCGGGTTTAATTACCCCGGAAATAGTGCCAGTTCCGTGGTCCAAAATTTCCATGGACATCGCAGGACCTCTTCCCACGACAGAGAACGGGAACAAGTACCTATTGGTAGTCACCGACTCTTTTACCAAGTATATTGAGCTAATCCCCTTAAAATCTCAAACAGCCAAAGAAGTAGCTGAAAAATTCTCGACGCACGTTATAGCTAGACATGGTGTACCTCATACTTTGTTGACTGACAGAGGAACGAACTTTTTGTCAGAATTAATGTCCGAACTCTACAGAAGATTAGGCATTAAGAAACTGAATACGAGCCCGAGGCATCCGGAGACTGACGGACAAGCGGAACGAAGTATCCGTACAGTGATGCACTCCTTAGCGCTTTACTGTTCTCCGACTGGGAAAGATTGGGATAAGTTTACAGATTTTGTAGCTATGGCGTACAGAGCGGCCACTCACAGCGCTACTCGGGAAACTCCCAATTTCCTCATGTTTGGAAGGGACTTTAATATGCCTGGGCATTTGCTGAGCGAGGAAATCCCTTGGAGCTACTCTGAGCACCCGAATGATGCAGAGAGCTTGGTTATGCGAATGCAGGAAGCATTCAGAATTGTTCGCGATAACCTTGAAGAGGCAGCCCAGAACTCAAGGGACTATCGGGCACGGACGGCAGTAGATAAGCAAATCAAGGTGGGTGATCTTGTTTATCAACACGACCCTTCGGCGTCCAAGGCAAGATCGCGCAAGCTGATGAAACCGTCCATAGGACCCTTTAGAGTGGTGGAAAAGACTTCACCAGTTAACTTCAAAATTGTGCCGGTGAACGATATGAGGCTTCCTCGCCTAACCCATGTTGATAGGATCTTTAAAGCCCCACAGAGAAGGGTATTCGACACGTGGCATTTCCAGGAAACAGTTCGGGATGCGGGAGATGAACCTGAGTCACAGCACCTCGCACGAACTACATGGGAGTCCGAAGATGCAGAATTGTATGAAGATGATGAATGGGAGAGCCCAATGTGGATGCTACAGTCGGGCGACCCAACGCCCTCCGCAGCAATTCCGCCTCCCTCAGAAACAGAACCCTTTGCAGCGCGAACCCGCATGATTGTAGATCCCTTACGAGTGCAGGGAAGCCAGGTCAAAAGTCCTCCAATCATTTCGCGGGCGTCGCTGAGACCAAGGGATGATTACGGGCGGGTGTTAAGGGCTAGTAACACCATGCCACACACTGACAGACGGGGAGCAGTCGACATTATAGTGGATCCCCAGGAAGACTGTGACACCACGATTATCTACGATGTTGAGAAGGAACTCGAAGACAGTGGAACGCAAGAATTTGGCATCGAGCGCAGATAAAAGCGGGCGTAGGAGCATCGAACGTGAGAGATCTGTGGAACTCGTGGATTCTCGAAGCTATGCCTCATATTTAAATTTTCTTTCCGCCTATCTCGACGGGTAGCAATGAACGTGTGATGAAATCCTTAAACTTTCCTTCCGCTCTCAGGGCACTTAAGTCCGGAATTAGGTGCCTTGCGACGGTGGGAAAGGGTTGAGTGTTTACAGTTAAAAAAAAAAAAAAAAAATGGAATGATTGGATGAATAAACTTCATCCAGTCATCCCTTTTTTTTCTTTCATGGGGATGGAATGTTACAGTGGACACCCCCCCCCCATCCTAAAACCTGAAGAAAACTCTAAAATTTGTCCGCCATGTCGCGTATGGTATGAGGCAGCTAGGAATCACAGTTCGGCAGGATCACATGTTCTTTTACAGTTCAGATTTTTTTATTTATTTCTCATTTACGTTGTTTTTTCTTTCGGATGTTCTCTAAATTAATTAACAAAATTGCGGGATAATTGGGAAGTCGCTCCAATGCTCTTGAAGGCAAGAAACGCAATATTTTTGCCATTTTGAATTATTTCTACCTGTGGGAAAAGGTAGCACTCAATGGTTGCTCTGGAAATTGATAAGAGCAAAGCGATAGGCCCAGAAGAGGACTTCTAGATTTCTTGAGGAGGGGCCGATGTTACGACCCACCCCCGCCATTAATTTAGTAATTAATGGGCGTGGTTGATGTGTGAAATTAATTAAGTATTAATTGTTCGAGGCTTGATTGGAGTTTAAAAGTGTAAACAGCAGATAAAGTTTTATCTGGGGGTTTGGAAAGAAAAGAGGCGAAGAATTCTCTCTCTGGCTGGGTGGTCTCAGAATAGCTCTGTTAGGTCATAAATATCAGGGCGCAGCTGACGGGCAGCCTATGCAACACGGAAAGGGAAAGAGGAATACGTATCGAATGAGCCACTTGAGTAGGAATGAATGAAGATAGGGGACGAAAGGTTTAGCGAATAATCGTAAATTCGTCGATTGTTTGGGGCATTTTCGAGAACAATTGCTCTCTGTGTGGTCCGTGCAGAAAAATAAGAGTTCGCACTTGGCATGAAAATAAGGAAGAAAGTTTAGTTGTCTGTGCGCTCTCCGATGTGAAAGGCTGGATGCCTTGGATCTGCAAAAAATGAATTGGGAAAAATGAAGCAGCAAACCTCCCCGCATTTGGTAAGAAATGGAGACAACTCGAGGCAGCTGGAGATGCCAGTTTGCCATAAAGACAGCAGAATGCCTAAATCCGCAGGATAAAGCAGAAATTTCTAGGCTGGAGCGTAATGGAACTCAGCGACTGTTTGGCCTAATGAAAGCCAAGTTACAGGGGAATTAAGAAGTCTGCGAGTGGACAGTGGTCATTCCAATGAGAAGCGAAGCCAAGCAAAGTCGGGTTCGGATGCCAACCACTGCAGTGTGGAATCGTCACCCCCATTCATCCCCTACTGTGGAGGAAGTGAAGAGATGCGCTTGTCTTACGGGGTGAAGCGAGGCCCCATGTGTGCGTGTGTGTGGTCGCGTAAGCAGCGAAGCCACTACGTGTAAGTGCGACGGGATAAAAACATGTCGAAAGAAAAATATGAGCGTAAGAGCGGTGGCTTCGATACCTAACAAATATACAGGTGAAATGTTGAGTTGCCGATATACGCTTAAGGTAAAAGCACGTCTGATTTCGCTCGGCCGAGAAAATTAATCTTGGAAACCGCAACATCAGATGTGAGAGGGCCTATTTTGCTTAACGGCCACCTTCAAATCGTCACGAGAATAGATCAGTGTGCACTCTAATCATTGCAACAAAGTGCGGCGTGATATTACCATTTTTAATTGTGTGCTTCATTTACATCAAGCGTCAAAGTGAAGTGTTGAATCATCGGTGCTGCCACATGGTGCAAGTGTCTGTGTGTGTTTTTTTTTTTTTGTCGAGTGATATTATGTGATGCACAACGGATTTGCACAGCAAAGTCACGAAACTGTAAGTAGATGAATATTTCCTTTTTCTTTCTTCGCACATCTGCGAACTTGTGCCATCCCGACACCCAAAGCTGCATGGACATAGATGCAGTAATGCTGAGTGACTGAACCTCAGAGGAAATACCTGCACATACAGATTTCAATTTCTTACAGGGCCCATTTCCTGATTACTTTTTTACATGAATAAGGGAGAAGGTGTGGCCACAAATTCCGCTGGGCGGGACAGTTTCTTTTAACTTTGGTTCAGGACCAACGTCAGCGGGGCAGGGTTCTGCATGTGCATGCTTATTAGATTTAGTTAATTAACTTTGGCAGTATTTCGCACCTATAATCTTATACCGCAAATTAACGTGCTTGTGTATTTTGTGTCGCGAGTATTTTTAATGTGATCGTTTGCATATAATTTTTTTTCATTCTCTAAGCAATTGTATATGAATATCACCTGCAGCTCTATTTAGTGTGTAAACGAGTAGTATCTCTTGTTCAGATAGTCCGGTTAAGACTCAGTCGGCTGCGTTATCCGACAGTAAAGTGTGACACCGTATGCTGCCCACATATGAGGGGCAATTGTCTATGCGCCTAGAGAGCGCCGGATCTGTTTAAATCTCGCAGAACGTTATTAAATGTTGTGTTGTGTATTTGAGAATCATGTGTTATTTGCGAAAGTGAGTGTTGTACTGGCTGGTTGGGGATTGAATGTACCGGAGTAAGATCCGAACCACTACACTCAGTCACGAATTGGTGATTGCGGGTGAACCTCATCACAACTCTGATCCCAAAGTATCATTTTTTTTTTAGATTATTTTATTTTTTATTTGTTGTTGTTATTTTGTTCACAAGGTGGATTCACCCAAGCCTTATGCTTCGGGTCATTCTTCAACTTTTCATTTTTTATGTTCTGGTGTGAATCTTTGAGTGCAGCAGTGCACCTGAGATTCTCACCTGGTGCCGTGGCCAACTAAATTGTACTTCAGGTCTCAAGCACCGTTACCGGCAGACTCGGCAGGAACACTGCTAGTGCCGTGTAACAGTATTCATTAGCTATAATTTAATAGCTTGTGTCGTTAAGCCCCACCAGATGGAGACGTCTCAATTGCTGAACCCATCTCTACGGATTTGTGAAGTCAGATGCTGACAGAAAAACACACGTAGCGCCGTTGATTGTTGGCCACCGTAGCGTAAGGCGAACGCACTCGGCTAGTTAGCGAGAGATCTGCGGTACGATCCCAGTGGTGTCCGGATAACAATTTTTCAGTTGCTGTTAAAGAAAACGTCGAAACAGCGATGACTTTGTCTATTCACATTGTCTCCGCGTATTTGGAAGATTTTCCCTTTCACAGAACTGCTGCATGAGTGACGCATTTGTTTTAAAAAAATTTGCCACTCTAAATTAATATCTGAATCGGAATCTCGGCGGTAAAATTCTGTTGGGCTACTTTCCATGTATATTCTAAACTAATGATCCCTGTACTGCAGGTTGATGAAATTTCAATTTATAACTACGTAACACAGTGATATAAAAAATTCCATTTATTTACACAGGGCAAAGAAAATTTTATGTGCGTAGTGATACGGAAATTTATTATGATTAAAAGGGAGACTGTGTAGAACCGCGCAATTCTGGGGCTTAACCATTTCTTCTTTTTTTTTTTTTTTTCTACTAGCAGTTTTGCCAGTTCTCCGAACGGTGAATCTATAATTTTTTTAACATAAAATTGAAGAAAGGAAAAGTAATTAAGGGAAAGAAAAGTAATTTAAGATCCGTAACTGTTTCACAATTTAGAATAGGGTCGTGACGTCAATGCATATGGTCTGACGTACAACGAATCAGGCTTTGGAACCCATTAATTTAAAATAAAAATTGCATGGAATTTTTACAGCATTTCAATGTTTCTGGCATAATTATTTTTAAACTTATCAGCATTTTGAACAGTAAAGCTAAGCCTCCCTTTTGAACTGTTTGGTTTTTAGACTTTTTAGGTATCCGGACCTTAAGGGCCATCAGCATGCCACTTTTCGGATCTCATGGTTATTGAAAAGTGGTAAAACAATTCGCGAAAAATTCAGGCAGAGAATATTCCAAACCAGCCATTTTGATTTTTGTTTATTTTTTTCTTTTTCAGACTCTTCTAGGTATTCGGATCTTAAGACTGTCAACATCACAATTTTCAAATCTCTAGGTCACGTAGAAGTGGTCGAATAATTCGCGAAAATTTCAAGCAGAGAAATGTTTTCCATAGCCACCATTTTTATTTTATTTTGTTTTCTGCCGGCGGAAAACGCCGAATTTAAAGGCGTCGTTACGTCATTAAGCATTGCGTCATTACCAGTTTGATTGTAGCCTGTCCTTTCACCCAGTGAGGAGAAAGTGTTAAAAATAGGTTACTTAACCAGAACTTTCCTGTGTGGTTACCCTTTGAATACAGAGGAAGCCGTTCGTTCTTTTCCTTTTCGTCTTTAAAAAATGCTTAAAAATCAGAAGCTAGGAAAGCGCGAGTGTTGCGAAATTTCTGAAACAGCGGCAGTTACTTTTTTTTAGAATAGAGAGATTCCTCTGATACGTGATCGAAAAATTTTCAGCCCCTGCAAATGTAGGAAAATGTTTGCACGAACGGTGTTCAGTAAGTTCTGAGCAAGAGAGCGATGATGCATCATCATTAGACAATACATACTGAAGTGCCAAAAAATCTGGAATGCCTCTCTAATACCGCGTTGGTCCTCCTCGCGATCGGTTAACGGCAGCAGATCGCGCGGAGGACCAACGCAGAGAGCTCGTGGAGTCCATGTAGTGCTACAAAGTACTGCATGGACTTCACGAGCTCTCTGTAGTACTGTTGAGACAGTGCACACCATGCTTCCTGAAGAACGTCCCACAATTCCGTAATATTCGCCGGTGGAAGATTCCTGGCATTGACGGCACGTTCAACAACATCCCAATTGTGTTCGATGGCGTTTAAATCCGGCAAACGTGGGGGCCAAGTCAGAATGCCAAACACCGGGGAATATTCCTCCACCAGTGTAAGTCGCACCGTCGGATTGGTTGCATGACATGAACGGGTGCAAATGATCCCCAAGGATGGTTACGTACACTCCACCTGTCCAAGCGGTCTGCAGACGTATGAGGAGTCCTAATGCGTGCTCGCTGAAAACACCCCACACCATAACAGAACCACCGCTGGTCTACACTGTCACTTGTATGCATGCCGGGGTCCATTGGCTCGTGGGGTTGTCGCCCCAACCGGATTTGGGCCATCTGCCGAAACATTTGGTACCGGGATTCGTCTGAGCAGGCCACACGTTTTCAGTCATCTTGCGGGCGGTATTCTCGAGCCCAGGTGAGGCGCACAGCCTTGTGTCGTCGGATCACCGACAGCAACGGGTAGGCCGTGGGCTCCGGAACCCCATAGAACACAGGAAACGTTGCACTGCCGAAACGCAAATGCACTGGCCCCAGCATAGAATTGCGCTGTGATTTGCAGTATCGTTGCGCTCCGGGTGGATGTTGCGATGCGTGCCAGACGCTACTGTCCAGATCAGATCAGATCATATGTAGAGGATTTAGGAAGGGAGTGTCTAACCCCAGGTCTTAAACAACCCTTAGAAATAGGAAGCTAGGAGATTTGGACTCGAGTTTTTTTTTTTGATTGGAGGTTTAACGACCACCGTGAGCAACTCAATGGGCTATAAGCAGTCGCCCGTCCCTAATTTAGGGTCACTGGTTCCAGGGAAGGGAGAGAGCCAGTGCCGTAAGACAAACACAACATCCATGCCTCACCGGGATTCGAACCCGGACCCCGTTCGGACGAATGATCAGAGGCCATCGCTTAGACCACTGCGCCACCGGGGCGGCTTGGACTCGAGTGCCCGATAGGAAAGTCACACGGAAGCGAGGTAGAAGACGCCCTTATTTGCTACTGGGGGGGCGGAGTACTCGGGGTCCGACGGCTTAACGTGCCCATCCGACACCCGGCGCATATTTAGTGGTTCGAGCGTTCGTACCTGCCCCCAGGATCGAACCTGAGGTACCTCCGTGGCAGTCACGAACGTTGACCACTAGATCATCCGCTGTCCACGATCGTCCAGGGCTTTTCTACGGCCACACCGGTCTCGCACTGTGGATATTTTTCTTGAGTTTGTGTAATCCAGGTTACACTCTTGAAATTGTTGACCGTGTAAATTCAGATTTCGTTGTAAGTTCTTAGATGGAGTAACCCATTTCCCGGGCATCGACTATCGTACCACGTTCGAAATCGTTTAAATCCTGATAAGCTGCCATCCGAACTGCGAATGCTACTACTACTACTACTTGAGCTTGCAGAGATATCAGTCTTTCTATATATGCCGTTTGCAGACGATACCATTTACCGCATGGGTGTGGGGGGCATGTAATGGAAATGGCGGCGCCCTTCCCAGTTTTTTTTTCTTTTTGCACCTCAGTATATGTGAGACACGAGGGAATAATTGAATGTATTAATTGTTGGAGTTCAACAAGTTGATTTTTTACCTTGGTAAGGAATGACAGAATACGTAGTGAGTGAGAAGCAGTCTTGTCACTAATTAAATTTTTAACGAAAGAATTCCATAGGCGTTTAAGAGAGATTCACGAACGTATGATTAGGGTGTATGTATTAGGCGTATGCAAAAGTTTCCGCCGCCCCCGCTAGCGGGCTCTGTAGGGGTCTAACCGGTCGACGACCCGTGCTGTCAGTTCATACATGAAGCCAAGCATGGAGTTCGATAAAGTTCATTTGCGGTACTGTTTGTTATTCATGTTTAATTTAGGGAAACGTGCGAGTGAAACATATGGTTCAATATGTCAGGCGTATGGCGTAACGGTTATGGGTGAGCCGACGTGTCGAGAATGGTTTTCCAGGTTTAAGAAAGGTGATCTAAGCTTGGAAGACAAGCCACGTGTAGGTAAACCACAGGAACACGCAGAAGAAGAGCTGGAATCGCTGTTGCAAGAGGATTTCACACAATCGACCACGCAACTGGCGAAACGTTTGAAAGTGGCTCAATCGACGGTGGTACGGCGTCTTTAAGCATTGGGGAAGATCCAGATGATTGGTAAGTGTACTTTAACGGAGCGTGATATTGGTCAACGATTTGGCATCCGTATGTCGTTGCTGAAGAGGTTTAAAGGGAAGAATTTCCTGTGAAAAGTTGTCACCGGGGATAAAAAATGAGTCTATTGCGACAACTCCGTACGCAAACGATCCTGGGTCGAACCAGGCCAGCCATCAACATCCACTCCAAAACAGGATATTCACGGGGAAAAAGGTGCTGTTGTGTGTGTGGTGGGATATGCACGGAGTGCTGTACTTCGAACTGTTGAAACCGGGCGAAACCATCACTGCACAACGATATAGCGATCCGTTGATGAAACTGAACGTCGCAATCGCGCAAAATCGCCCATGGAGAGGTAAAGGACGCCGCCCAGTCATCCTGTTACACGATAATGCCAGACCACAGGTCGGTGCCAGCACGAAATCAACCCTTGAACAGTTACACTGGGAGGTTTTACCGCAGCCGACTTACTCCCCGGACACTGCACCCTCAGACTTTCATCTGTTTCGCTCTATGCAACATGCCCTAGCCCAACAGCAGTTCACCACAGTTCCAGAGGTGGAAAATTTCGTCACTGCGTGCTTTAGCTCAAAACCCGAGGCCTTCTATCACAGGGGCATTCATTTGTTGCCTGAAAAATGGCAAAAGGTCATTGATGCTAACGGCCAATGTTTCGTTGAATAAATGTGTACTGGTTTCCTGATTGTTACTGTCTCCTTTCTCCTTAAAACGACGGAAACTTTTGCATACCTCTAATAGATTGTACGCCATCCTGAAGCTCTCTTCATTTTAGTCTCTGGAACGGTGGAATACGTTTCAAAGTCAGACTGTGAAGAAACAGCTCGTTTAAACCACTGAGGAAGGGAGTTGTGGACTTATAGAATTTTTTTAAATACTAACCAGCTGGAGCAAACTGAATACACTGAAGCTACTGCGACTAAAAGGGATAATACAATGTTTCGAGAATGCGAGACATAGGCAAATTGGGCTTAGAACTTATCGAAAACCTCTTGTATATCAGTCGTTGTTTCTCAGAAATACACTCATAAGTTACAACTTTAATTTAGCAACACCTGCTTTTGTGTGGGTATGTGTGTGTGTGTGTGTGTAGAACGATGAACCTCCTCAGTAAATTTTTTTATATGTTAAAAAGTGCAAATATTTTATGTACCTTAAAATTTATTCTTCCTTAGTTTCCTTAAAGTCTAATATGCAATGAATGAATCTTTTGTTGATTTTTCATGAAAGTGGCTTTCTTCCCCCTTATTTTGCTTATGTGTATGTAGTAAGACTTGATTCCGTTCAAATGTTAAAGTATATTTCATTTGAAGACATTAGCTTTTTCTACTTTTCCGAAGACTAAAATAATCTTCAACGAGAATTAAAATCAGATTTGTCTCGCTTAATTGTTTGATGCGTTTTACCAAACAAAAGTTTTGAAAGTATATTTTTAGGTATTAACATTTTGTAGATATTTCTGAACTTCAAGCAGTGGCGCACCCAGGATTTTGACAAGAAGGGGGGTTCCAGAAAATATCTTCTCGTGGAAAAAAAAATGGGGGGGAGGGACCTCACATAGATAAATACTGTCACTAGAAATATTATCATGGATTGGACACTTACATAATACTTCGTTGAACCTCCTTGGTCAGAGACTTGACATTTATAGGATGACTTTAAGGTCAGAAAGCAACTATTACACTTAACACCACGTTAGCACCTTTTTGTCCGTCTGTCTGTACGTCCGCCTGTTTTTGATAAATATCTTGCTAACCGTTGGAGAAAGATTTAAAATTTTGTGGATGGTTTTACGGACTTGCACATAACTGTCACACCATGTTTGCACTTTGTGTGTGTCTAGGGAGCAGTTTGATATGAAAACCGGAAAATGTCTGGATAGCCGTTAGGAACCTGAAGTAACTCTGTCCGAAGGGCGAAGGATCAGAGGGCACCGCAGCCTTCAGCAAGGTCACAGGCTCTTTTACCGAACAAGTGTATCAACTCAACAGTGTTACACATCCCCTACCGCCTACCCCCTCCCCGACCGATTAAAGCAACAGCATAACTAAGCTACCGCGAAATTCACTAGCCCACGCCCATACCACCCCGTAACGTAGAACAAACACTCATATTATTTTAACGTAGCGTAGAACAACACTATGTATTGTTTTTGTAATAGCACAATATCTTAAAGTCATTGCTATTATTTTTAAGGGGGTAGGGAGTCCGGACCCGTTGGACCCCCCCCCCACCTTGGTGCGCCACTGACTTCAAGCGTACTATAATTAGAAAACATTGCAGTTATAATTGTACAGTTTTTTCGTGCTTTCAACTGAATTTCTGTAGGCGGTATTTTATTTTTGAAGATTGTTTATTCGAATTTTTGATAACCTCTTTAACTGACATGAGCGTTTTCATGCTAGTAATATGTAATATAGATATTATTAGCATGAAATTCTACTTCTGAACTTCATGTATAGTATAAATGGAAAACGTCACAATATTAGTTGTACAATTTCTTTGTGCTTTCAAATGAATTTCCGTAGGCTGTATTTTATTTTTGAAGATTGTTTCCGAATTTCTGATAATCTATTTAACTGACAATAGCGTTTTCGTGCTAATAATGCTGAGGAGTATTGTTTTGTATATTCGAGCGGATACATATGTATATATTCGCGTATGGTAAAATTATGTGCGTCTGATATTTTTACTTTGCTACTGTATTGAATTTTTCCCTTTTTCTCTAGCTTAATGGTGGTGGAGATGTGGCAATGTTAGAAATCTCAGGAGAAAACTTCACTCCAAATTTAAAAGTTTGGTTTGGCGAAGTGGAAGCCGAAACGATGTACAGGTAACAAAAATGAAGAAACGATTCTTTTGTTATAATTTTATCAGTGTGCCACAAATTATATCTACATAAGTTTTGAGCAATTCAGATCGAAAGTAATGAATTTAATGTTTGTTTAGTTTTGCTATTGCATTTATTTATTTATAAAACACGTTTGGCACATTGGTTACATTCTTCCTTATACAACTTATTTTGTTAACTGATTATGTTCATTATATTCCTGCCAGCATTTCAATGAAAGTTAATATGTTTTCTTTAAAAATGGCGAACCTGCGCTCGTCAAAAACTCAGATTATAGAAAACCAATTAAGGAATTCAATACTTGATTCAAAAACTCATTAATATGGTAGTTTATTTAAGGAATTGTTAAAAATTGTTTATTTTAAGTGTATGGTTATGCAATGCGTAAATTGAAATGTTATGTAACGTCATAACTTCTTAATACACTCAAGAGCTTTGTTCGTTTGAAAATTATGCACAAAATATTTCTTAGCACTCTTGCATCTTTTGGTTGGTTTACTGGTTTACTTGCTGGCGAACTAGCAGGATAAGTTAACATAAACCATACATATTCTTCCTAAATTTATTAATGCACCTAATTTCATTTTGGCTTTCTGTCTATCACCTAAGCGCCACCAACATTACTGCGCAACATCACACATTTCTTTTCAATTCACGTTTATTTTAGCTTTGCACGACTGTTTTTTGTCTTTACGGTTAATTCGTCGTGTACTTTTGAGTAAATCATTGGTCTGCTGTGCAAATAATCAGCAATAGTATGTATATAATACACTGAAGTGCCAGAAAAACTGGTACAGACGAGCTTATGCAAAATGCATAGCAACGTCACCTATGCGCGTACTCAGTTGCCTCCGCCACTGCGTATATAAAGCGATAGACATCCTTGCCAGCTGTCAGAGCTGTTTTCGGCAGGAGAATGACAAGTAATAACGATTTAAGCGATTTTCAACGCGGTGTCATAGCTGGCGCTCGTGAGATGGACCATAGTGTTTCGGAGATAGAAACGAAGGTCGGATTTTCACGGACGACCATTGCAAGGGTATACCGTGACTACAAGAATTCCGGCAAAACCTCAAACCTACGATACCAGTGTGGCCGTAAAAAGACATTGAGTGAACGTGACCATCGTCGGCTGTCAAGAATCGTTTCACGCGACACTCTCGCAGGTAGCATTGGAATTCAGTGCTGGATCCTCAACAAGCATCAGCGTCTGGACTGTGCAACGTACCCTGCACGATATGGGCTTTGGGAACCGACGCCGAACTCGAGTCCCCTTGATGGGTGCACGACACAGAGCTATGCGCCTCGCTTGGGCACGGCAACACCGCCACTGGACACTTGATGACTGGAAACAAGCAGCCTGGTCTGACGAGTCGCGTTTCCAACTGTATCGGGCAGATGGAAGGATTCGTGTGTGGCGCCAACCCCATGAAGCCATGGATCCCGCCTGTCAACAGGGAACTGTGCCGGCTGGTGGGGGGTCCGTAATGGTATGGGGTGTGTTTAGCTGAACTTCACTGGGACCTCTGGTGCGTCTACAAACGTCTGTGACCGGCCAACGCTATGTGCGCATCCTTTCTGACGAGGTACACCCGTTCATGCCCTGCATTCATGCTGATGGGTTGGGCCTGTTCCAACAGGACAATGCACCTCCACACAAGTGTCGGGATGCCACATTATGGTTAGAGGAGCATTCATCTGAGTTTGGGGTGTTGCCATTCCCACCCAAGTCCCCAGATCTGAACGTGATAGAACACATTTGGGATGCCATGCAACGCGCTATCGAACACAGGAATCCGAGACCTCGGAATACACCCGAATTGTGGAACGCTCTGCAGGAAGTATGGTGTGCATTGCCTACAGCATATTTCCAGAAGCTAGTGGAGTCCATGCCCCGTCGTATTTCTGTAGTACTGCGCTCCCGTGGGGACCTACCAAGTATTAGAATGGTGCGCCAGTTTTTCTGGCACTTCAGTGTATATTCTCTTACTTTAAGAAGGTGTTGTAAGGAGGTAACTAATTTAATTTACGTAATTGGTTAACCAGAAAATAAAGAATACCATATTTTACCTATCATGTTCACGACTGAAAGGTTCTTCTAGTTTCAAAACTAATGTATTTTAATTCTGATAGCGCGTGACTGCGTCTTTCTGCAAATAACAACGTATTGAGCTATTTAGCATCACGAATTGTGTAAGTCAGTACATACTGTTCACGATGTACTTTATGACAAATGTTTCATGCCTTCTTTATGAAAGCAAGTACATTATAATGCCTGCATGTACATAGCAGCACTTCGACAAGAACAAGTTCCTTTTTTTTTTTTTTCGTATTGTGCGCATTTAAATATGTTCTACTATAATTCTTTAGAGTAATCTGTAACGACTAGTCTAACCGTGTGGTTACTCTACTGTATTCTACTCTCTCTTTCTCCCTTTTTATGGATATAACGCATTATAAAATACTCGATCTGAATCGTGGTGCTTAAATTGTTTTTAAAATTATTTTGTGTTAGATGAATAAAAATATAAGTAAACATGAAAACCATTACGAACCACAACTGCAGGTAAATCGCAGAGACTGAAGCTTGAGCAACACTTCTGCGATTTTCTTAGATAAAAACCTGAAAAGCTTTAAATTTATCATTTAACTCTTCATCAACTGAAATTACTACATAGAAAAGCATGTATTGAGACTTTCTGAAGCTCAAACTTCTAAAAAAAACTTGCCATGAATCATTCCAATTTTAGATTCTGGCTTCTAATTAGATTTTTACTGTCATTATGGAGGAAACGAAACATCAAAATATCTCTGTGTTAAAAATTCAGCCAACAAAAGCTGTAAAGCACACAACTAAGATGTCGTTTAGATAATACCATCATTATTAAGCGTAAATAGATGGTCGGCGCCGGCCCCAAATAAATTTATTTATCATTGAATCTCTCTGAACTGACTGTATGTTTGCTCTTCAAAAAAGAACCGGTATCAGGAAAAAAAAATTAATGTAAGTGATTTGCCACGCAACGATATATCATTCCAATTTTTTATCATGCATCATCTTAGCATTAAAAATAATCAGAGGTGCTTATACTTCGCTGTAATTTATTTTGTATGAATAGGCGCGTTAAAAAAATTCTAAGCATGATATACTTCCGTGTTTCATACTGATAATAATACACCATAATCCCAACTGATAAATTTAGTGCCACCCCGGTGGAGCAATGGTCTAAGCGATGGCTTCTAACCATTCATTCGTCCGAGTTGGGTCCGGGTTCGAATCCCCGTGAGGCAGAGATGTTGTGTTTGTCTTACAGTGCTGGCTCTCTCTCCCTTCCCTGGAACCAGTGGCCCTAAATAAGGAACGGGCGACTGCTTTATAGCCCATTAAGTTGCGCACCGCGGTCATTAAACCTTCAATAAAAAAATTAGTTAACACTTTTATCTTACTCTGTTGTTAACAAAACTATCCACGGTGCCGGCTTCTATCTTTATGGCTTTCTGGAACACTTTCTTCATTGCCTGTGAAACATGTAATGAGGTTTCAATGCAATTCGCAAATCGTTGTCGCCAAGTATCTTAGTCCGTGGTAAAAAAGAAGTTCAACACCTATGTCTGAGGCTTTTTGGAGGGCTTTTGAGGGTTTTTTAACTCTGTGGTTTTTGTGAGATCTTTCTTCATAATCTTTGAAACATTTTCCATGGTTTCAGAGACTACGATAAAGAGAGCTCTTGGAATGCATAGAATGATGCACAATCTCCATACATTTTAACCTTGCACTCTCTTCATCATATCTCCCTTTGCGGGTTGCTACAGCTTTTTCTTCGTCGCCTGTCTGTGAAACGTGTTCCACGGTTTAAGATACTACGATTAAGAAAGAGAGTTTCAGGATGGCATAGAATGGTGCACAATCTCCATACACTCTAACCATATGCTCGCCTCATCATTGTTGGAGCTCTGTGGCTTCTCTTCCTTCATCGTCTGTCTGTGAAACGTGTTCCACGGTTTCAGATACTTCGATTAAAAGAGAGGTCCAGGATGGCATAGAATTGTGCACAAACTCCATACACTCCAACCATATTCTCACCTCATCATCGTCTCCCTCTGTGGCTTCTCTGCCTCCATCGTCTGTCTGTGAAACGTGTTCCACGGTTTCAGATACTACGATTAAGAGAGAGTTCCAGGATGGCATAGGACGGTGCACAAACTCCATACATTCACCTCATCATCGTCTCCCTCTGTGGCTTCTCTTTCTTCATCGTCTGTCTATAAAACGTGTTCCACGGTTTCAGATACTACGATTTAAAAAGAGTTCCAAGATGGCATAGAATGGTGCACACACTCCATACACTCTAACCATATGCTCACCTCATCATCGTCTCCCTCTGTGGTTTCTCTGCCTTCATCGTCTGTCTGTGAAACGTGTTTCACGGTTTCAGATACTACGATTTAAAGAGAGTTCCTGGATGGCATGGTTTTTGAAAACTACACACGCTCTAACCGTATAATCGCCTCATCATCGGCTCCCTCTGTGGCTTCTCTTCCTTCATCGACTGTCTGTGAGACGTGTTCCACGGTTTCAGAGACTTCCATGAAGAGAGAGTTTCAGGATGGCATAGGATGGTCACAATCTCCATACATTCTAACCATATCCTCGCCTCATCATCGTCTCCCTCAGTGGCTTCTTTTTCTTAATCTCTTTTTGAAACATGTTCCACATTTTCAGAGACTACGATGAAGAGGGAGCACCAGGATGGCATGCCATAGGATGGTGCACAATCTCCACACACTCTTACTACACGCTCGTGATTATTGGAAGTCTTTGGTTAAAACTACAATCCCTGCTAATGCTTGCACATTTCCAATTGTGTCCTGAGAGCTGAAAGTGACTTAACAAATCAACTTACTGAGAACCAGCAAGTGATATACATTGTCTGTCTCATGGTGCAATTTCAATATGCACTCTCAACATCGGGAATTATCCCACCAAACTCCGGCGTAGAAATTACTGAACTCCGTCCCAGCATTATGTTGTTAACAGTACAGTGAAACCTCGGTAACACATTTTCCAGTTATACGTTGTTCACATTTATACCTAAATGTACGGTAGTTTCGATATTTTATCATAGCTTCTATCGCTTTTTCGGTTATACGCAATCTATTCATACGTTTTTTTTTTGTTTTTTGTTTTTTTGCTATTTTACGTTACATTTTGAACTTCAGATAATCAAAAATATGCTGTTCTTTGATTCTTTCATACGTAATCCTGTTGGTTACAACTTTGACAGAATCGAGATAGTGTTGCTAAGTTTTTCTTCTTGGTGCAGCCAAAGTTTAAACTTGATCCCATCAAAGAAGGATATGTTGTTTACTTTCGGTTAGGATGAAAAAATGGTTTTACATTCCACGACCTGTGCAAAAAGTGCCACCAACTTTTAGGTAAACTATAACTTCTTTTGATGTGGTTCTGTCGGTTTCTTTTAGTCATGGAACAGGGGATGTAACTAAAACTTTACTGAATAATGTTCACAGTACTCTTTCTGTCTGAATATAAAAAATTTTAAACAAGCAAAGATTAGTGAATATTTTACTGGGCACAAATACTAAATCAACTAGTGGACAAACTGCTTTAAAATCAGCGATTCTTATTAGAAAAGGATATGCAGTAGGGGTACTGAATACAAAACAAAATCGTATTCAGATTTCATATTGAGTTTTTCGAAGGTGAATTTTCTTTTCGTGCATTGAAAATACGAAATCGTACAGAATTTCTTAACCCATTTTTTTTAATGAAATTAGGTTTAAAAATTTAACACAAAATTCAAAATAGACATGGGCTTAAAGTAGAGAAAAACGTATTCATGTCTGTATGTCTTACGTTATAAATTAACGTAATGTAAAATTACTGGTTTTTATTCCTTTTCATATTTTTGAAGATATTCAAAATTTTACAATAATATTTAACATTTTGAAGTTTCTTTCATGTCTTTTTTTTTTTTTTTTTTTTTTTACATTTATACGTTTCTTAGGGCTAAAAAAACGTATAACCAAGGTTTCACTATAGTTCTTTTTTAATAAAATTATTTGTGTGTATTATCCAGATACTTATTTCATTTGTAAAGCATATATATATATATATGTAATTGAAAAATAAAAAACGGTCTTAGTCAATCTGAATTATCTGACCCACATCAGTTAAATGCATAAACTTTTAAATAACGCAAATTGTATAATTCAGAGAAGTAATCCTGTAAAATATCTGTATGAGATATAAAACGTTTAAAAAGTTTCGCCTTGAAACTTACTCTTAACGTGTTTTTATCTGCGTGCTATATATTTAACACTTTCATTTCGAAAAAAAAAAATCTTTAATCTGTTTCTAAACCACTCAAGTAAGCTCAAAAATTTAAACCTGTACGTTTGCAATCAATGTCGTCTGTAGGAAAACTTTAAATACTAAAACAATTTGCGGCTAAATGGATGCAAGTAATTTTTTATGGTTTTAATATGTCGAATTTATTAAAGCAGCACTGAATTATTAAGTTCTTTAAACGTTACTTATTTCAGTCTTGTCACATTGCACAGCCTTTTGAATTGAAAATTCTGAAGATTACTAGATCTGTTCATTTTCATGGTAGCCAATAGTGGCATGTCAAAGAAATTTATTTGTTTTTGTCTAAACACTATTTGTTTGTAATTTGAATTATTCTTATCGTTAGTACATGGTAATAACAAAGCTGTTGTATTATCCAGTCTTTTTTATCCAAAACCCAAACGAAGTGCTTTGGTTGATGTATGACTGGTAGCATTAAGTATGTTAGTCTGTTCTACACAAATGTTCTCAGGGAGTGTTGAAATTGTACTGCACAGTTTCACATAACGTCTTTCGTGGTCTTGATAGCATTCTTTAGTGTGTGGGTGTTTTGCATAAATGCTTACTCCTTCAAATAACAGAAAAAGAAATGTGTCGTGATCTAGGTGGACAATCTCTTCGAAGCCGCTGTCTTCCAGCATGGATTTCGTAGTGAAAACTGTAGCACGTTTCTATTAAAAACAGACATTCTGTGCATTCCCTATAATCCAAATGTTTAACAAACTGCTATTTGTTGCAATAATAATTGTAACTAATGGATTGGAGTCGACAAATCGTGACATGCTTTTTGTGCACAACATTTTTGTGCCTTTTTCTAGTACAGCAACTTCGCGTGGTACACAAATAGGATAGCACAAGCAAAGAATGCTTTCAATAAGAAAATAGTACTGTTAATCCAAGTCCATCTCTCTAGAAGCAAAGAAAATTTTTATAAAAAATTTTGTATGAAATGTAGCGCTTTATGCATCTGAAACTTGGGCACTGCAAAAAACAGACAGGGCAAAACTAGAATCATTTGAAATGTGGTGCTGGCGTCGTATGATGAAAATTGTTTGGACAGAAAGAATTACAATTATAGAAGTGTTAAAAAAAGCTAAAAAAAAAAAACAAGAAATATTATGGACTACAGAAAGAAGAAGAGACAGCATGATAATAGCTATGCCACCTCATATGACACTTGGAGTGGTGTGCCAACTTGATTGAAGGTAGAATGGAAGGAAAAGCTGAAAAGGGGATGCCCAAGAATTTGATATATCAGTCCAATAACAAGAGGAAGACCCTACTGGAACATCAAGCTTATTGCTCAGGAAAGAATTCCTTTGTGGATGATGGCCAGTGCTACCCACCAACCTTAGGATTGAGGAGAGAGGGAAAAAAAGGGGTTTAAGTTTAGCTGTTGATGTAATCATGTCTTGTCAATGGACATACAGTGGTGACAAAAATCGTGGATACTTTTTGAAATTTTCATGTTTTGCAGCTTTGCAGACTTATAGGAAATGTTAGTTTGCACCAAATGCAAATATTTATGTATCAATTTAAAGAAAATGTAATGCTAAATTCAATACAAAAAACAGAATGCAAATGTATATGCAGTACAAAAAAAGTTATGCAGGGAATACTGCAATCATGCTGAATATACTGTAATGCACTTACGATTTCAATGTACTATCAGTATTTAGTAGGGTAGCCTTTATTCTTCAAAACCCCATCTTATTGAGCCAACAAGTATATATTCTTCAAAACCCCATCTTATTGAGCCAACAAGTATTTGAAGCTCTGCCTTCGTTATTACGTGGTACCAGAAAGCAATTATATCCTCAATTAATTGCCTTTTATTTGATGGACGCCTCATTCGTACAAGGCTTTTAAAACGGTGCCATAAATTTTCTATCTTGTTCAGGTCAGGGCTGTTTCCTAGCCAGGTCAACAATGGAATGGACTTTGTTGTGAACCACTGATTGCATATTTTTGCTGTGTGGCAGTGAGCTGAATCCTTCCGAAAAACAAATGGTGTATTGTTGGAAAAGAGAACCCTGAGGGAAGGTAGCAATTTTGGTTCTAGGATGGTGTCAATGTATTTTCTTGCGTTCAGCGTGCCGTTGATTACATGAAAGCGGCCAACACCATTTGCTGCCATACATGCCCAAATCATAAAGCTTATTGTGTGCTTTACATTGGCCTCCATGCAGTGAGGATATAGTTTTCTCCTACTCTACGTCTCACGTAATTTCGGCCATCACTACCAAATGAGGATATCTTACTTTCGTCACTCAAAATGACTTGCTTCCACTGATCATCTGTCCATCCAATGTGTTCTTTTTCCCACTGTAATCATTTCATGCGCTGTTGTGCATTCAGATATGGCTTTTTACTCGGAATCCTACCTCTTAGTCCCATATCTGATAGTCTGCTCCTTGTCGTTATTGAACTGACAAAAACACCAGTTGAACACCGTTCAACACTGATAGCGTCAGATGAAATTTTTCTGTCTTTCAGACACAGTTTTTTGTTCTTTTGTCACCAACAACTTTTGTGCACTTTTTTCGGACTTTTCCTGGTTTGCTTTTCAGAGACCTTGTTTCCTAATAATTTGAATAGCACTTTCATACACCAGATATTGTCACTGACCCACCTACTTGCCTTGCAATTTCAGCATAAGAAAGATCCGATTCACGTAATACAACAATCCTGGTCCTTTTCGTGGGTGACCAATCAGCTTTTTCCTTTGGTGCCATTGCTGTACTTATTATCTACATGTTAAATTTAAAGAAATACTAAAAATATTCACACAATCTACAATTACGCTTCACTTACACCACTAGCAGTCTTTCATCTACAGAACAAAAAAAACTGACTTTCCTCAACTTCTCATAAGATGTATTGCAGCTACTGCCATTTGATTGGTCTCCAGAACAAGAACTGAATCACACTTGTGTCTCTTTTTTTAGACTAAAGTAAGCATAACTTTTTTGTACTTTAATATATTTACATTCAGTTTTTGTATTGAATTCAGCGTTAAATTAAATGTTCTTTAAATTGACATATAAACATTTGCATTTGGTGCAAAATAATATTTCCTATAATCCTGCAAAGTTGCAAAACATGAAAATTTCAAAACGTGTCCACAATTTTGGCCACCACTGTACACTGAAATGCAAGTTTCACCTACCTGTTAGCGTGTGCGCCGCCCTTAGCTTGCAGAACAGACCTAATTTGTCGGGGCATTGAACATACTTGATGTTGGAAGCGTCGTGCAGGAATGTTGTGTCCTCCCGAAATGATGACTTGATTTGGTATTTGGCTTTGGCTGTAGATTGGACGAGGCACAGCCTCGCAGTGAACAACCCGTTTTACATCCTCCCGGAGATTATCGATGATGTGGGGTTTAAACTCGGGGACTGTGCAGGCCATTGAAGCAAGGAAAACTCATCTACATGTTTCTGGAAACATCGGTGACGATACGAGTCTTATAAGCGTGTGTGTTATTCCGCTGGAGGTGTCCATCTGCTTGAGGTTTAACCGTAGCCATGAAGGGGTGAATTTCGTCGGCAGCGATATTAAGATATGCCGCTGTGTTGAGATGTCCTTTGATGGATATCAGGAGGCTTAATGCATGCCAGGAAAACATTCCCCACACTAGCACACTACAGTCATCAGCCTGTCGTATTGACACTTAACAGGATGGCTCCATAGGCTCATGTTGGTTGCTCCAAATTCGTGTCCTGCAATCCACCAGATGCAGAAGGAGCCTTGATTCATTCGCCCAGGCGACCCTTTTTCCAGTTCTCAGAGGTCCAATGCAGATGCTCCCTCTCTCCCTGGAAGTGCGCTGTCGTGTTCTACACTAATAAGATCAGTACTTGATTTGGTATTTGGCAGTTGTAGCCCATTAGCAACGTGGTCCGATATGTGGTGCGCTCGGAGATCACCCTCGGCTCACTAGTGTCGAACTCTTCCGTAATTTGCCGGGTTGTGACCCATTTATTCGCTTGTACGACTCATGCCAGTCTCCTTTGACCCCTCTGATCAATCAGCTATATTTTCGTTCCCATGATCGCCGATTTCTGGAAGTTTTCTGCGTGTCTCAACATTCACGGTAAACCTTTGCTACGGTTGTTCCCAAAAACTCAGAAGGACGACCGTTTGAGAGATCCTCAAACAGGCTTGCCTTGCGCCAACCATCGTGCCACGTTCAAAATTAATCAGATCGCTCCTTTTCCCCATTCCAACCCTCAATCGCTAACAGTTTGCACGCTTAGAGGCAACGTCGCCATGTCTTTTTGATGGGTAGTCATAATCTTCAACCCCTTGTGTTACACCTCTTATTTCTTCTGTTCTAGTGACTGAAGCTCCTGCAGGACGCACACCAGTGATCATGCCTTTTTTGAGGTCACTGATATCTGACATTGCAAATTGTCCTTGTGGTACACCACATATCTCCTTCCGTTCTAGTGTCTGAAGATCCTGCAGGACGCACACCAATGATCATACCGTTTTTTGAGGTCACTGATATCTGACATTGTTGACAATTACTCCACAACAGCTGTTTCACCTGCCACTGTGGCACTGCTACGTCATTGCCGACATCGTACTGCACGTCAAATAACAGTGACGTCGTCCCTGTTATTTGCATACGGAGCATTGCGTATACTCCAGTAGCAGTCGGTCTTTCCATTATTTTGATAAGCCCCTGTATCTTTGTACTTACCTGGATCAGTATTTCCAAAAGCTTAAATAGGATCTCCTTTGGTATTTAGGTGGATCTATATTATACTAAGCTATTATTAAATTTATTAAACTAAATCTATTTCGATGATGATTTAACTGCAAAACTACCTTTTGTTTGGAGAAGAGACATTTTGTAATTGAATTATATATATTTTTCAAAGGCACATTCAATGTTCAAAATAATATTAATTTTAGTTAGATGTCTTAATTGCTGTAACCTTGACAATTCATGACTGTAAAATCATTTAATGTTGATCTCCAATTCTCTGATGGTTCTTGTGGTTCATCTTGTGTATACCACATATTATCTTCTATTTTTTTGCGCGC
Source organism: Macrothele yani (assembly GCA_039090855.1). Taxonomy (NCBI): domain Eukaryota; kingdom Metazoa; phylum Arthropoda; class Arachnida; order Araneae; family Macrothelidae; genus Macrothele; species Macrothele yani. Next base: position 128,051,046 of record CM076996.1, read on the forward strand.
ATTTGGTTTATCTGACAGAGTTTCAAATGCTGTATTTTTTCTTTTATTTTAATCAAAACAGCCAGTGTTTGGCGATTGAGACATAACCTCGAAAACCTTGTGTGAAAGTTGTCTTTTGTCAACTTTCACACAAGGTTTACCGTTTCTTGACACTAGTGTTGAGATTTTCCTTTCAACCAAATGTGAGAGGCTGCGAATTCATCATCCATCGTCGGATGTCTTCCTTTCCAAGATGTTTCTTAGGCTTTACGTCAGTACGGACGGAATCTCTTGAATAACGATATACGGACGAAATCTCTTGCAAAGAGTCCTTGGAAGAATTCATTTCACATTTATTTCCTTTATGGAGTTCAGCCTCAGGCAAATAGCCAGTTATGGCTAATTGGGCTATCGAGTAAGCTAACGAATCCGGTTAGAGAACTTTTTGTCCATGTAATACGCCAGCAAAAGTTATATTGTTTTCCAATCGTTTGTATTGGAAAACGATGTATTTTTTGGGGTTGCTTCAGAACAGATCTTTTTTATAATTTCAATCCGAAACTTTTATACTAAAAATATTGTCTCACTGCACATCTATTCGATCACATGCTCTATATTTCTTAGAAATATAATGATATTTTTCGAAATTGATTTTATAATGTTTCTTTTAATATGTGCGAAGCAGATACTTAACCCTGCAGTAGATTGTGTAACACAAATGTACCAGTTAACATTTGGGCGATTTTAAAAATTTGATTGCAAAAGCTTTTCTCTGCTATTGATATGTCTCAATCGCCTTTCACATTTACAGGCTACCAGGCGTGTATTTTTCCTACTTGTTCTTATTATGATAAATTTGATACTTTATGTATTTATTACTGCTTGAGGTGCCTCAATTTTCCCATAAGAAATGTCATATTTTACTTTAGGGTCAAACAGTTGTTTACCTCCGCTGACATGAAACGATCACCCCTGTGTCCAACTAACTTAAAATTTGATGCAAGAAATCTCATTGTTTCAGTTGCAGATTTTTCTAGCTTCTGGTGTTAAAATAAGAAAAATAAAAAACGATGGATATCCTAAAATGGTGATGATTCTTCAACTCCCATGTCGTCTTAAAGGGGTGAGTTTAACAGGCAAATGTTACAGTTTTTGTGACTTTACTCGTGGTGGCAAGAAATGAGCATTTGTTTTTACTGTGTTGTTACCATTTCAGCAGTAAGTAAACATTGAAGCTGCTGCTAATATGAAAGCACACGAATACCAGTTTTACTTTGTCGAAAAAATTCTTCGAATATTAGCTGTAGTCAATGCTATTAAAATAAGAAGGAATATATAACAGCAATAAAAGATAAATTTCAGTCAAGATAATTCTGAAGTTTGAAAATCCTCTAGAAATCAGTGATTTATAACAAATTGTTCATTTAACCAAACGGTACTTAAATTATCGAATAATTACAATATCCAGGCAATCATTGTGAAAGATAGCCACAAGTGTCGAAGTTACAACGAAGTAAATTTCTCCGTCATTTTTGTCCACGCCGGGCATCGAACCCGGGTCCCCTCAATGCGGAATAAGTCGCTCTCCCAACTGAGCTACGCGGACGTATGCTCTCGCTGCTATCTGCCTTTATCGCATGTGCGTCCTGCGGTTCAGGCACGTCACATCATCCTCCCGAAGGAGGGCCGGGGGCATGGTCCACGGGTCAGCCGGGACCATGTGTCGCTGTAGGCAGTCATCCGCTGAAGAACGTACATTGGAGAAATCCCAGTCAATTTGGTGTGTGGAACGTAACATCACACACATTTATTTTTCGAAGCGCTGAAGAAGGGATTCTCTTATTTTTCCTGTCTCGTGGTGTGGAAAGAACATCACACCATTTCGAGAACTTTAACGGCCAGGGCATTCTTGAAGTTCGGGCGCCAATATAACGAAATAAATTTCTCCGTCATTTTTTTGTCCACGCCGGGAATCGAACCCGGGTCCCCTCAATACGGAATAAGTCGCTCTCCCAACTGAGATACGCGGATATATGCTCTCACTGCTATCTGCCTTTATCTCATGTGCGTCCTTCGGTGCAGGCACACCACAAAGTTTATTCTGATATTCAGAACAAACGAGGCATCAAACCTTCTGTGAAGCAAAGCAATAAATAATTTCCATCAAGAGCATGAACACATGCAGCTTAAAAAGAGAGATTTTAATTTGAGCAAAAGGATTTCGATTCGCATGCTTCCAAAACTCAGCTTTGGAAATAAATCTGTTGCTGAAACAAAAAAAAAAAAACAACAACAGAGAAACAGCTCATTTTTTAATAACAAATGGTTTGCTTTAACACACGAAAAATTCAGAAACAGTGTTTCCACCACGTAAGGTTTCCATTTCTTTCGTGGATGGTCGGACCGCAGAAGATAAACTGAAGCAAATTATTTTCAGCAAAAGAAAATGAAATTAGTACTGTGCGAAATTTTGCACATAAAATTTATCACTGCTGGAACACCCAAACGTACGTACGCGCGCACACCCTCACATGTTTATTACTGTATTAGGACAAGCCGCCAACGGTAACCGATAACTCGGGTACAGTTGGCAAATTTTGAGCGAAGCTATTGCAAAATCTAAGCTCATTAAGGCGTCTATTATAACAAATTCTAAAAAACGAACGCGTAAAATTTATGACTTCCAGAACAAAAGTACGAAAGATTCTAAAAACGAAATGCCTAAAATTTATCATGAACTACTTTCCTTCACGCCTTCACGTTGGCTGTGATCAGGTTCCATGTAAACAAAGCGGAAAGACACACTCAGATCGGGAACTACATTTTTCATTTTGTATCACAAAAGACACACACACACACACACATACACAAACTTCCCTTTATTATTATAGATTATGCAAGTGTGAGCTAACAGACGGAGTCTTTCCATTTCTTCGTTTTTCAATTCAAACGATTTTTTTAATTAATGTTAGTGAAACAGTTCAAGTAAAAGGCCATCTAGTTTGAATTGAAATTCCGCAATGACACGGAATTTCAGGAATCGGAAGATGTCAAAACCTGACCATGGACGATGTGCAATCGCATGCCAAAAACCACGCAGATCGGATGTGTCATGTCGTAGCTATGCCCGAACAACAAACTGTAATTTTTTCAATTATTAAAATTGGTCAGTTTTTTAATGGTCATTATTTTTATACGACACGACCAATCGCCATGATGTTGGATCTTACCTTTACAGGCTGATGTGGCCGCGGCACCAGGTGAAGTATCGCCTGCAGTGAAGCACCCGATATCTCCACCGAAAAAAATAAATATCTAAATAAAAATAAAAAAAAACTAAAGAAAATTTTGTCAAAAATTTTGCTCTCCTCCTCTGCTGCTAGGGGCTAGCAAGGAGTTTTCCTACATGCGTTGACAACCGAAAATTCTGCAACAACAAATTAATTATCTGATTCCAATAATTAATAATGACCTCCCATAATTAATTATAACAAATTAATTATTAACTTCCCGCAAAACCCGTACCGCGATTGGGCGTGGATGCCTGGATTTAACTCCAGCACGTCCCAATCTACCGAAAATCACAGCAACGCACACACACACTCGAAAAGATACCCAACGCTCATTTCACGTACGCTTGACATTTAATATCCAACGTTATATTATATACACTGCCACCTTTATCCATGAAGTGGCACAAAAATCTGCTGAGATGAATGTATGGTGGGCTGCTCTATCGGCAGCTTAATTATGCACAATGATTTAAACACTTTATCACTGATTAAACGATGACACTGATTTAACTAACTCTGATTTAACAATTAACACTGATTCAAACACTGTTCACTGTTTAAATTCTAGTATGCACAATAAACAAATAGAGCGAAGGAAACATGTGAGAGATGACCCAAAACATTTAAATACACACTTTAGAAAACTATAATTGAGTACGAGCGTGGGTACCAGCAATTAAAATGATACAGTAATTATCATGACTGCCGCAGTTTAATTATAAGCTAAATATATCTCTATAATATTACACACACCTGCATAGGCTTGATGCCAAATTAGCAGGGAAGAGCTCTTAAAACTCATGGCCATAACACAAATAAAAATCACGAATAAAATGTGTTGGAGGCCTCCGCTGTCGTGCGTATTCATTTTTTCAGGGGACAGAGTTCTATATGCTGTTCACTGTCCGACGGCACTTGTACGTCGTGAGCAAATGTTCATGTAAAGATAACATACCTTGGCAACCGTTGTATGAGGTCCTCAGCGCAGAGAAGTGGCAAGAAATATCCTGCCTGTAGACAGCCTGGGCAAAAGTGCACTAATGTCGACCTAGTATCGGTCGAGAAGTCCAAAGGACTGAGATGTCCTCGTTTAAGAGGGGGATCATTCATAGCCCTCCTTACGTGCTTCTCTGCTTCTTTTTCCGAGCTCTCCCAGCGGTCAGCTCTCAGGCCTAGGTTCCATGCAGCTCGCTGGTGCTGTTCTCGTGCGTGTGTCTGGCTTTGCCACCGTCCTGAGAATGCCCCGCCGCTTGTTTTTCTCTTCTGCTCGTTTCTCTCCTCTTTGTCCTGTCACAGGGCTTCTCTTAGCCACTTGAAAAGGGATTTATCACCTTGTTTTCAACTGTGGGTGATAGTCGGTTCCCCCTTATCCCGTTCAGTTCGGAGAAAAACTGCAACCACCGAATATCTCTCGGCTTGCAGAGGGACTTTTGGGGGTGAGTTTTGCAGTCTTTCGTTAGTTGAAAATGCCCACGACTGTTGCTATGAGTCCGAAATAGAGATGGTCTGTTGCCATGTGGCCTTTCACAATTCTCGTTTGCCAGAAGGCTACGAATTATGCACTTATCAAATACTGAACAAATTTTAACAATGGCAGTGATGAACAAATTAGAGGATCAATTACCGTAATTAATTATAACTATGAGTGCTGCCTTGCAGTTACATCGAAACACAAATTTACCGCATAAATGAAATATAAAAATTTTCCACAAGTTAGGCTGCACCCTATAACAATCCTTCTACCTTCCAAAGAAAAAAAATATGAATGTATTTTTTTTTCTCTCATTGAAGAATGGAAAATTTTGAATATGGATATCTCCCTCTTTCCTATATTCCATGACATGTCTAATTCCGGATTTTAGACACATCAAGGGTAATGGGAAAGTATCGATAACATCTCTGATCCATTCATCATTGCCCATAACAAGAAAAGAATATAAACATAAGTTACACAGGTGAGAGCCAATGTGCGTCCGACCAAAACCCTTTTTGACTCAACGTGCCTTTCCTCTTATCTAAGTCTGCACTTCTGCGCGGTCCTGAGTTTGGCTCGAGAAATCTTCTTCCTCCTCACAACTGTATATTTCTGTGCTATCACTATCCTCCTCGTCTGCAACCATTTCTTCGCTGGATTTTTCCCCTTCAGCCTGATGTCCAAAGCTGAGAGGTTTCCCCACTCTCCCGTGCTCATCTCGGGGTCTCAACGACGCTCTCGTTATGATGGGGGGACTTTTTTCTTTGCTCCCTCTGCGTTTCCTCCGTGAGCTACCGCGTCCTTCAACATGGGAGCAGGCTGGGCCGCTGTCCCGGTCTCTCCCAACCCCTGACGTGTTTCCGATTCATGCGGCTGAAAACAGCGCATATCCCTTGTGATCACCGGCCAAACGGGCGTCACCCAGTCCTCATCCTGCTCTGAGAACTCTTCTTCATGATGCCTTTCGTCTGCGGTTGGCATACCTATGCTCAACGAAATTTCTTCATCCCCTTTTCATCTTGAAATTGCCCTGTGTCAAACACCCTTCTCTGTGGTGGTTTGAAAATCCTGTCTACGTGTGTGAGTCGAGTTCGTCTCATATCATTTACTGGGGCGATTTTAAAGTTCACTGGGGATGTTTTCTCAATTACTCTGAAAGGTCCTATAGAAGGTTTTGCCAACTTTCGCGACCTTGTTTTGGATGCTGATGGGTCGTGCTGGTACACTATATCCCCAATCTTGATCTGTTTGTCTACAGCCGACTTTGCTCGATATTCCCTGGAAGTTTGGGCTGCCTCTTCCAGATTATCCTTGACAATTTTATACGCTTCTTGCATCCTCGTGACTAAGCTCTCGGCGTAGCTCTGGGATTCAGCGTAGTTAAAAGGGATTTCCTCATTCAACAACTGTCCTGGCATGTTCAGATCTCTTCCGAACATGAGAAAGTTGGGTGTTTCTTTAGTAGCACTGTGTGTCGCGCTTCTGTAGGACATGGCCACAAATTCTGTATACTTGTCCCAATCCTTTCCCTTAGAGGGGAACAATAAATTGCTAAAGAGTGCATTATTGTCTGAATTTGTCTTTCGGCTTGTCCGTCTGTCTGTGCATGGTGTGGAGATGTATTCAGTTTTTTGATGCCAAACTTACGGTACAACTCGGTCATTAAATCGGACAAAAAATTTGTTCCTCTGTCCGTGAGTAACAGATGTGGGACACCGTGACGCGCTATCACGTTAGAAGCAAATTTTTCGGCAATTTCTGCAGATCGCATAGTCTTTAATGGAATCAGCTCGATGTACTTAGTGAATGAGTCGGTGACAACCAATAAATATTTATTTCCATCCTCTGTCAGTGGGAGAGGTCCAGCGATATCCATCGAAATTTTGGACCATGGGACAGATACAATTTCCGGGGTAATTAGACCCGCTTTTTGCTTCTTTTTGAAACCACGACGTTTCAGGCATTGTTCGCAACTCGCCGTGTAGTTCTTGATGTCTGAGAACATGTTAATCCAAAAGTATTTCTGTTTAACTCTCCCAAGGGTCTTTTCAAAACCGAAGTGACCGGCGCATAGTCCGTCATGTTCTGATTTCATCACTTCTGATTTCAACTTATCAGGTATCACTAACTGTTCTGCGATCAATTTCCGTGGGCTGTTTTTTGCTGGTAAGGCAAAATGAAATAAAAGGTCGTCCCTCATAAAATAGGTGTCAGTAATTTTGTCGACTGCTGAATAATCACGCCCTTCAAGACAATCAATTACTTCAGCTAATTTAGGATCTGTTCTTTGTGCTGATTTCAGAGTTTTGTTATTAAGAGGTACAACTGCGACTGTATCATTGGCTTCCACTGCTGCAATGTGCCTAGATAACACGTCGGCGTTTGTGTTTTTCTTTCCTGGTCGATATTGCACATCGAAGTTATACTCCGACAGACTAAGATTCCATCTGACCAGTCTAGAATTAGGAGTTTTCAAATTCATAAGCCACTTTAGAGGTCTATGGTCGGTAATAACCGTAAACTGCTGACCTACCAAATATTCGCGCCAATGGGTGATGGATGATACTATTGCCAGTGCTTCCTGTTCTGTCGTGCTGTAATTTTTCTCAGCTGGATTAAGTTTCCTGCTAAAGTAAGCGATGGGATGTCTGTGTCCTTCGTCATCCTCCTGCTCGAGAATACCGGCAATCGCTACTTTGGAGGCGTCTGTGGTGACGAAAAATTTCTTGCTGAAATCAGGAAATATTAATAGTGGCTCACTCACTAGTGCATGTTTCAGCTCTTGAAAAGATTTCTCGCAGTGTTCGTCCCAAATGAATTTCACGTTTCTCCTAGTAAGGTTTGTTAGCGGTAAGGCAATGGACGAAAAATCTTTGATGTGGCGCCTATAATATCCTGCCATTCCAAGGAATGCTCGAACATGTTTCACTTTCCGTGGAGTAGGGAATTCCCGAACAGCTTCCACGTTCTGTGGGTTAGGTCTTATGCCCTGACGATCTAAAAGGTGCCCTAGGTATGTCACTTCTTCCGCCAAAAATTCACACTTACTGGGCTTAATTTTTAGATGGTGCTTCCTTAATCTCTGAAAAATTAATTCCAATTTCTCAAGGTGTTCAGATAATGTCCTGGAGGCACACAAGATGTCATCCACGTATACCAAAATGCCATCATCTCTTTTGTCCATAAATAGAGAATCAAGTGCTCTTTCAAATGTTGCCGGACTGTTGCAAAGTCCAAAAGGCAAGCGATTCCACTGGAAATGTCCGAATTCGCATGAGAAAGCAGTTTTATGCCTATCCTGTTCTCTAACTTTAATTTGGTGATAACCAGCCAAAAGGTCAATTTTTGAAAAATACTTGCATCCATGTAGTAAGGATAAAGTTTGCTGGATTCGGGGAACAGGGTAGCTATCCTTTCGGGTAATTTCATTTAATTTTCGAAAATCTATACAGAAACGATAAGAGTTTCCGCGTCTCACGAGAACAATAGGAAAGCTGTAGGGACTATCTGATTTTGATATGATTCCTGCGTCAAGTAATTCGTTTACCTGAGCTTTTACTTCGGGTCTTAGGGCATGTGGTACAGTATACTGACGCAACTTAATAGGTTTATCATCCGTGAGATGAATTTCATGCTCTGTAAGATCCGTACCTTCTAAGTCTAAAGAATTCCGTGCAAAAACATCAGAATATTTCTGCAATAACTTTAGCATTTTCTCTCGTTCGCTAAATTCCAGGTGGTCTAATTTAAAATCTTCCACCGAGATTGGTTGAGATTTTCGGGATGTTCCTTGCGAACAACGCTTAATTTCCACTGGTTCTACCTGAAAGAGTTTCGTATGTTTATTTAGCCAAATTGGTGAATCACTGTGGTTAGCTGCTCTTACATCATACAGTCCGCTTGCCGAAACATTATTAACTGACCGTGCTAAGAGTAACCTATTTCTGCGTGCTCTCGGTAATGGCTCGAACAAAATACTTCCTTCTGTTTTCCCCACTGAGGTTTACTAAGCGCCACTTGGAGAAAAGTTTCGCTGTTGGGGGAATGCAAGTTTTACGAGTCAGTGCTGCTATCCTGGGGTGTCTGTTGGAAACATCATTACCTCTCCGCTCCTGTGGGGTGGGTGGCTGAGATGGGGGGGTCAGGGAAGTGAAGCTGGTTTGTATCTGCTTCGAACGTAAGACGGTGGTTTCGTAAAGCATCTATTCCCAACAAAGCTGAGTAATTTTGACTCAGGGGATTTTTGTCACAAATGCCTTGACCCATATGTCTCTTCCCTTAATTCGCAGATTTACCTCGTAGCAACCCAGCGTTTGAATCACTTCTCCTGTGATGCTTTTGATTTTTACATTTAAATCAACAGATTTTAACTTTCTGCGAAATTTTAATCTACGATAAGCATCGTTAGCTAATAAAGTGACTGATGACCCGGTGTCAATTAGCACTTTAATTTTATCCCCATCCAGATCCGCATTAATGATTGGTAAATCATTCCCATTTTTCATAGACACGTACCGCACTTTAGAGGGTTTTAAATATTTCTGAGCCGCACTACCTCTCACAGTTCGACTCCGATTCAGTTTAACTGTTTGTTCTTACGCTCGAGTCCTTGAGCACTAAACTTTCCTGTTGATTGATAATGAGTATCTCTGTCGTTGTTATTCCTAAACCTCTGTTTCGGTGTTGTTTCTGCCCTATCCCTATTTCGACCGTTATTCGGGCATAGCCTGATCACATGACCTTCCTGTCTGCATCCGTAGCACACAATCCTGTTGCTCCTGTACTGCGCTTGCTGGTTCTCAGCACGCGAGCGATTTCGAGTACCCGATCCTCTGCGTTCATTATTATTTGCCCCATACTGTTGAACGAGTTCGAGTCCAGATGACTGAAACCTGGGTAACTGCAAACTTTCTTCCTCTCTGAAGTTTCTTTCTCGTCTCCGATTTTCGCTTTCCTGAAAATTTACGGCTAACTGACCCACTGATCTTTCCGTCGCTTCCATTCGTGCCATCATCTCTTCCAAAGTACGCGCTAATAAATCAGATCCTGGGTTTGTTTCCGATCTCTCTACTGCATTTACTGATGCTTTCTTACTCATGAGCGCCAAATTATCTTCTTCCTGAATTGCTGTGAGAATAGCAGCTTCTAGAGTTTCTGGGCACTTCGTTAAAACCCAGCGCCTGATAGATTCGGATAAACCAGATACAAACTGACACATCACTGTCTGATCCCTATGCTGCCTGATGTCTTCTGACATATCAGTTGTATGACCAAAATATTTTGCCGCTGCACTTTTGAGTCGCGTTGCATACTGTCTTACATCTTGTCCCGGCATTTGAACACAACTCATGAATTGTTTCATACGGGTAATAAGAGGTTCTTCCGCTTGGAAACGATCGATCACTAGACGTTTAAAATTTTCATAATTTCCTTCTAATCTCAGCTCATCACTATCTGACAAAAATTCTGCAGCCCTTTCCCTGAATTTCGACTTTACTACTGCCAATTTTGTTTGTTCGCTCCATCTCCCTACTGTAGCTACGTTTTCTACATCTTGAAAAAAATGTTTGGCACGATATAGAGGATCTGTGCCTGTAAAATATCTGAGCATATTAATGCATCCTGCTATCTGTTCACCGCCGTACATTAACATACCTGGAGCTGTCATTCTAGTCTCTGACACTCCTGCGATACTTGTTACTGAATTACTAGTTACCAGATCGGTTGATTCTCCTGTGGGAATGCTATGTTCCTCCCCATCATGATGATCAGAATCATCTGAGTCAGTAGGTTTGGTGTTCGGCTTCTCTCCTTTATTTGCCATATTTAAATACACTTAACCTAAGGCAGTCTTTTACACAAAAATGCTTAAGGCTTACAATACTTATGACATGCTAAAATATGCTCGTACTGAAATAAATTTGATATGGCAGTCAATTCGCAATATTCCGAACGTTTGTGTGTGTTGCTCTGCTTTGGAGGTACAAACAAGTAAGAATCCTGGTCATCGGAACCAATTGTTGGATCTTACCTTTACAGGCTGATGTGGCCGCGGCACCGGGTGAAGTATCGCCTGCAGTGAAGCACCCGATATCTCCACCGAAAAAAATAAATATCTAAATAAAAATAAAAAAAAACTAAAGAAAATTTTGTCAAAAATTTTGCTCTCCTCCTCTGCTGCTAGGGGCTAGCAAGGAGTTTTCCTACATGCGTTGACAACCGAAAATTCTGCAACAACAAATTAATTATCTGATTCCAATAATTAATAATGACCTCCCATAATTAATTATAACAAATTAATTATTAACTTCCCGCAAAACCCGTACCGCGATTGGGCGTGGATGCCTGGATTTAACTCCAGCACGTCCCAATCTACCGAAAATCACAGCAACGCACACACACACACTCGAAAAGATACCCAACGCTCATTTCACGTACGCTTGACATTTAATATCCAACGTTATATTATATACACTGCCACCTTTATCCATGAAGTGGCACAAAAATCTGCTGAGATGAATGTATGGTGGGCTGCTCTATCGGCAGCTTAATTATGCACAATGATTTAAACACTTTATCACTGATTAAACGATGACACTGATTTAACTAACTCTGATTTAACAATTAACACTGATTCAAACACTGTTCACTGTTTAAATTCTAGTATGCACAATAAACAAATAGAGCGAAGGAAACATGTGAGAGATGACCCAAAACATTTAAATACACACTTTAGAAAACTATAATTGAGTACGAGCGTGGGTACCAGCAATTAAAATGATACAGTAATTATCATGACTGCCGCAGTTTAATTATAAGCTAAATATATCTCTATAATATTACACACACCTGCATAGGCTTGATGCCAAATTAGCAGGGAAGAGCTCTTAAAACTCATGGCCATAACACAAATAAAAATCACGAATAAAATGTGTTGGAGGCCTCCGCTGTCGTGCGTATTCATTTTTTCAGGGGACAGAGTTCTATATGCTGTTCACTGTCCGACGGCACTTGTACGTCGTGAGCAAATGTTCATGTAAAGATAACATACCTTGGCAACCGTTGTATGAGGTCCTCAGCGCAGAGAAGTGGCAAGAAATATCCTGCCTGTAGACAGCCTGGGCAAAAGTGCACTAATGTCGACCTAGTATCGGTCGAGAAGTCCAAAGGACTGAGATGTCCTCGTTTAAGAGGGGATCATTCATAGCCCTCCTTACGTGCTTCTCTGCTTCTTTTTCCGAGCTCTCCCAGCGGTCAGCTCTCAGGCCTAGGTTCCATGCAGCTCGCTGGTGCTGTTCTCGTGCGTGTGTCTGGCTTTGCCACCGTCCTGAGAATGCCCCGCCGCTTGTTTTTCTCTTCTGCTCGTTTCTCTCCTCTTTGTCCTGTCACAGGGCTTCTCTTAGCCACTTGAAAAGGGATTTATCACCTTGTTTTCAACTGTGGGTGATAGTCGGTTCCCCCTTATCCCGTTCAGTTCGGAGAAAAACTGCAACCACCGAATATCTCTCGGCTTGCAGAGGGACTTTTGGGGGGTGAGTTTTGCAGTCTTTCGTTAGTTGAAAATGCCCACGACTGTTGCTATGAGTCCGAAATAGAGATGGTCTGTTGCCATGTGGCCTTTCACAATTCTCGTTTGCCAGAAGGCTACGAATTATGCACTTATCAAATACTGAACAAATTTTAACAATGGCAGTGATGAACAAATTAGAGGATCAATTACCGTAATTAATTATAACTATGAGTGCTGCCTTGCAGTTACATCGAAACACAAATTTACCGCATAAATGAAATATAAAAATTTTCCACAAGTTAGGCTGCACCCTATAACAATGATACCAACCCCATGTCACTCACCATGTCCTTCCCTTTCTCTGTACCAAGTGTCACTGCGATCAGCTGAAGATCTTTGGAGGAGATAGGCAATAAACGACCCCTTCTCAAAACCTGGAAAACCCCTAAAAATGCATGTTTTTTTGTATGACTATTCCTCAATGACACGGAATTTCGGGAATCGGAAGGCGTCAAAGTCTGACCATGGACGATGTCCAATCGCATGGCAAAAATCACGGAGATCGGATGTGTCATGTCGTAGCTATGCCCGAACAACAAACTGTAACGAGTCTCGTATAGAGAGAGGATTCTTTCAATTATTAAAATTGGTCAGTTTTTTAATGGTCATTATTTTTATACGACACGACCAATCGCCATGATACCAACCCCATGTCACTCACCATGTCCTTCCCTTTCTCTGTACCAAGTGTCACCGCGATCAGCTGAAGATCTTTGGAGGAGATAGGCAATAAACGACCCCTTCTCAAAACCCGGAAAACCCCCTAAAATGCATGTTTTTTTGTATGAGTATTCCTCAATGACACGGAATTTCGGGAATCGGAAGGCGTCAAAATCTGACCATGGACGATGTCCAATCGCATGGCAAAAATCACGGAGATCGGATGTGTCATGTCGTTGCTATGCCCGAACAACAAACTGTAACGAGTCTCGTATAGAGAGAGGATTCTTTCAATTATTAAAATTGGTCAGTTTTTTAATGGTCATTATTTTTATACGACACGACCAATCGCCATGATACCAACCCCATGTCACTCACCATGTCCTTCCCTTTCTCTGTACCAAGTGTCACCGCGATCAGCTGAAGATCTTTGGAGGAGATAGGCAATAAACGACCCCTTCTCAAAACCCGGAAAACCCCCTAAAAATGCATGTTTTTTTGTATGACTATTCCTCAATGACACTGAATTTCGGGAATCGGAAGGCGTCAAAATCTGACCATGGACGATGTCCAATCGCATGGCAAAAATCACGGAGATCGGATGTGTCATGTCGTTGCTATGCCCGAACAACAAACTGTAACGAGTCTCGTATAGAGAGAGGATTCTTTCAATTATTAAAATTGGTCAGTTTTTTAATGGTCATTATTTTTATACGACACGACCAATCGCCATGATACCAACCCCATGTCACTCACCATGTCCTTCCCTTTCTCTGTACCAAGTGTCACCGCGATCAGCTGAAGATCTTTGGAGGAGATAGGCAATAAACGACCCCTTCTCAAAACCCGGAAAACCCCCTAAAATGCATGTTTTTTTGTATGACTATTCCTCAATGATACGGAATTTCGGGAATCGGAAGGCGTCAAAACCTGACCATGGACGATGTCCAGTCGCATGCCAAAAAACACGGTGATCGGATGTGTCATCTCATACCTATGCCCGAACAACTAATTGTCTCGAGTCTCGTAAAGAGAGCTCCGCTCGGTCTTCGGCCTCACTTCGCTCAATTAGCGAACATTGTTTTTAATTTTTCATTTGCAGAAGATTTTAGCATATCTCGTATAAATAGTTTCTGCAAGAATCAAACCGTCATATAATTTGACACTTTATAGAAAATATCGCAGCTCTTTAAAATCTTAATGAGCTCAGAAGGAAGGTATGAACTAAATACATCCACCTTTGTAGATATTTAAACTTGCGCTCATTTAGAAAACACTACATGATACAATTCAACCAATAATTTTGACTCGTGGGCCGATGGCTAGGACATTACTGAGAATGGTACACAGTTCAATCAGTCATCCGTATTGTTTTGGATGGTGGCCCAATGATTGCGATATTAGTGAGAACGTCGTACAGTTCAACTGGTCACTCCTGATGATTTCGACCAAACAATTAGAATATTACGTAGCATGCTGCACAGTTGAACTCGTTACCATGACTTCGCCGAGTGGTCTAATGATATTAACAATACTTAAGATACTGCAATGCTTGGGATGTTCCACGACTGAACTCATCCCAGTGTTGATTTCGCCTGGTGGCCAAAGCGTTGAGCTATTAAGTAGTTGCACAGTTCAATTTGTTACTCAGGCTGATTTCGCATGACCCGAATATTTTGCACAATTTTATATATTGGGTTGGTGCGAATGAAATGTCCGGCAAAGGGCCAGCACACGTGGATGGCGAGAAGGGAAAAGTAGGACAACTTACCTTGGCAAAATAATCCTCCTCGGCATCGACACATAGTTGGCATCTGTCCGGCAAGATCATGATCCCGAAACGAAAAACGTTTCGTGGCTGGGACCCGAAGAAGTCATCAACTGCACGTTGAACCTCGTTGTCTGTCGTGAACTGTTTCCCGGACAGGAAGGGATCCAGGCGACGAAACAGATGACAGTCTGTCGGAGACAAGTCCGGGTAATAGGCAGGATGAGGTAGTGCTTCATAGCCCAAGGCACTTAGTGTCAGCATCGTTCGTTGTGCGACATGAGGGCGGACGTTGTCCTGGAGCAGAAAAACACCATGTCTGTTGACCAAAGCCGGTTGTTTCTGCAGCGATTTCCGGTGCATCTGGTGCAATTCAGCACAATAACGTTCTGCAGTGATGGTTTGGCCTCTTGCTAAGAAACTCCTATGAATTATCCTGGCTGTGCACCACCAGACAAGGAGCATCATCTTCTGGGTGTGTAGGTAGCATAGGATGCCGTCCAGCAGGCTGTGCCTTGCTTAATCATTGTGCAGATCGTTTCCGATTATCATAAAGGACCCACTTCTCGTCGCAGGTGACGATTCGATGCAGTTTAGGTTCCTGTTTATTCCTGGCAAGCAGCGACGTGCAGACTTCCAAACGCCTAGTCTTGTTGGCAGTTGTCAACTCATGCGGCAGCCACATGTCCAGCTTTTTGACCTTACCCAGCGCAGCCAGACGCCGAACTGTCGCGTGGTGGACACCTACCTTTGCCGCCATGTCACGACACGTTTTTCGGGGTCCGCTTCAAGCACACGTAACAGAACATCGTCAGAAACAGCAACAGGTCGGTGACCACGTGCTTTGTTTTGTAGGTCCGTATCTCCGCTTCGAAACTTCACAAACCATCGCCGAATGGTTCGTTCGTTGGCTGTATTCTCCCCAAACGCTTTGTTAACGTTTCGAGCGGCAATTCCTGCAGAATGGCCCCAGTTTAAATTCATACAGGAAGATGACTCTCAAATCCGACGTCTGCATGTCTCCTTTGCAAGCCACGTTATGTCCAAACAAACGACGCCTGAACCTTGTTCTTCACACACGTGCTAGCTATTCATAGTAACTCTGTGACGTAATACCCGCAACACCTGTGGGTGGTTCCATTCCGCTGTGGTGGGGTCCTGTCTCTACTGCTCGTTCGCGCCGGACATTTCTCACCAACCCAATATTTACATTAATTCAGCTGGTTATTCACGATGATTTCGTACAGCAGTGGAAAAGATTAATAACGATTTTTTGTGGTTGAGCTCTGTGTTTTATATCAGGTGAGACCTTTCCTCTTAGGATATGTTTCACGTCCTTCCCTGAAACCTAAATTTGGAGTGATAAACTCCTTCTAATCTTCGATGTTCATGAGATATCGTTAAATTGCAAAAAAGAACAAAAAAGCATTACAACAACCATTTACGATTAAAATTATGTGCAGTAGCATTTTCTAAAAAATTCTAGGCAACCCTGATCAAGTACAGAGAGGAAGCATTGTTTGATATCAGATAACTTGCAAATAACTGTCGAAAAGTTGGTGCATGCCACAAATACTCCAAATACGGCCTTGTAACTGTAAATAAGGAACTAGATAAAAAAAAGTACCAACCCATCCTATGATACTTTATGTGCAAATGTATGTTAAAGCTCTAAAGCATACAGAACAGATTCAGTACACCTTAAAGCAATAACTGTCCACTTTTTCGGAATTTATTCCTTAAGCAAAATATTGTTAATTGAATATATTTGTGGTTAACCTAGACTAGAGCATGTCAGGTTTATCCGAAAATTGGCATGATACGCGCTTTTTTCTAAAGGAAAAATAGAAATTTATTGTAATAAAGAAGTATTTAAATAAATCGCTAAACTCATATATGAAATTAAGTACACAGTAGAAATGCATTAAAATAGCATTCAAAGAGAGAGTTTTTACTAAAGTCAAATTTGTATGATTAAATACAATGTACAGGAAAAACATTTTCTCAAAATTTGAATTACCTAGAGCAGTGTTTCCAAATATTTGACGCCACAACTCCTTATATGTGCCCCGTAAGTTTAATGTTAAAAGACTGCTTTTATAGATGTAGGAAGAGGCATGTCTACTTAGCACATTAAATGCAATGCATTTCAAACTAGGAAGTACTTGACTGTTTCACAGTCTTTAAATCAGTTTTAAGCTGTGAATAATTTTTACCAAGCAGGTTACCCTGTTTGATACTGCTTGGCTTTTCAAACCGGGATTTCACCTTTGGAACTGCCCATTCTCATCACGTATTTTACAGTTACGGTATTTGTAACTGACCTTGCTTTGTAGTGGCAACTGGTGAAAAGTTATTTATACAAATATAATAATGCAAAGAAAATGATATCGCAGGGGTCTGCTGGTTCACTAGTTCCTTGGGGTTTAGCGTCTCTGTGGCCCGAGCTGACCGGTTTTTATATAGATGCCTTGTATTACGGCACTCTTTGGCCTCTTACGCCAGGAATTGCAGAAAATAACAAAGAAAATTAGCATTTTCCTTCTCTGGACAATCCAGGAAGAACCGTTTACAGAAATTTGATTGCCAGAGAAGGTTCACAACAAATGCTGATGAAATTATCTTCAATTCCTCCTCGGAGCTCAATATTGAAACATTCTCTATTATTTGCAGGCGTGA
Source organism: Macrothele yani (assembly GCA_039090855.1). Lineage (NCBI taxonomy): Eukaryota > Metazoa > Arthropoda > Arachnida > Araneae > Macrothelidae > Macrothele > Macrothele yani. The sequence continues at coordinate 128,068,469 of CM076996.1, forward strand.
TGTCCAATTTTCATATCAGTAAAATAACTCTTAAATGAGAATTTATGGAATACAGGTGCCAAAAGTGAGAAATTTTCAATTCGCTCTATTTTCAATTGATTAAAGTTACACGTACTTCTTTGCTTTTTATTGTAATGACTTTTCTTACGAGAGAAGTCGTTGCAGTGGGGATAGAGACCATCACATAAGAAAAACCTGATATGCAGGGTGATTCAGCTAAGCGTGTACAAACTTCTGGGAGGGGTAGATTGCAAAAAGACAAATCGGAATCACATAGCAATGCAGGGTCGGAAACGCCATCTTCATGTGCTAGTGTACAGAGAGGACGAGAAATGAAAGAGCAGCACGTAACGGAACAAAATACTTTTTATTACTCGCAAGACATTTGCGAAATGCATTGAGGTTACAGAAGGTGTTCAAAGTTGCGACCATGAGCTGTAACACACGCTTGACATCGTCGGCGCATGGAATCACGTACATTTACGAAAATTCCTGGCGTATCTCGGACTTCCGAAGCAGCTACAGAGATGCGTGCTACAAGGTCCTCATCATTTTCAACGGGGGTGTTGTACACCAGTCCTTTGATGTAACTCCAGAAGAAGTAATTGAGGCATGTTAAGTCCGGCGATCTTGCAGGCCAATGAACGGGACCACCGCGCCCGATCCACTGATGTCCAAATGTCATGTTTAAGTGATGACGAACGTCATTGCTAAAATGGGCGGGAGCGCCATCGTGCTGGAACCATATTGCACGGCGCAGCCACTGAGGGACCTGTTATTCGTTCAATAGCTCTGGCAAGACGTCCTCCAAAAATATCCGGTAACTCCTTCCGTCCAGACGAGGAGGCATGAGGTATGGGCCAATTAAATAGTCCCCGACAATGCCGGCCCAAACATTAAGAGCAAAACGGTTTTGTGCTGCACGTGGTAGTACAGCATTGGGGTTCTCCACCGCCCATACATGCGCGTTATGTGCATTGAAGCAACCTTCCCGTGTAAATGTCGGTATCCTGAAAAAACGTATGAGCAGTCTCGCGGCCGAACAACGCCATCTAACACATGAAGATGGCGTTTCGAATCCTGCATTTCTATGTGATTCCGATTTGTCTTTGTGCAACCTACCCCTCCCAAAAGTTTGTACACGTTTAGCTGAATCACCCTGCAGAGAAAATCAATACAATACTAATGATAAGCTTACCTTTAGCTACCTTAAAGTTGCTGAAGCTCATTTTATCAAATTTCTAGCACGTGTAGGCAATTACAAACTTCACGGTGGCCAGATGTGTTCAGTAATTATAAATAATAATTCTATTCTTATCCTGTGGTCACTAACTCACCTTAAGACAACATGTAACCCATAAAAGGAAAGAATACAAAACTGCAACCCAATTATTTGCGAAAGCTAAAAGCTTTAACCTTAACCTTAACCTCCACTTCGTTAGTTATCTCCAAAACACTAATTTACAATTCTGGAATGTTAAAAAGATTAAAATGAATCTAATTAAAAAACTTATTTACACCTTAAAAACTGAAATTAGAAATTACCACATCAAACTAAAAAAGAAAGCTATTTCGGGAAATTTGCAGTATTTGTATTCAAATGTGAAAAATATGATGCGCAGAAGATAGGATAAGATGGCTGATATCACACGCCGTAGGAAGGTTTGAATCCCGCATACTAGTACTGCGTTTGTTTCAACCCCTGCAATACATTAATGGAACCCAGCTGCGCAAATCCTGTCAAGGCAGGAGCGTCGTGTACATAACGCTGGGCCTGAATTTTACTGTAGGATTGGGCCGCGGGTGGCCTAGTGGGCAACGTTCGTGACTGCCACGGAAAGAGCCTCAGGTTCGATCCCAGGCAGGTACGAACGCTCGATCCACTAAATATCCGCCGTGCGTCGGATGGGCACGTTAAGCCGTCGGACCCCGGGTACTGCCCCCCCCCGTAATAAATAAGGGCGTCTTCCTTCCCCTTTCTACTTCGCTTCCGTGTCACTTTCCTATCGGGCACTCTAGCCCAAATCTCCTAGTTTCCTATTTCTAAGGGTTGTTTAAGACCTGGGGTCAGACACTCCCTTCCTAAAATCCTCTACATATGATCCCGATTACTGTAGGATTTCAGTTTCCCTAAACTCACTGTCTGGTTGTGACCTGGCCGCTGCTAAAGCCATTGACCTTAAGTTAGGAATGGGACACTCCTCCCAGACAAAACAATCCCAAGACAGAACAGAGTTGATGCCCATTTCTTAAAAAGCAGAAATACTGAAAAAAAAACGGAGAATAATGCTGGAGAAAAATTTAAACAAATTTTCAACGCTAATGGTGTTCGAAAAAGCTATCTATTCTCTGTAGTTTAAACTAAAAAATACTGCTATAGAAAAACAGAAATCCCGTCACGATGTTATTTGCCCAAAATGTATTATTGATCCCGTGCACTCATTTCGTAGCCTTGGCAGAAATGCTCCTTAACTTATCAACTTTGATAATAAACTTAACTATTCGGCATCCTCATCTCTGACTTCCAATATATTAGGAGTATGCAAAAGTTTCCGCCGTTTTAAGGAGACAGGAACAATCAGGAAACCAGTACACATTTATTCAACGAAATGCTGGCCGTTAGACTAGTCAATGACCTTTTGCCATTTTTCCGGCAACAAACGAATGCCCGTGATAGAAGGACTCAGGTTTTGAGCTGAATAACGCAGTGAAGAAATTTTTCACCTCTGGAAATGGGGTGAACTGGTGTTGGGTTAGGGCATGTTGCATAGAGTGGAACAGATGAAAGTCTGAGGGTGCAATGTCGGGTAGTAAGCCGGGTGCGGTAAAACCTCCCAGGCTAACTGTTCAAGGGTTGATTTCGTGGTGGCACCGACAAGTGGTTAGGCATTATCGTGTAACGGGATGACTGGGCGGCGTCCTTTACCTCTCCATGGGCGATTTTGCGCGATTGCGACTTTCAGTTTCATCAACGGATCGCTATATCGTTGTGCAGTGATGGTTTCGCCCGGTTTCAACAGTTCGAAGTACAGCACTCCGTGCATATCCCACCACACACGTGACAGCACCTTTTCCCCGTGGATATCCTGTTTTGCAGTGGATGTTGATGGCTGGCCTGGGTCGACCCAGGATCGCTTGCGTACGGGGTTGTCGCAGTAGACCCATTTTTCATCCCCGGTGACAACCTTCCACACGAAATTCTTCCCTTTAAACCTCTTCAGCAACGACACACAGATGCCCAATCGTTGACCAATATTACGCTCCGTTAAAGTATGCGGAACCCACTTACCAATCTTCTGGATCTTCCCCAAGGCCTGTAGACGCCGTACCACCGTCGATTGAGCCAGTTTCAAACGTTTCGTCAGTTGCGTGGTCGATTGTGTGGCATCCTCTAGCAACAGCGATTCCAGCTCCTCGTCTGCGAGTTCCTGCGGTCTACCTGCACGTGGCTTATCTTCCAAGCTTAGATCACCTTTCTTAAACCTGGCAAACCATTCTCGACATATCCGCTCACCCATAAACGTTTCGCCATATGCCTGACATACTGAATTGTATGCTTCACTCGCACGTTTCTCTAAATTAAACATGAATAACAAACAGTGCCGCAAAGGAACCGCCATGCTTGGCTTTATGTACGAATTGACATCACGGGTCGCCGGTAGGTTAGACCTCCACAGCGCCCACTAGCGGGGGCGGCGGAACTTTTGCATACCCCTAATAGTTGAAATAAGAGGCGAACGTGGCGCATTGCTTCCCCAAAGTATTTCTTCAGTTCCGTTTTTTTTTTTAAATCTTAATTTACATCCTACATTTTGAAAGGGTATTTTTACCAATGTGAAATAATCAGTTGGCGATGTTAACCATAATAACAGCAGAAGAAACTGGGAACTTCAAACTGTAAAACGGTGAGTAGTTCTCTAAAGAAGTAATTTTTAAGAACATTTCGATATACGAAAACGTCCTGATATCTGTACCGCGTGGGATAAGAGCAAAATTGTTCTCGTGGTGGTGAAAGCGTTGCCGCGGAAAGCGCTCGTTAAGAGACCAAGCAAATAAGGCACATTGTGCTAGACCCTGTATGGAGGGTGCCACAGTATAGTGCATCTGTACCTCATGATTTTTCTGTTCGGTGAGTAAAACCATCGTTGGGTCCTTGAAAGGGTGCTGGCGTTCATGACATACTTTTGATAGCAGAAATTTTCATATAGTTATTTGTTCAGCACTTTATTATATCCCAGCATGATCACTCTGTTCATGAGCGATAAGTATCCTAAAATTTTGGGTCATCGCATCAGTTCTATTCTCCTTGTTGTCTCACACAGCTGTCGCTGGTAGCCCTGCATAAGCCTTTTCATTCGAATCTGCTTGACTCTGGTAAATACTCTTAATACAAGACCTTACTAAACTTGTATCTTCATATAAACACGAACAAATATTTCTGCACGATTCTGAAGCCCTTTCGGGCAAATGCACTGAGCTGAAAAAAATTCAATAAAACACTTTTGCTTAGTTAGTAGCTGGCAATAATTTGTAACTGCTGTATTCGTGCTTTTTCTGAGGTGCATTTTGTACCGTTTTTACAGTGTTATCAAAAACCAGGTTTTTATCTAAAGTAGAAAGAATAGAGTAATAGAAAAAGTTTAGGCTTGTAAAACAGAAATACATTAAAAGTAACAACACAGGGAAAATCGACTTACCTACCACCGCAAGATCTTGTTTGCTACATCTGAATTTTTTACAGTTGAACAAATTATTTCGTTTAGCGACCTGTTAAATAACTTCAGAGGAACCACTGCTTCCCAAAATGGTATTGGCTGTGGTGATTCTGATGCCTTTTCTGTTCTTTGAAGGCAAGGAAGGTAAGTGACAATTGGTCAGACAATGGAATTTTAAGCACTGGTGAATCGGAAGGTATAGCTCCCTATAACCCAATTAATAAGAAACTTTAAACTTTTAGTCTGTTTGAGTGTTTCTTCTCAGTCGTTTCATTTCAGAGAAGGTAAGTGGTATGAATATATTTGAACTTATTTACCTTAATCTCTCCGATTGGAATCACGTAGCACATGATCCAATAGCTCAGATGAGTAGCCACAAAGGTACTTGCACTTTATTTTCATTTGCTTTTTTAAATATCTGTATTAGAACTTAGTTTTATTTATGATGTTATATACTGAAGTACTTTGTCTGCTTTGTCAAAATATCTTCCAGATAAACTATTCTGGTCTAAAGTAGAAAGAACAGAGTAATATACACTAGCCTTTAATAGATTCTTGCTGAAGGTAGCATGTTACTGATAGCATTCAAAATTCCGACAGATGATGGCTTGATTCTTAAAGGCCTGGAATATTTTCTTCATTCTGGATTAGAAATAAAAAAGCTGTAAAAAAATAAGTTAGTTCTAAAAGGATGGTTGAAATTTGGTGAGGGATTTTCGTTTTTCCTGATATACGGTAAATTTCGCATTGTTATCTTATATTTTTCTTCTTAGTCGCGTATTAGTCAACGAGAGGTTGGAACCCTCTCTGTACGTCTCCTAACATCATCGAGGGAACTGCTTTTCGTGTCAGCAGTGTGGCTACGTAGGCTGGATTTTCATTGGGTGGCTTTTTCTTAGAAAATATGCGCTAGTTTTTCATGATCTTGTTTTTCTATAGGTTCTATGACTACAGTAAATTACCCTTATGAGATTCTCATTTCCTATGAGAGCCCGTATGCTGACAAACTTGTCGTAGATTTCATCTTGATGGATTGTGGCGCGCGTCCCCACGCAGTTAACGTCGTCGAAAAATAGCTGACCTCCATTTTCTCCAGACCTCAATCCCATGGAATGGCAATGGGATATCCTAGGGAAGAGTATCGCTACCCTCTCTCCTCGCAAAGCCGATCCCTCAAAATTGCTCTCATTGGCCAGTGGCAATTATTGCATTCGTATCCAGAGGTCGCGGTATCTCTTTTAAAGTTTTCGCCAAATTCAATTTTTTATCGCCAAAGTGTTATAACAATACAGAAGGTAATCGCCAAAGCTCTTTTTCCATCGCTAAAACGTTTTTTTTTCTCGCAAATTGCAAAGATGGCGATCGGCAGCGCGACTCCTGCTTGTCTACTGAATCGTCTTTTGAGAGTATGGCTTGTTGATGCCAGGCCTACAATAATTCCAGAGGGGTCACGTTTTTTATTGACTATACGTTTTGTATACCAAAAGCCCACCTTGTTTTGGGGTTGATATTTGAGGCTTGTGTTTATCGTTCGATATGTGCCTGTGATGCTTTATACTTACAAGACATGAAACCTAATACGTCATTTTCTTTTATCACGCTATGAAGTTTGGCATAAATCAAAAGAGAGCCAATCTTTCAATCTTTAATAATTATTAGTTTCTGTGCAAATTCGGAAGATGTGAATCCGCGTCTGCCGTATAGCGCCCGAGTATGCGTGAAACTTGGTCATTCTGGGTGGTGTTGTGGCTAGCATACTCAGGCGCTATCCGAGAGACGCGGTTTGATTCCTGCTCCCGGACGACGAAGTTTTCTAGTTTTCGGATATTATCTGACTTAACGTTCATGTCATATTTACACCAATAAATGGATTCACATCTTCCAGATTTGTATTGTACAATGGTGTAATCCTGTATTTCATTCATTGACTAGTTTCTGTTTTGAACGTTTGGAAAAAAATTTAAATGTAACATCACTTCGTTAATAAATACACGCTTGTTTTTAGCACGCCTTTCGTAAAAAAAGATCGTGCTTTTGTTATCGGTTTGTCCGTCAGTCTGTCCGCCTGTGGACACCATATCTCTGCAACTATTAGTCCGATTTGAAAAAATCTTTTTGCACTGGGAAGCTTGAAATATGCGAATGATGACCATTCATTTCGTTTGTTTGTTTTTATAATGTAAAATTTCGCCGTCAGAGGGCGTAAGTGCAGATGATATCGAATTCAAAATACATTTTATTCCATATATTTGCTTCTAAACATCCGACTGAAAAAAATCTTTTACTTTTCGATTCCATTTTATGTCGAAGAGTGTTTTAGGTATAGTCATTTTTTTAAGTTACGCATAGATTTTTCCGCTAGGGTGCGTAAAATTGAATTGCGTTTGCTTCGATATCTTTACTAATAAAACTTCGATTTCAATTTTTTTTTCTCGGCGGATATAACTCTTGATGGGAAATGTTCTGCGCTTAATTTCTAATTTTTGATAAGTAATGGTTTGGCCACCAGGAGGCGTAAGTTTTAATTTCTGCTTCTGACGTATTTGCCACAAAATCTGAGCTTCTAAAATCTCGATTCAAAAACTTCGTTCGTGGACCGATACCACTCACATCGGTGAACCTTCTCGGAATATTTTCTTCTTAAAATATTGTATGGTTTCTCCGCCAGGAGGCGTAGATGTATATTTTTGTCAATATCTTTACATCTAAGAGTCCGATTTGAAAAATTCCTTTTTTGTTGCATAGCGTTTCCGGTGCGAAATGTTTTTCATATAATTTCAAAATTTTGAAGTAACTCATAGACTTTACTCTAGGTGACGTTAAGGTAAATTGTGTTTTTCCCGATATTTCCGCTTCTAAAACTCCGATTTGAATAATTCTTCCTGTATCACATACAGCTCCTGATGGGAAATGTTTTTCATATAATTTAAAATATTTGGTAAAAAATGGTTTGGCCACCAGGGGGCATAAGTGTTAAATTTTGCTTCTGATGTATTTGCAGCAAAATCTGTGCTTCTGAAACCTCGATTGAATAAATTCTTTCCTGGACCAATACCACTCAGATCGAAAAACCTTTTGAGAACACTTTCTTCTTTAAAAAATGCATGGTTTTCCCGCCAGGGGACGTAGATGAATATTGTTACACAGCGCAGGTAGAGTCCCTACCAAATCGGGCCTAACTGTGCGTGGATCCCATTCACCAAAGAGAAGTCGTTCAATTTTGTTGGCCGCGACACCAAGTGTGTGCACCGCTGCACTCAAAGATTCACGCCAGAACATAAACTGAAAATTGGAAGAATGGCACGAAGCATGAGGCTTGGGTGGAACCACCATGAAAATAACAACAAACAAAAAAAGTAAAATAAAATAAAAGAGAAACTTGGGGATCAAAGAGTTGTGATGGGATTCTCCCGCAATCACCAATTCGTAAATAAGTGTATTTGTCCAGATCTTACTCCGGTACATTCAATCCCCAACCAGTCAGAACAACAATCACTTTCGTAAGTAAAACATGATTCTCTGATGCACAACACAACATTTAATTAAACATCATCGGAAGGAGAATAGATACAGCGCTCTTTGGGTGCATGGACAATTACCCCTTCTACGTGAGTAACACACTGTACGTAGACCTTATTGTTGGGTAACAGAGGCTCACACTGCGTCTCCACAGGACGTTCAAATCGAAAAAAATATTACGCATTAACATTCTGAATAAAACAGTATGTGATACTAAACACAAACACTTAGAGGGGAAAAAAGGAAAGATAAATCAGCACATGATCACATTGAAACACTAGCGATATAGAATACACTAATAAGTTATTTATCTTTACAAAGGACTCTCGGTGTGAATTGTACTGCCAAGTTAATTAAATCAAAATGTGCATGCACTAGCCTACCAGCTCACAGTGGCCCTTAGCCAAGTTTGAGTGAGCTTGTCCCACGAAACAAAGTTGTGGCCATACCCTCTTCCTTTTACTTGTGAAAAGATCGAGAAATCTTACCCTATATATGGTGAAGTAAGAATTCGCGGGTACTTCCTCTGTGTTTCAGTAACCAGCGTGGCTGGGTATTTGCATCCGCGTCAATGCAGCTTTGAGTTTTGGGGATGCACTAGTTCACTGAAGTGGTGAGTAAAACAGAAGGGTTCAAATACTTACGGCTTTTTTGCATCGATGTGTATCCATGGGTGCATCAAAATATATATATATATATATATATATATAAAACACGTTCACACACAATCACATTTTGCATCAAGTGGCAGCTAACTGATCAATTATCGCGTTTGTTGTATTATCCACGCTCATCACGCCGTTCCACTAGCACAAATGTTGACGATCTATGTAAATGACACGCAGGTGATCAAACGCCTGACTTTGTTGCTCAGATAAGGATGTCCATTACACCCTGATGAAATTCTCTCTTGCTATTATTACGAAGGCAGGAGCACAGCTGTTGGAACGCAAAATCCTCTTGAATATTTCTCTAGTGGGCACGGAGAAGATTCCTGCCTCCCGTCCGATCCGCGCTTACTACTTTAAATCCGGGTCTGGTTCATTTGCCCGACGTTTAATTCACCGAAGGGTCACTTGACCGAAAATCACTTCACCGAAAAGATTTTTTCACCGAAAGATCACTTAATCGAAACGTTCATTTCACCGAAGGGTCACTTGATCAAAAGGTACATTTTACCGAACGGTCACTTGATCGAAAAGTTCATTTCACCGAAAGTTCTCTTTACCTAAAAGTTCATTTCATCGAAAGGTCATTTCACCGAAGGGTCAGTATGGTGCAAGTTCGCCAGACAGACCACCGAAACGTTAGGGGTTCATACTCAAAATGCACTTTTGATTTCCCCGTGTCACAGAGAACGCAAAGATTTAGTTTTAAGACAAAAATAATTAATTTTAAGTTCCTTGGCCTCGGCTTAGGCGTTTTTAGTAAATTTTAATCATGTTCATAAGGTTTACATGAAAGTCATATTCAGTGCTCATGTTCATAAAGTTTACATAAAAAGTAAAATTTATAATGTTGCACATTTTTTCAGACAAAAAGAATCAACTTTAGGTCCCTAGGCCTTGGCTTAGGCCTTTTTACCCAATTTTAATCGTACGAACTTCTCATGTTCATAAGGTTTACATAAAATGTCAAGTTGATAATGTTGCACATTTTTTCAGGTAAAAAGAATCAATTTTAGGACCCTATGTCTCGGCTTAGGTCTTTTTAGCAAATTTTAACCGTGCGTGCAGGTTTACATAAAAAGTTACTTTACATTTTATGTAATGCTTATGAATATGAGTAGGGTTAAAATCTGTTAAAATGCCGTGCATCTAGGCCTACGGTCAAAATATTTATGTTTTGCGGTTCAGTAAAAGTGGAACATTATTTACAAAAAGGCACAGATCTAAGCATTATAATTAATGTTGCATTTCGAAAAACCTACTCATGTGGAGGTGTTTCATAGAAATTAAAAGTGTATTTTTTATACAATCCGATAATGCTTAGGTGGCCAGTATTTCAAAAAAACCCTACCACACTCCAACAGATCTCTAACAACAAAATTCTAAGTTTTCGATAAACTGATCATTCGGTGAAATGATCTTTCGATGTAATGAACTTTTAGGTAAAGTAATCCTTCGGTGAAATGAGCTTTTCGATCAAATGCCCTTTCGATGAAATGAACTTTTAGGTAAAGTGACCTTTCGGTGAAATGAACTTTTCGGTCAAGTGACCCTTCGGTAAAATGTACCTTTCGATCAAGTGATTTTCGGTCAAGTGACCTTCCGATCAAGTAAACGATACCCTTTAAATACGTGTATCTGACATTCTCCTGGGTTCTCTGTACATCTGTTTCCATTCACTGGGTGAGGGTCCCCGATATTACCTTGATACCGCTCGTTGTAGTAGGATTCCATTCATCTCTCCCTAGGGCGCCCATGCGACCCCCCCGCCGTTGGTATAGCCAAATTTTTTATAAATTTAAAACACTAAAATAAACGAAACCTTTTTTTAAAGCATTTTTAAAAATAATAAGATATTAATGATTGATTGTATCAATTACTTTTGTTGTATTTTAGTATCTTGTACATTTACTAAAATGTTTGACAGCCTTGAAGGCGGTGAGGATTTTCTTAGCCCATCCCCCCCCCCAAGTACTCATATGGGCGACACTGGTCTCTCCCTTCTGTCCTTTTTTACCGTTCATTCGCAGTGCAGTCGGAACCTTTCCGCTAAAGAAGTAGCATCTCAATGCCTGAGTATGCAATTCCAAACATGCACACTTGCAGGCTTGGGCATCCTATCTCCATTGAACCCCTCGAGTTGCGATTTTCGCCTGTCCTGAGTGTATTTTCCTCGGCCGAGAGAACCCGGACGTGTTTTACCTCTCAGCTTTCATCAGCAACTGCCTCACAACATAGCCCCCAAATTCTCATCGCCCCTTCTTTGAAAACTCCCCACGCTTAATTGTTCATTGCCCCCCGCAGACGTCTGAGTATCGCTCCTGCTGGCAGGATTTACGTATGTGTCTCCTACCCGGTCGCTTCGCCACCCAAAACGCGCCGCAGCCATAAGTGCAAGATTTAGAACTTTCCTACATCCATTTGCCTGCTGAACATGGCGTTTAAGCGATTGCATGAAAGAATGCCCACGGAAAAAACGCCCACGGAAAAAACGCCCACGGGAAAATCGCCCACGGAAAAAACGCCCACGGAAAAAACGCCCACTTTTCGAAAGTAGGAAAAAACGCCCACGGAAAAATCGCCCACAGACAAAATGCTCACGGGAAAAATATGTGATCGACTGATAAGTTTATATGTCTGTTATAAACGGTGTTCGGACAACTGGTCACAGACTGCTGGCCAAAAAACCGTTAGGGGTCATATAAAAATTGCAGTTTCTTGGCCACCTCACCTACATAACGCGAATATGGGAATGACGGAATGAAAACTTTTAGAAGGGCCTAAACGTTAGTCCTAATATTATTTTCTGCCTGAGTAATACCGCAATATTAATAACTTGATGTGTAAAATATTTTCTGCAAACCTTACAAATACGAGAGGAAAGTTCGGATTGCACTGATGGACTGTACAGGTTGTATGATGTTGGCCTGAAAGCCGTGGTAGTCTTATGCAACATTTATTTAAAAACATACTAATGATTCACCGTTGTCTTCAAGCCAACTGCTGTACAATATTTTTCTAGAAACTACAAATAAAAAAATTATCTGCGAGTATGTGCAAACCCAGGGAATTTGTCTGGGGAGGGGGTGCTTAAAACTAAAATATGAAATATAAAGAATTTCTGGTCCGATCGGGAGATTTCCAGCGTTTACAAGCTACAACACGTCGAATTATCTGAGGGTATCTGCTGCCTCAGGAAACTAGTCGGGGTGGGGGGAGGTAATACCAAAATCGTAAAATATCAAGATTTCTCTTCCGATCTGGAGATCTTCAGCATTTAGAAACTGCAACTCGACAAATTTTTCTAGCGCATGTCACTCTCTGGAAACCTGTCGGCGAAGGGGGGGGGGGGTAATACCAAAAGTGTAAAATATGAACAATTTCTCGTCCGATCGGGAGATTCTCGGCAATTAGCAGCTACAACTCGACACATTATCTGAAGGCATGTGAATGATGAAAATCTCCGGGTTGGACAAGAAATTCTATATAATTCACAATTATCATATAACCCCCCACCCCACCCCCCAGGTTTGCTGAGTAGGCACGTGCCCTCAAATAATCAGTCCAGTTGTAGCTTGTAAATGCTGAAAATCTCCCGATGGGACGATACATTTTTCAAATCTTACAGTTTTGATATTACCCCCCCCCCCGACAGGTTTCCTGAGTCAGCACATGCGCTCAGATAATTTGCAGACTTGTAGTTTGAAAACCCTTAAATCTTTTGCTGAGATGTAGATCATAAACATTTCTTATAAAGAATTACATTAATTATCGCAATTAAGAAAAGACGAAATTACGGAAACTATATATGACTCTGATTACCAACCTCTGGGGGTCGTGGGCACGAAGCGGTCAAAAACGTTATTTTTATACGGCCCCTTAAAATTTTTGTGGCCAGTTCTCCGGTGACCAGTTCTCCTACACCCGTCATTTAGAAATTAACTGTTTTAGTTGTCCTTTGGAAAACTCCCAGGAAGCTATGAGTGCGTATTTTTTTCTTTACACTGGGAAGAAAAGAAGTATGCCTGTAACTTGAGATTATACTACTCACGGGGAAGACACACCCCGACCGGTGGCCAACCGATAAATTTAAATGAAATATATCGCTTGTTATTTGGGGTGCGGTCGCTAGCAAACGTTCCAGCTGCAGCTGCAAAGCACCACTTTGACGAAAGACAGATGCCCCCCCTTCCGCTCGCTGTATACAAAAGAGGATTTCCAAAAGAGACAAGAGTGGTAAGAAAGCACATTACACAAAGTTATATCTGTACATTGCGCCTTTTACGAAAATCGCTTTTACAATTAAATGCATTATACTTTAAAAGTATTTATAAATAAAATAATCTGACTTTTAATTATTTCCCTTTTAGCTGATATAGTTAAATAACAAACATGCATAGTTTTATAAAAATTAAGACCTTACTTTAAAAAATAAGAATAGTCACAAATTTATTACAGTAAAGCCGAACTGGAATTTTTTAAGAAAGTAGCTACTCTACAGTAGTAAGTTGAAAGTTAACAATCTTATTTGGTTTTTCACTAGGCCAACCGCGGCCCTTAAGTCATAAGTCCTAGGCCTTGGCCTATTTAACAGTTTTTATTCTAACGATGTTATATTCATAACGTTTACGTAACACATCAAATTATTAATATTGCGGTATTACTCAGGCAGAAAATAATATTAGGACTAACGTTTAGGCCCTCCTAAAAGTTTTCGTTCCGTCATTCCCATATTCGTAAAATTTACATAACAAGTATTGTCAATAATCAAACAGAAGTCATCGCTCTTTCCACGTTTATAAGTGAGTCACGGAAAAATTCTCAGTGGCCGCCACCAGGAATCGATCTCAGGGTCTTCCAGTTACGCGCCGGATATGCTTCCACTGCACCACAGCTATTCCTATTCCACGTCAAATGTCTGTATTAATTGTCAATAACATTGCGCTTCTACTTATGCACCATACATTCAATCCATACATTAATTAATAGGCCGTAGGCCTAAGCCTATTCAACACTTTTTTCTTCGCCTGTGAATTAATTAAGTAAAAGAAAAATATTGCAAACTTGACATGTTATGTAAATATTTAGTACCTACGTAAAAGTGCAGCGTTATTAAAAAATCCCACCTTAGGGTCCTTTTCCGAACATACATGAATTATGCTGTAATTCTCGCTTGGCTTACATAGAACGTTTTCTCGAAATTTGTTTGGAGTTCCTAATTCAATTCTCAATGTAGGCCAAAAATCGATAATACTTACAACCCCCCCCCCCCCCCACCACCCTTGAACTTTTGTGGCCAATTCTCCTACACCCATTTTCGTTATGTAGGTGAGGTGGCCAAGAAACCGCAATTTTTATATGACCCCTAACGGTTTTTTGGCCAGCAGTCTGTGACCAGTTGTCCGAACACCGTTTGTAACAGACATATAAACTTATCAGTCGATCACATATTTTTCCCGTGAGCATTTTGTCTGTGGGCGATTTTTCCTACTTTCGAAAAGTGGGCGTTTTTTTCCGTGGGCGATTTTTCCGTGGGCGTTTTTTCCGTGGGCGTTTTTTCCGTGGGCGTTTTTTCCGTGGGCATTCTTTCCTCATACCGTTTAAGCTGCAAGCGGAGAAAGAGAGAAAAATCACTTAGAACATCGCGGCAAGCGGAGAAAGAAAGAGAAAACCACCGACCACGGGCGGTTTAAGCTGCAAGCGGAGAAAGAAAGAGAAAAACCACTTAGAACATCGCGGCTCCCATCCGCATTTGAAAGCACATTTTCCCTCGTTCGTGTTTCACCCTCTCGAAAAACCCTCGAGGTACGAATTTTTATGTTGCCCTCGAGTCCTCATTGTGCGGTCTTGTGGGCCTATATGGAGAGATCTGAGTTATTTCTTACATTCGAGAGCATTGGAGCGACTTCCTAATTAGCCCTCTATTTTGTTAATCAATTTAGTAGGGCCTATGAACAGCCCAAAGAAAAGCAACATAAATGAGAAATAAAACACGAAAGATGACACCGAATTTTCGGGTGTAAATAAGCACGTCTTTTGAATCCGTTCTGACGCAAATTAAGTTTATCAAAGCTATTCAAAGTCAATGGAACCAGTATTTAAAACAATAGTATCTGACGGAAGAAAGAAGTTTTTCAGTCGGGTTTTTAATTCCTCAGATATTGCTGTAAACGGAATCATGAGCTTACGCCCTCTGGTTGCAGACTTGTGCGTTCAGAAACATTTTAAATTATATGAAAAACATTTTGCAGCGGAAACGCTCTCCAACACCGAAAGAATTTTTCAAATCGGACTCTTAGAAACAGAGATATCGACAAAAATAAGATGTGACTTTACGTCCCCTGGTGGGAAAACCATGCATTATTTTAGGAAGAAAGTATTCTCAAAAGGTTTTTCCATACGAGCGGTATCGGTCCAAGAAAAAAAAATTATTCGTGTTTTCAGGAGCCCAGATTTTGCTACAAATACATCAGAAGCAGAAATTAACACTTATGCCCCCTGGTGGGCAAACCATTCTTTACCAAACATTAGAAATTATCTGAAAAATATTTTCCATCAGGTCTTGTTTGCGATACGGGAAGAATTTTTTCAAATCGGAGTTTTAGAAGAAGAAATAACGCAGAAAACGCAATTTACCTTTGTGCCCCCTAGTGGAAATTCTATGATTTACTTGAAAATTTTGAATTTATAGGAAAAACATTTCGCATCGAAAATACTATCCAACAAAGAAGGAATTTTTCAAATCGGACTCCTAGAATAGAGATATTGACAAAAATAAAATATACATCTACGCCCCCTGGCGTAGAAATCATGCATTATTTCAAGAAGAAAATGTTCCTAAAAGGTTTGTCGACATGAGTAGTATCGGTCAACAAACGACTTGTTTTTCAATCGAGATTTTAGAAGCTCATATTTTGCTGCAAATACATCAGAAGCGGAAATTAAGACTTACGCCGCCTGGTGGCCAAACCATTTTTTACAAAAAATTAGAAATTATGTGCAAACGATTTCCCATCAGGAGCTGTATCCGGTGGAGAAAGAATTTTTCAAATCGGAGATTTAGAAGCAGAGATATAGGGGGAAAGCAATTTACATTTACGCCCCCTAACGGAAAGTCAATGAATTACTTGAAAATTTTGAAATTCTATGAAAAACATGTCACATGAAAACACGATCCAACAAAGAAGGGATTTTTCAAATCGGACTCCTAGAAGTAGAGATATTGACAAAAATAAGATATGCATCTACGCCCCCTAGCGGAAAAACTGTGGAATATTTTAAGAAGAAAATATTCCGAAACTGTTTATCGATGTGGGTGGCATCAGTCCACGAAAGAATTTTTTCAATTGACATTTTAGAAGCTCAGATTTTATGGCAAATACATCAGGAGCAAAAATTAACCCTTACACCCCCTAGTGGCCAAAGTATTCTTTATCAAAAATTTGAAATTATATGCGAAAGATTTTCCATCAGGAGGTGTATCCGCTGAAGAAAATATTTTTCAAATCGGAGTTTTACAAGAGTTATCGGGAAATATGTAATTTACTTTCAGCGGAACATATTATACGTAATTTGAAAAAAGTAACTATATCTAAAATACTCTTCGACATAAATGGAATCGAAAGATAAAAGAATTTTTTCAATCGGATGTTTAGAAGCAAATATGTGGAATAAAACGTATTTTTGAATTCGACATCATCTGCATGTACGCCCTCCAGCGGCAAAATTGTACATTGTAAAAGAAAAACGAAATGAAGGATCATCATTCGCATATTTCAAGCTTCTCAATGCAAAAAGAATTTTTCAAATCGGACTAATAGTTGCAGAGATATCGTATGTACAGACGGACGGACGGACGGACAAACTGGTAACATAAACACGATCTTCTTTTACAAAAGACGTGCTAAAAAAAGAAACTCTAAACTGCAAAATAACATGTGAGCCTGCCGAACTGTGATTCCCAGCTGCCTCTACAATTAGCAACATGGCGGATAAATTTTAGAGTGTTCTTCAGGTTTTAGGTTGGGAGGAGGGGTTGTCCACTGTGACAATATCTTATATTTGTCCATGTCTCTGCTTGTGAGAGTCCGATTTGAAAAATGCTTTCTTTTTTGAAGAGCGTTTCAGCTGCGAAATGTTTCTGATATAATTTCAAATTTTTCTTAAGTCTGCCACCAGAGGGCGTAAGTTCACAATTCCGTTTACAGCAGTATATGCGGGGTTAAAATCCTGATTGAAAAACTTTTTTTTACTCGGCCAGATAGCAGTGTTTTCCATTCCGGTTCTATTGACTTTGAATAGCTTTGATAAATTCAATTCGCGTCATAATGGATTCAAAAGATGTGCTCATTACACCCGAAAATTCGGTGTCATCTTTCTTGTTTTTTTCTTTGACCCACGTAATGAACCCCTGGAAAATTTCCAGGTTGCACTTGTCCGCGCGGTGAAAATTGCATTACTCAGCCGGTTTTTTTTTTGGTTTTTTTTTCTTTCAGGTATCGCCTATTAATTTTTATTGTAAAGAAACTTGTAATAATATTACCTTTGGGACATCGGTCGGGCATTGTAAAATCTGGGGACCGAATGGGCGTGAAAACACATTTGCGCTGGTGTAGGTGCTCGAGCCCGCATACTTCTACACCGGAGACCAATGTTTTCCCAATTAAGCTACGCCGGCAAGAGCTTATCACTGCTACTTGCCGTCTTGATATGTGGTTCACCTCTGTAGAACGTCACATATACCCCTCCTCCTTAAGAAAGGCGGGGGCACGAAATCGTAGGTTTTGGGTCCGCCGCAAACCATGCTTGAAGTACCTCTCTGTAGAAGAAGGAATTCTCACTAAATCCAGACGATGTGTGGAAGAAGCATCACACATTTTTCGAAGCGAAGAAGAATGTCTCATTAATTCCAAACGATGTGTGGAAGAAGCATCACACATTTCTCGAAGCGAAGAAGGAATTCTCATTAATTCCAATCGATGTGTGGAAGAAGCATCACACATTTTTCGAAGCGAAGAAGGATTTCTCATTAATTCCAGACGATGTGTGGAAGAAGCATCACACATTTTTCGAAGCGAAGAAGGAATTCTCATTAATTTCAGACGATGTGTAAAAGAAACATCAGACATTTCTCGAAGCGAAGGAGGAATTCTCATTAATTCCAGACGATGTGTGGAAGAAGCATCACACATTTTTCGAAGCGAAGAAGGATTTCTCATTAATTTCAGACGATGTGTGGAAGAAGCATCACACATTTCTCGAAGCGAAAAAGGAATTTTCATTCATTCCAGACGTACACCATTGGTTTGAAACCTCAAACACGTATTAAAATTTTCTCTATTTTTTTCATGTTCCTCTTCATTTTTTTTTTTTTTTCATTTTTACTTAATTTCAGTGATAATTACTTTTTGCAGCCCATGAATTTTCTACATAAATATTTTGATTTAATAACCCTTCCCCGTAATTCTGAAAGTTGAATAAATTCCTTCATTAAAAAACGGTGGTGTCATGACCCAGTTTTAACCCGACTTATTCGTAATTTGTAAGACAGATGTCGCACCTGTAAGGTGAAATATTTTTTTAAGGACTGTAAAACACATTTTTCTGTTGCGCGTTATGTAGAAGTATAGGATTTATGTACACAAAGCATGATAACATTATGAAATCCTCATATTTCTTTTTTAAAGGCTCTAGATTTTCGCTTAGTCTTGTAAATGGTACTATTTCAGAAGTGTAGTTTCAGAAAATATGGGGGGTGGGGGTAAGAGTTGGCGGCTCCAGAAGTTCAGAACTGGGTGGAATATTAGGGGGCCAAGTGTCGCACGGAAGGTGCACAAAATTTGAAGTGCTCGGCAGAAATTTTGCCAAAATATTCCGTACATGTCGATTAACCCGACGCTGATAAAGTTATTCCCAATGTAAAAAAATAAGTTTTTTGGTACATACTGTACATATAGTATTTATTCAGTGTATTTAGTACTGGGAACCGTGGATATGAATCTCCATGGCCTTGCACAAGTTACTATTTCTTCGCAATTTTAGCTAACTTACGTCATTTTTTAATATATTTTAATATGTGCTGTCGAAAGCGATTTATGATTTTTTACTTTGTAATCTGACAAGGAATAACTCATCTTTTTAAACTATAATTGCGAAAATGGTTGTTATCTTTCTATTACTCTCTTAGACACGCGATCCGGAAATTCCCTTTATTTCACTGAACAGTACAACACTAAATTTAACAAAAAATTCACTTCATGAAACAAAATTTCCGTGAATTCGAAATATTCACACACTTTCCCTCGCCATGTGTTCCAACTGCTAAAGTATTTGCGGGGGCTCAAAGAAAAGTTGAGTGAGCTCCACCCGTAGCGTCGCGCCTGGGGGAAAAGCTGTAGTATGGTTATATAATAAAGTTTTGTTTGTTTTTTTAGTCGAAGGACTCATCTATGGCAAAGTTACTCTCGCGGCAGGCTATTCATCGAGCCCATGAAAATTTGTCTTCGTACGATCTCTCTTGGCGGAAATTTAATGGGGGTGATTAAACATCTTTTCAAATATGTAAAATTCTGTGGAAATTAAAGTAATGAATGGTATTTTGTTTGTGATAAAAACTTACCTGGAAGCACGACAATGTCAACGTATTCAGCGGTGAGTACGTATTAGCTCTGCGGGAAAGGTGATTAGCGTCTGTTTTTCATGTTAGGCTTAGGAAGTCCTCATATACTATATAAACATCATTATCATCCATTATCAACCCACTGCTGGATGAAGGTCTCCCCAAGTTCCTTCCACAACGGTCTATCTTGCGCCAGTCTCCTCCATGTCACTCTAGCATATTTTCGAATTTCATCCACTCATGTTCCATGTGGTCTTCTGGATCTTTCCTATCCCTTGCAATCTAGAATTTCGGTAGTCCATCGGTGATTCGATCTTCTGGCAAGGAACATATCCAGCCCATTGCCTCATATATATATATATCATCATCATCATCATTGTCAACCATTATCAATCCACTGCTGGACGAAGGTCTCCCCAAGCTTCCTCCACAACGGTCTGTCTTGTGCCAGTCTCCTCCATGTCACCCCTGCATACTTTCGAATTTCATCCACCCATCTCCCATGTGGTCTTCTTCTGGGTCTTTTCCTGTCCCTTGGAATCCAATCTAAAATTTCGGCTGTCCATCGATGATCTGTCCTTCTGGCAGTATGTCCAGCCCATTGCCATTTCAGGGATTTAACTCTGATCATGATGTCTTCCACTCTTGTCATTTTTCGGATCCACGAGTTCCTCTTCTTATCTCTCCTGGTTACACCAAGTATGCACCTCTCCATGCTTCTTTGAGTTGTCTGCAGCCTTTGTATGTCTCTTTTAGTTAAGGTCCACGTCTCTGCACCATACGTAAGCACTGGAAGGATGCATTGATTAAACACTTTTCTTTTAAGACATAATGGCATATTGCTCTTGAAAATTATGCTGTTTCTTCCAAAAGCTCTCCAGGCAAGTTTTGTACGCCGATTAATTTCTTCATCAATGTGACCCTCACTTGATATCTGCTGTCCAAGATAAACGTACGTGTCTGTTATCTCCAGCTTTTCTCCATCAATCGATAAATCTTCATTTCTTGTAAAAGCATTGAACATCACTTTTGTCTTCTGAAAGTTCATTTTTAATCCCACTTCTTTACTCTTGTCAGCAAGTTCCTGGATCATACTCTGCAGCTCTGATGGGGTAGTTGCAAAAATGACTACGTCATCAGCAAAACGAAGGTGGGTTAGATAATCTCCATTAATCTTTATCCCCTTGTTTTCCCAGCTCAGCGACTGAAAAACACCCTCCAATGTGGCATTAAAGAGCTTCGGAGATATGGTGTCACCTTGTCTCACTCCCTTTCCAATTTTTACTTGTGTTGTATTTTCAAACAGCCTAATCTTTGCACTTGCATTTTCATAGATGTTATTAATAATATTAATGTATGCATCTTCAATACCGCAGGTTTTCAGAGCCATTGTAACTGCTGATGGTTTCACCGAATCAAAGGCTTTTTCATAATCGATAAAAGCCATGCACAATGGAAGTTCATATTCCCTCGCTCTTTCAATTAGTTCTCTCAGCACGTGGATATGATCTATTGTGCTGTAGCCACTCCTGAATCCAGCTTGTTCTCTTGGTTGAGCCATGTCCAGTGTTACCTTCAAGCGGTGTGAAAGAACTTTAGTGAAGATTTTATAAACTACTGATAGGAGGCTGATAGGTCGGTAGTTTCCGAGATCCTCAATGTCACCTTTCTTATGTAGCAGGATCATTGTAGCGCTGTTCCAATCCTCAGGAATCTTTCCTTCATTAAGGCATCGAGTGAAAATTTGGGCGAGTACTGTTTCGATTTCTCCACTTGCTTCTTGTATGATGTCTACAGTAATTCCATCTTCTCCTGGAGCTTTTCCTCGCTTCATGTTCTTGATTGCATGTGCAACTTCTGCTGGAAGGACTGGGGGAACTCTGGTACTGGTATCTTTCATGATGTCTGGAGTGCATATATCATCGCTTTCATATAATTTGGAGTAGAAATCTTTCACTCTTGTCAAAATTTCTGCCTCTATTTCTTGTTACAGAACCATCTTCTTTTCTCAGTGCCATAATCTGTTTTCTTCCCTTACTGAGATGTCCCTTTGCTATCTTTAGGCTTTGGTTGTTTTCAATTGCTTTCCTCACTAGTTCACAGTTGAATTTTCTTACGTCTTCAGTGATACTTTTTCTTACTGTCTTGCATAGCTCTATATATTCCACTTTGGAAGTCACATCTTCTTTAGTTGTCCTCATCTCTCTTCTTTTTTGCATCAACATTTTGGTTTTTCCTGATAATTTGTTCATATGCAACTTGTTCTTAGACCCAGCTAATTTTGTTGCTGTTTCCATAAGAGCTTTGGTTACTTTTCTGTTAACTTCAGAGATGTCCACTTCTTCCGATGTTAGGCCTTCTAAAGCAGAAAACCTGTTCTTCAGTTCTAACTTGAAGGTATTATGGTGTTTTTTAAGGTTGGTTATGTCAATAGATTTTGTTTGTCTTATGAGCTTGCCACGTTCAAGTTTAGTGTTGAGGTGCATCTTACATCTCACCAATCTATGGTCACTACCTGTGTTGAACTTGTTTAGCACACTGCAGTCTTCTATGACGAATTTTTTGTTACACATAATAAAATCAATTTCACTTGTCGTCCCATTTGGATGTCTCCATGTCCATTTCCTGTGTGGCTTTTTCTTGAAGAAGGAGTTCAAGATGAAAAACCCTTCTGCCTCTGCAAACTCAACGAGAGTATTTCCACGCTGGTTTCTGTTGCCGTGACCGAATTTACCTACTGAAGTTTCATTCTGTTGCTGTTGCCCTATTTTTGCATTGAAATCTCCCATAATTATTTTCAAGTGCTGCTTACCTTTATTATTTAGATGACAAATTTCCTCATAAAATTCTTCAATTTCTTCTTCAGGATGACTTGTGGTGGGTGCATAAGTTTGAATAATCTGAGCCTGGTATCTGTTCGAGAGTTGGATAACAAGTCGTGCAGCTCTGTCAGAGGAACTTTCAACTTCTACAACTTTATCCTTCAGTTTCTTGTTTATTATAAATCCAACACCACTAGTTCTGCCAGTATCTGTCCCACGATAGTAGAAGAGATGTCCACTTTTCAGTTCGATGAGATCTTCTCCTTTTCTCCTTACCTCACTTAGCCCCACGATGTCCCACCTGATCTTTTGTAGTTCCTCTTCCAATTCAAGAAGCCTTGAATCAGAAGATAGGGAGCGTCCATTGTAAGTAGCCAAGGTCAGCATCAGATGGCAGCCTAGTCCGGTCCTCCGGGGATTCTTAGCACCCTCTGCCTTCATGTCGCACTGGCCGCTGCCTTGGCCAGGTACATTCCAGCTGCCGGAGACTGAGGGCCAAGATTTAAGTTGTGGAATCATTTTGGGGGGTTTGGCCATAACTCACCACGCTGGCCAAGCGGGTTGGTGAGTGTGGGATAGAATTTCCTCTAATCCCGATGGTATAGTTATACCGCTATTGGCGGTCGTCAGAGCCCCTTTAGTGGGAACAGGATGCACCACGAGAAGGCGGGGTTGACATTTGTCAAGGAGAGGCTGTGATGTTACGCATCACCTGACCTTACATCCCTATATATATATATATATATATATATATATATATATATACACACACACTATATTGACAAAAGTCACCTGACAATTAGAAGAGAAACACAACATAGCATTTATTGACATACATTAGTACGGTTTCGGTCCACTTTTGGCTTTAATGCATGCACTGGCCCTTCGAGACATGCTTTCGACAAGGTTTTCGCCAGCGATTGGTATGCGCTTCCATTCAGTACATAATGCTGCCGCTAACTGTTGCTTGTAGTAGGTCTTGGTTCCAAACTTCTTATGCGGCGCTCCAATTCATCCCGTAAGGGCTCTGTGGGATTCAGATCAGGGCTCTTTGCTGGCCAGTACACACACGATACAGAATTATAGACAAACCACGCCATAACAGCCCTTGCTTTATGGCTCAGTGCATTATCCTGCTGGCACAAACAAGGCTCGGTTCCATAGTATTGCCACAGAGTTGGTAGGGCATAATTGTCCAGAATATCGAGGTAGACTTGCTGGTTATCAGGTTTTTCCACGATGACCAATGGGCCGGGACCATACCACGAAAACCACTCCCACACGAGTACACTGCCAGCTCCAAACTTGATCGTAGGAACAGTAAGTACACTGTGGTAAATAGCGTTCCCCCGGCTGCCGCCATACCCACACATGGCCATCAGACTGATGGATCGTGTATCTGGATTCATCAGTCTATAGGGCCCGTTTCCATTGATCTATGGTCCACGATAAATGTTCTTTACACCATGCTAAACGACGAGTAGCATTCCGAGTGGAGATAAAAGGCTTATGAGCAGCCCAACGACCACGGTAACCCATGGAATGATGTTCTCTGCGAATGGTACGTGTGCATACCGAGGTTCCAGCATTTTTACTCACCTCTACACTGAGGTCTTGTGCAGTACTCCATCGATTAGCTGTAACGACTCTCCTCAGGCTTCGACTTCCTCTATCACTGATTTTCTTTGGTCTGCCGGTACGTTTTGCTGCTTCGGCCACGCCATGTGTCTTCCACTTATTCAGTACATCCAAAACATTTGGCTTGGGTATGTTTAAACGCCTCTTGGTTTCTCTTGTGGACAACCCACTAATATAATACCTAACAATCTTTTCTTTCTCAAAGTCAGTTCTCTTCTGCCGCGACATTTTCACTCAACCTCACAGTACGGTATGATCGCGGTCAGCTGCAGGCTTGTTTTTATACCATTTGCAGCTGTACCGCGCATCTTAACAACGCAGCGGATCAGTTCATTTGCTTCTGAAGGGGTGTCCGGTGACTTTTGTCAATATAGCGTATAATCGGTTTATGGCGCCTGATGTCGCCTTCCAATCTCCAAGAGTTTTTTTCCATCTTTATCTAAGCACCATTCTTCCATCAGGCCATTTTGAATAAGTGCTCTCTTTATTCCATCAGACCATGTTCTTCTAGGTCGGCCTCTATTTTTTCGCTTGTTTGATTTAAATTCCATGACAATTTGGGCAGTTTTTCATTGGTCATTCTTTTTACATGACCAAACCAACGCAACTGTCTCTTCTGTATGTCTTCTAAAACTGTTTCTTTCACTTCCATGATTTCTTTAATCCTATCATTCGTTATTTTCTGTCTTCTTTGCATTCTACATGATCTTCTTAAAGCATCCATTTCTGCAGCTGTTATTTTCTTTCTACCTGCTTCTGTTAATCTCCAGGCCTCTGCCTCATATAGTAAGATGCTCTTAACAGTACTACTATAAATACCCCCTGGTTATTTCTTAACTCGACCAGATACCATTCGGGCGTTTAACAGCTTTTCTTTCCTGTGCAATTCTATTTCTTAATTCTATTGCATCTCTACCTTCTTGTGTAATTTTAACACCTAGGTAATTATAATGATGGCGATTAAAAAGTTCCTAAAAACTTTTATACATGGGATATATGTTGCATTTACCAAGGTCAGTACCCTATTAGGAAGCGCAAGTACAAAAATGCAATTGTACGGTATCAATGTTTTCAGGGAATTGTCGCATAAAATATTTTTTTCCCTCGAATACATGTACAAAGCATATCGTAAGCATTATCAAGATTAGCTATTTCTAGTTTTTTCTGGCACACACCTTTCCTTCTAGGTAGCGCATATCAAAATAAATGTTTCTGAAATACCGATTGTAAAAGTTGCTCTTGAATAAGAGTTAGTCTGTTTAAAAGTTTTGCCATATTTTCAAAATTTTAAACAGTATTCTAGGGCAAGCCTGAGGAAACATCTATTTTGCTGTGCCACGATATATCAGAAGATGGATTTGAAAACTCCCATATTTTCATGGGATAAACGTTAATCTAACCAGAAATATCCATGCACTTTTACCCTTTCCTGATGTAGTTTTTCCCGCTAGATGGTGTGCTTGTCAGTTCTTATCAATATCGTTAACCAACTTAAGGTAGTTCCACCTAAAATCTCTCTCTGCCTTATGTTTTCAATGGCAAAACTTCTTTACATATTTTCTTCGCAATTAATGTATTCCCAAGGATAAAAATTTACATATCGATAAAACTAACTTTAAGTTACAGCATGGGGTACTTAATACTTGCTAAAACATGAGCATTATTATATTAAAAAAAATCAATCATTTTTCTTTGAGTAATGTTCAGATCTCTTAACAGACGGCGCGACCTGTACATTGATGACGTCAGTTGAAAAACAAATGTTGGATTGCTTAATTATGGTTATGTTTTAGCAAGTATTAAGTATCCCATGCTATAACTTAAAGTTCGCCTTATCGATGTGCAAATTTTCATCCTTGGGAATACATTAATTTGCAAATAAAATATGTAAAGAAGTTTTACCTTTGGAAACATAAGGCAGAGATTTTAGGTGGAACTAACTTAATTTAATCACTCGATACTAAAAATAATTTGTTCTTCTGAATATCTTTTCTGTTTCATTTTTTTACCTCTCTGAGCTTAAAAATTTATTTTCGACATCAGTAAATCATCCGAGGAAGTAAAAATGAGCTGAAAGTGCTCCAACTTTTACGTCGTGGAAGTTTTTCTGTTATTTCACTTAATTTTCAAAATGTTAATTATGTTAATGATTTTTTTTTAATTTTAAAAGCATCATCTCGTTCATTTGTCAGTTTTGTCGTTCAGAAATGTTTAATTGTTAAATTTCATAATGCTTAACTGTTTGAATTTTTGTATCTTTAGTTTTTGTTATTGTGTCATCTTAATATTCGCCATCCCCGATTTTATGAAAATATTTCGTTTTCATTTGTCGAAGTATTTGTTTGTTTCCTGATAAGACAAACATTGTTATTTAAATTATTTTTAAAATGTACTTAGAGCGCAAAATTTGTGATTTAGAAATTTAATTCAAATGACGAACTCTGACGCTCTTAAGAGCCATCTTGAAGTGTAAATTCCTAAATGCTCTAAGAAAGGATATTCCGATTGTTTTACGAAACAAAATTCAAATAGTTATGATCTTTGAAAAACGTTAGACTGCAGTTGTGGTTCCTATGAGTTCAGTTTACTTTATTTTCTAAAAACGTGTTTAGTTATTATATAAAACAAACATTTGCCAATGAAAAGAAAATTTATATTTCTAGTATTGCTCGCATTATGATTTAGCTTCGTTTCTATCAAAGAAGTACTGCGGAATATTTTCCATTGTTTGATATGAGCGGTATAATTCGCACGGTTTTATTTACCAGACATTCCATTTGAGGATAGAGGAAAAAAACGGAAATAATGGTTTCTAATGAAACAAAGAAGCTGTTCAACTGAAATGCAGACGATCTAAACAGAGCATCTGGCAGTGACAGAGAAACATGCTCATTCTCCTCTGCTTATTGCGCATGAACTACACCAGTTGATGCATTACGTATAGCTATTTTTTTCTATTGAGGTGCAGAAAGCTGAACCTACGGGAATCGTAAAAACGTTGCACATGACCACCTACAAAGACAAATTATCCTAATTATCCAACAAAGACAAATTATCCCCGCTGAGCTTAATTCGCTGATTTACTGCCGTTTAACAACTCGTAATTCGCGGATTATATGCTAGAAATACTTTAGATAATCTGTAATAAAGAAATCCATATTATTTATCAAATTACATTGTTCTTGTAATTTGGCAAATTTACAGTGTGAGTACATTTTTTGAAAATTTCGCCGGCTTTATACTCATTATATATTTTTCATGAAGATGTTTGTTTTTCCAGTTGTATATAAAGAAATTTGAAAATGCATTTCGATTACTCTTATTAGTACCATAGATTTGTATAATGTCTGTAGTTTTATTAGAAACGATATCATATCATCAAGACCTATTTAAGTAACCAAATGTTGTAACTTTTTTCTGAAAGAAAAAGTCCCATGTTTTGCTGTATAACATACGTGTGGTAATGAGATGCCCTACGGAATCGCCGTTGTCCAAACCATAGAGTCAGATTTCTGCTGTTAAACTTGAATGTAGTGCATCAGCATAAACACAAACAATAACGAAAATACAGCAGGATATACACCGATGAGCCATTACATTATGACCACCTACCTAATAAGCTGTAGGACCCCCTTTAGCCCGCAAAACAGCGGCCACTCGGCCAGGCATCGATTCGATGAGATGGCGATAGGTATCCTGGGGTATCTGGTACCATAATGTCAACAGCAGGTCCTCCAGTTCCCGTACATTTCGGGTGGTGGTGATTTAGCGCGAACCCGCTTTTCCAAGTCGAACCACAAATGTTCGATTGGATTCATGTCAGGTGAATTTTAAGGCCAGGGCATTAACAGGAAGTAACCAGCATGTTCCTCAAACCATTCCTTGACGATTCTGATAGTGTGGTATTGCGCATTATCTTGTTGGTAATGGCCATCACCAGCGGGGAATGCATTTACCATGAATGGGTTAACTTGGTCCGCAACGATGTTCAGATGCCTAACAGCTGTCAGGGATTGTACTATTGGGATAATGGGGCCTTAAGTGTCCCAAAAAACATCGCCCAAAGTATAACACCGCCGCCGGCGGCCTTTTCCCGCTCAACAGTGCATCCTGGTGCCATAGCCTCTGTTAGTAATCGGTGTATCTGCGCTCGGCCGTCTACGTGATGCACCAGGAATCTTGATTCGTCAGACTAGGCCACTTTCTTCCAATCATCCACGGTCCAATTTCGATTATCTTGGGCCCATTTCATGCGTTGTTGGCGATGACGTGCAGTGAGGATGGAGACCTGTCTGGGTATTCGCCTGCACAGGCCCATGAGCAGAAGTCTGCGATGAACTGTGTGAGGTGACACATTGCCCTGATCACCATTGTTGTAGCTGCGGGTGATTTGTCGCACTGTGGCCCTGCGGCCGCTGTGAAAAATGCGCGACAGTCTCCGCTCTCCTCTTGCATCAATGAGCTGCGGACGACACTCGATTGGACGGCGGTTCGTTGTTTGGCCATCTGTGCACCACTTTTGATACGCACTCACTACAGCGGCACGTGAAGAACCCACAAGTCACGCCGTTTGCGAGATCGTAGTTCCGTGGCGCCGTGCCATCACAATTTGTCCTTTATCAAACTCCTCAAAAATCGGTAGCTTTTCCCACTCAAACTCCGAACACTCTACTTACCAAAAGTCGGTCCTCAGGTTTGCTTTCGGTTAGTAGACTACTCTGTGAACTTCACCTACGCCACCGTTCGGTCTCCAGGCGCGTTCATTTCTCTAAGCTGTGGGTGGTCATAATGTAATGTCTCATCGGTGTGTATCTTCGCTCTATAAAATGCACAAGTTTAGGAAATCGAGAACAAACTGTATGAGGTAAAATTCCTAACTTGATGGAAACATATGCAATTCCCCACGAACATCGTACAAACTTAGTACGTGCTAAACCTGCAGAAATACCTCAAAGCGAAGGCAAGTATTTCCTATATTATTCCCAAAAGTAAGTTGATGCATTTCGAACACATAAGAAAATAATTCCATAATGCACTTTGTGACATTGAAACTGTAGCGCATCAAAAAAACTAGCCCGATTTTTATGCAAATCGGTAGATGAGTGCAATGCAACGGGTTATAGAGATGATTCCATTTCAGACGGGTCATGCAGGGAACGTCAGCCATATGAAGCAAAACTTGTTGCTGCCAATATTAAATTCCCGACGAGTTCCGTTTGGAGGATTAAAGACTTCCGTGAGCATCTAAGTCTATAGAGGAGTCTTCCGTCTCTAGTTTAGGGCAAATGGTTCCAGATGGCGATCAGAATAAGCGCCGTAGAATAAACACACCATGACTGCTTCTTCTGGTTCTCAAACCCATGCACAACTCGAATTAATAGCCAGAAGCTTGCGCCTACTCCAAGAGTTTGCGGCCAGTACAAAACTGAGCGATCTCACTAAGCGAAGCATGTAAGAAGAGTATTACGTACGGAATTTCCATGCAATGTTCACATCCCTTTACGGCGTTTTAGAGAGTTCGGACCATCGAACCTTTAGAAGCAGAGTAGTCAACGCAGTGTGTAATGGAACATGTCTGTCACGGTAGCACGACAAGCATTCGATATTGGCAGCAGTGGTTGCGAAAATCAACGCATAGTTGTCCTCAAAAATTTGGTTCAAACTGTAGGACAACTTCGCTAGTGCGGAAACTTACTATAATTTGCGACACGAACAATGGTTAACAGATTGGTTACGACAGCCTTGCGCCATGTCATAACAGAACAAACCCTTTTCTGACGACTTATAGAAGTATGGTCGTATGCGCAAGGTCACAGGGTCACTCCTCTCACTGACCGACAGGAATAATTAATAGCACCTGCATCGTCGAGAATCGTGGGATGCGAGATGGCGTCCTGTCTTCTTTAACGAAGAGTTCCGGTTTTTGTAGGAGCAGATATTCGTGGCATACACGTGGGGAAACACGTCAATCTGCACTTCTATCTAGCTTCCACAGTTAAAAGATACACTGCCCGAGAAACACACGTTATGGTATCTAGCGCGGTAAGTTATAACACTCGCTCCAGTTCGACTTGTATTACGGGTACTTTGACTGCTAGCTGCTACGTCGTTAAAGATTTGAACCCATATGGCAATCCTACGACCCGGGGTGCCTAGCACCTTGTTTCAGCAAGATAACATCAGGCCACATACCACTAACATTATCTAAAAATCTCAACATCTTGTTGATATTATTTTACGGCTATCTAGGCCTCCAGGTTAATCGCTAATCGAGCATGTTTGGTGCCTGACGTTATCTCCAAGCTCATCCATGCAGCAGATTCAGGATGGTATACCGTAAGCCTTTTTCGTGTGCGATATTGGCGTTACGCTGTATTAAACCAGGACTAAGAAATGCTGAACTAAATAAGAATACGATACAATAGTTTACGGCCACACGAAACATAAACAGAAGTCAACTTACGATAACCTTTTATTGGTCCAGCAATATTTCAGTAGATCCAATACAGAGGCACATATGATCTAGTTTTTACATAGAGCGAACATCTCCACACCCACACATACTCTGAGCAACTTGCTGTCTCATCCTTTTTATCTATCGTTTTTATCACATTCATAAGTCACTTTCTCTCTGATCTCAAATGTGTTGCCAACCTCATTCTTGTGAGAGAGAAGATATCACGTTATGTTTGGAAAGTGTGAAGGAGAACAAACTCAAATTTACATACGAAAAGGAACTAAAAATTAAAGTTATTTTAGAATATACGTCACGATGGAACCTCCCAGAAAGGCCAGCGGCAATAAGCGTACTGGCCCGATCTTCAAGATGCTCTTCGATGTCTGTGAGACCACATTCCGCGCCATGCATTTTGAACAATGGGAAATTTACAAGGCAACGTCTGTGCATGAAATAAATTTGTGCCTTTTACCGTGTTGCTGTAACTTACACATTTGCCTACCAGTCTTGTCTGTGATTTCCGTTGATTTCAATCACTTTTTCTTAGTGGTGCAGTTTTAGTGTTGCAAAGTGTAACTCATAAAAGCTCTACACTCGATGGGCGTTCGTTAAGTTCTATGCCTAATGTACCTATGCCGTAAACGAAAAAATTATGCAAGTAATTTTTGACGTTGGAACTTCAGTGCTCTTCACATATCTTTGTTTCAGCTTTGTTACTTCTGGATAATAAGTTCTTTTCATGTCCTTCAAGCCCTCTGTCTCCTCCTGCACCTCTTCATCATCCATCATCTCTGAAAGTCTTCTACGTGAGTACTTCAAATTTCGAAAGTACCAAATAGCAGCGTCAACTGTGTAAAAAGTTATTTCCTTTAGGAAGGATAAAATTTCGCGAGACTTATTTGCCCGGTTTTTCTTCTTTTCTGGGGTAAACATTCTTTGTACACATACTGATCTTTTTTACGCTTTCCAACCGTAGGTTCAAGAAGCGTATATGCTCCAGTTTTGTCTGTCTGTCTGTCGACACGATAACTAGCGTAAAAATGGTTGGATTTCGATGAAACTTTAGTATGTGGTAGCGGACTACTGGGGATGAACCCTATTGAAAATGGGCGAAATGGGTCAAAGGTCAGGACATAGGAGTGGGATCCATTCCTTCGCCCTTATGCGTCATAACTTATGTAAAAATGCTTTGATTGCGACAATACTTTATCATGTTGTTCCGGAGGTATACTGAACCGGTTCTGTTAAATATCATCGAAATGGGGTTAAAGGTCAGGGCACAGGAGCGAGATTTATTCCACAGCCATTATCCTCATAACTTGACTAAGAATGCTTCGATTGCGACAAAACTTTATCATGTTCCGGAGGTTATACTGAACCAATTCTGTTGAATATCATCGAAATGGGGTCAAAGGTGAGGGCAGAGGAGCGAGATTTATTCCACATCCATTATCCTCATAACTTGAGTAATGGTTTCTGGTATGTTGGAAAGCGTATCATAATCAATGCATTGCATGATTTTACTAACTTGTTTGTTCAAATCTGTATTTTTGGTTTTGAGATAATGTCGATACGTTATCTCTTTAGTAATGTGTACAACTGTCACACAGAGAGTTTCCATAACAAATGACTTGACCTTGCAGCACATTTGTTCTGTCATCTTTTCGTTTGAACCATCTGAACAAGGATCATTATGCAATGACCATCTGCTTTGTTTAAACAATGCTGAAAAAGATATGCTTTACTTTCACTGATTGCGTTGGATGGTTCACAATCCTCGCAGACTCGAATCATACAATCGTGCATATTGGCTGAAACAGTTCCTTCTTTGATTAAAAATTCAGTCGCTGCCGAAGATGCTTCACGTTTACAATTTCCCCCTTGGCACTAGTGACTGTCGTAACAAATCAACTTGCTGAGCTCCAGCAACTGATATATTCAATGGCTGCCTCCCTGTGAAAGAAGTATGTGATACTAATGAGCACAATGAAGAACCACAAATTATTGCGTCATTCTGGGGCTTAGAACTCACTGAACGACCACTCAATTTAGTCTGGTTTTCATTTTGGTACCTTTCATTATCAAGAAAAGGTAAGTCATAGTTTATTATATTCAATGATATCTTAAGATATGTTTTGGTTTTTCTTAGTAAATATACATTCACAAACATTAGAAACAGAGATGATATCAAAATCTCGAATGTCATGAGCACCACTTTTGACAACGGACTATCAAGTGCAGAATACTTCGCAACATACCTAAATTTAGCACGTAGAACCTTTTTAGGGACCTTCGAAGAAACGATGGTATTGTATTCGCCGACCGATAATATCATGCACGCATTTTTCAGTTACGCCATACAGTACTAGCATTTGGAAGGTTAATTCTGTACAAATAAACAAATCTTAAAAATGCGTATCTTATTCCCATAAAAAAACTCCCGTTCTTTAGAAACTTTAATTTTAAATCCCGCTGTTAGGGGCAGGGTTGTTAAGCCAAATACACAGTCGAGTCCCATTATTGTAACCACCTCTTACTTTTGACGTCAACAGCGCGTAGCTAATGAAAGACGGCAGGTGTTGTGAGGTGGCTTGGAGGGTATACATGTATAAGGTGTACTATAGGCATTCTGAAAACATATCACTCGCTTCTGTCATGGATAAAAGGAGCGATTTATCAGATTTGCAAAAAGGGATGATTATCGGCTTTCCGGCCAAGGGTGGCAGTATGTCTGAAACAGCGCAGTTTGTGAACTGTTCGCGTGCTGCTGTGTTAAAGTGTATCCTGATTGGAGAAATGGCACCATTGCGAATAAGCGACGTGAAAACTGCGGAGCACCACGTGCCATTGATGCGAGTTGTGAACGTCGGCCGCGAAGGTGCGTGAGGGCTGATCGACATGCTACAGTGGAGCAATTCACTGGCCGAATGAACCAGGGGCTACCAGAAGTGTGTCTAAAACGATAGTTCAGCGCATCCTGCTGCGTATGGGGCTTCGATGCAAACGGATGGTCACTGCACCTATGCTAACGAAGGTACATCGGTAGAAAAGGCTAACATTTGCACGGCAGTATCGGAATTGGACCTCCTCTGATTGGCAAAGGATTTCCTTCTCCGATGAGTCACGTTTTCTGCTTCATCGAACGGATGGACTTTGGCAAGAGACGCCGCGTATAAGGCGAGAAATATCGGAGAACAAACACTCTTCAATCATTGCTGGAAGAACAGAAGCTGGTAGTGGCAGCGTTATGGTCTGGGAAATGTTTTCGTGGCATTCTCTGGGTACACTCAAACCTGTGGAAGACACTATGGACCGAATTCGCTATGAATCCGTCCTTGCAGACCACCTGCACCCATACATGCTAATTGTCTTCCCTGGGGCTGATGGGATCTTCCATCACCACAATGCGACGTGTCACACAGCTAGAAATGTCCGAAAGTGGTTGTCAGAGCACGACGAAGACTTCAAAGTACTTTCCTGGTCCCGTAATTCCTCAGACTTAAACCCAATTGAGCATCTGTGGGACCACCTCGATCGTGTTGTTCGCTCTACGGATTCTCCACCACGCACCCTCCAGCAGCTGTCAGATGCACTGCAATCAGCATGCTTCCACATACCTGTGAACACTTTCCAGCACCTTATTGAGTCACTCCCAGCCCGTCTAGCTGCTGTTCATGCTGCACACGGCGGTTACTCTGGATATTATCTGGTAGTCACAATAATATGACTCGACCGTGTATAATACTAATGCATAAGAAAAGACGACTTTCTGGGAAAACTGAGAGGAAAAGGAGACTTAAGCTAAAATTGTTCTGCCGTGTTACAAAGCCAGATTGAATCTTAACAACCCGACTGGCCAAAGTCTCAAGTTGCTGGCCATTCTCTTGAGCAAGGTCCGGGTTCGAGACCCGGATGAGGAATGGGCAGTGTTTTTGTCTTTTCGTTGCACTAGCTGTGTCACGTTCTTGGAACCAGTGTCCCTAAACCAGGGACGGACAACTGCTTATAGCCCTTCGAGTTGCTCGCAGTGGTCGTTAAATCCAGAAATAAAACAAAAGAATAAAAACAAAAATCTTAACAACGAAAACATTATTAACGCAAGAAAAGTATCATAAGCACACCGGACAAAAAATCATAGTCACCCCTGTCAGAACCTACCTAATAACTTGTGACGGCGCGGCGTCTCTTTCCTTGATAAACAGCATGAATCCGGTGTGGTAGAGACTTCACGAGGTTGTGGATCTATTGAACACCGATTTGCAACCACTCGTGCGGCAATTGGTGTTTATTCCGGTACTTCACCTTCTGTTCCAAATGATTCCACAGATTTTCAATAGGATTTAAAACTGCGAGCCAGTGTTGCTGATTGTTCGTAGTGCCACTCAGACACAGTTTTAGCCCTGTGCACACGGAAATTGTCGACTTGGAAGACAGGAGTGGCAATATTATGATGCTCTTGGAGATGTAGGGCAAAGGGCAACACTTCGTCATTCAGAATGCGGAGGTACGCAGGCTGGTTCAAATTCGTCGTCACTGCAATGAGAGGGCCCATTTCGTGGTACGAAAAACATCCCCAGAACATCACAGAGCTTGAAAAACATCCCCAGAACATCACTCCAGCTTGAATAACACCTTCGACACAATCAGGATTAAAGGCTTCATTAGGCCTGAGACGCACTCGTCGACTCCCATCATTGGAGTACAAACACAAACGAGACTCATCAGACCAAATTACTCGTTTCCAGTCCTCCACAGCAAAGTTTTGGTGCCTCTGAGCCCTTTGATAACGTGTGACTTTGTGACTTGCTGTTAAAAGATGCCTCTTCCCTGGTACTCTTCTCCAGATGTCCATCGCATGCAGTTCTCGTCACAATGCCTTTTCAGAAATTGGTTGGAGTGGACTTTCATTGACTGTTTGGAGCAATTGTTTCCTGGTTTCAAACCGATTTGCAGTTTCTAGGCGTGAAACATGATTGCGGTTCCTGTCGGTGAAAATCGTTTCCCGGCCACAGTTACGTCGCCAATTTTCAGTTGACTGCGAACTACACCACTGTTTGTAGACCCGCTGGACAGTACGCTTCGACACACCAGAACAAATTGGGCGATTTCATTCACTTTGTGTCTGTGGGCACGGCCAAACATGATGGCTCCTTTTTGCCACTCAGTAACGTCTGTCTTACGACCCACATTGCAGACGAAATTCAACACACACGTTGCTCTTCACACGAGACAGAAATGATCCTGTAGATCAGGTCAGTGCTATTTATCTCTTAACAATGCTATCTCGGCTCCCTCTGTGCAACCTGTAACTTTCTACTGTCATTTCTGTTAGGGGTGATTAATTTTTTTTGTCCGGTGTGCTTATATTGGTGTATTTCTAAAATATTCATAATATGTCTTTCATTCAAGTGAAAAAATTTTTTATCAGAGCAAACTATAAATGCTTCCACCGTTGTCATATACAGATGTGTACAGAACAGAAAAAATTTTAGTCTACCTTTTGGAAATTAAGATTTTCTGAAATAACTAAAATATCTACTTTTATGTTATGTCGCCTAAAAAATGTCTTGCCAAAAATAATGGAAAATATGTGGGAAATTTTTTCTTATGCACAACTCTGCCTAATGCAAAAAGAATATTTCCAATTCATTTCCTAATAAAAGAGATGTCATGAAAAACGTATTAAACGTTCGCTCCACCTAGCGGGAAAATTGCACATAATGAAAGCTTCAAACATGCTGAAAATCCTGCTCAAGCGTACACTTACTAGATGTAATGAGATTTTCCTTGAATACTCTTTCTGAAAACAGTCCTTTTCTGGTTAAAATGATTTTGTTGTCCTGAGCGTAGAATTTTCCCTCTAGACGAAAATTACGTATAATATTATAGTTCCTACAGGAGATAGTTAAACTCCTACAGAAGATAGTTTCCTGTACAACATAAACTGCATACCGAGAACATACTCTCTCTGCAACGAAAGTCGTGAAAGGCGATAATTCGTCCAGTCATAATGAAACCACCCAATCCCTTGAGTGACACCGTTGGTAGAAACCTACCGTTTTACTGTCTGTTGTTTGTCCAATGATCCAGCTTAGCTTAATAACCACATATTATTAATAAGCGATAAAGAAAAAAAAACAATGGCAAAAAAGAACGTTACGTCACACAGCAGGGGCTTCGCTAGACAAAGAACATATAGTGGTGCTGAACATGGCTTAATATTTTAACATGGGTGGCTGAACAGGACTTAATTTTTTAACATTTTGGGCAGAGCATGGTTTATATTTTAGCATGGGGACTGAACAGGGCTAAATTTTTTAGCATTGTGGGGGCCTGAACGGGGCTTAATTTTTTAGCATTGTAGGGGTGCTGAAAAGAGCTTAATTTTTTAACATTATGGCTCAATAGGGCTTAATTTTTAACATTGTGAGGGCTAAACAGGACTTAATTTTTTAACATTATGAGGGGCTTGATTTTTAACTTTTTCAAGATCTTGATTTTTAACTTTTTCAAGATTTAGAACTTTTTCAAGATCCTGTTAGCCTGCTGTAAACATGCAATAAACATCGACCACGGCGTTTAAGCTGTAAGGGAAAAAAAAAGAGAAAAACCACTTAGATCATCACGGCTCCCATACGCATTAGAAAGCACATTTTCCATCGTTCATGTTTCACCCTCTCGAAAACCCTCGAGGTACGAATTTTTATGTTGCACTCGAGTCCTCTGTGTGGGGTCTTGTGGGTCTCTAAGGAGAGATTTGACTTATTTCTTACATTCGAGAGCATTCGAGCGACTTCTTAATTAGCCCGCAATTTTGTTAATGAATTTAGTAGGGCCTACGAACAGCCCAAAGAAAAACAGCGCAACGTAAATGAGAAAAAAAAAAAAAAGAAACTGTAAACTGCAAAAAAATAAATAACGCATGAGCCTACCGAACTATGACTCCCAGCTGCCTCATATAATTAGCGACAGGGCGGATAAATTAGTCCAAATGAACCAAAGGGTAAACCGAAGAGTTTTCTTGAGGTTTTAGGTTTAGGGTGGTCCACTGTAACACTACCAACAGGACAATACGCCGTGCCACGTCGCAAAGGGGGGTGCGTGACTGGTTCCAGGAACACGACAGCGATGTCTCCGTTCTCCCTTGGCCGGCGAAATCGCCCGACCTCAATCCCATAGAGCACTTGTGGGACTATTTGGATCTACAGTTTCGACGTGCCGACCCCACAACCTCGTTGTCTCTGAGACATTCGTGCTCTGCTGGTGTCCGAACGGGCACGTCTGCCTCGGGCAACCTTCCTGGGCTTCATTGCTTCCATATCACGCCATCTCGCCGCTGTCATCCGGGCCAAGGTTGGTTATTCCCATTATTAGGTAGGTGGTCATATTATTCTGATACGACTGTGTATATCTCTCATCTCGCTACAGAGTAGCACCTATTCCAGCAGGCAAAAAGCATGATGACGTCACACGTCGCCGTCCGAGTGGTCTGAGGCGCTGACTTCTGATCATTCGTCCAAAATGGGCCTGGGTTCGAATCCCAGATGAGGCATAGATAGTGTGCTTGTCTTACCGCACTGGTTGTACCTTTTCCCTGGATTCAATAGCACTGAGTAATCGACAGGGGACTACTTACAGCCCTTATAGTTGCTCACGGTGGTCGTAAAACCCTAAACAGTAAAAACGCAGACGTCACACCCCTGTTTGTACGATAAACAGGTAAGGTAAGAGAGACTTGCTGTAAAGCAAATGATTCAGTTCAGCCCTCTGTGTTACCCAAAAAGCCTTTCTCACCGGTTTGTCGTGTTATAGCCAGAGATGGAAACGGGTCAACGGGTCGACAATTTCTTGCGGGTCCAACGGGTCGGGTCAAGGTGTTCCTGACCCGGTTTTATTCCCGTTTTATTTTTGAAAAGAGAAAAATATATTCCAATGGGAAAAGCGCGTTGTGGAATTCTGTAGTCGATACTGGTGCCCACGGAGTGAATAATGATTTGCCATGCAAAAATATTGTCGTCTTTTTCTTAAAGCAACGAAGATTTCCACCGACCAAAGTCAAACACACCGACACCATATCGTAAAAAGATACTTCCTTTGCGTTCTTTTACAGTGCGATTGTCCAGGGCAAGGTACAGGCAAACGCCA
Organism: Macrothele yani; assembly: GCA_039090855.1. Lineage (NCBI taxonomy): Eukaryota > Metazoa > Arthropoda > Arachnida > Araneae > Macrothelidae > Macrothele > Macrothele yani. The sequence continues at coordinate 128,107,051 of CM076996.1, forward strand.
TTCGCCTGCTTCTCAGCTGATTCACTCTCTCCGTGAGAAGTTCACTCTATGACTAAGAGTTACTTTTCACATCGCATCTTTTACATTGAGCATTCAGAGGTTTTCGATTGATGTGCTAACATCCTGTTCCCATGACATGTCATGTCGAAATTAACTCCTTATTTGTTAATATGGATGGATTTAATATTATGAAGGTCGAGAAAGGCGTCGAGGCCAATAAATACGTGCTTGTTCAAAACCACATGGGGAAGAGTGAATGCTGGAAATCGTTTCGTCACATTAAGGAAACGGTGAATAATTCTGTGTTGTTTGGTTATTTGTTGTTCAAAATGTGGAAAGTGTATAATTACAAAGGAAGATGTCGACGCTGTAATAAGAGATTATGGAACAGAAATTCTAACGAACCACATGAAGGTATGCGCACCTCCATCAAAGCGTGGAAAGAGTGAACAGTCTAAATACATTAAAAAAAATACATTTGTGTAATCGTAAATAATGAATCCCATTTGTAATATACTCACGGCCACGGTCATAGTCAGCCATTACTTCTGGATTACGCAAAATAGTGGCACTAAAAACGGCACTAACATTTAGCAATTACCAAATTTTATTATTGAAAAAGGATTTCAGTTATTAAATATTGGGATGAATATATATATATATTACGTTTATATATAAATTGAGTTTTGAATTTATAGTTCAAAATAGATTTGTCAGGGTCAGTTACGGGTCCGGGTCCGAAATTTTTGACCCGTTTCCAACTCCGGCTATAGCAGACGATTATCTCTCTTTTTAATCATTCTAACACAGTGTAGGCACAAAATTTGTGAAACAGAGAATTAATTTAGAATGTTTAAGTCTCGATTTTTTGGAATCATTTAAACAAAAGATCATAAATATGAATGTCTTACATAGGTTTTCTGTTTGGTTCGAGCACAGTTCTCGCACGAAAATATTTAAAATTTTGCACCGATGATAAGTGCTGTTTTCCGCGTGCATATTCAACTTTAATAAAATGGCCATTCAGTGAGTGTCAGAGACATATTCGGTTACTCTTTGGTTAATTCCTTTACACTGAAGTAAGGACGACAATCATGATCTCGGTTCAAACAAAGCAAATGCAAAGAGCAGTAATACTTGAAAAAGAAAACTCAAAAGTTCCTTTCTGAGCTGTAGTATCTTTACAGAGTTATTGATTGATTGTCATTCAGTGACACTGTTCACATTTAACTCTTTAACCGGCTGGAACGCAGTAACTCAGGATTAGCGAAACGAGCTGAAATCAGCTCGAACGAATATAGTCGCTGTCTAAAAAGTGTGCCGAACGCGGCTAGAACTAGTGACCCTGTGCATCAGAAAGCGTTGCCTTCCCCTTCGTTTGTAATTCAAAGTTGTCATTTAAGAGGGTGATTGACGCATACTTTCTGAAGGATTACCTGCTATAACAATGGCAACGGACCAAGATAAGAAGGAAAAGATGTTTAATTTGTTTCTGTCTAGTGGCATGATGTCCGTGTCAGGGGGATCATTAGTACGAGGGTTGTACCGAAAGTAATGCAAAAGTGGGCATACTTTTTTATTAACTGACAGAGGGCGTTCAAATTGCACATGTTGATTGAGTAACTCTTCCTATATAGCAACCCTTCTTATTTATTACAGGTAAATAATGTATTCCAAGCAGAAGCAACGTGCCGTCATTGAGTTCTTGACGAAGAAAGGGTGCAGGCTGTCCGACATCCACAGAAGGCTACAGAATGTTTACGGAGATAACACCATTGACAAGAACAATGTGCACAGGTGGATGAAAAAGTTTAATAAAGGCGAAACCAGCACTGAAGACAAACCACGCAATGGAAGACCATCATCTGCAACCACTGACACGAATTGTCAGCGCCTGGATGAACTGATTCGCGCGGAGAGACTAGTCACAATTCGTGAGCTTGTTGCACAACTGTACTGTGGTCACAATGTCATACAGAAGATGGTGGAAGACTTCGGGTATCGGAAAGTGTGTGCAAAGTGGGTACCTCGGCAGTTGACACCCGCTGCTCGTATCTGCTGGAAGCGTCCAATGAAGACACATTTTTTCCGATCTGGTGACAGGGGATGAAACGTGGGCGTATCATTACGCTCCGGAAACGAAGAATCAATCCATGGAATGGCGTCAAACCTCTTCACCAAGGCCTAAGAAGTTCAAGAGCCAGCGATCAGCACAGAAAGTCATGGTGACTGTTTTTTTTGGGGGGGTGACAGGGGTGTCATTCTCTTTGATTTTCTGGAACGTGGTTGTGCCGTGACCAGAAAGCGGTATATTGAGACACTCAAGAAGCTTAAAGAAGCCATAAGGAGGAAGAGACCGAACAAGAATCTGAAAAGGAGCCACATTCATCATGACCAGGTGGATGCCACACACATCTTTGGCAACAAATCAGGAGATCAGTAAATTAGGCTGGTAGGTGGTACCCCATCCATCGTACAACCCAGATCAGGCGCCCTCTGACTGTTCGGTCCAATGAAGGACAGTCTCCGGGGACAACGATTTTATGACACATACTTGGTGAAAGTGGCTGTGAAGAAGTGGGTACAACAGTCCACACCTGAATTTTTCAAAGAGGATTCGAGCGTTGGGTTCAACGATGGCGCAAATGCATCGCTTGTGATGGAGACTATGTTGAGTAGTACCTTTGTATAGAGAAAGAGTTCGTCTACCAACATGTGCAATTTGAACAACTTCTGGCAGTTAATAAAAAAGTTATGCGTACTTTTGTATTACTTTCGGTACAACCCTCGTACTTTCCCATAAGGACTAGAAGAAACGTTAATCACCAGCGACAGATTTACGTCGGTATTGCTGAGATGGGAAAATAAATTGTTTTGCCGTAGCTTTCATAAACCCGGCAGTTAGGTGAACCTTTGTTTGAGGAGAGCAGAAAATTTGGGGGCATTATTTGGTTGAAGTACACCGGCCGCTTAAAGGGTTAAGAGTGATTTTCAAAATCGATCTCATATTTTTTAGAGTAGCATATGTGTCTTGTTCAAAATGATAAATGAAGGTGCTGCTGCTATTCTAAAACTACTGTGTTTCTCTTTTTACATTAAATAATTTATGAAATACTTTAGATGCCAAGAAAATATACTCTGTGTGGTTCCTGATATCTCAGCCTTTCGCGAAGGATGGCAATTTGTTCGCCAGCCAACACAAGTAAGTAGCATTCCTTTTTCTATTATCGACTCCGCACGTTTTGTTTATGTTAAACCCAAAACTTCTAACGATTCACAAAGACCTGCTTAGTTCTAAAACGGAACGTTTACATTGGAAAAAATACACCGATGAGCCAATACATTATGACCCCCTACCTAATAAGCTGTAGGACCCCTTTTAGCTCGCAAAACAGAGGCCACTCGGCGAGGCATCGATTCGATGAGGTGGCGATAGGTATCCTGCAGTATCTGGTACCATAATGTCAACAGCAGGTGCTCCAGTTCCAATACATTTCGGGGTTACGGTGATTTAGCGCGAACCCGCTTTTCCAAGTCGAACCACAAATTTTCGATTGGGTTCATGTCAGGTGAATTTGGAGGCCAGGGCATTAACAGAAAGTCACCAGCATGTTCCTCGAGTCACTCTTTTGACGTCTCCGGCAGTGTGGCATGGCGCATCATCCTGTTGGTAATGGCCATCCCCAGCAGGGAACACAGTTGCCATGAATGGGTGAACTTGGTCCTCAACGACGTTCAGATACCTGACAGCTGTCAGGGATTGTGCTATTAGGATAATGGGGCTTAAAGTGTCCCAAGAAAACATCGCCCACATCATAACACCGCCGCCGCCTGCCTGTTTCCGCCCAACAGTGCATCCAGGTGCCATAGCCTCCGTTGGTAATGGCCATCCCCAGCAGGGAACACAGTTGCCATGAATGGGTGAACTTGGTCCTCAACGACGTTCAGATACCTGACAGCTGTCAGGGATTGTGCTATTAGGATAATGGGGCTTAAAGTGTCCCAAGAAAACATCGCCCACATCATAACACCGCCGCCGCCTGCCTGTTTCCGCCCAACAGTGCATCCAGGTGCCATAGCCTCCGTTGGTAATCGGTCTATCCGTGCTCGGCCGTCCACATGATGCGCCAGGAATCTTGATTCATCAGACCAGGCTACTGTCTTCCAATCATCCATGGTCCAATCTCCATGATCTTAGGCCCATTTCATGCGTTGTTGTCGGTGACATGCAGTGAGCCTGGGGTCCCGGCGGGGTCTTCGACTACGCAGGCCCATGCGCAGAAGGCTGCGATGAACTGTGTGCTGTGACACATTGCCCTGATCACCACTGTTGTAGCTGTGGGTGATTTGTCGAACTGTGGCCCCTCGGTCGCTGTGAACAATGCGCGACAGTCTCCGCACCCCTCTGGCATCACTGAGCTGCGGACGACACACTGCTGGACGGCGGGTCGTCGTTTGGCTATCTGTGCACCACTCTTTATACGTACTCACTACAGTGGCACGTGAACAACCCGCAAGCAGCGCCGTTTCCGAGATCAAAGTTCCGAGGCGCCGTGTCATCACAATTTGTCCTTTATCAATCTCCGATAAATCGGCAGCTTTTCCCATTCTGACTCCGAACACTCTACTAACCGAAAGCCGGTCCTCGGGTTGTATATATATACTGCTCTGTGAACTTCGCCTGCGCCACAATTCGATCTCCAAGCGTGCGACTGGGGGTAGTCGTAATGTAATGGCTCGTCGGTGTAGAAATGTTTGCGATTTTAGTATTAATTAGCAGCTCGTTTAACCCCTTAACCGGCTGAAACAAATAAATTCGGGTTAACGAAATGGGCTAAAATCAACTCGAACGAAGATATTCACTGCCTAAGAAGTAGACCGAACGCGACTGGAGCGAGTGAAGCTGTACATCAGAAAGCGTTGCTGCCCTCTTAGCTTTGCTGTTCAAGGTGGTCATTTAAGGGGATGATTGACATTAATCCTTTCCGACTTATTACCTACAAAAAGGTCTACAACAATGGCGAAGAATCTATAAAAGGAGAGAGAAGATGTTTGAGTCACTTGTTTCTACTCAGTGGCATGATGTCCGTGTCAGGAACATCATGCCATTGGGTAGACTGTTGATTTTTTCTCAAAGCCTTTCCTCATCATACCTTGAATCGTAGAGCAGAGAATGAGGGACTTCAAGGAAGCGCTTATGACCACAGACAGGTCGGCAAGCTGAGATCAGAAGGATAAAGGAATTGTTTTGCCACAGCTTTCGTTAAACTCGGCCGCTATGCGAACATTCCTGTTTGGGGAAAACCGAAAATTTCTGCCTCAATGTTGTTCAGGTACATTTGCTGCTTAACCCTTTAACGACCATAACGCCCAAAACACCCGCTCGTACAAACTGCCATAGTCGCCCGAAACGCCTGTCTAGCGTGAGTCAGATTTCCTACCCTTACTTGTTTTTCAAATTGTTTCGACTTACGACCGATCAGTATAAGTCACCCTGAGTCACTAATGTTGTTATTAAACAAAAAAGTGGAACAACAGACAGTTTCGGGCGTTATGGTATGGTCGTTAAAGGGTTAAAACAGACATTGAAAAAACAGAGCTAGAGATTAACCTTCGAAGTTACATTGTTTTACATTTATAAAAACAGGTGATGACTTCTGGAATCTGATTAACAAGAATGTTTCCTTTTATTAATAAGTGTAGAGCTAAGGCTGAACTCTTTCTTTGATTTTAGGTACCTCTGTGATACATTACTTTCTAGCATGATGATCATGAAGTCAAGGAATAGATCCAGCAGGCCTGTTTGTCATCCGGGTGTAACCCGGAATTCCGGAGTTTTGTAATTTTCTAAACACGGAAATCCGGGTTTTCAAGTTTTATGTATATGAATTTGGGAATCCTCAATCAAGTCATTTCTGAAAATGCTGTGAAGTGATAATTAATTAAAAGTGCCTTTCCAGATTCAAAACTGCTGTCCATGCTGAAAGGAAGGCCTTTAAATAATTTCGTTGCCGCGGTGGCGCAGTGGTCTAAGCGATGGCCTCTGATCATTCGTCCAAAAGGGGTCCGGGTTCGAATCCCGGTGAGGCATGGATGTTGTGTTTGTCTTACGGCACTGGTTCTCTCTCTTCCCTGGAACCAGTGACCCTAAATTAGGGACGGGCGACTGCTTATAGCCCATTGAGTTGCTCACGGTGGTCGTTAAACCTCCAATCAATAATAATAATAATAATTTCGTTACATAAGATTCAATAAATCCAATGAGCTAATTGCAGAACTGACAAAAATCATTGTAGGATGTTATGGCATCAGGACTTAAGCATCCAGAGTTGAACACATCTCCATGGTTCGCCTAAATGTTCTGAAATGCAAAATTTGACATCAAAAATGCAATTTTTGAAGTCGAATTTCACAATTTTTGAAGGATCTCTAACATCACAAATAAAGTTCGAAAATGCATTTTTCGAAAGATTTCTAACATACTTGGAAAAAAAAATTTTACAAAAAAAGGTGCGAAGTTAAACTGCACAGGCACTAATGGTTAATTGTTGTGTAGCTAGTTAATGTAATGTGTGTGTAATATATAAACAATGTGTACCTATTGGGTGTATGCAAAAGTTCTACCCGTTTTTCTAATAGATGCAAATTGCGATCGGAATAGTTACGTCACAGATGACGCTGCGATGCCGAATTTTCGGCCAATCAAACGGGGAGCAGTAGGGCATACAGAGGCACTAGGATTGTCCGAGTAAGTCATTCGTAACGGAAATCAAGGGACGTTGTAACATGGCATGCGATAAGGAGCACATTAGACATTGTTTACTGTACAAAATCGATAAAGGCAGTACTGCAGCCGCGGCTCCCCGTAACATCTGTCAAGTGTATGGGGAGGATGCTGTACTGGATCGAGTATTAGTTGTGTATGGAGAGGATGCCGTACTTGCCGCAACATCTGTCAAGTGTATGTATGAGGATACGGAATTTCGGAAACCAACGGCACATGTGGTGCGTTTCGGAAATTCCGGGACGGAGACACAAGCTGTAAAGTCAACCACATCCTGGACGTCCATCCGTGGTTTCTGACGAGGATGTGGACCAAGCCCTAACAAATGAGCTACTTCCAACCGTTAAGGAACTAGCGGAAACGTTGTCGGTACAGAGAAAAACTGTCAAAAGACGGATGCATGCGCTTGAGTTCATCACCAAGTTCGATAGCTGGGTTCCGCGCCAGCTTTCTGCAAAGCAGAGAGAGGAGAGAATACGTACTTGTATTTCTTTGCTTTCTCGTCGTAGAAATGAACTGTTTTAGGGACGAATTGTAACGGGTGATGAAAAATGGGTACTGTACCGTAATGAAAAGCGTCGACGGACTGTGTGCCAAGGTGTGGAGCCTTCTCCATCGGCCTCAAAAGGAGGACTGCATCTCAAAAAGGTTTTGTTGAGTGTTTGGTGGGATGCCCAGGGAATAATCCACTGGGAGGTTTTGGTACCTAACCGAACGATAAATGCTGACCTCTACTGCCAACAGTCGGACAGATTGTGAGAGCAACTAGATTGTGAGAATAACTCTTCTATCGCAAAGGCGTGATCCTTCATCATGATAGCGCCAGATCTCGTGCTGCTTTAATCACTCGGCAAAAATTACTGGACTTTGGTTGGGAAGTGTTACCTCACCCGGCGTATTCCCCTGACCTGGCACCTACGGACTACTACCTTTTTCGATCGTTACAGACGCCTTCGCTCTCCAAACCTTCGATGATGTGGACCACGTGAAAACGGCGTTACATGACTTTTTTGACTCTAAACCACATGAGTTTTTCCGGCGTGGGATTCACCTACTCATAGACAGATGGCAAGAGGTCATACAGAATGATGGCAATTATGTGAAATCCTAGGTACGTTATTTGTTGTGTTCTCCTCCTTTCTTTTTTTTTTTTTTTTTTTTATTGGGGGTTTAACGACCACCGCGAGCAACTCAATGGGCTATAAGCAGTCGCCCGTCCCTAATTTAGGGTCACTGGTTCCAGGGAAGGGAGAGAGCCAGTGCCGTAAGACAAACACAACATCCATGCCTCACCGGGATTCGAACCCGGACCCCTTACGGACGAATGATCAGAGGCCAGCGCCTTAGACCACTGCGCCACCGGGGCGGCCCTCCTTTCTTTGTAGCCTACAAAAACGAGTAGAACTTACGCACACACCCAATATATTGCAATTTGGAACCCCAGGCGCATGTTTATGCAAATATTATCAGATCAGGATTTTTTTTTTTGATTGGAGGTTTAACGACCACCGTGAGCAACTCAATGGGCTATAAGCAGTCGCCTGTCCCTAATTTAGGGCCACTGGTTCCAGGGAAGGGAGAGAGCCAGTGCCGTAAGACAAACACAACATCCATGCCTGACCGGAATTCGAACCTGGACCCCTTTCGGACGAATGATCAGAGGCCATCGCTTAGACCACTGCGCCACCGGGGCGGCAGATCAGGATTGTAGTTGAGAGAGTATGAAATACAACGGGTGTGCAAATTTCGGGTTCCGCGTTACTATCACTTACCCGAAGGCGTGAGAAAAGTGACGAAGGATATCTGGAATTCGAAGCAGTCAGCGCATTGAGGTGTATGTCAGTGGTGCACTTTATAAACGCTATTATCAGACTTAATAATACAGGAATGGCATGTGAATGTTGGAGAACACAATACTGCAATTGGATTTCTGCAGTCCGGGCACAGAGAGACAGATTTAGCAGCATCTCTCTTCTTGTATCCCAAAATGTGATAAGTTGACTCCATGCGCGTTGTCGGGAGCAAGGCTATGTCACAGAACGACCGTGAAGTGGTAGTCTACCACAGGCGTCGCGGCAAGTGACCAAACTGTTCATAATTGACTGCACCAGGAAGGTCTATAGCAGAGACATCCGTTGTGCCGAATATCGCTGTCCGCTGTAATTCGGCAAGGAAGGCATGAGTGGGCGTAACAACACCTATATTGTGGCAGCAAAAGGGTCCTTTTCTACTATGAGTCCAGATTTCGCCTACATTCCTATGTATAATAGGCGACTTCGTTTTTGGAAAACCTCGGGGATACACGGCAGTCAGCATTTGTACTAAACTGTACATCCGTTTCGTGACGTTTCAGTCACGGTGTTGGGAGTGATCTGCTTTGATGGTCTTACAGTTCTGTATGTTTGCTGAAAGTGCATGAACTCTGGCGTGTACCAAGACGACATCATCAAGCATATTGAAACACTTTTGAAAGGTGCCATAGGCTATAGTTTCCTCATTGTGGATGATAATATAATACATGACCTCACATCTTGATTCACTCGCTCAAAGATTGCGTAATCGACGTTTTCCTCTACCTCCAAGGTCCCACGATCCTAATCCCGTTAAGCACATCTAGGATGCGTGGCAGAGGAGCATGGACAGGCATCGTACAGTCCCTACGACACTTTCAGAAATTTGTGACGTTTTGTCTGTCGGTAGCACTACACAAAAGCCATTGAAATAATCGCATCTGCAATATGCCACGGAGGTGCCAAGAGGTTTGTGAACAATCGTGGAAGTGTTACGAAATACTGACTGACCAAGGTAAGCCTTGTGTGTGTTTTCTCATTTATTTCTGAGTCAATGAGGTGTTCTCTCGTTTGAACCCCAAGAGTGCCACGCTGCACCTTTTGTCGGACCGTTTGATGCCCGTTTTGTGTTTTACATTCTATGTTGTCCATAATGAAATGCATACGGTTGCTTTATATGGATGAAATGCACACAGTTGGTTGCTTTACATGAATGAAATGCACACGGTTGCTTTACATGAAGTTTATACGGTCACTTAGCCTACCTCGTCCGGAAAAAACTGAGAAGTTTTCGAAGTGAATAGATCTATCTCTCTCGCTCTCAAAGTGTCACTATAACGAAGTAAATTTCTCCGTCATTTTTATCCGCGCCGGGGTTCGAACCCGGGTCCACTCATTCCGGAATAAGTTGCTCTACCAATTAAGCTACGCGGACATTGATTCTAATTGCTATCTGCTTTTTATGTCGTGTGCGTCCTTCTGGCAGATACGTCACATCTCCTGGTACGTTACATCATCTCCCCCTTCTTTTTCTTTTTTCTTTCGAAGTGCTGCTCATATTTTTCCTATCTCGCGGTGTGGAAATAACATCACACCAATGCGAGATTTTGAACGGTCGGGTCATCCGGATAGTTCGGGCGCCATTATAACGAAGTGAATTTCTCCGTCATTTTTATCCGCGCCGGGGTTCGAACCCGGGTCCACTCATTCCGGAATAAGTTGCTCTACCAATTAAGCTACGCGGACATTGATTCTAATTGCTATCTGCTTTTTATGTCGTGTGCGTCCTTCTGGCAGATACGTCACATCTCCTGGTACGTTACATCACGTTAAGCCGTTATTGGTCACCGAGTAGCCTTAGAACATTCATCTCAGCTGAAGGAGAGAGCGGTTATAAGTTAACAATCCTAGCAGCTTACCAAATGATTACGTGTGCTAAGATGGAGTGTAAACGTTAGCGTTCTGTTGGATCTATTTGGCCAGAAACGGCTTTTGTTAGCTACTTTATTAGTCGATATATAGTTGAAATATTTTAAAACTTCCTTTAACACATAATTTCACACAGGTGGTTTTTAACATTCGTTGATTTAGTTCAACTTTATTTTAAAATTAATACTAACATTACGTGCGGGTCCACATGACTGGGTACTGAAATAATTGCGGTATATTCATTTTTGATATTTTATTTTTGAAAATGTAAATCTACAGGTCATTCTAGTCAGTTGTTTTATTAGAAACATTGGCGAATATTTTTGTAGACGAATCAAACGTATTTCTTGCACAGCGGTATGTTTCTGTGCGTTGGAAAGTTTTGGATAACTGAAGTTTCAGCTCTTTGTTTTGGTTTCTCAGAGATTCAATTAATTAGCAAAACTCTTTGACCGAATTGTTAAAAAGAAAGATTTGAATGAAACACTATAAACATCAATAAAATGGTACTAGAACAAGGAGAGACAAAATGGAAAATTGAAATTAAATAGTTTACGTGCTATTGATTTTAAATTAAAAAAGTGAGACTGAAGAAGAGAGCTGAAGTGCCCTCGTTTAATACAGTGTTAAAAACAAGGTAACACAAAATTCTAAAGACCTAAACTTAATTTCAGAGTAGAGACGAATGTGTGAAATTTTCACTGCAGTTACCTGTTATCTGTGAAACTAGAAGTAAGAATTACCAGTTTTGTTATCCACAAGAAATATTCTACTCATCAACATCATTCAGCAGAAAATTCAGACTCCAGCTTTCCACCTTTCGTAGAACAACAACAGATAGCATTACAACACAATTAATACTAACGGACAAATATAGAAGGTCAGGTGATGCGTAACATCACAGCCTCTCCTTGACAAATGTCAACCCCGCCTTCTCGTGGTGCATCCTGTTCCCACTAAAGGGGCTCTGACGACCGCAAATAGCGGTATAACTATACCATCGGGATCAGAGGAAATGCTATCCCACACTCACCAACCCGCTTGGCCAGCGTGGTGAGTTATGGCCAAACACCTCCAAAATGACTCTACAACTTAAATCTTGGCCCTCAGTCTCCGGCAGCTGGAATGTACCTGGCCAAGGCAGCGGCCAGTGCGACATGAAGGCAGAGGGTGCTAAGAATCCCCGGAGGACCGGACTAGGCTGCCATTTGATGCTGACCTTGGCTACCTACAACGGACGCTCCCTATCTTCTGATTCAAGGCTTCTTGAATTGGAAGAGGAACTACAAAGGATCAAGTGGGACATCGTCGGGCTGAGTGAGGTAAGGAGAAAAGGAGAAGATCTCATTGAACTGAAAAGTGGACATCTCTTCTATTATCGTGGGACAGATACTGGCAGAACTAGTGGTGTTGGATTTATAATAAACAAGAAACTGAAGGATAAAGTGGTAGAAGTTGAAAGTTCCTCTGACAGAGCTGCACGACTCGTTATCCAACTATCGAGAAGATACCAGGCTCAGATTATTCAAACTTATGCACCCACCACAAGTCATCCTGAAGAAGAAATTGAAGAATTTTATGAGGAAATTCGTCATCTAAATAATAAAGGTAAGCAGCACTTGAAGATAATTATGGGAGATTTCAATGCAAAAATAGGGCAACGGCAACAGAATGAAACTTCAGTAGGTAAATTCGGTCACGGCAACAGAAACCAGCGTGGAAATACTCTCGTTGAGTTTGCAGAGGCAGAAGGATTTTTCATCTTGAATTCCTTTTTCAAGAAAAAGCCACACAGGAAATGGACATGGAGACATCCAATTGGGACGACAAGTGAAATTGATTTTATTATGTGTAACAAAAAATTCGTCATCGAAGACTGCAGTGTGCTAAACAAGTTCAACACAGGTAGTGACCATAGATTGGTGAGATGTAAGATGCACCTCAACACTAAACTGGAACGTGGCAAGCTCATAAGACAAACAAAATGTATTGACATAACCAACCTTAAAAAACACCATAATACTTTCAAGTTGGAACTGAAGAACAGATTCTCTGCTTTAGAAGGCCTAACATCGGAAGAAGTGGATATTTCGGAAGTTAACAGAAAAGTAACCAAAGCTCTTATAGAAACAGCAACAAAATTAGCTGGGTCTAAGAACAAGTTGCATATAAACAAATTATCAGGAAAAACCAAAATGTTGATGCAAAAAGAAGAGAGATGAGGACAACTAAAGAAGATGTGACTTCCAAAGTGGAATATATAGAGCTATGCAAGACAGCACGAAAAAGTATCACTGAAGACGTAAGGAAATTCAACTGTGAGCTAGTGAGGAAAGCAATTGAAAACAACCAAAGCCTAAAGATAGCAAAGGGACATCTCAGTAAGGGAAGAAAACAGATTATGGCTCTGAGAAAAGAAGATGATTCTATAACAAGAAATAGAGGCGAAATTTTGACAAGAGTGAAAGATTTCTACTCCAAATTATATGAAAGGGATGATACATGTACTCCAGACATCATGAAAGGTACCAGAGTTCTTCCAGTCCTCCCAGCAGAAGTTGCACATGCAATCAAGAACATGAAGCGGGGAAAGCTCCAGGAGAAGATGGAATTACTATAGACATCATACAAGAAGCAAGTGGAGAAATTGAAACAGTACTCGCCCAAATTTTCACTCGATGCCTTAATGAAGGGAAGATTCCTGAGGATTGGAACAATGCTACAATGATCCTGCTACATAAAAAAGGTGACGTTGAGGATCTCAGGAACTACAGACCTATCAGCCTCCTATCAGTGGTTTATAAAATCTTCACTAAAGTTCTTTCACACCGCTTGAAGGTAACACTGGACATGGCTCAACCGAGAGAACAAGCTGGATTCAGGAGTGGCTACAGCACAATAGATCATATCCACGTACTGAGAGAACTAATTGAAAAGAGCGAGGAATATGAACTTCCATTGTGCATGGCTTTTATCGATTATGAAAAAGCCTTTGATTCGGTGAAACCATCAGCAGTTACCACGGCTCTGAAATCCTGCGGTATTGAAGATGCATACATTAATATTATTAATAACATCTATGAAAATGCAAGTGCAAAGATTCGGCTGTTTGAAAATACAACACACATAAAAATTGGAAGGGAGTGAGACAAGGTGACACCATATCTCCGAAGCTCTTTAATGCCACATTGGAAAATGTCTTTCAATCACTGAACTGGGAAAACAAAGGGATAAAGATTAATGGAGATTATCTAACCCACCTTCGTTTTGCTGATGACGTAGTCATTTTTGCAACTACCCCATCAGAGCTGCAGAGTATGATCCAGGAACTTGCTGACAAGAGTAAAGAAGTGGGATTAAAAATGAACTTTCAGAAGACAAAAGTGATGTTCAATGCTTTTACAAGAAATGAAGATTTATCGATTGATGGAGAAAAACTGGAGATAACAGATACGTATGTTTATCTTGGACAGCAGATATCAAAGTGAGGGTCACATTGATGAAGAAATTAATCGGCGTACAAAACTTGCCTGGAGAGCTTTTGGAAGAAACAGCATAATTTTCAAGAGCAATATGCCATTATGTCTTAAAAGAAAAGTGTTTGATCAATGCATCCTTCCAGTGCTTACGTATGGTGCAGAGACGTGGACCTTAACTAAAAGAGACATACAAAGGCTGCAGACAACTCAGAAAAGCATGGAGAGGTGCATGCTTGGTATAACCAGGAGAGATAAGAAGAGGAACTCGTGGATCCGAAAAATGACGAGAGTGGAAGACATCATGATCAGAGTTAAATCCCTGAAATGGCAATGGGCTGGACATACTGCCAGAAGGACAGACCATAGATGGACAGCCGAAATTTTAGATTGGATTCCAAGGGACAGGAAAAGACCCAGAAAAAGACCACATGGGAGATGGGTGGATGAAATTCGTAAATATGCGGGAGTGACATGGAGGAGACTGGCACAAGACAGACCGTTGTGGAGGAAACTTGGGGAGACCTTCGTCCAGCAGTGGATTGATAATGGTTGACAATGATGATGATGATGATGATAGAAGGCCGATGGGTTTCCACCAAAGTGGCACTGCGTTATTTAGGGTGACTAAAGCGGACGAAATGCCTCAGTTTTTGTATTGTGAATGTAATGCTAAGGAAGGATTATAAATGCTAACAACCATTTTTGATTGTGAATGTTGATAGACCGCGTATGGTTTTTCTGAATTAAAGTAATTGATGTAACCCATTATGCCGATCACAGATTGTCTTACTTGCATCAAGCATACTACCAATCGGTGTTACCTATTTTTCTTCGAAACTGGTATAGCTTTTGCAATATCGATTTCCAACAAATGGTGACTGTGAACGCTGGATACGTTGTAGACCTTCCACTTCGTTTAGTACAGTAAACCAGTTTTGCACATATCCCTGACGTATAACGCCTTATAACCATAATATTGGTCTTCTCAAAGTGGAAAGTACCCGTTAGACCACGTCGTTTAACCACTAGACCTTCAGTAAAGCGTTACGAACTGCTACTTGTGGTGATCTTGTTCACTTGATTATGTAACCGTAGAGAAGGGACGACGTTATTCCATTTGCATAGAATGCTCTGCTGGTCCCAATGAATGGCCATTCAATATATCCACATCATCATAAGCCATTATCAATCCACTGCTCGATGGTCTCCCCAAGTCTCTTCCACAGTTTTCTGTCTTGAGCAATTCTCTTCCTTCGACATGCTTAAAAATTTTAGCCACCCATCTCCCACCAGGTCTTCTTCTGGGTTCTTCTCTTTGTATCCAGTGTAGTATTTCAGTTGTACAACGGTGGTCAGTTCTTCCACCAATATATCCAGCCCATTCCACTTGAAGGTGTTTATTTAATCATGATGTCCTCCACTCTTGTCATTTACCTGACCCATGTGTTCCTTTTCCTATATTTCTTGGTTAGATCAAACATGCATCTCTGCAGGCTTCTTTGAGTTATGTGCAGCGACTGAATCTTTTTATGGGTAAAGTCCATGTCTCTATAAGGGTGAGTCGAAATTTTTGCAATATTTGGATCACTTTATGTCTTCATACGTACCTTTACAACGAAAGCTGACTAGCATTCAAAGTATAGGCCATCGTGTTGCACCGTCTTTAGCCATCTGTCTGCCAGTTCTTCGATTCTACAGATGGTGAGTCGAAAGTTTTGCAATATTTGGATCACTTTATGTCTTCGTACGTACCTTTACGACGAAAGCTGACTAACATTCAAAGTATAGGCCATCGTGTTGCACCGTCTTTAGCCATCTGTCTGCCAGTTCTTCGATTCTACAGAGGGTGAGTCGAAAGTTTTATAATATTTGGATCACTTTATGTCTTCATACGTACCTTTACGACGAAATCTGACTAGCATTCAAAGTATAGGCCATCGTGTTGCACCGTCTTTAGCCATCTGTCTGCCAGTTCTTCGATTCTAGAGGGTGAGTCGAAAGTTTTACAATATTTGGATCACTTTATGTCTTCATACGTACCTTTACGACGAAGAAAGCTGACTAACATTCAAAGTATAGGCCATCGTGTTGCACCGTCTTTAGCCATCTGTCTGCCAGTTCTTCGATTCTACAGAGGGTGAGTGGAAAGTTTTACAATATTTGGATCACTTTATGTCTTCATACGTACCTTTACGATGAAAGCTGACTAACATTCAAAGTATAGGCCATCGTGTTGCACCGTCTTTAGCCATCTGTCTGCCAGTTCTTCGATTCTAGAGGGTGAGTCGAAAGTTTTACAATATTTGGATCACTTTATGTCTTCATATGTACCTTTACGACGAAAGCTGGCTAACATTCAAAGTATAGGCCATCGTGTTGCACCGTCTTTAGCCATCTGTCTGCAAGTTCTTCGATTCCCCAGTTTTTTTCCTTCGAGGCGAATAACTCCTTCACCCCAGCTGCCACCTCCTTCTTGGTGTTGAAGTGCAGCCCGCGAAGGAAGTGGGCCATGAACTGGAACAAGTAACAATCCGACGGGGCAAGCTCCGGACTATATGCTGAGTGTGGCATCAGTTCGATGCCCTCAAGTTCCTGGAGTTTTGCCCGCCTCGTTCGCGCGGTATGAGGCCGAATGTTGTCGTGCTGTAGGAGAGTGCGCCTTCTGTTCGCCAGTATCGGGTTCTTCTCCTCCAAATCGGCATACACCCGTTTCAGCTGTTCAGAGTAGAGTTTGGCATTGATGGTCCGACCGTCTGGAACAAATTCGCAATGGATTATCCCCCGAAATTCCACCAGACGGCCTACCTTACCTAGGCTGATCGTCGAGGTTTCGGTCACCTGTGCAAAATTTCTTGAACCATCCGTTTGCGATGTTGTGGTCCACGGAACCTTCCTCTTTCCCATGACAAATGTTTCGTGTTGCTTTAGCTGCGTTATGGCCCAGTTCAAACTCGTAAAACAAAAGTTCCCTAATTGGCCGATTGTAGCTGTTCATCTTTTAGGCGTTCCAACCACAGACAGAATGACGACATGCAATGCGGTTCACAGCAACGACTACCACTTTATGTCCCTTTCGACTGACTGCAGTGCGCGACTTGAACTAGTTTAAACACGTGACATCCCCGCCGCAGCACATGAGTTTATGCAAATATTGCAAAACTTTCAACTCACCCTTATAATTCATAAAAAGAACTGGAGAGTTGTATTGATTAAACTCTTTTCTTTTATGATATACTGGTGAACTGCTCTTCAAAACTGTACTGTATCTTTCAAATGCTCTCCATCCATGTTTTATATGCCTACTAATTTCTTCCTCGATGTGGCCTTCGTTTGTAATTAGTTGTAAAAAGGCATCTGTTACTTCTAAATCTTTAGATTTTTGTAAAAGCACTGCACGTCAATTTTTATTTCTGTTAGTTCATCTTTCATCTCACTCTTGTCATCGAATTTCTGGATCACATCCTGGCGCTCTGAGGAGGTATTTGAGAAAAAAATGACTATGCCGTCAGTAAAACGAAATTGGGTTAAACTACTGTACTATGTCCATTAACCATTACCCCCCCCCCCGCTTGTCTTCTTAGATCAATGGTTGAAAGACATTCTTCAATGTGACAGTGAAGAGCTTCAGAGATATAGTGTCACCTTACCTCACTCCTTTTTTCAGTTTTTATACGTGCTGATATACACGGTTGTATCAGAATAATATGACCCCCCCCCCCCCCCCGGAATAACAGTGTACCCGCCCAGGCGCGTCACCGAGTGCACGTGACAAGGTCGATCACACGCGAGACAAAAGCGGCCATCCAGTATATATGAGTCATAGTGCGAGCACAATGGTAAGAGGTAGTGATTTGACGGACGTTCATAAAGCACCAAGGGTGGAAGCATCTCAGAAACAGCAGACTTCATGGGCTGTTCGCGAGGTGCTATAGTAACGGTGTACCAACAATGGACCGCTGGCACACCGAGTACCTCCTGACGTCATAACTGTGGATTTCCAAAGGTTATCGACCCCAGAGGAGAACGTCGCCTCCGTAGACTAGTAAAGGGCAATCGACGAGCAACAGTGCAGCAATTGACCACGCAAATGAACGCTGGGCACCCAAGTACGCGTCCCCGATAACAGTAGAGCGAACCCTGTTACGCATGGGTCTCTGGAGTTGACGCTGCGTCAAGGCGCCCATGTTAACCCAGGTCCATCGGCAACGACGCCTGCAGTTCGCATGGGACTGCCGTCATTGGACAATGGAAGAGTAGAAAAAGGTTGCCTTCTCCGAACAATCGAGGTTTCTACTCCACAGAAGTGGCGGATACGGCGTCAGACACAAGAGAACCAACCCCGGAAACGCTTGTCGGTCAAGTTCAGGCCGGCGGTGGCAGTGTGCATCTCTGCAGGATATTTTCCTGGTATGACCTGGGACCGCTGGTCCCACTGGATGGGCCCCTGAACGCCAATGCTGACCACATGCATCCCTTCATGTTGGACGTTTACCCCGGTGGTGTTGGTTTCCGTCAACACAAAAGTGCGCCGTGCCACGTCGCTAAGGTAGTGCGTGACTGGTTTCAAGAACACGACAGCGATGTCTCCGTTCTTCCTTGGTCGGCAAAATCGCCCGACTTCAATCCCATAGAACACTTGTGGGACTAATTGGATCGACAGTTTCGACGTGCCGACCCACAACCACGTCATCTACGAGACCTCCGTGCCCTGCTGTAGTTCGAATGGGCACGTGTGCCTCGGGCAACCTTCCAGGGCCTCATTGCACCCACGTCGCCCCGTCTCGCCGCTGTTATCCGGGCCAAGAGTGGTTATTCCCATTAATTAGGTAGGTGGTCATATTATTCTGATACGACTCTGTATATATTGCAGAGGGGCACCAAACTCTTGGATGTAATGAACTTGTCATTTGACAAAAAAATATTCACATTTATGAATACAAAGTTCCACAGTGTTCTCAATCACTTAGAATCTCCTGGTAAATTCTAAGAAAATTGTGATAATGTGTACAGAGATAAAAAATAAAAAGAACCACATTATTTTTTCTTTCGAATATATAAAAACTAAAACGTTATGAAAAACCATGGTTGTTTTAGGCTTCAGTTAGATAAAAAAAAATTGATTAAGCTGGCTTTTTAAAAGTATATGTATCGCAATAAAAACAACACATGCATCCCCCATACAGGAAAAGATTTTGCTTTGAAAATTAAACAGTAAATGGAAAATCTTAATCGTACTTGCGTCGTTATGACCCACGGGCAATTTTTCCTGCCCATTTGTTTTACCAACAGGCGTTAATGTAGAGATTTGTCCAGTTCCTTTACGCCAAAGAGCACGAAAGTTCTGCTAAGAAAAGAGATAAATATGTGGAAAATCTCTGCTTGTCTGTTTCGTACAACAAAATTTCTTCATGATCTGTCGTGTAGAAGTATATATAAGTGCTATGTGGTCCAGTACTCTACAATATACACAGGCTTAAGCTTTCCCATACCGCTCATTGGTCGGGAATTCGTATTTGCGATAATGGGTATTGTGTTCGCTCTGAAGGCACTGATTGTCTTCATCTATTAGAACAACAACAGCCATAAATTAGGAAAGGGACAATACTTCTAGCCCTAGATGCTTAGGGGTTGGTTAAACTGAAAAAAAATTCAGATATTTTCGAACAAGTACCAGCACATATTTATGTCACATAGAAGGAAAACTTTACAACAATATACGGTGAAACATGACCAGCAAAGTCCTTTACAGATCTGCGAAAAAATGACCGTGTTGACAGGCGACCGCAAATTGGAGTAGTTCAGTTTGCCAAAATATCTCCCTTCCACACTTGAAAATAAATTAAAAAAGACTTACCTTTTTATGGCTTGCAAAGGAAACATGCAGACGCCACGTTTGAGAGTCGTTTTCCTGTATGAATTTAAACTGCGCCAGTGTTCGAACCATACGTAGGTTATCGCAAATCGGGCGCTCCTACCACCTCTTCTCCCGGAGGAAATGGAAGGCAAGGCGATGCCGAACGCAATAGCAGCACTATAGCGGTTGAGCTTTGAAACGACTTCCACCTCTCCCTCTCTTTTCTCTTCCTAAAAGTTTGCAATGTGTTGATTTTCCATATGAAGCGTATCATCAAGTTTGCTCAAACAATACGGCCGCTATGTGAAAAGGCTAGGTTCATTGGGATGAACTTCCCCACGTGGACTTCACGCTTTCATTTAGGGCAAATAAAAATCGAGCATGCGTACCCTAGATAACAGGAAAAAATACCGTCTGCAAAAAGAACTTGACAGACCCCAAGGACCACCCACAATTTACAATACCATCTCGTGACGGGTGGTGACAAGGAGTGAAAAAGAAACAGGTGTTTCATATTTTTAGACGCGCGGCCTTTTCTTTACCTTTCTAGAATTTCCTAGACAAGATTTTTCTGTAAGTTCCGCATGTTGGTGACCGCGAAATGTAGGTATTGGGTTGGTGCGAATGAAATGTCCGGCGCGAACGAGCAGTGGAGACAGGCCCCCACCACAGCGGAATGGAACCACCCACAGGTGTTGCAGGTATTACGTCACAGATTTGCTGTAAATAGCTAGCACGTGTGTGCTGAACAAGGTTCAGGGGTTGATTGCTTGGACGTAATGTGACTTGTAAAGAAAACATGCAGACGCCGGATTTGAGAGTCGTCTTCCTGTATGAATTTAAACTGCGCCATTCTGCAGGAATTGCCGCTCGAAACGTTAACAAATCATTTGGGGAGAATACAGCCAACGAACGAACCATTCGGCAATGGTTTGTGAAATTTCGAAGCGAAGATACGGACCTGCAAAACGAAGCACGTGGTCACCGACCTGTTGCCGTTTCTGACGACGTTCTGTTACGTGTGGATGAAGTGGACCCCCGAAAAACGTGTCGTGAGATAGCGGCAGAGGTAGGTGTCCACCACACGACAGTTATTCGGCATCTGGCTGCTCTGGGTTAGGTCAAAAAGCTGGACATGTGGCTGCCGCATGAGTTGACATCTGCTAACAAGACTAAGCGCTTGGAAGTTTGCACATCGCTGCCTGCCAGGAGTAAACAGGAACCTCTACTATATCGAGTCGTCACCTGCGACGAGAAGTGGGTCCTTTATGATAATCGGAAACGATCTGCATAATGGTTAAGCAAGGTACAGCCTGCTGGACGGCATCCTAAGCTACCTACACACCCAGAAGATGATGCTCCTTGTCTGGTAGTCCACAGCCGCGATAATTCCTCGGTGTTTCTTGGCAAGAGGCCAAACCATCACTGCAGAACGTTATTGTGCTCAATTACACCAGATGCACCAGAAATTGATGCAGAAACAACCAGCTTTGGTCAACAGACATGGCGCTCTTCTGCTCCAGGACAACGTCCGCCTTCATGTCGCACAACGAATGATGCTGACACTAAGTGCCTTGGGCTATGAAGCACTGCCTCATCCTGTCTATGTTCCGGACTTGTCTCCGACAGTTTATCATCTTTTTCGTCGCCTGGATCACTTCCTGTCCGGGAAACAGTTCACTGCCACCCCGGTGGCGCTGTGGTCTAAGCGATGGCTTCTGATCACTCGTCCGAGATGGGTCCTGGTTCGAATTCCGTTGAGGCATAGATGTTGTGTTTGTCTTACGGCGCTAACTGTCTCCCTTCCCTGGAACCAGTTGCCCTAAATCAGGGATGGGCGACTGCTTATAGCCCATTGAGTTGCTTACAGTGGTCGTTAAACCTCCAATACAAAAAAAAAACAGTTCACGATAGAAAACGAGGTTCAACGTGTAGTTCATGACCACGTGAGCTAGTCCTTTACCAGACATTTTATTCGCCCCAACCCAATATATTGTCTTATGAATTTCAAACATGGCTGCCCCTTGGCCGCGTGCTGCAAGTGGCCGCCAAATAAAGGTCTCGTATGTATTGTTTCTATGGGCGACAGCATCCGTGCCAGACAAAACCGCCCTCTTTGGCAGGTGACCGGCGGAATGCGAGTGACCGCCAATACAGTTTTTACGGTACATAAATACCTAGAACTCCTTGTTTATGTTAAGTTCTATCTTACACAAAATGTTTCTGGAACTTGTCTTCTAGAAAAATAAATATCGTGAAAAGTACGTATTCTACATCAGCTCTATCTAGAGTAAAAAATGACATGCCTATGTTACCACTGAATGTTCTAGCAAATGTTCGTTTAGTGCCTTTAGTAAAACCTGCTCTTCTTCCTAGGTTCCTGTCTGCCTTGTTCGTTGTGATGGAGTCATTTATGCTACAGGACTCACTTTTACATATACTCCTGAACCTGGACCTCGAGCCGCTTGTTCATCAATGGAAGACGTTATTCGTCCTGGACAACTGAACACTCATCTTGTCGATGCTATGGAACATTCTCAAGCACCGCTTATGCTTCCACCACACAGCTACCACGAGCACAATTTATGATAAACGTTGGACTCTGTACATAAGTGATGATAATTTTTACAGATAAATTACTAGATACAAACTCATTGCAATCCTTCAATTTTTTTGTTTATACATGTGCTTTAAAACAAGCGTTCGTAATGGTGCTCCAGTTTTGTTATATTGAGGATCCTGAAATTTGTATCATCGAAAGTGAAAGTTAAAGTTACGTTAGTGCAATATGTATTATCGTGTTAAAGAGAAGTGAACCCGTGCCACAAAAAATTTCGTTTGATATTGTATCTATATGCAATGGTACTTCATTTTCGCATGTGGTTCTTTGGATTCTAAAGCTACTGCTGTGATAAATTTCTGTGCTCTTCAGTGCAGAGTGCATGATTAGGAACATAAGAGATTTTCTCGCAAATCTGTGGTAGCAGTTGAACCCGTGAGGAGGTTCGTGGGGTCATATTGGCCCCTGTTTTATAGCTGAAATATTATCGTGGTTAGATAAAATGAATATTAAAATGCAAAATTTAACATGAATCTGACTTCTGAGGTCAGAAGATACGAAACACATGCAACAGAATTATTCTCTCTGGAGGTTCTTCTCGTAGGTGTGTGTTCTTTGATCAACGCGCGTTTTGTTAGTTCTTCACTTTTCGTTACTGTTCCGTTTAGGTACATTTCATCAGTACGTAACGGGAAAAGTAATGTGGGACAGTATGACATCATCCATCAATTTTCTCTATTGCTTTCTGACTTAAAAGTACTGCCCGAAATGCTTAAACATCTGTGAAAACACAAGTTTTTTCGCGACGGACATCGAAACCGTGTCCCCTCACTCCGGAGTAAGTTGCTCTCCCAACTGAGCTACGCGGACAGAATGCCTCGCTGCAGATTTGTCGTCTTGACACATGATTTCACCTCTGTAATACGTGACATCATCTCCCTATCAAATATTTTTTTTGAAGCGAAGTAGGAATTTTTCATTAATTCCAGACGATGTGTGGAAGAAACATCACACATTTTTCGTAGAACCCAACGGCCAGTGGATCCATTTTCCACAATCGGGCGCCAATGTGAAAACACAAGTTTGTCCGTGTCCCCTCACTCCGGAGTAAGTCGCTCTCCCAACTGAGCTACGCGGACGGAATGTCTCGCTGCAGATTTGTCGTCTGGACACATGTTTTCACCTCTATAGTACGTCACACATCATCAGCGTAAGAAATCAGGAGCACGCTAAGATTATGAACATTTGACTGTTAATATTATAGTAATTATACTAAATTATATCAAAACGTGTCATATTGACCCTGGGTGTCTCCTTACGGGTTAAGGAGAAGAAAGAATTAGAGAACTCATTTGCTAAGTCATATAAACATTTTATGCAAATGATATACAGATTTTTCTACTGACCCGGTGATGCATATTAATGAATTGTTAGAATCCTTTGCTTAAGAGTCGAAACGTTTTTAAGTCAGTACTGTACAGTCAAGCTTTTTATTTTGAATGTATGTTCCGACATGTATTAGAAACAAATAGAAAACTATTACTTTGATTTAAACATATGTACGAAGGCCATCCGGAAGTAAGGCGATGGCTTCCACCTGCTCCGCCATAGAGATTGGCTCCGCAGGGATAAATAGAACTCATTCAGAATGTTTCATCGAAGGCGTTGCGACGGCAACCCCGCCAGGAATCCAGAAAGTAAGTACGTTTTGAAGATAAAAACAAATAAACACTGATAACTAATTTTTAATGCGCGATGAATTTTACATACCTTAACCTACTTTTCAACATATTCGCCGCGGATGTTAAGGCATTTGTCAAATCGTGGCACAAGTTTCTGGATATACCCTCCTCATAGAAGTCTGCCGCCTGGATTTTGAGCCACCGCTCAATCGTCATCTTCAGGTCATCGTCGGCCGAACGATGTCTTTAAATTGCAGAGACTGCTGTTTCGATTCAAGTGTGATATGAGAGACCCAAGTCTCATCTCCCGCCACTATCGAGCTTAAAAAATGATCGCCTTCCTCCACATACCTCCCCGAAATTTCCAAAGCAGATACCATGTTTTGTGCTCTTCAGTCAACATTTTTGGCACCCATTGTACACACACTTTGGGGTACTGAAGCTTTTCTGTAATAATTTCGAAACTTCAGGGAAACGTTCTGAAAGATCAGAAATTGTTAAGCTTAGATTCTTTTAATGTTTTACAATTGAACTGACATATCTCGCATTCAGAAACCCCAGCACAGACCGAACTTCGCAGTCGGCGGGCCGTTCTATTAACTAAAACATTATTAAAGTACAGCACAAACCTTTAACATAAGCACACACTCGCAAAATGGCGTCAGGGCGTGGCTAATAGATGAGGCAACACAACTGCGCATGCGCGACTCTGAAGCGAATACTCACGCGGGAGTGATGCACGAACGGTACTTGTACTTTCTGGATGGCCCTAGTAAATTCTCAATATTTCTCTAATTTTTTCATTGTAATGCAATACCGACAAGTATTTTCAGCTTCCATGCGTTATTTTATAATACTTGGTCTCGGTACATATTGTACGCCGTTTGTTTTCGAAATCGATGTAAGAATTAGAGGTTGCAATTTGCAACTTTTTTTGTTGAAGGGGATTAGTTAGAACGCTGTGATTTCCTTTCTTTCTTCAGTGACGAAAGAGCAGCAGACTGTCTGAAGTACGAGAGGTTCCATTTAAGAGGAGCACACAAACAACGAATCCATGCATTTTTGCTCACACTCTATGTAGTATGCGTTGTAAATTTTGTTTTATGAGAAAATATTTTCATTTACTGTACTAGATATTGTTAAACCTCTTAAAATGAATGGATTAAGCATTGTAGGTACTGTGCAGAAGCATTCGTTGCTTTTTGCTTTTGGCCTTAATTTTTTTCCAAAGGTATTTGTCTCCATACAAGTAATTTTTCTAAGGATTAAAATGCTAGTCGGGATTCAATTTTTGTATTGGGTTGATGCATAAGTCATACCGTTTTTTTCACCTCGCTACAGGAATGTATTACATCAGAAGGGAAAACGGAATCAGTCAGCTATGTATCCCCCGCCCCCAATGTTTACGATGGTGTCCCAACGTCTGGATAGGTCTGCAATGCCATTCTTGAAAAAACGTGCAGGTTTTGCTGCGAAGAAATCATCAAGGAAATTATGGAGATCAACATCAATGTTGAACGTTCTACCAAGGAATGCATTCGACAGAAATCGGAACAGGTAATAGTCTGAAGGGGCGACATCTGGGGAATAGGCCGGATGTGGAAGGATCTCCAATTTCATGTCCTGAATGGCCATTTTGGTCATGTTTGCACTGTGAGGGCGTGCGTTATCATGTCAGAGAAGGACACCATGGCGCCGATGTGGTCGTTTCTGCTGAATTGCTCCCTCCACATGGCGGAGTTCCTCACAATAGAGTGCAGCGTTGATGGTCCGATTCCTCGGCAGCATTTCATGGTGAATAATACCTTCCATGTCCCACCAGACACACAACATAATCTTCGCAGGATGAAGGTCATGTTTTGGACGTGGTGTGGACGTCTTGTTTGGGCTTAACCATTCCCTCCGATGCCTGAAATTCACGTACAGGCACAACTTTTCATCTCCAGTAACAATACGTGGCATAAAGGGTTTGTGTTGCTGAGAATATTCGCGACAACGGGCGAACAAGGAACCACATATGGCAACACGCTGATTCTTGTTGCCCTTGGTTAGAGTGTGAGACACCCAAGACCCCAATTTCTGGATCTTTCCCATACGTTCCAGGTGTCGCACCACTGTGGCCTGACCACAATCCATCTCATTGGTCGATTCGCGTGTGGTTTGACGCGTATCCAAGTGGATGAGATGGTTCAAACGATTCTCTCATCAAAGTGAGATGGACGACCTGAGCGAGGAGAGCCGTTGAAGTCAAAATTTCCACCTCGGAACCGCTCAAACCATTTGAGGGCTGTCCTCGGAGCAATAGCATCCTCCCCATACACCGCACAAATTTGTCGAGTAGCCTCGGCGGCTGTGGATCCCTTGTTAAACTCGTAGAGAAGCAGATGTCGAAAATGTTCATTCCTCTCTACTTGACACTCCATACTTCTGGACCTGAAAACCAAAAAACATTAGCCACAATCACACAACGCAATATGATTTAGATACACGATATTACTGGCTACATTTTGATATACAACTGGCCATCTGCACCGTCACTACTGACCTGGGAAACATACGTGAAATAAAACGATATGAACTTGTGCATCAACACAATACATCGAAAGAGTGCGTTTCCATGTTTAAAATTGTTCATCAACAGAACTTAAAATAAATTAATCTGTACATCATTTTTCTGTCTTCTTAGTGCCACGTAGAGTTAAAAAGATTTGAAGACCGAATGTGATAAAGTTTCACTAGAATATCGAGAAGATATGTTAAACGGGGAAAATTTTAGTTTAAATTCCCTTAAAGACGAATCTCTTATGTACCGAGATAATTCGACAGGAAAATAATTTTCCGGGAACAAGGTTTCGGTTCAATGCACGCTCTGAGACAGCGTTGTTGTGTTTGTTGCACAGCTCTGTGTTTTCTCTCTCCAGTGACACTAACTAAAAATTTAGAATGAACGACTCTTCTTAAACTTCGTTGCTCACTGGGCTCGGAGAATGGTTAGACTGGGAGAGGAGAATGTCTAGACTAAGTTGATCATACGCATATCGACGAGCGCATAGTTACGTATCAAAGAAATACCTAGTCTTTTCTTCTTTGACCCCTTTCCACACACTGTGATAAAATAAATAGCAACAACAAAGAAAAGAAATATCCTACATTCGCAGGTGAGACTATCCATCATTAAACAAAGTAAACACTCAAGAGATGCATATAGCGTATTAAATCCGTTTATTTTTGTGTCTACCATTGCCTTGAAAAAGCCTTCCAGTGGAGTGCGAAAGCTTGGCGAGTCTTTGTGCTTACTACACCATAAAAATAAACGGATTTAATACGCTATATGCGTCTCTTGAGTGTTCGCAGTGGGATGTATTTATAATTATGTTAAACAAAGTAATTTTATAAATTGACAATTTTTTTTAACTGTACAAAAACAAATTGAAAACTAGAAGAAAAATGAGTGATTAGGAATGGGAGTCAACGAACTCGTTGATTATTGTCTTGATCATTAGAATGTCATGGACGAAGTGTTTACGCTCAGACTCCCGCGCTATGAAAAAGTGTTGTGCACACCAAGTCCGTTCTTATCTTATGCTAGACTTCAGCGCCGTTTTTCTGTCATTCTGTTACTTAACCTGCAAAGCCTTGCATCTGTCCTGGATTTGTCTCATGTGAAATGCCGTAGTTTTGATAAGGAGAAATAGTCGACAATCAGTCTTAGAGAAAAAAAAATAATATCACATACTATTCTTTGCCAAGTCTCTCAGGTTCAATAAAATACAATGAAACCTGTGTGTGTGTGTTGGCGGTCACTCGCTTTTCGCGGTCACCTTGCAAAGTAGGAAGTTTTGTCTAGCACGTATGTTATCGTCTATAGAAAGAATGCATAAGAGACCTTTATATGGAGGCCACCTGACGCACGCGGCCACGGGTAACTATTTTTGAAAAAAATAAGAGACTACCTAAATTTCGCGGTCACTAATATGCGGAACTTATAGAAAAATTTTGTTTAGGGAGTTCTAGAAAGATAACGAAAAGGCTGTAAGTTTAAAAATATGAAACACCTCTCTCTTTCTCTCTCTCTCTCTCTCTCTCTCTCTCCGCCGGCCACGAGATTGTGGAATGATGGGTGGTTCTTGGGGTCTGTCAAATTCTTATAACTTTGTTTGCAGACCAGACGGTACGGTTTTCTGTCTAGGGTGCACATGTTCGATCCTTAATTGTCCTAAATGAGTGCGTGAAGCCCACGTTGGAGAGTTCACCCCCCCCCTTCATCCCAATGAACCTAGCCTTCTCACATTGCGATTGTATTGTTTGAGCAGGCTTGATGGCCCGCTTAAGATGGCAAAGGGACACATCGCTGGCTTTTAGGAAGAGAAAGTATTGGAAGTAGTCTAAGTGGCTTCAAAGCTAAACCGCCGTAGTGCTGCTATTGCGTTCGGCATCTCATTCCTTCCATTTTCTCCAGGAGAACATGTGGTAGGAGCACCAGATTTGCAACAACGTACGTATGATAGTAACACCTTACTCTGCTCGTCAGTTTTATTTCTGGCTCTAAGGTGAGAGATTTACTGAATAACATTCCTAAATTGCAGAATAGCAAGGAAGAAAGAACAAGCACTCTTTATTTTATTTTGAAATGTGAAGGGGAGATATTTTGGCCCATTGAACCACTCTATTTGGCGATTACCTATCAAGACGGTCAGTTTTTCACAGAACCGTGGATAACATTGATCGACAGGCTTCACTGTGCTTCGAATTTTATTGTTATTCGAATTATGTGACCTAATCTTGACCATATTCTTTTCATAATTGTACCAATAAGAAATAAGGAAAATGTGTTTTGAAACTGTAGTTTATTTATTATTATTATTTTTTTCACCGAAAACAAACGAACTAAAAAGTCGACACTAAAGATTGTTTGCGTTATTTGGTTTTGACCTATTTTAAAATACCGTTTTGAAAAAAAATCTCGCAAGATTATTTCTTGCAATCTGTCTGTACAATAAAAAAAAATCATAAATTTTGAACATTTTTCTGCAACGATTTTTATTAGTACGAAGATCTGGGTAATCTTTGTAAAGCTATATTTTGTAACTATTGTATTTTTAAGAACAAAATCTTCCGATTTTTACTAGAAATAGTACAATGTTAAAGAAATATGCAATTTCATGTCAAAATAACTTATTTTGTATCAAATCCTTTTCCACTTGAATACTCTGTACATACATGGTGCAAAATATATGCGCAATATTCAGCAGTATAGCTGTTAAAGTTCCATGCCGTAGTTCTTTTGTAAAAATGCTTGTCTTGGTTATGTCTGTTAACATACGAAAGCTATATGACCGTGTTTTATGTTGTTTTTTTCCTGATGTATAAAAATATCTTATATGAGGGCATAATAAAGTGTTTATTCATGTTCTTTCATTTCTTTTTTTACCTTTGAAATTTTACTTATTTGTTCTTTGTAACTATGAATATAGTGAGGTATTGGACACCGTCTTATCTATTTTCACTGGTAACGCTTTAATTGCTGAGAAAAAAAGTGGCAGGGGCGGATCCAGAAGTTTACTCTAGGGACGGGCGGTATTTGCGGTATAAAAAGGGAGGCAGAAGCCATTATGAAAGGTTTTTTTTTAGATATAACGTTAGTTATATATATATATATATAATCATTGTCAGCATATATATATATAAGTATAATGTTAGTAGCAGGAGATGCCGAAAATTACCCAGTATTAGCCCCTCTGCCTCCCTCCCAGCCCACCCCACCCAAGCGGGGATTGACTTCGGAGTGGGTTGGAACGACGGGAAGCGCCCGTGAGGCGTGAGGGAGCAGGAAAAATAAGAAAAAAGAAAGAAGTCCTGAAAAGATCATCTGGGAGGAAGCGGTGGGGACATTTTTACGAATTTTGTTTACGACCCAATTAAGGTACGTACGTAGATCAGATTGTTATTCACAGTTTCTCCCACCTACTCTGATTTCAGTACCAAGCTCTGCCTCACCCTGTTTCGAGACATTACAGATGCTAGACAGTACGACAACAGCAAAGAAGTAACAAAGAATATCCCCATGTTTTTTACCCCCGCTGTCCCTGTTTTCTCTTTATCTTTTGCGCTCTTTCTCTCTCTCTCTCTCTCTTTCTCTCTCTCTCTCTCTCTTTATATTCTATTCCCTTCTCTTTCTTTTTTACTGAACCTAAATCAATGTAATAAGTATTTTAATCCTCCGTACTAAGTTCAATTGTTAATTTTTTTTAGAAAAACTGAAAACGAAATATGCAAAGTTAATCATTTACGATCTTCGCTACTTTAAGGTGGGCGTAAAGTAATTTTGCTTCCTATACTTCTAAAGGAAAAACTTCTGTACATATTTTCTTCACAATTAATGCGTTCCCAAGGATGAAAATTTGAACATC
Organism: Macrothele yani; assembly: GCA_039090855.1. NCBI lineage: Eukaryota > Metazoa > Arthropoda > Arachnida > Araneae > Macrothelidae > Macrothele > Macrothele yani. Next base: position 128,137,539 of record CM076996.1, read on the forward strand.
GATTAAAATAGCTTCATTTTATAACGTGGAATACTTAACATTTTCTAAAACATAACCATAATTATGCAACCCAACATTTCTTTGTCTACTGGCGTCATCAAATTACAGGTCGCGCCATCTTTTTTCTGGTTTCAACACCACGAAAGGAAAAGTTATTAATTTTTAATATAATTATTGTTATGTTTTAGAAAATATTAAGTATTCTAAGTTATAATATGAAGTTATTTTAATCGATGTTCAAAGTTTCATCCTTGGGAACACACTAATTGTGAAGGAAATGTGTACAAAAGCTTTTCCATTGGAAGTATAGGAAGCAAAATTTCTTGACGTCCACCTTAAACGCAAAAACTTCGTTAGGGTTTGGGGGGGGGCGATAGCCCCAATCACTCCCCGCTGGATCCGCCACTGAAATGTGGTTGTAATGAAAGTGCACTAAACGCAAGTTGAGCAAAAATCTGTGAAGATGCGGGGGTTAAATATGTTGTTATTTCAAGATTTAAAGTTGCAACTCCACACACCAACACCATGTGACGTACTACAGAGGTGACGCACATGTCGAGACGGCAAAGTTGCTGCGATAAGCTTCGTCGGTGTAGCTCAATTAGAAAAGCATTTGGCTCCGGAATAAGGTTTGGGCTACCACCGGCAAAGTTTTGTTTCCACATTTTGCGCTCGGACGTAAAAATGAATCTACTGGCCTCTGGATTCTTCGAAAAACGTGTTCTGTTCCTTCCACACATATTCTGGAATTAATGAGAATTCTTTCTTCCCTTCGAAAACTGTGTGATGTTGTTCCTCCCACACATCGTCTGGAATTAGTGAGAATTCCTTCTTCTGCAAAGAGTTACTTCAAGCATGGTTTGCAGCCAACCCGAAACCTGAGACTTCGTGCCCCCGCCTTTCTCGACAATGGAGATATACACGGTGGTATCAGAATAATATAACCACCCCGGAATGACAATGTACCCGCCCAGGGCCGTCACAGAGTGCACGTGACAAGGTCGACCACACGGAGATATAAGCGCCCGACCAGGACAGATGAGCCATAGTGCGTTACGTGAGCACAATGGACAAAGGCAGTGATTGAACGGACGTTCAAAAAGGAATTATCATTGGCTACCGCGCCAAGGGTGGAAGCAGCAGACTTCGTTGGCTGTTCGCAAGGTGCTGTAGTAAGGGTGAACCAAGAATGGACCGCTGGCACACCGAGTACCTCCCGAAGTCATAACTGTTGATCCCCAAGGGCCATCGACCCCAGAGAAGAACGTCGACTAGTAAAGGCCAATCGACGAGCAACAGTGCAGCAATTGACCACGCAAATGAACTCTGGGGCATCCAGGTACGTGTCCCCGATGACAGTAGAGCGAACCCTGTTACGCATGGGTCTCCGGAATCGACGCTGCGTCAAGACGCCCATGTTAACCCAGGTCCATATTCAACGACTCCTGCATTTCCATGGGACTACCGTCATTGGACAGTGGACGAGTGGCAAAAGCAAAAGGTTGCCTTCTCCAACGAATTGAGTTTTCTACTCCACAGAAGTGACGGGCGGTGGCGGATGCGGCGTCAGACACACGAGAACCAACAACCGGACACGCTTGTCGGTCAAGTACATGCCGGCGGTGGCAGTGTGCATGTCTGGGGGATGTTTTCATGGTATGACCTGGGACCACTAGTACTACTGAATGGGTCCATGAGAGCCCCTAACTAATTGTCCATCCTCGTTGACCACATGCATCCCTTCATGTTGGACTTTACCCTGGTGGTGATGATGTCTACCAACAGGACGATGCGGCATGCCACGTCGCTAACACGATTTTTTTTACTGGTTCCAGGAACACGACAACAATGTCTGCGTTCTCCCTTGACCGGCGAAATCGCCCGACTTCAATCCCATAGAGCACTTGTGAGACTATTTGGATCGACAGGTTCGACGTGCCGACCCACAACCACGTCATCTCCGAGACCTCCGTGCTCTGCGGCAGTCCGAATGGGCACGTGTGCCTTGGCCAACCTTCCAGGGCCTCATTGCGTCCATGCCGTGCCGTCTCGCCGCTGTCATCCGGGCCAAGGGTGGTTATTTCCGTTATTAGGTAGGTGGGCATATTATTCTGATACGACTGCAGCGTTCGAATTACCAAGTGGTCCGCTGGCCATTGGCCAGTAAAACTTTCGCCGGACCACTGACCTATTGATTTTACTGGCCTGGATGGCCAGTAAGTTGGGTTTTTTTCTCCTTAGTAGTCACAAGTTAAAAAATGAATTTCTATTTCTTTTATCTTGCTGTACGATTTTCTTTTTATGTGGCAAACTAATGAAAGGTTCATGAAATGCTATTGGATAACAGCTATTTTTTTTTTAATCCGTGGAGTGGAAAAACCGCAAATACAGAAAGGTAGTTTCCCAATCTTTTTCTTTTAACGGCAACGGCCACTTTTTGTTATCCCCGTCCCCACTATTTATAATGAGGAGAAGTAAGCACAATAAATATCCTGCTCTTCCTTGGATTTGCCCACCCTAGTTAATGCAGCAGATTCTGACACCAGACTTTATTCTGCCCCAAGAAAACACAACAACGGAGGACGTCAATTGGATGCGTGAAGGTATTTTTTGTAAAAGAGCAATTCACATGAGACAGTGTTCAATGGAGGACTGAAACTAACTTCATGAGAAAGTAGGAGGGATAGGCAATAAGACTAATAAAATAAGAAAAAAGAAGCTAAGTTCTAAACGATAAAACAAGAAAGGTTGTGAATTTTTGTACATTTGAAGTCTTCTCGTTCCCTTCTTACTTAAAAACAGATTGAGAATGCACTCTTACCCTTCTATATCAATAATCTATCGGAATCTTAATCTGGAAACATTTTTTGTGCCGCCCGGGTGGCGCAGTGGTCTAAGCGGTGGCTTCTGACCATTCGTGTCCGGGTTCGAATCCCGGTGAGGCATGGATGTTGTGTTTGTCGTATGGCACTGGCTCTCTCCCTTCCATGGAACCAGTAGCCCTAAATTAGGGACGGGAGACTGCTTATTATAGCCCATTGAGTTGCTCACTGTGGTCGTTAAAATTCCAATCAAAAAACAAAATTTGTTCTGTGAGTTGCACTTTCAAATTAGATGTTTGAAAAACAAATACTGAAGATAATTTCATTGAAATGATACATAATTTTCTGCATGTATTGTAAATGTCTAAGTTTTTTTTTTAGGACCAATAGACATTTTGGTGGACCAGTGGTTTTGCAAATTCTAGTGGTCCGCTTGGCCCGTAAAAGATTTATTTTTACTTCTAACACTGCGACTGTGTATGCGACGTACTACAGAGGATACGCACATGTCAAGACAGCAAATAATAGTGGTATCACTTGTCGGTGTAGCTTAATTCGGAAAGCATTCGGCTCCGGAGCAGGAGGATGTAGGTTCTGTACTGGCCACCGGCAAATTTGTGTTTTCACAACCAGTTGCCTGAGACTTGGGTTCCAATAAACTACGAGAGCGAGTTAATAGTTTTCAGCAAAATATTTATAAAATATATTATAACTATTGAGAACTTACAAGGACATCGTTTTACAACATAGTGCCATTTCTTTTCACAGTACTTGGTCCAACGCTGTACCTATTTCTTCATGCCGTCAGAAAAAAAACGTCTTTTGCTGAGAGAGGAGTGTTACACGGCACTAGCAGTGTTCCTGCCGAGTCGGCCGGTAACGGTGCTTGAGACCTGAAAGTACAATTTAGTTGGCCGCGGCACCAGGTGAGAATCTCAGGTGCACTGCTGCACTCAAAGATTCACACCAGAACATAAAAAATGAAAAGTTGAAGAATGACCCGAAGCATAAGGCTTGGGTGAATCCACCGTGTGAACAAAATAACAACAACAAATAAAACATTAAAATAAAATAAAAAAATGATACTTTGGGATCAGAGTTGTGATGAGGTTCACCCGCAATCACCAATTCGTGACTGAGTGTAGTGGTCCGGATCTTACTCCGGTACATTCAATCCCCAACCAGCCAGTACAACACTCACTTTCGCAAATAACACATGATTCTCAAATACACAACACAACATTTAATAACGTTCTGCGAGATTTAAACAGATACGGCGCTCTCTAGGCGCATAGACAATTGCCCCTCATATGTGGGCAGCATACGGTGTCACACTTTACTGTCGGAAGATGCAGCCGTCTGAGTCTCCACCGGACTATCTGAACAAGAGATACTACTCGTTTACACACTAAATAGAGCTGCAGGTGATATTCATATACAATTGCTTAGAGAATGAAAAAAAAATTATATGCAAATGATCACATTAAAAATACTCGCGACACAAAATACACAAGCACGTTAATTTGCGGTATAAGATTATAGGTGCGAAATACTGCCAAAGTTAATTAACTAAATCTAATAAGCATGCACATGCAAATCCCTTCCCCGCTCGCTTTGGCCCTGAACCAAAGTTAAAAGAAACTGTCCCGCCCAGCGGAATTTGTGGCCACACCCTCTCCCTTATTCATGTAAAAAATAATCAGGAATGGGCCCTGTAAGAAATTGAAATCCGTATGTGCAGGTATTTCCTCTGAGGTTCAGTCACTCAGCATTACTGCATCTATGTCCATGCAGCTTTGGGTGTCGGGATGGCACAAGTTCGCAGATGTGCGAAGAAAGAAAAAGGAAATATTCATCTACTTACAGTTTCGTGACTTTGCTGTGCAAATCCGTTGTGCATCCCATAATATCACACGACAAAAAAAACGCGCACACACACACAGACACTTGCACCATGTGGCAGCACCGATGATTCAACACTTCACTTTGACGCTTGATGTAAATGAAGCACACAATTAAAATGGTGATATCACGCCTCACTTTGTTGCGCTGATGCGAGTATACACGGATCCACTCTTGTGAAGATTTAAAGGTAGCCGTTAAACAAAATAGCCTCTCTCACATCTGCTGTTGCAGTTTCCGAGACTGATTTTCTGTGTTCCTGGGAAATGATTTTTGTTGTCGTGAAGAAATAATTTTGACCATCAACTGCTCGGAGAGTGGAACCCATTCAATTCCGCTGCTGCTATAGTAGATTCCGTCCGTCGCTACCTTCCGTCCTTTTTGACCGTTCATTCCCAATTCAGTCAGTTCCTTTCCGTTAGCATAACATCTACCCTGCCTGAGTACGCAGTTCAAATATGCCTCTCGCAGGTTTTGTTTCCATTTTTTTTATCGAGTTGCGACCGCCAGCCCTGAGATTAATTTTCTCGGCCGAGCGAAATCAGACGTGCTTTTACCTTAAGCGTATATCAGCAACTCAACATTTCACCTGTATATTTGTTAGGTATCGAAGCCACCGCTCTTACGCTCATATTTTTCTTTCGCCATGTTTTTATCCCGTCGCACTTACACGTAGTGGCTTCGCTGCTTACGCGACCACACACACGCACACATGGGGCCTCGCTTCGCCCCGTAGGACAAGCGCGTCTCTTCACTTCCTCCATAGTAGGGGATGAATGGGGGTGACGATTCCACACTGCAGTGGTTGGCATCCGAACCCGACTTTGCTTGGCTTCGCTTCTCATTGGAATGACCACTGTCCACTCGCAGACTTCTTAATTCCCCTGTAACTTGGCTTTCATTAGGCCAAACAGTCGCTGATTTCCATTACGCTCCAGCCTAGAAATTGCAGCTTTATCACGCGGATTTAGGCATTCCGCTGTCTTTATGGCAAACTGGCATCTCCATCAGCCGCCTCGAGTTGTCTCCATTTCTTACCAAATGCGGGGAGGTTTGCTGCTTCATTTTTCCCAATTCATTTTGCTGCAGATCCAAGGCATCCAGCCTTTCACATCGAAGAGCATACAGACAACTAACTTTCTTCCTTATGTTCATGCCAAGTGCGAACTCTTATTTTTCTGCACGGACCACACAGAGAGCAATTGTTCTCGAAAATGCCCCAAACAATCGACGAATTTACGATTATTCGCTAAACCTTTTGTCCCCATCTTCATTCATTTACTCAAGTGGACCCCTCTTCGAAAGGTACCACTTTCCCTTTCGGTGTTGCTTAGGCTCCCGGCAGCTGCGCCCTGATATTTATGACCTAACAGAGCTATTCTGAGACCACCCAGCCAGAGAGAGAATTCTTCGCCTCTTTTCTTTCCAAACCCCCAGATAAAACTTTATCTGCTGTTTACACTTTTAAACTCCAATCAAGCCTCGAACATAATTAATACTTAATTAATTTCACACATCATCCACGCCCATTAATTACTAAATTAATGGCGGGTGTGGGTCGTAACATCGGCCCCTCCTCAAGAAATCCAGAAGTCCTCTTCTGGGCCTATCGCTTTGCTCTTATCAATTTCCAGAGCAACCATTGAGTGCCACCTTTTCCCACAGGTAGAAACAATTCAAAATGGCAAAAATATTGCGTTTCTTGCCTTCAAAAGCATTGGAGCGACTTCCTAATTATCCCGCAAATTTTTTAATTAATTTTAGAGAACATCCGAAAGAAAAAACAACGTAAATGAGAAATAAATAAAAAAACTGAACTGTAAAAGAACATGTGAGCCTGCCGAACTGTGATTCCTAGCTGCCTCATACCATACGCGACATGGCGGACAAATTTTAAAGTTTTCTTCAGGTTTTAGGTTGGTAGGGGGGTGTCCACTGTAACAGGAGTCTGGTTTCAGGCTGACCCGGATGCCAGTGACTGCTCTCCTCCCAATGTCAATGTTTAAGAAATCTCTTCGGAAGAAAGCTGCTGCGGTACTTATCTGTTTATCCTGCAGCACACGAGAAATGACGTTGCACTATATACTGAAGTGCCAAAACATTATGACCACCTGTCTAATACGATGTTGGTCCTCCAGTATTGTTGGGCATCAATACCGGATATGACAAGACACCTATAGAAGTCTTGTAGCGTCAAATACCCGGCGAGGTATGGACGCTACAAGACTTCTATAGGTGTCTTGTGATATCTGGTACTAACACGTTACCAGTAGATCCTTTAATTCTTGTAAGTCACGTGGTTGAGCCGCCGCAGATCGGATTTTCTGTTCCAACACAAACCACAGATGCTCGATTGGATTGACATCTGAGGAATTCAGAGGCCAGGGCAATACCTGGAAGTCTACCTCATGTTCCGCTAACCATTCTCGAACAATCCAAGCAACTGTAGCATGGCGCATTGTCCTAATGAAAGAAAGCACTACGGCAGGAGAATACCGTTGCCATGAAAGGCTGTTCACAATGGTGTTTAAGTAGGTGTTGGACGTCATAGTTTCCTTCACGTGAGCGACTGGACCCAGGGTTTCACAACAGAATATTGCCCAAAGCATTACACTTCCTGCACCGGCTGGTTTTCGTGCATCGTGATGCCCACGATGCATCCTGGAGTGAATATTACCCCAGGAAAATGATGCACAAGAACACAACAGTCCACACAATGTAACAGGAAACGAGATTCATCGAACTACACGACCTTTTCCCAATCATTCAAGGTCCAGTTTCGTGTAACCTGGGCATCTATGTTTTTCAAGTGAAGTTAGGTAGCATTTTAAGGATAGTACATTGTATCATCTTCCTTCTCATTAGCATTTTCTCCGCCAAATTTCGATGCAGCTGCGTCAATTACTTCTCAGCGTCCCATCAGAAGGAAAGTTAGATTTATGGTTTTCGTCGTTGTGCGAGGGAGTAAGGAGATAATGTTCTAGAGGGGATCACTAAGAAAGGAAAAGAAGGAGCATCTGCGCCTTCTAGGAAGGGGAGGCTCTTTAGATGTTTTTCAGGGGTCAACGGGACTTCTCTTTTGAAAAAGAGTCTGTTGGAAGTGACGGAGAGCGAGCTGGGAGAATCTCACGTGTCGGTGCGAAACCGAGATAAAGGAAAAAGAAATGAGGACGGATTACTGCAAGCGAATACTGGCCGCAACGGGAAGGCGATGAGCGTATTAATAATAATATTGAGAAAAAATCGAAGTGCCGGACAATCATTCGATGCTCACGTGCTTATTGTAAACGCTTGCGACGGTGAAGCGAGCATGGGCACTCGGAACCACCTGTGGCTAGGCATCCTCATTTTCAACAGGATTCGATGTACTGTGTATTGTGACTTATTGCTCCCGTCACCAGCATCGAAATTACTGGAGAATTGCGCTACAGTATCCCTTCTGTTGGCTCGTACCATACGGGATACCCTTCGCTCATCTCTAGCATCGATGAGCAGTGGTCGGCACACACCTTGCCAGTTGTTCGTGGTTTTTTCCTCCTCGGACAACTTTTTGAAGGTACAAACAGCGGCTAACCATGAGTACCACACAAGCCTTGCCGTCTCAGAAATGATCTTACCCTGTCGTCTGGCCACTGCAATTTGGCCTTTGATAAGCTCGCCTAAGTCCGCTGCCTTTCCCATCTGAAAAAAGGAATAACACTGATTAACAGATCTCAGTATCAGATGCTATTTATACCGTTTTATGACATTCACACGCGCCCTAGTTTACCGACAGTTGCTCGGATTTGCGTAAAGACGCGCAAGTCATAATATTTTGGCTCTTCGGTATACACTGAACTCATAATTAGGGTTGAATCGCAAAAACCTCAGCCTGTATCAAGCAACAACTCACAAGCACCAATAAAAGCAGAGAGACAGTATCTAACTAACTGTTCAATAGTTTAAAAAAAGGGGTATTTGTACAAATACACTGCCTGACAGAGAAACTGCCACACCACGAAGACGTGAATGCAGCGCCATGCAAATTGTAGGGTGAGTACACACGTACAAGTCATGCAAATGATTGCATTTGCAGGCCAATCGCAACGAACGGCGTGCGGGATATAACCGAACAACCAGCCCGTGAGGCCATCAGTCGAGACGTCGACACGGCCGCGAGATGTGAGTGGTTCTGCTGTAACCGTGTCTGAAGAACGAACAAGAGGTGCCAATGCCGTTAAAACGCCCTCGTACGCGATTTTGTCAAACGGATGAATTCACGAGAGGTGTCATCGTAGGCCTTCGTACCGCCGGATGGTCCCTGCATCGTATTGCGGAAGAAACGCATCGTGATGCCACAGCTGTCGGTCGCATTTGGAGACAGTGCTCCCAGGAAGGATCTGTGCAACGTCGTAGGAGGTCAGGAGCACGAAAACGGACTTCCGAGCGCACCGATCGTCGCATTCCACGTAATGCCATAGCGGGCCCACAGGCCGCAACGGGGGACATTTTGTGGGGTGTACGGGGAGGATTGGATGTTCCGATATCGACGCGTACAGTGTCGCGCCGATTGGCTACGTTTGGTTTGTTGTCCAGCCGTCCATTGCAAAGGCTACCCTTAACAGCGATCCATCGTCGTCACCGCTTGGCGTGGTGTCGCTCCAGAGCTACGTGTAGTGCTGAATGGAACAGTGTGGTGTTCAGCGACGAATCGAGGTACTGTCTCACCACGGATGATCGCCGTGTGAGAGTCTGGAGGCGACGTGGCCAACGAGCGGATTCCTCCGCCATTGTGGAGCGCCACACCTCCTGGCAATGTGGAATAATAGTGTGGGGTGCTATCAGCGCCAACAGCCGCTCACCGCTGGTACGTATTACAGGCACACGGCTATGTTAACGAGGTGCTGCGGCCCGTGGCACTACCGTATCTCCAGGGCATCCCAAACGCCGTTTTTCAACAGGATAACGCCCGGCCTCATACCGCTCGGATCAGCCTTAATGCTTTACACGGTGTGCGGATGCTTCCGTGGCCAGCACGATCCCCCGGCCTCTCGTCCATTGAACATCTGTGGGTCATGATTGGACGTCGGTTGAGTAACCTCGCATCCCCGCAAAATGAAGATGAACTGTGGACTCGGATCAACACCACATGGTCCACTCTACCCCAGTACTCTATTCGGACTCTCATTGCCTTGATGCCACGTCGGATTCAACGCTGTATAGCCCAAAATGGTGGCCACACTCCTTATTGATCATCCTGTATATTCGGGCACTGGAGCCTAGTCTGTATGTGACAATTAAATCATTTGTTCAGAACCTACTTGGCTATCTGTGTGTGCAGTTTAGTCTGTTTCCGAGCATTCCTTCATGGTGTGGCATTTTCTCTGTCAGGCAGTGCAGTACAAAATTCAACAGTTGAAACTTGTCGTGAAGCTTACTTAAATGATAACTGGGTTTTTCCCAGCAGTAGCAGAATTATTAACCTCTCAGCATAAATATTAGAAGCGAGATTAACACGAATAACTGGAATTTTACAGTCACAACATAGTTTTACTTCACTGTTGGAATAAAAAAAGTATTCTGTTAACAAACAACATACACCAAGGTAAGTCACAAGTTCGTAGCGTATCGCGGTACAGATGGAGAAGCTCCGCCGAACAGGTGGGACATGCGCATTAAGATGGAATATGTCCCACGGCTGATTGGGTGACGTGCTCCCCTTCTCAGACCACGTGCTGGGCCACGCGCCGGGCCCAGCACGTGGTGAAAGAATCTCGCGTGTCGGTTCGAAACCGAGAGAAAGGACAGAGAAATGAGGACGGGTTACAGAAAGCGAATACTGGCCGCAACGGCAAAGCGATGAGCGTGTTGATGATAATATAATGAATGAATCGAAGTGACGGACAATCATTTGATACCCACGTGCCTATTGCAAACGCTTGCGACTGTGAACCGAGATTAGCATGAGCACTCGGAGCCACCTGTGGCTAGGCATCCTCATTTTCAACAGGATTCGATGCACTGGGTGTTGTGACACATTGCTCCCGTCACCAGCATCGAAAATCACCGAGACGAGGATGTCGTAGGAGACAGACTTGTTCGTGTGCTTCAAGGCCATTATTAGAAAAAAGGGTTGGACGTGACAGCTGCCGAGAAGGAGATTTGTAGTACAGAATGTGAGGGGACAGTGCCATCACCCCCTAATAGCTTAACAGCCCCGCGCACCGATTTGTGACGTCACTAGAGTAGTCCGTAGTCGCGGAGAGGAGCATTACGGCGATGTGCGAACGAACGCGTCCTTACGTACACCAACTAACCATGTCGTGCGTTCTTTTAGAGTTTCACTGCATTTAAATAAGAACTTGTGTGTTAGTTTTTAAATAACTGCAGAGTTAACAAGTTTGTTTAATAATCTTTTAAAATACAGAAGAAAAAGAAATTACAGCGTAAAATTTAGCGTAGCAATAATTTCGACTTGAAAGGGTAAGCAAGACAGATTCGTCAACTTAATGAAAGCATCCCTGTCATTTCACTGGAAGTGATAAACCATTCCCATAATCGAAATTATAAACTGTTGTCGTAGTTTCACTTGAAGTTATAGTGTCTTTATAGTTAGTCGAACGATTCCTGTACTTGTGAACAAATCGTTCTTGTACTTGAAAGATTAGTTTGAGGGTCCATTACGAAGTATCGCCGTCATTTCAAAAGATGTCGATTGACTAATTTAAGGAATCAGATTTTTCATTCATTGCAAACTTATGACTATGAAAATTTTAGTAATGAAATAATTCCTTTAGTGAAAATGTATTTTATATGCAATCCGTGATCACTAATATATAAAAAAAGGTCAAGAAAAACTGAATTTTTTTCTGTGTTTTTTAATTATTACCAAAGGCTCAATAAAACACGTTTTAACATACATACAGTAAATTGCTGCTTGATCCACTGATTGCATCAAATAAATTAAGATTTCAAGAAAATTATGCAATTGCTACATTATTAAACGTACAATAATGACATAACAAGTTTTCCTAATTTTAGTACCATCTAGTTACGTGTTTGGACAACTTCATTTTGATAAGCAAATATAAAGTTCGTAATTTTTGTCTTCCAGAGCACTAATTCAAAAAAGTTACCTTGTCAAAGTTCAACACATCTGTATTAAGTATATTAGTAGCATTAAGCAAAACTATTTGGATCCACAATATAAGTATTTCTTTTTATCTGGAAAAATACAAGTAACTTATTGGCGGAAATTTCCTGAAATTTGATTTTCAAGAAGTATTCAGGAAAACTGCCTATGTACAAATAATTATGGTTGTGTAGTTCTTTGTGTATCACAAACACAATTTGATTATGTGTCCGTTAGCTGTTCCTTGAAGAATTTCAAAGACACGTTTCTAAGAAAATCTGAAATTTGTTCCAATAATTTCTTAAAGTATTTTTTCAGATAATTATTATATTTTTTGAGAACCTGACAAATGCACATGCAGTTATTGTACTGAATAAATCTAAGCGATTGTTTTGGTACTATAGGATGTATTTTAAAAGATGTACATGTTTCATTATAAATTGACTAACTTGATGTACCATTTTCTCAGAAACTATAAAAAGCAATGGTATAAAATTTTGCACAAATGTTTTGTCATTACTAAAGCTATTGAGAAAGATTGTTTTTTCCTTTTTTTATGATTTTGGTTTCAAAATAAATTCTATGAAGGATTGAAGAAGTTTTTCCCCATACAAAAATTGACACCCACCCCCACGTTTGGAAGCACACTTTCCAGTAGTTATCGGATAATATGAGATATATTAGTTCCAGTTATTATTGCTGTAGCTTGTGAAGACACGGTGCAGGAAGTCTGGAAACTGATAAGTCTGGATAAATGAATAAAAAGTTGATCTCGCATTTTAAGCAAATGTTTTCAAAAAAAAAAAAAAAAAAAAAGAAGCGAGTATATATTTCTACTTGTATTTTAAAAATCTTTTTTGTTTAGAACATAGTTTCCACAATATGTGGATTCATGTCGATCCACGTACTTTTTTTTTCTCTTAAAAATAACAATATTCAAGGCTTAAAAATACCATGCCCGAGATGCCCAGAGCATGTAAATCATTCGTCTGGGCAGGTAAATAAAACATCTAATTGCCTGTGCATGGTAACTAAATTTTAAAATAAAAAAAGTTTGTAATAAAATTTCCTACTACACAAGAAAAAAAAGACAGTCATCACATGTCGTGTTTCATGTCATTGTTAATTAATGGAAGTTGTATTATTGTTACGAAGTACCAAGGAAAGAGTAATATCACATCTTTAATTATGTTATGTTCTACGCCCAGAAATCGGAAACCTAGTTTTGCTCCAAATTTTGTTTATAATCAACAACAGTATGCATGCCTCTGATGTAACTAGCTTCTCATGTTTAGTGACAAAGGGAGAAAACTTTAACAAAAGGAAAATGGCAGAATCACTAAATTTCCGAAACACCAGTTTCATCATCGTACCATTTCATACCAATTTTAGCATCAGCATTTTAAAAATTGATATACACACGTTTGTGCATTGAACATTTGTAATACAGACCCTTAAAATGGAAGTGCAAACATGTTAAAACAGTTCATATTTTTAACTTAAAAGAAATTAGGGTTCCGGTTTGTTATCTTAAAAGATAAATTTTCCTGCGCATCCAGCTTTTACTACCTGGGCAAGTAAATAATTTCTTGCCCAGGTAGTACTGATATATTTCACCTAATTTTTAAGAAATTGAATGGTTCTGATAAATTCCCATCCTACCACAGATAGAGAATACACACTGCTCACACGAGAGTTCTTCAATGTGTTGGTTTGTAGAAAAATGCTTCAAAATCTTTAAACGGACATTTTAAAGGCAAACTTACTCCTGAACTATGTGTGAACTTCTGTTTTTGTGCATTCATATCTAATTTTTGCTGTCTATGCTTGATTCAGTGTTTGTGTTCCTTTAGTAATAAATATTAAAAATGATAATTCAATGCAACTCTCCATGTCTGCAAACACAAAAGATGTATTTCACATGGCAACAAGGCCTTAGCATTTATATAAAGGACATAGGCATGTTAGATGTGTACATGACATACATATATTTCGTATAGGATATAGGTATTTTACAAGCACTTGTGCCCAGAAATAGGGACCCTAAAAAAAGTTCATCTGGCGTTGCCTAAACACTTAAATAACTAAGTACGAATGTATCAACATATTACTCTTGGGATCAAAAACATGCAACCCTTATTATTCTGTGTCCATAATAAAGTTTAAAATCCCTTCCTAAATATACATATTTTACTGTGAACTTATTTGATACATTGGCAAAAACATGTTATGGGTTACTATAACAACACAAGTAATCTATTCTTTCCATTACAAACATAAATTTCATTTTTCAAAAATATTTTCAGTGCTTTGACTTCCCGCTGTGAGATGCATTAGATTATAAAATTAGCCAAATTTAAATTTTCTAGTTCAAAATTTTTATTTTACGAGTAGTTTAAAATAAGGTTAACAAAAGGTTTCCACTTACCTTAGAGTTCTTGGTCACTTGAAAATTTTCACGCTTTATTGCTGTAATCCATTTTCTGAGAACCTCCCCATTAGTAGGGAATTTGAATACTTTTAATATTCCTCTATGAAAATAAATTTAGTTGACAATTTGACAACAACAACCACGCACATCGACAGTCACGCTTACACAGAGTGAGAAGCTCATGCATGCTTGACCACCCACCACGGACATCAGCCTACTCTCCCCTACGTCACGCAGCTTCCGGTGTTCGGTGCGCGGGCCTGTGAAGCTATTAGGGGTGATGACAGTGCACCCTGCAACAGCAAGAAAATGGCTCCAACGCTTCCGGTCTGGAAACACAGAGCTCGTTGACAAATCGAGGTGTGGGAGACCAGGCACCTCCAACACCGGAACCCTGCGTCTAGCTGTCGAACAGCACCCAGGCACTAGCACCCGACGATGTTCGTCACCTAGACCGGCTCGGTTTTCACTCCAGACGTCCACGAATGGTTCCCCGTGAGTTGAGTGCAAGCTGGGGAGCGTGTATTTGTGATAGCAGTGGACGGTCTCGATTTTCCATTGAAAGCAGAATAATACAGAACCCATTTTCTTAAAAAAAAAAAATCTTGCGCCGTTCTTAGGCGTCGCTACACTTCCCTGCTGCATGGAGACGAGCTTGGTTTGCGGTAGTTTTTCGACAGATGCGCGCTTTCGTGGCGTGGTAAAAGGTGGTGGTGGGGGGGGGGTATTTACCGCGAGCTGACTTACCCATTCTATAAGAGCAGGTCTCCGTTTCTCAATGAATAAAAATTCGCAACTTATATCGAATGGGCAACAGAAAATAAAAGTTACTTTTGTTTTTACTTTTTTTTTCCAGGCATTTGATTTTATCAACTCTGAAATCTTAGCGCCCCTCAAATTTTGGTGCCCCAGTTCGCCTAATGGTTGAACCGGCCCTGGTTGTGTATATGGTGGAATTTCGAGGGCCCTGTCCACTGGGAGCTTGTGCTACATGGTCGGGCCATGCAACACGTATACAACGTTCTACGACAGCGCTACCCCCTAGTGGTGAACCGAAAGGAGGTCCTCCTGCAATTTGATAACGCCTCATGTCATACATAGGTCACGGATTGTCCGCCAGAAAATTCAGGATTTGGATGGCGTCGAAATCCTACCACACCCAGCCTAGGGCCCGGATCATGCCCCTTCAGATTTTCACCTGTTTCGTTCCAATGCGCACTTCTTGGCCGGCAGACAGTTCCATTCCTTGGAGGCGGTGAAAGATGACATCACTGAGTTTTTTTGCATCCAAACAAGCCGCCTGGTATCGCAAATGCATTGCATCTTTGGCAGAACGTTGGCGAAAGACTGTAGACTCTGATGGACTGTGTTTTGCCGAATAGCCATATGTGGTCGACATGTGGTACCGGACTGTACTTTCTACCCTATAACGCTATGAACTTATGACTCATCCCGGTATTACTCGGGAGATAAACCTCTCTGACAGAGGAAAATTAATCATGGTCCAACGTAAATCACTAGTACAAAACAGTCTTCCAGCAGCCTATGACTTCTGAACATTATTTTAAAGATATACTCTCTAATGCAAACAAAAAATCGGAAAAAATATATATATATTGTTATTCCGTCCTTGGGAATACCTTACTCTCAGCTAAAACTGACCATACACAGTGGCGTAACTAGTACAACGTGCGCCCTCCGCAAGATTTACTTCAGCGCCCCTCAGCGCAGTAAATTTCCCAGGATTTCAAGCACGAGGGAGGATGCGTTTTCCGCGGTGTGTATGTGTGTGTGTGTGTGTGTGTGGTGGTGGTGGACGGAGGGAGTGGTCAGAGAGAGTGTCTGGAAAAGTAATGCTGGTACCTAGAGCTCTGTAGTTTTAACTTTTTAACTAATAGATTTAACAATACATGTAATTGTTTTGTACAAAACTAAAATAATGAAGAAAACACCCTCCTTTACATGGCAGATCTGCGGCTGCTATGAATAAACGTTGGCGCCTGTCGTGTACGTAATCCTCGGTGACTGACTGACTGTTTCCCCACATCCTCCATAGGGAATCCCTATATGGCCTCTCGCTTTTCCTCAGTTATGCAGAGAGAGAGCGATTGGAGAGCGATCGTATTACAACTCGAAGCCAAAGTGCCGAATAGTTTCAATCTGTAGGACATCCAGTGCTTCTGAAACTGCGGCACGCCCCTTGGTTACCTGCGCCCCCCCCCCCCCCCCCGCTGTTGCTGGGGTGGTAGTTTCGCCACTGACCATATATAACTCGCGTAGAAACACTCTTCAATATCAGATCAGTTATTAAATACTTTGCTAACACTTAAGCGTTAAAATTCGAACCTTTCTGTTAGAGGTTTAAGCTATTGACGTATAATTTTGGGGGTTATTAAACTAATTAGCCGAGAGGCGGAGGCTTGATCTGAAAGTGTAAATAATTGTAACTAAATAAAGCGAATAATTATTGGATTGATTTAGTGAACACGTAATCATAATGTTGATGGGTTAATTAAGGTGGTTCCACCTAAAATCTCTGCCTTGTGTTTTCAAAGGTAAAACTTCTTTACATATTTTCATCGCAATTAATGTATTCCCAAGGATGAAAATTTGCACATCGATAAAACTTACTTGAAGTTATAACATAGGATACTTAATACTTGCTAAAATATAGCCATAATTATATTAAAAATCAATCAATTTTCTTTGAGTGATGTTCAGACCTGTTAATAGACGGCGCGACCTGTATATTGATGACGTCAGTAGACAAACAAATGTTGGATTGCTTAGTTATGTTAATGTTTTAGCAAGTATTAAGTGTCCCATGCTATAACTTAAAGTTATTTTTTATCGGTGTGCAATTTTTCATCGCCTCTGACCATTTGTCCGAGATGGGTCCGGGTTCGAATCAATGCTGGTGAGGTATGGATGTTGTGTTTGTCTTACGGCACTGACTCTCTCCCTTCCCTGGAACCAGTGGCCCTAAATTAGGGACGCTTATAGCCCATTGAGTAGAACACGGAGGTCGTTAAACCTCAACCAATCCAAAAAAATTCATCCTTGGGAATACCTTAATTGCTAAGAAAATATGTAGGGAATACCTTAATTGCTAAGAAAATATGTAAGAAAATAGGTGGCGCAGTGGTATAAGGCGCTGGCCTCTGATCATTCGCCCGTAAGGGGTCCGGGTTCGAATCCCGGTTAGGCATGGATGTTGTGTTTGTCTTACGGCACTGGCTCTCTCCCTTCCCTGGAACCAGTGGCCCTAAATTAGGGACGGGCGACTGCTTATAGCCCATTGAGTTGCTCACGGTGGTCGTTAAACCTCCAATAAAAAAAAATATATATATATATATATGTAAAGACGTTTTACCATTGGAAATATAAGGCAGAGATTTTAGGTGGAACAAATCTCTGCCTTATTTTTCTTTTCTTTCTTTTTTTTTTTAACCACCTTTTTTTCTTTTTCTTTTTTTTTGTTTGGTTGAAGGTTTAACGACCACTGTGAGCAACTCAATGGGCTATAAGCAGTCGCCCGTCCCTAATTTAGGACCACTGGTTCCAAGGAAGGGAGAGAGCCAGTGCCGTAAGACAAACACAACATCCATGCCTCACCGGGATTCGAACCCGGACCCTTCACGGACGAATGATCATAAGCCAGCGCTTAGACCACTGCGCCACCGGGGAGGCGGAACCACCTTAAGAGATTAATTTTTGGCCTTTGTGCTAAGTATGAACAAGAAAGATGACACCGAATTTTCGGGTGTAATGAACACGTCTTTTGAATCCGTTCTGACGCGAATTTAATTTGCCAAAGCTATTCAAAGTCAATGGAACCGGTACGGAAAACAGTAGTACCTGACCGAAGAAAGAAATTTTTCAGTGGGGCTTTTAAATCCCGCAGATATTGCTGTAACCGGAATCGTGAAATTACGACCTCCGGTTGCAGACTTCTGCGTTAAGAAAACTTTGAAATTATATGAGAAACATTTCGCAGCAGAAACGCTCTCCAACAAAAAAAAACAAAAAAAGAAAAAAAAAAAACAAATTCAAATCGGACTCTTAGAAGCAGAGATATCGACAAATATAAGATATGCATCTACAGCCCCGGAAAACATGCATTATTTTAAGAAGAAAGTATGTTTTTCGATGTGAGCGGCATCGGTACAGGAAAGAATTTTTTCTGGCGAGTTTTCAGGAGCTCAGATTTTGCTGCAATACATTAGAAATTATATGCAAAAGATTTCCCATGAGGAGCTGTATCCGCTGAAGAAAAAAATTTCAAATCGGAGTTTTAGAAGTAGAGAAATCGGGTAAAACGCAATTTACTTTTACGCCCCATAGCGGAAAATCTATGCCTAACTTGAAAAAGTAACTGTAGCTAAAATACTCTTCGACATAAATGGAATCGAAAGGTAAAAGATTTTTTTCAATCGAACGTTTAGAAGCAAAGATCTGGAATAAAATGTATTTTGAATTCGATATCATGTGCATTTACGCCCTGCCCCTAGGGGCAAAATTGTGCATCGTAAAAAAAAACGAAACAAAGGATCATCATTCGCACATTTCAAGCTTCCCAATGCAAAACGAATATTTAAAATCTGACTAATAGTTGCAGAGATATGGTGTCTACAGACGGACGGACAAACCGATAACATAAGTACGATCTTTTTTTACAAAAGACGTGCTAAAAAAAGTGCTAGTGGCTCTAAAGAAAGAGAATCGGGAAAAGAACTCCACATGGCCACCACTGTCAGAGCAAAAGAATTTTAATTGGGCACAGCGGAGACGAATAACCGTTAAGCTTTTTTAAAAATCACGCAGGAAATTTGTAATCTAAACATTCGCGAGAAGAGAATGTATCTTATCAATGAGCGCGGTCGTTAGCCGCGCTAAAGCTAACTGCTGTATAGCAAAGGAAAAAAAGGCATCGACACCAAACATTCAACGGCACTGTACCCCAAACAGAAACAGAACGTTTGCAGGTTACAGGTTAATCCGTCACTTAGAGAACAAACTCTTTCAGCTTGTTACATTCGACCTGTGGATTCGATATGTAGATGATACTTTTATCCTCCGGAATGTCATGAATTCGGAAATTTCTAATTTAGTTGAACTTATCAATTCAATTGATCCTCATACACAGTTCACATGGCCGCCCCGGTGGCGCAGTGTTCTAAGCGATGGCTTCCGATCATTCGTCCGAAAGGGGTCCGGATTCGAATCCCGGTCAGGTATGGATGTTGTGTTTGTCTTTCGGCACTGGCTCTCTCCCTTCCCTGGAACCAGTGGCCCTTAATTAGGGACGGGCGACTGCTTATAGCCCATTGAGTTGCTCATGGTGGTCGTTAAACCTCTAATAAAAAAAAACAAAAACACATTTCACATGTGAGATGAAAATAATGGCTGCTCTCCATTCCTGGGTGTCCTTTTGTTACGCTCTTGCGGATCCTTTAGTACAACAGCTTATCGAAAACCATTTGCTGTATACTTACCCCCACAAGCAAAACCAAATCACCCATGAAAACAAAAAAAATCTGCTTTCTGCACATACATATTATAACGAAGTAAATTTCTCCGTCATTTTTATCCGCGCCAGGATTCGAACCCGGATCCCCTCATTCCGGAATAAGTTGCTCTAACAATTGAGCTACGCGGACGTTTTATTCTGATTCCTATCTGCCTTTATGTCGTGTGCGTCCTTCTGGCAGGTACGTCACATCTCCTGGTACGTTACATCATCTCCCCCTTATTTATTTATTTTTTTCGAAGTGCTGGAGAAGGGATTCTCTTATTTTTCCTATCTCGCGGTGTGGAAAGAATATCACACCAATGCGAGATTTTGAACCGCCGGGTCATCCGGATAGTTCGGGCGTCATTATAACGAAGTAAATTTCTCCGTCAATTTTATCCGCGCCGGGGCTCGAACCCGGATCACCTCATTCCGGAATAAGTCACTCTACCAATTGAGCTACGCGGACGTTTTTTTCTGATTCCTATCTGCCTTTATGTCGTGTGCGTCCTTCGGGCAGGTACGTCACATCTCCTGGTACGTTACATCATCTCCCCCTTATATATATATATATTTTTTTTTTTTGAAGTGCTGGAGAAGGGATTCTCTTATTTTTCCTATCTCGCGGTGTGGAAATAACATCACACCATTGCGAGATTTCGAACGGTCGGGTCATCCGGATAGTTCAGGCGCCATTATAACGTAGTAAATTTCTCCGTCATTTTTATCCGCGCCGTGGTTCGAACCCGGATCCCCTCATTCCGGAATAAGTTGCTCTACCAATTGAGCTACGCGGACGTTTATTGTGATTGCTATGTGCCTTTATGTCGTGTGCGTCCTTCTGGCAGGTACGTCACATCTCCTGGTACGTTACAATATATCGTGCAATACATTATGCTCAACTGAAGATTCCTTACAGAAAGAGCTTGATTTTCTTAAACGAATTGCAGTACACAGAGGATAGTGTTACACGGCACTAGCAGTGTTCCTGCCGAGTCGGCCGGTAACGGTGCTTGGGACCTGAAGTACAATTTAGTTGGCCACGGCACCAGGTGAGAATCTCAGGTGCACTGCTGCACTCAAAGATTCACACCAGAACATAAAAAATGAAAAGTTGAAGAATGACCCGAAGCACAAGGCTTGTGTGAATCCACCGTGTGAACAAAATAACAACAACAAATAAAAAATAAAATAAACTAAAAAAAATGATACTTTGGGATCAGAGTTGTGATAAGGTTCACCCGCAATCACCAATTCGTGACTGAGTGTAGTGGTCCGGATCTTACTCCGGTACATTCAATCCCCAACCAGCCAGTACAACACTCACTTTCGCAAATAACACATGATTCTCAAATACACAACACAACATTTAATAACGTTCTGCGAGATTTAAACAGATACGGCGCTCTCTAGGCGCATAGACAATTGCCCCTCATATGTGGGCAGCATACGGTGTCACACTTTACTGTCGGAAGACGCAGCCGACTGAGTCTCCACCGGACTATCTGAACAAGAGATACTACTCGTTTACACACTAAATAGAGCTGCAGGTGATATTCATATACAATTGCTTAGAGAATAAAAAAAATTATATGCAAACGATCACATTAAAAATACTCGCGACACAAAATACACAAGCACGTTAATTTGCGGTATAAGATTATAGGTGCGAAATACTGCCAAAGTTAATTAACTAAATCTAATAAGCATGCCCATGCAGATCCCTTCCCCGCTCGCTTTGGCCCTGAACCAAAGTTAAAAGAAACTGTCCCGCCCCAGCGGAATTTGTGGCCACACCTTCTCCCTTATTCATGTAAAAAAAATAATCAGGAAATGGGCCCTGTAAGAAATTGAAATCTGTATGTGCAGGTATTTCCTCTGAGGTTCAGTCACTCAGCATTACTGCATCTATGTCCCTGCAGCTTTGGGTGTCGGGATGGCACAAGTTCGCAGATGTGCGAAGAAAGAAAAAGGAAATATTCATCTACTTACAGTTTCGTGACTTTGCTGTGCAAATCCGTTGTGCATCACATAATATCACACGACAAAAAAAAAAAAACACGCGCACACACACAGACACTTGCACCATGTGGCAGCACCGATGATTCAACACTTCACTTTGACGCTTGATGTAAATGAAGCACACAATTAAAATGGTGATATCACGCCGCACTTTGTTGCGCTGATGCGAGTATACACGGATCCACTCTTGTGAAGATTTAAAGGTGGCCGTTAAACAAAATAGCCCCTCTCACATCTGCTGTTGCAGTTTCCGAGACTGATTTTCTGTGTTCCTGGGAAATGATTTTTGTTGTCGTGAAGAAATAATTCGGAACGTCGACTGCTTGGAGAGTGGGACCCCCTCACTTCCGCTGCTGCTATAGTAGATTCCGTCCGTCGCTACCTTCCGTCCTTTTTGACCGTTCATTCCCAATTCAGTCAGTTCCTTTCCGTTAGCATAACATCTACCCTGCCTGAGTACGCAGTTCAAATATGTTCCTCGCAGGTTTTGTTTCCATTTTTTTTCGAGTTGCGACCGCCAGCCCTGAGATTAATTTTCTCGGCCGAGCGAAATCAGACGTGCTTTTACCTTAAGCGTATATCAGCAACTCAACATTTCACCTGTATATTTGTTAGGTATCGAAGCCACCGCTCTTACGCTCATATTTTTCTTTCGCCATGTTTTTATCCCGTCGCACTTACACGTAGTGGCTTCGCTGCTTACGTGACCACACACGCGCACACATGGGGCCTCGCTTCGCCCCGTAAGACAAGCGCGTCTCTTCACTTCCTCCACAGTAGGGGATGAATGGGGGTGACGATTCCACACTGCAGTGGTTGGCATCCGAACCCGACTTTGCTTGGCTTCGCTTCTCATTGGAATGACCACTGTCCACTCGCAGACTTCTTAATTTGCCTGTAACTTGGCTTTCATTAGGCCAAACAGTCGCTGATTTCCATTACGCTCCAGCCTAGAAATTTCTGCTTTATCCCGCGGATTCAGGCATTCTGCTGTCTTTATGGCAAACTGGCATCTCCATCAGCCGCCTCGAGTTGTCTCCATTTCTTACCAAATGCGGGGAGGTTTGCTGCTTCATTTTTTCCAATTCATTTTTCAGATCCAAGGCATCCAGCCTTTCACATCGGAGAGCGTACAGACAACTGAACTTTCTTCCTTATGTTCATGCCAAGTGCGAACTCTTACTTTTCTGCACGGACCACACAGAGAGCAATTGTTCTCGAAAATGCCCCAAACAATCGACGAATTTACGATTATTCGCTAAACCTTTTGTCCCCATTTTCATTCATTTTCTCAAGTAGACCCCTCTTCGAAAGGTACCACTTTCCCTTTCCGTGTTGCTTAGGCTCCCGTCAGCTGCGCCCTGATATTTATGACCTAACAGAGCTATTCTGAGACCACCCAGCCAGAGAGAGAATTCTTCGCCTCTTTTCTTTTCCAAACCCCCAGATAAAACTTTATCTGCTGTTTACACTTTTAAACTCCAATCAAGCCTCGAACATAATTAATACTTAATTAATTGCACACATCAACCACGCCCATTAATTACTAAATTAATGGCGGGGGTGGGTCGTAACATCGGCCCCTCCTCAAGAAATCCAGAAGTCCTCTTTCTGGGCCTATCGCTTTGCTCTTATCAATTTCCAGAGCAACCATTGAGTGCTACCTTTTCCCACAGGTAGAAACAATTCAAAATGGCAAAAATATTGCGTTTCTTGCCTTCAAAAGCATTGGAGCGACTTCCCAATTATCCCGCAATTTTGTTAATTAATTTAGAGAACAGCCGAAAGAAAAAACAACGTAAATGAGAAATAAATAAAAAAAAACTGAACTGTAAAAGAACATGTGAGCCTGCCGAACTGTGATTCCTAGCTGCCTCATACCATACGCAACATGGCGGACAAATTTTAGAGTTTTCTTCAGGTTTTAGGATGGGGTTGGGGGTGTCCACTGTAACAATAGCCCTTCCGTTATGGACAATGCAGTCCAAAAATTTAGGAAACCGAAGCCTGTCCGCTCACGCCAATAGACCTTCCAGTACGAACGAATTGGGCGGTTATCCCATTTGCTCCTCAGATTTTCTTCGGAGTTTCAAAAATTCTCAAAAGTTTTAACTTCAAAGTTATTTTCAAACACATAAACAAGGTGATTTTTTACGGTACAAAAGATTACGTCGAAGACATAAATTCCTGAAGAATTTATCAGATACCTTGTGAATGCGGACTTTCATATATAGGACAGACCCGCAGGAGCTTAAGTCTCCGTGTGAAGGAACACAAGACTTACGTACAGAACTATGAACTGAAGAAGTCGTCAATAGCCCAACATTGTCACTAAAATAACCATAAATTTTTGTTTGGAAACGCTACGCTTATTGATAAACCTGATTCGACTATCAAGCTTAATATATTAGAAGCTTTCCACATATACCGGCATTCTTTACGACTTGCCTACGCTATTTCTTTCAAGCGCGTGGAAACAACTCATCAGAATCCGTGACCGTCAGAACTCTGATGATGTCACAACGATTTGAATGTTTACGCTCCATTCGTCCCGATGATGACGAACCATGCCGCCCCGGTGGCGCAGTGGTCTAAGGCGCTGGCCTATGATCATTCGTCCGTAAGGGGTCCGGGTTCGAATCCCGGTCAGGCATGGATGTTGTGTTTGTCTTACGGCACTGGCTCTCTCCCTTCCCTAGAACCAGTGACCCTAAATTAGGGACGGGCGACTGCTTATAGCCCATTGAGTTGCTCACGGTGGTCGTTAAACCTCCAATCAAAAAAAAAAAATGACGAACCAAACGCTCTGCAAAACTGTAGTCGATGTTGATAAAACATTTAATTGTGGATAAACGTTGATAATTTATTCTAACTCAACATCACAAGAGTTTAGTCTTAAATTATATACAGGTTAATAAGTTCGAACTTGAAGATTTACGAGAGTTCCACTGGAAAGAGCAAAAGGGCGTTGTACGAGAGTCCTAACAAAATTCGGCACACTGTCCATTTTTGAGAAAAGTGTGAAGTAACGAAGAAAACTTACCTTATTGCCACTCAATGTACTCCTCCGCTGCTAATGACAGCTTGCCAGCGTTGAAGTAGGTCCTGGATGTCCCGTAGTACACTATCTTTGTTCATCTGTCGTATTACTCGGGTCACGTCCAATGACAGTTCGTCCAGCGATTCGTAGCGGATGCCACGGAGCCGACTATTTAATGTTGGATCTTACCTTTACAGACTGATGTGGCCGCGGCACCAGGTGAAGTATCGCCTGCAGTGAAGCACCCGATATCTCCACCGAAAAAAAATAACATCTAAATAAAAATAAAAAAACACTAAAGAAAATTTTGTCAAAAATTTTTGCTCTCCTCCTCTGCTGCTAGGGGCTAGCAAGGAGTTTTCCTACTTGCGTTGACAACCGAAAATTCTGCAACAACAAATTAATTATCTGATTCCAATAATTAATAATGACCTCCCATAATTAATTATAACAAATTAATTATTAACTTCCCGCAAAACCCGTACCGCGATTGGGCGTGGATGCCTGGATTTAACTCCAGCACGTCCCAATCTACCGAAATTCACAGCAACGCACACACACACTCGAAAAGATACCCAACGCTCATTTCACGTACGCTTGACATTTAATATCCAACGTTATATTATATACACTGCCACCTTTATCCATGAAGTGGCACAAAAATCTGCTGAGATGAATGTATGGTGGGCTGCTCTATCGGCAGCTTAATTATGCACAATGATTAAACACTTTATCACTGATTAAACGATAATACTGATTTAACTAACTCTGATTTAACAATTAACACTTATTCAAACACTGTTCAATGATGAAATTCTAGTATGCACAATAAACAAATAGAGCGAAGGAAACATATATGAGAGATTACCCAAAACATTTGAATACACACTTTAAAAAAATGATAATTGAGTACGAGCGTGGGTACCAGCAATTAAAATGATACCGTAATTATCATGACTGCCGCAGTTTAATTATAAGCTATATATATCTTTATACCATCACACATACCTGCATAGGCTTGATGCCAAATTAGCAGGGAAGAGCTCTTAAACTTATGGCCATAACACAAATAAAAATCACGAATAAAATGTGTTGGAGGCCTCCGCTGTCGTGCGTATTCATTTTTTCAGGGGACAGAGTTCTATATGCTGTTCACTGTCCGACGGCACTTGTACGTCGTGAGCAAATGTTCATGTAAAGATAACATACCTTGGCAACCGTTGTCTGAGGTCCTCAGCGCAGAGAAGTGGCAAGAAATATCCTGCCTGTAGACAGCCTAGGCAAAAGTGCACTAATGTCGACCTAGTATCGGTCGAGAAGTCCAAAGGACTGAGATGTCCTCGTTTAAGAGGGGATCATTCATAGCCCTCCTTACGTGCTTCTCTGCTTCTTTTTCCGAGCTCTCCCAGCGGTCAGCTCTCAGGCCTAGGTTCCATGCAGCTCGCTGGTGCTGTTCTCGTGCGTGTGTCTGGCTTTGCCACCGTCCTGAGAATGCCCCGCCGCTTGTTTTTCTCTTCTGCTCATTTCTCTCCTCTTTGTCCTGTCACAGGGCTTCTCTTAGCCACTTGAAAAGGGATTTATCACCTTGTTTTCAACTGTGGGTGATAGTCGGTTCCCCCTTATCCCGTTCACTTCGGAGAAAAACTGCAACCACCGAATGTCTCTTGGCTTGCAGAGGGACTTTTGGGGGTGAGTTTTGCAGTCTTTCGTTAGTTGAAAATGCACACGACTGTTGCTATGAGTCCGAAATAGAGATGGTCTGTTGCCATGTGGCCTTTCACAATTCTCGTTTGCCAGAAGGCTACGAATTATGCACTTATCAAATACTGAACAAATTTTAACAATGGCAGTGATGAACAAATTAGAGGATCAATTACCGTAATTAATTATAACTATGAGTGCTGCCTTGCAGTTACATCGAAACACAAATTTACCGCATAAATGAAATATAAAAATTTTCCACAAGTTAGGCTGCACCCTATAACAATCCTTCTACCTTCCAAAGAAAAAAAAATATGAATGTATTTTTTTTTTCTCATTGAAGAATGGAAAATTTTGAATATGGATATCTCCCTCTTTCCTATATTCCATGACATGTCTAATTCCGGATTTTAGACACATCAAGGGTAATGGGAAAGTATCGATAACATCTCTGATCCATTCATCGTTGCCCATAACAAGAAAAGAATATAAACATAAGTTACACAGGTGAGAGCCAATGTGCGTCCGACCAAAACCCTTTTGACTCAACGTGCCTTTCCTCTTATCTAAGTCTGCACTTCTGCGCGGTCCTGAGTTTGGCTCGCGAAATCTTCTTCCTCCTCACAACTGTATATTTCTGTGCTATCACTATCCTCCTCGTCTGCAACCATTTCTTCGCTGGATTTTTCCTCTTCAGCCTGATGTCCAAAGCTGAGAGGTTTCCCCACTCTCCCGTGCTCATCTCGGGGTCTCAACGACGCTCTCGTTATGATGGGGGGACTTTTTTCTTTGCTCCCCTCTGCGTTTCCTCCGTGAGCTACCGCGTCCTTCAACATGGGAGCAGGCTGGGCCGCCGTCCCGGTCTCTTCCAACCCCTGACGTGTTTCCGATTCATGCGGCTGAAAACAGCGCATATCCCTTGTGATCACCGGCCAAACGGGCGTCACCCAGTCCTCATCCTGCTCTGAGAACTCTTCTTCATGATGCCTTTCGTCTGCGGTTGGCATACCTATGCTCAACGAAATTTCTTCATCCCCCTTTTCATCTTGAAATTGCCCTGTGTCAAACACCCTTCTCTGTGGTGGTTTGAAAATCCTGTCTACGTGTGTGAGTCGAGTTCGTCTCATATCATTTACTGGGGCGATTTTAAAGTTCACTGGGGATGTTTTCTCAATTACTCTGAAAGGTCCTATAGAAGGTTTTGCCAACTTTCGCGACCTTGTTTTGGATGCTGATGGGTCGTGCTGGTACACTATGTCCCCAATCTTGATCTGTTTGTCTACAGCCGACTTTGCTCGATATTCCCTGGAAGTTTGGGCTGCCTCTTCCAGATTATCCTTGACAATTTTATACGCTTCTTGCATCCTCGTGACTAAGCTCTCAGCATAGCTCTGGGGTTCAGCGTAGTTAAAAGGGATTTCCTCATTCAACAACTGTCCTGGCATGTTCAGATCTCTTCCGAACATGAGAAAGTTGGGTGTTTCTTTAGTCGCACTGTGTGTCGCGCTTCTGTAGGACATGGCCACAAATTCTGTATACTTGTCCCAATCCTTTCCCTTAGGGGAACAATAAATTGCTAAAGAGTGCATTATTGTCTGAATTTGTCTTTCGGCTTGTCCGTCTGTCTGTGCATGGTGTGGAGATGTATTCAGTTTTTTGATGCCAAACTTACGGTACAACTCGGTCATTAAATCGGACAAAAAATTTGTTCCTCTGTCCGTGAGTAACAGATGTGGGACACCGTGACGCGCTATCACGTTAGAAGCAAATTTTTCGGCAATTTCTGCAGATCGCATAGTCTTTAATGGAATCAGCTCGATGTACTTAGTGAATGAGTCGGTGACAACCAATAAATATTTATTTCCATCCTCTGTCAGTGGAAGAGGTCCAGCGATATCCATCGAAATTTTGGAACCATGGGACAGATACAATTTCCGGGGTAATTAGACCCGCTTTTTGCTTCTTTTTGAAACCACGACGTTTCAGGCATTGTTCGCAACTCGCCGTGTAGTTCTTGATGTCTGAGAACATGTTAATCCAAAAGTATTTCTGTTTAACTCTCCCAAGGGTCTTTTCAAAACCGAAGTGACCGGCGCATAGTCCGTCATGTTCTGATTTCATCACTTCTGATTTTAACTTATCAGGTATCACTAACTGTTCTGCGATCAATTTCCGTGGGCTGTTTTTTGCTGGTAAGGCAAAATGAAATAGAAGGTCGTCCCTCATAAAATAGGTGTCAGTAATTTTGTCGACTGCTGAATAATCACGCCTTTCAAGACAATCAATTACTTCAGCTAATTTAGGATCTGTTCTTTGTGCTGATTTCAGAGTTTTGTTATTAAGTGGTACAACTGCGACTGTATCATTGGCTTCCACTGCTGCAATGTGCCTAGATAACACGTCGGCGTTTGTGTTTTTCTTTCCTGGTCGATATTGCACATCGAAGTTATACTCCGACAGACTAAGATTCCATCTGACCAGTCTAGAATTAGGAGTTTTCAAATTCATAAGCCACTTTAGAGGTCTATGGTCGGTAATAACCGTAAACTGCTGACCTACCAAATATTCGCGCCAATGGGTGATGGATGATACTATTGCCAGTGCTTCCTGTTCTGTCGTGCTGTAATTTTTCTCAGCTGGATTAAGTTTCCTGCTAAAGTAAGCGATGGGATGTCTGTGTCCTTCGTCATCCTCCTGCTCGAGAATACCGGCAATCGCTACTTTGGAGGCGTCTGTGGTGACGAAAAATTTCTTGCTGAAATCAGGAAATATTAATAGTGGCTCACTCACTAGTGCATGTTTCAGCTCTTGAAAAGATTTCTCGCAGTGTTCGTCCCAAATGAATTTCACGTTTCTCCTAGTAAGGTTTGTTAGCGGTAAGGCAATGGACGAAAAATCTTTGATGTGGCGCCTATAATATCCTGCCATTCCAAGGAATGCTCGAACATGTTTCACTTTCCGTGGAGTAGGGAATTCCCGAACAGCTTCCACGTTCTGTGGGTTAGGTCTAATGCCCTGACGATCTAAAAGGTGCCCTAGGTATGTCACTTCTTCCGCCAAAAATTCACACTTACTGGGCTTAATTTTTAGATGGTGCTTCCTTAATCTCTGAAAAATTAATTCCAATTTCTCAAGGTGTTCAGATAATGTCCTGGAGGCACACAAGATGTCATCCACATATACCAAAATGCCATCATCTCTTTTGTCCATAAATAGAGAATCAAGTGCTCTTTCAAATGTTGCCGGACTGTTGCAAAGTCCAAAAGGCAAGCGATTCCACTGGAAATGTCCGAATTCGCATGAGAAAGCAGTTTTATGCCTATCCTGTTCTCTAACTTTAATTTGGTGATAACCAGCCAAAAGGTCAATTTTTGAAAAATACTTGCATCCATGTAGTAAGGATAAAGTTTGCTGGATTCGGGGAACAGGGTAGCTATCCTTTCGGGTAATATCATTTAATTTTCGAAAATCTATACAGAAACGATAAGAGTTTCCGCGTCTCACGAGAACAATAGGAAAGCTGTAGGGACTATCTGATTTTGATATGATTCCTGCGTCAAGTAATTCGTTTACCTGAGCTTTTACTTCGGGTCTTAGGGCATGTGGTACAGTATACTGACGCAACTTAATAGGTTTATCATCCGTGAGATGAATTTCATGCTCTGTAAGATCCGTACCTTCTAAGTCTAAAGAATTCCGTGCAAAAACATCAGAATATTTCTGCAATAAATTTAGCATTTTCTCTCGTTCGCTAAATTCCAGGTGATCTAATTTAAAATCTTCCACAGAGATTGGTTGAGATTTTCGGGATGTTCCTTGCGAACAACGCTTAACTTCCACTGGTTCTACCTGAAAGAGTTTCGTATGTTTATTTAACCAAATTGGTGAATCACTGTGGTTAGCCGCTCTTACATCATACAGTCCGCTTGCCGAAACATTATTAACTGACCGTGCTAAGAGTAACCTATTTCTGCGTGCTCTCGGTAATGGCTCGAACAAAATACTTCCTTCTGTTTTCCCCACTGAGGGTTTACTAAGCGCCACTTGGAGAAAAGTTTCGCTGTTGGGGGAATGCAAGTTTTACGAGTCAGTGCTGCTATCCTGGGGTGTCTGTTGGAAACATCATTACCTCTCCGCTCCTGTGGGGTGGGTGGCTGAGATGGGGGGTCAGGGAAGTGAAGCTGGTTTGTATCTGCTTCGAACGTAAGACGGTGCTTTCGTAAAGCATCTATTCCCAACAAAGCTGAGTACTTTTGACTCAGGGGATTTTTTGTCACAAATGCCTTGACCCATATGTCTCTTCCCTTAATTCGCAGATTTACCTCGTAGCAACCCAGCGTTTGAATCACTTCTCCTGTGATGCTTTTGATTTTTACATTTAAATCAACAGATTTTAACTTTCTGCGAAATTTTAATCTACGATAAGCATCGTTAGCTAATAAAGTGACTGATGACCCTGTGTCAATTAGCACTTTAATTTTATCCCCATCCAGATCCGCATTAATGATTGGTAAATCATTCCCATTTTTCATAGACACGTACCGCACTTTAGAGGGTTTTAAATATTTCTGAGCCGCACTACCTCTCACAGTTCGACTCCGATTCAGTTTAACTGTTTGTTCTTACGCTCGGGTCCTTGAGCACTAAACTTTCCTGTTGATTGATAATGAGTATCTCTGTCGTTGTTATTCCTAAACCTCTGTTTCGGTGTTGTTTCTGCCCTATCCCTATTTCGACCGTTATTCGGGCATAGCCTGATCACATGACCTTCCTGTCTGCATCCGTAGCACACAATCCTGTTGCTCCTGTACTGCGCTTGCTGGTTCTCAGCGCGCGAGCGATTTCGAGTACCCGATCCTCTGCGTTCATTATTATTTGCCCCATACTGTCGAACGAGTTCGAGTCCAGATGACTGAAACCTGGGTAACTGCAAACTTTCTTCCTCTCTGAAGTTTCTTTCTCGTCTCCGATTTTCGCTTTCCTGAAAATTTACGGCTAACTGACCCACTGATCTTTCCGTCGCTTCCATTCGTGCCATCATCTCTTCCAAAGTACGCGCTAATAAATCAGATCCTGGGTTTGTTTCCGATCTCTCTACTGCATTTACTGATGCTTTCTTACTCATGAGCGCCAAATTATCTTCTTCCTGAATTGCTGTGAGAATAGCAGCGTCTAGAGTTTCTGGGCACTTCGTTAAAACCCAGCGCCTGATAGATTCGGATAAACCAGATACAAACTGACACATCACTGTCTGATCCCTATGCTGCCTGATGTCTTCTGACATATCAGTTGTATGACCAAAATATTTTGCCGCTGCACTTTTGAGTCGCGTTGCATACTGTCTTACATCTTGTCCCGGCATTTGAACACAACTCATGAATTGTTTCATACGGGTAACAAGAGGTTCTTCCGCTTGGAAACGATCGATCACTAGACGTTTAAAATTTTCATAATTTCCTTCTAATCTCAGCTCATCACTATCTGACAAAAATTCTGCAGCCCTTTCCCTGAATTTCGACTTTACTACTGCCAATTTTGTTTGTTCGCTCCATCTCCCTACTGTAGCTACATTTTCTACATCTTGAAATAAATGTTTGGCCCGATATAGAGGATCTGTGCCTGTAAAATATCTGAGCATATTAATGCATCCTGCTATCTGTTCACCGCCGTACATTAACTTACCTGGAGCTGTCATTCTAGTCTCTGACACTCCTGCGATACTTGTTACTGAATTACTAGTTACTAGATCAGTTGATTCTCCTGTGGGAATGCTATGTTCCTCCCCATCATGATGATCAGAATCATCTGAGTCAGTAGGTTTGGTGTTCGGCTTCTCTCCTTTATTTGCCATATTTAAATACACTTAACCTAAGGCAGTCTTTTACACAAAAATGCTTAAGGCTTACAATACTTATGATATGCTAAAATATGCTCGTACTGAAATAAATTTGATATGGCAGTCAATTCGCAATATTTCGAGCGTTTGTGTGTGTTGCTCTGCTTTGGAGGTACAAACAAGTAAGAATCCTGGTCATCGGAACCAATTGTTGGATCTTACCTTTACAGACTGATGTGGCCGCGGCACCAGGTGAAGTATCGCCTGCAGTGAAGCACCCGATATCTCCACCGAAAAAAAATAACATCTAAATAAAAATAAAAAAACACTAAAGAAAATTTTGTCAAAAATTTTTGCTCTCCTCCTCTGCTGCTAGGGGCTAGCAAGGAGTTTTCCTACTTGCGTTGACAACCGAAAATTCTGCAACAACAAATTAATTATCTGATTCCAATAATTAATAATGACCTCCCATAATTAATTATAACAAATTAATTATTAACTTCCCGCAAAACCCGTACCGCGATTGGGCGTGGATGCCTGGATTTAACTCCAGCACGTCCCAATCTACCGAAATTCACAGCAACGCACACACACACTCGAAAAGATACCCAACGCTCATTTCACGTACGCTTGACATTTAATATCCAACGTTATATTATATACACTGCCACCTTTATCCATGAAGTGGCACAAAAATCTGCTGAGATGAATGTATGGTGGGCTGCTCTATCGGCAGCTTAATTATGCACAATGATTAAACACTTTATCACTGATTAAACGATAATACTGATTTAACTAACTCTGATTTAACAATTAACACTTATTCAAACACTGTTCAATGATGAAATTCTAGTATGCACAATAAACAAATAGAGCGAAGGAAACATATATGAGAGATTACCCAAAACATTTGAATACACACTTTAAAAAAATGATAATTGAGTACGAGCGTGGGTACCAGCAATTAAAATGATACCGTAATTATCATGACTGCCGCAGTTTAATTATAAGCTATATATATCTTTATACCATCACACATACCTGCATAGGCTTGATGCCAAATTAGCAGGGAAGAGCTCTTAAACTTATGGCCATAACACAAATAAAAATCACGAATAAAATGTGTTGGAGGCCTCCGCTGTCGTGCGTATTCATTTTTCAGGGGACAGAGTTCTATATGCTGTTCACTGTCCGACGGCACTTGTACGTCGTGAGCAAATGTTCATGTAAAGATAACATACCTTGGCAACCGTTGTCTGAGGTCCTCAGCGCAGAGAAGTGGCAAGAAATATCCTGCCTGTAGACAGCCTAGGCAAAAGTGCACTAATGTCGACCTAGTATCGGTCGAGAAGTCCAAAGGACTGAGATGTCCTCGTTTAAGAGGGGATCATTCATAGCCCTCCTTACGTGCTTCTCTGCTTCTTTTTCCGAGCTCTCCCAGCGGTCAGCTCTCAGGCCTAGGTTCCATGCAGCTCGCTGGTGCTGTTCTCGTGCGTGTGTCTGGCTTTGCCACCGTCCTGAGAATGCCCCGCCGCTTGTTTTTCTCTTCTGCTCATTTCTCTCCTCTTTGTCCTGTCACAGGGCTTCTCTTAGCCACTTGAAAAGGGATTTATCACCTTGTTTTCAACTGTGGGTGATAGTCGGTTCCCCCTTATCCCGTTCACTTCGGAGAAAAACTGCAACCACCGAATGTCTCTTGGCTTGCAGAGGGACTTTTGGGGGTGAGTTTTGCAGTCTTTCGTTAGTTGAAAATGCACACGACTGTTGCTATGAGTCCGAAATAGAGATGGTCTGTTGCCATGTGGCCTTTCACAATTCTCGTTTGCCAGAAGGCTACGAATTATGCACTTATCAAATACTGAACAAATTTTAACAATGGCAGTGATGAACAAATTAGAGGATCAATTACCGTAATTAATTATAACTATGAGTGCTGCCTTGCAGTTACATCGAAACACAAATTTACCGCATAAATGAAATATAAAAATTTTCCACAAGTTAGGCTGCACCCTATAACATTAACTTTGGGAAAAGATCAAAGTCGGGTGGACTGAGATCAGGGCTGTATGGTGGGTGGGATAAAGTTTCCCAGCCATATTTCGATAAAAGTCCCCGTACCGACGCTGCACCGTGACACGATGCATTGTCATGCAGCAAGATCAATCCCACTTCCAACAAGTTGGGCGATTTTGACGAATTTTCGGTCTCAACTTTGTCCTCAGAAAGAAATTATGCTTCGATCAAGAGTTCCTTCCCCACAAACTTCTTGCAAAGCAGTGTGGATCTCTGTTGGAGTTTTTCCCCCGCAGAGTTTCTATTTTCACGTACGAGCGCTGGACTAATGCTGTGACTCGACCTGAGGAGCTGCACGCTTCCATTTCCAAACCCTCCTATGTCCACACAGCAGATGATAGCGTGTCATTCTGACACCACTGCGTTGCTGAGAGTCTGACCTGGACATGACGCAATCATTTTCCAGATTGCATCATCCGCTTCCGTTTTAGATTAACGTGTGCAGAACTTTTGTTATGACCCTCTTAGTACAGTGAGTGGAGTTATGCCTACGTATAGCATTTCTCTCTCTCTCTTCAAGGATTTACGGGGGCGGGGGGTAATAACAAATGCGATAAGAAAAGCACAAGAGCATCCAAGTATAGGGAAAAGACGAAATAAGTCAGTCCTAGGTTAGTCGCAAATCCGAGAAGTCACAGCGGCCTAAAACTGTGCGATAGGACTCGATAATGGCTGAATTAGAAGCAGAAAGAAGGTGAAAAGATTCACCTGGAGTCAGTGAGATGCTTCGCTAGGATTGCACAAATTACCCAAACGATATTCGCGGGATTTTCGCTCCATACTGAGCTTCAGTTATGATCGCATCTCTTGCTCCTGTTGAAGAGACGGAACACTGTAGTTCTCCCGAAAGTAGGTAAGACAACCGGGCGATGAAACCCATTAAGGTGGCCCCCTACAACGAACCGACACGCTGCGCTTGACGACATAAAGGGACTTAACGCTGGCGGACTGTGTGCTCCGAAATTAATGCATCGGAAGTCTTTCTCGATATACTGCTGACATCGAACAAACTGATTCGTGATGGAGAGACGCTCCTCTTTTCCTCCTGCCGAGATGTCGACACAGAAAAACGAAAAAGAGGAATTGTGAGGGAGCCGCTTTCAGTTTTCCTTACAGCAAGTGTCGACGAAGAAAGATTGTTCGGCCCTCCATATTCAGATTGAAAAGTGTGTGCGTACGTCTTCACTGAGCGACCATATCCATATTCAGATCCAAAAGTGTGCGCGTACCTTTGCACTGAACGACCATATCCATGTTCAGATCCAAAAGCGTGTGCGTACCTCTGCATTCAGCGACCGTATTCATATTCAGATCCAAAAAGTATGTGCGTACCTTTGCATTGAACGACCATATTCATATTCAGATCCAAAAGTGTGTGCGTACCTTTGCATTAAACGACCATATCCATATTCAGATCCAAAAGCGTGTGCGTACCTCTGCATTCAGCGACCATATCCATATTCAGATCCAAAAAGTGTGAGCGTACCTTTGCATTGAACGACCATATCCATGTTCAGATCCAAAAGCGTGTGCGTACCTCTGCATTCAGCGACTGTATTCATATTCAGATCCAAAAAGTATGTGCGTACCTTTGGATTGAACGACCATATTCATATTCAGATCCAAAAGTGTGTGCGTACCTTTGCATTAAACGACCATATCCATATTCAGATCCAAAAGCGTGTGCGTATACCTCTGCATTCAGCGACCATATCCATATTCAGATCCAAAAAGTGTGTGCGTACCTTTGCATTGAACGACCATATCCATATTCAGATCCAAAAGTGTGTGCGTACCTCTTCGTTGGGGCATATTCGGTGCACGGGTGTGAAATTTGAAATCGTATCCTGTACGCGTGCGTGTGAATGGGAAGGATGTGTGCCAAATTAGCCTGCAAGTTAAAAAAAGTGGTTTAATTAGAATAACCACTTAGGTGGATAAATCTGGTAAACTG
Organism: Macrothele yani; assembly: GCA_039090855.1. NCBI lineage: Eukaryota > Metazoa > Arthropoda > Arachnida > Araneae > Macrothelidae > Macrothele > Macrothele yani. The sequence goes on from CM076996.1 coordinate 128,173,943, forward strand.
ACTAAACTGACCACCAATTTGTTTGCATGTTTATTTTATCCGGAGCGGATAAAGAATAAATTCAGTACGAGACTGTGCTTAGTAATAATTTAGCATTTAGTTCAGAATAGAACTGAAAGAGTTTGGTGAACTAAAATTCTAAACGGGAAATTCCTTCATGGGGAACGGATAAAAGCTTTTCCGTATGTCACGTATACTCTAATTTAACTTTCCTTTTTAGTTTCTTTCTCTATGTAAATTTGAGTTCATTCTCCTTAGCATTTTTTAAACTTAACGTGATCTCTTCTCTCTGGCAAGATTATGGTTGGCAACACCTTTGAGATCGAAGCGTATGACCTGTGTACCTCCGATGAGAATTGAACGATATAAAATGTTTGAGCAGGAGCAGTATGTGTAGATGTTGGTAGTATGACGATATAATAGTACTGGGTGTGTGCAAAAGTTCTACCCGTTTTTGTAACAGATGCAAATTGCGATCAGAGTAGTTGCGTCACAGATGACGCTGCGATGACGAATTTTCGGCCAAAAAAGCGTGCAGTAGAGCATATAGAGGCACTAGGTTTGTCCGAGTAAGTCATTCGTAACGGAAATCACGAACGGTGTATCATGGCATGCCATAAGGAACACATTAGACATTATTTACTGTATGAGTTTGATAAAGGCAGTACTGCAGCCGCGGCTTGCCGTAACATCTGTCAAGTGTATGGGGAGGATGCAGCTGATGATAGCACATGTCGCCGTTGGTTTCGGAAATTCTGGGACGGAGACACAAGCTGTAAAGATCAACCACGTCCTGGATGTCCATCCGTGGTTTCTGACGAGGATGTGGACCAAGCCCTAACAAATGACCCACATCCAACCGTTCAGGAATTATTAGCGGAAATGTTGTAGGTACACAGAACAACAGTCGAAAGGCGGATGCATGCGCTTGGGTTCATCACCAAGTTTGATAACTCTGTTCCGCACCAGCTTTCTGCAAAGCAACGAAAGGAGAGAATCCGTACTTGTTTTTCTTAGTTTTCTCGTAACACAAATGAGCCGTTTTGGGGACGAATTGTAACGGGTGATGAGAAATGGGTACTGTATCGAAATGTAAAGCGTCGACGAACTGTGTGCCAAAGTGCGGAGTCTGCTTCATCGACCTCAAAAGGAGGACAACATCCCAAAAAGGTTTTGTTGAGTGTATGGTGGGATGTCCATTGAATAATCCACTGGGAGGTGTTGGCACCTAACCGAACGATAAATGCTGACTTCTACTACGAACAGTTGGACAGATTGTGAGAACAACTGACATCGAAGCGGCCAGCACTCGCCGATCGCAAAGGCGTGATCCTTCATCATGATAACGCCAGACCTTATGCTGATTTAATCACTCGGGAAAAGTTACTGGACTTTGATTGGTAAGGGTTACCTCACCCGGCGTATTCCCCTGACCTGGCACCTGCGGACTACCACCTTTTTCGATCGTTACAGAACGCCTTGAATCTCATTGTAGCAGCTCTATTTACAGAGCGAATTCAGTATTCTAAGACGGAGTTCATCGCCTCTGCTATGTGCTATTCTATGACTGAGACCACGCCGCCCCGGTGCCGTAGTGGTCTAAGAGATGGCTTCTGGTCACTCGTACGAAATGGGTCCGGGTTCGAATCCAGGTGAGGCATGGATGTTGTGTTTGTCTTACGGCACGGGCTCTCTCCCTTCCCTGGAACCAGTGGCCCTAAATTAGAGACGGACAACTGCTTACAGTACACTGGGTTGCTCACGGTGGTCGTTAAACCTTAAATTTAGAAAAAACTGAGACCACCGCCATACTCTGTGCTGCAAAGTATCTTTGCCTGAAGGATCACTTATTATAAAGAGTACGCTGCCTTAGGTTCGTAAGGAATGAGGCTCGTTATCTTGCTAAAATCTACAAAGCAACAAACACACTATTTATAACTAATTTAATTATATAAAAGTGGGCCATAAAAAATTGCACTAAAATACACCGCTCGACATAGAAATTCCCCCACCCATAAGGAGGTGTTTTACAAACATGCACGCAGGGCAGGTGCACCCGCTCGAGATATGCAAATGATTTAAACTGGAGCGAATGATGTCAGACTTTCGTGAGATAAAGGTGCCAGCAGCAACAGGGATGATGATGTGTGGTCGCTGGGGGAAGTGTCGCGGACGTTTCAGATTTGTTGTTTGTGTTGGGAAACTGTTCAGCGAAGGCTGAATATGCCGGGCACACGTCGTCGGCAGGTTTATCGCCATTTGGATGCGTTTCAGAAAGGAATAACTGTAGGCCTGTGTGAAACGGACTGGTCTACACGTCGTATTGCTGCGCTTGTGCAACGGGATGCACGAACTGTTGGACGCTGTTGGCACCAGTGATTACATGAAGGTCTGTACGTGCGACGGAGAGGCAGTGGTGCTATCCGCCAGACGTCAGCACGCCTGGTTCGGCAGATTGTTCGACACGCTCGTGGGAAGCACTGCAGCCGATATTGGACGTGCTGTGTCATCGGCCACAGACGTCGCCATAACGACCCGAACTGTAAACCGAAGCTTACATGTGGCAAACCTACGCAGTAGGCTACCGTTACGTCGACTGCCATTGATGGCCAGCCATCGTAGCACCCGTCTGGTTTGGTGCCGAAGTCATGCGAACTGGGGTTACGAATATGGCCCACTGTGTTCTTCAGTGATGAATCCCGTTTCTGTCTGGGTGCTGACGATCGACGGATCCGTGTCTGGCCATACCCTGGTGAGCGGACGGATCCTGGTTTCGTTCGCGACCTCCACACCGTCCGTCAGGTAGGCATTATGGTATGGGGTGCTGTTGCGCATGACAGCAGGTCACCTCTTGTCCGCATCACGGGCACACTGACAGCTGTGCGATACGTGAGCGAGGTTATGCAGCCCATTTTGATGCCGTTTCCGAATGGCCTACAGCAGCCCATTTCCCAGCAAGACAACGCCCGTGAACACACGGCTCGGGTCTCCAGAAAATGTTTGCAACATGTTCAAACACTGCCATGGCCAGCAAGATTGCCCGATTTATTCCCAACCCAAAACCTGTGGGACCACATTGAACGTCGTCTGCAGTCGAATCGGACTGCGCACGATCTCGATGAATTATGGGAGCAACCGTACTTGGTGTTCCATTCCTCAAAACGATATCTGTCGAATGTATGACTCATTGCCACGCCGTATTGCTGCCTGTGTTGCTGTTCGAGGCGGTGCAACCACTTACTGATGCATACCCGTTGTGCTGCAATATCTCATCTGATAAACACTGCACGTGGCTGAAAATAATGTCAAGGAAAACCCTTATGTATTCCTATATGTATTTGCATCCTCAATATCACCCCTCTATCGTCACTCCTTTTTGGTGGGACAATTTTAATGTCGAGCAATGTATATAGAACCCATTCTAGGGTCTTTGCTACAATTTTAATTACAGTCATTGTCATAAAAATCCGCGCACCAAGAAGAAGGCGTCGGATTGAAATGAGATTTTAGTAGTGAGATGGTTCATACTAAGGACAGAAGTGATTACAATATCACACCGCAGGACGATTTCCCGCTGACATACGGTACACATTCCAGTCAACGTTAGTACCGCGTTGGACCGCCTTGCGCTCGGTTACATGCGGTGGTACGGTCCGGCATGGAGTCAAAGAGACATGCGGTGGTACTGTCCGGCATGGAGTCAGAGTTCGTGATTTAGAGTGTCTTGCAACTGACACTCTAAATCACGAACACTGGGACATGGAAAAAGCTGGCGTCCCATCTGGTACCACGCGTGCTCGATAGGCGAAAGATCAGGAAATCTGGCAGGCCACGGAAGTGTCGAAGCGTGACGTAGACAGTCCTAGAAAACCCGAGCTGTGTTCGGACGAGCGTTATGTTGTTGGAAAATGGCTCCGGGCCACCCCGCCAAGAAAGGCAGCACATGGGGCCGCAGGATCTCCTGTACGTAGCGCAGGGCCACCAACGTCCCTCGGATCAGTGCGAGCGAAGTCCGGCTGTCATGCGCGATGGCTCCCTAGACCATCACGCCTGCAGTTCGGGACGTGTGCCGCTGTACAGTGAGGTTGGGATTGTAGCGCTCACCTGCGGTTCTCCACACTCTGACACGGTGGTCGTCCATTCCTATACAGAAGCGGGATTCGTCGCTGAACACTACACGTCGCCAGTCCGTAGCATTCCACGTTGCTCGTTGCTGACACCACTGCAATTGCCGCCGACGATGGTCAGGTGTTAATGGCAGAAAACGTAAGGGCTGTCGAGAGTGTAGATTCGCCTCTTCCAGGCGCCTGGAAATGGTTCTGACGGACACAGGAGTCCCTTGTACAGTCGCCACATGTCTCTGGATATTGGACAAGGACGTCGTTGCATGTTTGCGTGGCGCTCTCACGATCTCACGGTCCTCTCTGCTGGTGGTGCGTCTGGTTAGTCCAGAGCCAATCCGCCGTGTTTGGGTGCCTTCCCGTGCCCATTATTCTCAAAGCGATCGCACCGTACTGTCCGACTGGCCCAAATGACCGTTGATTCGGCGCGCCGGCCACCCTGCCTCTCTCATCCCGACGATACGACCTCGTGCAAACTCCGTCAGTAGCCCGTACGCACATCTACGGTGGCTCCTCGGCATGTCTATCGCTCTGGGATCTCGCCTGACTCTTACCGTGCACTTCGGCACGAATTTGGAGCCCCTTCGCGGCGCCTTATAAGCCCCAAGGGTTGCGATTGTAGCGCCGGTCTTGGACGCGCGGGCATGCGGAATCGCACGAGACTTTAATCATTTGCATATCTGCCCTCCCCGTAGCTATTCGCCGAGTTTCGCGTTGATCGCACCGTTTTTTCTTGGTGCGCGGATTCTTATGGCGATGAGTGTATTTTACCCAATACCTGCACCGCTAAATAAAACTGAAGTTATTTTAAATTGACAAATTTGAGTACGAAAGCACGCTAATCTCATTGCCGCCTTTATTTAGTTTTCTCCAGCTTGCTGATTCCTTGCCGCCCCGGTGGCGCAGTGGTCTAAGCGATGGCCTCTGAGCATTCGTCCAAAAGGGGTTCGGATCCCGGTGAGGCATGGATGTTGTGTTTGTCTTACGGCACTGGCTCTCTCTCTTCACTGGAACCAGTGACCCTAAATTAGGGACGGGCAACTACTTATAGCCCATTGAGTTGCTCACGGTGGTCGAAACCTCCAATCCAAAAAAAAAAAAAAAAAAAAAAAAGATTCCTTCTTAATTTCATTGCCGCCTTTCTTTAGTTTCTGATTCCGTCAGGCAATGCATATCCTCTTCTACTCTGTATTTTATTCTTTAACTTTTTATCTTTCCTATCTGGACATCCGTCCTTTCATCTTTTCATTGACGGAGGCCTACGTCGTCACGCCATTTCCTGTGTGACAGAGTCCTTCCACAGGCCAGCTTTTAGGCGTCTTCACCTTTTATGGGTGTAATCGATTTTATCATTTGCCACATTGGCATCTTGTAGATGCGCTGATTTCTCGAGAATGCCGCAGAACTTTCTCTTAGGGGGAAAATCCACAGCTCGCGCTTGCGAAATGTCGACCGTACCGGGCTCCAAATTTCCATTCGAAGCAGTTATATCACAGAGATGAGCTCGGGCTCGGTTTTCGAAGCCCGAATCCGTTCGAGCCCGACTCAGCCCCATGAGGTGTGGTCCCGACATTTCCAAGTGCTGATGCTTTTCTCCCTTTTTTTCTCCTATTTTTCCATGAAACAGGAAGAAGCATGGAATATGATGCACATCATTTACGCGTCTCATTAGTGAAGTATATGACCTTGAAATAAAATTTATATTTTACAGTTTCACAGAAAATTTTGCAGTAGCTGATATTTTTTCCTTATCTAAGAAAAAGAAGTTGTCTACCTTTTTTTGTGCATGGAGAGATGGTCTTTACGAATGTTTTGGCATGTCGCAAAAGTCTGCTAGATCCTGAAGAACTTTTATTTCGAAATGCATTCGCATTTCTGGCACTGAACATAATCCAATTTTGCGTTGGTCGTGCAATAAATAATTTGGAAAAAATGTTTCCACGCGGTAGATTTTCTCATTTCGTTTTTAACTGTTTTACAGTCACCACTATTTAACTTTTTTCGTTTAACTTCAGGATACGGATCATTCACATTGTAATGCTTAAATGGATAAAAAGATTAACTCAACTTCAGGGATGAAAGTTGAGTGCAGACGACAGCAACAGCTATTAGAAAAGCTTTGTTTAATTCGTTGTTTCCCTGCCGCCTTCTACACGATGTTTGGTTTAACGAGACCTTCTGAAATACTGGGGGCGAACTCCGTCCTCCGAGCTGAGATCCTAAGGCCGGTTTCACACAGGCGGAACAAATTCGTCGAAGCAATAAATCTCCCAGCTGTCCTACTACTGGTTTTCAAGTGGACTATTTCCTCTCGGGAATTTACTTTGATTCTCACTTTAACTCCCAGAGCTATTCTTCACAACATAGTCAATCTACATATCTTTATACACCCTCAACGTCCTAATTTATAACAGATTTTTCCCTCTCCTGTGATTACGTTTCAATGACAAATTTATGACACTAGCGGCTTTTACCTTTTCCCTCCCCATCTGTTTTATTGCGAATGATTCTTTTGAGAATTGAAATCGTCTTCTCTGTTGTGCCCAAAGGTAATTTTAGCTGACCATTGAACTGACCTTCCTACTGCGTCTGTGCGAAGGTGGAGTTCCCTGATCTCTATTTCCCCTGCCTCAACCCCTCCCCCCCCACACACACACACACTTTCTTATGCTAATTACTCTCTTAAAAAGCACTTAAACTATAACACAATGACACATCAATTCCCTTCCCATGAAATCAGGATTCACGGATACACTGCAGGTAAAAAAAAACGGATTCCTCTTCCTAAAACTCAGAAAAAAAAAAAAAAAAAACGAAAAGAAAGACTCTCAGTATTTTAACATAAAAAGAAGCCCGCCCGAAATGTAATTCATGTGCTATCGTAGCTCATCCGATTCCGTCCGAGCCCGACGTGAAACTGATGATGGTATTCGTAGCCTGCGCGAGCCCTTCTCAGGCCTGGGCTCGGGCTGGTCTTTACGAATGTTTTGGCATGTCGCAAAAGTCTGCTAGATCATGGAGAGATGGTCTTTACGAATGTTTTGGCATGTCGCAAAAGTCTGCTAGATCCTGAAGAACTTTTATTTCGAAATGCATTCGCATTTCTGGCACTGAACATAATCCAATTTTGCGTTGGTCGTGCAATAAATAATTTGGAAAAAATGTTTCCACGCGGTAGATTTTCTCATTTCGTTTTTAACTGTTTTACAGTCACCACTATTTAACTTTTTCGTTTAACTTCAGGATACGGATCATTCACATTGTAATGCTTAAATGGATAAAAAGATTAACTCAACTTCAGGGATGAAAGTTGAGTGCAGACGACAGCAACAGCTATTAGAAAAGCTTTGTTTAATTCGTTGTTTCCCTGCCGCCTTCTACACGATGTTTGGTTTAACGAGACCTTCTGAAATACTGGGGGGCGAACTCCGTCCTCCGAGCTGAGATCCTAAGGCCGGTTTCACACAGGCGGAACAAATTCGTCGAAGCAATAAATCTCCCAGCTGTCCTACTACTGGTTTTCAAGTGGACTATTTCCTCTCGGGAATTTACTTTGATTCTCACTTTAACTCCCAGAGCTATTCTTCACAACATAGTCAATCTACATATCTTTATACACCCTCAACGTCCTAATTTATAACAGATTTTTCCCTCTCCTGTGATTACGTTTCAATGACAAATTTATGACACTAGCGGCTTTTACCTTTTCCCTCCCCATCTGTTTTATTGCGAATGATTCTTTTGAGAATTGAAATCGTCTTCTCTGTTGTGCCCAAAGGTAATTTTAGCTGACCATTGAACTGACCTCCCTACTGCGTCTGTGCGAAGGTGGAGTTCCCTGATCTCTATTTCCCCTGCCTCAACCCCTCCCCCCCCACACACACACACTTTCTTATGCTAATTACTCTCTTAAAAAGCACTTAAACTATAACACAATGACACATCAATTCCCTTCCCATGAAATCAGGATTCACGGATACACTGCAGGTAAAAAAAAACGGATTCCTCTTCCTAAAACTCAGAAAAAAAAAAAAAAACGAAAAGAAAGACTCTCAGTATTTTAACATAAAAAGAAGCCCGCCCGAAATGTAATTCATGTGCTATCGTAGCTCATCCGATTCCGTCCGAGCCCGACGTGAAACTGATGATGGTATTCGTAGCCTGCGCGAGCCCTTCTCGGGCCTGGGCTCGGGCTTTCGGGATGGGGCCCAGCCCGTCTCATTTCTCACAGGTAGCACTCCCAAAGGGTGATGAAAGCAATAACCCTTCCATTTTATCTTAATTTTCTTCACTTCGTTTTTCTTCTTTAAGATGGACTTCAAGTAATTTTGCTTCCTATACTTCCAACGGAAAAACTTCTGTACACTTTTGCTTTACAATTAATGCGTTCCCAAGGATGAAAATTTGAGCATCGATAAAAATAACTTCATGTTATAGCCTAGTATACTTAATATTTTCTAAAACATAACCATAAATATGTTAAAAATCAATAACTTTTCCTTTGGTGGTGTTGAAACCAGAAAAAAGATGGCGCGACCTGTACATTGATTACGTCAGTAGACAAACAAATGTTGGATTGCATAATTATGGTTATGTTTTAGAAAATATTAAGTATTCCAAGTTATAAAATAAAGCCATTTTAATTGATGTTCAAATTTTCATCCTTGGGAACGCATTAATTGTGAAGAAAATGTGTACAGAAGTTTTCTCATTGGAAGTATAGGAAGCAAAATTACTTGAGGTCCACCTTAAACAGTGAAGACAGAATCTTTCATTTTTTTTTCTTATGTTGTAGGTCAGCCCCCAGAGATACCTGTGGAATGACGACCGCAGGTAAATTATTACAGAGGGCAATAGCTCGGATTTCGGGTTGTCCAAAATCGTCTCCCTTCACTCTGATTTTTCTGTTTTTAACCAACAGCCAAATTCAACTTCGTACCCAGCTTTCCCACTCGTTCCACGTCTAGAGCGAGAAAGTCTACCACCCGTCACGTGTAGACTTTCTCGCTCACTGGTGCTGTTCACCAGTGGGAACTTCTGCACTGCTGATTCCCAAAACGTTAAACACGACCAACTCACGCGGTATTTTTTTTCTGCATTTATTCTTTCTTTCTGTACACCTCTCTTTGCATTTCCCTGCTTTTTGAATGGGTTAAATCGTGAACTGTATTAAAACGAAATAACGTCGCATATAATAAAGAAAAAAACACTATTATCAGAAAAACGAACAATCACTCAATTCAGTACCACTGAATTACAGGCTGCTATGTACCGCTTCTTTCATTTATTGGTCCGTGACAAATCGATCGTCTCTGTATGCGTTTTCAAACTGACCAAACAGGTGATAGTCCAAAGCAGGAGGATGCTCCAATATCTTAAGGCTCGTTTTCTGGTGGGTTTCAACACTTTGGGCCGCAGATGAGACCGGGCATTGTCGTGCAACAACAAAAGGCATTTCCAACAGCAGTAATCCTGGACGGACGTTTGCTTCGAATTACAGGCTTCAAGTTGCCATGTAGCCCCTGACTGTAACCAGCAGCAGCGGCGTATCTTGGGTACGAGTCCTGGGCTATCCCCCCTCCCCCCCACACACAGCACTGTTTTCTTTTTTAAATTGCGAAGTTTAATTTCTTTATTTTTAATTGTTAAGTAATAGAAGTAACTTATTTTAGGTACATACTATTGCTAACATAATACAACAAGAAAGATGACACCGAATTTTCGGGTGTAATAAGCACGTCTTTTGAATCCGTTCTGACGCAAATTAAATTTATCAAAGCTATTCAAAGTCAATGGAACCGGTATGGAAAATAATAGTGTCTGACGGAAGAAAGAAGTTTTTCAATCGGGTCTTTAATCCCTCAGATATTGCTGTAAACGGAATCGTGAGCTTACGAACTCTTAGAAACAGAGTTATCGACAAAAATAAGATGTGACTTTACGTTCCTTGGTGGGAAAACCATGCATTATTTTAGGAAGAAAGTATTCACAAAAGGTTTATCTATATGAGCGGTATCGGTCCAAGAAAAAAAAAATTTTAGTCGAATTTTCAGGAGCCCAGATTTTGCTAGAAATACATCAGAAGTAGAAATTAACACTTATGACCCCTGGTGGCCAAACCATTCTTTACCAAACATTAGAAATTATGTGAAAAATATTTTCCGTCAGGTCTTGTATGCGATACAGGAAGAATTTTTCAAATCGGAGTTTTAGGAGCAGAAAACGCAATTTACCATTGTGCGCCCTCGCGGAAAGTTTATGATTTACTTGAAAATTTTGAATTTATAGGAAAAACATTTCGCATCGGAAACACTATCCAACAAAGAAGGAAATTTTTCAAATCGAACTTTTAGAAGTAGAGATATTGACAAACAAAAGATATACATCTACACCCCTGGCGTAGAAACCATGCATTATTTCAAGAAGAAAATGTTCCTAAAATGTTTGTCGACATGAGTAGTATCGGTCCACAAAAGACTTTTCTTCAATCGAGATTTTTGAAGCTCATACTTTGCTGCAAATACATCAGAAGCGGAAATTAAGACTTACGCCACCTGGTGGCCAAACCATTTTTTAACAAAAATTAGAAATTATGTGCAAACGATTTCCCATCAGAAGCTGTATCCGGTGCAGAAAGAATTTTTCAGAACGGAGATTTAGAAGCAGAGATATAGGGGAAAACGCAATTTACCTTTGCGCCCCCTAGCGGAAAGTCTATGAATTACTTGAAAATTTTGAAATTATATGAAAAACATGTCACACGGAAAATACTATCCAACAAAGAAGAATTTTTCAAAGCAGACTCCTAGAAGTCGAGATATTGACAAAAATAAGATATACATCTACTCCCCCTGGCGGAGAAACTGTGGGATATTTTAGGAAGAAAATATTCCGAAAAGGTTTATCGATGTGAGTGGCATCATTCCACGAAAGAATTTTTTCAATCGATAATTTAGAAGCTCAGATTTTATGGCAAATACATCAGAAGCTAAAATTAACACTTACGCCCCCTGGTGGCCAAAGTATTCTTTAATAAAAATTCGAAATTATATGCAAAAGATTGTGCATCATGAGATGTATCCGCTGGAAAAAAAAAATTCAAATCGGAGTTTTAGAAGAAGAGTTATCGGAAAAAATGCTATTTACTTTTACGCCCCCTAGCGGAAAATCTATGCGTAATATTAGAAAGAAACTATATGCCAAATACTCTTCGACATAAATGGAATCGAAAGATAAACGATTTTTTTCAATCGGATGTTTAGAAGCAAATATGTGGAATAAAACGTATTTTTGAATTCGACATCATCTGCATTTACGCCCTCTAGCGGCGAAATTGTACATTGTAAAAAAAAAACCGAAATAAAGGATTATGATTCGCATATTTCAAGCTTTCGAATGCGATAAGAATTTTTCAAATCGGACTAACAGTTGCAGAGATACCATGGGTACAGACGGACGGACTGACGGACGGACGGACGGACAAACCGATAACATAAGCACGATCTTTTTTTTAAAAAGACGTGCTAAAAAAAAAATTATGAGGATTAGGATTTGAATACTTTCTTTTTACATGAACTCCGTTCTTCTTTCCTTTTGTGTGCACTTGAGTGTTACGTTTTCATAAAATGTTTCTTCCGAGTAGTTTTTCAAATTTAAAAAGAATGTTTTTCTATATTGACAAATCAGCCAAGTTGCTCGAATGTGCATGTCCTTGTGCGGCTCTAAGATATATCTTAATTCTTTTTAATGCAGAAAACCTTCTTTCGGCAGTTGCAGTTGTTGATGGAAATTAGGTCTGCTAATTTGTACACCTCACTAAACACTATGTCCAATTTATTCAACTTTATGTAACACGTAATGTCTCTTGCTGATTTGTTTTTGTATTCATCAAGGGAATAAAACACCTTCAGTTCATTTTTTAGTCGAGCTGTATGAAAATTTGAAGCATAGAATTCTTTAAGTTCTGACAGTAAATGTTCAGGGAAACTTTCGCAAAATTTTTCAAAACAGTTCGAATCCAGTAAAGCTACGGATTTAATATATAATATCACTGATTTTAATTCATTGACTCTTCACACAAACTGAAAGAACTCTCGCGAAACACGTGCTCTTATGGGCTGGAGCATGCCAGTGACTGAAGTAGTCTAAGTCTTCTCTTTTCAGAGCTAACCGTTGCCCAAAGCAATGGTCCCTTCCCCTCCATACGCTCATTCATGTTGTCATGGAAGCGCTAGCAAACGATCGTATTGAAGGTCTTCGAATCAGAACAGCGAAGACTCTGGAAGAGCTGCTTGCGTTATGCCGTAGGTCTTCGCTCGCCAGACTGGGACAAAGCGAACCCGCACGTACTTTTTCACAGCGAAAGCATTGACATATCTTATTTTATTTTATTTCTGTATATTTAATTGACTTTTATTTTATTTCTGACTTTTATTTCTGCATTCTCTAGGCTTCTATTTATTTAATTGACTTTTATTTCTGCATTCTCTAGGCTTCGCAGCTAGCCTCGAATATACGACACTAGTAACAAGCATTGCTCACTGTTCAGTCTTTCTCTCAATAATGCTTCAGTATTAGTCCTTTTGAGTTCCGAAAAAGGAGTTTATCTTTTCCTGCTGTTGGTTGAGTTTTGAACATTCTTTTTAAGGATCTCAGAGCAGGGCCGTAGCCAGGGGAGAGCCAGACCGGGCCGAGCCCGACCTGTGTTTCCTTTTGCCCGTCCTAGAGACTCACACAACAGTATAGTGCACGACCTCTTTCACATCTTTTGCCCATCCTAGAGACTCACACAACAGTATAGTGAACGACCTCTTTCACATCTTTTGCCCGACCACTTTATATCCTTCGCCCGATCTCAATCATCAGCCGCCCCTCCCAACTTGCTTGTCTGTCTACGGGCCTGTCTCAGAGGTTTCCATTCCAAACTTTGACGTTTATTATTCGTTTAGTAATACTGGATATCCAACTATGTTCCACCACCAGTGAAGATTCTTTTCAAAAAGGCTTCACTTTTGTTACCATGGCGGTTCAAAAGGCGTTGTTCAGACTTTTGCGCTTGTGCTATTCTGTTAGACGTTTTGGGATTCATTTTGCATAGACTTTATTAAAGTTAAATCCAGTGGCGAACCTGAAAAACTTGGGGCCCACCACAAGAAAATAACTTCGATGCCCTTTTGTGAAAATTTATTTGCTTTCAATAACTGAAATTTTTAAATTCCATATTATTAACTAGGCTTTACGGACGTTTTAATAATTCAAATTTTTTGGAACCTATGGCTATTTTTCGTAAAATCAAAATCGCTACACTTTATTGCGTGTAACACAAATGCACAAGTTGTATTGTGCTGATGCATAAGTTCATGTTGTTTTATTTCACGAGTGTTTCCCTGGTCAGTAGTGGCGGTGCAGATGGCCGGTTGTATATTAAAATGTAGTCAGTAATATCGCGTATCTAAATCATATTGCGTTGTGTGATTGTGGCTAATGGTTTTCTTGGTTTTCAGGTCCGGAAGTACGGAGGGTAGAGAGGGCCGTCTCGGTGGCGCAGTGGTCTAAGCGATGGCTTCTGATCATTCGTGCGGAAGGGGTCCGGGTTCGAATCCCGATGAGGCATGAAAACAAATCGCAAAGGAAACTGTGCAATTAATAAAAGTATTTTTCAACTGCGCTCAGTCCGGGAAATAACTCTGTGAAGGTTTGTTTTGTTTCTTTTCTTTGCTGAATAATGCGAAACAGGTATTGATGCCGAACCTTTTTTTATTTTTATTTTTTTCATTGGATGTTTAAAGACCACCGTGAGCAACTCAATGGGCTATAAAGCAGTCGCCCGTCCCTAATTTAGGGTCACTGGTTCCAGGGAAGGGAGAGAGCCAGTGCCATAGGGCACACACAACACCCATGCCTCACCGGGATTTAAACCCGGACCCATCTGGGACGAACGCTTATAAGCCAGTGCTTAGACAACCACTCTTTTCCAGTAGAGTAAAAGAAATTGATGTGAGCGTGGCCTCCAGAGATGACCCAGATATTTTCTTATACGTATCAGGTAACTAACTTTATGCACAAATTCCAAATTAGTTTCACAGCATGCAGACCTGCTTGGTGTGTGTGTGTGTGTGTGTGTGTGACTGAGTTCGGGCTCCATTTTCGGAGCCCGAGCCCACTCGAGCCCGAATTTTATATTGAAAGATAAAGCCCGGGCCCGAACGAGCACGAAAATTGGCTAACCTGTTCAACCATTAATAAAAAACATCTCCTATTCCACACTTACATTCTCTCCTCCTCCTGCAATTAACCAATATACATATTTCTCAAATAGGGAGTGGGGAAGGGACCTCTATCTATATTTACAGTGTAACTGTACGATTTTCTTTGACCATTCGTTTCCACCTGAGTGCTTCGGGCGGCCGGCCATCCAAAATGATTCTGCGGTGCTGCAATTGTATGTTGCTCAAATAATGCTAATATTATCGCGCCATAATGCGCTGAAATATGTACGTTGCTAAATAGAATTAGCAAGGAGCTACTGCGTGGAGTTAGGGGGTAAATTATCGTCGGCAAGCTATCAGCTATCCAATATCTAAAGTTATTGAAAAAGCTTCTCTTTCTCTGCAGAAACACACTAACGGGCGGCCTATGTCGTTTTCTACCCAAGCCTGGAATAAATAGCCATCTCGAATGCGTACTCCCCAATCAGAACCAGTTGCCGAAGAATTCCCTTTACCAACTATAAAGTGTCTCATTTGCTAAATCATATGAAATCACATTTATACATTAAAAAAAATGCTCTCGCTCTCCCTCTCTATAAGAGCTCGAGCCCGCACCGCAGTAAATATTCTACAGCCCGAGCCCGTTTCGAGCCCGGGCTCTGCTTCAGGCTTTCGGGCTCAGCCCGTCTCAGCTCTAGTGCGTATTCCAGAACCACTAATGGAAATATCGTAATCTCCAGTGGTGAAGCAAAGCATCATGCAATTAATGCTGAAAACGTTACGCAGTATTTTTTTTTTTTTTTATTTTGATTGAAGGTTTAACGACCACCGTGAGCAACTCAATGGGCTATAAGCAGTCGCCCGTCCCTAATTTAGGGTCACTGGTTCCAGGGAAGGGAGAGAGCCAGTGCCGTAAGACAAACACAACATCCATGCCTCACCGGGATTCGAACCCGGACCCCTTTCGGACGAATGATCAGAGGCCATCGCTTAGACCACTGCGCCACCGGGGCGGCTACGCAGTATTTTAACTTGCTTAACAGCGGCGGTTTAAAGTATCTTCCGGAAAAAATTGCCCATGTCGTTTCAGAAACTTATACTGTATAGCCTTGTAGAAACATTTATCAGGTGAGTACTGAGAGCCCCGCAGTCCCGCAAAGTGGGAAAGGGGGGGGGGCACACGGCTTAAAGGGCCTCTAGCCTCAGCAGAAATATTTTACATTTACAAAATCTTTTGCGGAAACTTCATGAGAATAAAGAAACAGCCAGCACAATTTTTCGACAGCCTTGAAAAAAGAATTAAAAAGAAAAGACATTTCTTTTTCGCTGTTTAAATTTATAAAAATTGGATGACGTGAGGCCCTTACTTCAGAGGGCCTGAGGCCCCTACTCACAGTCATAGCAATAGTTCCTATGCGTGTATATTAACAACAGAATGTGGAAGAAATATCAGTTCAGTGAATAAAAAGTTTTTACTAATGAGGATAAGGTGTTATGTATTGTAGCTGTTTACACGTATAACTGCACATGCTTGAGAACATAATGGCCGATCCGGTGGCATCTACACCCAAAAGGGGTCCGGGTTCGAATCCCGGTGAGGTATGGATGTTGTGTTTGTCTTACGGCTCTCTCTCTTACCTGAAGCATGTGGCCCTAAATTAGGGACGGGCGGCCGCTTGTAGCCCATTGAGTTACTCACAGAGGTCGTTAAACCTCCAATAAAAAAAGAACATAATGAACTGAAAGGGTGTTCTTCGCTAGGAGGTCAAAATCCCATGTCATTTTTTTTATAACAGAATCAAGAGAAGAATTTTTACTATGTGCAAAAACATTGTAACATTATGTTAACTGTGTTTTTTATATTCAAGAGCAAATACTTTTTTTTGTGCCACAATTCTTAATTGTTACTTATTTATTTGTTTACTTATGTTCTATATTTCCTTATAAATCGGAAAAGATCATCAGACACTGTCATACAGAAGTTACGTGTTTTGTGTGTGTTCGTGAGGCATTTGAAAGAAGCTGGACTTAATTCTCTAAAATAACAAAATTTGCGTGATACGTTCTACTTTTTATTGGAAGTTTAGCGTCTACTATGAGCAACTCAATGGGATATAAGCAGTCGCCCGTCCTTAATTTAGTGCCACTGGTTCCAGGGAAGGGTGAGAGCCAGTGCCGTAAGACAAACACAACATCCATACCTCACCGGGATTCGAACCCCGGCACCTTCCGGACGAATGATCAGAAGCCGTCGCTTAGACCACTGCGCCACCGGGCCAACCGCCTTCACCTTTGGAGTAACTGCTTTGTAATATGTACTTTATATTAGTATACAATTAGGGCAATTGTTTCAATTACAACGTGTACATTTGTGTAACACGCAGTGAATTGCAATAATGTTGGTTTTACGAGAAATACCTGTATGTTCCAAAGAATTTTAATTATTAAAACGCCTATAAAACCTAGTTAACAATGTGGAATGCTAAACAGAATTTCGCAAAAGGGCCGAGAAGAAATTTTTGCGGGGGCCCAGAGATTTTCCGGTACGCCACCGCATTTATCTGTAAATTATAAATTACAAAAAAAAAAAATTATAAATCGAATGCGCAACATGTATTAATTTTAAAATTATGTAAAACACCTTTAAATAAAGAAATAAAAAGCTAAAGCGTCTTTTTCAGAAAATGCCTTCAATGTGAAACTGGATTTTCTTAATTTGTTTTCATAAAATAATTAAAATGAAAACATTTGCTGATTTACTGCAACAGCCACTCCAAAGCTTTAATTGATGGCAAAATGAGTGCTTTTGACGAAAGAAAAGTGAGCCGTCCCGGTAGCCGAGTGGTCAGTGTCGCAGTTCTTCGGCCAGTCGTCCACGCTGGGCTCAAGTTCGTGCTTACGATCAGAAATGAATGCCGTGTTTGTCCTATGACGGTGGTCTTTCCCCTTCCCCGAAACTAGTGGTTCTAAATTAGAGCGGGCGACTGCGTATAGTCCCTAAAGTTATTCATGGGGAACGTCAAAGACCGAAATAAAATAAAAAATGAACAAATCTAAGTATCAATGACAGTTATACCTAAAGTTATTAGTAGTAAGACTGGTTTTGACAATTACACTCAAAGACATGAGAGACTGGCATGCTCCTTCCGGCATATATGGAAACCATCATGCCACCCCGATGGCGCAGTGGTCTAAGCGCCAGCTTCTGACCTGTAGTCCTAAGTGGGTCCGGGTTCGAATCCTGGTGAGGCATGGATTTTGTGTTTGTCTCACGGCACTGACTCTTTCCCTTCCCTGGAACCAGTGACCCTAAATTACGGACGGGCGATTGCTTATAACCAAGGAGGTTAGAATAAGATATCTGGAGATGCACTTGTTAATTGAGCAGTAGCACTTTGCGTGAAGCCTATAACTGCGAGCGACAGCAGTCAACATTTGAGAAAGCTGATGGTTTTCAATGCTTTTGCAATGCACTTTGTGTTGGCCGAATCACCTTCTTTCGTCGCAAATGCTTTCAATTTAGCATCGCAACTTGTTATCGATGTGTGAAGAAATGCTCAATTTATAAAATTCTTAATTGTTTTGAGGCCCCCTCCCGTTTTTATTTTAAACTGATATACACGAACATTAGTGCGAATTCAAAACAAAACATAACGCTAAAATTGAAAACTTTGCTCGTCTATGAAGCATTATGCATTCCGATTTGATATTAGCACAGTTTCTGCAACCCAAAACAACGCAATTCCAAAATACACATGTTAAAATTACACTGCTGGCCACCCAAAATGCAACGCCAAGAAGGAAGCATCCGATTGGCCTGAAATTCGCAGCATGCGTCGCCTGCGAGAGGACATGCAAACGATTAGCATTACAGGGCATATACAAATCATGTGCGCCCGGCACGCCATCGAGAAGCACTATAAGAAGGGTGCACAGAAGGCGGGGTGTAAGTAGTGGAAGTGTGTTGTGCTGCTGCACCTGTGCGTGGGAAGCTTCCTGATGCCTCGTCGCAGAATACGGCACTCATTCCAGCGCGTTTCGGAGTTCGACAGAGGACGAATAGTGGCTTATCGCGACAGCGGTTTATCGTACCGAGACATCGGCGCCCGTGTGGGACGACATCCAGCCACAGTGAGGCGAGTATGGATTCGGTGGGTGCAGGAGGGACGGACGGACCGACGTGAGCGATTGCCGCGGCCGCGGCACACCACCGAAATAGAGGACCAGCATGTTGTGCGGCGGTCATTGACGGCTCGCACCGCCACATCACGAACGTTAGCGCAGGAATTAGGGTATGTTGCGCAACAACCTGTGCAGTACGTACCGTTCGACGTCGTCTGCAGGAGCGGGGACTTGTCGCACGGCGCCCATTGCTCCGATTACCATTGACGTTACACCACCGGCGAGTGCGGCGGCAGTGGGCCGTTGAACGCCGCACCTGGACTACGAAATGGCACGACATTGTCTTCTCCGACTAATCCCGCTTCTGCCTGCAAAACCACGATGGTCGGATCCGCATGTGGAGGCACCGCGCCGAGAGACTGTATGACGCCTGCATTATGCATCGCCATACCGGTCCGTCGCCTGGCGTTATGGTTTGGGGCGCAATTGGATATGACACCCGCACCCCTCTGGTACGCATCGCCGGTACACTCAACAGCCACCGCACCATCTCCCACGTTTTGGAGCCTGTAGTCCTCCCTTACAGGCAGGGCTTGCCAGCGGCCACGTTTCAACAGGACAATGCGCGCCCGCACGTGGCACGCATCGTGCAACATTTCTTCACGGCCCACCAGGTGCCACTGCTGCCGTGGCTTGCCTGTTATACCGATATGTCGCCCATCGAACACGTCTGGTCGCCGATCAACAACCCAGTGGCCCGGCAAGCACCACCCGCGGCGACGCCTGATGAATTGTGGCAACGTGTGGAAGCAGCCTGGACCGACATACCGCAAGCCCACATCCAAGGCTTCTTTCGTTCGATGCCGCAGCGTGTAGCGGCCGTTATTGCCAGCCATGGGGGCCACATGAACTATTGATGTCTGCGTGTTCCGTAAGTCGCACGGGCCTGTAAGCTCAATCGTTTCATCTTTGTATCTGTTTTTATGTGTCTAGTAAATCTGGCTTTGCTATCTCGTGTCCTTCTTGGTGTTGCGTTTTGGGTGGCCAGCAGTGTACATAGGTGTCATGTAAACAACGTCAAATTCCCACACCTGGCGGTTTCACGGTTAAGAGACTCAGGACATCTCCAGAAGTATTATTCTAACCTCCTTGCTTATAACCAAGGAGGTTAGGGTAACAGTTCTTTTTTTTTATTTGAGGTTTAACGACCACCGTGAGCAACTCAATGGGCTATAAGCAGTCGCCCGTCCCTAATTTAGAGTCACTGGTTCCAGGGAAGGGAAAGAGCCAGTGCCGTAAGACAAACACAACATCCATGCCTCACCGGGATTCGAACCCGGACCCCTTACGGACGAATGATCAGAGGCCAACGCCTTAGACCACTGCGCCACCGGGGCGGCGGTAACAGTTCTGGAGATGCAAGGTCTCTTAACCGTGAAGCCGCAACGTGTGGGAATTTCGATCTGTTTACATGATACTCATGCAATTTCAGCTGTGTATATTTCGGAATTACGTGGTTTTTTGTTTGCAGAAATCGTGTCAAAGCGAATCGTTTTAACATCATACCGGAATGAATTATACTTCATACACGAGTGAAGTTTTCAATTTTAACGTTGTATTTTGTTTTGAATGCGCACTAACGTTCGTGTACTTCAATTTGAAATAAAAATGGGAAGGAGCCTCAAAATAATTAAGAATTTTCTCACACAGTGGCAGCAAGTTATCATGCGAAATTGGAAACATTGCGACGCCAGAAGGCGATTCAGTCAACACAAAAGGAATTGTAATAGCCTTGGAAAACACCAACTTTCACACACTGTAAAGGCCGTCACTGACGGTTATAGGCTCTACGTGAAGTGATACTGCTCCACTGGCGCACCGAAGGAGGAGAGGGCTTTAGGGCTTAAGCCCCTCCCCCCCAGCCCCGTACGGCAACTCTTTTTTCTATCTATCTAATGCATATCTGTCTATCTTATGCACTATATACGGTATATACATATTGTATACATATCTATCTATCTATCTATCTATCTATATTGTATGCATCATCATCATCAACCATTATCCTCAACCATTATCCTCAACCATTATCCTCAACCATTATCAGTCCACTGCTGGATGAAGGTCTCCCCAAATTTCTTCCACAATTGGGCCTGTCTCCTCCACG
Organism: Macrothele yani; assembly: GCA_039090855.1. NCBI lineage: Eukaryota > Metazoa > Arthropoda > Arachnida > Araneae > Macrothelidae > Macrothele > Macrothele yani. The sequence continues at coordinate 128,194,561 of CM076996.1, forward strand.
TCACTCCAGCATACTTTCGAATTTCATCCTTCCATCTCCCATGGGGTCTTCTTCTGGGTCTTTTCCTGTCCCTCGGAATCGAGTCTAAAATTTCGGTTGTCCATCGGTGGCCCGTTCTTCTGGCAACATGTCCAGCTCATTGCCATGTCAGTGATTTCACTCTGGTCATGATGCCGTCCGCTCCTGTCATTTTCCTTATCCAGAAGTTCCTCTTCTTATCTTTCCTGGTTACACCAAGCATGCACCTCTCCATGCTTCTTTGAGTTGTCTGCAGTCTTTGTATGTCTTTTTTAGTTAAGGTCCATGTCTCGGCTCCATACGTAAGCACTGGAAGGATGCATTGATCAAACACTTTTCTTTTGAGACATACTGGCATACTGCTCTTAAAAATTGTACTGTTTCTTCCAAAAGCTCTCCATCCAAGTTTTATACGCCGATTAATTTCTTCATCAATGTGACCCTCACTCGGTATCTGCTGTCCAAGATAAATGTAGGAATCGGTTGTCTCAAGCTTTTCTCCATCAATCGATAGATCTTCGCTTCTTGTAAAAGCATTTGTACATCACGTTTGTCTTCTGAAAGTTCATTTTAATCCCACTTCTTTAATCTTGTCAGCAAGTTCTTGGATCATATTCTGCAGCTCTGAAGGGGTAGTTGCAAAGATGACTACGTCATCTGCAAAACGAAGGTGAGTTAAGTAATCTCTATTAATCTTTATCCCTTTGTTTCTTTGTTTTCCGAGTTGAATGATTGAAAGATATTTTGCAATGTGACGTTAAAGAGCTTGGGAGATATGATGTCACCTTGTCTCACTCCCTTTCCAATTCTTATTTGTGCTGTATCCTCAAATATCCGAACCTTTGCACTTGCATTTTCATAGATGTTATTAATAATGCTAATGTATGTATCTTCAATACCGCAGGATTTTAAAGCCGTTGTTACTGCTGATGGTTTCACGGAATCGAAGGCCTTTTCGTAGTCAATAAAAGCCATGCATAATGGGAGTTCATATTCTCTTGTTCTTTCAATTAGTTCTCTCAGTACATGGATGTGATCTATAGTGCTGTAGCCACTCCTGAATCCAGCTTGTTCTCTTGGTTGGGCCATGTCTAGTATTACCTTCAAGCGATGTGAAAGAACCTTAGTGAAGATTTTATAAACCACTGAAAGGAGGCTGATGGGCCTGTAGTTCCCGAGATACTCAATGTCGCCTTTTATATGGAGCAAGATCATTGTAGCATTGTCCCAATCCAACTTGGGCGAGTGTAGTTTCAATTTCTCCACTTGCTTCTTGTATTTCATCTTCTCATGGAGCTCTTCCCCGTTTCATGTTCCTAATTGCATATGTAACTTCTGCAGGGAGGATTGGAGGGACTTTGGCACTGGTACCTGTCATAATGTGTGGAATAGATGTATCATCCCTTTCATATAGTTTTGAATAGAAATCTTTCACCCTAGTCAAAATTTCGTTTTTATTTCTTGTTACAGTACCATCTTCTTTTCTCCGAGCCATAAACTGCTTTCTTCCCTTACTGAAATGTCCGTTTGCTCTCTTCAGTCTCTGGTTGTTTTCAATTGCTTTCCTCACTAGTTCACAATTGAATTTCCTTATGTCTTCAGTGATACCTTTTCGCACTGTCTTGCATAGCTCTATATATTCCACGTTGGAAGTTACGTCTTTATTTGTCCTCGTCTCCCTTATCGTTTGCATCAACATTTTTGTTTTTCCTGAAATTTTCTTCATATGTAACTTGTTCTTAGTACCACCTATGTTTGTTGCTGTTTCCATAAGAGCCTTGGTGAGTTCTCTGTTAACTTCAGAAATATCCACTTCTTCCGATGTTAGGCCTTCTAAAGCAGAGAATCTGTTCCTCAGTTCCAACTTTAAGGTATTGTGGTGTTTTTTAAAGTTAGTTATGTCAATACATTTTGTTTGTCTTATGAGCTTGCCACGTTCGAGTTTAGTGTTGAGGTGCATCTTGCATCTCACCAATCTATGGTCCCTACCTGTGTTGAACTTGTGACGTACCTGCCAGTAGGACGCACATGACATAAAGGCAGATAGTAGTCAGAACAAACGTCCGCGTAGCTCAATTGGTAGAGTGACTTATTCCGGAATGAGGGGATCCGGGTTCGAATCCTGGCGTGGACAGAAATGACGGAGAAATTTACTTCGTTATAATGGCGCCCGAACTTTCCGGATGACTCGGCCGTTCAAACTCTCGCATTGGTGTGATGTTCTTTTCACACCGCGAGATAGGAAAAATCAGAGAATCCCTTCTCCAGCGCTTCGAAAAATAAATGTGTGTGACGTTGCATTCCACACACCAGATTGACTGGGAGTTCTCAAGTGCACGTTCTACAGTGGATGGCTGCCTGCAACGATTCATGGTCACGGCTGACCCGTAGACCATGCCCCGGCCCTCTTTCGGGGGGGGGGGGGGAGATGTGACGTACCTACCAGTAGAACGCACATGACATAAAGGCAGATAGTAGTCAGAACAAACGTCTGCGTAGCTCAATTGGTAGAGTGACTTATTCCGGAATGAGGGGATCCGGGAGCGAATCCTGGCGTGGACAGAAATGACGGAGAAATTTACTTCGTTATAAACTTGTTTAGCACACTGCAGTCTTCGATGACGAATTTTTTATTACACATAATAAAATCAATTTCACATGTCGTCCCATTCGGATGTCTCCATGTCCATTTCCTGTGTGGCTTTTTCTTGAAAAAGGAGTTCATGATGAAAAACCTTTCTGCTTCTGCAAATTCTACGAGATTATTTTCACGTTGAGATCTGTTCCCGTAACCGAATTTACCAACCGAAGTTTAATTCCGTTGCTGTTGCCCTACTTTTGCATTGAAATCTCCCATAATGATCTTCAAGTGCTGTTTGCCTTTGTTATTTAGATTCCGAATTTCCTCGTAAAATTCTTCAATTTCTTCTTCAGGGTGACTTCTGGTGGGTGCATAAGCTTGAATAATCTGAGTCTGGTATCTTCTCGAGAGTTGGATAACGAGTCGTGCAGCTCTTTCAGAGGAACTTTCAACTTCTACAACTTTATTCTTCAGTTTCTTGTTTATTATAAATCCAACACCACTAGTTCTGCCAGTATCTGTCCCACGATAGTAGAAGAGATGTCCACTTTTAAGTTCAATGAGATTTTCTCTTTTTCTTCTTCCTCACTTAGCCCGACGATGTCCTACTTGATCCTTTGTAGTTCCTCTTCCAATTCAAGAAGCCTTGAATCAGAAGATAGGGAGCGTCCGTTATAAGTAGCCAAGGTCAGCATCAAATGGCAGCCTAGTCCGGTCCTCCGGTTATTCTTAGCACCCTCTGCCTTCATGTCGCACTGGCCGCTGCCTTGGCCAGGTACATTCCAGCTGCCGGAGACTGAGGGCCAAGATTTAAGTTGCGGAGTCATTTTGGAGGGGTTTGGCCATAACTCACCACGCTGGACAAGCGGGTTGGTGAGTGTGGGATAGCATTTCCTCTGATCCCGATGCTTTAGTTATACCGCTACTGTCGGTCGTCAGAGCCCCTTTAGTGGGAACAGGATGCACCACGAGAAGACGAGGTTGACATTTGTCAAGGAGAGGCGATATGTTGCGCATCACCTGACCTTGCATCCCATATTGTATGCATACATACATATATATATGTATATACAAGGTCTGTCCGGAAAGTAATGAGACTCATTCAATAACAGACGTTTAATTAAAGTTATAATTACATAACATTAAAATTCCTCGAAATAACATCCTTGAACGTATATACACCGCTGCCAGCAGTTCTGCCACGCCGCGTAGCTTGCCTGGAAGTCGGGAACAGGGATAGCTTTCGAAGCACTTGTCGCGACAGTTTGCACGTTTGTAACAGTCCCAAAATGGCGTCCTTTCAGGCTGGATTTGAGCCGGGGAAACAAAAAGAAGTCAGCCGAGGCCAAGTCCGGGCTGTAGGGAGGTTGGGGCAGCGTTGCCACGTTGTGTTTCGCCAGAAACTCTCTCACTCTCAGCGACGCATAGGTCGGCGCATTATCGTGGTGAAGAACCCAAGTGTAGGTGATCTGCGGGCGGACGCGCGCAACCCTATTCTTCAGCCATTGAAGCACTTCCGCGTAAAATGCAGCTTTGACCGTTTGTCTGTGTGGTATGAACTCCTTATGGACAGCACCTTTACAATCAAAGATGACAATGAGCATCGATTTCATCTTCGATTAGCACATTCGAGCCTTATTTGGTCGAGGAGACTCGGGAGTGTGCTACCCTGAGTACGATTGAGTACGATGCGGAGACGAAAAGACAGAGTGTGCCACACTGTCTTTTCGTCTCCGCATCGTACTCAAAGACCCACGTTTCATCACCTGTTATCACTTTCTCCAAAAAACCAGGTTCACTTCTCACACGGTCCTCTCAGGAGAAATCGACACACGGTTGTTCCTCTGTTCATCGGTCAAAACCTTTGGAACCAATTTGGAGCAAACTTTCCGCATCTGCAATTCTTGCTTGATGATATCATGCACAATGGATTTCGCGAGTCCCACGTGCTGTGCTACCAATCTAACACTCAGACATCAGTCAGAGCCCAAAAACGTTTTCACCTTTTCCACATTGTCCGAAGTGTGAGTCGTTGAAGGGCGCCCTGGGCGTGGCTTATCGTCGACGCTCTCTCTCTCTTCCCTCTGTGAACATTTTGTGCCACCGAAACACTTGTGCTTTCGATAAAGCATCCTTCCCGTATGCTTTCTGTATCATAGCAAGCGTCTCGGACGCGGGTTTTTTAAGTTTAACACAAAACTTTACCGCGTATCGCTGTTCGACACTGTTCTGCATTTTGACCGTTACACGACGCTCACACAGCTGTTCACTTCGCAAGCGATCCTCACTCTGTAAAAGCTCAGAGCCAACTGACGAGACAAATCAGATCATAGTTAGAGGATTTTAGGAAAGGAGTGTCTGGCCCCAGGTCTTAAACAACCCTTAGAAATAGGAAGCTAGGAGATTCGGGCTAGAGTGCCCGATAGGAAAGTGACACGGAAGCGAAGTAGAAAGGGGGAGGAAGACGCCCTTATTTATTACCGGGGGGCCAGTACCCGGGGTCCGACGGCTTAACGTGCCCATCCGACGCACAGCGGATATTTAGTGGATCGAGCGTTCGTGCCTGCCTGGGATCGAACCTGAGGTCCTCTCCGTGGCAGTCACGAACGTTGCCCACTCGGCCACCCGCGGCCTCAACTGACGAGACATAGATCGTTTACCTAACATACCCCGCCACCGTCACGCCCTGAGACTCCGCCCCCGGCCCTTCTGATTGGCCCAAGAAAAGTGGTCTCATTACTTTCCGGACAAACTTTGCATATATTATACATATATATACTATGTGCGTATACACACATACCTAAATATACATCTAGCTCCCCCCCCCCAACAGGAATTCCTCGGGGCGCCACTGTACTGCTCCATTAACAAGAAAATCTCCAGATATCTTATTGTAACCTCCTTGCTCACGGGTTGCTCACGGTGAGTTGCTACACGGTGGTCGTTAAATAACGTAATCTTTTTTCTTTGATTGGAGGCTTAACAACCACCGTGAGCAACTCAATGGGCTATAAGCAATCGCCCGTCCCTAATTTATAGTCACTGGTTCCAGGGAAGGGAGATTGCCAGTGCCGTAAGACAAACTCAACTTTCATGCCTTATCGGGATTCGAACCCAGACCCCTTTCGGACGAATGATCAGAGGCCATCGCTTAGACCACTGCGCCACAGGGGCGGCTAACGTGTCCTCATTTTGACTTTCTGGGGACCGTCCTCAATTCCGTAACTGAGGATGTCAAATATCCTCAATTTCTTATTTTTTGTCCTCAACGTTTTTTTTTTTTTTTTTTTTTTGCACTGAATTTTTGAAATTTCCCTAAAAAATTAAATATCGGCAATTAAAAAAATTCAAACTAAAAAAAAATGCTCAGAGAAGTCGGAACATCATCACTAGCGTCAGCATCGAACAAAGTCATCTCAATAGTCATGGTGTTATTTCGTTTGTTTTAACCGGATTTAACTGAAATATTTATAAGATGGGGAGTAAATTTCATCTTTTTCAGCATCCACTTTTTTTTGTTGGTGGTGTTCTTTCTTTGGGTGGTTAACGACCACCGTGAGCAACTCAGTGGGCTATAAGCAGTCGCCCGTCCCTAATTCAGGGTAATTAGTTCCAGAGAAGGGATAGAGCCCATTCAATAAGACAAACACAACATCCATGCTTCACCGGGATTCGAACTTAGATCCATGTCGAACGAATGATCAGAAGCCAGCGCTTAGGCCACTGCGCCCCCGGAGCGATCCACTTTCTTGCAATTAAATAAGTAAATGATGCTAAATTTGGTTGCATTTGATTAGATTCCATTTAGAGTTCTACACCCTTTGTTCAGTGCATTTTTTCATTAAAGTGTTTCTTCAAGTGAAATTATTGGGATATTTCTTCTCATACAGATAAGCTACAGGTATCCCATGATTTGCCGCCCTGGTGGCGCAGTGGTCTAAGGCGCTGGCCTCTGATCATTCGTCCGTAAGGGGTCCGGGTTCGAATCCCGGTCAGGCATGGATGTTGTGTTTGTCTTACGGCACTGGCTCTTTCCTTTCCCTGGAAGTGACCCTAAATTAGGGACGGGCGACTGCTTATAGCCCATTGAGTTGCTCACGGTGGTCGTTAAACATCCAATCAAAAAAAAAAAAATATCCCATGATTTATGCCCGGTCAGTTCCCGGCATCAGATACTTTATCATGTACAGAATCGCAATGAAATTTCAGTACAAAATCAAAATGTAGCTTTGTTTGCATGTGCTGCCTCCTATGAGTAACATTTAAAATTTATCAGAAATAATATTCTGCATGATAGCATTTTATTGCTATTTTATACTAATTCCAAATGAAAATCACCTTCATACTCATCGCATGTTTTCTCACGAAACTGAACAATTGTGCTACAAGTCATAACATTCTTTGCTAATCTTCGGCTTTACCATAATGTGTCAGATATTGTTTTTTGAAACGAAATTGTCCTCGATTTGCATTGCAATTGAGGACAACGTGTCACTTTGTCCTCAATTTCGTTCTCAAAGTCGGGTCCCCTTATCGTTAAACCTCCAAACAAAAGAAAAGAACTCAAAAGTAACCTTTCTGTTGTTGAAGCAATGCACTTTAGAAATAGAATTCAGAAAATCTGTAAGCCCCAGAAATTTGTTACGATCATGTAACATTTGTTACGAACATGTACCTGTAAGTCCTACTAATATTCCATAGCGTATTGAATTGAATTTTAACATTTTTTTTAACTGTTCGCTTTAAAATAAACAATATTCAGTTACTTAAGTAGTTAGCACCGCTCTGCTGACGCAGTAGTCCAAGCGGTGGCTTCTGATCATTCGTCCAAGACGGGTCCGGGTTCGAATCCCGTGAGGCATGGATGTTGTGTTTATCTTACGACACCGGCTCTCTCCCTTCCCTCGAACCAGTGGCCCTAAATTAGAGACGGGCGACTCTTTATAGTCCTCTGAGTTACTCACCGTCGTCGTTAAACTCCCAATAAAAAAGCAGTTAACTATTCTTTAAAAAATGAAACATAATTAACTGCTTCTCTACGGTGTATTACTTTTGTTTCTTATTACATTACGACTGCTCTTAAGAGATTTTGGGCCTCCCCGGTGGCGCAGTGGTCTAAGGCGCTGGCCTCTGATCATTCGTCCGTAAGGGGTCTGGGTTCGAATCCCGGTCAGGCATGGATGTTGTGTTTGTCTTACGGCACTGGCTCTCTCCCTTCCCTGGAACTAGTTATCCTAAATTAGGGACGGGCGACTGCTTATAGCCCATTGAGTTGCTCACGGTGGTCATTAAACCTCCAATCAAAAAAAAAAAAAAGAGATTTTGTTTCTTATTACGTTACTGCTGCTGTTAAGAGGTTCTTTGAATCTCGGACAGGAAAATATTTATGTAAAACTTTCGGAAAATCACAATTTTAAAGAAGTTATGGACTTCGTATATATATATTTTTTTTGATTGGAGGTTTAACGACCACCGTGAACAACTCAATGGGCTATAAGCAGTCACCCGTCCCTAATTTAGGGTCACTAGTTCCAGGGAAGGGATAGAGCCAGTGCCGTAAGACAAACACAACATCCATGCCTGACGGGATTCGAACCCGGACTGACGGACGAATGATCAGAAGCCAGCGCCTTAGACCACTTCGTATATTACATACTGTAAAGTTTTTGTGTTTACGTTTGATTTTCTGTTAGTTCGTGAACCAGATTGTTAAGCAACAATCCTTGGAAGGGTTCCTTAGTTATTAATATTATTTTTTGGATTGGAGGTTTAACGACCACCGTGTGCAACCCAATTGGATATAAGCAGTCGCCCATTGCTAATGTAGGGCCACTGGTTCCAGGGAAGGGAGAGAGCCAAGGCCGTAAGACAAACACAACATCCATGCCACACCGGGATTCGGACCCGGACCCCTTCCGGACGAATGATCAGAAACCATCGTTTAGACCACTGCGCTACCGGGGCGGCTTCTTTAGTTAGGCAGGACGACGATGTCGAGTTTCAAAACGGTGCCCTTTCCACCTGTATCTCGTTGGACTTGATAACGGTCACGGTATATGATAGATCAAAGACCTTTAAGATACATAGACTGGAAAACCGTAAGTTAAACGTGAGACATTTAAAGTTCAGCGTTGTACGGCAAGAATCTGTCACATCTCGTTGTTTACTAAAGGTGTTCGCGTGTTTGTATCAGTTAAATCCATTTTTTATATACACTATATTGACAAAAGTCACCGAACACCTAGAAGAGAAATACAACATAGCATTTATTGACTTACGTTAGCACGGTGTCGGTCCACATTTGGCCTTAATGCATGCACTGACCCTTCGAGACATGCTTTCGACAAGGTTTTGGAACACAGCGATAGGTATGTGCTTCCATTCAGTACATAATGCTGCCGCTAACTGTTGCTTAGTACTGCAGTAGGCCATGGTTCCAAACTTTGTACGCAGCGCTCTAATTCACCCCATAGGTGCTCTATGGGATTAAGATCAGGGCTTTGTGCTGGCCAGTCCACACACGATGCGGAATTGTTGTCAAATCACGCCGTAACAGTCCTTGCTTTATGGCTTGGTGCATTATCCTGCTGGTACCAACAAGGCTCGGTTCCATAGTATTGCCACAGTATTGGTAGGGCATAATTGTCCAAAATATCGAGGTAGACGTGCTGATTAACAAGTTTGTCCATGATAACCAATGGGCCAGGACACTACCATGAAAAACACCCCCACACGAGTACACTGCCAGCTCCAAACGTGACCGTAGGAACAGTACACTGTGGTAAATAGCGTTCTCCCAGCTGCCGCCATACCCACACATTGACATCAGACTGATGGATCGTGTGTCTGGAATCATCAGTCCATAGGACCCGTTTCCATTGATCTATGGTCCACGATAAATGTTCTTTACACCATGCTAAACGACGAGTAGCATTCCGAGTGGAGATAAAAGGCTTATGAGCAGCCGCACGACCACGGTAACCCATGGAATGATGTTCTCTGCGAATGATACGTGTACATACCGAAGTTCCAGCATTTTTGCTCACCTGTACACTGAGATCTTGTGCAGTACTCCGTCGATTAGCTGTAACGACTCTCCTGGGCTTCGACGTCCTCTATCACTGATTTTTTTGGTCTGCCGGTATGTTTTGCTGCTTCAGGCACACCATGTGTGTTCCACTTATTCAGTACATCCAAAACAGTTGATTTGGGTATGTTTAAACGCCTCTCGGTTTCTCTTATGGACAACCCACTAATATAACATCCAACAATCTTTCCTTTCTCAAAGTCAGTTATCTATCGCCGCTACATTTTCACTGAACCTCACAGTGCGATATGATCACGGTCAGCTGCAAGCTTGTTTTTATACCGTTTGAAGCTGTACCGCGCATCTTAACAACGCAGCGGATCCGTTTATTTGCTTTTGAAAGGGTGTCCTGTGACTTTTGTCAATATAGTGTATATAACCAGTAAGATTTATTATTATTTGTTTTTATAATAGTATGCATATATTATAAAGTATTTCAGAAAATAATATAGCCAGATTTAATGAGCTAAACAAATTTTTAATTAAACAAAACATTTTAATGAGCTACAAATTTCTCAATTTAAACTATGCTCTTTTCTGAGACTTTTAATCCCCGAGATTTGAAATTGTCTAAGTAAACTCTAAATTATGTGAAGAGGGAATTTCTTTTTTCATATTTAATTTTTATTTTTTCTCCCCTTGAGTAGCTATACAAACTCATAATACGGGGGGGGGGGAGGAGGGGACCTTTAATTAAAAGTTTTGTTCTCAGCAACATATCCTAAAAATAAACAAATGGCCACATTAAAATGAATTTTGACCATACTTAGAGTCTGAAATACGAATTTCATGCAACTAGATAACGCAGTTTGCAAGCAGCTGAAGCCGAAATATATTTGCCGCCCCGGTGGCGCAGTGGTCTAAGGCGCTGGCCTCTGATCATTCGTCCGTAAAGGGTCCGGGTTCGAATCCCGGTGAAGCATGGATGTTGTGTTTGTCTTACGGCACTGGCTCTCTCCCTTCCCTGGAACCAGTGACCCTAAATTAGGGACGGGCGACTGCTTATAGCCCATTGAGTTGCTCACGGTGGTCGTTAAACCTCCAATCAAAAAAATATATATATATATTTTACGCGTAGGACAAACGACGTTTTCCATCAGTTATTTCATATCCCCCAAAATTACGATAATGATATTTTCTTTAATCGTAAGGTAAAAGGTTTTCAACGTCTAATTCATCCCCCATTGAAAAAAAATTAATACCCTGTATTATAACAACGTAAAATTCCTTCTTTCGCGCAGGTAAAAGAGCTTAATTAACGTTGTTTACATAGGAAACATGTCATTATGCCGTAAAAGTTCTGCGATCGAAATGTTGCTAGCTGCTGCCACTCATTTGTACAATAACTTCCAGTCTATGCAGTTAACGGTTCGAATATTGGATCGTTAATGTCATGGCCAAGGAGGTTATATTGCTGGAGACACCACTGGCTCTGCCGTTATAGGTCACAGCTAATCTGTGGGGTGACGTCACAAGCAGGCAAAAAACCGAACTACATATACCGTTGATGAAACAGTAAGCTTGTGTATCATTAATAAGATTATTGAATTACTCATTTTATCTGTTTATACGCTTAGAAGCTTTTGTTCCATTGGTTTCAAAGCAGCTTCTTTACTGCGGCTGCGTCGTGCCTGCTTATGACGTCATTTGCAGCACGGACGGTGACTTATGGCGGCCAATGCTGCGTGGATAGGTGTGGTGTCTCCAGTAATATAACCTCCTTGGTCATGGCTCGCCAGGGGGCGTGCAGAAATTGTCGGCCGATCGTTTACCCTAATCATCATAGTAATACATGGCGCTCATGTTTTCATCAGTGATAAATCTGTATTTATCACAAGTATGTTTGATTAATTACTTTGATTAGATGTGTGGTACTGAAGTTCCAGAAACGTTGAAGTTTCTCTACAGGAGTTAAAGCACATCAACTCTTTTGAATTTAAAAGGAGACTAAAATTTATAGTGCAGCTGTGTGTGTGTCGGCCTACTATCAGTTCAATTCTTACGTTTGTGGTATGGGGAGAAATTGTTTTGTATCGAACTATCGGACAGATTATGCGACATTTAAAGAACGTGTATCAACTTTTAAAGCCCCAACCGATGAAAAACGAGCACTCATTTTTTTTCATATGAACAAAACTCTGGCAGCGAAAGTTGTTTACATTATATATGCGCGACACCATTTTTATATACTGTATAAATGGCAGCCTGCATGAAACCATAGCATTTGCGCACAGATAAACATTTCGTTTTTTCTTTTCTAATTAAGGAAAAGCTATTTAACGATGTCAAAATTTATTGACAGCCGCTTTAAACTTGCTTTTCTACATACTAAAAATGAAATTATCCAACATAAAGATGTAAAAACATGAAATACAATGCGTGTCTACGAATCAATACAATTATCAAACTTAAATACTTGATATGCATATGTATCTAGTGGGCACAATATGCATCCACCTAGCAGGCACAAAAGTGTATGTTTACAGAACGTTTCCGGTTTTGTTTTTTAAATCCCAAGCAAAACAACTTTCTTTGATGGTCAGGTAGTACAACTCTGGAAACAAAACTCGCCCGTCAATGTCACTTGTCACAAGATGGCGTGACCAACATATGGGCCAATGACTGGACACAACCTATGTTTTTTTTATGGGAAGATGAACCTGAAGTAGCTGCTCTGGTGTCGCAGTGGTCTAAGCTATGGTTTCTGATCATTCGTCCAAAAGAGGCCCGGGTTCGAATCCCGGTGAGGCATGGATGTTGTGTTTGTCTTACGGCACTGGCTCTCTCCATTCCCTGGAACCAGTGACCCTAAAAGCCCTAAATTAGGGACCGGCGACTGCTTATCACCCATTGAGTTGCTCACGGTGGTCGTTATAATTCCAATTAAAAAAAATTGGTCCACTACTGCTGCACGAACCCTGGTGAACTGTGAGATTAACGATCCATTTTTCTAACTACCTCCCCGGTGGCGAAGTGGTCTAAGGCGCTGGCTACTGACCATTCGCCCTAGTTGGGTCCGGTCCGGGTTCGAATCCCCGTGAGGCATGGATGTCTGTGTTTGTCTTTTTGGCACTGGCTCTCAATGTGTTACTTGTCCAACACTGGTTATCTGTGTACATTGGTCATTTAACATACTGTAAAAATCCATGTTTTCATGTATACTTGTTCACACTGTGTTACATTATCAACACTGGCTATATAACCATGTATGATTTGTACTTGTTGCTGTGAAATATCTGTAACCTGTTCCTGTCTGTCATGTCTGTACAACCAGATCCAATAAATCATTTAAAAGAAAAAAACCTCCAATTAAAAAAAAATTTAACTGTTAACTGAATGGAGAGTTGTATCACTTGACTACAATACACCGTAGCCTTGGGTTTTTTTTTGATTGGAGGTTTAACGACCACCGTGAGCAACTCAATGGGCTATAAGCAGTCGCCCGTCCCTAATTTAGGGTCACTGGTTCCAGGGAAGGGAAAGAGCCAGTGCCGTAAGACAAACACAACATCCATGCCTGACCGGGATTCGAACCCGGACCACTTACGGACGAATGATCAGAGGCTAGCGCCTTAGACCACTGCGCAGCCTTGGTTGAGCACAGCACCTCCAGAAGTCCCACTTGGGTTTTTTTCTTATATTCAGTGTTCAACGACCACCGCGAACAATTGAAAGGGCTGAAAGCAATCACTTGTATTTGGAGTCATTGATTCCGGCGAAGGGAAAGGCCCAACGTCATCAGACGAACACATCACCTATGTCTCAGCCTACACTCGAACCCGGGCCTATTTTGGGCAAATGGTCAGAGCCACTGCCGTAGATCAGACAATTCGGCCACCGGGCAACAAATCCTTATAGTTCAATACTTGCCTCTTCGAAATATTTTTTTTATTGGAGGTTTAACGACCACCATGAGCAACTCAATGGGCTATAAGCAGTCGCCCGTCCCTAATTTTAGGGTCACTGGTTCCAGGGAAGGGAAAGAACCAGTGCCGTAAGACAAACACAACATCCATGCCTCACCGGGATTCGAACCCGGACCCCGTTCGGACGAATGATCAGAGGCCATCGCTTAGACCACTGCGCCACCGGGGCGGCCTCTCTTCGAAATAAAATATCCTTAGTAATGACCATTGGACACGATCGGTTCCTTGGAAGTTTCTTTCGACCTTATAATAATTTGACCAAAATTCTTGAGACTTTGAAACCAATTAAAGAAGTATATCCTTTTTTTATTGTTTAAAATTCTTCATATGTGAAGATGACTCATAATCTATTTTGCCATAAAAAGTGCTGTATGCTATCCTGATTTTGACGTATTAAAACAGCGTACATTTCTTTACTGATTTTACTTGGTAAGTCCAAAAATAATAAAGCTGCCTTTACAAATAGTCTCAATCAGAAAGCTTGGGTACAATCACGAAATAGCTACATAGTTGTTTTGCGGGTTACGTCACTGAGAAACCTTAGTTAGGGCCTGAAGGTAAGGGCCAAAGACCTTTAAGATACATAGACTGGAAGTTCTTGTGTAAATGAGTGGCAGCAGCTGGTGACATTTTGATCGCAGAGCTTGAACCAAGGAGGATAGAAGAAGAGGAGGTGAAGGGACCCGTTTTGAGTGAAGCCAAAACAGATCAGCTGTTTCTGTCCTCTCTCTGAGGTGGTGGGAGTCTGCTCTGCAAGAGTTCGACAACGTGACGTCACTTCCTGTGGCTTAAGCAGTTTTGCTTAGCGCATGTAGCGCATGCAAACCAAGGATGGAAAGAAGGCATATTTCGGACTTCTTATTTCTTAACATTAGGCTTTTGGTTATATTTTAAACATGGTTACTTGCACATGGGCAGTATGCAAGTAACCATGCGCACTGATAAAAACTGGCGTCACACCAGAAGCACAGGGAGAGATGCTGTTGCCAACTCCTCCTACTTCTAACCTCCTTGGCTTGTACGGTAAAAACGGCATGTGTCGGATGTGAGCAACGTTAATTAAGCTCTCTTACCTGCGCGAAAGAAGAAATTTTACGTTGTTTTGATGCTCGTATTAATTTTTTTTTCAATGGGCTATAAATTAGATATTGCGCCTTTTAACTTACAATTAAAGAAAACATCATTATCGTAATTTTGGGGGATATTTTTTTTTATTGGAGGTTTAACGACCACCGTGAGCAACTCAATGGGCTATAAGCAGTCGCCCGTCCCTAATTTAGGGTCACTGATTCCAGGGAAGGGAGAGAGCCAGTGCCGTAAGACAAACACAACATCCATGCCTGACCGGGATTCGAACCCGGACCCCTTACGGACGAATGATCAGAGGCCAGCGCTTTAGACCACTGCGCCACCGGGGCGGCTTGGGGATATGAGATAACTGAAGGGAAACGTCGCTTGTCCTACGTGTAAAATATATTTCGGCTTCAGTTGCTAGCAAACTGCGTGATCTAGTTGCATGAAATTCGTATTTCACACTCCAAGTAATGTCAAAAATCATTGTAAGAGAAATTGCCGAGAGCAAAACTTTTAATTTTGGAAGTTTTTCACGCAGTATTATGAATTCGTAATAGCTACTCAACGGGTGAAAAAATAAGTAAAATTAAATATGATAAAAAGAAATTCCCTCTTCATATAATTTAGAGTTTAGACAATTAGAAATCTCGAGGATTAAAATTCTGGAAAAAGAAACACGAGTTAACAAACCATGTGTAGGTTTAACCAGAAACTTTCCCTTTAGAGACATACAGAGTATGGTGAATGACAAAAGGGTCTAGTAAAAACTAAGTCCCTCAATTTAATATTTAGATATCAAATAAGTGAAAAAGGTTACTATCTTGCACTTAAAATACTAAAACACCTCTATTATTTCAAGGGAAAGATTACAAAAGGAAGTGAGAAGCCTAAATTGAAACTGCAAGTCACGGCAACATTGCTGTGACTAGCACTTAAATCCGGATGAAAATATGAATATGTTTCCTTTTTTTTTCTCTCACGCTTTTTTCTCTTGGGGACAACTTGGTCATCGCAATGCTCTTTTCTCTTTCCAGACAGGTGGATACCGGTATAATGAGACCGCAAAGGTGTGTGGCACCTCTTGCTAAATGGCAATTGTCAGATTTTGGCTTGGCTTAGCTTCGTTTCCAGCACGGTGGTTTCCAGTTAGCACGTCTTAGAGCATTTAGCCATTTACCCACTTCCCCAAAGTATCACAATTATTATGAGGAAACCTACGAAATGAAAGTGTCTGCTGGCCAGTTGTTTGTTTATTGGCACATCCGTACGCTACGCAAGATATAACCGTTTTAAAAATCTGTTGAGCTCATTAAATTTGGCTATATTATTTTCTGAAATACTTTACAATATATACACACTATTTATAAAAACAAAAAATGAAATCTTACTGGTTATACATTAAAAAAATGGATGTAATTGATATAAACACACGAACGCCTTTAGTGAAGAACGAGATGTGACAGATTCTTTCCGTACAACGGTGAACTTCAAATGTCGCCCAGTTAACTTACGGTTTTCCAGTCTATGTATCTTAAAGGTCTTTGGTAAGGGCTCTACTTTTGTGACATCACTAAAACTTTTCTTTTTTTAATCGATTGTTTTCTTGAAATCGTTGAGCTAAGTGGCAGCGGTCAGAACGGGTTTTAATGTTTATATTGGTTGCTGTTTTTGCCAGGGGTGTGAGGTAGGTGAATTCGTTGTTTTCACAAATATTTGCTTTCAGATGATAGGTAATTGTCACTATTTAAAACTATAATGTTGCAGAACCCATTAAGTTGTTCAAAAGTAGAACAAGGTGATTATTACTTCGTACGTTTAGTAGCGATCACAACTTGTGTTAAAAAAATTCAGTCTTGCCTACTATTTTATATGCAAATGTGATTTATTAATTTCTTTTCTTTTCTTTTTCTTATTTTTGAGAGGGTATGCTGACTTCAGATGTGCATTCTACTGTACTCTTGTGTCCGTATCAAATTCAGCGGTTAGTTTATTTTAATTCGTGAAAGCAAAGGCACTTTTGTCTCATATTTTGTGTTTTATGAAAACGATCATGTGTAATAGGAGAGTTTCGGTATTTGATTGTGTTTTACTAATTTTTGTCTCCAGTGGGTAGTTAATTCCTACCGTTTAAAAATTTCTTGTCGTGGAATCCATGAACTTATTTAGAAGTGGGTCTAGTTGATTATAAATACATCGTGTCTGTATAGAGTGATCAGAACCTATCTATGTTCGTGAGTTTCGTGCTTTTACCACTTTTATTTGCTACCATGATTGATTCTATTTTGGGAATGCTCGCTTTGAAAACTAAATTCAACCTCTCTAGTGTACATAAAAAAATGCAATTTGTTTCATCATACTTAAGGTGGTTCCACTTAATATCTCTGCCTGATGTTTTCAATGGTAAAACTTCTTTACATATTTTCTTCGCAATTAATGTATTCCCAAGGATGAAAATTTGCACATCGATAAACCTAACTTTAAGTTATAGCATGAGATGAGAGCCCTGCAGAGGCAATATTTTTAGGCAAGAGTCCGGCCCGGCCCGGCCATTCAGGTCCGTCATAGGTTTCATTTGCATAACTGTCACTTGCTTTAACACAGACGGTATTTCTACTGTAACTTTTTGGACTAACTCGAAACTAGTGTAAAAAGAGGGCATAAGTAACTTAACTAACCCACCAGTAACCAGAAATATGGCAAATGCAATAAATAGTATTCAGTGAACTTAAGTAAATTATCGTCATTTCATAATCGAACCCTTCGTAGGGTCAGATCACTGTTTATAGAGTCAAGCGCTGTCTTCTTTGACACTTTTGCCCAGAACATAATATAAATTGATGCTCAGTTACACACACGCACACACAATAACATGGTTAATAGTTAATACAACAAACTCTCATACGCAGAATGTGATTCTGTTCTGTTGGCCCGACGTCTTTGATTTTAATTCTTCAGGTTTAGGATATAACTCCAAAATCCAAATGTAACACAATTTTCCTATTGTTTTGCTCCACGAACCTCTAATTTACCCAACCCAATATTCATCCATTTTTGAAACAAAGGAAGTAGCAAATCAAAATTCTAAAGACAGAATAGTTTACTAGCGCATATTGAAGCTTTAATTGATTCCTGATTCCTATAAATGCAAATCATTGTATGGAGCAAGTGTTTTTCGGGTGTAAACTTCTGAAATAAATGGAAATATGGATTCAAAGGGGAGTTCGATTGCCAAAGATCAAAGACGAAAAAATGCGTGCAAAATAAATAAATAAAAAATCGCACAAGATGAGAGAGAAGAATGATTGCCAGAAACAAGAAATATGATCACGGGAAGGGAAAGACAGAGACTTCAAAAACAGGATGACCTAAATTAATCAACAACCTGACTACACGGTACACATGCAAGTGCAGGCCCATCCAAGACCGCCTACGAAATTGTAGGCCTGGCCCGTGCAGGTCTGTACATGAGATGCTTTATACTTGCTAAGACATAACCATAATTATGTTAAAAATCGATCATTTTTCTTTGAGTAATGTTCAGACCTGTTGATAGATGGCGCGACCTGTACATTGTTGATGTCAGTAGACAAACAAATGTTGGATTGCTTAATTATGGTTATGTTTTAGCAAATATTAAGTATACCATGCCATGCTATTACTTTTACGTTATATTGGAAGCACTAACGTCACATTAGCTACAATGAGGTGTAACTGTATACATGGAAAGGCATCATCCAGAAAACTGAAATAAAGCTGAATGCCAGCTTCCAAAATATGATGATGTATTGCAGTGCAACATCTCTGTGGAATTAGGTTTTTATTGCGGAAGTAGTCCGAGTTGTCAGTGCTTGAAAAATTGCCCCTTCAGCTACGACTGTTTAATGTTTTATTGAAGGATGATTGAAATTTGTTTCAATTTATATTTTTGTAACACTGGTTTTTAGCTTAGCAAAATAAATGGATTGAATTGAAATCTTGCATTCAGTACTAACAAGTTCCTCACTCAGTTTGAATTTCATACAAACATGGTTTAAAACTCAGGCATCACGCGACAATAACACATAAACATATAAAATGAGCGAAACACACAGAGTCACGTTTGTGTGTTTTGCTCGTTTTATATGTTCATACAAACTTCGTACATCGGAGACAACATACCCTGCAACTCACTTTTGCCCTCTGCCAACAGGTACTGTGTCATCAGCGTATAACAATCTGCACACATAGATATTACCAAGACATAAACCAGTATTATCCATTCTGGCATCACGCATGCATCCATAAATATGTTAAACATCCAGGGCGACATTGCACAACTTTGTCTGACACCTAATTAATTATTTTAATAAAACACCATTCACTTGTACACATGCTCTACTGCCAGCATAGATGGCTTTCACACTATTAAGTAGATTCCCAGTAATAGCATATTTATTAGTGCCTAATAACTTTCAACTCGTAAGCAGACACTGAATTTCCTATATTTTCCGCCTTTAACGATAAAATCAAAAAGACCCCTACACTACCACCCCTACCACTGTAGTTTAGTTATTAAATACATCTTTTTCTTGTTAATTGGAAATCAATTGTACCATATACTGCTCTTCTAGCCCCCCCCCCCCCATCAATATACTACTGAAAACAAAAACAGCCAAATTACATCAACAAAATATCAATATCAAGCTGCCGCCTCAAAACCAAAATGATGCTTTATGGACAATTGCTGTAATATTGCCCAAACCCATATTACTACCAAAAATATTGATCCGATAATTACATGAAGACCGTGAAATCCTGTAGCGACAAAAAACACTGACCCAAACACTGAGTCTCTAATTCCAAACGTTGGTATAAAATACTCAAACCCCTTAAGAAAAAGAAAATACAAACCCAACCCTCATGTCACACCCAACGCCCTAACCACATTGTTTGAATCATTAGATAGTAGACACTGGTGCACCCATGTCACACTCACCCCTGAAGACAATACAATTACAGTATTAAGCAAAGGAACTTGAAAAGGATTAAACACCTCTATACCTACTGGGGGCCACAACACACTTAATTCCACAGTAGGCACTAATCTAAAATGAAAAAAAGGCTAAAAAAAAGAAACAATAACTCCGACACAATAAACAACAACATTCCAATTACTAGCCCCCTTACCACCACACCTATATGAAGCCCCTGAAATGTTCTTTCTCGTACAACATACCGCCATCATACCGCTCTCACTACTAGTATAAAACAAAAAGAAAGCCCTAATAAGCCGAATTCCATAAAAAATATTATTTTAGCGACATCTACTACTACTCTTAAAGCCCCCAGCCCCATCATTAACGGCCAAGGTCTCATTCTCACTATGTGAAAAGGATGAAACACAGTTGTAAACTAATAACTTTCTAACGAATATAATATTACAAGAACTTAAATACAAACGCCTGAATAAAGGCTACCGCCCACTCCAAAATTAGTATTAATCTTTGCAATAACACACAAACTACAAAAAAAAACCCTCAAAAACTAAGCTGATTCTAGAAATTAATCCAATAATCAAATGCCCCGCTATTATATTAGCAGCAAGTCGAACTGACAATGTCATAGGTCAAATCAAGTGTCTTACACTTTCAATTATCACTATAAAAGGGAACTAACACCAGGGGGGCCACCTCTGAGACCAAGTGTGCGCTACTCTCCCTAAATTTGGTCACCCAACCCATAATAAAACCTATTATTCATACTTCCACCCACATACTTATAGTCACCAACAGATGACTAGTCCCAGTAAAAATAGAAGAAAATAACCCTATTGCATCATCCACTCTAATTAGAATGAATAGCACTATTCTGAAATAAACCAATCCCAAAAAATGAGGGGAAAAAATCTCCTTAAATATCCCTGAAACACTATTATTTATTCTCATGTATAAGAATAAACACTGTCATGAATTTTCTCTAAATCTATGAAGGATTTACTCTGTCATGAGAAGAATTTACTCTGTCATGAACTTTCTCTAAATCTATGAAGGCAGCAAAACATTTACCAACAGACAGATGCTTTTAGATCGTCATGCTTAATGCAAAAATTTGATTAGGGCAGCCCTTACCACGCATAAAACTACTCTGTACATCCCTCTCTTTCTCTGATGTAAGATTTCTTACCTTATCAGTAATGACCTTTGCAAACACTTTCCTTGGCACACTCAGCAAACTCATACCACAGTTGTTCTTGCATTCAGTCTGATCACCTTTTCCTTGATACAAGGGAACAATGGTAGCATCTCTCCAATCCTAAGAGACCATTTCTAACTCCCAGCACAACTGACAAATTTCAGTTAGCCAGCCAATCACAGAATCACTGCCATATTTTAACATCTCAGCAGTTATGCCATCTAATCCCAAAGTCCTGCCATTCTGAAGAGATTTTAAAGCTTTACATACTTCTCTTGAGATTCTACCTGTTCTTCCATCTCTCACTGTGACATCATCTGCTTCTGCCTCAGAATTACCTTTGCTTTCATGATCTAATAAATCACAGAAGTATTCACCCCATATTTCACTTCTCTCATTGGGCTCCAATATCATTTATTTAACTCTATTCTTCACACAACTTAAAATTCTATTTCCTGTCTTATGTGCTTCCAGAATGTTTTTCTATCGTTCCAAAAAGCCCAATTCATGCCTTTCCACCTTTTCCTTCCTATTTATTGCCTTACTCTGGCAAACCAGCTTTGCTGCCTCATGATTCTTACAGTGATACTCATCCTCTACCTTGCAACATTCCCAAGTGTGCTTCCTTCTTTCTCTTTACTGCTTCTTTAATCTCACTGTTCCACCAAGCATCACCTTTAAGGTTACCCACCATTGTAGTACCACAGACATCTTTAGCAGCCGGCAGTGGCAACATAGTGCTTAAAACATTCCCACTTTTTTCTACATCCCTCTCGCATGACTTCATCTCCTTCAGTTGTTCACTAAGTGAATTAGAGTAACACTGATGATTTTCAAGGAGCCTTTCAACCTTTATTCTTTCCATCCTAGGCCTCTTCCTAACCCTTTTCCTCCAACCAACATTCAGTTTCACTCGTGACACTACCAAGTAATGATCAGAGCCAACATCTGCACCTCTCATCACACGAGTGTCAACAACTAGGTGTTTCAGACACTGATTGTAAACAACAAAATCTATTACACTCTTTTGTCCCAGAGTATGATTCTTGCAAGTATATGTGGTTGAAAAATGTATTAGATACACACAAACCATTCTCAATGCAGAGTTCTATGAATAATTCACACAAGGATCACTAAACTTACCCAGAACATTATCGGAAATTACATGCTGCACACCTACTTTAGCATTGAAATCTCCTGCTATTATAACTCTCTCTTTAGCACCAAACTGGCTCAAAACAGCTTTTAGCTCTTTCCAGAAATCTTCTATCATATCAGAAGATTCCAAGTCACAAGGAGCATACACTACAACAATTACTATTCTCTGAAATTTCACTTTCAAATGAATCCAAAGAATTCTGTCACTTATGCATATGTAATGAATAAAATTGTTCTTCATCTTTTCACTTAAAATCACACCTACACCAGCCTGTCCTCTCACATTATCCAACACTCCAGACCACACACTCACTGTTCCATTCATTTCTTCTATCCCAAATTCTTTCTTTTTAGTTTTGCTTACACACAGCACTTCCAATTTATATTTATTAATTTCTTCAATCACCTCATTTATCTTTCTATTTATACCTTTAGTATTCCATACACCAATCTTATACACACTCAGCTGAGATCTCTTTCTCGTAAGCCATTTTTCAGTTTCAGGTTTCCATGGTGAACCATCCTTCTCAAGTGTGGTAGGTCCACCATATCTCACACTTGAGTCTTTTAAGTTCTCTCTTTGGGTCATAAAAATCATAAAAGTACATCAGTGTGGGTGATCAGCCCATAGCTGATGGTTACAGTTGGTCATTCCACCTAAAGGTTCTGGAACAAAACCCAGTGAGTTGGAGTCTTTTCGCTAATGTCATACAGAATTAGCTGCCACCTCAGCAATATTTAAACTGAAGCGTAATTTTGTGTCAACTTCCAAGATTCAAAGAGGCCCTTGTTGCTGTTGTGTGTACCATTGTTGCCTAAGGAGGCAAACCGATCTCTCACTAAGACCACCCACCAACTTTTAGCTCATTCCAAATATATATATATATATATATTATCTTTCCATTTATTTCTGTGGTATTCCATTCACACCAATGTTACACACACTCTGCTGAGTTCTTTTAATCATATGCCATCTATTATTACAACCAGATTGTTTCTGTGGTGGACCAGCCTTCTCAAGTATGGTAAGCCGACCAGATTCCATACTTGAGTCAGTTTCAATCTATCTTTGAGTTACAAATTACAAATATATGTCCATATGGGGGTTACAGGTCAGTTGGTCATTCTACCAAAGGATGCTGGAACAAAACCCAGTGAGTTTAGTTCTTTTGACCATTGTGATACAGACCTAGTTGGTACCTCACCAATATTTTATATACTGAAGCTGAATTGTAAACTACATAAAATTATAAATTATATATTACTAGGAACATTTTTTAAGAATTTTGAATTGAACATATCACTGATTAGAGATGTCATGGCTTTCTCTGATTATGCTAATTTAATAAATGAGTTACTATGGTTATATAGAACAAAAAACAAATGAGGTGACTATTTTACTACCTCAGATTTTTGAATGAGACCTTCATTTGTCATTAGGAAAGATTCCAAGGAACTGGTCACCTCGTGGGATAGATTTGCCAACCTGGGTATAGCGTCTAAAAGGGGAAGTGTGCCGTGCGAACTCAAAAACTGCGTTCAAAATATGTCCCACGCCGCATTGCGGCGCTGCAGACGGCGTCTGTGTCAAAGATTGTGTGTACTGTTGTGCAATGTGAACCAAACAACAGGGGTTGGATTAGGATATGTACGATTTTCTTAAGTGTGTGATTATGGAAACACATTTTATGGTTCAGTGAAATGTCTAAGTCTGGCGCAGAGTGCAGCGTCGGCAAATGTAATTGAAAGTATAATTATGCGTGATTTAAATTGATATGCTAAGAATGCCTACCAAAACGCTAACAAATGGCTTGTATGTGCCAAGTAAAGACGTGCTGTTTGGAAAATTTAAATGTATATCACTCAGTAGCGGCTAGTGGTAAGCTGAGTTGGAGGGGCTGCATTCAAATTTTGTAGATATTACTTCGAAAGCTAAGTTACTGAGCCTGCTCATGCTGTCTCTTTAATAATAATTTATGTATATATATATACTCGTAGAAATGAATATTTATATTTAGCAACTGGTGGGGAAATTCTAGAGGTAACCGATACCTGAATTAGGCAATAGATATCAATGGGTGGCCACATTTATGAAGAAAATAATCGGCGTATAAAACTTGGTTTGATGCATTATTTCTTAAAAGAAAAGTGTTTAGCATATTTTGTAGTCACAAGTCACTTTAATGTGAACTTCCAAATCGAATTGTAGTGCTATCCAGTATTTTCGTGTATATTTCCTCATTGCTTACCTTGTGGATAGGTACCCACGCATACATTGGGTACTGGCCCCCGGTAATAAATAAGGGAGTCTTCCTCCCCCTTTCTACTTAGCTTCCGTATCACTTTCCTTTTGGGTGTCTAGCCCAAATCTCCTAGTATCCTATTTCTAAGGGTTGTTTAAGACCTGTGGTCAGACACTCCCTTCCTAAAATCCTCTACATGTGATCATTTGATCATCACCCACGCATACCCCATTGTACAGCAAAGAAATTAGTTCCACATACATTTCACACAGGACCCTTATTCTAACGATCCTAACATGACTCTCATTAATCAATGCATCCTTCCAGTTGTTACGAATTTAGCAGAGACGTGGACCTCAACTGAAACAGATATACCGAGATTGCAGACAATGGGAAAAAGCATTGAGAGATGCATGTTTGATGTAACCAGGAACAGGGAAGATACAAAGAGGAACTCTTGGATCGGGAAAATTACAAGGACGGAAGACAGCAATGATAGAATCCCTGAAATTGCAATGGGATGGACATATTGCTAGAAGAAAGAGCCAGCGAGAAATATTAAACTGGATAGCAAGAGACAAAAAAAAAAAAAAAAAAGACCCAGAAGATGATGTAGGAGATGGGTGGATGAAATTCGGGAGCAAGAAGAAAACTGGCTCTGAACAGACTGTTGTGGACATCCAGCAGTTAATTGAGATAGTTGTTGTAAATGATATATAAATGTAGATACTCTAAGAGCAACACACACTCAGTTACGGGAACCAGTTTTCAAGGTAAAAAAAATAATGTGTGTGCCAATGACAGCGGACACGCACCCAACGTCATATACGCATTTTCAGGTGTCAATTGTGACCCCTAGAAATATAATAAATATTTTTCTTCTGATACGCTTCCTTTGTAATTTTGACTCGCAGGCATTCTCTTTAATAAATACGAATTGCAAACATATTCCCAGTTTCAATTTTCAAGCCATGATTACAATTTAGTGTAGAACAATTTGTTTTCAAAATTTACCAACTTTGTAAATTTTCTAAACCGTTGTGTTTGATTAAATGTTGTGTTCAAAGTAAAGCTTGGGGGGGGGGATGCATATGCAGCAGAAAAGTAAAATGTGGTCAATGGAGCAACTTCAGTGTTTTTTGATGAACAGAAATTTACACGAGTTTAAAAGTGAAAATTTCACTGTGCCTGGTAAGTGATAATATTAATTTTGTGCAAGTATCTCGCTGCAGAAATTAGTCATTTTTATTTTTATTTTTCAATTTATCCATTACTGAACTTTATTCTTAATCACAATTTGTTCACATGCCCATTTTGACCAGAAGTGAAACTTTTTGGTAAAAATCTCGGCAACTGAGTATTTGTTGTTAGCAAACACGAATGATCTCCAGTTGTTAGAATTATCATGTTGAATAAAAGTTGGAACAAACCAAAAATTGAAGGCCCGGCGATGAATTCGCAGCCAACGAGAAACTGCATTGTAGCTATGTCACTCGCAAACAACTGCGAGGACCACTTATATTTGCTGTACCAGCAAGAGCTGCCGCCCCAGGGACGTTTTATACAATGGAAATGAACTGATGTGGGAATAGGCAGAGTTTCACACACGAGTTGGTTTCAATAGGTCAGAGCAGCGCGCCAGCGTTCTTTTCGCTCCCAGTGGCGTGAAAAACTTCCAGCAGAGTTCAGTAAACTTCTCTCTTGGTGTGGCATGAAAAAAAAAACTGCTTTGGGTAGGGGTGTGGTGGGGGGCTGCAGCCCCACAGCTTTATTGCAGGAGCCGCTCCTGCTGTATATACAGAAATTGCAAGGTTTTTTTGTATGGGACATTATATTGAATACGCTTATTTTTAATTGAATGCTAAAGTGTCAGCATCGGCGATGTTGGCCAGTGACCATCAGGTACAGTGGCGTAACCATGTTTCAAAATCTGTGTGTGTGTGTGGGGGGGTCTGATCACATAATATATATACGCCAGCGATGTTGGTAACCATGCTTAATCGACATCGCTGATTTATTAAGTACACATTATACATGTGTTCGCATTCTACGAAAAATTACAATCTTATATTATTAAATAACTTAGTTGGTTCACATAAAAAGTTCATATCATTATATTCCCGAAACATTTGGAGAATCATTTACATTGGGGATCCCACTCTATGAACATCTGGGGGTCCTGATCCTCCCAGTGGTTAGGCCTATGATCAGGTATAAGTAATGCCGTGGTTCAACAAATTTAATGCTGCCAGTCAGAGACAGAGCTCTCCTTAAAAACAATTTAGGGACAGCGGGCAAAATTTACTGTTTGAAGTAAATACGTGGGAGTGTGTAAATATAAAGTTTTGCTTCCATGTATCTACTCTTCAAACGGTTATACAGGAACAGCTGATATATAGCATCTAACAGGGGAAGTGTGCCGAGCGCCCAGCGTATGTAGTGATTAGCGTGGATATAGCAGATATATATAAACGTTGAGTAAGCTATACGTATTATTAAGAGGCTTAACAAAAATTATTTTTGCCTGTTACTGACTGGTTTAAAAAACGGTGTGTACCACCTTATTTAAGCTGTGTCACACGTATTTACAATGACATTCTTCTCTGACTGAAGCATTATTTGGTCATAATGCATGCATGAGAAAGCATTTACCAGTAATTGTTCAGAAAAAAAACGCAAAAAAAAAAAAAAAAAAAAGAATGGGGTTGATTTGGAGGGATGTTTTTTATACCGTTAGATAAATTTTACTATTAAATGAAGAAATATTGTGCGGGAGCAAATAATTTACCAAGACATTTATTTGTTCTTAATTTCTGAAATTGGAATTATTTCAATCTCATACTGATATCCCCTCAGTAAATCCAGAAAGGTTTATCGTCCCAGTAAGGTGCGCACAGTGACACATTGTGTACAATGTAAACATGTAACAACGTTGTTTAATGTCCCTAGTAGTTGGGAATAGGTAATACAGATATAATTTACACTAACTGAAACAAATGTTGAAGCACATGTGAAAAAACTGACCTCTGACGTGGATCGGTTTAGAGTATTGAACTCTCATCAGCATGGGGACCAAAGGCGTGCTGATGAGAGTTCATTATAAATGGCTTTAGGCATTTCCATACAGAAGCCACATGCAGTTTGTAATAAAGCAATGTTTTAATCTTACATTGCTGGTATGTACCATGCATTATTTATTACAATATTACCACATCTCAGCACATTGGTTAAGCTTTATTCAATTTATACAGTGAGGCAAAAGAAAGCATCTCATTTTAAATGGGTTTTTTTTTTTCATTTTTATTTTTTATAAAGTAGAAGCTTGATTTATTCATTGTGGGCTGTTATATGTCAAAGGCTAGTGCAGCAGTTGTTGAAATTTTTATCAAAAACCGTTTCTCAATTGTATAGCAACAGAGAAATTTATCAGCAACAGAACGTGGGAGGAGGATTTAAAAAGTAACATTACACAAAAAATAAATAACACACAACTTGATGTTTAGGCATCTTAGAAAATGCAATTGAAAGAGCAAGAATTTGTGAATACAACTATTAGATGTTTTCACACGTAATTAAATTTACAGAAATAAATTTAATACGTGTTTAGTTTCTTTTTTTATTACTTTTACACCACCTTGTAAAGAGTAAATTAGTCACTCATGGAATTTTGCAAGTTTTCTTCAAAATACTGAATTTTGTAGTATATAATTCCATCATGGAAGCCCTAGTTAGCAATACTGGAAATGCCAAAGCTAAATGTTGATTGAAAAAAAGAAGTGTTAATATCAGATTACCACCAGTGGTTTTGGGATTTGAACATTAAAAAAAAAAAAAAAGATGAAGGGGTGGGGCAGTTTGCTAAAGAATCCCACAGTTCTAAACATTTTTAATAACAAATAGTAACTCTGCAATATTATTACCACCACACATGTTCCTTAAAATCTTTTTGCATATTAATATCTTATCTGCTGAACTATTTAGTTACTGGGGGGGGGGGCAAAAAATTTATTTTTTAAAAATAAATACATTTACAGAAATGAATTTTGAATCTCTAAATAACTTACCAGTTTTGGGAACTTTCTTTTCTAAGTTTGTTAACAACCTGGACATTTCTTGACCTCAATATAGGCTGGGGTTACTTATTTGCATATGCATTAGACTTACTGTCTGCTATGTGCATACATATCATATTTAATGAAGGAAAAGTTAACTAGCCACTGCTACATACTCCCAAAGTTATCCAATCTTTTTAATACGGTCATATGCTTCTGCTCTGCTTGCTCAGAGTTGAACATTGGTAATGTGACTAAGTTCAAACCCCTGGATTTGAATGACAGAACCTGTTCTGTTGCGAAGTTCTTATTAACTGTTAAAGTAGTTTTGAGGGAGTCTCGGGGTGAGGGTTTGAGCTGTAGCATTACTGTGGAGTCTGTATATATTTACCAACTCCACAATAATTATAAATGAGAGCTATTGACTGACTCCACATACATTTACTCACTCCACAGTAATTATAAAGCTGTCTCTCACTTGCTTCCTCATAAAAAGAACCTCAGCACCCAGATCCAGGGACTTAATATTTATTTGCAGCGTCTCAGCTTAAGGTACTTCATTTTTTGTTGATTATCATTGTGAATCTTATTAAGTCACTTTATATAAAAATATAACCATGTCAGTAAATACAATTTTGCAATCTTACATGTCACATCTTTACTGTGTTCTGCACAACCAATGAATTTAATTTTCTTTATCATCAAGATAGCTAAAATATCAATGATGCTATCTCTGTGTAGTTTTTCGGTGCTGAAATAATGTGTAACAATACCTTCCAGTTGACTGACAAGAACTAGGAGTTCCTTTGATAAATATAATAAGCCACCTTTATCAAAATCTCGTATCAGCGTTCCAGAAAATCTGGCCTTTTCTTCAATACTGCAAGTTAAACACATTTTTGTGCAATCTTTGCATTTAGTTAGTGCAATACATTTCTAGCTACATAAACTAGCAACTGGTTATGGGAATTATGTAGGAAAAGGGAAGCACAATCAGAATATGCAGCACTATTCAAGGTATCTTTCACATTATATAGCATTCCATCACTTAAAAGTTCATTTAAATTTAACAAAACATTAGGTTTGCAACTGATGAAGTCACTTGGCTCAATAAGGGAATTGATGATTTCTGTTGTGCAGCCAGTACCACACTTTACAGGCTTGGCCAGATTATAAAAACTTAAACACTGAATGGTCACTAAAAGTTCTGCTGCAGTGGGGTGGTCATTGCAGCCTGACAGTTGTCGAATAATGCCAAAAATGTTTTCTATCGAGTCTTGACTCAAGCACGATGTCATTACATACTTGTGGTTCAAGGTTTCGTATAGATATTTTAGTAGAGAGATAGCACTGCTTATAGTGACTCATAATCCTGCAGCTGTGCTAGCATTTAAAAACCCAGTCTTCTTATCTCCTGCAAAAGCTTCCCATTTATCTAAACATAACAGAACATCATTAAGTACTTTGCATCCCTCAGAATCTATGCGGAGACTACTTGATGGACCCCTAGAGGCCATTACAGTAATTAACTGCATCATCAACTTTATGAAAAATGCAGTTGCATTAGTACTTCCAAACTATATTTCAATATGATGCTTATAGAGAAAAAGGCCTTTTAATACTTCGTTGCTAAAAAGCTGCAAAGCATAGCTTGCCCTCATTTTCTCGAAGTTATTCATGTTAATATGAACACGTGTAATTTTTGGCATGGCTTTTAGAGTAGTTATGTCAGAGTCCTTCCTCCATGCTGCTTCAACATGCTCTGGTCTTGCTTCTCCTTCGGGCAGAAGAAAACCTCTGGTAACAAATGCGTTCCGTACACATTTTATTAAGTGAGGAAAATCTGATATGAAATGTAAACTTCTAGAACAATCTGTAGGATGCATAATGCTGTATTTAGTTCCAGAACAATCTGCTGATATACCAAATGTCTTCCACATATTCCTGGTCCAAGAAGCCCCATCACACGTAATGAAATTAACAAACAGACCTGCATTTTCAGTGAGAATAACAGCTTCAATAATTAATTTTGCAAGCAAAGTTCCACTTATATTGTTACTTGTGGCAAAAACACCAATTATTTGGGTCCAATCTCCATTTAATGGCTGAAACACCATTACCAGTCTGTGATTACATGGGGTATGCTTAACAGTTTCTGAAGTGTATGGCCCAATATGAACAAACCCTAATATTTCACCAGATGATTTTGCATGCAGTTTTTCTGTAAGCTTCACTTCATCTATTAATATACCACCATGTCTTGCAAAAGGCTCCATTTCACTTGTTTTCTTTGAAATAGTTTCAAACGTCAGTGCATTGAATCCAAAACCACTGTTGTAATTTGAAATATACTTTCCAATAGTTGTTCTATTAGGTAGGATCATGATTTTGTGTTTCTGTATGTGCTCGTACAATTTTGGACTTTTTATGTGCATTAGTAAGCATTCAAGTAACCATTCTTTGGTATATGACATACCTCTTGCAGATTTCTTTTTTGCTGCCTTATAACAATGAATAACCATTTGCTGCTGCTTAATGGGTAATTCTGCTATTTTTTCATTAATGGAAAGTTCTGTAAAATTCCTTTTTTTTTTTTTTTTTAAGTTTAATTAGAGAGCGAAATAACTAGTTTCTTCAGCCTGTTGATTTTCCGAACTATATTTTGATACTTATTTTTAAATGTAGCCTTTCTTCTATGATAAGCTATTTTGTGCAAAAGTAAGCGCTGCAGATACTTACATCTGAGGCAAGTCTTTGTTGTTCCTTTCCTTACACAATTTTTGCTGTACAAATTATTCTAAAAAATAACTCCACTTTCAAGGTACTTCATGTTATTTTCAAATTCTGAAATGGAGCCTGTGCCATGACATACTGTTAGCCTATCAGTGTCTCGAATAATGGATTTTAATTCATCTTTAGAAGTAATATTAGAAACTGAGTTAATTTTTATTCCACGTAAATACACTTTACAGGTAACCTCTGGTTCACTTTTGGTAACAACAACCAGTTTTTCTGTTGTCAATGAATTTGACAATTCACATTTGAATGAATGAACATGGAAAATTATGCACTTTGAATTATTTGCAGGAATTTGCTTACCCCAAAATTCAGAAGGCAGTTCAGTGTAACTCTTTGGGAAGTAAATTCCAAGCTATTTAAATTACCATCAGGCTTATCATCGGTTTCCCTAACTTTCCTGTATTTTGCCAGAGGTTTTGACAAATAATGGGGAAGGTTTGGAAATATTGTTGGAATTGCATCTGGTGTCAAGATGGGCCAATCTCTGGGTATTAACAGAGTCTCCTCATTTATTTTATGCACAAAATTTCGAACCACAAATCTCTCAAAGTGCAATTCACATACAGCACTAAATTTGTCAAAGTTTTTATCTGCACCGGGAATCAATCTTTGCCATTGCTGTAAAAGTTTATCATTTTTGGGTATTCCAAAGAGTGACGGCTTACTGTTTTTGTACTGAGTATTGCAACCTGGCACAAAACTATGGTTATTTCTCTTCCGCATAATGAGCTAAGTATAACTTATATACAATATTTAGGTAATCCACATTCCTTCTAAAACCTAAAACATAACACGTTTTCGTCTAAATTACCGTTCTTTTCACAGTAAGCAACACGAATTTAGTTTCCCGCTCCCATCACAGTAAGAAAGAGGGAAGGGAAGGCGATCGGAGCGCCATCTACGAAGGGGACAAATTTCGGTATCCACGCGAATCATTACGTACGCTAGGCGCTCGGCACACTTTCCCTTCTAGACGCTATAACCTGGGTGATCATTGATGTTGCCAGTTTTACAGTGCATAATTTCAAGACATTCTTCAAACTTTTGGGTAATTGGACTGGCTTGACATTTAATTATCTTAAGACGGCTCCAATCTATTTTGTGTCCTGTTCATTGACATGTCAATCCAGGCCCATTTTATTGGAAACATTCCTAATAGCTGCTTTATGTTCTTCCAACCTGCTGTTTAATCTGCATCCTGTTTCACCTATGTAATAATGTAGATCACAGGATCATTTTATACTATAAATGATTCCTTGGAGTCATTTATAGAAGTCATATAGGAGTTTGCTATAATTGTAACTTCACTATAAATGATTGTTGCAACTGTATGTATATAATGTTTAACTACACTCGTGTGCAGAAGTTAAGCTATAAAAGGTTTTTCATCATAGTAAGAAAAGGAATCAAACATATGGTCTGAGAATTTTACAGGGAATATCGCAGAGTGTGGTGGACGTGTAAATTACACATGACTGCACATGTATGATGTTCCAGTGGGAGACTTGAGGAACCAATAGTTGTGTAAGGTGGACGGGAACAAGGGTATAAAAGATCTTCGCTGTTGTCAAACTGCAAGTAAAGGACATGTCTTAAAAATGTCACACAGACACCGTTTAAGCGATGACAGGAGATTGGGAGGCTGGGCAGTCCCAAACAAGTGGCAAGTTAGCTTTGCGTGTCTTGAATGGTTGACAACAGGCTCTGGTGATAGTTCCAAAATACAGGAAGTGTTCGTAGATGACTTGTACGAGGTTGTCCAAGGTCAACTTTCCATGTGACTGCGTAACTGCAGAACACAACAGAAGCATGGCATCTCGTCAGCTGGCTTCAGAGATGACAGCAGCAACTGGATGATCACCATCCCGCTGGACAGTGAGCAGAAGGCTTCAGGAAAGTAGCCTTTATGCCAGAAGACCTGTGGTGTGCATGCTGCTAACAGGAAAGAATGATTACGTTGTGCTGGAGAACACCTGCACTGTACACAAGAACAGTAGTCTAAGGTTCTCTTCATGGATAAGTCATGTTTCTCACTTCAAAAAGGATTCCAGATGTGTATTCGTGTGGAGAGAACGTGGCAAGCATTATACCATCCATCAAACACCCAAGAGAGGGATACATACCGAGGCTATGGTTGTACGGTGTGAGCAGGCATAATGAGTGAACTGACCTGCACATTTCCCAGGGGGTTTCATCAATGCTGTCCGTTATCAAGATGAGATTGTAGCACCTTATGTTCACTTGTTCGCAGCTGCTGTCAGCCCAGAATTTGTTTTAATGCAGGAGAGTGCCCGAATCCATAGCGCTCGACTGGTGCTGGAATGCTTTGAAAGTGAAGGTGTTCCATCATGGAGTGGCCAGCAAGGTCTCCGGACCTCAATCCTGTAGAACACTTGTGGGACGCTTTAGGGAGACGCGGGGCTGCTGTGAGGTCCCCTCAAAGAAATGTACTAGAGCTACAAAGTGCTCTTGTACGGCAGTATGGCAGACTGCCCTCAGAACTTGTTGACTCTCATTTGGACAGCACGCTGCGATTCTGTTAGTCAATCATGCGTCACCATGAGAGAGGATCACACACCATATAAAGGCCTAACTGTATCCTTCTGGTATTTGTAGAGGTTTTTTTTTAATAACACGGTTTATTCAAAATGTATTCACTGCTTTATCTTCATTTTGGAGTATATTGCATGTTGTTGTCCATGCTATTGTTCTGCCATCTTTTGGTGTAATATCTGTAAACGTTTTCTCACAATGTTGGTATTTGTGCTTGTAACTTAACTTTTGCACATATTTACATATTGCTAAGCTGTTCTCTGACATTCAGAGGTTAGCTCCACAAAGAAAAACAAACTACCAGATACATTTTTAACTGATTATTTACTTACTGTTGTTGTGTCAAACTTCTCCATTTACAGCGATCTTGACACACAACACGGGCTTCAGTGACATCCATCACACGACGTACACAAGACCTTCTATACTTCATACTCATAATCTTTTTCTCTTAGAGACACTCCTGAATCTGATCCTCCCATGACTTCCTTGGCCTTCCTCTGCCTTTCTTTCCTGCCACTTGGGTTAAAAAAATTTTCTTAGTAAACATCTTGTCACTTCTTTCAATATGGCCACACCACTCACAAATATTAGTCCACCATGCTAACAATATTTTGCTTCACATTACAGAGCTGCAACACATCTTCATTCCTCACATGATCAGAACGTGTCTTCCCACAAACCCTCCATAAGGAATGCATTTCTCCATCACACAAACGACTCCTACATCTCTTCTGTAGTATCCAGGTTTCACTGTCTTACATCAGAGTAGGAACAATTACACTTTCATACACAGCCATTCGGGACTCTTTCGAGGGTCCATCATTCCTGTGAAAACCTCCCGAAGCAGCTATGACTTTCAATGAAGAATTCACTCTCCTACTAATTTTGCCATCTAATCTGTTCTCTCTGTCAAGCATGCTTCCTAAATACACAAACTCATTCACCTGGTCGTCACTGTGCCATTTAGACTTATCTTGCATTCAGAACTAACAGTTCCTCACTCAAAAACCATAACTTTGGTTTTTCCCTTATTTATACTCAGTTTGAATTTCATACAAACTTAAACCAGTATGGCCCATCTGGCATCACGCATGCACGCATCCATAAATATATTAAACAGCCATGGTGACATTACACAACCTTGCCTGACTCTTGCACCAATGAAAAACCATTTTGATACACCACCATTCACTCGTACACAAGCTCTACTGCCACACTACTTTCACACTACTAAGTGGATTCCCAGTAACACCATATTTTTTCAACAATTTCCACAGAAGTATCCTATTTACTCGATCATATGCTTTCTCTAAATCTATGAAGGCAGCAAAAACTTTCTTACCAACAGCCAGATACTTTTCAATCATCATGCGTATTGCAAAAAATTTGGTTAGTGCAGCCTTTACCAAGCATAAAACCACTCTGAACATCCCACACTTTCTCTGATGTAAGATCTCATACCTTTTCAATAATGACCTTACCAAATGCTTTCCCTGTCGCACTCAGTAAGCTAATACCACAATAGTTCTTGCAGTCAGTTTGATCACCTTTTCCCTTATACAAGGGAACAATGATAGCATCCTTCCAATCCCGAGGTGCTATTCCCAACTCCCAGCACAACTGGCAGAATTCAAGTAACCAGTCAGTTAGAGTCACCACCATATTTCAACATCTCAGCAGTTATGCCATCAACTCATGGAGCCTTACCATTCTGAAGAGATTTTAGAGCTTTACACTCCTCTTCTCTCAAGATCGCCCCTGTGCTTCCATCTCTCACTATGACATCATCTGCTTCTGCCTCCGAGTCATCTTTGCTTTCCTGATCTAATAACTCACAGAAGTATTCACCCCATCTTTCACTTAACTCATTGGGCTCCCATATCATTACCCCGATCTTATTCTTCACACAACTTGCAACTTTGTTTCCCCTGTTTCTCGCGTGTCTCATATACTCCCAGAAAGTTTTTTCTATCTTTCCAAAAAGCCAATTCATACCTTTCCACCTTTTCTTTCCTATCTTTTGCCTTACTCTGGCGAACCGGCTTCGCTGCTTCACGCTTCTTACAGTGATATTCATCCTCAGAAACTCTATCTTGCAACATCCCCAACTATCCTTCCTTCCTGTTTACTGCCTCTTCAATATCACTATTCCACCAAGCATCACCTTTATTGTGGTGCAACAGACCTCTTCAGCAGCAGTGACAGCACAGTTCTTAAAACATTCCCACTTTTCTACATCCCTCTCACATGACTTCAGCTCCTTCAGTCGTTCTCTGAGTAAGTTAGAATAATTCTGATTATCTTCAGGGAGCCTTTCAACCTTTATTCTTTCCATCCTAGGCCTCTTCCTATTCATTTTCCTCCAACCAATATTCAGTTCCACTCACGACACCACCAAGTAATGATCAGAGACAACATCTGCACCTCTCACCACATGAGTGTCAACAACTAAGTGTTTCAGATGCTGGTCATAAACAAAAAAAATCTATTACACTCTTTTGACCGAGAGTACGATTTCCCCAAGTATTTGTGTGGATATATACTTATGGTTGAAAAATGTATTAGATACACACAAACCATTCTCAATGCAGAGTTCAATTAATCTTTCACCATTATCATTCACACAAGGGTCATTAAACTTACCCAGAACATTATCAGAAATGGCATTTTGCACACCTACTCTTGCATTGAAATCCCCTGCTATTATAACTTTCTCTTTAGCACCAAACTGGTTCATAACAGCTCTTAGCTAATTCCAAAAATCTTCCTATCAGAAGGTTCAAGGAGCATACACTACAACAATTACTATTCTTTGAAGTTTCACCTTCAAACGAATCCAAAGAATTCTATGCAGCTATAGTGAATCAAGTTATTTTTCATTTTTTCACTTAAAATCATACCTACACCATTCTGTCCTCTCACATTATCCAACATTACAGACCACATACTCACTGTACCATTCACTTCTTCCATCCCAATTTCCTTCTTTTTAGTTTTACTCACACACAGCACACCCAATTTGTACTTATTCATTACTTTAATTACCTTATTCCTCTTTCTATTTATTCCTCTAGTATTCCATACACCAATCTTAGACTCACTCAACCGGGATATCTTTCTCCACTTTCCAGTTCCGTATCTTTTCCATGGTGGACCATCCTCCTCAAGTGTGGTAGGTCCACCATATCCCACACTAGAGTCCAGAATAGTAATTCTTGTGAGTCTTTTTAATCAGGAAAGTACACCAGTGTGGGGGATTAGCCTGCAGCTGATGGTTCCAGTTGGTTATTCGCCTAAGGATTCTGGAACAAAACCCAGTGAGTTGGGGTCTTTTTGCCCATGTCACACAGAACTAGCAGGTACCTCTACACTAATTTATACTGAAGCATAAATTGCATCACTTTCCAAGACACACAGAAGCCCTTGTTGCTGTCGTGTGTGCCATTGTTGCCCAGTGGAGCACCCCATGGAGGAAAACCCATCTCTCACTAAGATCAGCCATCAACTGTTCATTGTATACAGGGGTGTAGAAGGGCCTTAGTGGTGCTAAAGCACTAATTTTCCAAGCTTGGCGGTGCTAAGATACTTTTAGTAGGTTAGCTGTTGTCGAAGGGCATAGGTTAATTGCGGCTAAATAATCCTCTTTAATCCTTAGACGTTCTAGGTTATTGCAACCCCACAAGAAAATTGCGGCGATGATATCCCTCTGTCTGCACCACTCTTCCCTCCATTTCCCCTCCCTCAGACAGGTGTGCTTGAATTGGTGAAATTTGTATCATTTTTCAGAATATTAATTTTTGGGTAAGCTGAGATTGACTCCAAAATAGAAATGAACTTTCCTCAAAAGTATAATAAAGTATGCATATTCATGTTTTATATATGTGATGACTGTTACTTCACCTTTCTCTCTTCAGTATTAGTAAGGAAAAACAATTTTTTTATTCCTCTTATAAGAGCAACCATATAAACAGATACTTAGGTTGGAAATATCAGTTGATTTTCATTACACTAAAGATGTAGGCTTATTATGCTTAGTATCGTCCTCCCCTCCCATAAGCTTCAGCCACAATTTACCTATGGAGTTGTGGGTAAATAGTCAGCCGCTTTCGTCTACCGGTCCCTTAGGCTATAGCCGCAATTTACCTATGGGGCGGAAGACCATCCGTAGATCTTGCTGCAATTTACCAACACCGGTTGCAGAAGATGGGTAAACAAATCTTTTAGATGATTATATATTCGAAAATAGCGAATACTGTGTTTATATGCAGTCATAACCGAAATATTCGTATCTAAAGAATGAGATTAAGCCGTCGGATCACACAATAGGACATCTCACGGTTCATAACGGTAAAGAGAATGTTTGTTTGTTTCTGGATTCAACTACACCTCTGACCACTGGCCCACCGGGACGGCATATTGCTCTGAGAAAAAACTGCAGAGATAAATTACACAGCCATTTAGGCTAAGTGAAAGTAGTTTTATGCGTGTGAAGAACATTTTTACTAAGCTACCTTTTTTTTTTTTTTGATGAAGGTTTAACAACCACTGTGAGCAACTCAATGGGCTATAAGCAGTCTCCCATCCCTAATTTAGGGCCACGGGTTTCATTGAAGGGTGAGAGCCATTGGCGTAAGACAAAACACAACATCCATGCCTCATCGGGACACGAACCCAAACCCTTTCTCGGATTAATGGACATAAGTCAGTGCTTAGGCCACTTTGCCGCCGTGGTGGCACTTCCATTTCTCTTATTCCTTAAGAATAACACAACAGATATCTCCTAGATTCTTAGGAAAAGGACCTATTAGTCTCACTGTAGAATAGATGTGATTATATTATTGGGTTGTCAGAAAAGTCATGACGTACTTTGGCACCCGATGGCGGTTGGGCGGTTTTGGAAGTGCTAGAGGCATGAGCAGCTGTGTTATCGCTATGGCATTCGGCAGGTGTCAGTTCTAGCTGCAGTCTAAAAGGAATAGTGAGCGATTTGGTTGATTTGCGGAGATTTGACATCAAGTTGTAGATGGAAGACCAAACTGTGCATTTTTGCCATATTTTACTGTTTTACTTCCGTAAAGGGAAGAACGGGCATTGAGCTTGTGAAAAGTTGCGTAAAGTCTATGGTGATAATGCTCTACAAGAACGTCAGTGCCAGCGGTGGTTCACAAAATTCCATATTGGTTATTTTGACCTCAACGATGCTCCTCGGTCCGGGAGGCCAACCGAGGTTGATGACGACCGAATCAAGGCATTGATCGAGTCAAACCCATGTTACACGACACGAGAGATTGCAGACATATTGCACATCCATCATTCAAGCATTCATGACCACCTGAAGAAGCTGGGATACGTAAGCAAGCTTGATGTGTGGGTTCCTCATGAACTCAAAGAAGCTCAATTGACGGCACGTATAAACATCTGCGATATGCTCATTAAACGTGAGGAAAACTATCTTTTTTGAAGCGACTGATAACTGGTGACAAAAAGTGGATTGTGTACAACAATGTGCTGTGCAAACTGTCTTGGTCCCGACGTGCTGCTTCGCCTCAAATGACATCCAAAGCAGACATTCATCAGCGAAAGGTTCTGGTCTCAGTGTGGTGGGATTTTAAAGGTGTCTTGTTTTTCGAGCTCCTACCACGGAACCAAACAATCAATTCGAATATGTACTGTTGGCAATTGGACAGTTTGAACGAATCCATCATCCAGAAACGTCCAGAGCTCGTTCATCATAAAGGTGTTGTGTTCCATCACGACAATGCAAGACCACACAAAAGTTTGATCACCCGCCAAAAATTATTGGAGCTAGGGTGGGATGTATTGCCACACTCAGCATACTCGCCTGACCTTGCGCCGTCAGACTTCCACTTATTTCGCTCTCTTCAACAGTCCTTGCGTGGTATAATGTTCAGTTCAGATGAAGCTGTAAATCAGCACCTTGTACAGATTTTCGCCACGAAAAACAGGTTCTTCTATGAACGAGGCATTCTGCAGCTCACTGAAAGATGGCAAAAGGTTATCAAATAAAACGGGCATTATATCATTGATTGATCTTTGTTCTTTCTATCAATAAATTACCTTTGCAAAGCATGGCTAAAATACATCATGACTTTTCCGACAACCCAATAGTTACCTTTATTCAATGTGACTA
This sequence comes from Macrothele yani, assembly GCA_039090855.1. Classification (NCBI taxonomy): domain Eukaryota; kingdom Metazoa; phylum Arthropoda; class Arachnida; order Araneae; family Macrothelidae; genus Macrothele; species Macrothele yani. The sequence goes on from CM076996.1 coordinate 128,234,377, forward strand.
TATTAGTTTCATCTAATGTGAAATGACAGAGTTGCTTAAAAAAATAACTCCATATTTTTAGGATGTGACTAACAAACATTTTCCTTTTATTAAAAATTGTGGTTTAAATTAAAATATTTAGTAATGAAAATTTTGTAAAATATAGTGAACAATAAAAATGAAAAATCAGAATTCACAATACTTTTAAAAACTTTGAGTCTTCTTTCCAAGGCATTTTTACCTAATCAGCTCACTGCTAAGTCACTTTTTTAATTAGAACTACATCACTGATTTGTGTATACTGTGTTTATTTTTGTGTATACTTTTGCATATGAGTGTATATAAAGAGTTCAGTGCAGGGATACAATGTGTATTCAGCAACAGCAGCCAATAGCTTAAGCCAGGTAACCACCAGTTCTTGGCTATATGTAGCACTTTGGCCAATTGGCCAGAGGGCCACAGATCAAGAATTCTCATTTTTTTTTTTTTTGTAACATTAGAACTAAAACTGCAGTGTTTGCATTCATGGGTTGTCAGTAATTGTGCTTACAAAATTCACAAAAAAATTTATCTATATGTGATTTCTTTGTCTAAGGTAAAACTTGATTTACATGATGGCTGTTTTTTTCCCCTTATAATCTAGCATGCAGCAACTACTTTAACTGGAGTTAAACAGCAGTGTTCTAAGAAGTTCTTGCCCATAGAAATTGTACAAAGTGACAAAATGGCTGATGTAAAGGTAAATGTTTTGTGATATTTGTCAAACATATGTAATTCATAGAGCATATAGGTATGCACCCTTGTTTGTTTTCATGTTGTGGAAACAAAAATATTAAGCTGTTTAATTTTAATTACTCTGGTTTAATTATAATTTAATAGCTCAATATTCATTTTTAGTATTCAATTAATTTAATAAATTACATTAAAACTTTCAGTAATTAGGTAAATTAATAAGTTTTAAGTGGTTATATGTATATACACTGCTGGCTACCCAAAATGCCACACCAAGAAGGAAACATCCGATTGGCCTGAAATTCGCAGCATGCGTCACCCACGAGAGGACATGCAAACGATTAGCATTGCAGGGCATATGCAAATCACGTGCGTCCGGCATGCCACCGAGAAGCACTATAAGAAGGGTGCACAGAAGGCGGGGTGTAAGTAGTGGAAGTGTGTTGTGCTGCCGGACCTGTGCGTGGGAAACTTCCTGATGCCTCGTCGCAGAATACGGCAGTCATTCCAGCATGTTTCGGAGTTCAACAGAGGACGAATAGTGGCTTATCGCGACAGCGGTTTATCGTACCAAGACATCGGTACCCGTGTGGGACGACATCCAGTCACAGTGAGGCGAGTATGGATTCGGTGGGTGCAGGAGGGATGGACAGACCGACCCGAGCGATTCTTGCAGCTGCGACACACCACCAAAAAAGAGAGGGCCGGCATGTTGTGCGGCAAGCATTGACGGCTCGCACCGCCACATCACGAACGTTAGCGCAGGAATTAGGGTGTGTTGCGCAACAACCTGTTTCAGCACGTACCATTCGACTTCGTCTTCAGGAGTGAGGACTTGTCGCACTGCACCCATTGCTCTGATTACCATTGACATTACACCACCGGTGAGTGCGGCGGCAGTGGGCCATTGAACGCCTCACCTGGACTACGGAATGGCACCACATTGTCTTCTCCGACAAATCCGGCTTCTGCCTGCAACACCACGATGGTCGGATCCACGTGTGGCGACACCGCAGCGAGAGACTGTATGACACCTGCACTATGCATCGCCATACCGGTCCGTCGCCTGGCGTTATGGTTTAAGGCGCAATTGGATGTGACACTTGCACCCCTCTGGTACACATCGCCGGTACACTCAACAGCCACCGCTACATCTCCGGCGTTTTGGAGCCTGTAGTCCTCCCTTACCTGCAGGACCTGCCAGTGGCCACATTTCAACAGGACAATGCGCGCACGCATTGTGCAACAATTCTTCATGGCCCACCAGGTGTCACTGCTGCTGTGGCCCGCCTGTTCTCCCGATATGTCGCCCATCGAACACGTCTGGTCGCTAATCGGCAACTGAGTGGCCCGGCAAGCACCACCCGTGGCTACGCCTGATGAACTGTGGCAACGTGTGGGAGCAGCCTGGACCGACAAACCCCAAGCCCACATCCAAAGCCTCTTTTGTCCGATGCCGCGGCGTGTTGCGGCCGTTATTGCCCGCCATGGGGGCCACACGAACTATTGATGTCTGCGTGTTCCACAAGTCGCACAGGCCTGCAAACTCAATCGTTTCATCTTTGTATCTGTTGTTATGTGTCCAGTAAATCTGGCTTTGCTATCTCGTGTCCTTCTTGGTGTTGCATTTTGAGTGGCCAGCAGTGTATTTAAAACATTTTTTTTTTTTGCGTGAATGTGACTAATTGTTTTGAAACTGCTTTCTTTATTATGAAATGCTTTTACACTGAAATAATTTAGTTATTATGTTGCAACTAGGGAAGTGCCTATTTGAATTTTAATGGTCATGTAACAGTAATTTTTTCATGCCATGTGCTCTTAAGAAAGTACTGTTTCTTTTAGTGATATAATAAATTTAATGAACATTTTACACTTTTTTATTTTTAAATATAGCAAACTGACCAAAATTCTGATGCATTTTCACTGTTACTGTTGAGTTTTCTTTAATGCGCTTAATTGAACCATACCAGATGTATCTGAGTTCTCTGTTCACTCTATCAAAACTGTGAAGTGATTTCCAGGTATGTGGAATGTAGAATGGGGTGCTAATGTTGTAGTTCTGTGTAATTATAATGTTCTTTTTCCCATGGAGAATTGATCACAAAAGGCTAGGTAAAGCCTGTATAATGCACAGTTACACATTCAGCTTTGTCTACCTTTTTTAAAAAAATGGCTTGCTCAAAAGTACTTTAAAACTTATACAGTTAAAATTTTTCCTAAATTAAGGCATAATGTCATCTAATATGTTCTTTTACTCAAATTTAAGGTAAAAATATTTATGGCTCTTCCCCCATTTTAGGTACAAAATTATGTCCTTGTTTAGTATCAATTCTTAATGCCATGTTGGGAGGAAATTTTTATGTTTCAAACTGTTTGGGGCAGGCAGGCTGGATTCACGTTGCTCAAGATCATCATTTTCATGATATGCAAATCCTTAAAAATTGCATATTTGTTCATTAACATTTGATAATAATTTTGCAGTAGGTAGAAGTGGTTGCTGTTTGTTCTTTTATCTTTCTTAGAAGTAACTTTAAAGCTAGCAATAAGTTTCTTTTCATTTTTTTAAGGAGAATTGGCCATAAAAGGCAAGATAAAGCCTGTATTAGTGAAATTATAAAAGAAATAAGAAAGAAATCCATCTGCTCTGCAAAGTGGTAATTGTAAAGTGACTTGGAATCCTTAATTTTTATTAAATAACCTAGGTGTGCAGAAAGTTTTACTGCTTAAACAGAACAGCTGATGTGAAACTTTTGAAGCAATTAGTACAGTGGATCCAATTTATCAGGCAGGAATGTAGCAAGCTTTTCTTATCTGGGAAGGCAAGCCTTGAAATTATGCCCCTTTGAGTTTAAAAGTTCCTTACTTCTACTCAAATAACAAGCAGTTCTTACTTTCTCATACCTTTGTTATAGGAAAGTATTATCATTAAAAAATCACACTTCCAGTTTTCCACATAATTTTACTCAAAATTTAAAAATCAGGTGAATACCCAAGATCCAACGGTTTTAAATATCAAGTGAAATGTAAAAGTTATGTGAATACTGACAACATAACATGTGCAAAAATATAAAATGAATAATATGATTTGGTTAGTGAAAATTTAACCATTGGTTTACGTGGCTATATTATTAGTCAATAGTTGCACAACTAATTACCATTACTGTTTCACAGGTTATAAAGTATCTTCAAGTCGAGTGCACTATGCTTCATTAATTCTGCTATTATATAAATTTGCAAGGAGTTAAAATATAAACATTTCAACAGCTATTAATTGCCCTAAGAATGTTGTACTTACCTAATCTGCAGCATAATTTGGAAGGTTATTGTTGGCCAATTTATTCATGTACAAACTGCTTAAGTTCTGGTTGACAAGTCCTTGAGAAGTTTGTTTGTTAAACTAAAGACTTTGACTGGTTTATTTGATAATATGCAACCAGAGTCCAGATTATGAAAAAATGAAGGTGAAGTTTCAAAGGATTAAAGAGATAAAAAGACTATTTACAGTATGTATAAAATCCCTAGCCTTTAGCGACGTCATCATTTTTTGAAAGCAGAAACAAAAACGAGTATTCAAAGTTGCAAAAAGAGATTATGAGTTTTGCATGAAATTTTACCATTGAATAGAAGGCAGATAATTTTTGCATAGGCACTTAACACTCAAACATAATCATACTAGTTTTAATCCATTTGCACGACCATGCGCTTCCTACGTTGTGGCAGTTTTACGGGGTGGACCCATGTTACTTTCAGGATGACAATGCCACCTGTCATGTTGCGAGGTCCACCATGGCTTGGTATGGTGACAATGGGGTTAAACGAATGGACTGGCCTGCGCAGAGCCTGGACCATAACCCTATCGAGCACCTCTGGGGCGAGTTGGAGCGTCGACTTAAGAGGTGCCCCCACCGTCCTAAATCAGTGAAGGAACTGACCTGTCTTCTCCAAGCCGAGTGGAAGAAAATACCGCTAGCCGTCGTTCAACGCCTGGTTCAGAGTATGTCCCGTAGGGTCGTAGCTGTAATCGCCGCTCGTGGAGGCTCCACCAACAATTTTAACAAATTTTTCCTTGTAAATATGTTATAGCTCAAGAGGGCACAGCCTGACCTTTGAGAGCTATTGGAAATTTTTCTGTGGATTTGCACTAAGGGGTAAGAACGCTGTACAACTTTGCATTTGGAATTTTTTTCTAACTTGCTTTGTTTACGAGATATCTCGCTGGACCCCACAATTAGGGTGGCCTTGGGGGTCATTCACATATCCCTTCAATAGATCATATCATCTCTTATTGATATCCGTTGACTCTGTTTTTCTGTTCCAATTGATTTTCAAGTTATTAAAGTGAGCCGCGACTTTTGGAAACACCCTGTATATACATATACACTGAAGTGCCAGAAAAACTGGTACACCAGTCTAATACTTGGTAGGTTCCCCACGAGAGCGCAGGACAGCAGAAATACGACGGGGCATGGACTCCACTAGCTTCTGGAAATATGCTGTAGGCAATGCACACCATACTTCCTGCAGAGCGTTCCCCAATTCGGGTGTATTCTGAGGTCTCGGATTCCTGTGTTTGATAGCGTGTTGCATGGCATTCCAAATGTGTTCTATCAGGTTCAGATCTGGGGACTCGGGTGAGATGGCAACACCCCAAACTAAGATGAATGCTCCTCTAACTATAATGTGGCGTCCCGACACTTGTATGGAGCTGCATTGTTCTGTTGGAACAGGCCCAACCCATCAGCATGAATGCAGGACATGAATAGATGTACCTCGTCAGAAAGGATGCACACATAGCGTTGGCCGGTCACAGATGTTTGTAGACGTACGACGCACCAGGGGTCCTAGTGAAGTCCAGCTAAACACACCCCATACCATTACAGACCCCCCCCCGCGGTACAGTTCTCTGTTGACAGGCGGGATCCATGGCTTCATGGGGTTTGCACCACACACGAATACTTCCATCTGCCCGATACAGTTGGAAACGCGACTCGTCAGACTAGGCTACTTATTTCCAGTCATCAAGTGTCCAGTAACGGTTATGCTGTGCCCTAGCGAGGCGCATAGCTCTGTGTTGTGCACCCATCAAGGGGACTAGAGTTGGGCGTCGGCTCCCAAAGCCCATATCGTGCAAGGTACGTTGCACAGTCCGGACGCTAATGCTTGTTGAGGCTCCAGCATTGAATTACGATGATACCTGCGAAAGTGTTGCACGCCTATCACATGCAACGATTCTTGACTGCCGAGGATGGTCACATTCGCCCAATGTCTTTTTACGGCCACACTGGTATCGTAGGTTGGAGGTTTTGCCGGAATTCTTGTAGTCACGGTACACCCTTGCAATTGTTTTCTGTGAAAATCCGAACTTCATTTCTACCTCCGAAATACTATGACCCATCTCACGAGCGACAACTATGACACTGCGTTGAAAATCGATTAAATCGTTATTACTTGTCGTTCTCATGCCGAAAACAGCTCTGACAGCTGGCAAGGATGTCTATCGCTTTATATACGCACTGGCAGATGCAACCGAGTACGCGCATAGGTGCTGTTGCTATGTATTTTGCATAAGCTCGTCTGTACCAGTTTTTCTGGCAGTTGAGTGTATATATATTTATTTATTTGTATCACCTCACAGGGCAAAAAAATATAGCATAGCTAGAATTTAGGTTGCATTAATGAGGATACCTAGCCTAGGCTTTTTCATGTAGGTTTCTTTTTTCTGGGTTTGACTTTCATCAGTGTCATGTCCTTTTATTTTGTAATTAATGGCTTTTAATAAAAGTAAACTTAGTAAGAGGGTTTTCTAATCGATTGATTTAAGCAGCTGTTTTAAACTTCTGTTTCACAAAACCTGCATTTAAGGTGCCAAAAACATGTACCTCCAAGAAAAACCTTACATGGGAGATTTACTATGCTTTATTTAAATAGTTTCAGGATGCCACTTTATAACTTTATAAAAAAGATGTGACCAGGTAAGGATTTCTAAACTTTTGATGTAAAGTAAATTAATGAACTGGCAAAGCAATTAGTGTTGCTTTTCCATAGCTGGGTAGAGAATAAATGGCGGGTAACCATGTTTTCATAGTGTAATGGAATATTGCAGGAGGTAGGGTGAGGGATGTTCATTTTTCAGAGCAGTGCCCGTGAGAGTACCTATATAAAAGATGTACAATACTGTCCCTGCATGCCTGTGGGTAAGGAATTTAAGAAAAATCAATTAGGATCAGGTCACTGATCGTGCAAAGGGCTCTTTTTTTAATAGAATCTAGATGTTTTAAAGTTGATGTGAGAGCACTATCTCAAGTGTGATAACAATCCAGGATTGGACAAATTTGAGACTTGTACTATATTCAGAGGAAAGATGTCTAACGTGAAAGAGAAATCCTACATTTTTCAAAGAGGGTGTAGCAATGAAAGAAATGTGGCCATGCAAAGTTGAAGGAAATATTCAGGCCTAAGAACTGAAGTACCAATAGTGGCCGGATATGGTAATTGGAGGGAAAATTTAATCTTTCTTGATGAGTGTTGCAAGAGTTCAACTCCACAAGGTTGTCTTCACCCTGATTGTCAGTGACTTCAGTGTTGAAGTTCCAAGAGGAAGCAACATTACAGTGCAACTGTTGTTGTATGTATTAACACCATGTGAACACCCAAGGCATAGAATGTATGAAGAGTCCCAGCAAAACTATTAGAAGAGGATACAGAATAAAGGGAGTCTTCACAAAACTTATCTCTGTGGAATGTTTGCATTAAAGGAAAATGTGGTAGACCCTATACCTTCAACAACAACACTGACACGCACACACATGCTGTGGTTAGGATAGGCTGTAGTGTCACTTGTTGATTAATTTGAACAAAAGCCGTAATTATATTCATTTATGAGACTGGCAAATTCCATGTAAGTTGTTTATCAGTTGTCTTCTCCATAAATTTGACCATATAGACATCAGGGCTGTAGAGGAATTGTTTAAGGAACTGTAGATGTGCCACCTTGTTCTTGTTTTGAAACAGTTGTACAAGTTAGAGAAAGTAACTGATATGAAATTCATTTGTTCAGGTACACAAGATTTTAAAACAATAGGTAGTATGTCACCTGGACTAGACTTTTTACTAGTTTCAAGATTGTTACATAGTCTATGTATGTATTTTATAATAGTGAAACAAACCAGAGGCACAGTATCAGGATTATGTAGATGTATATAAGGTGCTTGGATTGATCAGTGTCATTCAAAGTAAGGTCCCCAGCAAAAATAAGGATAAAGAAATCAGCATTTTGTGTGTTTAGGGAAATTGCTAGTTACCTAGGTAAATAAAAAAAAAACGGGGGGGGGGGGATAAGGAGCATCAAAAATTGCAAATCATTTTTTTTAACAGCTCGTTTTGGTTTGGTTAATGGAGTGGTATTCCAGTTGTGGAATGCTTTGATTTTCAGAGCCAAATCCTACTAATATGTTTTATTGAACCAAGGATTGTTCATCCTTGTTAGAAATGTCAGAGAGGAAAATGAAAGCCACCATTCCAGCAAGCAATGCATGAGCAACTTCCTGGGTACAAATAGAAGCATCCCCTGGAGAAAGGCAAACATCTGATCCTGAAAAATGGGTAACAGTTTCTAAGATTGAGTAGCTTAGTGCAAGGGCTTTGGATCTAAACCCAGTGCTTCTGGGTTTGGGTTCAAATTCTGGGGTAAGACATGGAAGTTGTTTTGTTCGTCTCTGGTGCTGTTCTCTGGAACCAGTGTCTCTGAAATCAGATGGTTTATCATTCTGGCTTTTATGTTCATGGAAATTGTTAAACTCTAAAACAAAATTAAAAAAAGAAGGGCGGATGGACAGAAAAGAACAAAAGTGCTGCTGGTGTGGTCACATTGATGTCATGTGGACGAGTTTTGGTGGCCTTGTAATTCTACATAGGTTCAAAGAATGTCATCATACTGCAGTATTATTGGAAGATTCAGTATAGATGAGCCATTCAAGAATTTTTGTGCTTTTTTTGAATGGGAAAAACTTGCTTTGATGTATGATGCTGGTTTACAAAGCATTAAACAGGAAATTTTGTGTATACAGTTCTACTTAAGATTGGTAATATTTCTGGAATGTTCAGTGTCAGGGATTTTGTTTTGTGACATTTTATACTCTTAATATATCTTTTTTTTTTAAATTGAGTTTTCAGGTTTTAGAATTTTTCCATCTCCAGTCATACTTCCATTGTGTTCTGACATGGACTTAAAGCAGTTTCTAAAAGCTATAGAAACTGACTTCTTGCATTTTATTCTGTGCTTTGTGACAAAAAATATGCACACCTGTTTATATATGTGCTAATTTTTTTCAGTGTAAAATTTGTTTTCATTTTACAGTAAAATAAATGTGTTGAAGCTTTGAATTTTATAATGATATGATAGAATGCTGTACATTTAAAAAATATAAGAAATATGATAAATTTCCTTCTATTTTAATCTCATTCAGGCAAAAGTTTTGTATGATTTTGAAGCACAGCCCAGATCAGATGAACTGAGTATAAGTAAAGGGGATGTTCTTGTTGTAACAAGACAGGTGAGTTCTGATATAAACAATGACTGTCATAAATTCTTCACTTGATTATTTTTTACGTACCACTTTTATTTTCATTCAGAAGTGATAATACAAAGTTCCTTTCTTACCATGACTGCCGTGTGATCATTTTGGTGGTCATGGATTTTTTCTTCTTCTTAATTTATTTTTTCTGAATGTAGATAATAACTGTGTCAGAAAGTTTTTCATTGAATTCGAAATGTGTTGTATTATTTTTATTTCATTAATACATCAGAGTTTCCCAGTTATCAAACAGTTATAAAGCTAGTTTTCATTCCAAGAGCTTTGGTTTGAGCATCGGGTAAGAAAGCAGTGCTTCTGTTCTGTTGTCAGATGTGTGTAAAGAATGATGTGATTGACAAAATTGGGAGAATGACTTCAATGTGACCGAAGATGACAGTAGGTATGAAGGGTGATCATTTTAGTTGTGCAGTAGTAATAGAAAATAAGTTATATCAAAATGTTTTTCATTGACTGTAGTGAAGAAGTGAAAAAGAAGATGCATAGGAGCAGTCATACAAGTATTGCACAAGAGCTTATGAATGAAGTTTATGTAGAGGAATTTGATGCCAAATGTCAACAAAGCCTTTTAACTATCACATGCTGCTACTTCATCTCTGCCAGACTCCATTATCTGGTGTCATTGTGCACTGGTCTTACCTCCAAAAAGTGGGGAAGTTTGGGAGCAATAGCTAACTGTAGGTTAAGTTTGAGGGGAATTCTGAGTCAATAATTTTGCAGAAATTCCAACTCAGATTCCCTTCTGAGAATTTAAGGGTAGGTAGAAAAGGACAGAGTGAAACAGACCCATATGAATTTTTAAAAGGCTTCTTATTACCATTTCTATAATGAAGAAGCATGGGTTGACATTTGTGACCATTCCCCAAGAAACAAGTCCACAAGAGTGCTTTAGATAGAATTTACAAAACTCCTTTTATGCTCACTAAAAGCTATATGTGTGTGGTGAATTGGGTCCAGAAACCAAAACATTAATGCTTATGTACATACAACACACACACACACACACACACACACACACACACACACACACACACACACAAGCTGTTCTCTTAGATTCAGAGGTTAGCTCCTCAAAGAAAGACCGTTTGCCAAGTAAATGTTTACATGATGGAACTAAAATTTACTTAGTGTTGGTCTATCAAATGTCTCCATTTACCATGATCTCAGCACACAGTTTTGACATTCCTGAATCTGGGCCTCCCATGATTTCCCTGGTTTTCCTCCACCTTTCTTTCCTGCCATTTGGGCTGAATAAATTATCTTAGTCAGCACCTCATCACTCGTTCTTTCCACATGGCCAAACCACCAAAGAATATTAGTCTCCACCTTACTAACAACATTTTGCATCACCTTACAATCTGCAGCACATCTTCATTCCTCACATGATCGGAGCATGTCTTGCCACAACCCCCCTCCTTAAGTAACGCATCTCCCTAGCACACAAACGACTCCTATGTCTTTTCTGCAGTACCCAGGTTTCACTGCCATACATCAGAGTAGGAACAATTGCACTTTCATATACAGCCAGCCATTCAGGACTTCCTTGAGAACCCATCATTCCTATGAAATCCTCCTAAAGCAGTAACAACTTTCCATGAAGAATTCACTCGCCTACTAATTTTGCCATCTAATTTGTTAACTCTGTCAAACATACTTCTTAAATATACAAACTCATTCACTTGGTAAATCTCTGTGCCATTAAGGCTTATCTTGCATTCAGTACTAACAGTTCCTTGCTCAAAAACCATAACTTTGGTTTTTTCCTTATTTATAATCAGTTTGAATCTCATACAAACTTCGTACAGTCCTGTTGGCAGTTTTGCTCTCTGCCAACAGGACAGTGTCATCAGCATACAGCAATCTGCACACATGGATATCACCAAGACACAAACTAGTATGTATTTTGGCATCACGCATGCATGAATCCATAAATATATTAAACAGCCAGGGTGACATTACACAACCTTGTCTGACTCCTGCACTAATAGAAAACCATTTTGATAAAACACCATTCACTTGTACACATGCTCTACTGCCAGCGTACATGGCTTTCACACTGTTAAGTAGATTTCCAGTAACACCATACTCATTCAGTACCTTCCATAGAAGAATCATATCTATTTTGTCATAAGCTTCCTCTAAATATATGAAGGCAGTAAACACTTTTTTACCAACAGACAGCCATAGCAAAATTGTTCCCTCACTTCTGATTATGTTCCAGTTTTCACCGACGGATCTAAGATGGGTGATGTTGTTGGGTCCGCCGCCATCTGCGTAGATGATGTTTCCGTTGCGCAGATCCCAGCTGAGGCCACAGTGTTTTTGGTGGAGATGCATGCTGTGTATCTCGCCTTTCTCCATGTTCAGTCGAGTTCTCATCGTGCTATTATTGTCTATATGGATTCCTTAAGTGTCTTGCAGTCTTTGTCATCTGTGGATTGCCGTGAACATCCTTTTCTCTTGGACATGAGACGGTTGCTTCATTGTTTGCTCGAGGCCGGTTGTCAGGTTCACTTTTGCTGGATTCCTGGGCACGTTGGAATCTTGGGTAACAAGTGTGCTGATGCGGCTGCTATATCTGCTTCCTCTTTGGTTGTCACACCCTTGCCACTGTTGCACTGGGATTTCCGCTTTCCTGTTCAGGATCATATCAAGCGAACAAGGCAGGGTCTGCGGGACCAACAGGTGAAAAATAAACTGCTTTGTATTAAACCTATTCTTGGAATCTGGAAGTCAACATATCGCCAAAACCGTAGGGAGGAAGTTGTTCTTGCGCATCTCTACATTGGGCATTGTCATTTCACTCACCGCTTTTTTGCTGTGTGGCGACACTGCGCCGATGTGTGAGTCATGCAATTGCCGACTCACTATCACTCATCTTCTGTGTAGTTGTGTTCGTTTTCGTGATGTGCGTTTTCACTTTTTTCATTCTCATTTGTTGAATGAGGATGCCACGACGCTGCAGCGGCTCCTAGATGACCACTGCAATACTTTCGCTGTCTTTTCATTTTTAAAGCAAATTTACTTTTTAAACGTTTCTAGTTTTTACCCCTTTCATCATTTTCATTTTTCACTTTTACTGAATCAGGCTGATTCAGTAAAAGTGAAAAATGAAAAAAATATACCACGTTTTTAATACTGTTCGTTTGACTGTCTTGTGTTTGGCACTCTTTGGCCACACATGGCCCTTGTGCCATAAAAATTCAACAACCAACCAAAGTAAAATTAATTTATGATTTCTATGATCCAAAGAGAAAATGTTTATGTAAATGTCTGGATTCTCTCTCAATGCAAAAAGAAGGGAGATGAAGATAAAAATGAAAACATAATTTCCAAAGTGGAGTATATAGAACTTAGCAAGACAGTGAAAAAAGTATCACTGAAAACATAAGAAAATTCAGTTGTAAACTAGTGAAAAAACAATTGGAAGCAACCAATGCCTGAAGAAAACAAGGGTCACCTCACAAGAGAAGTATGTAAACCACACTGTAGACAGGAAAAAGAAGAAATTGTGTAGAATTCTGCATTTTGCAAGCTTTGCTAACACCAGTTGTGTGAATGGGAAATGAGCACTGGTACGAGCAGCCACAATTCTCAGGTAAGGATGAAGCAAGTAACAGATGAGAACGCAGTCACTAAAAGAAAGGGAACATATCTTACCAGTGTTAGAATTAGAAATAAATCTTCTACAGACCCAACAGACCACTCGAATTTCCAAATCACTGATCCGCCAAAATACCCACTGGTCCGTGAAAAAAAAAACAAAAAAAAAAAACACTTATACACTGGTGTGCAAAAATTAAGGACAAAAAGGAGAAATTAGCATAACAGAGGAACGAGCAGGCAGAACGGACCGAAAGACCACTCAGGAGATAGACTAGGGTCCGGTATGGTAGGGCATGCGCATATATGCAGCATGACGTGGGGGGAGGGGGAGTGACGGAAGGGTATAAAGCACATGGGCGGTGTACGCTCAGCAATTCGGTGAAAGTTATTGTATGTGTACATCGGTTTGAACGACGTCGAGTTGCTGCCACCGTGTGATATGGCCAACAAGCAATCCAATAGACGACATCTGGATGATTTTACCCGAGGTCGCGTCATTAGGAAGTTGGAAGAAAGCCGAAGTGTGACTAGTGTGGCCGAGGAGTTCGGGATCGCTCACAGCATCGTTTCACGAGCTTGGAGAGCATTTCAAACGACAGGAACAGCTGTCCGAGAGTTTAGCTGTGGTCATCCAGGAGCAACCACAACGGCGGACAACCGGTATATTGTCCTACAGGCTAGAAGAGACAGACGGCAGAAAGCGGGAGAAATCACAAGGCACATGCAACAGACAACTGGACATCGTTATCACGTTTTCCCGTGGCCAGGAGGCTGCACAAAGGTGGTCTATTTGCACGACGACCAGTACGGTGTGAGCCAATAACGCCTGCTCATCAGAGATGGCGGTTTCTGTGGTGCCAGGAACACAAGAACTGGACACATCAGCAATGGGGTCGAGTTCTCTTTACGGATGAGAGCCGATTTAGTCTGACAAGTGATTCTGGACGTATACACATCTGGAAAGAGCAGGAAACCCAAAATCACACCTCCAACATCATGAAAAAGGACCGGTTTGGAGGTGGCAGAGTTCTCGTTTGGGGCAGTATCATGCTTGGTAGCCGTACTGACATCCACATCTTCTAAGGAGGTTCAGTCACTGGTGTCCGCTATTGTACCGAGGTTCTCCTGCCTCACGTGCGTCTGTTTATAGGTGCTGTGGGTCCTGAGTTCCTCTTCATGGACGACAACGCTACACCTCATCGTACAGTGGCTGTCCCAGAGCTGTTGGAGAGTGAAGATATTCAACGCATGGATTGGCCCGCAAGGTCCCCGGACCTAAATCCAATCGAACACGTGTGGGACCTTCTCGGGAGACGCTTGGCAGAACGTCACCAACTGCCAGCAACGATTCCGCAGCTGCGATTGGTGCTACAAGAGGAATGGACCGCGATGCCTCAACAGCTCCTTCACAACCTCGTCCTTAGCATGGACAGACGTTGTAAATCCTGCAATGCAGTCAGGGGTGATCGTATCCCCTACTAAAGACTGGATTTTTTTGGCAGCCGCCTGTCACATGGACGTTTCTGTCTTCTGTCCAGTTGTGCTCGAAGCTACCTTTTCAATAAAGTGCCTTTGTATCCTTTGGATTCCTTGTTTGGATGGTTTTGCTCACTTGTCCCATATTCTTACATCTTGGGGATCTTATGGTATGATTTGAGTCGATGTGGAGCACTTCTGCACGACGTTACATTCGGAAAACCGTCTCGTCCTTAATTTTTGCACGCCAGTGTACAAATTACTGTATATGTAGAAAATAATTAATCATTTCATTGGGGCTGTATATCACAAACTTAGAACAGAATGTGCACATGTACCCATGCAAATAGTACTAATAAATAAAACATGAAACATGCCACATAATAGTTGAATTTAAAAAAAACAACAAAAAACTTAACTGGTCTGCAGTACCAGTGATTTACCAAAAGTTGGTAGTTGAGCACTATCCACTATCAGTGCACTTTATACAGTGTAGTGATTATGTATGAAGCACTTTGCAACATACCCAATGCCACCTTCATGGTATACCTTGTTTCAGTGTGAAAAGCAGGTTTCTCATGTGGACAGAAAGACAGATGGGCAAAGCCATAGCATAAATTGGTCTTCAACCTCCAGTTGGAAAACATTATAAAAGATCCATACTCTGCGGTTACTACTTGTGCAAAAAAGTGGTGCTGTCTTAATCCAAATATTTTGAGTCAGAGACCTTGGTTTCCTACAGTCCAAAATCTTCATAAAACTTAAATATGATTTGCAAATCCAATATTCAGGTTTTGAGTTGTAAATATCTGAATTTCAAAAAATCCATAGTAAAACCTGGATTATGTTTTAAAAACTGTCATAGTAAAACCTGGCTATTTTGAAGTGTGGTTCAATTCTTCATGAACATACAAATTCCAAAACAAACTGGGGAAAAAAAAAAAAAATACTGGCCACCCAGGCCAGTAACATAAATTTCCCAGTAGTCTGATGGAATTTTTACTAGCCAATGGCCAGTGGATCACCGGGTAATTCGAATGCTGCATGACGCAGTACTCATATGCTTTGTGTGGCAACATAATATGTACATGAACAGTGTGATAGAACACATACATCAACCAAAACATGATGCAGGCATAGAATGAATAGAAGCTGTAATCATGGAAACAGCAGGTCACTCCACATCATGATAGTGAAATGTCAAAGTACAGTGTGAGAAACAAAGATGTGTATCTCACCTCGAACAAACCACAAATGCACTGCCCTCGCTTCCTGGAGAGCTGCAGGCCATGTTTGTTACAAAGTTGCATGTACAGTGCATTTTGGAATGCTGTGTTTGCTACCTGTCATAAAGAATCAGTTACTATCCAGTCATGTTGGTGAGCTCAGCTGGTTATAAATAAAGTTATACATCTTTAGAATGAGCAGTTAGTCATGCAGATTGGGGTGTGCCCCTCAGCACACTTATGTATTCCTCCAGGTGTCATGCAAAGAGATTGTGCTGTCAGAAGAAGTAAACATCATTAGCTGACAGTATCGTGTTGTTTTGGGGGAAATGATTTGGAAATGTGTTATAGATTACATCTTCCCTCAGGGAAGCTTGTCTATATGACAAAAAGGCAGTGTCTGTTTGTCCAGACCATGAGTCCAGGAGAAGAAGAGATGTAACCAAGAAATTACGAGATTAATAAACATGTTGTTACCACAAGGAGTGCAGTCACAGATGATACTGGATGACACATTTCATAATATATGGATGGCAACACATTTTCAAAATTTACCTGCTAGTTGCTGAAAACAAATGAATAAGTTTCCTTCCAAGTTGTCCACACATCAATATAAGCAACTGAATAGTATATGAGTGGCTAGTAGATGGTACTAATCGTTCCACACACATCCGTTACCTTGTCCTCCATATCTGTGAGTGTTCTGTTGGCAGTGGATTCATATTCAAAATGTTGTTGTTCAGTGTTAAACATGGATGATTCTCAATATTTTCAGTTTTATGGCAATTAACTACCATTCAAGTGCAGTAATTCACATGCAAGCCAATAATGACTTCATAACTAGAAAGAAATCCAACTTACCCTTAAGGTCGTGTCTTCTTTCAAGAAACACTTCATTCACATTAGCCAAAACGATTCTTATGCGACTGTCCGTTCGGGCTTTTTTTCATTCTTCTTATCTGCATGCAAGTTGCTGATGTTATCTCACAGGCTATGAATATTTTTTTTGTTTCATTCTTAGAATGTTATTATATGTTGACCACTTTCATTTTTTTGATGCTAGTGATAACTCTTTATATTACAAACATACTCACTAGCATTAAAGTGTTTGTTGTTTTCTTCTTGTTTTTTTTTATCTGATAAAAAAAAATTATCTGATAAAAAAAAAACCCAATGATATGGGGAAGAGCTCCAGAGAAAGATAGAATTACCATAGATATTTTGCTGGAAACCAGTGAAGAAATAAAAACTACACTTGCCTGGACTTTCAGTTGATGCCTCAACAAATGGGAGATTCCCGACAACTGGAACAATGCTACAGTGATTCTGCTGCATAAATTGGGGATCCTAAAAGATCTCGGGAACTACAGACCTATCAGCTATTTACAAAATCTTCACTAAGGTAACATCGATGTGCCATAAAGCGATGTGCCAGGCACATCGCTTGAAGGAAATATTGGACACTGCTCAACCAAGAGAACTAGTTGGATCAAGAAGTGGCTACAGCACTGTAGATTATGTATGTTCATGCACTGAGAGAACTAATTAAAAGAGTGAATGGATATGAACTCCACTATGTATGACTTTTGTTGATTATGAAAAAAGTTTTTTATTCCATGAAATTATCAGCAGTTGTAATGTCTTTGAAATCCTGTGATAATGAAGATGCGTATGTTACTATTATTGATTTCATCAATGAAAATACATGAAGTGAGGACACTGCACATATAAAAACTAGAAAGGGAATGAGACAAGATGACACCATATCTCCCAAGCTCTTCAGTGCCACATTGCAGAATGTCTTCCAATCACTGAACTGGGAAGACAAGGGGGTAACAATTAATGGAGATTGTTGTCTCCTCACAGCTGCAGATTATGATCCACGAACTTGCCGAGAAGAGTAAAGAAGTGGGAATGGAGATGAATTTACAGAAAACAAAACTGATGTACAGGGTATTTCACTCGCTCTTGAGCCTTGAGTTTCCCTTATAACTTGCAAACTAATGGACGTAATTCAGTGAAATTTAACATGGGACCTACCTTGGTGTATGAAAAGCATGATGATCTCAGAGCAAGTGTTGAAAGTAGTCAACATTAGTATCAAAGCATGCTTGCACATGCCTCTCCATGTTACAGAAGGTATTCACCAACACATCGGGAGTCACAACCTCAATTTCCCGCCGAACGTTTTCCTGCAGTTCCATGAGAGTCTGTGACTTGTTGCGATACACTTTCCCTTTCAGCATGCCCCATAGGAAGAAATCCAGTGGGGTAAGGTCAGGCGACCTTGGTTGCCAAAGTCCTTTAGAAAGGACACAATCTTCAAAGAAGGAAACAATTTCAGCCATGCTGACATTGGTGGTGTGTCAGGTGGCACCATCCTGCTGAAAATAGCCAGTATGGAGTTCCACATCGTCTAACTGATTCACAAACTTGTAGAAGATTTCTATGTAGACTACGGTATCCACCATAGTATGGAAGAAGATTGGGCCAATAATGCAGCACTGTGACAGAGCACACCATACCCCAATTTTTTCATCATAAAGAGGTGTCTCGTGCACGATGTTAGGATTCTCACTAGCCCAAATATGGCCTTTCTGGAAATTGACATGCCCACTTAAGTGGAACCATGCCTCATCGAAGAACCACATGCACTCCAGAATTCCCTGATATGCATTGACAAACTGCTGGAACCAATGGCAGTAATTCAGTCTCTTCTGTTCGTCGAGAGGTTTCAGTTCTTGTACAGCAGCAACTCGATATGCATGCATCTTTGCTTTTTTGCGGCATGTTGACATAATATGCTTATAGAAACTCCCATCTCCTGAGACAGTTTACGTAAGGACTTCTGTGGGGAGGAGGCCAGCAGTCTGTTTTTCATTTCCTGCACCGTGGCTTCTGGCAATTTCGAACATCTTTCTTCGTGGACATCAACAGTGTTCCCGTGGTTTCCAGTTTCTTCACCAGATACTGAATGAAGGATTGCGCAGGTGGTTTTTGAACCCCAAACTGTGCAATAAATTGTCTTTGGCACTCCTTTATCGACGCAGTTTTCCAGCATGTGTGGACAATAAAATGCGCTGTTCCACTGTGTATTGGATCATACTGTAATTGCTTGTAAAACAGAGGCACCATGACTGTTGACAATCCTGTAACAACAGCACAGTCAGATGCATCACACCAATTGCCAAGGACAGCGAACATGCAATTGGCTTTCACTTCGCGATGGCGTGACACATGGGCTACAGAATACTCGCTACTCTCTAGTCTGTGTGTCGTGTGTGCGCGAAGTGAAGGCTGATTGTGTGTTCTCTGTCCTCGGCAGTTTGCTGACCATGCTTCTCATACAGCAAGGTAGGTCCATGTCAAATTTCACTGAATTACGTCAATTAGTTTGCAAATTATAAGGGAAAATCAGTGGCTGAGAACAAGTGAAACACCCTGTAAAATGCTTTTACAAGGACTGAAGATTTAGAGGTTGATGAAGCAAAGTTAGAAGTAACCGATGCCTCCTACATTTACCTTGGACAAAAGGTACCTAGCAAGGGCGACATCGGAGAAGAAATTACTTGGTTTATAAAACATTGAAGAGCATTTGGAAGAAACGGCAATTTTCAAGAGCATTGAAAGAAAAGTGTTTAATCAATGCATCTTTCTAATTCTTACTTATGGATCAGGAACATGAACCTTAACTAAAAAAGATATACAAAGCTGCATACAACTCAAAGAAGCATAGAGAGATTCAAGCTTTGTGTAACCAAGAAAGATAGGAAAAGTACCACATGGGTCAGGAAAATGACAAAAGTTGATAATATAATTAAAATCCTCAAGTGGTAATGGGCTGAACATATTGCTAGGAGAACTGACTGCTGTGTGACAACTGAAATACTAGACTAGATTCTGAGAAACAGGAAAAGATGCAGAAGACCACATGCGAGACGGGCAGGTCAAATATGTGAAAGCATGCCAGAATGAAGTGCAAGCTCAAGACAAGGAGTTGTGGAAGAAACTTGGAGAAACCTTCAGCTAACAGTAAATTGAGAATGGTTGGGGATAATGATTATGTTATAATGCTCTTTGAAGACATGCAAACAAAAGAAAATTAGTAAGGCTTTTACTGGCAAGGCACACAACCATAGCCCTACCCTTCTACAAAATAACCCCCTGCCCCCCTCCCAGTATTAATAACACACACTGAACTGCACCTACAATTTAAAAGGTGCAGTACATCGCTTATACAGTGAAAATATTAAAGAGGAATTTCGAGACTTTCTTGACTACCTTTGTAGACCCCTTTGGCTTCTAAGGAAGGAAGTAGACATAACGGGCATATTTTCCTTCAATCAATGTTTAGTTTTTTCTCCATTCTCTACCAAGAATGTGTGGAGCTGTTTCCAGTCCTTAAAAAAATATTATATAAACTGGCCAAGTTTCTTAACCCATGATTGAGTGGCAGATCAATAAATGTTTGAATATAAAGAACCAATCTCATTTCAGTTGGAAAGTTCATTTTATATACACTATATTGACAAAAGTCACCGGACACCCCTTTAAAAGCAAATGAACGGATCCCCTGCGTTTTTAAGATGCGTGGTTCAGCTGCAAACAGTATAAAAACAAGCTTGCAGCTGACCCCGATCATATCACACTGTGAGGTTGAGTGAAAATGTCGCAGCGGGAGAGAACTGACTTTGAGAAAGGAAAGATTGTTGGGTGTTACATTAGTAGGTTGTCCATAACAGAAACCGAGAGGTGTTTAAACATACCCAAGTTAACTGTTTTGGATGTACTGAATAAGTGGAAGACACATGGCATGCCTGAAGCAGCAAAACATACCGGCAGACCAAAGAAAATCAGTGATAGAGGATGTCGAAGCCTCAGGAGAGTCATTACAGCTAATCGACGGAGTACTGCACAAGACCTTCAGTGAGTAACAATGCTGGAACCTCGGTATGTACACGTACCATTCACAGAGAACTTCATTCCATGGGTTACCGTTTTCGTGGGGCTGCTCATAAGCCTTTCATCTCCACTTGGAATGCTACTCGTCATTTAGCATGGTGTAAAGAACATTTATCGTTTACCGTAGATCAATGGAAATGGGTCCTATGGACTGATAAATTCAGATACATGATCCATCAGTCTGATGGCCGTGTGTGGGTATGGCAGCAGCCAGAAGAACGCTATTTACCACAGTGTACTTACTGTTCCTACAGTCACGTTTGGAGCTGGCAGTGTACTCGTGTGGGGATGTTTTTCGTGGTATGGTCCCGACCAATTGGTTATTGTCGACAAACCTGTTAACCAGCACGTCTACCTCGATATTCTGGACAATTATGCCCTACCAACTCTGTGGCAATACTATGGAACCGAGCCTTGTTGGTACCAGCAGGATAATGCACCGAGCCATAAAGCAAGGACTGTTACGGCGTGGTTTGACGATAATTCCATATCGTGTGTGGACTGGCCAGCACAGAGCCCTGATCTTAATCCCATAAAGCACCTATGGGATGAATTAAGAGCGCCGCATCAGAAGTTTGGAGCTAAGGCCTAGTACTAAGTAACAGTTAACAGCAGCATTATGTACTGAATGGAAGCACATACCTATCGCTGTGTTCCAAAACCTCGTCGAAAGCCTGTCTCGAAGGGTCAGTGCATGCAATTAAGGCCAAAGGTGGATCGACACCATACTATAATGTATGTCAATAAATGCTATGTTGTGTTTCTCTTCCTGGTGTCCTGTGACTTTTGTCAATATTGTGTATATACATATATTCTCTCAAACTCTGTATTCTTCCCTTTTATAGTTATACTACTGCGTTTAAAAAGTTCCTTAACTTTTGAATATTTGCCAAATGTCAGTGAATTACGTCATTCCCCACTGAGCAAGCAAAGAGCATGATGTGACTGACCAGCCAGAACCGGTTTGATCCAGATCCAACACGTACAGCGTATGTGCGTAGTTCATGATTACAGGCATTCGAGGCTCTCTGTCGCGATGACAACGATGTCGAATTTTGAACAGCATTCAAGTGTAAAATTTTGTGTTCTGCTCGGAAAATCTTCCGCTGAGACTTTTCGAATGATTAAGTCTGTGTATGGTTAGAGTGCAATGAGTCGAACTAGAGTTTATGAGTGGCATCGACGATTCGAAAACATGTGACAGAGTATCGAGGATGATGAGAGGTCAGGACGACCTTAGACAGTTTTCTTCGATTACAAGGGGGTCGTACAGAAGGAATTCCTTCAACATGGTCGTACAGTCACTAAATAAGAGTACGTCAACGTCTTGAAATGTCTCCGAGAATCAGTGAGACGCAAGCGATCTGATCTTTGGAAGACCAACTCGTGGGTGCTCCATCACGATAATGCGCCGGCTCACAGATCCCTCCTGGTGTCCGATTACCTGTCCAATCATCACATTCCCATTCTTCCACAACCAGCTTATTCCCCTGATCTCACCCCATGGGATTTTCCTTTTCCCCCGGATGAATAATTTGTTTAAGGGGCGACGCTTCTCAAGTTCCGAAGAAGTTCAACGAGCTGCGACGGGAGGCACTGGAGGTTGTGGCAAGAGAAGGCTTGCAATCTGCATTTAAATCTTTGTGTGAGTGCTGGTAAAAATGCATAGTTGCACAGGGTAACTACTTCGAAGGAAACACCACATAAACAGGTATTATCTGTACTCATTCTTTTTTAATATAAAAAGTTCCAGAACTTTTTGAACGTAGTAATAGAATGCAGGCATAAGAGACTTCCGCGAAAACACGGAAATTCGCTTTTTTCTGTTCCATTTTTGGTGTTACCAATATTATTCCAAAAATGCAATAAAAATTTTATGGGGGGGGGGGTATACCTTGCTCTTTCGGAAAGCAAAATCGTAATGGCTTCGAACGACGGGATGGTTACGGCTGGGAATGACGTCACCTCTTCCAGGGATGGAAATTCTGCACCAAAGTGTACCAAAACAAAAGTCTTGCACCATCTTGCTACGAAAGGCAGGTTTTGTGCCATTGGGCGCCGGAACCTCTGTGCTTCGTCATCGTCGGGACTTCGGTACAGTATATTCTCCGTGCTGAGTTAGTCCATGTGGTGGGAAGAATGATTCAGCGACTCCAAGTACTAGGAATTTTACTTAGTTACTATGGAAATCATCAACGGAAGACATCGAGTATGCTATGGAAATCATCGACGGAAGACATCGAGTATGCTATGGAAATCGTCGGTCCGCTACAGGTGACGGAAAGCATCGAGCATGCTATGGAAATCGTCGGTCCGCTACGAACGACGGAAATCGAAAGTCTCAGTGAAATAACATTATTAAACATCTGTGTAAAGTTTATTTTTGTGTTTTCAAGATTCTAACACTTGTTAAATATTTTCGGGAATGTTTCTTGGGTGTTGAGAATGTCGCGTCGTTTTCAGTTTCCTCATATTACATTTTTTCGAACAAGCCCCCCCCCCTTTCCCTTTTTGCTCTCTCTCTCTCTCTCTCTCTCTCTCTCTCTCTCTCTCTCTCTCTCTCTGCCTCATTATATTTTTATTTTTGATGTTTTCTTGTCATATTCCTTGTTTTTATTATCTTCGGTAATAGTGAAAAGGAACAACTTCGTTTTTGTTTTGTTTTTTAAGAATTTTTTTGCATGTTACCCTATTTCTAAAGCATACTTCTTCAAAACTAATCAATAGAGAGCAATCGTTTTCTCCCTTTTGTTAAATGAAATCAAATTCTTAGATCGGTATTTAATCCGCCCATGGTGGAATCCGCGCCGTTTCCGTGTCCCGTAAAAAAATTTCACGGCAGAGTGAGCAACGCAGTATCGATTTTTCACTTTCATTTTCCATAAAATTCGTGTTTTCCCATTTCTTAGTTACTTCTTACTCATACATGATATTATTTTGCAGAATTCTGTCATATTTGGGTCATCCTCGAGATCGATGTAAAACTGAAAAGAAGTTTTTTTTTTTTTGGGGGGGGGGGGGGTCTTTTCCGTCTGGGGATGGTATTTCATCTTTCAAAACTTTCGAAAACGGAAATTAAACGGAGTGAAGATTTTTCCCCACAATTCTAATTTATATTTTTTTTTTTTTTTGCGATGTTTCTTCTGCCCAGTATTGTTATTAAGTTTCATTTTAATGCATAAATGCCGCCCCGGTGGCGCAGTGGTCTAAGGCACTGGCCTCTGATCATTCATCCGTAAGGGGTCAGGGTTCGTATCCCGGTGAGGCATGGATGTTGTGTTTGTCTTACGGCACTGGCTCTCTCCCGTCCCTGGAACCAGTGACCCTAAATTAGGGACGGGCGACTGCTTATAGCCCATTGAGTTGCTCACGGTGGTCGTTAAACCTCCAATCAAAAAAAAAAAAATGCATAAATATTTGTATTTTAGCTTGAAAAACACAGAGAAAATGTCCTAAAACCAAAGTCGGACGGAGCGAAGATTTTGCTGGCAATCGTAATTCCAGGGATCGCATTCCTCCTAAAATTCCTAATATTTTGTGACCCTCCTTAAATTCCTAAAATTAGACCTAAAATTTGCTATTCATCCTAAAATTTTCGTAAGCTTATTTTTATTAAAAACACAACCGTTATTAACGCCAATAAATTTACCATTACGGTAAGGTAAAAAGACCTGTTTTTGTAGAAACACAGCCTATATGCTGTGCTGCTGAAGGAGAGTGGGAAAAATGACGCCATCGAGATGCACTTGCTTCGGGGCGGGCGTTCCATTTTTGCCTTCGAACAGTTTTCGAGAGTAACAAGAGATCTAAGGGAAAAGGGGAGGGGGTCATTTTCACCCCTGGTTTGCGCTTTGCAGACGAACTCCGTGGCACGCAGAAGATCGTACTTTATTTTTGTACATGCCTTGTGGAACCTCCTCTTTCTGCTGATGTTTTGTTATTGTAAACCGCAGGTGGGTGGAAGCAAAAAGGAAACATGTGGTCTCCTTCCGTAACCTCTGGTAATGACGATGGGATGGTAGCTGAGTATTATCTTGGCAGGCAGTAGAGCACGTGATCATTGACCTTCGATCATGCGTCGGCGACAGCGACCTTCGATGCGCAATATATCTCGGCTCCGACTCGCTTTGACTGAACTTGCGTGAGATGCGTATGATAGTTTCTGGTTTTACGTCTTTTATGGTGTTCTCTGTGCTGTGTGCAGGTTCAGTTCTCTAGTGGTGACCTGCTTTTTTTTTTTTTTTCCATATCTTCTGACATCCTCGCAGCCAAATTTCGGGAAGTTGTCTGGTTTTGCAATATTGGAACGTGTTTTTGTACTTCCCTTTCATTTTCTGGTTAGTAATACAAGTGTTTAAGATGCCTAAATCCAAAACGAAATTTCAAGATGCGTGGCTCGCCAAAGAATTGGACGGAGTGAAGTTGAAAGAATGGTGTTCTGCAACTGAAACAATATTTTCTGCTAAGTGTTTATTGTGTTCAGAAATTTTCAACATTTCTAATAGTGGCTTTTCACAAGTAAAAGCGCATCATAAAGGAAAAAAACATTTGTAGAAATTTCAAAGTAAATTTCAAAATAAGTCCATCCTTGAAAGCCTTTGGAGGACGGGATCTTCAGCCCAAAACAAATATTAGTGAAGTACTGAGTCATGATTTACAGTTGGCTAAAGCCGAAGCATTATGGGCCATGAAAGTTGCTAAGGACAATATGTCTTTTGTTTCATGCACTGAAACAGTTGAACTTTTCAAAGAAATGTTTCCTGATTCTGCTATTGCAGCCAAAATGCAACTTAAAAGAAAAAAAAGTTGCTTATGTGATATCACATGGATTGTCAAAATATTTTGAAGAGGATTTGAAAAAAGACATTGCATCTAGTAGCCCAGGGAAGGTTACTATAGCATTTGATGAAACTACAAATACACAAGTGAAACGGCAGTTGGATGTGTATCTCAGGTACTGGTCTTCAGAAATAAATTCAGTTTCTTGCCGATACCTAACAAGCGTTTTTCTGGGTCATGCAACAGCAGATATTTTGCTAAAAGAAATTCTTGATGTGTTATCATCCTTCAATATTTCGTTGAACAGAATTATTTGTGTATCCATGGACAGCCCAAATGTAAATAAGTGCTTTTTACGCAAATTCAATGAAGTTGTAAAACAAGAAACAGGCCAGAAATCTTTGGAACTAGGTTTTTGCAACCTGCATGTTGTTAGTAATGCATTTAAAATTTTTTGACAAGCTTAAATATAGATTTTGACGAATTTGCTACTGATATGCATTACTTTTTAAAGAGTAGTGCTGCAAGACGAGAGGATTATAAATCTGTCGAGGATATAACATTGGTCACTGCCAAATTTCTTTTGCGTCATGTCAGCAACAGATGGTTAACCGTTGGTTCTGTAGCCCAGAGGCTCTTGGATCAATGGCTAAATATTACAGAATATTTTTTAAACTTCTTGCCATCTCAAAAAATATTTGAAAAACAACTGCGCAATTCGGCAAGGTATAAAAGAATTCACTGTTTCCTGAAAAATGAGCTTACTCCTTGCTATTTAGCATTAATTTCATTTTCACATTTGAAAAGTTTTCATTATGTTATCAGAGTGAAGAACCAAAAATACACCAGTTATATTCTGATTTAAATACTTTAATGAGGAATGTTATGGCTCAGTTTATCCAAGATGATGTTATAGCAGGGAAATTTGGAGAAGACCTAAAGAATGTAGATTTTGAAAACAAAAATTCATGGAAAAAACTAGGGGAGTTAGAAGTTGGTATGAAGACAAAAATCTCCTCAGGAATGTTCAGGAGACCAGGCAGAAATTATTTCTCTTAGATGTAAGATCATCACTAATTGCAACCACAAAATATTTAAAGTCAAATTTGCCATTCTGCAATCAAAAGCTAAGAGACATAGAAGTTTTAAAGGTAAAAGAACCAAAGAAAGAGTCGACTCAACTTTCAGTCACTGAAGGACTTTCGGAAATAACCAGAATTTCAAGTGTTTTGCATCTTTCTGAGGAACAAATTGATAGAGTAAGAGAAGAGTGGAAACTTTTAAATTGCGATAAGCCAACTCTAGATGAACTAGTGAAATTTTCAGAGGAAGGGCATATTCCAGTGCGGATTGATCATTACTGGCGTAATATATTTAGTATTAAATACTCTAGCGGAAAAAGAAAAATACTCAAATCTTGCTAAACTCATAAAGTCAATTTTAGTTTTACCTCAGGGTAATGCTGATGCAGAAAGGGGATTTTCGGTTAACACTGCTCTGTTAAGGAAGGACAAGGCTAACTTAAAAGACTCAACTATAACATCATTAAGAATATTTAAAGGGGCCATTAAACACTATGGATGTGTAAGTAAAGTTCCCATAACAAGAAATTTGTTAAATAGTGTTTGTGATTCACATAAATTTTATAAAGAGTATGTTGATAAGCTGAAGGAAGAAGAATCAAAAAAGGTAAAAGAAAGGAAGCAGAAAGAGAGGGAAAATAAGGAAAAGCAGCTAGAGAAAAAAAGAAAAGCTGAGTTTGATGACAAAATAAAAGAAAATGATGCAGAAATAAATAGACTTAAAAACGATAAAGAAGCCTCCCTAGCAATAATTCAAGAGGGAACAGAAAGAATGAGAAAAAGCTGTAGAAAAACAAAATACTGTTGAAATAGCAGTTGCCTCTAACTTGATCATACAAGGTTCAGCTGAAATAAAGAAAACTGAAAGTAAATTAGTTGTGGTAGAAGCAGAAAAAGATAGGCTAATCAGGAAAAGGTTAAAACAATAATATGAAAAAAGTAATTCAGTGAACAATTGTACATAGTTCTTGGTTTTCAATTACCTTTTTAGGATATTATAATTTAATGTGAAACCTGAAAACTTTACTGTGAAAATCGTGAATTGCTTCTGGTTCAACAGCATATTAATGTTCAAAGTGAAACTTGAATGTGGTAAATATACTTGAATATGATAATAACACGTGAAAAGATAAGAACTGAACATTAGAAGTAAATCATACTTAAACTTTAGACATTAGACGTTATGCAAACAATTTGGGTGTTAACTTCGACCATATATACTAATGGACTGCACATTGGCAATAGCTGCATCAAAGCCGCCATGGCTCAAACATTGGGCACGTCATCATCAGACTCCAAATTTCGTGTAAAAATGCTGTTATGATTACTAATTTACGCTGCAGAACTTCAGTGTTTTCGGTGTATTATGTGAATGCGCCTCATATATAATGAAAACTCTTCAGGTAAGTTTACTTATGAGCTATATACATGCATGATCGGGTTGTTTACATTTTGTGATTTATAATGTGATGAACATTTGCGAAGAATTTGGAACATGCATTCCATTTTTTTTCTTAAGTTACTACTATATTTTTATATCAATAGCTGCAAGTTTCTGGTTAAGTAATTGAACTTTATCGACTTAGGTATTTAATTCGTTTCTTACCCATGAAAAATCATAGAACTTTCTTTACTATATCGGTCAGAGCAACCATAAGCACAGCAGGTGTAACCCATCTTTTTGACTGTTGTCATGTGATTTTATGTTGGAGCCAGAAATTTTGATGTCATGCGCAGTCTATCAGTATATATGGTTGAAGGGTGTGAAGCAAACTCTTTACAATGTATACAAAGTTGTTTTACTAGATGTATACAAATATACATCTAGTTTTTATTGAAATACACTCCTAAAATTTTCCTAAAATTTTTCTAAAAATTCCTAAAATTCCTAAAATTCCTACCTAAAATTTTCCAGAAGTATGCTATGATCCCTGTAATTCCCGCTCGCACGACTTCCCCTCTACCCAGTGTTGTTAAATGTCTGTAATTTTATACTTTGGTTGCAGTGATGTGCCAGAGTTTAATATTTACATAAATAAATTTCAGTGAATCCCAAAACATGCAGTTTTTTAAGTTAAACAAATTCAGTGCCCTCTCAAAAATAATGAAGGCATTATTAAGTTGTTTTCCTGGCTCTGAAGTAGAAAATTCCTTTAGTATGATGGGGGATGTACTTGATAAAGAATCCAGCAACATGAAAATTGAAACATTTTCATCTGTTCAAACCATGAAATATGAGCTACTGAATCAGGATAAGTCAGCCTTGGAATTAAAAAAAAAAAAAAAATTATTTGTATGACCCTGTAAATAGAGATTTATGCCAAAATATGAAATCATCATATTCAGAATATAAGAAAGAATTACAAGATAAGGAAAAAGAAATGAAAAGAGCTAAATATCTCTAATAACTTACGCAGCAAATTAAAATCAAATGAATTGGTTCAAGAGAAAGAAAACTCTAGCCGGCTAATTCATAAAAGGTTAGAACAAATTGTTAGACAGAAACAACTTAAGAAAATGAAATTTCATTAGTTGTGAATGACTTTTATTATTTATCTACAAAATGTCTAATGCTTTTGCAAGCATTTATCATATTTCTTCATTAATAATTTTGTGTCAAATCAAAAATGAACATTTATTCTTCATCAAACTTTTATTACTCATGAACAAACATGTCTGAAGTTTTTCAGACCTTCAAGATTTCATTTTCATACAACATTGTTATCTTATAAAGACATTTGATTAATTTCCTCATTTGATTAAAGACATCGTTCTGTACTGAGGTGAGTGATTTCCTATGCATATGACCTCATCAGCAATTTTTCCCCTTACATTTTATTGTACTATATATTCTTTTCTTGAAACAAGATGCATACATTAAATCTATTTTGTTGGCAGGCATGTGACCAATACCTAAATGTCATGGTTGTATACATTAGAGAGTGAAATGGAAAATTCAACGCTTTATTACACCCCCCCCCTTCCCCCGTGCACGCGCTTGGAAGTTCAGCTTTTCCTATCACTGCTCACATTCATGCCTTGGAATGAACTCCTACCTTAATTCTCGGCCACAGGCACGACACGTTGACAGCAAATTATAGCAAATCGAATACGTAAAAAATAATCCCCGTCATGTTGGATACATTTGAGCCATCGGTCAGGGAGCTGCCGAATGCCACTGCAGAAAAAAAGAGGGCCGTTTCGATTTGATAAAGTCATCAATATTTGTGTGGACCTCCTCGACAGAAGTGAAGTGCCTATCACTCAAATGATGTTGCAGGGAGCGCAAGAGGTGATAATCCAGTCTGACGGGGCGAAGTCTGGAGAATACGCTGGGTGGGACAAAATCTCCCATCCAAGGTCGGTGATCGTGTTTAAAGTCATTCTCGCAGTGTGAGAACGCGCATTATCTTGAAGCAACAGGACCGACCTTCTGCCCTTGCCATTGTATGGCCTTTTCGCCTCCATTGCGTCACTCACACGAATGAGTTGCTGACAATACCGCTCAGCATTGACCGTTTCACCAGGTTTGAGCAACTCATAGTGTACGACACTGCGCTGATCCCACCATATGCACAGCAATAACTTCCTGACATGGATATTCGGTTTGGTGGTACTGGTGGTAGGCTGACCTGGATAAACCCATGATTTCGCGCCACATAGGATTATCGTAGAGGATCCACTTCTCATCACAGGTCAAAATCTTGTGGAGGAAATCCTTCTTCTTGAATCTGGAGAGCAAGGACACAGCAACATCGTAGTTCCTAGACTTGTTCGCAGCTGTGAGTTGGTGGGGCACCCAACGATCCTCCTTGTGAATCCATCCAAGCTTGTGCAGGTGCTTTGCAATGGCTTGTCATGTTACTCCGAGTTCCTGGGTGAGCTCCAACTGTGTGCGACAGGGATCCCCATTCAGCAGTTGTTCCAGTTCCTCATCGTCAACTTTCTGTGGCTGTCCCGGACGTTCTACATCACGGAGGTCGAAATTTCCCCTGCTTAAACTGCTGGAACTACTTCATACACGTACTGTAGGACACAGCAGCTTCACCCAAAGAAGCACAGCTCATTTGCTGTGCTTCTGCGGCACTTTTTTCAGCTGAAACGCGAACAGGAGGCAGTGCCTCAAATGTTGCTTCTCAAATGAAATTGCTTTCACTGTCAACTTTCGTCCCTTCTGTCACTACAGCTGTGAGTGGTTACGGTTGCCTGGAAAGCTGTTGGATGGTGCTGCAGTCAGCCATTATCGTGCACAGCTATTTGCATTTGCCGACATTCTATGATCGCTTGTGGTTTGGGGGCCAAGAATATAGTTGCACACCTAATATTAATATGTATATCTTTTTATATGTCTAAGGTATTGTTTAAGGAAAATGTCCATGAGATTTGTTGTATGCTGAGATGTGTTTTCAGCTTTATTTATGCCACTTCCCACTAGGCTTATTTTGTTAGCTTTATCTGTAGCACTAGGCTGTGGAGTTTTTATTTAACATTTAGCTTGACCAAGTCAAGGAAATCTTCACCTGCTTAATAAAGGGACTGTGCAGCACTTTCCAAGTGAGGAAGAGAAAGCTGGAGGCAATGTAATTATAATGGCACTGATTACTTGTTGCTTGGTGGTCAAGTGGGTTAGTGGTCAGGTTTCTGATGACCTTCACTGTTGGCTGTGGTTTTGAATTCTGGGTAAGACATGGATCGTGTATGTGTGCTTATTTGTCTCCCATCTTGCATATCCCCTTTCCCCTCCTTGCAGCAAGAAAACTGCCCACTCTAACTCTGCATTCCCCAGTACTTTGCTATCCTTCTGAGCTTGCACTACTCACTGGTGGTTGCCTGTGGCATGCATGCTGGTAATTGAGACACCATTAAATATATAATCATAGTGAGACACATCAAATCTGAGGACCCATGTAGATCACTGTCCTGACAAAACAGGAAAAAAAAAAATGTGTGCCTTTTTTGTAGTTTACAATCAAGCTGTTATTTTAACTGGCTTTGTGTCAGTTTTGACATTAGTATTTTTACTTTGAAATCTGTCTGTGCTTTGGTTAAATTTTAAATTAGGGTGTGCTTATGTGGATATTCAGCATTTTCATTTACATTTTTCAGGATATTGGAGATGGATGGTTGGAAGGAGTTAATTCCAGTGGAGTCACAGGTCTTTTTCCATCTGCCTATGTAGAAGTAAGCTTTTATATTGATTAATATTTATATGTGTGTGTTTATATGTGTTCTTTTTCTTAGACTTTCATAAATTTCAGTTTATTTTAAATAGCAACTGGTCACTCCAAAGCTCTCTGTCAAAGGAAAAGTATATTGTACTAGATAACGTACAAGCAATAAACTTGTGTTTTGTTGTATGTAGGTTGTTATCATTTCTGTAATTACCATTTTTCTTTCATGTTACATGTATGTTTCTTGGAAATTTCGCAGACTGTTTTGCTTTAAAAAATACATATTCTCATTTTCTGATATGCAGCTATTATGTCATATTGCTTTGTGATAAGTGGAGGTGAAGAAACCTTGTGTGTGTGTGTGTGTGTGTGTGTGTGTGTGTGTGTGTGTGTGTGTGTGTTTGTGTGTGTGTGTGTGTTTTCCTTCTAGTTAGAAAGTATTTTCCAACAGCCAAATTACATCTCCTGCTCACTTAAGTTTCTGTGTGTGTTTGCAGTGGAGGTAATATGTTGCTATTAAACATCATACTATCCTATGACTGCCAGGTTACAGTTTGAGAAAAAATATTAAAGATACAAATGTATATCCTTTTTTAAAAAAAATGTATGTTGTGCAACATATGTTTTGAGAATTTTTTCTAATAAAATGCACGTTTTCCGTATTTCTAAGTCTCTTCTTCAAAACCAATCAGTAAAGTAAGCAATTTTACACCTGCCTCTTTTTTTTAAATGAAATTAAATTTCAAAATCAGTTCTTACAATCTGTCTGTGGTGAAATCTGGGCCATTTTCGTGACCTGTAAAATTGTTTTCATGGCAGAGTGAACACTGCAGTATCTGTTTGTGGTATTTAATTTCACATAAAATGTGTAGGCAAGCATGTTTTTTTTTTTTTTTCATTGTTGTTGGTTACAGCAAAATTGTGCTCGAAAACGCTATTGCATTCTCATTGGGCAGAGCAAAGGACTTTACGAGGAATGAAAGACAGCAACAGAGAGTTCAAGTTCCCATTTTGAACTTAAAATATTTTTTGTAAACAAAAGATAAAAATGCATGCTCGTTTTATCTGTTGATATAGCAAAGAGCTACTGATAAACAGGGAACCATACGTTTTCAGAGAAGTTAAACTTTAACAAGCTATAATGCTGCTCCTCGCTCTGCTGTGAAAACAACTATGTGGATCATGGAAATGGTGCAATTTCTAACAACGAAAACTAAAGAGATGATTTTCAATTTAAAAGTTTTTTTTTTTTTAGAGGTAGGCTTAATAATGATTTTCCTGTCAGAGTAAAGTGATGATGGTGACAGTTCTGCAGAAGTAACAGTGATTATAAACAGAGTGACAAAATCACCTTTTAAGACAGGAGTGATGGCAAGTCACCATGTCACGTGTGTACATACACACACACATATCACAAAACTGTTCTCTGATATCCGGAGGTTAACTCCTCACAGAAAGAACCATGTTACTTGTAATAGTGACAGAATCATGGTTTCTGTAGGATATGATACAAAGTAAGAACAACGTAAAGAATCACTGTGAATGCTCTTGTTTGCTGCATACACTCTTTCTTAGTACTTCAATTTACTGAAAGGGGAGAATTTTTTCCCTTTTTTCATTTTGTGTCTCATCTAGTGCTTTCACTTTTTCTTACATCCCCACCAATAAT
Organism: Macrothele yani; assembly: GCA_039090855.1. Taxonomy (NCBI): domain Eukaryota; kingdom Metazoa; phylum Arthropoda; class Arachnida; order Araneae; family Macrothelidae; genus Macrothele; species Macrothele yani. The sequence continues at coordinate 128,267,650 of CM076996.1, forward strand.
ATTAGAGTGATAATAATGTTGCTCAGCTCACCATGAATGCCCAACAGGGTAAAACTCCCCTACAGAGTGGAGATTTATCATAGAATGTGTTGCAGTCAGCAAGGCCAAAATGGCCTGAAGCTGTGGCATGGGGTAATAGCAATTTGGGACCTGTTTGTCCCCCAAGCATTGCCCTGACCATGACATGGCTAATGGTGACACATTAACAGTGATTTTCAAACTGTTACTTTCATTCATTGGTCGTAACAGTGATTTTTCAGTAAAGGTAACATGATTTCGCCGCCCTGGTGGCGCAGTGGTTTGAGCGATGGCTTCTAATCATTCGTCTGAAAGGGGTCCGGGTTCAAATCCCGGTAAGGCATGGATGTTGTGTTTGTCTTACGACACCGACTCTTTCTCTTCCCTGAAACCAGCGACCCTAAATTAGGGACGGGCGACTGCTTATAGCCCATTGAGTTGCTCACGGTGGTCGTTAAACCTCCAATAAAAAAAAACAAACATGATTTCTGACCCATCTCTATTTTCTTTAGTACAACAATGTTTATTCCACACTTCCCATTGCTTTATCCTTAAATTTCCAGTGTATTATTTCAAAACATACTCTTTGCAAAAAAAAAAGCCCCCCCCCCCCTCCCGAAAAAGTCGTTCGATCCTAATGAAACTCTGCAGGCAAGTACCTCGGGGCCAAATGTGCAAATGATTAAAAAATAAAAACCAAGACAAAATAGTGGCCTGCCACAGCGCATGGGAACTGCGCGTCAAGGAGGGTCTATCAAGAGCAAAGCTCACATGCAGGGACAACTGTGACAGTGGATTGCGGTTGCTTTAATCTTCATGGACTATGAGAATGCCTCGACGTCTGATCTGTGCACAAAACAAGTAGTTGAGCGAGTTGGAGATAGGATGTATAATTGGGCAGAGAAAAGCTGGTTGGTCAGATCGCCGTATCCCCTGGCATTTGGGTCGGAGCAATGCGGGGATCAGACGATGTTGGTGCCCGTAGGTTGATGAGGGCACAACCCAGTGGCACGCAGGTAATGAATGGCCAAGGGTGATGACAGAACACAAGAATCGAGCAATTGTGAGAGTCGCATGAACAGAACCGAATTTGTCGCTCTCAATCATCCATGGTCATGTTGTGTCACCTGCAGGTATGGAAGTGGCCATCCGGACCATTGCCAGACAACTTATGGCATGGGAACTACATTTGAGGAGGCCACTCCGCAGCCACCTGCTACTGACTAAAGAGCATCACAGGCACCAGTTGCAGTGGTGTCGGGCCTGATCAGCATAAGATAGTGTCCAGTGGCATCATGTTGCTTTCAATGATGAGTCATGATTTGCACTTGGCATCGATAACCAGCGCTTATGTGTCTAAATACGAGCAGCCAGCATTCTTCCTCCTTTACCATGGAGCAGTACATGGCTCACACACCAGAAGTGACTGTCTGGGGAGCCATTTCCTACCACAGCCGGACGCACTTGGTAGTCCTCTGTACAGCCTTCACAGCTCAATGGTATGTCGATAACATTCTATGACCTGTTGTGTTGCCATTCCTGTCGCATCATCTCCAAGCAATTTTTAAACAGGATAATGCCCAGCTACACATGGCATGGCTCTCCTAGGCCTGTCTCCGTAATGTCCTCACCTTTACACGGCAAGCCCCATCGCCCGATCCCGATCTCTCACCGATCGAGCATGTTTGGGACATGATGGGATGTCACCTGTGACCATCTCAGAATGTGCTCTACCTCAGGACAGTATCCCTGAACTCTTTGCATATATGGCATATCTGGTAACCAATTAATTGTATCCGAGCCAGAGGTGGTGCTACAATCAGCGTGGGATTTAAGGCTTTTGAGGCCCTAGGCCAAATTTTCTGTGCCCCCCCCTCCCGGGCCACCCATATTTGAATTTGCTCCTATAAGATTTTCTAATAAACATATCTTTAAGTTAAGAATATAATAATTGGTAGTATAATTTTATTGTTAAATAAGTATTATTTAAATAAAAATTATTTTGATTTACCTTGTTATTAAATTAAAGGTTATAAAAAAAGATTTGTAAACATAGACAAAGAGGTTCATGCTTATCCAGGAACAACACTTTACATTTTGAAACCTTAAACCTACATTTGAAACCGACACACGATGCATTCTTATAACACGAAAGTAAACAATAGTATTTCTTGTTTTGATTCTTTAAAATTGCATCACAACAATAAAAATTAATAAAGTATATAAAAATTAATTGTATGGTGTTTTTGGGAAATGATATAAACTGATACATTTTTTTACAAGTTTGATTTATTTGTACATAAGAAAAATGGAATATCCTCTCCGTTTTTCTGGATTCTACACATGCGGCCCTCTAGAGCCTGCGGCCCCTAGGCCATGGCCTAGTGGTAAATTTGCCGCTAACTACAATGTACTGACTTGTTCCAGTCGTGTAGTTGTTTTTTCCGAATAAATGGCCCAACTGCTCTGGAATTGTAATTGTTTCCTCTCCGTGTACATGTACATTGCACATACCAATTTTCATCTCAATTGGACTATTCTTTCTGGGTGCTTTGTTGTTTTGTTTTGTTTTGTTTTTTTGCAAAGAGTGTATTTAAGCGTAAACAGTATTTATTTTATATTTTGATTGTGATATATGAAAGCATTTCAAGACTAAAGGCACATTTGTAGTCTAACTGCAGATTTTACACCTATATATTTTTTTGTTTTACCTCTCTCTCTCTCTCTCTCTCTATATATATATATATATATATATATCATCATCATCATCATCATTGTCAACCATTATCAATCCACTGCTGGACGAAGGTCTCCCAAGTTTCCTCCACAACGGTCTGTCTTGTGCCAGTCTCCTCCATGTCACCCCTGCATACTTTCAAATTTCATCCACCCATCTCCCATGTGGTCTTCTGGGTCTTTTCCTGTCCCTTGGAATCCAATCTAAAATTTCGGCTGTCCATCGATGATCTGTCCTTCTGGCAGTATGTCCAGCCCATTGCCATTTCAGGGATTTACCTCTGATCATGATGTCTTCCACTCTTGTCATTTTTCGGATCCACGAGTTCCTCTTCTTATCTCTCCTGGTTACACCAAGTATGCACCTCTCCATGCTGCTTTGAGTTGTCTGCAGCCTTTGTATGTCTCTTTTAGTTAAGGTCCACGTCTCTGCACCATACGTAAGCACTGGAAGGATGCATTGATCAAACACTTTTCTTTTAAGACATAATGGCATATTGCTCTTGAAAATTATGCTGTTTCTTCCAAAAGCTCTCCAGGCAAGTTTTGTACGCCGATTAATTTCTTCATCAATGTGACCCTCACTTGATATCTGCTGTCCAAGATAAACATACGTGTCTGTTATCTCCAGCTTTTCTCCATCAATCGATAAATCTTCATTTCTTGTAAAAGCATTGAACATCACTTTTGTCTTCTGAAAGTTCATTTTTAATCCCACTTCTTTACTCTTGTCAGCAAGTTCCTGGATCATACTCTGCAGCTCTGATGGGCTAGTTGCAAAAATGACTACGTCATCAGCAAAACGAAGGTGGGTTAGATAATCTCCATTAATCTTTATCCCCTTGTTTTCCCAGCTCAGTGACTGAAAAACACCCTCCAATGTGGCATTAAAGAGCTTCGGAGATATGGTGTCACCTTGTCTCACTCCCTTTCCAATTTTTATGTGTGTTGTATTTTCAAACAGCCTAATCTTTGCACTTGCATTTTCATAGATGTTATTAATAATATTAATGTATGCATCTTCAATACCGCAGGTTTTCAGAGCCATTGTAACTGCTGATGGTTTCACCGAATCAAAGGCTTTTTCATAATCGATAAAAGCCATGCACAATGGAAGTTCATATTCCCTCGCTCTTTCAATTAGTTCTCTCAGCACATGGATATGATCTATTGTGCTGTAGCCACTCCTGAATCCAGCTTGTTCTCTCGGTTGAGCCATGTCCAGTGTTACCTTCAAGCGGTGTGAAAGAACTTTAGTGAAGATTTTATAAACTACTGATAGGAGGCTGATAGGTCTGTAGTTTCCGAGATCCTCAATGTCACCTTTCTTATGTAGCAGGATCATTGTAGCGGTGTTCCAATCCTCAGGAATCTTTCCTTCATTAAGGCATCGAGTGAAAATATGGGCGAGTACTGTTTCGATTTCTCCACTTGCTTCTTGTATGATGTCTACAGTAATTCCATCTTCTCCTGGAGCTTTTCCCCGCTTCATGTTCTTGATTGCATGTGCAACTTCTGCTGGAAGGACTGGAGGAACTCTGGTACTGGTATCTTTCATGATGTCTGGAGTGCATGTATCATCCCTTTCATATAATTTGGAGTAGAAATCTTTCACTCTTGTCAAAATTTCGCCTCTATTTCTTGTTACAGAACCATCTTCTTTTCTCAGTGCCATAATCTGCTTTCTTCCCTTACTGAGATGTCCCTTTGCTATCTTTAGGCTTTGGTTGTTTTCAATTGCTTTCCTCACTAGTTCACAGTTGAATTTTCTTACGTCTTCAGTGATACTTTTTCGTACTGTCTTGCATAGCTCTATATATTCCACTTTGGAAGTCACATCTTTAGTTGTCCTCATCTCTCTTCTTTTTTGCATCAACATTTTCGTTTTTCCTGATAATTTATTTACATGCAACTTGTTCTTAGACCCAGCTAATTTTGTTGCTGTTTCCATAAGAGCTTTGGTTACTTTTCTGTTAACTTCAGAGATGTCCACTTCTTCCGATGTTAGGCCTTCTAAAGCAGAGAACCTGTTCTTCAGTTCCAACTTGAAGGTATTATGGTGTTTTTAAGGTTGGTTATGTCAATAGATTTTGTTTGTCTTATGAGCTTGCCACGTTCAAGTTTAGTGTTGAGGTGCATCTTACATCTCACCAATCTATGGTCACTACCTGTGTTGAACTTGTTTAGCACACTGCAGTCTTCTATGACGAATTTTTTGTTACACATAATAAAATCAATTTCACTTGTCGTCCCATTTGGATGTCTCCATGTCCATTTCCTGTGTGGCTTTTTCTTGAAGAAGGAGTTCAAGATGAAAAACCCTTCTGCCTCTGCAAACTCAACGAGAGTATTTCCACGCTGATTTCTGTTGCCGTGACCGAATTTACCTACTGAAGTTTCATTCTGTTGCCGTTGCCCTATTTTTGCATTGAAATCTCCCATAATTATTTTCAAGTGCTGCTTACCTTTATTATTTAGATGACGAATTTCCTCATAAAATTCTTCAATTTCTTCTTCAGGATGACTTGTGGTGGGTGCATAAGTTTGAATAATCTGAGCCTGGTATCTTTTCGAGAGTTGGATAACAAGCCGTGCAGCTCTGTCAGAGGAACTTTCAACTTCTACAACTTTATCCTTCAGTTTCTTGTTTATTATAAATCCAACACCACTAGTTCTGCCAGTATCTGTCCCACGATAGTAGAAGAGATGTCCACTTTTCAGTTCGATGAGATCTTCTCCTTTTCTCCTTACCTCACAGCCCCACGATGTCCCACTTGATCCTTTGTAGTTCCTCTTCCAATTCAAGAAGCCTTGAATCAGAAGATAGGGAGCGTCCATTGTACGTTGCCAAGGTCAGCATCAGATGGCAGCCTAGTCCGGTCCTCCGGGGATTCTTAGCACCCTCTGCCTTCATGTCGCACTGGCCGCTGCCTTGGCCAGGTACATTCCAGCTGCCGGAGACTGAGGGCCAAGATTTAAGTTGTGGAGTCATTTTGGAGGGGTTTGGCCATAACTCACCACGCTGGCCAAGCGGGTTGGTCAGTGTGGGATAGAATTTCCTCTAATGCCGATGGTATAGTTATACCGCTATTGACGGTCGTCAGAGCCCCTTTAGTAGGAACAGGATGCACCACGAGAAGGCGGGGTTGACATTTGTCAAGGAGAGGCTGTGATGTTACGCATTACCTGACCTTACATCCCTATATATATATATATATATATATCATCATCATCATCATTGTCAACCATTATCAATCCACTGCTGGACGAAGGTCTCCCCAAGTTTCCTCCACAACGGTCTGTCTTGTGCCAGTCTCCTCCATGTCACTCCCGCATACTTTCGAATTTCATCCACCCATCTTCCATGTGGTCTTCTTCTGGGTCTTTTCCTGTCCCTTGGAATCCAATCTAAAATTTGGGCTGTCCATCGATGGTCTGTTCTTCTGGCAGTATGTCCAGCCCATTGCCATTTCAGGGATTTAACTCTGATCATGATGTCTTCCACTCTTGTCATTTTTCGGATCCACGTGTTCCTCTTCTTATCTCTCCTGGTTACACCAAGCATGCACCTCTCCATGCTGCTTTGAGTTGTCTGCAGCCTTTGTATGTCTCTTTTAGCTAAGGTCCACGTCTCTGCACCATACGTAAGCACAGGAAGAATGCATTGATCAAACACTTTTCTTTTAAGACATAATGGCATATTGCTCTTGAAAATTATGCTGTTTCTTCCAAAAGCTCTCCAGGCAAGTTTTGTACGCCGATTAATTTCTTCACCAATGTGACCCTCACTTGATATCTGCTGTCCAAGATAAACGTACGTGTCTGTTATCTCCAGCTTTTCTCCATCAATCGATAAATCTTCATTTCTTGTAAAAGCATTGAACATCACTTTTGTCTTCTGAAAGTTCATTTTTAATCCCACTTCTTTACTCTTGTCAGCAAGTTCCTGCATCATACTCTGTAGCTCTGATGGGGTAGTTGCAAAAATGACTATGTCATCAGCAAAACGAAGGTGGGTTAGATAATCTCCATTAATCTTCCTTTGTTTTCCCAGTTCAGTGATTGAAAGACATTTTCCAATGTGGCATTAAAGAGCTTCGGAGATATGGTGTCACCTTGTCTCACTCCTTTTCCAATTTTTATGTGTGTTGTATTTTCAAATAGCAGAATCTTTGCACTTGCATTTTCATAGATGTTATTAATAATATTAATGTATGCATCTTCAATACCGCAGGATTTCAGAGCCATTGCAACTGCTGATGGTTTCACTGAATCAAAGGCTTTTTCATAATCGATAAAAGCCATGCACAATGGAAGTTCATATTCCCTCACTCTTTCAATTAGTTCTCTCAGTACGTGGATATGATCTATTGTGCTGTAGCCACTCCTGAATCCAGCTTGTTCTCTCGGTTGAGCCATGTCCAGTGTTACCTTCAAGCGGTGTGAAAGAACTTTAGTGAAGATTTTATAAACCACTGATAGGAGGCTGATAGGTCTGTAGTTCCTGAGATCCTCAATGTCACCTTTTTTATGTAGCAAGATCATTGTAGCGGTGTTCCAATCCTCAGGAATCTTCCCTTCATTAAGGCATCGAGTGAAAATTTGGGCGAGTACTGTTTCGATTTCTCCACTTGCTTCTTGTATGATGTCTACAGTAATTCCATCTTCTCCTGGAGCTTTTCCCCGCTTCATGTTCTTGATTGCATGTGCTACTTCTGCTGGAAGGACTGGAAGAACTCTGGTATCTTTCATGATGCCTGGAGTACATGTATCATCCCTTTCATATAATTTGGAGTAGAAATCTTTCACCCTTGTCAAAATTTCGCCTCTATTTCTTGTTACAGAACCATCTTCTTTTCTCAGTGCCATAATCTGTTTTTTTCCCTTACTCAGATGTCCCTTTGCTATCTTTAGGCTTTGGTTGTTTTCAATTGCTTTCCTTACTAGTTCACAGTTGAATTTCCTTACGTCTTCAGTGATACTTTTTCATACTGTCTTGCATAGCTCTATATATTCCATTTTGGAAGTCACATCTTCTTTAGTTGTCCTCATCTCTCTTCTTTTTTGCATCAACATTTTGGTTTTTCTTGATAATTTGTTCACATGCAACTTGTTCTTAGACCCAGCTAATTTTGTTGCTGTTTCCATAAGAGCTTTGGTTACTTTTCTGTTAACTTCAGAAATATCCACTTCTTCCGATGTTAGGCCTTCTAATGCAGAGAATCTGTTCTTCAGTTCCAATTTGAAGGTATTATGGTGTTTTTTAAGGTTGGTTATGTCAATACATTTTGTTTGTCTTATGAGCTTGCTACGTTCGAGTTTAGTGTTGAGGTGCATCTTACATCTCACCAATCTATGGTCACTGCCTGTGTTGAACTTGTTTAGCACACTGCAGTCTTCTATGACGAATTTTTTGTTACACATAATAAAATCAATTTCACTTGTCGTCCCATTTGGATGTCTCCATGTCCATTTCCTGTGTGGCTTTTTCTTGAAAAAGGAGTTCAAGATGAAAAACCCTTCTGCCTCTGCAAACTCTACGAGAGTATTTCCATGCTGGTTTCTGTTGCAGTGACCGAATTTACCTACTGAAGTTTCATTCTGTTGCCGTTGCCCTATTTTTGCATTGAAATCTCCCATAATTATCTTCAAGTGCTGCTTACCTTTATTATTTAGATGACGAATTTCCTCATAAAATTCTTCAATTTCTTCTTCAGCATGACTTGTGGTGGGTGCGTAAGTTTGAATAATCTGAGCCTGGTATCTTCTCGAGAGTTGGATAACGAGTCGTGCAGCTCTGTCAGAGGAACTTTCAACTTCTACAACTTTATTCTTCAGTTTCTTGTTTATTATAAATCCAACACCACTAGTTCTGCCAGTATCTCTCCCACGATAGTAGAAGAGATGTCCACTTTTCAGTTCAATGAGATCTTCTCCTTTTCTCCTTACCTCACTTAGCCCGACGATGTCCCACTTGATCCTTTGTAGTTCCTCTTCCAATTCAAGAAGCCTTGAATCAGAAGATAGGGAGCGTCCGTTATACGTAGCCAAGGTCAGCATCAGATGGCAGCCTAGTCCGGTCCTCCTGGGATTCTTAGCACCCTCTGCCTTCATGTCGCACTGGCCGCTGCCTTGGCCAGGTACATTCCAGCTGCCGGAGACTGAGGGCCAAGATTTAAGTTGTGGAGTCATTTTGGAGGGGTTTGGCCATAACTCACCACGCTGGCCAAGCGGGTTGGTGAGTGTGGGATAGCATTTCCTCTAATCCCGATGGTATAGTTATACCGCTATTGGCGGTCGTCAGAGCCCCTTTAGTGGGAACAGGATGTACCACGAGAAGGCGGGGTTAACATTTGTCAAGGAGAGGCTGTGATGTTACGCATCACCTGACCTTACATCCCTATATATATATATATATATATATATATATATATCATCAGCAAGAACCATAATCAATCCACTGCTGGATGAAGGTCTCCCCAAGTTTCTTCCACAACGGTCTATCTTGCACCAGTCTCCTCCATGTCACTCCTACATGCTTTCGAATTTCATCCACCAATCTCCCATGTGGTCTTCTATGTCATTTCCTGCTCCTTGGAATCTAATCTAGGAATTCGGTTGTCCACATGTATCCCGTTCTTCTGGCAACATATCCAGCCCATTGGATTTTACTCTGATCATGATGTCTTATACTCTTGTCATTCTCTCCGTATCCATGAGTTCCTCTTGTGTGTGTAAGGGGGGGGGCTATTTGAGGATACAGCACCAAAAAAAAAAAAATTGGAAAGGGAATGAGACAAGGTGACACCAAGCTCTACAGTGTCTCCCAAACTCTTTAATGCCACATTGCAAAATGTCTTTCAATCATTGAACTGGGAAAGCAAAGGGATAAAGATCAATGGAGACTATTTACCTCACCTTCATTTTGCTGATGATGTCGTTTTTGCAACTGCTCCTTCAGAACTGCAGAGTCTGATCCAGGAACTTGCTGACAAGAGTAAAGATGTGGGATTAAAAATGAACTTTCAGAAGACAAAAGTAATTTACATTTACAATGCTTTTACAAGAAATGAAGATCTATCGTTTGATGGGGGAAAGCTTGGAGATAACCGATGCCTGCATTTACCTTGGACAGCAGATATCAAGCGAGAGTCACATTAAGGAAGAAATTAATCGACATATAAAACTTGGTTGGAGAGCTTTTGGTAGAAACAGCACAATTTTTAAGAGCAATATGCCATTATGTCATAAAAGAAAAGTGTTTAATCAATGCATCCTTCCAGTGCTTACATATGGAGCAGAGACATGGATCTTAACTAAAAAAAGACATCCAAAGACTGCAGACAACTGAAAGTAGCTTGGAAAGATGCATGCTTGGTACCAGGAAGGATAAGAAGAGGAACTTCTGGATAAGAAAAATAACAAGAGTGGAAGACATCATGATCAGAGTAAAATCCCTGAAATGGCAATGGGCTGGACATATTGCCAGAAGGATGGACCACTGATGGACAACTGAAATTTTAAACTGGATTCCAAGGGACAAAAATACCCAGAAGAAGACCACATGGGAGATGGGTGGATGCAATTCGAAAGCATGCAGGAGTGGCCTGGAGGAGACTGGCTCAAGAAAGACCCTGGGGGAAGAAACTTTGGGAGACCTTCATCCAGCAGTGAATTGATAATGGTTGGCAATGATGATGATATATATGTATAGACTATTGACAAAAGTCATCGGACATTCCATCAAAAGCAAATGAACAGATCCGCTGCATTGTTAAGATGTGCGGTACAGCTGCAAACGGTATAAAATCAAGCCTGCAGCTGACCACCATCATATCACACTGTGAGGTTGAGTTAAAATGACGTGGTGGGAGAGAACTGACTTTGAGAAAGGAAAGATTGTTGGGTGTTATATTAGTGGGTTGTCCATAAGAGAAACCGAGAGGTGTTTAAACATACCCAAGTCAACTGTTTTGGATGTACTGAATAAGTGGAAGACACATTGCATGCCTGAAGCAGCAAAACGTACCAGCAGACCAAAGAAAATCAGTGATAGAGGAGGTTGAGGCCTCAGGAGAGTCGTTACAGCTAATCGACGGAATATTGCACAGGACCTCAGTGTACAGGTGAGTAAAAATGCTGGAACCTCGGTATGTGCATGTACCATTTGCAGAGAACTTCATTCCTTGGGTTACCGTGGTCGTGCGGCTGCTCATAAGCCTTTTATCTCCACTTGGAATGCTACTCGTCGTTTAGCATGGTGTAAAGAACATTTATCGTGGGCTGTAGAACAATGGAAACAGGTCCTATGGACTGATGAATCCAGATACACGATCCATCAGTCTAATGGCCGTGTGTAGGTATGGGGGCAGCCGGGGAATGCTATATACCGCAGTGTACTGTTCCAATGGTCAAGTTTGGAGCTGGAAGTGTACTCATGTGGAGGAGTTTTTCGTGGTATGGTCTCGGCCCATTGGTTATCGTGGACAAACCTGTTAACCAGCACGTCTACTTCAATATTCTGGACAATTATGCCCTACCAACTCTGTGGCAATACTATAGAACCGAGCCTTGCTGGTACCAGCCGGATAATGCACTGAGCCATAAAGCAAGGACTGTTACGGCATGGTTTGACAATAATTCCATATCGTGTGTGGACTGGCCAGCACAGATCCCTGATTTTAATCCCATAGAGCACCTATGGGATGAATTAGAGCTCCGCATAAGAAGTTTAGAACCAAGGCCTACTACTAAGCAACAGTTAGCGGCAGTATTATGTTCTGAATGGAAGCGCATACCTATCGCTGTGTTCCGAAACCTTGTCGAAAGCATGTCTCGAAGGGTCAGTGCATGCGTTGAGGCCAAAGGTGGACTGACACTGTACTAACGTATGTCAATAAATGCTATGTTATGTTTCTCTTCTAGGTGTCCGGTGACTTTTGTCAGTATAGTGTATATATACTGAGGTGAATCAAAAAGTAAGGTCAATGCTCTCGTTATGTAGGCAAGCAGATTTGTGGCAGATTGCTATTTGGGGAGGGGAGGGTACGTGACCTTGACACATGGTTGATGCAATCAATAATCTTCTAACTGCAATTACCCAGCGGTTGTAAGGGCGTAAACATGGCCTCTCATTTGTCGGAATGCTCCATCATCAAGTAGCAAACTGTAGTGAGATTTTTATGGGCTGCAGGTGTGCAACCTGCTTAAATTCATCGTAGGATGCTTGTGCAATAAGGGGAAGACAAGTGTATGAGCCAGAGACATGTGTACAAGTGGATAGAAAAGTTTCAAGCCAGTAGAACGAATGTGTTTGATGAAGCTCACTCGGGCCATCTGTCAACCTCTCGCACAAAGGACCATCTGGATCGCATCGATGCGCTCATTAAAGAAGATCGTCAGGCTACTCTGTCTGAGATTGCCCAAAAGGTAAACATTAGCTATGGTTTTCAATAGTGCATGACGATCTCGGATGTCATAAAGTGTGTGCCAGATGGGTGCCACAGCGGTTGTGTGATACGCACAAGCAGCAGCACGTGGAAATCGGCAGAAATTTTTTGCAGCGGTATGAGTCGGATCCCAGTATTCTGGAGAGGATTGTCACTGGGGACGAAACATGGTTCCATCATTATGACCCTGAAAGCAAAAGGCAAAGCATGGAGTGGAAACATTCAAGCTCTCCATGCTAAAAAGTTCGAAGTTGTCCCTCTGGCACGACAATTAATGCTGACTGTTTTTTTTTTTACACGAAAGGACCCATCGTCAAATAATATCAAGCACAGGGTGACTCAGTTAACAGTTGGTCATATTGTGACTTCCTGAAAGACAAATTGAAACCAGCAATTTTCACAAAACAACGGAGAATGTTATTGGGTTGTCAAAAAAATAATGACGTATTTTGGCACCCGATGGCGGTTGGGCGATTTTGGAAGTACTAGAGGCATGCGCAGCTCTGTTATCGCTATGGCATTCAACAGGTGCCAGTTCTATCTGCAGTCTAAAAGGAATAGTGAGCGATTTGGTTGATTTGACATCAAGTTGTAGATGGAAGACCAAACTGTGCATTTTCGCCATATTTTATTGTTTTACTTCCGTAAAGGGAAGAACGGGTGTCGAGCTTGTGAAAAGTTGCTTAAAGTGTACGGTGATAATGCTCTACAAGAACGTCAGTGCCAGCAGTGGTTCACAAAATTCCGTGCTGGTGATTTTGACCTCAACGATGCTCCTCAGTCCGGGAGGCCAACCGAGGTTGATGACGACCAAATCAAAGCATTGATCGAGTCAAACCCACGTTACCCGACACGAGAGATTGCAGACACATTGCACATCCATCATTCAAGCGTTCACGGCCACCTGAAGAAGCTGAGATACGTAAGCAAGCTCGATGTGTGGGTTTCATGAACTCAAAGAAACTCAATTGACGGCGTGTATAAACATCTGCGATATGCTCGTGAGGAAAATGATCCTTTTTTGAAGCGACTGATAACTGGTGACGAAAAGTGGATTGTGTACAACAATGTGCTGCGCAAACGGTCTTGGTCCTGACGTGCTGCTTCACCTCAACCGACATCCAAAGCAGACATTCATCAGCGGAAGGTTCTGGTCTCAGTGTGGTGGGATTTTAAAGGTGTCCTGTTTTTCGAGCTCCTACCACGGAACCAAACAATCAATTCGAATGTGTACTGTCGGCAATTGGACAGTTTGAACGAATCCATCGTCCAGAAATGTCTAGAGCTCGTTCGTCGTAAAGGTGTTGTGTTCCATCACGACAACGTGAGACCACACACAAGTTTGATCACCCGCCAAAAATTATTGGAGCTTGGGTGGGATGTGTTACCCCACCCAGAATACTTGCCAGCATACAGACTTCCACTTGTTTCGCTCTCTTCAACAGTCCTTGCGTGGTATAACGTTCAATTCAGATGCGGCTGTAAATCAGCACCTTGTACAGTTTTTCGCCACGAAAGACAGGTCCTTCTATGAACGAGGCATTCTGCAGCCCACTGAAAAATGGCCAAAGGTTATCGAACAAAACGGGCATTATATCATTGATTGATCTTTGTTCTTTCTATCAATAGATGACCTTTGCAAAACATGGCTAAAATACGTCATGACATTTCCGACAACCCAATATTGAAAAAAGTGCTGTCGCTGCACAACAGTGCTTTGTCCACATATGGCATTGGCAACTCAACAGACAATTACAGAGTTGAAGTTTGAAGTGTTACCACATCCTGCTTTACAGCCCCGATCTGGCGCTGTGCAACTTTCATGTTTTCGGGCTTCTGAAAGGCGCTTTGCGAGGCCGCCATTTTGAAAGTGTTGTCCAGGTACAGGAAGCGGTGCATTCATGGCTGCAGGAACAACCCAAAACATTCTTCACTGCAGGATCCAGAAGCTTGTAGACAGATATAAAATATGCATTGAACGACAGGGGGACTGTGTTGAGAAATAGGGTTATCTTGTATGCCTCTTAGTTTCTTTAATATACAACAACATTGACCTCACTTTTTGATTTGCCCTCGTATACATATATTCTGAGTATGAAACTGTATTTGTTCCTACACTGATGTACCACAGTAAAACCTGGGTACTGCAGAAAGGGCACAGCAATCGTTTGTGTGCTGGAAAGGTATGTTACTTACAGAGAGGTCATGACAAGACGTGTTCTGATCATGTGAGGAACAAAGATTTTGCAGAAGTGTAATGTGAAGCAAAATGCTGTTAGTAAGGTGGAGACAAATATTCTTAGAAGATTTAGCCATGTTGAGAGAATGAGTAGTGAGATGTTAACTAAAAAAAAATTTCAGCTCAAGTGGCAAGGAGAAAAAAGGTAAAGTCCAAGGAAATTATGGAAGGACCTAATTCACACAGGAAAGTGTGCATGTGGAAACGATAATGAGTACAAAGTACAAAAAGTCTTGTGTGAAACATGTGATGTTAGTGAAACTTGAGATGTGTGCCAAGATTGCTGTAAATGAAGGTATTTGATACATCAACAGTAAGTAAAATCTGGTACCATCAGTTTTAAACTTTTATTTGGCAGAGATAAGCTTTCTCTGAAGAGCTAACCTCTGAATTTCAGCAAATTGCTTAGGGGTATATATGTTGTTGTTTTTTTTATTCTGTAATTTCTTCAATAATGGAGTTAAAGCAAAGTACAGGGGTCCTAACAAAAGTTCTGCACACTGTCCATTTTTGAGAAAAGTGTGAAGTAATGTAGAAAACTTACCTTATTGCCATTTAATGTACTTCCTTCTGTTGCTAAGGACAGCTTGCCAGTGGTGAGGTAGGTCCTGGATGCCCCCGTAGTACACCATCTTTGTTCAGCTGTCGTATTACTCGGGTCATGTTCAATGACAGTTCCTCCAACGATTTGTAGCAGATGCCACGAAGCCGATTTTTAACTTCGGGAAAAGATCAAAGTCAGTTGAACTGAGATTAGGGCTGTATGGTGAGTGGGGCAAAGTTTCCCAGCCCTATTTTGACAAAAGACCCTGTACCAACGCTGCAGCAAGATTGCTACTGCTTCCAACAAGTTGGGGCAATTTTGACGAATTTTCGGTATCAGCTTTGTCCTCAGAAAGTCACAGTAATATTGTGTGCTAAAATTTTGCCATATCAGCACTCGATCAGAGACCACAACACCCTGGGCAACATATGCTAAAATCATCATTTGCTTCACTTTGGATTGTTAGTGACGACGCTTTGAGGGGCATTGGGAACTTGGATGCATCCATTCCGCTGATTGTAACTTCAGTTCTGGCTCAAATTCATGGGTCCAAATCTCATCAATTGCGACAATTCTGTTCAGGAAGGTGTCACCCTACCTTTCAAACCTGTGGAGGTGATCCTGTGCGATGCTCACTCTGGCTGCCTTCTGCTCAGGGGTGAGTTGATGGGGCACCCAGCACATGGCGATTTTTCTTTTTCCCGGTGAGTCGTGTTGGTGAACAAACATAGTGGACAAATTTGCCTGATGAACAATCTCCTCGACTGTCAAATGGTGATTCTCTTCGAGAAGCATTGCAACAATGGTGACAGATATTTTGTCTCACCGTTTGAGGTCGGCCTGAGCGGTGATCATCTTCGATGCTGCTTCGGCCCTTCCGAAAGCGCAATGCCCAGCGAGAAATCGTGCTTCGATCAAGAGTTTCTTCCTCACAAACTTCATGCAAGTCGGTATGGCTCTGTGCCAGAGTCCCCCCCCCCCCACACACACACAGAGTTTCTATGTTCACATACGAGCGTTGGTCTAACACCATGACTCGACCTGAGGAGCTGCATGCTTCAATTTCCAAGCCCTCCCACGTCCACACAGCAAATGATAGTGCGTCATTCTGACACCACTGCGTTGCTGAGAGTCTGGCCTTGACATGACGCAATCATTTTCCCAATTGCATCATCTGCTTCCATTTTAGATTAACGTGTGCAGAACTTTTGTTATGACCCTCATCTACGTAACAGTTTTTTTAGAAATTAAACCTGATTATATTTTCAGTGATAGTTTTGTATTTTAGTCTTTGTGTTTCATATTAGGTGAAGCAAACATCAATTTCAAAATTCTGTGTTCTGTATTAAGTTTGCTCAAGCCAGTAGGGGTTGTTTGTTATCTAGATTACAGGTTGAACAAACCTGTGATTTCACTGTATTTTAAGTAGGAGTGTTTGGATCATGTATCTTGAAAAAACAAATTCAAATGTCCTGGGAAAGCCCTAAAATTCTGGGATTGAGTGTGAACATGAAACATACCAAAAGGCAAAGTGCTGGTTGTGTACTTGGTCAAATGTATGAAATGCTTCACCTTTCTTCCATTTTCCATTCAAGATTAACTCTGGCCAAATAATTACATTCCAGTACTTGACAATTTTTCTGTTCAAGATACACTTTGTCTGTGGGAGGTTTCAAGTCAAAAGATTTTCAGCCATACCTGTACATAATTTTTTTTTCTGGATGATGCATGCTTTCTAATACCACCTCTTTCCTGTGCGCTCTACACAATTGTTGAAGATTTGGAATTGCCTTACTATCTTGGAGATGGTCAGTAAAGATACGAAGAGGTGTTGAAAAGTTTTTTCTCATTGACACAGAATTATGACCACCTCTAATACTTTGTAGGTCCTCCTTTTGCCCTCAGTACAGCAGCTGTCCAATGTGGCCTCAATTCAATAAGATGCCGAAAGCAGTTGGGAGGTATGGCCAACCAAGCTGTGTGTGATGTGGCCTACAATGCAGGTATGGAGATGATTGGTGTATCCAGACTGCCTGATATGCCGTTCCACAGTGTCCCACAAGTGCTGTATGGGATTGATATCGGGGGAATTCAGAGGCCAATCGATATGCTGGAAGTCTGAACTGTGTTCCTCAAACTATTCCTGCACAAAATTCAACCTGTGGCTCGGCACATTGTCATCTTGGAAGACACTGTTGCCATTCGGGGGAAAGTGCAACATTGCTGGGTGTACAGAGTCTGCAAGGAAATCATGATAGTGGACACCAGTCATATGTAGTTCCACATACACCAGGGGTCCAAGTTTGTGCCAGGTAAACATGCCCCACGTCATACAACATACAACCACCTCCACTGGCTTGCACTGTGGAGACCATGCAGGATGGATCTAGTGCATCATATTGTTTGTGCCACATACATACACGACCATCCACAGAGTAGAAAACATGACTTCATCAGACCAGCACACTGTTTTCCAGTCGTCCAACTTGCTTGATCTTTGCAGCAGGTGAGTCTTTTGTGCCGATGAACCATGGTTAGGAGAGGATGTCGCTGAGGTCATCTGCTGTTATAGCCCGTACATGGAAGCGTATGATGCATGATCATGACAAATACTGTTCCAGATTGACCTCTGTTGTATTGGTTAGTCAACTGTTGCACAATGCTGCATCTGTTGGCCTGTATGAGTTGTTGGACTCGGCGCTCACCTCTCATATCAACATTTTGCTGTCCTGTGCAGTTTTGCCTCCAGGTCATTTTCACCTCAGTCCTGATACACTTTAACTATGGTGGCTTGCAAGAAACTCACCAGTTCAGCTGTTAGGGAAATCAAGACACCCGCTCTCTGAGCTCCCACAATCCTTTCTCAAAGTCTGATAAGTCTTTCTGTTTACCCGTCACGCTCCAAATTTTACTACCTATTGCTCCACTCACACCTTATGTATGCTACGTCGGTTTACCAATTGCGCCCTCTCAGAAATCACATGGCTAACTGGCTGCATGGTTGTAATTCAGTGATCACTTGGTGTAGATTACAAAGATTTTCATGAAAGACAATATTGCCAATCTGTGCTGTGGCTCTTCCTGTGTGTTTACAGAAAAATTCAGGGTTGTAACTAAAATAGTATAAATAGTTACAACCCTGTAATCTACACCAAATGATCACTGAATTACACAACCACCCCTATCAGAAGTGGATGCAGCCAGTTAACCATGTGATTTCTGAGAGGATGCAATTAGTAAACCGACGTAGCATACATAAGGTGTGAGTGGAGCAATAGGTAGTAAAATTTGGAGCGTGACGGGTAAACAGAAGATGTTGAAGTGAGGAAGGTTAATTGAGATGGTGACAGTTAAGAGAATCGAGCACAGGGAAGTCACTGAGTATCTCAATTTAAAGGAAATACCAGTGAAAAAAATCCAATAGGACATGTAGCAAACATTAGGGAAATCTTGTGTTTCATACTCCACAGTCAAAAACTGTGTTGAAGAACTTAAGCATGAAAGAGAGTGTTGAAGAAGCACCCACTCTGCAGTGGGAGGCTTGTTACTGTGTCAACACCGACAAATGTGGGTGCCATTCATGACCTGATCAAAAAAGCCCGCATAATAACATTGAAGCACATTGAGACAATATTCAACATCACCTGTGAGTGAGGTTATGATATTGTGACGAATGTTTCAAGAACGAAGTTTTTTCAAGTTGGGTCCTTAAAGCAGTGAATGCAGATCAGAAGTGTTATCATGAGATAGTGCAGCATTTTGATGCTGATGAAGCTTAATTTTTTAGGGTGGTATGTCACTGTGGATGAAACACGAGTACAGCACTTCTACTGTAAAACAAATTTCTGTCATTTGCAATGCACCAAAATGAGTAATTCAGTAATTTAATGAAGACTGCTATACTTCATTAAACTACTGAATTACAGTATTGGGAGGATTTCCAACAAAAGGTCCCATTGAACAAGCCATATAGTAATTATCAAACCATTATTTAAAAGAGAGAGGGATGGAGTGGGGTGGATAAAAAATTGACTTAGTATCCTATCCAAAGAGTGCTCAGCAGATGTGAGCTGGTAAATACATTTCCCCAGCTCAGGTAAAAATGAAAAGTGAGGCTTTCTTCACCAATTTTCTGTAAGCTTTTATTGGTTCTGTTTTTGAAACTTCGTAATGAAATTCAGTATAAGTACTATTTTCAGACTGTGAAGTTGCTATAAGCATTTATGAAATGCATACTACAGTGCATTCAGCAGATATTTTTTTAACTAATATCATGATCTTCAGCTAAATTCATTTATGATTCATGGCTCTTACATTACTTGGAATTCATTCACTTTTAGTTATTATTATCACCCTCCATTTGCTGATTGCAGGTTCAGTGCATTTTATTTTTGAGCCATCTGCAGAAAAATCACATTGAACAATTAATGACTACCTAGAATTAACTGACCCACTAGGTTTTTAGAGCATTTCAAATATTTTAACATTTTATTTTAGAGTATTTTATGAATGTTAACTGTGGTTATGTATTCTTGTTCATAAAGTACCTGAGCCATCTTTCTGTATTTTAATTTTATTATTTTCATTTATGGTGAATGATTGTTGCATGCTGATCTTCATGATTTGCGAGTTCTTTCAGGTCGTGTGTGTGTATGCCTTAAAAAATCACTATCACTAATTTGTTTCCAAGATTTTTTGGTACTGTATGAGTGTCTATTACTTCAATATATATATATATATATGTCAGTAAATATATTTCTGCAAGTGCACCTGCTGCAAAAGTTAATTGTAAATTTCTGAGTTTTTCTGAATTGCATTACATGTATTTTATTGCTGTTTGAGTCATCATTTTCTTTCTACAGATAATTGCAAGTACAGAGTCTTTTGAAAATTCTACGTCTTTCCGAACTTCTGAATATTCTGCTGATGACATGCAGTTAGAAGGATATTCCAAAAGCATATCAGGAGAAGAAAATGAGCAAGATAATGATTGGGACTGTGATTGGGATACACAATATTCAGGGGATCAGGTAATTCACTCTTTCAAATGTGTGGTATTATAGTACCATTGTCTACTTTGTTTTGTTCAATGTGCATTGTTAATATAACTTATTGAAGTTAAGCTTGAATACATGCAAACTTGTTCTTCATCATGTTCTCATATACAATCTGTGACATTGAAATTGCATCACCTAGAAGTAACTGAACAATTTATATGCAAGTTAGAAAGTGGGAATGTTGTGTTAGGATATGCAAATGATTCTAGTATTGGACCAATCTGGCAGTATGTTGTGTATCACCAGAAGCAGCTAGCATCACCAGAAAGCATCCACAGGATCTGGCAACAAGTGCAAGCATGAGTTTGTGATGTATGACAGGTTAGCAGAGTTGTTGCAGTAGAATGCATTACTTGTTAGGTCTTTTGGAGATTAGCTGTGTTCTTTAAGAGTGGAATAAATCTATTGTGTTTCTGAAGTCTGTACATATTATAGTAACAGTGGGCAATGTAAGCACAGATGCATGTATACTGAATTGTGAGACAGCATGTTTATTGGACATGTGAAAAATTAAGCAAGTTCAAGATGGGACCGATTATTAGCCTCTGAGATGATGAACAGTCGACTTACCACAGAGCAGTACCTGTGGGCCAACACAGGTACTGCTCTGTTTATCAGTTCTGGAAATGGTGATTGTGTTCTGTGTCAACATGAGCAGACTGTCTGATCTGCTGGGGATATGTCTACACCACATCTGTAGACAAGCTACCTTTCAGCAGCAGAGTGATGACACTATCCGACACTTACCCTAACACACAACGAACCACTTCCCAACAAATGTTGGTGAAACTGTATGCACAGCCTTTATGGTGTTGCTTACCAAAGACTGATGTCCATTGTCATCAGTGTTTGGAGTGGTGTCACTCTCAAGTTAATTGTCATACAGAATGGGTTATGTGGTCTATATTAATTAATCCTACTTCTGCCTAGTATTGATGATCACTGGACGCATATGTAAAGGGAATGTACTCAGTGAACTGATCTAAGAGTCAACATGAAATGGTGTACAGCATGAACAGCCGGCATCATGGTCTGAGGAGTAACAAACTATTATAGCCATACGTCTGTGGTGTGTCTCATAGGAACTTTAATGGCTTTTTGCTGTCACGGACCTCCCAGAATCTGTAGCTTTCCACTTCATAACAAAAGTGCTTTGGCTCTGTGTTTCAACAAGGCAACATGGTTCACAAACCATGAAAATCTGTGAACAATTTCTCACAGCTACGACATACTGACCAGCCAGGTCACAGGATTTATTGCCAATAGAACACAGTTGGACCTCATTTCCTAGCTCAACTGTAACCTACACAGACAAGAGCTACCCTGTAAGAATAGGTCCAAGGATTTGTTGCCAATAGAATATGGCTGGACATTATCTCCAACCACACTGCAATAAATGTGGTGCACAGTGCTGCAAGCAGTTATCCAACAGGTCTATGGCTATTCCACAATGTACAGCTGGATTTATTTACAGAGTTTTCTGTTATGCTGATGTGTCCATTTAACCATCTGTTTATCATTCGAAAGTTGTGCATTTTCACCAAGAATGTATTCATGTCTTCACCTAAGTTGTATTTCTTGTGGGTTTCTGATGAATTTCTCTGCAGCTGGTGGATGTTGCAGTTTAATTGCCACAGAGTGTATCAGTAATTGACTGTTGTGGACTTCTTAAAATTGTTGTAGTTTCACAAAAATAGGAGACTACAAAATAATATGACCACAAAATATTTGACTACATCATTCCAAAAGTCCTTACTGTTGTCTCTTACCATCTTATTTGTATTATATTAATCAAAACAAAACTTGGTTTGTTTCTGAAATAAGTTTTCTTTTTGTAGATGTGAAAATGATCTCTACTTTGTCAGTGTTGAGAATTGATTTGCAAATTTTATGATGTTTTTTCTTTTTAGTGGTAAGCACTGTGTGCAAATTTTGATTTTGCAAGAGTTAAGATATATTATAGTAACTTACTGAAATTTTTATCAGTAGTTATTATTTTAATCCTCTGTGAGAAGTTCATTGTTTGCAAAAATGTAGTTTTATAATTGGCGTGAAATCGTCTGAAAATTAATATTGAATGTCCACAGAATTTCCACTTCAGAGTGTTGCATTTGCCACCTACACTTTATTGTAGTCTACATGCTGATATGTGTGAACACAAAAGTTTTTAATGTGAAGTCTTTGGCCATAAGAAATCTAAAATTTTGTCAAGTGATTGATTTGTTATGTTTCATGTGAAATTAAAGGGTTTTTTAATATATATAAATTATGGAAGTTGCATTTTAGAAAGATAAATTGGATTGAAAATGACTTCAGATATCTAGGAATAAATTGGAATTGTGGCATGTTGCACTGATTTGGGAAAACATCATTGGTGCCTTTTGTGTGAAACCATTAATATGGTTAAAGATCTCTAAACAACCTGCCATGACAGCAAAATGATTAATTTACCTAGTTCCAACAAAGAACAAAATCTTGGTAGCCACTAAAAGGTTTTGGCAATTACGGTGGATTATGGGAAATCTTTGGTTCCTCTGTGTATGTAGAACTGAAGTTGTTTAAAAGGAAAAACACTAAACTGCAGAAAAAAAAAGTGATTAAATTGCTGCTGTCAGATGGAATGGCTGTTATGCTGTAGGAAGTTGATTTTAAAATTCTGAGATGTAGAAAACTTCACTTGTTGGTCGTTAATTCTTGAGCAAAGCAATGTCCTGTTCAAAGCAGGCACCAAGAGGAGAAGCTGTCAGACACCTCTATCTCCCCTTCCAAACTATCCAGTGCAGATGGGGAGGTCAGTAATGTCCTATCAGAGTTAGCAGCTGGCATAGAAGCACAGCGTGAATGTACCTACATCTTTCCACAAAAGTGGATGATGCTGAAGAAGGTTGTAATTATTTGGAGAAGTAGTAATGATCAAACAGTAGTTGTCAGAATTGCTGGAGAATTCCATCTACAAATGTGGATGGTGATGAGGAAGGCTGTGATGCGGTGTAACAGCAACAAAGCTGAACTTTTCATACATACATATCACTAAGCTGTTCTCTGAGATTCAGAGGCTAGCTCCAAAAAGAAATACAAACTACCAGATAGTTTTTACTGTTGCCGTATCAAACCTCCATTTACAGCGATCTTGACATTCAACTCGGGCTTCACTGACATTCGTTACACGCTGTACACAAGATCTTATATACTTCATACTCATAATTTATTTCTCATGCAGACACTCCTGAATCTGATCCTCCCATGACTTCCTTGGCCTTCCTCTGCCTTTCCTTCCTGCCACTTAGGCTAAAAAGATTTTCTTAGTAAGCATCTCATCACTCATTCTTTCAACATGGCCAAACCACCGAAGCATATTAGTCTCCACCTTGCTAACAACATTTTGCTTCACATCACACAACTGCAACACATCTTCATTTCTCACACAATCAGAACATGTCTTGCCACAAACCCTCCATAAGTAACGCATTTCTCCAGCACACAAATGACTCCTATGTTTCTTCTGCAGTACCCAGGTTTCACTGCCATACATCAAAGTAGGAACAATTACACTCTCATACACAGCCATGCGCGACTTTCTTGAGAACCCATCATTCCTGTGAAAACCTCCCAGAGCAGCCATGACTTTCAATGAAGAATTCACTCGCCTAGTAATTTCCCCATCTAATTTGTTCTCTCTGTCAAACTTACTTCCTAAATAAACAAACTCATTTACCTGGTTAATCACTGTGCCATTTAGACATATACTACATTCAGTACTACCAGTTCCTCTCTCAAAAACCATAACTTTGGTTTTTCCTTTATTTACACTCAGTTTGAATTTCATGCAAACTTCATACATCCGAGACAACATACTCTGCAACTCACTTTTGCTCTCTGCCAACAGGACAGTGTCATCAGCATACAGCAATCTGCACACATGGATATCACCAAGACATAAACAAGTATTATCTATTTTGGCACCACGCTTGCATGCATCCATAAATATATTAAACAGCATGGTGACATTACACAACCTTGTCTGATTCCTGCACCAATAGAAAACTATTTTGATAAAACACCATTTACTCATGCACAAGCTCTACTGCCAGCATACATAGCTTTTACATTGTTAAGTAGATTCCAAGTAACACCATATTCATTCAATACCTTCCACAAAAGTGTCCTATTTACTCGGTCATAAGCTTTCTCTAAATCTATGAAAGCAGCAAAAACTTTCTTACCCACAGCCAGATACTTTTCAATCAGTATGCGTAATGCAAAAATTTGATTAGTGCAGCCTTTACCAGGCATAAAACCACTCTGAACATCCCACACTTTCTCTGATGTAAGACCCCTTACTTTTTCAATAACGACCTTACCAAACACTTTCCCTGGCAGACTGAATAGGCTAATACCATGATAGTTCTTGCAGTCAGTCTGATCTCCTTTTCCCTTATACAAGGGAGCAATGATAGCGTTTCTCCAATCCCGAGGGACCATTCCTAACTCCCAGCACAACTGGCAAATTTCAGTTAACCAGTCAATTATAGAGTCACCATCATATTTCAACACCTCTGCAGTTATGCCATCAACTCCTGGAGCCTTACCATTCTGAAGAGATTTTAGAGCTTTACACACTTCTTCTCTTGAGATCCCTCACGTGCTTTCATTCCTCATTGTGACATCAACTGCGTCTGTCTCAGAATCATTTTTGCTCTCCTGATCTAATAACTCACAGAAATATTCACCCCATCTTTCACTTAACTCATTGGGCTCCCATATCATTTCCCCAACCCTATTCTTCACACAACTTAACACTTTGTTTCCCCTATTTTTCCTGAATCTCGTGTACTTCCAGAAAGACTTCCTATCTTTCCAAAAAAACAATTCATGCCTTTCCACCTTCTCCTTCCTATCTTTTGCCTCACTCTTGCAAACCAGTTTAGCGGCTTCACACTTCTTGCAGCGATATTCATCCACAGAAACTCTACCTTGCAACATCCCCAAATAGGCTTTGTTCTTTCTCTTTACTGCCTCTTCAATCTCACTATTCCATCGAGCATCCCCTCTATTGTTACCCACTATTGTTGTGCTACAGACCTCTTCAGCAGCAGTGACTACACAGTTCTTAAAACATTCCCACTTCTTTTCTACATTCCTCTCACAAGACTTCAGCTCCTTCAGTCATTCTCCGAGTACATCAGAATAACGCTGATGATTTTCAGGGAGCCTTTCAACCTTTATTCTTTCCATCCTGGGCCTCTTCCTATTCCTTTTCTGAACTTTTCAATGATATGTTTTCAACAACAATGCCATCTTTTCTCCATGCTGTGATATTTTTAACTATCTGTGTTCTTTAAGTGTACAGCAGTGTGTACCAAGGCATAAAACTGTAAGTACTCTCTGATTTCATTGTTCTTCTGGTCCTCTTATGTGTTGCAGAAAGAAAAGATTCTCTCCTACAGAGTGCCCAAGCTGTTATGCAATGTAAATTTCTGCATGCACTGAAGGGCAAAATTCCCTCAAGATTGCATTACTTGTTGGCAAAATTTTCTCCATTTAACATGGCAGTGTATTCCCTCCAAATAACCACCCATATATTGTCATATATTTAATCGTTTATACATATATTTATGTGTTTTGTGTTTCTTGAAAATGTGCATCCAGTTAATCAAGTAGAGTGTATCTCCTGACTTTAGTAATAGTGCTCTAATAATGTCTTATTAGTGTCTTAATTCTCTTAATCCAGGGATCCAAACCCATGTACCCAGTAGAAACATTACCTTGACTTTCAGTGAACTGTGGTAGTATATGATAAATTTGTGCTGAAGTCAAGTTTCTGATGTTGTCAGCCTGATGTTGTATTTTGGTAATTATTTTCATTGTGACCACTCTATTATCCATGGTTTGATGTAAATTTTGGGTGTCCAGTAAATCTCTAGATTCATAAAAATGTTCATGGAGAAAATTGGGGTCATTGTTTTGATCAATCCTGTTACAATTGGCATCATGGAAGTGCAATATGCATAGTACCTGAGAAAAACCAGAGTAATATCTGGAGTTAACTGTGACTTAAGTGCCATGTTCCAGAGTTCCTGTTACAGTATTGTTAGATTGAATACTGATGGATAAAAATAGGTTTAATATTGTTGCAGTTGTCCTTATCTTACACTAATTGAAGTATTTATTTATATTGTTTTTTTTTTTTTTTTTTTTTTTTTTTTTTTGTTGCTTGTATGAACTAACCCTCTGGTTTTATTCTAGTAGACAAGAAAACTACCCATGGTGAAATTTTGAAGACTTTTTATCAATACTCAGTGGTAGCTCAAGAAGTTCAGAGATTTACCTCAAAGCCAAAACATATGTTACATAGAGTACATAAGAAGAAATACTGCACAATATAATAATATAAACAGAACATATTCAAATACTCTAAGTGAGTTACATAGAGCTCAGTTATGTGGATTCAAAAAATTGCTAAGTAGAAAATGAAATTTTCCACATATTTACTGTTTCTCACATTAAAAAATATGTCTCAGGGCGCAGTGCCTAGTGCAACATAAAATATGCCTAATATACATTTTTTTTTTTTGTAAAAATCAGTCGTAATATAATTGAACAAAGTGAACTCACCGCTGTTCCTGCAAACCTTTGTAATCCAGAGTTTATATCCGAGAAGATGCAGAAGTTGCCTATTGTTTATCATGTTATAAATTCTGAGTTCACAGGCAAGCTGTACTATTTCATTGACAAATGTAGCTATTTACATTGTGGCGAACGATAACATAAAAGACCAGGTTCTAATGCAATATTTCAAATAACTTCCGTAAGCACAGCAAGAAACTCAAAAATTTATACGATATGTAAATGAAATGAATCAGTGAAATAAACTTTGAAACCTTGAAAAAACTATACTAAAATTTGCCTAAAAAACCTCAAGGAAAGGATATTAAAATATGTAAAAGGCACTATGACTCTCTTGAACATATCACCATACTAGTTTCAGCTTATTTAATCATAGCCATCATCAGTGGTTAGCTTTCACAAGTCTGTAGTGCTAGATGTTACATGTCCCTTTTGTCTCGAGCTACTGCCTCGTCTTGCTAGGTGCCACGTCCTTTAGTTCTATCGCACATCATTTTTTGGGTTCTATTGCGCACATCCCTGTCATGCCCAATAGATGTACATTGCCATTCTTTTTCTGTCATCGGTAAAAATATTTGTGCTCATGATTTTTTACTTTTCTTCCTAGCCCCTAAAGGTTGCCTTCTTCTTCTGCTCTTGCTCTATCAGAAATTTCCGCGCATATAGCAAATCGACAGGTGTATATTCATTACAGTTCTTATTTTTAGTTTTTTCTATCATTATTGCCTCAGATGTTAGTATTTGCTTGTGGGTCTAATGCGATGTCAAAATTTTTGCTTCTTGCCGTGTTGGGATAGCTTCATTATTTTAGCAATATTTAAACATCGATTTTTTTTTCATCTTTTTTGCTCCAGTTCTTCATGTGCTCATGGAGCCATGTCTGGAACCTTCTACGTGTACTTCCTATGTATACTTTTGTAATGTATACATAGGAAGTGCACGTAGAAGGTTTCAGACACAGATACTTTTGTAAAGTATGCATAGGAAGTACATGTAGAAGGTTGATAATGGTTATGATTAAATAAGCTGAAACTAGTATGGTGATATGTTCAAGAGAGTCATGGTGCCTTTTACATATTTTAATAGCATTTTCTTGAGCTTTTTAGCAATTTTAGTATAGTTTTTTCAAGGTTTTAAAGTTCATTTCACTGATTCATTTCATCCACATATCGTGTAAATTTTCAAGTTTCTTGTTGTGCTTATGGAAGTTATTTGAAATATTGCATTAGAATCTGGTCTTTTATGTTATCGTTCGCCACAATGTAAATAGCTACATTTGTCAATAAAATAGTATGGCTTGTCTGTGAATTCAGGATTTATAACAGTATAAACAATAGGCAACTTCTGCATCTTCTCTGATATAAATTCTGGATTACAAGGATTTGCAGGAATAGTGGTGAGTTCACATTGTTCAATTACATTACGACTGATTTTTACAAAAAAAAATTATATTATGCATGAATATTTTATCTTGCACTAGGCACTGCACTCCTGAGACATTTTTTAATGTAAGAAACAGTAAATATGTGGAAAATTCCATTTGCTACTCAGCAATAAACAGATAAACAGAACATATGGAAGAATATGCATTCTAACAGAATGATATTGATTTAACTGTGTCTCACTTATTGGGCATATGTTGTTCAACCATTGGTGCCTTTTTTTTTTTTCAGTTGGGAAGTTTTTATGTATTCTGTCGCACAACTTTTGAAGCAAGTACTGGTTTTGATCTTATTCATCATTGTGATGTTATTATTTTTCCTGCATGAGCATGACAGCTCTTTCAACATTGTCATTTACAACACACAAATTTCTATTTCTTTTGCTTGACACCAAGTGGCTGGATCAAATTCCAAGTAATCTTGAGCTATTTCTAAAAGCTGAAAGAATATAATTGTGTTTTTTGTCATAAGATCTTTGAAGTTCATTCCAATTGTGATCTACTGTTCAGCTGAATGCACTTGGATAGTTTGTCCAGTTCATTTTTGCTTTCAAGTTCTTTAACATTGCATGCTTTGACTCCCTCGATACCTAATCATCAAAAAGAGCCAGTCCAACAAGTTCTTCACAAATGTCCTTTGTAATTTTTTCTGGGAAGTTTATGGATTGTTTAATTTATGGTACTGTCTCATAAAATGAGCTTTCTTCACTGTAAGCCATCTTTATCTTCCCATTGACTTCAGTGTCTGATTTCTTCTACAAATGCAGAAACTTGATTAAAGCACAAGCTTCCACTTTGTCTGACATGTTGACTGTGGCACTTAAGGGCATTCTAGTGGTGACTTGTGATAACTCCACATGAGAAGTTCAGTGTCAATTTTCTCCTGAAAGAACAAAGAGAACAGTAAATGTTAAAAGAAAATGATATTCATTTTCTTTCTAGATGAGAGTATAAACTGTATGGTAGCCCCTTTTTTACAGTGATGCCCTCAAACCTCGGAATGTCATATCAGGACAGCATACCAATACAGGTCCAACTTGAATATGGCTAGCATGATAAGACCAGCACTTCTGCTTGTTTAATCCAAGTGCTCATAAAATCAGGATTTTTCTATCAATAGAAAAAGATGAATGTAATCGTAATAACTTATGCATAAAATAAAAAAATATATAATTTCAGTGTCTATTTTTCCACTGCATGAAAACAGTACACGATGAAAGTTCAATTTTTTTCCCTTCTTCTAACTCAGAGATAATCTCAACTTTGTCTTTCACAGACAAAACTTTTCGTTTTGGCATTCTGGGAAACAGAGATCACTGAAACTGATGCCATTTTAAAATGCCTTGTTTGTGCCATTATGAAACACAGCTCTGATCCAGGGATGACTTATCTGAAATATAGCGATCTCTCGTTCCCTATTTTTCCCTCTAGTTTTCGCCACTAGCTATCTATGATGTCTAACAGATAAAAATCTTAATTCCTCCCTCCAGCTTCGGTACAGTATGAGATGTGACCTGCAACAGATAGCGATCTTATCCCTCCTTCCCAAGCCATTGAGACACATGCTGATCATTGTTAAACCAGTTTCATGTTCAAGATCATTGTTGACAGAATTTTCTGGATGAAATACAGTGCAGGAACAAGAGTTCACTGAAAATTGAAGAGTGAGCTGTCTGAAATTTTGTTTATTAAATCCAAGAATTGGTCATTATAAATGGGTTCAATGCCTGATACTTAGTATTGAACATAACAAATCTGAAGAATGTCCTCACTAAATATGAGACCTCATTAAATGTGCACTCATTATAAACAGATTTCACTGCAATTCATTTATTTAGTGTGGACCAGATACTGTGTGCCCATCTATTTTATATTAGTTTCATAATGTAGCAATATCTTGCAGGCAGAGCCTCAAGCCAACAAGGAGCAATCTACAGCAGGTGGAGGTTTTTTGTCAGTTCCTTCCATGGAAAAAAGAGTAGCAGCACTGGTGATCTTAGTGCACTAGCAAGAGGTGAAGCTGGCAGCAAACTAGGTGTTAAGAAGAGCTTTAATCGGTGAGATAGACTTCATGGTGTCCGAAAGTAATTTTTAAAAGTATTGTGGAGTTAATAAATGCATTTCTTTTTATGGGTGTTAAAGTTGCTTAATTTTTATTTGATAATCACCAGTCCCCCATTTTCATTTAAATTATTTTCTTTTTTGCTAATTATATGTATTCAGCTTCTTTAACTTAGCAGTGCCATTGTGTTACATTATATTTTCTTCATTTCTGTGTTTGTACTGAGTTGAATATTCAGGGTCTTTCTGTTTGCAAGAGATGTGCTGCTCACCCTCCTTTCCACCATGACAAGTTCTTAAAAAGTTATTTGCACCGTAAAGAGTGCAAATATTTTTTAAGCACATTTTCATGAGTCATAACTGGAGCAGTTTTTTCCCACTGTCTTTGTAAAAAATTGTCACAATGAAAAGTGTGGACCAGATATCACTTTTTTTTTCTTTGGGAGAGGGGGGCGTTGCCAGAAATTTTTGTAAAAAGTTTTTTCACAAGCATAAAAATTGTTTAAAAAAGAATCTCTAAACCAAAAATCTTTTTTTTGTTTTCTGGTCTTTCTTCTTAAAAGTAAAGTTCATTTACATAAAACATCTTACTTATGTATCTGTTTGCAAAGTAGAAACCTTGGCAAGAGTTTGTTTCTTCATGTATAAGTAGGCAAGGGTGGTGCTGTTGATTTCCATTGAGATACAAATTATGATTTGGCAATTTTTTTATTCAATTTGTGAATGGCAGTGGTGATAACAAAAACAAAAAAAAACAATGTTTTAGAACTTGGATGCACTCAGTTTTGAAGGAATTTATCAGTGAATTTTGTTATTTCTGGCAACTTTAAGTATTTCTTTCATTGATGACACTGGTAAATAAATTTTGAGTCATTGGAAAGGGTGTTATATTTTAAACTGACACTGATTCCCAGTATTGGGATACTGCAATTCTTCTGCAGAGCTGCACAACTCTATTCTACATATCTTCCATGCTTTCTCGTGTGGTCTCATAACTTTTCATTTTGCAGCTAATATGATTAGATTCTAAAAATTTGTCAGGAAGTGATGTATACTTGCAATTCCTCCATATAAATTGAACCATATTTTAAATTCATGATTGGGAGTGATAATAATTGATGAAAAAACTGGTTAGGCTTATGCTGGACAGCAGCATTGCTTGGCTTTGCAGAAGCATGCAATGTCGGCAAGTAGGAGCATCATTGGGAAGTAGTGCAAGTAGTAGCATTGCTGTTTGATTTGTTTCCATTTCAATAAGATGCACTTATAGCTCTGAAGACTTACTTCAGTATTTTTAATAAATATGAAACAACCAACTTGTTTTTAACCTGTCATTGGTTGCTACACGTTGAACAATGCCAGTGGGCACTACTTTTTCTCACACTACCCTTTTCCACTCTTTTAAGTAGTCTACTCAATAACAGTACTTCAGAATTCTTTCTTTGCAAAAAATGTAGTTAATATATATGTAGTTAGAAATCAAATTAGGTGAAAAGTGCACTCCTGTCATCGTGTTACTTATAAAAATACAAATCACAAATACCAGTGGTCACTTGATGAGAAAAGCTCTTATGTGACGCAAATGCCAGTGGTTGCTTGATGAGAGAAATGTTCACAAGAAGCATGTTGGAGCAAAGAGCAGACTGTTTGAAGGTCAAAAATGCACCAATCCTTATCAGAATTGTTGAGAATATTCTAAAAGTCAACTAGAGTGGGGTTGGTGCCCCAAGAGTCACCTCCAAATAAATGGTGCCCTTTGTATGTGAAACATGAGAGAAATGCTCATAGCGCAACTAGCAATAGGTTAATGAAAAAAAGTACTTTGTTAATTAATGAAGAGCCATAGCTTTGGATAAATTATTCATGTAGTTAAGTACTTCAGCCTATGTAAGATTGAAAGTGGCTGTGAGAAAATGAAAAAATTGCTAAAAGAAGTGGCTAAAGTAAACAAAAACAAAAAACAAAAAAACATTACCAGGGCCTGAGTAGGCCAGGAATGGAGGTAGAAAAAACTCGAAGAATAGTGTGATTTTGTTTGGGGGAAAGTCTTATTCATTCTGCAGTTATTTGCTACCAGTGAAGGAATTTCTCTTGAGTTTGTTTATTTTCTTATACACATAGGTCGTTGCTCCAGATGAATGCCACCTTATGCTATGCACACTTCAAAACAGTAGTGTATACCATTTAAAGCTTTGCAACAAACTTTAGTAAAAGAACTGTATATTTTTAAAAGCAACATTTCACACTATGTACAAAACTCAAGGTTCATGACATCTTGCTAACAGATTATTAACAATTAAAAAAGACAAAGAGGGGGGGGGGAGAACCAACAACAACAACTGCATGGAGAAAATTAAATGCCACCATTTGTTGTCACCCCCAAAGGCAATGGAAGGCAGTTTATGGTGGGATTTTGCCATGTTTCCCAAAAAGACCATTCGCATTGTTTCTCTTCAATAACATTCAGCCATAAACATGGTTCTGATTTTATAGTTGTGTCATTTGAGTTTCATAGCCAAAGTATACCCAGACCAGTCAAAACCATCAGGTTTGTTGGCTCTCATCTTTAGCCTCAGTGCTCTTAATAAAGAGTTTTAAAAACTATGTTTATTCCACCAAAATACCAGTGTCATAGCTATCTGGTTTTTTGTCCTGATATTATCTGTAGGACTGTATGCTTATTTGAGCAATGAAAAGAAATTTATCTGTACTCTCCTCCATCAGTATAAGATATTGAGTACATTGAGGTTTGTTATAGCCAACTTGGTGTAAGTATTAACTACTGGTCATAAATAAAAATAATAATGTCCTCAATTAAAGACCCACGAAAGTATAAGAAATATCTTAAAACAAGAGGCAGCTATGAGTTGGGTTGTCTGTAAAAATATTTTAATTTTTACCATTGGTTTGCCTGATGACCGTCAGCCTTCATGTTGAACATTTGCCTTTACTATTGGGTTGTCGGAGAAGTCATGACGTATTTTAGCCATGTTTTGCAAAGGTCATTTATTGATAGAAAGAACAAAGATCAATCACTGATATAATGCCCGTTTTGTTTGATAACCTTTTGCCATCTTTCACAGTGAGTTGCAGAATGCCTCGTTCATAGAAGGCCGTCTTTCGTGGCGAAAAACTGTACAAGGTGTTGATTTACAGCTTCATCTGAATTAAATGTTATACCATGCAAGGACTGTTGAAGAGAGCAAAACAAGTGGAAGTCTGACGGCGCAAGGTCAGGCGAGTATGCTGGGTGTGGCAACACATCCCACCCAAGCTCCAATAATTTTTGGCGGGTGATCAAACTTGTGTGTGGTCTCACGTTGTCGTGATGTAACACTACACCTTTATGATGAACGAGCTCTGGACGTTTCTGGATGATGGATTCGTTCAAACTGTCCAATTGCCAACAGTACACATTCGAATTGATTGTTTGGTTCCGTGGTAGGAGCTCGAAAAACAAGACACCTTTAAAATCCCACCACACTGAGACCAGAACCTTCCGCTGATGAATGTCTGCTTTAGATGTCATTTGAGGCGAAGCAGCACGTTGGGACCAAGACCGTTTGTGCCGCACATTGTTGTACACAATCCATTTTTCGTCACCAGTTATCAGTCGCTTAAAAAAAAGATAGTTTTCCTCACGTTTAATGAGCATATCGCAGATGTTTATACGCGCCGTCAATTGAGCTTCTTTGAGTTCATGAGAAACCCACACATCGAGCTTGCTTACGTATCCCAGCTTCTTCAGGTGGTCATGAATGCTTGAATGATGGATGTGCAATATGTCTGCAATCTCTCGTGTCGTGTAACGTGGGTTTGACTCGATCAATGCTTTGATTTGGTCGTCATCAACCTCGGTTGGCCTCCCGGACTGAGGAGCATCGTTGAGGTCAAAATCACCAGCACGGAATTTTGTGATCCACTGCTGGCACTGACGTTCTTGTAGAGCATTATCACTGTACACCTTTACGCAACTTTTCACAAGCTTGATGCACATTCTTCCCTTTACGGAAGTAAAACAGTAAAATATGGCGAAAATGCACAGTTTGGTCTTCCATCTTCAACTTGATGTCAAATCTCTGCAAATCAACCAAATCCCTCACTATTCCTTTTAAACTGCAGCTAGAGCTGGCGCCTGTCAAATTCCTTAGCGATAACAGAGCTGCGCATGCCTCTAGTACTTCCAAAACCGCCCAACCGCCATCGGGTGCCAAAATACACCATGACTTTTCCGACAACCCAATAAATTTAAGAACAAAACAGTCAGTTAATTAAACTTCTGGGTGTTGTTATCATTTTCACCAACTTTTGCATGTTCAACAGATCAGAATTGCTTATGCCAAAAAATGAATTCAATGGCTATTTTATAAATGCTCATAAAGAAATAAAAAATTAAATTAAAACTAATAATAAAAGAAAATTAGAAACTACTTATCAACAAAAAAACATTAAAAAATATGTGTTATTTTGAATATTTCACAGCAGCAGAAATTGATGCATGCATAAGAAATATTAAATCAGCATCTGTGGTACCAGATGACATACATCCAAGAGCTATTAAAAGGGTTTCCAAAATAATTTCTAAACCTCTCAGTCATATATTTAACGTGATTATTGAATTTGGAAAAATACCTGAAAAATTAAAAATAATAAAAATAATTCCAAAACATAAGACTGGATCCAGGATTATATAAATAATTACAGACCAATTTCTAACTTATATTTCTTTGCTAAGGTTTTGGAAAAACTATTTTGTATTATATATAAGATTAGGTAATTTTTTTGAGAAATATGTTAAATTAATAAAACTCCATATGGGTTTCAAAAAAAATAAATCAACACAAATAGCCATTTTAACATTTCAGAATACCATATTAAATAATAGAAAAAAGGGATTAGTAATCATTGCAATATTCTTAGACCTTAGAAAGGCATTTGATACAGTTGATCATGGGATACTTTTGGATAAGCTCTATAATAATGGAATAAAAAATCAATATTGCAATTTATTAGAGGACTACTTACATAATAGGAAACAGTATGTACAGATTAATAAAACAAAAGCGAACAAGTTCATTAATGAAATAGAAGGATCGCAGGATTCAATTCTGGGACCATTACCTTTTTTTAATTTATATTAATGACATTTTTAACATTGAACCTAATGAGGATTTAATTTTATCCACAGTTATGATTAAGGCTGAAGATATAAATGAGGCAAAAATAAAATGTAATAAATTTATTGAAAAATTGATAGTATGGCTAGATACAAATTTTCTGTGTATTGAAATATTGAAAAAAAAACTAAAATTATGATTTTTAAAAAGGGAGATAGACAGATTGTTGAGCCACCATCTATTTTTGTGGGAAATTGTACCCTTGAAATAGTCAACAATATTAAGTATTTGGAAGTAAAAATTGAGGATAATTTAAAATGAAATATTAGTATTAAAAATATTGTAAATAAAATTTCAGGGGTATTGGGTTTAATCATGAGAATTTCAAATAATTTAGCAATTAAAACATTAAAATCCTATATTACATACAGTCTGATTCTGATTTATTCACATTTGACATATTGTTTATTAGTATGCCAGGGTCAAACTACTAAGACTAATTTATATAAATTACAATCATTACAAAATAGGATGGTCAAAATTTTAAATAGTTTTAGGAGAATTAATTTGAATATGGGGGTATGTATTAGGATGGTCAAAATTTTAAATAATTTTAGGGGAATTAATTTGAATATGGGGGTATGGATTATTATTTATGGATTTTTAGATATTGAGAAGTTATGGCAATATAGATTATTAGGATTTATGTATAAAAGAATAAAGGAGAATAGGTATCAACATTTAATTCAGCTGAACACTGTGGGTCACGACTATCAAACAAGAAACAGAAATGCATATTTGTTACCAATTCCTAACACTTGAACTCAACAAAGCTTTATTGATTTTCAGCGATTGGTGTTATGGAATAACCTACCTTGTCAACTAACACATATTAATAATTATAATTATTTTCGATAGCAACTAAAAAATATTTGCTAACAAACTAAAATTTAATAATAGAAAATTATTAATCAGACAACATATGCATAAACTTTATATGTGCAGGATGTTTGGCTTGACTACATACTTAAGGGAATTGGGATTCACTCAGTCTATATATACACTGGTGTGCAAAAATTAAGGACGAAGAGGAGAAATTAGTATAACAGCGGAACGAGCTGGCAAAACGGACCGAAAGACCACTCAGGAGATAGACTAGGGTCCAGTACGGTAGGGCATGCGCATATATGCAGCATAACATGGGGGGGTAAAGTGTTGGAAGGGTATAAAGCACATGGGCGGTGTACGCTCAGCAATTCGGTGAAAGCTATTGCACGGTGTACATCGTTTTGAACGACGTCGAGTTGCTGCCACCGTGTGATATGGCCAACAGGCAATCCAGTAAACGACATCTGGATGACTTTACCCGAGGTCGCGTCATTGGAAAGTTGGAAGAAGGTTGAAGTGTGACTAGTGTTGCCGAGGAGTTCGGGATCGCTCACAGCATCGTTTCACTAGCTTGGGGAGCATTTCAAATGACAGGAACAGCTGTCCGAGAGTTTAGCAGTGGTCGTCCATGAGCAACCACGGTGGCGGACGACCAGTATATTGTCCTACAGGCGAGAAGAGACAGATGGCAGACAGCGGGAGAAATTGCAGGGCACTTTCTACAGACAACTGGACGTCCATTATCGTGTTTTACCGTGGCCAGGAGGCTGCACAAAGGTGGTCTATTTGCACGAAGACCAGTACGGTGTGTGCCATTAACGCCTGCTTATCGGAGATGGTGGTTTCTGTGGTGCCAGGAACACAAGAACTGGACACATCAACAATGGGGTCGAGTTCTCTTCACGGATCAGAGCCGATTTAGTCTGACGAGCGATTCTGGATGTATGCACATCTGAAGAGAGCAGGGAACACACGATCGCACCTGCAGCATCATTGAAAGAGACCGGTTTGGAGGTGGCGGTATTATGCTTGTTAGCCGTACTGACCTACACATCTTCCAAGGAGGTTCAGTCACTGGTGTCCGCTATTGTACCGAGGTTCTCTTGCCTCACGTGCGTCTGTTTAGAGGTGCTGTGGGTTCTGAGTTCCTCTTCATGGACGACAACGCTACACCTCATCGTACAGTGGCTGTCGCAGAGCTGTTGGAGAGTGAAGATATTCAACGCATGGATTGGCCCGCAAGGTCCCCTGACCTAAATCCAATCGAACACGTGTGGGACCTTCTCGGGAGACACTTGACAGCAAGTCACCAGCCGCCAGCAACGATTCCACAGCTGCGATTGGTGCTACAAGAGGAATGGGCCGCGATGCCTCAACAGCTCCTTGACAACCTCGTCCTCAGCATGGACAGACGTTGTAAATCCTGCAACGCAGTCAGGGGTAATCATATCCCCTACTAAAGATTGGATTTTTCTTGGCAGTTGCCTGTCACATGGACGTTTCTGTCTTCTGTCCAGTTGTGCTCGAAGCTACCTTTTCAGTAAAGTGCCTTTGTATCCTTAGGATTCCTTGTTTGGACGGTTTTGCTCACTTGTCCCATATTCTTAGATCTTGGGGATCTTATGGTGTATGATTTGAGTCGATGTGGAGCACTTCTGCATGACGTTACATTCGAAAAACTGTCTCATCCTTAATTTTTGCACGCCAGTGTATATATATATAGCCTTTTAC
The DNA here is from genome assembly GCA_039090855.1 of Macrothele yani. Classification (NCBI taxonomy): domain Eukaryota; kingdom Metazoa; phylum Arthropoda; class Arachnida; order Araneae; family Macrothelidae; genus Macrothele; species Macrothele yani. Next base: position 128,305,558 of record CM076996.1, read on the forward strand.
TCAATTTCCTGTTCTGTGGTTACCCTGTACATAAGTTTACATATTATATAATTTTTTTTCTTAATATTATATGTTATAAAATTAATTTTGAAGTCTAACATGGTCAAATGTAACCCCTTAACAAAAAATAAATAAAATGAAATTAAAAACAGTTGCATTTTTCCTGTTTTTGGTATATATCTAAACATTCCATGCACACTGTAATTATTAATGAAGTAATCTCCAAATCACTTGCGAGCATATAAGATTATAATTTTTACATACATACATACATATCACTAAGCGGTTCTCTAATATTCAGAGGTTAGCTCCACAAAGAAATACAAACTACCAGATAATTTTTACTTACTGTTGCCTTATCAAACTTCTCTATTTACAGCGATCTTGACATACAACTCGGGCTTCACTGACATCCATCACATGCCGTACACAAGATCTCTGTACTTCATACTCATAATCTTTTACTCATGCAGGCACTCCTGAATCTGATCCTCCCATGACTTCCTTGACCTTCCTCTGCCTTTCCTTCCTGCCACTTGGGCTATCGATTATAATTTTTAGCATAGAAATATTGTCATTAAATGTTATCCACATGATGAAAACCTCATGAAAGTCTGAAAATGTTAAGCATCTTAGTGAGGGAATTAATGCCATGTCTCCAAAATTTTTGGTTAACATACTGTTCTATATGTTAACCATTCAGGACAGTGCATTTCCAAATAACTGAAGGTTGTGAATCTGAATAGCCAGCCATAGTGATCGAATCAAGGCTTTTTCTTGCCACCTTGTAGAAGCATACCGTCCAAGATGGTAACAGACATCCAGTTGTTTTACTTTTTAGGTTAGTTCTCTATTATCATGATATCCTGTGTATGTGGAGAACTGGCTGAATGCATGTTGTTAAATGGATAGGTGGATAATGATGGATACTATTACAAGAGACAATAAAAAGTCTTGAATAATGCACTCCAGATGTGTGCAGTCAATCCCTTATTTTGTATGTAATGTGTTCCTGAAAACGTACAAAAGTTAAAGCTACAAATTCAAACAAGATACTTAGATTTTAGAGAGGGGTTCCATTCCCATAGTGCTTAAAATTATAATAAACCCCTTATTTAAGGGCAAGAAAGAAAATTGTTGAAGTAATAATTACAGCACGTGAATTCAATAAGAAATGGTTTTACTTTTTTTAACACACAAGCGAGTATGCAACACAGTTGTGATGAATATTAAATTAAAAGCAATGGTGAAGAAAACTCACACAAAACATTTGTTATCTCAACAAAATGTGAAAAACGTTTTCAAAGTCAATTTGACAATAAAATGGTAGTATCATTAAGCATATAATAATGTATCAGGAACCGCCATCATGATTTAGTTCAACATGCATCTGCTTGTTTGCCGTTACCAGATTAGGGTGCCATAATAATAAAAAAAAAACATTCAACATCAAAACTCATGCATCCCCACTATCATCAAGTTATCAGTTGAGTTACAAAACATAAACAACACAAATGAATTTTCTAAAGTTATTTCATGCCTCAAATTTTAGTTATCTGTGCATACTTTCTTTGGTATTTAGTGGACACAAAGAAATTGATGCAACTGATTTTAATGTTGGGTAAAAGTGTTTGGTGTGAACAGTTGAACATTCATGTGAACTTCCCTGCACATTTGGATCATATTCTTCCATGATGATTGAGTGCTGTTTGAGGTATGTTTCAGTTTCTTCACTGTCCAGGTTTTGGTGGGAGACTTTGCTTGCCATCATCTTAGGCTTTGGGTGGTGTTTTATATGCATCTGGTATGTCAGGTAGATTTTCACTGGGCATTGGCTCTGAATAAAGTTCAATCAGTTCATCCATGTCTTCAATATTGACACCCAAGTCCAGTTCTTTCATAAGCTGAACTTTCTTTGCAGTTTTAAACAAGTATACATGGATATTTTAATTATCCCTGAGACATACACCTATGAGTTCATAGTTCAGGATTTTTAACTTGAATTGCATGGCATCCAAAATTTACTGCTCATATTCCTGTAATGAGATGCCCAAAATATTTGTTCATCAGCTGATGTATGAAAAGCAGATTTAGGAGTATAAATGTATAATGTACCAAAATAGAAGACCGCCTATAATCGGATTTGTGTTCTTCAATTGCTTGGAAGTGCATAATCTAAGATGGTGTATGAATAATGACATACTTGGATAGAAATATGGGATGTAGGTTCAATTTTTACTCTAGAGGACAAACACAATTCTTAATTTTTCTCAGGATTCAGGCACATGGATGATGGATAAAGATGATATTTTTGTACCAAAAACAATAATTTTATACCATATGCAACCATGTTTTTCATGCACATAATTGACTTTATTGAATTGCATAATAATGCAGGCAAATGAAAAAGTATCCATTGTCCAAGAGTTACATACAGGGTTTGGACAGAATAATGTGAACACCTGGGAAAAGAAGATTTTATGTACCGAATAGGGTGTGGAAACATATTGACCATTCAAAACTGCCTGAATCCTCCTTGGAATGGATGCATAGAAATCCTGAATGGTAGCTAGTGGGATGCTGCACCATTCTTCATGCAGAAACTGCTCCAGGTCCTTGAGAGATGCGGAAGGAGGATAACGGGGTGATTTCCAACACAGACCACAGTGGCTCGATGATATTTTAAGTCTGGTGATTGGGGAGACCAAGGAAGGTGTGAAAGTGCATCCTCATATTCCTCAAACCATGATTGGACATTCTGAGGTCTGTGAATTGGGGCGTTACTATCTTGATAGATGGCATCCCCTGCAGGAAACAATGCTTTAGCCATTGGATGGACTCGGTCGGCCAAAATGGTTTCATACGCCTTGCCAGTCATCCGTCTTTTTAAGGTGATCAGCAGACCCGCTGAAAACCACGATATGACCGTCCAGAGCATGACAGAACCACCATCATGCTGCACTGTTGGGAGCAGACAGTCTGGGTCGTACGCTTCTGACGGTGTTCTCCACATGTAAGCACGTCCTACGGTGGGGAATAGTGGGATTGTGGATTCATCCAACCACATTACATGCTTCGATGCATCCTCAGGCCATGTTGTATACTCCTGACACCACTGCCGTGACTGTTGTGCATTCACCCAGGTCACCAGAGGTTTTTAAATAGCAGCTCTGCCATGAATATCTTGTTTATGCAGTTGCCTGCCCACTGTTTTCATTGATACTGGGATCTGGAGATGCTGATTGAGCTCTGCACTCATTTTTGGCCCTGTGGTCTTATGATTATGGATAACAATCCTCTTTAATGCTTTCCTGTCTCAATCAGTCAGAGTCGTTTTCTGGCCGCTCTTGTGTTTCGCAGATGAGGTTTTGCCATGAACAGGGTATGCTGTCATGACACTAGCACAGTAGCTCTCAATACACCCCACCACCCTGGCGACTTGTCACGGAGGCACCAACTAGCCAGCCATCAACAATTTGCCCTTTTTCAAAGTCCATTGGGTTGCTCATTTCGTCATCACCCGAAAAGAAATTTTGCAACAAGATACTTTAAATGCACTTAAACAGGACCTTGAGGTTCTAAACAAAGCTATCACAACCAGAAAGTGGGGGTACCTTTGTGTATTGCTACGTATGCAGCTGCATTAAAAGTTCCGTCTCTGAGCATGGTGTTTACGTTATTCCATCCAACCCCTGTAAACTGCACATTGTTAACCGCATATAGTTATTTGTTTTTCACAGATCATGTATGAATATTTACAGCATTCACATTCTGTTCCACAGACTTTTCTAAAACTTTAAATAAGTTGCTTGATTTCTTGAATGAGTTTTTTGATTTTGGAAAAAGTGCTCTGTTTTCTTATTCATTTTTCCTTCTTAGGTTTTCTGCTTTTGTGAAATCTGGTGGAGAAACATTTATTTTAGGTGAAACAACTATAAATGTCTCAGCTGAAGATTATGTTGAAATTCTAGTAAGATTCTCATTTCTTAGTTTCATTAAAAAAAATCTTTAGACTGATTAAGTCCATTTTGTCTTCTTTCTTTTTTTTTTTTTTTTAATATGATGTGTTATCACTAATAATTTGAGTTTTTGGAAGAGATGAAAAGGAATGGTAAATTGGGCCTGTGAACAGAATATGGGCTCATTGCATTGGATGCTTATAATAACTCTGTATAAGACCTCATTGCTTATTGAACAACTGTTTGGTCACTATGTGCAATCAAAGTATCTGAGTCAAAAAATAATTGGTAAATATATTGAAAACATATAGGTGAAAACATGTTCAAATTCAAGTTTAATGAAAGATATTGCTAACTTCTCATCAAAGGATCATTCCACGCCAAATCAACAAGGCTCACAACCTGACCCCTTTTAATTTTCTTGAAATTTGGTGTGATTGTTAGGCATGTAAGACTTACGCATAAATCCCAAATTTTAGCTCTGTCCATCCACTGGGTTTCAAATTACATGACCTTGAAAATTAGAAAGTCATGACCTCCAGACAATCTTCAAGTACTTGTATCTTGTTTCCCAATTGGGCTAGAAGGTTGAAATTTATGTCCTTTTATAGCATTATATAAGCTTATATATAAATCATGTGCTGAAAAATAAAAAAAAATTAGGTTGATCTTTTCATGATCACATAAACAACCTTTGACCTTGAATATTTTAAAAGACTAATTTTAAAATTTTGAGAAAAAAATGTATGGTATCCTTAAAGTTTTGTTCACTGATGTGCCAGCTTTCAAGTTGGGACGGTAATGCGATCGTTATTTATGAAATATTAGAAGGAAATACACACAAAAAATAGCCCCAAAGTGACATAATGAAAGGGAAAAATGTTTTAGGGTTAAATAGCCAATTTAAATTGGGAGGATTCATCAGTCAGAAGGTATCTTCAACATATGCTAAGTAGTAAACCTTTTATAACTATAATGTTTTTTAACTAAAAATGATATAAAAAAGAAATAACAATATAGCAGTGCTGTTAGTCTTAAAAGAAAGAAAGAAAGACAAGAAAATCTGCTGATTTTGTCACAGTTTCAAGAGATGTTTGGTTAATAGATACCCACTGTGCTTAAGTGTCACAGAATCAATGTCATTCTTTTTCATAAGATTAATAATGAAACTTTTCAGTAAATCTAATCATGGAGCAATATTGGCATTTACTGAAATAGCATGTAGGCGGTAAAGGATTGCATATAACTCTTGCAATGTGGTCTATATAGCTGTCAGTGGGGAGTTTATGTTCAGTAATTAATTTTGCCATCTGTCACCCTAAAAACATGATTTTAAAGTTTTGATGAATTGTGATGCACATGTACTTACATGTACCATTTGCTCCAACAATAACACAATTATTTGGATGCAGTTCTGCAAACTTTGAGAAGCCAATTTTTACCCTTAGGTATGCAATCTTAAACTGTTTGTAAATGTCTTTCATATTGTTTAACAAGAAGCCCCCCCCCTTTTTTTTGTAAATCTGTTTTTTTCAGCTAGTACTGTTACTGCAACAATATTTTCCCCCAGGCATTGGCCTGCCAACATAATCATGGCAATAAAAATCTTGCACCAGATCAGCTATCTCCTGTTTTAATATCTTCCCTGGCTTTTGTTTGGAGTTGATAAAATTCCAATTTCTTCTCAACTGTATTTCTTTACAAGTGGTTTTACCTTTCTTGCCATGTAATTTGAAATACTGAATTCTTCCTACAAGTTTTGAAAACTCCAACTTTTTGGTAGTACAGTAAGAATTTGTAGATATTAAGCTCTCCACTTTGTATTATTTAACATTTCTTTCAGTTGAGCAATAATTTCTGTTTTCAGGTCAGATGTAGGGAGTTCAGCATGAGAAAAAGGTTAACATAACTTTCTTCTGCAAAAGGCATGATTTTTTTTTAAAATTTGCATGAGAATATTTTTGTCCATGCAGTCTTTTCCTGTTTTACGGGAGTTTAACCAACTAACAGTAAAGATAATTCACAATTTTCATTGCACTTTAAGAAATTTCCTTACTTAGTTCACCTTCATTACTACTCTGGCACATGATAGGTTAAGTATTAGCTTCATTAGCATGTGAGTATGACTGGCTGTCATCAGTTCAACATTTGCAGGTGTATTTAGTCTTTGAAAGATTTTTTCTTAACTTCTCACAAAGTTGTTTTTTATGAATAGGAAGTTTAACCATCTACTCTGAGGAAAAAGACATATATTCTTTTTTCACATTATAGTGTCCCTTTTCTTGAAAAGAGTTACAACAAAGGTCTTAAATCTGTGACATTTTAACACTTAAAGAGGGGCAAAAAATTCAGCAACAATTTCCTCAGAAAAATACCAGCACTATTTTTTTTTTTAAGAAAAGGAAACTGCTTACTTACATGCAACATATCTTTGATGTAACACCTTTCAAGACAAGAAAAGAAAACAAAAAGAAACAAGTTAGTAAAATCATACAATGCATTGATTATCATACGCTTTCCAACATACCAAAAATCATAACTCAAGTTATTACTCAAGTTATGAGGATGATGGCTGTGGAATAAATTTTGCTTCTCTGCCATGACCTTTGACCCCATTTCGTTGATATTCAACAGAACCGGTTCACTATACCTTCGAAACCACATGATAAAGTTTTGTCGCAATCGAAGCATTTTTACATAAGTTATGATGCATAAGTGCAATGGAATAGATCCCACTCCTATGTCCTGACCTTTGACCCAATTTTCAATAAGTTTCGTCCCCAGATGGTCCCCTACCACATATTAATTTCATCGAAATCGAACCATTTTTACGCAAGTTATGATGCACAAGGGCAATGGAATGGATCCTGCTCCTGTGTCCTGACCTTTGACCCCATTGTGCCCATTTTCAATAGGGTTCGTTCTCAGGTGGTTACATACCAAATACTAAAATCCCATCAAAATCGAACCAGTTTTACGCAAAGGAATGGACACATAAGGACAAAGGAATGGATCCCGCTCTTATGCCCTGACCTTTCACCCCATTTCGTCCCCAGGTGGTCCCCTACCACATACTAAAATTTCATCGAAATCGAACCATTTTTACGCGAGTTATCATGTGGACGGATGGATGGACAAACGGACGGACAAAGCTGGAGCATATACGCTTCTTCAACCTACGTTTGGAAAGCATAAAAAGGAGCATATAACAGCTTAGAGCATAACATATTAAAGCCTTCCTGTAGTAAGTAACAGAATGAAACCAGAAGTGTGAGATGACTATCGTATTTGATTATGAAAGTAAACAAAGCAGTGATTATTTAATGAAAGTCAAAAGCAAACTGAAAACTAAACCTGCTGTTGCTCAAATCCCAAGGTGTCTCTGGTTTTGAAGGGATAGCAGGGTTTGTATGCCACCCTGAAAAAGGGGGAAAACTTGGTGCCAAAAATAAGTCGGCAAAACCTCGGGGGGGTTTGCCGCCCCGGTGGCGCTGTGGTCTAAGCGATGGCTTCTGATCATTCGTCCGAAAGGGGTCCAGGTTCAAATCCCGGTGAGGCATGGATGTTGTGTTTGTCTTACGGCACTAGCTCTCTCCCTTCCCTGGAACCACCAGTGACCCTAAATTAGGGACGGGCGACTGCTTACAGCCCATTGAGTTGCTCACGGTGGTCGTTAAACCTTCAATCTAAAAAAAAAAAAAAAAAAAATTCACTAAAAACCTGGAAAAACCAGGGAACTTGTAATCTTGTGCTATTAAGGGGAAAAAAAAATGATTTGCCACAAAAACTCATTGTCGTATTTTAATTTCTAGTCTTAGCATAGCTCTTTCATTTTTACTCTCAACAGTTTACCCCCCCCCCTCTTACACACACAACATTTGCAATAGAAAGATGCATTTATTGTATCACATGGTGGATAAACTTTATATTTTGTAAATATATCAGGTTAAACTTGCTATAATTAATTGTGAAACACTTGCGAAATGTCATTTCGTCACTTTGGGAGAATGTTTAGTTGGTATTCACTTCAGTTAAATGTTTAATAAATATTGATCCAATTGCAGTCCCAACTTGAAAGTCGGCATACTAGTAAACAAAACTGACAATGTCATTTGTTTTCAAAATTTTAAAATTACAATGTTTTAAAACATTCAAGGTCAATGGTTATTTCTGTGACCTTGAAAAGGTCAACATAATTTTATCTCATTTTTTCTGCACATGATTTAAAAGCTCATATAAAATGTTATAAAAAGACACAAATTTCAACCTTCTAGCGTAATTAGGTAACAAGATACAAGTACTCGAAGATTGTTCCGAGGCACGATTTCCTAATATTTAAGGTCATGTATTTTGAAACCTTGTGGGCAGACAGAGCTAAAGTTTGGGATTTACGCATGAATCTACCTAACAATCACACCAAATTTCAAGGAAATCAAAACGGATCAGCATGAAAGTGGCCATTTCGTTGGTTGATTTGACATGGAATGACTCCAAATTAATTTTCCCTTGTATGGTGGATATCCAAGACAGACTGAGTATCCTCTTAGAATAAAATCCAGTAACTTAACTGCATTTCATAAATTTATTCTTGAAAATTAAAAATAGTGGGCAATGAAATATCACCTGCCATAGTTGGATAGTTTCCATCGTGAAGCATTAGACTTATTACAGTACTGTTGCAAGCAATAATAATGCATGGCTTATCTTCCCAGTGATGATCTCTCGTTATTCATTAGCAAGAACATAAGCAATTAGCAAGTCTTTTGAAAAAACAGTAAATAAAATATTTGCTTATGCTATTGCTATGTTCATCTGTGGACACCATATCTCTATACATGTTAATCCAATGTGAAAGATCCTTTTTCCATTGGGAAGCCTGAACTATGAGCTTGATGATCATTCCCTTTTCATCTTTTTATAATGAAAATCTTTGCCACTAGGGTGTGTAAATGTGTAATAATGCCCAGTTCGGAAGCTAGGTGCTGTAAGTGTGCATTTTTGTTTGCAACTGAATCTCATCTTCTAAACATTTGACTGAAAAATTCTTTTTATAGCATATGCCATTCATAATAGTAAGGATAGCAAACATTACATACTTCAAATTGTGTAAAGTTTTCCAGCTAGGGGACATGTATGCATGAACTGTTTTCTTGCTATCTCTGCTTCTAAAAGTTGTATGTAAGACATTCTTTTTCCATTGCATAGTTTCCACTATGAAGAATATTGTACATATATTTTCTTCTTTATCATATGCACAGTTCTTCCACAAGGGGGCATCAGTGTAGATTTCTATTTGTAAAAGCAATTTCTAATTCTAAAAATTCTATGGAAAAATATCCCGGTTTTTTTTTGGTAGGATACCCTTCATTATGAAGAAATTCAAGGACTTCCCTTACTTTGAAGTCTAAGTGTCATCCTTTCCTTATTCCATGTGTGCACTTGGTCCTGCTGATGCTATATGTTTATTTTGGAAGAATTTTTATGTAACTACCTTTTTTTAAAGAAATAAATATTCATGTTTAAAAAATGTGTGTTTGATATATCTTGAAACACAGATTACTCAAAATTTAAACTGTTGTGATTTATTTTGTGTTCATAAGTTAACTTTAGTAAGATACATGATCATCTTTTGCTAAGTGATCTAGCTTAAAAGTTCTCATTAAGTTTTTTTCTGTTTGAAGGTACCAAAAGTAAGTAGTTTAGTAATTTAGTAAGGATATGCATCCTAAGCAGTGATTTATCTTCAACAGAGTTGTACAAAAAGAAGTGGAAATCATTTTATGCTAAATAATTGAGTTACGACTATATTAGACTAGCTAGCAGGAGTTATTAAAACTTATGATGTACTTAGAGTTCCTGGCTTAGATATCTACGGGGGTCCTAACAACAGTTCTGCACACTGCCCATTTTTGAGAAAAGTGTGAAGTATCAGAGAAAACTTACCTTATTGTCGTTCAATGTACTCTCCTCTGCTTCTAATGACAGCTTACCAACAGTAAGGTAGGTTCTGGATGCCCCGTAGTATGCCATCTTTGTTCAGCTGTCGTATTACTCAGGTCACGTCCAATAACAGTTCATCCAACAATTTGTTGTAGATGCCACTGGGTCGATTTTTTAACTTTGGGGAAAAATCAAAGTCGGGTGGACTGAGATCAGGGCTGTATGGTGGGTGGGATAAAGTTTCCCAGGCCGTCCCTGTGGCGCAGTGGTCTAAGCGATGGCCTCTGATCATTCGTCCGAAAGGGGTCTAGGTTCGAATCTCGGTGAGTCATGGATGTTGTGTTTGTCTTACGGCCCTAGCTCTCTCTCTCTTTCCTGGAACCAGTGGCCCTACATTAGGGATGGGCGACTGCTTATAGTCCATGGAGTTGCTCATGGTGGTCGCTATTAATTCCAATCAAAAAAAAAAAAAGTTTTACAGCCATATTTTGACAAAAGTCCCTGTACCAACACTGCACCATGACATGATGCGTTGTCATGCAGCAAGATTACTCCTGCTTCCAACAAGTTGGGGCGATTTTGACAAATTTTCGGTCTCAATTTTGTCCTCGGAAAGAAATTGTGCTTCGATCAAGAGTTCCTTCCCCACAAACTTCTTGCAAGAAAGTGTGGATTTGTATCAGAGTTTCCCCCCTCCCCCCACCCCCACCCCGCAGAGTTTCTATTTTCACATACGAGCGCTGGTCTAACACTGTGACTCAACCTGAGGAGTTGCACGCTTCCATTTCCAAACCCTCCCATGTCCACACAGCAAATGATAGCACGTCGTTCTGACACCACTGCGCTGCTGAGTCTGACCTTGATATGACACAATAATTTCCTGATTGCATCATCCGCTTCTGTTTTAGATTAATGTGTGCAGAACTTTTGTTATCACCCTTGTATCAGTTTCTTTACACGAATACTTCCAGCAGAAACAGGGCTACATTCTGAAACTTCTCGAGCATCTTTCAAAATGTGGTTGAGCGCAGACTCTCAACCTAATTTTATTGTTCCTTCATGGTGCATACTCAGCAGTTGTAGGCATTTACATGGGTTAAATTTTTAATTATGGTAGTAGTGCATTTATTGAAAACTGATTGTTATTGCCATAAATGGCCAGCTACCACACTTGTGGAAGCCATTGAATGCTGACAGTGGAACAATTCTTGATGATGTCTGGTAACACCATATAACCAGCACTTAGATATGGAACTTCATTGTGGTGCATGCAGTGTATGTGATAAAGTGACAGTTTATAGTTGTCTGTATCAAGTTTGATGTGCATCAAGGGAGTTGGTTGAGAAATAGTATTGGGTTGATGCATAAGTTCTTGTCGTTTTATTTCACAAGTGTTTCCCAGGTCAGTAGAGACGGTGCAGATGGCCAGTTGCATATCAAAATGCAGCCAGTAATATCGTATATCTAAATCATATTGTGTTGTGTGATTGTGGGTGATGGTTTTTTGGTTTTCAGGTCTGGAAGTATGGACTGTCAAGTAGAAAGTAATGAACATTTCCGACATCTGCTCCTCTACGAGTTTAACAAAGGATCCACAGCCGCCAACGCCTCTCGACAAATTTGTGCTGTGTACGGGGAGGATGCTATTGCTCCGAGGACAGCCCGCAAATGGTTTGAGCGGTTCCGAGGTGGCAATTTTGAGCTCAACGACTCTCCACGCTCAGGCCGTCCATCTCACTTTGATGAGGATTGTTTGAATCATCTCATCCACTTGCATCCTCATCAAACCACACACGAATTGGCTACTGAGATGGACTGTGATCAGGCCACAGTGGTGCAACATCTGGAACGTATGGGAAATGTCCAGAAATTGGGGTCTTGGGTGCCTCACACTTTCACCTAGGACAAGAATCAGTGTGTCGCCATATGTGGTTCCTTGCTCACCCGTTATCGCGAATGTTCTCAGCAACACAAATCCTTTCAGTCACGTATTGTTACTGGAGGTGAAAAGTGGTGCCTGTACGTGAATTTCAGGCATCGGAAGGAATGGTTAAGCCCAAACAAGACGCCCACACCACTTCCAAAACATGATCTTCATCCTGCAAAGATCATGTTGTGTGTCCGGTGGGACATGGAAGGCATTATTCACTGGGAAATGCTGCCAATGAATCAGACCATCAATGCTGCACTCTATTGTAAGCTACTCCATTGTGTGGAGGCAGCAATTCAGCAGAAACAGCCACATCGGCGCCATGGTGTCCTCCAACATGATAACGCATGCCCTCACAGTACATACATGACCAAAATGGCCTTTTAGGTCATAAAAAGGGAGATTATTCCACATCCGGCTTATTCCTCAGATGCCCCCCCCCACCCTCTTTCAGACTATCACCTCTTCCGATCTCTGTCGAATGCACTCCGTGGCAGAACGTTCAACAATGATGTTAATCTCCAGAATTTCCTTGATGATTTCTTCGCAGCAAAACCTGCACGTTTTTTTTTTAAGAATGGCATGGCAGACCTATCCAGACGTTAGGGCACCATCGTAAACAATGGGGGAGGGGATACATAGTTGATTGATTCTGTTTTCCCTTCTGATGTAATACATTCCTCTAGTGTGATGAAAAACGGCATGAACTTATGCATCAACCCAATAGTTTTGCTATTACTTAATGGTGATGCAGTAACTTTCAGTGAGCAGGAACTTCAATCATAAATAAATCTCAAAATTGCTTGAGAATGTAGTATATCAATGGGAAACAAATCTCCCTGAAGAAATAATATTTCACATCTACATGGAAAGCAATACAAGTGTCACTGTTGGCACAAATGCGCTGTACTTTCACTGTTTCCCATGTAGCCACCTCTTCAGAAAACTTGAAAATTACATCACTCTGGTGTGGGAATCAAACCCACATCTCCCGTTTTTTGTTCGATCATGCTATCCGTTACACAGCCCTGGACAATGAAGTTCCAAGCAACTGAAGCTAAGCAGATGTAGTTTACAAATCTGCTCGAATGGAAATCAGGAAATGCGGGTACAAATCTTGCTCCAGGATGATGTAATTTTCAAGTGTTTTGAAGATGTGGCTACATGTGGAAAACAGTGAAAGTGCAGCACATTTATGCCAACAATGACATTTGAGAATGTAGGATTGGGGCACAACCAAGTTAGCCCCTTTCAGTGGCTGAGCTCACAGCAGCTTTGAAAGATGATTTATACAAAATACTGACTTATTTCTGCCTGTAGTTAATGGAAGGTGTTCCCTAATGCCTTTCACCATGTTGCCAAAGATAGACTAACATGGTATTGGGTGTGTGCATAAGTTCTACCCATTTTTGTAGGCTACAAAGAAAGGAGGAGAACACAACAAATAATGTACCTAGGATTTCACATAATTGCCATCATTCTGTATGGCTGCATGCCATCTGTCTATGAGTATGTGAATCCCATGCCAGAAAAACTCCTGTGTTTTAGAGTAAAAAGTCATGTAATGCCGTTTTCACATCGTCCACATCATCAAAGGTTTGGAGAGTGAAGGCGTTCTATAACGATCGATAAAGGTGGTAGTCCATAAGTGCCAGGTCAGGGGAATACTCCGAATGAAGTAACACTTCACAACCAAAGTCCAGTAATTTTTGCCGAGTGATTAAAGCAGCAGGAGGTCTGGCGTTATCATGATGAAGGATCACGCCTTTGCAATTGACGAATACTGGCTGCTTCGATGTCAGTTGCTCCCGCAATCTGTCCAACTGTTGGCAGTAGAGGTCATCATTTATTGTTCGGTTAGGTGTGAACACCTCCCAGTGGATTATTCCTTGGGCATCCCACCATATACTCAACAAAACCTTTTTGGAATACAATCCTCCTTTTGAGGTCGATGGAGCAGGCTCTGCACCTTGGCACACAGTCCGTCGACGCTTTACATTACGGTACAGTACCGATTTCTCATCATCCGTTGCAATTCGTCCCTAAAAAGGTTCATTTCTGTGACGAGAAGGCAAAGAAACACAGGTAGGGATTCTCTCCTCTCATTGCTTTGCAGAAAGCTGGTGCGGAACCCAGTTATTGAACTTGGTAATGAACCCAAGCACATGCATCTGTCTTTTGACTGTTGTTCTGTGTGCCAACAACGTTTCCGCTAATTCCTGAATCGTTAGATGTGGGTCATTTGCTATGGCTTGGTCCACATCCTGGTCAGAAACCACGGATGGACGTCCAGGGCGTGGTTGATCTTTACAGCTTCTGTCTCCATCCCGGAATTTCCTAAACCAACGGCGACATGTGCTATCATCAACTGCATCCTCCCCATACACTGACAGATGCTGTGGTAAGCCGCGACTGCAGTACTGCCTTTATTGAACTCGTACAGTAAACATTGTCTATTGTGCTCCTCATCTCATGCCATGTTACATCGTCCGTGATTTCCATTACGAATGATCTACTCGGACAACATAGTGCCTCTATATGTTGTACTTCTCCACACTTTATAGCCGAAAATTCAGCAGCGCAGCATTATTTGTGTTGTAGCTACTCCGATCGCAATTTGTATCTATTACAAAAACAGGTAGAATTTTTGCACACACCCAATATTACCATATTTTCCTGGCATCGTGGATACTATTTTTTCCCTGAAATAATTCTCAAAAATTTACCGAGCATTCTGGAGGCTGAAGGTTATATTTTTCATAGGCTTATGATAGCCCCAGAGGAAGATTATCTATGTTAAAATGTTTACTGGTAAACCTTATTAATAACAAGACTGCCTTCATTATGAAACGCAAGGGAAGACTGTTTTTTTTTTTTTTTTTTTCAATGTGTCGCTTTTGCTGAGTGCATATATGATAAACCACTTTTTAGGGTGGTTTATCATAAGAGTGGAATCAATGGATGGGGGGGCTACAGACCACGACCTAACCCTAACAGATCATTTGAAAATGCCAACAATTGCTCAGGTGTGCGAGTCAGTCCTAAAATCGTATAATGCTGTGAAGACTGAAATAGTAGTAAAATCTTTTTTAAAATGTGGCATCAATAATGCATTAGATGGCACAGAAGATAACATTTTGTTTGAAGATGGTGACACTTCACATGGTATTGACAACCCTGATTATGACAATGATGCCAGTGAATATGGATAACAGCAGTGATTTTTTTGGATTTGAGAATATGGATGACTGAAATGTTTTTCCTTATATGTAGAGGTAAAATTTGTATTGCTTTTAATCTTTATGAAAATGCTGAGACCTTATTTTTATTCCTTTTTCTCAAAAATTTGCATTTTAAATTTAGGGTGCATCATTGACACTGGAAAATACGGTAATTTGTTTCAGTAAAGACATGTTCTTCTTCTAACTGCAGAAGTCTCATGATGTTTGGCAGGATAATGTATACAGTGTACATTTACTTTAGATTTTAAATATATAAAAGTCATTTACTTTAAAGTGTTGCATACACCTGGAGCACCAATGAAATTAATGTGTGTCTGTGTGCACAGTGACTGTAAATTAGTAGTGTGTGTGTAAAACATGTATGCATCATTACATATGCACACATACATTACATTGACAAAAGTCACTGGACACCCTTTCAAAAGCAAATGAATGGATCCACTGCGTTGTTAAGATGTGTGGTACAGCTGCAAATGGTATAAAAACAAGCCTGCAGCTGACCACGATCATATCGCATTGTGAGGTTGAGTTAAAATGACGTGGTGGGAGAGTACTGACTTTGAGAAAGGAAAGATTGTTGGGTGTTATATTAGTGGATTGTCCATAAGAGAAACTGAGAGGTGTTTAAACATACCCAAGTCAACTGTTTTGGATGTACTGATAAGTGGAAAAGACATGGCATGCCTGAAGCAGCAAATCGTACCGGCAGACCAAAGAAAATCAGTGATAGAGGACGTGGAGGACTCAGGGAGTCGTTACAGCTAATCGACGGAGTACTGCACTAGACCTCAGTGTACAGGTGAGTAAAAATGCTGGAACCTCGGTATGTGCACATACCATTTGCAGAGAACTTCATTCCATAGGTTACTGTGGTCGTGCGGCTGCTCATAAGCCTTTTATCTCCACTTGGAATGCTACTCGTCGTTCAGCATGGTGTAAAGAACATTTATTTTGGACCGTAGATCAATGGAAACGGGTCCTATGGACTGATGAATCCAGGTACATGATCCATCAGTTTGATGGCCGTGTGTGGGTATGGCGGCAGCCGGGGGAATGCTATTTACCACAGTGTACTGTTCCTACGGTCAAGTTTTGAGCTGGCAGTGTACTCGTGTAGGGGTGTTTTTCATGGTATGGTCCTGGCCCATTGGTTATCATGGACAAACCTGATCGTTCTTTGTCTGGCGCTCTTTGGCCAAACCTGGCCCTTGCGCCACTAAAATCCACTAACCAACCAACCAACCAACCATGGACAAACCTGTTAACGAGCATGTCTACCTTGATATTCTGGGCAATCAGGCCCTACCAACTCTGTGGCAATACTATGGAATCGAGCCTTCTTGGTACTGAGCCATAAAGCAAGGACTGTTACAGCATGGTTTGACGATAATTCCGTATCGTGTGTGGACTGGCCAGCACAGAGCCCTGATCTTAATCCCATAGAGCGCCTTTGGGATGAATTAGAGCTCCGCATAAGAAGTTTGGAACCAAGGCCTACTACTAAGGAACAGTTACTGGTAGTATTATGTACTGAATGGAAGCGCATACCTATTGCTGTGTTCCAAAATTTTGTTGAAAGCATGTCTCGAAGGGTCAGTGCATACATTAAGGCCAAAGGTGGACCGACACCATACTAATGTATGTCAATAAGTGCTATGTGGTGTTTCTCTTCTAGGTGTCTGGTGACTTTTGTCAATATAGTGTATTTCTGACTAAAGCTGTATGCAATACCACAAAATTTAAATTTATATCTTCTGCAAGCACCATATACCAGGTATTAGATAGAGATTGGTTGGAAATCATGTCACCTTTACTGAAAAATCACTGTCAGCATAATGACCAGTGACTAAAAGTAGTAGTTCCAAAATCACTGTTTAGGTATCACAGTTAGCCATGTCATGATCAGGCCATTGCTTGAAGATAAACAGATTCAAAATCACTGTTACTATGTCACAGTTTCAGCTTTGATGACTTCACTACACTCTAATATAAGCCTCCCTTCTGCAGGGAAATTTTACCTTTAGGGCTATTGATTGCTCAAGATGAGCTCAGTGAGATCATTATCTTCCTAATCCTGTCAAGATAAGTGGTGGTATTGTGGGGGAAGTAGAAGTACTAATCTATTTTTTGCCAAATAGGGAAACAATGCCTTTTTATTTTAATTTATTTTTTCTTCCATTTAGTGCTCTGCTGCTGCCACAGTGATTCTCTGCTCTATTTTTGCTTCGTATCACATCCATCACAAATGGTGATTTTGTCACTGTTACAAGACAGTGACTCGCCGTTCTGACTTCTTTACAGCTCCATAACCCTTGTCATGAATTGTGATTTTGGCCAGAGTTTCAAGGCTTCAGTGTTCCAAAAAGTATATGATGTAATTCAAATTGAAAATATGTATAACATTGGAAACTAACATATTATGTCAGTTTTTTTATTTTTACTTTTGTTTCTTTGAGCTGCCAATATTTTGTTTTTAAGAATGGATCCTAGAATTTTCTTTTTACTTATGTGGAAAGTGACATTTTTCTTTTGTATTTACAGGAGGATGGAGATTTCATCAGTTGGTCTCCTGTTACCTCGCCATATACGTGCACAGTGTCCAAGCCCAAAAAGGAAAGCAAGTTACGAGGATTAAAAAGTTATATTGCATATCAGCTTACCCCTTCAGTTAGTATGAAACTTTTGTTTTTATTTTGGGGCTTTTTCTCTGATGATTTTATGTTATAATAAGTCAAAGTTGTCATTATATAGTGTTTATGAACCTTATTCATTGAATTATGTGGCTCAAGGCCACCTTTGTGGGCATACAGCACCATGTCACAGACATTATTACAGAGGTCTACTCAGACTGTGGGAATGCCAAATCCTAATCAAGTAAAAAACCAGCTCACTTTGGTGTGATTCTTTTTAGCATTTAATAACATGGTTCAAACATGAACAGAGTGAAAAACAGTGATCCAGAATTAATTACTACCTAAGTTTGAACGAATTTATGTGATCAATTCATATTAACAGTTCATATTCCGACTTAGAAATCGATCGGAAAATGCTACTATTCATTTTTACGTGCATTATTTCAAAAACTTGGAAATATTCTAGTTTAATTAAGAAAAGTATCTAATACAGCGTATCTGACGAATGGCAACGTGGGTTTTCAGACTCCATTGACGAGAAATAAACCACGAACATCGGTGGGAAAGTCGTCATGCTCCTGATGATGCCCAAAGACTGGGTGAAAAATTTAGAGCATTAATAACGGTAAAGAATTGAAGTTATTGAATCCTAAAGTGAAAATCTACTGAATCTACCCAAAGTAAGCAGAGTGTTGGATGTGAAAGGTGGATGCACATACAATAGGACAATAGCATCAACGAAGACCTGAAACGTGCGTGAAAAGTGAATAATCGCTAGAAATGGAATGCCTAAGTAAGCATTATCCAACTAGAATATTTCCGAATTTATGTGATTTAAATTATTTCAGTACAATATTTTTCATGAAAGTGTCATCTCAGATGTAAATTTCACTAAAAATGGAGCATTTTATGGACTTATCTGCTAACAGGTGGGTTACCATAAAAGTCTTATACAAAATAAGCTTCTCTTTTGATCAGAAAAACTGAATTTTAGAGCCCTCTCCCCACTGTACAAAAATCGAATGGAATCTTCTAGGAAATTCTAAAGCAATGAAGGTGTATCCACAGACTAGCAAAATTGTGTGTGTGTGTTATCATAACCATCTATGCTTTGCATTAGTACTACCTGGATTGGAGGGAAAATAATATCTGCTCTGGAAAACCCCGAATTTTGTTGTGGGAAACAAGGGAAATTTTTACTATCCTTCCTATGCAATAATGGTAATTTATTAAAAATAAGTATAATATTATAATATGATAAATATTAAATATTACATGTAATATTTATAATATTTATATTGTTATATTGGGTCATGGGTGGCCTAGTGGTCAGTGTTTGGGACTGCCATGGAGGAACCTCAGGTTCGATCCGGGGTAGGTACGAACGCTCGAACCACTAAACATCTGCAGTGTGCCGGATGGGCATGTTAAGCCATTGGGCCTCGGGTGCTGGTTCCCCGGTAATAAATAAGGGAGGGCGTCTTTCTACCTCTCTTCTGTGTCACTTTCCTATTGGGCCCAAATCTCCTAGCTTCCTATTTCTAAGGGCTGTTTAAGACCTGGGGTCAGACACTCCCTTCCTGTGATACGATGGGATTTGGTGTTAACAAATAATACTATTTTTCCATTATGATAATGAACTTACTTCAAAAAAAAATGCAAATATTACAACAATTTTAAAAAGAAGAAAAAGGCCGGTGATCTATCTAGTGACCCTAATTAAGAATTTTTTTATTAACGAGTAACACCCAAGGTACGATCCTAAAGACTCCCAGTAAATGGAAGGTGATTCCACCACCACCGACAAGAGAAATTCGCATGTGACACAAAATAATTTGATTAAACATATGTTCCAGGTTAACTAAAAATTTATTTTGTGCTCCCAGGCACATGTTGGAAAACAACTCAATACAAGGAAACTTTTGGTGGCTAGGCCGAATAAAAAAAATATTAAGCAATGAATTTTAGAGTCCAGAGTATGTTAACAGTCCTAAATAATCCTCTCAGAAACCCTGGTCTGCAAACCAAGTAGTTCTCACCTGTGTGGTTTAGAGGATGAGGGAGGTAAGTGGCACAGTTAAGTTACCAGCCTGCCGTACAAAATCATCAAAGGATGTGACCATTCACTCAAGGAGTGTTAAGAGCTTAACGCTCGATGTGCATATTTGTTACATGTTTAACCTTGAGCTAGATGCTCTTTACAATTTAAGTTAGATGGTGAAGAGTGACATTTTAATTTTTTTCTTTTTCACAATACACTGATTTTGGTCAGTTACCTGGAAAAATCTTTTTCTTACTTTACAGTAACAGAAAACAAAACAAAACAAAAATGTAAAGTCACTGCCAGGACTCCCCACATTAATTATGACAAAAAAATCTATGCATACGTTAAGTTGCTACCCCTACTGGTGAAACACCAACAAAAAAAGAAAGAATAGAATAGGCTATTGGAAGAGGTATGCTCCCCTACCTGAGCCAAAAATCAAATTCCCCACATTTTCCCTAAGGAAGGCATGCCGTTTCAATATCCTACTCTGATGTCACTTTCCTCTCATTTGAGCTAAAGGAAAACCCTATTCTAACAGAAAACCAAAATTAATATTATTATATTTGCACTTTTAAGGTATTAACCTCTTGCAAAGTGCACATAGTTTACGTGCAATTCATAAATGAAAAAACCATTAAAAAGAACCACTCACTCACCATAAAGATCATGGTAACCTCCAATGACAACACACTTCCAACACGTCATTCCTCGTGATGTAACTGGGCTTCCAAGGTTTTACAGACTTCTTGCTTACGCTTCTTATTTTTGGGTGTGAAACATCGTATATATATATTTTTTTTTTCTTTTCCTTAGCCTTATAAGATGTTACTATAATGCTTGTCAATGAAACAGAAGGAGGAGTTTGATAATTAGAGTTATAATGCTTGTCAATGAAACAGAAGGAGGAGTTTGATAATTAGAGTTATAATGCTTGTCAATGAAACAGAAGGAGGAGTTTGATAATTAGAGTTGACCAAGGTTTAATCACCTGTGAATGTAAGGTTATGTACATAGTTTTTACTTGAATTGTATGAATGAGTTGTATGAGTGATTTTTTATCGAATTGACAAGCATTATAGTAACATCTTATAAGGCTAAGGAAAAGAAAAAAAAAAAATACGATGTTTCACACCCGAAAATAAGAAACGTAAGCAAGAAGTCTGTAAAACCTTGGAAGCCCAGTTACATCACGATGAATGACGTGTTGGAAGTGTGTTGTCATTGGAGGTTACCATGATCTTTATGGTGAGTGAGTGGTTCTTTTTAATGGTTTTTTCAAAATTAATATACTTCAATCCATTTCTGTGTTTTCTTAAGGCTATATCACTGGCATTAACTAGACATTTTTTCAAAAATACACAATGACATTACACTACATTTGTTGGTTCTGGCCAGACCATTAACTCCACACATACATTTGCATTTATTTATTTTCCTCCCATTTTAATTTCACCTTCTCCCCATTTTTTTCTCACCCCTAAATTTTAACCTTTTACATCATTCCATTTCTGATCAAGACACATTTTTTTTTTTTTTTTTTCAATTTAGGTGGTCCTCGTTTTTCTTTTTTCTTCGTTTCTCCTCCTCCTTAAATTTTCTTTTTGAGGCCGAATTCGTGTTTGCGCTGTCGCTACGAGAGCCGGCACGCCGGGGAAACGGGGCATGATGTGCTTACGATGATGCCATGGTAGGTATTTTCGCTCTTCTCCTTCCTTTTTTTTTTTTTTTTTTTTTTTTTTAACTTGTTTTTAACTTACTCCCGATGCCAGCCTTTGAGGAGACTCCCTCCCTCTCTCTCTCACGGCGACAGATGGCAGCGATGTTACGGAGTGTGTTACAAGGTGTAATGCCCGCTAGTGGCTCGTACACTGCGTCGAAACGATGTCAGGCACTTTTGGATGTGGCGTCGGAACGCCGACAAGCATTTTTTTTGCGCCATTTCGGCTTTACACTCTTAGGGCTCAGCAGAGGAAGTTAGAGCCATGGGAAAATAGAAAAACATAAAGATCCTACCGTTTTGGGGCCATCGCTGCAACGGGTTCCCGGTGCTGAAATGCTACGTGGGACTCTCCCTTACGAAGTCTGGGATCAAAGTGTCTGACCAACACGCAAAATTCTCTGCTCCTCGCCAAACCCTTTGTGCACGCGCATGAAATGGCGGAAGGCAATTGGCCCGAAGTTAAGTCAGAAGGCGGAGAGAGAGAGACTCAATTCCCAGAAATCGCTTGCTCGCATCTTCTCGGAGTCAGGCTTGAACTTTGACCTGACCTCCCAAAAGAAAAGATGGCCGACGAAGGAATTTCTCTCGGCACACAGGGATTAGCAGTTGGTAACAGATTTTAAGCATTCTCCTGGCGTTTTACGTATAAATACTTGGCAAAAACCATTGCAGAGCTGGTGAGAAAGACGCGAAACGTCCGACATCATGACGGCCCCGGATTGCGATTTATGATCGTGTTGGAGGAAGCCAAGCTCACGGTGAACCTCCCTTTAAGTTCGTTTTGAACAAAGAAACTCCTAAAAACCCGGGCAAAAATGGTGACCACCTTTACAAAAATTCATTAAACAAATTAACATTAACGAACATCGTTACAATTAACGTCGTAACGCATAAAAATCGAATTCTCTCTAGCTACAGGTGCGACGATCGGAATTACGAAAAAATCGCGTAAAGCAACGATTTGTTATTTTGCCCTGATGCATTAAGTCATAATTTTATTCTTTTACTAAATGACTATTAAATATCCTTGACGATAGCACACGCGCAATTAACTTACGAAAGTCACTTCATTACGGAACGATCGCCGACCCGCGTTTTCTAACAGTCACTGCATTATACAGGGTATTCGGAAAGTAACTGTGCACCTAGGCTACCATTTTGTTTTCGCAGTTATCAAGTGCAGTATGTGCCACCGGATTGTAATAAAATGGATTCTTCCAGTCGCAGCCGATCGCGGGAACCCATGAGGCTCACTGCGCATGTGGAGCAAGCTGCTTGAAGCGTCGGTTGCCGCATTGCGGCAGTTGAGTTCCAGAGGTTAACAGAGACGAGTCGTTGTTACTGTAAGTATCGAAGCTATCGTGTGTGCTGTTGTTGTTCAGTTTTTCGCACTATGGTTCTTTCAATTGCTGAACGTGTGTTTCTGGTTGAATACGTCTTTTGAGAAGGCAATGAATACACCGATGGGAAGTTGATGGACATCTCTGACTCCCTGCTGCGGAGTCCATCAAAATCATTGCGCAAGTTGGCGCAAGAGGAAAATATCGGGCTTGCGACAGCGCATAAAGCAGTGAGAGAATCATTGCACCTCTACCCATACAAAGTAACAGCGGTACAACAATTGCAACCAGCGGATCACGTAAAACGACTCCGGTACTATGAATAATTTAACAATTTTATTCAAACGAAAACTGTTGCTGTTCTTGATGTCACCTTCTTTACAGATGAGGCGTGGTTCCACCTCTCTGAGTATGTTAACGCACAAAACACACGATTGTGGTCCACAGAGACTCCTCATGCTGTGTCGGAACGACCCTTGCATGACCAGAAAATCGGAGTGTGGGTTGCGCTATCCCGACGGCGCATTGTCAGGGCCGTTATTATTTCAAGACACAGTGAATAGTGCACGTTACTGTTCCATACTCCACGACTTCATCGGCCACCTTGAAGAAGACGAAATCACCTATAGCTGGTTTCAACAAGATGGCACTACTGCGCACACAGCTCACACCTCTATGAAACTTCTGAATGAGGTTTTCGGCGAACATGTCATCTCAAAAAACCTATGGCACCCTCGCTACGCGGACCTTACTCCACCAGACTTTTTTCTGTGGTGCGCAGCAAAATCTGCTGTGTATCGTGATTGCCCACGCACGCTTGATCAATTACAAACTGCAATAACTACGTTCATCAGAAACATCTTACAAGCAGAGCTGCAGCAAGTGTTTGCAAATAAACTGAAATGGGTTCAGCGCTGTATCGACACTCGTGGAGATCACTTCGAACATTTTTTCTAAGTGTATAGCTTAGGTGCACAGTGACTTTCCGAACACCCTGTACTATCACTAGTTAATACCCAGTGAGATTCCCACTAAAACCAACTAAATATTAATACTAGGCAAGAATTTAATTGCAAAAAGTTACTAAATTACGATCGATACACAACTACGATTTTAATACACGCTACTGACATATGGCATAAACCCGCGTTTTATCTCATTAGGTACAAATACAATACGATAAAATACTTCATACACTATATGTTTACAAATTACTTTTCATTTATTAAAGCTTACAGAATAATATAATAAAATAAACAGCGATGATGACGGCAAATGCGGAACTACAACCTTACGTTGTTGTTTTTTTTTATCGCTACGTTTTCCCGACAATCAATAACGCCGAACGCCGCGGCGTCGTCGATAATTTTAAACTGATACATCTAACACTATACATATATAAACTGCAAGATACACTTAAGAAACTAAGGCAAATTAATTACACTACATCATATACTGCATTAAAATAAACTTCACTAATATCTCTTCCCTGAAAGTAAACAGAGCACTAAAAAATGCAATGGAAGGAAGAAAAAAAAACATTGCATGAAAGAAAAAAAAAAACAGCAATATAGCATGATGTCAAACTCCCTTAAATCTACTTCCCAGCTAGTTACACCTCTCTTAACTAGCAACAGACATCACAAGGCTAACTTACCTAGACCTGAAAAACTATTAGAAAGTACCAATCACTCACCCTAAAGATCATGGTAATCTCCATCGACAACACACTTCCAACACGTCAATCATCGTAATGTTTCTGGGCTTCCAAGGTTTACAGACATCTTGCTTACAATTCTTACTTCCAGGTGTGAAACATCGTATTTTTTTTTAATTTTTTTTTTTAGCCTTATGAGATGTAACTATAAAGCTCGTCAATTCCATAAAAAACCACACATACTACTCATTCATACAATTCAATTAAAAACTATGTACATATTTACATAACCTTACATTCCTAGGTGGTTAAACCTTTGCCAACTGCAAGTACCAAACTGCTCCTTCTGTTTCAAAACCCCTGCCACTCCCACTGCAAGTGTCACACTCATTCAGCCCTTCACACACAATCCTCTAGTACTTTCAACAGACCACTGTCGTCATCAGGAGGCAGGTGTGTCTCACCCGCCCACCACAGCTCAAGTGAGCAGAGCCATCGAGGCACGGGCCCCAGTCGCTATCTCTGAATCATTGTGTCACTGGCGCCATCTATTGTCCCTGCTGCTCTTTTTTCCCTTTTTCTTTCTAAGCTGCTGTTCTATTTTTATTAGGGGGCTTTCCATTGTTCGTTTAAGTTACTAGGCTCATTAATGTTGCATAATCTTGATCTGTTTTTTTCAATTAACACTGATTCTGCAATTCTTAACTGCCTTTCGTTTTTACAGCTCTTAATAATTTTAATATCCTCAAACCTTGGACATTGTTGATTTCCCATACAGTATTGGGTTAATGCTGTCTTAGCTTCTTTTTTATTCCAATTATTTATATGCTGGTTCAATCTATACTTTAATTTATTCTTGGTGCTGCCTATATATGACACAGGTGGTTACTGGTTTATAGGGATTTCATAAATTCCTGCTCTATCTAATTGGCTGATTTTTTCATTTTTAATCACTAAATTTTTTACAGTAAGTACCTGATTTCCTACCTGTATGTCATACTTGCCACAAACTTTATTAATTTCTGCTGAAACATTTTCTACATATGGTATTGCTCCTACATGTTTTACAAGTTTTTTATCAATCTTGACCTTATTATAAGCTTGAGTTACTTCATAAATCCATTTTTTTAATACCTGTTTAGGGTAACCAAAATCATATGCAATTTTTTCAATATATTCAATTTCCTCTTTTTTATACTGTTCCATTGATGAGTGTGTTAAACTTCTTTTAATTAGTGTTTTAACACTATTTCTTTTATGTGTTAATGGATGCGATGATTGAAATGGTATAAGTACTGGGATATATGAAGATTTTCTATGCACTCTGAATTGCATATTATCATTTGTTTTAACAATCAAAATATCCAAAAATGCCAAAGTATTGTCATGTTCTTGTTCTACTGTCAGTTCAATAGATGGATAAATTTCACTATACTTTTTTGTCAAGTCCTCAAGTTCATCATTTTTTAGCCTGGACAACAGAAAAATGTCATCAACATATCTGCAGTATATCAGTGGTGGATCTTCGAGTTTACTTATTATTTTTTCCTCAATGTCACTCCTTATAATTTCAGCAAATAAAGTTGACAGTGGTGACCCCATAGGTCCACCATGATTTTGTTTGTAGATCTTGTTGTTAAACTTAAAAATGTTATTTTCATATATGTACAATAAAATTTCTCTTAACTCCTCTATTTGTATTGCATTCATTGTCTGTAACACATATAATTTTTCAATAATTATTTCTATTGCCTGAGGTACTGGTGTGCTAGGAAAAAGAGCTCTCACATCCATACTAGCATATGATATGCACTTAAATCTTGTTTAATTACTTTAATTTTCTCAATAAATTCGTATGTATTCTTCACAGTGAACCTTGTCTTCATGAACAAAGGTGCCAAAAATTTGTAGATATTTTTTTCCAGTTTTATTAGTGGGGAATTCCTTTTTGATACAATCACTCTCATAGGTGTATCATGCTTATGAGTTTTTATTTTTGCAAACATTTTTGGTATTCCAGTACCCATTGGTGGGTATGCTTTCTTTATTTCATCAGGCAAGGTGCTGTGATTTCTTATTCTAGCTAAGTACCTTACTTGAGATTCGGTTGGGTCTTTTGCCAGAATGCTGCAATTCAGTTCCTCTATAGCTCTATTCATTTTTAGATTATATTCAGTTGTGTTTCATATTACAATTTGCCATGTTTTATCAGCTTCACAGAATTTAATTGTTGGGTCATCTCTTAATTTAATCAGTTGTTCTTTCTCATACTGAATTTTATCTAAATGATATTTCTTTTTATTACTTTTTTCATTAAATTCTTTCAAAACAATTCTATACAATTTACTTCTAAAATTTTCACGTTCTTCTGCTGGTACACTGCGTGCCATTTCTTCTAAGTTGGGTATTAATTCTTCCGTCTTCGGCAGGCTTCGTGGAAACACAAATTTTTTACCTCTCTGCAAAACAGCTCTTTGCGTGAAGCTCAAGGTCAAGTTGGAGTTATTCTGATATACCTCATACATATTCTCCTGTTGTTCATGTACACGTTGTCTGTCAATCATCACGTGCAACTTTTTTTCCATGACTGCCCTTGAGCATTTCTTTTCGTATTCCACGATGTCAAAAATTTCCCTGAGGGTTACATCCAAAATCTCATCTTTCCAATTACTGTCAAAATTTCTATACTTTTTATAACATATCAAATCGATTAAATGCAAACATTTCATATTCAAGTTAAAAATCAATCTCCTTTTATTGACAATTTCAGCTCTTAATCTCTTTTTTTTTTTTTTTTTGGCACTCCTGGATTATTTTATTATCTTTAACAGTGACTGGGCAATTCCGTATTTTTAAATACTTTGGTGTTATTTCTAGGTCACGGCACGTCACCAAAAATTCTTCCTGATTTACTGACTTTACTAATTTAATTTTAGCTTTCTTAAACGCTGTAATATCTTGCATCTCAAAGTTGTGAAATTGATTTCTATAGCGCATAATCCCAGAGTATGATAGCGACTGTCAACTTTATCACCACTGTCAACTTTATTTGCTGAAATTATAATGAGTGACATTGAGGAAAAAATAATAAGTAAACTCGAAGATCCACCACTGATATACTGCAGATATGTTGATGACATTTTTCTGTTGTCCAGGCTAAAAAATGATGAACTTGAGGACTTGACAAAAAAGTATAGTGAAATTTATCCATCTATTGAACTGACAGTAGAACAAGAACATGACAATACTTTGGCATTTTTGGATATTTTGATTGTTAAAACAAATGATAATATGCAATTCAGAGTGCATAGAAAATCTTCATATATCCCAGTACTTATACCATTTCAGTCATCGCATCCATTAACACATAAAAGAAATAGTGTTAAAACACTAATTAAAAGAAGTTTAACACACTCATCAATGGAACAGTATAAAAAAGAGGAAATTGAATATATTGAAAAAATTGCATATGATTTTGGTTACCCTAAACAGGTATTAAAAAAATGGATTTATGAAGTAACTCAAGCTTATAATAAGGTCAAGATTGATAAAAAACTTGTAAAATATGTAGGAGCAATACCATATGTAGAAAATGTTTCAGCAGAAATTAATAAAGTTTGTGGCAAGTATGACATACAGGTAGGAAATCAGGTACTTACTGTAAAAAATTTAGTGATTAAAAATGAAAAAATCAGCCAATTAGATAGAGCAGGAATTTATGAAATCCCTATAAACCAGTAACCACCTGTGTCATATATAGGCAGCACCAAGAATAAATTAAAGTATAGATTGAACCAGCATATAAATAATTGGAATAAAAAGAAGCTAAGACAGCATTAACCCAATACTGTATGGAAAATCAACAATGTCCAAGGTTTGAGGATATTAAAATTATTAAGAGCTGTAAAAACGAAAGGCAGTTAAGAATTGCAGAATCAGTGTTAATTGAAAAAAACAGATCAAGATTATGCAACATTAATGAGCCTAGTAACTTAAACGAACAATGGAAAGCCCCTAATAAAAATAGAACAGCAGCTTAGAAAGAAAAAGGGAAAAAAGAGCAGCAGGGACAATAGATGGCGCCAGTGACACAATGATTCAGAGATAGCGACTGGGGCCCGTGCCTCGCAGTGGTCTGTTGAAAGTACTAGAGGATTGTGTGTGAAGGGCTGAATGAGTGTGACACTTGCAGTGGGAGTGGCAGGGGTTTTGAAACAGAAGGAGCAGTTTGGTACTTGCAGTTGACAAAGGTTTAACCACCTAGGAATGTAAGGTTATGTAAATATGTACATAGTTTTTAATTGAATTGTATGAATGAGTAGTATGTGTGGTTTTTTATGGAATTGACGAGCTTTATAGTTACATCTCATAAGGCTAAAAAAAAAAAAAAAAAAATACGATGTTTCACACCCGGAAGTAAGAATTGTAAGCAAGATGTCTGTAAACCTTGGAAGCCCAGAAACATTACGATGATTGACGTGTTAGAAGTGTGTTGTCGATAGAGATTACCATGATCTTTAGGGTGAGTGTTTGGTACTTTCTAATAGTTTTTCATTTATGAATTGCACGTAAACTATGCGCACTTTGCAGGAGTTTAATACCTTAAAAGTGCAAATATAATAATTACCTAGACCTATTCACATAAATTTAACTACATACACAGATCAGCACTTCACAGAAAAATCAGAAAGGAAAGAAAAGAACTTACTTGATTTTTCTTGACTCTTAAATCTATTTATTTTTTTAACTCCCCCTTGCCAAAGGGATTTGAGATCATCTAATGACAAAAAATCGCACTCTCATTGAGAGTGCGTGGATCTGGTGATGGGTTTTCCGATCCAAAAATATAGGCCCATTAGTTTAGAGATTGGAAAAACGTCAACAGATCACATGAAATCCTCTACATATGATCTGATCTGATCTATATTGTTATATTATGTTGTTATTAATAATATTTCATAATAATTTATTTCTGTTGTCGACTTTCTTGGCTAAGACCAGTGCATATTCATCTCAAGCGTGGAAATTCAGGAATTTTCTAGTGGTTTAGCAAGTCTGAAGAATGACTGCCTTTCAAATTGGGTGAAGCCTTTTTTGTGGCAATCCTAATTCCTAAAGGTTTTTTCAAAATGTATTAGGTACTACTGCAGTTTCTGAAATGGCAACTGGTATGATCTCAGTTTCTGGATACTTTAGATTTCCATTTGCAGGTTCTTGTATTTTGAGATTTCCTCAGACACTGTTCTTTGGATGTTTTATGTAAACAGAACCACTACATCTGTTAGTTGTATCTTTAGTTTTTTTGTCTACTATTGCAATGTCAGGTTGATTGGGGTCAATTGTCTTGTCTGTAATAGTAGGTTTGTCCCAGTGCATGATGTAATTTTTTGATTTTCAAGAATGGATTCTGATTAGTATTTGTATTAAGGTAGAGTGTAGCCTTGGATTAGAGAGAAACTGTATTTAACACCAAGCTCTTGTTTTGTAGGATCTAGCTACATGGTTTTGTCTGTTTAGGTATTGTTTTGATGCAAGGAGAATGCAACTCACTATAACAACTTCTTTGCACTTTTTATGACACTTGCTGACATTGTGAGTTTGCAGAGTTTCTTTACGTAAACCATGCGCAGTTCCACCACTTCCATTCAACAAAGGGCTTTCTTTATTGGCTAAGTTAGGGACTTCTAGGCACCATTTACAATACATTTTTTGTTCTTTTTCACAGTACTAACACCCATGGAAATTCTTTTTTCCAGATTTCCAGAAATGTACGTCTTCTCTTTTCTCTGTTGTAAGTTTGATAACGATTTTCATTCTTTTCTAAAACGTTTTTGTGGTGTCACCTGATGGACCGTTATTGTCTTTGTCTACGGTTTTCGCCTTTTAATTACCATCATTCCCACTAGCAAAAAAATTAAGGATGTTTTGCTGTCATTTCATCATGTTACATTGAATCCAGAATTTTCAACTGAAAAATGACAAAAGATGAGAGATAGAATCACGGGAAGCCAATATTATGGCGAGCATCACACGTGCGAGATGTCAAGGTCACAGGTGAAGGCAAGAAGCAACCGTTGTTTAGTTGCATTGGTTAATACTGAGCCACTTCAGTATTAACCAATGAAACTAAACAAGGGATGACCGGGGGAAGGAAATAGACGGGAGGGAAAAGAAGATGGGGGAAAAACCTGCGAAGTCGCTATCCTTACACCCCACCACCCCCACCCCCACCCCTTCAGGCATAAAATTCACACGGGAAAACTTTGAGAGGGAATGAGAAAACAGTCATTGGCTTAGTACTTTAAAATTTTGGAAGGGAGGTGGTCGCCGCGGAACTATTTCGCCAAAACAAAGAATGGCTAATCGCTTAAGAGAATGCGTAATTTCGTAAAATTGTGGCACTTGGCATGCACAAATTTTAAATTAGCAAAAAAAAAAAATTAAAAATAAAAATTTTCCATTCACAATCATACTGCAAGCTTGCGAGGGAAAAGGGTCGTCCGCGCGGGCGTCGTGGTCGGGAAATTAATTGTCCGCATTGAATTCTTGACCACCGAGGATGGGCAGTTTTGCACGCCCTGCCTAAGCCACACATCTCCAAGCGAGCCATACATCTCCAGACCAGTTTCAAAATGTATTCATGCCATTCTCAAATTTAAAAATTTTTATTTTTATTTGTTCAAAATGTTAAATTAATATTAGTTCAGTATTTTATATACCGCTTCATTCCTTTGTTTTTCTCACCTTTCTGGAATTGAAGATATTCGTTCTCGTATACATACCGTTTTAGATTCGTTTGCATAGGATATGTTATCATCCTTCATTGTTCATTTTCTTAAAGTTTTTCAAAGAGTTTTATCCTTGTGTTTAACTTGCTGTGCAATATAATATTGCATGCTCGACATGGTTCTACAAGGCTTCAGCACTAAAATAGGTGAGTTTTATGTTTACACGCCACATATCTTATTATCAATGTTTTAGCCTAGTCGACCATTTCTAGTATCCATACATTAGTTATATTAATGTGTGAAACAGTATTATCACTACTTATATTAAGTAGTAGTATTCAAATATATCGTACCACGTATAATGTTCCATGCGAGATTTGCATTTTGAACTTTTGATATTAGCTTGTTTGTTTGTTGGTTTGTTCGTTCATCTTGTTGTTTCCAGTATAGGTCTAAAATATTTATTAACTGCTTTCCATCTTCCTTTGTTTATAGTCTTTCAACTAATGAATCTGGATGGTGGCATCTGGATTTGGTTCTAAGTGTTTTTTGTTAATTGGTCAAGTTCCTGTAGATCAGTATTGGTACATTTAAGGATCCCAAAAGAGTATGCTAATATAGGTGTAGCCAAGGAGTTGATAGCAACAATTTTATTTTTGGAGTGTAATTTAATGTGTAGAATTTTTTAAAGGTGACTGGTGTATTTTGTTGTAAATTCCCTTTGTGCTGTGATCTAACATCAGATAGGATATTTTCGTGCTAAAAATGATCTAAATTAAAAACAATGCCATCTTACTCACAATTTAAAAAAATTTAGTGTTAAAAAGATATATACAAGTTAAAAAATATGTATACACATGAGACCTTTCGAGTTTACAATAAATTCATCCTCAGATTTAATACAATGCACAAACATGTGATCTAACAACCTATTTTGCTCTATTCCTAGATACTTCCAAGGTTGCTAATAAATTGTTTCTCTGAGGGTAGAGTTTTAAGCAATTTTCCTCTCTTCATGTTCCATACTGTGCATTTGTTGAGGCCAAACTCATGCTTAAATCATTGTAAATTTTAGTTGTGTCGATTGATTAGGCTGTCGAGTTGTTTTTTGCTGTTAGCATATAACTTTAGGTCACTATATATAACAAATGGGTAACTTTGCATTGATGCATCTTAATATTAATATGGTACCCACCTGAATTTTTGATTCAACAAACTGAAGAGAGCATTTAAAGAAAGGCAAAACCAGGGTGGGCTTAGTGAATCTCTGAAAAATGTCATGATTGATAGCAATGTCTTCACTTTTCATTTTATTGAGTACTAAATTTGTCTTTCAGTTTCTCAACAGGAGTAAAGATTAATAATTTTAGGATAAACTTTGTACATCTTCAGCACTTTAAGAAGCCAGTCATGAGGTATTGAACCAAATTCTTTAAGGATAGTCAGTGTAACATTTGCTAAGATTTCTTGAATTCATTTGTGCATGCTTCATAATTGCTTAATCAATTATACTGTGTAAA
The DNA here is from genome assembly GCA_039090855.1 of Macrothele yani. Classification (NCBI taxonomy): domain Eukaryota; kingdom Metazoa; phylum Arthropoda; class Arachnida; order Araneae; family Macrothelidae; genus Macrothele; species Macrothele yani. The sequence continues at coordinate 128,338,274 of CM076996.1, forward strand.
AAAATCTGAACAATTATGTGTTTATCTGAATATTTTGATATTTTTAGCACGTCTTTTGTAAAAAAAGATTGTGCTTATGTTATCGGTTTGTCTGTCCGTCCGTACCCGCGATATCTCTGGAACTATTAGTCCGATTTGAAAAAATCTTTTTGCATTGGGAAGCTTGAAATATGAGAATGATGATCCTTTGTTTTGTCTTTTTTTTAAGATGTACAATTTCGCCGCTAGAGGGCGTAAATGCAGATGATGTCGAATTCAAAAATGCATTTTATTCCACATATTTGCTTCTATACATCCAATTGAAAAAATTCTTTTATCTTTCGATTCCATTTATGTCGAAGAGTATTTTAGATATAGTTACTTTTCCAAATTATGCATAGATTTTCCGCTAGGGGGCATAAAAGTAAATTACATTTTCCCCGATAACTCTTCTTCTAAAGCTCCGATTTGAAAAAAATTATTCAGCGGATACACCTCCTGATGGAAAATCTTTTGCATATAATTTCTAATTTTTTGTAATAAATACTTTGGCCACCAGGGGGCGTAAGTGTTAATTTTTGCTTCTGGTGTATTTGCCATAAAATCTGAGCTTCTAAAATATTGATTGAAAAAATTATTTCGTGGACTGATGCCACTCACATCGATAAACCTTCTCAATATATTTTCTTCTTAAAATATTCCAAAGTTTCTCCGCCAGGAGGCGTAGATGTATACCATATTTTTGTCAATATCTCTACTTCTAACAGTCCGATTTGAAAAATCCCTTCTTTGTTGGATAGTGTTTTCAGTGTGACATGTTTTTCATATAATTTCAAAATTTTCAAGTAATTCATAGACTTTCTGCTAGGGTTCGTAGAGGTAAATTGTGTTTACCTCTATATCTGTGCTTCTAAATCTCCGATTTGAAAAATTCTTTCTGCAGAGGATACAGCTCCTGATGAGAAATCGTTTGCACATAATTCTATTTTTTGTAAAAAAAAAAAAATTTGGCCACCAGGGGGCGTAAATCTTAATTTCCGCTTCTGATGTATTTGCAGCAAAATATGAGCTTCTAAATTCTCAATTGAAAAAAACGTCATTTGTAGACTGATACTACTCATGTCGACAAACCTTTTAGAAACATTTTCTTCTTAAAATAATGCATGGTTTCTGTGCCCCCTGGCGTAGATGTATATCTTATTTTTGTCAATATATCTACTTCTAGGAGTCCGATTTGAAAAATTCCTTCTTTGTTGGATAGTGTTTCCAGTGTGACATGTTTTTCCTAAAAATTCAAAATTTTCAAGTAAATCATAGACTTTCCGCTAGGGGGCACAAAGGTAAATTGCGTTTTCTGCGTTATTTCTGCTCCTAAAACTCCGATTTGAAAAAGTTTTCCTGTATTGCATACAAGACCTGATGGAAAATATTTTTCACATAATTTCTAATGTTTGGTAAAAAATGGTTTGGCCACCAGGGGGCATAAGTGTTAATATCTGCTTCTGATGTATTTGTAGCAAAATCTGGGATCCTGAAAACTCAGACAACATTTTTTTTTTTTTCTTGGACCGATACCGCTCATATGGATTAACCTTTTGAGAATACTTTCTTCCTAAAAGAATGCATGGTTTTCTCACCAGGGGAGGTAAAGTCACATCTTATTTTTGTCGATATCTCTGTTTCTACGAGTCGGATTTAAAAAATTCTTTCTGTGTTGGAGAGCGTTTCCGGTACAAAATGTTTCTCATATAAATTCATGTTTTTCTTAACACACAAGTCTGCAACCAGAGGGCATAAGCTCACGATTCCGTTTACAGCCATATCTGAGGGATTAAAAACCCGATTGAAAAACTTCTTTCTTCCGTCAGATACTATTGTTTTTCATACCGGTTCCATTGACTTTGAATAGCTTTGATAAATTTAATTTGTGTCAGAATGGATTCAAAAGATGTACTTATTACACTCGAAAATTCGGTGTCATCTTTCTTGTTTTTTATTAATTTTGGTGTGAGAATCTCAAAATTGCCGCTATATTTGGCATAGCATTGGCTCACTTTCAAGTGACTTACACTGTACTTTCCAAAATAAAGTTTTTGTACTAAATACCATAAATTCATAATAAAACTAAAAATGTGTATGTATGGGTAAGGCCACCACCATGGCATAGTTGGCTAATGTGCAGGGTGGAAGGTAGGCGTTTCCGATGAGGGTTCAAACCCCAGTCTGCTGTTTTTGTTCCTGGGGTTTCATGCAGACTTGGTGGGCTTGGGGACATGAATGCTTGGACAGTTTGACGTGAAGTCTGCCCAAGACATACGTTGCCCATGATTCCCTAGTTTTAGACCATCCACCCAATCTGGTTTAACTTGGCTACAAAACCTCTGTTATGGCTTAGAAAGTGATGGACCTCCTTGGTCTGTGTATGCTAAGGAAGTAAGTAGGTAAGTGTATTGGTAAAGTTGCGACAGTCCAACCTGCCTAGCTCTTTCACCTGGTCTGACTAGCTTAACCCCACAGGAAGGACCGTCTTAAACTAAGTTGACATGCTAAATTAAGATACCGACAGTGCAAAAGAATTTTAACTAACACAAGTTTTTAGATTTCAACTGTTTAATTCCACAGAACATTAGCTTTGAATCAGCAACATTTACGTTCAGAGGCCTTAACACTGTAAAAGAGGCACAAAGCAGTTAACTTGATCCATACACCTCACCTCAACGAATGCACTTAATGGCAGATGAATGAGAACAGAAGTGCAGCAAGAAGTAGTCAGTCCAGTCCAGTTCGGCACGAAGCAGTTAACTTGGCCCATACACCTCTCCTCGGCAGATGCACTTAACAGCAGATGGATGAGAACGGAAGTTCAGCAAGAAGCAGTCAGCCCAGTCCAATTCAGCATGAAGCAGTTAACTTGATCCATACACCTCTCCTCTGCTGAAGCACTTAATGGCAAATGGATGAGAATGGAAGTTCAACACATGCTTGGCCTAAAAGCCTCTCCTCCGTAAACGTGATCAGCAGGAAAGATGAAATGGAAATTCGGCCATACTCAGCCTGTCCTGTATTCCCAACTGTATAACTCCAGCAAGGTCAGCTGACTCCCAACTTCAAAAATTACGCAGCAGCAGCTACACAAAGAAGTGCCAACTGTTAGAAGAACTACCAAGATGAGTCTGTCGCCGTTCAAGAGGACAATAGATGACGTTGCCATACTGGGCAAAACTCTCTCGCTCACTCCTACAGGCGAAGTGAAGCTTTGTTATCTGGAATGTTGTTGACATTGAGTTTCCGTTAAACAGCCAAGAAGCACATTATGACAGAATATTCTGTGCTGAAAAGATTTTCAGTGGTGATATTTAAAATATATGAAAAAATCTTAGACATGCTTACATTTGTATGATCCAGAGGGGGAAAAATCTTTTGCCAGCCATCTTCTAGAAATAGCACTAAGAGAGAAATTGTACTCCAGAAAATTTTGAAAAATATATGGAAATTTTTGAACAAGCCTATCTTTGTCTTTCTTGTAACAGAAGACATGTATTCAGTCTATCATTTAAAAACAGACATGCCATGACAAATATGCATTTGTGTAATGTAGTAAGATTTTGCATCTGGAAAAACAGAAAACACGAGGAAGATCTTGTTCATGCATACATCTAGCTGACACATTTAAGTAAAACTTCAATATGAATAGCAGGTAGTTAGACTAAGCAATAATATAAGTACACCACTTGTTTGTGTGTGTGTGTGTGTGCGTGCGCGAGCGCGCTTGTTCACACACCAAAAGATGTGCATTTTTGGCAGTACATTTTAGTTAATGGAAGTGTGCTTTATGATTTGTAACCCAAAACTTGAGTCTGTAGAATTGTTAGCTGATTAGTCTTTCCTCACATTCCCTAATGTGCTGTTGTTGTTTTTTGTTTTTTTCCTTATCGTGCTTTTTTACCTCATGAATAACTATGTAAACATAATTCAAATCGGATTCCTGTTTTATCAAATTTCCGTAAATGCAATTAATATCACAGAAAATGCTGATTTAAGTTTTTTAACTAATTTTATTCTGATGTTGTATGAGTAATGATAGTTGATACAAACTTACTCAGTTTCTATCAGTAAAACCTTGTGTAGCATGTAAGGGAGTGTTTGTATCACAACATTTAGTAGTAATCTTACAAACTGAGGCATTTTTAAATTCCTAGCTGTTTTTCACATTTTATTTGTAGTGTTAGATAAAATGCAATCTGTTTATTTTCCATTTTGTAAGGATAAATTTATATGTGGTTTTCCATTATATAACTGCTAACTTTTGACAGTTTTTATTTAAATTCCTGTTGAACAGTTTTGCAACATAGAAGTGAGCAGAAGGTTCAAACATTTTGATTGGTTGCATGAGAGACTTGAAGCCAAATATGCTCTCATTCCAATTCCACCTCTTCCAGGAAAGCAGTACTCAGGTACTTTTTTTTTTTTTTCTTCTTATTCATTGCTTGCTATCGTTTTCTTTTTTTGAACAAATATAAAATAAATTAGCAGCTCACATGATGAAGTTTTATTCAACTGACAAAATTTAATAGCATAAGAGTCATGAGTAACTAAATATTTGTATACACATGGTGAAACTTAAAACATGCATAATGGTTTGTGGCATAGAAACTCAGACCATAAAAATAGCATTGAGACCTTTATTTTCCAAAATTTCCAGATTTTTAAGCAATTACATTCTAGATTTTTACTCATTTTAAAAATTTGTATTCATTCCAAATGAAGGCAAAAAAGAAACATTGAAGTATATATCAACCAAAAAAAAGTACTTTACAGATCAAGTTTTAAATCAGCATATTGATAGGAAAGACATCTAGAGATATTCATGTAAGATAATTAATGTTCTCCCTAGTGCTACCTGGCAAATTTTCTCTGCTTATCATTTAGGATGTACAGAATTGAATTGACAACCAACCTATACACAGCATTTCTGCTCAAGAATGCTAGTGTAAATATATTACAGTAAATTTGTGATATAATGTGTTCATTATTTCAGCTGATAGAGTAGGTGTGCAGAACGCCATTTCTGACAATGTTCTGGGTAAGTTTCATGATCCTTGTGTGAATGATAATGGTGAAAGATTAATTGAACTCTGCATTGAGAATGGTTTGTGTGTATCTAATACATTTTTCAACCACAAGAATATCCACACATATACTTGGGAAAATCGTACTCTTGGTCAAAAGAGTGTGATAGATTTTGTTGTCTACGATCAGCGTTTGAAACACTTAGTTGTCGACACCCGTGTGATGAGAGGTGCGGATGTTGGTTCTGATCATCACTTGGTAGTGTCACGAGTGAAACTTAATGTTGGTTGGAGGAAAAGGAATAGGAAGAGACCCAGGATAGAAAGAATAAAGGTTGATAGGCTCCTTGAAGATCATCAGCGGTATTCTGACTTACTCAGAGAACGACTGAAGGATCTGAAGTCTGGTGAGAGGGATGTAGAAAAGAAGTGGGAATGTTTTAAGAACTGTGTTGTCACTGCTGCTAAAGAGGTCTGTGGCACCACAATAGTGGGTAACAATAGAGGTGATGCTTGGTGGAATAGTGAGATTGAAGAGGCAGTAAAGAGAAAGAAGGAAGCCTATTTGGAGATGTTGCAAGGTAGAGTCTCTGTGGATGAATATCGCTGTAAGAAGCGTGAAGCTGCTAAGCTGGTTCACCACAGTAAGGCAAAAGATAGGAAGGAAAAGGTGGAAAGGCATGAACTGGCTTTTTGGAAAGATAGGAAGTCCTTCTGGAAGTACATGAGACTCAGGAAAAATAGGGGAAACAAAGTTGTAAGTTGTGTGAAGAATGAGATTGGGGAAATGATATGGGAGCCCAATGAGTTAAGTGACAGATGGGGTGAATACTTCTGTGAGTTATTAGATCAGGAAAGCAAGGATGATTCTGAGACAGACGCAGATGATGTCACAATGAGGGATGAAAGCACAGGAGGGATCTCAAGAGAAGAAGTGTATAAAGCTCTAAAATCTCCTCAGAATGGTAAGGCTCCGAGAGTTGACGGCATAACTGCAGAGATGTTGAAATATGGTGGTGACTCTATAATTGACTGTTTAACTGAAATTTGCCAGTTGTGCTGGGAGTTAGGAATGGTCCCTCGGGATTGGAGAAACGCTTATCATTGCTCCCTTGTATAAGGGAAAAGGAGATCAGACTGACTGCAAGAACTATCATGGTATTAGCCTATTCAGTCTGCCAGGGAAAGTGTTTGGTAAGGTCGTTATTGAAAAAGTAAGGGGTCTTACATCAGAGAAAGTGTGGGATGTTCAGAGTGGTTTTATGCCTGGTAAAGGCTGCACTAACCAGATTTTTGCATTACGCACGATGATTGAAAAGTATCTGGCTGTTGGGAAGAAAGTTTTTACTGCCTTCATAGATTTAGAGAAAGCTTACGACCGAGTGAATAGGACACTTTTGTGGAAGGTATTGAATGAATATGGTGTTACTGGGAATCTACTTAATAGTGTAAAAGCCATGTATGCTGATAGTAGAGCTTGTGTATGAGTGAATGGTGTTTTATCAAAATGGTTTTCCATTGGTGCAGGAGTTAGACAAGGTTGTGTAATGTCACCATGGCTGTTTAATATATTTATGGATGCATGCATGCGTGATGCCAAAATAGATAATAGTGGTTTATGTCTTGGTGATATCCGTGTGTACAGATTGCTGTATGCTGATGACACTGTCCTGTTGGCAGAGAGCAAAAGTGAGTTGCAGAGTATGTTGACTCGGATGCACGAAGTTTGCATGGAATTCAAACTGAGTATAAATAGGGGAAAACCCAAAGTTATGGTGTTTGAGAGAGGAACGGGTAGCACTGAATGTAATGTAAGTATAAATGGCACTGTGATTGACCAGGTGAGTGAGTTTGTGTATTTAGGAAGCATGTTTGACAGAGAGAACAAGTTGGATGGTGAAATCAGTAGGGGGGTGAATTCTTCTTTGAAAGTCATAGCTGCTCTGGAAGGTTTTCACAGGAATGATGGGTTCTCTAGAGAGTCCCGCATGGCTGTGTATGAAACTGTAATTGTTCCTACTCTGATGTATGGCAGTGAAACCTGGGTACTGCAGAAGGAACATAGGAGTCGTTTGTGTGCTGGAGAAATGCGTTACTTACGTGGGGTGGGGTTTGTGGCAAGACACGATATGATTGTGTGAGAAATGAAGATGTATTTCAGTTGTGTGGTGTGAAGCAAAATGTTGTTAGCAAGGTGGAGACCAATATGCTTCAGTGGTTTGGCCATGTTGAAAGAATGAGTAATGAGATGCTTACTAAGAAAATCTTTTTAGCCTAAGTGGCAGGAAGGAAAGGCAGAGGAAGGCCAAGGAAGGCCAAGGAAGACATGGGTGGATCAGACTCAGGAGTGTCTTCATGAGAAAAAGATTATGAGTATGAAGTATAAAAGATCTTGTGTACGGCGTGTAATGGATATCAGTGAAGCACGAGTTGTATGTCAAGATCGCTGTAAATGGAGAAGTTTGATACAACAATAAGTAAAAATATCTGGAAGTTTGTATTTCTTTTTGGAGCTAACCTCTGAATCTCAGAGAACAGCTTAGTGATATGTATGTATGTATGTATGTATTATTTCAGCTGAGTTGTACTCAGCATTTTATAAAGGTACTGCAACCATTTTTATATGTACATTAAGTTTCATATGCCCATTTCGCTTTCACATAAATGAAACTGGTAAACAACATTAACTTAGGCCTAATCTCTGAACATCAACAACCTGTAAACAACTCACTTTTTTTGTAGTCCAAGTGATGACTGTTATTCGGTGACTTTTGTGTGTAATGTTTGCCAATCCAGTCATCTCTTTCGTGCCCTAATCAGTGGCCTGTTTACATGCTGTATAAAGAAAATGCATGAGCATGAAATCATTACCATTAAAAAACGATTAGATTATTTCTGTAGCATTTTTTGACATCACTTTTAAAAACATTGATTTTGAAATTTGACTATATACTAGAAATTTTCATTTTCAACTAGCACTGTCTTGTAGATTAATTATGTAATATTCCTTCTGTTTTTGTAGGAAGGTATGAAGACATGTTTATTGAACACAGGATGACACAATTACAGATGTGGGTCAACAGGATTTGTAGCCATCCTGTTCTTTCTCAGAGTGATGTCTGGAAGCATTTTGTAACTTGCACTGATGACAAAGTTTGTAATATTTTTATCTCTATTTCACAATTTTGTAGACAGTATTGGCTATTGTTCCTATTCTACAAACAGCTGATTTATTACATCATCATTTGAACTATTCCTGCTTGTTAATAATTCATCCTTTCTTGCATGACCTAATATTCATGTTCACTAACATATATGTGGATTTTGTTGTGGCCTTGGCTAAAAAATTTGGTAAACCATAAGGAATTGTGATTACATTTACAACATTAAACATATATCTCAATTTTAATTGATTTTGTTCTCATAGTATACATTTCTTGGGGAATTAGAGTCTTGCTGGGAGGAAAGCAATAATCGCTTCCTTTTTGTGGTATAAGCTTTCCACTATTTTGGTGTATATAGTTAATTTTTAAAAATTGCTTATATGAGTTAGACAGTGCTCTTCAGAAAAACTGATGCATACTCAAACTGTAAGAAAACTCTACTTCAAAGAGCATGTGCATGAAACCAGCTAACTGACTGGTCTGAGATACACTTACTTAGGCTAGCCTCTCATGTGAAAAAAACATAGCTGCAGCTGATGCACCAAACTGAAAGTCAAATGTCACTAAGTTAAGCAATGCAGCACGCAGTCTCTTTTTAGAACCTGATTATAGTGAGGTTTCCAACTGCTTGGGAAGTGAACACACAGTGATTTTTACTTACCTCCATACATTCATCACTCCTGGGTAAAATTAATTGTAAGGTAAATACATGTACAGGAAAAGCCCTCAGAAAATTATTGGGTAAGTATGAAGAGATAAATATTGAGCTCATGTATGTAGGAGAGAATAAATGAAAAAAGTGTGATGAACCAAAGAGTTAGAAAAATTCAACCTGAATGTGGTAGGTATTAGTTAGACCAAAAAGTGTATGTCAAGGAGTGTGTTCTTGGTGGCAGATTCACTACAACTTATTTTAGTATAAAGAAGGATCAAGCACAACCTGACCTGGCACTAGCCTTTCATACCAAAATAGCTTCCAGATTGGTTAATTGAGAACTTGGATATGAGCATATTGCATGTGCTGTTTTGGAACTGGATAGCATGAACTTTTAAGTTGTGGTAGTAAAAATTCAGAAAAGCTAGATTAATTGAATGAGAATTTTGTTATGGTAGTTTTAAACAGACAAAGGGAAAAGGTTGGGATGTTATGCTTGTGGATTTCAATGGTGTAGTTTTAGATGACAACAGGAGAACTTAAAGATGTTGTTGATAAATTTGATAAAAACTGTTTAAGGAAATGCAAATAGGCTTGTGTTTAGTCAACGAACTCATAATTACCAAAAGTATCTCTATGCACAAAAACATCCTCTAACTTACCATGAGGGAAAGGAGATAGAAACCAAAAACTGACTGTAATGTCCGTAATCATATTCCTTAGAAACTTATCCACTGTGTCATTGTGGAAAGGTCTCTAAAGAATGTGATGAAGGATAATTGGGCCTTCGGAGGTTTTGAAACAAACAGTGATTGGTTTTAACTGGCATCTACTATTTCAGTTCATAATCAAGTAGTTACATGATCAACAAAGTTATTAAGACCCATCAATGTCGATAGACTGAATATTAGTGAAGTCAAGAAAGATCTTCGAAAGCTAATCATAAAAGATTAAATTAAAAGAAAACCCTTCTTCAATGAAAATGTTTGTATTGTGTGGAGCAGGTATGGAACGTGGGATATTAAAACTGCAAATGAAGTCTGTAGTGTAGTGCATATAAAGATAAGAAGGATCAAACTTGTTGGTAGACAGCAAAAGTGAATGAAGCCATCAAGGAAATCTAAAAATATTCCAGAAAGTATTTAAGCTGTATATAACAGGCTGACAGAAAAAATTATGTAAGAATGTAAGAGGCAAATTGGTATGTTATGGATTTGGAAAAGGAAGGCATATGTAGATTTAGGAAATTATGTAAAATAACTTTCGAAATAGCCTGAAAGTGTTTTAAGTTTCTGGTTTGATGTACGGGGAGGGATTGAAAGTCTATAACCCAGAGTTCAGTTGTTCCAAAAACTGGAAGCTTGTGATATTCAATGATGGTATACTAAACAGGCAAAGTGAATATTTTGAAAATGTGTTGAATCAAAGGACTAGTTAACAAGTAACTAATGATGACAATAAAGCTAGTAATGATGGCCAAAAGGATTGGAGGACCATTGGTACTTATGAAGTAAGAGGTACTGTTTTGTCATTGAACATGGTAAAGCTGCAGATTATGATAAAACTAATGTAGAACTTCTTGAACATAGCAGAATGACAGGTGTGCTTTCATTGTACAGCATCTTGAAGATGGTGTGGGAAGCTGGTTCGATTCTTGAGGACTAATAGAAGTTGTCATTGGTCCAATCTACAAGAAATGGAACAGGAAGAATTTCAGCAGCTATTATGGCATGTCCTGAATTTTTTTTTTTTTTTTTTTTTTTTTTTTTTGTGAGGGGAATCAGGATTTATATGACCATGAAAAGATTTGACTGGGTATTTATTCACTGAAAAGGTTTTCACTGGGTACCTTGGAACAAGTTGCTCAGCAAGAAAATTATGGAGTGAAAAAGCAACTGTTGAAGTCTTTAATACAAGAGTCTTCCAACAGCCAAAATGAAGGCAAGTAGTGTTAAATTGTTTGAGGTATAACTTCGGGTAAGACGGGATTATGGTTTTTCCCTATCATCATCTTTAATCTATTGGGTTGGTGCGAATGAAATGTCCTGCGTGAACGAGCAGCGGAGACAGGCCTCCACCACAGGGGATGGAAACACCCACAGGTGTTACAAGATTGCATCACAGAGTTACCATAAATGGCTAGCATGTGTGTGAAGAACAAGGTTCAGGCGTCGTTTGTTTGGACATAACGTAGCTTGCAAAGGAAACATAGAGACGCCGGATTTGAGAGTCGTCTTCCTGTATGAATTTAAACTGGGCCATTCTGCGGGAATTGCCGCTCTAAATGTTAACAAAACGTTTGGGGAGAATACAGCCAACGAATGAACCATTTGGCGATGGTTTGTGAAGTTTCAAAGTGGAGATGCGCACCTGCAAAACGAAGCACATGGTCACCAACCTGTTGCTGTTTCCGACGATGTTTTGTTACGTGTGGTTGAAGTGGACCCCCGAAAAATGTATCGTGAGATAGCGGCAGAGGTAGGTTCCTACCACATGACTGTCGTTCGGCTTCTGGCAGCGCTGGGTACGGTCGAAAAGCTGGACATGTGGCTGCCGCATGAGTTGACAACTGCCAACAAGACTAGGCGTTTGGACGTCTGCGGGTCGCTGCTGGCCAGGAATAAACAGGAACCTCTACTGCATCGAATCGTCACCTGCAATGAGAAGTGGGTCCTTCATGAAAATCAGAAACGATCTGCACAATGGTTAAGCAAGGCACAGCCTGCTGGATAGCATCCTAAGCCACCCCTACACACCAAGAAGATGATGCTCTTTGTCTGTGGTCCACAGCTAGGATAATTCATCAGAGTTTCTTGGCAAAAGGCCAAACCATCACTGCATAACATTATTGTGCTGAATTATGCAAGATGCACTGGAAATTGCTGCAGAAACAACTGGCTTTGGTTATCATGCATGGTGTTCTTCTGCTCCAGGACAATGCTCACCCTCATGTTGCACAATGAACAATGCTGACACTTAAGTACCTTGGGCTATGAAGCACTGCCTCATCCTGTCTATTCCCTGGACTTGTTTCTGACAGACAATGATGACATCTTTGGGTCCCAGCCACAAGACTTTTTTCATTCTGGGATAATGGCCTTGCCAGACAGATGACAACTATGTGTCGATGCCAAGGGGGATTATTTTGCCTAGGTAAGTTGCCTTACTTTTCCATTCTCGCCATTCACGTGTGCTGGTTCTTTGCCAGACATTTCATTCTCACCAACCCAAAATTGTGGATAAATTGACTAAAGGAAATAAGTACCTGTTGCAGTTGGTAGTTATGGTGTCAGCAGTTCACCATATATCAATGAATTAGTGCTAATTTCTGTTATTGTAAACAAGTTGTTACAAGATAACCTTAACTTTGCTGAGCTTAAAAAATTTGTGTTGAAGATAAATGTTGGGGAGGCTAGATCATTGGTTCTAAGTCAAATTCCTGAAATAATAATTTTGTTATACAGGGGAAGAATCTACAATGGGTAACAGATTTTAATGATCTAGGCATGGTTGTTGATGAGACTGGAAAGCTGGATAAGGCATGAAACAAAAAAATCAGAAGAGTAGGGAAAATCACTTGTTAGAGCTCTGTAAAAATATGAGGGTTGTCCTGAAAGTAATGCCTCTTTGTAAATGACTCCTTTGTCAGTTGAGATATTTTAATGAAATTTGGTATAAAAATACATTCAAACCTGCTAAATGTAATGGTACTCCTCAAACTAGTCCTCCTCATTGAAATCAAGCATTTATGCCATTGTACAACTCAAATATGTGTAACCAGTGGTGTATACAAGATGCTGGTTTGGCTACTGTTTAGTGGGGGAAAAAATCTTCCCAGAAATACATTATTTGAATCACTATGGCAAGAAATCACCAATTAAGTGCACCAGTTTACGTGCAAGTCTGTAATGATTTCACAACTAGAAAGACCCAACTTACCTCTAAGGTCTTGGCTTCTTTCCTTAAACACACTTCATGCACGTTAGCCAGAATGACTGTTAAGCAACACGCCTTTTGGGTTTAAGCATTCTTCATAGCTGCACGTAAGTTGCTGTTGTTATCCTTCAGGCCATGTATATTCTTGTTTTCATTCGTAGAACGCCACAGCGTGTTGACTTCATACATTTGTTTGACTTACGTGATACCTTATTTATATTAAATGCATACTCACTAGTATTTGAGTGTTGTCGCCGTTTTTTAGTTTTTTTTTCCTTCTTCTCTTCTATTACCTTACGTTCAAACACACACTGCTAAAAACTTTACTCCTCAATAAATACACACACACACACCGTAAATGCCCGATTAAATCACACATATATTCTGTTCTATACAAACACTTTATGTACTATTTACACACAACATTCAAACCACTCAAATAAAATCTCTATCTACATAATTATATTACACTATTTACACCTCACACTAGTCAAACCTCCGTCAACTATGAATCATGTAGCGCTCCACCTGCCTCATATCTCGCAATACTTTGCTGCAAACGCTAGCCCTACTCGGCCAGTCACAACATTCCTCAAGTACTTTCAACAGATTCACTGCCATCATCAAGAGGTTGATGTACACCTTCTGCTTCGCCTACTGCAGACAAAGTGAGCGAATTCGTTGAGGTCCCAGATTCAGTCGAGAACTTCGCATGGCTTCTTCTCTGGCGCCATCTATTGTCAGTTCTATTTCCTTTTTTTTTTTCTTTGATTGTTGTTCAAATTTAATCAAGGCTTTCCAATGATCATTTAAGCTGTTTGGGTCATTAATATTATATACTCTTGATCTATTTTTTTTTCTATTAATACTGACTCTGCTACTCTCAGCTGCCTTTCATGTTTGCAGCTTTTAATAATTTTAACATCTTCAAATTTCGGATACTGATGGTTTTCTAGACAATATTGAGTTAACATTAACTAATAGAAAAAAATAGATCAAGAGTATATAATATTAATGACCCAAACAGCTTAAATGATCATTGGAAAGCCTTGATTAAATTTGAACAACAATCAAAGAAAAAAAAAGGAAATAGAACTGACAATAGATGGCGCCAGAGAAGAAGCCATGCGAAGTTCTCGATTGAAGCTGGGACCTCAGCGAATTCGCTCACTTTGTCTGCAGTAGGCGAAGCAGAAGGTGTACATCAACCTCTTGATGATGGCAGTGAATCTGTTGAAAGTACTTGAGGAATGTTGTGACTGGCCGAGTAGGGTTAGCGTTTGCAGCAAAGTATTGAGAGATATGAGGCAGGTGGAGCACTACATGATTCATAGTTGACGGAGGTTTGACTAGCTTGAGGTGTAAATAGTGTAATATAATTATGTAGATAGAGATTTTATATTAAGTGGTTTGAATGTTGTGTGTAAATAGTATGTAAAGTGTTTGTATAGAACAGAATATATGTGTGATTTAATTGGGTATTCAAGGTGTGTGTGTATATTTATTTATTTATTGAGAAGAAGTTAAGTTTTTAGCAGTGTGTGTTTGAACATAAGGTAATAGAAGGGAAGAAGGGGGGAAAAAGAAGAAAAACCCGGCGACAACACTCAAATACTAGTGAGTATGCGTTTAATATAAATGAGGTATCGCGTAGGTCAAACAAATGTATGGAGTCAGCACGTTGTGGCGTTCTACAAATGAAAACAGGAATATACATGGCCTGAAGGATAACAACAGCAACTTGCGGCCAGCTATGAAGAATGTTTAAACCCAAAAGGCATGTTGCTTAACAGTCATTCTGGCTAATGTGTATGATGTGTTTAAAGAAAGAAGCCAAGACCTTAGAGGTAAGTTGGGTTTTTCTAGTTGTGAAGTCATTCCCAGAAATAGTTTTGCAGGTGATTTTATTTATAGGTACAAATAATAAACCAATAATCAACTAACAAATTTTAATTAATAAGTTAAAAGTTTTAGTCTGTTCACACCCCAGTGATGCATAGTATGCAGTCTTAAATGTTAAAAATGAAAAATACCCCCATTACAGTATGAAATACACTGGTGTGCAAAAATTAAGGACGAAGAGGAGAAATTAGCATAACAACGGAACGAGCAAGCAGAACTGACTGAAAGACCACTCAGGAGATAGACTAGGGTCCGGTACGGTAGGGCATGTGCATATATGCAGCATGACGTGGGGGAGGGTCGGAAGGGTATAAAGCACATGGGCGGCGGTGCTCGGCAATTCGGTGAAAGCTATTGTATGGTGTGCATCAGTTTGAACGACGTCGAGTTGCTGCCACCGTGTGATATGGCTAGCAGGCAATCCAGTAGATGACATCTGGATGACTACCCGAGGTTGCGCCATTGGGAAGTTGAAAGAAGATCGAAGTGTGACTAGTGTGGCCAAGGAATTCGGGATCGCTCACAGCATCGTTTCACAAACTTGGAGAGCATTTCAAACGACAGGAACAGCTGTCCGAGGGTTTAGCAGTGGTTGTCCATGAGCAACCACGGCGTCGGACGACCGGTATATTGTCCTACAGGCTAGAAGAGACAGACAGCAGACAGCGGGAGAAATTGCAAGGCACATGCAACAGACAACTGGATGCTCGTTATCGCGGTTTACCGTGGCCAGGAGGCTGCACAAAGGTGCTCTATTTGCACGACGACCAGAACAGTGTGTGCCATTAATGACTGCTCATCGGAGACGGCGGTTTCTGTGGTGCCAGGAACACAAGAACTGGACACATCAGCAATGGGGTTGAGTTCTCTTTACGGATGAGAGCCGATTTAGTCTGACGAGCGATTCTGGCCATATACACATCTGGAGAGAGCAGGGAACACGCAATCATACCTCCAACATCATCAAAAGGGACCGTTTTAGAGGTGGCGGAGTTCTTGTTTGGGGCGGTATCATGCTTGGTAGCTTTACTGACCTCCACATCTTCCAAGGAGGTTCAGTCACTGGTGTCCGCTATTGTACGGAGGTTCTCCTGCCTCACGTGCGTCTGTTTATAGGTGCTGTGGGTCCTGAGTTCCTCTTCATGGACGACAACGCTACACCTCATCGTACAGTGGCTGTCGCAGAGCTGTTGGAGAGTGAAAATATTCAACGCATGGATTGGCCCTCAAGGTCCCCGGACCTAAATCAATTCAAACACGTGTGGGACCTTCTTGGGAGATGCTTTACAGCACGTCACCAGCCGCCAGCAATAATTCCGCAGCTGCGATTGGTGCTACAAGGGGAATGGGCAGCGATGCCTCAACAGCTCCTTGACAACCTCGTCCTCAGCATGGGCAGACGTTGTAAATCCTGCAACGCAGGCAGGGGTGATCATATCCCCTACTAAAGACTGGATTTTTTTGGCAGCCGCCTGTCACATGGACGTTTCTGTCTTCTGTCCAGTTGTGCTCGAAGCTACCTTTTCAATAAAGTGCCTGTGTATCCTTTGGATTCCTTGTTTGGACGGTTTTGCTCACTTGTCCCATATTCTTACATCTTGGGGATCTTATGGTATGATTTGAGGCGATGTGAAGCACTTCTGCACGATGTTACATTCGAAAAACCGTCTCGTCATTAATTTTTGCACACCAGTGTATTATGTCCTAACTTGCTTAAAATGTAACTCAATTTGAATTGCTGTTTTATGTAGTTCATCATTTAGTCAGAACTCAGAATCAGATGTGTCAAGAGAGTGAGCCAAGGTCAAACATGAGATCTTTGCAGCAAGAAGGGGCAGAACCCTCTGCAACAAGTAACAACCAATCACACACCGTTTTATTTGTGGCATGTGGTGTCACCATCCACGGGATCTCATGGTGAATGACTGTTCCGGTACTCCACCTAGTTTAATAAAAAAAAATCCAACTTAATTCTTTTTTTTATATTTTTCACTTTAGTTTAAATTGACATGTGTTCGTGAATGTGTGTGTGAACTTTGCATTTTCACCAAACAGTAAAACTTTTTGAAATTTAAATTTCATTTTTTTTCTATCAAAACTTTAATTTTTTTTAAATAAAAACACTTAGTCATAGACTGAGGAGGTGGTTCCAAGGGGTTATGTATTCACATAGGGGTTAGTTAGTTCTGATCCCAACTAACCCCTATGTGAATACACTGCTGTGTGTTAACAGTTTAGAAAAATTCCATGAATTATTGTTTAGCCCAGAGTCTGATAGACTGTTTAACCCTCAAACTGTTGACCGTAGACTTTGCTTCATGGGATCAAGCAGGTGATAGTCAGAAGGTGCCAGATTAGGGCTGTGTTGTAGATGTGGGATTACTGTCCATCCCTTTTGTCAATGGCCTAAAATGTTTTAAGTGAGTTGTCAGGTCAGGCATTGTCATGGTGTAGGAAGACAGAACTAAGAGGCACATCTGGTTTCTTATGGATAGCTGTCCTGAGCTTCTTTAGTGTAGCGAGAACAGTTGCAGTACCACCTTGTTGAAGAAAATCAGTAAGAATAGTGCCTCTGACATCCCAAAAAACTATTTTTTGTTGTTGTTGTTGTTGTTTGCTGTGATTTGAACTGCTTAGGCCTAGGTGAGGTCCTGTGCTATCATTCCATTGTCTGCATTTTTGTCTCTGGGTCATAAAGGAATGCCCATGTTTCATTTTCAGTAACCACATTGGTAAGAAATGTGTTTTGGTTCACCTTGAACATCTCCAACAGATCTCTGCACACTTTCACCCTTTGATCCTGAGTTAATTGGCATAGAACCCACTTTGCACACACTTTCCAATATTCCAGGTCATAAATCATTGTTTCCATAGCACTATTACCACAATGCAGTGCATCACAGATCTTTCTAATAGTCACACATTGATCACTCCTAATGAGTTCATTAACTTGCTGTTGATTCTTGTTGATGAATGCACTTTAAAGGCCTTCCACTCTTGTTTGTTGGCTACAGAGATTTCTCCTGTTTGAAACCTTCTTCATCTTATTTTCTGACATTGTTGATGTTGATTGTCATGTTTTCATAAAAGTTTTTCAGCCCCATGCCTCATATGGATCTCCATCACCTCCTTGCTACTTTCCATTTTCAAAACGTCAGTTACAGCTCTTTGCTTTAGGCAAATATCCATCCTTTGCAGTGACCAATCTAAACACCAAAAGGTATACATTTACTCGGAAATCTTGATTTATACAAACTTTCATGTAAATATTTCCAAAATTACAGGAGTTATTAACAAAAAGGCATTGCTTTTGAGACAATCCACATATGTTTCCACTAAGAAAGAATGTTAGCCAAAGAATAAAATTGGCTATCATCCAATGCAGTATTTAGAATACTCTCTTTTACAGCAGTGAGAGGCGAGTTCAAAGATAAGAACTATTTTGGAGGTTAAGAGCTTTTGATGTGATAGTATAAAAAATTTTGAAGAATGTAAAAGGATTTTGTGGTAAAGCAGAATTAGTCATGCAGACATCACAATTCAGCTAGGTACTTCTTCTGTAGATGAGAACATATTGTTTTGTTGACTTGTGGGTCATATGGGAAATAAAAGATTACATAGAGAGGTATTGCATTCTGTGATATCAGACTGCAGACCAAGTGGTAAACCTAGATAAAAAGTTGGATTGAAGGTGTAAAATCATCCACTATTATAAAAAAAAAAAAAAAAAGGTGGTGTATAGTAGAGACAGAAAATCTTGAACTTGAAATGGACAAAAAAAAAAAAAAAAAAAAAGGTGGAAAAGGTTTGTTGCATACCAGCATTATTAGTTTAGTTGTCTGTGCCAAGAACATGGAAGCCCACCCTGAAACTCTTCTTGCCCACCCATTTCAAGATGTGCCATTTTTAGTTTATTTTTTTTAACTTTAAAATATAATATGGACTTTGCCAAGTAACAATGAGTCTTGTGGTTTTCATCGTGTAACCCAAAGTATTTTCTCCTAGGAAGTGCATTGTTTACTACTCCGCAGAAAGATTATCAAAACAGCATCTACAGGGCCAGGAAAATGAAATTGTTCTCCACTCTCCAAATTCTTTAGTTTTAGCCTTTATTTATGGCCAGGGCCGAATGAGGGTGGATCGGATTCACTGAGAGGGGGCCATTACTGATTGCTCTGCTGTTTGTTCTACTTAGAAGGGGATTTCAACACAGTCTAAAGCTGTACAAGCGCTCGTAAACGTGTACAGAGACAGTGAGAGAACGGGACGTGGCTGACAACTGCTTTGATCGTGAGGAGTGCAAAGCAAGGTCACTGACTTTAAGGAAGGGGGAGGTGTTGTATTTGCATGTCACGATGTTAAAATTTGATTTAGGTAAATAAATAGAACATTTTTCTTTTAAAAAAATGTTCAGGTACAGTGCTATCTTCATAAGAAAAAATGCAAAATTTTGAAAAGGAATTAAGATAATGCATTTACAGCAAGAAAAAAAAATTGAAGGCGACATTTTACTGACACTCGTATCTTACATCACTAACCTGCTAGTCCCTGTCATGTTATCTTGTTGGTTTACCAACAGGGTGGGAAATTAGCGGGGGCAAAATGTTACCGTAATTTTTCGTTCTGCGACAATTATTATGAGCACAGGCGCAAATTCGCGACTGTAAATTTTAATTTTTTTTTATTTTATTTTTTTGGAAATTGTTTTGATATTGTTTTCTGTGGTGAAGTTAAGATAAATCTACTATAAAACTAAAATAACTGCAGGAAAAGTCACGAAATGGCATTAAAAAATACAACAGTCAAGAGAGCTGTCAAATATCTGCTGTAGTCTTAAGAACCCTCAAGGCCATAGGAAGGTTAATGAATCTTTGCTTTGTGACACAAATGCGTAGAAAGGTGTCTGAAAAACTTATACAACTTTTGGTGACTATAGCTTAGTTGTCATTTTTGATGTACTGACTAAGTATGTTAAGTTCTGTGGCTCATGTAGTATAGCTGATGAAAACTCAGTAAATGGCTGAAGATTTTCGGCTCCTCTTTGGGTTTTTTTATTAACTGACAAATCTGTGGAATTTGAGAAATATTTGAATTCATACGTGCAGCATTCAGTTTATTGTAAGTACAAAAACCTGATGTGGTGGACCTCAATTCCCAAACTGTGAAAATACAGCAAATTTCAATTTAGTTTAGGTGTTCATAGTAGTTATTGTACATCTGATGGAGGAAATAAAGAACATTTTATTGGTAAAATGAGTTTTAAACTGCAGTTTACTGTGAGTTTTGATAAAATGTGGTTTAAAAATCTGCTAAAATTATCTATCCCCACCCAATGCAAAAAAAAAAAAATGTGTTCATATACTGTAGGTTAAATTTCAAACATATAAGAGGATTCTTCAAATACCCCATATTTAATTATTTAATTCACAATTTCTTTTGAATGCATGTGAGTTTATCTGTTATATGCTTTTCTCTCGAAAAACAGATTTTGCACATGACACAGTAAGATTTGCTCCTCAAATTTTAGCCACAGGTGCGATTTTGCTCATGCTAGATTTTTCTAATTTCCCATCCTGTTTACCAATGTCATAACTTGTCAGATCCAGATGTGCGTGTGTATCCGTGGTTATTGGGGTGTGGGGCTGCACTGAATTCCTTTATAGGCGGTAGTAAAAAGCATTAAAACTTCTTTCAGTATTTCGTAAATGATGTTGCTATTAAACCTGCCCCAACAAAAATAATACTCGCCCACCCTGATTTCAAAGTCTAGCGACATCCCTGGCCAAGAATGTATCTGAAAAAATCTTGTGATGGACAGAAAGAGATAGAAAAGGTTTGCTGCAAAACAAATTAGTTTTTCCATTTTAGGAGTGTGTTATAAAAACTTGCAGGAACACTGTGCTGGTTGGAGGTGTGAGATGATGGTTCAGCTTTTTGTTGTACTGAAGTTTTACACACACTAAATTTCATTGTGCTCATGAAATAACAAACATACTGAAATGTAGCATAATAAGTGTAACTGAAAATAACATTCTAAATTGAATCTTTTAAATCAATGCATCGACTCAGCGTGAAAAAGGAGACTTAATATTAGCTGTATGCCACAAATGATACATACGTATTTCGTAACCAAATATTTTTTCTGTTTCATACTAAGTACCCATCCTCACTCATAGAACATTTTATTTGCTATAACTAAAATTGTGCATGCATATTTTACTAACATATCTATTTGCTAACCTTTAAATTACTCCATTAAACATTTTCCCCTTGAACTAACATTAACTTGGCTATAAGTGATGAAATATTTTATAGATGTGGAAAGTTGGAAAAAGAAGAGCAGAAAAAGATGAATTAGTTGGTGCTTCTTTTTTCCATGCTATTAAAGCTCCAAACAGACCATTAGATCCTGCTGAGGTGTATGTATTACACATAGCATTTTGCTTCTGCATGAAAAATATATTAAATCATTCAAGAATAAAGATGTTCTTGTTAATTTTATTCATTTGTTTACATTTCCCAGTTCAACTGTTGTTGTGTTTTGTTTTGCAGTCTTTTTCTGTTTGAATTTTATAAAAATCATGTTCATATTTCATGCGAAACAATTTGGAAGGGAAGATATTTGTGTTTTGTCATGTCACAAAGTTTAGTGTAGCACCTTTGTCATATGTTTTATTTACAGATAAATTAATCTTGCTTTTGTGCTGCAGTGTAAAATTTTGCATGAATTAGTTATAAGGAATGAAAGTGTTATAGCATTTACTGGTGTTTTCTCATTGCTTCCAAAAAATTTTATGTGCTATATAATTTATTTTTGTTAGAAATGATAAAATGTATCATAAAAATAAAGTTGGTGGCCCATTACTCAAACAGTTTGGGTATATAAGTGGCAGAGAGAATGTAAAATTTACACATGAGATGTGAAAGAAGTAAAGGAAAGATCAACAAACAGATGGGAGAGAGAGAGAACAATTACAATGATGTGTGCATATATTCAGTTTGAGCTAGTTTAATTGAAGGGGGAAAAAATAAGCTGCTGTTGTGTGTCTTTGAGTAAATAGATGAAGAAAAGTGTAAGAGTTGTTATAACTGTGAATGGCATTTGTTTGAAGTGAAGCCTTATAAAGTGGCAATTGTGATAGTCTGTCTTTTTCATGTTTTTAAGTTGTCCTAAAAATTACTTTAAGATAAGCTGAAGAATTAATTCCTTTCTTTTTTAAGGAATATGCAATTTCAGCAGAAGTTGATGTCAGCTAGATATGAAGGTCAGTGTGGAATTTTAATTCAAGTCTATATTGGAAATATCTGTATCATAGGCTATTTCAATAGACAAAAACCCATTCTGTTAATAACATCAAAGGCTGCTTAGGCTCTATTCATCATCATCATCATCTACATATTTTAAAAATCACCCTCTACATTTAAAAAAAATGATGACAGAGACTTGCTGACCATCTTTAAAGCACAGTATCTAAAAAATTTGGCAAGTGAAATCACTTTGCCCATTGGTCTGTGCCCCCCCCCCCCCGATATTTTTTCCAAATTTTGTGGGGCCTTATTCATTCGTGGAAAAAAAAAATTTCATTGTTACACATTTAAAATTTTCTTTCAGTTCATGTAAGAGACTTTTGCTGAGTAAATATTTTGTTTAATGCATGTTTAGAGGTAATGCGCTAAATATTTCAAATATATGCTGTTGAATTCTAGTAGGGTTCAGTTTAAAAAAATGTCTATCATAGGGTTCAAAGAGTCATTCCATCGTCATGTCTGTGTACAGCAAACCCATGACAAAGGGGATCCTTTCTTTTCTTTTTTCTTTTAAATACATAACATGTTATAAGAAAAAGTGCAGATGAACAATTTCATGATATATATAACCTTTTTTTTTTTTTTTTTTTTTTGAAAACTTCTTTTATCTTCATAACAGAATCAAAGTAAGCTTCAGGGTTACAATATGGGAAATAGCAGTTGTATTGAAATGATGCTTTTAACCAGCACATAATGTCTTGAATCTGATCGAATGAATGCAGTGTTTTGCTATGTTAAAAAGGTTCATTGAAACTGAAATGTAAATAAGGAATTATTTTCATATGTAAAGCGTCAGGAATTTTTAATGTTAGGCATGTCTTTATATGAAGAACTTGAACATGTCTGTCCCATAGGAAGCTTTGTTAGCACCTTAGTTACAGCACAATATTAAAACAATGACATCCAAGTGTCCAGATACATTTGCTTTTCTAGCAGCATTGAGAGAGATTTCAGATACGACAGAATCCCCAGTCGTGGTTTTATTTGTTACATTAACTGCATGAGCTACTGGATGAGTCTGTGTGTTCACAGCTCTCTTTTGTCCATAATGAAACTTTTTTGCAACATATCGAAAATTTCCTAGTTAGCACAATGTATTCCATCAAAAGTTTAACTGGAGTATTTGTATGATGCTTTTGTAATTTCACCACTTTCATCTAAGTAAACTTTCTGTTAATGCTTTATCTGCTACAAAGTTTTTCTCCAACATTTTCATAAGCAAAGAAACCACTGGTGCCTGTATTTTGTTTGATGTTCCATCGACTGAGAAAAACAACTTTTATACTTCTAGATCCATCTACAGGAAACCTAGAACTTTCCATTAATGTAACCCTGTCGTGTTCAAATACTGCTAATGTTTACTGCATTGGACCTTTTTTTAATCCACCAGTCCTGTGAAAACCTAAAGCAGCTATGATTTTCAAAGTTGAATCCACTCGCCTACTGATTTCACCATCTAAATTGTTTTTGTTTTTTTTGTTAAATGTGCTTCCTAAATACACAAACTCATTCACTTAGTCTAGCTCTATACCATTTATACTGATCTTTCATGACAGCAACAGGGGCCACAGTGAACAAAATATGAAATCACCAATAACTGACACTTGCTTGCGTTATGAAGGCTGGCAGAATGCTGACTAGCATTTGTTGTTGCTGTGTGGTCAAATAAGGTAGGGAGGGTGAAGTATCAGGTGACACTTTCTTTCAATCATTGAAACAACAAGAAAAAAAAAATCTGGACTTTAACAACTTTAGTTTATGGAAGTATTTTATTTTTCATATTGATCTTTAAAAATACATATGGTTTTAGTTTTAATGTTTTAAAAATATTTCTTCCAAATACACAGTGCAAACTTTGACTTTGACATGGACCTCAGGTTGAAAACCACTCTTCTAGTACAAAAAACATGTGAATGCAATGGGTTATTTTTTATTATAATTATTTTGGATTACTTTTTACTTCTGTTGTGTGAGTGAATGAGTGTACTCTGCATGTCTGGGCTCTATTCAATGATTACTAAGTCAAGGATTTTATTCATTATCATTATTTTTTTATTTTATTTTATTAAGATGCAATGCTATTTATGCTAAAATGAAAGCTGCTCACACCACTGAATTATGTGCTTGTAAATGTTACACTGCTCAACATGGAAACTGCAACTCCAGTATGGAGTTTATATAAAGACCTGTAAATCACCCAAGACTCCCTTGGATGGCTAGAATCTTCCCTTGAATGGCTACCTGAGATGTGCAAATGATTGAAGTTTCTTTATGATCAATCAGGTGCATGTCTGCTGAGTAGGATTTAAAGATGGCACACACACCTCATAGTAAGGCAGACATTTAAAGTCAAGTGTATTCATCAAAAAACTTCCAAATGTGCTGCAGATATGCCAGCTGGGCATGTATGTACAACGACCGTTCCATAAAAATTGAGAGTAAAATCACACAAAATGAAGAAATATAGGTACAGCAAAATATATGTTATTCTTTCTCAAAGAATCTTTCCTTGGATGATATGCAACTGTCCCATCATTCGGTCCACTTTTCAAAGCATGTGGCTAAGGCATTTTTTGGAAGCTGCTGTAGCGACCCCTGTGCGGCTTGAATAACGTCAGCATCTATGTTGAATGTTGTGCTATGGAACTTCTCCTTCATTGTTGGAAACAACCAGAAATCTTACGAGGCGAGGTCAGGACTGTAGGCATGCTGTGGCATAATTTCAATACTGCAATTTGTAAGGAACTGTTGAGCACAAGCAGCCGTATGTGGGCAGGCGTTATCATGGTGTAGGGTCCACTTGGTCGCTTAATCGATATGTATCATTGCAGACGCTTCAAGACTGAAATGTGATACTCAGCATTGACAGTAATTTGTAGAAGAATGGCATGCTGGTAGACTACACCTTTATGATCAAAGAAAATTATCATCATCACCTTCCCAGCTAATTTGGTTTGGTGGACTTTTTCCGGAGGAGGTGAGCCTGTGTGTTTCCAGACACTTGTTGCACGCTTTGTGAGGGGGTCAAAATTGTGGACCCATGTTTCATCGGCAGTTATTACTGTGTTTAGAAAGTTTGGATCCTTTGCAATCATTTGTTTCTACTCATGACATACCTGAACTCTGACTAACAATTGTTCTCTCGTCAGGTGATGAAGTACCCATCTGGAACACACACAATGCAGCAGTAATTTGTTGTGCAGAATCCCGACGTTTTTGAAATATTAGTTGACGCCGCTATGTCTTCACACATCATTCATCGATCTTCATGTGGGATTGCCCAAACAGCATTAACAATACGCTCCATAACAACACTTTCAGGTCGGCCAGGCCTAGAAGCAAGTTCTGCCGACCAACGCCCCTTTTTTTAAATCATGGTGCCATCTAAAAATCGTTGACTCACCCAAACATTTATCTTTGTAAGCTTTTTTCATTAAATCAACTGTTTCTGGAGCCGTTTTACCCTAACAATAGCAAAATTTTATGGCACAACGCATTTCACTTCTTAACTCTGAATCACTCACCTCCGTAGCTGTATGGCGAAATGCAGATGTACATTAAACAACTGTGCAATAACAAAACCAGAATCATCTGCCACAGCAAATAACTGTTGCCATAAGGTACTTCCTTAATTCAGTTAGTCATCTACATGGTTATTTTTTTCCTTCGCACTATTGCCAGCTCAAAAAAAAAAAAATTACTCTTAGTTTTTATGGAATGGCCTTTGTACAATTGACTGACACAGAACAGCAGATGATCATCAATATGCAAAAGCTGGGTCTCAGCTTATGAGCAATTTGTACATAGGTGTGGTGCAATGTAAATACAGTGCAACATTGGGGGTCATGCTAAGTCACAGAGCACAAAAGAATAAGATGGGAAGGAAGTGGACCAAGATGCTAGATCACAGTACGTAAGGCAAGTCATCAAGAATGGTTATAGATAGAGACAACACTGGATTCTGTTTTGGCCTGCCATATTTTTGCGTATTCATGTGGTGCCATCATTATCTATGACATGCGGAGGTGTTGGCCGTCAGCTGCCATGCAAAGCCCTGATTTGATGTGCTGGTGTGGGTAGAATCTGATACAGCAGCAAAACAGCTTTTGTCCATATTCCTGGCATGTCAGTCCACATCATATGACCTTTCCTTTCCACCACACTGGTAACACTTCTGCAGTAGGACAGCACCCATCCACACACTACTTGTGTTACAAGGGATAGTCTCCAGAGCATGTACATTTTACTACATCTGCCAAACTCATCAGACTTGTTGCCCTCTGAGCATATATGGGACTTCATAGGTTGTCACCTCTGCTGGCTCTCTCTGGCAGTGGACCTATAGCAACTGCATGCCCATTTGGTTTCTGCCTGGAATGCCATTCCCCTGCACCATTGATGATCTCATTAATGGCATACCTTGTTGTCTACAGATTGAATGCATGCTCAAGGTGACCATTCTATACTGAAAAATCCTGAATGAAAGCAGGTTTACTTTTTTCTAACATTTTGTTGTTTGGTTGTTTACATGTCTTAGCCAACTCTTCATGTCTCATGACTTTCATGACTGTACATCAGCTCCTTCTCAGTGTTGTAATTTCCATTTTGAGCAGTGTAAATTTGCTGTCTATATTGCCATTTTTAGTTTCCTGCACTTCATATTTTTTTTTTTTTTCAAATTCCTTGTCCATTCAAATGGTAAAATTTACTGTGGAATGAAGTATTATGCTGAAGTATATTTTCGACATTGT
This sequence comes from Macrothele yani, assembly GCA_039090855.1. Lineage (NCBI taxonomy): Eukaryota > Metazoa > Arthropoda > Arachnida > Araneae > Macrothelidae > Macrothele > Macrothele yani. The sequence goes on from CM076996.1 coordinate 128,365,038, forward strand.
GGTTTTGTCTGTGATTTCATGTCATTTCATTTACTTAGCATTATAATTTTAGTGGATTTGGTGCTGTCTGTTTGAAATTTAAATCTCACACTGTTTCGTATGCTTGTGTACATCAATAACTTAGCTTTGTTTTAACAGAGAAAACCAGATTGAAAATTTTGGGAAATTTTCTGCAAAAATGGATGGTAGCATAAAACAAATGCATGGCACTGCCCAAGAACTATGCAAGAAGTATTCTGGCTGTAAGTTTCAATTTTTGATTGAAGAGTGTTTAAAACTGCAAAGTATTTTTAAATGTATAGAACAATATTATACAAAAGCAAGGTGTCAATTTCACTCTATAGTAACTGAATTACAAACACACTCCTAATAGTGTGCAGTTGATTGTTTTTCAATTCCTGATGATTGTATTTTAATTCCTGAAGTTCATGTAAATCATAATGTATTAATTTTAGTGCAGTAGATTCCCAATTATCTAACCTTTGGTTATCCAACATAACCATATGATGTGTTCATATCACTAAGAGTCAAAATTAAAATCATCACGCAAAGCTTTACATGCAAATGTCATCTAGTCCTGTAATCTGAAGGGATTATCAGGATTAGAGCCGTGATATCCACAAAGCTTCACTTTTTATTTAACATCTCACTCTGGTTTTCCTGTTTATACAGATATACACATTCTTTTCTTCTCTTCTTGGTAGACTCACACTCCCCCCCCCCTTATTGTTGAATTCTCCCTACGTGAAGACTACAAGAGAGAGAAATTGTATCCTTCCACCTTCACAAGGTAGCATGGAGCAAAAACGAATGTCCTTCTCATCATGGAGAAAGTAACCTTTTGCCTCATCACCTTATGCCATCAAGAAGCAGATGGAACTAGATTCTTATCACTGAAGTTTAACAAAGCACTTTTATCTTTTTCTTTAAATTCATATGAATACGTCTACGTCAAAAAAATAGTTGCACCCAAAAGGATGTGTCGGATTGCAACGCTATTTGGGAGGAAGGTAAAGGTTACCAAGAGCAATAAGTGATTAAACATTGAGACTGATATGGGCAATATTTATTGAGTTACACGCCAATAAGTAGTGTCTCTCAGTGTGGCGTCGGGCTGCCATGTTTGCTCACACAGCATGCCAGATGTCTCGGCATGGAGTTGTACAGGTTCCTAATGGTGTCCTGCAATAAGCCATCCCATGCAGCTTGAATATTCTCACGCAGCTCCTGCAGATTGTGTGGTAGGGATGGAGTGTGGATAGAGCGTCCAATAGCATCCCACACATTTTTTTCAATCAGCAATAGGTCTGGCAATGTGGCTGGCCATGGCAGAGTGTCAGTGCCTTGAAGGCAAACTCTCGAGACAGCAGCTATATGCGGACGAGCTTTGTGCTGTTGGAAAATCACACCAAAGTGAGCGTTCAGAAAAGGTAGGGCCACTGGTTGCACTACCTCATTAACTTAACATTGGACTGTCAAAGTGCCTGTAATGAACACCAAGAGTGATCTGGCATTGTAGGCAATTGCACTCCACACCATGACACCAGGCTTTCTGGACATGTGACGCTTGACAACAAACCATTCATCTTGGTGCTGACCACGGTGCTTCCACACACAGATTCATTGGTCGTCTCCTCCAAGACAAAAGCGGAGCTTATCACTGAAGATCACCCGCAGCCATTCTGAGTGGCTCTATGACAGTCTAGCATGACACCATTGCATTCTTTGGTGACGGTGCAATGGTGTTAAGGGCAGTTGTCGTAATGGTCTGCGTGCGTGTAGTCCTACATCATGCAGCCATCTTTCAATGGTGCTGGAACCGATCGGACGATGCATGGAGGGCACCACTTTTCACTGAATATTCGCAATCGTGGCTGTTGAGTCACTCCACACATGTCGGACAACCTATCGGTCCTTTCTCTTTGTGGTTCATTTAGGTCTCCCAGACCCTTCCTGTCACTGCTGTGTGCTTTGTTCTATCCACTGCCGCCAACAGCGTGCTGTGGTGACATCCGCACGACCGGTATGGTGCGCAGTACGGCGATAAGACCATCCTGCTTCCCGGAGCCCGACGATAAGGCTCCTCTCAAACTCCTCCAACTGCTCTTATTACTTCCGAACTTTTCTCCGAGTCATACTTCACTTGCAAAGGATGCAACCAACACAACAGCATGAGTCAGAATGGCAAGTACGCACAATGGGACAACCTTATATAGCCGCTCAGGCACAGTGCTACAACCTCTCCTTGCTTGCATCACATGTGCAGCCGAGTGTAATACTTGAATCATTTGCATCACAATGTCAAACCTACCCACCAAGTTTCATTCCTGTTGGTTGCTTCCTTCTGGGTGCAACTATTTTTTTGATGTAGACTGTATAATTCTTTGCAACAGTCATAACAAATGCGTAATTTCATTGTTTGCGGAAACTGGCAAGTGAAAAGAGGAAGACAGTGGTTATTTGAATCGAACAGAAAACAAGCCTTAAAGAGACTAGACAAAGGCGAGTCCATGAAAAAAACTGCATCCAAATTCATTGTGGGGCATGTTACATTTGGTAACTGGAAAAAGAAAAGTGAGTTAGAAAAGTAGTGCTCTGGCTGTGCCTGAAGTGAAGGAATGAAGAAAATTGACTATGAAAAGATGAGTGAAACTTTGTTCTTATGGTTCACCGAGCAAAGGGATAAAAGCATGGATCTTACAAGCTCGATCTTGCAAGAGGAAGCTCTCATTTCCCGAAAGGAGTTCAATGAAAGGGAACCTGATTTCACAGCTAATTTAGGCTGGCTTGATCACTGAAAAAATGTGTGGTAAGGCAACTAATATCTGTTGCAAAAAATTATCTGCAAATTTGAAAGAATTTCCAAAATCTAAAGTGAATTTTATGTTTCATTGACAATGAAGGATTATCAGTTGAGCAGATATGCAACTGCAATAAGACAGACTTAAACTATAAAATGCTGATTTTTGAAAACTCGTGCATGTTGAGCTGGAGCACCAGTTCCTGGGTATAAATGGAGTAAGAAAAGAGTAACAATTCTAAAATGTATTGTGTTGGAAAGAAAGTATTGTCCACTGGCTAGGTACCTAAAGTCGAAGCCCCGGCCACATCGCACATTGGCCACTGAGATTGTGCAGCACACCAGCATGTAGGTGGCTTAAGTGAGTGGCAGTTAGCCATCAGAAGGCAAAGAGTGTAAGCACCAGCCAACATGGAAATGGACAAGGACCACATTCGCCATTGCATGCTGTATGAGTTTCGTCATAGTAGCACCCCCGCAAGTGCTGTAAGGAACATTACCAGTGTGTACCCCAATGGCATATCACATCGTCAGTGCTGACATTGATTCAAACGGTTTCAAGAGGGAAATTTTGACTTCTCAGACCGTCCCTAAGCTGAAAGACCTGCAACAGAGAATATGAACATGCTGAAGACCTTAGCGGAGACTGTGCTGCATTTGACCTTGCAGGAGTTGGCCAAACAGCTGGGGACTACACACACGAGCATCATCATGCACCTACATCAACTTGGGAAGGTGCACAAGAGGAGAGTTTGGGTACCCCATCAACTCACAGTTGAGCAGAAAGCAAATCGCATGGGTGCATGCGTTTCCCTGCTTGCACATGACCAAGTTTAACTGTTCTTGGACCACATTATGACAGGTGATGAGAAACGGGTCCCGTATGACGTCAGTGCCCAGAAACAGTGGTTTGACCCAAAACAGAAGCCCATGCAGACCCCCAAAGCTGACTTACACCCACATAAGGTCCTGCTGTCTGTTTTGCGAGATATGTGAGGTGTCGTGTTTTTTGAGCTGCTGCCAGACAACACCCCTATTGCTGCTGATATTGTACTGCCATCAGCTTGGCAATTCAAGGGGGGGAGTCATGCTGCATGTCTGGAATTATGATGGTGGTGTGTTCACTTTGAGCTTGCTCCAGGTGGCTAGGCTGTCAATGCTGAATTGTACTCTGAGCTGCTAGAGCAGAAGTATGACAACTTAAGCAGTAATACCCTGCTTTAGTTAACCAAAAGTGGGTGTTTCTTCAATAGGACAATGTGCAGTTCCATACTAACATTTGGAATTTAGCAACCAATGTGAGCAACTCTGAGGGATATAAGCAATCACCTCTCCCTAATTTAGGACCACTACTTTCAAGGAAGGAACAGAGCCAACATCATGAGACAAGCACACCACCCATGCCTCACCTGAGATTTGAATCTGGGCCCACCTTGGACAATTGGTCAGAAGCCAGTGCTTCAGATCACTCAGCCACTAGGGCAGCCAGTTTATTTTGGAATTGCAAATTTCAAAACATTGTTTTCAGTCTGAGTTTTGCAATTAATGACTGTGCCTTAGTATTTGTTATGAGTAGGTAATGGTTTGAGTGCTAAATTTACAGGCCTGCACTAGGGAAGTGTTCTTTATGTGTCACTTAAAAGAACAGGGCATCTCAATTTTTGTTAGTCTTTTCAAAATTATCCCGTTTTTTTACTGTATACTGAGCATAGCAGAAAGAGGAAATTTGTACTTGCATTAGTTGCGGTACTCTTTAAATATTTGTTCTGGGCACTCACTGCGAGATATCGATGCTGTGCATTTCATTGCCTTTTGGAAAGGAATTCAGTAGAACAACTCAAAAGCATATCCTTGTATCTCTGTGTTGTTGAATTCACAGATATTCACTGTCTCTAAGGTGTGGCTGATAGGTTCATGCATGCTCTTCTACTCTGCTCTCGAAATATCCCAGCAGTTTCTCCTTTACAGGACCCACAACATAGTCATCTCACTTTCTGATTGTGAATCCAAGATAGATGTGCCAAGTTGCTTAGTATTTCTTTCCCCTCTTCACTGGCCAGCATGAGAAAACCAGTATCTTGATTAGTCCATGAGTTAAGGGTATTTTCCCCCAAGATCACTTGAGATAATTATAAAAATCTTCCTTTCCCTTTCAAATCAATGAGCTAAAGGGCGTGTGCATTCATGTCTCAACACTATTATTGCCACACCAACATGCTGCTTGCTTCACGCAATGAATTCTTGTTTCTTAATTGGTAATTATGGCTTTTTCCATGTTTAATTATGGTATCTTAAGACAGGATTGTACAATATGAAGAAAGATTTTGGGAAAAATTAGAAAATAATATTTGCATGTAGGTGTGATTGATATGCAAGTAAGTACAGTGAATGTTTGCATTGTTTCTTGAATAACTGGTGCCTATATTTTTTTTTCCTATTTCTTATCTTTTATAGCATATAAAAAAGAATTCCAGAAACTTGCTGCCTCCCTTATAGATTTAGGTAGTGCATTCGAAATGGAAACTTCCCCATGTAAGTATAAGCTCTTCATACTAATTCTGAAGACTTCTCAAAGTTTAATGGCTCCCATGAACATTTCAGACTGGTAGTCATTGCTGTATTGTTTATAGTTAATTAGTGCAGGGAAGGGACAAAACCAGAGTTGTAAAACAAAGACAACATATGTGTCTCACTCAAGATATGAATCCAGTCACTAGATGCAAAGTGTGAGCTTTCTTGCTGCCCAACATAGAGATTTGCATCCCTTCACACTCACTATCACTAAGCTGTTCTCTGAGGTTCAGAGGTTAGCTCCACAAAGAAATACAAACTACCAGATAATTTTTACCTACTGTTGCTGTATCAAACTTCTCCATTTACAGCGATCTTGATATACAGCTCGGGCTTCACTTACATCCATCACATGCCGTACACAAGATCTTCTATACTTCATACTCATAAACTTTTCTCACACTCCTGAATCTGATCCTCCCACGACTTCCTTGGTCTTCCTCTGCCTTTCCTTCCTGCCACTTGGGCTAAAAAGGATTTCTTGGTAAGCATCCCATCACTCATTCTTTCAACATGGCAAAACCATCGAAGCATATTAGTCTCTACCTGGCTAACAACATTTTGCTCTTCACATTACACAACTGCAGCACATCTTCATTCCTCACACAATCAGAACGTGTCTTGCCACAAACTTCCTGTAAGTAACGCATTTCTCCAGCACACAAACGACTCCTATGCTGGAGAAATGCGTTACTTACAGGGGGTTTATGGCAAGACAAGTTCTGATTGTGTGAGGAATGAAGATGTGTTGCAGTTGTGTAATGTGAAGCAAAATGTTGTTAGCAAGGTAGAGACTAATATGCTTTGGTGGTTTGGCCATGTTCAAAGAATGAGTGATGGGATGCTTACAAAGAAAATCTTTTTAGCCCAAGTGGCAGGAAGGAAAGGCCGAGGAAGGCCGAGGAAGTCGTGGGAGGATCAGATTCAGGAGTGTGAGAAAAGTTTATGAGTATGAAGTATAGAAGATCTTGTGTACGGCGTGTGATGGATGCCAGTGAAGCTAGAGTTGTATGTCAAGATTGCTGTAAATGGAGAAGTTTAATACAGCAGCAGTAAGTAAAAATTATCTGATAGTTTGTATTTCTTTGTGGAGCTAACCTCTGAATCTCAGAGAACAGCTTAGTGATTTATGATATGATATGACAAAACTGGTGACAGCCTTCATCCTTTCTTTAGATCTGAAACCACTTATCAATCATGGTTCATACACAGCCTTGAAAAACGAATTTTTGCTTCAAGGCCTTGAATGTTCAGGAATTGTTGCTGTTTTTTTTTTGCTTTTTTATATATAAAGGTCGAAAAACGCCTTGAAAATTGCTATTGGCAAATTTTAAATTGTTTAATTTTATAAAAATACAAAAATGCTTTAAAAAAATGAACGTCTGAAAAATCGTTTCTTACAGTAAAGGTCGCTTTGCGTAGAGTCTGTTATCAGATTTTGCTCATCACGGTCGGTCGCCGCTGAATCACGTGACATGGTTGCGCGCGCACCCACGCTCCTGTCGGCACAGCAAGAATACGACAACATGTTTTCAGCGTGTCGTGTGTTTTTGTGGGAAGGAAGAGAGTTGTGAGCGTCGCAGCCTCCAGTCCTAGGAAAAGTGTCTTTGATTTAAAGAATTTGGGGAATTTTTAGGTAGCCAGGCCTTTTGTTTATCTGCCGATACTGGAAACTTTTGTAGGATGTTTACATGTGTTGTGGATTCACTGTGATTACCAAGCTTCTCATTTCTGTCATGTGATTTATCAACACTTGTTCTTTCTTGCCTTTTGTTATTGTGAAAAGAAAGACTTTTATCTTCATTAAGCTTCACAAGTCATTTACGTTGTCGAAATGGTTAAGTCTTTCTTAGGTCAAACCCATCATATGCCACATGGATTGCAAAGGAAAATAATAATAATTATATTGCAAAGTGTATTTTGTGTTGTAAAAATGTGGATATTTCTAGCCTGGGAAAATCCGCTGTGAGAAGTCATATGAAGAGTTAAAAGCATGCTTCACTCTCACAAACTTCTAGAAATATGACTATAAATGAAATGATGCCACTTTGGATAGATAATAAATTTGCATCTATGTTATCACCAACTTTAAGGATTGCTGAGAATAACACAACTATTAAAGCAGAAATTTTGTGGGCATTGAAAGTTGTAAAATCTCATTTTTCCTATCATTCATGTGTGGGTATTGATGCCTTATTTCGACTTATGTTTTCAGATAGCGTCATCGTAAATAATTTTTGTTGTGGAGAAAAGAAATGTTCTTCATCTGTTGTTTTAGATTTGCACCACATTTCAGGTCGATATTAAATTACAAGTTTTTACACCAAAACTCATATCATACCTCTTACAAATGTTCTTAAGAATATTGCAAATAACTGGAACATATTGTTTTGACCCTATATACTTAACTGGGGTTCTATCACATGTAAGGGTTGAGACAGGTAATTCAGTTCAATGGCAAATTAACTTGTTAATGATATGGTTAGGGTAACCATAAGTCCTGGCGAGGTCTTTTATTCTTTAATAATAGACTAAATTTTTAGATAAATGGAATACAGGGAAAAAAACAAGTTGAATAACTGACTAACATTTAGGCAATATGCACATGTTTTCGTCACAACAAAAGATTATCACATTGCAGTTGCAGTTACAGATGCTTTGCAGTTAGTTAAGAATGCCGCCTTGCAGTTAAGGTTAAAAAGTTGCATGACAAATATAATTACAGAAGTTGGATGGTCACAATAAGTGAAATGTCAAGCATAAATACTGGGAAACTACACTGACCAGGAATTACCCCTGAAATATGGAGCAAAGTTTGGTATACTCCTATAAATTAATTCAGAATAGCATAAGAAAATCTTAAATTCTCTTATAGAAGCTGAGATAGTTTATAACTTTTCCAAAAAAGAAAATATGTTAAATAATTAAGACTTTATTAATGACAGAGATCTTTGCAAATGTGTGCACTTACTTAGGCCAATGTTGTTTTACAGAAACTTAACTAGCAGGTTTTAAATTTTTTTTTTTTCTTAATAAATTTCAACTTAAGGAATAAATTAGTTATGCATTGCAAAGTAGAATGTTCAAATTGTTTCTATGATTTTTTTTTACTTTGGTGAAGTGTTATTTTGATGATAAAAAGAAAAAAAAAAAAAAAAAAAAAAAGAGAGAGGATGCGACCAGGAATTACCCCAGAAACTTAATGACCAGGACTTAGCCCAGGTGACAATATTCTTATTTAATGATAGCAATTTGCAGTAATTTAGACCTTCTACAGTCAGCTCTAGGGTGCATGAACTTTATAGCAGCATATGTCTTCCAATTTGTATGCCATGGTTTTTGTCACTTTGTATTCCCTCTTGCCTGCTCCCCTCAGGGAGTAACCGGCTAAATTTGATTCTCTCCATTTTTATGGGTATCTCCTCTCTCACTGTGTACTTATCTGTTACACCATTCTCTGTGTCGTCATTCTTACAAGCATATTTTTGTCTTAACTAGATTGTTTTTAGTTAATGCATTAAAATACACGTATAATGTCTGAAGTGCTGAAAAACTATACATCAAGTTTCAAAATCTAGATATTATAAAAAGATAAAATACTAGGAAATTGGGCTGCTGGTCAACATTCTAATGTTGATGAAGCATGTGTGCACCAATGGAGGAAAGATAAAATTGTTCTATCACTTATTGCAAAGCATAAGAAGAAAACCAAATGCACTCCTCCATCATGGCCAGCCTTAGAAGAAAACTTGAATGCTGGGATCAGAAGTCAAAGGTGTTTTGGCAACTCATTATCCACTGTGAAGATTAGTTTTCAGGCCAGAATACTTGTAGTGCAAATGAGCATTGCAAATTTTTGAAGTGGGTCTTGGTCTTACCGCTTTATGAGTTGGAAAGCCCTTTCTGCCATAATAAAAATGAAAGAGGGGTAGTGTTTGCCAGATGACTGGGAAGAGAAATTAAATTATTTCCAAAAAATTGTTGCCTTCTTTCATACAATGATTAGCAGTAACTTAAAAGCCAAATGTAAACAGCGGGAATTTGTAGCAGTGATCCCACATTTCTGTGATGTAACAACCTGCAGCACTTCTGAGAACATAGTGCTGTGCCACAAAATAGGGTTAAAACTGATATCAAAAATAGCATTAGTTGTTTTTGTGCAGGTAGTAAAAGTACTTGGTTGGCTGAGAACAAAAATGAGTTGCAGAGTATGTTGTCCTGGATGTAAAAAATTTGTATGAAATTCAAACTAAGTATAAATAAAGGAAAAACCAAAGTTATGATTATTGAGCAAAGAATTGTTAGCACTGAATGTAATGTAAGTCTAAATGGCATAGTGATTGACCAGGTGAACAAGTTTGTGTAATTTAGGAAGCATGTTTGACAGAGAGAACAAATTAGATGGTGAAATTAGTAGGCAAGTGAATTCTTCATTGAAAGTCATAGCTGCTTTAGGAGGTTTTCACAGGAATGATGGGTTCTCAAGAAAGTCTCAAATGGCTGTATATGAAAGTGTAATTGTTCCTACTCTGACGCACGACAGTGAAACTTGGGTACTGCAAAAAAAACATATGAATCGTTTGTGTGCTGGAAAGATGTGGTACTTGCGGGGCATTTGTGGCAAGACACGCTCTGATCATGTGAGGAATGCAAATGTGTTGCAGATGTGTAATGTGAGGCAAAATGTTTTTAGTAAGTTGGAGACTAATATTCTTAGGTGGTTTGGTCATGTTGAAAGAATGGGTGATAAGGTGCTGACTAAGAGAATTTTTTCAGTCCAAGTGGTAGGAAAGAAAGGTAGAGGAAGGCATAGAAAATCATGGGAGGACCAGATTCAATTCAGGAATGTCTGCTTTAGAAAAATATTATGAGTATGAAGTACAAAAAGGGCTTGTGTGCGAAGTGTGATCGATGTCAGTGAAGCTTGAGCTACGTGCTGAGATGTGTGTGTGTGTGTGTGTGTGTGTGTGTGTGTGTGTGTGTGTGTGTGTGTGTGTAAAGTACTTGACATTAGAAACAGGAATGAATTTTATTTCTTCTTTCCAGCATGTTTCTGTTTCATTCATCAATTTATTTGTACCTCTTTTACAATTTTTTTTTTTTTAAGTATTATAAATATTGAACGGGAATTATAGAGGATAAATCTATTAAGGTACTTTACCTCTCAAATTTTCGATCTAGACACTAGATCATTTTCAGGAGATCTTACGTCGTACTACTTCCACAGGTCTGGCGACCTAGCCTGATGGATTTTCCATCCAGCATGGTCTTTAATGTCGCCACCTGGTGTCTTGTAAATTTCCAGGGATTCCTCTAATTTCCGGATAATTGCGTGGGAATTGATGTTTGATTACTTGCAAGGAGTCCCAGTCCATTTTGTGGCCAGTTTGTTGTATGTGCCTGTCTACTCCTGTTTTAATTGAAATGTTCCTTATTGCTGCTTTGTGTTCATTAATTCTGGTGGTTAACCTTGTCCTGTTTCTCCTATGTATGGTAAATCACATGAACACTCGATTTTATAAATGACTCCTTCCTGGAGTAAAGTATTTTCTTCTCTTTGTTTTAGGGATGGTAATTTTTAATTTTGTCATTTAAACCTGGAGCTAACCTAATTTTATATTTAGTACTGATTTTCTTTAGTTTTTCAAATAGTCCCTTGTGGTAAATGACTTTTCTTGTGAATAAAGAAAAGTAATTTACCACAAGGGACTATTTGAAAAACTAAAGAAAATCAGTACTAAATATAAAATTAGGTTAGCTCCAGGTTTAAATGACAAAATTAAAAATTACCATCCCTAAAACAAAGAGAAGAAAATACTTTACTCCAGGAAGGAGTCATTTATAAAATCGAGTGTTCATGTGATTTACCATACATAGGAGAAACAGGACAAAGGTTAACCACCAGAATTAATGAACACAAAGCAGCAATAAGGAACATTTCAAATAAAACAGGAGTAGACAGGCACATACAACAAACTGGCCACAAAATGGACTGGGACTCCTTGCAAGTAATCAAACATCAATTCCACGCAATTATCCGAAAATTAGAGGAATCCCTGGAAATTTACAAGACACAAGGTGGCAACATCAATGACCATGCTGGATGGAAAATCCATCAGCTTGGTTGCTAGACCTGTGGAAGTAGTAAGACGCAAGAACTCCTGAAGATGATCTAGTGTCTAGATCGAAAATTTGAGAGGTAAAGTACCTTAATAGATTTATCGTCTATAATTCCTGTTCAATATTTATAATACTGAAGTAATTAGAGGAAGTCATTAATTATTAGAATTTTTTTCAACTAAAAATGACACTGGTAATTCGTCCTGTGAAAACTGTATTTATGAGCTGGAATTCATAATTAGTATCACCCTCTAAGAATGACTATTAACTGCAAATAAATAAATAAATAAGGGAAAAAACTTTTATAATTTTCAATGTCATCATCCATTTCATTTTTATGTTGGCTTATTAAATTACAAAAAATAACTTTAGGAATTTTACAAAATTATGGGAAAATAAGTTGAGATAGTGATCCAAATGCATCATTATGTTATTTGTCTAAGGTCTTGCATCAGTGACTTTGAGATACAAAATTTTGGGGTGTGGCACGTAGCTCAAAAATTACTGTGACTGTCAGGTCACGCAAACTTGAATGCATAAAATACATGAAGTGAATAAATACCTAAAGAAATTACTGAATGTTTTGTTACTTTAAGCATGAATGTTTTAATACTTCAAAGTTTTGCTATCAATGACAAAAATACAAGAAATGAAAAAATATGTAAGTGAAATAAGCTGAGCTTGCTAGAAAGAGAGAGAGAGAGAGAGAGAGAGAGTTTATAATACTGTCCAGCACACACTGTTTGATTAAACGTGTTTCTTGTTTCAGTTCTTATGTTGTTGAATGTTTTTTCTTCTGTCTTTTTTTCCAGATTCTCAGGAATTAGTAAAGGCCATAAAAGTAACAGGGGAAACATATGATGATATTGGCAACTTGTATGGAGAGCAGGTAAGCTATCCATTTTAAATTTCATTCATTCATTAGCAGATCACATTTGTGTACCCAGCAGTTGATGTTTAGTTTGGTGAGGCACAACACACACACATGCATGCTTGCACACCATGAAAATTAAAAATTTAAAACAAAATAAAATTAATGCTGATTACTTATTAAAAAAATTCTGTTTCTCTTATTCCATTGCAAGATTTTCTGCATACATACACACATACAATACATATCATGCATACATATGAGGAGCTAAGCTCTGATTCAGAGCTTAGCTCCTCAAGGAAAGACAATCTGCCAGATAAACATTTAACTAATGGAACTAGATTTTACTTACTGTTGGTATATCAGACATCTCCATTTACGACAATATCAGCACACAGCTCAAGCTTCACTGACAACCCTCACACGTTGTACACAAGACCCTTTGTTCTAATTATCTTTTTCTCAAGCGAACTTTCCTGAATCTGGTCCTTCCATGATTTCCTTCGCCTTCCTCTACCTTTCTTTCCTACCACTTGGACTGAAAAATTCTCTTAGTCAGCACCTTACAATTACACTTTCATATACAGCCATTTGAGACTTTCTTGAGAACCCATCATTCCTGTAAAAACCTCGTAAAGCAGCTGTGACTTTCAATGAAGAATTCACTTGCCTACTAATTTCACCATCTAATTTGCTCTCTCTGTCAAACATGCTTCCTAAAGACACAAACTCATTCACCTGGTCAATCACTGGGCCATTTAGACTTATATTACATTCAGTACTACTAGTTACTCGCTCAAAAATCATAACTTTGGTTTTTCCTTTATTTATACTGAGTTTGACTTTCATGCAAACTTTGTACATCCAAGACAACATACTCTGCAACTCCCTTTTGCTCTCTGCCAACAGGACAGTGTCATCAGCATACAGCAATCTGCACACATGGATATCACCAAGACATAAACCAGTATTATCTATTTTGGCATCACGCTTGCACACATCCATAAATATATTAAACAGCCATGGTGACATTACACAACCTTGTCTGACTCCTGCACCAATAGAAAACCATTTTGATAAAACACCATTTACTCGCACACAAGCTCTACTGCCAGCATACATGGCTTTTACATTGTTAAGTAGATTCCCAGTAACACCATATTCATTCAATACTTTCCACAAAAGTGTCCTATTTACTCGGTCATAAGCTTTCTCTAAATCTATGAAGGCAGCAAAAATTTTCTTACCAACAGCCAGATACTTTTCAATCATTATGCGTAATGCAAAAATTTGGTTAGTGCAGCCTTTACCAGGCATAAAACCACTCTGAACATCCTGCACTTTCTCTGATGTAAGACCCCATACTTTTTCAATAACGACTTTACCAAACACTTTCCCTGACACACTCAGTAGACTAATACCACAATAGTTCTTGCAGTCAGTCTGATCACCTTTTCCCTTATACAAGGGAACAATGATAGCATCCTTCCAATCACGAGGAACCATTCCTAACTGTTGTCTCTCATAATTAATATTGTATTCATATTGTTTAGATAGCTGATGCCTTGATTCAAATAAATAGAATAGTGCTAAAAAGAACAAAACATACCTTTAGAGTAAAGATGACTTGGTTTTAATAAACATAAATAAGATGCTTGAAGATATGAATTTCAGATTATATGATTAATAATAGTTCACTTTGTGAACAAAAAGTGCATTCCATAAACCATTTGGTTCTCCGGGTGAGAAGCGAACGTACGACCTTCACTCTTAGTCATTTAAAAATCACCCAGAAGCAGTTTCTTCTTGAAGAAGGAAAGGAATATTAAAGACCAGGAACATAACCTCTGTAAATACGAGTTTCATCGTCTTTTTTTTGAAAAACAGAAGAAAAATAAACTTCTAGTGGCGTGCGCAATCATACGACTTTTCAGGACAGAAACTTCACTCACATCTGCGTAGCTTCTTTTGTGGAGAGAGAGAGTTACTGTTTCTATCTGAGTGTAAGAGAGCTAGTTGCATCGGAGCGCCCCTCTCTTGACTTACAAAAGAAATAATGTTTATATTTAAGTTTCCTTTTGGACATCTGTCAGAGCATAAGTAGTGGTCTTACACTAACTCCCAGCACAGCTGGCGAATTTCAGTTAACCAGTCAATTACTCAGTCACCACCATATTTTAACATCTCAGCAATTATGCCATTTACTTTTGAAGCCTAACCATTCAGAAGAAATTTTAGAGCTTTACACACCTCTTCCCTTGAGAATCCCTCCTGTGCGTCCATCTCTCACTGTGACATCAATTGCTTCTGCCTCAGAATCACCTTTGCTTTCTTGATCTAACAACTTAGAGAAGTATTCACCACATCTTTCACTTAACTCATTCAGCTTCCATATCATTTCTCCAATCCTATCCTTCACATAACTTAGAATTTTATTTCTCTGACTTTTTCTTATGTCTTATGTACTTCCAGAATGTTTTTCTGGAAGTACATAAGACATTTTCCTATCGTTTGCCTTACTCTGGCAAACCAGCTTTGTTTCCTCCAGCTTCTTACAGCAATGTCCATGCTCTGAAACTCTACCTTGCAACATCCCCAAATATGCTTCCTTCTTTCTCTATACCACTTCTTTAAAAATTTAACTTACCCAAAACATTATCAGAAATTGCACTCTGCACACCTACTCTAGTATTGAAATCTCCTGCTATTATAACTTTCTCTTTAGCATCAAACTGGCTCAAAACAGCTTTTAGCTCATTCCAGATATCTGGTAGTTTGTATTTCTTTGTGGAGCTAACCTCTGTATCTCAGAGAACAGCTTAGTGATGTGTGTGTGTGTGTGTAGAAATCTTCTTTCCTATCAGAAGGTTCTGAGTCACAAGTAGCATACACTACAACAATTACTACTGTCTGAAATTTCACTTTCAAACGAATCCAAAGAATTCTCTCACTTATGCAGCTATAGTGAATAAAGTTGTTCTTCATCTTTTCACTTAAAATTACACTTACACCAGCCTTACTCTTGCATTATCTAAGACTTCAGGCCACACACACATTGTTCCATTTACTTCTTCTATCCCAATTTCTTTTTTTTTTTTTTTAGTTTCACTTGTACACAGCACATCCAATCTACACTTATTCATTTCTTCAATCACCTGATTTAACTTTCCATTTATACCTCTAGTATTCCATACACCAATCTTACACTCACTCAGCCGAGATGTCTTTCTCATACATTGGTGACCAGTTCCAGGTTGTTTCCATGATGGACCATCCTTCTCAAGTGTTAAGTCCACCATGTCCCACATTTCAGTCCTTTAAATTTTTTCTTTGAGTTAAAAAAATCTTAGAAGTAAATCAGTGTGGGTGATAAGCCCACACAACTAATGTTTCAAGTTGGTCATTCCGCCTAAGGTTTCTGGAACAAAAACCCAGTGAGTTGGAGTCTTTTGGCCAATGTCACACAAAACTAGATGGTACCTCATCAATATTCAAACTGATGCTTAAATTTCTGTTAGCTTCCAAGAATCATAAAGGCCCTTGTTGCTGTCATGTGTGCTCTTGTTGCTGTCATGTGTGCCATTGTTGCCCAGCAAAGTGCCCCAAGGAGGCAAACCCTTCTCTCACTAAGATCACCCATTTCTGCCTCTGACAAATTACTCCCTCTGTCACTAATAACCAGTTTTACACCATCAATTCATCTTGTTCTAAATTTTCTCCATGGTCTGCAACCAGATGCTTTAAAATGTAACACCTGTTATGGAAATCTTTCCTTTCTCGTGTGAAGCATGTGCCCCAACTACTTAAGTATATTTTCATTAGCTTTGTCTTCTACAAAAAAAATGCCCTCCTTTGATCTCATATTTGCATTGTTAATTTTGTCATGCTTCTGAATCCATGTTTTTTTGTTTTTGTTTTTTGCTGATATTCGTCTTACCACTCTCATAGCAGTCACATCTGACTGCTTAATGACTCTTACTGCACACTCAGCTCTCACTGCTGTAGAAGAGGGTGGGTCTAAATTCCGGGTTTCGTCTTAGTAAAAATAGTCTTACGTAACTTACTCTGTATATTAGATAATTCCTTCTTTGCTAATTCTATTATCTAATTTCATGTCAGGCTTCCTTGTCTCATAAGTTTAGTGTTCTCCCTAGATTTTCTTTACAGCCAGGCGGCAAGAAATTTTAGCTGGGTGGTACTTTTAACAACCCCTTCTCCAATAAAAAAAATAAAAAATAAATATTTTCCTTAACATTATTACACTTATCAAACATCTTTAGCAGTGTGGTAGGCTAATATTAATGTAACATAGCATAATAAACAGTTAGAAAATTGTACAAAAATGATTTTAAAAAATGAGTATTTACTAACAAATCATATTCGACACAGATTTTTTTATAGATTGAAGGTTTAACGACCACCATAAGCAACTCAATAGGCTATAAGCACTCGCCTGCACCTAATTTAGGGCCAATGGTTCCAGGGAAGGGAGAGAACCAGTGCCATAAGACACACACAACATCCATGCCTCACTGGGATTCGAACTTCAAGCCTTCTTAGATGAATGGTCATAAGCCAGGACTTAGACCACTGTGCCACCATGTCGGTGACACAGATTTCAGCCAGTTTTCATCAACACTGATGGTGTATGTGGGAATAAGTTTTCCATTCTTACTATTATGTTCAATGCGAAAACATTCATTAATGGAAATACAGCCGGGCGGCCGACAAAATTAAGTTGGTGGGTCGCCCAGTAAAAAGGCTTTAGGAAGAACACTGAAGTTGCAACACCCAAATAGTTAAAATTCATAACCTGTTCAAGCACCTTTCCCTGAATTACATAAGTAATATTTTTAGCAGCTTGACCCAAAGCCATTGATTTAGACTTCTCAACAATTATCCTCATTCCGTCTTATGTTTCAGTGACTTCATAAGCAGGGGTAGAAAAATATTTTGAAATCTGGTGGCCAGCTAAATTTTTTAGTGGTCAGACATCGGACCAACGGGCAGGGGACCAACGGGCGGACCAACGGGCGGACCAACGGGCATAATGTCAAAATCATGTACACAAAAAAATAATGTTTTACCCTTAGCCTTTAGCTTATCTCTCCCTGGGGAGAAAAAAAAATGTACTCATTTTTTTTTATTCCAGGGCTCGCAAATTCTTGAATTACTGCAATTTTCATCGTATTATCCACAGACCCTTGAATTCGCAGTTCATGACATTCAGTAAAAAAAATTGCCATATAATCCACACATCACAAATGTTGATCCGGAAGTGGAATTTCCCTCAGAAAAGTCAATCACATAATTACCCAGGAGTTCGAAAGAGTAAGAAAAAAACGATTTTATTAAATAAAGATTCATTTTTAATGGTTACTTTTTTAAATATATTCTTATCTCTGGACACAAATACAGCTTAATGAATTCACAGAAATAGATCAGATCAGAGATCAGTTGTAGAGGATCTTAGGAAGGGAGTGTCTAACCCCAGATCTTAAACAACCCTCAGAAACAGGTAGCTTGGAGATTTGTGCTAGAGTGCCCAATACGAAAGTGACACGGAAGTGAGGTAGAAAGGGGTTGGAAAGACGCCCTTATATATTACCGGGGTCCGACGGCTTAATATGCCCATCCAACGCGCGGAGGATATTTAGTTGTTCAAGCGTTCGTACCTGCTTGGGATCAAACCTGAGGTTTCAACGTGGCAGCCACAAATGTTGACCACTAGGCCATCTGCGACCCAATTCACAGAAATACCTATATAATCGCGTGTAAGTAAAAAGTTTTTGGAAGAAATACCGCTTTCAAAGTTGGGGATTCGGCTTACATACGGGTCAGTAAAAAAGTGGGCTGGGCTTCGCCAATTCTCTCGCGGAGTTTACCTACGGGTTTGTTTACATTTTAAACCACTGTTTTCCGTGTGTCACTACACTCTAGTTTTCTGACCTTTTGAAAACTATTGCTCAGTGGCACGATCATATCTTTAACTGTGCCCCCTACTTAAAAGTTTAAATTCGGCAGAGTAACTGAAACAATTCCTTTTCGAAGACATAAATATCAACGAAGGAAAATATCAGCAGCAAAGACGTTGGTCAAAACCGCAAAGGACGAACTAAACACAAGGCGCACACATGATATCCAGAACAAGAAATCTTGAAAGAAGGCATGCATGTGTACGTTTTTATTGGTTGGTTGACAAAGAGAGGGCACAAGCATTCAGCGTTTAATCTTTCTCAACGATACAAAGACGAAATGACTCTCGCCATCCCTCCCTACAACTTTCCCGATCTTTCATTATCGCACGCACACACACACACACACACACACACACACACACACACACACACACACACACACACACACACACACGTCCTTTCTTCCTCCACTCCGTACAAACTCCTGAACTGAGAAAAAAATTTCTGAGGGAGTTCCTTTTCCAATTATACCCCTTCTCCTGCACAATTAACCTGCGGATTTTTTTTAAATCAAAGGGCCACAAAAACTTAATTTTTTTAAATCGGCGCATTATCCGCATCAGCGTACAATCTGCAGAACCTAAATTTTAAACTTTTTTTAGCAGCTAATCTGCGGATCATGCGACAAAAATTACAGTACGTGTTTTTCAGTAATGTTTTCCATGGTGGCCCATGCAATTTTTTGGGGCGACCAGGCGACCGCATTTTTCGACCCCTGTTCATAACTCATTTCAAATGTTTTGAAAGGGTAAATATTATTTTTGATCATTTTTTTTAATACTTCCCTATTCCAGTGTGTAACACAATTTTTGTTCCTGGGTAGTAACTGTTATTTCCTGATGACTTGTACGTACAACGTGTAGAAAAGGGCTTTATTCCCCACAAACTTTGCTTTTGTGACCAGGACAGTAATATTTTGAAATTTACCTATTTCCAGTAGAGAAACAAGCAAATTTGTGTCTTTTCATTCACATAAAGTAAAAACAAAAAACGTATGAATCAAAATTAACATGTATTTGTACTACAGTTATACAAAAATGACCACAAAAGATTTAGGAGTGAATAGTTTTTCGAGATTTACGACTATACTGTAAATCACTTTCGCAAATCAGCTCCCAAATGTAGTCTCCCATCAGGTTCTCATTATACTGTTCTTGGTAGTGACATTCAAAGTCCAGTATATCCTGGTGGAAGCACTCGTCTTGCTCCTCCGAGTATGCTTCCATGTTTTTCTTAAAGTTATGATGATGTTCATCAAGGATATGAGGGGACTTCGAGTGATATCCTGCAGCCCATTTTGCTGTAGTTCTTCACCAGATTCTCGACCAGCTCCACATAATTTTCAGCCTTGTGATTGCCCTGGAATCTCCTAACAACTCAACAAAGCTGTTCCATGCCACTTTCTCTTTTGTAGTGAGCAGATTGGGGAATTCCTTGCATTGCAGGATATTCTTTATGTATGTTCCGACGAAGGCACCGGCTTTGACCTTTGCCTCAGGCAGCTTAGGGGAGGTACTTGAAGGACGCCAACTCTGTATCTCAAGCTGTGACAAATTGTTTCGTAAGGCCCAATTTAATATACAGTGGTGGTGTCAGCACCTTCCGGTAGTCCACCAGTGCCTCCCACATGACATTGTTTTTCCCCTCAGAGAACTTGGTCTGCTGTGTGTCCCTTCTTGTCTGTGGTAGTGTGCTTTGGTGTCCCTGCTGTCCCAAAGGCAAAGAAAGCAGGGAAACTTGTTAAAACTGCCTTGGGACCCATCAGGAATGCCACCATTTTGAAGTCTTGGATGACCTCGCAGCCATACTCATCATACTCAGGCTTAAAGACTTCTGCGAAAACGCGGAAATCAGCTTTTTTCTGTTCCGTTTTTAGTGTTACCGATATTATTCCAAAAATGCAATAACATTTTATGGGGGGGGGTATCCTCCCACTTGCGGAAAGCAAAATCGTAATGACTTCGAATGACGGGATGGTATACGGCTGGGAATAACGTCATCTCTTCCAGGGATGGAAATTCTGCGCCGAAGTGTGCCAAGACAAAAGTATTGAGCCATGTTGCTACAAAAGGCAGGTTTTGCGCCGTTGGGCGCCAGAACCTCTGTGACCGTCTTCATCGTCGCGGCTTCGGTACTGTAAATTCTCTGTGCGCACTCTTCTGCTTAACGCTGAGTAAGTCCATGCGGTGGGAAGAATGGTTCAGCGACTCCAAGTACCCGGAATTTTACGTAATTACTCTGGAAATCGTCAGTCCGCTACGGACGACAGAAAGCATCGAGTATGCTATGGAAATCGTTAGTCCGCTACGAACGACGGAGAACGTCGAGTATGCAACAGAAATCGATAATCTCAGTGAAATAACGTTATTAAACTCCTGTGTAAAGTTTACTTTTGTGTTTTCAAGATTCTAACACTTGTTAAATATTTTCGGGAATGTTTCTTGGGTGTTGAGAATGTTATGTTGTTTTCCGTTTCCTCGTATTAAATTTTTTCGACCAAGTCAACCCCACCCCCACCCCCACCCCTTTTTTTCTCAATGACTTTCTCTGTCTCTCTCTCTCTCTCTCTCTCTCTTTCTCTCTCTGCATGATTAGTTTTTTTTTATTTTTATTTTTTTTCTTGTCATATTCCTCGTCTTTAATATCTCCGGTAATAGTGAAAAAGAGCGACTTCGTTTTTTTTTTTTTTTTTTTAAGAATTTTTTCTAATGAAATGCATGTTACCCTATTTCCAATATGTACTTCTTCAAAACTAATCAATAGAGAGCAATCGTTTTTGCCCCTTTCCCTTTTATTAAACTAACTTAAATTTCTATTTCGGTATTTAATCCGTCTGTGGTGGAATCCGCGCCATTTCCGTGTCCCGTAAAATTGTTTCACGGCAGAGTGAGTAACGCAGTATCGATTTTTCACTTTCATTTTCCATAAAATGCGTGTTTTTCCATTTCTTAGTTACTTCTTACTCGTACATGAAATAATCGTGGATTCGCGGAATTAAGCTTTTTCTGTCATCATTTGGGTCATTCTCGAGATCAATGTAAAACAGAAAAGAAGCTGTTTTTGGGGGTAAAGGGAGGGGTCTTTTCCGTCTGGGGACGGTATTTCATCTTTCAAAACTTTCAAAAAGGAAGTTAACCTGAGTGAAGATTCCCCCCAATCCTAATTTATTTTTGTCGCAATGTTTCACGAGCACGCGAAAGTGGCGGAAGTTTCACCATTCTCACCCTCTGACAACATAAACAGTAATAAATCAGAGTCTGACTTTTTTCTTTACTGGCTATGGGCTTTCCATGCCTGCTAAATATTCTGGATTTCCTGGATGTTTTACGTATTTTGGGGTGGTTTTACGGCAGGAAGATAGTTTTTTCCCGATTTTCACCAAAATGGCTCGTGAATTATTATTTTTATTGATGGAAATTTATATTGTTGTTATTGTTGCTTAGTGTTAACTCTTGTGTTTGTTTTATTGTGATCTCATAGCGATTGAACCTTATGTTATGTCACATTTCTAACAGTAAGTGATATTTATTTATAGATCGCACAAACTCCCTTCCGCCAATCCTTCCAAACCCCCTCTCTCTCAGTGTTGAAATAGCTGTGCTAATTGCGCCGAAGTGCAAATTTTTTAAAATTCTGCGCAGTGCAGAGTTCGCCAAAATGCATAATTACACATCTAGTATGCATCAAAATTTTACAGATGCGTAAGAATACGCGTTGAGAATTTTTCTCAGTGCATAAAAATATGAATCAAAGAATCTTACCAATGTGTAAAAATACGCATTGAGACGATATTTCGTCTTTCAAAAACAGAAGTAAATGAAATAAAGATTTTTTTCCGTAATCATAATTTCGTTTTCCTGCAAGCCGCTGTCCAGTATTTTTGTTCTACATCATTTTATTCCAAAAA
Organism: Macrothele yani; assembly: GCA_039090855.1. Classification (NCBI taxonomy): domain Eukaryota; kingdom Metazoa; phylum Arthropoda; class Arachnida; order Araneae; family Macrothelidae; genus Macrothele; species Macrothele yani. The sequence continues at coordinate 128,387,285 of CM076996.1, forward strand.
TATTTGTATTTCAGTTTGAAAATGTAGGAAAAAATTCCGAAAATGGAAATTCAACGGTGCAAAAGTTTCCCTGTAATATTCAGGCATATGAGCGTGCAACGGCTTCGACAAATATCTTCTTTTCCTTCATAATTTGAGTTATCCTCGAGATCGATGCATAACTGGACCGAAATTTCGGAGCAATTGGTAGTGGTGGAGGATGTCTTCTGCTTCAAACTTTCGAAAATGGAAGTTTCCTCTTTCAAAATTGAAGTTAGAGGTAGTGAGGATTTTCCCCGTAATCGTAATTTTATTTTTCACGTGATATTTCCTTTGCCTAGTATTGTTGTTAACATTTTATTTCATAAATATTTGTACACTGCTGGCCACCCAAAATGCAACACCAAGAAGGAAGCATCCGATTGGCCTGAAATTCGCAGCATGCGTCGCCCGCGAGAGGACATGCAAACGATTAGCATTGCAGGGCATACGCAAACCATGTGCGCCCGGCACGCCACCGAGAAGCACTCTAAGAAGGGTGAACAGAAGGTGGGGTATAAGTAGTGGAAATGTGTTGTGCTGCTGGACCTGTGCGTGGGAAGCTTCCTGATGCCTCGTCGCAGAATACGGAAGTCATTCCAGCATGTTTCGTAGTTTGACAGAGGACAAATAGTGGCTTATCGCGACAGCGTTTTATCGTACTGAGACATTGGCGCCCATGTGGGACGACATCCAGCCACAGTGAGGCTAGTAGGGATTCGGTGGGTGCAGGAGGGATGGACGGACCGACGTGAGGGATTGCAGCAGCCGCAGCACACCACCAAATGAAAAGACCAGCATGTTCTGCGGCGGGCATTGACAGCTCGCACCGCCACATCACGAATGTTAGTGCAGGAATTAGGGTGTGTTGCGCAACAACCTGTGTCAGCACATACCGTTCGACGTCGTCTACAGGAGCGGGGACTTGTTGCATGGCGGCCATTGCTCCGATTACCATTGACGTTACACCGCCGGCAAGTGCGGTGGCAGTGGGCCGCTGAACGGCACACCTGGACTACGGAATGGCACGACGTTGTCTTCTCCGATGAATCCCGCTTCTGCCTGCAACACCACGATGGTCGGATCGGCGTGTGGCGGCACCGCGGTGAGAGGCTGTATGACGCCTGCATTATACATCGCCATACCGGTCCGTCGCCTGGCGTTATGGTTTGGGGCGCTATTGGATATGACACCCGCACCCCTCTGGTACGCATCGCCGGTACACTCAACAGCCACTGCTACAGCTCTGACGTTTTGGAGCCTGTAGTCCTCCCTTACCTGCAGGGCCTGCCAGCGGCCACGTTTCAACAGGACAATACGCGCCCGCACGTGGCACGCATCGTGCAACAATTCTTCACGGCCCACCAGGTGTCACTGCTGCAGCGCCTGTTCTCCCGATATGTCGCCCATTGAACACGTCTGGTCGCTGATCAGCAACCGAGTGGCCTGGCAAGCACCACTCTCGGCTACGCCTGATGAACTGTGGTAACGTGTGGAAGCAGCCTGGACCGACATACCCCAAGCCCACATTCAAAGCCTCTTTCGTTTGATGCCGCGGCGTGTAGCGGCCTTTATTGCCAGCCATGGGGGCCACACGAACTATTGATGTCTGCGTGTTCCGCAAGTCGCACGGGCCTGTAAGCTCAATCGTTTCATCTTTGTATCTGTTGTTATGTGTCCAGTAAATCTGGCTTTGCTATCTCGTGTCCTTCTTGGTGTTGCATTTTGGGTGGCCAGCAGTGTATTTCAGCATGTAAATTGTGGGAAAATGTCTGAAAATGGAAATGGGACGTAGCAAAGATTTCTCCCATAACTATAATCTTAAATACCCCCCCCCCCCTCCAAAAAAAAAAAAGGTTGCATTTCAGCTTGATAAAGGGAGAGGAGGGGTTCGAAAACAAATGTGATGAATTTGAAAATTTGTAAGAATCGATACATGGTGTTCAAAGGTATTCATATTCTCAAAGTTACGCTATTCATCTTTTATCTAAAATAGTGAAAGCTATCATGCATTCATGATGGATAAAATTCTCATCCAGGGGCATAAAGAAAAAGGCCTCTGTCTTGTCATTGCTTAAATGAAATCAAGTTATTTCTAATATTGCGTCATTCAATTTAAAAAAGTACGAAACCTTGAAAATCATCACAATTTCTGAACTCCATCTATGAGTGACTGATACAGAAATATAATTGAAAACAAGTATCATCAAACATACTGCTGGTACATCCCATACATTACCACTCTCCCCTAATAATAGATAATCATGAATTAGCAATTCTGGTACTGTCGCAAATCTTCTTGATTTTAAGGTAAATCTTTTTGCTTTTAGGGAATATCTTCTTGATTTTATGGTAAATCTTCTGGATTTTTTCAAGCAATCTTCTGGATTTAGGAAAATTTTGGTTGGCAGGTATGATAGTAGGCTGCTAACATGTTTTAAAACACGAAAATTTTGTTAATGTTATGAAAAGACAGTAATCGAATTTAATTATGAATAATAACAATGAATTCACTTGTTAGAATTTGCACAGAGCACTTCTAGAACATCAGCTCTGTTACAATCTTCAAATGGAATTGAAATACACAGGATTCTGCTTGTCATGTAATATATAAAAGATCTGTAAGAAACATCGAGAAACTTTCCCCCTCCCTCCCTCTTCCCCCCCCTCCCTCACACACACACACACACACATTCATTAACTGAAAGTAATTTTACTGCAGTGTTACACTGGAAAATTTCTGTTAGTGCATATGTGCAGCTGTACAGAAATGCTCCTGCTTACATGATAATTGTTAACTGAATTCAGTATTTTACAAAAAACATATTTGCAGGCTTCTCATGAAACTTCCGTCCAAAATGGAAGCTGGTGTAAAAATATTTGCATTGTCAGTACTCAGCTAAAATCTAAATGTGTAATGTTAACTATGAAATGAAAACTAAGGCAGTGAGTGTACTTTGACTAACCAATTATTGATTAAGTATATTGCATAAGTATTCCAAATTACCATTCCTTTGGAAGTTGCAGGGCTTAAAAGATACCATGCCCGAGATGCCCGGGGCATGTAAATTATTGGCCTGGGCAAGTAAAAATGAAATCTAGTTGCCTGGTCGGGCAACCAGATTTAAAGGGAAAAAAGTTTGGAATGGAGAATTTTCTACTCTAGAAAAAAAAAAAAAAAAGAAAAAAGAAAAAAGGTGGTTGTTGCGTGTTTTTCATTTTACTGCAAATCACCAGAAGTTGTGTTATAGTTGTGGAATGAATCCCAAGGCCAGGAAAATAGCACTTCTTCAATTATATTATGCTCTATGTCAGAAATTGGTGCCATACGTAGTTTTGCTCCAGATGTCGTTTACAGTTAATGACGGGATACATGCCTCGGATGAAACTAGCCTCCGGTGTTAAGTGACAAAATGCATAAACTGCCATGAAACAGGAGGGTGCAGACTGATGGGCAAAAATGCTGTGCTTTATAGGGAGGGAGTGACAACGGAATATTTATTACACAGCCCCAGGTGGGGCTGGGTCTCTGATACAACTTGCACGAGTGAGGGAGGGGAAATGGAAGCTTCCGCCCGCACGCACTCACACACACATGAAGAACAGCTGAACTACTGAAACAAAGGATAAGTTTCGTTTAAGAATGAGCCTGCACACTTAGCCGGGAGAAGAGCGAAAAATGTAGACGCCGATAACTTACCTAGTTTGTCTGAGGGAACAGTAGTTCGTGCTAGCTGCGGATATAAGTTGATATTTCCAGCAATGAGAGTATATCTCAAAGTAAGCAATTATGTGAAATTCCCGATCTGTCAGCAGTTGTTACAAATTCGTCTTCTGCATTGTTGAGTGACTTAATTTCAGAATCGGAATCTGCTTCGTTGGCAAAATGGAAACTTACGCAAGCGGACTATGATAAAGTGTGCAAAAAAAAAAAAAAAAAACCCTGCTGTCACGCAGTTCAGGAATCTTGCATAAAAACATTTAATTGGCTAAAGTCAAATGACAACAAAACTTATGTGGTGCACTGCTTGCCAAAACCATCCTAAAATTGCCAATATACCACCAGCAATTTTTTCAAGGAATGTGGGGGATCAGGTAATAATAGACTTTAATAACTACACAAGTGCACACAACAGTAGTCGAAAACATAAGGATTGCCTTTGTTTCTAAACAATTCTTGTGATATTTTATGATGCAAAATCACTTCTATTTGCACAAGAGATAGAGGTAAATAATTCTTACATTCAAAATTGTTGAAAACTTACTTAAACTGCTGTACAGTTAACTATGATTATTTATTTTTTTTTGCAAAACACAGGACATATATTAAAAATTCTTGAACATGGCATCATCACTAAATTTCTCAAATGCCATCAATTACCTTTCTTAAAACTTGAGATATATGCTTTTGTGCACTTTGAACACAGACACTTTAAAATGGTGATGCAAAAGATGTATAAAAAGCTTATCATAATTTTTAACTTTAAAAAAATGAGGCCTCTCAGATAAATTTTTCTGGGCATGTAGATTTTACTTCTGTGCAAGTAAATATTTTCTGCACTTGCCCAGCTGAGTATGTAACTTTTCAGATATTTTTCAAGCCCTGAAGTTGGGTTAAAATTATTTTACTTAGTGTATTGTAGTTTCATTCCTATTATTTCAGTGTGATTTTTAATTTGCTGGTACATTTTTCATTTCTAGCCAAGATATGACCTTGAGCCATTTGGTGATGTGCTGCATGAATATAAAGGCATTTTGGCATCTTGGCCTGAAATCCTCCAGGTGCAAAAGGTATCATAGTTTTTCTTTTTATATATAGTTATTCATAATTATTCACTTCTGATTGTTTTTAAGTGTTGCAAAATGATGAGGATGTATAGCTTTTGACAGCTTTTTTTGATTAGTAAAGTTGAATATCATTAATTGAACTGAATGCTTTTATGTATCTGAATAGTAAGCTGAAGACATTTCTAGTACAAATATTGTTTAATTTTGTGTTCTGAATATTTCTTTCCTTAATTCAGTTTTTATTTTTGCTTTCCCTCTTCTGCTCAGAGCGGATTGAGTACCTCAGAGACAAATATCCCATTTATGATGATGTTTGGTGAATTAATGCAGCTGTCTTGCCACTCCTCTGCTGCATTGGAAATGATTTATGTTTTTGATTTATAATTCACTATTACCGAAGTGGACCAAGGTTGTTGTTAATATGTAATATCTCCCGTGTCTCAGTTGATGGTCTGAAAATTATGACAAGCAAAATACTTTGACTTTTGCAAAAGTCAAACCTTCTTTCCTTCAGAATATCAAGCTAAAAGAAGAAAAAGGGTTTTGTAGAAAATTTCAGTAGAAATGATACCATTGCTTTTTACCAGTGGCGATGTTTCGGGAAAAAAAAAATAAAAAATGTGAGCACTGTTAGAGTGGCTTGAGTGCACATTTATGCATTCAAAAGCACTTGTTATGCAAATTCCATTTCTGTGCACAAGTAAGAAAAGCAATTGTTCAAAACTGTAGTATGCCACAAAATCATGTCCACTCCAGTTAATGTTATTCAAGCATATTTACTGTATGAGTTTAAACTGAGCATTAATGCAGCAAAAGCAATCCATAAAATCTATACAGCTTTTGGAGAGAATGCGGTAAGCAAATGAATGGCCCAAACTGGTTTGAAATTACAGGGTTGTTCAGAAAGAATCGTCCGATTTCAAAAATTTATATTTCAAAAAATTAACAACACAGAATGATAAGTAATACATCAATGTAAAGGAAAAATGTCTTAAGTTTTTTTTTACAAATGTTTGATATGACTTCCTTTAGTCACACGTATAATGTCAACGCTGTATGAAAATTCCTACCAAACACGGTCTAATGTGTCATTGGTAACTGTTTCTAAATAAAGCAGCAGAAATGCGTTGTTGAAGTTCGCGTAGAGTTGTGGGCAAAGGAGGCACAAACACCTGATCTTTTACATACCCCCAAAGGAAGAAGTCACATGGTGTCATATCAGGTGACCGAGAAGGCCAGCTGTGTAACACCAAGTCATCTGGTCTACTCTGACCAATCCAAATGCAAAGTGCAAGTTATGCAATTTATGTGTGGCTTGTAACACAATTTTTCCTCAACACACGCCAGACAGTAGGCAGAGGAATCCCCAGTTCTCGACTAGCGCGAATGGTCGATTTCTTCAGGCTGTGTAGAAAAGTCTCTCAATTTTTCAACATTCTCTGCAGATACACCTGGTTGCCCATTCTCTGCAGACACGCCTGTTGTTCGAAGACACTGGATGTCTTTACAAAGACATCCAGTGTCCTCGAACTGATGACACCACCTGTTAATACTTTGAGCCGTCAGTGGATTAATTTGGTACTTTCTACAAAATTCACGCTGAATGGTGATTACCGACTGACATTGTGCAAACGAGAGCATACAAAAAGCTTTCTGCTGACTAGATGCCATTTTCACTTCTTTGCCAAAAGAGCTTGTAAACGACACACTAGCGCCATCTATTGTGCATAATCTAAAACTTAGACATTTCCCCTTTACATTGATGTATTACTTATCATTCTGGTTTGTTAATTTTTTGAAATATAAATTTTTGAAATCGGATGATTCTTTCTGAATAACCCTGTATTTTAACAGGAGATGAAATCCATGAAGATGCATCCCCATGTAGAAAGACTGGCTGACAATGCATTGAAAGCCAGTATAGAGAGTGATTGAAGTCTGACATGTTAAGAGTTTTCAAAACAGTTCACTTAAGCCATTCGTTTGCCTTTGCATCAATCTTGGAAAAATCTGGAAGATAAGTAAATTGGTTCCGTATGAACTGACAGCAGACAACAAACTGCAGTGCTTTGTGATCTGCTCATCACTACTCTCATATCCTCATAATGAGACATTTTTGGACTGGTTGTTAATGTGCAATAAGAAACAGGTAATATACAGAAATACTAAGTGATCCTATCATAGGTTATCCGCTAGAGAATGTGTACCCCACATACCAAAACCAAGCATCCATCAACAGAAAACTTTATTGTGTGGGTGATGGACCACAGTGGGAATTATCCATTTTGGGTTCTTGCTTCTTGCCAGACAACTACTGTAGATGTTTATTCTACATAACTGCAAGGAGGTGTGTTTTTGAAAGGCAAAGTGCAGTTTTGCTGTACAGTGGTGAAATCTGGGTTCTTCAGATAAAGCACAAAAGATGCATTTAGGCTCTGGTGAGGAGTATTATTGCTGTTGGTTGCTCAGGCTTTTTTTTAAGTTTCTGCCAAATTGAATTTTTTTTCTCCAAATGCAATCTGAAGTCACCAATTTTATCTCACTCTCCATTGGAATTATAAGAACTATAAAAAAAACATAATGTTATAATAGGTCTTACATCAGCAATTGCGTCACTCTTTTCACATAATCGCTTTCCATCTCACACACAATGAAAAATGTAACTAACATTCGAATTTTATTTTTCAAGTACCAAACTGAATAAAAAATAAAGGTTGTTTTTGCTTGGACATCATTAAAAAAGATAATCGCCAATATTTTTGCCAAAACTTTTTATCAGTTGCCAAAACGATTGTTTTTTTCTCAAATTGTGAAGAATGTGATCGGCAGCGCGACCCCTGTTATGTATTACCTTTGTGGGGTCTGTGGCAAGACTTGTTTGTATTATGTACAGAATGAGATTGTTCAAAAAAGTCATAATGTGAAGCAGTATTATAAGAATGGAAATTAATATGAGAGGTTTTCACAGTACTGTAAAAGTATGTGCTATGCACATTCAGTACTTTGAATTTGTGTACTATATTCTGTTCTTCCTGTAATAATTTGTTATATCCTTGGTTGGTTATATAGCTTGTTTTAGTGATGTGTGGTATAGAAAATATTCTCAGTCACCTCTGTCTTTAAATCTAAGCTTTTAGCATGAACTTCCTTGTCAATTTATTCATGCATAAATGACACTCGTGCTAAATTCATTAATGGGAACAGACCAGAGGGGTGAGAATATATAAATGAATGAAAACTAAAAGTATAAGTTTAAAAGATAGACAGTGAGATTAACAGTGAGTAAAACCTGCATTTAAGCAAACATATAGGTTGTGCCAAAGTTTTGCAGGCATTTTCAACAACAAATGATAGCTGTAAGCTCTAGCCTTTTCTCAGGAAAAAATGGTTTCATACCTGTTAACAACTTCATGATTCATATCTACTTCAGTGTCATTTTCTGTGTTCTGTGTTTATTGGTTGCTTTGCTTTTTTTGTTTTTTCTTTCTTCTGTCAGTACTTGGTGTTTTCTTCAATAATTTACTTCCATGAATTTAACAGTTATGTTATATTGCAATTTTAAATATTTGTGTTATTAATATGTAAAGCATTGGCAGTTGTATTTTGTTATGTTTTTATGCTGAGTTACGCTTTCAACATTTTCCCATTCTGGTTCAAAGCCAGTATTTAAACAAAAATCAGTTAGTGTACTTCTGTTTTGATTTTGATTCTAGTTTTAAATATATTCTGTTACATTCAGATTTCTTTTTTGTTCTACCTGTATTGCATTTTTTTTTCTTTTTAATGGAAATTCCGTATATTACCTGCCATCTGTAGTGTATTTGTCGTATCTTGATTGTTTAATATCTGATATCCTTAATGCTTTCTCCTGTATTCATGTTTGCTTTTTACAAATATTCTTTGTAACTTTGGTAATTACGTTAATATATTGCATTCACATTCATCTAATAAACAAAAATTACAGAAAGAAATAGAATGAATCAAACAACTAGCGTACAATAATAGTTATCGAATGTAAAGCATATCTGGTCTCACAAAAAATTTAAAACCAGGAATATCAATAAATGCAACATTAAAAGAAAAATATAAACTTCTGTTGATCAGTGCCATATATCAGAGAAATTACTGAAGTTATGAAGAATGTGTGTGAAAAAGCAAGCATGAATATAAGAGACAGTGTAAAATATAGGAGAAATATGCTATTAAAGAATCAAGGTAAGCATGCCACTGAAGGCAAATGTGTACTAAATTCCCATTGAAAAACAAAATGAAAAAAGTTCATTCTTGTAGTAGACAGCGTGGAGTTCTAACGTGTTTCTGTAACTCAGTATGGATTTAAAACTGAAGCAAAGAGCAGCTATAAAATTGTGTATGCATTTGAATAACACCACCACAGAAATGCGCAAAATGATTACAACAGCCTATAAGGAAGATTTTTTGTCATATACAAGAGTTTTTGAGAGACACGAAATTTGTTAATGGTGATGAGAGGAAGATGCACCATGCTCCAGTAAGCCTTCGACATCGACTACGGAGGTTAATGTCAGTACCATCAAAGCACTCCTGCACCAAGACCGCCGAATGACCATTGACGAGGTTGCTAATATGATGCACATGTCCGTTGGTTCCATTGATGACATTGTGAGAAACTGGTTGGGGTACTGAAAAGTCACTGCAAAGTGGATTCCCCACTTGCTCACGGATGAACAAAAGGCAAATCGTGTTATCACTTGTCACCAATGGAAGTACCAGCTACAATGTGAGCCACACTTTTGAGATCAAGTCGTCACGTGTGATGAAACATTTTTCACCATTTTGATCCAGAAACAAAACAACGGAGCTCCCAGTGGAAACAGCCACAAAGTCCCCTATCCAAGAAAGCAAAAGTTCAAGCAAGTGCAGGGAAGGTCATGTACCTGGTTTTCTTCAATAAAAAGGGAATTGTGTATGACCATGTTGTTCCACAAGGGAAAACTGTTACTGGTGCGTATTATTCTGAAGTTCTCAAAGGTCCTCTAAAGAAAAAAATTCCCAAAAATGCCCGGCATATGCACAGGCTGGTTAGATTGTGCATCAAGATAAAGTCCCTGCACATTGTGCTTTTCTTACCCAGCAGGTTATCCAAGATCTTGGCATCGAAGTCATGGCGCACCCTCCGTTTTCACCGGACCTGGCGCCATGTGACTTCTGCCTATTCCCTGAAGTGAAAAAACAACTTTGTGGAAATCAATTTGCATCAAATTCTGAACTGAACAATGCTGTGATGGGTATCCTGAAACACATGTCGAGAAAGGGCTTCGAACACACCTTCTGGAAGTGGATAGAAAGGTGAGACCAGTGCATCCAGATAGAGAGAGAATACTTTGAAAGTATGTTTACTGCATTACACTTTTACCCCATGTGAAATCAGTCTTGTTACTTTTTAAATGACTCTTGAACAATTGGTGTGTCCAGAAGCTGAAATTTCCATGCCAAGATCACTGCAAATGGGAAGCAGTTGATACACCAACATAAATTTGAACATCTTTCTTTGAGGAGCGAACCTCTCAATTTCAGGCAGCAGTTTATGGCATGTGAATGTGGTTTTTATTCATTCATTCATTTATTTATTTTACCTGCACATTTTGTGCTAGACATAATTATCAATTGTGAAGCATTATTGCTAAAATAAATTTGCTTAAAAATTATCTTAAATTGTTATTGATCCTTATCTAGTGGTTTAATGTGCATGCTGCATACAATAAGGATTTTGTCTTTTACAGGGAGCTGTTTATAAAAAGAGAGAACACCAAAAACTGGCTGATGAAGGAAAGTTACCTGCAGAAGAGTCCACTGCTATTGCCCGTCGCACTGATGTAATATCATATGCCGCTCTTGCTGAGATCACTCACTTTCAACAGGAACAAGTTGGAGAATTTAAAGACATGATGCAAACTTTTCTCCAGGAACAAGTGAAATTTTACGAAACTGTAAGTCAGTTTCTCAGTAAATCTGCAAAGCATTGTACAGTAATACTCTGCAACCCCTCTGGAATGGCCCTTTATAGAGAATGACATGCACTGATTTCATATATTCATACAGCATTGCAAATGTCATCAAGCTGCTTAATTATTCACGTGCTATTTAGACAATATAAATTTTGAGGTTACTCACCTTTATTCCTATTTTTCTAAATAAAAATACGTGTTGGGAATGTGTAGAGCCGAAAACCTCCTAAATGATTTAGGGAATAAAGGTGAGTAACCTCAAAATTTATATTATGCACTGATTTGTTAGAACAGATAACAAAATGCGTTTTCTTATTTATTATTAACACTGCAAGAAGGATGCCATTTTTGCATAAAATAATATATTTTACTTGCATAAGCAAAAATAAACTCGTTAAGTTGTTAAAATGTTCATATTCATTATGATAAAAGGATAAATGTCATTCTAGCTTGTGCTGATCAATAATTTCAATATTATCAGGCAGTGTAAACCTAGAGTTCAACATATTCATATTAATATAATGAGTAACAGCTGCCCCAGTGGTCAAGTTTTCAAAGGCTTGTCTTTCCGGTGAGTCACCCGAGTTTGAGTTTCAGATGAGGCAAGGCCCTGGTTCTCTTCCCTTCCTGGAACCAATAACCCAAAATAGGACAGGCACCTACTTATAACCCTTAGAGCAAAGAAAGGTGACTTGATCACGCTAGTTACGTTAACTAAAACTTTTACAAAAAGTTCGTAAGTTGGAAGCTTTCGACCTTATCTTAGGTCTTCATCACGCCAATGGAGGACTAAGATTGTTGCCAGATTCTACATTTGAATTTTTCCTATTTTTGTTGCCAAAACTTAGAATTGATCTCCAGATTAACGGAATGTAGAGAGGAGATTCGGAGTTGCAAGTCATTGAGTTGAAAATAATTTCTATGCTTTCACGGTAACGGAGGGCAAAACGATTGTCAAGCGAAGCAATTCGTTTTGCTTCGTTCCAGTGGGGAACTGCAGATGTGTCTTCCATTGTCAAAATAGACAAGGCAGTGTTGGGATTGCCTTTCGAAACATCTTTTCTATGTTCTAAAATTCTATGGCTTATGCTCCTGTATGTGCTTCCAATGTATAAGTTATCCCCAGTAGAAGAAGAGATAGGAATGCAGTAAACTCCTGGGAGGTTCAGGCTTTCAACTTTGTCCCTATCCCTTTGTAGAAGTTTCAAGATGTTTGGGGTAGATTTAATGGCAAGATGGTAACCAAAACTTCTAAAAAGAATCTGTAACTTATAAGCATAGGAAGGATGGTAAGGAACAGAACCACAGAATTTCAGGTCTTCTTTCTTGTGAGGAAGGAGGCATTCGATTTTCGAATGGTTTTCATATTTCTTTATGAGGGAGTTGACTGTAACAGCAGGGAAACCATGAGAGAGGGCTATTGTAGAAATTTTGGAGAGTTCTTCTTGAAGAGAGAGTTGGCTGTTGCAAATGATATGAGCCCTGTGGATGTAGGACTTCAATGCTGCAAGCTTGTAGAGATGCAGGGTGCAAGATTTGTAGGGAATGATGTTAGTGGCTGCAGAAGGTTTTCGATAGACGGAACGAGTAATGGAGAGATCAGCGTTTCTGCAGATAGATACATCCAGGAAATCAATTTTGTGATTTACTTCCTTAGATATAGTGAGCTTAATGGAAGGAAATTTTTCTGTAATGGAGTTGATCAGTATCTGTAGCTCAGACTCGGAATGTGGCCAGCTAATGAAAACGTCGTCTACATATCTTAACCATAGGGAAGGTTGAAAAGGGTGTAGAGGAATTATGGAAACTTCAATATGTTGCATGTAGATTTCAGCAAGCAGAGGGGAAAGAGGTGAGCCCATGGGGAGACCAGATTGTTGCCTATACACAATTTTGTTGAAAACAAAACAACTATGTTGATGAATAGTGTGGAAACAATCATAAAGATCTTTGATAAGAGGACCGGGGTTCAAAATGAAGAATCAATTTCTTCATGAGGAGCATGTAGGAATCAAAATATGGTACAGAGGGAAACAAAGATTCTACATCAAGAGTATACAGATTATCACAAGGAGGAAAGGAATTAGGAAGGTTGTGGATGAAGTTTGAAGTAGAGACAACTGTATGAGGATGGTTGGCTGCCAGGGATTTGCATTTGAGGACCAATCTCTTTTCAAGGTTTACTGCTGGAGAAAAAGAATATTCCACTAAAGGTCTGATGGGGTTACCAGCTTTATGCAGTTTCACTTGCAGGAAGAGCCTGGGAGTTCTAAAGTAAGGAGGGGTGATATATCACCAAGGAAGGATTGAAGAGTTTCTTTCTTAGCTAATCTGTCAACTGAGTTTTTGAGTGAGTTGGTGGTGTCTGACTGTAAAGGGATGCAGTTGGCAGATGTAAGAAAAGAAAGCACTTTTTTGGTTTAGAGTTTCTTTACCAATGATGACTGGGCAACCAACTTTATCTGCTTTGCATACGGCTAGGTCATTTTCTTGAATAAATGACCTGAATTCTTTTAAACAAGAAGAAGAGTACTTGATTGGCACAGAATTTTGCTTGGATAAACAGCAGCGTTGGCACGAAGGATAGGCTGCTGAACAGTCTATGAAGGAAGACACATCTGCAGTTCCCCACTGGAACGAAGCAAAACGAATTGCTTCGTTTGACAATCGTTTTGCCCTCCGTTACCGTGAAAGCATAGAAATTATTTTCAACTCAATGACTTGCAACTCCGAATCTCCTCTCTACATTCCGTTAATCTGGAGATCAATTCTAAGTTTTGGCAACAAAAATAGGAAAAATTCAAATGTAGAATCTGGCAACAATCTTAGTCCTCCATTGGCGTGATGAAGACCTAAGATAAGGTCGAAAGCTTCCAACTTACGAACTTTTTGTAAAAGTTTTAGTTAACGTAACTAGCGTGATCAAGTCACCTTTCTTTGTTAATATTGTTACGTGTTTTGCCCATAATCGTCATGTTTCAAAGCTACGCAACTTCCGGGCATTTTATTTTGGACTGGACGAAAGATTGGATTTCCTTCCGGAAACTTCGGACTCAAGTCACTAATTCTCTTTGCAGCCTTCGTTTTCTTGTTTCCTGCAAGACTTCTGGCATTCTTCCTCAAGCTTTTCAGATCTGCAAACCCATCTTCAAAGGACGGTGCCGTGCGTTACTACAGCAAACCAGCCATAACCTCCTATCTGCCGCTATCCGTGACCTGCGTTCCTCCATTGCTAAAACTGAACTTTCCTGCTACATTAGCTACCAATCACTGGCTGCTACCACTCATCCAGCTTTGCTTGATATTTTCATGGTTCGCATCAACCAAACCCTCTCAACAATTGAAGTAAATGAATATGCTCGCCATACAAAGAAATTCAATTTTCTACTCTCCAAGCAAAAAAGTCAAGCAACATCTCCGTCATCAGCCTCTACTGACAAGCCAAAGTATGTAAATCTTTCTTCTGTCACTATTCCTCCTAGCTTGGATAAATTCTTATCATTAGGCCCAAAATTTTCACCTGCTCTTCCTATCAATCTTCCACAAACTGTTTCTGTTATAGAATCAGCCATCCACAGAACTGAGACTGTTCAGCAGCCTATCCTTCGTGCCAACGCTGCTGTTATCTTATCCAAGCAAAATTCTGTGCCAATCAAGTACTCTTCTTCTTGTTTAAAAGAATTCAGGTCATTTATTCAAGAAAATGACCTAGCCGTATGCAAAGCAGATAAAGTTGGTTGCCCAGTCATCATTGGTAAAGAAACTCTAAACCAAAAAGTGCTTTCTTTTCTTACATCTGCCAACTGCATCCCTTTACAGTCAGACACCACCAACTCACTCAAAAACTCAGTTGACAGATTAGCTAAGAAAGAAACTCTTCAATCCTTCCTTGGTGATATATCACCCCCTCCTTACTTTAGAACTCCCAGGCTCTTCCTGCAAGTGAAACTGCATAAAGCTGGTAACCCCATCAGACCTTTAGTGGAATATTCTTTTTCTCCAGCAGTAAACCTTGAAAAGAGATTGGTCCTCAAATGCAAATCCCTGGCAGCCAACCATCCTCATACAGTTGTCTCTACTTCAAACTTCATCCACAACCTTCCTAATTCCTTTCCTCCTTGTGATAATCTGTATACTCTTGATGTAGAATCTTTGTTTCCCTCTGTACCATATTTTGATTCCTACATGCTCCTCATGAAGAAATTGATTCTTCATTTTGAACCCCCGGTCCTCTTATCAAAGATCTTTATGATTGTTTCCACACTATTCATCAACATAGTTGTTTTGTTTTCAACAAAATTGTGTATAGGCAACAATCTGGTCTCCCCATGGGCTCACCTCTTTCCCCTCTGCTTGCTGAAATCTACATGCAACATATTGAAGTTTCCATAATTCCTCTACACCCTTTTCAACCTTCCCTATGGTTAAGATATGTAGACGACGTTTTCATTAGCTGGCCACATTCCGAGTCTGAGCTACAGATACTGATCAACTCCATTACAGAAAAATTTCCTTCCATTAAGCTCACTATATCTAAGGAAGTAAATCACAAAATTGATTTCCTGGATGTATCTATCTGCAGAAACGCTGATCTCTCCATTACTCGTTCCGTCTATCGAAAACCTTCTGCAGCCACTAACATCATTCCCTACAAATCTTGCACCCTGCATCTCTACAAGCTTGCAGCATTGAAGTCCTACATCCACAGGGCTCATATCATTTGCAACAGCCAACTCTCTCTTCAAGAAGAACTCTCCAAAATTTCTACAATAGCCCTCTCTCATGGTTTCCCTGCTGTTACAGTCAACTCCCTCATAAAGAAATATGAAAACCATTCGAAAATCGAATGCCTCCTTCCTCACAAGAAAGAAGACCTGAAATTCTGTGGTTCTGTTCCTTACCATCCTTCCTATGCTTATAAGTTACAGATTCTTTTTAGAAGTTTTGGTTACCATCTTGCCATTAAATCTACCCCAAACATCTTGAAACTTCTACAAAGGGATAGGGACAAAGTTGAAAGCCTGAACCTCCCAGGAGTTTACTGCATTCCTATCTCTTCTTCTACTGGGGATAACTTATACATTGGAAGCACATACAGGAGCATAAGCCATAGAATTTTAGAACATAGAAAAGATGTTTCGAAAGGCAATCCCAACACTGCCTTGTCTATTTTGACAATGGAAGACACATCTGCAGTTCCCCACTGGAACGAAGCAAAACGAATTGCTTCGTTTGACAATCGTTTTGCCCTCCGTTACCGTGAAAGCATAGAAATTATTTTCAACTCAATGACTTGCAACTCCGAATCTCCTCTCTACATTCCGTTAATCTGGAGATCAATTCTAAGTTTTGGCAACAAAAATAGGAAAAATTCAAATGTAGAATCTGGCAACAATCTTAGTCCTCCATTGGCGTGATGAAGACCTAAGATAAGGTCGAAAGCTTCCAACTTACGAACTTTTTGTAAAAGTTTTAGTTAACGTAACTAGCGTGATCAAGTCACCTTTCTTTGTTAATATTGTTACGTGTTTTGCCCATAATCGTCAAACCCTTAGAGCTGCTCATGGTGGTCATGAGCAGTAAAAGAAGATATCAGGAACTGAAGAAGGTGGTCATGATGCCTTAGAAGATATCAGGAAACTGGAAGGAGTTTTTCAAATCAAAAATTAGAAATAAAGAGGAAAATGGGGTATAATTTTTCTATCCATAGCAAGAAGGCTGTGGATTTCTGAAGAAGAAAATGGGGACAAATTATGTTTAGTAAAGGGTGGCTTACCGACAAGGATTTTTCACAGGGATTTTGAGAATAGGAGATACATTTTTAAAAATAGATACAGGCTGATTCCCAGCCTATGTTTGTGCGTGCAGGGTTCCCGCAAACCTGGAGAGCTTGGAAAAGTCAAGAAATTTTATAAATGTTAGAAGGGCCTGGAAAAGTCTGGAATTTTTTCTTCTTTTTTGAAAAACAAAAACACAAAAACAACTGTGATCGATATTACATGTGGAACAGTACTTAAAGTCAATTCGGTGATGTCTGATTGCTGTGTTGATTATATCATGACGTATTGGCCACGTATTATGAGAAGAATATTTCTTCCACATCATTTACCTGAACAACTGGAGATTTGCTTAACAATGCTAGATGGCAGCACAGTATGCTTTGATTAAGAATGCAGAATATTCCAAAGCTCGTAACACTCAGATACTTGGGACTTTCCTGTCCTGGATGGTGCAACGAATAGCATGCTCGACCAGTAGTGTGGGTTTGATTCCCGCTCCAGGGTAACGAAATTTTCAAGTTTTCTGATGTGATTGATATTACATGTGGAACAATAATTACAGTCAATTCAATGATGTCTGATTGCTGTGTTGATTATATCATAATGCATGTTTTGTTTCCTGTGCTGCCAAATTTCCATTAACCCATTGTAGTTGAAGCACGGGCACCCATGCATTCATGGAAAACGATGGCATACGTACAGCTTTCATGCTTGTATTTTTCATTTCCTGAACAGAATGCATTGTTGGTCAGTTTTTCTGTGCTCCTAAGTGAAATTTGCCATGGTCTCATTTTTTATAACCAGTACTGGTAATTAAGTTAGTTTGTTCTTGTCCTATTCCATGGAAATGCATGAGCATAACAGAGCTTTTCTGTAAACAGAAAAATGTTGGTTGAAAACCATAAAAAGTCCATCCTGGAGCACTTTGCCAAGTGTATGATGCTGTCACTGTTGTAGGTTGCCTCAGAAATAGAACTTACAAGTGACATGCTGATGTACGCCAAAGGAGCTAGTCAGCGATACAGGCATGCTTTGGAAAAGGGAAAGAAAGAGAAAACCAGCACGGAAGATTGAGAGAGAGAGAGAGAGATCAGGAAAAAAAGTGGAGAAACCCAATAAGAATCCATGAGCTTCAAGCAAAAAAAAAAAAAAGAAAAGAAAAAAAAAGAAATGGTGAAGCTAGGGAAATATGAGAAAGACCAAGTAAACTGAAGGAACATGCTAACAAATGTTAAGTTTATCTTATGTCTGATACATTACTTTCTGAGTTAAATGAAGATCACTATTATTAAAAGTCTATGAAGTTGCTGTTTATATTGGTGCAGTTCAGTAGTAAAGTGTGTACATTAGTGAAGTTCAATGGTAAAATTTTTATCTTTATGCCCAAGTTGTATCAGAAGTTTTATTCAGCTTGTTGACGTCCAAATATGTATCTGAAGAAGTTGTGATTTCAAAGTTGTATAGTATAATGTTCACGTTACCATAATTTAAATTTTGATGATTACCTTGTAGTTTTTATAACTTGAGTTATGTAAATGCAGGGGTCGATCCAGGCGGCATTTAATACCGTCGGACGGTATCTTCACAAAAATATTTTTAGCTTGAACGGTTCAAAAATATTTGAACTGTGATCACAGTAAAAAAATTTCTTAATGGTTCAAAATATAAAGTAACAAAATATAGTAAAAAGTACGAAATATTTTTTTACAATGGTTCAAAATATTTGAACTAACATCACAGTTCAAAAATATTTTGAACTGTGATAGTGTCTTCACTTTCAGTTAAATTTTATTTTAAGAAAAATAGTTTTGTGTGAAAGGAATCTTGGGTGTTGTATTTTATTGTGCTTTCTTTTTTTCATTGTTATGAACTGTTTTCAGTAAAACAGTCTCTGACGGATGCATATCAATCACTGCACTAGTGGCAGCTGAGGCAAACCTAACTGTAAGGAACCCCAAAGCATTATGGGAGTAATCCCCCCCCCCTCACAATTTTCCAGAACTAACTCAAAAGTAGGGATGGACACATTGGTGGATACTCATTCCCGAAACATTCACACATCGGTAGTATCATTGAAAATTTTCAATGTCTCAGCGAAAACCTTGATGTTTTGCTAAAAAGCCGAAGAACTCGCATCTTTCCCATCTGCAGCCGTTATGAGCACATCAATGAATAAATTGCCATTCAATATATCAGTGATAACTCACTAATTCAACATCGAGTAACCATAATATTTGTTAAAATGTTTGATGTATCGAAAACCTCAATGCATCAACTCCTCTAACATCGAGGATAAGAACTCTATTTTCGGCGACAAAAGAAACAGAAAAAAATAGCAAAAAAATCGTTAATTCACAACACAGAAAGGTGATATTCCCTTTCTCTTTATAACAATACAAAAAAGATAAAAAATTCGAGTAGATTACACTTTTACAGTTTCAAACATTAGTGATGAAACCTTGATGGGGGGGGGGGGGGTATCGGTTCCTGTAACATTGAGGAAAAGAACTCTATTTTCGACGACGAAACATCGAGCAAAACAGTGAAAAAATTGCTAATTCATGACAAAAGAAGATTATATTCCCTTCCTCTTTAAAAGAATGCAGCAAAGTAAAATTCATTTACTTCATGTAGAAAATATTCTTTTGCAGTTCCAAACATTGATTATCACTTGCAAAAACATCGATGCTCAAAAACACCGATATTTTTTGCCCATCCTTAGTCCGATTAATGTTTGCCTTACCGGCCAGGATTCCGGCATGAGCTACTTTTTTTTTTTTGTTAATGTTATTTTATTTATTTATTTATTTATTTATTTGTCATGTCGTCATCGTCATACCTTGGAGTACTTAAAATTTTTGACCTTTGATGACTTTCCTGGTTTAATGCAACCCGGAGTGTTGCTAGAGTGTTATTATCATTGCTATTATTATTTTCCAAGATCTCAGCTGAAGCATAATCACAGAGTTGTATTTAAAAAAAAGCTATTTGCATACACAATCATCAAAACAGAAAACCTGCTGCAAATTCAGAAAGCATGAACCACGATTAGGATCGGCCCCTTTAAAACCTGGATCGACCTGTATATGTTTCAATCTTCAGTAGGTATCATAGTATGTTACATTTATATCTTCAGTAGGCATCATAGTATGTTACATTTATATCTTCAGTAAGTGTCATAGTATATTACATTATATCTTCAGTAAGTGTCATAGTATATTACATTATATCTTCAGTAAGTGTCATAGTATATTACATTATATCTTCAGTAGGTTTCAAACCCAGGGTCAGCTGGACTGTTGGGGCAACCAGGGCAGAAGCCCTGGGCCCCGTACCTTCACAGGGCCCTGCAGTTTTGGAAATAGAACAAAATCATTTTCAGTAGAATTTTTTTTTTTTTTTAAGTTTTGTGGCACTTTGCCCTTAAAAAAATATTTTTTATAATGTTTTGTTATAGTCCCCCCCCCTTCCACGCACGCACACTTTCAAACAGGTTATCACCTTTCATCGTATAGATACTGAGATTTGCAGATTTCAAATGATTATTATAATCACTAATCTTTTTTGCATTTCTGAAATAACAAATTAAATGTCATCATTTTGTGGCTCCTTGCTTTTATATGATCAACAATTTGTGTGTAAGCCAGATACTTAAATTCAAAAAATAAAAAGAACAGTATCAAAACGTAATTATATGGACACCACACTGTGAATACTCGAGACGCATATATCGTATTAAATAAAATGGTAGACAAAAATCTACACCATAAAAATTAACGGATTTAATACGATATGTGCATCTCTTGAATATGAACAGTATCAAAGTTGGTTTGGGGCTTATATGTATATAGAGAGAGACACAGTTGTTTAGTGACTTTAAAAACAGTACTGGAAATTAAAAAAAAAATAAAAACTGTTTTGATGTACAAGTGGGAGTAAAAGTTAAAGTCACTAATTTGCATCAAAAATCAATCACTAAAACATGTATTAGGGAAAAACTATCTATACAAATTTATTTTAGAGGAATCCTTACTATTCTCTAAGCATAAATATTTGCTACGCAGATTAGTTGAAGTTATTCTTTTATCATTTTGTGAGGAAGTTTGTATATGACCTCAAATCTGTCTCCCCAAAAAGAAGATTGTAGATTTTAGCACTTTTTACACTTTCTCTCTGAACTTTCAATCCATATTATGGTCTTTTTCTTAAACTTAAAGCAAATATTTCTTCAAGAAAATAATTTTTTCTGTATGATAGTCTTCGTGCGTGTTCTTTACAGATGACATTTTCCATGTAACAAATTTATTATTTGAATACCGCTCATGTTGAAAACTGGCTTCCTAGTTTATTAAATTAAACACTTAATTAAACTTCTAATATGGGTTTTTCCCTAGGAATTATGTATTTTAAATTGCAAATTTTTGGAGAATACTCTTCTCCTTCATCAGGCAGTCCTTTGTCTCTCCTTTTCCGTCACTATCGTGGTTACGGTTAACCTTGACGGTTGCGGTTATTTTTCACCAAATCTTGCCAGATGTTAGGCAGGACAAACATCTGCACTCATTGATGATGGAATTCCAATTCTTCTCAATTTCTGTTCCTTCTTTTAATTGTCTTTATTGAAAATTGCTTTGAAAACTGATGACTTTAAGGGAATTCCAGTCCATGTTGTGACCAGTTTCTCCAAGTTGCCCATCTAAACCTGTATCGTTGGAGCAATTTTTTATAGCTGCTTTGTGTTCTGCTATTCAACTTTCTAGTCTGCGACTTGGCTCTCCTATGTAAGATAGTCCACAACTACATTTTACTTCATAGACTGCTCCTTGCATTTTCAAGTATCTTCTGAAAAAGATTATGAGTATGAAGTACAGAAGATCTTGTGTACATCATGTGATGGATGTCAGTGATGCCTAAGCTGTGTGCCGAGATTGCTGTAAATGGAGAAGTTTGATACAGCAACAGTAAGTAAATAATCAGTTAAAAATTTATCTGGTGGGGTTTTTTTTTCTTTATGGAGCTAACTTCTGAATCTCAGAGAACCAGGGACGTCGCCAAGGGGGTGCAAGGGTAGGCTTGAGCCCACCCTGCCGCCCACCCAGTTCAAATTGTGCCATTTTTCAGTATATTTAACTTTAAAATATGATCTGCACTTTGCCAAGTAATAAGTCTTGTGTTTTATTTTTTGTAGCCCTATGTATTTCCCCCTACGAAGTGCGATGTTTACATCTCCAAAAAAGGTTATCAAAACAGAATCTGAAGGGCCATGAAAATTCAATTGTTCCTGACTCTTCCAATTCCTTAGTTTAATCCCTTTCTTCATGTTTGTATGGCCAGGGGCTATTGAGGAGGTTGGATAGGAATTCACTGAGGGGGGGTCACTATTAATCGTTCTGTTTGTTTTCTTTACAAATTAGGGGATTCCAACATGGAAAGCGAAGCCTAAAACTACACTAGCGCTCATAAGACTACTATGGGACAATAAAAGTGCAGAAAGTGGCTGACGACTGCTTTGTAGGAGAGGAGAGAGGAGTGCAAGGCAAAGTCGCTGGCTAGAAGGAAGGAAGGAAGGAAGTTAAGAGGGAGGACGTATTGTGTCTGCATGGCATGACGTTAAAATCTGATTTAGATAAACAAAACAGCATTTTCTTTTAAATAAGTTGTTCAAGTACAATACTATTTTCGTAAGCAAAAATGCAAAATTTTGAAAAGCAATTTAAGACAACGTATTCAAAGCAAGTAAAAATTGTAGCTCATATCTAGGCCTAAAGCATAGGCCAGATATTGCTACTATTCAGTTTTACGTGCGTTATTTCAACAAATATTGGAATACTCGAGATCCAGAACTCATAAGTAAGCAAGTAAAAAGTTGAAGGTGACATTTTACCAGCTCTTGTATCTTACACCAGTGATGACCATTCGTCTGAGAAGAATCCGGGTTCGAATCCCGGTGAGGCAAGGATGTTGTGGTTTGTCTTACGGCACAGGCTCTATCCCTTCCCTGGAACCAGTGGCCTTAAATTAGGGACGGGCAACTGCTTGTAACCCATTGAGTTGCTCACGGTAGTCGTTAAACCTTCAATCAAAAAAAAAAAAAAAAAAAAAAAGCTTTAAAGATTCATTCTTTCAGTGTTTTGTAAAAAAAAAAAAAGTTGCTATCAAACTTGCCCCACCAAAAATAATGATCGCTCATCCTGATTTCGAAGTCTAGCGACGTCCCTGCAGAGAACAGCTTAGTGATATGTGTATGTATCAGTGGCGTATCTTGGGTCCAAGACCTGAGCTATCTCACCCATACCCTACCCCACCCCCAGTACTGTTTTTTTTTCTTGCAATTAGTAAGTAGTAGAAGTAAATATCAAGTAATATCAATATCTTGGCTGTTTTTGACAAAACAGCCAAGTTTCTCAAGTGTACATGTCCTTGTGTGGCCCTAAGATATGTCTTGATTCTTTTTAATACAGAAAAACTTTTTTTGGCAATTGCAGTTGTTGATGGAAACTTTAATATTAGGTCTGCAAATTTGTACACCTCACTAAAACACAATGTCCAATTTATTCAATTTCATGTAACAAGTAATGTCTCTAACTGATTTCTTTTTGTATTCGTCGAGGAAATAAAACACCTTCAGTTCATTTTTTAGTCAAACTGTATCAAATTTTGAAGCATAGTGTTCTTTAAGTTTTGAAAGTATATGTTCAGGAAAGCTTTCACTAAATTTATCAAAATAGTTCAAATCCAACAAAGCTACGAATTTAAAATATAACATCACTGATTTTAATTCATTGACACTTCACACAACTGAAGCAACTCTCACGAAGCACGTGCTGTTACAGGCGGGAGCATACAGGTGGTTAATGCAGTCCTAAGTCTAAGTGTTCTCTTTTCTGAGTGAATCGTTGCCCAAAGCAATGGCCCATTCACCCTTCACCCGCTTCTTCATGTTGTCATGGAAATGTTAGCTGGTGATCGTGTCGAAAGTCTTTGTATCTCACAGCGAAGACTGGTAGAGTTGGTAGCGTTATGATGACATCATCCCTCCACTACGAGCCCTGTTGGTCTTCACTCACCAGACTGATTTTCTTTGTGAAAAGAAGCGAATCCGCACTTTTTTTCACAGTGAAAGCATCAACACACTGTATCTTAATACCGTTGATAATAGACTTTTATTTGTGTATATCTGATTTACTTTTATTTGTGCATTCTCTGGGCTTCGCAGCTAGCCTCAAATATATGCCACTGGTATGCATGTATTTTTATGCTCCAATGAACGGCTGTTGATGCTGTAGTAAGTGCTTCCAGTATAGTAAGTTTCACCAGAAGAAGTTGAGATCAGTATGAGGTAAACTCCAGGCAGATGGGGGGGGGGGGGGGTATTTTATCACTATCATCCACACACAAAATGAATTGGATGATAGAAGAGCTGGAACTGATGGCTAATATCCAAACTTCTTGAAAGTTTGTTTGAGCTTATAGGCTTGAGAAGGATGATAAGGGATAGTCCCACAGAATTGCAGATTTTTCAGTGAGATTATGTTGGAGGCTTCTGGTTTCTGATCTGGTTTCACAATGAGGGATTAAGCTTTTTATCATGGAAGAAGGTGGCCCAATCAAAGTGGTGGTTCCCAAAATTCCCCCATATTCTTTTTCAAGAGATAATGGATTATTGCAGATGATATTAGCTCTATGAATAAAAGATTTGGTGGTAAAAAATTTGTAATTTTTAAAGATGAATGGGTTATAAAGAATAATATTGGTAGTTAAAGTAGGTTTATGAAAGACAGACCACGAGTTAGTATGGTTACTGTTTCTTTGGAGGGAAAGATCCAAAAACTAGGTGCTTCTCCTTAGCTGAAGAAGCGGGATTAAAGATGAACTTACAGAAAACAAATCTGGTGTACAATGCTTTTACAAGAACTGAAGATTTAGAAATAACTGATGGCTACTCTACCTTGGACAACAGATACCAAGCCATGCCCAGTCAAAGAAGAAATTAATAGACACATAAAACTTGGCTGGAGAGCATTTGAAAGAAGTAATGCAATTTTCCACTGCAATTTGCCATTATGTCTTAAAAGAAAAGTGTTTAATCAATGCATCCTTCCAGTTCTTACTTATGGATCAGAGACATGGGCTTTAACTAACAAAGAGACATGTAGAGTCTTCATAAGACTCCAAGATTCATTGAGAGATGCATGCTTCAAGAAACATCTCTATTGCCTGCTGTATCCAAGATGCATAGCTGCTAACTCTACTGTTTTTCCTGGGAAACTCCTAGTTTTTAATGCTATCTCGCTGTCTCCCAATTTTATGCCATAATCTCCTGGTTTTTCCTGAATTTTTTCCCAATTGGTTTTATTGGTAATATATGTATTTATATTCTGTAATGTTTCCAAAAAAAAAAAATCATCCCTCAATGGAAAGGTGTAATTTTGTCGCATGGAATTGAGTGCATCGTAGCCCGGGTTCCGATTCCACCGGAATCCAAAATGCATTGGTGTGTGCACTATGTCTATGTGCTGCGTTATTGATGCTTGACTATTACCCATGATTCCACTCTCAGTGTGGCAGGGACCGGACTGCTGTGCGAAGCAAACCAGAAGTGAGACGTTACCAAGCAGAGCAAGTAGTTTTGGCATTCGGGTTAATGATTGCAAGTTTGCTGTGGCAGTTTATGTTAGGAACAAAGTGACGTCAGGCTGTGTGTGTGTGTGTGTGTGTGTGTGTGTGTGTGTGTGTGTGTGTGTGTGTGTGTGTGTGTGTGTGTGATGGTGTGAGTTTTATTCGTTATTCGTTCGTATTTCGTTGTTCATAAATTTTTCACATTTCACTGAGGTTGTAAGTAAAAAAAAAATGGCAGAGAAGAAAAAAAGTATTTGCAGACCTTCAAGGAGACTTACAGTACAGATTTTGAGTGCATGTTGAAATCCCGGAAAGGTGAACATTTTGCTTTTTGTACAGTATGTGCTGTCGATATAAGTATATCCCATGGTGGTAAAAGGGATTTAATTAACCACTTTGGTACTAAGAAACATAAAGAAAGAGCTTGTGGTCAGTCACAAAATAATAAAATCGGTCGGTTTTTTTACAGTGAAGATAAATAACACTGTAATTTGAGCTGAGTGTTATTTTACATCATTTGTAATTGAACATAGTTTACCGATCAGTTGCACTGATCATTCTGGCTCTTTGTTTCGGAAAATGTTTCCAACATGTGACACTGTTAAATGTTATGGGTGTGCACGCACTAAAGCAACAGAAATTTGGGGAATTTGCGGCAAAAGAAAAAAACTCGTTGGTGGCCACAATAAAAACTCAGGCGTTTTGCATCACTACTGATGGAAGCAATGATAGTTACAGAAAGTTATATCCAATTGTAGTTACATATTTTAACATTGATACAGGAAAAATTGAAAGTGATTTGTTGTCAGCTCCAGTGTTGAGTGGTGATTCCACAGGTCGTAATATTGCTAACCTTTTGATCAGTAATCTAAGGCAACATAATGTTCCATTGTCAAACTGTATTGCTTTCACATCAAACAATGCACCAGTTATGATGGGATGGAAGTCTGGAGTTGCAACTGTTCTAAAAGAAGAACAAGAAGATTTAATAGTAGTAGGATGTTCATGCCATTTCATACATTTAGCAGCTGAAAAAGGTGCGTTAGTTCTTCCAGTAAAAGTTGAGAAATGAAAAAATTTTCAGAACCTCCGTGATACGGAAGTAAAAAAAAAATTGAAGCATGTGTGCACTTGCTGGCTTTTATTGGGGAAATGCCTGGGAAGACTGGTTGAGCAATGGGCTCCATTAGTCAGCCTTTTTAAGGATGAAATCACAAAGAACCAAAAATATAGCAACTTGGATCCTTACTGAATTCCAAAGCATGATAAAGCAATTCCAGAAGCCAAAAGGCAGTGCATCAGTAATAAAGTCTGTGGCTAAAAGCCTGGTTCTGTAAAAAGATGTGCAGTGGAAGCTTCTCTCCCTGAAAAGAGTGGAAAAGTTATGAAAGCTGTGAATAGTATATGGAAGACTGAAATGGAACCTTCAGCTTCATTTCAGTCTTCCATATACAGTCACGTGAAGAAAGGTTATTTCTCTTTCTTACAGATGGTATAAATAAAGCTTTTTGTTTATTTCTGTTGATTGTAATGTAATTCCAACCTTCAAAAAAGTAAACATACTGCTGCAGTCCCAAGCTCCTCACATATGTACATGTCTTAAGGTCAATGCTGTGTTATTTGTTTGCAGACATTATTTCAAAATTTGTCAAGCCATCAGTTGCTAAACAGGGTAGTTTTGTAGTATATTCAGCACAGACTATCACAGTAGATTACACCAAAAAGATGACATTGACCTGGTGATTGGGCATTCTATCACCACCATAGTGGATTCTCTGAAATCTGAAGACAAGGTCTTTTTTTTTCATCTCATGTCAGAAAATATTTTTCTTCTGTTTGTGATTACATGATACACAAATTTCCATTTAAAGATGAAATTTTCATTCATGCCGAAGTGTGCCAAACGTCGTCTATTGAAAATGTTTCATTTTCAAGCGTCACCTTTTTTATCAAAAAGTTTCCTGTTTTGCTAGGAGAGGAAAATCACAGTGAAGCAATGGATGAACTACAAACCCAATTTTGTAGACTACAGGTCAGTTAACTTCCATCTGGTATCATTCAGGGACACAGAATTGATAGGCAATAGTTCCAAGTAAGCCAGATTAAAAATAATTTTGGACACAGACCATTTGACAAAATAGCAAAGGTCATGCTCTCCATTTTATCTATACCACACAGCAATGCTGAATGTGAACGTATATTCAATCAGGTAAAAAAAATAAGGAAAGAGTTTTGATCTTCAATCTCAGATGAAAATCTGGAAAATTTGCTGGTCACCAAATGTCGCCAGAAAGGAAACTGTTTTGACCAGCAGTATGATGGAGTATTTCTAAAGAAAGCAAAATCGGCACCAACAAGTGCTGTGAATAAGATATAGGTATTTCTTATTTTTCAGTGTTGTATAATGTATTAATGTTCAATTTGGAATCTAGTGTTAACATCTTGTAATTACTTGTTTAAAAGTACAGTGGTTAGTTATGTGAATTCTTGGCAAGATATCACAGAAATCCTATCATTCTTCTGTTCCTCACGTTTTTAAAAAAATTCGTTATAAATCACGATGTCCGGACTCCATAGCTTCCTATCTAACCAGTGGATGTCATACTGTGAGTGAATAATATATTTATTAAAATATGAACTAAAAACAATTAATTCTTTAAAAAATGAGGATAAAATAATAGCCTTGTTACCTTTTTTTGGTAAGCAGCTTCTTTCCGACTAGTTGCTCTTGGTATAAATTCATTATTACTCTTGACCTTCGATGACTTGCGTAGTCAAAGATTTCACAAATGAAAGTCCTCCGCGAGCAATATGTAGGTAGCAGAAGGAATTGTGGGTGGCAGTTAATTTGCAACGGAAACTCAACAATTTACCATCAAAATACTTATGATAGCTAAAATCCATAAAAAATTTTAATTGAAAAAACTTGGCTTCAAGATAGAGATTTGAAAGAAATTAATCTAATGAAATAATAAAATCAAACTAAAATCCATTAGTTCAACATCAAATGAAAATGATATGCAAAACTTCTTTACCAAGGAATCCAGACTTCGAAGTTCCAATGCGCGTTTTTGGCACACATTTTCCGTGGCCATTTTCAAGGGTATTTCATGCTGTACTGCTCCTTGCACGTTATCTACTAGTTGAATCGACGGTGCTGCCATCTCTATCGTCTGCGTCATCCTCATGCTTATCACGTAAAACATCGTTGGCGCCATCTAGTGCCGTCCTGTTTTTTAATCTTCTTTGCATTTGTCGACTTGATCTTCTTATTTGGACAACTTGTTGTTTTTCTTGTTTTATCATGTTCAACCATGCCGGTGATAATTCGACTGGGACGTTTAAATTGCAATTATATGCTTTGGTCTTCTCAACCATAATGGTCTCAGCTGTCAGGATCTTTTTATGTGTGTTGTGAGAAGTAACCAAACTTATATTCTCCCAGTCGGGCGTGGCCTCGTTATTATGACAATATTGTGTAAGTGAAGTTAGAATTTCACCCTTATTCCAGTTATTTTAAGTGTTCACGTAATCTGATATCAACATTTCTCTTTGTGCTACCTATGTAGACTGTTTTATTATCTAGGTTCTTGTTTATATTACTAATTGGTATACGATATACACCTGCTTTACGTAATATGGAACTTTTTTCATCGTTTGATTGCAAAAGTCTGCTGTTGTCGAGTACAGTGTCTGCAATAAGTAATCCTGCTCTGTGGCATTCCTTTTTTAAAGGAGCAGATATAGGTGGACAATATGGTAGTTTTCCACAGAATCTATATGTATCAGTCAGATTCTGCCTTGGTCTATTTTGGTTATTCTGAATTTGTTTGTAAAGATTGTCAATCAATCTCTCCTTGTAGCCAAAGTCTCCAGCCAAAGTTTTGATCCATTTCAACTCTTTTTGTCTTGCAGTATTGTTAGATGAAAGTACAATTGCTCTTTTTAAGTAATACCTGTATGCTGTGGTTTTAAATTGCCATGGATGATTTGAGTTATTAGGTATTATATTTGTGACAAATGTTGCCTTTCTGTATACTTCATAGTCAATTCTTGAGTTATTATTGATGCTATTAATATCTAAAAATGGTATTTCTTTATTTTTTTCCCATTCGGTTGTAAGATTGATAGTTGTATATATCTTGCTGTATGTATTAACAAATTCTTCCAGATCTTCTTCAGTATGTTTCCAAAATATCAAAATATCATCAACATATCGAACAAATAGTTCAGGACGTTTATTTGTAAATTTTTTGTCAGTAAGTATCTTTTTCTCGATGTCCTGGAGTATAACTTCAGCAAACAGTTCAGACAAAGGTGATCCCATGGGTGCACCTGATAGCTGGTTATAAATCATATTGTTATATGTAAAAAAGTTATTTTCATTAATTAGGTTTAATGCTGATACAATGCTAGCTGTTTGGGTAGTTGGTGTTTTGTTTGCAAATAACTTTTCTTCTATTAAATTAATAGCTTGATTAGTAGGAATACTTGGGTAGAGTGAAACAATGTCAAGGCTCACCATCTTTATCTCTCTGGGTCCACAATAGGCTTCAATAGCTCTAACAACATCAGTTGAATTTTAAATTGTGTATGCGTGGTCTTCATAATATCTTTTAAGAAAATGAAATAATGCTCGTTCTAGGTTAATGGTTGGAGCAATTTTCTTTGAAACAATAGGTCGCATTGGATGTCCGTCCTTGTGTACTTTTATTTTTCCAAAGATTCTTGGGATAGTGGCCCCTACTGGTGGGTATGCTTTACTTTTCATCTCTTCAGGTAGATTGCCGTGGTTCTTTAATTTACAGATAAGAGAACAAATTAAATACCAGAGAAGACAATGGTATAAAATTGAAAATTTAATAGATAATAAGCAGAGATCTCAAGAAACCAACTACCATACGAAGATTAAAAAATATCGCTGCTACATTAATCAATCAGATGTAGAATTGAATAGTCTTCAAAGAAATGCATTGGAAAAGGGATTGAAATATGCATATAAATATAAAATTCCATCTACCGAAGTTATGATACCACAACTGGAAGATATAACCCAGCAACTGCCGAGAGAAAGACAAGAACCTACAAGGATTAAAATGGCAAATGCTATTAACAACAAATAATTTTGATTAATCAAGATTGCTTACAAGAAAAAATTATAACAGCAATTGAAACACTTGATACAATAATCATTCAACAAGATCCCACAGAAAATATTATTTAAAAAATGGCCAAATTAAAGCATTATTTTATTTTCTTAAAAGATATTATGAAGACCATGCATACACAATTAAAAATTCAACTGACGTCGTTATAGCTATTGAAGCCTATTGTGGACCCAGAGAGATAAAGATGGTGAGCCTTGACATTGTTTCACTCTACCCAAGTACTCCTACTAATCAAGCTATTAATTTAATAGAAGAAAAGTTAATTGCAAACAAAACACCAACTACCCAAACAGCTAGTAGCATTGTGTCAGTATTAAACCTAATTAATGACAATAACTTTTTTACATATAACAATATGATTTATAAGCAGCTATCAGGTGCACCCATGGGATCACCTTTGTCTGGACTGTTTGCTGAAGTTATACTCCAGGACATCGAGAAAAAGATACTTACTGACAAAAAATTTACAAATAAACATCCCGAACTATTTGTTCGATATGTTGATGATATTTTGATATTTTGGAAACATACTGAAGAAGATCTGGAAGAATTTGTTAATATATACAACTATCAATCTTACAACCGAATGGAAAAAAATAAACAAATACCATTTTTAAATATTAATATCATCAATAATAGCTCAAGAATTGACTATGAAGTATACAGAAAGGCAACATTTGTCACAAATATAATACCTAATAACTCAAATCATCCATGGCAATTTAAAACCGCAGCATTCAGGGATTACTTAAAAAAAGCAATTGTACTTTCATCTAGCAATACTGCAAGACAAAAAGAGTTGAAATGGATCAAAACTTTGGCTGGAGACTTTGGCTTACAAGGGGAGATTGATTGACGATCTTTACAAACAAATTCAGAATAACCAAAATAGACCAAGACAGAATCTAACTGGTACATATAGATTCTGTGGAAAACTACCAAATTGTCTACCTATATCTGCTCGTTTAAAAAAGGAATGCCACAGAGCAGGATTACTTATTGCAGACACTGTACTCGACAACAGCAGACTTTTGCAATCAAACGATGAAAAAAGTTCCATATTACGTAAAGCAGGTGTGTATCGTATACCAATTATTAATATAAACAAGAACCTAGATAATAAAACAGTTTACATAGGTAGCACAAAGAGAAATGTTGATATCAGATTACGTGAACACTTAAAATAACTGGAATAAGGGCGAAATTCGAACTTCACTTATACAATATTGTCATAATAACGAGGCCACGCCCGACTGGGAGAATATAAGTTTGGTTACTTCTCACAAAATCACATAAAAAGATCCTGACAGCTGAGGCCATTATGATCGAGAAGACCAAAGCATATAATTGCAATTTAAACGTTCCAGTCGAATTATCACCGGCATGGTTGAACATGATAAAACAAGAAAAACAACGAATTGTCCAAATAAGAAGATCAAGTCGACAAATGCAAAGAAGATTAAAAAAACAGGACGGCACTAGATGGCACCAACGATGTTTTACATGATGAGCACAAGGATGACGCAGACGATAGAGATGGCAGCACCGTCGACTCAACTAGTAGATAATGTGCAAGGACGAAATACCCTTGAAAATGGCCACGGAAAATGTGTGCCGAAACGCGCGTCGGAAATTCGAAGTCTAGATTCCTCGTTAAAGAAGTTTTGCATATCATTTTTATTTGAAGTTGAAGTTGGACTAATGGATTTTAGTTTGATTTTATTATTTCATTAGATTAATTTCTTTCAAATCTCTATCTTGAAGACAAGTTTTTTCAATTAAAATTTTTTATGGATGCTATCATAAATATTTCGATGGTTAATTGTTGAGTTTCCGTTGCAAATTAAATGCCACCCACATTTCCTTCTGCTACCTACATGTTGCTTGCGGTGGACTTTCATTTGTGAAATCTTTTGACTACACAAGTCATTGAAGGTCAAGAGTAACAATGAGTTTATACCAAGAGCAACTAGTCGGAAAGAAGCTGCTTACCAAAAAAGGTAACAAGGCTATTATTTTATCCTCATTTTTTAAAGAATTAATTGTTTTTAGTTCATATTTTAATAAATATATCATTCACTCACAGTATGACACCCACTGGTTAAACAGGAAGCTATGGAGTCCGGACATCGTGATTTATAACGAACCTTTTTTAAAAACGTGAGGAACAGAAGAATGATGGGATTTCTGTGATATCTTGCCAATAATTCATTATAATAAGCCACGTAGTGATGTTCAAGGGTTAGAAATAATGATTTGAACCAATATTAGTAAGGTTAGTTCAGTGTTTTTCAACAAGGGCACATGCACACATATAAATAAAATGTTGTGTTTGTGCACAACATGATATGCATATATACATATAAACACACTTTATTTCAGTATTTCAATGGCATCCCGTGAAAATCTCCTGTTTTTTTATTTTGAAATGTTGGCAGCTATGAAGATGGGAAAAGGAACTTGTGGATCAGCAAAACGACAAGAGTTGATGACATCATTATCAAAATAAAAACCCTCAAATGGCAATGCACTAGACATGTTGCTTGATCTGGCCACCATTGGATAACTGAAACACTAGGCTGGGTACCAAAAGATAGATCATTAGGAAGATGGGTGGATGAAATGGGAAAGAATGCAAGAGTGATGTGGTAGAGAATTGCACAAGACAGGGAGTTGTGGAAGATTATTGGTGAAACCTTCATCCAGCAGTGGATTTAAAGTGGATGGCGGTCGGTCGTAGTGAGCGATGGGTTTGCCTCCTTGGGGCGCTCCATGGTAACAATGGCACACACAACAGCAACTAGGGCCTCTGTGAATCTTGGAGAGATGCCAGCTAGTTCTGTGTCACATTAGCAAAAAGACCCCAACTCACTGGGTTTTGTTCCAGAATTCTTAGGTTGAATGACCAACTGGAACCCTCAGCTGTGGGCTAATCCCCCACACTGATGTACTTACCTGATTAAAAAAACAAAAAGAAATATTATGAATGACTTAAGTGTGGGATATGGTGGACCTACCACACTTGAGAAGGACGGTCCACCTCGGAATCGACCTGGACTTTCTAAATGGCATATCAGAAAGATATTTCGGCTGAGTGAATGTAAGATTGGTGTATGGAATACTAGAGGTATAAATGGCAAGATGAGTGAGGTGATTGAGGAGATGAATAAGTAAAAACTGGATGTGCTGTGTGTAAGTGAAACCAAAAAGAAGGAAATTGGGGTAGAAGAAGTGAATGGCACGGTAAGTGTGTGGTCTGGAGTATTGGATAATGTGAGAGGACAGGCTGGTATAGGTGTGATTTTAAGTGAAAATATGAAGAACAACTTGATTCACTATAGTTGCGCAAGTGAGAGAATTCTCTGGATTCGTTTGAAAGTGAAACTTCAGAGAATTGTAATTGTTGTAGTATATGCTCCTTGTGACTCTGAACCTTCTGATAAGAAGGAAGATTTCTGGAATGAGCTAAAAGCTGTTTTGAGCCAGTTTGGTGCTAAAGAAAAAGTTATAATTGCAGGGGATTTCAATGCTAGAGTAGGTGTGCAGAATGCAATTTCTGACAATGTTCTGGGTAAGTTTAATGATCCTTGTGTGAATGATAATGGTGAAAGATTAATTGAACTCTGCATTGAGAATGGTTTGTGTGTATTTAATACATTTTTCAACCACAAGTATATCCACACATATACTTGGGAAAATCGTACTCTTGGTCAAAACAGTGTGATAGATTTTGTTCTTTACGATCAGCGTCTGAAACACTTAGTTGTTGACACCCGTGTCATGAGAGATGTGGATGTTGGTTCTCATCATTACTTGGTAGTATCACGAGTGAAACTTAATGTTGGTTGGAGGAATAGGAAGAGACCCAGGATAGAAAGAATAAAGGTTGATAGACCCCTTGAAGATCATCAGCATTATTCTGACTTGCTCAGAGAACGACTGAAGGAGCTGAAGTCTGGTGAGAGGGATGTAGAAAAGAAGTGGGAATGTTTTAAAAACTGTGTTGTCACCGCTGCTAAAGAGGTATGTGGCATCACAATAGTGGGTAACAATAGAGGTGATGCTTGGTGGAATAGTGAGATTGAAGAGGCAGTAATTTGGGGATGTTGCAAGGTAGAGTCTCTGTGGATGAATATCGCTGTAAGAAGCACAAAGCTGCTAAGCTGGTTCGCCAGAGTAAGGCAAAAGATAGGAAGGAGAAGGTAGAAAGGCATGAACTGGCTTTTTGGAAAGATATGAAGTTCTTCTGGAAGTACATGAGACTCAGGAAAAATAAGGGGAACAAAGTTGTAAGTTGTGTGAAGAATGAGATCGGGAAATGATATGGGAGCCCAATGAGTTAAGTAAAAGATTGGGAGAATACTTCTATGAGTTATTAGATCAGGAAAGCAAAGTTGATTCAGAGGCAGATGCAGATGATGTCACAGTGAGGAATGGAAGCATAGGAGGCATCTCAAGAGAAGAAGTGTGTAAAGCTCTAAAATCTCTTCAGAATGGTAAGGCTCCAGGAGTTGATGTCATAACTGCCGAGATGTTGAAATATGGTGGTGACTCTGTAATTGACTGTTAACTGAAATTTACCAGTTGTGCTGGGAGCTAGAAATGGTCCCTCGGGATTGGAAGGATGCTATCATTGTTCCCTTGTATAAGGGAAAAGGTGATCAGACTGAATGTAAGAACTATCGTGGTATTAGCCTTCTGAGTGTGCCATGGAAAGTGTTTGGTAAGGTTGTTATTGAAAAAGTACGGGGTCTTACATCAGAGAAAGTGTTGGATGTTCAGAGTGGTTTTATGCCTGGTAAAGGCTGCACTAACCAGATTTTTGCATTACGCACGATGATTGAAAAGTATCTGGCTGTTGGTAAGAAAGTTTATGCTGCCTTCATAATTTAGAGAAAGCTTACAACCGAGTGAATAGGACACTTTTGTGGAAGGTATTGAATGAATATGGTGTTACTGGGAATCTACTTAATAGTGTAAAAGCCATGTATGCTGGTAGTAGAGCTTGTGTACGAGTGAATGGTGTTTTATCAAAATGGTTTCTTATTGGTGCAGGAGTCAGACAAGGTTTTGTAATGTCACCATGGCTGTTTAATATATTTATGGGTTCATGCATGCATGATGCCAAAATAGATAATAGTGGTTTATGTCTTAGTAATATCCGTGTGTGCAGATTGCTGTATGCTGATGACACTGTCCTGTTGGCAGAGAGCAAAAGTGATTTGCAGAGTATGTTGTCTCGGATGCACGAAGTTTGCATGAAATTCAAACTGAGTATAAATAAGGGAAAAACCAAAGCTATGGTGTTTGAGAGAGGAACAGGTATCACTGAATGTAATGTAATTATAAATGGCACTGTGATTGACCAGGCGAGTGAGTTTGGGTATTTAGGAAACATGTTTGACAGAGAGAACAAATTGGATGGTGAAATTAGTAGGCGAGTGAATTCTTCATTGAAAGTCATAGCTGCTCTGGGAAGTTTTCACAGGAATGATGGGTTCTCTGGAGAGTCCCGCATGGCTGTGTATGAAAGTGTAATTGTTCCTACTCTGTTGTATGGCAATGAAACCTGGGTAGTGTAGAAAAAACATAGGAGTCGTTTGTGTGCTGGAGAAATGCGTTACTTAGGTGGGGTTTGTGGCAAGACACGGTCCAATTGTGTGAGGAATGAAGATGTGCTGCAGTTGTGTGATGTGAAGCAAAATGTTGTTAGCAAAGTGGAGACCAATATGCTTCAGTAGTTTGGCCATGTTGAAAGAATGAGTAATGAGATGCTTACTAAGAAAATCTTTTTAGCCCAAGTGGCAGGAAGGAAAGGCAGAGGAAGGCCAAGGAAGACATGGGTGGATCAGATTCAGGAGTGTCTGCATGAGAAAAAGATTATGAGTATGAAGTATAAAAGATCTTGTGTACGGCGTGTAGTGGATATCAGTGAAGCCCGAGTTGTATGCCAAGATCGCTGTAAATGGAGAAGTTTGATACAACAGTAAATAAAAATATCTGGTAGTTTGTATTTCTTTTTGGAGCTAACCTCTGAATCTCAGAGAACAGCTTAGTGATATGTATGTATGTATGTATGTATGTATAGATTGACTTTCATCCCTGTACAAAACAAAAACTAGGTTTCCAAATAAGTCATATCACTAAGCTGTTCTCTGAGATTCAGAGGTTAGATCCACAAAGAAATACAAGCCACCAGATAAAATTTTAACTGATTATTTACTTACTGTTGCTGTATCAAACTTCTCCATTTACAGCGATTTTGACACACAACGCGGGCTTCACTGACATCCATCACACTACGTACACAAGACCTTCTATACTTCATACTCATAATATTTTTCTCATGCAGACACTCCTGAATCTGATCCTCCCGTGACTTCCTTGGCCTCCCTCTGCCTTTCTTTCCTGCCACTTGGACGGAAAAAAATTTCTTAGTAAGCATCTCATCACTCATCCTTTCAACATGGCCAGACCACCTAAAAATATTAGTCTCCATTTTGCTTCACATTTCACAACTGCAATGCATCTTCATTCCTCACACAATCAGAACGTGTCTTCCCCCCCCCCGTAAGTAATGCATTCCTCCAGCACACAAACAACTCCTATGTTTCTTCTGTAGTACTGCAGTTTCACTGTCATACAATAAGAGTAGGAACAATTACACTTTCATACACAGCCATGCAGGACTCTCTTGAGAACCCATCATTCCTGTGAAAACCTCCTAAAGCAGCTATGACTCTCAATGAAGAATTCTCTCGCCTACTAATTTTGCCATCTAATCTGTTCTCTCTGTTAAACATGCTTCCTAAATACACAAACTCATTCACCTGGTCAATCACTGTGCCATTTAGACTTATCTTGCATTCAGTAGTAGCAGTTCCTCGCTAAAAACCATAACCTTGGTTTTTCCTTTATTTATATGCAGTTCGAATTTCATACAAACTTCGTACATCTGGGACAAATATACTCGGCAACTCACTTTTCCTCTCTGCCAACAGGACTGTGTCATCAGCATACAGCAATCTACACACACAGATATTACCAAGACATAAACCAGTATTGTCCATCTTGGCATCATGCATGTACACATCCATAAATATATGAGACAGCTATGGTAACATTACACAATTTTGTCAGACTCCTGCACCAATAGAAAACTGTTTTGATACAATGCCATTCGCTCGTACCCAAGCTCTACTGCTGCATACATGGCTTTTACACTATTAAGTAAATTGCAAGTAACACCACATTTAATCAATACCTTCCACAGAAGTATCCTATTTACTCAGTCATGCTCTAAATCTATGAAGGCAGCAAAATAATTTCTTACCATTAGCCAGATACTTTTCAATCATCATGTGTAATTCAAAAATTTGGTTAGTGCAGCCTTTACCAAGCATAAAACCACTCTGAACACCCCACACTTTCTCTGATGTAAGACCTTGTACCTTTTCAATAATGACTTAACCAAACACTTTCCCTGGCACATTCAGTAAGCTAATACCACAATAGTTCTTGCAGTCAGTCTGATCACCTTTTCCCGTAGACAACGGAACAATGATAGCATCCCTCCAATCCCAAAGGACCATTCCTAACTCCCAGCACAACTGGCAAATTTCAGTTAACCACTCAATTACA
This sequence comes from Macrothele yani, assembly GCA_039090855.1. Lineage (NCBI taxonomy): Eukaryota > Metazoa > Arthropoda > Arachnida > Araneae > Macrothelidae > Macrothele > Macrothele yani. Next base: position 128,425,286 of record CM076996.1, read on the forward strand.
GAGTCACCATCATATTTCAACATCTCAGCAGTTATGCCATCAACTCCTGGAGCCTTACCATTCTGAAGAGATTTTAGAGCTTTACACACCCCTTCTCATGAGATCCTTCCTGTGCTTCCATCCTTCACTGTGACATCATCTGCTTCTGCCTCAGAATCACCTTTGATTCCTTGATCTAATAAGTCACAGAAGTATTCACCCCATGTTTCACTTAACTCATTGGGTTCCCATATCATTTCCCCACCGCTATTCTTCACACAACTTTGTTTCCCCTGTTTTTCCTGAGTCTCGTGTACTTCCAGAAAGACTTCCTATCTTTCCAAAAAGCCAATTCATGCCTTTCCACCTTCTCCTTCCTATCTTTTGCTTTACTCTGGTAAACCAATTTACCTGCCTCGCGCTTCTTACAGCGATATTCATCCTCAGAAACTCTACCTTGCAACATCCTCGAATATGCTTCCTTGTTTCTCTTTACTGCTTCTTCAATCTCACTATTCCACCAAAAATCATCTTTGATGCTTCCCACTATTGTTGTGCCACAGACCTCTTCAGCGGCAGTGACGACACAGTTCTTAAAGCATTCCCACTTCTTTTCTTCGCCTCTCTCACATGACTTCAACTTCTTCAGTCAATCTGTGAGTAAATTAGAGCAACACTGATGATCTTCAAGAAGCCTTTCAACCTTTATTCTTTCCATCCTAGGCCTCTTCCTTTTCCTCCAACCAACATTCAGTTTCACTCATGGCGCTACCAAATAATGATCAGAGCCAACATCCACACCTTACATGAGTGTCAACAACTAAGTGTTTCAGATGCTGATCGTAAACAACAAAATCTATTATACTCTTTTGACCCAGAGTACAATTTTCCCAAGTATATATGTGGATATACTTGTGGTTGAAAAATGTATTAGATACATACAAAGCTTGATTAAAGTGGTGATTTTATTATAGTGTATCCTTCAAGGTATTTAGTGCACCTTTTGAAATTTCATTAAAAAGATTATTTTTAATCAAAATGCACCAAAATGGTCAAGATTTTTTTTCTTTAGTAATAGCTTTTATCTTAATGAATTAAAATTATTCTAACCTATTAAAATTTTTTCTTTCATGATTCTATTTCATATAGGGTAAAATTTATTGCCACTAATCACTTGATATTTATTTTTAGATTGCTGAAAAATTGAAGAATGCTCTAGATTTGTACCAGAATGCATAAATCAGAAAACTCTGTAGTCATGCTAGTTGCATGAGTTCAGAAGAAAGGAAGCCAAGTTATACTCTAAATATATAACCCACCTTTTTTTCATGTAAAGCTGTCTTCACAGTTAGGGTTATTTGTATGAAACTTTGATTTATTCATATACATTTATTAATATATTTTGTTTTTGTTATCAGGATTTTATTGTATGCATTTGATTTTTTGCTTAGAGGTATATCTATACATATATATATGTATCTAGTTGGAAAGATTTTGGAATTGTTAGGTTTTGCTTTTTTTGTGTGTGAATCATGATATTTTTTCTTCAAGCAAAATGACCACATATTTGTTTCCAAGGTATTTTTGGGGATTTACATACAAGGTCATATTGCTGGAAATCTTGTATGTTATTATATATTGCTTGGAAAATATATAGTTTGTATGCATTCAATCAAATAGGAATTTTGCTTTCTGATGAGTTCTTGTATACAATTTTAAATTAAAGATCTGCTCTTTTTTTTTTTTCATGTTATGCTGTAAGGTCTTACAAGGCCGCCCCGGTGGCGCAGTGGTCTAAGGCGCTGGCCTCTGATCATTCGTCCGTAAGGGGTCCGGGTTCGAATCCCGGTGAGGCATGGATGTTGTGTTTGTCTTACGGCACTGGCTCTCTCCCTTCCCTGGAACCAGTGACCCTAAATTAGGGACGGGCGACTGCTTATAGCCCATTGAGTTGCTCACGGTAGTCGTTAAACCTCCAACCAAAAAAAAAAAAAAAAAAAAAAAAGGTCTTACAAGTTTGTTTTATGACTGCCAGACCTTTCCCCTTTCAAGAGTGTAAAGAATATATTAATATAAGTGAAAGTTGTTTAAAATTCCAATTATGTTGAAATGCGTAATAATGTGATTGGAAGTTGAACTCAAACGTACAGTTTGCTCATTCCTGACCAACAAAGTAATTAAAATGTAAAGCATCTTAATTACCAGCATTTGAAGTATGGGTTCTGATGAAGTTCTTCAATTTAAACCATTTCTTTTGGTATTGTGTATTTCAGTTATATCATGTCTATTCCCAATTTTGCATCTTACATGTAAATACTTCCATGGTGGAGCTTGTTGTAAGAATCTTTATATAATTCAGCTTTATAAGTTAGTGATCAAAAAATAACTGTCTGAAATTCATTGCATCAAATTTATTTTGATTTTTCACCATAAAAAACGTAGCTTATAAATGAATCTTTGCACAGAATAGCAAAATAATCAGTGTTATTAAAAATCAGAATTCTTAAGAAGTTAAAATGTAAGTGTATTTATAAAATTTAATGGCATTGTAGGCCATATTTTAATGGTCTACTTCAGAAAGTCATATATGTTGAATTTCAGAAGACTGATGAGTAAAATTTTGATGAAAATTGCTACTTATTTTATGATTATGTATTTGCTGGTTCTGGCAAAGATTTTGCTACTGTTTTCGTAAAATTTAATGACCTATACAAAAAGTATATACTTATATGTTTTATATATATATTATTTTGTTTTTCCATGCAGTTCATATAAGCAAAATATATACCATTATTTTGTTTAGAAAAGGTCTGATATGAATAAAGTTGAAACTGGCCCTTATTTTATGTAACTCATATATGTTGCCCTTTTACTGAGCTTATACACATAAAATGAAATTCTGTTTAGTTGACCTTTAATGTTGATTACTTTTAATTTGTTGTTATTGCTAAATTAACATGATATAATTTTTTTCAGTATTTGAAAATTTAAGAACAAGAAGGCTCATTAAATATTAAATCATCAAGATGAGTTTTGCATATAGTTTTACAGTTTTAATCAATAAAAAAATTCTACTCCTTTAAAAAAAGGCGATGAAAATGGGTATTTGTTTAGTACACCCCATAGTAAATTGTAACTGACATCATAGATATCAAGGAAGAAAGGATCTTCAGAGAAGATGGAAGGCACAAGATCCTTAACTTTTGTCATAATGCCATCTGTGTAGCCAATTGTGAAACCATAAAATTTTTACCTCCCTTGAGTGGGAATTTAATCCAAACAGTGCAGTGAGATAATGCATTGTTTTGGGTGATGTGGTGATATAGTTGTAATATGCTCAGATGGAACTTGGGAAATGCTGGTTCATTTATGCTTCACAACATGCGCTTTCACTTTTGAAGTTTTTTGAGGAACTGGCCATGTAGATGGTAGTAAATATTGGTATTTCTATGTTAAAAAGTAGAAGACTTAAGTACTGTAGAAATATATGAATTTAAAATATTACTTATGTCTTTGCCATGACTACAGAGAAAGCAAGACCCAGTATGAATCAATTTTTCAGAAGTCACTTTTTAACTCGCTGAACTTTTTATGTGAATCTCTGCATTATAGTAAGTCCGCTATGGATTTGTATGATGCTGTTCCATGACAATTCTGATATTGTCTATGTGTGGTTTTATTGGGGGGGGGGCATTTCATCTCTATCATATGTTGTATTACCATGTTTTAACATTTATGATGTCATTTGGGTTTGTTTTTTTCAGATCTGTAATTTTTGTGAGTTTCCCAAACTGTTTATTATGAAACTCAAAGCCTGTGCGAGAGTTTTTTTATTTTTTTTATATTATGTGTTGCACATGTTTTGATACTAAGACAAATGATGACATTTATGGAATAAACTGTTTCAATGGGTGATATCTTTCTTGTGCATTTTACAACACTAGGTGATATGCTGCTTTCCACCAAATTAGTCATCTGTCCCTTGTTCTCTGTGACTCCCCATCCCTCATGTACCCCTTTACCTTTCCCCATATTATAAGTTATTCATATGTATCGTGTGATTGCTACTTTGCCAAGTAGTTTCATCTACCATTTTATGTCTTTCTTCATTTTGTATTTTGATGTGCGTACTGTTATTAGTGCAGTTTTAATATTTGTGGAAGTAATATGTGTTCAGTATGTTGCACTTTCAAGAAGTCAAGTCATTTTAATCAATCAATCAAACAAGCGGTAGCCTGTTCAGTGGTGGCAGGTAGTTTTGTCTGTTAAGAAAAAAGGGTGTGATATTTGTTGTAGTGTTTTTTTTTTTTTTTTTTTTTTTTTTTTAGGTTTTTTTACTTGAAATTGAAGTGTACTTCATTGTTTGGAATTGTGTGATTCCTATCTTTTATGTAACACTTTGTAAGCATTTATTTCTAAGGTACTACTGTTATGTCATTCTTCATTTTGTACCCTCTTTTTTTCTTATTTTTGTCATGTGAGGATGATAAAAGTTTTGAGCAGAGAACTTTTTTCTTTTTTTTTTTTTTCCGGATACATACAAGGCTGCTTCTAGGGAAGAAAGATACAAATTTAATAATTGCTATAATTTGAAGTATTAAAGCAGGGAAATATGTTGAAATTTTAAAAGATTAATCTTTGTACTGCACAATTTGCCTACAGAAATCTTCAAGGTTAATATGTTACTAGTTGACTAAAGTAGGTTTTATCTACAACTGAGCAGAGCCAATGCCATTCAGTGTAGTTTTTATCCTATATACCAGGAGTGCAAAGAGCCACCAGGACATTGGGCGAAGAAAGTCCCAGTAACTGGTTCTTGTTCTGTATTGGTACTATTCCCTGGCATTATGCTGAAGCTTTCAGAAGTGGAACTTCCTTTGCCTGGCTTTTGTCAGTTTGCTCATAATTTAACTTTTGATTTTAGCTTTTGGTTCAAGAGAAGTAGAGTACATCTTCTCAGCTTTTTCCAGCATCTCTTAAATACTTGATTGGCATTTTCTCTCACATGTCTTCTATTCCCATGTGAAAAAGAGCCTGCCTTATCAGCAATCAAATAAGGTTTACTTGATAAGTTTTCTGATGCAGGGAAATGAAGAGTGGTCCTTGTAAATGGTCAGTTATGAATGCATGTTATGACCCCCAAAAGTTTTAAGTGTAGTAGTACTAGATTGCAGCTATTGCTCTGTTATTTTGTGTGGAGTATTTTGGGGTTTTTTTACATCAAAAAGTAGAAAGTTTTATGTGCATCAGCAGTTTGAAAGTAGTATCTGTTGTTAGTGTTTAAAATGAAGGTTTATAATCTTATGGAATGTTAAAAATCTCCTGATAATGAAAGTTAACTTAAGATAGTCTATTGCAAAATTTTACCTGTTTAGAGTTGTTTTTATATGCAAGGTTGTTATCTAGATCATTGATAGGTTAATCATCTACTTCAGAATAAGCATGTTTCTTAAAGATGTTATTTTTATGTTGACTAAATATGTTAATGAGATGTTGCAATAAAAGTGAGAGAGTTTTATTAGTAGGCATCCTAACTGTTCATTGGAATTAAAGTTGCAAGACAAAACTACACATTCTTAAATTAAACTTCAGTGCATACAGGGATCGCATAAATTGCATATTCAATATTCATATATCGTGTATTCCTATCTAAATATGCTCATATGGATCACATTCCTCCTATAATTCCTAAAATTCCTAATATTTTGTGACCCTCCTTAAATTCCTAGAATTATACCTAAAATTTCCATGAAAACCTAATTTATTAAAAACACAACTGATATATTACTCCAAAATTTATTAACGCCAATAAATTTCCTTTTTCTATATCAAGCACAGCTCAGCAGCCATAAGGTAAAAAGATGTGTTATAGAGCTGCAAGCTTGATTGCAGCGGTTGCTCACCTGCTCTATGTAGAAACACAGCCTATCCAACGCTGTTCTGCAGAAGCGAGATAAAATGATGTCATCGAGCTGCACACGCTGGGGCTTCACTTCAGTGGCTTTGGGAACACTGAGCTCGGGATCAAAAGCAGTTTTCACCCCTGGTTTGCGCTTTACAGACTTTACCCCATGACATGCAGAAGATTGTACTCTTTTAGAAAGGATTGAAAAAGCTGTAGAAAAACAAAATACTGTTGAAATAGCAGTTGCCCATAACTTGATCATACAAGGTTCAGCTGAAATAAAGAAAATTGAAAGTAAATTACCTGTTGTGGAAGCAGAAAAACATAGGCTTATCAGGAAAAGGTTAAAACAATAATATGAAAATATAATTCAATGTACAATTGTACATAGTTCTTGGTTTTCAATTACCTTTTTAAGATGTTATATAATTTAATGTCAAACCTGAAAACTTTACTACGAAAACTGGGAATTGCTTCTGGTTCAACAATATATTAATGTTTAAACTGGAACTTGAATGTGTAATGTTTCAACTTAGATTTTTTAATCAAAGTTTTATCCTGAAAATAAAATGTTAAGGTGTGATGTTCTAGAACTAAATGGTAGGTTGTTTTTTATCTCAGTTTATTTGTGGTTGATATCTTTTACTTATAGATTAAAAATAATATGTGAAAAGATAAGAACCGAACAGCGGAAATAAATCATACTTAAACCTAAGACATAAGTCGTTACACGAAAAATTTTGATGCGAAGCACATTACAATGTATAAAAAGTTTTCGCGTGACGCATAAAGCATAAAAATAATAGTGTTACTTTTTGAAATAATCTGAAAAAGAAAGGAGAGGGTAATAGTGTACTAGTAGTGTATATTGATTCAACATATACGTGAATAAAAGGAAGGCAGGCAACAAAATACATCTAGTTTTTATTGAAATACACCTAAAATTTTTCAAAAAATTCCTACCTAAAATTTTCTATAAATATGCTATGATCCCTGTGCTCATTGTTTCTCAGCTATATATTTGCACATTTGCAGTAATTTCACGTTCTTTGCATTCAGTTGCACAGTATTTATGAACTTAGCCTCACAGCATGGCCCAATTTTGGAGTACTTTTGTGGACTGATTTTATCTCCATGCCCACCCCTGCCATGTACAGTAATTTAAGAAAAGAATTTTTCATTATAAACTGTGGTGCTGTTTTCTTTTAAATGGCCACTGAAAAGTTCTTGATGCAAACAAACCTCTCAACACAATGTTGCAATTTTTTACAGCATTGTTACTATTGTGAAGATAATGAAGAGCTTTCCATTTGCTCTTTATATACGACGTAGGATCCAAAAGTTCCCAGACTGGGTCCGTAAGTCCATAGATAGTTAGAGTTACAAAGCTGAAGCACATCCTCCTTCAAAATAAGACTCTTTTGCATCAACACACTTCTGCTAGCTGCTGTAGAGTTCATCGAAGCACTCCTGGAACCCATTCTTTGCAAGTCCTTCAGTGCAACGAGCGATGCATTTTTCACTTCTGTGCTCGACAATCGACAACCCTGAAGTTGACATGTTAGCTCAGGGGCGAGGTCAGGTGAGTATGGTGGGTGTGGGAGGACAACAGTTATTCTTTTGATGAGAAGCTCACAAACAAGGAGTGTGACCTGTGCACCGGTGCATTGTTGTGCAACAGCACCCATGATTGATCACGCCACAGTTGAGGCCTCTTCTTGCTGATCAACTCACGTAGACGTAACATGATGTCCAGATAGAGCTCCTTGTTGACAGTGCATCCTTCGGGGATAAATTCAAGGTGAGCAATACCCTGAATGTCGAAGAAGGCCTCTAGCATGATCTTGCCTTTGCTGCAATCTCGGGGAATTTCTGCTTGTGTGGAGACGATGGCAATTTCCATGTAGATGATGCCCGCTTAGTCTGTGGATCAAAGAGGAAGCACCATTTTTCATCCCCCATTATGATTCTTCTAAGAAATTGTGGATCTTGGTCGGCGGCGGTTACTAGATCCCCCACCATTTCCATCTGTGTGGCCAACCGATCTTCAGTTAACAAGCATGAGACGATGTGTTGACACACCCGGTGCATTTTCAGATCATCTGTTAGTATCCATTGACACGTAATCTCCGATATCCCAGCAGCCTCTACTATTTGCTCGATTGTCTGTTGTCTGTTTGTGCGTACGATGGCCACAACTTTCAAAATATTTTCACCCATACGAGCTGTCACTGACCACCTGCTACGTTTGCTGTCTCTGCTTTCTCTGAATCATCAATGCCAATCAAATGTTTGTAACCGCAACCGGGTGTTTTTGCCATAAACTTTCTTCAACAGCTCGTAAGTTTCTGTTGGACTTTTGTCTGAACAAACACAAAACTTAATGTTAACACACTGCTCAAAAAATGCCATTTTTCATCAATTGCTGAACACTGTGTAAGTTGCTCTTCACTGTGTAAGTTGCTCTGATCAAAGAGGAAGCACCATTTTTCATCCCCCATTATGATTCTTCTAAGAAATTGTGGATCTTGGTCGGCGGCGGTTACTAGATCCCCCACCATTTCCATCTGTGTGGCCAACCGATCTTCAGTTAACAAGCATGAGACGATGTGTTGACACACCCGGTGCATTTTCAGATCATCTGTTAGTATCCATTGACACGTAATCTCCGATATCCCAGCAGCCTCTACTATTTGCTCGATTGTCTGTTGTGTGTTTGTGCGTACGATGGCCACAACTTTCAAAATATTTTCACCCATACGAGCTGTCACTGACCACCTGCTACGTTTGCTGTCTCTGCTTTCTCTGAATCATCAATGCCAATCAAATGTTTGTAACCGCAACCGGGTGTTTTTGCCATAAACTTTCTTCAACAGCTCGTAAGTTTCTGTTGGACTTTTGTCTGAACAAACACAAAACTTAATGTTAACACACTGCTCAAAAAATGCCATTTTTCATCAATTGCTGAACACTGTGTAAGTTGCTCACAATACCCGGATGTACCGCCGCGAGTGTGTGCCATAGATGGATGAAACCAATTTTCCTGTGAGGGGGGATAATGTAGTTGTAATCCAATAATCACCATGGGTATGTGATGCATGTACTTTGCCGTACAGGTGCAGTTTGGGAACTTTTGGGTACTACTCTGTATATTAGTATAAATACATCTTTTCACAAAGCTACATGTTGTACTCTGCAGCAATAGATGATAGTAAAAATACTAATTCTGAAAGTAATATGTCCATTATGCATGGTGATTTCATCTTATTCATACTCTCTAGGTCTTCCATGTAGCAGCTGTAGTAATTTATTTTAAATTTGTGTAAAATATTGGGTTGATGTGGATGAAATGTCTGGCAAAGGACCAGCACACGTGGACAGCGAGAACGGAAAAGTAGGACAACTTACCTAGGCAAAATAATCCCCCTTGGCATCGACACATAGTTGTCATCTGTCTGGCAAGGCCATTATCCCAGAATGAAAAAAGTCTTGTGGCTGGGACCCAAAGATGTCATCAGCTAGCTGCACGTTGAACCTCATTGTCTGTCGTGAACTGTTTCCTGGACAGGAAATGATCCAGGTGACGAAACAGATGATGGTCTGTCAGAGACAAGTCCGGGTAATAGGCAGGATGAGGCAGTGCTTCATAGCCCAAGGCACTTAGTGCCAGCATCGTTTGTTGTGCGACATGAGGGTGGGTGTTGTCCTGGAGCAGAAGAACACCATGTCTGTTGACCAAAGCTGGTTGTTTCTCCAGCAATTTCTGGTGGATCTGGTGTAATTCAGCACAATAATGTTCTGCAGTGATGGTTTGGCCTCTTGCCAAGAAACTCCTATGAATTATCTCAGCTGTGGACCGCCAGACAAGGGACATCATCTTCTGGGTGTGTAAGGGTGGCTTAAGATGCTGTCCAGCAGGTTGTGCCTTGCTTAACCATTGTGCAGATCGTTTCCGATTATCATAAAGGACGTACTTCTCGTCGCAGGTGACGATTCGATGCAGTAGAGGTTCCTGTTTATTCCTGGCGAACAGCGACGTGCAGACTTCCAAGTGCCTAGTCTTGTTGGCAGTTGTCAACTCATGCGGCAGCCACATGTCCAGCTTTTTGATCTTATCCAGCGCAGCCAGATGTCAAACAATTGTTGTGTGGTGGACACCTACCTCTGCCACTATCTCACAACACGTTTTTCGGGGGTGCGCTTCAACCACACGTAACAGGACATCGTCAGAAACAGAAACAGGTCGGTGACCACGTGCTTCGTTTTGGAGATCTGTATCTCCGCTTCAAAACTTCACAAACCATCACCGAATGGTTCGTTCGTTGGCTGTATTCTCCCCAAACTCTTTGTTAACGTTTCGAGTGGAAATTCCTGCAGAATGGCCCAGTTTAAATTCATACAGAAAGATGACTCTCAAATCCGGCATCTAAATGTTTCCTTTGTAAGCCAAGTTACGTCCAAACAAACCACGCCTGAACCTTGTTCTTTGCACATGTGCTACCTATTTATATTAACTCTGTGACATAATATCCGCAACACCTGTGGTTGGTTCCATTCCGCTGTGGTGGGGGCCTTTCTCCACTGCTTGTTTACACCTGACATTTCATTCGCACCTACCCGATATATGGAGTTGAGGCTGTCAGAATGATTACTACTTGCCTGTGCCATGTACTGTTTTTTTTTCCTGAAAGAAAGTATTTCCTTGAGAAAGACATATAACTTTTTTGCATTAACACTTTTTTAGGTATTTTGCTGAGAAGATTCATCACTATGTATACAAATGCAGTGGGAAAAACAACAACTATATTTTGTGTATTATTGCCTCTAGTAACTATTGTCATGTTGAGGATCTGACTGAAAACTTGAATTTTCTTATCTGCAATGAGGTAGGACAATCAAATGTGACAGTTCTACTCCATTACAGTGCAAAAATTTTTAATTTTTTAAAGAGATTCCCTGCCTGGATTATACTGTGCTTGCTGATGTCAGAATGATGCCAAGTGCAGTTTTTTAATATTTTCTATACGATCATAAAATGAATTATAATTTTTGTTCCACATCTGAAAAGGCATATTGAAGTATTTATAATTTTAATTTTGTGAACATGAAATTATTGTTAAAATATTAGGCATCATAAAAAGCATGATATATGTGAATATAATGCTACATTATTGGAACTTCTCATAGCTGTTGAAACTTCCATTCTATATTTCTGTAATCCTGTTAATGGTAACATCAGTCAAAGTGATAAATTAAATCCAATGTATTTTATCATCCAAATAACTCACTCAGTATTTATGTGATAGGAACTTAATAGCGCATTGTTTTTGGTCAGGTTTTGCAGTTCAGATTTGTAAATGAAATCAAAACTAACAGCTATCGTTATTCAGTTAAATCATAATCTTTCCTGTTTGTGTTAGTTGAGATTAAAATTAGAGATAAAAATGGCTATTTTTCATGGAAGTGAAAATCAGTTATTATAGACTGCTGTCTCTGTTGAAAGTGCAACACCAAGAAATGCTGGAGGTATTGAAGTGAAATTTATAGAGTATGTTATTTATATAAGATTTAAGTAATGAGAAGTACAAACCTGTAAGTGATTAGTAACACACAATACTTTTGTACCCACCACAAGTGGCGATAATGGTTCATACACAGCATGGCATCGTCTGAAAGAGATTCTGGATGTTGCACTGCAGAAGATCACTCCATGCTGTCTTAATTCATACCCGAAGTTCATCATGGGGAACTGGCAGCAGAGCCTGACGACCTCAGCATGAAGCGACTATGTCCTACACTTGTTCATTGGCGACAACTGAGGTAAAGATGCTGGCCAAGGGAGACTTGGCACATTGAGCATCCAAGAGCTGCAAGACATTCTGCACCACATGTGGTAATGCATTGTCCTGTTGAAACATGACACCGGGGACTGTCTGTAGATATAGCACCACTTCAGCCTCCACAACTTCCGTGATGTACCACTCGCTGGTCATGGTTCCTGCCGTGAGTAGGAGGCACGTGAATGGAACCCAGTAGCACTGTGCACCAGAATGCCGAGCATTGGGCTGGCATGATGATGCGTAATGCATGCCTCCAGCTTCCATTCATCATGGTGTCACCATACAAGGATACATCTATCATGGGTCATTAGGTTGAACCACAACTTGTGATAAAACATCATGCACAGCCATTTATCATGCCAATGTCTGTGTTCTTGGCCCCATTGCAGCTGCCGACATCTGTAGTATAATGGTCAAGGGAAGTCGAAGCAGTGGGTGTCAAGCAACAAGGCCTCTCTGCTGAAGCAAATGGCATCAGACAGAGCTTGCAGACAACCCTTAATATGATGCAGACCTCTGCTGTTGTGCTAACCCTCAGAACAGGGCTGTTCAGTTTGCCAACATGATGATGGTCTTCCTGTGCGTTTGGCCATCGCTCGGTTCTTGAGCTCTGATGCTAGTGCATCAGACCTTCTTCCCACTGGCACAGCATTCGCATCATTGGGCTCTCGTTTTGTCCGACACGAGCAGCAACGTCACGGGAGGAAAGTCTGCCTTCCCTTAGTCCAACACATAGGCCTCACTCAAAGTCCGTGAGCTGTACATGTTGGTCTCATCTGTTGCAATGGGGCATAACTTCAACAATTCCCGCAAATTGAATATAGCAACTTGCCCTGTGCTTCCTATTTGTATACCTCCTGAGGGACAGCTATGAGAGCGTGGCCGGTACAAATCATTCAAATCCTTTACACATCCTCACATGGCCTACTGATCCTGCAAGTTTCAATCAGATCACACACGTTTTTTCTGGTGTTGCATTTTCAACAAAAAGCAGGCTATTGTGTGTTTCCTGGCAGTTTGGAGGCGATGCTGTTTTGCGTGAATGTTGTGAATGAAAAGTGATCTCTAGGTGTGGGTTTCTCTACTTTATGACATTCTGATCGGTATCAATGTCATTGGTAATTTTTAAAAGTAAATGTTGCATACTCAAGGCAACACACATCATCAGTATTTTGCTCATACAACTACACATTCTAGGATGCTCAGGTGTACTGTTGTATCTGTTCAGATCAGCAAAGACTCATGCAGTCTATCTTTCAAAACATTAAGTTTTAAAATTTTCTTGATCATAGATGTATGTCACAGTAATGTTATTTTAGCATAGCTGAACTATTATAGAATGGATGATACACTTTTTTTTTATGCACGTATTTCTTGATGTATTAAGATTTAGAAACATTTTTTTCATACATTATTTTTTTCAGTTAGAACCATTTAATGGTGGTTTTAACTGTTGTAACTTTTTACATGTTATATTTCCTTTGAGTGAAAAACAATTTCTCAACTGTAAATAGAAGATTTAAAGTGTTTTTGTGAGATTTAAAAGTGGGGTTTTTTTTTTTTTTTTCGTTTTTCTGAGATTTAAAAATTTTGTTTTTGTTTTTCAAAAATTTCAGTTAAAGTGGTCTGAAGTAATCAGATGATGTGACATATTTTAAAACACTTATTCCTATAGTGGGGGAAAAAACTAACAAAACATGAGGGGTGTGTGATCATGAGCTATTTTTGAGGCTGGCCATAGTTCTCTAAAAGAATAAAACTTGTATAATATGATTAATTTTGGCATTCCACCAGAAATACCTGTATTGGTGGTAATACTGGGGGTTTTTTTTAATTTCACTTAAATTGGTCTACACTATTCATAGATTTGACATATTTTAAAATGCTTATTCACGTAGTGGAAGAAAAAAACTGACAAAAAATGAGGTGTGTGTGTGTTTTCCTTTTTGCTTCCACCAGAAGTACCTGTATTGGTGAAATACTACTTTGAAAATTTGATGAGTAGCAGCAAATAAATATAACCCTCCAAGTATTACTGGTTTATCACATCAGTTGTGTTAAAACTATAATTGCATTGTTTGATAGTGTATACATTAAGTTATGTTGTTTGGGTAGATATAAATATTCATGATAATATATTGTAAGACTGTCCTTGTGTAATTTTTGAAGTATAATTCTTTTTGTGTAATAATTTTAGGCATGGTAGTATTTATGTAAATTTCTGGTTCATGTTTTAACATACTGGTGTTCACTGTAATTTAAGAGGCAACTCATCAATTTATTGGAGTTTTGTCATGAAATTGTTTGTATTTGTAAATGCTAATTTTCAAAGACTATTAACTGACACTGAGTTAGTTGATATAAAGAAATAATTTTGATTTCAAAAGACATTAAATTTAGTTTTGGCAAATAATTAAAATTGCATGTTACCTATCAGTGTATTTTAGTACAAATAAATTGTCTGTTAACATTATATTTAGCATAACTGTTGTGGATATCATTTTTAAAGCTCAAATACATTGTAAAATTACATAATCATAAATTTTATGTTGGTGGAGTCACTTTTGACACACAATTTATTTAGTTAAGTCAGTTTAGCTAAATAAATTGCATGAGAATTTATTTAGCTGATATATTGTTATATGATATGATATATTGTTATTTCATAGCTGTGAAACAAACATTTGATTCATTATGTGTGATATTTTGCATAGTTCTACCCAATGGCCAATTTTATTTCATTTTTACCATTCATGTAAGTTGCAGTTGTAGAAAAACTTTTTAAAAATATGAAAGCTGCTTCTTGAAACAGCTAAAAAAATTTAGTGAAAAACAACTTATGAAATATTAAACTTTTTGTAAATTTTCATTACCATAAATTTGTTGTGAAGTAAAAGTTTAGCACTTAATTGTTGTTTTTAGTTGAATATTGAAATGTAACTCTAATTTTTTTACATTGTAGAGTGAGTGGACTCTAGAATTTTAAACAGTTATCATTCTAGCCTTTTGTGAGCACTTTTTACGGCAAAAAAAAAAAAAAAAATTATTTGTAGCCACAAATCACATCAGTTGATTTGTGGCTACAAGCAAACATGGCCATTTTCTTTTCTTTTAGGATAGTTAACCAATAGCTTCATTCTACTCATTGTGGAAACCATGTAAATTTACCATTTGGCAATATGTGCATGTTTTGTTAGGGATCAGTGACAAGCTAAGAATCAAATACATTCTCTCTCTTAAAATTCTAATGAAAAAGCATGAAAATTTTCAACTGTGAGTTCATTCTTTTTCAGCCTTAGAATTGGGTTGGACTTATAAATAGTTCCCTGAATGATAGCATATTTTTTATTTACAGTATTTTAAGACATATTTTCAAACAATTGAAATATACATGGGGCAAAATCAGAGTTGCAGTTTTGAGGTGAGAGAAAAAAAATTCTAGAACTTAAACATAAAACAGAGTGGAAATTAATTGATAAATGGAACAATTTTTTGTGGAGTCTTTCCAACAGGGTTATAAAGGTCTCATCCAAAGTTAAGAATGCCAAAGAAGTGTCTAAATTTTCATTTTTGACATCAGCTTATGCTTTTCATTTTTTTCTTTTTATTTCCTGTGTCTTCATAGTTGTGTGTTTTTGCCCAAAATTTCTATCTTTTAATTGTTTAAAGTTTTGTTCAAATCTCAGAGATTTAAGTTTGGTATTTTTTTCTTTTTACAGTCACAGCTTTTGCATGGGGACAATATAAACTAATGAACATTATAAATATGAAATATGGAGATTCTAGTCATTTTCATGGGTATAAATATAAATTGCTTAACTGGATTTCCATTTTAAAGAAATTTGGCTGTACATGTTGCTTATGTTTCTTGAAAATTTAAATATCTGGATGTTGCAGATGTATTTTTGAAGCCCTAACAGATGTTTTCATATAAAAATGTAAGTCTTCCAGTTCATTGATGTTCTATTTTGATATTCATAGAGCAACAGTATATAATTTCTGAGATAATAAGAATATTTACAAGATACATACTGTACAATAAGTGGTTAACAATAAAAGAGTTATGAAAGAGGTAGAAAGAGAGTTTAGATACATATCAAATACCAAGTTTTATTGAAATTCATAGTGAAGTATAAAGCAATTTTTTGTGATTATACTGATTGGGACCATGACATGTGAGTTGATACTAATAGCTCTGGTGGTTTTTTTTTTATTATTTTTTTTTTTAATGTAGGATGAACAGTAGTACATCAAAAGTGCAGTTCTTGATGTATTGGTTGTGCTAAAAATGTGTGTTGCTAATCAATACTACATAAGGATTAGTTAAAGTGCCCTGTAAACTGGATATTGCAAAAAGGGATGTCAGCATAAACCTGTGTGAGTTCCTTTCTTATAAGCTGTAGCAGTATATATTCTGGTGTGTGGATTTTTTCAAAGTTGTTACTCTAAACCTAAAGAAGGTCCACAGTCAAATAAAACCAAAGAGCTAAGTCCTTAAAAACTGGGGTTACTTTGCAATATA
Source organism: Macrothele yani (assembly GCA_039090855.1). Taxonomy (NCBI): domain Eukaryota; kingdom Metazoa; phylum Arthropoda; class Arachnida; order Araneae; family Macrothelidae; genus Macrothele; species Macrothele yani. The sequence goes on from CM076996.1 coordinate 128,441,532, forward strand.
TACTGATTTTCCCATTGTCAATTTTTGAATGATGCTAATATTTCTTTTTCTGAAGATTGGTTATATAAAAAGTAATAGTCAGAAAGTAAATACCAAAATGAAATTTTTTATTAAGAAATCATGTAAGATATTTTTTCTTAGTGAAAGCTAGCATTAATTGTTTTTATAATTTCGTATTGAAAAAAAAGTAATTACTCTTTTGGGAAGAAAAAATTCCATCAGTTCTTGCTTACTTTGATGTTTGAAAAATGTAAAAATCCTTGCTTTTTGTGTCACTACATAATCAAAACAATTAAAGAAAAAATTGTAGCCAGTAGTTATTTTCATTGATTTTGTCTGGTGTTGAATCAAAATTTTGTTGATCTTTGTCTTGCTACATGAACATTGACTTGAGATAAGATGAGAGAACAAAAAGAAGGAAGTTAGTGATTGGCTTGATTGTTGGCTTTTTTACAGAATAATCCAGTAAAAATGGACTTGTGATAAAACTACGCTAATAAAATAAAAATTGCTATGTTCAGCTCATTTCACAATGCTCTTTTGACCAGACGCAAAATTTTTGTTTGGACAATTATCTAAGCTCACACATCATGTAAAAAATATTAATATGGAAAATATTGCTTTTTTTTTTTATTTGCTATGTGAGAGAGAATCATTCCATGCATGTTTGTAAGTTTTACTCCTTTTTAAGACAATGCTGATACGCACATTTTTAAGCCTAATAAAAGCATTTGATCCAAATGTATTTGTCCCACTGTTCAGGAAGTGCAGAATGTGCTTGTAAATCATGTCCATTCTGATGATGTTTATGATGTCATGAAAATTCAATGTGTGTTTTCATGTTCTTTGCTCTGTAATATTTAAGGATTTCTTTTAAAATCTCATTGTGTATCTTCTACCTTTACCTGGCATCAGGTAATGAAAACCACCGTAACCAAAAAGAAATTTAGCTCCTTGCTCTGGAACATAAATAGTAACTGCATTTGATAACAGTAATTCTGAGTAGCATAAAGTTGCATGTTCCTGATTTGTTTTTAAATACTTAAGTAAATATACTTTATTGCATTTTTCTACAGTCAGTTGTTTACTTGCAGCAGAAAATTTTGCTTGGAATGTATTATTCCAAGTTTATTAGTTGGTGGAATTTTTATATAGCTGTGAATTTTTATTCCACTTATTTAGAGTTTGATGTTCTGATTGGCTAAGGAGCAAGTGAGAGAGTAAAGTGGATCAGGTAAAATATTAAAATAATATGCAGTTTTTGAGCTGAATGTTCAGAAATTAGCAAATGCTTAAAGATGGCAGCCAGTCAAAAAATGCTGGAATCATCCATGCAACCTGTAACTGTACAAAAATAAAAATTATGTAATGAAATTATATTATTCGAAATTAAATAATGGAGAAATTGGAAAATGTTGTTTTAGACCAGTTTTTGCATGATTGAATCAATTATCTGATTCTTTGTCTGTTTTTTCACGTTTGAAACTGAGGAGATTGGTAATTTAATGAAACTCATTCCTCACATTAGTGTTGGTATGCATTTGTATTGTGTACAACTGCATACATCTTAATATATAATGGGCATATAAAAGGCGTAGTTGTAATAGTGGTTATTCTATATTTAAGTGTTTTAGTTTTAACTTGTAACTGATCTGTTACTTTCAGGTAATCTCTTCCATGTAAAAGTCAGAGGATGATTCAGTGTATTTAGTGAATCTTTTTTGGTATCATACTCTAGCATATGTTTTAGTGTGATCTGATTTTCAGCCATGTGCTGTATATATATTTTGTACCAACATGAAATCTGACTTCAAATCGGATACTTGCTACTTTTAAATACTATGATTTCTACATTATTAGCTCTGGAAACCATTTGTGTATCCTACTTTCTAATCAGAATTATAATATATGATTTTATTTGAGAAAAAAACTTGTTTCAAAACTGCATTGGTCATCATTAATTAAAGTATTCATAAACAAGGAAAAGGAATGCTGCATATACCATATTCAGCTGATTATCAAAGTTTTGAAATTTTTATGCAGACAAAGGAAGCTGTGTCAACAGATTTTGTTTTCATTAATAATAAGGGTTATTTAAGCATTGGGGCTTTTTTTTATGAATTGTGCAATAAGTTCTTCATGGTAAAAGAAACATGTCGTAAGGCTAAATAAAAACTTCTGAATTTTTTTCCAAGAATTTGTTTGCTGAATAAAGGTAACTAACTGACGCCATTTTTTGTTGAATTAGCACTGGAAAGGCCTATGTGAAAAGCTGCACTCATTATAGTGGTGTGCAGATCTGCTTATTGTCTGACTCAATTCATGGTCAGTATTCATAACATGTGTCACCCAATTAGCACAAGATACCAAAATAGGCCTTAAACAGCATGGTTGATAACTGGCCACACAGATGGAGTATTCATGAGCCTTACAGCACTAAGTAGTATAAGGGGTCAAAAGACTTTAACTTTGAATTACGTAGTGTAGTTCCAAATTGACATGTGATATTTCGTTGTCCTGTCTGTTGCATGCTTTTGTAGTCCTTGTCTTACCCAATTTTTGGTTCTGGTTGTTGCTGCTGTTGAGAAGTAAATACCAAAAACTCACCTTCATTTAATAAGGCTTTAATTAACAAAAAATACAGCTGTCATGTTAGCCAAATATGTTTCACTACTCAAGTAAAGTAGATGGTAGTTGAGAACACGCTAAGTTACGTGTAAAAGTTTTTAATGCAAATATATTTCAGCCATTACTATGGCCTTCATCAGTGCGACTATGATTTGTTTTGCTGCCAGATTGGAAAGGTAAGTTTTGTAATGGTAACTCCAGGTGACGTGATGCAATGAGAGATTTCAAGATGTATGGAACGGAATCTCTCATTGCATCACGTCACCTGGAGTTACCGTTACAAAGCTTACTTTTCCATTCTGAAATATATTTGCTTTAAAAACTTTTACATGTAACTTGGCATGTTCTCTACTGCCATCTACTGAACTTGTTTGTTAGTTATGTGCATTGCCTACCACTCTTTTATGTTTCACTACTCACTTATTCGAATGGAAGTCACACACACAACCAACATACTCACAGCGGATGTAAACAATGAGTAGTGCTGCCAACTTCTGATATGTTAAAATTTAAATACAATACAATATCACATTCACCCCTCTCTAAAAATTAATTACATAGTCAGACAGGTATGCAGGACGTCATGTGGAACATGTTGTGCACAGTGCTTCATCAGAGTCCTCAGTAGCAGTTGGTGATAATTTGTTAGCCTCATGTACATTAGTCCCCATATTCAAGATTGCTACCAGGTGCTGAGTCAGTAGTTTGAAGGATTTCTTGTCTCTGACAATCATTCACCTCTCTTGGGTGTTCTCCTCTAGGAGCAAGATGCCAAATTGAAACAGTAGTTTCTTGCCCATCAGGGAATCTGACATAGGCATAATCTGGGTTAGATTCTGTTATCTCTACCTCTTCCACAAGAGGGTCATATTTACTAGAGCAAACGTTCTTTTTCAAAAGAACAGAACCAGATTTAGTTAACCAGGTTGGAATTGAACTCCCATTAGAAGATCTAGGGTGGTTAAACAACCTCTCTTGCAGGGTTGCATTTGTTGACATGCATAGAAGAGAGCAAATAGAGTGTAGAGCATGGTCCAGTACCTCCTTCCACCACTCAGTTTTCATGTTATTAGACCTAAGGGCAAGTGTTATAGTCTTCCACATTATACCTTTCAACTTGTCCATTCCCTCTAGGATTGAAGGGAGTGGTTTGACTAGTAGCAACACCATTTAAATTTAGAAGTGAATTTAGTTCTTGAGACAAAAATGATGCTTCTCTATCAGAATGTATATAAGCACGTAGCCTAAATACGGAGAACAAGTTTTTTAAAAGCCTTATCACAGTGGCTGTCGAAACATCAGCACATGGTAGAACGAAAGGAAACCTTGGAGTATTCGATAAAGATACTAATTTCGAGACTTCCCTGGTAAAGGACCATTGAAATCTAGATTTAGTCTCTCAAAAGGAGATGTAGCTTTTATTAGTTTTCCTTGATGTTGGTTAAAATGTGGCTTTAGTTCTATGCAAACTGAGCATGAGTTAGTGATATTTTTTACATCTTCAAGTAGGGTTTTTGCACGAACTCTATGGCTCATTTGTGTTATTCCAAGGTGGCAAAGAGCCTCATGTAAGGCACTAAGATTCGTGGCAGGGTTTATCGCAGCAGTTATTCTCAAGAAGGTATCAGCAGGCGCATTCTCTTTTCCGGGTCTGTAGATTGTATCAAACTTGAAACAAGCTAATTCTAAATGCCATCTCAAGATCTTTTCATTTTTTATTTTACTAGAATGACGCTGATCAAACATAAAAGCAGACGTGCCAACTCTCCGGATTTTCAGCCATTCCTCCTGCCCTCCGGATAAATGTCAAATTCTCCCGATTTTCGCCGATAATTAGCCGTTACGATGGCCGAAATAACGAAATTCCATCAACCGCCGCCTTGGATCGACGTAGAAGAAAAATATTTCGAACCGCTTGTGAAATCTGTTTCTTTCTGCGTCGATGCAAGACGGCATTTACAGTCATCAGTATCGTACTTTTCCTCTCCTCATCTGCGAAAAGAATGCCACCCCCGCCGAGAGAATTTCCTATCTGAGGTTGAGAGACCCGAACCCTCAGCGCTCTGCGCCTTTTGTCAGGTGAAAAAGAAGAAGATAAGATCCGCCCGCCGGTGGCGCAGCGTCTATTTTATGTTGGTTACAAACACACTCGCGCGCCATCTGTGACCTACTTATCGTTTCACGTCTCCCCGCTCTAGCTGTGAGCCTGTTTATGTTTTCTTCAGAGTTTTGAAGAGTGCTTTTCGGTTTTGCTTTACTGTGGAGATTTTTATTTCTTGTTTTTCCCTTCTTCGTCGCATTTTGTAGAAGATTAATGTGCTCTTTTGTTCATCTCGAATTGCGAATCTGTTATTGTCAGCTTTGTTTTATCTTCTATTGTAGCATTTTGTGTACACTTAGTTTGTGATTTATTTATTTTTTTCTCATTCCTTTCGCTTTCTTTTTGCGGGAGGTTTTTCCTTTTGCATTACGCCACTTTCGCGGTTTTTAATGTTTTATTTTATGTCATATCTTTGGCAATTTTTCTGCTTTACATATTAGCTGTTATTGTCTTTGCTGCATAATAAAGTTGTGAAACTGAGCGCCGGCTTTCGACAAATTTAACGAGGTGGGTCCGGGTTCGAATTACAGTGAGGCATGGATGTTGCATACTTGCTAACTTTTACGGATTTCTGCTTAATTTTACTGATTTACGGTTAGAAGTGTTTTTTTACCGATTTTTTAATATTTCGATTGCTCAATCGAAATATTTTAATCCCCTGCAGGCTGCAACCATCCATTTAGATTTTCTATCGGACCTTACGAGCGCCGTGTAACGTGATGATGTCATCTTTGACACGCCGGCTTCGTGCGGTAGCTCTCTCTCTCTCTCTCTCTCTCTCCACGGGAGTGCTTAAGTGACGTGCCGACCAGAGTTCTCCAAAATGCGTAATCTAATTACGCGTCTAGTACGCATCGAAATTTTATCAACGAGTAAAAATACGCATCGGGAAATTTTTCTCGACGCGTAAAAATACGCATCTGGGATTTTTCTCCCCGCGTAAAAATACGCGTCGGGAATTTTTCTCGGGGCGTAAAAAATACGCATCGTGAATTTTTCTTGGCGCGTAAAATTACTCATCGAAGTATTTCACCAATTCGTAAAAATACGCATCGGGACGGTATTTCGTCTTTCAAAGACGGAAGTAAACGAAATAAATTTTTTTTCCGTAATCGTAATTTCTTTTTCCTGTGATGTTGCCTCTGTCCAGTATTGTTGTTATATATCATTTTATTCCGTAAATATTTGTATTTCAGTCTGAAAATGGAGGGAAAATTTCCGAAAACGGAAATTCGAGGGCGAAAAAAGAAAAAATGCTATTAATTTTATCTGGTTGACAACTATTTTCACTATGCTTTTTACTTTGCATATAAACATAGTCTGCATTTAGAATAACTTTTTAAACATTAAAAATGCTATTTACCAATAATACTACTTTTGGAAAATTGCTCCTGCATCTGAAAAATGTCGATAAAAAAATAGCGCTCATGTGATTTTATGAGCTGCAAAAAATCTCCTGATTTTTAGATTTTGAAGGTTGGCACGTCTGTAAAAGAGACAGAACGTTGATCGGTAATTACTTCAAAATGCCGCCAATAGTGTAATGATTAAACAATGGCATTAGCTTCCTTTTCTATTGAAGAGTGTCGCTGTTCAGACCTGCTGAGGGTTCTAGAAAAGAAAGCAATGGGTCTTCCTGCTTGGCTTAGAGAAAGCGGCTATAGCAAAATTAGATGCACCAGTTTCTACCTGAAAAGGTACTCCATCTATTGCAGCTAGTTCCACTTTAGCCACATCATTCTTCAAAGCACAAAATACTGAAGTAGGTTCTTCAGATAGAGGAAAACATTTTTTTTTCTCTCTAAAGGTAGAATCTTTTCAGGGAATCTAGGTATCCATTTACTGTAGTGCGAAAACATACCCAGAGCATTTCGTAAGCAAGCTTCGTCTTTAGGTATAGGTAGAACAAGAAGAGGTCCCAGTCCATTTGGGTCTGGTTTGATAGTTTTGTTAGAGATTATGTACCCAAGGAAATTCACAGTCCTAACAGAAAACTGACATTTTCCCCTGTTTAACGTGAGATTAATTTTCTCAACAGCAGCTAAGAACTTCACCAGATTCCTGTTGTGATCATTTTGATTTTTTCCACAAACGGCAACGTCATCCAGGTATGGAAAAACATTTTCTAGGCTATCGTTTTGGACAATTCTATTGATCACTCTTTGAAAACAAACCACTCCATTTGTAACTCTGAAAGGAATGCGTAGGAATAGGCAGAGCTTCCCACAGGCTTTGAAGGCAGTATATGGCTTCTCAGACTCCAGGATGGGTACTTGGTGGTGATATGCACTTTTCAGATCTATGACACTGTACACCTCATTTGCCAAAACTTTAGCAATTATCTCTTGTATTCTTGGTAGAGGGTAAGCATCCAACATCGTAAATTTATTTATGGTTTGAGAATAATCTACAACCATCCTAGCCTTTTGATTTTCTCCTCTAACCACAAAAGTCTGGGCACACCACAGAGAATTACTATGCTCAATCACACTTTCATGTAGGAGTTTTTCAATTTCTGTAGCCAGAAACTGACTATCACCGTTTGAGTGTATTCTAGACTTTGTAGCTATAGGCACACAATCTGGGGTAAGGTTAGCAAACAGAGAGACTGGAGGCATATTTGCAACGGTCAAGCCACAAACCCTGAGTGGAGGCTGTAAACCATGGAAGACAATTTCCACAAAGGTATGACACTGTAGTTCGTCTAGTCCGATTATGGCATCAGAGCAAAGTTCTTTCATAATTAACATCACTATGTTTTTATAAGTGTGAACTCTACAACGGCCTATAACTTCAGTGAATAGTGAGAAGTTGTCCATAGTGACTTTGCCACTATAAGGTAGTACTCGTATATAGCATTTATTTACAAGGGTTTGATCAATAAAACTTAATGAACTTCTAGTGTCTATTAGAGCATTCACTTTGACTTTGTTGATTTTAATTGCTACTATAGACTTTGAAAGGCAGGTAGGTGCAACAGCCGAAACTGAGGCAGTTGAAGCAGAGGTGTCAGTAGTAGATCTAGGTTTTGATTTACAAACTCTCTGAAAGTGTCCTTTCTTTCCATATGTTCGACACGCTACATTTCTACAGAGGTATGACACTGTGAGTTTGTAAATCAGAACAACACTGTAAGAAGCAGAGTTTGTTCTAGGGTGACAATTTCCTTCACAAAAATAGCACTTCTCTATTCTTGTCAAAGCAGCAGTTGTAGTAATGGATGTGCCAGTATTTATCTCAACGTCATTATTTATGTGAGCAGCAGAAGCAGCATCCATCAGTCCCGAGTAAAAAGCAGAGTGTTGTTCGTCCATTTCCAAAGCCCTAGCTTGATTGAAAGCAGCGTCTAGAGAGAGAAACGTGTTTTCTAAAAGTCGTTGTTGTATGTGAGTGCACTTCAATCCACTATTGAAGGCATCTCTAATGTATTCATTCTTATTTTGTTCAGCAGAGACACTTTTAAAGTTGCAATCTTTACTCATTTGTTTTAAGACCTAAAGATTCTGATCTATAGACTCTTCGGCTAGTTGACGTCATGTTGCCAAACTATGTTGGTCGTTGATTTTGTTCTTTGGCCTAGCGTATAAGGATTCCAAAATAGTTATAGCGTCAGTAAAAGTTCTAGATTCACTGATATACTGAAATACTTTAGGAGGGACATAATTAGTTAATAGTTGCAATTTACTATCTTCAGATTCCCCATCAATGTAGCCTAAGAAGTTTTCGAACTTTTGCTTCCAATGCACCCGCCTGTCAGCAGATGGTTCCACGTCAGATCTCTCAGATCATAAATACTTGTCCATTATGATTTGTTTTTGGTAATTAAATTGTAGAGAAGTAAATACCAAAAACTTATCTTCGTTTAATGAGGCTTTAATTAACAAAAAATGCAGCTGTTGTGTTAGCCATATATGTTTCACTACTCGTTCATTGGGACGGAAGTCACACAACTAACATACTCACAGCGGATGTAAACAATGAGTACTGCTGCCAACTTCTGATACATAATATTAAAATACAATACAATAATATCACAGCTGCCATCCTTTCTATGTAGTTTTATAGCTGCTGCTATTGTGCATAAATCATTTAGGGTTAGGACTCTAAATTGAAACAGTTTTTACATACTGCTTTGATGTGTTCCTTTCCCTGGTTTCATATTTTGTATAATTCTCTCTCTCTCTCTCTCTCTCTCTCTCTCTCTCTCTCTCTCTCTTTCTCTCTTTCTCTCTTTCTCTCTCTCTCTCTCTCTCTCTCTCTCTCTCTCTTATCCTGTTCGTAAGATCAGCTTGCCATCATGTTATTAGCAATTGGTTGTATGAACTCTAATGTAATTTCCTGTGTGTGTCTCTTCTTTATAATTGGTTTTCACATATTTGGTGCAAGACAAGACCCAACAACACCCATGACATCATAATAAAGTTCTTGGCAAAAAAAGAGGAGTCTCTAAGCTTTTAGGACTGATTGCATATATATTTTTAAATAATTTAACTACATTAAATTCACACTGGTTCTTACCATCAGGATGATAACACCTACCCACATGACATCATTTCGAGGAAGGGCTGGTGTTCAGTCCAAATATTTGGCAATTGTAAAATAAAATCATTTTTATTAAACCCTTTAAGAAAAAAGTTTTAGTGTAGTATCTCCTTGGAATTGCCATGATTGCCGCCCCGGTGGCGCAGTTGTCTAAGCGATGGCCTCTGATCATTCGTCCGTAAGGGGTCCGGGTTCGAATCCCGGTGAGGCATGGATGTTGTGGTTGTCTTACGGCACTGGTTCTCTCCCTTCCCTGGAACCAGTGACCCTAAATTAGGGATGGGCGACTGCTTATAGCCCATTGAGTTGCTCACGGTGGCCGTTAAACCTCCAATCAAAAAAAGAAAAAAATGCCATGATCACTTTTATTGCTAAGATACCACCTGAAATCCAATTAGCTGATGATGAACTTTGTACTGCTAAGGTACCAGCTGAAATCCAATTAGCTAATGATGAACTTTGTACCACAGCTACCACCAGATTACTTTCCCAGTGGAATAGGGAAGTGGGGTATCTCATATTAATGGAAACAGTTCTGTGATCATTTGCATCGATTATTAGTTAAATTTTGTAATGCATGAGTTCTTAGGAAAATATTCTAGTTACCAGTTTACATTGCAACCATTTTTAGTAAATTATATTAAACCTCAATTGCTAATGAAACAGTTTTCTTCATTAAATGTTTGACTTGACCAGGTAGCTGTTGGGTGAAAAGGGAATGAAAAACTTTAGTCAGAGAAGTTGCTCAGTTTTAAATATGGGCCTCGTGCATTTCCTAAACTGATTTGCCTTCAGCTGTGAATAGTTATTTAGTGGTAGAGGGAGACAAGAATTTATCGTGCAATTTTTGCAGTTTTTCACAGTGGTATGTGAAATGATGTTTTGTGTTTCATTTTTTTTTTTTTTTACTTATTCAGGTTTAGTCTTTTACTGCTTTTGATTGCTTTTTGTGACCCTTATTTACAGATATATGTGTGTGTGTGTGTGTGTGTGTGTGTGTGTGTGTTTGTGCATGTATATGGTGCTGAGGAGTTTTGCCATTATATTGCTCAATTTCTTTTGTTTATATGTTGGAAGTTGTTTAAAAATGTGAATAACACTTTATGGCCATATTAATGTGCATTGTTGCTAGCAATGCACTGAACTAGTATGCAATACTATGTCGTCTCATGTACAGCTGTATCTGTTTCAATTTTAAGCTGGTGAATCTTAGCATGTGAAGTATTTAAGTGTTACAAAGTTTAGTAGAGTGTAGTCTGTTAGTGCACCTTTGTTTCCTTTTCTTACTTTTATTTTAAAAGAAGTCTTATAAAGGAAGTATGTAGAAATATGTATTGTATAATAAATTTATTGAAGCTACTGTTCTTACTATTGTTCATAATTTATGACAATGATAAATATAGGAATTTTTGTGCATACATGCCTGCCTTCTGTGCATGTTCTTGTCTCCTAAATTTATGCAGCATCTTTTATTGTTAGCAGTTATTGCCAATTATTGTTCTCTGACCATTGCTAATTTATCCTTACAAACTGTGTGTGCACTGTACGTAAATAGTTACTGGTACATTGCAGTTTATTTTTTGTAAATATTATTATCCATTTATAAATATGAAGTTATTTTAGAAATGTGAAGTATTTATTATATACCTTGTTAGAATATATTTTCTTGATGAAATTCATTTATCCTGTGCTGACGACCTATTTGGTGAATGGTAATTGTAGTCAACAAATGGTAACTATGAGTAAATTAAAGCACTGTGCACAAAAGCAGTTTGTGAATAACAGTTGTAGAGCATCATTGTACTAAATTACTTGGTAATTGGAGAAAACCCATGTCACATTGCAATTCAGATGAGCAAGATATTTATGAAGAAAATGTGATAGGAATGTTAAAAAGAACATTTGAAATAATGTTGAAGACATCAGTTTGTCTAAATTGAGCTGTGAAAGTTAAAACTAAAAATTTTAATAAGCAATTTAAATGCCAAATGAAGAAATATTTACATATTTTATACATCAGTATATATGTGATGAATAATAGTCTTGGTTTTATCCAGTTACTGAAATTTATTTTAAATAATTTAACTAACTTAAATGTATATTAAATGTTTTTTATAAGAAAAACGTGTCCAGGGAAGAGTAGAGGAGAAATTATCTTTGAATGATAGCAAATTTTGTTTCTGTAGCTGGATATTTTTATTTGATTAGATTGTAGATGCAAGATTTATTTTCTAAATTTTCTGTGTTTATTTAGAATTGTGTTGGTAAAATGGTGTTTTTTCAGCATCGTTATGGCCATTGCCACTCAAATTTCTATTCTCTGCAAAAATGATTAAACTTCATAAAAATGGCTATTTGAATCCACTCTGCTTTTGAAGAGCCCTGTGAGAGACAGCTACTTTTCCATTAACATCACTTTCTCACATATATAAACGTAACAAAAAAAATAGCTAAATATCTAATTATTTTTCTAATTTCAGTGGTTATTTTTATTATTGTGAAAAGTCCCACCCCACTTCAACCACATCTCTCTGTATATTTATAATAAATTCTGTTTACTAATTTGATTCCCTATCATGATGTATTTGTTGATACATATTTCTTCATTTCCTAATCAAGGAATGTTTCGAACCACGTGAAGATTTCAGAAAACTTAGTACATGTACTGTTTCAAATCTGGGATTAGTGAGTGATCTTTTCGAGCTATTATGTTCTATTCTCATTCAAAGTGTGCTAGCATGCTGGTTCTTCATTTTAAGTAGAAGGTGAATAAGCATCAATATTTAGTACTATAGTGGTTTTACAAAGTTTTGGTACATTAAATTGAGTGTCTTAAAATGATTGTGGAACTTCATTTGGAGAAAACATGCAAACTTTGAAGTTTGCAGTAGCTGGAAGTCATGTTGAGTGTACTGGCTGAATAGTGCTGCACACTTGTTGTCAAGCGATTCTCCCATGAACAGGGTAATTAGCATGTGACTTCTATTAAAGTTCCTGTTGTGGAACATTGTTATGTGATGAAACTTGTACTGCAATAAGTCAACGAACCATTCTAAGTCAACGAACAAAACATGCAACCCTGAAAAAAAGGTGATGAATGTAAGTTTGAAATTGGGAAAAGAAAGGAAACGTAAATAGGAGCACACATGCATGTACTTAAGCCAAATTAAAGTGTAGACTAATAGGTTCTACTGCAGGACTGAACTTCAGAAAGTATGTAGTCTGCATGACAAATGTTTACTGAATTATTAATTACATATTAAATACACAGTTGATAAAAAAAATTCCACGGCATTATTATACATACAATTAGGTATGGGTGCTGCTATTTAAAATTATTTAAAACCTTTTTGATTTGTCTCCCAAAAAATGAGAAAAGGAATTATATGAAAACAAATTATCAAATTTCAAAGAAACCATGCTCCCATTCATTATGAAGTTTAGTTCCGATCGTTGATCGCACGTACTGGAGGTACTTCTCTGTCACACAGTGCTTGAGGTTAAAAAATGTTCATTTTATAATGAAGCAACTGATTTAAGTGGAAAAAATTTGGAATTTTTTCTTAGTGGTCCTTTAATATGCAAACAGGCCTTTACATTTAAGATGTTAAATAAATTTTGGTGTTTGTGATAACACAAAATTGCATTTGTTCTTCCTAGTTACTATGCCTGGAGGAACAAATCACATACTCTTATCTGCTACGGTCTTCAGTTTTGAATATCCTCTCTGTCAGAAGAGCAAAACAAATTAATGAGTCTTGTAAAGCAAAATTAATCTCATGTTGACCTGGTATTTTGGATAATTAATTACCTTTGCATGTTAAGTGCATGAATTCCAAGTCCAGCATTGCACCTGATGTACAGCTGTGGTTCTGTGGAGTGCAGCTGCATGAATTACTGTCCATTTTGCTTATGTGGTCTTTGCTGCACTCTCATCCAATTATGAGCTATCTGCAACCCATTGGAATTTTTGTGAAGTTCATTAATACATGTGAAAAACACTGATGCCCTGCAATTGTTCATGAATGAAGTTTTGTATCAAAGTTTCGTTGTCTTCCTGTAGATGTACATATTAGGTCACTCAATGTATTTTTGAAGTGTGTGTAACATATATTTTCATCATCAATTTTCCATGTTTTACTGTAGGAATTGGGGGTATAATAAGTTAATAATTTATGTGTCTGCACATGTGGTTATTAATTAGCTAAGGTGGTTTTGTGTTAAATCACAAGAAAGTAAATCAACTGATTATTCTGTTTGGTGAGGTTACGGGACAGTTTCATTTCAGTTAATGTGTATCAACTTTGTACTTCATTAGAAAAGTTGAATGTGCATAAAGGCAACACCTGAAAAGGACTCTCCTGTATATGCATGCATGTTTCTCTATTAGTAATCTAACTATGCCAATGCAATGTGCCACCCCAGTGGTCAGAGGCACAAGCTTCTGGCTAATTGTCCAAGCTGGTCCTGGATGAGGCATGGGTGTTGTGCTTGTGCTATGGCACTGACAGTAGCCCTTCCCTGGAACTAGTGGCTCCAAATTAGGAATGGGTGACTGCCTATAGCCTAACAGCTGCTAATGGTGGTAATTAAACCCTGAAACGAAAAGAAAACAAAATGCAGTGACATCATGGTTCTCACTTGAAGCGGGCTCATGGCTTGTATGGGGGTGGAATATTTTTCGTTTTTCAAACTTTTCATGGGAAAAAAATTTAAAACTGTTTTCATTCATTTGGAAAAATTGATGTGATTGGCACTTCCATATTTTATTTATAAAAATACAAATTCAAACATATTTATTTACAGTGTATCCAATTAAAGTGTTATCCAAATAAAAATGTTTTGCAATAGAAGCAACAGATTGATTCTGTTTCAAATTTCATTGTATTTTCTGCTAGGGCTGTGGCTAGTAAAGTGACATCTGCCATAGTTCTTTGAAAATAATCAACTGTCTTACTTGCACCATATGTCTAATGAGCATGTTAAAGCAAGTGAAGTTCATTTACATTTGTTTATTAGAATAATTCTTGATGTCCACATGTCACACATAAGTTACGTAAAAAATGTTAAGTGGTAGGATGTTTAGGTAGTGACTTCTACCTTCATCAGGCATGGAATGAAACACGTGGTATAAGCATCGGTTGTCAGGTGTTACCCACTATATGACATGGTATAAGCATCATCACAGGCATTACCCACTATATTGGTAGTACTTACTGAAGCATCAACCGGCGATTGGTGGAACATATTGCTGATGTTAGGAAATGCAACCGTTCCACCTCCCTTTCAATTTTAACCATCAGCGATACGTCCACGATTCTTGATTGGCAAAATGTTAAACGTATCGCTCTGTTCAGCAATTGGAAAGCCCTCAGGTACCGCAAAAGCATTGAAATCTACCTTACTTCTAACACCTGCAATACAGACCCCCTTTTAACATACCTATCATTTGGAAAGCTATTTTGAAATCTGGCAACAACTGATGCTTATACCGCATGTTTCATTCCATGGCTGATGAAGGTAGAAGTCACTATCAAAATGCCCATCACTTAAAATATTTTACGTGGACATCAAGAATATTCTAATGTTTTGTGTGTTACATGTTTCACTGCCAATTATTCTCACTATGATTTGTTTATTACATTCAGAAACACTATATTTCATCTGCTTTGTTAAGGACATTTAATGTGCCATGGATTTCCTTATTCACTTCTTTATTAGTGCCACTTCATAATAGTATTTTAATTTTTGAAAAATGGTATAATTAGTACATATGTACATTTATCAGTTGTAGGTGAAAAGAGACAGAGCCCTTGATCTGTGTTTGCATTAAGGCTCTCATACTTCAGTTGTATAGTAACACTGATTTATATCCAGCAGTTTTTTTGTTTTTTTTTTGTGGTCACAGACATTATGCTTGACCATCCTGAACTCCAATGAGACAGTGTTTCAGACCTGTGTTGAGGATATCTATTTTTAATCTGAGGTCTGTGTTAGCCATTATCATCAGAAAAATAAGTTTAGGCCAATGGTGGCTGGTCAGAGGAGGCAAGGGAGGCCAAGCCTCCCCAATGATTCTCTCAGTAAAGTATTTGTATAAAGCAGAAGAAGAAATGAGTGCTATAAAACAAAAAATGCAGTGCTATAAAATACCGCATTATTCAGCTATGCAGAGAGCCCATTCGTGCAAGCACGTGGTAAAGCTGTCGGAGAGAGGCCCGTTTTCCCAGGGCCGCCGGCGTTGCCATGATCACAGTGCGGGAACCAGTCAGTGCACGGCATTCAACAGAAGCTTACCGCTTCTATCAGTGCATCACAGGAGGCACGTAGCAAGCCAGCCTCCATCCTAAAGCAGTCTGTTAAAAGTTTCCCAAAAGTACGGTGCATCACACAGCGAGAGTGATTTTTTGTTACTTTTACTGTCACAACAATAAATTTTGCATGTAAACTTTTGGATTTAGCTGTACAAAATCAACATAATGTATGGAGAAAGTAGTAGTTGCAGTGTGTCAACGTGTAATACTGGCATTATTACTTCTTCCCTTCTCAAGAACAAATGACATTGAAAGACATGCGGTTATAAAACAAGTCAGACCTCTTCCCAAGTTTTCTCTTATGCAAAAAGACAAAGGCAAAAACAGAACATTCCAATCTTCATTGTACAATCAACATAAATGGTTATGCGGTATCATAATGAAGGCAAAGTTATTCTGCTGGACTTGTTTGCTATTAAGCTCGAATAAAAGTGTATAGTCTTCTGAAGGATATGACGACTTAAAAAACTTATCTAGGGCAGTGGTTAGACATGCATCTGGTAAAGATCATTTGAATTTGTATGTGTCATTTCAGGGCCTATCCAAGCAAGTATACAATATCTCAGAAATATTAGATGAACAAAATAAATTGCTAAAAATTAAATACAGTGAAGAGGTGAAAAAGAATAAAGAGAGATTTAAAATTTTAATTGATGTTACATGTGTCTTATGCAAGCAGGAGCTTGCTTTCAAGGGCCATGACAAATCAGAGGAGTCGCTAAAGCTATATTCTTATATTAAACAGAAACAAAGAATTAAAAGAACATTGGAAAAAAATGGGATACTTTAAAGGTTTATCCAAAACTATTCAAAATGAACTCATGGAAAGCATTCAAGAAGATATTCAGAAGTTCATTGCAAATAGCATAAATGAAGCCCCTTTTTATGCTTGCATTGTTGATGAAACCTCCAATGTGACTGAAAAATCTCAGTGTTCAATAACTGTGAGGCTAATGGACTCTGCTGGTGAAATTCAAGAATATCTCCTTGGATTTCATGATGTTAGTGAGAACAGAAGTGCCAAAAGTCTATGCAGTATTTTGTGCAGGGTATTTGAAAAATACAGTGTACAGAATAAACTAGTTGCTCAAACATGTGATGGCACTAGTGTTGTGGCAGGAGAACTGAATGGCTTAAAAGCAAAAGTTAATAAATTTTTCTCTCAAGCTCTTTTTACTCGTTGTTTTGCACACCGTTTGAATTTAGTTTTTCACCAGAGTTGTTCTAGAATAAAGTCTGTGAAAATATTGTTTTCCACTCTTCAGGGCATGCCATATTTTTTTCATCGCTCTTCAAAACGTACTTCTATTCTTGACAGAATTGTGGGGCAACATATGCCTACAAATAGTGAGGTTAGGTGGAATTGTAATGCCAAGATCATCACTGCAGTACATACAAACAGGCTGAAATTAATCCAGGTATTCAATGAAATTATGAATTCTCCAGATTCAAGTGCTGCTACAGTCAGAGGGCACAAGGTTATAAAAACAGCCTTCTGGACTTAAATTTTATATTTCTACTCACAGTGTTTCAAAAATCTTTAAATGATGTTTGGTTCTGCATCACTGCAGTTTCAGAATGTATTTCATACATGAGAAACCTGAGGAGTGGAGAACAGTACGATACATTTATGGGTTTTGCCGAAAGTGCTACTGGGTCAACATCATTTAACTTGTCTGAAATATCATGAACGATGGGACGAACATGTTGCTGCTTCCAAGTGCAAACAGGTGTATTGCGAAATTTTGGACAACATTTTAGCTCAACTGGAAGTAAGATTTTTACACTGTGATAAATTAAAATTTCTTAAACTAAGCGACATGATACAGTTCTCAACCTATAATGAACATTTTCCTGTGGATGTTTTGACTTCATTAATGGAAAATTATGGGGCATTGTTCAACAAAGAAAAATTACGCACTGAACTTGAAACGGTTTTCTCCCCACTGCACAAAGGAACATTTCATGATTTGTGTTCGGGCAAATTAATAAAAACAAATTATTGAAAATGAGACTAATGAAATTCTTACAGAGACCTTTAAGTTATTGTCTAATAGCGACCATCCCTGCTACAAGTGTTACTGCAGAAAGAAGTTTTTCGTGCCTGAAGAACATCAAAACTTTTTAAGAAATTCTATAACTCAAGATCGTTTCTCAGCGTCTTGTGTGTCATTTGAAAAAGGAATACTCAGCAAACTTCAGAAACGATGTATGTGGCATGATGAAGTTATAGAATGATTTGTGACGAGGAAAGATCGAGTAAATTTACAGTATAAGTAATATCCATTAGAATCAAAACAATATGTTGCACTGATTTTGGTTGCAACAAACAAAAACTTTGTTTTTTAAAACAATATTTAAAAGACATTCTGTGGATCTGCATAAAATCCCATATTTTGGGGCTTTACGAAACAGAAATGAGTCGAACAAACCTTGAGTGAAACAATAAACGGGATATATCCGTACATGTATGAATGAACATATGGTCATGCGTATGTATGAAAAAGTTATGTGAAGGACCCCCCCCCCCTTTGTGGCTACCGACAAATTATTGTTCTGGCCTACCCAGAGTTTGAACCCACCGTCCGCCACTGTTTTAGGCTGCTTCTCAGTAACATCAAGTGGTTTCTTCTGAACCTGCTCTAATCCTAAAGAAGGTGTGCAGTATTCTTGACAAGGTTTCTTTCTTGTGTTAGCACATCACTGTAATAGTGTCACTGTTAAACACATCTCTTCGGTAATGTTTGGTATCACTTCCTAGCAGTGTACCTAACAAAACATTTTCTTTGTCATTTTTTTAATTGGTCTAGTGATTAGTTTTGGAATTAGCAGTATGCTTTCTCAAGTCTTAAAAGTAGTTCAAAATTTTTTTCTGGGAAATGAGTGAGTGAATTGTTTCAAATTTCTTCCCTAGAGTCCCACCTATCTGATTTTTAAATGCCATATTGGTGTTTTAAACTGGTTCGTATTCATAGTTTTGTACATCCGGTGGTGTTTAAGTAGGAGGAAAAGAAAAATATTTAAAACCCCCAAATTTAGCCCTTACCATATGTTCAAGAAAATGTATGGAAATAAGAGCATGGGCATGGGCTAACCAAATTTATCCATTATCTAAGTATAAGCTCAACAAATATCTGAAATAAATGCATCGGCATAGTGATTACATAGTACTCCTTATTTGTTTTATATATTGCAACACGAGATGAAAAATGGAGTTCGAGTAAGTTTTTCTGCACACAATTCACAGTAGGGTCTGAGTGTGTGAAAACATATACTCATCATAAATTTTTATATTGGTTGATATTCCTCAGTCATACTTCACTTTTCAATGGAAGCATTTGCAATGTCCTACATTGGTGATGTGTAAAAACATATGTTGCTGTAGCCTGACAAATACTTTGAAGCAATCATCATCAGTTATCAGATTAGTTTCACTTAATGTTTTAGCTCATCATTCCCAGTTGTTGTTGGTTTTTTTTAATTTTGCACTAGGCTGTTATTTATGTATCTTGCCTATCCTTTGCATGTTATGTAAATGGTAAAAGAGTGCAAATTTTAGAATAAAATAATTTTTAAATAGTTGTTGTGGGGACCAAACAATTATATTTTCTAAATTTCCATGTCTTTTCAATATCTGGTATTCTTAAGAAATCCTAAGAAACATAATCAACATTATTTTCAGTAGCTTTTTTATAGATGTTAGTGAATACAGAAAGAAATATTTTAAGAACTGACCATAAGTTTTCACTTTGTTTGCTTCTTTTTGCTTTGAACATCACATTGTTTGAACAAGTAGTTGTTAAATTGTGTGCATTAAAAAGCTTATAGTAAATAGTGTTACTTCTCTTGTATGGATATTGCAGAGAACAAGGTAATGCTAGTTTCGACAGGCAATTTTTCAACTAGTGTTTGACTAAATCAAGAAGTCATCAGATGTTTATTACCTTATTTGTAAAACTGTTTTAATATCTCTGTTAAAAGCATGTTTTTTTATGGCTCTTCTAAATATCTGTTCCTACAATTTCAACTGACATCATTAGTCAGCACAGTATATATGCGCGCTTTGCTTTTAGACATAGGTGTAAGCATTTGTTCTGTGTGTATGCATGCATGTAAGCATGTTCGTGCAATTTAACGTATCTTAGAAATTCACATTTCATGTAATACATCCAGAATATTAGCATTCACCAAAGGTGATGTGCTCATTAAATGCTTCCTTATTTTAAAGGAGCAAATGTCATTGGAAATTTTAAATAGACAAATTAGGCAAGTTGTGCTATGTTCCTGTACAATTTGTGAAAAGAACAATTTCTGTTGGATCACTCATGCATAGTTATTTAGGAAAAGTAGATCCTTTGAATATTTGTCATCAGGAACTGAGTTTTATCTTGCGGTTGCCTGTAAATAATAAATTGAAGGTTCCATTACACCAACATTATCGTCAGTATTATGCTTTTCTGAAATTAGATCGGCTTATTACAATGTTTTAACTGTTCATAATATTTTAAATATTGAAATTTTCTGTTCTGTTTAGTTTCCTTGAATGAGAACTCCCTCAGGCACTTGGTGGGTATTAGTAATAATGCAGTAGAACCCACTTATAACCAGAAGCTTAGGATTGATAGAAATCCTCATGAAATCTGTTTTTGGGTGAAAGGTCTCACCATGTAGAAAGATGTGTATGTGATAATATACATACACAGTCAAAACTCAATGTACCACCCCTTTATTTACCACCACCCTTTTATAACATCACCCCTTGAGTCTGAACAGATGTGCTCTGTGCAAAAACATTCCTTGATACACCACCATACCCTTGGCATCAGCCAATTGCCAATATGTATTATTACGCCAACCTGCCTTTCTCAATACAAATCATTTAATGCACCATCACTTGAGAATTCATTTCCCATTTTTACGAACCATGGTTCAATGTAGCAAACCTTAATGTTCAATATTTTGATTCAAATCAAGATGCAAATCAGTGTCTTTTAGCATTAAGAAGATTCTTTGAATCAAATTCAGTGGATGGCAATTATTCAAATGCACTTGTTAAATTAAATTGTGCCCTGCAAATAATTGGATTGAAATATGAAACACAAATGAAAATAAACTAAGTTTTTAAAAGGAACTAAGATATGTAAAAGAATTTTGTGAAATGCTATAATTTGTACTTGATAAAGTTCTAGTAATGTAACATGATTTTTTATTCATTTCCTTATAATTAAAATGTTAATTGTCTTCTTACTATGCAAAGTAAATGTCCGTATTTAATGCATACCAGAAGCTTCCAAGATGACGGATACTTTGAAGTGCAGTGCCCACTAAGTACACAACATATAACTGTATATTTTTTTCTAATTAACATGTTCTTAATTTGACGCTAATTATGATTTGTGACCCATAATCAACACAATTTGGGTTACTTAACACGAATTGGCCAGTTCAATAAAATGCCACCCTTGATGTAAAGCCACAATGTAATGCACGAGGCTCATCCAGAAAGGAATACCTATTATGAAATAAAAACAAAAGAAACCGACATTGTCAGAGTTTTTGTATTTTCATTAATACTACATGTAATCACTCATTTTTTTTATATAATCACCACCGGTGTTCAGGCACTTGTCATGTTGTGTGACCAGTTTTTGAATACCTTCATCAAATACCTCTGCTGCTGGTCCCTGCAGCCACCGTTGTACTCCGGCTTTAAAATCATTGTCACTAGCGAAGCGCCGTCCTCCCAAAAAGTCCTTCAATTTGGTGATCACTGATAGCCAAATCCGGGCTGTAGGGCGGAAGATCCAGAACCTCCCATTTAAAATCCTGAAGCAGGTGTTTGGTCTGACGTGCCACGCGAGGTCTCACATTATTGTGGAGAAACATCGCACCCTTACGTAGACAGCATGCAGCACCGCTTGTTTTGGATGGCCGTACACAGCCTCTGCAGCGTTCCACAATAGGCGTCGGCCTTGATGGTTGTGCCTTGGGGCCCAAACTTAACCAGCAAGAGACCTCTGAGGTCCCAAAACACTGTAACCATGACCTTCTTTACCGAAAACATTTGCAAACACTGTAGCCATGGCCACCCGAAGGCGTTTGCTTACACTTGCACGGTTTCATTTGGGACTGGGAATGGTGCCACTCAAGCAACTGGCATTTGCTCTCCAGCATGGAATGACTGACCCATGTTTCATCTCCTGTTACTATGTGGTCAAGAAATTCATCACCTGTTTGTGCGTAATGGGTCAAAAAACTCGAGGCTGCAGCCATACGGTTCCTTTTGTGGTCATCAGTCAACATTCATGGTACCACACCATGCAAATTTTCCGGTAGCCAAGGTGTTCCGTTACAATTTCATGGAGCTGTGCATGATAAACTTCTGGGAAACAGGCGTTCAATTCGTCGAGTTTGATTCAACGCTCATGTCTGATGGCATCACTGACACGTTCCTTGAGGTCTGCTGTAGTGAGCGATGGGTGGCCGGAGCCCTGGTCATCACACACATTTGCTCTCCCTGCATTAAAGATCCAAACCCATCGCCATACCAATGATTCATCCATCATCCCTTTACCGTAAACAGCCATAATCTGACGATTAATGTATTTTGGGCAAGCGTTGTCAGCATTCAGAAAGCGAGTCACAGAACGCACCTCGTACGTACTCCGTGGGATTTTCCTTTGGCTTCATCATTTCAAATAAGCACATCAACAGTTTCAATCACTACATTAACACAAAACATCCACAAGCCTTGCTAGCATCTGACTGAGGATGGGCATCCTTAACCTTGCGCCATCCGCTGCCCCGCGCTTCCTCTCTGTGCAAACAGGGATTACTTTCTAGACAACCTACGTAACAGATGGTGGTAGTACATCAAGAGTTGACTGCACATGTATATTATATATACATAACAATAGCACTTGAAAGATTTAATTTGTTAATTGCAGTAGTATGAATTAAAATAGGCATTTACATGAATGCATAGTAGCAAATCCTGAAGCAGGCATCATGTGGAAAAAGTTTTTTAAAAAAAGATACTCCCAAGGCTTTGGATGAGTATCGGAGAGAGTCTTGCTAATTCAGTTGTTGAGCTTCTGATGTACCTCATCACCATTGCTTTTCTATCAACATTCTTCCACTTGCTCACCAAGATTTTCCTGCACTGTTGCAATTTCTACTTGTATGCCACCACTTCCATTCCAAAACAGTATGCAGCAGATTTTCTTTATCTTGTTAAATATGGAATTTTATTAAATGTTGTTACTTCACTTGTTAAAAGCATCTTACAAGGGACCTTTACGATTTTGTGAATTCGATCATTGAAAATGCATAGCACCAATCGATAGAGCACCTTAAGGAACCTCTAAAGAGACAACATTTATCGGCGGACCACTGACAAGACAAAAGCTACAGATGTTCAAAGTTCACAGAATAACTGGTATTATTGCATTTTCAGCAGACATATACATGTTTAATTGCAACTATTGTGTACCGTAAGGATGATTGTATGGTTCAGATAAAAATGAGGGGAACAGTGAGCACATTTTAAGGACTGTAGCGCAGTCTCTGCCATTCGTGTTGACAGCAGCGCCTCCAGTGGCTAAAAAAAAACAAATCAAAAGAAAATTTTCGGCAAACTTTGAACTCATTTATCTCCATTCCTATTTACCGTTCGCCGATAAAAATCCTTGTTTTCTGCGTTTCTTTAGGTACCAATGATAAGTGTTTTCAGTGATCGAATTCATAAAATTGTAAAGATTCCTTGTTAGTTTTTCTCTCCCTCGTTAAATCTGAGGATTTCATTGAATTTTGCTTGTTAAAAACAGTCAAATTAGCTTTGAATCAATATTATACTATGCAAAAGTTCGAGTTTTGATCCTTAAATCCGGGATCTCACTAAACAGGTGCTCTTTGTAAGCGGTTTCTACTGTATATTGGATTCTGTGGAAGAAATATTATTCACTAAATGTATATAACAACAATAGGATATTAACCTAGCCATAAAAAATGCCCGAATTTCCAGTTTTACTGTTCTACGTTTAGCATCCATCAGCATGCTCGAGCTGAAATTGGAAGATACAGGTTCAATTCTCCTTTCATTGTCCTGTATAGTGAAATGGATAGCATGATCAAACCAAAATTGGGAGGTGCATTTCCTGCTCCAGGGTAATGTAATTTTAAATTTTCTGATGTGTTGGGTGTTACATGTGGAACAGTAAAACTGGCAATTTAGGCTTTTCTGATTGCTAAATTAATAATCCTTTATTAGTCATTTTATTTATTTATTTTATTTCAGCTGTTTTAATACAAATGCATTTAAAATAATTGACATTATTATATTTATTAATACAAACAGCTAGGAAGACAGTGGAAAAGGCCAAAAAGAGACCTGACATAGCCCCAGTCCCACAGCCAGTCAAGCACCATAGAGACAGCAATCACAAATTATAAAATGTAAGTTAGTAAACATGTTAAAGTAAGTAAGGAAAAATATGTAAATGCAAAGGTCTATCCCCCCCTCCTCCCATAACGTTCACTTTATCGCTCACATTTTCCCTACCTTCACAAATTAGCCCCATCCCCTTCAACCTCCCTCATTTCTAATTTTTATGTAATAGATAAAGTTTCAATTTTCTCTTTAAAATATTCAAATTGTTTGAAATCAGTAATTTCGCGAGGTAATGAGTTCCAGTATTGTGGTCCCATGTAATTTATACTTTGCTGCATATAATTAGTTCTGGGAAAGACTGGTTTCAGTAAGTCCCAATTCCTGGTATAGTAGCTGTGCACAGATTTATAAACAAGTAAAAATTCATTATTTATATTATATTTAATCCTTTTGTACATTATCTTACCTAAGTTAAAATTATATAACTGGCTAATAGTTAAAGAAACCATATTTCCCAGGGTACACTCTAGCAAAATGTCAAAAACTGAATTGTGCTTCATTTGTAGGTCTCAAATTAAATATGTTTTTTTAGTAATTGCAATATTTTTGTGTTTTCCAACATTTAATGCTCTTTTTTGTCTTAGGCAATCAATTTAAGTTAGTAGAAATCAGAATTACAGCTGGAACACTATTTTTATTGTTTATTTGGGATTCTGCCACATGGTCCATATTTATCCAAAGAGTGCCAAACTCAATTACAAAATGTTTACAAAAGTTCACGTGGGACATCCATCCCAAGTCAACTGGAAGAACCAGCTGAGTCTGTGTGGTTAAATTTTCACTTACTGTATTTGATAATATGTGTGTATATGCAGTGGAAAAATGGGTTAACTGGCTTTGTTTAGCTCTTTTAGTTTTTTCATTTGTAGGGAATACTTCATTTACAAAATTTAATTCTTAGTTGCATTATCAAGGGACTAACTGAATTCTTCCATATTAAAATGCCCATCATGTCTTCTCACTACAATCAAAAAGAGCCAATCTCCTACTCATTTTTACTGAGAATATGTGAAAACCTAAAATTTTGTACCTCTTATGCTGTTACTTACTTGTTCATTCTGGTTGTTCTCATGATAAGCCATTTATTTTGTGAAACTGTGTGGTTTATGCTTTCCACATTGTTAGAATGGGAGTTATTTGGGGTGATTTGGTGCATTTCTAATGTATCTTGTCACAGTAAAGGGATGTTTAGTTCTGCTATTCATCCTTCTGTGATCTACTGTTGAACATGTTTTGTTTTGCTATGATTTAACTCCAGTGATCCTAGTTATCTAGCATTCTCCAGCGCTTATCCACCCACTTCTAAGAAGCAATGCATTCAATCACCCATGTAATGTTTGCGCTATTCAGACCACTAGCAGAGGGGACTGGGGCACCCTCCCCAGCAGACATTTGCTTTTTAAATGGCCAAAATCATGTATAATTAATATATATGTATTTGTAAAATTATAGTAATAAATGCAGATTTTCGTAAAAGTTTTTGTAACAATTAAAATTTGCTGTGAATTTTGAAGGTTAAATGTTCTATTGTGGCTTCAAAGAGAGAGAGAACAGAAAAGAAAACAAACTAGAGTTTCAAAAACAAAAGAAGCTAAGAGTGCAAGGGAAAAGAGATTTTTACGGATTATGGAAAAGCAATGTATGTGCTTTGTTTAATGTAATATTTCCACAATCATCCGCGAGAAAATGCAAGTAAGACAATGAATGGTGCAGGAATGACTTGACGAAGTGAAGTAAATGGAAGTTGCTTTCAAAAAAGGTGGGAACCATGCATTGTGAAAAAATAAATGAATATTTTAAAAAGGACTTATGGGTCATATTGCTCAGAAATGATATGATGATTCAAACAAAAAAAGTATTATACTAAATTAAACTGCCTAAATAGAAGGGCTGAAATTTATTTTGAGAGATGCAATTTATTTTGTCCAGACTTGATATTTAAAAATTACAGAGCTGATTTCCTTGCAAAGCAGGCAATTGAATGCCAGAAATATAGGACTAGTTTTTCCCCACTTTGTGATTTAAAACTTATGCACAATGTTTGGTGAAAAAGTTTTACAAAGCTGTGCAATGCCACGGAGGAGCAGTTTTGCTTGTGTGTGAGAGAGAGAGACCCATCTGCAAGGTCTCTCTATCCATCTTTTTAGAACAGACCAAACCCCCCCCTCCTCTAAGGTTAGGTTCTGGATCCACCCCTGATTCGTACACCTTTTGATCATGTTTTTTTTTTTTCCAGTTGGCTCATATGTTTTCTGACTGTCAGCAAGCCTTTAATATATGATGAAATTCAACAGCATTTACCCAGTTGTTACACCATAGAGTAACTGATATCGATGGCACTCAAGGACAGGCTAGCAGCCTCATGTAGCATTTGATCTCATGTTTACTTCAAACTTCAGCACAATGCAGTTACTAGTTGTAATTGGCCATTAATGTATATGTGACATTTTGTCTTCCACTTAAAAGCCCACCAAATGCAGAGTAAATGCTAGCAGACAAAGGTTTATACAGCATTAAGACAATGGATGTTGACAATTGTACAGGAGTTCAGTTGCCAGTTGATTCCTAATTACCTACACACTACAATTTGTTTACTAGTATGCAACTCCATAACTCTCAGGCTTTTTATTTAATAGTTACATAATAAATGCCCAACGAAGTTGTTAACATCCGTGCAAGTGTATCAACTCATGTTTCCAGTTTGTGAGCCACACCAGGATTGTGAACCACAAAACCATCCCATAAACCAATAGAGCCCAAAGGTTTTTGCCTAGAGTTCAGTGATAATATATGGTATAATATGGTATGGTAACTGAATAAATTAGACTATTCTAGTTTTTCAGGTAGATTTATGAGTGGCTGGGAAGACCGGTTGAATTGTATTTAAAGATATGCACTAAATTATATTCCTTAATAAATTTAAAGATTAATTGTCCAAGTAAGAGTGTGTTTATCTTATAGATACTAAATTTCCCACTTGGAAAAAAAACAACACTAGATTGAAAATGTAAATTAATGTTTAATCGTCCTATTATCTCATTTTGCAAGCAGATGTTTTCACATCTGGTTATATTTGTGATTTTTAATCTGTTATCAAGGTGAAGGCTGACTAGACTAGATTGTTCTGGCTGATGAATCAGTTTAAAACTGTTACCCGCATAAAAATGTGTTGCCCTGAATTGTGTTATTGATAAAATACTTAGGTAGTTTACTTCCCTTTCTTGGATGTACTGTTTTCAAGCTTTCTGGGATCCCAGCATGATGGCAATTGCTGGAAAGTATTTCTAGATCTTTGGATAATGAAACTATGTTACTGAAATCATGAACATGGTGATCACACACATATTATATAAATGAGTGGAGGTGCTGAAAGCTTGTGTCTTTTAAGATTGGTGAAATCTTATATTTATAGAATATGAGTCGTAGTACTACGTGTAATATATAATGAATGAAACCTAACAGTCGTATGACTGCAGTATTCCTCCACCTCATATTATTTTATGAAGCCATCCACCATCAAAAAATTTCCATGTTACACATAAATGCTTTTCTGAGTACTTTGGAACAGGATATGGGGCAGAACCTACCCATGGCACAAGCAGGCTGTTTCATTTTCTTCAAATGAAATTATATCCTGAAACAATTTTGAGCTAAATTTGTAAGATTAACATACAAAGAAAAATACTCCAAAGCTGCCCTAGTATGTTTGTCTGAAAGATAAATTACAGACAAATAGGTGCAGATTTCAACTTCCCCTTTAGTTCCATGCTTACACATGTGCATGTGTGTGAGAGTGATGCACACACACACACACATGCACTTATATTCCAAACAAGACATTGTGTCAGAGACATCATGTAAAAGCAGATTTCTTTACCTTGGATATAGCATTTTCTCTGTGTGAAAATTAGCAGTTTTTAGAGTTAAGTTATTGACTAATTATTTATCTATGGATGTGTTTCACTGTTAAAGCCATTTGAGAAATCATACTTAAAAGACCTGCTATAATGTTCAACGAAGCAACGCCTTTTATTAATACAAATTCAATGATTTATGTATAAAAATCATGGAATTAGCAGCAAATATGTTAGGATTTTTTTTTTTTAAATTATTTTTCTACAGGTTTCTGATGGTGCCTGAGGGGTAAGCTTCCCATTCAATCAATTTTGTTGTTTTATTAATTCTAGCAGCAAGTGGTTTCAGTTTAGCATATGTTTTTATGTGTCAAGAAGAGCAACCCATATAGAACCAAAAGTACAACTTATTAATGTTCCAAGGCAGAATATTCTGTTTCAGCTTTTCCTAAGTAGTGCGAGTGAAAAAAAAAAAACTTGTATTTTTATCAGTTTTCAATGCAATCTAATCAAAATAGACAAATCATTTGTGTGTATTCTCTAAATTAAGATGTATGTGTTGTTGTTTTTTCTAATTTTGCACTGAAGTTTCTTATTTTGTGGTGTATGTGTGAAGCTTTTGCTTCACTATTGATAAGATTAAATGTTTAACGAAAATTAAAAAAACAAAAACGAAATAGTAGTAACAACAGCTAAACAATAATGCTAAGTGATTTTGAATATAGTTTTCAACTGTTGCCGTAACATAGTACAAACGAAGCCATTTATGTGATAGCAATATATTGTAGTGTTATGGGCTGGCTAAATATATATTATGAAAGATTCTATTCCTTGTGCAGAAATGTATATGTTTACAAATGTGGAAAAAATAAATATAGGTTACAAATTGTTTTGTTTTTACTTTTACAAGATCAAGAATTTTTTTAAATATATATAAGCTCAATGAAAGGTTAGAATCTTAAATGATTTATTTGACTGGTAACATACACAGTCGAGTCACATTATTGTGACCACCCGCTAATATCCAGAGTAATCGATGTGTGCAGCGCGGACAGCAGCTAGATGGGATGGGAGTGACTCACTAAGGTGCTGGAAAGTGTTCGCAGGTATGTGGAGCCATGCTGACTGCAGTGCATCGGACAGCTGCTGGAGGGTGCATAGTGGAGGATAAATAGAGCGAACAACACGATCGAGGTGGTCCCACAGATGCTCAATTGGGTTTAAGTGTGGTTAATTAAGGGGCCAGGAAAGTACTTTGAAGTCCTCATCATGCTCTTCCAACCACTCGAACATTTCCCGCTGTGTGACCCATCGTATTGTCGTTCTGGAAGAACCCATCCGGCCCAGGGAAGACAATCAGCATGTATGGGTGTACGTGGTCTGCTAGGATGGATTCGTAATGAATTCGGTCCATAGTGCCTTCCACAGGTATGAGTGGACCCAGGGAATGGCCCGAAAACATTTCCCAGACTATAACGCTGCCCCCACCAGCTTGTGTTCTTCCAGCAATGATTGAAGAGTATTTGTTCTCTGATGTTTCTCGCCTTATACGCCAACGTCCATCCGTTCGATGAAGCAGAAAACTGGACTCGTCGCGAAGGCAATCCTTTGCCAATCAGTGGAAGTCCAATTCCAATACTGACGTGCAAATGTAAGCCTTTTCTGCCGATGCACCTTCGTTAGCCTGGATGCAGTGACCATCCGTCTGCATCGGAGCCCCATACGCAGCAGGGTTCGCTGAACTGTCGTTTTAGACACACTTCCGGTAGCCCCCTGGTTCATTCGGCCCGTGAGTTGCTCCACTGTAACGTGTCAATCGGCCCTCGCGCACCTTCGCAGCCAACGTTCACCTCTCACATCAGTGGCACGTGGTGCTCCACAGTTTGCTCGTCGCTTATTCGCAATGGTGCCATTTCTCCAATCACGATACACTTTAACGACAGCAGCACGCGAACAGTTCACAAACTGCGCTATTTCAGAAATACTGCCACCCTTGGCCCGAAAGCCGATAATCATCCCTTTTTGCAAATCTCATTAATCGCTCCTTTTATCCATGACAGCAACGAGTGATATGATTTCAGAGATAGATCATATGTAGAGGATTTTAGGGAGTGTCTGACCCCAGGTCTTAAACAACCCTTAGAAATAGGAAGCTAGGAGATTTGGGCTAGAGTGCCCGATAGGAAAGTGACACGGAAGCGGGGTAGACGCCCTTATTTATTACCGGGGGGCCAGTACCCGAAATCCAACGGCGCACGGCACGTATTTAGTAGTTCGAACCTGGGGTTATCTCCGTGGCAGTCACGGACGCTGACCACTAGGCTACCTGCGACCCCTATGCTTTCAGAATGACTACAGCACACCTTACGTGTCTTCTTTCATTGGCTACGCGCTGTTGTCAAAAGTAGGAGGTGGTCACAATAATGTGACTCGTCTGCGTATAATTCATGGTTAGGGTACATGC
The DNA here is from genome assembly GCA_039090855.1 of Macrothele yani. Lineage (NCBI taxonomy): Eukaryota > Metazoa > Arthropoda > Arachnida > Araneae > Macrothelidae > Macrothele > Macrothele yani. The sequence goes on from CM076996.1 coordinate 128,471,884, forward strand.
CCTACAGTGTTCAGTGATGAATAATAATATGAGCCATGTAAAATTTAAACATACTAGTGTGAGGAATTTGTCATTATCACTACATTTGCTGTCCCGGTGGGCGAGCGATCAGAAGCGCGGCTTCTGGCAGATCATCCGAGTGGGGCCCGGGTTCGAGTTCCTGATACGTCGTGGTTAATTTCTTCGTCCTGTGACGTTAGTTTTGTACGTTCCCTGGAGCCCATTGCCCTAAATTAGAACGTCCGTATGAACTTCGATACTAGTGAAAAAATGAACTAGTTGAAAAATTCCTGTATTTTGCAAATGTGTCAAATGACATTAACTTAATCAAGAAAAATCTACAAAAAAACCTCCATTTGGTCAGCAGGTTATCGACAAATAAGTTAGCAGCACAAGTTGTGGCGAAACCATGACGACTGGTCACGTGCATTAAATAACCAATGGGAAGCAATCGTCAGTTTGTTCCTTAGAGGAGGTCTGGTGCACACATTCAAAATATGGCTACTCCTGTGAAACGCTGCGCCGAGTTATCAAATTATGGGATGTCAATTTTGTAAGGAATTATCTGGGTCACACACACATTAACATGAGAAAGTGCGTGAAAGTATCAAAGGCCACACCGGTAGTCAGAGGCATTAGTTTCTGTGCAGTCGTCCGAGCTTGGCCAAAGCCGTCTCGAGTACTAGATGCCTAAGCCCAGGGCCGGCTGGACCATAGGGGCAACCGGGGCGTTCGCCCCGCGTCTTCACGGGGCCCCGCACTTTACAAAACAAAACCAAAATTGTTTTTGCTAGAATTCTCTATATTTATTGGGGTTTTTTTTTAAGTTTTGGAGCGCAAGGCCCTCAAAAATATATTTTTACGTTTTTCAACCGTAGGTTGAAGAAGCGTATATGCTCCAGCTTTGTCCGTCTGTCTATCCACCCGATAACTCGCGTAAAACTGATCCAATTTCAATTAAATTTTAGTATGTGGTAGGGGACAACCTGGGGACTAACCATATTGAATATAAGCGAAATGGGATCAAAGGTCAGGACATAGGAGCGGGATCCATTCCATCGCCCTTATGCGTCATAACTTACGTAAAAATGCTTCGATTGCGACAAAACTTTATCATGTTCTGGAAGTAAACTAAACACGTTATGCTGAATGTCATCGAAATGGGATCAAAGGTCAGGGCACAGGAGCGAGATTTATTCCACAGCCATTATTCTCATAGCTTGAATAAATATGCTTCTATCGCGACAAAACTTTAGTATGTTGGTCCAGAGGTATACTGAACCAATTATTTTTAATTGCGACAAAACTTTAGTATGTTGTTCCGGAGGTATACAGAACGAAACAATAGTCAGGGTTGGCAGGAGAGTTTGTCTGCGCGCGATTTCTGGTATGTTGGAAAGCGTATCATAATCAATGCATTGCATGATTTTACTAACTTTAGTAATGTTGTTGTTTTTTTTTCAGTTTATAACTCCCCCCCCTCCACTTCCCACCCAACTTATTTAAACCTTAAACTTTTTTTTTGATTGGAGGTTTGACCACCATGAGCAACTCAATGGGCTATAAGCAGTCGCCCGTCCCTAATTTAGGGTCACTGGTTCCAGGGAAGGGAGAGAGCCAGTGCCGTAAGACAAACACAACATCCATGCCTCACCGGGATTCGAACCCGGACCCCGTTCGGACGAATGATCAGAGGCCATCGCTTAGACCACTGCGCCACCGGGGCGGCCCTTAAACTTTTCCATATTCATGAAATAATAAATTAAATTTCATCACATTTTGTGACTCCCTAGTATATACTCAACAATTTGTGTGTAAACCTGGTACTGCCGCCCCGGTGGCGCAGTGGTCTAAGCGATGGCTTATGATCATTCGTCCGAAATGGGTCCGGGTTCGAATCCCGGTCAGGCATGGATGTTGTGTTTGTCTTACGGCACTGGCTCTCTCCCTTCCCTGGAACCAGTGGCCTTAAATTAGGGACGGACGACTGCTTATAGCCCATTGAGTTGCTCACGGTGGTCGTTAAACCTCCAATTAAAAAAACAAAAACAAAAAAACCTGGTACTGAAATTTAAAAAAATAAAATGAACAATATCAAAGTTGTATCTGGGCTATATATGGAGGCCAATCGTTAAGTGACTTTAAAAACAGTGTTGGAAATAAAAAAATAAAGCAATTTTTATACATATGAGCGCGTATAAGAGGTGAATAAAGTCATTAATTTACCAGTTATTCCACTTTCCATCAAAAACGAATCACTAAAACATGTACCAGGGAAAAAATATATATATACGAATTTATTTAAGAGGGATCGTTATTATCCAATACGCAGAAATGTTCGCTATGGAAAAATATTCGCTAGGCAGATTAGTTAGAACTATCTTTTTTATCATTTTGTAGGAAAGTTTTTATTAAGATAATAAATCAACCTAAACTTCCTCCTCTCCAGAAAGAAAGTCGTAGCCGCCCCGGTGGCGCCGTGGTCTAAGCGATGGCCTCTGATCATTCGTCCGAACGGGGTCCGGGTTCGAATCCCGGTGAGGCATGGATGTTGTGTTTGTCTTACGGCACTGGCTCTCTCCCTTCCCTGGAACCAGTGACCCTAAATTAGGGACGGGCGACTGCTTATAGCCCATTGAGTTGCTCACGGTGGTCGTTAAACCTCCAATAAAAAAAAAAAAAAAAAAAAAAAAGAAAGTCGTAGATTTCAGCACTTTTTATTATCTTCCTCTCTCTTTGTCTGTCCGCCCGTCTCTGTCTGTCTCTCACTCTGTATCTCTCTCTCTCTCTCTCTGTGTCTGTCTGTCTCTCTCTCTCACTCGATGTCTGTCTCTCTCTCTCATTCAATGTCTGCCTGTCTCTCTCACTCAATGTCTGTCTGTCTGTCTCTCTCCCACTCAATGTCTGTCTCTCTGTCTCTGTCTCTGAAAAATGAAAATACCCGAAAATTATCATAAAGAAACTGTTTACACTCCCTGAATTTTCAATCCATATGATGGACTTTTTCTTAAGCTCACAATAATTTGAGATAATCATTTTTCTTTATGATAATTTTTGTCTACTTTCATTTTTCATACAATGATTTCATTAAACTATGAAATTCATTTCCTAGGGCCCTCCATATATGAAATTTCGCCCTGGGCCCAGCAAAAGTTCAATCCGGCCCTGCCTAAGTCTACGCGATTTTTCTGTGTGTGACGTCAGCAACCGGGTCATAACCAAGGAGGTTAGAATAAGATTTCTGGAGATGCCCTTGTTAACGGAGCAGTACCACTGCGTGAAGCCTATAACCGCGAGAGACGGTCGTCAAAGTGTGGGAAAGCTGATGGTTTTCAAGGCTATTGCAATGCATTTTGTGTGGGCCGAATCGCCTTCTTTCGTTGCAAATGTTTCCAATTTCGCATCGTAACTTGCTGCCAATGCGTGAGAAAATGCTGAATTTGTAAAATCCTTAATTATTTTGAGGCTTCCCATTTTTATTTTAAACCGAAATGCACGAACGTTAGTGCGAATTCTAAACAAAACATAACGTTAAAATTGAAAACTTCACTCGTATAAGAAGTATAATTCCTTCCGGGTTTATATTTACACGGTGTCTGCAACCCCAAACCACACTATTTCAAAATACACAGTTCAATTTACATAGGTGTAATGTAAACAACGTCAAATTCCCACAGTTTGCGGCTTCACTCAGGGAATCTCCAGAAGTATTATTCTAACCTCCTTGGTCATAAGTCATAACAAACCAAACCCGCTACGATTGAAACCGAGGAACAGTGTGTTTGCTCGGCGTGTGTCTTATACTGCGAGTGCTGAAGACTTAATTTAATGCGCGATATGAGGATTCGAAGAGAAGTTAGTATTTTTATTAATTTAGATCGCATATTTCTTATGAATTGATCAACTAGGCTATTTTTTTTTTTATTTTTTTTTTGCAAACGGGATAGTTTCCGCGAAACTAAGTAGGTTTATGAAACGTTTCATGTATCATTAGGCTTAAGCAACGTGTCATGAATCATTAGGCTTAGCAACTTTTCATTAATCATTATGCGTTGTTTTTTTTGTCTAGTGCGGTTTCATTACTTTGTACGAAATATTTAGAAATGCTTTTCCGACGCCATGCTGAAATAAAAGAAATATGCATCAGTCGCGCATTGTGTTGCTGAAAAAAAATACGAAATTACTATATCAATAATGGCTATTTTAATGCGATGCGTGGAACGTTCCTCATTGACTGATCAGGTAAAGTTTTTATTTAAGTTTTGCCTTTTTTTTCTCCTTAACTTATCTAAAGGAAATAGAATATACTTTGTTTTAAAAAATGCATTGTGCCTAAGGTAATACCGGTGAATTTGTGCAAAAGAACAACCCGTTGATGTAAAAAGAAAATGTTAAAGCTCTTTTATATCTGAATTAGTTTGTAGATATGAAATAATCACTGAATTCATCGCTTCCATGGCTTATAAAGTGTTTGCGTTTTGATTTTTACCAAATGTTTTGCATTTACCGAAATTTATAACTTTTTTCCCTCGATATTGCGAAGTTACTATAAATTAGAATCCTGATGTCGCCTCGCTGTAACCTCGCTGCTAGCTAAGATTGCTGTCACGGCAGCGTTTGTTATGACCTTGATGATGACGTCACGAATCGAGGACTAAGGCCTGCTAGTACTCGAGACGGCTTTGGCTTGGCCCGTAGCTATGGGAAGCCAGCGTTTCCACAGTCCAGAGCCCGCCCTCAATTATCAGTCGCCCCTCTCAACTTCTCTGTGTGGCCCGGGCTAGAGTCACGGAAAAGGCGTGGTTTGTGAGAATGTCTTACGTTTCTGGCTTTCTCACTTCCCTGGAACCAGTGATCGAAAATTAGGGACAGGCGGTTGCTTACAGCCATACGGTATGCTCACAGGGTGGTCGTTAAACACAACCAAAAAACAACTCGCAAAGAAAAGACCAGAAAAATATACAGAATGCTCTGTCCCCACGAATATCGTTCAGGGGCACTGAAGTCTCAGAGCCACCCCCAGTGGCGCAGTGGTCTAAGCGATGGCCTCTGATCATTCGTCCGAAAGGGGTCCGGGTTCGAATCCCGGTGAGGCATGGATGTTGTGTTTGTCTTACGGCACTGGCTCCCTCCCTTCCCTGGAACCAGTGACCCTAAATTAGGGACGGGCGACTGCTTATAGCCCATTGAGTTGCTCACGGTGGTCGTTAAACCTCCAATCAAAAAAAAAAAAAATTCTTGAAAAGAAAGGAACGAAAAAACCTAATCAGCTTCGGAATCATTCAATTCAAAACATAACTGTAATATGCTTTTACGTACATATTACAGCATAACTGTAATATGCCTTTTCGTATAGTGGTCCAAAATTAGGGACAGGTGGCTGCTTACAGCTATACGGTATGTTCAGGGTGGTCGTTAAACACAACCAAAAAACAAAACTCGCAAAGAAAAGACCAGAAAAATATACAGAATGCTCTGTCCCCACGAATATCGTTCAGGGGCACTGAAGTCTCAGAGCCACCCCCGTGGCGCAATGGTCTAAGCGATGGCTTTTGATCATTTGTCCGAAAGGAGTCCAGGTTCGAATCCCGTGAGGCATGGATGTTGTGTTTGTCTTACGGCACTGGCTCTCTCCCTTCCCTGGAACCAGTGACACTAAATTAGGGACGGGCGACTGCTTATAGCCCATTGAGTTGCTCACGGTAGTCGTTAAACCCCCAATCCCCCCTCCAAAAAGTCTGAGATGCAAAAACTTCTTGAAAAGAAAGGAACGAATAAAACCTAATCAGCTTCGGAATCATTCAGCTCAAAGCATAACTGTAATATGCCTTTACGTACAGCTAGTGCTGGCGCTATCGGTTTTATAACGAAGTAAATTTCTCTGTCATTTTTTGGTCCATGCCGGGAATCGAACCCGAGTCCACTTATTCCGGAACAAGTCGCTCTACCAACTAAGCTACGCAGACGTTCGTTCTTGCTGCTATCTGCCTTTATGTCGTGTGCGTCCTGCGGGGCAGGCACGTCACAGTTCATGAGCAGTAAAACAGTGGCACAATGCAGGGCACAATGACCATTCGTCCCAGATGGGCCAGGGTTCAGGTCCAGAGGAGGCATGGATGGTGTGTTCGTTAGATGGCTATGTCTTTTCTTTGGAACCAGTGGTCCTAAATTAGGGACGCATCACTGCTTGTAGCCCAAAAATTTATCATGGTGGCTGTTAAACGCCGAAACAAACGGGGGCAAATATTAATTTATGAGCACAGCTTTTCTAGAGAGCGTTGATCCGGACACTATGCGGTATAATTCAGCTTCCCTTGGAATGTGTGAGCATAGCGTATTGTTTACGTACCTCCCCCCCCCCCCTTCTCCTCTCAATAGTCTAAGCTCTGGCTTCTAATCGTTCGTCAATCCCGGTGAAGCATGGTTATTGTTAAGCTGACCAGATGTCCCGAATTCTTGAGGACAGTCCTCAAATTTGGTTTACTGTCCCCAAAAAAGTATGTCCTCGAATTTAGACTTGGGAACGAAAATTGTCCTCAAATTTTGATGTTGTCCTCAAATGTCCTCGAATTTACACTTCCTCATTAGCTCGTTTGATTTCTAATGAAAAATGTTCTTAAAAATCGTTTTCGTTGAAATAATTTTCCAACATGCTTCTTGTGAAAACAAACTTTGACTGTTTAATTTTTCTTCTCCCCGAGTTTAACGACCACCGCGAGCAACTCTAAGGACTATAAGCAGTCACCTGTCTCTAATTTGGAGACACTCGTTCTATGGAAGGGAGAGAACATGTGCTGTTAGACAAACACACCACCCATGCGCCTCATTCGGGACTCGAACCCGTACTACGAATGGTCAGGGTCCAGCACTAAGACACTGCACCACTGGCGCAGTTAAATTTCGACTGTACTTGTTCTGAGTTCCTCCAAAAACTTTGGAAAAATGAAAAATTCGATGTGCAATTACTTTAGAGTGCAGCTTGATTTTAATTCGGCACATATACCTACGGTAAAGCATTTCACTTTTGCTAATATCTTCTCGCCATCACAGTTCTACTTTGTCAATACAAATTACCAACATTCTACAAGGTATATCCTTTTAAGACACAAATTTTTGTATGTAAAATCACACTTATTGTAGCAACGCAGTTTTGTGACAAAAATATTTGCATATTTATTTTGAGTATTGTGTCCCCAAATGAACTGCCGATTTGGGGGACACCACGCCCTTTTGTCCTCAAATCAGTGTTCCAATATCTGGTCATCTTAGTTATTGTGTTTGTCTGTCGGCACTAGCTCTCTCTCTCTCTCTCTTCTCTGGAGCCAGTGGGCCCTAAATTAGGGACGGGCGACTGTTTATAGCCCATCGAGTTGCTCATAGTTGTCATTAAATTCCCGAGCAAAAACAACCTAAAAAATTGTGTAAGCAGCACACGGCCGCATGTGCTTACGATAGTAACGTTATTTTAACCGATCCCCGAATAAACGAGCGCACCGATGGTTCGTGGCTTTCAAGACTGGCCTTCACTTCGAGGATCGGTGTCATTTTTGACAAGTGTTGGAAATTCATATCGAATTCTGTTTAATAACAAATGCACCTAGAATATAATAATTTGTATAACTAGCTGCATATGATGACCCCCGCAGAGGCGTAACTAGACATTTCTGCGCCCGGGGCAAACCACAAAATATTGCCCCCCCCCCCCCCCCCCCATCTGTCTTTTTCTATCTTATATATAAATGTACAGTGTTTTTTTTGTTTTTTTTCTGTTTTTCTTGACGGGCGACTGCTTATAGCCCATTGAGTTGCTCACGGTGGTCGTTAAACCTCCAACCAAAAAAAAAAAAAAATTCCAAAACAGAAAATGCCCCAAATATTTTTGGTTAAAAATGGTGCCGGAACGCCGGTCCGGTGCGTTCGTTATGCATTGCTCGACAAAACAAAATGAACGTCACATCCTAGTTCCATCGAAAAGGCACAATCAGACTGACTATACGGCGTTTCCCAATTCCTTCGGTAGAACATCAAAAGGACCGAATGCTGCTGGAAGTCGTGACTCGCAGTCGCAGTAACGATTAAATAGCCCCCAGAGTATCTGTAACCGGCTGGAACGAATGAACTTGGGATTATCTAGATGGGCTGAAATCAGTTCGCGCAAATATATTTGTTGTCTAAGAAGTGAGCCGAAAGCGGCTGAAATGAGTGAACCTGCGCATTAGAAATGGGTTTCTTTCCCCCTTAACTTTGTTTTCTAAAGTGGTAACTTAAAGGAGACGATTGACACTAATCCTCTCTCACTGATTTCTTGCTAAAAGAATTATAACAATGTCGACGAACCTAAGAAAGGAGAGATATGCTTGTGTCACTTGTTTCTACCAGTGGCATGATGTTCGTGTCAGGAAACTTGCCTTTCCACTTTATGCCTTCAGTCATGAATCAGAGAATAAAAGAGTATATAATGATGGAGCAGAGAATAAAGGACAAAGCTATCTTGCCGTAGCTTTCATAAAACTGTGCGGCTATGTGAACATTTCTGTTTGAAGAGCGCAAATTTTGGTTGAGTTACATCGGCCGCTTACAGGGTGTGAAAACACAGGCTTGTCCACGCCGGGCATCGAAACCGGGTCCCCTCACTCCGGAGTAAGTCGCTCTCCCAACTGAGCTACGCGGACATGTGCTTTCATCGCTATCTGCCTTTATCTCATGTGCGTCCTGCGGGGCAGGCACATCACAAGAGTTAATAATGTGAACAATGTTTTATTTGCAAAGTACATACAACTGCGCCTTCATTTTTAAACGTGAGTAATTAATAACCCCTGAACATTTTGAAGAAATGTGCATTTTAATTCACCAAGGTTACAGAAACTGGCGGAGCATATTATTATACGGAAACTCTGTAAACGGACAAATGACAAAGTATGGCGCGGAAAGACTGTACCAGAAACTGGTGCAAAAGTTACCTTTTAATCAGACTGTAAGCAGTTATTTCTGCGCCCGGAGCAGCAGCCCCGCCTGCCCCGCTCTAATTACTTCCTCTGATGACCCGAATCAAATCTTCGGGCATCCCCCAAGTTAGCCGAGTGGTCAGTATAGTAGGTTTCTAGCTAATCGTCCGAGTTGAGCCCAGGTTCGAGGCGTCGAGGGTGTTTTTATCTTACGGCGCTGACCCTTTCCTGAGATCTGTAGCCCTGAATTAGGAATGGGCGACTACTTATAGCCCTAACAGTTTCTAATTGTGACCCAGAAAACAAAATCAAATCTTTCTTTGGTTACCAAGCACCCATCTGTAACACAAATGCATTTTTTTCGATACTTGAATAGCGATAGTTGTTTGCCTGCTTCAGCACATTTTTTTTTTAATTGGAGGTTTAACGACCACCGTGAGCAACTCAATGGGCTATAAGCAGTCGCCCATCCCTAATTTAGGGTCACTGGTTCCAGGGAAGGGAAAGAGCCAGTGCCGTAAGACAAACACAACATCCATGCCTGACCGGGATTCGAACCCGGAACCCGTTCGGACGAATGATCAGAGGCCATCGCTTAGACCACTGCGCCCCCGGGGCAGCTCAGCACATTGGAATTGCCTTCATAAGAAAGCTGACAAAGCCGCCCAGGTGGCACATTGTCGCTTTGTGTATTAAGGCACTGATCCACTCCCTTCCACGGAACCAGCAGCCCCGAATTAATGACAAGGGAACTGTTTTATCCCACTGAGTTGCTCACGACGGTCGTTAGACCCACAAACAAAAACAGCTGACGAAAAAACTCGATGTTGTTAGTTGTATACTAGAAACTATTCTCGATAGTCCAAGTTTCAGCGGAGGTACTTAGAATCAATGCGCAATTATCTCGCGAGGTAGACTTTTTTTCAGCTCCAGCGAGCATTTTAGGCTAGGAACAGTCCCACGTTGCAAATCTAGGACCACTGGTTCCAAAGAATATAGAGAAACAGTGCCGTAAAGGCAAAAAAAAAAAAAAAAAAAAAAAAGCATCCTTGTCGCTCAGTAGTGAAGCTTATGTACTACTAAATCTGGTCTGCCGCCCCGATGGCACAGTGGTCTAAGCGATGGCCTCTGATCATTCGTCCGAACGGGGCTGGGTTCGAATCCCGGTGAGGCATGGATGTTGTGTTTGTCTAACGGCACTGACTCTCCCTTCCCTGGAACCAGTGACCCTAAATTAGGGACGGGTGACTGCTTATAGCCCATTGAGTTGCCCACGGTGGTCGTTAAACCTCCAATAAAAAAAAATTAAAAAAAATCTGGTCTTCCCATGATTGCCTTGACCTTCCTCCGCCTTTCTTTCCACTTAAGCTGAATAAATCTATTAGTAAGCATCTTACTACTCGTTTTTTCAATATGGCCAAACACCTCAGAACATTTGTCTCTACCTTACTAACAACATCTTGCTTAACATTTCACATCTGCAGCCCATCTTCATTCTCTATGTGATTAGAACGTCTCTTTCCACACACCCTCCGTAAGTAACACATCTCTCCAACACACACAAACGACTCTTACATCTCTTCTGCAGTACTCAGGTTTCACTGCCGCACATCAGAGTAGGAATAATTAGATTTTTATACGCAGCCATTTGAGACTTTTTCGAGGACCCATCAGTCCTGTGAAATCCTTCAAAGTCAACTATTACTTTCAACGCTGAATTTTTTTTTTTTTTTTCTTTTTTTGATTGGAGGTTTAACGTCCACCGTGAGCAACTCAATGGGCTATAAGCAGTCGCCCGTCCCTAATTTAGGGTCACTGGTTCCAGGGAAGGGAGAGAGCCAGTGCCGTAAGACAAACACAACATCCATGCCTCACCGGGATTCGAACTTGGACTCCTTTCGGACGAATGATCAGAAGCCATCGCTTAGACCACTGCGCCATAGGGGCGGCCAAAGCTGAATTAAATTTCCTACTATATAGTTTCACCATCTAATCTGCTTCCTAAGCAGAAGCGACTTTAGGTCTTTTGGGGCCCTAGGCACTAAAAAATTCAGGGCCCTCCTTACCCTTCTTTCCGCCTCAGAAATTTTCATCCGTCAGATTAACAAAAAAAAAAAAAAAAAAAAAAAAAAAATGTGAAGTCAAGAAAAAGGTTTTAACGCTTTTTAAACTACCATTCTATATCTTCCTGTTATATCGTTGTGTAAGAAACAGTGCTAGTGCAATCACTTTATCTGTCCGCGCATATCGAACTTTTTGTTTTAGAGGTATTTCAAAAATTATTCTTGCCGCTAATAGGAAATCAAAGATATTAAGTTTGGCACTTGAAATATCCTATACACTTCACAAATTTATCGTAAGGGCTGTCAAAGTAGAAAATTCAAAAAATTAAACTTCTATTGTGAAGAAACTATTCAACTTAGTGGAAAAAATTATTTTTGTGTCTCTCAGATTAGGCATAACTTTTTCTTCTCAAATATTTAAATTTCCCAAATAAATCTTTGATTTCATTCTAGAGGAGCTAAGTCCAAAGAATTTGGTTTTCACAGATTTTTCAAAAACATTTTTGGGGAATGATAGGACATAAACGTTCATTAAATTTTGCCCATTTTAAATTTCGCTACTAGTTCATAAATTTCCCGCTAGTTCCCAAAGTGGAAATTTAGTACATTGTAGCTGTACTCTACGAAGAGACCATTTCAGTTATAGCAAAAGTTCTTTTTGAGCTTGATACGTTATAGGCAAAACTGATTACTTTAGCACCTTTTCAGTTGCAAGTTATTTGGTAAATTTAACGCTAAGGGTGCTGAAAATAGGTTTCCTCTAAATTTATCAGTAATCATTGCACATAAATTATCATAAAATTGGAATGCATTTCAATTACAAAACGTGGCCTTTCCATTGCTTCAGCTTTAGAAAATCGTCTTGTTTTTACATTATGAGCCAATTAGTTGGCAACGAGCACGGTATCACGCAAAGATGAAATACTTGAAGACATTGGCAACCGGAAAAGTCCTCCACATTAAAAAATTCGGGTAAAATGCAATTTGTGCACAATACTTCACTTGAAAGGGTGAATGATTTTTTGTGTAGGAGATTTTCTGTGGCGAACAATTTCCTAAACCACAGAGATTAAGCCGCCCATGCATAGAGGAATGCAAAGGACCAAGAAAGTTGGACAGTAAGAATTTCATCAAGTCAGTGCAGGAAAGCGAGAATGTGTTTCTTGAAAGCATTTTTCTTATAATTTTCATCGAAAAATTGACAAGGTCTGCATTATTTTTTTTATTCTGTCAAAAAGATGCGTGAGATTTTTAATATATGCTCTGCAGTTATCAGAAACAGAAGCATAAGAATTAAGTGCAGAAAATCCGTGGAAGTAGCATGGAAGTAATTTATATCACAGCAGGCCAGTTAAATATTCGACTTAAATAATGAAAAAGTGTGGAAATCGTGAATTCTTCATGAAGGAAGGCTACTTTATTTTAACAGTTCCTTTCAAAATAAGTAAATATATAAGAACTCAAAACTTTGGAGTGTCAACATAGCACGAAAAAATACATGTTACTAACATTAGAAAGTGAAATATCAATGACAATACGAACAAAGTGGTCACTTTAAGGATTTATTTTTTTCCGTGTATGAAAACCAAAACAGCGCGCTACGTTTTAGGGGCCCTTCAAGATTTAAGGCACTAGGCGCACGCCTAGTGCGCCTAGTCGGAAATCCGCCCCTGTTCCTAAGTATACAAATTCATTCACCTGGTCTATCTCTGTTCCATTTACACTGATCTTACCTTCAGTACTAAGAGTTCCGCGCTCAAAACCCATAACTTTGGTTTTTCTCTTATTTATACTCAGTTTGAATTTCATACAGACTTCGTACATCTGGGAAAACATACTCCGCCCTCACTTTTGCTCTCCGCTAACAGAACTGTGTCATTAACATACAGCAATCTGCACGCATGGATATTACCAAGACATGAACCATTATTGTCTATTTTGGCATCAATCATGTATGCATCCATAAATATATTAAACAGTCATAGCGATATTGCCCAACCTTGGCTGACTCCTGCACCAATAGAAAACCATTTCGATAAAACACCATTCACTCGTTCACATACTCTGCTTCCTGCAATTTTCAATTGTACCTACGTAGGTTAGAATAATTAGATATCAGATGTCCTTATTCATGGAGCAGTACCACTTTACGTGACGCCTATATAACCGTGTTTCTTTCAGGACTTTTTGACCGGGGGGGGGGGGGGGCAAATGGAACCTTAGAGGGGGCACGTTTTCCATTTGCTATATATATATGTATATATAATTTTAACTACTATATTTATATATATAGAAGTAATTACTATATATCTAGCACAGGGGCGCATTTAGAGGGGGCATCCCCTCCCTGAAAATGCTTCATTTTTTTGTTTTTGGTTAAAATGCGACTTACATTAGAAAAAAAAACCTTAATTTAATAAAAGTGTATCAACTTACATTAGAAAAACAATTCTTTAATTTTTCTTAAATTTTTCATTAACTTTAATTTTGTTCCAGATGGTGGATTTCAAAAACTTCCTTTTTACGTACCCCCTCCCCCGAAGAAAAATTCTATATACATACCTGATATAGTAATTACTGCTTCAAACATTTCAGGAATAACAAACTGTTTTCAGCTAAAGAAGGGAAGGGGAAGGTTCCGCAGGCTTGAAATTTTTATCTGTTAAAATACATTCAACGCACTCTTGTTCCTGAATCACGATTCCCAGACAATTAGGTATGATTAGTCTACTTATTATATTTTGAAGAATACCATGCGTCGTAATACACTTTTTAATTAAAGTAAACTATAACTAGTACCATTTGAACAAATATTTAACAAAATAAAATTGAAGAAATATTTGTATCATAAAAGAAACGAAACTTCCTTTTTCATCATAGCCTGAATTTATCAAAATTTGGCTCGGTAACCTAAAATGTCTCCGGGAGGGCTTCGCCCCTGGATGTATGCCTGAAAGAAACACTGCCTATAACCGCGGACGACTGTCGTTAAAGTGTGGGGAAGCTGGTGGTTTTCAAGGCTATTGCAATACATTTTGTGTTGGCCGAATCGCCTTCTTTCGTCGCAAATGTTTCTAATTTTGCATCGTAACTTGCTGCCGGTGGGTGAGAAAATGCTGGATTTATAAAATTATTAATTATTTTGAGGCTCCTTTCCATTTTATTTTAAATTGAATTACATGAACGTCAGAACCAGTTCAGTGTATAGCTCCGGAACAACATGATAAAGTTTTGTCGCAATCGAAGCATTTTAACGTAAATTATGACGCATAAGGGCGATGGAATGGATCCCGCTCCTATGTCCTGACCTTTCACCCCATTTCGCCCATTTTCAATAGAGTTCGTCCCCAGGTTGTCCACTACCACATACTAAAATTTCATCGAAATCGAATAATTTCTACGCGAGTTATCGTGAGGACAGACCGACAGATGGACAAGGCTGGAGCATATACGCTTCTTCAACCTACGATTGGAAAGCGTAAAATCTCAAAGGAGTATCATTGAACAAGTTAGTAAAATCATGCAATGCATTGATTATGACACGCTTTCCAAAATACCAGAAATCATTACCCAAGTTATGAGGATAATGGCTGTGGAATGAATCTCGCTTCTGTGCCCTGACCGTTGACCCCTTTTCGATTATATTAAACAGAATTGGTTCAGTGTACCTCCGGAACAACATACTGTTACAGTGGACACCCCCCCCCTCCTAAAACCTGAAGAAAACTTTAAAATTTGTCCGCCATGTCGCGTATTGTATGAGGCAGCTATAGGAATCACAGTTCGGCAGGCTCACATGTTCTTTTACAGTTCAGTTTTTTTTATTTATTTCTCATTTACGTTGTTTTTTCTTTCGGCTGTTCTCTAAATTAATTAACAAAATTGCGGGATAATTGGGAAGTCGCTCCAATGCTTTTGAAGGCAAGAAACGCAATATTTTTGCCATTTTGAATTGCTAGACCTCACACATAGCCCTGAAGGGAAACATAAAAATTCCTATCTCAAGTGTCTTAGAGGGGCTGCAAAACGAACGAGGGAAATGTGCTTTCGAATGCGGATGGAAGCAGCAATGTTCGAAGTGGTTTTTCACTTTTCTTTCTTTTCTTCTTTCCGCTTGTAGCTTAACGCTGTGGTCCGTATGTTTACTTCAGTGGGTGGGCCAAGAGACCCTCAGCAGACACATAACTCTGTCAGCGAGAAAGATACTTTGACTGACGTATGCGAGGGACAATGGGCAATTAAGAGTTTAGAATCGCTGAAAAGAATAGGGGGTGGATTCGAGCGTTGTTTTCGGTCAGCAGTTGCCGATATACGCTTAAGGTAAAAGCACGTCTGATTTCGCTCGGCCGAGAAAATTAATCTCAGGGCTGGCGGTCGCAACTCGATAAAAACAATGGAAACAAAACCTGCGAGAGGCATATTTGAACTGCGTACTCAGGCAGGGTAGATGTTATGCTAACGGAAAGGAACTGACTGAATTGGGAATGAACGGTCAAAAAGGACGGAAGGTAGCGACGGACGGAATCAACTATAGCAGCAGCGGAATTGAATGTGTCCCACTCTCCAAACAGCTGGTCAGAATCATTTCTTCACGACAACAGAAATCATTTCCCAGGAACACAGAAAATCAATCTTGGAAACCGCAACAGCAGATGTGAGAGGGCCTATTTTGCTTAACGGCCACCTTCAAATCGTCACGAGAATAGATCAGTGTGCACTCTAATCATTGCAACAAAGTGCGGCGTGATATTACCATTTTTAATTGTGTGCTTCATTTACATCAAGCGTCAAAGTGAAGTGTTGAATCATCGGTGCTGCCACATGGTGCAAGTGTCTGTGTGCGTGTTTTTTTTTTTTGTCGTGTGATATTATGTGATACACAACGGATTTGCACAGCAAAGTCACGTAACTGTAAGTAGATGAATATTTCCTTTTTCTTTCTTCGCACATCTGCGAACTTGTGCCATCCCGACACCCAAAGCTGCATGGACATAGATGCAGTAATGCTGAGTGACTGAACCTCAGAGGAAATACCTGCACATACAGATTTCAATTTCTTACAGGGCCCATTTCCTGATTATTTTTTACATGAATAAGGGAGAAGGTGTGGCCACAAATTCCGCTGGGCGGGACAGTTTCTTTTAACTTTGGTTCAGGGCCAAAGCGAGCGGGGAAGGGATCGGCATGTGCATGCTTATTAGATTTAGTTAATTAACTTTGGCAGTATTTCGCACCTATAATCTTATACCGCAAATTAACGTGCTTGTGTATTTTGTGTCGCGAGTATTTTTAATGTGATCGTTTGCATATAATTTTTTCATTCTCTAAGCAATTGTATATGAATATCACCTGCAGCTCTATTTAGTGTGTAAACGAGTAGTATCTCTTGTTCAGATAGTCCGGTGGAGACTCAGTCGGCTGCGTCTTCCGACAGTAAAGTGTGACACCGTATGCTGCCCACATATGAGGGGCAATTGTCTATGCGCCTAGAGAGCGCCGTATCTGTTTAAATCTCGCAGAACGTTATTAAATGTTGTGTTGTGTATTTGAGAATCATGTGTTATTTGCGAAAGTGAGTGTTGTACTGGCTGGTTGGGGATTGAATGTACCGGAGTAAGATCCGGACCACTACACTCAGTCACGAATTGGTGATTGCGGGTGAACCTCATCACAACTCTGATCCCAAAGTATCATTTTTTTTAGATTATTTTATTTTTTATTGTTGTTATTTTGTTCACAAGGTGGATTCACCCAAGCCTTATGCTTCGGGTCATTCTTCAACTTTTCATTTTTTTATGTTCTGGTGTGAATCTTTGAGTGCAGCAGTGCACCTGAGATTCTCACCTGGTGCCGTGGCCAACTAAATTGTACTTCAGGTCTCAAGCACCGTTACCGGCCGACTCGGCAGGAACACTGCTAGTGCCGTGTAACGTTAATGGTGCCGTTGTCCCAGGATCGATACCTATATTTTGCAGCTAGCGGAACAACACTCATGTTCGTAAAATAAGTGCGAATTGACTGCCATTACTATTTTTATTTAGTTTTGTTCGGTGCGAATTTTGTATAATTTAGCATTAAGTAAGCCTTAAGCTGTTTTCTAAGAACTGCCATAATTTTAGTGGGTAAGAAAAACAAAATGGCTAACACGAAGAAATCGTCATCTGCGAGTCACGTGGATTCAGATGATTCTGATGGTCACTCTGACGGAGAACATGTGAGCACTGAGGCTGCAATTGTTCCGGAAGAGAGTACACCTGTTACAAGTACAGCGGGTACATCACAGCTGAGACAAACAGCTTTAGCCGCACCTATGGTTTACGGTGAGCAAATAGCGGGATGCATAAACATGTTGAGGCTATTTACAGGCACTGATCCGCTGTATCGTGCTAAACACTTTTTTCAGGATGTCGAAAGTGTAGCGATGGTGGGTAGATGGTGTGAGCAAACTAAACTCGCGATTGCAAAATCTAAATTTCGGGAGAGAGCTGCTGAATTTCTATCTGATAGCGATGAGCTGAGGGCTGAAACCGAATATGTAAATTTTAAACGGCTTGTCATTGATCGCTTCCAAGCCGAAGAGCCACTGGTAACGCGAATGAAGCAGTTCATGAATTGTGTGCAATTGCCAGGACAAGACGTTCGGCAGTACGCAACACGTCTTAAGAGCGCAGCTACGAAATATCATGGTCATAAGTCGGATATGTCCGAAGAGACAAGGAAGCACAGGGATCAAGAAGCGATGTGCCAATTTATTTCAGGGTTATCTGAATCGATTAGGCGTTGGGTACTAACAAAATGCCCGGGAACTTTGGATGCTGCAGTTCTCATCGCAATTCAAGAGGAGGAGAATTTAGCACTCATGGGTAGAAAAACTTTGGTGAATACGGTGGAAGGAGGGAGAGGGGACGAGGAGTCGGTAATGCTGGCCCGCACTTTGCAACAGATGTTGTCGCGTTTGGAAGCCACGGAGAATACGGTAGGGCAGTTAGTCGGGAATTCTCAGGGAAGAGAAGACAGGAAATCGGAAGGGAATGAGAGAAATAGAGAGACATTTCAGCGATCTAACCCCCAGCTCTTCGGGGCGGAACGAGCTAGATGGAAGGAAACAAGGCCAGATGATCGCCGGGGTTTCGGTAATCGAAATGATTCACTCGAGGAGAATTGTGGATCGCAACAAACACGGCGCAGTAAAAGTAGAATTGTGTGCTTTGGGTGTGGATTAGAAGGCCACGTGATCCGGTTGTGCCCTAATTTGGATGGGTCAAATAGGACGGAGACAATACCCAAACAGGTATATAGCAGAGGAAGTGGAAGAGATTCTCATTACGAGGTATCAGGAAAATTTGGTACACAGAAACCAGATTCCAAGAATAAGTCTTTAAACTAAATAAGGGTCGATTTGTAAGAGGTATCTCGGCCCAGTCAGAGTTTAAATCCTCTCAGGTGCGTTATGTTTCTATTCAAAGTGGGGACAATTTGCCGATTATTAACGCAGATCTCGAAGGTGACAAAATTAAGTTATTAGTCGACACGGGATCATCGGTAACTCTTTTGGCGAAAGATGCTTATTTAAGATTGAAAGGTCGCAGGAAATTGACTCCCATCAATTCAGATTTAAGGATAAAAAGCATCACAGGGGAAATCATTCCAACCTTAGGATGTTACAACGTAAACCTGCGAATCAAAGGAAGAAATATCTTAGTCTAAGCCCATGTGTCAAAATACCCGCTGAGTGAAAATTACTCAGCATTGTTAGGAATTGATGCGATGCGAACACATCACTTAACCTTCTCTGCCCATTCGAATCAGCTGTTGTTTCCCGACCCCCACCCACGCAGTGCTCTCCGCAGAAAGAGAGGGACGCAGACGATATGCTTGAGGAGGGGGTGACTGTAGCCTCCCTGGCGCAGAAAACTTGTGTCCCTCCCAACGCAGAAATGTTCCTTCAAGTGAAGTTGGGAACACCGCCTCGTATGAGAGTACAGACTGTCTTGTTTGAACCGCATCCACGTGCACGCAAAGATGGATTACTTTTGGCACGGTCTGTTAATAATGTCGCATCAAGTGGTTTATATGATGTAAAAGTAGCAAACACTAGTAGTTCCCCTATTTGGTTAAACAAACATACTAAGCTATTTCAAGTAGAACCTGTGGAAATCACTCAGAATTCACGGGAAATAGGTGTAACGCAGCGCGGTACTTTGCCTGTGTCTGCCGGTGATTTTAAATTGGAGCATTTGAATTATTTTGAACGTGAGAAGGTTTTGGAATTACTGATGACATATTCCGATGTTTTTGCACGGGATCCCATAGATTTGCAGGGCACTGACCTCGCTGAACATGAAATTCATCTAACAGATGACAAACCCTTTAAGCTTCGCCCATACAATGTTCCGCATGCTCTTAGACCTGAATTAAAAGATCAAGTGAATGAATTACTGGATGCTGGAATTATTTCTAAGTCGGATAGTCCATATAGCTCCCCAATTGTCCTCATTCGAAAACGGGACAATTCATATCGTTTCTGTTGTGACTTTAGAAAATTGAATCAGATAACCAGAAAAGACAGTTACCCAGTCCCCAGAATACAACAGACCCTATCTCTTTTGCATGGATGCCGAATTTTTTCGAAAATAGACCTTTTGGCAGGGTATCATCAAATCAAAATCAGGGAACAAGACAAGCACAAAACTGCTTTTTCCTGCGAATTTGGCCATTTCGAGTGGAACCGTCTCCCGTTTGGATTGTGCAACAGTCCTGCAACTTTTGAAAGAGCTCTAGACTCATTGTTTTTGGACAAGCGTGATGATGGCATTCTAGTGTACGTGGACGATATTTTGTGTGCATCTAAGACCTTAAATGAACACTTGGAGAAATTGGAGTTAATTTTCCAACGTTTAAGAAGGCACAAGCTTAAAATTAAGCCAAGTAAATGTGAGTTTGCGACCAAGGAGGTTACATATCTTGGGCACCTTCTGGATGGTCAAGGAGTAAGGCCAAACCCTGAAAACGTGGAGGCCGTACGGGATTTTCCAGCCCCACGCACTGTTAAGCACGTCCGAGCCTTTTTGGGAATGGCGGGCTACTACAGGCGCCATATCAAAAATTTTGCATCCATTGCCCAACCTTTGACAAATCTCACCAGGAGAAATGTAAAATTTATCTGGGATGAGCAGTGTGAGGAGTCCTTCCAGCAATTGAGGAGGGCGCTCATAAGTGAGCCGCTGTTGGCTTACCCAGATTTCTCGAAAAGATTCTTCGTGACCACAGATGCATCCAAATTGGCTATTGCGGGTATACTCGAGCAGGAGGACGAAGAGGGCGTGAGACATCCTATTGCATTCTTCAGCAGAAAACTTAAATCAGCAGAACAAAATTACAGTGCAACTGAGCAAGAGGCTTTGGCAATCGTTGCATCCATCACGCATTGGCGGGAATATTTAGTGGGTAGGCAGTTTACAGTTATAACTGATCGCAGACCCTTAAAGTGGCTGATGACGCTAAAGACTCCCAACTCTAGGCTTGTTAGGTGGAATCTCAGTCTATCCGAATATGATTTTGATGTAATGTATCGCCCAGGGAAGAAGAATACAAACGCGGATGTGTTGTCGAGGCATATTGCAGCAGTGGTAGCAAGTGATGCGGCTCCAGGCCCTACATTTGATGCTGAGGCCATAAAGGCTGCACAACGGGCAGACCCGAATTTGGTCGAAGTAATCGATTGCATCGAGGGGCGTGACTACTCTGCTGTTGATAAAATCACAGATACCTACTTCATGCGTGACGACCTGCTATATCATTTTTCCTTGCCAGCCAAAAACAGTCCACGCAGACTTGTTACTGAACAGTTGGTGGTGCCTGACTCTCTAAAGTCTGAGGTAATGAGAGCTGAGCATGATGGTATAAGCGCAGGGCACTTAGGGTTTGAGAAGACATTGGGGCGAATTAGACTCAAATATTTTTGGCTCAATATGTTTGCTGATGTAAAAAATTACACTGCTAGTTGTGAGGAGTGTTTAAAACGCCGGGGCTACAAGAGAAACCAAAAGGCGGGTTTAATTACCCCGGAAATAGTGCCAGTTCCGTGGTCCAAAATTTCCATGGACATCGCAGGACCTCTTCCCACGACAGAGAACGGGAACAAGTACCTATTGGTAGTCACCGACTCTTTTACCAAGTATATTGAGCTAATCCCCTTAAAATCTCAAACAGCCAAAGAAGTAGCTGAAAAATTCTCGACGCACGTTATAGCGAGACATGGTGTACCTCATACTTTGTTGACTGACAGAGGAACGAACTTTTTGTCAGAATTAATGTCCGAACTCTACAGAAGATTAGGCATTAAGAAACTGAATACGAGCCCGAGGCATCCGGAGACTGACGGACAAGCGGAACGAAGTATCCGTACAGTGATGCACTCCTTAGCGCTTTACTGTTCTCCGACTGGGAAAGATTGGGATAAGTTTACAGATTTTGTAGCTATGGCGTACAGAGCGGCCACTCACAGCGCTACTAGGGAAACTCCCAATTTCCTCATGTTTGGAAGGGACTTGAATATGCCTGGGCATTTGCTGAGCGAGGAAATCCCTTGGAGCTACTCTGAGCACCCGAATGATGCAGAGAGCTTGGTTATGCGAATGCAGGAAGCATTCAGAATTGTTCGCGATAACCTTGAAGAGGCAGCTCAGAACTCAAGGGACTATCGGGCACGGACGGCAGTAGATAAGCAAATCAAGGTGGGTGATCTTGTTTATCAACACGACCCTTCGGCGTCCAAGGCAAGATCGCTCAAGCTGATGAAACCGTCCATAGGACCCTTTAGAGTGGTGGATGAAACCACACCTATCTCAAGTGTCTTCACCAGTTAACTTCAAAATTGTGCCGGTGAACGATATGAGGCGTCCTCGCCTAACCCATGTTGATAGGATCTTTAAAGCCCCACAGAGAAGGGTATTCGACACGTGGCATTTCCAGGAAACAGTTCGGGATGCAGGAGATGAACCCGAGTCACAGCACCTCGCACGAACCACATGGGAGTCCGAAGATGCAGAATTGTATGAAGATGATGAATGGGAGAGCCCAATGTGGATGCTACAGTCGGGCGACCCAACGCCCTCCGCAGCAATTCCGCCTCCCTCAGAAACCGAACCCTTTGCAGCGCGAACCCGCATGATTGTGGATCCCTTACGAGTGCAGGGAAGCCAGGTCAAAAGTCCTCCAATCATTTCGCGGGCGTCGCTGAGACCAAGGGATGATTACGGGCGGGTGTTAAGGGCGAGTAACACCATGCCACACACTGACAGACGGGGAGCAGTCGAGATTATAGTGGATCCCCAGGAAGACTGTGACACCACGATTATCTACGATGTTGAGAAGGAACTCGAAGACAGTGGAACGCAAGAATTTGGCATCGAGCGCAGATAAAAGCGGGCGTAGGAGCATCGAACGTGAGAGATCTGTGGAACTCGTGGATTCTCGAAGCTATGCCTCATATTTAAATTTTCTTTCCGCCTATCTCGACGGGTAGCAATGAACGTGTGATGAAATCCTTAAACTTTCCTTCCGCTCTCAGGGCACTTAAGTCCGGAATTAGGTGCCTTGCGACGGTGGGAAAGGGTTGAGTGTTTACAGTTAAAAAAAAAAATAGAGTGATTGGATGAATAAACTTCATCCAGTCATCCCTTTTTTTTTCTTTCATGGGGGGATGGAATGTTACAGTGGACACCCCCCCCCCTCCTAAAACCTGAAGAAAACTTTAAAATTTGTCCGCCATGTCGCGTATTGTATGAGGCAGCTATAGGAATCACAGTTCGGCAGGCTCACATGTTCTTTTACAGTTCAGTTTTTTTTTATTTATTTCTCATTTACGTTGTTTTTTCTTTCGGCTGTTCTCTAAATTAATTAACAAAATTGCGGGATAATTGGGAAGTCGCTCCAATGCTTTTGAAGGCAAGAAACGCAATATTTTTGCCATTTTGAATTGCTAGACCTCACACATAGCCCTGAAGTGAAACATAAAAATTCCTATCTCAAGTGTCTTAGAGGGGCTGCAAAACGAACGAGGGAAATATGCTTTCGAATGCGGATGGAAGCAGTAATGTTCGAAGTGGTTTTTCACTTTTCTTTCTTTTCTTCTTTCCGCTTGTAGCTTAACGCTGTGGTCCGTATGTTTACTTCAGTGGGTGGGCCAAGAGACCCTCAGCAGACACATAACTCTGTCAGCGAGAAAGATACTTTGACTGACGTATGCGAGGGACAATGGGCAATTAAGAGTTTAGAATCGCTGAAAAGAATAGGGGGTGGATTCGAGCGTTGTTTTCGGTCAGCAGTTGCCGATATACGCTTAAGGTAAAAGCACGTCTGATTTCGCTCGGCCGAGAAAATTAATCTCAGGGCTGGCGGTCGCAACTCGATAAAAACAATGGAAACAAAACCTGCGAGAGGCATATTTGAACTGCGTACTCAGGCAGGGTAGATGTTATGCTAACGGAAAGGAACTGACTGAATTGGGAATGAACGGTCAAAAAGGACGGAAGGTAGCGACGGACGGAATCAACTATAGCAGCAGCGGAATTGAATGTGTCCCACTCTCCAAACAGCTGGTCAGAATCATTTCTTCACGACAACAGAAATCATTTCCCAGGAACACAGAAAATCAATCTTGGAAACCGCAACAGCAGATGTGAGAGGGCCTATTTTGCTTAACGGCCACCTTCAAATCGTCACGAGAATAGATCAGTGTGCACTCTAATCATTGCAACAAAGTGCGGCGTGATATTACCATTTTTAATTGTGTGCTTCATTTACATCAAGCGTCAAAGTGAAGTGTTGAATCATCGGTGCTGCCACATGGTGCAAGTGTCTGTGTGCGTGTTTTTTTTTTTGTCGTGTGATATTATGTGATACACAACGGATTTGCACAGCAAAGTCACGTAACTGTAAGTAGATGAATATTTCCTTTTTCTTTCTTCGCACATCTGCGAACTTGTGCCATCCCGACACCCAAAGCTGCATGGACATAGATGCAGTAATGCTGAGTGACTGAACCTCAGAGGAAATACCTGCACATACAGATTTCAATTTCTTACAGGGCCCATTTCCTGATTATTTTTTTTACATGAATAAGGGAGAAGGTGTGGCCACAAATTCCGCTGGGCGGGACAGTTTCTTTTAACTTTGGTTCAGGGCCAAAGCGAGCGGGGAAGGGATCGGCATGTGCATGCTTATTAGATTTAGTTAATTAACTTTGGCAGTATTTCGCACCTATAATCTTATACCGCAAATTAACGTGCTTGTGTATTTTGTGTCGCGAGTATTTTTAATGTGATCGTTTGCATATAATTTTTTTTCATTCTCTAAGCAATTGTATATGAATATCACCTGCAGCTCTATTTAGTGTGTAAACGAGTAGTATCTCTTGTTCAGATAGTCCGGTGGAGACTCAGTCGGCTGCGTCTTCCGACAGTAAAGTGTGACACCGTATGCTGCCCACATATGAGGGGCAATTGTCTATGCGCCTAGAGAGCGCCGTATCTGTTTAAATCTCGCAGAACGTTATTAAATGTTGTGTTGTGTATTTGAGAATCATGTGTTATTTGCGAAAGTGAGTGTTGTACTGGCTGGTTGGGGATTGAATGTACCGGAGTAAGATCCGGACCACTACACTCAGTCACGAATTGGTGATTGCGGGTGAACCTCATCACAACTCTGATCCCAAAGTATCATTTTTTTTAGATTATTTTATTTTTTATTTGTTGTTGTTATTTTGTTCACAAGGTGGATTCACCCAAGCCTTATGCTTCGGGTCATTCTTCAACTTTTCATTTTTTTATGTTCTGGTGTGAATCTTTGAGTGCAGCAGTGCACCTGAGATTCTCACCTGGTGCTGTGGCCAACTAAATTGTACTTCAGGTCTCAAGCACCGTTACCGGCCGACTCGGCAGGAACACTGCTAGTGCCGTGTAACAATACTAAAGTTTTGTCGCAATAGAAGCATTTTCAGCCAAGTTATGAGGATAATGGCTGTGGAATAAATCTCGCTCCTGTGACCTGACCTGTGACCCCATTTCGATGATATTCAACAGAACCGGTTCAGTGTACCTCCGGAACAACATGATAAAGTTTTGTCGCAATTGAAACATTTTTACGTAAGTTATGACGCATAGGGGCGATGGAATGGAACCCGCTCCTATGTCCTGACCTTTGACCCCATTTTGTCCATTTTAATAGGTTTCGTCCCCAGATTGTCCCCTACCACATACTAAAATTTCATCGAAATCGAACTATTTTTACGCGAGTTATCGTGCGGACAGACAGACAGATAGACGAACAAAGCTGGAGCGTATACGCTTCTTCAACCTACAGTTGGAAAGCGTGAAAAACACTTCCGGTAAAGCCTCAACTCGAGCTTTTGGGCCAGAAAAAAACATACATTTTTTTTTTTTTTTTTTTTTGTGGAATTAAGAGTTAACAGATCGGATCAGATGTAGAGGATTTTAGGAAGGGAGTGTCCGACCCCAGCAGGTCTTAAACAACCCTTAGAAATAGGAAGCTAGGAGATTTGGGCTAGAGTGCCCGATAGAAAAGTGATACGGAAGCGAAGTAGAAAGGGGAGGAAGACGCCTTTATTTATTACCGGGGGCCAGTACCCGGCGTCCGACGGCTTAACATGCCCATCCGGCGCACGGCGGATATTTAGTGGATCGAGCGTTCGTACCTGCCTGGGATCGAACCTGAGGTCCTTTCCGTGGCAGTCAGCACGAACGTTGCCCACTAGGCCACCCGCGGCCCCATTAAGAGTTAACAAATTACAACAGAAACCAAGTCTGAAATTCCTCTAAGGTATGGTTAACACGGGGCTTAAGATAATACGAATATTAGTCGCTTAAGAATACTAAGTGTGTGTGGGGGGAGGGGGATTTGGAGCTTGTTTTTAGCTGTTTTGTTACTTTTATTACAAACAAATCTATTGGCTCTATCAATTCCTGGGATGTGCTTTCTTTTTTAAATAAAATTCTTCAGCTCAGCACAAAATGGGTTTAGTAATCCAAACGGGGAAAAAAAAAAAAAATTGTAACGTATTCATACACGACACTTTATTAACGAGTACAGCTACCCACTTTCTGATTTCGTCAGCTTAGTTCGTTTACTTGTAGTCATAAACATCAGCTACCTTTCTAACACCTGGAAACCTGTACCTTAGTGATGGAACCTCGTGCATTAAAATGACAAACGAGCAAACAGTTCCGCCTTCTGAGCAGTCCAGCTAGCATTACTCCAGTGATCCCGGCACGCTTTATGTACTCATATAACCCTTTGTTAATGGAAATTTCCAGCATTTTTCATCTTTACTCTTTATTTATCAGAGAAAATATCATACGATGCTTCATCTCATACATTCCCAGTTGGCGGTTCATTTTTTATTCGAAGTTCCTTGAACTGTTTTCATCGTCGTACTATTTATTGCTTCATCGTAAGAATGTTTTTCATGTCCGCAGAAGAAACCGCAAATAAAAAAAGAAAAGAAAAGAAAAGCGTAGCTTGCAGTGTGTGACTTAAACTAGCTGCGTCTTTATAGCTTCTATAAATTATTTTTAAAAAATCATGTTTCTTCACCAAAGAAAGGAACAAACATGGATGATTTGTTTCTTTCCTCGACGTGTTTTTGCAGAAAAAAAACCCGGTCCGGTAGATGTATTTCTGGATTCTCTTCTGAAAGGCAGGCAATGCTTTCGAATTTTCGCTGCGTTAATAATGTTCACGTGTTTCAGGTAGCAAAAATGCGACAACGCATGGCAGACGTTTAAAATAAATTTTCAGAAATCATGGATGCAATTGTATCCCTGAAGCCTCATTTTTCGATGTGACTTTTAATAGTAATTTGCCATTTTCTTTTGTGTGTGCGTGGTTACTAAACATAAACTGTATTGCCAAAAGTCACAAAACACCATGAAGTTTTTAGGCAAGTTAGTAAAATCATGCAATGCATTGATTATGATACGCTTTCCAACGTACCAGAAATCATTACTCAAGTTATGAGGATAATTGCTGTGGAATAAATCTCGCTCCTGTGCCCTGACCTTTGACACCATTTCGATGATACTAAACAGAATTGGTTCGGTATACCTCCGGAACAACATGATAAAGTTTGGTCGCAATCGAAGGATTTTTACGGAAGTTATGACGCATAAGGGCAATGGAATAGATCCCGCTCCTATGTCCTAACCTGTGATCCCATTTTCAATAGGGTTCGTCCCCAGGTGGTCTCCTACCACATACTAAAATTTCATCGAAATTGAAACATTTTTACGCGAGTTATCGTGCGTGCGGACGGACAGACAGACAGACGGACAAAGCTGGTGCATATACGCTTCTTCAACCTATACGGTTGGAAAGCGTAAAAAATAGATGTTTATTGGCAGTCTTAGTCAGTGGCGCACACAAGATTTTGGATTTTGACAGGGGGTGGGGAGGGGGCTCCAGAAAATAAAAAAAATTGTGTGTGTGTCGACCTTGTATAGATAAATACTGACTCTAGAAATACACGGCTGGCCATCCAAAATGTAACACCAAGAAGGACACGAGATAGCAAAGTCAGATTTACTGGACACATAACAACAGATACAAAGATGAAACGATTGAGCTTACAGACCCGTGCGACTTGCGGAACACGCAGACATCAATAGTTCGTGTGGCCCCCATGGCTGGCAATAACGGCCGCGGCATCGAACGAAAGAGGCTTTGGAAGTGGGTTTGGGGTATGTCGGTCCAGGCTGCTTACACACGTTGCCACAGTTCACCAGGCGTAGCCGCAGGTGGTGCTTGCCGGGCCACTCGGTTGCCGATCAGCAACCAGACGTGTTCGATGGGCGACATATCGGGAGAACAGGTGGGCCACGGCAGCAGTGACACCTGGTGGGCCGTGAAGAATTGTTGCCACGTGCTGGCGCGCATTTTCCTGTTGAAACGTGGCCGCTGGCAGGTCCTGCAGGTAAGGGAGGACTAGGTAGCGGTGGCTGTTGAGTGTACCGGCAATGCGTACTAGAGGGGTGCGGGTGTCATATCCAATTGCGCTCCAAACCATAACGCCAGGCGACGGACCGGTATGGCGATGCATAATGCAGGCGTCATACAGTTCTCGCCGCGGTGCCGCCACACGCGGATCCGACCATCGTGGTGTTGCAGGCAGAAGCGGGATTCGTTGGAGAAGACAATGTCGTGCCATTTCGTAGTCCAGGTGTGGCGTTCAACGGCACACTGCCGCCGCACTCGCCGGTGGTGTAACGTCAATGGTAACGGAGCAATAGGCGCCATGCGACAAGTCCCCGCTCCTGCAGACGACGTCGAACGGTACGTGCTGACACAGATTGTTGCGCAACACACCCTAATTCCTGCGCTAACGTTCGTGATGTGGCGGTGCGAGCCGTCAATGCCCGCGGCACAACATGCCGGTCCTCTCGCTCGGCGGTGTGCCGCGGCTGCGGCAATCACTCACGTCAGTCCGTCCGTCCCTCTTGCACCCACCGAATCCATACTCGCCTCACTGTGGCTGGATGTCGTCCCACACGGGCGCCGATGTCTCGGTATGATAAACCGCTGTCGCGATAAGCCACTATTCGTCCTCTGTCGAACTCCGAAACGTGCTGGACTGACTGCCGTATTCTGCGACGACTCATCAGGAAGCTTCCCACGCACAGGCCGGACAGCACAACACACTTCCACTATTTACACCCCGCCTTCTGTGCACCCTTCTTATAGTGCTTCTCGGTGGCGTGCCGGTCGCACATGATTTGCATATGCCCTGCAATGCTAATCGTTTGCATGTCCTCTCGCGGGCGACGCATGCTGCGAATTTCAGGCCAATCGGATGCTTCCTTCTTGGTGTTGCATTTTGGGTGGCGCCGCCCCGGTGGCGCAGTGGTCTAGGCGATGGCCTCTGATCATTCGTCCGAAAGGTTTCCGGGTTGGAATCCCGGTGAGGCATGGATGTTGTGTTTGTCTTACGGCGCTGGCTCTCTCCCTTCCCTGGAACCAGTGACCCTAAATTAGGGACGGGCGACTGCTTATAGCCCATTGAGTTGCTCACGGTGGTCGTTAAACCTCCAATAAAAAAAAAAAAAAAAAAAAAATTTGGGTGGCTTACCCAATGCTTCGCTGAACCTCCTTGGTCGGACTCGGACTCTTGAAATTTACAGGATGTTTAATATCAAAAAGCAACTCTTACACCTAGCCCCACGTTAGTAATTTTTTGTGCGTATGTATGTCTGTACGTCCACCTGTTTTTGATAAATATCTTGCTAACTGTTGGAGATAGATTTGAAATTTTGTGGATGGTTTTTACGGACTACACATAATTGTCACACCATGTTTGCACTTTGTATGTCTCTCCGTCCGTCCGTCTATCCTATGTTTTTGATAAATATCTAGGGAGCAGTTTGATCTGAAAACAATAAGATTTCTGGATAGCCATTAAGAACCTGAAGTAATTCTATCCGAAGGGCGAAGGATCAGAGATCACCGCAGCCTTCAGCAAGGTCACAGGCTCTTCTATCGAGCAGATGTATCGACAGTGTTACATATTCCCTACCAGTGGCATAATCATGTTTCAAAATCTGGGGGGGGGGTCTGATGACACATACACAGTGATCGGACCCCCCCCCCCGATTATATGTATACATATATATATTTCTTATGTTTTCGGCTCTGCTCTTAAGTATATATACAATAATATATACATACTGTATAAAATAGTTTGGACCCCCCCCCCCCAACACACACACACACACACACACACACACACACACACACACGCAGGAGCAAAGCAGTTGCTGAGACGCGATCTAACGGGCACGACATAGGCCTCTGTTGGCGAATTGTCGAACTTAGCGAACACAACTGTAAAACTATGATACATAGAGCAGAAATGTTAATTACAAAGTTGTAGAGCTGACTTTACTTATTAGGAATCGATATCGCTGTTTTATTAAGTACACATTATATACGTGTTTGCATTCTACGAAAAATCACAATCTTATATTATTAAATTTAGTCGGTTCATATCATAAAAAAGTGTGTATTATATCCCCGAAAAATGGGCGGGGGGTCCTTTACATTGGGGATCCCTTACTCTGAAACTCTGGAGGGGTCCTGTCCCCCCCCCGACATCCCAGTGGTTACACCTATGTCCTACTGCCTACCCACCCGACCGATTAAAGCAACAAACTAAGATACCGCGAAAGTCACTAGACCCTCTCACACCTTCCCGTAGACGTAGAACAAACACTCAGATCCTAGCTGAAGCTCATGTTTTCCCAGGAGCTACTCCTCTTCAGAAGGACTGAAAGAATAGTGTGTTTATTGCATGCACACAATATAGTATGCATGAATTAACTACGTATTATTTTTGTAATAACACAATACCTTAGGGTCATTGCTATTATTTTAAGGGGGTCCGGACCTGTTGGATCCCCCCACACCCCCGTTGGTGCGCCAATTATCTTAGTAAAGTGTGGGTCTACCTTCTGCTATAATGCAAGCTTCGCAGTTAAGCTCTGATTCTCTTCTGAAATACTTTTTCTCTCCAGACGAAGTCGTTGGAATAATTGTCACGTACCTACCTGAAAGATGACGCACGAGGTTAGGACATTTGGGCACAGGACAACTGGACACCGGACATTTGGGCACACGGACAACTGGGCACATTCACTTTTAAAGCCATGAAATAGCGTTGCGTAAAAAATAACAGTGTTCCTATATTTCTCCCATATCTCATTAGCATTAAGAATTTAAAAAATATTTACGATTATCTGTCTGAAAGACGGAAAATCGTAAATCGTAAACTTGGGCACAAATGTTTAAGGGGCCGTATAAAAATTGCCGTTTTTGGCCCTATAATGAGAATTTGATCGAGAAAATGTTCACCGTAAGACAGTGACAATTATACTTGAATTTGGGGAAACAAAAGTACATTCGTGAATAGAAAAAAACAAAAAAAAAACAAAGTAATTACAGCAGAACTCATACTATGTTAGGAAAAGGGCGACAAGGTGGGATTTTTTAATAACGCTAAATATTTGCATAACATGTCAAGTTATTAATATGTATTTCTCTTTTACTTACTTAGGCACTAAATATTAATTACTATGCCTCATCCGTAAGCCAGTTTTTATTGAATCGATGTCCTAACGTTTACCTATCAACTAAAGGCAATCATATTGTGCTTTTTTTCTGAGGCACGAAATACCAATTCACAATCCCTAGGCGTAGGCCTTTTTAACAGTTTTTAATTCTACCGATGTCATATTCATAACCTTTACGTATCAACTCAAGTTAATACAGTATTTGTCATTTTCTTGTAGGACTTCCGTCCACAGTGAGTAGAGTTTAGGTCCCAGCCACCTACAGCGAGATCGCCTTTTGGGCAGGACACAGAAACAGAAGGAATGAGAGCAAGTCTAGCGACTTTGATAGAACAGTTTGTAGTGAGATTAGAGTACAGTAGATGGCGCCACCGTACGAGTACGATGTTGCACACCGAGGGGTGAGAGAATTTCAGGGGGGGGGGCATAGGAAAAGATACCCATTTAACCAGTGGGTCTAACCTGGGGGCCGTCACTTAACGTGCTCGTCCGATGCACGGCGGATATTCAGCGATTGTTAGTAAATCACACCATCTCCGAAAGATCAGCCCAGGCTCGATCCTGAGGACGTTGCAATGATAGTCTGACTCGCTGATCACTAAGCCATCCGCGGCTCAACTCAAGTTAATAATATTGCGTTTTCACTTAAGTACTAAATATTATTTCACAGGACCTAGGCCTAGGCCTTTTTAACAGTTTTTATTCTGCCGATGTCATATTCATAACCTTTACGTATCAACTCAAGTTAATAATATCCCGCTTTTACTTAAGCACTAAGAACGCAATATCAATATTAGTAACTTGAGTTGATACGTAAACAGTGTTGCATTCAGAGAGGGTTTTTTTTTTGGGGGGGGGGGGCAATTACAAATTTCGAGGGGGCTAAAACTTGTTGACTGATTATATACATATAATCACAATTTTGTTATTTATATATACGTATATATATATTAATATACGTATATAAAAAATTTAAATAGTTTTTTAAAAAAATTTATATATATTAATATATATATACGTATATATAAATAACAAAATTGCGATTATATGTATATAATCAGCCAACAAGTTTTAGCCCCCTCGAAACTTGTAATTGCTCCCCCCTCCAGAAAAAACTCTCTGAAAGAGACATACAAAGGCTGCAGGCAACTCAAAGTAGCATGGAGAGGTGCATGCTTGGTGTAACCAGGAGAGATAAGAGGAACTCGTGGATCCGAAAAATGACAAGAGTGGAAGACATCATGATCAGAGTTAAATCCCTGAAATGGCAATGGGCTGGACATACTGCCAGAAGGACAGAGCATCGATGGACAGCCGAAATTTTAGATTGGATTTCAAGGGACAAGAAAAGACCGAGAAGAAGACCACATCGGAGATGGGTGGATGAAATTCGAAAGTGTGTGGGAGTAACATGGAGGAGACTGGCACAAGACAGACCGTTGTGGAAGAAACTTGGGGAGACCTTCGTCCAGCAGTGGATTGATAATGGCTGACAATGATGATATAAAATATTTTAAATAGAGTACAAACATTTTCTGATGCTCATATATCGCAAATGCAGAATCCAAGAAATCTACGCATACAAGTGATTAAAAATATTATACCTTTGCTTTAATTCAGTAATGGACTACGAATCTTATCATGTGCTGGTGTAAAATATTGAGGACGCTAGTAAAGGTAAGGCTGTGCTGGAGAAAATCCCCCCCAAGACATCAGGAGTGGTAATTTAGATTCGCAAATAGTAGTAAAAAAAAAAAAAAAAACTAACTAACCGTTAAGATGCCAGTTTGAGGTGCCTGGATTTTTTTTTTTTTTTTGTCACAGAGTGTAAACCACCACCGCCAGAAAAAAAAAAAAAAACCTTATTATGGGGAAATTTTTTTAATAATTTGCTATTATTAAAAATTCTCACGTTAGCTACACTGAGGCTTAACCGTATCCATGGAAAGTCGGCATCCAGAAGACTGAAACAAAGCTGAATGCCAACTTCCAAAATATGATGGAGTATTGCAGTACAAACATCTCTACTCTGTGGAATTAGGTTTTTATTGCCGAAGTGTAGTCCGAGTTGTCAGCGCTTGAAAAAGTGCCCCTTCAGCGAGGACTGTTTAATGTTTTGTTGAAGGATGATAGAAATTTCAGGTTGAAATCCATGTGGATGCTTTTTTATTATTATTATTATTATTATTATTATTATTGCAAGGTGACGGAGTCGGGCCCTCACTAATTCATTTTCATGTAGTAATGTTTTCGGTAATTATTTCTCATTTCAAAGGCAATGTAATGTAAATTCAAACGCACGTGTTGGCACGTTTCCTTTGTAAGCTGGATTATGTAACCGAACGAAGCACGTGACTAGAAAGATCCGTTGGCTTCTACCGGGTATACCAACAGTCAATTTACCGAGATCAAACGTTGAAAATGTCACTGCAAGAGGTGAAATACAAAGAAAGAGAAAAATACTGCATGATGGTTTTGAGAGACTTAAAAATCTTAGTCTCAAAAAAAGGTATTTTGCAGAAAATGTGGCCCCAATTCAACCTGCATCAGATGAAGAGACAATTTTCTGCGTGAAATGTGATGTGTTCAAAAAAAAAAAAAAAAAAAAAGTACAGTTTTTTAAATAACTAATTGTCAATAACGGAAAAAGAGCTAAACTTTCTGAAAACTGGAAAAAAAAAAAGGATATTTTAAAGAGCTTTTCTAACAAAGCCAGAAGATGAAATCGTTCGCGCCGGCTTTTATTGAAACAAATAAGAGAACTGAAAATTAAGGTATAAAAACAAAATACGAAAAATCAAAAATTGAAAAAAAGAATGACAAATGCTTTTGAAACATACTTACAAAAACACAGGTAACCTCTTTTGTAGAGGGTAAAAGTCGAATCAAATGGACATTTGAATATCCGAAACGTTTCACAAAAATTACAGTAGACGAGGTTTCAAGAGACAATTTTCTGCGTGAAATGTGATATGCTCCAAAAAAAAAAAAAAAAGTAAATGTTTTAAATGACAAATTATTAATAACGAAAAAAGAGCTTAACTTTCTGAAAACAGGAAAAAAAAAAGGATATTTTAAAGGAGCTTTTCTAGCAGAGCCAGAAGATGGAATCGTTCGCGCAGGCTTTTTTATTGAAACAAATCAGAGAACTGAAAATTAAGGTAAAAATAAAAAATTGAAATAAAAAAAATGACAAATGCTTTCGAAAAATATTTACAAAAACACAGGTAACCTCTCAGGGCTGGCTCATCCCTTTGTGTTTCTGGTGGTTAAAGTGGTCCTCGCCTGTGCTGCTTAGTGACGTCACGGGGATGCGTCGGAGCCATCGATGGCTCTGGATGCGTGCCACTTGTCAGTGCGCGATGTAAAGCGCTCGGTGTATGCTGTTTAACCCAAGGTACTTAGACCCACGTTTGTGGCATTCGAATTAGTTATCTGCTATTTGTTAGGTTGTATTTCTGACATCGAATTTCTTTATTTAATTTTTTGGTACATCGTTTTCGTACATAGGTTTCTTGCTACGTACCGAAATACCTGCGGGAATACAAAAGGGCGAAACATAAGTTTTCACTGTTTCCCTAGAAACTACCAAGTAGTTACAAAAAACTGGGTTAATAGTTGTTGCAGAGCAGATTCTTTTAATGAGAAAAATGCCAGGATTTGAAGTCAGCACTTTTAAATAGTAAGTACGAAGACGATATATATATAGTTAATTAATTTAATATCTCAAGCATATCCAATTGTGATGGTTACATACAGTAATATAAACGTATATGCATATTACAGAGGGTGAGTCGAAAGTTTTTCGATATTTGGATCACTTTATGTCTTCATTTTTTTTAATCCCACTTGTTTACTCTTGTCAGCAAGTTCCTGGATCATACTCTGCAGCTCTGATGGGGTAGTTGCTAAAATGACTACGTCACCAGCAAAACGAAGGTGAGTTAGATTATCTCCATTAATCTTTATCCCTTTGTTTTCCCAGTTCAGTGATTGAAAGACATTTTCCAAAGTGGTGTTAAAGAGTTTGGAATATATTGTGTCACCTTGTCTCACTCCCTTTCCAATTTTTATGGGTGCTGTATTCTCAAGTAGCCGAATCTTTGCACTTGCATTTTCATAGATGTTATAAATAATATTAATGTATGCATCTTCAATACCGCAAGATTTCAAAGCCATTGTAACTGCTGATGGTTTCACCGAATCAAAGGCCTTTTCATAATCGATAAAAGCCATGCATAATGGAAGTTCGTATTCCCTCACTCTTTCAAGTAGTTCTCTCAGTACGTGGATGCGATCTATAGTGCTGTAGCCACTCCTGAATCCAACTTGTTCTCTCGGTTGAGCCATGTCCAGTGTTACCTTTAAGCGGTTGGAAAGAACTTTAGTGAAGATTTTATAAACCACTGATAGGAGGCTGATAGGTCATTAGTTCCTGAGATCCTCAATGTCACCTTTTTTATGTAGCAGGATCATTGTAACATTGTTCTAATCTTCAGGAATCTTCCCTTCATTAAGTCATCGAGTGAAAACTTGGGCAAGTACTGTTTCAATTTCTCCACTTGCTTCTTGTATATGATGTCTACGGTAATTCCATCTTCTCCTGGAGCTTCTCTCCGTTTCATGTTCTTACGTACCTTTACGACGAAAGCTGACTAGCATTCAAAGTATAGGCCATCGTGTTGCACCGTCTTTAGCCATCTATCTGCCAGTTCTTCGATTCTACAGAGGGTGAGTCGAAAGTTTTGCAATATTTGGATCACTTTATGTCTTCATACGTACCTTTACGATGAAAGCTGACTAGCATTCAAAGTATAGGCCATCGTGTTGCACCGTCTTTAGCCATCTGTCTACCAGTTCTTCGATTCTACAGAGGGTGAGTCGAAAGTTTTGCAATATTTGGGTCACTTTATGTCTTCATACGTACCTTTACGACGAAAGCTGACTAGCATTTAAAGTAAAGGCCATCGTGTTGCACCGTCTTTAGCCATCTGTCTGTCAGTTCTTCGATTCTACAGAGGGTGAGTCGAAAGTTTTGCAATATTTGGATCACTTTATGTCTTCATACGTACCTTTACGACGAAAGCTGACTAGCATTCAAAGTATAGGCCATCGTGTTGCACCGTCTTTAGCCATCTGTCTGCCAGTTCTTCGATTCTACAGAGGGTGAGTCGAAAGTTTTGCAATATTTGGATTACATTATGTCTTCATACGTACCTTTACGACGAAAGCTGACTAGCATTCAAAGTACAGACCATCGTGTTGCACCGTCTTTAGCCATCTGTCTGTCAGTTCTTCGATTCCGCGGCGGTACCAGTTCTTGTCCTTCGAGGCAAAGAACTCCTTCACCCCAGCTGTGACAGCGCCCATACTCAAGCGCTGCACATTTAGTCGATAACCCATTCCCTAGTTTATTTATTTATTTAATTATTATTTTATTTATTCATTTATTTATTCATTTTTATTAATTCATGTATTTTTTTGAAGAAGGAGTGCGTTATATTTTGCCATATATTTTCGGGTGAATCTTTTCTTGTTTTTTTCCTCTCCGTCCCCCTCTCCCAGCACAAGGCGTCACAGGACAGACCGACACTGTAAGGAGAAAGCGCTGGCGACAGCCATCGGCGAGCTGGCTTTGTAGAATGTTTTATTGGGGCAATAGAAGTGTCCACCGTCTATATCATCAAAAATGCGTGTTGGGCCGACCGTAGACTTGTTGGAACCGGGCCTAACAGTTTAATTGGGGTAAGGATTTATGGCCGGGAGTAGTATCACGCGGCAAACGTAACAAGAGGTTCTCAGAATTTCACTGGAGCGGGTAGGAATCTTGACCCCTAGCGAATGGAAGATCAAAATGTTAATTCTCTGACCAGTAAGATCTACACTGGGGAATTTAATTCAGGGAGGCTTGCGTTTGCCAGCTAGTGATTGGATGATGGGATATTTCGAGGTAGTGTGGGTCTTCTTGCGGGTCGTCGAAAGATTTTACAAGGGAAGAGAAGAACTTCGTCACTTCACGTTTAGTTTTTACACGAGTCACTTCACGTTTACAGTTTTTGCACGAAACTTTACCTTGGCTGGTTTCGCGGCGTGCACTGTCCTCCATGACTAGCACATAAGAAGCGGCAGACAATTTTCTAAGCTGCCGATGGAGGAACTAAACAGAGGTGCTACGGAAAGGAACCCTGCAAAGGATGACGAGGGCCCGCACCAAGTTTGACGGACCGGGGCAGACATCGCAGACCAGTACCCTAGGTGGAGGAACAACGATTAAAGTGTTTGGCGGACGAGAATTCTCCCGGATCCGGAGTGGTCAGCGGCGTGATATCTAGGCCAGATTCGGATGTTGAGGTAGGAAATCCATCCTATTCTTTTTTTGGTGTCCCCTCATAAAATCTTTATCGGAGCAGTCCACACATAGAATTAATATTTTTTATAAGGAAATAGCTAATTGAGTACAGGTTCCTGTCAGAGAGTCGTAAATCATTTTGGCTAATATCATCATCATCATCATTGTCAACCATTATCAATCCACTGCTGGACGAAGGTCTCCCCAAGTTTCCTCCACAACGGTCTGTCTTGTGCCAGTCTCCTCCATGTCACCCCTGCATACTTTCGAATTTCATCCACCCATCTCCCATGTGGTCTTCTTCTGGGTCTTTTCCTGTCCCTTGGATACCAATCTAAAATTTCGGCTGTCCATCGATGATCTGTCCTTCTGGCAGTATGTCCAGCCCATTGCCATTTCAGGGATTTAACTCTGATCATGATGTCTTCTACTCTTGTCATTTTCGGATCCACGAGTTCCTCTTCTTATCTCTCCTGGTTACACCAAGTATGCACCTCTCCATGCTTCTTTGAGTTGTCTGCAGCCTTTGTATGTCTCTTTTAGTTAAGGTCCACGTCTCTGCACCATATGTAAGCACTGGAAGGATGCATTGATCAAACACTTTTCTTTTAAGACATAATGGCATATTGCTCTTGAAAATTATGCTGTTTCTTCCAAAAGCTCTCCAGGCAAGTTTTGTACGCCGATTAATTTCTTCACCAATGTGACCCTCACTTGATATCTGCTGTCCAAGATAAACGTACGTGTCTGTTATCTCCAGCTTTTCTCCATCAATCGATAAATCTTCATTTCTTGTAAAAGCATTGAACATCACTTTTGTCTTCTGAAAGTTCATTTTTAATCCCACTTCTTTACTCTTGTCAGCAAGTTCCTGGATCATACTCTGCAGCTCTGATGGGGTAGTTGCAAAAATGACTACGTCATCAGCAAAACGAAGGTGGGTTAGATAATCTCCATTAATCTTTATCCCCTTGTTTTCCCAGCTCAGCGACTGAAAAACACCCTCCAATGTGGCATTAAAGAGCTTCGGAGATATGGTGTCACCTTGTCTCACTCCCTTTCCAATTTTTACGTGTATTTGTATTTTCAAACAGCCGAATCTTTGCACTTGCATTTTCATAGATGTTATTAATAATATTAATGTATGCATCTTCAATACCGCAGGTTTTCAGAGCCATTGTAACTGCTGATGGTTTCACCGAATCAAAGGCTTTTTCATAATCGATAAAAGCCATGCACAATGGAAGTTCATATTCCCTCGCTCTTTCAATTAGTTCTCTCAGCACGTGGATATGATCTATTGTGCTGTAGCCACTCCTGAATCCAGCTTGTTCTCTCGGTTGAGCCATGTCCAGTGTTACCTTCAAGCGGTGTGAAAGAACTTTAGTGAAGATTTTATAAACTACTGATAGGAGGCTGATAGGTCTGTAGTTTCCGAGATCCTCAATGTCACCTTTCTTATGTAGCAGGATCATTGTAGCGGTGTTCCAAGCCTCAGGAATCTTTCCTTCATTAAGGCATCGAGTGAAAATTTGGGCGAGTACTGTTTCGATTTCTCCA
This sequence comes from Macrothele yani, assembly GCA_039090855.1. Classification (NCBI taxonomy): domain Eukaryota; kingdom Metazoa; phylum Arthropoda; class Arachnida; order Araneae; family Macrothelidae; genus Macrothele; species Macrothele yani. The sequence goes on from CM076996.1 coordinate 128,510,939, forward strand.
CTTGCTTCTTGTATGATGTCTACAGTAATTCCATCTTCTCCTGGAGCTTTTCCCCGCTTCATGTTCTTGATTGCATGTGCAACTTCTGCTGGAAGGACTGGAGGAACTCTGGTACTGGTATCTTTCATGATGTCTGGAGTGCATGTATCATCCCTTTCATATAATTTGGAGTAGAAATCTTTCACTCTTGTCAAAATTTCGCCTCTATTTCTTGTTACAGAACCATCTTCTTTTCTCAGTGCCATAATCTGTTTTCTTCCCTTACTGAGATGTCCCTTTGCTATCTTTAGGCTTTGGTTGTTTTCAATTGCTTTCCTCACTAGTTCACAGTTGAATTTTCTTACGTCTTCAGTGATACTTTTTCTTACTGTCTTGCATAGCTCTATATATTCCACTTTGGAAGTCACATCTTCTTTAGTTGTCCTCATCTCTCTTCTTTTTTGCATCAACATTTTGGTTTTTCCTGATAATTTGTTTACATGCAACTTGTTCTTAGAACCAGCTAATTTTGTTGCTGTTTCCATAAGAGCTTTGGTTACTTTTCTGTTTACTTCAGAGATGTCCACTTCTTCTGATGTTAGGCCTTCTAAAGCAGAGAACCTGTTCTTCAGTTCCAACTTGAAGGTATTATGGTGTTTTTTAAGGTTGGTTATGTCAATAGATTTTGTTTGTCTTATGAGTTTGCCACGTTCAAGTTTAGTGTTGAGGTGCATCTTACATCTCACCAATCTATGGTCACTACCTGTGTTGAACTTGTTTAGCACACTGCAGTCTTCTATGACGAATTTTTTGTTACACATAATAAAATCAATTTCACTTGTCGTCCCGTTTGGATGTCTCCATGTCCATTTCCTGTATGGCTTTTTCTTGAAGAAGGAGTTCAAGATGAAAAACCCTTCTGCCTCTGCAAACTCAACGAGAGTATTTCCACGCTGGTTTCTGTTGCCGTGACCGAATTTACCTACTGAAGTTTCATTCTGTTGCCGTTGCCCTATTTTTGCATTGAAATCTCCCATAATTATTTTCAAGTGCTGCTTACCTTTATTATTTAGATGACAAATTTCCTCATAAAATTCTTCGATTTCTTCTTCAGGATGACTTGTGGTGGGTGCATAAGTTTGAATAATCTGAGCCTGGTATCTTTTCGAGAGTTGGATAACAAGTCGTGCAGCTCTGTCAGAGGAACTTTCAACTTCTACAACTTTATCCTTCAGTTTCTTGTTTATTATAAATCCAACACCACTAGTTCTGCCAGTATCTGTCCCACGATAGTAGAAGAGATGTCCACTTTTCAGTTCGATGAGATCTTCTCCTTTTCTCCTTACCTCACTTAGCCCCACGATGTCCCAGTTGATCCTTTGTAGTTCCTCTTCCAATTCAAGAAGCCTTGAATCAGAAGATAGGGAGCGTCCATTGTACGTAGCCAAAGGTCAGCATCAGATGGCAGCCTAGTCCGGTCCTCCGGGGATTCTTAGCACCCTCTGCCTTCATGTCGCACTGGCCGCTGCCTTGGCCAGGTACATTCCAGCTGCCGGAGACTGAGGGCCAAGATTTCATGAGCGTATATTTATTATTATGCCAAATCATAACCAATAAATTGTTTTTGTTACTAAATTTTGTCTAAGTTCTATGATGAGTGTGTCGTTAACTACAATATGTGTGCTCAACCCTAGATTATTTGGAGAATATAGATAACTTTTGGAACCGGAACTTAGAAAATCACTTCACTTATGCTTTTTATTTTAAATCTAGACGTTCACAAAAACATTGCGGCACACAGCGGACCCTTTGACTCCCAAAGGAAAATCTGCTGTGTGAAACACAACGCCCCGTCAATGGATCCTGAAGCTGCGTCAGCCCTAAATCAGGGAATCGCAGAATCACAATCCACTCGACACCCCCTTGGCTCTCAATATTACGCCGGGTGAACCCAATTAGGAACCCGAGCGATAATACAGCTGCCACCTCCTCCTGGTTGTTGAAGTAGGGCCCTGGACCGGAACAGGTAATAACCGACGGGGCAAGGTCCGGACTATATGCTGGGTGTGGCTTCAGTTCAATGCCCTCACGTTCCTGGAGTTTTGCCCGGGTCGTTCGCGCGGTCTGAGGCCGAGCGTTGTCCTGCTGTAGGAGAGAGCTCTTTCTGTTCACCAGTGCCGAATACTTCTCCTCCAAAACGGCATACATCCGCTCCAGCTGTTCAGAGTAGAGGTTGGCGTTGATGGTCCAACCGTCTGAAACAAATTCGTAATGGATTGTCCCCTCGAAATTCTACCAGACGCAGAGCATCACCTTGTGCTCGAAGCGCCCACGTTTGGCCACAGGTTCAGGAAGCTGTCCCGGGCTCAACCACTGCCGTTGTGTGTTAGGATTACGGAAATAGACCCACTTTTCATCGGACGTAACAATTCTGTTGATGAAACGTACATCGCGCAGGTTTTTTAGGAGTTTCGTGCACACTTCCACTTTGCGGTTTGATTCAGCTGGCGTCAGTTCGTGAGGGACAATGTGGTAGCTCCTGTAGACCTTGCCGAGGTCCTGAAGGGGACGAACCACGGTGGTCTGTGATATGCCCAGCTCGCCTGATAATTTCAGAGTGCTGGTTGTCGGATTTGCCTCTACGGTCTCCGAATCCACGGTAAGCGGCCTACTTGACCTTGGCTGATCGTCGAGGTTTCTGTTACATGAGAGAAGTTTCTTGAACCATCTGGTTTCGGTGCTGTGGTCCACGGAACCTTCCCCTTCCTCATGACAAATGTTTCGTGTTGCTTGAGCAGCGTTATGGTCGAGTTCAAACTCGTAAAGCAAAAGTTCCCGAATTAGCCGGTTGTGGCTGTTCATCTTTTAGGCGTTCCAACCACAGACAGAACGACGACATGCAATGCTGTTCACAGCAACGACTACCACTTTATATATCTTTCGAGTGACTGCAGTGCACAACTTGAACTAGTTTAAACACGTGACATACCCGCCGTAGCACATGCGTTTATGCAAATATTACAAAACTTTCGACTCATCCTCTGTATAACGTATTCATATTTTTGCATGCTGGGAATTTTCACCTGGAATTAATGAGGGTTTCCGTCGGTCCGGAACACCGCCGTCTAAAAGGGAATGTTTGAAATTATGGAATTGTTTTGCTGTTTGTGGGTTTAACGACCACCGTAAGCAATTCGATGGGCTATATAAGCAGTCGCCCGTCCTTATAATTTTGGGGCACTGACACCAGGGAAGGGATAAAGCCAGTGCCGTAAGACAAACCCCAACATCCATGCCTCACCGGGATTCGAACCCAGATCCATCTCGGAAGAATGGTCAGTAGCCAGCGCTTAGACCACTGCTCCGCCGGGGCGGAATTGAGTTGTGTAAAACCTTGTCGGAATAGATTTTCATGCGGGGCACATTAAAAGCTTAAAAAAAGTTGTTAAAATCTTATAATGTGGTTTATATTTCTTCTGCTAATACGAAGTTCTTGCAATCGAATTGGAAAGCTTTGCACGTTTTTCGCCCACCTTACCTTACTGCTGATTTTCTTGAACAAGAAAAATACAAAGAAACAATATCGAAAGATCATCGCTGTTGCTTCGTAGCACGGTAAGGTAAGCCTTCCTGTTCCCGTTTTGTACGTCGAGGGAGAATGCAAACCCAGGCATTTGGTGTAGCCTCCGTCGTCAAGGTATGTGGGAAGGTTTCAGCAAAGTAGCCTACGCCCAAAGCATTAGGGTGACCTTCGTTCTTCTTCCGTGTACGAAGACACCTTTTATTAAACATCTAGATGCCTATAGCTTTTAGACAGAATGAAATAAAAATGCATAGATAAAAAAAAAATATTTTCACAGATGTATCCTTACACTTCAACTCCAGTAAAATTTTATTTTAGATTCAGTTAAAAGAAAAAAAAAATGAATGACAAAATGTTGATTCGACGATCGCGTGCATTTTGTTTTTCTTCAGCTTTTCAGTCAATGAGGCTGAGCGCGTGTTTTTGCGTGGGGTATTGTGAGTAACTGCCGCCTCTCTAATGTGACTACCTGTTTGGTTCTTTATTCTTTTTCGTGCCAGAGTTCACAGGTACAAATGCATCTGGGTTCAGTTTGACTTTTTGGACCGCAGTAATTATTTATGGAAACGGTTTGCTGAACTTTCATTTCTTTTTTAGTGTTTAGTGGCATACCGAGGATTCTAATTTGATCGAATTTTAAAATAGTGATTAACAAACCATAAAACACCTGTAAATATTTTTTTTTATTGGGGGTTTAACGACCACCGTGAGCAACTTAATGGGATATAAGCAGTCGCCCGTCCCTAATTTAGGGCCACTGGTTCCAGGGAAGGGAGAGAGCCAGTGCCGTAAGACAAACACAACATTCATGCCTCACCGGGATTCGAACCAGGGCCCTTCTCGGACGAATGGTCATAAGCCAGCGCTTAAACCACTGCGCCACCGGGGCGGCGTAAATGTTTCACATGTTATAAGACAACAAACACATATCTGGATAGATGGCATTAATGAGCTGCGGACGACACACGGCTGGACGATGGTTCATCGTTTTGCCATCTGTGCACCACATTTGATACGTACTCACTACATCGGCACGTGAACAACCCACAAGCCGCGCCGTTGCCGAGATCGTGGCTCCGAGGCGCCGTGTCATCACAATGTGCCCTTTATCCAACTCCGATAAATCGGCAGCTTTTCCAATTCTAACTCCGAACACTACTAACTGATAGCCTGTCCTCGGGTTGTGTATATAGTGCTCTGTGAACTTCATCTGCTCCACCGTTCTGTCTCCAGACGCGCTCATTTCTCTAAGCTGGGGGTGATCATAATGGTATATATACACTGAGATGTCAGTTTATTAGATACACCTCCCCATGTAACGTAAATGGCTCAGTCCAACACGGAAGACGGCACGTAAGCGCAGTATAAATTAGGGAGACCAGCAAGTCGAGCAGCAGTCAGCGTTTGATTGAGGGTCAGAATAAGTAAAACGAGTGATTTGAGGTACTTTGAACGTGGCACGATACTTGGCGCCAGGAGTACAGGTTAAAGCATTTTTCAAACCGCCGTACTCTTGAGTTTTTAATGCACAACAGTAAAAAGGGGTTTGCCGTGAATGGTGCGGCACGAAAAAAAAAAAAAAAAGTTATGGGGCCGAAGTGGATTCGCCCGCTGTGTTTAAACGTAGAACTACGTATGCCCTGTCTTGTGTTTATGATAAGATCGTGAATAAAGTACACATTGGGTGGTGTCGAATTACTACCTGTTGTTGTTCATTGATCGGCCCCAAATCACTCGCAAACCAAAGCCGATCGCAGACGTCGCATACTCGACCAAACTCATTGTTGATGAATTTCTTCTGTTGCTTTTTCATGAATATTTTTAAAAGTCTTTGGCTTTACATAATCCGGCTCCTTTATTTGACACCAGTCAATATCCGATGTGACGTACTAAAAGTACGCAGGGGCGCCCGAGGCGGGGCCGCCGAAACTGTTCCCCTCCTCTTCCTCTCCATCTTTACGGGTCTGGCCATCTGGCCACCGTATTAAGAACTTGCTTGTGACGTCACGCTAAGCGACGAGCATGTCCACGGGTAGCTAAAGACATCAATGTGAAAATATTCTTTATTTTTCTTCAAATTATATTTAAATTTCTTTTGACTGATGATTTTGAGTAATTACTCCATGTACAAAATTTAAAATTTGTGTTCAAAAAATTAGTGGCAAAGAAGGTTGAAGAGTTGAATGTGGTAAACGGAAAATCTTCAAAATGTAATCAAACTAAATTTGAACTGGGACTAAAGTGCGCTTCTGTATTTTTAAATGTGTTTTTAAATAACTACTCAAAGTTGAAAAATGACACCTTAAATGACAGGTCAGGGAATAGAAAATATGTCATGTTTGCAGCAGCAACTTAATGAATCTGGTCTTCCTGTGTGTCTTACTAAAAACGGTAATACCTCCAAATCATGGAAAAGACATTTGATAATAATCATCATTCTAGGGGAACGAAATCCTAGTCCTAGTCTAACTACCCTAAACCTCATACAAATAAATATATTTCAATCTTCATTTTGTATATTTTCAATATACATTTCATGTGTGGGACAAAATTATCAAGCATGCATGTTCTAAATAAATAAATAAATACATCGCTCTTTCCACGTTCCAGAAACACATAGCAACCGAAAAAGTTTTCAGCCACCGCCGGGGAATTGAAACCACAGATCTTTCAATATCTAGCCGAGCGCGTTAGCTTTACACCACGATGGCCAACAATCCACGGTGCTATGTGTATTTTTAAGTCAGCTTCTGACATCATAAATCCGTAAGATGGGCTCAGCTACTGAGACGTCTCCGTCTGGTGGGCATGAACGGCACTGGCTATATACGTATAGCAGTTAAATCTCTCGGCTAGATATCGAGAGATCCGTGGATTCAATTCCCCGGCGGCGGCTGAAAACAATTTTTCGGTTGCTATGTGTTTCTGGAACGTGGAAAGAGCGATGTATTTATTTATTTACTGACGGTATTTGGAGGATTTTCACCATGCATGTTCTAACACATGTTCATAACCATGGGGGCGAAATCAGTACAAGGTAAGTTTATTTTTCATTTATTTATTTCTGTGTATGTGTACATTGTGCTGAGATTCACACATTTTCAGAATTAATTTAGCCTAGTTGGTAGCTTCAAAACTTTTTTATTTATATCTGGATGACCTGCAAAATTATGCAGATAAATAGTGAGAAAAGATTATCTCTAACTCCTTCAGTTTTTATTTATATCAAAATAGACTAGGAGAAGGGGGGGGGGCTAAATTGTTAATACCACACATAACATATGGACTGTAGTAGCATTGTTAGAATCTTTTTTTTTTTTTTTTTGTCACTTTCTTTTCCAAATACATTCTCAGTATAATTTAGTATATAGTTGGCCTCCCCGTTTTTATTTATTATTTATTTCTGTGTATACCGCAACATTATTTTCCTGGTACAGCATTATTATAACATTTCTTTTTGTGAATTATCTTTTCAAACACATTCTCAGTATATTAATTTTAGAACACTTTGCCTCTTCGGGCTTATTATTTTTTGGACGAAAGCAAATGCTATTTGACCAGAAAAAGTTAGGGTCTAAAAACGCAATTTTGGAGGCTGTTTTATTAATTTTTCGCCGGTTTTTTCTTTTACATATGCAAATTGCAATGTAACAGTGCGTCAACGTGCTAACAGATTGTGTTTCAGTTTTTTTCTGCGTCTGTTTAAAACTACATTAACAGAGCTTTTTGGTATCCCCGTTTATACTCATACAGAACAGAGAAAGCGTAATTCCTGAGAAAGGTAAGGCCGTCCTGGTGGTGCAGTAGTCTAAGCGATGGCCTATGATCATTCGTTCGAACGGGGTCCGGGTTCGGATCCCGGTGAGGCATGGATGTTGTGTTTGTCTTACGGCACTGGCTCTCTCCCTTCCCTGGAACCAGTGACCCTAAATTAGGGACGGGCGACTGCTTAAAGCCCATTGAGTTGCTCACGGTGGTCGTTAAACCTCCAATAAAAAAAAAAAAGGTAAAACAGACGCTTTTTTTTTTTTTTTCCTTTCTGTAGAACTGCTGTAATAAAGTAATATATCATAAATAATATGCAGAAAATAAGATATGGACTTTGTTTAATTAACCTCTTCCTTGAAGCATTAAGTACAACTGAATGCCAAGAAACGTAGTGCTGTAACCTTCTCAGTGCACAACTCTGTCCCTTAGCGTGACATCACAAAAACGATGGCCAAGCCCGTAAAGAGAGGAGGGGTGAGGCACGGTATGCCCGCCCGAGGGCACTTGCACCTCGGGTGCCAGCCCAGATCCCCCCCCCCCCCATAAGTGAAAATATTTCAAATCTTTATTCTTTATTTTAAAAAGTGTAAGAAGTAAATACCTTCAAGAACATCATTTTCTGTAACCTTTAAATTTACGGTTTCTATATAATACAAATACCTCATATAAATATCTCAAAAAAAAAAAAAAAAAATCTTCAAAACTCTGGTTTAATAACCTCGACCGTAAAAATTTCCATTCTGTCGATTTACAGATGTCTGCTTTGCTGTTAAAAACTTCAGATCATGTCCGATGTGATCAAGGAGGTTATATTACTGGAGACACCACTACCTCTGCCGCCATAGGTCACAGCTAGTCTGTGGTGTGATGTCACAAGCAGGCAAAAAATGAACTAAATTATACCGTTGATGAAACAGTAAGCTTGTGTATCATTGAAAAAGATTATTGAATTATTCATTTTATCTGTTTATACCCTTAGAAGCTTTTGTTCCATTGGTTTCCAAGCAGCTTCTCTTCTGCGGCTGCGTCTTGCCTGCTCATGACGTCATTTGCAGCACAGACGGTGACTTATGGTGGCCAATGCTGCGTGGATAGGAGTGGTGTCTCCAGTAATTTAACCTCCTTGGATGTGATATACGTATAGTTAGTTGCCTCTACCGAAAAGGAGGGTGGGTAATTGTGACATACCAGTGGTGTACTCAGCCGTTACCTTCGAGATTCTTGACTCAGCGGGGAAGGGGGGCGGAACCCGGGGCACCCCGTTTGCCAAAATTATAAGCTTTCAGTTACTGAAATTTTATATTGTTAACTAGGTTTTATGGACGTTTTAATAATAAAAATGTTTTGGAGCCTGCAGGAATTTTTTGTTGAGCCAAAATTATTGCACTTTATTGCGTATAACACAAATATGCACTTTGCAATTAAAATGATTGCCCTAGTTTTATACTATTACTAAGTACTACAAAACACTTATGCTAAAGTGATTCGTATCATGCAAATTTTATTCCATCAGCCTCTTTGAAATGCCTCACGATCAAGCACACATAACACATAACTGCTGTGTGACAGTGTCTAATGACCTTTTCCAATTTATACGAAATGCAAAACACAAGTAAGAAAATAAAACAATAACAATTGAGAATCATGACACATAAAAAATGAAATTACTCATACTTGAATATACAGGGTGTCCGAGAATTATTGGACACAAAATGATGTACAGAAAAAACTATGAGCATTGTCTGTTTTTCTATGTCACGTATTTTAACACGGTTTCTATATTTTTGTTTTGCAGAATTGTTATTCCCAGAATCCGATCGATGGCGCTAGTCATGTCATCCGTACAGCAGAAGAAATGCGCAATCAGTAGTCATGTCATCCGTACAGCAGAAGGCGATGTGTGTGTTATGGCTTGCGGAATTAAAGTCTGTCATTAAAGTTAAAAGACGGTACCGTTTAGAGTATGGTTGTAATCCTCCGTCAACGAATTTAATTAAGAGGTGGATGAAACAGTTTAAAGAAACTGGCAATGTGAACATCGTGGAGGAGCCGGTAGGCCTAGCGTTAGCGGTGACCAAGTTAATGAAAGTTTCCGACGAAGCCCTAGGAAATCCGTTCGTAAAGCAAGCAGAGAACTGTGCATTCCGAAATCGACAGTTCACGATATCTTGCACAAGAAATTAAAGCTTCGTGCTTATAAAATTATGAGCATTTCCCCAACAGATGGATTGGGCGTGGTGGTCCCATTCCGTGGCCTGCTCGCTCTCCGGATCTAACCCCATTGGATTATTTCATGTGAGGTTATGTGAAGGATCGTATCTGTCAGACGCCTTGTACTGATTTGCAGGAACTGAAACAGCGTATCACAGCTGCTATTAATTCCATAACTCCTCAGATGCTTGCCAATACATGGCATGAAATCGAGTATAACTTGGACGTACTACGAGCAACCAAGGGATCTCACGTCGAAATTTAATAACTTGTGTAGTTACATTGTAAGTTGGTACAGTCAGTTTCTTTCTATCTGTTTAATGTTGTGTTTTATATAGTTCTGTAATGCGTCCAATAATTCTTGGACACCCTGTATAGTATAAATTATTCATACTTGAATATATAGTATAAAAAACACACTTAACATAATGCCACAATGTTTCGCACATCGTAAAAAAAAATCTTTATTCTGTTGTACAAAAGTGACACGGGGCTCTGTTCTTTCGTCTCCGTGAAGAACACCTTTTAGTTCATTACATTCTGAAGAATCCGTAATTATGTGCAAATAACTGTATTGCATAACACTTTGTCCCCAATGGCAAAAAATTTCGTTCATTGAACTGATATTTCTTTCACATTCTGTTGTAAATATACACTATATTGACAAAAGTCACCGGACACCTAAAAGAGAAACACAACATAGCATTTATTGACACATTAGTACGGTGTGGGTCCACCTTTGACCTTAATGCATGCACTGACCCTTCGAGACATGCTTTCGACAAGGTTTTGGAACACAGCGATAGGTATGCGCTTCCATTCAGTACATAATGCTGCCGCTAACTATTGCTTAGTACTGCAGTAGGCCATGGTTCCAAACTTTGTATGCGGCTCTCTAATTCACCCCATAGGTGCTCTATGAGATTAAGATCAGGGCTCTGTGCTGGCCAGTCCACACACGATACGGAACTATCGTCAAACTACGCCGTAACAGTCCTTGCTTTATGGCTCAGTGCATTATCATTTTGGTACCAACAAGGCTCGGTTCCATAGTATTGCCACAGAGTTTGTAGGGCATAATTGTCCAGAACATCGAGGTAGACGTGCTGGTTAACAGGTTTGTCCACGATAACCAATGGGCTGGGGCCATACCACTAAAAACACCCCCAACGAGTACACTGCCAGCTCCAAACTTGACCGTAGGAACTGTACACTGTGGTAAATAGCATTACCCCAGCTGTCGTCATACCCACACACGGCCATCAGATTAATGGATCGTGTATCTGGACTCATCAGTCCATAGGATCCGGCTCCATTGATCTACCGTCTATACGATAAATGTTCTTTACACCGTACTAAACGACGAGTAGCATTCCGAGTGGAGATGAAAGGCTTACGAGCAGCTGTACGACCACGGTAACTCATGGAATGAAGTTCTCTGTGAATGATACGTGTACATGCCGAGATTCCAGCATTTTTACTCACCTGTACACTGAGGTCTTGTGCAGTACTCCGTCGATTTGCTGTAATGACTCTCCTAAGGCTTTGACGTCCTCTATCACTGATTTTCTTTGGTCTGCCGGTACGTTTTGCCGCCTCAGGCACGCCACTTATTCAGTACATCCAAAACAGTTGACTTGGGTATGTTTAAACGCCTCTCGGTTTCTCTTATGGACAACCCACTTATACAGCACTCAACAATATTTCCTTTCTCAAAGTCAATTCTCTCCCGCCATTACATTTTCACTCAACCTCACAGTGCGATATGATCGCGGTCAGCTGCAGGCTTGTTTTTATATCGTTTGCAGCAGCACCGCGCATCTTAACAACGCAGCGGATCCGTTCATTTGCTTTTGGAGGGGTGTCCGTTGTCTTTTGTCAATATAGTGTACATGCATAGGGGCTATGGCTGCGAAAAGGGGCCTCAAGTCGTGTGGAATAGCGGCATTCCTATCAAATAGTTTTTGGAAACTAAAACTGCGGAAGTGATTTCCAAACATTTTACTTATTTATTGAAAACAATACAAAAAATTGCTTTTCTTTCTAATACTTCATTCAAAGCTGCCGTAAGGACTTCCCGGATATTTCTTTAACCAGATTCACATGACGTTTTATCAAGAAATTGGTAAAATCATTTTATGAGGTTAGAGGATCTCTTAGCCGTGAGTCCCGGCTAAGAGGAGCTCACGGGTAAGAGGGCCTCTTACTGTTAGCCTCTGCAACTTCCAATGCAGGAGTCGCAGAGGCTATCAGTACGCCCCTGGAAATGTAGGAAAACTATATTTTTTTGTGCAGAGCAATTTCATTCTCCTTATGAAACTGATTGTGACCCGTTGTCCATGTAGCGAATTGTCCGGTGGGCAGCTGTTACATGGTCCCTTGTCCGGTGGGCAGCTGTTACATGGTCCCTTGTCCGGTGGGCAGCTGTTACATGGTCCCTTGTCCGGTGGGCAGCTGTTACATGGTCCCTTGTCCGGTGGGCAGCTGTTACATGGTCCCTTGTCCGGTGGGCAGCTGTTACGTGGCTCCTTGTCCAGTGGCCATTTTTCCGAAGTCTTGATCGTATATAATTTTTTATCCTCTTGAGTCTTGGAAATTAGACATGCTTGATCGTATACAATTTTTTATCATCTTGAGTCTTGGAAATTATCTTTTTCCGCTTACACAGTGGAAACCGGCAATGATAATAAAATTCTTAGGAAAACTGTTATATTCAGAAATATAGACTAAATTATTTGCGTACATGTACTGTAAAACATCTAACGGATTTTCATTTTTGTCTGAATTAAGATGGACTTCTAGTGATTTTGCTTCCTATATTTCCTATGGGCAAACTTCTGTGCACATTTTTTTCACAATTGATGCGTTCCCAAGGATGAAAATTTGAACATCGGTTAAAATAACTTCATATTATAACTTGGAATACTTAATATTTTCGAAAATATAACCATAATTATATTAGAAAACAATCATTTTCCCTTTGATGGTGTTGAGACCAGAAAAAAGATGGCGCGACCTGTACATTGATGACGTCACTAGACAAACAAATGTTGGATTTTTTAATTATGGTTATGTTTTAGAAAATATTAAGTATTCCAAGTTATAATATGAAGTTATTTTTAATCGATGTTCAAATTTTCATCATTGGGAACGCATTAATTTTGAAGAAAATGTGTAATAATTTTAATTCTTTGAATAGTTCTTAAGAGAAAATGTTTTTTCGGCTCATCTATGAGAATTAATTCTAAATTTTTGGCGTTTCATCAAGCATCGTCTTCCATAGACTTCACTTTATTGAAATTTGAAAGAAAACGGAAGTAGTCGTTATGGTTTATAAAAAGATTATATCTTTCTTCTAAAAAAGTAATTGCTGGGACTGCAAAATAATTGACTTTAAAAGCATTTTGCTGACTAAGTTTATACCAGACAAAACTTTGAATCATAAACTAATCTCGCAATTGTTAGCAGTATTTCTTTCATGAGTTTTTGGCCGGGGGATGGGGGGCAAATTGAACCTCAGAGGGAGCATGTTTTCCATTCCAAGTGCTATATATTTACATATATAGAAGTAATTAATATACATACAGTAATTTCTTCAAACATTTCAAGAACAAACTTTCTCAAGCTACGAGAGGGTGGGGATTTCAAAATATTGCAAATTGGACTACAGTCACGAAATTTCATTCTGAAAACAATCAGTCGCGAATAAAAAATATGTAATGATCTTAATGCTGCCACATAAGTGGAAACTAGGGTAAAATGTGAAATTTTCTATAGAATTATTTTGTTTTCACTTTTCACCAACAGAACTTTCAGAATAGAACAGCACTGTAAAATACAGTTTATTTCCATATGATTTAATAATTACAATTAAAATGCACATGTGAAATTAAAACTGTTGAGTAGTTTATAAATAGTTTAGCACTTAAATAAAAAAAAATACAGCATAACAAATAATCCATGAAATTCATAACGCACAGTTCACTTAATCACTTTCATTCAGTTACACTGTTGTTTTTTCGTTTTGTTTTTTCACAACCGTTTCACTGAATAGCTTTATATTCTTATCTATTAAAATGCATTCAACACACTCCTAACCCTAAATCACGATTCCCTGACTATGAGGTAGGACTAGCAGTGGCGGCTCGTGAGTACATCTACAGGGGGTTCACAATTAATAATTGCAGTTTTTGAGATACACTGTATCACACACTTGTGTGTTACTTACAATATTCATATAATTTAGGCGCTGCTATACCTTGATGTAATGTATTAATTTTGAAACGAAATGTTATTATAGATATTACTGTACTTTAACTGTTTCACAACTTAATAATAAAGGATTACTTCATTGATCATACTTGTTATAATATGCTAATTGTTCTTTTTTACTGAAACAATTATTTTCATTTAATTTTAAAGTAGTAAAATAAATGCAAAACAGAAAGCTTGTTTTAAGTGTTAAATATTTAGATAGTTAGTCATAAGGCCTCATGCTCTCAATTATTAGATTAGATTATTAAACACACAGAAAAAGGAAAATAATCAAAGCTGCTGCATATGATGGTAAGGTCTAGTATTTACTTACACAAATTTACTTGGTTGGTAGCTTACACAAATATTTTCTTTAAGTACAGTTTTTGTAAACAAAGTCCATCCTTCTATCTTTTCTTGACACAAAAACATCAATAACTCTTTCATTGAAATTATGGATGTTAGAAATCATTTCCTTCTCAATTGCAAGCATGGCTAAAGCTGTAAGCCTCTCTTGACACATCGTAGACCGCAAAAATGTCTTTATCCGTTTTAGGGTTGAAAAACACCTTTCAGCTTCAGTAGTCGTCATTGGTATTGTTGCAATAATTAATGACAGTTTATAACTTTCAGAAAATGATGACAATAAGTTGTTTTCAATAAAAAACTGTAAAAGACTAACAGCACCACGCATGTTTCTGAAATCAGTTCTTTTGTAAATGATTTCAAGCTCTGTCTTGAGGCAATTTTTTTCAAGAAATGAATACACATTAACTGTATCTTCAAGCAATTTCTCGGGGAATTTCTGTTCAAACTCTTCAAACTTTTGTGATTCAAAAAGAGATACAGCTGAGCAAGATGTTGTGAATGAAAATCTTGTTTTTAGTTTTTATTTGCGTTGTAATAATGTCACAGGTTTCTTTGGCAGCCACTGTTCTACTTAAGTAAAAATCTTCTTCACGCCTCGATCGTTTAGGTGCATTTTCTGGGTACTGATTAACCAGCTCTGTCACTTTGTCCATGTTACCTCTTTCCTTATCAATGGCTTTGACGAAGTGGTCAACATTGGCTTTAGTTCTCACAGCATCAGTGTAAGTTAGCTATAATTGGTTGTACAAAATATCCACATGTGGCATCAATTTGTGAAAAACAGAAAGCCAAAATATGAACTTATTATCTCTAAGGAGACGAGCTAGAGCACCAGCTTTAATTATGGTGGTTGGTTGTTAGAGGTTGATTGGATTTCCTCCATACATTCAATTAATTTCTCTCTGTACTCAAAAACAGTATTAACAGTTCTGCTCTTAAAATTCCACCTTGTAGCTGACGCCCGAGGTATTCGTTTGCCTACTATCTTGTCCAAAACAGACACTCTCTGAGGGGAATTTGAAAAAAAAATTGTTATATCACTTAAGTCCGAAAAAAAATTCTGACATCTTGGTTTTGGCTTGTTGCTTGAGCTACAATCAAGTTCAACTGATGAGCGTAACAGTGAACGAAAAAAGCGTGTTTATAGGTTTGTTGCACTATGGTCTGCACGCCAGCATGGTGCCCACTCATTACATTCGCACCGTCATAGCTTTGAGATACGAGTTTTTCTGGATTTTGCACAACATAATCTAAACTGGTACAAATACATTTGGCTATAGATTCTGCGTCGTGTCCTTCAGGGTTATCAAATTTCCAAAATCTTTCAACTGGTTGGCTATTAGCTAAAACATAGCGGAAAACTATAACTAACTGAAATACAGACGAGACGTCTGATGTTTCGTCCGCAATCAAAGAAACATACTGTGCAGTTTTTATTTCTTCTATTATGTTTTCTTGACATACAAAAAGCATACAGTCTAACAATTCGTTTTGAATTTCTTTCGAGGTACCTTTAAAGACAGTAGCGGTACTCAAATGTTCTTTCAAAGATGAGTCAAGTTCTGCAGAAAAGTTTACAAGCCCTTTAAATATGCCAGGATTTAAGGAATCGTCATCCTCACGATGACCTCGAAGGGCCAACTCAAATGCACCGCAAAATTTAATACAGTCTATAAGCTTAGAAAGGAAATACCTATTTTTAGTCACTTGTTCATTGTGCTTTTTAATATTTTGTCGATAAGCACTGTCAAGCTGCTGACGAACGTCAACCTTTCCCAGCAAATTGAAATCCAATGTAGCACTTATGTGTCCATGAGAACTTGCGTGTTTTTTAATTTTTTGTGTCAAATGAGCTAAGTCACAAACGCCGTGTTTCACCCAAGTAGGATCGCCCTTTTCACGGGAAAATAACAAACAAGGAAAGCAAAATATTTTGTTTGTTTGTTCACAACCACAAAGCCAAGGAATTTTTTCGTATAGCTCTTCTTTAAATTCTCTTTTAAAAGTTCTAGATTTTGATGTCGATGTTTGACTTATATTAAGTCGGGGCGTTGGCCTGCCACTCTCTTTTATTGCTATTTTAACTTCTATGGGTAAATTACCAAACGTTACTTCCTTTAAATTACTAACTGAGTACTTACAGGTACTTTCCATTATTGTACAGTAAATAAAAACAACAGTTCACTAGCTACACTACAATAGATAAACTGTAATAAGTGTAATTTCAACTAAAACTTTTTCACCAAAAAAATAATCGAAACTGGAAACTCCAAAACACAAATGTAACACGCGCGCAAAGTTAGGAGCATCTGACGTCAACTACAGCCGTGCAACAACTGAGCTGAGCTGTGTCACAGGCAGCTCATCGGTATTCTCCGTTAAGCCGCTTGTAGACATGTTTCCCCTACCGCGAGCAATTGGACTCGCCCGTCTGTCGCATATCCCGTGTGTCCAGTATCGAGAGTGGCACATTCAGTCCGCTCCTAGCCACAGGCGCGTCATTACACTTAACCTCACTTTGCGCGTTCTACGCTGTTTTTCATTGTCCGCTCTTTTAAACTTACTGAAAATAAGCCATTTAGTACTGCGTCAATAAAGATGCATTATTTATATCGTATAATTATTTTTCTATTTTTTATAGGGGGTTCACGTGCTCTTGTGCTCTTATGGACGAGCCGCTACTGAGGACTAGTCGACTTATTATATTTTGAAGAACAGCATGCATTTTAATACACTTTTTAAGCAAAATAAACTATAATACTTGAACAAATATTGAAAAAAAATTTAATCGGAGAAATATTTGTAACATCAAAAGAAACGAAGCTTCCTTTTTCACTATAGCCTGAATTTATTAAAATTTGACTCGGTAATATAAAATGTATCCGGAGGGGGCGAATAGTCATTTCCGGGAGGGCTTCGCCCTTCCGGATGTATGCCTGAAAGAAACACTGGTTGTTAGATGAGCTCTGGAATTTATGAGGAATCCCCTTTATTTGTGCTCTAGTTCTTGAAAATATCACCCTCGCCCTGTATTTGTTTCTATGAGTGATAAGATATCTTGCATGATTTTCTGTCTTGTTTCATGTTTTTTTCTTTCACTCTTATGAAATGGCTGTCGTACTTAGAGCAACGGCGCAATCTAGCAAAGACAGCAAGAAAGAAGGTGAAATTATGAAAATTGTAATAACTTTTCCTGGGTGTCTGTTGTATGTATACATCAGAGATGAGACGGGTGGGCCCGAGACGGGCTCGGGTGGGCTACAAATAGCATCATCAGTTTCATCTCGTACTCGGGCGGGCTTGGACGAGCTATGAATAGCATAGTAGTTCCATATCGGGCTCGGACGAGCTGCGAATAGCATGTTAGTTCCATCTCGGGCTCGGACGAGCTACGAATAGCATGTTAGTTCCATTTCAGGCTCAGACGAGCTACGAATAGCATATTAGTTACATTTCTGGCGGGTTTCTTTTTTATGTTAAAATACTTAGTGTCTATCTTTTCCGTTCTTTTTTTTTTTTTTTTTTTTTCTGAATTTTAGGCAGAGGAATCAGATTTTTTTCTCTGCAGTGTACTCGTGAATCTTGATCGCATGGGAAGGGAATTGATGTGTCATTGTGTGACAGCATGATGTGCCATTGTGTGAAGTGCTTGATGTGTCATTATGGAAGTGAAACTGATGTGTCATTGTGTGAAATGCTTTTTAAGAGAGCAATTAGCCTAGGAAGGTAGGGGGTTGAGGCAGGGGAAACAGAGATTACTGAACTCCACCATCGCACTTCACAGACCAACTTGGTTCGTCAGCTTCAGGACCTCGGCAAGGTCTATAGGAGCTGCCACATTGTCCCTCACGAACTGACGCCAGCTGAAGCAAACCACCGAGTGGAAGTGTGCACGAAACTCCTAGAAAACCCGCACGATGTACGTTTCATCAAGAGAATTGTTACGTGCGATGAAAAGTGGGTCTATTTCCGTAATCCTATCACACAACGGCAGTGGTTGAGCCCGGACCAGTTTCCTGAACCTGTTGGTAAACGTGAGCGCTTCGAGCACAAGGTGATGCTCTGCGTCTGGTGGAATTTCGAGGGAATAATCCATTACGAATTTGTTCCAGACAGTCGGACCATCAACGTCATTTTCTGCTCTGAACAGCTGGAGCGGGTGTATGCCGTTTTGCTGGAGAAGTTCCCGGCACTGCTGAACAGAAAGGACGATTTTCTGAAGCAGGACAACGCTCGGCCTCAGATCGCGCGAACGACTCGGGCGAAACTCCAGGAACTTGAGGACATCGAACTGATGCCACATCCAGCATATAGTCCGGACATTGTCCCGTCGGATTATTTCTTGTTCCGGTCCATGTCCAACTTCCTTCGCGGGCGACACTTCAACAACCAGAAGGAGGTGACAGTTGGGGTGAAGGAGTTCTTCGCCTCGAAAGACTAGAACTGGTACCGGCGCGAAATCGAAGAACTGTCAGACAGATGGCTAAAGACTGCGCAACACGACGACCTTTTTAAGTTTAGAATCGCCGCCTCCAAGGATAAAATTTAACCAGCACTTTACAGGAAACGAACCAGGCCCCAACTCAGACAATAGCCAGATGCCAGGGGATACTCTTTTTAGTCTTAGATACTCGAGAAGTTATTAAGCCGAAAAATAAGTAAACAATATACAGTAAAACCTCCGAATAACGGTAGCTGCTCGGACCAGGAAGCATTTAAGCAAACCTTACATTGATACGAGACTGGGGAAATCTCGGCCAATCAGAGGGCGGTTTTCAGCTTCAGTGACGACACATATGGGTGGGGCTTATCTTCGTGTGCCACGTGGGTATTACTTCTGAGATACGATCTGAGCAAGGAGGTTAGAATAAGATATCTGGAGATGTCCTTGTTAATGGAGCAATAACACTTTGCCTGAAGCCTGTAACCGCGAGCGACAGCAGTCCAAGTGTGGGAAAGCTGATGATTTCCAATGCTAATTGCAATGCATTGTGTGTTGGCTGAATCACCTTCTTTCGTCGCAAATGTTTCGAATTTTGCATCATAACTTGCTTCCGATGTGTGAGAAAATGCTAAATTTATAAAATTCTTAATTATTTTGAAGCCTCTTCCCATTTTTATTTTAAATTGAAATACACGAACATTAGTGCGAATTCAAAACACAATATAACGTTAAAGTTGAAAACTTTACTCGTTATAGACGAGTAAAGTTTTCAACTTTAAGCATAATTCATTCTGGTTTGATATTAACACGATTTCTGCAACCATAAGGCACGCAATTCCAAAATACACACGTTAAAATTACATGGGTATCATGTAAACAACGTCAAATTCCCACACCTGACGGCTTCACGGTTAAGAGACTCAGGGCACCTTCAGAAGTATTATTCTAACCTCCTTGGATCTGAGCGGCTTTAGTTAATGTGATTTCATGTCATTTTCACGTTCGTAGTTTGTTGCCTTTCGGATTAAAAAATAAAAGAAATTTGCATACACAAACAAACAAATAAATAAATATATAAATACAAAAATATAAAGGGAAGTGGAAAGTAAGCTTTTTTTTTTAATTCTGCAACGGTTATTTCATATCTTAGGTAACGATGTGAAATGTAGAATGATCCAATAGTCTTTAGTTATTGTGGAATATCAGGTAGTGTTTTTGGTAAATGTGTAGATCAGCGTCCTAAACTATGTAGCCAGAAAAATTTTAGCACCTGGAAAAAGTGCGACGTACAGATTTTAGAGTATGGAAATGAATGGTAAATGGTGCAGAAATTTAATGTTTTAAATATCTTTTAAAGATTTTTATCGTAATATTTGCCTGTAAGTGCGATGTTGTGAAGAGACGCTGCGGTAGGCTTAACGCATCGCTACCGCGACGATGTCAAGCTTTGCTTCGTTGAAAGGAAGGTTCGTTGTTGTACTGAAAAGACTGGCGGAAGAGTACAAGAGAAAGCGGTTACGTTGTTGACAAGAGAGCGATAAATCTTGTAGTGATACGCTACAGAAAATAGGTCCAGAATATCTACCCTTCATTTTGTTATATCCTGTACGTTGTTGGCAGTAAAAACCGGAAAATACCTCTTAGATTTGCAAAAGATACGTATCAGTGAAAAAGAAACTGACCTGCGAAAAAATATTAACAGGAGAAGCAAAAGTACAGTACCAAGCAAATCAGCTACGAATGGAAGCCGTTCAAAGCAGAACAGAAAGTTATACTTCCCTAATTTTCTGTACAACATAGAAAGAATATTCGTACTTTCTTTTTGGAATCAGGAAATCGTGTGCGAAAGAACGAAACATTTTTCAACATCTACTTTAAAAACAATGACAAAACATGAGTGAACTATATTCTGTAGCATATGAGTACATGCTTCGCTGTACTGGCAAGAACGTACGCGGCTGCATTTGTAGTCATCCGCGCGTGAATGACAGCGCTGCGTTGCATCTTCCTTTCAACGGAGGGCGTTCGTAACTGCCATGGAGATAACCTCAGGTTCGATCCTGGGCAGGTACGAACGCTCGAACCACTAAATACCCGCCGTGCGTCGGGTGGGCACGTTAAACCGTCGGATCCCGTGTACTGGCCCCCGGTAATAATTAAGGGCGTCTTCCTCCCCCTTTCTACATCACTTCCGTGTGACTTTCCTATCGGGCACTCTAGCCCAAATCTCCTAGCTTACGATTTCTAAGGGTTGTTTAAGACCTAGGGCCAGACACTCCCTTCCTAAAATCCTCTACATATGATCATGATCATGATCCTTTCAACGGAGCTAAGCTTTGCATTGTCGCCGTACAGATGCGTTAGGCCTACCGCAGCGTCTCTTCAAAGCATCATACTTACAGGTAAATATTACGATAAAAATCTTTAAATGACATTTAAAATATGAAATTTCTGCACCACTTGCCCTTAATTATCATACTCTAAAATTTGTACGTCGCACTTTTTCCAGGTACTAACATTTTTCCGACGAAATAATTTAAGACGCTAATCTACACATTTAAATTTACTCACAGATAAACTAACATAATTTACCTCAATATTAGAAGAGACTGTTGGAGCATTCATGTTAGGAAAACTATCAAATTAGCTATCAAATTTTTCATGTGAACATACTGGTACACTCTTCCAGTGGTTATCTTAGGGTTTCAAAGATTTTACTCAGAGAAACTAACATTCTGTATTTTTATTGCTATAATTGGGAATTTTTTATTACTATAATTGGGTTCATCTCTCTTTCCTCAAAGAGCTCTCTATCTTGTTACAGACAAAAACCATTAAAATTATGTGTTTGGAAGACTTTGACAGAGAATTTATTCTTTCCCCAAAAGAGCTTTCACTGTCTTGTTACAGACATGCCGGGGAAATCATCCCACGTATACTAAAACAATTCCTAGAGCATTACGAGTCAATTATAAAGAGAAGAAACATACAGCACATCTCAGTGAAAAACACTACCTGATATTCCTCAATAACTAAAGACTATTGGATCATTTTACATTTCACATCGTTACCTAAGATATGAGATAACCGTTACAGAATTTAAAAAAAAATTACTTTCCACTTCCCTTTATATGTTTTTGTATTTGTATATTTATTTATTTATTTGTTTGTGTACGTAAATTTATTTTATTTTTTAATCCGAAAGGCAGTGAACGACGAACCTGAAAATGACATGAAATCACATAAACTAAAGCCGCTCAGATCGTATCCAGAAGTAATCCCCACGTGACAAATGAAGATAAGCCCCACCCATATGTGTCGTCACTGAAGCTGAAATCCGCCCTTTGATTGGACGATATTTTTTTTTTTGATTGGAGGTTTAACGACCACCGTGAGCAACACAATGGGCTATAAGCAGTCGCCCGTCCCTAATTTAGGGTCACTGGTTCCAGGAAAGGGAGAGAGCCAGTGCCGTAAGACAAACACAACATCCATGCCTCACCGGGATTCGAACCCGGACCCCGTTCGGACGAATGATCAGAGGCCATCGCTTAGACCACTGCGCCACCGCGGCTGGCCGATATTTCCCCAGTCCCGTATCAATGTAAGGCTGAAGTAAGGTTTACTTAAATGCTACCGGGAAAAAATGACCTTTACAAATTTTGAAGATGACAATCCGATTGTTGGCGTAAATGTGACAAGGATGGTAAGTCAGATAATATCCGAAAACTTGAAAATTTTCATCGTCCTGGAGCGAGACTCGAACCCGAGTCTCCCAGAAAACGCCCGGGTATGCTAACCACTACACCACCCAGAAGCTTTGTACAATTTAGCATACCCGGGCGTTTTCTGGGAGATGCGGGTTCGAGTCTCGCTCCAGGACGATGAAAATTTTCAAGTTTTCGGATATTATCTGACTTACCATCCTTGTCACATTTACGCCAACAATCGGATTGTCATCTTCAAAATTTGTGTTACATGGCGTAATCCCGTATTTCTTTCAAAAGTGACCTTTGTTCGGAAGTTAAGCCTAGGATAACATTTTTTTGCAGTTTGAAAACAGTTTGCTATCTACCTTCCTTGAAAAAGCCATCTGGTTCATAAGCGACAGCTTGGAAACTTTGATGTCTATTCTACGCCAAGAAATTCGGATCACTTGTATAGTTATACTATTTAAGTATAGTTGGTGTACTGTTCCTTGTTATTTAACTAGGATAGCATTACTATACCGTTGCTTTAGTACAAAAGGAGAGTAATTGTACAAAGCTTACGCACAAAGAAAACGGTTTCAGAGCTTTCTCCAAAGGTGGAATGTTGAATGGAACTCAATATAACAATTTAAAATAAAATAATGGTGTAGAGGAGTTTAGGAAAGTGATGTCTAACCCGTTGTCTCAAACTTTCGTGCAGAAATATCTAGTGCTCGAAATGGAAATAAAATGGGGCTACAAATTCTCCGGAAAAAATACCTTCGCCAGAAAATGTCCGAAACTGAAAAAGTTAAAAAATAAAATATCCGGAATAAAATCTTTGTTTGAAAAGTTATTGACGATTGCGTGAAATACTATTGCACTGTAATTCAAAAACGATGGCGGTCGATTAGAGTTAGATGGTTTGTGGACCTCATCGAGCACTGCTTATGCTACACCGAAGACTGGGGTTAGATTTGTTCATAATGAGGAATCGCTACCCTGAGACCAACGGATTAACGAGGCTTCCGAACCTCGGCTAAACATTAGTGATTCAGCTAGACTTGAACCCAGAACTTTAAGGTCCCGAGTAGAGAAAGCAGCCCCCTTCCAATAGGGATCTTCTGAAGTAATAGAAAGTCTGGCAATTACAACCTTTGCAATCAGAATGAATATTCAGTCTTTTGATTGATCGGAGGTTTAACGACTACCGTGAGCAACTCAATGGGCCGTAAGCGGTCGCCCGTCCCTAATTTAGGGCCAGTAGTTCCAGGAAAGGGAGAGAGCCAGTGCCGTAAGACAAACACAGCATCCATGCCTCACGGGATTTGAACCCGGACCCATCACGGATGAATGATTAGAAGCCATCGCTTAGACCACTGCGCCCCCAGTGCGGCGGTTTCAGTCTTGAACCGCCCTCCAAATGCCTACACACTCTCCTAACCTTTAAGATTCCCATACAGCTATTTCTCAAGGGCACGAGGCACATATGATTTCTATGTTTAAGAATGCGCGCTCATAAGTCAGGGACAAAAAAAAATAAAAAAAATAAATAAAAAAAATAATTTCTGCAGTACCCACTACAAAAATTAGTGCTGGTATGCAAATTCCCAGTTAAAAAAGTGCCGGTATAAAACACTAAGAAAAAAGAAGTGCCGGTATGCTATACCGGCCCATTCCGAGCACTGGAAATATCAGGCTCGGAAATTAAGTTTAGAGTCCTCTAAGGGAAAGAAAAAAAAAAGAAGCTAACAAAGAAGTGGGGAGGGAACTGCACAGTTAGCTACCGACGCGCCGGAAAACAGGAACAGAATCCACGGGGACCAATTAAAAATACAGGTATATCATCGCCAACAGAAAACATTTGACGCACCCCCCCCGGTTGCAACTCTAACATACAAAGGAGCTGCAGTTCACCTCACGACGCCACGGTGGTCTAAGCGATGGCCTCTGATTATTCGTCCGAAAGGGGTCCGGGTTCGAATCCCGGTGAGGCATGGATGTTGTGTTTGTCTTACGGCACTGGCTCTCTCCCTTCCCTGGAACCAGTGACCCTAAATTAGGGACGGGCGACTGCTTATAGCCCATTGAGTTGCTCACGGTGGTCGTTAAACCTTCAATCAAAAAAAAAAAAAGATTATTCGTCCAAAAGGGGTCCGGGTTTGAATCCCGGTGAGACAGAAATGTTGTGTTTGCCTTGCGGCACTGACTCTTTCCCTTTCTCTGGAACTAGTGACTCTAAATTAGGGACAGGAGACTGCTTATAGCCCATTGAGTTGTTCACGGTGGTCGTTAAACCTCAAATCATCCAATCAAAAAAAAAAAAGTTCACCTCATTCTCCTGGTAGCACAACCACGTAGAATTTACATTAAAGTTACATTCCACATAAGGTTAAATTCACGGCGAAAAGTGTGGTAAAACTTACGTTAAAAATGTCCAAACCATCCACGCAAATTGAATCCTATGGGCCGCCCCCGCAGTGGTCTAAGCGATGACCTCTGATCATTCGTCAGAACGGGGTCCGGGTTCGAATCCCGGTGAGGCATGGATGTTGTGTTTGTCTTACGGCACTGGCTCTCTCCCTTCCCTGGAACCAGTGACTCTAAATTAGGGACGGGCGACTGCTTATAGCCCATTGAGTTGCTCACGGTGGTCGTTAAACCTCCAATCAAAAAAAAAAAAGGAACCCTATGGTTTCAACTGCATTTTCACCTGATTTCAACTAACAAATCTCAACCACTATTCTGCCATATTTCGATTATGCACTAAGGCGTGGATGTATTATATAATATGCTACACAATTTAATTGTAATTTTCTCCTTATAGTTCGCTTTAGTATATGAGAAATATAGCTGTAGGGCCAAACATGTTATCAGTTCTTAAATCTTTGATTATATTTTAGATAATACCTTGGATTTATACCTTTTGATTCCCGCCATATAGCCAGCTACCGCCTCGCCTTTACTATGAGATCTGGCTATCGAAGCGCCTGAAGGCGTCCTTGCTTAGAAGAATTATTACACCGACCAAACTAAGTCCAGTACACGGAAATAAAAATTAAAACTGCAAAACTTTATTATTCCAGTAACCATTTGCTTTGCGTATTTCCGATAGCCTCGCGTTCAGGATCCTCCTGCTGACCACGTGCTGCCTTTCCACAATGCTTTCCGTGAGACCCAGTGGACAAAGGAATCTTCCTTCCCGTTCACCACGTTGTACTTCTGCGATACCCGCAGCCTTTACGTCGAACCGGTGTCCGAACTTGGACCTTCTCTCCTTGACGACAGAAGCTCCGACTGTTCTCCGCTATACTGACTTGGCCCTTCCGGTACACTTCTACGCATGCCGTCAAAAAAAACTAAGTTACCCCTGCAAGCATGTAAAATACCTGAGCTGAGCCGCGGTAAGACAAGTTCTGTAACAGAAAAATTCGAGCAGCTGACTCTTCAAGGTCAGGTGCCCTAGGTGTTCATGCACCACTGATATCGGCGTCGTGCAGTTTGCAGTGCGATCAACGATGGTTGAAATTGGAACGCAAATTCGATGTGGATTCAGTGCTTCCCAATACGCACACGTTTAGTTGAAATTTTGAAGAATAAAATCTACATTAAATATACGTATTAATTCTCAGCGTTAAGCCACTTTTTCTGCCCATGTAAATTCTATGTTGAATTTGCATGCAAAATTTCAACGTTTTCTCGTTTCAACCTTTTTACCCAATTTCAACATTGAATTTACGTAGCCGTGCTACCAGGGTCCTTTCTTTTTACTTAAGCACGCCATTGTATTCACCGTAATACAACCCATCGAGCTCGAGGCCAGAAACATTTTAAAATCTTAGCAGCATTTTTTATTCCTATCTTATCCCTTTTGCCGAAGTACCGGAGGAAGTAGTTAAAATCCTGAAGGACAAGATGTCCGTTAGATCCAAAAACCTTTAAGATCTGGGGTGTCCGTTGGCCGCTGTTAAGAGGTTTTGCTGTTTGGAGGTTATCGTTAATGTTAATCCTGCCGCCCCGGAGGTACAGTGGTCTAAGCTCTGGTTTATTACCATTCGTCCGCGAAGGGTCCGGGTTCGAATACTGGTGAGGCATGGATGTTGTGTTTGTCTTACGGCACTGGCTTTCTCCCTTCCCTGGAATCAGTGACCCTAAATTAGGGACGGACGACTGCTTATAGCCCATTGAGTTGTTCACGGTGGTCGTTAAACCTTCAATCAATTTTTTTTTTTTAATCTTACGGCAGTTGTTCTGCACCAATCAAAACTTTCGGTTGCTCGGAGGTTACCGTTGTTCAGAGGTGTCTGCGAATGAAGGTTGC
Source organism: Macrothele yani (assembly GCA_039090855.1). NCBI lineage: Eukaryota > Metazoa > Arthropoda > Arachnida > Araneae > Macrothelidae > Macrothele > Macrothele yani. Next base: position 128,537,557 of record CM076996.1, read on the forward strand.
ACTGTATTAAGCAAAATAGGAATTATTCTGGCACAAAGTTCAAAGCAATTTAAACAGGAAGAAGTGTATAAAAGGATTTAAAGTTCTTCTTGCTAGCAATTTTTGAACATGAACGAATTGTTACACTGAAAACACAACCGCCGCCCCGGTGGCGCAGTGGTCTAAGGCGTTGGCCTCTGATCATTCGTCCAAGGGGTCCGGGTTCGAATCCCGGTCAGGCATGGATGTTGTGTTTGTCTTACGGCACTGGCTCTCTCCCTTCCCTGGAACCAGTGACCCTAAATTAGGGACGGGAGACTGCTTATAGCCCATTGAGTTGCTCACGGTGGTCGTTAAACCTAAAAAAAAAAAAAAAAACACACAACCGCGGGGTAGCCGCCCCGGTGGCGCAGTGGTCTAAGCGATGGCCTCTGATCATTCGTCTGTAAGTCGTCCTGGTTCGAATCCCGTGAGGCATGGATGTTGTGTTTGTCTTACGGCAGTGGCTCTCTTCCTTCCCCGGAACCAGTGACCCTAAATTAGGGACGGGCGACTGCTTATAGCCCATTGAGTTGCTCACGGTGGTCGTTAAACCTCCAATAAAAAAACCAACCCCAGGGTGTTTTGTGTGTGTGTGTGTGTGTGTGCTAACCTCGTGTTATTTTTCTTAGATTTTTTTTTTTTTTTTTGGTTGGAGGTTTAACGACCACCGTAAACAATTCAATGGGCTACAAGCAGTCGCTTGTCCCTAATTTAGGGCCAATGGTCCAGGGAAGGAAGAGAGCCAGTGCCGTAAGACAAACACAACATCCATGACTCACGGGATTCAAGCCCGGACCCCTTTCGGACAAATGATCAGAAGCCGTTGCTTAGACAATATAAATATTTGCTCGAGGCTTCATACAAGATATATTCACAAATCCCACATCCCAGTTTTCAGATGTAACACTATGATTGGCTGATGGTCGGTTGATGCTATTTGGTTCTGTGTTGTAAACTCATCTTTCAATTCACGTTTATGTTACAATTGTAAAAAAGAAAAGAAACCACATTTGTGCCGTGTTGGTAATAGAACTATTTAATTCAGGATAAGCTTAACTTGCATCAAATCTAATGTAAAGGTTTGTAGTTACGTCTTGTATAATTTCTTCCTTTCTGTTTTAATTTATAGAGTTTGTATTTTATGTGGATTCTCTGTTTTCGTAAAGTAGTTCGTTACGGTCACATTTGTAATTGGAGCGATGATAATTGTTAATAGGTATCGTATTGCTAATGTGTACGCGGTTACTCTTTTAGTGTCAGTAATGAAACTGTTTTATCAGATTGAAAGCTATAAAATGCTGCGTCACTAAAATGTTATAAAATAGAAAAGCGCTGTGGGAGCAAGTTTGGGGAAGAGGTATGGAACGTTAAAAAGGTGAATTATTATGCATGCAGTAACTATTTACACTTTCCTTTGAGGTTTTCCGTAATCAATATTTGTACCTGGAGTTGTCAGCATATAGTGGGTTTTGTTTTTTTACTTTAGGAGATAATTTTCCTTTAATAGTTTTTTTTTTTTTTAGGAGATAATTTTCCTTTGAAAGTTTGATCGTTTTTGCGAATCATCTGGGAATCTCAAGAGTGTCCGTAAAGAGGTGTGAAAAAGTTGTCGTCAGTGAGAAAATTTGCAAGCCTTTACTTTGTAGGTAATGTCAGCGGGGACTTAATAGAGGGAATGTGTATGTAAATTAGTTGGAACTACATTCAGGGCTGTTTTCTTTTGTATCTGGAACATTAACAAACTGCCATACCACTCACAGAAATTATTGACAGAACATAAGCTATGTTTTTCATCTGGTGGCTGATTAATTAAACTGCTGACATTAGTGTTCGGAGGCCTGATTTGTGTGTTGGATTTCATGCAGATTGTTTTATAAGTGAACATTTTCATCAGTTCACGGTGGTGGACTGGTGAAAATGGGCCCAGCTACCAATTTACAGGCCCCAGTACAAGGACGTCGCTAGACTTTAAAATTTGAGTGTGCTACAGGTGGGCGAATATTACTTTTGCTGGGGCAGGTTTATAGCAACTTAATATACGAAACACTGAAAGGAAGAATTTTTAATGATTTTTTAACTTTTGGCTACAAAGTGATTTAGCGCTCACCCTCCCTCCACACACACACACACACCTGGATCTCACAAGTTATGCCACTGGTGATAAACCAACAAGATAACATGCAACTCAATGGGCTATAAGCAGTCGCCCGGCCATCATTTTGGGCCAGTGGCTCCAGGAAGGGAGAGAACCAGTGCCGAAAGACAAGCACAACATCCATGCCTCACCGGGATTTGAACCCGGACCCTTTTCGGACGAATGATCAGAAGCCATCGCTTAGACCACTGCACCACCGGGGCGGCAAGATAACATGACAGTGACTAGTGGGTTAGTAGTGTAACATATAAGAGTTGGTAAAATGTTACCTTCAACTTTTTTTTTTTTTGCCGTGAATGCATTGTCTTAATTGCTCAAATTCAAAATTTTGCCTTTTTTCTTATGAAAATAGAACATGTTTTAAAGAAAAATGTTCTACTTATTTATCTAAATAAAATTTGAACATCATGACACGCAGGCACATTTCTCACCTCCTTAACTCCCTCCCTTCAAGTTGGTGATCTTGCTTTGCTCTCCTCACCTCCAAAGCGGTTGTCAGCCACATCACACTCCCTCACTGCTCCAGTGCATTAGTGTAGTAGCTTTAACCCCACTTTCTGTATTGAAATCCTCTACGCCGCCCCGGTGGCGCAGTGGTCTAAGCGATGGCCTCTGATCATTCGTCCAAACGGGGTCCGGGTTCGAATCCCGGTGAGGCATGGATGTTGTGTTTGTCTTACGGCACTGGCTCTCTCCCTTTCCTGGAACCAGTGACCCTAAATTAGGGACGGGCGACTGCTTATAGCCCAATGAGTTTCTCACGGTGGTCGTTAAACCTCCAATCAAAAAAAAAAAAAAAGAAATCCCCTACTTAGGTAAAACAAACAGCAGAGCAATTAGTAATAACCCCTCTCAGTGAATTCGTATTCACCCTCCTTATTTGCCCCCTGACCATACTAACATGAAAAAAGGAAAATACAGGTAGGCTCAGTTCTGATTGAGCCTTCAGTTTGAAACATAGGACTACGACTTGCAGATTGGAGAGTTGAAATGAGCTAGTAGAGTATGGTTTCAAAGTGTCTATTTATTTTGTTATAGCCAACACAGGTCTATGATATGAAAAGTAGCTTACATAATTTTTACAAATAATGCTGATGCATTGCGAACACAAAGCAGCGTTCAAGATGGTACAGGTTCAATCAGTGTGTTGGATTTTTGTTTAGCGGCAGCTGCTTTCAGACTTTCTCGATACTCTAGTTCGTTGGGCTGCAGTCTTCTTGGGCTTCTTACATTCCTCATAACTTGCTCTTGCCTCTCATTTTGATTTTTTTTCACTTTTGTTTGTGTTCATTCTGCGCCATTGTTGAAAATGTTTACCCGTTCACACGAAAACAATTTTTTTTAATTTTAGTTTAAACCACCGCAATATGTTTTTTTATACATCTGAATAGATCTCGCCGAGAGCTTTAAAAAGATATCTCACACAGTCGTGTTGCACTCACAGTTTCCAAGATAGACTACAAGTTAAACGCGGTAGCACACCCAGGAATATTGCATCATCTCCCCCTGCGCACGGGGAGTGAGGGGAGCGTCATGCGCACAATGTACTGTGCAGTACGCAAATTGGACTCCATGCTGTGTATGAATATGCTAACATGATTAGTGTGCGGCATGTATTTTTAACGCTATAATGATCTCAATTGGGAACTGTTTTTGTCGCAGTCGGTCGGCCGTAAATTGCCCCATACTATCCATGAAGTTTGACAGTCTTACGTCCAAAAAAAAAAAAAAAAGTTAAGTAGTAAGGATTTTGGAGAGTGAAGAACAGTTATATTTTTCCTGGCCCTGCTGATGCTATTTTCATAACTTTCTGCAGAGAAGTAAACAGCACACTTCCTAGGAGGAAATACCCAACCAAAAGATACGAGGCTCATTATTACTTGGCAGAGTCTGGGTTAAATTTTAAAGTTAAGAAAATTAAAAAATGGCACATCGTGAACTGAGTGGGCAGTAGGGCTTGCATCCCCTTGGTGACGTTCCTGCCCGAGTATCAACACATGGGCTCACTCCTCTGTCTCGAAATGTCAGTAACCCCCTACAAGAGGCATAACTAGAGCAAAGTGGCTGCCGTGGGTGCAGCTCGAGAGAGGGCGCAAAAAATCACGATTCAAATTGGAATTGAAACTTTTGCACCAGAGTCTACTACAGTTTTTTTACCACCACTCTTTGTCATTTGTCCAATTAGAGAATTTTCTGATATATGTCAGCTACCTTGGCAGCTTAAAATTCACATTTCTTCAAAATATTCAGGAGATCTTAATTGCTTACATTTAGAAATGAAGGCGTGGTTGTACCATAGTCCGTTTAGCTAAAGAAAATCCACGTCCTTTGTCGATGACAATGGAACCTGTGGGATTTCTTTATTTGGGTACTTTGCAAAATAAGGATGTCCTACACATTGTTGAAGATCCTTAGGGGGCTATTCCGTAATTATCGTGGCTGCAAGCCTTCACTGGCAGTTGCCCTCTGTTCGTTTGATGTGGTACTGAAGGTCTGAACTCCAAAGCAGTTAGTAAAAGTTGTGCCATAGTTAGATATGTCAATTTTGATTTGAGAGACAGAGTATTAATTAGTATTATACACTGCTGTTAATAGAAATTGAAACACCTTGAAGAAATGCTGGGATTTGCAGGGTGGATAGGGCACCATGGGAGATGTAGTGTTCTCCCTAGAGCCTTTTTACTGAGTGGCCTGCCCAGTTAATTTTGTCTGCCGCCCAGGTATATTTCATTTAATGAATGTTTCCACAATGCACATAATAGTGAGAATGGAAAACTTATTCCCACATACACCATCAGTGTTGATGAAAACTGGTTGAAATCTGTGTCATGGTTCTGGTGGTGCAGTGTTCTAAGCCCTGGCTTATGACTATTCCTCTGAGAAGGGTCCAGGTTCGAATCCTGGTGAGGCATGGATGTTGTGTTTGTCGTACGGCACTGGTTCTCCCGTCTCTGGAACCAGTGGTCCCAAATTAGGGACAAGCAACTGCTTATAGCCTATTGAGTTGCTCATGGTGGTCGTTAAACCTTCAATCTATAAAAAAAATGAAGAAATATGTGTAAAATATGATTTGTTAGTAAATACTCATTTTTAAATAATTTTTGTACAATTTTGTAAATTTGTTTATAATGTTACGTTACATTAGTGCCTACCACACCACTAAAGATGTTTAATAAGCATAATAATGTTAAAGATTTTTTTTTTTCGATTGGGGAAGGGGTTGTTGTTAAAAGTAACACACAGCTAAAATTTCTTGCCACCTGGCTGTGAAAAAAACTTGGGGGAACACTAGAGATGCAAATATTTACAACTTCGGAGCACACGTAAATGTGAGGTGCGTGCAACGCCATCGGAAACGTCACACCAGGGGATATAAAAGGCATACAGAGAACAGGTTTTTAAACTTGCTATCGCTAAACCCAACCGTACACAGTTGTTAATGTGTAAATGTGCCGCATAGGAGGAAGAGACAACCATGCAAATAATTGACAGAGTTTGAAAGAGGTAGAATCGTTGGACTCGTAGAAGGTGGTTTATCATACCATAATATTATTGCACGTGTTAGGTGTAGTGCAACTACCGTTATGCATACGTGGCGTCAATGGACAGCAGAAGGTTCTGCGCATCGTCGTACAGGGTCGAGCTCGAAATCGCACGACCAAGCGGGAAGACAAGCACTTGCACCGTATGGCAGTGACATCGTGCGCAACACCACCCACAACACATGCACAGCAATAAAGGATGGTCACACATCGTCCGATATCTCCAAGCACTGTTCGTCGTTGAATGCTGCAGAGAGGCCTCATTGCTCGCTGTCCGTTGCTGCGACTTCCCTTGACTCAACCATAGGCGCCAGCGATTGAAGTGCTGCTGTGAACGTTGAAACTGGAGTGCTAAATGGGAGCATATTGTGCTTTCTGATGAGTCTAGATTCAATCTAATGCATCACAACGGGCGAATCCTATTCGCAGGTACCATGGTAAACGGCATCTGGAGTGCAGCACCACGCTGGTCCCACGCTGAGCGTCATGGTCGCGCACTCGCTACTATGCATCACAGGCACATTGAACAGCTAATGCTAGTGTTTGAAGCTGAACTTCTACCCTTCCTTTAGATGATCCAGGGAGCCGTCCTCCAACAAGACAATGGCCGACCCCATTTTGCTCATACTGTCCAAGATGTACTGTGTGCCATCAAGTCGCTCATCTTCCCCAGCCTGCTCAGTCACCAGATTTGTGGCCTATAGGGAATGTCCGGGGTGTCGTCGCACAACAATTGGCTCGCATGGCCTCGCTGCCTATCACAACCAAGTAATTGTCGATGTGTGTCTAAGCAAAATGGAATGCAATACCGTAGATGACCATCCAAACTCTGTTTCATTCGATCCCACTGTGTGTGGGGTCAGTTATCACCGCCCATGGTGGATTTACTTAATATGAATTTTTTGGCCTTCCTCATCACAAACTGGTATGTAATTGTGATCATTTACAGCTTGTACCATAACTAATCACTCGCATAAATTTCATTGTGATTGCTTATTTCTTTCTTAGTGTTGCAAATTTCTATTAACAGCAGTGTATTTTTATAAGACAAATACAGATGGGAGCATAATATTTTATGGTTGCTCCGGGCACAGAAATTCCTAGATACACCTCTTCCCCTACTATGAACAAAAAAAAAAAAAAATGTTTGGTATAATAAAAACTAAGGAAAAATTATGTTATGATAGTTTCCACTTCACTGTGGTTTCAGGCAAGCATGAAAGATAAATAAAAACATTGGTATATTTTTTACACAGATATAATCATGAACAAAAAAAAATCTGGATACCGTGTAGCAGTGGTGGGTAAGCATTCACTCTAGAGAGTTTTTTGATGTCGTATATATACATACTTGCTTTTTACATTTCCTCCAGTACTAAGTTTTACATATTTATTAGTTTTGTCCATGCTTATATTTTTATTAAAATACAGTAAATTAACTTTAAATAATCAGATCTATTAATTATTTCCTCTAAGTTGTGTGTGTGAGAGTGGCTGTGTACAATATGAAATCCTTCTGTGCAATGTGTAAAAGTTGTCACAGAACAAAAAAAACTTAATGGTATATTAGTTTAAGAAGATCTGCAGTAAAGAGCAAAGAAGTTTAAAAGTAATGGAAAGCTTTTCCACTTCTCTGGAGAGAAAAAAAAAAAAAAACTTTTGCAATAAACAACAATTGCCCGCTCCCAACCGCTCTCGCATAAGGCAATCTCCACTTAGCCTGATTTCTGAAGTTCAATTGCCTAGAAGCTGTAAAATTTAGAGGGAGTATGATACTGGTTAGAAACAAATGTCTTTTACTGGCTTCTTTACAAACTTTTTGCATATTACCGAAAACTGCCCAAATCTCGAAATTATGCAAACATCCATAAAGCATTTCTGCATAAATAGCATTTTTGAATTAAGCTCATGGTGAGAATTGGCTTCCTAGTTTCTTAATTCAATTACTAAATCAAAAACTTCTATTATGGGAATTCTTACCAGGAAATTTTTATATTTTATTTATTTATTATTTTTTATTTTAATAAAAAATAAAAAAATTCTTAGTGAGAATTCCCATAATAGAAGTTTTTGATTAGTAATTAAATAACATCGTTTAGCTTCAACTAGCAGAAGTACCTGGTATTTCCCGGGTAAATATGGAATAACTTTTTACGAAAATGTTGCATGGGGGCCCCTTGACACCGCCGGCTCCGACCCCTTCCAAAAACTTTATTACGGTCTAAGTCAGAGTATCATGAGATAATATACCAAATTTGGTGGTTGTAAATTGAAAACTGTAGAACTTTTTACGAAAATTTTGTATGGGGCCCTTTGACCCCAGGGCTCCGACCCCTTCTCAAAACACTGTGTACGGTCTAAGTCAGAGTACCATGAGGTAGTATACCAAATTTGGTGGTTCTAAATTGAAAACTGTAGAAATTTTAACTAAAATAACGACAATTTTGTATGGGGCCCCTTGACCCCCCCCCCCCCCACGGCTCCGATCTCTGCTAAAAACCCTTCTATGGCCTAAGTTAGAGTACCATAAGATAGTATACTAAAATTGGTGGTTCTAAATTGAAAACTGTAGATTTTTATAGCTGACAAACAAACAAATATACGAATTTTCACTTTTATATATATATATATATATTACCAGATTTTTCTTTCAATTTTTCTAAGTCTTGAAAATCGCTTTCCCAGAGCATAGAAAACACTTTTTATTGAAGAGCTACTAATTGCTCACTAATTAGTGATCTCACTAAATTACCATGTAAAAGAATATTCCCGATCAGAAAATGTTATATGCTTCAAGAATTTTATGATTCTAATGCCTCTAACTGTTGTATGGTAATGGCGCTTCGACCAAAGACAAAGTAATGGAAAATATTTACTATTTGCACTTCTAGAAAACTTTTCGCGTCACCTTTGAAGATACTTACATTCAGCACATAGGGATCTTTTCTTTCAATCTCATTAATTTTTCCAAATACCGCATTTTGTACTCGAAAGTTAAACTTTCAAAGTAAGACATATCTCCTTCACTTACGTTACTAAGGCTCGTTGCCATGAAGAAAGTCATGTGTTTGCTGCATCCTCATAGGCAGTGGAAGCCACGAAAGAATATGAACGTCGGATTTTTCTTTGACTTGTCACTAAAATTGTTACTGCTTGGCTCCCTTTTGTCATAGATTTATATTTTATACACTTAAACCTTCCCGACAAATGTTCTATGGAATGGTGAAAACCGCATCAGAATCCGTCCAGCTATTCTCGAGATAATCTTGAGATGTACTTTCAGATACATCACTAGATTATTGAGGGGTTTTTTTGTGAAGCAAAAAACTTTTTCCCTCAATAATCTGAGATGTATCAGAAAGAAAATAATAATAAAAAAAAATGCGATTGTCAGCTTCCGGAATACAGCATAATATGACCTTAGAAACGACACATGGGGTTATTAAAATGTGCATAAAAATATAATTATGATATAGTAAAAAAAAATGAGATAAAGCTATCTGGAAGAAAAAAATAAATAAATAAAATAAAATGTGACAGTCAACTTCCGAAATGCAACATGGCCACAGAAACAGAAGGGAATGTTTCAAACGTTCAACGAATATAGTTTGTAAAAAAAAAACAACCAAAAAAAAAAAATCTAGCTAAAATGACGCTATCTGGAACCCGAAAAAGGTAAAGTGGCGAACATCAACTTCCGGAATGCCTCATAATGCAAACGTGGAAAATGGAAGACGGGCAATAAAAATGTGTAAAAATATGGTTTTTCAAAAAAAAAAAAAAAAGTAGAAGAAAAAAAACCACCCTCATCAGTCTAACTGAAATAAATCTACCTAGAAGCAAAAATAAGGAAGTTGCGAAGACTTTTGCCAAAGGCCGCGGAAACGGATAAAACGCGTTAAAAATATGACTCTTGCAAAAAAAACCACCTCACCTTAATCTAATTTTCAGTTAAATGAAAGTTTAGGCCTCCATGAAAAAAAGAAAAAAATGGGACCATTGGCTTCTGAAATGCTACAGCAAATAAGAATGAAAGCCAAAATAAAATAAAATAAGGGGGGGGAGTTCCCTGCATGATCTATCGATTACAGCCTGCCGCCCCGGTGGTGCAGTGGTCTAAGCGATGGCTTCTGATCATTCTTCTGAAAGGGGTCGGTGGTTCGAATTCCAGTGAGGCATTGATGTTGTGTTTGTCTTATGGCACTGGCTCTCTCCCTTCCCTGAAACCAGTGGCCCTAAATTAGGGATGGGCAACTGCTTATAGCCCATTGAGTTGCTCACGGTGGTCGTTAAACCTTCAATAAAAAACAAAAACAAAACAGGAGCCAATGTTAAAAAAACGTGAAAATTTCCTTTTCTTGTTTTAAAATTTAAGGAAATGTTAAAAACGATTAATGTTAAGTCTGCACACCTTTCTGAGAATCTGTGACGGGCGTTGCCATGTTGTGCTGTTTCTGCTTCCGGGCTCACCGCAACACGTGTTTCCATCTCCATACTTACAGGTAAATTTTGCTGTAAAAATCTTTAAAATGCATTGCAAAACTGAAATTTTTTCACCATTTCACATCAAATAGTATAACTTTAAAATATGTACAGTGTTAGAAATAAATCTTCTACTGGCCCAGCAGACCACTAGAATTTGCAAACCACTGATCCATAAAAAATAATAAAGACAAATTTAAAGATATTTGTAATATATATAGAAAATAGCATATCATTTCAATGGAATTATCTCCAATATTTGTTTTTAAACCTATCATTAGTTTGCAGCCTAAAAAGAAAACCATACAGCAAGGTAAAAGAAAAAAATCAATTTTTAACTTGTGACAAATTAGAAAAAACAACAACAAATTTACTGGCCATCCGGGCCAATGGCCAGCGGACCACTGGATAATTTGAACATTGATGTATATCTTTCTTTCTCAAAAATTTTCAGCCAAATGATTTAGGACACTAAACTACACATTTACCTAAAAAGCTTGCAGATGTATGCAATTCCTGCACATTGCAGAGTGATTGGAAATATGTGTATCACATTATGATAAAAAATAAAGTTATAGTAGTGCCCCCGCTTTGGTATTCTGAGTTACTCAAATGAGTTATCACATATAAAAGTGATTTGCTGTGCAAAGTCAGAGTTTTATTTTAGGGAATGGAGCAACAATGTAAGTATGTTGCTTTGCAAACATTATTGATTGAAAACATTTTTCAGTGCTTTCAACTTCCCCAAAACATAAACTTTTCCAAATACAGGAGATTTAGGGGTGTGGTGGAAAGACTGGGTGAGAATTTTTTCAAAAAGAACATTTAATGATTTATTTGGCCTCTTTCTCGAGGATATCTTTTGCATTTATTCCCAGGTAAAAACTTATTTTTGCTGAGTGTACTGTTTCACATAAATTTCAAAATATGCTACGGTATTTTTTTAGTTTCATCTACATCTTTTGCTTATAATTTAAATTAATTATTATTATTATTATTATTATTTTTTTTTTTTGTCATTTGTCCTGCCTTGCTGGATCATGGGCCTCGGGAATCTATCCCCCTTTTTCCCTCATATGGTTGGAGACTGGTAACAACCTTGAATTTTTGCTGCTTACCCTGATGGCTAAATGCGAATGAATCAAAGACCTTGTGAACTTCAGGCATTTTAATGCATCTGACGAAGAACTCAAGATTGCAGTTCAATTGGTTTTCCTGTGCCACAACAGCTCTTCAAGCAATAATGAAGGAAAATTTCACACTTGTGATTTATTATGTAGTTTACATTAAAATTCAGTTAGAACTTTCGGCTGAACATGTGCCTTGTTCACACTGGTAGTCGGCTCTTTGCTGATTGCAACATCTCATTTGAGCCAGTATTCAGCTAGCTCAAATGAGATGGTGCAATCAGCAAAGAGCCAACATTGAGTCAAAAGGGTGTTTTTTATGTATCATCAGTATGTCCCGTTGCCAAAGAAAGTTGCATTATGAACAGGGTTGGCAAGTTTCTGCCAAGGCGGTTAAAACCAGCATGGCAGAAACTAGTTTGTGCCATAAAATTGGCAATAACTGGCAGAAACCCAGAGAATGATTGTCTTGTAATAAAAACTTACTGAAGTACCACAAGCCGCCCCGGTGGCGCAGTGGCCTAAGCGATGGCCTCTGATCATTCGTCCGAAAGGGGTCTGGGTCCGAATCCCGGTGAGGCATGGATGTTGTGTTTTGTCTTACGGCACTGGCTCTCTCTCCCTTCCCTGGAACCAGTGACCCTAAATTAGAGATGGGCGACTGCTTATAGCCCATTGAGTTGCTCACGGTGGTCGTTAAACCTCCAATCAAAAAAAGAAGTACCACCACAAATAGCATATAATGAATTACTGACGTACCACACATGGCATATAATAAATCCGTATAATGAATAGCATAGGGAAATGCCTTTTAAAGTAAAACAAGTTCAGTTGCAATGTTTACAGCATTTATTCAAAGGTTACATCGCAGTAAATTCACCTTTCAAGTGCACTTGTTCCATGAAGTAGTCGATAACAAAAGACAAATTTTGCTGCTGTTTCCGAACCGAAACAATTTCTTAATTTATTGTGAATAAATGAAAAGCTTGAGAATATTCTTTCAAGCCCAGCTCAACTTGCAGGCAATATCATCATTGTGGAAGCAAGAGCTATGAAAACTTCATTTACAGTTGTTTTCTTTAAACTAGACCACCATGTATAAGCTGAGACATTTTCTAAGACTTCATTGGAGTAATATGTTTCAGGAAAAGGAGCTGATTTTGCTTGAAAAGCTCTGATGTAAGGCACAAAATTTGGGTTGATGTCATAAAGTAATTTCCTAACACTTTCTTCTTGCTCATATGTAACAATTTAGATCCCATGTACTTTGGATGAAGCATATAAGCTGTATGTAATATATTTTAATTATTGAAATGATTAGTTATTACAAATTACTATAATACTAAATTATTGTAATCAGAGTTTAAGCTGGCTCAAAAAATGCTGTAGCAAAAATGCTAAAATGAAGGAAAAAGTTGTAGCAAAATGCTAAAGAAATTTAGCCTCTTTTGTCGATGAACTGACACGCTACAAATCGTCGTAGTGGACGAACTGGCGCGACACCGTCAGACCGAACAATGGATGATGGAGTTTCCGTCGTATGACAGAATACTTTTACCCACAAATTAGCAGCACAATTTAAATTTTTCCACTGAACTGTGGGAGTTCAAATTTTCGGAAATTTTTGGAACACAATCACCCTGTGATAGTGTGATATTTAAATGTCTGGCGCCATTTTGCGACAGGACGCTAATTTTCTCGCATGTTTTAGATTAATTCACTGCATTTTGCGAAAATAGCGATCGTAGCCTAACCTCTGTAATAAAATTTTTTTGTCATCTCTGATTTACTGTAAATTTCTTGTACTAATCCATACAAAAATGGTTTAAGTACTTTTTTTAGTTTCTGCCAGTTGTTGCCATTTTCTGCCGGTTTAAACCAGTTATATCCAGTTTCTGCCACCGGCACGGCAGAAACCCAACCCTGATTGTGAACACCTGACGGTCTTTGAGCAAGGAAGGATTGTTTTGGGGTGAGAGAAGATAGATTTTCCTACAATGAAATTGCCACTCGTACAGGAAGAAATGCCACTACAGTGATGCGAACGTGGCGTCTGTGGGAAGATGTGGCTCATACACCCAGAAATCTGGGAAATGAACCGCAAAATCGCACGTCTGCAAAGGATGATTTCATTTCAAATCAGGAAGAGACCTATCCAGTAGGGTGGTCCAAAAAAAAAAAAAAAATGAAATTTAGAAAATTGAAATGTAATAGTGCGGAAAAGTTGTCTTTACCCAACAGTAGTAAGACTGCAAAACCAAATTAAAATAGGTTGTGATACCTTCCGGTGCCACAGCGCACTTGAAATTTTGTGCAAGCCATGACACCGTCCGCTGTCTATTAAAATGTTTCAGTGGTCTTGTGGCATTGGAATATATTAACCGTTTTTAATTTGGTTTTGCACACTTTCTACCATTGGGCAAAGACAACTTTCCCGCACAATTGCATAATAAAAATTCTAATTTCGTGTCATTTATGTTAAAAAAAATGGCAAAATTAACTAAAAAAAACCCAAAGATATTTCCTTTATTTGCAGCTCTGAAACTATTTTCATATCATCCTTCAAGGCTGATAATGTACTACAAAGTGTTCATAATATTGCTAACAAAAATATTGTTTGACAATTACAATGTGAACGGCTTGTAATCAGATTTTTGTCCAAATTTTGGCATCATTGCACGAGATTGCAGGCGAGTTCTCATGAAACAGTCTCTGTTCTTGTCACCACAAACAGAAGCTGCAGCCCCAGTGACAATCTTCACATACCTTTCCATATTCTGTGTGTGACAGGGAAATCTTTGAAAAATGACTGGAGCAGATGAGGTTCATCATAACCTCTTATGTATGACCATAGATCCTAGTCCGATATTTCACTTAAAATAGGTGGTCCTGTGACGAGAAGCTCGTTCCAATGAATCAATTCTGTGTAGTCTTTGGCATTAAAATTTATCCTTGGAACTTTAAATCTTCAGATTTCTGAAGGTTTGTCTCTTCTGGATTTTAGGATTCTTCGAATTCCAAGCTCTCTAATATGCTTATGCTCATCATTGATCATGCACATTAGGAGGTTCTCGGGGTGAGCAAAAAAGGCATTTCGTGGGATCACAGAGCCTGATTTCTTTCAATGGTTGAAAAGCTAGCCCAGTTAGGTAATCAGATACAATTACTGGAAGACTGTCCGGGGGTCATGATTTTCTAATTTTCAAGGTCATGTAATTTAAAGCCCTGTTGGTCGACAGAGCTAAAATTTGGGCTTTATGCAGAAGTCTACATGTCTATCAATTGCACCAAATTTCAAGAAAATCAAAAGGGGGTCAGGTTGAAAATGGCTATTTCATTGGTTGATTTGACACGAAATGATCCACAAGTATAAATGTGCCAGAAGTCACTAGTTTGAAGAGGTTGATGTTGATTGATTTGACTTGGAAACAAGAGATTACTTTGTGTGTGTTAGTGTTCACCCTAGAAATTGAAAAGGGCAGGGTACTTTACTGAGAAAGGGCACATTTGTAAAAAAAAAAAAGTGCTCGTTATGTGTGCAAAAGTTTGAAAGATCTGAAAAAATTGCACTTTGTATCACGAAGGGGCACTTTGTGATGGCAAAACATATCTGAAACAAGTTAGTAAAATCATGCAATGCATTGATTATAATACTCTTTCCAACATACCAGAAATCATTACTCAAGTTATCACTCAAGTAATAAGAATAATGGCTGTGGAATAAATCTCGGTCCTGTGCCCTGACCTTTGATTCCATTTCGATAATATTCAACAGAACCGGTTTGGTACCTCCGAAATAACATGATAAAGTTTTGTCGCAATCGAAGCATTTTTACGTAAGTTATGATGCATAAGGGCTATGGTATAGATCCTGCTCCTGTGTCCTAACCTTTGACCCCATTTCGCCCATTTTCAATAGAATTCGTCCCCAGGCAAGACCCTACAACATACTAACATTTCATCCAAATCGAAGCATTTTTACGTAAGTTATGACGCATAATGGCAATGGAAGTTATTCCGCTTCTATGTCCTGACCTTTGACCCCATTTCGCCCATTTTCAATAAGGTTTGTCGCCAGGTGGTCTAACACATACTAAAATTTCATCGAAATCGAACCTTTTTTACGTTAGTTATGGCGCATAACAGCAGTGGAATGGATCCCGCTCCTATGTACTGACCTTTGACCCCATTTCGTTCACTTTAAATAGGGTACCTTCCCAGGTGATCCCCTACCAGATACTAAAATTTCATCGAAATCGAACGATTTTTACGCGAGTTATCGTGCGGATGAACATACGCCCAAAACGTGTGACATAATGAGGCAGATGGGAATCGCGACCATCTGCTAGCAAGATGTGACGTCATAAAACTTTAATAGGATCCACACACAACGAGTGACGTAATGAGACAGATGGCGTGACCGCGCGCAGACATTCTCAAACGCGGCGAGAATGTGACGTCATAAGATTATTGGTAACATTAATGGAATAATGGAACAATGCCATCACTAAAAACGTTATAATTCGGGGTGGTTATTTAACCCACTGAAAGAATTCTCCTAAAGTCAAGATCAAGCTAAATCGATTTCTAGTACCAGAAAACGGTAGGTTAACGACTTTCATCAAAATTCTTAGAGCCGTTTTAAAAACAAAATTTACATACATACAAGAATTGCTCCTTTAAGGTGAACGTCATGTAATTTTGCTTCCTGTACTTTGAATGGAAAAATTTCTGTACACATTTTCTTCCGAATTAATGCGCTCCCAAGGATGAAAATTTGAACATAGATTAAAATAGCTTCATTTTATAACTTGGAATACTTAATATTTTCTAAAACATAACCATAATGGGCACTTTGTGATGGCAAAACATATCTGAAACAAGTTAGTAAAATCATGCAATGCATTGATTATAATACTCTTTCCAACATACCAGAAATCATTACTCAAGTTATCACTCAAGTAATAAGAATAATGGCTGTGGAATAAATCTCGGTCCTGTGCCCTGACCTTTGATTCCATTTCGATAATATTCAACAGAACCGGTTTGGTACCTCCGAAATAACATGATAAAGTTTTGTCGCAATCGAAGCATTTTACGTAAGTTATGATGCATAAGGGCTATGGTATAGATCCTGCTCCTGTGTCCTAACCTTTGACCCCATTTCGCCCATTTTCAATAGAATTCGTCCCCAGGCAAGACCCTACAACATACTAACATTTCATCCAAATCGAAGCATTTTTACGTAAGTTATGACGCATAATGGCAATGGAAGTTATTCCGCTTCTATGTCCTGACCTTTGACCCCATTTCGCCCATTTTCAATAAGGTTTGTCGCCAGGTGGTCTAACACATACTAAAATTTCATCGAAATCGAACCTTTTTACGTTAGTTATGGCGCATAACAGCAGTGGAATGGATCCCGCTCCTATGTACTGACCTTTGACCCCATTTCGTTCACTTTAAATAGGGTACCTTCCCAGGTGATCCCCTACCAGATACTAAAATTTCATCGAAATCGAACGATTTTTACGCGAGTTATCGTGCGGATGAACATACGCCCAAAACGTGTGACATAATGAGGCAGATGGGAATCGCGACCATCTGCTAGCAAGATGTGACGTCATAAAACTTTAATAGGATCCACACACAACGAGTGACGTAATGAGACAGATGGCGTGACCGCGCGCAGACATTCTCAAACGCGGCGAGAATGTGACGTCATAAGATTATTGGTAACATTAATGGAATAATGGAACAATGCCATCACTAAAAACGTTATAATTCGGGGTGGTTATTTAACCCACTGAAAGAATTCTCCTAAAGTCAAGATCAAGCTAAATCGATTTCTAGTACCAGAAAACGGTAGGTTAACGACTTTCATCAAAATTCTTAGAGCCGTTTTAAAAACAAAATTTACATACATACAAGAATTGCTCCTTTAAGGTGAACGTCATGTAATTTTGCTTCCTGTACTTTGAATGGAAAAATTTCTGTACACATTTTCTTCCGAATTAATGCGCTCCCAAGGATGAAAATTTGAACATAGATTAAAATAGCTTCATTTTATAACTTGGAATACTTAATATTTTCTAAAACATAACCATAATTATGCAATCCAACATTTGTTTATCTACTGACGTCATCAAAGTACAGGTCGCGCCATCTTTTCTCTGGTTTCAACACCACCAAAGGAAAAGTTATTTATTTTTAATATGATTATGGTTATGTTTTAGAACATATTAAGTTTTCCAAGTTATAATATGAAGTTATTTTAATCGATGTTAAAATTTTCATCCTTGGGAACACATTAATTGTGAAGGAAATGTATGCAAAATTTTTTCCATTGGAAGTATAGGAAGCAAAATTACTTGACTTTAACCTTAATAATATGGGATAAGGGCAATGGAAAGGATCGCAATCCTATGTCCTGACCTTTGACCACATTTCGTCCACTTTCAATAGGGTTCGTCCCCAGGTGGTCCCCTACTGCATACTGAAATTTCATCGAAATCGAACCATTTTTACACAAGTTAAGACGCACAAGGGCAATGGAATGCATCCCGATCTTATGTCCTGACCTTTGACCCCACTTCACCCATTTTGAATAGGGTTCGTCCCTAGGTGGTCCCCTACCACATAGTAAAGTTTCATTGAAATCGAACCATATTTACGCAAGTTATGGCGCATAAGGGCAATGGAATGATTCCGCTCCTACGTCGTGACCTTTGACCCCATTTGTCCCATTTTCAATAGGGTTCGTCCCTAGGTGGTCCCCTACCACATACTAAAATTTCATTGAAATCGAACCATTTGTACGCCAGTTATCGTGCGGACGGACGGATGGACAAAGCTGGAGCATATACGCTTCTTGAACCTACAGTTGGAAAGCGTAAAAAAGGGACATTTTATGCATGAATGAGGTCATAGTTTTTGACCCCTCCCCCATTCCAGAATAAACCTCTGACCCTGTTCTCATCCTAAACATAATACCATTGCACACAGTGGTGAAGTAGGAATATTTCAATAACGAGCTCTATGGTTTTTGTAATACATATTTTTTTCCATTTAATATATTTTTGCATGAAAACCAAAGAATGTAAATTTAAAATAACTTCATTTTATTGAAATGGTTTCATTAACAACATTCATTTACTCAATAAGAATCAGATCTACTTTTCCCCATTACCTGAAGAATGTAAAAATTTTTTTAGTTGCCTATTCATGGATAAAAATTAAAAGTAAATGCTTTTTACCATACTTCTAATCAATGGATTATTAAATACATGAAAACATACAGTAAAATCATTTGAAAATAATTTATTTGAACCAAATGATTGAAATAAAAAAATGACTGTTCTTGCTTCCATCCAGTGTTTTGCTGCTTAAAGGGGAGGGGGGCGAAATTCAGCATTTAATTTCATGGCCAACAAATTGCCCTTATTTTCTAACTGGCGAGCTGAATTCACTGGTAAAGGAGGTAAAACCATGAAATTAATAATTTCTTTTGAACTATTCACTGCTTCATGGAAACAAACTTCCATTCAATTTTATTGCAGTCGAAAATGATTGTTTTAAGCAGGGATGATAATGTACCGTGATTTTCAGAATTTCTAATTGTTTTTACCAAGCTTTGTATCTTTTTATTAATTTTTATTTTTCCCCCCTCATTCCTCTTTGTGATTATATTCTTATTTTTTGTTTTTCTGATCATATTCCTCGTTCTTAATATCTTGCGATTAGTGAAAAAGATGGATTCGATATTTTCTAAGAATTTTTTATAACAAAATGCATGTTTTCCTATTTCTAACAGTCACTTCAAAACCAACCAATCATTACAGTAAACATTTTGTCCTCTCTTTTTTAAAGCCAATTTCAATTTTAAAATCGGCACTTAATCTATCCATGATGGAACTTGCCATTTCTGTGACACACAAAATTATCACGGCAAAGTATACAATGCAGTTTGATTTTTTACATTTGATTTCACTTAAAGCGTGTTTTCTCAATCCGTAGTAACATTTTTTTTTTCCTGTATTAGGAGCAGAGCAAAAATATTTTATTTTGTTTAAATCAAAATTAATGTTCCAAAAACACTTCTGCGTGCACACCGTGTAAAGGAAATGCGACTCAACAGGGAATGAAAGACAGCAACGAAAAGCTCAAGTTCCCATTTCCTGCTTATCAACAGACGAAAAATTGCTCTTTTTTGTCTGTTGATAAGCAGGAAGTTACTAATCAATGGGAAATCGTGCATTTTTGGAAAAATTTAATGAAATGCGAGCTGCTGATGTGGGTTTGGGACGTCAGAGTTCCAGCTGAAGCTCAGATGTCCATTATCTTTACTATTTCACCATTCCTTGTTCTTAAATTTCCATTATTCCAAAATAATTCAATATAAATAGTGTTTTTTTATGTGTTGATTGTGTGATATATGAAAGCATCTCAAGAGTAATGCCACATTTATGTTCTAACTATAGATTTTACCCCGATATATTTTTGAGTTGTTTTTTTCATTCTGTAATTTGCTTCAATAATTGAACTGAAGCCAAAGTAGAAAAATAACCTTTTTTCTCAAAATCAGTGTAGTATAATGTATATAAAAGTTTAGTAGAAGTTAAACCTGGTTACATTTTCAGTGACAGTGTTGGTATTTCAGTATTTATCTGTGTGATTGATTCTAGGCTTCTTATTAGCTGCAGCAGACATAATTTTCAACATTCTGTATTAAGTATGCCCGAGCATGTAGAGTTATGTTAGGTTACTATATTTTAAGTAAGGAGCGTTTGGATCATGAATATGTAATGGAAAAAATTCCAAAATTCCTGGAAAAGTCTTTTAATTCTGTGATTGAAAAAGTGTATGAACCATGATATATTGAGAAATCAATGCAAATACCATACTTAATGTTACTGCTTTTAGTAAATTTATCGTGTTCACTGAAGTGTCTTAAAGTGAAGGAAGAATAAACATTGTGGAGTTAAAAGAAAGCAGAGAAAGGTCATTATAGCTAGAAGATATCAGCTGAAGCTACTTTTGATGCCTGTGATATGTACTGTGTATGTATGAATTCTCACTGACAAAGAACAAACGCCGCCCCGGTGGCGCCGTGGTCTAAGGCGCTGGCCTATGATCATTCGTCCGTAAGGGGTCCGGGTTCGAATCCCGGTCAGGCATGGATGTTGTGTTTGTCTTACGGCACTGGCTCTCTCCCTTCCTTGGAACCAGTGACCCTAAATTAGGGACGGGCGACTGCTTATAGCCCATTGAGTTGCTCACGGTGGTCGTTAAACCTCCAATCAAAAAAAAAAAAAAAAAAAAAAAAAAAAAAAAAAGAACAAACTACCAAATAACATAACCCCTGAACGAAATTTTCAAGTTCAAGGATTTGCAAGTCTGCATAGGACATATTTTTAAATATGTGCCTTTTACTGATTGTTGGTTTTACCTTCTATCATTTCATTTCTTTTTAGCCAAATGGCCGATTTCATGAATATTTGCTGTATTGGAACTTCGGCGGATTGGTCAAAATGTAGATGTTATAGGCAAGATCAAATTTAAAAGGTAAGTCATTCTTTTTGAAATGTTATATGTCAAACATTTATTTAATCTAGGTAAGTGCTTTTAGACAAGACATACAAAACGTTTTAAGCCCCGATGTTTTGAACAGAGAATTTTTTCTAATAGTCAATATATTATATTCTTAGATATATTAACCCAGTAAGAATTGTTTTAGCCCAATATTCAAAATGCAAAGCTTTACAATGAATTGAAAACAGCAGGCTTAACACAGCAATATAACAACCACCTTAGAATCAAGTGAAATGCAGAATTACATATAATAATGCATTACTATATGTAACTCTGTGTTTCTATTTAATTCTAAGATAGTTATTACAACGGATTACATTGATTTACATGCAGAACAGGAAATGTGAAGAAATATATATTCTGTAAGAGCACTGGTTGTCAGATGCACTTATCAGGCACAGATTAGGGAAAGGCGAGTAAAAATCAGAGAAAAAGTAAACCATGATCTGTGATCACAGACATTGGTTCATCCATCAAATAACATTTCAGAACTGTCTCCTACAGTGCAGGCTAGGGTATAGCCTAAATGACTTAGTTTGTATTATTTTTTTTCTTGTTAAATTGTGTTATTTATTTATTGACACTAACTAAATACTTTGTTTTGTGCAAGTACTGAAATTTTAGTAATTGTTTACAATAAAGGGTCTCTCTTTGAAACAATGTATCTTGCATGTTTTCCCATTCTTTAGTCACTTCTTGCTGTATCAAGGGGCAGCAAAAGCATTTCTTCCTTTGTTTAAAGTGAAATTAATGTTTAAATGGTACTGCCTGCATATTGTACAGAGAAAACAACTTTAAAGAGAACAAAAGGCAGCAATGAGTTGAAATTCTGATTTTGGACTTTAGTAAGTGACTAAGGAATGGGGAACCATGTATTTTCAGAGAAATTAAATATTAAAACGCTCTTGTCGTTATCGACTCTCTAGAGGTTTCAAACTCTTAGAAAACTTAAATCGACTTCCAAAAATTAGTGTGAACCGTGAGGATATGTGGAGTGGTTTTATGCCTGGTAAGAGATGTACTAACCAAATTTTTGCTTTAGAAAAGTTGATTGAAAAGTGTATCTGTTGTTAAAAAAGTTTTTGCTGCGTTTGTAGGATTGGAAGAATGCTTGTGACAGAGTAAACAGAGTGCTTCTGTGGAATATCTTGAAATATTATGGTATAACAGGAAATCTCTGCTTAAATGCTTGAAATCTATGTATGTTAGCAATACAGTGTGTGCAAATGTGTTCTATTAAATTGGGTTTCCATTGATGCTGGAGGCAGACAACAGTGTGTAATGTCACTATTGCTGTTCATTATATTTGTGGATACATGCATGATGCCAAGATAGATAGTACTGCTATATGTTTTGGTGATCCTTGTGTTCAGGATGCTGTATGGTGACAATGCAGTCCTGTTGACGGAGAGAAAAAGTGAATTGCAGGGTATGTTGTTGTGGATTGTATGAAATTCAAATTGAGTGTAAATAAGGGGTAAAAACAGTCATGCCTTTGGAGTGAGGTGTGGTTAGTACTAAATGCAGTCAGTGTAAATGGTACAGAGTTTGACCAGATGAATGAGTGTGTATTTAGGAAGCATGTTTGACAAAGAAAACAGATTAGATGATGAAATTATAAGGGGAGTGAATTCAGCTTTAAAACTTGTAGCTGCATTGGAGGATTTCACTGGACTGATGGGTTCCCAATAAGGTCCCGAATGACTATGCATGAGGGCGGATCAAAAAGTAAGTTACACTGTTGAAGAAAAAAACAAAGAGATATACTCAAGGGATGTATGTTGGTTTAAAGGTACAACATTGTTCATTTTTCAACATAATCACCTAAGGACTGTAAACATGTATCAGAGCATGTGATTAACTTTTCCATACCTGTACAGAAAAAGTCTTCTCCAGTTTGGTGCAACTAGTTAAAGACCACAGTTTTCACAGCCTCTTCGGTTTGGAATCGTTGTCCACTAAGGTCTTGTTTCATTTTACCGAACAAATGGTAGTTGCCACACCTCCCACTTGAATGACTGTAGCAATTCCTTTGTTTTCCGTGGGGTGTGGCGTTGTCGTGCAGCAGAATGACACCTTCGCTCAACTTACCCCGGCGTCTGACCTTAATTGCCCCTCACAAATTTAATGTTTGGCAAAATGAGTTAGCATTGATAGTAGTCTCTTTTGGCCGAAATTCTGTGTAAACAACACCTCCATCTCAGGGACGTTGCTAGACTTCGAAATCAGGATGGGCGAGCATTATTTTTGGTGGGGCAAGCTTCTTGGCAACTATTTTTTATTACGAAACACTGAAAGAACGAATTTTTAGTGTTTTTTTTTTCTCATTGAGCAACTCAATGGGCTATAAACGGTCGCCTGTCCCTAATTTAAGGTCACTGGTTCCAGGGAAGGGAGATAGCCGATGCCGTAAGACAAACGCAACATTTATTCCTCACCGTGGTTCGAACCCGGACCCTTCTCTGACGAATGGTAGTAAGCCAGCGCTTAGACCACTGCGCCACCGAGGCAGCTTTAATGCTTTTTACTGCCAGCTGCAAATCACCTGAATACACATACATACACGGATCTGACTAGTTACGCTAGTGGTGTAAGATTAAGTGTTGGTAGAATGTCGCCTTCAACTTTTTCCTTGCTCTGAATGTATTGTCTTAAACTGCTTTTCAAAGTTTTGCATTTTTGCTTACGAAAATAGTACTGTATTGTAATATTATTTATTACTGTAATATACTATTTCATTATAGTACTGTACTATTACTGTAATAGTATTTATTTAAAAGAAAATGTTATTTTTATTCATTTAAATCAAATTTTGATGTCGTGCCACTCAGTCACAATACCTTCTGCCTCCTTAACTGCCTTGCTTCCAGCCAGCAACTTTGCCTTTCACTCCCTCCCTACAAAGCAGTTGTCAGCCACTTCCTGCACTCTCACAGTCCCGGGGCAGTCTTAAGAGCGCTAGTGTAGCTTTAGACTCCACTTTTCGTGTTGGAATCACATATTTTGTAAAGAAAACAAACAGATTAATTAATAGTGACCCCCTCAGTGAATTCCTATCCATCCTCCTCATTAGCCGCCTGAACGTACAAACGAGAAAAAAAAAAACCCCGCTTAAACTAAGGAATTGGAAGAGTAGAGAACAATTGAATTTTCGTGTCCCTGAGGATGATATTTCGATAACCTTTCTACTGAGAAATGACCGTCTCACTTCCTAGGGGAAAATACGTAGGGCTACACGAAATAAAACACAAGACTTATTACTTGACAAAGTGCAGATTACATTTTAAATATATTGAAAAATGACACATTTTGAACTGGGTGGGCGGCAGGGTGGGCTTGAGCCCACCCTTGCAACCCCTTTGGCGACATCCCTGCTTCACAGTCAAAGAAAGTCGCCACAACCTTTCCTGCAGATGGTTGGACTTTGCACTTCTTCGTTGTTGGAAAGGTGACATGGACGATCGTTTGGTTTCAGGGGTGAAATAGGAAACCACGTTTTGTCACCTGTGAGGATTCGATGCAAGTAATTGTGACCCTCAGCAGAAGAGCCAAAGACAACAAGAAACATTGGTTTCTGTGCTGGTCGGTGAGTAAACGTGGCACCCATCCCACACACAGTTTCCGAAATACCAGCTGCTCATGAATGATGGAATGCACAGTCCCATATGCGATGTCTAATGTACTGGCAATTTCCTTGATTTTAATATGCCTATTATCACGTTGTCACTGACGGCAACATGCTCCGTTGTGCTGGATATTGATGGTTTGCATTTGCGGTATTTGTCCATCAAATATGTGCGACCCTTTTCAAATTGTTGGCAACACTTTGCAATGGCCGGGCAAGACATGGCATTTTCCCCGTATACAGCACAGATTTCACTAAGAATATCAGTGCAGGTTTAGGTGCTTAGCCCACAAAAATCAAATGGTTCCTCACACTTCCAATTTTGAATAAGAATCCAGTTGATGCACCATTGCGAACTGCCTCCTGCACACACCTTACCCAGTTACTGAGCTAAAACACCTCCCGTCGGCAGCTCTGATGTACTGTCTACTTCGCTTCCAAGCGCACACGGTCTTACTGCAATCCCACTCCAGATGGCGCTCAGTGTAACTTACTCTTTGATTCACCCATGTAAAAGTGTAATTGCTTATACTCTGGTGTATGGCAGTGAAACCTGGGTACTGCTAAACGGACACATGAATTGTGTATATACTAGAGAGATGTATTACTTATGTAGGTTTTGTGGTAAAGCACGTTCTGATCATGTGCAGAATGAAGATGTGTTGTAGGTGTGAAATGTTGTTAGCAAGCTGAAGACAAAGGTTTTGAGGTGGTTTGACCGTGTTGAAAGAATGAGTGACGACTAAGGATATATTGAGCCCAGCGGCAGGAAAGACAGGTACAGAATGACCAAGAAAAACGAGAAAAAGAAATTCAGGAATTCCTGCAAAAGAAAAAGATAATGAGGGTGAAGTACACAAGTGGTCTTGTGTGAGATGAGTGGTGGTTGTGAGTGAAGCTCAAGTTTTGTGCCAGGATTGCTGTGAATGGAGGTATTTGGTACATCGGCAGTAAGTAAAATCTAACACAATTACAGGGCTTGAAAAATACCATGCCCGAGATGCCCGGGGCATGTAAATTATTGGCTTGGGCAAGTAAAAATGAAATCTAGTTGCCCGGTCAGGCAACTAGATTTAAAGGGGGGGGAGTTTGGAATGGAGAATTTTCTACTCTAGAAAAAAAGGAAGACAGTCATCGCGAGTTTTTCATTTTACTGCTAAATCACCAGAAGTTGTATTATTGTTACGGAATGAGTGCCTAGGCCAGGAGAACAGCGCTTCTTCAATTAAATTATGCTCTACGTCCAGAAATTGGGGCCATATGTAGTTTTGCTCCAGATGTCATTTACAGTTAACGACGCCTGGGATGCATGCCTCAGATGAAACTTGCCTCCGGTGCTTAGTGGCAAAATGTATAAACTACCATGAAACAGGAGGACACAGACTGATGGACAAAAAAGCCATGATTTATGAGGAGGGAGCACCTTTGGGAGGGAGTGACAATGGAATATTTATTGCACAGCCCCGGGTGGGGTTGGGTCTCTGATACAACTTGTGCAAGTGAGGGAGGGAAAATTGGGAACTTCCACCCAAGCGCACCCCCCCCACACACACACACACATGAACTGACAGCAGTACTACTGAAACAAAGGCTAAGTTTCGTTTAAGAACAAGCTTGCACACTTAGCCAGGAGAAGAGCGAAAATTGCTGATGCCGATAACTTAGTTTGTCTAAGAGAACAATATTTCGTGTTAGTTGCGGATATAAGTTGTATTTAGTAATGGATATGTTTTTTTTTTTTTCTTTTTTGGAAAAAAAATCAAGCAATGAGAGTGTATCTCATAGTAAGCAATTATGTGAAATTCCCGATCTGTCAGCAGTTGTTACAAATTCGTCTTCTGCATTGTTGTTGAGTGACGTAATTTCAGAATCGGAATCTGCGTGGTTGGCAAAATTTAAACTTGTGCAAGTGGACTATGAATAAAGTGTACGAAAAAACCCCCGCCGTTGCACAGTTCAGGAATCTTGGATAAAAACATTTAATTGGCTAAAGTCAAATGATAAAATTATTATGTGGTGCACTGCTTGCCAAAACCATCCTAAAATTGCTGATACCACCAGCAGTTTTTTCAAGTAATGTGGGGGTCAGATGATAATATAGTTCAATAACTATAAGTGCACACAACAGTAGTCAAAAACATAAGGATTGTCTTTGTTTCTAAACAACAATTCTTGAGATATTTTATGATGCAAAATCACTTCTGTTTGCACAAGAAAAAAAGGTAAATAATTTTTACATTCAAAATTGTTGAAAACGACTTAAACTGCTGTACAGTTAACTATGATTATTTAAATTTTTTGCAAAACACAGGATGTATGTTAAAAATTCTTGAATATGGCATCATCACTAAATTTTGCAAATGCCATCAATTACCTTTCTTAAAACTTGAGATATATGCTTTTGTGCACTTTGAATGCAGACACTTTAAAATGGCGATGCAAAAGATGCATAAAAAGTTTATCATAATTTTTAACTTTAAAAAAATGAGGCTTTTGTTTTGTTATCTTAAAAGATCAATTTTTCTGGGCGTGTAGATTTTTACTTCTGGGCAAGTAAATATTCTCTGCACATGACCAGCTGGGCATGTAACTTTTCTGATATTTTTCAAGCCCTGAATTACTTTATGTTGGCAGACGAACTTGCTGTAAGGAGCCAACCTCTGAATATCAGACAACTTCTTAAGTTATTTGTACGAGGGGATGCTGAAAAGTTCTCAGCCTGACCCACTTCCTGTAATTGTAGCACTATTTTGTTACTGCAGCTCGAAAGAGTGTTCTTTGTATTGTAAAGTGCTAATTTTCAGACTAATAGATTTTTTTTTTCCAGATGTTTGACATCCTGAACTGAATTATGTCAATGCAAAGTGTTGAATTTTCGAATGTGGAATTCCGGGCTGTCGTGAAATTTTTGTTCTTGCAGAAGAAAACTGCAAAGGAAATCTATGAGTGTATGATGCAAACATTTAAGTGACAAGTGCCCTTCATATTCCACTGTGAAGGAATGGTGTGCCAACTTTCAGTTTGGAGACTTTGAGACCAAAGATGAAGCAAGATCGGAGAGGCCTTTTAACAGTGACAACACCCGAAATTGTTGATTGTGTTCATGGCTTGATTTTGTTAGATCGTCGAATCTCGGCTAAAACAATAGCTGAGACACTGGAGATATCCAGGGAATGTGTTGGGTTCATAATTCATAGTTATCTCCCTACAGAATTTTTACTGGGCTGCCGCCCACCCAGTTAATTTTGTCTTACACCCACCTATATTTTCTTTAATGAATGTTTTCACAATGCACATAATAGTAAGAATGGAAAGCTTATTTCCACATACCCCATTACTGTTGATAAAAACTGACTGAAATCTGCATCGCTGCCCCGGTGGCACAGTGGTCTAAGCACTGGCTTATGGCCATTCATCCAAGAAGGGTCCAGGTTTGAATCCCAGTGAGGCATGTATGTTGTGTTTGTCTTACGGCACTGGTTCTCTCCCGTCCTCAGAACCAGTGGCCCTAAATTAGGGACGAGCAGCTGCTTATAGCTTATTGAGTTGCTCACGGTGGTCGTTAAACCTTCAACCTATTTTTTAAAAAAATCTGTGTCAAATATGATTTGTTAATAAATACTCACTTTTTTTAATCATTTGTGCACAATTTTCTAACTTTGATTACATCATTTTATGTTACATTAATGCTTGCCACCCCGCTGCAGATGTTTAATAAGTACATAATAATGTTAAGCAAAACACCCCCCCCCCCCAGTGGAGAAGGGGTCGTTAAAAGTACCACCCAGCTAAAATTTCTTGCTGCCCGGCTGTAAAAAAACATCTAGGGAGAACGTTAATTCATGAACACTTGGATATGCAGAAGATGTCAGCAAAGTTGGTGCCCAAATGTTTAAACACCAATGAGAAATGAAAACAAGTGGACACTTCCAAATTGGTTTTGCAGCATTGTGAGCAATCTGGTGATAATTTTTCGCACCAACTTGTCACTGTTGGTGAAACGTGGTTACATCACTATGACCCAGAGATGAAACAACAGTCCCTGCAGTGGCAGACAGCACTTGGGTTCTCCACGGCCAAAGAAATTCAAGACTCAAAAGTCTGCAGGAAAGGTCATGGCAACAATTTTTTTGGGATTTGGAAGGCGTTTTACTGACTATCTCCTGAAGGGCCAAACAATAAATGCTTGAATACTATTCCAACTTGCTGTGCCGATTAAAGGAGGCATTGAAGAAACAAAGGCGAGAAAAGCTGCGGAAAGGTGTTTTCTTTTTGCAGGACAATGCGCCGACTCACAAGGCTGGCAAGACAATGGATGTTTTGAGGGATCTGGGCTTTTAAGTGCATAGACCATCCACCCTACTCACTAGACCTTGCTCCATCAGACTATTTCCTGTTCCCATCCTTAAAAAAAGTTTGAAAGGGAAGCATTTTTCAAATGATTTGGAGGTGATATCAGCAGCAGAGCAGTATTTGAGTGATCAGACTTCAGAATTTTTTGGGGTAGGGTTAAAGAAACTCCAGAAACACTGTGCCAAGTGTGTTGAACTTTGGCATGAATATGTGGAATAGTCTAAGTTTCATGGCTTTAGCCCATTTACTTCTTGTTGAGGCTGAGAACTTATCAGCATTCCCTCGTATGTATGTATGTATGTATGTATGTATGTATGTATTTGTATAGTCTCTTGGTTCTATAAAGCTGGATTTTACCAAAGAACTGCATAAAAGTTTAATACAACTTTTTTCTTTTGTTTAATTTCAGATGCCAAAGGTTTCATATTGTAGCCATATCCAGTTCCATGATGCTGTATAGATTAGGCTGTATTGTAAATATTCCAAATCAAAGACACAGTACAATGCCTTTGTTACTGTAAATTCCCTGGATGTGATGATTAATGCAGCTTAGCATTTACATGTTTGTCACAGTGTGTGTGCTGTGAAGTTACACCATCACCTCAGTTCCTTATAAAGGCTGTCACTTTTTCAGTTACATGTGTTTAACATTCCATCCATAATGAATGAAAAGCATTCCCAAGCTGGTGGAGCTGCACCTGTATCAAAAAAGAGTAGAAAAAGTATTGCTCTAGAAGTGAAACTGCATGTTTTGCAAAGAATAGAAAAAGGTGAAAAAGCAGCTGATATTGCACGCCTGCTTGGTTTGCCTTCAAGCACAGTGCGAACAATTCATAAAGACGCTGAAAGAATTCGCAAAAGTGCAGAAAATGCAAGTTCTTTGTCTTCTAAAGTGATCAGTAAGAAGAGAAGTAATCTTATGGAAACACTTGAAGGTCATCTTTTGCAATGGGTGGATTTCCAAAATAAACAAGGCTTAGGTGCCAGCCAATCTCTGATTCAACAAAAGGCTCTGATGATATTCAAAGCGCTTCAGGATCAAGAGCCTGAAGATTCTCCTGCCAAAAAGGAACAATTTTTTGCAAGCAGGGGTTGGTTTGATCGATTTCGTAAGCGTCACTGTATTCATTCAAGGTGCATTACAGGTGAGAACGGTATTCGTGTGTGGAAGAGTTTTTGCCCAGAACGTTTGATTTTGAAGGTTACGACAAAATAATACCTTCAGTTGAAAATGATTGTACATCACTAGAGAAAAAAGCTGATTTTGAAGAGATGCATACTGAAGATCCACAGGACTTGGCTTCTCCCTATGAGAAAATGACGGCGGAAGAAGTAATGGAGCTTGCAGAACAGCGGCTGTCTGAAGGAGAGGCAGAAGACAAAGAAAGTGAAGAGGAAGAACAGCAAACTCTTACTTTGGAGGGGCTTCAGGAACAGTTTTGTAAGTTAAATGAAATCATTCTTTATTTCAGACAGATGGACCCAAATCATGAGCGTTCAGCTAAAGTGGGTCAGGACTTAATAAATTCCATAGCTTGTTACTATGAATTACACCAAAGAATATCTCAAGTAACACAACAGTCTCCCACGGCAGACTGTTTTGGTATGTCACAAACACTAACATCCTCCACAAAAGAGACTCCTCCATCAACATCTTGATTGATGTCATAATAAGGTAGTGAAATAGGAAAAAAGAAGATTGTAACCTCTTCTGTTGCTTTGTTACTGTCATACTGCGCTGAAGGCAGTGCCTGCTCGACAATGATGACCAACAGTAAGCTACACTCCAGTTTTCTTTAAATTGAAAAGTATTTTTTGTTAAAGGAAGTTTGAGAAAACCTGGTGCAGATATTTATGACGGGCCCTCCTAAAATGAATGTTGTTAGAATGGATACCATTGTTCATGTATCGTAAAAATACTGCAGAATTTTGAGTTTGTCGTAAAGTATTAATGCAAGGTGTGATAAAAAAAATTTGAACTTAGGAATAAAATATTCTTATGTAACACAAACTATTAGGTGTGCAACTTAATTCTCGGCCACAAGCACGACATGTTGACAGTAAATTATAGCAAATCGAATATGTGCCTAATCGGGGAAATAATCCCCGTCGTGTTGGATACATTTGAGCCATCGGTCAGGGAGCTGCCGAATGCCACTGCGGAAAAAAGAGGGCTGTTTCGAGTTGATAAAGTCATCAATACTTGGGTGGACCTCCTCGACAGAAGTGAAGTGCATATCACTCAGGTGATGTTGCAGGGAGCGAAAGAGGTGATAATCTGATGGGGCGAAGTCTGGAGAATACGCCAGGTGGGACAAAATCTCCCATCCCAGGTTGGTGATCGTGTTTAAAGTCGTTTTCGCAGTGTGGGGACGCACGTTATCCTGAAGCAACAAGACTGACCTTCTGCCCTTGCTGGTGTATAGCCTTTTCCCCACCATTGCGTCACTCACACGAATGAGTTGCTGACAATAACACTCTGCATTGACCGTTTCGCCAGGTTTGTGCAACTCATAGTGTACGACACCGTGCTAATCCCACCATATGCATAGCAACAACTTCCTGGCGTGGATATTTGGTTTGGCGGTACTGGTGGTAGGCTGACCTGGATAAACCCACGATTTGCGCCGCTTAGGATTATCGTAGAGGATCCACTTCTTAACACAGGTCAAAATCTTGTGGAGGAAATCCTTCTTGAATCTGGAGAGCAAGGACACAGCAATATCGTAGCGCCTAGACTTGTTCGCAGCTGTGAGTTGGTGGGGCACCCAACGGCCCTCCTTTTGAATCCATTCAAGCTTGTGCAGGTGCTTTGCAATGGCTTGCCGTGTTACTCCGAGTTCCTGGGTGAGCTCCGACTGTGTGAGCCAGGGATTCGCGTCCAACAGTTGTTCCAGTTCCTCATCGTCAACTTTCTGTGGCTGTCCCGGACGCTCTGCATCACAGAGATAAAAATTTCCCTGCTTAAACCGCTGGAACCACTTCTTACACGTACTGTAGGACACAGCAGCCTCACCCAAAAGCAGCACATATCATTTGCTGGGCTTCCACAGCACTTTTTTTCAGCTGAAACGCAAACAGGAGGCAGTGCCTCAAACGTTGCTTCTCGAACGACATTGCTTTCACCGTCAACTTTCGTCTCTTCTGTCACTACAGCTGTGAGAAGTTATGGTTGCCTGGAAAGCTGTTGGATGGCACCGCAATCAGCCATTATCGCACACAGATATTTGTATTTGCCAACATTCTGCGATTGCTTGCTAACAGGGGCCGAGAATTAAGTTGCACACCTAATACTAGTATGAGTACTTACAGCATTGATTTCTTCAAGGTACTTCTCTTCTGAATACACACACACTTGTTCCAACACTACCATATGGATGAATGTTTTCCATCCTGGAGACAATTTGATTTTTCAAAATTTTTGAAAACTTATGTTGGAGCTAAAAATTTATCCAGTTATAAACTTTTTTGCAGTGTTCCTTCTGACCTGTATTGTTGTTAGATATTTTATTTTATACATATGTAGGCTTGCCACATTTTGGAAAAGCCAGACCGGGACGTTTTTTGAGCTGAGACCAAAACTACCCCCCCCTCCACAAATTAAACACTACAGCATATGCCGCCATATGCGCAGCTTGTGTTTTGTGCTTATAATAAGTAATAACAATCAATAAATATAAATAATATAATTGTTGAGAATATTGTTTCAGAAGTTATAACAAAGGTATTATTTGCGATTGTGAACAAACATATAAACACATTTATTATAAAAACTGTACAAAGAAATATTATATGCAAAAAAATTTAAACATCACTTGCAATGCCAATACAATAATTAATTTATTGTTTGTAATGCAATACCAGTTATCCCGCACGGGGATAACTGGTTTTCCAGTTATTTGGGGAGCGGCGCCCCCACGGCCCGAGCTGACCTTGTGACTGGTCAACATCTGATGTCATGCCACCGCTTGTTTTTGTTTCGGTGCTGTTGGTGTTTGCAGGGACGGCTGTTCATCCAGCTGTTGGGGAGTCGCGTCCCCACGTTCCCGAGCTGGTCTTGTGTCTCGCTTTTCGTTTTTATTTATTTTCTCCACTGGCTAGTTGCCCATGTTGTATTCTCTACCTAATCGCTACCACGTTATGTACTAACACCCCGGTCTTGTGGTTTTGTTACCCTCCACCACTAACTGATTTATATTAACCGCTCAGTTCGTAGGTTGCTGAGATTCCGTTTAGGTTCCCTGCCAGGATTTGTCTTCTTTGGATTTCTTTTTTCCTTTTAGCTGGTTTGGGTGCTAGACCTACCTGCATGTTTGCCGCGTGCGGAGACCCGTGAGGCGGAAATGGGATGTCTGGCGGCTGAGGTCGCAGGAGACCGGATAAGTGCCTCCTGTGTGCCAACACTCCTCTTCGACCCCGGCTTCGCTGTAAACGGGAGGCTAGAGACTAACCCACCTCTAGTCAGAAGTCTTGTACCAAGTTGTGTACAGGGCTTTAGCGGCTTTTTTGTCATATGGCATGGCAGGGTGAGCCCGGGGCTGTGGAATCATGCCAAAGGCGTTGGCATGACGGTACCAGGAGGCCGAAGTGTCCGCCGAGTGCGTGTGATCACAGCCACCGGACTATATCTGCAACGTATAAGCTCCAGAACTGTGTCTAGCGTCATTTTCTTGGCTTGCGGACCTCCAGTTCTCCCTTGTAGGGCTCGGTGGTGGGTGGAGTAGTCTGCAGACGAATCTTCCTTCTTTTTTCCATGGGTAAACCCAAAAACAAACGCTTCAAATTTAAGTCACCTGAGACAATGATAGTTGCCAACGACACTCCTTCATCTTCTCAACCTACCAAGTCTCAAAACCTTAAACGTTCTTTAGACCATGACCTGGACCAAGAATGTACAACCTCTTCTTCGGCAGCTGTACCAGTCGCTCCGAAGCGTCGTCTCCCTCGATTGCTGTGACTACGCATGCTACACACTTACTTGTAGAATCCATCGATCCGAATGGGAGACTGTCCACCAGATCTCCATTTTTCATTTCTAAAGCTTTGGACGCTGCGGTTGGCCCCTTGAAGTCTGTGAGGAAGCTTCGCTCTGGGGACCTGCTTGTCCAAACTTGCAGTGTTTCTCAGAGTAACACTTTTCTGCGCCTTTCTAGTCTTCAAGGCATTCCTGTCAAAGTGACACCTCACCCGTTTCTTAACACCTCTCCGGGTGTTATTTCGGAGTTTGATCTCTTGCCATGCAGTGAGGATGAATTGGTGACTGAACTTGCGGATCAGGGTGTTCTTGCTGCACGTCGTATGATGTTCCGGCGTGATGGCTCTTTGGTTAAATCTAAAAATGTAATCTTGACTTTTAACTCCCCGAAAGTTCAGACAGAAATCAAAGCAGGCTACTTGGTCTGTGCAGTTTGCCCGTACATTCCCAGTCCTCTGCGCTGTTTCAGGTGCCAGAGGTACGGGCATTCACAACGTTTCTGTAAGAGTTCCGCTCGTTGCGCTAATTGTGGCTCCAGTGAACATGACGGGGAAGGTTGCACTTCTGCGGCCTCCTGTGTTAACTGTGGTGAGGCCCATGCGGCTTACTCCCGCACCTGTATGAAATGGAAGAACGAGATGGCGATCCAGCGCCTCAAGACCCTGGACGGCGTCTTGTACCCTGCTGCCAAGGCCAAGTTGGGTATACCCACCACCCGACAGCGTACTTTTGCCGCAGTAGTTCAGTCTCCACCACAACCCGTGCAGCCCTTTGTTCCGCGCCCTGTAGCTCTCGCCGCCCTTGCCAAGCGATCTACAGCTGACCAAGCGACACAGGTGTTTTTCCCCGAGCTCCAGATTTTTCGAATACCTGATTCTGGGCCTTCTCTTTTGCAGCCGACCGTCTCTTCCAGTTTCCAGCCGAAAGTCTGCACGTGCGGCAGACCCGGCCCTCAATCCGCAAAGGTGTGCAGTGTCCATCCAACTGTCGCGGTCCACCTGACCAACATTGCAACTGTCTCGGCCTCAGCGAGGTCCCCACCCTCCACCAACATTCTAGAGGAACATAGGGGGAGGAGAGTGACAGTTCGTCCCCAGCCTCAACCAACATTGCCGAGGAACATGGGGGACGAGAGTGACAGTTCGTCCCCGCCCTCTGCCAGCATTGCAGAGGAGTGTGGGGGGAGGAGAGTGACGGTTCGTCCCCTCCTGGTGAATCATCCTTTGTGTAGTTGTGTTTACTGATGATCATTATATTAGTTAATTATTAAATACATAAATTTTTATATAAACCTAATTAACCAACGTGTCTTCACAGCTTTCATCATCCTCTTTTCCAACTTTTACCAAGCCTGTTTTCTCTTAATCCTTTTCCCCGCTTTTAAACATCTGTAGCTGATAGTTCTTTGTCTGGCGCTCTTTGGCCAAACCTGGCCCTTGCGCCATTAAAATTAATCAACCAACCAACCAACCAATACCAGTTAACTGTCATACTGTTCACTTAAGTAAACTTATTTTAGAAACACTTTTCTTTTCTCTTGATTTAGTCATAAAAAAACCCCAAAAAACTACAGGTTAGTCTGAAGTATACCCTGCAAATCATTAGGCCTCATAAAGTAGATTCATCCATTTAGCTCCTGTCATCTGACCAAGCATTGTTCATCCGTGAGAAAACTCTTTCTACTGGAGCTGAAGTTCCTGGCATAGAAAAGATATACTCTGTTAATAATTGCAGATTTGGAACTAAAATGCTATTATATTTGAAGTGATGAAAGAGCTGAATCCACTTCTCTTCACTTGTTATTCTTCTCTTTTCTTTTTCTTCCTTCTGCCAGGTTTCAACTTTTGATGACCAAAATTCCTTAGCCAATACAACTTCATCGAAAAACTGATCTTGGTTCACGATAACCTTGTTCTTGTTGAGTCTTTCGCTTATCATATCTGATGCTTTTAGAAAATTTTCCCATGCGATGGCATTTTCATTCACCCAAACAAATTTAGATGCATCACCAAAACTGTTTTCCCACAGTTCAATATAAGAATCTAATCCCTCATTTTAAACATCGAATCCTTCATTTTAAACATCAAATCCCTCATTTTAAACATCGGATCTCACATTTTAAACATTGAATCCCTCATTTTTTTTCAGTATGTTCAAGTTGTTTTTTGCACAGGAGGGGACAAACTTAACATCCCTTCTTTCTTTTAGATTACTCTGCAATTTTTTTAGAGTTTCTACCCCTCTTCCTTCCCACATCACCGCTGAAAGTAGTGTGACAGACGTGGAAACGGTTGTACTTCTATTCATACTATCATCATCGTCGATGAGTACGAAATAAGCTCACTCCTTACTTGGTTTCCAAATTTTGCATAAATTTTATTTAAGTTTATGATGCCTGGGACAAAATTACAAACTGGCCAGGACACTGGGACATGCTCCTGAAACCGGGACATCTGGCAAGCCTATACATAATGTAATCTTTTGAAAAAATGCAAATTTCCAAAAATGGAAGTTAAACAGTGAGAAGTTATCGTTAATTCCTTTTTCTTGCAGTGTTCCCCCTGTCTTGTATTGTTATTAAATATCATGTCCTTACACAAGCACTTGTATTTCAGCCTGAAAAAAAGATAAGTCAAAAGATTTTACTTTGCATATAGAACTTTGAGAAGTGTACTTTAACCTGCACTTTGTGCTAGGTTGCAGAAACTGCTGTTGATCACAGTGAAATGTAGCAGAAATCAGCTGGCCTTGATTGACAGTGAAGTTAGACCTCTTAACATTTTTGAATTGGTTGAAATTTTTACCGTTTGGTCATATTATGATAAGAAACAAATATGGGAAGTAAGACCTGAAATTTTTTTTAATTATTTTTTTCCCTACAATAGAGTGGAATCCTTATGTGTGTGTTTATGCACACATATACAAGGTGCAGCAGCATTGGTAGCATATTAATAAAATCGCACTGTAAGCGAACAAATGTTTTTTATTTATTACTTTATGTCAAATAGTAGTTACAAGAATGCCATTGATCAGTCAATGCAAATTTCCAAAAATGGAAGTTAAACAGTGAGAAGTTATCGTTAATTCCTTTTTCTTGCAGTGTTCCCCCTGTCTTGTATTGTTATTAAATATCATGTCCTTACACAAGCACTTGTATTTCAGCCTGAATATGACCACTGTCAAATGGCGACCCCGCTGCACCACACATTCTTCTAAGCTGCAGTGGAAGGGAGTCCATTACTCATCGTAACATATTGCCAGGGATATTGCAGGCATGTGATTCTTCCGATAATTAGCAGAATTCCGTGACTTCACTTTTTAGAAAAAACGGAAATCCGCTAAACTTGTCATTTACGATCTCAGGCTTTTGACAAAAGTTTGTGATTGTTGATATGTTGGAAAACAAAAGATCGGGGCAAAAGAGAGAGAAATATTAGTTGTGTAGGTGGCGATATTTCAGTCGTAAGGCATGATCTTTCTGCTGCTGCGTGGCTGACCGGCATCTCCAGGCTGACGCTGCTGCTGCTCAGCCAACGAGATAGCCGCTGGTGACGTCACTTCGAACGTCTCGGTTTGCTTGAAACCGGTTTTTTTAGGGGAACACTCCGCTGTTTCAGTTCACCTTCACCCTTTCCATTGCTATTTGTTTTATTTATTTGCTGGTGGAGCAAAATCAGTTGAGAGATTGGGCGGAGCCCTGAGCCAACGTACGCATAGAAAACAAAGAAAAGTTCTGTTCACATGTGATTGAACATTTACGTTACGAACCTTCTCTCACTGGTGGGCGAAAGTGCCATAGGCATCCAGAGATGCCAACCATAGCGGATTTCCCCCAGAATTACGGATTTACGGGTGACTAACGAAAAATTACGGAAATTCAGATTTTTGCTGATATTAAGAATGTTTTACTGGTTTTTAGAATAATTCTGTAATCCTCCGGAATTATGGATGACTAACAAAAAATTACGAAAATTCAGATTTTCGCTGTTATTAAGAATGTTTTACTGGTTTTGTAATTATTCAATGTAAAAGCCTCTGAACAAAGTTCGTGAACAGCTCCTTATTTCTTCTTTACCGAGGAGGAGGAGGAGGAATTTGTTTTGCTTATTTGAAAACTAAGTGGAAAGAAACCACGTTGCTGGGCCAAGATTACGTCGGCCCGGTGTGTTTCTTTCTCTGTGGCGTGATTACATCTGCCTGAAGCCTCTGAATAAAGTTTGTGACGCAGCACTTTGTTTCTTTTTTTCTTTTTCTTTTCTTTCTGAGGAGGAGGAATTTGTTTTGCTTGTTTGAAAGCTAAGTGAAAAGAATGCACCAAGGATAACCTTGGAATGCACGGCACTGGGCCGCGATTACGTCAGCCGGAAGCCTCTGAACACAGTTCGTGACGCAGCTCTTCATTTCTTTTCTTTCTTTTTTCTGAGGAGGAGGAATTTGTTTTGCTTGTTTGAAAGCTAAGTGGAAAGAAAGCTAGGCGCTGGGCCGGTATTACGTGGGTCCGACGTGCTTCTTCCGCTGTGGCCCGGGATTACATCGGCCGAAGCCTCTAAACAAAGTTCGTGACGCAGCTCTTTCTTTATTTTTATTTTTTTCCGAGGAGGAGGAATTTGTTTTGCTTGTTTTACAGCTAAGTGGAAAGAAACCACGGCGCCGGGCCGGGATTACATCGGCCGGGATCCTCTGAACAAAGTTCGTGACGCGACTCTCTGTTTCATTGCTATTTTTTTTTTTTTCTGATGAGGAATGTGTTTTGCTTGTTTGAAAGCTAAGTGGAAGAAAGAATGCATGGCACCGGGCCGGAATCAGGGCCCGATTTACACAGAATGGGGCCTCAAGGTGTGTAACATCTGTGGATTTTCACGAAGGAGATCACACGCGGTTGTGCAAAACTGTTTGTGTGCAACCAAATCTTGAAGCTTAATTTTTTTGCACAATTTGGAGCTTATAAGAGTGAAAATGGAGATCTTTATGTAATATTCTCCTGAATGAACGATCGGAAATGTGCAAAGCTGTAGAGTGTCGCCGAGCAGATCTTTTTTAGGGGCTATTCAAGATTGCAGCACGAACATTTTCAATCATGTCCGGTGTGCAGAGAGTTCTTTTGCTACCTCTTGGTTTACGATTACAAGCCGATGCTGTTAATCTAAAGGAACTTACCCACCTTGTACTGGTGCGACCATCTGGCACATTCCCATGACATCCCACTTTTAAATGTCGCCTGAATAGACATTGTGTAGCAACTATATAGAATCGTTATTCTTGAAATACGTTTTAACAGCTAAAGCACAATGCTCAGCAGTCCTGCTCACCATGTCGAACAAAAAACAAAATGGCAGCTCATTGACATAAGAATGCCGCGTCATCGGGCGTACATTGATACGTGACGTCATTGTACGACACATGGCGAATTACCCGTGAACTCTGCCGCACCCTGTATATATATTTGGTATGGCATTTAAAAATGAAGATTAAAGTGATGACGGCAAGCGTAGTGCCTAATTCATTGCAGTTTAAGGGGAAGGGGGATTCTAGAGTGAAAAAAAAAAAAAAAAAAAATTCAGCCTTGGTAATGCCAGCTTTCACCCATACCATTGTTTTAAGCACTGCTAAAAGTCCTGTTTCTCTAGTGATGTCAGAACCATCATAGTGTTGTATTTGATGTCCTCAGTGGTGTCAAATCTTTTTCCTTTGACTGATCTCAATGTAACAACCCAAAGTTGCATGGATGTGGCAGCAAAGAAATGAAAATGTTCACTAGAAATTGCTATTAGGAGAATGCAGATTGACATTGTCGTGTTGAAGGAGCCATCTGTTTTTCCATGTTTGTAGTCTTTCATGTCTCACTGCTTCTCGCAGATGTTTCAAAACACTCTTGCAGAAAGTTGCATTAGCAGTAGAACTTTTTGAAGGAAATTCTGTCAATAAAGCCTTCCATAGCATGGACTTCACTTGTGATTTGATTCGTTCATTCTTTAGTCTAAGTGAGGTAGTTGTTTTTGACTGGGAGCTGTTTGCCTTTGGTGTAGACTCCTCCACAGTTACTACCATGGACAGGAATAATGGATGTACAATGTAATGCTCAGACAACTCTGAGTAAATGGACACACAAATTTCCTTTTGCTGAGCAGTATGCAACCAATTTGGCAACAATGTGTTTCATTTTCAAATCTACGATCAAAATCAATTGTCGCATACAATTCGGAAAGGGATTTCCCAGAAGAAACTATTTTTCATAAATACATAGTAGGCATTGTAATGCTATTATTGGCATATTTTCATTGTATTCCATGTAACCGATTTTTTCAGAAAACTTGAAAATTACATCATCCTGGAACGGGAATCTAACCCGTACCTCCCAATTTCCAGTCGAGCATGCTAGTCATTGCCCTACCCAGGACAAGGAAATTCCAAGCAACTGAACATAGATATCTGAGAACCTTCAGATTTTGCTCTGAAAGAAGTGGTTACATGGAATATAGCGAAAATATGCCAATAATAACATTACAGTGCCTACCATGTATTTATGAAGAATTTTTCTTTGGGAAAATCCATTTCCCAATTGTATATGACGTACTTTGATCACTGGAATTTGTGACCTACATTCGACCCTGGATGTGAGAAAAAGTTGTGAGATGATACGACGGGGCAGGAATAGCTTCGACTAGCACAAATTTGAAGGTTCTCCAGTATCTATGTTCAGTTGCTTGGAATTTCCTTGTCCTGGGTAGTGTAATGACTAGCATGCTCGATCAGAAATCGGGAGGTGTAGGTTCGATTCCCGCTCCAGGACGATGTAATTTTCAAGTTTTCTGAAAGAAGTGGTTACATGGAGAGAAGAGGTGTGTAAAGCTGTAACATCTCTTCAGAATGGTTAGGCTCCAGGAGTTGATGGCATAACTCCCAAGATGTTGAAATGTGGTGGTGACTCTGTAATTGACTGGTTAACTGAAATGTGCCAGTTGTGATGGGAGTTAGGAATGGTCCCTTGGGATTGGAAGGATGCTATCATTGTTCCCTTGTATAAGGGAAAAGGTGATCAGACTGACTACAAGAACTATCATGGTATTAGCCTACTGAGTGTGCCAGGGAAAGTGTTTGGTAAGGTCATTAATGAAAAAGTACGGGGTCTTGCATCAGAGAAAGTGTGGGCTGTTCGGCGTGGTATTATGCTCTGGTAAAGGCTGCAGTAACCAAATTTTTGTATTAGGCATGATGATTGAAAAGTATCTGGCTGTTGGTAAGAAAGTGTTTGCTGCCTTCATAGATTTAGAGAAATCTTGCGATCGAGTAAATAGGACGCTTTTGTGGAAGATACTGAATGAATATGGTGTTAGTGGGAATGTACTTAATAGTGTAAAAGCCATGTATGCTGGCAGTAGAGCTTGTGTACGAGTGAATGGTGTTTTATCAAAATGGTTTTCTATTGGTGCAGGAGTCAGACAAGGTTGTGTAATGTCACCATGGCTGTTTAATATATTTATGGATGCGTGCATGTGTGATGCCAAAATAGATAATACTTGTTTATGTCTTGGTGATATACGTGTGTGCACATGGCTGTATGCTGATGACACTGTCCTGTTGGCAGAAAGCAAAAGTGAGTTGCAGAGTATGTTGTCCTGGATGCATGAAGTTTGCATGAAATTCAAACTGACAAGGGAAGGTTCTGGGTGGGAACACTCAAAAACAGACGAAACCCGGCTCACCCTACTAATTCGATGGCGCCGAGTCTCTTTGTGATAGTCGTTCCCGTGTCAAGTCAACCGTTTGGTCTGCAGTGCCATCAAAAGTTCAAGGACACTTGGGTTGCTTTTAAGGGCAATGCAAGTGCAAAAACTTTCTTAATGGACACAAACATGAATAAATAATGAAACAAGTACATAAATATCATATATTTCTAAATATGTAGGTGAGGAATGTCAACAAAATGATCAAAACAGTAGGAAAGTGAGCAATGGGAACAAGTTACAATTGCAAGGTTTTCACATTCACTATCATCAGTGTCTTTCCATTGGCATTTGAGCATTCCACATTGAAAGGCAACTTCTATTACATTTTTTAATGAAACTTCTCGTTTCATAGCCAGCTGCTTGCCATGCATATATAAACATAGGTTGGAATACTGGTGAACATAATTGATTATAAACGATGGAATACAGCTTTATGTTGAAGCGTCTGTCATAGAGCTTATGTTGGTTCTGATCTACTCGATGTCTCAAAAAGTCTACCAATCTCCTGAAATAAACTTTGTATTGACGAAAGAAGTACACATCCAGGGGCTGAACATAACATGTTGTTTTTGGTGGCATAATCTTTAGAGTGATGTTTTTTATCAGGAATTGCATCGTGCAAAACCTTTTCATCTTTGTGACCACCCCATGAATCTAACAGTAAATATTCAATATCAACATCCAAAACTTGGGAGAGAAACCTGGCGAAATGTGTCCTTTCCATTTTACCACTTTTACTTGCGTCCACAACTATGTTTCGAAGAGATGGCACAGCTCATCGACACCCTTTTGCACCCTCGGACCCAATTTCCCTTCAGGTTCTTGGAAGCATCTGTATAATTTTGTCACTAATTTTCCACACATAGACATAGCAACATCAATTGTATAGCTGTGGGTATTCTTATTTAGGGATTGGACAGTAGATAAAGTTGCCTTTTCTCCCTTGTAAGAAAGAGTACCCCGGGACGTGACTTCGTAATTAAAGCCACTTTGGTCCATATTCCAAATTTTTACTTTACTCTAATGATGCTGACACTTTAAATTCATTCACACCACTAACAAATTTCTCTGAGATTGTCTTTATATCAGCTTCTTCTCGTACATCTTTTTGTGTCAAAAATGTTGTCACAGTGCGAAACACTATCCCGTGTTCTTTTTTAAACACATGAATGAATTTCTTTGATGCTTTGAAATTGTTCAGCCCAACATTCCTGGCTGCTTGTAATGCGAAGTTCTACAAATGCCAATAATGAATAGGTGTACCTTAATCTCGAGCTTCCCTGAATCTTGCCAGTGTGCACTTCTTTATTGCCTCTATTTTATCAAAATAATTGCCACTGAAGACATCGCTTTGACAGGCTACTCACCGTTTTGTTGCAACATGTGCTAGAATGGTTGCGACATTTCTTTTAGAGCCAATAATTTTCCATCTCTTACACAAATTGTCATAAGACATTTTCTTCTTGTGATGAGCATCGTAGATTTTCTCCATCACCTCTTCCGGAATTACTTGAAGAATGCTTGTTCTTCGTGACTTCTTTTCTGGTGATACCTCATATTCACTAGTATCTGTCGATGGGCCTTCTTGGCCTGACTGTCCACTTTCGTTGTTGTCATTCTCCATATTTTCTGTACCCTCAATCCTTTAACGTTCGCCCATTAGGATCCTACCGAGCGGGCCAAATTCTTCTATTGCTGCAGGGGCGAACGTACCCAGCTAATTATGTGGACACGCCCTAAATTATGTTTCACAGTCGTCCACATTATAGGATCCCCTCACAGCCAATAGAAGCACCAGGTTCGTTCCTAAGAACTTACCCCAATATTAATATTGAGTGAACGGACGCTCCTCCCCACTTAACTATAAAGAATATCTGTGAACCAGGAGGATAGATTAAGACTGCCGAAAAACTACAGATAAAATCTACCAATGACTACAAAGTAATTACTGAAAGACTTAATTGAAACAAAACAACATTTAATGAATAATATAGGAGGCTTTTGCAGGTAAGCTTGTCCGTAAAAAGGAAGCGCTCTCCATAGTGATAAATCAAATGTCTTTCTTCCAGTGGAAAGAGAAAAGTTTGTAATTGGCCAACCTACCAATTGGCACCTATCATCTACAGATATTCTTGAACTAGAGAGAGAGTCTTTCTTGATAACGCCTAAGACCTATATTTCTCCGTGGTTTCCTATCTATTCGGCAATCAACGCGATCTGTGAGAGTCCCCGTCTCGGGTACCTGTTTCACCAGATTTCTAAGTTACTCTCCGGCTAACAGAAGAAATTGCGAGAGTCTCTCTCGCTGAGACCTGTGTCGCCGATTTTCCTTAACCTAGAAAATAATAGTTCCGTCACCGTACATGGTATGACTGGACCATCTAGTACCCCTACTCTGGGTACACACGCACCCGAAAAACCTACAAGTCACGTCTCTTGGAGTTGCTCCCTACTCCTCTCGTTCTGCAAACAACCGACAGACTACCCTTTTCGCTTTGCGCTCTCCCCTCCTTCGCCTCCTCACTGTGCGTACGTCACTGCCGCTTCCTTGGCCCGGGGGCATACTACTCCTCTCCCTGTTGGCAAGCGATGTCATCATGGCCAACGCGTTCCCCCTTCGACGGCGGCGACATGCCTATCTGTTCGGCGAGCGTTTGTTCTTTCCACTGGATAGCCAGACCATTTGATGTACCGCATCGGAGGTGTTTTTTAGACTGGCTTAATCTACCACAAA
Organism: Macrothele yani; assembly: GCA_039090855.1. Lineage (NCBI taxonomy): Eukaryota > Metazoa > Arthropoda > Arachnida > Araneae > Macrothelidae > Macrothele > Macrothele yani. The sequence goes on from CM076996.1 coordinate 128,581,889, forward strand.
AGATACAAGCATATATGAAAACAATACATTTTCCTGCCCACACACAATGCTGATGTGCAGACAGCCAGACTTCCCAGCGCCTGTTCTTCGTTAAACAATGTTTGCCAGATGTCATTATCTTAATGGGTCGATCTTTATCATACCTGAGAAAGGTGTCTCTTTTTCCTGAGCATGAGAACTTCTGGCTTTCTTTGTAGCCTCCAAATATTTTACAAAATGTTCTGGAACTTTCGAAAGTTCTTTGTCTTCGTGGAATACATTTCAGGTTCCATTAGAAAAATGCATATATGGAGGTGTTTCGTCGTACACTCATACAACATACATTAATTTTTGTATTACATTATAAAACATAATGTCCTTGTTACCAGTTCATTTAATGTGCGATTTTCTGATTAAACAGGCATAATGTTCTATTAATTATGTGCCGTGCATCGCTAATGCCCCTGCTCTCACAGATGCCATCATCCAACAAACCCCTCCTGCGTCCGTGCTGGTTAATTCCAAGTTCTTTTGTGAATCTTGTAAATGCTGAATGTGGAAGTAGTTTTGTCAGGAGGTCTGCAATGTTGTCTTGTGATGCACAGTATTTCAGGTCCAAAAACCCTTTGTTACACAAGTCTTTAATGTAATGGTGATTTATATCTATGTGTTTAATTCTTGAGTGACCTTTATCGGATTGCACAAGTTTAATTACAGACTGATTGTCTTGCAGCACTTTAATTGGTAACTGTTGCTCTAAACCTAAATCTTTTAGCAACTCCAACATCCATGTCAGTTTTTGTGTTGATTTTGCTAATGATTCATATTCTGCTTCTGTGGATGATAATGCTATGCAATTCTGCTTCTGTGACTTCCAATTTAAGCAATTGCTTCCTAAGAAAAACAAGTGTCATGAAGTTGACTTTCAGTCTTGCTTGTCTGTACCCCAATCAGCATCAGTATATACTTTCATTACTGGAGGTTGTTCTGCAGAAATTTTAATTTTCTTGTCTTGTGATCCTTTTAGATATCTTATTACCTTTTTAACAGCTGCCCAGTCTCTTTGCCTTTTGTTTTGACACCTACTCAAAATATGTACAGCAGTGGAGATATCAGGTCTTGTGATAGTAGAGATGTATAACAGGGATCCTATAGCTTGTTTGTATTTGTGGTTGTTTTTTGGTAATGCATCTTCTTCTATCATGCTCTATCTTAGTTTTCCCCACTTGAAATTCTTCAATGTTAAACTTTTTGTGCTCAAATGATAGAACAATATCTGGATGACTTGAACCAATATTTACGAGTACACAGCACTTTTTAGTGATGTGTATGTAGCACACCTAATTCAACCGATATTATTTCGTAGTTCACCTACAGATCTGAGCATGGCTGCTCACATATGCAACACCATACATGAGATTCTTTCTTGGATTCACGGAATTCTGCCTTTTTTGTCATCATTTGGGTAATTCTCGAGATCGTGCACATCTGAAGAGAAATTTTTGGGGGGTCATTTTCCGCCTGGGAACGTTATATGATCTTTTGAAACGGAGATTAAACGAAGTGAAGATTTTCCCCGTATTACTAATTTCTTTTTCTCGCGATGTTTCTTCTGTCCAGTATTGTTGTGAAATATCGTTTTCCATAAATATTTGTATTTCAACTTTAAAATGGAGATAAGTTTTCCGAAAACAGAAGTTACACGGCGCACAAATTTCTTTGTAATCTTCAGGCAGGAGGTTTTTCCATTTGTGCGGTTTTCGGGATCACCGATGTATAACTGAGCAGATATTGGGGGTGGGGTGGGGGGTGGAGGTCGTTTTCCGTCTAAAGACGGAATTCCAACTAACAAAACTTTCGAAAACGGAAGTTAGATGGAGTGAAAATTTCTCCAGTAATCGTAATTTTTTTCTCTCTCTTGCAATGTTCCTTCTGCTCAGCATTGTTGACATTAAATATCAGTTTATTCCATAGAAATTCGTACTTTAGCTTGAAAATGGAAGGAAAATTTCTCCGAAACAGAAGTTGGAGGGAGCTAAGATTTCACCCGTTATCGTAGTCCCCCCCCCCCCCAGCGATGTTCTTTCTATCCTGTGTTGTTCATAAATATCAATTTTATATTTTGAATGCAGGAATTTGTTGAAGTTTAATATTTACATAAATAAATTACAATGAACTTGCTTATGCTGCACGATGTTCACACTGTTTCGGCCGCCCCGGTGGCGCAGTGGTCTAAGCGATGGCCTCTGATCATTCGTCCAAAAGGGGTCCGGGTTCAAATCTCGGTGAGCCATGGGTGTTGTGTTTGTCTCGCTGGCTCTCTCCCTTCCCTGGAACCAGTGACCCTAAATTAGGGACGGGCGACTGCTTATAGCCCATTGAGTTGCTCGCGGTGGTCGTTAAACCTCCAATCAACAACAACAACAACACACTGTTTCGCCGCACGTTCTGGTTTTTCACCCGGTTAAAAAGTTCAGCTTTTTTTCTTCATCAGTCTCATATATGAACACACAAATTTTAGAGAAAGCCGTTTTTCACTGGGATGAAAATCTTCAAACTACTTTTACCTAAAATATATAAACTACCTTTACCTGCATACCTAGGACTACAGTGCTTGTGGAAGCTTTTGGTACCACAGGTGTTTGAAACAGACATAATGTTAATAATGAAACTAGCACTCAGGAAAAAAAACCTTAGCTTGCTCGGGAAATGCACCTTACAGGAACAAACTAGGAACTTCACATAACACTGCGTAATTACGTTATACAAGGAAGGGACATCACAGAAACTAATGATGTCAACATAATTTGCATACATGAACAGTGTGCACAAAACACTAATACATAACAGTACTGTAACAAATTACAACACATGTGGCCACATGAAAATAATAATTTTCAGTTATGTTACCGAAGACATATAGTATGCTGCAATAAATTAATCATATATGCTTCCTTCCGTCAATATGACAAAATACACAAACTAAACAAAAAGAATATTACATTCACATTGTAACAAATCCCCCCACCCCCTTTTGGGCATTTTGATCAACATACAAGACATTTTTTTAATTTTTGTAAACCACACTTGGTAAAATGTATCAGCAATATTTTCTCTACTATTTACATACTTCAGTTCAAGAACACATTGCTCATACAATTCTCTGAGAAAATGATACCTGATGTCTATATGTTTGGTTCTGTTATTTTCTACAGAAGTGTATGGCACTTCACAAAAAGTGTAGGTTGCTCTAGTTTAATGTCAAGATTTTTACATTCATCACTAATTCTGGTGAGCCATAAGAGTTCTTTTTCAGTCTCAGACATTGCTATTGATCGGAGAACATGGACTGAGCGGTATAATTTAGAAACATTCTTCAACAATTGATACCGCCGCTGGCACCAGTTGATACGAACGTGCCGCTCTACCATTTGATAAGACAGTGGGTCATTATCCCACCACTGTCGATCATTTGATCAGAACGTGCCGAGCGGTATAATTTATTACCACTCGTCACCGATCAATAAGCACGATACTTGTAGGTTCTTTTTAGTTCGGGAGCTGGTATAATTGGCGAAAACGTGAGGTTTGCTAAAACACGGGAATTTAATACAAGGAATTATCCACAACACCAGAGCCTATGGAATGAATAGAGTAAAATTAAATATTAAACTTCTTTATTCGTAGGAGGAAACATTATCCCGGGGCATTGCCCGCAGTGATACAAACACCTGTTATGCTCACTATCGGAGCTAATATCTTCTTCGGAATTCTGAGATCAGATTGTCGCCTCAAAAGGGTGTATAACAGTTCTAATCTAGGGTCTGGTATCAGCCAAAGTTCTTATTTCCTCCTCTCGGTGATAGGATAACAATAGACAACAAAAATGAAAAAAAGTACTCACGTATTGTTGACTGTTGTGCTATAATCCAAGTATTTTAATCACTCTTTCCGTATCACCTACACCCACACACCTGCGGCTCTGTAATAGTGGGGGTGGTTTCGTTTTCACCTGTGAATCGCAGAGGGTCCACTGATTTGTTGGTTTTTACACTCCTTCATTCGGCGATGCAACAGAGAGAGAGCCTTCTTTCGTGTTTCTCCCCGACCGCTCGTGGGAGGGGGAAAGTAAAGTAACTCCAGCAGCTGACTTTTCTTCGCTGGCGATCAGTACATGCTGTTTCCGCACTCCGGATTCTGACGATGGGGCGCTGTAGAACAGGCGAGGGGTCTCTTTCGCACTCTGTCAAGAAATTCTGTCGACGACAAGGAAGCGACGTTTACGATGAGAGGTCAGCGTCCTCCACACTTGGGCTAGAGACGGCAATTTAGTAAGGCTGGTTCGCTAGTCATGTTTTACTAATGCTTGTTTCCTGGTTGGGCGGAGATCTGCTGGAATTGTATCTCTATCAAGAGAAACCCTCCCGACGTTCCGATAATTCTGTCAACAGCGCATGGACCTTGGAAGCAAATAAAGCAGCTCTTTTTGGCGGTTGTTGAACCGTCCTCTTAGGTTCCAGATTTTACCACACCTGGCGGGCTTACCTCCAGCCACCAAGTATAAATTTAGCCTAGTTCTTCTTCGTAACTATACGTCTTACGGGAGCGTGTCAGGTACTGTGGACTCTATCTGCTAGCGTCTTACAGCAGCGCCGAGCATTATTGCGTACCTTCATTTTTTTTTTTTTTTTTTTGTGGCTATGTCTCGCGTACGACTTACTTCGGCGTACGGAGGTAGATAACTGTGTTCTTTTGCTACTTTTCAGCTATTCTCTGTCACGTGGGCCTCATATGCTTCTCTTCACTAGACACTAGAGATTTCTCTCGTGCTTTTCGCACGGAGCGCCGTCGCTCCTGCCAGAATGGTGCTGTTTTTGACCCTCGACCCCCTCATAATCGTAATTTCCAGTGTTTCCTACCGATTTTCGGCACTAATGGCACACTTGAAACTGTATTTATGAGAGTCTGAGTGCCTCTCAATTGCAGTCTGGGTTGCCCGCTGTTGCTAACAGACCCCCAGAGATGATCCACTCATTCCTTTGTTTCCACCTAGACAAAGAGAATTACACGACTTCCCCAATTAAAATAAGTTAATTTTCCAATTTAATTTGCAATAGGCCAAATATTTAATTTAATTATCAACATAATTAGCCACGCCTATTAAGTCCGTCCCTCTTTTAAATAGTAATTAATTTAGACCCAATTTTCGTATCACTATATATTCTGCCTCCATGGTAGAGAGAGCAACACAAGTCTGTTGAACTCCATGAGAATGGGACCCCCTTCCTAGAAAAATTATAAAACAGCTAGTTGGTTTCCTGTTGTCAAGGCATCCTGCCCAGTTGGAATCTTGAGTAAGCAATCACTTTGTTGGATGTTGGAATTCACTTTAGATAAATTTATACCTTCGAGTTTAGTGGATACAACTTATTGCAGAATTTGGACAACGGAGTTCCAATGTAAGATTCCTGGGTTATGACAGTACTGTGATAAGAGGTTCACTGCATACTGAATATCAGGGCATGTTCTGTTTGCAAGGTACGTGAGACTTCCTATAATTGTCCGATATGGAAATTGTAACATGTAATCTTTATCTTCACCAGTTGTAGGACTGTCCGCTTGGGAAATACATTTTCCCACACTAATGGGGAAAATGAGTAAGGATACATTTTCCCACACTCATGGGGAAATATGCAAGGAAGTCCCAGATTCTTTCCTTTGGAAGAAGGGTAATAACACACAATCCTAACAAAAGACATGTAAATGTAACTCAGATACTTGAGCTCAAATTATTATTTTTTCCCCCACAGTTTGCATACTAGTTGTCTCATTTGTATGATTTATCAAATGTCTTGAAAGGTTGAATTTTCCATCAAGCTCCTTGGAATGTATCACTGATTTGGTTTTTCAATTTTGAGACTTCAGATGTGAATTTTTATCATACCTCTTAGAGCATGTGGCACAATTGTATGCCTTCTTTTTATTTTTTTATATCATCACTGATGAGCACTCATCTCACTCTCTTAGTGTTCCCTGAAGCGCATGTTTCACAAAGTTTTTTCCTCTATCATGGACTAGCTGACTGTGCCTGAACTTACGTTTCGTGAATCTCTTAAGGCAGGTATTGCAAAGGCAATTTTTATCTGCTCTTGAATGGCTATGTATGTGAGTATTTAAATTCTCTTCTGAAATGGGTCATGGTGGCTAGCTGGATAGAAAAGTAAGGAAAACTCATCCTGGTCACAAAGACTAAAATAATACCAAATGTGATACTAAGGATATTAGTATCATTTGATCAAAACGTGTTATAAAAATATATAATATTAACATTACACACTTAACAAGAAGTGTGTATGTTTGTGAAAAACTCTTCACACATTATTCTTGAGTAGCCAAGGGCATTTATGTATGTTGAAGCATACCACATCCAATGTATGAGAACAATAATATCTGCGACCATTTGCAATAGGCTGACTTATTACCGACATAGTAGTATCTGCGATCATCTGTTACGGGCAGACTTTTTCCTTTTTTCTTTTCCTTTCCCTCTCTTCCCTATATATACAATGTAATCACTACGTATAAGACTAAAATAATGCAATTGCAATTCGAGTATAAGACTAAAATAATGTATTTGTAGTAGTGCTAAAATTGATACCTTCTTAATTTACTGCACTTTTATATGCAAGGAATTCCGAGATTCTTTGCTTTGGAAGAAGGGTAACAATACACACTTTGATGGTTCATCCTAACAAAAGACATAAATGTCACTCTGATACTTGACCCTCAAACTGTTTTTTTTTTTTTTTGACAGTTCGCATACAAGAGGTCTCACTTGTATGATTTATCAGATGTCTTGAAAGGTTGAATTTTCCACCAAGCTCCTTGGACTCTAATGAATGGTTTCTCAATTTTATGAGACTTCAGATATGAATTTTTATCATATTGCTCTTAAAGCATGTGGCACAGTTGTATGCTTCTTTTTTTTTTTACAATATAGTCACTGATGAGCATTCATCTCACTTCCCCTTCAATATTTCCTGAAGCACATTTTTTCGCAAAGTTTTTCCTCTAGCATAACTCAATGGTTAACCTTTTATGCTTCATGTACCCCCTAGGAATATGTATGTAACTAGCGTACCCCTTGTATAGACAGATAAATAAAACTATAGGGTCATTCCGTGAGTAACAGAATTACATTTTCACGAATATCACAACACATTATTACAGTCTCTGCAAAGTTAATTCAAATTATGAAAACAAAAGTTTGCTAACTTTTAAGCACCTCGACTAACCAGATATTAAAAATCATAGCTCAAATTTTATATTTACCACAATTAGTAAAATTCCAGTTTACATCATGGTAGCGGAATGACATTTTTTAGACATGTATATCTTTAAAGTCAGCTAAAAGTAAAAAATTCAGCCGACTGGTTCATTAAAAAAAATACAAAACTGATATCAATATTAAGGTTAGATACTGTACCACATTTCGAATAAAAAAATTACTTTATAAAACAAGCTTTGGTATTTTTCATTACATTAACTCAGTAACGGAATGGCAAAGTTTAACAAAATATATCTCTAAACATTTAATGTAATTTTGATGTAATTAATTAACAAAACATACATGTTGATTAACTACATTTATCTGTGAGAAACAGTGTTGATTTTTAAACAAATTGAAATTACTCAGCAAATAAATAATTTTCAAATTGGAACCTGCTGCAAATTTGAGTATAAGACCCATCAGTTACAATTGATGGCAAGTTTTTGTTTTATTTGATCTCTGGTGACCCAGCATTTGTTTTCTTTATCAGGGAATGCATAAATTTGCCCTGAAGAGTCTTGTTTGTGTGTATTCAAAACTTCAATATAGTCATCATCTAATGTTAACACTTGTCCAACATAATGCTGAACAGACTTTTTCCCTTTCCATTCTATGAGAACATAGCTTCCAACATTCAAATTCCCCACTTGTTCCACCAACAGAGAATTGTAACTCATGTTATTTGACAAAGGATCAGTGTGAATTCCTTTTCCCAACTTGGAATTGAAGATATTCTTTTTATCTGAAAAAGAGTATTAGCTGTATTCAATTATGTGCTGTTGAAAAAAACTATATTTTAGTATTATTATTAATCAGGTTCGTATCGTAATTTGTTGACCATTCCCACGACCATATAGGTGTGGGGTGCTGCACTGAGACTAGATAGGAGTAATGAATTTCAAGAAACACTCAAATAAGTGAGTGGCACAAATTTTAGCAACAAAACAATTTAATACATATAAACATTGACGTTAAAAAGAAATACAAAAAAAATATGCATACTCAATATGAAAAACAAATACGTTGTGATTAAAATAAAATGAAAATAACGTTATATCAAGACAAATGCGTTGTGATTAAAAAACGAAAATACCATTTAACTCTATTTCATTTTAAAGAACACACAGTTCAAAAATTAAGATTGCTCAAATCACCAAGATAAATCACTCTCAGTCCTCAGTCAGTTCCTAGTTTTTGCAAAATCAACATTAAAGTACTAATAATACAAATCTCAGTTGTTGTTGTTGTTTTTAAATAGAAGCCATTTCTCAGTGTTTCACACAAATTTATATTCTCAGTCTGTTATAAGAAATTCACACAGATTAGTATTCTCAAAGTTCACACAATATGCAAGGAAAAAAGTCATCACTATCAATGATAATTATTTGAGTTCCTTTTGCAAACCTGTTTAAAGTACAGTCTATGAATGTAAATAACGCTGTAGGATTCAACTACCAATTATGTAATTAAAATGCTACGTCAGACTGAATCTCAAATCATATACAGAAATGCTGGAGTAGGCCGGATCTGAAGGTGGGCAACTAACATATGTTCATAAAAATTATTTCATTACTTAAACAGCATGTTCCATCAATATTAAAAATGCATTAACACACATACAATGCATAAGAAAAACCAAAGCCGTGATCAGGATTCGAACCTGGGTTATAAAACTAATTAACTTCACAATTTCTCATTTAAATTTCATTCTAAACCCAAAATGATTTTATATGCCATTATTCAATTCATTTCATACTAGAACAATTTCTGTATGCCTCTGGCACGCAACAAATTCAGTGCTAGCTTTTGATTCTTTGCTCAAGAAAAAGAAAAAACACATCTTGTGGAAAAGTAGTAATAATTACGCTCTAAAAACAAATGTATATATACACACTCTAAATTATGCAAAGCGTCTTGAAAAAGATACTCACTTTTTACCCAGACAGGTAGATGGGTAGATGCATGAAGAAACGATGGAGAATCGCACTTTTACTCCCATTTTGAATCTTTTGAATTGCAGTAGCGGATATGTTTACCCAAAAGATTTCACACAAGTAGTTTACTTAACCCAAAAGAATTCACACAGAATCTAAAACTTGACATTTAATACCACTAAGGTTTTTATAGCCCGCATTGCATACATTTCTACCCCAGTTTCACTCTCATGCGATCAATTGTGTCTTAATTAATATAACCATAATTCACGCAACTGCTGTACAATTCCGGTTAACCTCTGGTTTACGCATAAATCGGTAAGCATCAGAAACTGGGTAGCAACAACACTTGTTAACAGTTATTAACTAAAAATGCAAAATACTCTGAATATCCATTAAAAAAATAGATTACAAGTGCTGACAAGAAAAATCCCTTTTTTCTAAAGGCATATATGTTTATGAAGCAACTCTCGAAAAGCTCAGAGAAGTATACTTTCATCAGCAGCCCATTTCTAAACCTGACCCGAAAGTTCACCTTCTCGCAGCACGCACTCGAGCTCATAACGTTGTACAAGTAAACTACGGGTTTAATATATGGTTCCACATGTTGCTGGCTTCTCAAAGTAAAGGCAGCGAAAAAAAACCCATTCTTTCCTGACTCGGAAAAAGGACAGGAGGTATCGTTTAAGAGTTTAATTCAATAAATGTTCCTGTTTCTTTCTTGTTCTTCGTCCCCCTTTTTGCTTGTGTGATCTCCGTCGCTTCATCACCAAGACTCAAACTGAATATAATAAATCATGCAATATACAGGCATTACATAGATAAAAATTTAAATCACAGCTTGAGGGGGGACGCTGCATGTATATAACATCTTACCAAAACAATAATAATCAACAACTATTAATCTCCCGAGATGTCTGTAACAACTCCCTTGTCGGAAGAAAAATTAAACCAATGAAATCATCATGGTTGCATTCATAGCAAAATAAATTTAACTTCAGTTAGCCCCCATTTTTTCAGAATCCAGACCTACTCCAGTTACGGTTGATTCACACTAGCATATTTTGTTTGTACCTACGTCGACAGATCATTTTTTTTTAATGGGTAGATTAACGGATCAAAAGATAATTTAAAAATTTACCGCATTATTTTCTTTGCTTCATCTATCAAACTGTGCCTTGAGACACTGCACTGCATTTGTAACACTACACTGCACTACACTTGAGACGCTGTACCAAAACGAGGCTTTAAAAAAACTCCCTTTGGTGCCACCTGTTTGATACCCTCAATCTCCGCTGTGCATATCATCCCTGATGAAAATAAATGGGCCGCCCCGGTGGCGCAGTGGTCTAAGCGATGGCTTCTGATCATTCATCCGAACGGGGTCCGGGCTCGAATCCCGGTGAGGCATGGATGTTGTGTTTGTCTTACGGTACTGGCTCTCTCCCTTCCCTGGAACCAGTGACCCTAAATTAGGGACGGGCGACTGCTTATAGCCCATTGAGTTGCTCACGGTGGTCGTTAAACCCTCCAACCAAAAAAAATAAATAAAATAAATGGAATCCATCGCTGTCTTGCGATCTTTTTTAGGTTCCTCAACCCTGGAACCTACCATGGTCCACAATAAAGCATGTAGGGGGATCTATTCCACGTTTTTTCTTCCTACTGCGTCTGAGGGGTAGATGCTTCACACTTCGGCTGCTGGCTCGCCTCTCCACAAAGGTTAGAGGTTCTTTCGAACGCTAAGCATAACGAAGGGTTGTTCCTTGATGTCTCCCTGCTAACCTTAATGGGAAATCATCATCAGTGTTTATACAGCAGTCTCAGAAAACTGTTTCAGCTCCGTTGGTTGGGAAGGCGAAGAGGGCATGGTCCAGCAGCAAGAGCTGCTAAAACCGCCGAACAATCTTGGACACGGAAAATTCGTAGATGTTATTACATCTGTGTCCAAGTACAGACTGCCCGCAAACTTTTGCAAGTTATCCAATTAAACGCGTCGACCGCACCCAAATGGCGCAACCTGATTGGTCGATCACCACATTCCTTCAAGAAAGATCATAAGGTTAGTTGCTTAAAAAAAGATATAAGAAAGGAAAAGTATATCCGTTAGCGGAAAACTTAAATTTTGAACTTCACATTTTTACCAAAATAAAACTCGTATCTCAAAACATATATATGGATCAAATATTTAATATTTTCATACACATTTTCATGTGCAACTGATGAATTTGTCTCATACCCCTTTCCTGTCTCTGATGGCGCAGTTTAGCATCGTTATGATTTTACACGAATTTTTCTTATCAAAAAAGACAATATAATGCACTAAAACATTCCTCATAATTCGAGTTTCAATCACGTGTTGATACAGTTGATCACCAGAAATTTAGGTAAGCTGCTAGAATTATGCCATAGGAATTTATGTGATGTTTCAAAGTTATTTACTCAAACATGTCGCCATTTTCTGCTATTACTCTACGCATGGAGTTAGGGTGGCGTCCGTCGACGATAGCTACAACTACAACTTCACATGCTCTCTTATTCGTGGAAATACTGCCTGATCAACCATATACCTTTTTATTTGTTACCAAACATTACTTTTCTCAAAAGAAATATGTTTGGCGTAATGGACTGGATAATATCCAGGACAATTACATATTTGTCTATAGGTTTAAGATAATGTGTTCCATGTGAATCAGGGAGAGGAAAAATGCCTTGTCATCTTTTGGCTAGTTGCTGGGTATATTCCTTAATCAATTCCGCAGAAACAAATTTTATCTGCAAATTTTTACACTGTTCTGTGGCAGTTTCTGCAAATTCTGCAGCAGAATTTATCAGCTTCCCTCCCAATATTTGGCACCACACCAAGTGCTTCACAGTTCCACCTATTCCATCCACTACACCTTTTCCATGGCTTTGTTGTGGCGGATATCTTAGCCACGTTAAGTAAGGTGATTATAATAGACAGCCAAAAGTAAACTTGAAGGAAAATTTTGAATTTAGACTAAAATTTAACTTTGGAAGATGGGTAGATGCATTTTGAAACAACCAAAAAAAATAAAATTTATAAAAAGAAACTTTGAGATGTCATATTTGTTATAGCACACATGAGTTTTCACTGGTGATATTGTTTCTGTGAATACTGAACATTTTTTTCTTGTTTTTCACACCTGAGGAATAACTATAGCACTGTGCTTTTGGTACATGTGTAACATATGTGTCAACTCACAGAGACCATATTTATGAACTCGTGTTGGTAAGCATGGAAAAAATTATCAGACCGTAATTATTTTAATTACTAGGACATTATCATTATTTAAACAACACCCAAGGGACTTCCTAGCCAACGTCAGAGCGTTGGGTGACGAGTGCCATTGCTCAGAAATTTAGGAGACATCAAGAAAACTGAATTGCCAATTCTTACCAAAAATTTGGTTTTTGAAAGGCTATAATGCCTATATTTATTTGTAAAACAATAACAGCATGTGGTATTAAAAAAAAAGTAGAACAAAATTGCACTAATATTGTATAGAGATCAATAATTTTTTTCTTACGTCATAGCAATTCCTGTTGATACATTTAAGCCTGTTTCACATGCCTCTCACATTTTCAGAATTTTTGAGGCCATTACAAAAAGAACATCGTGAGTGATTTTTAATTATCACCCATTCTTATCTAAAGAATTTTCATTTCATTGAGCTATACACTAGATAAATGCTGTATTTATTTTCTTGTCAGCTACAGTTTCCTCCCCTCAGTAATGCTTCGTTCTTAAATTTTTCAGCAATTTTTTTTTAACCCCCTAACAAAACTATTAGCCATATTATGATGATAAAAGCCAATAAAAGACAACTTACATACGTGACCAAGGGAGACATCCATCGTGGTGTCCAGTTGTTTCTTATTGTTATTATTAGCACAGTCCATACAGTCAGCTCGCAGGGAGTAGTTGCAGTCCGGGAAGCTTATTTTCACCCAAAATTTTGCCCGGCCTGTCGGTTTCGCTGGTGGTTCCTCCAGCTGTCGTTAGGTCGACATTTCTGTGCGGTTGTATTTGATGACAACGCTCCTCTGCCTTTTCTTCAGATATCGCGAGTTCCAATGGTAAAAGCATGCAGGCCGCCCCGGTGGCGCAGTGGTCTAAGGCGTTGGCCTCTGATCATTCGTCCGAAGGGGTCCGGGTTCGAATCCCGGTGAGGCATGGATGTTGTGTTTGTCTTACGGCACTGGCTCTCTCCCTTCCCTGGAACCAGTGACCCTAAATTAGGGACGGGCGACTGCTTATAGCCCATTGAGTTGCTCACGGTGGTCGTTAAACCTCCAATCAAAAAAAAAAAAAAAAAAAAGCATGCAGCGCGGCATTAGGGTTAGTTACTATATGGGTGCGTCGGCTGTTACTTGTCAGCCACGACGTGTTTCATAGTACTTATTTAACCCTAGGGTTAGCTCCTCTCAGAAACTATTCTGGCATGGGCACTCCGGAGGACTTCAGCTTCGCAGGGCATTGGCTGCAATAAGTGTGGTCGAACAAAAGACAGCACAAACCCTGGAGTTCTCGGTGGTGGTGTCATCAGCATTCTGGTGAGAATGTTTTGGCAGCATTCTCGGTGATGTTATCATCAGCAGCTATTCTGCACATTTCCGGCAAATTGTAGCTCCCAAGGTGGCGGATACCCATCGAGCCTAAGTCTCTGAGGTTCAAAGGCCTTCTGAGCCATTTTTTCTTGACTCAACAGCCAGCCACCTTTTTTCTCCTCCCTCTAGCAGTTCATTTTTGCGAGCTTCTCTCGAAAATCAAAATGGACGCTCAGAAATCCTCTCCCCTTGGGAGGGTCAAGCGACCAATCAGATCAGACAGAGAGGACGCCAGCCATCCCATTGGCTGCTTCCAGCCAAGAACACGTGGGGACCACTTGTTAGACACCTGCATGCTTCTCTGAGTCCACTTTTCGTAAACAACCCCATAAATTTTGGCACGAGGGACTGCTGCTTCCCACATTCAACCGGCCAACACTTCCCCTTTCATAGTGCTTTACAAGGGTATCTATCTCTTTCAGTTCCTAAGCCCCTTCTCAGCTAGTGAGATTTGCCAGACCTCGAAAAAAAAAATGTTTGCCCTCCCGGTGGTCTTTTCTAGGAAAGAAAATCTCCCATAGGGTCGAAAGAATTTGCTGCTTTAATCCCTTTTTCTGGAAAACCCAGAGCAATGACCGCTATCTGTTAAAGGAGAGAAACTGTAGCTGGCTTACAAAATGTTTTAACATGTTACTTCATATACTGAACAAAGCAAGAAATACAAAATATTCTTTTTTTTTTTCATAATTATTATTATTTTTTTTTAATGAGCATACCCCAGGTTTATTCTCTTGAATGTTGCGACATCGCACCTTTTGGTACTGCGTCGTATAAATGCTACATTTTGTTCATACACATAGAGAGAAAAAAAACTTATTTACACTGCTCTTACTTTAATTCTGCTGAGTATGTTTTTCATTTCCTCCTGCTGGGCTGAGTAATACCAAAACAAAAGGAACAGCATTGTGACTGCCAGTTCACACTATATACATTTTTTCTTTCGTGAATAAAGCGAACACCTTTCTCGCACGCCCCACAGAACAAAGAAGGAAAAAAACAAAACAAATGAGAAATAGAATTTCTGTAACTTTTTCTTGACTTTCTCTCTCTGAATCAAAAGATCGAACCCAGGGGAGGTGAAATCTAAGTTTACGAAAAGTTGAACAGCAAATCACTCCAGGGAAGAATCGTCACCCTTTCCTGAACTGATCACTATTACCCCTTCGATTAATTTTTTTTCTTTCAAGAAAAACGTGGATAATGTTGATGAAAATCTGAAAACATTGATCAGGTGTCCACAGATTTTCAGCAACATATCAGCTTGTTGCGAAGGAACTCCAAGTTATTTGCAGTTTATGATGTTCAAACATGAAGGTTAAATTTGTGAATAAATAACGCTGTTTAAATTGACTGGCTGCACCGTTACTAAAAAAGGTCATTTCTTCAAATGTGGATATTTGTCTTTTAATTCTAAATTCAAAGTCTCTAGGAAAGTATGCACAGCAATTTTGTCATGGCTCGTTTCATCACTTATTAAAACATAACCCTGTCCACATATGATGTAAATATTGTTACTTGTTTATTACATCAATGTTCACTTTGTATTTCATTCTGCATTTTAATACTGAAATTCTCTGCAAAATCTACCTGTATCACTGCTTTGGTTTTTGAAACATTTATTTTCTCCTCTTGAAAAAACTTCTATTGCTGTCATTTGATATAGGTGTGCCTCAAGAAGTATGGTATTTGGTTCTGCAGAACTTGAAGGCAGTTCTTTACTGTGCCTGTATGTGAGAGCTTAACTGGTTTTTGATTAACTTTCTCCCACTGTTACCATTTAAGTGTTTTTTCATGTGCATCATCCAATCTAATAAAAAAATTACTTTATAAAACAAAAGACAGTGATTTAAAAATAAAAATTACTTTATAAGGGAAGACAGAGGGCAACAAAATTAGTCATTACAAAATTTTATCAAGATGTCTGATATTTGGCATTTTCGAGTTATTTAGGCACTCTCACAAAACCACGTGCAGTCCGGGATCTGGATGGTAAAGCCGCAATGCGAAGTTTGTTCATATTGACATACTCTCCTCCAGTTACCAATCTTGGTCGTTCAAGCCACTGTTGACATGCAGGTACCTTTGCACTTTCTCTAAGTCCCATGCCATCAAACTTGTGATATAATTCCTGTCACCAGATGGTATTAAGATGATCCACATCAACCACATACACTCCATGACCGTCACGCTGGAGCCATGTCATCCTCTTCGTCACAGCAGCACTGGACTCCGACATCTGTTCCATTACTGCATTATGAAGAGAACCACAAAGTTGCAACAATCTTTTCATTCTCCAAATTGGTACCAACCATCTCGGCACCGGGATGGAAAGTCCCCCATCAGGAATCTTTGTGTAAAAAGTACGAAGCTGGACAATCAGCTGGCAAGTGAAGTATTCTCCTAATTGACGCACGAACAGCTCTATCATATTTTTGTAGTAAGGCACCAGAAACCTTAGACAATGTTAAACGCTGATAGGTTGCCAGCAAACAATAAGTGCGCAATAGGATAATTTTCTATTGGGGTTTCAGCGGTGCCCCCTCAATCAGAGACAATCTTCGCCAAAACCCAGTGAAGTCATCTCTATTTAACTCCATCCCAGCACAACCCATAGTCACACCAAGATATTAAAAGTTCTCTTCAGGTTCCACAGTTGGAATCGGAGACGATCCAACAAAAAACATTCTATCCTTGCCAACTCGTACAGTATCTCTACCTGAAACTATCTCAAATGACATAGTCAACGATTTAGCTGTGTTGATGTTCAAACCACAAGAATGAAGGAATTTTTCAACCAAATTCAGATGACACTGCATCCCAGGCACCGAACTCGAGGTAACTACTATATCATCAGCATATGCCTGTCTGCTTAATTCAACCAATCGGGAACCAATATACGTTGGCAAAGATTTCATCGTACAATCCACAACAAAATTGAATAAGACTAGTGAGACGGGATCCCCCTGTCTCACACCTCTACGTGGAACAATTACATTCCCCCTAAATCTTCGAAATTCAACAAATGTCCATTGTCGTCTAAACTGTTCATGCAAGTAATCCAACAATAGCCGGGGCACATTCAAGGATAGCAGGGTGAGAAACCCGGTCAAAGGCTTTTTGTACATCCAGAGATGCGAAGAAGGGTTTGGAGCCCTGGACCGAGGCCTTGGTGTTAAGGTCCAGTGCAGTTGTTGCAACTGCACACCCATCTTTAGAAACAAAGCCATGCTGCTCCGAAGAAATTTTGATACGGCGAAGTAGCCCAAATACACGTAAATTTTGTGCACAGAGATATGACAAAGGAACACCTCTTCCTGTGGCGACTGCGGAATTGGAAAAAGATAATTTTTGTGGGGCTGACAGCACTACTGCAGCCGTGCCTAATTTGAAATTTTCCAGCTACCCCACCTCCCTTCTAGAGGCAAGCAATATTTTGACCATCCGCTGACCGTTGGAGTCGGATTTCAGGGCTGAACCACCAAGGATGCAGATAAAACCACATGGCTCTTTCTTACACAGCTGCACTTTTTCTTGGGAGAAGGAAAAGAAAAAAAAAAAATGGTGCAAAGAAAATCTTTCTGCAGCCTGAGCCAGCAAAAGGGGAAATTACACGATCTAGTATACACATAGCATCCACAGAGAAGCATAATTACACAATTCAATTACTACCACACTTAATGAACACACACCAAATAAAAATTTAGAAAAGGAAATAAAAAGATAAACAAAATGCAAAATCAAAATTAGCGTACACCCCGGAAGGAAGAAATAAGATTTCCTTCATAATTACAACACTTGCTGACTGCTGAAGCTCGCATTATCCAAAACAATAAAAATACTAGTCATGCTTGTTACATAATATTCACATTACTTTAAACTACAATTACAAATTAATTTATATTGCTCAGATACCGAACATTCCTATACACTACCCAAGGAAAAAAAGAACTCCCCTTCATTATTCCAATAATTACATTCATCTTATATTTATGCATGGTCTTCTGCAGAGGACCATATGCCTTTCCTTTTATCCCTGCACACACCGAGGGAGAAGGAAAATATATATGAGTAGCAAGAGGGAAAGGAAAAAAAGATTTTGAAGAGACCAAAGAGGGGGGGGAATTCTTGTATAATTTGCTTGACTTTTTTGTTGACTTGTCCACTCTTGCATATTGCAGAGGTAGCTAGGGGGGGTGAAATGGCAATAAAATGTTAACTCAGAGATTTTTTTTTCTCTTTTTATAATTAAAATACCCAAAAATTTTGGAGAAAATTTTCGGCGTGGATCTGAGCAACAAATCATTACTTCCCTCTTTTCCTTTTTTTTTTCTTTTTTCTTGAGGAGGTGTGGGACTGGCCAGGTCTATTACTCCGGAACAGTACAGCACTAAACACATTCCTCTCCCTGACACCTTTAATTGGAATCGGTAAAGAAAATTTTGCGTGGATCTGCAGATTTATTTTGTGGCAGTGATCAGGTGCCACAAAATTCTCTGACAGATCACTGTATTCCTCCCCTGAAGAAAATAGTGAAATCAACTCTTCACCTGAAGGTGCACAAATCAGAAGACCAAGGACACACACACACACAGACGATGCATATGAAAAACCAAAACAAAATGAAATACAGTTACTGCAAGTCCCTGGAGCTGCAGTGTGCCTAACTGTCACACAGCAATTCCTTTCACTCTAAACACTACTCCCAAATCAATGCAAGATAAACAAAAGTGAATTATTGACCTGGTAGTAGAAATTGCAAAGAAAAAATTCAACACCAAACACCCACGACAACTACACAAGACCCAATATAGAACCGTGCTTCACTTGAAGCATTACCACCATCAAAATGCTACACGAAATTACATATACCATTCCACACATTACACGATAACACTATTTACAACATTATGTACAAGCAACGTTGCTACGGCATTAGTGCGCACTTGACTACCATCGTGTTACAAAGCTTCTACCATCCGTAAGACTCAGACGGTACCTGGGGGTTTCAACAATTTCCCTTTGACTAAGACTTGTCCTTTGTCTCGGAGGGCTGGTTAATCCTGCTTGTGGAGTGCTGGCAATAGTTTGTCTATTTCCTTGTTATCCAGCTGCAAAAGGTGTGCTACCTTGCCTAGGCATTACCTTACTATGGTTAAATCTACTTCTTGTCATCCAAGGAATGAAATTGTTACTATTGGAGCTATCTCCTACCTGAGGCTGTGAAGAACTGCCCACCCGGGGTTCTCTCTGACCCTCGGAGCTTGCCATATCCTCATCACTTTCCACAGGGCTTCGAAAAAATGGGTCTATCTCTAACTTTGGTTAAACGATCGACATGAACCAACTCCTTACGTGGATCTGGAATAAAAGTGACCTCATAATTTACCGGAGGTATAACCGTGGTTACTCGATAAGGACCAGAACACAACTTGCTGCTTAACTTCTTGCTTTTTCCCGGCTTTACTGCAGGGGAATACAGATACACCTTATCATTCAGGGTAATGTGTTTGTCCACTGCACTTTTTGCTCGTTGCCTCTCCTGAGTCTCCGCTGCCTTTTCCAGGTTTAGCTTGACTGCATCGAATGCTTGGTTGTCTCTTGGTCAACTCTTCACAGTACTCTAATTGCAAAGCATAAGTGTGCACCTTAGGACTACCAAACAGATGGTAAGATAGTGATAGTTATTCCTGTTCCGCCCAAAGGCTTTACAGGGCTTATTAGAACTCACTGGATAGTGTCGCCGAAACAGCAATCACTGTCAATCCAAACCCTAGGCCCGGACACCCAACAACACGCCGAATTTAAGTAACGTGAGATAGAATGAAACCCTCATCCCCAAACTGGGAGATCCCCCGCCCAGGAACCATGAAAGTATCTTTATTCATAAACTATAAAAGAAATAAGTATGCAAAAGTATTTACAAATTTGGCTAATCTTGCCGAAGAAAAACAAAGTCACAAAATGCTATTTTTATACATTAAACAATCTGACTAGTTAAACACTTATTTACATTATCCAGTGCAGAGCAATGCTCTGTTTAACAATTTCTGAATAAAATGCAGGTTAATTTACACTTATTCGGTTACAAATGCACAATGATAATATATACACATACAGCACAAACACAGTTTATACTTCATCAATTATCGCAAATAATTCATTAACAAATTCATTTAAAAATCTTATCATGATGGATATTTGACTAAGACATTGTGTAGACTTTACTATTTTTAATATGTTTCCCAATAACCTTATCAAGAAAATATGTTCTAACATCCTCAAACAATGAACACTCAAATAAAATATGTGACACATCCTTTCGAACTGTAGCACAGCTACAGCCAACTCTCTTAATGCTGAACCTCTCAAAATAATATGGACTCGCGCCCTGTTCAGTGAACCACTGATTAAGGAATTTGTTCCTCTGACATCTCGAATGGGACACCGGAAAAAATTCATAGGTTTTTCTCCCTGTAGTACAATCATTCCACCTTAATTGCCATTTCTGCAACATGCGTCCCTTTATCTGCGATTTCATGGTTGCCAAAGGAAGTTTAATTATTACGTCTATATTATCCTTCTTTGTTCCCTTCTTTGCCAATGAATCTGCAAACTCATTTCCATGATATCCTATATGTCCCTTTATCCAATGAAAATGTATTCGTTTAGTTCCAAGTTCATGTACTGATGCTTGTATTTTACTAACCAATTCACTTTTAGTCCTAAATGATGAAATGGATGATAGGGCGGCCTGGCTGTCTGAGAACACATGTATTTCTGATGTATTAGAATTCAAACTTAACCATTGTAGTGCTGATGCAATTGCCACAAGCTCCGCTTGGAACACTGTTGCTTCATCTGACAAACGCAAGTATCTTGAAACCAATAAGTTCCCATTTGAAAAGGCGCAGAAACCTGCTCCCGTTTTATTATTCACTTTTGATCCATCAGTATATATCTCGTAGCCAAAGTCTAATGGATGCGAAATGTTCTACTCAATATTTTTAATTTCTGCTGGATGTTTTTCCATATTTATGGTACTCTTTTCAAATTGTTGTGGATCTACTACCTTATCAAAAACATCTATGTTATAATTTTTATGTCTGAGTTGGAACATTGCACGTTCAGCTTCTACCACCAAATCCAATGGAATGCACCCCGCAAGGACCTGGAGTGCAGATGTTGGGGCTGTTCTATAACAACGTGTGATCCCTAATAGAACTTTTCTCTGAAGTTGCTGTAACCTATTTCTCAACCGGTGGGTATCCTTCCACCAAGCCCCAGCTCCATATGTTATCATTTTCTCAATACCCCGAAGGTAGATTACTTTTAGTGTTTTTCCATCCAACTTCATACTCAATATCCGACTCATGATTTTAAAAAAAATTTCATGTAGAAATTCCACATGAGCCAATCCAGAAAATCTAGCATTTATTTTGACTCCAAGATATAGCAATGTCTTAACCGACTTAATCGTTTTACCCTGAAACCTACAGTGAGGTTGTGTTTTCATTTCTCCTTTACTTCCGAAACAAATCATAGAAGTTTTTCGTGCGCAAAGCTTATTTTAATCGACTGACTCCACTCCTCCAATTTATTTAACGCATTATGAATTCTGTTTTCAATAACTTGTCTTCTGCTTGCAGATACTATCAGAAGAAAGTCATCTGCATACACTTGCAGGACCACTCCATCTTCAAATGTAAGACCCAGTGCTGTATTTGCAGCTATTGTCCACCGCATTGGTCCCGAGACAGATTCCTGTGGACATCCTTTGCTATATTCTCTATAGATTTCATCATCTCCAATTTGAAAATAGACCGATCTATCTACAAAATAGTCACAAATCAGATCAAACAAGTTTCTTGGTATCTCATTCATTCTTAATATGTCCAATACTGCCAGCCACCAAATGTTATTGAATGCGTTTCTTATATCCAAAGCCACTACACACGTGTGATTTCCCAGCAATCTGTTTTCTTCCATTATTATCTTAATATAATGAGAGTAATAAGAACCTTACCTTTGCTAGAAGGTCTGTTCTCATTTGAAAAATATACATTTCTCTGCATGTTTTTTCCCATTTTGAGTTCTACAGTTGGTTTGGGCTTCTGGTGCAGCGGTTTTATGTTGTCTTCAGCTCGTTCTTTATTTGACAGAATTAGTAATTCTTTAATCCGTACTGCGGCAATGATACTTGGTCTAAGAACCTCTATTTGACTTAAAAACCTATTTCACTGACGTTTATATAACCCTAACTGGTAGTTTAATTGACTTATAAAACTTACTATTCAGTAAACCCACATGCGTGAACATTCACTAACATAAACTAACTTCTTATTTACAAACACCAAAAACATTTAACTAAAATTAAAAACTAATATACAATTATTTACACAAACTCATCTCATTGCCCTCTATACCATTCTTTCATTCCTCAGAACAAATTTCTACCTCATTCATACACCACACCTCTGCCATTCCCAACGTAAATTGCCTCTAGCAGCTTTCTACTGGGCCGGGGTCGTCTTCAGGAGGCTCTTAGGTGGTATCAGCCCTGCTATCACAGTGCGAGTGAGTGAGAGAAGCGATTATCATATCTCTTACGTCATATTGAAAACTTTGCCACCTTGGCTCCATCTGTTAGGAACTTTAGTTAATATTTGATTTTCTTCTGTAGTAATTTTTTTGTTCAATTTTTATTAGTTCTTTCCATTTTTCGTTAAGTTTATTTGGGTCATGATGCTCGATCCCTATTTTTTCAATCAGCACAGATTCTGTAATGTGCAGATGTCTTTCATTGTTACATGATTTAATTATTTTGATGTCTTCAAATTTCGGGTATCTTTGATTGTCTAAGCAATACTGTATCAGTGCCTTTTTTGCTTCTTTTTTTTTTTGCCAATTTTTTATGTGTTGTTGCAGGCAATGTTTCAATTGGTTTTTAGTACTCCCTATGTACGATATTGGCGGGATGCCTGTTATAGGTGTTTCATAAACGCCAGCTTTTTCCAAGATACTGCTATTTTCTGTATTATTAATCATCATATCTCTGACTGTCAGTTCTTTGTTTCCTATCTGAATTCCATATTTATGGCATAACTTATTTATTTCTGTAGATATTCCTGGTAGGTAAGGTAAAGCACCTACATATTGTAATTCTTTTTTTTTTTTCTTTTAGAGGTTGAGGTATCTTGCATCTTAACATGTACTTCATATATCCATTTATTTATTTTTTGTGGTGGGTATCCATAATTTAATGAAATTTCTTTAATGTAGTTAATTTCATCATTCAGGAATTCTTCTTTAGAGGAGTGTGTGATTGCTCTTTTGATTAATGTTTTAATGCTATTGCATTTTTGTGTATAAGGGTGTGTTGAGGAATATGGAATCAGAACAGGAACATATGTTTGTTTTCTATGTACTTTATATTGCAGATAGTCATTTTGTTTGATAACCTTAACATCCAAGTAAGGTAAGCTATTCTCTTCATGTTCAATTGTTAATTGTATTGATGGATAAATATTGCTAAGTTGTTGTGTTAATGCTTCCAGCTCATCTGTATCCATTCTGGTCAAGATGAAGATGTCATCTACATATCTACAGTAGATCTTAATATTATCGATAGCCTGTGTGCAATCTCTTCCTGGTAGGAATCCAAATTGTAGAGCAGAAAACCACCGCTTTACAGATAGGTGAAACTGTTCTCTTCCAGTAATTAACTTGTCAAGCACTTTTGACTATCCCGTCATCAGACAGATTGGCCTATAAGAGCTAGAATCACTTATGTTCCTACCTTCTTTGTTAAAGAATACTAATTTAGCCCTCTTCCAAAATTTTGGAAATATTCCCTTTTCAAAGCATTTATTCATTGTATCTAGTACTAGGTTTTTATGTGATAAGTAAAATTCTTTTATAATCCTCAGCTCTAGTCCGTCTAATCCGGGAGCCTTTTTCGAATTTAAACACAGAAATACCTCATCCAATTCCTCCATCGAAAATGGGGGTCATCCACTTCTCCTGCTGGTACTCTACTTCTGTTTCTAATTCTTGACTGTTCCCTTGTATCCGAAGATTCATTATCAGCTGGAAAATGATACTCCAACAATTGAATCAAAGTTTCCCTAGGTTTTGTAATTGCCATTTCACCATCAGGTTTTGTAATTGCCGAGAATACTGGGCTCTCCAAATATTTCCCTCTCACTATATCGTATACCATTCCAAACGGATTCATTGGACTAATGTTTTCACAAAGTGTTTTCCAATATACTCTTTTTGCATCAATAATCTGTAGCTTATACTCAGCAGACAGCCTTCTATATTCCATTTGAAATAGTTGTTTCTCTGCAACTGAACCAGCGCATCTTTGCATTCTGCGTCTTGCAATACGTACTCTAGTACGCAGGACCTTTAAATCCTTATGCCACCATAGATTAAATTTTTGTCTTTTCTTAGATGTTCTATTTGTAGCCTTTTTTACAAATTTTAACCAGCATCTTATTAATTGATTCAATAGTTTCTTCAATATTATCACTATTGAATAGTGATGGAGATTGTTAAATTCAATTCGATTTCCAATTAATTCTTTAAAATAGCACCAATCCAAATCATCCAGTGAGTATCTCACTATTGGGCATCTTCTCGAGGATACATTGAACGCAACCGAGACTTGTACACCCAAATGGTCACTCGCCGCATAGTCATCAATTAATCCCCAGTGGAACGGATTGTCCCGATTAACCGTAAACCCAAATGCCAGGTCAATCCATGACTCTTCCCCATGCTCCTTGAAAAGTAGGTGCACTTGTACTGTCATTCAGTATGTTAAACCCATGTGAGAACACAAAGTCAATAACTGCTGAGCCTCTTTCATCTTCCTGTTGTAGGCCCCAAAGCGAGCTCTTTGCATTGAAATCTCCAACCAAGAGAATATCAGTTTCCGTATTTACCAATACCGATTCTATCTCACTAAGTATCAACTCAATATTTTCTGATGGCGAGCAATATGCATTGATAAGTAATAGAGAAGATTCCGCTGAGGAAATCCTTATTACATTTATATCTCTACTACACTTAATTTGTAACACATTCAGTTCATCATTTAGTATCACTATACCACTTCTGGCTTCTATGTTCTTTAGACCAGTTATTTTTTTGTTCAAGGGAAATCTCCTTATTTGTTTCTCAAAAATGTATGGCTCTTGAATTGCTAAAATATCCGAGTTATGATCTCCAGCTATAATCTGTATCTGTGCTGTTGCAGCCCTTGCATGATGAGAATTGAATTGAAGTATTTTAAACCAATTTTGTTTTCTATATTCCGTATTCATACTAAGTCAGAAACCTCATTGAATGTGTTCTCTTTGAATCGCCAACTCTCTTTTTAGACAAGGGCATGAAGAATCAAGAGCTGAGTGATGTATATCATTTCGCAATTTAAATTTCTCATTTGCCCGTTTGCAGTTAGAGCACAAGGGCTGTGATTTGCATTCCCAGTGCTTGTGTCCACTATCTGAACAGTTAGCACATTTATCCTCTGTATCTATGCATTTATTCTTAAAATGTCCAAATGAGTTACATTTAAAGCATCTGACTTCACGTAAAAATTATCTGACTGTTAAGATAGACCAGCCAAAATTTACCTTTCCTCTTGCAATAATTTTTCTGAAAATGTATGGTTTAGTCTCTATAATCCAATGAATCTATTTACTCCTTCATCTTCAATTTCAGGATTTTGTTCTTTTAATATTCTTTCTACATCACATTTCTCTATTTCTGTATCTACATTATATACTATAATCCTTGGATTTTTTCTTGATGGTGCCTTAGTTATCAAATCTGATGTAGCAGGATTTGTTGATATTTCATCCACTAATTTTGTGAGGTCAGGTTGAGTGTTGCACTCTATCAAGGCTCCACCCTTATTTATCTTTTTTACATTCTTAATTCCAATCTGTAAGTTAGATGGCTTAATACCGCCCTGAATCTTTCTTTTCACTTCTTCCGAGTTCTGACTCTCATCTTTAGGGTATATCAGAACTATATGCTTCACTTCCAATTTTTTTCCTAAGTGGTCGCACTGGATCTCTTTTCTTCAATACTTCAGCAAATGTTGGAGTTGTAGGGGTAACCAACTGTGGTTCCACCATGAGCCTTTCCTCCCGTCGTCCCTATAACCCACTTATATCTTCTGATTGTTTAAGGATACAATCTCTCATTCTAGCAAATAATGATCTTATTTTTGCCCTAATTTGAATATTTATTCTATTATTCGGATTTTCCATCAGTTCCTCCAGCTGTTTAGAACATGTTACTGTTAGATCTATTGGAGACTGTTTCTCCTTTTGAGCACTTGTGCTCTTTTCTTTATCTTTTTCAGCACTCATGCTGAAAGCTTTATTTAGGATGATAACCCCGAGGGCATCACCTAAAGAAATTATTTTGCTAGCCAATCACAGTAATTCTACTGTGACTAAGCTGAGCTTCCCCAACTTGGCCCTACCGTAGTAGGGGAGACCGTCACCACGTCGAGGTGTGGGGCTGAGCCAAGCACTC
The DNA here is from genome assembly GCA_039090855.1 of Macrothele yani. NCBI lineage: Eukaryota > Metazoa > Arthropoda > Arachnida > Araneae > Macrothelidae > Macrothele > Macrothele yani. The sequence continues at coordinate 128,608,319 of CM076996.1, forward strand.
GGACACCGTCTTTAAAAAGACTGAGCTTCCTTGAAAAGGAACGTGCACGAACTCACTGCACCGAAACACTTTTCTCCACTAAAAAAAAAAAAAAAATTTCAAGCGTGTCCAAGAAATTTTGACCTGATGGTCATCTGATGTAGCAGATGGTAAGGCAACACCAGGTCCCTTCCATGTGTAAGATAAGCAGGGGTTTCCCCAGTGCTTGTGTGAACCGCAGTCCTAAAGGCGAGAAGTGCCATGGGAAGACAACGATCCCAGTCGTCCTGACTCTCCAACACTAGGTGACTGACTGACTTAATTAAACTGTTGTTCAACTTTTCACACTGCCCGTTTGCAGAAGGGTGATAGGGACTACAATTCAAGTTTTTGATGTCCAATCTCGTATACTTTCATCATAGCTACTGAAAGGAAGTTGGTGCCCCTGTCCGTCAACACCTTAGCTGGGACCCCATGGTGGCTATGTACTCTTCTACCAGTACCCGGGCAATCGTTTCCCCTCTCGTGTCTAGTAAGACATATGCCTCTGGTCAGCGGGTGAAGTAGTCCGTAACGACCAGTATAAATCGGTTCCCTGACCTGGTGGTAACCAGCGGACCCACAACATCCATGGCAGTTTTTTTCAAATGGGCGGCTAGATAGCTCTGCCCTAACTAAGGGTGCCTTTCTCCCAGGCTTACATGCCCTCTTACTCAAGCAGCTATGGCAGCTATCCACATAGGCCTTTACTAAAGACAGGGTGCGCACGCGTGCTTGAAAACCTGGAAAGTCCTGGAAAATCAAGATTACGTTTTCAAGGCCTGGAATATCCTGGAAAAACGGTGTTTTTAATGCAGTCTTGAAAAGCCTTGAAATTTGAAATTAGTGCTTAAAAAAATGCCCTTTTAGGAAATCGTGTTACTGTTACCCCTTCATTTTTTAAAGTTCCTTTTCTCTGTTCTCAAAGAAACCACCGGCAGCGGTTTCCGATGTGCACCAAATCCTAATTTGGCTGGGGGAAAAAAAAAAAAAAGGCACTACTTCCAGTGCAATAAAATTGGACGATTACTAGTAGGTCGAAGGGGAGCTTGATGTCCGTCCGACAACTGAGAACAGAAGGTAAATAAAAGAAGAGGCATCTAGCATTTGCAGGGGGTTGCGTATGTACCAAGTCAGCTGGCATCCACCAGTGAGGAGTATGCCTGAACAACACATTCATCTGCTTCTTGTTTATGTGCATGCCACCCTCCCTCCCCTCAAGAGACTTCCACTACTTATGATAAAAAATAAGAAAACTATCTTTGCGAATTTTTCACGAAAGTGGCAGAAATTTACAGAAGCTTACTTCCAAAATTCCAGTTGAATCGGTTTAAAACTTTAAAAGTTAGCATTGGTAATTTTTATTATGGACAAGTATGTGTGCCTCTTTGGACAGAGTGAGCCTCCAGCAGAAAGGGTGTTACCATAGCAACGGTTGATTGACAGCTGGGAGCGCTGATCTGAAGCCCTTGGTTGGGAAGAAAGCAAACACCTGTTTATCACTTCCACAGCTCAAAAGGACTAGGAGAATATTTTCAGAAATCCATTTTTCCGAATTTTGGAAATAACACAGTAAAATTTTTACAGTAGTTAAGATACATCACAATAAAGTTCTAGTGCAAATTTCGCCAAATTCCGTTAGGAACTTTAGCAGATGCAAAAAAAAAAAAAAGAAAAAAATCCGTTGCGTAATCGGATTGAAAAAAGAAACAGTAATTATAAATTACGGGAAAGCAAGTGAATTATTTTTTTTAGATGCCATGGTTTATTTAAACAGAGTGATCCTTAAATTTTTTTCTGTGATGATATGGACTCTATTTGAATTACAAACATACGTTTTTATTCAGACGTCTGAGTTACTGTTTTAATAAAAAAATCATCTATAATTAAAAAGTTTTCAGTGGATTTAAGCAATATTCAGCAGATAAACAAACGTATTTTAGTAAATTGCAACATCATGACGCAAATTTGGTAATTTAATTTTGTCGAAAATTGGGGAGCATTTTTTTTTTTTTTACATTTTCTGTTATAGTTAAAGTGAAGGAGGAAGGGTGCAACTTGACAGTTCAGTGAGCTGCAGGTGATGATCTATGGCGATGTGCCAAATGAAAAGAAGCCATTCCATCAGGTCATTCCAAAGGTTGTGGGGGGGGGTCGAGAGAAATATCCGTTTCAGCTTTACAGCTTTCACGGCTCTTTTTTTTTTTTTTTTTCTTGGTAATAAATAAAATCATAGTTGCTGCATTCACCATTGATCCATGTTTGCATTTCTTGAATATAAACAGCAGACAATCAGAAACATAGTGTTGGGCGGGTCTTGATGATCTTCATTTTGCATCTGCTGAATTCAGTTCTGTGGGAATAAGGAATGACTTATACTGTGAATATATACAAAACTACATATTTTTGAGCTGAAAAAATAGGTCTACTTGTACACAGTAGCTAACGTGTGAACTCAGATGAAGACAATCAGACATAGGACGTCTGATTCCATAAAAAAAAAATCAACAAGTTTTTTTATTTACACTACAGGTAAAAAAGCAAAAACATGTTTTTAAACGTTATAAAGGAAAACGGATTTTTGAAACGCATGACTTGATGATCTTAATTTCTGAAAGTTTCTTTTTTCCACATCCTTTTTTTTCAATTACAATACACTAACAGGATACTGTGTGTTATATCACTTAGAGATATGGCAGATTTTCGGTTGCTGATATCCGCGATCGTAAGTGGTAGTTGCATTGCGATTGTTGATGATGACAAGATAAATACTGGAGTGATGTAAAATGTTGCATAAACTAAAAAAAGCCCCCCCCCCCGAACTTTTATGCGGTCATCATAGCTGATCAACCATTTCATTCCATGAACATCAGCACATTTCAATCATTTGAACATTGGAGGTATCTGAAGGAATTCAGCCGTGCTTAAGCGCCCTAGCGCAACGAAAACATGCTAATTTTGGACAGTTCTATTCCCTTCCCCTCTACCATCCCTAATAATTGAGAGTGCATACATTGAGAGTGTTTCAAATATTCTATTTATGAGCTAGTTTTCGCGCTGTTCGTTATGCTTTTATTTTCGAAATTCCTAACACTTTTGAACTATGGTTGCAGAAACGTTTATGCTTTGGGTTTGTCTGTAGGATAATTCGCATGAAAGCGGTTGAATTTCGGCGAAATTTTAGTATGCTGTTGGGTACAACCTGGAAACCTACCCTCTTGAAAAGGTCGAAATTAAATTTAAAGGCCAAGACATAAGAGCAGTATTTGTTCTCCAAGCTTAGGAATGTTAACTCACATAAAATCTGTTTGGTTGCAACAAAGTTTTGGTATGTTATCAGGGAGGAGAAACCTACCCTTGTGGAAAATGATCCAACTTTAATTCAAAGGTCGGGGCATGAGAACAGAATTTATTCTTTATGGTCTTGTGCTTGATAAACTTGATCCATTTGCATAAAGCACATTCATCCATTTGCATCTTTCATCATTTTTATTACTTAAAACTGAAATTACTTAAAAAAAATAATTTCAACATGATACTGTAACGCGTAATAATTATCCTGGAATTTTTTTGTATATGTCCTGGAAAAGGCCTGGAAAGTCCTTGAATTTTTCCCCCAAAAGTGTACGAACCCTGTAAAGAGTACATGTTGTGGAAATAAAATCTAGAACGTACTCGCTCCAATGTTTTGTGGAACCCAGGGTGGGCCACAGGTTCCGAGTCATGGCACTGTTTCAAGATTTCCTCCACCATAGTCTCAGGAATCGCCAGCTGTTCGCATGGTTGATTCCTGGTGTGTCTTGGCCTGGGCAATGAATAGTGCCACAAAAGCCCCTCCTGCAAATAGAACTCATCGGACACTTTGCGTCCTCCCAACTCTCCCTTATTTTCCAGAATTTCAATTTGCTTCAACCACCTCTCATCTTGCCTCTGTAACTCCTTGACCCTGGCTTGCTCTGAGCATTCCCATGACTTGACTTCAAATTTAGAGGTGGGGTACCTTAGTTTAAATACATAAGACAAACTCGCTTGATCTGTGATGATATGAAAATGTCGGGCGTAGAGGTATTGCTTGAAATAATTTACTGCAAAAACAACACTTAGCATCTCTTTTTCTACCACCGAATAATTAAGCTCAGCTCCTTTTAATTTCCTACTGGTATAGGCCACTGGATGTAATTTCCCATCCTCGGCCTGTTGTAATGCAGCCCCAATAGCAAATTTTGAGGCATCACAAGCAACAACAAATTCTTTAGTCAAGTCTGGTAGCTTCAGACATGCTTCGCTCAGAAGAGCCTGCTGCAAATCCTCGAATGCCTTTTGAGCCTCGAAGGTCCATTTAAATGCTTTGTCCTTCCTGATCAGTTTAGTCAAGGGTAAAGCTAATTTAGCATAATCAATGATAAATCTCCTGTAAAAACCTGTGAGACCTAGAAAAGCTCGGACCTGCTTAATCGAATTTTGAAATTTCTGACAGCTTCCAAATTTTTGGGATCAGGCATTCCGCCATTCTGACTGACAACAAATCCCAGGTACCTGATTGAAAATTTCAAAAAGTGGAACTTATCTAGCTTAAAGTTGTGTTGCCTCAACCTTTGGAAGACTATCTCCAACTTATCAAGGTGTTCCTCGAAAGTTTGGCTGGCAATGACTGTCGTCAATATATATGCCAACCTGGAAAGGCGGGAGACCTGACAAAACTATTTCCATCAGCCTGTGGAAGCTGTTTGGGCTGTTCTGCATGTCAAATGGTACTCTCAGCCATTCGTACAAACCCTGATCAGTGACAAAAGCTGTTTTGTAAACATCCGCAAGGTGTTTACAAAACAGCTTTCATCTTTAAAACCCCGAGGTTAAATCCAGATAACTGAAGTAAGTGACTCCTGCTAAGGAATCCACTATCTCCACCAAATTTGGGATCGGGAAGGAATCCGGTACTGTTTTGGCATTTAGCCTACAAAAATCAGTACAAAGACGGTAACTGCCATCTGCCTTTTTTACCAGAAGGATGAGTGCCAAATAGGGACTGTCACTAGGTTGGATAATACCCGTCTCCAAAAAATCGTTGATCTGCCTATTGAGTTCGGCTCGAAGAACATAAGGAACTCCATAGGCCCTCTGTCTCACAGGAATTTCATCCGTTAAATGAACCTGATGTAGCAGGGTATCACATTCACCCAACTCTGCTACATTTTTGGCAAAGGTAGTAAGTACTATGGGCTTGCAAAAAGGATGTCAACTTGGACTTCTGATCAGGAGATAAATGTGATGAGTCAAACTCGTTGGCCCACGTTGGAACAATCATCAACCTGACTGTCCACAGTGGAAACTGGTCACTTGAACAGGCTCTGCTGTGACTAACTTAGACTGTTTATTGAGGTGCACCACAGAATCAGACAAATTTATGACTGATGGAGGCTACCTCTTCCTTGGTACAGTTTACTGACCGACCAATCCACAAAGAATCACTTTTAAAAGTATCCACTGGCTGTAAAAGCATGACTTCCCCTAACTTTGCACAATTTGGAATAACTACCGAAATTATCTTTTCTGATTTTAGAGGTATCTTTTCTTTCCTGACCGACTTCCCAAAATAATGCCTTGTTGCCTGTGAGCCTGAGTTGTCCGAGAGGGCATTGGAGAGTTTAGTGGAGTGAGAATTTGCGTGACTTTTTCCCAACTGTTCTGGTGATTTGGATTGTTTACCCCTGGAAATGGGAGTATCCTCAGAAGTGGGGTCTCCATTCCCAGCAGCATCACCACTATGGTCAATACCAGAATGCACTGATACCTCTTCTCTAACCTGGGGTACCAAACTCTCTGCTGCATGCCTTTTTGCCTTCCGCTTCCTTTTAAGTCTCCTCCTACTGACTTTGGGTACTCGAAAAATCTTCTTTACCAAGGCAATCACTTGTTCCCTCTCCTTGGGATAAACATTTGGCATGCCTGATCCTACTTTGGCCAAAGTGCTTTCTGCAGCATTAAAAACAAATTTTTGTGCCTTTAAAAGGTCAAAACCAACAATAACCATCATAGGCTGACGATAACCGAGTCTGAGTGACAAACACCTTATGTTTAGAATTCACTCCAGACAGACAAAACTTCAGCTCCACACAAGACTTGATATCAAGTTGCTTTCCTGAAACACCCTTTACTACCATATTAGGATACTCAACAAATTTCTTGTATCCTGGTAAGGGGTTGAGACAACCCTCTGTGATTAAGCTAACTGACGCTCCGGTGTCGATCAGTAGCCTCAAGGATTTCCCACTAACTTTCTTCTCTAACTCTTTTCTTGCATTTTTCTATTGTTTTATTCACTTCCATTTTTGCGATATTTGGCACACAAGAATGAGTGGTCATATTTATCACTTTATGCTCAAAATCTGTCTTTACACTTCCCTTACATTTTTCTTTTTTATCTTTTGAACACACCCATGAAATGCACTTTTCATTTTTCCTATGCATTCTATGCTGGTAACTGTTTACAACTAAAGCAGGCTTGTTTTTTATTTTTATTTTTTATTTTTTTTTTTTTGTTAACATTAATTCAACTGACAAAGATTCCATGTTTATAAAAACACCGATCAGGCAGGAATAAAAAATCTGATGTTGACTGCTCCACAGATACAGCACAAATGAACAGAAACACGTGTCGGGGTGAAGAGTGACCCTTAATCCCATTATGAGCTGCTCTGCCCGCAAGTGGCACATAACCAAAAATTTTGTATACTCAGGTGTGTTTGTAAGTGTGCAAAAGTTTTATTATGATCACTTTCCTTCAATTTCTCTTAGCATACAAACAGTTGAAGTCAATAGTTCATATCAAAACCGCGATATCCTCTAATTGTTTTAAGCAGTGTATATTGATGACAAACTTACCCAAACAACTGTCATCCATTACGGTCATGCTTTTTTTGCTCCATTTACGTAACAAAAAATAACCATAGGCTGAACAACAGTGGATTTTTTTATTATTTTAGATATGATGTATTTAGCTTCCAGAATTTAGTTCTGTACTCCAAAAATATAGCAGCAATCAAAATGTAACATATATATATATATATATATATATATATATATATATATATATATATATATATATATATATAACTTAAGAGCAAAACTGAAGACTAAGGAAAAACTTTCTTCTTTATAGAATATATATATATATATATATATACTTAAGAGCAAAACTGAAGACTAAGGAAAAAATTTTAGAATTTAAAACGAAGGGTGCAAAATAACCTGAAAATCAAAACGCGCAACGCAGCAGTTTTGAAAATTCAGAATTCACATTCTATAAAGAAGATACCTAAGCAAAAAAATACATATATAATTTTGACTCACACCTAATACAACATAGAAAAGGTTATGTATCTACCTGTGTGAGTAAAAGGAGAAAAGATAAAAAATAAAATAAAACAACTGAATGTAGAAGGTGTCGAGAATACTGAGCCTTGGCTTTATCAAGGACCAGCAAAAACTCTGCATTTTCTCACTTCCACAAAGACCTAGTTTGAAATGGGTTTCTGCAAGGCCATAGATGCAAGTAACATTCCCACCTAAAATAGTTTAAAAAATATATATATAAGTCATGTCCTCCGTAGAGTAGCATGACCTAGCACTAGTTAACAATTTCGCTTGCATCCATTAACCTTCATGGCCCGACCCATGCTCTTCATCTGTTACTATTAAACAGAGAGAAGAAGATTAAAGAGAACTCAAGCTGTGAGAGTGACATAATAAATAGAAATGATTTTCAGCTATAACGAAATTCCAAGTTCGTTTGAGAGAGAATTTAAACCTGAAAAACATTGCAAAAGAAATCCAAATTTTACATTGCAATTAAAAAAGGAAATGTTAATTTATAACGAACAGATTTTTGAAAGAAAACTTGAGTCTAAAACCCCCTACTTTTAATTGCAATGTAAAATTTGGATTTCTTTTGCAATGTTTTTCAGGTTTAAATTCTCTCTCAAACGAACTTGGAATTTCGTTATAGCTGAAAATCATTTCTATTTATTATGTCACTCTCACAGCTTGAGTTCTCTTAATCTTCTTCTCTCTGTTTAATAGTAACAGATGAAGAGCATGGGTCGGGCCATGAAGGTTAATGGATGCAAGCGAAATTGTTAACTAGTGCTAGGTCATGCTACTCTACGGAGGACATGACTTATATATATATTTTTTAAACTATTTTAGGTGGGAATGTTACTTGCATCTATGGCCTTGCAGAAACCCATTTCAAACTAGGTCTTTGTGGAAGTGAGAAAATGCAGAGTTTTGCTGGTCCTTGATAAAGCCAAGGCTCAGTATTCTCGACACCTTCTACATTCAGTTGTTTTATTTTATTTTTTTATCTTTTCTCCTTTTACTCACACAGGTAGATACATAACCTTTTCTATGTTGTATTAGGTGTGAGTCAAAATTATATATGTATTTTTTTGCTTAGGTATCTTCTTTATAGAATATATATATATATATATATAGGTCATGCAACTCTAAGGAGGACATGACTTATATATATATTTTTTAAACTATTTTAGGTGGGAATGTTACTTGCATCTATGGCCTTGCAGAAACCCATTTCCAACTAGGTCTTTGTGGAAGTGAGAAAATGCAGAGTTTTTGCTGGTCCTTGATAAAGCCAAGGCTCAGTATTCTCGACACCTTCTACATTCAGTTGTTTTATTTTATTTTTTATCTTTTTCCTTTTGATCACACAGGTAGATACATAACCTTTTCTATGTTGTACTAGGTGTGAGTCAAAATTATATATGTATTTTTTTGCTTAGGTATCTTCTTTTCTATGTTGTACTAGGTGTGAGTCAAAATTATATATGTATTTTTTTTGCTTAGGTATCTTCTTTATAGAATATATATATATATATATATATATATATATATATATATATAAATGCCATCACAATTTAGCAAAAGTTATTTTAAAATTATTTTATGTGTGATAAAAACACAGAAAATCTAACCAGATTTATTCTACTTACATTAAAGTTCCTGTTAGCACATGCTCTATGAACAATGGTTGAAGGATTGATGCAGAGTTGCTTCAGAGCATAGCCTCCTTCCATGCTGATGACTCACAGGGTGACTGGTTAGTGCTTTGGTCGCACTTGACTGTAATTGTATTGCCCAAACTTTCCCCTCCCAGCTCATCAGTTAGAAAATTGTTAGATTGGAAAAGAATATGGTAGCACAGCATCGCGCCTATTGCACGGGTGTGCTACCGGGGATTGGGTCAGATAAAGTTGTGTTCATATCAGCAGCAAATATGTGAATAGTATTTTTTTTAAGCATAGATCTTGAAAAATTCCAGAAAGAAAGATATGTCTATAAGCTGTTGTAGAAGGGGCATATACTGAGTGAAGTGTAAAGTTCTTTTTTTGAAATTCAAACTCTAATCTCAGGTGATGCCCTTGTTGATCACCTTAAAAAGTTTTTGTTTTACATTTAAATTTGGGATGAATAACAATACTGACACCACATGATCTGTTACTGCCAAGAGAATGCCAATTAGGGATTTGGAATTTTTGTCTTAAAAGCAAAGATTTCATTAAATTCCAAAAAAATATGTTTCTTGTACACATAAAATATCTAGATCTACATTTTAAATTTTACTGATGACCAATTGTTTTGATTGTGTTTTGAAACCTTGTACATTCCATGTTGCTGTTTTAAAAATATTTTTATAATTTGTAGTGCTATAACTATTCATATTTACTTAGATATCGTATCTTTCCCAAATAAAAATTATTTATTTTTAATTTTGAATACACCCTTGGCAAATTTAACCATTTTTGGCTTGTCAATATTGTTATCACAATAAAAAAATTTCACTTAAAAGAGATCAAGAAATACCTAATTAATGTCTCACAATTTCAGTGCAGCAAAATCACCTATAAAATTTACTTTTTTCTAGAGTACTACAATTCTTTTTTCCATTTTTTTTTTTTTTTTTTTTAATACTGAGACTAGTAAAGTTATTGCTTCATATATTTGTGTGTGTTCCAGATTCTGAAGTTCTCGGGTCTTTAAGTTCTAAGTCACCTTTATCAATAGGTGAATTAGGGTTCAAAAAGGTATTTGTGAATTTCAGAGTTTCTTTATTTTGATGAGTAAAGGATGACATCTTTGTTGTTTCTGCATCATTTTCCAAATCAGGGGATCTGGGAGAATATGCACATTTTGAATCAGAAACTTTGTCAGGTGAGACTATGGAAAGGCTTATAAATAAATCAAAGTTTTCTACTGATTTTTCACATAATTGTACATTCAACAACACTTTCAGAAACAGCTTCACATGGTTGAAGGTTAGTATTATTGTTCCCCTTTCTATCCACTTCTGTCTTATTTTCCAAAACTGAATTTTATTTTTCTGAGGAAATTCCAAACAGCAGTGTTTGCAGTTTCTGTTTGTAGATATTTAGTTAGGAAGGACACCAAATATAGTTTGTGTTTTCTAAAGGGGACCTGCTTATTAGCTGCTTTAGCATAATTCATAGTAGAATTACAATTAAATGTTTTGTGTAAATCTGAGCCACACGTTTGGAAATCCAGTGGGCAAATGAAGCTGAGATGCCCAAACATCTCACAATTCCGACAATAAGAGAAGGGCATTTTGTTACATGATGATCAACTGATGAATTTTTTATGGGTCTTTTTCTGGCCCTCATACTGAACAAAACCATCAAACCCCATAATATTTGCATATGTTGAGATGTTTTTTTCTACATTCATTACAAGTGCACGATTACCATTAGGTAACCCTAGAAACTCCAGTCTATCCCTGCTTTTATGTTTTGCAGCAGTTTATGGAAATGTTTTTTTTTTCCCAAATTTAGCAAAAAAGCTTTTGATTTCCTTTTCTGGAACACATAGGGTGATATCTCTTAAGAGAACAGTGGACCTGGAGTCAGCCATCGCTTCCAATCTCACAGTCGAACCATCATCCAGAGTCAAGTGTTCCTTGTCAATTAAGTCATGGAAATCAGCTTATCTTGTTAATGAGACCAACACTTGTTTCATTGAAGATATTTCTTCTATTGCTTTAAAGGGCTTGTCATAGTTAATAGATTGTGCAATTTTTCTTTACAATTTCGGTGAAGTGGTTTATATTTTTGAAACACACAACAATTGTATTCACCAAGAATTCCTGTCCGAGATAGGATTGCGAGAAACATTTGCAGAAGCCATTTTTACACTGAATTCAGAATGCAATCTCAAGGTAATCTAATGAAAATATATATATAACACAATAAGAATTCAATTCAATACCAGGAAAAACTTCAACAAGATTTTTTTCACCAAATTTTCAACCAATTGTAAACCAACTATAAACATTTTTTTTTTTCATAACACACCACCTTTAATCCAAAATCAAATGAACACTATTTTTTTTTTTTTTTTTAAATCAAATCGCTTTTAGCGGTAAACAGTTTTCCAAAAATTGAGTAACTGAAAATATCTTAAATAATTCATATAAATTTATGCGGCGTTCAGGTGTGTTAGCAAGATACAGTTTTGGTGAGCAGTTTTATTTTATGTCAGAATGATAACTTTGACATAGGAAATTCTTTGTTTTTGCTTCTCGAGTTCCAAAATTCCTTCTTCAGCGAATTGTGTTGTTAATGAAGTAGAATTATTGCATTTATGAGTTTTCAAGAAATATTCATTTGTGTATTTGCTATCAATTTTATGTGAAAATTAGGATTTCCTGAATCTGCACCATTTCGTTTTGTTTTGTTTTCTCGTCAAGAAAGTTTCCCAGGCAACTTGGAGATGGGTAAGGTGCCAGATTAGGAGATAAAATATAGTTTTGGCTTCGTAACCTGTTTGGTCCAGAAATTTCGGTAGGAAGGTCACCCCATCGACAGGTGGTTTTGCCCAGTGAGAATGGTGGACTTCAAAATTTTTAACAATTCATGGTGACAATTATGTTCTCCGCTAATACGCCATGATGATGAGGCTGTTTTGTTGTTTTTCCTTTCCCCTCTCCACCCTGCCTGTGCTCTTTGGCTTCAGGAACGAGTGGACTTTTCATCCAATCGCATTGCGACATCAGAGCCTGTATGTTGAAACATGCGCGAAAAAGTTTCTCGGGAGGGTCAGAGGCCATTGTAGTTTGGTCACTTGTTCCCTGTTTTCTCGACTTGTGCAGGTGACTTGCAACTTGACCTCTCACTGAGGGTCAGGCTTTCTGCAAATGCTCTTACCTTGTTTGCACCCTCATTTTGATGTGACAGAGGGTGAATAATAATATGGAGCGTGTTTCATCAGCCTTGCTGCTGGGGTGACAGTCACCTCTGCTAATCGCTGACCATTCCACCTCACCCATTCGGAGGCCATCTTGGAACGAGTTTTCCCCGTTTGTGTCTGTCGATCATGTTGTTGAAAACAAGAGGAAAAAAACTCCTCCAAGGGGGAAACAGCCATCTTGACCAAGAAGGGTCTGCTTCCCAAATGTTGAAGGAAGGAAAAGAGTATCTCCATGCCTGAAAAGACTTGCACCCTCCCCGCATGTGCAGCGCTGAAAGAAGGCAACAAGGCTGGGGCCCCCCTGACCTCTTCTGAAACCCTGTTCTAAAAAAAAAAAAAAAAAAAAAAAAAAAAAGGTAATCCATTATCTGTACTTCATTTTATCGTTATGGCCGACCCGCTCCACTACATTTGAAATTCAGAGGAACATTAGAAGGGCTGCCTTACATGCAAAACAGCAGGGCTAATGCTCAAAATTTATCCTGAAGTGTAATTTTTTTTTATTAGTGAAGTATTATGCATTATGCCTGAACTCCTGTTTGTTATTGTAGTTGTGAAAAAAAAAAAAATTGGTTGTTTAGATGAGGTGGTGTTTGAGCACCCTTATTATTCTTTCATAATCAAAATTTTTCATACTTCTGGTATATAGTTTGGTGGAATTCTATTTAAAGTAGGGTGATGGCTGGAATTGCCAGTAAATTTTAAAAGTGGGATAAAAAAAATGGGAGCATTGAATGATGAGGGTATAAAAAAACCTGAAAGTTTCGAGAACAGGGAAGTGTAATGCATATTACATCTCTGAAGTCGTTTTTTTATTTTTTGCCAAAGTGTATTTTTATGTGTATAATGTGTAATTGTTGTGCATTGTGTTTCGTTTGGTCATTGCAAGAAAAAAAAGGTAGAAATGCTGAAAAGTTAACGGTCAACAAAATTGCTGATTCTATTGTTAAATTCCAACCCCCCCCAAAAAGTAGCCCTAAATATCCTTACTGAAGTGTTTTTTTTATATACATTAGCTGGTCAAAAGGAAAAGTTGTACCCAACAAATTGGTAAAGAAATAGTACCACTCAGTTAAAAACTATTGTTCAAAGAATAAGAATAGTTGTCCATTGTTTTCTACTGAACATAAAATGTATTAAGTTGTACTGAAATATCAATTACAATCTGTAACATTTTGAAATCCTACACCCTACTAAATTAATTTGGACTCTAAAACTTTCATTTTGACATTTGTTGGGTGTTCATTGAATAAACAACAACGTTTTCTTTATATCATTGTCTCATGGTGTAAGAGAAGCAAAAATCTTGTACTCTGAAAATTTCCATGATTTAGCCAGGCGAGAGAGGCCTTGGCCAAATAAATATAACTGACAGCAGTTTTTATACCCTAAAATCTTGAGTCACTTTTATTTATTGCTTTGTGTGTTCAGTGAATCCAAAATATTAGTGTACTTAACTTTGTGCAGGTTATTTTTTCCTTCTAAAGTTGTCAAGTTCATAAATCACCTCTACACTTCGCAAGAGTTCGTATGATCCGAAACCTGGGTCATCAAATGGTTTATTGCGGCAACTTAATTTCTTTTTGTGAATTTTAGTCCTACCACTCTATTGATTAACATCACAAGCCTTCATAGAAATCTCTCAAGTATGTTTTATTAGTGTTTATTGTGTCTAAATTAAATTTTCAAAATTTAAATTTTATTTCCTTTTTATACATATCATTAGCAATACAAGCCAAATCAAATGAAATATATCTCATCTTTAAAAAGATGACTGTTTTGTAAATTATGAATACTGTATGAGCATTTATATATGTATAATTAAGTAGAATGATGTTCAGTGATTCACAGATTACAAAAAAGGCCATAGTAAATGCAGGTTGATCATTAATTGCCCAGTTGATACATCATTAAAGTATAGATGCGTGTTATTTGTTTATATCGTGTAAAGATGAACACTTCCTTCTCCACTTGATCACTGCACAGAGAGTTCTCCCCCTTTCTAGTGCTAAAAGTTATATTGAAAGAGTTGATCAAAACATACACCAAGTGGTATTGTTGTTAAGAGCTGACAGGAGCTCACTGTGATCACCTAGACAGTCATCTGGTTGCAGGTGTGATATCATTGTATTGTATTCTAATATTAATGTATCAGTAGTTGGCAGCAGCCCTCATTATTTACATCCGCTGTGAGTATGTTAATTGTGTGATCTCCGTTAAAATTAGCGAGGAAGTGAAACATATATGGTTAACATGACAGCCATATTTATTTTTGTTAATTAAAGCCTAATTAAATGAAGGTTAGTTTTGGTATTTTTACTTCTCAACAATTTAATTAACATACAGCAGATGTAAACAATGAGGACTGCTGCCAACTTCTGATACATTAATATTAGAATACAATACAATAATATCACATTAATTTAATTAACAAAAAGAAATACGGCTGTCATGTTAACCATATATGTTTCACTTTCTCACTAATTCGAACGGAGATCACACAATTAACATACTCACAGTGGATGTAAACAATGAGGACTGCTGCCAACTTCTGATATGTTAATATTAGAATACAATACAATAATATCACATTCACCCTCTCTAAAAAATTAGTTACGTAGTCAGACAGGTATGCAGGTCAGCGTCTGGAACGAAGAGGGCGCAGTGATTCATCAGAGTCCTCAGTAGCAGTCAGTGATAGTTCGTTAGCCTCAACTACATTAGTCCCATATTCAAGATTACTAGCAAGTTCAATTTCCTGGAGAAGAACAATAGATGCGAAACAGCGAATTTCAACTACTGCTTCCAGACAAACATTTTATACATTCTGTCCAACAGAATATGCTACACTCGGTTTTTTGTATGTATAGCAGTAACAGTTTGGTGTAACTCTGAAAATATTCACATTCTTATCACCAGATTTCATCTCATCATTGGCTAGTGGCAAAATTCTTAGCTCTACTGACATAGGAGGTTCACAAAATAATTTATGCTCTTGATACTGGTAAAGGGGAAGTGGGTCAATGACTGATTTAATAGGTTCTGTGTCTCTGGTTTTTAGACTTGAACGAAGAAAAAGGAAATACGGAGAAATATGTATTTTTATGTATCTTCTCATTCTCTGTAAAGTTAATTGCGTACAGCAGTAACCAAATCTACTGGCCACCTTTGGCAATTGCATTTCAAAACTTGCACTCCATTGCAAAAAAAAATCTGATAGTGACTGGTGACAAATGCTCAAGAAGGTTGATACTGATTAAGAACAACTGTATCAGAAAATTTTTTATTACTGAAACAGATAATTTCTAACTGCACTTTGTTTTCCTGGCCCATTTCTCGTTCTAGCTTCACAGTCTTTCCATCATTTGAATATCAAAACATCTGTTGATGTCGCCACAATTTGTTGATCAGTGTAAGATATGGATGATCTACTGCCTTGACTTGCTCACTATGATTTACAAGTTCAGTAGTATCAGTTTCAGAAAATTAATGTTTGCCTTTTTGCAGTTGTTTTGTTGTTCAGAGGTTTGTGATTTGTTCTGCTTTGCTTTTATTCCTGAAGAGCCAATTTACATACAGTGGTGGCAAAAATTATGGACACTTTTTAAAATTTTCATGTTTTGCAACTTTGCAGGCTTATAGGAAATGTTATTTTGCACAAAATACAAATGTTTATATGCCAATTTAAAGAAAATGTAATGCTGAATTCAATACAAAAAACAGAATGCAAATATATGCAGTACAAAAAAAGTTATGCTTACTTTAGTCTAAAACAGAAACACAAGTGTGATTCAGTTAAGAAGCAGATTGTAAGTGCAAACCCTACTGGCCAATCACAGTCCTTGTTCTGGGGACAAATGAAATGGCAGTAGCTGCAATACATCTTGTGAGAAGTTGAGGAAAGTCAGTTTTGCTGTTTGTTCTGTAGAAAAAAGATTGTTGGCAGTGTAAGTGAAGCATAATTGTAGATTATGTGAGTATTTTTAGTATTTCTTTCAATTTAACATGTAGATAATAAGTATAGCAATGGCACCAAAGCAAAGTGTTGACTGATCACCCACAAAAAGAACCAGGATTGTTTTATTACATGAATCGGGTCTTTCTTATGCTGAAATTGCAAGGCAAGTAGGTGGGTCAGTGACAACATTTGGTGTACGAAAGTGCTGTTTATGTTATCAGGAAACAAAGTCACTACAAAACAAACCAGGAAAAGGCTGGAAAAAATGTAGAAAAGCTGATGATGACAGAAGAATAAAAAGACTGTCTGAAGGACAGAAAACTTTCATCTGAGGCTATCAGAGCTGAACTGTGTTTAACGGGTGTTTCTGTCAGTTCAAGAACGATAAGGCGCAGTCTCTCGGATATGGGTCTAAGAGGTAGGATTCCGAGAAAAAAGCCATATCTGAAATTACAGCACCGGAAGAAATGACTACAGTGGGCAAAAAAACATTTTGGATGGACAGACATTCAGTGGAAGCAAGTTATTGGGAGTGACGAAAGTAAGAAATCCTTATTTGGTAGTGATAGCCGAAAGTATGTGAGATGTAGAGTAGGACAAGAGCTACATAATGACTGCATGGAGGCCAATGTAAAGCACCCAACAAGCGTTATGATTTGGGCATGTATGGGAGCAAATGTTGTTGGCCGCCTTCATGTAATCGGCAGCATGCTGAATGCAAGAAAATACATTGACACCATCCTGGAACCAAAATTGCTTCCTTCCATCAGGGATCTCTTTCCCAACAATGCATCATTTTTTTCAGCAGGATTCAGCTCCCTGACACATAGAAAAAATATGCAATCAGTGGTTCACAACAAAGTCCATTCCATTGTTGACCTGGCCAGGAAACAGCCCTGACCTGAACCCGATAGAAAAATTGTGGCACCATTTGAAAAGCCTTGTGCGAATGAGGCTTCCATCAAATAGAAGGCAATTAATTGAGGCTATAATTGCTTCCTGGCACCATGTAATAACGAAGGCAGGGTATCAAACACTTGTTGGCTCAATGAGACGTCGCTGTGATGCGGTTTTAAAGAATAAAGCCTACCCTATTAAATATTGATAGTACATTGAAATCGTAAGTGCATTACAGTATATTCAGCATGACTGCAGTATTCTCTGTATAACTTTTTTGTACTGCATATATTTGCATTCTGTTTTTTGTATTGATTTCAGCATTAAATTTTCTTTAAATTGACATATAAACATTTGTATTTCGTGCAAAATAACATTTCCTTATAAGCCTGTAAAGTTGCAAAACACAAAAATTTCAAAAAGTAACATCTGATTCAAAGTTGTTTTTGTAGTATCATACAAATGCATAAGAATAATGAAACATAATTCCTAAATTTCCGTGTAATCACAGTAATGGGTGACATTTCAGCACTAAGCCAGTTTTGGGAGTCATTGAAAATGCTTTACTCCAAGGTATGCTTTATAGCAGTTTGAACAGGTAAAGTTTGCAATGCACAAGTCTGGCTTTTGTGGACATGAGCAGACCTTCTGTGCTCTACTCAATTATTTGGGTATCCCTCTCAGTAAATCTTTATAGTACCCCAGCATATACCATGAATGATGTGTACCAAAGAGATATAAAAGCAATTAATCAGTAATTAAAAAGTGACTTATTATTGATTTCACATGAAAGATTTGTGTGAAATGTATTGGAACACTATTATGCATACACAATATTGACAAAACTCACTGGACACCTAGAAGAGAAACACAACATAGCATTTATTGACATACATTGGTACGGTGTCGGTCCACCTTTGGCCTTAATGCATGCACTGACCCTTCAAGACATGCTTTCGACAAGGTTTTGGAACACAGCAATAGGTATGCGCTTCATTCAGTACATATTGCTGCCGCTTAGTAGTAGGCCTTGGTTCCAAACTTTTTATGTGGCTCTAATTCACCTATGGTATTTAGATCAGGGCTCTGTGCTGGCCAGTCCACACGCGAACGGAATTATCATCAAAACACACAGTTACAGTCCTTGCTTTTTGGCTCGGTGCATTATCCTGCTGGTACCAACAAGGCTCGGTTCCATAGTATTGCCACAGAGTTGTTGGGGCATAATTGTCCAGAACATCGAGGTAGACGTGCTGGTTAACAGGTTTGGCCACAATAACCAATGGATCGGGACCATACCATGAAAAACACCCCCACACGAGTACACTGCCAGCTCCAAACTTGACCTTAGGAACAGTACACTGTGGTAAATAGCGTTCCCCCGGCTGCCGCCATACCCACTCACGGCCATCAGACTAATGCATCGTGTATCTGGATTCATCAGTCCATAGGACCCGTTTCCATTGATCTACGGTCCACGATAAATGTTCTTTACACCATGCTTAACGACGAGTAGCATTCCGAGTGCAGATGAAAGGCTTATGAGCAGCCGCACGACCACAGTAACTCATGGACTGAAGTTCTCTGTGAATAGTACATTTACATACCGAGGTTCCAGCATTTTCCCTCACCTGTACACTGAGGTCTTTTGCAGTACTCCGTCGATTAGCTGCAACGACTCTCCTGAGACTTCTACGTCCTCTATCACTGATTTTCTTTGGTCTGCCAGTAGGTTTTTCTGCTTTAGGCACGCCATGTGTCTTCCACTTATTCAGTACATCCAAAACAGTTGACTTGGGTATGTTTAAACGCCTCTTGGTTTCTTTTATGGACAACCCACTAATATAACACCAACAATCTTTCCTTTCTCAAAATCAGTTCTTTCCTGCCTCGACATTCTTACTTAACCTCACAGTGCGATATGATCACGACCAGCTTCAGGCTTGTTTTTTTTGACGCCCGGTGGCGCAGTGGTCTAAGCGATGGCCTCTGATCATTCGTCCGTAAGGAGTCCGGGTTCGAATCCCGGTGAGGCATGGATGTTGTGTTTGTCTTACGGCACTGATTCTCTCCCTTCCCTGGAACCAGTGACTCTAAATTAGGGACGGGTGGCTGCTTATAGCCCATTGAGTTGCTCACGGTGGTCGTTAAACCTCCAATAAAAAAAAAAAAAGGCTTGTTTTTATACCGTTTGCAGCTGTACCGCGCATCTTAACAACACCGCGGATCCGTTCATTTGCTTTTGAAGGGGTGTCCAGTGCCTTTGGTCTATATAGTGTATACAGAGATTGGACTATGAACCTCATATAAACAAGAGACTAATTAAAGAAAGTTTTTATAACCAGAAAAACAGTTCCATCAATGAACGTTCAAAAATTATAAATAGCATTTTCAATTTAATTCAAAAATAGTAGACTTGCAAATATGTAATGAAAACATTTTAATTTAATAACTGGCAACTGAAAAAGGGACCTGGCTATAAAATTCAATTTGACAACCGCATTGTTCAAATAAAATAAATTAATTTAAACCTAGCTACATTGTGGTATTTATTGCATGGTTTTGCAACTGTATCTCTGCAAGAGAATGATATAAAAGCCATTCTACACTGCTGGCCACCCAAAATGCAACACCAAGAAGGACACGAGATAGCAAAGCCAGATTTACTGGACACATAACAGCAGATACAAAGATGAAACGATTGAGCTTACAGGCCCGTGCGACTTGCGGAACACGCAGACATCATTAGTTCGTGTGGCCCCCATGGCTGGCAATAACGGCCGCTGCACGCCGCGGCACGCCGCGGCATCGAACGAAAGAGGCTTTGAATGTGGGATTGGGGTTTGTCGATCCAGGCTGCTTCCACACGTTGCCACAGTTCATCAGGCGTAGCCGCTGGTGGTGCTTATCGGGACACTCGGTTGCCGATCAGCGACCAGACGTGTTCGATGGGCGACATATCGGGAGAACAGGCGGGCCACGGCAGCAGTGACACCTGGTGGGCCGTGAAGAATTGTTGCGCGATGCGTGCACGTGGGGCGTGCATTGTCCTGTTGAAACGTGGCCGCTGGCAGGTAAGGGAGAACTACAGGCTCCAAAACGTCGGAGATGTAGCGGTGGCTATTGAGTGTACCGGTGTTGCGTACCAGAGGGGTGCCGGTGTCATATCCAATTGCGCCCCAAACCATAACGCCAGGCGGCGGACCGGTATGGCGATGCATAATGCAGGCGTCATACAGTCTCTCGCCGCGGTGCCGCCACACGCGGATCCGACCATCGTGGTGTTGCAGGCAGAAGCGGGATTCGTCGGAGAAGACAATGTCGTGACATTCCGTAGTCCAAGTGCGGCCGCACTCGCTGGTGGTGTAACGTCAATGGTAATTGGAGCAATGGGTGCCGTGCGACAAGTCCCCGCTCCTGCAGACGACGTCGAACGGTACGTGCTGACACGGTTGTTGCGCAACACACCCTAATTCCCGCGCTAACGTTCGTGATGTGGCGGTGCGAACCGTCAATGCCCGCCGCACAACATGCCGGTCCTCTCGTTCGGTGGTGGGCTGCGGCAATCGGTCCACCGTCCGTCCCTACTGCACCCACCGAATCCATACTCGCCTCACTGTGGCTGGATGTCGTCTCACACGGGCGCCGATGTCTCGGTACGATAAACCGCTGTCGCGACAAGCCACTATTCGTCCTCTGTCGAACTCCGAAACGTGCTGAAATGACTGCCGTATTCTGCGACGAGGCATCAGGAAGCTTCCCACGCACAGGTCCGGCAGCACAACACACTTCCACTTCTGTGCACCCTTATAGTTCTCGGTGGCGTACCGGGCGCGCAAGATTTGCATATGCCCTGCAATGCTAATCGTTTGCATGTCCTCTCGCGGGCGACGCATGCTGCGAATTTCAGGCCAATCGGATGCTTCCTTCTTGGTGTTGCATTTTGGGTGGCCAGCAGTGTATAACTAAGCCTTATGTGTAATTTAGTTGAATTTCTATAGTTCACAAATCAGTTTTTGGTTTGTTATGCTGAAATGTCAGGTTCTTGTAATTCATGACTGTAGTGTATAGTATGCCACTACAGAACACTTGTAAACATGATTCATTAGGTTTATAATGAAATGCCTGTAACATCAGTTGTAAAGTTTGCTTGCTTTTATCAGTCTTTTCTGAGAAGTGCTGTGCTATTTAAAGGTAGATAGTTCATAAAAAAATATTTCTTGCTTTAGTCCATTTTCATGGCATTGAACTGCTGTAATAAAATTCTTGCAATCATCAGTGTTATCATTGTATGCAGTTTACTTGGAGGAAGAAATGTGTCAAATTAGATGAATCTGTTTAAAATAAATATGATTTTTCAAAAGTTTCATATTGTTGCAACTGCACACAATGTCCACAGATTGAAAAAAATAAATTAAGGAAGTAAAATTTGGATAAATAAATGTTAGTTGTTGAAGTACTTTGTTTCTGCTTATTAAATTTTTCTCACAAAACATTTAAGAATACGAGGATCATAACAAAAGTTCTGCACACGTTAATCTAAAACGAAAGTGTTTGATGCAATCAGGAAAATGATTGTGTCATGTCAAAATCAGATTCTCAGCTACGCAGTGGTATCAGAACGGCGCGCTCTCATTTGCTTTGTGGATGTGGGAGGGTTTGGAAATGGAAGCGTGCAGCTCCTCAGGTCGAGTCACGGCGTTACACCGACGCTCGTACGTGAAAATGGAAACTGCGGGAAAGAACTCCGACACAGATCCACACTGACTTACAATAATTTTGTGGGGAAGAAACTCGTGATCGAAGCACAATTTCTCGCTGGGCATCGCGCTTTCGGGAGGGCACAAACTGCATCGAAGATCACCGCTCAGGCCGACCTCAAACGGCGACAGACAAAACATCTGTCACCATTGTTGCAACGCTTCTCGAAGAGAATCGCCGTTTGACAGTCGAGGAGATAGCCCAGGCAAATTTGTCCACGTCTGTTACCGGATTTTGACCCACTCGCTGGGAAAAAGAAAAATTGCCGTGCGCTGGGTGCCCCATCAACTTACCCCCGAGCAGAAGGCAGCCAGAGCGAGCATCGAACATAATCACCACAGGTTCGAAAAGGGGGCGACACCTTCCTGAACAGAATTGTCGCAATTGATGAGACTTGGACCCGTGATTTTAAGCCGGAGCTGAAGTCACAATCAGCGGAATGGAGACCATCCAAGTTGTTTTTTTTTTATTGGAGGTTTAACGACCACCGTGAGCAACTCAATGGGCTATAAGCAGTCGCCCGTCCCTAATTTAGGTTCACTGGTTCCAGGGAAGGGAGAGAGCCAGTGCCATAAAACAAACACAAACATCCATGCCTTACCGGGATTCGAACCCGGACCCCGTTCGGACGAATGATCACATGCCATCGCTTAGACCACTGCGGCACATCTAAGTTTACGCCCCTCAAAGTGTCTGCAACAATCCAAAGTGAAGCAAATGATGATTATTGCGTACGATTCCTTGGGTGTTTTGGTCTCTGATCAGTGCCGGTAGAGCAAAATGTCAATGCACAATATTATCGTGACTTTCTGAGGATAAAGTTGAGGCCGAAAATTTGTCAAAATTGCCCCAACTCGTTGGAAGCAGGAGTGATCTTGCTGCGTGACAACGCATCGTGTGATGGTGCAGCGTCGGTACGGGGACTTGTGTTGAAATATGGCTGAGAAACTATCCCACCCACCATACAGCACTAATCTCAGTCCACCCGACTTTGATCTTTTCCCAAAGTTAAAAAATCGGCTCCGTGGCATCCGCTACGAATCGCTGAACGAACTGTCGTTAGACGTGACCCAAGTAATGCGACAACTGAACAAAGATGGCGGTTTTTTTTTTTTTTTGATTGGAGGTTTAACGTCCACCGTGAGCAACTCAATGGGCTATAAGCAGTCGCCCGTCCCTAATTCAGGGTCACTGATTCCAGGGAAGGGAGAGAGCCAGTGCCGTAAGACAAACACAACATCCATGCCTCACCGGGATTCGAACCCGGATCCCGTTCGGACGAATGATCAGAGGCCATCGCTTAGACCACTGCGCCACCGGGGCGGCACAACGATGGCGTACTACGGGGCATCCAGGACTACCTCGCTGATGGCAAGCTGTCATTAGCAGGTTAAGGGAGTATATTGAATGGCAATGAGGTAAGTTTTCTCTGTTACTTCACGCTTTCCTCAAAAATGGACCCCCCCCCCCCCCCTCGTAATGTATTTTCCAAATGAACGCGAAAGTAAATATTGTACAACAATTAGTTTCTGTATTTCATTTGGAGGTAACATATTCTAATCTGTGAAAGTTTTTTTTTTTTTTTCATGGCCCCCCGGTGGCGCAGTGGTCTAAGCGATGGCCTCTGATCATTCGTCCGAACGGGGTCCGGGTTCGAATCCCGTGAGGCATGGATGTTGTGTTTGTCTTACGGCACTGGCTCTCTCCCTTCCCTGGAACCAGTGACCCTAAATTAGGGACGGGCGACTGCTTATAGCCCATTGAGTTGCTCACGGTGGTCGTTAAACCTCCAATCAAAAAAAAAAAAAAAAGTTTTTTCATGATCATCTAAGTAAGGGCCCCGGTGGAGCAGTGGTCTTTTTTTTTTTGATTGGAGGTTTAACGACCACCGTGAGCAACTCAATGGGCTATAAGCAGTCGCCCGTCCCTAATTTAGGGTCACTGGTTCTAGGGAAGGAGAGAGAGCCAGTGCCGTAAGACAAACACAACATCCATGCCTGACGGGATTCGAACCCGGACCCCATTCGGACGAATGATCAGAGGCCATCGCTTAGACCACTGGGGCGGCGGAGCAGTGGTCTAAGCGATGGCCTCTGATCATTCGTCCGAATGGGGTCCGGGTTCGAATCCCGTCAGGCATGGATGTTGTGTTTGTCTTACGGCACTGGCTCTCTCCCTTCCCTAGAACCAGTGACCCTAAATTAGGGACGGGCGACTGCTTATAGCCCATTGAGTTGCTCACGGTGGTCGTTAAACCTCGAATCAAAAAAAAAAAAAAATCTAAGTAAGGTGCTGATTGCCTGCCATGTGGTTGGGAAAATCCTTTTTTGTACTAACACACACATTACATGCAAATACAGTCTTTGTGAAGTTGTCATTCTGTGTTTTAAAGAACAATAACGAGTTGGGAGAAAACTGTTCTTGCAAAAGCAATGTAATAGACGTGGATGACAAGTAAGTTACACTATGCATCATGAAAGTATACAGCCACTCAGAACACCCCCGTAACTATGATTTTTCTTTTCTTAAACCATGGTTCGTACGCGTCCTGGAATTCCATTTTGTCCTGGAAATGTCTTAAAATTCTATTACATGTCCTGGAATTTTATCCATTCCTGCCTTCTTTTCCCTGCGCGATGTTTTGTAGTTAAGGATTTTTCTATTGACGTAACATATGTCTGACAAATTTCCCTCCTCACCCCCTACAAATTGCGCGCGGGGGGGGGGGCTGTTGGTTTTCTGTGTGTAGGAAGACTGAAGCTCCGTTATAAGCATCTTTTGCTTCGTGCTTATGTTATCACTGTCTGTCCGACCGAGGAGACCATATCTCTGCAATTATTAGTTCGATTTGTAAAATTCTCTATGTATTGGGAAGCATAAAGTGTGAGAATGATGATCCATGCGTTCCGTTTTTTGTTTTGTTTTTTCGATGCAGAACTTCGCCGCTAGAGCAGGGCCGGTGCTAGTGTGTCTGGCGCCCTAGGCAGGCCATCATGCTTGCCCTTCCAAAAAATGTGTAATTCTTTGTGTGGCCAAACATATTGCATTTATTCAATAATTATTTCAAGGTGCAAAAATACAATGTAAACTAAATGGAAAGAAACGAATGGTAACTACATTCATTTACTTACTAGACCAATGAAATTAAAATTTCATTTTGCTTGCTCTATTTTTCGCAAAATTACCAACAAGTGTCTTCAAATCTATGTCACGGGCAATTTTTTATTCGATCGATAATGTATATAACCCAACAAGGTTCTTTCATCCTGCATCCCCCGATGGAGAGAGGAAAAAAAAAGAAAAGAATTCAAGCGGAATGAATATACAGTAGTAGCAGAGCCTCTCTTACTCTTGGCCATGTTATTATTAGAAAATAGTCGGAGTGAGACAGTTACTAAACTTCAGGCAAGCCGCTCCGGTAAAGCAGTGGTCTAAAGGCTGGCTTTTGACAATTTGTCCGAGTTGGGTTCGAATCCCGACGTGGCGTGTGTGTTCTGTTCGTCTTACCTCACTGGCTCTCCATTTTCCCTGGAACAAGTAGCCCTAAATTAGAGATGGGCGACTGCATAG
Source organism: Macrothele yani (assembly GCA_039090855.1). Taxonomy (NCBI): domain Eukaryota; kingdom Metazoa; phylum Arthropoda; class Arachnida; order Araneae; family Macrothelidae; genus Macrothele; species Macrothele yani. The sequence goes on from CM076996.1 coordinate 128,633,799, forward strand.
CTTATAGCCATCGAGTTGCTCACGGTGGTCGTTAATTCTCCCTTCCGCTCCCAAAGAACTTTAGACGTTGAGCATTCCTACTACTTGTGATAGAAGAAGTAAACGATCTAGATATTTCCATTGAAAGCGAATAATACAGAATCCATTTTCTTAAAAAATGGATCCCTGCTGCGTGGAGACGAGCTTGGTTTATGGCAGTTTTTCGACAGATGCGCGTTTTCGCGGCGTAGTAAATGGGTAAGGGGATTTACCGCAAGCCGACTAACCCATTCTATTTTATTTTTTTGATTGAAGGTTTAACGACCACCGTGAGCAACTCATTGGGCTATAAGCAGTCGCCCGTCCCTAATGTTGGATCTTACCTTTACAGGCTGATGTGGCCGCGGCACCAGGTGAAGTATCGCCTGCAGTGAAGCACCCGATATCTCCACCGAAAAAAAAATAACATCTAAATAAAAATAAAAAAAACACTAAAGAAAATTTTGTCAAAAATTTTGCTCTCCTCCTCTGCTGCTAGGGGCTAGCAAGGAGTTTTCCTACTTGCGTTGACAACCGAAAATTCTGCAACAACAAATTAATTATCTGATTCCAATAATTAATAATGACCTCCCATAATTAATTATACCAAATTAATTATTAACTTCCCGCAAAACCCGTACCGCGATTGGGCGTGGATGCCTGGATTTAACTCCAGCACGTCCCAATCTACCGAAAATCACAGCAACGCACACACACACTCGAAAAGATACCCAACGCTCATTTCACGTACGCTTGACATTTAATATCCAACTTTATATTATATACACTGCAACCTTTATCCATGAAGGGGCACAAAAATCTGCTGAGATGAATGTATGGTGGGCTGCTCTATCGGCAGCTTAATTATGCACAATGATTTTAAACACTTTATCACTGATTAAACGATACCACTGATTTATCTAACACTGATTTAACAATTAACACTGATTCAAACACTGTTCACTGATTAAATTCTAGTATGCACAATAAACAAATAGAGCGAAGGAAACATGTGAGAGATTACCCAAAACCTTTAAATACACACTTTAGAAAACTATAATTGAGTACGAGCGTGGGTACCAGCAATTAAAATGATACCGTAATTATCATGACTGCCGCAGTTTAATTATAAGCTATATATATCTTTATACCATTACACATACCTGCATAGGCTTGATGCCAAATTAGCAGGGAAGAACTCTTAAACTTATGGCCATAACACAAATAAAAATCACGAATAAAATGTGTTGGAGGCCTCCGCTGTCGTGCGTATTCATTTTCACAGGGGACAGAGTTCTACATGCTGTTCACTGTCCGACGGCACTTGTAAGTCGTGAGCAAATGTTCATGTAAAGACCACATACCTTGGCAACCGTTGTCTGAGGTCCTCAGCGCAGAAAAGTGGCAAGAAATGTCCTGCCTTTTTGGTATAGACAGCCTAGGCAAAAGTGCACTAATGTCGACCTAGTATCGGTCGAGAAGTCCAAAGGACTGAGATGTCCTCGTTTAAGAGGGGATCATTCATAGCAATCCTTACTTGCCTCTCTGCTTCTTTTTCCGAGCCCTCCCAGCGGTCAGCTCTCCGGCCTTGGTTCCATGCCCCTCGCTGGTGCTTTTCTCGTGCGTGTCTTTTCGAATCCGCCCTCCGAATGAATGCCGCTTGCTTTTCTCTTCTCCTCGTTTCTCTCCTCTTTGTCCTGTCACCGGGCTTCTCTTAGCCACTTGAAAAGGGATTTATCACCTTGTTTTCAACTGTGGGTGATAGTCGGTTCTCCCTTATCCCGTTCAGTTCGGAGAAAAACTGCAACCACCGAATGTCTCTTGGCTTGCAGAGGGACTTTTGGGATGTGAGTTTTGCAGTCTTTCGTTAGTTGAAAATGCACACGACTGTTGCTATGAGTCCGAAATAGAGATGGTCTGTCGCCATGTGGCCTTTCACAATTCTCGTTTGCCAGAAGGCTACGAATTATGCACTTATCAAATACTGAACAAATTTTAACAATGGCAGTGATGAACAAATTAGAGGATCAATTACCGTAATTAATTATAACTATGAGTGTCGCCTTGCAGTTACATCGAAACACAAATTTACCGCATAAATGAAATATAAAAATTTTCCACAAGTTAGGCTGCACCCTATAACAATCCTTCTACCTTCCAAAGAAAAAAAAAATATGAATGTATTTTTTTTTTCTCATTGAAGAATGGAAAATTTTGAATATGGATATCTCCCTCTTTCCTATATTCCATGACATGTCTAATTCCGGATTTTAAACACATCAAGGGTAATGGGAAAGTATCGATAACATCTCTGATCCATTCATCGTTGCCCATAACAAGAAAAGAATATAAACATAAGTTACACAGGTGAGAGCCAATGTGCGTCCGACCAAAACCCTTTTGGACTCAACGTGCCTTTCCTCTTATCTAGGTCTGCACTTCTGCGCGGTCCTGAGTTTGGCTCGCGAAATCTTCTTCCTCCTCACAACTGTATATTTCTGTGCTATCACTATCCTCCTCGTCTGCAACCATTTCTTCGCTGGATTTTTCCTCTTCAGATTGATGTCCAAAGCTGAGAGGTTTCCCCACTCTCCCGTGCTCGTCTCGGGGTCTCAACGACGCTCTCGTTATGATGGGGAGACTTTTTCTTTGCTCCCCTCTGCGTTTCCTCCGTGAGCTGCTGCGTCCTTCAACATGGGAGCAGGCTGGGCCGCCGTCCCGGTCTCTTCCAACCCCTGACGTGTTTCCGATTCATGCGGCTGAAAACAGCGCGTATCCCTTGTGATCACCGGCCAAGCGGGCGTCACCCAGTCATCATCCTGCTCTGAGAACTCTTCTTCATGATGCCTTTCGTCTGCGGTTGGCATACCTATGCTCAACGAAATTTCCTCATCCCCCTTTTCATCTTGAAATTGCCCTGTGTCAAACACCCTTCTCTGTGGTGGTTTGAAAATCCTGTCTACGTGTGTGAGTCGAGTTCGTCTCATATCATTTACTGGGGCGATTTTAAAGTTCACTGGGGATGTTTTCTCAATTACTCTGAAAGGTCCTATAGAAGGTTTTGCCAACTTTCGCGACCTTGTTTTGGATGCTGATGGGTCGTGCTGGTACACTATGTCCCCAATCTTGATCTGTTTGTCTACAGCCGACTTTGCTCGATATTCCCTGGAAGTTTGGGCTGCCTCTTCCAGATTATCCTTGACAATTTTATACGCTTCTTGCATCCTCGTGACTAAGCTCTCGGCATAGCTCTGGGATTCAGCTTAGTTAAAAGGGATTTCCTCATTCAACAACTGTCCTGGCATGTTCAGATCTCTTCCGAACATGAGAAAGTTGGGTGTTTCTTTAGTAGCACTGTGTGTCGCGCTTCTGTAGGACATGGCCACAAAATCTGTATACTTGTCCCAATCCTTTCCCTTAGGGGAACAATAAATTGCCAAAGAGTGCATTATTGTCTGAATTTGTCTTTCGGCTTGTCCGTCTGTCTGTGCATGGTGTGGAGATGTATTCAGTTTTTTGATGCCAAACTTACGGTACAACTCGGTCATTAAATCGGACAAAAAATTTGTTCCTCTGTCCGTGAGTAACAGATGTGGGACACCGTGACGCGCTATCACGTTAGAAGCAAATTTTTTGGCAATTTCTGCAGATCGCATAGTCTTTAATGGAATCAGCTCGATGTACTTAGTGAAGGAGTCGGTGACAACCAATAAATATTTATTTCCATCCTCTGTCAGTGGAAGAGGTCCAGCGATATCCATCGAGATTTTGGACCATGGGACAGATACAATTTCCGGGGTAATTAGACCCGCTTTTTGCTTCTTTTTGAAACCACGACGTTTCAGACATTGTTCGCAACTCGCCGTGTAGTTCTTGATGTCTGAGAACATGTTAATCCAAAAGTATTTCTGTTTAATTCTCCCAAGGGTCTTTTCAAAACCGAAGTGACCGGCGCATAGTCCGTCATGTTCTGATTTCATCACTTCTGATTTTAACTTATCAGGTATTACTAACTGTTCTGCGATCAATTTCCGTGGGCTGTTTTTTGCTGGTAAGGCAAAATGAAATAAAAGGTCGTCTCTCATAAAATAGGTGTCAGTAATTTTGTCGACTGCTGAATAATCACGCCCTTCAAGACAATCAATTACTTCAACTAATTTAGGATCTGTTCTTTGTGCTGATTTCAGAGTTTTGTTATTAAGTGGTGCAACTGCGACTGTATCATTGGCTTCCACTGCTTCAATGTGCCTAGATAGCACGTCGGCGTTTGTGTTTTTCTTTCCTGGTCGATATTGCACATCGAAGTCATACTCCGACAGACTAAGATTCCATCTGACCAGTCTAGAATTAGGAGTTTTCAAATTCATAAGCCACTTTAGAGGTCTATGGTCGGTAATAACCGTAAACTGCTGACCTACCAAATATTCGCGCTAATGGGTGATGGATGATACTATTGCCAGTGCTTCCTGTTCTGTCGTGCTGTAATTTTTCTCAGCTGGATTGAGTTTCCTGCTAAAGTAAGCGATGGGATGTCTGTGTCCTTCGTCATCCTCCTGCTCGAGAACACCGGCAATCGCTACTTTGGAGGCGTCTGTGGTGACGAAAAATTTCTTGCTGAAATCAGGAAATATTAATAGTGGCTCACTCACTAGTGCATGTTTCAGCTCTTGAAAAGATTTCTCGCAGTGTTCGTCCCAAATGAATTTCACGTTTCTCCTAGTAAGGTTTGTTAGCGGTAAGGCAATGGACGAAAAATCTTTGATGTGGCGCCTATAATATCCTGCCATTCCAAGGAATGCTCGAACATGTTTCACTTTCCGTGGAGTAGGGAATTCCCGAACAGCTTCCACGTTCTGTGGGTTAGGTCTAATGCCCTGACGATCTAAAAGGTGCCCTAGGTATGTCACTTCTTCCGCCAAAAATTCACACTTACTGGGCTTAATTTTTAGATGGTGCTTCCTTAATCTCTGGAAAATTAATTCCAATTTCTCAAGGTGTTCAGATAATGTCCTGGAGGCACACAAGATGTCATCCACATATACCAAAATGCCATCATCTCTTTTGTCCATAAATAGAGAATCAAGTGCTCTTTCAAATGTTGCCGGACTGTTGCAAAGTCCAAAAGGCAAGCGATTCCACTGGAAATGTCCGAATTCGCATGAGAAAGCAGTTTTATGCCTATCCTGTTCTCCAGTGGCGGCCCGTCAGATGAGGCAAGTAGGCGCCGCCTCACCTGAAATTCCGCAGAATGAAAAGTGAAAGAAAAAGAAAAACTTCTGTCAGTAACAAAGATATAAGAACTTTGCAGGATAAATGAAACACTGAAATTTACATTGTGATTCATGAATTAGGTTAAAGAAAGGCTTTCGAGAAGAGGAATGAATCATTATTTTTGCAAAGCAGCTGCATGTTTTAAGCGCTTAGAGGCGACCGGCTGAATCGTCTCGATGAGAAGGCAGTTTTGGGAACTGGGGATCAGAGAAGAGCCCTACAGAGTGAACCCCCACCCCCACGGTCCAAGGTCTACCTAAAGAGGTGCCGGACTTCCAGTAAGAGAAGGAAATTTCTGAGGCGACCCTCCATTTCGCTTAAACTGGAATCGCATCTCTGCTGTTGATTGGAGAACCCAAGGATTGTGTATCCAATGGGCGCTGGAAAATGAGCAGATGACCTTTGTGAAAAGTGGTTTCACAGGCGATGACGCCGTTCGCCTCTATATGCTTTGCAGTTTGCAGTACGATGATTTCTACGTAGCTTTAACTATTCGTCAGAGTGTATTTGAGTCTAACTTTTGTAGTGTGTTTTCAATCCTCTCTTCTGCGGGTGTTTGCTAGTTCATAGTAATGTTGAGTTTTTCTTTTTCTTTTGTTATTGTTACTAAACAGCATATTTTGATTTTGATTTTGGTTGGAAAATATGAATGGGCCAACAAACGACGTGATTTGTGTTCTGGAAGAAATTCCTTTTAAACACTGGAAAGATTATGATAAAAGGGATGTTCTCATATCTGGAAGACCGACACCTATAATAAGTTCAATATCTAAAGATAAGAAGTGCGGCAAATCGTTTTTAGGTCTTTCAATAAATCATGGTACGAGATTTCCCCCTGGCTTTCTGGTAGCTATTACAAGCAAACTCTCTTTTGCAGGCCATGTTTACTTTTGAGCAATAAGAAAAATGTGTGGAATACAACGGGTTATTTTGATCTAAAAAACTTTTCTCGTAGTGCAAAATTGCACGAAAGCTCTAAAGAACATAGAACTAACCACGTAGGTCTAAAACGAATGGAAAAAAACAAACACCATTTCTGATGTGCTCAAAGAAAATGCTGCTCTTCATAAAGTCAAGTTTAATGAAAAGGTCAGACTAAATAGGCTTTTTATGGAACATATAATCGATTTAGTTGTCGCTCTAGGCAAGCAAGAACACTGCCTTTTCGAGGACATGATGAATCTATTTCCTCATTAAATAAAGGTAATTTCAAGGAAATGTTCCATTTGTTACTTCGTAGGAGCACCCCAGAATTAAAAGCACATTTTGAAGAAATACGAAGCTTATTTTATGGACAATCTAAAACGATACAGAATGATTTAATGGAGTGTATTCATGAATATATAAACAAATGTGTTAAAAGCGAAATTAATGAGTCAGAATTTTTTTCAGTGCAAGTTGATGATACAACTGATATTACTCAAAAATCACAGTGTTCAATAATTGTCAGATACATATTGGACTCAAATTATGAAGTAGTTGAGCGCTTCCTTGGTTTTTATGATATCAGCACTGGCAGGACTGCTGTGGCACTGTATGATCTGCTAGCATCGGTTTTGGAGGAGTTTGATTTTAAATCAAAGTTAGTAGGCCAGTGTTATGATGGTTCAAGCGTTATGGCTGGAGAGTTGAGCGGTCTGCAGAAAGAGTCAAGCTAGAAGCCCCGCAAGCTTTGTTTACCCACTGTTTCGCCCACCGCCTTAACCTTGTCCTACAACAGGGGTGCTAAAGTATTGTAAAATGTCGCATATATTTCGCAACTGTATCCAGCATGCCCTCATTTTTTCATAAGTCTGCCAAGAGTTGAGCGCTTCCTTGGTTTTTATGATATCAGCACTGGCAGGACTGCTGTGGCACTGTATGATCTGCTAGCATCGGTTTTGGAGGAGTTTGATTTTAAATCAAAGTTAGTAGGCCAGTGTTATGATGGTTCAAGCGTTATGGCTGGAGAGTTGAGCGGTCTGCAGAAAAGAGTCAAGCTAGAAGCCCCGCAAGCTTTGTTTACCCACTGTTTCGCCCACCGCCTTAACCTTGTCCTACAACAGGGGTGCTAAAGTATTGTAAAATGTCGCATATATTTCGCAACTGTATCCAGCATGCCCTCATTTTTTCATAAGTCTGCCAAGAGAACCCACGTAACAGATTCAGTTGTTGGGAAACGGATTCCTCAAATAGCGGAAACACGTTGGGCATCACGTTCGCAAATTTTGCGTTTAATTGTGAGCGAATGGGGCAAACTAAAGAATGTGTTTGAAAACATAATGAATGACCCGGAATCAACGGCAGAATCAATCAACGGAGCCATAGGATATTTGAAAAATTTCACTGATTTTGAATTTGCTTTTTTATCACTGATTTTTGATGACATTTTTGGAATTACGGATGTACTGTTTGATGTTTTACAAAAAAAGACTTTAGATATCAGTTATTGCCAAAGACAAATTAAACAATGTTGCGAACGTATAAATAAGAAAAGGAATGTAACCATTTACTTGAAACATTTCAGTGAAGCAATTAGTTTGAGTGGAGGTCCTAAATGTCGCCAAAAGAAACATTTGACTGAAAAAAAAGTGGAAAACTATTACAAAATTTTGTTTTACGAAATCGTTAACAGCATAATAGCCCAAATAAATACCAGATTTGAAGATATGGGAAAGCTCGAGTTTCTGCAGCTAGTTGTCAGCTCAAAATACCATAGTTTTTCAGAGTCATTTCCATCCAGTGCCCTTAACACTCTCAAAAAAATTTATCCAAACATTTTTACAGACACACAACGACTAAAAAACGAATTAGATTTTTATATAATGATCACAACTTCAGGGAACTCAGTTTTCAGAAAACCTTGAAAACAATGAAAGAAAACGAGCGGAAAGATGTATTAGCAGAAGCCTACAAATTATTTTCTCTTGTATTGACACTGGCGTCAACAAGTTCTTCTGCTGAAAGGGAGTTTTTTCTTGTCTGAAGAGAATTAAGACTTACCTCCGTAATACAACGGCACAAGATCGTTTGTCTTCACTCGCTAAAATTTCAATCGAGAAAGAATTGCTCTACCATCTAATGTCCACTCAACCATTTTATGATCTGATCATAGACAAATTTGCAGCCAAAAAGGATCGCAGAATTGAACTTATTTATAAAACATAAACTGAAAGCATTCTGTCCGAGACCAAAGCAAATTAATATCGTATTCCTCTGTTTTTAATTCCAGGTTTAAGTTATTTAATACTTTTTTTATATAGAAATGTGCTTCCTTAGCTTGACTTCTCCTGTACATAGTTATCACGAGCCTGGACTTCAGTTTGTGACCCGTGCTAAATGCACCTTCACTAATATGCCAATCGAACTGTGACTTTTATTCAAGCTCAAGAAACACTTCGTGAGAAAAAAATTCTATTCAAATGATTTACTTTGAATTTTTTAAGAAGTGGATCTCCGACTGGCGTTGGGATGTGAGTGACGCATTGACTAGCTAAAGAAACCGCGCAAATTGCGTATTTTTGCTCAAGTGTATTACATAAAAGAATACTGGTGAAATATTTCTTTCTTTGTTGTAAAATTATCAAATAATTGTTTTCACAAAAATATTGTTGCAAAAGTATCGTATATAACACACACACACATATATAGAAAGGTATATGTACATTTTTCCTCTAAAGTTTTTGGATTTTTTCGTGAAGAAAGACTCCCCACGCCGTGTTTCATATATTTCTATAATTTTATTCCATTACTGTTGAATAATATTTGTATATAAGGGCTAAATGGCATGGGATGGAGCCCTAAGGGATGGGGTTTACAGCTGTTAATAACAAGGCGCCGCCTACCCTGGACCAATGGCTTAACAAGACTTCCGAATCTCAGCGGATTTTAATGATTCAGCCGACTCGAACCCAGGACTTCAAAGATATCCAATGTGTGATACTGCCTTTGACATGAAACTTTTGAGGGGGGGGGGGGGTCTGCACTTCTGCTGTATAACTGTGTATAAGTACATATAACATTTGGGGGGGGCGCTTCGACAAATATTTTCCTATTGGTACGTACGCACATCTTGAATATCAATACAAAATGAAGCTAATTTAATAAAATGAAGAAAATGCAATAAATTATAGTTATTTTAATAAAAATTTAATAAAGCAACTTCTTTGGCCGCTTTGCTTTACTTTCAATTCTATTATCAAGAAATTACATTGCTTTCCGAGTTATATAAAAATCAATGAATTTAAATAGGAAATTATCTATAAAACATACTTAGAAAAAGCTAACTGTCTCGCCTAATAAGGGGGGGTGCAAACCACGACCGCCCCCGGCTACGCCACTGATATATATATATATATATATTCGTACAACGTTATACGAATTTATATATTTTTCAATAACATATGTTTTACTGTTTTACATTTACATCACGACCGTTCGCCTCACCAGCATTTTACACCACGAGCCGCCACTGCTGTTCTCTAACTTTAATTTGGTGATAACCAGCCAAAAGGTCAATTTTTGAAAAATACTTGCATCCATGCAGTAAGGATAAAGTTTGCTGGATTCGGGGAACAGGGTAGCTATCCTTTCGGGTAATTTCATTTAATTTTCGAAAATCAATACAGAAACGATAAGAGTTTCCGCGTCTCACGAGAACAATAGGAAAGCTGTAGGGACTATCTGATTTTGATATGATTCCTGCGTCAAGTAATTCGTTTACCTGAGCTTTTACTTCTGGTCTTAGGGCATGTGGTACAGTATACTGACGTAACTTAATAGGTTTATCATCCGTGAGATGAATTTCATGCTCTGTAAGATCCGTACCTTCTAAGTCTAAAGAATTCCGTGCAAAAACATCAGAATATTTCTGCAATAAATTTAGCATTTTCTCTCGTTCGCTAAATTCCAGGTGGTCTAATTTAAAATCTTCCACAGAGATTGGTTGAGATTTTCGGGATGTTCCTTGCGAACAACGCTTAACTTCCACTGGTTCTGCCTGAAAGAGTTTCGTATGTTTATTTAACCAAATTGGTGAATCACTGTGGTTAGCTGCTCTTACATCATACAGTCCGCTTGCCGAAACATTATTAACTGACCGTGCTAAGAGTAACCTATTTCTGCGTGCTCTCGGTAATGGCTCGAACAAAATACTTCCTTCTGTTTTCCCCACTGAGGGTTTACTAAGCGCCACTTGGAGAAAAGTTTCGCTGTTGGGGGGAATGCAAGTTTTACGAGTCAGTGCTGCTATCCTGGGGTGTCTGCTGGAAACATCATTACCTCTCCGCTCCTGTGGGGTGGGTGGCTGAGATGGGGGTCAGGGAAGTGAAGCTGGTTTGTATCTGCTTCGAACGTAAGACGGTGGTTTCGTAAAGCATCTATTCCCAACAAAGCTGAGTAATTTTGACTCAGGGGATTTTTTGTCACAAATGCCTTGACCCATATGTCTCTTCCCTTAATTCGCAGATTTACCTCGTAGCAACCCAGCGTTTGAATCACTTCTCCTGTGATGCTTTTGATTTTTACATTTAAATCAACAGATTTTAACTTTCTGCGAAATTTTAATCTACGATAAGCATCGTTAGCTAATAAAGTGACTGATGACCCTGTGTCAATTAGCACTTTAATTTTATCCCCATCCAGATCCGCATTAATGATTGGTAAATCATTCCCATTTTTCATAGACACGTACCGCACTTTAGAGGGTTTTAAATATTTCTGAGCCGCACTACCTCTCACAGTTCGACTCCGATTCAGTTTAACTGTTTGTTCTTACGCTCGAGTCCTTGAGCACTAAACTTTCCTGTTGATTGATAATGAGTATCTGTGTCGTTGTTATTCCTAAACCTCTGTTTCGGTGTTGTTTCTGCCCTATCCCTATTTCGACCGTTATTCGGGCATAGCCTGATCACATGACCTTCCTGTCTGCATCCGTAGCACATAATCCTGTTACTCCTGTACTGCGCTTGCTGGTTCTCAGCACGCGAGCGATTTCGAGTACCCGATCCTCTGCGTTCATTATTATTTGCCCCATACTGTCGAACGAGTTCGAGTCCAGATGACTGAAACCTGGGTAACTGCAAACTTTCTTCCTCTCTGGAGTTCCTTTCTCGTCTCCGATTTTCGCTTTCCTGAAAATTTACGGCTAACTGACCCACTGATCTTTCCGTCGCTTCCATTCGTGCCATCATCTCTTCCAAAGTACGCGCTAATAAATCAGATCCTGGGTTTGTTTCCGATCTCTCTACTGCATTTACTGATGCTTTTTTACTCATGAGCGCCAAATTATCTTCTTCCTGAATTGCTGTGAGAATAGCAGCGTCTAGAGTTTCTGGGCATTTCGTTAAAACCCAGCGCCTGATAGATTCGGATAAACCAGATACAAACTGACACATCACTGTCTGATCCCTATGCTGCCTGATGTCTTCTGACATATCAGTTGTATGACCAAAATATTTTGCCGCTGCACTTTTGAGTCGCGTTGCATACTGTCTTACATCTTGTCCCGGCATTTGAACACAACTCATGAATTGTTTCATACGGGTAACAAGAGGTTCTTCCGCTTGGAAACGATCGATCACTAGACGTTTAAAATTTTCATAATTTCCTTCTAATCTCAGCTCATCACTATCTGACAAAAATTCTGCAGCCCTTTCCCTGAATTTCGACTTTACTACTGCCAATTTTGTTTGTTCGCTCCATCTCCCTACTGTAGCTACGTTTTCTACATCTTGAAAAAAATGTTTGGCACGATATAGAGGATCTGTGCCTGTAAAATATCTGAGCATATTAATGCATCCTGCTATCTGTTCACCGCCGTACATTAACATACCTGGAGCTGTCATTCTAGTCTCTGACACTCCTGCGATACTTGTTACTGAATTACTAGTTACCAGATCGGTTGATTCTCCTGTGGGAATGCTATGTTCCTCCCCATCATGATGATCAGAATCATCTGAGTCAGTAGTTTTGGTGTTCGGCTTCTCTCCTTTATTTGCCATATTTAAATACACTTAACCTAAGGCAGTCTTTTACACAAAAATGCTTAAGGCTTACAATACTTATGATATGCTAAAATATGCTCGTACTGAAATAAATTTGATATGGCAGTCAATTCGCAATATTCCGAACGTTTGTGTGTGTTGCTCTGCTTTGGAGGTACAAACAAGTAAGAATCCTGGTCATCGGAACCAATTGTTGGATCTTACCTTTACAGGCTGATGTGGCCGCGGCACCAGGTGAAGTATCGCCTGCAGTGAAGCACCCGATATCTCCACCGAAAAAAAAATAACATCTAAATAAAAATAAAAAACACACTAAAGAAAATTTTGTCAAAAATTTTGCTCTCCTCCTCTGCTGCTAGGGGCTAGCAAGGAGTTTTCCTACTTGCGTTGACAACCGAAAATTCTGCAACAACAAATTAATTATCTGATTCCAATAATTAATAATGACCTCCCATAATTAATTATACCAAATTAATTATTAACTTCCCGCAAAACCCGTACCGCGATTGCGCGTGGATGCCTGGATTTAACTCCAGCACGTCCCAATCTACCGAAAATCACAGCAACGCACACACACACTCGAAAAGATACCCAACGCTCATTTCACGTACGCTTGACATTTAATATCCAACTTTATATTATATACACTGCAACCTTTATCCATGAAGGGGCACAAAAATCTGCTGAGATGAATGTATGGTGGGCTGCTCTATCGGCAGCTTAATTATGCACAATGATTTTAAACACTTTATCACTGATTAAACGATACCACTGATTTATCTAACACTGATTTAACAATTAACACTGATTCAAACACTGTTCACTGATTAAATTCTAGTATGCACAATAAACAAATAGAGCGAAGGAAACATGTGAGAGATTACCCAAAACCTTTAAATACACACTTTAGAAAACTATAATTGAGTACGAGCGTGGGTACCAGCAATTAAAATGATACCGTAATTATCATGACTGCCGCAGTTTAATTATAAGCTATATATATCTTTATACCATTACACATACCTGCATAGGCTTGATGCCAAATTAGCAGGGAAGAACTCTTAAACTTATGGCCATAACACAAATAAAAATCACGAATAAAATGTGTTGGAGGCCTCCGCTGTCGTGCGTATTCATTTTCACAGGGGACAGAGTTCTACATGCTGTTCACTGTCCGACGGCACTTGTAAGTCGTGAGCAAATGTTCATGTAAAGACCACATACCTTGGCAACCGTTGTCTGAGGTCCTCAGCGCAGAAAAGTGGCAAGAAATGTCCTGCCTTTTTGGTATAGACAGCCTAGGCAAAAGTGCACTAATGTCGACCTAGTATCGGTCGAGAAGTCCAAAGGACTGAGATGTCCTCGTTTAAGAGGGGATCATTCATAGCAATCCTTACTTGCCTCTCTGCTTCTTTTTCCGAGCCCTCCCAGCGGTCCGCTCTCCGGCCTTGGTTCCATGCCCCTCGCTGGTGCTTTTCTCGTGCGTGTCTTTTCGAATCCGCCCTCCGAATGAATGCCGCTTGCTTTTCTCTTCTCCTCGTTTCTCTCCTCTTTGTCCTGTCACCGGGCTTCTCTTAGCCACTTGAAAAGGGATTTATCACCTTGTTTTCAACTGTGGGTGATAGTCGGTTCTCCCTTATCCCGTTCAGTTCGGAGAAAAACTGCAACCACCGAATGTCTCTTGGCTTGCAGAGGGACTTTTGGGGGGTGAGTTTTGCAGTCTTTCGTTAGTTGAAAATGCACACGACTGTTGCTATGAGTCCGAAATAGAGATGGTCTGTCGCCATGTGGCCTTTCACAATTCTCGTTTGCCAGAAGGCTACGAATTATGCACTTATCAAATACTGAACAAATTTTAACAATGGCAGTGATGAACAAATTAGAGGATCAATTACCGTAATTAATTATAACTATGAGTGTCGCCTTGCAGTTACATCGAAACACAAATTTACCGCATAAATGAAATATAAAAATTTTCCACAAGTTAGGCTGCACCCTATAACACTAATTTAGGGTCACTGGTTCCAGGTAAGGGAGAGAGCCAGTGCCTTAAGACAAACACAATATCCATGCCTGACCGGGATTCGAACCCGGAACCCTTTCGGACGAATGATCAGAGGCCATCGTTTAGACCACTGCGCCACTAGGGCGGCTAACCCATTCTATAAGAACAAGTCTCCGTTTCTCAATGAATAAGAATTCACAACTTATATTGAATAGACAACAGAAAAAAACGAGTCTATAAGACCTTACTCAGTCCATAAGAACAGCTCTCCGTTTCTCAATGAGTAAGAATTCGCAAGTTGTGTCGAATGGACAGCAGAAAATAAAATTGTCTTCGTTTTAACTTTTTTTTCTCATTTATTAACTCATTTGATTTTATCAACTCTAAATCTTTGCGCCCCTCAAATTTTGGCGCCCTAGGCAGCTGTCTAGTTCGCCTAATGGTTGAACCGGCCCTGCGCTAGAGGGCGCAAATGGAGATCACATCGAATTTAAAATGCATTTTATTTCATATACTATTTGCTTCTAAATATCCAATTGAAAAAAAAAATATTTTTTCTTTCGATGACATTTATATCGAAGACTATTTTAGTTACAGTCTCTTTTTCAAAAAATGCATACATTTTCCGCTAGTGGGCGTAAAGGTAAATCGCGATTATCCCAATATCTCCGCTTCTAAAAGTCCGATTTGGAAAGTTCTTTCTGCGTCGGATATAGCTCTTAAAGGGAAATGTTTTGCATATAATTTCTCATTTTTGGTAAAGAATGGTTTGTCCACTAGGTGCTCATTTTTGCTTGTGATGCATTTGCAACAAAATCTGAGCTGGAAACTATTGAAAAAATTCCTCTGTCGACAGATACTGCTCACCTCGGAAAACGTGAGAATACTTCCTGCTTAAAATAGTGCCTAATTTTTCCACCAGAGGGCGTACACGTATATCTTATTTTGGTCCATATCTCTTTCTAGGAGTCCGATTTGAAAAATTATTTCTTTGTTGTAGAACATTTGTGGTGCGAAATGTTTCTTATATAATTTCAAATACACTATCTACCAACAAGTAATTGAACACCTGTGATAGCAAAGGAAAACGAAGTTTATTTACCTTCAATAGTTGGTGGAGCCTCCACGAGCGGCGATTACAGCTGCGACACTCAGGGGCATACTCTCAACCAGGCGTACGACGGCTAGCTGTATTTTCTTCCACTCGGCTTGGAGAAGACAGGTCAGTTCCTTCACCGATTTCGGACGGTGGGGGCACCCCTAAAGTCGACGCTCCAACTCGTCCCAGTGGTGCTCGATAGGGTTAAGGTCCAGGTTCTGCGCCGACCAGTCCATTCGATTAACCCCATTGTCACCATACCAAGCCATGGTGGACCTTGCAACATGACGGGTGGCATTGCCATCCTGAAAGTAGCATGGGTCCACCCCGTAAAACTGCCACAACGTAGGAAGCGCATGGTCATCCAAAATGGTGCAGTAGCTCTGGGCGTTGAGTTTACCAGGAATTGCGACCAAGGGTCCCGTGCCATACCAGGAGAAACACCCTCATAGCATAATTCCACCGCCGCCGAACTTCACAGTTGGCACAATACATTCCGGCAGGAGGCGTTCTCCAGGCAGACGCCAAACCCAGACCCTGCCATCCGAATGGTAGAGGGAGAACCTTGATTCGTCGCTCCAGAGAACTTGTTTCCACTGTTAAACGGTCCACTGTTGACGTTCTTTGCACCACGTTAGCCGAGCAGCGCTATTGGACTTGGTGATCAAAGGCTTGTGGGCGGCAGCACGTCCATGATAACCAAGCAGATGGGCTTCATCGAAAGAACACTCCAGGATGCCTGTTGAAACTCCTCGCGGATGTGGCCCATCGATTTGGTGCGGTTCTTCCGAATTTCTCTGGCCAGCACCCGTCGGTCTCTAACTCCCAGTTTTGTGGGTCTGCCGGGTCGGGGCACATTCCGACAGTCACCTCTCATCTTCCACTTGCCAATCACGTAGGCCACTGTCGATTTTGGGTACTTCAACTCGCTGGATATGTCACGTATGGATCGGCCATTTCTGTGATACCCGGCGATTACACCTTTCTCGAAATCAGAGAGCTCCGAACTGCTTGGCATCTTGCATGCGACTGGTTGCGTTGTTGTTTCCCACACGATATTTAACGGCGGTGGCCGTGACGTGTATCAGGACCGCAGCTATCGTCGATTGCAGGGGTGTCGAATTACTTGTTGGTAGATAGTGTATTTCTTAACGCACATGTGAGCCACATAGAGGACGTAAGTTTACGTTTCCGCGTACAGCAATATCTGCGGGACTAAAAATCCGATTGTAAAATATTCTCTTTCGATCAGATACTGTTAACTATAAAACTCGTGCACCGCTAGTGGGCGCAAATATTTAATCTATTTTTCTCAATATCTGTACTAAATGTCCGATTTAAAAAATTATTTTAACTCCAGATACCATTTACCTTATGAAACACTAGGTTTGTATTTGAGGTGGTTTGTGGTTCACAATTCTGCCGCTAGGTGGTGTTTGTGTACTTCCTTTTGCGGCTTATCTCTACTTCTAAAAACCCTATTGATAAATTTCTTTTTTGCTGTATGCCATTCACTATAATAAAGATGGAGAGTGAATAAGATTTTTGCTACAATAAGAATATCCTCTTCAATTAATGTGTAACTTTCCCCATAGGGGTTGTAAAGGTCGGGTTTTTATTGCCATCTCTGCTTCCGGGAGACGTATTTGAAAAGTTATTTTTCCTTAGCATAGCTTTTGCTATGAAGAATACTTTTCGCCTGTTTTCAACTTGTCCATTGTGCAAAATTCTTCCGCTAAAAGGCATACAGTTATATCATGTTTCCTTCTATATCTCTTCTTGTAACTGTTCGATTTGAAAATCTTTTTGTCTCTAATACCTATGGGAAACGTTTTTTGCGCCATTTGTTCATTTTCGTAACATACTTTTTAGCCACTGGTGGAAGTAAGTAGCTGATTGGTTTTTTTTTTTTTTTTTGTGTGTGTGGGTAATTTTGACCTTTACTGAAATTTGCTAATGAATGCTTTATACGTATAAAAATTTGCCATAAAATCAGATTGCTTTCTAATATCAGGAACTTAAATCTAGTTGTTTCTTAGTATTTTCTGAGCAAACTAATCACCTTGCATCTTCTATAATTTGTTTTCTAATCATGCCCAGTTAAATTGCCTTGATCACTTATGAATACAGTTGTACACAGCCCTTGGATTTAAGATTTTCCCGTTATTCTCTTTCGTTTCATGTTCGAAATTTTTGTGCATACTTTGTTTGTTGGTGAGTACAAATTTAAAACATAGCTACAGCATCAATATTATGATGAAAATTCTTTCCCTAAATAAAATGTAACACAAATACTTGTTCCCATGAATATTTGTTTAAGAAATAACAATCCCAATGGTCCTTTGAAAAATTCCAAAGATTTCACCTCTCTTTATCCTTAAATTTCCTAAGCATTATTTCAAAATAATTAAATATAAATATTATTTTATATATTCATTGTGTGGTATGTGAAAGCATTTCAAGAGTAATGCCACATGCCTATGTATTTTTGAGTTTTATGTTTTTCTTCATTCTGTAATTTGCTTCAATAATTGAACTAAAGCCAAAGTAGAAAAATAAAGGTTTCTCAAAATCAGTGTAGTATAGTATACAAACGTTTAGTAGATATTAAACCTGGTCATATTTTCAGTGACAGTTTTTGGTATTTCAATATTTATCCGTGTTTCTAAGTTTCTGATTAACTGCAGCGGACGACATTTTTAACATTCTGTATTGAGTTTGCCCAAGCATGTAAGAAGTTGTTTGTTGTAGGTTACAGGTTGGACAGACCTATGGTTTCACTGTATTTTAAGCAAGAACGTTTGGATCGTATGTCCTGGAAAAAAATCATAATGTCCTGGAATTTTGTGATTGAAAAGTCGTATGAACCATGTTAAACTGTTTACTTTTAGTGTTATCAGGGCTTGAAAAAATACCTGGAAAGCTACACGTCCATCTGGGCATGTGTCTCAATTTTTAAGATATTGATGCAGAAATTGGTATTGGGTGTGTGCAAAAGTTCTACCCGCATTTGTAATAGATGAAAATTGCGATCGGAGTAGTTACGTCACAGATGACGCAGCGTTGCCGAATTTTCGGCCAATAAAGCGTGGAGCAGTAGAGCATAGAGGCACTAGGTTTGTCCGAGTAAGTCATTCGTAACGGAAATCACGGCCGGTGTAACATGGCATGCGATAAGGAGCACATTAGACATTGTTTATCCCAATCTTCAACAATTACACTTACTAATTTCGAAGTGGAGGACCATCGAGTTTCTGTTATGGTTGGTATGCGTCTTGCGGTTGTTGATGTAAGTGTATAAGACCGATTCGCAGAATGGTGAAAAAACGAAGCAATTCCACTGAGGCTTGCAAAAAGTATTCGACACTTAGAAATTTTAGAAAAACTCTGCTGTAATACCAGATTCAAACGATGAACTAAGCAATGAACAAAAACAGCTTGATAAGCTTTATCCTTGACTCTTTTTTCTGTAGCCAATTTAAGTGTCCAGACATTATCCCCATCGTAATATTGTCCTATTTATTTGCGTTGGTAATCAAACTGTTCCAAAATTTTGTCTAGCGTTTTGTATAAAGCTCCTGACGGTCGGTCTATCTTTACTCACGTCACGGAAACCCAAAAATCCCTCAACCAATACACCTTCCGAATCAACAATCAAAAATTATTTAATTTTTGACGTGATTGATATATTCAGGAATACATTCAATTAATTCCTTTTGAATAGTTTTCGAGTTCCCAGTGAAGACATTTTTTATCCTTTCGTATTGATTTTGAATTTCTAAAGGACTTCTTGATATCAACAATGAAAGTAATTCAATGAAATTTCCACGATTTATCGAGTCCATGCTTTCGTCATGGCCACGGAATGCTAGTTCTTGTTTGCTCATATACAGTATAGACTAATACTGCATTAATCAATGTCTGCAGGAAAAGTCTATTTAAGCGAACATTTTCGTTAAAATGCATTTTCAAAAGCTTAGCATTTTTCTTGATTGGAGGTTTAACGACCACCGTGAGCAACTCAATGGGCTATAAGCAGTCGCCCGTCCCTAATTTAGGGTCACTGGTTCCAGGGAAGGGAGAGAGCCAGTGCCGTAAGACAAACACAACATCCATGCCTCACCGGGATTCGAACCCGGACCCCATTCGGACGAATGATCAGAGGCCATCGCTTAGACCACTGCGCCACCGGGGCGGCCGCTTAGCTTAGCATTTCTTCCTCGGGGCATCGGCAATGTGTTTTGATTTTTTTCAAAATTCCTTAACATTAATTCGCATTTCAGGTGTTTGCTAGAATCACGATGTTTAGGAAGTGACCATGTTATGCTTAATAAATCTGAGAATCCGTCTTTATGCCACGCCGAATGTTTATTACTAAAAAGTAGGCAGGGCCAAAAAAAAAAAAAAATTAACGCAGAAGTGCTGCAAATCCATTTATATTCAGTAAAACAATAATTTTTAATATTTATATTATTAGATTTACCGCTCTTCTTGATTTCTTTCAAAGCAGCAATTGTCAGTGAATCCGCCGGTCGTCCTTGAAGCAAAATGTCTTTTATCTTCTTTCCACCGATTAAATTGAGCTCGCAATAAATTACAATGTCGTCCCCAGGATGCATACTAAAAACTATTACTATCAGTTAAATTGTACACAAACCTAAAATATCAGCTAAACCTTTCAACAAATAATCACAAAGCACGAAAGAACAAATTCCTTTCGAAAAATAATGTATTACAGCACCACAAGGAAAAAGCCCTAGTAGATTGCAAGGTACCCTGGTAGTCCGCCCGCTCCACCGTGATCTCTCACAACTTCACGCTCAAAAACTGAGAGATGCAGAGCTAAGGTGCCTGAAGCTAAAACACTTCACTTGAGCGAGCAGATTGGGGAGGGTGACGTCACGGTTACCATGGCAACTCGGCCGAAAATGCAGACTTCCAAGCATTCTCATTTCGGCTCTTGCACTGTTTTGCGTATAAGGTTTGTCTTCTGTATTGAGCGCGCCATGTGAATTAATATATATTCAAAATTTTGAGTATTTTGAAACTGAATAAAGGCAAAAAAGAATATATTATAAAAAATTACTGAATAAAACTTTATTTTAAGTAAATTAGGTGAAGAGGCGCTTCACCTACTTCACCTGAAAAGCCGCCACTGATCTAAGGTGCTGGCTTCTGACCATTCGCCCTAATTTGGTCCGTGTTCGAATCCCGGTGCGACATGGATGTTTGTGTTTGTGTTTGTCTTTCGGCACTGGTTCTCAGTGTGTTTCTTGTCCAAAACTGGTTATCTGTGTACATTGGTCATTTAGCATACTGTAAAAATCCATGTTTGATGTATACTTGTTCGCAATGTGTTACATGATCAATTCTGACTATTATCCGTGTAAATTGATCATTTTTCAACGTAACCCTATGATACAAGAAATCAGTTTCTCCATATGCCGAAAGCCGACTTATTCTCCCACTATTATTCCAATGTGCTCTGCACAACCGATGAAACATAAATTTGCAGCCTTTCAACACATGATCCGTCGGGCATAAACACACTCCCCCACGATAAGATTACGACAGCTGGGATTCAAATTTATATTAAACATCGCAGTGAAACATGGATACTGCTCAGTGTATACACAGAATAATTAAAAATGTAAGACGATCAGCCCTTACAACATTGGAATGTGAGAGACGGTCCATTAAATTTGTCGGCTCCATGAATTATCTACCCATCGTTACACCAATTATAACGAATGCTTGCAGGAAACATAGATTAGATTTTGGCAAAACGACTCCTAATTTGTTCTCGATTATTAAAAAAAAAAAAAAGATCGGGACTTGATTGAAGATTTTAATAAATTGGGCATGTATTGTATACCATTGCAAAGCGCCACGACCGAGCAGATAAACTCCAAGTTTACATAGGATCCACTTTACGTACTTTGGGCGTAAGACTAAAAGAACATAAACACACGGTCGAGTCACATTATTGTGACCACCAGCTAATACCCAGAGTAACCACCGTGTGCAGCGCGGACAGAAGCTAGCTGGGAGTGACTCAATAGGGTGTTGGAAGGTGTTCACGGGAATGTGGAGCCAGGCTGACGGCAGTGCATCTGACAGCGGCTGGAGGGTGCGTGGTGACGGATCCATGGAACGAACAACACGATCGAGGTGGTCCCACAGATGCTCAGTTGGGTTTAAGTCTGGGGAATTAGGGGGACAGAGAAGTACTTTGAAGTCTTCATCGGCTCTTTCAACCACTCTCGGACATTTTTAGCTGTGTGCCACGTCGCATTGTCGTGCTAGAAGATCCCATCCGCCCCAGAAAAGACAATCAGCATGTATGGGTGTACGTGGTCTGCAAGCATGGATTCATAACGAATTCGGTCCATAGTGTCTTCCACAGTTATGAGTGGACCCAGGGAATGCCACGAAAACATTCTCCAGACCATAACGCTGACCATTCTCCAGACCCCATCAGCTTGCGTTCTTCCAGCAATGGTTGAAGAGTGTTTGTTCTCCGACGTTTCTCGCCTTATACGCCAACGTCCATCCGTTCGATGAAGCAGAAAACGTGACTAGTCGGAGAAGGCAATCCTTTGCCAATCAGCGGAGGTCCAATTCCGATACTGCCGTGCAAATGTAAGCCTTTTCTGCCGATGCACCTTCGTTGGCATAGGTGCAGTCACCATCCGTCTGCATCGGAGCCCCATACGCAGCAGGGTTCGCTGAACTGTCGTTTTAGACACACTCCCGGTAGCCCCCTGGTTCATTCGGTCAGTGAGTTTCTCTACTGTACTTTTGACGTCAAACGTAGGAAGTGGTCATAATAATGTGACTCGACTGTGTATAACGTTAGAAACCAATAAGCAGCTACCTCTCTCTACTTTCAGGAAAGTGCTCATGTACCCCACTATTATACGAAATTTCAATATTGGGTAGTCAAAAGAACAAGGCCTCAACCCTATTTCCCGAAAGTTTGTACATCTCTAGTTTTGGTGATAAATGTTGTAATGATGGTTCGCCGTATTTAGTGCCACAACCGTGGAAATCCCTTATGAAAGGAATACTACAAGACGCCATAATTGACGATGAGAACTCCACATCATCACCATGGTAAATGGAGTTTCCCCACTTCAATTCTTTAACACTCTAACTTTTTGAGCATGCGCTTTGGCGCCTTTTGCGTCACCGAACAACAATCAACTATATACACTGAGTGGCCACTTTATTATGACCACCGCCTCAGTACTTCGTTGGGCCACCTTTTGCCTTTAATACTGCGTCGATTCTTCGTGGCATGGACTCCACGAAATGTTGATAGGTGGTTTGTGGAATCTGAGACCATGCTTGATGAATAGCACTTTCCAGGAGTGTGAGATTGCAGGGTTGTGGATCGAGCTGTCTAATGGCTCGTTCAACTTCATCCCACAAATTCTCAATGGGGTTGAGATCTGGAGATTGTGGGGGCCACCTAAGCAAAGTAAACTCACCGGCATGTTCCTGAAACCAATCCTGTACAATACGAGCACTATGGCAGGACGCATTATTTTTTTTAAAGTAGCCATCGCCATTGGGATAAACCATCCACATGACAGGATGCACTTGGTCCGCAACGATGTTTAGATATGACATACCAGTCAGACGTTGATCAGCATGAATTAAAGGGCCCAAAGCATGCCAGGAAAACATTCCCCAAACCATAACGTTGCCTCAACTAGCTTGAAGGGTTGTAGCAATGCATTTGGGATCCATGCTTTCGTGCTGTTTCCGACAAATTCTCACTCGGCCATCGGTATGGGGCAACTGAAAACGTGATTCATCGGACCACATAATTTGTTTCCAATTATCGACTGTCTAATCCTTGTGCTCCTGTGCGAACTGGAGACGTTTTCTTTTGTTAACTGCAGACAGCAAAGGTGTTCGAACAGGCCTTCGGCTGCCACATCACATCCGATGCCGTGTACGGCGAACAGTGCGTGCAGAGATCATTTGAGGGGATCCTTGATTAAGATGGTCTGTAATTTGCTGCACTGTTGCCCTTTTATTGTCTGTTACCAGCCTGGATACTCTCCGTTCCGCCCGAGCAGTCACTAGTCGATGACGACCACACGTTGCACGTAGAGACCCAGTTATTTGGCTGACAGTCCAGTCTTTAAACACTTTAACAACAGCTGCTCTGGAACATTTCACGAAGCGGCGGTTTCGATGATACTCGCTCCATGGCTCCGAGCTCCTACAATCATCCCACGTTGAAAGTCCGTCAAATCGCATTTTTTGCTCATCTCGTCACCCAAAAATCGCTTCTACTACTGTCGCAAGCACTAAGCTTTCCCTTTTTATACTGGCCTCGCCCTCTGGCGGCAACAGCGTGCAGCCATAGCTCATTTGCTTAAAACTGCCATGTGGTAATAATAAAGTGGCCACTCAGTGTATAAGTTACTGCTGTCTTAATTTGTTCTTTGTTTTTCACCTCAGGATGGGCACGTGCGACGGCCCGAAAAATCTCGTAGCTTTTAACTTGTAAATAACATATTTTAATAAATTAAACTTTTTAATGTGATTTCGTTATTTTGGAGTTTTGAATCGTGCAACGACAGTGTCGATTATTATTGGATTATTTGGCAATAGAAGCATTTCTGGCAATTCCCGAATGAAATATCTGCGAAAATCAGGTTTTTTCCCCGTCATTTAACGGAAATGAGAAAAAACTGTCCATCCGTTCGATGAAGCAGAAAATGTGACTCATCGGAGAAGGCAATGCTTTGCCAATCAATGGAGGTCCAATTCCGATACTACCGTGCAAATGTAAGCCTTTTCTGCCGATGTACCTTCGTTAGCATAGGTGCAGTGACCATCCGTCTGCATCGGAGCCCCATACGCAGAAGGTTTCGCTGAACTGTCGTTTTAGACACACTCCCGGTAGCCCCCTGGTTCATTCGGCCCGTGAGTTTCTCCACTGTAACGTGTCGGTCGGCCCTTGCTCACCTTCGAAGCCGACGTTCACCTCTCACATCAATGGCACGTGGTGCTCCGTAGTTTTCACGTCTCTTCTTCGCAGCGGTGCCATTTCTCCAATCAAGATACACTTTAAGCACAGCAGCACGCGAACAGTTCACAAACTGCGCTGTTTCAGAAATACTACGACTTTTGGCCCGAAAGCCGATAATCATCTCTTTTTGAAAATCTTATAAATCGCTCCTTTTATCCATGACAGCAATGAGTGATG
Source organism: Macrothele yani (assembly GCA_039090855.1). Lineage (NCBI taxonomy): Eukaryota > Metazoa > Arthropoda > Arachnida > Araneae > Macrothelidae > Macrothele > Macrothele yani. The sequence continues at coordinate 128,658,404 of CM076996.1, forward strand.
TGTTTTCAGATCATATGTATAGAGGATTTTAGGAAGGGAGTGTCTGACCCTATTTCTTAAACAACCCTTAGAAATAGGAAGGAGATTTGGGCTAGAGCGCCCCATAGGAAAGTGACACGGAAGCGAGGTAGAAAGGGGGAGGAAGACGCCCTTATTTATTACCGGGGGCCAGTACCCGGGGTCCGACGGCTTAACGTGCCCATCCGACGCACGGCGGATATTTAGTGGATCGAGCGTTCGTACCTGCCTGAGATCGAACCTGAGACCCTTTCCGTGGCAGTCACTAACGTTACCCACTAGGCCACCCGTGGCCTTGTGTTTTCAGAATGCCTACAGCACACCTTATATACCCTCCAAGCCAGCTCACGACACGTGCCTTCATTCATTGGCTACGCGCTGTTCACGTGAAAAATGCAAGAAAGCAAGAAAGCATTTTTTGTTGCATGTTGCCGAACGCGTGGGTATTCAATTACATTTTTCCATATTTCAACTGGATCTGTCTTAGCGTTAAATAAGGACTTTAAAATGCCATCTTCTGAGAGCTCAATCAATTCCATCTGTAGTTCTTTAGGAGCCATTGAACGAAATCATGAGCGTAGGAGGTGTCAAAATAGTCCTTATGGCTTATTAATGTTTTAATTGTGGTCGTTGGTCGGGGAGCATTATTTCGTTGAATCTCCTTTTACTCTTTGGTATTTTAAATACGGCCATTTTAAGATTAACATAATAAAAGACGAACAAAAACATATTAATAAAAATAAAAGGATTTGTTCTGAAAATTTTGGATTCACCCAAAAGGCCGCAATACAATAGAAGGCAGCAGCTTTCCCACCCCTGATCTAAACTGTTAAAAGTCTTGCAATTCAGTAACCTGTCTCACAGGGCTCCTATTTTCCTGGCTATTTTATGTCATGTTATTTATTAACAACAAGATTCGTTCGCCTGCGATGGTAACAGGACTCAGTTTTACGTCGTTTTGAATCTGCCATGATTTGTGATCCCCATCCTACACGTTATGGACCACAAAAACCTATAAATTATAGTGGATGTAGTTGGAACCAATTAATTTGCAATTTAAGGGTCTAGATATGGATAACATGATCACATAAATCGAGCCACAATGGCTGCTGTATGCATGACTTGCAGTACGATTAGCGGCTATATAGCCCATTGCCTGCCAGTTACGGAAGAGAGACAAGCTAGCGGCACTAATAGGCCATGGGAAAACAAACCTGACTTTCGCAAAGTCTGAGCGTGGAGAAACAAAGACGCATCTTGGTTTCAGGTGGATGTTTATCGTGTTTTTGTGTATGTGACGTGCTCCGACGATTCGATTCTTCCGCGTACCAATACCTATGCAGTTAGCGGAATAAAATGTTATGGACCAGGGAGCTTAATTTGGGTATTTTTTTGACTTGCATGAAGTGCATTCCCGTATTTCCAGAATAAAATGCCATACACATAATGTAATTTCGGTAAATGATGTGCCGAACCCAGGGGCGTATTGATAGTCCCCGCAACCCTCGCATTGTGTGTGTGTGTGTGGGGAGGGGGGGGGGGTAAATCATTGTGGAACTATGTAAAGTGTGGTTTTTTTGTTCAACAGAAAATAATTTCAGTAGTTTTACTTTTTTTTATGCCACAATTCTTAATTGTTGCTTATTTGCTAACTTATGTTCTGTGCGTTTTTTAGCACGTCTTTTGTAAAAATAATCGTGCTTATGTTATCGGTTTGTCCGTCCGTCTGTATCCACGGTATCTCTGCAACTATTAGTCCGATTTGAAAAATTCTTTTTGCGTTCGGAAGCTTGAAATATGCGAATGATGATCCTTAATTTCGTTTTTTTTTTACAATGTACAATTTCGCAGCTAGAGGGCTGGCGTAAATGCAGATGATGCCGAATTCAAAATTACGTTTTATTCCACATATTTGCTTCTAACATTCCGATTGAAAAAATTCTTTTATCTTTCGATTCCATTTATGTCGAAGAGTATTTTAGATATAGTTTCTTTTTCAAATTACGCATAGATTTTCTGCTAGGGGGCGTAAATTACATTTTTCCCGATAACTCTTCTTCTAAAACTCCGATTTGAATTTTTTTTTCCAGCGGATACATCTCCTGATGGAAAATCTTTTGCATACAATTTCGAATTTTTGGTAAAGAATACTTTGGCCACCAGGGGGCGTAAGTGTTAATTTTTGCTTCTGATGTATTTGCCATAAAATCTGAGCTTCTAAAATACCGATTGAAAAATTTCTATAGGGGACTGATGCCACTCACATCGATAAACCTTTTCGGAATATTTTCTTCCTAAAATATACCACAGTTTCTCCGCCAGGCGTAGATGTATATCTTATATTTGTCAATATCTCTACGTCTAGGAGTCCGATTTTTAAAATTCCTTCTTTGTTGGATAGTATTTTCAGTGTGACATGTTTTTCATATAATTTAAAATTTTTCAAGTAATTCCTAGACTTTCCGCTAGGGGGGGGTTAAGGTAAATTGCGTTTCTCCCTATATATCTGCTTCTAAATCTCCGATTTGAAAAATTCTTTCTGCACCGGATACAGCTCCTGGTGGGAAATCGTTTGCACATAATTTCTAATTTTTGTAAAAAAATGGTTTGGCCACCAGGGGGCGTATATCTTAATTTCCGCTTCTGATGTTTTTGCAGCAAAATATGAGCTTCTAAATTCTGGGTTGAAAAAAACGTCGTTTGTAGACCGATACTACTCATATCGACAAACCTTTTAGAAACATTTTCTTCTTAAAATAGTGCATGGTTTCTACGCCAGGAGGCGTAGATGTATATCTTATTTTTGTCAATATTTGAAAAATTCCTTCTTTGTTAGATAGTGTGGAAATGGGAATTCGACAGTATCCAACAAAGAATTCCTACAACAATTCCTTCTTTGTTGGAAATTAGGGGAAATGGGAATTCGGGTAAAATCGATTTCGGGGAAACGCCATTGGGGGAAACGAAATTAGGGGAAACGAGTTAGGGCAAACGAGATTAGGGCAAACGAAATTAGGGGAAATGGGAATTCGGGTAAAAGCGATTTCGGGGAAACGCCATTGGGGGAAACGAAATTAAGGGAAATGGGAATTCGGGTAAAATCGATTTCGGGGAAACGCCATTGGGGGAAACGAAATTAGGGGAAATGGGAATTCGGGTAAAAGCGATTTCGGGGAAACACCATTGGGGGAAACGAAATTAGGGGAAACGAGTTAGGGGAAACGAGTTAGGGCAAACGAGATTAGGGCAAACGAAATTAGGGGAAATGGGAATTCGGGTAAAAGCGATTTCGGGAAAACGCCATTGGGGGAAACGAAATTAAGGGAAATGGGAATTCGGGTAAAATCGATTTCGGGGAAACGCCATTGGGGGAAACGAAATTAGGGGAAATGGGAATTCGGGTAAAAGCGATTTCGGGGAAACACCATTGGGGTAAACGGGAATTAGGGGAAACGAGATTTAGGGGAAACGAGATTAGGGCAAACGAAATTAGGGGAAATGGGAATTCGGTTAAAAGCGATTTCGGGGGAACGCCATTGGGGTAAACGTGATTAGGGCAAACCGGAATTAGGGGAAACGGATGTTCACCATACATAGGTGAACACCCGTTTCCCCTAATCCGTTAGCGCAAAGAATCATGGGGAAGAGGGCGGGGCCACCGTGTCGTGGTCCCGTACCAAAGTAATGTATCCCTCCAGACGGGGGATATATCACAGGGGTCATAGTCATTACAGCATGTGCCGCGGTGTTGAATTATTAACAAACTTTCAGTCATTAATATCGTAGCCTTATTTCTTGGAGTTATGATGTTTTTTGCATTATCCCATTCAGACCTATATGTTCCGTTATAGATGTTTTGTTTTGCTGCGCGTTCTGCGCAATGTATTTATGTTCACGCAGTCTGCATCTTAAGTTCCTGGTCGTGGATCCGATGTAACTGGAGGTGCATTGTCCGTTGGCGTCCAGGAGGAGAATACGGTATATGCCCCCCCCTCCTTTTTGTTCCTTAAGCGGTTTTTCCTTGTCCTTCCTTAATAATGCAAACAGTGTGAAGGAGCGCAGTCCGAAGCCCAATTGGAATCGGTTACAGATATTACCCAGGGGGACGGTAATGGCGGGGTGGTAATCCAAAGAAGATACGTATTGTTTTTGACGTCGATCACTGTTTAATGTTATCAAGTAGTGTTGTCTAATCTACGAATGTATTCGCAGATTGTCTTGCATCTGGAGATGGGCTATAGTAGCCCGAAAGTACTAATGCTTTTAAAGTGTATATAATATTTTAATTAAAGTCTTGTGTATTAGGGCTAACGTTTTTTGAACGCACAGAGACGTTTTTTTTGGTTTTTTTTTTAAATTCATTTTATGATATATGACGGGCGTATTCGTAGTTTTAACTTCATACACACTGAGCAATAGAAATGAAAGTTGGGTGACTTAAACACCGAATGAAGATGTCATAATACAAGTACACTACGCATGTCAAAGAATCAGATTTACATAAAGTGGTTACACCAATTAAAATTCTGAACAACTTGAAGTTATGGTTCCGGTTTTAAAAAAAATGTTATGTTTTTGGTCTTTACGAAAAGAAATATTCGTATTCTGTAATTAAAAACCGCTGTGAAAATCATGGAATCAGCATTTCTAAATGTAAAATAAGCAATATTATTAATAATACAGGGGGAAATAGTCAAGCATTGCTTTTAACTGGAAAAAGAACACCAAACGATTATCAAAAGGTATGTACTTTTACGACTATTTCAAAAGTAAGGTCTCTGGTGCTGAAAGAAAATTCACCAACCTAAAGAGTAACCGCTAAGTCGTTAAAAATCTCTGTATCATCTGTAAACAAGGTAATAAACAAAGATTTGAATCTGGGAAAAAAAAAAAAAAAAAGCGAAAGAGCGTAATGTTCACCGTCTTTTGCCTAGGAACGATTGCTGAGCACAGAACTGTAGACTTCTTTATGAAAGTCACTTAACCGGGAACAGATGGAATTTTGTGACTATTGATGAAGCATGAATCTACCTGAACGATTGTAACAAAAAAAGGTCGATTTACTATTGCAGAAGAGCAGAAAAAGACTTACAAACTTTGTTCCAAGAATACAAAGAAAGTTTCAATAAAGGATTCATGGTTATTGCTGGTTTCTCGTAGAAAGGGAAACTAAAGCTAAGAAAACTTGAAAAGAACATTAAAATCAATTCTACATATTACCAAAATAATGTTCTAACTCCTATATTTAAAGAGGAAATACCATTCTTTTATCTACAGAGCCTTCAAAGAGTAAAACTCCATCAAGATAAAGCTACGAGTCCTACATCCAAATCTACCCCTCTATTTTTTGATAAAATGAAAAAAGAGACGGGTATCACGTCTGTACCTTTTGCTCATATTTCTTCAAAGTCTCTGTTGTGTCACCAATGCAGTATTGTGCCTTTGAACTGCTAAAAAGAGCGCTTTCTAAACGCAGACTTAAAATAATGATTGGACTGTGGAAAGCAGTGGAAGAGGAGAGGAATAAAATACCAATTTAAAAAAATGCCCTGTTATTAATACACACAATTGACGTGGACTAGGAGCTTCAAACAGAAGTCATCGCTCTTTCCACGTTTATAAGTGAGTCACGGAAAAATTCTCACCCGCCGCCAACGGAATCCAGGGTCTTCCAGTTACGCGCCAGACATGCTCCACAGTGGCCTCGAATTCTCCAGACTCACATACGACTAACTGCCAAACCACATGGCATGTGAGTCTGGAGAATTCGAGGCCACTGTGGAGCAGTGGAAGCATGTCCGGCGCGTAACTGGAAGACCCTGGGTTCCATTCCCGTTGGCGGCGGGTGAGAATTTTTCCGTGACTCACTTATAAACGTGGAAAGAGCGGTGACTTCTGTTCGATGTTCCTAGTCCACGTCAGTTGTGTGTATTAATTATTCATTCGCCTCCTAGTTATTTGTTCAGTTGCTGTTTACCATCTTTGAGGAATCCCCAGTATTGTGCGGGGCTCCAAGAAGCAAACTGCCATGTGATTTGGCAGTTAGTCGTATGGGAGTCTGGATAATTCGAGGCCGCTGTGGTGCAGTGGTAGCGTGTCCGGCGCGTAACTGGAAGACCCTGGGTTTGATTCCCGGTGGCAGCCGATGAGAATTTTTCCGTGACTCACTTATAAACGTGGAAAAAGCGATGCCTTCTGTTTGATGCCCTGTTATCTTAGAAATCTAGATGTAGGCTCATTTCAGAGAAAGAGCAATCAGATAGAACATTTAAGAAATAAATAATTTTATTTTAAACATTAATTATATTGATGGAAAATCGTTCTAAAGATGTGGGAACAGCCTCTGTAACTGCAAAGATACGGTGTCCACAAATGATCGGACATGTTTGTATGTAAAAAAAAGATTTTTTTAGCAGATGTCCTACCAAAACACGTTTTGAATAAGAGTGAAACCGGTAACACAGAATTTACGAAATCTCTGTCTGTCTCTGTCTGTCTGTCTGTCTCTCTCTCTCTCTCTCTCACTAAATAAACACAGGTTGGCTACTTTCAAGGAACCCAATATCTTTAGAGAATAATTTAAAATGTTTTATGCTTCTGGAATACATTTCTTTTGAATTTTAAAAATTCTTCGATTTAGATATTGGTCCTAACTCTTTCCAAAGTTCTGCGGCGTGCAAATTTCTTACGGGAATTATTTCGAGCACGGACGTTACATACACTGAATTTGACGAACAAACAGAGAAGCAAGAACGTGCTGCTAAAAGCGATCAATGCGGAACTTTTGAGCGGGATCTCGTGTTCTTTTCGAAATGCGTTTTATAAATTGCAACAACTCAAAGGAAATAAAACGGTCGACAGAGTTTCGCGGGACTTTCTTCCATTCTGCTGAACCTAAAGGATTATTAAACCGAATTTCGTAAATATGCGAGACAACATGCGGTTGATTCCAAATTACAGCAGTGTTTTAGACCTCTCCAGGGGCTTCCATTTGGAGGAAGATTATTTCTGTAGACCAAGCAAGTCCAATTACGATATATCCCGAGGTTACACAAGTTGATCAAGGTATTTTTAATTTGCTGCAACGGCACAAAAATAATCGTATCTTTTGGGACTAAATTTTATTCTTCAGTGCCGAAGCGTGCGTGTACTGGGAGTGAGGAAAAAATTGTGGTGGTGGAGTGGATGGGGGAGGGGGGGGGGGTGCTACCAGTCTGCACAAATGTTAAGCGAAAGAAAACATACGTAAAACTCACAAATTAAGCATCACATACGCATGACCAAATTCTGGAGAGGAGATCTGATTTCAGATCAGTTAGATATCAGATACGTATTACCAAATTCTAGAGAGGAGATCTGATCTCAGATCAGTTAGATTTTTTTTTCTTTTGGTTCGGGGAAGGCAGAAGGGGTAACGACTACCATGAACAACTCTTAGGGCTGTTGGAATTTCCCGGCCCTAAATTGGGACCAACAGTTTCGGGCTCGGGAGACAGAGCAGCACTTTGGACCACTCGCTACCGGAGAGGCTTTAGTTAGGTTTAATTATTCCCTTTTCTTCAGCTTCAGATCATATCTTTCTATTCAAGATGGGAATTTTAATTCAACATTTTTGATTTCATAAAGTTATAAATTTAACTAATAAGTAGGAACTGTACATCAGTTATACTCAAAATAGTATAACTACACTAATGATCCGAATTTCTTGGCGTAGAATAGTGTTTATGCTATCCCACTACAATATCCGGACGGCTCCACGTGTTTCACCAAAGAATATAAAGCTTCGCGAGTGCCGCCCCGGTGGCTCAGTAGTCTAAGCGATGGCTTCTGATCATTCGTCCGTCCGAAAGGGGTCCGGGTTCGAGTCCCGCAGAGGCATGGATGTTGTGTTTGTCTTACGGCACTGGTTCTCTCCCTTCCCTGGAACCAGTGGCCCTAAATTAGAGACTGGCGACTGCTTAAAGAAAAAAGCTTCGCGTGAAGAACGTCAACTCTCGTTGAGATAACGTAAAACAGGCGACAGCAGCGCCCTCACAAGCTGAGAGCTTTTGTGCTTTGCCGGAAAACAAACATTCGGGAGCAAAAGGCGTTGGGGAGCTTTTCTTTGATTCACGGTTGTTTCCTTCGACCTGATGACTATTTGCTTAGAGCAGTTTTTTTTTTTTTGTTGTTGTTGTTTTCTGATATCCCGCCCGTCCCTTATTTTGGTGAAACAAATATGCAATAACAATTAATATTACTATTTAAATTAAAATTTAGCAGGTATTATAGTTAGGCCTAAGAATTCGTACAAAATGCAGACAATCCGTAGTATTTGTCATTTCTGAAAATGTTTCTGAAAAACTAAAGGGCAAACAAAAGCGCCGCCCCGGTGGCGCAGTGGTCTAAGCGATGGCCTCTGATCATTCGTCCGAACGGGGTCTGGGTTCGAATCCCGGTGAGGCATGGATGTTGTGTTTGTCTTACGGCACTGGCTCTCTCCCTTCCCTGGAACCAGTGACCCCAAATTAGGGACGGGCGACTGCTTATAGCCCATTGAGTTGCTGACGGTGGTCGTTAAACCTTCAATAATAAAAAAAAAAAAAGCCTCAACTAACCCGATTGGCGCAAGAAAACTAACATCTCCGATTTGCGAAATTATTATGCTACCGAGAAGGTAACAGTCACGTGCTGTGAGTAGCTCGGCTGACTGTTCTTTGCCAGAATTGAAGACAACAAAACAACACAAACACGCATGCGCAGTCTACTCCGGCATCAGCCTGTATGTTGGTTTCTGTGCACTGCATCTTGTATCCCAGGATATGGCGGCGCTAGATATGTCTTGCCGAGCCTTAACTTCTCAGTTAGATATTCTTTGATACTATACATTGGAATGACCAAACGTTCGTTTGGAATTAGAATCAGCGAACATAAAGGGATACAAAAGACGGAAAAATAACCACTGCCCTATCAAGAAAAGTCAAGTTCAAGTCCGCTGATTCTATGTGGAGTGATATAATAAACAAATTAACTTATACTCCACACCCAAATCTGCTGCCCCAGTGGCGCAGTGGTCTAAGCGATGGCTTCTGATCATTCGTCCGAAAGGGGCCCGGGTTCGAATCCCGATGAGGCATGGATGTTGTGTTTGTCTTACGGTACTGGCTCTCTCCCTTCCCTGGAACCAGTGGCCTTAAATTAGGGACGGGCCACTGCTTATAGCCCATTGAGTTGCTCACGGTGGTCGTTAAACCTTAAATAAATAAAAAAAAAAAAAAACACCCAAATCTACTGTCATTCGCGAAGCCTGGGAAATCTTGACCAGCAGCGCGGTTTGCAATGATAGCGTCTCTCTGGAGTTGCCACGTATTTGGAATCAATTCGTCAAATAATGCTGCGTTCTCTACCATGGTACCGCGTGCCCAAACAACGTGGCCTCGTTTCTTCGAATGACCAAATTTGCGCCTATTCATTTATTGTCTAGTCAAGTCACCGCGTTCAAATTAACGTTCTATTATCCAGTTTGCTGTTAGCTGTCTACCTTCCTTGAAAAAGCTATCTGGTTGATGTGCGAAAGCTTGGAAAGTTTTATTTCTATTCTACGCCAAGAAATTCGGATAATTAGTATAGTTGTACTACTCTAAGTTATGCACTTAATAAATTCTTGTTAATTCATTTCGGTGGTTTTAACTGATTTTGATAACAAGTATGGTCGTACCTGCTGTAGGCATAATGTAGTGCTTTCATTTTTATTTATTTATTTATTTATTTATTGTGTGCTGTTTGTACATATTCAGATAGACTTAGAATTGCTTCTTTCGTTTAAGGTAAATTTTAGCTAAGAAAAAAGTAGGGCACTTGTTAGAAACATTTCCGCACATCTTTTCTTATGAAATCTTTCCAGACCTTCCTCATAATCTGAAAAACCACATACAGAATTACACACAGGTGCTTTAGTTTCACAGAAATAGCCAAAACTTCTGTCAAAGTATCGTCTTCCATTTCATATCAGTATTTGACTGCATTTCAACACGTCTTTTGACGTACATATGAAGAAGTGCTTTTTTTCACCGCTTTATCTGTCTGTCAGTCTTGTAAAAGTTGAATTTGAATTATATAGTGGAAGGCATGTCCAAGATTTTTAATTTCCCTTTCTGTATTCACAGCTAAGATTCTGATTTCTTTTGCCGTATACGCATTTCCCCCTAGGTGGTATAGACGTATGTTTGTTTGCGTCACGATATCGCAATATGGACTGTAAAAATTTCCTTTGAATCGGACAAGGATGAGCACGTCTAAGATTATTCGCATCACTTTGTCCGTCTGTCTGTTTGTGGACAACATATCTTTTCTTCCATAAGTCGGACGAAATCAATTCGTTATGTATCGTTAGTTTCTTCTATTTCTTCCGAAGTGTTCAAGATTTTCCATTTTGTTCCAGCCTATCGGTTCGCCCAATTTTTTCTTTGGAAAGTATAACTGAATATGGATATTTTTCATTTTTTATATAAATTCTTAACCGATGAAAATACAGAGGGTGAGTCGAAAGTTTTGCAATATTTGGAGCACTTTATGTCTTCAAGATTTTCCATTATGTTCCAGCCTATCGGTTCGCCCAATTTTTTCTTTGGAAAGTGTAACTGAATATGGATATTTTTCATTTTTTTTTTATAAATTCTTAACCGATGAAAATACAGAGGGTGAGTCGAAAGTTTTGCAATATTTGGAGCACTTTAGCTTTCATCGTAAAAGTACGTATGAAGTCTTCACTTATAAACGTGGAAAGAGCGATGACTTCTGTTTGATATTCATGTTTAATTTAGAAAAAAGTGCGAGTGAAACATGGTTCAATATGTCAGGCGTATGGCGAAACGATTATTGGTGAGCTGACGTGTCGAGAATGGTTTGTCAGGTTTAAGAAAGGTGATCTAAGCTTGGAAGACAAGCCACGGGCAGGTAGACCGCAGGAACTCGCAAACGAGGAGCTGTAGTCGCTGTTGCAAGAGGATGCCACACAATCGACCACGCAACTGGCGAAACGTTTGAAAGTGGCTCAATCGATGGTGGTATGGCTTTTACGGGCCTTGGGGAAGATCCAGAAGATTGGTAAGTGGGTTCCGCATACTTTAACGGAGCGTAATGTTGGTCAACGATTGGGTATCTGCATGTCGTTGCTGAAGAGGTTTCAAGGGAAGAATTTCTTGGGATAGGTTGTCACCGGGGATGAAAAATCGGTCTATTACGACAACCCCGTACGCAAACGATCCTGGGTCGACCCAGGCCAGCGATCAACATCCACTGCAAAAGAGGATATCAACGGGGAAAAGGTGCTGTTGTATGTGTGGTGGGATATGCACGGAGTGCTGTACTTCGAACGTTTGAAACCGGGCGAAACAATCACTGTACAACGATATAGCAATCAGTTGATGAAACTGAAAGTCGCAATCGAGCAAAAACGCCCATGGACAGGTAAAGGACGCCGCCCAGTCATTCTGTTACACGATAATGCCAAACCACATGTCGGTGCCACCACGAAATCAACCCTTGAACAGTAACACTGGGAGGTTTTACCGTACCCGGCTTACTACCCGGACATTGCACCCTCAGACTTTCATCTGTTTCCCTCTATGCAACATGCCCTAGCCCAACAGCGGTTCACCACAGTTCTACAGGTGGAAAATTTCGTCACTGCGTTCCTCAGCTCAAAACCCGAGTCTTTCTATCACAGGGGTATTCATTTGCTGCCTGAAAAATGGCAAAAGGTCATTGATGCTAACGGCCATTATTTCGTTTAATAAACGCGCACTGGTTTCCAGATTGTTCCTGTCTCCTTTCTCCTTAAAACGACGGAAACTTTTGCCTATCCCTAATACCTTTTGTACAATCCTTATAACACAGCATAAAACTGTTGGCTTTGCGGTTTTGTGATCGCAACTTCGTTAACGACTCAAAACTGTAAAATTGCAATCAGATATTTTACAGTGTGATGTGCGATAACTTTTGTCTATATATTGCATGTTGGCCAACCATATTTCATGATAATGTGGTAAAGTTAGAAATTAAATTCTGTAACTTAAATATGAGGTATAATATGAAAGTTTTTTTAATATGACGACACGACTTTGTTCCCAAAACAAAATATTATGATTTATATATTATATGAAGGTCTCACTACAATTGGTTGTACTTTGTACAATTATTTATGTATCTAATGAGGAAATGCTGCGAAGAACTAGATAGCTTGGCGGGTAGTCTGTTAAATCTTGCAAACTTTTACTGCACATGGCGTCACTAAGAGCCACAAATTTCAAACAGTCAGTTGCTGTTTAATTTTAGTTATTCCACCTCAGGTCTTCTTGTGGTAGTGACAATAAATTAGAAGGTTAAGTCCACGGGTCACAGAGAATCAAAAGAGATGGCGACGGAGGCAGAACAGGATCATCATCGAGAATATCATCGTTCCTTTCCTGGTTCTCTGAATGGCACTGCTAGATACACCAGCCGCTGTTGGTTGCACTAGCTTTTTTTTTCTCGTATCGCTCGTAACTCCTGGAATAATTTCTTTCCAAACAGCCACTGAAAATAACAAACACGTATTTTTAAAATTTAGAAGTTTAAATTTATAATTTTTGATTTGATTAATTGAATGTACTGCCCTACACCACAGTAATACTATACATGACAAAGTTTAACACAAACAATACATCATTACAATAAGACTGTGCTAAGTAGCTAACCAAAACAAAATACAATGTCAGCAATGTATCCTTAATATGTCATAACTCAATTACAATAAACATACCATTAAGGTGGTTCCACCTATAATCTCTCCTTTATGTTTCCACTGGTGAAACTTCTTTACATATTTTCTTCGCAATTTATGTATTCCCAAGGATGAAGATTTGCACACCGATAAAACTAACTTTAAGTTATAGCATGGGATACTTAATACTTGCTAAAACATAACCATAATTATATTAAAAATCAATCATTTTTATTTGAGTAATGTTCAGACCTGTTAATAGATGGCGCGACTTGTACACTGATGACGTCACTATACAAACGAATGTTGGATTGCTTAATTATGCTTATGTTTTAGCAAGTATTAAGTATCCCATGCTGTAACTTAAAGTTAGTTTTATCGGTGTACAAATTTTCATCCTTGGGAATACATTAATTGCGAAGAAAATATGTACAGAAGTTTTACCATTGGAAACATAAGGCAGAGATTTTAGGTGGAACCACCTTAACTACAATTAATGAACTTGCACAATTAAACCAAAATGTATAATGTAGATGGTATGAAATGTAAAGAAAGTAATCTATGTTTATATAAATCACTGCAAGTGGATGACATGAAGCCAGAGAAAAAGGCTTTAATGAAAAAGCATGACGAGCCCTCGATCCCCAAGAAGTGTGTGTCAGGCCAAGAACACAGTGCACAGAAAATCACAGTGAGACACAAATTAACATAATAGTACAGGGAAGTTAAGGATACATGGCGGTAAACAACTGTAATTAAAAAGTAGATGGCATATAACCAGTACAGTTACAGTATATAGAAATCTTAACACATGCCAACATCACCACTGATAAACACAGTATAAGAAAAACAATGAAAGATTTAAATAGGACATCTTTGTACAGGGGTTGTCCAAAATAATGGAAACACCTCGCTGAAAACAGTGACTTTGGTATGTGCTGCTTTTTGAGTAAAACAAACATGTAGCTACAATTTTTTTTTCTTTTTGTAAAAAAGTGTTGCTTATAGTCTCAAGGGTCTGTGTGATTGCATTGTAAATCGGTGTTTGCATAATTTCGTTCCAGGTGAAGGCACAATGAGTGAACTGTCGGAGTTCCAAAGAGAGCAGATTGTAGGAGCCTGTCTGGTTGGTGCGTCGGTAACCACAGTGGAACAGGTATTGGGGGTATCAAGAGGTACCGTATCGAAGGTCATGACAGCATACAAAGTACATGGCACAACATCTTCTGTGAGACACAACTGTGGAAGGAAAACCAAACTCACTGCAAAAGACAGGAGGACATTAAAGAGAATTGTGACCGCAAGGAGGAAGACCACGGCGACGAAAGTGATTGCTGAGCTTAAGGCACATCTCCAAAACCCAGTGTCGACACATACCGTGCGAAGGGAATTGCATAAGCACAATATTTACGGCAGAGCTGCGATTGCAAAACCCCTGGTGTCACAGGTGAAGATGAAACGGAGACTATAGTGGTGCCAGGAACATAAAACGTGGATTGCGGATCAATGGAAACGTCTTGTTTTCCGATGAATAAGTTTCTCACTATCCCCCACCACAGGACGGGTTTGCGTGTGGAGAACACTGTTAACAATAACTTCCAGTTAGCTTTAAAAAATGTGAAATGTACTCTTTTATAGTATTATTTCACAAACAAGTTAGTAAAATCATGCAATGCATTGATTATTGTACGCTTTCCAACATATCAGAAATCATTATTCAAGTTATTACTCATGAGGATAATGGCTGTAGAATAAATCTCGCTTCTGTGCCCTGATCTTTGACCCCATTTCGATGATATTAAGCATAATTGGTTCAGTATACCTCCGGAACAACATACTAAAGTTTTGTCGCAATAGAAGCATTTTTAGTCAAGTTATGAGGATAATGGCTCTGTAATAAATATCGCTCCCGTGCCCTGATCTTTGACCCCATTTCGATGATATTAAACAGAATTGGTTCAGTATACATCCGGAACAACATACTAAAGTTTTGTCGCAATAGAAGCATTTTTAGTCAAGTTATGAGGATAATGGCTGCAAATAAATCTCGCTCTTGTGCTCTGACCTATGACCCCATTTCGATGATATTCAACAGAACCGGTTCAGTATACCTACGGAACAACATGATAAAGTTTTGCGCAATCGAAGCATTGAAGCATTTTTACGCAAGTTATGACGCATAAGGGCGATGGAATGGATCCCGCTCCTATGTCCTGACCTTTGACCCCATTTCGTCCATTTTCAATAGGGTTCGTTCCCAGGATGTCCCCTACCGAATACTAAAATTTCATCGAAATCGAACGATTTTTACGCGAGTTATCGTGCGGACAGACAGACGGACATAGCTGGAGCATATACGCTTCTTCAACATAGGGCTTTACAGAGGAAAGGGCTAGTCCGTCCCTTTGAGGAACTGAATGCCGACCCGTGTCTGAAAGGTTGGGTGGAAAACGGGTTGGCCACTTCTTTCTACGTCATCGCGCTGGCCCGATGGTTCCGGCTGGCCTGCTCCCTGAGCTTTGTTTGTCAATTTCCCTACAAGACCAAATTTTCCTGTGTTATGGTTTTGCACGCCCGCGCCTTTACTTGGTATATATGCAGCATTTGTTTCACGTTGTGTTGTTGTACACTCAGGGTTAATTTTTATTTCCGTTTTTTTTTTTACGAAATATCATCATGTGCTGAAATACGCATATAAACACGAAAGGACAGGACATTGTTCCCCACGTCCTTTCGTGTTTATAAGAAGGATCTGTATCGGGTTCCGATAAAGATCCTTTAGGAACTATTTCAAAAAACTGCCCCGAAACTAATTCTGTTCAAGGTAACTGGGTAAGACTAATATCTGCTTGCTGTTTGACAGTACCATCATGATCTTGGGATAATATTATGAAACAGTTTGAAAAAATTCTGCGCAGTTCTCGACAGGACATTTGAAAAAGGGAAAAGTGTTATTAGGGAACTCATAAATGATCTAGAAAAACGTTTTCTATCTGCCAACAAAGATGCTATTTGTCGGTTTTGCAGAATACGAACATTTATTCGAATTCGTTTTCTCAACAGAAATTCATTATTAGTGCCGCGCAGGAAAGCTCTGCAGAAAATGAAAAAAGAAATGAATTGACTCAAACGCAGTGAGAAAAAACATAAGTTGTTTTTCATTTGGGAAATGAAGAAAACAGTTTTACATTTTGTACAATGAAAAAAAAATTTTCCAGTTTGTGCAATAACGAACATACCTTCAATTCATGAAGTAAATTTTGTTCACCACTTTTTAAACTCAGTGACCTTCAGAAATGATGATGGATGCAAAATGTAAGTAAATAATTTTTATTTTATACATTAATAGAGTGTTTGAACTACTTTTGCGGAGTTTGAAGAACTCAGTAACTTTCCTTGTCTTAAAAATTGTAAACAATTAATGTTTGTGACAGAGAGAAAAAGGTTTTAAACCATTAAACTTTTCTAGGGAATTATTAAAAAAAAAAAAGAATGATACACTGAGTTTTTGACATCAGAAAAATAGTTAGTATTGTAAGCATAATACTTTTAAAAAAAAAATCATTCATGACAGAAATTGTTCATTTAAAATTATCGCATTTATACTATTACATCAATGTTTTCTGATTTTAGGACCCAAAATTCTTAACTTTTGTTTTCGAAAAATGCAATTTCTAATATCTGAGTGCGCATTGCAATAGATAACCCACTGTAATATGTTAAAGCGGTAAAAACATTGACTGAAAGTGCCTTTCCTATGGTGCTCCTTTAAGAGCACAGTTCCCCGTGGCTCTTGGCTTCCGAAGGGCCAGCAGCAGCTACGTCATCAAGCTCGGCTGCGTGTCACAGGGGTGAAACGCTGAGGACTGTCTTCAACCTACGGTTGGAAAACGTGAAAAAGAACCTCATAAATATAAAATTTTCTCTTTATAGCTATAATAGCTTTTGTCTTAAGTTGTCTAAAGACTGATATATAGACATCGTATAATCATCTGTACAATAAGTTAAGTACCCGGTTTCTTACAATAACACAATATATAATAAATAGCTGGTGCACAAAACAGGAGGGGGGGTAATATTCTGTGCCACAACAAAAAAAATCCATGCGATATGCTATCTACAATATCCCATCTCGCTACGGAACTTCAAAATTCGACAGACGATTGAAATTTCAAAGTTAATCAAACCTCAAGTATTCTCACGAATCGCTCCTATTACCGGCAATTCCTGGTCATACGGATACGGGAAAAGTAAGAACGGAGATTTTCCGTTAATATACGAAAGAAATTGCGGAAAGGTTTCTGAAAATTTGGAATTTTCCGTTAACACATCTCTAAAACGATAATTTACCGTCAATATAAGAAAGAAACTGCGGAAAGGTTTCTGAAAATTCAAAATTTTTCCATGGTACGAAAAATCCGTGAAATTCAGATTTCTTTCTGTCATTTCCCGGAAAAGGCTGTATCAAAAATATGCTTCGTTAATTCACGAAAGAAATGACGGAGAGTGTCTCGTGAATTTCGGGAAATGTTTTACAGTGTGGGTCACCATTTGCCTTCAAACAGCATCGATTCGATGTGGTATGGATTCAAATAGGAGCTGATATCTTTCTGCTGGTATGTTCAAGCAAGCGGACGTGATGGCGTTCACTTATCGTCGAATGTTAGAGTATCTCTGTTATGAATGCCTCTCTGTCTCATCCCGTATGTGTTCAATGGGATTAAGATCTGGGAACTGTGGGGGCCATTTCAGCACTTTTAAGTCACTGTCGTGCTCGTGGAACCACTGAATGACGATCCAAGCCTCGTGGCATTTCTCATTATTCAACTGTAAGCAGCCCTCTCCGTCAGAAAACACCATACACTTGTATGGGTATGCTTGGTCCACAGTGATGTTAAGTGAATTGCTGTTCCAGAGATATTAAGAAACCTAATGCCTGTCATGAAAACAAATCTCATTATACCGAATCTACCAGCTTTTACAGTTAAAGCTTGGAAGTTGCGCTGTAAAAAGAATTCTGAAATTCACGAGTCACTTCCGTCATTTCTTCCGTGAATTAAAGAAGCATATTTCTGATACAACCTTTCACATTACATTATGCAAATTCACAACAAATGACAGTCTCACACTGTTTAACAGACACGTTATAAGATCTTTGGAGGGTACTTTAGTTAGTTTTAGCTGTCATGGCTCCGAAAAAGTGTGTTTTTCATTGCAATGCGCGAGAGGATTATAGCTCCTCGTGACTAGTTAGAGTTATTGCAAAATTGGTAAGAAGTTAAAAGTTGAACTTTTCTAGTATTCGGTACTTCGGTACGTAATATAAAAGGACAAGAAAGGTGACACCGAATTTTCGGGTGTAATGAGTTAGTCTTTTTTTTTTTTTTTTTTTTTTTTTTTTCCTTTTCTTTTTTTTTTTGATTGGAGGTTTAACGACCACCGTGAGCAACTCAATAAGCTATAAGCAGTCGCCCGTCATTAATTTAGGGTCACTGGTTCCAGGGAAGGAGAGAGCCAGTGCCGCAAGACCAACACGACATCCATGCCCCACCGGGATTCGAACCCGGTTCCATTTCGGACGAATAACCAGAAGCCATCGCTTAGATTACTGCGCCACCGGGGGCCGCGTCTTGTGAATCCGTTCTGACGCAAATTAAATTTATCAAAGTCAATGGAACCGGTATGGAAAACAATAGCATCTGACCGAAGAAAGAAGTTTTTCAATTGGGTTTTTAATCCCGCAGATATCGCTGTAAACGGAATCGTGAACATACGCCCTCTGGTCGCAGATTTGTGCGTTGAGAAATTTTTGAGTTGATATGAGAAACATTTCGCAGCGGAAACGCTCTCCAACAAAGAAAGAATTTTTCAAATCGGACTCGTAGAAACAGAGATATGGACAAATATAAGATATGCTCCTACGCCCCCTGGCGGGAAAACATATATTATTTTAGGAAGAAAGTATTCTTTCTCAAAAGGTTTTTCGACGTTAGCGGTATCGGTCCAAGAAAAAAAAATTAGTCAAGTTTTCAGCAGCTCAGATTTTGCTGCAAATACGTACACCAGAAGCAGAAATTAAAACTTATGCCCCCTGGTGGCCAAACCATTCTTTACCAAATATTAGAAATTATATGAAAAACATTTTCCATCAGGAGCTGTATGCGATACAGGAAGAATTTTCCAAATCGGTGTTTTAGAAGCAGAAATATCAGGGAAAACGAAATTTTATTTGCACCACCTAGCGGAAATTCTATGATTCACTTGAAATTTTTGAATTTATATGAAAGACATTTTGCATCGGAAACACTATCCAACAAAGAAGGAATTTTTCAAATCGGACTCTTAGAAGTGGAGATATTGATAAAAATAAGATATACATCTACTCCCCCTGGCGTGAAAACCATGCAATATTTTAAGAAGACAATATTCCGGAAAGGTTTATCGACGTAAGTAGCATCGGACCACGAACGAATTTTTTCAATCGAGATTTTAGCTCAGATTTTATGGCAAATACATCAGAAGCAAAAATTGACACTTGCACCTCCTGGTGGCCAAAGTATTCTTTACCAAAAAAATAGAAATTATATGCAAAATATTTTCCATCAAGAGCTGTATTCTCTGAAGAATTTTTTTCATATCGGAGTTTTAAAAGAAGAGATATGGGGGAAAACGTAATTTACTTTTACTCCCCCTAGCGGAAAACCATGCGTAACTTAAAAAAGTAACTATACCTAAAATACTCTTCGACATAAATGGAATCGAAATATAAAAGAATTTTTTCAGTCGGATGTTTAGAAGCAAATATATGGAATAAAATGTGTTTTGAATTCGACATCATCAGCATTTACGCCTTCTAGCGGCGAAATCGTACATCGAAAAAAAAAAAAAACTGAAATAAAGGATCATCATTCGCATATTACAAGCTTCCCAACGCAAACAGAATTTTTCAAATCGGACTAATAGTTGCAGAGATATGGTGTCTACGGACGGACAAACCGACAGCATAAGCACGGTCTTTTTTTACAAAAGACGTGCTAAAAAAAGAGTGATAGTACAGAGAATAATCTGCGATCTGGGCGTCCGAAGGAGCTAAAAGCAAGGCGGCGGAGGGGCATCATTAGGAAAGTATCGAAAAAAACCCTGCCGCTCCGGTGGCGCAGTGGTCTAAGCGATGGCCTCTGATCATTCGTCCGAACGGGGACCGGGTTCGAATCCCGGTGAGGCATGGATGTTGTGTTTGTCTTACGGCACTGGCTCTCTCCCTTCCCTGGAACCAGTGACCCTAAATTAGGGACGGGCGACTGCTTATAGCCCATTGAGTTGCTCACGGTGGTCGTTAAACCTCCAATCAAAAAAAAAAAAAAAAAAAAAAAAAAACCCTCCATAAGTGTTCGAGAATTGGCTACTGATGTCGCTTCAACATCGGTAAGTTCTCAAACTATTCGTAATATTCTTCACGATTCACATATTCGAGGCAAGACACCCAAGTAAAAAAACATATCAGTGAAACAAATGGACAGAAAAGACTAGTTTGCCAAAGCTTATGTCAGCAAACCAGAAAAGTGTCGGCAAAATGTGATATTTTCCGACGAAAACAACTTTAATATTTTTAATTTGGATGGAAAGATATACACTATATTGACAAAAGTCACCGGACACCTAGA
The DNA here is from genome assembly GCA_039090855.1 of Macrothele yani. NCBI lineage: Eukaryota > Metazoa > Arthropoda > Arachnida > Araneae > Macrothelidae > Macrothele > Macrothele yani. Next base: position 128,678,828 of record CM076996.1, read on the forward strand.
AGAGAAACACGACATAGCATTTATTGACATACATTAGTACGGTGTCGGTCCACCTTTGGCCTTGATGCATGCACTGACTCTTCGAGACAGGCTTTCGATAAGGTTTTGGAACACAGCGATAGGTATGCGCCTCCATTCAGTACATAATGCTGCCGCTAACTGTTGCTTAGTAGTACTCCTTGGTTCCAAACTTCTTATGCGGCGCTCTAATTTATCCCATAAGTGCTCTATGGGATTAAGATCAGGGCTCTGTGCTGGCCAGTCCACACACGATACGGAATTATCGTCAAACCACGCCGTAACAGTCCTTGCTTTATGGCTCGGTGCATTATCCTGCCGGTACCAACAAGGCTCGGTTCCATAGTATTGCCACAGAGTTGGTAGAGCATAATTGTCCAGAATATCGAGGTAGACGTGCTGGTTAACAGGTTTGTCCACGATAACCAATGGGTCGGGACCATACCACGAAAAACACCCCCACACGAGTACACTGCCAACTCCAAACTTGACCGTAGGAACAGTACATTGTGGTAAATAGCGTTCCCCCGGTTGCCGCCATACCCACACACGGTCATCAGACTGATGGATTGTGTATCTGGATTCATCAGTCCATAGGACCCGTTTCCATTGATCTACGGTCCACGATTAATGTTCTTTACACCATGCTAAATGACGAGTATAGCGTTCTGAGTGAAGATGAAAGGCTTATGAGCAGCCGCACGACCACGGTAACCCATGGAATGAAGTTCTCTGCGAATGGTATGTGTACATAACCTGGTTCCAGCATTTTTACTCACCTGTACGCTGAAGTCTTGTGCAGTACTCCGTCGATTAGCTGTAACGACTCTCCTGAGGCTTGGACGTCCTCTATCACTGAATTTCTTTGGTCTGCTGCTTCAGGCACGCCATGTGTTTTCCATTTATTTAATATACCCAAAACAGTTGACTTGGGTATGTTTAAACGCCTCTCGGTTTCTCTTATGGACAACCCACTAATATAACACCCAACAATCTTTCCTTTCTCAAAGTTAGTTCTCTCCCGCCGCGACATTTTCTCTCAACCCCAACTGCAGGCTTGTTTTTATACCGTTTGCAGCTGTGCCGCGCATGTTTACAACGCAGCGGATCCGTTCATTTGCTTTTGATGGGGTCCGGCGACTTTTGTCAATATAGTGTATGTGTGGGGAAAGCTAAACACTTTCCTTGAAAGAAAAAAAGTTTAAGACAAACTGCTAAACATGGTGGTAGTCATGTAATGATTTGGGGATGCATGGCTTTTAATAGAGGTTGCAATATGGTCTTTATTGAAGGTAATATGAATGCTAGACAGTATATTGTTATATTGCAAGGTAATTTATTAGCCAGTGCATCGAAATTAGGCATTCTATTTTCAACAAAAATATGTTTTGTTGGCTAAACATACAACATAGCAAGGTCGTGGTTACTTTATAAACTAAAAAATGAAGAAAAACACCTCCACAATCAACAGACCTCAACCCTATTTAGAATTTGTGACATTTGTTGGATTTGCAAGTGAGGAAAAGGAAAATTACCAACGTAACTGAATTTAAACTAGCACTCAGCGAAGAATGGCTGAAAATCAGTGTAGAAACAAATAGAAAATCAGTAAAATAATTCTGGGCGATTACAAGCTTCAATCGAAGCAAAAGTCATGCATACTAAGTACAAGTAACGTTTTTTTCATTTCGAAAGTTCTTTTTTTTTTTTTTTTTATCTTTACTAATGATCAGATACTTTTTTGCCATGAAAAAATAAGACATTCGTTTGTTATGGTATATATATTTCTTCTGATTAGTACAAAAAGAAGAAACGTGTGTGTGTGTGTGTGCTTATCGTAAAAGTAATCCAATGGTCAAAAATATTTTGTCACAATTGCTTTCCACGTTTATTTATACAAAGTAATATATGTGTGCAAATGCTTTTTTTTTTTTTTTTTTTTTGTCCACTGTAAGTAAGGATGGCACGCGTCTAAGTGTTCATGATTTTTTACTTCAGTGTAAAGGTATAAGGATTTCTGGATTTATTTTTACATTTTAAACTGTTAAAAAAGGGTCGTTATGGCTCACAGCTTCTTGAATACTGTTATGAGCAGTAGATTTGTGATTCACGAATCCTTGAGCATTTGACACAAGTCCTAGAATATTTGTGGCCACAAATCCTTGAATATTTTTAACTCAATAGTCCTTGAGCAATTAAAGCTCTCGTGTCGTTAAACATTTACCCAGACGGTAAAGTAGCCACGGCACTATCCAGAGAAGTCAAATTCAAGTCAGCTACTCCTATGTGGGATGATACAGTATAAAGAAATTAGCTACCTACTCTACCCCTAAATGTACAGCCATTCGGGAAACCTTGGAGATCATTACCAACAGCAATACTTGTAATGATTGCGTCTCACTCGAGTTGCCACGAATTTGGAACCAATCCTTCAAGTAACGCCTTCTCCCTACCAGGATACCGCGCGCGCAACCAACGTGCTGCCTCGTATCTTTAAATGAGTTTAACGTTGTGTATATTTATTGTCAAGCCAAGTTACAGCGTTCAAATTGTTAATGCGTTCTATTTTTCAGTTTGCAGTTTCTGTCTAACTTCCTTGAAACAGCAATCTGGTTGATGTGCGAAAGCTGGGAAAGGCTTATGTGTATTTGCTACGCCAATAAATCGGATCACTAGTATAGTGTTACTATTTACTACTTAATTGGTGTATTGTTCCACGTTATCAATTTGTTCAGTGGAGCTCAGGAGTATTTGAATGTTTACCTGTGCAGCTCTTGAATTGCGGCTCCCAAGTGCTGGAGTTATTTTGTGTAGCCCAGGATTCTTTGAATCCAGACGCGACGTTACTGGTGGGCTGGGGTGGGCTGAAGCCCACCCAACTTTTATATGACCCCCACCCCCAGCCCCCAGCCCCCAGCCCCTTCAAAAAATATATTTAAGCAGTCAGAACATAGGGCGGGTGCAACCATCTGAGATTTCAGGGAACTTAGATAAACCTACGTGAATTTCCCGAATTCACTGAAATTTCGTTAAATAAAATGCATTTTTTGTTAAATTTAGTGTTTGTACTTTTGGGAAATGGAGGAGTCCTCTGAACGAAATTCTAACAGAGTAGTCGAAACACACCATTTTTGTAATTTCAGTTTAAAAAGATGAGATATATATATATATATTTCAAGAGCAATATGCCATTATGTCTTAAAAGAAAAGTGTTTGATCAATGCATCCTTCCAGTGCTTACGTATGGTGCAGAAACGTGGACCTTAACTAAAAGAGACATACAAAGGCTGCAGACAACTCAAAGCAGCATGGAGAGGTGCATGCTTGGTGTAACTAGGAGAGATAAGAAGAGGAACTCGTGGATCAGAAAAATGACAAGAGTGGAAGACATCATGATCAGAGTTAAATCCCTGAAATGGCAATGGGCTGGACATACTGCCAGAAGGACAGACCATCGATGGACAGCCGAAATTTTAGAGTGGATTCCAAGGGACAGGAAAAGACTTAGAAGAAGACCACATGGGAGATGGGTGGATGAAATTCGAAAGTATGCGGGAGTGACATGGAGGAGACTGGCACAAGACAGACCGTTGTGGAGGAAACTTGGGGAGACCTTCGTCCAGCAGTGGATTGATAATGGTTGACAATGATGATGATGATGATGATGATATATATATATACACTGTCGTATCAGAATAATATGACCACCCCGGAATCACAGTGTACCCGCCCAGGCGCGTCACAGAGTGCACGTGACAAGGTCGACCACACAGAGTTATAAGCGGCCGGCCAGGACCGATAAGCCATAGTGCGTAACGTGAGTACAATAGGCAGAGGTAGTGATTCGACGGAAGTTCAAAAAGGAATGATCATCGGCTACCGCAACAAGAGTGGAAGCATCTCAGAAACAGCAGACTTCGTGGGCTGTTCGCGAGGTGCTGTAGTAAGGGTGTACCAAGAATGGACCGCTGGCACACCTAGTACCTCCCGACGTCATTGTGGAGCCCCAAAAGCCATCGACCCCAGAGGATAACGTCGCCTCCGTCGACTGGTAAAGGGCAATAGACTTGTAACAGTGCAGCAATTGACCACGAAAATGAACGGTGGGGTACTCAGGTGTGTGTCCCCGATAACAGTAGAGCAAACCCTGTTACGCATGAATCTCCGGAGTCGACCCTGCGTCAAGGCGCCCATGTTAGCCCAGCTCCAACGCCAACGACGCCAGCAGTTCGCGTGCGACTACCGTCATTGGACAGTGGAAGAGTGGGGAAGAGGTTGCCTTCTCCGACGAAACGAGGTTTTTACTCCACAAAAGTAACGGGCGGTGGCGGATACGGCGTCAGACACAAGAGCACCAACACTCGGACACGTTTGTCGCTCAAGTGCAGGCTGGTGCTGGCAGTGTGCATGTCTGGGGGGATGTTTTCCTAATATGACCTGGGGCCGCTGGTATCACTGGATGGGTCCGTGAACGCCAAAGGCTACCTGTCCATCCTCGCTGACCACATGCATTCCTTCATGTTGGACGTTTACTCTGGTGGTGATGGTGTCTACCAACAAGACAATGCGCCGTGTCACGTCGCTAAGGAGGTGCCTGACCGGTTAGAGGAACACCACAGCAATGTCTCCGTTATCCCTTGGCAGGCGAAAATGCTCGACCTCAATCCCATAGAGCACTTGTGAGTCTATTTGGATCGACAGGTTCGATGTGCCGATCCACATCATCTCCGGGACCTTCGTGCTCTGCTGCAGTCCAAATGGGCACGTGTGCCTCGGGCAACCTTCCAGAGCCTCACTGCATTCACGTCACGCTGTCTTGCCACTGTCATCCGGGCCAAGGGTGATTATTCCCATTATTAGGTAGGTGGTCATATTATTCTGATACGACTGTGTATATAGATATTCCTTGTCAGGTTACAAACTAAAACTTATAAACAGTCTCATGAAAGAAAAAATAAAGACCTAAGTAAGCTAAAATTGCGAAGAAATAGTAACTTGTCATAGAGATTCGCATACATGGTTCCCATACTGCATGCATTTAATAAATACTGTGTACAGTATTCATCTGAACACTGTTTTTTCCACTAGAGATAACATTATCAGCATCGGGTGAAATGCACAGTAACGAGATTTTTCACCAAAATTTCTGCCAAACATTTCAAAATTTGTGCCCCCCCCCTCCTAATAGCCCACCCATGTTCTGAGAGGCTGGTGTAGCCACTGCGTGAATCAGATCTATTGTCTGTGTTGCTCATGAAGGCTTAAATATTGTTGTGTGCGACTCATGGGATATTGAATTTTCTGTGAGTTTTCTGTTGAATATACTGTAGATTATGTGGAAGTTTCCGTCGCGGTTCAGTTGTTTAATGTATTCTTTCTACACAAGGACAGCATTTTTTACCTATAAATACTGTACCCTAGATATCTTACTTTTAACAGGGTTCTAATCATATTTACCGAGAATAGAAATATTTGATTAATAAGAAAAGTTTATTTTAAATACCTCCAGGTTTTCCCGGATAGTCTTTAGCAGACAAGAACGGTCTCCGAGACGTCGTTAAGTACCACCAAAAGTCGTCTTCTGGTAATGACGTTGTAGTTTGTCCTCCCAAGTTTGAAGACGAATTCCTTTGGACAGCACGTTCGAATGAAAATGATAATGAACCATTTACATCTCGAAAGAAACCTGTGTCAACGGTTCTTTCCGGATTTTCTGGCCGGTACCGTACAGCATCTGAAAACAGAAACGTTAACATAATATGAGAATGCAACACACGTGAACGTAAGTTTTAAAAAGGCGTCTTCAGCATTGTTAAATTATTTAACATAAAATCCTAAAAATCACTTTATCTATGTAAAAAGGTTGATGTCTCAAAAAAATAATTCAGTAATTTTAAAGTTATTACTCTTGTTTCGGGGTTTTAGAACAGATCATATGTAGAGGATTTTAGGAAGGGAGAGTCTGATCCCAGGTCTTAAACAACCCTTAGAATTAGGAAGCTAGGAGATTTGGGCTAGAGTGCCCGATAGGAAAGTGACACGGAAGCGAGGTAGAAAGGAGGAGGAAGACGCCCTTATTTATTACCAAGGGGGGGGCAGTACCCGGGGTCTGACGGCTTAACGTGCCCATCCGACGCAAGGCGGATATTTAGTGGATCGAACCTGAGGTTTTCTCCGTGGCAGTCACGAACGTTGACCACTAGGCCACCAGCGGCTCTTGTTTCGGGGTTTAATGACCTAATGAGCATATACGGCTAGGAGTCACCCTTCCCTTACTTAGGCGTGGGTTAGAATCCCGGTGAGGCATGGATGTTGTATTTGTCTTACGGCACTGACTCTCTCCCTTTCCTGGAACCAGGGACCCTAAACTATGGACGGACGACTGCTTATAGCCCATTGAGTTGCTCCTCGCTTCTTTGGCCAGCTAGGTCACCTGACCTCAATCCCATCGAGCACATCTGGAATGTCATCGAGAGAGATGTTTGAGGCTCTGAGCCTCCTCCATCAAATCTTCGTGAACTGTGGGAGCTTGTTAGAGCAGAGTTCGGGCTCAATTTTCGGAGCACGAACCCGTCCGAGCCCGTGCTATATCAGCCCGAGTCCACCCGAGCCCGAATTTTATATTGAAAGATAGAGCCCGGGCCCGAACGAATTTTATATTGAAAGATATAGCCCGGGCCTGTCCTCGTTTTGTTCCGCATGCTTCGTCAGACGACCAGAAACATACACAAGTGGAGTGCGCAAAGGACATTCTGGAGACTGTGCAGAAACAATGGAAATTTTCCTACAAAGCATTGTGTCAGGTGACGAGACATGGTGTTTCCGTTATGATCCTGAAACGAAGCGTCAGAGTATTCAGTGGAAGTCGCTACAGTCACCCAAAGGAAAGAAGAGAAGGTTACAGAAGTCCAAAATCAAGACAATGCTTGTGTGTGTTCTTACGACAGCAAAGGAATTCAGCATTACAAGTTCATTCCTGAAGGTATAACCAGGATGACCAGCCGTCTGGCTTTTGGAGGACATGATCTCCATTTCTTACCATGCCCTCCCGTCTTCCAGGCATTAAGGGAAATAGCCCAAATATCCGGCTTTTTCAATAAGGAATAATTCAAATACATTTTGATCAAATTCGTGTATTGTAATCATACACAGTCGAGTCACATTACTGTGACCACCTCCGACTTTTGACGTCAACAGCGCGTAGCCAGTGAAAGAAGGCTCGTGTCGTGAGCTGGCTTGGAGGGTATATAAGGTGTGCTGTAGGCATTCTGCGAACATATCACTCGTTGTTGTCATGGATAAAAGTAGCGTTTTATCAGATTTGCAAAAAGGGATGATTATCGGCTTTCGGTCCAAGGGTGGCAGTATTTTTGAAACAGCGCAGTTTGTAAACTGTTCGCGTGCTGCTGTGGTTAAACTGTATCGTGATTGGAGAAAAGGCACCACTGCGAATAAGCGATGCGGAAACTGAGGAGCACCACGTGCCATTGATATGAGAGGTGAACGGCTACGAGGGTGCGTGAGGGCCCATCGACACGCTACAGTGAAGCAACTCACTGGCCGAATGAACCAAGGGGCTACCAGAAGTGTGGTCTAAAACGACAGTTCAGCGTACCCTGCTGCGCATGGGGCTCCGATGCAGACAGATGGTCACCTCCCCTATGCTAACGAAGGTGCATCGGCAGAAAAGGCTTCTCCGATGAGTCACATTTTTTGCTTCATCGAACGGATGGACGTTGGCGTATAAGGCGAGAAACATTGGAGAACAAACTCTCTTCAACCATTGCTGGGAGAACACAAGCTGGTGGGGACAGCGTTATGGTATGGGAAGGCACTATAGACCGAATTCGTTATGAATCCATCCTTGCAGACCACGTACACCCATACATGCTGATTGTCTTCCGTGGGGCGGATGGGATCTTCCAGCACGACAATACGATGTATCACACAGCTAGAAATATCCGAGAGTGGTTGGAAAAGCGCGATGCAGATTTCAAAGTACATCCCTGGCCCCTAATTCCCCAGACTTAAAACCCAATTGACCATCTGTGAGACCACCTTGATCGTGTTGTTCGCTCTATGGATCCTCTACCACGCATCCTCCAGCAACTGTCAGATGCACTGCATCAGCATGGCTCCACATACCTGTGAACACCTTTCAACACCTTATTGAGTCACTCCCAGCTCGTCTAGCTGCTGTCCGCGCTGCACACGGCGGTTACTTTGGATATTAGCTGGTGGTCACAATAATGTGACGTGACAGTGTATATCTTATCAAGCCACTTCCAAAATGTAATTCATTCATTTCTGGATTCTCGCTCGCTCCCTCCCCCGGTCAGTTTATTCCTGCAATCCCCTGCTGCAGTGAGTCAACAGCGCAGAGAAAACCCTCCAGTGCGCGTTACTTTGTCCGTCGTTCATCGCACGTGGACGGCGTCGTGCGGTGTAATCGTGTAAACAGTCAGCTCATACTGCTTGTTTTGTATGTTGTATGTCGTTGCTATGAGTTTTTTCTGCTTATAATTCAAGTTTCTTATCAATCAGGGAGAAGTATACTGCTAGTTTAATACAATTTGAAAGACATGTCATGCTCTGAATTTCACAAATATTTGTTAAAGAAACCCGATCTACTGAAGAAAATCCCTTCCGCTAAAAAAATATAAGTAAAAATGCCCAGCAGACTAAAATCTTTCTTTCTTTTTTACGCTTTCCAACCGTAGGTTGAAGAAGCGTATATGCTCCAGCTTTGTCCGTCTGTCCGCACGATAACTTGCGTAAAAATCGTTCGATTTCGATGAAATTTTAGTCTGTGGTAGGGGACCACCTCGGCACGAACCCTATTGAAAATGGGCGAAATGGGGTCAAAGGTCAGGACATAAGAGCGGGATCCATTCCATTGCTCTTATGCGTCATAATTTGCGTAAAAATGGTTCGATTTTGATGAAATTTTAGTATGTGGTAGGGGACCACCTCGGAACTAACCCTATTAAAAATGGGCGAAATGGGGTCAAAAGTCAGAACATAGGAGCGGGATCCATTCCATTGCACTTATGCGTCATAATTTACGTAAAAATGCTTCTATTGCGACAAAACTTTAGTATGTTGTTCCGGAGGTATACTGAACCGGCTCTGTTGAATATAATCGGAATGGGGTCACAGGTCAGGGCACAGGAGCGAGATTTATTCCACAGCCATTATCCTCATAACTTGAGTAATAACTTGAGTAATTATTTCTGGTATGTTGGAAAGCGTATCATAATCAATGCATTGCATAATTTTACTAACTTGCTTAAAGTTTTACACGTATAAACTCTGAAACTGTGAAATTTAAATAGAGAGGGCGTGCATTCATATTTATTTTTGTACAAATTTATTGTGTCCTCTTTTTTCTTGAAATGTCCTCTTTTTTTTTTTTTAATAAAAATATCTTCCCATTCTAAAAAGCCATCTGGTCACCCTGGGTATAACTGTCACTGGGAATGCTTACTGAGATGAGTTTGGGCTCGGTTTTCGAAGCCCGAAATGTTTCGGCCCGAGCCCGACTCTGCCCCATGAGGCCTGTATACTCTATATAGGGTCCGAGCCCGACTATTCCAAGTGCTGATGCTTTTCTCCCTTTTATCCGATTTTTACATGGAACAGGAAGGAGCATGATGGAATGCGATGATCAGCATTTATGCGTCTCATTAAGAAGGAGCATGGAATGTGATGCTCAGCATTTATGCGTCTCATTAGGAAGGATGTAACCTTGAAATAAAATTTATATTTTACAGTTTCAGAGAAAATTTTGCAGTAGCTGATATTTTTTTCTTATCTAAGAAAAAGAAACTGTCTACCTTCCTTGTGCATGGAGAGGAGATGGTCTTCACGCATGTTTTAGCATGTCACAAAGGTCTGCTAGATCCTGAAGAACTTTTATATATCAAAATGCTTTCACATTTCCCTCACTGAACATAATCCAATTTTGCGTTGATCGTGCAATCAATAATTTAGATGAAAAAAAAATGCTTCCACGCGGTAGGTTTTCCCACTTCATTTTTAACTGTTTTACAATCACCAGTATTTAACTTTTTTCGTGTAACTTCAGGATACGGATAATTCATGTTGTAATGCGCAAATGGATAAAAAGAGTAACTCAACTTAAGGGATTAATGTTGAGTGGAGGCGACAGTAACAGCTATTAGAAAAGCTTTGTCCAATTTATTGTTTCCTTGCCGTCTTCAACACCATGTTTGGTTTAACGAGGCCTTTTGAAATACTGGGGGCTAACATACGTCCTCAAAGCTGAGATCCTATGGCCGGTTTCACACGGGCGGTACAAATCCGTCGAAGAAATAAATATTCCGGCTGTCCTACCGCTGGTTTTCAAGCTGACTATTTCCTCTGGGGAATTTACTTTGATTCGCTTCAACTCCCATCATACCACAGAGCTATTCTTCACAACATAGTCAAACTGCATATCTTTATCCACACTCTACCTCCTAATTTATAACAGATTTTTTTCCCTCTCCTATGCATTACGTTTCAATGACAAATTTATGACACTAGCGGCTTTTCCTTGTTCCCTCCCCTACTGTTTTATTGCGGATGGTTCTTTTGAGAATTGAGGTCGTCTTCTCCGATGTGTCCAAGGACATATAACGTAACCCTTTTTCGTGAGCAAGATTGGTGTTACGCTATGCCCAAAACCATGACTAAGGAATGTTGAACTAAATAAGAATACGATGCAATAGTTTACAGCCACACGAAACATAAACAGAAGTAAAATTACGATAACCTTTTATCGGTCCAGCAATATTTCAGTAGATTCACCACAGAGCCACATATGATCTAGTTTTTAGACAGAGCGAACATCTCCACGCCCACACATATGATGAGCAACTGCTGTATCATCCTTTTTATCTATCGTTCTTATCACATTCATACGTCACTCTCTGCGACCTCAAAGGTGTTGCCAACCTCATTCATGTGAGAGAGAAGATATCACGTTAAGTTTGGAAAGTGTAAAAGAGAACAAACTCAAATTTGCATAAGAAAAGGAACTAAAAATGAAAGTTAAATTAGAATATACACTGAAGTGCCAGAAAAACTGGAACACCAGTCTAATACTTGGTAGGTTCCCCACGGGAGCGCAGGACTGTAGAAATACGACGGGGCATGGACTCCACTAGCTTCTGGAAATATACTGTAGGCAATGCACACCATACTTCCTGCAGAGCGTTCCACAATTCGGGTGTATTCCGAGGTCTCGGATTCCTGTGTTCTGTCACGTTCAGATCTGGGGACTTGGGTCGGAATGGCAACACCCCAAACTCATAGAAAATGCTCCTCTAACCATAATGTGCGGTCCCGACACTTGTGTTGAGGTGCATTGTCCTGTTGGAACAAGCCCAACACATCAGCATGAATGCAGGACATGAATGGGTGTACCTCGTCAGAAAGGATGCGCACATAGCGTTGGCCGGTTACAGACGTTTGTAGACGTACCAGGGGTCCCAGTGAAGTCCAGCTAAATACACCCCATACCATTACGGACCCCCGCCCCCACCATCCGGTACAGTTCCCTGTTGACAGGCGGGATCCGTGGCTTCATGAGGTTTGCGCCACACACGAATCCTTCCACCTGCCCGATACAGTTGGAAACGCGACTCGTCAGACCAGGCTACTTGTTTCCACTCATCAAGTGTCCAGTGGCGGTGTTGCCGTGCCCAAGCGAGGCGCATAGCTCTGTGTCGTGCACCCATCAAGGGGACTCGAGTTGGGCGTCGGCTCCCAAAGCCCATATCGTGCAGGGTACGTTGCACAGTCCGGACGCTGATGCTTCTTGAGGCTCCAGCATTGAATTCCGATGATACCTGCGAGAGTGCTGCACGCCTATCGCGTGAAACGATTCTTGACAGCCGACGATGGTCACGTTCTCCCAATGTCTTTTTACGGCCACACTGGTATCGTAGGTTGGAGGTTTTGCTGGAATTCTTGTAGTCACGGCACACCCTTGCAATGGACGTCCGTGAAAATCCGAACTTCGTTTCTACCTCCGAAATACTATGGCCCATCTCACGAGTGGCAACTAGGACACCGCGTTGAAAATCGCTTAAATCGTTATTACTTGTCATTCTCATGCCGAAAATAGCTCTGACAGCTGGCAAAAATGTCTATCGCTTTATATATGCACTGGCGGAACCAACCGAATACGCGCATAGGTGACGTTGCTATGTATTTTGTATAAGCTCCTCTATACCAGTTTTTCTGGCACTTCAGTGTACGTCACAGACAATTTTAGCTGGCCACTGAATTGACCGTCCTACTGCGTCTGTGCGAAGGTGGAGTTCCCGAATCTTTATTTCCCCTGCCTCAACCCCCTACTTTCCTCGGCTAATTACTCTCTTAAAAAACACTTAAACCATCACACGATGACACATCAATTCCCTTCCCATGCAGTCAGGTTTCACGGATGCTCTGCAGGAAAAAAACAAAAAACAAAAACTGATTCCTCTTCCTAAAACTCAGAAGAAAAAAAAAACGGAAAAGAAAGACTCTCGGTATTTTAACATAAAAAAGAAGCCCATCGGAGATGTAATTAATATGCTGTTCGTAGCTCGTCGGAACGGAGATGTAACTAATATGTCATTCATAGCTCGGCCGAGCGCGTTTCGTGCCCATGCTCGAGCCCAGCCCGTCTCATCTCTAATGTCTACACATGTATTTTGGAACGATTGTGGAAGAGGATTGTTCGTGTCAGGTCTGAGTACAAAAACGGGCAATCGTTCCTTCTTCACGACAATGCACCCGCACACAGGGCAGTCAATGCACAGCAATTTCTGGCACGAAAATAAATGTGTGTACTCAGCCATCCCCCTGTTCTCCAGATTTGTCACCGTGTAACTACTTTCTATTCCCTAAATTAAAGCTGCCTTTAGAAGGAATAGTTTTTCAAGACATTGAAAACGTACAAAGAACTATGACATCAGCTCGTCACTCCGTTACCTCTGCAAGTCCTTCCTTTCATTGGCTGATCGTGCCACTTCTTGTATTAACGCAGGAGGAATGCTTAGGTTGTCCATAATGAAATGTCCGATTTTTGATCTCTCGTGTTTTGACAATGTGTTGTGTTCAATACAGTGAATATGTATGCAAGTGTAATATATCATTCGAAAGCTTGAAATCTGCAGATTGTAACCTTTTGGTTCATTTTATTGACAAATAATATTTCCTACTCTAAATTTTCGTTTCAGTGAAAAATGAATAATCGTGATTTTCGGGCAATTTTCCTCTACGAGTTCAAACTGGGCCACAACGCAGCGCAAGCGACGTGAAACATTGTTGGTGCCTTTGGGAAGGATGCGGCTAACGAGCGTACGGTGCGAAGATGGTTCGCAAAATTCAAGGCCGGCGACACGAACCTCGACAATGAAGAGCGTGGACGACCGAGTACCGTCATCGATGACGACGCATTGAAGGCACTTGTTGAAACAGATCCGTAACACAACTGTTCGTGAGCTTGTGGGAGAATTGGGAGTAAGAAAAGCAGCAGTTTCTGTGCACCTCAACCAAATTGGAAAGTCCAAGAAGCTCGACAAATGGGTGCCACATGAATTGAACGAAAATCAACAAAATCGTCGTTTGGAAGTCGCGTCGGGGCTGCTTTTGCGCAACAAAACCGATCCTTTCCTCGATCGCATCGTGACATGCGACGAAAAGTGGATCCTGTACGACAATCGTCGACGTTCCGCGTCGTGGTTGGACCACGACGAAGCTCCTCAACACTTACCCAAACCAAAACTCCATCAACAGAATGTTATGGTGACTGTTTGGTGGTCTTCAACCGGTTTAATCCACTACAGCTTCTTGAATGTGGGCGAAACGATTACAGCGGCAAAGTATTGTCAGGAAATCGACGAAAAGCACCGCAAACTGCAACGCATTCGCCCATCATTAATCAACAGGAAGGGCCCAATACTTCTGCACGACAACGCGAGACCGCACGTCGCGCGTATCACCCTGCAAAAGTTTATACGTTTCGGAGTTTTGCCTGCCTTGCAGGAAAGCGATATCCGTTGTCCCATTGAACGTAAAAGCTCCCCAGACCATCACAGATCCCCCTCCTTTCTGTCTGCTGAAGAAGGTGCGTGGCTCGTGTCGTAAATCATGCCAGTAGCAGTTCCAACCGTCAAGGCCGTCCAGGTTGAACTTTTTCTCATCGGCGAAAATACTTGTGATCCACTTGTCCGTCCAGTGCATGTGGCTGCTTGCCCATAACAATCTAGCTTCCTTGTGGCGCCGCGTGAGGTGTGGTAGACGGCGCATTTTACGGAGCGCAATGTTGCAACTTTCCTTGATTCGTCGATGAACTGTGTCCTTTGAGACGGTGACACCAACAGTCCGAGAAACTTGACGTAGTGATAACCTTTGTGATGAAACTAAACGCATGACGGCACGATCATCCCGTTGGCAGTTAACGCACCGCGTTTCGATAGTCTTATAAATGACTGCCCTACTCATCCCCATGCCTTTACAAATTTTCGCTACAGGCAATCCATTTGCTCTCAGTCTCCAAATCTTCTGCACCTCCTCACCAGAAAGTTGACTGTTGCGTGGCATTTCGGCAAATGAATGTCTGACGGCAGGTCCGCTGTCTTTTGTAGGCTGGACCGAATTACGGCCCATGGGCGTGCGTACAACATGCTAATTTGTATATCTCATTTGCATGTGGCTACTTTACATAGTTGTCTTTATATTTATGAGACACCTAAAATTACACTATTTCACTTTGTTCTATTTCACTTTGTTCTTTTCACACAATCCGGTCATCTCGACGGATCGAAACGTATGTTTTAGGGTTATGTCTAATTAGGTACCACTTCAGCTTCCTACCTATATTCGCATTGCGTTCACGGCGCAAAGTAGACTGTCACTATATTTATGCGACGCACCTTACAGAGGTGAAAACATGTGTCAAGACGACAAATCTGCAGCTAGACATTCTGTCCGCGTAGCTCAGTTGGGAGAGCGACTTACTCCGGAGTGAAGGGATACGGTTTCGATGCCCATCGCGGACAATCTTGTGTTTTCACAACATATTCATGTATCTGCTGCGCGTAGTTCAATTAATTGAATATGCTTTCTGTCTAGACAATGATTTCATTAACACCTGTTCCGATTCTTCATTCCCCACGAACAGGTGAATGCAATAATGTACAGCACATAAAAATTACGAACTTTTTGAATTATTGGTACTTACGATTCCAAATCTCTGGACTTTTCTTGTGTTGTCCTTGACTACTCGAAAGTGTCCGAGCAATTTAAGGGGAGTCGGATGACCCTATCTTCCTCGTGTTAATTTGCACAACTCAGATGATGTCGAATTCATTTATCTCAGAAACTACAGCAGATATAAGCTTAATTTTTTAATTGTAAAATACACAATGTAAATAACATTTTAAACAGAGGCTTTTTTTAATTTAGATAAAAATTTTGTTTGTTTAAAAATTGCTCTAAAAAAGTACAAAAAATAAATTGTAAAGTAATATATTTTCAAAATTAATAGGAATTTAAAAAATCCCTCTGCTCAAAATGTAGAGCTAGATATGAGGAACAAAACTTAAAAAAAAATGCATGCAGATATCTGCTATGGTTCCTGAGAAAAGTATACTTATATGCTGAAAAAATGCTTTTTTCAGGAAATGCACTGAAAGCTAACACTGAGGTAATTAATGCATCCCAGCTCCATATGAAGGATATTCTGGGTCCTCTTGCTCTCGGTATATGTCCTCCATCTTCTTTCCGGCTATGTTGGCCTTCTGGCGACACTTTTTTCAATTTCTTGAATCGCCTTTTCAACTTTTGCAATTCTCCGTTCATCAGTTTTTTAGCACGTCTTTTTTAAAAAAAGATCGTGCTTATGTTACCGGTTTGTCCGTCCGTCCGTCTGTACCCACGATTTCTCTGCAACTATTAGTCCGATTTGAAAACTTCTTTTTGAATTGGGAAGCTTGAAATATGCGAATGGTGATCCTTTATTTCGTTTATTTTTTACGATGTACAATTTCGCCGCTAGAGGGCAGGGCGTAAATGCAGATGATGTCGAATTCAAAAATACGTTTTATTCCACATATTTGCTTCTAAACATCCGATTTAAAAAAAATATTTTATCTTTTGATTCCATTTATGTCAAAGAGTATTTTAGATATAGTTACGTTAGATATGCTACAGATTTTCCGCTAGGGGGCGTAAAAGTAAATTACATTTTCCCCTATAACTCTTCTTCTAAAACTCCGATTTGAAAAGTTTTCTCTTCAGCGGATACACCACCTGATGGAAAATCTTTTGCATATAATTTCAAATTTTTGGTAAAGAATACTTTGGTCACCAGGGGGCGTAAGTGTTAATTTTTGCTTCTGAAGCATCTGCCATAAAATCTGAGCTTCTAAAATATCGATTGAAAAAATTATTTCGTGGACTGATGCCAATCACATCAATAAACCTTTTCGGAATATTTTCTTCTTAAAATATTCCACAGTTTCTCCACCAGGGGCGTAGATGTATATCTTATTTTTGTCAATATCTCTACTTCTAGGAGTCCGATTTGAAAAATTCCTTCTTTGTTGGATAGTGTTTTCAGTGTAACATGTTTTTCATATAATTTCAAAATTTTCAAGTAATTCATAGACTTTCCGCTAGGGGGCGTAGAGATAAATTGCCCCCCCCTCTATCTCTGATCCTAAATCTCCGATTTAAAAAAATTTCTGCACCGGATACAGCTCCTGATGAGAAATCGTTTGCACATAATTTCTAATTTTTGTAAAAAAATGGTTTGGCCACCAGGGGACGTAAATCTTAATTTCCGCTTCTGATGTATTTGCAGCAAAATATGAGCTTCTAAAATCTCGATTGAAAAAAAAACGTCGCTTGTAGACCGATACTACTCGTGTCGACAAACCTTTGAGGAACATTTTCTTCTCGAAATAATGCATGGTTTCTACGCCCGGTGGCGTAGATGTATATCTTATTTTTGTCAATATCTCTACTTCTAGAAGTCCGATTTGAAAAATTCCTTCTTTGTTGGATAGTGTTTCCGATGCGAAATGTTTTTCCTATAAATTCAAAAATTTCAAGTAAATCATAGACTTTCTGCTAGGGGGCACAAAGGTAAATTGCGTTTTCTGCGTTATTTCTGCTTCTAAAACTCCGATTTGAAAAATTCTTCCTGTATCGCATGCAAGACCTGATCGAAAATATTTCTCACATAATTTCGAATGTTTGGTAAAGAATGGTTTGGCTACCAGGGGGCATAAGTGCTAATTTCTGCTTCTGATGTATTTGTAGCAAACTCTGGGCTCCTGAAAACTTGACTAAATTTTTTTTTTTGGACCGATACCGCTTATATGGAAAAACCTTTTGAGAATACTTTCTTCCTAAAATAATGCATTGGTTTTCCCACCAGGGGACGTAAAGTCACATCTTATTTTTGTCGATATCTCTGTTTCTAAGAGTCCGATTTGAAAAATTCTTTCGGTGTTGGAGATCGTTTCCGGTGCGAAATGTTTCTCATATAAATTCATGTTTTTCTTAACGCACAAGTCTGCAACCAGAGGGCGTAAGCTCACGATTCCGTTTACAGCAATATCTGAGGGATTAAAAACCCGATTAAAAAACTTTTTCTTCTGTCAGATACTATTGTTTTCCATACCGGTTCCATTGACTTTGAATAGCTTTGATAAATTTAATTTGCGTCAGAACGGATTCAAAAGACGTGCTTGTTACACCCGAAAATTCGGTGTCATCTTTCTTGTTTCATTGTGTTTATACAATTTATGCCAGGAGAAATTCCCAATTGTTTCAAAAGTTCACATTTCACTATGTTTCCCTTATGAAAAGTAGCTACAGCCTAATAAACACCTAATTCTAATGTTGTTTTCATTACAAACGTAGATTTCGGAATTCTTGACCAAATTGTGCTGTTCAAGGACGCAAGGATTTTGAGTGCCACCATGTAAACATTTCTCGAGGAGCTGTGGATTGGCTAAATCTCTAAAAATGGGTTTAATTTCCTCCATAGCATCTCTTGGTAGGTATGTATGCCTGGCCATTATGGTCATATGGCTCATTCTTATCTACTGCCTTCTGGAACTTGCACCAGCTTTCAGCACCTTTTGGGCACAAACCATGATGAGGCGATTTCATTGCGCTCCGTCATACAAATGCTCATAAAATGTGATCTACTGAACAGAATCACATAAATCTGGTATCAAATCACACGTAAAGGTGCATAGAATAAAAAAAAAGCTTAAAACCTGAAATTCGAATTTTTTGACCCTTGAAACCATCCGACTCCTCTTTAACCTTGTGTGTTATCCCAAAAAATGAAAACAGCCATGTTTAAACAAAAACGATACCAAACGTCCGGAAGATCCTCCAATACAAATCCATCTTCCAGTCGTCCAGTAGATCTTCCAAATACGAAATAAATTATAAAACATTTAACGCATTTGTCGAAAAGTGTTGGGTGTGTGTATAAATTTCAGCTAATTAGTAAAACACAGATAAAAGCATTTTTCGTCACGTAATTTTCTTTTACCGTTATTGGTCTGACCAAGGTCTAGTAGTGCTCGTGAAAGTGTGATAATGGAATACATATACAAATCTCAAAACAAAGAGTAAATGTTTTTGCCATTCCAAATTTCAATGAGGAAAACTAAGCCGCAGGAGGAAAAATGGAACTGAAGAACAGCGTTGTCGACAGTGAAAGTATATGCGCATTAAAAAAGTCAGTCAGCCTTGGCAGGTGGCTCGTGTAGGTCAGGCATTATTCACAGCCTATTGAAGCTTCTATACCCTGCAGATAATGTAGTTTGGCCACTTTTCAGCAGGAAGGCTACGTGAAGGCATTTAAACGGTTGGTGTTGTTTCTTTTCAATGGTCTTTTGTCAAACATGAGTTAATTTTGTAACGCAGGAAACGGAAAGTCACAAGCTACCCAATGATTTTTTTTTTTTCATTCTTCGTTGAAAGCGCTTTTTTTTTCTCCTTTGGAATGGTGTAAGAGTTAAAGGTTCAATTTTTCTTTCTTCCTCGTAACGATCCAAAACATCATTTGCCTTTGTTATATATTTACGCTTTAATTAAAGCAGAGGTTTATCATCATATGTTTGGCCCTGGTGCAGCATTTCTTTACCCCACCCCCCCCTCTTCCGCCACACACACACAGTAACTTTAAAAGTTTAGTTAGGAAAACATGCACTAACGATTTTATCCCTGCTAGATTTGCAAAGGCTTTCCTTTGAATTTGTGACGAATGATTGGATGGTTTATAATGCAAAAGCCCAAATTTTTCCAGTGAGGGAATTGGTGCAACAGCATGACGATATTTGCGTATATTGTTGGGTTAGTGTGACGCAGTGGCCCAGGGGCCCAGACCCTCTCCATGAGATATTACTTGGTCTTCCATTCTTCGTTATTGGCTGCTTATTTTTAAATACATTTGTATTGTTTTTAAATATATATTTTACGAATCATTTGAAACGCATTTTAAAATGGCGGAGATATTTTTTGATCGCTTTCCAATATTTCAGGAGATATTTTCTCCGGGGTATTTTTATTCAATATTTTGGACCACCCCCATAAAGAAATCATCGGTGCGCAACTGGTGTGACGTACGCTACCTCTTTAACCTTCCATTTTTTTTTACTTACGTAAATTTTGGTTGCATCTCGTTATGTTTTCCATATTGAACGTCACGTCCGAACTCCCAAGAGTTTTTTCCTTGGGTTGTTACGGGTAGTCAGTCAAGTAAAGACGACCGCCATAAATATAGGGACTGAGCAGCTAGTTTAAGGCTGATTAGACTTTGTGTTACGCCACTATTGTTCTCGCCTATTAAGCTTTCTACGTGATTGCTGAAGTTCGACAGTGTTGTTGCCGTGTACGCAGACGTTCTGTTGCGTGCTGTTAAATTTTCAACTGCGTATTGGCCGTGTGCAGGGGCGTACTGATAACCCCTGCGACCCCCGCATTACGGGGGGGGGGCTCCAGTCTAAGAAGGCCTCTAACCTCTGGGAAAATATTTTGCAAATTTTTTTTCGGCATATGAAGCTGGTTAAAAAAAATAGCCAGGAATTGTTTACGGCAGCTTTGAAGAAGTATTAAAAAGAAAAGGAATTTCCGGTATTAAAACATTTGAAAAACATTTTCGCGGTTTTAATTTATAAAACATGAATGACGGGAAAGCAGCAATTTCAAACAACTGGAGGCCCCTTTTCACAGCCATAGCAACAGTCCATATGTATGTATATTAACAGGAGAATGTGAAAGAAATATCAATTCGATGAATGTAATTTTTATACTGATAAGGATAACATATCATGTATTGCAGTTGATTGCACATAACTACACATAATTCAGAATATAATGAAGTAAAAGGTGTTCTTCGGGGAAAGAGGAGGGTGAAGAAACGGAGATCTGTGCCATTTTTTAACAACAAAGTCAAGAGAAAAAAATACTATGTGCAAAACATTGTGGCATTATGTTAAGTGTGATTTATACAGTACATTCAAAAGTAAATAATTTAATTAATGTATTGTTTTTATATATTTAAGAGTGCATAATTTTTAATTGACATTTATTTCTTTTGCTTACTTACGATCTGTATTTTAGTTTAAATCGGAAAAGGTCACAAGACACTGTCAAGCCGCAGTTAGGTGTTTTGTGTGAGTGATCATGAGACATTTCAAGCTGCTGGCCTTAGTTCTCTAAAAGAATAAATTTTGCACTATATGACTAACTTTGGCCTAGTTTTATACCATTACTAGTACTTTTTGTAGTACTTTGTAATGGTATAAAACTAGGGGAATCCGAGAATTTGAATTATTACACTGTTAAAAAAATCTACTTAAAATGAGAACTTGAACCTACTCGTTTTTTTTAGAGTACAATCGTAACGTAAACGAGTACATAACATGCTCTAATGTAAGTAACCATAAGTACTTACAAATAACTGCGTCAAAAAATATAAATATAACCTCGTATTTCTTCAATTTAAATATTATAGATTTCAAAAGAAATTGTTTAATAGATGTGTAAAGTGACACACATAAATAATTAGTACAATAAAGTCACTGACCCCAAGTAATTTAATTATGCATAAAGTATCTTTCTGTACGTTTTTACGTTAACTATATTTGTGTCAATCTCATAAATAATATATTGTCGCT
The DNA here is from genome assembly GCA_039090855.1 of Macrothele yani. Taxonomy (NCBI): domain Eukaryota; kingdom Metazoa; phylum Arthropoda; class Arachnida; order Araneae; family Macrothelidae; genus Macrothele; species Macrothele yani. Next base: position 128,700,055 of record CM076996.1, read on the forward strand.
TCATCACTATATTTGTCATAAAATTGTGCGGTCCGTTTGCCTAGCATGTGACAACGAGTATATCTGTTATTCCAGATGTACCATCGAATAATGTACTTTCAGTTGATTGTATGAATAAATGAGTATGTATGGAGTACACGTATTCCAAATTTGAAATCGAGCCGCGGATGACTTAGTGGTTAGAGATCCAGCCTACTGATGGAGGGGCCCCAGGTTTAAGCCTAGCCTGATAGGCTTGAACCTGGGTGCTGGCTCCCAGTGGTGGTGTGAATTTCTAACAATCGCTGAATATCCCCCGTGCATCGGACTACCCGGGGAATTCCCCGGTTACATATACACTTTTATATGTAACCGGGGAATTCCCCCGGGTAGGAATTCCCCGGTTACATATAAAAGTGTTCATTCCTAAGACCCCCCCCCCCTTTATCTCTGCTTTCTATGTGCAAAATCGTGCGCTTGTACGGAGGCGCCATCTAGTGTGCTCTCTCTCTCACTTACAAACTATCCTGTCAGAATCGTTAAATTCGCTCTAACTTCCTTCAGTTTCTGTGCCCTTTCGGGCAGGGCACAGAAACTGAATGAAGTTAGACCACATATATTTGAAATATATGGATATTTTGAGTACATATATTTCAAATTAGAAATACCAGATATACTCACAATTGATTCCCTGTATGTACTCAAAAATGAGTACGTGTCTTTTCCAAAAATGAGACACAAGTACTCGTAGCTATTATAAGCCCAGAATGTACTCAAAAACGAGTACATTTTGCTTATTTCTAAGTACCAATTTTTAACAGTGTAGAACACACAGTTATTAATACGTAAGTTAATATGGTTAATATATAAGTTAAGTACATACCTAATTAATAATATGGAATTTAACTTTGCGGCTGAGCAACTCAATGGGCTATTTGCGACTGCTCATAGCCCATTGAGTTTGTTCACGGTGGTCGTTAAACATCCAACTAAAAAAAAAAAAAGATGTATTTTGCGGGGGAGGGGGGGGGCAAGTTTTTTCCGGTACGCCACTGACTGCGATACCATTCTTCCGACTTCAACATTACTGGAGTGTAAAGTTCAAATATTTTAATGTCACATCTCGTTGGAGTTAGATCTGTGTAAGACGTAAGTTACCATCCCCAGAAGGAATAAATCATTGATACCCCATATTAGCTATCGTAAGGAAGAGAAGGAATAATCATTGATCACCATATTAACTATCGTAACATTGAAAGTAACGCCGGACGGACAAAGCTGGATCATATACGCTTCTCCAACCTACGGTTGGAAAGCGTAAAAAAGACTAGCACTGACATACTTGTTACAACAAGGAAGGCTAGAGTGGCATTTTGAATTACATTTAATTGTCTTTTTCACACAAGAGCACTTCATGTTTTGGCACTTGGTCTTGCACGCGCCCCTCACGAATCCTTGACCACTTCCTGTGGACTGAGCGTTAGCAGCTGATCTAAGAGGAATTTCGTGGTCGGGAACGTCTTCAACTCTGAGTAAGTCCTTTGGACATAAAGTGAATTATGACCTGGCATAGAGGTGGTTCAAAGTTCCTCGAGTAGTTCCAAGTCGGTGAAAACCGTCTTCTGTCACACTCATAATGCACTACTGTTTGTGAAAATTGCAACACCAAGAAGAAACCATGCGATTCGAATAAAATTTATACCACACATTACTGATATGACTGTAAATAAGTGATTTAGGTTTTAGAACAATACAGCAATTTTTACCTGCAAAAATCAGTATTTTATGAAGCCTCCGCGAGCTACAATAAGAGCTTCTTGACTATGGCATTGAATCGAAAAGGCGTTGGATGGTGTCCTGGGTAATTGCTTGCCAGGCGGCATGTATGCGAGTCCACAGATCATTGGTACTGACCGCTGGAACACTTTGATGGGCCAATCCCGAGTGACCATATCACAGACATGTTTGATGGGCGACATGTCTGGCGAAAGTGCAGGCCAGGAAAGAAGCGGTATCTGCTGTGCTGCGAAGACAGCTTGAACGTTCCTTGCAACATGTGGTCGGGCATTGTCCTTCTGGAATATAGCGCCAGGAGTGCTCTGAAGCCAAGGGTATGACTTCTGCCTGTACAACTTCCCTGATGTAGCGGTCTCTGTTGAGATTGCCCTCAAGTCGTAGAAGCGGGGATCGCGAATGGTACCCAATGGCACCCCACACTATCACACTTAGCGTTCGGCTCGTATGACGCTCGACAACGTATGCTGGAAGAAGGCGCTCACCACAATACCGTCTAATGCGTATGCGGCCATCATGGTAGTCCACGTTGAATCGGGCCGAAAACACGACATGTTGCCAATCAGAACGCCACTGTCTGTATTGAAAACTCCATTCCAGCCTGAGGCGTCCATGGTTCAGTGTCAAAGGAATCCGCCGCAAAGGGATACATGCAACCAGTCCTCTGTGCAGCAGACGGCGTCGAACTGTGAAGGCAGACAATGCCGCACATGTTGCAGTGCTCTACCGTTGTGCTAACACTTGCGAAGATGTGGAACGATTGATTCCTCACTGCCATGCGGATATGGTGTCGGTCATCCCGCGGTGTCGTCACATTTCTCGGTCCACTGTCGGATTGTCGATGCACCTGGTTTTCCTCGGTCCACTGCCAGATTGTCGATGCACCTGGTTCTCCTCGGTCCACTGCCGCCACACGCGCGTCACTGTCGTGGCGTTATGTCTAGTCCGAGCCGCAATGTCGCGGTACGAAAATGCACCTTCACGCAGACCAGCCATTCGTCCCCGTTCAAACTCTGTCGTATGGTAATATTGCGCCTTTTATCGTCGCCGAGGTATTATTGAATCCTGGAGGCCCTTTTACAACTCACTGTCCGCGATGCACTACTGGTGTGTATCCTAAACAGCCCTCTCTTTATACCCCGCACTCGACTGTCCAGAGGGCGTTGCCGGGCCCAGACATGCGCAATGACTCTGCACTTCAAATCATTTTCATGTCCTATCCTGTTCTGCATATCCTGTAAGTTTCATCATTCCTTCATGGAGTTGCAATTTTCACAAACAGTAGTTTAATTGCCAACAGATTCCGCGAGTCACCCCGTCCCTTATTGACGTCAGGAATAGGAAGTCAGACAGTGGCCCCCAAAGATACATTTTCATTTTTTGGCCTGTATTTCCAGATTCAATTTAGATCCAATTTTACTCTCGACACCATTCTCAATTTTGAAGCAAAGAGTGCTCAAACTACCGTATTAACCTTGACCTTCCATTTTCTCATCAGCATAATCTTTAATGGTATGCCCACAGATGGCATGAACGTTTCGTCGACAGTTTCTGCAAGTATGGGCACCACTGGTTTCCTTTAAACAGACACAACACGCAGCAGAAATGGAAGCCTCTTCGGTAAACATGTCTTCACCACCACTCTGGTTTCTTACATTGTTAACTACAACCTCATCCATGTTTCGTCACTGCCGAACAAAGACAGAAATGCAAATGGCGATAATACTAAATATTGTACGCTTGAACCGAGCGTTGAACGTCCCGTGCTTCGTCAAGTGAAAAAAACAAAAACAAAACAAGTTTGTAAAATCATGCAATGCATTGATTATGATACGCTTTCCAACATACTAGAAATCATTACTCAAGTTATTACTTAAGTTATGAGGATAATTGGCTGTGGAAAAAAACCCGCTCCTGTGCCCTGACCTTTGACCCCATTTCGACGATATTAAACAGAATTAGTTCAGCATACCTCCGGAACCGCATACTAAAGTTTTGTCGCAATAGAAGCATTTTTAGTCAAGTTAAGTGACAAAAGACTTCGTGCCAAATGGTATGATGAAGAATCCGAGGCTGTCGTATGCACGATTGAATTGTTAAAAACTTGCATTTAAAAACGACGACATATCCCGCCTGGACAGAAGGATGAATCGTCTTCAATTCACAGATTTGCAACGGGTGTCGCAAACTGTACGATATGTGGGTACGGTTGGTTACACCCCAACCATTGTCAACATCCTTGGGAATGCCTGCGCTAGGTTCCATATTTCTTTTGGAATACGTACCTTCAATTTATTCAATTTGCTGCGCAAGGACCGTGACAAAATTCACCCACTACATAGATCTAGTGTTTATAACATCCCACTTGTTTCTTATTCACCGGATTCTGAAGACACCTCCTATATAGGCTCTACCATACGTTCAGTTCAAGTACGGGTGGCAGAGCACAAGTATGCAGTTCGTGTTGGTTCTGCCTTAGCCCGCACAGTAGCGCAAGGTCAACATTACCCAGACTATTGCTGGCTGAAAGTTTGTGTATTACACGGTCTGCCTCCAGGTGTTGCAATGACGATTTGCCTGTCATTATACCTCGCCATTGGATTCTGCTGTTGAACCAGCTAAATGCCTCACCTGTTGGATCTCCAGATACGTGAGTTAAATTTACATATAATTATTTGTAATCTGCCAATAAATAATTATTTGTAATCTGCCATTTCTAGATTGGCAACACCATTTGTTATTCCATGATTGTATATAAATCCCTGTAACCACCCTTTCGCGCAATTGGGCCCGATGATGAGGCTAAAGTAGCCTCGAAAGTGCTTGCCAGTGTAGCTGATTTTAACTTGTAAATAAATATCATTTTTTAAATGCAAGTTTTTAACTATTCAATCGTGCATACGACAGCCTCGGATTCTTCATCATTTAGTCAAGTTATTAGGATAATGGCTCTGGAATAAATCTCGCTCCTGTACATTGACCTTTGACCCCATTTCGATGATATTCAACATCACCGGTTCAATATAACTCCGGAACAACATCATAAAGTTTTGTCGCAAATAAAGCATTTTTAGTCAAGTTATGAGGATAATGGCTGTGGAATAAATCTCGCTCCTGTGCCCTGACCTTTGACCCCATTTCGATTATACACTGCTGGCCACCCAAAATGCAACACCAAGAAGGACACGAGATAGCAAAGCCAGATTTACGGGACACATAACAACAGATACAAAGATGAAACGATTGAGCTTACAGGCCCGTGCGACTTCCGGAACACGCAGACATCAATAGTTCGTGTGGCCCCCATGGCTGGCAATAACGGCCGCTACACGCCGCGGCATCGAACGAAAGAGGCTTTGGAAGTGGGCTTGGGGTATGTCGGTCCAGGCTGCTTCCACACGTTGCTACAGTTCATCAGGTGTAGCCGCGGGTGGTGCTTGTCGGGCCACTCGGTTGCCGATCAGCGACCAGATGTGTTCGATGGGCGACATATCGGGAGAACAGGCGGGTCACGGCAACAGTGATACCTGGTGGGCCGTGAAGAATTGTTGCACGATGCGTGCCACGTGCGGGCGCGCATTGTCCTGTTGAAACGTGTCCGCTGCCAGGTCCTGCAAGTAAGGGAGGACTACAGGCTCCAAAACGTCAGAGATGTAGCGGTGGCTGTTGAGTGTACCTGCGATGCGTACCAGACGGATGCGGGTCTCATATCCAATTGCGTTCCAAACCATAACGCCAGGCGACGGACCGGTGTGGCGATGCATAATGCAGGCGCCATACAGTCTGTCGCCGCGGTGCCGCCACACGCGGATCCCACCATCGTGCCATTCCGTAGTCCAGGTGCGGCATTCAACGGCACACTGCCGCCGCACTCGCCAGTGGTGTAACGTCAGTGGTAATCAGAGCAATAGGCGCCGTGGGACAAGTCCCCGCTCCTGCAGACGGCGTCGAACGGTACGTGCTGACACAGGTTGTTGCGCAACACACCCTAATTCCTGCGCTGACGTTCGTGATGTGGCGTTGCGAGCCGTCAATGCCCGCCGCACAACATGCCGGGCCTTTCGTTCGGTGGTGTGCAGCGGCTGCGGCAATCGCTCACGTCGGTCCATCCGTCTCTCCTGCACCCACCGAATCCATAATCTCTTCACTGTGGCTGGACGTCGTCCCACACGGGCGCCGATGTCTCAGTACGGTAAACCACTGTCGCGATAAGCCACGATTTGTCCTATGTCAAACTCCGAAACGAGCTGGAATGACTGCCGTATTCTGCGAAGAGCCATCAGGAAGCTTCCCACGCACAGGTCCGGCAGCACAACACACTTCCACTACTTACACCCCGCCTTCTGTGCATCCTTCTTATAATGCTTCTCGGTGGCGTGCCGGGCGCGCATGATTTGCATATGCCCTGCAATGCTAATCGTTTGCATGTCCTCTCGCGGGTGACGCATGCTGCGAATTTCAGGCCAATCGGATGCTTCCTTCTTGGTGTTGCAATTTGGGTGGCCAGCAGTGTATTAAACATAATTGGTTCAGTATACTTCCGGAACAACATACTAAAGTTTTGTCGCAATAGAAGCATTTTAGTCAAGTTATGAGGATAATGGCTGTGGAATAAATCTCCCTCCTGTGCCCTGACCTTTGACCCCATTTCGATAACAACATGATAAAGTTTTGTCGCAATCGAAGCATTTTTACCTAAGTTAGGATGCATAAGAGCGATGGAATGGATCCCACTCCGATGTCTTGACCTTTGGCCCCATTTCACCTATTTTCAATAGGGTTCGTCCTCAGGTTGTCCTCTACCACATACTAAAATTGCATCGAAATCGAACCGTTTTTACGCGAGTTATCGTGAGAACAGACAGACGGACAAAGCTGGAGCATGTACGCTTCCTCAACTTACGGTTGGAAAGCGTAAAAAATGTTATAGGCAGCGCTTTGGAGGCGTTTAACGTGAGCTTTGAAAGTCACGTGCCTCGCCACGTGAAAAAAAAAGTCACTGGCGGGAGTATTTTATCCTTTGCCAATTTGCCTTTTGGCATTGCATAGAATGCCTAATGAAATGTGTGAAATGTTAAGCGTTTCATACTTTGACGTCCCATTTTCGACATTCTACAGATTTCCTATAGGCATTCTGTACAAGGCCTAATTTCAGACATTGCCGGTAACATATACAGGGCTTTCGTAAACTGTTTTGACAAAAGAAGAGGGGAAATAGTACCCATCAAGACGAACAATATTTACAATGGAACCTAGGGTCGCATTCCACTCTGAGTGTCAGAAAAGAATAACTTCGAAATACGTCCAACAAGCACAAGTCGTCGCCTCAGACGTCATTTCTTTCGTGCCGGAGAAGTAGCACATCGCCAGAACATCACCGTCAAGCATTTACCGTATGCAAATTGCCAGAGAAAAGACGCAGCATCGACAGTTGCAGCTGATTGGCTTATCAAGGTGCAGTAGACACTTCCTGAATGCCACATATCCCGCACGATCGATTGGACGTGGTGGACCTGTGGCATGGTCTCCACGCTCACCGGACTTAAACCCACTGGACTTCTCCTTCTAGGGGCACATGAAATCATTGGTGTACGAGACTCCTGTAGACTCCGTGGAAGATCTCGTCGCGAGAATCGTTGGTGCAGCGGACAGGATAAACACGACACAAGGAGTCTTAGAGAGGGTGCGTCAGTCTTTCATTCGCCGGTGTGAATTGTGCAACGGCACCCGCGGCCGCCACTTTGAGCATCTACTTTGAGTCTTTCCCTGATCTCCATAAATGGGATTGTGCAATTTATGATGTCGTTAATTCTCTTTCTTTGCACTGTTGAAAGTTCAACTTGGACATCTAACTTTACTCTTTTCTGACACTCAGAGTGGAATGCGACCCTAGGTTCCATTGTAAATTTTGTTCGTCTTGATGGGTACTATCACCCTTCTTCTTTTGTCAAAACAGTTTACGAACACCCTGTATACTGCTACCACCTGTAGAAAAAAAAAAAAAAAACGAAAAAATATTCTGTACAAAGGAGAAACAAACTCTTGCTCATGCTTTTTTACGCTTTCCAACCGTAGGTTGAAGAAACGTATATGTTCCAGCTTTGTCCGTCTGTCTGTCTGTCCGCCCGTCCGTCCGCACGATAACTTGCGTAAAAATGGTTCGATTTCGATGAAATTTTAGCATGTCGTAGGGGAAAACTGGGGACGAACCCTATTGAAAATGGGCAAAATGGGGTCAAATGTCAGGACATAGGAGCGGGATCCATTCCATTGCCCTTAAGCGTCATAACTTATGTAAAAATGCTTCGATTGCGACAAAACTTTATCATGGGTTTCCGGAAGTATACTCAACCAGTTCTGTTGAATATCATCGAAATGGGGTCGAAGGTCAGGACACAGGAGCCAGATTTATTCCACAGCCATTATCCTCATAACTTGACTAAAAATGCTTCTATTGCGACAAAACTTTAGTATGTTGTTCCGGAGTTATACTGAACCAATCCTGCTTAATATCATCGAAATGGGATCAAAGGTCAAGACACAGGAGCGAGATGTATTCCACAGCCAATATACTCATGACTTGACTAGAAATGCTTCTATTGCGACAAAACTTTAGCATGTTGTTCCGGAGGTATACTGAACCGGTTCTGTTGAATATTATCGAAATGGGGTCAAAGGTCATGACACAAGAGCGAGAATTATTCCACAGCCATTATCCTCATAACTTGACTAAAATTGCTTCTATTGCGACAAAACTTTAGTATGTTGTTACGGAGGTATATTGAACCAATTATGTTTGATATAATCGAAGTGGGGTGAAAGGTCAGAACAGAGGTGAGAGATTTATTCCACAGCCATTATTCTCATAACTTGAGTAATAACTTGTGTAGTGATTTGAGTAATGATTTGTGGTATGTTGGAAAGCGTATCATAATCAATGCATTGCATGATTTTACTAACTTGTTTCTTCATGAAATGTGCTTATCTGCAGGCAGCCAACCAGCTTCGGTTGTGAAATTCAAGGTAGATTTATTGGATTTATTTTTATATAGAATATTTTGATTACAGTTTTAACGGTAATCAAAATGTTCTTTAAATCAAAATATTCAAATAGTCTTTAAATATTAAACAATCGAAATTTTCTTTAAATGTGAAGCGAAATATGCACGAGACTTTTAGAGCTTCCAGTATCAAATTCTAAAGGCAAATGGAAAAAAAAAAAAAAACCGAAACAATTCCCCATTTCGCGTTATCTATCACACCCATATGAAAATTATATTCTTCAGCAATACATGAAGCAACTATAGGATTGTTACAGGGCTCTCCAGTGAATTAGGTTTCAGTGCCCTGAGTTAAGGATTCTTTTGACCTCCGCTTGTAAATGGCTTTAGAAGCTGCGAAGTTTTACCACCATTTTTCCCTGACGATGAAACAGATAAAATACCAGCTAAAATTAAGATTCTTTCTGTATTTTCCCCGATGATGCAACAAATACATAAAAATATCTGCTTAAATTATAAGTCGTTCTTTGCAGTGAAGAATATGTTTATTCTATGAAGTTATGGGGAAGATCTTTCAAGCTTTGTCCTGAGTTCTTTGCGTTTCTCTACATTATTAACTCGTTGATCTGTTTCACTATTAAATGGCTTTTCTTGAATTATCTCGCTCCTTTTCGTCTCCGAATTTTATTTTTGTTTGGTCTCACTTTTCGGCATTTTTTCCCTCGTTTCTTTCTCCCGCCGTCTTCACCTCCCGAAGGAAAATCTTCTCCCGCTCTCTCTCCTTCAGCCTCGATCAGAATCCCTCTCGTTGTTCATTCTCACTCCGGGTCGTGAAGACAGCGGGAGTCTACTTTTAATTGCTTTCTCTCTGCTGCTAACCTTCCTGATCTATCTGCAGTTCTTCGACCCTACGTGAAAACTCTCCGCGTGAAATGTGATAATTTCTTGATGCCTCCCACAAAGGTCATTGTCAATTTATCCCCTCGCAGCAGATAGAAGTCATAAAACCGAACTCGGCTATTTCTTCGTATGGGACAGCTAAGAAGCGAATGAGAGTCGTCCTGCGTCATTTACGCAGCTGCACGGAATCGGGAAAAAGGGACCGTCTCCAAATACGCGCTAAGAAAAGGGAAGATGATTTAAACTCACCGCATTCAAATTGCTAACCAAAGTTCACTCCTGTTAATTCTACGAGCTCCTGGTTGCAGGATTATTTACCCAGCAATCAGAATGGCCTGATTGCCCAGTTTTACCGTTCTACATGTAACATCACATCACATAAGAAAACTTGAAAATAACAACGCCTTGGAGTGGGAGATGCTGCTTCGATTCTCGGTCTAGTGCGGTGTAATTTTCAAGTATTCTGATGTTCTGATGTGTTGCATGTACACATGCATTCTGATTGCCGGTATAAAAACTCTATCATCCTTCTTTTTTTTTTTTTTTTGTTGTTGTTGCAACGATTTCAAAATTCCGAGTAATTACCGTAGCACTTTTGTTTTTCCAAAAGGTGCTAAAAAGATTTCAAATTACCAGTTAATTTAAACAAATTATTTATTCGTGAAGCAACGAATAAAAAATTTCATTAAAGAGATAGGAATAGACATCCGAATTGCCGTCCCTGTGGCGCAATGGTCTTAAGTGCTGGCTTCTGATCATTCGTCCGAGATGGGCCCATGTTCGAATCCCGGGGAGGCATGGATGTTGCGTTTGTCTTACGACAGTGGCCCTCTCCCTTCCCTGGAACCAGTGGCCCTAAATTAGGGATGAGCGACTGCTCATAGCCCTTTGAGTTGCTCATGGTGGTCGCTAAACCTCCAATCAAAAAAAAAAAAAAATTGGGAAGGGAATTTCTGACTACAGGTCTTAAACAACCATTGGAAGTAGGAGATTTGGGCTACAGTATCGGACAGGAAAGTCACGCGGAAGCGACGTAGAAAGGGCCCTTTTTTTATAACCCCCACCCCCCAAGGGGGGGGCAATACACGGGGTCCGACTGCTTTACGTGCCTATCCGACGCACATTCAGTGGTTCGAGCGTTCGTACCTGCCTGGGATCAATCCTGAGACCTTCACGTGGCAAACACGAAATTTTGTCATTAAGCCATGCGCAACCCAGTGCGGCAATTTAGGTATACATTGTAGATTAAATACAATAGAGCGCCGATTATCCGGACTACCTCTTGATTACCGCATTCGGTGTTACAGATAATTCTTTCGTGACATCTCTATCTTCACCCTTCAATTTAGAAAAGCATTCTTCTGTCTCTGAATATCAACTTGTTTCTGGGGGCGAAATGCGGAAGTTAGCCATTGCAAATCGAAAACAAAAAGAGATAAAGCAAATTTCCAATTACAAAATTCTAGAGCATCAATTAATTAATATATTAATTTACTCACCACAGCGAGGCACAATCCGGTACATACTAAGTGGAATTAAATCATAACAACAAACAATAATAATAATTCTGACATTGAGCGGTGCATACGTATAGGTAGATTAGGTTGGTTGGTAGATTTTTATGGCGCAAGGGCCATGTTTGGCCAAAGGGCGCCGGGTGGATTAGTGAATGTTATTATTGTAAAATCAGTGAAAAAAAAGGTATGTGAGTCATAAAAGTAAACACGTATTTACCAAATTGTGGCGGGCCGCCCCCGGTGGCGCAGTGGTCTAAGCGATGGTCTTTGATCATTTGTCCGAAAGGGGGTCCGGGTTCGAAACCCGTGAGGCATGGATGTTGTGTTTGTCTTACGGCACTGGCTGTCTCCCTTCCCTGGAACCATTGGCCTTAAATTAGGGATGGGCGACTGATTATAGCCTATTGAGTTGCTCAAGGTGGTCCGTTAAACCTCCAATCGAAAAAAAAAAAATGTGGCGGCGACAATAGTAAGTATTTCGACTGTTTAGTTTTTCAAAAACAATATTCTTTTTATTATTTTATTACATATTATTCAGATTGAGACGAACGTAAGAAACGATCCTGACTACGATGAAATGTGATGTAGTTACCAAAGTCCATCTGCGCATGCGCAAGCTAAAATCTGACTTCAAGACACAAAGAAAAGCTGAATCGCAAGTGTGTTAGTGAGAAGAATTGATAACTTTTGGTCTAGGATACCTACAGGTTACAACCCCGTCGTGTTACACATAATTTTAAAGCTCTCGTTAATAGTAGGTAAAACCCTCTAAGGGGGTCGAGAGGAAGCCAAATTTAGCTATGGCGCATACTTTACTACTATCCAGAAAGATGCACGGCATCGAAACGCATTTTTTGTTGTAGCTTTTATCACATTTGGCACCAGGTTCTCATAATTCACCCAGATTGCAAAAATATATTCTTATGTTTGTGTAAAACGTGATGAAACAATATTCGGCGATAGTTTAGTAAAATACACCGATGAGCCATTACATTATCAGCATTCCCAGCCTAGAGAAATGAGCGCGTTTGGAGACCGAACGGTGGCGCAGGTGAAGTTCACAGAGCAGTATATACACAACCCGAGGACCAGCTTTCGGTTAGTAGAGTGTTCGGAGTCAGAATGGGAAAAGCTGCCGATTTATCGGAGTATGATAAAGAACAAATTGTGATGGCTCGGCGCCTCGGAACTACGATCTCTGGCTTGTGGGTTGTTCACGTGCCGCTGTAGTGAGTACGTATCAAAAGTGGTGCACAGGTTGCTAAACGACGAACCGTCGTCCAGTCGTGTGTCGTCCGCAGCTTATTGATACCAGAGGGGAGCGAAGACTGTCACGCATTGTTCACAGCGACCACATGGCCACATACAAATTACCCGCAGCTACAACAGCAATGATCAGGGCAATGTGTCACAGACACAGTTCACCGCAGCCTTCTGCGCATGGGCCTACATAGCCGAAGACCCAGCCGGTTCCCCATGCTCACTGCACGTCCTCGCCAACAACGCATAAAATGGGACCAAGATTATCGAGATTGAACCGTGGATGATTGGGATAAAGTGACCTGGTTTGTCGATTCAAGATTCCTGAGGCATCACTTAGACGGCCGAGCGCGGATAGTCCGATTACCAACGGAGGCTATGACGCCTGGATGCATTGTTGGGCGGAAACGGGCGATGCTTTCTTGGGACACTTTAGGCCCCATTATCCCAATAGCACAATCCCTGACAGCTTTCAGGTATCTGAACATCGTTGCGGACTAAGTTCACCCATTCATATAGCGACTGTGTTCCCTGCTGGTGATGGCCATTACCAACAGGATAATACGCCGTGCCACACTGTCCGAATCTTCAAGAAGTGGTTCGAGGAGCATGCTGAGGACTTTCTGTGTCCTCCAAATTCACCTGAAATGAAACCAATCAAACATTTGTGGTTCGACTTGGAAAAGCGGATTCGCGCTAAATCACCACTATTCCGAAATGTACGGGAACTGGAGGACCTGCTGTTGACATTATGGTACCAGATACCCCATGATACCTATCGCCACCTCATCGAGTCAATGCCTCGCCGAGTGGCCGCTGTTTTGTGGGCCATAGGGGATCCCACAGCTTATTAGACAGGTGTCATAAGGCTCATCGGTGTATATTGTTGAGTAACAATGGAACTAACTATTGTTGCGTCAATTCATGCGACAGCATTCAAAAAGTCAGATTTCAACAATGGTTTTGACTACATTCTTACTCATTTTTGTTTCACTGAAATTTTTTACTTGGGGTTTACTTTATTACTGTCGAGAAAGTTACATAGCATCAAAAAGACCCATAACCCCGACCCCCGCGGTCCCGATGGATCCGGATAATCTTAGTACCCACTTGGTGCGTTTTAATTTAGTTTCAGTTTTGAGTGACGAGAGATAGCTATCTTTAACAAAAGCATGATTTGATGTTAAATACTTTGCAGAAAGAAAAGTAACAAGAGAAAATGAAATGCATGGCGCTGGAAGAAAATATGGCGTGTTGACAGCATTAGGGTTCACACTTTATCTGTGCTTTCCGTGCAAACCAAATGACAGATAATGGACTTTTCTCTCTGTAAAATATACAAACACTTATTATTGTTGAAGCGTGCCTCCTCAGGAATTAAAATTACTGCGCACTTTTCTTTTTCCCCAAAAATGTGTATGCAAGCGGCAGTTTTCAGAAACGTGCAATGAACGGGTCATAATCTGCCGTTATTACCCTCGACGCACAAAAGACTTGAAAAAGTTACCAAGCTAATTCTGGGAATAAGTGCAATGGTCACTTGCTAGAAAGAGAGAGACTGCATTACCGGTTTCGGAATTTTTAACTTTGTTTCTCCTCGGAGAGGCATTCAAGTCCTTGTCAGCGAAACGTTTTCTTCGCTCAGGCTATGTCTCTTTGTCTTCTTGCTTTAGTGGAAAATGTGTCTTTGTTTCGCACGCAAGATGACGTTCGTGATCGCTTCATTTCGAAAGGCATCTTTGTTTCTTTGTAATCACTTTTAAAACATTTTTAGAAGGATTTTAATGGCCCTTGTGGTCTCGGGGGTGGGCCTCTTAATAGCTTGTACGTAATGCTATTTTTGACATATATTCACTGTATTCCATGTAACCACTTCCTTCAGAAAACTTGAAACTTTTTATCGTCATTGAGAAGGAATCGAACCCGCACCTCCCGATTTCCGGTCGAGCATGCTAGTCATTGCACTACCCAGGACAAGGGAATTCCAAGCAACTGAACGTAGATATCTGAGAACCTTGAGATTTGCGCTAGTTGAAGCTATTCCTGCCCCATCGTTGCGTCTCACGACATTTTCTCACATTCAGGGTCGGATGTATCTCACAAATTCCAGTGATAAAAGTACGTCATATACACTGGCGTGCAAAAAATAAGAACGAGACGGTTTTTCGAATGTAACGTCGTGCAGAAGTGCTCCACATTGACTCAAATCATACCATAAGATCCCCAAGATGTAAGAATATGGGACAAGTGAGCAAAACCATCCAAACAAGGAATCCAAAGAATACAAAGGCACTTTATTGAAAAGGTAGCTTCGAGCACAACTGGACAGAAGACAGAAACGTCCATGTGACAGGTGGCTGCCAAAAAAAAATCCAGTCTTTAGTAGGGGATATGATCACCCCTGACTGCGTTGCAGGATTTACAATTTCTGTCCATGCTGAGGACGAGGTTGTCAAGGAGCTGTTAAGGCATCGCGGCCCATTCCTCTTGTAGCGCCAATCGCAGCTGCGGAATAGTTGCTGGCGGCTGGTGACGTGCTGCCAAGCATCTCCCGAGTAGGTCCCACACGTGTTTGATTGGATTTAGGTCCGGGAACCTTGCGGGCCAATCCATGCGTTGAATATCTTCAGTCTCCAACAGCTCTGCGACAGCCACTGTATGATGAGGTGTAGCGTTGTCATCCATGAAGAGGAACTCAGGGCCCACAGCACCTCTAAACAGACGCACGTGAGGCAGGAGAACCTCGGTACAATAGCGGACACCAGTGACTGAACCTCCTTGGAAGATGTGGAGGTCAGTACGGCTACCAAGCATGATACCGCCCCAAACGAGAACTCAGCCACCTCCAAACCGGTCCCTTTCGATGATGTTGGAGGTGTGATTGCGTGTTCCCTGCTCTCTCCAGATGTGTACACGTCCAGAATCGCTCGTCAGACTAAATCGGCTCTCATCCGTAAAGAGAACTCGACCCCATTGCTGATGTGTCCAATTCTTGTGTTACTGGCACCACAGAAACCGCCGTTTCCGATGAGCAGGCGTTAATGGCTCACACCGTACTAGTCGTCGTGCAAATAAACCACCTTTGTGCAGCCTCCTGGCCATGGTAAAACGCGATAACGGACGTCCAGTTGCATGTGCCTTGCGATTTCTCCCGCTGTCTGCCGTCTGTCTCTTCTCGCCTGTAGGACAATATACCTGTCGTCCGCAGCCGTGGTTGCTCGTGGACGACCACTGCTATACTCTCGAACAGCTGTTCCTGTCATTTGAAATGCTCTCCAAGCTTGTAAAACGATGCTGGGAGCGATCCCGAACTCCTGGGCCACGCTAGCACACTTTGACTTTCTTCCAACTTCCCAATGACGCGGCCTCGGGTAAAGTCATCCAGATGTCGTCTACTGGATTGCCTGTTGGCCATATCACACGGTGGCAGCAACTCGACGTCGTTCAAACTGATGTACACTGTGCAATAGCTTTCACCGAATTGCTGAGCGTACACCGCCCGTGTGCTTTATACCATTCCGACCCCCCCAACCCACGTCATGCTGCATATATGCGCATGCCCTACCGTACTGAACCCTAGTCTATCTCCTGAGTGGTCGTTCGGTCCGTTCTGCGTGCTCGTTCCGCTGTTATGCTGATTTCTGCTCGTCGTCCTTAATTTTTGCAGACCAGTGTATTAGGTGTGCAAATAAGTTTTAAAGCGTTTTAAGACAACGCAACATGTAATTTTAGAGAAAACAACAATACCTTTAGGAATCAAAATATGCGCTGTCATTATCTATCACTTTTCGCCATCGGTTGGACAGCTGACGGATTCCAGCCAAGAAGAATACTTCGTCGTGTGACGCGATGAAGTCGTCAACCCATTTTTGCACTTCGTCACATGTCCGGAACCGTACAGCAGACAAACCATGTTGCATCGACCGGAACAAATGATAGTCTGAAGGGGCTATGTCGAGACTATATACGTCGGGTGCTCCAAACCTTCCCAGCCAAGCGTCAATAACATTTCCTTGACCTATTTCACGACAGCGTTGTCATACGTACCTAGCTACGTCAGACTAGTATATTAGCATATTTTCACTGTATTCCATGTGACCACTTCCTTCAGAAAACTTGAAAATTTTCATCTTCCTGGAGCGGGAATCGGGAGGTGTGGGCTCGATTCTCTCTCCAGGACGAAGTTTTCTGAAGGAAGTGGTTACATGGAATACAGTGAAAATATGCCAATAGAATGCCTACCATGTATTTATGAAGAATTATTTCTTCGGGGAAATTCGTTTCCCAATTATATATAACTTGTACGTGTTGGGCTTGAATCCCGAGGAAGACCTGGATGGCGTGTTTGTCCCGTCCTTTCCCGTATTCAGAGATCTTGTCACATCCCAGCTGCGTGGTCCTGCTTTTCTAATACCACTCGAACCTGCACCATAAGGTAGGTAGGCTTGCAACTGGCTTCCTACTGGCTTGTCGATGTGTGGTGCCCGAAAAGGATTAAAACCTTTCGAACAAGTATTACCAATTGTTTCTGTAGTGCTAAATTTTCTTTGCGAAATACATACGAAAACTTATAAAATCGGAAAAAAGGAGTTGTTTGCTGGAATTATACTTCCCAGACAGTGGTGACGCCATGCAGCAGCTCAGAATTGGCAAGATGGGTGGTGGGGTGTTAAAGGGGCTAAGTATCATACCGGAGGTGCGCAAATAATCATGAAATGCTTGGCAGAAAATTTGCCAGAACATTATGTTCATGTAGGCTTTACTCGACGCTGACGACGTTATCCCTAGTAAAAAAAAAAAAAAAACAATTTTCATATACATACTGTACGTAGCATTTTTTCAGTGTTTCTTTTTTTCGGCGTTCCGATCAAATTACGTACCTAGCTACGTCAGACTAGTTAGCACTTCTAAAGCTTTCTTGAGCAAAGAAAAAATATGATTTACAGTCATTTGCAAAAGTTTAAGACCACCTGTCAGTTTATTGAAAATTAAGATTTTCAAAGAAACCACTAAATCCTAGTCAGAGATATTTGAAAAAATGACACCTCAGATGAATTCTTACATTCTTTAGAACACAAAAAGACCGAAATCAGTACTTTACGTTGCCACCTTTGATTTCTATAACGGACAGAATACGATATGGCATACTCTCAACGAGGGACTTGCGGTAGTCACTTGAAATGTCTTTGCACCACACGTACTTTATTTCGTCAATTAAAGCTTGGGAATTTAATGTCTGTTTTTCTGCTACCTTGTCTTTTAAAATGGTTCACAAATTTTCGATGGGGTTAGGGTCGGCACTATTACCATGCCAGTCAAGCTCAGTTATGTTTGCCCTCTGCAGGTAGCAGAGGTGACTTTAGATCTTTTGGGGCCCTAGGCGCTAAAAGGTTCAGGGCCCCCTCCCCTTCTTATCGTCTCAGAAACTTTCATCCATCAGATTAACAAAATAAAAGGGCGAAGGAAGTCTAGAAAAAGGTTTTTACGCTTTTTAAAATGCCATTATATCTTCCTATTATTAGAAAGTTCTGTAAGAAACATTGCTAGCGTAATAATTTTGTCTGTCCATGCACATCGAAATTTTTGATTTTAGAGATATTTCAAAAATTATTTTTGCGGCTAATAAGAAATCAATGGATATTAAGTTTGGCACTTTAGATACCTGTATCCCATTTATACCTGCACTGCAGTTGTCAGAAACAGAAGCATACGAATTAAATGCAAAATATCCGGTTTGAAAATGGAAAAGTAGGTACCAGGTATTTGAGTAAGAGTATCATTGAAACTTTTTATTGCATTTTCAATAGCTAGTTTTATGTAGATTTAAGGAATAGAAAAGGTGAGAATACTTTATAATTATCAGTATTAAACCAGGGGAGCAGAAAGTAATAAGAAAATGTTGTTGCAATACAATGTAAATTACTTTTAACACTATTAAATAAGAAAAAGATAGTGTGATATTCTCGAATTTCTTTACTTTTCCAGCCAAAATATTAATAACTCTTTTGGTTTAGGATGGCTTAGAGGGATTAGGGCCAAGAAAGAACTAACTTGATTATCCTAAAAAGAAGTACCTTATGAAGAATATTTCTTTCTTCATTGATTATCCGACCACGAAAGAAAAAAAAAAAAAACAGTTAACAGCAAAAACCCCGATCATCAGGAAAGTTTTAAGCACTCCTCTTCGCAACTCGAGGAGGGGGGGAGTGGGAGGGTTTCAACAGAAATGTTTCCTTTGCTGGATCATCATCGTCATATGTAGAGGATTTCAGCAAGGGAGTGTCTGACCCCAGGTCTTGAACAACCCTTTGAAATAGGAAACTAGGAGATTTGGGCTAGAGCGCCCGATATGAAAGTGACACGGAAGCGAAGTCGAAAGGGAGAGGAAGACGCCCTTATTTATTACCGGGGGCCAGTACCCGGGGTCCGACGGCTTAACGTGCCCATCCGACGCACGGCGGGTATTTAGTGGATCGAGCGTTCGTACTTGCCTGGGATCGAACCTGAGGCCCTTTCCCGTGGCAGTCACGAACGTTGCCCACTCGGCCACCCGCGGCACTCCCTTTGCTGGAAGTAGCATGAAAGCAATTTATAGCACAGCAGGCCAGTTAAGAATTCGCCTTAAACAATGAAAAGTGTGGGAAGCGTGAATACCTCCTTTACCTACCACTAAACGGGAATCAAAACTATTTTAACCATTCCTTTCAAAATACGTATATCGATAAGAACTCGAAAATTCGGAATAACAGCAACAGCAAGTAAAAGTATTTTTATTAATATGAGAAAGTAAAATATCAATTGACAGTACAAAGTAGTCGCTTTAAGGATTGATTTATTCATTCCGTGAAAACTAAAACAAAACTGAAAATCCAATTATATGTTTTTAGGGCCCCACAAACATTGAGGCCCTAGGCGCGCGCCTAGTACGCCTAGCGGGAAATCCGCCCCTGGCAGGTAGTCCTTTACTCTCTTTGATTTGTGGCATGGAACACCATCAAGCATAAAGACTGTGCATCTGTGCATTTGCATCTGAGTTAACAGCTTCTCACCTTAACATTTCCACATAAAAAGGACCAGTCATGGTAGTGCCTGTCGGCAAAAAGGATAATGAAACAGTACCGGATGCTGACATAGCACCCCATATCATCTGACTAGGCGGATGTCTCACGGTGCTAACGGTGTATTTCTACCAAACCTTTTGCATTTTGTTCGTCGAGCATGTGCTTCACGTGATTCAAATTGACGTACAGCTGATTCATCGGGAAAAAATAACTTGGCTCCAATTTTTAGCAGTCCTCGATTGATGACCCTTCGCAAACTGGAGTCTCTTCTTTTCATGACAGAGGTTAGCCTAGGTTTATGTGCAGGTTTATAAGACTTTAATCCAAAATCTTTGCTAAGACGTCGGGAAATAGTGCTGATACTAATATCAGACCTTTTGGAATGTAGAAAGGCGTTGAGTTTCTTGCACGAACTCCTCGGAGAACACATAACTATCCGCCTTATGGTATTATCATCACGTGGAGTTGTTCTCCTTGGACGTCCTCTTCTCTTTCGTTTGCTAAATTCACCTGTATCTCGACATTTCATGATCGTATTGTGATTAGCAGCCTTGCTCACATTCACCTTTCTGCTTATGTCACGTTCGGAGTATCTTTCATGATATGAAGTCACTATTTGTGCCCTCTGAGTAACATTTAATGATGCTTTTTTGCCCATTTTTCGCTATGTAGAAAATACGAACAAAACCTCTCAGCATGAAAACCAGAAACAAACTGACGCTCCCACGCTTCCCCCAATTCTATCAACAGCTTTCGCTGTGGGATGATGCAACACGGACAGAAAGTTGAGTAATACAGACAGTAGCTGACGCAACCGGCAGAAATCTTTTAATACCAACAGGTGGTCTTAAACTTTTGCAAATGACTGTACATTTATGGATAAATTCCATAATATCACCACCATTTTCTTTTCAAAAGTTTTTTTTTTTTAATTTCAAAGCAATGCTAGGTTTCGTTTTACCATGCGTATGACAAAAATCGCGTTAACTTACCACACGAAATGTACATGAAGCAGTTCACAAACTCTGTAGTAAGAAAATATACACGCTTGATTATTTCACGTGATCGAGTGACTATTCTTGAAAACACAAACA
Organism: Macrothele yani; assembly: GCA_039090855.1. NCBI lineage: Eukaryota > Metazoa > Arthropoda > Arachnida > Araneae > Macrothelidae > Macrothele > Macrothele yani. The sequence goes on from CM076996.1 coordinate 128,720,661, forward strand.
CAACGAAATATTACCTCAAAAATCGATTATTCCTCTGCTAAACGTGATAATTTACAAAACTTTACTGAAGGGTACACGAAATATACAAAATTGAAAAGCGTTTGTAGTTCACAATAAATTCCGATTGTTGGCGTAAAGCCGATTATTATACACCAATAACAAAAGCGATAATTTACAAAATAAAAAAAACGGGGTTTACTGTGCGCTAAAAATGACTTCGATTTTTACAAAATTTTAATAGGTTGTGTTCAGGTGAAAATCAAAGTCGTGACCGGGTGTTACTGAAAACAGGATTACATTCTAGTTCGTAATGGCAGTTTTTAGCTATTCCATTATAAGTTTTTAAACTTGAGAATAGAATATTAGATGTATAAGATTCATCTGCGAAACACGGTTTCAGGTAGCTTTTTACCTACTTTATTGGTGCAGCATAGGGCTGCGCACGCTGTCATACTAAGAAGTTCCTTTCGCGCAAAACAACACAAACAAAAATGAAAATCGGAAAAAAAAAAAAAAAATGCCCCACTAACTGGAACTGCTTCTAAATCTTAGAATGCACAAATGAGCAACTGAGGGTAACACAACATGTCGGCCACGCAACACAGCTGGCTTCATCGGTGAGAGCAGATGCTTCCTCCTCTAATTCTATCCTCCTGTACTAACTGGCGGAAGCGAGGGTGGCGGTATAAAGAGGTTTATGTAACACGGAGGAGACTGGCACAAGACAGACCGTTGTGGAAGAGGCTTGGAGAGACCTTCGTCCAGCAGTGGATTGATAATGGTTGACAATGATGATGATAAAGAAAGGGCAGAATTAATTGAACTTTTGAGAAAGTGAGAATTCAGAACCCAGTGATTAAGTTTATGACAATAATTCTTAAAACAACATGCTTTTTTAGATTTTCCTATATAACAACATTACTTCATTTACCAGTACCATTTACACAGTGAACTGTCGTTATTCGGTCACCTTTTTGCAACCTTCCTCATTTCTGTTTGAAATACACTGCTGGCCACCCAAAATGCATCACCAAGAAGGAAGCATCCGATTGGCCTGAAATTCGCAGTATGCGTCGCCCGCGAGAGGACATGCAAACGATTAACATTGCAGGGCATATGCAAATCATATGCGCCCGGCACGCCACCGAGAAGCACTATAAGAAGGGTGCACAGAAGGCGGGGTGTAAGTAGTGGAAGTGTGTTGTGCTGCCGGACCTGTGCGTGGGTAGCTTCCTGATGCCTTGTCGCAAAATACGGCAGTCATTCCAGCACGTTTCGGAGTTCGACAGAGGACGAATAGTGGCTTATCGCGACAGCGGTTTATCGTACCGAGACATCTGAGCCCGTGTGGGACGACATCCAGCCACAGTGAGGCGAGTATGGATTCGGTGGGTGCAAGAGGGACGGACGGACCGACGTGAGCGATTGCCGCAGCAGCGGCACACCACCGAACGAGAGGACCGGCATGTTGTGCGGCGAGCATTGACTGCCAGGTCTCGGACCCAAGATACGCCACTGTTGTGAACACCTTCCAGCACCTTATTGAGTCATTCCCAGCTCGTCTAGCTGCTGTCCGCGCTGCACACGACCGTTACTCTGGACATTAGCTGGTTGTCACAATAATGTGGCTGGACCGAGTATTTTGTATACTTCATTTACGGACACCCTGTATATTTATCCACGAATACAGATGCAAATTTTGCTTCGTATTTTTGCTCCTTTTGTTAATTTACTTTACTAGAGAACAATTTCTCCGTGCCGAAAAGTAAAAAGTAATATAAAAAGTAAATACAACTTTCCCTATATTTCCAGGAAAATTCATCCTGAGATTTGCTTTCTGACACAGGCAATACCAAGAGTTACATGCCAATGAAATATAAAACAAGAAGGAATGTTATTGGAAGCATTACTTCACCCAGAACTGGTAGCACTACGTTCTCTTAGGGAATACGCAGAGCAAACAGTTTTCCTAAAGGAAAAGTTGCATGTTTGTAGTATCAGTATCACGATATCATATCAATTTTCTTGTGGCATGTTTTCAAAATCCCCTGATGTTAAAACGCCTCAACGTCGTCATTAGACTACTTAATATTAAAGTAAGAATGCATGTCATTATGCTATTTAGCTTCTGCGAGCAAAACGCTAGATTCTAAGTAATCTTATGAACACGAACGTGCGTCTGCCAGGCGTGTAAGCAACACGCGGTTGTCCACACGGGTTTTGAATGCATTCATCCCCTTCGGCCCATCTTTCGGTCCATTAGTATTCCGGAATCGTTCGTTGAGACGCTTCCAACACGGCATATTCTTTACGTGACAAGAATAGCCCACGAGATGTTTCAGAACGAGGAATGCAGCATACATCAACCGGAAGCATTTAGCGTAGCGATACAACAAGCTCTAGCGTGAGTGCTGTGGTTTTGTACACCAAAATACGAGTTCACCCAGTCACACGACTTTGAGTTATATACAAAAATGGAATGTTTGACATTTGCATTTTCTCTGGATGTTTATGGATGCGTGATCAGTTCCAGCTAATGAGATGGCTGCATGATATTAGCGTTAGGCAAGGAAAATTTACCAACCGGATCTAAGTGGGTCTGGGGAAGATACCTGTTGGACTTGAATGGTTTCACTTTTGAACGTTTAAGTTATCAAAACAACGTTTTTATTTCTGTTTTGCTGGTTGTCATTATTGCCCGTGGCAACAGCATCGACTGTGAATGGAGTATTTAAATTTTACGGCTTTCTTATCATTTCCTATTTGTTCACCACAAGCTGTATTAACGTGAAATCCGTTAAAGAATTTGCAGTGAAGCGTGATCACAAGTCATGTGTCTAATACCAGAAGGAAAGCAAAAAGGATTTAATCTGGACCCTCAGAGTTTCCATTTACATTCCTTAGTTTTTTTAGGCGATGTGATATAGACAAAGTCATCACTATTTCCATGTTTTTCTTTAATTAACACACAGCAACCGCAAAATTGTATTTCGACACCGCTGGGATCGAACCCCAGATCTCTCGATAACTAGCAGAGTGGGTTTACCTTACGCCACCAGATTAATTTTACCAGATTGTATTTCGACACCGCTGGGATCGAATCCCAGATCTCTCGATAACTAGCCGAGTGCGTTCGCCGTTAAGCCCCTCCAGATGGAAACGTCTCAGCTACTGAGCCGTTCCCTACGAATTTGTGAAGTCAGATGCTGACAGATAAACACACATAGAGCCGTGGATTGTTGGCACAGTAAATGTTGGCACTTTTAATTAACACACAGCAACCGAAAAATTGCATTTCGACACCGGTGGGATCGAATCCCAGATCTCTCGATAACTAGCCGAGTGGGTTTACCTTACGCCATCAGATTAATTTTACCAAATTGTATTTCGACACCGCTGGGATCGAACCCCAGATCTCTCGATAACTAGCCGAGTGCGTTCGCCGTTAAGCCCCACTAGATGGAGACGTCTCAGTTGCTGAGCCCTTCCCTACGAATTTGTTAAGTCAGATGCTGACAGATAAACACACATAGCGCCGTATATTGTTGGCACAGTAGCGTAACGCGAACGCACTCGGCTAGTTATCGAGAGATCTGGGGTACGATCCCAGCGGTGTCCGGATAACAAATTTTCGGTTGCTGTGTGTTAATTAAAGAAACACGTGGAAAGAGAGATGATCTTGTCTATTTTATATTGTCTCCACGTATTTGGAAGATTTTCACCATTTCTCTCGCCCTTTAGATTTATTAGCTATAATTAAATAGCTTGTGCCGTTAAGCCCCACCAGATGGAGACGTCTCAGTTGCTGAGCCCATCCCTACGGATTTATGAAGTCAGATGCTGACAGATAAACACACATAGCGCCGTGGATTGTTGGCACAGTAGCGTAAGGCGAACACCCTCGGCTAGTTATCGAGATATCTGAGGTTCGATCCCAGAGGTGTCGAAATACAATTTTTTAGTTGCTGTGTGTTCATTAAAGAAAAATATGGAAAGAGCGATGACTTTGTCTATTTTACATTGTCTCCACGTATTTGGAAGATTTTTACCAGGTGATATTATGTCCTTCTGCAATACAAGAGCAGTCTCATTTAATGCCAGTTTGAAATTACGCAATATAATAAAAATTATTTATAAAATTTGAATTATGTTAATCCCCAAAATTTAAAGAATTCGTCCATAATTTTAAAGCTGTTGAGCCGAGTGAACTGTGAATTGTGTTCAGGCCATTACTGTATATTGACACCAATTTACTATAGTTGGCAAACAGAAATGCCGACCATCCTTTGGCAGTACGTATTGTGTGAACCAAGCTGATATGCATCCATAAGAACTCCTGCAAGTGGTTTAGTGACTATTGTACTGTTATTTCGACATTCACTCTTATCATTTAAAGTTTTTATATGCTATAATAATGTCATTTCGCATTTGGGAGGTTGAAGGCCTAATTTCCCACGTTGACCAGACGTCTTGGCATTTCCTTGCCAGCCAGCATGAGAGGAAAATAAAGTAAAATACAGTGTAAAAAATAAGTGGTATGAATTTACGGAAAATTTCTCAAAATGACGAGTATCAAAGTTGCCGGTAGGTGTCCGTGTTTTTCAGAAATTTCTGTTTTTAAAAGTGCCCGTTTATTTTAACTTCCGTAATTTCACAGATTTTCCGTAGTCAGAAATTCCGTTTATTTCAGAAAAATCCATTTCAGGGTTTTCCGTATTTAAACTGGAATTTCGCAAAACCAACGACCCAGCATTTTTCAGTTATTTCCCTATATAATAATTCTCCTCCAGTCAGGATTGAACGCGGGCCGTTTAAACAGGTAACGCACGCTTTTAAGCGCTGAGCCACAGACACTCGGAAATTCGTGTCACGTACATCGTAAAACAAACTGCCGCAACAATTAAATTTTTTTGTCATTAATACGAGTGATTTAGTCATTTTTTGTTGTTCTGTTGGAGCTTGTTTTTTTTCTGAATAGGTTTGTAATAATTTTTTTTTTTTTTCTGTAGGAGGATTTTTCACAAATTAAGCATTTTTCATCGTGATTTTTCGAAGCAACAAAATGCTTTGCAACTTCATTTGTTTAAATTGACAAAGGCTTTCAGTTATCTTTGAAAAGGGTGAAATGTACTTTTTTACGCTTTCCAACCGTAGGTTGAAGAAGCGTATATGCTCCAGCTTTGTCCGTCTGCCTGTCTGTCCGCACGATAACTCGCGTAAAACTGATTCGATTTCGATGAAATTTTATTATGTGATAGGGGACCACCAGGAGACGAACCCTATTGAAAGTGGACGAAATGGGGTCAAAGGTCACGACATAGGAGCGGGATCCATTCCATTGCCCTTAGGCATCATAACTTGCGCAAATATGATTCGATTTCGATGACATTTTAGTATGTGGTAGGGGACAATCTGGGGACGAACCCTATTGAAAATGGGACTAATGGGGTCAAAGGTCACGACATAGGAGTGGGATTCATTCCATTGCCATTATGCGTCAAAACTTGCGTAAATATAGTTCGATTTCGATGAAATTTTAGTAGTATGTGGTAGGGAACCACCAGGGGACGAATCCTATTGAAAATGGGTGAAGTGGGGTCAAAGGTCAGGACAAAGGAGCGGTATGCTTTCCATTGCCTTTATGCGTTATAACTCGCGTAAAAATGATTCAATTTCGATGAAATTTTAGTATGTCGTAGGGGACCACCTGGGAATGAACCCTATTGAAAATGGGTGAAGTGGGGTCAAAAGGTCACGACATAGGAGCGGGATTCATTCCATTGCCCTTATGCATCATAACTTGCGTAAATATGGTTCGATTTCGATGACATTTTAGTATGTGGTAGAGGACCATTTGGGGACGACCCCTATTGAAAATGGGACAAATGGGGTCAAAGGTCGCGACACAGGAGCGGAACCCATTCCATTGTCCCTTATGCGTCATAACTTGCGTAAATAGGGTTCGATTTCGATGAAATTTTAGTATGTCGTAGGGGACCACCTGGGGATGAACTCTATTGAAAATGGGTGAAGTGGGGCGAAAGGTTAGGACATAGGTGCGATATTTATTCTACAGCCATTATCCTCATAACTTGAGTAATGATTTCTGGTATGTTGGAAAGCGTAGCATAATCAATGCATTGCATGATTTTACTAACTTGTTTTATAGTATTATTTCACCAAAACAAAAAGCTCCTAAATATAAAATTTCCTCTTGATAGCTATAATAGTTTTTGTCTTAAGTTGTCCAAAGACTCAGAGGTGTACTGATAGCGCCCGCAACCCCCGCATCGCAGGGGTGGGGGTGGGGCTCACGACTAAGAGGACCTCTACCCTCTGGAAAAATGTTTTACAATTCGTTTTCCGGAAACTGCATATGAAACTGGCTACAGAAATAGCCATGATTTTTTTTTACAGGAGCTTTGAAATATTAAAAAAGAAAGCGAACTTTTGTATTTTTTTTTTCATTAAATAAGTACGTAAACATTTGAAAATCATTTTCGCGGTTTTAGTTTTTAAAAACTGGATGACGGAAAAGTAACTATTCTAAACACCTGGAGGCCCCTATTCACAGCGAAACAATATTCCCTGTACATGTTTGTGAAAGAAATATCAATTCAATTAATGTGATTTTTATAGCAATGAGGATAAGATGTTATGCATTACAGGTGTTTGCACATAACTACACATCATTTAGAAGGTGTTCAAAGGTGTTACGGTGTTCTTCGGGGGTCAAGAAACTGAAACTTGTGTCGTTTTTTATAACAGAGTCAGGAGGGAGGGGAGGGGGGATAGGCATTAACAATAGCCATATGTGACCTCGTCTGACCATTCCAAATAAAGAAATAACTAACAGCAATTTAAGGAAGACCAGAATGGCGACACTAGCAAAATAATGTAACCGAAAATTTTTATAAATTTTTAATACTAGTTAGACAAAATTATTTCGGGGGGTTCGTATGGCCCTTTGCACCTTCCCTGGGTACGCCATTGCGTCCGTCCATGACGGGTTGAGTCCCGCAAAGATCATTATGCGCCTTTGAGGGTTATTGGAAAATGAATACAGCCTCTGCTGTTTGTGGAACAAGTGATACAATTACTATATTCTGCTTATGCTAGTATTTCGGTGATTGGCACCAAAAGTTAATACGTATACGCTTAACTGAGAAACTTTCTTAGTAATTTTACACGTAACTTATAAATTCAAAAATCGGGTTCGGTTTTTGAAATACGGACCTAATCCACCTAAGATAGTAAGTATATCCTTAATTGAGAATTATACACCTTACTTAGAAACCCATACTACAGATAACTGGATATTCCGATTTTGAAATACTGATATCCAACCTATTGGGATACTGAAAATTCGAATTTCGGGTAGTAAAATAATAAAATATGCAGATTTCAAAAAATCCGAAATCTGTGAACAACACTAATATAAGCTAGCATGAACTGCAGTAATGCGTGAAGGAGTCACGGTGAGAGAGAGAGAGAGAGAGTTCAATCTGAGGTGACCAGGAGATTCAGTTGACTGGACGGTGGAATCTCCATGGCCTGAACTGACTGTTAAATTCACCTGTCTTGTGTTTAGAAGCCTGTGACTACAGCACTTTTTTAAAGCCATTTTTTAAACAAATAGTCCGTCCAAAAAATAATCCGTCCTTCCATCAATATATCCTCATTTGCAGGTCAGATTCAAAAATTCGTCCTTCCATCAATATATCCTCATTTGCAGGTCAGATTCAAAAATTTATCCTTCCATCAATATATCCTAATTTGCAGGTCAGATTCAAAAATTCTTATTTGCAGGTCAGATTCAAAAATTCGTCCTTCCATCAATATATCCTCATTTGCAGGTCAGATTCAAAAATTCTTATTTGCAAGTCAGATTCAAAAATTCGTCCTCATTTGCAGGTCAGATTCAAAAATTCTTATTTGCAGGTCAGATTCAAAAATTCTTATTTGCAGATCAGATTCAAAAATTCTTATTTGCAGGTCAGATTCAAACATTCGTCCTTCCATCAATACATCCTCATTTGCTGGTCAGATTCAAAAATTCTTTTTATGAAAGTTCGGTGAACTATGAGAATGATAATGCTGGAATCAGTTTCCTTTTTCGTTCCTGATTACCTTTTATGTAGCGGAAAAATATTTTTGTATTTTGCATGTTACAGTTTCAAAAATCGAATTGCGATTTATTTATTGTTACTATTATTATTTGCATTCATTTAGTTCCTAGTTTGACAGTGCATGAATTTACCACGAAATCGGGAAATTAACATTTGTCACCCCTGTGGCAGCAGTGATCTAGACACTGGCTTATGACCATTCGTCCAAGATGGGTCCGGGTTCGAATCCCGGTGAGGCATGGATATTGTGTTTGTCTTACGGCACTCTCTCTCTCTAATTAGGGACGGCCGACTGCTCATAGCCCATCAAGTAGCTCACGGTGGTCCTTAAACTCCCAAATTACAAATAATATAATTTCCTTGGAATGTTTGTCTCTCTTTGGTGGCGCAGTAGAAAGAGCGCTTGCCTGTTTTAATTGTCTGCCTCGACCAATATACTTTTTTTTTTTTTTATTACTGTTGTGATGCTTATCGTAATTTTCATGAAACATGCTTTCACGTTTGGACATCGCAAACAAAAAGAATACTTGGTTATTAAAAATTACTCTACATATCTTATTTTTCTCGGTCATTACCGATGGGCTTTCAGCTAGTAATAATAATAATAAAAGAAAAAATAACATTTTTACGCATGATTTGATGCTTTCTTTCAGCCCTCGCATTTTCTTGTTTTGATGCTTTTTTTGTACTTTTTTGTAAAATACCAAATAAAAATAAGTTGATATATCTATGTACACTGAAGTGCCAGAAAAACTTGTACACCAGTTTAATACTTGGTAGGTCCCCCACGGGAGCGCAGGACTGCAGAAATACGACGGCGCATGGACTCCACTAGCTTCTAGAAATATGCTGTAGGCAATGCACACCATACTTTCTGCAGACCGTTCCACAATTCGGGTATATTCCGAGGTCTCGGATTCCTGTGTTCGATAGCGCGTTGCATGGCATTCCAAATGTGTTCTATCACGTTCAGATCTGGGGACTCGGGTGGGAATGGCAACACCCCAAACTCAGATGAATGCTCCTCTAACCATAATGTGGCGTCCCGACACTTGTGTGGAAGTGCATTGTCCTGTTGGAACAAGCCCACCCCATCAGCATGAATGCAGGACATCAACGGGTGTACCTCGTCAGAAAGGATGCGCACATAGCGTTGGCCAGTCACAGACGTTTGTAGACGTACCAGGGGTCCCAGTGAAGTCCAGCTAAACACACCCCATACCATTACGGACCCCCCACCAGCCGGTACAGTTCCCTGTTGACAGGCGGGATCCATGGCTTCATGGGGTTTGCGCCACACACGAATCCTTCCATCTGCCCGATACAGTTGGAAACACGACTCGTCAGACCAGGCTACTTGTTTCCAGTCATCAAGTGTCCAGCGGCGGTGTTGCCGTGCCCAAGCGAGGCGCATAGCTCTGTGTCGTGCACCCATTAAAGGGACTCGAGTTGGGCGTCGGCTCCCAAAGCCCATACCGTGCAGGGTACGTTGCACAGTCCGGACGCCAATGCTTGTGGAGGCTCCAGGATTGAATTCCGATGATACTTGCGAGAGTGTTGCATGCCTATCGCGTGAAACGATTCTTGACAGCCGACGATGGTCACGTTCACCCAATGTCCTTTTACGGCCACACTGGTATCGTAGGTTGGAGGTTTTTCCGGAATTCTTGTAGTCACGGTACACCCTTGCAATCGTCGTCCGTGGAAATCCGTACTTCGTTTCTACCTCCGAAATACTATGGCCCTTCTCACGAGCGCCAACTATGACACCGCGTTGAAAATCACTTAAATCGTTATTACTTGTCATTCTCATGCCGAAAACAGCTCTGACAGCTGGCAAGAATGTCTATCGCTTTATATACGCACTGACGGACGCAACCGAGTACGCGCATAGGTGACGTTGCTATGTATTTTGCATAAGCTCGTCTGTACCAGTTTTTCTGGCACTTCAGTGTATACAAGAGTGAAGAAATGGAATTAAAAATGAACTTTTAGACAAGGAGGTTAGAAATCGGGGGAAAGCCCTCTCCGTCGGCGCAATGCAATCCAAGCGAAGCCAGTAAAACGTCACGCACGTGACGTTACGGCAGCCATTTAAAGACTGACATGAGCAGACTGTGCAATAAGTGTTAACGCTGTGCGAGGCATGAAGTTGGTAATTTGCTTTTAATATTAATAAATTTGCCCTTCTTTATTATATTAATCGTTGATATACCGTTCTTAAGGATATTATTAGTTGATTTATCAATGTTTAGGGCTTTACGGCTACTTCGCAGGTATTTAGAATTTAAGAAACATTTCGGCTGGCTTCTGGGGGATCAGCGTATAGGTACAAACTATTATCAAGAATTATTTCATATTTATTGCTGTTTTTTGGCTTTTATTATTCCTACTGACCGTTACCACACGAACCACCTTCATTTCCCCGTTCAGGTTTAATAAAATTTACTATGCTACTTACTGTTTAATGTTTAGTCAACACTTTGGTGCACCTTGGCTTTTCCCCTCTCAATGCCTCCTGTAGACTGCAGAGGGTATTTTTGGGGGTTGTTGAAACTTTTTTTTTTTTTTTACCAAAAATGTAGTGTATGATCTCTTTTACCTTTTGGTAGTACTCAGATCTCATAAACTCTGCTGGTTTTTTCCATGAGAGTTAAAGCACATTGGCTCATAAGCTCAATTTCCAAGTTTTTCAGTTATTAATCTTACTTTTAACGCTATTTGCCTGACGGTGTTGTGGGTTTTTATATTATACTCCACTTATATATGCTATTAGACACCCAGACAACCGTCCGTTGTTGTATTAGAGCATCTAGATTTTTAATTTAGGGCTGGTGAACATGCTTTTGCCGGAAGGTGCACAGATGTGTTGTTGAGAAGTGACTTGCAATTTTGGGCTAGACTTTCCCCCTCTTGTTTCTAGTTTTTTTTATCAAAATTAGTTAATATTTAATGCTGTATTTTGGTTTCAATTATTTCTACTGACCATTTTCATACGAATCGCCTTCATTTTCCTTTTCAGGAGTGGTAAATTTCCTATGTCTACTGTTTAATGCCCAGTCAGCACTTTGGCTGCCTAGGGTTTTCCCCGACCAATGCCCCCTCCAGGGGGATTTTTGGGGGTGTTGAGGCTTTTTTGATGTCTAAAATGTTGTGTGTGATCTCCTTCACCTTGTAATAGTATTTCGGTCTCTTTAACCCTTCTGGTTTTTTCGAGGAGAGTTAGAGCACACTGGCTTCTCAATCACACAATTTCAATTCCTCGGCTTTTCACTCATTAATCTCACTTTTAAAGCTATTTAGCAGACGGTGTTGGTTTTTTTATTTCAAGCGACACTTATATGTGCTATTTTGCACCCAAACCACCGTCCAATGAAGTTCTAGAGCACCAAGATTTTTATTTCAGGGCTGGAGCACACATTTTCAGAAAAATGCAATTATTGGCTAAAAATATGGCCCGAATGCCTGAAAAAAATCTTTTTGGTGTTTAGGTCTGTTTACAGACCGAATAAATGAATTATAAATAACAATTCATTTATCTTCCAGTTGAAAATTTGTCATATACGAGCTTGACTACTAATCTGCTTGCTCTTCGGAAATTAAAAGATTTCATACTAAATGTTTCTCCGTCGTTACTTACTCTATGAAAAGTAACTCCAAGAGAAGTTACAGACCCAGAAGATAACTGATTACATTTGTAGAGCTATACAAGATGTTTTCTCTTCAAAACTCAGTATCGTGTGAAGCCACCGCGAGCAACAATAACAGCCTCTACACGGTGTGGCATTGAATGATAGAAGTTTTTGACATCGTTCTGGGGAATAGCATGCCAGGCTGTTTCTTTGCGAGACTAGAGCTCATTTGTAGTGGCTAGAAGAAGCGCTTGACGGGCCAGTTGCTTAGCTACCATGCCCCAGACATGTTCGATCGGGAACCTATCTGGCGAATGTGCAGGCCAGGGAAGAAGTGGTATCTGCCGTGCATGGAAGAGGTTTTGGCAATTCCTTGGCACATATTGCCGAGTGTTGTCCTGCTACAATATAGCGCCAGGACAACTCTGAAGGAAGTGTAACACTTCTTCCTCTAAAATATCCCTGATGCATCGCTGGCTGTTGAGGGATCCCTCAATTCGTATGAGGCGAGATCGCGAAATTTACCCAATGGCGCCCCAAACCATGACGCTTGGCGTTGGGCCTGTATGACGCTGCAAAGTGTCGTTCACCTGTCTTCGAACACGTATGCGACCATCATGATGCATTAAGTTGAATCGTGACTCGTCAGAAAACACGACGTGTTGCCAATCAGGTCCCCAGTGTCTGTGTTCGAGACCCCATTTCAGCCTGAGGCGGCTGTGGTTGAGGGTCAAAGGAATGTGTGCAGCAATGGACTACTAGCGACCAGTCCTCTGTTAAACAGACGACGTGGAACTGTGCTGGAGGACAAAGCCTGACCTGTGACAGTGCTCCGCTGCTGTGCTAACGCCGTGGATGTCGCTGTGCGATCGGTCACTGCCATGCGGTAGAGGTGTTTGTCATTCTGTGCAGTCGTACGATTTTGGAGTCCATTTCTCAGATTTCTACGCGCTCGAGCCCCATATCACCACTGAAGTCACGTTCGCATCACTGTACTGGCGTTTTGTCTCATACGGTGGCAATTTCGCGGAAGGAGAATCCAGCTTCTCTCATCCCAACATTCATCCTTTCTCGCTCAAAGTCCATCAGGTGTTCATAACGCGACCTTCTTTGGCGACGGGGCACAGTGAGACACAAGAAACATCATTTATACTCAATGTCGGTTCTTCACTTTTTACAACATCTCGTTTGAGCCAGCTCTTTATACCAAAAACCGGACAGTTCATAAGGGGCTGCTTCGAAACAAACTGCAAGCGCACTTTCATTGACATTTTAATCATTTCCATGTACCAGTCTGTTACACATATCCCGTAACTTTCAAGCTCATATACCAACAGTCCTTCATGGTGTTGCAATTTTCACAAACAGTAGTGTATTTTACGGATTTCCCAATGCAGAAGTTTTCCACTAAGTGCTACAAATATTCGTTAGTATTTTCCGTGATATCTCAGTCATTGGAAAACAGATTAGGAAAAAATATATTTTCAGTTGTTTATATGATCAACATTTCTCTTTTTCGTAGATATCCTAACATTAGTCCACTACTGCATTATTTTCTCACTACGTGGCGCAAACGTAGATGTTTTGTGTTTCTGTGTTGCTCAAAGAATTATTTTTGGTATCACAGAGGTATACTATATGACTGAAACTGTCCAGATTTTTTTTTTGAACTGAGTGTTTCCCGGCGGTCAAGGTATCAAAGGCACTGTTGGGACTGGGTTCCATCCCAGTTCCAACAGTGTCTTTGATCACTGGACCGTCGAGGTTCGATTTGTGGTCCTCGCAGCAGTAGCTCTCTCCCTTCCCTGGAACTAGTAGCCCCGGGGCTGAGTGCTTAGAGGCGCGAACTTTTTAGTTGAGACTGGACTCTAATAAATGAGCTGTTAAACCGGAGCCGGTACGAGAAAACCGGAAGCCCAAGGCAGTTGAGAGAGGATCCGAGGGGAAGGCAGTGACTGCGGGCGAAGAGAGATGAGTTGAACTGTCAAGTAGTACATCCGGAGGAGGCGTCAGTGGTCGAAGAAAAGCAGTAGACATAGTGCAAATCAGAAACTGTAAAGCAAAGCAGCACAATCTCGAGAGCGTAGGACGATTGAGATGGCAAAAGGCACGTAAAAAAGGCGGACGATGGGAAGATGCGAGGTAATGACGTCACTGGAGGAACGGCGAGAGACAGATGGAGCACATTAACGATGACGTCATCCAAGGACCACTATCAGAGGGTGACGTAAACGGGAAGGCGTGTAGATAACAGGAAGATAAGCACTGAAGGCAACTGAATAGAATGCTGGTGAGAAGACAGAAGGAAGTCAAGGCAAGTCACGATGGGCAGATGTAAACATACCCACCGAGATGAAAAATGAGGGAATATCGGTATAAAATTCACTTACTGGTGCTGAAAAGTAGCTGGGAAGATTGCTGGCAGCCTATTACTTGAACAGGGTATGCAGGAAAGGAACAGCAGGCACTGGAACATGTACTTGGGCGCACACTTCAGAAACGCAGTAGGGTGTAGTCGGCAGGTAATATTATGATAAAATTCGAAGTAAATATGTACTTTTCGATTCGGAAAAGTAGCAGGAAAGGTAGCACACACCCTTATACACACACGGAACACAGGAGTCGGGAGCAATGATCTCTTTGACCGAGCAAACTGGGCGAAAATTGAGGAGCTCGAGAGGGCACGTCCAACGACAGTTTTGTCGCAATCGAAGCATTTTTAGTCTAGCTATGAGGATAATGGCTGGGGAATAAATCTCGCTCCTGTGTCCTGACCTTTGACCCATTTCGATCATATTAAACAGAATTGGTTCAGTATACCTCCGAAACAACATACTGAAGTTTTGTCGCAATAGAAGAATTTTTAGTCAAGTTATGAGGATAATGGCTGTAGAATAAATCTCGCTCCTGTGCCCTGACTTTTGACCCCATTTCGATGATATTCAACAGAACTGGTTCAGTATACCTCCGGAACAACATGATAAAGTTTCGTTGCAATCGAAGCATTTTTACGTAAGTTATGACGCGTAAGGGCGATAGAATGGATCCCGCTCCTATGTCCTGACCTCTGATCCCATTTCGCCCATTTTCAATAGGGTTCGTCCCCAGGTTGTCCCTTATCACATACTAAAATTTCCTCGAAATCGAACCATTTTTACTCGAGTTATCGTGCTGACAGACAGACGGACAAAGCTGGAGCATATACGCTTTTCCAACCTACTGTGCCGCCCCGGTGGCGCAGTGGTCTAAGCGGTGGCCTCTGATCATTCGTCCGAACGGGGTCCGGGTTCGACTCCCGGTGAGGCATGGATGTTGTGTTTGTCTTAAGGCACGGGCTCTCTCCCTTCCCTGGAACCAGTGACCCTAAATTAGGGACGGGCGACTGCTTATAGCCCATTGAGTTGCTCACGGTGGTCGTTAAACCTCCAATAAAAAAACCAAAAAAACCTACTGTTGGAAAGCGTAAAAAAGACATTACGGGTACGACAGTTCGAGACTGATCAACAACTAATTACAGGAGTGCTTCAACAGCATTTCAGAAGAAAAATTCCAGAAAGCATTCAAAAAGTGGGAGGAACGGTGGGACACTTGTATTCGGTACAATGGACAGCATTCCGTAAAAGATGACTACTTCTTGATAGTTAAGTTACGCATATTTCTTTTTATTTATAAAAAAACGTTCTCAGTTGTTTTGAGGCGTACATTACACTTTTAACTACCGTAACAGCAACTTTTAACGGTGCAACATTGTGGAAAGCTAGGAATTATATTAACGGAGAGGATATCTGAATTGGACCAAGCATTGAGAAGAATCCAAAACGGAACAAATAATGAATGAAAAGGAAATAACAGTTATGACAGCCAGATAAATAGAAGCTGGAGTATATATAGGCATCTGAAGTCATTAGGGTGTCACAGGCATCCAATTAGTATTAATAAAAGTTATTTTAGGAATGAATGAGAATGAATGGTGCCGCTATATCATTAGCGGCAACAAGCAAGAGACACAGAAAATTACATGCTTTAGTCCGACGGATTTCAAGTGCATGATACGCATGGTGAAAGCAAAAAGTAAGAAAACACCGCGGCTGTTTGAACGGCAAGACGGCAACGCACTCACTAAAAATAACAAAGAAAAATCGCATTTCCAGTGAACGGGCAGAAATCTCAGCAAACAAGAAGAAAGACAGAGTGTAATATGGAATATCAAAAAATAAAAAAAAATAAAAAATTAAACAGAAGTCATAGAATTAAAACTGTTTGTGAAACGGAAATGAAAGAAACAAACAAGTTCCGAAAAGTGATGATACATTATCAAAGATATTGGGTTGGAAAGAAAATAATATCCGTCATATACAATTGGGAAACGAATTTCCCGAAGAAATAATTCTTCATAACTACATGGTAGGCATTGTAAATTATTTGTTCGGGGAAATTCTTTTCCCAACTGTATATGACGTACTTTCATCACTTGGAATTTGTGACCTTCGTCCTACCTGATTGTGAGAAAAGGTCGTGAGAGGCTACGGTGGGGCAGGAATAGCTTCGACTAGCGCAAATCTGAAGGTTCTCAGATACCTACGTTCAGTTGCTTGGAATTTCCTTGTTCTGGGTAGTGTAATGACTAGCATGATCGGCCGGAAATCGGGAGGTGCTCGTTCGATTTGCTCTCCAGGACGATGCAAATTTTCAAGTTTTCTGAAGGAAGTGGTTACATGGAATAGAGTGAAAATATACCAGTAACAGCATTACAATGCCTAGCATGTATTTATGAAGAATTATTTGTTCGGGAAAATTCGTTTCCCAATTGTATATGACGTACTTTCATCACTGGAATTTGTGACCTACATCCGACCCTGGATGTGAGAAAAGGTCGTGAGAGGTTACGATGGGGCAGGAATAGCTTCGACTAGCGCAAATCTCAAGGTTCTCAGATATCTACGTTCAGTTGCTTGGAATTTTCTTGCCCTGGGTAGTGTAATGACCAGCATGCTCGACCGGAAATCGGGAGGTTCGATTTCCACATCCAGGACAATGAAATTCCCGTGCCCTACGGGAGTTATGCGCTGCTATTCATACTGAAATTTTCCAATCATCGTATAGCTTCACTACTCTGCTCTGTGACCATCCAGACACGCTATGTCTGAAATGGAAGCACTGAAGCTGAGGCTACTGTGACTCATACTTTAAATTAACTTTCATTTTCAGTTGCTTTCTGTACGTAAATTTGAGCTCATTCTCTTTTAGCGTTTTTGAACCTTAACGTTATATTTTCTCTGTCGCGGAATGAGGTTGGCAACACTTCTGAGGTCAGAGAGTATGACCTATGTGTGTGACCGATTAGAACTCGAACATATATCATGTGAAGTAGCAACCAAAAGAGTGGAGATGGTGGATGTTATAATGCTACAACCGTGGAAGCGGCGCTGGTTTAATTGAAGTTTGATCTATTTGAAGGCTGCGTGTTATGTTTTTAGTGTTGGCATTTTCCTGAACCCTGCTTATTAACTCACACTACTTGGACTAAGTTGCTATTGGGTTGGTGTTAATGAAATGTCCGGCGCGAACGAGTAGTGGAGACAGGCCCCCACCACAGCGGAATGGAACCACCCACAGGTGTTGCGGGTATTACGTCACAGAGTTACTATAAATAGCTAGCACGTGTGTGAAGAACAAGGTTCATGCGTGGTTTATTTGGACGTAATGTGGCTTGCAAAGGAAACATGCAGACGTCGGATCTGAGAGTCATCTTCCTGTATGAATTTAAATTGGACCATTCTGCAGGAATTGCCGCTCGAAACGTCAACAAAGCGTTTGGTAAGAATACAGCCAACGAACGAACCATTCGGCGATGGTTTGTGAAGTTTCGAAGCGGAGATACGGACCTGCAAAACGAAGCACGTGGTCACTGACCTGTTGCTGTTTCTGACGATGTTCTATTACGTGTGGTTGAAGCGGACCCCGAAAAACGTGTCGTGAGATACTTCATAAACTCCATTGATGTGCTTTAACCCTTTAACTGGCTGGGATGAATTAACTCGGGATTAGGAAAATGGGCTGAAATCAGCTCGCACGTATATTATTCACTGTCAAAGAAGTGGACCAAGAGTGTTTGCAACGAGTCAGCTTGCTCATGAGAATGATTTGCTTCCCCCTTTAGCTATGTCATTCAAAGTGGCCATTTAGAGAGATGATTGATACTAAACATTTCTGACTGATTACCCATTAAAAGGGCTGTAATAATGACGAAGAAACTAAGAAAGGAGAGAGTTGTTTGTGTCACTAGTTACTACCCAGTGGTATGATGCCCCGGTTATGTCTTGGGTTATGGAGCAGCATAGGCGCCGACTTGAAAAATTATTGGTGGTTCTTGATATTTTTAATCGAATTACCCATGCATTTTTCAAAGTATTTAAGTCTAATTTAAATTTCATTCAGTCAGATTATCTGGCACAATAAGACGCCTGAAACGAAGCAAATTATAGTTGATTACAGATTTTTTTTCTCTAAATAATTATTTATTTCATTTATTTTGCTTTTGTAGGCGCGACATTATTATATACAATACACAGATACTGTGTGAATTTCCAACTCAATTTTTTTTTTGATTGGAGGTTTAACGACCACCGTGAGCAACTCAATGGGCTATAAGCAGTCGCCTGTCCCTAATTTAGGGTCACTGGTTCCAGGGAAGGGAGAGAGCCAGTGCCATAAGACAAACACAACATCCATGCCTCACCGGGATTCGAACCCGGACCCCTTTCGGACGAATGATTAGAAGCCATCGCTTAGACCACTGCGCCACCGGGGCGGCCCAACTCAATTGTCTTATAAAAGTAACTAAAACATGGAAAATTTATTTTAAGCTTTTTTTTTACCAATTTTCAAAATGCCAACAATTTTTTCTTCAAATGATTTCTGAGTTAAAATAGGTGGTTAGAAGGGAGAGGAGATGGCATCAGCCACACGCCCTGCGTTTTCTGTGGGCTCTACTTCGTATCATTTCTGTATGCCCAGTATGCCCAACTTGGGCTGCTTCTGTACTTTTCTATGGGAAAAGCGTTGAATTTGAAGAGGTTTTAGAGGCACTTGTACAGCATGTACAGTCAGGAAAAAATGAGACCGAAATATACATGCACATAACTAAATATTTGCAAAAGGTTGCAGAAATACTGTTTAATATTTTCTAAAAAAATTAAACAAATTATGCTTCGTCGAGCGGAAGTGCATATTACGTATTAACCAATCACGACCTTGCTAAAGCTGTGGGAGCCATGTTGACCTTTAGGGACTGCTGCTGAGAGTAAGAGACGGCCGCCATCAACCTGTGCTCCAGCGCAGGTCTTCAGTAAGTCACGTCACGTCACGTCACTGAACCCTCTCCACCCGGAGGGCGCAAGAAACCAGATGATCAGATTTGGCTTCACCAGCGGCTGCTGATGCCATCTTCTCTCTCTTCTAACCTCTTTGGTCCCCGACTGCCCGAAGATAGGGTGGGTCAAATGACTGTACAAAATATTTCCGCCTATATCACTATGACCTCGAATAGGTTCTCGTCTCCGAATGTAGAGCTAGACTTTTGTATTTTGAGGAAACCCATACAAACCGAAGAATTTTTTTTTATAAAGGAGGCAGTTTTAAATGCTCTTAAACAACGGTACTTAAGGTATTGTCGATCGCGTCAAATTTGATGAGCATGAACAAACACTAATTCATTTTTGAGGCACAATAAACAGTCTGAGAGGTAAATTTCTACACACATTTTCTATACACTGAGTGACCCCTTTATTATGAATGACCACCTGACAGTTTTAAGCAAATAGCTATGGCTGCACGCTGTTGCCGCCAGAGGGCGAGGCTAGTATAAAAGGGGAAAGCTTAGTGCTTGCGACAATAGTAGAAGTGATTTTTGGGTGACGAGATGGGAAAAAAAAGCGATTTGACGGACTTTCAACGTGGAATGATTGTAGAAGCTCGGAGCCATGGAGCGAGTATCACCGAAACCGCCGCATTCGTGAAATGTTCCAGAGTAGTTGTTGTTAGAGTGTTTAAAGACACGACTGTCAGCCAAAAAACTGGGTCTCTACGTGCAACGTGTGATCGTCATCGACTAGTGACTTCTCGGGCGGAACGGAGAGTGTGCAGACTGGTAACAAACAACAGAAGGGCCACAGTGCAGCAAATTACAGACCATCTTAATCAAGGATCCCCTCAAATGATCTCTGCACGCACTGTTGGCCGTACACTGCATCGGATGGGATATGGCAGCCGAAGGCCTGTTCGAACACCTTTACTGTCTGCAGCTAACAAGAGAAAACGTCTCCAGTTCACACAGGAGCACAAGGATTGGACAGTCGATAATTGGAAACAAATTATGTGGTCTAATGAATCACGTTTTCAGTTGCACCATGCCAATGGTCGAGAGAGAATTTGGCGGAAACAGCATGAAAACATGGACCCCAAATGCATTGCTACAACCCTTCAAGCTGGTGGAGGCAACGTTATGGTTTGGGGAATATTTTCCTGGCACGCTTTGGGCCCTTTAATTCATGTTGATCAACGTCTGACTGGCACATCATATCTAAACATCGTTGCGGACCAAGTGCATCCTGTCATGTGGATGGTTGATCCCAATGGCTACTTACAACAAGATAATGCGTCCTGCCATAGTGCTCGTATTGTACAGGATTGGTTTCAGGAACATGCCGGTGAGTTTACTTTGCTTAGGTGGCCCCACAATCTCCAGATCTCAACCCCATTGAGAATTTGTGGGATGAAGTTGAATGAGCCATCAGACAGCTGGATCCACAATCCTGCAATCTCACACTCCTGGAAAGTGCTATTCATCAAGCATGGTCTCAGATTTCACAAACCACCTATCAACATCTCGTGGAGTCCATGCCACGAAGAATCGACGCAGTATTAAAGGTAAAAGGTGGCCCAACGAAGTACTGAACGAGTGGTCATAATAAAGTGGCCACTCAGTGTATATAGTAAACGGGGAATTAATAATAAAAAACTTTAAGAATTGATAACGAAAAACAAAATGTATGCACATATGCGTACGTGTATTTTTCCCACGAAATACGCGCAAAAATATTAGAGGTTTGAGGAACCCACAACAAAATCTTGGGGGTTCAAAAAGTGTCTCGAACCCACGAAGTCGGCGCCTATGTGCAGCAGAGAATAAAGAACTTCAAACGCCTGTCACCAAGAAAGGATTAGTGGGATACCAATCACCAAGTAGTAGTGGGATACCAATCACCAAGTAGTAGTGGGATACCAATCACCAAGTAGCAGTGGGATACCAATCACCAAGTAGTAGTGGGATACCAATCACCAAGTAGTAGTGGGATACCAATCACCTAGTAGTAGTGGGATACCAATCACCAAGTAGTAGTGGGATGAATATCACTGTAGACTAGTAGGATGCCTACCAACACTGACAGGTTCATGGTCAGTGTTGATCAGGTGAGAATGGAAAAGAAATTGTTGTGCGGTAGTTTTCGTAAAACCCGAACGCTGTGTGAATATTTCTGTTTGATAAGCGTGGAGAGTTTTGGGCTACATTTAGTTCAGATTCATCGGCCTCTTAAAGGGTTAAAATATTGTATCTTGAATAAGATTACTGAAGCTATTTTATGTGTAGATATCAGTATGTGTGACTTGTTATTTAACAACAATTATACTTCATAAAATAAATCTAAGTTCATTATTTATTTAAGCTTTCATGATTTGAAAGGCAACATCGTTGGAACCTACTGAAAAAAACAGTAATGAGAAACCTTTTATAACCACATAAGCACAAATTTGAAATTGGACACGTGATTCTTGAGCGCTCATATAGATTCCATTACAGCTGTGTTTTTTCAATAACCTCTACAAAGATTAATATTAGTCCCATAAATTTTTCCCCCAAAAATTCCCTTTCCTACGATTTGCCGATTTACTAATATCCGTTGGTATTCCCGCTTAAATAATATGTGTGCTTCTATTTACTCCAATCGTGATTTTAATGTCTTATTAGCCGGAATGAAAAATGCTCTAAAGGAATCTGGAAATCGTTTTCATTGCCAGAAGTCAAAACCTCTCGCCAGTTTGGACACCTCCGGCCTTTTAGAATCCATTAATCAAAAATATCTCTTCAGGAGATCGAACAGGAATCTTTTCAATCTCAGTCTCCTCGAAAAATAGAAAAAAATGCAAGAATTTCCTTACTATTATCCTAGGTAGTCAAAACGTCACTACTTCGAAAACAGGTTGCTAATATTTCGGATACCTAAAACGTTATTAATCAAACTCTCAACAAGATAGTCAAGACCAGCACTTAGCCTTAAGATTTGTGTTACCATCTGTGATGGATCTGATACTGTCGTTGATGACGAAGATACTGTCAAGATATAGAACAACTTCTTTTTAGTACTGGAAGCTCGAAGCACACGGACACTTCTTCCAACATCTACTCTAGCAGGTCTGACTCCTTTCTGTGTGCAATCGCAAATTCCCATTTTGTTCAAAGAACTTCTAGGTAATAATTCTTGCTGATATGATGACATCTTTTTTAAAGTCTTGAAAAATAAAACTAATATCCCTGCGAAGCTTGTACCGAGGTCATCATTGACTCTTATAAGCAAATACACTGGTTTCCATAAATTAAGCAACAAATGGAAAAACTCGTGATAACTCAAAAAGTATGCAACCGATTGGGATGAAATTGGGTGGTAAGCTTTATCAGACCAAATGCAACAAAAAAACGTAAGAACATGTGATACAACGCATTTACGTTTTGTATGAGTGATGCAAATATGAAAATACAGAAATATAGGTATCAAGATGAAATAGGAAAATGTACTTCAATACGGAGTGTGGTTACCCCGAACAGCAATACATTCCCGATAGCGATGTTCCAAGCTGTTAATTATGGTGACGAGGAGGTTCGTGGGTAGCTGCGTCTACTGCTCGAGCAAAGAAGTGTGAAGCCCCTGCAGGATTTTGGGAGGGGGTAGGAGCTTAGCAACACGCCTCCCGAGAGCATTCCCGATATGCTCAATGGGATTCAGATCGGGAGAGCGTGCTGGCCACTCCATACGGACTATAGTCTCCTGTTCCAGGTACTGATGCACGAGGCGAGGCGTGTGTGGGCGGGCTCTATCCACCTGCAGTACAAATGTATCGCCAATTCCGTCCGCATACGGTCGAACAATAGGGTCCAGGATGTCGTCTCTATACCTTTGAGCATTGACGTTTCCATGTGGCAACACATAAAGGTCGATACGGCCGCCTAACGATGTGCCTGCCTACGCTAGAACACTACCACCACCATAAGCGTCCCTTTACTGGATAGTAGAGGGAAGATAGCGAGTACCGGCCTCTCTCCAGATATAAACTCGGCGAGAATCACTCTGTAAACAGTATCGCGACTCATCAGTGAACAGAACGGACCTCCACTGATTTTATGTCCAGTTCACGTACACCAGTGCCCAATTGAAATGCTCCCTCCGGTGGCGGGGGTGAGGGGCACGCATAATATCGGTCGCCGAGCATACAGTCCTCCTGCATGTAACCTTCTGCGTACAGTCGAAGCTGATACCGTCCGTCCGGTGGCTGCCGCAAGCACATATCTGAGATGAGTAGATGTAGCCGTCCTGTTCCTCCGTGTCGAAAGCCACAAATGCCGGTCATCCGTGGAGATCGTCACCCTTGGCCTACCTCCACTGTACCTTCGGGAAGCTGCACCCGTGGCTTGGAACTGCTGCCACATCCTGCTGATCACAGAACGATCGACATTGAGCCATCTTGCGACGTCGGCCTATCGCTCTTTAGCGTAACTCCGCTGGTAAATGACGTCTCGAAGTCGTGTTAACAAGATGAAATAGGAAAATGTAACAAAATCGCTATCTCGAAATCTTGTCATTCACCGCCGCACATGAATTGGCGACTCCCTCCGAAACAGCTGGTTTTAAGCTCTCGCGCATTTGCATAAAGCGCTGCCAGCGCCACTCATTTGCCTTCCGTACATCGATGCTGCATGCCTTCGCCCATAACATATGCAAATTTCGTGCAATTTGAACTATATTTCTCCCAGTTATCGCGATTTTTCGGTTTGTTGCTTAGTTTATGGAAACCAGTGTATTTACAAAATTATTTCGCCTCGTGCATCAGTACCTGGAACAGGAGATCCTTAGTTCCCTAAATCTGCTTGCCTTCAGACCATAATATGCCTTACGAATCCGCTCAAGGAATTTAGATCTTTCATTGATGGCAGTAATTTCACTCTTTGAATTTTATTGAATACCAAACACACGTCCGAAAATGTACGTCGCGGCACCTACCTGAACAAACTTAATTCTGTAATTTTCAGATAAGCGCCTGCAAACTTTCTACAGCCGCCCCGGTGGCGCAGTGGTCTAAGGCGTTGACCCCTGATCATTCGTCCGTAAGGGGTCCGGGTTCGAATCCCGGTCAGGCATGGATGTTGTGTTTGTCTTACGGCACTGGCTCTCTCCCTTCCCTGGAACCAGTGACCCTAAATTAGGGACGGGCGACTGCTTATAGCCCATTGAGTTGCTCACGGTGGTCGTTAAACCTCCAATCAAAAAAAAAAAAAAAAAAAAAAAACTTTCTACAAAGCCAGTAAGAGTAGTGTGACGTGCCTGCACCGCAGGACGCATATGAGATAAAGGCATATAGCAGCGAGAGCATACGTCCGCGCAGCTCAGTTGGGAGAGCGACTTATATCGGAATGAGGGGACCCGGGTTCGATGCCCGGAGTGGACAAAAATGACGGAGAAATTTACTTCGTTATATTGGGGCCCGAACTTCAAGAATGACCTGGCCGTTAAAGTTCTCGCAATGGTGTGATGTTCTTTTCACACCGCGAGACAGGAAAAATAACAGAATCCCTTCTTGAGCGCTTCGAAAAATAAATGTGTGTGATGTTACGTTCCACACACCAAATTGACTGGGATTTCTCCAATGTACGTTCTTCAGCGGATGACTGCCTACAGCGATACATTGTCCCGGCTGACCCGTGGGCCATGCCTCCGGCCCTCGGGGGAGGGGTGCCTGCACCGCAGGACGCACATGAGATAAAGGCAGATAGCAGCGAGAGCATACGTCCGCGTAGCTCAGTTGGGAGAGCGACTTATTCCGGAATGAGGGGACCGGGTTCGATGCCCGGCGTGGACAAAAATAACGGAGAAATTTACTTCGTTATAGTAGATAAAAACAATGCACTGGTGTTGCAATATATTGCGAAGAATTTCTTATCGCAGTTTTCCTTGGACTCTTATTTTTTCTTAGTTTTATCAATGATTTTCTTTCTCGTGTCTTGCTTTGCAACATACACAATCGTATCAGAATAATATGACCACCCCCAGAATCACAGTGTCCCCGCCCAGGCGCGTCACAGAGTGCATGTGACAAGGTCGACCACACTGAGATATAAGTGGGCGGCCAGGACATATGAGCCATAGAGCGTAACGTGAGCACAATGAGCAGAGGTAGTGATTTGACGGACATTCAAAAAGGAATGATCACCGGCTACCGCCCCAAGGGTTGAAGGAAGCATCCCAGAAACAGCAGACTTCATGGACTGATCGCGAGATGCTGTAGTAAGGGTGTACCAAGAATGAACTGCTGGCACACCGAGTACCTCCCGACGTCATAACTGTGGAGCTCCGAAAGGCCATCGACCCCAGAGGAAAACGTCGTCTTTGTCGACTGGTAAAGGGAAATAGACGCGCAACAGTGCAGCCATTCACCACGCAAATGAACGCTGGGGAACTCAGGTTCGCCGCCCCGGTGGCGCAGTGGTCTAAGGCACTGGCCTCTGATCATTCGTCCGTAAGGGGTCCGGGTTCGAATCCCGGTCAGGCATGGATGTTGTGTTTGTCTTACGGCACTGGCTCTCTCCCTTCCCTGGAACCAGTGACCCTAAATTAGGGACGGGCGACTGCTTATAGCCCATTGAGTTGCTCACGGTGGTCGTTAAACCCCCCAATCAAAAAAAAAAACTCAGGTTCGTATCCCCGTTAACAATAGAGTGAACCCTGTTACGCATGCGTCTCCGGAGTCGACGCTGCGTCAAGGCGTCTATGTTAATCCAGGTCCATCGGCAACGACGCCTGCAGTTCGCATCAGACTACCGTGATTGTACAGTGGGAAAAGATTACCTTCTCCGACGAATCTAGGTTTCTACTCTATAGAAGTTACGGGCGGTGGCAGTATGCATGCCTGAGGGATTGTTTCCTACTATGACTGGGACCGCTCGTACCACTGGATGGGTCCCTGAACGCCAATGGGCTACCTGTCCATCCTCCCTGACCACATGCATCCCTTCATGTTGAAAGTTTGCCCTGGTGGTGATGGTGTCGACCAACAGGACAATGAGCCGTGCCACGTCGCTAAGAGGGGTGCGTGACTGGTTCCAAGAACACGACAGCGATGTCTCCATTCTCCCTTGGCCGGCGAAATCGCCCGACCTCAATGTCAGAGAAAACTTGTGGGACTATTTAGATCGACAGGTTCGACGTGCCGACCCACAACCACGTCATCTCCGGGACCTCCGTGCTCTGCTGCAGTCCGAATGGGCACGTGTGCCTCGGGCAACCTTTCAGGGCCTCTTTGCGTCCATGCCGCGCCGTCTCACCGCTGTCATCCGGGCCAAGGGTGGTTATTCTCATTATTAGGTAGATGGTCATATTTTTTCTGATAAGATCGTGTATATTTCAAAGCCGAAGTTGGTTTTCTTTCAGGAAATAACCTCCTTCACATGGCTGAAAGCTTTCGTAGAGAGCTTAAGTCCCTTTAACAGTCTTAATATCTGTGTTTTCCTATTTCCACCCATCATCTGACTAAAGCAAACAAGAAAGAAGTTCTTCGGAATCTGTACCGTATTCTTAGAATGATGAATACTCATGTCCATTTTTCAAGATGCAGCATCTTATATAAATTCTTCAACTACTCATTTTGGATTTCTATTCACGGAATTGTTAAAATAAATTTCCTAGGATTTTGTCGTTTAAAATGAAAATGCGAGGATGAGTCAAAAGTTCGTCCCGTTTGCAGCTAAAAAGTTTAATGATGCAAGAAAGTCATAAATGCTCACCTAATCCTGCAAAGTACGTACTATTCTGGAGGTGTGACGTTGTTTCCTATAGTCCCTTGCCAATATTCCACCAGAGCCACATTCCACCAGAGCCTCGGCAGGTTTCGAGGACAGAAACTCTCTGACGTCAGATTCCGCATTCACCACTGAAGCGAAGTGCCGTTCTTGTAGGAAACGGGACATGGGGCGAAACATGGGCGTCACTGGCGGGGTGAGCAAAGGGGATACGTCCCCTCCAGTATTTCTGACCCTCCATATTTCTGACTGCAACCCTTTTCGTGTTTTGCGCTTGCCCCCTCCCCCTCCCAATTCCTATTTGCCAGCGACGCCCATGGGCGATACATGTGGCAGTCGGATGGGGGCAAACTCCAGAAATGGACCTTGGAGCGAAACAGGATCTCAACCACTTCCAATTCCTGTAGTTTTTTTTTTTTTTTTTTTTTGGGGGGGGGGGTTGGAGGTTTAACGACCACCGTGAGCAACTCAATTGGCTATAAGCAGTCGCCCGTCCCTAATTTAGGGTCACTGGTTCCAGGGAAGGGAGAGAGCCAGTGCCGTAAGACAAACACAACATCCATGCCTGACCGGGATTCGAACCCGGACCCCGTTCGGACGAATGATCAGAGGCCATCGCTTAGACCACTGCGCCACCGGGGCGGCCCTGTAGTTTTAGACGGACTATTCTGGAGGTGTGACGTGTGGCATTATCAACTTGCATCAACCTCCGCTTCCTATTAATGAGCGCTGGAGAGCGTTGCCGCAGAGCATCGTGGACTCGCTGCAATAGTATGGCGTAGAGGCTCCCATCTACCGGTCCCGGATAATTCGTCCATTGACGATTGGTCCAATGCCGATTCGTCTAAAGGGACGATTGGTCCAATGCCGATTCGTCTAAACTGACGATTGGTCCAGTGCCGATTCGTCTAAACGGACGATTGGTCCAATGCCGGTTCGTCTAAACGGACGATTGGTCCAATGCCGATTCGTCTAAACGGACGATTGGTCCAATGCAGATTCGTCTAAACGGACTATTGGTCCAATGCCGTTTCGCCGCCCCGGTGGTGCAGTGGTCTAAGCGATGACCTCTGATCGTTCATCCGAAAGGGGTCCGGGTTCGAATCCCGGTCAGGCATGGATGTTGTGTTTGTCTTACGGCACTGGCTCTCTTCCTTCCCTGGAACCAGTGACCCTAAATTAGGGACGGGCGACTGCTTATAGCCCATTGAGTTGCTCACGGCAGTCGTTAAACCTCCAATAAAAAAAATGCCGATTCGTCCTACCAACGGGCACTTTTTGTTTTATTTTTAAGAAAAGAATAATAATTTAATTTAGTCTCCTCTTTATATGCTTTTGAAAAATTATTTCCATATATTTGTAATTTGAAAACATTTTATAAACCTGATAACAGGCACTCAACGGAACATTTCTCAGCTGTTTACAAAGCACCTAGCCCACAGGCCTTTATACATTGCCGGACAATTGCTAAGGACGGATGACAATAGCAACGATAGCAACCATAAAATGGGAGGCAGGAAAATGTGGAAATTAGCATAAGTGCGGGATACAGTAAGACGTGTTGTGCGTATGCAAATTTTGGATTGCCGAACTTGTTCGTGACGTCATAGCGCTGATAAGAGATATAAAGGATTTGACGCGTATTGACCGTTGTTGTTCAAACGCAAAGTTGAAAGGGAAAGAATCAATTGACGAACTTGCAATTTTCAGTATGTCTTCCCGACATCACCTAGATGATTTTACGCGTGGCCGTATTATTGGCAAGATTGAAGAAGGGCGAAAAATAACAGATGTTGCCAGGGAGTTCGACGTCAGCCACAGTGTTGTTTCAAGGCTTTGGAAATCATTTCAAACAAATGGAGAGTGTAGCAAAC
Organism: Macrothele yani; assembly: GCA_039090855.1. Classification (NCBI taxonomy): domain Eukaryota; kingdom Metazoa; phylum Arthropoda; class Arachnida; order Araneae; family Macrothelidae; genus Macrothele; species Macrothele yani. The sequence continues at coordinate 128,749,420 of CM076996.1, forward strand.
GTCATGGGGGAGGTCGTGTTCGCAGTACGACACCTGCAGAAGATCGGTACATAGTGCTATCAACAAAAAGACACCGGCGCTGCACAGCTAGTGAGGTAGCAAATCAGTTTATGGCTGCTACTGGCAAGCGGATCTCCTGAAAACTGTCGCCAGACGTTTGCATGAAGGAGGACTATACGCCCGCCGTCCTGTTGTGTGCATCCCATTGTCCAGACGTCACCGTACCGCCCGTTTGCAATGGTGCCATCAACATCGCAATTGGACTGATAACGACTGGTCTGCTGTCCTCTTCTCAGATGAGAGTAGATACAGTCTATCGTCTGATTGTCGACGACAACTGATCTGGCGTGATAGTGGTACTGCATATTGTCCAGCAAACATACAGGAAAGGGACCGATATCCGACATGTAATGTCATGGTATGGGCTGGCATCATGATCAATGGCCGTACGTCCCTCTATGTGCTTCCAACTGGGACTATGACTGGCCAACGATACATTAATGATGTTCTGCTACCTCATGTTCGCATGTTCCGTGGTGCTGTCGGTGATAGATTCATTTTCATGGACGACAGCGCAACATGTCATCGAACAGTCGCTGTCCAGGAGTGTCTTGAGAGCGAGGATATTCAACGTCTCGTATGGCCAGCACGTTCTCCAGATCTGAATCCCATTGCAAATGTGTGGGATGCTTTGGGGAGGAGTCTTGCTAGTCGCCAACGCCCTCCAATAAACAAGGACACCCTCATCCGTGCACTGACAGAGGAATGGGATAAATTACCCCAACAGCTGCTTGATAATGTTGTGCAAAGCATGACACGACGTGTGGAATCTTGCATCGCCCTCCATGGTGGCCATATCCCGTATTGAAATCTTACGCCGGAACGCCTACGGAAGGTAATTGCATTTTTTTCACGTTTACGTATTCTGCACAAAATGGCCTGTTTGTCCCTTGAACAGGTTCCAAAGCCTTCTGGATTTCAGAGCACAATAAATTGTCTTTCTTGTAATGTCCTGGCATTCTGACATTATTTTATTTCACTTGGCATCCAACCACACTTACTTTTTTATGCGCTATATAGCCGTTTATGATCCATCCTTAGCAATTGTCCAGCAGTGTAGAAGATTTTCAGTTACAACCTAGATATTTGGTATTTATAAACATTTAATAAAACCTAATAAAAGGCACTCAGTGGATCATTTCTCAGGGCCTTTTCAGCGCTTTACAAGACACCTAGCCCGCGGGCCTTTGTAGAAGATTTTAAGTTACAACCTATACTCGGGGCAAGCTTAACCTGTCATTGGAAGGAAGGCTACAGAGTGTATACTTCCACTGCATAAAATAGTTCCGGTCTAAAAGCTCGTACTCCAGCTTCAACTGGCACTTAGAAATGGCACAGATGTTCAATACGTTGTGTGTGTGTGCATTTAAAAAATTCAGATCTCAGTTTCAGCGGCATTTCTAAAAAATACATATATTCGTGCTTTGGTGACGTCACTGATGGTTCTCTGTCACAGCATTCTTGTTTGGGTCAGAGTTAAGCTGTCAACCCAGGGGATATTTATTGCTGTGGGGGTGGGGGGTCATTAGTGGAAGGATGAGGGCGAAAAAAGTGTTTCCGAGGTCATTTCGCGTTTCTCCTTCTTGATTGTTGTTTTAAAACACTCTTCTGTCTTTTCGGTTTTTTCGAATGGCATCTGCCGGTCACTCGAGTGTATTTCAGCCGCATAAACGTGGGAAATCACTACGAAGCTCTGCTAAGGTGATCGTTATGAATGTTTTCACTAAATTGATGGAAAAACATTCGCCGAATAAATCAAATGAATTAACAGTTCTTACGGCAGAACTCACTGGCGTTTCAAGTCGCACCATTGCGAGAATGAAGGTTGAATTTAGTACTGAAGTACCTCAGATCCATTGGCAATTTATTTCTTCAAATTAAAATACAATTCTCGCTTGGCTTACATAGAACGTTTTCTCGAAATTAGTTTGGAGTTCCCAATTCAGTTCTCAATATAGGCCAAGAAACGGCCATCTTTTCCTTTTGAACTTTTGTGCGCAGTTGCCTTAAACGCGCATGAACCGGCATGAAAATTCAGACAAATGAAAGATTTCCTTCCCCAGCCACACATAATTCGGAAACTTGGAAAACTGCCACACATTCAAAGTGTTCCTCGGAGGAACAGCAATTTGTGCCCGGCCCATCAATGAAAAACATGTGGCAATTTTCCAATGTGTGGCAATTTTCCAAGTTGCTGAAAGATGTGTGGCAGTTTACAGTGAACCCTAAAATATCATTTACCACAGAGACGGGCTCTTGTCCAGTACTTATGGCAACACGGGGTAGTTAAAAATGCATACACATTTAACGGATGTCTGTTATAAAAAAAAAAATCTAATCAAGGCAAAATTTTTGAAAGAACGAAATTTTACGCATAACTGATGACATGGTAAAATTACTTTTAATTAAATCCCGCAGTTGGTAATCTTCAAGCAATAAGTATAAATATATGAAATATATAAACAAAAAATGGAAAAATATGTGAAAACAAAATTAGGCCACTTAAGACTGCTTCCCGTGTTTAGCAAAGATAATTTCATTTTAAAAGTAAGAAAGAAAGAAACGTTACACGTTCTGTAACATCTCCAAAAAAAAAAAAAAAAAGATAAGAGAGGGAGAAATAAACTGCTTGTCTACCGGTCTGCAAAGCGCGCGGCGGTGGGGAGGGGTTAAAATAGAGGGGTTTGGTAAGGGATCACGGTGACAGACAGCCAGCCCTGAGGGCTTGTGGGAGAAGTTTTCCGAGTGAAGGTTAATTACACACCATTAGTGCGGAGTAATACTGGGAGTGAAAAGGTCACCGTAGCTTTGGCCCCATTGCCAGGATAGCTTTGCCCCGAGTATAGATATTTCGTATTTGTAAACATTTTATAAAACCTAATAAAAGGCACTCAGCTGATTCTTTCTCAACTCTTTAAAAGGCACCTAGGCCGCGGGCCTTTTTTGAAGATTTTAAGTTACAACTTAGATATTTGATATATGTAGACATTTTATAAAACCTAATAAAAGGCACTCAGCTCATTATTTCTCAACTCTTTACAAGACACCTAGGCCGCGGGCCTATGAATTATTATTTAGCGCCTAAGTAAAAGCGCAATATTATTAATTTCACTTGATGTGTAAACATTGTCACTATGACAATCGATAGAATAAAAACTGTTGAAATGGCCTAGGTCCGAACCCAGTCCAGTTTTCCTGTGGCCACTTAGCCGAACTACTGCATGCTACACATAGAAACGGGGAAACTAGTCTTTTCTGTTATATAATGTAAGAGAGAAACATCGAAGTTCATTGAACGGCTCGTACATCAGTATCTTCATACGGTAGCGAGGACAGCATAACAAAAAAAAGCTATTCCGAAAAAAAAAAAAAAAATCTGTTACAACATTATCATGCATGAAATGTAACATTATTTTACATTCTTTGGACTACTGGTACTTACATACAACATCGAAGAAGAACCAGAACGGATGAGATTTGTTTCTCACGAGTAGCACTTCGGACAGATAAGGCGGAATTGGACTAATCCTACCATTGGACGAATCGGCATTGGACCAATCGTACCTTCAGACGAATTGTCCCTTTGGACGAGTCGGCATTGGACCAATCGTACCATTGGACGAATCTTACCTTTGGACCAATTGTCCAGTGGACGAATCGTACCTTTGGACCAATTGTCCCTTTGAACGAGTCGACATTGGACCAATCGTACCATTGGACGAATTATCCCTTTGGACGAGTCGGCATTGCACCAATCGTACCTTTGGACCAATTGTTCCTTTGGACGAGTCGGCATTGGATCAATCGTCGTTGGATGAATCGTACCAGACCCCCGTCCACAGCCTCACCATTTAGCACAAGTTCTCCATGGACAGGACCCTCACAATTTCATCCAATGCACAGCATAACTTCCCGAACCTTGCTCTTTGCACCACTGGCTGTGTTCCCTGGCGTGGCCTCGGCCACTGGTTCCCAGTGGGAGGATAACGTTGGAATACCCACTTTTCATCACCTGTGATAATACGACGCCAAAACCTATCGTCCTGCGGATTTAACAGTAATCTGCGATAGAAACCGACATACTGCTTCGTTTGCTGGGATGTCAATGCCTGATGAGCTAGCTATCCGATGGCGTCTGAAGGAGAAACCAAGCTGGTGCAGGTCATGAACGATGGTAGATTAAAAAGACTCCACCTCTGCTGCCAATTATCGTCTGCTGTTGCCAGTGTTCACTCTCACAGCTTCGACCACGGTATTAGTGTTGGTCGTCGTTGGACGTCCTGACCTGAGCTTGTCTTTGAGACTGGTGTCCTAGCAATGAAACTCCGGAACCATTTTCGTTCAGTGCTATTGTCCACTGTTTCCTCGCCTTCAACTGCACAAATTTTTCTCAATGCTGCTGCCGCGTTTAACCCTTTTTTTCAATAATGGCGTCAGAGCACCCGAACAGCACGTTTATCGACTTCCATCCTCTGTTCACTTGATAACATAATGTGGCTCCGTGCCAAATGCATGTGTCAGCCTCGTATGGTCCACGTCATCGCGGTACCCAATGAACGCTAGCACGCATTTCGTAGACGAATGGAGGCCGAACATTATGTGTAGCTCAAAACGGGACAAACTTTTGACTTCCTTGGTGCATCCGCTACAAGAAATTACATTTAAATTCTTACTGAGTAAAGAGTCTGTTAAACGACAAGCTTTTCAAAGCAATAGCTGCTATTTTTTTCACTTTTGTTATTAGATAGAACTGTATGGAGCTCTGAGGTATATTCACAAGGCTTCAACTGCATTCTCTACCCAGGCGATTCACCAGGAATCTCGATACCTCCTCGACAAATAGGTATTTCCCATGGTGCAGTTTTCATTACACATGAGACCGCATGCTCTGAGACGGCAACGCTTATCTTTTTCATTGCTCTCGAATCGTGTGCAACTGGAACGAGGAAGCAGACTTCATGCACCTTACGTGGACTACGTAGCCGCCGAAACCAGTCCAAACCAGAAGCCTTCGGTAAAACTCTTTTACACCAACGGACTTCATTGTGTGACCTGGAAGCCATTGTGTTGCTACGAGTGTATTAAATTGCAATCCCAATATGTTCAAGAAGAATGTGCACTGTAAAAAAATGAGTGCTATGAATTCACAGGAAATTTCTGAAAATAACATGCACCGGAGCTCCCGGCAGGTGTCCGTCTTTTAACGAAATTTCCGTTTTTAAAACTGCTCGCTTTTTTACGCTTTTCAGCCGTAGGTTGAAGAAGCGTATATGCTCCAGCTTTGTCCGTCGTCATAACTCGCGTAAAAATGGTTCGATTTCGTTGAAATTTTAGTAAGTGAAAATCCTCCAAATGCGTGGCTTCAGTGAATAAACAAAGACATCGCTCCTTCCATGTTAAGCAACGCACAACAACCGAAAAATTGTTTATTCGGCCGCCGCTGGGGAATCGATCCCGGATCTCTCGATATCCAGCCGAGTGTAAGGCTAACGTGCGCGGCTGGATATCGAGAGGTCCGGGATTCGATTCCCCGGCGGCGGCCGAATAAACAATTTTTCGATTGCTATGCGTTGCTTAACATGGAAAGAGCGATGTCTTTGTTTATTGAAATTTTAGTATATGGTAGGGGGGGGACAACCTGGGAACGAACTCTATTGAAAATGGGTGAAATGGGGTCAAGGGTCAGGACATAGGAGCGGGATCCATTCCACCACCCTTATGCGTCATAACTTACGTAAACATGCTTCGTTTGCGACAAAACTTTAGTATGTTGTTCCGGAGGTATACTGAACCGGTTCTGTTAAATATCATCAAAATGCGATCAAAGGTCAGGACACAGGAGCGATATTTATTCCACAGCCATTATCTTCATAACTTGACTAAAAATGCTTCTATTGCGACAAAACTTTAGTATGTTGTTCCAGAGGTATACTGAACCGGTTCTTTTAAATATCATCGAAATGAGGTTAAAGGTCAGGGCACAGGAGCGAGATTTATTCCACAGCCATTATCCTCATAACTTGACTAAAAATGCTTCGATTGCGACAAAATCTTATCATGTTATTCCGGAGGTACACTGAACCGGTTCTTTTGAATATCATCGAAATGGGGTCAAAGGTCAAGGCACAGGAGCGAGATTTATTCCACACCCATTATCTTCATAACTTGAGTAATGATTTCTGGTATGTTGGAAAGCGTATTATAATCAACGCATTGCATGATTTTACTAACTTGTTTTTTTTTAACTTTCGTATTTTCACAGATTTTCCGTAGTCAGAAAGTCCGTTTATTTCAGAAACGTACCTTTCAGGTTTTTTCTGTATTTGTACTGAAATTTTGCAAAATCAAATTCGTCGAATATTCCGGACCTTAGTCCAGATAACCCTTTCGCGTCGGTGGGGTTCAAACCCATGTCATTCAGGTTGACTCAATAGAAACCGCACGTCTTAACCACTGTGCCAGAAAGACTCACATATCATACTCACGTTCAAGGTTAAAATCTAACTGCGCGATGATTTATTTATTTATTTATTTATTGTCAGCGCTAATAATACTTCACGCAGTGCTTTCCCGTCCACTCGCGGAAGATTACGGTGAGGAGACAAACAGAAAAGGCATTTTTTTTGTATAGAACAATAAAGAATACTGGAGAATATTTATTTAAACTATTTACACTTCAATTTTTTCACAGTGTGATATTTTTTGAAACATACTTCGGGGTGCAATGCTTTCTTCCTGGTACATGTTTCACAGCAATATTCTGTTTCTAGCCAACCACCTTTTCTTTTCCTGTCCGAACATACAGCACAGTCTTTGTGTTTGCCTCCTGAACATTTATTTATAATGTGAAGTTTTCCAATTAGACGTTCTTCATCATCAGATGTAGACAGACGACCTCTTTTTTGTGTCCGCCTTTTTCTTACTTCGCCCAACAAGCCTCCGATCACACTCTGCCGGAAAGACTTGTGCGAAATAACTGGCACATCGTTCTTCTGGCAGTGAATTTTATAAAGCAAGTAGCTATTGATGATTGAAACTTCTAGTAACCAGAAGTACAGCTTCCGCCACCACTTCAGAATTTTTATTACAAAACTATAGCTTGATATGTAGTGGTCAGACCTATCAACGTCTCCCATCTTGGACGTGTAATTAATGATCACATTAGGCTTGATTATATGTTCTTTCTTCGTTCTGTTTCTCCGTTCAACTACTGATGTGCAATTGTTATTTTTTTTGTCGACAGCATCACAACTGGGCATTTGTCTTGCCATGCTAGAACCATCATTGTGTTGATCCGGAAGCATTTTATTTCGTGCTTTCTGAGACGTAAATTTTTCTTCCTGATCCCATCTGGGAGGTTCTTTCGATTGGGATGGATTGTTCCTGTGAGATGCACAGGCTGCTTCAACAGCTCCTCAGCCAATACAATACTGGTATAGAAACAGTCAGTGTACAAATGATATCACTGACTGGCCTGTTGATTTATAACATTAGCTAGTAATTGAAGGACAATTCTCTCCGAAAATTCCAGATCTGGTCGAATCAAAGACTGTCGTCACAGCGCCAAAATACGGTATCAAACTGTAAATATAGCCATTCGAGGGATCCGAAATCCCATATATTCTCAGTCACCATTTTGTTGGCTTCTGTGGGTCGTACATTTTGAATAAGACACGGATTTTAAATGAAACTGTAGATTCATCTACAGCTAAATATTGTTGTGGCCTGTATATCTTCATGAACTTGTGTGATATGTAGTCTAACACATTTTTCACTTTATTAACTCGTGATCTGACTTGACTGTCCACAGGTATAGCACTCTCCGGATTTCATACATGAAAAGCCCAGAAAATTTGCATGAATCTCTTTCTAGTGAAACATTCGGAGAGGAAGCTAGATGAATCCAGCCATTCTCGTGAAAAGAAATCTTGCATGTTCTTGCATTTTTGTAAAGCCATGTTCAAAAGAACACCATGAAATAATTTAATCTCGTGCACAGTAACATCATTCCAGCCCCACCAAACAGAATGTTATGGATGTGGTGTCACTTTCTGTATTTTTATTTTAGCATATCTGTTTGTTTCGTCTGATATTTAAAAAAATATATTCTGAAGCAAGTCATCCGTAAAAATTAACTGAAAGAAGCCGACTGGTAAAGCTGGTACATCCCTACCTTCGGCGAAGAAACTGCAGTTGGTAGAATCAAAGGAAAAGACAGGAAAATCAGGATCACCGTCATTCCAGTTCCTCCATGAATATTGAGCAGCACTGCCAGAATTAGGTTCACTCACATCGTAATCCTCCGTACTGTCACTCTTTTTTTGATGTGATAATCTCCACTTGACATAAAATCGAAATATAGGGTTCGATTCCAGATGACGCAATTGAGTTTTTAGCACGTCTTTTGTAAAAAAAGATCGTGCTACCTTTATTGGTTTGTCCGTCCGTCCGTCCGTCTGTAGACACCATATCTCTGCAACTATTAGTCCGATTTGAAAAATTCATTTTGCATTGGGAAGCCTGAAATATACTAATGATGATCCTTCATTTCGTTTTTTTTTTACGATGTACATTTTTGCCGCTAGAGGGCGTAAATTCAGATGACATCGAATTCAAAATACATTTTATTCCATATATTTGCTGCTACCTTTTAACATTCGATTTCATTTATGTCGAAGAGTATTTTAGGCATAGTAACTTTTTTGAAGTTACGCATAGATTTTCCACTAGGGGGAGTAAAAGTAAATTGCGTTTTCCCTGATATCTCTACTTCTAAAACTCCGATTTGAACAATTTTTTCTGCACCGGATACACCACCTGATGGGAAATCTTGTGCATATAACTTGTAATTTTTGGTAAAGATTGGTTTGGCCACCAGGGGGCGTAAGCGTCAATTTCTGCTTCTGATGTATTTGCCACAAAATCTAAGCTTCTAAAATGTCGATTGAAAAAATTATTTCGTGGCCCGATGCCACTCAGGTTGATAATCCTCTTCCGAATGTTTTCTTTTTAAAATCTTGCATATAATACACATCTCCGCCAGGGGGCGTAGATGTGTATCGATTTTTAATAATATCTCTACTTCTAAGACTCCGATTTGAAAAATCCCTTCTTTGCTGGATAGCGTTTCTGGTGCAACATGTTTTTCATAAAATTTCAAAATTTTCAAGTCATAGACTTTACGCTATTGGGCGTTAAGGTAAATTGCGTTTTCCCCGATATCTCTGCTTCTAAAACTCCGATTTGAAAAATTGTTTCTGCACCGGATACAGCTCCTGATGGGAAATCTTTTGCATATAATTTCTAATTTTTGGTAAAAAGTGGTTTGGCCACCAGGGGGTGTAAGTCTTGATTTCCATTTCTGATGTATTTGTAGCAAAATCCGAGCTTCTAAAATCTGGATTGAAAAAATTCGTTTGTGGACCGATACTACTCACATCGATAAATACACTGCTGGCCACCCAAAATGCAACACCGAGAAGGACACGAGATAGCAAAGCCAGATTTACTGGACACATAACAAGAGATACAAAGATGAAGCGATTGAGCTTACAGGCCCGTGCGACTTGCGGAACACGCAGACATCAATAGTTCGTGTGCCCCCCCCCCCGACTGGCAATAACGGCCGCTACACGCCGCGGGATCGAACGACAGAGGCTTTGGATGTGGGCTTGGGGTATGTCGGTCCAGGCTGCTTCCACACGTTGCCACAGTTCATCAGGCGTAGCCGCGGGTGGTGCTTGCCGGGCCACTCGGTTGCCGATCAGCGACCAGACGTGTTCGATGGGCGACATATCGGGAGAACAAGCAGAACACGGCAGCAGTGACACCTGGTGGGCCGTGAAGAATTGTTGCACGATGCGTGCCACGTGCGGGTGCGCATTGTCCTGTTGAAACGTGGCCGCTGCCAGGTCCTGCAAGTAAGGGAGGACTACAGGCTCCAAAACGTCGGAGATGTAGCGGTGGCTGTTAAGTGTACCGGTGATGCGTACCAGAGAGGTGCGAGCGTCATATCCAATTGCGCCCCAAACCATAACGCCAGGCGACGGACCAGTATGGCGATGCATAATGCAGGCGTCATACAGTCTCTCGCCGCGGTGCCGCCACACGCGGATCTGAGCATCGTGGTGTTGCAGGCAGAAACGGGATTCGTCGGAGAAGACAATGTCGTGCCATTCCGTAGTCCAGGTGCGGCGTTCAACGGCACACTGCCGCCGCACTCGCTGGTGGTGTAACGTCAATGGTAATCGGAGAAATGGCCGCCGTGCGACAAGTCCCCACTCCTGCAGACGACGTCGAACGGTACGTGCTTACACAGGTTGTTGCGCAACACATCCTAATTCTTGCGCTAACGTTCATGATGTGGCGGTGCGAGCCGTCAATGCCCGCCGCACAACATGCCGGTCCTCTCGTTCGGTGGTGTGCCGCGGCTGCGGCAATCGCTCACGTCAATCCGTCCTTCCCTCCTGCACCCACCGAATCCATACTCGCCTCACTGTGGCTGGATTTCGTCCCACACGGGCTCAGATGTCTCGGTACGATAAACCGCTGTCGCGATAAGCCACTATTCGTCCTCTGTCGAACTCCGAAACGTGCTGGAATGACTGCCGTATTCTGCGACGAGGCATCAGGAAGCTTCCCACGCACAGGTTCGGCAGCACAACACACTTCCACTACTTACACCCCGCCTTCTGTGCACCCTTTTTATAGTGCTTCTCGGTGGCGTGCCGGGCGCACATGATTTGCATATGCCCTGCAATGCTAATCGTTTGTATGTCCTGTCGCGGGCGACGCATGCTGCGAATTTCAGGCCAATCGGATGCTTCCTTCTTGGTGTTGTATTTTGGGTGTCCAGCAATGTATTTTTGGAATATTTTCTTCTTAAAATAATGCATGGTTTCTCAGCCGGCGATCGTAGATTATATCTAATTTTTGAAAATATCTTTGCTTCTAAGAGTACGATTGGAAAATTTCTTTTTTTGTTGGAAAGCGTTTCCGTTGCGAAATGTTTCTCATATACTTTCACATTTTTCTTACGTCTGCCACCAAAGGGCGTAAGTTGATGATTCGGTTTACAGCAATATTTGTGGGATTAAAAACCCGATTGAAAAACTTCTTTCTTCGGTCAGATACTACTCTTTTCCATACTGGTTCCATTTACTTTGAATAACTTTGATAAATTTAATTCGCGTCAGAACGGATTCAAAAGACGTGCTCATTACCAATGTTCTCTCTCAGCTGCGCGCGCGCTGCCGTGCAGCGATTTAACTTCCTCTGCGCAGTAAGCATTTTAGATTAAAATTCCCAAATCCCAAATTAATTTTCATAAATCGAAAATCAATTACCTGCAATAATAATAATAAATAAATAAAATTCTGGCTCTCAAAAGTCAAAATAACACTTTTCTTACATGCCGTTTGCCGCTTTCTAAGTTCGTCTCATTGTCCTCTTCATTCTCAAAGGCTTCTTGAAAAGTAGCCTCGCGCGAGCAGATAGTGAATGCGAGAATGCGGATCAGTGCTTTTCCCACGCCGACAAAGAGGCAGATATTGAGTCTTTCCTCGAAACAACACATCAGCGGCAGTCAATCACCGAAACTGTGTATTATACTTAAACATGCTTTTCCTAATTTCCAATGTTTTTATTCCAGAAGTAAGTTTGAGCTTCTCACTTTTTATAAAATAAAGATTTTAAATAATGAAATGTTTTTAATATTTGTTTTATTTAGAATCAATTGCGGAAAGAACGGTTATAAAAATAGGGGGATTATAAAAAATAAGGGTTCCAATCCAAGTTCCAACTTGTACTGCATTAGTAAGAGAAGCTGAGAAAATAAAATATTTTGCCCAAGTGGTTTTGATGCCTGCCTAGCTCATTGGGTTAGAAAAAATAAGGGTTCCAATCCAACTTCCAACTTGTACTGCATTAGTAAGAGAAGCTGATAAAATAAAAAAAATTGCGAAGTGGTTTTGATGCTTGCCCAGCTCATTGGGTTAGAAAAAATAAGGGTTCAAATCCAAGTTCCAACTTGTACTGCATTAGTAAGGGAAGCTTATAAAATAAAAAAATTTGCTCAAGTGGTTTTGATGCCTGCCCAGCTCATTGGGTTAGAAAAAATAAGGGTTCGAATCCAAGTTCCAACTTGTACTGCGTTAGAAAGAGAAGCTGATAAAATAAAAAAAAATTGCCCAAGTGGTTTTGATGCCTGCCCAGCTCATTGGGTTAGAAAAAATAAGGGTTCCAATCCAAGTTCCAACTTGTACTGCATTAGTAAGAGAAGCTGATAAAACAAAAAAAATTGCCCAAGTGGTTTTGATGCCTGCCCAGCTCATTGGGTTAGAAAAAATAAGGGTTCCAATCCAAGTTCCAACTTGTACTGCATTAGTAAGAGAAGCTGATAAAATAAAAAATGTTGCCCGAGTGGTTTTGATGCCTGCCCAGCTCATTGGGTTAGAAAAAATAAGGGTTCCAATCCAAGTTCCAACTTGTACTGCGTTAGTAAGAGAAGCTGATAAAATAATTTTTTTTTGCCCAAGTGGTTTTGAGGCCTGCCCAGCTCATTGGGTTAGGCTCGCATTACCCATGGCTGCTTAGAGGGAATATTGCTCATTACACCCGAAAATTCGGAGTCATCTTTCTTGTTTTAAGTAGTTAACGACGTGAACGAAAGGTAGGTCAGGTATAACGTAATGTATTCCTGAAGTGGTTCGGGCGTGTGAACGATGAATTGCTACTCAAACCACCATTGAAGCCGGAGTTCCTGCTGCATAAAAGCTTTCTAAGTCTTTTCTTTTTCTTCGTAGGCGCGGGTGTAACTTCTGGTTAATGCTAATAAGAACAATACAGCTACATACTAATCCTTTGTGGACCAAATCCGAATTTTATTAGCAAAACTTATTATATGGTGTTGGACCACCGCCTGAAACGAAAAGTTTACTCGACTTCCCGAATGTCTGTAGGAGGAAACGGTGAAAGGGAAGAAGCACAATACACCGTATGTGAAAGGTGAGATTACGTCTTACATTTAATTTTTTCTAGGGTCGTCGCCATGGGGTTAGTTACCAAAGTGGACGGGAGCCCTCCCTGAAATTCTTCTTGCCCATTCTACCGCCCAACAAGTTCAAAATGGGCCATTTTTCAATTTTAACTTTATAATATAATCTCGACTTTGCCAAATAATTACGAGTCTCGTGTTTTAGCCCTAAGTATTTCCCCCTAAGGAGTGAGTTGAAAAAAAAGGAAAGGTCATCAAAGCAACATCCCGGGGCCAGGAAAATGTAATTGTTCTCCCTCTCCAAAATTCTTAGTTTAAACCTTTATTTCATGTTAGTATGGACAGAAGCGAATGAGAAGGGTGGATAGGAATTCACTGAGGGGTCATCACTAATTGATCTGCTGTTGGTTCTAATAAGTAGGGGATTTCACCATGGAAAGTTGTGGAGTCTAAAGCTATGCCAGCGTTCTTGAGCTTGTTCCGGGTCACGGTGTTGGTCAACTGCACGGCAAGAAATGCAAACATAGGCTAACTGCCCGGGAAGGGTAAAAAAGGCGAAATCAGAGATAGTTCGAACTGCACGCCTTTCAGAGCCTCTTAAAGGGTAACCCACAAGAGGTTTAAATCAAGAGATATGAGGTTGAGGAGACGAGGAGGTTTGCTCTACGTCCCCCAGTAGTCATTTTTGCTTTTTGTAATAGTAAGAGACGCATTTTAAAAAGTCCATTCTTGTAATTCCTTTCTTTTTATACTTTTCTAGAAAACTATCAACAATTTCTTTCCTCTTTTTGTACTTTAAATTGGTTATTGTTTTCTGCGCTTTACAACTATTTTTTAATGCGTAAACATCTACTTGCATTTGCTTTATAATTTCAACAAAAGTGTATATATTTGGATGAGCATGATAAAAGTTACTGTTGAATCGTGCATGAAATGATTCACATGCATTTGTTGTTCTTTCAGCATCGGCACTTAGAGTCAGCCCATAAAAACGGTTGAAACTTTGATTTTTCAGCTATATAGTTATCTGTTAAATAATTAGAAAACTGCTGTGCTCTTTCCTTCCAAAAACACCTGGCCCGTGCAGATAATCCTGTCTTTTTCCCTCCCAGTGCAGTTGACCTAGAAGAGGGATTTTATAGGCGTGCAGTTAGCCCTTACCCGCGTGGCAGTGAGGAAGCGGGACGTGGCTAACGACTGACTGCTTTGGAGGTGAGGAGTGCAAGGTAAGGTCGTTGGCTTTAAGGAAGGGAGTAGAGAATGGCAGATGGTGTTGCTCTGCATGTCACTACGTTAAAACTTGATTTAGAGAACGAAAATCACCCTTAAGGGTTTCTCTAAGAATTTTGTGTCTATCAAATTTCTCAATAAATGCTATGATTACCTCAATATCGTTTATAATTTTGAGTTAATAATACCAGAAATAGGAAGAACTGGAATCGAAGGTGAAACACAGCATGCCAGTTATCTCCTGGGATTCGAACTAAGGCAATCCGAAAGGATAAAAGAACAACCGAACAACTAAACCGCGACTGCTTATAGCCCACTGAGTTGCTCACAGTGGTCGTTAAATCTCCAAAAAAAAAAAAAAAAAAAAAAAAAAAAAACTAAACCTACGGGGGACCGCACAAATTTTCAAAGACAGTAAATGAATTTTGATTCTGGTGATATACTTTTCCTAAAAGCATTATTTTGGAAAGGAAATTTTTTCTCATCATTATTGGAAAAAGAAAAAAAAAAAAAAAAACCATAAAAACATGGTCGCCCGTCGAACTTTTTAAAATTAATAGCGTTTTACTCCAATAAAATGTGAGTTCTTTAAATTTTGTCAATGCGGTTATTTACTTCTCTGAAATTGTGTATTTGAATAATAATTACAATTTTTCACCTAAAGCTTAGTTTTGAAAAAAAAAAAAAAAAAATCTCGCTATTAGGAAAGCGTAGCTATAACTAAAAAGAAAAACAATGAGTAGTGACGCTTCAACCTTTCAACAATCAGTTGTTTTTCGCAACAGCGAAGTGTAGCTATCTAGAGTTTTGCTAATAAATGTTTTTATTTCTCTCAAATCGCGTTTTAATTGTGACGCCACTTAACCTCCCCCACCCCCTCCGAATCTCAGTTTTAAAATGAAGATATTTTCTCCCTGTTATCAGAAAAACGCCGCTTTAGCTAGAAAGAGAAAAAAATGCTCTCTTCACACATTTGAAAATTTATTGTGCTTAACTTCAGCGAAATGTAACTTTCTTGAATTTTGTTAATAAATAATTTTATTTCTCTCAAACCGCATTTTAATTGTTATTCCACTCGCTTTCACAAGCTCAGTTCTGAAAAGATAAATTTTCTCGCTCTTATCAGAAAAGCGCCGTTTTAGTTAGAAAGAAAAGAATATTCGCTCTTAAAACTTTTTAGAATTTATCGTATAGCGAAATATAAATTCCTTTTCTTCACTTCTCTCAAACTTTTCATTTTTTTACGTTATGGTAAAGGGGTAAAATTTTTACTTGTAGCATGTGAAACAGTACTCGTGCCATGCGATACTTCGATGCGCTTTAACATATCCATGGAGAAATCAAATCCTCTTATATGTGAAACACAGTTTGGTAAAAATTTTATTGCACTAAAATGAACTAAACAAGATCTTTCAAAGTGACAAGCACTTCATCGTCAGGTACAACGTTCTAACTAGGGAATTAGAAGTTAATTTTTGTCTTATTTAATTTTTTGTCTAATTTAAACTTTAAACAAAAAATACTTTTAATTTTAATCCGAGTTTGTATATTGAATATTCCGATCGTGTAATGACGGCATTTATACACTACTAGTATCAGTTTAACACGATAATGCAAAGTCCTTATGAAGTCCTTATGACTCTGCCGCTTAATGTGTATTCTTAAATTTATCATTTATAGCACGAAAGCAAACTAAAAAACTTAAGCTCACGTTTTTAAAGAGGCGTAAAAACAAAATACTCACCTTCAGGTGCTGAGTTTGAAGGATCTATGAAAACAACCGTCCAAAACATGAGAAACGACACTTTCATTTTGCGATTTGTTTGTTTTCAAATTCGAAAGAAAATTCTGGATGTTTTCCTAAACGCTCTCACGAAGGAATGTGTTAATAATTTATTCACTGGTATTTATTCCTGCTTACATCACACTTAGCTGCATTGATTACCGAATAGAGTTTACCGTGGCCACTGCCAAGCACTGGTTTCATGGTCATCTTCATTACAAGGACGCAGAATTTCTGGAAAACTGGAAAAGAGTGAAGACTTTTCGATGCTCCTATCTAATCTCTGAAGCGTTCCACCACAACAGCTCACAATGTTTTCTTTTATAGTAACTAAGTCACGCTCGGAAGATTACTACGGCGGCTGAAGTCGTACTGAACTTGACTGAGCAGGCGGGAGACCCTTACCCGTTCTAAAAAACGCCCGAAGTCATCAGTGGTATTGACTGGTGGGTGATCAGCAGCTGCAGCTGGTTTGTCTGCTTTTTTGGCCATTTTATTTTTTATTTTCTCTTTTTATTTCAGTTTTGTTTTGAGCGGATACAAATTCTTCGCTTATAACGCCATCTTTCGAGAACATTCTGCAACTACGGAGTATTTTTTCGCTATGTTTCGGTTGTTATCCCGTGTGAGGCAATCATGTTTCATTAAATTGGTGGCCCTTTTTAGATGTCATACTTTTACATTGCACGGCTTAGATAATTTCTTTTTTTCTTATTTAAACCAAGGAGTGAGGGACCGGTTTCTTCTGCTGCATTCAGTCCGCTTTTAGCGCTTCAAAAACAAAACTAAATAAATCCCAGCTATGTTATGGAAAGCGTTCGCACTTTTTAAAGCACGTTTTTTAAAAGCAGAAGTACTCGCTTTGTCGATATATTCGTCTTTACGTTGGTGAATTCTATATCAACGTTTCTCGAAGCCCAGGGGCATCGCTAGACCATTTCAGTGGGGGAGGGGGGGGAGCTCATGCTCCGTTAACCGTATCCAGTGGCGCACCCAGGATTTCTCCATGGGAGCCGCCCAAAATATTAAAGATACAAGTTAAAATACCCCGATAAGGCATCTCCCAAAATATTGGGAAGCTATAAAAATATCTCCGCTATATTAAAGCGCGCTTCCAAAGTATTCGTATAATATTGGGTTCTCTTCCAATTATTCGTAAATTATTTGTAAAATATGACGTTTTTTTCACTGCACTACAAGAATGTTGTACGTCAGAAGGGAAAACGGAATCAATTAACTATGTATACCCCCCCCTCCATTGTTTACGATGGTGTCTCAACATTTAAATAGGTCTGCAATGCCATTCTTGAAAAACGTGCAGGTTTCGCTGCGAAGAAACCATCAAGGAAATTCTGCAGATCAACATCATTGTTGAACGTTCTGCCACGGAGTGCATTCGACAGAGATCGGAACAGGCGATAGTCTGAAGGTGCGACATCTGAGGAATAGGCCGGATGTGAAAGGATCTCCCATTTCATGTCCTGAATGGCCATTTTGCTCATGTTTGCACTGTGAGAGCGTACGTTATCATGTTGGAGAATGACACCATGGCGCCGATGTGGCCGTTTCTGCTGAATTGCTCCCTCTACACGG
Source organism: Macrothele yani (assembly GCA_039090855.1). Taxonomy (NCBI): domain Eukaryota; kingdom Metazoa; phylum Arthropoda; class Arachnida; order Araneae; family Macrothelidae; genus Macrothele; species Macrothele yani. Next base: position 128,767,080 of record CM076996.1, read on the forward strand.
CGGAATTGCTCACAATAGAGTGAAGCGTTGATGGTCCGATTCCTCGGCATCATTTCACAGAGAAAAATGCCTTCCATGTCCCACCAGACACGCAACATGATTTTCGCAGGATGAATGTCATGTTTTGAACGTGGTTTGGGCGTCTTGTTTGGGCTTAACCATTCCCTCCGATGCCTGAAATTCACGTACTGGCACCACTTTTCATCTCCAGTAACAATACGTGACAGAAAGGGTTTGTGTTGCTGAGAACATTCGCAATAACGGGCGAGCAAGGAACCACATATGGCAACATGTTGATTCTTGTTGTCCTCGGGGAGAGTGTGAGCCACCCGAGACTCCTGTTTCTGGACCTTTCCCATACATTCCAGGTGTCGCATCACTATGGCCTGATCACAGTCCATCTCAGTGGCTAATTCGCGTGTAGTTTGACGTGGATCCAAGTGGATAAGATGGTTCAAACGATCTTCATCAAAGTGAGATGGACGACCTGAGCGTGGAGAGTCGTTGAGGTCAAAATTTCCACCTCGGAACCTCTCAAACCATTTGCGGGCTGTCCTCGGAGCAATAGCATCCTCCCCATACACAGCACAAATTTGTTGAGTAGCCTCGGCGGCTATGGATCCCTTGTTAAACTCGTAGAGGAGCAGATGTCAGAAATGTTCATTCATCCCTACTTGACACTCCATACTTCCGGACCTGAAAACCAAAAAACCATTAGCCACAATCACACAACGCAATATGATTTAGATACACAATATTACTGGCTACATTTTTATATGCAACTGGCCAGGGGCGGACTGGGACGGTCAAACTAGGCCGGGAATTTTAGTCTTACAGTCCGCTATAGAAGAACACACGTACATTCAGGGGAATCGGTTATAAATTTCCCCATGAAAAGAATTCCGATAGATCCTGGACGAAGTAGAACATCGTCAAACCAATGCAAGTGTGAATAAATTTTAACGATTTCACAGTGTAACTCTCTTAAAATTCCTTTCGTGATGGAATGTAGCATCAAACCAGGCTCAAATTTATACCAGATTAATGTTTTTCTTTAAAAAATTTGATTTTCACACACACACACACACAAAATCGAGTCCCTTGAAGACCCCTTTTCCAACTAAGTCACTATGAAAATCATTCTGAAAGTTAAAATGTGCACATGCAACATAGCAATTTCCCTACTATAACGAAGTAAATTTCTCCGTCATTTTTGTCCACGCCGGAGCTCAAACCCGGTCCCCTCATTTCGGAATAAGTCACTCTACCAATTCAGCTACGCGGACGTTCGTTCTGACTGCTATCTGCCTTTATGTGGTGTGCGTCCTGCTGGCAGGTACGTCACATCTCCCTCCCCCCCCAAAGAGGGCCGGGGGCATGGCCCACGGGTCAGCCGTGACCATGAATCGTCGTAGGCAGCCATCCACTGTAGAACGTGCTCTTGAGAACTTACAGTCAATCTGGTGTGTGGAATGCAACTTCACACACATCTATTTTTCGAAGCGCTGGAGAAGGGATTATCTTATTTTTCCTATCTCGCGGTGTGGAAAGAACATCACACCATTGCGAGATTTTGATCGGCCGGGTCATCCGGAAAGTTCGGGCGCCATTATAACGAAGTAAATTTCTCCGTCGTTTTTGTCCACGCCGGGGCTCGGACCCGGGTCCCCTCATTCCGGAATAAGTCCCTCTACCAATTGAGCTACGCCGACGTTCGTCCTGACTCCTATCTGCCTTTATGTAGAGTGCGTCCTGCTGGCAGGTACGTCACACTACGCATTTGATTTTTATATTTATTTGCTCACTAATCGCCTACTACGTAATGATATTGATATCTCCTCTCTGAACAGAATCCTTTTCTAAGTCAACCCATTATTTTGACTCATGTACAAGTACTGTGGTAAGCCTCTGTATTCTTTTAAGACACATATGTGTGAGACACAGATTTCGGAATATCTTTGCCGGAGAAGCATGCTCTGTGTGTTTCAGTGGAGAAGTGTGTCGGGATCAGACTATCACATGAAGGAAGGGCACACCAATGATCCTGAGTTCCGAAACCCAGCAACCTACGTCTAACTGTAGTTAGCTTTAGCTCAGTTAATCTATAACAGCTTGCTTAGTCAGGAGGCACGTTTCTCACAGAAGCTCAGAGAACTTTGCTATTTTATTTTGGAGCCAACACACAAGATAAATTGAAGAAAAATTTGTTTTATTTTATGAAAATAACCTTTCAGATAGAAATGAAGCTCCAACGAAATTTACCCTTATATTATTCGTAAGTACCGAAATAATTATTCTTTTTTTGTTTTTGTTTTCAAAAAATCCGCACAAAAGAATAGGAGAAAGTGGACCATTTTTCGGATGGACTGTAACAGTGCTGTTTTAACTCTTTCCTTATATTACTGAAATCGGTTTGAATCAGAAGATTGAATGGTTTCTTGAGCACTGTAAACATCAATAGAGTAGTAATAGTTCATTCAACAGAAGCGATTTGACGTTTAATAAAATCCTTTATTTTCGTAATTTTGCTTACACAATTATTATTCCGGGTCGCCATGAGATTTCATCCTATCCATGTCCTAACTCCTACTCTTTGACCCGAAAAATCTCCCAACTTCGCTCTACTACCGTCAGTCGCATTCTCCCCTAACACACGTCATCATTCCACCCTCAGAAGTCGCGTTCTCCTTTATGTGTCTGTACTACTTCTCAAAACGCGCCTCAAGCCTCGTTCGAACACCTCCTCAAATGCGTCTCCATCTCCGCTGGCCCCCGAAGGACGGAAGTCAATCCTAATGAGTCGGTTTAAAACTCTAAAAAAAAGCCTTCTTCTATAGTAGCTATCTATACACGAAATCCTGTGTTTTGCCCTCTTCAGGAAGTACGCCGATAAACAAATCGTTTCCGGTGACTTACTGGCTCTACCAAATCGAACTCAAAAATTATATCCTTAAGAAGTTTCCCACGATTACTTTTAAAACATTCTAAACTGCCAGGATTCTATTTTTATTTACATATTCATTAAAATTCAACAATGAAACGATATTTACATTACATTACATTTCATAAAATAAATATTCCCGTTTAATTACGCTATTATTAAAGGTTATTTACATTTACCACTATTACAGGACCACCGGGAAACCATGGGTGGACCAATCCGCCTCTGCAACTGGCCATCTGCACCGTCACTACTGACCTGGAAAACACTCATGAAATAAAACGGCATGAAGTTATTAATCAACCCAATATACATGTATACCATATTCAGAAAAGAGCCAATAACAAAGCATGAAGGACCAAAGTGATACCTCATGGGGGGCCGGTCCCTTGGGCCACCCCCACTGAGTGCTCCATTGCTACTGAGTAGGATACCTGAGCGAAATAACCAAAACTTCTAAAGTTGCTATAAGCCTTTGATTTGTAGGCGCACATGTGTTGATTGGAAAACAGTAAAATGCCATACCCTATTGTTCATCTGCTATGTAAACTGAAATACCCTACAAACAACAACTACTATGTTCAGCCCTAAATAAATTCTGCAGAAGCTTATCTTGTTATCTTGAGAGTGGCTCACTTCTGCTTTGTAGCATAACAGCTAGATTTGACAGCTTTCTTTTTATCTTTTCATTCTTACCTTCCCTACGTGAAACAACTGCGTGAAGACACCACAGCAATAACCCCAACGTATGGAAAGAAAATAAAAAAACAAAGAAAAAAGATTGTTTGAAAGAGTACAAACCGTAAACTACACTGCAGGAAAGTGAAAAAAGAACACCAAGAAAGAGTCGTCTAATACCAACGAAATTTATACAGCATAATAACGGAATACAGAAGATAACGTGATCAAAACATTATGGCAAAAATACATCTGTATTTGCTGGTAAACTGAAAAATAACATTTCCATGTAACATGGTTAGTACGAGGTTGAACCGCCATGAACTGAGTCACACTGTGCAATTCTGGCATGGAGTCTGTCGTGCGGATGTTGGATGTAAGTTTGGGGTATTGAGTTCCAAGCATCCACAACCTGGAAGCGTAAATCGGGGATGGTCGTGGCTGGCCGTGGAGACCGGATAAGTCGTTGTCCCATAAAATCCCACACGTGCTCAATGGGGGACAAATCCGGTGAACGTGCAGGCCATGGAAGTTGTCTCACACCCTGAAGTGCATGTTGCGTTGCACGTGCCGTGTGTGGGCGTGCGTTATCTTGCTGGAAAACACCACGATGGATCGACCTTACAAATGGCACAACAACGGGCTGCATCATGTTGTTGATGTAGGAGGTGTTGTTTAACGTACCCGGTACAAACACTAGTTGTGTACGGGAGTGATAGCTGATCGCTCCCCACACCAGGAGACCAGGTGTACGCCCTGTGTGTCACTGGCGGATGCAAGAAGGGTGGAGACGCTCCCCTGTACGCCTGCGAACACGCATACGGCCATCGGAGGCTCCCAAGCAGAATCTGCTTTCATCGCTGAACACGACAGATCGCCATTGCGTTCTCCAGTGCAGACGTTGGCGACACCACTGCAGCCGTTCCTGACGGTGGGCTGGAGTCAGAGGTACACATGCCAGAGGCACACGTGCACGTAGTCCTGCATCCAGTAGACGGGTGCGGATTGTTCGCACAGTCCCTTCAGGTGCAACGGCAGCTCGGATTTGCGTCGCAGTGGATGTTCTGCTTGACAACGCCGCTCTTCTTATGTGTCGATCGGTCCGCTCATCAGTCCGTCTGTGACTCCCGGTTCCACGTCTTCTCGTGTGGGAATGTTCCTCGGACCATCTACGCCACCATCGTACCACCACCGATACTTCCCGTCCAATTCGCTTCGCAATACGACGATACGACCACCCGGCCTCGCGGAGTCCGACTAGACGACCTCGCTCAAAGTCTGATAACTGTTGAAATCGTACACGTCTTCCATGTCCAGGTATTGCAGCTTCTTCATGGTCTTCGCACGTGTCCGTACGCCGACGACTAATTACATTCACTTCGCCGTACTCCTTAAATACCACCGACGATAATTTGCATATTATGCCGTGCTGTGGCGTAAGCGCTCACCGGTTGGTTCCGAAATTAACATCGCACCTACGTAAACTCGACCCCATTAACATATGTAAATTTCATGATCGTCCGCCAGTTCCTTCTTGGTGTTCTTTTTTCACTTTCCGCCAGTGTAGATATAAATACAAAGGCCGTTCCAGGAAAAATTGAGAGTAATTTTTTTTTGAGTTGGCAACAGTGCGAAAGGAAAATATAACCACGCAGACGACTAATTCAGATAAGGAAGTATCTATAGCAACAGTTATTAGCCGTGGCAGACGATTCTGGTTTTGTTATTGCCCAGTTGTTTAAGGTACGTCTGCATTTTGCCATACAGCTATGGAGGTGAGTGATTCAGACTTAAGAAGTGAAATGCGTTGTGCGATAAAATTTTGCCATCGTTTGGATAAAACGGCTCCAGAAATAGTTGATTTAACGAAAAAAGTTTACAAAAACAAATGTTTGGGTGAGTCAACGATTTTTAGATGGCACCATGAGTTCAAAAAAGGGCGTTTGTCGGTAGAACTCGCTCCTAGGCCTGGTCGACCTGAAAGTGTTGTTACGGATCGTATTGTTAACATCTCTTTGGGCAATCCTGCAAGAAGTTCGACGAATGACATGTGAAGACATAGCGGCGTCAACTAATATTTTAAAAACGTGGGCATTCCGCATTCTACGCGACAAATTACTGCTGTATCGTGTGTATTCCAGATGGGCACCTCCTCACCTGACGAGAGAACAATTGTTAGCCAGAGTTCAGGTGTGTCATGAGTGGAACCAAATAATTGCAAAGGATCCAAACTTTCTAAACGCACTAATAACTGCCGATGAAACATGGGTCCACTATTTCGACTCCCTCACGAAGCGCGCAACGAGTGTCTGGAAACACAGAGGCTCGCCTCCTCCGAAATAAGTCCGCCAAAGCAAATCAGCTGGGAAGATGATGATAATTTTCTTTGATCATAAAAGTTTTGTAGTCTACCAGCATGCCGTTCCTCCACAAATTACTGTCAATGTTGAGTATTGCATTTCAGTCTTGAAGCATCTGCGACGACAAATATCGATTAATCGACCGGAACTGGGGGACCAGTGGACCCTACACCATGATAACGCCCGCTCACATGTGGCTGCTTATGTTCAACAGTTTCTTACGAAATGTATTGAAATCCTGCCTACAGTCCTGACCTCGTCCCGTGCGATTTCTGGTTGTTTCTAACAATGAAGGAGAAGTTCCGGGGCGCAACTTCAACACAGATGCTGACGTTATTCAAGCTGTACAGGGGTCGTTAAAGCAGCTTCCACAAAATGCCTTCGCCACATGCTTTGAAAAGTGGACTGAACGATGGGACCGTTGCATATCATCCGAGAGAAAATACTTTGAGAAAGAATAACATATATTTTGCTGTACCTATATTTCTTCATTTTGTGTGATTTTACTCTCAAGTTTTATGGAACGGCCGTTGTATATGCTGATCATTTTTTAGAAATATATATTTGGGTAAATTTTCGGTTGCTCCACTCGGTGTTAAGTTTAATCAGTTTTATGAACGAAAAGGGGCGCAAAATAGTGTTCCTGGAGGGAGCTCAAGCAAGGCCGTCTAGAAAGTACAAGGCCATGACACTGGCGAGATAAGTTCCCTCCGTTTGTGACGTCACTCTCATGTTACACGGTTTGATACGTCAATGCCATATTGACGTCATATACGACAGCGTTGGAAACCAGTCAGAAGCCTTGATTTCCGAGTGACGTCACTAAAAGAGGGAATTCATCTCTCTAATGTCCTGGCCTTGTGTTTTCCAGTCGGCCTTGGCTCAAGCCCTGTGAGCCGCCCCGGTGGAGCAGTGGTCTAAGCGATGGCTTCTCATCATTCGTCCGACCTGGGTCCTGGTTCGAACCCTGTGAGGCATGGATGTTGTATTTGTCTATTTGTCTTACGGCACTGGCTCTCTCTCTCCCTACCCTGGAACCAGTGGCCCTGAATTGGGGACGGGCGACTGCTTATATTGCCCATTGAGTTACTCACGGGGGTCATTTACCCCCACCCTACCCCCAAAAAAGCCCTGTGAACATCCCCGTGGCTGCTCCCCTATCTACCCCGAAAAAAACATCTTCCAAATTATTGAATCCCCCTTTTTTTTTTTTTTTTTTTTTTTTTGATTGAAGGTTTAACGACCACCGTGAGCAACTCAATGGGCTATTAGCAGTCGTCCGTCCCTAATTTAGGATCATTGGTTCAAGGAAAAGGAGAGAGCCAGTGCCGTAAGACATACACAACATCCATGCCTCTCGGGGATTCGAACCCGGACCCTTCTCGGACGAATGGTCATAAGCCAGCGCGTAGACCACTGCGCCACCGGGCATGGGCATACTGATAGCCCCCGCAACCACCGCAGTGGGGGGGGGGGGGCTCATGGCTAAGAGGGCCTGCAGCCTCAGCAGAAGTATTTTTCAAAAATTCTGCTGGAACTTCAAATGAAACTGGTTAAAGAAATAGCCAGGAATCTTTGACGGCAGCTTTGAATGAAGTATTAAAAGAAAAGCAATTTCTTTTTTTCAGCAAATAAGTAAGATCTTCGAGAAACCATTTTCGCTGAAGTTTATAAAAACTGGTGACGTGAAAGCAATTATTCCACAAGATGTAAGGCCCCTTTTCGCAGCCATTGTAATAGAATAAATATCATAATATGAATAAAATATATCAGTCATAGAATGTGAACAAATAACAGGAGAATGTGAATACATATCATAATATATGAAAATTTTATATCATTGAGGATAAGGAGTGTTATACACTGAGTGGCCACTTTATTATGACCACCACCTCAGTACTTCGTTGGGCCACCTTTTGCCTTTAATACTGCGTCGATTCTTCGTGGCATGGACTCCACGAGATGTTGATAGGTGGTTTGTGGAATATGAGACCATGCTTGATGAATAGCACTTTCTAGGAGTATGAGATTGCAGGGTTGTGGATACAGCTGTCTGATGGCTCGTTCAACTTCATCCCACAAATTCTCAATGGGGTTGAGATCTGGAGATTGTGGGGGCCACCTAAGCAAAGTAAACTCACCGGCATGTTCCTGAAACCAATCCTGTACAATACGAGCACTATGGCAGGACGCATTATCTTGTTGAAAGTAGCCATCGCCATTGGGATAAACCATCCACATGATAGGATGCACTTGGTCCGCAACGATGTTTAGATATGATGTGCCAGTCAGATGTTGATCAACACGAATTAAAGGGCCCAAAGCATGCCAGGAAAACATTCCCCAAACCATAACGTTGCCTCCACCAGCTTGAAGGGTTGTAGCAATGCATTTGGGGTCCATGTTTTCGTGCTGTTTCCTGAAAATTCTCACTCGGCCATCGCCATGGTGCAACTGAAAACGTGATTCATCGGACCACATAATTTGTTTCCAATTATCGACTGTCCAATCCTTGTGCTCCTGTGCAAACTGGAGACGTTTTCTCTTGTTAACTGCAGACAGCAAAGGTGTTCGAACATGCCTTCGGCTGCTATATCCCATCCGATGCAGTGTACGGCAAACAGTGCGTGCAGAGATCATTTGAGGGGATCTTTGATTTAGATGGTCTGCAATTTTCTGCACTGTTGCCCTTCTGTTGTCTGTTACCAGTCTGGATACTCTCCGTTCCGCCCGAGTAGTCACTAGTCGATGACGACCACACGTTACACGTAGAGACCCAGTTTTTCGGCTGACAGTCCAGTCTATAAACACTTTAACAACAGCTGCTCTGGAACATTTCACGAATGCGGCGGTTTTGGTGGTACTCGCTCCATGGCTCCGAGCTTCTACAATCATCCCACGTTGAAAGTCCGTCAAATCGCATTTTTTACCTATCTCGTCACCCAAAAATCACTTCTACTACTGTCGCAAGCACTAAGCTTTCCCTTTTTATACTAGCCTCGCCCTCTGGCGGCAACAGCGTGCAGCCATAGCTATTTGCTTAAAACTGTCAGGTGGTCATAATAAAGTAGTCACTCAGTGTATATTGCACTTGTTTGCACATAACTACGTATCCTTTAGAATATAAGTAGCTAACGAGAAAACGCAGACCAATGTCATTTTTTTTACAACAGAATCAAAAGGAAAGACTTTTACTACGTGCAAAACATTGTGACATTAAGTGTATATTTTATATTCAAGGGTAAATAATTTAAGTAATTTTACTCTTTTTGTGCCACAATTATTTGTTGTTTTCTTTCATTTTTGATTGCTTATGTTCTGAATTTTCGTATAAATCGAAAGGTCATTAGACATGTCATACGGCGGTTATATATTTTGTGTGTGAGATCGTGAAGTATTTCAAAGAATCAGACCTTCATTCTCTATAAGAATGGAATTTGCATGCTATGATTCACTTTGGCGTAAGTGTTCTGTAACACTTTGTATTGGTATAGAACTAGGGCAATGATTTTGAAGCGTGTGCATTTGTGTTACGCGCAATAAAGTGTAACAATTTTGGTTTTATGAAAAATACCTATAGGTTCCAAAGAATTTGAATTATTAAAAACGCCTGTACAACCTAGTTAATAATATGGAATTTGAAAATTTATGTAATTGAAAGCAAATAGATTTCCGCAATTCCGCAAAAGGGTCTTGAAGAAATTTTTGTGGGGGGGTGTCAGTTATGCCACTGCCACAGGAGCAGCAATCCGCCATATTAAAGTGCGTTTAGAATAATTCGTAAAATACTGTTGTGGTCGCGATCCCACCGCGGACCACCAATGTTGTAACCGTGGTCCCACCGCGAACCAGGACTACTGTAATGGGGCGTGCACTTACTTAAACTTACTTTTACTATTACAAGAGCATCCACGAATCAACTGCTAGAATTGCCGGCACATAAATACACTTTAATTCAGGCAGTCATATTTACATAATTTATATATGCTGATGAATTACGCCGAATCATGGCTATAGACACGTCACTACGACCAAACTTGGCAAATGTTTAATAGATTGCACTGTTCATCGAGCGATTTCGAGACAGTCACTCAAACGTCTTATTTCGGGTCAATTGAATATCTGCTTCTATCTTGGTAGAACAACGGTCCGCGCGACAAATAAGCGGCGCTTAGAAATCAAAGAACTGTTGACTTACTAGTCTTCGTTTGCAGTAACGTGCCAACGTTTCAGAAATTGGGAAGGGGGAGACAAAGTATTTTCCTATTTTCTAAATAAAGCTCTAAAACTATATCAAAGAACTGTTACTTACTAGTCTTCGTTTGCAGTAACGTGCCAACGTTTCAGAAATTGGGGGGGGGGGGAGAGACAAAGTATTTTCCTATTTTCTAAATAAAGCTCTAAAACTATATCAGAACGTTGCGCTCGCGCATATATATATATATATATATATATATATATATATGTATACAGGGTCGAGTCACATTATTCTGACCACTTACCTAATGTATTTTCTATGGGGTCGAACACACTCACCAACAAACATCTGGGGAGGGGCCACTCCGAATTTCCCCAAACGCAGCAAACAAGAACGCACCAAAATGTGGACCCCTGCAATCTAATCCTATTTTCTAAATAAAGCTCTAAAACTATATCAGAACGTTGCGCTCGCGCATATATATATATATATATATATATATATGGGATGTAAGGTCAGGTGATGCGTAACATCACAGCCTCTCCTTGACAAATGTCAACCCCGCCTTCTCGTGGTGCATCCTGTTCCCACTAAAGGGGCTCTGACGACCGCAAATAGCGGTATAACTATACCATCGGGATCAGAGGAAATGCTATCCCACACTCACCAACCCGCTTGGCCAGCGTGGTGAGTTATGGCCAAACACCTCCAAAATGACTCTACAACTTAAATCTTGGCCCTCAGTCTCCGGCAGCTGGAATGTACCTGGCCAAGGCAGCGGCCAGTGCGACATGAAGGCAGAGGGTGCTAAGAATCCCCGGAGGACCGGACTAGGCTGCCATTTGATGCTGACCTTGGCTACCTACAACGGACGCTCCCTATCTTCTGATTCAAGGCTTCTTGAATTGGAAGAGGAACTACAAAGGATCAAGTGGGACATCGTCGGGCTAAGTGAGGTAAGGAGAAAAGGAGAAGATCTCATTGAACTGAAAAGTGGACATCTCTTCTATTATCGTGGGACAGATACTGGCAGAACTAGTGGTGTTGGATTTATAATAAACAAGAAACTGAAGGATAAAGTGGTAGAAGTTGAAAGTTCCTCTGACAGAGCTGCACGACTCGTTATCCAACTATCGAGAAGATACCAGGCTCAGATTATTCAAACTTATGCACCCACCACAAGTCATCCTGAAGAAGAAATTGAAGAATTTTATGAGGAAATTCGTCATCTAAATAATAAAGGTAAGCAGCACTTGAAGATAATTATGGGAGATTTCAATGCAAAAATAGGGCACCGGCAACAGAATGAAACTTCAGTAGGTAAATTCGGTCACGGCAACAGAAACCAGCGTGGAAATACTCTCGTTGAGTTTGCAGAGGCAGAAGGATTTTTCATCTTGAATTCCTTTTTCAAGAAAAAGCCACACAGGAAATGGACATGGAGACATCCAATTGGGACGACAAGTGAAATTGATTTTATTATGTGTAACAAAAAATTCGTCATCGAAGACTGCAGTGTGCTGAACAAGTTCAACACAGGTAGTGACCATAGATTGGTGAGATGTAAGATGCACCTCAACACTAAACTGGAACGTGGCAAGCTCATAAGACAAACAAAATGTATTGACATAACCAACCTTAAAAAACACCATAATACTTTCAAGTTGGAACTGAAGAACAGATTCACTGCTTTAGAAGGCCTAACATCGGAAGAAGTGGATATTTCGGAAGTTAACAGAAAAGTAACCAAAGCTCTTATGGAAACAGCAACAAAATTAGCTGGGTCTAAGAACAAGTTGCATGTAAACAAATTATCAGGAAAAACCAAAATGTTGATGCAAAAAAAGAAGAGAGATGAGGACAACTAAAGAAGATGTGACTTCCAAAGTGGAATATATAGAGCTATGCAAGACAGCACGAAAAAGTATCACTGAAGACGTAAGGAAATTCAACTGTGAGCTAGTGAGGAAAGCAATTGAAAACAACCAAAGCCTAAAGATAGCAAAGGGACATCTCAGTAAGGGAAGAAAACAGATTATGGCTCTGAGAAAAGAAGATGGTTCTATAACAAGAAATAGAGGCGAAATTTTGACAAGAGTGAAAGATTTCTACTCCAAATTATATGAAAGGGATGATACATGTACTCCAGACATCATGAAAGGTACCAGAGTTCTTCCAGTCCTCCCAGCAGAAGTTGCTCATGCAATCAAGAACATGAAGCGGAGGAAAGCTCCAGGAGAAGATGGAATTACTATAGACATCATACAAGAAGCAAGTGGAGAAATTGAAACAGTACTCGCCCAAATTTTCACTCGATGCCTTAATGAAGGGAAGATTCCTGAGGATTGGAACACCGCTACAATGATCCTGCTACATAAAAAAGGTGACATTGAGGATCTCAGGAACTACAGACCTATCAGCCTCCTATCACTGCTTTATAAAATCTTCACTAAAGTTCTTTCACACCGTTTGAAGGTAACACTGGACATGGCTCAACCGAGAGAACAAGCTGGATTCAGGAGTGGCTACAGCACAATAGATCATATCCATGTACTGAGAGAACTAATTGAAAGAGCGAGGGAATATGAACTTCCATTGTGCATGGCTTTTATCGATTATGAAAAAGCCTTTGATTCGGTGAAACCATCAGCAGTTACCACGGCTCTGAAATCCTGCGGTATTGAAGATGCATACATTAATATTATTAATAACATCTATGAAAATGCAAGTGCAAAGATTCGGCTGTTTGAAAATACAACACACATAAAAATTGGAAAGGGAGTGAGACAAGGTGACACCATATCTCCGAAGCTCTTTAATGCCACATTGGAAAATGTCTTTCAATCACTGAACTGGGAAAACAAAGGGATAAAGATTAATGGAGATTTTCTAACCCACCTTCGTTTTGCTGATGACGTAGTCATTTTTGCAACTACCCCATCAGAGCTGCAGAGTATGATCCAGGAACTTGCTGACAAGAGTAAAGAAGTGGGATTAAAAATGAACTTTCAGAAGACAAAAGTGATGTTCAATGCTTTTACAAGAAATGAAGACTTATCGATTGATGGAGAAAAACTGGAGATAACAGACACGTACGTTTATCTTGGACAGCAGATATCAAGTGAGGGTCACATTGATGAAGAAATTAATCGGCGTACAAAACTTGCCTGGAGAGCTTTTGGAAGAAACAGCATAATTTTCAAGAGCAATATGCCATTATGTCTTAAAAGAAAAGTGTTTGATCAATGCATCCTTCCAGTGCTTACGTATGGTGCAGAGACGTGGACCTTAACTAAAAGAGACATACAAAGGCTGCAGACAACTCAAAGAAGCATGGAGAGGTGCATGCTTGGTATAACCAGGAGAGATAAGAAGAGGAACTCGTGGATCCGAAAAATGACGAGAGTGGAAGACATCATGATCAGAGTTAAATCCCTGAAATGGCAATGGGCTGGACATACTGCCAGAAGGACAGACCATAGATGGACAGCCGAAATTTTAGATTGGATTCCAAGGGACAGGAAAAGACCCAGGAAAGAGACCACATGGGAGATGGGTGGATGAAATTCGTAAATATGCGGGAGTGACATGGAGGAGACTGGCACAAGACAGACCGTTGTGGAGGAAACTTGGGGAGACCTTCGTCCAGCAGTGGATTGATAATGGTTGACAATGATGATGATGATGATATATATATATATGATGATATTCTATAAAGAAGATACCTAAGCAAAAAAATACATATATAATTTTGACTCACACCTAGTACAACATAGAAAAGGTTATGTATCTACCTGTGTGATCAAAAGGAAAAAAGGTAAAAAATAAAAAAATAAAATAAAACAACTGAATGTAGAAGGTGTCGAGAATACTGAGCCTTGGCTTTATCAAGGACCAGCAAAAACTCTGCATTTTCTCACTTCCACAATGACCTAGTTGGAAATGGGTTTCTGCAAGGCCATAGATGCAAGTAACATTCCCACCTAAAATAGTTTAAAAAATATATATATAAGTCATGTCCTCCTTAGAGTTGCATGACCTAGCACTAGTTAACATTTTCGCTTGCATCCATTAACCTTCCTGGCCCGACCCATACTCTTCATCTGTTACTATTAAACAGAGAGAAGAAGATTAAAGAGAACTCAAGCTGTGAGAGTGACATAATAATTAGAAATGATTTTCAGCCATAACGAAATTCCAAGTTCGTTTGAGAGAGAATTTAAACCTGAAAAACAATGCAAAAGAAATCCAAATTTTACATTGCAATTAAAAAAGGAAATGTTAATTTATAACGAACAGATTTTTGAAAGAAAACTTGAGTCTAAAACCCCCTACTCTACAACTTATGACAACACAAAAACGAGAATAAGTTAAAGATAATAATTAACTAAAGAAAACTTTGTGAAAGTTATATACCTTAAACAGTTAGTTGCAATATGTACAAAGTATTTCAGCAGTGCTTTAAGTGCATAATTAATTAGTATTAAGAACTTAACTACTTTGAAAAAACAGCGCAAGACAGCGCATAGAAAAGGAACAAGCTAAGCCATCTTCTGTTCCTAGGTACCCCAAAAGACGCTCAAAGTTACAAAGAAAAGAAAGAGTTAAAACCCGCAAAAATGTTAACAGACAAATCAATGCCTAAAAGTTGAAAAGCTAAAAAACGACAGAGAAAAGGTACATGAAGTACAAACATTGAACTTATAAAACCTAGAACCCAAAAACAAGGAAGAGAGCTTACCTCTTGTGTTACAAAAACTTTTCTCCTCACAAGAGAAGAACATGGCTGAATACATGCAAAGATTATTAAATAAACTGCTCGTGTATTTTATAATATTTCTCATGTATTCTGGAGAGTTAATTCTGCTCTTTCTGATCATACAGATCCACAGTCTTATGTTTATATATTTTTTTCTCTGGTTAAAATCTCCGCGCGTTGTTTTCTTGCTGTATGAGGAGGCCATCAGCCCCACCCTCACTGCCCCCCAGCGTCTAGGGAGTGGCAGAAGAGGTCAGCCATGTTCTTCTCTTGTGAGGAGAAAAGTTTTTGTAACACAAGAGGTAAGCTCTCTTCCTTGTTTTTGGGTTCTAGGTTTTATAAGTTCAATGTTTGTACTTCATGTACCTTTTCTCTGTCGTTTTTTAGCTTTTCAACTTTTAGGCATTGATTTGTCTGTTAACATTTTTGCGGGTTTTAACTCTTTCTTTTCTTTGTAACTTTGAGCGTCTTTTGGGGTACCTAGGAACAGAAGATGGCTTAGCTTGTTCCTTTTCTATGCGCTGTCTTGCGCTGTTTTTTCAAAGTAGTTAAGTTCTTAATACTAATTAATTATGCACTTAAAGCACTGCTGAAATACTTTGTACATATTGCAACTAACTGTTTAAGGTATATAACTTTCACAAAGTTTTCTTTAGTTAATTATTATCTTTAACTTATTCTCGTTTTTGTGTTGTCATAAGTTGTAGAGTAGGGGGTTTTAGACTCAAGTTTTCTTTCAAAAATCTGTTCGTTATAAATTAACATTTCCTTTTTTAATTGCAATGTAAAATTTGGATTTCTTTTGCATTGTTTTTCAGGTTTAAATTCTCTCTCAAACGAACTTGGAATTTCGTTATGGCTGAAAATCATTTCTAATTATTATGTCACTCTCACAGCTTGAGTTCTCTTTAATCTTCTTCTCTCTGTTTAATAGTAACAGATGAAGAGTATGGGTCGGGCCAGGAAGGTTAATGGATGCAAGCGAAAATGTTAACTAGTGCTAGGTCATGCAACTCTAAGGAGGACATGACTTATATATATATTTTTTAAACTATTTTAGGTGGGAATGTTACTTGCATCTATGGCCTTGCAGAAACCCATTTCCAACTAGGTCATTGTGGAAGTGAGAAAATGCAGAGTTTTTGCTGGTCCTTGATAAAGCCAAGGCTCAGTATTCTCGACACCTTCTACATTCAGTTGTTTTATTTTATTTTTTTTATTTTTTACCTTTTTTCCTTTTGATCACACAGGTAGATACATAACCCTTTCTATGTTGTACTAGGTGTGAGTCAAAATTATATATGTATTTTTTTGCTTAGGTATCTTCTTTATAGAATGTGAATTCTGAATTTTCAAAACTGCTGCGTTGCGCGTTTTGATTTTCAGGTTATTTTGCACCCTTCGTTTTAAATTCTAAAATTTTTTCCTTAGTCTTCAGTTTTGCTCTTTAATATATGATGATATATATATATATACAGGGTCGAGTCACATTATTCTGACCACTTACCTAATGTATTTTCTATGGGGTCGAACACACTCACCAACAAACATCTGGGGAGGGGCCACTCCGAATTTCCCCAAACGCAGCAAACAAGAACGCACCAAAATGTGGACCCCTGCAATCTTCATTTTCTTCTAAATTTAATAGGGGCTGAGTTAAAGGGGTTTGCATGGGGGTGGATACCTGTAAATATCTTTTCCCACCCCCACCCATTAACCAGTCGTAGAACAGAGCAGAAAAAATCAGGAGCACAGGGAAAGTTCTTTTCCCAGTACTATTTTGTTTTCTTTTCCTTTCCCTTACCATAAACGCAAAAATAATAATTAAAAACTGCTAAAACGCTATAAAAATCACCAGCATTTCGTTTGTTTTTTAAACAATTTGAAAGTATTTTTATTTTCTGTTAAATTAAATGAACTTATATTTTGGGTGCTAAAACTGGAGGTGCAAAACATACAGAGTGCCCTCCACTTAGATTCCTGGGGGGCAGTCTCCCCTCCTGCCCCCTTTGTTGGCACGTCCCTGAATCTTTTGATAATAATTCATAGCACCTTCGTGCCGGCTAGTTTAATAACTGATATCACATACTCAGTGTTTCTTTCAGGCATACATCCAGGAAGGCGAAGCCCTCCAGGAAACGACCCCCCCCCCCCCGAGACATTTTAGGTTACCGAGCCAAATTTTAATAAATTCAGGCTATGATGAAAAAGGAAGTTTCGTTTCTTTTTATGATACAAATATTTCTTCAATTTTATTTTTTAAATACTTGTTCAAATAGTACTAGTTATAGTTTATTTTATTAAAAAATGTATTACGACGCATGGTATTCTTCAAGATATAATAAGTAGACTAATCATACCTAATTGTCTGGGAATCGTGATTCAGGAACAAGAGTGCGTTGAATGCATTTCAATAGATAAAAATGTCAAGCCTGCGGAACCTTCCCCTTCCCGTCTTTAGCTGAAAACAGTTTGCTATTCCTGAAATGTTTGAAGAAGTAATTACTATATCAGGTATGTATATAGAATTTTTCTTCAGGGGGGGCGAAAAAAGAATTGAAATCCACCATCTGGAACAGAATTAAAGTTAATGAAAAATTGAAGAAAAATTAAAGCATTTTTTTTCTAATGTAAGTTGATACATTTTTATTAAATTAAGGCATTTTTTTCTAATGTAAGTCGCATTTTAACCAAAAGCAAAAAAATGAAGCATTTTCCTGGGGGAGGCTCCTCTAAATGCGCCTCTGTGCTAGATATATGATATTTACTTCTATATACATAAATATAGTAGTTAAAATTATATATATATATATATATATATATACACTGAATCCAGCTTGTTCTCTCGGTTGAGCCATGTCCAGTGTTACCTTCAAGCGGTGTGAAAGAACTTTAGTGAAGATTTTATAAACTACTGATAGGAGGCTGATAGGTCTGTAGTTTCCGAGATCCTCAATGTCACCTTTCTTATGTAGCAGGATCATTGTAGCGGTGTTCCAATCTTCAGGAATCTTTCCTTCATTAAGGCATCGAGTGAAAATTTGGGCGAGTACTGTTTCGATTTCTCCACTTGCTTCTTGTATGATGTCTACAGTAATTCCATCTTCTCCTGGAGCTTTTCCCCGCTTCATGTTCTTGATTGCATGTGCAACTTCTGCTGGAAGGATTGGAGGAACTCTGGTACTGGTATCTTTCATGATGTCTGGAGTGCATGTATCATCCCTTTCATATAATTTGGAGTAGAAATCTTTCACTCTTGTCAAAATTTCGCCTCTATTTCTTGTTACAGAACCATCTTCTTTTCTCAGTGCCATAATCTGTTTTCTTCCCTTACTGAGATATCCCTTTGCTATCTTTAGGCTTTGGTTGTTTTCAATTGCTTTCCTCACTAGTTCACAGTTGAATTTTCTTACGTCTTCAGTGATACTTTTTCGTACTGTCTTGCATAGCTCTATATATTCCACTTTGGAAGTCACATCTTCTTTAGTTGTCCTCATCTCTCTTCTTTTTTGCATCAACATTTTCGTTTTTCCTGATAATTTATTTACATGCAACTTGTTCTTAGACCCAGCTAATTTTGTTGCTGTTTCCATAAGAGCTTTGGTTACTTTTCTGTTAACTTCAGAGATGTCCACTTCTTCCAATGTTAGGCCTTCTAAAGCAGAGAACCTGTTCTTCAGTTCCAACTTGAAGGTATTATGGTGTTTTTTAAGGTTGGTTATGTCAATAGATTTTGTTTGTCTTATGAGCTTGCCACGTTCAAACACACATAAAAATTGGAAAGGGAGTGAGACAAGGTGACACCATATCTCCGAAGCTCTTTAATGCCACATTGGAGGGTGTTTTTCAGTCGCTGAGCTGGGAAAACAAGGGGATAAAGATTAATGGAGATTATCTAACCCACCTTCGTTTTGCTGATGACGTAGTCATTTTTGCAACTAGCCCATCAGAGCTGCAGAGTATGATCCAGGAACTTGCTGACAAGAGTAAAGAAGTGGGATTAAAAATGAACTTTCAGAAGACAAAAGTGATGTTCAATGCTTTTACAAGAAATGAAGATTTATCGATTGATGGAGAAAAGCTGGAGATAACAGACACATACGTTTATCTTGGACAGCAGATATCAAGTGAGGGTCACATTGATGAAGAAATTAATCGGCGTACAAAACTTGCCTGGAGAGCTTTTGGAAGAAACAGCATAATTTTCAAGAGCAATATGCCATTATGTCTTAAAAGAAAAGTGTTTGATCAATGCATCCTTCCAGTGCTTACGTATGGTGCAGAGACGTGGACCTTAACTAAAAGAGACATACAAAGGCTGCAGACAACTCAAAGAAGCATGGAGAGGTGCATACTTGGTGTAACCAGGAGAGATAAGAAGAGGAACTCGTGGATCCGAAAAATGACAAGAGTGGAAGACATCATGATCAGAGTTAAATCCCTGAAATGGCAATGGGCTGGACATACTGCCAGAAGGACAGATCATCGAT
This sequence comes from Macrothele yani, assembly GCA_039090855.1. Classification (NCBI taxonomy): domain Eukaryota; kingdom Metazoa; phylum Arthropoda; class Arachnida; order Araneae; family Macrothelidae; genus Macrothele; species Macrothele yani. The sequence goes on from CM076996.1 coordinate 128,786,506, forward strand.
GGACAGCCGAAATTTTAGATTGGATTCCAAGGGACAGGAAAAGACCCAGAAGAAGACCACATGGGAGATGGGTGGATGAAATTCGAAAGTATGCAGGGGTGACATGGAGGAGACTGGCACAAGACAGACCGTTGTGGAGGAAACTTGGGGAGACCTTCGTCCAGCAGTGGATTGATAATGGTTGACAATGATGATGATGATGATATATACACTATCTACCAACAAGTAATTGGACACCTGTGATAGCAAAGGAAAACGAGGTTTATTCACCTTCAATACTTGGTGGAGCCTCCACAGGGCTTAGAGAAGACAGGTCAGTTCCTTCACTGATTTCGGACGGTGGGGCACCCCTTAAGTCGACGCTCCAACTCGTCCCAGAGGTGCTTGATAGGGTTAAGGTCCGGGCTCTGCGCAGGCCAGTCCATTCGATTAACCCCATTGTCACCATACCAAGCCATGGTGGACCTCGCAACATGACAGGGGGCATTGTCATCCTGAAAGTAACATGGGTCTACCCCGTAAAACTACCACAACGTAGGAAGCGCATGGTCATCCAAAATGGTGCAGTAGGTCTCGGCGTTGAGTCTACCAGGAATTGCGACCAAGAGTCCCGTGCCATACCAGGAGAAACACCCCCATAGCATAATTCCACCGCCGCCGAACTTCACAGTTGGCACAATACATTCCGGCAGGAGGCGTTCTCCAGGCAGACGCCAAACCCAGACCCTGCCATCCGAACGGTAGAGGGTGAACCTTGATTCGTCGCTCCAGAGAACCTGTTTCCACTGTTCAACGGACCACTGTCGACGTTCTTTGCACCACGTTAGCCGAGCAGCGCTATTGGACTTGGTGATCAAAGGCTTGTGGGCGGCAGCACGTCCATGATAACCGAGCAGATGGGCTTCCTTACGGATGGTATTCATCGAAAGAACACTCCCGGATGCCTGTTGAAACTCCTCGCGGATGTGGCCCATCGATTTGCTGCGGTTCTTCCGAATTTCTCTGGCCAGCACCCGTCGGTCTCTAACTCCCAGTTTTGTGAGTCTGCCGGGTCGGGGCACATTCCGACAGTCACCTTTCATCTTCCACTTGCCAATCACGTAGGCTACTGTCGATTTTGGGTACTTCAACTCGCTGGATATGTCACGTATGGATCGGCCATTTCTGTGATACCAGACGATTACACCTTTCTCGAAATCAGAGAGCTCCGAACTGCGTGGCATCTTGCATGCGACTGGTTGCGTTGTTGTTTCCCACACGATATTTAACGGCCGCGGCCGTGACGTGTATCAGGACTGCAGATATCGTCGATTGCAGTGGTGTGCAATTACTTGTTGGTAGATAGTGTATATAGCAAATGGAAAACTTGCCCCCTCTAAGGTTCCATCCCCCCCCCCGCCAAAAAGTCCTGAAAGAAACACTGCACATACTTGATATCAAACGGAGTAAGAAACGGCTCTATGCCGTCTTTAAACACACAGAGACGCACATGCACTTTGACTGGTCCGGCTGCTGAAGTGTGGTTGGTATCACTAAAGACCCCCGTGTGATGTTTGTTCTCCTCGAAAAGAACGAAGCATCGGTCAATGTCGGCGCGATACTCGCCGAATCATGGAACTTTCAGATGCAACTGGGAACGATTTTTGACTCCTGGTCACTTGTCGCTCCGTTATAACATGGACACGAGCAAATCGCTTGTACTTGTTAACTTGCCACTTTTTGCGATGTTAGGCAAAGGTTGCCCATCCGCCACTTTTCCTGTTGTTGTATCGGGCAAACTTCTTCCGATCCGCTCTTTTATCTGAACCAAGCGTGCAGCTGCTTTTTCTCTCGTGAATCGGAAAACAACTGCTTATTTCTTTCTTCTGTTGATTTGAGCCATTCGGTAGAGCTCCTCGCTTTTCTGTTCCCCCCATGAACACTACGACACGAGAATATTAGGAGCACTCAAAAAGTGCGTTCGTCGGTCTCTCAGTATTACACTTTTAGTCTAGAGCCCCGACACATCGGCTGAATTACGACTGTTTTCGTCGCCTTCGGGATTCCGAAAGCAGTGGCAAAACATTTGGGGTGGTCCCTGCGCTTCGCTTTGGAACTTCTCTTTTCTGTGTTCAAAACCCAATCAGAACCAACGCATTAATTAATCAAATCATTAATCTGTCTGATTAGCCACACCCATTATGTTAAAACAATAATGAGGCAAAAGTCTTAACAATATGTATTTAAATATGCGCAGAAATATATTTAACAAGAAAGATGACATCTAATTTTCGGGTGTAATAAGCACGTCTTTTGAATCTGTTCTGAAGCAAATTAAATTTATCAAAGCTATTCAAAGTCAATGGAATCGGTATGGAAAACAATAGTATCTGACGGAAGAGAGAAGTTTTTCAATCGTGTTTTTAATCCCTCAGATATTGCTGTAAATGGAATCGTGAGCTTACGCCCTCTGGTTGCAGACTTGCACGTTAAGAAAGACATGAATTTATATGAGAAACATTTCGCACCGGAAACGCTCTCCAACACAGAAAGAATTTTTCAAATCGGACTCTTAGAAACAGAGATATTGACAAAAATAAGATGTGGCTTTACGTCCCCTAGTGGGAAAACCATGCATTATTTTAGGAAGAAAGTATTCTCAAAAGGTTTTTCAATATCAGCGGTATCGGTCTAAGAAAAAAAAAATTTAGTCGAGTTTTCAGGAGCCCAGATTTTGCTACAAATACATCAGAAGCAGAAATTAACACTTATGCACCCTGGTGGCCAAACCATTCTTTACCAAACATTAGAAATTATGTGAAAAATATTTTCCATCAGGTCTTGTATGCGATACAGGAAGAATTTTTCAAATCGGAGGTTCAGAAGCAGAAATAACGCAGAAAACGCAATTTTACCTTTGTGTCCCTTAGCGGAAAGTCTATGATTTACTTGAAAATTTTGAATTTATAGGAAAAACATTTCGCATCGGAAACACTATCCAACAAAGAAGGAATTTTTAAAATCGGACTCCTTGAAGTAGAGATATTGACAAAAATAAGATATACATCTGCGCCCCTGGCGTAGAAACCATGCATTATTTCAAGAAGAAAATGTTCCTAAAAGGTTTGTCGACATGGGTAGTATCGGTCAACAAACGACTTTTTTTCAATCGAGATTTTAGAAGCTCATATTTTGCTACAAATACATCAGCAGCGGAAATTAAGACTTACGCCACCTGGTGGCCAAACCATTTTTTACAAAAATTAGAAATTGTGTGCAAAGGATTTCCCGTCAGGAGCTGTATCCGGTGCAGAAAGAATGTTTCAAATCGGAGATTTAGAAGCAGAGATATAGGGGGAACACAATTTACCTTTACGCCCCCTAGCGGAAAGTCTATGATTTAAAAACCAGAGGTTGTACTTTCGTGCAACAAGTCAAAGGGTAGTTAAGGCTGTCAATGCACGATCAGATTCGCCTTAATATAGAGCACATACATCACATATCCCAATCACTATCTAAAAACGTAGGTTAAGAAACGTCTTTATTTGCAATTAAAAGGGTGAGTTTAAAAGCTCTAGCGAGCAGTTTCGCGAACCACTATGGTCGCATCGTCAGGATAAGAAGTGAAATCACTATGAAGCGGTACATAACTTATATAGTAACAGAAATGAGCACAAGATTACAAATATGTAAATGAGATGAGTAAAAGATATTAAATGTCAATCACTACAAACTATTTACAAAATTACCTAAATTATTTTGAGGGTTCCTCGCTTGGATATTCCAACATGAGATCTCTCCAGGCATTAGGAACATAAGCAGGTATATCCTCATTGCAGCACTTAGGTCGCAGTTTTATAATGTGAAGACTCTCAGTAAATAACATAGAACTTTTTTGTCGAGGCTGTTGATAGCAAGTTTGCATTGTCCCAATCCGGTTTTAGATCTCCCTCAATGGCAGTTCTTGAAAAAGTCGAAGTAACTACTTCTTTACGAATTGCATATTTATGTTCAGCCCATCTGATTCCCAAACTTCTGTAGGTCGAACACACATACCAGAGATTTGTCCATTAATGTCCAACAGTGGGATACTGTAAACACCAAAATGGGATAGAGTTGGTATTGTGTCTCTGTCATGCCTAATCATAGAAAAAGGTTTTGGGTCTTGACACCAAAACCCAAAGACTATTTTTTGCAGGTGTTTTTTAGCAAAATAATAACTGGTTTCAAATAGGTTATACTTCCCACGTAGGTAGTTGTGGGTACACTTCTGGTGAGGGTTATAGAAGTCTTCCGTGTATATTGTTGTATAAGTTTTTTAACACAATCGTGGGTACCCATGTACTTTTGCAATCTCGTTAATCTTCATCAATTCCTGATTACAATAATAGGGATTTGAAGAATGGGTAAAGGCTCTATTAACTAGGAATATAAGTGCTGAATACTTATAGGGGGTTGGTGTATAAGAATTGAAGGGGATCAGAACCGGGATACAGGTAGGCTTACGATATACAGAGAACTCAAAGTTTGTATAGTTAGGGGAGTGTGAAACCAAGAAGTCAAGGAAGGGCAGTGACCCTTCTTTTTCTATTTCTATAGTAAACTTTATGCCAGGAACTATGGATGATAAATCAGAGGCAAAATGTAATTCAGCAGTTGAGTGAGGCAAGACAAGGAAAACAACATCAACATATCTGTTGTATAAAGATGGTTATACACTGCAGGATGTGAGATAGTGATTTTCTAGGTACTGTAGTAAGATTTCAGCAAGAACAGGTGACAGTGGGGAGCCAATAGGTGCTCCCTCCTTCTGTTTGTAGACAGTATTTTTTAAGCGAAAGAAACTTCTGTCCCCTAGAAGTCTTAAAGCTTGAAGGGTAGTATCAATTTCAGCTTGACTATATTGGCTTTGATTTTATTGAGTGAATCAATCATGACCTCAGTGGTAGCCGTTAGTTTCAGGGCCTCTTGTTTCCATTGTGCAATACCAGGGAATTCAGTTCAGCCTTGGCCTATACAAGCGTCTCAGCGCAACCTGGTTCGCGAGGAGTAAACGGAAGTCACGTGACCCGATCCACAAGCGTCTCGGCGCAACCTGGTTCCGAGGAGTAAACGGAAGTCACGTGACCCGATCCCGGCACCGCTGGCACGCGAGTCTGCTGTTCTGCATGTTGTTCTGGGCGCGGGCTGACCTTTATACTGTATCTCGGCGTTCAGAAATGTGGCTTTGAAAGCGATGTTTCAAGCAAACGAAAATGTGCCAGATGTGGCTTTAAGAGCGATGTTTCTTTGCCAATACTGCAGTTCGCAGTTCACAGCCAAGAAAGATTTAACGAAACATGTTTAAAAAATTCATAGTGGTGGTCCGATCACAGGTAACAATACCCTAAATTCAAAAATAGTGTTTCTTGTAAGTATTGCAAGTGTACTTCACAAGAGGAGCTTATTTGGAAAGGCATGTAAGGAAGTTTCATCCTAATAATGTGACTGCAGTTTGTAAAGCTTCCAAAAATGCTTGTAAGTATTGCAAGAATGTTTTCATAGAGAAGAAAAATTTGTACAAACATTTTTTTTTTTGATTGGAGGTTTAACGACCACCGTGAGCAACTCAATGGGCTATAAGCAGTCGCCCGTCCCTAATTTAAGGTCACTGGTTCCAGGGAAGGGAGAGAGCCAGTGCCGTAAGACAAACACAACATCCATGCCTGACCGGGATTTGAATCCGGACCCCTTACGGACGAATGATCAGAGGCCAGCGCCTTAGACCACTGCGCCACCGGGGCGGCTGTACAAACATATCAGAAACTTTCACCCCACACAAAAAGTTCAGTTATTTCGTTCAGTTGTTTGTAGCATTTGTGAATTGAGTTGCAAAAGTGTACCTGAACTGCACAACCATATCAATGTCCGTCATCCTGATATTTCGCTGTCATTTGAGGAAAAGGAGTTCCACAGCACTGAGGAGTTTCTACAGTGGAAAACTGATGTGGAGCGTGATTCACAGTCACGTTTCGTAAAACACAGAAGTGGCAATTGCCTATTAGGTGGAACAATTGTTTCTTCTCATTATTGTCATAGAAGTGGCTCCTACAGATCACCTGAAAGTAGGAAACGTTCCATGAAATGTGCAGGAACAAATAAAATTGGTAAAAGCTGTCCAGCACACGTTGAAGTAAGTAAACAAATAGTAAATGAAACCATTAAAATCAAAGTTAAGTACCAATCTGTCCACACTGGACATAAAATAGAAATTGGAAGAACTGCACTCAGGGGCGGTTCGTCATTAGGGGCCAGAGGGGCCGGGCCCCACCTAAAAATTTCTATTTCTAGAATTTTTTTTTTTTTTTTTTTGCCCTGATTCTTATTCTTTCTCTTAACTACATGGGGATAAACCTTTCCCTTCAAAAATCATTACCTAAGGGAAAAGTTTCCTTCAAAAACGAAAAACTATTCCCTGAGGAAAGAGATCACGTTCAGAGTGTGAGGTTATTGGGGCCAGCTCCAACAGGCCCCAGTAACATTACTACGCAAGCGAAGAGGAGACGATTTCCTCCCCTTCTCATTCAGTATGAAGACCACATACAACACTGTCTTAACCGCGTGTGGCCGCCCCGGTGGCGCAGTGGTCTAAGCGATGGCCTCTGATCATTCGTCCGAACGGGGTCCGGGTTCTAATCCCGTGAGGCATGAATGTTGTGTTTGTCTTACGGCACTGGCTCTCTCCCTTCCCTGGAACCAGTGACCCTAAATTAGGGACGGGCGACTGCTTATAGCCCATTGAGTTGCTCACGGTGGACGTTAAACCTACAATCAAAAAAAAAATAAAAAAAAAAAATAACCGCGTGTGCAAGAAAAGCTGTGGGGACAGATTTATCTGGCCCCGCGCTAATTTGATTGGCCGGGAGTGTTTCAATTTCCTTAGCGCCGTGTGCCGCCCCGGTGGCGCAGTGGTCTAAGGCGCTGGTCTCTGATCATTCGTCCGTAAGGGGTCCGGGTTCGAATCCCGGTCAGGCATGGTTGTTGTGTTTGTCTTACGGCACTGGCTCTCTCCCTTCCCTGGAACCAGTGACCCTAAATTAGGGACGGGCGACTGCTTATAGCCCATTGAGTTGCTCACGGTGGTCGTTAAACCTCCAATCAAAAAAAAAAAAAGCGCCGTGGGTTGACAGAGAAGCTTACCCCGACCAAGCTCAAAGTTGGCGGGAGGGTTTTAAATGTCGTAGCAAAGTTCAGTTAGTTGTTTTTTCTGTGTGTGTCTCTCTCGGTGATGTGTTGTTCCTTCGTGTCGTGACTTTTTTGCTTGTCGAGTACAATGAATGGAGTGGATATTTTGTTAAAATCTCCGTTCTTTGCTTTAAATCTGGAAGAAAAGCTTCACTTAAAAAACTCAGTGCTTATCACCCCAAGAATGTTTAGTTTGAGCTTCACTTAAAAAAAAAACAGTGCTCATCAGCCCAAGAATTTGAGTCGAAAAGCTTCACTTAAAAGAACTCTGTGCTTATCAGCCCAAGAATTTGAGTCGAAAAGCTTCACTTAAAAGAACTCTGTGCTTATCAGCCCAAGAATTTGAGTTTCCAAGAGTATGAATTTTACAAACGCTTTGCAGAACTAATTTCAGTTTTAACTAAGATGATTTTCTATGTTAAAAATAAATAAATAAATGAGAAAACATGTAAGTATAATTTGCACATGAGTACATATATGTTTTTAGGTTTCACAAGTTCTTTTAAAAAAAAAGGTTTAACCTTTCAAATAATTCAAATAATGCAAATGGTACTCATTCTATATGGGACGAAATTCATGAAACGTTCCCTCCCTGCATATATTTGGAGTTATTATTTTTTCACTACATTTTTTTTATCCTGTGAATCCTGTGATTATTCGTCAATTGAGAAATCTGAAGAAACACAAAGCACAACTAACATAAATTAATGCTCATATGTTTTAAGGTAAAAATTTTATTTAAGGAGTTTTAACATTTTTCTGTTGATAGTTATGCATTCTATTCTGAGGAATTTTTTTTCGTGTGCAATACTATAGGTGACACATTCCTACCTTATTTGGGCATTATTGTGAGTCAAGGGGGTAAACAGAGGCAGAGTAAAGGAATCTTGGGGGTGGGGTGGGGTCTGAATAGTTGGCCTAATAATGACAGTTTTTTTTATTTCATTGTTTGACTTCGGCTACTGGCCCCACCTGTTTCAGTTGCCACGAGCCGCCACTGACTGCACTGACAAAACCTCAGATAAAACACCTGGCAGCTAAGTTGAGTTTAGAGGTACCAAAATCAGCCATTCTTACTGATATTAGGAAAGTATTTTCACCCACTAAACGATTTGGTTACACCCAAGGGCGGATTTCCGAATAGGCGCATTGGGCCCGCGCCTAGGGCTTCCAGAGTTTGAGGGGCCCCGAAAACGTATAATAGGATTTCCAGTTTTGTTCTGGTTTTCACGGACAGAAACGAATCAATCCTTAAAGGGACCACTTTGTTTGTATTGTTAATTGATGTTTTACTTTCTCATATTAATAATATACAGTATATTTTTTTGCTGTTGCTGATACTCCGAATTTTTGAGTTCTTATTAATGTACTTATTTTGGCAGGAGTGGTTAAAATAATTTAGCCTTCGTTTTAGTGGTAGGTGAAAGAAGTATTAACGCTTCCCACACTTTTCATATTTTAAGGTGAATTCTTAACTGGTCTGCTGTGCTATAAATTGCTTTCATGCAATTCCAGTAAAGGAAAAACATCTGTGTTGGAAAACCCTTCTGAGTTGCGATGAGGAGTGTTCTTTTGTTGTAGGATAATCAAGTTCTTTCTCAGCCCTAATCCCCTAAACCAGCCTAAATCAAAAGGATTAATATTTAGGCTGAAAAAAAAATCGAGAACATCACACTTTCTTATTTAACAGTGTTAAAAGAAATTTATATTGCATTGCAACATTTCTTGTTACTTTCTGCTCCCTTGGTTTAATATTGATAATTATCAAGTATTCTCACCTTTTCTATTCCTTAAAGCAATAAAAGTTTCAATGATACTTTTACTCGAAAAGCTGTGGTTCCTACTTTTCCATTTTCAAACCGGATCTTTTGCATTTAATTCTTATGCTTTTGTTTCTGATAACTGCAATGCATGTATTTAAAAAAAATCTCACACATCTTTTTGACATAATAAAAATAAATGCAGACCTTCATAATTTTTCTACGGAAATAATAAGAGACAATGCTTTCAAGAAACTCTTCACATTCTCGCTTTCCTGCACTGACTGATGAAATTCTTACTGTCCGGCTTTCTTGGTCCATGGCATAGACTAATGCCATGGAATAAGAAAGCCGGACAGTAAAACGTATAATTGGATTTCCAGTTTTTCATGTCATTAGTCTATGCCATGGACGAATGAATCTCTTCAATTTACGGAATCGTTTGCCACAGGATCAGGTCAGATTATATCACATGTTGAGAATTTTAGGAAGGGAGTGTCTGACCGCAGGTCTTAAACAACCTTTAGAAATAAAAAGCTAAGAGATTTGGGCTAGAGTGCCCGATAGAAAAAGTGACTCGGAAGCGATAAGAAGGGAGGGGAGGGGCCCCTGAACCTTTTAGCGCCTACAGCCCCAAAAGACTGTAACGTACCAGGAGATGTGACGTACCTGCCAGAAGGACGCACACGGCATAAAGGCAGATAGGAATCAGAATAAAATGTCCGCGTAGCTGAATTGGTAGAGCAACTTATTCCGGAATGAGTGGACCCGGGTTCGAATCCTGGCGCGGATAAAAATGACGGAGAAATTTACTTCGTTATAATGGCGCCCGAACTATCCGGATGACCCGACCGTTCACAATCTCGAAATGGTGTGATGTTATTTCCACACCGCGAGATAGGAAAAATAAGAGCAGCACTTCGAAAAAAAAATAAATAAATTTAATAAAAAATAAGGGGGAGATGATGTAACGTACCAGGAGATGTGACGTACCTGCCAGAAGGACGCACACGACATAAAGGCAGATAGGAATCAGAATAAAATGTCCGCGTAGCTCAATTGGTAGAGCAACTTATTCCGGAATGAGTGGACCCGGGTTCGAATCCTAGCGCGGATAAAAATGACGGAGAAATTCACTTCGTTATAAGAGTAAAGCCGCCTCTGGTTACACCACTCGGAAAGATTTACACAACATCAGCCGAGACTTCTATTTCGAAAGAGATGTAACTTATCATGCAGATGATAGGATATCTGTTGATATCTTAGTTCAAAAAATGCAAAATGAAGGTAATTCGGTGCTACTGTACAAAGCAGTGGGTGAAACCATACCAGATCATCCATCAATTGAGAAAAAAGATGATTTTTTACCGAAAAATTGTTATTCGGTCACGAGGAATTGACTTTATTTTTCGGTTGCTGTGTGTTGCTGAACGTGGAAAGAGCGATGTCTTTGTTTATTCACTGACGCCACGTATTTAGAGGATTTTCACTTTGGATTACTGCTATAATTATTATATAGCCAGTGCCGTTAATGCCCACCAGATGGAGACGTCTCAGTAGCTGAGCCCACCTTACGGATTTATGATGTCAGAAGCTGACAAGAAAAACACACATAACGCCGTGGATTGTTTGCCACCGTGGTGTAAGGCTACCGCGCTCTGCTAGATATCGAGAGATCCGGAATTCAATTCCCCGGCAGTGACCGAATAAAAAATTTTCGGTTGCTGTGTGTTGCTGAATGTGGAAAGAGCGATGTCTTTATTTATTCACTGACGCATTTAAAGGATTTTCACTTAGGAAGTAAATATAATTTATATTCAGATCGTACATTACTTAATACGCATGAACATTCTTATGAAACAAGGAATAAGTTACAATTAAAACCTTTTTTTTTTTTTTTTTGTAAACGGAATCAATGAACCTTACCTTAAATTACAGAGGTCCTCAATACTGGAATTCTTTACCCAGTGATCTGACTAATTTGAATAATTTTAATTTATTTTAAAAAAATTCGAATTTTTTCTTCTTCAATAACTCCAAAATAAAAAAATGGGTAAAACTCATTCTAATTGTCTGACTTGATGTGTCTATGTGTTGTTTCATCTGTTTTTCTTTTATGGAGAATAGAGTCAGGTCATTTTTGGCCTTTTCCCTTGTCTTCCCTGTTGTTTCTATACATGATCGGCATTTATGAATTGTCAATTTTTTTTCTTAAAAATAAATAAATAAATGAAAAATGAAATGATAAAGATATTTGTTTTCCAACAGGTTGTCTAGATCAGTCTTACCAAAGTAGCAGAATTTTGATATTTGTGTCATAGTCAGGGAATGGTTAAGGGAGGGGCAACAAGGCTATAGACTAGGGGCCCTCCATTACCAAAGGCCCAGAGACATGAACTTATAGGCATAGCGTCGGGAGCAGGGAGGTGCTCGTGCTCACCAACTTAAAAAGATTTAGATGTAAGGGCAAGCTTACGATGAGGTAACAGATTTGGATTGGAGGTTTAATGGATTCGCTACGAAGTTCAAAGGGAAAGAACTAACAGCTTTACACACACACACACACACACACACACACACACACACACACACACACACACACACACACACACACACATTGTTACGCTAACCTTTCAGGCGTTGCGGTGATCCGTTTTTCTGAGGATGTAAAACCAGGCGAAATGCTATCAATGTACATAAATTATACGAGGGTTGCACCAAAAGTAATGCAAAAGTGGGCATAACTTTTTTATTAACTGACAGGGTGTCGTTCAAATTGCACATGTTGGTAGAGTAACTCTTTCTCTATACAAAGGTACTACTCAACATTGTCTCCATCACAAGCTGTGCATTTGCGCCATCGTTGAACCCAACTCTCGAATCCACTTTGAAAAAAATAAAGTGTGGACTGTTGTACCCATTTCTTTACAGCCACTTTCACCTTGTCTGTGTCATCAAATCCTTGTCCCCGGAGACTATCCTTCATTGGACCGAACAGGTAGAAGACGGAGGACGCCAGATCTGGGCTGTACGGTGGATGGGGGACAACCGACCAGCCTTATTTGCTCATCGCCTGATTTGTTGCTAAAGATGTGTGTGGTCTTGCATTGTCATGGTGAATGCGGATACTTTTCAGATTCTTATTCGGTCTCTTCCTCCTTATGGCTTCTCTAAGCTTCTTGAGTGTCTCAATGTACCGCTCGCTGGTCACGTTCCAGAAAATCAAGGAGAATAACACCCCGGTCATCCCGAAAAACAGTCACCCTGTCTTTCTGTGCTGATCGCTGGCTCTTGAACTTCTTAGACCTTGGTGAAGAGATGTGACGCCATTCCATGCACTGATTCTTCGTTTCCGACTCGTAAAGATACGCCCTCGTTTCATCCCCTGTCACCAGATCGAAAAAAAAACGTGTTTTCATTGGCTTCAAACGCTTCCAGATCAGAGCAGACTTCCACCATTCTCTCCTTCAAATCTGCAATGAAGAAGGGTTACTATAGAGGAACAGTTGCTCTACCAACATGTGCAATTTGAACGACCGTTGTGAGTTAATAAAACAGTTATGCCCATTTTTGCATTACTTTCGGTACAACCCTAGTATAACATCCTTCATGTGCTAGTAAAAGTAAAAAGATTTATAACATTTACAAGAATTTGCTAAAAAGAGAGGACTTTATTTTCAGAAAACTGTCAAAATACGCTAGACTGTTAGTCATAATTCATTATTAGCGGTGATTGAAGCATAATGAATTAAAAAAATGTTTGTTATGCCCTTAAGAAACTGAAATTTTGTGACATTTTGGGTGAAACTGTTTCCTCGAATGCCCCCCCCCCCCCCCAAAAAAAAGAAACATGAGTTCATACATTTTGCGCTCCACATCCCTAAAAGGAAACATCCGTTTACAATTATTGGCGCACCCCCTCCCCAAGGAAAACATCGGTGTCCTTGGTGAATGTGGCGAATAATTCCTGTCCGCTCCAAGGAAATCGGTTTACATTTAGTCGTGCGCCCCCCCCCCCTCAATTTTTAATTTTTTTGTCACATTACGGCTATGTGTCTGTGGAGAGAGAGTGAGTGATAGGGGGAGACAGAGAAAAGGAGGGGAGAGAGAACATACACATTGTACATGATGGAGGAACAGAAACTGCCCTCGCCCAAGTTTTCACTGGATGCCTTAATGAAGGAAAGATTCCTGGTGACTACAAGAATATTAGTCATTTTGCTACGAAAAAGAAGACCCTGAAGATTTCAGGAACTACAGACCGATTAGCCTCCAATCAGTTGTTTACAAAATCTTTACTCAGATGCTCTTGTAATTTATAAATGTGGTTTCTTAGACTGGAAAAATGAAGCAGAAAGAATCAGTTCTCATGAAAAATTTAATCGTTTTTCATAAATTTAAACCTAAAACAGGGGTGGATTGGGTCGACAAAACCAGGTCGGCAATTTTAGTCTTGTGGTCCACTTCAGAAACATACGTACCCACAAGGGCACACCTCATAATTTCCCCCATGAAAAAAATTCTGTTAACTCCTGGGTGAAAGAGAACTCTCGAAATACGCACTATGCAGAGGGTGACTCGAAAGTTTTGCGATATTTGGATCACTTTATGTCTTCATACGTACCTTTACAACGAAAGCTGACTAGCGTTCAAAGTATAGGTCATCGTATTGCATCGTCTTTAGCCATCTGTCTGCCAGTTCTTCGATTCCGCGGAGGTACCAGTTCTTGTCCTTCGAGGCGAAGAACTCCTTCACCCCAGCCGCCACCTCCTCCTGGTTGTTGAAGTGCCGCCTGCGAAGGAAGTGGGCCATGGACTGGAACAAGTAATAATCCACGGGGCAAGGTTCGGACTATATGCTGGGTGTGGCATCAGTTCGATGCTCTCAATTTCCTTTAGTTTTACCCGGGTCATTCGCGCGGTATGAGGCCGAGCGTTGTCCTGCTGTAGGAGAGCGCGCTTTCTGTTCACCAGTGCCGGGTACTTCTCCTCCAAAACGGCATACACCCAGCTCCAGCTGTTCAGAGTTCCCTGTGGGTTTTTTTATAGGAGGTTGAACGACCACCGTGAGCAACTCAGTGGGGTATAAGCAGTCGTCCGTCCCTAATTTAGGGCCACTGGTTCTAGGGAAGGGAGAGAGCCACAACATCCATACCTTATCGGGATCCGAACCCGAACCCATCTCGTACGAATGATCAGAAGCCGTCGGATTAGACCACTGCGCTACCGGGGCGGCACCTGTTGGTGTAAACCTTACGAGAAACTGCTGGGTGCTCTGCTCTCTGCTAGATGACCTGCAAAAATTTCACTTAAAATCTTTTGAAGCTGAGTAAAAGATTATCGAAAGAAAGCCTCGGGTGTTGGTGTTACTCAGTTACTCAGCTTCTGATCATTCGTCCAAGATAGGCCTGAGTTCCAATCCAGTGAGGTATGGATTTTGTGTTCGTCTTGTTCGACACTGGTTCTCTCCCTCCCTTGAACCAGTGTCCCTAAATTAGGAGGAACGGATGACAGCTTATAGCTCATCGTGTGCTACTGCTTATAGCCCATCGCCATAAGTGTGTGGTTATCACATAGTGCCCCCAAATTTGGGGAATATATATATACGTATAAGCTGTTTTCTGTCTACCTTTTTTTTTTTTTTTTGATTGGAGGTTTAACGACCACTATGAGCAACTCAGTGAGCTATAAGCAGTCGCCCGTCCCTAAAGTTACGGCCACTTGCTATATGGAAGGGAAAGATCCAGCGCCTTAAGACAAACACAAGATCCATGCCTCACCGGGATTCGAATCCGGACCCGTCTCGGACGAATGATCAGAAGCCATCGCCTAGACCACTGCGCCACCGGGGCGGCCGCTGTCTACCTTCCTTGTAAAAGCTATCTGGTTGATGTGCGAAAGCTTGAAAACTTTGATTTCTATTCTACGCCAAGAAATTCGGATCATTGGTATAGTTATACTGTTTTGAGAATCTTGGAAGATGTTTTCACTGGTATATTTTTATTTGAATCTTCAATATTTTGGGTAAAGGTATCCTCGGTGCACCACTGTGTCGGCAGAAAAATGTAGTAAAACTATTTTTAAAAACATTTTTCTTTAGAAACGTAGGGAACTAGTGATGAAGTCTACGTTCAAGGACAAAGATCAAAACTTGGGGACAGTTTGCGTCCCCAAAGACATCAAATACCTTTGGAGATAGTAAACAAAATTCGAAGACTACCCTCAAGAATTCGGAACGTCTGGTCGGTATAGTTTTTCTGTAAGGTGACCAGATCGGCAATCTCAGCGGTCTGCTCTCCCTCTAGCGGCGAAAGGAAGAATTACTATAGTACGGATAACATTCTTAGCTGTTGTTAGATCGTTGCCTAGGTTCGGTTGGCTTGTTTTGGGGTATTTTTGCATTCATTCTGGAATTAGAGAATAGTATAATTGAGAATTCCGTGAAAAAGAACAATTCATATTATTGCGTTCCGCAGTATCGTTCCTAAGGTTCCAGCTATGTTTTTCACAAGTTAGTATAAACGCTTGTGCCTTGCATTTGAAATCCGTCCAGTAAAGCACTACCAACCTAGTAACGTGTTTGAATGCATAATAAACAAGACATGATTTTATTGCATAGTAATAATTTGAAATTCCGTATTTCTACATGCTCTTGAAAACAAGTAATTGCTGTTATCGATATAAATTTAAACTCCATTAAGTAACAAGATTTGCAATGTTCTATCAACAGTCACCAGTTCAAAAACACTGAGAACAGAATGATGATTACCAATTCAAATACTGTTTTAGGAACAGAATGTTCAAAAATTACAAATTTGTTATTGTTGACAGAGTATTGAAAATGGATACTGGAAATTGTCAAGTGAAACGAAATGTTGGTAAATGTGTAGATTATCGTTCTAAATTATTTCGTCGGAAAAATGTTAGTACCTGGAAAAAGTGCGACGTACAGATTTTAGAGTATGGAAAATAATGGCAAATGGCCCAGGAATTTCATATTTTAAATGTGTTTTAAAGATTTTTTCGTAATATTTACCTGTAAGCAACAAACCTACCTTTCAACGTTGCTTCGTTAAAAGGAAGGTTTGTTGCTGCACCGAAATGACGGGCGGAAAGGTACAAGAGAAAGTGGTTACGTTGTTGGCAGGAGAGCGATAAATGTTGTAGTGATACGCTACAGAAAATAGGTTTAGACTATCCATCCTTTATTGTGTTATATCCTGTACATTGTTGGCAGGAAAAACCGGAAAAAAACTCTTTGATTTGCAAAAGATACGAATCAGTGAGATAGAAACTGACCTGCCAAGATAGTATTGACAGGAGAACCAAAAGTACAGTGGCCCAGCAAACGCTTGACATTGTCGTGGTAGCGATGCGTTAGGCCTACTGCAGCGTCTCTTTACATCATCACACTTACAGGTAAATATTACGATAAAAAATTTTAAAAGACATTTAAAACATGGAATTTGCCATTAATATCCATAATCTCAAACCTGTAAGTCGCACTATTTCCAGGTACTAACATTTTCCCGACTAAATAATTTAGGACGCTAATCTACACATTTACCGAAATTTCACCCCTGTCGGTATTACTATATCACTTGTCTAAAAATGTAAAAATAAAAATTGCCTGTTACGGCATTACTGCTACACACAGTGCTTACGTGTTCCATTTCTGCCTGCTTTACAAGAGCCCTCAAAAGACTACAGAAATTTCACAATTATTTCTATCTAAAACACCGTTGATCGAATGAGGCGACGATGTTATTGCGGCGCATTGAACGCAATGCGAAACTTTGTGGATTTCTTTCCTATCTTCCTTCTTAATTCCACATGAAATCATATAACCTGCATTAAGAATCGCTTTCCCTTCTTTGATGCATCGTGAATTTTTTGTAACGTCCACAAATTTCATTATCTCAAGGATTGAGAGTGTTAAACCAACCATTCCTACATATGACTTCACGGGAACACGTGCGACGTTATCCGTACTAAAAGAAGTTTGTTTACGTTTGCGCAGCGCCCCCTATAGTTCATTGAGGTTGCTAATACTGGAACTCTGATTTGAGGACAAAACTGCACAGAGTCAGTCCCCAAATTTGGGGAATCTTGCATACTGAGACTAAATATGCAAAGAACCTTGAAGTAAAAATGCATTGTTTCAATAAGTGTGTGGCTATCACATCTAAAACATTTTCGGCCACTGCGGTGGCTCAGTATCTTTGGGGTAGCTTCATACCATTCACCCGAGTTGTGTCCGGGTTTTAATCCCAAGAAGGCATGGTTGTTGGGTTTTCTTACATCATCGTTTCTCTCCCTTCCCTAGAACCTATTGTTCGAAATTAGGGTCGGGCGACTGCTTATGGCCCACTGAGTTGCTCATGGTGGTCGTTAAACCCCGAAGCAAAAAAATCTTAACAAATTAAAAAGGTATATCTTATTGAATCTTGGCAATTTGTACCGACAGCAACCCCGGTGGCGCAGCGGTCTAAGCGATTGCCTCTGATCATTTGTCCGTAAGGGGTCCGGGTTCGAATCCCGGTGAGACATGGATGTTGTGTTTGTCTTACGGCACTGGCTCTCTCCCTTCCCTGGAACCAGTGACCCTAAATTAGGGACGGGCGACTGCTTATAGGCCATTGAGTTGCTCACGGTGGTCGTTAAACCTCCAATCAAAAAAATTGTACCGACAAAGCAGAGCTGTGATGGAGAGAACATACTCAGCAAAAATGAAATATACTCGTGCTGAATTAAGAACAAGATGCACAGAGGCGCATCTAAGCATTATGCGCCCGGTACAAACCACAAAATATTACGCCACAACCCCCACACCACCGAAAAAGCTTTAGGGCTTGAAATATTATAATCCTGCTAGTTGCATAAGTTTATAGGATTGTGAAACTCGTCTTGTGTGTTGATTACATACAGATTTGCATTATTTAGTAACCACCAGTGGTGTATTCAGTGGGGCTGGTCCTGGGACCCGGGCCCTCCCCTGGAGGTATCACTTGATTCTTGGTTCTTCGTTCTTTGTTAGTGGCTGTTTATTTTTAAATATATTTGTGTAACTGAGTGGCAGCAGCTGGCGACATTTTGATCGTAGAGCTTGTACGGCAAAACGGCATGTTTCCATGTAAACAATGTTAATTAGGCTCTTTTAGCTGCAAGAAAGAAGGAATTTTACGCTGCTATAATACTGCGTATTATTTTTTTTTATGGGGGATAAGTTGGACGTTGCACTTTTTAACTTACGATAAAAGAAAACCTCATTATCGTAATTTTGGGGTGTAAGATATAACTGAAGGGGAAACGTCCCTTGTCCTACGTGTAAAAAATATATTTCGGCTTTAGCTGCTTGCAAACTGTGGGATCTAGTTGCATGAAATTCGTATTTTACACTTTAAGTAATGTCAAAAATCATTTTAATGTGGCCATTTGTTTATTCTAAAGAGACGTTGCCGAGAACAAAACTCTTAATTGAAGGTTTTCTCCGCAGTAATATGAGTTCGTAATGGCTACTCAAAAGGACAAAAAATAGATTAAATTAAATATAATAGAAAGAAATGGTCTTTTCACATAATTTAGAGTTTAGACAGTTTCAAATCTCGGGGATAAAAAGTCTCGGAAAAGAGAATTGTTTAAATTGAAAAATTTGTAGCTCCTTAAAAAGTTTTGTTTAATTAAAAATTCGTTTAGCTCATTAAATCTAGCTGCATTATTTTCTGAAATACTTTACGATATATACATACTATTATAAAAACAAAAAATAATAAATCTTACTTGTCATATACAATATAAAAAAAATGGATGTAACTGATATAAACTCGCGAACGTTTTTAGTAAACAACGAGATGTGACAGATTCTTGCCGTTCAAAGCTGAACTTCAAATGTCGCACGGTTAACTTACGGTTTTCCAGTCTGTATATTTTAAAGGTATTTGGTTTTTTTTTTTTTTTTTTTTTTTTGATTGGAGGTTTAACGACCACCGTGAGCAACTCAATGGGCTATAAGCAGTCGCCCGTCCCTAATTTAGGGTCACTGGTTCCAGGGAAGGGAGAGAGCCAGTGCCGTAAGACAAACACAACATCCATGCCTCACCGGGATTCGAACCCGGACCCCTTACGAACGAATGATCAGAGGCCAACGCCTTAGACCATTGCGCCACCGGAGCGGCATTTTTGGTTTTTGAATGCATATGCTTTTACGAATAATTGGAGTAGCACCTGAAAAAGCGTATTATTTATCGCTTCCCAATATTGTAGGAGATGTTTTCTCAAGCGTATTTTGATTTTAATCTTCAATAATTTGAGGGAACCCCGTAAAGAAATTTTTTGTGCGCCTCTAGTACCCACACGCATATGCAATTGCAATTTTTCAAAAAAGCTAACACTGGCCACCAGGAGTCCCATTGAGTTGCTCACAGTGGTTAAATCTCCAATAAAAAAAAATAGATTTTAAAAACTAGCTAGTTTTTCGGTGTACCAAAGGATAGCTTTTGAGAAGCTTTTGACATTTTAATTGTAGTTTAGCAACCTAACTTTTAAATATTTTTATTGGGGTGTGCCAATAAAAATCATATAAGGGACTAGATTGTATGTCTGCTCTGTTGAGCTTGCGCTGTGACAACCGTGGAGCCATATTGAGCGGGGCAAGATGTTGGAGGGAGGCATATTAGGAAGGATAATTTGGACTTGGTTATTACGTAAATCGTGGTGGAAGCTTGCTCGGATATAAATCATATGCTAAGGGACGAAAATATAATTGCGGTTGCTTATTTGCCTTGTCCCCAATTTTTGAAAAAAAAAATCTGGGAAAGCATTAGTTAGCAAGATAAATTTATAAGTGGCATTGTATGCAAATACTGAAGGACTGGTAAATATTTTTATGACCGCAATGAGGCAAAGAGTTAAAATAATGGAAAAGCAAACGATATATTTGAAATCAATAAGTTGCTATTAAATTCAGAAAACTATTGATTTAAGCCCGAAAAATGTCTTCCACATACTTTACATAGGAAAGTTGAAATAATGTGAATTTTTTTCCTTCCTAGCTGTTACCTGTGCCTTTATGATTTTGCTCAAAAATATTAATTTTATTAAAGATCTTGATACTTTGTTATTCACTAAAGAAATTTCAGTTTTTAACTTTCTAAATTATTTATTAGGGCAAACATCCAACCAAAGGACGCATTAAATGTAAGCATTCATTAACAAGAAACCTCAAAATCACATTATGTCGCAACAAATTAAAAATAGTGTGATTTTTTTCTTCTATTGCAGATGGCAGAATGACGTTTCTTTTGAATTTAAACCCTGGCCGAATCTGAAATACTGCAATATTTTGCAAGAGCTTTGACATTGTACTATGGAATATTATTGTTTTCCCACTTAAATATTATGACTTCTTCCGCTAAATGTGTTGAGTACTAACTGCTTAGAGTCAGAATATAAATAGCAAATCACAGTACCAAACTCGTATTCCTGTACTTAATGCAAAGTAGTCTTGCTTAAATGGAGAGCGATGACCCGCTGTAGATGGTTCCTACATTGTGACGCCTCAAGGGCTGGGTGTCCGATCTAGCTTCTTGTATATGATATCTGTGGGTGTGATACTGTAAATAGGGTATTATTAAGCTGACCAGACGTCCCCAATTTTTGAGGACAGTCCTCGAATTTAGTTTACTGTCCCCAAAAACGTCTGATGCATTTGAGGACGCAAATTGTCCTCAAATTTTGATGTTTGTCCTCAAATGTCCTCGAATTCACACTTCCTCATTAGCTCGTTAGATTTCTAAGGAAAATGTTCTTAAAAGTAGTTTTCGTTGTACTAATTTTCCGACATGCTTCTTCTGAAAAGAAATTTTGACTTATTTTTTATTTATTTCCGAGTTTAACGACCACCGTGAGCAACTCTAAGGACTATAAGCAGTCAGCTGTCTCTAATTTGGAGACATTCGTTCTAGGGAAGGGAGAGAGCAAGTGCTGTAAGACAAACACACCATCTAAGTCTCAGTCGGGACTCGAACCCGTATCCACTTGCACGAATGGCCAGTGGCCGGCACTATGACACTGAACTACTGGCGTGGTCAAATTTAGATTGTACTTGATCTAAGTTTTTCCAAAAACTTTGGCAACTGAAAAATTCGCCATGCAATTAGTTTGGTGTGCAGATTGATTTTAATTCGGCACATATACAAGGTAAAGCATTTTACCGTTGCTAATTCTACTTTGTCAATTACCAAAATTCTACAAGATATATCCTTTTAAGATATAAATTTTCATATGTAATATCACACTTATTGAAGCACTGCAGTTTTGTGACAAAAAGATTTGCATATTTATTTTGAGTACGTATATGTCCCCAAATGAACTTCCGATTTGGGGACGCAACGCCCTTTGTCCTCAAATCAGTGTTCCAACATCTGGTCACCTTAGGTATCATGGAACTAGGTGTCACTTCTTATCCCTAAGGAACGGCATTTTCGCTCATTAATTGCGTCGGAAAAAAATAAGAAATGGAAGGAAGCAGTCACATCAGAAGGGTTTTGTGCATTTCCCTTACCCTTACTTACATCACTGATGTTCTGGGTGGACGCCGAACGTTATTTAGGGTTGTAAAATACAAAAGGTGAAGAGAGTGGTGCGATACCCAACTGCTTCGGAGTTCCGACTTTTGGTACCACTTGAAACAGACCGACTGTCTTACGGCACTGGTTCTCTCCCTTTCCTGAAACCAGTGACCCTAAATTAGAGACGGGGGACTGCTTATAGCCCATTGAGTTGCTCACGGTGGTCGTTAAACCTCCAATACTAATAATAAAAAAAACCAGAATGCAGCTTGCAGAAGTAGCAGTTAGCGTCTGGGCGATATAGTAGCAGTAATTATTAAATTTCCCCCAGAAGAATTTCAGAAGTATGAACGAGATCTTTATCTTATTACGTACGAACAACCGTGCCGTAATTTTTGATTGTGAGCAACTTACATACCTTGCACATTTGAGGAAGAAAGCGAATTTTAAGCCGCCAAGCTACCGCAACTGGTAAAAGAAATTATAGGTAAATTCTGCACCAGAAACTGGTGCAAAAGTTTCAGTTCCGATTTTAATCAAATTCGCGGGCACAACGAAAACTATTTTTAAGCGCAGTTTTTATTAGAAACGTAATGTGCATTTGGTTGGTAAAGTCTAAATTTTGAGGACGTTTAAGGACAAAAAACAAAATTCGAGAACACTTTGCGCGCCCAAAGTCATTAAATGATTTTGGGGATAGGACTCTGAATTCGGGATCTCTGGTCAGTACAGTTGTACATATGGTGACAAGATATGGGAACAGTCATTTGAAGACAAAACAGCGCGGCGTCCCCAAATCGACATCTCATTTGGGAATACATATATACTGATATGAAATTCGAAAAAAAAAATCAAAAATTGTGTTGTTTCTGTAAGTGATATATCACATCAGAAAATTAAAAATATTGAAAGGATATATTTTGTGGCTGTAAAATATTGGTAACTTGTACCGTCACAGCAGAGCTGTGACGTAGAGAACATACTCTGCAAAAGTGAAATATTTTACTTTAGATACACGTGCTGCATAACTCTTATATTTTTCTGCAGAACGAAATCCATAAAGATTTTTTTATTTTATCATAGTCAAAATTTGGCCGGCGAGATGATCCAAGCCCTTGTTTACAATAGTTTGGACAAGTGGGTTGGGTTCGACTCCCGGATTAGGCCTAGGTGGCGTGCTTGCCTTACGGCACTGGCTCTCTCCCTTCCGTACAACTAGTGGCTCTAAATTAGGCACGCATGAGTACTTAAGTCCTTTTTTCTCTTTTCGGATTAAACAACCTCTGTGAGTTAATCAAAGTGGTCGTTAAAATCCAAAAACAAAAGATAGAAATGGGCGCAACGAAATTTTATTTTAAGAACATAGTTCATTGGGAGTGTAACGACCTGGTGAAGTCTAAACTTGAGGACAAAAATCAAAATTCGAGGACAATTTGCGTCCCCAAAAGTATCAGGCGTTTTTGGGGACAGTAAACTAATTTCGAGGATGGTTCACGGTCCTTAAGCATTCGGGACTGCTGGTCAGCTTAGTTTTACAGAATTTCACTTCTGCAGTAGTTCTTCCAACAGCTGATGGTTCATTCGTAGCCTACGTAATACAAAATGCCTGTTCTTTTCCCGAATTTCCATTGTCCAGGCGCGGGACAAAACTCCGAGGAAACGGACGCCAGATGGCAGTACTGATCCGCACAAACAGAGTCGACGGTCGCAGCGGAGGACAGCAAACATTAAGCTTTTAGGTTACGTAACTGGTAATGTAGGCTATGCTTAAAATATTAGAGAAGAAGAAAAAATCTCGTGCACATTTTTTTTTATTGGAGGTTTAACGACCACCGTGAGCAACTCAATGGGCTATAAGCAGTCGCCCGTCCCTAATTTAGGGTCACTGGTTCTAGGGAAGGGAGAGAGCCAGTGCCGTAAGACAAACACAACATCCATGCCTGACCGGGATTCAAACCCGGACCCCTTACGGACGAATGATCAGAAGCCAGCGCCTTAGACCACTGCGCCACCGGGACGGCATGTGCACATTTTCTTGGGGTGTCGATCGACAAACAAAACTGAAAAAGTTAATTTTCGAAATAAAAATGAAATTGACTGCGGGTTGAGTAACGATCATCATTAAAAATTAATTTCTTAACACGGCAGGGGTGGGCATCGCCGGCAATTGAGTTAAACCTCTTAAAATGGCCATTCTTTAAGTGTTTTTTTTATATGATGTTTCACCGAAATGGAATATATATATATATAACATCCAGTTGTTGCTCCAGATTTTTTATTTTATTAACTTTTTTAATATATAGAAGGATAATTTAGGGGACGCTTTCTTTTCCTTTTGATTTATTTTTTATTGTTATTTTTATTTAGGGTACTTTGGGATGTAGTTACAGCCTCCAGCGACGTCAATGAAAATACTTGAGCATTAAGAAATCAAAATAAATAAAACTATTTTTTAAATTTCGCGACAAAAATGGTTCAAAATAAAAATAACAGCAAACAAGTATTTTACAAGAAATTACAAAATTTGACATTTTTGTATTGTTTTTGGGGAAGGAGGGGGTGGGCTGGGCATTTGCAGTAAACATGACAGGGGAAATTCATTCAGTAAATGGGATTACCAAAAATTTTTATTTTACATTAGTTAAATGTATTTGAAAAATATTTCCAAAAGTAAAAGTTTTTCAAATGATATTTTATAGCTAAATATAAAAAGATTGTGGTGAACCCTTCATATTTACTACACTGGATTTTGCATTAGTAAAGAAGTAACCTGTGTCAGTCAAATAGCGTCCGAGATGCATTGAAGCTATGGAGCTGATAGAACAATTTGAAAATGCAGCACCAAAGTAAAGTTGTTTCTATATAAACCACCGAGGTGCGAATTTAGCGGCTGAGAAATATCTATAAAAATAAGAACACCTTCAAAGTGAGTTAAAATGAGTATTAATTGTGCATATTGCCGCCCCGGTGGCGCAGTGGTCTAAGGCGTTGGCCTCTGATCATTCGTCCGAAGGGGTCCGGGTTCGAATCCCGGTGAGGCATGGATGTTGTGTTTGTCTTACGGTACTGGCTCTCTCCCTTCTCTGGAACCAGTGACCCTAAATTAGGGACGGGCGACTGCTTATAGCCCATTGAGTTGCTCACGGTGGTCGTTAAACCTCCAACCAAAAAAAAAAAAAAAAAAAAAATTGTGCATATTACATGAAAAATTGTATGGTGCTCTTTTAATTCCAGTGTTTATTGGGGAAATCAGAATTTTCACAAATTTTTAAGGAATCATTATTAAACAGTCTTTATACTGTACACTACAAAGAAAATACTTCCCTTACAAAAGGTTTGATTACGTAATTGCACCCCTAAAATACTTCCCTTACAAAAGGTTTGATTACGTAATTGCACCCCTCTGACCGCTACCTTTTTTTTTTTTTTTTTTTGGACGTTTAACGACCACCGTGAGCAAACTCAATGGGGTATAAGCAGTCGCCCGTCCCTAATTTAGGGTCACTGGTTCCAGGGAAGAGAGAGAGCCAGTGCCATAAGACAAACACAACATCCATGCCTACCTTTTAGGCATCTGAATTCCTTTGTCTGACATATCATAGGAGCTACTTTGTCTGACTAAATCATAGGAGCTACTTTGTCTGACTAAATCATAGGAGCTACTTTGTCTGACTAAATCATAAGAGCTACATGTTTTAGGAAAAAAAATTGCATTCTACGCATTATATATATTCATTTGATAATCTCGACACTAAATGAGGTGTGCTTGTGCTGTGTTTAGGGCATAATTTTGAGCACAAGCCGCTTTAAAAGTTAACCTGGCTTAACAGTAATTATGTAATATTATCACTTACCTTGTATTGAAATAATTCTCAGCCATTTATCGCTCAATTCAGCTCTGCTATGGATCTGATGAAAACTCACTGCGGCACGTAAGGAGTTTGACGAACAGAAAGGTACACATCACAGCACCATTGTAACGCAGCGTAGCTACTGAAAATCAAACAAATGGAGAAGGCCAAGTACTTAATTGAAGTAAAAAACAATCAGAAATTACTTGAAACTCGTGAGCTTAATCCACGTGCAACAAAACGGAAAATGGCTTGCGAAGTGTTTGTACGTCAGCTACTGTTTGTGCGGATCGCTAGCGCCGCACGTGGCCAAAATCAGAAACTTTTACGGTTCATTCAGGGCTTTTTCGTTGACATCACACTTTAGTTTTACTGGAAGCAGTGTGGCAACCGCCTCACCAGTCTGCACATTATACTGGCTGTTTGTGACCGTACGATCTAAGAGTGCCTATTCCTTCAACGTGAAACGTGAAAACTGGGTAATAGACTTGTGGGGGAAGACTTATTGGAAGTTAAATATGGTGAGTTTCAATATCTTCAATCTGTGTGCATCGTATTAAGTTGTGGGGTTTATTAAAACATTTCAAAATATGTGCCGAAAGTTTTCAAAAATTGATGTGTTATTGAGAATATTTTGTGTTACTGCGGATATTTTAAAGCAGGCAGTTTCTCTAATATTGGGATTTCATTGGGTCTCGAGTTCCGAGACATTGGTGTTTGCATATCTATTTGACAGTAATAAGCATTTTTTAAAATTTGAATTCACTTGTTGCCTGATTTACCTGTGCTATTTATGGATGTGAAAATGTTTCTACCGAAGCTAGTTCAGAAATTCTTAGTAATGGATGTGAATTTACAGCTCGTCATCCTGCGAAATCACTGACCAGAACTTTTCTTCTTACGAAAATTTATGAAATTGAATTACTGTTTTCGAGTACATAGGCCCTCCTAATAGACCATAAAAAAATGTTGGATGTGTAGAAACAAGTTCGTAGGGCAGTTTATATTTTCTTGTTTCAACAGCATAGGCATTTGGTTTGTGGCTGAACGCTGCGAGACATTGGCAGCAAATAAAAAATGTGAAGACCAATTTCAACAAACACCTGTTTTCTAAAGTTGGATTTCTTGCTGTGATCGTTCAGGCATAGAGATCCCCTCCCTCCCTTTTTTTTATAGGTGTCGTAAATTGGCGCAAACTTCAGTTATCACGATCGCAACTTTGTTAGCGGTATATGAACGTGTTCAAGTGAATTTGAAAGAAAATTCCGTTTGTTATTTATGAAAGTTTCTACAGAAGTGATTTTTTGAAATATTCTGTACCGTTTTTTATAATTTTAAGAAGACAGTGCCTTGATTTTTTATTTCTATAGTCACGTGTTGGTTATAATTGAACAAAGCCACTGCAGCAAATTTTTGTCTACTGAAATGCCCTGTGAACCTTAGTATTAGTGCAAACGCGTTTATTTTGAAGAATTACGTAGAGATTTAGGATGGTAGCGAAAAGGGTATATTAATATTTCCTCACACTTTGTGAAAGTAAATGCATTTTTAATTTGTCAGAAGTTCTTAACAGATGGTATTTCAAAAGTGCAAATTTTATGAGGTATTGTTAGACTTGAGTTCGTATTCTTTTGTATTTCACAATCCTCCATATTGTTTGAGAATATTTCATTGTAACGCACCACTTGACATTTGCCAACAGTTAAGGAAGGCCAGTATGTAATAAATTGCTACTAGAATATACAATATGCAAGGCATTGCAGCTAATCACTGGAGAACAAAGTTAACTGGTTTTTCTCGTAGGAAGTACTGTTAATGATTGAAATATGGCGGGGGGGGTCTAAAAGTAAGCCATCAGTGACATAATTGTGAATAGTAGCTTGATGCATCTGTAAAGATGTTTAAAAGAATGTAAGTTAATGTAAAAGTAATTGCAATCCAGGCATTAGAAAAGTAGCAAAATTAGTGGTGTTTAGAAGTGAAGATTATTGAATTGTTCAAAAAATTTCCATACCGCTGTGCAATGAAGTTTTAATGAGAACAAAGCAAGTTTTGTTGCATATTGTACTATGATTAATCTAAAAAATTTGAACATTTTAAGGAAGTCTTCCTCCTACTTCGTATTTCCTGATTTTACATTAGTTAGATCTGATATAAAATCGGCAAAATGAAGTGGACTTGGCTGAGGGTTTGTTTCCTTGTCCACAGAGAAAATGTAGGTTTAACTTTTGCTTTTTTAACAGCACCCCGCTGCTGTAGTGGCTTCTGATCATTCGTCCGAGGAGTCCGGGTTTTCAAATCCTGGTGAGGTCTCGATGTCATGTTTGTCTTACGGTGCTGGTTCTTACCCTTCCCTGGAACCAGTGGCCCTAAATTAGGGACAGGCAGCTGCTTTATAACCTGAGCTGCTCACGGTGGTCATTAACCTCTAGTAAAAAAAAAAACCCCAGTGGTTGGACATTAAACTATATAAGTGTCCTTCACGTGATGCAGTACCAGTGGCTATATCAACAGCGCTGCAAAGAGTTGTATAAAAATCTTGAAAAAAATAAGACA
The DNA here is from genome assembly GCA_039090855.1 of Macrothele yani. Classification (NCBI taxonomy): domain Eukaryota; kingdom Metazoa; phylum Arthropoda; class Arachnida; order Araneae; family Macrothelidae; genus Macrothele; species Macrothele yani. The sequence goes on from CM076996.1 coordinate 128,814,445, forward strand.
TGGTATAGTGGCTAAAAAGGATAGTGTGCCGTGTACTTCTGCAGATGGGTTAATGAAATCGGAGCGGGGTGCTGAAGACAGCTTCGATGCTATTGCTGTAAACAATGCTCATAGATATACATGCTTCTTGTTCCGTGAGGTATAGTAATTTTACCAGAGAATTTTTTTTTATCCTGCAGTTATACTAAGTGTGTCTTGTATGGATAGCTATAAGTGAATAATTTTGGAAAGCTTCGTCAATTTTATTCCGGAAATGCATGATCTCGCATTGAATCTACACCTCACGAGGTTGAGGTTGGTTAGTACAAATACATTACTGGACACAAATTTTCTCCGTAATTGGGATTTTTGCCTAATCATTGTATTGAATTCTGTTCTGATCCTGTTTCTCAACTCTTTTTTGTATCTCTACAGAACACAAAATGTTTAATTGGTGTCACATGGTACTGTACTTAGGCCTTATCTTCCCATGATAAGGTTTACAGAACTTTTAACACCACCCAATTTCAATTATTTTAGACAAAATGCAATGATATAAAACATGCCGCCCCGGTGGCCTCTGATCATTCGTCCGTAAGGGGTCCGGGTTCGAATCCCGGTGGTCAGGCATGAATGTTGTGTTTGTCTTACGGCACTGGCTCTCTCCCTTCCCTGGGACCAGTGACCCTAAATTAGGGACGGGCGACTGCTTATATCCCATTGAGTTGCTCACGGTGGTCGTTAAACCTCCAATCAAAAAAAAAAGTGACATAGCTAAATGATTACATCTTTGGGCATGGAAAAAATTACCTTTTGTTTACAGGACCTGTAACCACTGTATGAAACAAGTTCTCAACACTACACTTATTACTACTACTTTCATGACCGATCTAACAAACAAATTGCTTTTTCATTTGCTATCCACCGAACATGCCATAGTAAAACATGCTAATGTTTAGAAATCACAGCATCGAATACCTCACGATTTCGTGAAAAGAGGGGACTAAAATTTGAACAGTGAGGTATTAACGCACAGCATTATATATCTTCTAGCCACTGTAGTTACGGTTTCTACACTTTAGTTCCATGTCTGTCTACTGGCACATTGTTCTATTGCGATTTTCGGGGCCATTGTTGGGTAATTGTTGCCAGAAGCCTCTGGAAGATTTGTCTCTGGGTCTGCTGTGTGGCTCAGGTGTCAAAATTTGCGGTCGCCAACGGCGAGCAGTAAAAATATCAAATTGTTTTCCTGTTCGGCATTTGATGCTGTTGGGGGCGGTATTTTCAAAAATATTTTTAGCTCAAACAGTATCTTCACAAAAATGATTTGAACTGTGATGGTGTCTTCACTTTCAGTAAAATGTTATCTTAAAAATGTTTCAGTGTGAGGTGCATTTTGAGCATTGTATTTAACTGTGGTTTCCCTTTTTTTTTTTCTCCGTCATGAAATGTTTTCAGTAAAACGGTCTCTGACGGAGACGTATCAATCACTGCGTCATCCCCAGCAGCCCAGCGAGCCAACGACAGCTAGTGCGAAGCTCGCTGAAAGGAACCCCAAAGCATTGTGGGAGGAAGTGTTTCTTCCCTGTGTGCGTTTTTAGGTCTAACTCAGAGTGGGGATGAGCATGTCAATGGATATTAATTCCCAAAACATTCACACATCCGTAATATGGTTAGAAATTTTCTCAATGTATCAGCGAAAACCACGATGTTGTGCTAAATAATTCGCGTCTTTCCCATCTGCAGGAGTTATTGGCAGATCGATGAATAAATCGCCGTTCAATATATCGGTGATGGCTCACTAATTCAACATCGAGTAACCATAATATTTGTTAAAGTGCGTGATGTATCGTAAATCTCGATGCGTTGGCTCCAGTAACATCGAGGATAAGAACTCTATTTTCGGCGACGTAACATCGCAGAAAAACGGCAAAATATTTTCCCTAATTTGCGACATAGAATGGGGTGGTATTCCCTTTCTCAGTATAAGAATACGAAAAAGGCAAATTCATTTACTTATCGCAGAAAATTTTCGAGTTGATTGCGCTGTTGCAGTTTCAAACATCGGTCGTGAAACCTTGATTTTTTTGGGAAGTGCGGGGAGGACTTATTTACGCTTTCCAACTGTAGGTTGAAAAAGTGTATATGCTCCAGCTTTGTCCGTCCATCTGCAGGATAACTCGCATAAAAATAATTCGATTTTGATGAAATTTTAGTATGTGGTAGGGAACCACCCGAGGACGAACCCTATTGAAAATGGAGTCAAAGGTCAGGACATAAAAGCGGGATCCATTCCATTGCCCTTATTTGTCATAACTTGCGTAAGAATGGTTCGATTTCGATGAAATTTTAGTATGTGGTAGGGGACCGCCTGGGAACAAACCCTATTGAAAGTGGGCAAAATGGGGTCAAAGGTCAGGACACAGGAATGGGATCCATTCCATTGCCCTTATGAGTCAAAACCAGGGGTAGTAAAATCTGGTAGCCAGCTAAATTTTTTAGTGGCCAGACATTGGACCCGGGGGGGGGGTTATATAATATCAAAGTAATGTACTCTTCTCATACACTCTAACTGGGTAAAAAATCGGAATGTGCGACGAAACTGAATAAAACGCAGCATGAGCAAGATAAAATTGTTCATGTTAATTTATTTATGTAAATATTAAACTGGACCACATTACTCTATTCAAAATATAAAATTAACATTTAACACAGGATAGAATAAACATTGTGCGAAGGGGGGGGGGTAACGATTACGAAAGAAATCTTTGCACCGTCTGTTTTCAGCTGAAATACACATCTATTCAATAAAAGGATATTTAACAACAATACTGAGAAAAAGTATATTGCAAAGAAAAAAAGAAAAATGATTATGGGAGAAACCTTCTGATTTCGAAAGTTGTACTTCCGTCCACTGACAGAAAACGACCTTCCCTTCCCCCAAATTCTGTTCAGTTATATATCAATCTTGAAAACAACAGAAATGATGATGAAAACTTCAAAATACCTCGAATCCGCCGAAAAATCTCGGGCCTCGAGATTAGAGGAAATTTCCGCGGAGGTCTAACTTACGTTTTCGGAAAATTTTCCTCCATTTTCAAGCTGAAATACAAATATTTATGGAATAAAATTATACTTAACAATACTGGGCAGAAGAAACATTGCGAGAAAAGCCTATTACAATAACGGGAAAAGTCTTTTCTCCATTTAACTTCAGTTTCCAAAAGTTTTAAAAGATAAAATATCGCTTCCTGAAGGGAAAGAATCCCTTCCCCAACTAATGCCCCCAAATTTTTCTTCGGTTTTGTGTCTATCTCAAGAATGATCCAAATGATGACGAAAAAAGCGGAATTCTGCAAATCCGCGGAAGAATCTCGTGTATGACTTCTGTCCAAAAAATGATGCTTTTACCCTTAGCCATTAGCTTATCCCTTCCTAGGGAGGTGGGGCGGGGGTTGAGGGGGATCACTAATTCAGAAAAGTCTGTCACATAATGATCCAAGAGTCCGAAGAAGTAAGAAAAAAAAAATTATCAAATGAAATAAAGAAATTATTTTTAAAGGTTGCTTTTGTAAACATTTTTATCTCCGGACACAAACAAAGCTTAGTTCCCTGGCATCCATACTGCACAAAATTTAATCACGCCAATCCAGCTCTATGTTCCAGACAGTGGCTTTCTGCGTTTCACTGTGAGCTAGTTTTCTGACCTTTTGAAAACTACCGCGTAGTAACAGGATCATATTTTCAGCTGGGCCCCCCCCTCCCACCTTTGTTTAAATTAGGCAGAGTAACTGAAACGCTTCCTTTTTGAAGACATTATAAATATCAGTGAAGGAAAATATCAGCAGCAAAGACATTGGTCAAAACGACGAACTAAACGCAAGGCACAGAGCACACGAGATCCAGAACAAGGAACTTTGAAAGGAGGCATGCATATGTACGTTCATGCAGCAAATGCTGTGTGTACATTTTCATTGGTTGGTTGGTTGGCAAAGAAAGGGCGCAAGCAGTAAGTAATACAATGCATACCACCCAGTGCAGTATAATAAATTGTGCTGGGACATGTTGCACTTGGCTAGGTTTCATTTACAATGAAAAGTCTAGTTGGGTGCATGATTGGGGATAGCGCGCCATCTGCTCCCGTTTCAACCAGAGGTTCAGCTACGATCATTATTTTCACAAAATGCGACAAGTTAATCTAATATGCGAGAAACATTAAGTGTCTGTAGCAAAATAGCACCAGCTATTTAAATATCAACCCATCGGTAAATTCCACTCTGGCTTTTCTATTTCTGTGAAAATTAGTTTCCGAAATTCTAGCAGTGATTCCCACTTCACTAATGTTTTCTTAATCCTTAACGTATACTTCAACAGCACTTGTTGGCTCAATCGCCCCTCCCCATCCATACACTTTGACTTTAGATAACTCCGCTTTAAAGGGCAGGGTAAGGTTAGAGGCTTTTTCCCATTCAAAGTTCAAGTTTAAACCAGTCAGCTGTGACATCTACAGCATTCCCCCCAAACCATAAAACATTAGTTTTCCACTGATGTCCAAAACACTGTTGGTGTGAATGATTCACTTGAGGATATGACTTTTTCAAGCAACGAAAGCTGTCAACTACCTTCAGCATTTTGCTACAACAATTTTCCCCATTGTAGCATTTTTGCTATGTATACATATGCAGCATTTTTTTGAGCCAGCTTAACCTGGTTTCAACCAGTAATGCTTCAGAAAATGTGAATTGAATATTTTTTTCACTTTTTTTTTTTTTTTTAAGTAGCATGATATTGTACAACCACATTTTTCTGTTTGTAGCAGTGCTGTGCTATGCTATTGTAAAAGTAGTGTGCTGTGGTGCTGCTTCGAACACTGTATAGGACTTATGTTTGTATTCCTGTTATTTCAGGTTAATGTACCGAAAACCCGCCGTACCTTCTGCAAAGGAAAGTGCAAAAAACATACTTTGCACAAAGTGACACAGTATAAGAAAGGCAAAGACTCTCTGTATGCTCAAGGTAAATAATTTATTTATCAGTCAGTGTTATAAGTTAATGTTCTTGGTGAGAGATGGGTTTGCCTCTGGAGGTGTAGGAGGGGCTGCTCTTTAAGAGGTTCCTGTTATGTGCCATACATAACAGGAACCTCTTAAAAGTTTTGATTCATTATGTATACTATTAGATGAAGGTAGACCATTGCAGATCAAATACGTTCCAGTGTGCTCTGTTTTGTTCCAGAATCTAAGTCTTATAATGATCAGCTTAAACCATCTGATAACAGTTGATCCCATATGTTGATGTACTACTTATGATTTTGAGGATTTGATCGGTTTGAGTGAGTTTTTGGGGAGGGATGGCTATAGAACCCTTGAACGTTTGTCTACCTTAGGATTGACCTAGAACTAATAAATGGCATATGAGAAAGATTCGTGTATGTAATAAAGGAAAAATGAGTAGGGTGGTTGGAAAATGGATGTACTGTGTGTAAGTAAAAATGAAATTAATTTGGATAAAAGAAATTGAAGTGGTTAATGTATGGTCTTGAGTGTTGATGTGAGGACAAGCTGGTGTAGGTGTGATTTTCAGTGAAGTTGTTGTGCACTTCTGAGTGAGAATTCTGTGGGTGCATTTGAAATAAAACTTTGGGGAACAGTAACTATAGTGAATCCTCCTTATGATTCTGAACCTTCTTATAGGAAGGATGATTTCTGGAGTGAGCTGAATGCTGTTTTGAGGCTTAAGAGAAAGCTGTTATAGCATAAGGATTTCAGTGCCAGAATAGTTGTTCAGAATGAGATTTGACAATGCCGGGTAAGTGGAATAACACCATTAAATGATGATGGTGAAAGACTAATGAAAGTATGCACTGAGCATGGTTTGTGTGTATGTAATGCATTTTTTTTTTTTTACCAATCAGTGTGTCCACCATACATGAGAAAGAAAAGTTGTGACCAGCTAAAAGCTAATATGAGCCAATTTGGTACTAAAGAGAAAGTTATAGCAGAAGATGCTAAAGTAAGTCTCCAGAATGAGATTTCTAATAACATTCTGGATATGTTTAATGATCATGGTGTGGAATAATAATGGTGAAAGATTAATTACTCTGCATTGAGAACATGGATTGTGGGTATCTAATACATTTTTCAACCAGAAGTATATTCTCACATGCACCTGGGACAAAAAGAGTAATAGATTTTTCGTTTTTATTTACAATCAAACTCAAGCAGTGTCACTCGTGTGATGCAAGATGCAGATATTTGTTCTAATCATTACCTGTTAGTGTCGAATGTAACTGAATATTGGTTGGAGGAAGAGGCCTGTGATGAAAAAGAATAAAGGTTGAAAGGCTCCCTGAAGAGCATCAGCATTGCTCTAATTTACTCGGTGAACGACAGAATGAGTTAGAAGTCCTGAGAGGGATGTGCAAAAAGTGGGCCTGTGTTAAGAACTGTGTTGCCACTGAAGAGGTCTGTTGTACTGCAAGATAAGTAACCTGAAAGGTGATGCTTTATGGAACAGTGAGATTAAAGAAGGAAGTATGTTTGGGAATGTAGCAAGATAATTTCTGAGGATAAATGTCACTGCAAGAAGTGTAAGGCTGGAAACAAAGCTGATTTGCCAGAGTAAGGTAGAAAGGCTTTTTGGTCTGGAAGTACATAAGACATAGGGAGAATAAAATTCTAAGTTGTGTGAAGAATAGGATTGGGGAAATGATATGGGAGTCCACAGTGAGTTAAGTGTACAATAGGGTGAATACTTCTGTGAATTATTAGATTGTGAAAGCAAAGGCAATTATGTGGCAGAAGTAGATGAGTTCACAGTGAGAGATGGAAGCACAGGAGGGATCTCAAAAGAAGTGTGTAAAGGTCTAAAATGATTTTAAAATGGTAAGGCGAGTAGATGGCATAATTGCTGAGATGTTAAAATATGGTGTGACTATGTAATTGACTGGTTAACTGAAATTTTCCAGTTATGCTGGGAGTTAAAAGTCCTCCCTCAATATTAAAGGGATGCTATCATTGTTCCCTTGTACAAGGGGAAAAGTGATTAGACATGCAAGAACTATCATATCACCATGCTAAGTGTACCAGGGAAACTGTTTGGAAAGGTTATTGATAAGGTACAAGGCCTTACACCGAAAAGTAGGATGTACAGAGTTTTTATGCCTGAAAAGGGTTGAACTAACAAAATTTTTGCAGTATGTATGGTAATTGAAAAGTATATTGGCAAGAGTTTTTGCTGCCCTCATTGATTAAGAGAAAGCTTATGACAGAGTAAATAGGATACTTTTGTGGAAAGTACTGAATAAACATGGTATTGCTGGGAATCTACTTAATCATGTAAAAGCCATGTATGCTGGCAGTATTATTGAAATGCTTTTCTTTTGGTGCAAGAGTGACGCAGGTTTGTGTAATGTCATCGTGGCTATTTATCTTTGCATGCATACGTAATGCCAAAATGGACAATACTGAGTTATGTCTGTTAATATCCACGTGTGCAGATTGCTGTATGCTGAAGAGTCCTCAGAGAACAAAAGTGAGTTGTGTATGTTGTCCTAAATGTACATTTGTATGAAATATAAACAAGGGGAAAACCCAAAGTTATGGTTTTTGAGCTGATAACAGTACTAAGTAAAAAATAATAAGTAAAGGGCACAGAAATTGATGAATAAGTTTGCATAGAAATTGATGAATAAGTTTGCTGATGAATAAGTTTGCATATTTACAAAGTATACTTGACAGAGAGGACAAATTAGATGACAAATTTAGTATGAGAGTGGATTCTTTGAAGTCATTGCTGCTTTGGAAGATTTTACAGGAGTGATGGGTTCTCAAGAAAGTTTGAATGGCTGTATGTGAAAGTGTGATTGTTCCTACTGTGATGCATGGCTGTGAAACCTGGATACTGCAAAAAAGGCAGTCATATTTGTCTGCTGGAGAGATGTTTTACATGGGATTTTGTGGTAAGACACTGATCACGTAAGGGAATGGTGTTGGAGATGTGAGAGACAAAATGTCAGTAAGGTGGATACAAATATTCTTTGGTGGTTTGGCCATGTTGAAAGAATGAGTAGTAAGATGCTTACTAAGAGGAGTTTTTCAGCCCAAGTAGCAGGAAAGAAAGATAGAGGAAGTCTTGAGGGTAAAATTCAGGAATGTAGGAGAAAAAGATTAAGTATGAAGTGCAAAAGAGCATATGAAATGTGTGATGGATGTCTGTGAAGCTCAAGCTGTGTGCTGAGATGGCTATGAATCAGAATGGTGGCATTTGATATATCAGCAGAAAGTAAAAACTAGTTCCATTAGTAAAATGTTAATCTGGCAGATTGGCTTTCTTTGAGCTCACCTGAATATCGGAGAAGAGCTTAATGATATGTATGTATGACCTAAAACAATTAGTTTTGTACTTGTGACAAGAAATGCTGGTGTTAGATGTGATAATTGCTTTTTAGAGGAGTGAGTTAAGTAGAATGGAAAAAGTTGTGGGAATTACCTATTATGAAATGAATGAAAGTTGAAAGACTTCTCGGGAAACGACCACATCGCCGTCTGAGGTGGTGGCTTCAGATCATCCAATTTGCTACTGGATGAACCAGTGGCCCTAAATTAGGAATGGGCAATTGCTTATAGCCCAACAAGTTGCTTGTGATGGGTGTTAAACCCTGAGACAAAGGAAAAAAACTGTTAACACTGCTGCTGGAGCAAGTTGTCATTGCTATGTGGGTGGCAAAGTGATGTTTAGTTGAAAATCGAGATCAATGTATCTGTAAGGAAGAAGTCTTTCAGAGTTTGCTAAGCAAAGATCCTGAGAAGTAAAATATTGTTCTAGAAAGTGTGAAGCTAGCAAAGTGTAAGAAGGAACAGTTTTCCGGTTATAACTGTCATTGCGTTATAGAGCATCACAAGTAAAGTGGAATAGAGATGGGAATATACCTGTAATGAAATGAATAAAAGTTGAAAGTGTTCCTGAGAAACAGTTGCGTAATAAATGACTGTAATAGTTGGAAAATAAGTAGACATGTTTTTTAAGATCTGTGTTGAGAATGTTTGAAGAGATCTGTGGTACTGCTTGAGTTGTAAGTCAGATTAAAATGCTAGATGTTATTGTACTTTTTTCAAGGAATGTGGCATCCTTTGATAAGGTTGCATAACAGCCAAGATATTGAAGTATGATGGTGATATTGATTGTACAACTGGTTTGTCAATTGTGTTGTGCTGCTGGATTGGAGGGATTGACATCCTTTGCATGAAGAAGGAAATCAAGCTGAATGTAAGAACTGAACATGGCATAACCTGCTAAGTATGTCAGGGAGAGTATTCTGAAAGGCTGTCCATATGATAGAGAGATTGATATCAGAGAATGGGGAACAACAGTATTTTATGCCTGGTAAGAGTTTGCACTTGCCAAATTTTTGTTTTGTGTATGTTTGTTCAAAAAGTATTTGCTTGCAGGTAAGATATCTGTAGTTGAGAAAATTTTGACTGGGTACTTATATTTGCCTTTTTAAGTGTTGCAAGTGAAGTAGATTGTGTAATGGAAAAAACATGATTGTACTATTAAACCTAGTTGAAAGGCTTCCTAGAAAATCTGCATTTTTCTTAGTTGCTCACTGAAAGACTTGATCAGTTAACTTCTTTTCCACATGTCTGACACACTTTTGTTTTAAAAACTGTGTTGACACTACTGCTGAAGAAATTTGTGGGTTTGCCGAAGAATATCTGACAAGTTAAGGCTTACAAGACTTAACTAGTGCCAACATATCCTGGATTACAAGATGCAGTGCACAGAAACCAACATACAGGCTGATGCCAGAGCAGACTGCACGTGCGTGTTTGTGTTGTTTTGTCGACTTCAGTTCTTCTAGTTCGGTGTTGCAGGCTTACGTGCTATGTAGGAATCCAGCCGAGCTACTCGCAGCCTGTGATTGTTGCCTTCTCGGTAGCATAATCACTTTGCAAATTGAATATGTTAGTTTTGTCGCGCCATGGTGTTAGTTAAGGCTTTTGTTTGATCTTCAGTTTTTCAGAAAAGCCAAATACTACGGTTTGTCTGTACTTTGTAAGGATTCTTACGCCTAACTATAATATTTACTAAAATTTAACACTTTCACTGCCATGTGACGCCGCACGACGTCGTAATTGTGGCTTCATATTTCCCTTCCTAAAACCTTCAGCGCTTAAAGAGAGGTATCTATTTTGTTACTGGCACTGAGAACGAGCATCTTACTGTTTAAAAATGACCGCAGTTTTGGGATAGCAGATTTTTTTATTATTTTTTCCCCACGTGGTTTAGGGAATGGAAAGTAAGTTGACACCCCACAGACTTTACTCAGCGTGCGCTTTTCGCTGCAATGTTTATTTTCCTTTGAACGTCACTGGTTTTGCGGGGAAGTGATCAATGAATAAATGCTTGAGTGGCAATAAAAAGCATTTGCTGCTTAGAGTTCATATGTAAGAGGGCAGTATATTGAGGATGCTGAAGGTATTTCAAGGAAACCCATATTGACTTCAATGCTTCTTAGTTTTGTGGAAACAGATATTTTCTGACAGGGTATCTCCGGTCCCTCTCAACCAAAAGTTCATCGGCGGGCACATCCTGCCATGGAAATTGGGGATCCTGGTATTTTGTCATCATATGAAGAAACATATTCTTTTAGTAGCTGTAGTTCGGCCAGCAGTAAAAATGAATGCGACGTTTGCTCTTATACTCTGCCTCAACAGATTTTAGCTACACATCGATATGATGTTCCCGAAGTCAGAAGAATAATTCTGTTCACTAGTGTACTAGGACTGAAAATTAATATGACAGGTATTGAACCTATTGAATTTTATCTTTTTGCACCTGAAGAATTTTACAATTTATTAGTTACAATGCATATGCTGTAGAAGTGTTGATATCCCTGGAGTTACTGAAGGTTATAATTACAAATATCAATTAAGGATAAATTTTCTCTTATTTTAGAATAGCCAAGTCGTGCAAAACTATGAGATCCGAACACTGCTAGGTGATCCAAATGCATAGAAGCTCATTTGTGGTGCCTTTTGGTGTCTCAGGAGATTTGATCGGTTTTCTCGTCAACGCCGCATGCTTGGCGTTAAAACAGGACAACAGCATTGAATGTGTTAAATAGCAATATTAATTGCTGTTGCACATTTGTTTCACCAAAATAAGATATGGGTGGGATATCTGAAAACAGCAAAACTGCTTTAAGCAAATAGTCAACATATCAAAGGAAACAATTGTAGATCAAAGAAAAGCTCTGCTGCCGTAGTCCCCTAACACCTTTTGTTCCGGAATGTTTGCTTTCTGGCAGAGCACATAAGCTATTGTGATGTAGGGGCTCTGTTATAGTTACGTTATCCCAACGGGAGTTGACAATATTTATGCGCAGCTTTATATTTGGTTTTGCTAAAGTGGGTAGCAGTTCTGGTGATGCTTGGTTCAACAGTCGCATTATAAAAAACTATGAAAGAAAATCTCATCTTTCGGAGGTTTGCAAGGTCGCATTTCTAAGGATAAGAAAAATATCAGTTAAAGCTTGAAGCAGCAAAGCTGGTTTGCAGTCAAAGTGTAGTAACAATTAAGGTGGACATGTAAGAATTGGATTTTGGGGAGAAAAAAACTCATGCTAGGGAAATGTTTTAAGATGTGGACCAATTTAAGCTGAGTGGTGTGGGGAACAGGATTAGAGATATGATTAGATGAGAAAGCAAGTTAAGTAAAGCTGAGTAGTGTTGGGAACAGGATTGGAGGGAAGATGCATTGTTCCTTGGTGCAAAGGGAAAAGGTAATTGCACTGAATGCAAGAACTTACTGTTGAGTGTCTGAAAAGTATATCCGGAAAAGTTGATGTGATACGGAGATTAACATCGGTGAGGGTATGGGGGATGCAGTGTATTTTATGCCTGGCAAGGGTTGCACTAACCAAGTATTTTGGGATATGTTCTGAAAAAATTAATTGCCCCATTCGTCAAGTTTTACTTTCATTTGCAGATGTGGAGTTAGCTAATGATGTTAAAGTGCTTCTTGTTTACCATCATTAGTTAACTCCACAGCTGCCTTTAAGTATCACAAGTGAAGTGGATTGTTGACTAGAAGAACAAGAGTGGGAATGTAATGAAGAAAAGTAGAATGAGGAAAAGTGCACCTTATTCTTAGTTGCTCAGTGAAACACTGCATGAGTGTTTGAGGCTAGTATGGAAAAGATGTGGGCATGTTTTAAGAACTGTTGAGAATGTTGAAAAGATTTTTGGTATTGCTAAAACCAGTAGCAGGGTGATGCTTAGTTAAACCACAAGATTAGGGGAACTGTGAAGAAAAAATAAATCTTATCTTTCAGAGGTTTGCAAGTTAAAAGTTTCTCCTTATGAGTGATAACACTAGAGAATGTAGAACAGCAAAGCTGATTTGTCCAGAGTTGCAAAATGGTGAAATATTGAAATGAACTGAAGAATAGACTTTTTAGGAAACAAACTCATTTTGAAAATGATACAGGTGCATAAAAACAAAGTTCAGCTTCTATGTAATGTGAAGAACGGGGTTGGAGAGGTGAACTGGGAAGGTGCACCAAAGAGTCGGAACATTATGACTGCCCTAATATGTTATTGGTCCTCCACATGCCAAAACATCTTGCCTGGTGAAGCATGGATGCTACAAGATTTCTAAAGGTGTCTAGTGGTATCTAGTACATGTTACCAGCAGATCCTTTTACTATGGGTAAAGGTACATAGTTGAGCTACTGCAGATCAGATTTCCTGTTCCAGCACCAACCACAGGTACTAGATTGGATTGATGTCAGAGGAATTTGGAGGACAGAGCAATACCTTGAAGTCTTCCTCATTGTTCCGCGAACCATTCTCGAACAATGTGTAATGGTGCATTATCTTGCTGAAAGAATGCACTACTATTGGGAAATACTGTTGCCATGAAAAGGATGTACTTGGTCTGCAGTGTTATTTGGGCAGGTGGCAGAAGTAATTGTTTTTGCACATAAATGACTGGATCCAGAGTTTCCCATCAGAACATCACTCAAAGCCTTGCATTACTTCCACTGGCTTGTTTTCATCCCACGATGCATTCTGGTGCCAACAGTTCCCCAGGTAAACAATGGAGACTTGTCTACATGGTGCAACAGAAAAAGAGATTTATCAGACCAGATGACCTTCAGATCATATGAGATCTAGTTTTGATGCTCACACTCTCATTGTAGGTACTTTTGACAGTGAACAGAGGCCAGTATAAGCACTTGGAGCAGTCTGTGGCTATTCAAACCCATTTTCAGCAGAGTTCAATGTACTGTGTTGTGGCACATTACCCTGTCACCAACATTCAGATTATTGGGAAGTTGCATCACAATATCCCTTCTGTTGGGTTGTACCATTCAGGATAGCTTTCACTTTTCTCATAACCAGTAAGTCATGGTTGACCTACACCTTGCCAGTGGTTCGTGGTTCCCCCCTTCCCCCTCAGACCACGCTTTGAAGGTCCTAACCATGGCTGACCATGAACATCCCTTAAGCTTTAACCATCTCTGAAATGCTCTGGCCATTACAATTTTGCTATTGTCAAACTCACATAAGTCTGCCACCTTTCCCATCTGAAGAACAAGTTACAGTTTCATGTCCCGTCATTTACCTTCAGTTGCCTCGATTTGCATAAAGACGCACCATGGGTCATAAAAACAATATATTAATGTATACCCGAGGAGCCAAACGATTGGTCCTAATTATGAATAGAATACGGGATTACACCATACAATACAAATAGATGACAATCCGTTTTTCGGTGTAAATATGACAAGGATGGCAAGTCAGATAGTATCTGAAAACAAAATTTTGTCATCCTGGAGTAAGAATCATTAATCAGAAACTTGATACTTGGTCCTTCTTTGTGGTGTAGTGATTAGCATACCCAGGTGCTATCTGGGAGACGCGGGTTCGATTCCTGCTCGAGGACGACAAAATTTTCAAGTTTTCGGATATTATCTGATTTACCATCCTTGTCATATTTACACCAAAAAAAGGATTTTAATCTTCAAAATTTGAATTCGTCTTAATGTTTTGCTCTTCGGTGTGTGTGTACACTGAGGTGCCAAAAAAACTGGGAAGGGCACTACTGTTCCATTACATGCCACCACAAACAAATGCCATATATATAAAGGCAGATATCTCTGCAAGCTCAAGTAGTTCAGATGGCAGCTTATCAGGATTTAAGCAATTTGGAATGTGATAGTCGGCACTCCATCTCAGAAATTACCACAAAATTTGGATTTATGTGGTCAACAACTTCAAGAGTGTTCCTGGACTACACAAACTTGGAAAATCCAGAGTGTGTGGCTGTAGAAAAGCTCTGGACGGTCGAGGACAATGGTGTCTGGTATGTCGCAACATTGGCGCAAATCACAGTGCAATTCAATTCTGGGGCCAGTTATAGCATCAGCATTCGAACAGTGCAATGCTCCCTGTGTTGTATGGGATTCTGGAGCTGACTGCTCGCCCTGGTGCCATTGCTGACCAGACGACACCGCCTGTGTGTCTCGCTCTGGGCAGACAGCCCCACCAGGCAATGGGTACCACATCACATGCCTACAAGGGACAGTGCAGGTTGACAGTGGTTCTGTTATAGTGGGTGTTTTCACCTGGCACGCAAATTGTGTTCATAAAACAGTATGATTGACTTTACTATCTGTGTCACCTCTTTGTTCCAGCGTTCTTCTTAGAACTTACAAAGCTCTTCATCCTCTGCCTCAAGAGTTTAAGCTGGCTCAAAAAATGCTCAAATGTGGGGGGGGGTTGTAGCAAAATGCTAAAGAAAGTTGGTCGCTTTTGTCATTCGGAAAATCGTAGCATCAAGTGAGTTGTTCACACCAACACTTTGGACATCAGTGGAAAACTAATGTTTATGGCCTTGAATGAATGCCGTAGACGTCACAGCTGACTCAGGTTTAAACTTGAACTTTGAATGATGGGGGAAGAGGTCTAATCCCTCTAGCCTCTATAATCTTACCCCACCATTTATGCAGAGTATGGAGGAAGGAGGGGATTGAGCTAACAGGTGTTGTAGTAACATACCTTAAGGATTTAAAAAATAACATAAGTGGAGTGCGAATTGTGGCCAGAATTTTGGAAACTAGTTTTCACAGAAATAGAAAAGTCAGCAGAATCTGCTACTGGGATGATATTTTAAACAGCTGGCGCCATTCTGCTGCGGACACTTATTTTTCTCTCACATTTTGGATTAAGTCATCGCATTTCACGAAAATAGCGACTGTAGCTTAATCTCTGGGTCAGACTCCTCATCACTTTTCTGGCGTGGCGACTCTTTTGAATCCAGAATTTTTGCGCAGTTTCAGGGTTGTTTTTTCTGACTGACGTTTGCAGATGATCATCAGTTCAAACATACTTCAAAAATTCTTCATTTCTCGAATTCTTCTTCAGCAACAGTAGAGTCGATTGCATCTTCTGATGTGATGGTTTCTTCAGGCATATTACAACCACATTCTTTGAAGCAATTGGCATACAAGAGTCCCAAGCATTTTTTATTGCATCTAAGAGCGTGAAGGACTTTGAAATGGCGTTAGCGAATCGATCTCTTTGATTACCTTTTGAACCATTTGTTTTCTATAGTGGCACTTGAAGGATCTGATGATGCCCTGGTCTAGTGGTTGCATAATGCTGGTGGTGTTAGGTAGAACACCACCAGCATTAAGCAACCACTAGACCAGCAGGATGTGCCAAACAGTTGTCCAACAACAGTAGAATTTGTCACTCTTCAGATCTCTGTCCCACTGAAGGAGAAAGTCCATAAACAGCTTACTGGTTATCGAAGATTTGTTGTTGCATGCGTAATTAACTGGAAAACTTTTAACCCCTTTAAAACAACGGGGCTTTTTGGCTGGATCCAATGACCAGTGGTGTTTTCTTCACTGATCCGGTCATGTTGCATGTTAGGAGCACAGTTACTTGTTTCATTTTTTTCCCTCCTCCATTCGATTGAACATTAGGCTATGTTCAGGCAGAGCACGGCAAACAACAAGCCAGTCTCGTCCGCATTAAAAATTTGATGCGGTTTGTAGTCTTACAACCCTTAAGGCAAAACTTTTGCTTCCAAGTTTTTGCTGATTTACAGTCTGCATCTTGCTTTTCACCATGAAGCTTCCTGTAGCCGATGTTGCGTTCCTTCCATCGTGTCAGCCATCCATCTGTAGGCGTAAAGTTTTTGACTCCAAGGAGGTTAGCAAAATGTTGCGCTTTTTCACACGAAATAGAGCGGGAGATGGGAACCATCAGTCTGGCATTCTTAAACCACTCTACAAGTGCAGATTCAATTTCATCTGACTTTCCTTCGCGTTTCCGCTTGCAAGACAAATTCCCATATGTCACCACCTGATCAGAAATTTTTCTTCTTTGTTTCAATAAGTTACATAAAGCTGATTGAGAAATCCTCAATTTTGAAGTAGTCTCTCTTTGACTGCATTTAGGCAAGTCATCATATTTCAGCAACATTTCTTTCTTTTCACTAATGCTCAAATCCTTTTTCTTAGACATGCTGACTTAATCTCCACAACTGAATGTCAAATGACCACACGCAGAAAGAAAGCTTTCGCAGGCTGTCCAGAACTAGTTGCTGGTTTTCTGCCCCTGCACATCTTCACGACTTTCCTCCACCTTTGACCACGATTTTTTTTTGCTATGTTGCTTGATGTTATCACTGAAAATGTTTGGTTTTTATAAGCGGCAGTGTTGATTTTATTAACCAGCGATTTTACAATGATATTACATTTGTTTGAATCTGTTCCTGGAAATTTGAGTTTATAAAGTGGCTGATTTTATTACCGGCGGGTACTGTACCATCAATTTTAAACTTATTTGGCTGAGCAGCTAACCTCTTAACCTCAGAATAACAGATTACATCATGATTACTTATTTTTGGCCAAATATTTTGCACAAAACATCCTAGGTGAGTTACCACTGTTACAATAGATGTGTATTATTTCACTAACAGAACCACCAAATTTTCTAAAATATACTTGACTGTTGTAGAATTTAAGAATATAGATTGATACAGATGTTATAAAGGAATTTGACAATTTAAAACATTTTTTTCTTTTTAGGTAAAAGAAGGTACGACAGAAAGCAGCAAGGTTACGGTGGTCAGACAAAACCCATTTTCAGAAAAAAGGTAATTTCTTAAGTTCATTTGAAAATATAGCCAGAGTATTTTAGATTTATGAATAAAACAAATGATAGTGCTGGAAAGCCTTTCCTTTCAATGTCATACGTGCCTGCCAAGTTTTACAGTTTACCCGTAAAATTTACGGAAATTGTACTTGTTTTATGGTTATTTTATAGAGCGACATGTTTTAGGTATTTTTTTTTAATGGATTAGGGCCATATACACTCATCGTCAAAAAAATAGTTACACCCAGAAGGACTTGTCAGATTGCAATGCTATTCAGGAGGAAGGTAAAGGCGATGGCAGAGTGTCAGTGCCTTAAAGGCAAGCTCTCGAGACAGCAGCAGTATACGGATGAGCGTTGTCCTGTTGGAAAATCGCACTGGAGTGAGCATTCAGAAAAGGTAGGGCCACTGTTTGCAGGAGCTCGTTAGCGTAACGGTCTGTCAAAGTGCCTGTAACGAACACCAACGGTGATCTGGTATCGTAGACAGTTGTACCCCACGCCATGACACCAGGCTTTCTGGTTGTGTGACACTCGACAAACCGTTTACCTTGGTGCTGACCACTGTGACTCAACACATGGATTTAGTGGTAATCTCTTCCAAGACCAAAGTGGGACTTGTCACTGAAGATCACCCGCTGCCATGACACCATTGCAGTCTTTGGGGACAATGCAATGGTGTTAAGGGCAGTCGTCGTTACATTCTGCATGCGTGTAGTCCTTTGTCGTGCAGCTATTTGCCATTGGTGCTGGCACTAATTGTACGAAGCCTGGGAGGCACCACTGCTCGCACAATATCCGCAATCGTGGCTGTAGGGTCACTCCGCTCATGTCTGACAACTCGGCGGTCCTCTCTCTTCGTGGTTCATCTAGGTCTCCCAGACCCTTACTTCTTCATGCTAAATGGATTAGGGCCATATACACTCATCGTCAAAAAAATAGTTACACCCAGAAGGACTTGTCAGATTGCAATGCTATTCAGGAGGAAGGTAAAGGCGATGGCAGAGTGTCAGTGCCTTAAAGGCAAGCTCTCGAGACAGCAGCAGTATACGGATGAGCGTTGTCCTGTTGGAAAATCGCACTGGAGTGAGCATTCAGAAAAGGTAGGGCCACTGTTTGCAGGAGCTCGTTAGCGTAACGGTCTGTCAAAGTGCCTGTAACGAACACCAACGGTGATCTGGTATCGTAGACAGTTGTACCCCACGCCATGACACCAGGCTTTCTGGTTGTGTGACACTCGACAAACCGTTTACCTTGGTGCTGACCACTGTGACTCAACACATGGATTTAGTGGTAATCTCTTCCAAGACCAAAGTGGGACTTGTCACTGAAGATCACCCGCTGCCATGACACCATTGCAGTCTTTGGGGACAATGCAATGGTGTTAAGGGCAGTCGTCGTTACATTCTGCATGCGTGTAGTCCTTTGTCGTGCAGCTATTTGCCATTGGTGCTGGCACTAATTGTACGAAGCCTGGGAGGCACCACTGCTCGCACAATATCCGCAATCGTGGCTGTAGGGTCACTCCGCTCATGTCTGACAACTCGGCGGTCCTCTCTCTTCGTGGTTCATCTAGGTCTCCCAGACCCTTACTTCTTCATGCCTTGTTCTATCCACTGCCGCCAACAGCGTGCTATGGTGATATCCGCACGACCGGTGTGGCACTCAGTGCGGCGATAAGACCATCCCGCTTCCTGCAACTTACTGCAACCAACACAACAGCACGAGTCAGAATGGCACGCACGTGCAACGAGATGAACTTGTATAGTCGGTCAGGCACAGCTCTACAATCCCTCCTTGCTTGCCTCACATGTGCAGCCGAGCATGATACCTGAATCATTTGCATGTCTCACGGTGTGAAACTTTCTCGCCAAGTTTCATTCCTGTCGGTTGCTTCCTTCTGGCAGGCGTGTGATTCTTCCGCTAATTAGCGGAATTCTCTGAATTCACTTTTTAGAAAAAACGGAAATTCGCTAAACTTGTCATTTGCAATCTCAGGCTTTTGGCAAAAGTTTGGGATTGTGGAAAAAATCGGGCCAAAAGCAAGAGATGTTCGTTGGGTAGGGGGCAATATTTCAGTCGTAAGGCATAATCGTTTTCTGCTGCTGCTCAGCCAACGAGATAGCTGTGGGTGACAATACTTGAAACATCTCTATTTGCTCGTAACAGTTCTTTTTTAAGGGGAACACTCCACTGTTTCAGTTCACCTCTGTCTTTTCCACTGCTATTTGTTTTATTTATTTGTTGGGCGGAGCCCTGAGCCATCGTATGCAAAAAAAAGTAAGAAAAAGTTCTGTTCGCATGTGATTATACATTTACGTTACGAACCTTCTCTCCCACTGGCTGGTGAAAGTGTCGTAGGCATCCAGAGATGCCAACCATTGCAGATTTCCCCCTGGGATTACAGGTGACTAACTAAAAATTACGGAAATTCAGATCTTTGCTGATATTAAGAATGTTTTACTGGTTTTTAGAATAATTCCGAAATCCTGCGGAATTACGGATGACTAACAAAAAAATTACGGAAATTCAGATTTTCGCTGTTATTAAGAATGTTTTACTGGTTTTGTAATTTATCAGTGTAAAAGCCTCTGAACAAAGTTCGTGATGCAGCTCCTTATTCCTTTTTTTCTGAGGAGGAGGAACTTGTTTTGCTTGTGAAAGCTAGGTGCCGGGCCGGGATCACGTCTGCCCGGCTTGTTTCTTTCGCCGTGGAGTGATTACATTGGCCCCGAAGCCTCTGAACAAAGTTCATGACGCAACACTTTTTTTTTCTTTGTGGGGATTTGTTTTGCTTGTTTGAAAGCTAAGGGGAAAGAATACACGAAGGATAACCTTGGAATGCATGGCATCGAGCCGAGATTACATCGGCTGAAAGCCCCTGAACACAGTTCGTGACGCATTCTTGCGCCAGGGCTTAGTAACAAGGGCTGGCTCATCGCTTTGTGTTTCTGGTCGTTAAAGTGGTCCTCCCCTGTGCCGCTCGGTGACGTCACGGGGATGCTTGTCAGTGTGCAATGTAAAGCGTTCAGTGGATGCTGTTAACCTACGTTTGTCGCATTCGCATTAGTTATCTGCTGTTTATTAGGTTGTATTTCTGACATATAATTTTTTTATTTAATTTCTTAGTACATCGTTTTCGTACAATGGCTTCTTGCGCTGTTGCTAAGTGCCGAAATACCTGCAGGAATACGAAAGGGTGAAACATAAGTTTTCACTTTTTTTTCTAGAAACAACCCAGTAGTTACAAAAAACTGGGTTAACAGGTGCTGCAGAGCAGATTCATTAAATTTGAAGAATGCCAGGATTTGCAGTGAGCCCTTTTTAAATAGTAAGTACGAAGACGATATGATGAATCGCTTGCTTGGTTAACTAATAAAAAAGATATTGAAATCATCGGCTATACCAACAGTCAATTTACCGAGATCAAACATTGAAAATGTCCCTGCAGGTGGTGAAAGACAGGAGAAAAATACTGCATGATGCTTTTGATAAATTTCAAATTTTTAGTCCCCCAAAAAGGTATTTTGCAGAAAATGTGGCCCCAATTCAACCTGCATCAGATGAAGAAACAATTTTCTGCGTGAAATGTGATATGTTCAAAAAAAAAAAAAAAAAAGTACATTTTTAAAAGACAAATTGTCAATAAAGGGAAAAAAGCTAAACTTTCTGAAAACGGGGGGGGGGGGGTGTATTTTAAAGAGCTTTTCTAGCAAAGCCAGAATATGAATTGTTTGCACCGGCTTTTATTGAAACAAATCAGAGAACTGAAAAATAAGGTAAAAAAAAATACGAAAAATCAGAAATTGAAAAAAAAATGACATGCTTTCGAAACATACTTACAAAAACACAGGTAAACCTCTCTTGTATAGGGTAAAAGTCGAATTAAATGAACACCTGAATATCCGAAACGTTTCACAAAAATTACAGTAGCCGGGGTTTTATTAACAAAAAAAAACATTATTTTTGCGTTTGATGGAAGTAATACCCATATATATAAAAGGAAACAATCAATGATATATTTCTGCTTCACTCCTTTTGTTTCTTTAAATTATTTCACCATTTTGTTTCATATTTGGCAGCTCAGTAGTTGTATTTATCATCAGAGTTCCCTGCACAGATCAAAGCAAACACGATTCCTAACACTCAGCGATGCATCCCAGCTACGTCACCAGTCGCAACTTCCGGGGACAACTGAAATCTGCCGTATGAGCCAGCCCTTATATCTAGAGCCCTGTTCTTTTGCTGTGGTCAGGGATTGCATCGACCCGAATCCTCTGAGCAAAGTTCGTGACTCAGCTCTTTGTTCCCCCGCGCGGAAGAATTTGTTTTGCTTGTTTTAAAGCTAAGTGGAAATATAAACCACGGCACAGTGCGAGGATTACTTCGGCCGTTATCCTCTGAACAAAGTTCGTGGTGCTGCTCTTTATTTCTTTTTTGTTTTTTTCCGGGAAAGGAAATGTGTTTTGCTTGTTTAAAAGCTTAGTGGAAGAAAGAATGCACTGCGCTTGGCCTGGATCAGGGCCCGATTTACACAGAATTGGGCCCTAGGCACAGCACAAGATGAGGCCCCCTTCCCATCCACATTCTTGAAAGAGTAAAATACTAATAGTTCAGTATTGCTATTTTTGCATTTAATGTTACTTGCTTAAACACACACACATTAAATTAGTGATAATAATTTTGTTTGTCATGTTCGTTTTATTTATGTGTATCTCGGAACAGCTTTTGGTGTTTTCAGTTAATTGGATGCTTAGACAATCACATGCCTGTTCTGGGTGCAACTTTTTTTGATGAGTATATATATATATAGTGACAACTTGGAAGAAAGAGGGAAACTGCTATTGGGCCTACCGTAGCCCTCTTCTCCCTGAAAGAAATAGTTACAAACACTAAAACAAACCAGCATGCGACATTTAATCACATAAAGAAAATTAGTCCCCTCCCCGCCCCTCTTCATAATTTTTCTCCCCGCCATTAACCTTCCCCCTATTTTTCTCAGTGCCAAAAACTAGTCCAATTGACGATAGTTTACAATGTTATAATATGAGAAAGTGAAACACATACATAAGATATCCATCTAATACCAGCATTACACCAAGTTGATTCCTGAGTTAATTTCGATTCGGGGTCAAACACTCCCAGATCTGGACACTCAACCAGAGACCATATTAATACAGTTGTGGCCAAAAATCCTGAACCAGTAGGCAGAAAGTTAATTTTTGATGTTTGAAGTCTACTTATACAGCTCATGGTGAAGTCAGGAATACATATTGTACATCACTTTAAAGGAAATTTTATTCCAAATTCAAATATGTTTACAGAATGGTATTACCAGTAATAGAAGTGAAGTTATAAGCAAAAATGTGCAAGTGAGGAAACGCATCCAGTTCTGAAAAAATGTTCGTGCCCCTCTAATCCACTGTAGCTTTCTCCGACATCCACTAGTGAGATATAAAAGGATGTAGAATCATCTGCAGACTTAGAACGCAGCTGCTTGTAGTCAGTTGACTGAAGTTTATGCAGAATTCCTGGTGATATTTGAATTTCGGAATGTCATAGACCTGAAAATTGGTCCTGCCTCTTCAAACCAGGGCAAAAAGTATTACTCTGGATGAACTTTGATTCAGTAGTCGTAAAATTGCTGTTAAATGTGGACAGACGACAGCACTCTCAAAAAGGACATTGCTTTGAACAAAAAATTTAGTGAAAAGTTTTTGACAATGGCTAAATCAGCCACTTATCAACACTTAAAATATCAAAAAAGCAGATTTTCAGTATTTTGGGATTATTTTTATGTAAATTATGTGTGTATCTGTGTAATAAGCAAAGAACTTTATTATTTTTATTTTCTTTTATTTATAGCCCTAATAATGTTCTATTTACATTTAACTTTTACAAAAATTTGGAATAATTTGTTTATAGTGCATATGTTTTATTATAGAAAAGTTTAAGGAATTTCCATTGCTATATAATGTTGCAGGGCACAAAATCGTAAAATGTGTGCAGTACTTGTCTCTCATTAGCCAAAATTGTTCTTAAATCATAGTACTATTCAATTCTGGATAGGTTTAACTATATATATTTCTTGTGTCAGTGCGTGAGTGTGCGAAAAATGTAAGATTTCCAAAATTGACGTGTTAGCAGATATATGAAATCTATGATTCTCATCATGAATTTGTTTTTAATTGATACGCTCGATACATTTCATCAGTATGTTCGATACATTAGTCTGATATATTGATTAAATTTCACTGAATTTTTTTTACAGAATTCGATTCTTGAAAGTTGGCAGGTCCCGGCATTTCTTTCATTAACCAAAGATTCTTTATTTTTGGCTGTTAGCTATTTATAAAGCAAGTTTTTTTCTCGGATAATGTTTTGGACATGTATTGAGGTTTGTGAAGTGCTTCGTACATTAAAGACCTGCACAGTGTGAAATTTCTGACCTGACCTTAAAAGCACTAATTGTTTATACCCTTGTTCCTTAATTAAAATTTTAACGAATATGCTTATGTGTCTACAGAAGCCTCCTGGGTGAATAGATAATCTTTATTTTAAATCATTACAGTATTTTGAACACAACTTTTTTTATTTTTTGCCTTGATATGACTCCGAGTACCATGTCAGAGAAAGAAAGAAAACACAAAATACTGTTTAGTCGAGTGTGCGTGTTTTTTTCTGTTGTATATTGATACACGTCAAGGTTTTGCCTTGATCTACAGTGCTTTATTTTACACAAGTATTATTGCACCCATGTCCACAGAATTGGTAGGGCAGGTA
Organism: Macrothele yani; assembly: GCA_039090855.1. NCBI lineage: Eukaryota > Metazoa > Arthropoda > Arachnida > Araneae > Macrothelidae > Macrothele > Macrothele yani. The sequence continues at coordinate 128,838,383 of CM076996.1, forward strand.
CTGCTGTTAAAAGAATGCATATACTAGGGATTGGATGTTAAAATGGACATTGTTAATGTGAAAAGGAACAGTAGTTACTCTTAAGTCTTTAGTTTTAAAATCCAATAAATTTAAACCTTCAATAAAAAAAAATCAATAAATACGTTGCTAAGGCTAAGGGTGTCAATTCCTGTGCCATGGTCCTAGCTGAATTAGTTCATGAACTCTCCTAGAAATTTGGTCCGTGCTATAAATGGATTTAGTATCAATAGTCATTTTAAGGTCCCACTGTCCATGCATAATGAGGAACCTCTCCAAAACAGGAAAAATATAGTTGACCAGAATGGGATTCTGCAAAAGGTTATGACGTCCCCAAGCCTCTCTGCAACTAGGTTTGGGGATTTCATTACCTTTTAGGCTTTGCAGGTACCATTGTAACTGGTGAAGATTGCTAGTTGCCTGTTGTCCACTGTGGGTCAGCCCCTTTCCTGTTTAAATGATCATAATACTCATTTTCAGTGGAGATTAAGCATTATGCCAACAGATACAGGAGGAAGCTGTAGAAAAATGTTAAAAAAAAAAAAAAAGTATGAAGTCTGTAAAATAACATAGTTGTAAATTTTCTGCAACATGTCGTTACAGATAAGCAGGCGATAGTGATGAAATTATTTTGTAAAAATTTATGCTTTCCAGTGAGTATTTCATTTAGAACAAAAAGTGAATATTTTTTTCATTCCTATAGTATATATTCTTACCTACATTTTGTGTGAAATTTGAGTAACTTCCTTATCTTTGGGGTACTGGCTTCCACTTGTAGCCTGTAACTTGACAAAAGGGAAGAAGATAAACAGTATTTTCCAAGCCACAGTTCTTCGTTTGCCTACTGTGGGTAAAAGATACTGACATGTATTTGACTAACAAACTGTATCTGGCAGAAGTAGCTTACTGCAATTACTAATTTGTTGTGCTGGGAGCTGCTGTTTTAACTGTTTTTCAGTGCTACATGATATTAATGTTGCTGTCCACTAAAAGGCTGTTTTTCAAGGAAATTTGCATAAAACCTTTTTTGTATTAGATACACACACAAATCTAATGTTGAAATCTTGTGTTAAGGGTGCGGCAATGAGTTGAAAGATGTGGAAGTTACCCGTAGTAGGATTGCAGTTTATTTCCTTTACTATAAAGGTGCTGTTAGGAGTCCTTTTCCATAAATGGCAACTTGAATTCCCTATCCTTGCCATTAATGAGCATGTGCTTTTTGCCTTGTGTATAGGTCGCTTTTGTGTGTGTGTGCGCTCATGTCCCATGTTTAAAATAATACTGTACATGACTTCCAATACAGCATAACTGAGATGAGAAATTTTGTTAAGCATTAAGTATGTAGCTGATGTTTTCATTTCTAGAGTAATGTGGAGTGGTGGTAGATGTTGGCCATTCATTTTAACTAAGCTACATGTTATCTGGCACACAGCTGAAGCAACTAGGTTTGGGGATTTCATTACCTTTTAGGCTTTGCAGGTACCATTGTAACTGGTGAAGATTGCTAGCTGCCTGTTGTCCACTGTGGGTCAGCCCCTTTTCTGTTTAAATGATCATAATACTCATTTTCAGTGGAGATTAAGCATTATGCCAACAGATACAGGAGGAAGCTGTAGAAAAATGTTAAAAAAAAAGTATGAAGTCTGTAAAATAATAGTTGTAAATTTTCTGCAACATGTCGCTACAGATAAGCAGGCGATAGTGATGAAATTATTTTGTAAAAATTTATGCCTTCCAGTGAGTATTTCATTTAGAACAAAAAGTGTGAATATTTTTTTCATTCCTGTAGTATATATTCTTACCCTCATTTTGTGTGAAATTTGAGTAACTTCCTTATCTTTGGGGTACTGGCTTCCACTTGTAGCCTGTAACTTGACAAAAAGGAAGAAGATAAACAGTATTTTCCAAGCCACAGTTCTTCGTTTGCCTACTGTGGGTAAAAGATACTGACATGTATTTGACTAACAAACTGTATCTGGCAGAAGTAGCTTACTGCAATTACTAATTTGTTGTGCTGGGAGCTGCTGTTTTAACTGTTTTTCAGTGCTACATGATATTAATGTTGCTGTCCACTAAAAGGCTGTTTTTCAAGGAAATTTGCGTAAAACCTTTTTTGTATTAGATACACACACAAATCTAATGTTGAAATCTTGTGTTAAGGGTGCGGCAATGAGTTGAAAGATGTGGAAGTTACCCGTAGTAGGATTGCAGTTTATTTCCTTTACTATAAAGGTGCTGTTAGGAGTCCTTTTCCTTAAATGACAACTTGAATTCCCTATCCTTGCCATTAATGAGCATGTGCATTTTTGCCTTGTTTATAGGTTGCTTTTGTGTGTGCGTGATCATGTCCCACATTTAAAATAATACTGTACATGACTTCCAATACAGCATTACTGAGAAATTTTGTTAAGCATTAAATATGTAGCTGATGTTTTCATTTCTAGAGTAATGTGGAGTGGTGGCAGATGTTGGCCATTCATTTTAACTAAGCTACATGTTATCTGACACACAGCTGAAGCAATCAATGCTTGACCACCATTATAAGAAAAACTGGTTGTTTTTTCAAAAGGAATAAATGAAGCAGATTATAAATTTTTCATTACATGAAACAAAAAAAGTGTGGATGTATTTTTCTGTTTCCTTGGTAATTGCAGTAAAACCTTAACGGGCAATTCTGAATAGTAGACGGTTAGTGATCCCAGTCCCAAAGTATGCTAATAATGGACTGTGGTGTGGGGCATAAGTAAGACAGGTAAAAACATGAATGTTCCAAGTCAAACTTTTGCAGCAAGGATTTTAACTTTGGGTGAAAATTAGGCACTTTTGTCCTCCATATACCCCCACTAAAAAAAAAAAACTTCTATGGTTTCGTTGTGGCTGATCTTTTCTTAGAAGTGGGCAAAAACAGCTTCTTTCAAGTAAAATAAAGCATTACTTGTCAATCCAGAAGATTTAGGTGCCATTTTTTGAAATACTTACGTATCTAAACAGTGAAGGAAATGCAAAAGATTTCATTATGGGCGAAGATCTGTGTATCAAAGAGGCAATGAAGAATGTGCATGAGTTCATTGCTTTGAAAACATTAAAAGATAGTAAAGAGCTACAAAGGCCACTCCTGAATTTAAAAATACATTGAAAAACATGCTGCAAATTGCTAAGAACAAAAACAAAAAAATGCTGACTGAATTAAACAAGTGGGATATTTTAAAATTTGTGGTGTAACTGATTATTATGTACGTATGTTTGAATGTGCATTGAAATATGCATGTTGTACATGCTGTGTTTTAAAATGAAAACACTGTACATGTACTGTGTGTATCTACATATTGTTTCTCACAGCAAAACAATAGTAAAAAGTAAAACAAATGCTTTAATTATATATTGTATGTTTGTATTTAATATAAAGTTTTGTATTGTGAGCGTAGTTGGGTTCAGAAGCCAATAGCAGAGACAAATGTTGAAGTCTCAGGGTGTCATCTATTCAGAGGTTTTACTGTACGTTAGTCCATATTTTGTGTGTGAAGTGTCAGTAATTTCCTTATCTGTGGGGAAGACATAAACAGCCTGCAGTAATATGTATAAATGCAATAGTTTTATTAACTTCAAGCAACTGCCAGAAAACTTTGTATTGAACTCAAGATTTTTGAATATGATTGAAAGGATTGCCTGAAATTTAATTGTGAAATGTATGTATGTACATAAATTATTAATGGACATTTTAGAACAATGAGAACGAATATTTCATAAACGTCATAACAGAATTTTGCATGAACGAGGTAGACATTCTTTTCAAAGGTCACAAGTTAGTCTTACTGACGGACAATGAGCAAATGTTTGACTACTAAGGGCTCTTGACATTGGATTAACAGCGGGAAAGGCACCTACAATAGTTGTCAGGCTGGGGTGTACCAACAAGGCTTGTTTTTATATCATGTACAGTGTTCCAATTACCTAGTGATCTGCTGGCCAGTAAAACTTGTTGGACCACTGAACTATTGATTTTACTGGCCTGGACGGCCAGTAAGTTTTTTTTTCCCTAATTTGTCATACGTTGAAAAATGAATTTCTGTGTTGCTTTATGGTTTTCTTTTTAGGCTGCAAACTAATGATAGGTTTAAAAACAAATATTAGAGATAATTCCATTGAAATGATACATTTTCAACATATATAGTAAATGTCTTTAAAAAAATTTTATAAGATTTTTTACGGTCCAGTGGTTTGCAAATTGTAGTGGTCCGCTGGGCCAGTAGAAGATTTATTTCTAATTCTAACAGTGTCATGTATATGTTATGAAATTTCTGCTTCCTGCTGTTTCTGAGAATGTGAAAATTCGATCTCTGGTAGACCATGTGGTGCATGTGCAACTGTTAAGGACCAATCCCCGGGGCTGAGAGCCAAGTAGTAGTCAGCTGGGAGCAGAAGAGGGAAGACTTGCTTCTCAACAAGCAAAGTGTAAAAGGGGTCACAGGTAGATGTGGAGGTGGTCTGTGGGCGTAGCGAGGTGTGAAAGCTCGGAGGATAAAAGCAATACCTTTAGGTTCTGCCAGTGAGCAGCAAAAACAGCAGATCATAAGAGCACATGGTTGTTCACAATTCCAGGTCTTGATAAGAAAGTGGAGAAATCTTGCAAGTTTTTCTGGTTAAGTTTTACTATGTATCTCTTAACTCATTAAAGGAAAGCCTTTTCAGCCACCTAGGTTTCCAGATTATAAAAAAGGCAAGGTAGTTGTGTTTGCTTCTACAGCATAACAGTTGCTTATGGCGAGAAACTGCTGTGATGGTAGCCAGGAATAACAGTGCCGGCCTTGCAGTGATTTGGTTTAATTACTCAAATGTGAAAGTGTGTTCCAGTCTACTAGTTGTATGGATTTAGAAACAGGTTCTAAGATTTTGGCTAATAAATTTCATTTTGTGTACTATATTATACACTATATTGACAAAACTCACCAGACACCTAGAAGAGAAACGCAACATGGCATTTATTGACATACATTAGTACGGTGCTGGTCCATTTTTGGCCTTAATGCTAATGCATGCACTGACCTTTTGAGACATGCTTTCGACAAGGTTTTGCAATACTGTGATAGGTATGCGCTTCCATTCAGTACATAATGTTGCTTAGTAGTAGGCCTTGGTTCGAAACTTCGTATGCAGCATTCTAAGTCATCCCATAGGTGCTCTATGGGATTAAGATAAGGGTTTCTGTGCTGGCCAGTCCACACACGATACAGAATTATCGTCAAACCACATGGTAACAGTCCTTGCTTTATGGCTCGGTACATTATCCTGCTGGTACCAAAAAGGCTCGGTTTCATTGTATTGCCAGAGTTAGTAGGGAATAATTGTCCAGAATATCGAGGTAGATGTGCTGGTTAACAATTTTTTATCCACGCTAACCAATGGGCCGCGATCATACCATGAAAAACACCCCCACACGAGTACACTGGTAAATAGCGTTCCCACGGCTGCCGCCATACCCACGCACGGCCATCAAACTGATGGATCTTGTATCTGGATTCATCAGTCCATAGGACGCGTTTCCATTGATCTACGGTCCACGATAAATGGTGTTTACACCATGCTAAATGAGGAGTAGCATTTCGAGTGGAGATATGAAAGGCTTATGAGCAGCCGCATGGACTACGGTAACACATGGAATGAAGTTCTCTGCAAATGGTACATGTACATACCAAGGTCCCAGCCTTTTTACTCTCCTGTACACTGAGGTCTTGTGCAGTACTCTGTCGATTAGCTGTAACGGCTCTCCTGTGGCTTTGACGCCCTCTATCACTGATTGTATTTGGTCTGCTGGTACATTTTGCTGCTTGAGGCACGCCATGTGTCTTCCACTTATTCAGTACATCCAAAACAGTTGATTTGGGTATGTTTAAACACCTCGGTTTCTCTTGTGGACAACCCACTAATATAACAACCAACAATCTTTCCTTTCTCAAAGTCAGTTCTCTCCTATGGCGACATTTTCACTTAACCTCACAGTGTAATATGATCGTGGTCAGCTGCAGGTTTGTTTTTATACCGTTTGCAACTGTTCCGCGCATATTAACAATGCAACGGATCCGTTCATTTGCGTTTGAAGAGGTGTCCAGTGGCTTTTGTCAATGTAGTACATTTATTGGGTATTAATCATGTAATAAAGGACCTTGCCTTGTTCAGAGCTGCATTTATGCTAAGTTTAATTTTTTGTGCCATTTAAAAAATGCTGAATGCCATTTAATAGGTATTTATGTAATTTCTGAAGCACATAAGGTAATTGCATGTCATTTTTTGGCATAGAAGTGCAGTACGTCCAACTGTGTTTCAAGAGTTTTAAATCTTTGAAAGCTGCCTAGAGTGCAAAAGTAAGGTACTCAAACATACATTTCAGAGTGGTTTGATTCCTGTTGTAGGTTTACTTTTTCTGAGAAGCTTGCCACATGGATGATAGTTGTTACATGGCTGCATTCATACATCAAAGTAATGTAGTCTGTTAAGGATTATAGGCAGCTTAGTTTTCAGCTGTTACACATTGGCAAACATGTGCTAAAAGAAATCTGGTTTTTAAAAACATCTTTTTGGAACCGTTGGGGACTAATGACATGATTTAAGTGTTGGTGAATAAGAACTTTACAGAAACAAATGTTGTCCCTAAAAGCATTTTTTTACCTGTTTTTGTGTATCACATAGTTGGATGTACACACATAGTTGGATGTACATCAAACCTATCCGGTGCTTTTAACATATGAAGCCCCCTTTCTATGTAGTAATCATAATAAACAATGATGCGGTGGTGTGTTTTATATTTATGTGAAATTTTGTCAGACTCATGTGATTTTGCTTTATTGTATTGAATTAGGCTAAAACTACAAAGAAAATCGTTCTAAGAATGGAATGCTCAGAATGCAAGTTCAGAAAACAGTTGCCCATCAAACGATGCAAACATTTTGAAATTGGTGGTGACAAGAAGAGAAAGGTATGAAAAATTAAATGTATTTTTTCCTTTTGACTAGTGTAAATAAAAACTAAATACCCAAGCACATCATTTAGAAAGAACCCCCCCCCCTTTTCCACACCTGCCAGCTCTTAGGATTTTTCCGGAAGATTCCCAATTTCAGCTTGGTTTTCTGAATTTTCTTTTAATCTTCCAATTTTTGGACATTCAAAGGACTCCAAAAGTAAATTGTCTTTTGCGAGAGAAAATCGGGTGAGTGGTGGAGGGAGCAAGGGAAAACTAATTCAAGTGTAGCACTGAGCTGGCGGGGTGGGGCGAAGTTTGGACAACTTTTCGCCTGCGTGACATTGCACAAGAGAATTTTGCTCCAAAAGTGGGGGGAGGGGGGCTGGACACCGGTGACTTTGTTGGCGTGTGCCACTCCAGGCAAGAGAGCACATACGATTCATTGTAATCCGTCACATGGAAGGATTCCAGATGCAGCGTACCTTTTTTTTTTGGGTTAAATTTGGAGACTTGTGTGTCAGGATTTGGGAACACTGCTGTAGAGTTTAATTTTGCGTCAGCATTGTCGTGGGACATTGCATATTCCTAAATGTTGCTTTGTTCACTCAATGATCGAGAACAATTTGTGCATTTCTAATGGCTACAAGAAAGAGATATCAAACATACCATGAAGAGCAGAGATTGTGCTAGGATTTTTTCAAAAGAAAAGAGTAAAGACATTTTTTGAAGGAGTATTTTTCTTTCCATAGGACTAGTTTTTGGGAATGAACAATTATTGTGTGAAATTTTCTGATATTTAATATGAAAATAACTAATTATATCTATATGTCTACATGAATTAGCATGTAATTGAATTTCTTTCATATAAAATAAGTAAATCATAATTTATCAAAATATCTTACATACTTGTCTCATCCATGTGGTAGCAAAAAAAAAAAAAAAACTACAAAAGAACAAAGATAATCTCTATTTACCTCCTATTACAATTCCAACATTCTTTGTTTTCCATGAAATAACAGCTTGCTCAAAATTAAATGTACATTCAACTTTTCTTTCTTTTTTCCACAAAAATATGGACCCAGTTTTGAAATACAAGTAAAACATCTACACTTTGCTCACTAAGCCAGTTTCGCTTTTGAGTTCTAATTCTATTCTGCGTTGAAAGTCCTCGCACACACAGCAGTTGAGGGAGGAATGACCAATGCTCTTTGTGAGACAATTGAAAATCCTGGGTAAATGGGCATATCATCTACCATTGAAAATGTAATCAGTCTGCAGAACCGATTCATTTTCATGTCCAAATTTCTGCAATACAATGACTGCACCTAAAAAAATCTTCTTTTATTATTTACTCAGGTAAGCACCAGAATAGTGCTTACCTGAGTAAATAATAAAAGAAGCCATTATATACTCAGGTAAGCACCAGAATAGTGCTTCATCAACTTATTGAAAATGAGTAATCGAAGAATTTGAGGACAGTAAAAAGGTCAAAGTAAATTCATATTATGCAAGTTGAATCACTCTTAAGTTTTCCTCTAATTTATCCAAAAATTGCACTTTCAAACTCTTGTTGAATTTGTACGAATCAATAATTTAATGTCTCTATGGTAACCACTTTCTATGGACTGGAGTCGTCCAATGATGTCCCATATGTGCTCGATTGGTGAAAGATCTGGTGATCTAGTAGGCCACGGCAACATGTCGACACTCTGTAGAGCATGTTGGGTTACAACAGCGGTATGCGGGCAAGCGTTATCCTGTTGGAAAACACCCCCTGGAATGCTGTTCATGAATGGCAGCACAACAGGTTGAATCACCAGACCGACGTACAACTGTGCCGTCAGGGTGCGTGGTATAACCACGAGAGTGCTCCTGCTGTCATAGGAAATTGCTCCCCAGACCATAACTCCAGGTGTAGGTCCAGTGTGTCTCGGCCACAGACAGGTTGGTTGCAGGTGCTCACCTGGCCTCTTTCTAACCAACACACTGCCATCACTGGCACCCAGGCAGAACCGGCTTTCATCAGAAAACAACAGATCTCCACTCCGTCCTCCAATGAGCTCTAGCTTGACACCACTGACGTCGCAAACAGCAGTGGTTTAAAGTAAGTGGAATGCACGCTACAGGGCGTCTGGCTCGGAGCTGTCCTTCAAGTAACCGATTTGTAACAGTTCGTTGTGTCACTGTGGTGGCAACTGCAGCTCGAATTGCAGGCGCGGTATGATGCGCCACGGCCATACGGCGTACACGGCGATCTTCCCTCTCAGTAGTGCTACATGGCCGGCCGGAACCCGGTCTTCTTGAGGCAGTACCTTCCCTTGACCACCGCTACCAACAATCATGCACAGTGGCTACTTTCCTGCCAAGTCGTTCTGCAATATATTACGGAAAGAAAATCCACCTTCTCGTCGCCCTATTACACAACCTCCTTCAAACTCCGTGAGCTGTTGATAATGGCTTCTTCATCTTCTTAAAGGCATTCTTGACTAACATCAACACCCTACGTCGAATCTCAACGATAACTAATGCTCACAAACGTTACAGCACGCATTTACAGCAAACCTGCTTTGCATGTTCCGAGGCGCTACTAGCGCCCCACGTATGCGCCGAGCGCGAAATTTGCATAGACGTCATCTTACAGATGTACTCTCACTGCCTACCAACTGTCGTTTATCTAACACAACCCCTTCTTGGTGTTGGGATTTTTTTCCCAGTCAGTGTATATAGGGCTGGACTTCCGCGAATTCTCCCACGGAGTTTACCGACGGGTTTGTTATGTTTTAGACCGTAGCTTTTCGCGTGTCACTGCACGCTAGTTTTCTGACCAATTTTGAAAACTGTCGCTTTGTAACACGATCATATCCTCAGCTGTGCCCCCAGCTGAGGATATGATGTTTAAATTTGGCAGTGTAACTGAAACGTATCCTTTTCGAAGACATCATAAATAGCAATGAAGGAAAATGTCAGCAGCAAAGACTTTGGTCAAAATGGCGAAGGACGAACTAAAATACAAGGCACAGTGCACACGAAATCCAGAACATGGAACTTTGAAATGATGCGTGCAGCATGTGTTGGTTCATGCAGCGAGTGCTGTGCGTACATTTTTATTGGCCGATTGATGAAGAGAGCACAAGCACAGTCAGCGTTTTTTCTTTCCCAACAATACAAAGACAAAATAAATCCGGCCGTCCCTCCCTACAACTTTCGCAGTCTTTCATTATGACACCCCTTCTCCTCTCTGCTCCGTACAAACTCCTGAACTAAGGAAAATTTTTCCGAGGGAGTTCCTTTCCCAATTATAAGCCCTCTCCTGCACGATTACCCTGTGGATTTTTGTTTTCCTTTAAATCAAACGGCCGCAAAAACAATTTTTTTTAATCAGCGTTTATCTGCAGATTATACGGCGAAAATTACGGTACATGTTTTTCGGTGATGTTTTCCGTTGTGGCCCGAACAGATTTTTAAGGGCAACCAGGCGACCGCATTTTTTGACCCCTGTTTTGCACCCACTATTAAAACTTTTTTCATTTAACTTGATCCATTCAAAGTAAAGCGCTGATGTAAGTTACGAATAACTTTTCAGTTACATATATGTGTTTATGTGGGAACATTTGCCGCAGTTTTCCCACGTTTTAGGTTATTTTGTGTTTCAACTATAAAACTTGCGCTGCGCGTAAAATGTTCTGCACAAACCAAGCTGGGCTGGGTTCTTATCTCCCCCCCGTCACAACTTCTCAGTAGGCCAGCGTGGGGTGTGTCTTGCATTGGAGCACATGTCTTAATTTTTAATTTATTACTCCCAGTTCGAAATGCTATCTCAGAACGTAGTTATTGTAGAAAAAAAAATTCAAACTGATTTTAAATCTGTGATATTTTTAAGCCCAGATCGATACCCAATATAGCGAAATTAAGCAAAAGCTGCCAGTTTTGTGAAATTAAAAATGCATTGGGGCATGGTTTTGTGACTTCTTTTCTGGCAATAAAGTTGACCTAATAAAGAATGCTAGTATAAGAGGAATTTAAAAAGAAAAAGTCCCAACGTTCATTTGAGCCAGTGCTCCAGCAATGATTTAGTTTGCTGGTCCGTTAGTAAGTTTTCTACGCCTTCCAACCGCGCTTTTTTTGTTCGTCGCTCGATAACATGCATGAAAATGGCTTGGCTTGATTCAATGAAATTAATATGTTGGGGTACTATTTTTCCTCTGCAAATTGCATCTCCTTAAGCTGTTACTGTTTCAGCAGTTTTACTTGCATTTTTTTTCAAGTGTCAAGAAGTTTAGTATTAGTGATTCGTTATGATCAGCAATATGAAATGGGGGAGGGGAGTACTTAGAAACATTTTGTGATGCGTATTCTGCGGAATTCCTGTGTATTGCAAAATCTTCAAAAAATGAAAAATACGCATTTTGCACTACGTGTTGATGTAGTTTCGCGTGGTGGAAGGAATATTTCTAGTGTCGAGCATAAATCTCATTTTGTCTGCGCAGAAAAAAAAATATGAAATTAACTTCCTTTGTTAAAAGTTATAATGAACTGGATGCGATTTGTGCAAAATATTTGTTCACTTCGTTTTTAGTTGAGCATAATTTACCATTTAGTGTCCCTCAGTCACTCATTTATTTTGTTTTTATTTCGTCTGTCTCTCCGTAAGATAATCCTAGCATGAAAATGGTTCGTTTTTGAAAACATTTTAGTTTGTTCCGTGATGGCGTGGGATACGATCCTATTGAATTTGGGGGTCAAAAGGGTGGAACTTTCTTCCCCTTTAGATGCAAACTTCCATAAAAATAAATTTTTATCTCTTTATAGATCATAATGATATAGCATAGTAATGAGGAATTCTATTTTAATCGAAATAAATGTGCCGATAAATTCAAACATCTAGTCATCAATTAAAAGTTGATACTTAATTTAGGTAACATCGTTTTTAATCGATATGTTCAGTACATTTAATCAATATACGCTACAAGTATTTTCATCGAATATATAGATTCTTTTTTTACGGATTTCGATTTCTGGAAGTTGGCTGGTATGCCGATAGGAAAGTCGCACGGAATAGAGGTAGAAAGTAATCGTGAAATAAAGACATCTGAATAAAAGCATATGAAATCGATTAAAATTGAGAAATCTTTTGTATAATAAATTGGCTTTCAATTGATATATTCGATAAAAGTAATATGTTCGATGCATCAATCAACCGTATCGATTGAACCTTCACTGAAAGCGTTTTATGGATTTTCATTCTTGAAAGTTGGCAGGTCTGAAAACCCAGTGAGCTGGGGTTGAAAATCCAGTGAGCTGGGGTCTTTTTGCCAATGTCACACAGAGCTAGCTGGCACCTCTAAGATTCACAGAGGCCCTAGTGTGCCATTGTTACCACGGAACACTCTGAGGAGGCAAACCCATCTCTCACTTAGAACGCCTGAGAAAAATTAATCTCCATGATTAATTTCATACTTACAAAAATTCAATATCATTAATAAAATTCAGTTTGGCTTTCAACCCAATAAATAAAAAGAATCTGCACTCTTACATCTACGGAATATAATTTTAAAAAAAAAATCTAGAATCAAAAAGTATTACACTTGCTGTATTCTTGGATATAATGAAAGCATTTGACACTCTCAATCATCAATTTCTTTAAACTAAATTACATAATGTGGGTGTGAGGGGTATTTCACATACTTTATTCAGTAATTATTTAGCTGACAGATTTCAATACACTATCGTTGATCAATTGCAATCACTGCTATTACTGGTTACTTCAGTTCTGGGTCCCAAATTATTTATAATGTATATATCAATGATATTTATAATATAACTAACTCTTATTACTGCTGTGTTTGATGAGCCTGTGCTTGCTTTTCTACATATTTGGGAAATCAGAGTTTTTGTCATCATTCTCAGAGGCCTTTTCCCTGATTCTCCCTTGCTGTTCTCTGTAATACAAAATGTTGATATACATAAATTCTAAATGTAACAGCAAGAATAAAAAAAATATTATTCATTATTCCCGGCTCAAACTATAATTTTGGGTTTCCCTTTTCATGCAAACTTCGGGACAGTATACTCTGCAACTCACTTTTGCACTCTTCCAAAGAGAACTGTCATCAGCAATCTGCACACATGGGCATTACCAAGACATAAACCAGTATTGTCCATTTTGGTATCACACATACCAAACTATTAAACCGCCATGGTGACATATGCAACCTTCTCAGACTCCTACACCAATAGAAAACCATTTTTATAAAAAATATCATTCACTCTTGCATGTGCTCTACTGCCAGCACACATGGCTTCAACACCATTAAGTAGATTCCCAGTAGTACCATATTTATTAAGTACCTTCCACAGGAGTATCTATATGTTATTTTTTACATATTGTAAAGGTCTTTAAAAAAAATTACAGGCAAGTTGGCATTTTGGTGAACCAGTGGAACACTTGCTTATGATCAAAATCTGCTATTGTTGACTCTCGTTTTACATGCAAGACTTTTTATGCTCTCATTATTGTAAATATAGTTTTATTTTGTGCTATTCTAGAGCTCATGTTCTGCTTTTCTAAAAAAAAAAAGCTACATTAATAATGAAAAATGTGCAGAATTGAGTAAAAATGAGGGCACATTTACTAATTTAAACAGTTGCTGTTAAGATTTTGGTTTACTGCATGTGCAGCAGGCTATAGAAATATCACTGAAAAGTCAAAAAGTTCGGCAAATTTTTATTTTCACCTTTATGTATTGATTATAGGTGAACTTATTCACTGTTTGCCTCAATGCATTGAATGTGAGTTAACCTACTTTTTCAGATTTAATTCTTTTTTTTCTTTACAGGGACAGATGATCCAGTTCTAAAGATGTGTAATTTTCATCTGTTGTACAGTCTCAAAAGAATAAAAACAAAATAAACAAAGTTTGTAGTGACTGTTTTTATGCTTTGTAATGTGTGTATTTTTGGTTGTATCTCATGAACGATGCACGGATTAGCTATCAAAGTAAACATACCTGTGTAAATACCATTCAAAATTCTGGAGAACATGTAACAGCTGTAATGAGAGCTACTCTAGCTGTTAATGAAACTAGCAAAGTGACTTCAGAAGCTGTCATTGCTGAAATTGATTTTGCAGTATAACGAAACCAGGATGGTGCTGTATATCTGGGAATGAACAATTGTAAATGTTGGCATACCTGCCAACATTGACCAAGGCACTGTCAGTAGTAACTCGTACTGTTACGCGGCGTACGTAACAGCTACTTTTGACCGTGATAAAGTAATTCCTTACATGTTTCTAAATGGCTTAATTTCGTTTTTTTTTTTTTTTTTAAATATAACTAATTTACTATTGCTTTTGAGTTATAGTTTAATTTACTGCTGCTTTCTCAGCTGGGTGAGGGGTTTATATTTCATGGAATTTATAATGGTTCGTTATATGTATAGTACAATACTCAAATGGCTCAATGCAACTTTTTATCTAGTGAACTACTGGATTATTTGAAACAATAAAAATAGCAAACTTCAAAATGCATAAAATGAAAGGAGCTTACCTTATTTTTTTCTGTTTTACTTTGCCAAAATAAGTTTCCTTTTTTTTTTAAACTAAAGCAATATGGATGTTTGTCATACATCGTTGATGTAAAAAATGTACTGTGCTGTTCAGTCATACCCAGGGCTCGACAAATATGTTCTAGATCTAGGAACCAGCTCCAAAATTTAGGCGCCAGGTGAAACAAAGTCAATAACGCATGAAAAAAAAAAAACGTTTGGTTATGACGCTGGAACGAAAAGTGGTAAACCATATTTGTTGTCAATTTTTTTTTCTTTTTACCCAAACCACTTATTGCAAAATAAAGTTCCAATTTGCTTCACAATTTTCTTTTTCTATTCCAGTAGATCTCAAAAAAAAAAAAAAAAATCGGACGTAATTATAAATACACCACACTGAATACTCAAGAGACTCAAATAGCGTATTAAATCCGTTTATTTTTGCGGCATAGTAAGTACAAAGGCATTTTTATGTCTACCGTTGCCTTGAGAAAGCCTCCCAGTGGAGTGCGAAAGCTTGACGAATCTTTGTACTTACTGTGCCGCAAAAATAAACGGATTTAATACGCTATTTGCGTCTCTTGAGTATAAAATTTCAGATTTCGATTTTATTAAAATACTACTTGTGGACGTCATATTATGTACATATTAATTCAAAGTACCATGTTTTTTTCCCTTCATGAGATCCGCAAGGGCATGTAATCCAAAGGCTGTGAAAAAAAAAAAATCCCACACATAATCCGCAGCAGCATATGATTCGTAGATCGGTAAATTCTGAGAAAAACAATTTCTTTCTTCACATAATCCGCTGCATGTCTCAGACCATGACATTAAAAAAAAAAAAAAAGACAGTCTAATGTGGGCATGATCGCAAGATTTAAGTTCGAAACTTCCACCAGCAAAAAACAGTAAGATGTGTTCAGAATTCCACAATGCCCGACAGACAGGAAATCCAAGCAAGTGAACACGCAGTGCACGTACCATATGATCATACTGCCTTTAAAATTGCAGTTTAAGACAAGATGAGACCAAAGAAGGGGGGGGGACTGAACATTTTAACTGGTGAAATATCAAAACAGACAGCAAGAATGCAGATTACTGGTAGTCTGTCTTTTGTTGACTCTGCAACTGCACAGCATCGATTGCTTAATTTTTCTTTCTGCTGCTATCATTCTCTCCCTATTTCTTCATTCTTCCTTTTCTTGATTTCTGTACCCTCTGATAACAACCATCAGCCTGAAGACCATGAGCACATGATACCAAAGCTTCAACTGTTTCAGATAAATGGTGTAACTTTGGGAATATTAATACTTTTGAACACCATGCATCAATTTTTACAAATTTTCCAACTTCGTCACTTCCGTTTTCGGGCATTTCCTTCTTCCCTTATCAAGATTAAATGCAAAAACTTGTGGGGCGGGGATATTTAACAACGCTGGAGATTGGGGACATCACGGGGTGGTGGATAATAGCGATTACGGGAATTCCGCCCGATTTCTGGTTTCGGAAATTTTTATCCTATTTTCAAGGTGAAATGCAAAAAAATATGCAGTAAAATATTAATTAAAAAACGACACAGGCAACATCGCGAGAAAAAAGAGATTACGATTACGGATAAAAGTCTGAACTCCGTCGACTTTCCGTTTTCGAAAGTTTCGTAAAGATGGAATTCCGTCCTCTGACGAACATCTCTTCTCCCCCCTACAATTTTGTTTACTTGTGCATCGATCTCCTGGGTGGCCAACATAACAAAAAAAGGCTGAATTTCTCGAATTCGCGGAAGAACCTCAAGCCTAAAGATTAGGGAGGCAATTTTCACGGCGTCTAACTTCAGTTTCCACAAATTCTCGCCTACAGTTTCAAGCTGAAATACGAACATATTTAACAAGAATACTAGACACAAACGCAACATCCGGAGAAAAAAATTATGATTAGAGCAAATTCTTCTTGCTCCATTTAACTACTGTTTTAGAAAGCTTTGAACACGAAATACCGTTCCCAGACGGAAAATGACCCAACCCCAAATTCTCTTCAGTTTTGCATCAATCATGATTGCGATCTAAATGATGACTAAAAAAAACAAAAACCCGGAGAATTCCATGAATCCGCTTAAGAATCTTGCGTATCATAAAATCATAGCACAACATTTTTTTAAACAAAATGAAAATTCGTAGTTAGACAACTAAATCAGTAGAAAATACGAACATTTCGTGGTAATTGGCATGCATAACAGTCGTATAATCGGCACCACGTGATCCGCACCTACCGTGTTAGTCGTGAATCGTAATTTCCGACAGAAAACTGCGATTCACAGGACCGACTCAGAAATTCAAAGATGCAAGGGGGAAAAAATGATCGTCTTATTGAAAAAGTAACTGACATTTTGAAGTACTTTTGTGTTACTTTTAAGTAAAAAAATAACTAAAATCGTTAGCTGTAAACAGCATTATCGCAATTCATTAGTTAAACTAAAAAATCCGTGGAAATTGCGGACAGTTCATAGCATTGTCTTATTTTTGAATACGTTTTAACTGAATACGGAAAAAACCTTAACTATTTTAATACAATCAGCGCACCAAAACTAGGCGATGCGTTTCGCAGAATGGCTACACGCTACGGCATAGCTCTGCGCGATTCCTGAGAGTCACGGATTCTCACACCGCGTAGGCTTCCGCACGCGCAAATAGTAACTCCATCCTTGCTTCATATTTTCTGTCAAAATACTTCTAAGTAAAAGAAAAAATATATATTCTTACAATCTCATCTCGCTGTTACGTTATATATATATATATATTTTTTTTTTTGTTACCGCATTTTCGGTACTTTCCCAAGAACACCACTTCTGACGATTACCTCGTAGACTTTTTAAAACGACGCACCGTTTTGTTTTTTTTTTACTGGTGTCTGCAGCACCTAAATTTATAACCTTTTAATAGATAATCTATGGATTACACAACAGAAATTACGGCATTTACTGCAATATATTACGAAATCTCAACTAAGAAGAAAATTGGGCGCCTGGCGCCCGGGATTTGTCGAGCCCTGGTCATACCTATTTCTGAACATTTCCATTTCACTCATTTTTTTTATGACTTTGTATTCAATTTGAAAGAACTATCAGAATATCCACCAACAGGTAAAGGTACATTATTTTGCTATCTTTGTTGAATTAATACCAGTACTTCCAAAAAAATTGCCTCCCTTTAGCAATAATAAATACTAGCATAAAAATAAAAACTTTTCTTGACAACTTTGTTCCCTCTGTTATAATATACATTAATACTACCTTAAGTATTGTTTCTGAAATTCAAATATGTGGCTATGAGCTAGAATAAGGCACATTGCATCTGAAGTAAAATAAAAAAAAAATGAAGTTCAGCACCTTGAGCTAAGATCCTTATAACATGCACTTTTTGCTTTTTCCAGTTCATCAAGAGTAAAATTTTTATTGTAGCAACAGTCCATGTTTAATTTCTCAATTAACAGTGATTCCCATGTTTTAGTACCCAAACTTGACCTAAATTCTCTGCACCCTGCTGAATACTCTTTCTGTTGGAGCATTACTGTGTGGCACCACAAGCACAGACGGCATTAATTTAGGTAAAAGGGAGCATTTGTAAGTCCCATCTCCATTTCTGAGTTCACTAATTTTATGCCAGGCAACATCCATCCTTTCACATTCTGTTATATCTGGAGGAAATTTATCACTCTGGTAACATTCAAGTTCCAACTAGTCACTATTTTGACAACACTGAAACAGATCCGCAAAATACTTAGCAGACTGTTAGTTTGCAGAATGACGTGAATTTACATTTGCCACAGCTGCATGGTTATAAAACTTATCCTGTAGAGGCATTTTTTTCAGAACATAGTTGCATGCTGCACAAAAAAAAAATGCTTATTTTATTGCTTGAAAAATTTGCATCTTTTATAAATGCTCTTGTCGATGCTCCAATAACAAGTTCATCATCTTTTTGGTTTTTAAGTTTCATAAAATCAACATTAAACACATATTCAGACTTCGAAATGGCTGAAGGTGTGTTATGAATTGAACAAGTAGTTCAAAAAACAGTTTAGACAATTCATTCTTTAAAATATGAATACAAGGCTGTTCTTTTTGAAGGGTAACATTCACTTTGGTAAATGTTATGACAGTCTTCACAAAAAGACAGTACAGTTTTTTGTCTCAGGTGATTCAAGTAACTTTTTAATTGTGCAAAACTGATTACTTTTCTAAAACTTCCATATCACAAGTGAAAAAAATCTGCAAAGGTTCCACAATCCTATTCAGCACTTTCAAGAGAAAGCCAACGAGCAGACACATGCTTCAATATCTTGTGAGCTTTTTCGCCACACAGACTTTGGCATACTTTTAATTCATTTTTTCTTTTGCTACTTTTTTCCAGGTAATAATATATTTGGACCGCGAACATTTCTACATCAACTGGTAGCACTTTTACTGCTTTCTGAGCAGCAAGATTTATCAAGTGGCACGGACAACCAACAACTTTAATATCTGGCTGTTTGCTTTTAATATAAGCTGCTACACCTTTGAAACGGCCAGTCATAGTGCTCGCATTATCACAACAAAGGGATACACAATTATTCCACCATATGCCCAGTCTCGTTAATTCAGAATCAATTAATTTAAATATTCCTTCTCCAGTATTATAGAAAGAATCTAATAATGAAAGCAAAGTGGTTACGATTTTGCCCTTTTCACAAGCATAATAGCTAACAACTAGGGGATATAGCTTTTTGGCATTGGTGTCATTGCTGCCATCAGTTGCTAATGCAAATGAATTATTTTTAATTATATCACATCTTAGATTTGCTGGAATCTGCCATTGTGCGAATGATGGCACCTGTTTTTGTGCGCCCACTGCTGTATTTCTTAGCAATAATAGAGTCCGGAAACATTTTTGTGAACAATGGGCTTGCATGATATTGCAACCGAAATCGGAATATTATGTTTGATTAGAAATCTTGCAAAAAGACTTTCGGATTGCACAGTACTAAAATCATCATCTTTAGTACAAAATAATGAAACGCTGTGATTTGAGGCTTTACTTTTCACAAATTCCACATGTTTTTTTTGCTTGCGACAGGGCGCGCCAACAATCGTCACGTCCCCCGTGAACCACAGAAAAATTCAAAGTACATACCGTACAATAGGCATATAAGTTTCTCTGATGATGCAACAATACAGAGCCACTGTTTGGAATATTCCTCTTTAAATTTCTGGCAATTCTTCAATTTTTTTTGGTGGCACTGAAGCTGCTGCTTCATTCTGACGCTTTTTCAGGAAACGATCTATCTTTGTGAAAAAGAAACGCGCAATACAACAACCACACACACTAATGAAGAGAACTTAGCACGTGCAAAACTCGAAGTCGATTCACTGCTGCGGGCCTAACGTCCCGAGACAACGTGGTCAGAACGGTAACGTTGCCAGATTTCAGTTCAAAACTACCACCAGTAACAATCGATCTGATGCGTTCGGAATCCCCCAACGCTTGACCTGAGCGAACTCCAGTACGTGAACGCGCATTGCGCTAACCTCCACTTACCACATGATCATACTGTTACACCAATTCCAGTTTGACAAAGCATTTATATATATCCTGAAATATTAGCAGAAACACTAATTTTGAAAAGAAAAATCTGTAGTTTCAACAAGGTTTCCGTAGTTAGGCGACTGAATCCGTAGAAACTACAGACATTCCGTAGTAGTTGGCAGGTATGTGTTGGCCAGCACAATTTCAGTGTCCGTTAAACATTTCTAATTGTATCCAGGGATTGAAAATGGCGTGGGCAGGTAAAAAAAAAAAGCAATCTTACCCGGGCAACTAAATTTTAAAATTAAAAAAAATTGGAATGTAATTTCCTACTCTTGAGAAACTTGCGACAGTCATCGCATTTCATTTCACTGCTAATCACCGGAAGTTGTATTATTGTTACAGAGTGCCAAGGACTGAAGAATATAACTTTTTTAATTATATTATGCTGTGCAGATATTGGAACCATATGTAGTTTTGCTCTAAATGTCTCGGTGCATGCCTCTGATGAAACTAGCCTCTTACTGACAAAGGGCGAAAACTTCAACAAAAGGAACATGGCAGAATCGCTTAACTTTCTCAAATGCCAATTTCAGCACCATTGTCTTAAAACTTGAGATACACGCTTTTGTGCATTGAACATTTTGAATGCAGACTCATAAAACAGAAATGCAAAACATGTAGAAAAAGTTCATATTTTTTTTATTTGAAATAAGGATTCTGAATTTTTATCTTTTAAAATAATTTCTGCACATGCACAGCTGGGCATGTAACTTTTCAGCCCTGGGTATCCCAGCATGTCCAATGTTTCCCATCACTACAACTTGCTGAATTCTCAGCTGATTGTTATTCTATACACAAGAAGTTCTGAAAATGTTGATAGCAGGTAGTTTTGGTAACTGATTTCATACCTGCCCGATCTACAGGATTTTCTGGGAGACCGGGTTATGATGCTTTCTCCCAGTTTCCCTATTTTAAATGAAAATTTTCTGGCAATTTCTTAGAATTCCCTAAATTTGGGTTGTTTTTTTTTCCAGGGAAAACATTTGCTGTAAGGAAAAAAACAAAGGGTGGTTGAACGGCAAGCTGCACCTGTTGTTATCCCGCTGGCCCAGAGGACTAACCAATGAAAGTGTAGCTAGCTTTACCCCCATGTCCAATTTGCTGAGTGAAACTTGTTTTCGCGAGAGAGAAGGAGAACGATCTAGGTCTCAGTTCCTTGTTTAATATAATTGTGCACGTGTGTATTCATTTGATCTTTGTTGGTGATGTCAGCTTCTAACAAAAATACCTTGAGCTTTAAAAGCTGATACAGTGCAGAATATCCGTGCATAGTAAAGTTGCATGAAAGCGAAAAACATGCTTTCTGCACGGAATGCAGAGTAGATTTTGGTGTTGCTCGGGAGGAAAATGACGTGCAACCACGTGAGAAGTATCGAGAAAATGTTGCAAGACTTGCTAAAAAAAAAAAATACTAAAATTGGAATTTTCTTTCCGTCAAGTGAAAGTAATTGGTGTGGAATGCCTTATTTGTTTTTGATTGAGCACAATATTGTGCTTATCACATAGGTCCCCTTCTGCGAAAAATTTTCCAAAATCGTGAAGTGGCAAAAAGCTAGTGATGTGTTTGGACAGTAGTAACAATTCTGGCGCAAAGCTTTACCCTATTGTGACATTACAGCAATGAAAATCGTGTAGTTGAAAATGTTTTAGTAGTTCCAGTCTTAAATGGGGGCAGTACTGAAAGACAGTATCTCCTAGAGAATTTGATATTCCTGTGGATAATTGGATTAGTGGCTGATAATACTCCTGTGATGGTTAGGAAGGAAAATGGTATGTGCTTCTGTTTTGCAAGATTGTCAAACATCTTGTCATCTTTTGAATTTAGCAGCAGAAAGGGGTTCTTCGTGTCTGCCTTTAAATATGGATGAACTGTTAGATATTTTTCATTATTTGCAAAGAAGTTCAAAGAGGAAAGAAAATCTTAAAGGTTTTCAGGAGTTGCACAGTAATGAAACAAAAGTGCTAAAACATATTTGTACAAGATGGCTAATCTAAGTAAGTGCATTGTTAACTGTGGAATTCTCTTACATGTTTTTTAAAGATGAAATATCAATGAAAAAAAAACATGTAAACCTAGTGCAGATCCCAAGACTAGGGGACAAAAAAGCATGTGTGTCAAGGAAAAGAAGTGCTGAGGAAGCAGGATTAAACTACAATTCTCAAGATCAAAAAAAAAAAAAAATTGGTACTCTGTCCCGCAAAGAGAGACTGCTCACTACTGACGTAAATAAGGCTTATTGTCTTTTTCTGGATTATATTACCCCATATTTTGACAAAGTGAACTCTCTTCTGCAGTCCACAACCCCTCTTATCCATAGACTTTGACACACATTATTATTAATTGCTGAACAGGTAAGCCAGTTTTCCCGCTCATTCGGGCTCGGGCTCTGTCTTGCAATATAATATTCAGGCTCAGGCTCTGAAAATTGAGCCCGAACTTAGCTCTAGTCGTAGGTCAAAGGGAAAACACGGGAATCCGTGTTTCCGCGGAGCTGTTAGGAAAGTTCTAAAACATTGAAGGATTCTTGAGTCATCGTGGGAGAAAACCCAGTTTAGTAATTATACAATGGATAATCGTTTAAACTAGATTAGCGGTAAAATATTATTTGAGAGATATCAGATGTGTATATAAATTTTTGACATAATAAAACTTTAAAGCACGAAACAAAAGTGCCATTTTTTGATGTAGGACTACGTCTAACTCCACGGATGGTATGGGGCGACTTCGGCCGGCCGCCTGTGACAAAAATAGGTCCCAATTGAGATCATTGTAGCGTTAAAAATACGTGCCGCACACTAATCGTGGTAGCATATTCGTAAACAGTATGGAGTCCGATTCGCGTACTGCGCAATATATCGTGCGCACGACGCTTCCCTCGCTCCATGTGCACGTGGGAGATGATGCAATATTTCTGGATGTTTCGCCGTGTTTGACTCGGTCTATTTCGGCAACCGTGAGCGCAACACGACTGTGCATGACATCGTTTTAAAGCTCTTGACGAGATCTGTTGAAATATATGAAATATAAATATTTATTTCGCAGTGGTTTGAACTGAACATTTTAAAAATTGTTTTCTTATGAACCGGTGAACACTTTTGACAATATTGCGGTTTATCTGGACAACCGTGAGTGCAAAACGACTGTGCGTGTTATCATTTTAAAGTTCTGCGAGAACTATTCAAATACATAAAGAACATATCGCAGTGGTTTAAACTAAAATTAAAAAAAAATGTTTTCGTGTGAACGGGTTAATATTTTCAACAATGACGCGGAATTCGCAGAATGAACGCAAGCAAAAGTGGAGAAAATCAAAACGAGAGGCAAGAGCAAGTGATGAGGAATGTAAGAAGCCCAAGAAGAGTGCAGCCCAACGAGCTAGAGAGTATCGAACGCCTGAAAGCAGCAGCAGCCGCCAAACAAAAATCCAACATATCGATCGAACACGTACCTGGCCCATCTCAAACTCTGCTTTATGTTTTCAATGTATCGAGCATTTGTAAAAATTATGTAAGCTACTTTTCATATCATAGACCTGTGTTGGCTAGAACAAATTAAATAAACACTTTGAAACCATATACTCTGCTAGCTCATTTCAACTCTCCGATCTGCACAGGACCGAGCAGGGTGAGCTCGGGCCACAGTGCAATAAAATCTCTGCCCCTCCCCCCAATCAATTTTTTATTGTATTTAAAGCAAGTTTTGAGTTTTTTACATTTATGACATAAATTACGCGTCACGTAGAAAATATTTTTTTACGCGTAACTTCCCAACCCTGGTGACGGTGTAGAGCTTGACAAATATTCGGACACCATGAAATTATAAAATTAGAAAAAAATTACTTTAACCGGCTGGAACGCATTATCCCGGGGTTAGCAAAACGGGCTATAATCAGCTGCAACGAATATATTCGCTGTCTCAGAAACAGGCTGAATGCGGTAGGAACGAGTGAACCTGCCAATCAGAAAACGTTGCTTTCCCTTTAGTTTTGTTATTCATTTAGGGGGATAATTGACATTAACCTTCCTTTACTGAGTAGCTGCAAAAAGAGCTATATAATGGCAAAGAACCCAAGAAAGGATGTTTGAGTGTCTCCTTTCTCCCCAGTACCATGATATCCATGTCAGGGAGACTGCAATTCTCTATCATGCCCGGAGTCATAAAGCAGAAAATAAGGAACTAGAAGGGACTTTCTACAGAGAAAATAACGGACTAGAACAGACTTTCTGATAGAGGACCTTCTACCTAGTGGCATGATGCCCATGTCACTCCTGAGGGGTTTATGGTCAGTACGGCTAAGATTAGAGGGACCAAAGAATTGTTTCACTCGAGCTTTCGTCAAACCCGGCCGCTATGTGAAAAATTCTGTTTAAGGAGAGCAGAAAGTTTTGGGAACCATTTTGTTCAGCTACATCGGCCGCTTAAAATGTTAAAAACTGGCACTGGATCCCTATAGGGCCCCGGTGCTACAGCACCGCCTCTCTCTCCCCTCCCCCCTCTCTCGTCAGGCCTGGATCTGCAAGTCGTAGTCCTACGTTCCAAATTGACGACTCAAGCACAACTCAGCCTACCTGCATTTTTTTTTTTTTTGACAGTCAAAAGAAAAGACGTTTTACTATGTGCAAAATATTGTAACGTTATATTAAGTGGTTTTTTTTTAATTCAGGAGTAAAAATTTAAGTAATTTTACTCTTTTTGAGCCACAATTCTTAAATGTTATTTTATTTGCTTACTTATGTTATGTATTTTCGTATAAATCGGAAAAAAGTCATTAGACACTGTCACGCGGCCGTTACGAGTTTTGTATGTGTGATTGTGTGGAATTTCAAGGAGGCTGGCCTTAGTTCTCTAAAAGAATAAAATTTACACGATATGATTAACTTTAGCGTAAATGTTTTTCAATACTTTGTATTGGTATAAAACTAGACAATCATTTTAATTACAACGTATATGCAATAAAATTTAAGAATTTTGTTTTTACCAAAAATACAGGTTCCAAAGAATTTGCCCGTATAACCTAGTGTAATATGGAATTTAAAAATGTCAGTAAGTGAAAGTAAATAGATTTTCGCAAAATGGCCTGGAAGGTGGTTTTTTTTTATTTGCATGGCGCCCCGAGTTTTTCAGGTACGCTACCAAGGGCGTCGGAACAGAGAGGGCAGTTGCCCCTGCTCACAAATGAGTGTGTGGGCGAAACATCACATTTGCCCCCTCAGTTTTCTTCCTTTTCAAATTACATATGTTCGTGATTGGAAACATCAAACATTCGTGTTTTTTTTTTAAGTTCATTTTGATAAAAATTGAGTATTGCTCTTCAATTTTCACCATGAATTATCTAGAAATCTGAATATTTTTTTTGTTGTTGTTGCCACCTACTCCTGGGACGCCAAAAAAGGCTAGCCTAGCTACATTAAATAGTCCAGAGGGCTGGTACCCGTTTGAAAACCAGCAACGTTTTGTGTCTCATTGGTGTAAAAATTTAGTCTTCCTCTAAAAAAATGAGTAAAAATAAATAGGGAAGTAGGGTGAGGAATGAGATATAAGATCCTTCAATGTTGAATTATAGCGTCTATTGCTAGAGTTCCTGTGGAATTCGTACCAATCCAGATGTATCAAAATCTACAGTTTAACGCCGTTTATTTGTACAGTTAGTTTGCATTGAGAAACTATATTGATATGAAAGCGTGTTTTTTTTTAGGCGAATGTTTAATCGAAAAAAAAATGTTCAGTAAATTTTTTCTAATGAAGTCAGCACGTCTTCTTTTACAGTAGTACGATAAATTTTATGCCATGATAAAATATTTTGTTATCCGATATCTTGACCCGCTGTCAAAAAAGTGTTTCGACGCCACTGAACTCTAAATCTTGGCGCACTAGGCAAGTGCTTAGTGCGCCAGTGGTTGAACAAACCGGTTCTGCTGTGAAACCACCTCGAAATCTGGGCAACATTCCTGGTGTGCCACAGCATAAACAACTCTTCCCATGAATTTTAACTTTCTGGCGGGGTCAATGGACCAGATCAAATGTAGAGGCTTTTAGGAAGGGAGTGCTGACCGCCCAGATCTTAAACAACCCTTAGAAAAAGGAAGCTAGGAGATTTGGGCTAGAGTGCCCCATAGGAAAGTGACACGGAAGCGAAATAGATAGGTGGATGAAGACGCACGCCCTTATTTATTACCGGGAGGCCAGTACCCGGGGTCCGACGGCTTAACGTGCCCATCCGACGCACAGCAGAAATTTAGTGGTTCTGGCTAACCACTAGGCCATCCGCGGCAAGGTCCGGACCGAATTAGGGGGTCTGACAGCTGTAGCTAGGGACCCAGGAGGCAGGCCGCTACATCACAAATAATAATACGACGTACACTATATTGACAAGTAACCGGACACCCCTTCAAAAGCAAATGAACGCATCCGCTGCATTGTTAAGATGTGCGGTACCGCTGTAAACGGTATAAAACAATCATGCAGCTGACTACGATCATATCGCACTGTGGGGTTCAGTGAGAATGTCGCGGCGGGGGAGAACTGGCTTTGCAAAAGGAAAGATTCTTGGGTGTTATATTAGTTGGTTGTCTATAAAAGAAACCGAGAGGCGTTTAAACATACCGAAGTCAACTGTTTTGGATGTACTGAATAAGTGGAAGACACATGGCGTGCCTGAAGCAGCAAAACGTACCGGCAGGCCAAAGAAAATCGGTGAAGAGTACGTCGAAGCCTCACTTTCGACGGAGTATTGCACAAGACCTCAACAGGTGAGTAACAATGCTGGAACCTCGGTATGTACACGAACCATTCGCAGAGAACTTCATTCCATGGGTTACCGTGGTCGTGCGGCTGCTCATAAGCCTTTCATCTCTACTCGGAATGCTACTCGTTGTCAAGCATAATGTAAAGAACATTTATCGTGGACCGTAGATCAATGGAAACCGGTCCTATGGAGTGATGAATCCAGATACACGATCCATCAGTCTGATGGCCGTGTCTGGGTATGGCGGCAGCCGCGGGAACGATATTGTTTCTACGGTCAAGTTTGGAGTTGGCAGTGTACTCGTGTGGGGGTGTTTTTCGGGGTATGGTCCCGACTCATTGGTTATCATGGACAAACCTGTTAACCAGCACGTCTACCTCGGTATTCTGGACAATTGTGCCCTACCAACTCTGGCAATACTATGAAACCGAGCCTTGTTGGTACCAGCAGGATAATGCACCCAGCCATAACGCAAGGACTTACGGCGTGTAGTTCCGTATCGTGTGTGGACTAGCCAGCACAGAGCCTGATCTTAATCCCATAGAGCACCTATGGGATGGATTAGAGCGCCGCATAAAAAGTTTGGAACCAAGGCCTACTACTAAGCAACAGTTAGCGGCAGCATTATGTACTGAATGGAAGCACATACCTTATCTCTGTGTTCCAAAACCTTGTCGAAAGCATGGCTCGAAGGGTCTTTGCATACATCAAGGCCAAAGGTGGACCGACACCGTACTAATGTATGTCAATAAATGCTATGTTGTGTTTCTGTTCTAGGTGTCCGGTGACTTTTGTCAATATAGTGTATATACTTATGTAGAGAGAAGTGTAAAACAGTTTTTCTCTCGTATAATACTCGATCACAAGAAGTAGCTAGAACAGATTTTAAGGGAGTGAGTCACTAAGGGAAAACGTTTCGTGTCGCTGTGTACAGCGGGGTCGGCGAGACAGTTTCAGCTTTTTCACTACTATCCACCCACACCTCCGTGTTTGCACTTGGCACCGTTAATGGACGAAATCCACTGTGACTTCACATTGCATAACGAAAAATATGCACCAAGAAAAGTATAAAATGCTAAATTATTAAATTCCAAGACAAAATCTAGGAATCTTAAGCTTTTAACTCATGTTGAAAAGTGGAAATAGTGACTTTTATGAAAACTGCAGATAATTATTATTATCATGTGAGAAAAGTGAAAAATAGTGACTTTTTATGAAAACTGCAGGTAATTTATTAGTTTGAAGAATGCACTACGTATTATCACAAGCACTGCGTGTTTTAACGGACTTCAAGGAATTTTCGTCATAAGTTATTAGGGGCCCCACTCAGAAGTCTTAATCTAGGGCCCCACTAAGGCCTTAATCCCAGGAACGATTTAAGAACCTCTGAGACCCCCGAGGCGTGGTGGCACGGGTCCCCCTTCTCTTCCGCACCGCGCATTAACATACAATATATTCCATTTCATCTAAAATTTAAAAATATTGCCATGTATCTATCCTTTTCATCTCAAGAAATACAATAAAAAAATTTGCAATGTGTTTTAGGCACTACATTTTAAACGCAGCTGAAACTGAGATGGGACGCAAATATCGAGATTTTCTCCGGCTGTCTCTGTGTAAACCAATCCGTACAAATGGGGAATTTCTGGGATCAATCGGTGTGATTAGGTAATATAGACACCTATTCGGCAGCGTAGTACACAGCGAGAGACCCACTACCTACAGCCACAAGTGGCGTAGAGTCATAGGCGCCGACTTCCGAAAATTTCGAGGGGTGCTGAAATTCAAAAGGCAGGTACCGTTTCCAGGGTTGAAATTTTAGATGTTTAAATGGACCTTGTCTTCAGTGTAAACACAAACAAATCGATACATGATAAAGATATTACATTTTTTTTATAGCAACCGAATTCTTGAACCCCGTTTTAATTTTCAGTAATGTGCGCACAAGAGCTCCATATTTTTTTTTTTTTTGGACAAGATTTGAGCATTTTGCTGGGGACTACTACCAGAAAACCAAACCTGTTTAAAAAGGCTGAGATTGGCAGTATACACTGAAGAGCAACTGAATTAGAGACAGTGGCGTTATGCAAATGTGGCGCTGTGGGCGGCCCTGTAAACGGAAACTACATGACGTATGCAGCGATCCGACAATATAAGGAGTGATGCAACGGGAATCAGTAAGAGTCGGATCTAAGCGCATTTGATCGTGGGCAAATTGTCGGAGCTATACGAATGGGTCACTCCATCTCAGAAGTCGTGCAGGCACTGGGATTTTCACGAGCCACTGTGTCACGGGTGCACCGTGAGTTCATCGAATCCGGTAAAACCATCCCTGCAAGGGCCAACTGCCGTGGACAACAGCGTGTGGATGAGCGGGGTTATCGTCGGCTAGCTCGCATTGTAACACCGTTTAAATGGGCCACAATGCAAGAAATCACTCTGCAATTTAACGCTGGTGCACAAAAACGTGTAAGCAGTCGCACCATTGAGAACCATCTCCTCGCTGTGGGGTACAGAAGCCATCGTCCCACGAGGGTACCGCTGCTGATCGCACATCACAGGGTGCAAAGATTAGTATGGACGCGGGAACATCGCCACTGGACCCTAGACATGTGGGAAAATGTTGCCTGGACTGATGAGTCGAGATTCATGTTGGTACATGCGGATGGCAGGTTACGAGTACGGCGAAAACCACATGAAGCGATGGATCCTTCTTGCCAGCAGGGTACTCTTCAAGCTGGTGGGAGTGGCATTCTCGTCTGGGGACTGTTTACGTGGACTGAAATGGGACCCCTGGTACGTGTGGCATAGTCCCTCACAGGTCAACGTTACTGGGATATTCTGGACGACCATTTGCTCCTGTTTGTGCGTCTTCAACATCCCACTGGGGACCTCATCCTGCAACAAGACAATGCACCGTGCCATCGCTCCCGAATTGTATTCGAATGTTTGGATGAACACTCCACCGACGTGACCTCGCTTCCTTGGCCAGCTAGGTCACCTGACCTCAATCCCATCGAGCACATCTGGGATGCCATCGAGAGGGATCTTCAAGGCTTTGACCCTCCCCCCCCCCTCTCCTCTCCATCAAATCTTCGTGAACTGTGGGAGCTTGTTCAGGGGTCGTGGATCCGTGTGGTTTCCCAACGCTTCCGGTGTCTTGTCGAGTCCATGCCGAGACGAATCGCCGCCGTCATCAGGGGGAAAGGTGGTGCTACACGTTACTAGACAGATATATCTAATTCAATTGCTCTTCAGTCTATATCGTCAAACAGGAAAACAGCACAAGAGACGAAAAAAATCATGTTAGATTAAGACTCACGGGCATCGGCGGCGGAAGGTAGGGGACACGGGAGTCCGGACCCCCTGGA
This sequence comes from Macrothele yani, assembly GCA_039090855.1. Taxonomy (NCBI): domain Eukaryota; kingdom Metazoa; phylum Arthropoda; class Arachnida; order Araneae; family Macrothelidae; genus Macrothele; species Macrothele yani. The sequence goes on from CM076996.1 coordinate 128,868,639, forward strand.
ATCTCATGGTCCCCTCACTGGAGTAGGGTGTTCGTACGAAACATCTTAAAATTTTCTGGTTCACATATGGTATAACTTTTTTTTTTCATAATGAAAATTTCATGGTGACCGTCACCACGTTTCGCAGTTTTCTTGAAAACGCTTCAGCTACAACTTTGAAAATTGATTTTACACGAATAAGTAGAAAAGATAACTCACCGTTGTGTTTTTCACTTTAAAGAAGATCGTTAAAGAATTCTCAAATGACAATGGGCTGGATATATTGCTATATGAACTGACTGACCACCGTTAAACAACTGAGATATTAGATTGGATTTGACCAAGGGGCAGGAGAAGACCCAGAAGCAGACAACCTGGGAAATGGGTGGATGAAATTCGAAAGTAGGCTGGAGTGATTTTGAAGAAATATGCTCAAGTCAAAAACTTATGGAAGAGACCTTCATCATGCAGCAGTGGATTGATAATAGTTCACGATGATATGTTAGAGTACTTGCACATATGACCTAGGTTTTCTCTCTCTCTCTATCTATTTTTGTTGTTTTAACACTCGGAGAAGCCCCCTCCCCCTGAAATTATAAGGTTCCGCCGCCCATGCCCACAGATACACTAAATTCAAACATTTTTATCTGTGACACCTGGGAATACGATTGATTTTTACTTTAAGAAAAAGAGAAGCGTGAGAAAGAAAAGCTGGGGTTTTTTAATAACAAAAAAAAAACCTTTAATAAACAAAACAGAAGCAATTCATCTTTAAAATATAACGTCAATTTTACGTAGGAGAAAAAGTGTTAGGATTAATTTCACTTTGGCTCTTGTTAAACAACTTTTATTGACGTGCACTGTGGGAAAAAGTAACTGAAGTGTCCTGAGATGACGCTGATTAAAGGTGCCGATTTCGGTCAAAGATTCATTTCGAAACTACCCTCGTCGGGTATGTCACGAAGATGCCTCCTGCAACAAATCTGACTATAATTCTGTAAGTAATGAAGGATTAAAGAATATTGCTTTCAGGTTTAATTCCCTATTGATTTCTAATCAACAGCGGACCTATCCCACTCACAAATATTTAGGTGTCGCCCACTTCCTCCAGTAGTCAGTTACTATTCGAAAACCGATTTCTTCAACCATAAATATTTTTACAACTCCCATGTTTGCATATGTATAAACTGTGGCAAAGTATACTATTACTCATTCATAAATACAGAGCTCCCACAAAGCTTCAAGTAAAAAAATCCCTGACTTTTCCAATTCATGAAATCCTTAAGGCATTCGGGAGAGGGAAACTTAATAGCAAAACGTTTGCAGTTGTTATACTTTTTTGAATATCGGGTCAGTATTCTCCATAAAAGTACGCGCATGGCCTCCTCTATATCCTCTCACAACCATACCATAACTCTCCTTAGCTAAGTGCATGATAAGATGCAACTGCTGAGGGCCAAGAAAGCTCTCATTTAGAAGGAAGACACAAGGTACATATGCATGCCCCATGAGGCTGTTTTCCAAACACTTAACCCCATTTTGTAAAGCTATCTTACTTTTACTTTTAAAGCAGATTCATAATGACAATGGCAATTAAGGAACCATCTGCCAGGAAATTACAGACGCTGTTCAGCCCTTTCCTGTATCCCACTGTGCACCCAGCCTTACACACCTGTACTTTCCCAGGATTTGACGCACTGTGGCCCCGCGGTCGCTGTGAACAATGCGCGACAGTCTCCGCTCCCCTCTGGTATCAATAAGCTGCGGACGGCACACGGCTGGACGACGGTTCGTCGTAAGGCCATCTGTGCACCACTTTTGATACGTACTCACTACAGCCGCACACGAACAACCCACAAGCCGCGACGTTTCCGACATCGTAGTTCCGAGGCGCCGTGCCATCGCAATTTGTCCTTTATCATACGCCGATAAATCGGCAGCTTTTCCCATTCTGACTCCATGTGGAAAAATGTTGCCTGGACTGATGAGTCGAGATTCACGTTGGTACATGCGGATGGCAGGATACGAGCACGGCGCAAACAACATGAAGCGATGGATCCTTCTTGCCAGCAGGGTACTCTTCAAGCTGGTGAGGGTGGCATTCTCGTCTGGGGACTGTTTACGTGGACTGAAATGGGACCCCTGGTACGTGTGACATCGTCCCTCACAGGTCAACGTTACCGGGATATTATGGACGACCATTTGCTCCCGTTTGTTCGTCTTCAACATCCCACTGGGGACCTCATCCTGCAACAAGGCAATGCACCGTGCCATCGCTCTCGAATTGTATCCGAATGGTTGGATGAACACTCCACCGACGTGACCTCGCTTCCTTGGCCAGCTAGGTCACCTGACCTCAATCCCATCGAGCACATCTGGTATGCCATCGAGAGAGATGTTCGAGGCTCTGACCCCTCAATCAAATCTTCGTGAACTGTGGGAGCTTGTTCAGTGGCCGTGGATCCGTATGGCTTCCCAACGCTTCCGGTGTCTTGTCGAGTCCATGCGAAGACGAATCGCCGCCGTCATCAAGGCGAAAGGTGGTGCTACACGTTACTAGACAGGTATCTCTAATTCAATTGCTCTTCAGTGTATATCATTAGTCAAAACAGATAGTAGGCTAATAGCGATACCTTTGAGGAGCTCGCTCTAGCAGTAGCAAACAAACTGACATGTTCAGTGTTTGAATGGAACGCGCTTCATAATCATTGCACTGTATTATTTTCTTTATTTTTTTTTATTGGAGCTTTAACGACCACCGTGAGCAACTATAAGCAGTCGCCCGTCCCTAATTTAGGGTCACTGGTTCCAGGGAAGGGAGAGAGCCAGTGCCGTAAGACAAACACAACATCCATGCCTGACCGGGATTCGAACCCGGACCCCGTTCGGACGAATGATCAGAGGCCATCGCTTAGACCCTGCGCCCCCGGGGCGGCTGTATTATTTTCCTTACTTGTTATTGTTAGCATTTAGCGTGCATATATCACAGTGAAATTTTTTCTTTGATCAACACGTGTAACTTGTAAATCTCCACCCCCTCCCCGCCATCATTCATCTTGCAGTCCATGTGAACCGGTTTTATCGACTTGGTATATCACCCCTGCGTGGATTGATTGGTGTTACTATTGGTGAGTGCTTATATGTTTTATAAAGCTAGGGGGAAAAAACGCCTCAACAGAATTATGTCAAACAATATCTGCAACAACAGCAAAAAAAAAAAACCCTTCAAAATTATCCTTTGAGCGAGGAATGATCATTCGCAGTCTCGCTGTGTGTCTTCTGCTCTCGGACGGTCATTCATTACTCCCGCTCTGACATTTATGGCTTTATGACCCTACCGAAACTCATTGCGTGCATGGTGAACTGCTGACAACTTACTGGTGTGCAAGGAACGTGATTGCGAAAAAGAAAAAAAAATCTGATCTCTAGCTTAACAATTAGGAAGGTAGGGTACAAACCACATCCCACACCCCCGATTTCTCGCTTGCTGGGCTGTCTTATTTCTTAAGTGTTTATTCGGTATCGGTGGTTAAAACACGATTTTTTGAAGATATTGATTTGTTTTTATAAAACCAAATATTTGCGCTATATTCCGATTATCTTATTTAATTTTATGTAAAGTGGAACTAGATATTTAAGTATGAATCCAGTACATATAACAAAAAATCGGAGGGGTGCGGAGCACCCTCGTAGTTGGCGCCAGTGCGTAGAGTGACCTAAAATTTATCCTTGGCTAAGTATTTTTAAAATTGCTCTTAACCTTTCGTAGTGTGAAATATAATTTCAGGGGATTGTGAGGTTTAAAAACTCCACCAGCTGAAATTTCCGGGTGGAGGGTCAGGTGCACTCGGGGTCAGGGTGAAAGGTCAGGTGCACTCAGGTATTACCTATATTTTTTACTTAATCTTACCAAGTTTGATTGAAAGGAAACTTAACATTGGAAATGTTTCGCAATAAAATGCATAGTTCCATAAACGTTTTTAATTACCTTTACCTTGCAAAACTTATGCCCTTTAGTTGTGTGAATAAAACAAAATATTGCACACATCTCTTAAAATGATCACGGCAGTTCTTTAAGGAGCAAAATACGATTTTATAACTGCTCCCGTCCCCCCAAACTTATCATAGCAACCGCCAAACCCTCCCCTCCAACTTTTGAGCCAAGTCGTGATTTTAAACAACAAAATACTTTGTATTTAACAGCTTGAATGCACATGCGCAGATCTTCCAAGCCCGCCTAAACTTTCAACGTAGAGAGCAGACTTTTTTTTGACTTAAGTATAAAGTAAAAAAAAAAATGCCTTTTAATGTGGGTACTAACATGCTTTTATGCATTTTCTAGCTCAAATTCTACCATTTCTAGCCGGTGCTCGGCTGCTTGGCGCCTTAGGCAATGGCTCAAAAAATCTATGAAATTCATGTGTGTGGCATCACAGTATTTATTCAATAATTTCAAGATGCAAAAAAATACAATGTGATTTAAATGGAAAGAAACTAATGGGAACTACATCGATTTACTCGACTGGTCCAAGGTAAATTAAAATTTCATTTTGCGTACTTTTATTCACAAAATTACCAACAAGTGTCTTCAAATCTAGGTCACGGGTCAATTTGTTGTTCGATCGACAACGTATATAACCCTAAAAAATTCCAGCGAGATTAATTCAGTGGTAGCGCCTTTTATTTTTACCCCTGTTTTCATTAGAAAATAAGTCGGAGTGTAACAGTTGCTAACCTCTAGTCTAGGCGCTGAGAATTGCCACTGTTTGTTACAAAAGTGGACAATCTTGATATTTCCACTGAAAGCCGCATAAGACAAATGCAATTTTTTTTTAAATTTTGTACCGCCCTCAGGCGATGCTGACCTACATACTACATAGATTTATGGCAGTTTTCCGACAGATGTGTTCATGGGTGTCGGATTAACTGCAGGCTAACTTACCCAGTATATAAGCGCAGGTCTCAGTTACTCGCTTACTCAACGAATAAGAATTTTCAAGTTATATTGAAAGGACAACAGAAAAAAAATCTTTATCTTTTTTTCTCATTATTTTTTCTATTAACTCATTCAATTTTATCAACTCTAACAGCGGCAGCAGAACCGAGGAGGCAGAGGGGGCAGTTGCCCACGCACCCAAATGAGTGTGGGGGCAAAACATCACATTTGCTCCCACAGTTTTCTTCCTCTTCAAATTACATATGTTCGTGATTGGAAATCTCAAACATTCGTTGTTGTTTTTTTAAGTTCATTTTGATAAAAATTGAGTATTGCTCTTCATTTTTTTCTACGAACAGACCTGCCAACTGTTACGATTTTATCATACATATATTTAGTACGATAATATGATTTTGACGCCAAAAATACGATTTTTTTTTAAAGTCATGTTTTTCCCCTTTTCAGACAGAAATAGGGAAAAATTTTCGTGTAATCTGTTTTTCTCCCTTTGAAAGATTTTTTCTCGGAGAGGTTTCCAATTTCTCTAAACAAATTCGCCTGCCTCTAGTTTCCCGACGGAAGTAAAGTAAGTCAAGTGCAATCAGCAACCAATGAGCGAATCTCGACTCGTTTCGTATAACGTTCGAGACTGATTTGTATTTTCGACTCTTCGTCATACTTACTGTGGACGTCAAGTAATTTTGCATCCTATACTTCCAATGGAAAAACTTCTGTACACATTTTCTTCACAATTAATGCGTTCCCAAGGATGAAAATTTGAACATCGATTAAAATAGCTTCATTTTATAACTATTTTCTAAAAGATTACCATAATTATGCAATCCAACATTTGTTTGTCTACTGACGTCATCAAAGTACAGGTCACGCCATCTTTTTTCTGGTTTCAAGAATACCAAAGGAAAAGTTATTGATTTTTAATATAATGATGGTTATGTTTTAGAAAATATTAAGTATTCCAAGTTATAATATGAAGTTATTTTAATCGATGTTCAAATTTTTATCCTTGGGAACACACTAATTGTGAAGGAAATGTGTACAAAAGTTTTTCCATTGGAAGTATAGGAAGCAAAATTACTTGACGTCCACCTTAAAGCTGCTGATTGTCGGCGGTGGAATGTGGACGAGTGTCTGTTTATTCGAAGCAACCTTCCTCCCCTTACACCTACAACTATCAAGAATTTATATAGCTATATACAACATCGAAAATTTATATAGCTGAAATAGGCTTAAAAAATTATCAGCACACGTCATGTCACGAATTTTTCTATTTGAATGTTACGTTTTTTTGGTTCTGAGAGGTTGGCAAGTCTGCATGAACTATGTAGAAATCTGATTTGTTTTTTAATGTCACTCCTGAGAAGCCAAGATAATACCATCTCCTATGAGGCCAAAACTGCTAAACAGTCAAGAGGACTGGTTCCCATTTGAAGACCAGCAATGTTTTGTGTCTCATTAAGTGTAAAAAATTAGTCTTCCTCTAAAAAAATGAGTGAAAAGAAATAGGGAAATGGAAGTAGGGTGAGGAATGAGTTATAAGTTCCTTCAATGTTTAATTATAGCATCTACGGCTACAATTACTGCGGAATTCGTACCAATCCGGAAGTATCAAAATCTCTAGTTTAACGTCGTTTATGTGTTAAGTTAGTTTACACTGAGAAACTATATGGATATGAAAGTGTTTTTGTTTTTTTAGATGGATGTTTAATCGAAAAAGAAATTTTGTTCAGCAAATTTTCCTAATGAAGTCAGCACGTCTACGTAGGATAAATTTTAGGCTAAGGTTCCGTCTTCGACCTGCTCGATAGATGGCGCCACGGTACGTCCCTTAGTGGATATTTTATTTTAACGTAACACTTCAAGAAAAATGGAAAAATGTTTTGCAGTGCCTCAGATATGATGACTTAAGGGTAAATGATTTGTCACAAACTATGCATTGAAAAGAAGATGCACCTGGGGCGGGATTGGTAAGTCTACTTACGTAATGACCTTTTATTCTACGATGTTCATCTAAACCCTGCTGCCTAGAATATTTGTGACAATTTTCACAAGTATATCATATCTTTTACCTAATTCCATTGCAATCTAAGTCTCAGATACCTTTGATATAATGAAAAATATCTATATTTATTGCAGTGTTAAGTTAAAATAAAAGATCCACTAAGAGACATACCGTGGCGCCATCTATCGAGCAGTTCTGACGCCACTGCTCGTGTGGTAACGTACAACGAAAAGTAATCCAATAGTTGCTATCACATGTCACTTTAAATCGCAATTTCAAAACCCTCATTTTTTTATTTTTTTATTTTTTCCACATTTAATGATATTTCGTACTTAGGGTCCATTTCTGATGTTCCATCCAAAAACAGCTGATGGTGTTTCCCTGTAATACACTTTCGTATGAACACCAGTGAAGTGCTGCCATCTATTTTTATATCAGTGACATATCTTCGTCATCTTATAGTAAAATTTGCGGAGGTGATAGGAAATGTATTTGTTCTCCTTTATACGTATTACTGTATTATGTTATGGGTATACACTGAAGTGAAAAAAAAAATAATAATACAAGCAGTCTCAGTTCTGATTGAGTGAGCTGTCAGTTTGGAACGTAGGACTACGACTTTAAGATCGGAGAATTAAAATGAGCTAGTCGCTGGGGCGGATTGGCGGTCGCAAAAGGGCCCCGGGAAATTTTTGCAAATGAGCCCGTTCAGTTGTAGTTCTGCGGTACTATTGTATCACAACTGAAAATCACTTTTTTTATTTAAGAAAAAAAAAGTACAGTTGCTCTGGACACAGTGGCAAACAGAGTACTGGAGGGTGGCTCGGGGTGGTGGTTAAAAAGGTACACCCGTCATCCCAGTGGCGGCGAAACCGCCAGGGCCCGGTCAATAATTTTAGCCAAGATTTTTTTTTTTTATTTGGCATATGTGCGATTTTTTGTTGTTATATGCCTTAAGAAGTTTCTCTGAGTAAGTGGTCAGATGGCCCTAATCTTTAACAGAGCTTCTTAGGCATTGTTTTTCTCCTATTTGTTCCGGGAAGCGGGAAGGGAGGAGGTTGCACCTCGATTCGAAATTTCGGGCCCGGTCAACGAACTTCACTTTCCGCCGCCCCTGCGTCGTCCTTCAATTGAAGTGGGGGTTGTGGAAAATTTTCATCGGCCCATGCCAAGATTTTACTGCAATTTTTCTGTTGTGGACAATCACAGTTAGAAAATTCAAGATATTTTAATATCGTGGCAAATTCACTTAATCGACGTGGAAAAAGCGAATAACCAGGTTTAAATCACTTGTTTAGTTAGTTATGTATGTAATTGCGCTGGAGAAGCTTCTAATTTTGGACACACTCAATATTTATATTTATTTAAAATTTTCTCTTTAGAACGCTGAAGTAAGAACATTAAATTAAAAAAAAAAATGCTTTTATAGCCTTTTCATGTTTGACAGATCGTAAAATAATCTTGATTTTCATACCTTTGAGCTTCCAGTTCTTAAATTTTCAACGAAGTGGGCTGAAATTCCAGCAAATATTTCAGAGAGAACTGCTACTACCAAAATTATGTTGGAGTTGTACCAAAATCCTTTCGCATAAGACATGATTTTTAAATTTAAATGAATGGGGAAAAAAATACGGAACTTTTACACTGTAAAATTTTCTACACTGCTGGACAATTGCTAAGGACGGATCATAAACGGTATATAGCGCATAAAAAAGTAAGTGTGGTTGGATGCCAAGTGAAATAAAATAATGTCAGAATGCCAGGACATTACAAGAAAGACAATTTATTGTGCTCTGAAATCCAGAAGGCTTTGGAACGTGTTCAAGGGACAAACAGGCCATTTTGTGCAGAATACGTAAACGTGAAAAAATGCAATTACCATCCGCAGGCATTCCGGCGTAAGATGTCAATACGGGATATGGCCACCATGGAGGGTGATGCAAGATTCCCCACGTCGTGTCATGCTTTGCACAACATTATCAAGCAGCTGTTGGGGTAATTTATCCCATTCCTCTGTCAGTGCACGGATGAGGGTGTCCTTGTTTATTGGAGGGCATGGCGACCAGCAAGACTCCTCCCCAAAGCATCCCACACATTTTCAATGGGATTCATATCTGGAGACCGTACTGGCCATACGAGGCGTTAAATATATCCTCTCTCTCAAGACACTCCTGGACAGCGACTGTTCGATGACATGTTGCGTTGTCGTCCATGAAAATGAATCTATTACCGACAGCACCACGGAACATGCGAACATGAGGTAGCAGAACATCATTAATGTATCGTTGGCCAGTCATAGTCCCAGTTGATAGCACAGAGAGGGACGTACGGCCATTGATCATGATGCCAGCCCATACCATGACACTACATGTAGGATATCAGTCCCTTTCCTGTATGTTTGCTGGACAATATGCAGTACCACTATCACGCCAGATCAGTTGTCGTCGACAATTAGACGATACACTGTATCTACTCTCATCTGAGAAGAGGACAGCAGACCAGTCGTTATCAGTCCAATTGCGATGTTGATGGCACCATTGCAAACGGGCGGCACGGTGACGTCTGGACAATGAGATGCACACAACAGGACGGCGGGCGTATAGTCCTCCTTCATGCAAACGTCTGGCGACAGTTTTTCGGGAGATCCGCTTGCCAGTAGCAGCCATAAACTGATTTGCTATACCTCACTAGCTGTGCTGCGCCGGTGTCTTTTTGTTGATAGCGCTATGTACCGATCTTCTGCAGGTGTCGTACTGCGAACACGACCTCCCCCGTGATGTTTGCTACACTCTCCATTTGTTTGAAATGATTTCCAAAGCCTTGAAACAACACTGTGGCTGACGTCGAACTCCCTGGCAACATCTGTTATTTTTCGCCCTTCTTCAATCTTGCCAATAATACGGCCACGTGTAAAATCATCTAGGTGATGTCGGGAAGACATACTGAAACTTGCAAGTTCGTCAATTGATTCTTTCCCTTTCAACTTTGCGTTTGGCCGCCCGGGTGGCGCAGTGGTCTAAGGCGTTGGCCTCTGCTCATTCGTCCGTAAGGGGTCCGGGTTCGAATCCCGGTGAGGCATGGATGTTGTGTTTGTCTTACGGCACTGGCTCTGTCCCTTCCCTGGAACCAGTGACCCTAAATTAGGGACGGGCGAATTCTTATAGCCCATTGAGTTGCTCACGGCGGTCGTTAAACTTCCAATCAAAAAAAAAAAAAAAAAAAAAACTTTGCGTTTGAACAACAACGGTCAATACGCGTCAAATCCTTTATATCTCTTATCAGCGCTATGACGTCACGAACAAGTTCGGCAATCCAAAATTTGCATACGCACAACACTTCTTACTGTATCCCGCACTTATGCTAATTTCCACATTTTCCTGCCTTCCATTTTATGGTTGCTATCGTTGCTATTGTCATCCGTCCTTAGCAATTGTCCGGCAGTGTATTTGTACTGCAATTTTTACATTTTTTTTATTGTGGACGATCACAGTTAGAAATTTCAGGATTTTTAAATATCGTGGCGAACAGATTCTTCATTTAGTGATCATATATTCGTATGTGTTTCAATTACAAAACGTGCTTTTATGCTGCGGTTATGTATTGTAAAGACACCTTGCTAAATAACGTAAACAAAATATTTTGCAACCTCATGTTGAAATGATATTTCCGCAATGTCATGCAACCTCATGTTGAAATGATATCTCACAAGGAGCGTAGTCTGCGTAGGTAGAACATTTCCGGGGAAATGGATCGTATATGAAAACCCCCGCAAATAATCTTACAGTTATTTCAAAATAAGTTCTTGATATTATTAGCTTTCACTCTGAATTCTGTGTTGTCATATAGTGGAGAGTACATCCCATAATGACCATTAACTAGCATTGTCCTGCAACTTTATCAAACATGGGTGAGTATTTTAACTACTTTAACTAAAGTAATGAAATTTTTTTAGCCCTGTACAGCCCCCACCCCAAGGCTGTTAACATACGTAGATTGTTGTGCCTCCCGATTTTTCCTGATGCCGGGCCCCTCGAAACATTTCAGGATGAAATGAATGTTCAAAGAAACTGTAGAAATAGATAGACATCCCTTCTTCACTCCGCAGTTGAGAAAGACATCGGTTAATTGCACGGGGAGGAAGAAGCGGAAGTTTGGAAGAGGCGATTTTTTTTAATGCCTAAACAGATTAATCATAGTTTTCGGGCTCGTTCGGGCCCGGGCTCTATTTCGCAATATAAAATTCGGGCTCGGGCTCTTAAAATTGAGCCCGAACTCAGCTCTTATGAGCACAGCACTAATGCCTCCAACAACCAACCGGAGTAAAATCAACTACCATTCCCCTCCTCTTTCCTTGGGGAATATATAGAACATCTTGTACACACCACCGCCCTCCCGCAACATACGATACATACATTCACGTTATTCAGCTACTAAGTGAGCCCAGAAGTTCGCAAACACACATGGCCCATCTATTGTAGTTGGGATTCTAGCAGTTGCTTGGTGAGGGGATTTTTTCCTAATTCAAAATAGAAGATTTTTTTCCCCCGCTTGTTATAATTTCATTATGTGTATTTCGTTCATAAAAAAAGTGTTGTGGTTCAGTTGTGTGTTTAAAACAACTGAACTGAAAACATTTTTAAGAAAGTAAAAAAGAAAGAGACAAAACATACGGAAGCTAGTTGTGTATGGTTTCAAAGCGTTTATTTAATTTGTTATAGCCAACATAGGTCTATGATATGAAAAGTAGCTTACATAATTTTTACAAATAATGCTCGATACATTGCGAACACAAAGCACAGTTCGAGATGGGCCGGGTACGGGTTCGATCGATGTGTTGGATTTTTGTTTGACGGCGGCTGTTTTCAGGCGTTCTCGATACTCTCTAGTTCGTTGGGCTGCAGTTTTCTTGGGCTTCTTACATTCCTCATCACTTGCTCTTGCCTCTCGTTTTGATTTTCTCCACTTTTGCTTGCGTTCATTCTGCGAATTCCGCGGCATTGTCGAAAATGTTAACCCGTTCATAAGGAAACAATTGTTAAAATTTTTTAGTTTAAACCACTGCGATATGTTCTTTATATACAGGGTGTCCACATTCTGGAAAGTCAGGGAAATCAGGGAAATGAAAATTGGTCAGGGAAATGCATGAAATGTTGGTAAAAGTAAGGGAAAATCAGTGATATTTAAAAAAAAAGTCAGGGAAATTTGAATCACAGTTAGACTACAACTAGTTTTAACCCGACGTCGGGGAGTGACGCCCTCATCACCCAACACACTTGCACTTGGTGTTGCAGACAGTCACTAACTTCCTCTTCCTACTAATGTAACCTTGTATTTCCTACCTATTATTGTAAGTTGTGTTACATTACTTGTTAACATTTCTCTTTTTGTTTTAGGTCAAAGGAGTAGAAGAAAATTTGTGATATAAGTTATACCTTGTTAAAAGGCAATTAAGACTGCAGCAATGTGAAAGCGTTGTGTGTTTAATGAACAATGGTCGGACGAACAATTAAATCCTGAGTTTTCTGGTTGGATAGCTGCTGTGAACGGCGACAATGAATCAGCATTTTGTAAAGTGTGCTCTAAAACTTTCAAGCTTACCAACATGGGGCGTCGGGCAGTCTCCAGCCACGGAAATGGCCCTAATCATTTGAAAAACATCCGTGCTAAAATGTCTCAGCCCAGTCTTGCTTCTTTCACTTTCTCTGTGAAAAAGAACTCTCTTTGTAATAACGAACTCTTGACATCAACAAGCTCAGGAACTGTGGAATCAGTACTTCTAGAAAATATTAAGTCTAATAACTCAAATACTTGTGTTGTGAAAGATGGCGTGAAGCCCAGTGACCTTAATGCTTATGTAGTGAAAGATGATGTAACAAAGTCGGAAATAATATGGGCCATGGAAGTGTTGTCCAAGCGAATGTCTCTGAACTCTTGTACACAGATTAACAAAACATTTCAGTTAATGTTTCCTGACAGTGCGATAACTTCAAAATTTACTTTAGGCAAAAGCAAAGCATCTTATGTGATAAACCATGGATTGGCACCACATTTTAAAGAGTGTTTAATGGACGATCTGAAGTAGTGCACTGACTGTGTAATTTGCTTTGAAGAATCACTAAACAAAATTTCTCAGCGTGGGCAAATGGATCAGTTTGTTCGTTATTGGGACGTCAATCTGCAAAAAGTTTCCACTATAGATACTTAAGTAGTGTGTTTTTAGGACGGGCAACAGCTAATGACCTTTTAGAGAAATTCATTAAAGGTGCACCTCTTCCCTTGGATAACATGCTACAATACAAGTGTCAATGGATGGACCTGACGTTAATCTCAACTTTCTTCAAAAGCTGAAAGATAAACTTAGAACTGAAAATCCATATGGTAAATTATCAGTTGACTTTGGAGTATGTGGTCTTCACGTGGTCAATGGAGCTATGAAAACTGGAATTAAAGCTGTGAAATGGGATATACATAACTTTCTGCGTAACTTGTACTACCTTTTAAAAGATAGTCCTGCTCGCGGTGCAAATTATACTATGATTACTGGATGTAAAGATTTCCCTTTCAAATTTTGCACTGTAAGGTGGTTGGAAAACGTTAATTGTTTGACTAGGGCATTGCTTGTTTATGATCATATCAAGAAATATGTTCAAGAATCATCAGTTTCCAGCAAACAGCACATGTTTCTTGCAGAATTCATGGAAAGTCCACTGTTGAAATGCAAATTGGCTGCATTTAGGACTATAGCTTCAGAGTGTGTTTCTTTCTTGAGAAGGTTCCAGAGCCCAAAGCCTTTAATTCCTTTCTTACACACTGATTTGCTGGATCTGATGAAAAATTTGATGCCACGAAGCCTGACAAATTAAGTGAAGCTGATAGTGTCTCAAAACTGTTAACTTTAGATGTATCAAAAAGTGAAAATCTCTCAATTGAGAAAGTTGATATTGGATTTAGTGTTAAAAAGCTATTAAAAGAAGTGAAGTGCTGAGAAAGAGAGAAATTAGAGTTTAAGCTTGAATTTAGGAAACTTGTGACCAGTATGATTGAAAAACTTCATGAGAAAAGCCCACTAAAATTTAAGTTTGTCCGTGGGGTGCCTTGTTTGGACCCAAATCTTATAGTGCAGCAGCCGAGTCTAGGCAAGAAGAGAGTGGAAATTGTGCTCGAAGTTTTGCTTAGTGCAAACAGGATTTCAGATGACTGTGCTAAAAAAGCTATTAAACAGTATGCTTCATTGTGTGTAGAAGCTCAATCTGCTTTAAAGTCTCAGTTTGATGAATTTTTAGACAGTCATGATGATTCCATTGGATTAGACAAATTTTACAGTGCTCTACTTGACAACCAAAAACAATTCGGTGAACTTTGGGATGTAATAAAAATTTGTCTCATTATGTCCCATGGAAATGCTTCAGTGGAAGGTGGATTTTCTGTCAATAAGTCTCTTCTTGTGAAAAATCTCCTGGAAGAATCCCTGATTTGTCAGAGAACATTTTTTGAGGCCATTAAAAATGTGGGAGGAGTAGAACACATTGCCATCAATAGAAGGCTTCTTCTTTCTGTAAGAGCCTCCAGACGAAAATATCAGGATTATCTTGAGAAAAAAAGTGTTCTTCAAAACGAAGAAGACAGAAAACTGAAGGAAAAAAGAAAAATTGATCATGAAATAAAGGAATTGAAGGAAAAAAGACAAAGAGTATACGGAAGGAACTAGAGTTGGAAGAAGCAGCATTGCAGGCGAAGATTTCAGATTGGGAAAAGAAGAAAAGTGGTGTGTAATTTAAAAACAGTGACTGTGTTCCTACTGTAATATTTTTATAGTAACTGTTCCGAATATTGTGTATGGGTTTGTTTTGAGTGTTTCTTCAATAAATGTAAAACCATGAAAAAAGAGTAAACTTAAAATTAAAAAGGTGCGAGTTGGACGGCTATGGGGAAGGTGGAGGCCGATAAAAAAATAATAATAATTAAATGAATCAGTTATTTGGGAAACTTTATAGGTGAAACGGAAACACTTTTAAATAATATAAGTTTCTCAATTATTCAATTTTATTTATTATCATGGCACATATATTGAAAAACTCAAATAAACCTATTTGTGTAAGGTCAGGGATTTCTTATATATTTGGTCAGGGAAATGAGGTTTGATAATTCTGTGGACACCCTGATATATTTGAATAGATCTCGTCGAGAGCTTTAAAACGATACCACGCGCAGTCGTTTTGCACTCACGGTTGTCCAGATAAACAGCGATATTGTCAAAAGTGTTCACCCGCTCAAAATAAAATAAAATAAAATTCAAACCACTGCGAAATGTTCTTTGTATATTTGAATAAATTTCGTCGAGAGCTTTAAAACGATATCACGCACAGTTGTGTTGCGCTTACGGCTGCCGAGATAGACTGAGTCAAACGCGGCGACACACCGAGAAATATGGCATCATCTCCCACGCGCACATGGAGCAAGGAGAGCGTCGCACGCGCGATGTATTGCTCAGTACGCGAATTGGACTCCGTGGTGTTTACGAATATGCTAACACGATTATGATCAAATGATTATATATAGAGGATTTTAGGAAGGGAGTGTCTGACCCCAGGTCTTTAACAACCCTTAGAAATAGGAAGCTAGGAGATTTGGGCTAGAGTGCCCGATAGAAAAGTGACACGGAAGCGAAGTAGAAAGGGGGAGGAAGACGCCCTTATTTATTACCGAGGGGCCAGAACCCGGGGTCGGACGGTTTAACGTGCCCATCCGACGCACGGCGGATATTTAGTGGATCGAGCGTTCGTACCTGCCTGGGATCGAACCTGAGGTCCTTTCCGTGGCAGTCACGAACGTTGCCCACTAGGCCACCCGCAGCCCTTTCTAACACGATTAGTGTGCGCCACGTATTTTTAACGCTCTAATGATTACAATTGGGACCTATTTTTGTCACAGGCGGTCGGCCGTAAGTCGCCCCATACCATCCGCGGAGTTAGACGTAGTCCTACGTCAAAACTGTGATACCTCTCTAATGGTCTTCCTCACGATCGCATAACGGCAGCAGTGCGATAGGGCATGGACTTCAAGTGCTCTCTGTTGCACTGTGGAGACTCTGTGTTAGAGTTCTACAGTCTCCACGAACTCCACGTGCTCTCTGTTGTACTGTCAGAAGATTCCGTAATGTTCGACGGTGGGGAATTCCTGACATTGAAGGCACATTGAACAGCATTCCAAATGTGTTCCATGGCGTTTAGATTCAGCAAACGAGGTGGCCAAGTCAGGATGCCAAACTCCGTGGGATGTTCCTCCAGCGATAATCGGACGACTGTGGACATGTGCGGTGGCGCATTTTTATGTTGAAGGATGTCGCACCCGTCGGAGTGGTTGCATATGAACGGGGCAAATGATCCCCAAGGGTGGTTACGTAGCCTCCACCTGTCAGAGCGGTCTGCAGATGTATGAGGGGTCCTAATGCGTACCAGCTGAAAGCACCCCGTTCCATAACAGAGCCACAGCAGGCCTGCACTGTCCCTTGTGGTCACGTGGGATCCATTGCCTCGTGGATTTGTCGCCACACCCGGAATCGGACATATGCGCGAAACGGTACCGCGATTGGTCGGACCAAGCTGCACGTTTCTAGTCATCTCACGTCCAATGGCGGTGTTCCCGAGCCCAGGCGAGGCGCACAGTCTTGTGTCGTCGGACCAGGCTAACGTTTCCAGTCATCTCGCGTCCAATGGCGGTGTTCCCGAGCCCAGGCGAGGCGCACAGTCTTGTGTCGTCGGACCAGGCTACACGTTTCCAGTCATCTCGCGCCCAATGGCGGTGTTCCTGAGCCGAGGCGATGCGCACAGCCTTGTGTCGTCGGACCAGGCTATACGTTTCCTGTCATCTCGCGCCTAATGGCGGTGTTCCTGAGCCGAGGCGAGGCGTACAGTCTTGGGTCGTCGGACCAGGCTACACGTTTCCAGTCATCTCGCGTCCAATGGCGGTGTTTCCCGAGCCCGGTGAGGCTCACATCCTTGTGTCGTCGGACCAGGCTGCACGTTTCTAGTCATCTCGCGTCCAATGGCGGAGTTCCTGAGCCCAGGCGAGACGCATAGTCTTGTGTCGTCGGATCACGCTGCACAGTCATCTCGCGTCCAATGGCGGTGTTCCCGAGCCCGGTGAGGCTCACATCCTTGTGTCGTAGGACCAGGCTGCACGTTGCGTCCAATGGCGAAGTTCCTGAGCCCAGGCGAGGCGCATAGTCTTGTGTCGTCGGATCACGCTGCACAGTCATCTCGCGTCCAATGGCGGTGTTCCCGAGCCCGGTGAGGCTCACATCCTTGTGTCGTAGGACCAGGCTGCACGTTGCGTCCAATGGCGAAGTTCCTGAGCCCAGGCGAGGCGCATAGTCTTGTGTCGTCGGACCACGCTGCACAGTCATCTCGCGTCCAATGCCGGTGTTCCCGAGCCCGGTGAGGCTCACATCCTTGTGTCGTCGGACCAGGCTGCACGTTTCCAGTCATCTCGCGTCCAATGGCGGAGTTCCTGAGCCCAGGCGAGGCGCACAGTCTTGTGTCGTCGGACCAGGCTACACGTTTCCAGTCATCTCGCGTCCAATGGCGGTGTTCTCGAGCCCAGGCGAGGCGCACAGTCTTGTGTCGTCGGACCAGGCTGCACGTTTCCAGTCATCTCGCGCCCAATGGCGGTGTTCCTGAGCCGAGGCGAGGCGCACAGCCTTGTGTCGTCGGACCAGGCTATACGTTTCCTGTCATCTCGCGCCTAATGGCGGTGTTCCTGAGCCGAGGCGAGGCGTACAGTCTTGGGTCGTCGGACCAGGCTACACGTTTCCAGTCATCTCGCGTCCAATGGCGGTGTTCCTGAGCCCGGTGAGGCTCACATCCTTGTGTTGTCGGACCAGGCTGCACGTTTCCAGTCATCTCGCGTCCAATGGCGGAGTTCCTGAGCCCAGGCGAGGCGCATAGTCTTGTGTCGTCGGACCACGCTGCACAGTCATCTCGCGTCCAATGGCGGTGTTCCCGAGCCCAGGTGAGGCTCACATCCTTGTGTCGTCGGACCAGGCTGCACGTTTCCAGTCATCTCGCGTCCAATGGCGGTGTTCCTGAGCCCAGGCGAGGCGCATAGTCTTGTGTCGTCGGACCACGCTGCACAGTCATCTCGCGTCCAATGGCGGAGTTCCTGAGCCCAGGCGAGGCGCATAGTCTTGTGTCGTCGGACCACGCTGCACAGTCATCTCGCGTCCAATGGCGGTGTTCCCGAGCCCAGGTGAGGCTCACATCCTTGTGTCGTCGGACCAGGCTGCACGTTTCCAGTCATCTCGCGTCCAATGGCGGAGTTCCTGAGCCCAGGCGAGGCGCATAGTCTTGTGTCGTCGGACCACGCTGCACAGTCATCTCGCGTCCAATGGCGGTGTTCCCGAGCCCGGTGAGGCTCACATCCTTGTGTCGTCGGACCAGGCTGCACGTTTCTAGTCATCTCGCGTCCAATGGCGGAGTTCCTGAGCCCAGGCGAGGCGCATAGTCTTGTGTCGTCGGACCACGCTGCACAGTCATCTCGCGTCCAATGGCGGTGTTCCCGAGCCCGGTGAGGCTCACATCCTTGTGTCGTCGGACCAGGCTGCACGTTTCTAGTCATCTCGCGTCCAATGGCGGAGTTCCTGAGCCCAGGCGAGGCGCATAGTCTTGTGTCGTCGGACCACGCTGCACAGTCATCTCGCGTCCAATGGCGGTGTTCCCGAGCCCGGTGAGGCTCACATCCTTGTGTCGTCGAACCAGGCTGCACGTTTCCAGTCATCTCGTGTCCAATGGCGGAGTTCCCGAGCCCCGGCGAGGAGCACAGTCTTGCATCGTCGGACCAGGCTGCACGTTTCTAGTCATCTCGCGTCCAATGGCGGAGTTCCTGAGCCCAGGCGAGGCGCATAGTCTTGTGTCGTCGGACCACGCTGCACAGTCATCTCGCGTCCAATGGCGGTGTTCCCGAGCCCGGTGAGGCTCACATCCTTGTGTCGTCGGACCAGGCTGCACGTTTCTAGTCATCTCGCGTCCAATGGCGGAGTTCCTGAGCCCAGGCGAGGCGCATAGTCTTGTGTCGTCGGACCACGCTGCACAGTCATCTCGCGTCCAATGGCGGTGTTCCCGAGCCCGGTGAGGCTCACATCCTTGTGTCGTCGGACCAGGCTGCACGTTTCTAGTCATCTCGCGTCCAATGGCGGAGTTCCTGAGCCCAGGCGAGGCGCATAGTCTTGTGTCGTCGGACCACGCTGCACAGTCATCTCGCGTCCAATGGCGGTGTTCCCGAGCCCGGTGAGGCTCACATCCTTGTGTCGTCGGACCAGGCTGCACGTTTCTAGTCATCTCGCGTCCAATGGCGGAGTTCCTGAGCCCAGGCGAGGCGCATAGTCTTGTGTCGTCGGACCACGCTGCACAGTCATCTCGCGTCCAATGGCGGTGTTCCCGAGCCCGGTGAGGCTCACATCCTTGTGTCGTCGGACCAGGCTGCACGTTTCTAGTCATCTCGCGTCCAATGGCGGAGTTCCTGAGCCCAGGCGAGGCGCATAGTCTTGTGTCGTCGGACCACGCTGCACAGTCATCTCGCGTCCAATGGCGGTGTTCCCGAGCCCGGTGAGGCTCACATCCTTGTGTCGTCGGACCAGGCTGCACGTTTCCAGTCATCTCGTGTCCAATGGCGGAGTTCCTGAGCCCAGGCGAGGCGCATAGTCTTGTGTCGTCGGACCACGCTGCACAGTCATCTCGCGTCCAATGGCGGTGTTCCCGAGCCCGGTGAGGCTCACATCCTTGTGTCGTCGGACCAGGCTGCACGTTTCCAGTCATCTCGTGTCCAATGGCGGAGTTCCCGAGCCCCGGCGAGGAGCACAGTCTTGCATCGTCGGACCAGGCTGCACGTTTCTAGTCATCTCGCGTCCAATGGTGGTGTTCCTGAGCCCAGGAGAGGCACACACACACACACACACACACAGTCTTGTGTCGGCGGGTCAGAAATGGCATCCTGGTGGGCTGCCGGCTCCGGAACCCCATAGAACACAGGGAACGTTGCACTGTCCTAATGCTGACACTATCACTGGCTCCAGCATTGAATTGCGCTGTGATTTATGGCAATGTTGCTCGCCGGGCGGATGCTACGATGCGTGCCAGACACCGGCGTTCACGATCGTGCTTGGCTGTTCTATGGCCCCAGCTGTCTTGCACTCTGGATTTCTCCCCTGAGTTTGTGTAGTCCAGGTACGCCCTTGCAATTATCGACTGTGTAAATCCGAATTTCGTGGTAATTTCAGATATGGAATGACCCATCTCCCGAGCGCCGACTATCATACCATGTTCAAAATTGCTTAAATCCTGGTAAGCTGTCATCTGAACTGCGAATGTTACTGCTTGAGCTAGCAGAGATATCTGCGTCTACACTGAGAAAAACGTTTTGTTAATTCAACAAAAAATGTTATTGAATCAACAAAATTTCTTGTCGATATACAGTCAACAAAAAATGTTGAATTTGCAAAATTTTTGTTGATTTTACTACAAAATTTATTGTTATCACGACAAAACGTTTTGTTCATTTAACAAAATGATTAAGTCGATTTTCGAGAATTTGTTTGATCCAACAAAACATATTGTTATCGTGACACAATAAGTTTTGTTGCTATTTTTTTTTTTTTTTGATTGGAGGTTTAACGACCACCGTGAACAACTCAATGGGCTATAAGCAGTCGCCCGTCCCTAATTTGGGGTCACTGGTTCCAGGGAAGGGAGAGAGCCAGTGCCGTAAGACAACCACAACATCCATGCCGCACCGGGATTCAAACCCGGACCCCTTTCGGACGAATGACCAGAGGCCAACGCCTTAGACCACTGCGCCACCGGGGCGGCGTTTTTGTTGCTATAACAATATGTTTTGTTGCAGCAACAAAACATTTTGTCATGATAACAATGATTCGTTGGATCAAACAAATTACCGAAAATCGACCTAGTCATTTTGTTAAATGAACAAAACGTTTTGTCGTGATAACAATAAATTTTGTTAAATCAACAATAATTTTCAACAAAATAATTTTGCAAATTCAACAAAAAATTTTCTTGACTGTATATCGACAACGTTTTTTGTTGAATTAACAAAACGTTTTCCTCAGTGTAATATACGTCGTTTGCGGACGATACCATGTGACGTGCCTGCCCCGCAGGACGCACATGAGATAAAGGCAGATAGCAGTGCGAGCACATGCCAGTGTAGTATAGTGGATAGCACTCGGAGTTCCGGAGCCGAGAGTTGCTGGTTCGAATCCCACCCCTGACGTAAAAATGATGGATAAATTTACTTCGTCATAACCATTTACCGCGTGGATGTAGTGCAAATGTTAGCGCCCTTTTCAGAGAACCTCTCTTTCTTCTGGTTTCAGAGACTATACTGAAGAGAGCTCCTGTATAGCATATAGGATCACGCACATTCTCCACGATTCTTTTTGTTTTGATTGAAGGTTTAACGAGCAACGCGATGGGCTATGTAAGTAGTCGCCCGTCCGTAATTTAGGGTCACTGCTTCTAGGGAAGTGAGGGAACCAGAGCTGTAAGGCAAGCACAACACCCATGCCTCACTGGGATTCGAACCCAGACCCATCTCCGACGAATGGTCAGAAACCAGTGCTTAGATCACTGCGCCAACGGGCACCACAGTCTCCATGAGGTTGAACCATATGCTCGTGAAAACTAGCCGGCGCAATTTCTTTTTATCGTTAAAAATTCAATCATTGCGAATGGTGCATCACATTTACAATTTTCCCGTTGCTATTGCTCAGTGAAGTAACAAATTAACTTAGTCGTCTCCAACAGCTGGTATGTCCAGTAGCTGTCTCATAGATTTTTTCATTGTGCGATACTGACACGCACTATTCGCCGACATTCAAGGTTGCGTCATTGGTGTTGTTGCTTTGAACTTACGAATGCCCTCCTTCAAATCTGTTTGTTTTACTACTGAGTTATGTATACACTATACTGACAAAAGTCACCGGACACCTAGGAGAGAAACACAACATATTATTTATTGACATACATTATTACGGTGTCGGTCCACCTTTGGCCTTAATGCATGCACTGACCCTTCGAAACATACTTTCAATAAGGTTTTGTAACACAGCGATAGGTATGCGCTTCCATTCAGTACATAATGCTCCCGCTAACTGTTGCTTAGTAGTAGGCCTTGGTTCCAAACTTCTTATGCGGCGCTCTAATTCCTTCCATAGGAGCTCTGTGGGATTAAGATCAGGGCTCTGTGCTGTCTGGTCCACACACGATACGGAATTATCGTCAAACCACGCCGTAACAGTCCTTGCTTTATGGGACGTAAGTCGTGTCTGTTTTGAGCTCCGTGTTTCGCCGTCTACTGAGTGTGTTTTGTGTGCTCTGTCGTTTAACTTTTGTGCGTGCCTTCAAGACGAAGGTTGTATCTTTCATTTAAGACATCTCCCGAGTTGGTGAGTACTATTTTCAGTTAGCTATCAGCACTTTATTTTCTCGACCAGTTGGTCGTTTTTACTAAATTAGGCCTCGCCATCGGCGATGGCGACTGATGACAAGAGCAGCGTTCCCGCTCTCGTCACAACTTCTCCTACTACGTCGATCCTTATCTCTGACGGAGCAAACCAATCAGCGTCCGTCCTTGATGATAAGGAATATCGTCCTCCTCCTGATGCCTATTGCTCTTCTTCTTCTACGCTTCGACTCTCTGACTCCACCACCCCTCCTGGTGGTGAGGCTACGTCTTTCGTTTCTGATGCTGCCGATGACGTAATGGATATCTCTGAGGGCGTTGCTTCTCTGCCCTCGGTAGCCTTGCCCAGCGTTGTGTCAGCTCCTTCATCCAGCGCTGCACCTCTGCCTTCCAGTGGAGGTTTGCCTTCCCGCTCTTATTCTAGCGTTACCTCAGGTGCGTCCCCACCGACGTAAGCGACTCGCTTTCCTCTTGCGGATGCCCATGTCCAGATTCATGGTGACTCACTTCAATTGGACGTTCCGCACTTCTCACCCGCTGCACAGGAACTTTACTCCACCCGCGAGTTGGGAGTGTGCCTAGATGCTCTTCCGAATACACCGTTGAAGGTCTATTGTGATACGCTCCTTGCTTTTCTTCCAGCCGGAGCTATTACTCACCTCACCCGCCGGCCGCGGACGGTGATTGTTTATTTCACATCCAAAGAGCATGCAGACACGCTTCTAAACTTTGGTCTTGACCTGGGTGACCACCACCTTGAAGCTGAACCGATCACCAGGCGCCCTGTTCAGGTCTCCTTGCATCCGGTGCCCCCGAAATCTCGGATGCGATGATATGTACTGCACTTAGTAAGTGTGGTAAGATTGTTGGTCCTGTTATCACACATTCAGCTGCGCCCAAGGATCCTGCAAATAAGAATGTTCGTAGTTTTCGCCGGAGTGTTCGACTCATCTTTCCATCAGAGGAGCATCTCCGTAAGTTCCCACGGATCCTAAACGTCCGATGTGGGCAGCTCTCCTACAGAATTGACATGCTAACATGAGAACACTGTGCTAATTGCAAAGAACTTGGGCATCAGCGTGCTGGATGCCCCAACAACGAGTATCCAGCTGCCACGGCTTCTACCGTGCCTACCGCCTCTAAGCAGGCTCCTGCTACATCTCGCTCTCGACCTGCACCGTCTTCTAGTGTGCCAACTGCTCCTGAGCCGAGTTACACAAAAAGTCTCTTGTCAACGAGCGTCTTTTGATGCTGACCTCACCTCCCACCTTCACTTTCCAGTGCTCGCCTCACCTATTACTCCTGATCACGTGGCAACATCGGGAGACCTCGCTGCTTGTTTCCCACCAGTCTTCACTGTTGGTGTCTCCGAGTGTGACGGCGGCGCCGATAACTCCTCTGACTCTGCGTCTGCTTCCCGAGCATCGTCGCTCCCTGGAAAACGCATTTCTGGCACTCGTACAGGTACCCGACGTAAGAAGAAGAAGAAGAAATCTTCCTCTGCGGATGGGCAACCGTTCCGTGCTACCAAATCTTCAGGAGATTTTCTCCCTCTCCTGCGCCAACAGAAATTGAAAGGGACACTGATGATGATGGGTCTCCGACTTCGTTTGAGGTCTTTTCAAGTGTACTTTCCAAATGTGGTGCTTCTTCAGAACCTCTCAATCTTGGAGATTACTATCAGTTTTGCACCCACACCACGAACCTGGAGTCGACGTATGACTACCTCCGAGAGCGCGAAGACATTCTTCCCGAGCTGCTCCTGCAAGCCGGATGCATTGCTAAGTACCTTCGTGGGTTTGTACATGACCCCCTGCACCACTCATGGAGCCTTGGCTGCGTAAACCGATTACAACAACTACTGAAAGTTGCTCCGCGACTCCTCCAATCAACGACTGACCAGACCATTCAAGGTCACGACCCTTAATTGCAGAGGGTTCGCCAGCCCCTAGCGAATGCTCTTGTAATGGAAGACCTCTCGCCCCTCGGGGCCGATCTGTTACTACTGCAAGAAACAAACTACCATTCCTCCACTCTGTTTACTCGCTGGCGTGCTAGCGATTATGTATTCCATCATGCATTTCGCTATTCATCTCATGGTGGGCTTGCTATCGGAATACATCAGCAGTTCCGATCCACCCTCACTGCACTCTCAGTGCAGAACTTATGCCGGGATTTACTCCAGCAAGTCTCCTTCACAGTTGGCGGAGCTCGATTTCACATCTTTAATGTGTATATTCCGTGCACCTCTATTCATTTATCCATCTTGTTCACCAAACTCCGTCAAGCTCTCTCGAAAGTCTCGCCTTCGGATCGTGTGCTCTTGGGTGGAGACTTCAATTGCACCCTTGACCCGCACTGGATCGCTCTCCTTCGTCTTGAGAGCGTCGGACGGATCTCGTCGCACTACTCCGTGACCTTGTTGCTGATTTCTCCTTCACCGATGCTTATAGGCGCCTACATCCAAAAGAGACCTCACACACGTGGCTCTCGTCTGGGAGTCAGCTTCCATCGACTGCATGCTTGGATCGGGTTTACGTTTCCACACCGCTTCTTGCGTCTATTACCAAGTTGCGACATCAATCTGCTGCTTCCTCAGACCACTGCACAGTCACCCTTACAGTGTTTGTTGCGGCGTCACTCCCTCGGACTGTACGTCCGTGGACGTTTGACTCCAATCTCCTCACTGATCCTGACTTTTGTGCCTCTGTCCGTTCTTTCCTCGCTGCTCGTCGCGCAGGGTTGCATTCCGCACCCTGTACCTTGACGTATTGGCTTCATGTCAAGCATCAGCTCCTCTTACATATCAAGCAACTTTCCTTCACCATGACGACTTCTAGTCAGATGCGCCTCGATCACGCCCGGCAGATGCTCGCACTGATTGGGGTTGTCAGATCCGCTGTTTCCAGCATATCAAGCGGAGCTCCAGGCTTTGCTGAAACCTCTTGCGCAGCAAGCACTTTTACATCTGCGTATTAAACATCTCAATCCGGAGGAATGCACCTATGATTTTCTAACATCAATGGAATCTGCACGTGTCTTCTACCTCGCTTCGTCATCTTCGCCTCCCCTCTGGCGAAATCACATCCGATTTGGCAGCGATTTGCTCTCACGTTCGTCTGTTCTATACCACCAAGTTCAGTGAAACTCCTGCCCCTTCTCCCTCTGCTCTCCCCCACCTTCTCAATAACCTGCCTCAAGTTCCGTCTCATCTTGCTCACACCCTGTCTCTCTCACCCACATCCACGGAGGTGTCCGACACCTTCTCTTCCATTAACCCCCATGCCGCTCCGGGTCCGGACGGCCTCTCTTTTCCTTTTTATCGTGCGTTCTTGCCTCTTCTGTTGCCTTTTCTCCTCTCTGCTTTTTCTGCTGCATTTAACTGCTCCCCCTATCGAGGAGTTTCACGGACGCACATGTGGTCCTATTTCCCAAGAAGGGTGACCCTCTTGACTTGGGAAATTGGCGCCCCATTTCTCTTCTTTTTTTTTTTTTTTGAGGTTTAACGACCACCGTGAGCAACTCAATGGGCTATAAGCAGTCGTCCGTCCCTAATTTAGGGTCACTGGTTCCAGGGAAGGGAGAGAGCCAGTGCCGAAAGACAAACACAACATCCATACCTCACCGGGATTCGAACCCGGACCCCGTTCGGACGAATGATCAGAGGCCATCGCTTAGACCACTGCGCCACCGGGGCGGCCATTTCTCTTCTCAATCAAGATTATAAACTCTATACTAAGCTTCTTTCCCGTCGACTAAACTCCGTCCTTCCTCACATCCTTGCTGACTCTCAAACCTATACTGGCCGCCCAGGTGGCGCAGTGGTCTAAGGCGCTGGCCTCTGATCATTCGTCCGTAAGCGGTCCGGGTTCGAATCCCGGTCAGGCATGGATGTTGTGTTTGTCTTACGGCACTGGCTCTTTCCCTTCCCTGGAACCAGTGACCCTAAATTAGGGACGGGCGACTGCTTATAGCCCATTGAGTTGCTCACGGTGGTCGTTAAACCACCACTCAAAAAAAACAAAAAAACCTATACTGTTCCTGGCCGTTTTATTTCCTCCAATGTTCAACTTCTTCGCGATCTCATTAATCTTGCCAAGACTCATTCTGAACCTCTTGCTCTCCTTTCCCTAGACATCCGTTCCGCTTTCGATAATATCTCACACGCCTATTTAACACAAACCCTGCTACACTTTGGCTTTCCTCCACAATTTGTCTCTGTTCTTCTCTCCCTCTACCGGGACGCCGTTTTCCATGTTAAGACGGCATCTTTTCTCACAGCATATGTTCCCTTCAAGCGGGGAGTTCGTCAGGGCTGCCCGCTTTCTGGTCAACTGTTTGCGATTGCCGTCGAGCCCTTTCTACGCTCTCTGCAAACATATCTTCTAGCACAACTTCCACCACCAGTTGCCAGCTCACGGCATCACTCAGTCATTTACTCTGCCTATGCAGATGACATTACCGTCTGCATTCGTAGCGACTCACAGTTCCAACTGCTTCGTCGTTTGTTCTCCGCATATGCTTCATGTTCTGCAGCTGAACTGAATACGTCTAAGAGCACTGGATTGTGGTGCGGGTCGTGGTCCAATCGCATGGATGCTCCATGGGGGCCACAAGGTCATCCACTACCCAACGCTTCCTGGGTGTGCACTTAGGCACACCACAAGCTACATCCAGTGCAACTCGCACGGAACTACATCCTCGCCTCCTCCGCACAGCTGCGTTCTGGTGTCGTGCGCAGTTCTGTACGTCCTACTACCAGCGTGCAAAACTCACCAGGACATACCTTCTGTCCATCTGCAAGCATTCTTGGATTGCATCTACGACCCGCTTTTCTGTCTCCAGGAGGTTACACGCTGCCTTACTCGAGTAATGTGGGCGGGTCATCACTGGATTAACGTCCACAAGCTCTGTGCTCCTCCCTCCTATGGTGGTGCTGGCCTACCTGATGTCCCGCTGTGCTACAAAGCAAGCCGAGTGATCAACTTCATTCACCTTTTCACGGCTCCAGTGGCTTCCGCAGTTCAGGTACGTGACGTTCTTGCCTCCTTGCGTAACCCACATTTTTCCTTTCTTTCTTTAGTTCTCATGGATTGCTGTCCTTTCCCCTCCTCCAAACTCCCACCTGCATATTCTGAAGCCCTCACTCACCTTCGCTCTCTCCCCTCATTCGCTCCCCTCCCTCTTGAACTCTAGAGCTTCTTTCTGAACCCCTCTTCTTCAACTCCCTTGTTCATCCCCCCATCTCCCCTGCTTTTCATTCCCTTCTTGGCTCCGAGCAGGTGTGGTAACCGTACAAGACCTCATTAACTGGGATCTACCCTGGCGCCCTTTCTCTGGCCTCCCCCTGCTATTCTCTCGTCCCCATCCGCCCATTTGGTCTATGGCTCTCTGCTAACTGCACTTCTTTCGCTTTTCCCTGATCTTGTCTCCCCCACCGGTCTCATCTCTGTCTTTTCTGCCCCTCTTCCGCTGCCGTTTTTCCTCCGACTCTCAGACTCGGTTCTTCCTCTCTCCTCTCTCTCCTCTAAATCTCTTTATCGTTTTCTAGTGCACCTTGCCACCCCTTCAATGCTTTCTATTCTCGAGGTTCCCCCTGCTTCTCTTCCTCTTGTCTGGGCCGCTGCCCGCTCACCCTTATCCGCCCCTCTTGAAATTAATACCCACTGGCTCTTTTTGCATAATCGCCTCCCTTTTCCGTATTTTCTCTTTCGCATGTCCCTTCTCTCCTCCCCTCTCTGCTCCTTCTGCGCACAGGAAGCAGACGTTTCTCACGCCTACCTTTACTGTCCCATCCTGATGCCTCTCCTCCACCAGGCTTTCCGGATTGCCAGTCGCTCTTGTTCTCAAGATCTTCCGTTCACTGCCTACAGATATCTTCTTCTGCGGGCTCATCCACCTACGCCTCTTCCGTCAGTATGTGCCTATCTTTTCGTGCTGGTTAAACACGTTATTTACGTATACCTTCAACAACTCCGCAGCGTTTCCTCGCCGGTCTCTTTACACCAGGCCAGCGCAGCACTTTTGTGCCATTTCCAAGATCGATTGCTTTCTCGACTCGGCCTGGAGTACCAGTCGGCTTCTTCCAGTCGTCGAGAAGCCACCTTCTATGCTACCTGGGCGCCGGCCGCTCCATGGTTTGCGGTTGATTCTGGACTGCTACACCTATCAGTACCCTAGGACATTCTACACCTCCTTTGCTGAGTTCCGTGGCACCCTGGTGCCCCTCCTCCATTCTACGACTCGTCTCCATGTATATCATGTGATCGAGCTACAGCCTGTGCTGTAATACCCAAGTTTTTGTTTTCTCGTTTTCAGTGTGCATATCATTGTGATTTTGTCATTTGAATTGTTGTTCTTCGTGTCATACTATGCTTTACCATATTTACATTGTTATCAGTGTGCCCTCTGATTCCGTGACCTCCCGTCACTTTTATGTACTTGGGGCTGTACCCTGGTCACCTTAAGTGCTTTCTGTCTATGCACCTAGTGTATTACACCGTGTTCCTGTAGTGTGTTTTACTTTGAGATGTCATGTGGTGTACGTCTCTATCTCTCATTTGTTATATTTGCCGCACTCACACACCTTCTTAGTGTTTAGCCATTTTCATTGCACCTGTTTGATTTTTGTACAGTTCTATACTTCCACATTGTGTACATACTATTTTCGTGCTTTCACATTAAGTTAATGCTTTGATCGTGCACGTACACATTTATGATAAATTCTGTCATCTGTCAGAACCCATGGCTTGTCCTGTGCTTTCACTTTATACATACACTCATAACATCCCAGAGTGCACTCATGGTTTATCGTGTGCTTTTTACTGTACTTGTAACATTTCTTGCGCTGTATCGTGTCTTCACATTGTGTACTTTATTTGGTCATCCCTGTGTATAATATGGTTCATCATGTCTTGTTAATGTACCAGTTACATCTATTGCGTCGTACAGTGCTTTCATTTTGCGTTAATTCCTCTTGTCATCCCAGTGTGCATTCCTAGTTTTGCTCTGTGATCTTACTGTTCCTTCTGCATTTTTTTCGTGCAATCCACGCTACCGTTGAATTATGAATGCTAATGTCATCTCAGTATATTTTCATGCTTACTCGTGTACATTAATTACCTTCACCCCGCCTGTATTATGTTGCTTTGGTGCCCTCGTTAAATAACTTGCACAATTGTGCACGCGGTGTTTTTATCTCATGTATGTAATGTTTTACCTTCACGGCGGTGTTTGTGCTGTTCTTTTTCTAATTGTGTACTATTGTTTCGCCTGTGTTATCCTGTAAATCATGCCCAGCCAATGTCATGTGACACGATGTGTTTCTCTCTGTAACTTCTCCTGCAATTTTTGTGCAATAAGCTTTGTTTGCAGCATTTGTTATTCATCCCCATTGTCATTGCAGTGTATATACCATCATGTTTTAACAGTTTGTATTATTTCCCAGTGAGACGCCCAACGCTGTACGTCTCCCTCTTATGTTTTCTTATGATGAATAGACCGGCCGTTGTCAGAGGCTGGTTGAGTGAGTACTGTGTGATTGATTGCGAATCAAATCGACTGCTGTTCCAATAAGACTCTGTTAGCAGAGCGAGGGGAGTTGTTTCTCCCCTCAAAAACTTGATTTTCTTCTCTTTCGTTTCTCAAAACGAAGGAGGAAAAATTTTTTTTTTTCATTAATTTGAAAAAAGTGTTTCGGTGCAGTCAGTTCGGACTTCGAAAAACTGTCCTTGTAAGGGCAAAGTCCGGGCTGCGGTCAAAGCACGGTGCGCAACTCTGACACACGAGCGGATACGTCGTCGTCGTGCCGGTCCCCCTGATCTACGGATCAGGCCAAATCCCGCACTCAACCAGGGTCAGGTGCAGGTTACAGCGGAAAGAACCCTAGGGTACCGCTGAGCACCTGACTTTCGAACGTTCTAAGTCTGACCGACCAGGGACACAGGTCCCAGGGCTTACACTCGGTTAGCAACCCGAAAGTAGAGAGATGGCAGAGGACGCGGGGGCTTCAACCCCCGGTCCAAGTGAGCCCGTTGAGGCAGACTGCGACTTGGAAATTCCGTCGGAATTCGCAAGAGCAGTCAACTCCTTCTTCCAAGAGTTGGAGAGGATTCTAGAGAATCCTTCAAACAAGGTTCTGGTTAACACCAGAACCAAGATAAGGAAAGTAGCGAACTCGCTACAGGCAGCTTGCACCAAGCAAGTGATAGAGATGAGTCTCATCCAAGGGAGACTCCAGGAAAGAAGTGAGCACGCTAGCGCGGCTCCAAAAACATATGCCGAAGCGGCTCGAGCGGGAAGCCCGGCAAGGGGAATACGGCCCCTAAGCAAAAAATGGCTAAGAAGGAAGTAGCCAAGAAGGTGGCACCCAAGAGGGTCGAGAAGAGGCACGTGCTTCTCGTTTACCCCGCAACAGACAAGGGTACTCCCACGTCAGAAGACGTTAAGGCGGTTCTGCAAACACAGATTTGCCCCGCCAAACTCCAGATTGGGGTTAAGGGAGTTAGAAAGGTGAATGGGGAGGAGTAATGGTGGAATGCTCCTCCGCCAAAGAAATAGAGAAACTGGATTCGGAGCTAAAGAGCAATGCAGTGACGAAGGAGAACCTTCGGTCCAGATTGCCAGCTAAGAGGAATCCAAGGTTTATCGTCTACGGGATAGACGGAAACCTGTCGAGGGAAGAGGTCGAGCAATGTCTCGCGGAACAGAACCCAGAGTTGGAGGAGAGCAGCCTCCAGCTCAAGTTCTCATTGAAGGTGAAGGGTGGGAAACGCCACTGGGTAGCAGAGGCGGACCCACTGACCTTCAAAAGAGTAATGAAGCGAGGCAAACTCGGAGTGGGATGGACTGTCCACTCAGTAAGGGAATATCTGAGGGAGGTCCGTTGCTACAGGTGTAACGGGTTCGGGCACTTTAGGTCAAGGTGCACCGAAGAGCAGGATAGATGTGCCCGGTGTGGGGAAACCGGGCACAAGCGCCAAGAGTGCAGCAATAGCCCGGTCTGCACTAACTGCTTGGCAAACAACAAGCGATTCAGGCGTCGAGTGGATGTAGGCCACTCGAGTCTAGACAAGGAATGCCCAAGCCTTGTCAGAGAACTGGCTCTGCTAAAAGAACGCACTCATTATGGATAATAAACCAAAGAGAGGCGTTAAGGTGCTTCAAATCAATCTGCACCACGCACGGGCAGCAACAACACAGGCCCTGGTGACAGCCACTGAGCAAAAAGCTCATATTCTGCTATTGCAGGAACCATTCGAACAGGGGGAAGAGTGGTGGGCTTCCCAAACTCCTACCGGATCTACCACCCTAGGGTGGCAAAGCCCAGGGTGGCCACGGTCGTGAAAGACCCGTCCCTAGCGGTTCTCGAGATAAAATGCTCCGAGAACCTGGTCGCCCTGGGCGTGGAATGTGGTGATGCAAAATTTTTAACGGTGAACGTATACAGTTCTCCAGCAGGCAATTTGAGAGAAACGCTGAATGAGCTAATGGCTCTATTAGGGGAATTCCCAGTCATGAGATAATAATAGCAGGCGACTTCAACGCGAAGAGTCCTCTCTGGGGCAATCAGAACGAGGACGAACGCGGCCAGCTACTAGTGGACTTTGCCAACGCGGCAGACCTGAGTTTCTTGAACGATCCAGAGAGCACCCCGACCTTCCAAGGGGCGAGGGGCTCCTCTTGGATCGACGTGACTCTCGTCAGAGTCTCAAAGCGCAGCCTTGTCCAGGATTGGCAAGTACTGGACGACGAGAGCTGCAGTGACCACCTAGCGCTATCTTTCATGTTGGGATCGGAAAAGCCCATCCGACCCAAGCGCAAAAGATTCTTAATGAAGAATCTAGACTGGTGGGCTTTTAAAGCCAAGTTAACTACCTTGTTGGGGGGTAGGAGGGAAGAAGAGGCAGCAGAAGTGTCGGACCTCAACTCCCTCTTTGAAGAACTTACCAGTCAAATAACAACGCTATGCGAGAGTAGTAGGGGAAATAAAAGGGGAGCCAAGGACCCCCACCCCTGGTGGTCGGAGAAACTAAAAGCTCTAAGGGCGAGAGCTAGGCGGAGTAGGAAAGCTCTGCAAAGAGCAAAAGCTACTCCGCAAGACAGGGAAGTGCACAGAAGTGCATAAAAAGGCTCGTTCAGCATACAGGAGAGAACTGAATCTCTCGAAAATCTCCTACTGGAGAAAACTGTGTGAGTTTCAAACTCCGGCTGACCCTTTCGGGATCCCCTATAAGATCTCGAGGGGATCCATAACCGAACCGCTAAAACTAGCAGCGGTAGAAAGGGCAGACGGTAGCCTATCAAAGACTCTTGATAGTACCGTAGAAAGTCTCTTGGATTACCACTTCCAAGGAGACGAGGAGAAGGGGACTCCCTCATCAAAAAGAAATAAGGGAAGAAAGTCGGATCCCGCCGGACACTGGTGAGGACCCCCCTTCACGAGAGACGAAGTGGAGAATGCCCTCTCCAGTCTAAATACGGGCAAAGCACCAGGCAAGGATGGGTTCGACCTCAGCATAGTCAGAGAAATCTACTATGCAAATCCCGGGTATTTTGTGGCGCTCCTAAACGAATGCCTCGGGAGGGGAATCTTCCCAGACTTGTGGAAAACAGCGGTGCTAGTTCTTTTCAACAAGACCGGAAAGAACAAAAATGACCCCGCAGCCTATAGGCCCATCTGCCTCCTCTCGGCGTGGAGCAAGGTGCTGGACAAGCTCATAACGAACAGAGCGCTTGGCTTCCTCATGGAGCAGGGAAAGCTAAACAGGAACCAATTTGGTTTCCTTCCGGGGCGTTGCGCAACGCAGGCAATTCGCAGCCTCCGAGAGAGGGCAGAGAGAAACAAAGCGGAGGGGCTCCATACCTGCTTCATCTCACTAGACGTGAGGGGGCATTCAACCGTGTCTGGTGGCCAATGGTTTTAACCAGACTTAAAGAACTTGGCTGTCCAAGGAACCTGTTCAAACTGATCAGCAGCTACCTGTCTGATAGAAGAGTCGAGTTCGAAGCGGGGAATGGGCAATCCTCGCGTTCGTACCATAGAGGGTGTCCGCAAGGATCCAACTCCGGGCCGCTCTGGTGGAATATAGTTGCTGATTCAGCACTGAACCTAGACCTGGGGCCCGCAGTGGAGATTCAAGCCTATGCGGACGATTTCGTTCTCGTGGTCTCCGCCTCAGGGAGACACGTGATCGAAAGAGAAGCACATAGGGCCTTGGATGTGCTAGAAAATTGGAGCAGAGAAAGCAAACTGTGCTTCGCTCCTGAGAAAACCACTCTGCTAGCAATAGCGAAGAGTGGAGTAATGAAAACACCACCTAAGTGCAAATTCCAAGGGTGCACTATCAAGGCGGTGCGTGAAATGAAGTACTTGGGTGTGGTCCTGGATCAGAGTCTATCAGGGGCTGCCACACCTGAGGCACCTTAGAACAAGGTGCACGGTGATTCTCAATAGATTGAATGGCATGAGGTTAACGGGCAAAACCAAGAAGGCCATCTATCAGAGAGGAATTGAAAGAATTCTGACGTATGCAAGTGGGGCATGGTGGAATCCCACAGTCAGAATGAAGAAGGGATAAACCAAATCCAAAGGTTGGCCCTACTAGGGATAACCGGTTGTTTTCGCACAACGTCAACCCTAGCACTCCAAGTGCTGGCGGGGTGCGAGCCGGCAGACCTAGTAGTGGAAAGGGAGGCAGCAATGCACTGCCTAAGGTCAGGCGAGGACGCCTACCTTCTCGGTGCGCCGCATCGAGCCTCCGACATGGAGATGGAAAGTGTGGACTGGCAGATCCACCCTGCCGAGGAAATTTGCCCACCGTGGGACAAGGAGAAACCCACGGGAGTTGGGCATGAGCTGTTCACGGACGGCTCAAAGTTGAAGGGACAAGTGGGGGCAGGCTTCTGGGCGTTCTCGGACGGGAACGAAGCCACTGCAGGAAGCGTGAAATTATCGCAGAACGCTTCTGTCTTCCAGGCAGAACTTCTGGCGATAGAGATAGCACTCACCTGGGCACTCCCCAGGCGTAGTGAAGAAAAGAATAAAACTCTACTCGGACAGTGAGGCAGCACTGCAGGCTCTGAGTAGATTCAGGGAAGAAACCCCATCGTCCAGAGGATCAAAACCCTCTTGAGGGCAGAGGGAGATGGGGCAGTTAGTTTCCACTGGGTACGAAGCCATGTCGGAACCCTAGGAAACGAAAGGGCAGATCAGCTGGCGAAGGCAGCCACGCTGAAAGAGACGGTCGACGTGCAATGCAGAACGCCGCGAAGGTGTACTCGCGCAGCATTAGCACGTCGGACCATGACCGAATGGCAGGTCAGATGGGACACGGGAGAGACAGGGCGGAAGACACACAGAGTGTTTCCGAAAGTCTCGACCAAACGAGCACAGACAAATAAGTTCCTGAATCAAGTACTCAGTGGCCATGGCATCAGCCCTGAATACCTAGGCAGATTTGCCATCAGGAACTGCACTTGTCCCTGTGGAAAGAGAACGGCAAGCATAGAACACTGCGTACTTGAATGCAGTGGCTTCGCCGAATGGAGAAACACACTGATCCCAGGTGTGCAAAGAACGCGAAGATTGGATCTGCTCATCCAGTCTTCCGTTAACAGGAGGGGGATAATAGCCTTCGTTGAAAGGCTAACCCTCCAGCAACATACCATCTTCCCCAATCAAACGGGGACCGAAACGCAGGAGGTGAACGTGCACACCGAAAGCGAATCGGAAGATGAATGAGGGTAAAAGTCTGTGGGAAAGCAGACAAAGAGACCACCAATGTAAATATTCTGTAAATAAATTTTGCTATCTCTTGATGTTGTAAGTCCTAAGCATGAGGACAGTGTATACATGTGTGTAGGTGTTTGAAAATGAAAATAAAGGGGAAATTATTCCCCAAAAAAAGTTCGAGGGCAAGGAATCTTCCAGTCAGCGAAAAAGTAAGAAACGACCTATCCCGCCAGACAGAGCGGGAACCCAGACAAGGTATTCTAGGTCGCCTGCCAGCACGTCACCACGGGCTGGTCTCTGGACCATTGGGGTGGCCAGGGTCCGAACCGCGTCTCAAGGCAGGATAATTGTCGCAACATTTAAAAAATAACATCCAAGGTGCTCAACAAGTCCCCGTGGAGCCAAGACAGATTGGCGGAACGGGACAATGAAATCAGTATATATTATGATGAATAATAATAAAGCGATTTTGAAACCTTGCTTTATGGCCCGATGAATTATCCTGCTGGTACCAACAATTCTTGGTTCCATAGTATTGCCACAGAGTTGGTCGGGCATAATTGTCCAGAATATATAGATAGATATGCTGGTTAACAGGTTTGTTCACGATATAACAGGTTTGTTCACGATAACCAATGGGCCGGGACTATACCACGAAAAACACCCCCACACGAGTACACTGCCAGCTCCAAACTTGACCGCAGGAAAAGTACACTGTGGTAAATAGCGTTCCCTCGGCTGCCGCCATACCCACACATGGCCATCAGACTGATGGATCGTGTATCTGGATTCATCAGTTCATAGGACCCATTTCCATTGATCTACGGTCCACGATAAATGTTCTGTACACCATGCTAAACGACGAGTAGCATTCCGAGTGGAGATGAAAGGCTTATGAGCAGCCGCACGACCAAGGCAACCCATGGAATAAAGTTCTCTGCGAATGGTACGTATAAATACCGAAGTTCCAGCATTTTTATTCACCTGTTCACTGAGGTATTACTCCGTCGATTAGCTGTGACGACTTTCCTCAGGCTTCGACTTCCTCTATCACTGATTTTCTTTGGTCTGCCGGTACGTTTTGCTGCTTCAGCCACGCCATGTGTCTTCCACTTATTCAGTACATCCAAAACAGTTGACTTGGGTATGTTTAAACGCCTCTCGGTTTATCTTATGGACAACCCACTAATTAACACCCAACAATCTTTCCTTTCTCAAAGTCAGTTCTCTTCCGCCGCGACATTTTCACTCTACCTCACAGTGCGATATGATTGCGGCCAGCTGCAGGCTTGTTTTTATACCGTTTGCAGCTGTACCGCGCATCTTAACAACGCAGGCGATCCGTTCATTTGCTTTTGAAGGGTTGTTCTATGACTTTTGTCAATATAGTGTATATTTTGATTGGGGGTTAAACGACCACAGTGAGCAACTCAATGAGCTATAAGCAGTCGTCCGTTCCTAACTTAGGGCCACTGACTCCTGGGAAGGGAGAGAGCCAGTACCGTAAGACAAACACAACATTCGTGTTTCACTGGGATTCGAACACGGACCCATCTCAGACGAATGATCAGAAGCCACTACTTAGACCACTACGCCACCACGACTGCAAGCTTAATATTTCAAGTACTTCAAATATAGAAAATTATTGAAACTGCTAATACGAGATTCCGCAAGTATTTCATAATTTCAGGTAGATAATTGTGTGTTTAATAAATAAAATATATAGCAAGGCTACAGCAACATTACAGTTAGAGACCCTATGCTCAGCAAAATACAGAGAGGAATTAGACAAGGAGACTCACTATCTCTAAAATTATTTAACTCTGTGTTAGAAGATATTTTTAGAAATTTCAACTGGGACAAAAAGGGATTAAAGATAAATGGAAGGTGTCTAAATCACTTAAGATTTGATGATGATGTCGTCATCATTACAACTAGCAATAGGGAAATGAAAAATATGATAAAGGATTTATAAATGGAAAGTCTTAAAAAAGGTTTGACAATAAACACAGCAAAAACTAAATATATGAACAATACAGAAAAGGATACAGAAATAGAAGAAAGGAAAAGATGATGGAAGGAAAAGAAATTGAAAAAGTAGACGAATACATCTGTTTAGGTCAAGTAATCAGCTTTAAAGCAAGAAAAGAAAGAGAAATTAATAGAATTATCCAAGGTAATAGAGCCTTTTGGAGACTTAAGGTGGATGTCTAGTGATTTTGCTTCCTATACTTCCAATGGGCAAACTTCTGTACATATTTTCTTCACAATTAATGCGTTCCCAAGGATGAAAATTTGAATATCGATATATTATGACTTGGAATACTTAATATTTTCTAAAACATAACCATAATTAAGCAATCCAACATTTGTTTGTCTACTGACGTCATCAATGTACAGGTCGCGCTTTCTTTTTTCTGGTCTCAACACCACCATAGGAAATGTTATTGATTTTTAATATAATTATGGTTATATTTTAGAAAATATTAAGTATTCCAAGTTATAATATGAATTTATTTTAATCGATGTTCATATTGTTATCCTTGGGAACGCATTAATTGTGAAGAAAATATGTACAGAAGTTTGCCCATTGGAAGTATAGGAAGCAAAATCACTAGACGTCCACCTTAAAGATTATTTAACCGGTGATCTTCCATTGTGTTTAAAACGAAAAATCTTCAATCATAGACAAAGCTGTCCAAAAATTTAGGAAACCGAAGCCTGGCTTCTTGCTCACGCCAATAGACCTCCCAGTACGAACGAATTGGGCAGTTATCCCATTTGTTCCTCAGATTTGCTTCGGAGTTTCAAAAATTCTCAAAAGTTTTAATTTCAAAGTTATTTTCAAACCCATTAACAAGATGAATTTTTACGGATCAAAAGACTACGTCGAAGACATAAATTCCTGGGGAATTTATGAGATACCTTGTGAATGTGGACTTTCGTATATAGGACAGACCCGAAGGGCTTTAAGTTTCCGTGTGAAGGAACACAAGACTTACGTACGGAACTATGAACTGAAGAAGTCATCAATAGCCCAACATTGCCACGAAAATAACCATACGTTTTTGTTTGGAAATGATATGCTTATTGATAAACCTGATTCGACTATGAAGCTTAATATATTAGATGCTTTCCATATATACCGGAATTCTTCACGACTTGTCAACGACATGACGTCTACGCCATTTCTTTCATACGTGACCGTTAGAACTCTGATGATGTCACAATGATTTTAATGTTTACGCTCCATTCGTCCTGATGATGCCGAGCCAAACGCTCTGCGAAACTATAGTCGATGCTAATAAAGCATTTAATTGTTAATAAACGTTGATAATTTATTTTTAAGCAAAATGTATTGACATGACCAACCTTTAAAAGCATCATGGTATCTTCAAATAGGAACTGAGGAACAGATTCTCTACTTTAGAAGGCCTAACATCGGAAGAAGTGGACATTTTTGAAGTTAACAGAAAGCTAATATATATTTTATATTAGCTTTCTGTTACCTTTAGAAATACACAAAGACCCGCAATTAGAATTAAATGTAGAATCCGAACGAGAAGTAGAAATTCCGCTTACAACAGCAAGCTTGCAGTTACGGTAAGTTAAAATGCTTACATGCTTAAACATGTGTTTCTGCTAATGTTCGTAATGAACTTCGTAAGCACTTGGTCCAAATTGTAACCAAATGGACAGAGAGAGAATAAGCCTAACTTATGAACAGTTCCAGGTCAATTTTCGTCCACCACTGGAAAGTGAGGTCACTCGTACACAGTGGTCGAAGTGGCACAGAGCTACTGCCGGTATGGTGTCGACCATAGATCCACATAGTATAAACAGGAGGTTTCGAGAGAAATACATACCATTCCACATAATTTTTTTTGTATTAAAAAATTAATGTAATAACTAAAAAAAAAACCCTTCATTGAAAGGTTTGTGGCTCTTTCAGTCCTAGCTGCTAATCATTTATCAATTTTATCCGTTCAAAATGTCATTTGCCGATTTTTGCGTTAAAATTTGTGCTTTCATCCTAATTTCTTTACGTAGTTTGTGACGAGTTTATAATTTATTGCATATCGGGATGGTAAATAATGTTTTTTTAACTGCCGGTATTCTCACTTCCATTTTTGTTAACTACCGGTATGCCATACCGGCCCACTTCGAACACTGCCCGTACACTATATTCATCAATAATTATATTCGTCCGTTGATCACATTGATATGAATAACAACGATTAATCGCGTACGTATATGTTAACACATATAAATCACTACATCTCTATCACATTTAAATCTCTCGACAACTCCACGCTACTGTTACGCTCAACTCTCTTTTCTCTTTCTCTCTCTCTCTCTCTCTCTCTCTCTCTCTTGGTGCTACAATGTTGACATTATATGCTGCTCTGACTCACTGTCAGTGTTGCCAAACTGAAAAAGCTCTTAGGGGAAGTAATGTGTCGAAGAGATAGAAAACGTTTAAAGAGAAGTAACTAAATTTACATAAGAGAACAGAAACTCAAAGAGGAGGTTATTTAGAGGTATTCGTCAATCACTCTTTTCAGAAGACTCCTCTTTTACCAACAAAAACAAATGTCCAGAGAGGGTCTCTAAATGAGAAGTTTTACTGTATTACAAAAATATTATTAGTGCATTTTTAACAAGATTTACACATACAGAGTGCATGAAAAAAATGGTCTGTGTGATGTGCGTGAGAGAGAGTTTGTATTGTGAAAATACCATCATCCACTTGCAGTGATAAACAGGATCGATCACTCCGGTGGCAGAGCAGTGGTCTAAACGCTGGTTTCTGACTGTTCGTCCGAGATGAGTGCAGGTTTGAATCCCGGTGAGGCATGGATATTGTGTTCGTCTTACGGCAATGGCTCTCTCTTCCCTGGAGTCAGTGGCCCTAAATTAGGGACGGGAGACTGCAAATAGCCCATCGACTTACTCATGGTGGCCGTTAAACCCCCAGGTAAAACAAAGAAACAGGATATACAGATTTCATCGTAAAATTCATACCCTTGCAGCACCTGGTACTGCTCAGCTGACATGAGAGGTTAAAATCACATATTTTTAAAATTGTTATACTTAGATGTAGAGGCGTAACTAGGGCGGGGCAGGCGGGGCGACTAGCTGGGGCGCAAAAATCACTGCAAACAATCTGATTAAAATCGGAACTGAAACTTTTGCACATGGTACTGCTTTTCCACGCCATAATTTGTCGTTTGTCCATTTTAGAACTTGCCCATATCTTTTGCCAGTTCGGTAGTTTGGTAGCTTAAAATTCGCATTTCGTCCTTAAAAATAATGCAGGAGATGTAAGTTACCCACAATTAGAAATGAAGACGCAGTTCATGAAAGAAATACGGGATTACGCCATATAATACAAATTTTGAAGATGAAAATCCGATTTTTGGCGTAAATATGACAAGGATGGTAAGTCAGATAATATCCGAAAACTTGAAAATTTTCATCGTCCTGGAGCGGGACTCGAACCCGCGTCTCCCAGAAAACGCCTGAGTATGCTAACCACTACACCACCCAGAACGACCAAGTTTCAAGTTTCCGATCAATTTGAATTTAACCATCACAGGATTCGCTAGTCGAAGCAACCGGCATTCATGTTTAGCGAATCTGGAGGTTAAGAATCTTATCCCGTGTTTGCCCGGAGAAGCAGATAAATCATGAAAGAAATACGGGATTACGCCATATAATACAAATTTTGAAGATGAAAATCCGATTTTTGGCGTAAATATGACAAGGATGGTAAGTCAGATAATATCCGAAAACTTGAAAATTTTCATCGTCCTGGAGCGGGACACTTCAGGACGATGAAAATTTTGAAGATGAAAATCGGATTTTCATCTTCAAAATTTGTATTATATGGCGTAATCCCGTATTTCTTTCATGATTTATCTGCTTCTCCGGGCAAACACGGGATAAGATTCTTAACCTCCAGATTCGCTAAACATGAATGCCGGTTGCTTCGACTAGCGAATCCTGTGATGGTTAAATTCAAATTGATCGGAAACTTGAAACTTGGTCGTTCTGGGTGGTGTAGTGGTTAGCATACTCAGGCGTTTTCTGGGAGACGCGGGTTCGTGTCCCGCTCCAGGACGATGAAAATTTTCAAGTTTTCGGATATTATCTGACTTACCATCCTTGTCATATTTACGCCAATAATCGGATTTTCATCTTCAAAATTTGTATTATATGGCGTAATCCCGTATTTCTTTCATGATTTATCTGCTTCTCCGGGCAAACACGGGATAAGATTCTTAACCTCCAGATTCGCTAAACATGAATGCCGGTTGCTTCGACTAGCGAATCCTGTGATGGTTAATATTCAAATTGATCGGAAACTTGAAACTTGGTCGTTCTGGGTGGTGTAGTGGTTAGCATACTCAGGCGTTTTCTGGGAGACGCGGGTTCGTGTCCCGCTCCAGGACGATGAAAATTTTCAAGTTTTCGGATATTATCTGACTTACCATCCTTGTCATATTTACGCCAAAAATCGGTTTTTCATCTTCAAAATTTGAAGACGCAGTTGTTTGTACGTTGCAAGATAAGGATGTCGTTCATATTTTGGAAGATTTTCTGGGGCCAATGCGATCGTTACTGTCACTACTGCAAGCTACATTCGATGCTTTCAAAGTGGTACCAAAGGTCGGAACTCCGAAGCAGTTGGGAATCTCACCGCTCTCTTCGCCATTTGTATTTTGCAATTCTAAACGGCGTTCAGCGTCCAGTTCGGCTTCACTACCCAGAACATCCTTGACGTAAGTAAGGGTAACAGAAATGCACGAAACCCTACTTCCCATTTCCCAATTTCTTCCTACGCAATTAAAAAAGGTTAAAATGCTGTTCCCGTTTGGGACAAGAAATGGCACTTAGTTCCCTAATACCTTATTTGCAGTAACACACTCCAATAAAAATATTTAAAAGTTAGCTTGTTAAACTACAATTAAAATGGCAGTGAGGACAGCGGTAACTTCGCAATTGTTTTCCCCTGGTCCAAGGACGTCGCCAGGGTAGGGGGTGGCCTCTATCCGACCCAGTGATGTATTCAGGTATCTTTTCGGGGGTGTTTAGCCCCTAAAATCCTTGACCCCCCTCCCCCGTAGGTTTTAGGGGATCTCTCCTCATATTTAGTTTAATTGTTTTCGTTTATAGCTGAATATCTGGAGAAATTAATTTAAAAAAAACTTAAGAAAATCAAAGAAAATATTATAATAATAAAAAACAACAACATCTACATGGACTTCAGTTTGAAATTTCTCTCGTCCTTCAATAAAATATTAAACAGTCCTCGCTGAAGGGGCAATTTTTCAAGCATTGACAACTCGGACTACTTCCGCAATAAAAACTTAAATCCACAGAGTAGAGGTGTTTTCACTGCAGTACATCATCATATTTTGGAAGTTGTCATTTAGGTTTTTTTCAGTCTTCTGAATGCCGGCTTTCCATGTATATGGTTAAGTCTCAGCGTAGCTAACGTGACGTTAGTGCTTCCAATACAACAAAATATTTGCTACCTAATTTTTAACAATAGCAAATTATTAGAAATTGTTCCCATAAAAAAGTGTTTTTTTTTCTAGTGGTGGATGGTTTACACTCTGTGACGGAAAAAAAAAAAAAAATCGAGTCACCTGAAACTGGCATCCAACATCCAAACGGTTAGTTAGTTTTTTTTTCTGTTTTTTTTTTTTTTACTAGTATGTGCTAATCTAAATAATCTGAAAGGGCTGAAACCAAATGACAGGGGAATGTTTTACATCATACGTTTTCAGGTAACACTTTAATGATTCCTTAATATTCAGGAACACGCTTGTAGTAAGGCGAGGATAGTTTTATCACTCCTAATGTGTGTGTTTTTTTTTTGAGGGAGGGGGGGGTAACCTCCAGCACAGCTTTATCTTGCTAGCATCCTCAATATTTCACACCACTCCATGGTGAAATCCATGATGCATTACTGAATTAAAGCAAAGGTACAGTATAACATTTTTACATTTTAATCACTTGTATGTGCAGATTTTTTGGAATTTGCATTTGCGATATACGTGAATAAAAATATTTTATACTCTATTTAAAAAAAAAAAATATATATATATATATATATATATCATCATCATTATCAACCATTATCAATCCACTTCTGGATGAAGGTCTCCCCAAGTTTTTTCCACAATTGTCTGTCTTGAGCCTGTCTCCTCCATGTCACTCCAGCATACTTTCGAATTTTATCCATCCATCTCCCATGGGGTCTTCTTCTTGGTCTTTTCCTGTCCCTCGGAATCCAGTCTAAAATTTCGGTTGTCCATCGGTGATCCGTTCTTCTGGCAACATGTCCAGCCCATTTCTATTTCAGTGATTTCACTCTGGTCATGATGTCCACTCCTGTCATTTCCCTTATCCACAAGTTCCTCTTCTTATCTTTCCTGGTTACACCAAGCATGCATCTCTCCATGCTTCTTTGAGTTGTATGCAGTCTTTGCATATCCTTTTTAGTTAAGGTCCATGTCTCTGCTACATACGTAAGCACTGGCAGGATGCACTGATTAAACACTTTACTTAATGGCATACTACTCTTAAAAAGTGTACTGTATCTTCCAAAAGCTGTCCATCCAAGTTTTATACGCCGATTAATTTCTTCATCAATGTGACCCTCACTTGATATCTGCTGTCCAAGATAAATGTAGGTATCGGTTGTCTCAAGCTGTTCTCCATCAATCGATAAATCTTCGTTTCTTGTAAAAGCATTGTACATCACTTTTGTCTTCTGAAAGTTCATTTTGAATTTTGAATCCCACTTATTTATTCTTGTCAACAAGTTCTTGGATCATACTCTGCTGCTCTGAAAGAGTAGTTGCAAAGATTACTATATCATCAGTAAAACGAAGGTGAGTTAAGTAACCTCCATTAATCTTTATGCCTTTGTTTTCCCAGTTCAATGATTGAAAGACATTTTACAATGTGGCATTAAAGAGCTTGGGAGATATGGTGTCACCTTGTCCCACTCCCTTTCCAATTCTTATTTG
This sequence comes from Macrothele yani, assembly GCA_039090855.1. Classification (NCBI taxonomy): domain Eukaryota; kingdom Metazoa; phylum Arthropoda; class Arachnida; order Araneae; family Macrothelidae; genus Macrothele; species Macrothele yani. The sequence goes on from CM076996.1 coordinate 128,912,828, forward strand.
TGCTGTATGCTCAAATATCCGAACCTTTGCACTTGCATTTTCATAGATGTTATTAATAATGCTAATGTATGCATCTTCAATACCGCAGGATTTCAAAGCCATTGTTACTGCTGATGCTTTCACGGAATCGAAGGCCTTTTCATAGTCAATAAAAGCCATGCATAATGGGAGTTCATATTCTCTTGTTCTTTCAATTAGTTCTCTAAGTACATGGATATGATCTATAGTGCTGTAGCCACTCCTGAATCCAGCTTGTTCTCTTGGTTGAGCCAGGTCTAGTGTTACCTTCAAGCGATGTGAAAGAACCTTAGTGAAGATTTTATAAACCATTGATAGGAGGCTGATGGGCCTGTAGTTCCTGAGATTCTGAACGTCACTTTTTTATGTAGCAGGATCATTGTAGCATTATTCCAATCCTCAGGAATCTTCCCTTCATTGAGACATCTGGTGAAAACTTGGGCGAGTGTAGTTTCAATTTCTCCACTTGCTTCTTGTATATAATGTCTACGGTAATTCTATCTTCTCCTGGAGCTCTTCCCCGTTTTATGTTCTTAATTGCAAATGTAACTTCTGCAGGGAGGATTGGAGGAACTTTGGTACTGGTACCTGTCGTAATGTCTGGATTAGATGTGTCATCCCTTTCATACAGTTTTGAATAGAAATCTTTCACCCTTGTCAAAGTTTCGCTTCTATTTCTTGTTACAGTACCATCTTCTTTCTTCTTTTCTCAGAGCCGTATATATATGTGTGTGTGTGTGTGTGTGTGTGTGTGTGTGTGTATTAATAACAAGACTGTGATTATATGTGTATAATCCGTCAACAAGTTTCAGCCCCCTCAAAATTTGTAATTGCCCCTCCCGGAAAAGACTCTCTGAATGCAACGCTGATCCCACCCTGAAATTTGCGTTGCCCACCCTGCCGCCCACCCAGTTCAAGATGTGCCATATTTTTATTTTTTTAACTTTAAAATATAATCTGGAATTTGCCAAGGAATAATGACTTCCGTGTTTTTCGTCGAGTAGCCGTAGGTATTTCCCCCTAGAAAGTGCGTTTTCCCTACACCGTTGAAAGGTTATCAGCATCCGCAGGACCATGAAAATTCAGTTGTTTTCCACTCGTCCAAATCCTAAATTTAAGCCTTTTTTTCAAGTTAGTGGGATCAGGGGCGAATGAAGAAGTGGGGAAGGGGGAATAGAAATTCACTGAGGCTATTAGTAATTGCTCTGCTGTTTGTTTGTGCTCCTAAGTAGGGGATTCCAACACGGAAAGTGGAGTTTAAAGCCATACCAGCGCTCTTAAGGCTGCCCTAGGGTAATGAGAGAGCAGATCGTAACTGACCAGTGGTGTAGTTCTAAATTAAAAAGTGCCTTAGCGCTGAACTGATTAGAATACCTCAACCCTGAAAGAATACCCTCAAAAAATTTTCAAAAGCCCGATGAAAAAAATCTGATTTAATTAATTTATTTAGTAATTTTTATTACTAATTACTTTTATCAATTTATATTAAAATTGTACAATTTGAGCAATTTTAAATAAAAGAAGCTTACGCGGCGGTCATATGCTAAGAATGCTAAATTTTTGTTTAAAGACCACTCTGTCGTTCTGCACGATTTGAAATATTTATTGTGAATAACGCTTACTAATCACATTGAACAAATGCAACTAACATAACATAAACTCAGTGTGACTAATGCGCAGTTTTTTTTAAGGTCACCATGTGGATGCACGATATATCTTTTCTGTTGCCCATAAGGAAGCAGTGAGCTCAATGAATAACTTTTATTAGAGCCGATATGGAGCAGTTTATAATAGAAATGCGTTTTTTTTTCACGGAGAATCTACCACCTATAATTTTCTTCTAACTGTCGTCAAAAAAAAAAAAAAAATTCACAATGACTTTGTGCTCTCGAACCCTTAGGATGCGTGAAACCCTTACTTCGGAATCGGACTGTATCGTTTGTTTAATCCATACAGTGTTTTTGTTTCTTTCTCACCATGAGGGCAATAAGTAGTCGCCCGTCCTTAATTTCGCGCACCTAGTTTTGGGTAACTGACAGATCCAGCAGCTTGGCCGAGTGCATCCACCCGTACCTCTTCTTGAACTCGGGCCAAGGCCCGGCTAGAACCAACAGACAGAGGCCAGCGCCTGAGACCATTCTACCACCGGGACGGTCATCTCTATAGTATAAACATTTGGTTAAGATAGGATTATGTTTGCATACATAACACGGATTTACCTAATTTTGTATACACGATTATTTACAAAAAAATCCTTGCCCAGCTTCTTTTACCATCTAACCATGAGAAATGGCTTAGCGGCGCTAAGCCTAAAAATATAGTGCCTTAACGCCGCAAGCCCCTTCTACATCACTGCAGTTGACGACTACTTTGAAAAAGATGAGTGCAAGACAAGGTTGCTGGTTTGAAGGAAAGGCGTTAAGGAGGAGGAAAGGTATTCTCTGCGTGTTGGTTTTTGTTTTTTTTGATTGGAGGTTTAACGACCACCGTCCCTAATTTAGGGTGACTGGTTCCAGGGATGTGAGAGAGCCAGTGTCGTAAGACAAACGCAACATCTATGCCTCACAGGGATTTGAACCCGGACCCCTTCCGGACGAATGATCAGAAGCCATCGCTTAGGCCACTGCCCCACCGGGGCGGCCTCTGCGTGTTGGAGTCGTTCTAACTTGAACTGATGAGGGGAAATGTGCAAGTTCATCATACCAACTTGAACATTTCCCGTCAACCCTAATCCACGAAAACTTTGCTTTAAGACCTTTCTCTTAGTCATGAAATTTTCTTTTAATCAGGGCGTGTTACTGGTGCTGATGGCAGTGTGTCATGTTTATTATACGAGTATGTAACTCTTTAGGTTTTACTAATTTTATTTAAAATGGATGGACGGAACATTAGCAAAGAGCGACTCCAAACTTTAGATTGTTTCGTATTCCAAAAAGTACAAAAACTTCAAGACAGTTCCGAAATTAATGAGTACGTATCTAGGAGCGAGGGAGGAGGGTGTGGCGTCTTCACCATCATCACAAAATACTCATTTATGACTATCACACATTCACAATCACATTTAATTTAATAAACAAAAAAAAACAGTACGATTCTTATGCCCTGTCACCTCCCTACAAATCAAAACAAACAACCTCTCTTCCCACGCTCTTCACTCAGGCTCTCTTCTGCTGTCAACACCAAAGTTCTCCTCTCAGCTCTCTGACGTCAGCATTGGCGTCAGAAATGACGTCACTATCCAAGACTGGGAACGGTACAGGGGGTTGTTTCTTTCAGTGTTTTTGTAAATAAAGTTGCTATCAAGCTTGCCCCAGCAAAACTAATACTCGCCTATCCTGATTTTGAAGTCTAGCGACGCCCCTGCTCTGGTCCGCCAAAAAAAAACTGACCAGTGATTATTAGTTATCAATTTATTACAAGAGATTATGATAAAAAAAAGTACAAAATTCAGTGTGAAGCGAAATGTCAGAAGAAAGTCCCGGTGCCCAGTATTAGTTATTTTGAAAACCAGTATGCGCAATGAGTAATAAATGATGCAAATTTGTGCGTAGTCAACACACAGGGATCAGTTTTACTATCCTAAAAACTCACGCAACAAGCAGGATTACAATATTTCCGGCGGAAAAGCTTTATTTTCTTAAGGACTTTGGTGTGGGGGAAAGGGGGGCACAATTTTTTGTGGTTTTCCCCGGGCGCAGAAATTCTTAGCTACGCCTCTGCTTAGATACATGTTATCAGTTACCGACTCTGGAAAGTCAACAGCTGTTTACAAAGATAACTTTGCAGCGGACTTTTCAATCAATCAAATGATCTTTGGAACGGCTTTCAAAGAGGGAGTGTCAAAAGTGGAAATTCACGAGAAAGCAGTTTTATACCTCAGGCGTCAATGTTGCTTTAACTTTACGAACGACGATGTTTCTGAAGAGTGCGTTTGTTTACGACAGAACCAAAAACGCATTTTGATGAATTTCAAGAAGAGTTCGCTGCTCCCGAAGTTTGTACAAATTTTGCTTTCGATATTTACTCTGCGGTCGAGATTTAAACGAACGAATAGTTCGTGGCGTATTCATCAGAAAGTAGCAGTTTTAAACATATTAATATTGTAACTACAGACAAGAAAAAAAAAAAAAAAAAAGCGCGCTGGGAAGACAAAGGACGAGGTGTCCTAATAATTTCTGCAGGCTTCGGAGAAGGTAGAGACCGGCTACTGAAAGAAATCTTCGACTATCCGTGGATGGATAATGTATTAAAAAACTATCCAGAAGCAATTGAATCCGGAAATTTTTCATATACAGTGTAGGCGCGACGTTACCAACATTTCTTTGAGCTCTCCCCCTTAGCACCCCCCAAATATTTAAGCAGTTAGAATATATGGCGGGTGCATCCATCTAAGATTTTAGGGAACTTTGGATAAACGCACGTGAATTTCTCGAATTCACAGAAATTTTGTTACATGAAAATGAAATGAATTTTTTGTTAAACTTGGTGTTTGTATTTCTGGGAAATGGAGGGCTCTGAGCGAATGTTTAAGAGAGTAGCAAAAAAACGCCATTTTTGTAAGAGAGAGAGAGAGAGAGAGAGTGCCGTCTTAACACTTTTGGGGGCCCTGGGCCATCACATTCTCTGGGGCCCCTGGTCTTTTATAGCATTGTCAACCATTATCAATCCACTGCTAGATGAAGGCCTCCCCAAATTTATTCCCCAACTGATATATAAACATCCAATATCCAGCAACTTTTTAATACCACTTGAATGAAAAATGGTACATGACAAAAATTATAGAACTGCGTGAAGTCTACCAAATGCACTCACATTTAGTTGCTTAATAAATTACAAGAAAATGGGCGCTGAAAGATGATGTTTCTTTCCCATTCTACAAATCATTCAACGAAAATTAAATTAAAACAGAAGAAAGAAAGAAATCAACCAGCGCCGTTTCCAGACAGTGTGACGCACTGGACAAAAATGCCGATATGCGGCGCCGGTCAGTGTTATTTATTTAAACACTAAAGATTGAACATATGCAAATCATGAATCTGCTCCTCCGGGAAATCACGGGATAGGATTCTTAACCTCCAGATTCGCTAAACATGAATGCCGGTTGCTTCGGCTAGCGAATCCTGTGATGGTTATATTCAAATTAATCGGAAACTTGAGACTTGGTCGTTCTGGGTGGTGTAGTAGTTAGCATACTCGGGCGCTATTTGGGAGACGCGGCTTCGATTCCCGCTCCAAGTTTCCGGATATTATCTGACTTACCATCCTTGTCATATTTACACCAAAAAACGGATTGTCATCTTCATTAGACATACGTAAGTAGCCCTAGTGGGCAAACCCCTATGATAAACAAACGTGCACTTTTTGGTATAGATAGATAACACAAATGACTGTTTAAATGGAAAAAAGTGATTCGGAAAAAAATGCGATGCATGTGTAGAAGGAGGGGAAAAAATGCCTTGCTCACGTGAGTTACTTTTAATGTAATTTTACATCTAGCTCACTGAATAACATTTGGCCCTTAAATTCTTTTGAAAATGAATCATCTGAGGTCGTGTTTTAAAAATCGACAATTCTTCTGTGAGAACATAAACACTTAGATGTGCGCTTGTGGAAGTTACTAGTTGCATTACATTGGGAATTCTAGAGATGTATGCCAATATTAAGAAAACGAAACACTTGTCCCGTCAGTCAAAAATAAAATCCATGCGCTCACGACATTTTCTGGAGAAATGTTCTTCGGATACATGATGACACGCCACTTTGTTTTTCGGATACCTCATACATGTTTACGAATTACACATTTTTACTTCCTTTCAGAATTTTCATTTAATTGTTTTATCAAATCACTATCACCTCCACTCGGGACTGGAAGTGAAGTAAGTTTTTTCTTTCTTATTTTGTTGCAAAAGATCCATCCTAACACCTAACTTCACTCATGTCTCTTCGCTCGAGAAATCAAAGCTATACGAGCAAGGTTTTTCAAACATGGCGCAACAACTTCCAACTTTCTGTATTGGTGTTTCTTCTTTTCATTCAATAATAATAATAATAATAATAATAATAAAAACTGCTGGTGAGTGGTGAGAGAGTTGGACTTTTTGTAAATCCATAAAATACTTGGGGCGTTCGGGGGCCCAGTTCAGGTGGGGGCCCTGGGTGCCGGCCCCGTTGGCCCACCCCTTAAGACGGCCATTTAGAGAGAGAGATTCCTTGTCAGGTTACAAACTAAAATTCATAAACAGTCTTATGATAACAAATAAAAATAACATAAAATAAAATAAATAAATAAATAAAAAAGCGACGTAGGCAAGCTAAAATTACAAAAGAAGAAATAGTAACGTGTTAAAAGATATGAAGATTCGTATCCATGGTTCCCATACTACATACACTAAATAAATACTACATATAGTATGCACTTGAAAACTTTTTTTCTGGGGATAACATTATCAGCTAGAATAAATCAGCAACGTTTATTCACAATTAAATACTTTATTTTAAGATCTACTATAGTTTCGCTGAGCGTTTGGCTCCGCTTCGTCAGGAAAAATGCTATTCGTCCTAATGAAGCCGATAAAAGATCTTAAAATAAAATATTTAATTGTGAATAAACATTGCTGATTAATCCTATCTTAGCATCACAAGTATTGTAGTCATAAAATATATGAACGTTATCAGCGTCGGGTAAATTCTACACGAACGGAATTTTTTTGCCAAAATTTCTGCCAAGCACTTCAAAATTTGTGCCCCCGTCTCCATCATGCTTAACCCCCATAATAGCCCAACCAGTTCTGAGCGGCCAGCGTCACAACTGATACAGTGGGTGTAAAAAGTATTTGCACACCCTAAATTTTTCAAGATATTGTTGACAAAAAAAGGAAGAGAAATGAAACTAAACAATATGCAGATACTGTAATATTGAAAACAAACAGTATTGAAATAATATATTGCAAAAATTTGCAAAGCCGTTTGTACAAAAAACAGCAAATTACAGAAAACAAACAGTATTTTGCAGACACGATTGAGAAAATGAAATATGCAGATCAGAGTACCGAATCTAAACGGAAATGACGACGCAGGTGTCTTCAGCTATGAAATAATACCCCAAGCCGTAGTACTCGGAAGTTAAAGATGTGTAGTTAACAATGGCTCCGAATGTACGTAAATCGTTGGAAACTAAATATGAGCATATTATTATTTACATTTTCATGATAAATGATATCTAGTTCTCATGGAAAAAATGAGTGGATTTGCAATTTTGTAACCTAATTACAAGTGTTGTAGAAATATTGACATTTGCTGAATTAGTAAGAGACTTTACCACACAGAAATCGAGAAGAAATTTATTTAGTTGTAAGTAATTTTACTAATTTATGTTTATCCATTTCCTCTTTCTCTTAGTCATTCAATCGATTTAAAATGAACATTAGTAGCAGCACTATATTAGAAAAAAGATCTTAAAAATAGTATTTCGCCACCTCGGTGGCGCAGTGGTCTAAGCGATGGTTTCTGATCATTCTTCCGAGATGAGTTCGGGTTCGAATCCCGGTGAGGCATAGGTGTTGTGTTTGTCTTACGGCGCTGGCTCTCTCCCTTCTCTGGAACCAGTGTCCCTAAATTAGGGACGGGCGACTGCTTATAGCGTTGCTCACGATGGTCGTAAAACCTCCACTCAAGAAAAAAGGAAAAAAAACAAGTATTTCTTACGTTGAAAATTTAAATGCCAAAATTGGCAGGCAAATGTTTCATAAACATGTTAAAATCAAGCAATTTCAGAAGTAAATATAGAAAAACCTCCGAATAACATTCACTGCTCGGATCGGGAGAAAGTTGCCGTTTGTTAGGAGGTGGCCGTTGTTCGGAGTTTAGGCCTAAGTTAAAATTTCTAGGCCGCTGCGTTTGTGCTAAAGTAGAATAAATATATGTAGCTTATGCACAATAAATAAAACATTGCAGTGCTTCTTCCAAATGGTGACTGCTGAATAAAACTGAATATATAATAATTAAATAATTCACGGTGTTGAGGATTTTAAGAAGGCAGTGTCTGACGTCTCGTGTTAAATAGTTTTTAAAAATGGCAAACTAGGAGCAGTGGCGTAACTACCGCCCCCGAAGCTGCGGGGGAGGGGGGGCGCAAGCAACGAAAGGGCGTACTGCAGCTGCCAGTTATAGTTTGAAAAACTTCGAACATGCACAATTATTAACCCAAAGATTCATATTTTCCTTTAAGACATATTTAGCTTTGCCTAAATAAATGCCTAGTTTCACTTTTGAAACACTGAATGTCCTACAGATTGAAAGTGTTCGGCTCTTTGACTTCGGGTTGTAATGCGATTGCTCTGCAATGGGTTGTAAATAATACGATCGGTCTCCAATCGCCCTCTCTCTGCGCTGCTGCGAAAAGCGCGAGGCCACAGCGGGATTCCTCGTGGAGGATGTGGGAAAACAGTGAATTACCTTGGATTATGTGCACGACAGGCGTCAATATTTATTTACAGCAGCCGCAGATCTGCCATGTGTAAGAGGGATATTTCTTCAAGTGATTTATTTTAGTTTTGGACAAAGCAATTGCACGTACTGTCAAATCTATTACTTAAAAAAAGTTAAAACTACAACAGGGCTCTAGGTACCGCCATTACTTTTACAGACACTCTCCCTGACCTCCTAATCCCCCCTCCCCCCGCAGAAAATGCGTCCTCCCTCGTGTTTGAAATCCTGGTAAAATTACTGTGCTTAGGAGTGCTGAAGTAAATCTTGCGGGGGGGGGGGCGCACGTTGTGCTTGTTACGCTACTGACTGGGAGATTAAGGGTACGCTATAGGAAAGAAAAAAAGGAAAATGTTAGATAGTAAAGCGTAATTGCACAGTTATCTATCTGCCCGCGCTCCGTAAAGCAGGAACAGAGCCCAAACCATGAAATACCACACCCAATGGGCAAAATTCCAGGCACCATCAGCCACCGTTGATGATTGAAACATACATGGAAGCTGTAGCTCGCTTCACGTAGAACTGAACTTTTAACTCCTTTCTTTTCATTAAGCATACCACTGTACCAGCTGCGATCCAACCCATTTTCGGTAAGATTGCCACGGCCCTCTGCAAAGAAACTGCACCATCCGGAGATGTTGCTGCGGTCTTGGCAATCGCCACCATACATTTCGAACATTTCCTTGTGAATTTCCGTCGGAGTTTAGCGCGCAAAAATCGGACTACACCGCGTTGCTCTACATTCGTAGAGGACGCTAGCAAACGCGACATCTTTGTGCCGTCGTTTACACTGTCTTCCATCACAGACACACCTGATCCAGCCAAACCGGTCTCTAGCGTGATATTCAAACTTGCTGTCCGCCAAACTGCAACCTGCAAAGAGAAAAAAATTGCTGCGCGTTACTTTTCGATCCTCCCTCGAAATTTGGGTAAACATAGCTTTGCTCTTTTAGGGTGAAGCTATTTTTTTTAATAAGGGTAATTTCAAAACACTCGAAGAAACGATCACACAGAGCTATTTCCCCATAGAGTTTACGTTACTGTAATTAACCCTTTATGAGGTCGATATACACTATATTTACAAAAGTCACCGGACAACTAGAATAGAAATACAACATAGCATTTATTGACATACATTAGTACGGTGTCGGTCCACCTTTGGCCTTAATGCATGCACTGACCCTTCGAGATATGCTTTCGACAAGGTTTTGGAACACAGCGATAGGTATGCGCTTCCATTCGGTACATAATGCTGCCGCTAACTGTTGCTTAGTAGTAGGCTTTGGTTCCAAACTTTTTATGCGGCGCTCTAATTCATCTCATAGGAGCTCTATGGGATTAAGATCAGGGCACTGTGTTGACCAGTCTGCACACGATACGGAATTATCTTACAACCACGCTGTAACAGTCCTTGCTTTATGGATCGGTGCATTATCCTGCTGGTACCAACAAGGCTCGGATCCATAGTATTGCCACAGAGTTGGTAGGTCATAATTGTCCAGATATTCGAGGTAAACATGCTGGTTAACAGGTTTGTCCACGATAACCAATGGGCCGAGACCATGCCTCTATAAAAAAACCACACGAGTACACGGCCAGCTCCAAACTTGACCGGAGGAACAGTACACTGTGGTAAAAAGCGTTCTCCCGGTTGCCGTCATACCGAAACACGGCCATCAGACTGATGGATTGTGTACCTGTATTCATCAGTCCATAGGATCCGTTTCCATTGCTCTACGGTCCACGATAAATGTTCTTTACACCATGCTAAACGACGAATAGCATTCCTAGTGGAAGCTTTAGAGAAGCCGCACGACCACGGTTATCCATGGAATGAAGTTATCTGCGAATGGTACGTGTACATACCGAGTTCCAGCATTTTTACTCACCTGTTCACTGAGCTCTTGTACAGTACTCCTTCGATTAGCTGTAACGACTCTCCTGAGGCTTCGACGTCCTCTATCACTGATTTTCTTTGGTCTGCCGGTACGTTGTGCTGCTTCAGGCACGCCATGTGTCTTCCACTTATTCAGTACATCCAAAACAGTTGACTTGGGCATGCTTAAATGCTACTCTGTTTTTCTTATGGACAACCCACTAATATAACACCCAACAATCTTTCCTTTCTCAAAGTCAGTTCTCTCCCGCCGCGATATTTTCACTCAACCGCACAGTGCGATATGATCGCGGTCAGCTGCAAGCTTGTTTTTATACCGTTTGCAGCTGTACCGCGCATCTTAACAACGCAGAGGATCCGTTTATTTGCTTTTGAAGGGTGTCCGGGGACTTTTGTCAATATAGTGTATATGAACCAAATCGTTCCCAAGATTTTCTGTGATCCCCAGATAGAAAGGTTCACATAGAGACCGGGTTTACGGAAGCTACGGCAAAACAATTTCTTTCATCTTCTCATCTCAACACTACCGGCCACAAACCTATCACAAGTGATAAACGCATGCTTCTAGCCCTTTATTTTCTGCTTCCGAAAGCACAATGGGAAGACCTATTCCCCCTGACTCGAACATCATGCCGCTGGGTAAAAACATGTGAATCAAACATATCTCTTTTCGTAGGTTCGTCGCCATTGTTATAGCTCTTCCACCAGTCAATCAGTTAGAAGAATTAGCGTCAATCACTGTCGGATTGAGACGACCAAACCAGACCGAGAATTTAGTCTTGTGGTCCACTGTAAAAGCACACGTACTTACAGGGGAACACCCCATAAATTCTCTCATGGAAAAAAATTCAAAGGGACACAGTAACTACTGTGCCGCAATCTACAACGTAGAACTACGTCAACTGTCACCATTTGAGGGCACTATCTCACTAGTTCTACGTCCCTAAAGTATTCAGCGAAGGACATTTGACTTAGTCCTACGCTGTAGGTTGCGGCTCTGTGCCCCTTTGATTTTTTTCAGATATAAACATTTTAAGAAATGAAACGAAAGAAATGTTTTACTTTATTTACTTAAAAACAACTTATATACAATTCATAGTAACTTATGCGAATTATAAATTGATGTAAGTAGAAGTAGAAGACGTAGTACCATTGTATTCAGTAGTTACTGCTAAAATTGTTTCTGAAGAAATCGTCCTTCAGAAACAATATATCAAACTCCTTAGTTGCCTTGTTATAAAATTGACGATACGTCTCGGGCCTAATATACTCTTCTTGTTATTACTCTTGTTCTTGCCTAGATTCAGAATGCATCGGCGGTGCAAAGGTTTGAGACGTAATACATTCGTTATCCAGCGAAGTTGTGAAGACTGGCGATGTATACATTGATATTCCATGCTCTGCGTGAAAAGTTGAAACTTTGGATCGATGACATCAATCTCCATCTGTTCTTGCTGTTCAGGCTCAATTTGTGCAGTTGAAGTGGAAGATTGTGGCTCTAGAGTCGAACTCGGGTACGCAGACTTTTGACGCTCCCTACATTCCCGTGACCTTTCGGTTGATGACTTAGCGGGCCTTTTCGGATTCCTCACGTTCTCCTCCAGCTGTTTCTTCTACTTTCGTCAGTTCTTATAGTAATTTTCTCTGGCTTTTTGAGTCATTTCTAAATTTTCGTCAGCAGATCTTTTTTTTCAAAAAAAAAATAAATACATTTTAAATGCACTTTATTTCGGGTTATCACATACGTACGTTAGCTCTGACCGTCAGCTACGGAATGCGGGGCTGAGATCATCACTATCATTATCTATTCATTAGTTATCAACCTTAAAACGGCGTGCGGCGAAACAAAGTGACGCAAAATTTAGCTTACCTTTCTAACGCTACTGTATCGAAAGGTTAAGGGGTGGAAGGTTGAAACTTGTTATAAATGGGACTCTATAAACTGTCGAATGATGTATTATTTATTACTCAACGATTATTAGTTTCGAAGATATAAGCGTTCAAAGGGTGACATATTTCCGTGCATTCATGCTCCCGATGTTAACCCATACCCAGCGCGGAGAAGACGGAGTTCTATGTCAAAATTATGTTAGATCCTGAATGAAAGAGAACTGGTATGCAATGTAAAATAAACGGAGTTGTAAACAACCTATAAGAAAAATTGAACAATGAAAGAATTTCAAAAATCCGCTCATGAGTGAATGTAACATCAAACTACACTCAAAATGGCGTGCCGTACCAAATAATTGTTCTCATTCAAAAAATTTGATTTTGACAAAAAAAAAAAAAAAAAAAAATCACGAATTTCTTGAAGAGCCCATTTCCCACAAAGTCACCATAAAGGTCATTCTGAAAATTGAAATGTGCTCATACCACATAGTTATTTTCCTACGCAATTGATTTTTCTATTTACACTGGCGGAAAGTGAAAAAAGAACATGAAGAAGGAGACGTCTGATACTAACGATTTTTTTTTTTTTTGATTGGAGGTTCAACGACCACCGTGAGCAACTCAATGGGCTATAAACAGTCGCCCGTCCCTAATTTAGGGTCACTGGTTCCAGGGAAGGGAGAGCGAAATTTATGCAGCATAATAACGGAATACAGAGGATAACGTGATCAAAACATTATGGCAAAATACAGCTGTATTTGCTGGTAAACTGAAAAATAACATTTCCATGTAACATGGTTAGAACGAGGTTGAACCGCCATGAACTGCGTCACACTGTGCAATTCTGGCATGGAGTCTGTCGTACAGATGTTGGATGTAAGTTTGGGGTATTGAGTTCCAAGCATCCTCACCCTGGACGCGTAAATCGGGGATGGTCGTGGCAACCGGATAAGTCGTTGTCCCATAAAATCCCACACGTGCTCAATGGGGGACGAATCCGGTGAACGTTCAGGCCATGGAAGTTGTCTCACACCCTGAAGTGCATGTTGCGTTGCACGTGCCGTGTGTGGGCGTCGGTTATCTTGCTGGAAAACACCACGATGGATCGACCTTACAAATGGCACAACAACGGGCTGAATGATGTTGTTGATGTAGGAGGTGCTGTTTAACGTACCCGGTACAAACACTAGTTGTGTACGGGAGTGAAAGCTGATCGCTCCCCACACCAGGAGATCAGGTGTATGGCCTGTGTGTCACTGGCGGATGCAAGAAGGGTGGAGACGCTCCCCTGTGCGTCTACGAACACGCATACGGCCATCGGAGGCTCCCAAGCAGAATCTGCTTTCATCGCTGAACACGACAGATCGCCATTGCGTTCTCCAGTGCAGACGTTGGCGAGACCACTGCAGCCGTTCCTGACGGTGGGCTGGAGTCAGAGGTACACATGCCAGAGGCACACGTGCACGTAGTCCTGCATCCAGTAGACGGTTGCGGATTGTTCGCACAGTCACCTCAGGTGCAACGGCAGGTCAGATTTGCGTATCAGTGGATGTTCTGCTTGACAACGCCGCTCTTCTTATGCGTCGATCGGTCCGCCCATCAGTCCGTCTGTGACTCCCGGTTCCACGTCTTCTCGCGTGGGAATGTTCCTCGATCCATCTACGGCACCATCGTACCACCACCGATACTTCCCGTCCAATTCGCTCCGCAATACGACGATACGACCACCCGGCCTCGCGGAGTCCGACTAGACGACCTCGCTCAAAGTCCGATAACTGCTGAAATCGTACACGTCTTCCATGTCCAGGCATTGCAACTTCTTCTGGGTCTTCGCACGTGTCCGTACGCCGAAGACTGATTACATTCACTTCGCCGTACTCCTTAAATACCACCGACGATAATTTGCATATTATGCCGTGCTGTGGCGTAAGCGCTCACCGGTTGGTCCCGAAATTAACATCACACCTACGTAAACAGGACCCCATTAACATATGTAAATTTCATGATCGTCCGCCAATTCCTTCTTGGTGTTCTTTTTTCACTTTCCGCCAGTGTATTTGGTCACTAATCACCTGCTGAGGAATGGTATTGGTAATTCCTCATTGAATAGACTCCTTTTTTTAAGACTACCCATTATCTTGACCCATGAACCGCTAATTTGACCTGTGGACCAGTACTGGTAACTCGTTGTTTCTTTCAAGATAAATGTGGGTGGGACGAGGATTTCGGAACGTCTATGTCGGAGAATCGCTTTGTGCTCTATGTCAGTCTGTGAATATACGGGAGTGAGGAAAATTGGCCAGCACAATGGATACGAGTGTCTCCTTCAAGATTACAAAAAGAGGGTAGGGCACACCAATGACCCGGGGCTCAAAGTCCGACGACCTACCACTAACTGTATCCTTTTGCGCCGGTGTTCGAACCCAGGCCGTTTGGGTTGAAGGTGTGCAGACGCACGCCAGAAAGTCATAGGAATCAGACTCCCGTTCAAGGTAAAAAAAAAAAACTAAATGGGCGTTGAGGAATTATTTTTTCATTAATCCGAGTGATTTAGTCATTTCATTTTCTATTGGTGTTTTTTTTTTTTTTTTTTTGAATACGTTTGTAATGATTTTATTTTTTCTGTAGGAGGTCTTATTACAAATTACGAATTTTTTTCATCGTGATATTTCGAAGCAACAGAATGATTTGTAGTTTCAGATCTTTTCTTTCAACTGACAATAACTTGCAATTATCTTTAAGAGAAGGTGCAATGTACTGTTGTATAATATTGTTTCACAAAACTTCTTAATACAAAATTTGCTCTTGATAGCTAAATAGCTTTTGTCTTAAGACTCCACGGACTGATACTTAGACATCGTACAATCACATGTACACTAATCTAAGTACCTGGTTTCTTACGGCAACACAATAGTTGGTGCACAAAATAGTAGAAAGGAGAAGAAATATCTTGTGCCACAGTAACCAAAATTCATGCGATACACTATCCATAATATCCGATCTCGGTAGGACTTCAAAATCAGATCCTTCGAAAGACTATTGAAATTTAACAGTTAATCAAACCCCCAAGTGTTCCCGTGAATCTCTCCTATTACCGGAAATGTTTCGTCATGTGGATAGGAAAAAGTGAGAATTGAGTTTTTCCGTTAACATAAGAAAAGAATTGCGGAAATGTTTCTTCAAATTCAGAATTTTCTGTTAACGAGTTTTAAAAACGGTAATTTACCGTCAATAAAAGAAATGAATTGCGGAAAGGTTCCTGGAAATTCAGAATTTTCCGTTAACGCGTTTTGAAAACGGTAATTTACCGTCAATATAAGAAAGGAATTGCGGAAAGGTTTCTGGAAATTCAGAATTTTCCGTTAATACGTTTTGAAAACGGTAATTTACCGTCAATGTAAGAAAGGAATTGGGAAAAGGTTTCTGAAAATTCAGAATTTATGGCGTACGAAAAATCCGTAAAACTAATTTTTTGCCCGTCGTTTCACGGAAAAAAGTTATTATCTGAAATATGCTTCATTAATTCACGACAGAAATCACGGAAAGTAGCTCGTGAATTATAGAAAAAATTTTCACAGTGCATAAACATACACTCTAAAAAAATAAATGGTGTGAATTCACGAAAAATTTCTGAAAATAACGTGCAGCAAAGTTTCCGGTAGGTATTCATCTTTTTCAGAAATTTCCGTTTTTAAGAGTGGCCGTTTAATTTAACGTCCGTATTTTCCCAGATTTTCCGTAGACAGAAACTCCATTTATTTCAGAAAAAATGCATTTTACAGGTTTTTCCGTATTTGAATTGAAATTCCGCAAAACCGACGATCCTGTACCTTTCAGACCGTGCCCAGATAACCCTTCCTTCCTCTGAGTCCAGGACCGAGCCCCCGACCTTCAAGCTGGCTCAACAAGTACCGCGCGCTTTTAACCACTGAGCCACAAATGCTTGCCACATTGACTCACGTACATCGTAAGCCGAATTCTACGACGATGAAATTTTGTTTTTTGTCATTAATGCGAGTGATTTAGTCATTTTATTTTCTGTTGAAGCTTATTATTTTTCTGAATAGGTTTGTAATATTTTTTTTACACTGAGAAAAACGTTTTGTTCATTCAGCAAAAAAATTGTTGAATCAACCAAAAAATTGTGTCGATATGTCATGTTTTGTTAAATTTACAAATGTATTTTGCTGAAAATTATTGTTGATTCTACAAAATTTATTGTTATCATGACAAAACGTTTTGTTCATTTAACAAAATGCTTAGGTAGATTTTTGGGAATTTGTTTGATCCAACAAAAAAATTGTTGAATCAACCAAAAAATTTTGTCGATATGTCATGTTTTGTTAAATTTACAAATGTATTTTGCTGAAAATTATTGTTGATTCTACAAAATTTATTGTTATCATGACAAAACGTTTTGTTCATTTAACAAAATGCTTAGGTAGATTTTTGGGAATTTGTTTGATCCAACAATGTGCATTGTTATCGTGACAAAACGTTTTGTTGCTGTAACCAAACATATTGTTATCGTGACACAGTTTTATGTAGCTGGGTCACTTTGTCCCTAAACTTTTTTCCCGATGGCAACACTTTGCCGGTGCAGTGATTTTAGGCGGCGCCCTTTGACCCTAGGTGTCCGCCAATTTCTTTTCCCGCCGTATTTACTTCCTATTGGTATTTAAATGAATTTGGATGGTGTTACGTTACGAGGAAATTTTTTCAGAGCTAGGAAAAATCTCTCACCTAGCGGATTCGAACCTGTGACCTTTAGATTCGGAACTAGGTGCTAACCACTCGGCTACATCTGTTCTTACGAGTGGTTTCTTATCTGTGAATTCAGCATTTGAAGGTTTATTACCTTCTGGAATGTTCACGGACGATTTATACTTGACATAACGATCTATTGATACTCTTTTGGTGCATGTGTAACATGTTTCTAAATCCGATTTCTTTTTAAATGTTTTCCTTAGTTTTTTGATAAAACAAATTATTGACATTTTTGGTTAGACAACAAAAAAAAAAAAATCGTAATATTTTTCTTAACGTTCTATATGTTCCAGGCTTCTATCACCATGCAATCTTTGGTTGCAGCACGAATTTTGAAACACCCTGTATATGTAGCCTTTACATGAAATCAAGCTCTATACATAAATTACAATTGTTATCATTACCTCATGTGCAAATTTTTATTTGCGATCAGGAACCGCAAGCCGTCATAAGAAACGTATTATTGCTTTATCAGAAATCTGGGTTTAAATTTTATACGTGCCCCTGTGCAACTAATAAGATGCGGATTCTATCGTGTTCATTGTAATGATGAGTCTACAAAGTGAGGCCAAATAAATTCACTGAATCCAACCCAAATAACACACAATAAACACTAGCATAAAAATACGTCGGAATTATTAAGATATATTAGAAATTCTTACCTCTGAATGTCTCTATCAGAGTTGACAGCTCCCAGTCTTCTAACAATGCACTCAATTCGCAGTCAGCCATAATTCAAAACACAATCTTAAGCGAAAAACGAGATTCTTCTGGTCAGTGATAGTCTGGTAGTGCCCGTATGGAGTAGCTAGTAATCACGTGCGCTTTGGCGTAAGGTCGATGCCACCTCCATATAGTTGAATTAACAAAATATAGCCAACGAAATAATTTAGTGTTGCCAACAAAACAATTCCGATGGAATTTGGCTAAAGCAGCAAAATAAATCGACAAAACAGCTCAACAAAACTATTTTTGTTGTTCCAAACAAACTTTTTTCTCAGTGAGAAGGACTTTGCACGAATTAAGCATTTTTTCATCGTGATTTTTCGATGCAACAAAATGCTTTGCAACTTGTTTTTTTAATTGACAATGACTTTCAGTTATCTTTTAAAAAATGGGAAATGTACTCTTTCATATTATTATTTCACAAAAAAGGACCTCCTAAATATGAAATTTTAATCTCTTGATAGCTATAATAGCTTTTGTCTTAAGTTGTCCAAAGACTGATACATAGCCATCGTATAATCATCTGTACAATAAGTTAAGCACCCGATTTCTTACAGTAAAGCAATATATAATAAATAGCTGGTGCACAAAATAGGGGAGAAGAAAAAAAAAATATCCTGTGCCACAATAAATAAAATTCATGCGAGATACTGTCCACATTATCCGATCTCGCTACGGAACTTCAGAATTCGACAGACGATTGAAATTTAAAAGTTAATCAAAACTCAAGTATTCTCACCAATCGTTCCTATTACCGGTACATTCTCGTCATACGCACTGTTAAAAAAAAATCTACTTAAAAATGAGAACTTGGACCTACTCGTTTTTTTAAAAGTGCAATCGTATCGTAAACGAGTACATAGCATACTCAAATGTAAGTAACCACAAGTACTTACAAATAAATGCGTCAATAAATATAAATATAATCTCGTATTACTTCATTTTAGATATTATAGATTTCAACAGAAATTGTTTAATAAATGTGTAAATTGACACACATAAATAATTAGTACAACAAAGTCACTGATCACAAGCAATTTAATTATGCATAAAGTATCTTTGTGTACGTTTTTACATTAACTATATTTGTGTCATTCTTATTAATAATATATTGTCGCTTCATCACTATATTTGTCATAAAATTGTGCGCGGTCCATTTGCCCAGCATGTGACAGCGAGTATATCTATTATCCCAGGTGTGCCATCGAATAATATACTTCCAGTTGATTCCATGAATAAATGAGTATGTATGGAGTACACGTATTCCAAATTTGAATTCCCCGGGTTCTTGCCCCCCCGGTAATAAATAAGGGCGTCTTCCTCCCCCTTTCTACCTCGCTTCCGTGTCACTTTCCTATCGGGCACTCTAGCCCAAATCTCCTAGTTTCCTATTTCTAAGGGTTGTTTAAGACCTGGAGTGAGACACTCCCTTCCTAAAATTCTATACATATGATCTGATCTGAAATTTGAAATCGAGCTGCGGGTGGCCGAATGGTTAGAGATGCAGGGACCCCAGGTTCAAACTGAGCCTGGCAGTGTGGATTTCTAACAATCGCTGAATATCCGCGGGGTATCGGACGAGCACATTAAGTGACGGACCATGGGAAGGAATCCCCTGGTAAAAGTTCCTAAGCTCCCCCACCTAATTTCTCTCTGCTTTCCATGTGCAAAATCGTGCGCTTCTAAGGTGGCGCCATCTAGTGTGCTCTCTCTTACTTACAAACTAAAATGCCAGATTCGCTCTAACTTCCTTCAGTTTCTGGGCTATGCCAGAAAGGGCACAGAAACTGAATTAAGCTGGAGCACATATATTTGAAATATATGGGGTTTTTATAGTACTTATATTTCAAATATATGTACTCAAAATTGAGTACATATATTTCAAATTAGAAATATCAGATATACTCACAATTGATTCCCTGTATGTACTCAAAAATGAGTACGTGTCTTTTCCAAAAATGAGACACAAGTACTCGGAGCTATTATAAGCCCAGAATGTAATCAAAAAGGAGTACATTTTGCTTATATACCAATTTTTAACAGTGCAGATATGGAAAAAGCGAGAACGGAGATTTTCCGTTAATATGCTAAAGGAATTGTGGAAAGGTTTCTGAAAATTCAGAATTTTCCGTTAATACATCTCTAAAACGATAATTTATCGTCAATATAAGAAAGAAACTGCGGAACGTTTTTGAAAATTCAGAACTTTCCCGTGGTACGAGAAATCTGTGTAATTCAGGTTTTCTGTCATTTCACGGAAAAGGTTGTATCAGAAACATGCTTCGTTGATTCACGAAAAAAATGACGTAAAGTTGCCCGTGAATTTCAGACAAATTTTTACAATGTACAAACTCAACCATATCATTAGCACATTACTCACGTCCAACATCAGCTGCATCACTCTGCACTTAATAAAATCGTAACAACAGGTAGGTACGTGACAAAGCTGTTAATTTCTTTAAAACATGTTGTAACGTACCAGGAGATGTGACGTACCTGCCAGAAGGAAGCACACGACATAAAGGCAGATAGGAATCAGAATAAAACGTCCACGTAGCTCAATTGGTAGAGCAACTTATTCCGGAATGAGGGGACCCGGGTTTGAATCCTGGCGCGGATAAAAATGATGGAGAAATTTACTTCGTTATAATGGCGCCCGAACTATCCGGATGACCCGACCGTTCAAAATCTCGCAATGGTGTGATGTTATTTCCACACCGCGAGATAGGAAAAATAAGAGAATCCCTTCTCCAGCACTTCGAAAAAAAAAAAAAAAAAAAAAAAAAAAAATAAGGGGGAGATGATGTAACGTACCAGGAGATGTGACGTACCTGCCAGAAGGACGCACACGACAAAAAGGCAGATAGGAATCAGAATAAAACGTCCGCGTAGCTCAATTGGTAGAGTGACTTATTCCGGAATGAGGGGATCCGGGTTCGAATCCTGGCGTGGACAGAAATGACGGAGAAATTTACTTCGTTATAATGTGCTAATACTGCATGCCATTGGCACTTGGTAAACAATATTCTGTGGAAAGTTTTTGCTCATAGGTTACACAGAATGTTGGGAAAAGAGCAGAAATACACACCAGCAGCAAAGCAGAGTGATGGTTTACAGCTCTTACTGGTCGTCCCGAGAGAGACATGGATGTCGGATCCACTTTACCGTCCAGAAAGTTTCTCAGCCCTTACGTCAACGAAGGTGAAATACGGACTCTTCACTTTGTGGATAAAAGACAGAAGCAGAGGAAACAAAGGAAATGCTATGGCTCATCGCTACAACTAAATTTCGGGAGCAAAAGACAACAAATTTCAGGGTGGGCTCGCAACCCCTTGGTGACGTCCCTGATCATAGTTAAAACTTTTACAACAATTATAGCTAACATTGATCTACATGCCGCAGGTTGTAGAATATTCATTGCGCTGTTAAAATCTCATGCGTAATTGACCTCGTGTGCCTGTGACACTACACAAGTAGAGTAACTTTAATGAATGAAATACGGGATTACACCATACAATACAAATTTTGAAGTTGTAAATCCGTTTATTGGTGTAAATATGACATTAATGGTAAGCCAGATAATATCCGAACTTTCGTCCCGCTCCATGACGACAAAATTTTCGGTTCCCTCTCCAGAACAACGAAATTTTCAAGTTTTCAGATATTATCTGACTTACCATTCATGTCATATTTACACCAGTAAATGGATTTACAACTTTTAAATTTGTACAGTAACATTTCCATTTGTCAAAGGCTGTGATTGTGGCTGACACTAACACTAACCGGGCGGAAAAGAACATCAGTCTTGAAATACTTAAGTCAAGACCCCTTTTTTTTTTTTTTTTTTTTTTTTTTTTTGCATTTTATGTTAAACGGTTTAAAAAAGATCTGAATGTTACGCACAGGGATGTATTCAGGCATCTTCTCGGGGTGCTTAGCCCCCGAAAATCCATGAATGCCCCCCTCCCGTAGGTTTTTTGGGCAATCTTCCCTTATATTTAGTCTAATTGTGTTCGTTTATAGTTGAATATTTGAAGAAATTAATTTAAAAAATTAAGAAAATGAGGGAAAATATTAGAATAATAAAGAAACATCCACATGTGGACTTCAGTCTGAAATTTCTATCATCCTTCAACAAAACATTAAACAGTCATCGCTGAAGGGGCAATTTTTCAAGCACTGATAACTCGGACTATACTTCTGCAATAAAAACCTAATTCCACAGAGTAGATATATTTACACTGCAATACCTCATCATATTTTGGATGCTGGCATTCAGTTTTATTTCAGTCTTTTTGGATGCCAACTTACCATGTATATCGTTAAGCTCAGTGTAGCTAACGTGACTTTAGTGCTTCCAATACAACAAAATATTTGCTACCTAATTTTTAACAATAGCAAATTATTAGAAATTGTTCCCATAATAAGGCGTGTTCTTTTCTGGTGGTGGTTTACACTATGACAAAAAACAATAATAAGAAAAAATGGCGAGTCACCTGAAACTAGCATCCAAACGGTTAGTTAGTTTTTGGGTTTTTTTTACTACTACACTGGCGGAAAGTGAAAAAAGAACACCAAGAAGGAGACGTCTGATATCAACGCAATTTATACAGCATAATAACGGAATACAGAGGATAACGTGAACAAAACATTATGGCAAATACAGCTGTATTTGCTGGTAAACTGAAAAATAACATTTCCATGTAGCATGGTTAGTACGAGGTTGAACCGCCATGAACTGCGTCACACTGTGCAATTCTGGCATGGAGTCTGTCGTACAGATGTTGAATGTAAGTTTCAACCTGGACGCGTAAATCGGAGATGGACGTGGCTGGCCATGGAGACCGGATAAGTCGTTGTCCCATAAAATCCCACACGTGCTCAATGGGGGACAAATCCGGTGAACGTGCAGGCCATGGAAGTTGTCTCACACCCTGAAGTGCATGTTGCGTTGCATGCGCCGTGTGTGGGCGTGCGTTATCTTGCTGGAAAACACCACGATCGACCGACCTTACAAATGGCACAACAACGGGCTGAATGATGTTGTTGATGTAGGAAGTGCTGTTTAACGTACCCGGTACAAACACTAGTTGTGTACGGGAGTGATAGCTGATCGCTCCCCACACCAGGAGACCAGGTGTAAGCCCTGTGTGTCGCTGGCGGATGCAAGAAGGGTGGAGACGCTCCCCTGTGCGTCTGCGAACACGCATATGGCCATCGAAGGCTCCCAAGCAGAATCTGCTTTCATCGCTGAACACGACAGATCGCCATTGCGTTCTGCAGTGCAGACGTTTTGCGTTCTGCAGTGCAGACGTTGGCGACAAAACTGCAGCCGTTCCTGACGGTGGGCTGAAGTCAGAGGTACACATGCCAGAGGCACACGGGCACGTAGTCTTGCATCCAGTAGATGGTTGCGGATTGTTCGCACAGTCACCTCAGGTGCAACGGCCGCTCGGATTTGCGTCGCAGTGGATGTTCTGCTTGACAACGCCGCTCTTCTTATGCGTCGCAGTGGATGTTCTGCTTGACAACGCCGCTCTTCTTATGCGTCGATCGGTCCGCTCATCAGTCCGTCTGTGACTTCCGGTTCCACGTCTTCTCGTGTGGGAATGTTCCTCGGACCATCTACGCCACCATCGTACTACCACCGATACTTCCCGTCCAATTCGCTCCGCAATAAGACGATACGACCACCCGGCATCGCGGAGTCCGACTAGACGACCTCGCTCAAAGTCCGATAACTGCTGAAATCGTACACGTCTTCCATGTTCAGGCATTGAGCTTCTTTAGGGTCTTCGCACGTGTCCGTACGCCGACGACTGATTACATTCACTTCGCCGTACTCCTTAAATACCACCGACGATAATTTGCACATTATGCCGTGCTGTGGCGTAAGTGCTCACCGGTTGGCCCCGAAATTAACATCACACCTACGTAAACTCGACCCCATTAACATATGTAAATTTCATGATCGTCCGCCAATTCCTTCTTGGTGTTCTTTTTTCACTTTCCGCCAGTGTATTTGCTAATTTAAATAATTCTAAGGGGGTGAAACCAAATGGCAGGGAAATGGCTTACACCATTTTCAGGTAACACTGTAATGATTCCTTAATAATCAAAAATACGCTTCAAGTAAGGCGAGGACATTTATACCACTCCTAATGTCTTGGGGGGGGGGGGATTTTCTTCAGCACAGCCTTACCTCACTAGCATCCTCAATATTTTACACCACCCCATGGTGAAATGATCCGTGGTCCATTACTGAATTAAAGCAAAGGTATAACATTTTTAATTACTTGTATGTGTAGAATTCTTGGGATTTGCATTTGCGATATAAAAGCATAAGAAAATGTTTGCACTCTATTTAAAATTTTTATATACAGGGTGATTCATAAAGAAGTATACAGTTTCAACGCACTATAAAACAAGAACAATGTAAGATATTTTATGTTACCTGTAACAGAATTGTAGGGGAATGTTTCAAGTTTTTTTAGAGACAGTCACAGAGGTTCTATGTGTGCACCCTTAGTCACACGACACACATCGAGCCGGTAAACCATTTCCGCCCAAACGCGAGGTAAGATATCTGAATCAAGTGCAGTAAGATTTTGCAACATCTGCACTTTGTATGGAATCATTTTCAGCTTCTTTCTCAAAATTCTCCAGACAGTGGGCTGTGAAATCTACACTTCACGACTCACCCCTCGCGTTGATTTTCCCGGGCTTCGTTGAATGGCGGTGCAAACATTATCGACGACTTCTTCCGATACACGCGGTCGTCCAGGACTTTTAGGTTTGCACAAACAGTCCGTAGTTTCAAATACCAATCGTAGATAGATTTTCTGGTTGGAGGTTCTTTTCCGAATCGTGATCGAAAATGCCGTTGCGCAGCAGTTACACTGCAGACGCTGCCATTTTGACTGACCAGTCACGTGACACGCGCGCTATCGCCTACGGACTTCCCTCAGTAGCGGGACACAAACTTTATGAGTACATCTACCTAACGGTTCGCAGTTGTGGTCCGTGTCTTCAACTGTTACTGTTTTACAGCAACTGGAAACTGTATACTTCTTTATGAATCGCCCTGTATATTAATACAAATATAAATAACAAAATTGTGGCTATGTATATAATCAGTCAATAAGTTTTAGCCCCCTCGAAATTTGTACCCCCCCCCCCTCCCCGAAAAAACTCTTTGAATGCAACACTGGTTACGCAGGCTTAGAAAACCATTATTAACGTTTATGGAGTAGTTTGTTCGTCGGTAATCCCAGTTCTCCGCAGGTGGTTTGAAACATTCCAGTAGAGCGATTGCAGCTTCCCAGCTAAGGGGTGTACCAGTAGGCCATAAAAGCTGCTATGAAGACATGCCGGAGAACAAGCTGGAAGCAAATACTATCTTATAGGTGGAAGACATAATCGTCCATTTAGGATCGGCGCATTCAACCATACTTCGTAATCTCTTGTGGTATTTGGGAAAGTGTCCACGTTCGCATGATTTGTATACAGTCAGTTTTTCCTTTCGTTGCAAAATCGAAATAATGAACGGTTTTTGGACCAAGCACAGAAAGTGAACTTTTCTCTCCAACGTTAAACGCTTACGGTAGTGAACTTTTCTCTCCAACGTTAAACGCTTACGGTAATGAACTTTTCTCTCCAACGTCAAACGCTTACGGTAGTGAACTTTTCTCTCCAACGTTAAACACTTACGGTAGTGAACTTTTCTCTCCAACGTTAAACGCTTACGGTAGTGAACTTTTCCCTCCAACGTTAAACGCTTACGGTAGTGAACTTTTCTCTCCAACGTTAAACGCTTACGGTAGTGAACTGACCAAAGCAGTTCAACGCTCACACAGCCCCAAAATTGTTTGCACCTACGGAAGCTCGTATTGGGCGTTTAGTGGGATATCAAGGAAATTACACCGATGAACCACCCCCAGCCTAGAGAAATGAGCGCGCCTGGAGACCGAACGATGGCGCAGGAGAAGTTCACAGAGTAGTATATATACACTCACTGTCATAAAAATCCGCGCACCAAGAAAAAACCGTACGATTAACGCGAAACTCGTCGAACAGCTACGGGGTGGGCAGAAATGCAAATGATTAAAGTTTCGTGCGATTCCGCATGTCCGCGCGTCCAAGACTAGCACTGCAATCGCAATCCTTGGTACTTATAAGGCCCCGCGCAGTGGACTCCACTTTCGTGCCGAAGTGCACGGTAAGAGTCAGGTGAGATCCCTGAGCGATAGACATGCCGAGGAACCCCCGTAGATATGCGTATGGTCAATTAACGGAGTTAGAACGAGGCCGTATCGTCGGGATGGGAGAGGCAGGGTGACCGGACCGCCGAATCGGCCGCCATTTGGGCCGGTCGGACAGTACGGTGCGATCGTGTTGGAAGCAATGGACACGGGAAGGCATCCAGACACGGCGGACTGGCTTCGGACGACACAGACACATCACCAGCAGAGAGGACCGCGGGATCGTGAGAGCGGCACGCACAGATGCAACGACGTCCTTGTCCAATATCCTGAAACATGTGGAAGCTGTACAAAGGACTACTGTGTCCGCCAGAACAATTTCCAGACGCCTGCCAGAGGCGAATCTGCACTCTCGACGGCCCTTACGTTTTCTGCCATTAACACCTGACCATCGTCGGGGTCGATTGCAGTGGTGTCAGCAGAGAGCAACGTGGAATGCTACGGACTGGTAACGTGTAGTGTTCAGCGACGAATCTCGCTTCTGTATGAGAACGGACGACCACCGTGTCAGAGTTTGAAGGACCGCAGGTGAGCGCAACAATCAAAACCTCACTGTACAGCGGCACACGTCCCGAAATGAAGGCGTGATGGTCTGGAGAGCCATCGCGTATGACAGCCGAGCTTCCCTCGCAGTGATTCGAGGGACGTTGATAGCTCAGCGCTACGTACAGGAGATCAGGAGGCCCCATGTGCTGCCTTTCCTGGGAGGGGCGACCCGGAGCCATTTTCCAACAAGATAACGCCCGTCCGCACACGGCTGGGGTTTCCCAAGACTACATCAGTCTTCGATGCTTCCGTGGCCTACCAGATCACCTGATCTCTCGACCAGATGGGACGCCAGCTTTCTCCATGTCCCAGTGTTCGTGATTTAGAGCGTCTGTTGCAAGAAGTGTGGGCCAATCTGTCCCAGGATAAAATATGGCGTCTCTTTGACTCCATGCAGGACCGTATCACCGTATGTATCAGAGCACGAGGTGGTCCGACTCGGTACTAACGCTGACCGGAATGTGTACCGTATGTCCGCGGGAAATCGTCCTGCTGCTGTGATATGTAATCACTTCTGTCCTTGGTATGTACCATCTCACTACTAAAATCTCATTTCAATCCGACGCCTCCTTCTTGGTGCGCGGATTTTTATGACAGGCAGTGTACAACCTGAGGATCAGCTTTTGGTTAGTAGAGTGTTCAGACTCAGAATAGGAAAAGCTGTCGATTTATCGGAGTTTGATAAAGGACAAATTGTGATCGCACGGCGTCTCGGAACTACGATCTCGGAAACGGCGCGGCTTGTTGGTTGTTCACGTGCCGCTGTAGTGAGTACGTATCAAAAGTAGTGCACAGATGGCCAAACGACAAACCGTCGTTCAGCCGTGTGTCGTTCGGAGACTGTCGCGCATTGTTCACAGAGACCGCAGGGCCACAGTGCGACAAATCACCCGCAGCTACAACAGTAGTGATCCGGGCAATGTGTCACAGCACACAGTTCATCGTAGCCTTCTGCGCATGGGTCTGCGTAGCCGAAGACCCAACCGGCTCACCAATGATCACTGTACGTCATTGCCAACATTGCATGAAATGGGCCCAAGATCATCGAGATTGGACCGTGGATTATTGGAAGAAAGTGGCCTGGTCTGACGAAATGAGATTACTGGGCATCACGTAGACGGCCGAGCGCGGGTACGCCGATTACCAACGAAGGCTATGGCACCTGGATGCACTGTTGGGCGGAAACGTGCCTGCTGCAGCGGTGATATGCTTTGGGCGATGTTTTCATCTGAACATCGTTGTGGACCGAGTTCAGCAATTCATGGCAACTGTGTTCCCTGCTGGTGATGGCCAGTACCAACAGGATAATGCGCCATGCCACACTGCCAGAATTGTCAAGAAATGGTTCGAGGAACATGCTGGTGACTTTCTGTGGCCTCCAAATTCCCCTGACATGAACCCAATCGAACATTTGTGGTTCGACTTGGAAAAGCGGGTTCGCGCTAAATCACCACCACCCCGAAATGTACGGGTACTGGAGGATCTGCTGTTGACATTATGGTACCAGATGCCTCAGGATACCTATCGCCACCTCATCGAATCGATGCCTCGCCGAGTGGCCGCTGTTTTGCGGGCTAAAGGGGGTTCCACAGCTTATTAGGTAGGTGGTCATAATATGATGGCTTATCGGTGTATATTCACTTTGGTTTGCTACTGCTAAGGGAGTCCGTTTCTATTGATACCTATCATTTTGATAGGTTAAAGGCTGCTTTAAAGAGGAATCATCCCAGGTGGACAATCGAAGAGGAGTCCTGCTTCACCACAATAACACACTCCTCCCGCTGCAAGACATGCGGCAAAAAAAAAAAAAAAAAAAAAAAAGCAGAAATCCAGGACTTTGGCTGAGAGTTAATGCTAAAATCCACCGTATTTGGCAGACATTGATTTATCGGGATTTCACTTATTCTTCACGTACCGGCCACTGAATTAGACATTTTTATTCATTAGCGGATGGAACTTCCTTAGCCTGAATTACAACACGTATACGGTTATGGCATAGATTCTACAAGGTGTTGTAGTACGAGGTAGGATCCAAAAGTTCTGGGACTTGGCGTATAGTTCCTTACCTTGCATACTTTGAAACACCGATGCACACCCACCTTCAGAATAATCCCCTTGGGCGACGATGCACTTTTGCTAGCGCTCGTAAAGCTTCTGGAAGTATTGCTGAAAGCCATGTTTTGCACCCCTTCCTAATGCCTCCTGCGTTGCTGTTTTACCTCATTTGGTGACACAAAACGACGTCCCTGCAGATTTTGTTTCATCAGTGGAAAGAGGTAAAAATCGCAGGGGCTAAGTCGAGGGAATAGGCGGGATGTAGAAGAACATTAATACGATTTCTGGCGAGAAACTCCGTGACCAGTAGGGACCGGTGTGCAGGCGTGTTGTCATGGAGAAGGTACCATTGTCCACTCGCTACATCTCCGGCCGTTTACGACGGATTGACTCCCGTAAGCGACGTAAAATATTCATATAACGTTCCTTGATAACTGTTGTGCCCTCAGGAATAAATTCGGAATGGATAATGCCGTGAGAATCGAAAAACACCTCCAGCATGACTTTCCCTTTGCTGCGATCCTGCCTGAATTTCTTTGATCGCGGTAAAGACGGCGATTTCCATGTTGAAGAAGCATGCTTTGGCTGAATATCAAACAAGTAGCTCCACGTTTCATCACCTGTGGTGATGTTATCCGAAAACGTAGGATCGCTATCGGCTTTGTCGATTAATTCGCCCGATATCCACATCCGTTCATCCTTTTGTTCGGAGGTCAAAAGACTAGGGACAATGTGTTGACACACGCGGTGCATGTTAAGATCCTCCGTCAAAATGCGCTGGCATGTGGTCTCCGATAAGTTAGTTGCGTTAGCGTTTTTCTCAATGGTTCGGCGACGATCCTGACGAACACACTGCGCCACCATCGTAATGTTTTCCTCACTCCTTGCCGTTACAGGTCAACCACAGCACTAAACGATGGATTCTCGACCCTCTTTGAAACGCCGGTACCACTCGTACACCTTCGATCTCGCCATCGTAGAGTGACCGTACACCTTCGAAAACATTTCTAAGGTATCTGCAGCTGTTTTACCCAAACGCTGACAAAAATTTAATGTTACAACGTTGCTATGTTTCTCACATCGCAGAAGACAGACGACTAACCACAGCAGCAAACGCCTGCGCGCGCATTCCAATAGCTTTCCATGGGCCAAACCATTCTGACTACGGAGGGGAGAGATGGAGGAATGTATTTCGGATGCCGTAACTTTCACTACATGCTTGTGTTGTCACGGGTAGGCGCTGTCCCTGAACTTTTAGATGCCACTCCGTACATCTACAGCATACCAGGCGTTCATCAGACAGTCCTTTTACTGATTCAGGTTTGATTGAAGAGGACTTGCGCCCGGATCGTATTTTCCGAACATATCCCATTCATTCTCAATGGGTTTCAGTCTTTCAGATCTGGGCATTGTGGTGGCCAGGGAAGATGGTTGCAGTCCCTGTCAAGCTCGCTGAATAATTTCATAACACATCTTGATCGATAGACTCTAGCAGTGTCGTCCATGAAACAGCCATCACCTGCTGGGAAAATAGTCAACATTGCAGGATGGACTTAATCTGCAACAATGTTTAGATAATCCTTGGAGGACTCCCGACCTTCCAGCAATATCAGGAGACCCGTTCCGTACCAACATAACGTGTCCCATGCTATGACACTACCTCTAGAACCTTGAGTTGTGTTTACAAGGCAAGCTGAGTCTATTGTTTCATGGAGCTCCCGCTAAACTCTCTGCCTACCGTCGGTACAGAACAAGATGAACCGCGGCTAATGACTTTTCCCACTCTTCTGGTGCTCAGTTACGGTGTTCTTGACACGACTGCATGCAAAATTTCTGGTTCTTCGCAGGAATCACTGGTTTCCGTATAAGCATGAGACTGCCAATAGCAATCAATTTCAGTTCTCTGCGCATAGTTCGCTGGAAATATAGATCGGGAACAGCCTACACTGAATGCTTCAGTCAGTTTCTGCACACAGAAGCCTGTTTCTCTGTAAAAGCCTTCTAAGATGACGACGATCTCGTTGCTGACAGATAAGGTCAGTACACCGACACATTGTACACACAGGTAAGTTACATAAAGTGGTTTCAATATTCATAGTTCAAAGCAGTCTAGTAGGAATCCGATTGTATCTGCTATGTGTAACAGAAATTTATGTGTTACATGTCTTGTCACCTCCACCAAGAAACACAAAAAAATTTGGTTATGTTTGCAAGTAGGTATCAAACTCGATAAGAATTTTTCCAGTGTAACTTCTGAAAGTAGCAACATCGTGTCCACGCACGAACGGTAGGACAGACGGATAAAGCGGCAATTAATATGCGAGTTTGTATGTCAAAACACGTACTGTAAATAGATAGGAGCCACCGAAGTGCTGTTGTCTTGCCCACCCTGCTGCCCACGCAGCTCAAAATGAGCAATTTTTCAGTATATTTAACTTTAAAATATAATTTGTACTTTGCCAAGTAACACGTTTTGTGTTTTATTTCATGTAGCTCTACGCATTCCCCCCCCCTAGGAAGTCCGTTGTTCACGCCGCCAAAAAAAAAAAAAGTTATCAAAAAAGCATTCACATGGCCATGAAAATCCAATTGTTCTCCATTCTTTAAATTCCTTAGTTTAAGCCCCTTCTTCATGTTTGTATGGCCAGGGGGCTAATGAGGAGGGAATGATAGGAATTCACTGAGGGGGTCACTATTAATTGCTCTGTTTGTTTTCTTTACAAAATCGGAGATTCCGACCTGGAAAGTGAGTCTAAAGCTACACTAGCGCTCTTAAGGCTGCCCCGGGACAGTGAAAGTGGCTGACGACTGCTTTGTAAGAGAGGAGCGAAAGGCAAAGTCGCTGGCTTGAAGGAAAGGAGTTAAGGAGGAAGGAAGTATTGTGTCTGCGTGGCACGACGTTAAAGTTTGATTTAGATAAACAAAAACGACATTTTCCTTTAAATTGTTCAAGTACTGTACTACTTTCGTACGCAAAAATGCAAAATTTTGAAAAGCAGTTTAAGACAATGCATTCATAGCAAACAAAAAGTTGAAGGTGACTTTGTACCAACACTTGTATCTTACACCACTGGCTTAACTAATCAGGTCTGTGAATGTATGTGTCCAGGTGGAGGGGTGAGGATTGCGCGAATTCCTTTGTACCCGGTAGAGAAAAGCATTAAAGCCACGCCAGTGGCGTAGTGATCTAAGCGCTGGTTTATGACCATTCGTCCGAGAAAGGTCCGGGTTCGAATCCCGGTGAAGAATGGATGTTTTATTTGTCGTACGGCACGTGCTCCCTCTCTTCCCTGGAACCAGCGACCTAATTAGGGACAGGCGACAGCTTATAGCCCATTAAGTTGCTCACGGTGGTCGTTAAACCTTCAATAAAAAAAAAAAAAAAAGCATTAATAATTCGTTCTTTCAGTGTATCGAAAAAAAAAAAATTGCTATCAAGCTTGCCGCACCAAAAATAATGCTCGCCCATCCGGATTTCGAAGTCTAGCGACGTTCCTGACTATGATACGGCACGAGTTTACTACGTGTGCGCAGTTGAAACAAGAAAGATGACACCGAATTTTCGGGTGTAATGAGCACGTCTTTTGAAGCCGTTCTAACGCGAATTAAATTTATCAAAGCTATTCAAAGTCAATGGAACCGGTGTGGAAAACAATAGCATCTGACCGAAGAAAGAAGTTTTTCAATCGGGTTTTTGTCCCGCAGATATTGCTCTAAACAGAATCGTGAGCTTACGCCGTCTGGTTACAGACTTGCGCGTTAAGAAACATTTTACATTATAAGAGGAACATTTCTCAGCGGAAACGCTCTCCAACAAAGAAAGAATTTTTCAAATCGGACCATTAGAAGCAGAGATATTGACAAAAATATCATATATATTTACGCCTCCTGACGGAGAAACCATGCACTATTTTAAGAAGAAAATATTCCGACGTGAGTGGCATCAGTCCACGAACGAATTTTTTCAATCGAGATTTTAGAAGCTCAGATTTTGCTGTAAATGCATCAGAAGCAGAAATTAACACTTACGCCCCCTAGTAGCCAAACTATTCTTTACCAAAAATTAGAAATTACATGCAAGAGACTTTCCATCAGGGGCTGTATCCGCTGAAGAAAAGAGTTTTCAAATCGGAGTTTTAGAAGTAGAGATATCGATGAAAACGCAATGTACTTTTACACCCCCTAGCGGAAAATCTATGTGTAACTTGGAAAAGTAATTATACCTAAAATACTCTTCGTCATAAGTGGAATAGAAAGGTAAAATAATTTTTTTCAATCGGTTGTATAGAAGCAAATATATAGAATAAAGTGTATTTTGAATTCGATATCATCTGCTTTTACGCCCTCTAGCGGAGAAATTGTACATCGCAAAAAAAACAAACAAAAAACAAAAAAACAAATGAAGGATCATCATTCGCACATTTCAAGCTTCCCAATGCAAAAAGAACTTTTCAAATCGGACTAATAGTTGCAGAGATATGGTGTCCAAAGGCGGACGGACAGACGTACAAACCGATAAACATAAGCACGATCATTTTTTACAAAAGACGTGCTAAAAATGGGAATGCAGAGACTTCAGTGTTTGTGATAAAAAGGTGTGCGATGGCGATGAAACTGCTCTTCATTGGCTTTGCATGACCAGAAAATAATTTGTAGAAGATAACAAGGCAACTATAGTTGGTACGAAGAACTTTTAAGCCATGTTCTGCAGGTTCTCACAAAACCACTCATAAGGAATAATATTTACCTCAGTGATTTAGAGGGGTCAAACTTTTTCCAGAAATACATTGCGGCAATAAAAAGGGAGTAAACCAATAAATTATGTTTACAGTGGTCCGTGATATATTTTACACGTCAAACTAGAGCTCATTACGTATCTGTTGGTTTTTGCTACGAAGTTTTAAACTATGCTCTTGCTTGACAATTGCTCTGCTATAATGTCATGGAAATGTGTTCACCTCCTAACTGTTTGTTTCAGCAGTTTAAGTACCATCTCTAGCACCTGAGGCTATAAGGAGTCGCTCGTCCCTAATTTAGGGTTACTTGTTCCTCGGAATGTGACAGCCAGTGCGGTAAGACAGACACACCATACATGCCTCACCCCGGATTCGAACCCAGACCCATCTCAGGACGAATAGTCAGAAGCCAGCGCTTAGACCACTGCGCTTTCCGAACCTCTCAGAAAGAACTCGCCCTCATAGGATACGATGTGGAGGTTGTTTTTATGAGACATTTTTGTTTGTTTGGAGGTTTAACGACCAGTGTGAAACTCTCGATGCCGCCCCAGCTGGCGCAGTGGTCTAAGCAACGGAGTATGAACATTCGTCAGGGAGGGGTCCGGGTTCGAATCCCGTCAGGCATGGATGTTGTGTTTGTCTTAGGGCACTGGCTCTCTCCCTTCCATCTTAGCCCTAAATTAAGGACTGGCGACTGCTTGTAGCTCATTGAGTTGCTCACGGTAGTCATTAATCCTCCAATCGCCGCCCCAGTGGTCAAAGTGATGGCATCTGATCATTCGTCCGAAAGAGGTCCGGGTTCGAATCCCGGTGAGGCATGAATGTTGTTTTTTTTCTTTTGTGGAGGTTTAACGACCACCGTGAGCAACTCAATGGGCTATAAGCAGTTGCCCGTCCCTAATTTAAGACAACTGGTTCCAGGGAATGGAGAGACCCAGTGCCGTAAGACAAACACAACATCCATGCCTCACCGGGATTCGAACCCGGACCCCTTTCGGACGAATGATCAGAAGCCATCGCTTAAACCAGTGCGCCACCGGGGCGTCAATGTCGTGTTTGTTTTACGGCACTGGCTCTTTCCCTTCCCTGGAACCAGTGTCCCTAAATTAGAGACGGGCGACTGTTTTTTTACCACTGTGAGCAACTCAGTTCATTGAGTTGCTCACAGTGGTCGTTACACCTCCAATAAAAAAAAAAAAAAAACCCTCCAAACAAAAAAAAACAAAAAAAAACCTCGTTGGGCTATAAGCAGTCGCCCGCCCCTAATTTAGGGCCACTGCTTCGTGGGAAAGAACAGAGGCAGTGCTGTAATAGAACCCTGACCTATCTCGGACGAATGGTCAGAAGCCAGCGCTTAGACCACTGCGCCGCAGGTGAGGCTTGTGAAGCATCTATTGGTCCGAGTTGGGATCGGGTACGAAGCCAGGATAAGCACGGATGTTGTGGGCCCCAGCTGGCACCCTTTCATGGAATTGGTGGCTCTATATTAGAAACGGGAGACCGCTTATATAACAAAAATCTGTATTGTGCATGCTGTGCAAAGGATATAGAAAACATCTCCGCGATACATGACTTCTGCGCACTCCCCCAAAATTAAACGTTTTTGGCGTGTCACTTTAGAAAGCTGTGCTTGCCTGCTTCCCCCCCCCCCTGTGTTTATACTGATCGATTTTCTTTTATTTACGCTGAAATATTTGTCAACAAATCAATGCCGTTGGCAACTTGAATTAAATGGATCACTCCGAAGGTTAAATGATCACGAAGGCGTGTTTCAAAGGGTTTTTTCTCGCTCTTTCTTTAAAACAGTTCAGTGGAGTGTAAAGCCTCGAATTTGGAGCCCAGTTCATTTCCTTTCGTCAGTCGCTTTTGCAGAACGATAGAAGTGTCTTCAAGCATGGCCTTTCCCGCACGGCCTGCTCGGAATTCCGGCTGCGACCAAGTGTATCTGACGGCTATGTCCGATGAAATCACTCTCGATCGGCGCAGCACGTTGACGTAAGAAGAACTTATGATCACTGGAATATCTCGCTTGTTGGCTACAGAGT
This sequence comes from Macrothele yani, assembly GCA_039090855.1. Classification (NCBI taxonomy): domain Eukaryota; kingdom Metazoa; phylum Arthropoda; class Arachnida; order Araneae; family Macrothelidae; genus Macrothele; species Macrothele yani. The sequence goes on from CM076996.1 coordinate 128,948,253, forward strand.
GACTGATTCGCGATGTTAAGACCCGAGATGAAGGTCAGTGGAAATGAAAGCGCACTTGCGTGAATCAAAAGAACATTTTAATCGTCTAGAATGCCTGCCTACGAACTTCGTATCCGAAATGCATTTTCTCGTTCTGACTGAAGGCTTTTTTTCGAGCTTGACTCCAGTAAGAGCTAACTAGCATGGGTTATTGCTGTCGGTACAAACGCAGGTCAAAGAACACGCAGGGTCAATAATTTTTAACACAAGCATACAAAAGTAAGAAAATATAAGCCTTAAAATTACTCAAACATCAAAACCTGTTGCGGTGTCGAGTGTTACAACAAGCTTTTTTTGTTCCAAATTACACGAATTTATATTCAAGGCAATGATAGACATTGAAAAAGCTTCCCAGTCGAGAGCGAAAGCTTGGAGAATCTTTATGCGTATTACACCACAAAAATAAACGGATTTGCTACGCTATAAGCGTTTCTTGAGTGTTCACGGTGTGGTGTATTTAAAATTAGAGCATTATACACGAGTGGAACAGGGGGAAATCGTGCCACTAGTGGAACTGAGGAATAATTTGTGACAGTGGATGGGCGCTTATGCATCCAAAAGGAAACATCAGGAAATTCGAGCCCCGATGGCCTCTGATCATTCCTCCCAAAGGGGTCCGGGTTCGAATCCCGGTGAGCCATGGATGGTTTTGTGTGTGTGTGTGTGTGTGTGTGTGTGTGTGGAGGTTTAACGACCACCGTGAACAACTCAATGGGCTATGGGCAGTCGCCCGTCCCTAATTTATGGTCACTGGTTCCAGGGAAGGGAAAGAGCCAGTACCGTAAGACAAACACAACATCCATGCCTCACCGGGATTCGAACCCGCACCCCTTTCGGACGAATGATCAGAAGCCATCGCTTAGACCACTGCGCCACCTGGGCGGCAACGTTGTGTTTGTCTTACGGCACTGGCTCTCTCCCTTCCCTGGAAGCAGTGACCCTAAATTAGGGACGGGCGACTGCTTATAGCCCATTGAGTTGCTCACGCTGGTCGTTAAACCTCCAATCAAAAAAAAAAAAAAGTAAAAAAAAAATCGATAATTTTACGGTTATTTGTTAACCCAGTGAATAAAACATTCATCGGTGGATGTTAGTGCGCGGATATGTTACAACCGAAGACGTACAACAAATAATATCGTTGAAGGATGGCACGAAAGTTGACCACTGTTTGAATAAAAGTCAGCTGCCCGGTGGCACGGTGGTTTAAGCGATGGCCTCTGATCACTCGCTTGAAAGTGGTCCGGGTTCGAATTCCGGTGAGGCATGGATGTTGCGTTTGTCTTACGGTACTGGCTCTCTCCCTTCACTGGAACCAGTGACCCTCCTAAATTAGGGACGGGCGACTGCTTTTTTTTTTTTTTTTTTTTTTTGGATTGGAGGTTTAACGACCACCGTGAGCAACTCAATGGGCTATAAGCAGTCACCCGTCCCTAATTTAGGGTCACTGGTTCCAGGAAGGGAGAGCCAGTGCCGTAAGACAAACACAACATCTATGCCTCACCGGGATTCAAACCCGGACCCCTTTCGGACGAATGATCAGAGGCCAACGCCTTAGACCACTGCGCCACCGAGGCGGCGGGCGACTGCTTATAGCCCATTGAGTTGCTCACGGTGGTCGTTAAACCTCCAATCAAAAAAAAAAAAAAGAAAAGAAAAAAAGAAAGTAAAAACAAAAATTCGATAATTGTACGGTTATTTTTTGACCCAGTGGATAAAACGTTCATCAGTGGATGTTAGTGTGCGGATATGCTACAACCGAAGACGTATAACTAATAATATCGTTGAAGGATGGCACCAAAGTTGACCACTGTTTGAATAAAAGTCAGCTGCCCCGGTGGCACAGTGATCTAAGCGATGGCCTCTGATCATTCGCCCGAAAGGGGTCCGGGTTCGAATCTTGGTGAGGCATGGATGTTGCGTTTGTCTTACGGCACTGGCTCTCTCCCTTTCCTGGAACCAGTGACCCTCCTAAACTAGGGACGGGCGACTGCTTATAGCCCATTGAGTTGCTCACGGTGGTCGTTAAACCTCCAATCAAAAAAAAAAAAGGTCACCGAATATCTTAGAGCTGATCAAGGGCTTTAAAAAGGAGGCAGAAAATAGCGACATCGTATACCGAAGGACTTCAGAAACTAAGAAGAGTAAAAGAGCAGCTGTCAAGTTGGACGAAATAATTAATAGATGTCTTAATGAACTAGAAGCTAGTGGAGAGGAAGCATTTATATATGCTTTTCTACGTTCATAAATTGGAGTGACAGGATTGTGTACTTCAAAAGCCACATATGTGTTTGAAATTTATACATTTGCACTGAAGTAGATCCGTGAAGAGCTACTTTTTCGCGTAACTTAGAAAGCCACGGACCGCGCCGGATGCTTTCCTTAATTCCACTAGTGGGTCGATTTCCCCCTTCTTTCATTGGTGGGAATTCCACTCGTGACACTAAATCATTTAAAAATAACGTTACGACTTTATATTTTTTCACCTGTTTTAAAATCAAAGGGATGTAGAGTGTACACTATATTGACAAAAGTCACCGGACACCTAGAATTGAAACACAACATAGCATTTATTGACATACATTAGTACGGTGTTGGTCCACCTTTGGCCTTAATGCATGCACTGACCCTTCGAGACATGCTTTCGACAAGGTTTTGGAACACAGCGATAGGTATGCGCTTTCATTCAGTACATAATACTGCCGCTAAACGTTGCTTAGTAGTAGGCCTTGGTTTCAAACTTCTTATGCGGCGCTCTAATTCATCCCATAGGTGCTCTATGGGATTTAGATCAGGGATCTGTGCTGGCCAGTCTACACACGATATGGAATTATCGTCAAACCACGCCGTAACAGTCTTTGCTTTATGGTTCTGGGAATTGTCCTGCTGGTACCAACAATGCTCGGTTCCATAGTATTGCCACAGAGTTGGTAGGGCATAATTGTCCAGAATTGGAGGTAGACGTGCTGGTTAACAGGTTTGTCCACGATAATCAATGGACAGAGACTATACCACGAAAAACACCCCCACACGAGTACACTGCCAGCTTCAAACTTGACCGTAGGAACAGTACACTGTGGTAAATAACGTTCCCTCGGCTGCCGCCATACCCACACACGGTAACCATACTGATGGATCGTGTTTCTGGATTCATCAGTCCATAGGACCCGTTTCAATTGATCTACGGTCCACGATAAATCTTCTTTAGGTACGTTTTGCTGCTTCAGGCACGCCATGTGTCTTCCGCTTATTCAGTACATCCAAAGCAGTTGACTTGGGTATGTTTAAACGCCTATCGGTTTCTCTTATGGACAACCAACTAATACAACATCTTTCCTTTCTCAAAGTCAGTTCTCTCCCGCCGCGATATTTTCATTCAAACTCACAGTGCGATATGATTGCGGTCAGCAGCATGTTTGTTTTTATACCGTTTGCAGCTGTATCGCGCATCTTAACAACGCAGCGGATCCATTCATTTTCTTTTGAAGGGATGTCCGGTGACTATTGTCAATATATACAAAGGGCATCCTGAAAGTAATGCCTCGTCCCTCAAAACATTTTTATTTGTGGCAGCAAAAATGTGAAACTTGATGGCAAAATACTTGGACATATTTTTAATAATGCTATCCTGTTCAAAGGATTGTCCATCACTTTCTATATATTTCCGCCATCTTTAAACCCATTGGTAAAATCCATTTTGGAAAAATTCCTGAGGCTGTCGTTTCACCCATGAGTTCACAACCAGTTTAACTTCTGTCACGTCGTTGAAACGTTCCTCACGAAGGGTGTTTTTCAAAGGGGAAAACAGAAAAAATTCTGAAGGAGCCAAATCAGGATTGTAGGGGTTGGAGCATCACCGTCCACCCCATTTGGCAATAGCCTGTGAAGTCTCCATTGTGGTGTGAGGACGTGCGTTATCATGGCGTAAAACAACTGTATGAAGTGGAATGACACGTCTTTTCCTTCTGATAGCTTCCTTTAGCTTCTTCAATGTCTGCACATAGTGAGCATTGCTTAACTGTTGCACTCCGTTCAAGGAAATCAGTCAAAATGACACCCCGTTCGTCCCAGAATATTGTCACCATAACTTTCCCTGCGGAACGATTTGTTTTCAACTTTTTCTGTCTTGGTGAAGATACGCGGTGCCATTCCATTGACGCACGTTTTGTTTCTGGGTCATGAAAGAACACCCAGGTTTCATCTCCCGTCACAACACTAAAGTTAAAAACACCTCCCCCCCTCAGAACAGTCCAAGAGGTTCCGGCATATGTCCACCCTTTGCTCACATTGTTCACGGGTTAGGTTTCTTGGGATCCACTTTGAAAATAAAAATTGTAGTCCAGATCCCTAATTAATGTTTCCATAGCACAATGGCCACAATGCATTGCATCACGCAACTTCTGGATGGTGACTCGACGATACAGCTGTGATGAGGTCTTTCACTCGTTGCCTGTTGGCATCTGTCACTGCAGTTGCGGGTCTTCCACTCCGTTGTTTGTCCGACACTGAACTTTCTCCCTCTCGAAGCCTCTTCATCCATCTTTGGACATTACTGATATCGATTGTGGCAGCTCCATACACCGCCAGATGTCTTCTGTAGATTTCTGGAACCTCACATCCCTCTTTTCCCAGGAATTCAATTACGACTCTCTGCTTTTCTATGTCATTTATGATCTTTATTTCCGATTCTGAAAAACATTTTTTCCCACATTGGTAACATATCATAGTGCAGTTTCATTAAAATCTCTTCAAAAGTCTTTAAGGAGGAGGCATTACTTTCAGGATGCCCCTTGTAATATATACTTGATCTCTACCTGGAATTCTGGAAGACAAACGAAATAAGAAATCACGGCACTTCGACTTCTTTGAACGTGCGCACAACTTTTCTTTTGATTAATGTTGCGCAAAGGAAGGCGAAAATGTTTTAAATTATTTCTACCCCTAAACAGTTTGTAATTCGGACAGTGTTTAAAAACAGTAATACAGGGTGTCCCAAAATGATTACCTTAATTTCAGAATGGTATAACTTTCCACTGATTTCGATTTTCTTTTGCAGGTGAGTAGGTGCACTCTGAAAGTTTTGCTGGCTAGTACCCAAGTCGGCCACTTGGAGCACTGTTGGTGCAGAAACTGAAGACATGGCTGCTACACAAGAAAAGGCCCAGTGTGTCGTGTGGCTGGCAGAGACAAAGTCGCCAAAAATGGTGCAACGAAAGTTTCAAACTCGTTACGGAAAACAACCACCAGATGTGAAATTGATAAATTCGTGGATGCGAAAATTTTTAGAAACAGGTAAAGTCGAAAAGGGTAAAAGTGCTGGGCTACTCTCAGCATCTGCAGAGACAGTTGAAAAAATTCATGTAGCCTTCACCCGATCACCGCAAAAATTAGTGCGGCAAGCTGAACGTCAGCTCAAGGTACCGAAGAGTACAGAGTGCTACGAAATCGGTTGAAATTGTATGCGTACAAGGTGCAGATTGTTCAGGAACTCAAACCACAAAACTTTGACGCACGCAAGCAGTTTGCTAATACCATGTTCCAGAAATTGGAGGACGATGAACATTTCTTACAGCAGATAGCATTTTCGGACGAAGCGACTTTTCACATTAGCGGTGCTGTAAACAGACATAACGTGCGAATTTGGGGTTCCGAAAACCCACACACTGTCAGGGAGCACATGCGGGACAGTCCCAAGGTTAATGTGGGGTGTACATTATGGCATGACAGCGTTATTGGGTCTTTCTTTTTTCATGAAAGAACTCTCACCGGTAATGTGTATGCGGATATGCTTGAGATTTATGCAATACCCCAATTGCAGGACACGCAGCCCCGTGTGGTTTTCCAACAAGACGGAGCACCTCCTCACTGGGCAACATATGTGCGAGACCTGCTGCACCATCACTTTCCCAATCGAAGGATTGGTAGAGACGGCCCAATCCCATTGCCACCGAGATCCCCGGATATTACTCCATTGGACTTCTTCCTTTGGGGATATGTTAAAGACATGGTGTATGCGACAGCAATTCCAAATGTGCACATTTTGTGTGAACAAATCAGACTAGCCCTAGAGAGTATAACTCCCCAAATACTGCAAAATGTGTGGCGGGAGATAGAGTACAGATTTGACATTATCATGTGCGTTTATGTGCAAATTCTGGTGTTTGTAAATATATTCACAGTAAAGTTAAAAGCAGTTGAAATCAGGGTAATCATTTTGGGACACCCTGTATTTTAAATATGTTTCATGTTTAGAAAATTATGGCAGCAGAGTATATGTAAGTGAGAACAAAAAGGGTTGGTTTGGTAGCATGTCAGAAAAATTCGTTAAGCACGTTGAAAAAAAGAGCATGCAAACATCATGCCTATTAAGATCATGCGCCTTACGGAACCAGTGGGGGACAGTGCCGACACCGTTTTTTATTTCTGCGAGCATGTGCCCCAATAGTCCCTACAGGTTAGACGCCACTGAAAAGAACAACCTGTTCACGTTCGAAGTTATTAAGTTCTAATTGAAAGTGGCGTTGATTGATTTCGCCCTCCCTTATAGGTGTATCTTCCAACAGCGGCACCAACATTATTTGCATATCCTTTATTTTTATGTTCTTATCATCATTTATGCATCTTCTTGGATGTCCAATACCTTTATTAGCTCTAAACAATTAAACCTTCTAAAGTGAAAAATTATATCCCTTGCATCAATTCGGAAGGGAACGAAAGGTTGATTATGCATTCAAGCGTTTGCTGAATATTGGGGAAGACGTAAACTCGAACTTCAAGTGGGATAAATTCGTCAAACTCGAGAAGCTGTAAAACTATGCACGCACGTTTTGCTGTGTTGCCACTACATCTCCGACATCTCTTCCAGATGGAAATTGGATCGTAATTTTTTGGAGCTGTGAAGTATTGAATATGACGCAATGTTATGGAAATGAGGCCGTTTTGAAAATTGCTACAGCCATTTTTTGAGTTAATCGCTATGAAGTCTTACAAGTGCTGGTTTAATGGATGGGTTGCTATGTAAAATAGGTAAAAAATAATTAGTTACTTATTTTCAGCCCAATAAACCATGATCCTAAGAGGACAACATCTCGCTTTATTTTACAATAACAAACATTCCGAACAGCACGTAAAGAGGGAACTCAAAGCTGAATTTTTTTTTTTTTTTTGTTTGGAGGTTTAACAATCACCGTGAACAACTTAATGGGCTATAAGCAGTCCCCCGTCCCTAATTTAGGGCCACTGGTTCCAGGGAAGGGAGCGAGCCAGTACCGCAAGACAAACACAACACCCATGCCTCACTGGGATTCGAACCCGGACCCATCTCGGACTAATGGTCAGAAGCCAGCGCTTAGACCACTGAGCCGCTGGGGCGTCCAGAAATCTGGGTAGAGAGAGATAAAGAGATAGGCTTTTATGAAGAAAGAAGACCATGGGGAAAGAGAGAAAGGGATTTCATGAAGAAAGGGGGATAGTTGCTGATGCAGAGCGACAGAGAGATTTGTGAAATATAATAGGTTGTGAAACAGATGAAGAGGGAGAAAACGGCTCATGAAGGAAGAAAGACGGATACTTATGAAAAGAGGGAGTAGGGAATTATTGAAATCAGAGACGGCAATCTTGTATATATTAAGAAAATACAACGTTTGTGACAAATATATACGTATGTGACAAACGTTGTATTTTCTTAATATGTACATATAATCATCACAAGACTGCAGTCTCTGATTTCAATAATTCTCTACTAAAGGTTTTTCATCATGAACTCCTTTTTCAAGAAAAAGCCACACAGGAAATGGACATGGAGACATCCGAATGGGACGACAAGTGAAATTGATTTTATTATGTGTAACAAAAAATTCGTCATCGAAGACTGCAGTGTGCTAAAAAGTTCAACACAGGTAGTGACCATAGATTGGTGAGATGTAAGATGCACCTCAACACTAAACTTGAATGTGGCAAGCTCATAAGACAAACAAAATGCATTGACATTACCAACCTTAAAAAACACCATAATACCTTCAAGTTGGAACTAAGGAACAGATTATCTGCTTTAGAAGGCCTAACATCGGAAGAAGTGGATATTTCTGAAGTTAACAGAGAACTCACCAAGGTTCTTATGGAAACAGCAACAAAAATAGGTGGTACTAAGAACAAGTTACATATGAAGAAAATTTCAGGAAAAACAAAAATGTTGATGCAAAAGAGAGGGAGATGAGGACAAATAAAGACATAACTTCCAACGTGGAATATACAGAGCTGTGCAAGACAGTGAGCAAAGGTATCACTGAAGACATAAGGAAATTCAATTGTGAACTAGTGAGGAAAGCAATTGAAAACAACCAGAGCCTGAAGAGAGCAAAAGGACATCTCAGTAAGGGAAGAAAATAAATTATGGCTCTGAGAAAAGAAGATGGTACTGTAACAAGAAATAGAAGCGAAATTTTGACAAGGGTGAAAGATTTCTATTCAAAACTATATGAAAGGGATGATACATCTATTCCAGACATTACGACAGGTACCAGTGCCAAAGTCCCTCCAATCCTCCCTGCAGAAGTTTCATATGCAATTAAGAACATGAAACGGGGAAAAGCTCCAGGAGAAGATGGAATTACCGTGGACATTATACAAGAAGCAAGGGGAGAATGAAACTACACTCGCCCAAGTTTTCACCAGATGTCTTAATGAAGGGAAGATTCCTGAGGACTGGAACAATGCTAGAATGATCTTGCTCCATAAAAAAAGGTGACATTGAGGATCTCAGGAACTACAGGTCCATCAGCCTCCTTTCAGTGGCTTATAAAACCTTCACTAAGGTTCTTTCACATCGTTTGAAGGTAATACTAGACATGGGCCAACCAAGAGAACAAGCTGGATTCAGGAGTGGCTACAGCACTATAGATCATATCCATGTACTTAGAGAACTAATTGAAAGCACAAGAGAATATGAACTCCCATTATGCATGGCTTTTATTGACTATGAAAAGGCCTTCGATTCCGTGAAAACATCAGCAGTAACAATGGCTTTGAAATTCTGCGGTATTGAAGATGCATACATTGGCATTATTAATAACATCTATGAAAATGCAAGTGCAAAGGTTCGGATATTTGAGGATACAGAACAAATGAGAATTGGGAAGGTAGTCAGACAAGGTGACACCATATCTCCCATGCTCTTTAACTCCACATTGCAAAATGTCTTTCAATCATTGAACTGGGAAAACAAAGGGATAAAGATTAATGGAGATTACTTAACTCACCTTCGTTTTGCTGATGACGTAGTCATCTTTGCAACTACCCCTTCAGAGATGCAGAGTATGATCCACGAACTTGCTGACAAGAGTAAAGAAGTGGGATTAAAAATGAACTTTAAGAAGTGGGATTAAAAATGAACTTTAAGAAGTGGGATTAAAATGAACTTTACAAGAAACGAAGATTTGGCGATTGATGGAGAAAAGCTTGAGACAACCGATTCCTACATTTATCTTGGGCAGCAGATATCGAGTGAGGGTCACATTGATGAATAAATTAATCGGCGTATAAAACTTGGATGGAGAGCTTTTGGAAGAAACAGTACAATTTTTAAAAGCAGTCTGCCAGTATGTCTCAAAAGAAAAGTGTTTAATCAATGCATCCTGCCAGTGCTTACGTATGGAGCCGAGACATGGACCTTAACTAAAAAAGACATACAAAGACTGCAGACAACTCAAAGTAGCATGGAGAGGTGCGTGCTTGGTGTAACCAGGAAAGATAAGAAGAGGGACTTCTGGATAAGGAAAATGGCAGGAGCGGACGACATCATGACCAGAGTGAAATCACTGAAATGGCAATGGGCTGGACATGTTGCCAGAAGAACGGACCACCGATGGACAACCGAAATTTTAGACTCGATTCCGAGGGACAGGAAAAGACCCAGAAGAAGACCCCATGGGAGATGGATGGATGAAATTCGAAAGTATGCTGGAGTGACACAGACAAGACAGAAAATTGTGGAAGAAATTTGGGGAGACCTTCATCCAGCAGTGGATTGGTAATGGTTGATGATGATGATGATATATATATCATCATCATCATCATTGTCAACTATTATCAATCCACTGCTGGACGAAGGTCTCCCCAAGTTTCCTCCACAACGGTCTGTCTTGTGCCAGTCTCCTCCATGTCACTCCCGCATATTTTCGAATTTCATCCGCCCATCTCCCATGTGGTCTTTTTCTGGGTCTTTTCCTGTCCCTTGGAATCCAATCTAAAATTTCGGCTGTCCATCTATGGTCTGTCCTTCTGGCAGTATGTCCAGCCTATTGCCATTTCAGGGATTTAACTCTGATCATGATGTCTTCCACTCTCGTCATTTTTCGGATCCACGAGTTCCTCTTCTTATCTCTCCTGGTTATACCAAGCATGCACCTCTCCATGCCTCTTTGAGTTGTATATATATATATATATATATATATATGCACCTCTCCATGCCTCTTTGAGTTGTATATATATATATATATATATATATATATATATATATATATATATATATATATATATTCTATAAAGAAGATACCTAAGCAAAAAAATACATATATAATTTTGACTCACACCTAGTACAACATAGAAAAGGTTATGTATCTACCTGTGTGATCAAAAGGAAAAAAGATAAAAAAATAAAATAAAACAACTGAATGTAGAAGGTGTCGAGAATACTGAGCCTTGGCTTTATCAAGGACCAGCAAAAACTCTGCATTTTCTCACTTCCACAAAGACCTAGTTGGAAATGGGTTTCTGCAAGGCCATAGATGCAAGTAACATTCCCACCTAAAATAGTTTAAAAAATATATATATAAGTCATGTCCTCCTTAGAGTTGCATGACCTAGCACTAGTTAACAATTTCGCTTGCATCCATTAACCTTCCTGGCTCGACCCATACTCTTCATCTGTTACTATTAAACAGAGAGAAGAAGATAAAAGAACTCAAGCTGTGAGAGTGACATAATAATTAGAAATGATTTTCAGCCATAACGAAATTCCAAGTTCGTTTGAGAGAGAATTTAAACCTGAAAAACAATGCAAAAGAAATCCAAATTTTACATTGCAATTAAAAAAGGAAATGTTAATTTATAACGAACAGATTTTTGAAAGAAAACTTGAGTCTAAAACCCCCTACTCTACAACTTATGACAGCACGAAAACGAGAATAAGTTAAAGATAATAATTAACTAAAGAAAACTTTGTGAAAGTTATATACCTTAAACAGTTAGTTGCAATATGTACAAAGTATTTCAGCAGTGCTTTAAGTGCATAATTAATTAGTTATTAAGAACTTAACTACTTTGAAAAAACAGCGCATAGACAGCGCATAGAAAAGGAACAAGCTGAGCCATCTTCTGTTCCTAGGTACCCCAAAAGACGCTCAAAGTTACAAAGAAAAGAAAGAGTTAAAACCCGCAAAAATGTTAACAGACAAACCATTGCCTAAAAGCTGAAAAGCTAAAAAACGACAGAGAAAAGGTACATGAAGTACAAACATTGAACTTATAAAACCTAGAACCCAAAAACAAGGAAGAGACCTTACCTCTTGTGTTACAAAAACTTTTCTCCTCACAAGAGAAGAACATGGCTGACCTCTTCCGCCACTCCCTAGACGCTGGGGGCAGTGAGGGTGGGGCTGATGGCCTCCTCATACAGCAAGAAACCAACGCGCGGAGATTTTAACCAGAGAAAAAAAAAATTAGATAAACTTAAGACTGTGGATCTGTATGATCAGAAAGAGCTGAATTAACTCTCCAGAATACATGAGAAAAATTATAAAATACACGAGCAGTTTATTCAATAATCTTTGCATGTATTAAATCACCTTAGTGAGCTTCTATAGATTAATCAGAATCTTATTAATTTTAATGTTGGTTTTACTATTTTTAGTATAGCTATCCTAGTGATGAATAACTAGTTTTCTTTTTTATTTGTTTTTATTTTCTTTTATAAACAGATTTTTAAGCTTTTTTGTGATTTTGTTTATATTATTTAATTTTTTGTTTTAATAGGACCGTCATATCCATAGCACTAAGGTTCCTTTAGGTAGTTAATAGGCATCCTCTAGCCAACTTCCTTACGGCTTTGATTGGTCAGAATCATATTATTAACTGTGTCGAAAATTAAAGCAGATCTGCCAACCTTACTCTATTATTCAGAATAATTTTTCTTAAAGTTCTTTTGATGAAAGAAGAAGGAATTTCGTTCTCTAGAAAACTTTCTAATAGTATATTAATGTGGTAATTGAAGTCCAAATTGTTGCTGCAAATTCTTGAAATTCTTAGGACCTGAGAAATTAGTACATTCTCAATTACTTTGGTTGAAATGTTATTATTCCAGTGTAGATATTTAATTACTTTGAAAGGAAAATTAACTCTTTTATCATAGAGGCTAATAGATGGGTTACCTCTGTTGAGCTTAATGCTTAAGTCTAGGAACTCAAGTTCCTGATTATTGTGGTTGGTTTTACATAAGTTAAGAGAGCTAGGATAGATATTATCAAAATCACTCTCTATAACTTCTGAATTATTGATACACAGCAGATCATCAATATATCTAAAAGTGTAAAGGTAGTTATCTGAGCAGGTGGGGTGATTTTTAATGAATTTATATTCCTTAAAGAACAGGAATAGATTAGCGATATGCGTGGACGTTGATGTTCCCATTGGAATACCGTTCACTTGCTTATAGAGAGTATTATTATATAAGATATGGTTATTTATTATGCAGCAATTGAGATAAGAGTTCCAAGTTCCTACATCAACAAATTGGTTAAGTTTAAATTCTGCATACAGCTCTTTAAAGGTAGTGATTATATCTGATAGAGGCAGATTAGTATATAGGTTTTCAAAATCATAACTATTAATATCTAGGGGACAAACTTTGAGTATAGTAGAAATTACTTCTGCATTATTATTAATTATCCAAAAATCTCTGTACATCAAGTTAGAACAGTTTCTAATGTGTTTCAAAACCTTCTTTAAGACATCTTCAAAAGCAAGATCTATTTTCTTTTTATGACTCCTTACTCCACTAGCTATGAACCTGAACTTCACAGGATCCCTATGAAACTTAACCGTTGCAAAAAGAAATGGAAATTCAGGCTCATATCTTCTAGTTTGTGGAATTTTAAGTTTCTTGAAGAATGCCTTAAACCGATTTTCTAACTGCTTGGTAGAATAACTTACGGGCTCGTATGTTACTCTATTATTGAGTTCCATAGTTAACAATTCAAAATAGAACTTCTTACAGATAATTGCAAAATTATTGCTAGCTTTATCCGTAGTGGTAAAAATAAATTGGTCTTGCAGTTTGGAGAGTGACCTTTTAGCTTCTCCAGAGAAAAAGAGATTACTGTCGAAACAAAAGTCCAGACCTGCCAACTCACCGGTGAAGCTATTGATAATATTATATTTCCATTCTGCGAAGGCCTCAATAGGCTGATTGTACGTTAAACTGGTTTTTACGATGTACTTATTTACATCTTGAGTGAAGCTCTCAAGAATCCTTTCTTTGGAAATTGTGAAGGAAGGTCTGAATTTAGAGCCATACTCTAATAAATTCCTAAGCTTTTCATTTTCAACAAAACTCAAGTTTCCGGTGATAATATGGTTGTAATTCTTATCATAGTGAACTGTTTCTTTATGTTCATCACAAGAACAAGTAGTAATTACAGGAATGTAGCTCGAAGAGTTAAGTTTGTAGTTTTTAACTATTGACCCTAAGGTCTTAACATATTTAAAACTTACAATAGACTGGTGCCTGTGGATGGGAAAAAAAATTGCATTATTGTAGAACAGCTTTCTTACATTGAGATTATCGTAGGCTTTATTTAGGAACCTGATGGTAACAAAATTACTGGAAAATTCTTTAAGAGAAATTTTATCTTTAAGAATATGTTTAAGAATGTCCAGAACCAAAGCAAAAACATGCTTATCAACATGGTCAGCAGTTTCATTCCAGAATTTGAAAAAACATTTAAGGACAGAGTGCTTGAAGGACTTGAGAATTTTGTAAGTATTTTTAACAAAATTAGTGCCAGTTTTAAAGCTTTCCAGAGTTTTTAGCAAGTTAGCAAAATCAACTTTGCTTGATGTGCGAAATAACCTCTGTCCTCTATTACCTCTAGAGCAGCTCTTATTATTAACATGAAAGAAGAGTTCACGAATTGAAAATTTATGCTGATTATGCTTATTGTCAGATAGAGTGGAATTAAGGCCATAGGGATAAAGAGACTGATGCTGCAAAATTTCAAGGGATTCAGTTTCTAGCCGAGCATAGAGGTCAGGGTATATATATATATATATGTATATATATATATATATATATTTATATATCCAACCCGCTTGGCCAGCGTGATGAGTTATGGCCAAACCCCTCCCAAATGACTCCACAACTTAAATCTTGGCCCTCAGTCTCCGACAGCTGGAATGTACCTGGCCAAGGCAGCGGCCAGTGCGACATGAAGGCAGAGGGTGCTAAGAATCCCCGGAGGACCGGACTAGGCTGCCATCTGATGCTGACCTTGGCGACGTATAACGGACGCTCCCTATCTTCTGATTCAAGGCTTCTTGAATTGGAAGAGGAACTACAAAGGATCAAGTGGGACATCGTGGGGCTAAGTGAGGTAAGGAGAAAAGGAGATCTCATTGAACTGAAAAGTGGACATCTCTTCTACTATCGTGAGACAGATACTGGCAGAACTAGTGGTGTTGGATTTACAATAAACAAGAAACTGAAGGATAAAGTTGTAGAAGTTGAAAGTTCCTCTGACAGAGCTGCACGACTCGTTATCCAACTTTCGAGAAGATACCAGGCTCAGATTATTCAAACTTATGCACCCACCACAAGTCATGCTGAAGAAGAAATTGAAGAATTTTATGAGGAAATTCGTTATCTAAATAATAAAGGTAAGCAGCACTTGAAGATAATTATGGGAGATTTCAATGCAAAAATAGGGCAACGGCAACAGAATGAAACTTCAGTAGGTAAATTCGGTCACGGCAACAGAAACCAGCGTGGAAATACTCTCGTAGAGTTTGCAGAGGCAGAAGGGTTTTTCATCTTGAACTCCTTTTTCAAGAAAAAGCCACACAGGAAATGGACATGGAGACATCCAAATGGGACGACAAGTGAAATTGATTTTATTATGTGTAACAAAAAAATCGTCATAGAAGACTGCAGTGTGCTAAACAAGTTCAACACAGGCAGTGACCATAGATTGGTGAGATGTAAGATGCACCTCAACACTAAACTCGAACGTAGCAAGCTCATAAGACAAACAAAATGTATTGACATAACCAACCTTAAAAAACACCATAATACCTTCAAATTGGAACTGAAGAACAGATTCTCTGCTTTAGAAGGCCTAACATCGGAAGAAGTGGATATTTCTGAAGTTAACAGAAAAGTAACCAAAGCTCTTATGGAAACAGCAACAAAATTAGCTGGGTCTAAGAACAAATTGCATGTGAACAAATTATCAGGAAAAACCAAAATGTTGATGCAAAAAAGAAGAGTGATGAGGACAACTAAAGAAGATGTGACTTCCAAAGTGGAATATATAGAGCTATGCAAGACAGTACGAAAAAGTATCACTGAAGACGTAAGGAAATTCAACTGTGAACTAGTAAGGAAAGCAATTGAAAACAACCAAAGCCTAAAGATAGCAAAGGGACATCTCAGTAAGGAAAAAAACAACAGATTATGGCACTGAGAAAAGAAGATGGTTCTGTAACAAGAAATAGAGGCGAAATTTTGACAAGAGTGAAAGATTTCTACTCCAAATTATATGAAAGGGATGATACATGTACTCCAGACATCATGAAAGGTACCAGTACCAGAGTTCTTCCAGTCCTTCCAGCAGAAGTTGCACATGCAATCAAGAACATGAAGCGGGGAAAAGCTCCAGGAGAAGATGGAATTACTGTAGACATCATACAAGAAGCAAGTGGAGAAATTGAAACAGTACTCGCCCAAATTTTCACTCGATGCCTTCATGAAGGGAAAATTCCTGAGGATTGGAACAACGCTACAATGATTTTGCTACATAAAAAAGGTGACATTGAGGATCTCAGGAACTATCAGCCTGATCTCAGGAACTATCAGACCTATCAGCCTCCTATCAGTGGTTTATAAAATCTTCACTAAAGTTCTTTCACACCGCTTGAAGGTGACACTGGACATGGCTCAACCGAGAGAACAAGCTGGATTCATGAGTGGCTACAGCACAATAGAACATATCCACGTACTGAGAGAACTAATTGAAAGAGCGAGGGAATATGAACTTCCATTGTGCATGGCTTTTATCGATTATGAAAAAGCCTTTGATTCGGTGAAACCATCAGCAGTTGCAATGGCTCTGAAATCCTGCGGTATTGAAGATGCATACATTAATATTATTAATAACATCTATGAAAATGCAAGTGCAAAGATTCGGCTGTTTGAAAATATAACACACATAAAAATTGGAAAAGGAGTGAGACAAGGTGACACCATATCTCCGAAGCTCTTTAATGCCACATTGGCAAATGTCTTTCAATCACTGAACTGGGAAAACAAAGGGATAAAGATTAATGGAGATTATCTAACCCACCTTCGTTTCGCTGATGACATAGTCATTTTTGCAACTACCCCATCAGAGCTACAGTGTATGATCCAGGAACTTGCTGACAAAAGTAAAGAAGTGGGATTAAAAATGAACTTTCAGAAGACAAAAGTGATGTACAATGCTTTTACAAGAAATGAAGATTTATCGATTGATGGAGAAAAGCTGGAGATAACAGACACGTACGTTTATCTTGGACAGCAGATATCAAGTGAGGGTCACATTGGTGAAGAAATTAATCGGCGTACAAAACTTGCCTGGAGAGCTTTTGGAAGAAACAGCATAATTTTCAAGAGCAATATGCCATTATGTCTTAAAAGAAAAGTGTTTGATCAATGTATACTTCCAGTGCTTACGTATGGTGCAGAGACGTGGACCTTAGCTAAAAGAGACATACAAAGGCTGCAGACAACTCAAAGCAGCATGGAGAGGTGCATGCTTGGTGTAACCAGGAGAGATAAGAAGAGGAACACGTGGATCCGAAAAATGACAAGAGTGGAAGACATCATGATCAGAGTTAAATCCCTGAAATGGCAATGGGCTGGACATACTGCCAGAAGAACAGACCATCGATGGACAGCCGAAATTTTAGATTGGATTCCAAGGGACAGGAAAAGACCCAGAAGAAGATCACATGGAAGATGGGTGGATGAAATTCGAAAGTATGCGGGAGTGACATGGAGGAGACTGGCACAAGACAGACCGTTGTGGAGGAAACTTGGGGAGACCTTCGTCCAGCAGTGGATTGATAATGGTTGACAATGATGATGATGATGATATATATATATATATATATATATATATATATGCACCTCTCCATGCTTCTTTGAGTTGTATATATATAAATATATATATATATTTTTTTTCAAGTTCGCAGGGCTCTGTCCTAGGTTCGTCATGACGAATGGCACGTAAATATTCAAATTGTACATGACATCATAAATGATGAAAATCCTCCAAATACGTGGCGTCATAAATAAATAAATACATCGCTCTTTCCACGTTCCAGAAACACATAGCAACCGAAAAATTGTTTCAGCCGCCGCCGAGGAATTGAATCACAGATCTCTCGATATCGGTAAACATCGTCGGAATATTTTCTTCTTAAAATATTGCATGGTTTCTCCGCCAGGGGTGTTGATGTATATCTTATTTTTGTCAATATCTTTACTTCTAAGAGTCCCATTTGAAAAAATTCCTTCTTTGTAGGATAGCGTTTCCGGTGCGAAATGTATTTCATATAATTTCAAAATTTTCAAGTAATTCTTAGACTTTCCGCTAGGGTGCGCTAAGGTAAATTGCGCTTCCCCCTGATATTTCTGCTTCTAAAACTCCGATTTGAAAAATTCTTCCTGTATCGCATACAGCTCCTGATTAGAAATGTTTTTCATATCATTTTTAATATTTGGTGAAGAATGGTTTGGTCACCAGGGGGCATAAGTGTTAATTTCTGCTTCTGATGCATTTGCAGCAAAATCTGAGCTCCTGAAAACTCGAATGAAAAATTTCTTTCCTGGACCGATACCGCTCACATCGAAAAACCTTTTGAGAATATTTTATTCTTAAAATAATGCATGTTTTTCACACCAGGTGGGGCCTAGATGCCTATCTTATGTTTGTCGATATCTCTGCTTCTAAGAGTCCGATTTGAAAAATTCTTTCTTTGTTGGAGAGCGTTTCCGCTGCGAAATGTTTCTCATATAATTTCACTTTTTTTAACGCACAAGTCTGCAACCAGAGGGCGTACGTTCACGATTCCGTTTACAGCAATATTTACGGGATTAAAATCCCGATTGAAGAACTGCTTTCTTCGGCCAGACAGCTGTATTTCATACCGATTCCATTGTTTTTAAACAGCTTTGATAAATGTAATTCGCGTCAGAACGGCTTCAAAAGACGTGCTCATTACACCCGAAAATTCGGTGTCATGTTTCTTGGTTTCTTTCTTGCATTACTTTGTGTTTTATATTTCTTGTACGTTCACGAATTTGTAAAACTTCAATGCAATCAAAATCATTTTCGCGTCTTTTAATAATATCCACTTTATTTTCCACTCTGAAGAGAACTCTTTTTCTTTTCTACAACATTTTAGGGGTTGAAATGCTAGATAAATGTTGTTACACAAGAAGAGCACACGAACAGGCTTTCGCAGCGTTTAACAGGCAAAAGTTACTAGATTAAATTCGTAATACACTTGAGTACGCCAGTGGCGGATCCAGCGAGGCGCGATTGGGACGATCGCCCCCCCCCCCTAAAAGCTAACAAAGTTTTTACGATTAAAGTAGCGAAAATCGTAAATGATTAACTTTGCATATTTTGTTTTCAGTTTTTCTAAAAAAAATTACAATTAAACTTAGTACGGAGGATTTAAAACACTTATTACATTGATTTAGGTTCAGTAAAAAAAGAAAGAGAAGCGAATAGAATAAAGAGAGAGAGAGAGAGAGAGAGAGAGAGAGAGAGAGCAAAAGGTAAAGGGAAAACAGGGACAGCGGGGGTAAAAAACATGGGGATATTCTTTGTTAGTTCTTTGCTATTTTCACATATTGTTTAGCATCTGTAACGTCTCGAAACAGGGTAAGGCAGAGCTTGGTACTGAAATCAGAGTAGGTGGGAGAAACTGTGAATAACAATCTGGTCTACGTACGTATCTTAATTGGGTCATAAAGAAAATTCGTAAAAATGTCCCTATCGCTTCCTCCCAGATGGTCTTTTAAGGACTTCTTCCTTTTTCTTGTTTTTTCTGCTCCCTCTCGCCTCACGGGCGCTACCCGTTGTTCCACATTCTCCGAAGTCAAGCCCCGCTTGGGTGGGGTGGGTTGGGAGAGAGGCAGCGTGGCTAATACGGGGCAATTTTCGGCATCTCCTGCTACTAACATTACACATATATATATATACACTGACGGGAAAAAAATCCCAACACCAAGAAGGGGTTGTGTTAGATAAACGACAGTTGGTAGGCGGTGAGAGTACATCTGTAAGATGACGTCTATGCAAATTTCGCGCTCGGCGCATACGTGTGGCGCTAATAGCGCCCCTCGGAACATGCAAAGCAGGTTTGCTGTAAATACGCGCTGTAACGTTCGTGAGCGTTAGTTATCGTTGAGACTCGACGTAGGGTGTTGATGTTAGTCAAGAATGCCTTTAAGAAGACGAAGAAGCCATTATCAACAGCTCACGGAGTTTGAACGAGGTCGTGTAATAGGGCTACGAGAAGGTGGATTTTCGTTCCGCAATATTGCAGAACGACTTGGCAGGAATGTAGCCACTGTGCGTGATTGTTGGCAGCGGTGGTCAAGGGAAGGTACTGCCTCAAGAAGACCGGGTTCCGGCCGGCCACGTGGCACTACTGAGAGGGAAGACCGCCGTGTACGGCGTATGGACGTGGCGCATCGTACCGCGTCTGCGGCAGCAATTCGAGCTGCAGTTGCCACCACAGTGACACAACGAACTGTTACAAATCGGTTACTTGAAGGACAGCTCCGAGCCAGACGCCCTGTAGCGTGCATTCCAGTTACTCCAAACCACTGCCGTTAGCGAAGTCAGTGGTGTCAAGCTAGAGCTCATTGGAGGACGGAGTGGAGATCTGTTGTGTTTTCTGATGAAAGCCGGTTCTGCCTGGGTGCCAGTGATGGCCGTGTGTTGGTTAGAAGGAGGCCAGGTGAGCGCCTGCAACCAACCTGTCTGTGGCCGAGACACACTGGGCCTACACCTGGAGTTATGGTCTGCGGAGCAGTTTCTTATGACAGCAGGAGCACTCTCGTGGTTATCCCACGCACCCTGACGACACAGTTGCACGTCGGTCTGGTGATTCAACCTGTTGTGCTGCCATTCATGAACAGCATTCCAGGGGGTGTTTTCCAACAGGATAACGCTCGCCCGCATACCGCTGTTGTAACCCAATATGCTCTACAGAGTGCCGACATGTTGCCGTGGCCTGCTAGATCACCAGATCTTTCACCAATCGAGCACGTATGGGACATCATTGGACGACAACTCCAGCGTCACCCCCAACCGGCATTAACCGTCCCTGTATTGACCGACCAAGTGCAACAGGCATGGAACTCCATCCCACAAACTGACATCCAACACCTGTACGACACAATCCATGAACGTTTGCGTGCTTGAATTCAACATTCTGGCGGTTACACTGGTTATTAATGTACCAGCATTTCACATTTAAAATGGCTCTTCTCGCGCTTACAATAAGCTGTGATCTTGAAACCTTAATCGATTAAATATGTTACCTATACAAATGTATTGCCGCCATTTCATTCCTCTACAACAATTTTTTCGTGGTGTTGGGATTTTTTCCGTCAGTGTATATATGCGTGAGTAACATGGAGGAGACTGGCACAAGACAGACCGTTGTGGAAAAAACTTGGGGAGACCTTCATCCAGCAATGGATTGATAATGGTTGGCAATGATGATGATATCTATCTATCTATCTCTCTCTCTATATATATACTAACGTTATATATAAAAAAAACATTTCATAATGGCTTCTGCCCCTCTTTTTGTACCCTCCCGCAGAGTAAACTTCTGGATACGCCCCTGGACTACGCACAATGGCGGAAGAATGGGAAACCGCAACAGTAATGACAAATAAGTTCTGCTAGAAGGATGACGCTATATTGTCTAATTATGATGCAGTGTTATTTAAAATACGCAATAATGATTTCTGCTATGTTACGAATCCACTTTCATAAAGGAAAATGATATTTGTATGTACTTCAAAGGATCACGGATAATTGAGCACCGTATACTCGACGTTCTACTGTATATACTATATTAACAAAAGAACACCACAATGTTTTGGGACAAATGGCTTTATTATCGCAAAACAGCTTTTATGGCAACGGCAACACGTCGAGGCATACTATCAGCCAATTTCTGGTTGGTCCAGACAGGAATGGCTAGCCATTCGACCTGCAAAGCTGCTGCCAGAGTGGAGAGCGAAGGCGGTCATTATGATCGATTTTGTATCCGTCGCTCTATTTCATCCCAGAGGTGTTCTATGGGAATACGATCAACACTCTGAACAGGCCAGTCTAACAATTGCACCTCATTTTCAAGAAACCAGTCCTGCACAGGCCATGCAGTGTGGCAGGGAGCTCGATCGTGTTGAAAAAGGCAACGGCCATTTTCATAATACTGCCACATTGTTGGTAGGGCAGAATTTTCGAGGACGTCGAGGTACACTTCAGAGTTCATGGTTTGTGGTTTAATAACCAACGGGTTGAGTCCCATCCACACAAAAAACAACTCCATTCCACGATGGTGACTCCGCCGAACACTTGGAAGAACACAGTCCGAGAAAAATCGTTCGCCGACCTGTCGTCAAATCCAAACACTCTCATCAGATTGGAAGGATAAAAAGCGTGACTCATCACTCGAACAAACAGCTTTCCAGTCGCACCCAGTCCAGGAACGACAGGAGACACAACACTACAAACGGCACTTCTGATTCATGGTAGTAATGTGTGACTTGTGAGCTGCTGCTTTACCATGATAACCCACACTGTGCAACTCTCTACGGATAGTTATGGTACTAACCGAGCCATTACAAGCATTTTCTACTTCAGCAGCGATATAAACGGCAGAGGAAGAACAGGATTTCTTAACATTTCTTACCATGACTCTTCTGTCACGTTCCGGCAGTTTTCTGGGTGAACGTGTTTTTGGCCGTAGTTGCACCCTCCTGTTTCCATCTCTTCACAACATCACTTACAGTCGATTTTGGTATGTTTAGTTTAGCTGCAATGCTCCGTATGGAAACGTTACTCATATGACATCCTATGACCATCCCACGCTGGAACTCGGATAGTTCACGTCTACGCGGCGTATCCGCTTCAAAGTTATTGAAAACAGGACAGAACATCTCAGCTCTATATACGTACCTCCCCACTCACAGCGCACCTTCCTGCGCAACCGTTCTTTGCACTTATTAAAATATTTGGTAGTGTCTTAATACTTTTGATGATATAGTGTATGCATATGCACCAATGATCCATTACATTATGACCACCCCCAGCCTAGAGAAATGAGTGCGCCTGTAGACCGAACGGTGGCGCAGCTGAAGTTCACAGAGCCGTATATATACAACCCGAGGACCGGCTTTCGATTAGCAGACAGTTCAGAGTCTAAATGGGAAAACTGCCGATTTATCAGAATTTGATAAAGGACAAATTGTGATGGCACGGGCGCCGCGGAACTGCGATCTGGGAAACGGCGTGGCTTGTGGGTTGTTCAAGTGCCACTGTTGTGAGTACGTATCAAAAGTGGTGTACAGATGGCCAAACGACGAGCCGTCGTCCAGACTTGTGTCGTCCGCAACTCATTGATGTCAGAGTGGAGCGGAGACTGTCGTGCATTGTTCACAGCGACCGCAGGGTCACAGTGCGATAAATCCCCCGCAGCTACAACAGTGGTGGTCAGGGTAATGTGTCACAGCACACAGTTCATGGCAGCCTTCTGCGCATGGGTCTGCCTAGCCGAAGACCCCAGCCGGGTCCCCATGCTCACCGCACGGCATCGCCAACAACGCATGAAATGGGCCCAAGATCATCGAGATTGGACCGTGGATGACTGGGGAAAAGTGGCCTGGTCTGACGGATCAAGATTCCTCGTGCATCACGTAGACGGCCGAGCGCGGATTCGCCGATTACCAACTGAGGCTATGGTACCTGGATGCACTGTTGGGCGGAAACAGATTGGCGGCGGCGGTGTTATGCTGCGGGCGATGTTTTCTTCGGACACTTTAGGCCGCATTATCCCAACAGCACAATCCCTGACAGGTGTCAGGTATCTGAACTTCGTTGCGGACCAAGTTCACTCATTCATGGCAACTGTGTTCCCTGTTGATGATAGCCATTACCGAAAGGATAATGCGCTATGCCACACTGCCAGAATCGTCAAGGAGTGGTTGGAGGAGCACACTGGTGACTTTCTGTTAGTGCCCTGACCTCCAAATTCACCTGACATGAACCCAATCGAACATTTGTGTTTCGACTTTGAAAAGCGGGTTCGCGCTAAATCACCACCACCCCGAAATGTATGGGAACTGAAGGACCTGTTGTTGACATTATGGTGCCAGGCACCCCAGGATACCTATCGCCACCTCATCGAGTCGATGCCTCGCCGACTTGCCACTGTTTTGCGGGCTAAAGGAGGTCCTACAGCTTATTAGGTAGGTGTTCAAAATGCAATGGCTCATCAGTGTACATTCACTGCGTGTGTGGCAACAGAGAAAGAGAAATTGTGATTGAAGCGTGATGGGAAGAGACAAAGAGACTGAGGAAAGGAGGAAGTGGGTAGACAAAGGCATAAAAGGGAATGTGTGCCCTTTTGCAATCAGCGTCGCAGTATTCCTGAGTTATCTGTCGCGAACTTGATAAAAAATCAATATAAGGACAAAATAGTTAAAATGAGAAAGAATAGGGGACTTCCAACAATAGAAAGAGCATCTTCTTCGCTTTACAATTTCAGGGGTACTGTAAGGAAGGTTTAAAGTTACGCAATTAATTCTGCTTCATTCAATAATGGGATTTTCAGTGGCGTCATTTAGTGTGGAAATGTTCTTTCTTATAATAAGTGTTCGGTCTTTAAATTTCAAGGTTATATCTACTTGGATCCTCATTTGCGACATACCTCGTAACGATGAATGCCACCAGCTTTCCCACTGTTCGTGAGCAAGGCACCGACATTAATTGTTTCTGGTACTTAATTGCTTCTGACATTTGAATTGAAGTATCTGTCATTTAATTTACACAATGCATCGTCTGCTAATTCCCGTTCAGGTTTATTGTCATCTTGAGAAAATGATCAAGTTCATGGGTAGCAAGCAGCATTACACTATACATAAGTAGGCAGCTGTAAGAAGTACTTTTTAAATTAACAGTCTCCTACTTCCTTTTATTACTTCAACTGAATTACTTTCACAGAGGGAACTCTTGAGTAAAGAGAAATAATCTGGGAAAGACCAACAAAAGGCGAGCACAAAAAGCCGCCGCCGCCGCCACTACATTAGCAGACAGCAGAAGCGCAAATCGCAAAAGGACCGTCATATCTCGCTGTAGAAGAAAGGTGAGAACAAATATGAAAAACAAATGTACACCGATGAGTCGTTACATTAGGACCACCCCCAATTTAGAAAAATGAGCGCGCCTGGTGACCGAACGGTGGCGTAGGTGAAATTTACAGAGCAGTATACACTGAGTGGCCACTTTATTATGACCACCCCCTCAGTACTTCGTTGGGCCACTTTTGCCTTTAATACTGCGTCGATTCTTCGTGGCATGGACTCCACGAGATGTTGATAGGTGGTTTGTGGAATCTGAGACCATGCTTGATAAATAGCACTTTCTAGGAGTATGAGATTGCAGTTTTGTGGATCCACCTGTCTGATGGCTCGTTGAACTTCATCCCACAAATTCTCAATGGGGATTGTGGGGGCCACCTAAGCAAAGTAAGCTCACCGGCATGTTCCTCAAAACAATCCTGTACAATACTAGCACTATGGCAGGACGCATTATCTTGTTGAAAGGAGCCATCGCCATTGCGATAAACCATCCACATGACAGGATACACTTGGTCCGCAACGATGTTTAGATACGATGTGCCAGTCAGACGTTGATCAACACGAATTAAAGGGCCCAAAGCATGCCAGGAAAACATTCCCCAAACCATAACGTTGCCTCCACCAGCCTGAAGGGTTGTAGCAATGCATTTGGGGTCCATGCTTTCGTGCTGTTTCCGCCAAATTCTCACTCGGCCATCGGCATGGTGCAACTGAAAACGTGATTCATCGGACCACATAATTTGTTTCCAATTATCGACTGTCCAATCCTTGTGCTCCTGTGCGAACAGGAGACGTTTTCTCTTGTTAACTGCAGACAGCAAAGATGTTCGAACAGGCCTTCGGCTGCCATATCCCATCCGATGCACTGTACGACGAACAGTATGTGGTGCAGAGATCATTTGAGGGGATCCTTGATTAAGATGGTATGTAATTTGTTGTACTGTTGCCCTTCTGTTGCCTGCTACCAGTCCGGATACTCTCCGTTCAGCCCAAGCAGTCACTAGTCGATGACGACCACACGTTGTACGTAGAGACCCAGTTTTTTGGCTGACAGTCCAGTCTTTAAACACTTTAACAACAACTGCTCTGGAACATTTCACGAATGCGGCGGTATCGGTGATACTCCCTCCATGGCTCCGAGCTCCTACCATCATCCCACGTTGAAAGTCCGTCAAATCGCACTTTTTACCCATCTCGTCACCCAAAAATCACTTCTACTACTGTCGCAAGCACTAAGCTTTCCCTTTTTATACTAGCCTCGCCTTCTAGCGGCAACAGCTTGCAGTCATGCTCATTTGTTTAAAACTGTCATGTGGCCATAATAAAGTGGCCACTCAGTGTACATAAAACACGTGGTCCGGTTTTCGGTTAGTAGAGTGTCCGGAGTCAGAATGGGAAAAATTGCCGTTTTATCGGAATTTGATAAAGGGCAAAGTGTGATTGCACGGCGCCCCGGAACTACGATCTCCGAAACGGCGCGGCTTGTGGGTTGCTCACGTGCCGCTGTAGTGACTACGTATCAAAAGTGGTGCACAGCTGGCCAAACGACGAACCGTCATCTAGCCGTGTGACGTCCGCAGCTCATTGATGCCAGAGGGGAGCAGAGACTGTCGTGCATTGTTCACAGCGACCGCAGGGCCACAGTGCGATAAATCACCCGCAGCTACAACAGTGGTGATCAGGTTAATGTATCACAGCACACAGTTCATGGCAGCCTTCTGCGTATAGGCCTGCGTAGCCGAAGATCCCAGCCGGGTCCCCATGCTCACTGCACATCATCGCCAACAACGCATGAAATGGGCCCAAAGATCATCGAGATTGGGCCGTGGATGATTGGGGGAAAGTGGTCTGGTCTGACGAATCAAGATTACTGGCGCATCACGTAGACGGCCAAGCGCTGATTCGCCGATTACCAACGGAGGCTATGGCACCTGGATGCACTGTTGGGCGGAAAAAGACCGGCAGTAGGGGTGTTATGGAGTCGGCGACATTTTCTTGGTGCACTTTAGGCCCCATCATCCCAATAACACAATCCCCAACAGCTGTCAGGTATCTGAACATCGTTGCGGACCAAGTTCGTCCATTCATGGCAACTGTGTTCCCTGCTGGTGATGGCCATTACCAAAAGGATAATGCGCCATGCCACACTGCCAGAATCGTCAAGAAGTAGTTCGAGGAACATGCTGACAACTTTCTGTTAATTCCCTGACCTCCAAATTCACCTGACATGAACCTAATCGAACATTTGTGTTCCGACTTGGAAAAGCGGGTTCGCACTAAATCACCACCACCCCGAAATGTAAGGGAATTGGTGGACCTGCTGTTGACATTATGGTACCAGATACCCCAAGATACCTATCGCAACCTCATCGAATCAATGCCTCGCCAAGTGACCGATATTTTGCGGGCAAAAGGGGTCCTCGATCTTATTCGGTAGGTTGTCATAATGTAATAGCGCATCGGTGTATAAGTGCTAAGGATCAGTTATTGCACTTGTCGGGGTTGCTGTAAAAACGTCTGAAATTCGAACGGCAATATACAACGAAGTAGCAAATTATTAGGAACATTCATTTGCGATTAGAAAGGTGCAGGGCCGGAGCAAGGTTTACTCATCTGGGAGAGCGAGACTTGAAATTACGCCCCTTGAAGTTAAAAAGTTCCCTACTTCCTTTCAAATGGTACCCAGTTTTTACTTTCTCATACCTCTATCACAGAAAAGTATTATGATCTTTTAAAAATCTCACTTCCGGTTTTTGGCATAATTTTACTAAAAATGTGAAAATTAGGTAAATACCCAGGAGTCAAGTGAAGCTTAAAAGTTATGTGAATGCCTACAGCACAGCACTCCTCAGAAATGTAGAATTAGAAACGAACCCGCAGAACGAATGAGTGTCAGATAGTGTGTGTAACAATAAAAGGACAATGTCGTGGCAGGGCGTGGAAAAATTAAGTTCAAGGTTAAACACTCAGAGGGTCTTTCTACGATATAGCATATATACATACATATACACCAATGAGTCATTACATTACGACCAATGCCTAATAAGCTGTAGGATCCCCCTTTAGCCCGCAAAACAGCGGTCACTCGGCGAAGCACCGATACGATCAAGTGGCGATAGGTGTCCTGGGATACCTGGTACCATAATTTCAACAGCAGGTCCTCCAATTCCCGTACATTTCGGGATGGTGGTGATTTAGCGCGAACCCTCTTTTCCAAGTCGAACTACAAATGTTCGATTGGGCTCATGTCAGGTGAAACGGGAGGCCAGGACATTATAACAGAAAGTCACCATCATGTTCTTCGAACCGCTCCTCGACGATTCAGGCACTGTGGCATGGCGCATTATCCTGTTGGTAATGGCCATCACCAGCAGGGAACACAGTTGCCATGAATGGGTGAACTTGGTCCGCAACGATCTTCAGATACCTGACAGCTGTCAGGGATTGTGCTATTCGGATAATGGGGCTTAAAGTGCCCCAAGAAAACATCGCCCACAGCATAACACCGCCGCCTCCGGACTGTTTCCGCCCAACAGTGCATCCAGGTACCATAACCGCCGTATCCGCGCTCTGCCGTCTACGTGATGTGCTAAGAATCTTGATTCGTCAGACCAGGCCACTTGCTTATAATAATCTTCTGTCCAATCTCGATGATCTTGGACCCATTTCATGCGTTGTTGGCGATGACGTGCAGTGAGCATGGGAACCCGGCCGGGTTTTCGGCTACGCAGGTCCATGCGCAGAAGGCTACAATGAACTGTGTGCTGTGACACATTACCCTGATCACCACTGTTGTAGCTGCGGGTGATTTGTCCCACTGTGGCCCTGCGGTCGCTGTGAACAGTGCGCGAAGTCTCTGCTCCCCTCCGACATCAATGAGCTGCGGACGACGTACGGCTAGACAACTGTTCGTCGTTTGGATCATATGTGCACCACTTTTGATACGTACTCACTGCAGCGGCACGTGAACAACCTGCAAACCCTGCCGTTTCCGAGATCGTAGTTCCGAGGCGCCGTGTCATCACAATTTGTCCTTTATCAAACTCAGATAAATCGGCAGCTTTTCCCATACTGACTCCAAACACTCTACTAACCGAAAGCCGGTTCTCGGGTTGTACAAAATATAAATACTGCTTTGTGAACTTCACCTGCGTCACCATTCGGTTTCCAGGCGCGCTCATTTCTCTAGGCTGGGGGTGGTCATAATGGAATGGCTCATCGGTGTGTGTCTATTTTTGTGTCCCTTCTGCTCTTGAAACAGCATTGTAGAGCGCAAATGTACGTCCTCAGTTTGCCCATTCTGGGAGGGCAAGAGCTTCCCTCACGGTAGCTACGGCTGTGAAAACGTGCCACCCTCACTTACGTATGCAACCATGACGTTGAGATAGCATTACAGACAGCTCACTGCAAAGGATTGAAAGGTGAACGAAGCGTAGATTTCGGCAAATGAGAAAAACTCGTGAATTATGCGACTTTGAAAGAGGCATGGTAGTGGGCGCAAGGCGGGAAAGTGCAAGCATATCAGAAACGGCAAATCTTGTTGACTATGTAACAACTACCGTAACGACTCGTGGATGTTCTAGGACAACTGAGGCTAGGGAGGATTGTACGAGGCAACAGACACGCCAAATGGCGTCAAGTGACCGCGCAGTATAGAACAGCGGTATCAAGAGGAGATAGCAGACGTCTCGTTCGTCTACCAGACATCTCTGTTAGGTACCAACAAATTCGACTTCATTGGGCACGGGAGCTTCAGATCTTAACTCTTGAGGACGATTGGTAGGTCGTTTGGTCCGATGAACCATGTTTTTAGTTAATACACGCCACTGGATGGGGCAGAATGTGCCGCCAACAGCACGAATTGATGGATTCCAGCTACGTAGGTGAACCAAAAAGTGAGTTACACTTAGCGCCATCTGGAGTGAGACTGCAGTCAGACCATGTGTGCTTGGGAGAGAAGTAGACAATACGTCATAGCTGCCGACAGGAGGTGTTTTAGTTCAGTAATTGCGTAAGGCGTGTTTAAGAGGCAGTTCGTAGTGGCGCGTCAACCGGATTCTTACTCCAACTTGGAAGTGCGAGGAACCATTCGATTTTTCTGGGATAAGCGTCTAAATTGCACTGACATCCATCGTGAAATCTGTGCTGTATAAGGAGAAAATGTCATGTCTCGCCCTCCCATTGTAAAGGTTTAACGACCACCGTGAGGAACTCAAGGGGCTATAAGCAGATTAGATCAGATCATATGTAGAGGATTTTAGGAAGGGAGAGTCTGACCCCAGGTCTTAAACAACCTTTAGAAATAGGAAGCTATGAGATTTGGGCTAGAGTGCCCGACAGGAAAGTCACACGTAAGCGAAGTAGAAAGGGGGAGGAAGACGCCCTTATTTATTACCGGGGGGCTAGTACCCGGGGTCCTACTGCTTAACATGCCCATCCGACGCACGGCGGGTATTTAGTGGTTTGAGCTTTCGTACCTGCCTGGGATCGAAACTGAGGTTTCTCAATGACAGTCAAGAACATCGACCTCTAGGCCATTCGCGGCCCGTGGGTACAAGCAGTCGCCTGTCTCTTATTTAAGGTCACTGGCTCCAGGGAAGGGAGACGGCCCGTGCCATAAGACAAACACAACATCCATGCCTCACCGGGATTCGAATCCGGACCCTTCTTGGACGAATGGTCATAAGCCAGCGCTTACATCACTGCGCCACGGGGGCGGCAAATGTGTGCGACCATTTTTAAATCGGCGCCAACAATTTGAAAAGGGTCGCACAAATTTGACGGACGAATACCGCGAAGGCAGACCATCAATATCCAGCACTCAGGATTATGTTGACGACATGATACGGGATAATAAGCCTATCAAAATCAAAGTAAATTGCCAGTACATTAGACATTTCGTACGGGACGGTGCATTCCATCATTCACGACCAGCTGAGATTTCGGAAATTGTGTGTGAGATGGGTGCCACGTTTAGTCACCGACCAGCACAGAAACCAACGTTTCCTATCGTCTTTCGCGCTTCTGCAACGGTATTCTGCTGAGGGTCGCATTTTTTTTTTTTTTTTTGCGTCGAATCATCACAGGTAACGAAAGGTGGTTTCGCCATTTCACCCCTGAAACCAAACGATCGTCTATGGAATGGAAGCATGTCACCTCTCCAACTAGGAAGAAGTGCGAAGTCCAAAATTCTGCGGGAAAGGTCATGACGACTTTTCTTCGTACGTGAAGTTGATTACACAGAATTTCTGCCAAAAGGGACGACTATAGCAATGCTGACTCATATTGCCAAACGCTAAGAAATCTGCTAAAGGCAATTGCCGGGGTAAGTTAAGCGAAGGTGACACGGGATAAGACAGATGCCGGGGTAAGTTAAGCGAAGGTGACACGGGATAAGACAGATGCCGGGGTAAGTTAAGCGAAGGTGTCATTCTTCTGCACGACAACGCCATGCAGATGGCCAGTTGTATATCAAAATGTAGCCAGTAATATCGTGTATCGAAATCACATTGCGTTTTGTGTTTGTGGCTAATGATGTTTTGGTTTTCAAGTCCGGAAGTATGGAGTGTCAAGTAGAGAGGAATGAACATTTCCGACATCTGCTCCTCTACGGGTTTAACAAGGGATCCACAGCCGCCGAGGCTACTCGACAAATTTGTGCTGTGTTTGGGGAGGATGCTATTGCTCCGAGGACAGCCCGAAAATAGTTTGAGCGTTTCCGAGGTGGCAATTTTGATCTCAACGACTCTCCACGCTCAGGTCGTCCATCTCACTTTGATGAGGATCGTTTGAACCATTTCATCCACTTGGATAAGCATCAAACCACACGCGAATTGACCACTGAGATGGACTGTGATCAGGCCACAGTGGTGCGACACCTGGAACGTATGGGAAAGGTCCAGAAATTGGGGTCTTGGGTGCCTCACACTCTCACCGAGGACAACAAGAATCAACGTGTTGCCACATGTGGTTCCTTGTTCGTCCGTTATCGCGAATGTTCTCAGCAACACAAACCCTTTCTGTCACGTATTGTTACTGGAGATGAAAAGTGGTGCCTGTACGTGAATTTCAGGCATCGGAGGGAATGGTTAATCCCAAAAATAATGCCCACACCGCGTCCAAAACATGACCTTCATCCTGCGAAGATCACGTTGTTTGTCTGGTGGGACATGGAAGGCAAATGCTGCCGAGGAATCACTGGGAAATGCTACCGAGGAATCAGACCATCAACGTTGCACTATATTGTGAGCAACTCCGCCGTGTAGAGGGAGAAATTCAGCAAAAACGGCCATATCGGCGCCATGGTTTCCTTCTCCAACATGATAACACACGCCCTCACAGTGCAAACATGAGCTAAATGGCCATTCAGGACATGAAATGGGAGATCCTTCCACATCCGGCCTATTACCCAGATGTCGCCCCTTCAGACGATCACTTGTTCCGATCTCTGTCGAATGCACTCCGTGGCAGAACATTCATTAACATTCATGTTGATCTCTAGAATTTCCTTGATGCTTTCTTTGCAGCAAAACCTGCACGTTTTTTCAAGAATGGCATTGCAGACCTATCCAGACGTTGGGACAACATGATAAGCAATGGGGGAATACATATTTGATTGATTCCGGTTCTCCTTCTGTTGTATTACATTGCTGTAGTGCGGTGAAGAAAACAGCATGAACTTATGCATCAACCCAATACATGTACAATGATATCGTCAAGTCTTTGAATCCATGCCCCAGGGAATCGAGGCTCTTTTGAAGGTCATGGGAGACCGAACACGCTACTAGGTTGGTGTTCCTAATTATTTAGTATTTTAATTTACAGTGTGTTGCAAACGGTCACCTGAGACCGTCAGCTGTTTTTAGAAAACCACATTTATTTGCATTCGACGCAAAGTATGGGCATCCACTCAAATCGACTAGTTCCTTAGCGATCAAGCCATCCCAAGTACGAGGGTTATTCAGAAAGTAAAGAACGTTTGGTTATAAAAGTTATGTGCTTTCAAATGTTTTTCAAATACGAGGGTTGTACCGAAAAGTAATGCAAACGTGGGCATATTTTTTTCATTAACTGACAGAGGTCGTTCAAATTGCACATGTTAATAGAGTAATTCTTTCTCTATACAAAGGTCTCCATCACAAGCGATGCATTTGCTCCATCGTTGAATCCAACTCTCGAATCCTCTTTGAAAAAATTCAGATGAAGACTGTTATACCCACTTCTTCACTGCCACTTTCACCTCGTCTGTGTCATCAAATCGTTGTCTTCTTCATTGGACCGAACAGGTGGAAGTCGGAGATCGCCAGATCTGGGCTGTACGGTAGATGGGGGACCACGAACAGCCTGATTTGTCGCCAAAGATGTGTGTGGTCTCGCATTGTCATGGTGATTGTGGATCCTTTTCAGATTCTTGTTCGGTCTCTTCCTGCTTATGGATTCTCTAAGATTCTTGAGTGTTTCAATGTATCGCTCGCTGGTCGCTAGCACGTTGCAGAATATCAAGGACAATGACAACCCTCTCATCCCCCCCCAAAAAAAAAAAACAGTCACCATGACTTTCCGCGCTGACCGCTGGCTCTTGAATTTCTTAGGCCTTGGTGAAGAGGTGTGACGCCATTCCATTGATTCACTCTTTGTTTCTGGATCGTAAATATACGCTCACGTTTCATCTCCTGTCACCAGATCGAGAAAAAACGTGTCTTCATTGGCTTCAAACGCTTCCAGCAGATCTGAGCAGATTTCCACCCTTCTCTCCTTCAACTCGGGTGTCAACTGCCGAGGTACCCACTTTGCAAACGCTTTCCGATACTCTAAATATTCCACCATCTTCTGTATGGCATTGCCAACACAGTCCAGTTGTGCAACAAGCTCACAGATTGTGACTCTCGTCTCTCCGCGCGAATCAATTCATCCACCCGCTGACGATTCGTGTCAGTGGTCGTAGATGATGCGTGGTTTGTCTTCAATGCTGGTTTCCCCTTCTTTAAACTTCTTCATCCATCTGTGCGCATTGCTCTTGTCAATGGTGTTATCTCCGTAAACATTCTGCCCTTCTGTGGATGTCGGACAGTCTGCACCTTTCCTTCGTCAAGAACTCAATGATGGAACGTTGATTCTGCTTGAAATCCATTATTTCCCTGCAATGAAGAAGAAGGGTTACTATAGAGAAAGAGTTACTCTACCAACATATGGAAGTTGAACGACCTCTGTCAGTTAATAAACAAGTTATGCCCACTTCTGCATTACTTTCGATACAACCCTCGTATTTTATTTAAAATGTTTAACTCACACCTTATCCTATTCTTCTACATAGTCGCCCTGGATATTGAAACACTTGTAATATCTTGGGATAAGTTTAAGTATTCCCTGCTCTCATGGAAATCTGCCGCCTGTCCTTTCAGCCAGTCCATAACAGCCATCTTTGAGCATCATCATCGTGCAGACGTTGTCCATCAACGACCTGCTTTAATTTGGGTAACAAGCGGTAGTCCGATGGTGCCAAGTCCGGGCTGTAAGGTGGAGGCTCAAAAACTTCTCAGAAAACTCATCAAGCAGCTCCTTTGTCATCCTGGCAATGTGCAGGCGGGTGTTCATAGCGTTCGTCCGTGATGTGAGAGGGGCACCCTGACCGCTCCTCGTCGCGAACGTTTGTTCCGTTTTTAAATATTACGCACCACTTTCTGACACGGGATTCCTTCACAACACTTTCTTCATACACTTGATCAAGTCTCCGATGAATGTCAATAGGTCTGGTGTTTTCATCAGCCAGAAAAGGAATAACTCATCGAATTTCGCATTCGGCGGGATTTTAAATGCGCGTCTTCATTTTGAAAGATCGTAACGAACCACAAACGGATAATACACGCCCTACAATAGTGCCAGAAGATAGCCAACAGCGCAGGGCTCGGATGACCCTAACTGAACGCCGTCAGGAACCTGCGCAGACGCTATGCGTAAACGTTCTTTACTGTCTGAATGACCTACGCATATTCAGTAAAATTAAGGCCAGGGAAATTACACCGATGTGCCATTACATTCTGACCACCTACCTAATAAGCCGTAGGACCCCCTTTAGCCCACAAAACAGCGGCCACTCCGCGAGGTATCGATTTGATGAGGTGGCGATAGGTATCTTGGGGTATCTGGTACCATAATGTCAACAGCAGGTCTTCCAGTTCCCGTACATTTCGGGATGGTGGTGATTTAGCCCGAACCCGCTTTTCCAAGTCGAACCACAAATTTTCCATTAGGTTAATGTCAGGTCAATTTCGAGGCCCCAGAAAGTCACCAGCATGTTCCTCGAACCACTCCTTAACGATTCTGGTAATGTAGCATGTCGCATTATCCTATTGGATAATGCGACACGCTACATGGCCATCACCAGCAGGGAACACAGCTGTCAAGAATGGGTGAACTTTCTCCGCAACGATGTTCAGATACCTAACAGCTGTCAGGGATTGGGCTATTGAGATAATGGGGCCTAAAGTGTCCTAAGAAAACATCGCCCACAGCATAACACCGCCGCCGCCGGCCTTTTTCCGCCCAACAGCGCATTCAGGTGCCATCGCCTCCGTTGGTAATCGGCGTATCAGCGCATGGCTGTCTACGTGATGCACCAGGAATCTTGATTCCTCATACCAGGCCACTTTCTTCCAATCATCCACGGTCCAATCTCGATTAGTTTGGGCCCATTTTAAGCGTTGTTGGCAATGACGTGAAGTGAGCATGGCGACCCGGCTGCATCTTCGGCTACG
The DNA here is from genome assembly GCA_039090855.1 of Macrothele yani. Taxonomy (NCBI): domain Eukaryota; kingdom Metazoa; phylum Arthropoda; class Arachnida; order Araneae; family Macrothelidae; genus Macrothele; species Macrothele yani. Next base: position 128,983,749 of record CM076996.1, read on the forward strand.
CTAGCCCGTGCGCAGAAGTCTGCGATGAAACTGTTTGCTGTGACACATTGCCCTGATCACCACTGTTGTAGTTGCTGGCGATTTGTAGCACTGTGGCCCTGCGGTCGCTGTCAACAATGCGCGACAGTTTCAAATCCCCTCTGGCATCAATGAGCTGCGGACGACACACGGCTGGACGATAGTTCGTCGTTCAGGCATCTGTGCACCTCTTTTGACTCGTACTCAGTACAGCGTCAGGTGAACAACCCACAAGCCGCGCTGTTTCCGAAATCGTAGTTCTGAGGCGTGGTGCCATCACAATTTGCCCTTTATCAAACTCCGATAAATCGGCAGTTTTTCCCATTCTGATTCGTAGCACTCTACTAACGGATTCGTAGCACTCTACATACTGCTCTGTGAACGTCACCTGCGCCACAGTTCGGTCTGAAGGCGTGCTCATTTCTCTAGGCTGGGGGTGGTCATAATGGAATGGCTCATAGGTGTATACTATGGTCATTGCAATTTCCATCTCTCCCCATTCTTCTCAGACAATGTGGATACAATTCGTTCTTTGCGGCACGTATCATCACCGTGTTAGAGCTGTAATATCACCACAGGGCTGTCACAATATAATTGTTCAGAATGTCTGAACAGGAAACAATGAAGGGTTTCAGACAATAAACCAAACGACTTAGTCCTAATCATGTAAAACGAACTCCACCATGACATTCTTCTTCTTATCCTCTTTCATTGAGTAAGGCTGGATGGAAGATGACATTCTTTTGTCACTGTTCACACCCGACAGGGACTTTTGGGAGATAACTGACCTGTTAATTCCCTAAAGCCTGTTCCTATTGTTTTAGTTTCTATGAATGATGGGTTTTATACAAGGCCAAGGAAATTTTGCTGTTCTTTGCAGCGCAAGATAGCTCATGTGCAATAGGTCGGGCAAGGAAAACACAGCTGCGCAGTTGCCTACGAATGGCGAAAACCTTTTCAGTGACACATATGCGCATTTGTACACCCACTGCCGGTATTTATGGCCGACAGAACGCAGCTGCTCTCCTCAAATATCAGTGACTTACAAATGTGTTAGTCTCACTTCGACGGTTCCCAAATAATACTGCTGAGAAGATATAATATAGTCCATGCTTTCACTCGCGAAGTAGAAGTTAATTCTCTCAAAAATTCCCCATGGCAAAAAATATCAAGTTTTAAAATTGACTAGTTATGTGGATTTTCTGCTAGATCAGCCAAAACAGCATTATTTTGATTTAGATTCAGGAGCGTAGCTAATAAATGCAGATGACTCACATGAAAAAGACTTTGAGACTTTGCTCAGTGTTAATACTACCGAGTGCTCCAAAATTATCTTTACAACTTTGACCCTCAAGAAAACAGAAACGGAATAAGAAAACAAAAATCTGTTTATTGCGTATTGGACAGCCCCTTGCAAAGTTTGTTGCGATACTAGTAGAGATCCACATGAGCATCGGAATAACGTCCAGACGATATTCGACCTCCTGCTATGTTCTCCCGAACATGTCCTCAGGAATTGTTGTGATGACAGCTGTAATCCTGTGCTTCAGCTCATCTACATCCGAAACCTGTCTGCGGTACACAATATTCTTCACATAACCCCACAGAAAAAGTCTAGAGGGGTTAGGTCCGGTGAACGTGGAGGCCAAGGAATTGGACCATGCCGTCCAGTCCATCGCTCCGGAAAGGTTTCATCAAGAAGCTCACGAAGTGCCCAGTGCGGGGGTGCACCGACCTGCTGGAAGACGATAGTCAGTTGCACGCTCTCCAATTGGGGTTTAACAAACTCACTCAGCATGTCCAACTAAACATTGGATGTGACTGCGTTTTCGAGAATGGGCCGATGATGCGGTTGTGCAGGAGACCACACTAGACGTTAACCTTAGGGCTGTCACGTTCAATCTCACGAACGGCATGTCGGTTTTCAGACCCCCAATTTCTGCAGTTATGCCTGCTGATAACACCATAGACATGAAACGTTGCCTTGTCGATGAAACGTTTCAGGAAGCCTTCTTCATTATCAATCCTGTGTAGCACATCAACAGAAAAATCGAAACGTTTTGGTTTATCCCCGGGGTGCAGTGCCTGTGTCAAATGCACTTTGTAGGCAGTCAGGTGCAAGCGCTTTTGCAGCACCCTGTGTATCGTTGTAGGTGGTACCTCCAACTGCCTGGAGGACGTACAAATGGATTTCTCTGGACTTCGTAGGAAACTCTGTCTAACACGTTCCGAATCCTCTTGCTTGGCCAGCCATCGCCCTTTACATGAAGCACACTACATATAAAGGGCGCTGGCCGGCGCCACTTGTGCTTTTATCTGTGCTTGGCCAGCCAGCACTTTTTTTATGAAGCACAGTACCAACTTCTTGTGCCACTCGCGTAATGTGGGTCTGGATGGTGGATTACGTCGGTATTTGGTATGGAAATCCCTTTGGACCTGTGCATCTGACTTCGTCTCTATGAACCATGCCACACACTGGGTCTTTTCCGGTGGAGTACCCATCACAAGTTCAGGGTCGCACCTGAAAGAAGCTTTTGTGTACAAATAAAATTTTATGCGTTGCTGTTACATGTACAAAAAACAGAACGTTGCTATCTTATTTCGTTTAGGTTTTATTGAGGGTCAAAGTTGTAAAGATAAGTTTGGAACACCCTATAGTTCGTTTTGATATATCAAGTAACATGGCATGTTCCATTTCTGTTCCATACAGTAGAGGTTTCACCGTCAGAGGTAAATAGGCCTATAACAAATTAAACATCAGAGTCACTGATCTGGAAGCCTAACTTCAAAATCTTAATTTCTCGAACTCTACATGCGATGGATTACGGACTTTACACCGAAGAGCCATTATATTATGACCACCTGCCTAATACGCTGTAGGACCCCTTTAGCCCGCAAAACAGCGGCCACTCAGCGAGGCATCGATTCGATGAGGTGCGATAGGTAACCTGGGGTATCTGGTACCATAATGTCAACAGCAGGTCCTCCAGTTCCCGTACATTTCGGGGTGGTGGTGATTTAGTGCGAACCCGCTTTTCCAAGTCGAACCATAAATGTTCGATTGGATTCATGTCAGGTCAATTTGAAGGCCAGGGCATTAACAGAAAGTCACCAGCATGTTCTTCCAACCACTCCTTGACGATTCTGGCAGTGTGGAATGGCGCAATATCCTGTTAGTAATGGCCATCACCAGCAGGGAACAGAGTTGCCATGAATGAGTGAACTTGGTCCGCAACAATGTTCAGATACCTGACAGCTGTCAGGGATTGTGCTATTGGGATAATGGGGCCTAAAGTGTTCCAAAAAACATCGCCCACAGCACAACACCGCCGCCCCCGGCCTGTTTCCGCCCAACAGTGCATCTAGGTGCCAAAGCCTCCCTTGGTAATCGGCGTTTCCGCGCTCGGCCGTCTACATGATGTACCAGGAATTTTGACTCGTCAGACTAGGCCACTTTCTTCTAATCATCCACGGTCCAATCTCGATGATCTTGGAACCATTTCGTGCGTTATTGGCGATGACGTGCAGTGAGCACCGACTGGGTTTTCGCCTACGCAGGCCCATGTGCAGAAAGCTGCGATGAACTGTGCGCTGTGACACATTGCCCCGATCACCAGTGTTGTAGCTGCGGGTGATTTGTCGCCCTGCGGCCCTGCGATCGCTGTGAACAATGCGCGACAGTCTCCGCTCCCCTCTGGCACCAATGAGCTGCGGACGACACACGGCTGGACGACGGTTCATCGTTTGGCCATCTGTGCACCACTTTTAATACGAACGGCACGCAAACAACCCACAAGCCGCGTCATTTCCGAGATTGTAGTTCCAAGGCGCCGTGTCATCAGAATTTGTCCTTTACCAAATTCCGATAAGTCGGGAGCTTTTACCATTCTGACTCCGAAAACTCTACTGTAACCGTGGCTTCCATATTTATCAGAAGCGATATTCTGTAGCCATTTTTAGAGATAGTGAATTGTAGTCATTTTCTTTCAATTCCCGCCATTTGGATGGGCTGGGCAGCGAACAGGAAAAATACCTTTTTTCCCACGCGTCGCAGCAGAGGGGGTGTTAGATTTATATTTTCGTCGATGTGAGAAGAATGAAACTGGACATTATTGCTTTTCCGCCGTCCCAAGCAGTCCGATGCAGAGGGGGCCAGCGAGCCAATTAATGAATCTTGCATTTTCGGAGAGGAGGCATCTTTAAGGTGTGGCTTTGCTTAGGAGGAATTTTCGTCGGACTTGACACGGGGGAGAGTTTTTTTTCGGGAGTCCGCTATCGGGGAAAGAGGAAAGCAGAGAGAACTCGGTGGCAGAAGGTCGACGAAGCAGGAGATCTTTGGTGGGGGTGCAGTATCTTCGGGACGAAGGGGAAAAGGAAGGAATTGAGGCCGATGATGGGAGAGACGGAAAGAGATCATTAGAAGGAATATGTATAATGAACGGAGATCAGGACAAGGCTTAAAGTCATTCCCCGTAACATCTGAATAAAAGTTTTCCTCACTGCAAAATTTAGCCTCAGTCGATTCACTTTTCTATGCTTTGTATTGTATTTATCTGCTCCGGTTGGGAGAATTACGGATTATACCACCGATACCGAACTTACTGCAAAGGAAGCATCAAACGAACCCTCCACACAGGGCGCTGTAATAGAACTCAGCACCAAGCCCTGTAACACTACTAACCGAAAGCCGGTCCTCTGGTTGTATATAACCGGCGTGTGAACTTTACCTGCGCTGCCGTTCTGTCTCCAGGCGCCATAATGTAATATCTCATCGGTGTATATTAGTGATTTCGGTTACGGACTTTATAATAGCGTCGCAGAAGAGTTGAGAAACAGGAAATGAATCCTGTTTCAGGAGTTGATGAAAACAACGAAAATGGTTTATCAATCTTGAATTTTTTTGTTTGTTTAGCAATGTAGTTTCCAAAGGGAGCGTAACATAATAGCTTGAGGGGTGTCGCGACACTTTAATTGAATTCAATAAAACTTGAAAAATGAAAAGGAGTGGATTTAAACATGGAAGGCGCGCATTCTTCTAATATTCTAGAATAATTCTCTCCAGTATGGTAATACCGATGATTCCAGAGAGCAACACTGAAGGTGAACTCAAGGTCAAGCTCATTTTATCTGTAGTGAGTGGAAACGCGTTTTTTTTTCTATTTAAAAAAGGTTACGTGAGCTATATTTGCTACACGAGATGTTAGAATTTTTATAGCCTTTATATTAATTCAACTACAACTTGAAACCATCACATAAAATCAGGTATGAATAGACTTCTCGTGAGGAAGCGAAACATTATTCGATTTTGAGAATGAAAATACGAGAGCAATTAATGACAGGAAAACTAACGCCCACGCAATGTGACATCCCGGAAAAAATGCCCCCTCCCCCTACAGCAAAGAATATCTTCGAGGCCCCTTTTGCCAGAATCTATTAGCTTTGAATTACTGAAATTTTTAAATTCCATATTATTAACTAAGATTTATGGCAGTTTTAATAATTCAAATTCTTTAGAACATACACGTATTTTTCGTAAAACGAAAATTATTGCACCACTTTATTGCGTGCAACACAAATGTGCACGTTGTAATTATATAAAATGATTGCCCTAGTTTTATACCAACACAAAGTACTATAAAACACTTTAGCCAAAGTTAATCATATGCAAATTTAAGTTTTTTAGGAAACTAGGCCATTCTCTTTGAAACGCTTCACGAGCATACACGTAAAACACATAACTGCGGTATGACAGTGTCTCATTACCTTTCCCGATTTATACGAAAATACGGTAAGCAAGTACATAAGTAACAATTAAGAATTGTGGCACAAGAAATCAAAACTGCTTCAACTATTTACTCTAGAATATGAAAAACACTCTTAACATTATTGTACATAGTCAAAAGTTTTTCTCTTGGCTGCTATAAAAAAAAAACTAATAACAGTTTCCGTTTCTTCGTGCCCGCGAAGAGCACCTTTCACTTCATTATATTCCGAAGGATGCCTAGTTATGTGCATAAAACTGTAATATATAACACCTTATCCTCATTGGTAAAATAACTCCATTCATTGATTTGATATTTCTTTCACATTCTCTTGTTGATATAAAGGTATAGCAACGAATGCCACGGCTGTGAAAAGGGACATCAAGCCTTCTGGAATAGCTACTTTCGCGTCATCCGCGAAAATGATTTCCAAATAGTTATTGAAAAACATACCGAAAATTCCTTTTCTTGGAGCCAGTGGCCCTAAATTAGGGACGGGCGACTGCTTATAGCCCATTGAGTTGCTCACGGAGGTTGTTAAACCTCTAACTAAAAAATATATATATATATTCTATTAAGAAGAGACTAAAGCAAAAAAAATTTTTTGACTCATACTAAGTACAACATAGAAAAGGTTATGTATTGACCGGTGTGAGTAAAAAGAGAAAAAAATAGAACAACTGAATGTAGAAAGTGTCGAGAATACTGAGCCTTGACTTTATCAAGGACCAGCAAAAACTCTGCGTTTTCTCACTTCCACAAAGACCTATTTGGAAATGGGTTTCTGCAAAGTCATAGATGCAAGTAATAAGCCCACCAAAAATATATATATATATATATATATATCATCATCATCATCATTGTCAACCATTATCAATCCACTGCTGGACGAAGGTCTCCCCAAGTTTCCTCCACAACGGTCTGTCTTGTGCCAGTCTCCTCCATGTCACTCCCGCATATTTACGAATTTCATCCACCCATCTCCCATGTGGTCTTTTTCTGGGTCTTTTCCTGTCCCTTGGAATCCAATCTAAAATTTCGGCTGTCCATCTATGGTCTGTCCTTCTGGCAGTATGTCCAGCCCATTGCCATTTCAGGGATTTAACTCTGATCATGATGTCTTCCACTCTCGTCATTTTTCGGATCCACGAGTTCCTCTTCTTATCTCTCCTGGTTATACCAAGCATGCACCTCTCCATGCTTCTTTGAGTTGTCTGCAGCCTTTGTATGTCTCTTTTAGTTAAGGTCCACGTCTCTGCACCATACGTAAGCACTGGAAGGATGCATTGATCAAACAATTTTCTTTTAAGACATAATGGCATATTGCTCTTGAAAATTATGCTGTTTCTTCCAAAAGCTCTCCAGGCAAGTTTTGTACGCCGATTAATTTCTTCATCAATGTGACCCTCACTTGATATCTGCTGTCCAAGATAAACATACGTATCTGTTATCTCCAGTTTTTCTCCATCAATCGATAAATCTTCATTTCTTGTAAAAGCATTGAACATCACTTTTGTCTTCTGAAAGTTCATTTTTAATCCCACTTCTTTACTCTTGTCAGCAAGTTCCTGGATCATACTCTGCAGCTCTGATGGGGTAGTTGCAAAAATGACTACGTCATCAGCAAAACGAAGGTGGGTTAGATAATCTCCATTAATCTTTATCCCTTTGTTTTCCCAGTTCAGTGATTGAAAGACATTTTCCAATGTGGCATTAAAGAGCTTCGGAGATATGGTGTCACCTTGTCTCACTCCCTTTCCAATTTTTATGTGTGTTGTATTTTCAAACAGCCGAATCTTTGCACTTGCATTTGCATAGATGTTATTAATAATATTAATGTATGCATCTTCAATACCGCAGGATTTCAGAGCCGTGGTAACTGCTGATGGTTTCACCGAATCAAAGGCTTTTTCATAATCGATAAAAGCCATGCACAATGGAAGTTCATATTCCCTCGCTCTTTCAATTAGTTCTCTCAGTACATGGATATGATCTATTGTGCTGTAGCCACTCCTGAATCCAGCTTGTTCTCTCGGTTGAGCCATGTCCAGTGTTACCTTCAAGCGGTGTGAAAGAACTTTAGTAAAGATTTTATAAACCACTGATAGAAGGCTGATAGGTCTGTAGTTTCCGAGATCCTCAATGTCACCTTTCTTATGTAGCAGGATCATTGTAGCGTTGTTCCAATCCTCAGGAATCTTCCCTTCATTAAGGCATCGAGTAAAAATTTGGGCGAGTACTGTTTCAATTTCTCCACTTGCTTCTTGTATGATGTCTATAGTAATTCCATCTTCTCCTGGAGCTTTCCCCCGCTTCATGTTCTTGATTGCATGAGCAACTTCTGCTGGGAGGACTGGAAGAACTCTGGTACCTTTCATGATGTCTGGAGTACATGTATCATCCCTTTCATATAATTTGGAGTAGAAATCTTTCACTCTTGTCAAAATTTCGCCTCTATTTCTTGTTATAGAACCATCTTCTTTTCTCAGAGCCATAATCTGTTTTCTTCCTTTACTGAGATGTCCCTTTGCTATCTTTAGGCTTTGGTTGTTTTCAATTGCTTTCCTCACTAGCTCACAGTTGAATTTCCTGACGTCTTCAGTGATACTTTTTCGTGCTGTCTTGCATAGCTCTATATATTCCACTTTGGAAGTCACATCTTCTTTAGTTGTCCTCATCTCTCTTCTTTTTTGCATCAACATTTTGGTTTTTCCTGATAATTTGTTTACATGCAACTTGTTCTTAGACCCAGCTAATTTTGTTGCTGTTTCCATAAGAGCTTTGGTTACTTTTCTGTTAACTTCCGAAATATCCACTTCTTCCGATGTTAGGCCTTCTAAAGCAGAGAATCTGTTCTTCAGTTCCAACTTGAAAGTATTATGGTGTTTTTTAAGGTTGGTTATGTCAATACATTTTGTTTGTCTTATGAGCTTGCCACGTTCCAGTTTAGTGTTGAGGTGCATCTTACATCTCACCAATCTATGGTCACTACCTGTGTTGAACTTGTTTAGCACACTGCAGTCTTCGATGACGAATTTTTTGTTACACATAATAAAATCAATTTCACTTGTCATCCCAATTGGATGTCTCCATGTCCATTTCCTGGACATGGAGACATCCAATTGGGATGACAAGTGAAATTGATTTTATTATGTGTAACAAAAAATTCGTCATCGAAGACTGCAGTGTGCTAAACAAGTTCAACACAGGTAGTGACCATAGATTGGTGAGATGTAAGATGCACCTCAACACTAAACTGGAACGTGGCAAGCTCATAAGCTCATAATAATAATAATATATATATATATATATATATATATGTCATGACCTCCGTAGAGTTGTATGACCAAGCTTTAGTTAACAATTTAGCTTACATCCATAACTTTCCTGGCCCGACCCATGCTCTTCAAAAAAAAAATAAATAATAATAATAATTCAGAAGTTATAGAGAGTGATTTTGATAATTTCTATCCTAGCTCTCTTAACTTATGTAAAATCAACCACAGTAATCAGGAACTAGAGTTCCTAGACTTAAGCATTAAACTTAACAGAGGTAACCCATCTATTAACCTCTTTGATAAAAGAGTTAATTTTCCTTTCAAAGTAATTAAATATCTACACTGGAATAATAACATATCAACCAAAGTAATTGAGAATGTACTAATTTCTCAGGTGCTTAGAATTTCAAGAATTTGCAGCAACAATTTGGACTTCAATTACCACATTAATATACTATTAGACAGTTTTCTAGAGAACAAAATTCATACTTCTTTCATCAAAAGAACTTTAAGAAAAATTATTCTGAATAATAGAGTAAGGTTGGCAGATCTGCTTTAATTTTCTACAGAGTTAATAATATGATTCTGACCAATGAAAGCCTTTTGGAAGTTGGCTAGAGGATGAATATTAACTACAAAAAGGAACCTTAGTGCTATGGATAAGAAGGCAAAAATTAAAAATTAAATAATATAGACAAAATCACAAAAAAAACTTAAAAATCTGTTTATAAAAGAAAATAAAAATAAATATAAAAGAAAACTAGTTATTCACTCACTAGAATAGCTATACTAAAAATAGTAAAACTAACATTAAAATTATTAGGATTCTGAATAGTCTACAGAAGCTCACTAAGGTGATTAAATACATGCAAAGATTATTAAATATACTACTTGTGTATTTCATAATATTTCTCATGTATTCTGGAGAGTTAATTCTGCTCTTTCTGATCATACAGGCCCACAATCTTAATTATATTTTTTTCTCTAGTTAAAATCTCCGCGAGTAGGATTTTTTCAGTGTGTGGAGGCCTACAGCCCCACCCACACTGCCCCCCAGCGACTAGGGAGTGGCAGGGGTGTTTGGAAGTTTTTGTTAAAAGGTCGGCCATGTTTCCTCAAGAGTGGAGGAAGTTAAGTTGCATAAGAGGTAAGCTCTCTTCATTGTCTTTGGGTTTTAGGTTTTCCAAGTTCAATGTTTGAACTTCTTGAACATTTTTTCTTTTTGCTTTTAGCATTTAGGCACTGGCAAGTCTATTAACTTTTTTGCGGATTTTAACTCTTTCTTTTCTTGGTAACTTTGCGCGTTTTTTAGGGAACTAAGGCCAAGCAGCCGGCCGTTTCATTGTTCTTGTAGTCTGCGCTGTGTTTTCAATGTAGTTAAGGTCTTAATAACTACTAAATTATGCACTTAAAGCACTTCTGAAATACTCTGTACATATTGCAACTAATTGTTTATGTCACATAACCTTCACAAAGCATTTCTTTAGTTTATTATTGTCTTTATTTTATTCTCGTTTTTGTGTTGTCAGAAGTTGTGGAGTAGGGGGTTTTTATAATCCAGTTTTCTTTCAAGAATCTGTGCTTTAGAAAAAAATAATATTTCCTTTTTTATTGCAATGTTTAGAATTTGTAATACTTTGTACTGCTATTCAGGTTTTAATTCTCTCTCAGGCGTACTTGGCAATTTGTTATTGCTGAACATTATTTCTGATTCATTATGTTACTCTTACAACTTGAGTTTTCTATAATCATCTTCTTTCTGTTTAATAGTAACAGATGAAGAGCATGGGTCGGGCCAGGAAAGTTATGGATGCAAGCTAAATTGTTAACTAAAGCTTGGTCATACAACTCTGCGGAGGTCATGACATATATATATTTAATTTTTTTTTTTTTTTTTTTTTTTTTTTGGTGGGCTTATATTACTTGCATCTATGACTTGGTATGAGTCAAAAAATTTTTTTTGCTTTAGTCTCTTCTTAATAGAATGTGAATTCTGAATTTTCATAACTGCTGCGTTGCGCGTTTTGATCTTCAGGTTATTTTGCAACTTTCGTTTTAAATTCTAAAGTTTTTCTTATGTTTTAGGCTTTGCTCTTTAGTATATATATATATATATAAAATTCCTAGCTTCATAGGAATTTGTTATTTAAAAAATAATCAGCTTCACATGCCGCTTCCGCAGAAAATTTTGTTGTGCCACCCAGATGGCGCAGTGGTTTAAACGCATTCGCCTGAGATGCGTCCGGTTTCGAATCTCGGTGAGGCATGGATGTTGTGTTTGTCGTACGGCACTGGCTCTCTCCCTTCCTTGGAGCCAGTGGCCCTAAATTAGGGACGGGCGACTGCTTATAGCCCATTGAGTTACTCACGGAAGTTGTTAAACCTCCAACTAAAAAAAAAATGTAATATTTGTTTGCTTTTTTGATTGGAGGTTTAACGACCATTGTGAGCAACTCATCGGGCTATAAGCAAGTTGCCCGTACTTAATTCAGGGCCACTGGCTCCAGGGGAGGGAGAAATCCAGCGCCGTAAGACAAACACAACATCCATGCTTCACCGGGATTCGAAATCGGACCCACCTCGTCAGAAGCCATCGCTTAGACCATTGCGCCACCGGGGTGGCGATTGATGTTTAGAGGCCCTCTTATATGTGAGCCTCCAGCCCATGAGCGTCTGAGGTTAGAGGCGTCTGAACTCCCCCCTCCCCTCCAGGGCCTCTGACGTTAGAGGCCCTCTTATACTGATAGCACCCCACCCCCGCAATGCGGGTGTTGCGTGGGCTATCAGTACGCCCCCTGTCCAAGCTTCTGTAAGGCAGTCAGAGCGTTCATATTTATCATGAAGTATTAAAGCATGGGTTCATTTGCACTGGGAAGAATATTCAACAATAGGATTCATGCGGTGTGGTGATGAGGTTGACCTATGCCGTTGTACACTGCTGGACACAAAAAATGCCACACCATGAAGAAATGTCCGAAATGGGAAGAAACTCATCGCACATGTAGGCAATTACGTAAGAAAGAAGTGATTTAATTTCTGAGTGATTGCATGAATACAATTGGTGGCGAGACAGTATAATGTAGCTTGAGTCAGTCGGTCGTATGTTACCCTCCACCAGAAACTCTTACAACATTCAGCAGCTTGTTGCTGTATCCCGATGAGTTTCCGTCGCTCCGTCGCAGGGACCAACCAGCTGTACGTAGCCATATGATGAAGCTTCTGATGATGTTGTCTCTGTGCTGGTAGGATTTCTGGTGACTTCGCCCAGGCATTCACAGAATAATGTGAACACCACGCTTAGAGACGTGACTTTTAATGAAGCTGCGTATGTCGCATTACGCAAAGTTATCCACCACCTTTTGGTTGTATTAGTTTTGTTTAAAACCTCAAGATCATTTTGTGTTTTAACAAATCCTGGGAAGATCTTTGTATAACAGACTAATTAATTATCTAGAAAAAAATATTTCGTAACAACCAGTATGAATTTTAAAAAAATAATAGGAAGCAGGTGTTGAATAATTTTAGTCTTCGTCAGAATTTACTCTTCAGACCAGTTCTGAGGTGAGTCTCGTCGATTGGATCAGTAGAAGGTGCGCACTAAAAAAACGCAGACATCCTTAGGCAGCATGTCTCCGAGTGTGTAGATGGTCTTAAAACAGAGAAAAATCAGTAGATTACGAAAATCTATCAGTAGACAGGAGTCAAAATCAGTAGATCTACTGATACATCAGTAGAATGGTAACACTGATGCATACATTCTTAGACAGCATGCCCGTGAGTATGTGAGTATGTAGGTGGTCTTAAAACAGAGAAAATCAGTAGATTACGAAAATTTATCAGTTGACAGGAGTAAAAATCAGTAGATCTACTGATACATCAGCAGAGTGGCAACACTGATGCAAACAGTTTTAGACAGTATGTCCCTGAGTGTGTAGGTGGACTTAAAACAGAGAAAATCAGTAGCGTACGAAAATCTATCAGTAGACAGGAGTAAAAATCAGTAGATCTACTGATACATCAGCAGAGTGGTAACACTGATGCAAACAGTTTTAGACAGCATGTCCCTGAGGGTGTAGGTGGTCTTAAAACAAAGAAAAATCAGTAGATTACGAAAATCTGTTAGTAGACTGTAGTCAAAATCAGTAGATCTATTGATACATCCGTACAATGGTAACACTGTTTGGAGTGTCACACAAATACACGAGATAACGTTTCGTCAAAGTGAAACAGATGCGTTTCAAATGTGAAACAATGAACATCACAAAAATGAACATGAACATCCCAAAAATGAACATGAACATCCCAAAAATGAACATGAACATTACCTTCTGCTACCGAGTTCTCTCTGCTCTTTCTTTTTCCGATAGCCGACCCCTGAACGAAAACTCTCCCCCGTGTCAAGTCCGACGAAAATTCTTCCTAAGCAAAGCCACACCCTAAAGATGCCTCCTCTCCGAAAACGCAAAATTCATTAATTGGCTCGCTGGCTACATCGGACTGCTTGGGACGGCGGAGAAGCAATAATAAAAAAAAGTACATTATTTGAGGCAGAGGTTCAATAATTAAAACAGGCAAGCACAAGGAGGTGGCAGCAAAATGGGACAAACGTACAGACAAAGGAAATTATATTTATTAAACTACTTACCCTAAGTAAAATATTAGTGAGTGAGTGTGTGTGTGTGTTTGTGTGTGTGTGTGTGTGTGAGAGAAAGAGACATTTTGTACGATTTCTGTGAAATGAGAATTCTGAACTTTCTGAAAATCGCTTATTCTTGCATTCTGTAATTCGCAAAGATTAATAGTACATCTGCGCAAATGTGAAAAGGTCGTCTCTAACAAGCTCCTGAAAATGTTCTTAAAATCCTTTTCTGGGGCTGTCTTGAATAAACTGCTTGTTCAAAGTATTTCGGATTTATTTTTAATCCACCGGAAAGTTGCAGTGCCAGAATTGAGCCGCAGGGATCGCGAGTTCTGTTGTACCATCACCAGAGTATCCTGTCTTTGATTTCTGCCTGTTTTGAACTGCAGGTCTGAGCGGCTTACAAAATCACAGAATCATAAGCTTCCGGAAAGACCCATGCAATTATAGTTGCAACTGCACATCAAGTTGTACGGAACAGCTGAAGGATCTTAATATTAGTTTAGCCCAGTAATTCACGTGAATTCAGTCATTACTTTACACGCACTAATCCGAAAGTATTAAGTATTCAGAAATGAAAATCCCAATGAGTGCGCCTACACAAAACAAAAGACAAATGATTTTTAAGCACAAGGTTCAAAACCGTTGATAGATTTTGTTCTGTATTACAGCACACATGAAACAAATTATCATAAAATGTCCGGTGTTTCCTCCAGAGGCGCAACTAGAAATTTATTTTCTGGTGGGGAGTTATGATATAATTGAAAGCTCCGTATGAACGATACGCCAATAATTTGCATGCAATATCGATTTATTATTGTTACTGTAACGTACCAGGAGATGTGACGTACCTGCCCGAAGGACGCACACGACATAAAGGCAGATAGGAGTCAGAACAAACGTCCGCGTAGCTCAATTGGTAGAGCAACTTATTCCGAAATGAGGGGACCCGGGTTCGAGCCCCGGCGCGGATAAAAATGACGGAGAAATTTACTTCGTTATAATGGCGCCCGAACTATCCGGATGACCCGACCGTTCAAAATCTCGCATTGGTGTGATGTTATTTCCACACCGCGAGATAGGAAAAATAAGAGAATCCCTTCTCCAGCACTTCGTCAAAAAAAAAAAAAAAAAAAAATAAGGGGGAGATGATGTAACGTACCAGGAGATGTGACGTACCTGCCAGAAGGACGCACACGACATAAAGGCAGATAGGAATCAGAATAAAACGTCCGCGTAGCTCAATTGGTAGAGTGACTTGTTCCGGAATGAGGGGATCCGGGTTCGAATCCTGGAGTGGACAGAAATGACGGAGAAATTTACTTCGTTATATTACCTCTGGAGAAAACAAATTTTGAACCAATTATTATTACTATCATCAAAACAGGTATCATTATTGAACGAATTAAAGCACAGAAACTGACAAAGTAAGAGGGTGGTACACAAAGTAAAGCAGAAATGTGCATTACTGTTTTATTAACTAACAGAGGTCATTCAAATTGCACATGTTGGTAGAGTAACTCTTCTTCTATAGTAACCCTCCTTTTTCCTTGCAATTAAATAATGGATTCCAAGCAGAAGCAACGTGCCGTCATTGATTCTTGATGAAGGAAGGGTGCAGGCTGTCCGACATCCACAGAAGGCTAGAGAATGTTTACGGAGATGACACCATTGATAAAAGCAATGTGCACAGATGGATGAAGAAGTTTAAAGAAGAGGAAACCAGTACTGAAGACAAACCACGCATTGAGAGACCATCACCTACGACCACTGACACGAACCGTCAGCGAGTGGATGAATTGATTTGCGCGGAGAGACGAGTCACAATCCCTGAGCTTGTTGCACAACTGAACTGTAGTCACAATGCCATACAGAAGATGGTGAAAGACTTTGGGTATCGGAAAGTGTGTGCAAAGTGGATACCTCGACAGTTGACACCCGATTTGAAGGAGAGAAGGGTGGAAGTCTGCTCTGATCGGCTGCAAGCGCTTGAAGCCAATGAAGACACGTTTTTTTAAGATCTGGTGACAGCGGATAAAACATGGGCATATCTTTACGATCCAGAAACAAAGAATCAATTCATGGAACGGTATCTCACCTCTTCACCAAAGCCTAAGAAATTCAAGAACCAGCGATCAGCACAGAAAGTCATGGTGATTGTTTTTTGGGGATGACAGGGGTGTCATTCTCCTTGATTTTCGGCAACGTGGCCGTACCGTGACCGGCGAGCGGTACATTGAAACATCTTAGTGAAGCCATAAGGAGAAAGAGGCCGAACAAAAGTCTGAAAAGGATCCACATTCCCCATGACAATGCGAGATCACACACATCTTTGGCAACAAATCAGGCGATCAGCAAATTAGGCTGGTCGGTGGTCCGCATCCACCGTACAGCCCACATCTGGCGCCCTCCGACTTCCACCTGTTCGGTCCAATGAAGGGGACAACGATTTGATGACGCAGACGAGGTGAAGTGGCTGTAAAGAAGTGGGTACAACAGTCCACACCTGAATTTTTTCAAAGAGGATTCGAGAGGTGGGTTCAACGATCGCCCAAATGCATCGCTTGTGATGGAGACTATGTTGAGTAGTACCTTTGCATAGAGAAAGAGTTAGTCTACCGACATATGCAATTTGAACGACCTCTGTCAGTTAATAAAAAAGTTATGCCCACTTTTGCATTGCTTTCGGTACAACAATCGTAATACACACTGAGTGATCACTGAATAACGACCACCTATGTAATACTTCGTAGGTCCTCCTTTCGCCCTCAGTACAGCAGCTATCCGACGAGGTATCGATTCAACATACCCTGAGTGATCATTGAATTATGACCACCTACTTAATACTTCGTAGGTCCTCCTTTCGCCCTCAGTACAGCAGCTATTCGACGTGGCATCGATTCAACATACACTGAGTGATCACTGAATTATGACCGCCTACTTAATACTTCGTAGGTCCTCCTTCCGCCCTCAGTACAGCAGCTATCCGACGTGGCATCGATTCAACATACAGTGAGTGATCACTGAATTATGATCACCTACCCAATACTTCGTAGGTCCTCCTTTCGCCCTCAGTACAGCAGCTATTCGACGTGGCATCTATTCAACATACACTGAGTGATCACTGAATTATGACCACCTACTTAATACTTCGTAGGTCCTCCTATCGCCCATACAATGAGTGATCACTGAATTATGACCACCTACCTAATACTTCGTAGGTCCTCCTATCGCCGCAGTTATCCGACGCGACGGCCAACCAAGTTGTGCGTAATGTGGCCTTCAATGCAGGGATGGAGGTTATTGGTGTATCCAGACGCCTGATATATGCCGTTCCATAGTGTCCCACAAGTGTTCTATGGGATTGATATCAGAGGAGTTCTGAGGCCTATCCGTATACTGGAACTCAAATGTGTTCTTCAAACCATTCCTGCAAAATATTGGACCCGCGGCTCGATGCAGTTACATCTTGTAAGATACCGTCGTCATTCGGGGAAAAGTGCAACATTGCTATGTGGCATTTAGACAAAAAGAAAAGTTGAATTGCCACTTGTGCCAGAAAAATAAATTAACATCAGATAAAGATATAACTCTAGATTTGGTGATTCCGATGTGAAGAAAATATTTTGAACTACTTGGACTAACGTATCCGTTTGAACTAGATATACGAGGGTAAATCAAAAAGTAAGGTCAATGTTGTCGTGTATTAAAGAAACCAAGAGGTATACAGATAACAATTACCTTATTTCTCAACATAGACCCCCCTGTCGTTCAATGCATATTTATATATCTGTCTATAAGCTTCTGGATTCCTGCAGAGAAGAATGTTTTGTGTTGTTCCTGCAGCCACGAATGCATCGCTTCCTGTACCTGGACATCACTTTCTAAACGGCGGCCTCGCAAAGCGTCTTTCAGGTGCCCGAAGACATGAAAGTAGCACGGCGCCAGATCGGAGCTGTAAGCAGGATGTGGAAACGCCTCAAACTTATACTCGGTAATTGTTTGGTTGAGTTACCAGTGCCGTGTGTGGACGAACGTTGTCGTGCAGCAACAGCACTTTTTTGGATAACATTCTCCGTCGTTTTGTGCGAATTTCTGGTTTCAATTTGTCTTTGAGCAAGTCACAATATGACCGACTTTTAATCGAATCGCCCTGTGCTTGAGAGTGGGACTACCGTCTTTGAACAGTGGAATAGTGGGAAATGGTTGCCTTCTCCAACGAATCGAGGTTTCTACTCCACAGAAGTGACGGGCGGTGGCGGATACGGCGTCAGACACGAGAACCAACACCCAGACGCGCTTGTCGGTCAAGTACAGGCCGGCAGTGGCAGTGTGGGAGATGTTTTCTTGGTATGACCTGGGACCGCTGGTACCACTGGATTGGTCCATGAATACCAATGGCTACCTGTACATGCATCCCTTCTGTAACGTACCAGGAGATGTGACGTACCTGCCAGAAGGACGCACACGACATAAAGGCAGATAGGAATCAGAATAAAACGTCCGCGTAGCTCAATTGGCAGAGCAACTTATTCCGGAATGAGAGGACCCGGGTTCGAATCCTGCGCTGATAAAAATGACGGAGAAATTCACTTCGTTATAATGGCGCCCGAACTATCCGGATGACCCGACCGTTCAAAATCTCGCAATGGTGTGATGTTATTTCCACACCGCGAGATAGGAAAAATAAGACAATCCCTTCTCCGGCACTTCGAAAAAAAAAAAAATAAATAAGGGGGAGATGATGTAACGTACCAGGAGATGTGACGTACCTGCCAGAAGGACGCACACGACATAAAGGCAGATAGGAACCAGAATAAAACGTCCGCGTAGCTCAATTGGTAGAGTGACTTATTCCGGAATGAGGGGATCCGGGTTCGAATCCTGGCGTGGACAGAAATGACGGAGAAATTTACTTCGTTATACTTCATGTTGGTCGTTTTTCCTGTTGGTAATGGTGTCTACCAACAAAACAATGCGCCGTGCCTCGTCGCCAAGGGGGTGTGCGTGCTGGTTCCAGGAATACGACAGCGATGTCTCCGTTCTTCCTTGGCCGGTGAAATCGCCCGACCTCAATCCCATAGAGCACTTGTGGGACTATTTGGATCGACAGGTTCGACGTGCCGACCCACAACCACGTCATCTCCGGGACCTTCGTGCTCTGCTGCAGTCCTAAAGGGCACGTGTGCCTCGGGCAACCTTCATACATGAGACTGAGGAAGAAAAAAAAGCTCAACTTTTTACCGGGTAAAAAATGAGAATGTGCTGCAAAACAGCATGAATATAACGCAGCAAGTGCAAGACAGAATTGTTCACTGAAATTTATTTATGTAAATAGTAAAATGGAGCACATCACCGCAGGGGTCGTGCTGCCGATCGCATTTTTCGTAATTTACGAAAGAAAATTCGTTTTTGGCGATGCACAAAAAGTTTTGGTGAAAACACTGGCGCGCACGAACGCGATCACCTTTTTTAAAAATATTACTTTTTTAATAATGTTTTTGCTGCTTAATACGGATAACCTATTGTTTTTATAATACTTTAACACTTCGTTTTTATATTTTTTATACACTATCTACCAACAAGCACTTGGACACCTGTGATAGCAAAGGAAAACGAAGTTTATTCACCTTCAATAGTTGGTGGAGCCTCCACGAGCGGCGATTACAGCTGCGACCCTCCAGGGCATACTCTCAACTAGGCGTTGTACGACGGCTAGCGCTATTTTCTTCCACTCGGCTTGGAGAAGACAGGTCAGTTCCTTCACCGATTTCGGACGGTGGGGGCACCCCTTAAGTCGACGCTCCAACTCGTCCCAGAGGTGCTCAATAGGGTTAAGGTCCGGGCTCTGCGCAGGCCAGTCCATTCGATTAACCCCATTGTTACCATACCAAGCCATGGTGGACCTCGCAACATGACAGGTGGCATTGTCATCCTGAAAGTAACATGGGTCCACCCCGTAAAACTGCCACAACGTAGGAAGCGCATGGTCATCCAAAATGGTGCAGTAGGTCTCAGCGTTGAGTCTACCAGGAATTGCGACCAAGGGTCCCGTGCCATACCAGGAGAAACACCCACATAGCATAATTCCACCGCCGTCGAACTTCACAGTTGGCACAATACATTCCGGCAGGAAGCGTTCTTCAGGCAGACGCCAAACCCAGACCCTGCTATCCGAACGGTAGAGGGTGAACCCTGATTCGTCGCTCCAGAGAACCTGTTTCCACTGTTCAACGGTCCACTGTCGACGTTCTTTGCAGCACGTTAGCAGAGCAGCGCTATTGGACTTGGTGATCAAAGGCTTGTGGGCGGCAGCACGTCCATGATAACCGAG
The DNA here is from genome assembly GCA_039090855.1 of Macrothele yani. Lineage (NCBI taxonomy): Eukaryota > Metazoa > Arthropoda > Arachnida > Araneae > Macrothelidae > Macrothele > Macrothele yani. The sequence goes on from CM076996.1 coordinate 129,003,780, forward strand.
CAGATGGGCTTCCTTACGGATGGTATTCATCGAAAGAACACTGCCGGATGCCTGTTGAAACTCCTCGCGTATGTGGCCCATCGATTTGGTGCGGTTCTTCCAAATTTCTCTGGCCAGCACCCGTCGGTCTCTAACTCTCAGTTTTGTGGGTCTGCCAGGTCGGGGCACATTCCGACAGTCACCTCTCATCTTCCACTTTCCAATCACGTAGGCCGCTGTCGATTTTGGGTACTTCAACTAGCTGGATATGTTACGTATGGATCGGCCATTTCTGTGATACCCGACGATTACACCTTTATTGAAATCATAGAGCTCCAAACTGCGTGACATCTTGCATGCGACTGGTTGCGTTGTTGTTTCCCACACGATATTTAACGGCGGCGGTCGTGACGCGTATCAGGACCGCAGACATCGTCGATTGCAGGGGTGTCCAATTACTTGTTGGTAGATAGTGTATTTCCAATGGGGAGTGAAAAAAATTGGCGACTTCAGATTATACTTGGAAAAAAAAAATTGAAGTTGGCGAATGGCTTGGCCAAAACTTTAAAAAAGCCAGAGCAACCGCTATCACTGTATTCAAAAGATAATCTTTTTTTACATTTAACAACAACACACGATAAATGGAACAACGCGGAGAAAAAACATTACTATTACGGGCGAAACCTTCTGTAGCGTTTCCGTTTTAGGAACATTTTCCTCCATTTTCAAGCTGCAATACAAATATTTATGGAGTAAAATGATATTTAACAACACTACTGGGTAGATGAAATATCGCGAGTTAAAACTAATTACGATTACGTGAGAAACCTTCACTCCGTCTAACTTCCGTTTTCGAAACTTTTGAAAGTCGGAATTCCGTCCCCTCACGGAAAATGACCCCCTCTCCCACCACCACCAATCCCACCCAATTTCTGTTCAGTTCTGCATCGATCTCGAGAACCATCGAAATGATGATGGAAAAGGCGGAATTCTTCGAATCCATGGAAGAATCTCCTGCCTGAAGATTTCAGGGAAATTTTCGCGCCGTCTAACTTCCGTTTTCAGAATTTTTTCTTCCATTTTCAAGTTGATATGCAAATATTTATGGAATAAAATTATATTTCACAATAATACTGCGTAGAAGAAACATCGCGAGAAAAAGAAATCGCGATTACGTTGAAAATTTTCACTCCGTTTGACTTCTGTTTTCGAAAGTTTTGAACAACGAAATATCCTCCCCAGAACAAAAACCGACCTCCCCCGCCAAATAATCTTCCAAAATTTCTCTTCAGTTTTGCACCGATCTCAAGAATAACCCAAGTGATGACAAAACAAATCAGTAAAATCATGCAATGCATTGATTATGATACGCTTTCCAACATACCGGTTAATTACTCAAGTTAAAATTTTTTCTTCCTTTCTCAAGTTGATATGCAAATATTTATGGAATAAAATTATATTTAACAGTACTCAAGTTATGAGGAAAATGGCTGTGGAATAAATCTCACTCCTGTGCCCTGACCTGAGACCCCATTTCGATTATATTAAACAGAATTAGTCCAGTATACCTCCGGAACAACATATTAAAGTTTTGTCGCAATAGGAGCAATTTTAGTCAAGTTATGAGGATAATGGCTGTTTAATAAATCTCGCTCCTGTGCCCTGATCTTTGACCCCATTTCGCTGATATTCAACAGAACCGGTTCAGTATACCTCCGCAACAACAAGTTTTGACGCATAAGGATGATGGAATGGATCCCATGTCCTCACCTTTGATCCCATTTCGCTCATTTTCAATAGGATTTGCACACCACATACTAAAATTTCATCGAAATCGAACCATTTTTACGTGAGTTATCGTGCGGACAGGCAGACGGACAAAGCTGGAGCGTATACGCTTCTTCAACCTACGGTTGGAAAGCGTAAAAAACGACCCCCCCCCAACTAATCTTCCAAAATTTCTCTTCAGTTTTGCATCGATCTCGAGAATAACCAAATTGACGACAAAAAAAAAAAAAAGAAAAAAAAAGAAGCGGAAGAATCTCATGTATGGCAACCTTCCAGGACTTCATTACGTCCATGCCACGCCGTCTCGCCGCTGTCATCCGGGCCAAGGGTGGTTGTTCCCAATATTAGGTAGGTGGTCATATTATTCTGATACGACTGTGTATGCAACTATATTTTATCTCTGAATGAGATGTTCAATTTAACTGCAGTATATCATTATTACGTATTATACCATCGTTTCAGCAGCATGAGATCAACCTTTCCTCTAGTAAATATATTTAGTGACGGGTGCAACTTAGTTGAAAGCAATGTTGCTGCAGTGCTCTCCCGTATCTCCGCCGCTTTGTGTGACGTCATGGCGGTGGAAAATTTTGAGAGCGCGCCTCGACCGAGAAATGTTAGCAACGGCTGTAATATACCCGTAGCGTCGCGCCTGTGTTACAACGTCGCACATCATGGAACGCTTGAGGCAGCTTTTAAAATAGGGATTGTTACCAAACACACGATATAGCAGGTTTTTGTTGAGAAAGTGCTTGATGGAAAGCCAGACAGATCAAATTGAAAATCGTCTTTATACTGTACAAAGATAAAGCTATTTTAAAATTGACAAAAACCCGACGGGTAGTTCATGAACATTGAATATATATATATATATATATATATATATATATCTGTGTGAATAAGACGGCAGCGGATTTTTGTTAACTGAAAAAAATGTCATTCGACGATCTTTTTCCCGGCGGTACAACTGGCACGATCATTTTTCACAGGTTTGCCTTCACTCTGAATTTTTTATTGGCTTCTTTCTTGAGAAGGAGAAAAACAGACGTTATTTTCTCTGCAATGCGGAGGATAAAACTGAGTGATATTGCCACTTACGGTTGGAACATTTGCAGGTGAGAATTTTAGATATTTCAATATTTCGAAACATACAGACTGCTTGCTAATTTCAATATATTTACGATGGTAAAGTACCCTGAAATTCAACGGAAAATATTTAAATCTAATTTAAAAATACCGAAGCCAAAACTAATTTTATCGGGATTTAATAAGCTTGAGAAAGCCACTCTAGAAACAATAAGCCTCAGTTTTTAAAAGAAAAATCCTGTAATGCTTTACGAGGGCAGTTCGAAAAGTAACAGCGAATTTTGATATACATAATTCAATGAAAGATACAAATGATGTTTCATTTTTCTACATAATCACCCACCTTTTTAATACATTTCTCACACCGTTGCACCAACTTCTTTAGTCCATCAGAAAAAATGTTTTTGGTTGTGCATTTAGCCAGGAATGCAACGCCTCTTTGACCTCCTAATCACTCATAAACCTTCGTCTTCTCAAAGCGTCCTTCAAGGGTCCAAACACATAATAATCAGAGGGAGCAAGTTCAGGGCTGTATAGGGGATGCTGTAAGATCTGAAATCTCAGTCTCCAAATGGTGTCAAGATTTGCAGTTGCCGTGTGAGGGCGGGCATTATGATGAAGGAGAAGAACGCCTTTAGACAAAAGTCCTCTGCGACGGCTCCGTATTGCTGGCTTCAGCTCCTCCTCCAACACTGCGCTGTATTGTACACTATTCACTGTTTTCCCCCTTTTTCTGATAGTGCTCCAAAATTGGTCCATTCATACCCCAGAAGAGAGTGAACAGGACTTTTCCGCCGGAGGGTTGAGACTTGAACTTCTTGACAGGAGAAAATGTGTGACGCCGTTCTGAAGACTGCTTTTTGCTTTCGGGATCATAGTGATGCACTCAGGTTTCGTCCTCTGTGACGATACGTGCCACGAAGTCGTCTCCTTCGTCGTTATACTCCGCCAAAAGGGCTGTGGAAGTATGCTCACGAATCATCTTGTGCTCATCAGTCATCATCCAAGCCACCCACCGTGCATACAACTTGCGATACTTGAGAACCTCCATGACAGTGATATGAGCGGGTCCGATACTGACATCCAATTCCCTGGCCAGAACTTCTAAAGAAATGCGCCTGTTTTCACGAATTATGACGTCAGCGAGAACCACCTTCTCATCAGTGACGGCCTTGCTGGGACGACCTGAGGGTCCTCATTTAAACGCATCTACTCACTCGTACACACTTCTTTCGCCAATGCAGGAATATCCATACTGTTGCAGAATTCTTCTATGAATTTCACGAGGTTTTACACCCTCGAACCGCAAAAATCTGATGATTACCCTCCGTTCCTCTACGGTGCAAAAACAGCTTAGGACGGCGCCATTTCGTTTATGCTGCCCTTCCGCTTAAGCACGCAACGCCATCTATTGGGCAGTGTCAACACCTTCTCTGCGCGGGAGTTAGAAAGGCAGAAGGTGGCCCAACGAAGTACTGAGTGGGTGGTCATAATAAACTGACCACTCAGTGTATATTCACACAGAGAAAGAGAGGGGAGAGATATATATTGAAATACATTTCCTGACAGAGTAAATGCCACACCATGAAGGAATGCTCGAAAACAGACCAAACTGTTCACACAGATAGCCAAGTAGGTCCCGAACAAATGATTTAATTGTGACATACAGACTAGGCTCCAGTGGCCGAATATGCAGGATGATCAATAAAGAGTGTGGTCTCCATTTTGGGCGATACAGCGTTGAATCCCACGTGGCATCGAGGCAATGGCAATGAGAGTCAAAACAGAGTCTTTGGGTATCGTGGACCTTGTGGTGTTGATCCGAGTCCACAGTTCATCTTCCTTTTGCGGGGGTGGGAGGGTACTCAACCGACGTCAAATCGTGTCCCACAGATGCTCGACGGGCGAGAGGTCGGAGGATCGTGCTGTGTAAAGCATTCAGACTGATCCGAGCGTAATGCAGCCGGGCGTTATCCTGTTGAAAAACGGCGTTTGGCATGCCTTGCAGATACGGTAGTGGTGTGACAGCGCCCAAACTGAGCGCTGCACATTTAGGTCGAAAATCCATTCCCTAGTTTACTTATTTATTTAATTATTATTTTATTTATTCATTTATTTATTCATTTATTTATTCATTTTTATTAATTCATGTATTTTTTTGAAGAAGGAGTACGTTTTATTTTGCCATATACTTTCGGGTGAATCTTTTCTTTTTTTTTCCTCTCCGTCCCCCTCTCCCAGCACAAGGCGTCACAGGACAGACCGACACTGTAAGGAGTAAACGCTGGCGACAGCCATCGGCGAGCTGGCTTTGTAGTATATTTTATTGGGGCAATAGAAGTGTCCACCGTCTATAGGATCAACAATGCGTGTTGGCCCGACCGTAGACTTGTTGGAACCAGAGCTAGCAGTTTAATTGGGGTAAGGATTTACGCCGGGAGTAGTATCAAGCGGCAAACGTAACTTCAGGGGTTCTCAGAATTTCACTGGAGCGGGTAGGAATCTTGACCCCTAGCGAATGGAAGATCAAAATGTTAATTCTCTGACCAGTAAGATCTACACTGGGGAATTTAATTCAGGGAGGCTTGCGTTTGCCAGCAAGTGATTGGATGATGGGATATTTTGAGGTAGTGTGAGTCTTCTTGGGGGTCGTCGAAAGATTTTGCAAGGGAAGAGAAGAACTTCGTCACTTTCATCTTTTCACTTGTTCTTCTAAGTCGAGGTGCTTGACTTGCACTTTTTTTTTTATTACTGGTGACTTGTCACTTGGGGTTTTTTTTTGGTGGTCCAAAACGTGGACGCCGCCATGATGTATCAGAGACTGGCAGCATGACGAGAGCCCGCACCAAGTTTGACGGACCGGGGCAGACATCGCAGACCAGTACGCTAGGTGGAGGAACCACGATAACAGTGTTTGGCGGACGAGAATTCTCCCGGCTCAGGAGTGGTCAGCAGCGCGATATCTAGGTCAAATTCGGAGGTTAAGGTAGGAAATCCATCCTATTCTTTTTTTTTTTTTGGTGTCCCCTCATAAAATCTTTATCGGAGCAGTCCACACATAGAGTAAATAATTGTATGAGCAAATAAGTAATTTAGTACAGGTTCCTGTCAGAGAGTCTTAAATCATTTTTGCTAGTATCATGAGCGTATATTTATTATTATGCCAAATCATAACCAATAAATTGTTTTTGTTGTTAATTTTGTCTCAGGTCCATGATGAGTGTATCGTTAACTACAATATGTGTGCTCAACCCTAGATTATTTGGAGAATACATATATCTTTTGGAACCGGAACTTAGAAAATCACTTCACTTGTGCTTTTTATTTTAAATCTAGACGTTCACAAAAATATTGCGGCACACGGCGGACCCTTTGACTCCCAAGGGAAAATCTGCTGTGTGAAACACAACGCCCCGTCAGTGGATTCTGAAGCTGCGTCAGCCCTAAATCAGGGAATCGCAGAATCACAATCCACTCGACACCCCCTTGGCTCCCAATATTACGCCGGGTGAACCCCATTAGGAACCCGAGCGATAATAATTTGGTGCCGTTGGACCAGGATTTGGTCGCACCAAGGGTTATTGAGGAGCAATTATTGGGTATGTTAAAAAGCAAAGTTTTTCCAATGGTTATAGAAGGTGAATTTGGGGTAGTAGTAGGAAAGTTAACGATAGTTCGGATTTTTGGATTTGGTATTAAGAAGTTGGAAAAGAAGATAATTTATGGTTCTTTTAATGGCACAGATTCAGAATTTTAGCAACGAACGAATAAAGCAAATATTTCATGTGTGTTATTACTCATTCGATATAACAGAAAATATTGAAAATTTCAACAGTAAAAGTAAAGAAAGTGTAATAATGTACAATAGTGTTGCATAAATAATTTGAACGAAAAACAGTATATATTTTTGAATGAAAGCAGTAAATATTGAGTATGCTGAAATTAGTGTTTTGTTTTGAGAATTATAATTCATCAGCAAGTTTTTGTGTGTATATGTGTAGAAATGAAAGATTTTACAAAAACTATTCACTAAGCAATTTAGAGTTGATTTGAAGTTTAAAAGTCAATAATTAAGAATGTGCATAGTGAAATATTACGAATTAATTAGAAGCTTCAATAATTAAGAGTTTGCATAGTGAAATATTACGAGTGATTTGATTTGATCAGATTTATTATTGATTTATTAGTGCTTGATCATTGTGGTGTTATTGTATTTTATTATTGTAATGAAGTGTATTTTTTCATGATTTACGTATTGAATATTGCTATATGGGAATTTGCTAAGAGTAATTTAGGGATGATTAATAATACCATTAATAGTCATAAGGTCACGTTTGTTTACTTTGAGTAGTGTGCTGAATCGCCTAAAAAAAATAATAAAAATACAGTTTTCTTTTTCTCTGAAAGAAGGTTAATTTTGCTATTTTTACGAGAATTAGAGGTGATAGTAGGTCCTAACAGGAGAGATTTTATTGAATTTTTGTAGAATTTAGAACTTAGGAGAGTGTTGTTATTTGATTAAGGTATTGCAAATAGATGTTCGGGATGGCAGTTAACGGTATAGAGGGTAGTACGAATTTTAATGAGGCACGTGATAATACGGAAGGACAGGAAATTAACGGAGCGCCAGGTAGCGGTGAAGTTCAGGAGAACGGTACGATACAGTTCGATTCAGCAGTTGCTACGCAAAGAACAATTCAGTCGATGGCGGGTATGTTAAGTTATCTCCCAAATTTTACGGGCACGGAAGATGGTCCAACAGCAAAGCAATTTTTTGAAATGGTGGATAGTGTGGCACAGGTAGCTGGATGGACAGATGCAGTTAAAATTCTTTCAGCAAAAGCTAAGTGTCGACAGGCAGCGAGTCATTTTTTAACGGACGCTATTGATGTCAGGAATGAAACAGTTTATGCAAAATTTAAGGAAGCCGTTATTCAAAGATTTGAAGCTCAAGAACCAGTTATTGTTAGAATGCAGAAGTTCATCACTTGTCGGCAACGACCAGGTGAAAAGGTATCGGAATATGTGGCCAGATTAAGAGGGTTGGCACATCAGTACTTAGGGCATGTGGATCAGTCCAATAGGGAGGTTAGAGAAATGGCTGATCAGACAAAAATGTCGCAGTTTCTTAATGGGCTTGACCCTAAGTTGAAGCGCATGGTGTTGTCTTTTGCCCCTACAACTTTTATGGAAGCCGTTAATCGAGCAATTTTAGAGGAGCAAAATTCGAAATTAGTTTCCCAGGAGGTTTTTGCTGCCTCGGCAGGACCATATGACAGCAAGAATTATGGAACCCAGAAAAAATCAGGAAATTTGGATAACTCGATAGCTGATTTTTGTACTTTAATGGCACGACAGATGACGGAGCACGAATCACAGGTGAATGCACTTAGGACAGAGGCATCAGAGTTGTCTAGGAGACTACAAGCAGCAGAAAAACGTCATCATGATTACGTGGAGAGACTCCAGAGGTTTGAAGAGGATAAAACCCTGGAAACAGTTGATAGAGGCATTCCTTCACGAGATCAGCGTGCCTGTTTTATTTGCAATTCTTTCACTCATCTAAAGAACAATTGCACCAGGCTTAATGCAGAGCATTATCCTCCTTGGTCACAGAGAAATCGGAATTCAGAAAGCTTCAACTCTTTAGGCACAGAGAGAGAGGAGAGGAGAGCAGGGGAAGCTCCCTCTAGCGGGCGCATTCAGAACCAGGCTTCATCAACCCGTAAAGCACGGAGCAATCACGAAGAGTGTTATTTCTCCCCTGGTGGCATAGCGCCGAGTTACTCTCAGCGCAGTGGAAATTTCAGGAATGGAGGTGGCAGATCGGAAAACAATCGTCAAGAGAGTTTTAATTACAGGCGTGATGATAGAAGAGAACCTAGAGTGAGATTCAGAGAAGAGAGGAATTGGACATCAGGAAATTCAGGACGCAGTAATCATCATTTAAACTAGAGGGTGACCGGAATCGCAGGGATGCTTTCGGTCAAAAGAGAAATTTAGTCCCTATGGTACTTACAACTTGTATAGATCAGGAGCACGGAGAGCTACCTATAGTGAGAATTAGGATTATGGGAGTGCGAACGTACGCACTGATCGATAGTGGAGCGGGTGTATCATTAATAAAGGAATTGCAAGTTCGGAAATTTCAAGGAAAATTGCGCAGTAGACCCAAAAGCTCAGGAATGCATATAAAAGGGATCACTGGCGCCCTCCTACAGACCTCAGTATGTTACGAGTTGCCCATAGAGGTAGGAAATGATACGATTAGGCACACGTTCCATGTCACTCAGCAGGAGTTGCATCCTGATTACTCAGTCATCTTAGGATGGGATTTCTTGAAAGCCCATGGTTTTATCTTAGATGCTCAGACAGGTGTTTTGGAGAAGAAATCAGGAGCGAGAGCGCAGAAACAGCAACGCCGAGGTAGAGCCCACAGGCCGAAAAGGGTAAACAAGGTAGCACAGGAGGATGCAAGGAATAATCAGAGAAGGTTTAGGGAGGAAATTTTGCCACCGGATGAGACTAGAACTGGAAGGTTAGTGAGGAAAGAGGTAATTCCTCCGAATGCAGAGAAGATAGTTTGGGTTAGAATTCCATCATTTTCTGGAAATTTAAAAGGGCAAGTTTTAGTACAACCTTTGGATAGATATGCTCATGGGCGCGTCAGAGTTAAGCCTTCGGAAAATAAAATTGATGCTTCTGGAAAGATATCCATTTCGATATCAAATTCAACCAAGCGACCGTACTATTTGCCCAGGCGCACGAGGGTGGTGTGCGTGAGACTGTCGGTGGATGCAAACAAACCTGTCAATGGAAATTTACATGAAGTTCCGGAGAAGCAAGGGAAGTACACCGACCGTTTTGCTAAAGTAAAGAATTTAAGAACTAAAGATAGAGCGCATCTGCATGCACCCCGTGTTCGGGAAGGAAAAAGCGAAGGGATTAAGGAAGTCAAGGAAATTGAGCGCAGGCCATATCTAGTCGATAATTCACCTGCACCAGAATCTGATGATGCGCAAGAGCCGTGTGATTCAACCACGGAAGGAAGCCAGTATAGCTCAGATACCGACGAATACGAATTCGTGCCATTTTCCAGCTGGATAGATACTCCGAGAAGCACCGTTAAAAGTACGCAGCAGCAAGAAGTTGCAAGGGATGGAGATGAGGTCATTCCGAGAGGGACAGTCAGCTGCCCACTACAGCGAGAAGTAGCTGGGAACTTAGAAGAAAACGACGTGCAGAATGCCCACAGCAGGGAGGTCCCAGAAGAAAACGGAAGACAGGAAATGCAAAATGTTGAAATTTCGTCTGAAAGGGTGACCAGAGACCCTTACCCATTGAGGTCCCGTGTCCCCGTGTTAGAGCGATCCGTGAACCAAGTCACGGTGCAGATACGGTAGTGGCAAGGGCGCAGCACCTTGTCAACATAGCGCCGTGCCGTCAATGTGCATGTAATGCGTACCAGCGGTGAGCGGCTGTTGGCGCTGATAGCACCCCATACCATGATTCCACATTGCCGGGCTGTGTGGCGCTCCACAATGGCAGAGGAATCCGCCCGTTGGCCACGTCACTTCCAGACTCTCACACGGCGATTATCCGTTGTGAGACAGAGCCGCGATTCGTCGCTGAACACCACACTGTTCCATTCGGCACCCCACGCAGCTCTGGAGCGACACCACGCCAAGTGGTGACGACGATGGCTCGCTGTTAATGGTAGCCTTCGCAACGGTCGACTAGACAGTAAACCAGACGCAGCCAATCTGCACGACACTGTCCGCGTTGATATCGGAGCATCCAAGCCTCCTCGTACACTGCGCCAAATGTCGCCCGTTGTGGCCTGTGGGTCCGCTACGGTATGACGTCTGATGCGACAATTGGTGCGCTCGAACGTCCGTCTTCGTGCTCTGGTTCTCCTACGACGTTGCACAGATTCTTCCTGGGACCACTGTCTCCAAATGCGACCGGCGGTTGTGGCATCAGGTTGCATTTATTCCGCAATACGACGCAAGGACCATCCGGCGGTACGACGGCCTACGATGACACCTCTCGTGAACTCATCAGTTTGACGAAATTGCGTACGACGACGTCTTAACGGCATTGGCACCCCTTGTTCGTTCTCCAGACATGGTTGTAGCAGAACCACTCACTTCACACGGCCATGACGACGTCTCGACTGATGGCGTCAAGGGCTGGTTGTCCACTTATATCCCGCGCGCCGATCGTGCGAATGTCCTGCAAATGCAATCATTTGTATAACTTGTACGTGTGCACCCACCCTGCAATTTGCATGGCGCTGCGTTCATGTCTTCGTGGTGTGGCATTTTCTCTGTCAGGCAGTGTATTTCATTTAATCATAAAAACCGCCCACCCCAACTTTTGGGAAAAGTCTACGTCAATGGTCATACGGCATTGACCCTCTCCCTTTCCTGGAATCAGTAGCCCCAAATGATTGATTTTGATTGATTGTAGAGGATTTTAGGAAGGGAGTGTCTGACCCCAGGTCTTAAACAACCCTTAGAAATAGGAAGCTAGGAGATTTGGGCTAGAGTGCTAGATAGGAAAGAGACACGGAAACGAGGTAGAAAGGGGGAGGAAGACGCCCTTATTTATTACCGGGGGGCAGTACCCGGGGTCCGACGGCTTAACGTGCCCATCCGACGCACGGCGGGTATTCAGTGGATCGAGCATTCGTACCTGCCTGGGATCGAACCTGAGGTCTTTTCCGTGGCAGTCACGAACGTTGCCCACTAGGCCACCCGCGGCCCAGTAGCCCCAAATTGGAGATTGGCCACCATTTATAGGCCTAAGAGTTGTTCATGGTGGTCATTGAACCTCGAAAATAAAAATTAGCAGGGTGAAACATCTACAGACTGTGCCAGAATGAAGTTTAAAACTTTTTTTACAGCTCTTTGGATTCCAGAAAAAAAAAAAAAAAAAATCCGCACGAAGTTTAGAGGAACTATTCGTTTTTTTGATGAAACATTTTTGTCTTTCTGTCCAGAGCCCAAATGTTACGCAGTCACGTGCCTTGCGGTGAGTAGGGTGGGGCATGTGCTACACCAAATCACAGGTGCTAGATTTCTATGTGGTCATGTCAGTCTTCCTTCTCTGATCCAACTCATCTGTATCGCCGAACGCATCTTAAATTTTAATTCGCTGCAAATATATCTCCATTCTGTTTCGGGAATTTAGCATTTCATGCGATTATAAAATTTGTTGGGATTTTTAAACACTGATGGGCACAGTTGAGAATGTTCTTTCTGGAAAAAGAATTAGACTTTGCGTGGCAAAACAATTGAATGATTTGAAATGGATAAAAGATTTCGTACAGTATATTTGATACAAAGGCCGTTCCATAAAAACTGAGAGTACTTTTTTGAGTTGGCAACAGTGCGAAGGGAAAAAATAACCACGCAGACGACTAATTGAATTAAGGAAGTATCTATGGCAACAGTTATTAGTCGTGGCAGACGATTCTGGCTTTGTTATTGCGCAGCTGTTTAAGGTACGTCTGCATTTCGCCATACAGCTATGGAGGTGAGTGATTCACAGTTAAGAAGTGAAATGCGTTGTGCGATAAAATTCTGCCATCGTTTGGGTAAAACGGCTCCAGAAACAGTTGATTTAATGAAAAAAGCTTACAAAGATAAATGTTTGTGTGAGTCAACGATTTTTAGATGGCACCATGATTTCAAAAAAGGGCGTTTGTCGGCCGAACTTGCTTCTAGGCCTGGTCGACCTGAAAGTGTTGTTACGGAGCGTATTGTTAACACTGTTTGGGCAATCCTGCAAGAAGATCGACGCATGACGTGTGAAGACATAGCGGCGTCAACCAATATTTCAAAAACGTTGGCTTTCCGCATTCTACGGGACAAATTACTGCTGCATCGTGTGTGTTCCAGATGGTTACCTCATCACCTGACGAGAGAACAATTGTTAGCCAGAGTTCAGGTGTATCATGAGTGGAAACAAATGATTGGAAAGGATCCAAACTTTCTAAACACAGTAATAACTGCCGATGAAACATGGAACCACTATTTCGACCCCTTCTCGAAGAGCGCAAAGAGTTTCTGGAAACACACAGGCTCGCCTCTTCCGAAAAAAGTCCGACAAACCAAATCAGCAGCGGGAAGGTGATGATGATAATTTTCTTTGATCATAAAGGTGTAGTCTACCACCATGCCATTCCTCCACAAATTACTATCAATGCTGAGAATTAAATTTCAGTCGTGAAGCGTCTGCGACGACACATATCGTAATGCAACCGGAACTGGTGGGCAAGTGGACCCTACACCATGATAACGCCCGCCAACATCTGGCTGCTTGTGTTCAACAGTTTCTTACGAAATGCAGTATTGAAGTCATGCCTACAGTCCTGACCTCGCCCTGTGCAATTTCAGGTTGTTTCCAACAATGAAGGAGAAGTTCCGTGGCGCAACATTCAACACAGATGCTGACGTTATTCAAGCCTGTGCAGGGGTCGTTAAAGCAGCTTCCACAGAATGCCTTCGCCACATGATTTGAAAAGTGAACTGAACGATGGGACCGTTGCGTATCATCCGAGGGAAGATACTTTGAGAAAGAATAACATAAATTTTGCTCTACCTATATTCCTTCATTTTGTGTGATTTTACTCTTAGTTTTTACGGAACGGCCGTTGTATATGTGCATTATTTTTTTCTTTATCTACGATTTTAATCATTTGTTTTGTACTTAACATAGAGGTTGAAAGAGTTCAGTGAGTCGTCTTCCGTTTAGATGCGCTCAAATTCTTTTAATGGATGTGGGTCAGCTTAATATGTAGATGTCCGATTTCCCGTTCGTGTGACATACATGCATAAAAGTAAGAATTTATCTTTTCAGCCAGAAACGAATGCACGTACTTCCGTTCTTAAAGCAAATAAATACCGGACACTTGAATTGCTGTCCAAGGTTATCAGGAAACCAATCTATTAAGCAAGAGGAGGGGAAAATGTCTCGGACTGTAGCCGAGAAAATACCGAACGCGTTGAATCAACTGCTGTAACATTCACGCCTCAATAACAGCTGCTGCTTACGTGGGCTGGATTGCCAAGACGGGTGGAAAAAATGTTGAATGCAACGTTTCTCCATGCTCCGTTAAAGACCAGGATTACCGCATAACCGGTGATAATCTTCAAGGAAATGGATTGCAGAAAAAGGGGCATATGGCGCAACTGACGAGAGACGAGACTGGTGTTCTGGGACAGATAATTCCCGGCAAAAATCAATCTAGACGGTGAACCTTCAGACAGTTTCATGTCTCCAAAATCAGAAAAGTTTCTAGCCGGCTATCCACACGTCTTTTGTAGTTCGGTGAGGTTTCATTAGATGTTACTTAACATTCAGTTCAGAGTTGCAAACGACCCGAACCCAACCCGGACATATTTGCTTTGAGCTATAAACTCGAATGTATCATAATCATTATCATCATCATTCCACTGCTGGATGAAGGTCTCCCCAAGTTTCTTCCACAATGGACTGCCTTGGGCCAGTCTCCCCCATCCACCCATCTCCCATGTGGTCTTCTTCTGGGTCTTTTCCTGTCCCTTGAAATCCAGTCTAAAATTTCGGTTGTTGATCGGTGGTCCGTTCTTCTGGCAACATGTCTCACCCATTGCCATTTCAGGGATTTTACTCTGATCATGTGTTCCATTCTTGACGCTTTCCTTATCCACGAGTTCCTCTTCTTATCTTTCTTGGTTACACTAAGCATGCATCTCTCCATACTTCTTTCATTTGTCTGCAGTCTTTGATGTCTTTTTTACGCTTTCCAACCGTAGGTTGAAGAAACGTATATGCTCCAGCTTTGTCCGTCCTTCTGTCCGTCCGTCCGTCCGTCGTCACGATAACTCGTGTAAAAATGGTTCGATTTCGATGAAATTTTAGTATGTGGTAGGGGACCACCTGGGAACGAACCCTATTGAAAATGGACGAAACGGGGTCAAAGGTCACGGCATAGGAGCGGGATTCATTCCATTGCCCTTACGCGTCATAACTTGCGTAAATATGGTTCGAAGTCGATGAAATTTTAGTATATTTCAGGGGACCACCTGGGCATGAACCCTATTGAAAATGGGTGAAGTGGGGTCAAAGGTCAGGACATAGGAGCGGGATCCATTCCATTGCCCTTATGCGTCATAACTTGCGTAAATATGGTTCGATGTCGATGAAATTTTAGCATATTGTAGGGCACCTCCTGGGGATGAACCCTATTGAAAATGGGTGAAGTGGGGTCAAAGGTCACGGCATAGGAGCGGGATCCATTCAATTGCCCTTATGCGTCATAACTTGCGTAAATATGGTTCGATGTCGATGAAATTTTAGTACATTGCAGGGGACCACCTGGGAATGAACCCTATTGAAAATGGGTGAAGTGAGGTCAAAGGTCAGGACATAGGTCCGGTGCCCAAATGTCCTAAACTCGTTCAATACATCCACAACCTCGTGGAGTCTGTACCACACCGGATTGATGCTGTTATGAAGGCAAGAGGCGCCGTCACCCGTTATTAGGTAAGTTCTGACAGGGGTGACTAATTTTTTGTCCAGTGTGCTTACATACTCACCGAACTTTGATAATTCACACATGCCATATTTAAAAATAATCAAACAAAATAAATTCAATAAAGTGTGATGTGTCAATTTGAGAAGAAAAGCTCCTAAATCAGAATAAAATCATATCCGTTGAGCCATCAATATACTTTCAGGGGAGGCTGAGACCCCTGGCGTCCCCAAGGCTACGGGGGAAGTGGACATGGTGGAAACAAAAGTGCTATTTTTGTACGGCCCCCGAGCACTTTGTTGGCCAGTTGTCCTCCTTGTCATTTATCTTAAATTCTTAATAAGATAATAAAAAATATATATTTCTATACAATTGCTCAAGTAGGAGGAAATATAGGAACACTATAATTTTTTTTTTTTTTTTGTAGAGCAATGTCATGGCTCTTAAATTGCGTATGCTCAGTTGTCTGGTGGCCACTTGTACGAACACCGTAGTACGCACCCCAACTGCGAGTAAGGGGAACCCCCGGCGGCAAGGCAGTCATTAAAAATTTATTATTTTTAGTTTTAGTCGCTTAAAATTTATCTTAAAACATTTCCTATCGAACTTCATATTTATCTTATTTATTAGAAATGATTATATCAAGTGTGTGTTCACAGAAGTTTTTGAATGTCGGTAACGAACTGTGTAATTATTTTCCGAACAAGCGACTGTTGTTAGTCTAGTGTGTTCTCTATTACAGTTCTCGTTCGGCTTGTACCCTCCAAGGCCAAGCTACGTCTGCGTCCCTCCTTTTCCTTTCCCTTCCCTTTTCTTCTAAGAACGTACGTCCCCACTTGGACCGCAGGGCGTGCAGTGTCTTTCCGAGAGTCGTGTGGTGTCAGGTTTTTCCACACACGGAGAAACACTAAGTTTTTCTAATCTCAGACTTATTAAAAGTTATTTAAAGTCCACATTGAGCTAAAAAAGATTGAATGGACTAGCTCTAATTTTCAGCTGAAACAGAAATTGAACATTCCTTGATTGTAGAAAAATTGGCAACACAAAAACCAAGAAAACTGAAGTTGAATGCGAGTCATTTAGAAAGGTTCAATAGCATTTTCAAAGAATGAGCATGATATCTGTTTTACATTTTGGGTTAACAAATAATGCAAACATCATGCAGTGTAGATTTGGTCCTGCTCATACATGAGATTCTTCCGCGGATTCGCGGAATTCCGCTTTTTTTGTCATCATTTGGGTTATTCTCGAGACTGATGCAAAACTAAAGAGTAATTTTGGAGGATTAGTTTGGGCGGGGGGGGTGTCTGGGGATGATATTTCGCTTTTCAAAACTTTCGAAAACGGAAGTTAAACGGAGTGAAAAGTTTTCCCGTAATCGTGTTTTTTTTCATGCGATGTTTCTTCTGCGTTGCATTATTGTTAAATATAATTTTATTCCATAAATATTTGTATTTCAGCTTGAAAATGGAAGAAAAATTCTGAAAACAGGAGTTGCGGCGAAAGTTTCCCTGTGATCTTCAGGCACAAGATTCTTCAGTGGATTCAAAGAATTCCACCTTTTCCATCGTCATTTCGATGATTCTCAAGATCGATGCAGAACTGAACAGAAATTTGGGAGGGATTGGCGGTGGTAGTGATGGTGGTGGGGTCGTTTTCCGTCGATGGGCGAAATTCCGACTTACTTTCAAAACTTTCGGAAACAGAAGTTAGACAGAATGAAGGTTTCTCCTGTAATCCTAATCCTTTTTTCTCGCGATGTATTTTCTGGTTACCGGTAAAAAAATCCAAGGAAGAAAGATCCGCGAAAAAAAAAAGCCAGGAAAAAAAAATCCAACGGAAAAATTATCCAGAAAAAAAAGCCAAAGAAAAAAAAGTCCACGGAAATAAAATCCAACGGCTACTTTCATGTAGGCTAACCAGTAAGAAACTTAGGGGGTCATATAAAAATTTACATAAAAAAAAGTTATCACTTCTCAAAGATTACAAGGACACCATAATTTGTTTCCATGGAGGTTCGAGCAATTGGGGGGCGTATAAAAATTGCATTTTTGTTTCTTGTGTCTACTTCCATGTTGGTTGACCTTGTAAGAAATGTAGGGGTCGTACAAAAATTGCACTTTTGATTTTCTTGTGTCCACTTCCATGTTGGGTGACCTTGTAGGAAATTTAGGGATCGTATAAAAATTTCTTTTCTAATTTCTTTGCGTCACTTCTGTGTAAGAAGCCTAGAGGGTCGTATAAAAATTGTCATTGGATTTCTTCCCTGGCTCTCCGTTTTTTTCCAGTGGATCTTTTTTCCTAGATTGACACCACAGGGCAGCAGAGTTTGATTAATTAATAATAATAAATATTTATAATCTTACAATCGGTAAAGCAAAACTGATTGCGATTTTGAAGTTTGGTAGCAATTTAATAGAAGATTAACACAGGGTTTTGCGAATATTGAAACTGCTCCTTTTATGAATGCATTGCAGATTGGCCAATAAGAAGGGTGCAGTAAAACACAACATAAATTAATACCTTCACAGTAATAATGATAATGAAAATAATTTCAATAATGATTAGGTCATTTCTAAAAAAAAAAAATCAAAAAAGGAGGCACGGGCCCTGCGGTTGCCGGAAAACTGCCACACACTTTTCATTAAGGGGTCCGGCACAAATTGCTGTTCCGCCGAAGAACACTTTGAATGTGTGACAATTTTTCCAGTGGGGCAGTTTTCCAAATTTCCGAATTATGTGTGGCAGTTTTCCAAGGTGCCTAACGAGGGGAAGGAACTCTCTTGTTTGTCTGAATTTTCATGCCGGTTCATTTGAGTTTAGGGCAACTGGCCACAAAAGTTCAAGGAGGGGGGCTATAAAGATTGCCGTTTCTGGGCCTATATTGAGAACTGAATTGGGAACTCCAAACAAACGAATTTCGAGAAAACGTTGCATGTAAGCCAAGTGAGAATTGTATTTTAATTTGAAGAAATAAATTGACGAGGATCCGAGGTACACTTGGTTTGGGGGCTCTTCCCCCAACTTCCATAATATTATATTCTGGGCCGCTGGAGTCTGTCAGTGATGTTCCCCTTGAAGCGTCCGCGAGGTTCATGAGCTTTGGGGGGGGCTTTCCCCAAAATGTTAAAATGGACGTAGAGCTGTAAACATTAGAACCATGCTTTATATAATAATTCTGTACACGAACACGAATTTTCAGGAGGGTGGGATGAATTCACCCTCCTCCAAGTTTCTTGGGAACATCCTGGATACACTAACAGACTCCAGCGGCCCAGAATATAATATTACGGAAGTTGGAGGTAGACCTCCCCCCCATCCCCCGCTCCCCCCAACCAAGTGTATCTCGGATCCTCGGCAATTTATTTCTTCAAATTAAAGTACAATTCTCGCTTGGCTTACATGGAACGTTTTCTCGAAATTCGTTTGTTTGGAGTTCCCAATTCAGTTCTCAATACAGACCCAGAAACGGCAATCTTTATAGCCCCCACCCCCATCCCCTTGAACTAAACTCAAATGAACCGGCATGAACTCAAATGGCCAGTTGCTCTAAACTCAAATGTGCCGACATGAAAATTCAGACAAACAAAAGAGTTCTTTCCCCTTGTTAGGCACCTTGGAAAACTGCGCTACTGGAAAAATTGTCACACATTCAAAGTGTTCTTCGGAGGAACAGCAATTGGTGTCCGGCCCCTTAATGAAAACCATATGGCTAGACCCCCCTCCTTAATCCGGCCCTGTGTCGATCATGTAAATGGATAACTGTTTCGTTGGAGTTGGATTTTATTTCCCTGGCTTTTTTTTCCGTTGGCTTTTTTTTCCGTGGATTTTTTTTCCATGGCTTTTTTTTCCTGGATTTTTTTCCGTGGATCTTTTTTCCTTAGATTTTTTTCCTAGATTCGTTTTTTCTACATAGTAGTGTTGTTAAATATAATTTTATTCCATAAACATTTGTTTTGCAGCTTCAAAATGGAGGAAAACATTTCTAAAACGGAAATCGGACAGAACGTAGATTTTGCTGATAATCATAATTTTATTCTCCGCGATGTTACATATATAGATATTGAATACAGTGATGTGCTCCAGCTTAATATTTACATAATAAATTTCAGTGAACAATTTTGTCTTGCTCACGCCGCGTTATATTCACACTGTTTCGCAGCACGTTCTTATTTTTCACCAGTGCAGTTAAAAAGTTCAGCTTTTTTTTTCCTTCGTCAGTCTCATGTATGATCCTGCTACAATGTGTGATTTTCTACGCATATGGCCTATCGGGGTTCGGACAACTGGGCTCAAACGTTTAGGGGCCGTATAAGAATTGCCGTTTCTTGTCACTCTGATTCTGATGAGAACTGGATCGTGAAAACGTTCCCAGTAAGACCACCAGTGGCGTATTTGAGAACCCCCCTGCAAAAAATATCTTCGAGGCCCTTTTGTGGAAATCGATTAGATTTCAGTTATTGAAAAATTTAAATTCCATATTATTGTCATTATTATTTATTTGGAATTTTTTTAATTTCATATAATTTTTTCAATTATTTAAAATTTTAATTTCCATATTCTTTATAGGTTTTATGAGCGCTTTAATAATGCAAGTTCCTTGGAACCTACAGGTAGTTGTCCTAAAACCAAAATTGTTGCACTTTATTTCGTGTAACAGAAACGTTCGCCATGTAGTTAAAATTATTGCCCTAGTTTTATACAAATACAAAATATTACAAACAGTGGCGTATCTTGGGTCCGAGACCTGGGATATCCCCCCCACCCCCTCCCCCAGTACTGTTTTTTTTTAATTGCGAAGTTTAATATTTTAATTGTTAATAGAAGTAACTTTTTTTCTAAATTTTAGGTACATGCCATTGCTAACATGATACCAAATAATTATGAGGATCAGGATTTGAACACTTATTTGTACATGAACTCCATTCTTCTTCTGAATACTTTATTTGTACATAAACTCCATTCTTCTTCTGAATACTTTATTTGTACATGAACTCCATTCTTCTTTCCTTTTGTGAGAACTTGAGTGTTACGTTTTCATAAAACGTTTCTTCTGAGTACCTTTTCATATTTAAAAAGAATGTTTTTCTCTATTGACAAAACAGCCAAGTTTTTCAAATGTGCATGTCCTTGTGTGGCTCAAAAATATATCTTGATTGTTTTTAATGCTTAAGTTCTGACAGTAGATGTTCAGCGAAGCTTTCACAAAATTTTTCAAAACAGTTCGAATCCAACAAAGCCACGAATTTAAGATATAATATCTCTGATTTTAATTCATTGACACTTCACAAAAACTGAAACAACTCTCGAAACACTCTTATGGACGGGAGTAGACGAGTGACTGAGATAGTCTTCTTTTTCCAGAGCGAACCGTTTCCCAAAGCAGTGGGCCAATCCCCTTACTAGCTGATTCATGTTGTCATGGAAACACTAGCAGCCGATTGTACGTAAGGTTTTCGCATCAGAACTGCGAAGACTCTGGAAGAGCTGCTTGCGTTATGGGTTGGCGGAAGACTGCCACACATCTTTCAGCAACTTAGAAAACTGCCACACATCTTTCAGCAACTTAGAAAACTGCCACACATCGGAAAACCGACACACAGGAAAACTTCCACACGCTTTTCATTTAGGAGCCGGGCACAAATTGCTATTCCTCCGAGGAACACTTTGAATGTGTGGCAGTTTTCTTATGTGGCAGTTTTCAAAGTTTCCGAATTATGTGTGGCAGTTTCCCAAGGTGCCTAACGATGGGAAGGAGCTCTTTTGTTTGTCTGAATTTTCATGTCGGTTCATACTTAGGGCAACTGGCGAGGGGGGGGAGTATAAAGATTGCAGTTTCCTGGCCTGTATATTGAGAATTGAATTGGGAACCCCAAGCAAATTTCGAGACAACGTTATGTAAGCCAAGCGAAAATTGCTGTGTTCAGCAAAGGACAATAAGGTGGGATTTTTTAATAACGCTGCACTTTTACTTCGGTACTAAATATTTGCATAATATGTCAAATGTGTAATATTTTTCTTTTACTTAATTATTCATAGGCCCTACACCTCAGCCATTTTAACAGCTTTTAATCCGCCGACTTCATATTCATAACGCTTACGTATCAAATCAAGTCAATAGGATTGCGCTTTTACTTAGGCACTAAATATTAAAGTCATAGGCCACAGGCATAGGCCTTTTTAACAGTTTTTATTCTACCAGTGTCATATTCACAACGTTTACACATCAAATCAAGTTAATAATATTGCGCTTTTATTTAGGCACGAAATATTTTTTCACAGGCCCTAGGCCTTGGCTTTTTACCAGTTTTTATTCTACCAATGTCATATTCACAACGTTTACACTGCGAATCATGTTAATAATATAGGGCGTTTACTTAGGCACGAAATATGAATTCATAGGCCCTATGCCTAGGCTTTTTAAATAGTTTTGACTCTATCAATATCATATTCACAACGTTTATACAGCAAATCAAGTTAATAATATTACGCTTTTACTTGGGCACGAAATAGTAATTCATAGGCCCTGGACCTAGGGCCTATGAACGAATATTTCGGGCCTAAGTAAAAGAGCAATATTATTACATTTTTTTTGTGTGTAAACGTTGTGAATAGGGCATTGATAGAGTAAAAACTATTAACAAGACCTAGGCCTAGGTCCAATGAATTAATATTTCGTGCCTAAGTAAAAGCGCAATATTATTACATTTATTTGTTTTGTACACGTTGTGAATATGGCATTGATAAAGTAAAAACTACTAAAAAGCATAGGGCCTATTAATTAATATTTCGTGCCTAAGTAAACCCCAATATTTTTAACTTGATTTGTTGTGTAAACGTTGTGAATATGGCATTGGTAGAATAAAAACTGTCAAAAGGTCTAGGCCTAGGGCCTATGAATTAATATTTCCTGCCTAAGTAAAAGCGCAATATTATTACATTTATTTGTTGTGTAAACGTTGTGAATATGGCAATGATAAAGTAAAAACTATTAAAAAAGCCTAGAAAACGCTCAATATTAATAACTTGATTTTCTGTGGAAACGTTGTGAATATGGCATTGGTAGAATAAAAACTGGTAAAAGGGCCTAAGCCTAGGGCCTGTGAATAAATATTTCGTGCCTAAATAAAAGCGCAATATTATTAACTTGATTTGATGTATAAACGTTGTGAATATGATACTGGTAGAATAAAAACTGTTAAAAAGGCCATGCCTGTGGCCTATGACTTTAATATTTAGTGCCTAAGTAAAAGCGCAATGCTATTGACTTGATTTGATACGTAAGCGTTATGAATATGAAGTCGGCGGATTAAAAGCTATTAAAAAAGCCGAGGTGTAGGGCCTATGAATTAATTAAGTAAAAGAAAAATATTACAAATTTGACATGTTATGTAAATATTTAGTGCCTAAGTAAAAGTGCAGCGTTATTAAAAAAATCCCACTTCATTGTCCTTTTCTGAACACAGCAATTTTCGCTTGGCTTACATAGAACGTTTTCTCGAAATTTGTTTGGAGTTCTCAATTCAATTTTCAATATAGGCAAGTAAACGGCAATCTTTATACCCCCCCCCTTCCCCTTGAACTTCTGTGGCCAGTTGCCCTAAGTATGAACCGACATGAAAATTCAGACAAGCAAAAGAGCTCCTTCCCATCGTTAGGCACCTTGGGAAACTGCCACACATAATTCGGAAACTTGGAAAACTGCCACACATTCAAAGTGTTCCTCGGAGGAATAGCAATTTGTACCCTGCCCCTTAATGAAAAGCGTGTGGCTGTTTTCCTATGTGGCAATCTTCCGGTGTGGCAGTTTTCCTGTGTGGCAATCTTCCGGTGTGGCCGTTTTCCTGTGTGGCAATCTTCCGGTGTGGCAGTTCTCCTGTGTGGCAGTATTCCTGTGTGACAGTTTACAGTGAACCGCGTTATGCCGTTGGTTTTCTCTCGCCAGACTGAGTCAGAGAAGCGAAATCGCAGGCGTTTTTTTTTTCGCATCGAAAGCATCGACATGTTTTAATACCGTTGGAGAGAGAGAGAGATTTCCTATCTGAGGTTGAGAGACCCGAACCCTCAGCGCTCTGCGCCTTTTGTCAGGTGAAAAAGAGGAATATTAGATATTTGGGAACAGATTTCCCTGATAGAATAGTACGAAAGAAAAGTATGGAAATATTAGAGGAGAGGGAGTAGACGGTTACCCGTTAAGCAGTGAAGTTGTAAGCTGCCCTACATACTTACCTGTAACAATAAGCCATTTCAAGTGATATTTCTCTCCGCAGAAAAATGCCCGGTACACCTGTGCCACAGAAGAGTACAGGGGGAAAGGAAGGAAAGGACACGGGAAAGGGGAACCTGAAAAAAACATCACACACAGAACATCTTTCCCAGAGAAAAATCGTCTTTGAACACCGGGTAAGACAAAACTGGCTATTTGCTCAGTGTTTCTCGCCAGCCAATGAGAGAAAAGATTTTTCCCCATTGGTTTACAGGATTTTTTCACAGGTTTACTTTTGTTGATTCTTGACAGGCATGTCAGAGTAACCATAGCTGAGGTGGTGTGATCACAATATTACACCGATCGAGGTTTAAGATACTCATTTTGAGTAAACAACCGAGAAATAAAAAAAAGCCACAACCAGGGTTTTCATTTTTTTTATTCCTTATTTAGGAAGCCGGTAGTTTATGGGCCAATCATTCATCATTTTTCAGAACTAATGCGTAAAAAGATGTCTTTTATGCAACATTTTGCTCGGCTCCTAAAAGAGCCGGTTTTTTTTTCCGTTTTTTTTTTCGTTTATTGTTTTTTTTTTTTTTTTTAATCAGGAAACAACAACAACAAATTTTAATATAAAAGACAAGACCAACAACACCTTGTTTGGTTAGGAGCAGAATATTCAGTACAAAAAAGATAAATCTTTTATGCATCATTTTGCTCGGCTCCTAAAATGGCCCTTTTTTTTTTTTTTTTTTTTTTTCCCAAAACTGCTATACAATTTTTTGCTTTCCTCCTACGTGTGAGGAATAACTTCAATTTAGTCCCAGTTATTTTTTATTTTTTTGGAAGTATAACTGTCAGCTGGATTCTTTTCAGGAATTTTATTTAAAATAGCCTTCGGTCTTTTAAATTTGTCAGTATCATTGACAACATAATTAAGGGCCTCCCTGACAAGAGGATTGGGATGTTTCTTGGCTTTCTCGTAATACCTTTGCGCTATATCATACATAGTATAATGTATAGAGCTGATATTTAGCATACTATGGATAGCATTATTGGATGTTTTTCCATCTAGTCCTCCCATCATACGAAGAGTTTTATTTTGAAACGAGGTAATATTATTTTTTTGCTGCTTTCTGAAGTTACCCCAGATAGGACAGCCATAGGTAATCACGGGGCTGAAGCATGCTTTCCATAACAAGGTTTTATTTTTTTTGCTAAGCCTTTTATTTTTAATTATGGGTTGGAGACATCCTCTTAATTTAAGAGCTTTAGCCAGGGTTTCCTTAATATGCTTGTTCCAATTCAGATTATGATCCATAATGAGGCCAAAATATTTGACATCCTTTACCCAAGGTATTTTTTTAACATACAATTCAATTTCAAAGTCAGGATTGCAATTGTATGTTTTACGGGAGAACAGAATTGCTTGTGTCTTGTCAGTATTAATTTTAATTTTCCAGTCTAGGAAGTAATTCTCCAGTTTTTCCACATAGTATTGCAACATAAATGTTGCTTGATTTTTATTCATGGAAGTATAGGCCAGTGCAGTGTCGTCAGCATAAAGTGCTGTAGTCAGATTCCTGTTGTTAAAATTCGGAAACTCTGAAGTAAAAATAGAGTATAGCGTAGGAGCAAGTACACTGCCTTGTGGAACACCGGCTTCAATTATTTTTTTGGAAGATTTCTTCCCATTAATTTTTGCACAAAATGTTCTGTTTTCAAGAAAGGATTTGATTATATGAATAATCCACGGTGGGAAGTCATGTGCCATTAGTTTGTAGATAATTGCCTCGTGTGGACATTTATCAAAAGCCTTAGCTACATCCAGGAAAATGGCCGCTGTGTGCTTTTTATTCATTATTCCTTCTGCACATTTTTCAGTAACTCTCGAGAGCTGGTGCACCGTGGAGTGTTTGTCACGAAAACCTCCTTGAATAAATGGAATAACTGGGTATTCTTCACAGAACTGCTGCATTCTAACAAGTATAAGTTTTTCAAAGATTTTTTCCCATGGTTGGGAGCAACGAAATTGGTCTGTGATTTTCAGGAATTGCCAGGTTTTTACCTGGCTTCGGTAATAATATTACCTCTGCTGTCTTCCAATCAACCGGGAAATAATTTAATTTAATGGCACAATTGTATATTTTAGTAAGGGTTTGCACATACCCTTCCGGTAATGTTTTCACAATTTTATTATTTATGCCATCTTTGCCCGGTGCCTTTTTATTTTTAAGGTTATTAATATGAAACCTAACTTCTCTTTCACTGATGGGTAGTGGTTTTTCAAAGTCAGGAGGAACAAAATTTTTTTTTTGGCCCTTAAAAGGGCTTTTTTTATTTCTTATCTTTCCAGTTTCTGGCGTTCCGGACCCGTGAGAGGTCGTAGCACCTTTAACTTGTCTATCGGACGGAAAAGAGGCCGTATCATTTTCTACTTTTGGCTGCTGTTTTCTATGCCTTGTGCTTCTATTTTTTTTAAAAGAGCCTTTCTGTTTACTTTTAATTGGGGATGTTAATACAGTTTTTTTTACTAGTAAATTCTTCATAGAGTTGTGCACTTTGGGCGATGACTCTAGAATTTTCTACATCCTCCGCATGTTTAAAATAAGTATCCAGGGCCTTTTGCATTTTAATGGCTACATCAGTGTCAGGGATATCATTTATTTTAAATTGCTTTTCAAGTGAGTTTGCAAAGATTTCCGCTTTTTCTTCATCGGTTCTAACAACCGTCCCATCTGCTTTCTGGAGAGGTGGGAGTAATCTGATATTTTTATTTTGCAAACTTGAAGTAAGGCTCCACAGGGTCATTTTATTTTTTTTGTTCGAATTTTCATAGTAGTCAATATGTGTTTTCTCTAATAATTGACCCCATGAACCGTTTTCAAACTTTCTGATATCTCTTTTGATTTGCCTGTCAAGGGTGCAATAAAGGTCATAAAATCTTTTATTTCTGGTTCTTTGCCATTTACTGCGGTACCTATTTTTCTCCTTAATAAGATCCAATATTTCTTTGGGTAAGAAATACGGGTTTCTTTTTTCTTTGGCAGGAGTTTGGCAAGCCTCCATAACCTTTTTAATGGCAAGGTTAAAGGTTTCAATAGCATTGTCAATTTCTTCTTTGCTATTGCAATCTCCGATTTCTGGAGGTGATACTAATTTAATTTTTTCTTTGAATTGCTTTAGGTTCGTGACCATTTTGGGTGTTACCATTACAGTTTTGTCAGTAAAAAGCTGTAAATGAACGGGGTTATGATCAGATGAGAGCGCTGCTGCAGTATAGATTTCATAATAATATCTATTATTTTTGAATAGCGCAAAATCTAGCACATTACTAGTTCCTCTTAACGCTGTTCTGGTGGGCTCGGAAGGTGCCCCCAGATCAATATTTTTATTTAAGAGATATCTGAAAATATTGTTCCCACTTTTATTAGCTCTAGGACAGTACCAATAGCGGTGTTTGCTATTAAAATCCCCCGCTACTATGGTGGGGATGTCTTCTTCAAAAAGCTTGTCCAGAGCTTCACTGGTAACCGTATGTGACGGATGATTATAAAAGGCCGTAAGCTTGATCGGGTTATTTTTGGTTTTAATTATAACTGAGTGGGCTTCTTGACCATCTTCAGTGTTGCAAGGTGTTTCACTTTGCTCTAATCTATCAATAACCGCAATCAAAATTCCGCCGCTTTTGGTGGTTTTGTCTTTCCTATAAACCTTGTAATTGGGAATTTTGAATTTAATTTTATCGCTTAGCCATGATTCATTAATTAACGCAACGTCAATTTTTTTATACTTTAAGTAGGCTAAAAATTCTCTGTGTTGTCTTTTGATACCCTGCGCATTCCAAATTAGAATGTTAAGGCCATTTGTTTCCGTTATTAAACCTCCATCCTCAGAAACAGAACGGCTCCTAAATGGGCCGTTTTTTTTCCTTCCTCAGAGAAAGAGGGATAGGTTCCACTTTGAGGGTGTTTTTCTTCCTCAGAGAAAAAGGGAAAGGTTCCACTTTGAGGGTGTTTTTCTTCCTCAGAGAAAAAGGGAAAGGTTCCACTTTGAGGGTGTTTTTCTTCCTCAGAGAAAAAGGGAAAGGTTCCACTATGAGGGTGTTTATCTTCCTCAGAGAAAGCGGGAAAGGTTCCACTAAGAGGGTGTTTTTCTTCCGCAGAGAAAAAGGGAAAGGTTCCTCTAACAAGGCCTTTGCTTTTTTTATTTAAGCTGTCTTTCTCTACGGCTATGCTGCTAACAGTAGTACTATCTTGGGCACTAGTAACAGCATTTAACCGAAGCATTTCTTCCTCGTTGTTATTAGCATACTGCAATTGATTTATTAGCATACTGCAACCTTCATCCTCAGAAAAAGGAAGGCTCCTAAACGGGCCGTTTTTTTTTTTTTACCTTCCTCAGAGAAAATGGGCAAGGGTAACGAGGTGGTGCACTCACAAGGCAGCATTCCGCTGTTCACTTCCTTGTTTGTTTTTAAGACGTCTTTCTCTACGGCAATGCTGCTAACAGTAATACTATCTTGGGCATTGGTAACAGCATTTAATCGAAGCATTTCTTCATCGTTGTTATTAGCATACTGCAATTGAGCATCTTCATTACAGTTAATTTTTTCTGCCTCTTTAATTTCTTTGCTAAGCCTGCCAGCGAAATATTTTGGTTTTTCCACGGTTGGAGTAACCAGTTTTTTTTGCTTATGCGTAGCATTTTCATCTAAATTTTTATCAACATCAACAATCAATTTCTCTATCACTTTTGTGTTTTGGAATTTTTTTGCGATGTTTTTTAATTTTTTCTTTTAGCACAGAATTCTGTACCATGCTCTTAAAAGGGCCTTTTTTTTTTTCTGTTTTTCCTTCTCGCCTAGATATTTGTCAACATCAGCAATCAATTTCTCTATGACATTTGTGTTTTGGAAATTTTTGCGATGTTTTTTAATTCTTTCTTTTAGCACAGAATTCTGTACATTGCTTTTAAGGACAACTTTTTTTTCTCTGTGTAATAAATTAATATTACGCAGGTATTTATTTGTATCATTTTTCATTAATTCTGTGTCATTTACAGCATCCTTTATTTTTGAGCTTAACTTATGCTCGTAAGATGACTGAGGTTGTTCCTTTTTTTCAACACTTTTTGTGTTTTGTATTTGCACAGTTATTTTTTTGAAAAATGTACTCGGCCCCAAAAAGGGCCTTTTTTTTTTTTCATTGCAAAGCCTGACGCCGAAGCCGTCTCAGGTCTATTTTCCATAAAACCTTCCTCTTGGGTAAGGTTGTCCGGATTTTTCTCGGACTTTTCATAAATCATATCTGGTATTTTCTCAGATATTCCATCGCCCGGGCATCCCACCGGTGTTTTAATGATATCTGAAAATTTTACAAATATCCCATCGCCCGGGCATCTCTCCGGTGTTTTAATGATATCTGATATTTTATCAGATATCCCATCGCCCGAGCATCTCTTCGGTGGTTTAATGATATTTGTAATTTTTTCAGAAATCCCATCGCCCGGGCATCTCACCGGTGTTTTTTTCATATCTGATATTTTCTCAGATATTATGTCTGGAATTGGCACAGACATACAAGAGTCATCGACAACTTTTTTGTCAGATGACGTGCCTAGATTTTTCTGAGGCACAGAATAAGAAATTTTTTTACCTACCAATCTTCTTCTTGTTCTTTTTTGGATACTATTACAAAGTTCCGGCGGAAGGTTCTTAATTCTTCTAGATCTTCTTGGATCTGGCTTTTCAGTTGACTCCGGATTTCCCGTGAAAGTAGATGTGGAACGGGAAACGGCATCACTTTTCTTGGCGTCAGGCTTTTGCTCTACAACATCAGAACTTGAAATTCTCTTAATTTTTACGATGGGCTGGAAGCTGAAACGAAGAGAAGTGGATTCGAGAAAATTTTAATTGAGCTTTGAAAAAGCTTAACAACTAAAAGATCCCCTAACCGGACTGATTCGGATAGACTGGTAACCCAGAAACTATCTAATCGCAGAACAAGACGAACGGCCGAGGACGACGAAAAGCTTGCACTGAAGTTCACTCGCAGGAGCTCACACGATGTGCGACCTTCCTGCACGGAATCCAAAGGGCAACTGTGTATAATGTTAATACCGTTGGTAATAATTGACTTTTATTTGTATATATTTATTTCAATTTATTTGTGCATTCTCTGGGCTTCGCAGCTAGCCTAGCTATCCCAGGGCCGGATCAACGCCTTATTGGACCCTAAGGCTAAGACATTTGAGTGGGCTCCAAGGCTAAGATATCTGAGTGGGACCTCAAAGAATTATGACGGGGAATCATCATGAAGTTCGTTAAAACACAAAACTGTAGCAATATGCCTGTGATAATTCATACGTAATGCATTCTTCAAACTAATAAATTATTTGCAGTTTTTCCATAAGTCACAGTATTTTTCATTGTTCTCATAAGAACACGAGTTAAAAGCTTAAGTTTCCTAGATTTTGTCTTAGTTTTTCTAATGATTTAGCATTGTATACTTTTCTTAGCGCATCTGTTTTGTTATGCAAAATGTAAAGCCACAGGAGACTTCGATCATTAACGCTTCCAAGTGCAAATTGGGAGGTGTGGGTGGATAGTAATGAAAAAGTTGAAACTGTCTCTCCGACCCCGCTGTACTCGGCGACATGAAACCTTTTTTTACCTTTGGTGAGTCACTGTCTTGAAATCTGTTCGTCTTCCAGCCTGCTTCTGACCAAGTGGAAATCATACGAGACAAAGGTAAAACTATTTTACAAACCTCTCTCTATCTATCTATCAATTATTTGCCCAGACATTCTCCTGGGCCCTTGGTCATGGTGGGTCCCAAGGCTATTGCCCCTACGCCCCCCCTTAATCCGGCCCTGAGATAGTCTCGAATATCCGCCACTGATTACAAAACACTTCCGATGCATATCTTGCAAATTTTATTCTTTTAGAGAACTAGCCATGTCTTTGAAATTCATCACGGTCACACACACACACAACTGTCCTATGATAGCGTCTGATGATTTCCAGTATACACTGAAGAGCAATTGAATTAGACATACTTGTCTAGTAACGTGTAGCATCACATTTCACCCAGATGACGACGGCGATTCGTCTCGGCATGGATTCGACAAGACACCGGAAGCGTAGGGAAGCCATACGAATCCTCGACCCCTGAACAAGCTCCCACAGTTCACGAAGATTTGATGAAGGATTGTCAGAGCCTCGAACATCTCTGTCGATGGCATCCCAGACGGGAGCAAATGGTCGTCCAGGATATCCTGGTAACATTGACCTGTGAGGGACGATGTCACACGTACCAGGGGTCCCATTTCAGTCCACGTAAACAGTCCCCAGACGAGAATGCCACTCCCACTAGCTTGAAGAGTACCCTGCTGGCAAGAAGGATCCGTCGCTTCATGTGGTTTGCACCGTACTCGTACCCTGCCATCCGCATGTACCAACGTGAATCTCGACTCATCAGTCCAGGCAACATTTCCACACATGTCTAGGGTCCAGTGGCGATGTTCCCGCGCCCAAGCTAATCTTTGCACCCTGTGATGTGCGGTCAACAGCGGTACCCGCGTGGGACGATGGCTTCTGTACCCCTAGCGAGGAGATGGTTCTGGATGGTGTGGCTGCTTGCACGTTTTTGTGCACCAGCGTTAAATTGCCGAGTGATTTCTTGCACTGTGGCCCGTCTATCCGCTGTTACAATGCGAGCTAGCCGACGATGACCTCGCTCATCCACGCGCTGTTGCCCACGGCAGTTGGCCCTTGCAGGGATGGTTTTACCGGATTCGATGTACTCACGGTGCACCCGTGACACAGTGGCTCGTGGAAATCCCAGTGCCATCACGACTTCCGAGATGGAGTGACCCATTCGTCAGGCCCCGACGATTTTCCCACGATCAAATGCGCTTAGATCCTTCGTTTTACCCATACTGCGTCCAACTCTTACTGATTCCCGTCGCATCACTCCTTATATTGTCGGATCGCTGCGTACGTCATGTCGTTTCCGTTTACAGGGCCTCCCACAGCGCCACATTTGCATCGCGCTAGCTGTCTCTAATACAATTGCTCTTCAGTGTATGTCTCATCCATAAGCTTTTTTGACAGTTTTTATTCAACCGATGCCCTAACGTTTACGTATCAAATCAAAGTAATAATATTGTGCTTTTTCTGAGAATATTAATACCTAATCCTTAGGCCTAGGCCTTTTCAACAGTTTTTATTCTAACCATGTCATATTCGTAACGTTTGCATATCAAATGAAGTTAATAATATTGGCATAACTACATAGGAAGTATAAGAAGAGAAACACTTGAAAAGGTCTAGGCTTAAGGATTATGAATTAATATTCTCAGAAGAAGCAAAATATGATTACCTTGGTTTGATAGGTGAACGTTAGGACATCGGTTGAATAAAAACTGTCAAAAGGGCGTATGGATGAGGCATAGTAATTAATATTTAGTGCCTAAGTAAGTTAAAGAGAAATATTAATAACTTGACATGACTATGTAAATATTTAGTGTCTAAGTAAAAGTGCAGCGTTTTTAAAATATCCCACCTTGTCATCCTTTTCCGAACATAGTATGAGTTCTGCTGTAACTCCTTCGTGTCGTTGGAACCCGTTGGTTTAAGAAATGTGCTATGTTATTTTTTGGCATTCACGAATGTACTTTTGTTTCCCCAAATTCAAGTATAACTGTCACTTGTCTTTCGATGAACGTTTTCTCGATTCAATTCCCATTGTAGTGCCAAGAGACGGCAATTATACGACCCCTTGTCCGCCCCGTCTTTCAGACAGAAAATCGTAAATATTTCTTAATTTCTCAATGATAATGAGATATGGGGGGTGGGGATATTTGTGCACACCACGTACTGGAGTAGGGAGAATTATAGGAACACTGTATTTTTTTACGCAGAGCAATTTCGTGCTCTAAAAGTGAATGTGCCCAGATGTCCGGTGCCCAGTTGTCCTAAACTCTGCCAATCACAAAAATACAGGGTGGAGAGCCTTTGGCAAGTCGGAGGCCAGCCAATCAAACACGTTAGTAGCTCAGTTGTTTGGTGTCAACCATTCTGTAATCTCAGATCTCGGGAACCTATTTCACACAAGTGGAGCCGTCTCCCGGAGCCGCGGGTGGCCTAGTGGTCAGCGTTCGTAACTGCCATGGGGATAACCTCAGGTTCAATCTTGGGCAGGTACGAACGCTCGAACCACTAAATACCCACCGTGCTTCGGATGGGCACGTTAAACCGTCGGACCCTGGGTACTGCCCCCCGTAATAAATAAGGGCGTCGTCTTCCTCCCCCTTCTACCTCGCTTCCGTGTCACTTTCCTATCGGGCACTCTAGCCCAAATCTCTTAGCTTCCTATTTCTAAGGGTTGTTTAAGACCTGGTGTCAGACACTCCCTTCCTAAAATCCTCTACATCTGATCTGATCTCCCGGAGACCTGTTCTGGGCAATCCAAGAGTGACTACTACTCTAGGTGACAGCTACATTTCACCATTGGCCTGACGGAATTTAAGAGCAACAGCACTTAGTCCACGTTCGGAGTTCATTGCAGCCGTAGTAAGCCAGGCATTAGTCTCTGCTGTGGCCAGAAGATTCCATAACTGTGGACTATGCCCGTAGATCTTCTCTATACGGGCCAAACATAGGTTGGTTGGTTGATTTTTATGGCGCAAGGGCCATGTTTGACCAAAGAGCGCCAGACACAACAACATCAAAGAAACCAAACATAGGTGCGCCAGCTTAAGATGGTGTCTTGATCCGGTCAACTGGAGTTTAGAACAGCGGCGTAATGTCTTGTTTTCCGCCCTGATGAGCGATCAGTGATACGAGCTTCTTCGTAGTCATCGGAGCTAAGCGCGGGTTCAATTCCCGGTTGAGTGGCGTGTTTGTCATACAGCACAACGGGTTTGAAGCTCCTTATAACCACTGGTCCTAACTTAGGAACGGGCGGTTCCTTTAGCCTTTGGCAATTGTGGACTCTATAATGCACAAGTTTGTCCGCTCCAGGCATCGAATCCGAGTCCCCCCTCACTCCGGAGTAAGTTGCTCTTCCAACTGAGCTACGTGGACATGTGCTCCACAGCTATCTGCCTTTATCTCATGTGCACCCTACGGTGCAGGCACGTCACCCCCCCCCGAAAAAGGGGCGGGGGCATGGCCCATGGGTCAGCCGGGACCATGTGTCGTCGTAGGTAGTCATCCAACGAAGAACGTACATTTGAGAAATTCCAGACGATTTGGTGTGTGGAACGTAACATCACACTGATTTATTTTTTCGAAGCACTGAAGGAGAGATTCTCATTTTTCCTGTCTCGCCGTGTGGAAAGAACATCACGTCATTGCGAGAAACTTAAGAACCGGGTCATCCTGGCGGGCGCCAATATAACGTACAAGTTTGTCCGCGCCGGACATCAAAACCGGGTCCCCTCACTCCGAAGTAAGTTGCTCTCCCAACTTAGCTATGCGGCCATGTGCTCTCACTGCTATCTGCCTTTATCTCATGTGCGTCCTGCAGTGCAGGCACGTCACAACTCCGAAACAAATACTCCTACCCCAAAGTTTTGTTCACGAAGGAGTCACGTTTCTCGAAATCTGACTACATCCATATACACCCAGTAGACAAAATATTAGAGATAAGGGTGATGGGCAGTTGACATGGACATCTCCCGCGCAGAGTGAAACAGACCCAAACCGAACACCGACGATAAATAGGCGGACAACAGGTCTTCCGAACAGTGTATCGCAATCGACGAACATGGGTGAACGTGGTAATCTGAGCAACTTTGATCGTGGACGCATTGCCGACACAAAGCAGATGGGCCATTCCATCACCCAAGTGGTAAGAACCATAGGGTTCCCGAGGGAAACCGTATGAAAGATGTACCGCGAGTATACTATCGAGGGATGTACTAACGCCCAGTGAGTAAGCGGTGAGCGACCACATGCCATTGATGACCGAGGTCGACGTAGACTATCGAGGGTCGTACAGGCAACGGCATCGTAAATCACGTCCAGGATAAATGTCGGAGGCCCAAGCAGCATCAGAGAGCGAGCGGTATGGCACACAATGCATACCATGAGCTACGGGAGCAGACGCTCTACTCATGTGCTACTGTTGAATTCACGTCATCTGAAATTACGCCTTGCCTGGTGCCGGGAACATTAAAACTGGCCCTCTGCAGAGTGACACTGCGTCGTGTGGTCAGATGAGTCCCGTTTCTTCAGCTGTACCAAGCTGACGGGCGGGTGTAACGTCGACAGCATGAAGCCATGGTTCCGTTGTGCCTGATCGGCTCT
Source organism: Macrothele yani (assembly GCA_039090855.1). Taxonomy (NCBI): domain Eukaryota; kingdom Metazoa; phylum Arthropoda; class Arachnida; order Araneae; family Macrothelidae; genus Macrothele; species Macrothele yani. The sequence goes on from CM076996.1 coordinate 129,038,679, forward strand.
GTGATGGTTAGGGAGCCTTTTCATGGGACACATCAGATAGCTCAGTGTGTCTGGAGAGGTCTTTAACCGCTGCGTTCTACCAGCATGTGCTGGCTGATCACCTAAATGCTTTCATGGCCTACGCGCATGCAACTGCCGATGATCTGTTTCAGCGGACAATGCACCGCTCCACCGGGCCGCAACTACACAGGCATGGCTCGAGAAAGACTAATCTGAGTTTGGAGCTATCTAGTGGCTTCCAAGTTCCTCGGATTTAAACCCTATGGAAGCTCTCTGGGATGCAGTGGAGGGAACATCAGGTCCATAGATCCTGGACCGACGTCTTGGGGGACTTGTGGATAATGCTGCAACAAGCATGGCTGGCATTACCTCCGGAAATCCTCCAGCACATCTGGTGGAGTCGATGCCTCGGAGTGTACATGCGGTTATTCGCCCTAGAGAAGGACCAATATGTTATTAGGTAGGTATCTCTAATTGGCTCCGATATGCTGACGACGTATTTTTCATATGGCCTCATGGAAAGGAGACTCTCCAGCTTTTCCTGGATAAAATCAATGATATACACCCTACGATCAATTTCACTATGGAGTTAGAACACAATAATGCATTGCCTTACCTGGATGTTTTACTGAGTAAATCTCCTGAAAATCGCTTCCGTACGCAAGTCCATTATAAATCCACTTCCGTCCCCAACCTGATGCTCCGTAGCTCATTCTGCCCCGCTGATTACAAGACAGCTTTCTTCCGTTCTCGAATCAGAAGAGCATTCGACATCTCCTCCGATGTTTCTTCTAGACTAAGCGAATTAAAAAGCGGCCGCCCCGGTGGCGCAGTGGTCTAAGGCGTTGGCCTCTGATCATTCGTCCGTAAGGGGTCCGGGTTCGAATCCCGGTCAGGCATGGATGTTGTGTTTGTCTTACGGCACTGGCTCTGTCCCTTCCCTGGAACCAGTGACCCTAAATTAGGGACGGGCGACTGCTTATAGCCCATTGAGTTGCTCACGGTGGTCGTTAAACCTCCAATCAAAAAAAAAAAAAAAAAAAAATTAAAAAGCGTTATCGAATTGGCCACTGAGGCAGGATGGTACATAGATCTATCGAAAGAAACAGAAAGAGACATGCCAATCTTTCTATGCCGCGGTTGCGCTATCTGGGCTATATTCTTTACGTGCCAAATGCTTACTATAAACTCAAGAACGCGCTCAGAAAGATGAACTTTGGTGTCGGCATAAGATCTCCGATATCTTTACATGCTATGTGCTTAAGACGGGATTCTTCTTTTTTTTTGGTGAAAAAAAAATAGATTTCTTTTTTTCTACGTTATTTTATTATTTCAGGTCTTAAGAATATGTGTACCAAATTTCAAGTCGAAATTCGAAAAAAATGGCCAAGTAATATTCTATAATTGTCCAGTGAAGTGGGTGACAGAGTTGGTGCAACTGTCGCAAAGCCGAAGCTGAGAGAACTCTGGACGAACTCAATCACGAACCATAAAGATGTCGAAAATGCTATAAAGCCAATTTACAACGATTTGTCATCAAGAGAGTTGCTAGAAAGGTGTTTGGGTGGTGACACTCAAAACAACAATGAACGTTTCAATTCTACTGTTTGAGGGTTCGCTCCCAAACATCTTCACTGTGGCTCAAAAACCATCGAAATGGCAGCTTATGTAGAAGCAGGCATTTTTAATGAAGGTTTTTCTACAGTCCTGAAAATGGTGACAATGATAAGAATTGTTATTGGCGAGAAAACGAAGATATTTGCCAAAGCGCGAGACCAACATCGTCTGCAGAGATCGTCGAGACGCAGCCTCAAGGCTACAAAAGAAGTTCGTACAAGGCGTAGAAGGAAGAAAATGTTTCTAAACGAGTTCTACGAAGCAGAGGAAGGAACACTGTAGGGCTCTGGTATAGCAGATTAGCAGAAAAATACTGTAAGAACTCGATATACCTCCGTAAACTGTACTTGAAACTTTAAATGCGTTTTTCTCGAAACAGCTTTTCCTCGCATGTTTGGCATGATATTTCAAAAACTATTGGACCGATGGACCTCAAATGTAAAACTGTGTGTTCAGCAAACATCCTTTTATCGTTTGATGAAGCAGAAACGCGATACGTTATGTATATTATTTTTTAATAGCAAAAAACATTGTCAATTTTTTGAGCTAAATTGATAATTTGAGTTTGGCAAGTCACCATTTCCTCAAATATATATATTTTTTATCTGGTTCATCAAACGATAACTACTTGTGTATAGAGTAAAACGCCGTTTGAGTTTTTTGTTTCAGACTACCTGGAGTGGAGAAATCATGTCAACCAGCGACCGCAGATTTGCGGGTGTGATTCCTCATGAAACTTATTAAAAATTATTTTTTTAAATATCTGACTCGATGATAAATAGATGTACCTACTTTGGAAACAATTGATTGCATAGTTTCGTCAATAAATACTAAAAAAAAAAAAAAAGTGGCAATTTTAGCGTAAAAAAATGAGAATCCCCCCTTAAGCGAAATACTGACAAGCTTCCACTTTCCAACGAAGCAGGTGTTTATGCCATCCCTCTACAATATCCGGATGGCTCCAAGCGATACTACATTGGGATGACCATGCGTTCATTTAGAATTAGGGTCAACGAGCATAAGAAGGACATAAAGACCGGAAAATTAATCATGGCCCTATCTAGAGAAGTCCAGTTTAAGTCCGCCGATCCTATGTGGGATTACATAAAGAAATTAGCTTCCTACTCTACTCTTAAATCCACTGCGATTCGGGAAACATAGGAGATCATTACCAACGGTGGGGCTTGCAATGATAGCGCCTCGCTAGAGTTACCACGAATTTGGAACCAATTCTTCAAATAATGAATGCCTTTTGTTTTCCTCCAAAAATTCCGCGTGCAAAACGAACATGATGCCTCGTGTTTTTATTGAATAACTACATTCGCATCTCTTCATTTATTATCAAGTCAAGTGAAGTCATCGCTTTCAAATTGTTGAAGCGTTCTATTATCCAGTTTGCAGTCTACCTTTCTTGAAAAAGCCATCTGATTGATGTGCGAAAGCTTGGAAACTTTGATTTTATCTAAGCCAATAAATTCGGATAACTACTATAGTTATACCAGTACTATCTTATGTATAGTTGGTGTACAGTTCCTTGCGTTATTATTTAGATATCTCTAATGTTGTGTCCATTGAGTGTATTAATCTAGAAAGATACTGGAATCCGGTACAAATCTTGTAACAACACAGAGCGAAATGCTTTTCGTTCCAGTAGCACATGGGTTAATTTTTCATTTGGTGGCCATACTGACTTCCATGTTTCGTCTAAGGTCCTGTGACTGTCGTAGGTAACAGGGATAAGATACTAGATTTCATGTAAGACGGTATGCCGGTGCAAACTTTATCGCGATGGGTGACAACGCACGTCCCAGCACAGCCAACGCCGTTGATGTATATCCTGAAGAACAAGGCAGGCAACGAATGGAGTGCCCTGCGTTCTTTTCCAGACCTCTGTCCTACTGAACATCTGTGAGATGCTCAAGGAAGGAGTATTATTTCTCTCTAGCACTCTTCTCGAACACTTCGAAATCTCAAGACAGTTTTCATTCATCAGTGGTGAATATTACTTTTCCACAAGCTGGTTTGTCTTAGTGAGTGTAGCACTCGTCGGTGACATGCTTAGCATTACTTCCGAATGTAGGCTCATTCCTGTGCCACTACAGTATACACTGAAGTGCCAGAAAAACTGGTACAGACGAGCTTATGCAAAATGCATAGCAACGTCGCCTGTGCGCGTACTCGGTTGCATCATCCAGTGCGTATATAAAGCGATGGACGTCCTTGCCAGCTGTCAGAGCTGTTTTCAGCATGAGAATGACAAGTAATAACGATTTAAGCGATTTTCAACGCGGGGTCATAGTTGGCGCTCGTGAGATGGGCCATAGTATTTCGGAGGTAGAAACAAAGTTCGGATTTTCACGGACGACCATTGCAAGGGTGTACCGTGGCTACAAGAATTCCAGAAAAACCTCCAACCTACGATACCAGTGTGGCCGTAAAAAGACATTGGGTGAACGTGACCATCGTCGACTGTCAAGAATCGTTTCATGCGACACCCTCGCAGGTATCATCGGAATTCAATGCTGGAGCCTCAACAAGCATCAGCGTCCGGACTGTGCAACGTACCCTGCACGATATGGGCTTTGGGAGCCGACGCCCAACTCGAGTCCCCTTGATGGGTGCACGACACAGAGCTATGCGCCTTGCTTGGGCACGGCAACACCGCCACTGGACACTTGATGACTGGAAACAAGTAGCCTGATCTGACGAGTCGCGTCTCCAACTGTATCGGGCAGATGGAAGGATTCGTGTATGGCGCAACCCCCCCCCCATGAAGCCATGGATCCCGCCTGTCAACAGGGAACTGTACCGGCTGGGGGGGGGTGGTCCGTAATAGTATGGGGTGTCTTTAGCTGGACTTCACTGGGACCCCTGGTACGTCTACAAACGTCTGTGACCGGCCAACGCTATGTGCGCATCCTTTCTGACGAGGTACACCCGTTCATATCGTGCATTCATGCTGATGGGTTGGGCCTGTTTCAATAGGACAATGCACCTCAACACAAGTGTCGGGACGCCACATTATGGTTAGAGGAGCATTCATCTGAGTTTGGGGTGTTTCCATTTCCACCCAAGTCCCCAGATCTGAACGTGATAAAACACATTTGGGATGCCACGTAACGCGCTATCGAACACAGGAATCCGAGACCTCGGAATACACCCGAATTGTGGAATGCTCTGCAGGAAGTATGGTGTGCATTGCCTACAGCATATTTCCAGAAGCCAGTGGAGTCTGTGCCCCGTCGTATTTCTGCAGTCCTGCGCTCCCGTGGAGGACCTACTAAGTATTAGACTGGTGTACTAGTTTTTCTGGCACTTCAGTGTATACGTCTTGTATATCAAACAAATGTTTGACTCATTGTTCTATCTTTTTCTGCGGGTTTAAAGAATACCGAAGCAACTCTAAGGACTAGGAACTGTCACGCATCACTACATTTGGATTACTGGTTATAAAGAAGGGAAAGAGCCAGTGCCATAATACGAGCACACTAACAATTGCTCATCTAGGATTCGAACCCGGGCCCATTTGGATAAACGGTCAGAAGCCAGCACTTAGACCCCGGCGCCACCGGGGTGGCTGTTCCATTTTTCGTGCTTGACTTTTGATAGGCAGTTTATTAGAAGTTACCATTATATATGTGCTTTTAAACGTCCCTGATTTCAAACTTACTTTCTTCAATCGCAACCACGATTCGCTGTGCTGATGAGAAGTTTTCCTGCTAGGTCGTGCCTTCACATCTTTTGCCCGACTGCCTTTACATCTTTTGCTAAGCATCCTTTGCATCTTTAGCCCGATCGCCTTTGCATTTTTAGCCCGACCACCTTTGCATTTTTTACCCGACCGCCTTTGCATCTTTAGCCCGACCTCCTTTACGTCTTTTGCCCGACCGCCTTTACAGCTTTTGCCCGACCGCCTTTGCATCTTTAGCCCGACCTCCTTTACGTCTTTTGCCCGACCGCCTTTACAGCTTTTGCACGACCGCCTTTACATCTTTTGCCCGACCTCAATCATCAGCCGGACAGAAGTTGGGAAATTTCTGTCTGGCTACGGGCCTGCATTCGAGAATTTAGTTTCATCCGTTTTGGAGACATTTAGTGGTAGTCTGTGCTATGCACATCTGAATTTTTTTGTTCCCTCTTTTCCTGTGGGGGTAGGGTTGGGGGACTCCTTAAACTTAATACTTGGTGAATCTGTGCCATAAAACACTCATGTTTTGCACCACGATTAAATTTTCTTTTTTTTTTTTGCGATTCAACTTTTGTGTTAAACTATTCTAATCAACTTTTCATTAAAACCTATGCATTTGAAATTCACAGAAGTTGTCAGCTGCAATATTTTAGGAATAACAGTTCGCGATACTTCGGCAGTAGTGCATCAACGAAGTTTTGAGGTATCTGCCTTGACAAAGCTTTTCGACGATGTAAGTTGAACATCCTTCATCATTTCCTCGCTCTTAAGCAATTCTTACGCTGCATGTTTGATGACAACTTCAGGATGATCGTATGAACAGCGCCCTAAGGGTATAACTTGCATAAGTCAATATTTCTGCTCGCGGATTACTCTATAATTTCAAATAAAACAAACAAAAAAGAAATCTACTAGAAACTAATATGCATGAGGACCAAGGAAATTAAATATTTTAGATTCCAAAACATTTAATAGATGTTTTAAAACGAAATTACATTGCGTGTAAAATTATCAAATTTTTCTCATAGCGATGCGAAGATTTATTTTAAAATTGATCAAATAAGTTAGAGACCTTGTCACAAATTGTTTCTTTATCGGGTTTCAATCGATTCGTGGCAGTTTTTTCAATTCTTCGTTTCGTTTGCATCAGGAGTTGATCTAATATAAGTCAGAGATTCGGTTCATTGACACCTAACGCAGGAGCTTGTTGTTGCTTTACGTGGAATTCTCCGTACAATTTTTTTTAGAGCCAATCGATTCTTTTTTGGCAGAGTGAAGCTTTCATTTAGATGTCAGCTAACAGGAAGCTACCTCTCTTTCAACGCTTTTGGGATTTTAGGGAAACGGAGATGGAAATACACATAATAAAGTTCATGCATTTGGTTACTGAAACGAATTCAATGCAAAACCACGAGGGGAACTTTCAAGTTGTCTTATAGAGCCTTGCGGATAAATCTCTTACATCCCGTGTAAAACGCTTTGGAGAAACAGCCCCCAAAATTGGCAATTTAAATTCCCCATCTCAGCATAAGGTTTGAAAAAAAAAAGTTTAGCACGCTATTTAAATTCAAACAAAAATCTGACGAAACAACCTTTAATGATGGGTAAGAAATTTCATCAATCGATTTTTCTTCCATCCTTTAGCAATAAATTTTTGACATGCATAAAATATGATGGCGCAGTTATTTTCCGACACGTATATATTTCCATTTTTCGAATAGCACCTAACATGTAGAATTTTTCTTTCGAAATCATCAGTCAGCGTGTCAACACATCAGAATGGTCGACAGACTTTTTATGTCAAAAACGATTAATTCAAAAATATTTTCGCGAATAGAGCTTTTATGAAAATGTGATGTCATAAAAATTCTCCTTAAACACATACCGAGGACGAGAATAGATTTCTTACTGTTGTTGAAGTCATGAAAGCTCAATGATACTAAGGCAGTTTTCCACACCAAACATATTTATAGATTTAAGTATGATCAGAAACGAGCTGGAAGTAATATTGCCATATTACCCTTTCACCTCGTCTCGAGAAGGTGTTATTCCTCGCGGATCCTTCCGGTGGTGAAAATATCAAATCACTGTCTGGAAGATGGCGTTCACTGAAAAGATATCAATAAAAATGAATAATTGCGCTTTCTAGAGGGAAATCGTTAAAAATATAGAATGGCTTTGTCGTAATTCTGTCCCTTAAAGATCCGATAAATTTTTTGCAGTTAATCTTTTAGCTACAAAAATTAGCGTGACAAATATGAATACCACCTAGCAGTAAAATTACACCTGTACAAAAGCTGAAAAATATGAGCATGCTTACCTTTACCTTTTGCAAAAAGATTTTTCCCATACGACTTTCAGAACTGTTAATGTCATGTGAACCCACAGAACGACGTAAGTACGTGACTTTCCGACACCAATACGTATGTCAGAATATGCAGGTTTTTTTCTTGTTTCATATTTTCTATATACACTGTACTGACAAAAGTCACCGGACACCTCTTCAAAAGCAAATGAACGGATCCGCTACGTTGTTAAGATGCGCAGAACAGCTGCAAATGGTATAAAAACAAGCCTGCAGCTGACCGCGATCATATCTCACTGTGAGGTTGAGTGAAAACGTCGCGGCAATAGAGAACTGACTTTGAGAAAGGAAAGATGGTTAGGTGTTATATTGGTGGGTTGTCCATAACAGAAACCGATAGGCGTTTAAACATACCCAAGTCAACTGTTTTGGATGTACTGAATAAGTGGAAGACACATGGCGTGCCTGAAGCAGCAAAACGTACCGGCAGACCAAAGAAAATCAGTGATACAGGACGTAGAAGCCTCAGGAGAGTTGTTACAGCTAATCGACGGAGTACTGCACAAGAGACCTCAGTGTACAGGTGAGTAAAAATGCTGGAACCTCGGTATGTACACTTACCACTCTCAGATAACTTCATTCCATGGGTTACCGTGGCCGTGCGGCTGCTCATAAGCCTTTCATCTCCACTCGGAATGCCTTTCATCTCCACTCGGAATGCTACTCGTCGTTTAGCATGGTGTAAAGAACATTTATCGTGGACCGTAGATCAATGGAAACGAGTCCTATGAACTGATGAATCCAGATACACGATCCATCAGTCTGATGGCCGTGTGTGGGTATGGCGGTAGCGGGAGGAACGCTATTCACAACGGTGTACTGTTCCTACGGTCAAGCTTGGAGCTGGCAGTGTACTCGTGAGGGGGTGTTTTTCGTGGTATGTTCCCGGTCCATTGGTTATCGTGGACAAACCTGTTAACCAGCACGTCTACCTCGATATTTTGGTCAATTACGCCCTGCCATCTCTGCGGCAAAACTATGGAACCGAGCCTTTTTGGTACCAGCAGGATAATGCACCGAGCCTTTTTGGTACCAGCAGGATAATGCACCGAGCCATAAAGCAAGGACTGTTACGGCGTGGTTTGACAATAATTCCGCATCGTGTGTGGACTGGCCAGCACAGAGCCCTGATCTCAATTCCATAGAGCATCTATGGGGTGAATTAGAGCGCCGCATAAGAAGTTTGTAACCAAGGCCTACTACTAAGCAACAGTTAGCGGCAGCATTATGTACTGAATGTAAGCGCATACCCATCGCTGTGCTGCAAATCCTTGTCGAAAGCATGTCTCGAAGTGTCAGTGCATGCATTAAGGCCAAAGGTGGATCGACTCCGTACTAATGTATGTCAATAAATACTATGTTGTGTTTCTCTTCTATGTGTCCGGTGACTTTTGTCAATATAGTGTACATTATTTGGGAAACTAGGTGGAGTCTCATCTGTTACGAGATTTTGGGCCTAAGGAAAGGAAAGAATCAGAATATGACAAATAACGCCCATGCCTCACCCTAGATGAATCCAATCGAGACGACAGAATCCTAATTTCTGGGTTACTAAGATCTCTCTTGATAGCTGAGCATAATCCAAGTCAGTGGCGCACCCACGGGGGTGACCCATGCCCCCCCCTGGGCTGATAGAACGGAAAATTATTGGAAAATTATTACGTCAAAGTTTGAAACAAAAAGTCACGATACGCGATCTACATATACTTTTTAGTCATGTACCGTATATTATAGCATATAATATTTATAAGAGAGTAGTTCTGCTAAATAAATTTAGAAAAATCTAACCAGGAAAAGAATTTCTCATCTACTGCTTCTTCTAATCATTTAACTTTTTTGTACTCTAACATTACTAGTAACTGAATAAGAATAATTGTACAAAAGTCAACCTCCTTAATTGTTATAGCACCTTACTATTTTCCCGGTAAATTTAGGGGCGGGGGCTTACCCCACCTTGGGAAAATTCTGTGTGTCACGGCGCTCGGGCCCCTCCCTTGGGAAATTTCTGGGTGCGCTACTGATCCAAGCTGATTAATTTTATAACACAGCTACAAGTGTAGTCTACGACAAACCAGGAGTTTAATGAGCCATTGCAGTCTAATCATTTATCAGGGATCATCTAAAGACTATCGCGATTCCTAATGTGTTGGACAAAAAGGTCCCATTTCTCAGAAGTGTGAAAAAGAAAAATATCCGTGTTATACACTCACGGACAATTAAATTTGCGCACCAAGAGGGAATCATCGGATTGAACTGAAATCTTATGGACGTAATGATACAGATGAATGACACACATGATGGCAAAAACAGAGCTGCAGGATAAATACAGAGGGATCTGTAGCACGCAGTCCGGTCACCTTCAATATCACGTTGCACCGCCTCGTGCGGCGATATATTTTGCAATACGGTCCGGCATGGAGGCGAAGAGACGTCTGATGTTGTCATGCTGCTCCAAATCCCGGATAGTGCGGCACAGCGGCAGCCGGCGTTTCAACTGGTCCCACATATGCTCGATAGGAGTAAGCAGTCCTGGGCAACCCGAGCCGTGTGCGGGCGGGCATTATCCTGTTGGTACAGCGCACCTGGAATCCCGGCCATTAACGGGAGCACATGGGGCCGTAGGATCTCATCCACATACCGCTGGCCCATAAATGATCCACGTACCACTACTAGAACTGATCGGCTATCGTAGGCAATGGCTCCCTAGACCATAATGTCTGCAGTGGGGGAGGTGTGGCGCTCGATAGATAGGCTGGGATTGTGCCGTTGACTCGGGGACCTCCACACCCGGACACGATTATCATCTGTCCCGAAAAAGAAGCGGCACTCAACACTAAACACGACACGTCCCCAGTCTGTGGCGTTCCACGTCACTCTGATCTGGCAACACTGCACACAGAGCCGGCGATGTTCCGATGTTAATGGCAACACACGTAAGGGGCGCTGGTATCACAGATTCGCTTCCGCAAGGCTTCGGAAAATGGTTCGTGGGCACATAGGGGCCGCTACATCTGGACCGGGTCCCCCGTGGGATCCGTTCGTGCCTAGCGTACGATCCGTCGATCCTCTCTACTGGTGGTCCTCCTGGTCCGTCCGGAGTCGCTCCGCTGTGTGGCAGTGCCGTCACGTGTCCGCTGCTCCCAAAATAGTCGGGCGGTATGGTCAGAACGATCCACGTGGCGGGCTATACGGCACGCCGACCACCCTGCGGTTTTCAGCCCAATGATCAGGCCTATTTCAAAGTTCATAAGTTGCATAAATCGACGCTTCTGGCGTGTACCCGGCATTCTTGTCACTCTGTATACTCTTGCTTGCGTTGGCCTATGCTTTTCGCTTTCATGGGACATCGACTACACGCCGGTTTATAAGGCTGCCGGTTCTTCCTTGCAGCGCCTCCACAGGGTGTGCGGTCATGCGCACTCGCACCAAACGTGGATCATTTGCCTATCAGTACGCACTCTAGCTATTTGCAAAGTCTCGTGGTTGTAGCATGTTTTCTTCTACGTGCGCAAATTTCATTGTCCGTGAGTGTATTTGGCTTATTTCGAACATTCTTGTTATATTTTTTTTTTTTTTGTGGTTATACGTATATTTTTTGGGTGTTGTTGTATTAAATTAATAGGGAGGTTTGTTCCATATGGATATGAACTTATTAGTAGTTGCCACTAGTCAAATTGTTATCATATGGTCACAGCTGGGAATCCGAATCCTATATCTCTAGATATATGACCGAGCGCGTCGGCCTTACGCTACGGTGGCCAATAATCAACGGCGCTATGCAGTGAGGTAGCTAGAGAGGGGTAGGGGGTTGAACACCCCTGAGGGGTGATTGAGCACGAAGTTAAAGAAGCGACATATATGTGTATACGAGGCTTTCACCAATGAACGAAACCCATGGACACCACCCTTCCCCCTTAAGAAATTTCTGGCTACGCCACTGGCGCTATGTGTGTTTTTCAGTCAGCTTCTGACATCATAAATCCGTAAGATGGGCTCAGCAACTGAGACGTCTCCATCTTGTGGGCATTAACGGCACTGGCTGTATATTTGTTTCATGATTTCAGAAGTTGACAGAAAAACACACATAGCGCCGTTGATTGTTGGCCACCGCTAGCGTAAGTCTAAGCGCTCGGCTAGATATCGAGAGATCTGGGTTCGGATCCTCAGCGGTGACCGGATAACAAATTTTCTGTTGCTATGTGGTGATAAAACGTGGAAAGTGCGATGTCTTTGTTTATTCAAAACAGGGTGTTTGTCGGCAGAACTCGCTCCTAGGCCTGGTCGATCTGAAAGTGTTGTTACGGATCGTATTGTTAACACTGTTTGGGCAATCCTGCAAGAAGATCGACGAATGACGTGTGAAGACATTGCGGCGTCAACTGATATTTCAGAAACGTCGGCATTCCACATCCTACGCGGCAAATTACTGCTGCATGGTGTGTGTTCCAGATATGTACCTCATCACCTGTCGAGAGAACAATTGTTGACCAGAGCTCAGATGTGTCATGAGTGGAAACAAATGATTCCAAAGGATCCAAACTTTCTAAACATAGTAATAATTGCCGATGAAACATGGGTCCACTATTTCGAGCCCCCCACGAAGCGCGCCACGAGTGTCTGGAAACACACAGGCTCGCGTCCTCCGAAAAAGTCCGCCAAACCAAATCAGCTGGGAAGGTGATGATGATAATTTTCTTTGATGATAAAGGTTTAGTTTACCAGCACGCCGTTCCTCTACAAATTAGTGTCAATGCTGAGTATTACATTTCAGTCTTGAGGCGTCTGCGACGACACATATCGATTAAGCGACCGGAATTGGTGGGCAAGTGGACCCTACACCATGATAACGCCCGCCCACACGTAGCTGCTTGTGCTCAACAGTTTCTTACGAAATGCAGAATTGAAATCATGTCACAGCCTGCCTGGTTGTTTCCAACAATGAAGGAGAAGTTCCGTGGCGCAACATTCAACACAGATGCTGATGCTATTCAAGATGTATGGGGGTCGCTAAAGTAGCTTCCACAAAATGCCTTCGCCACATGCTTTGAAAAGTGAACTGAACGATGGGACCATTGCATATCATCCGAGGGAAGATACTTTGAGAAAGAATAACATATATTTTGCTGTACCTGTATTTTTTCATTTTGTGGGACTTTACTCTCAGTTTTTATGGAACGGCCGTTGTAAAAATTACAAAATAATTTAAACAACAAATCAGAAAAAATTGAGGGTATTCTTCCAGGATCGAATTTTCCTAATGCGTTCAGCGTGAGGGCATTTTTTTTATTTAGAACTACATCACTGAGCCTTCCCAAGTGTTACCGGAATTATGTTCAGACCAGTTACATAAGTTCCAACATTATTCTGTAGGCCACCGGACAGAATGAGCAACTCCTAAAAAATATTTTTCTGCTTAATCCCATTATTTAAAAATTTCATTCTGTGGGAAAACTGCACTTGATAGACCAATTTGAACATCTTTTATAGGTAAAAATACCCCCGGAGGAAATACCCCCAGAACAAACGGTTCACTGTAAACTGCCATACAGAAGCACTGATGTGAGGCAGTGTTCCGGTGTGGCAATTTACCGGCAACCCTACGACACATCTTTCAGCAACTTTGCCACAAAACTTCAAGGGGGTTGGGGGGGGGCTATAAGACTGCCTTTTCTGGGGCCTATATTGAGAACTGAATTGGAACTCCAAACGAATTTCGAGAAAACGTTCTATGTAAGACAAGCGAGAATTTCATTTAATTTGAAAAAATAAATTGCCGAGGACGCGAGGTACACTTGATTGGGGGGTGGGGGCTCTACCCGTACTTCGTAATATTATATTCTGGGCCGCTGGAGTCTGTCAGTGTATCCAGGATGAACCCCCTTGAAGCGTCCGCGAGGTCCGTGAGCTTTGGGGGAGGGACGCTTTCCTCCAAAATGTTAAAATGGACGTAGAGCTGTAAACATTAGTACCATGCTTTATATAATGATTCTGTACACGACCATGAATTTTCAGGAGGGTGAGGTAACCCCCCTCAGTTTATAAGAGTTCTTCAGGGGTAATATCGAGGATACACTGACCGATTCTAGTGGTCCACATTGTAAAATTACGGAAGTTGGGGGTAGAGCCCTCCAAACCAAGCACCTCGTATCCCTTTTACAGACTTCGCCAAATTTCTGGGGGATGGGGGAAGGGCATACATAGTCTGCCACTAAACACAACATGTAGCACAGAAATTGCGAGCAAATCCCTTACTTTGAACACTTGTCTGTGCTCTTAGAAACTTGGGAAAGGGTGAATTCACCCCACCCTCCTGAAAACTCATGGTCGTGTACAGAATCATTATACATATGCAAATCACGTGCGCCCGGCACGCCACCGAAAAGCGCTATAAGAAAGGTGCACAGAAGGCGGGGTGTAAGTAGTGGAAGTGTGTTGTGCTGCCGAACCTGTGAGTTGGAAGCTTTCTGATGCCCCGTCGCAGAATGTGGCAGTCATTCCAGCACGTTTCGGAGTTCGACAGAGGACAAATAGTACCTTATCACGACAGCGGTTTATCGTACCGAGACATCGGCGCCCGTGCGGGATGATATCCAGCCACAGTGAGGCGATTATGGATTTGGTGGGTGCAGGAGAGACGGACGGACCGACGTGAGCGATTGCCGCAGCCGCGGCATACCACCGAACTAGAGGACCAACATGTTGTGCGGCGGCCATTGACTGCTCGCACCGCCACATCACGGACGTTAGCGCAGGAATTAGGGTGTGTTGCGCAACAACCTGTGTCAGCACGTACCGTTCGACGTCGTCTGCAGTAGCGGGGACTTGTCGCACGGCGCCCATCTCTCCGATTAGCATTGACGTTACACCACCGGCGAGTGCGGTGGCAGTGGGCCGTTGAACGCCGCACCTGGACTACGGAATGGTACGACATTGTCTTCTCCGACGAATCCCGCTTCTGCCTGCAACACCACGATGGTCGGATCCGCGTGTGGCGGCACCGCGGCGAGAGACTGTATAACGCCTGCACTATGCATCGCCATAGTGCTCCGTCGCCTGGCGTTATGGTTTGGGGCGCAATTGGATATGACACCCGCACCCCTCTGGTACGCATCGCCGGTACACTCAACAGCCACCGCTACATCTCCGATGTTTTGGAGCCTGTAGTCCTCCCTTACCTGTAGCACCTGCCAGCGGCCACGTTTCAACAGGACAATGCGCGCCCGCACGTGGCACGCATCGTGCAACAATTCTTCACGGCCCACTAGGTGTCACTGCTGCCGTGGCCCGCCTGTTCTACCGATATGTCGCCCATCGGACACGTCTGGTTGCTGATCAGCAACCGAGTGGCCCGGCACACACCACCCGCGGCTACGCCTGATGAACTGTGGCAACGTGTGGAAGCAGCCTGGACCGACATACCCCAAGCCCACATCCAAAGCCTTTTTCGTTCGATGCCGCGGCGTGTAGCGGCCGTTATTGCCAGCCATGGGGGCCACACGAACTATTGATGTCTGCGTGTTCCGCAAGTCGCACAGGCCTGCAAGCTCAATCGTTTCATCTTTGTATCTGTTGTTATGTGTCCAGTAAATTTGGCTTTGCTATCTCGTGTCCTTCTTAGTGTTGCATTTTGGGTGGCCAGCAGTGTATAAAGCATGGTACTAATGTTTACAGCTCTACGTCCATTTTAACATTTTGGGGGAAAGCCCCTTCCCCAAAGCTCACGGACGTCGCGGACACTTCAGGGGGAACATCCTGGATACACTGACAGACTCCAGCGGCCCAGAATCTAATATTACGGAAGTTGGGGTTGAGCCCACCCCCACCCCCACCAAGTGTACGTCGTATCCTCGGCAATTTATTTCTTCAAATTAAGTATAATTCTCGCTTGGCTTACATGGAACGTTTTCTCGAAATTCGATTGGAGTTCCCAATTCAGTTCTCAATATAGGCCCCAGAAACGGCAATATTTATAGCCCCCCCCCTTTTAAGTTTCGTGGCAAAGTTGCTGAAAGATGTGTTGCCGGTAAATTGCCACATCGGAACACTGCCACATATCAGTGTTCTTGTGTGGCAGTTTACAGTGAACTGTTTGTTCGGGGGAGGGGTATTTTCACCGCTTTTCAGTTTTCAGGGGTATTTTTTCCCGGGGGCCTTTTTTACCGTTTACCGGAATCGGCTCATAGAAATCAATAAGATGCACAGGCAGCCAATCTCAGACAATAAAACTGTTGTACACGTGTGAAACCAGTGAACAAAAATGAATTGAGCCCACCTTACTTTGGCGGGCATGAAATTTTTTTGGTAAATTTCTTACGGATAATCCGTAAACCTGACGACCTTTATTTGAGTAGTGTGACACCCACACAACCCCCAATGACAGTACGCCTATTGTCTACGTCCTTTTTCGCCTTTCTGACCTCATCTCATTTCAGAAGCTCGTAAAACCCCAAATACTCACTCATAAAAGTGGCCTCAAAAAAAACAAAAAAACTTTTTATGAGTGCCCAGATAACAAACAGTGCCCTACTGCTCAGCTACTTCAAAATGCTGCTCTATTAAGGAGTCACACTATCGACATCATCACTTGGATACATAAGATTTTTCTTGCTGTTCTTTTTTCGAAATCTGTTTTTGGTTATTCGTTCACAAAGGCACCTTCAAGAGTGTGCACGCTTTACTAGTAGGATAAATTCAGCAAAAATCTGACATTTATTAGAGAAGAGAAGATATTTACGACCTGCGAAAAGAGGAAACCGACTGGGCAATTCACGTCATTACGTTCATTGCTAGTGGAAACCATAGCACAAATTCCTGTTTTCCCCCAGATTCGAGCAAGACATTTGTGAGAGAAAAAAAAATTCTGTCGAAGCACTGGTTGCCAGGAAGGACCTATGTGGCCTTCGTGACCCGAGGGTTATGAACACTGCTACTCAGAACAGGAACTATCGAGTGCTAATTGAACGCACACCAACTCATTCATCCCTTAAACTCGATGCCAATGTGTGTGTCTGGTTAGGGAACGCGCGAGAGTGTGTGATCCCTCGGTGTCGTCATGACAACGGGACGAAATGGCCGACTGTGATTCGTGGCGCGGTTGCTGTCGGGTGGGAAACTAAAGTTGAGGAACTGTGTATGAATGCGTTCGTTCCGAGTCCACGTGAGTGAAGCAGAAAGATTTCCGTCGCCGCAGATCACTCATAGTTTCCTTACAACGCGGTTACTCTCACTTGAGCTCCTCCTGGGTTTCAATTGCATCGCTTTCTCAAATACGAATTCCCATCTGGGCAGCATTTCCAAATAGAAAAATCTTTTCGTAGCTGTTTAAAAACTTTTTTTTTTTTTTTGTGGTGAGAAGATCCAAGCTACTAGTTTTTTGGGAGATGGAATCTCTCGGTGGAGTAATGAAGATTTTATTGCTTGTTCTGACGAGTTTCGTAATTCCAGGTAAGTTATTTTTTAAATATGTACGAACAGTTTGATTACATGACTTAACTTTCTCAGCCCCATAGGTTTAGTTTAGTTTTAAAGAACAAGTAGATAACATGAAATTTATTTGCTTAAAAAAATACGAGTTTTCAGTTCCTTTGGAAACGCTGATTGTGAAAAATATTAAATGGGTTTGATTAAATGCGTAATTAGAAGGAAACAATTGGTTCTGGACATAGGAAAAGGAATGATTTTCTTTTGTTAATGCATAACTAGTGTGCATCGTGTAAATTTTATTTATTCATTATTTTTTAATTACACTGTTACTTCTCGATTTCAATGTAAAACCAAATTCCAGTTGTAATGAAATGGACGTCAGAAAGAGCTGCATTTTTGTTCTTTTTATGAGAATTGATTGTGGAAGGGAATACTTAAAGTATAATAGCACACAACAACCAGTTTTTCTATGTTAAAACGTAGAGCTGCTCAAAAGTAGTTTAGTATTTGATTACCTCTTGATTAAATACATGAATTATTACTGTTAAGGTGCAACGAGCTAATGAATTCTTAAGTTCAAAGTAACCAGAATAAATGGGTTGGCAAAGCAATTAATAGGGTACTTCATCAACTGAATATGAAATAAGTGCTAGGTGACTGCACCTATTTCATGTTGTTAAAGGGTGACTGAAATTTCCTATAGGTGGGACAAGCACTGACAGCTCTGGAAAAGAAACGCCCATCATAGTTACGATAAAAGACAACTGCCACACGCTGCCTGTTGGAAAGGGATTAAAAAAGAATCAGTGTCGAGTTGTTAATTTGACAAACCACTGCACAGCATCAAGGAGTTTTAGGCTGACTTGAGTTCACTATCGCAAATGTGGAAACATTTCAGCAGGGCCGGGTGGAACTTTTGTAGGGCCCGTAGAAAACTTTCAGTGCGGGCCTTAGAAAATAAATCTCATTCTTTAATGAAGTTGTGACAACTATCATAAAGAAAAAAGATTACGCCAAATTGCTGTGAGCTTAAGATAAAGATCATAATATGGGATTGAAAGTTCAGAGAGAGAGAGAGAGAGCAAAAAGTGCTAAAATCTACGATTTTCTTTTCGATGAGAGGAGGCAGTGGCGTGCCCAAGGAAGGTGTTAATCCCCCAAATTTGGAACCTTTCGATAGTTCAAAAACGCGATTTTAAAACGCAAAGTTTTGATAGTATTTGAAATTGTTTTTATGTCTCATGGCCACAATTGAACGTGCTTTTTCCGTGAAGACGTGGAAGCGACAAGGAGCCAAGGACCAGAATGTTCCATTGCAATGAAAAACCAATACATAGGGATACAGAAAGTTTCTGTGGCGACGAAGCAATGCCAAATTTGGGTTCCATGACTTATTTCAGATTACTCTAAAGCACGCTCAAGGAGTTTTGATTAAAATACTAAAAATCAGATCAAAACAAAACCAACGCTGCAACATAAATACAGAAAACCCAGAACACTATTACATTATTTCAATTTATGCACCATTTTTAGACATATTTATTAGTGCTTTGAATAATAGACTTCTCGCGCACAAATCGGTCTTATCAGGATTTCAGTCACTTTTCCGAACTTGTTTTCTGCATAGATAAATTGCAAAATCTAAGTGATCTGGTGGTCAACCATTATGTGGTAATAAGAATATTAATAATAATTTCCAGCTATGTTTTATTTGAATATTTTTGCACGGATGTTGCATACATTTTAAAAATGCACTCATAACACATTTAGTTGTGTAAAAAAATAAATTTCGTAACCCCGCCTTCAGAAAAAAATTTCGTAACATCCCCCCAAAAAGTTTCTGGGCACGCCACTGAGAAGGGGTTTAGGTTACTTTGTGATTTTTATAAACACTTCCCCACAAAATGATAAAAACATAACTAACTAATCTGCTTAGCGAATATTTTGCACAGCAAACATTTTTGCTTAGTGAATAATAAGGATCCCTCTTAAATAAATTCGTTTATACATATTTTGTTTTTTGGTACATGTTTTAATGATTGATTTTTGATGCAAGGTGAAATAACTGACAAATTAGTGACTTTTTTAACTATTTATACGAGCACATGTATGAAAATTGCCTTTTTCTTTTCTTAATTTCCAGTGCTGCTTTTAAAGCCTCCATAGATAGCCTAACAACAACTCTGATATTTTTATTTTTTAAATTTAAGTATCTAGTTTACACACAAATTGTTGAACGTATAGCACGGAGTCCCAAAATGATGAAATTTGATTTGCTATTTTATGAATGTGGAAAAGTTTAAGGTGGCTATAATTACAATAATTTGAAATCTGAGAATTTAAGTGTATGTACAACGAAAAAAACTTAAAATAAAAAAAAATAAAAAAAGCAATACATAGAGAGAATTTTAGCAAAAATTGTTATCTTTATTTTCTAAACTGCGGGGGCCCCGTCAAGACGCGGGGCCCGCCGTGATTCCGCTGCCCTGCATTTCAGGAACGCGCTGCTATGAGACTTAAATACTGTAGTATCAAAAGTTTTTCCGTTGAAAAGTATAGGACTTCACATGCGAGCTAAACCTAGCTATATGCCGCCCCAGTGGCGCAGTGGTCTAAGCGATGGCCTCTGATCATTCGTCCGAAAGGGGTCCGGGTTCGAATCCATGTGAGGCATGGATGTTGTGTTTGTCTTAAGGCACTGACTCTCTCCCTTCCCTGGGATCAGTGACCCTAAATTAGGGACGGGCGACTGCTTATAGCCCATTGCGTTGCTCACGGTGGTCGTTAAACCTCCAATGAAAAAAATAAATAAAAATAAACCTAGCTATTTTAAGGGGAAAGAAATGTAGTAATGGTAGGAATTGTGCGGTACCAAAGCCAACTGAATGAACTATTCAGCAAATAAAGAAATTTTCCTTGTCAAAGAATTCAGTTGACATGGAAACAGGAAGGAAATTTGGTTATTTTTTTCGCACGTTGCGTAGATACCGCCCAAGAAACCCTTAAAAATAAGAAAAAAAAACTTTTTCACCAAAGTATTTTGGAAGCGTTATACTGTCAAACGCTATTGTTATATATCATGACAGGATGACCAGAAAAACACTTTCGAAAATAAAATTAGAAAAACGTTAGATTAGTGTATCAACATATACTTGGTACTGAAAGCTTAAGGATTCACACATGAGAGTGGCGTACCGGAAAAACTCGACCCCCCTCCCTCAAATAATGTTTTCAAGGCCCTTTTATGAAAATCCATTAGCTTTCAATTACTCAAAATTTAACTTCCAAATTATTAACTAGTCTTTACGGGTGTTTTAATAAATCAAATTCTTTGGAACCTACGAGTATTTTTCGTAAAATCAAAATTATTTCACTTTATTGCGTGAAACACAAATGTGTACGTTATAATTAAAATGATTTCCTTGGTTACCAATACAAATTACTACAAAATACTTACATCAAAGTTAATCATATCATGCAAAATTTATTATATTAAAGAACTAAGGTCTGCTTTTTGAAATGCCTCACGATTGCATCCACAAAACATGAGACGCCGTGTGAAAGTGTCTAATGACTTTTCCGATTTATACGAAATGTCACAACATAAGTAAGCAAATAACTAAGTAACGATTAAGAACTGTAGCATAAAAAACGTGAGACTTCTTAAATTATTTACTCGGGAATATAAAAAACACACTTTACATAATGCCGCAATGTTTTTGCACATAGCAAAAAAATCCTTTGACTCTGTTATAAAAAAAATGACACAGGTCTCTGATTTTTTGCTCCAGCGAAGAACACCTTTTAGGTCATTACATAAAGAAGGATGCATAGTTATGTGCAAACAACTGTAATACAATAACACCTTATCCTCATTGGTATAAAAATTCCGCTCATTGAACTTATTGGGTTTTTTTCGCATTCTCTTGCTAACATACCTGCATAGAAACTATTGCAAGCGCTATGAACTTGAGGCCCTTTTTAACAGCAAGGCTGTTATTACAAGGGGCCTCAAGTTCATTTGAATAGCTGCTTTCTCGTCATCCAGTTTCTATGAACTAAAGCAACGAAAATGATTTCTAAAGATTTTACGTATTTACTAAGAATTTTTTTCTTCTTAATACTTAGTTCAAAGCTTAGTTCAAAGATTCTTGCTTTAACCAGTTTCATACGAAGTTTCCGCCAAAAATTTTGTAAAATCTTTTTGCTCAGGCTAAAGGCCCTTTTAACCACGAGCCCCCTCCCCCCGCACTTCGGGGGTTGCGGGGACTATCAGTACGCCCCTGCATGGGCGCCCATATGGAGAGACAATAGGAGGCACTTGCCCTCCCCTGGAAATTTGACGATGCCATTTCTGTTTTTGGAGGGTGCTAGAAATATTTTCACGATAACATTTCTGATGGTTGATTTTCCTGTTGAGCATCTGGATGCGTGCATAAACAGTATAAATAGTAAAAACACTGGGAATTTACATTAGAAAGTAATAATACAGGGGCGTATATAAATTTTTTTTCGTGGGGGGGTGGAAGTTTTTGAAATCCATCAGAACAAAAAAAATAGAAAAAAAAACATTTTTTTCTAATGTAAGCTAATGCATTTTTATTGAATTAAGGCACTTTTTTTCTAATTTAAATTGCATTTTAACCAAAAACTTTAAAAAATGGAACTCTTTCGGAGGGCCAAGGCCCCCTTTAAGTACGCTTCTGTAATATTATACATAATTTCTGCATTGAATTTCGGATCACAGCATAAAAACGAACAGTATTGAAAATAGTATTATAAACGTGGAAAGAGCGATTACTTCTGTTTGATGTTACTAAAACACGTCAATTGTGTGTATTAAGTATTGAAAAGTATGAAAGACGAGAGAATGAAAAATATGGTATCATCTTCGGCAGCAGCTATCATTTATAAACATAAGTTTCTCGAAGTTTTTTTCCAGAACTTTATCTAGAAGTTATTTTGTCCTTCTTCATGACCGGTAGACTATCGCTGTATGGGAACTCACTCGTGGCCCATGGAATACAAGTGGCCAAAAGGCCCAAGGTTCAAAAAAAGACACAGTGTTTTTTATTACCCCAACAATCTGTCTGATTTTATTTATTTCGGTGTCTTCTGGTTTTCAATTAAACTTACGTGTTGAGCGTTTGGTAAAAACGGTTAGATGACAAGAAGACACAGTGGAAATTTATATATGATATTCGTTTATGTTTTTTTTTTTTTTGCAATTTTTGTTCACCTTCTGCTGCAAAGTAAGCTGTAGGCTCCCTTGGATCAGGGGCGTACTGATACCCCACCCCACCCCACCCCACAATCCCCCGCGGGCCTCTAGCCTCAACAAAAACATTTTACAAAAGTTTTAGAGGAAATTTCATATGAGGGCAGATTTGAATAAAGTATTAAAAAGAAAAGCATTTTTTTCAATTAATAAGTAAAATATTCAGAAGTGATTTTCGTGGTTTTAGTTTCTAAAAACTGGATGACGGGAAAGAAGCTACTCGATGACTCGAGGCCTCTTTTCACAGCCATAAAAATAGTTTCTGTACATGGGTATTAATAAGGTAATATGAAAGAAATATCAGTTCAATGAATGGAATTTTTGTACCAATGCGGATAAGGAGTTACGTAGCACAAAACTACGCATCCTTCAGAACATAATGAACTAAAAGATGTTCTTCGCAGTGACTACGTGTAAAATATTGAGGCATGATGTTAAATGTGTTTTGTATATCAAGATCAAATAACTTAAGAAGTTTTGCTTTTTTGTGCCAAAATATTCTTGTGATATACTTATTTACTTACTTATGTTTTATATTTTCGTATAAATCGGGAAAGGTCCTTGGCCACTGTCACACGGCAGTTACGTGTGGTGTTTTTTGAGTTTTGTGAAGCCCGTTGTCTGATTGTCAGCCATTTACAAAGTTTCTTTTCATGTTTCTTTTTTTGTACCTTACCGTTTGTTACAGTTTTGATGTTGCTTTTGTTTCTGATGTAAGCCTTTTTCGCATGGCGCTATTTGGCCCATTGAGGTGATTGCGCTAATAAATTCTAACTAACAAACCAACGGTAGTTACGTGTTTTATGTGCGTAATCGTGAGGCATTTCAAAGAGGATTCTCCAAAAAGAAAAAAAAATACGCATATGATTAGCTTTGGCGTAAGCGTTTAGTAGTAGTTTGTATAACACTAGGGCAATCATTTTAATTACGACGTGCACATTTGTCAATTAAATGAAATAATTTTGGCTTTACAAAAAATACTTGTAGGTTCCAAAGAATTTGAATTATTAAAACGCCCATAAAATCTAGTTAATGATATGAATTTAGAAATTTCAGTAATTGAAAGCTAATAGATTTTCACAAAAGGGCCTCGACGATATTTTTTGCGGGAGGGCCTCAAGTCTTTCCGGTACGCCACTGCCGTGGATTCAAAGTCCCTACGTGTGCCACCCAGAAATTAATTTCACACAAGAAAAAGACAAATGCATCAAATTAACCACATACAGCATTATACAAACAGGATGAAATCAGAAATCGCTTGTTGCATTTGGTGTAGGACAGAAAAATTTTTATTGAGCGGAAAAGGTACCATTCCTATTGAAGTATTCCTATGAGGTACCATCCCTGTCGAAGTATTCCTATGAAGTACCATCCCTGTCGAAGTATTCCTATGAGGTACCATTCCTGTTAAAGTATTGGTGCGAAGAAAGATTCCTCGGATATAATTCTAATAAAACTAAGAAAGAATGGGCACTATTAAACTCCCATTTAACCCCTGGGATTGACTTATTACAAAAAATTAAAGAGGTCAATCTATACATAATATCACAGAATATTGAATTCTGCGTTTTTAATTTCGATTTACAAAAGAGAAAGAAAACTTCTGAATGAGAAAGAAAACGAAATTAATTATTCCGCGATATTTCCTTTCAGAGGCTGACTGTCACAACCAAGCCGATTTTATTATTCTGATCTGAACTTTCTGGCGCATTAAAATAATTTTTTGACCTCCTGTTACAGAAAACAAATTCATAATCTTTTTTTTTTTTTTGGATTTCATAAACCAAAAATTCAAAGAAATTTTAGTTCACACGGACATTAGCGCACTTTTTTACATAATGCTATGAATGAAAGTAGCATAAATCAAATGCCGCACTCTTAAAATTCACATTTCCCCCCTTGTTTTAGGACTATCTTTTGGAAAAAAATTACGAAATGAGCCCTGCAGAAAAGCAAATTCCGTCTTTATATCATTGGTCAGTCTAGGTTCTGTTTAAAGTGGGTAAAAATGTGTTTTATCCTAACTGAGAATGTTGTACTTCGTATGCAAATCAGAAAATCAGAAAATTTTACTAAAATATTGTGGAAAAATAATTGGAAAAAAAGTGGAGCTACGAGCCCGGTGAGAAAATAAAAATAATTCTTTCCTATGGGGTACTTAGCCTTATTTTTTTAGTTTGCGATTTCTAAGGACTGTTTAAAGTCAGCGGTCTGAAACTGCCTTTCTAAAAAATCCGTGATTAAGTGGTAAAGTTTAGCTATAGGGCATCCAATTTTTTTTTTTTTATTATTGGAGGTTTAACGACAACCGTGAATAACTCAATGGGCTATAAGCTGTCGCCCGTCCCTAATTTAGGGTCACTGTTTCCTGGGAAGAGAGAGAGAGCCAGTGCCGTAAGACAAACACAACATCTATGCCTCACCGGGATTCGAACACGGACCCCTTTCGGACGACCACTGCGCCACCGGGCATCCAATTTCAGTGAACAATAGCTGGAAATTACGGGGGAAAAGAAACCTTTTGCACTTAAACTGTTATTTCTGGTTCAAAAATTCAGCTATAAACAATTAATTGTATTTACTAGTCCAAATCTGGATATTTTCACTCTCGGCCGTCCTGGTGGCGCAGTGGTCTAAACGCTGGCTTCTGACAATTTGTCGGAAACGGGGCTGAGTTCGAATCCCGAGTGAGGCATGGTTGGTGTGTATCTTACGGCACTGGCTCTTTCCCTTCACTGGAGTCAGTAACCCTAAATTAGGGACGGGCGACTGCTTATAGCCCATTGAGTTACTCACGAAGGTCGTTAAACCCCAAACTTTAAAAAAAAAAACAAAAAAACTCTTGAACTAAGCTCAGGTGTTCGCATCCCTAGAGTTGCTGAACACATCTGTCTCTAATTCCATTTCGACTTCCAGAATTTTCTCAGCACAAAGGCAACTGACAAACAATATCAATTTAGCTCTGACGCAGTGGCGGATTTAGAGTTACCGAGGTTCGGCGCACAACATCGGGTTTGACCCCCCGTCACTTGACCCCCCCCGTCACTTGACCCCCCACTTTGCCGGGCATCCCTAAAATATAGCCCGCGCATTTTTCCTCTCTTCCACTAATGTATAAAAAAGCACGATAATCGCAGAAACAAATTGACTTCCAGATATCAACAGAATTACCCATTTTGTGGTCCGCCGAGCATGGTTTGACTATCTTCATGGCCGTGTCTATGTGTGAGTGCGGTTTGTTCAGTGCAAAACTGAAGAGAAATCAGGGGAGAGGGGGAGGGGATCGTTTTCCGTCTGGGAGCGGTATTTCGTGTTTCAAAATTTTCGAAAACGAAAATTAAACGTAATGTGAATTTCCCTAATCGTAATTTTTTTTCTCGCGATGTTGCTTCTGCCTAGTATTGTTAAATATCATTTTATTGCAGAAATGCTTGCATTTCAGCTTGAAACTGTAGGCAGCAATTTGCGAAAACGGAAGTTAGACGGCGCGAAAATCTCCGTGTAATCTTCAGGGGTGATTGTTCGGCGAATTCGAGGAATTTCGCCTTTTCCCCTCATCGTTTCTGGTCATACACGAGATCAATGCGCAACTGAACAGAAATTTTTTAGTTTTTTTTGGGGGGGGGGGGTGTCCTTCGGAGAACGGAATTTTATCCGAAAACGGAAGGTAGACGAAGTGAAGATTTCTTCCGTAATTATAATCTTTTTCTGGCGATATGCCTTCTGCCCACTATTATTGACAAATATAATTTTATTCAAATTGGCAAATATAATTTCATTCCATAAATATTTGTCTTTCAGCTTGAAAATTGGGCGAGGGGGGATTTTGGAAGCGGAAGTTACGAAATTGGAGAATTTGTAAGAAGCGATACACGGTGTTCAAATGCATTCATGGTCTTCAAGCTGAAAGATAATTCAGCATGATAGATGAAATTATTGTCATCGGAGGGCATAAAAAAGTGATAATGATTAAATGGGAAGAGAAAGATATATAAGATATCAGCAGAAAGAAAAATTAAGCAATGAATGTTATGCAGCTGCAGAGCCAATAGAAGACAAATGGAAGGTGGTCTGCATTATATTCACACTTTCTTGCGGCGCTTTTTGATTTTTCATCCAGTTAAAAAGTTCAGCTTTTTTTTTTTCTTCGTCGGTCTCATGCATGGATACCAGAGCTGAGTTCGGGCCCAATTTTAAGAACCCGGGCCCGAGCGAGCCCGAAAACTATGATTAACCTGTTTAGGCATTAAAAAAACAAACACTCCTCTTCCAGTCCGTACAATTAAACGATGTCTTTCTCAACTGCGGATTGTATGGAAGAGATGTCAGTATATTTCTATAGTTTCTTTGACCACTCATTTTTTTCCTGAAATGTTTCGGGGCGCCGCGCATCAAGAAAAATCGAGAGACACAACAATCTACGTCGTACGTTGCTCAACAGAATGAGCAGGGTGCTGCCCGTTGAGGTAGGGAGCAAAATTTCGCCTGCTTACTATCTATAGTTCTTAAAGAAATTTTACCCTCGTAGAAATTAAGTAATTTATGGCTTTGGTATTTGTTACCCAAGCCCGGAATGAATAATCCTGCCGAGTTCCCACTACCCATCCAGACCCAGTTGCCGAAGAATTCTATTTAACAACTAGAAAGTGTAAAAAATCTTGTGTGCTAAATCACACAAAATCACATTAAAAAAAAAAAAGGAAGAACATTCTCTCCCTCTCTCAGAGTCCGAGCCCGAACTCCAGTAAGTATTATGCAGCCCGAGCCCGGTTCTGTCCCGGGCTCGAATTCGGGCTTTCGGACTCTGGCTCGGCCCGTCTCAGCACTGATGGATACCCTGATGGAGAGGAAATGGCTAAACTTAAAAGTGGACTGCCTTTGATAAGGAAGAAAAGTCGGAACTTTTATAAAGATGACCACTGAACCACAGTACCTGTTACGTAAAGTTAGCTTACGGTACTGCTTTAATTGACGTTTATGCTACCTGACGTGCGGGATCTGCTGTCGCATACAGCCGGATTCCACCCCACTGACAGTTAGTTCCCTTACCGACAGTCTGAACATGGATGAAATCCATCCATATGCATCATAAAACACGTTTTCCAATGCCATTTTACTCGTACGATAACAGTCTTGTGATTACCTTTAACCAAAACTTAATGGGGGAAAAAGGAATTTTAAGGGAAAGACGGGGAGTAATATAAAACACTGAACTAAAAACCTAAATGTTCATTACATTCTAAGAAACTGGCCAGAAATAACACCCGAATTTCTAAGCTCAGTTGTAGTGCAGTATTAAGCAATATTACTTTCAAAACGATATTTGTGAGCCTGCATTTAAGCTTATAAATTCATACTTGTAGATGACGCACTTCGATTTCGAGCGGAATTATGCCTCCAAATCTTCCCAAACCCAGAACAGCGAACTTATCCCACTCTAAATTTTCTCTTTTTTTAGAAGCAAAATTAAAAAAAAAAAAATAAGTATAAATAATTATTTTTGAGGCCCTCCAGCATCGCGGGGCCCCGTGCCTGGGTTTCGTTGGCTTCCCTGTAAATCCGGCCCTGGCCTGACCTCCGAACAACGGACACGTCCCAACAAGGATTACTTTTTTCCGATCCTAGAGGTGACCGTTATACAGAGATTTCACTGTATATGCAGAAACCTATTTGGCTATAAAGCGCTAAGGGAGCCCAAATTAGTCTCAAGCTCTGCTCGGGCTGTGTCAGGGGTGCCGGAACTATTTTTTGTCAACGGGGGAAAAATATCAGGATATGCGTTTTTTGGTCCGATCATAAAACTTATTGTGGTGGTGTAAAACATGACTCGATGACGTCATTTGATCATGCTATATGTGAAACGATTATAAAGTCTAAATTGATATAAAACATGATTTTTTTTTTGTCTGTATAAAAAGTTTTTTCGATATGAAACATTTAATCACATTATAAACGATGTCAAACTGTATTGATCTGGATATGTTTGATTCGGAAAGGGACATTCATAGTCAGTGCAACATTTTAAATAACAGTTCCAAATAGACGATGACATCGCTCTGTCTACGTTATTATAACCAGCTCATAGCAACTGGAAAATTTCTCATCCGACACCGCTGGGATCGAACCCCAGAACTCTTGATAACTAGCAGAGTATGTTCCCTCTACACCACAGTGCCAACAACCCACGCATAGCGCTGTGAATTGTTGAGACTGTGGTGTACAGCAAACACACTCGGCTAGTTATCGAAAGTTCTGGGGTACGATCCCAGCAGTGTCGGGTGAACAATTTTCCAGTTGCATTGCGCTGGTTATAATAACATGGACATAGCGATGTTATCGTCTATTTGCATTTATCCACGTCTTTCTAATTTCTTCACCAAATATCAGTTCCGTAAGAAGGAATATGATGAAGGAAAGTTGAAGTCGACATAACCTGAGTTATAATATCAAAATGTGGAATCAATTTTATGTTAAATTATCACACAAGAACGTGAGAGCTTAATGTCTGAGGGCCACATATATTGTGCAGAGTGAGCAAATATATATATGTGATTGATTCGGTGAAACCATCAGCAGTTACAATGGCTCTGAAAACCTGCGGTATTGAAGATGCATACATTAATATTATTAATAACATCTATGAAAATGCAAGTGCAAAGATTCGGCTGTTTGAAAATACAACACACGTAAAAATTGGAAAGGGAGTGAGACAAGGTGACACCATATCTCCGAAGCTCTTTAATGCCACATTGGAGGGTGTTTTTCAGTCGCTGAGCTGGGAAAACCAGGGGATAAAGATTAATGGAGATTATCTAACCCACCTTCGTTTTGCTGATGACGTAGTCATTTTTGCAACTACCCCATCAGAGCTGCAGAGTATGATCCAGGAACTTGCTGACAAGAGTAAAGAAGTGGGATTAAAAATGAACTTTCAGAAGACAAAAGTGATGTTCAATGCTTTTACAAGAAATGAAGATTTATCGATTGATGGAGAAAAGCTGGAGATAACAGACACGTACGTTTATCTTGGACAGCAGATATCAAGTGAGGGTCACATTGATGAAGAAATTAATCTGCGTACAAAACTTGCCTGGAGAGGTTTTGGAAGAAACAGCATAATTTTCAAGAGCAATATGCCATTATGTCTTAAAAGAAAAGTGTTTGATCAATGCATCCTTCCAGTGCTTACGTATGGTGCAGAGACGTGGACCTTAACTAAAAGAGACATACAAAGGTTGCAGACAACTCAAAGCAGCATGGAGAGGTGCATACTTGGTGTAACCAGGAGAGATAAGAAGAGGAACTCGTGGATCCGAAAAATGACAAGAGTGGAAGACATCATGATCAGAGTTAAATCCCTGAAATGGCAATGGGCTGGACATACTGCCAGAAGGACAGATCATCGACGGACAGCCGAAATTTTAGATTGGATTCCAAGGGACAGGAAAAGACCCAGAAGAAGACCACATGGGAGATGGGTGGATGAAATTCGAAAGTATGCAGGGGTGACATGGAGGAGACTGGCACAAGACAGACCGTTGTGGAGGAAACTTGGGGAGACCTTCGTCCAGCAGTGGATTGATAATGGTTGACAATGATGATGATGATGATTCGTTAACTCTTTTCACGTGTACTGAATTCATACAGACTTCCCTATCTCTCTGCGATTTTCAGCAAGTTTTGGAACTACATATGTGTGACACTGTACATTTAAGTGCTCATATTCTTGTAATAAATAAGTAATTATTAATTTCATTGCTTTGGTTGTGTGCCTGCTTCGATATTTCTTACGCACATCTGTTACATGCAGCTGCTAATTCAGTAATCACACTCTCACTGTCCCTTTCCGTAGACAGAACCAGGATGTGTCTAATAAAGTGGCCACCCAGCAGGGGCGGATCCAGAAGTTTAATCTAGGGGGAGGGGGTTTCAGGTATAAAAAGGGGGAGAAGACATTTTGCAATGGGGTGGAGGGGTGGCCTAGTGGTCAACGTTCGTGAGTGCGGCGGAGAAATCTCAGGTTCGACCCAAGGCAGGTACGAACGCTCGAACCACTAAATATCCGCCGTGCGTCGGATGGGCACGTTAAACCGTCGGACCCCGGGTACTCCCCCACCCCCGGTAGTAAATAAGGGCGTCTTCTACCTCGCTTCCGTGTGACTTTCCTATCGGGCGCTATAGCCCAAATAGCTTCCTATTTCTAAGGGTTGTTTAAGACCTGGGGTCAGACACTCCCTTCCTAAAATCCTCTAACATATGATCTGATCTGATCATTATGTTAGGGTTTTGTAGATGTACATTATTGTCGGTGCCGCTCCTACCTGGTCTTTCTTTGCAAGTTCTTTAAAACACTTCCACTTGCTCCAGGAATGTTAAATCGTTAAATACCCGAACGAGAGCAAGCAATAGGTGAAAAATCACAATTGTTTCAGTGCGATCGATTGCGCGTTTCCCGAAGAAATGAACTTTATGCTTTTTTTTCAAATCGACACAGACCACGTCTGAATGAAATCCTTCAAAATAAAGCCCAAGCCCTTATATTCGGAGTTGGTTAATCTAATAAAAAAAATGTTAGTGGTCTCCACCTGACATATTCTCATACATTAAAGTAAATACACGCCTGATTTCAGCCAAAACATATTGCACACACGGTTTAGTCATAAAATCGCTAAATTTAAAACATGATAACTGGAATTTTGCTCTCCCCCTCCCTCTTTTTTGTTTTCACTGTGCCCGACGGCGACAAAAAGAATCAGTTTCGACTTCTTTTCACTGATAATGAAATAACGAAACCATACGTCCATTGGAAATTAACGTAAAAAAGGAAGCAGTTCAGAAATCAGTTACTTTACGTACATGAATGAAAACTCCAACGAAGGACGGCAGACACACGGGCGTACTCAGTGTGTGTTACAATCACACTCGTACAAAAATGAGATGAAGAGAACTTAGTTTTTCTTTTGAAAAACAAAGTTCCCCTAATCTCGTTTGAAGAACTGAAAACTTCCTTTAAATGATTACGTAATGTGAAACCAAATAAACAGTGCCTCCTAATATTCGACAATTACTAAATTTAAACAGCTTGGAATTTTTACGATATTATTATTCTTTTCCTGCGAAAATTTCATAGCACCGAAATTCCCAAAAGCTTATAAAGTTAGAAAGTTTCCGTTTTTATGATAGTTCAGAATAGACTACTATCATCTTTACGAATTTTGTTTACGACTCAATTAAGATACGTACATAGATCAAATTGTTTATTCACAGTTTCTTCCACCTACTCTGATTTCAGTAGCAAGCTCTGCCTTACCCTGTTTCGAGACGTTACAGACTCTAGACAATACGACAAAAGTAAAGAACTAACAAGGAATAAATACCCTATGCTCCCTCCCCCGCTGTCCCTATCTTCCCTTTATCTTTCGCGCTCTCTCTCTCTCTCTCTCTCTCTCTCTCTCTCTTTATTCTATTCCTTTTCTCTTTCTTTTTTTACTGAAGCTAAATCAATGTAACACGTATTTTAAATCCAATTGCGTAGTAAGTTTTTTATTGTTATTTTTTTTTTTAGAAAACTGAAAACAAGATATGCAAAGTTAATCATTTACGATCTTCGCTACTTTAAACGTAAAAACTTTGTTAGAGATTGGGGGCGAGCGCCCTAGTCGCCTTCGCTGGATCCTCCACTGCCACCCATTGTGTGTGTGTGTATATATAAATATATATTTTTTATTTGCGTGTGTGTGTACGCGCATAATACAGAAAGAAGACCGATGAGATCATTGCTTCATTCCAACGATTATTTGCCGAAATTCGGCTTAGACAACCACAGAAGAAGTGCAATGATTGCTAGCAAAGGTTATTCAGTGCTCAAGCATGCGTGAATAATAGCGTTTTTTTTTTCCCTTCGTGTATGTATGTGTTGTTGTTTCAGTCAAACTAAGAAGAACACAGTCTTGTTCACTTTCGACAGGGGTTGCTTATTTTCAAGTTCCTGCACTTTTATATAATGGAGGAAGAGGGAGGGGGGGATGAAACTGCTGAGAGATTTAGACGCACGATTCTCCGAGCTCCATAATAATTAGGTTTCAAAGCAGTTTCTTCCCGAAAATATTGTTTCAAAATTTACTGAGCGTTTTCAGTTTGCCTTTCTCCCTTCTGGAAGCCTACTCATGATAAAGTAGGAATACAATTTTCGGTATACTGACAAATAAGGGCGCATTTAGTCGATGAAAAGATGCGCTCAGGATATAATGACTCTCAAAGTATTACTTCCACAGAAAAAAAAAAAAGTAAATAAATATTACGTTTGAACGCAAGGTATTTCTTTTCCCCGAGGAAATAATTTTCTACTTAATTTTGAAAGAATTTATTTATTCAGTGCAATGCTTCTTTAACCAAATTTAAATTCCATAATGCATTTTATACTGATATGAGTATTTTATTTCTTGCTTGGAATAAAATTTGTTGAATTTAGATGTACCTTTTCACAGGCAAAGCATGAGTTGGACTTTGGTGTTTGATAGTATGTGTTCTCAACAGCGTACAAGACTAGGACGTTTTTGCAATAATTCTTTTTCGTTATTTAAGGACCACCGTGAGACACTGAAGCAGTAAGCAGAGTACTATTAATATTAAAATTAAGCGCAAAAAGAAGCGTTGGTTTTGGTGCTGATATTCACACACAAACACAACACAAGAACGGACCACCGATGGACAACTGAAATTTTAGACTGGATTCCGAGGGACACAAAAAGACCCAGAAGAAGACCCCATGGGAGATGGATGGATGAAATTCAAAAGCATGCTGAAGTGACATGGAATAGACAGGATCAAGACAGACAATTGTGGAAGAAACTTAGGGAGACCTTCATCCAGCAGTGGATTGATAATGATGATATATATATATATATATATATAGATCATAACAAAAAAATCGGCAGCAATACGAAAGTACGTAGTGTTAAGTTTGATTTTTATCATGAATGCATTTATTTTATCTCACCATCAAGATATTCGTATTGATCCGGAAATTTAAAATTAACATTTTTAGTAAAATAGAAACAGAACAGATTCATTTAACGAAACAACGATCAGAAAATTTACAGAGAACCAAACATAGGCCAAGTGAGGAAGAAAAGAGCAAAACGCTGTCAAAAGCCTTGACCCTGCTGCGGACACAAGCACAGAAAAAAACGGTGCTCAAGATAGGATCGATGTTTTCTGGATCTGAAGATCATACGCAAGCGGAAACTATTAAGAAGAAAAAAGCATTGCTCCAAATCAAGTTTGATACTTCATATTGCATAAAGACTGAGTGCTTACTTTATTAGACACATCTTGATATATATTGCGGAAAGGAGCACTTTAGCTATCGCAACGTTTGAAGTAACTTCGAAAGAAGGAATACTCAGACCTGTTTCTAATTTGGGTGTGGACCGGAATTCCGAGTTTTTGTCACATTTTAAACCCGAAAACCCGGGTTTTTAAGTCTTACAAGAATTTAAGGTTCCCCAGTCATTTCATTTCTGAAAATGATGACTAAAAATTCCTTTCGAGTTCCAGTTTCCTTGGGAATTATAGTGTTTGATTGAAAACACCGCATTCCCGCACGGTTCGTGAATGTAGACGATTTGTGACTACGCCGAAGGCAAGCAAGATGAACTTTGCATAATTTATGCAAATCCTAACACACAGTTTCTAAATGCAAAAATACAGGAGATTAAACTTTTGTAATTAAATTCTTCCCCGATTTTAGATTAAAAAAAGTGTTGTTCTCCCAAACTTGAACATAGCCTTTGCTGTCTTTTCCCCATTTTTATCAGTTTTACCACTTGTTTACGCTTTCCAACCGTAGGTTGAAGAAGCGTATATGCTCCAGCTTTGTCCGACTGTCCGCCTGTCTGTCTGTCGGTCCGTCCGCACGATAACTCGCGTAAAAATGATTCGATCTCGATGAAATTTTAGTATGTGGTAGGGGGCAACCTGGGGACGAACCCTATTGAAAATGGGCGAAATGGGGTCAAAGGTCAGGACATAGGAGCGGGATTCATTCCGTTGCTCTTATGCGTCATAACGTACCTAAAAGTGCTTCTATTGCGACAAAACTTTATGTTGTTCTGGAGGTATACTGAACCGGTTCTGCTTAAAATAATCGAAATGGGGTCAAAGGTCAGGGCAGAGGAGCGAGATATCCTCATAACTTGAGTAATAACTGAGTAATGATTTCTGGTATGTTGGAAAACGTAACGTAATCAATGCATTGCATAATTTTACTAACTTATGTTATTTTCCATAGACATAATAGTGTACCTAGTAGTGGCCACTCAGTGTGTATTAAGTTTTATAGTTGCAGAATGCGATACCAGAGGGAAAGTTAACCACAAATGTAAGCGCACATGTGGACATACATGGGCAATTAACTTCAAATGGACATCTGGATCCGAACTTGTTATCCAGCAGCGAAAGAATGTGGGTGTGTCATGGTGACCGCAACAAAATGTTTGTGTTCTTCCAACCTTGGTGTTCTTCACGCAACCTCCCGGGTTTCAAAGCGGAAGTTGATGACAGAACGTCCAATCTTTCGCTTCTTCTTACTTCATTTCCCTATTCCAGTTTTGCTTTTCTAATTTAAGGAATTTCACATTTCCGGCACAACAGTTTCCGAAAATAAAACTCACACTTATATAAATGCATTTTGCTGTATTTTATATAACCATATAATCAAGAACAACCGTTATTAATCCATTGCTGGATGAGGTCTCATCAAGTTTCTCCCACAACTTTGTCTTGAGCCAGTCTCCAAGTCATTCCATCATGCTTACGAATTGCATCCAGTCATTTCCTATGTGGTAGTCTTCTGGATTTTTTTCTATCACTTGGTACCCAGATTAATATCTCAGTTCCCCGATGGTGAGCAGTGGTGTACTTGAAAAACCCGGGGGCCCCCAGCAAAAAAAATATCTTCGAGGCACTTTTTCAAAAATTTATTTGCTTTCAATTACAGAAATTTTTAAATTCAGTATTATTAACTAGGTTTTACGGGCATTTTAACAATTCAAATTCTTTGGAACCTATCGGTATTTTTCGTAAAATTAAAACTGTTGCACTTTATTGCGTGTAGCACAAATGTACACGTTGTAATTAAAACGACTGCCCTAGTTCTATACCAATACAAAGTATTACAAAACACTTACGCCAAATTTAATCATATCATGCGCATTTTATTCTTTTAGAGCCGGCCTCTTTGAAATGCCTCACGATTAAATACACAAAACACCTAACTGCCGTGTGACAGTGTCCGATGACTTTTCTCGGTTAAAATGAAAATACAGAATATAAGTAAGCAAATAAAAAAGCAACTGTTAAGAATTGTGGGACAAAAAGAGTAAAATTATTTACTTTTTAATATGAAAAAAAAACGTAATGTAATGTCACAATGTTTTGCACATAGTAAAAATCTTTTCTTTTGTCTGTTATGAAAAAAATGGCACAGGTCTGTTTTTTCTTTCCCGCGAAGAACACCTTTTAGCTCATTATATTCTGAAGCATTCCTAGTTATGTGCAAACAAATGTAATACATTACGCCTTATCCTCATTGATATAAAAATTCCATTTATTCAACTGATACTTCAATTACATTCTTTTGGTAATATACATGTAAGGAAACTTTTTCTAAGGCTCTGAAAAGGGGCATCAAGTCCTGTGGAATAGCTGCTTTGCCGTCCCCCGTTTTTATAAACTAAGGCGAAAATGATTTGTTGAAGATTTTAGTTGTTTACTGAAAAAAAAAATGCTTTTTCTTCTTAAAACTTCATTCAAAGCTGCCGTCAAAAATTCCTGGCTATTTCTTTAACCAGTTTGCTATGAAATTTCCGCGATTTTTTTTTGTAAAATCCATCTATTGAGGCTAGAGGTTATCTTAGCCGCGACCCCCCCACCGCAGTACCGTGGGGGGGGCTATCAGTACGCCCATGGTGGTCAGTTCTTCTAGCAATATGTCCAGCTAAATGACATTTAAGGGATTTCACTTTTGCTGCGCTTTCCAACCATAGGTTGAAGAAGTGTATATCAGGGCCGTAGCAAGCGGAGGGCCAGGCCGGGCTGAGCCCGACCTGTGTTTTATTTTGCCCGACCTAGAAACTCACACAACAGTATGGCGCCCAACCTCTTTCACATCTTTTGCCCGACTACTTTATATCCTTCGCCCGATCTCAACCGTCAGCCGCCCCTCGCAACTTCCTTGTCTGGCTACGGGCCTGGCGTAAATGCTCCAGCTTTGTTCGTTTGTCTGTCTGTCTGCCTGTCCGCACGATAACTCGCGTAAAAATGGTTCGATTTCGATGAAATTTTAGTATGTGGTAGAGAACAACCTGGGGACGAACCCTATTGAAAATGGGCAAAATGGAGTCAAAGGTCAGAACATAGGAGAGGGATCCATTCCATCACCCTTATGTGTCATAACTTCGTAAAAATGATTCGATTGCGACAAAACTTTATCATGTTATTCCGGAGGTACACTGAACAGGTTCTGTTTAATATAATCTAAATGGGGTCAAAGGTAAGGACACAGGAGCGAGATTTATTCCACAGCCATTATCCTCATAACTTGAGTAATGATTTCTGGTATGTTGGAAAGCGTATCATAATCAATGTATTGCATGATTTTACTAACTTGTTTAGTTAAGGTCCATGTCTCTGATCCATAAGTAAGAATTGAAAAAGATGCATTGATTAAACTTTTAAGGCATAATAATAAATCGCCCTTTTAAAAATTGCATTCTTTCTTCCAAATGCTGATCTCCAACCAAGTTTTATACGCCGATTAATTTCTCCTTCGATGTGGCTCTCACTTGATAGTGCTTGACATTTTTTCTCAGCCCTCGCTTGATAGTGCTTGACATTTTTTCTCAGCCCTCGCTTGATAGTGCTTGACATTTTTTCTCAGCCCTCGCTTGATAGTGCTTGACAGTTCTTCTAAGCCCTCGCTTGATAATGCTTGACAGTTCTTCTAAGCCCTCGCTTGATAATGCTTGACATTTCTCCTAAGCTCTCGCTTGATAATGCTTGACATTTCTCCTAAGCCCTCGCTTGACAGTGCTTGACATTTCTTCTAAGCCGTCGCTTCATAGGGCTTGATTGTGATACACTACTCAACTACTTTGGAGTTGAGTAGCGTTTGCTATTTTCAGACGAAATCTGTAAATTTGTAAAAACCAGTAATCTGGAGTAGTGGTGCCTCCAGGAAGCTCTTGCAAGTTTAAGAGTCATATTCCAAACTGGTTGAATTGTCCTGCTCTGGAGAACAAATGAATTACAGTTTCAGGAACGCCGTCTAGTGAAGATTGGAGATGAACGTTATAGAAGGTTGCTTGTGTCTACTGTCTCCAGTGAATATCCGCTTCACGCTTTCTATTTTTTGTCTTGTGTGTATCACAGCCTACTTGAAATTGTATGTAGCAAGGAGTGGATTAAGCAGGGAACCAAAGAAAATCTAATATTGTTCCAGTAAAAGCCTCGGGGTATCACAGTAGTGATCAAAAATGAATATTCTCGGCAGTGCGTAGAGAAACGATGAGTGGAACGTATGAATGAGTGGGAGTACTCGAAGGATGATATGCTGGAGATCAATAACTTAGCGGGGGGCAGGGGCTTCGAGTCCGGCGGACTTCTCGCCTTAATGCTTGAATTTCATTCAATTCCTCTCTTGTTTGGAATTTAAATCTAGCTATTTTTATATGAAGTGCTTTTCTCAGCCCACAATGTGCTTCTTTTCATTTAAATATTTATATCAAAAAATATTAGACACTCACAGTTGATAGATAGGTTTGTCAGTGCCAGTTTCGCGTTGCTGGTTTAACCTTCCCCACCGTCACCATCAGGAACAGATACTTTTTTGGCTTTTAAATATTTTTTGCTTATTCCTACTCAGACAATTTTTCCCGAGAAGCTTTTACCGATGAGGGACTCGGATACATTACCTCCTCTTGAGAAATTTCTAGCTACGCCGCTGCTGGAGGTAAAGGTTATTTTTGGTACACTCGAGTGCCGACGCGACGTTCTGTAGTAATCGAAGCATCGCGACAATGCAAGATGATGCAAAAAGTAGAAGACTCAACATAGACAATGGTTCCCACATCCTACGGAAGTTCAAGAGGTCTGCAATAATATAAATTCCTGTAGCAATCCGTTTTGGAAAATAAAAAGATTTTCTTAAAAGGTGATGAATGAGATCAACATCATGGTTGCCGGTAAACCGCCACACAGGAAAACTTCGACACAGGAAAACTGCCACATGTTTTTCATTAAGGGGCCGGGCACAAATTGCTTTTCCTCCGAGGATCACTTTGAATGTATGGCAGTTTTACAAGTTTCCGAATGATGTGTGGAAGTTTTCCACGGTGCCTAACGACGGAACTCTTCTGTTTGTCTGAATGTTCAGGCTGGTTTATATGAATTTAGGGCACTGGCCACAAAAGTTTAAGGGGAGGGAAGAGGAGATATAAGGATTGCCGTTTTTGCCCTATATTTAGAATTGAATTGGGAAGTCAAAACAAATTTCGAGAAAACGTTCTATGCAAGCCAAGCGAGAATTGTACTTTAATTTGAAGAAATAAATTGCCATGACTTAGTACATTTTTAAAACTACAGTGTTCGACGAAACAACGGAATCACAGCAAGACTCATGCTGTGTTCAGAAAAGGATGGATGATAAGGTGTTTTTTTTTAATAACGCTGCGCTTTCACTAAGGCACTAAACACATTTAGGCACATGTCAAATTATTAATATTTCTCTTGTACCTAATTAATTCATAAGAAATTCAATACGATTTGCATTCCTATTGTTCAGCAGTCAAGGGATATCATTTGCTGTAGTTTCCACTGGATCTTATCAGCAACAAAATGGACGCCGGAATAATGAAATATAGGGGAGAACAAAGACTGATTTTAGTTTCCCCTCCGAATGTAATTTTTTTTAGTATATCGCAACTATTACATCAAAAAATTTTACTAAAAACTATATCATCGCAATTTTTTCAAAACCTAAGACAGCTATTCCGAATTAAAGAGAGGTTTTACAAACTACTCAAACTGGTTAAGTATGGCTTTCCAGTTCCCATTAATTACGGAGAAAATTGCAATCGTATCTTTTGGAAGCTGTTTTTAAACCAAAAACGCGAAGATCCTGCTAAAAACTATTCCAACGCATGGTTCGTACGCTCCTCGAAAACCTTGAAAAGTCCTTGAAAAAGAAAGTTCATTTTCAAGTCCTTGAAATTACTTGAAAAAGTTTAAGACTCTGTAAATAGTACTTGAAATTTTGTTTTGTTTTGTTTTTTAAGTAATGATATGAAAGAGCATGTGTAAAATAATTGTTTGTGCTAGAAAGTTGTATAGTAAATTTCTGTATAGTTCCGATAAAGACACCAAACTCATCAAACAGCGCAGAACTTGTGTTCAACTCAGTGGAGCGCGTGGACTGCTGGTACCTTGGCTATGACATCATTACGGAGTAAAACATCAGCCATGGGAGTAAAATAAGTGGAATGATGTATTCGTGAATTGGGATGTAGGTAAAAATACTCCTGAAAACTGAAAAAAATACCCCTGAAAACCGAAAACAATACCCCCAGAACAAACGGTTCATTGTAAACAGCCACACAGGAACGGCAGTGTTCCGGTGTGGGAATTTACCCCGACAACCCTGCCCCCCACATCTTTCAGCAACTTGGACACAACAAGAGTTCAGTGGGGGTGTGGGGTGGTAAAGATTGCCGTTTCTGGGCCTATATTGATAACTGAATTGGGAACTCTATACGAATTTCGCGAAAGCGTTCCATGTAAGCCAAGCAAGAATTGTACTTTTTTTTTTATTGAAGGTCTAACGACCACGGTGAGCAACTCAATGGGCTATAAGCAGTTATAACGAAGTAAATTTCTCCGTCATTTTTTTTGGTCTACGCCGGGATTCGAACCCGAGGCCGCTTATTCCGGAACAAGTCGCTCTACCAACTGAGCTACGCAGACGATTATTCTGATTCCTATCTGCCTTTATGTCGTGTGCGTCCTGCTGGCAGGTACGTCACATCTCCCCCCCCCCCGAAAGAGGGCCGGGGGCATGGCCCACGGGTCAGCCGTGACCATGAATCGTTGCAGGCAGCCATCCACTGTAGAACGTACTGTAGAACGTGCACTTGAGAACTCCCAGTCAATCTGCTGTGTGGAATGCAACAACACACATTTTTATTTTTCGAAGCGCTGGAGAAGGAATTCTCTGATTTTTCCTGTTTCGCGGTGTGGAAATAACATCACACCAATGCGAGATTTTGAACGGCCGGGTCATCCGGATAGTTCGGGCGCCATTATAACGAAGTAAATTTCTCCGTCATTTTTTGGTCTACGCCGGGATTCGAACCCGAGGCCGCTTATTCCGGAACAAGTCGCTCTACCAACTGAGCTACGCAGACGATTATTTTGATTCCTATCTGCCTTTATGTCGTGTGCGTCCTGCTGGCAGGTACGTCACACAGTCGCCCGTCCCTAATTTAGGGTCACTGGTTCCAGGGAAGGGAGAGAGCCAGTGCCGTAAGACAAACACAATATCCATGCCTCACCGGGATTCGAACCCGGACCCCTTTCGGACGAATGATCAGAGGCCATCGCTTAGACCACTGCGCCACCGGGGCGACGAATTGTACTTTAATTTAAAGAAATAAATTGCCGAGGATCCGAGGTACACTTTGGGGGTAGGGCGCTCTACCCCCAAATTCCGTAATGTTATTTTCTGGGCCGGTCGAGCCTGTCAGTGTATCCAGGAAGTTCCCCTTGAAGTGCCCGTGAGCTTGGGGGTTGGGGGCTTTCCCCCAAAATGTTAAAATGGACGTAGAGCTCAAAACATCAGTACCATGCTTTATACACTGACGTGCAAAAATTAAGGACGAGACGGTTTTTCGAATGTAACGTCATGCAGAAGTGTTCCACATCGACTCAAATCATTCCAAAAGATCCCCAAGATGTAAGAATATATGACAAGTGAGCAAAACCGTCCAAACAAGGAATCCAAAGGATACAAATGCAATTTATTGGAAAAGTAACTTCGAGCACAACTGGACAGATAACAGAAACGTCCATGTGACAGGCGGCTGCCAAGAAAAATCCAGTCTTTAGTAGGGGATATGATCACCCCTTAACTAAAAGAGACATACAAAGGCTGCATACAACTCAAAGAGGCATGGGGAGGTGCATGCTTGGTATAACCAGGAGAGATAAGAAGAGGAACTCGTGGATCCGAAAAATGACGAGAGTGAAAGACATCATGATCAGAGTTAAATCCCTGAAATGGCAATGGGCTGGACATACTGCCAGAATGACAGACCATCGATGGACAGCCGAAATTTTAAATTGAATTCCAAGGGACAGGAAAAGACCCCGAAGAAGACCACATGGGAGATGGGTGGATGAAATTCGAAAATATGCGGGAGTGACATGGAGGAGACTGGCACAAGGCGACCGTTGTGGAGGAAACTTGGGGAGACCTTCGTCCAGCAGTGGATTGACAATGGTTGACGATGATGATGATGATGATGATGATCACCCCTGACTGCGTTGCAGGATTTACAACGTCTGTCCATGCTGAGGACGAGGTTGTCAAGGAGCTGTTGAGGCATCGCGGCCCATATCTCTTGTAGCGCTTATCGCAGCTGCGGAATAGTTGCTGGCGGCTGGTGAAGTGCTGCCAAGCGTCTCCCGAGAAGGTCCCACGCGTGTTCGATTGGATTTATGTCCGGAGACCTTGCGGGCCAATCCATGCGTTGAATATCTTCACTCCAACAGCTCTGCGACAGCCACTGTACGATGAGGTGTAGCGTTGTCGTCCATGAAGAGGAACTCAGGACCCACAGCACCTCTAAACAGACGCACGTGAGGCAGGAGAACCTCGGTACAATAGCGGACACCAGTGACTTAACCTCCTTGGAAGATGCGGAGGTCAGTACGGCTACCAAGCATGATACCGCCCCCAGCGAGAACTTCGCCACCTCCAAACCGGTCTCTTTCGATGATGTTGGAGGTGTGATTGCGTGTTCCCTGCTCTCTCCAGATGTGTATACGTCCAGAATCGCTCGTCAGACTAAATCGGCTCTCATCCGTAAAAAGAACTCGACCCCCTTGCTGATGTGTCCAGTTCTTGTGTTCCTGGCACCACAGAAACTGCCGTCTCCGATGAGCAGGCGTTAATGGCACACACCGTACTGGTCGTCGTGCAAATAGACCACCTTTGTGCTGCCTCCTGGCCACTGTAAAACGCGATAACGGACGTCCAGTTGTCTGTTGCATGTGCCTTGCGATTTCTCCCGCTGTCTGCCGTCTGTCTCTTCTCGCCTGTAGGACAATATGCCGGTCGTCCGCCGCCGTGGTTGCTCGTGGGCGACCACTGCTAAACTCTCGGACAGCTGTTCCTGTCGTTTGAAATGCTCTCCAAGTTCGTGAAACGATGCTGTGAGCAATTCCGAACTCCTCGGCCACACTAGTCACACTTCGACCTTCTTCCAACTTCCCAATGACGCGACCTCGGGTAAAGTCATCCAAATTTCGTTTACTGGATTGCCTGTTGGCCATATCACACGGTGGCAGCAACTCGACGTCGTTCAAACCGATGTACACCGTGCAATAGCTTTCACCGAATTGTTGAGCGTACACCGTCCGTGTGCTTTATTCCCTTCCGAAACTACCCCTCCCCTATGTCATGCTGTATATATGCGCATGCCCTACCGTACCGGACCCTAGTCTATCTCCTGAGTGGTTTTTCGGTCCGTTCTGCTTGCCCGTTCCGCTGTTATGCTAATTTCTCCTCTTCGTCCTTAATTTTTGCACACCAGTGTATAACGATTGTGTACAAGACCATGAATTTTCAGGAGAGTGGGGTGAACCCCCCCAAGTTTCTAAGAGCTATTCTGGGGTAACATCGAGGATACACTGACAGACTCTAGAGGTCAAGAATATAAAATTACGGAAGTTGGGGGTAGAGCCCCCAAAACCAAGTGTACCTCGGATCCTTGGCAATTTATATCTTCAAATTAAAGTACAATTCTCGCTTGGCTTACATGGAACGTTTTCGCGAAATTCGTATGGAGTTCCCAATTCAGTTCTCAATATTGGCCCAGAAACGACAATCTTTATAGCCAACCCCC
Source organism: Macrothele yani (assembly GCA_039090855.1). Taxonomy (NCBI): domain Eukaryota; kingdom Metazoa; phylum Arthropoda; class Arachnida; order Araneae; family Macrothelidae; genus Macrothele; species Macrothele yani. The sequence goes on from CM076996.1 coordinate 129,082,232, forward strand.
CCCTGAACTTTTGTGGCCAAGTTGCTGAAAGATGTGTGGCAGGGTTGCCGGTAAATTGCCACACCGGAACACTGCCACACATCAGTGTTCCTGTGTGGCAGTTTACAGTGAACCGTTTGATCTGGGGGTATTTCCTCCGGGGGCGTTTTTACCGCTTTTCTGTTTTCAGGGGTATTTGCTCTAGGGGTAATTTTTCGCGGGTGTCGGACAAAAGCCCACCGGCAAGATGCCCACCGGACATTTGCCCACTGGACACGAGCACACTGAACTTGAGCACACTTAGCACACCAACTTTAGTAATCATCGCTACCATATTTTCGAAATTTAAGCATCATGACCTGCTTTAATTTCGGGAAATGATGTACAGCGCCGAGATTTAAATTTGTTTGCACAGTGACCCAACACACGTTTTGGATTGGTTAGCAGAAAACCGACACACAGCAAAACTGCCACATGTTTTTCATTAAGGGGCCGGGCACAAATTGCTGTTCATCCAAGGAATACTTTGTATGTGTGGCAGTTTTCTAAGGTGCCTAACGACGGGAAAAAGATCATTTGTTTGTGCGAGTTTTCATGCCGGTTCATACTTAGGGCAGCTGGTTACAGAAGTTCAAAGGGAGAGGGGGAAGGGTATTAAGATTGCCGTTTCTTGGCCTATATTGAGAATTGAATTGGGAACTCCAAGCAAATTTCGAGAAAACCTTCTTGTAAGATAAGCGAGAATTGCTGTGTTCAGAGAAGGACGATGAGGTAAGATTTTTTAATAACGCTTCACTTTTACTTAGACACTAAATATTTACATAACATGTCAAGTTTGTAATATTTTTCTTTTACTTAATTAATTCACAAGCCCTACATTTTCGCCTTTTTAACAGCTTTTAATCCGCCGACTTCATGTTCATAACGTTTACGTATCAAATGAAGTCAATAGCATTGCGCTTTTACTCAGGCACTAAATATTAAAGTCATAGGCCCCATGCATTGGCCTTTTTAACAGTTTTTATTCTACCAATGTTATATTCACAACGTTTACACATCAAGTCAAGTTAATAATATTGCGCTTTTACTTAGGCTCGAAATATTAATTCACAGGCCCTAGGCTTAGGCCCTTTTACCAGTTTTTATTCTATTAATGTCAACTTCACAACGTTTACATGGCAAATCAAGTTAATAATATTGGGCGTTTACTTAGGCACGAAATGTTAATATTTAGGCCCTAGGCCTAGGGCCTTTTTAATAGTTTTTACTCCACCGATGTCATATTCACAACGTTTACATATCAAACAAAGTTAAAAATATTGCGCTTTTACTTAAGCACAAAATATTAATTCATAGGCCCTAGGTCTAGGCCTTTTTGACGGTTTTTAATCCGTCGACTCCATATTCATAACTTTTATTTATCAACTTCAGTTAATAGCATTGCGCTTTTACTTAGGCACTAAGTATTAATTCATAGGCCCTAGGCCTAGGCTTCTTTAATACTTTTTATTCTATCGATGTCATATTCATAAAGTTTATGTACCAAGTCAGGTTAATAGCATTCGCTTTTACTTTGGCATTCAATATTAATTACTAGGCCTAGGGCCAATAAATTAATAACTAGTGCCTAAGTAAAAGTGCAATATGGTTAACTTCAGTTCATACATAAACGTTAAGAATATTTTTTTAGTTAGAATAAAAACTGTTAAAAAAGCCTAAGCCAAGGGCCAATGAAACTATATTTTGTGCCTAAGTAAAAGCGCAATATTATTAACTTGATTTTCTGTGTAAACGTTGGGAATATGACACTGGTTAAATAAAAAACTAGTAAAAGGGCCTAGGCTCTTGAATTAATATTTCGTGCCTTAGTAAAGGCGCATTATTATTAACTTGATTTGACGTGTAAACGCTGTCAATATTACATTGGTAGAATAAAAACTGTTAAAAAGGCCTAAGCCTAGGGCCTATAAATTAATATTTAGTGCAAAAGCGCAATGCTATTGATTTTATTTGATACGTAAACGTCATGAATATGAAGTCGGCGGATTAAAAGCTGTTAAAAAGGCCAAGGTATAGGCCCTATGAATTAATTAAGTAAAAGAAAAGTATTACAAACTTGACATGTTATGTAAGTATTTAGTGCCTAAGCACAAGTGCAGCGTTATTAAAAAATCTCACCTTATCGTCCTTTTCTGAACACAGCGTGAGTCATGTGTAACTCTGTTGTTTCGTCGAACACTGTAGTTTTAAGAAAGGTACGGTGATCTTTATATCCCCCTCCCTCCAGTTGAACTTTTTGGCCAGTCACCCTAAACTGGTACGAACCGGCGTGAAAATTCAGACAAAAATGGAGCTCCTTCCCGTCGTTAAGCGCCTTGGAAAACAAACATAATTAGGAAACTTGAAAAACTGCCACACATTCAAAGTGGTCCTCGGAGGAATAGCACTTTGTGCCCGGCCCCCTTAATGAAAAACGTGTGGCAGTTTTCTGGCAACCCCACCACACTAGGTAAATAATTAAAATTATATCCCCCACTCCCACCCCCAACATTCAAACAGTATGTCAAATCGACTTATTAGTATGCCCATGATGACAATCAAAACGCCCACCTCGGACTTTTTTTCCTGGCCTTTTTTTCCTCGGACTTTATTTCCTCGGACTTTTTTTACCTAGATTCACAACCTGGATACACTGACAGACTCCAGCGGCCCAGAATATAATATTACGGAAGTTGGGGGTTACAGCCCCCAGAAACCAAGTGTACCTCGGATCCTCCGCAATTTGTTTCTGCAAATTAAAGTACAATTCTCGCTTGGCTTACATGGAACGTTTTCTCGAAATTCGTTTGGAGTTCCCAATTCAGTTCTCAATATAAGCCCAGAAACGGCAATCTTTATCCCCCCCTTGAACTTTTGTGGCTAGTTGCCCTAAACTCGTATGAACCGGCATGAAAATTCAGACAAACAAAAGAGTTTCTTCCCCTCGTTAGGCACCTTGAAAAATTGTCACACGTTCAAAGTGTTCTTCGGAGGTACAGCAATTTGTGTCTGGCCCTTTAATGAAAAACATGTGGCAATTTTCCAAGTTGCTGAAAGATGTGAGGCAGGGTTGCCGGTAAATTGCCACACCGGAACACTGCCACACATCAGTGTTCCTGTGTGGCAGTTTACAGTGAACCGTTTGTTCTGTGGGTATTTCCCCTGGGGTGTTTTTCCCGGGGGTATTTTTACCGTTTACCGTCTCATCGGGATCCGAACCCGGACCCCTTTCGGACGAATGATCAGAAGCCAGCGCTCAGACCACTGCGCCACCGGGGCGGCGACCATAAATTTGGCGAACATTTTCCGATAAAGCGGCGATTACGTCAGTTAAGCGGCTATCGAATTAATATATCTGAGTTATTGTAATTGAAAACTCGGTAACAATAAGAGATGAGACTGGCGAATATACGCCGAGTTACAAATGAGGAAAAAGAATTCCTTCCTTTGTAATGAATCGGAAATGTTAAGAGATTCTGCCTTCCTGCAGAACGTGCAAGCAATGCTAACTTATGCTTAACAGACGTCTCCGGGAAGTGTAATCGGAAGACCGCCATAAAGCAATTACCTCGCGACGATTTGTGTAGCATCGAATTGACGCCGCTGAAAGGGTATGTTGTCCAGCAGGCCTAACCGAACCACAGAAGTTTGACAGGAACGGGATTCCCTACCCCCGTTTCCCCATACCATAGACAGAAGCCGGACCCTGATGACAATTTCTTCTTATCTCCCCAACCTCCTCTTAACTACCTCTTCTTCTGGGAAGATTCCATGCTGTTTCTTTTAACGACTTTCTGTCTCATGTCCGTTGGAGCTGTAAAGGATGTTCCTTTCACGAGTATGAACAATAAAAATGATTCCGTTTCAATGCCGATTCCTTTAAATGCGGTCTTTTCGGTAAATGATTGTGCCTGCTTGTATACAATGACGCTTTGTCAGGTTTTTCTTATGATGTTACCGAAAGCATACAGCTTGCGGATTATACAAAAACCAGTTGGAGTTGTCACGTTTTCTGCGCTGTTACGGAACTTAACCGTGTTGGAACAAAAGGAGCCACTACATGAGCTATACTTATTAGTGCAAAAAATTGCATGTACAGTGTGTGGCCACTTTATTAGCTACACCCAGGGCCAGATTATATTATGCTACAGCGCCTTTCAGAAAATTTATCAAGTTATTTTTGTTAACTAGGTTTGTTTTTAATAGAGTATAAAAATTTCCTTATGCCCGTATATTGCAAATGCAAATTCCAAGAAATCTACACATGCAAGTCATTAAAAATGTAAAAATTTTATACCTTTATTTTAATTTAGTAATGCACTATGGATTTCACTATGCGGTGATGCAAAATATTAAGGATACTAGTAAGATAACGTTGTGCTGGAGGAAATCCTCTCCCCCTCCCAAACATTAGGAGTGGCAAAAACATCTTCCTCTTACTACAAGCTTGTTTCTGATTATTAAGGAATCATAACAGTGTTATCTGAAAACGTATGTTGTAAGCCATTCCCCTGCCATTTGGTTTCAGCCCCTTTAGATTATTTAGATTAGCACATAGTAGTAGAAAAACAACAACTAATTAATCGTTTGAAATTCCTGGATTTTCTTTTTGTCACAGAGTGTAAACCACATATCGCCAGGTAAAAAAAAAAAAAAAAAAATTATATTTTAAAAATAAATAATAATTTTTAAAAATTTGCTATCGTTAAAAATTAGGTAGCGCAAATATTCTATTATATTGGAAGCTCTAACGTCACGTTGGCTACACTGAGGCTTGACCGTGTTTAAATGGGAACTCGGCATCCAGAAGACTGAAATAAAGCTGAATGCCAGCTTCCAAAATATGATGATGTGTTGCAGTGCAAACAGCATACCGTTGGTGATTACAAATCCACAGAAAACTTAACTATCAAATGAAATAAGCTTTAAAAAATTTACAGAATTGTTAAACAATACTTGATTTTTTTGTTTGCCCCTCTTGCACATATGATCAAGATCAATGGTCTTCTACCCTCTTGATTTTTATCCAGAGAAAGTATTAAGTAATTTTGGTAGGACTTCATAATAGATTCTTAACATGAACAATTGTTCCATTTATTAAACAAATTTACAAAAGCATTCTCATCTAGAGCAACGAATTTTGCTCTACAGCATATATATTTTCACAACTACTTTGATTGCAGAGCTACATTAAAAAAAGTTATTTAAAGTGTTAAAACTTTGTGTGAAGTCACTTATGGCTCTAACTAACAACGGGAATTCCGTCTTCTTTTTTTTGTCGAGGTACTGTATACATTATTGGCTGCATTGACTCGTCGGATATAGAAAACATAAATATACGTACATGCCCATAGCAGTTTTAGTTTTAGTGTATAAAACAAAGAAATTAATTTAAAACTTAAAATAATCTTAATGCTACTGAGACATAAAAGTCTATATAAATGAGTTTTTTTTTATAATAGTATCCCTCATTTTCTTAAGTTTTTAAATTAATTTCTCCAAATACTAATCTATAAACAAAAATAATTAGACTACACATAAGGGGTGATCACCCAAAAACCTACGGCAGGGGGTCCATGGATTTTCGGGGGACAGCACCCCCGAAAAGATGCTGGAATACATCTCTGGTTCTATACGTAATTAAGTACGACGTTTAAATATTCATGGTGTGCATCAGTGCCTTTTAAAACTATTTATTTTCTTTCTGACTTAATCGTGGAAGGTTGTCTGCAGCTTTTCTTGTCTTACTCTCTCTTTACGCAAACAGTATTTCTTCTGGAACCGCTTTTGTTACGTTATCACTTTAATCTCCGTAACGTTTTCTATCAGCCATTTTTAGTGAAACACAATATGGTTATATTTGTTGAGATCGGTAACGTTATCAGAAAGAAATCATAGTATCGCTATATATTGTTATTGCTCTAAAATCATAGTTATTATTGTTAACGTACATTATACTTTACCTAATTAGGGGCTTATATATTCGTTGTGTTTTTATTTGTTTTACATAACCGGACTACCCAGATCAATCGCTTTTAATTAAAATATATGTTTAAAGACGAAATTAAAAAAATGACAACAGTGAATGATATTCAGGGCGATTTAAATGATTGGTGGAAGACTGCCACACCGGAAAACTGCCACACATCTTTCAGCAACTTAGAAAACTGCCACACATCGAAAAACCGCCACACTGGAAAACTGCCACACAGGAATACTGCCACACGCTTTTCATTAAAGGGCCGGGCACAAATTGCTATTCCTCCGAGGAACACTTTGAATGTGTGGCAGTTTTCCAAGTTTCCGAATTATGTGTGGCAGTTTCCCAAGGTGCCTAACGATGGGAAGGAGCTCTTTTGTTTGTCTAAATTTTCATGTCATACTTAGGGCAACTGGCCACAGAAGTTCGAGCGGGGTGTGTGGGGGGGTTATAAAGATTGTCGTTTCCTGGCCTATATTGAGAATTCAATTGGGAATTCCAAGCAAATTTCGAGAAAACGTTCTATGTAAGCCAAGCGAAAATTTCTGTGTTCAGGAAAGAAAGATAAGATGGGATTTTTTTTTAATACCGCTGCACTTTTACTTAGGCACTAAATATTTACATAACATGTCAAATATGTAATATTTTTCTTTTACTTAATTAATTCATAGGCCCTACACCTCGGTTTTTTTAACAGCTTTTAATACACCGACTTCATATTCATAACGCTTACGTATCAAATCAAGTCAATAGCATTGCGCTTTTACTTAGGCACTAAATATTAAAGTCATAGGCTACAGGCATAAGCGTTTTTAACAGTTTTTATTTTACCAGTGTCGTATTCACAACGTTTACACATCAAATCAAGTTAATAATATTGCGCTCTTATTTAGGCACGAAATATTAATTCTTAGGTCTAGGCTTAGACCCTTTTACCAGTTTTTATTCTACCAATGCCATATTCACAACGTTTACACAGAAAATCAAGTTAATAATATTGGGCGTTTACTTAGGCACGAAAGATTAATCCATAGGCCCTAGGCTTAGGCCTTTTTAATAGTTTTTCCTTTACCATTGCCATATTCACAACGTTTACACAACAGACAAATGTAATAATATTGTGCTTTTACTTAGGCAGGAAATATTAATTCATAGGCCCTAGGCCTAGACTTAGGCCCTTTTACCAGTATTCACAACGTGTACACAGTGAATCATGTTAATAATATTGGGCGTTTACTTAGGCACGAAATATTAATTCATTGGCCCTTGGCCTAGGCCTTTTTAATAGTTTTTACTCTATCAATGCCATATTCACAACGTTTACACAACAAATCATGTTAATAATATTACGCTTTTACTTGGGCACAAATATTAATTCATTGGCCCAGACCTAGGGCCTATAAACGAATATTTCGTGCCTAAGTAAAAGAGCAATATTATTACATTTTTTGTGTGTAAACGTTGTGAATATGGTATTGATAGAGTAAAACTATTAACAAGGCCTATGCCTAGGGCCAATGAATTAATATTTCGTGCGTAAGTAAAAGCGCAATATTATTACATTTATTTATTCTGTAAACTTTGTGAATATGGCATTGATAAAGTAAAAACTAAAAAAAGGCCTAAGGCCTATGAATTAATATTTCGTGCTTAAGTAAACCCCAACATTATTAACTTGATTTGCTGTGTAAACGTTGTGAATATGGCATTGGTAGAATAAAAACTGTCAGAAAGGCCTAGGCCTAGGGCTTATGAATTAATATTTCCTGCCTTAGTAAAAGTGCAATATTATTACATTTATTTGTTGTGTAAATGTTGTGAATATGACAATGATAAAGTAAAAATTATTAAAAAGGCCTAGGCCTTTGTAATATTTTTACTTTATAATTCATTGGCATAGGCATTCATTAATTCATAGGCCAAAGGCCTAGGCCTATGGCATATGAATTAATATTTCGTGCCTAAGAAAATGTCCAATACTATTAACTTGATGTTCTGTGTAAACGTTGTTAATATGGCATTGGTAGAATAAAAACTGGTAAAAGTACCTAAGCCTAGGCCTAGGGCCTGTGAGTAAATATTTCGTGCCTAAATAAAAGCGCAATATTATTAACTTGACTTGATGTGTAAGCGTTGTGAATATGACACTGGAAGAATGAAAACTGTTAAAAAGGCCTATGCCTGTGGCCTATGACTTTAAAATTTAGTGCCTAAGTAAAAGTTAAATCCTTCCGATATTTGGGTCAAATTATTACTGAAGATGCGAGATGTGAAAAGGAAATTAGAATGCGACTGGGGATAGCAAAAACGGCTTTTAGAGAGAATCAAAGACCACTGACATCCAAAAATATAGATCTAAAACTGAAGAAGATAATTTTAAAGGCATATGTTTGGTCAGTAGCTCTCTACGGTTCTGAGACATGGACATTGACCAAGAGGGGAGTGAATAGGCTGGAGGCATTTGAGATGTGGAGCTATAGAAGAATGGAGAGAATTAGCTGGCTCGATAGAAAGACTAATGAGGAGGTCCTGGAGAGAGTGGGAGAACTCAAGAATCTGATCAACATGTTAAAAAGAAGAAGAATGTTATGGATGGGACACACATTGCGCCATGGAGGCCCGATTCTGAAAGTTTTGGAAGGTGAAATTCAAGGCAAGAGAGGAAGAAGACGACCAAGGAATGGTTTTGTGGCACAATTACTCCAAGACACTCCAATACTAGGACACACTATGACTTGAAGAGAACGTCGGAGAATAGAGTGGAATGGAGAGACAAAGCACAACTACTGAACAACCAGTCCTTGGACTCAGTAACCAAGAAGAAGTAAAAGCGCAATGCTATTGACTTGATTTGATACGTAAGCGTTATGAATATGAAGTCGGTGGATTAAAAGCTGTTAAAAAGGCCGAGGTGTAGGTCCTATGAGTTAATATAAGTAAAAGAAAAATATTACAAATTTGACATGTTATGTAAATATTTAGTGCCTAAGTAAAGGTGCAGTGGTATTAAAAAATTCCACCTTATTGTCCTTTCCGGAACACAGCAATTTTCGCTTGGCTTATAAAGAACGTTTTCTCGAAATTTGTTTGGATTTCCCAATTAAATTCTCAATATAGGCCAGGAAACGGCAATCTTTACGCCCCCCTTCCCCCTCGAACTTCTGTGGCCAGTTGCCCTAAGTACGAACCGACATGAAAATTCAGACAAACAAAATAGCTCCTTCCCATTGTTAGGCACCTTGGGAAACTGCCAACTGCCACACATAATTCGGAAACTTTGAAAACTGCAACACATTCAAAGTGTTCCTCGGAGGAAAAGCAATTTGTACCTGCCCCTTAATGAAAAGCGTGTGGCAGTTTTCCTGTGTGGCAATCTTCCGGTGTGGCAGTTTTCCTGTGTGGCGGTTTACAGTGAACCGATTTAAATATATTTTTTTAGTTCAAGAAAATTGTTTTCGTTAGTATAGTGCATGGTGTATGATATTCAGGTTATATAACTCCCCGTAGAGTTAACAGTTAGAAAATTGGATCGTTACTTACTCTGATCCTCATAGGAATACATAGCGTTTATGATTTCATCAATGCTAAATCTGAATTTATCACAAGTATTTTTTAATAATTACTTTGTGTTCATATGTTGTATTGAAATTCCAGAAACGTTGAAGTTTCTCTGCAGGAGTTAAAGCACGTCAACTCTTTTTATTTTAACTTAGAAGGAGACTAAAATTTATAGTGCAGCTATGTGTCGGACTAGATCAATTCAATTCTTACGTTTTTGATATGAGGCAAAAGCGTTTTGTATCGAACTGTCGGACAGGTTATTCGACACGTAAAGAAAATGTATCAACTTTAAAAGCCACAACAGATGAAAAACGATCACCAATTCATCCTTTGGTATCAACAGAACTTTGATAGTGCAAGTTGATTACAATATACACTATATTAACAGAAGTCACCGGACACCTAGAAGAGAAACACAACATAGCATTTATTGAGATACATTAGCACCGTGTCGGTCTACCTATGGCTTCAGTGCATGCACTGGCCCTTCGAAACATGCTTTCGACAAGGTTTTAGCGCAAAACGTGTATGATATGGTGTATGATATTCAGGTTATATAACTCCCCGTAGAGGTAACAGTTAGAAAATTGGATCGTTACTTACTCTGATCCTCATAGGAATACATAGCGTTTATGATTTCATCAATGCTAAATCTGAATTTATCACAAGTATTTTTTAATAATTACTTTGTGTTCATATGTTGTATTGAAATTCCAGAAACGTTGAAGTTTCTCTGCAGGAGTTAAAGCACGTCAACTCTTTTTATTTTAACTTAGAAGGAGACTAAAATTTATAGTGCAGCTATGTGTCGGACTAGATCAATTCAATTCTTACGTTTTTGATATGAGGCAAAAGCGTTTTGTATCGAACTGTCGGACAGGTTATTCGACACGTAAAGAACATGTATCAACTTTAAAAGCCACAACAGATGAAAAACGATCACCAATTCATCCTTTGGTATCAACAGAACTTTGATAGTGCAAGTTGATTACATTATACACTATATTAACAGAAGTCACCGGACACCTAGAAGAGAAACACAACATAGCATTTATTGAGATACATTAGCACCGTGTCGGTCTACCTATGGCTTTAGTGCATGCACTGGCCCTTCGAAACATGCTTTCGACAAGGTTTTAGCGCAAAACGATAGGTATGCGCTTCCATTCATTACATAATGCTGCCGCTAACTGTTGCTTAGTAGTAGGCCTTGGTTCCAAACTTCTTATGCGGCTTTCTAATTCATCTCATAGATGCTCTATGGGTTTAAGATCAGGGCTGTGTGCTGGCCAGTCCACACACGATACGGAATTATCGTCAAACCACGCCGTAACAGTCCTTACTTTATGACTCGGTACATTATCCTGCTGGTAATAACAAGGCTCGGTTCCATAGTATTGCCACAGAGTTGGTAGGGCATAATTGTCCAGAATATCGAGGTAGACGTGCTGGTTAGCAGGTTCGTCCACGATAACCAATGGGCCGGGACCATACCACGAAAAACACCCCCACACGAGTACACTGCCAGGTTCAAACTTGACCGTAGGAACAGTACATTGTGGTAAATAGCGTTCCCCCGGCTGCCGCCATACCCATACACGGCCATCAGACTGATGGATCGTGTATCTGGATTCATCAGCCCATAGGGCCTGTTTCCATTGATCTACGGTGCACGATAAATGTTCTTTACACCATGCTAAACGACGAATAGCATTCCGAGTGGAGATGAAAGGCTTATGAGCAGCCGCACGACCACAGTAACCTATGGAATGAAGTTCTCTGCGAATGGTGCGTGTACATACCGAGGTTCCAGCATTTTTTTTCACCTGTACACTGAGGTCTTGTGCAGTACTCCGGCGATTAGCTGTAACGACTCTCCCGAGGCATCGACGTCCTCTATCACTGATTTTCTTTGGTCTGCCGGTATGTTTTGCTGCTCCAGGCACGCCATGTGTCTTCCACTTATTCAGTACATCCAAAACAGTTGACTTGGGTATGTTCAAACGCCTCTCTGTTTCTCTTATGGACAACCCACTAATATAACACCCAACAATCTTTCCTTTCTCAAAGTCAGTTCTCTCCCGCAGCGACATTTTCACTTAACCTCACAGTGCGATATGATCGCTGTCGCAGGCTTGTTTTTATACCGTTTGCAGCTCCATTTTAACAACGCAGAGGATCCGTTCATTTGCTTTTGAAGGGGTGTTCGGGGGCTTTTGTCAATATAGTGTATGTCCGCGCCGCCATTTATATACTGTATGTACACTGTTAAAAAATTTTGTGGTAGGTTGCACCAAAAAGTGGTGCTGAACCAGCTACATCACTTTCCCAGAAAAGATACACCATTGTGTGGGTCAAACAGAACCCAACAATATGGTGCGAACTGGAACCATAATGTGATGCAAGCTTGTGCTATAACATGGTGAAAAGTCGAACCATGTTGTTTGGTTTTGTTTGCACCACACAATGGTGTACTTTCCTAGGAAAGTGGTACAGCTGGTGTAGCACCACTTTTCGGTGCAACCTACCACAAAATTTTTAAGTGTTTTTTTAAGTGCGGCGCGTATGAAACAATAGCAATCATGCATGGATTAACATTTCGTGTGTGTTTTTTTCTAATAAAAAAAACTATTTTACGATGGAAAAACTATTAACCACTGCTTTAAACTTGCTGTTCTAAATATAAAAATGAAATTATCCTACATAAAAGTGTGAAAAAGTATGAAATATAATGCGTGCCTACTGATTATGCAATTATCAAACATAAATATGTACGCTGAAAGAGCGTTACAAACGTCTCAATCAACCTCGCACGTGCCTCCCCCCCGCCCCGTGGCGCAATGGTCTAAGCGATGGTTTCTGATCATTCGTACGAGATGGGTCCGGGTTCGAGTCCCGGTGAGGCATGGATGTTGTGTTTGTCTTACTGCGCTAGCTCTCTCCCTTCCCTTTAACCAGTGGCCCTAGATCAGGGACGGGCGACTGCTTATAGTCTAATGTATTCAGGCATCTTTTTGGGGGTGCTCAGCCCCCGAAAATCCATGGACGCCCCCCCGTAGGTTTTTGGGTGATCACCCCTTATATTTAGTCTAATTACGTATTTCTGTTCACAGATGAAAATTTGGAGAAATTAATTTAAAAAGCTTCAGAAAACGAGGGAAAATATAATAAAAAAACGTATCCAGGTGAACTTCATGTCTCAGTAGCATTAAGAATATTTTAAGCATTAAATTAATTTCTTTGTTTTATACACTAAAACTAAAATTGCCATCGGCATGTATATTTACGTTTTCTAAAACCGAGGAGTCAATGCAGCCAATAATGTGTACAGCATCTCGACAAAAAAAACAACAACAAAAAAACGGAATTTCCGTTGCTAATTAGAGCCATAAATGATTTCATACAAAGTGTTAACGCTTTATATAACTTTTTTTTCAATGTAGCTTTGAAATCATAGTAGTTATGAAAATATATATACTCTAGAACAATTTTTTTTGCTCTAGATGAGAATGCTTTTGTAAATTTGTTAATTTCATGGAACAATTGTCCATGTTAAAAATCTGTTATGAAGTCCTACCAAAATTACCTAATACTTTCTATGGAGAAAATCAGGAGGGTGGAAGAAGACCAGTTCATCTTGATAATATATGCAAGAGGGGCGAACAAGAAAACTAAATATTGTTTCACAATTCTGTAAATTGTTTAAAGCCTTTTTTATTTAATAGTTAAGTTTACAGTGGATTAGTAATCACCAACGCCATGCTGTTTGCACTGCATTACATCATCATATTTTGGAAGCTGGCATTTGCGGTAAAAATACCCTCGGAGAAAATACCCATGAAAACTGAAAAGTGGTAAAAATACCCCCGGAGGAAATACCCCCAGAACAAACGGTTCACTGTAAACTGTCACACAGGAACACTGTTGTGTGGCAGTTTTTCGGTGTGGCAATTTACGGGGGAAACCCTGCCACACATCTTTCAGCAACTTGGCCAGGGTGTAGGAGAACTGGCCACCGGAGAAGTGGCCACAAAAATTTTAAGGGGTTGTATAAAAATTGCGTTTTTGACCGCTTCATGCCCACGATCCCCAGAGGTTGGTTATCTGAGTCATATAAAGTTTCCGTAATTTCGTTTTTTCTTAATTGCGAAAATTAATGTAATTTTCTTATAAAAAATGTTTATGATCTACATTTCAACAGAAGATTTCAGGGTTTTCAAACTACAAGTCTTCAAATTATCTGAGCGCATGTGCTGACTCAGGAAACTTGTCGGAAGGGGGTACCAAAAGTGTAAAATATAAAGCATTTCTTGACTCATCCGAAGATTTTCAGCATTTACAAGCTACAACTCGACACATTATTTGAGCGTATGTGCCTACTCTGGAAACCTGGGGGGGGGGGTAATACCAAAAGTATAACATATGAAAAATTTCTCGCCCGATCGGAAGATTTTCAGCATTAATAAGCTGCAACTCGGGAAATTTTCTGACGGCATGTGCCTACTCAGCATACTGTGGGAGGGTAGGGGGGATACCAAAACTGTAAAATATGAAACATTTCTCGTCCGCTTCGGAGATTTTCAGCATTTACAAGCTACGTACAACTCGACACATTATCTGTGCGCATGTGCCACTCGGTGGGTAATACCAGAAGTGTAAGATATGAAGAATTTCTCGTCCGATCGGGAGATTTTCAGCATTTACAAGTTACAGCTCGACATATTATCTGAGCGTATGTGCCTACTCTGGAAATCTTTCGGGGGGGGGGGGGGGTTAATACCAAAAGTGTAAGCTATGAAGAATTTCTCGTCCGATCCGAAGATTTTCAGCATTACAAACTACAATCCCCCCCCCCCCCGACAGGTTTCCTGAGTAGGCACATGCCTTCAGATAATGTGTCAAGTTATAGCTGCTAAGTGCTGAAAATCTCCCGATCGGACGAGAAATGCTTCATATTTTACACTTTTGGTATGCCCCCCCACACACACAGGTTTGCTGAGTAGGCACATACCTTCAAATAATGTGTCGAGTTGTAAATGCCAAAAATCTGCCGATCGGACGAGAAATTCTTCATATTTTACACTTTTTAAATTACCCCCCCCGGGACGGGTTTGCTGCGTAGGCACATGCGATCAGAACAGAAAATTTGTCGAGTTGCGGCTTGTAAATGCTGAAGATCTCCCGATCGGAAGAGAAATGAGAAATTCTTGATATTTAACGCTTTTGGTATTGCCCCCCCCCCCGACTAGTTTCCTGAGGCAGCAGATGCCCTGAGACAATTCGATTATTTTGTAGCTTGTAATGGCTGAAAATCTTCCGATCGGACCTGAAATTCTTTATATTTCATATTTTAGGTTTTAAGCCCCCCCCCCGACAAGTTTCTTGGGTTTGCTAACACTCGCAGAGAATTTGTTTAGTTATAATTTATAGAAAAATATCGTAAATAAGAAATTACGAAATTACGGACATTTTATGTGTGTCAGATAACTAATCTCGGGGGGACGTGGCCACGGAGCAGCCCAGAACGCAATTTTTATTCGGCCCCTTAAAATTTTTGTGGCCAGTTCTCCGGGTGGCTAGTTCTCCGGACGGTCAGTTCTCCGGTGGCCAGTTCTCCGCTTAGTCTTAGCTCGGAAAATCATGGAGATGTCTAAATTTCTTACTGAAAATGAAATATTAAATAAAAAAAATTATGAATAATAGTTGCTCAAGTAGTGGGGAATATAGCCACACGAAATTTGTTTATGCAGAACAATTTTATGGCACTGAAATTGCAATGTGTCCAGTTCTCCGTACCCGACTTGGCCACAAAAGTTCAAGGTGGTGGAGGTGGGGGGGGTATAAAGATTGGCGTTTCTGGGTATATATTGAGAACTGAATTGGGAACTCCAAACGAATTTCGAGAAAACCTTCCATGTAAGCCAAGCGAAAATTGTACTTTAATTTGAAGAAATAAATTGCCGAGGATCCGAGGTACACTTGTTGGAGGGGGGCTTTACCCCCAACTTCTGTAACATTATATTCTGGACCGCTGGAGTCTGTCAGTGTATCCAGGTTGTTCCCCTTGAAGCGTACGCGAGGTCCGTGAGCTCGGGGGGGGGCTTTCCCTCAAAACGTTAAAATGGACGTAGAGCTGTAAACATTAGAACCATGCTTTATACACTGAGTGGCCTCTTTATTATGACCACCCCCTCAGTACTTCGTTGGGCCACCTTTTGCCTTTAATACTGCTTCGATTCTTCGTGGCATGGACTCCATGAGATGCTGATAGGTGGTTTGTGGATTCTGAGACCATGCTTGATGAATAGCACTTTCCATGAGTGTGAGATTGCAGGGTTGTGGATCCAGCTGTCTGATGGCTCGTTCAACTTCATCCCACAAATTCTCAATGGGGTTGAGATCTGGAGATTGTGGGGACCACCTATGCAAAGTAAACTCACCGGCATGTTCCTGAAACCAATCCTGTACAATACGAGCATTATGGCAGGACGCATTATCATGTTGAAAGTAGCCATCGCCATTGGAATAAACCATCCACATGAGAGGATGCACTTGGTCCGCAACAATGTTTAGATATGATGTGCCAGTCAGACTTTGATCAACACGAATTAAAGGGCCCAAAGCATACCAGGAAAACATTACCCAAACCATAACGTTGCCTCTACCAGCTTGAAGGATTGTAGCAATGCATTTGGGGTCCATGCTTTCGTGTTGTTTCCGCTAAATTCTCACTCGGCCATCGGCATGCTGCAACTGAAAACGTGATTCATCGGACCACATAATTTGTTTCCAATTATCGACTGTCCAATCCTTGTGCTGCTGTGCGAACTGGAGACGTTTTCTCTTGTTAACTGCAGACAGCAAAGGTGTTTGAACAGGCTTTCGGCTGCCATATCCCATCCGATGCAGGGTATGGCGAACAGTGCGTGCAGAGATCATTTGAGGGGTTCTTAATTAAGATGGTCTGTAATTTGTTGCCCTTCTGTCGTCTGTTACCAGTCTGGACACTCTCCGTTCCGCCCGAGCAGTCACAAGTCGATGACAACCACACGTTGCACGTAGAGACCCAGTTTTTTGGCTGACAGTCCAGTCTTTAAACACTTTAACAACAGCCGCTCTGGAACATTTCACGAATGCGGCGATCTTGGTGATTGTCGCTCCTTGGCTCCGAGCTCCTACAATCATCCCACGTTGAAAGTCCGTCAAATAGCATTTTTTACCCGTATCGTCACCCAAAAACCATTTCTATTACTGCCGCAAGCACTAAGCTTTCTCTTTTTATACTAGCCTCGCCCTCTGGCAGAACAGCGTGCAGCCATAGCTCATTTGCTTAAAACTGTCAGGTGGTCATAATAAAGTGGTCACTCAGTGTATAATGACTCTGTACACGACCACGAATTTTCAGGAGGGTGGGGTGAATTCACCCTTTCCCAAGTTTCTAAGAGCGCAGACAAGTGTTCAAGGTAAGGGATTTGCTCGCAATTTCTATGCTTCATGTTGTGTTTAGTGGTAGACTATGTATGCCCTTCCCCCTCCCCCAGAAATTTGGTGAAGTCTGTAAAAGGGATACGAGGTGCTTGGTTTGGAGGGCTCTACCACAACTTCCGTAATTTTATATTCCGGATCTCTAGAATCGGGCAGGTGTATCCCCGATGTTACCCCTGAAGCGCTCTTAGAAACTTGGGGAGTCACCCCACCCTCCTGAAAATTCGTGGTCGTGTTCAGAATCATTATATAAAGCATGGTACCAATGTTTACAGCTCCACGCCTATTTTAACATTTAGGGGGACCCCCCCAGCTCACGGACATCGCGAACGCTTCAAGGAGAACAACCTGGATACACTGACAAACTCCAGCGGCCCAGAATATAATATTACGGAAGTTGGGGGTAGAGCCCCTCCCCAAGCTAAGTGTACCTCGCATCCTCGGCAATTTTTTTTTTTTCAAATTAAAGTACAATTTTCGCTTGGCTTACTTGGAACGTTTTCTCGAAATTCGTTTGGTAGGTTGGTTGGTGGATTTTTATGGCGCATGGGCCATGTTTGGCCAAAGAGCGCCGAAATTCGTTTGGAGTTCCCAATTCATTTCTTAATATAGGCCCAGAAACGCCAATCTTTATAGCCTCCCTCTCCCCTTGAACTTTTGTAGCTAAGTTGCTGAAAGATGTGTGGCAGGGTTGCCGGTAAATTGCCACACTTCAGTGTTCCTGTGTGGCAGTTTACAGTGAACCGTTTGTTCTGGGGGTATTTCCTCCGGGAGTATGTTTACCGCTTTTCAATTTCAAGAGTATTTTCTCCGGTGGTATTTTTTCCCGGGGTTATTTTTACCTGCATCCCTGGCATTTAGCTTTATTTCAATCTTCTAGATGCCGCGTTCCCATGTATACGGTTAAGCCTCGGTGTAGCTCGCGTCACGTGACGCTAGGGCTCCCAATAAAACAAAAGACTTGCGCTACCTAATTTTTAACGATAACAAATTATTAAAAATTATTCCCATAAAAAGCTATTTTTTTCCTGGCGGTATGTGGTTTACACTCTGTGACAAAAAGGAAATCCAGGAATTTCAAACGATTAATTAGTTGTTGTTTTTCTACTACTATGTGCTAATCTAAATAATCTAAAGGGGCTGAAACCAAGTGGCAGGGGAATGGCTAACAGGATAGGTTTTCAGATAACAGTGTAATGATTCCTTAATTAATCAGAAACACGCTTGTAGTAAGAGGAAGATATTTTTGCCACTCCTAAACTGCAGCCCGCAAATGGTTTGAGCGGTTCCGAGGTGGCAATTTTGACCTCAACGACTCTCAACGCTCAGGTCGTTCATCTCACTTAGATGATGATCGATTGACCCATCTCATCCACTTGGATCCGCATCAAACCACACGCGAATTGGACAATGAGATGGACTGTGATCAGGCCACAGTGGTGCGACACCTGAAACGTATGGGAAAGGTCCAGAAATTGGGGTCTTGGGTGCCTCACATTCTCACCGAGGACAACAAGAATCAGCGTGCTGCCATATGTGGCTCCTTGGTCGGCCGTTATCGCGAATGTTCTCAGCAACACAAACCCTTTATGTCACGTATTGTTACTGGAGATGAAAAGTGGTGCCTGAACGTGAATTTCAGGCATCGGAGGGAACGGTTAAGCCCAAACAAGATGCCCACACCACGTCCAAAACATGACCTTCATCCTGCGAAGATCATGTTGTGTGTCTGGTGGGACATGGAAGGCATTATTCAGCTGCCGAACTGCACTCTATCGTGAGCAACTCCGCCGTGTAGAGGGAGCAATTCAGCAGAAACGGCCACATCGGCGTCATGGTGTCCTCCAACTTGATTACGCACGCCATCATAGTGCAAACATGGCCAAAATTGACATTCAAGACATGAAATGGGAGATCCTTCCACATCCGACCTATTCCCCAGATGTCGTCCCTTGAGACTATCACCTGTTCCTATCTCTGTCGAATGCACTCCGTGGCAGAACGTTCAACAATGATGTTGATCTCAAGAATTTCCTTGATGAATTTCTTCGCAACAAAACCTGCACTTTTTTCAAGAATGGCGTTGCAGACCTATCCAGATGGTGGGACACCGTCGTAAACAATGGGGAGAGATACATAGTTGATTGATGGCGTTTTCCCTTCTGATGTATTACATTCCTATAGTGCGGTGAAAAAAACGGCATGAACTTATGCATCAACCCAATATTAAAACAGATTACTCTACATAGCAACGCTTTCAAAATTCTCCGAATCAAAAAATTTTGCGTATTATTTTTTTTTCTCTTGATGTCATCCTCAACGTTTATACAGTATATTCTCTAAGTTTGACACAGCAACTGCTTACAATTTTATTTTATCAGTTAAATATATTCCTTCCTTCTAAAAAATGCTGAACCTGAGTGTCTCCTCTAAGACTTTAATCACATTCCATTTTCTAATTTTGTTCTCTAGTTATTCAACAGAATCGCGCGAGCGCACACATTCGTTTCTGAAAGTTTTAAGAAAAAGAAAACTGGCGCGAGCTGCACGTTTTGTCTCTTGCTATCAGTTCTTACGGAAAAAAAAAAAAAAAAGGAGCAGACACGCGACTTCAAACATTTAGTAAAAGTGGCTTCGTTTTCTAGGCCATATGCTGCTTCGTTCAGCGGGTTACCCACTTTCTGTATTTCATCTACTTGTGCCTGTCACATTCTTGATATGTCCTTCTTTCAACCTTTACGGATGTAAAACTTTTGTAGATGAGAAAGAATACTCTCTGCAATTCAGAACTCAAAAGATCCACTTTCTGTTTTTTAAATCAATCGCATAAAATCTTTTCATGTGTTCCTCTCAGTTTCTGATCGTATCCTTCTTCCCCTGCCTCATACTTAACGTTTTTTAGTCGTTTTAGGAAAGTATTTATTCTCGTACTTTTTCATCCAAGTGGAGGAAATCGAAAAATGTCATTCTGTTGATTCCAAGCTGCTCAATAACTTCAATTACCTACTAAGAGAATTACGATTGAAAAGTCAGAACTTTTTCCGCACATCACAGTTACCCTTTGCTTCTTTCTGAACCCCAGACGCTTAAGAAAAACTAACTATAACGAAGTAAATTTCTCCGTCATTTTTGGTCTACGCCGGGAATCGAACCCGAGTCCGCTAATTCCGGAACAAGTCGCTCTACCAACTGAGCTACGCAGACGCTTATTCTGACTGCTATCTGCCTTTATGCCGTGTGCGTCCTGCTGGCAGGTACGTCACATCTCCCCCCCCCGAAAGAGGGCCGGGGGCATGGCCCACGGGTCAACCGTGACCATGAATCGTTGCAGGCAGCCATCCACTGTAGAACGTGCACTTGAAAACTCCCAGTCAATCTGGTGTGTGGAATGCAACGTCACACACATTTATATTTCGAAGCGCTGGAGAAGGGATTCTCTGATTTTTCCTATCTCGCGGTGTGGAAATAACATCCCACCATTGCGAGATTTTGAACGGTCGGGTTATCCGGATAGTTCGGGCGCCATTATAACGAAGTAAATTTCTCCGTCATTTTTGGTCTACGCCGGGAATCGAACCCGAGTCCGCTTATTCCGGGACAAGTCGCTCTACCAACTGAGCTACGCAGACGCTTATTCTGACTGCTATCTGCCTTTATGTCGTGTGCGTCCTGCTGGCAGGTACGTCACATAACAACAAAACAGTAGCTGTCAAAATGTTGCCACGTAAAGGAAACAAAACTCGGAAATACAACTTATGTCTAATAAGTTACAGGACTGACCGCATAGCTGACGTAACAATAGTGGGATAAAAACATCAAGTGTATGCCAGGAGACGGCAGTCCTTGGCAAATCAGCGAACAGCTGAAAATCGGTTTATACCGGTACCGACAGGCGGTAGATGGGCATTTCGGAAATCATAGCAAGCTTTCTCGTCCCATTTCATTTTAACCAAGGAAGAGCAGAGAGTAAACATCCGTTTTCGTTGGAAACTTGCTAAATCAGCCCTGAAACTTACAGAATGGTAAAAGAAGCGTATAGAGACACAGCATTATCCCGCAGAAAAGTTTTCGAGTGGTATGCACGATCTTTCTCTTCTAAAGAAAAATCGTGGAATTACAGTGAGACTTTTGGCAGCGTCGGTGGCCATTCGTAAGTCTATCTGACGTGAGATTCTACGCGAGGATCTGGGAAAACGAATACTTAATTCCAGATTGGTATCCCGTATTTTGAAGAATGACTAAAAAGATGCTCGTTTATTGATCTATTCCAATCTGCTGGGCACTGCAGCCGAGGATCTTGAGTTTTGCTTCAGAATTATTGCAGATGGAACATGGTTATTGCAGTGTGATCCACAAACTAAGCGACAAAGCGCTGAACGGAGAGGTATACCTACTCACCGTCGACCAAAAAAGCCCGCATGCAACCATCAAAGACAAAGACGATGCTGATAGTCTTCTTCGATTCGAAAGTCCACAAGGAATTCGTACCAGTTTGTCAAATGGTAAATTAGGAATTCTACAAGCAAGTCCTACGACGTATTTACACAGCAGTATTCGTCCCCAGTTATGGTAATCCGGAAATCGCTTCTTGCTCCATGACAACGCAAGAACACATACCGCGTTTTCAATCCAACAGTTCCCAGCTCATCATCAAATCACTGTGTTGCTACATGCGCCGTATTCCCCTGATTTATCGCCCTGTGACTTCTTCCTGTTCCCCAGGATTAAAAAGGCAGTACCATGAAGACATTGCATTTATCCAAGTAACCGTGACAAAACAACTTGCGGACACCTCGGTTGGTGAAACGCGGGAAACTGTTGATTCAGACGAATACGGAGAACTGGCCACATTGCAATTTCTTTGGAACCCCTCTCCCCAGTTGAAAAACGTTTGTTATTCCTGAAATGTTTGAAGAAGTAATTATTATATCAGGGATGTAAATAGAATTTTTCTTCGAGGGGGGGGGGTTGAAATCCACCATCTGGAACAAAATTAAAGTTAATGAAAAATTGAAGAAAAATTAAAGCATTTTTTTCTGATGTAAGTTGATACATTTTCATTAAATTAAGGCATTTTTTTCTGAGTATGTACATATAATCACAGTTTTGTTATTTATATGTTCATTAATACATATAAAAATTTAAAATGGGGTAAAAATTTTTTCTTGTGCTTATACATCGCAAAAGCAAATTCCAAGAAATCTACCTACACATACAAATCATTAAGAATGTAAAAATGCTATACCTTCGCTTTAATTCAGTAATGCATCGCGGATTTCACTATGGGGTGGTGTAAAATATTGAGAATGCTAGTAAGGTAACGCTGTGCTGGAGAAAATCCCCCCCCAAAAGCATTAGGAGTGGCTAACTGAAAACGAATGGTGTAAACCATTGCCATGCCACTTGGTTTCAGCCCCTTTAGATTATTTAGATTAGCAAACAGTAGTAAAAAAACTAACCCTTTGGATGGCAGTTCGAAGTGCCTCGATTTTTTTTCTTCCTCACAGAGTGTAAACCATCCACCACCAGGAAGAAAAAAACTTTTAATGGGAACAATTTCTAATAATTTGCTATTGTTAAACATTAGGTAGCAAGTATTTTGTTGTATTGGAGGCACTAACGTCACGTTAGCTACACTGAGGCTTAACGGTATACATGGTAAGTTGGCATCCAAAAGACTGAAATAAAGCTGAATGCCAGCTTCCAAAATATGATGATGCATTGTATAGTACAAACATCTCTACTCTGCGGAATTAAGTTTTTATTACTGAAATAAACTGAGTTGCCAATGCTTGAAAAATTGCCCCTTCAGCGAGGACTGTTTAATGTTTTATTGACGGATGATAGAAATTTCAGATTGAAGTCCATGTGGTTGTTCTTGTTTACTATCAGAGTATTTTTCCTCATTTTATTAAGTTATTTTTTAATAATTTCTTCAAATATTCAGCAATAAACTTGGTCGCGGACAAACTTGTGTTTTCACAGTGGACTGAAGTTAATTACGTCGAAAAGTAACGTACAGTATTGCCAAAATACAAGCCACAGACATTTTAGGCTTGAGGTTTTCCTTTTGTTTCGGGCTATAACGACCTCAATTATCATTTAAATTTAGGCAGAGTCTTCCATCCCCAGTTGAGCGCTACTGACTCCAGAGAATGTACAGAACCAGAGCCGTAAGACACCGAAGCCCAACTCACACGATCAGGAATTAGTACCTTGCCAAAATCAACAAAATTTCGTTAATCTTCTTTTTTTCGATTAAACTTTTTGCAATTTTTCTCTACGTATTATTTAGCTAGTTCGTTCATCATTGTTGAACATGTTGATATTTTAAGCATTTTACATTCCTATGATAGCCACTCATAACAGGTAGAGAAAAAGAAAATATTCTGATAAGCATTGTGTGTGTGTTTCCCTTCCCACAAGTTTCTCATGGTTTAATGAGGGAAAAGCACATAAGAGGTGAAGAATATGAAGTAGGTTGAGAAGCACTGTTAAGCTGATGTCATTCCCCTTTCACGGCTTCTGTATTAACATTATGCTGTACATTTATATGTTGCTGTTGAGTCTGTCGCCAAATTTCGGAAGGCGTTAGTATTTGGGCCAGGATTTCGATGATTCGTGCGCGTTGCCTGCGGCCAGTAAATAACACCTAATAAGGCACGTGCATCACTGACATCTCGTTCCGCCTTGTTTGCGACTACGTGCTTGCCCTACTAATGATTTTAAAAAAGTGTTCTTGTCTAACCCACAACAATCTTAAGTGGCAAATGAAAGAAACATTTGGGATGGGGGGAAAGGGGTATTTTATCGAACATTTTCTTGATTGGTTCTTATTAATCGTCAGTGCTCGGATCATTCAAGCTCTAAGGATTAATGCTTTCATTTCAATGAAGTTCTCCCGAATCCACTTTTTCCTTTCATGCAAATGAAAAGGGTTTTGGAATAAATTTTGGTATAACCCTTTAACTGGCTGGTACGAGTTAACTCGGGGTTGACAAAATGGCCTGAAATGAATGAATGAAATACGGGATTACACCATTGTACAATACAAATTCGGAAGTTGTGAATCCGTTTATTGGTGTAAATATGACATGAATGGTAAGTCAGATAATATCCGAAAACCTGAAAATTTCGTCGTCCTTCAGCGGGAATCGAAACCGCGTCTCCGGGATAGCGCCCGACTATGCTAACCACTACACCACCCAGAACAACCAAGTTTCAAGTTTCCGATTAATTTGAATATAACCATCACAGGATTTGCTAGTCGAAGCAACCGGCATTCATATAATCCCGTATTTCATTTATTGATATTCTGCGCCTCCGGGCAATCACGGGGATGAATTCTAATCCTCCAAATTCGCTATATACACTATATTGGCAAAAGTCACCAGATACCTAGAAGAGAAACATAACATACGGTTTATTGCCATACATTAGTACGGTGTCGGTCCACCTTTCGCCTTAATGCATGAACTGACCCTTCGAGACATGCTTTCAAAAGGTTTTGGAACACAGCCATAGCTATGTGCTTCCATTCAGTACATAATGCCGCCGCTAACTGTTGCTTAGTAGTAGGTCTTGGTTCCAAACTTTTTATGCGGCACTCTAATTCATCCTATAAATGCTTTATGGGATTAAGATCACCGCTCTGAGCTGGCCAGTCCACACACGATACGGAATTATCGTCAAACCACGCCGTAACAACAGTCCTTGCTTTATGGCTCAGTGCATTATCCTGCTGGTATCAATAAGGCTCGGTTCCATAGTATTGTCACAGAGTCGGTAGGGCATAATTGTCCAGAATATCCAGGTAGACGTGCTGGTTAACAGGTTTGTCCACGATAACCAATGGGACACGACCATACCACGAAAAACATCCCCACACGAGTACATTGCCAGCTCCAAACTTGACCGTAGGAACAGTGGTAAATAGCGTTCCCCCGGCTCCCGCCATACCTACACACAGCCATCAGACTGATGGATCGCGTATCTGGATTCATCAGTCCATACGATCCGTTTCCATTGATCTACGGTCCACGAAAAATGTTCTTTACAACATGCTAAACGACGGGTAGCATTCCGAGTGGAGATGAAAGGCTTATGAGCAGCCGCACGACCACGGTAACCCATGGAATGAAGTTCTTTGCGACTGGTACGTGTACATACAGAGGTTCCAGCATTTTTATTCACCTGTACACTGAGGTCTTGTGCACTACTTCGTCGGTTAGCTGTAACGAATCTCCTGAGGCTTCGACGTCCTCTATCACTGATTTTCTTTGGTCTACCGGTACGTTTTGCTGCTTCATGCACGCCATGTGTCTTCCACTTATTCAGTACATCCAAAACAGTTGACTTGGGTATGTTTAAACGCCTCTCTGTTTCTCTTATGGACAACCCACTAATATAACACCCAACAATCTTTCCTTTCTCAAAGTCAGTTCTTTCCCGCTGCGGAATTTTCACTCAACCTCACAGTGCGATATGATCGCTGTCAGCTGCAGGCTTGTTTTTCTACCGTTTGCAGCTGCACCGCGCTTCTAACAACGCAGTGGATCCGTTCATTTGCTTTTGAAGGAGTGTCCGGTGACTTTTGTCAGTATAGTGTATGAATGGCGGTTGCTTCGACTAGCGAATCGTGTGATGGTTATATTCAATTAATCGGAAACTTCAAACCTGGTTGTCCTGGGTGGGCTAGTGGTTAGCGTACTCGGGCGCTATCCGAGAGACGCGGATTCTATTGCCGCTCCAGGATGACGAAGTTTTTAAGTTTTCGGAGATTATCTGATTTACCATTCATGTCATATTTACACCAATAAACGGATTCACAACTTCCAAATTTGGGCTGAAATCAATTCGAACGAATATATTCGCTGTCTGAGAAATGGGCCGAACGCTACTGGAATGAGTCAACCTGCGCATCAGAAAGCGTTGTGTAACTTAGTTATTAAAATTGCTCATAGGAGAATGATTGGCACTAATTTTTTCTGCCTGAGTACCTGCTAAAAGGGCTATAACAATGGCGACGAAGGGAGACAGAAGAAGGTTGAGTTACTTGTTTCTACCCAGTGGCACGATGTCCATGTCAGGGAGACTATTTATTACGGGTCATGTCTTGGGCAGAAAAAAGTCTAGAAGAGAGCTCCTTTTATTACTACTGGCAAGTTTATATATACGTAGTTAGCACTGCTGAGATAAGAGGAGGTAAGAAATTGTTTTTCCCTAGCTTATGAAAAACCAAGAACCTAAATGAACATTTATGTTTGGGGAACCAGAAAATTTTTTGATCTATTTTGGTTCAAGTACGAGGGGGATTCAAATTTGACCTGGGCTTTTTTTTTTAAATCAGATATTGATTTACCATACAGCTGATATTACTTCACTTACTTTTCGAAGTAATCCCTGTCGTGGTCCATACATTTTTTCCAGCATTCTAGAAGCTTCCGTATCTCAGTTTCATAGAATTCTTTACTGTGTTGTTTAAACCATCTCAGGACGACACTTTTCACCTCTTCATTTGATCTAAACTTCTGCCCTCCCAAAAATTCCTTTAATGGGCCGAACAGGTGGTAGTCACATGATAACATATCCGGGCTGTACGGAGGGTGTGGCACAGCGTCCCATCCCAATAACTCCAATGTTCCCATAGTCACTTTAGCGGTGTGGGGCCTGGCGTTGTCTTGGAGAAGACATACTCCACTGTTGAGGAGTCCTGGTCTCTTCTTTCTCAGTGCTGCCTTAAGGGAGTTCTTGGGGAGTAGGCTGTAATAGGCGGCATTGATTGTTTGACCATCTTCCAGGAAATCCGTTAGAATAACACCGTTAATATTCAAAAACACCGTAGCCATTACCTTCATGGCTGATGTCCTTATCTTGAGTTTTTGGGTGGGGGAGAATCACTGTCTCCCCTCCATGCTTGCACGTTTGCTTTCCCGCGTATGGGGATGCATCCATGTCTCATCCACTGTCACCACACATCTGAGAAAGTTGTCTCCTTCTCTCCGATGTCTTCGGAACAACATGTTCGCAATTTACAACCTGCTGGCTTTCTGCTCGTCGGTCAGCTACTTCTGTACCCATCTGGCACACACTTTGCTGAAGCGCAGCTTTTCGTGGATGATGGTATGCACGCTGCCGGCGCTGATGTTCAGTGCAGAACTCAGATCACTTACAGTAATCCTCCTGTTGTTCCGTATGAGCTCATTTAAGCGCGCAGTCATGTCGTCGTTAACAGCAGTTGCCGGTCGTGCCTTGCGCGGCTCGTTGTCGACGCTTTGTCTGCCTTCTTTGAACGCTTTACACCATTCGATGACGGATGAACGGGACAGACACGAACCATCAAACTGTGTTTGAAGTCTCTGGTGAATTTCACTGCCACTCGTACCTTCATTGCAAAGAAATTTGATAAATATTCTCTACTGCACCGAAGTCGAAACACCTTTACTCGGCATTTCTCTTTCCGCAATGTGGGAGTTGTCATGGCAACGAAAATTAACGAAACAAGTGGCATTCTGGTTGCGTGAGTTAACAGTGTTTTTTTTTATTTTGATAGGAGGTTTAACGACCACCGTGAGAAACTCAATGGGCTATAAGCAGTCGCCCGTCCCTAATTTAGGGTCACTGGTTCCAGGGAAGGGAGAGAGCCAGTGCCGTAAGACAAACACAACATCCATGCCTCACCGGGATTCGAACCCGGACCCCGTTCCGACGAATGATCAGAGGCCATCGCTTAGACCACTGCGCCACCGGGGCGGCTAACAGTGTTGCCAAACGCACAATAATAATACGCACAATTTTTTTTTTTTGATTGAGTGTTTAACAACCACCGTGAGCAACTCAGTGGGTTATAAGCAGTCGCCCGTCCCTTATATAGGGCCACTGGTTCCAGGGAAGGGAGAGAGCCAGAGCCGTAAGCCAAACACAATATCCAGGAATCACCGGGATTCGAACCCGGACCCATCTCGGGCGAATGATCAGAAGCCATCGCTTAGACCACTGCGCACGATTTTTCAAACTAATGTATTAGAAACAAAAGTCCAAGTCAATTTTTTTTTTTTTTGATTGGAGGTTTAACGACCACAGTGCGCAACTCAATGGGCTATAAGCAGTCGCCCGTCCCTAATTTAGGGTCACTGGTTCCAGGGAAGGGAGAGAGCCAGTGCCGTAAGACAAACACATCCATACCTCACCGCTATTTCGAACCCGGAACCCTTTCGGACGAATGATCAGAGGCCATCGCTTAGACCACTGCGCCACCGGGGCGGCGGCGCAGTGGTCTAAGCGATGGCCTCTGATCATTCGTCCGAACGGGGTCCGGGTTCGAATCCCGGTGAGGCATGGATGTTGTGTTTGTAAGCACATATTCCACTTCCTACTTGAAGTTTTCTTTCTCCGTAAAAGAATCGAATCCCGGTGAGGCATGGATGTTGTGTTTGTCTTTAGGCATGGATGTTGTGTTTGTAAGCACATATTCCACTTCCTACTTGAAGTTTTCTTTCTCGGTAAAAGAAATACTGTAACTCAACACCAGTACTGTGTGCAGCGAACATTTAGCTTTCCCCAACCTATTCATACAGTACTTACTGCATTTAACTTCTGGACAGGTGGAATTCTACTCGTTCGGGAGACATAGTTGTAGCCTTTGTCCTTTGGTTGTAAGTGGGTCCCATAAGGTTCATAGCTAGGTCCCAGACCCAGGGGGCTGAAGGGTTATCTGAAGGGGCTCGGTGTTCAGTTACAAACTGACGTTTTCCAAGAATAAAGACGCAAGGGTTTTTTCCGCCCCCTTTGCTAATTTACTTCGTTAGCAAATAATTTCCCCATGCCAAAACGCAGAAACAGTCAAAATATGTAATTCAAGAGGGGTGAGCCGCCCCGGTGGCGCAGTGGTCTAAGCGATGGCCTCTGATCATTCGTCCGAAAGGGGTCCGTGTTCGAATCCCGGTGAGGCATGGATGTTGTGTTTGTCTTACGGCACTGGCTCTCTCCCTTCCCTGGAACCAGTGACCCTAAATTAGGGACGGGCGACTGCTTATAGCCCATTGATTTGCTCACGGTAGTCGTTAAACTTCCAATCAAAAAAAAAAAAAATATCAAGAGGGGTGAAAGAAAACTAAACTCTTTGAAATATAAATACAAAAAAAAAAAAAAAAATCACGTTCTTTGAATTTTCTTGATTATGGTTGAATTGCACGTTCCGTATGGATGGATAAATTAATATTTTTAGTTTTATTCTGGTTCTTTTCTGTGGATACACGCAATATCATCGAGGAGTTACTGATTATGTATTTTGATTCTTTCTGCCCCAATTCTTCGGTTCCTCACTTTCTCTCTTTAATTAGGCATTCTTCTTTACTGGTGCTTGGCGGTAGTCTTTTCTTACCGAGGTCAACAGCCAACCCCTCCCTTCCCAACTCAGAAACCAAGAGCCGTCATATTCACGCCAACAAACTCCTTTTATCTCACATACATGTCACATACATGCACCATGAAACTACTCCTACTCACCCCAAAGCAATGAATCGAAAAAAGTCGAACGCTCATTTTTTTTTCTCTGATGCACAAGGCTTTCCATTTAGCACTATTTTCCGACACGTACCCTACATCACCTTCCGTCAACAATACTTCTTTGCAGGCAAATAACTTAACTTTTAGCACCTCACAGTCATTTACCAAGGGACAAACAATGTTTTAACTTTCTGCTCAACTACGCATCCATCTCGGCCTCTGTTTTTTCTTTTCTTTCTTCTGTGTGTGTGATGTGTGTGTGTGTGTAACGTTATTCCATATTTTATGTTTCCCTGAAAAAAGAAAAAGGGGGCGCTTAGCACTTGTGCCTGTGTAGTTGAGAATCATTGGCGCAGCTGTTCTTGCTGATTCACCTCAAGAAGTAATTCCTTTTGAGTTTTCCATCGCTCGTGCTCTATCATTACAACTTGGCTTTTCAAAAAAATTCAATACAAAATAAACAAGGTATTTACGCTTATAATGAAATACAAGAGTAATTTTCATAAATTACCGAAAATAAAAGTTCAGAGAATTTGCAACAAACGTCCAGCTTTCAGGGTAGAACTTGCTTGCCTTGCGGGAGAGGGGGCCCCCATGCTAACTTCGGCCCTGAGTCCCATACAAGGTGATAATTGCCAAATGAGAAGTGAAAGCTCCTCTGAGATCTCATTGTTGGTGGAAAAATCAAACCTTACGTGTGTTTGTGTTTCTGGGGCTTAACGATTCGAAAACACACATACTGGTAAAAGGTAAGGACCCCGCCAAGGTTACCGTGTAGTCAGATGCGCGCGCTTCTGGTTATTCATCTGAGTTAGGCTCTGGTTGGAGTCCTTAATGAGGCATAAGTAGTGATATGAGGCCACCTTCAGCAGCTCAATGGGCTATAAGCAGTTGCCCATCCCTAATTTAGGGCCATTTTGTTTAGGTTTAACAACTATTGTGAGCAACTCGATTGGCTAAAAGCAGTTGCCTCTCCCAAATTTAGGGTCACTGGTTCCAGAGAAGGGAGAGAGCCAGTGCCGTAAGACAAGCATAGCATCCATGCCTCATCGGGATTCGAACCCGGAACCATCTGGAAAGAATGGTCAGAAGCCAGCGTTTAGACCACTGCGGCATTAGTGTGACTGTCTTACGACACTGGTTCTCTACCATTGCTGGAGCCCACGGCCCTAAATTAGATGATAGACGACTCTTTATAGCCTTAGATGCTCACGAAAGTCGTTAAACCCCGAAAGAGCAAAAGCGTTCGATGTGGGCAACTTCTTTTTAGCCTCTAAGACTATTTAAAGAGACGCTAGTCTCTAACGTAGGGTCAGTGGTTTCAAGGAAGAGACAGAGCAAACTCCGTAGGGGGAAAACGCCACATCTGGGACTCAACAGGGACCCGGCTCAGATGATTAACCTGGAGCCCATGCTTCTGACTACTCGACAGCTAAATATATATACTGTATATATATCATAATCATCATTGTCAACCATTATCAGTCCACTGCTGGATGAAAGTCTCCCCAAGTTTCTTCCACAACTGTCTGTCTTGAGCCACTCTCCTCCATGTTACTCCGGCTTGCTTTCGAATTTCACCTATCCATCTCCCGTGTGTTCTTCTTGGTCTTTTTCTGTCCCTTGTAATCCAGTCTAACATTTCAGTTGTCCATCTGTGTTCCGTTCTTCTGGCAACATGTCCCAGCCCATTGCCATTTCAGGGATTTTACTCTGATCATGATGTCTTCTACTCTTGTCATTTTCCTTATCCACGAGCTCCTTTTCTTATCTTTTCTGGTTACACCAGGTATGCATCTCTCCGTGCTTCTTTCAGTTGTCTGCAGCCTTCGTATGTCACTTTTAGCTAAAGTCCATGTCTCTGCTCCATACGTAAGAACTGGAAGGATGCATTGATTAGACACTTTTTTTAGGACATAATGACATATTGCTCTTGAAAATTGTACTGTTTCTTCCAAAAGCTCTCCAGCCAAGTTTTATACGCCGATTAATTTCCTCATCAATGTCACCCTCACTTGATATCTGCTGTTCAAGATAAATGTAGGTATCGGTGATCTCCAGCTTTTCCCGATCAACTGATAAATCTTCTTTTCTTGTAAAAGCATTGTACATCACTTTTGTCTTCTGAAAGTTCACTTAAATCCCACTTCTTTACTCTTGTCAGCAAGTTCTTGGATCATACTCTGCAACTCTGAAAGAGTAGTTGAAGAAAATTATTATGTCATCAGTAAAACGAAGGTGAGTTAAATAATTTCTATTAATCTTTATCCGCTTGTTTTCCAGTTCAATGATTGAAAGACACTTTGCAATGTGGCATTGAAGCGTTTTGGAGAAATGGTGTCACCTTGTCTCACTCCCATTCCAATTATTACTGGTGCTGTATCCTGAAACAGCCGAACCTCTGCACTTACATTTTTATAGATGTTGTTAATAATGCTAATGTAAGCATCTTCAATACCACAGGATTTCAAAGCCATTGTAACTGCTGATGGTTTCACGGAATCAAAGGCCTTTTCATAATCGATAAAAGCCATGCATAATGGGAGTTCATATTCCTTCGTTTTTTTCAATTAGTTCTCTCAGTACATGAATATGATCTATGGTGCTCTAGCCACTCCTGAATTCAGCTTGTTCTCTCGGTTGAGCCATGTCCAGTGTTACTGCCAAGCGATGTGAAAGGACCTTAGTGAAGATTTTATAAACCACTGAAAGGAGGCTGATGGGCCTGCAGTTCCTCAGATCCTTAATGTCACCTTTTTTATGTAGCAGGGTCATTGTAGCATTGTTCCAATCCTCAGGAACCTTTCCTTCATTGAGACATCTAGTGAAAACTTGGGCGAGTGTAGTTTCTGTTTCTCCGCTTGCTTCCTGTAAAATGTCCACGGTATTTCCATCTTCTCTTAGAGCTCTTCCCCGTTTCATGTTCTTAATTGCATGTGCAATTTCTGCCGGGATAACAGGAGGAACTTTGGTACTGATACCTTTCTTAAAGACTGGAATAGGTGCATCATCTCTTTCATACAGTTTTGTGTAGAAATCTTTCACTCTTGTCCAAATTTCGCCTCTATTTCTTGTTACTGTGCCATCTTCTTTTCTCAGTGCCATAGTCTGTTTTCTTCCTTTACTGAGATGTCCCTTTGCTTTCTTCAGGCTTTGATTATTTTCAGTTGCTTTCCTCACTAGTTCACAGTTGAATTTCCTTACGTCTTCAGTGATACTTTTTGGTACTGTCTTGCATAGATCTACACTATCTACCAACAAGTAATTGGACACCTGTGATAGCAAAGGAAAACAAAGTTTATTCACCTTCGATAGTTGGTGGATCCTCCACGAGCGGCAATTACAGCTACGACCCTCCGGGGCATACTCACAACCAGGCGTTGTACGACGGCTAGCGGTATTTTCTTCCACTCGGCTTGGAGAAGACAGGTCAGTTCCTTCACCGATTTCGGACGGTGGGGGCACCCCTTAAGTCTACGCTCCAACTCGTCCCAGAGGTGCTCGGTAAGGTTAAGGTCCGGGCTCTGCGTAGGCCAGTCCATTCGATTAACCCCATTGTCACCATACCAAGTCATCGTGGACCTCGCAACATGACAGGTGGCATTGCCATCTTGAAAGTGACATGGGTCCACCCCGTAAAACTGCCACAACGTAGGAAGCGTATGGTCATCCAAAATGGTGCAGTAAGTCTCGGCGTTGAGTCTACCAGGAATTGCGACCAAGGGTCCCGTGCCATACCAGAAGAAACACTCTCATAGCATAATTCCACCGCCACCGAACTTCACAGTTGGCACAATACATTCCGGCAGGAGGCGTTCTCCAGGCAGACGCCAAACCCAGACCCTGCCATCCGAACAGTAGAGGGTGAACCTTGATTCGTCGCTCGAGAGAACCTGTTTCCACTGTTCAACGGTCCACTGTCTGCGTTCTTTGCACCACGTTAGCCGAGCAGCGCTATTGGACTTGGTGATCAAAGGCTTGTTGGCGGCAGCACGTCTATGATAACCAAGCAGATGGGCTTCCCAACGGATGGCATTCATCGAAAGAACACTCCCGGATGCCTGTTGAAACTCCTCGCGGATGTGGGCCATCGATTTGGTGCGGTTCTTTTGAATTTCTCTGGCCAGCACCCGTCGGTCTCTAACTCCCAGTTTTGTGGGTCTGCCGGGTCGGGGCACATTCCGACAGTCACCTCTCATCTTCCACTTTCCAATCACCTAGGCCACTGTCGATTTTGGGTACTTCAACTATCTGGATATGCCACGTATGGATCGGCCATTTCTGTGATACCCGACGATTACACCTTTCTCGAAATCAGAGAGCTCCGAACTGCGTGGCATCTTGCATGCGACTGGTTGCGTTGTTGTTTCCCACACGATATTTAACGGCGGCGGTCGTGACGTGTATCAGGACCGTAGATATCGTCGATTGCAGGGGTGTCCAATTACTTGTTGGTAGATAGTGTATATATTCCACTTTGGAAGTCACATCTCCTTTATTTGTCCTCATCTCACTTCTCTTTTGCGTCAGAATTTTGTTTTTCCTGGTACTGTCTTTAAACGCAACTTGTTCTTAGTACCAGCTGCCATATTTGCTATTTACATAAGAACCTTAGTTAGTTTCCTGTTATATATATTTGTATGTGTGCGTGCGCGTGTGTGTGCAAGCAAATCTACATTTCATCGGCTACCCAAACCCATACCGTCAGCACGAAAAATTAGCATCCCATCCGTTCGCCCGCTAGGCAGAATTAAAACACGTAATTGTTTTAATGGTAACAGAATCAGAGCAATGCCATCGACATATCCTTGAGTCGAAATGAACAGGAAAGCAAGTGACACAAAAACGGTTTCGCACACTATTTTAGTCGTTCTTACATCGTGAAAAAACTAGATGAACTCTTAAGTTATTCCATTCCTGTGAGAATTATTTGATTTATCTGATCAATATATCATAGGATGATGGACTGTGGACATAATCAGGGAGACATTTCCATTGTAGAACGATTAGGACAGAAAATCGAAACTGTGGGAAATCTTATTCCATTTCTTGAGAGTTAATGATTAAAATCGGAGTGATCGTGCACAAGGTTCTGAATTTTTTGGCTGCTGTCACTGAAAATCAAGGAAAAGAAATATAACATTCACTCTCACTTTGATATTCTAAAGGTCTGAACGATAATTGTTTTTTTTCGTTGTCCATCATATGCATTAATTTATAGAAACATTTATCGATTGATGGAGAAAAGCTGGAGATAACAGACACGTACGTTTATCTTGGACAGCAGATATCAAGTGAGGGTCACATTGATGAAGAAATTAATCGGCGTACAAAACTTGCCTGGAGAGCTTTTGGAAGAAACAGCATAATTTTCAAGAGCGATATGGCATTATGTCTTAAAAGAAAAGTGTTTGATCAATGCATCCTTCCAGTGCTTACGTATGGTGCAGAGACATGGACATTAACTAAAAGAGACACACAAAGGCTGCAGACAACTCAAAGCAGCATGGAGAGGTGCATGCTTGGTGTAACCAGGAGAGATAAGAAGAGGAACTCGTGGATCCGAAAAATGACAAGAGTGGAAGACATCATGATCAGAGTTAAATCCCTGAAATGGCAATGGTATTGGTATTGGTAACTGTGGGTACCATAGTGGTACCCAGTTTATTGCTATAACGAAATACAGACATAAGAGATTCATTAAAAGCTGCAGTACAGAAAACAACAGTGCGGAAAGTCAGTATATCCACGATGCAGCACAACGTTACACAGAAAGGAAATGAATATGCACACGAACAATGAAAGACCTAACGGCATGTCAAACACTATAACACATGTGCACAAATGCATGAAATGTACTATGCTATGATAAATCAACCGAACGGAACTGAAATGTGGTTAGAGCGCAAAACAACATTGAATACCTCAGCAACTTTATAAAAATAACAAAGGTAACAAACGTACCACTATAATAATCCGCGATAGAGGAAAGCACTAACACAGCAAACACTCACAATTATAGGTAATTTAAAAAACAGGCACACATTCAGGAAACAACAGATAAGATAATGATGAGATAATGAGGAGATCACACAAGTAACGAGACCGATTAGTTGTGAAAACACAGCAAAAACACGCAATTATCGCAAATTTAAGATACATTACTTGTGAAATACGGCCAAACACACAAATAAAGGAAATTTACGATACATTACTTCTGAATCACAATAAAAACACACAATGAAAACATCAGAACCAACATGCACTAAGTCTGCAAAACCAGGGAATCTGCGAACGGGTTCGCAAATCCCTAGCATTGAGAGAACAAAATGTAATCGGTGTGAGGGGGAGAGCTAAAGGTCATCGGTAAAAGGATAGAAGGTATCACATATATGCTTCTCAACGAGCTCCTTCAAGGAGGCGAGACGGCGCGTGTAACGTCTCAAAAAAGGCTGATACCGAGGATCGGTGGCACACAGAGATTTAAAAAGTGACACATAAGCTTCGAATTGCGTTACCGCTGCATACATGTCCAGATCAGGTGAGTGAAGGAATTCTTCAGAACCAACAGTCGTACGTGCAGGTTGAAAAAGACGTAAAAGTTGCTATCTGGACAGTGGTCCAGGAACTGGAGGAAACGTATCAACGGCCCGTAGAACCTCAGCATCAGAGAGAGGATTGACAGGACCTGAGCGGAGAAGCATACTGTTTGAAGAATCATCAGGTGGAGAAACACCGGAACCGGAAACCTCGGGAACACTAGATGAATCCTCAGAATGTGGCACAGAAAGTTGTTTTAACTTTTTCTGTTTTACAGCGCCTTTGGAAGTTCCAATCCGCTTCGAAGAAGAAGCTGAGGCGGATGTATCCATTAGTGGATCAGGCTCACCTCCCAAGTCAGGAGACGAGGAAACGAACGTCGCCGAAGATGCAGTACGTAGCTGAGCTGCCTTAGTGGAGACTGGTACAACAGCCGAGGCTTCAGGAAGATGTTGCAACAAGGGTATGGTAGACAAGGTTGTAAATGGAGATCCGATATCCGAGAGGCTAGGAGAAGAGCCAGACAGCCGATCTGCCAAACCACCACTCAACACACCCGGATCGGAACACTCCGCTGTAGACACATTTGTAGTCGAAGACAACTCTGTCAATCTTGAAGGTGGATGCACAATCGCACGGGTCTTGAGAGGAGGAAAGGCAGCATTGTCCGTGACGGAAATGTTCGTCTGACGGAGAAACGAAGAATTCGCGTCAGGCAAACTACCGGTAGT
Organism: Macrothele yani; assembly: GCA_039090855.1. NCBI lineage: Eukaryota > Metazoa > Arthropoda > Arachnida > Araneae > Macrothelidae > Macrothele > Macrothele yani. Next base: position 129,119,054 of record CM076996.1, read on the forward strand.
GGGGATAGTAGAAAGACCAATGTGGTCAGCAGTGGGATGCGAACTTGATGAACGTCCACGTCGAACGCGGTCACAGGAGGCAGTGGTGTGATTCTGCGTTAAACAGTGTGTACAATAGTGAGCAGTGAAAATCTTGAAACTGTACGTTCGTGCGCCAATTTCAACAGTAGCTTCTGTAGGGCAATCCGACAAGGCTTTCTCGGTGGGAAAGACGACCAATAACTGACGGCGAGGTCCGGTAGCATGTGCAAATCGAGTTCCGCGGGGAGCGTCAGAGAGGCGACGGACCTTGCCAACAATTTTACAAACATGACTGACAAGGAGAGGAAGTGCATTATCCGGCACTTCCTGTGGAACAGGATAGAACGTGATGTTCACCGGTCGCTTAGAAAAAGGCGACGGAATGAGATGGTTTGTCCCAATCGAAAGTCCGTTTGCAAGAAAAAAGTCAGCATCCTCCTTGTGATTGAACTGTACCGAAATACCCCGAGGAGTACGGGAAATTCCTGCAATGGACGCAGACGACACATGTACAGAGACTGCTTCCATGTAGCGTGGCAATTGAGTATTTGGTACAGCATGAAAGAGCACACCTTTATCCAGGAGGTTATGGAACTCACGGCCAATCTGCGAATTGTCATCTATCGTTACCTTCACCTTGTGGTTGGATACCTAAATAATAGGTGTTGCTTGCAAAAGACCATCTGATTGAGAGGAATCGGATGTAGAAGTAGCGCCTCGTTGCACTGTACAGGCAAATGACATCTTCGGAAGAGAAGTCTGTTCGGATCCGGCAGGCACAGAAGGCTTTGAGGGAAGAGAAGCACAGGCCGAAGGCATGGCAGTAGAATCAGTAGTACCCAGGGAGGGCACCGAGGCAGATGCAGGAGCTGAAGAAGAAAGCGCAGCCAAGTCCAGTGAAGGCACCGGTGCAGGAGTACTAGAGAGCTGGGAAGGCATCTGAGCAGACACATCTGAGGACGAGAGTATGTTAACTTCCATGGACGTGGGAAGTGTGACGTGACGTGCATCCGCCACGCCCATAGATGATAAGGAAATACCGGAAGCCGCCATGTTGGCAGCTTCCAAACGTAAACAAACGAGCAAACGATAAGAAAACGAATGAATATGAACTAATATGAGGATGAGAACGCTAGAAAAGTAGCTCAAAACGTACACAGTACCTTTAGACAGCCGGGCCACGCAACAGGTGAGTGAGGGACGAGGTATTCCACACTAAAATGTATTAAATATTGGAGCCACCAACACTACGTCTATCACGAACGAGCAATGGGCTGGACATTCTGCCAGAAGGACAGACCATCGATGGATAGCCGAAATTTTAGATTGGATTCCAAGGGACAGAAAAAAAGACCCAGAAGAAGACCACATACGAGATGGGTGGATGAAATTCGAAAGTATGCGGGAGTGACATGGAGGAGACTGGCACAAGACAGAACGTTGTGGAGGAAACTTGGGGAGACCTTCATCCAGCAGTGGATTGACAATGGTTGACGATGATGATGATTTGTTATTAGCATGGCTTCCTTGGAGTGCAATGCATTTGTCCAGCACGACAGAAGGACATCATTGAGGTTATTTATGACAAAAATACTTTGAGCACACACCAAGCTTTCATTCACTTGATAAGGAAACGGTACTGTTTAAATAAGAAATAACTTACCTCTTCGATAGAAGTTACACAAGAACAAAGTACTGAGTTCGTCTTAATACAACAGATTCAAAAACACAAAGCCGCCACGGTGGCGCAGTGGTCTAAGGCGCTGGCCTCTGATCATTTGTCCGTAAGGGGTCCGGGTTTGAATCCCGGTCAGGCATGGATGTTGTGTTTGTCTTACGGCACTGGCTCTCTCCCTTCCCTGGAACCAGTGACCCTAAATTAGGGACGGGCGACTGCTTATAGCCCATTGAGTTGCTCACGGTGGTCGTTAAACCTCCAAAAAAAAAAAAAAAAAAAAAAAAACACAAAAGTTCGAAGTTTTCCTTTAAAAACTAACGAGCACCCTTTATAGCCTTTTGTAGATATAGCTGTTGTTTGGAGATCCTGACAATGAATCGATTCTTTAAGAATCCAAAGACAACAAATGCAGCTGATGTTCAGATTGGCTACAGTTACCGTTCAAAATTTAGGAACAGGCTGTTTCCACACAATATACACTATATTGACAAAAGTCACCGTACACCTAGAAGAGCAACACAACATAACATTTATTGACATACATTAGTACGGTGTCGGTCCACCTTTGGCCTTAGAGACATGCTTTCGACAAGGTTTTGGAGCACAGCGATAGGTATGCGTTTCCATTCAGTACATAATGCTGCTGCTAACTGCTGCTTAGTAGTAGGCCTTGGTTCCAATCTTCTTATGCGGCGCTCTAATTCATCCCATAGGTGCTCTATGGGATTAAAATCAGGGCTCTCTTCTGGCCAGTCTACAGACGATACGGAATTATCGTCAAACCACGCCGTAACAGTCCTTGTTTTATGGCTCGGTGCATTATCCTGGTGGTACCAACAAGGTTCGGTTCCATAGTATTGGCACAGAGTTGATACGGCATAATTGTCCAGAATATCGAGGTAGACGTGCTGGTTAACAGGTTTGTCCACGATAATCAATGGGCCGGGACCATACCACGAAAAACATCCCCACACGAGTACACTGCCAGCTCCAAACTTGACTGTAGGAACAGTACACTGTAGTAAATAGCGTTCCCGCGGCTGTCGCTATACCCACACGTGGCCATCAGACTGATGGATCGTGTATCTGAATTTGTCAGTTCATAGGACCCGTTTTCACTGATCTACGGTCCACGATAAATGTTCTTTACACCATGTTAAACGACTAGTAGCATTCGGAGTGGAGATGGAATGCTTATGAGCAGTCGCACGACCACGGTAACCCATGGAATGAAGTTCTCTGCGAATGGTGCGTGTACATACCGAGGTTCCAGCATTTTTATTCACCTGTACACTGTGGTCCTGTGCAGTACTCCGTCCATTAGATGTAACGACTCTCCTGAGGCTTTGACGTCCTCTATCACTGATTTCCCTTGGTCTACCAGTACGTTTTGCTGCTTCAGGCACGCCATATGTCTTCCACTTATTCAGTACATCCAAAACAGTTGACTTGGGTATGTTTAAACGTTTCTCGGTTTCTCTTATGGACAACCCAGTTATATAACCTACAACAATCTTTCCTTTCTCAAAAGTCAGTTCTCTCCGGCCGCACCATTTTCACTCAACCTCACAGTGCTATATGATCGCGGCCAGCCGCAGGCTTGTATTTTATACCGTTTGCAGCTGTACCGCACATCTTAACAACGCAGCGGATCCGTTCATTTGCTTTTGAAGGGTGTCCGGTTACTTTTGTCAATATAGTGTACATACTTATCGAGTGCGTTTTTCAGGAGATTTTATTTTCCGGAAGAATGAACTCTTATTATTTTTGTTTGGGGGTTTAACGACCTCCGTGAGCAACTCTATGTGATATAAGCAGTCGCCCGTTCCTAATTTAAAATCATTGGTTCCAGGGAAAGGAGAGAGAGCCAGTGAGGTTTTTGTTTGTTTGTTTGTTTGGATGGTTTAACAACCACTGTGAGCAACTCGAAGGGCTGTAAGCAGCCGCCCGTCCCTAAGTTGGGGTCACTGGTTCCAGGGAAGGGAGAGAGCCAGAGCAGTAAGGCAAAACAACATCCATGCTTTACCGGGATTCGAATCCAGACTTATCTCGGATGAATGGTCAGAATTCTGCGTTGGGACCACGGCGCCACCAGGGCGGCTCGAACGAATTAAGAAAAGGTCATCCGTCTGCGCATGGCCAAGAATTTTTTTTTCTTTGAATTCGGGGTTTAACTATCACATTGAGCAACTTGATGGGCTATTAAACAGTCGCCCGTCTTGAATTTAGGCCACTGGTCCTAGAGAAGGGAGGCAGCCAGTGCCGTAAGACAAATGCAACATCCATGCCCAGTGGCGTAACCATGTTTCAAAATCGGGGGGGGGGGGTGTCCGATCACACGTTCACACATTATATGTATACATATATACAATATTATATACATACTGTATAAGATAGAGTCTGAGACTCCCTCACCCTACACACACACGCACGCAGGAGCAAAGCAGTTCTTGAGGCGCGATCTAACGGGCACGAGCCGCCCAGGTGGCGCAGTGGTCTAAGCGATGACCTCTGATCATTCGTCCGAACGGGGTCCGGGTTCGAATCCCGGTGAGGCATGGGTGTTGTGTTTGTCTTACGGCACTGGCTCTCTCCCTTCCCTGGAACCAGTGACCCTAAATTAGGGACGGGCGACTGCTTATAGCCCATTGAGTTGCTCACGGTGGTCGTTAAACCTCCAATCAAAAAAAAAAAAAAAAAAAAAAACGGGCACGACATAGGCGCCTCTGTTGGCGAATTGTGGAATTTAGCGAACACAACTGTAGAACTTTGACAGATATGGCAGAAATGTAAATTACAAAGTTGTAGAACTCACTTTGCTTATTAGGAATCGATATCGCTGTTTTATTAAGTACACATTATACACGTGTTTGCATTCTACGAAAAATTACAATCTTATATTATTAAATTTAGTTGGTTCACATCATAAAAAAGTGTGCATTATATCATTATATTCCCGATAAAAAATTTTGGGGAGGGGAGCTTTACATTAGGGATCCCCAACTCTGAATATCTGGGGGTCCTGACCCCCGACCCCCCAGTGATTACGCCTATGTCCATGCCCCACCGGGACTTGAACCCACACACATCTCAGACGAATGGTTGAAAGCCAAAGCTTATTTGACCACTGCGGCACCGGGGCGTCGTGTCCACGAATCAATCACTGATCAATTTTGATATAATACGGTGAAAAAATTCTAATACGAATACCTACAGTGGAACTTTTAAACCACGTTGATTCCTATGTCATAAGTTGAATCTTGTATGTAAGTTGGGAAAATAAAATGGCTGCGGGCCTTCCCGCGGGCGGAGCGGTATAAGATCTGGCTTCTGGCCGTCCGTCCGGGTGGGCCGGGGCTCGAGTACCGTATGAGGCGTGGGTGGTGTTATTGTGTTACGGCTCTCTCCCTTCCCTGGAACAAATGACCCTTAATTAGGGACGGGTGGCTGCCTATAGCCCGCTCAGTTGCTCACGGTGGTTCTTAAACTTCCAAACAATGTCAGGAATTAGTAAATGATATATTTGAGCAGTATACAAACACAACATCCATGCCTCACCAAGATTCGAACCCGGACCCATCTCGGACGAATGGTCATATGCATGGCTGCCATTCTTCCGTCCTGGGGACGGATTTCCGTCTTTTGAAGATTTTGGAAACCTGTTATGATTATTAGAATACTTTAAAATTCTGTGGAGCTGCACTACATGTTTTAAAAGTGATAAAAATGTTCTAAAAAGTTCGACGCGATTGCATACTTGTTAAATTTTCGGGATTTTAGCTATTCTCTTCCGGTCGGAAAGTGCGTTTTTCGGGGTTCATCACATTTTCCGGAAGTTGGGCGTAAATGGCCATTCTAGGGGACATGAAGAATGTACCGTGTATTCCGCGTTTTGAATTTTTCTGAAGGAGTTTTTTATTATTATTATTATTATTATTATTTCCCCTCCTGAATGTATTCCTCATTTTTTATTGTTTCCAATTAATGATGTTCATTTCTTATTTTTCCGTAACCATGCAAAATAGCGACTTCACATTTTTAAAAGAATTTTTCTGATTGAAATGCGTGCTTTTCTACTTCGTAGTCTCTGCTTCAAATTAAATCAATGGGGCTCGCATTTTTACACTCCTCCAATTTTTTAAGCGAAATTTAATTTCAAGCTCGGTTTCTTCACCTGTCCGTGAAAGAATCGATCGGTGTCATTCCTGTGACCCGTAAAATCGTTTTCACGGCAGAGTGAGCTACCGCAGTACTGATTTTTGGAATTAATTTAACTTAAAATGCATGTTTTGCCATTCCTTAGTAATCTCTTGCTACATCAAATCACAGAGCAGGCATTTTGCCATTTTCTTAACGAAATTAAAGTTCAAAAACGCCACTACCTACTCATTGTGCAGAGAAAACGATTGCGTATCACGATATACGGCGACGGATAGTTGAAGTTCCGATTTTGAGCTTTAATTTTTGGTTAAACAAAAGGAAAAACGCTCACACCTTTTATTTCTTGATGTAGCAAAGAGTGATTAAAGAAATGTGAAAGCATTCATTTTGAAATTCAAGTTTAAAACGCGATATTGATTGTTCTACCTCTGCCGTGAAAAGAGCTGTACAGGTCACCGAAATGGCAGTATTCAGTTTTTTGTCTTATCAACCTATAAAGTTGAGAGAGGCAGTTAATTATATATATACCTTTTTTTTTCCTTGATCAATGTGACAACTCCTTACATTGTGTCACGATTTGAAGTCTTGGCGTAAGCACTTTAGTGGCAGCCATGGTCATATGCCATTGCTTAGACCACTGCGCCACCTGGACGGCTAGAGCTCGGGTTCGTGTCCCGGATTAGTTAAGAGTTATGTGTTTGGCTCTGGTAGTGCTCCTTTCCTGGAACCAACGGCCCGAAACTAGGAATTAGCTACTTGTTACAGACTGAGATAGTTATGAGGGGTGTTAAACATCGGCACTAACCAAAGTGATCACTGTAATTAACTGCCCAGTTAAAGAACTCGTGGATAAAACCTCACAAGAGTGAAGTAAGTTTTGCAGTTCACATTGAAGTGAGGGCATACAAATGTACCACAGTTTGTTTCTTTCTAGCTGTGTCCACATTTTTATGTGCTTCTCCGGATGATTCTGCTGTAAGCTGCCAGAGATGGGAATATTCCGCTACTTTCCATGCAATGTATGTATATAAAACACAGTGATGTTTCTTTGAATTGCATGATTTCTGTGAAACTTTCTTTACTGAGTTTTCTTTACTCTACTTTTTATCAATTTTGTTCGAATGCCCCCAAATCAGAATCTGAAACAAGGCGGCCCTGAGACGGCTTGAAGTCAGCACGGTCTCCAGTTCCTTCTTTTGCGTAGGTCAGATAGTCCATGCTCTGCCATTCTGATCTCAATGTATTTGGTTGATGCATAAGTTCATGCCGTTTTTTTTCACCGCACTACAGGAATGTATTACATCAGAAGGGAAAACGGAATCAATCAACTATGGATCCCCACCCCCAGCATTGTTTACGATGGTGTCCCAACGTCTGAATAGGTCTGCAATGCCATTCTTGGAAACGCGTGAAGGTTTTGCTGCGAGGAAATCATCAAGGAAATTCTGGAGATCAACATCATTGTTGAACGTTATGCCACGGAGTGCATTCGACAGAGATCGGAACAGGTGATAGTCTGAAGGGATGTAGGTAAAAATACCCCCCGGGAAAAATACCCCCGGAGAAAATACCCCTGAAAACTCAAAAGCGGAAAAAATGCCCCCGGAAAAAATACCCCCGGAAGAAATACCCCCAGAGCAAACGGTTCACTGTAAATTGCCACACACAGGAACACTGATATGTGGCAGTGTTCTGGTGTGGCAATTTACCGGCTACCCTGCCACACATCTTTCGCAGCAACTTGGCTACAAAAGTTCAAAGGGAGGGGGGGGGGTCATAAAGATTGCCGTTTCTGGGCCTACATTGATAACTGAGTCGGGAACTCCAAACGAATTTCGCGAAAACGTTCCATGTAAGCCAAGCGGGAATTGCACTTTAATTTGAAGAAATAAATTGCCGAGGATCCGAGGTGCACTGGGGGGAGGGGGCAGGCTCTGCCCCGAACTTCCGTAATATTATATATCCTGGGCCACTGGAGTCTGTCAGTGTATCCAGGAGGTTCCCCTTGAAGTGTCCGCGAGGTCCATGAGCTTGGGGTGGGGGCTTTCCCCCAAAATGTTAAAATGGACGTAGAGCTGTAAACATTTGTACCATGCTTTATATAATGATTCTGTACACGACCACGAATTTTTAGGAGGGTGGGGTAACCCCCCCCGTTTCTAAGAGCTATTCAGAGGTAAAATCGAGGATACACTGACCGACTCTAGAGGTCCAGAATATAAAATTACGGAAGTTGGGTGTAGAGCCCTCCAAACCAAGCACCTCGTATCCCTTTCACAGGCTTCACCAAATTTCTGAGGAAGGGGGAAGGGCATACATAGTTTACCATTAAACACAACATGAAGCATAGAAATTGCGAGCTAATCCCTTACCTTGAACACTTATCTGCGCTTTCTTAGTAACTTTCACCCGACCCTCCTGAAAATTCGTGGTCGGGTACAGAACCATTATGTAAAGCATGGTTCTAATGTTTACAGCTCTACGACCATTTTAACATTTTAGGGACCCCCCCCTCTTCCCTCCGCTCACGGACCGCGCGGACGCTTCAAGGGGAACAACAGCTTGAATACACTGACAGACTCCAGCGGCCCAGAATATAATAATACGGAAGTTCGGGGTAGAGCCCCTTCCCCCACCAAGTGCACCTCGGATCCTAGGCAATATATTTCTTCAAATTAAAGTACAATTTTCGCTTGGCTTACATGGAACGTTTTCGCGAATTTCGTTTGGAGTTCCCAATTCAGTTATCAATGTAGGCCCAGAAACGGCAATCTTTACGTACCCCCCCCCCTTGAACTTTTGTAACCAAGTTGCTGAAATATGTGTGGCAGGGTAGCCGGTAAATTGCCACACCGGAACACTGTCACACATCAATGTTCCTGTGTAGCAGTTTACAGTGAACCGTTTGTTCTGAGGGTATTTCTTCCGGGGGCATTTTTTCCGCTTTTCAGTTTTCAGGGGTATTTTTCCCCCGGGGGTATTTTTACCGTTTACCAGTCTGAAGGGGCGACATCAAGGAATAGGCCGGATGTGGAAGGATCTCCTATTTCATGTCCTGAGTGGCAATTTTAGTCATGTTTGCACTGTGAGGGAGTGCGTTATCATGTTGAAGAAGGACACCATGGCGCCGATGTGGCCGTTTCTGCTGAACTTCTCCCTCCACACAGCGGAGTTGCTCACAATGGAGTGCAGCGTTGATAGTCCGATTCCTCAGCAGCATTTCCCCGTGAATAATGCCTTTCCATGTCCCACCAGACACACAACATGATCTTCGCAGGATGAAGGTCATGTTTTGGACGTGGTGTGGGCATCTTGTTTGGGCTTAACCGTTCCCTCCCATGCCTGAAATTCGCGATAACGGGCGAGCAAGTAACCACATATGGTAACACGCTGATTCTTGTTGTACTCGGTGAGAGTGTGAGGCACCCAATACCCCAATTTCTGGATCTTTCCCATAAGTTGCAGGTGTCGCACCACTGTGGCCTGATCACAGTCCATATCAATGGCCAATTCGCGTGCGCTCTGACGCTGATCCAAGTGGATGAGATAGTTCAAACGATCCTCATCAAAGTGAGATTGACTACCTGAGCGTGGAAAGTCGTTGAAGTCAAAATTGCCAACTCAGAATCGCTCCAACCATTTGCGGGCTGTCCTCGGAGCAATGGCATCCGCCCCATACACAGCACAAATTTGTCGAGTAGCCTCGGCGGCTGTGGATCTCTTGTTAAACTCGTAGAGGAGCAGATGTGGGAAATGTTCATTCCTCTCACCTGACACTCCATACTTCTGGACCTGATAACCAAAAAAGCATTAGCCACAATCACACAACGCAATATAACTTAGATACACGATATTACTGGCTACATTTTGATATACAAGTGGTCATCTGAACCGTCACTACTGACCTGGGAATCAGTCGTAAAATAAAACGGCTCGAACTTATGCATCAACCCAATATTAATGAACGAGTTTATTTGTTTTAGCCTATTTAAAATGGGTTTTGAGCAACCTAAACTGCCCAGTAGTGTGGTTTTTAAGAAGGAGAATATAAAAAATTAGTGTGATTGAAGCGTGAAGCCGGATTTCAGCCCTCGCCTACGGGAATCACCTGGCTTTAAAAGGTAAAACTGCTTTGGTGAAATGCAGCAGGCACCGGCGATACTCTGGGATATCTACACGATGCTTCTGAAGAAAAGTTTTCACTTCGAGAATGAAAGATGGAACAGCGTGGTTAATATTCATAAAGGGGTCAGTATGTCCCGAAGTCATAAAACCACTAAGACACTGTTAGTTTGAGAGTTTTTCGCTTTGTGTTACAACACAGGTAGTTATATATTCCTTCATTTCATACTTTTCCGTGCTTCATGGCTTTATTTAATCAAAAATCAAAGATACTTAACAATAACATATACACTGCTGGACAATTGCTAAGGACGGATCATAAACGGCTATATAGCGCATAAAAAAGTAAGTGTGGTTGGATGCCAAGTGAAATAAAATAATGTCAGAATGCCAGGACATTACAAGAAAGACAATTTATTGTGCTCTGAAATTCAGAAGGCTTTGGAACGTGTTCAAGGGACAAACAGGCCATTTTGTGCAGAATACGTAAACGTGAAAAAAATGCCATTACCGTCCGCAGGCGTTCCGGCGTAAGATCTCAATACGGGATATGGCCACCATGGAGGGCGATGCAAGATTCCACACGTCGTGTCATGCTTTTCACAACATTATCAAGCAGCTGTTGGGGTAATTTATCCCATTCCTCTGTCAGTGCACGGATGAGGGTGTCCTTGTTTATTGGAGGGCATTGGCGACCAGCAAGACTCCTCCCCAAAGCATCCCACACATTTTCAATGGGATTCAGATCTGGAGAACGTGCTGGCCATACGAGGCGTTGAATATCCTCGCTCTCAAGACACTCCCGGACACCGACTGTTCGGTGACATGTTGCGTTGTTGTCCGTGAAAATGAATCTATCACCGACAGCACCACGGAACATGCGAACATGAGGTAGCAGAACATCATTAATGTATCGTTGGCCAGTCATAGTCCCAGTTGGAAGCACATAGAGGGACGTACAGCCATTGATCATGATGCCAGCCCATACCATGACACTACATGTCGGATATCGGTCCCTTTCCTGTATGTTTGCTGGACAATATGCAGTACCACTATCACGCCAGATCAGTTGTCGTCGACAATCAGACGATAGACTGTATCTACTCTTATCTGAGAAGAGGACAGCAGAACAGTCGTTATCAGTCCAATTGCGATGTTGATGGCACCATTGCAAACGGGCGGTACGGTGACGTCTGGACAATGGGATGCACACAACAGGACGGCGGGCGTATAGTTCTCCTTCATGCAAACGTCTGGCGATAGTTTTTCGGGAGATCCGCTTGCCAGTAGCAGCCATAAACTGATTTGCTACCTCACTAGCTGTGCTGCGCCGGTGTCTTTTTGTTGATAGCACTATGTACCGATCTTCTGCAGGTGTCGTACTGCAAACACGACCTCCCCGTGACGTTTGCTACACTCTCCATTTGTTTGAAATGATTTCCAAAGCCTTGAAACAACACTGTGGCTGACGTCGAACTCCCTGGCAACATCTGTTATTTTTCGCCCTTCTTCAATCTTGCCAATAATACGGCCACGCGTAAAATCATCTAGGTGATGTCGGGAAGACATACTGAAAATTGCAAGTTCGTCAATTGATTCTTTCCCTTTCAACTTTGCGTTTGAACAACAACGGTCAATACGCGTCAAATCCTTTATATCTCTTATCAGCGCTATGACGTCACGAACAAGTTCGGCAATCCAAAATTTGCATACGCACAACACGACTTACTGTATCCCGCACTTATGCTAATTTCCACATTTTCCTGCCTTCCCTTTTATGGTTGCTATCGTTGCTATTGTCATCCGTCCTTAGCAATTGTCCAGCAGTGTATAATTGCTTAAGTTCACAAGAAAACGCATTTCATATTTCTGTTGCAAAAATTTGGAGTTAATGGAGTTTTTTTTGTTTTTTTGTTTGGGGTTTAATGATCACCGTGAGCAACTCGATGGGCTCTAATTTAGGGCTACTAGTTCCACGAAAGGGAGACAGCCTGTGCCGTAAAGCAAACACAACATCTATGCTTCAACCAGGATTTGAACACGGACTCATCTCAGATGAATGGTCAGAAGACCACTGCGCCTCCGGAATGGCTTAATAAAGTTTAGCCATGCGCACATAATGTTTCTTCCTTTAGATGAATAGATTTAACGCTAACGTTTTCCTAACAGAGCGATGGCAAAATATTTGAGAAAGTACGTTCTGTGTTTACCTATGTGTATGATTGTGTGGAAATCTTTTTCACACTTTTCAATGAATTTTTCCCAGACAGTTAGACATCCCATGCATTTTTTAATTGGATATCAGACAACAATTGGCATTTAATGCTTTTTTTTTTTTCAGGCTACAAGCATTTCACGACGAAGGGGAAAAAATAAAACAGGTGTTTTACTTTTACCACTCCTATTTCTCTTTTTGTGACGAAACAATGGCCGGAAAGATTTGTATTTTGTTAAAAAATTGAAACTTTATCCACTTTTATCAGGAAAAGTTGGATTGCGATGCCTGGGAAAACATACCTTAGTGGTTTTTCAAGTGATGTTTATATGATTAAAAAAGTCAAAGTATTGCGTTTTACAATGAGAAAGAAAGAAGAATGTCGCAAAGCAGTGACTCACTGGAAGAACATGTCTGGCGTTCCTTGTACCCAGTGGCCCTTAACACACGGCTTACAGATGTAGAGCATTACCAAGGAACATTAGAACCATCTGCTGTTTAGACACACATAGTTCCAGCGCTACTGAGAAAACAACCGTCCAAACACCTGCTTTGCTGATACAATGGCCTTGGCGATCGTGTAGACGGCGTGCGACATTCCCGTAATTGCAAAACCTACCGCATCTCATAATCTTTAAATTAGCACCAACGTTGCTGACAGCACCGGGAATTTCTTTCACATGTATGAGTCTGTAGTCGAAATTATAGTACACTGTAGCTCTGAGAGTAGTACATCAGAACATAGCTGAATTTATTGTCAATTAACATTCTACGGGTGGAAATGCAGCTGTTTTTTATTTGTCCTTCTCTTCGTATTTTTGCGTTTCCACGAACTTTCTGTTCTTTCGGTTCAATTATTTTATGTGCTAACGTTACTATAAGATTATGATCAAAATACAGTAGATCTTCGTAAAGTGACACCCGTTGAGACCAGAGATTGCCAGTCACATTTAGAGGTCTGCACGGGCCGGTTTGGCCCCCAAGCCCAAGCCGGGGCGGGGGTTTTTTTTTTTTTGGTTTAGAGAACAGTGCAATGGGCCGGGCCAGGCTTTTTTCCAGACACTTACGACCGGACCAAGTCGACCCATTGTTTTTATCGCAATGGTAAAGAAAGAAAAAAAGTCGTGTTCCCCGATTTCCTGGTGTGTTTAACTGTTCCTATTAACTGTTTTTCTAACTGTTCCTAGAGGCACTCACAGTGTTTTTACCAATCTGTAAGTATTAAGATGGTAAAACCAGTTTGGGGCTTGTTGACAACAAAAACGATTTGACCCCGAGCGATTGTGTGTGTTGTGTAGAGTGGGGGACGGAAGATGTCCGCAGTGGGGTGAGGATGTGTGTGTGTGTGTGTGTGTTTGTATGAGAGAGTGGGACGACATGGATTTTTCTTCTATCCCTAATCTGTATAGGGATTGACTTTTGTAGTGTTACCTCTTACTAGTTCAGAGAAAGGGAAATTCTGAACCCGCTTAGTCTTCCTTTTTTCTCTTTTTAATGGTTATATTTTTCGATAATTATCAAAGTTCAGTTAATATTTTTAGGCTTACATTCAACTAAATATTTTCAATAATATCTCATTTCATTTTTTAATTTTCACATTTTAATAAAATATAATAGAAAGACAAAATAATACCAAATGACACATCACGGGCTGGGCCGGGCCGGGCCTAAATAAGAACTGCAATTGACGGGCCCGGGCCGCCGAGTGTCTGATATTTGAAACGGACTGGGCTAGGCTCACCAAATTAGGCCCGTGCAGACCTCTAGTCACACTGTCGAATTCCATTGTAGCCTTGTACTATGCGACTGGTTTTACAGTCGCATAGTACAAGGCTTCAGGTAGGGGAAGCTATCTATATAGCTTACCCTACCTGAAACTATCTATATACAAAGGCCGTTCCATAAAAACTGAGAGTAATTTTTTTGAGTTGGCAACAGTGCGAAGGGGGAAAATAATCACGCAGACGACTAACTGAATTAAAGAAAGTATCTATGACAACAGTTATTAGCCGTGGCAGACGATTCTGGTTTTGTTATTGCGCAGTTGTTTAAGGTATGTCTGCATTTCGCCATACAGCTATGGAGGTGAATGATTCAGAGTTAAGAAGTGAAATGCGTTGTGCGATAAAAGAAAGATGCGGGTTCGATATTAGTCAATAAATTTCGGTTTTTACTACTTGTGTTTAGGTAGTTTGACATTTAAAGCAATCCATCAAATTGACTGAATCTTTCATACTACATATTCACATATTACACAGAATGAAATTTGAAATATTTTATGAACACACACAGCTCTTACTTAATCTTTTATTTCAATCACTGACAATATTTTCGCTGAACGACACATGGAGTTAGTTCGCACTTCTACCTGCCGTCCCGGTGGAGCAGTGGTCTAAGCACTCTGGCATCTGACCATTCGTTGTAGTTGGGTTCGAATCCCGGTGAGGCGTGGATGTTTGTCTTATTGCACTGGCTCTCTCCCTTCCCTCGAACCAGTGACCGTAAACTAGGGACGGGCGACTGCTTATAGCCCATCGAGTTGCTCGCGGTGGTCGATTAAAGCGGAGAACAAATTAAAAAAAAAAAAAAAACTTTTACTTAAATAAAACTGCTTTCGAGTGCATTGACACATCTATTTACACTCGGAACAGCAAATAATTCCGCAGTATTACTGATATCATCGTATCCCAGAGCTAAAACAATACCTATGTAGTCCTATTTCCAACTTTCTACCATTTCTTCGTAAGACTAAAACGATTTGATAGCGAAACTAAACCTGTACTGTTCATAATGGCAGATATTTAATGCTTGACGCCTTAAACTACTTTTCGGGACGAATGGGAAGATCACTGCTAAAAACTGTGTGTTCAGCCCGTAGAAAAATGCTTTTTGAAAATTCGTATGATTTCCAACACGTTCTCCAGGATTGGAGCAATTACTTTCGTAGAGTTATGTAATTTTTCTAATACATATTTCACGTATAGATCATCCAGCCAAAGAAGAACCACAGATCTCATTGATATGAATAAGACGTGTATGTGTGTGTGTGTGTGTGATAGTTCGTACGCTCTTCGAAAACCTTGAAAAGTCTTTGAATAAAAAAAGTTCATTTTCAAGTCCTTGAGAGTACTTGAAAAAATTTAAGACTCAGTAAATAGTACTTGAAATTTGTTTCGTTTTGTTCCTTAAGTAATGATATGAAAGGATACGTGTAAAACAATTGTTTATGAAAAAAGTTGTATATGAGATTTCTTTGTAGTTCCGATAAAAACACCAAGCTGACCAAATAGGGCAGAACTTGCGTTCAAACCAGGGGAGCTTTTTGACAGCTGGTACAAGGGCGGATCCAGAGGCGCCTTTCCCTCAGAAACCAAGGAAAAACTTCGATTTGTTAGGTTTTAATAAAAAATTGAATATTTTTTCGTGAAAGAAGGTATTACTTAAAAGTATATTACTTTCCTTAATTGAATGATCGACTTTATCATTCGGAACTAATTTGTATTTCCCATTTCCATACGGTACTTTCACGCTGCATTTCTGCGCCCCCTCACTAAAGTCCTGGATCCGCGCCTGAGCTGGTACCTTTGCTGTGACATCACTACAGAGTAATTAAAATAAAACGTCATCCATGGGAGTAAAATAAGTGGAATGATGTATTCGTGAATTGTGATGGGCTTCTGTTGACGGGTTCAGGACGCTTTCTCTCTGCAAGGTGGAACTTCTGGGAATTTCTTGTGTTTCTGTTGACAGGTTGAGGACGCTTTCTCTCTGCAAGGTGGAACTTCTGGGAATTTCTTGTGCTTCTGTTGACTGGTTCAGGACGCTTTCTTTCTGCAAGGTGGAACTTCTGGGAATTTCTTGTGCTTCATACGTTGACATTTCGTCTCCTGACTGCATCAAAAAATGCCTCACAGCCACGCATCAAAAATAAGGATGTGCGAAAGCTTGGAAACTTTGATTTATAATTCTACGCCAAAAATTCGGATTAAGAATATAGTTATACTATTTTAAGTGTAATTGGTGTACAGTTCCTTGTTATTAATTTGTTATTAAAGTAAACAATAGATATCAAACCAACAGATGAATATGAAAATGATGTACGCTTTCAAAATATTACACAAAATAAAATTATTTCAAAAACACCATAAGAGAGGAGCAATTCAAAGTTAAAATAAACCAACAGGAGAGTAACATTAAGGTCATTGAAGGGGTTCCCCTCCCAGTTTAATGGTTTGAACTTACGAAAATACGTACCTACTAACTAACGGACAGCACGCACATGATAATGTGGTTTTAAAAAGTCCTTGAAAAGTGCTTGAATTAATTTTGCTTGAAAGAGTACGAACCTTGGTGTGTGTGTGTGTGTGTTCTCTCTCTCTCTTCTTTAGTTGGGCAGGTTATACACCGATGAGTCATTTCATTATGACCTCCCCAGCCTAGAAAAGTGAGCGGAGACCTAACGGTCTTGGAGACCGAACGGTGGCGCAAGTGAAGTTCACAGAGCAGTATATATACAACCCGAGGACCGGCTTTCGGTTAGTAGAGTGTTCGGAGTCAGGATGGGAAAAGCTGCCGATTTATCGGAGTTTGATAAAGGACAAATTGTGATGACACTGCGCCTCGGAACTATGATCTCGGAAACGGGGCGCTGCTTGTGGGTTGTTCACGTACCGCTGTAGTGAGTACATATCGAAAGTGGTGCAAAGATGGCCAAACGACGAACCGTCGTCCAATAGTGTGTCGTCCGCAGCTCATTGACGCCAGAAGGGAGCGGAGACTGTCACGCATTTTTCACAGCGACCGCAGGACCACAGTGCGACAAATCACCCGCTGCTACAACAGTGGTGATCAGGGTAATGTGTCACAGCACACAGTTCATCGCAGCCTTCTGCGAATGGGCCTGCGTAGCCGAAGATCCAGCCGGGTCCCCATGCTCACCGCACGTCACCGCCAACAACGCATGAAATGGGCCCAAGATCATCGAGATTAGGCCGTGGATGATTGGAAGAAAGTGGCCTCCTCTGACGAATCAAGATCCCTGGTGCATCGCGTAGACGGTCGAGCGCGGATACGCCGATTGCCAACGGAGGCTATGGCACCTGAATGTACTGTTGGGCGGAAACAGGCAGGCGACGGCGGTGTTATGCTGTGGGTGATGTTTTCTTGGGACACTTTAGGCCCTATTATCCCACTACGCACACTTCATGACAGCTGTCAGGTATCTGAACATCGTTGCGGACCACGTTTACCCATTCATGGCAACTGTGTTTCATGCTGGTGATCAACAGGATAACGCGTCATGCCACACTGCCAGAATCGTCAAGGAGTGGTTCGAAGAACATGCTGGTGACTTTCTGTTAATTCCTAATTCACCTGACATGAACCTAATCGAACATTTGTAGTTCGACTTGAAATAGCGGGTTCGTGCTAAATCACCACCACCACCCCGAAATGTACGGGAACTGGAGGACCTGTTGTTGACATTATGGTACCAGATACCCCAAGATTCCTATCGCCACCTCATTGAATCGATGCCTCGCCGAGTGGCCCCTGTTTTGCGGGCTAAAGGGGGTCCAACAGCTTATTAGGTAGGTGGTCATAATGTAATGGCTCATCGATGTACACACAAGTGTCGCAATTTTGACAATTCAATTTTGACAATTCTACAACTTCAGTTTTCCCATTTCTGAATGAATGCCTACTTTGCAACAACGAACTCTGAGAGAACAAATATAATGTGATATTCATTACGTAGAAACGGAATGTGGTTATTCAAATCTTATTAACGAAAATATTATCCGCCTCCCATTTTGGCAAGATATTCGCCTCTTAAACGAATGCTTGTAGTCCATTGTTACTGGATTCTGAATTGTACGCTGTACCATCTGCAGCGTTCTATGAACCATTCAGTCCCGACATTATAAATGACACGAATGGGCAGCAATGGCCTTTTCCGAACTACCCTGAAAGCAAAGAAAAGCCCCGGCAGATCAAAAATAGCAACTGAATTCCACTTGCAGTCGATAAGATATTAACGAGAAGATGGGTGTTCTCATTTTCTATGGTAAAGCGATCATGCCTTACCCGAATAACTGATCATCTGACACTTATTGACTGCCTAAAGAAAAGATTGCATTGGGATCAGGTGAAAACATGATCGGTAGATAGATGACCTTGTCAATACAGCAAAAAAATCAATTCTTTGAACTGTGTGAACTTTTGCGTAACGTAGTTCTAAAAGTTTCTTTAAATAGACTGACGGAGTGAGCATTTCAAATGGAACGGACGCCTAGAATCAACATTCCATTCCCTCTAAGCGGCCATGGGCAATGCGCGCCTAATCCAATGAGCTGAGCAGGCATCAAAACCACTTGGGCAAAAACAAAACAAAACAAAAAAAAAATTTCTTAGCTTCATTATTTTATTTAACTAGCAGTTCTGCCCGTTCTCCGAACAGTGAATCTATAGTTTTTTGAACATAAAATTAAAGAAACGAAAAGTAATTAAGGGGAAGAAGAGTAATTTAAGATCCGTAACTGTTGCACGATTTAGAACAGGGTCGTGACGTCACTGCATACCGTTAACGTAAATCGGATCAGACTTTGGTGCCCCTTAATTTTAAATCAAAATTTCGTAGAATTGTTACAGCATTTCAACGTTTCTGGCATAATTATCTTTAAACCTATCAGCATTTTGAACAGTAAAGCTAAACCTCCCTTTTGAACCTTTTGGATTTTAAACTTTTTTAGGTATCCGGACCTTAAGGACTATCAGCATGCCAATTTTCAGATCTCAAGATTATTATTATTTTTTTTTTGATTGGAGGTTTAACGACCACCGTGAGCAACTCAATAGGCTATAAGCAGTCGCCCGTCCCTAATTTAAGGTCATTGGTTCCAGGGACGGGAGAGAGCCAGTGCCGTAAGACAAACACAACATCCATGCCTCACCGGGATTCGAACCCGGACCCCTTTCGGACGAATGATCAGAGGCCATCGCTTAGACCACTGCGCCACCGGGGCGGCCTCAAGGTTATTGAGAAGTGGTCGGACAATTCGCGAAAAAATTCAAGCAGAGAATGTTCCAAAGCCGCCATTTTGATATCTACTTTTTTTTTTTTTTCCGACTCTCCTAGGTATTTGGATCTCAAGGCCTATCAGCATGACAATTTTCAAATCTCCAGGTCATATTCGAACAATGCGCGAAAATTTCAAGCCGAGAAATGTTCCATCGCTACCGTTTCTATTTTTATTTTATTTTATTTTATGCCGGCGGAAAACGCCGAACTTTAAGAGCGTGGCTACGTCATTAAACATTGCGTCATTACCAGTTAGATTGTAGCCTGTCCGTTCACCCAATGAGAAGAGAGTGCTAAAAATAGCTGCGTCACCATGGCAGCAGGGTACGGGACCAGAACTTTCCTGTGTGGTTACCGTTGAAGACAGAGGAAGCCGTTCGTTCCTTTCCTTTGCGTCTTCTTTAAAAAATGCTTAAAAATCAGAAAATGATTTTTTCTTGAATTTCCTTTAAAAATAGGGATGATAGTTGTTAGTTTATGCTGTAAAAATTGCAATGCGTTATGATTTATAGTTTGCCATACATCCGTTTTTTTAAATGGATCCCATCCCGAAATAGAGAATTTTGTGAAATTAAATTGAAATTCAAAAAACGGGTGACGAGATGCAAAACTTTGGCCATGACCCTACATGCCTACAAAGTTTCGTGGTTCCGTTGCTGTTAGTGTGTCCGGAAAGCCAACTGATAGCACTTTTTTGATCACCTTAACTTTGTAATACAATAGCTCTTGAAGTATCACCAGAATCGAAAAACGGTTTATTTCAGCGTATTTTCCAAACAATTCTCTAGAAACGTTGTAAATTTCATATTTTTGTGTCCAATACTTTTGCGCTGCGAGATAGGAAAGCGCGAATGTCGCGAAATTTCTAAAACAGCGGCGGCAGCGACAGTTACTTTTTTTTTTTTTAGAATAGAGAGATTTTTTTAGTCGTCCATTTCCAACCTGATTTTCCGATCGGCAATTGATTCCATTATCATGTTTTTGATTCGACTTGTGGACTTCATTCTTTTAAATTTCGACAGGGATTCTAAATGAATCTTTTGCACCAGATTCCTCTTTAAATTGTCCATTTTCCAGGTTTTTCCAACAGCAAAATCGCATGCAGACTTGGCTTCAGAACATCTTGCATACTACGCCAGTGCTTTCAGTACAACTAAAAACGCTGCCTAACTCTACAGGTTTTGGCGTTTTCAAATCAACAGTTTCAGTCTCTACAAGTTGTTTCAACCATGAAGGATTAAAAGCAACAGCAGACGTTTCTAGTGGTTCTAAACAACTCTGATTCTTTCGCTTAGGCATAACTAAATTTAATAAAAAATATGGCACAAAAACGAACTTGAACTCAAACACAAGGCGTGTTTCAGCGTCTTCGATGTTGCAAATCTGCCATATTAAATTTCTGAGCAAACCCCTTTTACCAGCGGCTTTCAATTTAAATGATGGAATGCCTTTCCCCCTGCAACTAGCATGGGTGCATTAGTTAGTACAATGAACTTGGTTACGGTTCGTGATTGGCTGACGCTGATGTGCTGTTTTGAGAAAAGACTCAACATCTGCCTCTTTCTCGGCGTGGGGAAATCACTAATCCGCATTCTCGCGTTCACTATCTGCTCGCACGAGGCTACTTTGCAAGAAACCTTAGAGAATTAAGAGGACAATGAGACGAACTTAGAAGAAGGCGAACTGTATTTAAGAAAAGTGTTATTTTGACTTTTGAGAGCCCGCATTTTATTTACTTATTATTATTTTTGCAGGCAATTGATTTTCGATTTATGAAAATTAATTAGGGATTTGGGAATTTTAATCTAAAATTCTTACTGAGCGGAAGATATTACCGCTGCGCGGCCTCGCGCGCAACTTAGAGCGAACATTGCCTAGAGTAAGACTCCAGTTGCACTGTGCTTTCCATATAATGCTGCTGTTAACATTTTCACAAATAAAAAAAGAAGGAAAAGAAAAATTATCCGGAATGTTATCTTACGTGTTGGAAGTGAATAGAGGTGTACTACAGAGTGATCGAAAAGTTCCCGAACCCTAATTTAAACAATTTTTATTCACATTATACTGTTACATAAAGTTTACTTACAGCTGTGATACATCTTCCATCGCCTTTTGAGCAACTGATGTTGACCTAAAGAAGGTACTGGAAATGACCTCCGTGTTGCTGGAAGCAAATATCCATGCGGCGGCACATGTTTTTCGCAACACGTTTCAGCATAGATGGCGTGATTTCCTCTATAGCGTGAATAATGTTTGTTTTCAAGGACTGCAGGTCATGCGGGTTGTTTGCATAAACACGGTCCTTTAAATATCACCACCACAGAGAAAAAAAAAAAAAAAAAAAAAAAACATTGTTCAATAAGCCCTTGTTGTATCGAGTAAATTTACGAAACCAACGGCAATACAGCAGGTACTTACGCGTATCAGGTGCCTTCAGTTCTGGGGCAACTTTCACGTTGTGTGCATGAAGCTGCAATGTTTTGATCGCTTTATGTGCTGAGCCGTAAGAAAGTTTCACTTGCTGTGATAAGCAACGAAGGGATTTTGTAGGTGAGTGTTGCAAACGTTTTTCAACATCGTTTATCACTTCCGGCGTTAACACATTTGGCCGGCCGTTTCTAGGCATATCATCAACACTTCCAGTTTTCCGAAATCGTACGAGTAAACTGTGTATCGTTGATTTACTATTTACAGTATGCTGCGGAAATTTTTCCTGAACTCTTCTATACAAGGTTTGTAAGACTGCGTTTGCAAATAAGCTTCAAATAAACAAATTCTCTGCTCCCTCGTCAAACCCATGCCTCTGTGCAAATGGCGAAGCTAAAGTGGTCAAACTGCGTAGCACACACGGAACCGGTTATTCAATTCTGGCACTCTGCCAATTTCCTTAAGGCATTCGACAAGCGCAGTATTTGATCTCGACGAGCTGCTGATTCGTGTTGCCACATCAATTGGTTGTAATCTTGCTTACAGCGTACGCAATAATTTTTTAAATTCAGGGTTCGGGAACTTGACGATCACTCTGTACAATCGAAACAGTTTTGGGTAAACATTTTTTCAAGCAAAACGCCATAATAAAGTAATTCTATGATTTGCGTGCGCGCGCGCGCGTGTGTGTGTGAGTGTATTTCGGCGTTTCACGACCACTATGAGCAATTCAAAAAGGTAAACATTCGCCAATCCCTGATTTATGGCAACTGCTCCGGGGAGTAAGCAGGGCTCATTCAGAGCCCAGAGCCATTTGCCATTTTGAATGACTAATCTGAAGCCCACGCCTCAGACCGCATGGCCACCGGGGTAACGCAGTTCTGGGATCCAGCCATGGGTTTTTATGGCACTAATGTGCAGTGATGGATCTAGAAGCTTTGTAACGAACCAGGAGATGTGACGTGCCTGCCAGAAGGACGCACACGACATAAAGGCAGATAGGAATCAGAATAAAACGTCCGCGTAGCTCAATTGGTAGAGCAACTTATTCCGGAATGAGGGGACCCGGGTTCGAACCCCGGCGCGGATAAAAATGACGGAGAAATTTACTTCGTTATAATGGCGCCCGAACTATCCGGATGACTCGACCGTTCAAAATCTCGCATTGGTGTGATGTTATTTCCACACCGAGAGATAGGAAAAATAAGAAAATCCTTTATCCAGCACTTCGAAAAAAAAAAAAAAATGGGGAGATGATGTAACGAACCAGGAGATGTGACGTGCCTGCCAGAAGGACGCACACGACATAAAGGCAGATAGGAATCAGAATAAAACGTCCGCGTAGCTCAATTGGTAGAGCAACTTATTCCGGAATGAGGGGACCGGGTTCGAACCCCGGCGCTGATAAAAATGACGGAGAAATTTACTTCGTTATAGCTTGCGTTATGGCTTCATGGGGAGGTTGAGCCTGTAAAAAAAAATATATATATATATATATATAAATATATATAAAGAAGGGATGTAAGGTCAGGTGATGCGTAACATCACAGCCTCTCCTTGACAAATGTCAACCCCGCCTTCTCGTGGTGCATCCTGTTCCCACTAAAGGGGCTCTGACGACCGCCCATAGCGGTATAACTATACCATCGGGATCAGAGGAAATTCTATCCCACACTCACCAACCCGCTTGGCCAGCGTGGTGAGTTATGGCCAAACCCCTCCAAAATGATTCCACAACTTAAATCTTGGCCCTCAGTCTCCGGCAGCTGGAATGTACCTGGCCAAGGCAGCGGCCAGTGCGACATGAAGGCAGAGGGTGCTAAGAATCCCCGGAGGACCGGACTAGGCTGCCATCTGATGCTGACCTTGGCTACTTACAATGGACGCTCCCTATCTTCTGATTCAAGGCTTCTTGAATTGGAAGAGGAACTACAAAGGATCAAGTGGGACATCGTGGGGCTAAGTGAGGTAAGGAGAAAAGGAGAAGATCTCATCGAACTGAAAAGTGGACATCTCTTCTACTATCGTGGGACAGATACTGGCAGAACTAGTGGTGTTGGATTTATAATAAACAAGAAACTGAAGGATAAAGTTGTAGAAGTTGAAAGTTCCTCTGACAGAGCTGCACGACTTGTTATCCAACTCTCAAAAAGATACCAGGCTCAGATTATTCAAACTTATGCACCCACCACAAGTCATCCTGAAGAAGAAATTGAAGAATTTTATGAGGAAATTTGTCATCTAAATAATAAAGGTAAGCAGCACTTGAAAATAATTATGGGAGATTTCAATGCAAAAATAGGGCAACGGCAACAGAATGAAACTTCAGTAGGTAAATTCGGTCATGGCAACAGAAACCAGCGTGGAAATACTCTCGTTGAGTTTGCAGAGGCAGAAGGGTTTTTCATCTTGAACTCCTTCTTCAAGAAAAAGCCACACAGGAAATGGACATGGAGACATCCAAATGGGACGACAAGTGAAATTGATTTTATTATGTGTAACAAAAAATTCGTCATAGAAGACTGCAGTGTGCTAAACAAGTTCAACACAGGTAGTGACCATAGATTGGTGAGATGTAAGATGCACCTCAACACTAAACTTGAACGTGGCAAGCTCATAAGACAAACAAAATCTATTGACATAACCAACCTTAAAAAACACCATAATACCTTCAAGTTAGAACTGAAGAACAGGTTCTCTGCTTTAGAAGGCCTAACATCGGAAGAAGTGGACATCTCTGAAGTTAACAGAAAAGTAACCAAAGCTCTTATGGAAACAGCAACAAAATTAGCTGGGTCTAAGAACAAGTTGCATGTGAACAAATTATCAGGAAAAACCAAAATGTTGATGCAAAAAGAAGAGAGATGAGGACAACTAAAGAAGATGTGACTTCCAAAGTGGAATATATAGAGCTATGCAAGACAGTAAGAAAAAGTATCACTGAAGACGTAAGGAAATTCAACTGTGAACTAGTGAGGAAAGCAATTGAAAACAACCAAAGCCTAAAGATAGCAAAGGGACATCTCAGTAAGGGAAGAAAACAGATTATGGCACTGAGAAAAGAAGATGGTTCTGTAACAAGAAATAGAGGCGAAATTTTGACAAGAGTGAAAGATTTCTACTCCAAATTATATGAAAGGGATGATATATGCACTCCAGACATCATGAAAGATACCAGTACCAGAGTTCCTCCAGTCCTTCCAGCAGAAGTTGCACATGCAATCAAGAACATGAAGCGAGGAAAAGCTCCAGGAGAAGATGGAATTACTGTAGACATCATACAAGAAGCAAGTGGAGAAATCGAAACAGTACTCGCCCAAATTTTCACTCGATGCCTTAATGAAGGAAAGATTCCTGAGGATTGGAACACCGCTACAATGATCCTGCTACATAAGAAAGGTGACATTGAGGATCTCGGAAACTACAGACCTATCAGCCTCCTATCAGTAGTTTATAAAATCTTCACTAAAGTTCTTTCACACCGCTTGAAGGTAGCACTAGACATGGCTCAACCGAGAGAACAAGCTGGATTCAGGAGTGGCTACAGCACAATAGATCATATCCACGTGCTGAGAGAACTAATTGAAAGAGCGAGGGAATATGAACTTCCATTGTGCATGGCTTTTATCGATTATGAAAAAGCCTTTGATTCGGTGAAACCATCAGCAGTTACAATGGCTCTGAAAACCTGCGGTATCGAAGATGCATACATTAATATTATTAATAACATCTATGAAAATGCAAGTGCAAAGATTAGGCTGTTTGAAAATACAACACACGTAAAAATTGGAAAGGGAGTGAGACAAGGTGACACCATATCTCCAAAGCTCTTTAATGCCACATTGGAGGGTGTTTTTCAGTCGCTGAGCTGGGAAAACAAGGGGATAAAGATTAATGGAGATTATCTAACCCACCTTCGTTTTGCTGATGACGTAGTCATTTTTGCAACTACCCCATCAGAGCTGCAGAGTATGATCCAGGAACTTGCTGACAAGAGTAAAGAAGTGGGATTAAAAATGAACTTTCAGAAGACAAAAGTGATGTTCAATGCTTTTACAAGAAATGAAGATTTATCGATTGATGGAGAAAAGCTGGAGATAACAGACACGTACGTTTATCTTGGACAGCAGATATCAAGTGAGGGTCACATTGTTGAAGAAATTAATCGGCGTACAAAACTTGCCTGGAGAGCTTTTGGAAGAAACAGCATAATTTTCAAGAGCAATATGCCATTATGTCTTAAAAGAAAAGTGTTTGATCAATGCATCCTTCCAGTGCTTACATATGGTGCAGAGACGTGGACCTTAACTAAAAGAGACATACAAAGGCTGCAGACAACTCAAAGAAAGCATGGAGAGGTGCATGCTTGGTGTAACCAGGAGAGATAAGAAGAGGAACTCGTGGATCCGAAAATGACAAGAGTGGAAGACATCATGATCAGAGTTAAATCCCTGAAATGGCAATGGGCTGGACATACTGCCAGAAGGACAGATCATCGATGGACAGCCGAAATTTTAGATTGGATTCCAAGGGACAGGAAAAGACCCAGAAGAAGACCACATACGAGATGGGTGGATGAAATTCGAAAGTATGCAGGGGTGACATGGAGGAGACTGGCACAAGACAGACCATTGTGGAGGAAACTTGGGGAGACCTTCGTCCAGCAGTGGATTGATAATGGTTGACAATGATGATGATGATGATGATATAAAGAAAGGAAGCGAACTGAGAAATACACTGAAGTACTAAATTATAAGGGCAGGCCCAGTGGCGCGATGGTCTAAGCTGTGGCTTCTGATCACTCGTCCGACATGGGTCCGGGTTCGAATCCCGGTGAGACACGGATGTCGTGTTTGTCTTACGGCACTGGCTCTCTCCCTTCCCTGGAAGTAGTTACTGTAAATTAGGGATGGGCGACTGCTTATAGCCTATCGAGTTGGTCATGGTGGCCGTTAACACCCCATCTCCCCAACCCCCAATATTTGGAACACCCAATAGCAATCAGACACGTTCCACCCTCATTTCTTTCTCTCTATCTCCTCCTCCCATGGCGGGTTGAGTCCCGCAAAGACGACTATGCGCCCTTGAGGATTACTGGCAAATTAATGCAACCGGCTTGCCATTCCTCTGCTGCATACGGGTAAGGGACAAAGTGCGTCTGGGCCAACTTCACGGGGAACCATCCACGCATTCCCGTCCCCAACCACTGGGAGCTTCCGGAAAACTTCGGAAAAACCGCAGACTAAATGACCGGCAGGACCGGGATTCGAACACCCGTCAGAAACGTCCACCTCCCACACAGCGCATTCCATCTTCATTTACGTATGCAATTTTGACCGTGACATGGCTTTATAAATAGCTCGCTGCAAAGGATTCAGACTCGTGTAAAGCTTCGATAGCAACCCCGGTGTTCTAAGCGCTGGCTTGCGACCGTTTGTCCGAGACGGGTCCAGAGTCGAATCGCGTGAGTCATGGATATTGTGTTGCCCTTCCCTGGAACGAGCAGTGGCTCTAAATTAAGGATGGGCAAGTGCTTATACCCAATTGATTTGCTGACGGTGGTCGTTAAACAAACAAACAAAAGAAGCCTAGATAAAGGTAACATGGGAGAGACTCGTGGTTCAAGCTGCTTTGAATGAGGCATGACTGCAAATCTCGGCTATGCAAGAACAACTGTATCGAGGGATGTACAATGAGTAGTGCACGAACAACAAAAGAAGCAGTCAGCGGTCTTCCTGTGGGCGGAAACGACTGATCGATATTCGAGAGCAAGGGATGCTGTGGAGGATTGTACGAGGTAACAGACGAGCTCCATTTCATCAAATGAATGAGTAGTGCACAAACAACAAAACAAGCAATCAGCAGTCTTCCTG
Source organism: Macrothele yani (assembly GCA_039090855.1). Lineage (NCBI taxonomy): Eukaryota > Metazoa > Arthropoda > Arachnida > Araneae > Macrothelidae > Macrothele > Macrothele yani. The sequence continues at coordinate 129,146,629 of CM076996.1, forward strand.
CAGGTGGAAACGACTGGTCGATATTCGAAGGCAGAAGCAGCTGTGGAGTATTGTACGAGGTAACAGACGAGCATAACGGATGTGGAGGATTAAACGAAGTAACAGGCGTCAAGTAACCGCGCAGTACAACAGCTGTATCGATACAATTTCAGTATACAGCCCAACGCACGCTGGCGCGAATGCGCTGTAACAGCAGACCACCCATTTTTCTCTGAGTTTCAGGACCACAGCGCGTGAGCAACTCTCAGGGCTTCAAAAGTCGACCGTCCCATATTTAGGGCCACTGGTTTCAGGGAAGGGAGAGCCAGCGCTGTCAGACAAACACGCAACCCCTGCCTCATCCGGGTCTCGAAGCCGCTCCCATCAGGGGACGAATGGCCACAAGTCAACGCCTCAGACCACTTGGCCACCGGGGGCGGTTGCTTGCTTTTTAATGCAGAACGAACGTCTTAGTTAAATAGCCCGTATCTCGTTCAAACGTTAGATTTTGTAAAATAATATCCCGTTGACAATGGCGAACCACAAAAATCCAAGACTTCTGTTCCATTTGTAGAATTATGCTCAAAGGTATATATAAAAACAAATAATTGTATTTTTTATTTTTTCGACACTACATGTAAGTGGCTGTTTCAAAGAGCAAAGCTTTAGTAACAGCGGGAAGAAAGAAAGGTTTATAGTTTTTCGCACTGCTGGGCTTGGATTTGTATCCCTAATAATATATGGAAGCTGTGCTAGTTCGTTCAAACGGCATTGGCTCACTTCTTTTCCTGAAACCAATGGCTTTATACGTTAGAGACAGGAAAATCCTCGTTAGAATCTCATGGGTGTCGTTAAACGGATGAAAATTAAAAAAAAAAAATAGTGAAATCATGCAATGCATTTATTATAATACGCTTTCCAACATACCAGAAATCATTACTCAAGTTATGAGGATAATGGCTGTGGAATAAATCTAGCTCCTGTGCCCTGACATTTGACCCCATTTCGATGATATTAAACAGAATTGGTTCAGTATACCTCCGGAACAACATACTAAAGATTTGTCGCAATAGATGCATTTTTAGTCAAGTTATGAGGATAATGGCTGTGGAATAAATCTCGCTGCTGTACCCTGACCTTTGATCCCATTTCAATGATATTCAAGAGAATTAGTTCAGTGTACCTCCGGAACAACATGCTAAGGTTTTGTTGCAATCGAAGCATTTTTACATAAGTTATGACGCATAAAGGCGATGGAATGGATCTCGCTCATATGTCCTGACCTTTGACCCCTTTTCGTCCATTTTCAATAGGGTTCGTCCCCAGGTTGTCTCCTACCACATACTAAAATTTCATCGAAATCGAACTATTTCTACGGGACTTATCGTGATGGCAAACAGACGGACGGACAAAGCTGGAGCATATACGCTTTTTCAACCTACGGTTGGAAAGGGTAAAAAACTTAAAGACAAAACGATTTTTTCAAGATTTTACTTATTAACTGAAAAAAATTGCTTTTCTTTTTAATACTTAATTCAAAGCGGCCGTCAGAAATTCCTGGCTGTCCTTAACCAGTTTCATATGAAGTTCCCGCAAAAATTGTGAAAAATTCTTCTGCTGAGGCTGGAGGCCCTCTTAGCCGTGAGAACCCCCCCCCCGCCCTCGCACTGCGGGGGCCATCAGTACGCCCATGCCCACTACACCACCCAGAACGACCAAGTTTCAATTTTCAGATTAATTTTGAATAATATCCATCACAGGATTCTCTAGTCGAAGCAACTGGTATTCATATATAGCGAATCTGGAGGTTTAGAATATTATCTGACTTAAAATCCATGTCATATTTACGCCAATAAACGGATTCACGTCTTCCAAATTTGTATTGTGCAATGGTGTAATCCCGTATTTCATTCATTAAAAGTCTAAATTATTTGTTGCAACAGACGAAAAAAAATTGTAGTCAAGCAGTTTTTGATTTTTTACCCACTGAAAACTCAAAACTTGTCAAAAGAAAAACCTAAACGTGCAAAACATATTAGTTTCAATCATAGGAGTTTGCCATCGCATGTATGGCACATCTATTCGTGACTTGAGAATCTTTAACACACAAGATTAGCATTCATTTGTGTCTTATTACTTGCGCTAGTGTTCATGAATTATTAATTTTACATCTCTTCCGAAAATTGATATGTGGAGCAGCATTTTGTCGTTCTGACATCATTTTACTTTCAATAAAGCGTGGTGAACCTGGAAGTCGTCTGCTACTGACCTGTTGGCTTAATGTACGCATTGTGAAAGCACGTGCTTCATAGACATGTGGATGCTCACGCAGAAACAAGTATGCTTGACTGTTGATGCGGGTGTTGGGAGAGAGTGGGAGGGAGGGGAGTGGTACTTCTAGGAGGGGGAGACAGAACGGATGTGCCTTTTCGTGTGGAACAACGGCGCTCGTAAACCTTTTTGTTCCATTTCGTCTCGATCTGATCTGAATTTTCGTGACGACTTCAAACATGTCGTGCGGTTAATTGTGTCGCACCCGCATTGCCTCAAATGGAATTCGCATTATGTAGAGTTATGTCACCATGATGTTTTCGATTGCATTACTTAAAAATTATTCCAGACAGTTTAATGTCACTTGGAGCAAAAGAACTTTTGGGTTAATCGCCTGAAATGCCACAGGTTGATCCTACCATTTTTGCATAGCCCAAACACGTATGAAAAACGGCTGTGGAATAACTATTGTATTCTCTCAAAAGCTTTGGATTTCCGTAAGCTGCTTTTCTCAGAAAGACAGAAAAAATGAGGAAGGTGGGTTTATGACTTTATTTTCACATTCCTGAAATTCATACACTGCCATCAAATTAATTCAGTCGACTGTTTCGATGAAACATGAATAAACGCAATGATCTGTCGACCCAGATAATTACTTCATTAGTATGGTGGATCTGTTGTGATGCGACGGTGACAAAAAAGAAAGATAATGCAGTGCACAATGAATGAACCGCTTTTCTAACGCATTTAAAAAGTTCACTTTTTCAGTCTTTTTTATCTACAGGTTTATTCGTGGAAAGCAGTAAAGAAATCAGTGTAAAATTTATTCTTCTGAGTCAACATCCATAAATTAAGACGACGACTTTTACAGATTTGTTATCTGGGTTATCCACTTCCATAAGCTTTCGCACTGAAAATTTTCGTTCGAAATTCCTAATTTCGAAGTTGCTTGTGTGTCCTTCTCTCAAAGCCGGAAGTGTAGGAACTTAAATTAATATTACTTTTCTTGTCCGTCTCTCCGACGTACAAATCAGCAATCACGACAATATCAGCGTCATAGTCAACTAGAGCCGAGTTCGGGCTCAATTTCTGGAGCCCGAGCCCGTGGTATATCAGCCCGAGTCCACCCGAGCCCGAATTTTATATTGAAAGATAGAGCCCTGACCCGAACGAGCCCAGAAACTGGCTAACCTGTTCAACCATTAATAAAAAACATCTCCTTTTCCACACTTCCACTCTCTCCTCCTCCTGCAATTAACCAGTGTATTTCTCAAATTTTGAGGAGTGGGGAAGCGACCTCTATATATTTTTACAGTGTAGCTGTACGATTTTCTTTGACCATTCGTTTCCACCTAAGTGCTTCGGGCCGCCGGCCATCCAAAATGATTCTGCGGTGCTGCAATTGTATGTTGCTCAAATAATGCTAATATTATCGCGCCATAATGCGCTGCAATATGTACGTTGCTAAATAGAATTATCAGGGAGCTACTGCATGGAGATAGCGGGTAAATTATCGTCGGCAAGCTATCAACTATCCAATATCTAAAGTTATTGAAAAAGCTTTTCTTTCTCTGCAGAAACACACTAACGGGCGGCCTATGTCGTTTTCTATCCAAGCCCGGAATAAATAGCCATCTCGAATGCGTGCTCCCCAAGCAGAACCAGTTGCCGAAGATTTCCCTTCACCAACTATAAAGTGTCTCATTTGCTAAATCATATAAAATCACACTTATACATAAAAAAAATTTTCTCGCTCTTCCTCTCTTAAAGAGCCCGAGCCCGCCCGAGCCTGAACCGCAGTAAATATTCTACAGCCCGAGCCTGAACCGCAGTAAATATTCTACAGCCCGAGCCTGATTCGGGTCCGGTCTCTGCTTCGGGCTTTCGGGCTCGGATTCAGCCCGTCTCAGCTCTATCGTCAACCATTATCAATCCCCTGATGGACGAAGTTCTCCCTAAGTTCTTCTACGATGTTCTGTCTTGAGCCAGTCTCCCCCATGTCACTCCCGCATCCTTTCGAATTTCATCCACCAATCTCTCATGTGGTCTTTTTCTGGGTTTTTTTTCCCTGTCCCTTGAAATCCAGTCTAAAATTTCGGTTGTCCATCGGCTGTCCGTCCTTCTAGCAGTATGTCCAGCCCATTGCCATTTCAGGGATTTTACTGTGATCATGATGTCTTCCACTCTTGTCATTTTCCTTATCCACGAGTTTATCTTCTTATCTCTCTTGGTTACCAGTGCTGTAATGCTAACCGATAAAGCACAGGAACCCGCGGATCATTTACGTCTTCCATTCCCATTTTATCTCCCCCCCCTTCCTCCCCATTCCTCCTCTCCCCTTTTTACTACCTTGTATTTATAGTATAAAAAAGTATATTGATCGGCCGAAAACAGACTTCTGGATTTACACATGAATAGATTAGTTAAATTCCCAATTACAATAATATTCCCACGGCAATATCCCCACATCAGCATTCCGACCAACAGTAGAAAACGGAGTTTGAAAGGACTGTCGATTGAGAATGGATTTAGAGACAAACTTCTCCAAACAAGCATGGGATGTTAATTCCACTAGTAGTGCAGTTTTCTGTTGCATTTTTTATTGGAAAAGAATTATAGGACATTCGCAATTTAAAAAGAAAACAAACTATACTACCGGAATACGTGCCGGCTATATAAAACAAAAGTACCAGAACACCATTCGGGGCATTCTGGCCCCACTGCACCCTTGCTGGTTACACCAAGCAAGCATCTCTCCATGCTCCTTTCAGTTGTCTTCAGTCTTTGTGTCTTTTTTAGTTAAGGTGTCTCCGCTCCATGTGAAAGCACTGGAATTATGCACTAATTAAGCACTTTTCTTTTAAGGCATAATGACATATTGCTCTTAAAAATTCTACTGTTTCTTCCAAAAGCTCTGCAACCAAGTTTTATACGCCGATTAATTTCTTCCTCAATGTGGCCCTCGTTTGCTATCTGATGTCCAAGGTATCGGTTATCTCCAGCTTTTCCACATCAATCGATAAAACTTCATTTCTTGTAAAAGCTTTGTACATCACTTTTGTCTTCCGAAAGTTCATTTTTAATCCCATTTCTTTACTCTTGTCCGCAAATTCCTGCATCATACTCCGTAGCTCTGAAGGGGCAGTTGCAAAAATGATGACGTCATCAGCAAAACAAAGGTGAGTTAAATAGTCTCCATTAATCTTTATCCCTTTGTTTCCCCAGTTCAATGATTGAAAGACATTTTTCAATGTGACATTGAGCCGTCCCGGTGGCGCAGTGGTCTAAGCGATGGCCTCTGATCATTCGTCCGAACGGGGTCCGGGTTCGAATCCCGGTGAGGCATGGATGTTGTGTTTGTCTTACGGCACTGGCTCTCTCCCTTCCCTGGAACCAGTGGCCCTAAATTAGGGACGGGCGACTGCTTATAGCCCATTGAGTTGCTCACGGTGGTCGTTAAACCTCCAATCAAAAAAAAAATGTGACATTGAAGAGTTTGGGGGATATGGTGATATTATATACTACTAAAAATGGATTACTTCTGAGACATTGGTTTGTGAATTTATGAGGCCTCTGGCTCACACGTATCGAATTTTCCAAGGACTTATCGAATTCCTCTAAGGACTGTGAAAACACAAGTTTGTCTTCGACGAGCATCGAAGCCGTGTCCTCTCACTCCGGAGTAAGTCGATCTCCCAACGGAGCTATGCGGACAGAATGTCTCGCGGCAGATTGTCGACTTGATACATGTTTTTACCTCTGTAGTACGTCACAGGACATGTAAAATATTAGTTTCGAGCCGTGGTGTCATAACAAAATAGCTGTAGGTGTGGGCCTCTGGTTAATTAATTGAGCTGTGTCCGGGTTCGAGTCCATGGTGTTGCACGGGCTGTGCGTTCGTACCACGACGCAGGTTTTGTCCCTTCCCTGGAGTCATTGGCCTCAAACAAAGATGGGGGGCGCCTCTTGAAATGCTTACAGGGGTCGTTAAACTCTGAAACAACAAATAAATTCATGGTGACGGTGTGCCGGCGAGGTGGTCCAAACTCTGCTTTTTGACCTTTCTTTCGAGATAGGTCTGCGTTCGAATCTCAGTGAGGCATGGATGTTGTGTTTATCTTACTGCACTGGCAGTTACTCTAAATTAGGGATGGGCGACTGCTTATAGCCCATCGAGTTGCTCACGGTGCTGGTTAAACCTCCAAACAAAAAAAGATGGTGGTGTATAGTTCATTTTAATCTGTCATTCGCAGTTAAACATAATACTGAGGAAAATCAATTAGAACATTTATTTTTATAATGTTAAATATCACAGTTGAGCAAAATGATGAAAACAGTAATGCATTAGAATAAATTCTTTCGCTAATTCACTGAACAATTTTCTTTTATCAGAGATGAGGTCGTCTCCCAGTTTGTTAAATAATTGTGTTGGGTTGATGCATAAGTTCATGCCGTTTTATTTCACGAGTGTTTCCCAGGTCAGTAGTGACGGTGCAGATTGCCAGTTGTATATCAAAATGCAGCCAGTAATATAGTGTATCTGAATCATATTGCGTTGTGTGATTGTGGCTAATGGCTTTTTCAGTTTTCTGGTCCGGAAGTTTGGAGTGTCAAGTAGAGAGGAATGAACATTTCCGACATCTGCTCCTCTACGAGTTTAACAAGAGATGCCACCGAGGCTACTCGACAAATTTGTGCTGTGTATGGGGAGGATGCTATTGCTCCGAGGACAGCCCGCAAATGGTTTGAGCTGTTCCGAGGTGGCGATTTTCACCTCAACGACTCTCCACGCTCAGGTCGTCCATCTCACTTAGATGATGATCGCTTGACTCCTCTCATGCACTTGGATCTGCATCAAACCACACGCAAATTGGCCACTGAGATGGACTGTGATCAGGTCACAGTGGTGCAACACCTGGAACGTATGGGAAAGGTCCATAAATTGGGGTTCTGGGTGGCTCACACTCTCACCGAGGACAACAAGAATCAGCGTGTTGCCTTATGTGGCTCCTTGCTCGCCCGTTATCGCGAATGTTCTCAGCAACACAAACCCTTTCTGTCACGTATTGTTACTGGAGATGAAAAGTGGTGCCTGTACGTGAATTTCAGGCACCGGAGGGAATGGTTAAGCCCAAGCAAGACGCCCACACCACGTCCAAAACATGACCTTCATCCTGCGAAGATCATGTTGCGTGTCTGGCGGGACATGAAAGGCATTTTTCACTGGGAAATGCTGCCGAGGAATCGAACCATCAACGCTTCACTCTATTGTGAGCAACTCCGCCATGCGGAGGGAGCAATTCAGCAGAAACGGCCCCACATCGGCGCCGCGGTGTCTTTCTCCAACATGATAACGCACGCCCTCACAGTGCAAACATGACCAAAATGGCCATTCCGGACATGAAATAGAAGATCCTTGCACATCCGGCCTATTCCTCAGGTGTTGTTCCTTCAGACAATCACCTGTTCCGATCTCTGTCGAATGCACTTCGTAGCAGAATATTCAACAATGATGTTGATCTCTAGAATTTCCTTGATGATTTTTTCGCAGCAAAACCTGCACTTTTTTTCAAGAATGGCATTGCGGACCTATTCAGACATTGGGACAGCATCGTAAACAATAAACAATGGGGGGGGGGGATACATAGTTAATTGATTCCGTTTTCTCTTCTAATGTAATACATTCTTATGGAGCGGTGAAGAAAACGGCATGAACTTATGCATCAACCCAATATTTTCTTTGGGCAGTTTGTATGTAATCATTCTGTTTCACGTATCCTAGCTTAAAATCATTGATAAATGAATAATAAAACTGATAAATCACAGCTTTAAGATCATATCCTCATTCATGTTAGCAGAGTTCTGAAGAAAAAGTCAAAGCGCATCCGGAAGCCGAAAATGCGTTCTAAAATTAATATGTATGAGTTCGCCCTTCCTTTTCTACCTTTACGGATTATATAAAGTATCAGATTACTTACCATTTTCTTCTGAAACTTGCGTAGCATGAAGTCACGTCTGTTTCTTTTGGCGACACGTAATCGCAATCAAATCATTAAAGAACGTGGCATTATGAGGTCAATGCAGCTTTATTAGACTTTTCTGAGGGCACTGAAGAAAGTGAAGTTAATGCTACTAAACTAAATTCTTTAATGATCAAACTTTACTTCCAGTTTGAGCACCATTATTTGAATTCTGATTCACAGCATCTCTCTTTGTTCTTCAAGCTCCAATGCTTAAATCATAAGTCATTCTTGCTTTATTTCGCCCCTTAATGGTATTCATTCATATCTTGAGTTTAGCTCTTCCATTTCTTCTTTTATTAAGGATACATTCAAAATAAAAAGCGTTTTCGTCAATAAAATGTATTTATTCATAAAAATGTTAAATTTATCCAAACCAGAACTTCTTTAGGTTCCATTTTTCATTTAATTCAACATAATTTGGTTATGCTTGATCCAGGTAAGCTGGTTAATTAGAAGGTGATTGTAAACTCCTATAACAAAACAAGAGGGGTGATAGTCAGCGGCGAAGCGTGACTTTGTAAGTAAGGGAAGCAATGCAGTTAATATGCGATAAATAGATGGTAAAAGTGATATGAATGAAAATATATAGTAATTGAAATCAGCAAGTGACCCGTAGTTTATATGCAACGTTGACAGTACGGCATGGCAGAAAGCGTCATAAGACACCCCCCCCCCCACCCAAACGCGACCATGTGCGGTCCCACCAAAAAGAAATGTCTATGTAGAAGTTCAAATGCGAAGATTTATAAAAAAAATGTTCAGTGAAAATGTTGAAAGGGAAAGAAACTTGTCTACCCACACAACGAAAAGAGTTTGGGGTTGCTTCTATCAGAGCTTAGACGGGCTGTGCCCGAAGCAGAGCCCGGGCCAGAATCGGGCTCGGGCTGTAGAATATTTACTGCGGTTTGGGTTCGGACTGTTAGAGAGAGGGAGAGCGAGAGAATTTTTTTTAAATTATAAATGTGATTTTATATTATTTATATATAAAATCACATATAAATTATCATATAATTTTTTTTATTTATAAATGTGATTTTATATGATTATAAAAATGATCCAAAAGACAGAGAAAGTGTTTTTTCTAGAATGCAGTCTTCGGAGTTTTGGGAGTTCACGTGGCCGTGTACTGTAGATGTGCCAGAGTCCATTGCTTCCATAGCGCTTACATTCCTCAGAAGAATCACAGAAACAAATAGCTACGCTAATAAAAGTAACGCTTACTTTTATATTCCTGAAATAATGGCATGTCACCGCTAAAGAACGCGCGACATAAAACTACTGAAAGTTCAAACCATAAGCCAATAATGGAACTGAATCAACTAATTACACTAACACAGAAAACTTTTGACAAATTGCAACTTCAAACTATTCCTCTGAGTGCTGAGTCTGACTGAACGTTTGGAATCAATTTAGTGGCTTTATCCTTGAAACTCTCTTGTGTGGTTCTGCCTTCGGCGCCGTGGAAGCGTTTGGGAGAATGCTTCCCCACGCTTTATACTTAGCATAGCATTACTGGCTGTGGCTGGTCCCTCTACGAGTGGGCATGCCGTGTGACTGAGGTTCAGCTGGATGCATTATCTGCGTTGCTTCCAACGAGCGATTTACGTATGAGACATTTGTTCTTGTTTTCGTAAAAATACAAATATGAATTTGCTTTCTTAAAAATAAAAGATACTGAAAAAAATGCCCGCTGCGTTATGTTGGTGTGATATTTTTATTTTACTTTAATGCTACATATTTTTAATTCACGCAAAAGAAAGCGCATGAACCAAAGGGAAGCAATGCTTCCCTTGCTTCCATTGACGCTTTGCCACTGGTGATGATAGTACACATCAAGACGAACAATATTTGCAATGGAACCTAGGGCCGCATTCCACTCCTATAGCGCCAGAAAAGAGTAAAGGTACATATCCACGTTGAGCCTTCAACAGTGAAAACAAAGAGACATACCTAATTTATGAGTTGCACAATTCCAATTGCATCAGAGAAAGACTCAAAGGAGCTGCTCAAACTGGCGTCCAAGGGCGTCGTTGCACAGCCCACACCGGCGAATGAAGGACTGTTGCACCCTCTCGTAGACTCCCGGTGTGGTGTTGATCTTATCCGCAGCAACAGCGATTCGCGCGACGAGATCTTCCAGGGAGTCGACAGGTGTCTCGTACACCAATGTTTTCATGTGCCCTCAGAAGAAGAAGTCTAGTGGACTAAGGTCCGGGGAGCGTGGAGGCCAAACCACAGGTCCACCGCGTCCAATCCACCGCCCGGGATATGTCGCATTTAGGAAGTATCGGACCTCGGTGGCAAAGTGTGCTGGGGCCCCATCATGCATAAACCACATTTCCCTCCGTGTGGTGAGCGGAACAACCTAAAACAGACCGAGAAGCACTTGTTCCAGGAACACACGGTACGCCGCGCCGGTCAGACGAATACGTCAATTCTCATGTGATGTTCGCACGGTAATATCGATAAACTGGTTCGGCTGCGTTTTTAAATGTTTGCTCCTTATCGTCTACGCACGTGTTCAGCGCAACTGATTTGCATCTTGTACTTCTATGCACTGGTTAGAACTCCGTGTACCTGCTGGACGTTTTTCGAACGTGCTCTTTTCTGGCACTAGGAGTGGAATGCGGCCCTAGGTTCCATTGCAAATATTGTTTGTCTTGATGTGTACTATCACCCCTCTTGTTTTGTTGAAGGAATTTACCAGAGTTGTATAAAAAAAATGTATCTCCGTACACAACCATTGAAACAAAAAACTTGCTGCAAACCCGCGAAGTGCGAACCTCGATAAAAATAGAATAAAATAATTTAAAGGAAAATTAATAAAACAATAAATAATTATTAGAATATTACAGATTCCAATGATGACAAAATAAGTACATTACAATTGAATGTGCAGCGATGTGTATGAAGTGGATCTTTATGGCAAATTATTAAAATATTGGACTGTGAACCTCATAAAAACAGAAGAATAATTAAAGAAAAATTTTATATCCAGAAAAACTGTTTCATTAATGAACCTCCAAAAGTTATAAATAGCATTTTCAACAACTTAATTCAAAAATAGTAGATTTACAAAATACATAAGGAAAAGATTTTAATTTAATAACTGGCAACTGAAAGAGGAACCTGGCAATAAAATTTAAATTCTTTCTATGTAAACGAAACTTTTGATAAAGTTCCTTTTTATTGAGAACAGGCCTTGATAAAATCTAGAGGCCAGAAACGTCTGTAAAAACAAAAGAACTAGAACTCAGAGGATGTGAAAAATAAATGAACGTTAAAATAGAATTAAGGATATTAATCTGAGTAAAGTCTTGAGTAAGTGTTACAAATAAAGTAAATAGCATTTCTTTATCTGCAAGTAAAAACTATCTCCAAAATCTGCTAATAATTTGGAAACTATCCGCGTACAGCGTACGCGCGTACGTCTGCATTCTGCCACTCTGGAGTTTACAATCACCCTGTAGAATGATAATTTAAGTGCAATAATTTTGTACAAAACCTTTCAATATTAGTTTTAAAGGTGGACGTCAAGTAATTTTGCTTCTTATACTTCCAGTGGAAAAACTTTTGCACACATTTCCTTCACAATTAGTGTGTTCATAGGATGAAAATTTGAACATCGATTAAAATAACTTCATTTTATAACTTGGAATACTTAATATTTTCTAAAACATAACCATAATTATATTATAAATCAATAACTTTTCCTTTGGTGATGTTGAAACCAGAAAAAAGATGGTGCGACCTGTACTTTGATGACGTCAGTAGACAAACAAATGTTGGATTGCATAATTATGGTTATGTTTTAGAAAATATTAAGTATTCCAAGTTATAAAATGAAGCTATTTTAATCGATGTTCAAATTTTCATCCTTGGGAACGCATTAATTGTGAAGAAAATGTGTACAGAAGTTTTTCCATTGGAAGTATAGGAGGCAAAATTACTTGACGTCCACCTTAAATATGCCTGCATTGGAAGTGACCAAATAATTCAAGGGGAATGTGAATACAAGTACATTGACATTGAATGATTTTGTTAAATTTACCTGAATTTAACCGCTCCAGGTAATATTTCAACGAAACCTTGTTTTTCTCGTGAAGTGCAGTCTCGTATTTTTAATACGGCGCATTAAAAAACATATTTTCAGAATTTCAGTTCTACAATATGATGATTCAGAGTTTTAAAGTACGCGAAAGGTGAATTCAATAAATAATATTACTTACGTCCAGGTCTTCGGAGTCACTGATTTTTTCTTTGAGTACAGTGGAAGATTGAAACACCAGGCACATAGCATATATAAATCTGAGACGAATTTATTACTAGGTGCGCAAAATCCGCACTCAGCACAGACCTTCAAGTTGCGTGGTCTCTGTTTTTATACACTCATTGTCGTAAAAATCCGTGTTTTTATACACTCATTGTCGTAAAAATCCGCGCACCAAGAAAAAACCGTGCGATTAAGACGAAACTCGGCGAATAGCTACGGGGAGGGCAGACATGCAAATGATTAAAGTTTCGTGCGATTCCGCGTGCCCGCGTGTCCAAGACCGGCGCTGCAATCACAATCTTTGGGGCTTATAAGGCGCAGCGCAGGGGACTCCACTTTCGTGCCAAAGTGCATGGTAAGAGTCAGGTAAGATCCCTGAGCGATAGACATGCCGAGGAGCCGCCGTAGTTGTGCGTACGGGCAACTGACGGAGTTTGAACGAGGCCGTATCGTCGGGATGAGTGAGGCAGGGTGACCGGCGCGCCGAATCGGCCGGCATTTAGGCCGGTCGGACAGTACGGTGCGATCGTGTTGGGAGCAATGGACACGGGAAGGCACCAAGACACGGGAAGGCACCAAGACACGTTGGACTGACTCTGGAAGACCCAGACACACCACTAGCCGAGAGGACCGTGGGATCGTGAGAGCGGCAGGCACAGATGCAACGGCGTCTTTGTACAATATCCAGAGACATGTGGCTGCTGTACAAGGGACTCCTGTGTCTACTAGGACCATTTCCAGAAGCCTGGCAGAGGCGAGTCTGCACACTCGATGGCCCTTACGTTTTCTGCCATTAACACGTTACCATCTTCGGCGTCGATTATAGGGGTGTCAGCAGCGAGCAACATGGAATGCTACGGACTGGCGACGTATAGTGTTCAGCGACCAATCCGGCTTCTGTATGGAAACGGACAACCACCGTGTCAGAGTGTGGAGGACCACAGGTGAGCGCTACAATCCCAACTTCATAGTACCGCGGCACACGTCCCGAACTGCAGGCGTGAAGGACTGGGGAGCCATCGCGTATGACAGCTGAGCTTCCCTCGCAGCGATTCGAGGAATATTGACAGCCCAGCGCTAGGTACCTGAGATCCTGCGGCCCCATGTGTTGCTTTTCCAGGTAGGGTGACCCGGAGCCATTTTCCAACAAGATAACGCTTGTCTGCACCGGCTCGGGTTTCCCAGGACTGTCTACATCATGCTTCGACGCTTCCGTGACCTGACAGATCGCTTGATCTCTCGCCCGTAGAGCACGTGTGGGACCAGATGAGACGCCAGCTTTCACCATGTCCCAGTGTTCGTGATTTAGAGCATCATTTGCAAGAAGCGTGGGCCAATCTCTCCCAGGATAACATACGGCGTCTCTTTGACTCCATGCCAGACCGTATTACAGCATGTATCCAAGCACCAGGCGGTCCGACGCGGTACTAACGCTGACCGGAATGTGTACCGTATGTTTGCGGGAAATCGTCCTGCTGCTGTGATGTTGTAATTACTTCCGTCCTTGGTATGTACCATCTCACTTCTAAAATCTCATTTCAATTCGACACCTCCTTCTTGGTGCGCGGATTTTTATGACAATGAGTATAACACTTATCATGACTTGACTGACTACCACTCATAGCTCAGAGAAGAAAGACTCAGCAATCAAAATTTACACGTGAAAAGTCTGAAGTCAACAAAAACGGAATTTTGAGACAGGCTGTATGTGTCACAACATTTTTGTCGTATGAAACTACATTTCTTTTTGCATATTTTATGTTTCAGGAATAATGTATTAGAAATGAAATCGCGAGAGGTTTGAAGCAATACTTCGAAATTCCGTTTTAAAGAGTTATCGGTTTTAACATTTCCACACGCGCATTTTATTTTCAGTTTGGATAATTAACACAAAATTAAAGTCGTCTACGTGGGATTTCTGAATTAACGAAGATTGCTCTGAAGAACACAGAAAAAAATACTTTGTGTAATGTATTACTTTTATTCTGATTTTAAATGTAAAAAAAAAAAAATAGCTTGAATGGAATACTTCGTTCGCTACTAAATTTGTTTAAATGAACTGTATTACTTTCGGTACTGAATTCGCAAACTAATGATTCGGCATTTTGAGTGAAGAGTTTCTGCATAAAACAAAGACTGCTCACGTTCGCAGGTCATTATATTTTACATTTATAATGTACGGGCAAATAAACTACCAGGCCACCTGTCACTTCAGTGTACACTGATGAGCCATTTCATTGTAACCAGCTACCTAATAAACTATAGGACCCCCTTTAACCGGCAAAGTAGCGGCCACTCGGCGAGGCATCGATTCGATAACGTGCCGATACGTATCCTGGGGTATCTGGTACCATAATAAACAGGAGGTCCTCTAGTTCTGGTACATTTCACGGTGGTGGTGATTTAGCGCGATCCCGCTTTTCCAAGTCGAACCACAAATGTTCGATTGGGTTCATGTCAGGTGAATTTGGGGGCCAGGACATTAACAGAAAGTCACCAGCATGTTCCTCGAACCACTCCTCCACGATTCTGGCAGTGCGGCATGGCAGATTATTCTGTTGGTAATACCCATCACCAGCTGGGAGCACAATTGCCGTGAATGGGTGAAGTTCGTCCGTAACGATGTTCAGATACCTGACTGCTGTCAGGGATTGTGCTGTTGGGATAATGGGGCCTAAGGTGTCCTTAGAAAGCATCGCCCCCAGCACAACACCGCCGCCGCCGGCCTGTTTCCGCCCAACATTGCTTCGAGATGCCATAGCATCCGTTGGTAATCGGCCGTCTACGTGATGCACCAAGAATCTTGATTCGTCAGAGCAGGCCACTTTCTTCCAATCATCCACGGTCCGATCTCGATGATCTTGGGCCCATTTCATGCGTTGTTGGCGATGACGTGCAGTGAGCATGGGAACCCGATGGGTCTATGGCTTCGCAGGTCCATGCTCAGAAAGCTGCGATGAACTGTGCGCTGTTACACATTGCCCTGATCACCACTGTTGTAGCTGTGGGTGATTTGTCGCACTGTGGCCCTGCGGTCGCTGATAACAATGCGCGATAGTCTCTGCTCCCCTCTGGCATCAGTGAGCTGCGGACGACAGTTCGTCGTTTGGCCATCTGTGCACCACTTTTGATACGTACTCACTACAGCGGCACGTGAACAACCCTCAAGCCGCGCCGTTTCCGTGATCGTAGAAGTTCCTAGGCGCCGTGCCATCACAATTTGTCCTTTATCAAACTCCGATAAATCGGCAGCTTTTCCGAGTCCGACTCCGAACACTCTACTAACCGAAAGCCGGTCCTCGTGTTGTATTAGTACTGCTCTGTGAACTTCACCTGCGCCACCGCTCGGTCTCTAGTCGCGCTGATTTCTCTAGGCTGGGGGTGGTCATAATGTAATGGCTCGTAGGTGTACATTTCACAAACTTTCATTTGAATTCATTCTTTCGAAATTGGGGCTCATAACGTTTAGAGCATGCAAATATTTATGATATTTCAGTTTGCAATTTTGTGTTTTACAGCCATAAGTATTAGTGTACATCCTAAAATTCGAACAATTTTAGGTTGTACACCCATTTCATTATCTACTTTAAAGACGTATGTTAAAAGAATTTGAACCCTTCAGCAATAATTACAAATTGTTATCAAAATCAAAAAATTCTTTCTCGGAAATCTCTTTATCCTGAAGAACTGTACCGAGAGATACACTAGTGTGCAAAAATTAAGGACGAAGAGGAGAAATTAGCATAACATCGGAACCAGCAGGCAGAACGGACCGAAAGACCACTCAGGAGATAGACTAGTGTCAGGTACGGTAGGGCATGCGCATATATGCAGCACGACGGGGGGGGGGGTCGGAAGGGTATAAAGCACACGGGCGGTGCACGCTCAGCAATTCGGTGAAAGCTATTGCACGGTGTACATCGGTTTGAACGACGTCGAGTTGCTGCCACCGTGTGATATGGCCAACAGGCAATCCAGTAGACGACATTCTGGATGACTTTACCCGAGGACGCGTCATTGGGAAGTTGGAAGAAGGTCGAAGTGTGACTAGTGTGGCCGAGGAGTTCGGGATCGCTCACAGCATCGTTTCACGAGCTTGGAGAGCATTTCAAACGACAGGAACAGCTGTCCGAGAGTTTAGCAGGGGTCGCCCACGAGCAACCACGGCGGCGGACGACCAGTATATTGTCCTACAGGCGAGAAGAGACAGACGGCAGACAGCGGGAGAAATCGCAAGGCACATGCAAACAGACAACTGGACGTCCGTTATCGCGTTTTACCGTGGCCAGGAGGCTGCACAAAGGTGGTCTATTTGCACGACGACCAGTATGGTGTGTGCCATTAACGCCTGCTCATCGGAGACGGCGGTTTCTGTGGTGCCAGGAACACAAGAACTGAACACATGAGCAATGGGGCCGAGTTCTCTTTACGGATGAGAGCCGATTTAGTCTGACGGGCGATTCTGGACGTATACACATCTGGAGAGAGCAGGGAACACGCAATTACACCTCCAACATAATAGAAAGGGACCGGTTTGGATGTGGCGGAGTTCTCGTTTGGGGCGGTATCATGCTTGGTAGCCGTACTGACCTCCACATCTTCCTAGGTGGTTCAGTCACTGGTGTCCGCTATTGTACCGAGGCTCTCCTGCTTCACGTGCGTCTGTTTAGAGGTGCTGTGGGCCCCGAGTTCCTCTTCATGGACGACAACGCTACACCTCATCGTACAGTGTCTGTCACAGAGCTGTTGGAAAGTGAAGATATTCAAGCCGCCCCGGTGGCGCAGTGGTCTAAGGCGTTGGCCTCTGATCATTCGTCCGTAAGGGGTCCGGGTTCGAATCCCGGTAAGACATGGATGTTGTGTTTGTCTTACGACACTGGCTCTTTCCCTTCCCTGGAACCAGTGACCCTAAATTAGGGACGGGCGTCTGCTTATAGCCCATTGAGTTGCTCACGGTGGTCGTTAAACCTCCAATCAAAAAAAAAAAAAAAAAAAAAGATATTCAACAGGTGGATTGGTCCGCAAGGTCCCCGTACCTAAATCTAATCGAACACGTGTGGGACCTTCTCGGGAGACGCTTGGAAGCACGTCACCAGCCGCCAGCAACGATTCCGCAGCTGCGATTGGCGCTACAAGAGCAATGGGCCGCGATACCTCAACAGCTCCTTGACAACCTTGTCCTCAGCATGGACAGACGTTGTAATTCCTGCAACGTAGTCAGGGGTGATCATATCCCCTACTAAAGACTGGATTTTTCTCAACAGCCCCTGTCTCATGGACGTTTCTGTCTTCTGTCCAGTTGTGCTCGAAGCTACCTTTTCAATAAAGTGCCTTTGTATCCTTTGGATTCCTTGTTTGGACGGTTTTGCTCACTTGTCCCATATTCTTACATCTTAGGTATCTTATGGTATGATTTGAGTCGATGTGGAGCACTTCTGCACGACGTTACATTCGAAAAACCATCTCGTCCTTAATTTTTGCACACCAATGTATGTTAATAGAATATTTTCACCAGAAAAAGTATGCCATTTACATCGTATATCTTGTGTGAAGCAGTATTTCATTCCACTGCATTGAAGTGAGATATTGTCTCTTACCAAATGCGTAACGATGCACTGGAATTCTGTCGAAGTAAGAACGAGTGAGCGTACAAGAATGCCTACGCCGGTTGTTCAAGGAAGTCAAGCGCTTAAGTGAAAGAGGTAAGTTTTTTCTAAATCTTTTGAATGAGTGCTAGGTGCAGCATGAATATTTTGATTTCTAAAGGTAAGTTTTCTCCAAAAGAGTCAAAATACCCGCTTGAGAAACCTTTGAGGTTTTTTTCTCACTTGTACATACAGACAGTCACATACTCTTTGTCCAGTCTTCACACACATGTACACGTATATACAGTCGTGGCCAAAAGTCTTGCACCAGTAGACCTGAAGTCAATTTTTGATGTTTGAAGTCAATTTATACAGCGTAATGGTAAAGTCAATAACACATATTATACATCATTTTAAAGGAAATTTTATGCTGAATTCAAATATTTTTACAGAATGGTATCACCAGTAATAGAAGTGAAGTTGCAAGCAAAAGTACAGCGTCTAGTCATAAAAAGCAAAAAATAGTGGAATTTGTGAAATTAGTGTACAATGCATTTAACGTAAAATTACTGTACAGTACATTATTGAAACTTGCAGGACACTTGAAATAACTTATCAACAAGCAAAATACGCTTTTATATTTAATTGGATAACCACGGTTTCTTAGTAACAAAGTGCACCTTTTTGGCATGGAACTAATGAGCTTCTCTAGTTGTCCTTTGGTGATAACACGGTGCCATACGGTCCTTACAGACTCAATTAATGCTGTTTTAGATGTGGGTCCGTGTTGACGGATTTTTTGCTTCAATCTCACCCACAGATTCTCTATAAGATTAAGATCCGGTGACTGTGCTGGTCACTGAAGTTTTCTTATAACTTTTCGATTAAACCACTCGTCAACCAACTTTGACCGATGACATGGCGCGTTATCGTCCTGAAAGATAAAATTCCGCAAACCCATGTCTTGTGCAGATGGTAGCAGTTTGGAATCCAAAAATATCCACATATTTCGATCCATTCAATGTGCCATCAACAGTGTGCAGACGACCAACACCACTGGCTGAAATACAGAACCATAACATCACCGAATGTGGGTCTTGATTGTTGGCTGGATGCAGCATGCCTTATATCTTTCACTAGCCCGATGACGTATACAATTATTTCCATTAGTGCCTTGGCCTAAGCAATTCTTTTGAGCCGTTGTTGTTCGGTAAGGAAAGGTTTTCGTGCAGTCAGTTCATTTTCTTGTAGCCTACGACGAACTGTACGTGCAATTGCAATAATGCCTACTTCATTCTGTGACTGTCTGGGGTGCCATTTCCTGCGATAGCCTGACACCATTAGTAGTCAGCCGTACCACCCTCACGGTTCAACCGTACGTCGACGACATTCTACGACCTGTTGTGTTGTCATTCCTGTCGCAGCATCACCGAGCAATTTATCAACAGGGTAATGCCCGGCCGTACATGGCACGGCTCTCTCAGGCCTGCCTCCTTAATGTCCATACCGTAACATGGCCAGCCCGATCGCCCGACCTCTCACCGATCGAACATGTTTGGGACATAACGTGATACCACCTACGCCCATACCGGAATGTTGGAGAACTAACCCATAATTTGGACACTATCTAGCATGCTATACCTCAGGACAGTATCCGTGAGCTATATGCGTATATGCCACACCAGGTAACTGCTTGTATCCAAGCCAGAGGTGGTGCTACAAAGAACTGATTTGTTTCACTTGTGTAGGAGTTTACAGCCCAGCTGCTCTGAAATTGCAATCATTTCCTTTCCTATACATGTACACTGTACGTACTAATTTTCTTCTCGATTTGAGGATTCCTTCAGAGTGCCTCGGTTTTTGTTTTTGTTTTTTGCAAGGAGTGTATTTCTCACATATTCCTAGAGCATGTTTGGCCAACGAGTGCCAAAATAATGATTTAATACTTTACAGAAAGAAGTAAAGTGTGTGATTAAAGATGCACTTATAGGAGACAGAGCTTATATTTGATACTTTCCCGAGAAGAGTTACAAGTTGGACAAAAATTTAAACTGGCAAATAACTATGTCTACCTGGGCAAAAGGATATCAACTGAGGATGGAATGGGGAGAGGAATTAAGGAACAGTACACTGTGGTAATAGTACAGCACCGTAGGAACAGTACACTGTGGTAATAGTACAGCACCGTAGGAACAGTACACTGTGGTAATAGTACAGTACCGTAAGAACAGTACACTATGGTAATAATACAGTACCGTAGGAACAGTACACGGTGGTAATAGTACAGTTCCCCCGGCTGCCGCCATACCGACACACGGCCATTAGATTGATGGATCGTGTATCTGGATTCATCAGTCCATAGGAACCGCTTCCATTGATCTACGGTCCACGATAAATGTTCTTTACACCATGCTAAACGACGAGTAGCAATCCGAGTGGAGATGAAAGGCTTATCAGCAGCCGCACTACCACAGTAACCCATGGAATGAAGTTCTCTGCGAATGGTACGTGTACATACCGAGGTTCCAGCATTTTTACTCACCTGTACACTGAGGTATTGTGCAGTACTCTGTCGATTAGCTGCAGTGACTCTCCTGAGGCTTTGACGTCCCCTATCACTGATTTTCTTTGGTCTGCCAGTTCGTTTTGTTACTTCAGGCATGCCATGCATCTTCCACTTATTCAGTACATCCAAGTCAGTTGACTTGGGTATGTTTAAGCGACTCTTGGTTTCTCTTATGGACAACCCACTAATATAACACCCAACAATCTTTCTTTTCTCAAAGTCAGTTCTCTCCCGCCGCGACATTTTCACTCAACCTCACAGTGCGATATGGTCGCGGTCAGCTGCAGGCTTGTTTTATACCGTTTGCAGCTGTGCCGCGCATCTTTACAACGCTGCGAATCCGTTCATTTGCTTTTGGAGGGGTGTCCGGTGACTTTTGTCAATATAGTGTATATTTTGCGTTTGGAGTTAATCAAGTTTTCTGCTTACTAACTTTCGTTAATTACTTTTGAAGTATTACTACTAGTGTGAATAGTTCCTCAAGTATTTTGGAATATGCAAGTATAGAGCTGATGTACGATACTGATGGAATAAAAGAGTTACCAGTAAGTAAGACTTTCTGAAACTTTATTTGAGTGATTTTTGTTTCACTTCGAGAGAGAGTGTAAATAAGAGGACATTTTAAAGAGTAGTGTTCCCGAGACTACATACGTTTCAAATAGTTAAGAGCGCTACACAGTATCCATGAAAATCAATAAATCCTCTGATGATTGTATCATCACGCTTTTTAAAAAGTGGCGAGCCATTCAGAAGGAAAACCTAACTGAGACAAAGCAAAATTTACATAAGAACAGAAGCTCAAAAAGATGGTTAAATTAAAGATGTGCGTTACAGCATCCTTCTTAACTTTTATTCATCCTACATGGTCAACGATAAAGAAAAAGAGATTTTACCATTTTGATTCCTTAAGCCGATATACAGGGGTTGCACAGAATAATGTGAACACCTAGGAAAAGAAGGTTTTACGTATCTAGTAGGGTGTGGGACCACCATTGTCCTTCAAAAACGCTTGAATCCTCCTTGGAATGGACGCATACAAATCCTGGATAGTGGTCAGTGGGATGTTACACCATTCTTCAAGTAGAAACTGCTCTAGGTCCTTCAGATATGTAGGAGGACGATAACGGGATCTTACCCTGTTTTCCAACACAGACCACAGTGGCTCGATGATGTTTAAGTCTGATGACTGGGGAGGCCAAGGAAGGTGTGAAATGTCGTCCTCATGTTCCTCAAACATGATTGGACATTCCGAGCTCTGTGAATTTGGGTGTTATCATCTTGATAGATAGCATCCCCTGCAGGAAACAATGCCTGAGCCATTGGATGGACTTGGTCGGCCAAAATGGTTTCATACGCCCTGCCAGTCATCCGTCCTTTCAAGGGGATCAGGAGACCTGCTAAAAACCACGATATGACTGCCCAGAGCATGACAAAACCACCACCATGCTGCGCTGTTGGGAGCAGACAGTCTGGGTTGTATGATTCTGACGATGTTCTCCACACGTAAACACGTCCTGCGGTGGGAAATAGTGTGAATGTGGATCCATCGGACCACATTACACGCTTCCACGCATCGTTGTATGCTTCTGGCACCACTGCCGTCGCCGTTGTGTATTCATCTGGGTCACCAGAGGTTTTGCAATAGCAACTCTGCCATGAATATTTTGTTTATGCAGTTCCTGCTCACTGTTTTCGTTGACACTGGGGTCTAGAGATGCAGATTGAGCTCCGCACTAATTTTCGGCACCGTTGTCTTCTTATTACGGGTAACAATTCTCTTTAATGCTCTCCTGTCTCTGTCAGTCAGGATCGTTTTCCGACCTCTCTTGTGTTTCGTAGGCGAGGTTTTGCCACGAACACGGTATGCTCTCATGATGCTAAACACAGTAGTTCTCGATAGCCCCCAATACCCTGGCGACTGTTGTCACGAAGGCACTAACTAGACGGCTACCAACAATTAGCACTCTTTTGAAGTCCGTTATGTCGTTCATTTCGTCGTCACCCTGAAAGAAATTTTGGAACGAGACTCTTTAAATGGGCCCAGACAGGACCTCGAGGTTCTAAACAAAGATGTACGCAGCTGCATTAAAAGTCGCGTCTCTGTGCGTGGTGTTCACATTATTCTGTCTAACCCCCTGTATATACAGTGTTAGAATTCCAAATAAATCTTCTACTGGCCCAGCGGACCACTAGAAGTTGCAAAGCACTGGTCCACCAAAATGTCCACTGGCCTTTAAAAAATTAAAAAAAAAATTAAGACATTTACAATATATGTAAAAAATAATGTCATTTTAATGGAATTATCTCCAATACTTGTTTCTTAAACATCTAATTTGAGAGTGCAACTGACAGGACAAAGAATTTTCCAGAATAAGATCCCGTTAAATTGGTGATATGACAGAGTAAGAGTGCATTCCTGATCTGTTTTTAAGTAAGAAGGAACAATGAGACTCAAAGGATACAAGAAAATTCTTATAGTAGCCTTTTTTGTATGTTTTATTGTTTAGGATTTAGCTTCCTTTCCTTATTTTTGGTTTTATTGCTCATCCCTGCTACTTTCGCATGAGTTTTAGTCCCCCATTTAAAACTGTTTCATGTGAATTGCTCTTTTGCAAAAATTACCTTCACGCATTCAATTAACCTTCTGTGCTAGTGTGTTTTCTTGGGCCAGTAACAAAAGCTGGCTTGTGTCTGGTGTCAGTATCTGCTACATTCACTAGGGTAAACGAATGTAATAAAAAAATAGCCGGAAAAGAAAACCGTTCAGCGAGGTAAAAGAAATAGAAATTTATTTTTTAATTTGTGACAACTTAGCAAAAAAACTTACTAGCCATCTGGGCCAGTAAAATCAGTAATTCAGTGGCCCGACAGAAGTTTTACTGGCCAATGGCCAGCGGACCACTAGGTAATTCGAAAGCTGATATAATATATATAACAAACATACGTTGCAAATTTGCAATTTTTTGCAGCAATATACACTGGCGTGCAAAAAATAAGGACGAGACGGTTTTTCGAATGTAACGTCGTGCAGAAGTGCTCCACATCGACTCAAATCATACCATAAGATCCCCAAGATGTAAGAATATGGGACAAGTGAGCAAAACCATTCAAACAAGGAATCCAAAGGATACAAAGGCACTTTATTGAAAAGGTAGCTTCGAGCACAACTAGACAGAAGACAGAAACATCCATGTGACAGGCGGCTGCCAAGAAAAATCCAGTCTTTAGCAGGGGATATGAACACCCCTGACTGCGTTGCAGGATTTACAACGTCTGTCCATGCTGAGGACGAGGTTGTCAAGAAGCTGTTGAGCCATCGCTGCCCATTCCTCTTGTAGCGCCAATCGCAGCTGCGGAATCGTTGCTGGCAGCCGGTGACGTGCTGCCAAGCGTCTCCCGAGAAGGTCGTTCGATTGGATTTAGGTCCGGGGACCTTGCGGACCAATCCACGCGTTGAATATCTTCACTCTCCAACAGCTCTGCGACAGGCACTGTACGATGAGGTGTAGCGTTTTCGTCCATGAAGAGGAACTCTTCAGTGGAGGTCAGTACAGCTACCAAGCATGATACCGCCCCAAACGAGAACTCCGCCACCTCCAAACCGGTCTCTTTCGATGATGTTGGAGGTGTGATTGCGTGTTCCCTGCTCTCTCCAGATGTGTATACGTCCAGAATCGTTCGTCAGACTAAATCGGCTCTCATCCGTAAAGAGAACTTGACCCCATTGCTGGTGTGTCCAGTTCTTGTGTTGCTTGCACCACAGAAACCGCAGTCTCTGATGAACAGGCGTTAATGGCACACACCGTACTGGTCGTCGTGCAAATAGACCACCTTTGTGCAGCCTCCTGGCCACGGTAAAACGCGATAACGGACGTTCAGTTGTCTGTTGCATGTGCCTTGCTATTTCTCCCGATGTGTGCCGTCGTCTCTTCTCGCCTGTAGGACAATATACCGGTTGTCCGCCGCCGTGGTTTCTCGTGGATGACCACTGCTAAACTCTCGGACAGCTGTTCCTGTCGTTTGAAATGCTCTCCAAGCTCGTGAAACGATGCTGTGAGCGATCCCGAACAAGTCACACTTCGACCTTCTTCCAACTTTCCAATGACGCGACCTCGGGTAAAGTCATCCAGATGTCATCTACTAGATTGCCTGTTGGCCATATTACACGGTGGCAGCAACTCGACGTCGTTCAAACCGATGTACACCGTGCAATAGCTTTCACCGAATTGCTGAGCTTACACCACCCGTGTGAATTATACCCTTCTGTGCCTCCCCGGTGGCGCAGTGGTCTAAGCGATGGCCTCTGATCATTCGTCCGAACGGGGTCCGGGTTCGAATCCCGGTGAGGCATGGATGTTGTGTTTGTCTTACGGCACTGGCTCTCTCCCTTCCCTGGAACCAGTGACCCTAAATTAGGGACGGGCGACTGCTTATAGCCCATTGAGTTGCTCACGGTGGTCGTTAAACCTCCAATCAAAAAAAAAAAAAAAAAAAAAAATACCCTTCTGCCCCTCCCCGCCCCCTACGTCATGCTGCATATATGCGCATGCCCTACCGTACCGGACCCTAGTCTATCTCCTGAGTGGTCTTTCGGTCCGTTCTGCCTGCTCGTTCCGCTGTTATGCTAATTTCTCCTCTTCGTCCTTAATTTTTGCACACCAGTGTATCAAGAGTGTATTAATTCGATATGTATGATTTAAGTGAAACATTTTCGATTAATATGTTATGAATGTAATCGTTCTACTGAATGGCAACAACAGTGGGTGCAGTTGTTTTTTTTCAGTGCCAAGATGAGTTTGCACTTTGTGTGTGTGTGTGTGTGTATTTCTTTTCGCTCTTTTTTATTTACTTACTTTCATGTGTTAGGGGTAGTGTTGCTCTATGATTAAAGGTAAGTCATCTGCATACTGTACAATTAAATCAAGACAAAAATCATCAGATTGAAAATAAAGTGTCAACAAACCCGTCAAGGATTAGAGCATGAAAAAGGTACTCTGCGATCTTTTTTATATGTTATGGGAAATTAGGAATGCTTAATTATGGCACGCATCAATGGAACCAAAGCAAGGCTGTAGCGGATCTAAATCGGAGAAATTAGTTCACTAGAAAAGAAGCCTTCTGGAAAGGAGGTAAGTGTTGCTTAAATAAATTATTTAAATACGTAAAGGCTGCAAAGCGCACTTTGACAGCCTATTTAAGTCATTTAATTTTCTTTTATTCTGAATTTCTTTTCGCTGTGACTTTGCCGTTGAATAGACACAGAACACTGGAAGTAGAAAAAAGTCACCAATTAAGTTCTGCTCTTTTTTTCTTTTTGTCCTTTCTGTTCAAGCATCTGTTTCGTTAAGCGCTAAAAAACAGGTAGTGACACACGCTGGAAAGAACAAATGATCTTCGTGCTCATTAGAGAAAACATGCGGTTTCCAAGAATGACGTTTTAATTTGATCATTCAGGTGTGTAGCTTTCATTAAATTCCTTTTCCTCTTCTAGTTGGAGTTTATAGCTTGAATATCCTCAGTCGGGAGTTTTTGAAACACTCTGGACTAAGTACACTATGTTCAATGATCAGTACATACACAGAATCATTTTTTTAAGGAGAAATCTTTACTTAAATGCCTCATAATTTACAAAAGGCGATTTAATAGGTTTTAAAAAAAATAAGGGAAATTTTCACAACATTTTCTGACACTTGTTTTTATAAATGTTTTTTTACGTTTTGACGGTGTCTTATCAGTAGATATTAACGGAATGAAAATCTAATGATTTTTCAGTTTTCAGAAGTTGAAGGTAGCCAGGGCTGTAGCAAGCTTTCCTTATCTAGGAGGGCAAGAGTTGAAATTACGCCCCTTCAAGTTCAAAATTACGCCCCTTCGAGTTCCACTCAAATAATACGTGGTTTTTACTGTCTCACACACCGCCGTTATGAGGAAGTATTGTGATTGTTCAAAAATCGCATTTCAGGTCTTTGATATAATTTTATTCAAAATGTAACTAAGTAAATACCCAAGAACCACAGCTTGTAAACACCAAGTAAAGCGTAAACGTTATATGAACGCTGACAACACAACAATCCACAGAAATGCAGAACAAAAAACAAACCAGCGCAGAACGAATGAGTATCGGATAGTGAAGGTAACAATAGGAAGAAGTTTTAGGGGTAGGGCTTGGAAAAATCCGTTCAAGGTTAAACCCTCAGATAACTTTTTGCGACAGATGATTTAATTAGCTCTTCATCCCAACCACATCTTCGGAAAGGTCATGGAGGTTAGGCATATCGGCATATTGTTTTCTATGCCTCCATTCACTGTTTTGGAAAATTCCCCTCATGGATATGAGATCATCAGACCTCACAGTGTCTGTTACTCTGTACCCTGGTTAACTGCATGGAATACTGTATGAGGCTAACCAAAGTCCTTAAAAGAATAATACTGAAGGAAGTAACTTTATTTTTTAGTTACAATTTCTATTTTATACATCCCCCAGAGCAGGGCGGTCGCTAGACTTCGAAATCAGGATGGGCGAGCATTATTTTTGGTGGGGCAAGCTTGATAGCAACTTTTTTGTACGAAACATAGAAAGAACGAATTTTTAATGTTTTTTTTTATTGAAGGTTTAACGACCGCCATGAGCAGCTCAATGCGTTATAAGCAGTCGCCTGTCTTAAATTTAAGGTCACTGGTTCCAGGGAAGGGAGGGAGCCCGTGCCGTAAGACAAACACAACACCCATTCCTCTCCGTGGTTCGAACCTGGACTCTTATCGGACCAATGGCCATAAGCCAGCTCTTAGACCACTTCGCCATCGGGGGCGGCTTTAATGCTTTTCACTACCGGCTACAAAGGAATTCATGCAATCCCCACCCCCTTCACTTAGACATACATACATACATACATGCATGGATCTGACTAGTTACGCCACTGGTGTAAGATAGAAGTGTTGGTAAAATGTAGCCTTCAACTTTTTGCTTGCTTTGAATGCATTGTCTTAAACTGCTTTTCAAATTTTGGCATTTTTGCTTACGAAAATAATACTGTACTTGAATAATTTATTTAAAAGTAAATGTTCTTTCTGTTTATCTAAATCAAATCTTAACGTCGTTCCACGCAGACACAATACCTCCCCCATCCTTAACTTTCTTCCATCCAGCGACTTTGCCTTTCACTCCTCTCCTACAAAGCAGTCGTCAGCCACTTTCTGCACTTTCACTGTCCCGGAGTGCTAGTGTAGCTTTAGACTCTACTTTCCGTGTTGGAATCCCATATTTAGTAACTAAAACAAACAGCAGAGCAATTAGCAATGATATCCCTCAGTGAATTCTTGCCCATACTAACATGAAAAAGAGACATATTTAGAAGAGTGGAGAACAATTGAATTTTCATGGCCCTGCGGATGATATCTCGATAACCTTTCTACGGAGAAGTATGCAACTCACTTCTTATGGAAAACTACGTAGGGTTGCATGAAATAAAACATAAGACTTGACAAAATGCAGATTATATTTTAAAGTTAAACATACTGAAAAATGGCACATTTTGAACTGGGTGGGCAAGACAAATTTCAGGGTGGGCTCAAGCCCACCCTCGCACCCCCAGAGCATGAATTTACGCCCTTGGAATGACCATTCCGGGAGGGCAATTGCCCTCCCTGCCCTCCTGGTAGCTACGGCTTTGAGGGTAGCTATTAACTTTCTGGTAAAACGAAAAAAGAAATGAATTATAAAAGCCATTTCTTTTTTCGATTTAAACACCTACACAGGAATGGAACGTGATGATATATCTATCAAGTCTAACTTAAATCTGCTTCCAGGGAATAGGAAGAAACAGCACGCGAGAAATGGCCACTGCGCTAATATTTCAACCGTTATTTGAACCGACACTGTAAAAAAATAAGTGATGTGAATTCACACAAAGATTTCTAAAAATAACGTGCAGTAAAGTTGACGGTAAGTGTCCGTCTTTTAAAGGAATTTCCGTTTTTAAAACTTCCAACGCGCTGAATATTTCAGTCATTACCCAAGAGAATCCTGTTCCGACGGTGATCGAGCTGCGGCCTTTTGGGTTGCAGCCGCGCGTTTTAACCACTGTGCCAGAAAGTCACATGAATCAGACACACGTTCGAGATAAAACTAATTGGGCGGTGATGAATTTTTTTCCATTAATGCGAGTGATTTATTCATTTTATTTTCTATTGCTGTTTATTATTTCTCTGAATACGTTTGTAATGATTTTATTTTTTTCTGTAGGACTTCTCACAAATTAAGTAATTTTTTTCTTCACCGTGCTATTTCGAAGCTACAGAATGCTTTGGAACTTGATCTTTTTTTTTAAACTAACAATAACTTTCAATTATCTTTAACAAAAGGTTAAATGTACTCTTTTATAGTATTATGTAATAGTGGTAATTGTAAATTACTAGAGGTGGGACGAATCCTAAATTTTCTCGAATCCGAATCCTAAAAGGGTCTCAAATCCCTGGAATCTCCCGAATCTCGAATCTCTCGAATCCTTCATATGAGAATTATTATACGAAAAAAAGGGAAAGAAAAGACTTCTACTTAAAATTAAAAGTTTTTAATTGAAGCAAAATTTGAAATCTGTGTCTAATAAAAACAAATTAAAGAATACAGTTTTTAAAAAAATATACCCATACTTCTTAAGAAGATACAAATGAAATTAAAATCATTTTTAATTTACATTTACTAAATGAAGTACATAACTCTTGAGTCTTGGTTCATTTCCATTTTCTGAACATAATTTAACAAAAAAAAAAAAAAGATATTTGAGTAACAATTCACATTTTTCACATTTTTTATTTACAGGCAGGAGATAAATTGCTCCAAAGTATACGTAAATGCTGTGGTTAGCGATAGAAACTACGTAGGAATAAAAACAACAAAGCGTGAGAAACGCTGAGATTGAGAGAAAAAATACAAACCGGATAACGCCGAGCGTATACTGATAGCGTGTGCAAGTGAGACGCTGCAGAGAGTCGAGAACTAGAAACGTTGAGCTGTAGACAGAGTAACTTGAGTCATGCGCGCGACACGGCTCAATGTCACACTCCGCCCTCCGTTCTCACGCTCGTTACCACGGCAACGGCTGCTGGGAAAGAGATAAAATATGGCTAAGTCACTTTTCCCACTATACTTGAGGTATGGTGGCTAAGGCACTGTCCAATGGGAGACACCAGTCGTTTCGGCGGTTGCTCTCTGTGTTTGGCTGAACAATTCCTTCACTGTTGCATACGGTTTGGAAGTAACGAGCTACTTCAAATAGCTGTGTACATACTGTAGACGATCTTCGATTGTGATATTAATGTCAGAACTCGTCATGCTGACAAAAATTCGAACAAATGTCGCTCTAGAACAAGCACCAGACGCCAAGTTTTTTAGGTTAAGATTCCAATGGCAAAAAAGGCGCGAAGATTCGAGGATTCGAATCTCCCATCCCTATTAAATAACCTTTAATAATAACTTAATGGAACGGGAATACTTATTTTATAAGATGTAATGTCATGTAAATATCTTTTAATTGTTGAATTTTAATCATATGTAAATAATTAAGAACCCTTGCAATTTTAGAATGTTTGAAAAGTAATCGTGGGAAACTTCTTAAGGATATAATTTTTAAGTTCTATTTCGTAGAGCCCGTAAGTCACCGAAAACGATTAGTTTATCGGTTGACTTCCTGGGGATGGACAACACACAGGACGTTTGTGTGTAGAAAGCTACAATAGAAGAAGGGTTTTTTTTATAGTTTTAAAGCCACTCATGAAGCAGGACTTCTGTCCTTCGGGGTGATGGCATTAGGAGTGGACATTATTGAGACGTATGGAAAGAGGTTTTTCGGACGGCGGCTTGAAGCGCGTGTTTTGGAGAGAGTGTGGTAAATAATAAGAGAAAGGGTCTTAAGGATGATGACGTATCTTTGAGCAGAAAGCGACTGAGAGAAGGAGAGAGAGGTGGTTGAGATTTCGGAGGAAGGAGAGAGAGGTGGTTGAGATTTCGGAGGAAGGAGAGAGAAGTGGTTGAGATTTCGGAGGAAGGAGAGAGAGGTGGTTGAGATTTCGGAGGAAGGAGAGAGAGGTGGTTGAGATTTCGGAGGAATAAGTAGAATTTGAGAAGGGGTGCGTGATTTCCGCGCCCGAGGGAGGGAGAATGAATGTAGCGAGAGATTAAGACGTGGGCTTGATGTCTAATCGCACGGAGACCCGGAGTAATCATTAATAAAGCAGTTACTCGATAATAAAGGATTTTATCAGACACCAAATCGCTTCTGTTGAATGACCTAGTACTTCTCTATTGATGTTTACAGTGCTCAAGGAGCCTTACCATCTTCTGATTATAACATATTTCGGTAATTAAAGAACGAATTAAAATAGCACTGTGGCAATTATTTCACAAAACTTCTAAATATGAAATTTACTCTTGATAGCTATAACAGCTTTTGTTTTAAGGATTCCACAGACCGATTAATAGACATCGTACAAGCACGTGTACAATATTTGAAATACCCGGTTTCTTACGGTTTGCTGGTGCACAAAATGCGGGAGAGGAGAATAAATATCCTGTGCCACAATAACCGAATTCATGTGATTTGCTATTCAGAATATCCGATATAGCTACAGAACTTCAAAATCAGTTCTTTTGACAGACGACTGAAATTTAACAGTTAAACAAACCTCAAATATTCCCGCGAATCTCTCCTATCACCGGAATGTTTTCGTCACGGGGATAGGGAAAAAGTAAGTTTTTCCGTTTATATGCGAAAGGATTTGTGGAAAGGTTTCTGAAAATTAGGTATTTCCCGTTAACAAATCTTAACAAGAACGATGGCACCGAATTTTCGGTTGTAATGAGCACGTCTTTTGAATCCGTTCTGACGCCAATTAAATTTATCAAAGTCAATGGAACCGGTTTGGAAAACAAACAGCCGGTTTCTGCAATCGATATAACATCCAGAAATAAAAGCAGCTACAGTTCCACCAGCGGCTCAAAAGCATGTTACGGAGATTGACAAATGGCGCACAAAAGTGTCTCATAGCACAAGAAAGGTATCAGAGACAAAGAGATTTTCAGATCGATCAGTTAAAAGAAGAAGTATATCTAGGTAGAAAGAAACATGATACAAGTCTACGTCTGCTAGCGGAAGAATTTTGCATAATGGAAAAGTAGGAAACAGGCGAAAAGCATTCTTCATGGAAAAAGTTATGCCAAGGAAAAATAACTTTTCAAATATGTCTCCCGGAAGCAGAGATAGCGAGAATAAAAGGTTTTCGACTTTTACGCATTATTTAAAATGCTCCGCTTGTCTATTGCAGCGAATGGCATACAGTAAAGAAGAAATTTCTGAATAGTGTTTTTAGAAGCGGTGATACAGCTGCAAACTGAAGTAGACAAACACCCCCTACCGACCGAACTGTGAACTACAAAATTCCTCATATACTAGCCTAAACTATTCTACAAGGTAAATGACATACGGTGTTGAAATAATTTTTTAAATCGCACATGTAGAAGCAGAGATATTGATAAAAACAGATTAAGCATTTGCGGCTCTAGCGGCGAGATCGTGCACTATTTAGGAAAGAAAATACACACACAGAGTTTGCACAGTTAGTAGTATCTTACCGAAGAAAAAAGTTTTTCAATCGGGTTTTTAGTCCTCCAAATATTGCTGTAAACGGAAGCGTGAACTTGCGCCCTCTGGTCGCAGACTTGGGCGTTAAGAAAAATTTTAATTTATACGAGAAACATTTAGCAGAGGAAACACTCTCCAGCAAAGAAAGAACTTTTCAAATCGGACCCTTAGAAACAGAGATATCGACAAAAAATAAAATATGCGTCTATGTCCCCTCCCTGGCGGAAAAACCATGCAACGTTTTAAGAAGAAAGTATTCTCAGAAGGTTTTTCGATGTGAGTGATATCGGTCCTCGAAAGAATTTTTTCAATCGAGATTTCAGGAACTCAGATTTTGCTTCAAATACTTCAGAAGCAAAAGTTGGCACTTACGGCCCCTGGTGGCCGAACCATTCTTTATCAAACATTAGAAACTATATGCAAAGCATTTCCCATAAGAAGCTGTATCCGGTGCAGAAAGAATATTTTAAATCGGAGTTTTAGAAGCAGAGATATCGGTGAAAAAGAAATGTACCTTAACGCCCCCTAGCGGAAGTCTATGAATTACTTGAAAATTTTGAAATTATCTGAAAAACATATCGCACCGGATGCTATTCAACAAAGCAGGAATTTTTCAAATCGGACTCTTAGAAGTAGTGATATTGACAAAAATAAGAGATACACCTACGCCCCCTGACGGAGAAACCATGCATTATTTCAAGAAGAAAATATTGCGAAAAGGTTTATCGACGTGAGTGGTATCGGTCCACGAATGCATTTTTTCAGTCGAGATTTTAGAAGCTCAGATTTTACTGCAAGTTCATCAAGCAGAAATTAAAACTTACGCCCCATGGTGCCCAAACAGTTTTTTTTTTTTTTTTTTAACAAAAATGAAAAATTACATGCAAAAGATTTCCGATCAGGAGCTGTATCCGCTGCAGAAATAATTTTTGAAATCGGAGTTTAAGAAGCAGAGATATCGGGGAAAACGCAATATACCTTTACGTTCCCTAGCGGAAAATCTATGCGCAACTTGGAAAAGTGACTGTACCTAAAATAATCTTCGACATAAATAGAATCGAAAGGCAAAATAATTTTTTCAATCGGATGCTTAGAAGTAAATACATGGAATGAAATGTATTTTGAATTCGACATCATCTGGATTTACGCCCTCTAGCGGTGAAATTGTGGATCGTAAAAAAAAAAAGACGAAATGGAGGATCATCATTCGCACATTTCAAGCTTCCCAATGCAAAAATAATTTTTGAAATCGTAGTAATACACTATCTACCAACAAGTAATTGGACACCTGTGATAGCAAAGGAAAACGAAGTTTATTCACCTTCAATAGTTGGTGGAGCCTCCACGAGCAGCGACTACAGCGGCGACCCTCCGGGGCATACTCTCAACCAGGCGTTGTACGACGGCTAGCGGTATTTTCTTCCACTCGGCTTGGAGAAGACAGGTCAGTTTCTTCACCGATTTCGGACGGTGGGGCACCCCTTAAATCGACGCTCCAACTCGTCCCAGAGGTGCTCGATAGGGTTAAGGTCCGGGCTCTGCGCAGGCCAGTCCATTCGATTAATCTCATTGTCACCATACAAAGCCATGGTGGACCTCGCAACATGACAGGTGGCATTGTCATCCTGAAAGTAACATTGGTCCACCCCGTAGAACTGCCACAACGTAGGAAGCGCATGGTCATCCAAAATGGTGCAGTAAGTCTCAGCGTTGAGTCTACCAGGAATTGCGACCAAGGGTCCCGTGCCATACCAGGAGAAACACCCCCATAGCATAATTTCACCGCCGCCGAACTTCACAGTTGGCACAATACATTCCGGCAGGAGGCGTTCTCCAGGCAGACGCCAAACCCAGACCCTGCCAACCGAACGGTAGAGGGCGAACCTTGATTCGTCGCTCCAGAGAACCTGTTTCCACTGTTCAACGGTCCACTGTCGACGTTCTTTGCACCACGTTAGCCGAGCAGCGCTATTGGACTTGGTGATCAAAGGCTTGTGGGCGGCAGCACGTCCATGATAACTGAGCAGATGGGCTTCCTTACGGATGGTATTCATCGAAAGAACACTGCCGGATGCCTGTTGAAACTCCTAGCGGACGTGGCCCATCGATTTGGTGCGGTTCTTCCGAATTTTTCTGGCCAGCACCCGTCGGTTTTGTGGGTCTGCCGGCTCCCAGTTTTGTGGGTCTGCCGGCTCCCAGTTTTGTGGGTCTGCCGGGTCGGGGCACATTCCGACAGTCACCTCTCATCTTCCACTTGCCAATCACGTAGGCCACTGTCGATTTTGGGTACTTCAACTCGCTGGATATGTCACGTATGGATCGGCCATTTCTGTGATACTCGACGATTACACCTTTCTCGAAATCAAAGAGCTCCGAACTGAGTAGCATCTTGCATGCGACTGGTTGCGTTGATGTTTCCCACACGATATTTAACGGCGGCGGCCCTGACGTGTATCAGGACCGCAGATATCGTCGCTTGCAGGGGTGTCCAATTATTTGTTGGTAGATAGTGTAGTTGCAGAGATATGGCGTCCACAGACGGACGGACAAACCGGTAACATAAATAAGCACGATCTTTTTTTTACAAAAGACGTCCTAAAAGCGGCAGTTTTCCGTCAGTATAGGAAAGGAATTGCGGAAAGGTTTCTGAAAATTCAGAATTTTCCTGGCGTACGAAAAATCCGTGAAATTCAGGTTTCATTCCGTCTTTTCACGGAAACGGTTGGATCAGAAATATGCTTCGTTAATTCACGAAAGAAATGACGGAAAGTGGCTCGTGCATTTCAGAAATTTTTTTACAGTGCATGTCTACAGTTGAGTCTTAATGTACACTGTAAGCACAGCACATACAACGCAGCAGGAGCGTTTGCTAAGTTTTAAGACTAGAATGCAGATGCTGATAAGGTCTCGGCCTCACCAAGAAGGAAATGAGCTAGAGCAATGAAACTTACAGACTATTCCACGTATTTACCCCGAAATTCAACGCACGTGGCACAGCGTTTATGGAGTTTCTCTTACCCTTCCAAAAAAATTCTAAAGTTGATCACTCAAATACTATTCTGCTCCTGATATCACCTCCGAATCATTCGAAAAATGCTTCCCTTTCAAACTTTTTTAAGGTTTGGGTTGGAGCAAGGTCTGGTGAATAGGGTGGATGGTCTATGCACTTAAATACCAGATCCCTCAAAACATTCATTGTTTTGCCAGCATTGTGAGCCGGCACATTGTCTGCAAAAAGAGATCACATTTCCACAGTTTCCCTCGCCTTTTTTACGCTTTCCAGCCATAGGTTGAAGAAGCGTATATGCTCCAGCTTTGCCCGTCTGTCCGCACGATAACTCCCGTAAAAATGGTTCGATTTCGATGAAATTTTAGTAATTGGAAGGGGACCACCTGGGAACGAACCCTATTGAAAATGGACGAAATGGGGTCAAACGTCAGGACATAAGAGCGGGATCCATTCCATTGCCCTAATGCGTCATAACGTGCATAAAAATGGTTTGATTTCGATGAAATTTTAATATGTGGTAGGCGACCACCTGGGAACTCACCATATTGAAAATGGGCGAAATGGGATCAAAGGTCAGGACATAGGAGCGGGATCAATTCTATTGCCCTTATGCATTATAGCTTACGTAAAAATGCTTCGATTGCGACAAAACTTTATCATGTGGTTCCGCAGGTATACTGAACCAGTTCTGTTGAATGCCATCAAAATGGAATCAAAAGTCAGGACACAGGAACGAGGTTTATTCCACAGCCATTATCCTCATAACTTGACTAAAAATGCTTCTGTGGTGACAAAACTTTGGTATGTTGTTCCGGAGGTATACTGAACCAGTTCTGTTTAACATCATAGAAATGGGGTCAAAGGTCAGGACACAGGAGCGAGGTTTATTCTACAGCCGTTATCCTCATAACTTGAGTAATAACTTGAGTAATTATTCCTGGTAAGTTGGAAAGCGTATCATAATCAATGCATTGCATGATTTTACTAACTTGTCTCCTTCAACGCTTCCTTTAATCGGTACACCAAGTTGGAATAGTATTCATCATTTATTGTTTCGTCCTTCGGGAGATAGTCAGTAAAACGACTTTCGAATCCCCCCCCCCCAAAAAAAAAAAAAAAAAAAACATTGCCATGGCCTTTCCTGCAGACCTTTGAGTCTTGAATTTCTTTGGGCGTGGAGAACCTAGTGCCACCACTGCAGGGACTGTTGTTTCGTCTCTGGATCGTAGTGATGTAACCACGTTTCATCAACAGTGAGAAGTCGCTTTAAAAAATTATCACCAGATCTCTCAAAATGCTGCAAAGCCGATTTGGAACTGTCCACTCGTTTTAGTTTCTCATCGGCGTTCAAACATTTAGGCACACACTTCGCTGACATCTTCTGCATAGATTTTCGTTCTCTTAATTTATACATGCTGATAATTTGTGTCCCAACATCTCCGTATCGCTGAAATAATCTAGACTTCATTTAGACTTTTCGAATGTGAGGGGGAAAAACTGGTTTGATACATCACACAGGGTCATCTAGTTATTGCTCACGTTGTTTTGATATGAGGAGGATTTTTGTTATATATTATTCTAAAGGTCATGAGATTGTTTACAAAGAGTTATGAGAGGCTGCTGACATCTTATCTGTATAATGATTACACAATGTATTCGCCATTTTGATGGCAAACTGACTAGTTAAACGCTGTTTTTAAGAGGCGTTCTTTTTTTCTTCTTCTTTTTTTTTTTTTTTTGATCTTTGTATAGAGATATTTGCAAATAAACAGTCATTACATCTTGTGAACTGTTAAATAAACAAGATGGTGCAAACCATAGCAGAAGATAGCAGCTGGCGACGTCACTATATTTATAATAGATGCTCGTCGACATTTTGTTTGGCCTGACTGAATTATGATGTGCAACTCAATTAAAATCAAAGGACGAAAATGAAACATTAATGCTAAGTGGCTTTTCAACGAATTGTATAATATTTTTCTTTTCAGACTGATTTCATTTTATTCATGCTGTTAAGTAATTACAAATTTTTTATAGTTCAGGAGGTTTTTGATCTCGCGTTCCAAAACATCAAAAATTCTCATAAACAATCTGAATGATTACCGTCGTTCAGGATTTTTCTGTCTCAATGATATGAGTGAGTTATCTGACAACATACTAGGGTAAATCAATAAAGTAAAGGCAATCTCGTTCCATTTACCAACAAGTTAGTAAAATCATGCAATGTATTTATTATGATATGTAACGTACCAGGAGATGTGACGTACCTGCCAGAAGGACGCACACGACATAAAGGCAGATAGGAATCAGAATAAAACGTCCGCGTGGCTCAATTGGTAGAGTAACTTATTCCGGAATGAGGGGATCCGGGTTCGAATCCTGGCGTGGACAAAAATGACGGAGAAATTTACTTCGTTATAATGGCGCCCGAACTATCCGGATGACCCGACCGCTCAAAATCTCGCAATGGTGTGATGTTATTTCCACACCGCGAGATAGGAAAAATAAGAGAATCCCTTCTCCAGCACTTCGAAAAAAATAAATAAAAATAAAAATAAGGGGGTGGAGATGTGACGTACCTGCCAGAAGGACGCACACGACATAAAGGCAGATAGGAATCAGAATAAAACGTCCGCGTAGCTCAATTGGTAGAGTAACTTATTCCGGAATGAGGGGATCCGGGTTCGAATCCTGGCGTGGACAAAAATGACGGAGAAATTTACTTCGTTATAGATATGCTTTCCAACATACCAGAAATCATTACTCAAATTATTACTCAAGTTATGAGGATAATGGTTGCCGAATAAATCTCGCTCCTGTGCCGTGACCCCATTTCAATGATATTCAACGGAATCGGTTCAGTATACCTCCGGAACAACATACTAAAGTTTTGTCGCAATAGAAGCATATTTAGTTAAGTTATCAGGTTAATGGCTGTGGAATAAATCTCGCTCCTGTGCCCTGACCGTTTATTCAACAGAACCGGTTCAGTATACCTCTCGAACATGATAAAGTTTTGTAGCAGTCGAAGCATTTTTACATAAGTTATGACGCATAAGGGCGATGGAATCTACCCCGCTCCCATGTCCTGACCTGTGACCCCATTTCGTCCATTTTCAATAGGGTTCGTCCCCAGTTGTCCCCTACCACATACTAAAATTTCATTGAAATCGAACCATTTTTACGTGAGTTATCGTGCGGACAGACAGAACGCTTATTTAACTGTAGCATTATTATTCCACGTAGTTGTCTGAAGCATATACACCGGAGAGCCAAAACATTATGATCAGCGCGTCTTTATGCAAATCGAAGCAACTGCATGTAAACGAGGATCCGGACTGAAGGCCACCGGACACTTACCCAATGGATGATTTGTAGATAATATATAACGTCGGAGCACGTTTCCGATCTAGTGTAGGAAAACTGATCACATAAATATTTCTGGACTGTACAAAAATTGCACTTTGTTTTAGAAATCTTCAGATTTAAGGGGGTTGCCCCCAAACCTAAACTAATATATATCACCTTTCTTATGGGTTCAAAAAGCTCAAACTTAAATCATTAGACAACGCTATCAATAGACGAACAACGCACTTGAAAATTCATAAAAGTTTAAATTTAGGGGGTGTCAACCCCCCAAATGTAAACTAAAATATATAATCTTTTTC
Source organism: Macrothele yani (assembly GCA_039090855.1). Classification (NCBI taxonomy): domain Eukaryota; kingdom Metazoa; phylum Arthropoda; class Arachnida; order Araneae; family Macrothelidae; genus Macrothele; species Macrothele yani. Next base: position 129,185,640 of record CM076996.1, read on the forward strand.
ATCTGCTTTAAAAAGCTCAAACTTAAATCATAAGACAATGCTATATCAATAGACGAACAACGCACTTGAAAATTTGGAAAAGTTTACATTTAGGGGGTTAACACCCCCTAAATGTAAACGCTACGGTTCTTGTGCAATCTATACTAATGTAGAGGTGTCCAATCAATACCGTTTGACATTGTTTACCTTAGAAATACGAAATATCTAGGTTGTAACTTGAAATCTTCTGAAAAGGCCTGCGTCCTAGGCGCTTTGTAAAGAGCCGCGAAATAATCGGTTGAATGCCTTTTATTAGGTTTTATAAACTGTTTAGAAACACCAAAAAATTTAAGGTGTAATTTAAATTCTTCTAAAAAGGCCCATGGCCTAGGTGCCTTGTAAAGAGCTGGGAAATAATCCGTTCAGTGCCTTTTATTATGTTCTATGAAGTGTTTACAAACACGAAATATCAAGGTTGTAATTTAAAATCTTCTAAAAAGGCCCGTAGTGTGGGTATCTTGTCAACACCTCCTGAAGATCGATTCGTTGAGTCCCTGTAGATTAGCCTTTATGCGTGACATGTGAAATATTAAAATCATAACTCAAGATTTAGTGAGTCGCAAAGCTTACACATAAACCTAGTGTCATTATGATCTTACATACGCATTTATATCAATAGGAAAATGAGTACATTTCCTTTTGTTCTACTAGGAAAACTCCCACACTTTGGCAAGATCTCTGAACGAAACGCAATTTGTCATTTATACAATGTGTACACGACCCCGTAACGTCGCAGACTCTTAAGGGTACAATCTCCCGGGTACGAATTTGCAGTTTCCCGTAGAGATCTGGTTTGTCGTTTTTGATTTGCATGCGGCGTGCTTTGGGATCTATCCGCCCCTCCAGTTGAGACAATTCGAATTCTTTTTCAAAACGTGCGTTGGGTCACACTTGATACAAATTTAAAATTTCGGCGGGTGTACATCATGTCCCAAACGTGCGTTGGATCACACGGCATACAAAATTTAAATTTCGGCGGGTGTACACCATCTCCCAAAACCAAAGCAGGTCATGATTAAGTTTAGAAAATATGGTAGTAATTATTCCTAAAGTTACTGTGCTTAACGTGCTCAAGTTCAGTGTGCTTGTCTCCGGTGGGGGCAAGTGTCCAGGTGGGCAAGTGTCCGGTAGACATCTTGCCGGTGGGCAAATGTCCGACACCACAGGTAAACGACGGTGCGTGTGAAGGTCATGAAACGGTATAAATAACACTTGATACTGAGCTTTGTTAATCAGTATTATTCTTGTTCTTCAGATAGGGAAGGGGAACTGGACGTAAGTGAGTTTTACGAAGGCCAAATTGTAAATGCCAGACGTTTGGATCAGAGCATTTCGAAGACGGCAAGGCTTTGAGAGGTGCTCACGGTCAGCCGTGGTTAGTAACTTCAAAAAGTGGTCCGAGGAGGGAGAAACCAGGAACCGCCGACAAGATGTGGGCCGACTACGGCTGATCGATGCCAGAGATGAGCATCGGCTATTCCGTATGGTTCGAGCAGACAGAAGGGATATTGTGGCGCGGCTCGCCGGTAATTTGAATCCTGGTGACGGCAGTAATGTGCCGCAACACACAATACATCGAAGACTGCTGAAAATGGGGCTGCGTTGCCGTAGGCCGCTCCGAGTGCCCATACTAACTTCGGTTCACCGTCCAAAACGCATACAATGGGCACGCGAGCTTCAAAACTAGAGCATGAATGATTGGAAGAAGAGCGTCTATTCCGATGATTTCCTGTTAGGCCAGGTGGACGTCTTGGTACTTGTGCGTCGTTTACCTGGGGAAGTGTTGGCACCAGGATACACCGTGAGACGAAAGCAAGCCTATGGTGCAAGTGTAATGCTTTGGGCAATGATCTGCTGGAGAATCCTGGGTCCGGTCACTCATGTGCAGCAAACTATGACGTCTACCATCTACCTAAACATCATTGCAGACCAGGTACATCCTTTCATGGCAAAGGTATTCCCCTCTAATTGTGCCTTCTTTCAACAGGATAATACCCGGATTGTTCGAGAATGGTTCGCGGAACATCAGGAAGACTTCCAGATATTGCCCTCGCCTCCGAATTCCCCAAACATCAATCCAATAGAACATCTGTGGTTTGTGTTGGAACAACAAATCCGATCTGCGGCAGCTCAACCTCTTAACTTATAATTGTTAAAAAATCCGCTGGTGACGTGCAGGTACTGGATACAACAAAACACCTTTATAAATCTTGCAGCATGCTTGCCTTGACGGGTAAGACCTTTTTCGGCAGCACGCGGAATACCAACATAATGTAAGGCAGGTGGTCATAACGTTTTGGCTCTTCGGTATACGCAGCGTTTCTTTCAACTCTTTAATCACTACCAAATTGCCGACCACGTAATGGTTGTTCAAGCGGATATCGCTTGGTGCGAGTTTCGGGCTGTAAGACGGGTGTGGAGTGACCTCATGCTTGAGGTTTCGAATCGTCGCCATGATTTCAACGGCTGTATGGGAGCTAGCATTGTTGTGGTACAAAAGAACAGTTTTTTACAAGTAATCTGTTGATGCGGACTGCCGTCCAGCTATTTTCGGATTAAAAATCCGCAACATTATTATTCTTTTGTTGCGAACTGCAAGTTTGAGCTTGTCTTCAGCATTGCTGAATGTTGCACTGCTATAGTTTGTCTGTGTTCCTGATGTTGCAAAATAGGCCCATGCATATCCCAAAACAAAGTCAACAACATTGTTTTGGGGAAGAGGGGACAGTATTGAACTTTTTTTTTGCTGGGGATGAAGGGTGTTTTCAATTCATATTGCACTGCCTTTTACTGCTAACGTCAGCGAAAATAACCCGTTTAAATCTTCAGTAACGTTTTATTTTACAAAGGCCTCGTAAGTTGAAGTTTTATTCAGTAAAATTTAGGTGCTGACATTTTGCATGCGAATTTATGGGCTAATGGGGTCAAATGATCGCAATTATGCCTCTTTCCCTACTGTCAAAAGATAGTGATGAACTATTGAAGGGCTTAACTAGTCTCACTGCTAGGTACTCAACAGATAAGCCTGTCTTGAATTCCATCCACTTCCTCAATAAGTCCGGATGAAGATTTAATGTCCTCGCAGAAAATTCTTCTGTTGCCCTTGGCAGACCGAAAATGAGCAAGCCAGTTGCCAGGTAGTTCTAGGGATGTTATTTCTTTAGACTTTAGTAACAGTCATTCATCAAGGATAAAATTAACTTGCACCACAGAACACATCAAATATGGATTTTGTCGAGTTATTAGTTTTCTACTGGTTACTTTTACAGAATGTTTCAACTTGTTCTTCACAGTATCATTATAACAATAATGGATAAAGTCACTTTATCAAAATACACTATCACTGAATTATGACCATCTACCTAATACTTCGTAGGTCTTCCTTTCGCCCTCAGTACAGCAGCTATCCGGCATGGCATCGATTCAACACACACACTGAGCGATCACTGAATTATGACCGTCTACCTAATACTTCGTAGGTCCTCCTTTCGCCCTCAATACAGCAACATCCGACGTGTCATCGATTCAACACACACTGAGTGATCACTGAATTATGACCACCTACCTAATACTTCGTAGGTCCTCCTTTCGCCCTCAGCACAGCAGCTATTCCACGTGGCATCGATTCAACACACACTGAGGGATCACTGAATTATGACCGCCTACCTAATACTTAGCAGATCCCCCTTTCGCCCTCAGTACAACAGGTATCCGACAAGGCATCGATTGAAACAGATGCAGGAAGCAGTTGGGAGGAATGGCCACCAAGTTGTGTGTAATGCAGCCTTCAATGCAAGTATGGAGGTGATTGATGTATCCAGACGCCTAAAATGCCGTTTCATAGTGTCACATAAGTGTTCTGTGGGATTTACATCGGGGGAGTTCGGAGGCCAATGGATATGCTGAAAGGCACTGTGTTCTTCAAACCATTCCTGCACAACATTGGACCTGTGGCTCGGCGCATTGTCACCTTGGAAGACACCGTCGCCATACGGGGAAAAGTGCAACATTGCTGGGTGTACAGAGTCAGCAAGCAATTCACGATAGATAGCTGGACCTGTGGCTCGGCGCATTGTCATCTTGGAAGACACAGTCTCCATTCGAGAAAAAGTGCAGCATTGCTGGGTGTACAAAGTCAGCAAGCAATGCACGATAGTGTGCCCCAGTTGTTCCACATGCACCAGGGATCCAAGTTCCTGTCAGGTTAACATGCCACACACCATACAAAGGCCTCCACCTACTTGCACTGTGGAGACCATGCAGGGTGGATCGAGTGCCTCATGTTGTTTGCGCCAAATAAGTACACGGCCATCCACGGATTGCAGCAACAAATGCGACTCGTTAGACCAGCATACATTTCCCCAGTCATCTGACTTCCAACTTGCAGGATCTTTGGATCAGGCGAGCCTTCTGCGCCGATGAACCGTATTTAGGAGAGGATGCCGTCGGGGTCAACTGCTGTTATAGCCCATGCGTGCGATGCATGGTCATGACAGATACTGTTCCGGGTTGACCTTTGTTGTGTTGAGTTGTCAACTGTTGAGCAGTGCTGCGTCTGTTGGCCTGTAAGCGTCGTCGGATCCAATGCTCTCCTCTCACATCAACGTTTCGCTGTCCTGTGCAGTTTTGCCTCCGGGCCGTTGTTTGACCATTTTCACTCCAGTCCTGATGCACCTTAACTACGGCGGCTCGCGAACAACCCGATTGTTCAGCCGTTTGGTGAATCGAGGCAACCGCTCTCCGATCTCCCACAATCTGTCCTTTTTCAAAGTCCGATGAATCCTTCCTTTTACCCATCACGCTCCGAATTTTACTCCCTACTGCTCCACCCACACCTTATATATGCTACGTTGGTCGACTAATCGCGCCCTCTCGGAAATCACGTGGTCAACGGGCCGCATTAACTTTTGGTAGGGGTAGTCGTAATTCAGTGATCACTCGGTGTATGATTTATCTGGAGATAACTGTAAGCAGTTGCGATAAATAAGCCAGCCGGCAGTTATGATATATAAACATGACAGGAGGTAGGTCATCGAATAAGATCTCTCTGACTAGCTCTATTATAGACGAAATCGGAGTTCATCGGTCAAAGCCTTAGGTACTAGAAGGAGAGCGCTCTCAACCATTAACTTCGTGTACAACTGTAAACGGGTCTGGTTCACTTCGTCGACAACTCATTTCGTCGACGCAACTTCGTCGACAGGTACATTTCGTCGACACTCACTGTGACGACACTATACAGTATATGCAAACAGTCGATTCCTAAAAACTGAAAATAAGTTCAGAACTACCAAATTTGGTATACTATCTCATGGTACTCTAACTTAGCTCGCAGATAGGGTATTAGAGTGCAGAATTGTGTTGCAGTTCTTAAGTAAAAAATAAATTTTTGAGAAAATTTTGTATGGGGCTCCCTTTACCCCGGGACCCGACCCTTTCCAAAAACCATGTACGGTCTAAGTTAGAGTACCATGAGATAGTATACCAAATTTGGTAGTTCTAAATCGAAAACTGTAGATTTTACGAAAATTTTGTATGGGGGCCCCTGGACCCCAGGCCCCGACTCCTTCCGTCTATGGTCTAAGTTGGTGTAACAGTGCAATGAGATAGTATGCCAAATTTCGTGGTTCTAAATTGAAAACTGTAGATTTTAAGAAAATGTTGTATGGGGCCCCTTTGATCTCGAGCCCCGACCTCTTCCGTCTACGGTCTAAATTGGTGTAAGAGTACAATGAGATAGTATACCAAATTTGGTGGTTCTAAATTGAAAACTGTAGATTTTACGAAAATTTTGTATGGGGCCCCCTTCACCCAGGGCCCCGACCTCTTCCAAACACCATGTAGGTCTAAGTTAGAGTACCATGAGATAGTATACCAAATTTGGTGGTTCTAAATTGAAAACTGTAGATTTTAAGAAAATGTTGTGTGAAGCCCCTTGACCCCGGGCCCCGACCCTTTCCAAAAACCGTGTACGGTTCAAGGTAGAGTACCATGAGATAGTATACCAAATTTGGTGGTTCTAAATTGAAAACTGCAGATTTTACGAAAACTTTGAGGAATCCACGGCAGCAGTGACACCTGGTGAGCCATGAAGAATTGTTGCACGATGCGTGCCACGTGCGGGCGCGCATTGTCCTGTTGAAACGTGGCCGCTGGCAGGTCCTGCAGGTAAGGGAAGACTACAGGCTCCAAAACGTCGGAGATGGTGCGGTGTCATATCCAATTGCGCCCCAAACAGGCGACGGACCGGTATGGCAATGCATAATGCAGGCGTCATACAATCTCTCGTCGCGGTGCCGCCACACGCGGATCCGACCATCGTGGTGTTGCAGGCAGAAGCGGGATTCGTCGGAGAAGACAATGCCGTGCCATTCCATAGTCCAGGTGCGGCGTTCAACGGCCCACTACCGCCGCACTCGCCGGTGGTGTAACGTCAATGGTAATCGGAGCAATGGGCGCCGTGCGACAAGTCCCCGCCCCTGCAGACGACGTCCAACGGTACGTGCTGACACAGGTTGTTGCGCAACACACCATAATTCCTGCGCTAACGTTCGTGATGTGGCGGTGCAAGCCGTCAATGCCCACCGCACAACATGCCGGTCCTATCGTTCGGTGGTGTGCCACGGCTGCGGCAATCGCTCACGTCGGTCCGTCCGTCCCTCCTGCACCCGCCGAATCCATACTCGCCTCACTGTGGCTGGATGTCGTCCCACACGGGCGCCGATGTCTCGGTACGATAAACCGCTGTCGCGATAAGCCACTATTCGTCCTCTGCCGAACTCCGAAACGTGCTGGGATGACTGCCATATTCTGCGACGAGGCATCAGGAAGCTTCCCATGCACAGGTCCGACAGCACAACACACTTCCACTACTTACACCCCGCCTTCTGTGCACCCTTCTTATAGTGCTTCTCGGTGGCGTGCCGAGCGCACATGATTTGCATATGCCCTGCAATGCTAATCGTTTGCATGTCCTCTCGCGGGCGACGCATGCTGCGAATTTCAGGCCAATCGGATGCTTCGTTCTTGGTGTTGCATTTTGTGTGTATTTAGCGCCTAAGTAAAAGTGCAGCGTTATTAAAAATCCCACCTTATTGTGCTTTCCTGAACACAGCAATTTTTGCTTGGCTTACATAGAACGTTTTCTCGAAATCTGTTTGGAGTTCCCAATTCAATTCTCAATATAGGCCAAGAACGGCAATCTTTATACCCCCCTCCCTCCGCCCTAGAACTTCTGCGGCCAGTTGCCCTAAGTATGAACCGACATGAAACTGCAGACAAACAAAAGAGCTCCTTCCCATCGTTAGGCACCTTGGGAAACTGCCACACACAATTCGGAAACTTGGAAAACTGCCACACCAGAAAACTGCCACACATTCAAAGTGTTCCTCGGAGGAATAACATTTTGTGCCCTGCCTCTTAATGAAAAGCGTGTAGCAGGTTTCCTGTGTAGCAATCTTCCGGTGTGGCAGTTTTCCTGTGTGGCAATCTTCTGGTGTGGCAGTCTTCTTGTGTGGCAGTTTTCCTGTGTGGCGGTTTACAGTGAACCAAATCAGCAGGAACCATGGCTGCATTGTCAGCCGAGGTGAGGAAATCAGCACCAGGATTAATAGTTGATTGGAGAGGATAAAGTTTTGCGTATGTATCAGCGGATTTTGGGTGGAAATAATTGGGAAAATTTGCGTAGCTTGATTGAGAGAAATATAGATAGATGGAATAGTGTAGACGGGAGCTACGGTAGCAGCCTGCACTGGAATAATTTGCTGTGGGAAATTTATTAAAGTTGGTTGAGGAGTAGCAGGCGAGGGTGTAGCAACGGTGGGAGATTGTTGAATGGCAGCTGGAACCATGGCAGCCTTCGCGGCCAGGGTGTGGAAGTCAAATGCAGAACTCATAGGAGATTGGAGAGGCTGCAAATTTTGTGGGTTAGACTGCGTGATTTGAGCGGGGATATTTGGGCTTTGTGAGTTTGGAGAAATTTTAGTAGTTTGATTAAGAGAAATACATGGAGATGGAATAGTGTAGACTAAAGCTGCGGCTGCAGTCTGTACTGGAAAAATTTGTTGTGGGAAATTAATTAATGTTGGGTTGGAAATTGTGGAGGCTGGTATAGTAATAGTTGCTACGTGTGTGAGAACTGGAATAAGTTGAGTGGAAGTGGAGCTTATTTTTCTCTTAGTTTTTGTAGAACGTTTATTTCCATTTGCTGTCCGCGCTGCTGTGGCTTCTTTAGTTTTATTGAAATGAGGTGAAGCAGAAGTACATGTGTCGAACTGCTCGACGAATGGTCGATCGCGGCCGCTCCTGCGTTACTTATATTCAAACCTGGTGAAGCAAAAGTACACGTTTAGTGCTGACCGCAGGGGAAGCTATTTTGAGATGCGAAAACGCAGGTTTTGTACAGAAATTAAATTATTCGTGAATTTTGAAGAGGAAATTGATGGGAGATTCGTAGGAACTTGGGGGAAATTACTCTTAGGAGTAACAGGTATCTTATGGACGACGGAGGCAGTCTTGGCGGTGGCGATGGAAGACAAGGCCAAAGCATGGACATCAGAAGGCATGGGGTTGATGAAATTTATTGAACAGAAAGATGGGAAATGATTTTTTGTATGCGACATGAGTCGCTGGGAGATTTAAGAGAGTAGGTGGAGCGGATATGGAAATTATTTTTGAAGCGGGGAGATTTTTATTTTCGCGTTTACTTGGTCCTTTTTGACACGGGACTTGGCTTCTTGTTGCACGGGGGGGGAGAACTGCGGCGTCTGTTTTGGTGAAATAATTGTGTCTATTCCCTGTGGTTTATTAATAGAGGAGTCCCCTTTACCACTGCGAATAAGCACATTTATTTCTGAATTCAATGAGCCTAATCCGGATGCAGCTTTATTTGGAACATTTCCAGTTACATCTTTATTACAAGCATTGACTTCGGAGATTTTAGAGAACGAGGGAGATTTATTTTTTGGCGTACGATTGACTGTGGAGGAGATTTCCGGGAGATTTTTTGGAGCGGTGTCTGTTGTTGTTGATGGCTTTATTGAAGAGGAAATTGTGTGTGTGCTACTTTCTTTTTTATTTTTTGCAGCAGTATTTTGAAGTTAAGAGAATTTCCCATTCTTGTTACCATCTGCTCTCAATCGGATTTCATTGTCCTTAGGAATTTCGGCCCTTCGTCAGCAGCAAAAGAAAATGGCGCAGAGACGTCAAGTGAAACCAATACGTAAATTCAAAAATCCCAAGTGAATCCAACGGCAATCGACCTTAGAGAGTAGCAATCTGTAACGAAAACAAGAAAAACACTACAAAATACAGTAAATAAAAGCAATTCGCAAAATTTGGACAATTTTCAAACAGCGCTCAGTCAACAAGTCCGCGCCGCCCCGGTGGCGCAGTGGTCTAAGCGATGGCCTCTGATCATTTGTCCGAAAGGGGTCCGGGTTCGAATCCCGGTGAGGCATGGATGTTGTGTTTGTCTTACGGCACTGGCTCTCTCCCTTCCCTGGAACCAGTGACCCTAAATTAGGGACGGGCGACTGCTTATAGCCCATTGAGTTGCTCACGGTGGTCGTTAAACCTTCAATAAAAAAAAAAAAAAAAAACGTCCGCTCGCTTCATAAGAAGAATCCAAACTGACTGATATGATCGCGGTCAGCTGCAGGCTTGTTTTTATACCGTTTGCAGCTGTACCGCGCGAGTTTAGGACATTTGGGCACCCGGACATTTTGGCACAAATCTTTAGGGGCCGTACAAAAATTGCCGTTTCTTGGCGCTGTGAGGGGAATTGAATGGAGAAAACGTTTCCAGTAAGACAAACGACAATTATTATTGAATTTAAAAAAATATTACAATGCTCAAATTTTGAAGATGACAATACGTTTTTTTGGGTGTAAATATGACAAGCATAATATCCGAAAACTTGACAATTTCGTCGTCCTGGATTGGGATTACATAGCTCATAATCATAATATGGATTACATCATATTCATGATCACATAGCACCAAGGGCGCCCATGGGAAGGGGAGCCCCCGCCGTTATTATAGCCACATTTTTGATAAATTTAAAACACTAAAATAGACGAAACCTTTTTTTAAATGTTTGACAGCCTTGAAGGAGGTAAGGATTTTTCTTAGCCCCCCCGCACCACGTTTTCAGAGTAGGCACGAGCGCTCAGATGATGTATCGAGTTGTAGCTTGTAAATGCTGAAAATCTCCCAATCGGACGAATTTTTTTCATATTTTACACTTTTAGTGTTACCCCCGACAGGTTTGCTCAGTAAGTTCATGTCCTGAGATAATGTCTCCAGTTGTAGTTTGTAAATGCTGAATATCTCCCGATGGGACGAGAAATTTTTCATATTTTACACTTTTGATATCCCCCCTCCCCCCGACAGGTTTGCTGAGTAGGCACGTGCCCGTAAATATTTAGTGCCTAAGTAACTTACGGCGAACATTTTCTCGGTCAAACTCTTACTATTGGGCCAAGAAACGGCAATTGTTATACGGCCCCTTAAACATTTGTGCCCAAAAGTCCGGTTGCCAAAATGTCCGGTGCCCAAATGTCCGCCCCGTCTTTCAGACAGAAAATCTTAAATATGTCTCAATTTCTTAATGATTATGAGATATAAGTGAAAAAAATTTTGTGCACACCACTTGCTCAAGTAAGGAGAAATATAGGAACACTATAATTTTTAACGCAGCGCAATTTCATTGCTTTAAAAGGAAATGTGCCCAAAATGTCCGGGTGCCCAAATGTCCGGTGCCCAAATGTCCGAACCCCGTACCGCGCGCCTTAACAATGCAGCCGATCCATTCATTTGCTTTTGAAGGGGTGTCCGGTGACTTTTGTCAGTATAATGTATATTTACACATTCTCTATGTTCCCTCAAACAGAATACACAAAGCATGAAAAAATGGCGTAATTTCATTACCACTTTCTTGAAAATTGGGGAAAATACTAGATTGGGGGCTTTTGCTCCACCAAGCCACTAGTTAATCGATATGTTTATAAAATGAGCTACTAATAATATTATTTTTGTCGGAAAATCATAATGAACAAGCTCATTTATTTGTGAAGCTTCACCGATCGCCCTTTCGGTCGTGCGGGAACGGAAGTATGCGTCTGTTTTAAAAGGGGTGGGTGTTGACAGTATCTCTTCCCACAAATAACAAAAGTCTTTTCCTGGTCGCTTGAAGACATGCATGCTTTTCCCCGAAGTCTAGGATTGACTGAGAGGGGCCGATGTTCGGTAGTGAGAAAAACCACGCTTCCCCCGTATTTACGTTGACTTTCACAGAAATTCATGGGAAAACCGTATTTAGGATAACATGAAACTGAAATCGAACCCTCCATATTCCCGTTGTGTCGGGGTGGGCTCAGCAGCCCCCTGTCACCACTCACTAGCGGTCACTGGTCTGGGAGTGAAGGACAAATAGACTGCTCATTTCTCTGAACTTGAACCAAACCTAGTCTTTAGTCAGATGGTAATACGTAAAAAGACTGATATGGTATTCAAATGGCTTGAGCAAGCCTATTCTCTTTTAAGCTCATCTTCTTTCAAAGCCCGTGCTGACTTTGTGGTAACGCAATTTAAAAAAAACAACTTTCCGGCAGTGGTGTATCGGAAAAGCTTGAGGCCCCTCCCCACAAGAGATATCTTCGAGGCCCATTTGCGGAAAGCCTATTAAATTTCAATTTCCAAATTTTTTAAATTCCTTATTAATTACAAGATTTTATGGGAGTTTTAATAATTCAAATTCTTTGGAACCTTCAGGTATTTTTCGTAAAGCCAAAACTACTGCACTTCATCGCGTGTAACACAAATGTACACTTTGTAGTTAAAATGAATGCCCTATTTTTATACAAAAACAAAGCACATTAGAACTCCAATTATCCGGATTAACTCGGACCACACCCCATCCGGATATTCGGAAAATCCGGATAATTGGGTTGTCTTTGTTTCTGTAAGTCGAATACGTATTTATTAATTGAACTGAGGGAATTTAATTTTTTTCTTTTATCGTATTTTATAATAACAAATGTTAAGCAGCTTGAAAAATAAACATCTTCTGTACTGCATTATCGTTTTGTATTATTTAAATGAACGAAAAAACTAAAAACACGTAAATAAATTAACAAAAATTTTAATTTTACTTGGCCTTCAGAGAAGAACAAGCGATCCGGATAATTGGAGTTCCGGATATCCGGACTCCGGGTAATTGGAGTTCTGCTGTACTACAAAACATTTACGCCGAAGTTAATCATATCATGCAAATTTTATTTTTTTAGAGAACTAAAGACAGCCTCTTTGAAGTGCCTTACGACCACACACACACACACACACACAAACACACACACATAACGGAACACGTGTGCGACAGTGTCTAATGACCTTTCTCGATTTATACGAGAATAGAGAACATTAGTAAGCGAATAAGTAACAATTAAGAATTGTGGCACTAAAAAGGCAACTCTACTTAAACTATTTATTGTTGTCATCATCATCATTGTCAACCATTATCAATCCACTGCTGGACGAAGGTCTTCCCAAGTTTGTTCCTCAACGGTCTGTCTTGTGCCAGTCTCCTCCATGTTATTCCCGCATACTTTCGAATTTCATCCACCCATTTCCCATGTGGTCTTCTTCTAAGTCTTTTCCTGTCCCTTGGAATCCAATCTAAAATTTCGGCTGTCCATCGATGGTCTGTCCTTCTGGCAGTATGCCCAGCCCATTGCCATTTCAGGGATTTAACTCTGATCATGATGTCTTCCACTCTTGTCATTTTTCTGATCCACGAGTTCCTCTTCTTATCTCTCCTGGTTACACCAAGCATGCACCTCTCCATGCTGCTTTGAGTTGTCTGCAGCCTTTGTATGTCTCTTTTAGTTAAGGTCCACGTCTCTGCACCATACGCAAGCACTGGAAGGATGCATTGATCAAACACTTTTCTTTTAAGACATAATGGCATATTGCTCTTGAAAATTATGCTGTTTCTTCCAAAAGCTCTCCAGGCAAGTTTTGTACGCCGATTAATTTCTTCATCAATGTGACTCTTACTTGATATCTGCTGTCCAAGATAAACGTACGTGTCTGTTATCTCTAGCTTTTCTCCATCAATCGATAAATCTTCATTTCTTGTAAAAGCATTATACATTACCTTTTTTCTTCTGAAAGTTCATTTTTAATCCCACTTCTTTACCCTTGTCAGCAAGTTCCTGGATCATACTCTGCAGCTCTGGTGGGGAAGTTGCAAAAATGACTATGTCATCAGCAAAACGAAGGTGAGTTAGATAATCTCTATTAATCTTTATCCCTTTGTTTTACCAGTTCAGTGATTGAAAGACATTTTCCTAGTGTGGCGTTAAAGAGCTTGGGAGATATGGTGTATATAAAAAAAATAACACTTAAGTAATGAAACAATGTTTTGCACATCGTAAATTTTTTTTTGTTGATTCTGCTATAAAAAAATGACACAGGTCTCTGTTTTTTCGTCCCTGAAAACACCTTTTAGTTCATTACATTCTGAGAGATGCCTAGTTACGTTCAGACAATTGTAATACATCACCTTATCTTCATTGGCATAAAAATTTCATCCAGTGAATTGATATTTCTTTCACATTCTCTTGTTAATACAAATGCATATGGCTGTGGAATAGGGCCTCAAGTCCTCTGGAATAGTTGCTTTCTCGTCATCCAGTTTTTACAAGCTAAAACCGCGAAAATGATTTCTAAATAATTTATTTATTTATTGAAACAAAAATACTGAAAATTGCTTTTATTTTTAATACTTCATTCAAACCTGCCGTCAAAAATTCTTGGCTATTTCTTTACCCAGTTTAATATGTAGTTTTCTCAAAAAATTTGTAAAATTGCTTAGGCTAGAGGCCCTGTTAGCCTTGAGGCCCCCGCAATGCGTGGGTTGATGAGGCTATCAGTACGCCCCTACTTTTCGTGCTCTGTCAGCAGCTTTTCAATATGGGCTAATTTTACTGCTTAGATTCTTTTGTTACCAGTTAGTGTGAATGCGGAGTTTCATTTTTCATCGAAATCAGTTTTGACATTTCCTTTTTTCAATATATTTTGGGCTCATGCTAATTTTGTACTAAACTCGAATTTTAAGTTTTTAACCGAATGGATTATCGTGTGAAAGTTTGACCAATGCCTTTCTACCTTGCCTGGCAGATTATTATTGAAATGTGAGCCCTTTCATCCGATTTCTTTCTGAATTTAAAGTGCCACAATTTCTTCACAGAAAATCTTATTCCTTGAATTTAATATTTTTTCCACAATTTTTTTTGGAGCATTGAACATTGATCCTTTCAGACCAGTTCGTTTATAAATCCAATTCCTTTGGCTTGGTTACTTCAATAATTAGTATTCATTATGATTTTTTGCCTGTGTTAAATTTCAAATCTCGGATTCCTGTTTCACTTGGTTCCAATCTTATCCTACATGAAAGCTGTATAACTTATAAATCGAAACTATTTGATTTCTTTTAAAATTAGTGAAGGCTTTAATCATTCAGTATAGCCTCTTATTACCGGTTTTTGGGCCTCAAACTGAAAATGTTCTAAGTCGTATAATACTTGCTTGACAGATTGCGTTACAAATCAAATCCGAGTTGACCGATGAGTTTCAGGTCATGTGTGTCGTACACGCTGTTCTGTCTAAGATATTTAACTACTCCTTTAAGTCATTAATTTAAATTATAGAGAAAGGTGATTTGGTTTAAATTGTAGCATATTTGATCAATAGAACTCTTAAGTCAAGCAGCCAGATTTCGTCCAAAAATTAGCACGATTGTTATTTGATAGTAACATACGTGTTCGATATCAGAGTCTCGAATACTACCGTTTTCAAAACATAACACGTAATCACTACTTGACTGATTTCATTTTATATCAAGTCATTTTTATTCTTTTCGTGACGCTTCGAAATTAATTTTGGTTTCAAGTAACTTGAAAATTTTCGGGCGTTATTTTACATAATTACGCAGGAATAAAATTTTAAATTTCATTTAAAATTTTATTCCTGCGTTCTGTTTAATTTAAAATCGAATTCTTTTGACTAATTCCATGCCACTTTGAAGTACATTTTAAGTTTCGAGTTTAAATTTCCTTGTTTACATCGTTCAAGAATGATATCTGATAATCAGCTTTAGTGAAATTAATGCAATATTTATATTTTAAAAAAGCAATTTGGGAGTAAACGTCAGTCTTTTTGTTTGCTTTCGTCCAAACTTCACGGAGCAGTTCCTTTATATGAAATCTCAAATCTAGGTTTCTAAATTTACACGTTAAATGTTGTTCGACTCACTTGATTCCCTTGGATCATCACTGTAAAATTCAATGTTTTATACATATTTGATGCATGTCTTAAATTTTGAGTTTTAAATCGTTCAGAAATTACCCATTTTAAAAGGTTTTTAATAAATTTCATTTTAATTTGACAACAAGTGCCCCTCAGCATGGCTTTTTTGCATCTGATTAGCGGTGCAATAAAACCGTACAAAGAAATTAAATATTTATATTGCAAATTATCTATTGGTTCCAACAACTTGGACTTCTGTTGCACTTTGATATCATAAATGTCAAAAATTAATAGCTGCCTTTTTCTAATTCTTTCTCCACCACGTAGTTAAATGTTTCCGAATAGTTACCTATCCTGCTTAGATAAGAAAACATAATTCTGACCTTTCATTAAGGAAACACTATGCAAGGATTTTCTGGAAGTAATTTAATTTAAAGCCACAAATCTCACGATTTTTAATATTATTTTGTTAAGAAAATCAGCAATTTTTAACTAGAATGTATCTGTTAAACTTTCTTTCTCCTTTAAACTATTTGTTATTTAAAATAATAATGGTTGTCATAAAGCTGTATCCAGTTTTTTTTATTTTCTGCCAGGATCTGCCTACTTATCATGCGGTGGATACTGCTTTCCAACATGCACATTGATGGGGATACCAGTTCGATGAATTCGATATAGGGCACCGTAGGGTAATTATTGTAGATTTTTAAGCCCATTTCTAGTTTTATGGCAGTTTTTTTGTGCTCGTTATTAAATCTGTAAGTTTCTGTTTCGTTTTATTTTTATTTTTGCGTTTCCACTGCTGCAACATAGGGTGCTCCTTTCCACAATGAAAATAATAAAGAAAAATGAATTGCCTTTCTTGATGTGCAGCAGAAATGTGTAAAATTGTAGCAGTGTGAAAAAGTAATTTGCCCAAAAACTTTTACTTGGGTTTCTACAAATTTTGGGTATGGAGTCCCATTTCGTCAATTCTGTGGAAATGCCTTTGAATGTTATTCTTTTTTTGCTGCCCATCCAGTGGTTCTAATCTTTTCCTTCAATAATTTATAGATACTGGATGTATAGTCTACTCAATCGTAGACGATGCAAAACTGACATGCAGCTTTCTTAGTACTTCTGTCTACTTCAAGCAACAAGATCTAATCTTTCTTGTTCTGTAAATTACACAAATAGTATGTTTATTTCTGTTTTTCACCAAGCAATTTTTATCCTTCACATTAGCATTTTTGTAGCTTCAGTTTGAAGTGCAGAAAAGTTAATGAATAGGAATGTGTAAAAGTGAAAACAGGTTCTTGGCATAATCTTTTCACGCCTCTTTAAAAGCCTGGTGTTCAAGCATGTTTTTGTCACAGACCACTTACAAACATGACTTGTACAGACTTTTCCTATCCCTTTCTGTTCCTCGCAAGATTTTCTGCCTGTT
Source organism: Macrothele yani (assembly GCA_039090855.1). NCBI lineage: Eukaryota > Metazoa > Arthropoda > Arachnida > Araneae > Macrothelidae > Macrothele > Macrothele yani. Next base: position 129,202,414 of record CM076996.1, read on the forward strand.
TTATCAATGGTTGATTTCACAGTTTCAATCCATTTTGTTCGAGGTCTACCCCTTGGTCTGCAACCTGGTGATACATATTTTAACACCTATTTGGGCGATTTTTCAACTTCCGTGAGATACACATGCACAAACCATGTCAATATTGTTCCAATTAAAATGTTCTTCCAAATAACTTCTGTGCTCAATTGTAATGTCTGCGTTTATAACTTTGTAATGCCATTGAATCCACCAATTTCCCTCTGATATTTGTCTTACCACTATCCTGTCTACTGCTTCTAACTACCACAGAACCTTTACCTTGCTCTAATTCTCCCTTCCATAAAAGAGAATAAGTCTAAATGCTTAATACACACAATTGACGTGGATTAGGAACATCAAACAGAAGTCATCGCTCTTTCCAGGTTTATAAGTGAGTCAGGGACAAATTCTCATCGGCCGCCACCGGGAATCAAACCCGGGATCTTCCAGTTACGCGCCGGACATGCTACCACTGCACCACAGTGGCCTCGTATTCTCCAGACTCCCATACGACAAACTGCCAAATCACATACTATCTTTGGTGAATCCCCAACATTGTGCGGGGCTCCAAGAAGCAACCTGTCATGTGATTTGGCAGTTTGTCGTATGTGAGTCTGGATAATCCTAGGCCGCTGTGGTGCAGTGGTAGCATGTCCGGCGTGTAACTGGAAGACCCTGGGATCGGTTCCCGGTGGCGGCCGGTGATAATTTTTCCGTGGCTCACTTATAAACGTGGAAAGAGGGATGACTTCTGTGTGATGAAGTCTAAATGCTTCAATGTATACTGCCAGTTTAATTCTCTGACCAACTTCTTTTTTAGTGAAAATATTTTCACGCAGTTAGCAAGAAGCTTTTTTAGCTTTTATGATTGTTTTTTAATTCCTTATCGATCTTTCGTCTCTGATCAATAACTACATCCAAGTAAATAACATCTGTTTTCTATAGTGCGCAATTAACAACCTTCGAAGTTCGACTAAGAATTACTGATTCAGACTTCCCTACTTTGTTTTTCATCCCAAATTTTTCATATATTTTGCTTAGCTGATTGATAGCACACGGTATCTTGTTTACATTCACTAGCATTAAGTCGTCAGTATACAGCAAACATCAAACAGCTAACATCAAAACCACATACTTCAACATCTAAGTTATTTGCTTTTACCATTTGATCCACACAGAGCAAAAACAAAAAACAAGTTAGTAAAATCATGCAATGCATTGATTATGATACGCTTTCCAACATACCAGAAATCATTACTCAAGTTATGAGGATAATGACTGTGGAATAAATCTCGCTCCTGTGTCCTGACCTTTGGCCCCGTTTCAATGATATTCAACAGAACCAGTTCAGTGTACCTCCGAAACAACATACTAAAGTTTTGTCGCAGTCGAAGCACTTTTACGTAAGTTGGGACGCATAAGGGCAATGGAATGGATCCCGCTCTTATGTCCTGACTTTTGACCCCATTTCGCCTTTTTCCAATAGGATTCGTCCCCCGATGGTCCCATACCACATACTAAAATTTCATCGAAATCGAACTATTTTTACGCAAGTTATGACGCATAAAGGCAATGGAATGAATCCCGCTCCTATGTCCTGACCTTTGACCCCATTTCGCCCATTTTCAATAGAGTTCGTCCCCATGTGGTCCCCTATCACATACTAAAATTTCATCGCAATCAAACTATTTTTTACGCGAGTTATCATGCGGAGAGACAGACAGACAGACGGACAAAGCTGGAGCACATGCGCTTCTTCAACCTACGGTTGGAAAGCGTAAATCAATACATTCCTGTCTTAATCAATGTTTAATTTCTTTTCACTCCATAGCTTTTTAACACAATGAGCAACTTGCTCCTAGACAATGTGTAAAATGTCCTGTCAGCGTTAAGAAACACCAAATACCACCTGGTGTCTGAATCCTAAGGACGAAAACTCTTTCGAAAGCTTAAAACCACAAAATCAGACGCAACAGCTTGTGGCAATTTGCATAACTGGGGACGTTCAGTAGAAAGCCGGTGGATCGGGCGCACAGGGGTTAAGTGGTATCACTTAAACTGATCAAAGAGAAAAGTACGCGGAAGACGACATGTTTTTGAAGACAAATCTGGACGTGAAGGCATATAGTACGAACGTGTAATTTGCGTTATGTCTCAAAGACACCATCTAAATTATTTCACGCGGGGAAGAATCATAGGGAAGCTGGATGAAGGCCGCCGAGTGAGTGATTTTGCCAGTTAGTTTGGAATCGTGCATAATGTGATATCCAAGCTCTGGACAGCGTTTCAAATCAGTAGAATGTGTTCCAAACGCATGATAGAAGGTCGCCCTCGCTCTAATATGATGCATGAAGACAGATTTTGAATTGTAACAGCAAAACATAATCGCTGCACCACGGCGGGTTAGCTCGCGAATGGTCTCCATTCCAACACAGGAACGCGGGTATCCCGACAAACTGTGGCAAGACGTCTGCGACATATCGGGTTGTATGTAGTCTGCGTCCCTCTATTTCAGAGTTCAACGTAGCACACATTTTCAGTGGTGTCGTATCCACAGAAATTGGACACGTCATGAATGGGCCAATGTACTCTTTACACATGAGAGTCATTTCAGTCTGTCCTCGGATTGTAGACTAGAGCTGAGACGGGCTGAGCCCGAGCCCGAAGCAGAGCCCGGGCCCGGGCCCGGGCCTGGGCTGTAGAACATTTACTGCGGTTCGGGCACGGGCTCTAACAGAGAGGGAGAGCAAGAACATTTTTTATATATGTAAATGAGATTTTATATAATTTAGCAAATGAGACACTTTATGGTTGGTAAAGGGAATTCTTCGGCAGCTGGTTATGGTAGGGAAGCGGGCATTCGAAATGGCCATTTTTTCCGGGCTTAGGTAGAAAATGCCATAGGCCGCGCATTAGTGTGTTTCTGCAAAAAGAAAAAGCTTTTTCAAGAACTATATATATTGGATAGTTGATAGCATGCCGACGATAATTTTCCTCCACGCAGTAGCTCCCTGCTAATTCTATTTAGCAACGTACATATTTCAACGCATTTTGGCGTAATAATAGTATTAGCATTATTTGAGCAGCATATAATTGCAGCACCTCCCGATCATTTTGGATGCTCGGCCGCCCGAAGCACTTCAGGTGGAAACAAACGGTCAAAGAAAATCTTACAGTTACACTGTAAAAATAGATAGAGGTCCCTTCCAACCACTCCCCATTTGAGAAATACATTGGTTAATTGCAGGAGGAAGAGAGAGAGTGGAAGTGTGGACAAGGATATGTTTTTTTTTTAATCCAGTTTTCGGGCTCATTTGGGCCCGGGCTCTATCTTGCAATATAAAATTCGGTCTCGGGTGGACTCGGGATGATATACCACGGGCTCGGACGGGCTTGGGCTCCGAAAATTGAGCCCGAACTCAGATCTATTGTAGACGTCAGTTGATCTCGCGTGAAAATGGTACTGCTTGCCAGCGCGAGAATGTGCAGGAAAGAGACAGATACGGCGGTGCTGGGGGTCATAGTGTGGGACAGCATCATGATTAATGGACACACCGAGCTACAGGAGCTGGGAAATGGAACTATGACGAGCGAACGATATTTTAACGAAGTTCTTCAACGTCATGCTCTATTATTCCGTGGTGCAGTAGGCGAATACTTTCTATTCGTAGATGACAATGTGGCACTTATGAGAGCAGTGCAGACACTTCTGGAGACCAAAGGTATATATTCATCGCATGGACTGACCAGTACGCTCCCCGGATCTCAACCCCATGGAACTCGTCCGGAACGCAATGAGTAGACACATTGGTGCTCGAAACTCCCATGTAGAAAACAAGCAGGGCCTCATCTGGGCTGTGAGAAAGGAGTGGGCCAATTTGCCTCAGGAACTCCAGGATCACTTGGTGCTCAGCACACCATAACGTTGTGAGAGCTGCATCGCAGTTCGGGGTGGACGTATTTTATACTAAAGTGTCTTTCCGCCTGGTTATCGGTAAGCACTGTGCATCCATTCTCCAACTATGTCCTTCGGAAATTTGCAACTTTTGCGCAAACACTGATTAAAATGTAATGTATGCGTCATTTATAAACAATATTTTGTGTCTTTTCATGTGTTCCTATGCTGGCAATATACTTATTTCCCCTTTTGGCTGCGGTCATGTATTGTTTTTCTTATACAGGTAAAAATATAGTCCGTCCTTAGGTTTTTGACACCAGTATAAATCCTGATTCACATCATAGAACCTTTCAGAAAGCTTCTTAAATACAATGACGCATTGCCTTGACATTCCCAAACTCTGTTGTAGCTACACTGTCCTTCACTCAGCTGATTTCCCTAAGCGGTTTCAAGCTTCTTACTAAAAACGCTTCAGTAACTTTACAAAAAACGCCTATTAAAGAGATGTCGAGTTAGTATCGACAGTTCTTTCTATTTTAGTAATTTTATTGGTTTTTCTATGGCTTCAAAGCTAACAGCCCGTTATGTAAATTATACCGAAGGCATGAAAGTTTTCTTTATTTCTGTTGATCACTACGAGGTAATAAATACACTCTATTTGATTTTTATTTCAATATGTTTAGAGTGGCGGCGTCGTTCTACGAATTAAGCAGAAGTGCCAAAAAGTCTGACTTCCCTCACTTAAGCATTAAGTCAGGCCATCGACTGGAAAAGTCCCCGAATGGTGTACTGAGGTATCACTTAAGCGTTAAGCCAAGCCGTCGACTGGAAAAGTCCAAATGATGTCCTGAGGTATCACTTTAGCGTTAAGCCAAGCCGTCGAGTGGAAAAGTCCAAATGGTATCCTGAAGTATCACTTTAGCGTTAAGCCAAGCCGTCGAGTGGAAAAGTCCAAATGGTATCCTGAAGTATCACTAAAGCATTAAGTCAGGCCATCGACTGGAAAAGTCCCCGAGGGGTGTTCTGAGGTGTCATATAAGCGTTAAGCCAGACAACCGACAGGAAAAATCTCCCGAGTGGTGTTCCGATGTATCACTTAAGTGTTAACTCAGGCCATCCGCTGGAAACCCAGAATGGTGTCTTGAGGTATCACTTAGGCGTTAAGTCAGGCCATCGACTGGAAAAGTCCCCGAGTGGTGTTCTGAGGTATCATTTAAGCGTTAAGTCAGGCCACCGACTGGAAAAGTCTCCCGAGTGGTGTTCTGAGGTATCACTTAGGCGTTAACTCGGGCCATCGGCTGGAAACCCGGAATGGTGTCCTGTGGTATCACTTAGGCGTTAAGTCAGGTCATCGACTGGAAAAGTCCCCGATAATGGTGTCCCGGAGAGGCAGGACACTAAAGGGAAGTCACTGACCTGACTTGAACTACCGTTTAAGTCAGGTCAGTGATTTCCCACACGTTCTCTGCTGGAGAGAAGTCTAGGGATCTATGTGGTCAGTGCAGCACCAGGCCATATGGTGCCATTTCAGGCGGTCTTTGCTTGATGAGGGATGCCATCTCATCGTTACATCCCATTCCCCAGGATATGCATGACTATGCACAGCTCATGGTAACGAATTGCATACTTCCTTGCAGGGGCCGATTGGGTCGACGAAGTCAGGCCGGGAATTTTAGCCTTGTGGTCCACTACAGAAGCATACATACCCATAGGGGAACACCTCATAAATTCCCTCATGAAAAACATTCTGTAGACTCCTAGATGAAAGAGAACTGTTGAAATATGCATTGTAAAATTAATTCAGTCGTGAACAAATTTTAACAGTAGTTTAAGGATGGAAAGATTTTAAAAATCCACTCATGATTGAAAGTAGCATATAAAAAAAAAGATCAAAGCTAAGTGCTGTACCAGATAACTATATCTTGGTCACTGATCGTCTATTATTTATTTGGTCACTGATCGTCTATTATTTATTTGGTCACTGATCGTCTATTGCGGAACGGTATTCGTACCACCTCCTTGAGTAGACGCCTTTTTAAGTCTACCCATTATTTTGAATTATGAACTACCATTTTGATCCATGAACCTGTACCGCTAAATCGTGGTTTCTTTTAAGATAAATGTGGGTGGGACACGGATTTAGGAACCTTTCTGCTGAAGAATCGCTTCGTGCTCTATGTCTGTTCGTGAATAAAGGCGTGGGGATGAAAGACCATCAAAATTATTACTAGTGCCTTCTTCAAGATTACAGAGGGATGGTAGTGTTACAGGGCTTGGTGCTGAGTTCTATTACAGCGCCCTGTGTGGAGGGTTCGTTAGATGCTTCTTTTGCAGTAAGTTCGGTATCGGTGGTATAATCCGTAATTCTCCCAACCGGAGCAGATAAATACAATACAAAGTATAGAAAAGTGAATAGACTGAGGCCCAATTTTGCAGTGAGGAAGACTTTTATTCAGATGTTACGGGGAATGTCTTTAAGCCTTGTTCTGATCTCCGTTCTTTCTACATATTAACCCCTCATAATCTCCTTCCGTCTCTCTCATCATCGGCCTCATTCCTCCCTACTTCCGTTTGTCCCGAAGATACTGCACCCCTGCTAAAGATCTCCCGCTTCGTCGACCTTCTGCCACAGAGTTCTCTCTGCTCTTTCTTTCTCCGATAGCCGACCCCCGAACGAAAACTCTCCCCCGTGTGAAGTCCGATGAGTTCCTCCTAAGCAAAGCCACACCCTAAGATGCCTCCTCTCCGAAAAACGCAAGATTCATTAATTCGCTCGCTGGCCCCTTCTACTCGCTTTGCTTGGGACAGCTGAAAAGCAATAATGTCCAGTTTCATTCTTCTCACATCGACGAAACTATAAATCTAACACCACCTCTGCTGCGACGCGTGGGGAAAAAAGTACTTCGCCTGTTCGCTGCCCAGCCCATCCAAATGGCGGGAATTGAAAGAAAATGACTACAATTCACTATCTCTAAAAATGGCTACAGAATTTCGCTTCTGATAAATATGGAAGCCCCGGTTGCAGTAGGGCTTAATAATGTCCCTTTGACTCCAAGCTTAATTACTTATAAGTTATCTTAATTTATTTATAAGAGCTTGGTTAGTCCGGCTGCAAATTTTTCACTGAAGTAGAGAGAATTTTGGTTTGTAATTTTAGAGCAAAGGCCCAGCATATACAAAGATATAAGGGTCTCCCAAATGAAAGTGAGACTCGTGTAATAGCGGCGCTGTATAATTACACAAAGCCGTGCTTTTGTGCCGGTAGATGGCGTGTCATGTCAGGAAGCACGCTGTTATTGGCGGCACGTGTCAGTGTGCTGTTCGCACGTGCGGAGCTATTGTCCCTATATATGCATATTAAGAAGGAAATGTGACAGAAATATCAGTTCAATGAATGCAAATTTTATATTTTTTACCAATGAAGATATATTGTTATGTATTACAGTTGTTTGCACATAACTCCGCATTCACAGTATAATGAACAGAAAGGTGTTCTTCAGGGGGCGATTAAACAGAGTTCCGTGTCATTTTTTTTATAACAGTGAAGAGAAAAAAATATTATTAGCAAACCATCACGGCATTATATTAAGTGTGTTATTTATACATTCAAAATTAAATAATTTAATGTTTTTTTATATATTCAAGGGTACATAATTCGTAATTGTCCCTTTTATTTTTGCTTACTTATGTTCCGTATTTTAGTATAAATCACAAAAAGTCATTTGACACTATCACGTCGTAGTTTGGTGTTGCGTGTGCCTGATCGTGAAGCATTTCAAAGAGGCATGCCTTAATTCTCTAACAGAAGAAAATTTGCATCATGTGATTAACTTTGGCGTAAGTGTTTCGTAGTACTTTGTAATGGTGTAAAACTAAGGCAATAATTTTAATTACAATGAACGCATTTGTGTTTTATGCAATAAGGGGCAATAATTTTAGTTTTACAAAAAATACCTGTAGGTTTCACAGAATTTGAATTATTAAAACACACCCATAAAACCTAGTTCATAATATGGAATTTTAATTTTTCAGTAATTGAAAGCTAATGGACTTTCACAAAAGAGCGTCGAATATATGGGGGGGGGCAAGTTTTTCCGGTACGCCATTGCATGAGTGTACGTTTGTTCCACCTAGCGGCGAAACTGTAAATCGTACACTGCAAAAACTGCATATAAAGTTTCGTTGGCAGTTCCGGTTATCGAATGAGAAGATAATTTTTCCCGTCCTACTTTTTAGAAGTTAAAATGTTGCACCAAACGTCAAAATACGTTTACTGCCACCTAGCGACGAAACTGTGCGTCACAGAAATTCGAAATTTCATGAATCACCATTCTCATGAAAATAATTTTCGGGGTCCAACTTAAGAATACGTCGTCAGAGGGACAAGCATATTGATTCTGTAAAAGTACAATTTAATTTGTTTTTCGAGAAACGTTCTAAAAATGAAGAAAATGTTTACGCACACTGAAGAGCAATTGAATTAGAGACAGCTGGCGTTATGCAAATGTGGCGCTGTGGGCGACCCTGTAAACGGAAACGACATGACGTATGCAGTGATCCGACAATATAAGGAGTGATGCAACAGGAATCAGTAAGAGTCGGACGCAGTATAGGTAAGACGAAGGATTTAAGCGCATTTGATCGTGGGCAAATTGTCGGGGCCCGACGAATGGGTCACTCCATCTCGGAAGTCGTGCATGCACTGGGATTTTCACGAGCCACTGTGTCACGGGTGCACCGTGAGTACATAGAATCCGATAAAACCATCCCTGCAAGGGCCAACTGCCGTGGACAACAGCGTGTGAATGAGCGGGGTCATCGTCGGCTAGCTCGAATTGTAGCTGCGGATAGACGGCCACAGTGCAAGAAATCACTCGGCAATTTAACGCTGTTGCACAAAAGCGTGTAAGCAGCCACACCATTCAGAACCATCTCCTCGCTATGGGGTACAGAAGCCATCGTCCCACGAGGGCACCGCTGCTGACCGCACATCACAGGGTGCAAAGATTAGCATGGGTTCGGGAACATCGCCACTGGATCTCAGACATGTGGAAAAATGTTGCCTGGACTAATGAGTCGAGATTCACGTTGGTACATGCGGAATTCAGGATACGAGTACGGCGCAAACCACATGAAACGATGGATCCTTCTTGCCAGCAGGGTACTCTTCAAGCTGGTGGGGGTGGCATTCTTGTCTGGGGACTGTTTACGTGGACTGAAATGGGACCCCTGGTACGTGTGACATCGTCCCTCACAGGTCACGTGACCGGGATATCCTGGACGACCATTTGCTCCCGTTTGTGTGTCTTCAACATCCGACTGGGGACCTCGTCCTGCAACAAGACAATGCAGCTCCCGAATTGTATCCGAATGGTTGGATGAACACTCCACCGACGTGACCTCGCTTCCTTGGCCAGCTAGGTCACCTGACCTCAATCCCATCGAGCACATCTGGGATGCCATCGAGAGAGATGTTCGAGGCTCTGACCTCCCTCCATCAAATCTTCGTGAACTGTGGGAGCTAGTTCAGGGGTCGTGGATCCGTATGGCTTCCCAACGCTTCCAGTGTCTTGTCGAGTCCATGCCGAGACGAATCGCCGCCGTCATCAGGTCGAAAGGTGGTGCTGCACGTTACTAGACAGGTATCTCTAATTCAATTGCTCTTCAGTGTAAGTTGTAATACTGTACAGTCACGCATTTCTCACATAGTACACATATGTCAACGCAACTGGTATGGCCGTGAAAATAAATTAAAAAAAAAAATACTTTTATGTTCTACAAATGAGCGACGTTTTGCAAAACGAGAAAGTATATAAGTGTTAGTCATGCATGAATTAATATTCAGCGAAGTGCGTAACGGCTTTATTAATGCGCTATTTTAATCGTGGGTATTTGTTATTCGTGCGTGCAACTAGATTTTATACAGCGAAGTAATTACCCCATTTACATGCCGAATATTTTAATATTAGGCATGTAAATGAAGCAATTATTTCTTTGCACTTTTCCGGTAAATGTGACAGGCGCAGTATTTTTTTTTTTTTTTTTAAGGGATCATCTCTTATGAAGATTCCGGGAAGTCTTTCTTTCCCGACGTTAGAAATACCCAGTATATCCTGAATAGGAGTTAGCGATGTGAGTGACCTATTGTGACAGCACGGGAGATTTGCAAACTGTCACAGTTCCGTCAACTTCACGCAACCACTGCCGTACTCCCACCTTCCTAGACGAGAGCAACTAACTTTAACCTGCGGAGATTAGGTACTAGCGGCACGCACAAAAACCAGAAACTGGGCAATTTCCTTTCTTGTAATCTTCAATTTAAGGGGATAGGTTCATCTTCTTGGTCACGGGTTAGTCTCTTCTTTTTTTGCGAGATGCACGAGATTAATGAAATGTCTTTCCTGCGCTACAGAAAATCGAATAACTTTGCGTTTTAGTCCGTTCTTTTTAATACTGTTTGACCCGGAAACAAAGGCACATGGCAAATGCATGATTTCAGAGTTCCTTGGCAGACGATAGAGCATTTGGCTTCTACGACAGGAATACTTTCTCTTTCCCTCGATTTCCCGTCTTTTTTGCTTTTATGATTATTGGTTTTTATTTGATTTCTTTTTAGCGTTGTCTACGCAATGAGGTCCACCGGCATGATTCAATCACAAACAGTGCTGTTTCACGATTGTCTCCCATTTCTGTATGTGCCATTTCTGTACAAAAGGAATTTTGTCCAATTTCCGTACAAAAGGAATTTTGTCCCATTTCCGTACAAAAGGAATTTTGTCCAATTTCCGTACATTGCAGAACGCTTAGTGTCATTTCCGTACAGTTTCCCCGCGCCTGCTAACAGATGGGGGAATACTAAGTGAGAAAGTAAATGCTGATCCCCTGTCCGAATTCCTCCGTCGTAACAGAGATTACATCATTATTCATTGTTTCGTCAACCAATTGGCGCCCATGGTAGGGTAAGCGGAAACAGCAATAAAAACTCAAGGGCAAACAGCCTGGCCACTAATGCCATCTTTACGGTTTTCAACATTCGTCGCAGATGTTTAATTTCCTGTGTGATTTTTTGCGTTTTTTTATTTAAAGTGGAAATCATTCAGACGTCTAAAAATAAACCCGCTGTACAAAGGGGAATCAGTACCGGCAGCACAGAAAAACCAAGCAGGGCGTCATTAGTTGGTTGTGTATAAAGGAAAGAAATGAGAGTTGTACAGGAACATTGAAGAGTAAAGACGGTAACGTCGTAAGTGTGTCTCCAAACGTGTGCAAGTCAGACATTACGATGACAGAGGTAAAGAAAAGCATTTTCCACGCAAGAAAAAGGGCGAAAGAGGATGAGAAGCCTATTTCACAAATAACCGGGAAGAAATGGATTCCCTTTTAAGACAAGGTTACAAATTTGTAACAGAAATTCCACTGTTACCTTCACTGAAATCTACTTTATACAGAATTAGAAGAAAAGCGACTGACGAAACACGGGAACCATCAACTGCAGAGCATGTCAATATTTCAGAGGACGAGTTGAAAACGGCACAAGTATTTTGTTAGCTGACGACGGAAAAGATGATAGGATTATTATTTTTGCGAGTACAGCAGGCAAAGAAGGAATAAAAAACTCAAAATTGTTCTTCATAGACGGTACAATTAAGAGTATTAGGAAGCAGTTTTCACAGCTGTATACTGTTTTTGCTGATATGGGCAGCACCCAAAACGAAATAAAGGTTATTCCAATAGCATATGCGTTGTTACAGAACAAGACGAAAAAGACGGCTCTTCACAATTCTGAAAAATGCAGCAAATTCGTGCCCTTGCACAGTAACCATAGATTTTGAACAAGCCTCCATTGCTACTCTGAAAAATGTATTTCCAACGGTGGAAATAAATGGATGCAACTTCCATTTTAATCAAATCCAGTCGCAACTTTGAATAAAGCAGGAATATATCGTATCCCATTGCTTCCCTCGGACTCTAACGATGATATTAAATACTACATAGGTTCTACCATTAGAAGTCTGAATATTAGATTGTCAGAACACAAATATGCACTTCGAACTGACTCTATTTCTACATCATTTACTACAGCTGTTCGCCAGGGAGGTTATTCTCCCGATTGGCCTAATACAATAGTACTTTCCTCCATAGTTAACAAACAAACCGTCTTTTTTACAGAGAGTCTGTATATTATTTCTTATGGTACTACCTGTTGTAACTTGGACTTTCCTGTTTTTGTTCCTAGGCAATGGAGGAAAATAATTACTTCTTCCCTTCAACCTACTGAAGAAGAGGACCTGACTTAATTACTTTCTGTTTTGCTGTTTTCCTCAATTGGCATCACCTGTGTTTTGAACAAATGCATTGTGGGTCTCCTTGGGGGACTGGTTATATTTTGCGGTGCTTCCGAGTGCTCTGTGGCACTGTTGGGTGGCCTGAGGACGGGTGCTATTGTAGCCCCGACAGATCTTGCCCTTTTAAATATTTTTAAATCATATCTTTTATTGTAAATAAAGTTTTTATTGTGCAATTAGGGATGGTGGTTTAATGACATCGTACGGAGACAGCACGCCATTAATTTATCATGTTTGGCGCCATGTTCAGGAAATTGGTTTATCAAACGAATACAGAGAGAATGAAGAAATTCGCCTCCACATCAGAATGTGCTCTGCATTGGCATATCTTCCGGCTGAAGATACGGTTGCCGGTTGGCTAGCTATTCAAGAGGACTCCCCTACACATCCGAAACTGCAGCAATTTTATGATTATTTTGTCCAGCAATGGCTCGAAAACCCAGTTATTAGGCCAGATATGTGGAGCTGCTATAACCAGCTTCATAAAACTAACAACGCAGTCGAAGGTTACAACAGCAGACTTAACAAACTGATAAATAAACCACATCCTAGCTTCAAAAATGTAATCCATCATTTGAAAAAAGAAATACGTTATAATGACCTTCTCTGTGAAAGGGTTGAACTAGGTCTTGAAGGGAAAAAACATAGGAAAGATATCAAAACGGACAACTGCATCTGCAAAGTATTGCAAAACTATGATTTAAACCATGACTTCAAGAAATGCCCCAGATCTCTTACCTATATTGCAAAATTTGAATAAAAGGGGGAAAAATTAATTAAAAAAATTAATAAATCAAATAAATCTTCAGTGCATCACCTATTTGCAAATTCTACGAATGCACTTGAAACATACTTAAATACTTGCGTATGTTAAAAATAATTGTTTACGTGTTAAATAGGGAAAAAAATGGAAAAATAAACAAATCAATAATTATTGTATGACTCATTGTTAAAATCTACAAATTCCTCCACCGGAAATTTCCTCCACCTTGTCAGCCTCAAGTTAGAAACGGGTGAAAATTTTTGGACCGCATCCGACCCGAACGTCACATATTTGGACCCAAACCGGATCCGTAACTGACCCGGACAAATCTGCTTTGAACTATAAATTCGAAACTCAATTTATAATATGCATAACCATGTGTGCGCGCGCGCATATATATATATATATATATATATATATCATCATCATCATCATTGTCAACCATTATCAATCCACTGCTGGACGAAGGTCTCCCCAAGTTTCCTCCACAACGGTCTGTCTTGTGCCAGTCTCCTCCATGTCACCCCTGCATACTTTCGAATTTCATCCACCCATCTCCCATGTGGTCTTCTTCTGGGTCTTTTCCTGTCCCTTGGAATCCAATCTAAAATTTCGGCTGTCCATCGATGATCTGTCCTTCTGGCAGTATGTCCAGCCCATTGCCATTTCAGGGATTTAACTCTGATCATGATGTCTTCCACTCTTGTCATTTTTCGGATCCACGAGTTCCTCTTCTTATCTCTCCTGGTTACACCAAGCATGCACCTCTCCATGCTTTCTTTGAGTTGTCTGCAGCCTTTGTATGTCTCTTTTAGTTAAGGTCCACGTCTCTGCACCATACGCAAGCACTGGAAGGATGCATTGATCAAACACTTTTCTTTTAAGACATAATGGCATATTGCTCTTGAAAATTATGCTGTTTCTTCCAAAAGCTCTCCAGGCAAGTTTTGTACGCCGATTAATTTCTTCATTAATGTGACCCTCACTTCATATCTGCTGTCCAAGATAAACGTACGTGTCTGTTATCTCCAGCTTTTCTCCATCAATCGATAAATCTTCATTTCTTGTAAAAGCATTGAACATCACTTTTGTCTTCTGAAAGTTCATTTTTAATCCCACTTCTTTACTCTTGTCAGCAAGTTCCTGGATCATACTCTGCAGCTCTGATGGGGTAGTTGCAAATATGACTATGTCATCAGCAAAACGAAGGTGGGTTAGATAATCTCCATTAATCTTTATCCCTTTGTTTTCCCAGCTCAGCGACTGAAAAACACCCTCCAATGTGGCATTAAAGAGCTTCGGAGATATGGTGTCACCTTGTCTCACTCCCTTTCCAATTTTTACGTGTGTTGTATTTTCAAACAGCCTAATCTTTGCACTTGCATTTTCATAGATGTTATTAATAATATTAATGTATGCATCTTCAATACCGCAGGTTTTCAGAGCCATTGTAACTGCTGATGGTTTCACTGAATCAAAGGCTTTTTCATAATCGATAAAAGCCATGCACAATGGAAGTTCATATTCCCTCGCTCTTTCAATTAGTTCTCTCAGCACGTGGATATGATCTATTGTGCTGTAGCCACTCCTGAATCCAGCTTGTTCTCTCGGTTGAGCCATGTCCAGTGTTACCTTCAAGCGGTGTGAAAGAACTTTAGTGAAGATTTTATAAACTACTGATAGGAGGCTGATAGGTCTGTAGTTCCTGAGATCCTCAATGTCACCTTTCTTATGTAGGAGGATCATTGTAGCGGTGTTCCAATCCTCAGGAATCTTTCCTTCATTAAGGCATCGAGTGAAAATTTGGGCGAGTACTGTTTCGATTTCTCCACTTGCTTCTTGTATGATGTCCACAGTAATTCCATCTTCTCCTGGAGCTTTTCCTCGCTTCATGTTCTTGATTGCATGTGCAACTTCTGCTGGAAGGACTGGAGGAACTCTGGTACTGGTATCTTTCATGATGTCTGGAGTGCATATATCATCCCTTTCATATAATTTGGAGTAGAAATCTTTCACTCTTGTCAAAATTTCGCCTCTATTTCTTGTTACAGAACCATCTTCTTTTCTCAGTGCCATAATCTGTTTTCTTCCCTTACTGAGATGTCCCTTTGCTATCTTTAGGCTTTGGTTGTTTTCAATTGCTTTCCTCACTAGTTCACAGTTGAATTTCCTTACGTCTTCAGTGATACTTTTTCTTACTGTCTTGCATAGCTCTATATATTCCACTTTGGAAGTCACATCTTCTTTAGTTGTCCTCATCTCTCTTCTTTTTTGCATCAACATTTTGGTTTTTCCTGATAATTTGTTCACATGCAACTTGTTCTTAGACCCAGCTAACTTTGTTGCTGTTTCCATAAGAGCTTTGGTTACTTTTCTGTTAACTTCAGAGATGTCCACTTCTTCCGATGTTAGGCCTTCTAAAGCAGAGAACCTGTTCTTCAGTTCTAACTTGAAGGTATTATGGTGTTTTTTAAGGTTGGTTATGTCAATAGATTTTGTTTGTCTTATGAGCTTGCCACGTTCAAGTTTAGTGTTGAGGTGCATCTTACATCTCACCAATCTATGGTCACTACCTGTGTTGAACTTGTTTAGCACACTGCAGTCTTCTATGACGAATTTTTTGTTACACATAATAAAATCAATTTCACTTGTCGTCCCATTTGGATGTCTCCATGTCCATTTCCTGTGTGGCTTTTTCTTGAAGAAGGAGTTCAAGATGAAAAACCCTTCTGCCTCTGCAAACTCAACGAGAGTATTTCCACGCTGGTTTCTGTTGCCATGACCGAATTTACCTACTGAAGTTTCATTCTGTTGCCGTTGCCCTATTTTTGCATTGAAATCTCCCATAATTATTTTCAAGTGCTGCTTACCTTTATTATTTAGATGACAAATTTCCTCATAAAATTCTTCAATTTCTTCTTCAGGATGACTTGTGGTGGGTGCATAAGTTTGAATAATCTGAGCCTGGTATCTTTTCGAGAGTTGGATAACAAGTCGTGCAGCTCTGTCAGAGGAACTTTCAACTTCTACAACTTTATCCTTCAGTTTCTTGTTTATTATAAATCCAACACCACTAGTTCTGCCAGTATCTGTCCCACGATAGTAGAAGAGATGTCCACTTTTCAGTTCGATGAGATCTTCTCCTTTTCTCCTTACCTCACTTAGCCCCACGATGTCCCACTTGATCCTTTGTAGTTCCTCTTCCAATTCAAGAAGCCTTGAATCAGAAGATAGGGAGCGTCCATTGTAAGTAGCCAAGGTCAGCATCAGATGGCAGCCTAGTCCGGTCCTCCGGGGATTCTTAGCACCCTCTGCCTTCATGTCGCACTGGCCGCTGCCTTGGCCAGGTACATTCCAGCTGCCGGAGACTGAGGGCCAAGATTTAAGTTGTGGAATCATTTTGGAGGGGTTTGGCCATAACTCACCACGCTGGCCAAGCGGGTTGGTGAGTGTGGGATAGAATTTCCTCTAATCCCGATGGTATAGTTATACCGCTATGGGCGGTCGTCAGAGCCCCTTTAGTGGGAACAGGATGCACCACGAGAAGGCGGGGTTGACATTTGTCAAGGAGAGGCTGTGATGTTACGCATCACCTGACCTTACATCCCATATATATATATATATATATATATATATAACTAATAGGAGCTCGTTTGCTTTGGACGGTTGGGGTTGGGCGTGCTTTTCTTCTGTTTGTTCTCGGAATGTTTTGTTTTCCTCCTATTGTTTGAAAAAAAAATTCTCTTTGGGTTTTGCATTTTTTTAGTATATATATATATGGGACTAGTAGTCAACGTTCGTGACTGTTACGGAGAAGACTTCGGGTTCGATCCCAGGTAGGTACGAACGCTCGAACCACTAAATGTTCGCCGTGCGTCGAATGGGCACGTTAAGCCGTCGGGCCCCTGGTACTGGCCCCGGGTAATAAATAAGGGCGTCTTCCTCCCCCTTTCTACCTCGCTTCCGTGTCACTTTTCTATCGGGCACCCAGCCCAAATCTCCTAACTTCCTATTTCTAAGGGTTGTTTAAGACCTGGGGTCAGACACTCCCTTCCTAAAATCCTCTACATATGATCTGATCTGATCATAAGATGTAATATATATATAAAATACGTAATATTTTTGTAAACGTAATATATTCGTCCCAATAACTGCTTGGTATTTAGTAACTGAAATCTTTTTTTTTAATAACAAAATTTGATTACTTGCTAAATTTTAGTGCCAAGAAAATACCACTTTTAGTGCCACTATTTTCCATAGTCCAGAAGTAATGGCTGACTATGACCGTGATGGAGAACTTTTCTAATGTGGGGTACTTTTCCGAATGTGGGAGAATTTTCCTGAGGGGGACTTTTCCGTCCATCCCTCTTGCAAAAAAATATCTTCGAGACCATTTCGTGAAAATCTATTAGCTTTCAATTACTGAAATTTTGAAACTCCATGTTATTAACTAGGTTTTATGGGCATTTTAATAATTGAAATTCTTTTGTACCTACAGGCGTATGTTTCGTAAACGCAAAATTACTGCACTTTATTGCGTATAACACATATGTTTGCGTGGTAATAAAAATGACTGTCTTTGTTGTATACCAATAGAAAATACTGCAAAGCAGTTAGACCAAAGTTAATCACAGCATGCAACTTTTATTCTTTTAAAGAAATACGACCAGCCTCTTTTAAATGCCTCACGATCACACACACAAAACACATGTCTAATGACAGTTAGCAATTTGTACGAAAATACAGAACGTTCATAAGCAAATAAATAACAATTAAGAATTGTAGCACAAAAAAGTAGAAATACTTAACTTGTATACTCTTGAATATTTTAAAAAAAAAATGTACTTAACGTAATGCCGCAACGTTTTGCCCATTGAAAGAAAATCCCATAAAAAATTATAAATAATTAAATTTAAATAAACGGTGCTCAACAGTGACGCCAGCGAATTCGCTCTGTGCACCGAAGATGAAATTTAAATTGTGAGCTGAGTCAGAAGTCTCAAAAATATAAAAGTGTAAAAGCTTAAAAAACGCAAACACGAAATCTATTCTCCTAACAATTTTAAGGCAAGAGAAGAAGAAAAAACCAAAAAAACAATAAAAATGCCATGGCTGTGAATAGGGCCTCAAGTCCTCGCAAAAAAAAAAAAAAAAAGCTTTTCTTTTTAATATTTCGTTCAAACCTGCGTCAAAAATTCCTGACTATATCTTTACTAGTTTCGTATGAAGTTTCCATAAAATATTTTGTAAAATCTTCTTCCTGAGGCTAGAGTTCATATACCAGAGGCTCCTACAGCCGTGAACTCTCCCGCACTGGAGGGGGGGTTCGGCGGTTATCAGTACAACCCTGATCCTCTGTCTTTCTTCACGCATATCTCACTCACATCTGCGTACGGAAATGGCACTAGACGATCTGGATGTGTACGGAAATTGGACAAAAATCCATTTATATGGAAATGGCACGTACGGATGTGGGGCGACACCCTATTTCATTTCTGTAATCGTTTTGTTCTTCTTCTTGGAGATAATAAGCTCTTTTCGTTTTCTATCTTGCAGAACCAATGTAGTAATATCAGCATATACGCAGACATTTAATGTGAGCATATCTTTGGTTGACAGTATTTTTTTCTATTTCACACATACACGAATCAGTCGTTTTTAGTCTTTTTTTTTTTTTTTTTTTTTTTTTGATTGGAGGTTTAACGACTACCGTGAGCAACTCAATGGGCTATAAGCAGTCGCCCGTCCCTAATTTAGGGCCACTGGTTCCAGGGAAGGGAGAGAGCCAATGTCGTAAGACAAACATCCATGCCTCACCGGGATTCGAACCCGGACCCATCTTGGACGAATGATCAGAAGTCGTCGCTTAGACCACTGCGCTACCGGGGCGGCCATTTTTTTGTAGTTTGTGTCAGGCCTGTAACGAGACTTTAGTTTCGGAGGGAGGGGGGGGATTAAAATATTCCACGGCAAAAATATAATCTATCTATCTATCAGGGCCATAACCAGACTTTTGTTTCAGGGTTGTTGTTTTTTTAAACTATTCCACAGCAAAAATCTATCTATCTATCTATCTACTCACTGAACAAAAAGTAAACTAATATAAACAAACTTGCCGTTTTCTACACGATAAAAATATGTCGATGATGGTGAAAATTAAAACTTTACTAAAAGATTAAAGTACATAAGTACTTTCGGGTCTACTGCAGACCCATCATCAGATGTGAATGGTCATGATGACCAAATGATCATATGTAGAGGATTTTAGGAAGGGAATGTCTTATCCCAGGTCTTAAACAACCCTTAGAAATAGGAAGCTAGGAGATTTGGGCTAGAGTGCCCGATAGGAAAGTGACACGGAAGCGAAGTAGAAAGGAAGACGCCCTTATTTATTACCGGGGGGGGGGCAGTACCAGGGGCCCGACGGCTTAACGTGCCCATCCGACGCACTGCGGATATTTAGTGGAGCGAGCGTTCGCACCTGCCTGGGATCGAACCTGAGGTCATTTCCGTGGCAGTCACGAACGTTGCCCACTAGGCCACCCGCGGCCCAGATGTGAATGATGATATTACACAGAGTTATATACCATGACGTTTGTTCAAAATAAGAATCCTCTAGATCTCAGGAATGAAAGCAGAAAAATCATCATTGCAACAAGAGTCTAAATTATTAAGTATAAACAAACATTCAGTGCATAACAAAGTTGACTTAATGGCAGAGATGCCAAAATCGACACACTGTCCCAGTCTGGAAAAAACTTATAATCACCAACTGTTTTTGCTAAAGCAGTTGTTTGGAACCTATTCCGCACATTGTATTTATGTTCCATAAGTCTGGAGTGTATCTTTCTAAAGATACAAACCAGACTAAAAAAATAAGAAAAAAGATTAAAAATAAACTCTTTTAGTTTTTAGTGTATTAGTATTAGTTAGCGAGTAACGACACATGAACTTACTCAGTATTAATGGAAAAACAAACTGAACAATACGAGACAGAGATCACATGAAAACAACAAGATTACACAGGAGACAGGTTGAAAGCAAGTACAGTCTGAAAAATGAAAATTATAAAAAAATTTGAAATCTCCGTCAGGAAGTGGATTTTAAAAATTCCTATAACGATAGATGAAGCCGCCACGGTGGCGCAGTGGTCTAAGGCGCTGGCCTCTGATCATTCGTCCGTAAGGGGTCCGGGTTCGAATCCCGGTGAGGCATGGATGTTGTGTTTGTCTTACGGCACTGGCTCTCTCCCTTCCCTGGAACCAGTGGCCCTAAATTAGGGACGGGCGACTGCTTATAGCCCATTGAGTTGCTCACGGTTGTCGTTAAACCTCCAATAAAAAAAAAAAAAAGAAGCCGCCATACCAAGCGACATTGACGTTGAACTGGTCTTCTAATAGTTACTATGATATAGCAGCTATTAGACGGCAAATTCAAATTATTTAAATCCGGGATAAAAAGTAGAAAATTAAAATTCGTTGTATACGTCAATGCATTGAGGTACACCTACGGTAAATTTTAGGGGTGCTTTATGTGTGTTTATTTGCTTTTTATCATTTTTAAATTTTTTAGCGGAATCTATAACGTAATTTTCTTTCCGCTATAATTTAGTCTTTACGTCAGTAATTACGTTATGTGTGCTAAGTTAATGCAATATTAGAAGGTACTCATACACCTTACAAGAAAGAGGTCAAGTGGTACTTACAAATACTTTTATTTTGCTTGCATGGATTGTATTCCACACTCACATATGGTTTACTGGGGTACTCAATACAGTATCAATGATTTAACATCCAATCGCAGTATAACAGCACGTCTATCATCAATAACATCAATCCCCTTAATCAACCTCTGCATTGCCTTTTTATCTATCGTTCTTATCCGGCCACACATACGTCACTTGTTCCCAAGGTATATAGATCCGACCTCAGTGTGTTGCCAACATCATTCTCGTTTGAGGGAAAAGACATAACGTTAAGGTTTGAAAATGTCTAAGAGAACAAACTCAAATTTGCATAGAAAAAGTAACTCAAAAGGAAAGTTAAAATAGAATATACATTACAGATCTGCATTTGATTTATTGTTTTTTGAATCTTACAGTTACACGAACTCTTGAATTGCTATGAGAGCAACTATGAGACGGAGATTAGTTGATATGATAGCAACTATTAGGCGGCCAATTCAACGTCAAAATTCTTTGGTATGGTGGCTTCATCTATCGTTATCGGAATTTTTTATATTCACTTCCTGACGGAGATTTCAAATTTTTTCATAATTCTCATTTTTTAAACCTTTTTTTATAATGAAATAGGTAGGTAGGTAGATCGATCGATGTATATAATTTCTATCTATCTATCTATCTATCTATCTATCTATCTATCTATCTATCTATCTATCTATCTATCTATCTATTAAAATGGTTAAAAAGGAAAATTATTAAAAACGTTTAAAATCTCCGTCAGGAAGTGATGCCACTTCCTCCCGTTTTCCTCTCCAGCTATTTAGACCGAAAGCGAAACCGGTCCATACCCATACTGCGTTTTGCTATTCTGCTTTATTCCTCCCTCTCGTTTACATTGTAGTCATTAGTGGCAGTAAAGCGAGGAGAGGAAATTTAAGTTAGAGCAGCATTTCCCAATAAACTTTTATCCCCATACGGCTTTATATTGCGGCCATAAAACGGGGGAAACTTTACCTGCTGCTAGGAAGGAGAAGTATACATTTTAAGGGGGAATTACCTGGTTTTTGTGAGAGCAGTTAGCGGCGTGGAAATCTGTATTAGAATTGATCTCGCTCAGGCGCTTTGAGTATTACTCCGATTGCAGCCATTTTCAACACATTCCTTCAATATGGACCATTTTTCCCATCGAGTTTTTAAGTAAAAGTTGGCCCCCACGGGGTCCCTAAGAACAAACTAAAATTTCGATGAAATTGAAGGCTTTTGTATGCGTATTATCATGCGTAAGTGTGGAAAAACATCTGAAGCCAGATAAAAATTTCCGGAAGAAAAATGACAAATTTCCGGGAAAAGCGCGTAATCAAAAACCATATTTTAAAGCACTCCAAGCATTGCCTTTTCTAAGTTTTCAAAATAGTTAAACATTTGCAACGTGCGTTCAAAAAGTTTCTGGACTGGCGGCAACATGACGCTACTGCCATTAGTGCAGAAATATTTCCACTATGTGCTGTTATATTTGAATCTATTAATCAACGTTCTTCTCAAGAAACTGATTAGGTAACATTCTATACTGGAATCTTCCTAGATTGATTTTTTGACCTCAGTCTTGTCAGAAAAAGAGTGGAAGTCATCACGATCAGAGTAAAAACCCTGAAATGGCAACGGGCTGGATACATTGCCAGAGAAATGGACCCCTGATGGACTACCGAAATTTTAGACTGGATTCCAAGGGACAGGATAAGACCAAGAAGAAGACTACGTGGGAGATGGGTGGATGAAATTCGAAATCATGCGGGAGTGACACATGAGTTAACGAAAAATTACCCGGGCGGAGGATTATTCCATTGTTTGTTGTTTGAACGAAGAGGTGGAAGTTTGCGCTGACAGCAGCAATTTATGTGCTCACACGTACTATATCCAGCGTTGCATTCAAAGAGGTTTTTTTTGGGGGGGGGGGGGCAATTACAAATTTTGAGGAAGCTCAAACTTAATATTAGTTGTTATTCATATGTACATTAATACATATTTTGTTATTAATACATATTAATACATCATCATCATTGTCAACCATTATCAATCCACTGCTGGACGAAGGTCTCCCCAAGTTTCCTCCACAACGGTCTGTCTTGTGCCAGTCTCCTCCATGTCACTCCCGCATACTTTTGAATTTCATCCGCCCATCTCCCATGTGGTCTTTTTCTGGCTCTTTTCCTGTCCCTTAGAATCCAATCTAAAATTTCGGCTGTCCATCGATAGTCTGTCCTTCTGGCAGTATGCCCAGCTCATTGCCATTTCATGGATTTAACTCTGATCATGATGTCTTCCACTCTTGTCATTTTTCTGATCCACGAGTTCCTCTTCTTATCTCTCCTGGTTACACCAAGCATGCACCTCTCCGTGCTGCTTTGAGTTGTCTGCAGCCTTTGTATGTCTCTTTTAGTTAAGGTCCACGTCTCTGCACCATACGTAAGCACTGGAAGGATGCATTGATCAAACACTTTTCTTTTAAGACATAATGGCATATTGCTCTTGAAAATTATGCTGTTTCTTCCAAAAGCTCTCCAGGCAAGTTTTGTACGCCGATTAATTTCTTCATTAATGTGACCCTCACTTCATATCTGCTGTCCAAGATAAACGTACGTGTCTGTTATCTCCAGCTTTTCTCCATCAATCGATAAATCTTCATTTCGTGTAAAAGCATTGAACATCACTTTTGTCTTCTGAAAGTTCATTTTTAATCCCACTTCTTTACTCTTGTCAGCAAGTTCCTGGATCATACTCTGCAGCTCTGATGGGGTAGTTGAAAAAATGACTATGTCATCAGCAAAATGAAGGTGGGTTAGATAATCTCCATTAATCTTTATCCCTTTGTTTTCCCAGTTCAGTGATTGAAAGACATTTTCCAATGTGGCGTTGAAGAGCTTCGGGGATATGGTGTCACCTTGTCTCACTCCCTTTCCAATTTTTATGTGTGTTGTATTTTCAAACAGCCGAATCTTTGCACTTGCATTTTCATAGATGTTATTAATAATATTAATGTATGCATCTTCAATACCGCAGGATTTCAGAGCCATTGTAACTGCTGATGGTTTCACCGAATCAAAGGCTTTTTCATAATCGATAAGAGCCATGCACAATGGAAGTTCATATTCCCTCGCTCTTTCAATTAGTTCTCTCAGTAACACATATTATGTTATTTATATGTACATTAATACATATAACAAGATTTTAAATAGAGTAGAAAAATTTTCTTCTGCTCGTATATCGCGAAAGCAAATTCCGAGCAATCTACACATACAAGTGATTAAAAATGTAAACATTTTATACCTTTATTTTAATTCAGTAATGCACCACGGATTTCACCATGCGGTGGTAAAAAATACTAAAGATGCTAGTAAGATAACACTGTGCTGGAGAAAATCTTTCCCCGCCAAACATTAGGAGTGGCAAAAATATCTTCCTCTTACTACAAGCGTGTTTCTGATTATTAAGGAATCATTACAGTGTTACCCGAAAAGGTATGCTGCAAACCATTCACCTGCCACTTGGTTTCAGCCCCTTTAGATTATTTAGATTAGCGCATAGTTATACATAGGAACTCGGCATCCAGAAGATTGAAATAAAGCTGAATGCCAGCTTCCGAAACATGATGATGTATTGCAGTGCAAACAGCATGCCGTTGGTGATTACAAATCCATAGTAAACTTAACAATCAAATAAAAAAGGCTTTAAAAAATTTGCAGAATTGGGAAACAATATTTTGTTTTTTTGTTTGCCCCTCTTGCGTATATGATCAAGATGAACTGGTCTTCTTCTACCCTCCTGATTTTTATCCTGAGAAAGTATTAAGTAATTTTGATAGGAAGGACTTCATAATAGATTTTTAACATGGACAATTGTTCCATTTAATAAGCAAATTTACAAAAGCATTCTCATCTAGAGCAACACATTTTTTCTCTAGAGTATATATATTTTCATAATTACTTTGATTTCAGAGCTACTTAAAAAAAAATATTTAAAGTATTAATACTTTATGAGAAGTCATTTACTGCTCTAGTTAACAACGGAAATTCAGGGTTTTTTTTTTTTTTTTTTTGTCGAAGTCCTTTTTTTTTTTTTTTTTTTTTTTTTTTGATTGGAGGTTTAACGACCACCGTGAGCAACTCAATGGGCTATAAGCAGTCGCTTTGTCGAAGTACTGTATAAATTATTGGTTGCATTCACTCGTCGGATTTAGCAAACGTAAATATACATGCCGATGACAATTTTTGTTTCAGTGTATAAAACAAAAGAAATTAATTTAATACTTAAAATAATTTTAATACTACTGAGATATGAAGTCCATATGGACGCCCCCCCCCCTCCCGGTGGCGCAGTGGCCTAAGCGATGGCTTCTGATCATTTGTTCGAGATGGGTCTGGGTTCGAATCCCGGTGAGGCATAGGTGTTGTGTTTGTCTTACGGCATTGGCTCTCTCCCTCCCTGGAACCAGTGGCCCTAAATTAGGAACGGGCGACTGCTCATAGCCCATTGAGTTGCTCACGGTGTTCGTTAAACCTCCAAACAAAAACAAAAAAAGTTCATGTGGATGCTTTATTTTTATTACAATATTTTCCCTCATTTTCTTAAGTTTTTAAAATTAATTTCTCCAAATTTTCATCTATAAACAAAAATAATTAGACACCCAAACACCTGCATAAAACCTTTCATCTATAAACAAAATAAGAGGTGATCACCCAAAAACCTACCTGAATACATCACTGACTATATCAATAGTACAATGGTACGACGTGTGTTTGACATCTGCCTGCCTGTCGGATTTTATTCTTCATGTGACTGGTTAACCAGGACTAAAATAACTGTTTTCGTGGAGCCAAAAGATTAACTGAATGTGTCGCGATCCTTTGTCTGAAATTTAATGCACAAGTAATATAAAATAAACTCATTTCTCTAACGCTTTTGCACATTAAAAGATTTATTTACTTAGATCTTATGAAATATTTAGCTATTTGCTGCTTAATACAATAAAAAATTGGAAAGGGCATTGATTTTAAAAGCCAGAAAATGCACTCCTATATTCCTTTTGTTTTTATAAAGTATCCGTTAAAAATGTTACAGGAGATATAAAAAGCATTCCAACATTAAAAAGAAAAATTAATTGCTGTTTGTTTCTTCTGTAAATTTTGCGTACCAGAATTATGGAACATAAATTATATTTATGAAATTTGTAAAATTATTTTCATTTGTTTGCCAAATTGTCACTATCCTGTACAAGCGTAAAAACTTCTCGGTTTACAATTTTTTGTAACTTATAAATGAACTGTAAAGTTTTAAATTCAATTTAATTAATTATAAAAAAATAAAATTCATTGCACATGCGAATAGATCTTTAACAGTTTTATGGCCAGCATTTTGTGTAGATTCAATGAAATGTTTTGCGGATTATATCTCATGTCTTTACCATGGCATCTGCTATAATCTATCGACTGAATTAAACGAAAGGTGGAGTAGGGCAACTGCTGTTTAATTGTCCTCAGCAACATTTTCATTCTTCACATTAGTGCTTTCGTTACAGTGCTCGCGTGGATACAAATTTCGTAACAGTGCTCCACTGCTCTCTCGGAAAATCAATTCATTTTAATTACTACAAGCAACCAAACTAAAAATGTGGTATATGGAGAAGCACTGTAACAACGTATGATAATATATTCTGAGATACACTATCTACCAACAAGTAATTGGACACCCCTGCAATCGACGATATCTGCGGTCCTGATACACGTCACGGCCGCCGCCGTTAAATATCGCGTGGGAAACAACAACGCAACCGCAGTCGCATGCAAGATGTCACGCAGTTCGGAGCTCTCTGATTTCGAGAAAGGTGTAATCGTCGGGTATCACAGAAATGGCCGATCCATACGTGACATATCCAGCGAGTTGAAGTACCCAAAATCGACAGTGGCCTACGTGATTGGCAAGTGGAAGATGAGAGGTGACTGTCGGAATGTGCCCCGACCCGGCAGACCCACAAAACTGGGAGTTAGAGACCGACAGGTGCTGGCCAGAGAAATTCGGAAGAACCGCACCAAATCGATGGGCCACATCCGCGAGGAGTTTCAACAGGCATCCGGTAGTGTTCTTTCGATGAATACCATTCGTAAGGATGCCCATCTGCTTGGTTATCATAGACGTGCTGCCGCCCACAAGCCTTTGATCACCAAGTCCAATAGCGCTGCTGGGCTAACGTGGTGCAAAGAACGTCGACAGTGGACCGTTGAACAGTGGAAACAGGTTCTCTGGAGCGACGAATCAAGGTTCACTCTCTACCGTTCGTATGGCAGGGTCTGGGTTCGGCGTCTGCCTGGAGAACGCCTCCTGCCGGAATGTATTGTGCCAACTGTGAAGTTCGGCGGCGGTGGAATTATGCTATGGGGGTGTTTCTCCTGGTATGGCACGGGACCCTTGGTCGCAATTCCTGGTAGACTCAACGCCGAAACCTACTGCACCATTTTGGATGACCATGTGCTTCCTACGTTGTGGCAGTTTTACGGGGTGGACCCATGTTACTTTCAGGATGACAATGCCACCTGTCATGTTGCGAGGTCCACCATGGCTTGGTATGGTGACAATGGGGTTAATCGAATGGAATGGCCTGCGCAGAGCCCGGACCTTAACCCTATCGAGCACTTCTGGGACGAGTTGGAGCGTCGACTTAAGGGTGCCCCCACCGTCCGAAATCGGTGAAGGAACTGACCTGTCTTCTCCAAGCCGAGTGGAAGAAAATACCGCTAGCCGTCGTACAACGCCTGGTTGAGAGTATGCCCCGGAGGGTCGCAGATGTAATCGCCGCTCGTGGAGGCTCACCAACTATTGAAGGTGAATAAACTTCGTTTTTCTTTGCTATCACAGGTGTACAATTACTTGTTGGTAGATAGTGTAGTATGTTCCGATAATAGATAATATTTTAATATAATAGATAATACACTCTGATACCTGTATACCATTAAATAAGTCCCCAAACCCAGCTAGTTCCACTACCGCAGATTATTACCTGCAATACAGATAAATTACCAATTACTGTTATCTAAAAAATAAAAATGAAAACAAAGTAATCAATCCAGGAAGATTCCAGCATAGAATGTTACCCAATCAGTTTCTTGAGGGGAACGTTGATTTATAGATTCAAATATAACAGCACATAGTAGAAATACTTTTGTATTAACGGCAGTAACGCCATGTTGCCGCCAATCCAGAAACATTTTGAACGTACGCTGTATATGTATAACTATTTTGAAAACTAAGAAAAGACAATGCTTGGAGTGCTTCAAAATATGTTTTTTGATTACGCGCTTTTCCCGGAAATTTGTCATTTTCTTCCGGAAATTTTCATCTGATCTCAGATATGTTTTTCCAAACTTTCGCATGATGATACGGGTACAAAAGCCTTCAATTCCATCAAAAGCCTTCAATTCCATCGAACATTTACTTAAAACTTGATGGGGAAAAAATGGTCATGTCGAAGGAATGTGTTAAAAATCGCTGAAATCCGATTAATGCTCAGAGCACATGAGCGAGATCAATTCTAACACAAATTTCCACGGCGCCAACTGCTCTAAAAGAAACCAGTTAATCACCCCGGTAAAAGGTATACTTCTCCTTTCTAGCAGGTAAAGTTTCTCCCTTTTTATGGCCGCAATATAAAGCATTGCGGGAAACACGAATCGGGATTTCCTTTCCGTCTGAAATTTCATCTCCCCATTTTTCAACCGCTAATGACCCCAATATAAGGCATAAGGAGAAAAGGCACAGCGGGAAGACATCAAACTATGAAATGTGAAGAGAACGGTGAGATTCCCAATTGCTCCGAACTTCCAACCTTTGGTACTACATGAAACGGACCGAATGCAGCTTGCAGTAGTGGCAGTAATGATCGAATTGCCCCCAGAGGATCTTCAAAAATGTGAACGAGATTCTTACCTTATAACGCACGAACAACCGTGCCGTCATTTCTGATTATGACAACTTACATCCCCTGCGCATTTTGAAGAAGAAATGCGAATTTTAAGCGGCCAAGCTACCGCAACTGGCGAAAGAAATTATAGGTAAATTCGGTAGAAGAGTTTTAATTCTGATTTTAATTAGATTGTACGCAATTAGTTTTGTGCCCTCTCTTGAACTGCTGCGGGGCAGCCGCCACACCTGCCCCTGTCCTTGTTGCGCCTCTAGCCTCTAATTTTACATTCTTCTTTCGCAAAATAATGACGAAAATTCGATTGTAAAGTCTAATTTGGAGAGAGAGAGAGAGAGAGAGAGAGAGAGAGAGAGAGAGAGAGAGAGAAATTTAAAGTGTATCTGGAGAAATCTCCTGTTGTTTTCGACATTGAAATAATTCTTCGTGAAAGTTCAATTCATCGTGCTAATCATTAGTCAAGAAACCAAAGTGCCGTCGCTACACGATAATAATTAAAGTACATATCCTCTCACAGTTTAATAATCTTTTCATTACTAAGACATACACTATATTGACAAAAGTAACCGGACACCTAGAAGAGAAACACAATATAACATTTATACATTAATACGGTGTCGGTCCACCTTTGGCCTATACATTAATACGGTGTCGGTCCACCTTTGGCCTACACGTGTCTTCACGAGCTCCGTGTTTGAGTGCTTCACGTACGTATTTTGTGTGTCCCATCATTGTTCTTCGGTGTATATGCCGAAGTTAAAGGTCTGTGCTTTCGTTTAAGATCCCTTACGAGTTGGTGAGTGATCATTTTTTTTTTTTTTTTTCATTTTCAGTGTTTTAATTTCCACACCGAGCTGCTCGTTTTCTTCGTTAACCCTTGCCATTGTTTATGGCATCTGCCGATGAGGGCGCTGTTCCCGCCTGCATCGATGCAGCTCCTCGCGTCGCCTCTTCAACGACAGTCGCGGCCGATCAATCATCTTCGCTTGTTAGTGGAGAGCCTCTTAATTTTCCTCCTGTCATTTGCATGTGTTCTTCTGCTCAGGTCTCCGACGCTGCCATTGAGAACGTGGATGTAACGTCCCTGGCTTCTGCTGGCGATGATGAATTCATGGACGTCTCTGATGTCGTCACTAATCTGCCCTCTACAGTTTCCACTGCCTCTGCTTCCAGTACATTGTCTCATGCTGCGTCAATGCCTTCCAGATGAGGCACTTCTGCACGCATGTGTTCTGCGGCTGCTTCTGGTATTCCACCGGCTTCCTCCTCGTCTCGTATGCCCCCTATGGATTCTTACGTTACTCTCAACGGTGACATCATCTTATTAGACATTCCCGAGAACTATCCTGTTGGTCAACGTCTTCATTTAACCCTCGAGTTGGGGGTTTGTTTTGATGCGCTGCCCAACACTCCTTTGAAGCAGTACAGCTCTGCTCTCAAGACGATGCTTCCTACTGGTGCCATCACCCACCTCACCCGAAAGCCACGAACTATGATTGTTTATTTTTCGAACAAAGAATATGCCGAGCTTGTCTTGTCTCGGGGCCTATCAATTGGCGATCGTCACCTCTTTGCCGAATCCATCACCCAGCGTCCTGTTCTGGTCTCTCTACATCCGGTACCTCCGGAGATCTCTGTTGATATGCTGTGTGCTGCACTTAGTCGATGCGGCAGAGTAGTCGGCCCAGTGAACACTCTCTCCTCTTCCCCCTCTGACCCCGATGATAAACATATCTGTGGCTTCCGTAGAACTGCTCGCATCATCTTCCCGTCGGAAGAGGATCTCATAAAGTTTCCACGGTTCCTCGATGTTCGTTGCGGTAACGAGCGCCGCCGGATTGAGCTCCTCACCTCTGCTCATTGCTCACGCTGCAAGACTTACGGCCATCAGCAGGCTCTTTGCCCTCATGCAGAGCCACTGAATCCTGCAGCTCCAAGGCACCATTTTACCTCTTCCTCCGTTTCTGCTGCCATGCCTCCTCCTGCGTCTGCACCTCCTGGACCCAGTTCTGCCGAAAATCTGATTAAAGCCTTCGATCAACATGCGTCTTCCGATGTTGCTTTCTCCAGTCTGTCGGATTTTCCTCCGCTTGACTCCTCCTTGCCTTCCCCTGTTCTCTCTCTATCAGAGAACAACACGGCAGATCTTCAAGATTCATTCACCGTCGGCACTTTTGCTCCCGGCGATGAGGTGGAGCTTTCCTCTGATTCCACATCTCGCGTGTCATCGATCTACTACCAGTACCGAGGCCCGGAGGAAAAAGAAGAAGTCACCTTTTCCGACTGGCCGCCCACATTGTTCAACCCGTCTAGCAAGATCCAAGTCTCCCCTGTCACGTTCTAGCACTTCCTCTTCAAAGTCCAAGGGTCCTCTGCCGACGTTTGAAGATTTCTCGACTCTGCTTACCAATACCTCTCTTCCTTCAGAACCTGTCTCCTTTGAAGATCTTTACGAGTTTCTCACTCATAAAACAAATCGGGAGGCTTCTCTCATCTTTTTACAGCAGTTTGAAGCAGTTCTTCCCGAGGTCTTTGACCAAGCAACCTCCATCCACAAATTCCTCCGGCATAATGCCAAGCAACCCGACTACGTCTTGTGGTGTCGTGATATCATCAATCGCCTCGACACATTTCAGAAAGCTGCCATAGCTGCCTTTCATCCGACGTCGGACTTACCCATTCCAGGTCGCCACTCTGAATTGTAGGGGATATGCTAACGCTCTCGTTCTGGAAGATCTCTCGCCTGTTGGGGCCGACATACTCCTTCTGCAAGAAATGTACTGCCACTGCTCGACACTTTTTCATAGATGGCGCAGTTGGAACTTCACCTTTCACCATGCTTTCCGTTACTCTGTGCACGGTGTTACGGCAGAAGTATCAGTCTGCCATCTCCGCATGCCGTGAAAGCTCCTTCCATGCTACGTGGTCACCAGTGACCCCGTGGTTCGCTGTTACACCAAGTCCATTACATCTCACGGTGAGTTAAGACTTTGCAGTAACTTTTTGTTGTTCTTTCGCACTCCGGTGCCCCGCCTGTGATCATTTTGTTCTTCCTCAAGCATTTTTCTGTTTGCTTCACGTTGTAAATTTGTCATTACTCATTCAATGTACATATCATCGTTTTTATCAGTTTTTATCATTCCTGTTCTTTTTTGTTTTCTTTGAGACGATTCCATGTTGCTCGTCTTCTCTGTTTTGTTACATTAAAGCGGTTCTGAAACCACCTTTGTCCTTAATGCATGCACTGACCCTTCGAGACATGCTTTCGACAAGGTTTTGGAACACAGCGATAGGTATGCGCTTCAATTCAGTACATAATGCTGCCGCTAACTGTTGCTTAGTAGTAGGCCTTGGTTCCAAACTTCTTATGCGGCACTCTAATTCATCCCGCAGGTGCTCTATGGGATTAAGATCAGAGTTCTTGGCTGGTCAGTCCACACACGATACGGAATTATCGTCAAACCACGCCGTAACAGTCCTTGCACATTACCGTTGAATTGTGAATGCTAATGCCATCTCAGTGTATTTTCATGCTTACTCGTGTACATTACTTACTTTCACCCCGCCTGTATTATGTTGCTTTGGTGCCCTCGTTAAATAATGCACAATTGTGCAAGCTGTGTTTTTATCTCATGTATGTAATGTTTTACCTTCACGGCGATGTTTGTGCTGTTCTTTTTCTAATTGTGTACTATTGTTTCGCCTGTGTTATCCTGTAAATCATGCCCAGCCAATGTCATGTGACACGATGTGTTTCTCTTTGTCACTTCTGCAATTTTTATTCAATAAGCTTTGCTTGCAGCATTTGTTATTCATCCCCATTGTCATTGCAGTGTATATACCATCATGTTTTTACCAGTTTTGTATTTTTTCCCAGTGAGACGCACAATACTGTACGTCTCCCTCTTATGTTTTCTTATGATAAATTAGAATAAAGCGATTTTGAAACCTTGCTTTATGACTCGGTACATTATCCTGCTGGTAATAACAAGGCTCGATTCCATAGTATTGCCACAGAGTTGGTAGGGCATAATTGTCCAGAATATCGAGGTAAACGTGCTGGTTAACAGGTTTGTCCACGATAACCAATGGGCCAGGACAATACCACGACTCTCCCTCCCCCTCCCGACACACACACACACGAGTACACTTCCAGCTCCCAACGTGACCGAGTGGTACATAGCGTTCCCCCGGCAGCCGCCACACCCACAGACGGCCATCAGACTGATGGATCATGTACCTGGATTCATCAGTCCATAAGACCCGTTTCCATTGATCTACGGTCTACGATAAATGTTCTTTACACCATGCTAAACGATGAGTAGCATTCCGAGTGGAGATGAATGGCTCATGAGTAGCCGCACGACCACGGTAACCCATGGAATGAAGTTCTTTACGAATGGTATTTGTACATACCGATGTTCTAGCATCGTTACTCACCTCTACACTGAGGTCTTGTGCAGTAGTACTCCATTGATTAGCTGTAACGATTCTCCTGAGGCTTCGACGTCCTCTATCACTGATTTTCTTTGGTCTGCCGGTACGTTTTGCTGCTTCAGGCACGCCATGTGTCTTCCACTTATTCAGCACATCCAAAACAGTTGACTTGAGTATGTTTAAACGCCTCTCGGTTTCTCTTATAGACAACCCAGTAACATAACAACCAACAATCTTTCCTTTCTCAAAGTCAGTTCAGCGGTATTTTCACTCAACCTCGCAGTGCGATATTATCGCGGTCAGCTGCAGGCTTGTTTTTATACCGTTTGCAGATGCACCGTGTATCTTAACAACGCAACGGATGCGTTCATTTGCTTTTGAAGGGGTTTCCGGTGACTTTTGTCAATATTATGTATGTCTTAGTAATTAAAAACTTATTAGACAGTGAGAGGATATGCACTTTAATTATTATCGTGTAGCGACGGCTCTTTGGTTTCTTGACTGAAATAGGAATAGGCATTACTGGAAGCTGTTTCTATAATCGATAATGGCATCATTTTAAAACCCGATTTGTGAAGTCCTTTGAAATTCGCAGAATCTTCCCATGGAACGCGGTTTGGAAAATTAGTGCTTTAAATGACGTTGGGGCAATTATATATTCACCAGTTTGATGATTTTTTTCCTTTGCTTTGGATTGACGATAAAGAAGTCCTCGTGTCGGAAAGTAAGAGGCAGGAGTTTAAACACACATTCCATGAAATAGGTACGAGTTTATCCACGTGCTTTGTACAACAACGAGACTGATTTATTTCGGTTCAAATACTTTATTAGTTTCAAGAGCCATGAAATCCAGCGAGCAGTATGTTAATGAAAAGCGACAAAAGTCGTTGATTAAGAAAGTAATAGAGAGGGAAGGTGATTTATTATCATCAGACTGTGCCAAAAATACTGAAGAAAGAAAACAAGTATTCTTCCTACATTTACAACACAACAGTAAAGTGCTTGAAAGAGGCGAACAAAATTGCAAACAGCTTTGCAAAGCTACTTGAATGACGGACGATCATTTGTATGGAGGATTACATCTGTCTTTTCAAATTTCACCTTAGAAAAGTCTTCATTTGCTTTGCTAATGATTTTCACAAAGCGTCTTCAATGAGAACGTGTCCTTATTTAAATGATAAGATTTCTTCATCGGTCCCAAAGAAAGCTTTATTCTTGCTTGGGACAATATAAGAATAGGCGATTTTATTTATCAGCGGCTCGTTCCCAAGTTGTTCGAAACAAAAGACTTAGACATAAAAAGTCGCTGTTTCTGCGAACACCAGATCTTCAACGAAGTGTATATAAATGAATTCGCTGTTCGGAGGGCTCAAACATCTGGCGCTTGAATAGAAATTAAAAAATAGAGCTGGGGTTGTTTCGCTGGAAAGATCTGGTATACAACATACGCTGTTCTTGATTCCGTGAAGGAGCAATAAAAGATACGGAAATTAATTTGCGTTAGCTATCACGTAATGCTAAATTTCAAGAGTTATAATAAATTTGGTTACAAATATATGTCTTCAGGAAAAGAACTTACAAAATTCATTTCTGTATAATAAATTTGGTTACAAATATGTCTTGAGGAAGAGAACTTACAAAACTCATTTCTATGAATTTAGCATTAGGACCGTAAGTACCGGAAGATGGAGAGGGGGCGAATTAAGAGGATCTATAGGGGCTACAGCCTTGGGGCCCACCATGGCCAAGGGTCCAGGGGACATGCTTGGGCAACTAATATAGATAGATAGGTAGAAAGAGAGAGAGAGAGATTTATAAAATAATTTTATCTTTGTCTCGTGTGATTTCCCCTTGGTCAGAAACAGAGGCTGGAAGACGAACAGATTTCAACGCAATGACTCACCAAGGGTTTTGTTCAGCTGTGTACAGAGGGGTCGGCGAGATATTTTTCAGTTTTTTCACTACCATCCACCCACACCTTCCAATTTGCACTTGGAACCGTTATTGGTCGAAATCCCCTGTAGCTTCACATTCAAGCATCTTCTCGGGGGTGCCTACCCCCGAAAATCCATGAACGCCTCCCTCTGTAGGTTTTTGGGCGATCTTTTAGCTTAATTTGTTAGTTTATAGCTGAATATTTGGACAAAATAATTTAAAAAACTTGCGAAAATCAGGGAAAATATTATAATAAGAAAAAAAAACCCATTAGCATGGACTTCAATATATATGGAGAGCCCCCAGGTTAGCCTATCAAGCGAGATTTGAACCTGGGGTCCCTCCATCAGTAGTCTGAACCACTAAGCCATCCGCGGCTCGATTTCAAATTTGGAATACGTGTACTCCATACATACTCATTTATTCATAGAATAAACTGGAAATATATTATTCCATGGCACATCTGGGATAATAGATATACTTGTTGTCATATGCTAGGCAAATGAACCGCACAATTTTATGACAAATATAGTGATGAAGCGACAATATATTATTTATAGGATTGACACAAATATAGTTAATGTAAAAACGTACACAAAGATACTTTATTCATAATTAAATTACTTGTGGTCAGTGACTTTGTTGTACTAATTATTTATGTGTGTCACTTTACACATTTATTAAACAATTTCTCTTGAAATCTATAATATCTGAAATAGAGTAATACAAGATTATATTTATATTTATTGAGGTAGTTATTTGTAAGTACGTATGGTTACTTATATTTGAGCATGCCATTGTACTTAAAATAAAAAAAACCCGAGTAGATTCAGGTTCTCATTTTTAAGTAGATTGTTTTTTAACAGTGCAGCAGTTTCCCAACACTTGTGCTTTGCTGGGGTAGTAAGTCAACTACACACAATATTTCTACGGCATGGAAATATCGCAGATCGACCCAGGAGTGGCTGTCCGAGGATAACTACCAGGAGGCAAGATCGCTACCTGACAGTAAGTGCTCGGAGAAGGCCTAGTGTCACCAGTAGCCAAATCCGGAAATCACTTCGAGCTGCTTCAGGTGTCACAGTATGTATTCAAACGGTAAGAAACCGTCTTTACAAGTACGGACTCAGAGCAAGGAGGCCACTGAGATGTGTAATATTGACATCAGTTCACGTTGTCAAGGACGTATCTAGGTCCAACAGTACCTGTCATGGAATACAGAGTAGCAGCATGTACTTTCCACAGGTTAATCCCGGGGTGTTCGTCAAATTCACTGACCACATTACGAAAAGAGTCAGCTGCCCTCCCAGCCTCTCCCGGTTAATGGGCAAACGGCCCTGGACACAGACACTCTACTTCCTTTCACCCCACCCGCATCCTCCAGAAATTACTGCACTCAAAGACCACCAAATTTGAGGTGTGTTTCAATTGCCTTCTCTTGAGTGTGTGCGTTCCTCTTCCGAATTACGACGAACATTGTGATTTGAGAGCAATTCCCGGAAAGCAAACTTGATATAAGAGGTTCAGTGTTTATCAAAACTTACATACGGTTCACGGGAAAATACGCGGATTTCTTTGCCTTTTTTCCGCTTACCGAACTTCCGGTACTTTCATTATTTATTACTGCATGTTTTATATTTTTAAAGATCGGACTTGTCTTGAACTATTGATAAGTCTGTTACAATAAAGAACATTGATATTTTTACTAGTTGTGGAATCTGAGGAAACATTTGCTGGAACAGTGAACCTCGACAGAGTCTATGGTAAAATCGACAGAGTCTATTAGCGTTACCCAGGGGATACCACGTGGAGGTTGACACTTCATCCCCCGAAAAAAATTTTATTTCTCTCATTTTAATTTTTTTTTTTTAACTTTATTTTTTTTTTTATCTCTCATTCTAATTTTTTTAATTCTTTTTCCAGCTTTTTTTATATTCTTTTTCTAATTCGTTTCCTTTTCTTGGCACTAATATTCCATTGTTGCTATTTATTTTTTTCAATTAGTAAACAGTCATTTCCCAAAGTAGCATGAACAGTTTTAATGGCGGTTCCGAAATATCCTTTGTTGCTTTTCGCTTTACACTATTTGATATGATTTGACGGGAGAGCAGATTTGGTGGGCCATGGTTGTGACACAAATCGGATTGTTAAATAAACAAGGCACTAGTATCCAGGTACACTTTTGCCAAGCATTTGCTTTCTGTACAACGCCACCCCCATCCTATCTCTGTTTCCACATCTTTATAGAATTTGTGTCCTGAATGTATCAATAATTTCCCCCTCTTTGGCTGTACATAAACTCCATGTTACCTCTGTAATCGCTGTCTGAAGAATGATGCAATATAACCGCACCACTGCTTTGCAAAGAGTTGGTGGTGCATTGTCCAGCTGAGAGCATCTTATGCCCGAAGCTCCCTGTCCCCCCCCCCCCTTCCCCTAGAGGGGGAGGGCAGTGCAGAAGACCCATGCCCGAATCCCGTTTCTATCTTTATCCTGTTACTCGACGAAAGCACACGTAGTGGTGATCCGGCACACGAATGCAGCTACACTAAGGAGAACAACCAGGGTATTTTGTTTCTGGAACGTGCTTCGGAAACTCTCTAGATGAGCTGCAACGTCAGTGGGAATTACCATATCTCTTAACCATTTGATGTCTTATAACAAAGTAAATTTCTCCGTCATTTTTTGTCCACGCCGGGGCTCGAACCCGAGTCCCCTCATTCCGGAATAAGTCACTCTACCAATTGAGCTACGCGGACGTTCGTTCTGACTGCTATCTGCCTTTATGTCGTGTGCGTCCTGCTCGCAGGCACGTCACAGTCTTTTGCAGGGTTCCCACTCAACCTGGAAAACAGGGAAAACCTGGAATTCTCAGGGAATTTGAAAATGGTTCCAAAAATCAGGGAAAACTCAGGGAAAGTTACCCCTTTTTTGTAAAAATCAGGGAAAATTACCCTTTTTTTTCTGTATAAATCAATGGATACTTTATTTTGCCAAAAAAACTTATTTTTTCAAGATTTCAAACTTTTGCTTGCAATTACTGCCTGCCTAGAATTTGGTAGATCTTACTTTCAGTTATATTAAGTATTTCCTTTATTCTCTAAAAAAAGATGCAAAATTGAACTTTTAAAATTGCCAGTTATTAAGCTTTCGTTCAATTTCTGCAGGCAGTTGTTATAACATGGAACAATTAGGCACGATGGCTCCTACTTGAAGAAAAACTTCACAAGTGAACCAACCAAATGATGGATCAAAGTCCTTTGTCTGTTGGTTCTCTTGAAACAATGTTTCTTTGAACAGAGCCATTCCATCATTAAGCTTAGCTGCAGTGGCGTAGGAGGGGGGGTACAATGTACCCCCAAATTTTGGAGAGGGGTACATTAATATCTACTGTACCGCCCTCCTCAGATATGAGCAAATACAAACCAATCATTCGTAAAGAGTGAACTGTAAAATTCATATGCTACTTATTTTTTTTTATTCTCTTTTTTTTCAAAGAAATATCACGGGTCATCTGGTTTTTTTTAATATCCGAAGCTTGTAGTGGGAGGCTTTTCATCCACCAAAAACTGACCAACCATCTGGGAAACTCTAGCAAATTAGTTCTGCAGGGAAACGACGAGTGCGAGGTTTTTGTTAATAACTTCAAACAGCATATGGTAGGGCTAGGGCTTGATAACATACTTGTGATCAGTGTTTCTTTTCTCTTAAAATTCCATGCATCTTGATCAGGTCGTCCTTTCTGCACTTTAAAAAAAATTTAATGCACAAGTGGACATTTCAGCGCCCGCAGCCCCGGCACTAAAATTGTTTTCTGTCTTAAGATCTGTAGCAGTACAACAAGTGCATTACGGATTTCACATACCACTCGTAGAACTCCAATTCCTCGATATCTCCACCATCATTTAGCTTTGCACCAGACCAATGTGCTTTTTACATCAATTGTCAGCCTATGTATCGTTCAAAGGTTCATCTTCGCGGGTAGAGCAGTTTTTATCTTACTGCGGTTTTACTTTATTAACGTAAACAAAAATGATAAGAAATTTAATTCGTTCTTGTAAAGAGTTATATAACATTTCCTGAGAAATCCCTCTTTTCCAAACCCTGCAGACAGAAATTCATCCTAACGTTGACTTGTCCCTGCTCAATATTTTAGTGGAAAAAAAAGTACAAACATTAACAAGAGAGAACACAAAAAAAAAAAAAAACAAAAAAAAAACTTCTCCATTCATTTTCTGATAAAAAATTAATAATGTGAACTTTTTGTCAGCAATAAAAATAATAATGGTAATAATTAATAATAATATGATGATAACAATGTTCATTCGGATGAATTCCTGATCAGTATACGTATTTTATAAAAACTCTAATATACTACCCCCCCCCTCCCCGAAAAAAAAAATTCAGAGGGGGTCATCCATAGATGGCTTTTTCCTTGAGATGTAAGGTTCATGAGCTTGTACCCCTACATCAAATGCGTTCCTACGCCACT
Organism: Macrothele yani; assembly: GCA_039090855.1. Taxonomy (NCBI): domain Eukaryota; kingdom Metazoa; phylum Arthropoda; class Arachnida; order Araneae; family Macrothelidae; genus Macrothele; species Macrothele yani. The sequence goes on from CM076996.1 coordinate 129,241,949, forward strand.
GCTTAGCTGCATTGTGTTATAGAAAAACTGAAACTATTCAACTGACAGATTTGTTCTTACAATATGACCGGTTTCTATGGGAATGTATTTACAAATTCCGTGTGGGTAGTATTCACAAAAGTTCACAGAACTTTGGTACAGAAAATAATGTGCAAAGTTAGTTGTTATTAATGAAAAGCAGGTAATTTTATAAAGACAAATTACGTACAGAATTTACAAGTGTGTGCTTTGGTGAGAAAAATGAATGGAATGGAATGAAATGTAACAATTCTTTGCAACATGCCACTCTGGAAAACTTTAAAAACCACCTGGAGAACCTGGAAAAGTCAGGGAATTTTTTTATTACTTTTGAGTGGTAACCCTGTTTTGTTAACCATTTAACATCAGCGTTTTCAGTGATTGTTAGCCTATTGAGTTGCTCACGGTGGTCGTTAAACATACAATAAAAAAATAAATAAAGAGTTAATTAGTCATCTGTGCTCCGTTGTAGAAAGCCCCCTGAGCGCTCAGCCTTCAGCGAAATTTTTTCAAGGCGCCCTTTCCAGAAATCGTCTTTATTTGCGCTTCCCAACCGTAGGTTGAAGAAGCGTATATGCTCCCGATTTGTCCGTGTGTCTGTCTGTCCGTCCGCACGATAACTCGCGTAAAAATGGTTCGATTTCGATGAAATTTTAGTATGTGGTAGGGAACAACCTGAGGACAAACCCTATTGAAAATGGAAGAAATGGGGTCAAAGGTCAGGACATAAGAGTGGGATCCATTCCATTGCCCTTATGCGTCATAACTTGACTAAAATGGTTCGATTTCGATGAAATTTTAGTATGTGGTAGAGGACCACCTGGGGACAAACCCTATTGATGGGAGAAATGGGGTCAAAGGTCTGGACATAGGAGCGGGATCCATTTCATTGCCCTTATGCCTCTAACTTACGTAAAAATGCTTCGATTGCGACAAAAGTTTATCATGTTGTTCCGGAGGTACCCTGAACCGGTTCTGTTGAATATCATCGAAATGGGGTCAATGGTCAGGGCGCAGGAGCGAGATTTATTCCATAACCATTATCCTCATAACTTGAGTATTAATTTGAGTAATGATTTCTGGTATGTTGGACAGCGTATCATAATCAATGCATTGTATGATATTACTAACTTGTTATTACGTTCACTCATTCATTCTGTGCTGGTTCGTTTTTTATTCTGCATTTCTGCAAAGTGCTGTGTTGTAGACACTCACATAACTTTTACGTTTTACTTCACTCTTGGGTATTTTTTTTTTCACGTTTTTAGTAAAACTATGTCCAAAACCGGAAGTGAGAGTTTTAAAGGATCGTAATGCTTTCCTGTAATAGAGGTATGAGAAAGTAAAAACTGCGTACTACACTGCCGAAAAGTGAAAAGAACACCATTAAAAATTGCAGCTTCATCTATGAGATTTACACTGAAGAGCAATTGAATTAGAGATACCTGCCTAGTAACGTGTAGCACCACCTTTCACCCTGATGACGGCGGCGATTCGTCTCGGCATGGACTCGACAAGACACCAGAAGCATTGGGAAGCCATACGGATCCACGACCCCTGAACAAGCTCCCACAGTTCCCGAAGATTTGATGTAGGGAGGTCAGAACCTCGAACATCTCTCTCGATGGTGTCCCAGATGTGCTCGATGGAATTGAGGTCAGGTGACCTAGCTGGCCAAGGAAGCGAGGTCACGTCAGTGGAGTGTTCATCCAACCATTCGGATACAATTCGGGAGATGCATTGTCTTGTTGCAGGACGAGGTCACCAGGGGGATGTTGAAGACGCACAAACGGGAGCAAATGGTCGTCCAGGATATCCCGGTAACGTTAACCTGTGAGGGACGATGTCACACGTACCAGGGGTCCCATTTCAGTCCACGTAAACAGTCCCCAGACGAGAATGCCACTCCCACCAGCTTGAAGAGTACCCTGCTGGCAAGAAGGATCCATCGCTTCATGGGGTTTGCGCGTACTCGTATCCTGCCATCCGCATGTACCAACGTGAATCTCGACTCATCAGTCCAGGCGACATTTTTCCACATGTCTAGGGTCCAGTGGCGATGTTCCCGCGCCCATGCTAATCTTTGCACCATGTGATGTGCGGTCAGCAGCGGTACCCTCTGGGACGATGGCTTCTGTACCCCATAGCGAGGAGATGGTTCTGGATGGTGTGGCTGCTTACACGTTTTTGTGCACCAGCGTAAAATTGCCGAGTGATTTCTTGCACTGTGGCCCGTCTATCCGCTGTTACAATGCGAGCTAGCCGACGATGACCCCGCTCATCCACACGCTGTTCTCCACGGCAGTTGGCCCTTGCAGGGATGGTTTTATCGGATTCGATGTACTCACGGTGCACCCGTGACACAGTGGCTCGTGAAAATCCCAGTGCCTGCACGACTTCCGAGATGGAGTGACCCCATTCGTCGGGCCCCGACAATTTGCCCACGATCAAATGCGCTTAGATCCTTCGTCTTACCCATACTGCGTCCGACTCTTACTGATTCCCGTCGCATCATTCCTTATATTGTCGGATCGCTGCATACGTCATGTCGTTTCCGTTTACAGGGCCGTCCACAGCGCCACATTTGCATAACGCCAGCTGTCTCTAATTCAATTGCTCTTCAGTGTATGTCGTAGCAACAACTTGTTAAGAAAGGGAAGTGATCACACGTGTGAAGTGATTCAAAGTTTATTTTACCTTTTAATGTTCATTATAGTGCACAGAAGGCACATTTTAATAAGGTGTTGCATCTCCTCCGCAGCAGCAATGCAGGCTTCCAATCTGACATGTAATCGGTCGTACAAATGCTGTATATCACGCTGGGGGATAGCATTCCATACGCTTTCAACTTGGACGCGTAATTTTCGAGATGGTCGCTGCCTTTCGGGGTCCGCTGAAGAGTTTTGTCCTATCCAGTCCCAGACATGCTCCATTGGAGACAAGTACGGAGAGCGTGCTGGCCAAGGGAGTTGATGCACAGCCTAAAGAGCGTGTTGAGTTGCTCGGACGGAATGTGGGCGGGTGTTATTCTGCTGGAATGTCGCATTTGGGATCGCACTCAAAAATGGCAGGACGACCGTCTGCACGATGTCGCTGACGTATCTACTGCTATTTAGTGTACCCGTACAAACACCAGACTCGTACGAGAGTGATAGCACAGGCCCCGGAGTGGGGCCTGTGTTTCGTTGGTGGATGCATTATGGCAGAAGCCGCTTACGTTGTCTTCGGACGCGTATACGACCGTCAGGTGCTCCCAAGCAGAATCGGCTTTCATCACTGAAGACCACAGAAGGCCATTCTTCCCTCCAATGAACTTGTTCTTGACACCACCGCAAACGTGCTCGATGGTGACCAAGGGTCAGTGGTAACTGCGCCAGCGGTATGCGTGCCAGTAGTCCTGCTTTCAACAAACGATTCCGTATCGGTCTGGTAGACACCCTTGGTATGACAGTGGATCTAATTTATGACACCGTAGTTGTCTGCTCTGCCGGCGCTGCCTACCTGATACGCCGGGCCTTTCGCGTGTCCGTAACTCTGTGTTGCCGGAACCACGTCTGCGAATGTGCGAATGTTCCTCTGAACACCGACGCCACCATCTTACCACGGCCGATATCTCTCGTTCCATTCGGTCCGAAATTGGACGGAAGGACCAATCTCCTTCCCGAAGACCCACTGTACGGCCGCGCTCGAACTCCGATAACTGAACAAATGCTACACTCCTGCGTCGTCTAGACATGGTAGCTTCTTCAAAGAGCACACAACAACACACCAGACGAATCACTCCGTTCTGCACGCCCTAGTCCCTAAATACGCGCTGCGTACATTTGCATGTTGTCGTCCGCAAGGACGTCATTATTTCATCCAATGACATTCCAACTTAGATCACAGTTTCTGCCCTTAACAACGAACATATTATAATACACACAGGGACAATGGAATTTTCGCTCTTAGAAGAAAACATGCTACAACCGCAAAACTGTGTAAATAGCTAGAGTTTGTGCTGGTATGCAAATGATCCACGTTTTGTGCGAGTGCGCACGACCGCACACCCTGTGGTTGCGGTTCAAGCACGAACTGGCAGCCTTATAAACCGGCGTGTAGTCGATACCCCATGAAAGCGAAAAGCCCCGGAGGACGCAAGCAAGAGTACAGAGTGACAAGAATGCCGGGTAGACGCCAGAGACGTCGATTTATGCAACTTACGGACTTTGAGAGAGTCCTGAACATCGGGCTGAAAACCGCAGGGTAGACGGCGCGCCGTATAGCCCGCCACGTGGATCGCTCTGACCATACCGAGAGCAGTGGACACTTGACGGCACTGCCATACGACGGGGCGGCTCCGGACGTACCAGGAGGACCACCACTAGAGAGGATCGACGGATCGTGCGCCAGGCATGAACGGATGCCACGGAGACCCGGTCCACTATACAGGCAGATGTAGCGGCTCCTGTGTGCCCACTAACCATTTCCAACACCTCGTGGAAGCTAATCTGCGATCTCAGCGCCCCTTACGTGTGCTGCCATTAACACCGGAACATCGCCGGCTCCGTGTGCAGTGGTTCTAGGCCAGAGCGAAGTGGAACGCCACAGACTGGCGACGTGTGGTATTTAGCGATGAGTGCCGCTTCGTTTTAGGGACAGATGATCATCGTGTCCGGGTGTAGAGGTCCCCGGGTCAACGGCACAATCCTAACCTCGCTATCGAGCACCACACCGCCTCCACTGCAGGCATTATTGTCTTTGGACTCATTGCCTTTAGTTCTAGTAGTGGTACGTGGATCATTGACAGGGGATCTCATGTGGATGAGATCCTACGGCCCCATGTGCTCCCATTCCTGGCCGGAATTCCAGGTGCGCTATACCAGCAGGATAATGCCCGCCCGCACACGGCTCTGGTTCCATGGCCTGCCCACTCCCCGGACATGTCCCCTATCGAGCATGTGTAGGACCAGTTGAAACGCCGGCTGCTGTCGTGCCGCCCTATCCGGGATTTGGTGCACACCGTCCAATACTGTGGGCCAGTCTGCCACAGGACATCAGGCGTCTGCTCGCCTCCATGCCGGACCGTATTGCAGCACGAGGCGGTGCGACGCGCTGTTAAAGAGGACCGGGCTGCGTGCCACAGATTCCTCTGTAATTGTCCTGCAGCTATGTTTTTGCCATCATGTGTATCATTCAGTCCATAAAATTTCAGTTCAATCCGATGTTTCCTTCTTGGTGCGAAAATTTCATTGCCCTTGAGCGTATGACGTTCCTACCGGCATTCCTTCTGGGTGTTCTTTTTTTCACTTATAACGAAGTAAATTTCTCCGTCATTTTTATCCGCGCCAGGATTCGAACCCGGGTCCACTCATTCCGGAATAAGTTGCTCTACCATTTGAGCTACGCGGACATTTTATTCTGATTCCTATCTGCCTTTATGTCGTGTGCGTCCTTCTGGCAGGTACGTCACATCTCCTGGTACGTTACACACTTTCCGGCAGCTTTTAAACTTGATAGGCATAATTTTAAGTCTCGCCCTCGCAGATGAATAAAGCTTGCTCCGGCCGTACTCTGAACGGCATAAATTTCAGATATCTGTTTGTACTCTGGTACCCGTATTGGTAGACTCATCTTGTATCGTGCAGAGAGAGAGAGAGAGAGAGAGAGAGAGAGAGAGACTAAGTTTTCCCATTATTGTATAAGTTTTCCCAGTTTTTCCTAGTACAGAATTTTACCTCTAGGAGGCACAGGGAAATAGTTATTCGTTCTGCCCAAGTGTGTCGAGATTTCATACAGATTTGCTATCCATCAGTGGATATGGTACTTCCTCTGACATATCATTTTTGGGAGGCCTTCTCTTTTTTTTTTTTTTTTTTTTTGAACTTTGTGAAACGTTCTCTGTTGAGCATTTTTTAACAATCTGAAAATCTGCGGGGTAGACTCCGTCTACCTTTGAACAGTTAGAATTCTGCTGATTACGGAACGATTTCCTTTAGGTCGTAAGGGCAGAACCGAACTATTTCTAGAATAGCGCATTCAGTGATCGATATAGTGATCATGAAACATATCGAAAGGTGCTATTATCTGGAGATAAATTCACGACTCCCATCAACCAATGACAACTCTATCTGAATATCTCTCGTTATATATTCATGGTCTGGTGTTCTATTTGCGGATGTAACAACGCTAACTGTTCACAGGCAGCGCATTGGGCGGCGTCTATTCGATTTGTAGTATTCGGCACATATTACCGTTTTCGCGACGATATGTCAAAAAAAATTTTTTTTTTCGATTTTCAGTAATAAACTGCAATTTTTTTGTCGATGCGTCAAATTCTTTTTCAACTGATGTTCATCTATAAATAATTGTTCTCATGTACGATGAGTCAAATTCCCATTTCAGCTAATTTTTGATAACAAACAACCGTTTTTGCGACATGCCTAATGGCTTTTCAGCTAATTTTTTGTAAGTAGTCGCTGTTTGTAATAATACTACTCAAATTCAGATGAAAATGAATTAAACTGAAATGTATTCTCGAAACAATGTGTAAAATTTGGCTTTAAGCTTAATTTTTATAACAAAACTTTATGGAACTGTACATTAATTGTTTTTTAATTGATTTTTAACAATAAATGATTGTTTCGGGACGATATGACAGCTTTTTTGGCAATTAATTTTTAAAACTAATCTTTTTCACGATATATCAATTTTATTGATTTTTGGTAACAGAGTACCATTATTTTCAATTGCCATCTATCAGGTGACTTGACAATTTCATCCGTCCAGAACTTTATAAGTTTTGGTGCAAAGAACTGGTCAACATGATTTTTGAAGGCCTTCAAAAAAACGAATTTCTTTCCTTTCAGCGAGTCTACAGAGACTAGAATAAATGGAGATATGAAGGCGCAGATTCTGGTGAGTAGTCCAGATGAGGCGGAATATCCCAGCTAAGCTCCAGGTATTTTGTTTTCCTGGTGACCAAAGAAACGTTAGACTTGTCGTTGTCCTGGTGGAAGAGAATGCCCTTCCCGTTGACCATTTCTGCACGTTTGTCATCAAGTGTGGCCTTCAGCTGGTCCATTCGGGACAGCACCTATCAGAACTAATCATTTGGTTGCTCGGCGGCAGCTCATAGTATCCTACACAGAGATGAAAACCACTTTCTTGGATGCAGACAGGCCTTTGGAGTGATTACTGGCGTCTCATCTCCCATACTCCACAATCTTTCCCGCTCTACATTAGTGTGCACAATCCATTTCTCATCTCCAGTCACCATTCGTTTCAGATGGATTGTTTCCATTCCGTTTGAGAAGAGAATCACAAACAGATATGCTGTTAAGAATTTTTTTTTCACTCGAATATCATGGTACCCAAGCATTAAGACGATTCACATATCCAGGCTTTGCCAAGAATAATATCACGGTGAAGTTGACTGTCTGCGGTGTCTGCGCAATTGCTGTGATCATACTGTATGGGTTGCTTTCGATCAATGCCTTAATTTGGCCTTCGTCATCTTCAACTGGTCTTCTAGAGTATGGTTCATCGGCGAGTGAGTAATCTCCACTACGAAACTTTGATAAATAATATAGACACAGTCGAATGCTTAGAACATCCTCACAATACGCAGTCCATATCTGCTTTTGCGTTTGCGTTGCCCTTGAGATAGAAAGATAGCTTTAAATTGCGAATATGAATCATATTGTCTCACATTTTCAAACCTACGCCAAATGAACGAACTGTACCGATCATACTGAACTGCTTTTATATAGACGTGTCGGAACTTTACCTTTCAGAATATGTAAATATCAAATGTCTGTAATGCAAATTAACCTTTAAAATTTGTACAAACGACATCTATCGCCAAAGTGCAAAGCGACTTTTTACACAATCCAATACATTACAGAATGCGAACTGGGTATTGACTGAATGCAAATATTAACAATAGGATGTGTGACGTATACTCTAATTCAAAGACATTGGAGGAGAATAGACTGACAAAGAGCATACATACCCCTTCCGGCATACATAGAAAGCGGCCATTGTACGGAGTAACTAGTGTGTTGACATGTTTGCGCGAGTACTTTAGCTCTAAATCTTTAAGAAGTAAGATTTAAGTGTATGTGACGTGAAATTTTCCTGTTTAATAGTTTTCTTTCGTTTTTTTTTATTATTAATTTTCTGCTCTGTGTATATGGCCGGCAGCGATATAGCCTCGTATTTTCCCAAGGTTAACAGAGTAAGGCTTGCTCACCCCGCCTTCCTCGCAAACAAATAATCGTGACGTCACTGAGTGACATTTTTTTTTTTTTTTTTTTGATTGGAGGTTCAACGACCACCGTGAGCAACTCAATGGGCTATAAGCAGTCGCCCGTCCCTAATTTAGGGTCACTGGTTCCAGAGAAGGGAGAGAGCCAGTGCCGTAAGACAAACACAACATCCATGCCTCACCGGGATTCGAACCCGGACCCCTTACGGACGAATGATCAGACGCAAACGCCTTAGACCACTGCGCCACCGGGGCGGCTGAGTGACATCACCGTCCTAACATGTGAATCGTAGATCCGACCTGTAACTATGTGGAGGAAGATGTCTTGTCAGCAATTTTTAGAATTCAAAAACAGAACAAAAACTTATCCAAAAGCAGATTTACATTAAATACAAAAGATATTTATAGACATGTGAATATTTTAGCAACGGACTTTTCAAAAATACCTACCGCGCATTTTTGTTATGTAAAGGGCAGGAAAACGGTTAACCTTTTAAATATTAATTTAGGTACAAGGGGAATTTTTGCTGTTTTTATATAAATTTAGAAGGAAAAACGCAAAGCAGGACATATTATTGTCATATAATAAAGAATATTTTTATGAGGAATAAGGGAAACATCTCGTCAACATTACTTAAATTTTTTAAATTAAAAATTGAAAACATTATGCATTAAAAAATCTGGTATAATTTATGAAGATTATTCCAGCTGGTTTACAAATAATAATTCCGACACGCTGCTATGGTACAGATCAAAGAAACGTGGCGATTAGGTAGTCTTATGATGGTGATTTGGACAGTGACGTCACAAAGCAATCCCCGGAAGTGCAAGATGAGCAAAACCTTGTCATCTACCAACTTTGGTATTTTCCTGCTTACTAGTCTTGTTTGTTTTTTATCAGATATGACCACTTGCTAATTACAATTCGATCCAGAAAGTTCTCGGGTCATACGCGAATATTCTTTTTACGTAATTTCTGTAGTACATTATGAATAAAATCAAAAGCTCTTGCCCCCCCCCCCATTTATAGATGGCGCTGCAAGTTCAATTGGCGTCCGTCGTTTCAGATCCGCTTGCATTACGTTTGCCAGTCCATCTCTCTCCAATGTATTTGCTCTAATTTAACTTTCCCTTTTGGGTCCTGGTATCTCATGTAAATTTTGATTCATTCTCGTTAAGCATTTTCTGACCTTAATGGTGCATTTTTTCTCTTGCTGAATGTTTTTGTGGCAACCCGACTGACATCAAAATTTTAATGACGTATGTTACCGAGACAGATAAGAATGATGTTTAAGACTGTATGTGCGTTCTACTTTTATTGGGGGTTTAACGACCACCGTGAGCAATTCAATGGGCTATAAGCAGTCGCCTGTCCCTAATTTAGGGTCACTGGTTCCAGGGAAGGGAGAGAGTCAGGGCCGTAAGACAAACAAAACATCCATGCCCCAGGATTAGAAACCCGTACCCATCTCGGACGAATGATCAGAAGCCAGCGCTTTAACCACTGCGCCGCCGGGGCTGCAAGCTCTCGTTAGGAGGCTCACTCTCGTTAGAAGTCTACAAAATTGTGAGATCGTTGCATTACTTTGGAGGTAGACGTTGAGAAACTTTAACCTATTTGTTAAGGATTAATTCTTTGTTGTTGAATGTTGCGTATTGTTAGTGAGTTCATAAAAGAGTTGAGAAGTACTGAGTATTTTTTGGGAATATGTTGTATCTCGCTGTCGAAGTACTAGATGATTGAGTACAAATTAAATGCTATTTTCATGTGCTGACCGGAACACCTATTGAGACCAGACCAATAAAAGGTTGAAAAAATAGTAAGTAGACTTGGATTTTCTGGCCATTCTGCTGTTTAGTGGCTAAGTTTGCTTCAAATGTTTTGTTAAGCTGTCCAGAGCACGACTTAACCCTTTAACCGGCTGGATCGAGTTAATTCGCATTGGAAAAATGGGCTTAAATACGCTCAAACGAATGTATTCGCTGTCTAAGAAGTGGAGCGAACGTGGCTGGAACGAGTGAACCTGCGCGTCAGAAAGTGTTGCAGTGAACCTTATCTTCAAAATTGCCATTTAGGGAAATGATTGACACTAATCCTTTCTGACTGATTGACTGCTAAAAGGGGTGTAACAATGCCGACTAACCCCCCCCCCCCCCAAAAAAAAAAACCCCGATAGAGATGTTTGTTACTTGTTTCTACCCAATGGAAGGATGCCCATGTCAGAGGGACTAGCTATCTCCGTCATGCCTTGGGTCATGGAGCAGAGAATAAACAAATAGAAGGGAGCACTAATCACTGGTGATAGGTTTATGGTCGGTATTGCTGAGATACGAGAGGAAAGGAATTGTGTTGTCATAACTACTGTAAAACCTAGCCGCTGTTTGAGCATTTGTGTTGGGGAGCGCAGAAAATTTAGAGCACTCACTACTTGGTTCAGGTGCAAAGGGCATCCTGAAAGTCATGCCTCGTCCCTCATAAGATGTTTATTTATAGCAGCAAAAATGTGAAACTTAGTGGCAAAATACTTGGACATATTGTTAATAATGCTAGCTTATTAAAAGTATTGTCCATCACTTACCATACATTTCCGCCATCTTTGAACCCATTGGTAAAATCCATTTTGGAAAAATTCCTGAGGCTGTCGTTTCACCCATCAGTTACAGTCAGTTAAACGACTGTCACATCGTCAAAGCGTTCCCCACGAAGGGTGTTTTTCAAAGGGGCAAACAGGAAAAAATCTTAGGGAGCCAAATCAGGACTGTAGGGGGGATGGAGCATCGCCGTCCACCCCATTTTGGAAATAGCCTGTGAAGTCTCCACTGAGGTGTGGGGACGTGCGTTAAACAACACTATGCAGTGGAATGTCACGTCTCTTCCTTCTGATAGCTTCCTTTAGCTTCTTCAATGTCTTCACATAGTGAGCACTGTTTATTGTTGCAACTCATGGATGGTGACACGACGATCAGCTGTGATGAGATCTTTCACTCGTTGCCTGTTGGCATCTGTCACTGCAGTTGCGGATCTTCCACTCCGTTGCTTGTCCGACACTGAATTTTCTCCCTTTCGAAACCTCTTCATCCATCTTCGGACATTACTGATATCGATTGTGGAAGTTCCATATTTGTGGAGTCTTCTGTGGATTTCTGGAGCCTCACATTCCTCTTTTTCCAGGAATTCAATTACGGCTCGCAGCTTTTCTCGACAGAGATCTTTATTTCCGATTCTGAAATAAATTTGTTCCCACATTGGTAACATATCATAGTATATGTCAATGCAGTTTCATTTAAATCACTTTTAAATTTCAAAAGTTGTTAAGGAGGAGGCATTACTTTCAGGATGCCACTTGTACATGGGCCGCTTGAAGGGTTCAGAACTGATTTATGTAGTGTTCAGTCAGCCATATATACACGAACATTACAGTCCCAGTAACCTTTTTCCTGTTTCGCAAGCTGAAATTGAGATTGAAAGGACGCCGATTTGATGGTATTTATGAGAATGTGGCAGCAAAATTAACCCTTTAAGCTGCTGATGTACTGTGCTTGAACTAAACGGTGCCGAAAAGTTTTGCGCCCTCCAAAACAGAAATGTTTACATACCAGTGGTGTTTACGAAACCTACGGTAGAGTATTTTATCTTTACCCCCTGTGATCTCAGCAGCAGCGAAAATAAACATGTCATAGGTGATATGCCCTCCCATGTAGTCCTATATTCCCTGTTCCATGACCTCAAACATGATGGGGAAGGGCTAGCCTCTCTGAAACGAACGCCATGCCACTGGGTAAAGAAAAGTTACTCAAATGTCTTCTCGCTCCTTCCTTAAATTCGTCTCCATTGCAATAATCCTTTATTACTTAATTTGTCAGAAGGGATTGGTGTCCATCATACGCCTGAATGACCAATCTGAATAACCAATCTAAAGGCGAGAAAAACTTTTTTATATGCTCTAGTCTTGAAGGTAACTCGTACGAGCAGCTTTGGGACCACTAAAACATACCCTGAATGACTTCGTTCCAGTAGTGTTCGGTCCACTTCTTAGATAGCGAATATATTCGTTGGAGTTGAGTTCAGCTCATTTTGTTAACCCCGAGTTAACTCGTTTCAGCCGGCTAAAGGGTTAAATACTTCAACTACAGTGAAACAGTCAGTTCTTAAATTCTTCAGCTACAGTGAAACAGGAGTCGGAAGTGGTAACAAACAATTCGTGCTGAAGTAATAGTAGGCAAGATAAAAAACTGTCTAAGCACGATTCAACCAATGCACAATTAGTCAAACCACATTTAAAAAATGAAGTTTATTTACAGCTAAAAACACTAGTTAAAAGAATCAAAGTGAGATCTTTCGGGGTCATCGTGACCCCATCCTCAGGCTGAACATTGTAAGGAACGAAACTACGGTATACATACACAGCGTGAAGAACCGAAATGTATTAGCATCACAAAACACGTTGCCATCAGAAAAGTTTGAAATACAGTAAAAGTTTGTGGCGTGCCTGCCCCGCAGGACGCACATGAGATAAAGGCAGATAGCAGCGAGACATTCTGCCCGTGTAGCTCAGTTGGAAGAGCGACTTACTTCGGAGTGAGGGGATCCGGTTTCGATGCCCAGCGCGGACGAACTTGTACGTTATAAGTTCAGATTATTAATTCAGTGTCAACGCCAAATTCTCCTGTGATATGTTCACAAGTAAGGATCTCCATGGTTGAGGAACACTGAATGGTACTTCATCGTTACAACAAATGTCGCAATATTTCAATATGTATAAGCTCTCTGTAAACAAAACAATACCCTTACGAATATCGAAAGGGTATTGTTTTGTTTACAGAGAGCTTATATAATATCGGAGTATAATCCCGATATTCTGGTCCCATATTGGAGTCTGGTCCCATATCGGAATATGGCACCCCTGCGCAACAGTCCTGGCAAGAGCAATGTTCAAACAGTAGTCACACAAGAAAATTCAAGAGGAGGTTACTTATGGTTAGTCTTTATTCGGCCAACACTGCTTTGGCACTTTCAAAAAGGCACAACTACAACTCAATAATTTAATCCAACTAATGTGAGTTAACAATCAGAACGCTTGATTAAGGAAAAACACTAAAGATATACCACACAGCCTTCAGATAGATCAAACTTCAATTAAACCAAGCCGCTTCTACGATTATAGCATTATAACATCCACCATCTCCACACCTTTGCTGCTGCTCTAACATTATATACCTTCTAGTTGTTTTCATCTACACGTCATACGTTCCGCTCTCAAGGTGTTGCCAACCATTCTCTTGCAAGAGAGAAGATATGACGTTAAGTTTGAAAAACGCTAACGGAGAATGAACTCAAATTTACTTAGAGAAAGTAACTAAAAAGGAAAGTTAAATTAGAGTATACGTCACAGGACCAAGTTAGGGCAGTAAGGAGGGTGATTGGGCACTGCAAACGGCTTGGAAGCCAAAAATCTCCGCACGTTGAATGATTGCTGTATGAGCAGGCGCATAATCATGAAACAGAAGCCATGCAAGTATATGGTAATTATGGACCGTACTGTTCATATTCAAGCTTAGACTCTCAGTGCTAATGTGCGTCACTTGCTAGTTTTATACCCATCAGTTTGGGGTTGTAATGTGGTTTTCAGTCGTCCACACACATTTCTACAGCTTAGATCTGACTCTCGTTCACTTTCCAGGAAGCTGCATGATTATAAGTAAGTTTCCTACGCATTCCTTGTCTCTTTTTGAAATGTGCCCATACCGGGGCAATCTTGCAATTTGGTCCGTTGAAACCTGTCACTTTAACTGTTGTTTATATCCTCTCATTTCTGATTCTGCCCTTTCTGGTGACAAAACACGTTCACCTCAGTATCATCCTGATCCAGCATCATCCCCGGTATGTGAGCCCTCTTACTCTTTCGATCATCTGTTCCTGGATATTAATACCCTCAATTTGATTTCCTCTTTCCTCAATTCAGCACCTGTACTCTTACTTATTTTGAACCCCCTTTCTTCTAATTCTCTTCCCCAGTTTTCCAGTTTTTTCCTTCTTCTCTTTTACCCTTGGAACATAGCGTCATATCATTTTCAAACAACATGGTCCACAGTGTTACTTCCCTGATTCCCGCTGTTGCCCTATCTAAAGCAATATTAAATAAGATTTATCAAAGTGCGCAGTGTTTTTAATAATAACAATTGACCTGTAATTTATGGTCCCATTCCCATTCATTCCAGATTTCCACTATGACATCTGTAATGTTCTTAGTATATTCGGTTGCAGATATCAATTAAATGTCTATGTTATACCAAAGCGCTAGTATTACTTAAATGTAAATACTCGTCGTACTGAAACGTTTTTTTAGCGTTAAATACCATCGCAGAAGAGAAGTTTTCCAAGTATTTCCAAAGCTTGTGACACCTCTGCCACAAATCCCTTGGGGACAATTTTGCGGGATACTAGTATAGGAAAATATTTTCTTTATCCATATTTTGCCTTATTCAAATTCAGCTTTATTAATTTTGTATTCCGTTTTACGAATATACTAATTTGTATTAATGATCAATAGAGTGCTGGGGGTGAGAGACTGCACAAATGGATAAAAGGATGCAAATTCATCTACTTTATGCAGGCCACCTTCGAATTCAAGGAGAACCAATTCTTTTAAAATTGATTAGTCCAAATGGAAAGTGATTATACATTACCTTAATTTAGCACATAGACGTAAAAGGTTCTTGATAATCAATTACATACGCTCTCGTTTTCCCTGACATACGTAACAATATTTAGTATCCCAGTCATTATCGGGTTCTTGTAGAATGTTCAAATCGCTATATTTTGTGCAGGAATACTGTGTGAGTGACTAGCCGAGTTTCTTTATTTTCTAGACAGACTTCCAGACGTGATTATAGTTTCAGAAATAAAGTAAGCTGGGGTTCCTAAGGGAACGATAGCAGTCCATTTGACGGAGGAAATAAACTGTCTGCTTTATCCAACGTGTCCTTTAAAAGTTTTGTTTTGACACCACATTTTCTCATTTATATGCTCAACACGCCTATGCGTACATTGCCGAATCCCCATCGTTAAAAAAGAAACGCTCTAAAATACATAGTAGTTTCCTGAAGAAACCAGTCTTTTGCTTTTATTCTTTGTACTTACGTATGCCGCAAACAAATAAATGAGGATATGTAGGAGGTAAATTCATCTTGTAAGTTACTGAACTGAAACTGTCTTGAGAGATAACTTATTCTAAACATTGCTCCGTGATTTTTAAAGATCGCAGGTGCTAAAGAACGTCATATTTACTATGACACGCACGTACTGCAGTGAAAACAACTTAATACTTGACGTAAAGAAACAAAACGTATATGACCTCTGATTAGGTGAAGAATTAGTAATGTCTGTCAGTCATGACGTCTTCACCCTTAACCGAAAAAACAATCGGGAAAAAAATATGACACTTAATCTAGAGCTTTCATGAATTATCTTATTCCTTTTTTTTTTTTTTTTTTTTTTCTGATGCGTAATTCTTTTATGTCGGGTGGCGTACGTACACTGCCTGTCAAAAATTGAGTAAGAAGGATAAAAGTGTAGGTAACAAACGAAGCAGCATGCAAACTTTTCACTGTGTTGCTGTGTTAAAACCAGGGAGGTCACTAGACTTCGAAATCAGGATGGGCGAGCATTATTTTTGGTGGTCAAGCTTGATAGCAACTTTTTTGTACGAAACACTGAAAGAGCGAATTTTTAACGCTTTTCTGTTGTTTTTTTTAATTGAAAGTTTAACGACCACCGTGAGCAACTCAATGGGCTATAAGCAGTCGCCTGTCCCAAATTTTAGGTCACTGGTTCCAGGGAAGGGAGAGACCCAGTGCCGTAAGAGACAAACACAACATCAATGTCTCACCGGGATTCGAACCTGGACCCTTCTCGGACGAATGGTCATAAGCCTAGCTTAGACTACTGCGCCATGAAGAGAAGTAACTTTTTACAGCCATAAAACCTGATAATGGACGGAGAGGAATGAAGAACGTGGGGCGGCTTTAATGCTTTTCACTACCGGCTACAAAGGAATTCATGCAATTTCCACCAGAGCTGAGTTCCGGCTCAATTTTCGGAGCCGGAACCCGTCCGAGCCCGTGGTATGTCAGCCCGAACCCGTGGTATATCAGCCCGAGCCCGTTATATATCAGCCCGAGCCCGTGGTATATCAACCCGAGCCTGAATTTTTATATTGCAAGAAAGAGCCCGGGCCCGAATGAGCCCGAAAAATGGCTTACCTGTTGAACCATTAATAAAAAACATCTTCTTCACTTCCACTCTCTCCTCCTTCTGCAATTAACCAATGTATTTCTCAAATGGGCAGTGGGGAAGGGACCTCAATCTATTTTTACAGTATAACTGTACGATTTTCTTTGACCGTTCGTTTCCACCTGAAGTGCTTCGGGCGGCCGGGCATCCAAAATGATCGGGAGGTGCTGCAATTATATGCTGCTCAAATAATGCTAATATTATCGCTCCATAATGCACTGCAATACAAGTGTATGTACGTTGCTAAATAGAATTAGCAGGGAGCTACTGCGTGGAGATAGGGGGTAAATTACCGTCGGCAAGTTATCAAATATACAATATCTATAGTTCTTGAAAAAGCTTTTTCTTCTCTGCAGAAACACACTAATTCTCGGCCTATGGCATTTTCTACCCAAGCCCGGAATAAATAGCCATCTCGAATGCCCGCTGTCCAACCAGAACCAGTTGCAGAAGAATTCTATTTGCCAACTATAAAGTGTCTCATTTGCTAAATCATATAAAATTATCTCGTTCTCCCTCTTGTGACGTACTACAGAGGTGAAAACATTTGTCAAGACGACAAATCTACAGCGCGACATTCTATCCGCGTAGCTCAGTTGCGAGAGCGACTTACTCCGGTGTGATGGGACACGGCTTCTATGTCCGTCGCAGACAAACTTATGTTTTCACATTAGCGCCCGATTGTGGAAAATGAATCCACTGGCCGTTGGGTTCTTCGAAAAATGTGTGATGTTTGTTCCACACATTGTTTGGAATTAATGAAAAATTCCTACTTCGCTTCAAAAAAATAAAAAAATAAAAAAATAAGAGGGAGATGATGTGACGCACTAGAGGTGGAAACATTGGTCAAGACGACAAAACTGGACGGAGACATTCTGTCCGCGTAGCCCAGTTGGGAGAGCGACTTACTCCGGAGTGAGGGAACCCGCTTCGATGTCCGTCGCGGACAAACTTGGGTTTTCACACTCTCTCTAAGAGCCCGAGCCTGAAAATCAGTAAATATTCTACAGCCCGAGCCCGATATGGGCCCGGGCTCTACTTAGGGCTTTCGGGCTCAGCCCGTCTCAGCTCTGATTCCCACCCCTCCACCTGAATCAGAGCTGAGTTCGGGCTCAATTTTAAGAGCCCGAGCCCGAAGTATACCAGCTCGAGCCTGAATTTTATATCGCAAGATAGAGCCCGGGCCCGAACGGGCCTGAAAAGTATGACCAACCTATTTAGGCATTGTTAATAAAAAAAAAATATCTTCCATACTTCCACCATCTTTCCCCTGACAATTAACCAATGTCTTTCTTAACTGGGAAGGGGGGGGGGTGATTGGAGGTTTAACGACCACCGTGAGCAACTCAATGGGCTATAAGCAGTCGCCCGTCCCTAATTTAGAGCCACTGGTTCCAGGGAAGGGAGAGAGCCAGTGCTGTAAGATAAACACAACATCCATGCCTCACCAGGATTCAAACCCGGACCCTTTCGAACGAATGATCAGAAGCCATCGCTTAGACCACTGCACCACCGGGTCGGCGGGGAGAGTTCAGTGTCTTTCTATAGTATAGTTGTAAGACTTTTTTATACCATTCGTTTCTAACTGAAATGTTTCGAGCGCCCGGGCATCCGAAAAGATCGGAAGGCGTTAAAAACTATACTCCGAGTCAACCTAAGAGTGTACCACTATGTAGGGTGCGAAACAGCTATCTCCGCTACGAAAAGTAGTCCTTAGACTTTGGAGCCAAAACCAGTTGAATTATTACTCGGAATCCATTTTTGTTTGCTCAGAAGTTTATCAGACAAAATTGCCATCTACAAAACAGTTCCATAAGTTAGTGCGTTTTTGGAAATAAATTTGTTATGAGAAGTTGCTGAATTAAGAGCTTCGCACTTTTGGCTGTTTCTACCCACTTGGTATACAACTCGGATCAGGAGAAGGGGTGAAAGACCTCTCCCAACATTAAAAACACAGAGACAATGAATTGACAATCTGCGAAACTCGAAGGGTAGGCTACTTAAACCAGGGCTGTTAGAATACAAGGGCTGGGTCATACATAGGCTTCGTATACGCGGATCCTTACGAACGCCAGCGTGTGACGTCAGTATGTTGGAACGGAGGTGACAGCTGGATTGCTGCAGTGAGGGAATGAAAGCTAACGAGCATTTCAGTGGCTCTTGTAAAGAAATATAACAAATGATTCATTCTAGGTATTTAAAAGACTTAAATAAAAAGTAAGAGAAAAGACGGGATCTGTTAAAAACAAATGAACATTTTCGTTATACACACACAATACGTTTAAATTTTCAGGTCATAAGTTTTCTTGTCAACATCTTGCACCATCCACCAGATGTGTGCATTAAAATATATTTGATCTGCGAGATTGCGCAAATAGATCACCTGAAGTGAAAAAAGTAATTTTTTTCCCTCGTTTCCTTCTCTGTTTAATTTCTTAAATTTCGAACAGCAATAATAAAATCCCAAATTTTTTTCGTATGGTTTTCTTTTCGTTTTTCCTTAAACTTTATTTGCGGTGTTTTTGTAGTGAGTCTTTGACATCTTTCAAAATCAGAATATATTTTTTTCACGTAAAGCTACTAATGTACTACATTCAAATTACAAACTTTTAATGCGCGAAATTTTAAAAGAACCAGAAAGGTAACACAATGTCCTTATTCCTTTGTATACCATTGCTAAAAATCTGTGAATTAATTAATATATATTTTTGTATAGTGGCCCCCACTTTGGTTGAACATCAGATGCCTTAGCATTCTGAATTACTGCTATATATGCACTTATACTCTATATTAAATGGTTAGTACACTTTTAATACGCGCTTCCATTTTTTAGTTTTTTATTCTTTAAATCAGTAATTTTCAGCTTTGTTTTCAGAACTCTGTTTTCCTACAATAGTCGTTGCGTAGTCATTTTTCCCCCTACGATAGTCGCTGTCGTCTTCCGTTAGCTTTCATTTTTAACGCTTTGGTTCTCTCAATTTTTAAAATTTCAATTTATTTTTTAAGGGATGCAACATTTTCAAGTAGCAATCTATTTTCCTCAGTTATTTTGATACAGGAAGAACAACTGATATTCCCTGTTGTTTAATCAACTTCATAACAGATATCCTGCGTTTCTTGCACACAAATCTTTTTCAGTCTTAAAATATCCATCTGATCGAAAGCACTTTTTAAAATATCTCGTTTGTGCTTTCTGTTACTTCGTGGAGTGACACAGTGTCCGTTTTGTTGACAGTTCGGCAGATTCCGAACAGGCACCGCGTTTTGTTTCAGTATTTGTTTTCTCCGTGAGTCGAAGTAGGCGATTTTTTAAATCATCTTCGTAATCGGAAGAATGAAAATGATCACTGCAAATTCTAGCATTCGCTACACTCATAGAGTCTGACCTATAGCACTTGTTCAGTCATTCCTTCACCAAATCTGGATTTTTTCAAAGGAAATGCATGGTACACAGTATACTGACCTTTAGGTTTTTCGTTATGGTTCTTACAAGTAGCCACAGCACAATTCGTTATTATTATCATTAGTATTTCAACGTAAGCTAACTGAACGATTTCTCAAAAAGCAAGTTCTAAGAGCTGAATACTTATCCACAAAAAGCAAAGGAAAGAATGTAGCGAAAGTAGAGAGACCCTTCACAGCAGCTTCATGGTTCCAACGGTCCTACCGGAGTTCCAACACAGTGACGTCAGAACACAGGTCATCTGTCACCACTGAGGGGATCCGTGGCGGCAAAGTTTCTTCAAAGGAATGACCCAGCCCTAGTATTCTAACAGCCCTGACTTAAACAGGCAGTAGAGGAAGCAGTTCGGCCTCCACCAGACCCCCACTCACAATCCCCACTGCTTGGGTGGGTGGATCAAAAAGGAAACAGTAGAAGAGCACATAAACGCGGATGGATATATTACTTGCGTTCCACGACGAGCCGTGATAAGGCTCTCCCGCCTTTAACAACAGTACACTTTTAGGGTGATTTGGAGTATAGGTACTTCGCTCTATGGAATCAGCAGAGAGCTGCTGCGTGGAGAAAGGGGGCTAAATTTTGTCGGCGTGCTGTCTACTATCTGGTATCTAAAAACTTTTCTTTCTTCTCAGAAACTCACTAACACGTGGCCTATGGCATTTTTTTACCCATGCCCATATTAAATAGCTCTCTCAAGTTCCCACCCCTGCCCAAACCCTGTTGCCAAAGAATTCTTTTTATTAACTACAAAGTGTAAGAAAGATCTCGTATGTTAAAACATACAAACATTATATTAAAAAAAATATCTTTCTCTATCTCTCTCTGTCTCCGAGTCCGAACCGCATTAAATATTATGCAGTCCGTGCCCGTTTCGGTCTCGGGCTCGGCCCGTCTCAGCACTGACCCGGACACATACATACATACACGGATCTGGCTAGTCACGCCACTGGTGTAAGATACAAGTGTTAGTAGAATCTCACCTTCAACATTTTACTTGCTCTGAATGCATTGTCTGAAATAGCTTTTCAAAATTTTGCATTTTTTGCTTACGAAAATAGTACTGTACTGGAACAATTCATTTAAAAGAAAATGTTTTTCTTTATCTAAATCAAATCTTAACGTCGTGCCACGCAGACACAATATATCCCTCTCCTTAACTCCTTTCTTTCAAGCCAGCGACTTTGCCTTGCACTCCTCTCCTACAAAGTAGTCGTCAGCCACTTTCTGCACCTTCACTGTCTCGGGACAGTCTTAAGAGCTCTAGAGTGGCTTTCGACTCCACTTTCCGTGTTGGAATCCCCTATTTTGTAAAGAAAACAAACAGAGCAATTAGTAATGACCCCCTCACTGAATTCCTGTCCACCCTCCTCATTAGCCCCCTAGCAATACAAACATGAAGAAGAGGTTTAAACTAAGGAATCGGAAAAGTGGAGAACAATTGATGCTATTTTGATAACCTTTTTGGAGACGTAAACAACGCACTTCCTAGGGAGAAATGCGTAGGGCTACATGAAATAAAACACAATACTCAATACTCGGCATAGTCCACATTATATTGTAAAGTTAAATATACTGAAAAATGGCACATTTCGAACAGGGTGGTCGGCAGAGTGGGCAAGACATATTTCAGGGTGGGCTTAAGCCAACCCTCGCATTCCTTTGGCGACGTCTCTATTTAAAACAAGTGACGTAGCATGAATTTTAATTTTAGTCTTAGAATATTCTACTGTGAGCGGATCTTATGTTAACAACAGAGCAACCTGAGATGAAGAAAATAAATTTTCTGTCAAAAAAAAGTCTGGCATTCACACATTTCAATAGTTTTGTATCTTTGAAATCCTGTGCTGAAATTTAACGACAACAAGAATTTAAGAATTCATGCTCAATACCTAGTCGAGAATGAATGCTCAATACCTTTCTTGGATCTTCTCATACAACGCGACCCTGTCAGCCAAGAACTTCCTTTTTCTGTTTAGGGGCCGTCCATACAGTACGTCCGTGATTTTTCACAATTTTTAGACTCCCCTCTCCCCCATGTCACATTTCGTCCGATTGCTGGCACACCCCTCCCTAAAAAGTACGTCCTGATTCCCGCAACCCCTTTATTTTTGATGACTGCTTTTAGTAGTCCGTTGAGAAACAGAAAGAACTGGAACCAGTGGCCCTAAATTAGAGACGGGCGACTGCTTATAGCCCATTGAGTTGCATACGGTGGTCGTTAAAACTCCAATAAACAAAGGGGGGGGGCAAAGAAAACATGAAATTATTTAAAGGAATCTTCCATATATTTACACGTTTACTTCAGAAAATATTTATTATTTAGGCATTAATTTATTCCCAAATGCTACCCGAACTTTATCATTCTGAAATAAAGATCTACAAATAAACGCATGCATTCAAGGTTGCAACACTCTCGATTATACCATCTACAAAACACGATAGATTTGGTAGTACGAATACGAAAATTTTATATAGCCACACCTCCCTTTAGTGAGTGCAATCCTGAAGAATGCCTGTGGAAGGCACAACCTGGGATTTGGTGAAACTACAACCAACATCTTTAAGTTAATTAGAAAAGATAAGGACCCGGTGTCTGAAATCAATAAGAGCTGTGTTTATTCCATCCCCATGAAAAGCCGTCACCCTACTATCGAAAACCAGGTGTATATCGGCTCGACACTGCGCACTTTAGGGGTCAGAATCTCCGAACATAAATACAACTTCAGATGCAACTCTTCTGCTACAGCCTTGTTAACTGTGTTTGCTGAGAGTCTGGTTATATGTCATTACGGTGACCATTACTGTAATGACGATTTGCCATGTATGGTTCCATCGGCCTGGAGGACCCTCGTCCAACCACCGACTAATGGACTATCGCCCACCCATAGCAATCTTTCCAACATACCATGGTAATTTCATCATGCTTTGATTTGTGGTTCCTAGGCCTAGGCGTCTGCGCCGTGACAGACTCGTGCGTCACTACCAACCAATCTTGTATATAATGCTTTGCCTCCATGTACCTTGCTTGTTAACGTTTAACCTGAAGATGAGTGGGCTGCCCGCTTGAAAGATCTCGTATGTTTTAATGTATGTACATATTTTGATGTATTAAATAATTTAAAGAAGGGTTCAACTCTGACCCTGTATTTCTTGGATCGTGCAGTGACAGCTCATTTTACTTGTACTTTTACCCCTCGCACGAATTTGCATTTTAAGTTCCTTTTACTTGAATTTTTAACAACAATTTAAAAGAGATATCGGCAGCCGCCAGTCCATCGCAGACACATCGCGGTTGAAAGTTCTGTGCACACAAATGAAAGTATGCACATGAAAACAGTTCAAACCAACATTCACGTATCACCCAGAGGGCGAATTTACACGGAAGGTCAAGAGCGGGGCCTCGCAATTCTGGAGGGCAAAAGTTTAAAAAAAAAAAAAAAATGTTTTTTTTATTTTCATATTGCTTCTGAAAAAAAAAACAAAAAAAAAAAACAAAAAAAAAACAAGAAAGATGAACCGAATTTTCGGTTATTATGAGCACGTCTTTTGAATCTGTTCTGACGCGAGTTAAGTAATCAAAGCTGTTCAAAGTCAATGGAACCGGTTAGGAAATCAATCAACCGGTTTCAACAATCGATAAAACATCCAGAAATAGAAACAGATGCTTAGTTCCACCAGCGTCTAAAAAGCATGCTATGAAAATTAACAAATAGCGCACAAAAAGTTTCTCATAGCACAAGGAACGTATCAGAGACAAAAAGATTTTCAAATCGAACAGTTAAATGAAGAAATATACGAGAAAAGGAAACACTGTATAACTCTATGACTTCTAGTGGAATAATTTTGCATTATGAAAAAGTTCAAAATAGGCGAAAAATATTCTGCATGGAAAAAGCTATGCTAAGGAAAAAGAACTTTTCAAATACGTCTCCAGGAAGCAGAAATAGCGAAACAAAGTTTTCGACCTTTACTTTGGAATATCTTTGCATTACTTAAAGAGGATAATGCTCCACATCTCTATTGTAGCGAACAGCATACAGCAAAGAAGAAATTTCTCAATAGTGTTTTTAGAAGCGGTGATACAGCTGCAAACTGAAGTACACAAACACCACTTACCGACAGAACTGTGAACTACGAAATTTCTCATATACAAGCCTAAAGTATTCTACAAGGTAAATGGCATTCAGTGTTGAAAGACAGCTTTCCTAAGCTTTTTATGTGTCTGAATATAGCAAGAACTCTTGACAGTGCCAATTTGCTCCGGAAAATTAGCAAGAATGATGCCACTGACATCCTAGAAAATTGCCACCACCTTTGTTTTGTTGAACGCCATGTTTTGGACTTTTTATGCCTAGGCAAGCTCTCGTGCCCCCGTTACATATACTGCGTTTTTGTCTCTGAGTCATAAAGGTATTCCCAGATTTAAACTCCAGTGGAAAGAAATGTGTCCTGGTTCGCCTCAAAAATCCCCAACAGGTATCTGCACATTTGGTCCTTATAATTCTGGGTTACTTGGCGTGGAACCTACTTTACACACACTTTCCGATATCTCAGGTTATAAATCATTGACTATAGCCATAAATGCAATGCATCACAGATCTCCCGAATGGTCACATCTCAATCCCTCCGAATGAGTTCATCAACTTACCGTCGGTCCTCGTCGATGACTGCAATTGAGTGTTACAGGGCTTGGTACTGAATTATATTTCAGTGCCTTGTGTGAATGGTTCGTAATGCTTCGCTTGCAGAAAGTTTTTGTATCGGGAGTTTAACCCGTATTTTACCAGACTGGAGCAGATAAATAAAATATGAACTAAAATTATAATTCGCTCTTGCAGTGAGGACAATGTTTATTCCGTTGATATGGGAAAGGTTTCAAAGCTTTGTCCGGATTTCCATTCATTCTCTATATTATTAACACGTTGATCTCCTTCTCTCAGTGCCAGTATTCGTTTTCCCACTTTTCCATTCACCCTTGATCATCAGCATTATCTCAGTTCGCACCGAGGAGCTAAATCTCGACACCTCCCTTGAGCCGTGCCTTCCCACTGAATCCCCTAGCAGAAGAGTGAAGTCCACTCTTGAGAAAAAACAAGGAGTGTCCCTCTTTTCCTAGAAGGCGCGGACGTTCTTTAATTGCCTTTCTCTCACCTCACAGAGGTCATTATCCAGTTCCTCGTTTTCACGGTAGCAAAGTCCCATAAATCTAACTTTCCCTCGGATGGGACACTGGGAAGCGAAAGCCAGCCCGCTGTACAGCTGCATCAAAAATGGCGGAAATACGCTGAGGAAAAGGAAGGTGATTCGAGTTCACTATACATAAAATGGTACCTAACTTCACTCCTAACAAACATTGATGCCCAGGTTACAGAAGGCCTTTTGTACAATTGATTGTCGGGCACTGAGGTTTCTCCTGGTAGAAATCTCTTCATCCACCTTCTGACATTGCTGCTGTCTATTGTTGCACTTCCATAAATCTTCTTCAGCCTCAAATGGATATCCGTCGCCTTGCAACGTTCAATTTCCAAAAACTCAGTAACGGCTCTTTGCGTTAGGTGAATGTTCATCCTTTGAGTTCATCAATTTAAACACAAAACGTTGCTGCGATTACCCTTGCCATCGTAGTACAATCGGTATAACAGCCGCTCTGGAGTAGAAAGATGCTAATTTCAATCCGCCACCCGCAAAAAAGGGCTGGTTTTGCTATATTGGCGCCTGAACGCAATAATGAATCTCCTGGCCGTCGTTCTTCTACAGAGAGCTACTTCAAGCATGGTTTGTCGGCTGACCCGAAACCTGCGATTTCGTGCATCCGCCTTTCTCAAGGGGAGGATATACACCGAAGAGCAAAACCATTATGACCAGCGAGTCTTTACGCGAATTGAAAGCCGCTCCAGTGACGCAGTGATCTATGCGCTGGCTTCTAATCATTCGTCCGATATGGGTCAGGGTTCGAGTCCAGGTGTGGCACGGATGTTTTGTTTGTCTTACAGCACAGATTGTCTCCCTTCCCTAGACCCACTGGCCCTAAATTAGGGACGGGAGACTGTTTTTACCTATCGAGTTGCTCACGGTGGTCGTTAAACCCTCAAACAAACAAACAAACAGTATGCAAATTGAAGCAACAGGTAAACGACGGCGTGTGTGTAAGTCATAAAACGATATAGATAACACCTGATACTGAGCTCTAATGATCAGTGCTATACTTGTTCTTCAGAAGGGAAAGACACCGGACTTGAGCGAGTTCAACAAAAGCCAAATTGTAATGGCCAAATGACTGGGTCAGAGAATTTCCGAGAAGGCAAGGCTTGTGTGGTGATCGCGATCTTCAAATCAAATCCGACGGGGGTAAAACAACGAACCGCCTGCAAGATGTGGGCCGACCACGTCTCAAGGATGATGGAGGGGAGCGAAGACTATCTCATATGGTGCGAGCCAATAGAAGGGATACTGTGGCACAACTCGCGAGTAATTTGACTGCTGGTGACGGCAGCAATATGTCAGAACACACAATATACATCGAACCTGCTGAAAATGGGGATGCGTACTTACAGGCCGCTCTGAGTGCTCATGCTGAACTCTGTTCACCGTCGAAAGCACCTACGATGAGCACGCGAGCATCAAAACTGGACCTTGACTGGTTCGTAGAAGGTCGTCTGGTCCGATGAATCTCGTTTCCTGTTGCACCATGTGGAAGTCAGGGTATGCGTGCGTCATTTGCCTAGGGAAGTATTGGCACCAGGATGCGCTGAGGGACGAAACCAAGCAAAAAGTGTAATGCTTGGGCAATGTTCTGCTGAGAAACCCTCGGTCCAGTCATTCATGTGTAGGAAACAATGACGTCTAGCATCTACCTAAACATCATTGCAGACCAGGTACATCCTTTCGTATCAAGGGTATTTTTCTGTAGTCTCTTTTTTCAGAAGAATAATGCGCCATGCCACACTTGCCAGATTGTTTGAGAATGGTTCAGGGAACATGAGGAGGACTTCCTGGGATGACGCTGACCTCCAAATTACCCAGACGTCAATCCAATCGAGCAACTGTGGTTTGTGTTGGAACAGCAAATACGATCTGCGTTGGCTCTACCACATAACTTACAAGAGTTAAAGGATTTGCTGGTAAAGTGTTGATACCAGATACCACAAGATACCTTTGGAAATCTTGTAGCGTCTATGCCTCGCTGCGTTTTGGTGGCACGTGGAGGACCAACATCATATTAGGCAGGTGGTCATAATGCTTTAGCACTTCGATGTATGTAACGTACCTTCCACAGAGGTTACGTTCATGTCAAATTGGCGTATTGCAGAGGTAAGCTTTGACGGCTTAGTTCAATCGGTAGTACAGCAACTCTGAGTAGAAAGATGACAGGTTCAAATAGCACCACTTCCAGAAAAGGGCTTTTCTTCACAAATCGCAAATGCAGTTAGAAAAATTTCCTATAAAACTTAAATCACGAAAGATGAACTTTGTAGCGAATTTGTAGAAGTATTTTCTAAACTCACAAGAAGGATTGCAAACGTACAGAGTGTTTCTAAAGTCTTTCCCAGATTACGATAAATCGTATAAAATGAACCACGCTCGTTAGACACATACGGTTTTCCAATATAGCTTACCTGGTATCCAGAGTTTATTTCTGGGTCATCAGTATATCTCAACGTGGGCTTCTTTTACTACACGGAGGACATCCAGTCGGTACTCTATCTTTTTCCATGTCTGCTGCAACATGTCATCTGTGATGGTTGCAAACGCTTCAGTTATTCTTCCCTTCAAAGTGTTAATATCTGCAACTGGTGTTGAATAGAATTCATCCTTAATGTAGCCCCATAAAAAGAAGTCAATGGGAGTAATGTCTGGGGATCTTGGTGGCCATGGTATGGGACCATCTCTGTCTATCCATTTGTTAGGGAATTTTTCATCTAAGAATTGACGGACAGGTACATCCCAGTGCGGGGCGCACTGTCCTACTGGAACATTACCCACGGTTGCAGCTCTTCCAGTTGACGTTGCAATTCCAATTGCAGCTGCCTCATGTCGAGGTAAATACCCGATATAATGGTGGGCTCAATAAGAAAAACTCCAATTAATTTGTTGTGCATTAGTCCGCACCAAACATGCTATCCCTCTGTTTCTCCAAATCCACATGTGGGTTCCCTGAACTCCAGATACGGGCATTATGTGTGTTCACTTTACCTGAGGTATGAAAAGTTGATTCGTCTGAAAAACAAATCCGCTTCAGGTAATCATTATCTTCGTCTACTCGTTCAAGAATATCCATAGCGAATGTCACACGTTTGACCCCATCATTAGGTTCCAAGGCTTGAACAATTTGCAATTTGTACGCAAAAAGACGAAGCCACTTTCTTAAAATGCGCTGCACTGTCTTCATAGGTATTCTCAGTTCACTAGAGGCGTGACGAATTGATTTCCTCGGGCTTCGTATTAATGCATCACGTACGGCGTCGACAGTTTCCTCACTAATGGGAGGTTTTCCACTTCTTGCACGGTCACCGACACTGCCCGTATGTTTAAACTTTTAATATCAGTTCCTAATGCTCTTCACATCAGGCGGAGTTCTATCATACTCACGCCTAAACTTCTGCTGCACTGAGATTGCAGATTTGGTTTCATGAAACCAGAGAACACAATTAGCCTTCTCCTGCATAGACTCCATTTCTCCGACTGACGCTGTCAAAAACAAACTACGTTGCAGACGTGCAGCGTAACCTATTGTTCTAAAAATAAAACGAACAAAAAACTTAAGAATATGACCCAATCAATGCAACAAACAGCGTACGTCTAACTAGCTCGGTTCATTTTACACGATTTATCGTAATCAAGGAAAGACTTTAGACACACCCTGTATATTCGAATTCATTCATCTCAGAAACACGCTAGACTCCTAAATCATTTTATTGAAGGATTGAAAATGCTGTTTTCAAACGCTCGTAAAATAATGGTTGTTTTGCAGTTACTCCAGCTGCCATTTCTAAAGACTGATGTGGAAACTCTTTCAGAAATAATTGGTGACCAGTTGCAGATTAATGAGCCCCATTTTGAAACAGCGATCATATTACTCCAAAACAGCATTCAATTAAGTCGTGAATTCACGAACAATCAATCACCCTTTCGGACGATGTAACAGAAACTCAATACCTGATGTTAAGAAACCTATCGCTAAAACTACCATCATGTTTTCCGATCACCAAGTCTGTGTGAGTTAACGTTTTCCAGTATGAACTTTATTCAGAACAATCCTAGAACGAATCCCATAAAACAAAAGCAGGATAGCTTCGTAAGATTAGCAGTTTTCATCTATTAATATAAACCAAATCTTCATAAACTTCCTGAAAGAAGAAAATTTATTGTCACATTTTTTAAAGCAGATTTCGAAACTTTGACTACTATTACAGTAGTTTATACAGTGCAAAAAGGTGCTGACAGATTAAAAGATCCATGGTGGCCATTTGCTTAAATAAATTTGTTAATCGGTGTATGTACAATATAATACATGGAAAAATTCCAAGTTCAATTGAAGGTTTCTGTGTTGTTATTAAGATCTTCCAGAAACGCATATTTAGCCGCCCTGGTGGCGCAGTGGTCTAAGCGATGGCTTCTGATCATTCGTCCGAGATGGGTACAGACTCGAATCCCGGTGAAGCATAGATGTTGTGTTTGTCTTACGGCGCTGGCTCTCTCCCTTCCCTGGAACAAGTGGCCCTAAATTAGGGACAGGTGACTGCTTATAGCCCATTGAGTTGCTCACGGTGGTCGTTAAACCTCCAATAAAAAAATACTTTATTTACATTTTGTTATTAACAAATATAAATGCGCGTCATGAAATTAAAGTAACGTTCAAAAAACTTTTCGGGAATATATTGATGAAAAATCTGTCTAAAATTCTCTAATACAATGAGAGTAATTTATGAAGTTACATAATCGCGGATGATCACACTTATGGAAATAATTTTCTAGCGGCTGAACATGTATCCTGAGTTCGAATAATTCTCAAGGGGGAGAAAAAAACTTTATACAGGAACATTTGGAAATGAATTCATGCAATGATAACTTACAGCATTTCTTTCTGCATAAACACGATCTATAAGGTGAGAATAAATCTGACACCGTCGCGATACGGGAAAAAGTGCAGCATTGTTGGGTGTACAGAGTCAGCAAGCAATTCACGATAGATAGCTGGACCTGTGGCTCCGCACATTGTCATCTTGGAAGACACCGTTGCCATTCGGGAAACAGTGCAACATTGGTGGGTGTACAGAGTCAGCAAGTAATTCACGATAGATAGCTGGATTTGTGGCTCGGCGCATTGTCATCTTAGAAGACACCGTCGCCATTCGGGAAAAAGTGCAACATTGCTGGCTGTACAGAGTCAGCAAGCAATTCACGATAGATAGCTGGATTTGTGGCTCGGCGCATTGTCATCTTAGAAGACACCGTCGCCATTCGGGAAAAAGTGCAACATTGCTGGCTGTACAGAGTCAGCAAGCAATTCACGATAGATAGCTGGACCTGTGGCTCCGCACATTGTCATCTTGGAAGACACCGTTGCCATTCGGGAAACAGTGCAACATTGGTGGGTGTACAGAGTCAGCAAGTAATTCACGATAGATAGCTGGATTTGTGGCTCGGCGCATTGTCATCTTAGAAGACACCGTCGCCATTCGGGAAACAGTGCAACATTGCTGGCTGTACAGAGTCAGCAAGCAATTCACGATAGATAGCTGGACCTGTGGCTCCGCACATTGTCATCTTGGAAGACACCGTCGCCATTCGGGAAACAGTGCAACATTGCTGGGTGTACAGAGTCAGCAAGTAATTCACGATAGATAGCTGGATTTGTGGCTCGGCGCATTGTCATCTTAGAAGACACCGTCGCCATTCGGGAAACAGTGCAACATTGCTGGCTGTACAGAGTCAGCAAGTAATTCACGATAGATAGCTGGACTTGTGGCTCGGCGCATTGTCATCTTGGAAGACACCGTCGCCATTCGGGAAAAGTGCAACATTGCTGGCTGTACAGAGTCAGCAAGTAATTCTCGATAGTGGGCACCAGTTGTTCCACATGCACCAGGGATCCAAGTTCCTGTGAGGTTAACATGCCGCACACCATACAATGGCCTCCACCTACTTGCACTGTGGAGAACATGCAGGATGGATCGAGTGCCTCATGTTGTTTGCGCCAAATAAGTACACGACCATTCGCGGAGTGGAGTAAAAAACATGACGCGTCAGACCAACAGACTGTTTTCCAGTCAGGCGATGTCCAACTTATATGGTCTTTGCACCAGGCGAGTCTTTTGCTCCAATGAACCATGGTTAGGAGCGAATGTCGTTGGGGTAGTCTGCTATTATAGCCCGAGGGGGTAGTCTGCTATTATAGCCTATGCGTGTGAGCGTGCGACGCATGGTCATTACAGATACTGTTCCGGGTAACCTCTGTTGTACTGGGTAGTCAACTGTTGAACAGTGATGCATCTGTTGGCCTGTACGAGTCCTCTAACCCGGCGCTCACCTCTCACATCAACCTTTCGCTGTCCTGCGTAGTTTTGCCTCCGAGTCGTTGTTTGACCATTTTCACGTCAGTCCTGAGACAGTCTTTAACTACTGCGGCTCGCGAACAACACAATAGTTCAGCCGTTTGGGAAATCGAGGCACCCGATCTACGAACTCCCACAATCCGTCTTTTCTCAAAGTCCGATAAATCCTTTCGTTTACCCATCACGCTCCGAATTTCACTACCTACTGCTCCAACCGCACTTTATACAGGGTGATTCAGCTAAGCGTGTACACACTTCTGGCAGGGGTAGGTTGCACAAAGACAAATCGGAATCACATAGAAATGCAGGGTCGGAAACGCCATCTTCATGCGATAGATGGCGTTGTTCGGCCGCGAGAGTGCTCACACTTTCTTTCATGATACCGTCATTTATAGAATGTCCGCAGAGGTAGTAGAATGGCTAGGTTCACGAACGCGGAAATGGCTGATAAGCACCTCGCATCTGGAGCTGCAGACTGCAACGGAGAAGCCGCCGTGCGACTGTACCAGGAACGGTACCCGATGAGACGAGTGCCAAACCACCAAGTGTTTGCACGACTGCATCAGAGGTTATGTGACACTGGTTCTTTCCAGGGGCCTTCCAGGTGTCGGGAACGATAGGTACGCACTCCTGCCATCAAAGAAAATGTATTAAGTCATGCAGCAGACACTCCAAGTGCCAGCACACGAGCAATTGCCCATCGACTCGGTCTGTCCCAATCCACCGTATGGAGGGTTCTGCACGAAGACCAATTGCATCCATATCATGGGCAGCGTGTTCAGACACTAAGCCCTGAGGACTACCCTCAGCGCCTTGCATTTGTGCAATGGTACCTGCAGAAGAGTGTTGCAGAAACCAAATTCCCTGCTTCTGTGCTGTTCACAGACGAAGCGTGCTTTACACGGGAAGGTTGCTTCAATGCGAATAATTCGCATGTATGTTGCAGCTCATGGTAGCAATTTTGAACACCTTCTATGCATTTCGCAAATGTCTTGTGAGTAATAAAAAGCATTTTGTTCTCTTACGTGCTGCTCTTTCATTTCTCGTCCTCTCTGTACACTAGCACATGAAGATGACGTTTCAGACCCTGCATTGCTATGTGATTCCGATTTGTCTTTGTGCAACCTACCCCTCCCAGAAGTTTGTACACGTTTAGCTGAATCACCCTGTATATACTAATCACGCACTCTTGGAAATCACGTGGTCAACGGGTCGCATCCACTTTTGATAGGGGTGATCATAATTCAGTGATCACTCGGTCTACGTGCAGTGACCAATGTGATATGAGAGAGCTGTGTTGTATTGAGTGAGCATTCACGTACATTGCGATCGAAGTTTTATTCAGAACTATTTATGGATGATTAATTAGTATTGCGCTGACTGATAGAGTAGCTAGTGCGGACGACTAAGAAATATTCTGGTATACAATCGAAGATAAATTCACCATGTGTACAAGATTTAAGTTAAAATTGAAGTAAAGTGAAAGTTAATGAAACATAAGAATTCGGACAATAATACATTTAAACTATAACATTTTAAAGCACTAAACGATGGATGCATTACTTCCCCAAAGAGCTTTTACTATGTCGCAACGCTCACAGTGGGTCACAGAATGATAAAATGACAACACAGAATTGAAGTAGAGGTTGTGGAGTAGGTCGTGCTGTCGAGATCTATCTGCATGTAGTAGTAGAGATTACGAGTAAATTGTTTAATGTTGATATAGTTTGTTGAGGTACACCGATGATCCACTCTATTATGACCATCCCCAACCTAGAGAAATGGACACGCCTGGAGACCGAACCATGGCGCAGGTGAAGTTCACAGAGCAGTATATACGTATATACAATCCGGTGACCGCCATTCGGTTATTAGGGTGTTCGGAGTTAGAATGGGAAAAGCTGCCGATTTATCCCAGTTTGATAAAGGACAAATTGTGATGGCACACCGCCTCGGAACTACGATCTCGGTGACTGCGAGGCTTGTGGGTTGTTCACGTGCCGCTGTAGTGAGTACGTATCAAAAGTGGTGCACAGATAACCAAATGACGAACCGTTGTCCAGCCGTGTGCCTTCCGCAGCTCATTGATGCCAGAGGGGAGCCGAGATTGTCGCACATTTTTCACAGCGACCGCAGGGCCACAGTGCAAAAAATAACCCGCAGCTACAATAGTGCTGATCAGAGCAATGTGACACAGCACACAGTTATTCCCGCAGCTTTCTGCCCATGGGCCTGCGTAGCCGAAGACCCAGCCGTGTTACCATGCTCGCTGCACGTCATCGCCAACAACGCATGGAATGGGCCCAAGATCATCGAGATTGGACCGTGGATGATAGGAAGAAAGTGGCCTGGTCTGACGAATCAAGATTCCTGGTGCATCACGTAGACGGCCAAGTGCGGATACACCGATTACCAACAGAGGCTATGGCAACTGGATACAGTGTTGGGCGGAAACTGGCCGGCGGCGGCGATGTTATGCTATGGGAGATGTTTTCTTGGGACACTGTAGGCCTCATTATCCCAACAGCACAATCCCTGGCAGCTGTCAGGTATCTGAACATCGTTGCGGACCAAGTTCACCCATTCATGGCAACTGTGTTCCCTGCTGGGGATGGCCATTACCAACAGGATCATGCGCCATGCCACACTGCCATAATCGTCAAGGAATGGTTCGGGAAACATGCTGGTGACTTTCTGTGGCCTCCAAATTCCACCTGACATGAACCCAATCGAACATTTGTGGTTCGACTTGGAAAAGCGGCTTCGCACTAAATCACCACCATCCCGAAATGTACGGGACCTGGAAGACCTGCTGTTGATATTATGGTACCAGATACCCCAGGATACCTATCGCCACCTCATCGAATCGATGCCTCGCCGAGAGGCTGCTATTTTGCGGGCTAAAGGGAATCATACAGCTTATTAGGTAGGTGGTCATAATGTAATGGCTCATCGGTGTATATACATGCGGTAAAAAAAAAAAAAACAGATGGGCCTGTGACCTTTTGTCCGAGTAGGCGAGTCCCGATGAGGCATGGGTGGTGTGTTTGTCTTACGGCGATATGTCCCTTTTCTGGAACCAGTACCCTAACTTAAGGATGGGCAACAACTGATAGCCCTTAGAGTTGCTTACGGTGGTCGTTAAACCCCGAAAAAAATATCAGATGTGGGCGTAATATTTTGTTGCTTGCCCAGAGTGCCGAAATTCCTAGTTAGGCCTCTGTAGATAAGGTTGCCAGACGTCTGATCCGCGAGTTCATGTGTTCAACTACAGAAAATCTAGGGAAAACCGTGGACGGTGTTGCCGGCGACGACAAAGACATCTAGCACATACACCCTACCGACTATTTTAGACAGGTGCACCTTTTAAATAATTTACTGACTACCCATCCCTATATGCTTTAAAGGTTAGAAACAGTTGCTTATTTAGCAGAAATCGTTCGAGAGATGGAAATGCACTAAACCACAGGGCATAATACAACACTCATGTTTCACTCGAGGCTCGAATCTTCGCTCTTACAGCCATTCTTAATCATCTGATATATAGAACACATAATCGCTCCGGTTCCGCTGAAAAGGTACTGTAATTTTCGAATGCACACTGGCCGAGGTTTGGAAATCTTCATTAAACTCTAAATTTGTGAGCTTAACTCTTTGTTTAATTAATGTTTGTGGTCTAGCTATTTATGTAATAACAGGGTTCCCACTCAACCTGGAAAACAGGGAAAACCTGGAATTCTCAGGGAATTTGAAAATGGTTCCAAAAATCAGGGAAAACTCAGGGAAAATTACCCTTTTTTGTAAAAATCAGGGAAAATTACCCTTTTTTTTTTGTAAAAATCAATGGATACTTTATTTTGCCAAAAAAACTTATTTTTTCAAGATTTCAAACTTTTGCTTGCAATTACTACCTGCCTAGAATTTAGTAGATCTTACTTTCAGTTATATAAGGTGTTTCCTTTATTCTCTAAAAAAAATGCAAAATTGAATTTTTAAAATTGGCAGTTATTAAGCTTTTGTTCAATTTCTGTAGACAGTTGTTATAACATGGAACAATTAGGCACAATAGCTCCTGCTTGAAGAAACACTTCACAAGAGAACCAACTAAATGATGGATCAAAGTCCTTTGTTGGTTCTCTTGAAACATGTTTCTTTGAACAGAGCCATTCCATCATTAAGTTTATCTACATTGTGTTATAGAAAAACTGAAACTTTTCAACTCACAGATTTTTTTCTTACATATATATGACCTGTTTCTATGGGACTGTATTTACAAATTCCCTGTGGGTAGTATTCACAAAAGTTCACGGAACTTTGGTACAGAAAATAATGTGCACGGTTAGTTGTTATTAATGAAAAGCAGATAATTTTATAAAGACAAATTACTTAAAGAATTTACAAGTGTGTGCTTTGCAACATGCCACTCTGAAAAACTTTTAAAAACCACGTGGAGAACCTGGAAAAGTCAGGGAATTTTTTTATTACTTTTGAGTGGGAACCCTGAATAAGTACTTCCTGTTGCTGAAATATCGTCAACTAAATAAATGTTCTACAGCTTCATGTATCTCCGTATAAAGCTGAAATGATTTTAAATTTTTGAACACATACTCTTGAAGCTGAATTTCCAATACATTTGTCATTCGTACAAATGCGTCCCATGGATACCTTTTTCGTACCTAGTTTCTTTCTCCACAGAGTGGGTGGGGTTAATGTACTTGTGCTTGATTCTTGAAAAACCATTTCTTTGTTCTAATGTAACGGATCAAATTATTTGATCTGTAAATTTATCAAATAATTATTTGATTAGTAGTTGTGTGTGTGTGTGTGTGTGTGCGTGTGCTCATGATCTGAATATTTCTTCAATCTAATAGTACCAAATCAGGATGGCTTCTGTTTCAAAACGTGCTTTAAAGATTCTAGAATTTCTTTCTCGAAAAAAACGATATTTTTCTAAAAAATCCTTTGACCCTACGCGAAACCAATATTTAGCCCAACCTCGAAGCAGATTTTGATCAAGTCTAAACTTCGGCCAACCTTCACATGTCTATACATTTCGTCTGGACCTCAAATTAATTTTTTTTAAATATAGCATTGAAGGAAACAATTATTTCTCTGATTAATAATCGTGGACTCACAAATTCCTGTTCTTCCATGGGCCGAGGTGTTGATATTGTGACATCTTGTTGACCTGAGGACTGAGGTTCGAGTAAGGGGTAAGATATGGTTGTTACCTATGTTTTTCAGTACTGGTTCTTACTCTTTCGTGGAGCCGGAAAACCCAAATTATGTATGAGCAACAAGCTCTAATGTCACTTACAAGTAAGTGTCTGCAGCTACCATGCGAGATAATACGGGTAACTACGGTGGGCTTCAGCCAGTCCCACTTTTCAGTGTTGGAATCCCTGCTTAGGAGCACACTAACTTTAAAAAAGGCTTAAGGGGATCATTCACCCAGCGGAGGTGTCTGCGTTCGAATCCCGGGTAAGGCACGGATGTTGTTTTGTCTTACGGCCGCCCGGGTATCGCAGTGACCTAAGTTAGGGGTGCGCAACCATCTAAGCTACGGGTGCGCAACCTTTGGGTCGGGACCCTTTTTTGGGGTCGCAAGGGTTTATTAGAGGGTCGCCAATGCGAAACTGGCTGCTCTCACCACGATCAAGACGAAACACCGATCTAAAATAGAAGCTGAAGATATCAGAGTGGTGATCTCAAGTATAAAACCAAGAATGGAGAGCTTAATTCCCAAGATTCAAGCTCAAATTTCACATTAGGACTATCAAACCAAGGTTGTGTGTGTGGGGGGGGGGGTTTCCTCCCACTAATTGTGTTTATTTTTTGTTTCGATATTTCCAACATATTATTTCTAGTTAGATGACATATTTTCAATTTTTTAATTAATAAATGAAACTAATATTGGTTAATATGAAATAAATGTATTTTAAAAAGGGATATATAATTATAATTTTTGACCCCTTGTTTTATTTACATGGTGACATGGGGTCTCCATAATAAAATAATTCTTCAGTGGGGTCCCACCCATAAAAGGATTGCGCACCACTGATCTAAGCGATGGCTTCTTATCATTCGCCCGACGAAGGGGACTGTGTTCAAATCCCGGTTAAGGCATGGTTGTTTGCGTTTGTCTTTCTTGTGTTTATTCGCTGTGATCCTTGTTCATCCCGGCATACTGTATTCAATGTTCACTACGTACACTGTGACGTACTACAGAGGTGAAAACATGTATCAAGACAACAAATCTGCAGCGAGGCATTCTGTCCGCGTAGCTCAGTTGGGAGAACGACTTACTATAGAGTGAGAGGACACCCGTCGTGACGAACTTGTATTTTTTTACATTGGTGCCCGATTGGGGAAAATGGATCCACTGGCCGTTGGGTTTTTCGAAAAAATGTGTGTTTGTTCCACACATTGTTTGGAATTAATGAAAAATTCCTACTTCGCTTCAAAGACCAAAGAAAATTAAGAGAGAGTTGATGTGACGTACTACAGAGGTGAAAACATGTATCAAGACGACAAATCTGCAGCGATACATTCTGTCCGCGTAGCTCAGTTGGGAAAGCGACTTACTCCGGAGTGAGGGGACACCCGTCCCTGACAAACTTGTATTTTTATATTGGCGCCCGATTGTGGAAAATGGATCCACTGGCCGTTGGGTTCTTCAAAAAATGTGTGATGTTTGTTCCACACATTGTTTGGAATTAATGAAAAATTCCTACTTCGCTTCAAAGACCAAAGTAAATTAAGAGGGAGATAATGTAACGTACTACAGAGGTGAAAACATGTGTTAAGACGACAAATCTGCAACGAGACATTCTGTCCGCGCAGCTCATTTGGGAGAGCGACTTACTCCGGAGTGAGGGGACACGGACAAACTTGTGTTTTCACAATATGGCTGACGTCGAAACACAAAATGTCTATACTGTATCTGTCAAGCAAGTCCAGTAACTTATGAAAAAAAAAAAAATTCTGAACCCCCAATAAAAAAAAATGAACATTTAGGAAATTTCTTCTATCAAATTTTCCAAAGGGCACTTGCAGCATATATTAGCACCTGGGTATTTTTAATGAGATCACATCAGCTAAATGATCAGGGATTTATATATTTTTTTAAAGAACATGATTAGTACTTACAAATATTATTTTTACTTTGCAGACCATTATAGACATTCTTTTATTTTTGAGATATCAGGCAGCTAATGAATCGGAAACAAAGAAGCTTTTAACGGAGGGAACGAAAACCCCAAAAGAGTAAATCTCATTTGTGAAATACCCGTGACCAGAATGTTGAGTTCTTATATTGGCTCAAAATTCTTATTAGGCTTGTATATACTGAAGCGGCATACTAGATCATAATAGGCATGATTGAAAGAGCAGGTTAGCCTTTAATGGTGAGTGAAATGAATTCGTTTTCCAAGATATAGTCATGTGAGATAAGGCTAAGAGAATTTATTCTACTTCGTTTTCGGAGCTCAGTGCCAACAAAGGGGCCAATTATCCAAACACTAGAGCGGGGTCAGAATATGTGAAACGTTTATATTTCATGAATCCATTTCATTACGAGGAACGGTTACGAAGGTATGGTCTGTTAACCCCGGGCAGTGATTGCATGGCCTGTTCTCC
Source organism: Macrothele yani (assembly GCA_039090855.1). Lineage (NCBI taxonomy): Eukaryota > Metazoa > Arthropoda > Arachnida > Araneae > Macrothelidae > Macrothele > Macrothele yani. The sequence goes on from CM076996.1 coordinate 129,281,164, forward strand.
TCGGTGTTATGAGGATAGACTTCGCGGGTCCTGTCTCTATGGCGACGCAAAATAAATAGCTCAAGCAGGTGTCACTGAAACTGTGGTAAGAGGTGTTGGTTTCAACACAGGACTCTGGAAATTAAAAAGAATAGTTACATTTTTTTGTTATTATTCGTGGAAAAGAAATTAGTCAGAAAAGCTAATTGTTCCTACGGTGATTTAGGTTCCTATTCGGAAAATGAAAGGGAATTTTTGGAAGTTCAAGGGCAATTTAACGAAGGTGAGAAGCAAATCTCTAATGCGGAAGAGCTCATACCAGAACAAATAACCGGCAAATGACTTCAGTTGTCATTCACTCGCTACATTTCACATGCTGTTTCTTTGAATGAGAAAAATGATGAAGCAGCATTTTGGATACGCAAATTGCGGTACTGAGTAATTCTAACAAATTAATTTTTTTAAATAACAGATTAACCTGCGCTACGGTTAACAGAATAATATGAACTAGACGAAACCCGTCGGAATCGACAGTTAGTTTTTGTTTTATTTTTGAAAAAAATAAACTCGTATGAAACAACAAATGTAAACTTTATTTGATTGACAAATTCATTCAACCACTTTAGTAAAGACAATAGTCCAGGTTCGTGATTTTTTTTTTTTTTTTTTTTGATTGAAGATTTAACGACCACCGTGAGCAACTCAATGGGCTATAAGCAGGCGCCCGTCCCTAATTTAGGGTCACTGGTTCCATGGAAAAGAGAGATCCAGTGCCGTAAGACAAACACAACATCCATGCCTCACCGGGATTCGAGCCCTGACCCTTCACGAACGAATCATCATAAGCCAGCGCTCAGACCACCGCGCCACTGGGGCGGCCAGGTTCGTGATGAGCATCACGACCGCACCCTTTTCCAGTCGTAGAATGTTAAGTGGAAGTCCACTCATGTCGATCGTGTGCCAAAATTTAACTGGATAGCGCACCCTTTCACTCTCATCTTCAGTCACAACTGTGTTTGTAAATGTTGTTGGAATGAGATTCGCGTTCCGAATACTCTTCATTCTCTCTTGTCTGAGATATATAGTTGCGACGCATTGATCGCTCACGCCTTCCAGTAAGACTCTTCCGTTTTCTTTCTTTTTTTTTTTTTTTTTCTTCTGCGGGAGAGACATTCTGTTAAGGGTAAGTATGCAATAAAGTATTTACTTACTTTAGGACTGATCATAGAACACTATGCACACACCAAGTCTGACACTAAACTGAGCGCCTGATGTAGATAAGGGCCGCACCCTTCTCCCATAGACTTTACATGGGAACTTTGCCACTCCGTCACGCCCGAACCGTTGCTCCAATCACAGTTTTCTCTTCGACTGGCACATCCACGTACATAGTAAGAACTTTATTTTGATACCTGAACCATATTTTTACGTTCAGTTGTTCTCTCAAAATAGGACTCACAGGAAAAACTTGATAGAATTAAATAATATATAAATTATGGATGGTAGAATGGACTTTTTAAACAAATAATAGAGAAAAGAATTGCGACTGGAGAAGAAATACACTTTATTATTCACAGACCTAGCAAAAGCATATGATAATATAACTATTATAAAACTATGGAAAACATTAAAAGATACCAACATCAATAATACGATTATCAAACCAGTCAAAGAACTTTATCAAGGATCAATAACAAAAATAAAAATGGGCCAGCAAACTGTGACTAATGGACTAGGACAGGGATGTTGCATATCTCCAACATTATTTAAAATTTATGTAGAAAAGGCTTTGAAAGAATGGAGAAGGAAGTGTCGAGCAATGGAGATTAATTTAAATGGAATGATGGTATTTACAAATCGCTGATGATCAGGTACTTCTTGCAGAAGATAAATTTGATTTGGAGTATATGACTAGAAAAATAAAAGAAGAATATGAAAAATGGGGATTAACTATGAATTAAAAAAAATATGTATGCATCGGAAGTAATGAAACAAACCTACAGCTAGAAGATAACGAAAAAATTGAATGATGTGATCATTATGATTGTAACGTATACTCTAGATTCACTTTCCTTTTGATTTTTACTATCTCTGGTTATTTTATTTTCCTATGTAAATTATCTTCTTACTGAACGAGATGTTATTTCACCCGCTGAATGAGATCTTGCAATGAGTGTAAGTCATGACGTGGTGGTATAGCCAGTATAAATAGGCGAGTTCAACGATACCGAGGGAGAGCGTTTGTTGTTGTACGGAGAGAGCGTTTGTTGTTGTATAGGAAGAGCGTTTGTTTATGTGGAGAGCTGTTGTTTATGAGTATAGAGCTTTGTTCATGTGCAAGGAGCTACGTGTTATTTGAGTAGCTGTGTGTGAAGATACCAGTAGAAGTTCATAATAAAAGGTTTTACGTAAGTACGTCTTTCTCAGTTCATAGTACTGTCAGACCTCTGTCTGGCTGTTAGGTTTATTTCATTTAGTGTTATTAGTAACAACCAGCATAAGACTTTATTCATCTTAATTACTACTACAACATTACTACCAGTTATAAGTTTGTTCATTACTATTACTACACTACTAGCAGGAGACTTTATTCAGGATCTTAATTAACTAGTAACAACAACCATTTTAATTCACTATTAGAAGCTTAGTACAAGCATTGAATTCATTATAATATTAGTGATAGCTATATTCACGATAATTAGCGTGGTAGCAAAAGCGTTATTCATTATATGATTACCTAGGTGTTAAAATTGCACAAGAAGGTAAAGATGCAATGGAATTAAGAAATAGAATTGCACAGGGAAGAAAAGCTGTTAAACGCCTGAATGGTATCTGGTGGAGTGAAGAAATGACCAGAAAAAGGAAATGGGGTGTTTCTATTTAATAGTATTGTTAAGAGCATCTTACTATTTGGGGCCGAGGCCTGGCGATTAACAGAAGCGGATAGAAAGAAAATAATGTAGAGTGTCAAGAAGACAGAAAATAACGAATGAAAGGATTAAAGAATTGATGGAAGTGAAACAATTTTGGAAGACATACAGAAGAGAGAATTGAGTTGCTTTGGTCATGTAAAAGAATGGCCAATGAAAGACTGCCCAAAATTGCCATGGAATTTAAATGGTCTAATGGAATAAAGAGAGCAAGCACTTAGTCAAAATGGACTGAATGAGGAATGATGCAGATAGAGAAAGATGGAAAAAACCTCTTGGAGATCGGAAGGCGACGTCAGACGCCATAAACAGATTATATGTATACATAGAATGGGCTTTGCTAAAATCACTTTCCTGTTGTTTTGACTGAACAACAGATACAACGACATCGTCATTAATAATAATAGCAAACAAATGTTGTGAAGGTTAAAATCCAGAAAGTCAGTGAAAATCCAAAGTGTCGACTTTTTCAAAAAAAAAAAAAAAAAGGTGAAACTGCGTCTCATCTTAAATGTGAATGCAGCAAAATTGTTCAGACAGATTACAAAGGGCACGACAGGGTTGCAAAATTGATCCACTTGTCATTATGCAGAAAGCACATTTTTCCAGCTCCGAAAAACTCATGGGAACATCAGGCTGAAAAAGCCTTAGAACGTCAAGGTCTTGTGGGATTTTCGAATTCAAACCGATCGGCATCTAGAACATAATACACCAGACATAACGGTCATAGAAAATCGGAAAGTCTGGATAATTGATATAGCAACTCCTGGAGATGCCAGAGTCAGTGAAAAAAAACTGAAAAAAAATGACTAAATATAGAGACCTGGCCATAGAAGTTACCCGATTATGTACTAAACACACAGCAGTAGTCCCCATTGTCATCGGGACACTTGTAACAATTTCAAAAAAAATTATGAATCATTTCAAAAAATTGCAGCTCTCTGACCCACAGAACGCAAAAAAAAAAAAAAAAAAAAAACCAGCTTTACTTAGGACATCATATACACTATATTGACAAAAGTCCCCGGGCAGCCCTTCAAAAGCATATGAACGGATCCGCTGCGTTGTTAAGATGCGCGGTACAGCTGCAAACGGTATAAAAACAAGCCTGCAGCTGACCGCGATCATATCGCACTGTGAGGTTGAGTGAAACCGTCGCGGCGGGAGAGAACTGACTTTGAGAAAGAAATTATTGTTGGGTGTTATATTAGTGGGTTGTCTATAAGAGAAACCGAGAGGCATTTAAACATACCCAAGCCAACTGTTTTGGATGTACTGAATAAATGGAAGGCACATGGCGTGCCTCAAGCAGCAAAATGTATCGGCAGACCAAAGATTCAGTGATAGAGGACGTCGAAGCCACAGGAGAGTTGTTACAGCTAATCGAAGGACTACTGCACAAGAGCTCAGTGCAGAGGTGAGTAACGGTGCTAGAACATCGGTATCAGTGATGTAGTTCTATATAAAAAAAAAGTGCCTTATTGGTGAACGGATTAGGCAAAAACAACCCGGGAAGAAGACTGTACATTTTTTAAAGTCTGACTTGTTTTGTTTTAATCATTTATAATTTTTAATTAAATTTTATTATTCATGATTTTATTAATTTCTGTTAAACTGCTGAATTTAGGCAATTTAAAACAAAAGAATGAATGCTACGTGTGAGTCACATGCCAAGAGCATAACTTTCTTTTTTATTTCTATAAGAAAGGAAGTGCCTTCGCGAAGAACGTGATTCTAAACTATTTTAAATATTAAGTATTAATAATATTTTAAATATTCAGTGTTTTTTCGTTGATTCGGCCTATCAGCCTCTCCTATGAATTAGGGGAGGCTGTAATGGATATCTGCCGCCCCAGTGGCGCATATTTCTTACCATTCGTCCGAGTTGGATCCGGGCTCGAATCCCGGTGAGGCATCGATGTTGTGTTTGTCTTACGGCATTGGTTCTCTCCTTTCCCCGGGGCCAGTATCCCTAAATTAAAGAAGGGGCGACTGCTTATAACCCATCGAGTTGCTCACGGTGGTCGTTAAACACCCAATCAAAAAATTGAAAAATGGTTTTCTTTTTTTTTTGTGTGTGTGTGTGTGATGGGGTGAGGGGTAATAAACACCATGAGTATCCAGAGCCATAGGAAGTCGCCCGTCACTGATTTGGGGCCACTGATGCCGAAATGGGGGAGAGCCCCGGGCCTGCTATATCCTGTTCTCGGGTCCGGGGCCAGCTTCAGCAGTTAGGCAGAAACCAACTCCTCTGACTACCTACCCACCGGGGCTTACTTTCGCGTTACCCGTAAAGAACCAGGAGATGTGCTAAGTGAAGACTTTAGCAAAAAATTTCACTGAAACCATAAAACACTTGTCCGTTGTGTTACATACTTGTTTAATTTTTCTGTGTTGATTTATTTCTTGTTAGTGAAGTTTTAGCATACGGAGAATCTGCCACCAATAACTTCATTTTGAAGATTGCGGTCGTAACAAAGCAAGGTTAACTACTAACCTTGGTAACAAAGAAGTTATCGTTCTCTTGTGATTCATGAAACGCCATTGAGCGTGAACCGACTATAACACGATCATTCGTTTGATACACGAATATGTTTGCGTATAAAACACAACAATTGCCATTTCTGCCTACATGTCCATCTCAAAGTACCTTTGTTACGCATTAACCATGAAAAGTTCCTTAGCGACGCTAAGCCTATAAGGCCGTCCCGGTGGCCTCTGATCATTCGTCCGTAAGGGGTCCGGCATCGAATCCCGGTGAGGCACGGATGTTGTGTTTGTCTTATGGCACTGGCTCTCTCCTTTCCCTGGAACCAGTGACCCAAAATTAGGGACGGGCGACTACTTATAGCCCATTGAGTTGCTCACGGTAGTCGTTAAACCTCCAATCAAAAAAAAAAAAAAAAGCCTAGAAATAAAGTACCTTAGCGCCGCTAAGCCGCGCTAAGGCCCTTTGAGAACTTTATTCCATGGATTACCGTGGCCGTGTGGCTGCTCATAAGCCTTTCGTCTCCACTCGGAATGCCAATCGTCGTTTAGTATGGTGTAAAGAACATTTATCGTGGGCCGTATAGATCAATGGAAACGGGTCCTATGGACTGGTGAATCCAGGTACACGATCCATCAGTCTGATGGCCGTGTGTGGGTACGGAGGCAGCCGGGCGAACGCTATTTACCACAGTGTACTGTTCCTACGGTCAAGTTTAAAGCTTGCAGTGTACTCGTGTGGAGGTGTTTTTCGTGGTTTGGTCCCGGCTCATTGGTTATCGTGGACAAACCTGTTAACCAGTACGTCTACCTCGATATTCTGGACAATTATGCCCTACCAATGTGGCAATACTATGGAACCGAGCCATGTTGGTACCAGCAGGATAATGCACCGAGCCATAAAGCAAGGACTGTTACGGCGTGGTTTGAGGATAATTCCGTATCGTGTGTGGACTGCCCATCACAGAGCCCTGATCTTAATCCCATAAAGCACCTATGGGATGAATTAGAGCGCCGCGTAAAAAGTTTGGAACCAAGGCCTACTACTAAGCAACAGTTAGCGGCAGCATTATGTACTGAATGGAAACGCATACCTATCGCTATGTTCCAAAACCTTGTCGAAAGCATGTCTCGAAGGCTCAGTGCATGCATTAAGGCCAAAGGTGGACCGGCACCATACTGATGCATGTTAATAAATTCCATATTGTGTTTCACTTCTAGGTGTTCGGTGACGTTTGTCAATATAGTGTATATATTACGCCGATACTTGACTGATACCTAGGTCTCCGGTGGAAACTCGTATCAGCTCCACAACACCAGTCAATGATAATTTTGTTGTTTATTTTTGTTTGTCATAGACTGTGTTTCGTATATTTCAATTAAAGAAGATAGTAATAATAACAATTATTATTATTAATATTCTCATTATTATTATTGATTTTAAATTAGTAGTTTTACCCGTTAAGAAAACGAACAATTACCAATCTTTCTTTTAGGGTTTTTTCCATTTTTAATTAGGCATCTAGACACGGTTCGTAAGCTCCTTGAAAACCTTGAAAAGTCCTTGAATAAAAAAGTTTATGTTCATGGATAAAGCTAACGTTAAGTTATAGCATGGGATACTTAATGCTTGCTAAAACACAACCATAATTAAGCAATCCAACATTTTTTGTCTACTGACGTCATCAATGTACAGGTCGCGCCATCTACTAACAGGTCTGAACATTACTCAAAAAAAAATGATTGATTTTTAACATAATTATGGTTATGTTTTAACAAGTATTAAGTATCCCATGCTATAACGTCGAGTTAGTTTTATCGATGTGCAAATTTCCATCCTTGGGAATACATTAGTTGCGAAGAAAATATGTACAGAAGTTTTACCATTGGAAACATAAAGCAGAGATTTTAGGTGGAACCACCTTAAGGTGGACGTCAAGTAATTTTGCTTCCTATACTTCCAATGGAAAAACTTTTGTACACATTTTCTTCACAATTAATGCGTTCCCAAGGATGGAAATTTGAACATCGATTAAAATAGCTTCATTTTATAATTTATTTTATTCATTTTATATATATCATTTTATAACTAAATTACTTAACGACCGCATATTTTCTAAAACATAACCATAATTATGCAATCCAACATTTGCTTGTCTACTGACGTCATCAAAATACAGGTCGCGCCATCTTTTTTCTGGTTTCAACACTACCAAAGGAAAAGTTATTGATTTTTAATATAATTATGGTTATGTTTCAGGAAATATTAAGTATTTCAAGTTATAATACGAAGTTATTTTAATCGATGTGGAAATTTTCATCCTTGGGAACACACTAATTGTGAAGGAAATGTGTACAAAAGTCTTTCCATTGGAAGTATAAGAAGCAAAATTACTTGACGTCCACCTTAAATCGCACGTACTAAAATGCTTGAATATTGAAACTTCTCCGTTCTTTAAATGAAACTTCTTTTACTTTGTTTTCCATTAGTGAAACGCTTTCGCTCTACCTTGCTCTTCATCCATGCGCAAAACGTAGAGAAAAATACAAATAACTTTCGATAAAATACTTTCGCTAACATTAATTCTTGAAATCTAAATTACTTAACGACCGCAGCATTCCAACATTTTTCTTTTCACTATGTGTCACTGTTTCCATGTTATAAATTCCAGTGTTATGTTTTCAGAACAAGCTGTCTCGGTGATGCTTGACAGAACCAAAATTGTTGAGCTCTGAATCGAGAAAATGATTTCATGATGACCTTCAGATGCCTATTCATGACCATTATCCGCACGGATTGTAAATCACTGTCGTTCAACAGCCGGGGAGTTCTTCTGACCTAAATTCTGCCATGAAAAGTGAACGTAATGCCTTTCGGGAAACCGGTAATGATAGCTATAACCAATTTGCATTGTCTCTGCAGGGGAATCTTCCCCGAAACGGAAGGGATGTGTGATAAGGAATTACATAAAATGCCTTTACTGGCCGGTTTACTAGGAGATTGTTTTTAAAATCACCTTACCAATTTGCTCAAATAGCGTAACGTAGGTTAATACAAAAGAAAAAGGAACCTCATTAGAAAAAAGTTTATGTACTAACCCTCTACCAATGTTAGAAAATAATACACATTTTCTCAACCAGTCAACTCTTTTCTATTTGAAAGTAAACGACCGTAATAAAGACGGAATCCAAGAGATCTCATATGTCAAAATTTCCAGTTTTGTCTTGTTTAGCCAAGTCAAATCTAGGGTTGAGAACCTCAGCTGAGGGTTACAACCTTACATTTGATTAAAAGAAATCGAGATAATACCCTGGAACTCTTTGTAGATAATTCATGCTATGCATGAATCGTCATGCCAAGATATTTAACGGTGTGAAATAAAACGAGTGATTCGGGAGTACACATTTACTTACGTACACTGATGATCCATTACATTATGACCACCCCCAGCCTAGAGAAATGAGCGCGCCTGCAGGCAGAACGGTGAAGTTCACAGAGCAGTATATATACAATCCGAAGACAGGCTTTCGGTTAGTAGAGTGTTCGGAGTCAGAATGGGGAAAGCTGCCGATTTATCTGAGTTTGATAAAGAACAAATTGTGATGGCACGGCGCCTCGGAACTACGATCTTGGAAACGGCGCTGCTTGTGGGTTGTTCACTTGCCCCTGTAGTTAGTACGTATCAAAAGTGGTGCACAGATGGCCAAACGACGAACCGTCGTCCAACCATGTGTCGTCCGCAGCTCGTTGATGCCAGAGGTGAGAGGAGACTGTCGCGCATTGTTCACAGCGATCGCAGGGCCACAGTGCGACAAATCACCCGCAGTTACAACAGTGGTGATCAGGGCAATGTGTCGCAGCACATAGTTCATCTCAGCCTTCTGCGCATGGGCCTGCGTAGCAGAAGACCCAGCCGAGTCCCCATGCTCACTGCACGTCATCGCCAACGACGCAGGAAATGGGCCCACGATCATCGAGATTGGACCATGGATGATTGGAAGAGAGTGGCCTGGTCTGACCAATCAAGATTACTGATGCATCACGTAGACGGCCGGGCGCGGATACGCCGATTACCAACGGCGGCAGCGGTGTTATGCTGTGGACGATGCTTTCTTGGGACACTTTAAGCCCCATTATCCCAGTAGCACAATCTCCGACAGCTGTCAGGTATCTGAACATCGTTGCGGACCAAATTCACCCATTCATGGCAACTGTGTTCCCTTCTGGTGATGGCCATTACCAACAGAATAATGCGCCACTACCAGAGTCCTGAAGGAGTGGCTCGAGGAACACGCTGGTGTCTTTCTGTGGCCTCCAAATTCACCTGACATGAACCCAATCAAACATTTGTGGCTCGACTTCGAAAAGCGGGTTCGCGCTAAATCACCACCACCCCTAAATGTACGGGAACTTGAGGGCCTGCTGTTGACATAATGGTACCAGATACTCCAGGATACCTATCGCTACCTCATCGAATCAATGCCTCCCCGAGTGACCGCTGGTTTGCGGGCTGAAGGGAGCCTTACAGCTTATTAGGTAGGTAGTCATAATGTAATGGACCATCGGTGTACAACACATTGCATTTATTTGCGTCAATCACGGACACACCGAGCCACAATCCGGTACATACTAAGTGGAATTAAAGCATAACAACAAGCAATAATAATTTCAGACATTGAGCGGTGACTTAGATAGGTGGATTAATGAATGCTACTGTCGTAAAACCAATGAAAGAACATATGGGAGTCATAAAAGTAAGTATTTACTAAACTATGGCGGCGGCAATAATAAGTATTTCGATTGTTTAGTTTTCAAAAACAATATTTAGTGTTATTATATATTATTCTGATTTAGACGAACGTAAGAAATGACCCTGCCACTGATGAAGTGCGATGTAGCTACGGAAGTCCATCTGCGCATGCGCAAGCTAAAATTCTGACTTCGAGATGGAAAGAAAGGTTGAATCGCCAGGGCGTTAGTGAGGGGGATTGGCAACTTTTGGTCTAGGGTATCTACTGGTTACACCCCATCGTGTTATACATCATTTTCCTTCCTCCTCCCCTTGGGAGATCGAGAGGAAGCCATATTTCGCTGGAGGCACCGATTTCATACAAACATACATATCAATACGCTGTTCTCTGAGAGTCAGAGGTTAGCTCCACAAAGAAATCCAAACTACCAGATAAATTTTTAACTGATTATTTACTTACTGTTGTATCAAACTTTTCCATTCACAGCGATCTTGACACACAACTCGGGCTTCATTGACATTGATCACACGACGTACAGAAGACCTTTTATACTTCATACTTATAATCTTTTTCTCATGCAGACTCTCTTGAATCTAATCCTCCCATGACTTTTTTGGCCTTCCTCTGCCTTTCCTTCCTGCCACTTGGGCTAAAAAAAATGTTTTCTTAGTAGGCATCTCCTCACTGATTCTTTCAACATGGCCAAACCGAAGCATATCAGTCTCCACCTTGCTGACGATATTTTGCTTCACATTACCCAACTGCAACGCATCTTCATTCCTCACACGATCAGAACGTGTCTTGCCACAAATCCCCCCGTAAGTAACGCATTTCACCAGCACACAAACGACTCCGGTGTTTCTTCTGTAGTGCCCAGGTTTCACTGCCATACATCAGAGTAGGAACAATTAAACTTTCATACACAGCCATGCGGGACTCTCTTGAGAACCCATCATTCCCGTGAAAACCTCCCAAAGCAGCTATGACTTTTAATGAAGAATTCACTTGCCTACTAATTTCACCATCCTTCTCTCTGTCAAACATGCTTCTTAAATACACAAACTCATTCACCTGGTCAATCACTGTGCGATTTAAACTTATATTACATTCAGTACTAACAGCTCCTCACTCAAAAACCATAACTTTGGTTTTTCTTTTATTTATACTCAGTTTGAATTTCATGCAAACTTTTTACATCTGGAACAACATACTCTGCAAATCACTTTTGCTCTCTGCCAATAGGACTGTGTCATCAGCATACAGCAATCTGCACACGCGGATGTTACCAAGACATATATCAATATTGTCCATCGTGGCATCACGCATGCATGCATCCATAAATATATTAGACAGCCATGGTGACATTACACAACCTTGCCTGACCCTTTCACCCATAGAAAACCATTTTGATAAAACACCATTCATTCACTCGTAGTTCCGGATTGGGGGGGGGGGGGTTGGTGCTGAAACTCCGGGCAGAAACCTCGGTGGGGGCCTACACTGGTATCCTTAAAAACAATTTTGCACCTTACACTAGATTTGCTTAAGCTTAACTTTTACACGAATTTAAAATGGATCTTGCATATTGCAAGTCGGAGATCCCCCTCCCTCCTTGCGTGAGCATTAAAAAGTCTAGCTACTCAAAAATTGGGTCCACTCTTCTGTGTAGAAGAATTCTTTGTTGTTTTGTTTCCTTCTCCTCAAAGTTTATATTGCTTTGCGATTATATTTATCAATTTCCGTATCCACCAGCGAGCCTTGCCGGCGTTGCTTAATTTCATTTCATTTCATTTTATTTTTTGTTATGAGGTTACATTTGACCATGTTACATTTCAAAATTAATTTTATAACATATAATATTAAGAAAAAAACCCGCAACTTATATAATATGAATACCTATGTACAGGGTAAACACAGAACAGGAAATTGAGTAAAATACTATATAATATTGTATATAGCCTGAGTGAATCCCAGTTCCCCTAAAGTACGTAGTCAAGCCAAACGTCCTGCACATATAAAATTTACGATGTGTGGTCTGATTAATACATTTTACTATTAAATTTTATATTTTAGTTTGTTAGCAAATATTTTTAGTTGCTTTCGAAAATAATTATAATTATTAATATGTGTTAGTTGACAAGGTAGATTATTATTCCATAACTTCAATCCCTGGTAATCAATAAATCTTTGTTGGGTTAAAGTGTTAGGCATTGGTAATAAATATGCATTTCTGTCTCTTGTTTGATAGTCGTGACCCACAGTTTTGAGCTGAATTAAATGTTTATATCTATTATCTTTTATACATAAATCCTAATAGTCTATATGCCATAATTTCTCAATATGAAAAAATCCATAAAAATTAATTCGTACCCCAATATTCCCCTAAAAGTGTTTAAAATTTTGACCATCCTATTTTGTAATGATTGTAATTTATATAAATTAGTCTTAGTAGTTTGACCCCATACTAATAAACAATAAGTCAAACATGGATAAATCAGACTGTAATACAGCATTTTTAATGTTTTAATTGTTAAATTATTTGAAATTCTCGTAATTAAACCCAATAACCCGAAAATTTATTTACAATATTTTGAATATTAATATATTATCCTCAATTATTATTCCCAAATATTTAATATTATTGACTATTTCAAGGGTACAATATTCCACAAAAATAGAAAAAATAGATGGTGGCTCAACAATCTGTCTATCTCCCTTTTTAAAAATCATAATTTTAGTTTTGTCAATATTTAAACACAGAAAATTTGTATCTAGCCATTCCATGAATTTGTCAATAAATTTATTACATTTTATTTTTGCCTTATTTATATCTGCACCCGTAATCATAACTGTGGCGTCATCCGCAAATAAAATAAAATCCTCATTAGGTTCAGTGTTAAAAATGTCATTAATATTATTTAAAAAAAGTGATGGTTCCAGAACTGAACCCTGCGGTACTCCTATTTTATTAATTAACTTATGCGATTTTATTTTATTAATCTGTACATACTGTTTCCTATTATGTAAGTAGTCCTCTAATAAATTGTAATATTGATTTATTTTGCCATTATCATAGAGCTTATCCAAAAGTATCTGATGATCGATGGTATCAAATGCCTTTCTAAGGTCCAAGACTATCGCAGTGGTTACTAATCCCTTTTTTCTATTATTTTAAATGATATTCTGAAAATAATAATAATTGGCTCCGGAGCAGAGAGATGTGGAATCCAGTTGTGCCGTCAGCAGAGAGAGGGTTTGAATTTAACACAATTCCAAATACAAATACGTTATTATGCCCACTAGTGAGAAAATATTGCAGATTGAAAATCAGAAGATGTGGTTCGCAATTAGAGCTTGTCCATGTTAAGATAATTTTTCAGGTTCGATGTGTAGAAGCAAAAAACTGCAAAAGCATTTAAAACCAACTGCAGAAATCGGATGAAATTTTATTTTTTTCAAATCGAGCTTTTAGCGCAGTTATACAGTATTTCCAAACTTAAATATGTCTCGACACCTTTCTCCTAGTGTGGAAACTCTGCACTTAGAAAATCATGTGTATTTTATTAATCATGGCTAAAACTAGCCATTTTTAAAGGAATTTTGCTGTTAGGAACAGAGCTACCGTTGAACTAAAAGTCCACATTTACGCCATCTCGAGAGATCGGATGCAAAAAGAATTTTTGAGATCGGAAATTCAGAAGCAAATATATAGTGCCAAATGCAAATGTACGTTTACACTGCCTAGCAAAATTTACATTCCCGTTATCTAGCGGCAAAATTTTGAATCGGACAAAGCAAGAAATGCTTGGAAAGCTGTATTAACAAACGATGGGTAGATACACCAGAAACATCAAGAAAAACAATGAAAAAAATCCGTTTTATCGGTGTATGCTGATATAGTAAACAAGCCAGCTAGATACACCAGAAACATCAAGAAAAACAATGAAAAAAATCCGTTTTATCGGTGTATACTGATATAGTAAACAAGCCAGCTTTCACGACAAAACGTGTGGCTTTGTCAGGCAGGATTACCGGCAAAACCAAACTTAGAGTTCTTTAAGTTTGCTTTGAGAACTCTTAAGTTTGCTTTAGCCGGTAATCCTGCCTGACGAAAGGCCGCGGGTGGCCTAGTGGGCAACGTTCGTGTCTGCCACGGAAAGAGTCTCAGGTTCGATCCCAGGCAGGTACGAACGCTCGATCCACTAAATATCCGCCGTGCGTCGGATGGGCACGTTAAGCCGTCGGACCCCGGGTAGTGGCCTCCCGGTAATAAATAAGGGCGTCTTCCTCCCCCTTTCTACTTCGCTTCCGTGTCACTTTCCTATCGGGCGCTCTAGCCCAAATCTCCTAGTTTCCCATTTCTAAGGGTTGTTTAAGACCTGGGGTTAGACACTCCTTTCCTAAAATCCTCTACATATGACCATGATCATCATCCTGCCTGACGAAGCCACACGTTTTGGGGTGAAAGCTTGCTTGCTTACTATATCAGTATACACCGATAAAACGGATTTTTTCATCGTTTTTTTTTTTTTGGCATGGAAAGCTTTTTCACGTGGATCTGCGTTTCTAAAAGACAGATCAGAAAAAGTATTCCTGCTATTAAATGCAGGAATACTTTTTCTGATCTGTCTTTTAGAAACGCAGGTACGTGGAAATATGAAGTTACGTTTATATTCCACCTACTAGGAAAATTTTACATCACAGAAGTTTAAAAAAAGGCTTGAATCCTCATCCACGTGGTTGGCGCTACCCGATTTAAAACGAATATTCTGAATCCTACCTATAGATACGCTAAAATCGTTTCAGAAGACTGACATCTGGTTGTGCAGAGTTATACAATAAGTATGTAGTCCTCCCCACCCAAAGATATATCACACTGTAAATAATTTTCTGAAATTCACGAGCCACTTTCGGCAGTGTTTCTTTCAGGACTTTTTGGCCGGGGGACAAGTTTTCCATTTGATATATATATATATATATAATTTCAACTACTGTATTTATATAGAGTAGTAATTACTATATATCTAGCACAGGGGCGCATTTAAAGGGGACCTCCCCCCCCGGAAAATGCTTCATTTTTTTGTTTTTGGTTAAAATGCTACATACGTTAGAAAAAATGCCTTAATTTAATAAAAATGTATTAACTTACATTAGAAAAAAAAATGGTTTAATTTTTCTTCAATTTTTCATTAACTTTAATTTTGTTCCAGATGGTGGATTTCAAAAACTTCCTTTTTGTCCTCCCCCCCCCCCCGAAAAAAATTCTATATACATACCTGATATAGTAAATACTTTTTCAAACATTCCAGGAATAACAAACTGTTTTCAGCTAAAGGAGGGAAGGGGGAGGTTCCGCAGGCTTGAAATTTTTATCTGTTGAAATGCATTCAACGCACTCTTGTTCCTGAATCACGATTCGCAGACAATTAGGTATGATTAGTCTACTTATTATATTTTGAAGAATACCATGCGTCGTAATACACTTTTTAATAAAATAAACTATAACTGGTATCATTTGAACAAATATTAAAAAAAATAAAATTGAAGAAATATTTGTATCATGAAAAGAAACGAAACTTCCTTTTTCATCATAGCCTGAATTTATTAAAATTTGTCTCGGTAACCTAAAATGTCTCCGGGAGGGAAGGGGGATGGTCGTTTCTGGGAGGGCTTCGCCCCCTGGATGTATGCCTGAAAGAAACACTGACTTTCGGTCATTTCTTTCGTGAATTAACGAAGCATATTTCTGATAAAACTCTTTCCGTGAAATGACAGAAAGAAACCTGAAGTTCACTGATTTTTCATACCACGGGAAAATTTTGAATTTTCAGAAAACCTTTCCGCAGTTTCTTTCTTATGTAGACGGTAAATTACCGTTTTAGAGGTGTGTTAACGGAAAATTCTGAATTTTCAGAAACCTTTCAGCAATTCCTTTCGTATATAAACGAAAAAACTCCGTTTTCAATTTTTCGTCATCACTTTTTCTGTACCCGTATGACGAAAAATTGCCGGTAATAAGAGCGACTGGTGAGAATACTTGAGGTTTGATTAACTTTTAAATTTCAATCGTCTGTCGAATTTTGAAGTTCCGTAGTGAGATCGGATATTGTGGATAGTATATCGCATGAATTCTGTTTATTGTGGCACAGGGTATTTCTTCTCCTCTCTCCTATTTTATGCACCAGCTATTTAAAGTATGTATATATTGTGTTACTGTAAGAAACCGGCTACTCAACTTATTGTACAGATGGTTATACGATGTCTATCGATCAGTCTTTGGACAACTTAAGACAAAAAGCTGTTATAGCTATCAAGAGTAAATTTTATATTTAGGAGCTCTTTGTTGTTTTTTTGTTTTGTTTTTTTGTGAAATAATTCTATAAAAAATAGTACATTTCACCGTTTTTAAAGATAACTGAAAGTCATTGTCAGTTTAAAAAACAATCAAGTTGCAAAGCATTATGTCGTTTCGGAAATCACGATGAGAAATGCTTAATTTGTGAAAAGTCTTCCTACAGGAAAAATAAATTATTACAAACCTATTCAGAAAAAATAAGCTCCAACAGAAAATAAAATGACTAAATTACTCGTATTGACAAAAAAAAAAAAAAATATTGTCGCGCAATTTGTTTTACGATGTACGTGACTCGAGTACCCGCACGTCTGTGGCTCAGTACCGGTTCAAACTTCCCGGTTTCAATCCTGACTGGAGCGAAAGGATTATTTGGGGAAAGTGCTGAAAAATCCAGGGTCGTCTGTTTTGCGGAATTTCAGTTTAAACACGGAAAAACCTTAAATGGATTTTTCTGAAATAAACGGAATTTCTGACTACGAAAAATCTGTGAAAATACGGAAGTTAAAGTAAACGGGCACTTTCAAAAACGGAAATTTCTTAAAAACACGATTCCTACCGGGAACTTTGCTGCACGCTATTTTCAGGAATTTTCCGTGAATTCGCACCACTTATTTTTTACAGTGAAAGAAGATAAGCAGTGAAGTCCTATTGCTTTCTAGAATAAATCAGAGAGAGCCAAGGCGGAGTGACATGCGTTTCAAGCTTTTTGTGCACCTTCCATCACTTGCCGATCCAAGGGAGGAGGGGCCACCACTTACGGATTTTTGTTTTAATTTACACTGGTGTACAAAAGTTAAGCATAATTAAAAAAAAAAACGACATTTTGGAACAAACGAAAGGAGGAAGAAAGCTAACGAAGTAAAGTACAGAGGACGTGGGAATATGCAAATGTGGAAATCATGACGCAATACCATGTGACGCACGATAATTGGCATAAAAAGAGAAGCAGAACATTTGTGGAGTTGAGAAAGAGCAGCAAAAGTGCGAAAAATGACATAAAAAGTGCTGCTACCTGCTGTTTTGTTCCTGTTTTTCTTTAGGTACATCACATATCCCCCCCCCCCCCCTCCCCAACCATTCCCCGCGAAACGGCTGGGACGGAACTGTAGGTTTCCGGGTCAGCTGGCAAACCATGTTTGAAAGAACTCACTGTAGAAGAAGGAATTCTCACTAATTCCAGACGACGTGTGGAAGAAGCATCGCACATTTTTTGAAGCGAAGAAGGAATTCTCATTAATTCCAGACGATGTGTGGAACGAACATCACACATTTTTCGAAGCGAAGAAGGAATTCTCCTTAATTCCAGGAGATGTGTGGCAGAAGCATCACACATTTTTCGAAGCGAAGTAGCAATTCTCATTAATTCCAGACGATGTGGGGAAGAAGCACCACATACTTTTCGAAGCGTAGAAGAAATTCTCATTAATTCTGGACGATGTGTGAAAGAAACATCACACATTTTTCGAAGCGAAGAAGTTATTCTCATTCATTCCAGACGATGAGGGGAAGATGCATCACATATTGTTTGAAGGGAAGAAGGAATTCTTATTAAATCCAGACGATGTGTGGAAGAAGCATCACACATTTTTCGAAGGGAAGAATGAATTCTCATTCATTCCAGACGATGTGGGGAAGATGCATCACATATTGTTTGAAGGGAAGAAGGAATTCTTATTAATTCCAGACGATGTGGGGAAGATGCATCACATATTGTTTGAAGGGAAGAAGGAATTCTTATTAAATCCAGACGATGTGTGGAATAAGCATCACACATTTTTTGAAGGGAAGAATGAATTCTCATTCATTCCAGATGATGTGTGGAAGAAGCCTCACATATTTTTCGAAGCGAAGAAGGAATTCTCATTCATTCCAGACGTTGTGTGGAGAAGCATCACACATTTTTCGAAGCGAAGAAGGAATTCTCATTCATTCCAGACGATGTGTGAAGAAGTATCACAAATTTTTCGAAGCGAAGAAGGAATTCTTCTCAGGAATTCCCGACGATGTGTGGAAGAAGTATCACAAATTTTTCGAAGCGAAGGAATTCTCAGGAATTCTAGACGATATGTGGAAAGAACATCCCTCTTTTTTTTTTCTTTGAAAACCCAACGGGTAGGAAATTAATTTTTACGTTCGGGCGCCAATGTGCAATTCAAACTCACTTTCGCCGGTGGGAAAATGACATCCTTCTGCTTCGGAGCCGAATGCTTTCCCTATTAATCTACGCCGGCGTGTGCTTATCGCTGCTGCTTGCCGTTTTGACATGCAAGTCACTTCTGAGGTAGGTACGTGCAGTGGTGTAGCCCGAAGAAATTTTTTAAGGGGCTCCATGAATTTGGTTTATCGGTAAGAGCCCCCCCCCCCCGTAAAAATACTCTAAGAAGTGACGTATGTGGGAATAAACCCAAATTCTTTAAAAGTAAAAAAAAAAAAACATTACTGAGGAAATACTTTTTTTAATATGTGTGTGTGTGTGTCGCTTTAAATTCGTACTCAATCCTCCTCAAGGGGTATGTCCGGATCTGAGGATCCCCGACCTCCCTCCTTGGCCACGCCTATGGGTACGTCACGATTGGACCTACTCTTCTGGAGGTCCTATTCTTATGTACTTATTTATTCCAATTTGTATAAGCATGATCGTAATTTCTCAGCGCATCTGTCGTGAAACTTTTCTGTGTGGTGTCATGAAATCAATTTTTTTTTATTTAAAGAAGACGTTTCTATTAAATATGAAAATTAGGTGCCATCTATCTTATCCATGTAAGCTTCCGATAAAGCTTGTCAGCAGCTTGGAGGAAAGAATTTCGGAAACAATCAGTAAAATTTATCGTGTCCTTCAACGGAGATGCAAAATATGTAAATTGAACGCTTAAGAAAAAGAGATTTTAAGAATTACCCGGATGATGTGGATCTCAGTGCGTTAGACTGAAGAAACGTGGATTGAGTGGCAGTGAGTCAAAGCCAACGTGTGA
This sequence comes from Macrothele yani, assembly GCA_039090855.1. Classification (NCBI taxonomy): domain Eukaryota; kingdom Metazoa; phylum Arthropoda; class Arachnida; order Araneae; family Macrothelidae; genus Macrothele; species Macrothele yani. The sequence continues at coordinate 129,300,639 of CM076996.1, forward strand.
GCCATTTGCTGTTTTTATTTATTTAGTTTATTCACTAACGATCGCCCCAAAAGGTTATGCCGATTTCCGCTTCTTATTTGTGGCCATACGAAATATGCTGGATCATCACAAACGAGGTAGTGCTTTTCTAGTTCCTTTCTTTTCTTTCTCAGTTTATTTACTGTCTGGAGTTATTCATAAGTCGTACATGTCTGTGGATTCTCCTTATCACGCCACGTGCAAGAAGACTCAATGCCATTCTCTCTCTCTCTCTCTCTCTCTCTTCCGGACGGGAAATTTTTACCTCCCGAAGAGGCAAGGTATTCAAATAATCAATTAGCCCGAACAATAAAAGAAAGTATTGTGGAATATCTGGTAAAAGGGAGACGGTAAATGTTTTTGCCTCCTGTAGTAGTGGAGCAATAAAAATAGAAATACACATCTGGAAATATCTTTTCCCCATTCGTGTCTGGAATGCAAAGGCGAAGGCCAAATTTCTCTCTCAGCACGATTTATTTTCTGGAAGATGATTGCACGTCTGGTTTCCCATATGGAAACTTCCTACCCTGTAGAATCAAAGATCAATTTTTTCGTTTACGAAAAAAATGACTATTCTGAAAAAAATCCCCGGAATATTTTCATAGAGTCGGGGAATATGAATTTAAAATATATTTCAGATTCTGAGTCTAAAATTTCAGTAGAAGCCCTCATTATTTTAGGAATTTTCTTAAAATAGTCCTCGGAACAATCATTCTGAATAGCACGAATTTTCAGTTTCTTTATTCAAGGCTCCTTTTCGAGTCGTGCTAGTTGAAATACAGAAGATTCTTAATGCTGTCGAGACACGATTAATAATGGAAATAATTTCAACTTTTAAAAGACGATACTTTTTATTTACAATTAAAACCAGCTAAAAACAAGTAGCAAGATCTTTCAGACCCACTATGGGTTGCTCATCAGGCACAGTGAGGGTGAAGCACCGTGGTTATATCAAGGAGGTTATATTACTGGAGACACCACTCCTATCCACGCAGCATTGGCCGCCATAAGTCACCGTCTGTGCTGCAAATGACGTCATGAGCAGGCACGACGCAGTCGCAGAAGAGAAGATGCTTGGAAACCAATGAAACAAAAGCTTCTAAGCGTATAAACAAATAAAATGAGTAATTCAATAATATTTATCAATGATACACAAGCTTACTGTTTCATCAACGGTATAATTTAGTTCATTTTTGCCTGCTTGTGACGTCACACCACAGATTAGCTGTGGCCTATGGCGGCAGAGCCAGTGGTGTCTTCAGTAATATAACCTCCTTGGGTTATATAGCCGAAAGCAATCACCCACAATGCAACAGCATGGCAAGGTGTTGCTCCAACTCTTCACCCACGCGCATTTGACATATATACAAATAATGCAAATAAACTACAAAACACGTTTATGAGTTCTGATGGTGTGTGCAATGATTTGATATAAAATATTTCCGTGAGGTCGGTAGAATCCATGGCACGTCATCGTTGCAATAGTGGTCAGCAAATATATTTATGTACAAACTTTCTGTAAAACTACAAAATCTGACTTATTGTTTACAGAAAGTTTGTACATTAATATCTTTGCTGACCACTGTTGTAAGGATGACGTGCCATGGATTCTATCGACCTCATGGAAATATTTTTATATCAAACCATTATTCACACCATCAGAACTCATAACCGTGTTTAGTTTATTCACATTATTTGTATTCATATCAAATGCGCGTGTGTGAAGGGTTGGAGCAATACCTTGCCATGCTGTTGCATTATGGGGTATTGCTTTCGGCTATATAACCACAGTGCTTCACCCTCACTGTGTCTGATGACGAACCCATAGTGGGTTTGAAAGATCTTGCTACTATTTTCAGCTAGTTTTAATTGTAAATAAAAGTCGTCTTTCAAAAGTTGCAATTATTTCCATTACTAATCGTGTCTCGACAGTATTAAGAATCTTATGTAGTTTCTCTATTGTCTTGTAATGACAGTTGTTAAAAGAAGTTGATTATAAACTTCAATGCTGCTGCCTTTAAAGAAGTCGACGGACGTCGTTATTTACAGAAAAGGAAAAAAATATACACAGTCGAGTCACATTATTATGACCACCTCCTACTTTTGACGTCAACAGCGCGTTGCCAATGAAAGAGGGCGCATGTCCTGAGCTAACTTGGAGGGTATATAAGGTGTGCTGTAGGCATTCTGAAAACATCTTGGGCCGCAAGTGGCCTAGTGGGCAACGTTCGTGACTGCCAGGGAAAGGGCCTCAGGTTCGATCCCAGGCAAGTACAAACGCTCGATCCACTAAATATCCGCCGTGCGTCGGATGGGCACGTTAAGCCGCCGGACCCCGGGTACTGCCCCCCCCCGGTAATAAATAAGGGCGTCTTCCTCCCCCTTTCTACTTCGCTTCCGTGTCACTTTCCTATCGGGCGCTCTAGCCCAAATCTCATAGTTTCCTATTTCTAAGGGTTGTTTAAGACCTGGGATCAGACACTCCCTTCCTAAACTCCTCTACATATGATCATTTGATCTGAAAACATCACGTTGCTGTCATGGATAAAAGGAGCGATTTTTCAGATTTGCAAAAAAGGGATGATTATCGGCTTTAGGGCCAAGGGTGGCAGTATTTCTGAAACAGCGCAGTTTGTGAACTGTTCGCGTGTTAAAGTGTATCGTGATTGGAGAAATGGCACCACTGCGAATACGCGACTTGAAAACTGCGGAGCACCACGTGCCATTGATGTGAGAGGGGAACGTCGGCTTCGAAGGTGCGTGAGGGCCGATCCACACGCTACACTGGAGCAACTCACTGGCCGAATGAACCAGGGGGCTACCGGTATCGTGTCTAAAGAGTTTTTTCGGGGGGGGGGGGGGCAATTACAAATTTTGAGGGGGCTCAAACTTTTTATTTATATTTACATTAATATATGTAACAATGTTTCTAATAGAGTATGAAATTTTTCATATACTCGTATATCGCAAAAGCAAATTCCAAGAAATCTACACATACAAGTGATTAAAAATGTAAAAATGTTATACCTTTATTTTAATTCAGTAATGCACCATGGATTTCACCATGCGGTGGTGTAAAATATTAAGAATGCTAGTAAAATAACGTTGTGCTGGAAGAAATCCCCCCCCTCCCAAACATTAGGAGTGGCAAAAATATCTTCCTCTTACTACAAACTTGTTTCTGATTATTAAGGAATCATTATAGTGTTATCTGAAAACGTATGTTGTAAGCCATTCCCCTGTCATTTGGTTTCAGCCCCTTTAGATTATTTAGATTAGCACATAGTAGTAGTAAAAGAACAACAACTAATTAAGCGTTTGAAATTCCTGGATTTTCTTTTTGTCACAAAGTGTAAACCACATACCGGCAGGAAAAAAAAACTTTTTATGGGAATAATTTTTAATAATTTACTATCGTTAAAAATTAGGTAGCGCAAATTTTTTGTTTTACTGGAAGCCCTAACGTCACGTGACGTGAGCTACACTGAGGCTTAACCGTATACATGGGAACTCGGCATCTAGAAGATTGAAATAAAACTAAATACCAGCTTCCAAACTATGATGATATAATGCAGTGCAAACAGCATGCCGTTGATGATTACAAATCCACTGTAAACTTAACTATCAAATAAAAAAGGCTTCAAAAAATTTACAGAATTGTGAAACAATACTTGTTTTTTTTGTTTGCCCCTCTTGCATATATTATCAAGATGAACTGGTCTTCTTCTACCCTCCTGATTTTTATCCAGAGAAAGTATTAAGTAATTTTGGTAGGACTTCATAATAGATTTTTAACATGGACAATTGTTCCATGAAATTAACAAATTTACAAAAGCATTCTCATCTAGAGCACAAATTTTTGTTCTAGAGTATACATATATTTTCATAACTACTTTGATTTCAAAGCTACATTTTAGAAAAAAAGTTATATAAAGTGTTAACACTTTGTATGAAGTCATTTATAGCACAAATTAACAACGGAAATTCTGTTTTTTTTTTTTTTTTTTTTTGTCGAGATGATGTGTACATTATTGGCTGCATTGACTCCTCGGTTTTAGAAAACGTAAATATACATGACGATGGCAATTTTAGTTTTAGTGTATAAAACAAAGAAATTAATTTAATATTTAAAATAATCTTAATGCTACTGAGACACGAAGTCCATGTGGATGCGTTTTTTTATTATAATATTTTCCCTCATTTTCCTAAGTTTTTTAAATTAATTTCTTCAAATTTTCATCTGTAAACAAAAATACGTAATTAGACTAAATATAAGGAGTGATCACCCAAAAACCTACGGGGGCGTCCATGTATTGGGGGGGGGGCTAACACCCCGAAAAGATGCCTGAATACATTACTGTCTGGTTATCTGTGGCTACGATGAGGTCTGAACGTATGCTGAATGTGCTGCTCTCCGTTCCTGTCTAGCCGATAATGAGACGTAGCGGTCATCTTCAAGGGTTGCCACTCTTGGACGCCTAGGAAGTGGTCTCCGGACGACTGTTCCACTTGTTTCCAGAGCCTAGAGATTACAGAGTGTTTGATACCAAAAAATGTAGTGTGCTCCTTAACTGATTGGCCGACCTCTAACCTCCGAACGGCTCTCCGTAGTTCTGACTGATTCTTCTAAATGTATCTTCTGCGACGTGATGAGAGGTAAATGGTTATTCCCAATTTACGCTGGAATATTGCATGATGTATGGATAGTCTCAGATGGAAACAGAGGCGACTTTAGATCTTCAGTGGCCCTAGGCGGTAAAAGATTAAGACCCCCCCGTCAGATTAGCCAAAAAAAAAATAGTCGAGAAAAAAGTTTTTATGCTTTTTGAAATTCCAATCTATCTCCCTATTGTTAGAACGTTTTGTAAGAAACAGTGCTAGTGTAATCCCTTTGTCTGCCCGTGCACATCAAACATTTTTGTTCAGAGGTATTTCAAAAAACATTTTTTGTGGCTAATAGAAAATCTAATTATATTAAGTTCGGCACTTTAAATACCAATACAAAGAAACACACCGTCTTTGCACGACGATGATTTTTAATGCAAAAAAAGACAGATATTTACAAATTAAAATCCCATAAGTATTTTCGGGGCGACAGTCGCACCCGTCTTCAAGTGGAAGAATAGCTGCTTTGGTGTTCTAATATATATGTTATCGTTAAAGTATGAAATCGGTTATTTCATAGAATAACGATTTACACCCCGTTAAAGTGTAAAATAATCGAGTAAATAAATCCCAGATTCAAAAGGCTGTGAGAACCACTGGTCAGAAATAGCACACCATTTTCAACCCACTATAAAGTATTATATAATAATAATGATATTAACTTTTATGTTTCGTTTAAGAATATGGAAAGTATTAATTTCATTCACACGCAATATTTCTGTAATTAATGATAATTTGCTGAACTTAATATATATAGATTACTGTAGCCGAATATTTTTTTGCGCCAGACTCTCAGAACATCAACGAGAAACACATTTACCTTCCACCCCTACTGAATTTATGAACTCTTCCAGACCGTAGGGGTGGACTTGTTTGGTAGACCGTCTAGTGTGTTGTGCAATTGTTGGCGTGTTGGCGCCAGTTCAAGCTAAGAAGATGAAATTAATGTCAGATAAACCTCATTCTGAAGCCTCTGTGGGGCTTACAGTCCGTATCCCAGTACCTGAAGTTGACAGAGGAAGGGGTGAAGCCAGATCTATTTTAGCTGTTATCATGAAAATAACCGAAGAAAGATTTCTTCAATTGGGAACAAGAAACGGCTGCATAAAACAGCTATATTCCCGATCCTAGTTCAGCGTCTGTGAACAAAAACTAATTCAGATCGAAGAAGTGCCGGATATAGAGATATCGCTCCGGCCGGTTGTTACAGCTCAAAGTTTAGGTACTGGTCAGGGATTTTAAAAATGTTCATGTAAAACGCAGTGTGTCAACAAAAAATGTATTTGTTTTAGAAATAATGTTCTATGCAATTCCAAATGCCATTTTAGTAATCCCTGTTAACAAATGATTTTATTGTGTCTTTATATAAATAACATTTTGTATGCTGTATAATTCAGTCAAATTGTTTATTTTACACTTTAACTGTCTATCATTAGTTAATTTATAGAATACCTAGTTATTTCATAGAATAACTAGTTAAAGAGTGGAATTATTAATTTATTACACGCTTTAACTAACTTGATCAGTTATTTCATGAAATAACTAGATATTCTATGAAATAACTGAATTATACACTTTAACGGTAACACATACATCAGAATATAGTGACGTATGAAAGGGTGAAGCTTCTGCGCAAGAGTATCGCACTGTTGCCATCGCAACACAGTTTAGTTACAAAATAAATTAGACCTAAGAGAGAACATATCAAGCCGGGTGTATAATATACAGAGTATATGTATTTGTTAAAGTTCAAAAATTAATTATAGATGTTGTTCAAGTTCATAGTTGCAATGTGACGTTTCCATATTCTGGATAGTTCAACTGGGCTATTGTCATTACAACAGCGGTCCCCGTAGGCTTCTATATATAGGCTCTCAGTAATATATATCGAAGACTACGGTGACCGCTGTTGTAATGACAATAGCCCAGTTGAACTATCCAGAATATGGAAACGTCACATTGCAACTATGAACTTGAACAACATCTATAATTCATTTTTGATAATAAATACATATGCTCTGTGTATTATACACCCAGCTTGATATGTTCTCTCTTAGGTCTAATTTGTTTTGTAACTCAACTGTGGTGCGATGGCAACAGTGTGATACTCTTGCGCAGAAGCTTCACCCTTTCATACGTCACTATATTCTGATGTATATATTAGAGCACCAAGGCAGCTATTACTCCTTACATCTGAAGACGGGTGCGACTGTCGCCCTGAAAGTACTTATAGGATTTTAATTTGTAAATATCTGTCATTTTTTAGCATTCATTGTGCAAAGACGGTGTGCTTCATTGTATTGTAAATAGCACGAAATGTTTTTACCTGCACTTACTTTAAATACCGCTAAGGGCTGTCCAGTTGAAAATTCAAAAAAATTAAAGTTCTGTTGTGAAGAAACTATCCAACTTAAAGGGAAAAAAATGTTTTTGTGCCTCTCAGATTAGGCTTAACTGTTCTTCTCAAATATTTAAATTTTCCAATTAGTTCGTCAATTTCCTGCTAAAGGCGCTAAAGACCAAAAAAATTTGGTTTTCACATATTTTTCAAAAATTATTTTTGCGAATGATCGGACATAAAAATTCTTTAAAATTTTCCCATTTTAAATTTCATTACTAGTTTATAAATTTCACGCTAGGAGCTCTGAAATTGGGAGTTTCGTAAATTTTAGCTTTGCGCTAGGAAGAGACTATTTCAGTTACCGCAAAAGTTCTTTTTGAGTTTGATACGTTAGGCCAATCTGATAACTTTAACACCTTTTCAGTTGCAAGTTTCTTGGCAAATTTAACGCTAAGGGCGCTGAAAATGAAATTTCGTACATCGCGTGTAAATTGTCATAAAATTTCATAAAATTGGAATGCGTTTCAATTATAAAACGTGCTCTTTCCATTGCTTCAGCTTTGGAAAATCATCTAGTTTGTTTTACTTTTTGAGCAAATTATGAGCATGATATCAAGCAAAAATAAAATACTTGAAGTCATTGGCAAACGGAAAAGTTTTGCACATTGGAAAATACGGGTAAAAAGCAATTTATGCACAGTGCTTCACTTGAAAAGGGTGAGTGACTTTTCGTGGAGGAGTTTTGGCAGAGATGAATGCCATGGACCAAGAAGGCAAGGCTTGACAGTAAGAATTTCATCAGTAACTGCAGGAAAGCGAGAATGTGAAGAGTTTCTTGAAAGCATTTTTTCGTATTATTTTCATCAGAAAATTAAGAAGGTCTGCATTTTTCTGTTTCAGTCTGTGAAAACCAAAACAATACTGGCAATCCAATTATACGTTGGGGGGGGGGGGGGGCTCAAGCTCTGGGGCCCTAGGCACGCGCCTAGTGTGCCTAATTGGAAATCCGCCACTGGATGGAAAGCACTTCTTTTAATGGGAACTTCTGATTTGCATATTACGCCCTGCTCGAATTGCCATTCAGCACTTGTTTTGACATTTGTATGTTTTAACACAGCAACACAGAGAAAATTGTGCCTAAGTGTGCTCTGCTTCGTTTGTTCTCACTTTTGAGTTTCGTTCTTAACTTTTAACAGGCAGGGTGCATAAGATTGTGCTTACAATGGATGACCTTTCTTGTAGACTCCAGTCTGTACGACAATCGTGCAATCCCAGAGAAATGCAGCAATTGCTGTCACTCAGCTCTACATATACGATTCATGATCCTAGTCATCGTTCAATTTAATTACTGAACGATATCCTTTTTGAACGATATCTTGAGCTTCACTAATTTTTAAAGAAACATGTGATGCACTTGGATTTTGCGTAGTAAAGAAAATTCAATAAAGAGTCCAAACTGTCGATGTGGCATTACCGCATTTTAATTACTTTGCATTAAAATAGATTTATTATTTTGTGGTATGAGTACGGAGTTTTTCAACCAGAATGGCATTATAATTTCATGCAATTTTGATAATAACGCAATGATTTCCAGCTGGTTTTGAAGGATGCAAAAGTTTAGAATTCAGTTTATTCGGTGAAACCTTTTCTGAAACATTTCCCGCGCAAGCCTGCTATTTTTGGGGACAGCACAAACGACTTGCGAACTTTTATGACTCCCAGCAAATTTTTGGCACTGAGCTTCTCTGTGTTTGGGAGCAATCACCTTTATTAAACGAAGTCTAAATGTTTTATGAGTTGCTGTTCTAGATATTGGGTTCCGAAGGCGGATTAATGCAGAATGAGTGCGTTCTATTTGGTATCTGTGTCAAGCTCTATTAATGAGAAAATGAAGATGGGAAGTCTGACTTTGCTACACCGAACTTTAACGTTTTCCTGATAATTGGCAACGTTTTCTGAAATCTCTTGGGAGGAACAAAAACATTCACTGGGGGACTACCGAATATTTGATCAAAATATGCTTGCTTGTGATCTGAACAGCGAAAGAAGTACAGAGTTTATTTGTAAAATTTTGATGCTGCGTTTTCACACAGGGATATTTACTGATTGAAATTCTCATAATATGCACAATGTGGAAAAGTTTGAGTGGTATTTCATGGAATTCGAAGCATTATTGATTTGAAATTTTTAGCTTTTTTTTTTTTTTTGTTTGTTTGATTGCGGGTTTAATGACCAACGTGAGCAACTCAATAGGCTATAAGCAGTCACCCGTCCCTAATTTAGGGCCACTGAGTCAAGGAAAGGGAGAGACACAATGCCGTAAAACAAACACAACATCCATGCCTCACCGGGATTCGAACCCAGATTCATCTTAGACGAATGATCAGAAGCCATCGCTTAGCTTCCTACGCTCGATTTTTTTATAATTATAATCAGTGGCAGTGATTAATTATAATCAGTGGCAGTGATTAATTATAATCAGTGGCAGTGATTATGAATACTTTTTTCAGTTACAAACACTCGGTGACTAATACAAAAATAAAAAATATATTAATATGAAATTAAACAGTGTATAAATACCTGTGTGTTACACACCTCCAGATAGAGGGGAATTAAGACTTTTTATGGGTGTGTTCAGAAAATTTGGGGGGTCGGGAAGTGTTAAGGGTGTGTGTATAAATCCCTGCAAACAGATGGGTCAGTTTCCGATTTTCAAGAATTGGGTATTTTTATCTATTTTCGAAAAGTGGGCATTTTTTGTGTGGGAATTCTTTCAGTTTTCGTTTTAAACTTCCTTTTGAGTCTCTGTATTCCTATGTAAATTTGGTTCCTTCTCGTTAAATATTTTCTGACTTAATGGCACATAATTTCCCCCGACGAGGTTTCTAAGTTTGGCAACACTCACTGTGAGTCAGAGGTGAATAAAACGTAAATACTGATTGTGAAAGGGAAGATCAGAGGAGAGTTAAGATAACGTCTTGGCAACGATAAGTGTATTTTGAACAGAGCGACTTGATAGAATTGCATTGTTGAGATAATGTTCTGTTAATGATAAATGCATTTGATTTTGCGTCTTCATAGCGTGTATTTTCGGGTGAACGCCTTTTTAGATCGAAGCGCTTTTTGATGGAGGCAATTTGATGTGGTTGTTATATGATTTAAAGCCAACAAGTTCACATTCTGGCTAGCATGATACAAACATTAAACTTAACCTTAAAACTTCACAAGTAGTCATACGTTCCATAAAAGTAATGATGAAATTTCTTAATGAATTCACTTCTGGACAGTGATTTCCCCAAGTATCTCCTAGAATTACAAGGGTTGAACAAAATAATGTTAACACCATGATTATAGGGGTTAATGCTATTCAATCAAGCTACACTGAAAAAAGCAAACATTGTGATTATCTTTTGTGTATATTCTGTAGATTTTGTGCCAGTGTAGTACAAGTTGTGCTCAGCAGCTGTTCGTCCGAGCTATCGGTGAAACTCGTGACCTGTCAGACTTCCAAAGAGGGCAAATCGTGAGAGTTCATTTAGCAGGAACGTCTGTAACCATTACAGCCAAATTGTGTAGTGTTTCAAGAGCAACACTATCTACAGTTATAATTGCGTACACAAAGCATGGCAAGATTTCATCGGCAAAGGAGAACAGTGAGCGAAAACCGAAACTGAATGAGAGGTACCGTCGAATACTAACAAGAGTTGTGCCCAAACAACACATAACTACCTCGGCAAAAGTGACGGCAGAACTCAATATCCACCTGAAAGACCCTGTTTCTATGAAAACCGTTCGCAGTGAACTTCACAAGACCAACATCCATGGAAGAGCTACAACTGCTGAACCTTTAGTCTCAGAAACCAACTCTACAGTGCAAAAAGGATGGTGTCATGAGCACCAAACCTGTACAGCTGATGACTGAAAACATCTGGTATGGTCCGATGAGTCCTCATTTACATTATTCCCAAAGTAGGTCGTGTTTATGTATGGAGAACCCCCAAGGAAGCGTGCAATTCGTAATGTCTGGTTTCAACTGTCATATATGGCAGGTGGATCTGTGATGATTTGGCTTGCCTGTTGGGTATTCGGCTCGCCCCATCAGGGGGATCTGTGATGGTTTGACTTGCCTATTGGGTATTCAGCTGGCCCCATCAGGTGGATCTGTGATTATTTGACTTGCCTATTAGGTATTCGGCTGGCCCCATCAGGTGGATCTGTGATGATTTGGCTTGCCTATTGGGTATTCGGCTGGCCCCATCAGGTGGATCTGTGATGATTTGGCTTGCCTGTTGGGTATTCGGCTGGCCCCATCACTTGGACTGCGATGGTTTGGCCTGCTTATTGGGTATTCGCCTGGCCCCACCAGGTGCATCTGTGATGATTTGGCTTGCCTATTGGGTATTCGTCTGGCCCCATTAGGTGGATCTGTGATGATTTGGCTTCCCTATTAGGTATTCGGCTGGCCCCATCATTGCCCTACATGGTCGAGTTACTTCCAGCGAGTTTTTGGACATTCTAAGTGATCAGATGCGCCCTATGGTCTAAATGTTGTTTTCCGACAATGATGCTATTTTCAAGATCATAATGCACCCGTCCACAGAGACAAAACAGTTCAATCTTGATTTTAGGAACACCAAGACGAACTTCAACATCTTCCCTGGCCAGCTCAATCACCTGATTTGAATGTCATCGAACCATTGGGGTTAGTTTTGGAGAGCAGAGGGAAAAGAAGATTCCCTCCTTCTACATCTTTCAAGCAATTAGCTGATGTTCTGATCGACGGATGATACAAGATGCCACTGGGAACTATTCAGAAGTTGTATGAATCTATCCCAAGAAGGTTGAGAGCTGTATTATTAAAGGCAAATGGTGATTCAACACCTTATTAATAAAGGCACATCGCTCATTTCAAGGGTGTTCACATTATTTTGTCCAACCGCTGTATTTTCCAGAAGCATACCTTAACGACATAGACATTCTTACTTCATTCAGTCTTGGACGTATTTCCCTCCGAGTTTCTTCCAGAATTAAGCCTACACAGCATTTTTTTACTTACTCTTGACTGACTGATTGATGCTCTTTTGTGGTGTAAGATGCAAATTAACAAAAAAGAAAAAAAAAAGAGCAGAAGGAGGGGGGGGGGAAGGAAGATGGGTGAATATAGATCCCCTACAGCAAAACAGCAAAGAAGTTTCCTTATCGTCCAAAAATGTATCTACTTTCTTCTACCCATCTCTTTCATGTTTCATATGCTTTTGGAACTAAATTAAATTTTCCTCCCGTTTGTGCGTGCGGGGGATTAAAACGATCAGATAACACAGAGGGGCTTTGAAGAAATGTGCGTTCGAGTGTTTGTGTACATATTAGACCATTATAATTCCATTTGTGTCTTAGTGGAAACAAAGATACGGGCATTTGCACCCCCAAAATTTCCTGTGCCTTTACGTTTAATAGCATATGCATCACCCAATTTCTTGCTTTCCCAAATTTTAAGTAACTACTGGGTTGTTGCATAAGTTCGTGCCGTTTTGTTTCACGAGTGTTTCCCAGGTCAGTAGTGACGGCGCAGATGGCCAGTTGTACATCAAAATGTAGCCAGTAATATCGTGTAACTAAATCATATTGCGTTGTGTGATTCTGGCTAATGGTTTTTTTGATTTTCAGGTCAGGAAGTATAGAGTGTCAAGTAGAAAGAAGTGAACATTTCCGACATCTGCTCCTCTACGAATTTAACAAGGGATCCACAGCCGCCGAGACTACTCGACCAATATGTGCTGTGTATGCTATTGCTCCGAGGACAGCTTGCAAATGGTTTGAGCGGTTCCGTGGTGGCAATTTTGACCTCAACGACTCTCCACGCTCAGGTCGTCCATCTCACTTTGATGTGGATCGTCTGAACCATCTCATTCACTTGGATCCGCGTCAAACCACACGCAAATTGGCCACTGAGATGGACTGTGATCAGGTCACGGTGGTGCGACACCTGGAACGTATTGAAAAGGTTCAAGAATTGGGGTCTTGGGTACCTCACACTCTCACCGAAGACAACAAGAATCAGCGTGTTGCCATATGTGGTTCCTTGCTCGCCCGTTTTTGCGAATGTTCTCATCAACACAAACCCTTTCTGTCACGTATTTTTACTGGAGATTAAAAGTGGTTCCTGTATGGGAATTTCAGGCATCTGAGAGAATGGTTAAGCCCAAACAAGACGCCCACACCACGTCCAAAACATGGCCTTCATCCTGCGAAGATTATGTTGTGTGTCTGGTGGGACATGGAAGGCATTATTCACTGGGAAATGCTGCCGAGGAATCGAACCATCAACGCTTCACTCTATTGTGAGCAACTCCGCAGTGCGGAGGGAGCAATTCAGTAGAAACGGCCACATCGGCGCCATGGTGTCCTTCTCCAACATGAAAACTCACGCCCTGACAGTGTAAACATGACCAAAATGTCTATTCAGGACATGAAATGGGAGATCCTTCCACATCCAGCCTATTCCGCAGATGTTGCTCCTTCAGACTATAACCTGTTCCGATCTTTGTCGAGTGCCTTCCGTGGCAGAACGTTAAACAACGACGTTGATCTCCAGAATTTTCTTGATGATTTATTCGCAGCAAAACCTGCACGTTTTTTCAAGAATGGTATTGCAGACCTATCCTGACGTTGGGACACCATCGTAAACAATGGGGGATACATAGTTGATTGATTCCGTTTTCGCTTCTGATGTAATACATTCCTGTCGTGCGGTGAAAAAAACGGCATGAACTTTTGCATCAACCCAATATAACACGATCGAAGAATCTTTTTTCAAATTTCATCCATATTGCTTAGATGTTATATAGTCGAAGATCAGTGAAATGTTCTTAAGGTACGTTTAAGAATTCTCCTTGCCTAACAGGCGCCTTGTTGTTGCATTGTGGGTGGCCTTGCCAGTTGTCTGCTGCATTTTATTGCGCTTCGCATCAACAGTGAGGAAAACGATGGTGTGTTATTAAAGCTAGGGATATTTTTCTCGACGAGGTCCACGAAGTTTTCTTCATACGAGACGATCAGTGTCCGCTTTTATGACAGTACCATGCCCGGAAAGATGTCTTTGTGAGTAGAAGGCGACGCAGCAGCAGGGAGAAAGTTTATTTAGAGACAGTCCAGTCCCTCTTGGCAGTTTGAAGGATGAGAAAAAGAGAGAGAAGGGATCGCTTTTCGCAGCGGGGAGAAGAGGGCACCAATATTGACCGCTAGAATCGACGCTAGACAAGGATAGTCACTTGAATCAGATTATGCATCGATTCTGGAATCCGAATATACACCGATAGCCATTACATTATGACCACCTACACCTAATAAACTGTAGGGCCCCCTTTATTCCGCAAAACAGCGGCCACTCGGCAAGGCATCGATTCGATGAGGTGGCGATAGGTATCCTGGGGTATCTGGTACCATAATATCAACAGCAGGTCCTCCAGTTACCGTACGTTTCGGGACGGTGGTCATTTAGCGCGAACCCACTTTTCCAAGTCGAACCACAAATGTTCGATTGGGTTCATGTCAGGGGAATGTGAAGATTAATAGAAAGTCACCAGCATTTACCTCGAACTACTCCTTGACTATTCTGGAAATGGCGCATTATCTTGTTGGTAATGGCCATCACCAGCAGGGAACACAGTTGCCATGGATGGGGGAACTTGGTCCGCAACGATGTTCAGATTACCTTACAGCTGTCAGAGATTTGTGTATTGGGATAATGGGGTCTAAAGTGTCCCAAGAAAAGTCTCCCACAGCATAACACTGCAGCCGCCGGCTTGTTTCCACCCAACAGTGCATCCAGGTGCCATAGCCTCCGTTGATACTCGGCGTATCCACGCTCAGCCGTCTACGTGATGCACCCGGAATCTTGATTCGTGAGACCAGGCCACTTTCTGCCAATCATCCACGGTCCAATCTCGATGATGTTGGGCCCATTTCATGCGTTGTTGGCGATGACGTGCAGTGAGCATGGGGTCCTGGCTGGTTCTTCGGCTACGCAGGCCCATGCGCAGAAGGCTGCGATGAACTATGTGCTGCGACACATTGCCCTGATCACCACTGTTGTAGCTGTGGGTGATATGTCGCGTTCAGACCCTGAGGTCGCTGTCAACAATGCGCGACAGTTTTTCGTTCCCTGTGTCATCAATAAGCTGCGGGCGACACACGGCTGGATGAAGGTTCGTCGTTTGGCCATCTGTGCACTACTTTTGATACACACTCATTACAGAGGCACGTGAACAACCCACAAGTCGCGCCGTTTCCGAGATCGTAGTTCCGAGGCGCCGTGCCATCACAATTTGTCCTTTATCAAACTCCGGTAAATCGGCAGAGACTCCGAACACTCTACTAGCCGAAAGCCTGTCCTCGGGTTGTATATATACGGCTCGGTGAACTTCGCCTGCGCCACCGTTCGGTCTCCATGTGCGCTCATCTCTCTAGGCTGGGGGTAGTCATAATGTAATGGTTCATTGGTGTAGTAGAATGAAACAATATGTATCAATAATAGCCCAACGATGTCCACTCCAAGGGATTCTTTGAGCAATAATTTCGAAAAGCGTTGCGCAGCGTTTTTCTATTTACACACATTGGCCCCTGACTGAACTTGAAACCTTTATGTATGCACGCAAGCGTCACTTACGCAGTGCATATGCAAAATATGTGGTCACGTGTGTCACCTCGGGATCTAGCCACCTATGTAAGACTGCTGCTTGTCAGTAGTGTTGATAAAAATGGGAAAAACAAAGAAGTTCTCGGAGTTCGATAAAGGGCGTATTGTGGGTGCTCGTCTGGCTGGAGCGAAGATTTTAAAAACTGGCTAGTTACTCAAAAGGTGAGATATCCCGGGTCCTTAATCAGTGGAAAAGTAACCCACATTGCTTATCTAGGAGGCGTAACTGTGACAGGACGGCAACCTGTCAGGAACGAAATCACCGTCGTATGAGAAGGCTTTTTCGGAGAAACAAGTGTGTGAAGCAATTGGTAGAAGCATTCAATGAAGGCTGTTCCCAATCCATATCTTAACAAACTATACGCAGGGAACTGAAGACGATCGGTATTGGCAGTCGCATGCCTATACGGGAAACCACTGATTTCTACGAAGAACTGGAAAATTCGTCTGTAGTGGTGTCAGGAATACTTTGACTGGAGACTAAAAGACAGAAAAAAAAGTCATGTGGTCCACGAGTCGCGGTTCATCTTGTTCTGTATCGACGATAGAGAGTTTGGAAGGAGCTCCATGAAGCAATTGGCGCAGCTTGCCTTGTAAACACAACTCAGTTTTCTGGAGGTAGTGTCATGTTGTGGGGCATGTTCTGTTGGTACATAACGGGTCCCGATAAATTGCTGGAAGGTCGGGTGTCCTCCAAGGATTATCTCAAGATTGTTGCAGATTAAGTCCACCCTGCAATGCTGACATTTTATCCAGCAGGTGACGGCTGTTTCATAAGCAACAATGCTGTCCATCGCTCAAGATGTGTTCAGCAAACAGGACAGAGTCTTTTATCGTCTTCCCTGGCTACCACAAAACCCGGATCTGAACCCAATTGAGAATGTTCGCGACATGTTATAGAAGCAGACCCGGGAGTAAAGTCCTCTTCCGTCAGATCTGAACCAGGTAAAGGACTACTTGATGAACACGTAGTATGCTGTAGACGTAGGTGCACTTCAACACTTTGTGGAATCTGTGCCAAGCCTCATTCATAGGTGTTGTAATTCGAGCAAAAGGAGATTTAACCCAATATTGAATAAGTTTCTACTTCAGTGGTCTGTATGTGTAATATCGTCTTCGATTCCAGTGCAGTTCAATATGAGCAAGGAGAAGCAGCAATCCTTGTTAAATTATTTTAGCAAACGTAGGGAATTAGGTATGGAAAATAGTGAACGAAAGCATACGGGATTAAGTAGCTGAAGCTGATGATATACAACAGAAATCCGAAAGGACTTCTAATGAATCTGAGAAGGGTGCGATTACGTCATTTCAATTTGTATTTAGTTACCGCATTACAGTATTTCTTTTTGTTTTCTTTCGGTATTACAGTACCACCTTCGAAGTGAGGTTTTTATACAACAAGTTAATAAAATCATGCAATGCATTGATTATGATACGCTTTCCAACATACGAGAAATCATTACTCAAGTTGATACTCTAGTTATAAGGATAATGGCTGTGGAATAAATCTCGCTCCTGTACCCTGACCTTTGACCTCATTTCCATGATATTCAACAGAAACGGTTCAGTATACGTCCGGAACAACATATTAAAGTTTTGTCGCAATAGAAGCATTTTTACGTAAGTTTTGTTGCATAAGGGGAATGGAATGGATCCCGCTCCTATGTCCTGACCTTTGACCTCATTTCGATTATATTCAACAGAAACGGTTCAGTGTACCTCCGGAACAACATACTAAAGTTTTGTCGCAATAGAAGCATTTTTACGTAAGTTTTGACGCATAAGGGCAATGGAATGGATCCTGCTCCTATGTCCTGACCTTTGACCCCATGTCGCCCTTTTTCAATAAGTTTCGTCCCCAGGTGGTCCCCTGCCACATACTAAAATTTCATCGAAATCGAACCCTTTTTACGCAAGTTATGACGCGTAAGGGCAATGGAATGGAGTGCTCTCCTATGTCCTGAACTTTGACCCCATTTCTTCCATTTTCGATAGAGTTCGTCCCCAGTGGTGGTCCCCTACCACATACTAAAATTTTATCGAAATCGAACCATTTTTACGCGAGTTATCTTTCGGACGGACGGACAAACTGACAAAGCTGGAGCATATGCGCTTCTTCAACCTACGGTTGGAAAACGTAAAAATCAGTTTTTTACGCTTTCCAACCGTAGGTTGAAGAAGCGTATATGCTCCAGCTTTGTCCGTCTAGACGTCTGTCTGTCTGCCCTAAAACTCGCGTAAAAATGGCTCGACGTCGATGCAATTTTAGTATGTTGTAGGGGACAACCTGAGCACAAACCCTATTGAAAATGGACGAAATAGGGTCAAAGGTCAGGACATAGGTGCGGTATCCATTCCATCGCCCTTATGCGTCATAACTTATGTAAAAATGCTTCGATTGTGACAAAACTTTATCATATTGTTCCGGAGGTATACTGAACCAATTCTTTTTAATATAATCGAAATTGGGTCAAAGGTCAGGGCACAGGAGCGAGATTTATTCCCCAGTCATTATCCTCAAAACTTGACTAAAAATGCTTCTATTGCGACAAAACTTTAGTATGTTGTACCGGAGGTATACCGAACCAATTCTGTTTAATATAATCAAAATGGGGTCAAAGGTCAGGGCACAGGAGCGAGATTTATTCCCCAGTCATTATCCTCAAAACTTGACTAAAAATGCTTCTATTGCGACAAAACTTTAGTATGTTGTACCGGAGGTATACCGAACCAATTCTGTTTAATATAATCAAAATGGGGTCAAAGGTCAGGGCACAGGAGCGAGATTTATTCCACAGCCATTATCCTCATAACTTGAGTAATGATTTCTGGTATGTTGGAAAGCGTATCATAATCAATGCATTGCATGATTTTACTAACTTGTTTAATAGCAAGGTCTTGTAATAACATATATCATTGTTAATAACAGCAAAAATATTATTAATGGAATAAAATGGATGCCCCCTCAAATATATATATATATTTACTGGTAGCCTTGGTAATGGCATTTAACCATCGGCCTGGGCCGCCTCTGCTAATGAAGTGACCCCTTGTTCGTGTGAAATTGTCCCCGAAAAGCATCTGATACAACAGTCGGATGTGTAAAAACGTCACACGCCTGAAACATAGGAGTCCCTCCCGATTGAACGGAGAGACTTTTGACATTGGCGATTTTCCTGTTACGTGCCTGCGATATGCTGTAATATGGTCTTTACAACTAGCGATCAAAATATTTTTCTCGCTTGCCATTTGTAATTATAATAACCTATGAACTCGGAAATCGTTTTGTTTCTAAGAAATGCTTATTACCCTTTCAATCATTCTCAGAGCTGTAAAGTGCCCTTTGTTTTTTTGTTCTTCGGTCACTGGCTTTGAATGTCGTTGCGTCTTGATAAGCACAGTTATGCACCTTTTGTCAAAATTCACAGAAATGCAGTTAAGGGTATGCATCTTTGTAAACATCCTACTTTAAATATTACCCTGCTTACTTTTATGGGTGGTCATATATTCTTTATCTTGTACATTTACGAGTCTTATAGCGCATCTTCGAGAATCTTTTAGTAAGAACTTGATTTTCTTTTTTCTTGTCTCGAAGACGAATCATTTGCTTATTGTTTTTCGTGCCGCAAACTGAGGTATATACGAAATTTCTCTTTATTAGCACATTAGCATTCGTTTTGCTCCTGATAAGAGTTGCAGGACTTCCAAATGGGTAAAAGTTCTATAAATATTTTAAAATACCAAGAACCGCAAGTTGAAAGCATTTAATTAGGCTAGTTCTTAACGTATACGAGTAGTATCTCAGTTTTCTCATAACATTTCATATATTTATTTTCAAAATTGCTGAAAACGGCTCAATAATTTAGCAAACGACTTATAGCGTGATTCATCTTAAAGCACGACATAAAACTGTATCGATTTATTTTTAATGTGGTAGAAATTTTCTACATATTTTTTGATGCACTTTAGTCATGGTTTCTCTTATGACAATCAGTTTATACTTACTACTCTGAAAACCGTCGAAAGGCTGCATGGTTTTTGACTAACAGCAATTTGAAGCATTATTTTCTCATAACTAATCTTTCATTTATTTACTTTTAAAAACAGGGTTTCCTACGCGAATTACAATAAAGTTTGCTCTTTGCGCGAACTTGTGCTCAGGTGAAACTTGATGAAACAAAATACCTACAAATCATACAAATAACACCACCGTCTATGTACGATATTTAATGTTTAAAGATGAAAAATATTATTAACCGCAATAATACGGCATTATCTAGAAATGTTGTAAATGGAACATTACAACCAGACTGGGCTAATATTAGACTGTTGGACACTCCGGCGCACGTGCACTCACTACACCTCATTGAAAGCATGTACATCGAAGCCCCGGGGGACAGATGTTGTAATGATAATACACCTGTGGACATATCAAAAATTTGGAAAGATCACGTCGTTAATTTGTACTTTAAATTATAACAATTAAAAAATAAAACAAAAACAATAACATGTGAATTTGGCAACAACCTTTAATAGTGTAACAAAAATGTCTGTATTACTGTGTGAAAGTTTGATGTTGGAAATTACGCGAGTGTGTTTGCTCGGTTGCGATGGTAACAATCACAACCTTGTGACGCTTGATACCTTTACTCATGATGCATTGCTGTACTCTTATAAATCTGTGCGAGTATCATATAACCTCAGTTTCATCTGATGATGGGGTGAATGTCACCCCGAAAGTGCTAGTGGGGTTTTAATTGTAAATGTTTTTCATCTTTTAAGGTGGACGTCAAGTAATTTTGCTTCCTATACTTCCAATGGAAAAACTTCTGTACACATTTTCTTCACAATTAATGCGTTCCCAAGGATGAAAATTTTAACATTGATTAAAATAGCTTCATTTTATAAATTGGAATACTAATATTTTCTAAAACATAACCATAATTATGCAGTCCAGCATTTGTTTGTCTACTGACGTCATCAAAGTACAGGTCGCGCCATCTTTTTTCTGGTTTCAACACCACCAAAGGAAAAGTTATTGATTTTTAATGTAATTATGGTTATGTTTTAGAAAATATTAAGTATCCCAAGTAATAATATGAAGTTATTTTAATCGATGTTCAAATTTTCAGTCTTGGGAACACACTAATTGCGAAGGAAATGTGTACAAAAGTTTTTCCATTGGAAGTATAGGAAGCAAAATTACTTGACGTCCACCTTAACATTAAATATGCCGCCCCGGTGGCGCAGCGGTCTAAGGCGCTGGCCTATGATCATTCTTCCGTAAGGGGTCCGGGTTCGAATCCCGGTCAGGCATGGATGTTGTTTGTCTTACGGCACTGGCTCTCTCCCTTCCCTGGAACCAGTGACCCTAAATTAGACGGGCGACTGCTTATAGCCCATTGAGTTGCTCACGGTGGTCGTTAAACCTCCAATCCAAAAAAAAAATAATAATAATAATAACATTAAATATCGTACATAGGGAGACGGTGGTGTTATTTGTATTACATATTGTACGAAAATTGCTTTTTACCTTTACGAAAATACCGTACTTGTAAGGTTACAGTGGTTCAGCCTCAGAAGTCTATTTGTAACAATGTTGTTTCTTTGCATTAGTTAATATCAAGCACACTGCGTAAAGCAACGATAAAGTGCCCCTGGTGGACACGAGGGCAAATTTCCATTGTACCATGCGAACACGGTATGTTTGCCGAGTCAAGAGAGCGCGTCGCCTGCGGCGACGCTGGCTAGGAAACATCGATGCATGGCGGCTAGGTCGCCAACGCCCTGCTCCATAGAATGTTTTCCAGGCGAGGACGGCTTCCAGAGGCGGGGGGCAAGAAAAGGGAGGAGATTAGGAATCCTGTAAATGGAGCGAGCGGTTTTTGCTCGGGGCAAAACCGCTCGCCTCATTTAGGCCGCGGATGGCTTAAATGTTTGCCCCGAGGCCGCGGATGGCCTAAATGTTTGCCCCTAGGCCGCGGATGACCTAGTGGTCAACGTTCGTGATTTTCATGGAGGAACCTCAGGCTAGATCCCGGGCAGGTACAAACATTCGAACCACTAAACATACGACTTGCGTCGGATGGGCACGTTAAGCCGCCGGACCCCGGGTTCTGGCCCTCCGGTAGTAAATAAGGGCGTCTTCTACCTCACTTCCGTGTCACTTTCCTATTGGGCACTGTAGCCCAAATCTCCTAGCTTACTATTTCTAAGGGTTGTTTAAGACCTGGGGTCAGATACTCCCTTCCTAAAATTTTCTACATACGATCTGATCTGATCTGATCTGCTCGGGGCTTTTCGGCGTTTGGTCCTTTACTTGTTAGTTGGCGTAGGGGTGAGCTGGCTGCAGCCCCAGGCGTTCGATTGGAGTTGGGTTGCTCTACGTCGAGGTCTCTTGACCGATGTCCTCGGATAGCACAGGAGTGTGGGAAAGAAGCTTTGTTAAGCTCTCCAGACCACGTGCGTCGCGGTCAGCGAAGGAGCACGTGGGGTGTTCGTTAATCGACAGGAGGATATCAGTGAGAGCTCGCGGGGATAGCGAGCGAGGTTCCCGATAGAACTATCTAAGAGCGAGGCAGTGTTATAGTCTCACCTGGAAGCCAGTCCACGTCAGAATACAGTTTATCAGCCGGAGCTTAATTTTGGTATTCGAATAAATTTGTTAAGTTTGCACATGACTGTTTCCTCCAATGATTGACTGAATCCGAGTGTATGAGTTATTCAACGATTTACTGTTGAATAACTCATACACTCGACAATTCACATTGCACAAAGAAAAGAATCTGAGTCGGGACCGTTCGGACCTCATTAATTTTAAATAACTAGAAGAGGATGCCAAGATCATTACATTTATTTTGAAGATTAATGGAAAGTGCTGGAAGAGAAAGTGCCACGCTTATTACAACGCGATTTCCTCATTAGTAAATTTGTGCTCATTTATTTTGAAAATTACGATACTTATTATAATAAGGTTTCCTTTCTACGTAAACTTGTGCCAATTATTTTAAAAAATACTGAAACAGGATGCAATGTTTTTCACAACACGGTTTCCTGATTACGTAAGTTTGCTCATTTAATTTGAAAATTGCTGAAAAAAACAGCAACGAGTGATATGTTTTCAGAATGCCTACAACACACTTTATATACCCTCCAAGCCAGCTCACTACACGTGCCTTCTTTCATTGGCTACGTGCTGTTGACATCAAAGTAGGAGGTGGTCACAATAATGTTACTCGAGGGTGCCACGGAGCTCCATTTCTGTGAGAAAGGAGTGAAAACATCCGCCAAAGTCCACCAGGACAGGGTTCTGGAGCCAGTGATCAAACATGTGAGTCCCACCCTCTTACAAGACCGACAGTGGAGCTTTCAGCAGGATTCCGTACCTGCCCACAAGGCCAGGTCTACTCAGGAGTGGCTTCAGGCGAATTTGCCAGACGTCATTTCTCCAGCTGATTGGCCTTCCAGCAGCCCTGACTACAACCCATCGGACTACAAGTTGTGGGCCACACTGTAGGACATGGCCTGCAGAAAGAGACACCCCACTATTAACAGTCTCAAACGCTCTTTGGTGCGGGCAGTAGAAACTTTCCCTGTGGGGACCCTGCGTAAAGCTATTGATGAGTGTCCACAGAGACTGAAGGATTGTGTGAAGACAAAAGGATGCCATTTTGAAAAGTGATTCGTGCCATGTATTCACAAGTGTACTACTTACGTCATATCACAGGTATATTAAAATTTCTTTTGTTATTTCATTGAGTACTTTGTAACAGTATTTATGGTAAGACTAGGTATATATGTATATACGTATAAGAGAAACCGAGAGGCGTTTAAACATACCAAAGTCAACTGTTTTGGATGTACTGAATAAGTGGATACCAACTCTGTGGCAGTACTATTGAACCGAACCGAGCTTTGTTGGTACCAGCAGGATAATGCACCGAGCCATAAAGAAAGTACTGTTACGGCGTGGTTTGACGATAATTCCGTATGGTGTGTGGACTAGCCAGCACAAATTAAAAACCTTGCTGGCCAGTCTACACACCATACGGAATTTACACACATAATTCCGTATGGTGTGTAGACTGGCCAGCAAGATGTTTTAATCCCATAGAGCACTGCATAAGAAGTTTGGAACCAAGGCCTACTACTAAGCAACAGTTAGCGGCAGCATTATGTACTGAATGGAAGCGCATACTTGTCGCTGTGTTTCAAAACCTTGTCGAAAACATGTCTCGAAGGGTCAGTGCATGCAATAAGGCCAAAGGTGGACCGACACCGTACCAATGTATGTCGATAAATTCTATCTTGTGTTTCTCTTCTAGGTGTCCGGTGACTTTTGTCAATTTGTGTGTGTATATATATATATATATATATGGTGGGTTCCTAGGCTATAGTCCTGTAGCCGTATGGCCTTCCAAATTCAAATCTGTTTTGCAAAATTTTGTAAAGCAATGAAAGCGGGCCTTGAAGAATAGCAAGAGGTTAGAGACTTCGGTTGTCTGCTAAAACAAATCAGAGCTGAGGAGAACAGGGCTTCTTCATAGTTCTTATTATTAACAAGTATTGAGAAAATTTTTATGCGGTTTACTAAATCCTTTCATAATTTTATTTGCAGTGAAATTAGAAGATGGCATCGAATCATCTGGTGCTGGTGAGGTCACAGAGAACATACTTCAGGATATTTTCGAAACTTCCGCCAGTGGAGGAGAACCTGATACAACAAGCGATGCCGGTATCAATGTTGGAATACTCTCGGACATAGCAGAACAAGAGCTTAATGGAACTTACATACCATTTGTGATGAACAATGGCACTTCGAATGCAATGAACGATACACTGATAATGGATTTGGCTGATACAACCACAGGAAGGGGGAAACGACCGTCCCTTCAACCACCCAGGGAGCCACCACAACACCAGATACAACTCGAGAAACAACTGCTTTAACTGATGCACCTGTGACAACCACAACTATTGCTCCATTGGAAACATCACCGTCGGAGTCAACTACGACAGAAGCTCAAAGTACCACAACAACAACTATTCCAGTTACAACAACAAAGCCGAGAACTACCCAACGTACAACTAAGCGACCGCTGCTACCCAAAACCACAAAGCCAGTGTTATCTACAACAATTTCCACTACAACTTCTGATGACGAGCGTAAGTAGTGTTCTTTCTTAATTATGTACCAATGCATATTTTTCTGAAATTTGTAAACTGTCGTTTTCTTTATCTCAGCCTTTTTCTAGCCTAATTTTGAACGTAAAAGAGAAACAAATTGTTTTTCGTTTTTGGTAACTCTCTGCTAAAGGAAATATACAGGAGGCTTTATGACGTATTAACCAGACTAATTAAAGAGAACTATTATTTAATTCCTAGTTCGGTTCATTTAGATAGTCTGTTATTGCGCCTCGCTTTGGGAATCTTTCTCCGACTCACTGCTGGATTTAGAGAAAGCTTATGTTCGAGTAAATAGGATACTTATGTGGAAGGTACTGAATAAATATGGTATTACTGCGAATCTACTAAATAGTGTAAAAGCCATGTATGCTGGCAGTAGAGCTCGTGTACGAGTGAATGGTGTTTTATCAAAATGGTTTTCTATTGGGGCAGGAGTCAGACAAGGTTGTGTAATATCCCCATGGCTGTTTAATATATTGTACAAAGGCCGTTCCATAAAAACCGAGTGCATTTTTTTTTTGAGTTGGCAACAGTGCGAATGGGAAAAATAACTACGCAGACGACTAACTGAATTAAGGAAGTACCTATAAATGGCATCAATTAGCCGTGGCAGACGATTTTGGTTTTGTTACTGCACAATTGTTTAAGGTACGTTTGCATTTCGCAATACAGTTATGGAGGTGAGTGATTCACAGTTAAGAAGTGAAATGTGTTGTGCGATAAAATTTTGCTATAGTTTGGGTAAAACGGCTCCAGAGACAGATGATTTAATGAAAAAAGCTTACAAAGATAAACGTTTGGGCGAGTCAACGATTTTTACATGGCACCATGATTTCAAAAAAGGGCGTTTGTCGGCAGAACTTGCTCCTAGGCCTGGTCGACTTGAAAGTGTTGTTACGGAGCGTATTGTTAACCCTGTTTGGGGTATAGATCGACGAATGACGTGTGAACACATTGCGGCGTCAACTAATATTTCAAAAACGTCGGCATTCCGCATCCTACGCGACAGATTACTGCTGCATCGTGTGTGTTCCAGATAGGTACCTCATCACCTGACGAGAGAGCAATTGTTAGCCAGAGTTCAGGTGTGTCATGAGTGGAAACAAATAATTGCAAAGGTTCCAAACTTTCTAAACACAGTAATAACTGCCAATGAAACATGGGTCCACTATTTCGACCCCCTCACGAAGCGCGCAACGAGTGTCTGGAAACACACAGGCTCGCCTCCTCCGGAAAAATTATATCAAACCAAATCAGCTGGAAAGCTAATGATGATAATTTTCTTTGATCATAAAGGTGTAGCCTACCAGCATGCCGTTCCTCCACAAATTACTATCAATGCTGAGTATTACATTTCAGTCTTGAAGCGTCTGCGATGGCACATATCGATTAAGCGACCGGAACTGGTGGATAATCCCCGCCCACATGTGGCTGCTGGTGTTCAACAGTCTCTTACGAAATGCAGTATTGAAAGCATGCCACAGCCTGCCTGCAATCCTGACCTCGCCTCGTGCGATTTCTGGTTGTTTCCAACAATGAAGGAGAAGTTTTAACATTCAACACAGATGCTGACGTTATTCAAGCTGTACCCGGGTCGCTAAAGCAGCTTCCCCAAAATGCCTTTGCTTTGAAAAGTGGACTGTGCGATGGTACCGTTGCATATCATTCGACGGAAGGTACTTTGCGAAAGAATAACATATATTTTGCTGTATCTATATTTCTTCATTTTGTGTAATTTTGCTCTCAGTTTTTATGAAACGGCCGTTGTACATATTTTGTTTTTGTATGTACCTGTGCACGCTAGCCATCGAAGATTTTTTGAAGTCGTCAGGAACAGCGCAAGTCCACTCAGTATATCCTTTCTGTATTTGGACTGTGACTGCACCCTGTTGCTTCTAGGTTTCACGACGTTTCGATGTGCAATTCAGAACTGATAGGATCTGTAAATTCTATGATCCCTTATTTATCACCTTTCAGATGAGTCATAAAAAAATTTAAAGCTGACTGCTCTTATGTACTTGCTATTCGCTGGCGGCTGTATAATTTTTTCCAAATGTTGTATTTATTGTGCCTTTTTCGTTTACAGTATGTCTGTTTGTTTTAATTACATCATCCTATAATTAGGTTATGGGCATGTAAAAAATCAAAATATGGTTTCTTGCAATTTTAATAAAGGAGAAAAATTTCACCTGAAAATTACAAAATTAGTGAATATTTCTTATCAGAATATGATCCGCAACGAAAATCATGCCATGGCTGAAAGACATAAAACAATATGAGCACTACGTTTATGATATACACCCTGATTCATAAAGAGCTATACAGTTTCCAGATGTTGTGAAACAGTAACAGTTGAAGACACGGACCACAACTGCGAACCGTTAGGTTGATGTACTGATAAAGCTTGTGTCCCGCTACTGAGGGAAGTGACGTAGGCGATAGCGCGCGTGTCACGTGACTAGTCAGTCAAAATGGTAGCGTCTGCAGTGGAGAAGGCGTTTTGCGTTCTTGAATTGAACAAAACGGAATCTGTAACTGTTGTGCAATGGGATTTTCGATCACGATTCGGAAAAGAACCTCCAACCAGAGAATCAATCTACAATTGGCATAAAAAATTTGAAACTGCGGGCTGTTTGTGCAAACTTAAAAATCCTGGGCGACCGCGTGTACCGGAAGAAGTCGTCGATAATGTTTGCACCGCCATTCAACGAAGCCCGGGAAAATCAACGCGGAGGGTGAGTCGTGAAGTGCAGATTTCACAGCCCACTGTCTGGAGAATTTTGAGAAAGAAGCTGAAAGTGATTCCATACAAAGTGCAGATGTAGCAAAATCTCACTGACCTTGAAAAGACAAAGCGCTTTGAATTTTGTGCCGAAATGCAGCACCATTTTGAAAATGACGATTTTGCCGATCACTTAGTTTTCATCGATGGAGCTACATTTCACGTGAGTGGTCAAGTAAACAAGCACAATGTTCGCTTTTGGGGAACGGAGAGTCCCAGATTTACAGTGCAACACGTGCGAGATTCCCCTAAGGTAAATGTGTTCTGTGCTGTGTCCAAAAAGAAAGTGTACTTCCCCTTCTTTTTTCACGAGAAAACTGTCACGGGAGGCTCTTTTCTGGATATGTCAAGTCTTTGGTTGATGCCACAGTTGCAGGACGACAGTGACAACTTTGTTCTCCAATTGGATGGTGCACCACCGCACTGGTTAGGTCACGTGCGAGATTATCTCGATGAACATCTTCCTAACCGATGGATTGGACGAGCCGCGGACTACAACATGCCACTGACCCAATGGCCACCCAGAAGTCCTGACTTAACACCTTGTGACTTTTTCTTGTGGGGGTACGTAAAGGACAAGGTATTCGCCCCTCCCCTTCTTGTTGATCTAGTGGAGCTGAAACAGCGTATCACAGCTACTCTCACTGCACTTGATTCAGATATCTTACCTCGCGTTTGGGCGGAAATGGATTACCGGCTCGATGTGTGTCGTGTGACTAAGGGTGCACACATAGAACATCTGTGACTGTCTCTAAAAAAACTTGAAACATTCCCTTACAATTCTGTTACAGGTAACATAAAATATCTTACATTGTTCTTGTTTTATAGTGCGTTGAAACTGTATACTTCTTTATGAATCACCCTGTATATAGATTTCACGACTTCTAAACGTGCTATTTATCTCCAAGACGCCAATATACACCTACATGTCAAACCACAACTCCCAGTTGAGTGCATCTTTAACAAAACTTGTTCCTTGGACGCATTTTCTCCAGGTGATAATAAATAAATATTACCTTAATCCACATAAGTCATTATCAGCTACGAATACTTAAATATATGTATGGCATGATGAACAAGATAAAGTTTCTGGGTTATAAGTTAGACTGCCAAAAAATGCTGAACTTCTTTCTTTAAGCTTCCTAGGAATACCTTAACCCCTCGAAATAATGACCGCTCGCAGCTTTTTTTTGTAGAAGCAGATGAATATTATAGTGCATTATATATACACTGAGTAGCCACTTTATTTGGTGCACCTTTCATGTTATGTCTAAGGAAAGGAATATTCACATGTTGTAATTAATGAAACAGTAACTGCATATAACGGCTGCACTTCAAAAGTGTGCAAAATTGTTCATACTTTTTAATCTCTTATTTATCACAAGCATATGAGTACTTAAATACATTAAATCTGTGTCACAGACTCTGTATAATAAATTACAATCGGGGAAAGATAAGTCAACATACAGGGTGTCCCAAAAAGGTGTAACCCATTTCAAATGATGATAACTTTTGATACAAAACTAATGTCAGCATTCTGTTTGTTGCAGGTGGTAAAGGACACCCTCAAGTTTTCTGGAAGTGTACTCAATGGATCCTGCGACGAAAGCACCAGATCATTGAGTGGTTTATTGAAACCCGATCCGAAACGCAGGTTCAGAGGAATTTCAGAACAAAATATGGGAGCAAACCTCCCACACGCATAACCCATCACATAACGCCAGATAATCATGTGAAACGTAAACAGTTTGCTGAAGATGTGTTGGAGAAGATTGCAAGTGCTGAATCTTTCCTGAGACAAATCTGTTTCTCGGATGAGTGCACTCTCCATGTTTCTGGAAAGGTTCATAAACAGAATGTGAGAATTTGGGGAACTCAACACCCGCATTGCAAAATGGAACAGCCCCAAAGTGAATGTTTGGTGTGGCATAATGGTCGACCGTGTTATTAGACCGTTTTCCTTTCAGGAAGTGACCGTGAGAGCTTAATTAACTGGAGATGATTGATCAGTTTGTGTATCCCCAGTTGGATGAACTGGCAACTCCGGTCATTTTCCAACAAGATGGCGCGCCACCTGATTGGGCATTGATTGTGAGGAGGTCCCTAGATACCAAATTTCCCAATCAATGGATTGGGCGTGGTGATCCCATTGCATGGCTCCCACGTTCCTTAACACCCTGTGACTTTTTTTTTTTATGGGGATTCATCAAGGGTGAGGTTTACAGCACGCCTGTAGCAGACATTGCTGTCCTAAAGAGGAGGATTACACACGCACTGCAGAAAGTTAATACGGACATTCTCGAACGAACATGGATGGAACTGGAATACCGTTTAGACATTGTTCGGTTGACAAATGGTGTCCATGCCGAATGTCTATAAAACTTCATGATCTGCTCTGTCAATTAACACAAGTTGTGTATTGAGATCATTTATATTAAAACGGTTATGGCTATTTAAAATTGGTTACACCTTTATGAGGCAACCTGTAAAATCAACACTGTCACGGTTTCTTACGTTACACTGTGGCATTATAGCAAATTTGCCAGTAATTTTTAATTAAGCCAAATTTTGGTAATCATGGTTAATCGAAACCCATAATTAGTATTAAATTAAAAACATGTTAATTAGAAAAAAAATGCAGTTATGTGTTGTGAATTTAGTGCGCGCTGTATTTCAGAGTAGCCGCTTCAATTTAGGTAGCTTCTAGTATGCATTAAGTGCGGAAATTTATTAGGGGTATGGGGAAATTTCCACCGCCTACGCTAGCGGGCGCTGTAGGGGTCTAACCGGCCGGCGACCCGTGCATGGAGGTCGTATAATGAACAAGTTTGTTCACGCAGGCAATTGATTCCGGGTCTCCTCAATCCGGAGTAAGTCGCTCTCCCAACTGAGCTACGCGAACATGTGCTCTCACTGTTATCTGCCTTTATTTCATGTGCGTCCTGCGGTGCAGGCACATCACATCCCCCTCCCTAAAAGAGGGTCGGGGGAATGGTCCACGGGTCAGCCGGGACCAGGTGTCCCTGTAGGTAGTCATCCGCTACAGAATGTTCATTTGAGAAATCCCAGACAGTTTGGCGTGTGGAACGTAAATCACACACATTTATTTTTTTGAAGCACTGAAGAAGCGATTCTCATTTTTCCTGTCTCGCCGTGTGGAAAGAACATCACTTCATTGCGAGAAATGTAACAGCTGGGTCACCCTGGAAGTTCAGGCGCCAATATAACGAACATGTTTGTCCGCGCCGGACATCGAATTCGGGTCCCCTCACTCGGGAGTAAGTCGCTCTCCCAAATGAGCTACGCGGACATGTGCTCTCACTGCTATCTGCCTTTATCTCGTGTGTGTCCTGTGATGCAGGCAAGTCACAGTCGATAAAGTTCATTTGCGGCACTGTTTGTTATTCATGTTTAATTTAGGGAAAAGGGCGAGTGAAGCATACGGTTCAATATGTCAGGCGTATGGCGAAACAGTTATGGGTGAGCGGGTGTGTCGAGAATGGTTTCCCAGGTTTAAGAAAGGTGATCTTAGCTTGGAAGATAAGCCACGTGCAGGTAGACCGCAGGAACTCTCAGACGAGGAGCTGGAATCGCTGTTGCAAGAGGATGCCGCACAATCGACCACGTAACTGGCGAAACGTTTGAAGGTGGCTCAATCGACGGTGGTACGGAGACTACAAGCCTTGAGGAAGATCCAGAAGATTGGTAAGTGGGTTCCGCATACTTTAACGGAGCGCAATATTGGTCAACGGTTGGGCATCTGCATGTCGTTGCTGAAGCGGTTTCAAGGGAAGAATTTCTTGTGGAAGGTTGTCACCGGGGATGAAAAATGGGTCTATTGCTACAACCCCGTACGAAAGCGATCCTAGGTCGACCCAGGCCATCCATCAACATCCACTGCAAAACAGGATTTCCACGGGGAAAAGGTGCTGTTGTGTGTGTGGTGGGATATGCATAGAGTGCTGTACTTCGAGCTGTTGAAACCGGGCGAAACAATCACTGCACAACGATATAGCGATCAATTGATGAAACTGAACGCCGCAATCCAGCAAAAACGCCCATGGACAAATAAAGGACGCTGCCCAGTCATCCTGTTACACGATAATGCCAGACCACATGTCGGTGCCACCACGAAATCAATTCTTCAACAGTTAGTTACACTGGGAGGTTTTACCGCACTCGGCTTACTCCCCAGACATTGCACCCTCAGACTTTCATCTGTTTTGCTCTATGCGATATGCTCTAGCCCAACAGCAGTTCACCACAGTTCCAGAGGTGGAAAATTTCGTCACTGCGTTCTTCAGCTCAAAACCCGAGTCCTTCTATCACAGGGGCATTCATTTATTACCTGAAAAACGACAAAAGGTTATTGATGCTAACGGCCAATATTTCGTTGAATAAATGTGTACTGGTTTCCTAATAGTTCTAGTCTCCTTTCTCCTTAAAACGGCGGAAACCTTGCATTCCCCTAATACTTTGCATATTAGGAAGACAAAGGTAACATTTTAAATATAACGAAATGAATCAAACATCATATTACGTTACCAAAACTTTATCAAGTGAAAATTAATAGCATTGCGCAAAGTAATTTTATGTACCTCAGTTTCTTTTAAAAACCTTCATTTATGTCTTAGATTTCAGTCGCATTATTTTCAGAACACAATCTAATTTTACAAGTGCTCTTGATTTTAGAAGACAATGATTTACATCTTTGATTGAATCAGCGTCTTTAACATTAAAGTTTGTCACAATTGATTCAAGGTCCGAAAAAATGGAACGGGAATTCTAACGCGCCTTATAAGTGGCGTTACATCAATTATTGGCGCAGCAATTTGTGGTTGGCGGATGCCAAGAGTGCGGCGGTATATGGAGGAATCTGGAGGAATATTTAATACAGAGCACATCTCTTCAGAGACACAAAGGGTGGCGGTACAGCGAGGCCTGACTGTATTTATGAACTTAGCACATGTGAAATCGTGGGTTTTATATCTCTACCTCAAAACAAGAGATTACCCCCACTCGGCAATAGGGAGAAATTGGTCTGAAAATTTGAAACTCCAATATTCTTTTACTTTAGTAAACAACTGATATCAAAATTTTTTCATCTAAACAGTTTTACACCGATGAGCCATTGCATTTTGATACGTCTAACCCCGTTCAGCCCGCAAAACAGCGGCCACTCAGCGAGGCATTGTTTCGTTGAGGTGGCGATAGGTATCCTGGGGTATCTGGTACCATAATGTCAACAGCAGATCCTCCAGTTCCCTTACGTTTCGGGGGGGGGGGGGGGGTCTGGTTCATTTGCCCGACGTTTACTTCACCGAAGGGTCACTTGACCGAAAATCACTTCACCGAAAAAATTGTTTCACCGAAAGATCACTTGATCGAAGCGTTCATTTCACCGAAGGGTCACTTGATCGAAAGGTACATTTCACCGAAGGGTCACTTGATCGAAAAGTTCATTTCACCGAAAGGTCTCTTTACCTAAAAGTTCATTTCATCGAAAGGTCATTTCACCGAAGGGTCAGTTTATCGAAAACGCTAAATTTCATTACAGGATCTGTTGAAGCATGGTGCAAGTTTGACAGACAGACCACCGAAACGTTAGGGGATCATACTCAAATTGCACTTTTGATTTCTCCGTGTCACAGAGAACGCAAAGATTTAGTTTTAAGGCAAAAATAATTAATTTTAAGTCCCTATGCCTCGGCCTAGGCCTTTTTAGCAAGTTTTATCATGTTCATACGTTTTTCATAAAAATCATGTTCAGTCCTCATGTTCATAAATAGTTTACATGAAAAGACAAGTTAATAACGTTGCACATTTATTCAGGCAAAAAAGAATCAATATTAGGGCCGTAGGCCTCGCTTAGGCCTTTTTAGCAAATTTTAACCGTGCGTGCTCATGTTCATAAGGTTTACATAACAACTCAAGTTAATGATGTTGTACACTTATTTAGGCCAAAAAGAATCAGTCATAAAGCCCACGGCCTCGGCTTAGGCCCTTTTAGAAAATTTTAATCCTGCTTGCTCATATTTATAAGGTTTACATAAAATGTCAACTTAATAATGTCGCACATTTATTCAGGCAAAAAGAATAAATTTTAGGGCCCTAGGCCTCCGCATAGGCCTTTTTAGCAAATTTTAATCGTGCGTGCTCATATTTATAAGGTTTACGCAAAAAGTCAAGTTAATAATGTTGCACATTTATTGAGACAAAAAAGATTCAATTTTAGGGCCCTAAGCCTCGGCTTAGGCCTTTTTAGGAACTCTAAACGAATTTCGCGAAAACGTTCCATGTAAGCCAAGCGAGAATTGTGCTTTAATTTGAAGAAATTAATTGCCGATGATCCGAGGTACACTTGGTTTGAGGGAACTGTACCCCGAACTTCCGTAGTATTATATTCTGTGCCGCTGGAGTCTGTCAGTGTATCCAGGATGTTCCCCTTGAAGTGTCTGCGAAGTCCGTGAGCTTTGGGAGGGGGCTTTCCCCAAAATGTTAAAATGGACGTAGAGCTGTAAACATTAGAACCTTGCTTTATATAATGATTCTGTACACGATCACGAATTTTCAGGAGGGTGGGACGAATTCACCCTCCCCCAAGTTTCTAAGAGCGCAGACAGGTGTTCAAGGTAAGGGATTTGCTCGCAATTTCTATGCTTCATGTTGTGTTTAGTGCCAAACTATGTATGCCCTTCCCCCTCCCCCAGAAATTTGGTGAAGTCTGTAAAAGGGATACGAGGTGCTTGGTTTTGAGGGCTCTACCCCCAACTTCCGTAATTTTATATTCTGGACCTCTGGAGTCGGTCATCAGTGTATCCTCGATGTTACCCCTGAAGAGCTCTTGGAAACGGGGGGGGGTTCAGTTTCACTCCACATTCCTGAAAATTCGTGGTCGTGTACAGAATCATTATATAAAGCATGGGTCTAATGTTTACAGCTCTACGTCCATTTTAACATTTTGGGGGAAAGCCAACCCCCCCCCCAAGATGACGGACCTCGCGGACGCTTCAAGGGGAACATCCTGGATACACTGACAGACTCCAGCGGCCCCGAACATAATATTACGGAAGTTGGGGGTACACCCTCCCAAAACTAGTACCTCGGATCCTCGGCAATTTTTTTCTTCAAATTAAAGTGCAATTCTCGCCTCGCTTGGCTTACATGGACCGTTTTCGCGAAATGCGTTTGGAGTTCCCAATTCAGTTCTCAATATATGCCCAGAAACGGCAATCTTTAACCCCCCCCCTCTTGATTTTTTTAACTTGACATTTTATGTAAACTTATGAACAAGCAAGATTAGAATTTTCTAAAAACGCCTAAGCTAAAAAAAAAAAAAAAAAGCCCTAAGGGCAATAAAATTTATTCTTTTTTGCCTTAATAAATGTGCAACATTATTAACTTATTAACTTGACATTTTATGTAAACTTATAAACCAGCAAGATTAGAATTTTCTAAAAACGCCTAAGCTAAAAAAAAAAAAAAAAAAAAAAGGCCTAAGGGCAATAAAATTGATTCTTTTTTTGCCTGAATACATGTGTAACATTATTAACTTTACTTTTTATGTAAAGCTTATGAACATGAGCAAGCACGATTAAAATTTGCTAAAAAGGCCTAAGCGAGGCCTACGGCCCTAATATTGATTCTTTTTTGCCTGAATAAATGGGCGACATTATTAACTTGACATTTTATGTAAACCTTATAAATATGAGCACGCACGATTACAATTTTCTGAAAAGGCCTAAGCCGAGACCTAGGGCTTTAAGACTGCTTCTTTTGGCCTGAATAAGTGTACAACATCATTAACTTGAGTTGTTATGTAAACCTTATGAATATGAGCACGCACGATTAAAATCTGCTAAAAAGGCCTAAGCCGAGGCCTAGAGCCCTAAACTTGATTCTTTTAGCCTGAAAAGTGTGCAACATCATTAACTTGAGTTTTTAGGTGAACCTATGAACATGAGCACGTACCGTTATTATTTTCTAAAAAGGCCTAAGCTGAGGCCTAGGACCTTAAAATTGATTCTTTTTGCCTGAAAAAAATTGCAACATTATTAACTTGACTTTTTATGTAAAGCTTATGAACATGAGCAAGCACAATTAAAATGTTCTAAAAAGGCCTAAGCTGAGACCTAGGGCCCTAAAATTGATTCTTTTTTGCCTGAAAAATTGTGTAACATTATTAACTTTACTATTTATGTAAAGCTTATGAACATGAGCAAGCACAATTAAAATGTTCTAAAAAGGCCTAAGCTGAGACCTAGGGCCCTAAAATTGATTCTTTTTTGCCTGAAAAATTGTGTAACATTATTAGCTTTACTATTTATGTAAAGCTTATGAACATGAGCAAGCACAATTAAAATTTTCTAAAAAGGCCTAAGCTGAGACCTAGGGCCCTAAAATTGATTCTTTTTTGCCTGAAAAAATGTGTAACATTATTAACTTTACTATTTATGTAAAGCTTATGAACATGAGCAAGCACGATTAAAATTTGCTAAAAAGGCCTAAGCGAGGCCTATGGCCCTAATATTGATTCTTTTTTGCCTCAATAAATGTGCGACATTATTAACTTGACATTTTATGTAAACCTTATAAATATGAGCACGCAGGATTAAAATTTTCTAAAAAGGCCTAAAACGAGGCCAAGGGCTTTAAGACTGATTCTTTTGGCCTGAATAAGAGTACAACATCATTAACTTTAGTTTTTATGTAAACCTTATAAACATGAGCACGCACGGTTAATATTTTCTAAAAAGGCCTAAGCCGAGGCCTAGGGCCCAAAAATTGATTCTTTTTTGCCTGAATAAATGTGCAACATTATTAGCTGGACATTTTACGTAAACCTTATGAATATGAGCACGCACGATTAAAATGTTCTAAAAAGGCCTAAACCGAGGCCAACAAGGGCCCTAAAACTGATTTTTTTTTTTTTTTTTGTCTGAATAAGTGTGTTTACATAACAACTCATTAACTTGAGTTGTTATGTAAACTTCATGAATATGAGCTCGGGGGATTAAAATTTGGCAAAAAGGCACAGGTCTATCTATGACTTATAATTAATGTTATATTTCGAAAAACCTACTTATGGGGAGGTGTTTAAAAGAAATTAAAAGTGTATTTTTTATACAATCCAATAATGTTTAGGTGACCAGTTTTTTAAAAACCAGCACCATACTCCAACAGATCTATAACAACAAAATTCTAAGTTTTCGATAAACTGACCATTCGGTGAAATGATCTTTCGATATAATGAACTTTTAGGTAAAGTAATCTTTCGGTGAAATGAACTTTTCGATCAAGTGTCCTTTCGATGAAATGAACTTTTAGGTGAAGTGATCTTTCGGTGAAATGAACTTTTCGGTCAAGTGACCCTTCGGTGAAATGTACCTTTCGATCAAGTGATTTTCGGCGAAGTGATTTTCGGTCAAGTGACCTTTCGGTCAAGTGAACGACACCCGTTTCGGGGTGGTGGTGATTTAATGCGAACCCACTTTTCCAAGCCGAGCCACAAATCTTCGATTGGGTTCATGTCAGGTGAATTTGGAGGCCACAGAAAGTCACCAGCATGTTCCTCGAACCACTCCTTGACGATTCTGGCAGTGTGGCATGGCGCATTATCCTGTTGGTAATAGCCATCACCAGCAGGGAACACAGTTGCCATGAATGGGTGAACTTGGTCCTCAACGACGTTCAGATACCTGACAGCTGTCAGAGATTGTGCTATTGGGATAATGGGAGTGGCCCAAGAAAACATCGCCCACAGCACAACACCGGTGCCCAACAGTGCATCCAGATACTATAGCCTCCGTTGGTAAGCGGCGTATCCGCGCTGGGCCGTCTACATGATGCACCAGGAATCTTGATTCGTCCAATCATCCTCCAATCTCGATGATCTCGGGCTGCCACAGGAATCTTGATCCACTTTCGTGCAATCATCCTCCAATCTGGATGATCTTGGGCTCATTTCATGCGTTGTTGGCGATGACGTGCAGTGAGCATGGGGACTCGGCTGGGTTTTTAGGCTACGTAAGCCCATGCGCAGAAGGCTGCGATGAACTGTGTGCTGTGACACATTGCCTTCTGCCCATGCGCAGAAGGCTGATCATCACTGTTGTAGTTGCGGGTGATTTGTCGCACTGTGCCCCTGCGATCTCTGTGAACAATGCGCGACAGTCTCCGCTCCCCTCTGGCATCAATGAGCTGCAGACGACACACGGCTAGACGCTGGTTCGTCGTTTGGCCATCTGTGCACCACTTTTGATACGTTCTCACTATAGCGACACGTGAGCAACCCACAAGCCGCGCCATTTCCGAGATCGTAGTTCCGAGGCGCCGTGCCATCACAGTTTGTAATTCATCAAACTCCGATAAATCGGCAGCTCTTCCCATTCTGACTCCGAACACTCTACTAACCGAAAGCCGGCCCTCGGGTTGTATATATACTGCTCTGTGAATTCACCTGCGCCACCGTTCGGTCTTCACGAGCGCTGATTTCTCTTGGCTGGGGGTGGTCACAGTGGAATGGCTCATCGGTTTATATCATGTTGATCTTGTCTTGAGCGAATTCTTCCTCACAGTTTTCTAATTTAAAATGTTGCACTGACGTACTATAATTATTCCTGTCATTTTCAGTATACGGATGTAGCAAATATAGGGGCCTTGCAGTGTATATGCATATACAAAATGTGACCAGTTTATTATGACTACGTACGTAATCATGTATTAGACCGTCTTCGGCCTTCAAACAGCAGCAATTCTGTTGGGCGTTAATTCGGCTACGCGTTGGTAATGTTTCGATGAAATATTGGCTTAGCCTGGCTTGTTCCAATTCACGCAGAATGAATGGCAATGACTCCATCCGTCTAATTTGCCGTTTGACTTAATCACACAAACGCTGCTTGGGAACCGAAATGGCTAATGAAGTAGGGTAAAAGTCTGCATCATATTCTTAAAACCATTTCGAAACAGTGTGGGAATTGCGCATTGTTCTACTAAAGGTGTCCATCACCACGGGGATTGAGTGTGACCGTGGTTAAATGAATTTATGCAGTACGATAATTTCTTTAGGTTTAGAACTTATCTCACATTCAGTTGTATAAGTTAAAGGACAAAAATTAGGGACGCCGCCTCGGTAGGAGTGTTTTGATAAGGGTTCGGATAAAACCGCTGTATCTTTGAACTTGCCTGGAGAGCTTTTGGAAGAAACAGCATAATTTTCAAGAGCAATATGCCATTATGTCTTAAAAGAAAAGTGTTTGATCAATGCATCCTTCCAGTGCTTACGTATGGTGCAGAGACGTGGACCTTAACTAAAAGAGACATACAAAGGCTGCAGACAACTCAAAGCAGCATGGAGAGGTGCATGCTTGGTATAACCAGGAGAGATAAGAAGAGGAACTCGTGGATCCGAAAAATGACGAGAGTGGAAGACATCATGATCAGAGTTAAATCCCTGAAATGGCAATGGGCTGGACATACTGCCAGAAGGACAGACCATAGATGGACAGCCGAAATTTTAGATTGGATTCCAAGGGACAGGAAAAGACCCAGAAAAAGACCACATGGGAGATGGGTGGATGAAATTCGTAAATATGCGGGAGTGACATGGAGGAGACTGGCACAAGACAGACCGTTGTGGAGGAAACTTGGGGAGACCTTCGTCCAGCAGTGGATTGATAATGGTTGACAATGATGATGATGATCTTTGCTCTTATGAGTTAAGGAAAAAGAGCACATCCAAAAATATCCTAACAATGTTGACTAATCAAAAATAAAATAACATCATGTCTGTTGAAAAAAGGCAGCAAGGGAAGGGTTGGATGGAAGAGGGTTTAAGAGGAAGCAAAAAAAAAAAAAAAAAAAAAAGAATATTTCAAGTGTTAATAAAAGTTGGAACGGTTAGTAGCAGAGTTAGAAACGGGTCAAAATTTTTGACCCGAACCCGGCAGTCACATAATTGAACCTGACCCGGACAAATCTGCTTTTAACTATAAATTCCAATATATCATCGTCATCATCATCATCATTTCTGTCAATCATTATCAATCCACTGCTGGATGAAGGTCGCCCAAAATTTCTTCAACAACGGACTGTCTTGGGTCAGCCTCCTCCATCC
Source organism: Macrothele yani (assembly GCA_039090855.1). NCBI lineage: Eukaryota > Metazoa > Arthropoda > Arachnida > Araneae > Macrothelidae > Macrothele > Macrothele yani. The sequence continues at coordinate 129,340,441 of CM076996.1, forward strand.
ACTCATCTCCCACGTGGTCTTCTGAGTAATTTCCTGTGCCTTGGAATCCAGTCTAAAACTTCGGGTGTTCATTGATGGGCCGTTTTCCTGGCAATATGTCCTGCCCATTGCCGTTTAAGGGATTTTACTCTGATCACGATATCTTCCACTTTTGTCATTTTCTTCATCAACGAGTTCCTCTGTTTATCTTTCTTGGTTATACCAAGCATCTCCTTATGCTTCTTTCAGTTACCTGCTGTCTATGTATGTCCTTTTTAGTTAAGGTCCACGTCTTTGCTCCATACGCCAGCACCGGAAGGATGCATTGATTAAACGCTTTTCTTTTAAGATATAATGGCATGTTGCTCTTAAAAATTGTACTGTTTCTTCCAAAAAGCTCTCCAAGGAAGTTTTATACGACGATGTATTTCTTCATCATTGCGACCCTCGCTTGATATCTGCTGTCCAAGGTAAATGTAGGTAACGGTTATCTTCAGGTTTTCCCCATCAATCGATAGATCTTCGTTCTTCCAAAAACTTTGCACATCAGTTTTATCTTCTGAAAGCTCATTTTAAATCCCACTTCTTTACTCTTGTCAGCAAATTCCTGGATGAGCTATTATTTTAAGACCAAATGCAGCTCTGAGTTATTATTTCAAAGACCTCTGAGGAGGTTCTTTGAAAAAAAAATTCTTTTCAAAAAGAAAACGGAAATAAAACCGAGTTGCAATCGGGTCAGGAACACCTTCACCCGACCCATTTGACCCGCAAGAAATTGTCGACCCGTTGACCCTCTGACCCGTTTCCATCTCTGCTTAATATATTTTTATTTGGGTGGGAGGGAGAATCGTGCGAATGATCCTAGAAGACTTGAAGATCCTGGCTCGCCGAGAGATTTAATTCCATGGTAATTCCTTGGGACCTGCGCTGAAGTAGTGAAACTTTGGAAAATTATTGGAAATTGAAGTTGTTATATAGAATAAAATGTCTAAATGTTCTGATCGTGACTATTTCTGATTTTTAACATATTAGAGAAAGCCTTTCTTTGGTATACAAACCTATACAACAAAAGCTGCTTTTTGTTCAGTAAAATGCTTCAGGATTTCTTGTACTGATGAATTTCGTCTTCGACTTCTAAAATTCTACAGCATTTTCTCTATTGGACAAACTTATTTATAGCCCATAAAGCTCTGCGGCTTTTCAGATTAGATGAAATACTGATTTTTTGAGCTCTGCAAATTTTGTTTCGCAGTTTTGTCCTGTCGGGGAGAGAAGTTGCTCAGGAGCTGATCTTCTGTCACCGAGAATCTAAGTTCTAGTCTACGGCGGTATGCGAATATTGTGTTTGATCATCGGCTTTGGTTCTTCTGTTGAAACTAGCGATCCTGAGTTAGGAATGCAGAAATTTTCCTACCCTTAACCCTTTAAGCGGCCGATATACCTGAACCAAATGGTGCCCAACATTTTCTGCACTATGTGGTGAGCCTGCCCCGTAGGACGCACATGAGATAAAGGCAGAGAGCACTTGCCAGTGTAGTATAGTGGATAGCACTTGGAGCGCCGGAGCTGAGAGTTGGGGTTCGAATCCCTTTCTTGGCATAAAAATGATGGAGAAAGTTACTTCGTCATAGCTGCCCGAACAGAAATGGTAACATAGCAGCCGGGTTTTACGGAAGCTTTACGGCAAAACAATTTCTTTCACCCCACTCATTTCAGAAATACCGATCATAAATATGTCGCTGGTGATAAGTACTCTCTTATAATCCTTAGCCTTTTATAGTCTATAGTCTTATTTCCTTTATAGTAATTTATTCTTTGCTTAGGGAATGATTGGGAATTGCTAGTCCCTCTGACACGGACATCATGCATTGGTCAGAAACAAGTAACTCAGACATTTTTTCTCTCATATCCTATGTTCGTCACCATTGTTATAGCTGAAAAGATAATCAGAACGGATTAATGACAATCATCCACCCAAAATTGTCACTTCGAATGACAAAAGCAAACGCTTTCTGATGTTTTAAGTTCACTTGTCCCAGTCACGTTCAGCCCACTTTTTAGACAGCAAATATATTCGTCCGAGCTGGTTTCAGCCCGTTTTTTTGATCCCGAGTTAATTCTATCCAACCGGTTAAAGGGTTAAATATCCCTCAGATCGTTGAACTGCTATCTAAAGGGAAAATTCCACGAAGTTTCTAATGCATGTTTGATAGCATAAGGTCCTCCATCAGCACTTAAGTTTAGCAGGAGTCTCCATTCCCTAAGTTAGGGTAACTGGATCCAGTGGACGAAAATAACCGATGACCAAGCTCAAAACACATTCTTCAAAACTATTCAGACAAGTCCTCTGCGAGAGAAGCTAGAATTCTAAATACTCTACAACTTGACATCTTTACGGAGTTGGTATTTCAAAAGGTTATCCTTATACAGAGGTATAACTTGGGCGGGGCAGTCGGAACGGCTGCCTCTGGAACAGCTCAAGAGAGGGCGCAAAAATAACTGCATGCAGTCTGTTTAAAATTGTAATTCAAGCTTTTACACCAGTTTTCAGTATACATAAAATTCGAATTTCTTCCTCAAAAAGTTCAGGGGTTCTAGTTGCTTACATTCAGAAATGAACACTTGGTTGTATAACAGTCCGTCCAAATAAAGAAGAACCGCAGCCTTCGTCAACAACAATAGGGCCTGCAGGTTTTCTTTAATTTGATGGATAAGGATGCCGGTTTTCTTTAATTTGATGGATAAGCATCCCGTTTTTCTTTAGTTTGACGTATATAAGGATGTCGCTTTTCTTTAGTTGGATATATAAGATAAGGGTGTCGTTCAGGTTGTTGAAGATTCTCCTGGGGCTATTCGATCATTACTGTGGCTGCGCATCACGACTTCTACACTGCTGGCCACCCAAAATGCAACACCAAGAAGGACACGAGATAGCAAAGTCAGATTTACTGGACACATAACAACAGATACAAAGATGAAACGATTGAGCTTACAGGTCCGTGCAACTTGCGGAACACGCAGACATCAATAGTTTGTGTGGCCTTCATGGTTGGCAATAACGGCGGCTACACGCCGCGGCATCGAACGAAAGAGGCTTCGGATATGGGCTAGGGGTATGTCGGTCCAGGCTGCTTCCACACGTTGCCACAGTTCATCAGGCGTAGCCGCGGGTGGTGCTTGCCGGGTCACTCGGTTGCTGATCAGCGAACAGACTTGTTTAATGGGCGACATATCGGGAGAACAGGCGGGCCACGGCAGCAGTGACACCTGGTGGTCCGGGAAGAAATGTTGCACGATGCGTGCCACATGCGAGCGCGCATTGTCCTGTTGAAACGTGGCCGCTGGCAGGTCCTGCAGGTAAGGGAGGACTACAGGCTCCAAAACGTCGGCGATATAGCGGTGGCTGTTGAGTGTACCGGCGATTCGTACCAGAGGGGTGCGGGTGTCATATCCAGTTGCGCCCCAAACCATAACGCCAGGCGACGGACCGGTATGGCGATGCATAATGCAGGCGTCATACAGTCTCTCGCCGCGGTGCCGCCACACGCAGATCCGACCATAGTGGTGTTGCAGGCAGAAGCGGGATTCGTCGGAGAAGACAATGTCGTGCCATTCCGTAGTCCAGGTGCGGTGTTCAACGGCCCATTGCTGCCGCACTCGCTGGTGGTGTAACGTCAATGGTAACGGGAGTAATGGGCGCCGTGCGACAAGTCCCCGCTCCTGCAGACGACGTCGAACGGTACGTGCTGACACAGGTTGTTGCGCCACACATCCTAATTCCTGAGCTAACGTTCGTGATGTGGCGGTGTGAGCCGTCAATACCCGCCGCATAACATGCCGGTCCTCTCGTTTGGTGGTGTGCCGCGGCTGCGGCAATCGCTCACGTCGGTCCGTCCGTCCCTCCTGCACCCACCGAATCCATACTCTGTGGCTGGATGTCGTCCCACACGGGCGTCGATGTCTCGATACGATAAGCCACTATTCGTCCTCTGTCAAACTCCGAAACGTGCTGGAATGACTGCCGTATTCTGCGACGAGGCATCAGGAAGCTTCCCACGTACAGGTCCGGTAGCACAACACACTTTCACTACTTACACCCCCGCCTTCTGTGCACCCTTCTTATAGTGCTTCTCGGTGGCATGCCGGGCGCACATGATTTGCATATGCCCTGCAATGCTAATCGTTTGCATGTCCTCTCGCGGGCGACGCATGCTGCGAATTTCAGGCCAATCGGACGCTTCCTTCTTGGTGTTGCATTTTGGGTGGCCAGCAGTGTATATTTATATATATACACAGTGCGTCAAAGAATTTTTAAGACTGGCGCTAGATTTCAGCCTACAATGGTGCCACCAGTGTAATCGCGAATGCGTTATAAACCGTGACCATCTGCTTGCTTTCTGCCAAAAGTACTGCGCAGTTGTTTAAGTAACTCAAACGAAACGGGCGTTCATTAGAGAAGTAAAATTTTTTTCATGTTGAATTATTAAGATGGAACAAAGGGCTGTTATTAAATTTAACGCAAAATTTGGTAACAGTGCCTCGGAAACGTACCAAATGATGAAACAAGTTTATGGTGAGTTTTGTTTAAGTAGATCAAATGTTTTCCTGTGGCACAAACGTTTTTTGGACGGAAGAGAGACGCTAGAAGATGATAAGCATACCGGAAGACCAAGTTCATCTAGGACACCTGAGATTATTGAAAAAGGGTGTGATTTCGTGGCAAACATCGATGTGCGTCACTAAGAATGATGGAAGAGTCTTTAAACATCAACAAAGAAACGATTCGAACCATCCTGCATGGAGATTTGGGCAAAACAAAAGTATGTGCTAAATTTGTTCCACACACGTTAACTAATGAACAAAAATCAAGGAGAAATGCACATTGCAGAGACATCATTTCAGCCGCTGAAAATGATCCAAACTTCTTAAAATCGATTGTTACTGGTGATGAAACATAGTGTTTTCAATATGATCCTAAAACAAAGCGATAAAGTGCGAAATGGAAGTCAAAAAACTCGCCACAAGCCAAAAAAAAAAAAAAAAAAAAAAAGAAAAACAATAAAAGTTCCATCGAAAATCAAAACAATGCTCATTACATTCTTCGATAGTAAGGGTATTATCCACAAAGAATTAGTTCCAAGTGGACAAACAAATACTGGTGAGTTTTATTTAAATGTTTTGAGGTGTTTGATGGGCAGAATTCGTCGCATTCGTCCAGAATATCGAGATGAAAACAGTTGGTGTTTGTTACACAATAATGCACCCAGTCACACCTCACTTCTTGTTCGTAGATTTTTGGCGAAAAATAACGTCTGTGTGTTGAATCATCCACCGTATTCGCCTGATTTAGCACCCTGCGACTTTTCTTTGTTCCCAAAACTTAAAATGATGTTAAAAGGGTGTTAATTTGATGATATTTCGACCATACAAACAGCTTCGACGCGTGCTTTGGAGGCAATTCCGCAAAGTGAACTGGAACAGGCATTTGAATCATTATTAAATCGCTGTAACAAGTGTATTGACGCCGGAGGGACTTATTTTGAATAACAAACCAAAACAAATTATAATTTCTTGTTTCTATTTCATTTTACAGACCCAGTCTTAAAAATTCTTTGACGCACTATGTATATGCTTTGAAAATTATCTCTGTGCTTTTTCAGTTAGCTGTTTTCATGCTATGAATTTCGCACTGTATTTCTTACAAGTATTGAATCTTGTTTACTATTTTTCCCAATTTCAGTCACATCCTGCATTTTCGTTGAACAAGATCTCGAATGTAGTGTAGAAATAACTTGTTTCGGAGAAGGCGAGCTGGACTGCACTGAAACAGGTATGCTAGCTTCTATATCTCTTAATAACGTATCATTTGATCCGAATTCTTATATGACAAAATACATCAAAAGTTCGCGAAAGAGTTCTTATCACAGTGATTCACCAAAAGTAATTTTCGCAGCAAAAATTAACTGGGACATTTTTCAACTATATATCAAAATAAGAAACGAAAATGCGGGGATGTCGGAACATCTTTTTGACAAAGGGGGCAAGATGTCAGTCAGGATTAGCATTTTTCTTGTCAGATCATAAAACGCACTGTGCTGTTGCAAATCAGGACGTGATGGCGTCGTTTGAACAATCTGCACATAAAACGATCATATCGATAAAATCTAAATTAATATAAAACTTGAATTTTATATCTATATTATAGGGTTTTTATGTAAAATATGTTATTCATATTATAAACGATGTTAAACTGTATTGATTTGGACACCTCCACATTAGTATAAATTTCACAAGAAACAGCCCTTACCTTAATACTTCAAGCCACGCAAATACAAAGATATACACCGACGAGCCATTATATTATGACTATCCCCAGTCTAGAGAAATAAGCGCGCCTGGCGACCGAACGGTGCCGCAGGTGAAGTTCACAGAGCAATATATATAAAACACGAGGACCGGCTTTCGGTTAGTACAGTCAGTGTTCGGAGTCAGAACGCGAAATGCTGCCGATTTATCAGAGTCTGATAAAGGACAAATTGTGATGGCACGGCGCTTCGCAACTACGATCTCGAAAACGGTGCGATTTGTGATTTGTTCACGTGCCGCTGTAGTGAGAACGTATCAAAAGTGGTGCACATATGCCCAAACGACGAACCGTCATCCAGCAGTGTGTCATCCGCAGCTCATTGATGCCAGAGGGGAGCGGAGACTGTCGAGCATTGTTCACAGCGACCGCAGGGCCACATTGCGACAAATCACCCGCAATTACAACAGTGGTGATCAGGGCAATGTGTCACAGCACACAGTTCATCGTAGCGTTCTGCGCATAGGCCTGCGTAGCCAAAGACTCTGCCGGGTCCCCATGCTCACTGCACGTCGTCGCCAACAACGCATATAATGGGCCGAGATAATCGAGATTGGACCGTGGATGATTGGAAGAAAGTGGCCTGGTCTGGCGAATCAAGATTCATGGTGCACCACGTAGACGGCCGAGCGCGGATACGCCGATTATCAACGGTGGCAATGGAATCTGGATGCACTGTTGGGCGGAAACAGGCCGGCGGCGGCGGTGGTGCTATGTTGTGGGAGGTGTTTTCTTGGAACACTTTGGGCCCCTTATCCCAACAGCACAATCCCTGGCAGCTGTCAGGTATCTGAACATCGTTGCGGACCAAGTTCACCCATTCATGGCGAGTGTGTTGCCTGCTGGTGATGGCCAACAGGATAGTGCGCCACTGCCAGAATCGTCAAGGAGTGGTTCGAGGAACATGCTGGTGACTTTTTGTGGCCTCCAAATTCACCTGACATGAACTCAATGGAACATTTGTGGTTCGACTTGGAAAAGCGAGTTCGCACTAAATCACCACCAACCCTAAATGTACGAGAATTGGAGAACCTGCTGTTGACATTATGGTACCAGATACCTCAAGATACCTGTCGCCACCTCAACGAATCGATGCCTCGCTCAGTGGCCGCTGTTTTGCGGGCTAAATGGGGTCATACAGCTTATTAGGTAGGTGGTGAAATGTAAGATATTACACTATGGGTGTCATAATGTAATATCTTTTTCCTTCTCTACCTCTCCTTTTCATTTTCTTTCATTACACAAAGACTGATTTTCTTATACTTTGATGAAAAAGAAAACGTTCCTGCTCTTCTTATAAGAACGCGATGCCTTTCAGAAATTTGAGGATAATTCTTTATTTACTAAGGCTGGTACTTCGTGAGACGGCCGTCCCGGTGGTGCAGTGCTCTAAGCTCTGATTTCTGACCGTTGGGTAGAGCAGGCCCGGTTACGTTTCCCGGATGAGGCATGCATGGGTGTTATACTTATTTTAGGACACTGGCTATCTCCCTTTCCTAGAGCCACTGCCCCAAAATTAAGCGACATCGATGGAATGTATCGCTGCAGATTTTTTGCCTTGTTACGTACTTCACCTATGTAGTACATCACATCTTTCACTGTACTTTGTATTGATATAAAACTACGGCAACCATTTTAATTATAATGTGCACAATCGAGTTGCATACAATAACGTGCAATAATTTTAGTTTTGCAAAAAAATACCTATAGGTTTCATTATTACAGAGGGTGAGTTGAAAGTTTTGCAATATTTGGACCACTTTATGTCTTCATACGTACCTTTACGACGAAAGCTGACTAGCGTTCAACGTATAGGCCATCGTGTTGCACCGTCTTTAGCCATTTGTCTACCAGTTCTTCGATTCTGCAGAGGGTGAGTCGAAAGTTTTGCAATATTTGGATCACTTTATGTCTTCATACGTACCTTTACGACGAAAGCTGCCTAGCATTCAACGAATAGGCCATCGTGTTGCACCGTCTTTAGCCATTTGTCTGCCAGTTCTTCGATTCTACAGAGGGTGAGTCGAAAGTTTTGCCATATTTGGATCACTTTATGTCTTCATACGTACCTTTACGACGAAAGCTGACTAGCATTCAAAGTATAGGTCATCGTGTTGCGCCGTCTTTAGCCATCTGTCTGCCAGTTCTTCGATTCTACAGAGGGTGAGTCGAAAGTTTTGCAATATTTGGATCACTCTATGTCTTCATACGTACCTTTACGACGAAAGCTGACTAGCATTCAAAGTATAGGCCATCGTGTTGCGCCGTCTTTAGCCATCTGTCTGCCAGTTCTTCGATTCTACAGAGGGTGAGTCGAAAGTTTTGCAATATTTGGATCACTCTATGTCTTCATACGTACCTTTACGACGAAAGCTGACTAGCATTCAAAGTATAGGCCATCGTGTTGCGCCGTCTTTAGCCATCGGTCTGCCAGTTCTTCGATTCTACAGAGGGTGGGTGAGTCGAAAGTTTTGGAATATTTGGATCACTTTATGTCTTCATACGTACCTTTACGACGAAAGCTGACTAGCATTCAAAGTATAGGTCATCGTGTTGCGCCGTCTTTAGCCATGTCTGCCAGTTCTTCGATTCTACAGAGGGTGAGTCGAAAGTTTTGCAATATTTGGATCACTTTATGTCTTCATACGTACCTTTACGACGAAAGCTGACTAGCATTCAAAGTATAGGCCATCGTGTTGCACCGTCTTTAGCCATCTGTCTGCCAGTTCTTCGATTCTACAGAGAGTGAGTCGAAAGTTTTGCAATATTTGGATCACTTTATGTCTTCATACTTACCTTTACGACGAAAGCTGACTAGCATTCAAAGTAGAAGCCATCGTGTTGCACCGTCTTTAGAAATCTGTCTGCCAGTTCTTCGATTCCGTGGAGGTACCAGTCCTTTTCCTCCAAGGCGAGGAACTCCTTCACCCCAGCTGCCACCTCCTCCTGGTTGTTGAAGTGCCGCCCGCGAAGGAAGTGGGCCATGGACTGGAACAGGTAATAATCCCACGGGGCAAGGTCCGGACTATATGTTGGGTGTTGCATCAGTTCGATGATCTCAAATTCCTGGATTTTTTCCCCTGGTTTTTCGCGCGGTAGGAGGCGGTGCTTTGTCCTGCTGTAGGAGAGCGCGCTTTCTGTTCCCCAGTGCCATTTACTTCTCCTCCAAAACGGCATACACCCTTTCCAGTTGTTCAGAGTAGAGGTCCGCGTTGATGGTCCGACCGTCTGGAGCAAATTCGTAATGGATTATCCCCTCGAAATGTAACTAGATGCAGAACATCACCTTGTGCTCGAAGCGCCCACGTTTGGCAACATGTTCAGGAAGCTGGCCTGGGCTTACCACTGCCACTGTGTGTTAGGATTACGGAAATAGACCCACTTTTCATCGCACGTAACAATTCTCTTTATGAAAAGTACATCGCGAGAGTTTTCTAGGATATTCTTGCACACTTCCACTCGGCGGTTTGCTTCAACTAGCGTCAGTTCGTTAGGGACAATGCGGTAGCTCCTGTAGACCTTGCGGAGGTCGTGATTTACCGTATGCAAATTGCCAGAGAAAAGACGCAGATCAACAGTTGCAGCTGATTGGCTTATCAAGGTGCAGTAGACACTTCCTGAATGCCACATATCCCGCACGATCGATTGGACGTGGCGTAACTGTGGCATGGTCTACACGCCTTAAACCCACTGGATTTCTTCTTCTGGGGGCACATGAAATCATTGATGTACGAGACGCCTGTGGACTCCGTGGAAGATCTCGTCGCGAGAATCGTTGTTGCAGCGGACAGGATAAACACGACACAAGGAGTCTTCGTTATAACGAAGTAAATTTCTCCGTCATTTTTATCCGCGCCAGGATTCGAACCCGGGTCCCCTCATTCCGGAATAAGTTGCTCTACCAATTGAGCTACGCTGACGTTTTATTCTGATTCCTATCTGCCTTTATGTCGTGTGCGTCCTTCTGGCAGGTACGTCACATCTCCTAGTACGTTACATCGGGAGGGTGCGCCAGTCTTTCATTCGCCGGTGTGAATTGTGCAACGGCACCCGTGGCCGCCACTTTGAGCATCTACTTTGAGCCTGTTCCTGATCTCCATAAATGGGATTGTGCAACTTATGATGTCGTTAATTCTCTTTCTTTGCACTGTTGAAAGTTCAACTTGGACATCTAACTTTACTCTTTTCTGACACTCAGAGTGGAATGCGACCCTAGGTTCCATGGTAAATATTGTTCGTCTTGATGGGTACTATCATCCCTCTTCTTTTGTCAAAACAGTTTACGAACACCCTGTATAAGGTCGTCCCATTGCGCGCTGGCCATTCTGACTCGTGCTGTTGTGTTGGTTGCATCTTTTGTAAGTGAAGTATGCCTTGGAGAAAAGTTCGGAAGCAATTCGAGCAGTTGGAGGAGTCCAGAGGGGCCGCATCGTCGGTCGGGCTCCGGGAAGCAGGATGGTCTTATCGCCCTATTAAGCGTCATACCGGTCGTGTGGATATCACCATAGCACGCTGTTGGCGGCAGTGGATAGAACAAGGCACGCAGCAGCGACAGGAAGGGCCTGGTAGACCTAGACGAACCACGGAGAGAGAGAGGACTGACGGGTTGTCCGACATGCGCGGAGTGACCCAACGGCCACGATTTCTGATATTCAGCGAACAGTGGTACCCTCCATGCATCGTTCGATTAGTGCCAGCACTATTGGCAGACGGCTGCACGACGTAGGACTGCAATGGTGTCGTGCCAGACTGTCATGGAGCCACTCAGAATGGCAGCGGGGGTTCTTCAGTGACGAGTCCCACTTTTGTCTTTGGGGGCGACGACCAACGAATCCGTGTGTGGACGCACCGTGGTCAGCACTAAGATGAACGGTTTGTTGTCGAGCGTCACACGTCCAGGGTGTGGGGTGCAATTGCCCCGATGCCAGATCACCTTTGGTGTTCATTACAGACACTTTTACAGCCCAACGTTACTTTAATGAGGCCCTGCAACCAGAGGCCCTACCTTTTCTGAACGCTCACTCCGGTGCGATTTTCCTAAAGCACAACGCTCGTCCGCCTACTGCTGCTGTCTTGACAGCTTGCTTTCAAGGCACTGACACTCTGCTATGACCAGCAGCATCGCCAGACCTTTCGCTGATTGAAAATGTGTGAGATGCTATTGGACGCGCAATGCACACTACACCCCTGCCTCACAATTTGAAGAACCTGTGTGAGAAAATTCAAGTTGCATGGATGGCTTATCGCAGGACACCATTAGGAACCTGTACGGCTCCATGCCAAGACGCCTGGCATGCTGTATGAGCAAACATGGCGGCCTGACGCCATACTAAGAGACACTACTTGTTGGCCTGTAGCTCAATAAATATTGCCCATATCAGTCTTAATGTTTACTCATTTATTGTTCCTGGTAACCTTTACCTTCCTCCCGAATAGCATTGCAATCCGACATATTCTTCTGGGTGCAACTATTTTTTGGACCATGACTGTAATTTCTTAAGTGTGACATCGGAGATAGTACCAGTAAAGTTGTTACAATCGTGGGAAAGGAATTGATTACATCCAGCGGACTTCAGTTCTGCGAGTCACACTCACACATATCGGGCAGTCAAGCTTTTTTCGTTTATAGATTATTTCCATTATTCGATAGAGTAGAAAAGTTCCTATATTTTAAGGTTTGCATTCTCAGCATGTCCTTTGACAAACATGCTAATTCATTATCATTTCGCGCTTGTGTATTAGCGCGACTTTCAGGCATGTTTTCGGCAAGGATCACATTAAACAAAAAAAAAAAAAAAAAAAAAAGAAAGGAAGAGGAAAGGACCCCACCTTTTACTGGCTTAAAAGCGGGTAGGTTTAAAATCTGCGTTGTGTACAGCAAGTTGTCTTCTGGATAACGTCTTTCTTGGTGAAAATATTCTTATACAGTTAATAAGAGACTCTCCAAGCTTTGCAAGTTCTGTTTGGCTCCTTATTAAGCTTTCCAGTCTAATCAATAATCACACCTAGATAATTAAAATTTGTTATCTGTTCTAAACACTGACTACGCACTCAAAATGAACAATTTTGGAGTTCGACTAAGAGCAATTGATTTAAATCTGTTAACATTCATCTTTATTTTAAATTTTACACGTGTCATGCTCAGCTGATTAAGATTATGATGCAATCCGTTTTCACTTTTAGAAATTAGCACTAAGTCATACAGCAAACTGCTGATGTTAGATCACTATTTCCACATCTGAGATTAAGTTACTTTTCCCTGAGCTGTTTTTCCATATGCATCATTTATCAAAATAAGTCAGTCCATTCCTGTCTTGCTCAGTAGTTAATTTCAAACAATGCCATGTAAGTCCAAAAATAGTGTTTCATATTTGTATGTCTGTCTGCGAACACAAAATATGTTCGCCTCAAGAAGTCAGATTTAAAAAAATCTTTTTACGTCGGGTGGCTGCAACCAGGAAGAATATTATCATTGGATTTTCAGATTTTTCTAGTGAAGTTTTCCAGCTAAGTAGCGGAAGAGTATATTAATTTATATTTAACAAGATATCTTCTCTTCTAATAGTCACACCGAAAAAATTATTTTCATAATCATATACGAAATTACCATGTCGGATGCAATGGCCAAGATCACCCGTGCATTTCTCTACTTTTGTGATGCAGAGATAAACTGCATATTTGTACTTCGCACAATATAACACCCCAAAATGAAATTAAAAAAGAAATCTAGTAAATTATCAGCTTTTTTTACACAATTGATTAGGTGCAGTTGTGGAAAGAACTGCAACGACAAATCATGTTAAAAAATACGTTTTTCTTTTCATTTTTACAAAAATATCACCATTATAAATCCTTAACTGAAATTTCATATTCTTGTAAGTGTTTAATCATTATAAAATCTTATATCGGTTTTTGTTAAAATACTTGCTCAGAGTATACGATGACACTTCCTTAGTTCAGTGCACTGATAGAATGATTTTTTTTTTTTTACAACTATGAATTGTCACAGAAAATATATGATGTGTCTTTCAGATGAACAGCCACCTCGTGTCACAACATCGACTGCTTCGTCTTCCATCGAATACGATTACGATGAAGATGATGATGTTGATAGTACCTCTTTACTTTCAACACAGCCATCACAACTGACGGGTAGAGTACCACCATGGAAAAGATTGTCATCAATGCGAGGACATCGATTCTCCTTGCCAACTACAGTTGAAGCAAGTACTGAAAGCCAGACTATTCCAACCACTACAACAAGTACAGAACCAACTACGATTCAAGAAGCTTCTACTACTGGCTCTACTATGAAACCTACAGAGACAACTTCAGCTACAAATATTCCAACGACCACAACAGAGAAGGACGAAATGGAAACTATAAGCACATCGTCGATACTTGCTGAGCTTCCAACGGTGCTCAGTGCAGATAATTCCAGCGAAAGTGTGTCTTCAGAGTTAGAAGCATCTAGTTCTGAAACGAACCTCAGTAAGGAAATATTCACAAATGCGACTGAACTGACAAGTAGAGTTTCTGTTGGAGCATACGCAGATAACAGAACTGACTCTCCAAACAGCGCTGAATCACTTGAAATGGACTTGTCAAAAACTAGAAAGCGACGCAGCAAGCGACAAAATAATCATCCAGCTTCCGATTCCTCAGTATTGTCTCCGTCAGAGCCTTTGAAATTTTCCAGTTTTAGCGTGAGCAAGGAGCGGAAAGATACAAGATTCTGCAGGATAAACGGCAATTTAAAGTGTTCGCCATTACCAACACTGGGTATCTGCAAAGGAAAAGGACGATGTCAAGGTAAGATTATTTGCTTAATTAATGTGCAATACACAGAGCTATCAAAATGCCACGCGACCCATGATGACGTTAATGTGGTGCGTGTCGATCTGGTTCATCAACACATATGCTGAAGTAGCAAATTATTAGGTTGATGCATAAGTTTATGCCGTTTTATTTCACGAGTGTTTCCCAGGTCAGTAGTGACGGTGCAGATGGCCAGTTGTATATCAAAATGTAGTCTGTATATTGTGTATCTAAATCATATTGCGTTGTGTGATTGTGGCTAATGGTTTTTTGGTTTTCAGGTCCGGAAGTGTGGAGTGTCAAGTAGAGAGGAATGAACATTTCTGACCTCTGCTCCTCTACGAGTTTAACAAGGGACCGACAGCCGCCAAGGCTAATCGACAAACTTGTGCTGCGTATGAGGAGGATGCTGCTATTGCTCCGAGGACAGCCCGCAAATGGTTTCAGCGGTTCCGAGGTGACAATTTTGACCTCAACGACTCTCCACGCTCAGGTCGTCCATCTCACTTTGATGAGGATCGTTTGAACCATCTCATCCACTTGGATCCGCGGCAAACCACACGCGAATTGGCCACTGAGATGGACTGTGATCAGGCTACAGTTATGCGACACCTGGAACGTACGGGAAAGGCCCAGAAATTGGGGTCTTCGGTGCCTCACACTCTCACCGAGGGCAACAAGAATCAGCGTGTTGCCACACGCGGTTCCTTGCTCCCCAGTATCACGAATGCTCTCAGCAACACAAACCCTTTCTGTTACGTCTTGTTACTGGAGATAAAAAGTGGTGCCTGTACATGAATTTCAGGCATCGGAGGGAATGGTTAAGTCCAAACAAGATGCCCACACCACGTCCAAAACATAACCTTCATCCTGCAAAAATCATATCGTGTGTCTGGTGGGATATGGAAGGCATTATTCACTGGACAACGCTGCACTCTATTGTGAGACTCTCCGTCGTGTAGAAGGTGCAATTCAGCAGAAACGGTCACATCGGCGCCATGGTGTCCTTCTCCAACATGATAACGCACGCCCTCACAGTGCAAGCATGACCAAAATGGCCATTCAGGACATGGAATGGGAGATCCTTCCACAACCGGCCTGTTCCCCAGATGTTGCCCCCAGTGGCGTAACGCAAAATCTCTCCCCCCCCCCCCCCCCGGCGAAATTTTCCTAACGGGCTTCCAACATGATAATAGTTAATGCAAAAATTGAGGGTAAATATTTAACTTCGCCGTAATAAAAATATAGATATATATTTTATTTTTATTGGAGGTTTAACGACCACAATGAACAACTCATTGGGCTATAAGCAGTCGCCCGTCCCTAATTTAGGGTCACTGGTTCCAGGGAAGGGAGAGAGCCAGTGCTGTAAGACAAACACAACAACATCCATGCTTCTTTGGGATTCGAACCCGGACCCCTTTCGGACGAATCATCAGAGGCCATCGCTTCAACCACTGCGCCACCAGGGCGGCATAAATATTGATTCCATAATCACTTTAGTATTGCTTTTAATTATGTGGTCACTTATTCCGGTAAGTATCCTCAATAAATTTAGTACTCAGGGAAAAAAGTGCAAAATCTTTAAATGGCAAATGCTCAAGATATCAAATCAAGTAAAAACAAATACTGATCTTCGAGTGTGTGGTTGCGAACTTCCTTAAAAGCTGTTTAATTCTTTAATACAATAACTTTTGAGAAAGAGAAAAAACAAGCGTGTTTACATTTTTCTAGTTTTGAATACTTCAGCGATATTGTTTCTTTTTAGTGTCATATCTTTTAAATTCAAGAAGCAAGTATACTTCACAAAATGAAAAAAAAGTTACATTACTAAAATCAGGATTCCCTTCTAAGGTTCTTCTTAGCAAATATTTCAATCAGTTTCGTTTCGTCTAGTTTTCTGGCTCGGTCATTTTAAATGCTTATCATCGCAAGTCGGTCAAGCCTACTTTAAGTGTGCGATGACCGATGGTAGTTTTTGATTAACTTCAACTTCGAGATAGACCTTTCTGCTGTAACCACACTGGGATTGTCAAAAAAGTTTCAACGCTGTCGCAAGGCCCAAAACACTGGGTAATATTGTACTGTTTTTTAAATATATGAGCTCCATAAGGTCTTTTACAGAGCTACCAGAAATATTCTTTAACTGGTTACTCATAGCATTTCTAAGTGAAAGTACTTGTGACGGAAAATCACCAGATAAATCATCTTTGTACTGCAACCTTAAAAACTCAGCTGACTGAAATACACTGACGGAAAAAAATCCCAGCACCGCGAAAAAATAGTTGTAGAGGAATGAAATGGCGGCAATACATTTGTATAGGTAACATATTTAATCGATTAAGGTTTCAAGATCACAGCTTATTGTAAGCGCGAGAAGAGCCATTTTAAATGTGAAATGCTGGTACATTAATAACCGGTGTAACCGCCAGAATGTTGAATGCAAGCACGCAAACGTTCATGCATTGTGTCGTACAGGTGCTGGATGTCAGTTTGTGGGATGGAGTTCCATGCCTGTTGCACTTGGTCAGTCTATACAGGGACGGTTAATGCTGGTTGGGGGTGACGCTGGAGTTGTCGTCCAATGATATCCCATACGTGTTCGATTGGTGAAAGATCTGGTGATCTAGCAGGCTACGGCAACATGTCGACACTCTGTAGAGTATGTTGGGTTACAACAGCGGTATGCGGGCGAGCGTTATCCTGTTGGAAAACACCCCTGGAATGCTGTTCATGAATGGCAGCACAACAGGTTGAATCACCAGACCGACGTACAACTGTGCCGTCAGGGTGCGTGGGATAACCACGAGAGTGCTCCTGCTGTCATAGGAAATTGCTCCCCAGACCATAACTCCAGGTGTACGTCCAGTGTGTCTCGGCCGCAGACAGGTTGGTTGCAGGCGCTCACCTGGCCTCCTTCTAACCAACACACGGCCATCACTGACACCCAGGCAGAACCGGCTTTCATCAGAAAACACAACAGATCTCCATTCCGTCCTCCAATGAGCTCTAGCTTGACACCACTGACGTCGCAAACGGCAGTGGTTTGGAGTAAGTGGAATGCACGCTACAGGGTGTCTGGCTTGGAGCTGTCCTTCAAGTAACCGATTTGTAACAGTTCGTTGTGTCACTGTGGTGGCAACTGCAGCTCGAATTGCTGCCGCAGACGCGGTACGATGTGCCACGGCCATACGCCGTACACGGCGGTCTTCCCTCTCAGTAGTGCCACGTGGCCGGCCGGAACCCGGTCTTCTTGAGGCAGTACCTTCCCTTGACCACCGCTGCCAACAATCATGCACATTGGCTACATTCCTGCCAAGTCGTTCTGCAATATTGCGGAACGAAAATCCACCTTCTCGTAGCCCTATTACACGATCTCGTTCAAACTCCATGAGCTGTTGATAATGGCTTCTTCGTCTTCTTAAAGGCATTCTTGACTAACATCACCACCCTACGTCGAATCTCAACGATAACTAACGCTCACGAACGTTACAGCGCGTATTTACAGCAAACCTGCTTTGCATGTTCCGAGGGGCGCTACTAGCGCCACACGTATGCGCCGAGCGCGAAATTTGCATCGACGTCATCTTAGAGATGTACTCTCACCGCCTACCAACTGTCGTTTATCTAACACAACCCCTTCTTGGTATGGGATTTTTTTCCCCATCAGTGTAATTCACTTTCATTTGCATTTAACAATTCAGATGACTGCAGGAAAGAAAATTTCTTTGCTACCGAACTTAGTCCTTCAAAACGGAATTTTATTTGAGAAATGGCTATATTGCAAAAAAGGCATTAATTTTGAATTTCTCTTCGGGGTTGTGTAGCCTACTCTTTTGATTTATTTCATCGAAGAACGTTTTTGAGTGACGCGACCGCATTTCGTTAAATTTATCTTCAACACTCCTTGTGTTAGCAAGAATAGATGAAGTGTTTTTAATATATTTGAATTCTCCTCTTAAATCAGAAAGTTTTTCTTTCGCTGATTGTAGCATGTCAGCTGCTTTCGATAGTTAGGCGTCCTTTGACTGCAGAAGTTTTGACACATTGCTAACTGTTTCAAATATTTTGTGTTCCATGAAAACAATCACAACAAAATCAAAGGTCTCCAAACATTTTTAAAATCTCATAGCTGCGAAAAGAGGGCTGAAGCCCTCTCTTCGCAGCTATGAAATTTTAATATGATTTAGGTCAAAACTTTTAAAATGTCTTTATACCTGAAACGAATGGCACGTAGGGCATTGCGCCGGGAGGCCCATCGTATCGAGCACAACTTTTTCACAGTTAGGTTACGCTACGATTTTCCTAATAATCTCCATCTTTTTTCTAGTTCTTTTGAACAACAGAATAGTGTCCACCCACGTTGCTGGCTTCATCATAAGCTTGTCCTTTGCAATTTTCAAGAAACAGTTCATCTTTGTTTATCATCTTCAATTTTACCTCTGTCAGTCCCATTGCAATTTGGTCTTTGACGTTTCGAAAACCTAAAAATATTTCGCTAATTTGAATTTCCACTGGAGTTCCATTTTCGTTGTATATGACTGTGACGTATCTAAATATTTGGCTCATTTGTTCATCTTTTCTTACGTCTTGCGTTGTATCTAGAATAGTAGAGTGGAACTGTGCCTCTTTAATTTCCATTATAATTTCCTTCTAAATTTCGGTAGCCAAAAGCTCAAACAATTCGTTTTGTATCGTTGAACTCAAATATTTCTTTTTCTTTTTCATCAACTGATTAAGAATCGGGTTATATTTGCTGAGAAGCTCAATTATCGATAGAAAATTTCCAGCATTATTATCGCCTAATACTTTTTCCGATGGCCACGGAAAGCTATATTGCAAGTAGCTAAGGTTATAGTAACGTCAATTATTCTTTTCAACAACACTTGTCCAAAAACTGACCTGTGCTGAATACCATGCGTTTATCAACGTTTTATCATTTTTATACATATCGTACGCAATACAAGTGGACAAATGTGAAGCAGAATTTTCATGAACTTTAATTTTTTTAGAAATTCCGGGCCAGTCTTTTATACCATTAATCCAGGCTTTCTGATGCGAGGCGAGATGCATTTGGAATCACTGAAAACCCAACAGGACTCACAATAGGCACTATCCCATGTAGGCCAGTTGCGAGATACCCTTTTCTCGGTATTTGTACATTCATAATAGTACTCTTCAAAAAAACACCTGTTTTTCATGTCCCGAGGAAAAGGTCCTTTAGGTTGGCAATTACAGGTAAATGGTCATCAGCTAGTCTTTAGGTTGGCAATTACAGGTAAATGGTCATCAGCTAGTCTTTAGGTTGGCAAGGCTCCATGACTTATTACATTTGTTCTGACAACATCATTAACATCATTAAACAAAGCCTTATCTGTTGAAAAACTGGCACAACAACCTGAATCCAAAAAAACATCTACCTTTTCCGACAAGCCGGCGTTTCCACACAATCAGTACCTGAACCTAATATTATTCCTTCTTTTTTCTGCTGAGGTTTCCGCACATTTGCTAATACTAAAATGTTGCTCTATTAAGTGTATTGAAACTTCATCTCCCTGTATCTCAGACTGTTGTTATGGTTTTACCACAGGCACAGACATTGTTGGTCACAGAAACGCAGACGTAATTTTCGGCACTTTGTATTTCATAATTTCCACTTCTGCTTTTTTCTTTCTTTTTGCTGCGCCACTTAAAGATTTCTTCATTTTTGCATGAATTCAAGCCGGGAGGCAACAGTTGTAAACACATTGTTTGAAACAGCGAGCAGCCACTGCACCGATTTAACGAGCTAGTTGTGTAAGAAGCGATGACATTAACAATCGAAAAGGACAGAACGTGGACAAGGAAGATGTCCAGTGCCCGACAGAATAAACTGACATCGGACACCCCCGCTGACCATTACGTGTGCCCTGACCAACCAGCATTGATTATGACAGGGACGAGGGGGCCGGTGGATGTCGGGTTCGTGCAGGCCTTTCTATCTTCGAACTTGTGACACTCGCAGCAATCTGATACCCGTCCCCTCCGACCCTCACTTTCGTATCCAAAAGACATAAAATTAAAAAAAAAAAATTTTTAGAGCAAGTAGAAAAATTCTTGTATAAAATTAAATTGCTAAATAAAATAAAAAAATATGTACGTAGATCTGGGCCCCTTAAAATTCACGGGCCCCCTCGCGACGCGGGGTTTGTGGGGGCCATCTTTACACCCATGGTTGCCCCTTCAGACTATTACCTATTCCGATCTCTGTCGAATGTACTCCGTGGCAGAACGTTCAACAATGATGTTGATCTCCAGAATTTTCTTGATGATTTCTTTTCAGCAAAACCTGCACGATTTTTTCAAGAATGGCATTGCAGACCTACCCAGAAGTCGGGACACCATGGTAAACAATGGGGGGGGGGGTACATAGTTGATTGACTCCGTTTTCCCTTCTGATGTAATACATTCCTATAGTGCGGTAAAGAAAACGGCATGAACTTATGTATCAACCCAGTATTAGGAACGCCTATTCAGGCCCGTAGCGAGGCAGAGAAGTTGGTTGGGGCGGCTGATGATTGGGTCAGGCAAAGGACACAGGGGGCGTATTTAGAGGAGGGCAACGGACCTCGCTCCCTAAAAGTATTTCCTTTTTTTTTTTTATGTTTTTGATTAAAATGCGACTTACATTACAAAACATGGCGTTGCTTTAATAATATTCCCGGGCCACTCGGTTGCCGATCAGCGATCAGACGTGTTCGATGGGCGACATATCGGGCGAACAGGCGGGCCACGGCAGCAGTGACACCTGGTGGGCCAAGAAGAATTGTTGCACGATGCGTGCCACGTGCGGACACGCATTGTCCTGTTTAAACGAAGCCTCTGACAGGTCCTGCAGGTAAGGGAGGACTACAGGCTCCAAATCGTCGGAGATGTAGCGGTGGTTGTTGAGTGTACCGGCGATGCGTACCAGAGGGGTGCGGGTGTCATATCCAATTGCGCCCCAAACCATAACGCCAGGCGACGGAGCGCTATGGCGATGCATAATGCAGGCGTCACACAGTCTCTCGCCGCGGTGCCGCCACACGCGGATCCGACCATCGTGGTGTTGCAGGCAGAAGCGGAATTCGTCGGAGAAGACAATGTCGTGTCATTCCGTAGTCCAGGTGCGGCGCTAAACGGTCCACTGCTGCCGCACTCGCCGGTGGTGTAATGTCCATGGTACTCGGAGCAATGGGCGCCGTGCGACAAGTCCCCACTCCTTCAGACGACGTCGAACGGCACGGCACGTGCTGACACAGGTTGTAGCCCAACACACCCTAATTCCTGCGCTAACGTTCGTGATGTGGCGGTGCGAGCCGTCAACGCCCTCCGCACAATATGCCGGTCTTCTCGTTCGGTGGTGTGCCGCGGCTGCGGTAATCACTCACGTCGGTCCGTCCGTCCCTCTTGCACCCACCGAATCCATACTCGCCTCACTGTGGCTGGATATCGTCCCACACGGGCGCCGATGTCTCGGTACGATAAACCGCTGTCGCGATAAGCCACTATTCGTCCTCTGTCGAACTCCGAAACGTGCTGGAATGACTGCCGTATTCTGCGACGAGGCGTCAGGAAGCTTCCCACGCACAGGTCCGGCAGCACAGCACACTTCCACTACTTACACCCCGCCTTCTGTGCACCCTTCTTATAGTGCTTCTCGGTGGCGTGCCGGGCGCACATGATTTGCATATGCCCTGCAATGCTAATCGTTTGCATGTCCTCTCGCGGGCGACGCATGCTGCGAATTTCAGGCCAATCGGATGCTTCCTTCTTGGTAGAAGAAAGCATCCGATTGGCCTGAAATTAACTTTTATTTTGTCCTGGTGGATTGAAAAACTTCCATTTCCGGTCGGCCCCCTACCAGAAAAAAATTCTATGTACGCCCCTGGTTGTCAAACTACAGTTAAACGTATACTTCAAGCTTTTTACGAATGATTTATTTTTAAGGCCTATTTTTAAAATCAGGCCGTCTACTTTCTTTACTTGCTTCCGGATTAAATATTACAAAAGCAATAAAACACTAGAAAAGAAAATATACACGGTCGAGTCACATTATTGTGACCTTCAGCTAATTTCCAGAGTAACCGCCGTGTGCAGCGCGGAGGGCAGCTAGACGAGCTGGGAGAGACTCAATAAGGTGCTGGAAGGTGTTCATAGGTATGTGGAGCCATGCTAACTGCTGTGCATCTGACAGCTACTGAAGGGTGTGTGGTGGAGGATCCATAAAGCAAACAACACGGTCGAGGTGGTCCCACAGATGCTCAATTGGGTTTAACTCTGGGGAATCAAGGGGCGAGGGAAGTACTTTGAAGTCTTCATCGTGCTCTTCCAACTACTCTCGGACATTTCTAGCTGTGTGACACGTCGCATTGTCGTGCTAGAACATCCCATCCGCCCCGGGGAAGACAATCAGTATATATGGGTGTACGTAGTCTGCAAGGATGGATCCATAGTGCCTTCCACAGGTATGAGTGGACCCAGAGAATGCCACGAAAACATTCCCCAGACCATAACGCTGCCCCCACCACTGGTGTTTTTCCAGCAACGGTTGAAGAATGTTTGTTGTCTGATGTTTCTCGCCTTATGCGCCAACATCCATCTGTGCGATGAAGCAGAAAACTTGACTAATCGGAGAAAGCAATCCTTTGCCAATCAGCGGATGTCCAATTCCGATACTGCCGTACAAATGTAAGCCTTTTCTTCCGATGCACCTTCGTCAGCATAGGTGCAGTGACCATCCGTCTGCATCGGAGCCCCATACGCAGCAGGGTTAGCTGAACTGTCGTTTTAGACACACTTCCGGTAGCCCCCTGGTTCATTCGGGCAATGAGTTGCTCCACTGTAGCGTGTCGATCGGCCCTCACGCACCTTCGAAGCCGACGTTCACCTCTCACATCAATGGTACGTGGTGCTCCGCAGTTTCCACTTCGCTTATTCGCAATGGTGCCATTTCTCCAATCACGATACATTTTAACCACAGCAGCACGCGAACAGTTCCCAAACTGCGCTGTTTGAAAAATACTGCCACCCTTGGCCCATCCCTATTTGCAAATCTGATAAATCGCTCCTTTTATCCATGAAAGCAACGAGTGATATGTTTTCAGAATGCCTATAGCACATCTTATATAATCTCCAAGCCAGCTGACGACATGCGCCTTCTTTCATTGGCTACGCGCTGTTGACGTCAAAAGTAGGAGGTGGTCACAATAATAATGACTCGACTGTGTATAAATCATGGCCAAAGCTTTTCTTTTACTCTTCCCTTTCACGGCCATTATTTATTTGTTAGTCAACTATCTGTGTTTGTTCATATCTGTTGCTTTTATGAAAATATTAAACAATAATAGTAACGTAAAGCTGCACCAATCATCTCATCTCTGGAAATAATTATTATTATTAAGAAATCACCATCTGTGGAAAATGTCAGTTCAATGCACCAGCCGAGAAAAGACACGTAAGCGGCCATGGGTTTCCACTGTTGAAACCCTCTGTAGGATACTTTGCTGTTTAGTTGACGGGAAAGTAAACTTGTCAAGAGGTCGTTATTGATTTCATGCGAAAAAGCTAGTTTTCCAGGTGGTAATCAGTGTTCACATATTTGCCAGTCACCTCATTACGTACTAAGCGCCCGCAATAAAAAAAAAAAAAAAAAGAAAGAAAATACTCAATCACGCTATAACCTAGTCAACTCGTGAACTGCGCCCGAACACATGAGTTTGGAAAATAAAAAGCAGGTGTTTCTCCCAGTGGGAGCGGTTCTATCCTCCAATGAAATTTCTCCTCCGCTTCCGTTAGCGCACAATTAGGAGTTGTTCTGATCTGCCTTTAGTGAAAATTTTAGCGGGAATAGACTAAGACTGACCTCCTTTTTATCCTTAGATTTATGCTAGTTACAAACTTATTATCAATTTGCTCACTTGTTCCTGCTCATTAATGCTCCAAAATCGAAATAAATATAATTTGGTCAACGGCAGACAAGAATTTCGAGTTAGGTTTTGTTTAAATCGTGCGGATTTTCCCAGTGTTAAATCAATTCTTTGTTTGTAACTTTACTGCTATATAAATGAGTGCATATTCTCAATTTATGCTATACTTATTTTCAAAACTGTGTGATGTACTACAGAGGTGAAAACATGTATCAAGACGACAAATCTGCAGCGAGACATTCTGTTCGCAGTTGGGAGAGCGATTTACTCCCGGAGTCGATGTCCGTCGCGCACAAACTTGTTTTTTCATATTGTCGACCGATTGTGGAAAATGGATCCACTGGCCGATGGGTTCTTCGAAAAATGTGTGATGTTTGTTCCACACATTGTTTGGAATTAATGAAAAATTCTTACTTTGCTTCAAAGACGAAACAAATTAAGAGGGAGATGATGTGACGTACTACAGAGGTGAAAATATGTACCAAGACGACAAATCTGCAGCGAGACATTCTGTCGGCGTAGCTCAGTTGGGAGAGCGACTTACTCCGGAGTGAGGGCACACGCGTTCGATGTCGTTGCGGACAAACTTGGTCAACTGTAGCATTACCCTATGTTATTATACCTTTTGGAAAGCATTTCCGATCTCAGTTAGTGTTTTAATTTTTCTTATTTACGGTCAGCAGTTTTCTTTCTCTTTATTTTTATTTCATTGCTTCCGGGTATAACGACCTCCGCTGGCATCTAATGTTATAAGGCATCGCCCGTTCCTAAAGTGTAAGCTTATTATTGTAAGTAGGATTTCTACTTCCGGTTCAGATTCGATATTTAAGTCAAATTACAGCTCGTTGTGTAGAGATACACGAAGGAATTCATGAGATCAATTGTCGTTTCAATCTATTTATTATTTGCTTAAACTTATTACGTTGGTTGCAGGACAGTAGCAAGCTTTTCTTATCTAGGAAGGCGAGACTTGAAATTACACCCCTTGGAGTTCAAAATTATGCCCTTTCGAGTTGCATTCAAATAATACGTAGTTTTTACTTTCTCACACACCGCCGTTATAGGAAAGTATTATGATTTTGATATAATTTTGTTCAAAATGTAATTAAGTAAATACCCAAGAACCACACGTTGTAAATACCAAGTAAAGCGTAAACGTTATGGGAACGCCGACAACACAACAATCCACAGAAATGCAGAATGAGAAACAAACCATCGCAGAACAAATGAGTATTGGATAGTGAAGGTAACAATAGGAAGAAGTTTTAGGGGTAGGGCTTGGAAAATTCCGTTCAAGGTTAAACGCTTAGAGAACTTTCTGCGACAGATGATTAATTAGCTCTTCATCCCAACCACATGTTCGGAAAGGTCATGGAGGTTAGTCATATCGTATTGTTTTCTATGCCTCCATTCACTGTTTTGGAAAATTTCCTTCATGGATTCGAGATGTTCAGACCTCACAGTGTCTGTTACTCTTTACCCTGGTTAACTGCATGGAATACTGTATGAGACTAACCAAAGTCCTTAAAAAGATGATACTGAAGGATGTAACTTTCGTTTTTACGCTTTCCAACCGTAGGTTGAAGAAACGTATATGCTCTAGCTTTGTCGGTCTGTCTGTTTGTCCGCACGATAACTCGCGTAAAAATGATTCGCTTTCTATGAAATTTTAGTAAGTGGTAGGGGACAACCTGCGGACGAACCCTATTGAAAATAGACGAAATGGGGTTAAAGGTCAGGACATAGGAGCGGGATCCATTCCATCGCTCTTACGGGTCATAACTTACGTAAAAATGCTTCGATTGCGACAAAACTATAGTATGTTTTTCCGGAGATATACTGAACCGGTTCTGTGTATATCATCGAAATGGGGTTAAAGGTTAAGGCACAGGAGCGAGATTTATTCCACAGCCATTATCCTCATAACTTGAATAATGATTTCTGGTATGTTGGAAAGCGTATCATAATCAATGCATTGCATGATTTTACTAACTTGTTTAGTTACAATTTCTATTTTATACATCCCCCACACCATGAATTTAAGCCCTTGGAATGACCATTCTGGGAGGGCAACCGCCATCACTGCCCTCCAGCTTGCCCTCGAATGATCTGAATCATATGAACTATTCAAGTCACATTACCTTCCACTTATCAATCGCATGTTCTACCTAAATTTCCTTTACTTTCATTTCATATCGCTTTTACTTCTCACATCTTCCCTAGCTCGTTGTCCGAATTCCTCTCCCTTCTGTGTCCGACCGTCTTTCTCCTTGACTCTCTGTTCCCCTCAACTTCTCTTTTGCCCTTCGTTCCACTGGCGCCTCCAACAGCAATAAAGTCATTATGCCGTCTGGATGCGCTAATCTATTGCAATGCACTAATTGCTGGGTAGGGCAATAAAATTATAAAAGCACTTAGTCCACCTACTAAGCTTGATGCTAGGGAGTAATGTTGTACAACTCTTATTAATTACCTATTCCGCCGATAGATATAGCATCTTGAAGTTGAAACTTCCCATGCTGACCGACAAAGAAAGTCCTACTACTGAATATTTTCTACTATTCTTCGAAACGAATGAATCCTAATATCTTCATAATATTAGAGCCATTGATTCTAAGGAAGAGAGATAAATACATCATTCCTGTCTTGATCCCGGACTTGATATGGACCGTTACGTCATCATCACTGTCAACCATTATCAATCCACTGCTGGATGAAGCTAAGAGTCTTCCACAACTGTCTGTCTTAAGCCTGTCTCCTACCTGTTACGCAGGCATGCTTTCGAATGTCATCCATCCATCTCCCATGTGGTCTTCTTCTGGGTCTTTTTCTGTCCATTGGAATCCAATCTAAAATTCCGGTGGTCCGTTCTTCTGGTAACGTGTCCAGCTGCGGGGTACTAAGGGCCATGTTTTAAGCTTTTAAATCATCTTGGAGGGGAGGGGGCCATAACTCACCATGCTGGCCAATCCGATTGGTGAGTGTGGGATAGCATTTCCACTAATTACAGTGGTATAGTTATACCGCAATGTGGCGGGGATGTAAGTAAAAATACCCCCGGGAAAATACCCCCGGAGGAAATACCCCCAGAACAAACGGTTCACTATAAACAGCCACACAGCAACACTGATGTGTGGCAGTATTCCGGTGTGGCAATTTACCGGCAACCCTGCCTTACATCTTTCAGCAACTTGGCCACAAAAGTTCGAGGGGGGGGGGGGGTATGAAGATTGCGGTTTCTGGGCCTATATTGAGAACTGAATTGGGAACTCCAAACGAATTTCGCGAAAACGTTCCATGTAAGCCATGCGAGAATTGTACTTTAATTTGAAGAAATAAATTGTTGAGGATCCGAGGTACACTTGGCGGGGGAAGCGGGGGGGCTGTACCCCCAACTTCCGTAATGATATTTTCTGGGCCGCTCGAGCCTGTCAGTGTATCCAGGAAGTTCCCCTTGAAGTGTCCGCGAGCTGGGGGGGCATTTCCCCCAAAATGTAAAAATGGACGTAGAGCTGTAAACATTAGTACCATGCTTTACATAATGATTCTCTACACGACCATGAATTTTCACGAGGGTGGGGTGAATCCCCCCCCGTTTCTAAGAGCTATTCCGGGATAACATCGAGGATACACTGGCAGACTCTAGAGGTCCAGAATATAAAATTACGAAAGTTGGGGGTAGAGCCCTCCCAACCAAGTGTACCTCGTATCCTCGGCAATTTATTTCTTCAAATTAAAGTACAATTCTCGCTTGGCTTACATGGAACGTTTCCGCAAAATTCGTATGGAGTTCCCAATTTAGTTCTGGGCTCGGAAATAGCAATCTTTATAGCCATTCCCCCCCCCCCCATCTTTGAACTTTTGTGGCCAAGTTGCTGAAAGATGTGTGGGAGGGTTGCCGGTAAATTGCCACACCGGAACAGTGCCACACATCAGTGTTCCTGTGTGACTGTTTACAGTGAACCGTTTGTTCTGGGGGTATTTCCAACGAGGGGATTTTTTCCGCTTTTCAGTTTTCAGGGGTCTTTTTACCGTTTACCATGTGGCGGTCGTAAGAGCTCCTTTAGTGGGAATAGGATGCACCAGGGAAAGGCGGGGTTGACATTTGTCAAGGAGAGGCTAATATATCACGCATCACCTGACCTTGCACCCCTAACGGTCCATATCAGGTAATACATTTACCTGATCGGACAGATGCTACAGTAAATCCCCGATATGGAACAAGAATTTCCATACTGTAAGCATAATATGTATACGTATAGAACTAAACATATCCGCAACAAATGCAGTAGAAATTTAAAATAAAAGAAAAACATATTTGACTTATTGCAACTCTACAGCTTAAAAAAATAAATGCATACACAAATTTTCTTTTGCTCCATGTTTTTCAGAGCGTGGAACTCAACACGTTTTTGCACATCCTGACGAAGAAATCCATTGAATTCATATATGAACTAATACATCTGATTAATGTTTTTGCCAGTGGCGGAATTTGCGTCTCTTTTACTCCGGAGAGGCTATTCTTCCAACTAACCTATGAAGGCAGGCTAATCGCTGCTTCATTGTGGATTTGATGTACTCTGCATCACTTCTGTGTGCGTCATATCAAGTAGTACGTTACGTCATCCGCCCCTTTCTCAAGGGAGGGGGAAACGCAGGTTTCGGGTCTGCCGACCATTATGTTTGAAGGACTACCTCATTGCAGAAGGATTAGTTAATCACGCACATTGCGTGGAAGGATCATCACACATGTTTCTTCGGATATTTAGTGGATCGAGCGTTCGTACCAACCTGGGATCGAACCTGAGGTCCTTTCCGTGGCAGTCACGAACGTTGCCCACTAGGCCACTCGCGGCCCCTGACAGCTGGCAAGGATGTCTAGCAAATGCGGCGGGAATCAGTAAGAGTCGGACGTAGTATGGGTAAGACGAAGGATCTAAGCGCATCTGATCGTGGGCAAATTGTCGGGGCCCGACGAATGGGTCACTCCATCTCGGAAGTCGTGCAGGCACTGGGATTTTCACGAGCCACTATGTCACGGGTGCACCGTGAGTACATCGCATCCGGTAAAACCATCCTTGCAAGGGCCAACTGCCGTGGACAACAGCGTGTGGATGAGCGGGATCATCGTCGGCTAGCTCGCATTGTAACAGCGGATAGACGGGCCACAGTGCAAGAAATCACTCGGCAATTTAACGCTGGTGCACAAAAACGTGTAAGCAGCCACACCATCCAGGACCATCTCCTCGCTATAGGGTACAGAAGCCATCGTCCTACGAGGGTACCGCTGCTGACCGCACATCACAGGGTACAAAGAGTAGCATGGGCGCGGGAACATCGCCACTGGACCCTAGACATGTGGAAAAATGTTGCCTGGACTGATGAGTCGAGATTCACGTTGGTAAATGCGGATGGCAGGATACGAGTACGGTGCAAACCACATGAAGCGATGGATTCTTCTTGCCAGCAGGGTACTCTTCAAGCTGGTAAGGATGTCATTCTCGTCTGGGAACTGTTTACGTGGACTTAAATGGGACCCCTGATACGTGTGACGTCGTCCCTCACAGGTCAACGTTACCGAGATATCCTGGACGACCATTTGCTCCCGTTTGTGCGTCTTCAACATCCCACTGGGGACCTCATCCTGCAACAAGACAATGCAGCTTCCGAATTCTATCCGAGTGGTTGGATGAACACTCTACCGACGTGACTTCGCTTCCTTGGCCAGCTAGGTCACGTGACCTCAATCCCATCGAGCACATCATCGAGAGAGATGTTCGAGGCTCTGACCCCCTCCATCAAATCTTCGTGAACTGTGGGAGCTTGTTCAGGGGTCGTGGATCCGTATGGTTTCCCAACGCTTCCGGTGTCTTGTCGAGTCCATGCCGAGACGAATCACTGCCGTCATAGGGCGAAAGGTGGTGCTATGCGTTACTAGACAGGCATCTCTATTTCAATTGCTCTTCAGTGAATATATTCAGTTAGATATTCTTTCTTGCAATTATAATGAATATAGCTTTTAACTACTAAGCTAATTATAATGAATTCAGCTTCTTCTAATGCTTTATAATGAATATAATGCTTCTGCTACTAGTTTCTTCTAGTAATGGTTGTTGTTTGTTAATTATATCATGAATAAACTTTCCTGCTAGTAGTGTAGTAATAATAATGAACAAGCTTTTAACTGCTAGTAATGTTGTAGTAGTAATTAAGATGAATAAAGTCTTATGCTGGTTGTTAATAATAATCACCTAATGAAATAAACCTAACAGCCAGACAGAGATCTGACAAAACTATGAACTGAGAAAAACGTACTTACAACAAATTCTTTATTAGTGAAACTTCTGGCTCTCACATAAACGAAGATCTCTTTATACAACAATAGCTTTCTGACACATAAACCACAGCTCACTCTACGCACATCAACAAAAAGCTCTCTCACATAAACAAACGCTCTCTCTCTCTACAACAACAAACGCTCTCACTCGGTATCGTTGAACGCGCCTATTTATACTGGCTACCACCACGTCATGACTTACACTCATTGCCAGATCTCATTCAGCGGGTGAAATAACATCTCGTTCAGTAAGAAGATAATTTACATAGTAAAATAAAATAACCAGAGATAGTAAAAATCAAAAGGAAAGTGAATCGAGAGTATACGTTACACAATGTCCGGGGAGTAAGCCTGGTGCGGTAAAACCTCCCAGTGTAACTGTTCAAGGCAGTGGCATACCGGAAAAACTCAAACCTCCCCCCCCTTCCTCTCCGCAAAAAAAAAAAATGTTTTCGCAAGCCCTTTTGCGGAAATCCATTAGCTTTTAACTACTCAAACTTTTAATTTCCTTATTATTAACTAGGCTTTACGGGTGTTTTAATAAATCAAATTCTTTGGAACCTACGAGTATTTTTCGTAAAATCAAAATTATTTCACGTTATTGTGTGAAACACAAATGTGTAAGTTGTGATGATTGATTGTCCTAGTTACCGATACATCATTCGAATTTTATTATTTGGCCTGCTTTTTGAAATGCCTCACGATTACTCACACAAAACATGCACCTGCCGTCTGACAGTGTCGAATGACTTTTCCGATTTATACGAAATGTCACAACATAAGTAAGCAAATAACTAAGTAACGATTAAGGACTGTAGCACAAAAAGCGTAAAACTACTTAAATTATTTACACTCTGGAATATTAGAAACCCACCTAACAAAATGCCACAAAGTTTTGCACAAAGAAAGAAAAAATTTGACTGTTATAAAAAAAAAAAAATGACACAGGTCGCTGATTTTTCGCTTCCGCGAAGAACACCTTTTTAGTTCATTATATCGGAAAGAATACGTAGTTATGTGCAAAGAACTGTAATACATAACACCTTATCCTCATTGGTATAAAACTTCCGCTCATTGAACTGATATTTTTTTCACATTCTCTTGTTAACATACCTACATAGAAACTATTACAAGGGCTGTGAACTTGAGGCCCCTTTTAACAGCAAGGGCTATTACAAGGGGGCCTCAAGTTCTTTTCAATAGCTGCTTTCCCGTCATCTAGGTTTTATGAACCAAAGCAACGAAAATGATTTCTAAAGATTTTACGTATTTACTGAGAAAAAAATTATTTTCTTCTTGGTACTTCATTCAAAGCTGCCTTAATTCTTGACTATTTCTTTAACCAGTTTCATACGAAATTTCCGTAAAACATTTTGTAAAAACATTTTGCTCGACCTAGAGGCCCTTTTAACCATGAGGCCGCACTGCGGAGTTTGCGGGGACTATCAGAACGACCCTGCTCCAGAAAAGCTATAGAGCAGAATTTTAGGTAGTCTTCGCCCTAATGACATATAGTGTCACATTTTATCACAGTGCGTTTGTAAAACAGAAGATAACTTCTCCTGCATTATCATTAAGCACTCAATTATAGGTGGGGTTGTCCTTGCGGATTTACCTTCCCCATTCACATTTCTGTCCAATATCATCTCCCTTTACAATTGTTTTCCATCATACTATCGTGTTTAAACAGTCCTTTCATTTCATTTCATGTCTTCCAGCCACACGTCCTTTATTTCTTCTCACTGTAACGTGCCAGGAGATGTGACGTACCTGCCAGAAGGACGCACACGACATAAAGGCAGATAGGAATCAGAACAAATGTCCGCGTAGCTTAATTGGTAGAGCAACTTATTCCGGAATGAGTGGACCCGGGTTCGAACCCCGGCGCGGATAAAAATGACGGAGAAATTCACTTCGTTATATCACTAGATGTCCATACCTGCGCAGTCTTCCTCCTAATGCCTTTTCTGAAATCTCTGTCACTTTTTCTGTTGCTATAAAATCTTTCACTTCCATTTTCCCCGGAAAAACCGCACATTCATCTTGGCATCTTCATTATATTAGGGGTATGGAAAAGTTTCCGCCGGGCGCTTTAGCGGTCTAACCGGTCGGCGATCCGTGCTGTCAGTTCGTACATGAAGACAAGCAGCACGGCTGTCGATAAAGTTCATTTGTGGCACTGTTTGTTATTCATGTTTAATTTAGGGAAAAGTGCGAGTGAAGCATGCGGTTCAATATGTCAGGGGTATGGTGAAATGGTTATGGGTGAGCCGACATGTCGAGAATGGTTTGCCATGTTTAAGAAAGGTGATCTAAGCTTGGTAGACAAGACACCTGCAGGTAGACCGCAGGAACTCGCAGATAATGAGCTGGAATCGCTGTTGCAAGAGGATGCCACACAATCGAACACCCAACTGGCGAAACGTTTGAAAGTGGCTCAATCGACTGTGGTTCGGCTTCTACAGGCCTTGGGGAAGATCCAGAAGATTGGTAAGTGGGTTCCGCATACTTTAACGGAGCATAATATTGGTCAACGATTGGGCATTTGCATGTGGTTGCAGAACAGGTTTCAAGGGAAGAATGTCTTGTGGAAGGTTGTCACCGGGAATAAAAAATGGGTTTATTGCGACAACCCCGCCCGCAAGCTATCCTGGGCCGACCCAGGCCGGCCATCAACATCCACTACAAAACAGGATATTCACAGGAAAAAGGTACTGTTGTGTGCGTGGTGGGATATGCATGGAATGCTGTATTTCGAATTGTTGAAACCGGGTGAAACAATCACCGCACAACGATATAGCGATCAATTGATAAAACTGAACGCTGCAATCGAGCAAAAACGCCCATGGACAGGTAAAGGACGCCGCCCAGTCATCCTGTTACACGATAATGTCAGACCACACGTCGGCGCCACCACGAAAACAACCCTTGAGCAGTTAGTTACACGAGGAGGTTTTACCGCACCGGGCTTACTACCCGGACATTGCACCCTCAGACTTTCATCTGTTTCGCTCTATGCAACATGCCCTAGCCCAACAGCGGTTCACCACACTTCCAGAGGTGGAAAATTTTGTCACTGCGTTCTTCAGCTCAAAACCCGAATCCTTTTATCACAGGGGCATTCATTTGTTGCCTGAAAAATGGCAAAAGGTCATTGATGCTAACGGCCAATACACTGGCGGAAAGTGAAAAAAGAACACGAAGTAGGAATTGGCGGACGATAATGAAATTTACATATGTTAATGGGGTCGAGTTTACGTAGGTATGATGTTAATTTCGGGACCAAGCGGTGAGCGCTTACGCCACAGCACGGCATAATATGCAAATTATCGTCGGTGGTATTTAAGGAGTATGGCGAAGTGAATGTAATCAGTCGTCGGCGTACGGACACGTGCGAAGACCCTGAAGAAGCTGCAATGCCTGGACATGGAAGACGTTAAGGATTTCAGCAGTTATAGGACTTTGAGCGAGGTCGTCTAGTCGGACTCCGCGAGGCCGGGTGGTCGTATCGTCGTATTGCGGAGCGAATTGGACGGGAAGTATCGGTGGTGGTACGATGGTGCCGTAGATGGATTGAGGAACATTCCCACGCGAGAAGACGTGGAACCGGGAGTCACAGACGGACTGATGGGCGGACCGATCGACGCATAAGAAGAGCGGCATTGTCAAGCAGAACATCCACTGATACGCAAATCTGACCTGCCGTTGCACCTGAGGTGACTGTGCGAACAATCCGCAACCGTCTACTGGATGCAAGACTACGTGCACGTGTGCCTCTGGCATGTGTACCTCTGACTTCAGCCCACCGTCAGGAACGGCTGCAGTGGTGTCGCCAACGTCTGCACTGGAGAACGCAATGGCCATCTGTCGTGTTCAACGATGAAAGCAGATTCTGCTTGGGAGCCTCCGATGGCCGTATGCGTGTTCGCAGACGCACAGGGGAGCGTCTCCACGCTTCTTGCATCCGCCAGCGACACACAGGGCCTACACCTGGTCTCCTGGTGTGGGGAGCGACCATCTATCACTCCCGTACACAACAAGTGTTTGTACCGGGTACATTAAACAGCACCTCCTACATCAACAACATCATTCCTCCCGTTGTCGTGCCATTTGTAAGGTCGATCCATCGTGATGTTTTCCAGCAAGATAACGCACGCCCACACACTGCACGTGCAACGCAACATGCACTTCAGGGTGTGAGACAACTTC
The DNA here is from genome assembly GCA_039090855.1 of Macrothele yani. Taxonomy (NCBI): domain Eukaryota; kingdom Metazoa; phylum Arthropoda; class Arachnida; order Araneae; family Macrothelidae; genus Macrothele; species Macrothele yani. The sequence continues at coordinate 129,375,095 of CM076996.1, forward strand.
CATGGCCTACACGTTCACCGGATTTGCCTTCCATTCAGCACGTGTGGGATTTTATGGGACAACGACTTATCCGGTCTCCACGGCCAGCCACGACCATCCCCGATTTACGCGTTCAGGTTGAGGATGCTTGGAACTCAATACCCCAAACTTACATCCAACATCTGTACGACAGACTCCATGCCAGAATTGCACAGTGTGACGCAGTTCATGGCGGTTCAACCTCGTACTAACCATGTTACATGGAAATGTTATTTTTCAGTTTACCAGCAAATACAGCTGTATTTTGCCATAATGTTTTGATCACGTTATCCTCTGTATTCCGTTATTATGCTGAATAAATTTCGTTGGTATCAGACGTCTCCTTCTTGGTGTTCTTTTTTCACTTTCCGCCAGTGTATTTCGTTGAATAAATGTGTGCTAGTTTCCTGGTTGTTCCTTCTCCTTTCTCCTTAAAACGGCGAAAACTTTTGCATACCCCTTATATTAAAGTCTAATCTATTCTCCATGCATTTTGCTAATGGTCAGGTCTCAGGTAAGAAACTCTTAGTTTCAGCTAAAAAACAGATCGTATTGCAATCTTAAAAACTCCATTTCAGTCTAATTGGCCGCTTTGTGTCACGTAATACATGTGATGTTTGCCTCCAGTTATTTCATTCCGCCTGCACTCTGTAACTCGCTGCTCCTTTCATGTCTCAAACACTGATACCAGGTATTTAAGCTTTGCTTAGTCATTCGGAATATTGACATCATCAATTGTATTCTGGTTTGGCACATGTTGACCTTGGAACCTACTACGCATGTTTCCGTGAGTCACGTCTCCTCTGCATGTCCGGTTTTTTTTTTGTTGTTGTTTTTTACAGTAGTGCTTTATTCTTACGTGTGTGAAGTTGTTCGTTTCATTTGTCATGTCGGGAAAAATTGGTCAACGAATTTGCATCAGATTCTGTCAAAAACTGGCGACACTTACAAAGACACATACTTAAAGATACCGATGTCTATGAGGAGGATCGCATGAATCGTGCACAAGTTTATGAATGGTGTGAATGTTGTAAAGATAGTCGTGAAAATGTTGAGAGTGATGTACGGTCTGGGAGGCCTACAACAAGCAAGAGTGAAAACAATGTCGAACTTTGCGCGCACAGCTGCGCGAGGAAATAGCCGAATCACTATTCGTGAGTTATCTGAAGACTTCAACATCACAGAGGGTGAATCAAAAGTTTTGCAATATTTGGATCACTTTATGTCTTCATACGTACCTTTACGACGAAAGCTGACTAGCATTCAAAGTATAGGATATTGTGTTGCACAGTCTTTAGCCATCTGTCTGCCAGTTCTTCGATTCTACAGAGGGTGAGTCGAAAGTTTTGCAATATTTGGACCACTTTATGTCTTCATACGTACCTTTACGACGAAAGCTGACTAGCATTCAAAGTATAGGCCATCGTGTTGCGCCGTCTTTAGCCACCTGTCTGCCAGATTATTCAAACTTATGCACCCACCACAAGTCATGCTGAAGAAGAAATTGAAGAATTTTATGAGGAATTTCGTGATCTAAATAATAACGGTAAGCAGCACTTGAAGATAATTATGGGAGATTTCAATGCAAAAATAGGGCAACGGCAACAGAATGAAACTTCAGTAGGTAAATTCGGTCACGGCAACAGAAACCAGCGTGGAAATACTCTCGTAGAGTTTGCAGAGGCAGAAGGGTTTTTCATCTTGAACTCCTTTTTCAAGAAAAAGCCACACAGGAAATGGACATGGAGACATCCAAATGGGACGACAAGTGAAATTGATTTTATTATGTGTAACAAAAAATTCGTCATAGAAAACTGCAGTGTACTAAACAAGTTCAACACAGGCAGTGACCATAGATTGGTGAGATGTAAGATGCACCTCAACACTAAACTCGAACGTAGCAAGCTCATAAGACAAACAAAATGTATTGACATAACCAACCTTAAAAAACACCATAATACCTTCAAATTGGAACTGAAGAACAGATTCTCTGCTTTAGAAGGCCTAACATTGGAAGAAGTGGATATTTCTGAAGTTAACAGAAAAGTAACCAAAGCTCTTATGGAAACAGCAACAAAATTAGCTTAGTCTAAGAACAAATTGCATGTGAACAAATTATCAGGAAAAACCAAAATGTTGATGCAAAAAAGACGAGAGATGAGGACAACTAAAGAAGATGTGACTTCCAAAGTGGAATATATAGAGCTATGCAAGACAGTACGAAAAAGTATCACTGAAGACGTAAGGAAATTCAACTGTGAACTAGTAAGGAAAGCAATTGAAAACAACCAAAGCCTAAAGATAGCAAAGGGACATCTCAGTAAGGGAAAAAAACAGATTATGGCACTGAGAAAAGAAGATGGTTCTGTAACAAGAAATAGAGGCGAAATTTTGACAAGAGTGAAAGATTTCTACTCCAAATTATATGAAAGGAATGATACATGTACTCCAGGCATCATGAAAGGTACCAGAGTTCTTCCAGTCCTTCCAGCAGAAGTTGCACATGCAATCAAGAACATGAAGCGGGGAAAAGCTCCAGGAGAAGATGGAATTACTGTAGACATCATACAAGAAGCAAGTGGAGAAATCGAAACAGTACTCGCCCAAATTTTCACTCGATGCCTTAATGAAGGGAAAATTCCTGAGGATTGGAACAACGCTACAATGATCTTGCTACATAAAAAAGGTGAAATTGAGGATCTCAGGAACTACAGACCTATCAGCCTCCTATCAGTGGTTTATAAAATCTTCACTAAAGTTCTTTCACACCGCTTGAAGGTAACACTGGACATGGCTCAACCGAGAGAACAAGCTGGATTCAGGAGTGGCTACAGCACAATAGACCATATCCACGTACTGAGAGAACTAATTGAAAGAGCGAGGGAATATGAACTTCCATTGTGCATGGCTTTTATCGATTATGAAAAAGCCTTTGATTCGGTGAAACCATCAGCAGTTGCAATGGCTCTGAAATCCTGCGGTATTGAAGATGCATACATTAATATTATTAATAACATCTATGAAAATGCAAGTGCAAAGATTCTGCTATTTGAAAATACAACACACATAAAAATTGGAAAAGGAGTGAGACAAGGTGACACCATATCTCCGAAGCTCTTTAATGCTACATTGGAAAATGTCTTTCAATCACTGAACTGGGAAAACAAAGGGATAAAGATTAATGGAGATTATCTAACCCACCTTCGTTTTGCTGATGACATACTCATTTTCGCAACTACCCCATCGGAGCTACAGAGTATGATGCAGGAACTTGCTGACAAGAGTAAAGAAGTGGGATTAAAAATGAATTTTCAGAAGACAAAAGTGATGTTCAATGCTTTTACAAGAAATGAAGATTTATCGATTGATGGAGAAAAGCTGGAGATAACAGACACGTACGTTTATCTTGGACAGCAGATATCAAGTGAGGGTCACATTAGTGAAGAAATTAATCGGCGTACAAAACTTGCCTGGAGAGCTTTTGGAAGAAACAGCATAATTTTCAAGAGCAATATGCCATTATGTCTTAAAAGAAAAGTGTTTGATCAATGCATCCTTCCAGTGCTTACGTATGGTGCAGAGACGTGGACCTTAGCTAAAAGAGACATACAAAGGCTGCAGACAACTCAAAGCAGCATGGAGAGGTGCATGCTTGGTGTAACCAGGAGAGATAAGAAGAGGAACACGTGGATCCGAAAAATGACAAGAGTGGAAGACATCATGATCAGAGTTAAATCCCTGAAATGGCAATGGGCTGGACATACTGCCAGAAGAACAGACCATCGATGGACAACCGAAATTTTAGATTGGATTCCAAGGGACAGGAAAAGACCCAGAAGAAGACCACGTGGAAGATGGGTGAATGAAATTCGAAAGTATGCGGGAGTGACATGGAGGAGACTGGCACAAGACAGACCGTTGTGGAGGAAACTTGGGGAGACCTTCGTCCAGCAGTGGATTGAGAATGGTTGACAATGATGATGATGATGATGATGTCTTCATACGTACCTTTACGACGAAAGCTGACTGCCATTCAAAGTATAGGCCATCGTGTTGCGTCGTCTTTAGTCATCTGTCTGCCAGTTCTTCGATTCCGCGGCGGTACCAGTTCTTGTCCTTCGAGGCAAAGAACTTCTCCATCCCAGTTGTTACCTCCTCCTGGTTGTTGAAGTGCCGCCCGCGAAGTAAGTGGGCCATGGACCGGAACAGGTAATGATCCGACGGAGCAAGGTCCGGACTAAATGCTGGGTGTGGCATCAGTTCGATGCCCTCAAGTTCCTGTAGTTTTTCTCGGGTCGTTTGCGCTGTATGAGGCCGAGCATTGTCCTGCTGCAAGAGAGCGCGCTTTCTGTTCACTGTACCGGGTTCTTCTCCTCCAATACGGCATACACGATTTGATTTATGCAGATCGGCCGGCTAAGTGGTTAAAAAATACCGTCGTCTGCTCGTCTGTAACGTGTGAAAAATTTTATTTGACGACAAAAGAATTTAGTGGGGCAGTTTAAATTCAATCGACAATTATGTATACCGTTATTGTGCCTATTTTTGGAAGCGTTCGTAAAAATATCAGTTTTTTAATAAAGCTTATTTTAATTCACAGAACTGATGCGCGCTTGTGCGCCAGCATGGGAAACCGTTTTCTCCGCGAAAGAAATTGGACAGCGTGAGTCAAAACATCCGGGAGCGGTGCGCTTAACAAGGAACATGAAGCAAGAAGCCGCAAGCCCGGTCGAATGATTTCCGTAAGCGTTGTGGGAAAAGATAACCAGTGTAAGAGTCACGTGCGCCTCGCGAGCTGCTGCTTAGCCAACTGCAGTCGTAGGTCGAGCTGTTGTGAAAGTTCTAAAACATTAAAGGATTCTTGCATCGTCCACTCTAGAGGAAGAAAACTGAGTTTGATTATTATACAACAGTTAATCGTTTAAATTATGTTAGTTTTAAAATATTATTTAAAAAAATAAAATTGGGTTAATTAAAGAAAAATGTGGAAAGAGCGATGATTTTGTCTATGTACATTGTCTCCACGTATTTGGAAGATTTTCACCATTCTATTATTCGAGAGATGTGTATAAATTTTTAACAAATCAATCTTTAAAACACCGTTTTCCTAAAGAGATTAACTTTTTCTTCTGAGATATATTGGAAGAAAAATATCGATATATCTATCGTTTTCGTTATGCCATCCCTTGAACAACATCGTTGTTTGCGTTTGTTGTGACTCGTATTTGTGTCAGTCGCTTACCACTTGTCCTTCGACACCGCTCCAAAATAGAATGATTTTCGAATATTTATGATCTCAACAGCTTTTTATGATGGCACAAGAGAAACTGTTTCTTTATTTTTTACTATTTATAATGTGACTATGCTTGACAATTTAACTGCTTGACTATGTTTAACTATTTATAATTAGCTTTTCGGTTTTAGTACTGAGAGTTTGTTTTTTCTCTTGCGAGCCCTGCGGAACTGCCGATTTTCAGCTGGCGAGTGAAATATTTACCTGACTACAAGCCAGCAATAAATTTTTCAAGCCCTGCCCATAGGTGTGCGTTTATGATGTTGTCTTTTTAGTATATTAATTTGCGTATGCTTCAATACCATGCTAGTAAGGTTTAACCATGTTGCTCTTAACTAGTAAGGTTTAACCATGTTGCTCTTAACTAGTAAGGTTTAACCATGTTGCTCTTAACTAGTAAGGTTTAACCATGTTGCTCTTAACAATAATAAAAATCCGAAATTTCTTGGCGTAGAAAACAAATAAAATTTTCCAAGTTTTCGCACATCAACCAGATGGCTTTCTCAAGGAAGGTACACAGCTAACTGCAAACTGGATAATAGAACGTTTCAACACTTTGAACGCGGTGACTTGACTAGACAATAAATGATTAGGAGCAAACGTGATATTTCGAAGAAACGAGGTCACGTTGTTTGGGCACGCGGTACTATGGTAGAAAACTCAGCATTATTTGAAGAATTGACTCCAGAGAAACGCTATCATTGCAAGCCTCGCAGCTCGTCAATATTTCCAAGGTTTCGCGAATGGCGGTATATTTGGGGGTGCAGTATGAAGCTAATTTCTTTGCATCACTCCATATAGGATCGGCGGGCTTGAACTTGACTTCTCTTGATAGGGCAGTGGTTATTTTCCCGTCTCTTGTATCCCTTTTATGTTCGCTGATTCTAATTCCGCACGAACGCTTGGTCATTCCGATGTAGTATCGCCTGGAGCCGTCCGGATATTTTAGTGGGATGACATAAACATCTGCCTCATTAAGAATTTTATTTATCTTTATAATAATATTTATATATTTAAATATTATTATGAATATTTATTTGTATCCTCATTTTATTTGTATTCTACGCCAAGAAATTTCGGATTTTTAGTATATTAGGTGTTTGAATTAATTCCCGCTGTTTGTTGCCACACAAACACTTGTGTGTTTCCACAGAACGGTGCAGGATAGTCTATTCAAAGTAGTGTCTGTTGGCAGCAACGACCCTTTCCCACCGTTGGGGTAACAAATGGATTCCGCGGTAGAAAACTGCAGGTTCTTTCGAGGCGAACCATTCATCGAGCCATTTCTGGATATCCGCGACAAAAAGGAAGTGCTGCTCTGACAGGCCATGTTGTAGCAACCGGAACAAATGGAAGTCCGAGGGAGCAATGTCCGGGGAATAAGGCGGGTGGGATAAGAAGTCCCAGCCAAGTGCCTCCAAGAGCTCCTTCACGGATTTGGCGACATGAGGTCTAGCGTTGTAGTGGAGAAGAATAGCCTTGTCATGTGGGATCCTGTTTCCGAGCTTCTGGATCATTCCCATTGCCTTTAAACGTTTGCTAACCGTTGACTCACCGACCCGTAGTGTTTCAGACAACTCGTGGAGCGTCTGACATGAATCCTCGTCCAATAAGGCCTCCAATGCGCCATCTTCGAACTTTTTCGGCTGCCCAGGGCGCTCTTTGTTCTTCACGTCATATTCGTTGGCTTTGAAGCTTCGGAACCACTCTCTGCTTGTTGTTTCCGATAGGGCATGTTACCCATAGGCCTGCATTAGCAAACGATGACTTTCCGCTGCAGATTTCTTGAGATGAAAGCAGAAGAGTAATGCTTTCCGCAAATGCTCCTTTTTTGGTACGAAACTCGACATCGTGAATACGATACGAACTCGTATTCTGTGCCCTCTGATCGCGTGTCACACACTGCTTCGTCCAGACTACGGACGGCACGTGCGTGCGCAAGAGAGGTCACGTGTGACCAGGGAATTAATTCAAGCACCTAATAGTTATACTATTTTGAGTATAATTTGGTGTACAGTTCCTACTTTTTGAACATGTTGCTCTTGTTGGAAGTTTGCCATTACCTTACTTATATTCCTGCTGAATTACATGCTATTTTTTGCAGCTTTTAATTTTGAGCTAAATTTTTTGGTAATACAATTTTTTTTATTATCTGTAAAAAGAATATGCCTGATTTTGCTTCCCTGTAATATTCTATAATGAGTTACTATTTTTATGGTTTATTTATGAATAGCTCCTGTAGAGAAGAAGGAAAAGTCGACGGGAGAGAAAGGAGTAGAAAATTGGGCAATCGCGGTGATAGCGATTTGCGCAACAGCTGCTGCTGTGACAGTTGGTCTCCTGATATATCTGGTCATCACTTCGTAAGTACAAATACTAGTTGATTGCTTTTTCCTTTTTATACGTTAACATTGATTCTCTATCCTAAAGATGCATTCGTTACAGTTGATTGATGTAAAAGTTTATTACGTAAAAATGAGGGATAGGAGCTGAAATTTGCCAGGAGAGTGTTGACTATTGTCTTTGAATTTAAACATCGATGCATAAACAAGAAACTTTTATGCTCATGTTTCTACAGGATCTAATGAGAAATAGGTAAGAAGTGCCAAAGTATGAAGCTGATTATTTCGTCGTGCGCTGGAAGCCTGGTTTTCAATACTTTCCAATTAGTTTTGTACCGTATTTTCTTCTCCAACCCACATGGATTCCGAGATCTGCGTACTTACTTATCCCAGTAGTGTATTCCTTTGAATTTCTGGTGGAACGAGTGCTTGTACATTTCGCAAGGATTCATTAGTACAGAACTCGGAACCGTGGAAAGTGGTGTACTCATTTTTTAAAAGGACCCGGAATATCTGAAAAAGTACCCAGTTTTTGAAAATCCACCGGCGTCGGAACTGCGGGGGCAGAGTGGGCAGTTGCCCCGCACGCAAATGAGTGTGGGGGCAAAACATCACATTTGCCCCTTCAGTTTTCTTTCTTTCCGAATTACATATGTTCGTGATTGGAAATCTCAAACATTCGGGATTTTTTGTAAGTTCGCTTTGATGGAAATTGGGTATTTTTCATCATTTTTTACTATGAACTATCTACACTGCTGGCCACCCAAAATGCAACACCAAGAAGGACACGAGATAGCAAAGCCAGATTTACTGGACACATAACAACATATACAAAGATGAAACGATTGAGTTCGTGTGGCCCCCATGGCTGGCAATAACGGCCGCTACACGCCGCGGCATCGAACGAAAGAGGCTTTGGATGTGGGCTTGGGGTATGTCGGCCCAGGCTGCTTTCACACGTTGCCACAGTTCATCAGGTGTAGCCGCGGTTGGTGCTTGCCTGGACACTCGGTTGCCGATCAGCGACCAGACTTGTTCGATGGGCGACATATCGGGAGAACAGGCGTGCCACGGCAGCAGTGACACCCGGTGGGCCAAGAAGATCTGTTGCACGATGCGTGCCACGTGCGGGCGCGCAATGTCCTGTTGAAACGTGGCCGCTGGCAGGTCCTGCAGCTAATAAAGGACTACAGGCTCCAAAACGTCGGAGATGTAGCGGTGGCTGTTGAGTGTACCGGCGATGCGTACCAGAGGGGTGCGGGTGTCATATCCAATTGCGCCCCAAACCATAACGCCAGGCGACGGACCGGTATGGCGATGCATAATGCAGGCGTCATACAGTCTCTCGCCGTGGTGCCGCCACACGCGGATCCGACCATAGTGGTGTTGCACGCAGAAGCGAGATTCGTCGGAGAAGACAATGTCGTGCCATTCCGTAGTCCAGGTGCGGCGTTCAACGGCCTACTGCCGCCGCACTCGCCGGTGGTGTAACGTCAATGGTAATCGAGGCAATGGGCGCCGTGCGACAAGTCCCCGCTCCTGCAGACGACATCGAACGGTACGTGCTGACACAGATTGTTGCGTAACACACCCTAATTCCTGCGCTAACGTTCGTGATGTGGCGGTGCGAGCCGTCAATGCTCGCCGCACAACATGCCGGTACTCTCGTTCGGTGGTATGCCGCGGCTGCGGCAATCGCTCACGTCGGTCCGTCCGTCCCTCCTGCACCCACCGAATCCATACTCGCCTCAGTGTAGCTGGATGTCGTCCCACACGGGCGCCGATGTCTCGGTACGATAAACCACTGTCGCGATAAGCCACTATTCGTCCTCTGTCGAACTCTAAAACGTGCTGGAATGACTGCCGTATTCTGCGACGAGACATCAGGAAGCTTCCCACGCACAGGTCCGGCAGCACAACACACTTCCACTACTTACACCCCGCCTTCTGTGCACCCTTCTTATAGTGCTCCTTGGTGGCGTGCCGGGCGCACATGATTTGCACATGCCCTGCAATGCTAATCGTTTGCATGTCCTTTCGCTGGCGACGCATGCTGCGAATTTCAGGCCAATCGGATGCTTCCTTCTTGGCGTTGCATTTTGGGTGGCCAGCAGTGTAGAAATCTGATCTTTTTTTAATGCAACTCCTGAGACCCCAAGAAATGCTAGCCCCATTAAACAGTCCAGTGGACTGATTCCGGTTTGAAGACCAGCAACGTTTAGTGTCTCATTAAGTATAAAAAATTAGTCTTCCTCTAAAAAAATGAGTAAAACTAAATAGGGAAATGGAAGCAGGTTGAAGAATGAGATTTACGTTCCTTCAATGTTTAATTATAGCGTCTACGGCCAGTGGCTGGCGGATTTCCAAATAGGCGTAATAGGCGCGGGCCTAGGTGCCTAGAGTTTGAGGGGCCCAGAAAACGTAAATATTTTGGTTTTCAGGGACCGAAATATGAATAATAAAAAATAAATACTTATAAATAAATCCTTAAAGCGACCACTTTATTGGCATTGTGAATTGATATTTTGCTTTCTCATATTAGTAACATATATTTTTCTTGCTGTTGATACTCCAAATTTTCGAGTTCTTATCGATGTTCCTTGTTTTGAAAGGAACAGTTGATCTAGTTTAGCCTTCCGTTTAGTGGTAGGTGAAAGAAGAATTCACGCTTCACACACTTTTATTGTGTAAGGCGAATACTTATGTGGTCTGCTGTTACATGAATTTCTTTCATGCTACTTCCAGCCAAAGGAAAACATCTGTGTTCGAACCTATTTCCCCCTGAGTTGAAATGAGAAGTGCTTGTAGGTTTGTCTTGATAATCGGGGGTGTTTGCTGTTTATTGCATTTTCCCTTTGGGGAAGGGTGATAAAGTTCTTCCTCAGCCCTAATCCCTCCCTAAACCATCCTAAACCAAAAAAATTAATATTTAGGCTGAAAAAAAAAAAAAGAAAAGAAATTCGAGAATCTCACGGCATTTATCTTTTTCTTATGTAATAGTGTTAAAAGAAATTCCTGTTACATTGCAACAATATTTTCTTATTACTGTCTCCTCCCCTGGTTTAATATTGATAATTATCAAGTATTCCCTCTTTTTCTATTCCTCAAATCGACATAAAATTTAGTTTTGAGAAAGCAACAAAAGTTTCAATGATACTCTTACTCGAAAAGCTGTGGTTCCTACTTTTCCATTTTCAAACAGCATCTTTTGCATTTAATCCTTATGCCTGTTTGGAAATCCTCCACTGAAAGTGCCGAACCTAATATCCTTAGATTTCCAATTGGCGGCAAAAATAATTTTTTGAAATATCCCAAAAAACAGGAAGTTCGATGTGCATAAACAGACAAAGTGATTACACTAACACTGTTTCTTACGAAACGTTCTAATAACAGGAAGAATGGCATTTTAAAAAGCATAAAAACTTTTTCTTGACTTTTTTTTTTTTTTTTGGTAATCTGAAAAATTTTCCTGAGGCGATAAAAAGGGGAGTGGGGCCTCTGAATCTTTTAGCGCCTAGCCCCCCCCCCCCCCCAAGGATCTAAAGTCGCCTTTGTCTACGGCTACAATTCCCGCAGAATTGATACCAATCCGGAAGTATCAAAGTCTATAGTTCAAGGCCGTTTATGTGTACAGTTAGTTTAGATTGAGAAACTATATGGATATGAAAATGTTGGGTTTTTTTAAAGATGAATGCTTAATCGAAAGAAAAAATTCCATCAAATTTTCGTAATGAAGTTAGCACGTCTTCTTTTACAGTAGTGCGATCAATTTTATGAAATGATAATTACAGGCCGATTTGTAATCCGGATGTAGCCCGGAATTCCGGGTTTTTGTCACATTCCAAACCCGCAAATCCGGGTTTTTAAGATTTAGGAGAATTTGAGATGCATCGGACATTTCACTTCCAAATATGCTACGAAATAACAACAAAAAGTTCAAGTTCCATTTTCTTTGGGAGTTACAGTGTTTGATTAAAAACACTGCATCGATTTGTGACACTCAGAGTGTTTGTTTTGTTATCAAACAAGCTGTCTAGATAACAACCTGCTAAAAGGAAGGGTTTTTTTTCATTATTTTTAAATTTGCATCTACATCAAATAGTTTGATTATATTAGATCCAATGAGCTACTTTTAGAAATTGAATGGAATCCACAGCAGGCTTCAAATAAAACTGATCCACATAGACTGCTCAATTAACATATAATATGAAGTGCGAAATTTGATTTCAAAGATGTAATTCCTGAAAGATTTTGCACAGTGAAAGAAAATTGGGTACAAGAAAAGATGCAAAGTTTAACTGCACCAGCACTAGGGCCTATTTGATGTGTAGCTAGTTTATATGTGCGTAATATACATATCTAAATATTCGTAATATGCATTATATCCATATATTGGCACTGAGCTGAAAGTTTCAGGGTTTCTTGTGTCACCTCACAATCACCCCTGGATAAAATACTTTTTTCTCCGGCATCTTGGCCTCGCTGTCAAGAAAGAGTTCCGACGCCATTGTAAAAATCTTGGGTCCTTAGGACCCAGTTTGATAACAATGCAACGGCAGCTCTGTAAGTGATGTTGGACTCCAAGTGTAAAGGAAGGACTTCATCAAATTTCAAAAAGGCAAATAAGAAGGAACAAACGGAAGTTGTAAAACTCCGAAGCTACGTCGTTTGTACAATGTACTGTTGAATATAACTAGGCTTTTGTCTCGAATTCACTCGAACATAGACGAATTACACGTGAGCACGAAAACTAGTAGATAGCCTTGCGAAAGCAAAAGATGATACCGGTTCCCACGAAACTGATCATAAACTCTGTCTGTCCTACAGCAAACCCGTGACCATGAGCTGTTATGCAAGAGACACGTCATCAGACGGGAATTCCCCTTCGGTCTCGACCCTCCACTAGACATGACAGAAAATGAATAATACATTTGCGTAAAAACTCCATTTAGCTGCGAAAAGTTCAATGAACGTGCTTTGTATATGGACTTCCGAGAAATTTTGAAAATTTGCAAACACTAAGCATAAATTATGATCTCTGAATACTTAGGACATAGGTCACCTAGGAAGCATCTTCCTCTTTGTCTTGAGGGAAGGTTTGTCAATTATAAGCACATGTAGCAATGAATTTTGTGTGTAATATATGTCAGAAATTTAGTCACGCTTATGTTGTGACTATTTAAAACGATTCTAAAGCAATTTATGGGAAGATATTCAATAAAGGAAATGATTATAAACGATGATTATATAGCGTTTATAATAGATAAGTGAGAAGTTCTACGCATACACATCCAGTCATAGGCGCCGACTATAGGGGGACAAGGTGAATCTTGCCCCCTAATAATTTTACTATGGGGGGGGGGCAGCGCCCACCCAATATTTTCCGTCCTGTTTAATTAAATAATCGCTTTGGCCTCCTAAAGTGGACCAAGTTCCACCCCATGAGGTCAAAGCGATTTGTTTCCAAAAAATTAATAAATAACAAAAGAAATAAAAACTTTTTCCTATTCTCGGCATTGCTCATTTGATAAGAAACTTGATCGCCAGCCCCGTATTTTGTTCGATATGTTCTCGTGATGTTTAAGACAATTATCAAAAATAAAAATACAGAAACGTATAATCTCTAGCGCCTTTATGTATATATTTATTTTTTGCGCTTCTCGTTCTTTGTTTGAGTAACAGCGCTAAATTCTCATATTTTTTATAAACGTTTGGAAACAAAATCTCTCGGGATATTTTTATCTTAAAATCGCATGCCGAATTTCATTTTTGAAAATATTAATTTTCAACAAAAGAATATTTCTGTTTCCTTGTTCATTTGCTGAGGAGCAATTACAATTGCGGTTTAAAATGTACGTCGAATCTCGTTGTTTATCTTTTCGCCCCCCCCCCGCTTTTTTTTTTTAAATTTCGCTCCTGACAACGGAACAGTCGTGCTCAGGGACTTCGCCAAGGGGTTCCGAGGGTTGGCTTGAGCCCACCCTGAAATTTGTCTCGCCCACCCAGTTCAAAATGGGCCATTTTTCAACATACTTAACCATAAAATATAATCTGGACTCGCAAAGTAATGATAAGTCTTGTGTTTTACTTCATATAACCCTGCGTATTTTTCCGTAGGAAGTGCGTTGTTTGCGTCTCCAAAAAGTTTATCAAAATGGCATCCCTAGGTCCATGAAAATTCAATTGTTCTCCACTCTTCCAATTCCTTAGTTTAATTCTATTTTTTATGTTTGTATGGGCAGGTGGCGAATGAGAAGGGTCGATAGGGATTCACGGAGGGTGGTAATTACTAATTGCTATGCTGTTTGTTTTCTTTACAAAATCCGTGATTCCAATGCGGAAAGTGGAGTCTAAAGTTATACTAGCGCTCTTAAGATTGCCACGGGACAGTGAAAGCGCAGAAAGTGGCTGACGACTGCTTTGTAGGAGAGCAATGCAAGGCAAAGTAGCTGGCTGGAAGGAAGGCAGTTAAGGAGGGAAAGGTATTGTGTCTGCGTGGCACAACGTTAAAATTTGATTTAGATAAACAAAAACGACGGATGTAGGTAAAATTACCCTCGGAGGAAATACCTCCAGCAGATCAAACACTCACATCTCCCAGTATCATGCAGTTACCTTCGACGCTTTTTCTCCGTTTGTTAATAACAGTCTACGCGCATAAACTGCATCCGGTGAAACAGAATGAAAGGAAGTCATTCTTGCAGTAATCCTAAAGTGATTTACTTGTGCAATCAACTAAAATCCATTGGACGGGGGTATTTCTTCCGCTTTGGAAAAAATACCCCCAGAACAAACGGTTCACTGTAAAGTACCACCCAGGAACACTAATGTGTGGCAGTGTTCCGGTGTGGCAATTTACCGGAAACCCTAACACACATCTGTCAGCAACATGGAACATTGCCACACAGGAAAATTGCCACACGTTTTTCTTTGAGGGGCTGGGCACAAATTGCTGTTCCTCCGAAGAACACTTTGAATGTGTGACAATTTTTCCAGTGTGGCAGTTTTCCAAATTTCCGAATTATGTGTGGCAGGTTTCCAAGGTGCCTAACGAGGGGAAGGAACTCTTTTGTTTGTCTGGATTTTCATGCCGGTTCATACGACTTTAGGGCAACTGGCCACAAAAGTTTAGGGGAGGGGAGGGGGATAAAGATTTCAGTTTCTGGGCCTATATTGAGAACTGAATTGGGAACTCCAAATGTATTTCGAGAAAACGTTCCATAAAAGCCAAGCGAGAATTGTACTTTAATTTGAAGAAATGAATTGCGGAGAATCCGAGGTACACTTGGTTTGGGGGCTGTATCCCGAACTTCCGTAGTATTATATTCTGGGCCGCTGGAGTCTGTCAGTGTATCCAGGATATTCCCCTTGAACGGTCCGCGAGGGCCGTGAGCTTTGGGGAGCTTTCCCCTAAAATGTTAAAATGGACGTAGAGCTGTAAACATTAGACCATGCTTTATATAATAATTCTGTACACGACCACGAATTTTCAGGAGGGTGGGGTGAATTCACCCTCCCCCAAGTTTCTAAGAGCGCAAACAAGTGTTCAAGGTAAGGGATTTGTTCGCAATTTCTATGCTTCATGTTGTGTTTAGTGGCAGACTGTGTATGCTCTTCCCCCTCCCTCAGAAATTTGGTGAAGTCTGTAAAAGGGATACGAGATGCTTGGTTTGGAGGGCTCCACCCCCAACTTCCGTAATTTTATATTCTGGACTTCTAGAGTCCGCCAGTGTATCCTCGATGTCCCTGAAGAGCTCTTAGAAACTGTGGGGGGAGGGGATTCACCCCACCCTCCTGAAAATCCGTGGACGTGTACAGAATCATTATATAAAGCATGATACTAATGTTTACAGCTATACGTCCATTTTAACATTTTTGGGGAAGCCCCCTTCCCCCAGCTCACGGACCTCGCGGACGCTTCAAGGGGGACATCCTGGATACACTGACAGACTCCACCGGCCCAAAATATAATATTACTGAAGTTCGGGATACAGCCATCCAAACCAAGTGTACCTCGGATTCTCCGCAATTTTTTCTTCAAACCAAAGTACAATTTTCGCTTGGCTTACATGAAACGTTTTATCGAAATTCGTATGGAGTTTCCAATTCAGTTCTCAATATAGGCCCAGAAACGGAAATCTTTATCCCCCCTTGAACTGTTGTGGCCAGTTGCCCTAAACTCGTATGAACTGGCATGAAAATCCAGACAAACAAAGTTGTTCTTTCTCCTCGTTAGGCACCTTGGAATACTGCCACACGTAATTCGGAAATTTGGAAAATTGCCCCACTGGAAAAATTGTCACACATTCAAAGTGTTCTTCGGAGGAACAGAAATTTGTGCCCGGCCCCTTAATGAAAAACATGCGGCAATTGTCCTGTGTGGCATTGCCACACCGGAACACGGCCACACGTCAGTGTTCCTGCGTGGCAGTTTACAGTGAACCGGGAAATCTCATCCGGGGGTATTTTTACCGCTTTTCAGTTTTCAGGGGTATTTTCTCCCAGGGAATTTTTACCGTTTACCAAAAACGACATGTTCTTTTAAATATATTGTAGAAGTACAATACTATTTTCGTAAGCAAAAATGGAAAATTTTGAAAATAAATTTATGACATTGCATCCAGAGCAAGCAAAAAGTTGAAGGCGACATTCAATCAACACTTTTATCTTACACTAGTGGCGTAACTAGTCACATCCATGTATGTATGTGTGTCCAGGTGAAGACGGTCGGGATTGCACGAATTCTTTTGTAGCCGGTAGTGAAAAGCATTGAAGCCGGCCCGGTGAAGCAGTGGCCTAATCGCTCTTATGACCATCCGTCAGAGAAGAGTCTGGTTCGAATCCCGTGAGGCATGGATGCTGTGTTTGTCTTACTTCCCTGGAACAAGTGGCCCTAAATTAGGGACGGGCAACTCCTTAAAGCCCATTGAGTTGCTCACAGTGGTCGCTTAACCTTGAATTAAAAGAAAAAAACACATTAAAAATTCGTTCTTTCAGTGTTTCATAAAAAAGATAAACAAAAAAAAAGTAGCTATGAAGCTTGTCCCACCCAAAATAATGCTCGCTCACCCATCCTGATTTCGAAGTCGAGCGACGTCCCTGGCCGTGCTCCTCCCACGTCTGATCTCTTTAGGCCTGCCACCTCAATAATAATTTGGTGAAGACGGCGCCCCTGCATCGAATTTCTACTAATAAGTGCTCATCATTTCATAAACGTAGTCTGCTAAACGTAATTTTTTAACAGAATATCTATAAAATCCTTGGGAAGTTTCTGTGTTAATTTCTTTTAATCAGACGTTGTTTATCCATAATTTTTAACAGGACAGGTTTCACACACCTAGGTTTCGACATAATTGCTATCCTTGATTCGATTTATTCCATACTAGCTTTTAGCGTGTCGCTTTGTTGACGCTGTGTGTTGCTCTAGGCTTTGTTTTCCTAGAGAATGGAACTCAATGTTTTTTCGTCGGCGACTCATCATGGTTTTCGAGCAGATAAATCCGAGCAAAAAAATCAACTTGTGCTGAAACATATTTGATTTTGTGTTTACTAAGTGCAAGTAGTTTTCTCTTGGATGGGTGAAATATTTGGCCGTGAATCGTATGGTAAAAGATTATGGTTAATAAGCTTGAAGTTAAATGGGCCTAATTCTTTTTTTTTTAATTTTAGAAAAATTAGTGGAGAAAAAAATGGAGATTAAGCCAATGCTTCTTGGTAAATAACGTTGTGAGTTCTTCCATGTGGCGCTAAAACGTAGAGATTTTGCTTGCTGCCAACTCTGGAACATCCAACATAAAGTTGTCCGTGGGAAAAGCAAGAGCTTTGCAAATTTAAGCCAACAACTTTGAGCGACTGTCCTTGAGCCTTGTTGAAGCACAGACACTGGAAGCTGAATTCGTTTAAATTTGAAGGGCATATCAGTCGGAATGATGGGTATTCGGGGAAGGAACACATCTTGCCTCGCTACCTGGCAAGTCATTTGAAAGTATCACTTTAGAAAAACGAATGTTTTCAAGCATATATATGTACGTTGAAACTTAACGCAAACGTTAATTAATTAAAAAAAGAATCATATTTCGTATTATTTGAAATGAATAATTATACGTGAACTGTAATTTGATGAAACACAGTGAAAAGAGCTTGTCCACGCCACCTTTTGAGAACATGTTGAACGTCATTTTTTAAGCATTTCATCACCATAGCCAGACGTTACTATCAATGTAATTCAAAACTGTAACGTCAGAAGTGAATGAATCAACGTTATTTGTAGCTCACTTTCCTTGACGAAAATGCCAATTAAATTATAAAAATACGGCTGTACTACCGAATCAGAACGCTTTCAAGTAGTTCCCGATTATCCATGCATCGTTCCACTTTGTTTACATACAACCTGAAAACACCCAATGTGAAAGAAAGTAATTCACGGTAATATGCGAATGATTTTTACTATTTTCATCGAAATAAATTTTATTGTAATGGAAATATCATAGGCATTTATTTTATTATGGAAAGTAATAATGCATTTATTTTCATATCCCAAAATTCCTGCGTCATAATTCCGTCTCGAGCTTTTATGAACATACTTTCCCCTTCGGAAGAAAGCCATTACTTCAGCTCGCTTAATAGCTATCTCGGAATCTTTGGCTGCCTCCCGCAGCAATCGCCACCAATTCCACATCGACAAACTTTATAAAATTCGAATAAATACTATCAAAAAATGAGGCGTCAGTCTTAGTTCCAGAGCAAATGTTCTAAAGACTTCGCTTAAAGAATACGCTAGCTCCGTACAAGGTCCGATCAAAAAGTTCCGAGACTAAGCCGATATAGAACAAAGTGCTTACGTTACTTAAGTCTGGCTATGATTTTCCTCAAAGTAGTCTCCTTGGGCAGCGCCACACCGCTGCCAGCGTTTTTGCACACTGTTGAAAAGCTCCCTGGAAGTCCTGTTCGTGAATCGTGTCAAGCACCGTCTGCGATTCACGCTGGATCTCTTTTACGGTATCAAAACGGCGGCCCTTGAGCTTTAGCTCCATCTTCGGGAACAGAAAGAAGTCGCAGGGGGCCAAATCCGGCGAGTAAGGCGGGGGAGGAAGGCTAGTCATGCTATTGCAGCTGAAAAACCGGCGTCTTGCTAACGCTCTGTGAGCTGCTGCATTGTCGTGATGGAGCAGAAAATCGCCCCTGCGCCACATTTCAGGTCGTTTGCGGCCAATGTCCTTCCTAAGACGCCGCAGAACATCGCAGTAAAAAAGAGCGGTGACGTTCTGGCCCTGGGGGACGAATTCACGGTGCATAACCCCACAAATATCGAAGAAGATGATAAGCATGCTTTTGGTTGCGCTCCGGACCTATCGGACTTTCTTCGGTCGTGGAGATGCCGGGTTCTTCCACTGCGATGGCTGGAGTTTGGTCTCCGGGTAGTAATCATAGACCCGAGTCTCGTCCCCAGTGATGACCCGTGACAGGAACGTTGGTCCATTCACCACCTGCTAACAGAGATTTTGACAGAGTTCGACACGGAGCGCCCTCTGTTCGGTGTTTAGAATGTTTGGCACAAACTTTGCAGCAGTGCCGTGCATGTTCAAAACCGACGTCAGAATTTCTTGCACTGTTCCGTATGACACATTGACGATGGTAGCAATGTCTTGAATGGTTCTTCGACGATCCTCATACACCAGTTCCTTAATTTTGTCCACATTTTCGGGAGTTCGCTCGTGGACAGTCGCCCTGACCTCCCGTCGTCTTCGAGTGCCGTTCTGCTGCTCTTGAAGTGCGAGTGCCACTCAAAACAACTCGCACGACTCATTGCTTCATTGCCATAAGCCTGCTGCAACATTTCATGCATCTTCGTTCCCGATTTGCAGAATTTGATGTTCGCTCGCTGCTCTAGTTTATAGCCCATACCGAAATCGAAGATGTGTTCTGTACGTGGTCACCAAATAACGTGTAGCACAGCTCCCGATGTTCACAGAACGACACCACTCGGTACAATGACTCATGAAAGTCACTGCCCTCGACCGCTGCTCGCGCATCCGCGTACTGCCATCTGTTAACGCACTACGTACCTAGTCTCGGAGCTTTTTGATCGCACTAAGTATAAAGGAAAATATCAATGAAAAATCCCTTTTCTTTTTAATACTTCATTTAAAGCTACCGTAAAAAATTCCCGATTGTTTCTTTAATCAGCTTCATATCCACTATCCGCAAAAAAAAAAACAACAACAAAAAAAAAAACAAGTAAACTCTTTTTGCTGAAGTCAGAGTCCCTCTTAGTCCCAAGCCCTCACTCCCACCTCCCCGCAATGCGGGGTTAGGGACTATCAATACGCCCCTAACCGTAGCTTTAGGCGCCCCTTTATTTGCCTTCAAAGATTTTTGTTAATCTTTTTTGTAAGATGAGCTAGCTATTTTATTCTAGCGATATTTTTTATTTCCTTTGGCTAACAAGACATTTTATTTCAATGTTGTGCCCCTTCCCTTTTGGGCGACAATATCAGATTGGAATCCTCGAATGGGTATCATCCGCGCTCATAAATCCTTCTCAAAAGACAGCTGTTATTTTGCTGACCGTGATTAAAGCTTGAGCAATAATTAAAATCTCCTGCCAGCTCTCATAACTCTGTTTTCAATCAAAGAAAGATGAGCAAAGTCGACTTTAAGCGTTTTTTACTTACGATGAAAAATGCCCGTTTCCGGTACTTAGCATTGAGAAGTTCTGACTTTATTATGCACGAAAACATTCAGACTGTGTTAATGTTGCGAAAAAATGGGTCCCCTTCTACGCTTGATGCACAGACTGATGACTTACAATTTCTCTCCCTGTAATTCCAGTTCTTCTCCACGATTGAAATGTGTTGCATGGAAAGAAATAAGTAGATAAAAGTATTTACTTAATTATCGTACTATCGTCTTGGCTCATATTATTTCAGATTATTACTACTCTAATTTTGTTTCTCATTATCATTTCATGAAAAGGGTGAATAAGGGGCATAACTCATGTCATTCAGAAAGCATAATTTCCTTGGTTTAATTGAATGGTGCGAGGATCTTTCTAGTGTGCTTCAGTTTTCTCACCACTTGTGAAATGATAGCTCTGCTTCGATTGCGAAATGTGCTTGATTGCACTTGACGGCATTTTATTTTAGAATAATTTTAATCTTGTATTTTTTCAAATTTTAAATTGATCACAAAAGGCAAAGCCTATTGTATATTGGATCATGACAATTTTCTGTTTTTCTACTTTAAAACATAAATTTGAGTAAAAGTAATTTATTCATTCTTTGAATTAAATACCTTACGTAATACAAAGGCCGTTCCATAAAAACTGAGAGTTTTTTTTTATTGTTTTTTTTTTTTTTGAGTTGGCAATAGTGCGAAGGGGAAAAATAACTACGCAGACGACTACATTAAGGAAGTATCCATGGCAACAGTTATTAGCCGTGGCAGACGATTCTGGTTTTGTTATTGCGCAGTTGTCTGCATTTCGCCATATAGCTATGGAGGTGAGTGATTCAAAGTTAAGAAGTGAAATGCGTTGTGCGATAAAATTTTACTATCGTTTGAGTAAAACGGCTCCAGAAACAGTTAATTTAATGAAAAACCTAACAAAGATAAATGTTTGGGTGAGTCAACGATTTTTAGATGCACCATGATTTCAAAAGAGGGCGTTTGTCGGAAGAACTAGCTTCTAGGCCTGTTCGTCTTGAAAGTGTTATTACGGAGCGTATTGTTTACACTGTTTGGGCAATCCTGCAAGAAGATCGACGAATTGACGTGTCAAGACATTCAGGCGTCAAATAATATTTCAAAAACGTCGGCATTCCGCATTCTACGCGACAAATTACTGCTGCGTTGTGTGTCTTCCAGATGGGTACCTCATCACCTGATGAGAGAACAATTGTTAGCCAGAGTTCAGGTGTATCATGAGTGGAAACAAGTGATTGCAAAGGATCCAAACTCTCGATAACTGCTAATGAAACAATGGTCCACCCTCACAAAGCGCGCCACGAGTGTCTGGAAACGCACAGGCTCGCCTGCTCCGAAAAGAGTATGCCAAACCAAATCAGCTGGAAAGGTGATGGTGATCATTTTCTTTGGTCATAAAGGTGTAGTCTACCAGCATGCGGTTCCTCACCAAATTACTGAGTATTACATTTCAGTCTTGAAGCGTCGGCGACGACACATATCGATTAAGCGACTGGGACTGGTGGGCAAGTGGACCCAACGTAATGATAACGTCCGCCATTATGTGGCTGCTTGTGTTGAATAGTTTCTTACGAAATGCAGTATTGAAATCATGCCTACACTCCTGACCTCGTCCCTTGCGATTTCTGGTTGTTTCCAACAATGAAGGAGAAGTTCCGTGGCGCAACATTCAACACAGATGCTGACGTTATTCAAGCTGTACAAGGGTCGCTAAAGCAGCTTCCACAAAATGCCTTCACCACATGCTTTGAAAGTGGACTGAACGATGGGGCAATTGCATATAATCCAAAGGATGATACTTTGATATACTCAGTGCGTCAAAGAAATTTTAAGACTGGCGCTAGATTTCAGCCTACGGTGGCGCCACCAGTGTAATCACGAATGCGTTATAAACCGTGACCATCTGCTTGCTTTCTGCCAAAAGTACTGCGCAATTGTTAAAGTAACACAAACGGAACTGGCGTTCATTAGAGAAGTAAATTTTTTTTCATGTTGAATTATTAAGATGGAACAAAGGGCTGTTATTAAATTTAACGCAAAACTTGGTAACAGTGCCTCGGAAAGGTACCAAATGATGAAACAAGTTTATGGTGAGTTTTGTTAAAGTAGATCAAATGTTTTCCTGTGGCACAAACGTTTTTTGGACGGAAGAGAGAAGCTAGAAGATAATAAGCATACCGGAAGACCAAGTTCATTTAGGACACCTGAGATTCTTGAAAAAATGCGTGATTTCGTGGCAAACAATCGATGTGCGTCACTAAGAATGATGGAAGTTGTAACGTATACTCTATATTCACTTTCCTTTTGATTTTACTATCTCTGGTTATTTTATTTTACTATGTAAATTATCTTCTTACTGAACGAAATATTATTTCACCCGATGAATGAGATCTGGCAATGAGTGTAAGTCATGACGTGGTGGTAGCCAGTATATATAGGCGCGTTCATCGATAGCGAGGAGAGCGTTTGTTGTTATGAAGAGAGATTTTGTTGTTATAAGGAGAGCTTTTGTTGTTATAGGGAGATCGTTTGTTGTTATACTAGAGGAGAGAGTTTCGTTCTATGTGATTAGTTTTGATTCTTCATTATTGTGAAACAAGTTGTGTGTG
Organism: Macrothele yani; assembly: GCA_039090855.1. Classification (NCBI taxonomy): domain Eukaryota; kingdom Metazoa; phylum Arthropoda; class Arachnida; order Araneae; family Macrothelidae; genus Macrothele; species Macrothele yani. The sequence goes on from CM076996.1 coordinate 129,398,062, forward strand.
TGTGCTTTGGATGACCAAGAGTTGCATAATAAAAAAGCTTTGAGTAAGTACGTCTTTCTCAATTAATAGTTTTTGTCAGACCTCTGTCTGGCTGTTAGGTTTATATCATTAGTTTATTACCATTAACAATCAGCGTTAAGACTTTATTCATTCTAATTACTGCTGCAACATTATTACCAGTTATAAGTTTGTTCAATACTATTACTACACTACTAGCAGGAGACTTTATTCATGTTCTTAATTAACTAGTAACAACAACCATTTGAATTCACTATTTGAAGCTTAGTACAAGCATATCATTCAGTAGCAGAAGCATAATACTTAGCTCAGTAGGAGAGCTTCATTATTATCATTAGCTAGCTGGTAGAAAGAGCTTATTCATTATAATTAGCTTAGCGGAAAGCAAATAAAGCTAATTCATTATAAAGTCTTTAAACATCAACAAAGAAACTATTTGAACCATCCTGCATGAAGATTTGGGCAAAACAAAAGTCTGTGCTAAATTTGTTCCACACACGTTAACCAATGAACAAAAATCAAAGAGAAGTGCACATTGCAGAGACATCATTTCAGCCGCTGAAAATGATCCAAACTTCTTAAAATCGATTGTTACTGGTGATGAAACATAGTGTTTTCAATATGATCCTAAAACAAAGCGATAAAGTGCGAAATGGAAGTAAAAAAACTCGCCACAAGCCAAAAAACAAAACAAAAAAACAACAAGAAAAGTTCCATCGAAAATCAAAACAATGCTCATTACGTTCTTCGATAGTAAGGGTATTATCCACAAAGAATTAGTTCCAAGTAGACAAACAAATACTGGTGAGTTTTATTTAAATGTTTTGAGGTGTTTGATGGGCAGAATTCGTCGCATTCGTCCCGAATATCGAGATGAAAACAGTTGGTGTTTGTTACACAATAATGCACCCAGTCACACCTCACTTCTTGTTCGTAGATTTTTGGCGAGAAATAACGTCTGTGTGTTGAATCATCCACCGTATTCGCCTGATTTAGCACCCTGCGACTTTTCTTTGTTCCCAAAACTTAAAATGACGTTAAAAGGGTGTTATTTTGATGATATTTCGACCAAACAAACAGCTTCGACGCGTGCTTTGGAGGCAATTCCGCAAAGTGAAATGGAACAGGCATTCGAATCATTATTAAATCGCTGTAACAAGTGTATTGAAGTCGGAGGGACTTATTTTGAATAACAAATTAAAACAAATTATAATTTCTTGTTTCTATTTCATTTTACAGACCCAGTCTTAAAAATTCTTTGACGCACTGTGTATATATTGAACCCAGTGGTATGCTCCAGTTTAATATTTACATAAATAAATTCCAGTGAACGATTCTGTTTAGCTGATGCCACACTATATTCACACTGTTTTGTAGCTCGTTCTTATTTTTCACCCGGCTAGAAAGTTCAACATTTTCATGTGTGTAATATGCATGTATAGGAACTATTGCTGTAGCTGCAAAAAGGGGGCCGTAAGTCGTCCGGGATAGATGCTTTCCCGTCAACCAGTTTTTATATAAACTAAAACCGCAAAAATGATTTCAAAATATTTTACTTATTTAGTGAAAAAATTACCAAAAATTACTTTTTTTTATTACTTCATTCAAAGCTGCCGTAAAAAAATCCTGGCTATGGACTTGTGGCCCCTTAATCAGTCAATAGCAAGGAGGGGCGTACTTATAGTCCCCGCCAAGATGCTGGGGCTATCAGTACGCTACTACTCGCTGTTGACGAGAGAGTGTGGTTGACTTCCGAATAATGAGTGAGAGCTTTAAAATAATGTACAGCACGATGGGGATAGTAGATATCGTAGACCGAAGGTTACCAATGCGCCTCACTCACACGCGTACGATTCAGCATTTCTTTCTATATTGAGGTCAGATTTTAGCTTGCGCATGCTCATTTGATCGATGTCAGGGTCGTTTCTTACGTTCGTCAAAATCTGAATAATATATACACAGTCGAGTCACGTTATTGTGACCACCTCCTGCTTTTGGCGTCAACAGCGCATAGCCAATGAAAGAAAGTAGGTGTCATGAGCTGTCTTGGAGGGTATATAATGTGTGCTGTAGGCATTCTGAAAACCTATCACTCGTTGCTGTCATGGATAAAAAGGGGCGATTTATCAGATTTTTAAACAGGTATGATTATCGGCTTTCGGGACAAAGGTGGCAGTATTTCGGAAACAGCGCAGTTTGTGAACTGTTCGCGTGCTGCTGTGGTCAAAGTGTATCGTGACTGGAGAAATGGCACCATTGCGAATAAGCGATGTGGAAACTGCGGAGCACCATGTGCCATTGATGTGAGAGGTGAACGTCGGCTTCAATGGTGTGTGAAGGCCGATCGACACCCTAGAGTGGAGAAATTCACCTGCCGAATGAACCAGGGGCTACCGGAAGTGGGCTTAAAACGACAGTTCAGCTAACCCTGCTGCGTATGGGGCTCCGATGCAGATGGATGGTCCCTGTACCTATGCTAACGAAGGTGCATCTGCAGAAAAGGCTTACATTTGCACGGCAGTATCGGAATTGGACCTCCGCTGATTGGTAAAGGATTGTCTTCTCTGGTGAGTCACGTTTTCTGCTTTATCGAACGGATGGACGTTGGCGTATAAGGCGAGAAACATCGGAGAACAAACACTCCTGAACTATCGCTGGAAGAACACAAGCTGGTGGGGGCAGCGTTATGGTTTGGGGAATGTTTTCGTGGCATTCTCTGGGTCCATTCATATAGGTGGAAGGTACTACGAACCAAATTCGTTATGAATCCATCCTTGCAGACCACGTACACCCATACAGGCTGATGGTCTTCCCTGGAGCGGATGGGATCTTCCAGCACGACAATGCGACGTGTCACACAGCTAGAAATGGCCGAGAGTAGTTGGAAGAGCACGATGAAGACTTCAAAGTACTTCCCTGGCCCCTTAATTCCCCAGACTTAAACCCAATTGAGTATTTGTGGGACCATCTCGATCGTGTTGCTCGCTCTATGGATCCTCCACCACGCACCCTCCAGCAGCTGTCAGATGCACTACAGCTAGCATGGCTCCACATACCTGTGAACATCTTCCATCACTTTGTTGGGTCACTCCCAGCCCGTCTAGCTGCTGTCCGCGCTGCACACAGCGGTTACTCTGGATATTAGCTGGTGATCACACTAATGTGACTCAACCGTGTAATAATAATATAAAATAAATCTTGTGTTTGAAAAAGTAAACAGTCGAAATACCTACTATCGCCACCGTCATAGTTTAATAAATATTTACTTTTACGACTCACATATCTTCTTTCATCGGATTTATGAAAATGACATTCATTAATCTACCTGCCTAAGTACCACTCAATGTCAGGAATTATTATTGTCTGTTGTTATGATTTAATTCCATTTAGTATGTACCAGACTGTGGCTCGGTTTTGGTCGTGAGTGATGTGAATGTGTCATATGTACAGGGTCGGCCTTTGGCATAGACGAGCAAGGCGGCTGCCTAAAGCCGCCAATTCTAGGGGCCGCGGATTTTAATCATATATTGATTTTTTCTCATCATCCAATTTTTAATCTGTATTACCTTAAAAAAATAAATGAAATCACTAAAAGGATAAACAGTGGAAGTACGCCTTTTCTCTTATCCCAGTAGTTTTTTGGGGGGATGCCGCTAATTGAATCAATATAAAAATAGCTGTTTCCCTTCTTTATGCTTTGCAGTGAAGTTTAATTTCTTTTCCGCCGGCTTTACATATGAAACAGAAAACTGAAAATATTTCTAAATTTTATAAATGGAAAATTGAAAATATTTCTTACAGCAAATGACGGCATAGAGAGTGATGTAGATAATACATGTCTGCTAACAGAATTAAAATCATTAATTAGCATTATACCTGATGGTTTATCTCCAATACAGTTAGTATACGTTATCTTTATGACAGCAGGTTAAACAAAGTACTTCCGAATGTCTCGATTGCCCTGCGGATATTATTAACGAGTCCCGTCACCATTGCATCAGGAGAGAGAAGTTTTTCAAAATTAAAGCTTGTCAAAACTTATTTGAGATCGACAATGACTCAAGAACGATTTGTTGGACTATCTTTAATATCAGTTGAAAACAAGTTAGTAAAATCATGCAATGCATTGATTATTATACGCTTTCCAACATACCAGAAATTGCGCGCAGACAAACCCTCCTCCCTACCTTGACAATTGATTAGTCCAGTGTACCTCCGGAACAACATACTAAAGTTTTGTCGCAATAAAAGCATTTTTACTCAAGTTATGAGGATAATGGCTGTGGAATAAATCTCGCTTCTGTGCCCTGACCTTTTATCCCATTTCGATTATATTAAACAGAATTGGTTCAGTATACCTCCGGAACAACATACTAAAGTTTTGTCGCAATAGAAGCATTTTTAGTCAAGTTATGAGGATAATGGCTGTGGAATAAATCTCGCTCCTATGCCCTGACCTTTGACCCCATTTCAATGATATTCAACAGAACTGGTTCAGTATGACTCCGGAACAACATGATGAAGTTCTGTCGCAATATCATTTTTACGTAAGTTATGACGCGTGAGGGCGATGGAATGGATCCCGCTCCTATGTTCTGACCTTTGACCCCGTTTCGTCCATTTTCAATAGGGTTCGTCCCCAGGTTGTCCCCTAGCACATGCTAAAATTTCGTCAAAATCGAACCATTTTTACGCGAGTTATCGTGCGAACAGACAGACAGACAGACGGACAAAGCTGGAGCATATACGCTTCTTCAACCTACGGTTGGAAAGCGTAAATGATATTGCTTCGTCTTTAGACCTATCTCAAGTACTTGCAGATTTTGCTTCTAAAAAATGCAAGAAAAGTGACTTTTTAAACTATTAAAATTCCTTTCGCAGTAATTATATGACATTGTATACAAAAACATAGTCTAAAATTCAGATAAGAGTAATTTTTTTGTCAAATCATAAAAATTATTACACTCAACGAAAGCATTTTTTTCTCGTTTGAGTTTTCTACAACAGTTGAAAACAGTGTGATTAACGTTAAACCTTAAGTTACGTGCCCAAAAGTTTATGGAGGAATAACCACGAAACAGCAAGCTACAATGACATTTACAAATAAACACATTGTAGGTAGCATTCGGAGAAGTTCAGAACATTTCAGGTAAGCCTCAAGTTCACATATTCAATAACAATTTTGTGCATATTTTTCTTTATTTCAGTTTCCAGTCATTGAGGGAAAAATACGTCACTCAAATATGTCATGAAAACTGATATTTTAACAATTACAGTAAGCATCATGCACGTTTTTTAGTTAAAAATACTATTAGGGGCCGCCGAAGTAAATCTGCCTGTGGCCGCCGAAGTAAATCTTTGCCTAGAACCGCTGAAGTAGTAAGGCGGGTCCTGTGTATGTAAATAAATGTCTATACTCTCGAATCACTCGTTATATTTCACACCCTCAAAGATCTTGGCATGCGAAAGATGCATAAATTATCTACAAAGAATACCAGGAGGAACGTTGCTAGACTTCGAAAACAAGATGGGAGACGGGTGGGGGAGTATTATTTTTGGTGGGGCAAGTTCGATATCAACGTTTTTTGCGAAACACTTACAGATAACACTGAATTTTTAATGCTTTTCACTATCGGCTGCAAAGGAATTTGTGCAATCTTCAGCCCCTTAACCTGGACACACACACACACACACACACACACACACACACACGGATCTGACTAGTTACGCCTCTGGTGTAAGACACAATTGTCACCAGAATGTCCCCTTCAGCTTTTTGCTTGCTCTAAATGCATTACCTTAATTGCTTTTCAAAGTTTTGCATTTTTGCTTACGAAAATGGTTCTGTACTTGAACAATTTATTTAAAGGAAAGTGTCGTTTTGTTTATTTAAATCATACTCTGACGTCACGCAAAAATCATACTTTCCCCCCTCCTTAACTCCCTTCCTAAAAGCCACCGATTTTGCCTTGCACTCCTCTTCTACAAAGCAGTCGTCAGCCACTTCCTTGAACTCTCTCCTTCCCGGGGCAGTCTTAAGAGCGCTAGTGTAGCTTTACACTCCACTTTCCGAGTTGGATTTTCCAATTTTTGTAAAGAAAACAAACAGTAGAGCAATTAATAATGACCTCACTCAGTGAATTCTTATCCGCCCCCCTGGCTATACAAACATGAAAAAGAGGCAAGGAATTTGAAAAATGGAGAACAATTGAATTTTCATGGCCCTGCGGATGCTATTTGATAACCTTTCTACTGAAACGTAAATAACGCACTTCCTGGGAGGACTACATGAAGTAAAACACAAAACGTATTATTACTTGGCAAAGTCCAGATTATATTTTAAAGTTAAATATATTGAAAAATGGCACATTTGGAACTGGGTAGCGGCAGGGTGGGCAAGAAACAGAAGCCCGGCGACGTTCCTAGTATCAGGCCACTCTCGATTTTTAGCACATCTTTTGTAACAAAAGATCGTGCTTGTGTTATCGGTTTGTCCGTCTGTGGACACCATATCTCTGAAATTATTAGTACCATTTGAAAACTTGTTTTTGCATTGGGAAGCTTGGAATATGCGAATGATGATCTTTCATCTCGGGGTTGTTGTTGTTGTTTTATGATGTACAATTGCGCCGCTAGAGGGCGTAAATGCAGATGATATCGAATTCAAAATACATTTTATTCCATATATTTGTTTCTAAATATCCGATAGGAAAAATTATTTTACCTTTCGATTCCATTTATGTCGAAGAGTATTTTAGGTATCGTCACTTTTTCAAGTTACGCGTAAATTTTCCACTCGGGGGAGTAAAAGTACATTGCATTTCCCCCGATATCTCTACTTCTTCCGATTTGATTTTTTTTTTCTTCAGCGGATACAGTTCCTGATGGGAAATCTTTTGCATAAAATTTCTAATTTTTGGTAAAGACTGGTTTGGCCACCAGGGAGCGTAAGTGTTAATGTCTGCTTCTGATGTATTTGTCGCAAAATCTCAGCTTCTAAAATTTCGATTGAAAAAATTATTTCGTGAACCGATGGTACTCACGCGACAAACCTTTTCGTAATAGTTTTTTCTTAAAATATTGCATGGTTTCTCCACCAGGGGCCGTAGATGTATATCTTATTTTTGTCAATATCGCTGCTTCTAGAGTCCGATTTGAAAAATTCCTACTTTGCTGGATAGCGTTTCCGATGCGAAATGTTTTTCATGTAATTTCAAAATTTTCAAGTTTTTCATCATAGACTTTCCGCTAGGGCAATTGAGTTTCCCCGATATTTCTGCTTCTAAAACTCCGATTAGAAAAATTCTTCCCGTATCGCATACAGTTCCTGATGGGAAATATTTTTCATATAATTTCTAATATTTGGTAAAGAATGGTTTGGCCACCAGGGGGCATAAGTGTTAATTTCTGCTTCTGATGTATTTGCAGAAAAGTCTGAGCTCCTGGAAACTCGGCTGGAAAAATTATTTCCTGGACTGATACCGTTCACATAGAAAAACCTTTGGAGAATACTTTCTTCTTTAAAAAATGCATGTTTTCCCTGCTAGGGAGTGTAGATTCGTATTTTATATTTGTCGATATCTCTGCTTCTAACAGTTCGATTTGAAAAACTATTTCTTTGTTAGAGAGCATTTACACTGCGAAATGTTTCCCATATAATTTCAAATTTTTCTTAATGCACAAGTCTGCAACCAGAGGGCGTAAGTTCACGATTCCGTTTACAACAGTATATGCGGGATTAAACTCCCAATTGAGAAACTTCTTTCTTCGGTCAGATACTATTGTTTTCATTACCTGTTCCATTGACATAGTAGAAACCAAAAATTCGTGCTGGATGATAACAAAAATGAAAAAAAAAAAACCAGGCTGTCAAAGCACGATGAATATCACGATCAGGAACACCAAGGTGTCGTCTACTAAAAGATGACATTTATTTACAATTTAAAAAGATATACACCACACCAAGAGGTTAAAAATCAGTGACAAGATCTTTCGGGACTTCTAAAGCACCCATCTTCAGGGCGAGTGACACGGAATGAAACGTACACATGAACATTTATATACAAGTTGAAAGTAGACCATCATGCTCTGCCAGGGAGGTAGTAACGTGTTGCCAACAGATAATATGTAATCATGTATAAAAAAAAATTGAATAATGGTAACTTTTAGTGTTTTATACAACATTAGTAATGTGGTCTAACTCGTTCATTAAGTTTAGCCAGGGTTGGGAAACAAGCACAGGGGGATCATCATTACAACAGATTGAGGAGAATTTGTAGATACATAAGCTTTCTGCAAACAATAAGGCATGTTTATTTTGGGCTGTCGCAACAATTGGTTGTTTGTGCCCAATTAGGGTTATATTAACCTATAAGAACAGTCCTACTTAAAGCAGTCGACAGTAAACCTCTGCGTACGGTGTATTGGTGTTCTGCCATTCTCGCCCCCCAAATTGCGGAGGGTAGAACCGATATAACATGAATCTGTAAGATCTGGAACATTTGAGGAAAGCGGTAAGTTGTACACACCACATTTCTTATGCAGAGGTGTTCCTTAGGTTTCATTGACTTTGAATAGCTTTGATTAATTTAATTCGCGTCAGAACGGATTCAAAAGACGGGCTCATTACACCTGAAAATTCGGTGTCATCTTTCTTGTTTTTTGTTTTTTTTAATTCAAAAGACGTGCTCATTACACCCGAGTCCTTGTTGAATCACCCTTGCTTTTCCTTTCATTTACTCTGTAACTGAACACAACCTTGAATCTTCAAAATATGTCATGTTGTTCCAAAACAATGGACGGCATCTGGAGCAAATCGCCAGTGAACGTTGAAGTGACTTTGGAAGGAATGACCCATGACGAAATAATCAAGTTTGTCGCGTCGAGCCGGTGAAAATGTGAGAATCAAGTAAGTGTAGGAAGGAAGCATTGACCTCCTCCCTTCAACCTCTGGAAGTTCTTAGCATCTTTCTTAGTAGGTCAGTGTTTCCCAGTGTGAGGCCATTTCGTTGTCTTGGCTTTCCAATGCAGTCTTGCGTGCATCGGAAACTTCATTCCAGAAATGCGCTCAGATCCTGTAACTGCTCCGGAAGCGCCTTATCGGTATGTGGGTTCAATAACCATGAATAATCTCCATCTAGAAAATGTTGTATGAGAAGAGCTGCTGTCTAGTTTCAGTGACTGACCACATGATTCGCGCAAATAAACGTGCGTGCAAAGGGAAATTATTGCCATGTGTTTGACGAACAGCCTCTACAAGAATATTTGGTGCTACATTTCTTAAGGTTCAGTGCCTATGAGCACGTTTCAAAAGACGTCATTTGCATATTTGAAGGAAAGTGTCTTTTTTTTTTTTTTTTTCTGCAGTGTGGGTACGTTATTTTACCAGGAGTAAGCTCAACAAAATTAAACACAGGTAAGGAAGCTGGCTCTCACTCTTCCTTTCGGGAGTTCTTTCTTATGTTTGTCACGTATTCTCTTCGCTCGATTTTCTAGGCTTTCTGAAAATCCATTTCCCGCTGAACAAACTGTGTTCACGGCGTTGAACAATCGTCGAAGATCCACTAATAACAACACAATGTTCACAGAAGCATAAAAAAGTGACGACGGGATTTTAATGAAGTGCAGTTCCACAGTAGATAACAGAACACGAGGCTTTGTGCTCACTTGAAGGTAAACCCATTTTAAAATTTTTGTGTCGCTTAAAGCTATAACTGCTGGGAAAAAATCCCATATATTAAGACATATTTTTAAACCAATATTTTAATTTGAAAAGTCAACTTAAAAGAAAAAAAAAGAATGCTTAGTGAGTCCAAACAGGCAAGAACATTGGGAGAATCATCTTCGATGTGCACGACGTAATCTCTTGGGTAAGAACAGCAAAATGTAGAAAGTGACATTGCAATCCACTTAGGCCCCCCTGTGGCGCAGTGGTCTAAGTGCTCGCTTATGATCATTCGCTCGTGAAAGGTCCGGGTTCGAATCCCGGTGAGGCATGGATGTTGTGTTTGTCTTACGACACTGGCTCTCTCCCTTCCCTGGAACCAGTGACCCTATATTAGGGACGGGCGACTGCTTATAACCTAATGAGGTTCTCACGCTGGTCGTTAAACCTTCAATAAAAAAAAAATCCCTTTAGTTGTTAGATTCCAGGCATGAAATTGCTCTGCATAGAAAATTATTGTGTTCCTATATTTTTCCCTACTTGAGTATTTGGTGTGCACCAAAATATTTTCCCTCATACCTCATTAAGAAATATTTATGATTTTCTGGCTGAAAGACAGGGCGTACCATTGGCCACCGGATAACTAGCCACACGGACAACTGGCTACAAAAGTTTAAGGGGCGGTATAAAAATTGCCGTTTCTTGGTCTCCTAATGAGAATTGAATCGAGAAAACGTTCTATGTAAGTAGAATTGTAATTTGATGGGGGAAATAAAAGTTTTTTGTTTTTGATTGGAGGTTTAACGACCACCGTGAGCTATAGCCAGTCACCCGTCCTTAATTTAGGGTCACTGGTTCCAGGGAAGGGAGAGAGCCAGTGCCGTAAGACAAACACAACATCCATGTCTCACCGGGATTCAAACCCGGACCCCTTTCAGACGAGACGAATGATCAGAGGCCATCGCTTAGACCACTACGCCACCGGGACGGAAAAAAAGTTCATTAATGAATACAAATACTTAGAGTTAGCGCATTTTTTGAAACTACGAGGTTCGACGAAACAAAGGAATTTCAGCATGACTCATACTACATTAGGAAAAGGGCGATAAGATGTGGTTTTTTAGTTAGTTAGTTAGTTATTTCATTTTAATGGCGAAAAGGGCCAGGTTTGGCCGAAGAGCGGCAGACACAGAACCATCAGAGAAAGATTTGTGTTTTTTTACTGAAGCACTAAATATTTACATAATATGTGAAGTTATTAATGTTACTCTTTTACTCAGGCACTGAATATTAATTACAAAGCTTTATGCCTAGGCCCCTTTAACAATTTTTATTCTAACGATATCATATTCATAACGTTTACGCATCAACACAAGTTAATAATATTGCGCTTTCGCACTAAATAACTCATAGGACGTTAGTCAATCGTACACTGTATTCATTAATTCTTCAAAAACAACTCTGTCTAACATAGATTTCGACACATACCAGGTAACCAAAAAAGTTCTGGCATTTTTTTATGACAGAAAACAAACGTGCAAAAAATGTGGGAAGAAACCAATTTATTCATCAAAACAGTTACCCTCACATGCAATAACTGTTTCCCAACGGCAAACACGCTTATTAATACCATTGTTGTAAAAGTCACGATCACTGGAGGTGAAAAAACTCTCCAACTCCTTTACCACGGCCTCCCTGTTTCTGAACTGATTCCGCAGATGATTGTCTAGACTTAAAACTAGGTGATAATCCGACTAATGTCAGGTGAATAAGGAGGGTGCATAAAAAAGTTCCCACCCAAGAATTTTAATTTTGTCACACGTGCGAAATTTTGTCACACGTACGACATGAGGCCTTGCATTATCGTGTTGGAAAAGATGTCTTTGTGATTCACTAGGGTTGGCTATTTTCTCAAAAAATGATTCGTGAACCCGCTGTAGTTGGGCACAGTAAACAGCCTCAGTAATGCTTTAGCCAGACGGTAACAATTCATAGTGAACAATTCTAGCTGTAAACCACCATACATATTGGGCTGATGCATAAGTTCATGCCGTTTATTTCACCGCACTACAGGAATGTATTACATCAGAGGGAAAAATGGAATCAATCAGCTATGAATCCACCCCCCCTATTGTTTAGAATGGTGTCCGCCTGGATAGGTCTGCAATGCCATTCTAAAAAAATCGTGCAGGTTTTGCTGCGAAGAAATCATCAAGGAAATTCTGGAGATCAACATCATTGTTGAACGTTCTGCCACGGAGTGCATTCGACAGAGATCGGAACAGGTAATAAATAGTCTAAAGGGGCGACATTTAGGGAATAGGCGGGATGTGGAAGGATCTCCCATTTCATGTCCTGAATGGCCATTTTGGTCATGTTTGCACTGTGAGGGCTTGCGTTATCATGTTGGAGAAGGACACCATGGCGCCGATGTGGCCGTTTCTACTGAATTTCTCCCTCCACACGGCGGAGTTGCTCACAATAGAGGGTAGCGTTGATGATCCGATTCCTCGACAGCATTTCCTAGTGAATAATGCCTTCCATATCCCACCACACACGCACAACATAATCTTCGCAGGATGAAAGTCACGTTTTGGACGTGGTATGGGCGTCTTGTTTGGGCTTAACCATTCCCTCCGATGCCTGAAATTCACATACAGGGACTACTTTTCATCTCCAGTAACAATATGTGACAGAAAGGGTTTGTGTTGCTGAGAACATTCGCGATAACGGGCGAGCAAGGAACCACATATGGCAACACGCTGATTCTTGTTGTTCTCGGTGAGAGTGTGAGGCACAGAAGACCCCAATTTCTGGACCTTACTTATACGTTTCAGGTGTCGCACCACTGTGGCCTGATCACAATCCATCTCAGTGGCCAATTCGCGTGTAGTGTGACGCGGATCCAAGTGGATGAGATGGTTCAAACGATCCTCATCAAAGTGAGATGGACGACCTGAGAGTGGAGAGTCGTTGAGGCCAAAATTGCCACCTCGGAACCGCTCAAATCATTTGCGGGCTGTCCTCGGAGCAATAGCATCCTCCCCATACACAGCACAAATTTGTCGAGTGCCCTCGACAGGCTGTCGGTCCATTGTTAAACTCGTAGTGGAGCAGATGCCGGAAATGTTCATTCCTCTCTACTTGACACTCCGTACTTCCGGACCTGAAAACCAAAAAACCATTAGCCACAATCACACAACGCAATATGATTTAGATACACGATATTACTGGCTACATTTTGATACACAACTGGCCATCTGCACCGTCACTACTGACCTGGGAAACACTCGTGAAATAAAACGGCATGAACTTATGCATCAACCCAATACAATAAAACCTTCTGTTCATGGATATTGGGCTTTGAGATATGTGCAACAGCGTCAGTGGATGACAGCCAATGGTGGTATTACTGTACGAGATCCACTTTTCATCACAGTTAAAAAACGGCCCAGAAATGGTTCCATTTTACTGCAGGAAGGCAATTCCAAACAAAACAAAAAACCGATGCTGCAGCTTGCTGACAGGCGTCAGTTCATGTGGTATCCATTTGTTGAGCTTGTACACTTCCCCAAGGCGATGCAAATGTAAACGAACAATTTCGTCACTGATGTTGAACCTCTGTGGCAACACCTGGTATCTTTGGGCAGAATCTGGTTCATTTGCATCCTTTAATTTATCGTCATCGATGACAGGTCGTCGCCCCTCACGTGGCGCGTCTTCAAGTGACTCGTCACCAGAAGCATATTTTTTAAACCATCTTTGTGTGTGGCGAACACTAGCAGAACCTTCTGCGAAATCTTGACATACATTTCTAGGCCATTTGCACAACGTTTGTTCCAAGTTTAAACACATACAGCATACAAGTAACTGAGGTTGGAGTACTCATTTCCGGATCAATTTTCGCAATCTTATGGCATCTCCTTTTCAATTTTCTGCATATAAGTAGACTCTGCAGTACGTCTTGTTTTCAGTGCCGCGAATGGCTGAGTGGTTAGCAGTTCAGACAACCAATGCAAGGTCCTCAGGTTCGATCCTGGGCTGATCTTGCGGAGGTGGTGTGATTTGCTAACAATCACTGAATATTCGCCGTGCATCGGACAAGCACGTTAAGTGACTGAACCCACTGGTTAAATGGGCATCCTTTCCTATGCCCCCCCCCTGAAATTCTCTCACTCCTCTATGTGCAACATCGTACTTGTACGGTGGCGCCATCTACTTTACTCTAATCTCACTACAAACTGTCCTGTCAAAGTCACTAGACTTGCTCTCATTCTTTCCGTTTCTGTGTCTTGCCCAAAGGGCAAACTCGCTGTAGGTGGCTGGGACCTAAAATCTACTCACTGTGGACGAAAGTCCTACAAGAAAATGACTCATACTTGCCGGTCTTGTTTACAATGTCACTGGCATTGTAACGCCCACTATCTGGTCTTTCGCGTCACATACATTAAACTTTGTAGTTCTGGAAAAACGCCAGAACTTTTTTGGGGACCTGATATAAACCTGTGTACAACTCCTAATCCAATACAGTAGAACTCACTTATAATGGGGAGAGCGGGACTGACGGAAACACTCGTTAAATCGCGGCGCTCCCTGAATCCATTTTTGAGAGAAGATTTCCACCATGTAAAAACATGTATACACTATATTGACAATAGTCACTGGACACCTAGAAGAGAAACACAGCATAGCATTTATTGATATACATTAGTACGGTGTCGGTCCACCTTTTGCCTTAATGCTTGCACTGACCCTTCGATTCGAGACATGCTTTCGACAAGGTTTTGGAACACAGCGATAGGTATGCTCTTTAATGCTGCCGCTAACTGTTGCTTAGTAGCAGGCCTTGGTTCTAAACTTCCAATGCAGCGCTCTAATTCATCCCATAGGTGCTCTATGGGATTAAGATCAGGGCTCTGTGCTGACCAGTCCACACACGATACAGAATGATCGTCAAACCACGCCGTAACAGTCCTTGCTTTATGGCTCGGTGCATTATCCTTTTGGTACCAACAAGGCTCGGTTCCATAGTATTGCCACAGAGTTGGTAGGGAAGAATTGTCCAGAATATCGAGGTAGACGTGATGGTTAACAGGTTTGTCCACGATAACCAACGGGCCGGGACCATACCACGAAAAACATCTCCACACGAGTACACTGCCAGCTCCAAACTTGCCGTAGAACAGTACATTGTAGTAAATAGCGTTCCCCCGGCTGCCGCCATACCCACACACGGCCATCAAACTGATGGATCGTGTATTAGGATTCATCAGTCCATAGGTACCGTTTCCATTGATCTGCGATTCACGATAAATGTTCTTTACACCATGCTAAACGACGAGTAGCATTCCGAGTGGAGATGAAAGGCTTATGAGCAGCCGCACGACTACGGTAACCCATGGAATGAAGTTCTCTGAGAATGATACTTGTACATACCGAGGTTCCAGCATTTTTACTCACCTGTACACTAAGATCTTGTGTAGTACTCCGTCGATTAGCTGTAACGACTCTCCTTAGGCTTCGACGCCCTCTATCACTGATTTTATTTGGTCTGCCGGTACGTTTTGCTGCTTCAAGCACGTCGTGTGTCTTCCACTTATTCAGTAAATCCAAAGCAGTTGACTTCGGTGTGTTTAAACTCTTCTCGCTATCTCTTATGGACAACCCACTAATATGTATAACACCCAATAATCTTTCCTTTCTCAAAGTCTGTTCTCTCCTGCCGCGACATTTTTACTCAACCTCACAGTGCGATATGATCGCGGTCAGCTGCAGGCTTGTTTTTATACCGTTTGCAGCTGTACCGCGCATCTTAATAACGCAGCGGATCCGTTCATTTGCTTTTGGAGGGGTGTCCGGTGACTTTTGTCAATATGGTGTATGTGATAATATGCATATACGTTTATATTATATATCCCAAACAGTTGGATATACTTGAGAGATTGAAACGATTAACTACATTAGCACTATGGTTAATTAATGTAAGTATGGATATTCAACAAGGCTGTACATAACACACATAAAGCAAAGCAGCACCAGTGGCATCGCCAGAGGTTCTGAACTAGGTGGGCTATTAGGTGGTCTAAGTATCGTACGGGGGAAGCGTAAATTTGAAGGTGCTTACCAAACACTTTACCAAAAAATTTCGTTCATGTACATTTTACCCGATGCTGGCCATATTATCCCCAGTAAAAAAAGTGTTTTCTGGTACATACTGTAAATTCAATGTACAGGAGTTGGACAGAATAATGTGAACACCTAGGAAAAGCAGGTATCATGTACCTAATAGGGTGTGGGACCACCTTTGGCATTCAAAACCACCTGAATCCTTTTTGGAATCGGCGCATATAAATCCTGGATACTGGTTAATGGCATGTTACACCGTTCTCCATGCAGAAACTGCTCCAGGTCCTTGAGAGATGCAAGAGGAAGATAACGGGATCTTACTCTCTTTTCCAACACAGATCACAATGGCTCGATGGTTTATGTCTGGTGATTGGGGAGGCCAAGGAAGGTGTGAAAGTTCGTCCTCATGTTCCTCAAACCATGATTGAACATTCCGAGCTCTGTGAATTGGGGCGTTATCAACTTGATAGAAGGCATCCCCTGCAGGAGACAATGTCTGAGCCATTGGATGGACTTGGTCGGCCAAAATGGTTTCATACGCCCAACCAGTCACCCGTCCTTTCAAGATGATCACAGGACCTACTGAAAACCAAGATATAGCCGCCCAGAGCATGACAGAACCACTGCCATGCTGCACTGTTGGGAGCGGAGAGTCCGGGTTGTACGATTCTGACAGTGTTCTCCACACGTAAACACGTCCTGCGGTGGGGAATAGTGTGAATGTGGATTCATCCGACCACATTACATGCTTCCATGCACCGGCAGTCCACGTTGTATGATCCTGGCACCACTGTCGTCACCGTTGTGCAATCACCCGGGTCACCAGAGGTTTTGCAATAGCAGTTCTGCCATGAATATCTATTAGATGTGCAACTTAATTCTCGGCCCTTAACCGCAAGCGATCATAGAACGTCGGCAAATGCAAATAGCTGTGTGCGATAATGGCTGATTGCATCGCCATCCAACAGCTTTCCAGGCAACCGTAACCGCTTACAGCTGTAGCGACGGAAGAGACGAAAGTTGACGGAGAAAGCAATGTCGTTCGAGAAGCAACATTTGAGGCACTGCCTCCTGTTCGCGTTTCAGCTGAAAAAATGTGCCGCGGAGGCCCAGCAAATGATCTGTGCTGCTTTGGGTGAGGCTGTTGTGTACGTGTAAGAAGTGGTTCCAGCGATTTAAACAGGGAAATTTCGATCTCCGTGATGCAGAACGTCCGGGACAGCCACAGAAAGTTGACGGTGAAGGACTGGAACAACTGTTGGATGCAGATCCCTGTCGCACACAGTCAGAGCTTACCCAGGAACTCGGAGTAACACGGCAAGCCATTGCAAAGCGCCTGCACAAGCTTAGATGGATTCACAGGGAGGGCCGTTGGGTGCCACACCAACTCACAGCTGCGAACAAGTCTAGGCGCTACGACGTTGCTGTGTCCTTGCTCTCCAAATTCAAGAAGGATTTCCTCCACAAGAGTTTGACCTGTGATGAGAAGTGGATCTTCTACGATAATCCTAAGCGGCGTAAATCGTGGGTTTATCCAGGTCAGCCTACCACCAGTACCGCCAAACCGAATATCCATGCCAGGAAGTTGTTGCTGCGCATATAGTGGGATCAGCGCAGTGTCGTACACTATGATTTGCTCAAACGTTGTGGAAGCTGTCAATGCTGAGCGTTATTGCTAGCAACTCATTCATGTGAGTGACGCAATTGAGGCGAAAAGGCCGTACACCGGCAAGGGCAGAAAGTCGGTCCTCTTGCTTCAGGATAACGCGCGTCCTCACACCGGGAAAACGACTTTAAACACGATTACCGACCTGAGATGGGAGATTTTGTCCCACCAGGCGTATTCTACAGACTTCGCCCAGTCGGATAATCACTTTTTTAGCTCCCTGCAACATTACCTGAGTGATACGCACATCCCTTCTGTCGATTAGGTCCACACAAGTATTGATGACTTTATCAACTCGAAACAACCCTCTTTTTTTCGCAGTGGTATTTGGCAGTTCCCTCACCGATGGCTCAAATGTATCCAACACGACGGGAATTATTTCCCTGATTAGGTACGTACTAGGGGTGTTCAAATGAAAAGGTACGAAACGTCATAAGAACGTAACCGTTAACATATTTGCCTATGCCGCTATGGGAGAACGTAGCGACACATCTAAGGATGCGATTGGAGTCGCAGGCGTGGATCGGAGCACGCGCGGGCGCCCGCATGCGCAGGAGAGAGCAGAGGCTCTTATAAAGAGCGCCGTCCAATTGACTTCTTGTTGAATTCCTCCAGCACAGGCGAACCATTAACTCCGACGTGTACTGTGAGACACTCCGAAGCCTACGCAGGTCCATCAAGAACAAAAGACCGGGGCTGCTCACGGAGGGTGTGGTTCTGCTCCATGATAACGCGCGTCCACACGTCTCCAGGGTCACACACGCGGCACTGGCGAAGTTCCAGTGGGAGCACCTTGACCATCCGCCCTACAGCCCGGACATGTCGCCCTGCGATTTCCATGTGTTTGGTCCCCTGAGAAAAACATCTGAAATGGAAGCGCTTCCACTCGGACGACGAACTCAAGGACGCTGTGCAGGACTGGGTCTCGTCACGGCCACAGGAATTCTGGGAACAAGGAATCCTTCAGCTCGTTAATCAATGGGATCGTTGTGCTACGGCCTATGGTGTATACTTTGAATAAAGTCTTTATTTATACCCACAGTGTCGTTTCGTACCTTTTCATTTGAACACCCCTAGTATTTGATTTGCTATAATGTGCTGTCAACGTGTCGTGCCTGTAGCCGAGAATTAAGTTGCACATCTAATAGTTTAATGCAGTTCCCTGCGCACTGTTCTCGTTGATACTGGAGTCTGGAGATGCAGATTGAGCTTCGCACTCATTTTTAGCGCCGTGGTCTTCTTATTAAGGGTAACAATCCTCTTTAATGCTCTCCTGTCTCAATCAGTCAGGGTCGTTTTCCTGCCACTCTTGTATTTCGCAGACGAGATTTTCCCACGAACACGGTAGGTTGTCATGACGCTAGACACAGTAGCTCGATACCCTCACTGCACTATCGACTGTTGTCAGGGAGCCACCAACTAGCAGGCCACCGACGATTAGCCCTCTTTCAAAGTCCGTTAGGTTGCTCATTTCGTCGTCACTCTGAAATAAATTTTGCAACAAGATACTTTAAATGCATTTAAATAGGACCTCGAGGTTCTAAACAAAGCTATTACAACCAAAGAGTGGTAGATACCCTTGCGCTGTAGGACATACACAGATGCATTAAAAGTCACGTCTCTGAGCGTGGTGTTCACATTGTTCTCTCCAACCCCTGTATATAATAGTTGGAGCCGTGGATACGCGAACCTCCAAATAACTAAATCTTCCTAATTTCATCTTACCTACGTCATTTTCCTTTTTCTTTTTTAACATTTGGTGTTATAAGGCTATTTATGAATTTTAATTTGTAAACTGATGAGGAATATATCATCTTTTTTAAATTATACCTACGAAAATGCTGTCTTTCTACTATTCTCTTAGACACTCTCTCAGAGGACTCCTTCCATTTCACAGAATGGTACAACACTAAATTTTACCAAAAAATTCATTTTTTATATAACGAGCTTAAGGAAAAGTTGAGTAGGATGAAGCCCACCCGTAGCGTCGTGCGTGAGCAGTACTGATCCTTCCAATGCAACGCTCACTTGGAGGATAAAAATGGCAATGGACACAATCCCAGAAATTGTTATCACCTGTTTCCCCTCTGGAGACATTCCTATTCCATTACTTCCCTATCCCTCTCTGCAATTTTCTCCCAAGAATCCACTTGCGTGAGTCCAACCAGTCCTCTTTTTCTGCCAAGGAGTAGGTAGCCTGTTTTCAACTCTGCAAGAGTAGCGAAGACAGTATCTTGCACAACTCATTTGTTGAGCATTTGATGTACTCCGTTGCTTTTCCATCAATATTCTTCCACTAGCACACAAGATATTCCCTTCGTTGTTCTAATTTCTTCCTGTATGACACCATTTCTATTTCAGGACAATGTCCAGCAGATTTTCTCGGCCTTCTTAAATATGGAATTTAATTAAATCTCGTTAGTGCGCTTGTTAAAAGCGATCATCGTAGCTTTTCTCTCACTCGTTAAATCCGTGAATATCATCAAACTTTGTTTGTAACGTAACAGGAGATGTGACGTACCTGCCAGAAGGACGCACACGACATAAAGGCAGGTAGGAATCAGAATAAAACGTCCGCGTAGCTCCATTGGTAGAGCAACTTATTCCGGAATGAGGGGACCCGGGTTCGAATCCTGGCGCGGATAGAAATGACGGAGAAATTTACTTCGTTATAATGGCGCCAGAACTATCCGGATGACCCGACCGTTCAAAATCTCGCATTGGTGTGATGTTATTTCCGCACCGCGAGATAGGAAAAATAAGAGAATCCCTTCTCCAGCACTTAAAAAAAAAAAAAAAAAAAAAAAAAAATAAGGGGGAGATGATGTAACGTAACAGGAGATGTGACGTACCTGCCAGAAGGACGCACACGACATAAAGGCAGATAGGAATCAGAATAAAACGTCCGCGTAGCTCAACTGGTAGAGTGACTTATTCCGGAATGAGGGGATCCGGGTTCGAATCCTGGCGTGGACAGAAATGACGGAGAAATTCACTTCGTTATATGTTCGTTAAAAAACATTAAATTGGCATTGAATTAATATTGCACCAAACAAAAGTTCCTGTGTTGCACGTTCAATCAGAGATCTCTCTAAATGCGGGTTCGTCATAAGCGGGTTCTACGGTATATCGCTTAACTCTCACTTTGCATAACTCTGCGTAAAAAGCGTTTCTGCTTTTAACAATTCTGCCTCTACGTTATCTGCTCTCTGAATTCATGTCTCTCTACATTCTCTACCACCTGCCACGTTTTACATTTTACCTGCAAATTTACGGAAATCGTACTTGTTTTACGGTTATTTTACGGGGCGACATGATGGCACGGTGCCTCAGAACTACTATCTCTGAAACGGCGTCGCTTGTGGGTTGTTTACGTGCCGCTGTAGTGAGTACGTATCAAAAGTGGTGCACAGATGGCCAAACGACGAACCGTCGTCCGTTGATGACAGAGGGGAGCGGAGACTGTCACGCGTTGTTCACAGCGACCGCAGGACCACAGTGCGATAAATCACCCGCAACTACAACAGTGGTGATCAGGGCAATGTGTCACAGCACACAGTTCATCGTAGCCTTTTGCGCATGGGCCTGCGTAGCCGAAGACCCAGCCTGGTCCCCATGCTCACTGCACGTCATCGCCAACAACGCATGAAATGGGCCCAAGATCATCGAGATTGGACCGTGGATGATTGGAAGAAAGTGGCCTGGTCTGACGTATCAAGATTCCTGGTGCATCACGCAGAGGGACGAGCGCGGATACGCCGATTACCAACGGAGGCTATGGCACCTGGATGCACTGTTGGGCGGAAACAGGCCGGCGGCGGCGGTGTCATGCTATGGGCGATGTTTTCCTGTGGCACTTTTGTCCCCATTATCCTAATAGCACAATCCCTGACAGCAGTCAGGTATCTGAACATCGTTGCGGACCAAGTTCACGCATTCATGGCAACTGTGTTCCGTGCTGGTGATGGCCATTACCAACACGATGATGCGCCATGCCACACTGCCAGAATCGTCAAGGGGTGGTTCGAGGAACATGTTGGTGACTTTCTGTGGCCTCCAAATTCCCTGACATGAACCCAATCGAACATTTGTGGTTCGACTTGGAAAAATAGGTTCACGCTGAATGACCACCACCCTGAAATGTACGGGAACTGGAGGACCTGCAGTTGACATTATGGTACCAGATACCCCAGGATACCTATCGCCACCTCATCGGAACGATGCGTCGCCGAGTGGCAGCTGTGTTGCGGGGTAAAGGGGGTCATACATCTTATTAGGTAGGTGGTCATAATGTAATGGCTCATCGGTGTATTTTAATATGCTGACACAAAAATTTAAGTTAAAAACCACTGGTAACTTAAAGTAATGTCACTGCAATATATCGCCTTTTATGCAGTTACAAATTCATATATATTTTTTCCCCGTTTAACCATCATAAGCGTGAAATACTTCGAAACATCCTGCTTGTGTAGAATATGAAATTGATATATCGTTCGCATAATGAATCGGTTTTTAATTGATATGCTCCATGCATTTTATCAATACGTTCGATACGTTAGTCAATCTATCATATCGATTAAAGGTTCTCTGAATTTTTCTTTACGGATTTCAGTTCTATGAAGTTGGTTGATCTGCATTCAGTGTTTACATTAACAAGCTACACCGACTCACTGTCCAGGACTTAAAAAATATCCGAAAAGTTACATGCCCAGGGAAATTTATCTTTTAAGAACAAAAAAATTAAACTCTCATTTATTTTTTTTTTAAGTTATAAAATATGATGAACTTTTTTACATGTTTTGCATTTCCATTTTAAGGTGGACGTCAAGTAATTTTGCTTCCTATACTTCCAATGGAAAAACTACTGTTCACATTTTCCTCACAATTAATGCGTTCCCAAGGATGAAAATTTGAACATCGATTAAAATAACTTTATATTTTAACTTGGAGTACTTAATATTTTCTGAAACATAACCATAAATATATTAAAAATCAATAACTTTTCCTTTGGTGGTGTTGAAACCAGAAAAAAGATGGCGCGACCTGTACTTTGATGACGTCAGTAGACAAACAAATGTTGGATTGCATAATTATGGTTATGTTTTAGAAGATATTAAGAATTCCAAGTAATAAAATGAAGCTATTTTAATCGATGTTCAAATTTTCATCCTTGTGAAGAAAATGAAGGAAATGTGTACAAAAGTTTTTCCATTGGAAGTATAGGAAGCAAAATTACTTGAGGTCCACCTTAAGGGTCTGTATTCCAAATGTTCAATACAGGAAAGCGTGTATCTCAAGTTTTAAGATGATGATGCTGAAATTGGTATGTTTGATGATCATGAAATCAGTATTTGAGGAATTTAGTGATTCTGCCATGTTCCTTTCGTCAAAGTCATTAGGTACCACAATGACTTTAACGAAAGGAACATGGGAATGAATATTTGCCTTTGTCTATAAACACGGGAAGCTATTGGGTTGGAGTATAATGTTGACCTGGAGAAAAAGTAATTGCGTTTTTTACACATAGATGGCGAAACATGTATTGAATCATTTGAAACCGCAAGTTCGTTATGTAACGTGACAGCTGACTGTTCAAGCTTGTTTTAGGAACAGAAAGTGCACGATTTCGTTGTTTGGTGTCGATTTCAAAATGAACAATCAAAAGGAACATTTTCGTCATGTTTTGCTGTATTACTTCCTAAAAGAAAGAAAAAATGCTGTGCAAGTTGATAAAAAGTTAAATGATGTGGATGGTGAAGATGCCTTAAAACTACGGCAGTGTCAGAATTGGTTTGCGAAATTTCGGTCTGGAGATTTTGATGTGAAAGATGCATCACTCTCAGGAAGGCCAATCGAAATTCATAACGAGAGAATAAAGGCCTTGATAGAATCCAAGGAGGTTAGAAGAAGAGGAGGTGAAGGGACCCTTTCTGAGTGAAGCCAAAACAGATCAGCTGTTTCTGTCCTCTGTCTGAGGTGGTGGGAGTCTGAGCTGCGGGAGTTCGGGAACGTGACGTCACTTCCTGTGGATTAAGCAGTTTTGCTTAGCGCATGCAAACCAAGGATGGAAAGAAGGAATATTTCGGACTTCTTATTTCTTAACATTAGACTTTTGGTTATATTTTAAACATGGTTACTTGCACATGGGCAGTAAGTAACCATGCGCACTATGCACTTCCGCTCAAAAAATCATTATTTTGTTGAATTTTATAAAGAAATGCCAACACATATTTTCCTGTTTTTTTCTAGAATTTTTTTATTATGGGAATGAATATTTCAGCCTCAATTTTTTTCATGCCTGTATGGGTAGAGTAAGGGTCCGAAAAACCCGTTCAAAATCGCGATTTCCCCATAAAGATATACAGGAGATTCTTAGGTTGGGCGCATTGGCGTAGTTAGCTGATAAAAAGTGACGTCACGCCAAAAGCACAGGGAGGGGGGCGCCTGTTGCCATCTCCTCTTACTTCTAACCTCCTTGATAGAATCCAATCGGCGTTTAAGGTGTTTCCACCTAAAATCTCTGCTTTATGTTTCCAATGGTAAACTTTTTTACATATTTTTTTCGCAATTAATGTATTGCACATCGTAAGTTATAGCATGGGATACTTAATACTTGCTAAAACATAACCATATTTAAGCAATCCAACATTTGTTTGTCTACTGACGTCATCAATGTACAGGTCGTGCTGTCTATTAACAGCCCTGAACATTACTCAAAGAAAAATGATTGATTTTTAATATAATTATGGTTATATTTTAGCAAGTATTAAGTATCCCATGCTATAACTTAGTTTTATCAGTGTGCAAATCTTCATCTTTGGGAATACAATTATTGCGAAGAAAATATGTAAAGAAGTTTCACCATTGGAAAGATAAGGCAGAGATTTTAGGTGGAACCACCTTAACGACACGAGAGATTGCTGAGAATCTGAACATATCAAAATCGAGTGTTCAAAACCATTTAAAGTAACTGGGATACGTTAGTAAGCTCAATATGTGGGTACCACATGAGCTCAAAGAAATTCATCTCACTAAGCACGTTGACATCTGTGATTTGCTCTTGAAACGTGACAAAAAGATCCATTTTTGAAACGTAGGATAACAGGCGATGAAAAATGGATCGTCTACAACAACGTCGAACGAAAAAGATCGTGGAGAAAGTGTAATGAACCTGCTCAAAGCACTTCAAATGAAGATATGCACCAAAGGAAGGTTATGCTGTCAGTCTGGTGGGATTTCAAAGGTATTGTGTATTTTGAATTGCTTCCAAGGAACCAAACCATTAATTCGGACGTGTACTGTCGTCAGCTGGATAAATTAAGTGATGCAGTCAAACAGAAGCGTCCAGAATTGGTGAATCGCAAAGGTGTTATGTTTCTCCATGATAACGCAAGACTACATACAAGTTTGGCCACTCGTCAAAAACTGTTGCATCTTGGATGGGATGTGTTACCACATCCACCATATTCGCCAGACTGGCACCATCAGACTACTATTTGTTTCGTTCGTTACAAGATGCCTTGAATGGTAAAAATTTTCATTGCTGACGAGGTTATCAAATCGTTTTGTTTTTTGAAGGAAAAAACAAAACCTTTTTTAAGCGCGGAATCATGAACTTGCCTGCGAGATGGCAAAATGTCATCGAACAAAATGGGCAATATGTTGTTGACCAAAGTTTTTGTTTCCCATTCAAAATTCGCCTTTCTTTCGTGAAAATAATACAACTCCTGGTAATTAGCAGTGAAATGAAACAAGTCATGTGACGCCTGTTTTTTTTTTTTTTCTTGTAGCAGGAAATAAATTTTATTCCAAACCTTTTTACTTTTAAATTTAGTTGCCCGGACCTGACAACTGGATTCTTTATTTACCTCTCCAGGCCAATAATTTTCATGCCCCGGGAATCTCGAGCATGGTATTTTTCAAGCTCTGCGTGTCACTGATGCCAAATTGAGAAAGATCTCCGGAAAAGTAATGTATCGTTCAGTCAGAAAATGTTTAACGAGAAGAAACAAAATTTTCCTAAGAAACTCAAAATTAATGTTAAATAGAGATATACACTGAAGTCCAATTGAATTAGAGATACTTGTCTAGTAGTAACGTGTAGCACCACCTTTCGCCCTGATGACGGCGGCGATTCGTCTCAGCATGGACTCGACAAGACACCGGATGCGTTGGGAAGCCATACGGATCCACGACCCCTGAACAAGCTCCCACAGTTCACAAAGATTTGATGGAGGGGGTCAGAGCCTCGAACATCTCTCGTGATGGTATTCCAGATGTGCTCGATGGGATTGAGATCAGGCCAAGGAAGTGAGGTCACGTCGGTGGAGTGTTCATCCAATCATTCAGATACAATTCGGGAGCTGCATTGTCTTGTTGCAGGATTAGGTCCCCAGTGGGATGTTGAAGACGCACAAACGGGAGCAAATGGTCGTCCAGGATATCCCGGTAACGTTGACCTGTGAGGGACGATGTCACACATACCTGGAGTCCCACTTCAATCCACGTACACAGTCTCCAGACGAGAATGCCACACCCACCAACTTGAAGAGACCCTGCTGGCAAGAAGGATCCATCGCTTCATGTGGTTTGCGCCGTACTCGTATCCTGCCATCCGCATGTACCAAGGTGAACCTAGACTCATCAGTCCAGGCAACATTTTCCCACATGTCTAGGGTACAGTGGCGATGTTCCCGCGCCCATGCTAATCTTTGCACCCTGTGATGTGCGGTCAGAAGCGGTACCCTCGTGGGACGATGGTTTCTATGCCCCATAGCGAGGAGATGGTTCTGGATGGTGTGGCTGCTTACACGTTTTTGTGCACCAGCGTTAAATTGCCGATTGATTTCTTGCACTGTGGCCCGTCTATCTACTGTTACAATGCGAGCTAGCCGACGATGACCCCGCTCATCCACACGCTGTTGTCCACGGCAGTTGACCCTTGCAGGGATGGTTTTACCGGATTCGATGTACTCACGGTGTACC
This sequence comes from Macrothele yani, assembly GCA_039090855.1. Classification (NCBI taxonomy): domain Eukaryota; kingdom Metazoa; phylum Arthropoda; class Arachnida; order Araneae; family Macrothelidae; genus Macrothele; species Macrothele yani. The sequence continues at coordinate 129,424,521 of CM076996.1, forward strand.
CGTGACACCGTGGCTCGTGAAAATCCCAGTGCCTGCACGACTTCCGAGATGGAGTGACCCATTCGTCGGGCCCCGACAATTTGCCCACGATCAAATGCACTTAGATTCTTCGTCTTACCCATACTGCGTCCGACTCTTAACTGATTCCCGTTGCATCACTCCTTATATTGTCGGATCGCTGCATACGTCATGTCGTTTCCGTTTACTGGGCCGCCCACAGCGCCACATTTGTCTCTAATTCAATTGCTCTTCAGTGTATATCACAACTTCCAGTAACGCAAAACTACTTGCGTTAGTAACCACAGGTTTTGATGAAGGGTTACGTCTATCTCCGCGGATAGTATGGGGCGACTTACGGCCGACAGCCTGTGACAAAAATATGTCCTAATTGAAATCATTAGAGCGTTAAAAATACGTGCCGCACACTAATCGTGTTAGCATATTCGTAAACAGCATGGAGTCCAATTCGCGTACTGCGCAATACATCGTGCGCGCGACACCCTCCCTCGCTCCCTGTACGCAGGGGAGATGATGCAATATTTCTGGGTGTACCACTGCGTTTGACTCAGTCTATCTCGGCAACCGTGAGCACCACACGACTGTACGTGGTATCGTTTTAAAGCTCTCGACAAGATCTATTCTAATTTACGAAGAATACTTCGCAGTGGTTTGAGCTGAATATTTAAAAAATTGCTTTTTTGTGAGCCGGTGAACACTTTTGACAATATCGCGTTTTAACTGGAGAACTGTGAGTGCAAAACAATTGCGCGATTCGTATCGTTTTAAAGCTCTTGGCGAGATCTATTCGATGTATAAAGAGCATATCGCAGTGGTTTAAATTAAAAAAAATTGTTAATTGTTTTCTTGTGAACGGGTAAAAATTTTCGACAATGCCGCGGAATTCGCAGAATGAACGCAAGCAAAAGTGAAAAAAATCAAGACGAGAGGCAAGAGTAAGTGATGAGGAATGTAAGAAGCCCAAGAAGACAGAGCACCACGTTGGTTAATTCGTGTATCGATCTGCTTTGTGTTCGCAATGTATCTGGCATTATTTGCAAAAAATGTGTAAGCTACTTTCCATATCATAGACCTGTGTTGGCTATAACAAATTAAATAAACGCTTTGAAACCATTCTCGACTAGCCCACTTCAAATCTCCGATCTGCACGTCGTAGACCTACGTTCCAAACTGACGGCTCGGTCAGAACTGAGCCTACCTGTATTTTTTTTTTTTTTAACTATTTGTTTTTTCAGGTTCTTAGAATTTACTAGAATAGTTCAATGGCATTTCAAAAGCACTAAAGTGAGCTTCTGGGATATCATGTTGCTAAATACAGGTGACAGTGTATACTGCAGGTCACCGTTTCTTAGAGAACATTAACATTTCAGCTAATTTATGTTCCGAATTGGAAACGTCCGCGATCAAATAACCCTTGGTTTCACAGTTTCAATTCTGAACATCTGCTGCGACGTGTCGGTAAAGTAAAGGAAGATAAAAAGCGTAGCTGCAAAACATTGTGTAACACGAGGAGCCATTAAAATTCATAGCCCATAATGAATCCCTGTTGTTAACGGTAACAGAGGCCGTTTACTTTTCTGAAAATCCTCCGCTTAAGTGTCCATTATCGCCAATTAAGATGCATCATTCTGAAAGCGACTTGTTTATCAATGTTCCGCTCACATCTCTTCCACTGAAATTCATTTTTAGCGTTTGGCTGTTGTAACTAAAGCATTTTTTAACTCTTGTATAGCCAGGTATGCCCGCAAGAGTATAAAATCAATGCAGAAGCAACGTGCTATGGATACCGATGTCATTACTAAAATTCCAGTTACCTTCAACAAGGGGTTAAAACGCAGTTCATCCGGGAACTGAAAACAACACACAAATGATGAGCCTCGTATCTACGATCATACAAGCAAAATTTTCTTTGCCCCCCTCTCGAAAGGATTATGTAAATCATATACATAATCCTTATTATTTCTTTGGGAAACGAATTTCCCCGAAGAAATAATTCTTCATAAATACATGGTAGGCATTGTAATGCTATTATTGGCATATTTTCACTGTATTCCATGTAACCATTTCCTTCAGAAAACTTGAAAATTTTCATCGTCCTGGAGCGGAAATCGAAGCCGCACCTCCCGATTTCCGGTCGAGCATGCTTGTCATTACACTACCGAGGACAAGGGAATTCCAAGCAACTGGACTTTTCTGAAGGAAGTGGTTACATGGAATACAGTGAAAATATGCCAATAATAGCATTACAGTGCCTACAATGTGTGACGCACTACATAGGTGGAAACATGTATCAAGACGACAAATCTGCAGCGAGACATTCTGTCCGCGTAGCTCAGTTGGGAGAGCGACTTACTCCAGAGTGAGGGGACACGGCTTCGATGCTCATCGCGGGCAAACTTCTGTTTTCACAACTGAGAGGCAATGTTTTTGCAAGAAATAAAGTTCTATCTATTGATTATCATTGATCAATTCGATTTCTTTTCTTCAGTTTTCTTCAAATTGCAATATACACCGAAGAGCCAAAACATTATGACCACCTGCCTAATACACTGACGGAAAAAAAATCCCAACACCAAGAAGGGGTTGTGTTAGATAAACGACAGTTGGTAGGCGGTGAGAGTACATCTGTAAGATGACGTCTATGCAAATTTCGCGCTCGGCGCATACATGTGGCGCTAGTAGCGCCCCTCGGAACATGCAAAGCAGGTTTGCTGTAAATACGCGCTGTAACGTTCGTGAGCGTTAGTTATCGTTGAGATTCGACGTAAGGTGTTGATGTTAGTCAAGAATGCCTTTAAGAAGACGAAGCCATTATCAACAGCTCGCGCAGTTTGAACGAGGTCGTGTAATAGGGCTACGAGAAGGTGGATTTTCTTTCCGCAATATTGCAGAACGACTTGGCAGGAATGTAGCCACTGTGCATGATTGTTGGCAGCGGTGGTCAAGGGAAGGTACTGCCTCAAGAAAACCGGGTTCCTGCCGGCCACGTGGCACTACTGAGAGGGAAGACCGCCGTGTACGGCGTATGGCCGTGGCACATCGTACTGCGTCTGCGGCAGCAATTCGAGCTGCAGTTGCCACCACAGTGACACACTGAACTGTTACAAATCGGTTACTTGAAGGACAGCTCCGAGCCAGACGCCCTGTAGCGTGCATTCCACTTACTCCAAACCACTGCCATTTGCGACGTCAGTGGTGTCAAGCTAGAGCTCATTGGAGGACGGAGTGGAGATCTGTTGTGTTTTCTGATGAAAGGCGGTTCTGCCTGGGTGCCAGTGATGGCCGTGTGTTGGTTAGAAGGAGGCCAGGTGAGCGCCTGCAACCAACCTGTCTGCGGCAGAGACAAACTGGACCTACACCTGGAGTTATGGTCTGGGGAGCAATTTCCTACGACAGCAGGAGCACTCTTGTGGTTATCCCACGCACCCTGACGGCACAGTTGTACGTCGGTCTGGTGATTCAACCTGTTGTGCTGCCATTCATGAACAGCATTCCAGGGGGTGTTTTTCAACAGGATAACGCTCGCCCGCATACCGCTGTTGTAACCCAACATGCTCTACAGAGTGTCGACATGTTGCCATGGCCTGCTAGATCACCAGATCTTTCACCAATCAAGCACGTATGGGACATCATTGGACGACAACTCCCGCGTCACCCCCAACCAGCATTAACCGTCCCTGTATTGACCGACCAAGTGCAACAGGCATGGAACTCCATCCTACAAACTGACATCCAGCACCTGTACGACACAATGCATGAACGTTTGCTTGCTTGCATTCAACATTCTGGTGGTTACACCGGTTATTAATGTACCAGCTTTTCACATTTAAAATGGCTCTTCTCGCGCTTACATTAAGCTCTGATCTTGAAACCTTAATCGATTAAATATGTTACCTATACAAATGTATTGCCGCCATTTCATTCCTCTACAACTATTTTTTCGTGGTGTTGGGATTTTTTTTTCCGTCAGTGTATGATGCTGGTCCTCCACGTGCTGCCAAAGTAGCTCTTATATGGCGATGTGAAGACGCTACAAGATTTTTAAAGGTGCCTTGTTGTATCCAGTACCAGCACGTCACCAGCGGATCATTTAACTCTTGTAAGTTAAGAGGTTGAGCTGCCGCAGATCGGATTTATTGTTCCAACACAAACCACAGATGCTCCATTGGATTGATGTTTGGGGAATTCGGAGGCCAGGGCAATATCTGGAAGTCTTCCTCATGTTCCGCAAACCATTCTTGAACAATCCGGGTATTATCCTGTTGAAAGAAGACACAATTAGAGGGGAATACCTTTGCCATGAAAGGATGTACCAGGTCTGCAATGATGATTAGATACGCGGTAGACGTGATAATTTCCTGCATATGAATGACTGGACCCAGGATTCCCCAGCAGAACATTGCCCAACGCATTATACTGCCCCCATCGGCTTGTTTTCGTTGCCATCAAAGGATGTACCTGCTCTGCAATGATGCTTAGGTAGATGATAGACGTCATAGTATCCTGCACATGAATGACTGGACCCAAGATTCCCCAGCAGATCATTGCCCAAAACATTACACTTCCTCCATCGGCTTATTTTCCTTGCCATCAAAGGATGTACCTGCTCTGCAGTGATGTTTAGGTAGATGGTAGGCGTCATAGTCTCCTGCACATGAATGACTGGACCCAGGATTCCCCAGCAGATCATTGCCCAAAACATTACACTTCCTCCATCGGCTTGTTTTCCTTGCCATCAAAGGATGAACCTGCTCTGCAATGATGTTTAGGTAGATGGTAGACGTCATAGTCTCCTGCACATGAATGACTGGACCCAGGATTCCCCAGAAGATCATTGCCCAAAGCATTACACTTCCTCGATCGGCTTGTTTTCGTTGGCATGAAAGGATGTTCCTGCTCTGCAATGATGTTTAGGTAGACGGTATACGTCATAGTTTGCTGTACATGAATGACTGGACCCAGGATTCCTCAGCAGATCATTGCCCAAAGCATTACACTTCCCCCACAGACTTGTTTTCGTCTAACGGTGTATCCTGGTGCCAACACTTCCCCAGGTAAACGACGCACAAGTACCAGGCCGTCCACCCGGTCCAACAGGAAACGAGATTCATCGGAATAGAGGTTCTGCTTCCAATCATTCATGCTCGAGTTTTAAAGCTCGCGTACCCATTGTGGGCGTTTTGGACGGTGACCCGAGGTTAGTACGGGCACTCGGAGCGGCCTACTGCTACGCAGCCCCATTTTCAGCAGGGTTCAAGGTATTGTGTGTTGTGGCACATTACTTCCGTCACCAGTAGTCAAATTACCGGCGAGCTGCGCCACAGTATCCCTTCTGTTGGTTCGTACCACACGGGATATCCTTCGCTCACCTCTAGCATCGACTAGCCGTGGTCGGTCCACATATTCCCAGCGAATGGTGTCTTTGCTTTTCTCGGACCGCTTTTTGAAGGTACTTCTCAACGCTTGCCGTCTCGGCAATGCCCTGAAGCGGTCGTCTGGCCATTACAATTTGACGTTGTAAAACTCGCTCAAGTCTGCTCCCTTTTTTTTTTTTTTTTTTTTTTTTAGTTCGTGAGCAACGCGATGGTTTAATATGGTCGTCCCGGTGGCGTCATTCATCCGAGTTGGATCAAGGTTTGAATCCCGGTGAGGCATAGATGTTGTGCTTGTATTACGGCACTGGCTCTCTCCCTTCCGTGAAACCAGTGGCCCTACAGGCGACTGCTTATAGTCCTTAGAGTTGCTCATTGTGGTCATTAAAGTGAATCCACCTAAAATCTTTGCCTTATATTTCCAATGGGCAAACTCCTGTAGCCATTTTCTTCACAAGTAATGCGTTCCCAAGAATGAAAATTTGAGCATCGGAAAAATAACTTCATATTGTGACGACCCCCCCCCTCGCATAATTAATTGTCAAGAGGCGTGGCTAATTAACAATAATTGAAACTTGATTGGGGGTTTTAATTAACAGAGAGTTATAATTTAAACACTTGCGAGGGGCGGTATATAAAGAAAAGATCTTCTAGCACTTTGAATTCAAGTGGCGAGTTGCAGGTGTTTGCCACGAGAACAAAAAGCCCATAAACGGAAATGGGACAGGTCAGAGTTTAAAAGCTTTTTCCCATAGCTCAAAAGTTGTTTAAATGGCAAGCGCTTTTGAAGCTTTTGTCTGTGCCGCGCGCGAAACAATGGGAAACCTTTTGGACTTGAAGCGTTTCCTAATAAATATGCCGCAGTTTTCAAGTGGTGGAATTCACCGCTTACCACCTCTTGGAGACGGGAGATTGTTGTTGCAGAATCCGTTTGATAGCTGACAGAAATAGGAAGGGGATTTTCCTCGCGCTCGAAATTGGTTGCCGTCTGCTGCCGCTCTAGTAATTATGAGCGTAAGAAGGAAAGCCAGCTAAAAACATAAGCTGAGGAATAACCAGCACCAGATTTGCCTGGAAACTTTCATCCACACCAGCTGGACCACCGATACCTGCCGTAAAGGAGCCATTACAGGTGACATCCAAAGAGAGAGAGAAAATAATCACGGAATCGCCTCGCTCTTCCAGAGAGAGAGAGAGAGAGAGAGAGAGAGAGGAGGAACGCCTGGCTTCAGGAACGAAGGAGAACCCTTGCATAGAGAGAGAGAGAAAGTCTGAAGCTAATCGCCGCCTTTTCTTGTTCCACGGAGGAAAAAAGTTTGTGCGTTTGAATGCGTGCATGGTGTCCGTAAGCAACGCCGCCTCCTCCAAGAGAAAAAGAGAAAGCTACCCGTAGTGCCAACATATCAGTGTGTGTGAGTGTGTTTGTGTTCAAAAAGTTTCACCAGTATTTGGATACTCGAGGAAATTACGTAAGTACTTTATCAGTATTTTCTTTGCTGCCCATTGTGAACGAACAGACTTTTCGTTAAGACATATTTCTGAAACACTGAAGAGGGCCCAAAGTTGGCCGGAAATTATAGCTTTTACTATTACATGAATTATCCAGTGTAAACTATGCCTGTATCCATTAAATCCCTGTTTTAATTGTTATACTGTGCCTCCATTGGTTTCTTGGTGTACTGTGCAGGCTAATTGGCTAACGAGGTATAATTGCGGGTCCAGTGATCGGATCGCAGTCCAGATATATTTGGCATCCTGATATCCGAAGCAAAAAGTCGTACCAATATTATAACCTAGTGTACTTAATATTTTCCAACATTTATTCATAATTAATAAATTCAACATTTGTTTGTCAACTGACGTCATGAATGCACAGGTCGCGCCATCTTTTTCCTGGTGGCAACACCACCAAAGGAAGTGTGATTTCTAATACAAATATGGTTAAGTTTTAGAAAATATTAAGTATACTAGGGTATAATACGAGGTTATTTTTATTGATGTTCAAATTGTCTTCCTTGGGAACGCATTAATTGTGAAGAAAATGGCTACAGAAGTTTGCCCATTGGAAATACAAGTCAAAGATTTTAGGTGGATCCACCTTAAACACCTATTCAAAAAAATAAATAAATATGGTCTACTACGAGCAGTCGCCCGTGCCTAGCTTTCGGACATTGGTTCCAGGGAAGGTAGTGAGCCAGTGTCGTAAGACAAACCCATCATCCATGCCTCACCGAGATTCGAACCGAGACCATCTCGGACGATTGTTCAGAAGCTAGCGCTTAAGACCATTGCACCACCGGGGTGGCTTTCCTACATGAAGCACAAGAATAACACTGATTAATACAGCTCACTATTGCGTGTTATTTATACCGTTTCATGACCCTCACACTTGTCGTCGTTTATTGCAGTTGCTTTGATTTGCATAAAGTCATAATGTTTTGGCTCTTCGGTGTATAATTTTTTTCTTATACATGTACGAAATTCTTTGTGAAGAATTAAGCTTCGGAATCCTGAAAAAAATGCTGCCATCGATACTAAAATTATAAGCATTCCTTCCCTTATCCAAGAATTCATAGATCTCAGGGGGAAATACCCGGCCGCCGGGTGGCGCGGTGGTCTAAGCGCTAGCTTGTGACTGTTCGTCCGAGATGGGTCCGGGTAAGAATCCCGTGGGCATGGATGTTGTGTTCGTCTTACATAACTGGCTCTCTCTCTTCCTTGGAACCAGTGGCTATAAATTAGGGACCGGCGTCTGCTTATAGCCTATTGAGTTGCGCGCGGCGGTCAGTAGTAAAGGTGTCACTATACCGCCGGAAACGACGTTACAGATGGGCGTGGTCAACTTCCGGAAGTGACGCCACAGATTCGCTTCTCGTGAACGTCCACGAATAAACTTTTCTTCCAGTGGCAACGGTGGGCGTGGCCCTCGGTGTCCGCCATTTTTTTATTGCGTGACGTCATCTTCACCTGGTTGTCGTCGATGTTGACAAAGCCACTTTTAATTTTGGGAAATTTCTCCGCCATTTTTATTTTGTAATTTCTCAATCTGTTTTTCGGGTGGTGGGAAATTTAATTGTAAGTAGACTCGGGAAATTTTTTTATGGTCAATGTATTTATTTTCGAAAATAGTGACAACTATGTTTGGAACAGGATGAATTTGAACCCGAGCCGTTTACTTGGTAAGAGCTCTACCGATTCGGCTACCGAGTCACTGGTTGGGGGGATCAAGGGGATTAAGAGATATAGTTCACGTAAAAGGGGAAGACTGCCTGAGGGACTTAATGTTGGCCATCTTACGATTCAATACAGGGAGGAGAGCGTATGAGTCATGTAAACATGCCCGTTCATGATTTTCACAACCATGCAGGTGTGTTTCCGTAACCATGGAGAAATAATGCAGCATTATGGGATTGCTACTGGCCAGATGGTGGAAGTCTCACGTTCATAAACAGACACAGGGAAGTTTATTTTCTCTGTGAACAGGAGCTTATTATTTTCCCATGACGTATTATTCTTCATAATCCTAATCTAATTCTTTTCTTCACGAATTTTCAAATGTGAGGTGTTGTTTAAACTTTTTTTTGTCCGACGTGATTCATACGCGTTTAATTTGGTTTATACATTCTCTTATGAAATGAAGGACTTTTTCACGTTTTAGAATTATTTTTTCTGTAGAGGTTTCTTATAATCTAATTTTTCATTCGGACGACATATGAAACACTTTTTTATTACTTTTTCTACGCAACATATGAAACACTTTTATTACTTTTCAGTAATTGAGATTTTCTTTCGATCATGTTCATGCACGTTCATATTTTTCTCTTGTAAACTGAAGAACTTTATTTTCTTCACGCCTTCAACATTCCTTTTTTGCGTGGGCGTTTATTATAATTCATTTTTCTATAGGAAGACTAACTAGTTTCTTCTTCATGAATATACTATGTAACATGTTGTTCTCGGTAATTGAGATTTTTTCTACGTATCTTTTGTTCATGCTTTTGTCTTGCAAAATAAAGAACTTGATTTATTTCCTTCGTGCCTTCAAAATTATTTGTTCTCTTCATGGGTTTATTATAATTTATTTTTTCTATAGGAGGACATATTAATTTTTTCGTTATATATTCTGCGCAACGTGTTTTCAAAAATTCAGATTTTTGTTAACACATTTATGTTCGAACATGTTTTTTCCCTTACAAAATTTTGGGGGAATTATTTTTTCTTTCACGTTGTAACAATTTTCCACAGGGTTATTATATTTTACCTTTTTGTTGAGGGACAAAATTTGTCTTTTCGGTCGTTTTTTCCAAACGTTACGTTATGCTTTAGCAACTTAACACTTTTTGATCTGTTACGATCGTGCTTAAGTTTGGTCACGTCTTTTCTTGTGAAATAAAGGACTTCTTTTTTTCACGTTTCAAAATTATTTTTCTGTAGGGTTTTATTATAAGTTATTTTTTCACGAGTATTCTATGTAACGTGTTTAAAAATACTGTGATATTTGTACAATCATGTTTTTTCTTGCAACATAAAGAACTTTACTTTCTTCGCGTCTTCAACATTACCTTTTGTGAAGCTTTATTAAAAAAAAATTCTGTAAAAAGATCTGCGTGTTTCATCAATATTCGATACAACATGCTGCTTTCAGTACTGAGACTTTTTGGAAAGTTTGTGTTATTTCATGTATTTATCTGGTGAAATGAAGAACGTGATTTATTTTCTACGTGTCTTCAAAATCATTTGTCCTGCAGGGGTTTATTGTACTTTATTTTTTCTATAGAAGTACTTAAATTTTTTCTTCATGATTTATTCTGTGCAACGTGTTGTTTTCCGAAATTAAGATCTTTTTCGTTCTGTTCATGATATGATCGTTCATATGAAATGAAGTACTTCATGTTTCAACATTATTTTTTTGTAGGCGTTTGCTATATTTTATATACATGAATTTTTGTGAAATTAGTTCTGTGCAACGTATTTAAGATTTTTCTTTCGACCTACTTCAACTGTGTTTATACTCGTTCTTGCTTTTCTTCACGTTCTAACATCAATTTTTCTGCTGCGGTTTATTTTAATTTATTTTACAGGAGGCCTTATTAAATCCTTTCTTAAGGAGTTATTCCGCAAAAAATGCTGTTTTCAGAAATTTAGGGTTTATGATCGTTCATATCTTTTCATGTGAAACAAAGTATTTTTTTCAGGTTTCGTCTTTTTACATAGGGGCTTATTACATTTTATTTTATAGGAGAACTTGGTAAAAATCTTTTCATGATTTTTCAAAATTTAACATTAGGTTTGAGGACTAAAGATATTTCGCGATCAGTACCGAAAATGTTTCAGCTAGTTTATGTTTCCTTGCTAATGGAAGGAATTTATTTATTTATTTATATTTTTCCGTTCCAGCATTATTTTAGGCGGAAGCTTCGTATAAAAATTTAGTATTATTTTCCGTAGCGAATGCATTTCATTTCAACGCATTCCGACTGACATGTGTAAGATATTTTAAAAGAGGCAATGAGTTTTTATTACCTATATGACTTTTTGAACATTATAACTCGTTTTTTTGTGCTTTGTGTCTTTGATGAAAGCGCTAGATAGAAATATCTATGCGTAAGATAGATTGCAAATATTCCTTTCTTCATTACAGCATTCATCCTACAGAGAGTGAAAATAATAAATCATACTTAAATACCACAAAATAAATCATACAAGATAGAATGCAAATACCTTCTTCTTCATTACTGCATTCATCCTACACAGAGTAAAAAAACAAAACACACTTTTTCCTTAATGTTTTTGCGAAATGTAATACAAATAACTAAAAAAAAATAAACCATACTTAAATCACACAAAATAAATCATACAAGATAGAATGCAAATACTTTCTTCTTCATTACGGCATTCATCATACAGAGAGTAAAAAAATAAATCACACTTTTCCTTAATGCTTTGCGAAATGTAATACAAATAACTACAATTATGCAGATATCGGTTTAAAATATTGGAAGTGAATAGGAAGAAAAAAATTTCATGATTTCTTCCAAGATTTGTAGAAGTTTGATGGAACACGGATTAAACCGCTATAGATATGCTTAAGTACTGATCAGGAAATAGGAAACTGAATATGGATTTTCCTGAAAGCGATCGATTTTTGGAATAGAAACATCCCTTCAAAGAATGTCCGGTAAGACTTCAATATGCATTATCGCCTGCTTTTTAAGAAATCACACATTAGCAAGCATTATGAAAGAGCGATTTATATTAGATTTCTTAGTCTTCTGGAATAAACACATTGCATTTTCAGTTGATAAGAGGGCGAGAGTCAGAGCAAAGGAATTATAACAACGCTTTCATTGCAAAAGGAATATAGATAGGATTAATACTACGAGATTAAGAAACTGCATAGAGCACCGAAGAAAAAAACACCTATAAAGAAATGCAAAAGCAACAAAATTATCTTTACGACCAGAAAAATATATTCGAAGACAAGTTGTCAAAAAGATGTAGGATGGTTTAGTGAGAACTGCTTCCTTGAAAGCAAATAGTCTGGAACATGCAGAGGAAACTCTGTCTTTGCTAAGAAGACACGAGAAAAATAAAGAAAGCCTAGATAATAATACAATTTCTCAAGCATAAAGATACGTAAATAGAATTCAGCATTCCAGTCGTTTGAGTAATTTCAGCATACAGAGGGAAAAAAGGAATGGTAAAAAAATTATATACTGACGGGAAATAGATCTTAGCAATGGAACAAGGTTGGATGATATTAACATATTCATTTGTAAATTTGTGAAAGATCTTTAGTTCTGCAAAGACACAATGCGCGAAAAAATGTTTTTCAGGTAAAAGTGGCAGAATACGGTAGATGAATTTTTTTTTATATTTCGCAGGAAAAATACAAATAAGCTCTACCTTAATGCATTTTTTATTAAGAAACAAACAGAAAAATAAAAAAAATGTGGACAATAAAACAAAGTTTTGTAACACAAAGGATGAAGACATGTAAAATAAAAAAAATAAACGAATAAGAAAAGAACAAATATTGACGATCAAGCAAAACTGGATGATATAAACACAATCTGGGTAGTGAAACTGTGGAAGATCCTCAAATCACGCGATGAGAGAAAAACAATACTTCTGAAAAACAAATAAAATCAATACAGATGTCATCTAAGCGCCAAAAATTATGGCTCAGAAGCAGTGAAATTTCTGAACAGTTGAGCATAGCTAGAGATGAAACATTTACAGTACTGAGACATATACCGGTAAGAGCTTCGTTCATCGAGATGTATTTGCTGAATTAGTGTGAAACGGACAAAATTCTTCATTCTATCTTTATTTCCAAGTTTGCATAACTCTTGATTTTCTTAGAAACAACACAGCCATATACACTGATGAGCAATTGAATTAGAGATACCTGTCTAGCAACGTGTAGCACCTAGTTGGATCAAACAAATTCCCAAAAATCGACCTAATCATTTTCTTAAATGAACAAAACGTTTTGTCGCGATAACAATAAATTTTGTTAAATCAACAATAATTTTCAACAAAATAATTTTGCACATTAAAAAAAATGTTGTTGACTGTTTAACGTCAAAATTTGTTGTTGAATTAACAAAACGTTTTTCTCAGTAAATTGGGATTTTCCTAGAGGAAGTTAAAAAACAAACAAACGTGGATACTGAATTTCTTTAAAAGCCAGCCAATTCCACTTGTGATCGTAACATAAGAATATGTGGGTGACAACAGGAACAACGTTGCTGTTCTACGTTGTTTTTACCAAGATCTGGAATCTCACGTAGTGGAGGGGGACATCGATAAATTGTGAATCTGTGGGTATTTAATTTTTGTGGTCTTTTTATTGTCGGCACATCATTCTGGAAATGGGCTAACATCATGGAACAGAATTTTTCCCGCGAGTGTGATGTAGGGTTGACATTTCAATTATTTTTTTTTAGTTTTAAAATAAAAGGAATTAATTGATTAAAACTAAGATCTCTTTCAGTCAACAGTTTTCTGTAAAGCACCAGCCATACGATCTAATGCATACTGCATACATATAATTGGAACTTTTATGTTGAATGACTACGGGGTATTTCGCTACATGTTTTACTGAAAACATTTTGTACAAAAATTATTAATACACAATACAGAAAAATAAAAAAAACAGTAAAGCTTACAAAAAGTAAAAGTAGTTAATTGAAGGGAAGACATAAAGTTTAGAAAAATAAGTTTTACTAAAAACGTTTTTACTGAAATTATTTACAGTACAGAACGTAAAGTTTGCAAATTAAAATAAAAAATGTGTTTACCGAAATTTTTAGCGAAAATAAGTTTAACTGAAACATTTTTTTTTACGAAAACCCATTACAAAAAAATTATGTGCAAAACAGTAAAGTTTAAAACAAAAATAAAAATACGTTTCCTACAGTTTTCAGTGTTAAAGAACTTTACGAAAATAAATTTCATTGAAAACCAAGTTTTTGCAGAAATTAATTTATACAAAACAGTAAAGTTTAAAATAAAAAATAAAAATGCATTTCCTACAAATTTTAGTGAAAAAACTTAACGAAAATAAATTTTATCGAAACACGTTTTTACAAAAATTAATGCTAACACATTGCAAGGAAATTATTTACAAATCAGTAAAGTTTAAAATAAAATGGTTTGCCAAAAATTTTAGTGAAAACATTTTGTGATAATAAATTTTATTGGAAAAAGTTTTCACAAAAATTGTAAAAACCTATTAAAGAAAAAAATACCAACAAAACTGTAGTGCTTGCATTTAAAAACAAAAACATGTTTACCAAAACTTAAGAGAAAAAAAATTGCGCAATAAGTTTTGCTGAAAAAGTAAGAGATTTCCAAAAAAAGTTTTAAGGTTTAGAAACAGGAGTACGAAAGAATAATATACAAAGACTAATGTTTAAAAATAAAAAATAAAGACGTTCTTACCGAAAGTTTTAAAGGAAATACATAAGGCTCAGAAAAGCCGTACGAAAGAATAACTTACAAATAGTAACGTTTACAGGGAAAAATAAAAAAACGTGCTTACCAAAAGTTTTAAGGAAAAAACATGAAAAATAAGTCCCAAAGAGAAATGGTGAAATGGTAAAAAAAATTTAAATCGTTTTAGCAAGGACTTTGAGAAAAAAAAATGATTTACAGAAACAGTAATATTACCATTTAAAGTTTTAGAAAAGCCGTTTCGGAAAAATGTTTTAAAACCGTAAAGTTCATAAAATGGAAACTTGCAAAGGAAAAATGTTTACCAAAAAGAAGAAAGAAATAGCTTTAGAAGAAAATATTGCGACGAATAAACGTCATAAAAAATCAAAATGGGATTCTCAAAATGTTTTAAGCACGAATATTAGGTAAAAACGTATTACAGAAAAAATATTTACAAAATAGTAAGATTTGCCATTAAAAACAAAAATATGTTTACCAAAACTAAAGTGAAAAAAATTTGCGAAATAAGTTTACTGAAAAAGTAAGAAATTTCGAAAAAAGTTTTAGGAAAAACATAAGATTTAGAAAAGCAATACGAAAGAATAATTAACAAACAGTAATGTTTAAAAATAATAAAAACGTTCGTGCCAAAAGTTTTAAAGGAAAACATAAGATTTAGGAAAGCAGTACGAAAGAAGAATTTACAAAGAGTAACGTTTATAGAGAAAAGTAAAAAACGTGCTTGCCACAAGTTTTAAGGGAAAACATTACGCAAAATAAGTTTCAAAGAGAAAATGTAAAAAAGATTTACAATAATGTTTTAGGAAGGACATTGCGGAAAAAATTATTTACAAAAACCAGTAAAATTGTCATTAAAAGTTTCAGAAAAAGCGTTTCGAAAAATGTTTTAAAAGAGTAAAATTTACAAAAATGAAAGCTTTTAAAGGAAAAACGTTTACCAAAAAGAAAGCAAAGAAAATTTCCGATAAATAAACTTCAGAAAAAACAAAAAGTCTTCACAAATTTCAAGCACGAATGTTAGAAAAAATAAATTTCACGAAAACTAAAGGTAATTTTACAAAAGAAAAACTTTTAAAGCGTTTGAGATATACTCTGCTATTACGTTGAACTCTTCTTAGCCCTGATTGAATCAATTTGTTGTCAGTGAATCCTTCCTTGACTGACCAAGAATTTTCAGTGGAGACAAGTTAAGATTCAATCTTATAAGGTAAATAAAGACTGTGGCTTCAACCGTCTTCAGGAAAATCACTTTCTCCAGGAACTCCAAATCTTTCTCATTCACACACACAGCAAATCTTCGTTTAGAAAATCCATTGAATCTTAACAATTAGTAATGTTTTCCACTTGAAATTTTTTCGCACCCATTTTTGATTTAAAAAATTACTTATCCAAAACAAATGTAATTTGTGTGAATGAAATTTATTGTGGAATGTACACTGAAGAGCAATTGAATTAGATACAGCTGGCGTTATGCAAATGTGGCGCTGTGGGTGGCCCGCCCTGTAAAAGGAAACGACATGACGTATGCAGCGATTCGACAATATAAGGAGTGATGCGACGTGAATCAGTAAGAGTCGGACGCAGTATGGGTAAGACGAAGGATCTAAGCGCATTTCATCGTGGGCAAACTGTCGGGGCCTGACGAATGGGTCACTCCATATCGGAAGTCGTGCAGGCACTGGGATTTTCACGAGCCACTGTGTCACGGGTGCCTTTAGTACATCGAATCCGGTAAAACTATCCCTGCGAGGTCCAATTGCCATGGACAACAGCGTGCGGATGAGCAGGGCCATCGTCGGCTAGCTCGCATTGTAACAGCGGAAAGACGGGCCACAGTGCAAGAAATCACTCGGCAATTTAACGCTGGTACACAAAAACGTGTAAGCAGCCACACCATCTCCTCGCTATGGGGTAAAGAAGCCATCGTCCCACGAGAGTACCGCACATCACAAGGTGCAAAGATTAGCGTGGGCGCGGAAACATCGCCACTGGACCCTAGACATGTGGGGAAATGTTGTCTGGACTGATGAGTTGAGATTCCCGTTGGTACATGCGGATGGCAGGATACGAGTACGGCGCAAACCACATGAAGCGATGGATCCTTCTTGCCAGCAGGGTACTCTTCAAGCTGGTGGGGGTGGCATTCTCCTCTAGGGACTGTTTACGTGGACTGAAATGGGACCCCTGGTACGTGTGACATCGTCCCTCACAGGTAAACGTTACCGAGATATCCTGGACGACCATTTGCTCCCGTTTGTGCGTCTTGAACATCCCACTGGGGACCTCATCCTGCAACAAGACAATGCACCGTGCCATCGCTCCCGAATTGTATTCCAATGGTTGGATGAACACTCCACCGACGTGACCTCGCTTCCTTTGCCAGCTAGGTCGCCTGACCTCAATCCCATCGAGCATATCTGGAATGCCATCGAGAGAGATGTTCGAGGCCCTGACCCCCTCCATCAAATATTCGTGAACTGTGGGAGCTTGTTCAGGGGTCGTGGATCCGTATGGCTTCCCAACGTTTCCGGTATCTTGTCGAGTCCATGCCGAGACGAATCACCGTCGTCATCAGGGCGAAAGGTGGTGCTACACGTTACTAGACAGGTATATCTAATTCAATTGCTCTTCAGTGTATATGGCTGTGTTGTTTCTAAGAAAATCAAGAGTTATGCAAACTTGGAAATAAAGATAGAATGAAGAATTTTGTCCGTTTCACACTAATTCAGCAAATACATTTCGGTGAACGAAACTCTTACCGGTATATGTTAATTTTCTCGAAAGATTAAAGACAAGCAGAGGAGGACTGCCATTTTCGTCCAAGTGGCACAAAATATGAAGTTTTTCTCAGTACTGTAAATGTTTCATTTCTAGCTATGCTCAGCTGTTCAGAAATTTCACTGCTTCTGAGCCATAATTTTTGGCGCTTAGATGACATCTGTATTGATTTTATTTGTTTTTCAGAAGTATTGTTTTTCTCTCATCGTGTGTTTTGAGGATCTTCCACAGTTTCACTACCCAGATTGTGTTTATATCATCCAGTTTTGCTTGATCGTCAATATTTGTTCTTTTCTTATTCGTTTATTTTTTTTTTATTTTACATGTCTTCATCCTTTGTGTTACAAAACTTTGTTTTATTGTCCACATTTTCTTTTATTTTTCTGTTTGTTTCTTAATAAAAAATGCATTAAGGTAGAGCTTATTTGTATTTTTCCTGCAAAATATAAAAAAATTCATCTACCGTATTCTGCAACTTTTATATGAAAAACATTTTTTCGCTCATTGTGTCTTTGGAGAACTAAAGATCTTTCACAAATTTACTAAATGAATGTGTTAATACCATCCAACCTTGTTCCATCGCTAAGATCTATTTCCCGTCAGTATATATTGCCACATTGGAGAGTGTCTTTCAGTCGCTGATCTGGGAAAACAAGGGGATAAAGATTTATGGAGATTATCTAGCCCACCTTCGTTTTGCTGATGACCTAGTCAGTTTTGCAACTACCCCATCAGAGCTTCAGAGTATAATCCAGGAACTTGCTGACAAGAGTAAAGAAGTGGGATTAAAAATGAACTTTCAGAAGACAAAAGTGATGTTCAATGCTTTTACAAGAAATGAAGATTTATCAATTGATGGAGAAAAGCTGGAGATAAGACACGTACGTTTATCTTGGACAGCAGATATCAAGTGAGGGTCACATTGATGAAGAAATTAATCGGCGTACAAAACTTACCTGGAGAGCTTTTGGAAGAAACAGCATAATTTTCAAGAGCAATATGCCATTGTGTCTTAAAAGAAAAGTGTTTGATCAATGCATCCTTCCAGTGCTTACGTATGGTGCAGAGACGTGGACCTTAACTAAAAGAGACATACAAGGGCTGCAGACAACTCAAATAAGCATGGAGAGGCGCATGCTTGGTGTAACCAGGAGAGATAAGAAGAGGAACTCGTGGATCCGAAAAATGACAAGAGTGGAAGACATCATGATCAGAGTAAAATCCCTGAAATGGCAATGGACTGGACATACTGCCAGAAGGACAGACCATCGATGGACAGCCGACATTTTAGATTGGATTCCAAGGGACAGGAAAAGACCCAGAAGAAGACCACATGGCAGATGGGTGGATGAAATTCGAACGTATGCGGGAGTGACATGGAGGAGACTGGCACAAGACAGACCGTTGTGGAGAAAACTTGGGGAGACCTTCGTCCAGCAGTGGATTGATAATGGTTGACAATGATATAATTTTTTTACAATTCCTTTTTTTCCTCTGTATGCTGAAATTACTCAAACGACTGGAATGCTTAATTCTATTTAAGTATCTTTATGCTTGAGAAATTGTTTTATTATCTAGGCATTCTTTATTTTTCTCGCGTCTTCTTAGTAAAGAAACAGTTTCCTCTGCATATTCCAGACATTTGCTTTCAAGAAAGCAGTTCTCACTAAACCATCCTACATCTTTTTGACAACTTGTCCTCGAATGTGTTTTTCTGGTCGTGAAGACAGTTTTGTTGCTTTTGCATTTCTTTAAAAAAGGTGTTTTTTTCTTCGGTGCTTTATGTAGTTTCTTAATCTCTTAGTATTAATGCTTTCTATATTCCTTTGCAATGAAAACGTTGTTATAGTTTCTTCGCTCTGACTCTCACCCTTTTATCAACTGAAAATGCAATATATTTATTCCCGAAGACTAAGAAATCTGATATAAATCACTCTTTCATAATGCTTGTTAATGTGTGATTTCTTAAAAAGCAGGCGATAATCCATATTGAAGTCTTACCGGACATTCTGTGAAGGGATGTTTCTATTCCAAAAATCGATCGCTTTCAGGAAAATCCTCATTCAGTTTATTATTTCCTGATCAGTACTTAAGCATATCTATAGCGGTTTAATCCGTGTTCCACCAGACTTCTACAAATTTTGGAAGAAATCATGAAATTTTTTTCTTCCTATACACTTCAAATATTTTAAACCGATATCTGCATAATTGTAGTTATTTGTATTACATTTCGAAAAGCATTAAGGAAAAGTGTAATTTATTATTCTACTCTCTGTATGATGAATGCCGTATGAAGAAGAAAGTATTTGCATTCTATCTTGTATGATTTATTTTGTGTAATTTAAGTATGGTTTATTTTTTTTTAGTTATTTGTATTACATTTCGCAAAAACATTAAGGAAAAAGTGTGTTTTATTTTTTTTACTCTGTGTAGGATGAATGCAGTAATGAAGAAAAAGGTATTTGCATTCTATCTTGTATGATTTATTTTGTGTGAATTAAGTATGATTTATTATTTTCACTCTCTGTAGGATGAATGCTGTAATGGAGAAAGGAATAATTGCAATCTATCTTACGCATAGATATCCAGATATTTCCATCTAGTGTTTTCATAAAAGGCACAAAGTACAGAAAATCAAGTTATAATGTTCAAAAAAGTCATAAAGGTAATAAAACCGCATTGCCTCTTTTAAAATATCTTACACATGTCAGTCGGAATGCGTTGAAATGAAATGCATTCGCTATGGAAAATACTACTAAATTTCTATACGAAGCTTCCGCCTAAAATAATGCTGGAACGGAAAAAAAATAATAAATAAATCATTAGCAAGGAAACATAAACTAGCTGAAACATTTTCGGTACTGATCGTGAAATATCTTTAGTCCTCAAACCTAATGTTAAATTTTGAAAAATCATGAAAAGATTTTTACCAAGTTCTCCTATAAAATAAAATGTAATAAGCCCCTATGTAAAAAGACGAAACCTGAAAAAAATACTTTGATTCACATGAAAAGATATGAACGATCATAAACCCTAAATTTCTGAAAACAGCATTTTTTGCGGAATAACTCCTTAAGAAAGGATTTAATAAGACCTCCTGTAAAATAAATTAAAATAAACCGCTGCAGAAAATTTAATGTTGGAACGTGAAGAAAAGCAAGAACGAGTATAAACACAGTTGAAGTAGGTCGAAAGAAAAATCTTAAATACGTTGCACAGAACTAATTTCACAAAAATTCATGTATATAAAATATAGCAAACGCCTACAAAAAAATAATGTTGAAACATGAAGTACTTCATTTCATATGAACGATCATATCATGAATAGAACGAAAAAGATCTTGATGTCTGAAAACAACACGTTGCACAGAATAAATCACGAAGAAAAAATTTAAGTACTTCTATAGAAAAAATAAAGTACAATAAACCCCTGCAGAAAAAAAAAAAATTGAAGACACGTAGAAAATAACTCACGTTCTTCATTTCACTAGATAATTACGAATTAAATACATGAAATAACACAAACTTCCCCAAAAGTCTCAGTACTGAAAGCAGCATGTTGTATCGAATATTGGTGAAACACGCAGATCTTTTTACAGAATTTTTTTAATAAAACTCCACAAAAAGTAATTTTGAAGACGCGAAGAAAGTAAAGTACTTTATTTTGCAAGAAAAAACATAAACGAAGATAAACATGATTGTACAAATATCGCAGTATTTTTAAGCACGTTACATAGGATATTCGTGAAAAAATAACTTATAATAAAACCCTACAGAAAAATAATTTTGAAACGCGAAAAAAAGAAGTCCTTTATTTCACAAGAAAAGACGTGACCAAACTTAAACACGATCGTAACAGTTCAAAAAATGTTAAGTTGTCAAAGCATAACGTAACGTTTGGAACAATTACGACCGAAAAGACAACTTTTGTCCCTCTACAAAAAGGTAAAATATAATAACCCTGTGGAAAATTGTTACAACGTGAAAGAAAAAATAATTCCCCCAAAATTTTGTAAGGGAAAAAACATGTACGAACATAAATGTGTTAACAAAAATCTGAATTTTTGAAAACACGTTGCGCAGAATATATAACGAAAAAAATTAATATGTCCTCCTATAGAAAAAATAAATTATAATAAACCCATGAAGAGAACAAATAATTTTGCAGGCACGAAGGAAATAAATCAAGTTCTTCATTTTGCAAGACAAAAGCATGAACAAAAGATACGTAGAAAAAAATCTCAATTACCGAGAACAGCATGTTACGTAGTATATGCATGAAGAAGAAACTAGTTAGTTTTCCTATAGAAAAATGAATTATAATAAACGCCCATATAAAAAAGGAATGTTGAAGGCGTGAAGAAAATAAAGTTTTCAGTTTACAAGAGAAAAATATGAACGTGCATGATCGAAAGAAAATCTCAATTACTGAAAACAACATGTTGCGTAGAAAAAGTTATAAAAAAAGATTTCATATGTCGTCCGAATGAAAAATTAAATTATAAGAAACCTCTACAGAAAAAATAATTCTAAAACGTGAAAAAGTCCTTCATTTCATAAGAGAATGTATAAACCAAATTAAACGCGTATGAATCACGTCGGACAAAAAAAAGTTTAAACAACACCTCACATTTGAAAATTCGTGAAGAAAAGAATTAGATTATGAAGAATAATACGTCATGGGAAAATAATAAGCTCCTGTTCACAGAGAAAATAAACTTCCCTGTGACTGTTTATGAACGTGAGACTTCCACCATCTGGCCAGTAGCAATCCCATAATGCTGCATTATTTCTCCATGGTTACGGAAACACACCTGCATGGTTGTGAAAATCATGAACGGGCATGTTTACATGACTCATACGCTCTCCTCCCTGTATTGAATCGTAAGACGGCCAACATTAAGTCCCTCAGGCAGTCTTCCCCTTTTATGTGAACTATATCTCTTAATCCCCTTGATCCCCACAACCAGTGACTCGGTAGCCGAATCGGTAGAGCTCTTACCAAGTAAACGGCTCGGGTTCAAATTCATCCTGTTCCAAACATAGTTGTCACTATTTTCGAAAATAAATACATTGATCATAAAAAAATTTCCCGAGTCTACTTACAATTAAATTTCCCACCACCCGAAAAACAGATTGAGAAATTACAAAATAAAAATGGTGGAGAAATTTCCCAGAATTAAAAGTGGCTTCGTCAACATCGACGACAAACACGTGAAAACGATGTCACGCAATAAAAAAATGGCGGACACCGAGGGCCACACCCACCGTTGCCAGCGGAAGAAAAGTTTTTCTTGGACGTCTACGGGAAGCGCATCTGGGACATCACTTCCGGTGGTATACTTAACCCCTTACCACTGCGGTCCTTAAACCCCGAATAAAAAGAAATAGGCAAAACTTTCTGGTGGAAAATATGGCTGTGGAATTGACCGTGCTCTTCCAGCAGAAAAAAGAAATGTGACACCAAATTTTCGGGTGTAATGAGCACGTCTTTTGAATCCATTCTGACGCGAATTTAATTTATCAAAGCTATTCAAAGTCAATGGAACCGGTATGGAAAACAATAAGTAGTATATGACCGAAGAAAGTAGTTTTTCAATCGGGTTTTTAATCCCGTAGATATTCCTGTAAACGGAATCGTGAACTTACGCCCTGTGGTGACAGACTTCTGCGTTAAGAAAAATTTGAAATTATATGACAAACATTTCGCATCGGAAACGCTCTCCAACAAAAAAGAATTTTTCAAATCGGAGTCTTAGAAGCAGAGATATCAACAAATATAAGATATGCATCTACACCCCTTGGCGGAAAAAATATGCATTATTTTAAGAAGAAAATGTTCTCAAAAGGTGTTTCGATGTGAGCAATATCCGTCCAGTAAAAAAATTTTCAGGAGCTCAGATTTTGCTGCAAATACATCAAAAGCAGAAACTAACACTTATGCCCCCTGGTGGTCAAACCATTCTTTACTAAATATTAGAAAATATATGAAAAACATTTCCCATCAGGAGCTGTATGCGATACAGGAAGAACTTTTCAAACCGGAGTTTTAGAAGCAAGAATATCGGAGAAAACGCAATTTACCTTTACGCTCACTAGCGCAAAGTCCATGAGCTACTTGAAAAATTGGAATTTATATCAAAAATATTTTGAACCAGAAACGCTATCCAACAGAGAAGGAATTTTTCAAATCGACTCTTAGGAGCAGAGATATTGACAAAAATAAGATATACATCTACGCCCCCTGACGGGGAAACCATGCATTATTTTAAGAAGAAAATATTCCGAAAATGTTTATCGATGTGAGCAGTATGGGTCCACAAAAGAATCTTTTTCAATCGAGATTTTAGAAGCTCAGATTTTGCTGCAAATACATCGAAAGCGGAAATTAAGATTTACGCTCCTTGGTGGCCAAACCATTTTTCCCAAAAATTAGAAATTATATGCAAAAGATATACCATCAGGAGCTGTATCTGATGCAGAAAGAATTTTTCAAACCGGAATTTTAGAAGCAGAGATATCAGTGGGAAGCGTAATTTACCTTTATTCCCCTTAGCGAGAAGTCTATTAATTACCTGGAAATATTGAAATTATATAGAAAACATATCGCACTGGAAACTATCCAATAAAGAAAGAATTTTTGAAATCGGACCATTAGAAGCAGAGATATTGATAAAAATAAGATATACATCTACTCCCCCTGGCGGAGAAACCATACAATATATTAAGAAGAAAATATTCCGAAAAGGTTTATCGACGTGAGCAGCATCGGTCCACGAACGAATTTTTTCAGTCGAAATTTTAGAAGCTTAGATTTTGTGGTAAATACATCAGAAGCAGAAATTAACGCTTACGCCCTCTGGTGGTCTAACCGTTCTTTACGAAAAATTAGAAATTATATGGAAAAGATTTTCCATCAGGAGCTGTATCCTCTGAAGATCTTTTTTTTTTTTCAAATCGGAGTTTTAGAAGTAGAGATATAGGGAAAAACGCAATTTACTTTTACGCCTCTTAGCGGAAAATCTATGCGTAACTTGAATAGGTGACTATACCTAAAATAGTCTTCGACATAAATGGAATTGAACTGTAGAAAAAAATTTTCAATTGGCTGTTTAGAAGCAAATATATGGAAGAAAATGTATTTTGAATTCGATATCATGTGCATTTACATCCTCTAGCGACGAAATTATACATCGTAAAAAAAAAAAAAAAAAAAGACGGAATAAAGGATCATCATTCGCATATGTTAAGCTTTCCAATGGAAAAAGAATTTTTCAAATCGGACAGATAGTTGCAGAGATATGGTGTCCACAGCCGGCCGGACGGACAAACCGATAACATAAGGACGTTTTTTTTATTTTGTTTTTTTTTTTACAAAAGTCGTGCTAAAAAGGGGAAGCAAAAGGCCATTCTGTCATTACGAAACAGCGCGGGTTGAAGGTCGATATGGCATTGTTCCTGTATTCAGTTTCTTATGTCCTCTTTGATTCCGTCATAGATAGTTTATCTGGCAGGTGCGGAGCTGCTGGAGAAATAGACCAAAATTTCATATCATTTTAGAAATATCTGGACATGAAAGCAGCCCCGGAACTAAGTAATTCGGCGTCCCTTAATATCATTTTTGATTGGAAAACGTGCGTAGTTCTCAGAGGCGTTGCGCAAAACCGCACCCCCCACCGCGAAAATTTAATTAACGTACTTCTCCCAACAGGCATTCGTTTTGCGCACTTTCGAGGATTTTAAATAACTTCTAATAACACACAGGCAATACATGTCAATACGAGGTACGATCCAAAAGTTCGGGAATTGGTGTATAGTTCCTTACCTTGCATACTTTAAAGCACCGATGTACAATCACCTTCAAAATAATCCCCTTGGGCGACGATGCATTTTTGCCAGCGCTCGTAAATCTTCTGGAAGCATTGCTGAAAGACAAGTTTTGCAACCCTCGTAATGCCTCCTGCGTTGCTGTTTTTACCTCATTTGTTCACACAAAACGACGTCCCTGCAGATTTTGTTTCATCAGTGGAAAGTGGTATGAATCGCAGGGGGCTAAATCGGGTGAATAGGCGGGAGGAGGAAGCACATTAGTACGATTTCTGGCGAGAAACTCCGTGACCAGTACGGACCAATGTGCAAGCGCGTTGTCATGGAGAAGGTACCGTTGCCCACTTCGCTAGATCTCCGGCCGTTTACGACGGATTGACTCCTGTAAGCGACGTAAAATTTCCAGATAACGTTCCATCCATGATAACTGTTGTGCCCTCAGGAATAAATTCGGAATGGACAATGCCGTGAGAATAAAAAAAACAGCTCCAGCATGACTTTCCCTTTGCTGCGATCCTGCCTGAATTTCTTTGATCGTGGTGAAGACGATGATTTCCATGTTGAAGAAGCACGCTTTGGCTGAAAATCAAACAAGTGGCACAACGTTTCATCACCTGTGATGATGTTATCCAAAAACGTGAGATCGCTAACGGCTTTGTCGATTAATTCGCCCGATATTCACATCCGTTCATTCTTTTCTTCGGAGGTCAAAAGGCGAGGAACAATGTGATGGCACTCCGGTGCATTTTAAGATCCTCCGTAAAAATGCGCTGGCATGTGGTCTCCGATAAGATAGTTGCGTTATCGATTTCCTCAATGGTTCGGCGACGATCATGACGAATACACTACGCAAGGAAGTTATATTACTGGAGACACCACTCCTATCCACGCAGCATTGGCAGTCATAAGTCACCGTCTGTGCTGCAAATGACGTCATGAGCAGGCACGACGCAGCCGCAGAAGAGAAGCTGCTTGGAAACAAATGGAACAAAAGCTTCTAAGCGTATAAACAGATAAAATGAGTAATTCAATAATCTTTATCAATGATACACAAGCTTACTGTTTCATCAACGGTATCATTTAGTTCATTTTTTGCCTGCTTGTGACGTCACACCACAGATTAGCTGTGACCTATGGCGGCAGAGCCAGTGGTGTCTCCAGTAATATAACCTCCTTGACACTACGCCACCATCGTAATATTTTTCTCACTCCGTGCAGTCACAGGACGACAACAGCGCTCATTATCTGCGATGGATTCTCTGCCCTCTTTGAAACTCCGATACCACTCGTACACCTTCGATCTCGCCATCGTAGAGTGACCGTACACCTTCGAAAGCATTTCTAAGGTCTCTGCAGCTGTTTTACCCAAACGCTGACAAAATTTAATGTTTTTGTTGTTTTGATTGGAGGTTTAACGACCACCGTGAGCAACTCAATGGGCTATAAGCAGTCGCCTGTCCCTAATTTAGGGCCACTGGTTCCAGGAAGGGAGAGAACCAGCTCCATAAGACAAACGCAACATGCATACCTCACCGGGATTCGAACCCGGACCCATCTCGGACGAATGATCAGAAGCCATCGCTTAGACCACTGCGCCACCGGGGGCGGCAAATTTTAATATTGCAACGTTGCTCTTCAAAAGCCGTGACTCTCACACGCAGAAGGCAGACGACTAACCACAGCAGGTCAGCAGCAAACGTCGGCGCGCGCATTCCAATCCCTTTCCATTGACCAAACCATTCTGACTACGGAGGGGAGGGATGTATTTCAGACGCCGTAACTTTAACTACATACTTGCGTTGTTACGGGTAGGCGCTGTCCCCAAACTTTTGGATCCTGCTCCGTATACTGAAAATATATAATATTATACAAATCATATAATTATACATAATGTTACATAAACTATGTAACATTAGAGAAACTGCGAGAGGGAGAGCCCACAAAAAGACCAAATGAGTACAAGCCAAATGGAAGATACAGATTACTGAAAGGAAGATTTGCTACTCAGCTGACATCTCGGTTGCAGAAACCAATGGAAGATCCTTACTCCTACACAACTCAGGAAGAATGGCCACTGGGCTTGTGGCTCAGTTCGTCAGGCCGGATGGGGTCCGTCAAAACACTAATCAAGATCTGATGTGGTGATAACATCCTCTTCCTTCATCTGGGGTTAAAGAAGAAACAAGTAAATCTTCTTCAGTTAGCACTGTGCAGTGAAAATACAAAAAGAAAGTTAGCTTTGGAGCCTCGTTTAAGTAAGAGTGATTGTTCTTTGTTCTTCCGAAAATAAGTGTTACGCAATAATAAAAGAAAGTACATCTTTAACATTGTGACGAATTCTAAGGAAATCATTATTTGCACGGATATGGAGGGCTACGGAGCCTACCTTACGCCACTGGTGGTCCTTACCTGTAGTCTTCTGAATTGATGGGTATAAAAAATCTGAAATGTTCAGCTTTCTTTTTGATTTACAATTTTGAGCAAATTTATTCACGCGTTATGCATTTCTATTTTTACGTACCTGCCAACTCTTCCGGATTTTCCGGAAGTTTTTCGATTTTTTATGCAGTCTTCCGGTTTTTCGGCCGGAAGAACTTTTCTTCCGGATTTTAAAATTTTCTATATTTTTTGCTAAAAATATCACTATAAATAAAATATATAACAGATATGGGAATTGTGTGCCATTATGCGCCATTTTGCGCTAGAACCCAGTGCCCCGTCGTCGGGACTTCGGCACAGTAAATTAATTCTCCGTGCACACCGTTCCGCTTGACGCTGAATAAGATCATGCGGTGGGAAGAAAGATTCAGAGACTCCAAGTATTGCTGATTTTATTTTATTTATTTTTTTTGATTTTTTTTTTTGATTGGAGGTTTAACGACCACCGTGAGCAACTCAATGGGCTATAAGCAGTCGCCCGTCCCTAATTTAGGGTCACTGGTTCCAGGGAAGGGAGAGAGCCAGTGCCGTAAGACAAACACAACATCCATGCCTGACCGGGATTCGAACCCGGACCCCTTACGGACGAATGATCAGAGGCCAAAGCCTTAGACCACTGCGCCTGCTGATTTTACATAGTTACTATGGAAATCCTCGGTGCTCTACGGAAGGCGGAAAACGTCGAGTGTGCTATGGAAATCGTCGATTCGCTACGGACGACGGAAAAGATCGAGTATGCAATGGAAATCGTCGGTCCTCTGTGGACGACGGAAAACATCGAGTATGCTATGGAAAACGAAGATCTCAATGAAATAACGTTTTTAAACATCTGTGTAGAGCTTATTGTCATGTTTTCAAGATCCTAACACGTGTTACTGGGTTCTAAAAACCATCGTGAACTACTCCCAGTCTGTGTAGGCACTTATTACATTTACTGCAGGATTCCTATTGGTGTTTGAGGAAAACTACAAAAGAAAAAGTGTTAGCTCCACCTAGTGTTTCTCAACTTCAGGAGCAGGTCTGTGTTCCTGATAATGTTAAATGAAGCAGAAGAAAACAGTATAGGTTTGAAAAGAAAAGAATGTGGACATTGAAAGTGGCCAGATACTTCTTAAGGAATCAAAAAAAAAAAAAAATGTCCGATATTCTGGCAAGTATCGGGAAAAAAAAAAAAAAAATTACAGAGCAATAAGAAAAAAAGTGTCATTCTTCGTAGGTATCCAAAAGGATAGAATTTTTTCTTTCTGACTTGTAGGAGTCTTTCAAAATCCAGTAAATTATACATAATTAACTTATTTTTTAATCTTACCTTGTTTTGTTGAAGTGCATATAAAAATTTGTGTGTAACTATTGTAGAACAAGATACCCCCCCCCCCCCGTGGCGCAGTGGTCTAAGCGATGGCTTATGACCATTTGTCGGAAGTGGGTCCGGGTTATAGTTCCGGTGAGACATAGATGTTGGGTTTGTGTTATTGCGCTGGCTCTCTCCGTTCCCTGGAGCCAGTGTCCCTAAATTAGGGACGGGCGACTGCTTATAGCCCACTGAGTTGCTCACGGCGGTCGTTAAACCTCCAACAACAACAGAGCAAGATATACAGTTTTAGCTCTGTGTGGACATTTTATATTATATAAGAAACTAACGTCAGAAAAATCTTCCTGATTATTATGCAATCTTCTGGTTTTTCATTAAATTTAGTTGGCAGCTAAACCCCTCATATCATGAATTTGCGGCCGTAATATGACCATCCTGCGAGGGCAACCGCCTTCCCCATCCACCCGGAAGCTACGGCCCTGATACAGAGTGCGGTTGACGCAGCATAAAGCCGGGTAGGGAGCGCATGGCTGGAAACAGTTCGTCAAACCCCAAGGTGAAACAGCGAACCAAAGTCAAATAACAGAGGATTTGAATGACGGACAGCGCTAAACGTCGTTCAAGTGCACGGCACGCTGTACGTTGCACCATCTATGTTACATCAGCAGACCTGTCCGTACACCATTGTTGTCTGCAGAGAACAAGACAAAACGTCGCCAGTACGACTGTGAGTACAGTAGAAGAACCCTGAATTATTGGAAAAGTGTCACGTGGTCTGGAAAAATAACATTTTCAGCAGCATTCAGATGGAAGGATGAGAATCGGAGACGACAGCATGGAAGCGTTGGTCTATCTTGGATGATCATGACTCTCTAGGTTGGCGGTGGAAGTGCAATGGTGTGGGCCATGCTTTTGCAAAAAAACGCCTAAATGTCCAAGCGTATTTAAACACTTTTCCTGATGAAGTTCGTCTAACCATTGCATACATGCCAAGTTTTACGGTTAACCCATAACATTTACGGAAAGTCTACTTGTTTTACGGTGATTTTACGACGGCATATTTTACAGATTTTTTTTTCTTTTTTCTTCTAGGTTAGTACAATTCCGAGGGAAGAATAAGTGTTCCCAAGGACCACCGCGCCTGCATATTCTGGTTTTGTGTGATCGCAGTGTTACCTACTTCTGCTTCCCGAACCGAACTCTCTCTCTCTCTCTCTCTCTCTCGCAGATATGACGTAGAAGTCTTTTCGTACTTCTACGTTATTTTAAAAACATAACCATAAGATGAAATAGTTCCTAAATTAAACCTTAACGGCCAAACGAAACATGTAAACAACAGAAGTCAAACTTACGGAAAAGATGCTTTATTCAGGATGTAGCACTTCCACAACAAATAATAACATCACATAGTACTTCGCATTAAACTCTCCACACATGATACAGCTCTTAACACAACGCTCTACAACACAACGCTCTCCAGAACGCTCTTTTTTACAATGCTCGCCAAGTAACAGTTTAGTCGTAAATTTTTATCTTTCGTTCTTATCAAACCATAGATCATATGTAGAGGATTTTAGGAAGGGAGTGTCTGACTCCAGGTCTTAAACAACCCTTAGAAATAGGAAGCTAGGAGATTTGGGCTAGAGTGCGCGATAAGAAAGTGACACGGAAGCGAGGTAGAAAGGGGGAGGAAGACGCCCTTATTTATTATCGGGGGGCCAGTACCCGGGGTCCGACGGCTTAACGTGCCCATCCGACACACGGCGGATATTTAGTGGTTCGAGCGTTCGTACCTGCCCAGGATCGAACCTGAGGTCATCTCCGTGGTAGTCACGAACGTTGACCACTAGGCCACCCGCGGGCCCAAATCTTATCGAACCAGGCATACGTCACGTTCATTCAATCTCAATTATGTTGCCAACAGCATTCGTTTGAGAGAAAAGATATTACGTTAAGAGTGAAGAATAACTGAGAATAAACTCAAGATTTACATAGGGAAAGAAACTAAAAAGGAAAGTTAATTTAGAATATACGTCACACAGTCTAGCGGAAAAGACTGGGTTAACGTTGTAGGATTCAGATTAGCGGTAATTGTTAAATGAGAGAGAATTTACGAATATGTGCCTCACATGAGACACAAAATTGCGCTTTTTAAAGGTATTCCAACATGCTGGCACAAAAATGCAACGTCAAAATCTCAGTTAAGTTAAAGTTAAAAGTTACTGCAATGTATTGCAATAATTTCTCAGTTACAAATGAAATTTTTTATCTGTGTATATAGACTAAAGATAGCTTATTAATGATATGATTGTACTTGTATATCGATTGCATTTTAATAGCTGTGTGCGTGAAGTAGTGCCAAATACTGTATATTCATTATGGCAAATCAAATCGATTAAAATAGACAATTTGCTTGATAAATCGACTTTTAATCGATATGTTCGAAACATTTAATCAATATGGTCCATATATCAGCCACTGGAACATATCAATTAAACGTTCACTGAAATTTTTTTTCACGGATTTCAATTTTTGAAAGTTGGCAGATCTGCCATCGTCAATCTTTATCCCCGAGGTGATGGATACTTACACACGACAAAGCACCATGCCACAATGCCCATACTGTCGCAGAGTGGTTTCAGGAGCATGGCGGAGAGTTCTTTCTGCTTTTGTGGCCACTTCAGTCTTCAAACTTCAATCCCATGGAGAATTTGTGGGACATCATGCATTCACTGCTATCCAATATGCGCGAACTGGAAGGTTCTATTCGACATACATGGGCCAGTATGTCATCCGAACGTTTATAACGCTTAATTAAATGAATGTCAAGGCGAATTTGTAACGGACTACGTGACATGACGCAGGTGACGTACTACTGAGGTGATGCATTAAGTCAAATCGACAAAGAAGCAGCGATAAGCCTGCCGGTGTAGTTCGACTGGGAGAACAGTCGCTCCGGAGTAGGGAGATGTGGAGTCGAGGCCACCACTGGCAAAGAGAGGTTTCAAATTAATTCAACGTGACTGTTTTCCGATTTCATTTTATGTTCATAGGCTCTCATATTTGTCTTGTGTAATCTAAAACTTGTGTTTAGCATCTACTCATAATAACAGGTATTAATTTAAATGTAAAACAACATAACTTCCTTTGTCTGAACGTTTGTCTCACTTTAATGGCGCAATGCCAGTTCACCTTCGGACGACCGATCGACGTAGCTCGCGTCCTGCCGCCCATCGATTGCGTGTGCCGGCGAGGAGTGCGGTGTTCGTCGGCCTTGGCGGGGCGCACGTACCAGCCGTATGGGACTTCCGAGGACATCCGGCGTTGCGCCGTTTTGAGATTTTCTGCCAAGTCATCCTTCCAACCAAGATGGAGACTGCTTTTATTTTTTAAATGCATCTGTTTTCTGGATTTCTTCGGGGATTTTGGGCATCTATGCATACAGAGTGCATAGGAAAGTCCCTTTAGCCTGAAAAAGTTATTGCGAAGCGAGAGAGGTACAGTTATGCAAGTGACATAACGGTATAGTAAAGCGACTACGCCCGATCGAATGCAACCGATAGCAGCGCCCCTAGTGGCGAAATGCGGAAGTTAGCCATTGCAAATCGAAAACGAAAAGAGATAGAGCAAAATTTCCGATTACAAAGTTGTAGAGCATCAATTAATTAGAACAAAACGGCATTTGTTTCACACGGATAAGATAAATTGTCGCCTGAGTACCCTAAAATGTTCGAAATCGATGCGCGACCTTTTGTGTGAACGTTTGAAGGGAACAGGCGTAGATGAGCAAGTACACGCAATTTATTGCATTAATGCGTACTTATGTCAATACAGTTTGATGACGTCAGACAAAACAAAAACAAAAAAGGCAAACTGGCGCACAGTGATAAAAAGTTAATGTCTAGTATGTTCGAAGAGCTCGCCATTGCCCACGATACACATTTGTATTCGTGAAAGTAACTCTGCATGCACATTCCTCAGCATGGAAGGTGTCACACTATTGCAAGCATCTGCAACACGACGACGTAGATCCAGCAGACTTGTAGGCGCTGTTGCATACACCTGATTTTTTTACGTAACCCCAGAGGAAGAAATCCAACGGAGTAAGGTCCGGCGATCGTGGAGGCCTTTCAACAGCACCACCATACCCGAGGATTCGTTGCCCAAAACAATGTGTGAGAAAGCGTCGCACTGCTGCTGGCTGGTGTGCAGGGGCACCGTCATGTAATTTGAACCACAAGGAACGTAATGCGGACAGGGGAATGTCATCTAAAAATCAGCTATGATATCCTGTAGTAATTGGAGGTATCTCTGTCCGTTTAATGTGCCTTTGCAGAACACAGGTCCCACTAAGCGGTTCTTCCAAATACCGCACCACATGTTAATGGACCAACGCACTTGATGGCTCGTGGATCGTCCCCACGAGGGATTTTCCATCGCCCAGTAGTGGGTATTGTGTCGGTTTAGTAATTCGGTACGGTGGAACACTGCCTCGTCCGACCAAAGAATGTTGGATAAAAAGTCTGAGTCACCTTCAACATTAATCAACGCCCAGTTGCACCAATCAAATCGACGCTCATTGTTCCGTGGTAACAGTTCTTGCTACGGAATGACACGATAGGGATGTGCACCTTGAGCATGCAGTATTTTCCATACACGGCCCCGTGTTAAGCCACTCGCCCTACTAATATCTCTTGTACTGCTTTGTGGATGGGCTAGTGCATATGCCAAAATATCCTCTGCCATTATACGCATACCTGCACCCACTTGTCTGCCAAAACGAGAACGACTGTTAGCAGATGAAACCTCCCCCGCTTTTCTATAATTGATTATCTGCGAATCAGGTAGGTGGATTGAGACCGCTGAAACTACAAGCATAGACACTCGTGTTATAAAATGACACAGGAGGATTTGTTTCAAACTTAAACAGGTTTATCATGGATAAAAACTGAAGTTGGAAAGTCAGTCTGTCCGTAGGAATACCGCTTTCTGGATGTCGATCAGACGTCCCTCAACTAATGCAGACCTAGTAAATAGTCAAAGTAAACTTGACATCTGTATCACGATAATATGTTCCTACACTTGGGATAGAGTCCTTCTCGTCCGAGAAGCAACCTGTATCTCCCGATAATGATTCCTATCTTCGAATCCTATCTAATTCCGCTCTGCACTTAGTCCTCGCGGTTTCGGTAGAATTATCCCTTCCTAGATAATTAAATAAAGCACGTGAGATTCCCTAAGTCAGGGACCTGTATCACGGCTGGGAAAACTTATCTTCGACCCCGTTCAGTACATCGACTGAACTCCCGGAACCATAACGCTAGGTGTCCGTCAAACCCGAAAATCTTCGAGCCCTGTCTACCGGCGAACTTGCTCCTGCAATTCCCGAAAACAGACTAACGCACTCAGTCTTCTCATGCGCCTACCTCTCCCGACTTCGTCGGCTCTGCCCACCTGTCCTGTGCGCGCTCCTGCCCTGAGGCGTCACACTCCCCTCTTTCTCTCTCTCTGCTGGCGTCGACGTCACGATGCCAGCGCGTCTCTTTCTCCGTTAACCGGTCTCACCCTTCCTGTCTACGAATTCCTCGCTTTCTGCAGTAGGTGATCGGCACTTTCTGATGTTCCATTAGCGGTATTCTCTTTGACAAACTTAACTTTCCGCTAAGTACAACAACCATCGAATATAATGCGTACTGGCTACATGGATGCAATGAATAATGTCTAGGTTCCCAGACATTAAGGCGTCTGCTCTCTGTTTGACGATACCAGCGGATGTCGCCTCCTTAATTGCTGATGCCTATCTGCTTGGGAACGGCATCTACTTCCTAGAGTGTGAGAATCTCAGAATCTCTTTGTCATACACCAATACTTTGTAAAAATGTTCTGGAACAATCCATTGCTCTGTTATACATTTGAACCATTTTGAGTTCATTAAAGTATTACGTATATGTATATGGATACTTCATCCTAAGTCCGTCTGAACACACATTAGCATGAAATTGAATAAACATAATATTCTTCACATTAGTGTATTAATGTACGTTTTCCTACTATAATAGGCATATTGTTCGATTCATTATTTTCTTGGGCATAAATAATGCGCCCGCTCTCACAGGTGTGCCTTACCCAATGCACTTTTTTTATTGTTGTAATGTTCATGAAATGTACTTTCACATTTGGAACATATCTGTTTCAGTTTAACGAAACATTATTTCGTGTATGTTTGTGACACTCCATAGCAAGGTAAGATTCTCGATGATGAACAGATGTGTTCCAAATGTGAAAGTAGTCAAAGAAATACTCAATGAATAAATGATTTAAAAATTACTCTACATATATTATCCCGTCATTGTTGACGGACTTTCATCTAGCTGCTTATATATGCTTATAATTCTTTCCTTTTTTTTTACGCAGATGGAAGAAACTCAAAGTTCAGCCGCAAAACGGTGTAACCACTTTAACGTACGTGAACAACGCTACTCCTTGAGAAAATCGTCTGGAATTTCCTCCCCATGGTGTTAATTAGGCTTTTGATATTTAATGAAATTGTGATAAATCAAACGAAAAATTCTTTATGTTTGTTAAGCGGCCAACTGTCTGCAGATGGCATTTAAGCATTTAAAAGAAGAGACTGTTTTAAACTTTTTTGTTGGCAGCAATGTGACTTGTGAACTCCATATCAGCTGTATTTTCAGAATGAGGCGTGAACTGTCTTCCTTGTTCACTACATAACTTTTACCACCAAGGAGATACAGCAACAACTGGTGTGTAACTGATGTTTTAGATGTGTAAGAAATTTATACCCACAAAAAAAAAAAAAAAAAAAAAAAAAAAACTGATCTATTTCTTAAGAATTTAAGTAATTCTCGTTTGAGATACTGGATGAATGTAAGAATACTGTATAAAATAATTACATTTTAAAGTAGTTTTTTCAATGTGATATTCAATTATTTTGTGAAAAGTTTTGATACTGCAGAGGGCTGTGTCTCATAGATGCATTTCCTTTACAAAAAATTCGGATATTTCAGTTCCACATTTCTGGTTTACTTCGTTCACCTAATTCCTTGCGCAGGTAGCACATACACTTATTATGTATAAAAAATTTTTGCATAAGGTCTTGGGTTTTCAGCGTAACTTGTTCTAATTCTTCATATAATTCTCTACCAGAAGTTGTCATCTCTCTCTTCGAATATAGATTATTTACATTATAATAAACTTCTGCAGGCTATTTGTATTTTACAACAGGATATATTTTTTTATTTTTCTATTCAAGCGTTTGCTACACCTAGCATGTGAGACTAATGCCGAACATTTCCCATGCTTGATATAGTAGGAAGAAATTCATGTCAGTCTATCTCCCATTTGCAGGAGAAGGCATTACTGAATATTTTTCTCCTACTTTAGCTAGGGGAAATGATGGGTTTCAAATAAAAGAACGCTTACCACCACTTCCGAATAGCATGTGCAGGAAATGCTCTACATGTTCTACACATGATGAGTACGAGAAATTCGGAAAACCCATATCGACACTTCCAACAATCGTGTCCAAGAAATACTAAGCATGAAAAATTTTGGAAGCTGCATACGAAATGATAGAATCCTTACAGTCTCTTTCCACAAACAGATGTAGGAAATTCAAAGCATTTCGTGGGAGAAAAATGTAGATTTTCTTAACATTCTACGTAAGGGAAATGAGGTAACCCATACCACCATTTCACTTCTAACACAGTGCAATACTCAGTCGAAAACGCTTTTTGATCAGAAAATTAGCAAAGCTTAAAAATAAGCGGTTTTCTTTTCTTACAAAGACAGCAATTTGTGAACATTTTTCTTCTGTACCCATCATTTCTCATTTAGTTAGGTTAAAGCAAGTATCTAAAAACTCGTAATTCGTTCTATCAGTTCCATACACCGAGATTTCTAAATTCTTCTTCCGCCCTGTATATCGGCCTTTTTTGTATAGTGACTATTTTTTACGGGATATGGATATGTCCTCTGTTTCATTCTAAGTATGTATTATTTGTAGATTCGTAATTAATTATTTGTGTACTGCTTTTCAGTTTCAAAATATATATTTGTTTGAGTAACTCTTCTCTGGTTTCGAAATATTAATCTTTTATGTTGATTGTTGATATAAAATCCGTAGTTTTTAGATTTCATTGTAACTTAACAAAAGCTAACTATATCTTCCGTTATGCCGCTTAAGATTGTGGTAAATTGAGCATTTTAGTGCAATAACTGTTTAAATTCTCTGTCCTGCAGTATTTATTACATTAAATTCTACGTCCTGCAGTTTTTATTACATTTCATGGCCACTTACTCTGTTAGCAGCATTGTCAGAGTGATTAAGCATGCGACACGACGAAATAAAAGATATTCAGGCTAATCCATTTCCGCTCTCATTTTAATCCAAATTATAAATCTCCAACAGTCTTGGGTTCTCGTGTTTGTCGTCTGGTTTCATTCGTATTGTGGAATTCACAATTTTACCTTAGCGGAACTCGATATCAGAAGAAGGTGCCTCGGAATGAAAATTTGATATTGCAATGTCTTTTTAAAAGCGTGATGCTTTCATTTACGTCGCGAAACTGTCGCAGATGAGATGAAATGCTAAGGTAAAACTTATTTCTTCTCGATGTATGACTTTGATTGGACGTTAAAACAGACATAGAAAAAGTATTACAATGTGATGCAGTGCGGGTTCCAACAAGATCCACGCCTCCTCACAGAAAATATTAAAACCAGAAGTGTGGAAGATATCTATCATAATCAAGTCATTGCCATACTTGTAAATTTTGAAATTCCTTTGTAAAACGAATAATGTATGGCGATGTAGCAAACAACCTGAAACTGGAGTTTAAAATCACAGATACTACATTCTTGTGATACCTATTTTAAACAGCAGCGCGAGCGAAACATTTTAAAAATTTATCTCGAATGTAATTATGAGTGGCAGTTCCACATGACTAAATTAAGTATGTTCTGTAACAGTCAGGAAAGGAAATAATGTGTTTTTGGAAAATTAGCAGGACTTTTGATGATGATGTAAATTGTTATTTTCATGTCTTGTTGCAGGTTTTGTTATCTTAAAATGAAATTAAATTCCTCAGTAAATTTCCTTTTACTCAACGAGTCACTGCTGAGCGTTTTCAAGAAGAACGTAAATGAGAGTTATTTGAAACCATCATTGAAATCACACTTCGCTGAAGCGCACTCAGAGCCGACCGGAATCTTACGATCCTTAGAAATTATTACTATATTCGAAATTTAGTATTTGAATTAATAACATTAGCATAAAACTGTTTCGAAATTTTGCTCGTTCTGTGGAGGCCAATGAAGAGAAAAGCACTTTCTCATGTCAGCGGATCTCAGTCTTTCTCTCTGGCCGGCCACTGACCTGTGTATATGGTTACTGTCGAGGTCGAAGACTAGATGGGTCACAGGAATGGACAAGGGTTGAGTTCTGAGGCTGTGATCGTGAGCAAATCATACCTCCTACCTTCCTATTATTCGCGTTTGAATCCACGAAAACCCTGTAAAGAAACAAAGCAATGAATACGACAACTGTAATAGACCTCACGCGATCAAGAAATCAAGCGACAGTCGTAAGTGTTTCACAAGATGTTCTTTATCATCAAATTTTAGTTGACTGTGAGTTAACATTAAGTGAGCGCAATACATTTTTGCTCGTCACGCGAATTCACATGCTAAGATTGGGGACGAATATTTTGCATGGCACTTAAGAATTACTTCACAGTGTTCGTGTGTGCATAAGATCTTTAATATAGCTTTTGAATCTGAAGCCATAAGCATCCCTCTCGCAGCATTTGACTAATTTCAGACAATTAAGGTTAATACACTGACTACTATGGATTTGTCTGTAATTTGTTCTAAGATATATTAATTCTCATGGAAACCAAATATGTTTTCGCAATCTGCAAATGTTTCCAGTAAACTGGTAATTTATTTCCAACGTTTCGTGTGGCAGTGTTCTCGATGTCTGATGTCGTGCAACGCATTACTCTCGACATGATCTCAAAAGTACTGCTTTGCACGCCGGATATTTCTTATTCCAATCCGATCCACAGTAGGATGACTACAGAGCTTGCTCTTACTCTTAGGCTCACCGGTTACGATTGCGTAAATACCGAAGTTTGTTGTCTATAAATTTAACCTTAAATTAGAGCTATAATGCTTTCAACAACTCTATACAACTTAAACCAGCTACTGATTTCTTATCATTAGATTTTTTGTTTAAATATTCAGAACTGCAAATGCAATTTGCAAAGCGCTTTGGCAAAACAAAATGTTAACCTTTCTAATTTGACGTATTTTATTATTGCGAACATTTCGGTATATACAGGGAGTGGACTACGAAACTGCAACACATGGGTTTAGGACGCAACAATTTATTAGTACGGTGTACGGCCTCCTTTGGAGGCCAATACAGCTGCAATTCGTCGTGGGAAGGACCTTTACAAGTCCTGTACAGTGCCCAGAGGGATTTGAAGCCATTCCTCTTGCAGGAAAGTGCCTAGTTCACGACGTGATGCTGGTGGAGGAAAACGTTTCCTGACTCGCTCCTCCAGAACACCACAGAGTGGCTCAATAATGTTCAAGTGAGGTTGGATATCTGTTCCATGACAGATATCCAACCTCACTTTCATGCTCAGTAAATCACTCTTCCGCCAGTTTGGCTCTGTGTATCGATGTGTTATTATTATGATATACGGCACCGCCGTCAGGGTACAATGTTTGAACCACTGGGTGCATCTGGTCCTCCAAAATTGTCCGATAGTCCCTGGCAGTGATGTGCCCCTCAAGAACAATCAGCGGGAAGAGAGTGCCACGATATTGCGACCCAAACCATCACTGATCAACCTCCGTGCTTTACTGTGGGCAATAAACAGTCCGGGTGGTAAGCCTGTGAAAGATGTCTCCACGCGCAAACTCTCCCGGTTGTGGGAAAGACAATGAAGGACGATTCGTCGAAGAACAATGCACATTTCATGTTGTCCAACGTCCACGATTTGCGCTGCTGGTACCATTGCAACCGAAGTTTGGCATTCACACTGGTGATACAACACCACCGTGAATGTTGACCCGGTGAAGCTCCCGACGAACAGTTTTGATGAAACAGGTGACTCGCGGTGCGTATTCAACTCTGTTGTGAATTGGGCAGCTGTGGTTTTATGTTTTTGGCTACCAGCCGTGTTAGCACCCGGACGTCCCTGTCAGATAGCTTCCTCTTACCTCGACAGTTACTCTTATTGGAAGTGGTTCTTCCCTCTTGCTGGTATGCCGACATGACCCTGGATACCGTAGCTCGCGATACACCACAAAGACTTGCTTTCTTGGACACAGATGCACCGCCGAGACGCGCACCAACAATCTGTCCTCTTTGAAACTCGGATATGTCTCCCATTATGTTGTGTGGATCGCACTTTTTGAAGTCCAGTTGTGCTACTGCTCTGCTTACGCAACCTTCACACTCCGATCTCGTTGATCGACTGCAAAATAGATGCAGGCTGGTCACTAGATAGCGTATACAGCGGCGTGACGCGTGGGGTGCTATTTGCGCAGGTGTTTCAGTTTCGTTTTCCATCCTTTGTACAAACGAAGGATGAGATAACGAGTTTACAATAGTTGTTTTTTTTACCAGGAAGGTTTGCAGTTATGGTTACAATTTTCCAGATATGGTGTTTCTCGCACCTTTGTCCAAGCCAGAGAAAGTGTAGTGTAGTGCGATATATGGGATCCCAGAATGACATTTATTTACTGATCAACTCTCTTACTGAAAGAGGGGTTGGGGCTAAGTGACATTTTGTGACCTCAAAAATCGAACGATACTTCGTTGTTTCTCAGCCGGTGTGGACAATGATGGGAAAGCTTCAATGGTTGAAATTTCCTACAGGAAGTACAGTGTTACTAGAAAATATTAGACTTCCATCTTTCAGTTACGTATTCCCAGTCATTAATATATAAATAACACAATACCTCAAGAAAGAACATGTCGGCGTTTCCATTTACTCTTGTACAAGTCATTACTCTGTAAAAACTAATCAAGTTTCCTACCATAGTCATGCCTTAAATAGCAAATCTGGAATTTTAAAATCATTTCGTACGTATTTTACGTACTGTCATTAATGTTATTCTGGGGCTTGTCAGAACAACCTCTGCTCACATCTCCTAGATGTGTCGATAAGGTGTCACTGTATCTCTTTGAAAGGCAAATGAAAACGAGATTCCTAATGTTTCGACTAGCAGGGACGTCGCTAGACTTGAAAATTAGGGTGGGCAAGTATTTTTTTATTTGGTGGGGCAAGACTGAGATCAACTTTATTTACAAAAACGCTGAAGGAATGAATTTTAAATTCTTTTCACTACCGGCTGCAAAATAATTCTTACAATCCCTACTCCTTCCTAAGGAGATACACCCGCACGGATTTGGTTAGTTACGCCATCAATGTAAGATACAAGTGTTGGTAGAATGTCTCTTTCAATTTTTTTCTTGCTGTGGATTCAGTGTCTTAATTGCTTTTCAAAATTTTGCATTTTTGCGTACCAGAATAGTATGTACTTAAACAATTTCTTCAAAGGAAAATGACCGTTTTTTTTATCTAAATCAAATTTTAACGTCGTGACACGCTGACGCAACACCTAACCCCCTCCCTAACTCCCTTCCTTTAAGCCAGCGACCTTACCTTGCACTCCTCTCCTCCAAAGCAGTCGTCAGCCACGTCTCACTGTCCGGAAAAAGCTTTAAAAGTGCTAGTATAGCTTTTTTCTTCCTTGTGAGTTTAACCACCACCGTGAGTAACTCCTGGATGAGCTATAAGTAGTCTCCGGTTCCTACTTTCATGCCACTGGTTCCAGGAAAAGGAGAGAGCCTGTTCCTTATGGCAAACACAACAACCATGCCTCATGGGATTCGAACTCAGACCCATCTGGGACGCATAGTCAAAAACCAGCGCTTGGACCACTGCGCCATCGGGGCGGCATGGTATAGAAGACTCCACTTTTCGTGTTGGGATATCCTGCTCAGTAGCACAAGCCTCCTTCAGTGAATTCCTATCCACCGTGTCCATTCGCTCCTGGCCATACTAACATGAAAAAGGCTTAAACTAAAGTCACATCAATAATATCTCGTGCTGAAAGGTTCAAGTAAATTGTAAAAGCAATAGCTGTCAGAGGCACGATTCACAAAACTTTAGCCGAGTTAAACTGCAGAGATAAAAATATTTTATTTACAATCAACTAAAAGACACTGGCAAGATCTTTCACAGTCGCGACGGCCGCATCATCAGGCCCAATCAGCAATACTGGTGTGCAGGTACAGTATTATATAGTTAGCCCCCAATTCCCACAATGCATAGCGAGATAAGTTCTAGAGTCCCGTATGATTAACGTGAGGCTTTTACGAAGGTAGTGCATCATCATTATGTGTTTTCAACCGAGTCAATAGTCCTTTCCATATAGAGTTTACAAAGAACGGCACTTCCTCATTTCAGCACGCTTCAGAAAAATACATAATGTATAATGCCTCCGGCAAAAAGTAATGCCTTTTTATTACTAGCAGATATAAGCGTCCTAACCCCGTCGCAGTCCGGGTAAAAAGCTCCGTTCGCCAGGGTCCTGGTTAGTGATGTTAAAATAGTATTGGAACGAAGAGAGTATTCATGTTCCGCCATTCGTAAGCCAATATTCCTTAAGGTGGAACCTATATATGAGACGTCCTTGTCTTCCGGGGAAGTTGAACGAAGTGGTATTAGATAAACCCCACGGCGTTTCTTTAATTGCGCAGAGTCCCTGTCTTTGCGTATCAGATCAAAAACATTTGTTCTAATGCCGATACCCATCGCCTCGTTCATGCAGAAACTCTTCAGATTTTTTTAATTATTATTGGAGGTTTAACGACCACCCTGAGCAACCCAATGGGCTATAAGCAGTCGCCCGTCCCTAATTTAGGGTCACTGGTTCCGGTGAAGGGAGAAAGCCAGTGCCGTAAGACAAACACAAAATCCATTCCTCACCGTGATTCAAACCCGGACGAATGGTCATAAGCCAGCGTTTAGACCACTGCGCCACCGGGTCGGCTTTAATGCATTTCACTACCGTCTACAAAGAAATTCGTGCAATCCCGACCCCCTGCACCTGGACCTGGACACACATACATACACGGATCTGACTAGTTACGCTACTGGTGTAAGATACAAGGGTTGGTAGAATGTCATCTTCATTTTTTTGTTTGCTCTGAATTCATTGTCTTAAGTTGTTTTTCAAAAATTTTCTATTTTGTTTACGAAAATAGTACTGTACTTGAACAATTTATTTAAAAGTAAATGTTCTTTCTGTTTATCTAAATCAAATCTTAACGTCGTTCCACGCAGACACAATACCTCCCCCATCCTTAACTTTCTTCCATCCAGCGACTTTGCCTTTCACTCCTCTCCTACAAAGCAGTCGTCAGCCACTTTCTGCACTTTCACTGTCCCGGGGTGCTAGTGTAGCTTTAGGCTCTACTTTCCGTGTTGGAATCCCATATTTAGTAACTAAAACAAACAGCAGAGCAATTAGCAATGATATCCCTCAGTGAATTCTTGCCCACTCTCCTCATTCTCCCCTGGCCATACTAACATGAAAAGAGGCTTGTATTTAGAACAGTGGAGAACAATTGAATTTTCATGGCCCTGCGGATGATATTTCGATAACCTTTCTACGGAGAAGTATACAACTAACTTCTCATGGAAAAATACGTAGGGCTGCGTGAAATAAAACATAAGACTTGACAAAATGCAGATTATATTTTTAAGTTAAACATACTGAAAACTGGCACATTTTGAACTAGGTGGGCAAGACAAATTTCAGGGTGGGTCCAATCAAGTCCACCCCTTTGGCGACATCCCTGCTCTACAGCTCCCAGTAATTTTGAGAATTCAGCGAATTTTCTGTTATTAATTTTCCTTTGCGCAGTTTCATTTATTGTCATTAATTCGTGTCAAGCTTGGTACTGAACTAATCATGCACGATCACTATACTGTATGGCATGTTCTAAAATCATTATCGTATTATTATTAGGAGTCACCTATATGTTTTGTCTGTTGAAGAAAATAATGTTCCTGGAGTGACAAATAAATGTTCTTTCCTATTCCACAGCACCATGTGAAGCTTATTTTGTAAAATCCATGTTTCAAAATTTTCAGCGATCAATGTAGACAAATAATAGTCGTAGCTGAATGTAAATTTGTTATCTTGAATGTTGTATTTATGTAAAAGCACTGTTATTTGTTTATGGTCATCATTCCTCTGCATGTGTCTTTTACCCTTTTGCTGAAAATTAAATTAATAAAAAAAAAGAGAGAAGTGTAAAATTCACCTTGTCAAAGAATCCATAAATAAAGTCTGTGACGTGAAAGCATTATTTTTGTTGTTGTTACTGTTTGTATAATATAGAGATCTACACGGAATCGTCTTGGCCTTTCCTTTAATTCTATAACTTAAAATAATGAGCAGGACCGCGGCTCCCTTGTTTACTTTGGTTTATGAATTGCAGGTTGTGGAGGTTATAACGTAAAGTATTTTCGTAATGAACTTTTATCGCTCTTCTTACGTTATTTTAAAAACATAACCATACGATGAAATAGGTCCAAAATTAAACCTTAACGGCCAGACGAAACATTTAAACAGAAGTCAACTTACTGTAAATGATGCTTTATTTCTCCAGCACAGAAAATAGCACTTCAGGATAGTATAGAAATCACAAAACATATCTCTAACAAAAATCAACACCCCACATTCAACACCCCACTCGAGTAAATGTTGTCTCGTAGTTTTTATCTATGGTTCTTATCTCATAACAGGCATACGTCATGTTCATTCTACCTCAATTGTGTTGCCAACAGTATTCGTTTGAGAGAGAAGATATCACGTTAAGTGTGAAGTATACCTCAGAACAAACTCAAAATTTATATAGGGAAAGAAACTAAAAAGGAAAGTTAATTTAGAATATACGTCACAAGGTACTTTGGTTTTAAGAACAAATTTCAATAAGCGTGAA
This sequence comes from Macrothele yani, assembly GCA_039090855.1. Lineage (NCBI taxonomy): Eukaryota > Metazoa > Arthropoda > Arachnida > Araneae > Macrothelidae > Macrothele > Macrothele yani. The sequence continues at coordinate 129,469,288 of CM076996.1, forward strand.
AAATGTCAGTTTACCTAGAACACCGACAATACGTAAAGATTGAACTACAGTAGCTGGCTCGTTTCGTTTTAGTTGAAACTCTGGATTGTTTCACCATTAACGTCACTCTAGAGATTCAGTGAAAACAATGTACTTACGGAAACTTTCACTTCTTTTATTTTATCCAAGATTAGTTACTTTAGCAATTAGCATAATGAGCCATAACATTCGTAGCGTGAAACGCTCTTTAAACATATTAAACTAATCGACAGGTTAGTATATACCGATGAGCCATTACATTACGACCACCCCAAACCTAGAGAAATTAGTGCGGTTACAGACCGAACGGTGGCGCAGGTAAAGTTCACAGAGCAGTTTATATTCAACACGAGGATCGGCTTTCGGTTAGGAAAGTGTTCGGAGTCAGAATGGGAAAAGCTGACGATTTATTGGAGTTTGAAAAAGGGCAAATTGTGATGGCACGCCGCCTCGGAACTACAATCTCAGAAACTGGGCGGGGCGGCTTGTGGGTTGTTCACGTGCCACTGTAGTGAGTACGTATCAAAACTGGTGTACAGATGGCCAAACGACAAACAGTCGTCCGCAGCTCATTGACGCCAGACGGGAGCGGAGACAGTCGCGCATTGTTCACAGCGACCGCAGAGTCACAGTGTGACAAATCAACCACAGCTATAACAGTGGTTTTCAGGGCAATGTGTCACAGCACACAGTTCATCGCGGTCTGCGTAGCCGAACAGCCAGCCGGGTCCCCATGCTCACTGCACGTCATCGCCAACAACGCATGAAATGGGCCCAAGATCGTCGAGATTGGACCGTGGATGATTGGAATAAAGTGACCTTGTCTGACGAATCAAGATTCATGGTGCATCACGTAGACGCCCGAGCGCAGATACGCCGATTACCAACGGAGGCTGTGGCACCTAGGTACACTGCTGGGCAGAGACAGGCCGGCGGTGGCGGTGTAAAGCAGTGGGCGATATTTTCTTGGGACATTTTAGGCCCCATTATCCCAATAGCACAATCCCTGACAGCTGTCAGGAACATCGTTTTGGACCAAGTTCACCCATTCATGGCAACTGTGTTCCCTGCTGGTGATGGCTATTACCAACAGGATACTGCGCCATGCCACACTGCCAGAATCGTCAAGGAGTGGTTCGAAGAACATGCTGGTGACTCTGTTAATCTCCAAATTCACCTCGGATGAACCCAATCGAACATTTGCAGTTCGACTAGGAAAAGCGGGTTCGCGCTAAATCACCACCAGCCCGAAATGTACGGGAACTGGAGGACCTGCTGTTGGCATCATGGTACCAGATACCCCCGGATACCTATTGCCACCTCATCGAACGGATGCCTTGCCGAGTGTCCGCTGTTTTGCGGGCTAAAGGGGGTCGTACAGCTTATTAGGCAGGTGGTCATAATGTGATGGCTCATCGGTGTATCTAGCTTTGCCTAAATAAATATCAAGTTTCACTTTTAAAGCACTGGATGTCCTACGGATTGAAGCTGTTCAACCTTTTGGCTCCGGGATGTAATACGATCGCTCTCCAATCGCCCTCTCTCTGCGCTGCTGAGGAAATGTACGTATAGCCACATGGGGTTTCCCCATGGACAGCGTTGCATTCAGAGTTTTTTCCATGGGGAATTACAAATTTTGAGTGGGCTGAAATTTGTTTGCTGATTATATATATAATCATAGAGTATAATAATTTTCATATGCATATACTTTAATACATACACTGGCGGAAAGTGAAAAAAGCACACCAAGAAGGAGACGTCTGATACCAACGAAATTTATACAGCATAATAACGGAATACAGAGGATAACGTGATCAAAACATTATGGCAAAATACAGCTGTATTTCCTGGTAAACTGAAAAATAACATTTCCATGTAACATGGTTAGTACGAGGTTGAACCGCCATGAACTGCGTCACACTGTGCAATTCTGGCATGGAGTCTGTCGTACAGATGTTGGATGTAAGTTTGGGGTATTGAGTTCCAAGCATCCTCAAACTGGACGCGTAAATCGGGGATGGTCGTGGCTGGCCGTGGAGACCGGATAAGTCGTTGTCCCATAAAATCCCACACGTGTTCAATGGGGGACAAATACGGTGAACGTGCAGGCCATGGAAGCTGTCTCACACCCTGAAGTGCATGTTGCGTTGCACGTGCCGTGTGTGGGCGTGCGTTATCTTGCTGGAACACACCACGACGGACCGACCTTACAAATGGCACAACAACGGGCTGAATGATGTTGTTGATGTAGGAGGTGCTGTTTAACGTACCCGGTACAAACACTAGTTGTGTACGGGAGTGATAGCTGATCGCTCCCCACACCAGGAGCCCAGGTGTAGGCCCTGTGTGTCGCTGTCGGATGCAAGAAGGGTGGAGACGCTCCTCTGTGCGTCTGCGAACACGCATACGGTCATCGGAGGCTCCCAAGCAGAATCTGTCTTCATCGCTGAACACGACAGATCGCCATTGCGTTCTCCAGTGCAGACGTTGGCGAAACCACGGCTGCCGATCCTGACGGTGGGCTAGAGTCAGAGGTACACATGCCAGAGGCACACGTGCACGTAGTCCTGCATCCAGTAGACGGTTGCGGATTGTTCGCACAGTCACTTCAGGTGCAACGGTAGCTCGGATTTGCGTCGCAGTGGATGTTTTGCTGGACAACGCCGCTCTTCTTATGCGTCGATCGGTCCGCTCATCAGTCCGTATGTTACTCCCGGTTCCACGTCTTCTCATGTGGGAATGTTCCTCGATCCATCTACGGCACCATCGTACCACCACCGATACTTCCCGTGCAATTCGCTCCGCAATACGACGATACGACCACCCGGCCTCGCGGAGTCCGACTAGACGACCTCGCTCAAAGTCCTATAACTGCTGAAATCCTACACGTCTTTCATGTCCAGGCATTGCAGCTTCTTCAGGGTCTTCGCACGTGTCCCGTACGCCGACGACTGATTACATTCACTTCGCCGTACTCCTTAAATACCACCGACGATAATTTGCATATTATGCCGTGCTGTGGCGTAAGCGCTCACCGGTTGGTCCCGAAATTAACATCATACCTACGTAAACTCGACCCCATTAACATATGTAAATTTCATGATCGTCCGCCATTTCCTTCTTTGTGTTCTTTTTTCACTTTCCGCCAGTGTATAACAAAATTGTAAATAGAGTATAAAATTTTTCTTATGCTCGTATAGCGATGCGAATTCCAAAAAATCTACACATACAAATGACTAAAAATGTTATACCGTTAAATTCAGTAATGCACGAAGGATTTCATGAAGGGGTGGTGTAAAATATTGAAGATACTAGTAAAATCACGCTGTTTAGGAGAAAATCCCCCAAAAAACATTAGGAGAGCCAAAAATGTCTTCGCCTCATTACAAGCGTGTTTCTGATTATTAAGAAATCATTAGTGTTACCTGAAAACGTATGAGAAAGCCATTCCCATTTAACTTGGTTTCAGCCCACTTTACATTATTAAGATTAGCACATAGTAGTAAAAAGAAAACTAACTAACCGTTTGAAGTGCCTCGACTTTCTTTTTGTCACAGAGTGTAAACCACCCACCGCCAGGGAAAGAAAAAAAAACTCTTTATGGGAACAATGTCTAATGAATTGCTGTTGTTAAAAATTAGGTAGCAAATGCACTATATTGAAAAAAGTCACCGGACACCCCTTCGAAAGCAAATGAACGGATCCGCTGCGTTGTTAAGATGCGCGGTACAGCTGCAAACGGTATAAAAACAAGCCTGCAGCTGACAGCGATCATATCGCACTGTGAGATTGAGTGAAAATGTCTCGCGGCGGGAGAGAACTGACTTTGAGAAAGGAAAGATTGTTGGGTGTTATATTAGTGGGTTGTCCATAAGAGAAACCGAGAGGCGTTTAAACATACCCAAATCAACTGTTTTGGATGTACTGAATAAGTGGAAGACACATGGCGTGCCTGAAGCAGCAAAACGTACCGGCAGACCAAAGAAAATCAGTGATACAGGACGTAGAAGCCTCAGGAGAGTCGTTACAGCTAATCAACGGACTACTGCACAAGACTTCAGTGTACAGGTGAGTAAAAATGCTGGAACCTCGGTATGTACACGTACCCTTCACAAAGAACTTCATTCCATGGGTTACCGTAGTCGTGCGGCTTCTCATAAGCCTTTCATCTCCACTCGGAATGCTACTCGTCGTTTAGCATGGTGAAAAGAACATTTACCGTGGACCGTAAATCAATGGAAACGGATCCTATAGACTGATGAATCCAGATACACGATCCATCAGTCTGATAGCTGTGTGTGGGTATGGCGGCAGCCAGTGGAATGCTATTTACCACAGTGTACTGTTCCTACGGTCAAGTTTGGAGCTGGCAGTGTACTCGTGTGTAGGTGTTTTTCCTGGTATGGTCCCGACCCGTTGGTTATCGTAGACAAACTTGTTAACCAGCCCGTCTACCTCGATATTCTGGCCAATTCTTCCCTACCAACTCTGTGGCAATACTATGGAACGGAGCCTTGTTGGTACCAGGAGGATAATGCACCGAGCCATAAAGGAAGGACTGTTACGGCGTGGTTTGACGATTATTCTGTATCGTGTGTGGACTGGTCAGCACCGATCTTAATCCCATAGAGCACCTATGGGATGAATTAGAGCGCCGCATGAGAAGTTTGGAACCAAGGCCTACTACTAAGCAACAGTTAGCGGCATCATTATGTACTGAATGGAAGCGCATACCTATCGCTGTGTTCCAAAATCTTCTCGAAAGCATGTCTCGAAGGAAGGGTCAGTGCATGCATTAAGGCCGAAAGTGGACCGACACGGTACTAATGTATTCCAATAAATGCTACGTTGTGTTTCTTTTCTAGGTGTCCCGTGACTTTTGTCAATATAGTGTATCTTTTTGCATTAGAAGCCTTTACGTGACGTTAGCTACACTGAAGCTTAACCGTATACATGGAAAGTCGGCATCCAGGAGACTGAAAGAAAGCTGAATGCTAGCTTCCAAAATATGGTGATGTATTGCAGTGCAAACAGCATGCCGTTGGTGATTACAAATCCACAATACACTTAACTGCAAGAAAAAAAAAGCTTTGAAAATTTACAGAATTTTGATACAATATCCAGTTTTCTTGTTTGCTCCTCTTGCATGTACGAAGGTCATAACAAAAGTTCTGCACACGTTAATCTAAAACTGAAGCGGATGATTCAATCGGGGAAATGAATGCGTCATGTCACCCGACTTTGATCTTTTCCAAAGTTAAAAAAATCGACTCCCTGGCATCCGTTACGAATCGATGGACGAACTGTCATTGGGCGTTACCCGAGTAATACAACAGCTGAATAAATATGGCGCCCTACAGGGCATCCAGGGCCTACCTCACCGCTGGCAAGCTGTCATTAGCAGCTGAGGGGAGTGTACTGAACAGCAATAAGGTAAGTTTTATCCGTTAATTCACACATATATGGACAGTGTGAAGAACTTTTGTTAGGGTCCCAGTATGATCAAGATCAACTGGTCTTCTACCCATATCAGTTTTATTCAGTGAAAGTGTTAGGCATTTTTGGTAGGACTTCATAATACATTTTTTAATGGGACGATTGTCCCACTTAATAAACACATTTAGAAAAGCATTCTCATCTAGGGCAACAAATTTTGCTCTGGAGTATATAGTGTATATTTTCATAACTACTTTGATTTCATAGCTACGTTTTGTAATAAAGATGTTATTTAAGGAGTTAGCACTGTGCGTGAAGTCATTTATGGCTCTAATTAACAACGGAAATTTCGTTTTTCTTTTCTTTTTCTTTTTTGTCGAGGTACTGTATACATTTATGGCTGCACTGACTCGTCGGATTCATAAAACCTTAATATACATAAATTAATTTAATAATCTTAAATCACCCAAAAAACCTACCTTCATGGATTTTCGGGAGGGGGGCAAGCACCCCCGAGAAGATGCCTGAATACATCACTGCCCATGGAGGATGTGGGTCAGTCACCTAGGATTACGTACACGGCAGGCGCACACATTTATTCACAGGAGCCGCAGATCTGCCCTGTATAAGAGGGTGATTTCTTCAAGTGATTTATTTTAGTTTTGGACAAGACAATTACACCTTGCTATTGGTTTTAGTTCTTCCTTATAGTAAATATGTCTATTTCCACTGTGTGGGAACTTTAATAAACAAACGAACGACATCCATGAAAGGAATACGGGATTACACCACACAATACAAATTTGAAGATGTGAATCCGGTTTTTGGTGTAAATATGACAAATGTGGTAAGTCAGAAAATATCCGAAAACTTGAAAATTTCGTCGTCCTGGAGCGGGAATCGAATCAGCGTCTCTCGGATTGCACCCGAGTATGCTAACCACCCAGAATGACCAAGTTTCAAGTTTCCGATAAATTTGAATATAACCATCACAGGATTCGCTAGTCGAAGCAACCGGCATTCATGTTTAGCGAATCTGGAAGTTATCTGCGCTTCCGGGCAATCACGGGATAGAATTCTTAACCGGCATTCATGTTTAGCCAATCTGGAGGTTATCTGCTCCTCCGGGCAATCACGGAATGGGATTCTTAACCTCCAGATTCGCTAAACATGAATGCCGGGGTTGCTTCGACTAGCGAATCCTGTGATGGTTATATTTAAGTTAATCGGAAACTTGAGACTTGGTCGTTCTGGGTCGTGTAGTGGTTAGCATACCCTAACCAGGGAGACGCGGTTTCGATTCCCGCTCCAGGACGACGAAATATTTAAGTTTTCGGATATTATCTGACTTACCATCCTTGTCATATTTACACCAAAAAACGTATTCACATCTTCAAAATTTGACCGACATCCATTTGGAAAATATCACAAAAGCGTCCAAGTGGAGCACAGTGTCCGCGAAAGAAAATGGAGAGAGCGCGCGAAAAAACTTCCAAAAACTCTTCCAGTTCTTTTTAACGCAGAGACAATTGCGCTCAGCCACCCTGGTGGCGCAGTGGTCTAAGCGATGGCCTCTGATAAAATAATTCGTCCGAAAGGGGTCCGGGTTCGATTCCCGGTGAGGCATGGATGTTGTGTTTGTCTTACGGCACTGGCTCTCTCCCTTCCCTGGAACCAGTGGCAATAAATTAGGGGCGGGCGACAACTTATAGCCCATTGAGTTGCTCACGGTGATCGTTAAACCTCCAATTTAAAAAAAAATTAAGCTCGTGCCATTTCTGACGAAAAGAATGATGATTTGTTCAGCACGTCAACTGTTCAGAGTCTAGAAGCACACATTTTGCAAACGCCAAGCACTTCAGAAACAAATGAAGTTACAAAATCTGTGATTATGAAGCGGTCCTTTTTTTCTTTTTTACGTGTAACGACCGCCGTTAGCAACTCAATGGGCTATAAGCAGTCGCCCGTCCCTAACTTAGGGCCACCGGCTCCAGGGAATGGAGAGGGTGCATAAGTTTATATGCACCCACCACAAGTCATCCTGAAGAAGAAATTGAAGAATTTTATGAGGAAATTCGTCATCTAAATAATAAAGGTAATCAGCACTTGAAGATAATTATGGGAGATTTCAATGCAAAAATAGGGCAACGGCAACAGAATGAAACTTCAGTAGGTAAATTCGGTCACGGCAACAGAAACCAGCGTGGAAATACTCTCGTAGAGTTTGCAGAGGCAGAAGGGTTTTTCCATCTTGAACTCCTTTTTCAAGAAAAAGCCACTCAGGAAATGGACATGGGGACATCCAAATGGGACGACAAGTGAAATTGATTTTATTATGTGTAACAAAAAATTCGTCATAGAAGACTGCAGTGTGCTAAACAAGTTCAACACAGGCAGTGACCATAGATTGGTGAGATGTAAGGTGCACCTCAACACTAAACTCGAACGTGGCAAGCTCATCAGAAAAACAAAATCTGTTGACATAACCAACCTTAAAAAACACCATAATACCTTCAAGTTGGAACTGAAGAACAGATTCTCTGCTTTAGAAGGCCTAACATTGGAAGAAGTGGATATTTCTGAAGTTAACAGAAAAGTAACCAAAGCTCTTATGGAAACAGCAACAAAATTAGCTGGGTCTAAGAACAAGTTGCATGTGAACAAATTATCAGGAAAAACCAAAATGTTGATGCAAAAAAGAAGAGAGATGAAGACAACTAAAGAAGATGTGACTTCCAAAGTGGAATATCTAGAGCTATGCAAGACAGTACGAAAAAGTATCACTGAAGACGTAAGAAAATTCAACTGTGAACTAGTAAGGAAAGCAATTGAAAACAACCAAAGCCTAAAGATAGCAAAGGGACATCTCAATAAGGGAAGAAAACAGATTATGGCACTGAGAAAAGAAGATGGTTCTGTAACAAGAAATAGAGGCGAAATTTTGACAAGAGTGAAAGATTTCTACTCCAAATTATATGAAAGGGTTGATACATCTACTCCAGACATCATGAAAGGTACCAGTACCAGAGTTCTTCCAGTCCTTCCAGCAGAAGTTGCACATGCAATCAAGAACATGAAGCGGGAAAAAGCTCCAGGAGAAGATGGAATCACTGTAGACATTATACAAGAAGCAAGTGGAGAAATCGGCACAGTACTCGCCCAAATTTTCACTCGATGCCTTAATGAAGGGAAGATTCCTGAGGATTGGAACAACGCTACAATGATCTTGCTACATAAAAAAGTTGACATTGAGGATCTCAGGAACTACAGACCTATCAGCCTCATATCAGTGGTTTATAAAATCTTCACTAAAGTTCTTTCACACCGTTTGAAGGTAACACTGGACATGGCTCAACCGAGAGAACAAGCTGGATTCAGGAGTGGCTACAGCACAATAGATCATATCCACGTACTGAGAGAACTAATTGAAAGAGCGAGGGAATATGAACTTCCATTGTGCATGGCTTTTATCGATTATGAAAAAGCCTTTGATTCGGTGAAACCATCAGCAGTTACAATGGCCCTGAAATCCTGCGGTATTGAAGATGCGCACATCAATATTATTAATAACATCTATGAAAATGCAAGTGCAAAGATTCGGCTGTTTGAAAATACAACACACATAAAAATTGGAAAAGGAGTGAGACAAGGTGACACCATATCTCCGAAGCTCTTTAATGCCACATTAGAAAATGTCTTTCAATCACTGAACTGGGAAAACAAAGGGATAAAGATTAATGGAGATTATCTAACCCACCTTCGTTGTGCTGATGACATAGCCATTTTTGCAACTACCCCATCTGAGCTGCAGAGTATGATCCAGGAACTTGCTGACAAGAGTAAAGAAGTGGGATTAAAAATGAACTTTCAGAAGACAAAATTGATGTTCAATGCTTTTACAAGAAATGAAGATTTATCGATTGATGGAGAAAAGCTGGAGATAACAGACACGTAAGTTTATCTTGGACAGCAGATATCAAGTGAGGGTCACATTGATGAATAAATTAATCGGCGTACAAAACTTGCCTGGAGAGCTTTTGGAAGAAACAGCATGATTTTCAAGAGCAATATGCCATTATATGTCTTAAAAGAAAAGTGTTTGATCAATGCATCCTTCCAGTGCTTACGTAGGTGCAGAGACGTGGACCTTAACTAAAAGAGACATACAAAGGCTGCAGACAACTCAAAGCAGCATGGAGAGGTGCATGCTTGGTGTAACCAGGAGAGATAAGAAGAGGAACTCGTGGATCCGAAAAATGACAGGAGTGGAAGACATCATGATCAGAGTTAAATCCCTGAAATGGCAATGGGCTGGACATACTGCCAGAAGGACAGATCATCGATGGACAGCCGAAATTTTAGATTGGATTCCAAGGGACAGGAAAAGACCCAGAAGAAGACCCCATGGAAGATGGGTGGATAATATTCGAAAGTATGCGGGAGTGACATGGAGGAGGCTGGCACACGACAGACCGTTGTTTAGAAAACTTGGGGAGACCTTTGTCCAGCAGTGGATTGATAATGGTTGACAATGATGATGATGATGATAATGATGATGATATATATATATACATTGGCGGAAAGTGAATAAAGAACACCAAGAAGGAATTGGCGGACGAGCATGAAATTTACATATGTTAATTGGGTCGAGTTTACGTAGGTATGATGTTAATTTCGGGACCAACCGGTGAGCGCTCACGCCTCAGCACGGCATAATATGCAAATTATCGTCGGTGGTATTTAAGGAGTACGGCGAAGTGAATGTAATCAGTCGTCGGCGTACGGACACGTGCGAAGACCCTGAAGAAGCTGCAATGCCTGGACATGGAAGACGTGTACGATTTCAGCAGTTATCGGACTTTGAGCGAGGTCATCTAGTCGGACTCCGCGAGGCCGGGTGGTCGTATCGTCGTATTGCGGAGCGAATTGCACGGGAAGTATCGGTGGTGGCACAATGGTGGCGTAGATGGTCCGAGGAACAATCCCACACGAGAAGACGTGGAACCGGGAGTCACAGACGGACTGATGAGCGGAACGATCGACGCATAAGAAGAGCGGCGATGTAAAGCAAAACATCCACTGCGACGCAAATCCGAGCTGCCGTTGTACCTGAGGTGACTGTGCGAACAATCCGCAACCGTTCACTGGATGCAGGACTACGTGCACGTGTGCCTCTGGCATGTGTGCCTCTGGCATGTGTACCTCTGACTCCAGCCCACCGTCAGGAACGGCTGCAGTGGTGTCGCCAACGTCTGCACTGGAGAACGCAATGGCGATCTGTCGTGTTCAGCGATGAAAGCAGATTCTGCTTGGGAGCCTCCGATGGCCGTATGCGTGTTCGCAGACACACAGGGGAGCGTCTCCACGTTTCTTGCATCCGCCAGCGACACACATGGCCTCCACCTGGTCTCCTGGTTTGAGGAGCGATCAGCTATCACTCCCGTACACAACAAGTGTTTGTACCGGGTACGTTAAACAGCACCTCCTACATCAACATCATTCCTCCCGTTGTTGTGCCATTTGTAAGATCGATCCATCGTGGTGTTTTCCAGCAAGATAACGCACGCCCACACACGGCACGTGCAACGCAACATGCACTTCAGGGTGTGAGACAACTTCCATGGCCTGCACGTTCACCGGATTTGCCTTCCATTGAGCACGTGTGGGATTTTATGGGACAACTACTTATCCGGTCTCCACGGCCAGCCACGACCATCCCCGATTTACGCGTCCAGGTTAAGGATGCTTGGAACTCAATACCCCAAACTTACATCCAACATCTGTACGACAGACTCCATGCCAGAATTGCACAGTGTGACGCAGTTCATGGCGGTTCAACCTCGTACTAACCATGTTACATGGAAATGTTATTTTTCAGTTTACCAGCAAATACAGCTGTATTTTGCCATAATGTTTTGATCACGTTATCCTCTGTATTCCGTTATTATGCTGTATAAATTTCATTGGTATCAGACGTCTCCTTCTTGGTGTTCTTTTTTCACTTTCCGCCAGTGTATATACACTGACGGAAAAAAATCCCAACACCACGAAAAAATAGTTGTAGAGGAATGAAATGGCGGCAATACATTTGTATAGGTAACATATTTAATCGATTAAGGTTTCAAGATCAGAGCTTAATGTAAGCGCGAGAAGAGCCATTTTAAATGTGAAAAGCTGGTACATTAATAACCGGTGTAACCACCAGAATGTTGAATGCAAGCAAGCAAACGTTCATGCATTGTGTCGTACAGGTGCTGGATGTCAGTTTGTAGGATGGAGTTCCATGCCTGTTGCACTTGGTCGGTCAATACAGGGACGGTTAATGCTGGTTGGGGGTGACGCGGGAGTTGTCGTCCAATGATGTCCCATACGTGCTTGATTGGTGAAAGATCTGGTGATCTAGCAGGCCATGGCAACATGTCGACAGTCTGTAGAGCATGTTGAGTTACAACAGCGGTATGCGGGCGAGCGTTATCCTGTTGGAAAACACCCCCTGGAATGCTGCTCATGAACGGCAGCACAACAGGTTGAATCACCAGACCAACGTACAACTGTGCCGTCAGGGTGCGTGGGATAACCACGAGAGTGCTCCTGCTGTCATAGGAAATTGCTCCCCAGACCATAACTCCAGGTGTACGTCCAATGTGTCCCAGCCGCAGACAGGTTGGTTGCAGGCGCTCACCTGGCTTCCTTCTAACCAACACACGGCCATCACTGGCACCCAGGCAGAACCGCCTTTCATCAGAAAACACAACAGATCTCCACTCCGTCCTCCAATGAGCTCTAGCTTGGCACCACTGACGTCGCAAACAGCAGTGGTTTAAAGTAAGTGGAATGCACGCTACAGGGCGTCTGGCTCGGAGCTGTCCTTCAAGTAACCGATTTGTAACAGTTCGTTGTGTCACTGTGGTGGCAACTGCAGCTCGAATTGCAGGCGCGGTACGATGCGCCACGGCCATACGGCGTACACGGCTCTCAGTAGTGCTACATGGCCGGCCGGAACCCGGTCTTCTTGAGGCAGTACCTTCCCTTGACCACCGCTGCCAACAATCATGCACAGTGGCTACATTCCTGCCAAGTCGTTCTGCAATATTGCTGAACGAAAATCCACCTTCTCGTAGCCCTATTACACGACCTCGTTCAATCTCCGCGAGCTGTTGATAATGGCTTCTTCGTCTTCTTAAAGGCATTCTTAACTAATATCAACACACTACGTCGAATCTCAACGATAACTAACGCTCACGAACGTTACAGCGCGTATTTACAGCAAACCTGCTTTGCATGTTCCGAGGTGCGCTACATGCGCCGCACGTATGCCCCGAGCTCGAAATTTTCATAGACGTCATCTTACAGATGTACTCTCACCGCCTACCAACTGTCGTTTATCTAACACAACCACTTCTTGGTGTTGGGATTTTTTTCCCGTTAGTGTATATATACATTTACTGATTAGCCATTACATTATGACCACCCCCAGCCTAGAGAAATGAGCGTGGCTGGAGACCGAACGGTGGCGCAGGTGAAGTTCCCATAGCAGTATATATACAACCGGAGAACGGTTTAGTAGAATGTGTAACGTACCAGGAAATGTGACGTACCTGCCCGAAGGACGCACACGACATAAAGGCAGATAGGAATCAGAATAAAACGTCCGCGTAGCTCAATTGGTAGAGCAACTTATTCCGGAATGAGGGGACCCGGGTTCGAATCCTGGCGTGGACAGAAATGACGGAGAAATTTACTTCGTTATAATGGCGCCCGAACTATCCGGATGACCCGACCGTTCAAAATCTCGCATTGGTGAGATGTTATTTCCACACCGCGAGATAGGAAAAATAAGAGATTCCTTTCTACAGCACTTCGAAAAAAAAAAAATAAATAAGGGGGAGATGATGTAACGTACCAGGAGATGTGACGTACCTGCCCGAAGGACGCACACGACATAAAGGCAGATAGGAATCAGAATAAAACGTCCGCGTAGCTCAATTGGTAGAGCAACTTATTCCGGAATGAGGGGACCCGGGTTCGAATCCTGGCGCGGATAAAGATGACGGAGAAATTTACTTCGTTATAAATGTTCAGAGTCAGAATGGGAAAAAGCTGCCGATTTGCAGGAGTTTGATAAAGGGCAAATTATGATATCACGGCGCCTCGGAACTACGATCTCGGAAATGGCGCGGTTTGTGAGTTGTTCATGTGCCGCTGTAGTGAGTACGTATCAAAAGTGGAACACAGATGGCCAAACGATTAACCGTCGTGTCGTCCAGCCGTGTGTAGCCCGCAGCTCATTGATGCCAGAGGGGAGCGGAGACTGTCGCGCATTGTTCACTGCGACCGCAGGGACATAGTGTGACAAATCACCCCATCAGCTACGACAGTTGTGATCAGGGCAATGTGTCACAGCATACAGTTCATTGCAGCCTTCTGCGCATGGGCCTGTGTATAGCCAAAGACCTAGCCGGGTCCCCATGCTCACTGCACGTCATCGCCAACAGAGCATGAAATGGGCCCAAGATTATCGAGATTGGACCGTGGATGATTGAAAGAAAGTGGACTGGTCTGACGAATCGAGATTCCTGGTGCATCACGTAGACGGCCAATCGCGGTTACGACGATTACCAACGGAGGCTATGGCACCTGAATGCATGTTGGGCGGAAACAGGCCGGCGGCGGAGGTGTTATGCTGTTGGCGATGTTTTCTTGGGACACTTTAGGCCCAATTATCACAATACCACAATCCCTGACAGCTGTCAAGTATCTGAACATCGTTGCGGACCAAGTTCACCCATTCATGGCAACTGCTGGTGATGGCCATTACCAACAGAATAATGCGCCTTGCCACACTGCCAGAATCGTCAAGGACTGGTTCGAGGAACATGCTGGCCTCCAAATTTACCTCAGATGAACCCAATGGAACATATGTGGTTCGACTTGGAAAAGGGGGTTCGCGCTAAATCACCACCACCCCGAAATGTATGGGAACTAGAAGATCTGCTGTTGACATTATGGTACCAGATACCACAGGATACCTATCGCCGCCTCATCGAATTGATGCCTCGCCGAGTGGCCGCTTTATTGCGGGTCCTACAGCTTATTAGGTAGGTGGTCATAATGTAATAATGGCTTATCGGTGTATATATATGTGGTTATGTATAATTATAAATTGAGTTTCAAATTAATAGTTCAAGGACGATATGCCCGAGTCAAGTCTGGGTCGGGTCCGGGTCCAAAACTTTTGACCCACTTCCAACTCTGATCCGGAGGAAGCCAAATTTCGCTTCGACGCACCGTTTTCTAGATATTTGAGAAAAATATCTGGAAAACATTTTATAAAGCAACTTAGGCGGCTGGTGGCTTGGAATTTACTTTTCTACTGGCGGGAAAAATGCATAGCATGAAATAAAAAAAAATATGGCAATGATATTACAATTGAGTTTGTTCACGATCTAAGCATCCCCACTATTAATTGCATCCTCTTTGTTGAACCGATACTTCAAAAAGTACTCACTTCCGTCCGTTACGCATTCAAGCAACTTTAAATTTTTGCGTTATCATATCGAAGAAACAAATCGGCATTCTTTAAGAATTTACTGACGCATTTCCGTCAGCCTGGCCATTTAAGGTTACCCGTTGACGTGTTCTCGAGTGTTTTCTGCACCCCTTCCCTATATGAACATCGTATGCGTACTTTATAAGGCCAATTGATTACATCAAGTGGCGGCAACATCGCGGTCTAACTTCCTAGTAAGATTACTATGTCACATTTCTCCCGTGCTTTCTAGGCCTTAACTTTTCCCTGTGATATAAGCCCCAGAAAGTCGCTAAAATCAGCACGAATCGCTAGCGACCTCCGTCTTCAAAATCATGCCGATTTTGCATAGTTGTCAACTAGATCTTAAGTCGTTCAGACGCTCTTTTTTTTTTTTTTTTTGATTGGAGGTTTAACGACCACCGTGAGCAACTCAATGGGCTATAAGCAGTCGCCCGTCCCTAATTTAGGGTCACTGGTTCCAGGGAAGGGAGAGAGCCAGTGCCGTAAGACAAACACAACATCCATGCCTCACCGGGATTCGAACCCGGACCCCTTACGGACGAATGATCAGAGGCCAGCGCCTTAGACCACTGCGCCACCGGGGCGGCATTCAGACGCTCTCTCCCATGCTATAATTTCCGGAGGGAATTTCTTTGTTTTCCGTTGAAGTGCCACATTATCAGGCATTTGCCCATCCGCTGTGGTACTAGCTTTACTGTGCCGTGATATTTCTTGGCTTTTATAGTTTCTAACCTCATTTTTTGTCTGGAAGCACCCTGAGCAAGCGATCACTGGTCACCCCGGTGACGCAATGGTCTAAGCGCTGGCTTCTGACCATTCGTCCGAGTTCGAATCACGTTGAGGCATGGATGATGCGGGTTTTGTTGTTTTTTTTATTGAAGATTTAACGACCACCGTGAGCAACTCAGTGGGCTATAAGCAGTCGCCCGTCCCTAATTAAGGGTCACTGGTTCAAGGGAAGGGAGAGAGCCAGGGCCGTAAGACAAACACAACATCCATGCCTCACGGGATTCGAACCCGGACCCATAGGGGAAGAATGATAAGAAGCCATCGCTTAGAGCACTGCGACGGCAAACGCAACAACACGGCAAACACATGATTTATGTAGAGGATCTCTCCCTTCCCTGGAACTAGTGATAATAAAATTAGGGACGGGCGATATCTTATAGCCTATCGAGTTGCTCACGGCTGTCATTAAACCTAAAAAAAAAAAAAATCAAGCGGTCGCCCGTCCTTAATTTAGGCCTACTGGTTCAAGGAAAGGGAGAGAGAGCCTGTGCCGTAAGACAAACACACCATCAATGCGTCACCGGGATTCGAACCCGGACTCATCTTGGATGAATGGTCAGAAGCTAGCGCTTAGACCACTACGCCACTGGGGCGACCTTGCGTAGGTCGATCCTCATTTTATTTAAACTGTTGCGGAATGTCAATGAATACCAAGGTCAGGTCAGTATTTCCTATTGTTCTAATAGGTATTCAAGCTTCTTTCTCAGGTTTACTATACATTTCAGGAAAATGATCAGTTTAACTCCTGTTTCACCGGAGATCATCGTGTTATCGTGATCATCGGTGGAACAGATATTATGAGAGATGTGAGAGATTTATGTAGAGGATTTTAGATGGGAGTGTCTGACCTCAGGTCTTAAACAACCCTTAGAAATAGGAAGTCAACAGATTTGGGCATGAGAAGAAAGTCACATGGAAGCGAGGTAGGAAGGGGGAGGAAGACGCGGGGAAACAGAGTACTCAGAGTCCGACGGCTCTTTTTTTTTTTTTTTTTTTTGGTTTTGGTTTAACGATCACCATAAGAAACTCAATGGGTCATCCGTCCAGTCATCCGTCCCTAATTTAGAGCCACTGGTTCCAGGGAAGGGAAAGAACCAGTGCCGTAAGACAAACACAACATCAATGCCTCACGGGATTAGAACCCGGACCCTTCTTCGACGAATGATGAGAAGGCTTAGGCCATTGCGCCACTGAGGTGGCCCGACGGCTTAACGTGCCCATCCGACGCACCGCGGATATTTAGTAGTTCGAGCGTTCGTACCTGCCTGGGATCGAACCTGAGACTTTTCCGTGGCAGTCACGAACGTTGACCATCAGGCCATCTGCTGCCCATCTTATACTGAATTCATGTCCCACGGTGTTTCACAATGCCATGCCTGACGTTGAATCTGCGAACTTGCAGACTTCGAATCGCGGCCGTGACATTTCCATCGATGATACAAATGTGTGAATTTGTAATGTACTGATACAATTCGACTTATACACCAATGGTCCATTTCATTATAACCACCCCCAGCTAGAGAAAAGCGCGCCAACAGACCTAACGTCGCGAAGGTGAAGTTCACAGAACAGTATATATGCAACCCGAGGGCCGACTTTCGGTTAATATTGTTCGGAGTCAGAATGGGAAAAGCCGTCGATTTATCGGAGTTTGATAAATGACAAATTGTGTTGGCGACGCGTCTCGGAACTACGATCTCGGAAACGGCGCGGCTTGTAGGTTGTTAATGTGCCGCTGTGGTGAGTACGTATCAAAAGTGGTGCACATATGGCCAAACGACGAACCGTCGTACAGCCGCGTGTCGTCCGCAGCTCATTGATGGCAGAGTGGAACAGAGACTGTCGCGCATTGTTCACAGCAACCGCAGAGTCAGCCACAGTGCGACAAATCATCCCGTGGTGATCAGGGCAATGTGCTACAGCACACAGTTCATCGCAGCCTTCTGCGCATTGGCCTGCGTAGCCGAAGACCCTCATCCTCACTGCACGTCATCGCCAACAACGCATGACAGGGGGCCTAAGATCATCGAGATTGGATCCTGGGTGTTTGGAGGAAAGTGGCCTGGTCTGATGAATCAAGATTCCTGGTGCATCACGTAGACGGCAGAGCGCGGATACGCCTATTACTAACGAAGGCTATGGCCCCTAAAGGAATGTTGGGCGGAAACAGGCCGGCGGCGGTGGTGTCACGCTGTGGGCGATGTTTTCTTGGGACACTTTAGGCCTCATTATCCCAATTGCAAAATCCCTGATAGCTGTGAGGTATCTGAACATCGTTTTGGACCAAGTTCACCCATTCATGGCAACTGTGTTCCCTGCTGGTGATGGCCATTACCAACAGGAAAATGCGCCATGCCACACTGCCAGAATCGTCAAGGAGTGGTTCGAGGAACATGCTGGTGACTTTCTGTCGCCTGCAAATTCACCTGACATGAACCCAATCGAACATTTGTGGTTCGACTTGGAAAAGCGGGTTCGCGCTAAATCACCACCACCCCGAAATGTACGGGAACTGGAGGACCTGCTGTTGACATTATGGTACCAGATACCCCAGGATACCTATCGTCACCTCATCGAATCGATGCCTCGCTGAGTGACCGCTGTTTTGCGGGCTAAAAAGACCGGGTCCTGCAGCTTATTAGGTAGGTGGTCATAATGTAATGGTTCATCGGTGTAAATCATCAGGCAAATGAACTGAGCCCGTAGTCGTCGCCTATGTCATGGCCAGTGTCCGGCGAGTTGTGAACTGGTTACATAACAGCCGGCCTGGCCTATCTTGAACTTTTCGTTTAACTGATAACAAACAAAGAAGCCTGGATCAGCGGGCTTCTAACGGACAGCTGTAGTTTCACATCAAGGGTCATTTGATTCAGAAAGTGTCAGGAAAACACTCAAAATTAAAAGCTGCTTATCCGCAGAAGTTTTTGATTAATAGATTTTAGAGAGAGAGACAGAGATAATGGCAAAACGCAAAGAAACTTCCAGCGCTACTGTATGTGTTTATGTTTATCACAGCTAGGTTTGTTCTATTGGTGACACTGCTTCCCTCCGTGGAAACTTTTCTTTGCTGTGGAAGTACACTTATGAAGAAAATTCTACGCTTTTGTTAATGACTTATGAATGGAAATAATGACAGGTATAGGCGGTCTAACTTCAATTCTAATTACGTTGCTAATGCATAGAATCGTAGGCCTCAGAAGGCGGTTCTCTTTCAGCAGCACATTTTGCAAATCACCACCTCTATGCTTATAATGGTCAGAAAATCAGCATCCGACGTCGTAAGAGGCGTTCCAAAACCGTTCTGATGATTAATAAGTGGGACATGGAGTTTCTGGGCATAAATCCAAATTTTTCTTTTCATTTTTGGCAGGTCAGGTGTGCTAGAAATTTCGTTCGCATGCCTCAATCTGCATGTGTCTCAATCGTTCTTCCGCATGGACGTCAGCATTATTATTTGCATCCCTCGTGGCTCAGTAACCATGCCGCCATATGAACAGTGCTGTACAAAAGAACAGTGAAAGTTAGTTAGTTTCTCACAAGCTGACAAAGAGAATAAAAAACCCGGAAGAGCAACGGAACAGTTTTTCCTACATATAATTGTGAAAAAAAAATAATAATAATAAATGCCGTTGAAGAAAAATTGAACAGATTTTTACAAAAATTCCAAGCTTATATTATATAATACACTGCTGGCCACCCAAAATGCAACACCAAGAAGGAAGCATCCGTTTGGCCTGAAATTCGCACCATGCGTCGCCCGCGAGAGGAAATGCAAAAGATTAGCATTGCAGGGCATATGCAAATCATGTGCGCCCGGCACGCCACCGAGAAGCACTATAAGAAGGGTGCTCACAAGGCGGGGTGCAAGTAGTGGAAGTGTGTTGTGCTGCTGGACCTGTGTGTGGGAAGCTTCCTGATGCCTCACCGCAGAATACGGCAGTCATTCCAGCACGTTTCGGAGTTCGACAGAGGACGAATAGTGGCTTATCGCGACAGCGGTTTATCGTACTTAGACACGGCCGCCCGTGTGGGACGACATCCAGCCACAGTGAGGCGAGTATGGATTCGGTGGGCGCAGGAGGGACGGACGGACGTGAGTGATTGCCGCAGCCGCGGCACACCACCGAACGAGAGGACCGGCATGTTGTGCGGCGGGCATTGACGGCTCGCACCGCCACATCACAAACGTTAGCGCAGGAATTAGGGTTTGTTGCGCAACAACCTGTGTCAGCACGTACCGTTCGACGTCGTCTGCAGGAGCGGGGTCTTGTCGCACGGTGCCCATTGCTCCGATTACCATTGACGTTACACCACCGGCGAGTGCGGCGGCAGTGGGCCGTTGAACGCCGCACCTGGACTACGGAATGGCACGACATTGTCTTCTCCGACGAATCCCGCTTCTGCCTGCAACACCACGGTGGTCGGATTCGCGTGTGGCGGCACCGTGGCGAGAGACTGTATGACGCCTGCATTATGCATCGCCATACCGGTCAGTCGCCTGGCGTTATGGTTTGGGGCGCAATTGGATATGACACCCGCACCCCTCTGGTACGCATCACCGGTACACTCAACAGCCACCGCTACATCTCCGACGTTTTGGAGCCTGTAGTCCTTTATTAGCTGCAGGACCTGCCAGCGTCCACGTTTTAACAGGACAATGGGCGCCCGCACGTGGCACGCATCGTGCAACAATTCTTCACGGCCCACCAGGTGTCACTGCTGCCGTGGCCCGCCTGTTCTTCCGATATGTCGCCCATCGAACACGTCTGATCGGTGATCGGCAACCGAGTGGCCCGGAAAGCACCACCCGCGGCTATGCCTGATGAACTGTGGCAACGTGTGGAAGCAGCCTGGACCGACATACCCCAAGCCCATATGCAAAGCCTCTTTCGTTCCCCACATGCAAAGCCTCTTTCGTTTGATGCCGCGGCGTGTAGCGACCGTTATTGCCAGCCATGGGGGCCACACTAACTATTGATGTCTGCGTGTTCCGCAAGTCGCACGGGCCTGTAAGCTCAATCGTTTCATCTTTGTATCTGTTGCTATGTGTCCAGTAAATCTGGCTTTGCTATCTTGTGTCCTACTTAGGGTTACATTTTGGGTGGCCAGCAGTGTAGAATGGCATTTTAAAAAGCGTAAGAACCTTTTCCTTGATTTTACATTTTTTTTTTTTTTTTTTTCAATATGACGGACGAAAATTTCTGAGCAGATAAAAAGGGGAAGGGGGCCCCTGAATCTTTCAACGTCTAGGACCCCAAAAGATATAAAGTCGCCCCTGCCTTGAATGCCAAAACGTGTAAGTCCAGAAGTCTAATTTCGACCGATCACTAAGCTTTCTTGTACTATGTATATAAGAATGTAAAAAGGGAAGAGGCGGAATGGGGGGGGGGGGGGAGGAGGTAAGAAGTGAAAGGTATTGAAGACGTAAATGCACAGCGCGTTCCTGTACTTTTTCGATTAGTACTTACACCACTGGTCCAAATTGGGCCCGGTAATTTTAAAGGCCGGCGCTTCCTTGAATAATTTAAAAAATAATATCTTCAAAAAGATTTTATTTCGTTAACAGCGGTAGATGGCAGCACTTTACAAAGGTTTTGTGTTTTAGTAAAAGGCTCCTGACAAAATTATTTCTGACACACTGATCAGAAATATTTGAGAGAATAATAAAAGCCAAATGCGCATCTTAACACCAAGCAGCCAATTCTTTGTAAGATAAACATTTGAAAATGAAAATGAAAAAATGAAACATCGAGCATAAATGACATAGTGTGCCAAAATGTCCCGTAGGAGGAATTTTCGGTAGGGAAGAGGTATTTAAAATGACTCTTCTGTAGGGCGTGAGACATGATTATTAAAATTATATGCTTCTCAGAGCCCATTTAAGGAGACAGGAAGCCCGGGGCTGGACAGTATTTTGGGGTCCCAGAATTAGCGGCATATCCAGGGATTCAGTACGGGTCTCCGAATAAAAATACCCAGGAGAAAACATTTCCAAAATATGATGAGGGCGCCATAAAAATATCCCCGCCGTATTGAAGTGTGTAATCTCATGATTCATGGTGTAGAAATGCATGGTTGAAAAATGAACACCAGTTCAGTTCTGCTTTGATCCCCCCTTCCATTCAGCTTGTTGAAGTTATATCAAAGTAGTGTGCAAAATAATATAATCTAAATATCATGATTCAAACACGAATTCTTAATGTATGAAAATTTCCCCCAGTTACATACGCATATGTTCAGAAAAAAAAATCTGTAATGCTTTCGAAAGATTTGAGGATGGACTGAGGGAGGGGGTGCTATACTTTTTTTGGACTCCACCTAAAAAAAGGGGAAAGAAATAGAATTTTTTTTTCACAAAGCAGTTTTTATAGTTTTTGCTGTGCTATCGGCAAAACGCAAAAAAAAAAAAAAAATCTGTAGAACTCAGCACCCGCTGGAAACGCGGGGCCCGGCATCCTAGCCCCACTCTTAAATGGGCTTTGATGCTTCTGGATCTAATGGTAGAACGTATCCTTACCCGTTCCATTTCTGTACTCCTCTGTTCAATACAAAATTATCTAACGATTTGAACAAAACCAGTTTTTGAATTGAATACGAGGATATATTTTAAACAGACACAAAAGCAACCATCACATTAAAATTTATTTACGAAATATAGATATCAATAAATTTCATTTGTCGACAGCCAATCCACTTAGTCCTTCATGAGATTAAAAAAATATTTTCCCCTTATAAAAATCCAAACGATGAAATCTACTGTCACTAAACTTTGGATATAATATAACTACAACTTCTTTTTTTAACGTTTGGGGGAACTTTGGTAATTAATACAGTTCCCTACAATGTCAAAAAAAAAAAAAAAACCCTGCAAAATTTGGTGGTTATATTGAGTTGGAAAGAAAGTAATGTCTGCAAATGCAAGGCAACAGAAAAGCGCTAATTTCCGTGTATACAAGAACAAATCAGTCAGAAATGCAGTGGCCATCGTTTGGCACGATCTGCTCCCATCGTCTGGGCAGCTGTTGAATACCGTCTGTAGAACCGTGGTGGCTTGGACGTAAAGAAGAGGGTAAGTGCGCGTTCGACGTCATCCCGGTTGGTGAACCGCTGTCTGTCCAGGTAATGTTGCAAAGACCGGAAAAAATAGTGGTGGCTTGGGGGTAATGTCCAGGAAATAGACTGGATGCGGCAGCAGCTTCCAGCCCAAGTCCCTGGTTTTGTGACAGGTCACTCGTGCTATGTGTGGCATCGCTTCATACTTGCGGTTCAGCAGTGCTGGTCGTTTCAACGTGAGCGATGCGTGCAGATCGTTGAGGTGACAGCAGTACACATTGGCGTTGATAGTGGTATTCTCCAGCAGCAGTTCAAGAAGCACGACACCCCGCATATCCCACCGAACAGACAGCAGGACTTTACGTGGGTGTACGCCGGCTTTGGGAGTGGGCATGGACTCCTGTTTTGAGTCCAACAGCTGTTTCGGAGAGACAATGCGGTCCAAGAACGGTTCAACTTGGTCACGTGCAAGCAAGAAAACGCATGCACTCATACTATTTGATTTTTGCTCAGCTGTGAGTTGATGAGGTACCCAAACTCTCTTCTTGTACACTTTCCCAAGTTGACGCAGATGCAGGATAATGCTCGTGTGGGTAGTACGCAGCTGTTGTCCTCGTGGTCACATGTGGTTTAGTCTCCAATAAGGTCTTCAGAATGTCCGTATCTACTGCTCCGGGTCTTCCGGCATTGGGACGGTTTGACAGGTCAAAATTTCTTTCTCGAAACCATTCGAACCAACAACAGTATTGACGACGTGATATGACATTGGAGAACGCACTGGTATATAGCACTTACAGGAGTACTCATACTCATACAGAATGGCGAATGTGCTCCTTGACCACTTAGATGTTGGCTGACAATTACACTCTTCATCTTCTGACGGCTAACTGCCACTGACTTAAGCCACCTAATACTTGCTAATGTCATGCCGGTGTGTTGCGCAGTCTCAGTGGCCAATGTTCGCCGTAGCCGGGGCTTCGACTTTGGGTACCTCGTCATCGGACAATACTTTCTTTACAACCCAATAGAACACTTCAGTTGTTGAAGTCATGGGTAAGGAGAAGCAGAGGGGAGTTTCATTTCTTTGCATACCACTCCGCAAGGGAATCCTGAGAAAAGAGAGAACGAGATAAAAAGGAACCCAGAAAGAAACACTGATTTATAGATATGAAGAAAAAACACTGGACCATAGATTTATCATTCTTCCCTGTAAGTATTTAACTCATTTACAAAACAGAATACTGATAACAACTGTAACGTATACTCTATATTCACTTTCCTTTTGATTTTACTATCTCTGGTTATTTTATTTTACTATGTAAATTATCTTCTTACTGAACGAAATATTATTTCACCCACTGAATGAGATCTGGCAATGAGTGTAAGTCATGACGTGGTGGTAGCTAGTATATAGGCGCGTTCATCGAGACTTAGAGAGAGCTTTTGTTGTTGTTATGAGAGAGTGTTGTTGTTTACGGAGAGCGTTTATAATACGAGGAGAGATTCTTCATTATTGTAAAACAAGTTGTGTGTGTGCTTTAGTTGACCAAGAGTTTTAGAATAAAGAAGTTACCGTAAGTTAGTCTTTCTCAATTCATAGTTTTTGTCAGACCTCTGTCTGGCTGTTAGGTTTATAACACTTATTTATTACCATAAATAACCAGCGTTAAGACTTTGTTTACGTTCGTAATTAACTAGTAACAACACCCTTTTTGAATTCCCTATTTTGAAGCTTAGTACAAGTATATCATTAGCTAGCTGGTAGGAAGAGAATCATTCATATTAATTAGCTTAGCGGAAAGAAAATAAAGCTAATTCATTATAATTGGCGCCCGAACTTTTCTCGAACACGTGATCTTGACGATTATTACCCATGTCTTCCTTACCTGAGACAACTTCAAATTTCCACCGTCCGGCAAGTCTCGAGGGTGATGGTGTGTTTTTGGACAATTTGCAAGAAGCCTGTGGGTCTGACTTTGATATGCATGATCTACACGTACCCAGGCATTCTTCACCATTTCGTAATATACCAGCTTCCTATTACTCTGAGTCGCGGGTCGTTCCTGAGGGAGTTCAATCCTCTCAGCGAAGCAGAATGCTTGCCCATTTCGTGCCGCATGCAGGAACAATTCATTTCAATGGTTTGGAGGGGTCCTTAAAGTTCCTCGAAGATCTGGAAGATCATTTTGATCTATATAATATTCCTGAAGACTGCAAAGTCCAAATCGCCGGCACTTGCTTGAGGGATACCGCTAAGACCTGGTATCGGCAGTGGAGAGTGTCGAACCCGGATTCTCATTATGAGAATTTCCGTGCAGAATTCTTGGAGGTCTTTCCTTTCGGCCTCAGTCGAGCTAGCCTTGCACAACAGCTTTTTCGCGTCAGCAAGGTCCCAATGATAGCCCTGTTGCATTTGCGTTGGAGACTACACGCTTATATAACCTATGGGATCCACATGCCAGTCATGTTGACATGTTGGATACCCTCGTGCAGCAGCTCGACCCATTCTTACAAGATTTCCTTGAGGTTCGACGCCCTGCCACAATTCATGAATGCCTTCGCCTCATACGCACGTATGAAGAGCGACATGGCTAACATGGTTCAACTCACCATGCTCGGGCACCCCGCGAGGCTTATTACGAAAACTCTCAGCGGCATAATAGACATAACTTTCAGCGCGAGCATACACAAGTGCACACCCAAGCTTCATACGTTCCACCACACAGAAGAGTGGCAAACCAACAGCGAGTTTCTGCACAAGCTTCGGAATATCGTAATAATGCACAGTATGCTCGGCCCCGTTTCACTCAGCAGCATTCGGAACGTTATCATGCTCCGGGCAATGATAATTTTTCTGCCCGTGCTGAGGGCAGACGTAAAGGATATGAAAATGTCAACAGACGCGCGGAGTTCCCGACGCAGGTTTCACGCAGTTTTCCTCATCGTGAAAATTTTCCCGATACCCGGCAGGGTCGAGGTTTCAGACCGCATGATAATCAAACCAGGATTCCTTTAAACTTCCAAAGGAAGTAGACCAAGGGTCGGTCCTGCTTCCTGATACCAAGCATTCTGACCCTAAAACAGTATTAGTGACTGTTCAAACTCCTCAGTTGCCTGATGTATTCTTAACAATTGAAGATATTATTGTCGAGACAAAGTTCGACACTGGGTCTGAAATATCAGCCCTAAATACAAAGTTTTGCACTGACACTTTTCCTGCAATACACGTTCAGCCTGCAACGCAGTATTTGCGAGGTTCAAATAATGAAATCTTCAGTATCTCAGGAACTGTCACATTATCTTTAGGGCTGGGAAAAGCTCGTTTTACGCATTCTTTCCTGCTTATAGACGAGCTACCTGTGAAATGTCTAATGGGAATGGACTTTATACATCAGTTTCAAATAACTTTGAATTTTGTACAACATGGGATTTCCTTTCCGGAACCTGTCGAAATGATTCCTACGGTTCCTGTAGATATAACGAGTTTGTTATTGAGTAACCAGTTGAATGAGGGACAACGAAACCAGCTTTCTCTCCTTTTACAGGAAAGCCCTGGTTTATTTTCGGATCAACCTGGTTTCACACAGGTGGTTTATCATGTCATTGACACTGATGGTTCGAAACCAATTGCGACGAAACCTTACCCTTGTGCTCCACATAAAAAACAGGAAATGCAACGTCAAATTGCTGAAATGATTAAGCAGGGCATAATCAGGGAATCAACAAGTGCCTGGGCTGCTCCTGCTTTTTTGGTTCCAAAGAAACAACCCAATGAATTTCGTTTCGTGACAGATTTCCGCAAGATTAACCAAGTCACAAAAACGATCAATTATCCACTACCTGTCATGTCACATATTTTAAATGACCTGTCGTCAACCAAATGGATGTCAACCTTGGATTTGGCGAGTGGATATTGGCAGGTAGCAGTACATTAGGACTCTGTCGATAAAACAGGCTTTGTGACTCCTTTTGGGGCCTATAAATATTTACGTATGCCTTTTGGACTAGCTTCTGCACCTGCTACTTTCCAAAAGCTTATGGATACGGTTCTCAGACCTGTCCTGGGTCCCCATGTGCATGTATATTTGGATGATATTATTATTACATCCGAGACTTTTGACGAGCACCTTTCTCTGCTCAAACAGGTGTTCCAACTCATTTACAATGCTGGCTTGACGTTAAAACCTAGTAAATGCCAGATAGCGAGGGACGAGATTGTATATCTGGGGTTGAAAATCACTCCCCACGGCTTATTTACTGATAATGAAAAAATTAGGCCTATTGTTGACTTTCCTCGGCCTAAAACAGCAAAAGAACTATCACGCTTTCTGGGAATGACCGGATGGTATCAGCAGTTCGTCCCCGCTTATGCTACAATCTGTGAGCCATTGTATGCTTTAAAACGTAAATACAAGAAGTTTATTTGGACACCTGAGGCTAACGCTGCATTTGAAACACTGAAGTCTGCATTGACTCAGCCTCCGGTGTTGGCTTTCCCGGATCATACTAAGGAATTTGATATTTATACTGACGCATCCGGAGTTGGTCTTGGTTGCGTTTTGTCACAAGCTGGGCATCCAATAGCTTTTGCGTCTCGTACTTTAGCCAAAGCTGAACGCAATTATTCAGCTACGGAACGTGAATGTCTTGCTGTTGTGTATGCGCTGAATAAATTTCAATGTTATCTTAATGAATTGACAGTTAACATAATTACGGATCATTCTGCCCTTCAGTATTTGAATTCTGCTAAGCACCTATCTCAAAGACTTATGAAGTGGGCTCTGAAGTTACAAGAGAACAATATCAAAATTTCGTATCAGCCAGGTCATAAGAATCAATTACCGGACGCATTATCTCGCGTTCCGATTAGTGGGGTCCCCACTGAAGCTACTCCTGGATGTCAGCCTTTACTTCTAATAGCTGATATAACATCCAGAGAGCAGATAATGGCAGAATTAATAAATGATCCAGATTTTGGGGATATCTATAATTTTTTGCTTGCGGGTTCGCCCCCACAAAGTGATCCTTCTCTGGCTGGAAGGTCACAGCATTTTGAAGTAATAGAGGGTCTTCTTTACTATACAAAGTCTAGGACTACTAGGGCAGAGTTTCGCCCATGTATTCCGCGAACCCTTAGAATGGCCCTTTTAAATGAATTTCATGACAAACCTCTTGCAGGCCATTTAGGTATTCGCAAGACCCGTTGTAAATTGCGGGATGTTGCCTATTGGCCTGGCATGTACCAAAGTGTGCTCGCATACGTTCAATCATGTCACTTGTGTCAGATTAATAATTACCGTAATGTAAGACCGGCCGGTCACTTGAAATCTAGTTCAAGTTCTCATGTGTTTGATATTATTTCAATAGATTTATTGGGACCTTATCCATTATCTGTTAAAATTAAAGCTCGTTATGTTTTAGTACTAACTGATAATTTTTCTAAATGGGTAGAAGTTTTTCCCATTAAAGCCGCTACCGCAGAAGTTATTTGTAATGTCTTAGTTAATGAAGTATTTTCTAGATATGGTGCACCTAATAAAGTAGTTTCGGATAATGGTCCTCAATTTATTTCTGACATTTTTGAAAGAATGTGTGCGAGACTACACATTAAACATAAATTCATTTCCCCATATCATCCCCAGAGTAATCCTGCGGAACGCGTTAACCGCACGCTAGTGAAAATGATTGCGACTTTTGTAATGGATCATCATGAAAGATGGGATGACCATTTGGAGCTTTTTGCGTTCGCCCTCAGCTCGTCTGTCCACGAGTCTACTAAAATTACTCCTGCAGA
Organism: Macrothele yani; assembly: GCA_039090855.1. Classification (NCBI taxonomy): domain Eukaryota; kingdom Metazoa; phylum Arthropoda; class Arachnida; order Araneae; family Macrothelidae; genus Macrothele; species Macrothele yani. The sequence continues at coordinate 129,497,931 of CM076996.1, forward strand.
ACTTTTTCTGGGTCGCAAAATTAAAACCCCTTTTGAAAATTTAACTGGGATTATCGACGAACTAAACCAGCGACCAACTCCGCAATCGGGTCTGGGTCAAAACACCGACACCCAAAACACCGACAGGACAAAACACCGACACCCGAAACACCGACACCCAAAACACCGACAACCAAAACACTGACAGGACAAAACACCGACTGGACAAAACACCGACAGGACAAAACACCGACAAACTGTCAACATTTTACTTCAACAGTTTTAAATTTCAAGCCCTGTATCGTACTTCTTTGACAATAGTCGGCGCTGCAGTACCAATGAAAAATTTCCTTTGTTAAAACTGCAGTAAGGAGCTATATAAAAATTTCAGTTTTTCCTGTATATTTAAAATTGTTTGTTTGTATGTCCGCTATACAAATCGACAGTTTTCAATTTAGAACCACCAAATTTGGTATACTACCTCATGGTACTCTAAGTTAGACCGTAAACCCTTTTTGGAATGGATCGAGGCCAGGGTTGATCAAGGGGGCCCATACAAAATTTTCGTAAAATTTACAGTTTTCAATTTAGAACCACCAAATTTGGTATAATATCTCATGGTGCACAAAGTTAAACAGTTGACCGTTTTCGAAAGTGGTCGGGGCCCAGGGTCAAGAGGGCCCCATACAAAATTTTCGTAAATTCTACAGTTTTCAATTTAGAACCACCAAATTTGGTATAATATCTCGTGGTGCTCTAAGTTAGCCGTAGACAGTTTTTGGAAGATGTCGGGGCCCGGGGTCAAGTGGGCCCATACAAAATTTTAGTAAAATCTACAGTTTCCAATTTAGAACCACCAATTTTGGTATACTATCTCATGGTGCTCAAAGTTAAACCGTTGACCATTTTGGGAAGTGGTCGGGGCCCGGAGTCAAGAGGGCCCCATACAAAATTTTCGTAAAATCTACAGTTTTCAATTTAGAACCACCAAATCGGGTATAGTTCCTCATGGTACTCTAGTTATACCGTAAACCCTTTTTGGAAGGGATCGGGGCCCGGAGTCCAGGGGCCCCCATACAAATTTTCGCAAACTCTACAGTTTTCATTTTAGAACCACCAAATTTGGTGTACTACCTTACGGTACTTTAAGTTAGACCGTAAACCCTTTTTGGAATGGATCGGGGCCCGGGGTCAAGGGGAGGCTCATACAAAATTTTCGTAAAATCTACAGTTTCCAGTTTAGAACCACCAAATTTGGTACACTATCGCATGGTGCTCAAAGTTAAACTGTTGAGCGTTTTGGGAAGTGGTCGGGGCCTGGGGTAAAGTGGGCCTATACAAAATTTTAGTAAAATCAACAGTTTTCAATTTAGAACCACCAAATTTGGTTTACTACCCCATGGTGCTCAAAGTTAAACCGTTGACCGTTTTGGGAAGTGGTTGGGGCCCGGGTTCAAGAGGGCCCCGTACAAAATTTTAGTAAAATCTACAGTTTTCAATTTAGAACCACCAAATTGCGTATAATACCTCGTGGTACTGTAAGTTAGACCGTAGTCAGTTTTTGGAAGGGGTCGGGGCCTGGGGTCAAGTGGGCCCATACAAAATTTTAATAAAGTCTACAGTTTCCAATTTAGAACCACCAAATTTGGTTTAGTATCCATGGTGCTCAAAGTTAAACCGTTGACCGTTTTGGGAAGTGGTTGGGGCCCGGGGTCAAGAGGACCCCATACAAAATTTTCGTAAAATCTACAGTTTTCAATTTAGAACCACCAAATTTCGTATACTACCTCATGGTACTGTAAGTTAGACCGTGAGCTCCTTTTGGAAGGGATAGGGGTCAAGGGGGGCCCCACACAAAATTTTCGTAAATTCTAGTTTTCAATTTAGAACCAACACATTTGGTATACTACCTCATGGTACTCTAAGTTAGACCGTAAACCCTTTTTGGAAGGGATCGGGGCCCGGAGTCAAGGCGGTCCCATACAAAATTTTCGTAAAATTTTCAGTTTTCAATTTAGAACCACCAAATTTGGTATACTATCTCATGGTGCTCAAAGTTAAACCGTAGACAGTTTTTGAAAGTGGTCGGGGCCGGGAGTCAAGGGGGGCCAATACGAAATTTTCGTAAAATCTACAGTTTTTAATTTAGAACCACAAATTTGGTTATCTCATGGTAATCCGAGTTAGCCCCTGGACGGTTTGGGGAACGGGTCATCGGGGCCCGTTGTCAAGGGGGCCCATACAAAATTTTCGTAAAATCTACAGTTTTTAATTTAGAACCACCAAATTTGGTATACTACCTCATGGTACTCTAGTTAGACCGTAAACCCTTTTTGGAAGGGATCGGGGCCCGGAGTCAAGGGGTCCCCATACAAATTTTCGCAAACTCTACAGTTTTCATTTTAGAACCACCAAATTTGGTGTACTACCTCATGGTACTTTAAGTTAGACCGTAAACCCTTTTTGGAATGGATCGGGGCCCGGAGTCAAGGGGAGGCCCATACAAAATTTTCGTTAAATCTGCAGTTTTCAGTTTAGAACCACCAAATTAGGCATACTATCAGATGGTGCTCAAAGTTAAACCGTTGACCGTTTTTGGAAGTGGTCGGGGCCCGGAGTAAAGTGGGCCCATGCAAAATTTTAGTAAAATCAACAGTTTCCAATTTAGAACCATCAAATTTAGTTTACTATCCCATGGTGCTCAAAGTTAAACCGTTGACCGTTTTGGGAAGTGGTCGGTGCCCGAATTCAAGAGGGCCCCGTACAAAATTTTCGTAAAATCTACAGTTTTCAATTTAGAACCACCAAATTTCGCATACTACCTCGTGGTACTGTACGTTAGACCGTAGACAGTTCTTGGAAGGGGTCGGGGCCTGGGGTCAAGTGGGCCCATACAAAATTTTAGTAAAATCTACAGTTTCCAATTTAGAACCACCAAATTTGGTTTAGTATCCATGGTGCTCAAAGTTAAACCGTTGACCGTTTTGGGAAGTGGTTGGGGCCCGGGGTCAAGAGGACCCCATACAAAATTTTCGTAAAATCTACAGTTTTCACTTTTGAACCACCAAATTTCGTATACTACCTCATGGTACTGCAAGTTAGACCGTAAACTCTTTTTGGAAGGGATCGGAGTCAAGGGGGCCCCTCACAAAATTTTCGTAAATTCTACAGTTTTCAATTTAGAACCAACAAATTTGGTATACTACCTCATGGTACTCTAAGTTAGACCGTAAACCCTTTTTGGAAGGGATCGGGGCCCGGAGTCAAGGGGGTCCCACACAAAATTTTCGTAAAATTTACAGTTTTCAATTTAGAACCACCAAATTTGGTATACTATCTCATGTCAAAGTTAAATCGTAGACAATTTTTGGAAGTGGTCGGGGCCCGGGGTCAAGGGGACCCCAAACGAAATTTTCGTAAAATCTTCAGTTTTTAATTTAGAAACACCAAATTTGGTTATCTCATGGTACTCCGAGTTAGCCCCTAGACGGTTTGGGGAAGGGGTCGTCGGGGCCCGTTGTCAAGGGGGCCCATACAAAATTTCCGTAAAATCTACAGTTTTCAACTTAGAACCGCCAAATTTTATATACTATCTCATGGTGCCCTAACTTACACAGTAGATGGTTTGGGGAAGGAGTTGGAGCCTTGTATTGGTCGGAGCCCGGGGTCACAGGGCGCCCACCCAAACTTTTCCATACAATCTACAGTTTTCAGTTTAGAACCACCGAATTTGGTATACTATATCATGGTACTCTGAGTTTTACCGTAGACGGTTTTTGGAAGGGGTCGGGCCCGGCGTGAAGGAGGACCATACAAAATTTTCGTAAAAAGTTCCATTTTGTACTTTTAAGAACTTCAACGCAATTTAGCACTCCAATATCCGATGTACGGTCTAAGTTGGAGACCGTAGATAACAATAGAGTGAGAAAATATCTATTTAATGGTGTATTAAAAACACAAATGAGTAAACGTTAGTTTTCACCACCAACGGACTGCTTCATCAGGCAGAAATACAATGTAATGTAAAAAGTGAGTTCCAGATATTCAAAATGGTAAACAAAAGGATGATCAATGCCAATGTCAAGTCGCATGCACTCGACGTGTCATAGGTACATTTCAGTGTCGCTGGATTCTCAGAAGCGCACGCCAGTGCACGGCTCTTCTATAGATAGATGTCTTTTCGAAGGTAAATATTTCTACTCCTTTTCCTTTCTTTTTTGTTTCGTATAAGTAAATTAAGTAAATCAATTTTTTTTCACAATTTCAGCCATCCCTGCTCCCATTTTTTTTTTTTTTTTTTTTTTTTTTTGCAGAAATACTACTGCATTAGCCAGACACTGGCATTGGCGGGCATTAATTTGGAAGAACCCTGCTTTTCACATGGACAACTTAACGTTGCGTGCTCAAGGGTTGGCAATCCTGAAACTCTTTACATTTTTGCTCCCAATTGATAAACTAAAAGTAGAGTTTATCAAAAAGCAATAACCTAAATGAATTAAAATAAATTTACTGGAAAATTACAGGAATACCTTTTTAATATATTAACTTTCACCAGGTGAGCTTGGTGTTTCCACGAATAGTAATATTTACCCGGGAAATACCGGGTACCCCTGCTAGTTTGATATATAAATTACCTCGGTTTTGCAGATTTTTCTCGGCTACATAGGTTACGTTTTTAATTTCGTATTTTTTAATCGCGGGGACCTGGGCAGTTTCAACAATTCTTAATCACCTGTACTCATGTTCATAACGTTTATATAGCAAGACATGTTAATGCTTTTAAACGTACATAAAATGCCTAAGTGATTGTCCAAAAATTATGGCCGCCCCAGTGGCGCAGTGGTCTAAGCGATGGCCTCTGATCATTCGTCCGTAAGGGGCCCGGGTACGAATCCCGGTGAGGCATGTATGTTGTGTTTGTCTTACGGCATTGGCTCTCTCCCTTCCCTGGAACCAGTGACCCTAAATTAGGGACGGGCGACTGCTTATAGACCATTGAGTTGCTCACGGTGGTCGTTAAACCTCCAATAAAAAAAAAAATATGTTTTTTTAAGTCCATTGTGTTTTTCCTTCATACTGGCCGCCATTTATTCCATCATATTGGACCTGGCCACGCATATCATGAAAGCTGAAATCTTCAAAATTTAAAAAAAAATTGAAAATAAAATGTTAGTCCTTTGCCCGTGGTATCCGTTAGTGAACAAAAGAATAAATCATTTCGCTCTGATTTTAAGTCGTTTTCTATTGAATTATATAATGACGTAAATTTTTACAAAAAAATCAACGTGCCACGTAGCATTTCCATTTTTCACAATAAAACGTTTTTATAGCTTTTGCCATGTCTCGGTTATTAATTTATTAAACGTAAAATTTTATTTGGGATTCTTGCCTACCCTTGGAATTTGGCTACTTGGCACGTCTCTGGTTCTCGCTATGACGTCACAGCCCCCATGAACGGTTCTTTGCAGAAGCTTAGAATACTAATCTTGAAACAAAGGAACTACCCAGCCCTTCTTTTTCTATAGCCCTGGTATGTCGCCACCTTTACGAAAGCTCAGAGATGTAATAGAAAAGATAAGCAGACAATGTATTGAAGAAAGAATAAGATGTCTCCCTTCAGCCAAGGACGAGCAGGGAACACCCCAGAGACATCACTGCCCACGTACAACACCCAGGGTGCTGCGGGGTACTGCAAGTTTTAACCACAGGAAAAAACCCTGGGAGAAACCCAGTTTCTCCCAGCCTCACAATGCGCTTTGTTGGTATGATAGAGATAAGCAATAAACTGTGGCCGAAAAATTATCTTACAATGAATGCTATTACCTCCCACCCAGAGCTGCCTCCCAACTATCTAATGACCTTCATTTACTTACACTCCTACGAAAAGGTGAGAGGGGAGCAGGTTATTAAATTCGTTAACCTTGGACCGAACCCAAATCCTCGGAGCGAGGAAAAATCACGTTATCTAAGAGCACTAGTCGTTTTGTAATCAGTCTGTTTCTCAGTTCCATGAGTAACAGAGGTTTTGAAGAAGTTCCAAGCACAACCATGTCGGAAATATGTACGTTTGTCGATTCACAAAAGGGAGGGAAAAAACTGAGTTTAAATTGATTTCTTTTCCTTAAAGAAAGACAACGGTGTAATAAATTTTACTGGATATGCGATCAGAAGAGTAATGGCTGCAGAAGTAGAGCAATTACATCACTTGCAGGTGAAGAACATTATCTTATAAGTGCGTCCGAGCATAACCATGCTCCTGAAAGTGCTCGATCTAAAGTAGCCCAGAAGATTGCGGACATCTAAGAGAAGGCCAGAACCACCAACGATTTACCCCTGCGAATTATACAGGATGTAGCTTCCGAAATGTCTCTTGTGGCTCATCAGAGCATGCCGTCGAAAGAAGCACAGAGGAAATTGATAAAAAGAACTAGAAGGGTTGAAATGCCACCTGAACCTGCAACTGTGGAAATACTAAATATACCTGAGTTCTTAAAATACACAGAGGACGGGGAATTATTCCTATTAAAAGACTTCTATGAGAGGAATGAAAAAAGTTTAATTTTTTCAACAGAAGCTAACCTCAAAATGTTGAGTGAAGCTGCATTTTGGGTGATGGATGGGACTTTTAAAACAGTGCCCAATATTTTTAAACAGCTGTATTCCATTCACGGTCCCGTGGGTCCTATGAACAACTGTAGAGTTTTGCCGTTAGTTTACGCTCTGATGACTAGCAAATCGCTAACCAGTTACTTCTCATTCTTTGAAGAGCTAAAGACATTTGCCACTCAGAAAGATATTATTTTAGATCCACAGTGGGCGATCACTGATTTTGAGATGTCAGTTATCAATGCTGTAAGGGCCGCCTTTCCAGGCGCTAGACACCACGGATGCTTCTTTCATCTTGGGCAAAACATTTGGCGCTAAGTTCAGGCTACTCCTGGATTGCAATCGAGATATTGTGGTAATGAAGAGTTCAGCTTGATAGTTCGACATCTTCCGGCGCTTGTTTTTCTTCCTCCTGAAGATATTGATAATGCCTTTAACGAGATAAAACTATTGTTTGATGACGAAGCGGAAGACTTAGTCAAATGGTTTGAAGAGTACTATGTCTTGGGAAAAGTTCGTCGTACAGCACGTAGCGGTGAAGAACGACGAAACGAGCCAATCTTCCCACCAACTCTGTGGTCAGTGAATTCAGGAGTGATCCCACGCACTCAGAACAAAGTTGAAGCGTGGCATCGACGATGGAAGCTTCTGATTGGGCGTGCCCATGTTTCGTGTTTTCGGTTAATAAGGGAACTGCGAAAGGAAGAAGCTTCTGTCCAAAGAGAAATAGAAACAATAATGCGCGGAGAAGCTCAGCTTAGAATTAAGAAAAGTTTGATTCCCCGCGAAGAAAGAATTCGAAGAATTGCAAACAGCCGAGAGGAACGCACGATTATTGAATTTTGTAGAGGCATAGCCTATAATTTAAATTTGTGAAGTTAAAAAAAAAGGTGATATTTAAATATGATCACTCTAATAAAAGTTTTTGCATGTGCTGCACATCTTTGGCAAGGTAATTTACTCGTCACTTATTTTACGCAAATTACGGGTAATTTACTAGCAATTTACTTGGCGTAGAAAACCAGTTTTTTTTATGAAAACGTAAATAACTAATTTTCTTTCATGCATTACTAATAATAATAAGCTTGCCTCTTTTTTTCAGGTTAAGGATTCCTGGGGGTGCGTGTGTGTTTGTTCATTTATTTGTTTTTTGAATGTTTGTGACTGAAAGTAGGAACTATGATGGGTGTGGTGTGCCGGTTCAGAATGTGTGTGAGGCCTGGCGGAGGTGAGAGTCACCGTTGGGTGGGATGAAATGGGCCTTTGAGAGTTCTTCTCTTTGCTAGCATGTATCGGGGGTCCATGTGCTTTTGATTGTGGAACCGTGGTGTGTGTATAAGGGGTGTGACTGTATCACCTGCCGATCTGACCTCATAACTGCAATATTCATAGAGGAGTGGAGGCACTGTGTTTTCGGTGATTTGGGCAAAAATCAGCCAAAGTGCACTTACGGGTTCACTGTAACTGGCTTCGTATACTGGTGGGAGGGTGTCGTGCGAGTGCACATTATGGCACTTCTCTCACTTCAGTGTAAAGTGCAAACTTATACAAGACAAGAGTGGATGGACTAAGTTTCCTTTTCTCAAGTAAAGTACTCAGTTCTGTTGTTTCAGTTCTCAATTGTTGACATGTCAGGGCCTTATCAACAGAAAGGTGTGCTGACCCATATTGCTTTTGCCCGCCCTTCCAAGAGGGCTCCGAAACCATTTCATTGTTTAGAATCTGTTTCTTTTACCACAATATTTTTTAACAGTTTTCTTTTCTTTCATATTTTTCCTTCTGTTTTGTTTGTCAGATAAAGATGTGCCTATTTTTAATTACACACCTTCCTTTTCTTAAAAAAAAATCCTTTTTTGAAAAATTTAAGTTAAATAAATGATATTTTTTGAAAAATTTAAGTTAAACTATTATTTTCTAGGTTAAGGAAAATCGGCGGCACAGGTCTCAGGAAGACAGACTCTCGCGATTTCTCCCGTTAGCCGCAGAGCGTAACTTAGAAATTTGGTGAAACAGGTCCCCGAGACGGGAACTCTCACCGATTGCGTTGTTCTTCAGGTAGATAGGAAACCACGGAGAGATACAGGTTTTAGGCATTATCCAGAAAGACTCTCTAGTTAACGAGTATCGGTAAATGATAGGCGCCAGTTTATAGGTTGGCCGATTACAAACTTTTCTCTTTCCAGTGGAAGAAAGACATTTGATTTATCACTACGGAGAGCGTTTCTTTTTCTACGGACAAGCTTACCTGCAAAAGCCTCCCATATTATTCATTAAATGTTGTTACATTTCAATCAAATCTTTCAGCAATTACTTTGTAGTCATTGGTAGTTTTTATCTGTAGTTTTTCGGCAGTCTCAATCTATCCTCCTGGTTCACAGATATTCTTTATAGTAAAGTAGGAGGAGCGTCCGTTCACTCAATATTAATTTTGGGGTAAGTTCATATGAACGAACCTGGTGCTTCTATTGGCTGTGAGGGAGTCCTATAACGTAGACGACTGCTAAACATAATTTAGGGCGTGGCCACATAATTAGCTGGGTACGTTCGCCCCTACAGTTACCTCAGAAATCTCTCCCACAATTGATATTTTGTGTAAACTGCAATTTGTGCACGGTCCCTGACTGAAAAAAGGTAGGGGACTTTTCCTAAGGGAAACTTTTCCGAATGAGGGACAGTTTTCCTGAGTGGGAGTTTTCCTGTTGGGAAGTTTTCCTGTGAGAGACTTTTCCGTCCACCATTAGCAATATCATTTTTTCCACCACGCGAAACGCTGAAATTACATCAACACGTAGTGCAAAATGCATGTTTTTCATTTTTTTGAAGATTTTGCAATACACGAGAATTCCGCAGAACACGCATCACGGAATATTTTATAGTAATCCCCCTCAATCCCCCTTTATATTGCTGCTCATAGCGAATCACTAATATTAAATTTATTGACACTTGAAAAAAAAATGCAAGTAAAACTGATATAGTAAAACAATAACCGCTTAAAGAGATGCAATTTGCAGAAGAAAAAATAGTACCCCAACATATTAATTGAATATACCAAGACATTTTTATGCACGTTAACGAGCGACGAACAAAGCACGGTTGGAAAGCGTAGAAAACTTAAGAAGCAGTGGCTCGAATGAACATTGGATTTACTTTTTTTTTTTTTTTTTTTTTTAGCTTCCTCTTATAGTAACATTCTTTCTTTAGGTCAAATTTATTGCAAGAGAAGAAGTTACGAAACCATGCCCCAACGCATTCTTAATTTCACAAAACTGGCAGCTTTTGCTTAATTCCGTCATGTTGAGTATCGATCTGGGATTAAAAATTCCACAGATTTAAAATCCGTTTGAATTTTTTTCTACGATAACTACGTTCTGAAATAGAATTTTGAACTGGGAGAAATAAAGACACGTGCTGGAATGCAAAACACACCCCACGCTGGACTACTGAGAAGTTGCGACCCTGGGGATGAACAACGCATTGTCTGAAAAGGAGAGGAGGGGGGGCTAGCGAGAGAGAAATAGAGAGAGATGGACAGAACCAAGCCCAAGATAAAACAAGACCACTTAGTTGGTGCAGTCCAGTTTAAGCGCGGCGCAAGTTTTACTGTTTTAGTGTCTGAAACAACGCAAAACAATAAACCTAAACCGTGGAAAAACTGCTGCAAATGTTCCCACATAAACACATGTAACTGAAAAGTTATTCGTAACTTACATCGGCGCTTTACTTTGAATGGATTAAGTTAAATAAAAAAGTTCCGTAAATTTTACGGGTAAATCGTAAAACTTGGCAGGTATGTGCTATCATATTGTCGAAATTTAAGCATCAGGACCTGCTTTGAATTTGGGATATGGTGTACACCCGCCGAAATTTTAATTTCGTATATGCCGTGTGGCCCAACGCACGTTTGGGACATGATGTACACCCACGGGATTTGTCCACCCTCCGAATTTTTAATTTGCATGTAGTGTGACCCAACACACGTTTTGAAAAAGAATCCGACTTGTCTCAACTGGGGGGAGGGGGGGGGGTGGATCCCAAAATAAAGCAAATGCAATGCAAATCAAAAACAACACACCAGATCTCTACGGGAAATGGCAAATTCGTACCAGGGAGATTGCCCCCGCCCCGAGTCAGCGACGTTACGGGGTCATATACAAAATGCATACACCGCAATTGCGTTTCTTTCACAGATCTTGTCAAAGTGTGGAAGTTTTCCTAGTAGAACAAAACGAAATGTACGAATTTTCCTAGGGATATAAATGCGTTTGTAAGATTATAACGACACAAGGTTTATGTAGAAGCTTTGCCACTCACTAAATCTTGAGTTATGGCTTCAATATTTCGCATGTCATGCAATAAAGGCTAATTTACAGGGACTCAACAAATCGATCTTTAGGTGTTGACAAGATACCCACGTTACGGGCCTTTTTCGGAGATTTTAAATTACAACCTTGATATTTCGTATTTGTAAACATTTAATAAAACATAATAAAAGTCACTGAACAGATTATTTCAATGGATCAGTTCTCAGCTCTTTACAAGGCGCCTAGGCAGCCGGCTTTTTTTAGATTTAAGTTACAACTTAGATATTTGTTATGCAACTTAGATATTCTTGTTAACAGTTTATAAAACTTAATGAAACGCACTGAACAAATTATTTCGCGGTTCTTTACAAAGCACCTTGGCCGCGAGCCTTTTTAGAAGATTTCAAGTTACAACCTAGATATAGTTAGAGCTTTTAGAGCCCATGAAAAATATCATATATGTTAGTTTACCTTTAGGGGTTTAACACCCCCTTAATTCAAAATTTTCTTTCGTCTATTGATAGCGTTGTCTAATGTTTTAAGTTTGAGCTTCTTGAACCCATAAGAAAGGTGATATATATTAGTTTAGGTTTGGGGGTAACGCCCTTAAATTTCAACATTTCTAAAACAAAGTGCAATTTTTATAAGGTTCATAAATATTTATTTGATCAGTTTTCTTACACTAGATCGGAAACGTCCTCAGACGTTACGCATTATCTACAAATTATCCGTAGTGGGCATGTGTCCGGTGGGCAAGTGTCCTGTGGGCTTTAGTCCGGACCTCACTCTTCTTATACTTCCCAGTTATGTCAATATGATTAACTTGATACGTAAATGTTATGAATATGACATCGGTAGAATAAATACTGTTTAAAAAGCCTAGGTCTTTAAACAGTAATAGTAAATGACGGAGAAATTTACTTCGTTATAATATATATATATTAATTTTCCAGTAATATGTTTAAAGTCACTGAAAAATTGGCCTCCATATATAATACTGCAATAGCTTCCAAACAACTTTGATACTATTCTTTTCGTTTTCTTAAATTCAAGTACCTGGTTTACACACAAATTGTAGAGTATATCAGAAGGAAGCCACACGTTTAATTTGCTATTTAACGAATGGGGAAGCGATTAATGTGGTTATAATAATAATTCAAAATCTGCAAATTTCGGTATTTGTATGACAAAGGGCGATAACAATTTGAAAGTCGGGGAGATTGGCAACTAAGAAAACATTACATAAAACTTAAAAAAACGTAATAATAATAAATGAGAAAGTCTCCCCAAAAAGGTTTTGTTTTAATTTTTTTAACTGCAGGGCCTCGTAAGTGCGCTTCCTGGGCGACTGCACCGATCGTCCAGGCGGCCCTGAGAGTATGTATTAAGAAATAATCCTGAATCCAGGAGTTTCCGTATCACTGTAATGTGCTAAAAACCAAATAATACATTCGAAAACCTTTGAGAAATTTCTGTGCTTTATACAACATTTGCACAGTGGATTTCCCATTTCATTCATTCAAAAACTTTTTTTAGCTAAATAATAAATAAAATATCATTTCCCACAGAGATAACATACTATTTTCTCAGTACATCTGGAAACGTAGCGCAGTCCACTGTATTTCTAAAAAAAAAATAAAAAAATGCGTACTGCATACACGTTCAACATGTAACTAAAAAAATATCTTTGGAACACCGAAAGTTTATGTATTACTGATGAAATGGAATAGTAAGGAATATGTTTAACGAAGGTGTATCTTATCCACCCAGATGTGTTTTTGAAAACGAAAAAATCGTTTGTCAGGTGGTTGTTAGTTGAGGGAAGCATGAGCGGGAGGATTCCTTTTGTCTTTCCTCCCATCACCCTTAGAGTCCTAAGGGGAAGGGTGCGGGGAGAAATACAGATAAACAAGAGATACGAACTCGTGGGTGAATCGGTTTCACAGCGTTGACAGTGTAATCAGCTTACCTTTGCTCAGAGTATAGTTTCGCGGAAGAAAGAAAAGTTCTTTTCTTCCCCATCAGTAGACTGATATTACCAGTAACCCCCCCTTCCCCACAGGATTCTGACGGGTATATTGGATTGTAGAAAAAGTAACACCACACATTTTCTTAATCGCAGTCGAAGGTTTTGCTCCCTGGGTTTTGCTACTGGTAATTTTAGTTCCAATGCTGAAAATTCTCGGGTACGGAGAACTGGCCCCCGGAGAAGTGGCCACCGGAGAACTGGAAACATTGCAAATTCAGTGCCATAAAATTGTTCTGCATAGACAAATTTCGTGTGGCTATATTCTCCACTACTTGAGCAACTATTGTTCATAATTTTTTTTTTAATATTTCATTTTCAGCTAGAAATTTAGACATTTCCATGATTTTCGGGGTTAAGACTAAGCGGAGAACTGGCCACAAAAATTTTAAGGGGCCGTACAAAAATTGTGTTCTGGGCTGCTCTGTCTCCCCGAGATTGGTTATCTGACACACATAAAATGTCCGTAATTTCGTATTTTTTTATTTACGATATTTTTCTATAAACTATGACTACACAAATTCTCTGCGAGTATGAGCAAACCCAGGAAATTTGTCGGGTGGGGAGGGGGGGGCTTAAAACCTAAAATATGAAGTATAAAGAATTTCTGGTCCGATCGGGAGATTTTCAGACATTACAAGCTACAAGTCATCGAATTGCCTTTCTTTATCTTTCTTTATCTTTGATTGAAGGTTTAACGACCACCGTGAGCAACTCAATGGGCTATAAGCAGTCGCCCGTCCCTAATTTAGGGTCACTGGTTCCAGGGAAGGGAGAGAGCCAGTGCCGTAAGACAAACACAACATCCATGCCTCACCGGGATTCGAACCCGGACCCCTTTCCGACGAATGATCAGAGGCCATCGCTTAGACCACTGCGCCACCGGAGCGGCATCGTCGAATTGCCTGCCTGAGGGCGTCTGCTGCCTCAGGAAAGTAGTGTGTGTGTGGTGGGGGGGGGGGATACCAAAAGTGCCGCCCCGGTGGCGCAGTGGTCTAAGGCGTTGGCCTCTAATCATTCGTCCGTAAGGGGTCCGGGTTCGAATCCCGGTCAGGCATGGATGTTGTGTTTGTCTTACGGCACTGGCTCTCTCCCTTCCCTGGAACCAGTGACTCTAAATTAGGGACGGGCGACTGCTTATAGCCCATTGAGTTGCTCACGGTGGTCGTTAAACCTCCAATCAAAAAAAAAAAAAGATACCAAAAGCGTAAAATATCAAAAATTTCTCATTTCTCTTCCGATCGGGAGACCTTTAGCATTTACAAGCTGCAACTTGACAAATTTTCTCAGCGCATGTGCACTCTCTGGAAACCTGTCGGCGTTGGGGGGGGGTATCAAAAGTGTAAAATATCAAAAATTTCTAGTCCCATCGGGAGATTTTTGGCATTTACAAGCTACAACTCGACACATTATTTGAAGGCATGTGCCTACTCAGCAATCCTGTGTATGTGAGGGGGGGGGGTACCAAAAGTGTAAAATATGAAGACTTTCTGGTCCGATCGGGAGATTTTCAGTATTTACAAGCTGCAGCTCGACAAATTTTCTGTTCTGAGCGCATGTGCCTACGTAGCAAACCTGTCCGGGGGGGGGGGGGGTTAATTTCAAAAGTATAAAATATGAAGATTTTCTCGTCCGATCGGCAGATTTTTGGCATTTACAACTCGACAAATTATTTGAGGGTATGTGCCTACTCAGCAAACCTGTGTGTGTGTGGGGGGGCATACCAAAAGTGTAAAATAGGAAGATTCTCTCGTCCGATCGGGAGATTTTCAGCATTTAGCAGCTACAACTCGACACATTATCTGAAGGCATGTGCCCACTCATTAAACCTGTCCGGGGGGGGGGAGGTTGTAGCTTGTAAATGCTAAAAATCTTCGGATCGGACGAGAAATTCTTCATATCTTGCACTTTTGGTACTATCCCCCTTTCCCCCCCCCCAGACGGTTTTGCAGAGTAGGCACTTGCCTTCAGATAATGTGTCGAGTTGTACGTAGCTTTTCAATGCGGAAAATCTCCGGATCGGAAGAGAAATTTTTCATATTTTACAGTTTTGGTAATTCCTCCCCCCCCCCCCCCGACAGTATGCTGAGTAGGCACATGCCGTCAGAAAATTTGCCGAGTTGTAGCTTATAAATGCTGAAAATCTTCCGATCGGACGAGAAATTTTTCATATGTTACACTTTTGGTATTACCCCCCCCACCACCACCACACACACACACACACACACACACAGGTTTCCAGAGTAGGCACATACGCTCAGATAATGTGTCGAGTTGTAGCTTGTAAATGCTGAAAATCTTCGGATCGGTCGAGAGATGCTTTATATTTTATACTTTTGGTACACCCCCCCCCCCCGAAAAGTTTCCTGAGTCAGCACATGCGCTCAGATAATTCGAAGACTTGTAGTTTGAAAACCCTGAAATCTTCTGTTGAAATGTAGATCATAAATTTTTTTATAAAAAAATTATTAATTATCGCAATTAAGAAAAGACGAAATTACGGAAACTTTATATGACTCAGATAACCAACCTCTGGGTGTCGTGGGCATGAAGCGGTCAAAAACGCAATTTTTATACAACCCATAAAAATTTTTGTGGTCAGTTCTCCGAGTGGTCAGTTCTCCGGTGGCCACTTCTCCGGTGGCCACTTCTCCTACACCCGAAAATTCTGTGTCCTTGATGAGGACATCCGGTTTCCCCATAGTTTTTCCGAGTCCTGACTTTCCGGTCGTTCATTTAGTTGAGAGACTCCACATCCTTAGCAATGGAAAAATTCTTTAACATACGCGGGGAATTAAAGTAGCTTTACATGGCTACATCCAGTGGCGCACCCAGAAATTCTTGTTGGAGGGGGCTATCATCATCATCATCATCATCATCATTGTCAACCATTATCAATGCACTGCTGGACAAAGGTCTCCCCAAGTTTCCTCCACAACGGTCTGTCTTGTGCCAGTCTCCTCCATGTCACTCCCGCATACTTTCGAATTTCATCCACCCATCTTCCATGTGGTCTTCTTCTGGGTCTTTTCCTGTTCCTTGGAATCCAATCTGAAATTTCGGCTGTCCATCGATGGTCTGTCCTTCTGGCAGTATGTCCAGCCCATTGCCATTTCAGGGATTTAACTCTTATCATGATGTCTTCCACTCTTGTCATTTTTCGGATCCACGAGTTCCTCTTCTTATCTCTCCTGGTTACACCAAGCATGCACCTCTCCAGGCTGCTTTAAATTGTTTGCAGCCTTTGTATGTCTCTTTTAGTTAAGGTCCACGTCTCTGCACCATACGTAAGCACTGGAAGGATGCATTGATCAAACACTTTTCTTTTAAGACATAATGGCATATTGCTCTTGAAAATTATGCTGTTTCTTCCAAAAGCTCTCCAGGCAAGTTTTGTACGCCGATTAATTTCTTCATCAATGTGACCCTCACTTGATATCTGCTGTCCAAGATAAACGTACGTGTCTGTTATCTCCAGCTTTTCTCCATCAATCGATAAATCTTCATTTCTTGTAAAAGCATTGAACATCACTTTTGTCTTCTGAAAGTTCATTTTTAATCCCACTTCTTTACTCTTGTCAGCAAGTTCCTGGATCATACACTGCAGCTCTGATGGGGTAGTTGCAAAAATGACTATGTCATCAGCAAAACGAAGGTGGGTTAGATAATCTCCATTAATCTTTATCCCTTTGTTTTCCCAGTTCAGTGATTGAAAGACATTTTCCAATGTGACATTAAAGAGCTTCGGAGATATGGTGTCACCTTGTCTTACTCCTTTTCCAATTTTTATGTGTGGTGTATTTTCAAACAGCCGAATCTTTGCACTTGCATTTTCATAGATGTTATTAATAATATTAATGTACGTATCTTCAATACCGCAGGATTTCAGGGCCATTGTAACTGCTGATGGTTTCACCGAATCAAAGGCTTTTTCATAAACGATAAAAGCCATGCACAATGGAAGTTCATATTCCCTCGCTCTTTCAATTAGTTCTCTCAGCACATGGATATGATCTATTGTGCTGTAGCCACTCCTGAATCCAGCTTGTTCTCTCGGTTGAGCCATGTCCAGGGTCACTTTTAAGCGGTGTGAAAGAACTTTAGTGAAGATTTTATGAACCACTGATAGGAGGCTGATAGGTCTGTAGTTCCTGAGATCCTCAATGTCACCATTTTTATGTAGCAAGATCATTGTAGCGTTGTTCCAATCCTCAGGAATCTTCCCTTCATTAAGGCATCGAGTGAAAATTTTTGCGAGTACTGTTTCGATTTCTCCACTTGCTTCTTGTATGATGTCTACAGTAATTCCATCTTCTCCTGGAGCTTTTCCCCGCTTCATGTTGTTGATTGCATGTGCAACTTCTGCTGGGAGGACTGGAAGAACTCTGGTACTGGTACCTTTCATGATGTCTGGAGTACATGTATCGGAGGGCGCTATATATACGTATATATAGTATACGCACACAATGTGCGTACACACATTTATATATATATATAGTGTACGTCTATTGTTTATATACGGTTATGACGTACGTCGCTCCTTATCTCTTTGGGGCTTTGGGAAGAAGACATCATGTAATAGAAGACACTATGTAATTTTTTGAACATGTAAAATAATGTTTAATTTGTGACGTATGTCGCTCTTAATCTCCTTGTGGCTTTGGAAAGAAGACACCATGTAATGGAAGACATTATGTCAGACACTATGTAATTTTCTGAACTAGTAAAATAATATTTTTGAATGTTTAATTTGTGACGTACGTCGCTCATAATCTCCTTGGAGGGCGTTTAAGCCCCCAAAGCCCCCTCCGTGAGTGCGCTAATGGCTACATCTATATCAAATACAGAGTTTATGAACACCACATGTTTCGTAAGTGAACGCAAGCGAACCGGCGGATGCAATGTTTATATTCTAACGAATCCTGAAATTTCAGGTGATTCTATCAAAATCGTGAAACAATGGCAACTCCTCAAACAACAAAAAAATTGCAACCGAAATCTTTCGAGAAGAAATAAATGTGCGCGCCATCGATTCAGAGGATAACCTGATTTTAATTTATTCGGCTGTTGCGCATGGCTTTCAGTATAAAGACATTGCAGACCTCAAGAAAGAATAACCGACCCCGGAAATTTCTTCCACCCCATCCTGCTACTTGTAATATCGTTTTTTTGCTACAAACTACAGTAGAATAAAAGTCGAAGTGCCGTCCCCGAAAATGTCTCCCACATTTTTCTACTACTTACAAAGCATCTGTAGATTACAGTGAATACGGAATTACCAAAACCGGAATTTCCCCCTACCCCATCAGCCTACTAAATGTAAGATCGTTTTTCACTGAAAACCGCGATACTAGTCGAAATACTAATCCGGAAATTTCCCCCACCCCATCTTGCTAACATAAACTACTGTAAAAGTGGTAAACATATGTAGGTTGCATTAGAAAATAAGGAAAAGCCGACCCCAAAAATTTCTACACGTTCGATATTTTGTGTCAAAGGCAATTTGTGTACGGTCCCTGACTGAAAGAGGTGGGGGACTCTTCCGTCCATCCATATGAATGGATGGGGAGCTAACAGTTCGTCTTTTTCTTATTACACCGCGAAGAATGCCGAGTAGTTCACTACTCGGAATGCTTTCACGTAAACTGAACAATTTGCTTTACTTTTTGTAAAAAAAAACTTACACATGTATGTTTCCTTTTCGCTTTTCTTCTAAATAGCCAAATCTCTAGAAAGGGATATTTAATTCATTATGCTAAAAACCAATAAAATTGAAACTAAAACCTTATCAGTGCAAAAATGAAAAATATCAGTATTAAAGTGATTGGGGGAGAGAGGCACATTGGTACTGAAAGTTCTCACGATGTGGCTTTGGACGTTTGGCGAAAAAATTCTATATGGAAAAAGTTTTGTACCGATAAACTCTTACACTTTCTCATATAAGGGATTTTTTGTTGTTGTTGTTGTTGTTGTTGAGAGTTTAACAACCACCGAGAGCAACTCAACTCAGTGGGCTATAAGCAATCGTCTGTCCCTAATTTAATGCCACTGGTTCCATGGAAGGGAGCGAACCAGTTCCGTAAAACCAGGGGGCGTCACCAAATTGGGGGGTCACGCTTCTTCTATTCTCAAAATAACAATAAAAAAAAAGCAAAAAGATAAACTACGTCAACGTCGTATATTTTAAAACACAATTGTAATTGTTCATTAGTAAATGCACAAGGAAACAGAAATATTCTTTTATTTAAAAATAAAATTGAGCCTGTGATTTTATAGAAATATCCAGAAATGCTTTATTTCCAAATATTTATAAAAAAAAAGTGAGAAATTAGTGAGGTTACTCCTACAAAGAACGAGAAGCACAAAAAATAAATTGAGAAATAAAGGCGCAAGAGGTTATCCGTTTCTTTATTTTTCTTTATTTTATTTATGATAATTGTTTTAAACATTTCCCACACATCGTGAGAACATATCAAATACAATACGGGGATGGCAATCAAGTTTGCTATCAAATGAGCAATACTGAATATGTAAAAAACGTTTTTACTTATTTTGCTATTTATTATTTTCTTGGAAATAAAGAGCTTTGGCCTCATAAATGTAGCTTGGTCTACTTTATGAGAACCAAGCGATTATTTAGTTGAACAGAATGAAAGACACTAGGTGGGCACTTCTCTTCCAGTAAAATTATTGAGGGGGCAAGATTCGCCCTGCGCCTCCGTAGTCGGCGCTTCTGCATAAGACAAACACAACATCCATGACTCACTGGGATTCGAATCCGGACCTACTTGGACGATTGGTCATATGCCTGCACCACCAGCAGGGGAGGGGGGGACACTGTAGTTTTAGGAAATGTACTAAGTCATGGCAATTTATTTCTTCAAATTAAAGTACATTTCTCGCTTGTCTTACATAGAAAGTTTTCTCGAAATTTGTTTCGAGTCCCCAATCCAATTCTCCATCATATAGGCCAACAAACGGCAATCTTTATACCCCCCCCTTGAACATTCAAAGTTTTCCTCGGAGGAACGGCAATTGGTGCCCCGCCCCTTAATGAAAAACATGTGGCAATTTTCCTGTGTGGAAGTTTTCCAAGTTACTGAAAAACGTGTCGCAATTTTTATGTGTGGCGGTTTTCCGGCAACCAACGAAAATATTCGGCAAAAATTATTTTGCAGTGGAGCCGTTGCTAATGGCTCCACTGCAAAATAATATATGGCAATATAAATAATATATGGCAAAATAATAAATGGCAATATGTTGCATACAGGTGCACGAAAAAGTCCCCCACATAGGAAAATTCCCCCACATGAATCTCCCCCATCTTTTTGAGTCAGGTATAGCGCACAAATTGCGTTTTACTCAAAACCTCGAATGTGGGGGAGATTTCTGGGCTTGCTGGTGATTTTCATTTTCACGCTGCTTAAAACAAATATGTGGAGGGTGAATTGCCGGGATCGGCATTTCCATTTTTCCCGCAACTTTCAGATGTTTTATAAGATATCCGGTAAACCGTCAAACAAGAAAAGCTTCACATATTCTTCAGCAACTTGGAAAAATGCCACACATTGGAACACTGTTACCCAGGAAAACTGCCCCATAGTTTTCACTAAGGGGCCGTCGTACACAAATGCGGCTCACTGTAAACTGACACACAGGAAAACCGCCACACATCTTTCAGCAACGTGGAAAACTGCCACACATTGACAAAGTGTCACACAGGAAAATTGCCGCATGTTTTTTACTAAGGGGCTGGCCACAAATTGTTGTTCCCTTGGGGAACACTTTGAATGTGTGGCATATTTTCAGTCAGGCAGTTTTCCAAGTTTCCGAATTATGTGTGGCAGTTTTCCAAGCGGCCTCACGACGGAAAGGAGCTCTTTTGTTTGTCTGAATTTTCATGCCGACTCACAACTGGCCATAAAAGTTCGGGGAAGGGGGGAGGGGTATAAAGATTGCTATTTCTTGGACTATATTGAGAATTGAATTGATATGTAAGCCAAACGAGAACTGTACTTTAATTTGACGAAATAAATTGCCGGACTCCGTACATTTCTTTAAACTACGGTGTGCAGTGTTCGACGGAACTACAGCACGACTCACGCTGTGTTCAGAAAAGGACGATAAGGTGAGATTTTTTAAAAACGTTGAATTTTTACTTAGGCGTTAAGTATTTACATAACATGTCCAGCTTGTAATATTTTTTTGTAACTTAATTAATTCATAGGCCCTACACCTTGGCCTTTTTAACAGCTTTTAATACGCCGACTTCATATTCATAACGTTTACGTATCAAATCAAGTTAATATGCGCTTTTACTGAGGCACTAAATATTAATTCACAGGACCTATGCCTAGACTCTTTTAACAGTTTTTATTCTACCGGTTTCATATTCACAACGCTTACATATCAAATCAAGTTAATAATATTGTGGTTTTACTTAAACACGAAATATTAATTCATAAGGCCAAGGCCTAGACCTTTTTAACCGTTTTTATTCTACCGATGTCACATTCATAACGTTTACCTATCAAATCAAGTCAATAATATCGCGCTTTTTTACTTAAGAACGAAATATTAATTCCTAAGGTCTAAGCCTTTTTAATATTTTTACTATACCAATGTCATATTCATAACGTTTGCACATCAAACCAAGTTAATAGCATTGCTCTTTTACTTAGCCAATAAATTTTAATTCATTTTACGAAAATTTTGTATGGAGCCCCATTGACCCCAGGCCCGATCCCTTCCAAAAAGGGTTTAAGTCTAACTTACAGTACCATGAGGTGGTATACAAAATTTGGTGGTTCTAAATTGAAAACTGTAGATTTTACGAAAATTTTGTATGAGGCCCTCTTGACCCCGGGCCCCGACCACTTCCAAAAACTGTCTACGGTTTAACGTTGAGCACCATGAGATAGTATACCAAATTTGGTGGTTTTAAATTGAAAACTGTAGATTTCACGAAAATTTTGTATGGGGCCCCTTGAGCCCGGGCCCCGACCCCTTCCTCAAACCGTCCAGGTGCTAACTTAGAGCACCATGAGATAGTATACCCTATTTGGTGGTTCTAAATCGAAAACTGTAGATTTTACGAAAATTTTGTGTGGGGCACTCTAGACCCCGAACCCCGACCACTTCCCAAAACGGTCAACGGTTTAACTTTGAGCACCATGGGATAGTAAACCAAATTTTGTGGTTCTAAATTAGAAACTGTAGATTTTACTAAAATTTTGTATGGGCCCACTTGACCCCGGGCCCAGACCCCTTCCAAAAACTGTCTACGGTCTAACTTAGAGCACCGCGAGATATTATACCAAATTTGGTGGTTCTAAATTAAAAACTGTAGATTTTGCGAAAATTTTGTATGGGGGACCCTTGACCCTGGGCCCCGATCCCTTCCAAAAAGGGTTCACGGTCTAACGTAGAGTACCATGAGGTAGTATACCAAATTTGGTGGTTCTAAATTGAAAACTGTAGATTTTATGAAAATTTTGTATGGGGCCTCCTTGACCCCGTACCCCGACCGCTTCCTCAAACTGTCCACGGTCGAACTTAGAGCACCATGGGATATTGTACCAAATTTGGTGGTTCAAAATTGAAAACTCTAGATTTTACGAAATTTTTGTATGGGGCCCACTTGACCCCGGTCCTGATCCCTTCCAAAAAGGGTTTAGGTCTGACTTACAGTACCATGAGCTGTTATACAAAATTTGGTGGCTCTAAATTGAAAACTGTAGATTTTACGAAAATGTTGTATGGGGCCCTCTTGACCCCGGGCCCCGACCACTTCCACAAACGGTATACGGTTTAACTTTGAGCACCATAAGATAGTATACCAAATTTAGTGGTTCTAAATTAAAAACTGTACATTTTACGAAAATTTTGCATGGGGCCCTCTCGACCCCGGGCCCCGATGCCTCCCAAAAAAGGTTTACGGTCTAACTTAGAGTACCAGGAGGTAGTATACCAAATTTGGTGGTTCTAAATTGAAAACTGTAGAATTTACGAAAATTTTGTATGGGGTCCTCTTGACCCTGGGCCCCGACCACTTCCAAAAACGGTCTACGGTTTAACTTTGAGCACCATGAAATAGTATACCAAATTTGGTGGTTCTAAATTGAAAACTGTAGATTTTACGAAATTTTTGTGTGGGGGCCCCTTGACCCCGGGCCCCGACCTCTTCCTCAAACCGTCTAGGGGCTAACTTAGAGCACCATGAGATAGTATACCAAATTTGGTGGTACTAAATTGAAAACTGTAGAATTTACGAAAATATTGTATGGGGGCCCCTTGACCCTGGGCCCCGATCCCTTCCCCAAAAGGGTTTACGGTCTAACTTAGAGTACCATGATACCGAAATTGGTGGTTCTAAATTGAAAACTGAAGAATTTACGAAAATTTTGTATGGGGGCCCCTTGACCCCGATCATTTCCTAAAAGGGTTTACGGTCTAACTTAGAGTACCATGAGGTAGTATACCAAATTTGGTGGTTCTAAATTGAAAACTGTAGATTTTACGAAATTTTTGTATGGGGGCCTCTTTGACCCGCCTCGAACCCTTCCTCAAACCGTCTACGGGCTAACTTAGAGCACCATGAGATAGTATACCAAATTTGGTGGTTCTAAATTGAAAACCAGAATTTATGAAAATTTTGTATGGGGCCCCCTTGACCCCGATCCCTTTCAAAAATCATCTACAGTCTACCTTAGTGTACCATGAGGTAGTATATCAAATTTGGTTCTAAACTGAAAACTGTAGATTTTAAGAAAATTTTGTGCGGACCCCTTCCAAAATCCGTCTACGGTCTAACTTGGAGTACTATGAGATTGTACACCAAATTTGGTGGTTCTAAATTGAAAACAGCAATGCCGCAAAATTTTTGTTTCGCCGTTAAAAGCCGTCGTACAAACTTTCTGATATTACTTGATCCTTGACATACAGCGCCGACTGCTGTTGGAGAAACAAAATAGAAACGAGATGTCGGTGTTTTGTCCTGTCGGTGTTTTGTCCTGTCGGTATTTTGTCCTGTCGGTGTTTTGTCCTGTCGGTGTTTTGTCCTGTCGGTGTTTTGTCCTTTCGGTGTTTTGGTTGTCGGTGTTTTGGGTGTCGGTGTTTTGGGTGTCGGTGTTTTGTCCTGTCGGTGTTTTGGGTGTCGGTGTTTTGACCGGCACCCCCGCAATCAGTACGAATCATGGCAGAAAAAGCTCGTGTTGCAATGCTAGGAGCACGAGCGGTTCAAGCAAGATATTATAATTCTAGGCGTAGGGAACCAGATCTTGTCGTTGGAGATCTCACTCTCGTGGAAACGCACTTCCAGTCTTCTGTTTCGCATACTTTAGTGAAGAAATTTGCACCCAGCTACGAAGGTCCATATCGGGTGGCAAATATCTTTGAAAATAATATTGTTCTGGAGAAACCTGACAACCAATTTCAATACGTACACGTTGATCAGTGTCGCAAGTATCATGAACGAAATATCGATTTCATAATCAACCCTACTCAACCTTCTGTTCCACAGACTCAAGAGTCTATATCTCATGTTCAACCGCCAGAAATTTTGGACGAACCAACAAACATTTTTGAAGAATCTCCAGTGATTTTTCCTTCACCCTCCCCTCCTCCAGACGGGTTTCCAAACACGCAAATTGATTCTCCCATGAGACCAAGGCTCGAATCGAGTTCTTCGAATACTAGTATCGTTCCTTTCCCTCCAACCATTGTCAAGACTATTGCTGCGCCGTTTCCGGATAACTCTGCACCAACGCGGGCTACTTCTTCTTTGAATACCTCGTCAGAAAGTATTCCTATAGGCAAATCTAAACATCGCCCTGCACGACCACTGAATTACAGCAGCGACTCAGAGGCTTCGGACATTTCTGACTTATCAGTTATGAACACTAAATTTCAGGTTACAAACCGTCCAGCACCACCAAAGGCTGGGCGCAAACGTGACTTGTCTCCCCAATCTGCTTCGCCGCAACAGCGACGAAGGCAGAAATCTTTGCATCCGCCCGGGTTTCGCCCCTGGAACCTACGTTCAGGGCAAACAGGGCCGATGCCTGCTGCTACTCTCATGCCACGTGGGCGTAAGCGAAAGCAAACAATGTGGCCGGAGCCACGTCCGTCCAAGAGAATACTGGAAGGACACAACGGGCCCCAGCACAAAGGGACTTCATATCAAAAGCCTGGGGGAGCCCGTTCCTATCAGCCGCAAGGATTTCCGGACCGCCAGACTTCTGACGTTCCTGACCGTTCCTATCAGCCGCAAGGATTTCCGGACCGCCAGACTC
The DNA here is from genome assembly GCA_039090855.1 of Macrothele yani. Lineage (NCBI taxonomy): Eukaryota > Metazoa > Arthropoda > Arachnida > Araneae > Macrothelidae > Macrothele > Macrothele yani. The sequence goes on from CM076996.1 coordinate 129,523,136, forward strand.
CTGACGTTCCTGACCGTTCCTATCAGCCGCAAGAATTTCCGGACCGCCAGCCTTCTGACGTTCCTGACTGTTCTTCTCAGCCGCAGGGATTTCCGGACCGCCAGACTTCAGCCGTTCTTGACCGTTCTTCTCAGCCGCAGGGATTTCTGGACCCACAGACTTTAGCCGTTTCGGACCGAAGGATTTCCGCCATTCCTGACCGTTCCCGTCAGCCGCCGGGATTTCCTGACCGACAGCAGACCGATGTTCCAGATCCATTAAAGTCCCTGAAGAGATCCAAGCCACCTGATTTTACCAGTCCGATTAGGCCTGGAAAACGTTATCGCACTAGAGTTTTTTATGCGTCCTCGAGATAAGTAAGTTCTCGTGGACAGGTTCTTTTCTCAGTTTGTTGTTTTTTCTGCACGACCAGTTGGCGTGTCAGAATTTCTTTTTTTCGTGTGGGCCTATGCATTCTTTTTTGTGTATATATGTGTTTTTTTTTATATATTTCTTCTATGTCCATCTACTAATACACTTTTTTTAATATATCTATGTGCTTAGGGGTAAAATAATAAAATTGTTACTGTTAGGCAGCTCCAGGTAAATTTCGCTGCTGATACAGTTGGTATGTATTTCAACGAATAATGCGAACGTAATTTGAAATTAAAATAATAAAATTGTTACTGTTAGGCAGCTCCAGGTAATCTTTGCTGCTGATACAGTTGGTATGTATTCACCGAATAATGAGAACGTCATTTGAAATTAAAAAAGTGATTCCTGCTAGGCAGAATAAAAGGAAGGTATGCCTATGCAGGTTTGTTTTGTTCAACAATACAAGTTTCACAGACGAATACAGATTTCTTAATTTGTCATGCCAAGTTTGAGATTGTAAATACTGCTACCACCAAACAACAAATCAAAAAAGAGGTCGAGAAACGTCATTCAACGAAGTGTAAGACTTACACTCCAAAATTGATAGGTTTTTCGGAAACAAAAAAAAAAAAAAAAAAAAAAAAAGGAAAAAAAAAAAAAATTAAGGGGGAGATGATGTAACGTATACTCTATATTCACTTTCCTTTTGATTTTACTATCTCTGGTTATTTTATTTTACTATGTAAATTATCTTCTTACTGAACGAAATATTATTTCACCCGCTGAATGAAATCTGGCAATGAGTGTAAGTCATGACGTGGTGGTAGCTAGTATATAGGCGCGTTCATCGAGACTTAGAGAGAGCTTTTGTTGTTGTTATGAGAGAGTGTTGTTGTTTACGGAGAGCGTTTATAATACGAGGAGAGATTCTTCATTAGTGTAAATCAAGTTGTGTGAGTGCTTTAGTTGACCAAGAGTCTTAGAATAAAGAAGTTACCGTAAGTTAGTCTTTCTCAATTCATAGTTTTTGTCAGACCTCTGTCTGGCTGTTAGGTTTATAACACTTATTTATTACCATAAATAACCAGCGTTAAGACTTTGTTTACGTTCGTAATTAACTAGTAACAACACCCTTTTTGAATTCACTATTTTGAAGCTTAGTACAAGTATATCATTAGCTAGCTGGTAGGAAGAGAATCATTCATATTAATTAGCTTAGCGGAAAGAAAATAAAGCTAATTCATTATACAACTAATCAACACCGGGTCAAGAAGCTCTTTACACCGATGAGCCATTCCAATATGACAAGCCCCAGCCTAGAGCAATGAGTGCGGCTACAGACCGCACGGTGGCGCAGGTGAAGTTCCCAAAGCAGTTTACACTCAGTGGCTACTTTATTACGACCACCCTCAGTACTTCGTTGGGCCACCTTTTGCCTTTAATACTGCGTCGATTCTTCGTGGCCTGGACTCCACGAGATGTTGATAGGTGGTTTGTGGAATCTGAGACCATGCTTGATAAATAGCACTTTCCAGGAGTGTGAGATTGCAGGGTTGTGGATCCAGCTCTCTGATGAACTTCATCCCACAAATTCTCAATGGGGATTATGGGGGCCACCTAAGCAAAGTAAACTCACCGGCATGTTCCTGAAACCAATCCTGTACAATACGAGCACTATGGCAGGACGTATTATCTTGTTGAAAGTAGCCATCGCCATTGGGATAAACCATCCACATGACAGGATGCACTTGGTTTGCAACGATGTTTAGATATGATGTGCCAGTCAGACGTTGATCAACACGAATTAAAGGGCCCAAAGCATGCCAGGAAAACATTCCCCAAACCATAACGTTGCCTCCACCAGCTTGAAGGGTTGTAGCAATGCATTTGGGGTCCATGCTTTCGTGCTGTTTCCACCAAATTCTCACTCGGCCATCGGCAAGGTGCAACTGAAAACGTGATTCCTCGGACCACATAATTTGTTTCCAATTATCGACTGTCCAATCCTTGTGCTCCTGTGTGAACTGGAGACGTTTTCTCTTGTTAACTGCAGACAGCAAAGGTGTTCGAACAGGCTTTCGGCTGCCATATCCCATCCGATGCAGTGTACGGCGAACAGTGCGTACAGAGATCATTTGAGGGGATCCTTGATTAAGATTGTGAGAGCGAAAGTACTGGTCACGTGTCGTGGCTCCGCCTCCTACTTATGAATCTGAGGCGTCCACGCTATAGGTGCTTCGCACAGACACAAGGAAGTGTTTGTGTTTCTCTGAAACACTCCCCAAACTCTATTCGAGCGAACAAACGAAGCCTTCCTTACTTTGTTATGAAATCTGTGAATCGGGAAGGGGGGACGAAACTCACAACTAAGATATAAGGATATCGAGAGGAGTTACTAACACAACACAAACATTTATTACATAATCAGTTAGGTTCCTGACGGCGGTGGATTACTCTTTCTCTAGCATCAGGCTTCCCTAAGGCTTAGACCTGGACGGGGGCGTAGACACGAAATCTAGGAGAACCACTTCCGAAGAAAATTATCTGAGTCCTCGCTTTCGGCGTTGACGTTCTAGAGAGAATCTACCTGCTATTAGGTAGATCTGTATCTCTGAGAAAATTATGATTAGTCGCCTGACTGTACTTCTCTGTCCATACGATTTCAATCTTAGCTTGTGCTAAGATTTGACTTACTGTAGAGGAATATCTGTTACCCAAGCGGGATTCCCTGACTGGGACCTGTACCGCTGCAACCGAACACTCTATCTCTTCAAGGATAGTGTGCTGGCTAAACTCATCCAGATCCCGGGACCTCCGTAGCCGGAACGTCCGTCTCCTCACACACAAAAAAAGCAAACGTTTCGCGTCCCCTCGGACGAAAGCAGACTGCCTAACAGGTTCTTTCTAAGAGATCTGCTTTCCTCGCCTCCTCCGCACTACGCATGCGCGAAGACCCCGGCGCTGACACTGCCTTCTCGCTGACCTGCTGACGTGGCTCTCATTCTCCGGCCACGTGTTCCTCCTTTGACGTCACTCGCCGACTAACCATGGGCGTTGGTTAGGCGTGCCTCGCTGATGGGGTTTTAATCCTGCCTTTCGTGTCTCTGCGGCCTGTCAGATCTCTCCCTTAGTAAGTGCACCCTGTGAGAAAGTAATCCTACGGCCGAAGTACATTCTTACAATAACACAATATACATTGTTATATTTACACAAAGGTGGATGGCTGTTTTCCAGACTTTTAGGCGTCTGGGCGACGCTGACAATGTACAGCGAAAGTCGCGGTATCATTGAAGATGTTATCAGCTCGTTGAAAAGGCCTCTCCCTTTCTAAGGCGTGAGAAACTAAGGTTCTTTGTTTGAGGCTCTCGACATCTGAAAAAATGTTCTCGAACCTTCTGTCGCCTTCTTGTGCTTATATTGTCTTACTTTTTTTCTTTGTGAAAAAGTAACATAATGTTCAGCATTATTATATTTTAACATAGTTAATATGTCCGTTCTTGCAAAGATGGTCTGTAATTTGCTGCACTGTTGCCCTTCTGTGGTCTGTTACTAGTCTGGACACTCTCCGTTCCGCCCGAGCAGTCACTTGTCGATGACGAACACACGTCGAACATAGAAAGCCAGTTTTTTGGCTGACAGTCCAGTCTTTAAACACTTTAACAACAGCTGCTCTGGAACATTTCACGAATGCGGCGGTTTCGGTGATACTCGCTCCATTTCTCCGAGCTTGTACAATCATCCCACGTTGAAAGTCCGTCAAATCGCATTTTTTAGTCATCTTGTCACCCAAAAATCATTTCTACTACTGTCGCAAGCACTAAGCTTTCCTTTTTTATACTAGCCTCACCCTCTGGCGGCAACAGCGTACAGCCATAGCTCATTTGCTTAAAACTGTCAGGTGGTCATAATAAAGTGGCCACTCAGTGTATATACAACCCGAGGACCGGCTTTCGGTTAGTAGAGTGTTTGGAGTCAGAATGGGAAAAGCTGCTGATTTATCGGAGTTTGATAAAGGACAAATTGTGATGGCACGGCGCCTCGGAACTACGATCTCGGAAACAGCGCGGATTGTTCACGTGCCGCTGTAGTGAGTACGTATCAAACGTGGTGCACACATGGCCAAACGACGAATCCAGCCGTGTGTCGTCCGCATCTCGTTCATGCCAGATGGGGAGCAGAGATTGTCGCGCATTGTTCACAGAGACCGCAGGCCCACAGTGCGACAAATCACCCGCAGCTACAACAGTAGTGATCAGGGCAATGTGTCACAGCACACAGTCTATCGCAGCCTTCTGCGCATGGGCCTGCGTAGCCGAAGATCCAGCCGGGTCCCCATGCTCACTGCACGTCACGGCCAAGAACGCATGAAATGAGCTCAAGATCATCGAGATTGGACCGTGGATGATTGGAAGAGAGTGGCCTAATCTGACGAATCAAGATTCCTGGTGCATCACGTAGACGGCAGAGCTCGGATATGCCGATTATCAACGGAGGATATGGCGCCCGGATGCACTGTTGGGCGGAAACAGGCCTGGGGCGGCTGTGCTATGCTGTTGGCGATGTTTTCTTGGGACACTTTAGGCCCCATTATCCCAATAGCACAATCCCTGATAGCTGTCAGGTATCTGAATATCATTGCGGACCAAGTTCCCCGTTCATGGGAACGGTGTTCCCTGCTGATGATGGCCATTACCAACGAGATAATGTGGCATGCCACATTGCTAGAATCGTCAAGGAGTGGTTCGAGGAACATGCTGGTGACTTTCTGTTAATGCCCCGGCCTCCAAATTCATCTGGAATGAACCCAATCGAACATTTGTGGTTCGACTTGAAAAAGCGGGTTCGCATTAAATCACCACCACCCGGAAATGTATGGGAACTGGAGGATCTGCTGTTGACATTATGGTACCAGATACCCCAGGATACCTATCGCCACCTCATCGAATGAATGCCTTGCCGAGTGTCCGCTGTTTTGCGGGCTAAAGGGGGCCGTGCAGCTTATTAGGTAGGTGGTCATCAATAATGTAATGACTCATCGGTGTATATGACCCGACTTATAAAAACGGAAATCTTAACTATTTATCTGTTTTCATCTCTGGTTCCTATCTCAGCTTGGGTTAGAGTCTCGTGTAAGATGTGGGTGTTGTAGTTCTTCCGTTCTTTGATTGTCTTCTCACCCAATCTCATTGGCATATTATCAAATCTCTGAGTAGAGAGACAGAAGTAAAGAAATAAATGCCTTTCCGGTGGCGGAGTGGTCTAAGCGCTGGCTTATGACCAGACGTCCGAGAAGGGTTTGGGTTCCAATCGAGGTGAGGCAGGGATGTTGTGTTTGTCTTACGACACTGGCTCTCTCTCTCTCTCTTCCCTGGAACCAGTGACCTTAAATTATGGACGGGTGACTGCTTATATCCCGTTGAGTTGCTCACGGTCAGGGCCGATTTAATCAACGCGCCCAGGGTGCTAGATTCAGCGGGGCGCCAAGCTGGAAGAGTTTTCTTAAGGATATTTTAGCACCACCACCTAAGAAAATTTTAACTTAAATAATTTTACAAAATTTATTAATTTTTAAAGCTTATATTATTAGGGGTATGCAAACGTTTCCGCCGTTTTAAGGAGAAAGGAGAAGAAACAATAAGAAAACCAGAACACTTTTATTCAACGAAATATTGGCCGTTATTAGCATCAATGACCTTTTGCCATTTTTCAGGCAACAAATGAATGCCCCTGTGATAGAAGGACTCGGGTTTTGAGCTGAAGAACGCAGTGACGAAATTTTCCACCTCTGGAACTGTGGTGAACCGCTGTTGGGCAAGGGCATGTTGCATAGAGCGAAACAAATGAAAGTCTGAGGGTGCAATGTCCGGGGGAGTACGCCGGGTGCGGTAAAACCTCCCAGTGTTACTGTTCAAGGGTTGATTTCGTGGTGGCACCGACATGTGGTATTATCGTGTAACAGAATGACTCGGCGGCATCCTTTACTTGTCCATCGGCGTTTTTGCTCGATTGCGGCGTTCAGTTTCATCAACTGATCGCTATATCGTTGTGCAGTGATTGTTTCGTCCGGTTTCAACAGTTCGAAGTGCAGCACTCCATGCATATCCCACCACACACACAACAGCACATTTTCCCCGTGGGTATCCTGTTTCGCAGTAGATGTTGATGGCTGGCCTGGGTTGACCCAGGGTCGTTTGCGTACGGGGTTGTCGCGATAGACCCATTTTTCATCCCCGGTGACAACCTTCCACAACAAATTCTTCCCTTGAAATCTCATCAGCAACGACATGCAGATGCTCAATCGTTGACCAATATTACGCTCCGTTAAAGTATGCGGAACCCACTTACCAATCCTCTTGATCTTCCCCAAGGACTGTAGACGCCGTACCACCGTCGATTGAGCCACTTTTAAACGTTTTACCAGTTGCGTGGTCGATTGTGTGGCATCCTCTTGCAACAGCGATTCCAGCTCCTCGTCTGCGAGTTCCTGCGGTCTACCTGCATGTGGCTTGTCTTCCAAGCTTAGATCACCTTTCTTAAACCTGGCAAACCATACTCGACACGTCCGCTCACCCATAACAGTTACGCCATACGCCTGACATATTGAACCGTATGCTTCTCTCGCACTTTTCCCTGAATTAAACATGAATAACAAACAGTGCCGCGAATGAACTTAATCGACCGCCATGATTGGCTTCATGTACGAACTGACAGCACGGGTCGCCGGCCGGTTAGACACCTACAGCACCGGTTAGGGGAGGGGGCGGGAACTTTTGCATACCCCTAATATTTGTAGTTGTTAGTCCATATGCGTGGACGGAGAACATTAAAGAGAAACGAGAAAAAAAAAAGAAAAATGAAAAAAGGACTTTATTGGGAGAAAAAAAAGTGTAATCACTCGAGATAATGTGTATAGAAGAGGACATAACTCTGGGTATAGACGACTCTTCAGTAAGTGACAATTTTGCCCATGCAAAGGCCCGTAAAAAACTGATGATCATGCCTTAATTATGATGCTATCAGACATTGGGTGGAAAAGTGGGAAATTACGTAAGTGTTAATCAAATTTTCATTTGCATCGAAAGTGTACATTAAGATTGTTTTGATATTTGCTTCTTTTCCCAGATTATTCTTTAAAGATTATTCCAAAAAGTATATTTTTTTGTGCATTATATCGTTTTATAATAATAAATGTTATTATCTTAATGTATTTATTTTTCACAAAATCCTGAAGGTCAATAATTTCAAACGTACACTGGTACACTATGAAATAGACCTACTATATTTTTCATTAATAATACATATCATTGCAAAATTGCTTACCATAACACAATAAAACACACTTCAGACAAACAGACACATCACGTGCCCGTACCGTTTAACAGAACAAATTTGGTGGTGGGGGGAGGGGCGCCGTCTTGTCTTGTGCCCATGTCGTCAGACACTTCGCTCTTGGTCACGGTGGTCGTTAAACCTGGAATAAAAAAAAAAAAAAAAAAGAAATCAGAAATCTCAAAAGAAGCTAGGTAAAAATAAACCAGACTATATTCAGACAACAGCTCAAAAGAAATATATTGAAGTTGACCTGGGGAAGAAAAAACAGAACGAACATGAGTCTGGAGTTAAACGATTATGAAAAGCAATTGCCAGCCCGGCATGTGACACAGTATTTGAGTATGGATACTTGAGTACAGCACGGGAATATGACACAAGACTTGAATATGAGACATGACAATGAATAGTGTGACGTACTACAGAGGAGAAAACATGTGTCAAGACGACAAATCTGCAGGGACACATTCTGTCTGCGTAGCTCAGTTGGGAGAGCGACTTACTCCGGAGTGTGGGGACACTGACTCGATGCCCGTCGCGGACAAACTAGTGTTTTCACAATAGCCAGTCATGTAGTTCTAAACGAAAAAAAAAATGTCTTAGTGGTGAACGGACTAGGAAAAGATACCCTCACAATTTGATTCGTTGTTTTTAAAATTTTCATTACTAATTACCAACATCAAATTATATTAAAACTGAGTAATCTGAGCAATTTTAAATAAAAGGAAGAATGTAGCGTGAGGTCATATGCTAAAATATTTTTTTTATTTAAATACAGTTCCTTTTCGTTCTATACCATTTTAAATATGCATTGGGGATATTTTTGAACGAACACAGTAACATCAATTCAATATGATTAATGCGCCGCTTTTATTATGCTGTAGGTGTAGAAGATTTTTGTGTTGTCCGTAAGGAGTCAGAAAGTGATTTCAGAGAATTACTTTTGTTGGAGCCGATACCAGTGACCGGTTGCTTAATACAAATGTCCAGCGAACCGCTTTCTCTCTAAGAACTGCAATCTTAACAACGCGGAGTAGCCATCTTTTGCAAATTTATTTTGATTGAGTCTAGATAAAGGAGCCGCATTCTCTTTGTGATTGAATCTTATGATTTGAGAGACATCCTACTGCGTGATCCAACTGTGTAGATCAATCGATGCAGTATTTTTTTTTCTGGATTTAACGACTACCATGGCAACTCGTACGGCTGTAAGCAGTTTCCTATCCCTAATTTTGGGTCATTTTTCCCGGGAAAGAGACAGATCCAGCACTTTTGGCCATGCATGATCCAGTACCTTTGCCATGCCTCATCCGAGGCTTGGACTCGGAAGTGTTCTGTAAGTAGTTGTCCGTCCCTAATTTAGGGCCACTGGTTCCAGGGAAGGGAGAGAGCCAGTGCCGTAAGACAAACACAATATTCATGCCTCACGGGACTCGAACCCGGACCTTTCTCGGATGAATGGTCATAAACCAGCGCTTAGACCAGTGCACCACCGGGGCAGCAGTCGATTACTTTGGGAAAGCACAATTCTTTGGGAAAATTTGTTTTTACCCTCGGTAACTATCTTTTACTAGCAAAATTATGTTTCCGTGCTTCAGTCTGAAATAACATTATGTTTCCATGCTTCAGTCATATAATTACATCAGCACGCTCTACCAGAATTAGAAAAAATAAGCGCTTGAAGCCGCTCGGACATGAAATCATTGCATCAAATACTAATTCAACGAGTGGCTGGTCACATGTTTCAAAACAAGAAATTATTCCAAGCAAGAAGTTCTACACCATGTTGAAAACCATGAAAAAATAAAATTTCCGAAAACTAGGTTGTAACTCCTCCTTACAGTAAACGTTGTCATTCATAAGAATATTTCTCAAAGTTCCGCACAAACTATGTTCAACAAATAATTTTGCCAATCTCTGATTCTTTTGTTTTTTGTTCATTCGGATGATGAGCTAACGATGAATTCTGATGATTGCCATCAATTTTACATTCATCAGGTGCACTGAAATTAAAGTCTGCTAATGTTCTTTACGGCGTTGCTATGAACACCTAAAAATGTACAAATGAAAGCTGAATCTATATATATATATATATACAGGCCGCTGAATTAGAAACTTTATTCAATACCTAGTTGGACCTCCCTGTTTTTTTTTTGTTTTTTTTTAATTGAGGCATAATATTTTTATTGGATAACAAATCAATTGAAATAGTAAATAACTTTACTTACCTTGGAATTACACTCAATAACGATTTAAAATAAAATAAACACATAGAAAATCTTCTGAGTAAAATATCAAAACATATAGGAATTGTGAGCCATGTTTTAGTAAATCTTACGGTTAAAACATTAAAATTGTTATATTTTACGTTAATTCATACACATCTTAATTATTGCATATTAACATGGGGCCAAACAACTCAATCCAATATTAAAAAACCGCAAATACTTCAAAATAAATTTGTTAGACTAATAGATTTAAAATACAACTTTAACAGTAATAATTATATGCGGTTGGGTATTCATGGATTTACACGAGTTTTCCCTAATAAATATAATATAATGACTGCTAAGCAATGATACGATTTTAACTTAGGGAAAATTATATATAAAAGAATAAAAAGTAACATAAAACATGATCTAATAAAAATTACTACTTATACACATCAGTATGGTACTAGAAATCAGCATTCACTAATACCAGTTCTAACTAAAACTATAATCATAAAACAAAGTCTACATTACTGTGGAGCAAGATTTTGGAATTCATTACCTAGAGAACTAACAGAAATCAATAACCTTAACTTATATAAAAAAAAAAGTTAAAGCATATATATGTATGTATTAAACTAACTGCAAAAAAAAAGTAATAAAAAAAAAGAGATGGGAAGGGGAGGTTAATCGGAAAGTTGGTGGGCAAGTGTGATATCTAATTGTGGCGCCGCTGAGATTTCATATTATAAATACTAATAGTAATTTAATTTTAATGCTGTCTTGGATTGTTGACTTTACTTAGGGAGCTCGGGGCTAAGTCAGGTCTCTGTGAGGCCTTTTTTCTTCTTTGCTGTTAATATCAAAATAGACAAATAACAATGAACTCATGAATCTGTAACAGCAGAAATAATAAATGAAATGAAATAAAACGATCACCGTGCGCAACTCAATGGGCCATAAGCAGTCGCCCGTCTCTAATTTAGGACCACGGGTTCTAGGGATGGGACAGAGCCAGTGCCGTAAGACAAACACAACATCCATGCCGCACCGGGATTCGAACCCGGATCCATCTCGGACGAATGGTCAGAAGACATGGCTTAGACCACTGCTTCATCGGGACGGCCAAGTACACTGCCCGTGCCCCATCTTGGGAGACTCGAACCAAGGTCCAACTTTGACGACTGGCCAGAAACCTATACCTTTGACCGCGCCATTGGTGTTGACTAAGAAATATTATCGTCCATGGAATCTGATAGCTTCGTTGATGAGAAAAAACTCGTCACCAAAAAGGAAGAGCACGATATAATTTGTTATCTTGTCCACAGGAAAGGCCACTCCGTCTCTATAAGAACAGTTGGGAATCTGAAGAACTTGACTGTCCGGATTTCTAATGGCTCCCCACACAGCACAGAATATTTCGAATATGTTACAAGTACGTAGCACTGAAACATTGAGACTTTTCAGATACGTTACGCAATGTAACAGTAATGTTTCAGAAACCTTACGGTTACGTCAAAATATTCTCAAACGTTACATAACTTTGAAACATAACCGATACGTTACACTGAAAGGTCTTTGTGACTTCAACATACCAACTTCATGTTACTGTTACGTATTTGAAAGATATTTGTGACATCATCATATTACTGTTACGTATTTACTACGTTGAACCTTATAGTTTTAATAAACTTTGTAAAATCACAATAAAAGATATTACACTCGACAGCTGTTTCAAAAGCAACAACAGTCGTATTACGAGTTGTTTACGTTTTCACAGGTTCAACGCAGTCCGCTGTCTATTGGAAACAGTGGCGGCGTTTATATATTCATAAAAAAGAAATAAAAATAGGTCCCAAATGAGGGTGTCGAATTTCTATTATACATGTGGAATAGGCTATATTTCAGCGAAAAAAAGAAAAGAAAATCAAATTCGTCATTTCTCTAAACACCTACCAAAATGAAATTTCTCAGCTTCAAGGAAAAAAAAAGCAAAACATGCTGGTATAGTATACTAATACAACAACTCAGCCATCTATTTAGATTTTATAAAATGTTTTTTAGAATTTAAAAATTATAATAATTAAAACAATTGCTTACTTTCAGATAATCTTGAATCACAAAAAAAAAAAAGAAAAAAAAAAAGAGAGGTTGAAATATTAAATCAACTAACTCGAGTACGACAGTATCACCAAAGAATATCCCAGTCGCACATGGAACGACTACGAGAGTGCTTCGGTGAAATCGCATAAATGCGCATGCGCATCCACGCCGTTGCCAAACCAGAAATCTTAAATATCGCCAGAATGAAACATCTAGGTAGCAATTATGTAGAATGCAAACTATAAAACAGCAGTATCGGTGAATGCTATTTTTAACATGAAGCTATTTCAATCTTATTGGGGGTTTGGCCAGGATCGCACAACCCAATCTTCATGCGGTATTCTGACCAGGATCCCACAACCCAATCTTCATGCGGTTTTCTGGCCAGGATCCCAGAACCAAACCAAAAATCTTAAATATTGCCGGAATGTAACATCAAGATAGCAATTATGTACAATGGAAACTGAAACAGCAGTATCGGTGATTGCTATTTTTTACGTAACCGTAATGTACAAAGAGTTATGTTACAAAATAGATGTTGCTGAAACGTAATTGTAAGACATCTCTGAAAGTGTAACGAAAATGAGAGATTGTAACATTATTGATACATATCCGAAACGTTTTGTGCTACACTGAACCACTGTCTTTAGTAATAGAAGACACTGAACCACTGTCTTTTAGGAATACAAGACGATGGCTCAATATTGGGCCTACGTTAAATTGCAAGGCTGTGTTACCATGGGTAAGATAGAAGGTGTAATTCATGAAGCTATTTAAAGCAGCACCTCGAAAAGAAAAGTATGACTTCAAAACATTACTTTCTGAAATGTTTGCATCCTGCGCACTAATATGAAGTTTGCCGCCCCGGTGGCGTAGCGGTCTAAGGCGCTGGCCTCTGATCATTCGTCCGTAAGGGGTCCGGGTTCGAATCACGGTCAGGCATGGATGTTGTGTTTGTCTTACGGCACTGGCTCTTTCCCTTCCCTGGAGCCAGTGACCCAAAATTAGGGACGGGCGACTGCTTATAGCCCATTTGAGTTGCTCACGGTGGTCGTTAAACCTCCAATCAAAAAAAAAAAAAAAAAAAAATATGAAGTTTAAGATGAGGCATCGAGAATTTGCTTTTCAAAGAGAGATGCTTCCTTGAAAGCAAAAACATTTTGTAATTCATTATAATATTATTGCAGGTTACAAGAAATTTAAAAATTACTCATATAATTCGAAAGTGATGGATTTCTACTCCATGTCTCATGAAAGGCTATACAGCACCGTATTAGGCAGGGCCGGATTAAGGCCTTAGTGGGCCCCTAGGCTAAGACATCTGAGTGGGACCCCAAAAAACTTATGACGGGAAATCATCATCAAGTCCGTTAAAACACGAAACTGTAGCATTATGATTGTGTTAATTAATACGTAGGGCATTCATCAAACTAATGCATTATGCGTCATTGTATTTTCCATTGTTCTCATAAACACATGAGTTAAAAGCTTAAGATTCCTAGATTTTGTCTTTGATTTTTTTTTAATTGAGCATTGTACGTTTTTATTAGTGAATCTTTTTAGTTATGCACTGGGAAACCACAGGGGACTTCGACAATTAACGGTTCCAAGTGCAAATTGGGAGGTGTGGGTGGATGGTAGTGAAAAGCTGAAACCGTCTCGCCGACCCCGCTGTACACAGCGACATGAAACCTTTGCCTTTGGTAAGTCACTGCCTTGAAATTAGTTCGTTTTCCAGCCTCTGTTTTTGACCAAGTGGAAATAATCATACGAGACAAAAGTAAAACTATATCATCATCATCATCATCAGCATCATCATTGTCAACCATTATCAATCCACTGCTGGACGAAGGTCTCCCCAAATTTCCTCCACAACGGTCTGTCTTGTGCCAGTCTCCTCCATGTCACCCCTGCATACTTTCGAATTTCATCCACCCATCTCCCATGTGGTCTTCTTCTGGGTCTTTTCCTGTCCCTTGGAATCCAATCTAAAATTTCGGCTGTCCATCGATGATCTGTCCTTCTGGCAGTATGTCCAGCCCATTGCCATTTCAGGGATTTAACTCTGATCATGATGTCTTCCACTCTTGTCATTTTTCGGATCCACGAGTTCCTCTTCTTATCTCTCCTGGTTACACCAAGCATGCACCTCTCCATGCTTCTTTGAGTTGTCTGCAGCCTTTGTATGTCTCTATTGAAGAGCAAAACTGAGAGAGCAAAACAGGTTATGTATCTACCGGTGTACTCACACCGGTAGATACATAACCTTTTCTATGTTGTACTTGGTATGAGTCAAAAATATATATGTATTTTTTTGCTTAGGTCTCTTCTTAATAGAATATATATATATATATATATATATATATATATAGGGATGTAAGGTCAGGTGATGCGTAACATCACAGCCTCTCCTTGACAAATGTCAACCCCGCCTTCTCGTGGTACATCCTGTTCCCACTAAAGGGGCTCTGACGACCGCCAATAGCGGTATAACTATACCATCGGGATTAGAGGAAATGCTATCCCACACTCACCAACCCGCTTGGCCAGCGTGGTGAGTTATGGCCAAACCCCTCCAAAATGACTCCACAACTTAAATCTTGGCCCTCAGTCTCCGGCAGCTGGAATGTACCTGGCCAAGGCAGCGGCCAGTGCGACATGAAGGCAGAGGGTGCTAAGAATCCCCGGAGGACCGGACTAGGCTGCCATCTGATGCTGACCTTGGCTACGTACAACGGACGCTCCCTATCTTCTGATTCAAGGCTTCTTGAATTGGAAGAAGAACTACAAAGGATCAAGTGGGACATCGTCGGGCTAAGTGAGGTAAGGAGAAAAGGAGAAGATCTCATTGAACTGAAAAGTGGACATCTCTTCTACTATCGTAGGACAGACTCTGGCAGAACTAGTGGTGTTGGATTTATAATAAACAAGAAACTGAAGGATAAAGTTGTAGAAGTTGAAAGTTCCTCTGACAGAGCTGCACGACTCGTTATCCAACTCTCGAGAAGATACCAGGCTCAGATTATTCAAACTTATGCACCCACCACAAGTCATGCTGAACAAGAAATTGAAGAATTTTATGAGGAAATTCGTGATATAAATAATAAAGGTAAGCAGCACTTGAAGATAATTATGGGAGATTTCAATGCAAAAATAGGGCAACGGCAACAGAATGAAACTTCAGTATGTAAATTCGGTCACGGCAACAGAAACCAGCGTGGAAATACTCTCGTAGAGTTTGCAGAGGCAGAAGGGTTTTTCATCTTGAACTAATTTTTCAAGAAAAAGCCACACAGCAAATGGACATGGAGACATCCAAATGGGACGACAAGTGAAATTGATTTTATTATGTGTAACAAAAAATTCGTCATAGAAGACTGCAGTGTGCTAAATAAGTTCAACACAGGCAGTGACCATAGATTGGTGAGATGTAAGATGCACCTCAACACTAAACTTGAACGTGGCAAGCTCATAAGACAAACAAAATGTATTGACATAACCAACCTTAAAAAACACCATAATACCTTCAAATTGGAACTGAAGAACAGATTCTCTGCTTTAGAAGGCCTAACATCGGAAGAAGTGGATATTTCTGAAGTTAACAGAAAAGTAACCACAGCTCTTATGGAAACAGCAACAAAATTAGCTGGGTCTAAGAACAAATTGCATGTGAACAAATTATCAGGAAAAACCAAAATGTTGATGCAAAAAAGAAGAGTGATGAGGACAACTAAAGAAGATGTGACTTCCAAAGTGGAATATATAGAGCTATGCAAGACAGTACGAAAAAGTATCACTGAAGACGTAAGGAAATTCAACTGTGAACTAGTAAGGAAAGCAATTGAAAACAACCAAAGCCTAAAGATAGCAAAGGGACATCTCAGTAAATGGAAAAAACAGATTATGGCACTGAGAAAAGAAGATGGTTCTGTAACAAGAAATAGAGGCGAAATTTTGACAAGAGTGAAATATTTCTACTCCAAATTATATGAAAGGGATGATACATGTACTCCAGACATCATGAAAGGTACCAGTACCAGAGTTCTTCCAGTCCTTCCAGCAGAAGTTGCACATGCAATCAAGAACATGAAGCAGGGAAAAGCTCCAGGAGAAGATGGAATTACTGTAGACATCATACAAGAAGCAAGTAGAGAAATCGAAACAGTACTCGCCCAAATTTTCACTCGATGCCTTAATGAAGGGAAAATTCCTGAGGATTGGAACAACGCTACAATGATCTTGCTACATAAAAAAGGTGACATTGAGGATCTCAGGAACTACAGACCTATCAGCCTCCTATCAGTGGTTTATAAAATCTTCACTAAAGTTCTTTCACACCGCTTGAAGGTGACACTGGACATAGCTCAACCGAGAGAACAAGCTGGATTCAGGAGTGGCTACAGCACAATAGATCATATCCACGTACTGAGATAACTAATTGAAAGAGCGAGGGAATATGAGCTTCCATTGTGCATGGCTTTTATCGATTATGAAAAAGCCTTTGATTCGGTGAAACCATCAGCAGTTGCAATGGCTCTGAAATCCTGCGGTATTGAAGATGCATACATTAATATTATTAATAACATCTATGAAAATGCAAGTGCAAAGATTCGGCTGTTTGAAAATACAACACACATAAAAATTGGAAAAGGAGTGAGACAAGGTGACACTATATCTCCGAAGCTCTTTAATGCCACATTGAAAAATGTCTTTCAATCACTGAACTGGGAAAACAAAGGGATAAAGATTAATGGAGATTATCTAATCCACCTTCGTTTTGCTGATGACATAGTCATTTTTGCAACTACCCCATCAGAGCTACAGAGTATGATCCAGGAACTTGATGACAAGAGTAAAGAAGTGGGATTAAAAATGAACTTTCAGAAGACAAAAGTGATGTACAATGCTTTTACAAGAAATGAAGATTTATCGATTGATGGAGAAAAGCTGGAGATAACAGACACGTACGTTTATCTTGGACAGCAGATATCAAGTGAGGGTCACATTGGTGAAGAAATTAATCGGCGTACAAAACTTGCCTGGAGAGCTTTTGGAAGAAACAGCATAATTTTCAAGAGCAATATGCCATTATGTCTTAAAAGAAAAGTGTTTGATCAATGCATCCTTCCAGTGCTTACGTATGGTGCAGAGACGTGGACCTTAGCTAAAAGAGACATACAAAGGCTGCAGACAACTCAAAGCAGCCTGGAGAGGTGCATGCTTGGTGTAACCAGGAGAGATAAGAAGAGGAACACGTGGATCCGAAAAATGACAAGAGTGGAAGACATCATGATCAGAGTTAAATCCCTGAAATGGCAATGGGCTGGACATACTGCCAGAAGAACAGACCATCGATGGACAGCCGAAATTTTAGATTGGATTCCAAGGGACAGGAAAAGACCCAGAAGAAGACCACATGGAAGATGGGTGGATGAAATTCGAAAGTATGCGGGAGTGACATGGAGGAGACTGGCACAAGACAGACCGTTGTGGAGGAAACTTGGGGAGACCTTCGTCCAGCAGTGGTTTGATAATGGTTGACAATGATGATGATATATATATATATATATATACAGCCTCTCCTTGACAAATGTCAACCCCGCCTTCTCGTGGTGCATCCTGTTCCCACTAAAGGGGCTCTGACGACCGCCAATAGCGGTATAACTATACCATCGGGATTAGAGGAAATTCTATCCCACACTCACCAACCCGCTTGGCCAGCGTGGTGAGTTATGGCCAAACCCCTCCAAAATGATTCCACAACTTAAATCTTGGCCCTCAGTCTCCGGCAGCTGGAATGTACCTGGCCAAGGCAGCGGCCAGTGCGACATGAAGGCAGAGGGTGCTAAGAATCCCCGGAGGACCGGACTAGGCTGCCATCTGATGCTGACCTTGGCTACTTACAATGGACGCTCCCTATCTTCTGATTCAAGGCTTCTTGAATTGGAAGAGGAACTACAAAGGATCAAGTGGGACATCGTGGGGCTAAGTGAGGTAAGGAGAAAAGGAGAAGATCTCATGGAACTGAAAAGTGGACATCTCTTCTACTATCGTGGGACAGATACTGGCAGAACTAGTGGTGTTGGATTTATAATAAACAAGAAACTGAAGGATAAAGTTGTAGAAGTTGAAAGTTCCTCTGACAGAGCTGCACGACTTGTTATCCAACTCTCGAAAAGATACCAGGCTCAGATTATTCAAACTTATGCACCCACCACAAGTCATTCTGAAGAAGAAATTGAAGAATTTTATGAGGAAATTTGTCATCTAAATAATAAAGGTAAGCAGCACTTGAAAATAATTATGGGAGATTTCAATGCAAAAATAGGGCAGCGGCAACAGAATGAAACTTCAGTAGGTAAATTCGGTCACGGCAACAGAAACCAGCGTGGAAATACTCTCGTTGAGTTTGCAGAGGCAGAAGGGTTTTTTATCTTGAACTCCTTCTTCAAGAAAAAGCCACACAGGAAATGGACATGGAGACATCCAAATGGGACGACAAGTGAAATTGATTTTATTATGTGTAACAAAAAATTCGTCATAGAAGACTGCAGTGTGCTAAACAAGTTCAACACAGGTAGTGACCATAGATTGGTGAGATGTAAGATGCACCTCAACACTAAACTCGAACGTGGCAAGCTCATAAGACAAACAAAATCTATTGACATAACCAACCTTAAAAAACACCATAATACCTTCAAGTTAGAACTGAAGAACAGGTTCTCTGCTTTAGAAGGCCTAACATCGGAAGAAGTGGACATCTCTGAAGTTAACAGAAAAGTAACCAAAGCTCTTATGGAAACAGCAACAAAATTAGCTGGGTCTAAGAACAAGTTGCATGTGAACAAATTATCAGGAAAAACCAAAATGTTGATGCAAAAAAGAAGAGAGATGAGGACAACTAAAGAAGATGTGACTTCCAAAGTGGAATATATAGAGCTATGCAAGACAGTAAGAAAAAGTATCACTGAAGACGTAAGAAAATTCAACTGTGAACTAGTGAGGAAAGCAGTTGAAAACAACCAAAGCCTAAAGATAGCAAAGGGACATCTCAGTAAGGGAAGAAAACAGATTATGGCACTGAGAAAAGAAGATGGTTCTGTAACAAGAAATAGAGGCGAAATTTTGACAAGAGTGAAAGATTTCTACTCCAAATTATATGAAAGGGATGATATATGCACTCCAGACATCATGAAAGATACCAGTACCAGAGTTCCTCCAGTCCTTCCAGCAGAAGTTGCACATGCAATCAAGAACATGAAGCGGGGAAAAGCTCCAGGAGAAGATGGAATTACTGTAGACATCATACAAGAAGCAAGTGGAGAAATCGAAACAGTACTCGCCCAAATTTTCACTCGATGCCTTAATGAAGGAAAGATTCCTGAGGATTGGAACACCGCTACAATGATCCTGCTACATAAGAAAGGTGACATTGAGGATCTCGGAAACTACAGACCTATCAGCCTCCTATCAGTAGTTTATAAAATCTTCACTAAAGTTCTTTCACACCGCTTGAAGGTAACACTGGACATGGCTCAACCGAGAGAACAAGCTGGATTCAGGAGTGGCTACAGCACAATAGATCATATCCACGTGCTGAGAGAACTAATTGAAAGAGCGAGGGAATATGAACTTCCATTGTGCATGGCTTTTATCGATTATGAAAAAGCCTTTGATTCGGTGAAACCATCAGCAGTTACAATGGCTCTGAAAACCTGCGGTACTGAAGATGCATACATTAATATTATTAATAACATCTATGAAAATGCAAGTGCAAAGATTAGGCTGTTTGAAAATACAACACACGTAAAAATTGGAAAGGGAGTGAGACAAGGTGACACCATATCTCCGAAGCTCTTTAATGCCACATTGGAGGGTGTTTTTCAGTCGCTGAGCTGGGAAAACAAGGGGATAAAGATTAATGGAGATTATCTAACCCACCTTCGTTTTGCTGATGACGTAGTCATTTTTGCAACTACCCCATCAGAGCTGCAGAGTATGATCCAGGAACTTGCTGACAAGAGTAAAGAAGTGGGATTAAAAATGAACTTTCAGAAGACAAAAGTGATGTTCAATGCTTTTACAAGAAATGAAGATTTATCGATTGATGGAGAAAGGCTGGAGATAACAGACACGTACGTTTATCTTGGACAGCAGATATCAAGTGAGGGTCACATTGATGAAGAAATTAATCGGCGTACAAAACTTGCCTGGAGAGCTTTTGGAAGAAACAGCATAATTTTCAAGAGCAATATGCCATTATGTCTTAAAAGAAAAGTGTTTGATCAATGCATCCTTCCAGTGCTTACGTATGGTGCAGAGACGTGGACCTTAACTAAAAGAGACATACAAAGGCTGCAGACAACTCAAAGAGGCATGGAGAGGTGCATGCTTGGTGTAACCAGGAGAGATAAGAAGAGGAACTCGTGGATCCGAAAAATGACAAGAGTGGAAGACATCATGATCAGAGTTAAATCCCTGAAATGGCAATGGGCTGGACATACTGCCAGAAGGACAGATCATCGATGGACGGCCGAAATTTTAGATTGGATTCCAAGGGACAGGAAAAGACCCAGAAGAAGACCACATGGGAGATGGGTGGATGAAATTCGAAAGTATGCAGGGGTCACATGGAGGAGACTGGCACAAGACAGACCGTTGTGGAGGAAACTTGGGGAGACCTTCGTCCAGCAGTGGTTTGATAATGGTTGACAATGATGATGATGATATATATATATATATATATACACTGCTGGCCACCCAAAATGCAACACCAAGAAGGACACCAGATAGCAAAGCCAGATTTACTAGACACATAACAACAGATACAAGATGAAATGATTGAGCTTACAGGCCCGTGCGACTTGCAGAACACGCAGACATCAATAGCTCGTGTGGCACCCTTGGTTGGCAATAACGGCCGCTACACCCCGCGGCATCGAACGAAAGAGGCTTTGGATGTGGGCTTGGGGTATGTTGGTTAGGGCTGATTCCACACGTTGCCACAGTTCATCAGGCGTAGCCACAGGTGGTGCTTGCCGGGCCACTCGGTTGCCGATCAGCTACCAGACGTGTTCGATGGGCGACATATCGGGAGAAAAGGCGGTCCATGGCAGCAGTGACACCTGGTGGGCCGTGAAGAAATGTTGCACGATGCGTGCTACGTGCGGGCGCGCATTGTCCTGTTGAAACGTGGCCGCTGGCAGGTCCTGCAGGTAAGGGAGAACTAGAGGCTCCAAAACGTCGGAGATGTAGCGGTGGCGTTCGAGTGTACCGGCGATGCGTACCAGACGGATGCTGGTCTCATATCCAATTGCGTTACAAACCATAACGCCAGGCGACGGACCGGTATGGCGATGCATAATGCAGGCGTCATACAGTCTGTCTGTCGCCGCGGTGCCGCCACACGCGGATCCCACCATCGTGGTGTTGCAGGCAGAAACGGGATTCGTCGGAGAAGACAATGTCGTGCCATTCCGTAGTCCAGGTGCGGCATTCAACGGCACACTGCCGCCGCACTCGCCAGTGGTGTAACGTCAGTGGTAATCGGAGCAATAGGCGCATGCGACAAGTCCCCGCTCCTGCAGACGACGTCGAACGGTAAGTGCTAACACAGGTTGTTGCGCAAGACACCCTAATTCCTGCGCTAACGTTCGTGATGTGGCGGTGCGAGCCGTCAATGCCCGCCGCATAACATGCTTGTTCTCTTATTCGGTGGTGTGCCGCGGCTGCAGCAATCACTCACGTCGGTCCGTCCGTCCCTCCTGCACCCACCGAATCCATACTCGCCTCACTGTGGCTGGATGTCGTCCTACACGGGCGCCGATGTCTCGGTACGATAAACCGCTGTCGCGATAAGGCACTATTCGTCCTCCGTCCAACTCCGAAACGTGCTGGAATGACTGCCGTATTCTGCGACGAGGCATCAGGAAGTTTCCCAGGCACAGGTCCTGCAGCACAACACACTTCCACTACTTACACCCCGCCTTCTGTGCACCCTTCTTATTATTATGCTTCTCGGTGGCGTGCCGGGCGCACATGATTTGCATAGGCCCTGCAATGCTAATCGTTTGCATGTCCTCTCGCGGGAGATGTACGCTGCGAATTTCAGGCCGATCGGATGCTTCCTTCTTGGTGTTGCATTTTGGGTGGCCAGCAGTGTATATTGGTATTTCTTCTTTTCTTTAAATAAAAAAAAACCTGCTCGTGAGTGGTCAAAGAGTTTTACTTTTTGTAAACCCATAAGATTCTTGGGGCGATGGGGGTCCCAGTTCAAGTTAGGGCCCTGGGCACCGGCCCCGTTGGCCCACCCCTTAAGACGGCCATGGGAGGATTTCGAACACACATCTGTCTGCTTCGGAGCCGAATGCTTTCCAATTTATGCTACACCAACTAGGACTTATCACTGCTATTTGACACGTGTGTATCTGTGTACTACTTCACGTATATATCCCCCCCCCCAGGGAAAGCGCTTGGACGGAGTCGCACGATTCCAGGTCATCCGGAAAACCACCCTTCAAGGAACTCATTGAGAAAGAAGGTATTCTGACTGATTCCAGACGATGTGTGGGAGAAGCATCATACATTTTTCGAAGCGAAGAAGGAATTCTCATTCATTCCAGACGATGTGTGGAAGAAGCATCACACATTTGTCGAAGCGAAGAAGGAATTCTCATTAATTCCAGACGATGTGTGGAAGAAGCATCACACATTTTTGGAAGCGAAGGAGGAATTCTCATTCATTCCAGATGATGCGCGGAAGAAGCATCACACATTTTTCGAAGCGAAGAAGGAATTCTCATTCATTCCAGACGATGTGTGGAAGAAGCATCACACATTTTTCGAAGCGAAGAAGGAATTCCCATTCATTCCAGACGATGTGTGGAAGAAGCATCACACATTTTTCGAAGCGAAGAAGGAATTCTCATTCATTCCAGACGATGTGTGGAAGGAACATCACACGTTTTTCGAAAAACCTAACGGCCAGTAGATCCATTTTTACGTTCGGGCGCTAATGTGAAACCCAAACCCTCTCTCTGCAGGTTGGAATACAAATCCTTTTGCTCCGCACCCCGATGCTTTTCCAATTAAGCTACACAGACAAGGGCTTATCACTTCTACTTTCCGTCTTGTAACGTACAAGCTTTTTCCGCGCCGAACATCGAAACCGGGTCTCCTCACTCCGGAGTAAATCTCTCTCCCAACTGAGCTACGCGGACATGTGCTCTCACTGCTGTCTGTCTTTATTTCATGTGCGTCCTGCGGTTCAATCACGCCACATCTCCCCCTCCCCCCTTACCCAAAGAGAGCTGGGGGCATGGCCCACGGGTCAGCAGGGACCATGTGTCGCTATAGGCAGTCATCCCATGAAGAACGTGCATTTGAGAAATCCCAGACAATTTGGTGTGTGGAACGTAACATCACATTGATTTATATTTTCGAAGCACTGAAGAAGGGATTCTCATTTTTTCTGTCTCGCCGTGTGGAAAGAACATCGCATCATTGCGAGAAACTTAACAGCCGGTGAATCCCGGAAGTTCGGGCGACAATGTAACGTACATGTTTGTCCGCGTAGCTCAGTAGGGAGAGCGACTTACTCCAAAGTGAGGGGACCCCAATTCGATACCCGGCGCGGAAAAACTTGTACGTTATAGTCTTTACATGTGCGTCATCTCTGTAGTTCATCACACATTCAAGAAGTGTTTATGCACTATTGTAATATGCATTTAAAAGCACCGTTTCCAATATTCTGATCGCCAGGCGAGAAATAGATTAAGGGTAAAAAAATCATGAAATACTGGAATAATGATAAGATATCCGAAAATCCTATATGCTTACCATTTCGAACATTTTGATCGGCAGGCGAGAAAGAGATTAAGGGTAAAAAAAATCATGAAGTACTGGAATAATAATAAGATATCCGAAAATCCTATATGCTTACCGTTTCGAACATTTTGATCGGCAGGCGAGAAAGAGATTAAGGGTAAAAAAAATCATGAAGTACTGGAATAATAATAAGATATCCGAAAATCCTATATGCTTACCGTTTCGAACATTTTGATCGGCAGGCGAGAAAGAGATTAAGGGTAAAAAAAATCATGAAGTACTGGAATAATAATAAGATATCCGAAAATCCTATATGCTTACCGTTTCGAACATTTTGATCGGCAGGCGAGAAAGAGATTAAGAGTAAAAAAAATCATGAAGTACTGGAATAATAATAAGATATCCGAAAATCCTATATGCTTACCGTTTCAAACATTTTGATCGCCAGGCGAGAAAGAGATTAAGGGTAAAACAAATTGGTGAAGTACTGGAATAATAATAAGATAGTTATCCCAAAATCCGATATGCTTCGAAATCAAAATGTATAAATCCGATTTTTTATCTTTTGGGAGATGGTACAGTACAATCAGAATACCATAAGACAAATTTGAAATATTAATACCGTCAACACAAGAACATTTTCCTGATTTTTTTAGGATATTATTACCAGCTTTTTTTGTAAAAACATGTAAGCTGTTGCATTGATAAGGGCAGCTGTCTCCTACCTAGTCATTAGTTTGAACTTCAGTGACCTGTGGTAGCATTCGATTCAGTCATCGATGCGCCCAATCGCGGTCAGTAAGGATTGCTCTTTTGGACGCATTGCATGACATTTAAGATTTACATTAGGACTAGTAACAGCTTCCGTTCCGCCTATTAATCAACCAGGACATATGTGGCACATTCTTTGGACACCCAGGGACTAAGGAAACGCCAGAGGAGGGAAGGAAATGACATCATCCGAGGCAACTTTTAAAATGTGGAGCGAAAACGAACTATTCATGGGTGTACGTCACCAATGGTATCAGCTCCTGAAAGAGCAACGCATCACTGCAGCACTGTTGTTGAACACCGCCTTTACTTTGCGAACGCTGCTCGGGATCCGGCTCAACAACAAAGGGTTGCGTGAATCGGGTGTGTCCGCAGTTCGCATAACTATCGTGTTAAAATAATTACAGGTGAATCAAGTATTGCACAGAAGAGTATTTCGACTTTTGAAATACAAAATATTTCATAGGAGATTTACGCTAAAATCACGAGGTTTGTCTAACTACAAGGAACACATAACAGACATTACTGAAAAAGGATGAAATGCTGAAATATGACAAATTTTTTCGTCTTGGAGATCTTATTGCAAATTGTTCTCTTGGAATAAGACGCGGACTGACGTATTCTGGGTCGGTAGGCCTCCTCAGTGGCGACGCCTGGTGCTCGGAACTGGAGGGGCTATTAGGTGGGCTAAGAATCATGTGAGGGCATGGGCGTACAGATAGCCTTGCAACCCCCGCAGTGTGGGGTGCATCACGGCTAAGAGAGCCTCAGCAGAAGAATTTTTGAGAAATTTTGCGAAAACTTCATATGAAACTGGTTAAGAAAAACAGCCAGGAATTTTTTACGGCATGAAGTATTAAAAGAAAGCACTTTTTTTTAGCAATGTTTTTCAGTAAATAATCAAGATCTTCAAGGAATCATCTTCGCTTTTTAGTTTATGAAAAATGGGTGACGGGAATGCAGCTATTCCAGGGGACTTATGAGGCTCTTTTTCATAGCCATAGCAACAGTTCCTATGCATGTACACCGATTAGCAATTATATTGTGACCACCACCAACCAAGAGAAATGAGCCCGCTGGAGACTGAACGGTGGCGCAGGTGAAGTTCACAGAGCAGTATATATACAACCCGAGGACCGGCTTTCGGTTAGTAGAGTGTTCGGAGTCAGAATGGGAAAAGCTGCCGATTTATCGGATTTTGATAAAGGACAAATTGTGATGACACGGCGCCTCGGAACCACGATTTCGGAAACGCCGTGGCTTGTGGGTTGTTCAAGTGCCGCTGTAGTGAGTACGTATCAAAAGTGGTGCACAGATGGCCAAACGACGGACAGTCGTCCAGCCGTGTGTCGTCCGCAGTTCATTGGTGCCACAAGGGAGCGGAGACTGTCCCGCATTGTTCACAGCAACCGCAGGGCCACAGTGTGACAAATGGCACCCGCAGCTACAACAGTGGTGAACAGTACAATGTGTCACAGCACACAGTTCATCGTAGCCTTCTGCACATGGGCCTGCGTAGCCGAAGACCCAGCCGGGTTACCATGATGCCTGCGCGTCATCGCCAACAACGCATGAAATGGGCTCAAGATCATCGAGACTGGACCGTGGTTGATTAGAAGAAAGTGGCCTGGTCTGACGAATCAAGATTCCTGGTGCATCACGTAGACGGCTGACCGCGGATGCGCCGATTACCAAGGGAGGCTATGGCATCTGTTGGATGGATGGAAAGAGGCCGGCGGGGTTATGCTGTGGGCGATGTTTTCTTGGGACACTTTAGGCCCCATTATTCCAATAGCACAGTCCCTGACAGCTGTCTGGTATCTGAACATCATTGCGAACCACGTTCACCCATTCATGGCAACTGTGTTCCCAGTTGGTGATGGCTATTACCAACAGGATAATGCGCCATGCCACACTGCCAGAATCGTCAAGGAGTGGTTCGAGGAACATGCTGGTGACTGTCTGTGGCCTTCAAATTCACCTGAGATGAACCCAATCTAACATTTGTGGTTCGACTTGGAAAAGCGGGTTCGCACTAAATCACTACCACCCCGAAATGTACGGGTACTGGACGACCAACTGTTGACATTATGGCACCAGACCCACCAGGATACCTATCGCCACCTCATCGAATCGATGTCTCGCCGTGTGGCCGCTGTTTTGCGGGCTAAAAGGGGTCCTACAGCTTATGAGGTAGGTGGTCACAATGTAATGGCTCATTGGTGTATATAAAATGATCGGCAATCTACTGATTGCAAGAGAATTAAAAAATGGTAAACTACCTTTCTCCACGAGAGTCAGCAAGAAACGAGGCATCAGAAATGCCCTATGTAAATCTCCAATGCAAAGTTTGGAATGCTTTGATGTTTTACCCTCCTGGCTGAAAATTCCTTCCAATTACCCCGAAAGCTAATGTAAAATTCATATGGAGGTGCGCACAAAAACAACGTACGGCAGAGAGTTTTGTGAACCGGTTTTCGAACTTAATGATCTTGTCATACCAAATGCAAAGCCATCTGGAAAATACAAGGTCATGACAGAGGTATGAATTTCCTCTTTTAGTGATGTCACGCAGAAACCAAAGCTCCCGACTGATTTCCTAAGCTGTCGTGTATGACGTCAAACACAACACCGACGTATCAGGCCGTGTAACATGAAAGTGACGTCGCAAACGGAGGGAACTCATCTCTAATGTTACAGCCTTGTACTTTCTAGACAGCATTGTCAAATGTCAGTTAGGTCAAATATACATAAACAGATATCTGGGTAACTTTTTGCAGCTCCTGAAACGTGCACATTCAGGAATTCAAAAAAATGTTAATTATATTACCAATGATGATATGTTTGCGAACTGCCATCCCAATCCCTGCAATGAAAGAGAAACATTATAAATACCGTCCAATAACATATGTACATGTCGAGAGAGCATTTTCTACAATAGAAATGGTTTTGGATGACAAACAACAAAACCGAAAAGTTGAACACTTAGAATAACATATTGTAGTGTACTGCAACAGAATATTATAGTGCATGAAACTACACTGGTGTTAAAAATTAACGTTACAAACACAAAATCCTGAATAACGCAAAATCCACACAACAGAGTTTAATGACAGTTGATAAGGACAAATCCATATCGATAGCACAGCAATACACAACAGAAAAAGAATGCCTTCACCGCATGAGGAGAAAACATGCAAAATGACGGTCACTGCTTGACATAGAAAATGCCACGCCACGAAGCAATGCACGAAATAAGAGAAAACTTACCACATATGTACATACACTGAAAGGACAAATTATTTCGTACACCCACCTAATAGTGTGTGGCACCACCTTTTGCACGCAGGACAGCATCCAAACGTCGTGGTACGGACGCAATGAGGTTCGGTAACACAGACTCAGGTATCTCTTACCAACAATCTAAGAGTGCTTGGCGTAGAGCAGGCAGAGATGTAGGCGGGGATGGTTGACCACGAAGAGCTCGTTCCATTATGTCCCATAAATTGTCTATGGGGTTGATGTCCGGTGAACGAGGGAGCGACGCGAGTGTGATAAGCTCACTGCTATGCTCCTGGAACCAGTCGGTCGCTGGCCCGGACCGATGGGGTGGAGAATTGTCCTATTGGAAGATTGGAACTTGGTTCGAAAGGGTGGAGATGGTCGGCCAGGAGCTGGACATTGCTGGAACCAGTGACTCAAGAGGTGCCAAGGGACCCAGGCAGAACCATGTGAAAGCTGCCCAAACCGTTACACCGCCTCCACCGACCTGTAGTACCCCAACTTGGCATGCGGAGTACATAGCTTCGTGTGGTTTACGCCACACACGCTGCCTGCCATCGGCACGATACAGTGTGAAACGGGATTCGTCAGACTATATGACGCGTTTCCAATCATCCAGGCTCCAGTTTCGATGGGCCTTCTCAAACTGCAGCTGAATCATGCAATGCTGTGCCGTTAACATCGGGTCACGATGCGGTCGTCGACTGCCTCAGCCGAGTTGTGCCATGTGTCGACGGATTGTCTTTGAGCATAGGCTTGTGGATGCTCCTTCACTAAATTGTGACATGATTTGCTGCAAACAAGCCTTCCGACTCGCCTGTACGATGCGGACCAATTGTCCGTGCCCTCGATTATCCAATTCACTTTTACGGCCACATTTCATCCGACTGTTAGCGGTTTTGCCGGATTTCACGTACTCCTGGCACATACTTGCTACGGTTTGTCGCGGAATTCCTAAAAGTTCCGCCGTTGCGCTGATTGTACATCCGGTCATCCTGGCTCCCACGACTTGACCTCAATCAAACTCACTTAAGTCTCGTCCTTGACCCATGCTGGCACTTGACGGAATGTACTCCTGTGCGCACCGACCCACTCTATTTATAGCCCTAATCGGTTTTCCTGCACACCTCGATTTGCTGCTGTCCTGCTGCTGCTGCTTTGCGTTTTCCCACCGGGTTGTACGTAATAATTTATCCTTTCAGTTTAAGTAAGTGGGAAAGAAATGATTCAATTTCTGAGATATTGCATGAATGCGATGAGCAATACGACAATGTAATGCGATCTGTGTCAGTAGATCGTATGACCGCCATGCTGGGCTATACATTAAGCAACGCGGCGTGACATCGAAGACCCTGGTTGGTGTCTTAAGGAATCTCTGGCCATGCGTCGTTGTGACCTGCGTCCACAATTCTTCGACAATGCAAAGAAGTCCTGCAGAGGCGTTAAGTCGTCTGCCAATGACTTCCCACACATTATTCACTGTCGAGTAGTCTGGGAATCGCGTTGGCCCTGACAGCACCTGTGCACCTTGTTGGTACTGTCTGCTGATGTTGGAAGTGTGCTGGTGGGCGTTATCTTGTTCAGCCTGGGAATCAGTGATGCTACGGAGATACTGTAACATAACGAGCTGCAGAACCTTATAGACATATCGTCGTGCTATCATTTCACCCATTATGTGTACAACGCTGAGTGGCTGTTGAAACTGATAGCGTCTCTAATCATGATACCAGGCGAAGGAGCCGTATGATACTCACTGATGACAGTAAGATCATCCCGGTGACCATGTCATCACCAAATTCTCAAACGGCGAAAAGATGAAAGCGTTGCTGAATACGACACGATTCCATCCGTCCGTGTCTGATACGGACGGATGGAATCGTGTCGACTAGCCGAATGATACTCACTGATGACAGTAAGATCCCGGTGACCATATCATCACCAAACTCTTAAACGGCGAAAAGATGAAAGCGTAGCTGAATACGACACGAGCAGTGTATGTTATGAGTCGACACCTTCGAGCTCTTGGATATGATATGAATTGCAAAAATCACCAGTCAAAGTTTCTCCTGTAATCCAACTATAAAAACAAAAAATAATCAGTGGCATATTATCTCACTATTCACCTCTTAATCCTCTTAATCCTTTAACCCGCTGGAACGAATTAACTCGGGGTTAGCAAAATTGGCTGAAACCAGCTCGAACGAATACACACTATATTGACAAAAGTCACCGGACACCCAGAAGAGAAACACAACATAGCATTTATTGACATACATTAGTACGGTGTCGGTCCACCTTTGGCCTTAATGCATGCACTGACCCTTCGAGACATGCTCTCGCCAAGGTTTTGGAACACAGCGATAGGTATGCGCTTCCATTCAGTACATAATGCTGCCGCTAACTGTTGCTTAGTAGTAGGCCTTGGTTCCAAACTTCTTATGCGGCGCTCTAATTCATCCCATAGGGGCTCTATGGGGTTAAGATCAGGGCTTTGTGCTAGCCAGTCCACACACGATACCGAATTATCGTCAAACCACGCAGTAACAGTCCTTACTTTATGGCTTGGTGCATTATCCTGCTGGTACCAACAAGGCTCGGTTCCATAGTATTGCCACAGAGTTGGTAGGGCGTAATTGCCCAAAATATCGAGGTAGACGTGCTGGTTAACAGGTTTGTCCACGATACCCAATGGGCCGGGACCATACCACGAAAAACACCCCCACACGAGTACACTGCCAGCTCCAAACTCGGCCGTAGGAACAGTACACTGTGGTAAATAGCGTTCCTCCGCCTGCCGTCATGCCTACACATGGCCATCAGACTGATGGATCGTGTATCTGGATTCATCTGTCCATAGGACCCGTTTCCATTGATCTACGGTCCACGATAAATGTTCTTTACACCATGCTAAACGACGAGTAGAATTCCCAATGGAGATGAAAGGCTTATGAGCAGCCGTACGACCACGGTAACCCATGGAATGAAGTTCTGTACGAATGGTACGTGTACATACCGAGGTTCCAGCATTTTTACTCGCATGTACACTGAAGACTTGTGTAGTACTCCGTCGATTAGCTGTAACGACTCTCCGGAGGCTTCAACGTCCTCCATCACTGATTTTCTTTGGTCTGCCGGTACGTTTTGCTGCTTCAGGCACGCCATGTGTCTTCCACTTACTCAGTACATCACAGTTGACTTGGGTATGTTTAAACGCCTCTCGGTTTCTCTTATGGAAAACCCACTAATACAACACCCAACAATCTTTCCTTTCTCAAAGTCAGTCCTCTCCTGCAGCGATATTTTCACTCAACCTCACAGTGCGATATGATCGCTGTCAGCTGCAGACTTGTTTTTGTACCGTTTGCAGCTGTACCGCGCATCTTAACAACGCAGCGGATCCGTTCATTTGCTTTTGAATGGGTGCCCGGTGACTTTTGTCAATACAGTGTATTTGCTGTCTAAAAAGTGGGCCGAGTGAACTTTAAGCAACAGAAAGCATTGCTGTTCCCTCAGATTTATCATTCGAAGTTACAAGTTCGAGTGGTTGATTGTCATTAATTCTTTCTGATTATTTTTTCAGTTGTAAAGACTCTAAAAATAGCGACGAATCTAAGATAGGAGAGCAAAGATGTTTGACTCACTTGTTTCTACCCAACGGCATGATGTCCGGGTCAGAGGGACTGTCACTTCCCAGTCATTTCTTGGAGCAAATAATAAAAGACTATTAAGGAATCAGATTGTAGACTAGAAATGACTAAATACTATAAGAGAACACCTACCACCAGTGACAGATTTATTATCAGTACAGCTGAAATCAGAGGGGTGAAAAGAATTGTTTTGCCGTGAAGCTTCCGTATAACTCGGTCGCCATATGAGAATTTCTGTTGGGAGAACACAGACATTTTTTTGGCACTATATGGTCCAGGTACACTGGCCGCTAAAAGGGTTATAATAGATTCCAGTGGATCGTACAGAAGAATTTGAAACAATAACAATATACACCGATGAGCCATTACGTTATGACCACCTACCTAATAAGCTGCAGGACCCTCTTTAGCCCGAAAAACAGCGGCCACTCGGCCAGGCATCGATTCGATGAGATGGCGTTAGGTATCCTGGGGTATCTGGTACCATAATGTCAACAGCAGATCCTCCAGTTCCCATACATTTCCGGGTGGTGGTGATTTAGCGCGAACCCGCTTTTACAAGTTCAACCACAAATGTTCGATTGGGTTCATGTCAGGTGAATTTGGAGGCCAGGGCATTAACAGAAAGTCACCAGCATGTTCCTCAAACCACTCCTTGATGATGCTGGCAGTGTGGCATGGCGCATTATCCTGTTGGTAATGGCCATCACCAGCAGGGAACACAGTTGCCATGAATGGGTGAACTTGGTCCGCAACGATGTTCAGATACCTGACAGCTGTCAGGGATTGTGCTATTGGGATAATGGGGCCTGAAGTGTCCCAAGAAAACAACGCCCACAGCATAACACCGCCGCCGCCAGCCTGTTTCCTCCAAACAGTGCGTTCAGGTGCCATAGCCTCCGTTGGTAATCGGCGTATCCGCGCTCGGCCATCTATGTGAGGCACCAGTAATCTTGGTTCGTCAGACCAGGCCACTTTCTTCCAATCATGCAGGTTCCAATCTCGATGATCTTGGGCTCATTTCGTGCGCTGTTGGCGATGACGTGCAGTGAGCATGGGAACCCGGGTGGGTCTTCGGCTACGCAGGCCCATGCGCAGAAGGGTGGAATGAACCGTGTACTGTGGCACATTACCTTGATCACGACTGTTGTAGATGCGAGTGATTTGTCGCACTGTGGCCCTGCGGTCGCCGTGAACAATGCGCGACAGTCTCCGCCCCTCTCTGGCATCAATGAGCTGTGGACGACACACGGTTGGACGGCGATTCGTCGTTTGACCATATGTGCACCACTTTTGATACGTACTCACTACAGCGGCACGTGAACAACTCACAAGAAACGCCGTTTCCCAGATCGTAAGTCCGAGGCTACGTGCCATCACAACTTGTCCTTTATCAAACTCCGATAAATCGGCAGCTTTTCCCATTCTGACTCCGAACGCTCTACAAACCGAAAGCCGGTCCTCGGGTTGTATATATACTGCTCCGTGAACTTCACCTGTGCCACCATTCGGTCTCCAGGCGCGCTCATTTCTCTAGGCTGGGGCTGGCCATAATGTAATAGCTCATCGGTGTATTATGACGCATTAAGAATTATTGCATAAAAAATCAAAAAGTGCTTTTTTAAAAGTTCGCAAAATTACAAATGTTTATGTAATATATTCTTCTGGAACTCGTGGTTTTAAAAATTAGCTGAAGTTCAGATATTATTATGCACTAAAATGAATGATTTAATCTTTAAAATATTGACTGATTTTTATTGTGCGCCTGGTAGGTTATCTTTGCTGTGAGAGCTAACACCATGTCTTTACGATTCCAAAATTTTCGAGCTGGGATATTCAAGGGATACCAATTTTCAGAGATTTCAACAGCTCTCGTAAAGTTCTGCAGTATCTTTTTCTAATCAAAGCAAACAGCAGTTGCTAAGTGAACATATAAAAACACAACACTAAAAACAAAAAGAAAATGGACAAAGTTAGCCCACTAACACGCAGTCGTGCATAAAAATTTGGATCCGCTGACCAAGTTTTATGCTAGTGACTCAGTCTAACACAGATATAGAGAATAATTTCGGTCACAATGACAGACAGTTTCCAGACAATCATTACGTTTTTGACAACCACCTGCTTTTCAGAGAATCAGTAGTGGTTTCACTGACGTATCTTTATTTTATATTTGCTTTATTCGAAACACAAATGCCAAAACATTTCTCTTGGGTTTTTGATATAAAGGAAACACCTAATGAAAGTTATGGAATCAGAATTTTACTTTTTGCCTGCAAACAAGTGAACAGTTTAAGCGAATGGAAATGTGAAGAAGAATTATTTTAGTTTGTTTGAGCATTTGGTTTTGAAGAAGGTTACGGGGCTTTCTGTCTGTCAATTGCCGAACTCCTCTTAGCGTTTTTCTACATTGGATTTTAAATTTGCGATTGGAAATCACGATTTTTAATTCTCACATTGTTTTAGATACATTCACATAAAAGTGATACATTTAAATTAATACAAATGCACCGATGAGACATTACATTATGACCCCCTACCTAATAACCTGTAGGACCCCCTTTTGCCCGCAAAACAGCGGCCACTCGGCGAGGCATCGATTCTATGAGGTGGCGATATGTATCCTGGGGTATCTGGTACCATAATGTCAACAGCAGATCCTCCAGTTCCCGTACATTTCGGGGTGGTGGTGATTTAGTGCGAACCCACTTTTCCAAGTCGAGTCACAAATGTTCCATTGGGTTCATGTAAGGTGAATTTAGAGGCCAGGGCTTTAACAGAAAGTCACCAGCATGTTCCTCGAACCACTCCTTGACGATTCTGGCAGTGTGGCATGGCGCATTATCCTGTTGGTAATGGCCATCACCAGCAGGGAACACAGTTGCCATGAATACTGGGATAATGAGGCCTAAAGTGTTCCAAAAACATCAACTACAGTATAACACCACCGCCGCCGGCCTGTTTCAGCACAACAGTGCATCCAGGTGCCATAACTCCCGTTTGTAAACGGCGCATCCTCGCTCGGTCGCCTACATGATGCACCAAGAATCTTGATCCGTCAGACCTGGCCACTTTCTTCCAATCATCCACGCTCCAATCTCGATTATTTTGGAACCATTTCATGCGCTGTTGGCCATGACGTGCAGTGAGTATGGGGACCCGGCTGGGTCATCGGCTACGCAGGCCCATGCGCAGAAGGCTGCGATGAACTGTGTGCTGTGACACATTGCCCTGATCACCAATGTTGTAGCTGCGAGGGATTTGTCGCACTGTTGCCCTGCGGTCGCTGTGAACAATGAGCGACAGTCTTCGCTCCCCTCTAGCATCAATGAGCTGCGGACTACACACGGCTGGACGACGGTACGTCGTTTTGCCATCTGTGCACCACTTTTGATACGTACTCACTACTGCGGCACGTGAACAACCCACAAACCGCGCCGTTTCAGAGATCGTGGTTCCGAGGCGCCGTGCCATCAGAATTTGTCCTTTATCAAACTCCGATAAATCGGCAGCTTTTCCCATTCTGACTCCAAACACTCTACTAACCGAAAGCCGGTCCTCAGATTGTATTTATACTCCTCTGTGAACTTCACCTGAGCCACTGTTCTGTCTCCAGGCGCGCTCATTTCCCTAGGCTGTAGTTGGTCATAATGTATAATGGCTCATCGGTGTAGAGTGTAGTGCATGTACAATGGGAACTACTCAGCCGATTTCGATGAAGTTTTATGAAATTTCCTGCAAGTTTTTCGAATCACGATAGTTTGTAAGTATGCACTGCACGTGTGCCAAAAAAAAAAAAAAAAAAAATTGTACCAAGAGTGTTAAACACAAGCACAACAGAAATAGCTGCGCAGCGTTTTTAGAAATGATTCATGTTGATCACTCCGATACCCGAGTTTCCTATTTTTGGGTTGCTTGTTTTTATTTCTATCGCTTATGTAAACCAACAACAAAGCTTTAGATGATTATATCACGACGCAGCAAGATTTTCAGACTTTCGTGTAGTTCATACGTGTGTGTTAAAGACATGCGCACGCATAAAACAGCGAGAAATGTGATAATTTATCAAATCAATGTCCTGTGCCCGAAAAGAATACAGGAGGAGGAATTCGTTACTATTACTGTTATTAGGACGGCTGCAAGAAAAAGAATGAGACTGCAGCTGTAGCGAGGTAACGCCGTGGTGTACCTTAAAGTGATAGGTGTACTTAAAAAGACCGTTGTTCTCTGAGTTATCATGGCTAAAGGTGTCGATCGGTGATTGGCCGTTCGGCACACAGCGGGTGGGAAGGGAAGTCATATCCGATCTCGACTGCGTGCGTAATGGCTGCGATACGGGAACAGCAGTACGATGCGTTGAAATTTTGTCACCCCCTGAACAAAACAGCCACCGAAGCATGAAAAATGTTAAAGGAGCAGTGAAATCAGGATGGGTGAGCATTATTTTTGGTGGGGCAAGCTTGATAGCAACTTCTTTTTTTTTTTTTTTTTTTTTTTTACGAAACACTGAAAGAACGAATTTTTAAACCTTTTCACTACCCGCTACAGAGGAATTCGTGCAATCTTCACCCCCTCCACCTGGGCACACACTCATACAGGAATCTGACTAGCTACACCACTGGTGTAAGGTACAAGTGTTACTATGTAGAATGTCGCCTTCAACTTTTTGCTTGCTCTGAATTTTAGCCCACTGTCTTAAATTGCTTTTCAAAATTTTGCATTTTTGCTTACGAAAAAAGAAAATAGCACTGTACTTGAACTATTTAAAGGAAAATGTCGTTTTTGTTTAGCTAAATCAAATTTTAACGTCGTGCCATGCAGACACAATACCTCCCCACTCCTTAACTTCCTTCCTTCAAGCCAGCGGCTTTGCCTTGCACTCCTTCCTGCACTTTCACTGTCCCGGGACAGTGAAAGTGCAGGAAGTGGCCAAAGACTGCTTTGGTGTAGCTTTAGACTCCACTTTCCGTGCTGAAGTCTGCTATTTTGGTAAGAAAACTGTAAGGGCGAAATACATTATTAATGTAATGTCGGACATTCGACATCATTTTCGTATTTTATGCGATTACGATACAAGGACTGGAATTAAAAATCAAGCAACAAAAGAAAGAAGCAGCACGTGTTTTCTCGTTTCCAGGAAAAGAACTCTTCTATTTTTGTTTATTTCCAGAAAAGGAACATTTCTGCACGTTAAATTTGTCGGATTACTAAAAGCCCTTGAGGATGGGTTTCCGATGTATTGTAAGACTCCAACATGGCGCCCGACCGTCTGAGAAAATGTACATATTTATTATAGCCAAGTCGGTTAGGAATGTATGAACCCAATACTGTATACAGTGCTGGAACCTTTACTGTCCGTTGGAGATTAGTTCTTGGAAAAGGTCAAGGTCGCGATAGAGGTCGTTAGGTGACCTTCGTAACGCAGCGAAGGCTGGGGGTCGGAGCAAACGGGTCGGAAAAGAATGGGGGGAGGGGCAACAGCGAAGGCTCGTTGTCTGCCTCTCGCTAGATAGCGCATCGCGCCTCATGCTATAGGGAATGGTTAGCACGTGGGCGCGAGGCTCGATATTCAGTTAGTTGAGGGTCGAGGCTTGGGGGAAGGAAGGCGTGTATGTTGTTCGATAGGAAGCGGAGTATGTCCTCGTGAATGGACGGAAATTTAGCGTTCTTGTGACACAGGCCGTTGCAGGCTCTCACAAGCGCGTGGAGATTCTGTGCAAAAGAGCGGACAGATTCCGGCCGGTATTGTTAGGAAGAACAATAAAGTCATCCTGATTTCACTGCTCCTTTAACATTTGCTCACCCATCCTGATTTCACTGCTCCTTTAACAAGTTAGCAAGGAGAGCTGCACGACGACAAAAATGCACGTGAGGAACAACGCGCAACGGACTTCTTGCCACGAACGAAGTCTCCGACATACAGCCTAGGCTCGGACAGCATTTCTTTGAATAATGGTTAAATGTGTTACGTTTAGGAAAACTTTGATAGATTCCTTTCGAGACCTGTTCCTTCGTTATTCATTCACCTCCCCTCCCTTGATCAGCAGATCTTAATATAACAAAGCTGAGGGAGCAGAGCGCCTGTTTGACCAATTATTATAAATTATTGGTTATCTAAATAACAGAAACCTTGACCTATTGTCTGTGGGGTGCGTGCTCCGGTGAACGAGCTTTGATTACAGAGCCTTGCAGGCCTTTGGATTACGTAAGGCAGATGGAGCATTTACGTTCGCCCCTACGAAAACTAACAACAGAGCAATTAGTAGTGACCCCCCCCTCAGTTAATTCTTATCTACCCTCCTCACCCCCCCCTGGCCGTACAAAATGAAAAAGAGGATTAAACTTGGGAATCGAAAGAATGGAGAGCAATTGAATTTTTATGGCCCTATGGATGCTATTTTGATAACCTTTTTTGGAGACGTAAACAACGCACTTCCTAGGGGAAAATACATAGGGTTACATGAAAAAACACAAGACTTATTACTTGGCAAAGTGCCGACTATATTTTAAAGTTAAATATATTTAAAAATGTCACATTTTGAACTGGATGGGTGGCAGGGTGGGCTTCCCACCCTCGCATCCCCTTGGCGACGCCCCTTTAAAAGGAGGCATATGAGGAAAATGTTCTGCCACGTGCAACAGTGCTTAGATGGTTTAAAGAATTTCAAGAAGGCCGCCAATCAAAAAGCAACGAAGGGTGGCCAGGCCGTCCTACGACGGTTGTTACTGGTGAACCGATCAACACTGCTGCTGTTATAGTGTGAGAAGATCGTCGCGTGAAGGTGAGGCAATTGGAAAAACTACTGGGAATGTCTCACGACAGCGCTCATGGGATATTGCTTGATCATTTGCATATGACACGCGTGTGTGCAAGGTGGGTTCCAGAGTTGGAAACGGGTCAAAAATTTTGGATCCGGACATCACATAATTGGACCCAACCCGGACAAATGTGCTTTGAACTATAAGTTTGAAACTCAATTTATATATATATATTTATACAATCGTGGCC
The DNA here is from genome assembly GCA_039090855.1 of Macrothele yani. Lineage (NCBI taxonomy): Eukaryota > Metazoa > Arthropoda > Arachnida > Araneae > Macrothelidae > Macrothele > Macrothele yani. The sequence continues at coordinate 129,561,667 of CM076996.1, forward strand.
AAAAGTACTGCACCAGTAGATCAAATGTGAAATTTTTGATGTTTGAAGTCAATTTATACAGCGTAATGTTAAAGTCAGGAATACATATTATACATCATTTTAAAGGAAATTTTATGCTGAATTCAAGTATTTTTACAGAATGGTATTACCAGTAATAGAAGTGAAGTTACAAGCAAAAGTACAACGTCAAGTCATAAAAAGCAACAAATAGTGGAATTTGTGAAATTAGTGTACAATGCATTTAACGTAAAATTACTGTACAGTACATTATTGACACTTGCAGGACACTTGAAATAACTGACCAACAAGAAAAATACATTTTAATATTTAATTGGATAACCACGGTTACTTAGTAACAAAGTGCACCTTCTTGGCATGGAACTAATGAGCTTCTCTAGTTGTCCATTGGTGATAACACGGTGCCTTAGGGCCCTTACAGACTCAATTAATTGAGTAATTGTTACTAAGTAACCGTGGCTATCCAATTAAATATTAAAGCGTATTTTTCTTATTGGTCAGTTATTTCACGTGTCCTGCAAATTGTCAATAATGTACTGTACAGTAATTTTACGTTAAATGCATTGTACACTAATTTCACAAATTCCACTATTTGTTGCTTTTTATGACTAGACGTTGTACTTTTGCTTGTAACTTCCCTTCTATTACTGCTAATAATATTTTGTAAAACTATTTGAATTCAGCATAAAATTTCCTTTAAAATGATGTATAATATGTATTCCTGACTTTACCATTACGCTGTATAAGTTGACTTCAAACATCAAGAATTTGACTTTTGGTCTACTGGTGCAGGACTTTTGGCCACGATTGTATATATCATCATTGCCAACCATTATCAATCCACTGCTGGATGAAGGTCACCCCAAGTTTCTTCCACAACTGTCTGTCTTGAGCCACTCTCCTCCATGTTACTCCGGCATGCTTTCAAATTTCATCCATCCATCTGCCGTGTGATCTTCTTCTGGGTCTTTTTCTGTCCCTTCGAATCCAGTCTAAAATTTCGGTAGTTCATCTGTGGTCCGTTCTTCTGGCAACATATCCCGCCCATTGCCATTTCAGGGATTTTACTCTGATCATGATGTCTTCTTCCACTCTCGTCATTTTCCTTATCCACGAGTTCCTTTTCTAATCACGATTCAGAATATGTTTCACAGCAACACCAATTTTCAAAAGCTTCTGATGAGTTGAAAGTTTCCAAAATGCGAATGTTGAATTCATGAGTGTTCCTTCCTTTCTTCTGAGGGGAAATGATGAAATTAACACCTACATTTTGGAAACAGCAAAAGCTTGTAAAAATTGGTGTTGCTGTGAAACATATTCTGGTTTCTTAATGAGACGAAACAAACTCTAGCATTCACTTTTCCCCTTTTTGTTTTCAGCAAGAACGCATTTGTTGGCCTCGATGTCTTTTCAATCTCCTTAATATTAAATTCATCCATATTAACAAATAAGGTATTAATTCCGATACGACATGCAATGGAACGGGATGTTAGCACGTCAAACAAAAACCTCTGAATGCTCAATGCAAAAGATGAGATGTGAAAAGTAACTCTCAGTCTTACAGTGTGACACGCGGGGTGTGAGAGAGTGAATCATTAGAGAAGCAGGGCGAGAGACGTTTGCCTGCATCTTGCTCCGAACAATCACACTGAAAACAAATGTAAAGGAAGCATCGTTTTACGACATGGTATAGGTGAGACTAGCGTCTGCGCTGTATAATCAGTCGGTGGAAATCTTCGTTGCTTTAAGGAAGAAACGGTAATATTTTTGTGAAACCGGATCAAACTCGGATCAGGAACACCTTGACCCGACCCGTTTGACCCACAAGAAATTGTCTACCCATTGACCCGTGACCTGTTTGCATCTCTCGTGGGTTCCACGTTTGCTAACACTCGAACACGTGCAGGCGCGCGTTGTTGTCTGATGAACATGGAAAACGAAGTTTGAAGTGTTTGCCAATACTTTCCTGGATGCCATAATAACCGGAGATGAATACTGGATTCACCATTATGATACTGAGTCAAAGCAACAAAGTTCTGTGTGGAAGTCACCTTCTTCTCCCTCACCCAAAACGGCTAAGGTTGTGCCTTCCGCTGGAAAGACAATGATTTTTACAACATTCATTAATACTGCCAGGATGATTTATAAATATACCGTACCACTTCATACGACAGTTATAGGTACTTATTATGTTACTGTTCTTCGGTATTTGCGAAAGCATATATGAAAAAAAAGGCATACTCTGCAAGCAGGAAGGTGGAGACTTCACCATGATAATGCCAAATCCCATGTGACAATTGCTGTAATGGAATACGTGACCAAAAACAACATCTCCTGCCTACCACATCCTCTCTACAGCCCGGACGTGGCCCCTTGTGACTTCTTTTTCATTTTCCATCGTTGGAAAAATCATTACGTGGTCAGCGCTTCCCATCAGAAAAAGGCTTTTGCCAAAAAGACGGAGGCGATTTTGAAGGAACTGTCAAAAGATGGTTTCTCTCACGTGTTTCAAGAGTGGCGGAGAAGATGGTGTCACGTATTAGAGAGGTGAAAAAATGAATCAAGACGACAAATCTGCAGCGAGACATTCTGTCCGCGTAGCTCAGTTGGGAGAGCAACTTACTCCGGAGTGAGGGGACACGAACAAACTTGTGTTTTCATATTGGCGCCCGATTGTGGAAAATGGATCCACTGGCCGTTGGGTTCTTCGAAAAACGTGTGATGTTTGTTCCACACATTGTTTGGAATTAATGAAAAATTCCTACTTCGCTTCAAAGACCAAAGAAAATTAAGAGGGGGATGATGTGACGTACTACAGAGGTGAAAACATGTGTCAAGATGACAAATCTGCAGCGAGACATTCTGTCCGCGTAGCTCAGTTGGGAGAGCGACTTACTCCGGAGTGAGGAGACACGGTTCGATGTCCGTCGCAGAAAAAATTGTGTTTTCACAACGGGACAAGCGCATTTCTGCTAACGGTGCATACGTCGAAAAGAAGCACAGTCACCTTGACGCTGACTATCTCCGTTGATATATTACAGATACGGTCTCATTCTTTTTCTCACAGCCTGCGTAATTCTTTTTCCTTTACTTATTTCAGTTACAATCCTTTATTCCTCATTAACTTGAAACTTTACCTTATCCGAATGCCACGAAGACGGTGCTCCTGTATTTGTGTAGTCTACACTGAAGAGCAATTGAATTAAAGATACCTGTCTCGTAACGTGCAGCACCACCTTTCGCCCTGATGACGGCGGCGATTCGTCTCGGCATGGACTCGACAAGACACCGGAAGCATTGGGAAGCCATACGGATCCACGACCCCTGAACAAGCTCCCACAGTTCACGAAGATTTGATGGAGGGGGTCATCTCTCTCGATGGCATCACAGATGTGCTCGATGGGATTGAGGTCAGGTGACCTAGCTGGCCAAGGAAGCGACGTCACGTCGGTGGAGTGTTCATCCAACCATTCGGATACAATTTGGGAGCGATGGCACGGTGCATTGACTTTTTGCAGGATGAGGTCCCCAGTGAGATGTTGAAGACGCACAAACGAGAGCAAATGGTCGTCCAGGATATTCCGGAAACGTTGACCTGTGAGGGACGATGTAACACGTACCAAGGGTCCCATTTCAGTCCACGTAAACAGTCCCCATACGAGAATGCCACCCCCACCAGCTTGAAGAGTACCCTGCTGGCAAGAAGAATCCATCGCTTCATGTGGTTTGCGCCGTACTCGTACCCTGCCATCCGCATGTACCAACGTGAATCTCGACTCATCAGTCCAGGCAACATTTTTCCACATGTCTAGGGTCCAGTGGCGATGTTCCAGCGCCCATGCTAATCTTTGCACCCTGTGATGTGCGGTCAGCAGCGGTACTCTCGTGGGACGATGGCTTCTGTACCCTATAGCGAGGAGATGGTTCTGGAGCTGCTTACACGTTTTTGTGCACCAGCGTTAAATTGCCGAGTGATTTCTTGCACTGTGGTCCGTCTATCCGCTGTTACAATGCGAGCTAGCCGACGATGACCCCGCTCATCCACACGCTGTTGTCCACGGCAGTTGGCCCTTGTAGGGATGGTTTTACCGGATTCGATGTACTCACGGTGCACCCGTGACACAGTGGCTCGTGAAAATCTCAGTGCCTGCACGATTTCCGAGATGGAGTGACCCATTCGTCGGGCCCCGATAATTTTCCCACGATCAAATGCGCTTAGATCCTTCGTCTTACCCATACTGCGTCCTACTCTTACTGATTCCCGTTGCATCACTCCTTATATTGTCGGATCGCTGCATACGTCGTGTCGTTTCCGTTTACAGGGCCGCCCACAGCGCCACATTTGCATAACGCCAGCTGTCTCTAATTCAATTGCTCTTCAGTGTATAGTAAAACCAAAAACCGTGCTCAGAGACCTATTTCCATTTTGTTACAGCTTATTCTTACGAGTTCCTGTACTCAATGCAAAAAATCATTAAAACAAAGCACCGCCCTGATAGACACATAGCTGAATTTCTACGAACAGTTAGTTATGAATACTCATCAGCCTAACTTCAACCAGCTAGCAGTAGTGATTAATATCGGAAGCAGTGGCGGCGGAACCGCCTGTGTCGCCAGTGCCCAGGCCCCGTCAATGATTTTAGCCAAGAATTTTTTTTGGCATATGTGCGTTTTTTTGTTGGGATGTGCCTTAGAAAGTTGTTCTAGGTAAGTGGTCAGGTAGTCCTAATCCCTAACAAAGCTGGAAGGGAGGGGGGTGCACTACGATTCGAAAATTCGGGCCCGGTCAACGAATTGCACTTTCCGCCGCCTCTGCTGGAAGAATATGAACAACTTCTCCGATGAACACAGTACTGAACTTTTTTCTGTTTCCGGGTTAAATGACCACCTTGAGCTACTCTGAGGGTTATAAACAATCGCTCGTCCCTAATTTGGGACTATTGACTCTGGGGAGAGCCAGTGAGGTGAGACAAAAGCACCGCCCATGCCTCATCGGGGACTCGAACCCGGGCTTACTTGTACAAATTGTTGGAAATAAGCGCTTAGACCCCTGCGCCACCGGGTCTTTGCATTGAACTTCTGCGAACCGTTTTAACAACTTACCAGTCTAACTTCAGTGAGCTGGTAGCGGCGATGGATACCCAAAAAGCATCAACAAATAAGAAAGGTGTGTGTGTGTGGCTTCGGGTTAGCTGTTATACAGGGTTTTCGTAAACTGTTTTGACAAAAGAAGAGGGTTGATAGTACCCATCAAGACGAACAATATTTACAATGGAACCTAGGGTCGCATTCCACTCTGAGTGTCAGAAAAGAGTAACTTCGAAATACGTCCAACAAGCACAAGTCGTCACCTCAGACGTCATTTCTTTCGTTCCGGAGAAGTAGCACATCGCCAGAACATCCCCGTCAAGCATTTACCGTATGCAAATTGCCAGAGAAAAGACGCAGCATCGACAGTTGCAGCTGATTGGCTTATCAAGGTGCAGTAGACACTTCCTGAATGCCACATATCCCGCACGATCGATTGGACGTGGTGGACCTGTGGCATGGTCTCCATGCTCACCGGACTTAAACCCATTGGACTTCTCCTTCTAGGGGCACATGAAATCATTGGTGTACGAGACTCCTGTAGACTCCGTGGAAGATCTCGTCGCGAGAATCGTTGGTGCAGCGGACAGGATAAACACGACACAAGGAGTCTTAGAGAGGGTGCGCCAGTCTTTCATTCGCCGGTGTGAATTGTGCAACGGCACCCGCGGCCGCCACTTTCAGCATCTACTTTGAGTCTGTCCCTGATCTCCATAAATGGGATTGTGCAACTTATGATGTCGTAAATTCTCTTTCTTTGCACTGTTGAAAGTTCAACTTGGACATCTAACTTTACTCTTTTCTGACACTCAGAGTGGAATGCGACCCTAGGTTCCATTGTAAATATTGTTCGTCTTGATGGGTACTATCACTTTTCTTCTTTTGTCGAAACAGTTTACGAACACCCTGTATATGGTCAGTTAACGGCAAATATCAGCTTCTTGTTTTCTCAATAATTTGTTTTCAAACAACTGCAAGCGTATTGCATTAGCTTCAGCAATTTCATTAATCAAATAATATGTGCTTTCTTGAAACTTAATGTAATTTAATTAGTTTTTAGGTTTGTCCTCTGTGACGTGTATAATCTATTTAACTTTCTGTTTTTTTACTGTCTTACATACAAATTTCTGGTTACGTCTTGTTGCACATTCTGAACTGAACGTCACGTCGGAACCTATAAGAGTTTACTTTTTCAAGAGTTCAGGGTCAATCAGTCAAATCAGGAAAATGAATATATATACGGCCTTGTTGTTGTTAAAGGGTTGTGACGAATGCTCTAATTTAACTTTCCTTTTTAATTTCTTTCTCTATGTAAATTTGAGTACATTCTCCTTAGCGTTTTTCAAACTTAACGTGATATCTTCTCTCTCGCAAGAGTATGGCTGAGGTCGGAACGTATCACGTATGTATGTATCCGATGAGAACTGGAAGTTATACACGGTCGAGTCACATTATTGTGACCCCCAGCTAATATCCAGAGTAACCGCCGATGGGCTGGGAGGGACTCAATAAGGTGCTGGAAGGTGTTCACAGGTATGTGGAGCCATGCTGACTGCAGTGCATCTGACAGCTGCTGGAGAATGCGTGGTGGAGGATCCATAGAGCGAACAACACGATCGAGGTGGTCCCACAGATGCTCAATTGGGTTTAAGTCTGAGGAATTAGGGAGCCAGCTAAGTACTTTGAAGTCTTCATCGTGCTCTTCAAACCACTCTCGGACATTTCTAGCTGTGTGACAAGTCGCATTGTCGTGCTGAAAGATCCCATCCTCCCCAGGGAAGATAATCAGCATGTATGGGTGTACGTAGTCTGCAAGGATGGATTCATAACGAATTCAGTCCATAGTGCCTTCCACAGGTATGAGTGGACCGAGGGAATGCCTCGAAAACATTCCCCAGACTATATAACGCTGCACCCACCAGCTTGTGTTCTTCCAGCAACGGTTGAAGAGTGTTTGTTCTCCGATGTTTCTAGCCATATGCGCCAACGTCCATCCGTTCGATGAAGCAGAAAACGTGACTCATCGGAGAAGGCAATCCTTTACCAATTCGCGGAGGTCCAATTCCGATACTGCCGTGCAAATGTAAGCCTTTTCTGCTGATGCACCTTCGTTAGCATAGGTGCAGAGCCCATCTGTCTGCATCAGACCCCCCATACGCAGCAGGGTTCACTGAACTGTCATTTTAGACACACTTCCGGAGCCCCCTGGTTCATTCGGCCAGTGAATTGCTCCACTGTAGCATGTCAATCGGCCATCCCGCCCCTTCGCAGCCGACGTTTACCTCTCACATCAATGTCACGTGCTGTTCCGCAGTTTCCACATCGTTTATTCGCAATGGTGCTATTTCTCCAATCACGATACACTTTAACCACAGCAGCACGCTAACAGTTCACAAACTGTGCTGTTTCAGAAATACTTCCACCCTTGGCTCGAAAGCCGATATTTTTTTTTTTGGTTCGAGGTTTTACGACTACCGTGAGCAACTCAATGGGCTATAAGCAGTCGCCCGTCCCTAATTTAGGGATACTGGTTCCAGGGAAGGGAGAGAGTCAGTGCCGAAAGAGAAACACAACATCCTTGCCTAACGGGATTCGAACTCGGACCCCTGTCGGACGAATGATCAGAAGCCACCGCTTAGACCACTGCGCCACCTTTGGCCCGAAAGCCGATAATAATAATTCCTTTTTCCAAATCTGATAAACTGCTCCTTTTATCCATGACAGCAACGAGTATTATGTTTACAGAATGCCTACAGCACACCTTATATACCCTCCAAGCCAGCTCACGACACGTGCCTTCTTTCATTGGCAACGCGCTGTCGACGTCAAAAGTAGGAGGTGGTCACATTAATGGGACTCGACTGTGTATTTATGTAATATCAATAAAAACTTACCACAGAATCAAGCACCACAAAGCCCACAAACCACAAGACAAAAACTCAATACCGGAAGTCTCAAAACACATTTCAAACTCTTGCTAAATAAAAAAATCTAACCTTTCAAACCGATTTCATCAGGGGAACTCGTGCGTCATGACCTTTCGAAACTCAGCAAAAGTCGAAATAACCGAAGACCCGCTGAGATGCGCCCTAGGTCATGGTAGACAGCAGGTAAGGACAAATCCGGTAAAGCACTAGAAATATAGATTTATACTTTTTAAGTCTTATACTTTCTAAGTGTATCTCTAGTGTTTTATCGATATATTGTATTGTGGGTTTTGTGGTGTATGGTTCTGTGGTATGTTTTTATTGATATCATGCTGTGATTTCTTACAGATTCCTGTTGTGGCGTTTCTGCACGAATTCTGCATTTGTACGTTTGCATGTACAATCGTGGCCAAAAGTCGTGCACCAGTAGACCGAAAGTCAAAGTTTTGATGTTTGAAGTCAACCTATACAGCGTAATGGTAAAATCAGGAATACATATTATACATCATTTTAAAGGAAATTTTATGCTGAATTCAAATATTTTTATAGAATGTTATTACTAGTAATAGAAGTTAAGTTACAGGCAAAAGTACAGCGTCTAGTCATAAAAAGCAACAAATAGTGGAATTTGTGAAATTAGTGTACAATACATTTAACGTAAAATTACTGCACGATACATTATTGACACTTGCAAGACACTTGCATTAACTGACCAACAAGCAAAATATGCATTAATATTTAATTGGATAACCAGAGTAACAAAGTGCACCTTCTTGCTATGGAACTAATTAGCTTCTGTAGTTGTCCATTGGTGATAACACTGTGCCATACGGCTCTTATAGACTCAATTCAAGACTTTAATTGAGTCTTAATCAATTAAAGACTTTAATTGAGTCTGTAAGGGTCATACGGCACCCTGTTATAACCAATGGACAACTACAGAAGCTCATTATTCCCATACCAAGAAGGTGCACTTTGTTACTTTGGTTATCCAATTAAATATTAATGCGTATTTTGCTTGTTGGTAAGTTATTTCAAGTGTCCTGCAAGTGTCAATAATGTACTGTACAGTAATTTTACCGGGACCATACCACGAAAAACACCCCACACGAGTACACTGCCAGCTCCAAACTTGACCATAGGAACAAGTACACTGTGGTAAATAGCGTTCGCCCGGCTGCCGCCATACCCACACAAGACCATCAGACTGATGGATCGTATATCTGGATTTATCAGTCCATAGGACCCGTTTCCATTGATCTACGGACCACGATAAATGTTCTTTTCACAATGCTAAACGACGAGTGGCATTCCGAGTGGAGATGAAAGTCTTATGAGCAGCCGAACGACCATGGTAACCCATGGAATGAAGTTCTCTGCGAATGGTAGGTGTACATACCGAGGCTCCCGCATTTTTACTCACCTGTGCCGTGAGGTCTTGTGCAGTACTCCGTCGATTAGCTGCAACGACTGTTCTGAGGCTTCGACGTCATCTATCACTGATTTTCTTTGGTCTGCCGGTACGTTTTGCTGCTTCAGGCACGCCATGTGTCTTCCACTTATTCAGTACATCCTAAACAGTTGACTTGGGTATGTTTAAAAGCCTCTCGGTTTCTCTTATGTACAACCCACTAATATAACACCCAACAATATTTCCTTTCTCAAAGTCAGTTCTCTCCCGCCGCGACATTCTCACTCAACCTCATAGTGCGATATGATCGCGGTCAGCTTCAGGCTTGTTTTTATACCGTTTGCAGCTGTACCGCACATCTTAACAACGTAGCTAATACGTTTATTTGCTTTTGAAGGGATGTCCGGTAACTTTTGTCAATATAGTGTATATGTTTGTATACAGGGTGTCCGAGAATTATTGGACACATCACAAAATTATATAAAACAAAACATTAAACAGATAGAAAGAAACTGACTGTAGTAACTTACAATGTAACTACACAAGTTAATAAATTTCGATGTGAGATCCCTTGGTTGCTCGTAGTACGTCCAAGCGATACTCGATTTCATGCCATGTATTGGCAAGCATCTGAGGAGTTATGGAATTAATAGCAGCTGTGATACGCTGCTTCAATTCATGCAAATCAGTGCAAGGTGTCTGATAGACACGATCCTTCACATAACCCCACATGAAATAATCCAATGGAGTTAGATCTGAAGAGCGAGGAGGCCATGGAATAGGACCACCACGCCCAATCCATCTGTTGGGGAAATGCTCATTTAGACACTTACGTACACACATTGAGCTATGCGGAGGCGCGCCGTCTTGTTGGAAAAATGACGTTTTGATATCTTTTTTATCTGGGGTATAGCGAAATTTTCTAGCATATCCAAGTAAATGTCACCATTTATGTTTTTTCCGCAGAAGAAGAAGAAAGGGCCAATCACTTCTCTTTTTGATAGGGCGCACCACACATTAACTTTTGGAAAATCTCGTTCCAGTTCAATAGCAGCATGAGGCGATTCTCTGCCCCATATCCTACAGTTGTGACGATTCACAATACCTGATACATGAAATGTGGATTCATCACAAAAAATTACAGTACTGAGAAAATTTTCGTCGTTTTCCACTCGAATCAGCATATCCACAGCGGAATCGTACCGCAGAGTGTGATCATTTACATGCATCTTTTGCACTATTTGAATTTTATAAGCATGAAACTTTAATTTCTTGTGCAAGATATCGTGAACTGTCGATTTCGGAATGCACAGTTCTCTGCTTGCTTTACGAACGGATTTCCTGGGGCTTCGTCGGAAGCTTTCATTAACTTGGTCAACCATCTCACCGCTGATGCTAGGCCTACCGGCTCCTCCACGATGTTCCACATTGCCAGTTTCTTTAAACTGTTTCATCCACCGCTTAATTGAATTCGTTGACGGAAGATTACCACCATACTCTAAACGGTACCGTCTTTTAACTTTAATGACAGACTTTAATTCCGCAAGCCATAACACACACATCGCCTTCTGCTGTACGGATGACATGACTACGGATTGCGCATTTCTCATACATTCATCATCAGGCCACACTTAGCGCCATCTATCGGATTCTGGGAATAACAATTCTGCAAAGCAAAAATATAGAAACCGTGTTAGTAATACGTGACATAGAAAAACAGAAAATGCTCATAGTTTTTTTTTGTGTACATAATTTTGTAATGTGTACAATTATTCTCGGACACCCTGTATATATACATATATACTATGGGCGTATTCAGACAAACCCACATATCTATCTAGATCCCCTAGCCCAAATGCAATTCCTCGGTGGGCCACTGTTCTGCAAAGAACTTTCATATTTTCCATTATTTCCTGAACCATTGGGATGTGTGTATGTTAGGGAGAAGACGGTTAACAGTTGTTTTTAAAATCACGTTAGTGGGTCGTACAGGTGTTTATAATAAGAAGAATCTTCCATTTTTTTTAATTTTTTTTGGCTCATTTCACCATCAATTGCCTTAATCGAAGAAACGTGTATGTGGAAGTGTAAGAGAAGAAGGCAGTAAAAAAAAAAACCCCAAAAAAACTGAAAGATTTTGTTTTTGTTTTTATGCAGACTGATCTGTTTGTAAGGCAGTGTTGCCTGAAATCAGTATAGACCAATGCTCAAAAATCAGTTGATCGGATTTTTTTGCTTGAAATATGCACCACCTCACAAATATAATGTATTGGACGTAATCTCTTCAGTACGAAGGAACAGTTATATCTACTGGTATGTCAAATAATTATCATAATGATCATATGTAGAGGGTTTTAGGAAGTGAGTGTCTGACCCCAGGTCTTAAACAACCCTTAGAAATAGGAAGCTAGGAGATTTGGGCTTGAGTACCCGATAGGAAAGTGACACGGAAGCGAAGTAGAAAGGGGGAGGAAGACGCCTTTATTTATTACCGGGGGCCTAGTACCCGGGGTCCGACGGCTTAACGTGCCCATCCGACGCACGGCGGATATTTAGTGGATCGAGTGTTCGTACCTGCTAGGATCGAACCTGAGGTCCTTTCCGTGGCAGTCACGAACGTTGCCCACTAGGGTACCCGCGGCCTGGTATGTCAAATATTACTAGTACTCCTTTTTACAGTCGTTTTTTTATAAGATAATACTGATGATCAGCTTTATAAAATTATGATCATCATTAGTAAGTACTAATGTTGGTGAAAATAATCGCCGCACCGGTGGCGCAGTGATGGCCTCTGATCATTCGTCCGAACGGGGTTCGGGTTCGAATACCGGTGAGGCATGGATGTTGTGTTTGTCTTACGGCACTGGTTCTCTCCCTCTTTAACCAGTGACCCTAAATTAGGGACGGGCGGCTGCTTATAGCCCATTGAGTTGCTCACGGTGGTCGTTAAACCTCCAATAAAAAAAAAATCATGGCATTTGCCTTTAAAAAAAAGTAAGTAGACACAGCTAGATTTTTCCCACTTGTTGCCACCCTAAAGACAGAGTTATATACTTACACTTCTTACCAAACTATGCCCAGATGTTCCCAAAGTACGTGGAATAAGTGCAATACTAAAAAAATATCATTAATACAAATATTATACTATAGACGCTTTCCCAATAATCTGCGTTATAATAAAATTAGGAAAATATTTTTATAACAGACTAAGTAGTAATCTAAAAAAAATATTTCATAACAACCAATATGAATTTTAAAAACCACGGAGTGTTGTCAATAGCTGGTGTTCCCCAGTCTTCCGGTACAGAGAAAATTAAGACTTTTTGCACACATCTGCAGAATAAAAAATGGCAGAAAGATAAAGACATTGGTGATTGGCTTAATGAACGGAAGAAATGCAAGAAGACGCCCTCATCGTGAGTGGGCTAATGATATCAAAGTCTGATGCGGCGGAACTCTTCAGAAACTGAACCAATCTGCAATGGATAGACTTCAGTGGGACAATATAGTTAAAATGGCAATGGAAAGACTTCAATGGGACAATATACACTGAAGTGCCAGAAAAACTGGTACAGATGAGCTTATGCAAAATACATAGCAACGTCACCTACGCGCGTACTCGATTGCGTCCGACAGTGCGTATATAAAGCGATAGATATCCTTGCCAGCTCTCAGAGCTGTTTTCGGCATGAGAATGACAAGTAATGACGATTTAAGCGATTTTCAACGCGGTGTCATAGTTGGCGCTCGTGAGATGGGCCATAGTATTTCGGAGGTAGAAACGAAGTTCGGATTTTCACGGACGACCATTGCAAGGGTGTACCGTGACTACAAGAATTCCGGAAAAACCTCCAACCTACGATACCAGTGTGGCCGTAAAAAGACATTGGGTGAACGTGACCATCGTCGGCTGTCAAGAATCGTTTCACGCGACACCCTCGCAGGTATCATCGGAATTCAATGCTGGAGCCTCAACAAGCATCAGCGTCTGGACTGTGCAACGTACCCTGCACGATATGGGCTTTGGGAGCCGACGCCCAACTCGAGTCTCCTTGATGGGTGCACGACACAGAGCTATGCGCCTCGCTTAGGCACGGCGACACCGCCACTGGACACTTGATGACTGTAAACAAGTAGCTTGGTCTGACGAGTCGCGTTTCCAACTGTATAGGGCAGATAGAAGGATTTGTGTGTGGCGTAAACCTCATGAAGCCATGGATCCCGCCTGTCAACAGGGAACTTTACCGGCTGGTGGGGGACCGTAATGGTATGGGGTGTGTTTAGCTGGACTTCACTGGGACCCCGGGTACGTCTACAAACGTCTGTTACCGGCCAACGCTAGGCGCGCATCCTTTCTGACGAGGTACACCCGTTTAGGGATGGGCGATATTTATCAATATATCGATATATCGATATTTTCGCCCGATATTTCGATATTTAGTATTGATATCGAAGTTTCGATATATCAGAAAATCAATATATCGGTTTTCAATATATCAGTGCGATATTCAATATACTGGTATTGACGTTTGATATTCAATATAACAGCGTATGGCCGATGATGTATTGAATATCATAAGGATATATTGTATGGCCGATGTGATTTCACTTGTGGGTGATTTCACTATAGAAGACGATCAAAGCCACCACGTCAGCCAAGTGGTCAGAAATGCTGGTTTCTGGCTAATCCCCCAATAAAGCTAGCATAGTAAATGAGGATAAGAAAAAATTAAAGCATTTTTTTCTAACGTAAATTAATGATTTTTTATTAAATTAAGCGTATTTTTCAATGTAAGGCACATTTAAAAAACAAAGGTGAACACTTTTGGGGGAGGGGGCAAGGACTTTTAACCGCCCTATAAATACGCCCCTATGTGCACCTATTTACATTACCATGGTTATGATGTAAACAAACTTTATGTTAGCTTTGCAACTCAGCATACAAGATATATTTTAGCAAATTTTTATGAATTATAAAAAAGTGAAATATTAATTCCGCTATCAAAAATATTTATTTACATAACAAAACGACGTAAAATGGCAAAATAAAAGCACTAAGTTTTTAACGAGTTTTAAATTTGTAAAAAACCATGGCGTCTGTCTTTAAAAAAACCCGTTAAATATCAATTCCGCTATCGGAAATAATTATTCACACAACAAAACGACGTAAGATGGCAAAATAAACGCACTTCGTTTATTTCCAAGTACAGCGCTCGTCTTGTAGTTACGAAGTTAACAATATACTTTTCTGAGATATCACTATGTTAATGGTATTAACAAAACTTGATTGCAACTATATTTTCAGGCTACAGGATAGTTTTATACTCTTAGATCGTTTTAAGAACTCTGGAACTACAGCATAAATTTCGTGTTTTAAAAAGAAAAAAATTACGATGAAAATTCCTTGTGACATAAGTTATACAATTATTTTATGTGAATATAAAACCGTGCGATTTCTGTCATTTCCGGAAAACTCTGTAAGGAATAGGTAATATGTATTTCTTTATACACCCTTTGACACTCTATTCAATAAAGCAATACTGATTTGCAAATGGCGCTGAACAGAAGCTTTAGTGCCTGGCTGAGATTTGTGCGAACAAGCCAACAGCTCGCTATGGCCAACAGCCAATACTTAGCACAACATCGGACCGGGCTCAGTGATCACCCTGAGGCAGTGAATAAACCGGAATATCAGTCGTACTGAGATCAGAAGAAAAATCAATATATCGGATCGATTTTTCAATATGAAAAAATATCAAAAAATCGATCCGATATATTGATTTTTCAATACCGATATTTTCGATTCAATATACCAGCCTCAGAAATATCAAATGATATCAGTATCGATACTTTTGAAAATATCGCCCATCCCTACTCCCGTTCATGTCCTGCATTCATGCTGATGGGTTGGGCCTGTTCCAACAGGACAATGCACTTCCACACAAGTGTCGGGACGCCACATTATTGTTAGAGGAGCATTCATCTGAGTTTGGGGTGTTGCCATTACCACCCAAGTCCCCAGATATGAACGTGATAGAACACATTTGGGTTACCATGCAACGCGCTATCGAACACAGGAATCCGAGACCTCGGAATACACCCGAATTGTGGAACGCTCTGCAGGAAGTATGGTGTGCATTGCCTACAGCATATTTCCAGAAGCTAGTGGAGTCCATGCCCCGTCGTATTTCTGCAGTCCTGTGCTCCTGTGGGGGACCTACCAAGTATTAGACTGGTGTACCAGTTTTTTTTTGGCACTTCAGTGTAGTTAAATGACCGTGGTTGATCTTGATGATGAGTTTAAAAAAATAATAGGTAGCAGGTTTTGAATAATTTTAGTCTTCATTAGATTTTTCTCTTCAGACCAGTTATGAGGTGAATCTTGTCGTTTGGATCCGTAGATGTTGAGTACTGAAAGAATGCAGACATTCTTAGACAGCATCTCCCAGAGTGTGTAGGTGGTCTTAAAACAAAGAAAAACCATTAGATTACGAAAATCTATCAGTAGACAGGAGTCAAAATCAGTAGATCTACTGATACATCTGTAAAATGGCAACACTGATGAAGAAATTCTTAGACAGCATGTCCCTGAGTGTGTAAGTGGTTTTAAAACCGAGAAAAATCAGTAGATTACGAGTGCTGTCAGTAAACCAAAATAAAAATCAGCAGAATGGCTACACTGGTAAGGGGAACCACGGGCTGTTGTCAATAGCTGGTCTTCCCTAGTCTTGCGGTGAAATAGGAATTGCTAAAAACCTGGTGAATTACCACTTATTTTGTTTGCTGGTGGTCGTGCCAAAAACCTGGAATTTGAATTACCAAATTTCGATGTATGCGATTTCTCCATTAAACTGTGTTCGTAATATGCGGATCAAATAACAATGGAAAATTTTACGAAGTTCAAGAGACTTACAAAAAACTTCGTTTTATACGGAACTTCGTAATATGCGATTTCATAATATCTGGGTTAGACTGTGTAAACGCGTCACATTTTTTTAAATGCTTATGAATGTCAAACAACGTGATATACATGTGACGTTGAGAAAAAAAATCTCGTTTTTCCGGCTTCATATAATACTGAGCAATTGAACTCTTAAATAGAGAAAGAAGGCGCCGCACAAAGCAAAAAAGGATTACCTTACGTGATTAGGACGAAATAAAAAATTATCAACGGCAGGATTAATTTTTGAATTTATTCTTGTTTTGTTTTTCTTTTAAAAGACAGAGTGTTCGCAGCTGGTGCGTTGTGTTAATTTGCCCCTGACCGGACAGCATTTTTTTTGCAGTGAAACGAAGATTTTCTGCTCGTGTTGCATAATCGATAAATTCCATCTTTACATGTAATTCACAACCAGTGACACAGAACATCATGTCCTCGATTCCCTTCGGCTATGCGCACGTGGTGGAGGTCAAGCGGCAGGGTTGACAACTCTGAGCTTACGCTTTATCTTCTATTCGTGAGACCAAACAATTACCCTCAAACGTGCTGCTGTCGGATGTATTCAGCGTTTTTATTCGGAGTTTTTTTTATTCTCCTTTTTTTCTGGGTTTTTTTTTTTTTTTTTCAGTAAGCGAGCTAGAATTACAAATTGAGTTCGAAATTTCCTTGTTGCAACAGCGTTAAAGTTGTCTTTGTCCTTGTCATCTCCATTTCTAACGAAATTTCTCCTTATTAGTTTCATGATCGGACGTTGTTATTTAATTTTCTTTTCTTTTTTACGCTTTCCAACCGTAGGTTGAAGAAGCGTATATGCTCCAGCTTTGTCTGTCTGTCCGTCCGTCTGTCTGTCCACACGATAACTCGCGTAAAAATGGTTCGATTTCGATGAAATTTCAGTATACGTTAGGAGATCACCTGGGGACGAACCCTATTGATAATGAGTGAAATGGGATCAAAAGTCAGGACATAGGAGCAGGATCCATTCAATCGCCCTTACGCGTCATAATTTAGGTAAAAATGGTTCGATTTCGCTGAAATTTTAGTATGTGGTAAGGGACCACCCGGGAACGAACTCTATTGAAAATGGACGAAATGGGGTCAAAGGTCAGGGCATAGGAGTGGGACCCATTCCATCGCCCTTATGCGTCATAACTTACGTAAAAATGCATCGTTTGCGACAAAACTTTATCATGTCCGGAGGTACACTGAACCGGTTCGGTTTAATATCATCGAAATGTTGTCAAAGGTCAGTGCACAGGAGCGAAATTTATTCCACAGCCATTATCCTCATAACTTGACTAGAAATGCTTCTATTGCGACAACACTTTAGTATGTTGTTCCGGAGGTATACTGAACCAATTATGTTTAATATCACCGAAATGGGGTCAAAGATCAGCGCCCAGGAGCGAGATTTATTCCACAGCTATTATCCTCATAGCTTGAGTAATAACTTGAGTAATGATTTCTGGTATATTGGAAAGCGTATCATAATCAATGCATTGCATGATTTTATTAACTTGTTTTTTTATTTCGGGGTTTAATGACCACCATGAACAACTTTAAAGTGCTATAGTCGCCCGTTCTTAATTTAGGACCACTCGTTCCAGGGAAGAGACAAAGCCAGTGCTTTAAGACAAACACACCACCCAGGATTTCTGTTGGGGGGGGGAGTGTGTGTGCGTCTCCACTGAGATTCTATGAAGAAGCCTCCCTCTTTTTGGATGTCTTCTCCTATCATAAAATGTAGAACAAGTAACCAGAAATGCACCACCAATTGCTCACACAAATCACTAACACGTCTCTAGTATCGCGTAGGTGGGGCACCCGAAATTATACTTGGACCAGGGCCGCCGTTAAGGGTGTGCGGCACGTACGACCGCACAGGGCCTCGCGCTGGTGAATAAATGAGATAAAATAAAACAAAAGAGAGAAAGAAAGAAAGAAAAATATAACATTAAGTACACGGACAAAAAAAAATCCGACAGTTGAAAACATATGAATTACCATCCCAATTCTCCGCGAGTCCGCATACACAAACATCACAGTCATGTCATACATACGATCAGGACTTCTTATACACTGGTGTGAAAAAATTAAGGACGAAGAGGAGAAATTAGCATAACAGCGGAACGAGCAGGCAGAACGGACTGAAATACCACTCAGGAGATAGACTAGGGTCCGGTACGGTAAGGCATGCGCATATATGCAGCATGACGTAGGGGAAGTGGGTGTCGGAAGGGTATAAAGCACACAGATGGTGTACGCTCAGCAATTCGGTGAAAGCCATTGCACGGTGTACATCGGTTTGAACGACGTCGAGTTGCTGCCACCGTGTGATATGGCCAACAGGCAATCCAGTAGACGACATCTGGATGACTTTAGCCGAGGCCGCGTCATTCGGAAGTTAGAGGAAGGTCGAAGTGTGACTAGTGTGGCCGACGAGTTCGAGATCGCTCACAGCATCGTTTCACGAGCTTGGAGAGCATTTCAAACGACAGGAACAGCTGTCCGAGAGTTTAGCAGTGGTCGTCCACGAGCAACCACGGCGGCGGACGACGGGTATATTGTCCTACAGGCGAGAAGAGACAGACGGCAGACAGCGGGACAAATCGCAAGGCACATGCAACAGACAACTGGACGTCCGTTATCGCGTTTTACCGTGGCCAGGAGGCTGCACAAAGGTGGTCTATTTGCACGACGACCAGTACGGTGTGTGCCATTAACGCCTGCTCATCGGAGACGGCGGTTTCTGTGGTGCCAGGAACACAAGAACTGGACACATCAGCAATGGGGTCGAGTTCTCTTTACAGATCAGAGCCGATTTAGTCTGACGAGCGATTCTGGACGTATACACAGCTAGAGAGAGCAGGGAACACGCAATCACACCTCCAACATCATCGAAAGAGACCGATTTGGAGGTGGCGGAGCTCTCGTTTGGGGCGGTATCATGCTTGGTAGCCGTACTGACCTCCACATCTTCCAAGGAGGTTCAGTCGCTGGTGTCCGCTATTGTATCTAGGTTCTCCTGCCACACGTACGTCTGGTTATAGGTGCTGTGGGTCCTGAGTTATTCTTCATGGACGACAACGCTACACCTCATCGTACAGTGGCTGTCGCAGAGCTGTTGGAGAGTGCAGATATTCAACGCATGGACTGGCCCGCAAGGTCTCCGGACCTAAATCCAATCGAACACGTGTGGTACCTTCTCGGGAGGCGCTTGGCAGCACGTAACCAGACACCAGCAACGATTCCGCAGCTGCGATTGGCGCTACAAGAGGAATGGGCCGCGATGCCTCAACAGCTCCTTCACAACCTCGTCCTCAGTATGGATAGACGTTGTAAATCCTGCAATGCAGTCAGGGTTGATCATATCCCCTACTAAAGACTGGATCTTTTTGGCAGCCGCCTGTCACATGGACGTTTCTGTCTTCTGTCCAGTTGTGCTCGAAGCTACCTTTTCAATAAAGTGCCTTTGTATCCTTTGGATTCCTTGTTTGGACGGTTTTGCTCACTTGCCCCATCTTATGGTATGATTTGAGTCGATGTGGAGAGCTCACTTATTGGCAGTACATGAACTTCATAGTTATGAATTCTTATTGGGTATTGTTATATGGTGTGACATACTCTTTTCTGTAAACAGTGTGAAGAAACCACTTCAATCAGAGCACGCAGCTTGACATAGCAGAAAATATGCTTCAGGGGGTTATTAAATGTTTTAACCAATTTCGAAAGGAAGGCTTCACTTCAGCAATTCTGGCCGCTCGTGAAATTTGTGAACAGTTAGGTGTTGAACCAAAATTTTCTGAGCGTAGCCTGGCTTAAAAAACAAGAATCTTTGATTACGAAGTAGACGATGAGCCCTTGAGAAATATAAAATCTGCAGAGGAAGTCTTCAAAAATAAAGTACTGTTTATCCTACTATAGACACTGCTTTACAGTCTCTGAAATCTCGTTTTGAACAATAAAAGGAGTTCAATGTCAAGTTTGGATTTTTGTATTCCTACCGAAAATGAAACAAATGAATGACGAAGATCTAATGAAATATTGCAAAAACCTGCGTTTGATCCTTCGTTCTGGAAATCCCCGCGATATATGCGGAGAGGAACTATTCACAGAATTGAAAATAGTCAGAGAACTAGTTCCAGACGACGTCAATACTGCCATCCAAGTATTGCAATTTTTAAACAGAATGCAAAATCCCTTCCCTAACGTAGATAACAGTCGCGAGTGCGGAAAGACGTTTCTCGCGCTTGAAATTATCCAACTATCTGAGGACAAGCGTGTCTCAAGAAAGGTTAACTGCACTCATAACATTGTCAATTTTTTTTATTGGAGGTTTAACGACCATCGTGAGCAACTCAATGGGCAATAAGCAGTCGCCCGTCCCTATTTTAAGGTCACTGGTTCCAAGGAAGGGAGAGAGCCAGTGCCGTAAGACAAAAACAACATCCATGCCTCATCGGGATTCGAACCCGGACACCTTTCGGACGAATGATCAAAGGCCATCGCTTAGACCACTGCACCACCGGGGCGGAACATTGTCAGTAGAACGCAATGTGGCATCAAAACTAAATTACGATGACATTACTGAAGATTTTGCTGGACAAAAGGTGAGAATGGTCTTCTTTGCGGGACAGGTAAAACGTGAAGTTTTCCTTTTACGTACGTACCAGTATATTCATGAAATACGATGACTGCTTCTCTAACTTTTAAAGGACATTTTTTTAATGTGTTACAATTCACTAGGAAATTAATGTACCTATTTCAAGCATTTTTCTTTTTGTTTCGCATAGGTTTCATTTTTCAAATACACAGCTATAGTAAAATATATTTAAAAAATTCATACTGCATAGTGCATAGTACACTGGCGTGCAAAAATTAAGGACGAGACGGTTTTTCGAATGTTACTTCGTGCAGAAGTGCTCCACATCGACTCAAATCATACCATAAGATCCCAAAGATGTAAAATAAGGGACAAGTGAGCAAAACCGTCCAAACAAGGAATCCAAAGGATGCAAAGGCACTTTATTGAAAAGGCAGCTTCGAGCACAACTGGACAGAAGACAGAAACGCCCATGTGACAGGCGGATGCCAAGAAAAATCCAGTCTTTAGTAGGGGATATGATCACCACTGACTGCATTGCAGGATTTACAACGTCTGTCCATACTGAGGACGAGGTTGTCAAGGAGCTGTTGAGGCATCGCGGCCCATTCCTCTTGTAGCGCCAATCGTAGCTGCGGAATCGTTGCTGGCGGCTGGTGACGTGCTGCCAAGCGTCTCCCGAGAAGGTCCCACACGTGTTCGATTGGATTTAGGTCCGGTGACCTTGCAGGCCAATCCATGCGTTGATAATCTTCACTCTCCAACAGCTCTGCTACAGCCACTGTACGATGGGGTGTAGCGTTGTCGTCCATGCGCACGTGAGGCAGGAGAACCTCGGTACAATAGCGGACACCAGTGACTGAACCTCCTTGGAAGATGTGGAGGTCAGTACGGCTACCAAGCATGATACCGCCCCAAACGAGAACTCCGCCACCTCCAAACCGGTCCCTTTCGATGATGTTGGAGGTGTGATTGCGTGTTCCCTGCTCTCTCCAGATGTGTATACGTTCAGAATCGCTCGTCAGACTAAATCGGCTCTGATCCGTAAAGAGAACTCGACCCCATTGCTGATGTGTCCAGTTCTTGTGTTCCTGGCACCATAGAAACCGCCGTCTCCGATGAGCAGGTGTTAAAGGCACACACCGTACTGGTCGTCGTGCAAATAGACCGCCTTTGTGCAGCCTCCTGGCCACAGTAAAACGTGATAACGGACGCCCAGTTGTCTGTTGCATGTGCCTTGCGATTTCTCCCGCTGTCTTCCGTCTGTTTCTTCTCGCCCGTAGGACAATATACCGGTCGTCCACCGCCGTGGTTGCTCGTGGACGACCACTGCTAAACTCTCGGACAGCTGTTCCTGTCGTTTGAAATGCTCTCCAAGCTCGTGAAACGATGCTGTGAGCGATCTCGAACTAGTCACACTTCGACCTTCTTCCAACTTTCCAATGACGCGACCTCGGGTAAAGTCATCCAGATGTCGTCTACCTGATTGCCTGTTGGCCATATCACACGGTGGCAGCAACTCGACGTTGTTCAAACCGATGTACATCGTGCAATAGTTTTCACCGAATTGCTGAGCGTACACCGCCTGTGTGCTTTATATTCTTCAGACACTCCCCCCACACGTCATTATGCATATATGCGCATGCCCTACCGTACCGGACCCTAGTCTATCTCCTGAGTGGTGTTTCAGTCCGTTCTGCCTGCTCGTTCCGCTGTTATGCTAATTTCTACTCTTCGTCCTTAATTTTTGCACACCAGTGTATTACTAACATTTACCTTCTTTTTTTCATTTTGCAAAGGAGAACGACGGTTGAGCTTAATAATAATAGTAATTACAGTTACAAGTTTAAGAAAAATAGCTGTTCCTTCTATAACAAATAAATGAGTGAAAAGCTTATTATCACTTTATCAGAAAATAAAAATATTCTATTGCTTACGTGCGCAAAATACCGTTAGCTAGGTTGATTTAGCAAAAATTATTAGTTAGCAAGAGGGCCTCGCAGGGAGAGTTCGCACAGGGCCTCGCGTAAGCTTGCGGTGGCACTGACTTGGACAATGAAAAAAACAAAAACACAGAGAACCGCAGTGAGATTTTGAAAAATAACTGTTAAGGAGGAGCGGATTGGCCCATCGGGACACCGGGAAATTTCCTGTTGTGCCACTCGAGTAATGGCCCACTTTTTCGTATCCTCTTGGCTGGATTGTTGAGAAAGAACGAATATAACTATACTCACGGACAATGAAATTTGCGCACCAAGAAAAAAACATGCTACAACCGCGAAAATTTGCAAATAGCTAGAGTGCGTGTTGGGATGCAAATGATATACGTTTGGTGCGAGTGCGCATGACCGTACACCCTGCGGTGGCGCTGCAAGCGCGCACAGGCAGCCTTATAAATCGGCGTGTAGTCGATGCCCCATGAAAGCGAAAAGCACCGGCCGACGCAAGCAAGAGTACAGAATGACAAGGATACCGGGTAGACGCCAGAGACGTCGATTTACGCAACTTACGGACTTTGAGAGAGTCTGAAAACCACAAGGTGGTCGGCGCGCCATGTAGCCCGCCACGTGGATCGTTCTGAACAAACCATGCGACTGTGTTGGGAGCAGTGGACACGTGACGGCACTGCCACACGGCACAGCGGCTCCGGATGGACCAGGAGGACCTCCGGTAGAGAGGATCGACGGATCGTGCGCCAGGCACGTACGGATCCCACGTGGGCCCGGTCAACTATACAGGCAGATGTAGCGGATCCTGTGTGCCCACGAACCATTTCCTGACGCCCTCGCGGAAGCGAATCTGCGATCCCAAATCCCCTTACGTGTGTTGCCATTAACACCGGAGCATCGCCGGCTCTGTGTGTCACTGTGCAGTGGTGCCAGGCCAGAGAGACGTGGGACGCCACAGACAGGTGACGTGTGGTGTTTAGCGATGAGTACCGCTTCGTTTTGGGAGCAGATGATCATCGTGTTAAAGTGTGGACGTCCCGTGGTCAACGGCACAATCGCAACCTCGCAATCGAGCGCCACACCACCCCCACTGCAGGCATTATGGTCCGGGGAGCCATTGCTTACGATAGCCGATCAGCTCTAGTAGTGGTACGTGGATCATTGACTGGCCAGCGGTATGTGGATGAGATCCTACGGCCCCATGTGCTCCAATTCCTGGCCGGGATTCCAGGTGCACTATACCAGCAGGATAATGACTTCCCGCACATGGCTCGGTTTGCCCAGGACTGCCTACATCAAGCCCAGACTCTTCTATGGCCTGCCCGCTCTCCGGACATGTCTCCTATCGAGCACGTGTGGGACCAGTTGAAACGCCGGCTGCCACCGTGCCGCACTATCCGGGATTTAAGCACACTGTCCAACACGTGTGGGCCAGTCTGCCGCAGGACAAAATCAGGCGTCTGTTCGCCTTCATGCTGGACCGTATCGCAGCATGTATCGCCGCACGAGGCGGAGCGACGCACTATTGAAGATGACCGGACTGCGTGCCACAGATCCCTCTTCTGCAGCTCTGTTTTTGCCATCATGTGTATCATTCATCTGTATCGTTACGTCCATAAAAATTCATTTCAATTCGATGCTTCCTTCTTGGTGCGCAAATTTCATTGTACGTGAGTGTATTTTGGTACTAATGAATAAGAGTCGTTAACCTCATTTGAGCTTTGTTATGTGTCTAAAATATAGGGGTCGCCCAAATGAAACTGAGACTGCCGGGTTTTTTTGCCGTGAGGGTTTATACACTGCTGGCCACCCAAAATGCAACACCAAGAAGAAAGCATCCGATTGGCCCGAAATTCGCAACATGCGTCGCCCGCGAGAGGACATGCAAACGATTAGCATTGCAGGACATATGCAAATCATGTGCGCCCGGCACGCCACCGAGAAGCACTATAAGAAGGGTGCACAGAAGGCTGGGTGTAAGTAGTGGAAGTGTGTTGTGCTGCCGGACCTGTGCGTGGGCCTGTAAGCTCAATTGTTTCATCTTTGTATCTGTTGTTATGTGTCCAGTAAAACTGGCTTTGCCATCTCGTGTCCTTCTTGGTGTTGCATTTTGGGGTGGCCAGCAGTGTAGGTTAGAATATGTGAACATACAGGAAGTAAGAGTGATACATGGGCTACATACCCGCCACACATAGTCGCCTTGTAGGTTCAAGCAAGTGGTCCCAGCGCGGCACGAGATTACGGATACCCTGAGCGAAAAACGTCCGTGGTTGGATGGGGAACCAGTCTTCAGTGTCGTCCCGGACGTCAGCGTCGTTAGCAAACCGGCGGCCCATGAGAGCTTTTTGCAGAGGCCTGAAGATGTGGTAGTCGCAGGACAACACATCGGAACTATAAGTAGGGTAGTCGAGGACCCACCAGAGGAAGTTCCGCAGCAAATCGTGGCACACTGTCGCTGCGGGCGGGCGTTGTCGTGCAGCAAATAACCCCATTTAACAACATACTGGGTAGCTTACAATTGATAACCATTTTGAGGTTCCGTAACGTATTGCAGCACGTGGTTGCATTGACCGTACTGCCTGCGTCCAGCCAATCCAACAGCAATGGGCCATTCTCATCGAAGAAAACCGTGAACATCACTTTTCCAGCTCTTAAGGAGGACTGAGCTTTTTCGGGTCGTGGAGAGTTTGGATGCTGCCATTCCATACTCATCCGTTTTGTGGCGGAATCGAAGTGGTGGCACCAAGTTTCATCTATGGCCACAATCTTGGAAAGAAAATGTCCGAACCAAGTATATGTAAATTAAGGTAACTGTTATAAATAACACAGGCCTGCAACCAAAAAAGTGTTTAGAAACCAATAGCTGATTCTGATAGATTTTTGGATGCTGATTTCAGGAAAAATAGTCAAAAAATTCCATCACGTACCATTTTTTCACAAATTGAAAATTTTGATTTTTGTAGCCACCAATCCATTGCGCTATAATCTACTAAGGAAGAGGATGAGCATTTAGTGTCATAAGTCGTCATTACTGGCGAAAACTGGAGATTTTTAGGGCAGTCTCTGGTGCCAAAAAAAAAAAAAAAAAAAACAATTTTCAAGTAATATTATGTCCAAAAAAAAAAAAAAAAAATTTTGTTTGGACAGATTTTACTTCAAAATGGCTCTTATTCGTCCAGAACCTACGTTAAAAATCACCATGATTCACCAGTCGTTATCATGAGGAGAATTCCAGGAACATCAAGTGTGACCGGAAATGAGTTAGTTGATGACTCACTCCCTTTCGTTCCTCTCCCCTATTCCACACTTCCCGCTCTCTGCTCAGTTGTACTTTGATCTTTGAGTGAAACGGTTGTTTGCTAAGCAGTTGAATTTTTCTCAAGGTATTATATCTGTAGAGGTTAAATGTTTTTTCCCGCAGCGGATGAGTATACTCATTTTTATAGTTTTCATATTTAAAGTTTTAACCTATAAAATGTACTAAATGGCAGCAAGGGCTTGTCTTAATTCACCTGATTCCTTTTGTTATATTTGTGGGGAATTTGTAGTGAAGAAACATCAAAGAAATATAACAGATTTTGTGAAGAAAGTATATTATGCATATTTCGGTGTAAAACTTGGTGACCAGAATAAGTCATGGGCCCCACATAAAGTGTGTTACCCTTGTGTAGAAGGATTAACCTAGGAGCCAAAGGGACATTGGTAGGCCCTGTTATCCTTTCGTAATCTTGAAAGATACACTAACTACAAAGGCCGTTCCATAAAAACTGAGAGTGATTTTTTTTGAGTTGGCAACAGTGCGAAAGGGGGAAATATCCACTCAGACGACTAACTGAATTAAGGAATTATCTACGGCAACAGTTATTAGCCGTGGTAGACGATTCTGGTTTTGTTATTGCGCAGTTGTCTGCATTCCGCCATACATACAGCTATGAAGGTGAGTGATTAAGAGTTAAGAAGCGAAATGCGTTGTGCGATAAAATTTTGCTATAGTTTGGGTAAAACGGCTCCAGAAACAGATGATTTAATGAAAAAAGCTTAAAGTGATAAATGTTTGGGTGAGTCAATGATTTTTAGATGGCACCATGATTTCAAAAAAGGGCGATTGTCGGCAGAACTCGCTCCTAGGTTTGGTCGACTTGAAAGTGTTATTACGGAGCGTATTGCTAACACTGTTTGGGCAATCCCGCAAAAAGATCGACGAATGACGTATGAAGGCAGCGGCGTCAAGCTACGTGACAAATTACTGCTGCATCGTGTGTGTTCCAGATGAGTACCTCATCACCTGACGAGAGAACAATTGTTAGCCAGAGTTCAGGTGTGTCATGAGTGGAAACAAATAATTGCAAAGGTTCCAAACTTTCTAAACACAGTATTAACTGCCAATGAAACATGGGTCCACTATTTCGACCCCCTCACTAAGCGCGCAACGAGTGTCTGCAAACACACAGGCTCGCCTTCTCCGAAAAAATTCTGCCAAACCAAATCAGCTGGGAAGATGATGATGATAATTTTCTTTGATCATAAAGGTGTAGTTTACCAGCATGCCGTCCCTCCACAAATTACTGTCAATGCATTTTGTCTTGAAGCGTCTGCGACGACACGTATCGATAAAGCGACCGCAACTGGTGGGCAAGTAGACCCTACACCATGATAACGCCCACCTACACGAGGTTGCTTGTGTTCAACAGTTTCTTACGAAATGCAGTATTGAAATCACGCCACATCCTGACCTGGCCCCGTGCGATTTCTGGTTGTTTCCAACAATGAAGGAGAAATTTCGTGGCGCAACATTCAACACAGATGCTGATGCTATTCAAGATGTGCAGGGGTTGCTAAAGCAAGCACCTTCCACAAAATGCCTTCGCCACATGCTTTGAAAAGTGAGCTGCACGATGGGACCGTTGCATATCATCCCAGAGAAGATACTTTGAGAAAGAATGACATATACACTGAAGCGCAATTGAATTAGAGATACCTGTCTAGTAACGTGTAGCACCACCTTTCGCCCTGATGACGGCGGCGATTCGTCTCGGCATGGACTCGATAAGACACCGGAAGCGTTGGGAAGCCATACGGATCCACGACCCCTGAACAAGCTCCCACAGTTCACGAAAATTTGATGGAGGGGGGGGTCAGAGCCTTGAATATATATATATATATATCTCGATGGCATCACAGATGTGATCGATGGAATTGAGGTCAGGGGACCTAGCTGGCCAAGGAAGCGAGGCCACGTCGGTGGAGTGTTCATCCAACCATTCGGATGCAATTCGGGAGCGATGGCACGGTGCATTGTCTTGTTGCAGGATGAGGTCCCCAGTGGGATGTTGAAGACGCACAAACGGGAGCAAATGGTCATCCAGGATATCTCGGTAACGTTGACCTGTGAGGCACGATGTAACACGTACCAGGGGTCCCATTTCAGTCCACGTAAACAGTCCCTAGACGAAAATGCCACCCCCACCAGCTTGAAGAGTATCCTGCTGGCAAGAAGGATCCATCGCTTCATGTGGTTCGCGCCGTACTCGTATCCTGCCATCCGCATGTACCAACGTGAATCTCGACTCATCAGTCCAGGCAACATTTTCCCACATGTCTAGGGTCCAGTGGCGATGTTCCAGCGCCCATGCTAATCTTTGCACCCTGTGATGTACGGTCAGCAGCGGTACCCTCGTGGGACGATGGCTTCTGTACCCCATAGCGAGGAGATGGTTCTGGATGGTGTGGCTGCTTACACGTTTTTGTGCACCAGCGTTAAATTGCCGAGTGATTTCTTGCTCTGTGGCCCGTTTATCCGCTGTTACAATGCGAGCTAGCCGACGATGACCCCCGCTCATCCACACGCTGTTGTCCACAGCAGTTGGCCCTTGCAGGGATGGTTTTACCGGATTTGATGTACTCACGGTGCACCCGTGACACAGTGGCTCGTGAAAATCCCAGTGCCTGCACGTCTTCCGAGATGGAGTGACCCATTCGTCGGGACCCGATAATTTTCCCACGATCAAATGCACTTAGTCTTACCCATAATGCGTCAGACTCTTACTGATTCCCGTCGCATCACTCCGTATAATGTCGGATCGCTGCATACGTCATGTCGTTTCCGTTTACAGGGCAGCCCACAGCGCCATATTTGCATAACGCCAGCTGTCTCTAATTCAATTGCTCTTCAGTGTATTTTGCTGTACCTGTGTTTCTTCGTTTTGTGTGATTTTACTCTCACTTTTTATGGAACGGCCGTTGTAGTAATCATTTAGGGAGGGCCCATTTTCCTCACACCTTCATCCACTTAACAGACATTGAGCACAAAGGATGTTCCAAAATCTGCGTCCCATCCACATTTATCTTAAAAGAAACAATGATTTACTCGCACTGGTTCATGGATCTAAATGGTAGCTTATGAATTAGAGTAATGTTTAGTATGAACTGATATCATACATTCAATCTTGAGTGGATTTTTAAAAATTTCTCACCCTTAAATTGCTGTTAAAATTTGTTCACGACTGAATTAGTTTTCAAATGCTTATTTGAATAGTTCTCTTTCATCCAGGAGTTCATAGGATTTTTTCATGAGGAATTTTATGAAGTCTTCCCCTGTGGGTACATGTGTTTCTGTAGTGGGCCACAAGACAAAATTCCCGGCCTGGTTTCGTCAACCCAATCCGCCCCTGATGTTAAGGCACGATTTTTAGCATAACATACACCGATGAGCTATTACATTATGACCACCCACAACCTAGAGAAATGAGCGCGCCTGGAGACCGAACAATGGCGCATGTGAAGTTCACAGAGCAGTGTATATACTACCCGAGGAACGGCTTTCGGGTAGTAGAGTGTTCGGAGTCAGAACGGGGAAACCTCCCGATTTATCGGAGTTTGATAAATAAGAAATTGTGATAGCACGGCGCCTCGGAACTACGATCTCGGAAACGGCATGGCTTGCGGGTTGTTCACCTGACGCTGTACTGAGTACGAGTCAAAAGAGGTGCACAGATGCCTGAACGACGAACTATCGTCCAGCCGTGTGTCGTCCGCAGCTCATTGATGCCAGAGGGGATTTGAAACTGTCGCGCATTGTTCATAGCGACCGCAGGGCCACAGTGCGACAAATTACCCGCAGCTACAACAGTAGCGATCAGGGCAATGTGTCGCAGCACACAGTTCATCGCAGCCTTGTGCGCATGGGCCTGCGTAGCCGAAGACACAGCCGGGTCTCCACGCTCACTGCACGTCATCGCCAACAACGCATCAAATGGGCTCGAGATCATCGAGATTGGACCGTGAATGATTGGGAGAAAGTGTCCTGGTCTGACGAATCCAGATTCCTGGTGCAACACATAAACGGCAGAGTGCGGATACGCCGATTACCAAAGGTGGCTATGGTACCTGGATGCACTGTTGGGCGGAAACAGGCTGGCGGGGGTGGTATTATGCTGTGTTCGATATTTTCTTGGAACAATTTAGGCCCCATTATCCCGATAGCACAATCCATGACAGCTGTCAGGTATCTGAACATCGTTGCGGACCAAGTTCACCCATTCATGGCAACTGTGTTCCCTGCTGGTGATGGCCGTTACCAACAGGATAATGCGCCATACTACACTGCCAGAATAGTCAAGACGTGGTTCGAGGAACATGCTGGTGAGTTTCTGTTAATGCCCTGACCTCCAAATTCACCTGACATGAACCCAATCGAATATTTGTGGTTCGCCTTGGAAAAGCTGGTTCGCGCTAAATCACCACTACCTCGAAATGTACGGGAAGTGGAGGTCCTGCTGTTGACATTATGGTACCAGATACCCCAGGATACCTATCGCCACCTCATCAAATCGATGCCTCGCCGAGTGGCCGCTGTTTTGTGGGCTAAAGGGGGTCCTACAGCTCATTAGGTAGGTGGTCATAATGTAATGGCTCATCGGTGTAGTTAAAACGCTCGCCCGTTGAACTACAATTCATCTTCCACTCCGGATCATTATGCTTCACTTCCTTCGTATCCAAAGCCAGCCCGATCAACGCAGACCTCTACATGAAATCATAAATATTTACATCTGTTTGATAATTTGCAAAAGATCATGTTGAAGTGCATTGGTTTTACGATTATTCAAGAGTAATGTTTGTGCTACTGCAAAAAACTACCTACCTATAAGATGTATAATGAATAACGCTTTTGCTACCACGCTAATTATCGTGAATATAGCTATCACTAATATTATAATGAATTCAATGCTTGTACTAAGCTTCTAATAGTGAATTCAAATGGTTGTTATTACTAGTTAATTAAGATCCTGAATAAAGTCTCCTGCTAGTAGTGTAGTAATAGTAATGAACAAACTTATAAGTGGTAGTAATGTTGTAGTAGTAATTAAGATGAATAAAGTCTTATGCTGGTTGTTACTAATAACACTAAATGAAATAAACCTAACAGCCAGACAGAGGTCTGACAGTACTATGAACTGAGAAAGACGTACTTACGTAAAACCTTTTATTATGAACTTCTACTGGTATCTTCACACATAGCTACTCAAATAACACGTAGCTCCTTGCACATGAACAAACGCTCTCCGTATACAACAACCGCTCTCCCTATACAACAACAACAAACGCTCTCCGTTTGCATCGTTGAACGCGCCTATTTATACTGGCTACCACCACGTCATGACTTACACTCATTGCCAGATCTCATTCAGCGGGTGAAATAACATCTCGTTCAGTAAGAAGATAATTTACATAGAAAAATAAAATAACCAGAGATAGTAAAATCAAAAGGAAAGTGAATCGAGAGTATACGTTACAGATGTATATTTAAATAATGAGAGGGGGTCCGGACACCCAGGCCCCTTCCCCTGGATACATGTCTGCATCAGGGATTCCAAACTGGAGAACTAGAAAGAAATCTATGGTTCTGACCACTCGGCAACCGGAGTGGCTACTTAGTTTTCTGGTTTTCCTCATTAAAAAAATTACAATAGTTTATGTAGTACGCAAAGTTTTATGTTTTGGAAAGCTAATGACTGAAATGGAAAGATATAAACATTTAAAGATCACTTTAGGCCTGGAAAGAAAGATCCGAAAAGTTTAAAAAAAAAAAAAAAAAAAAGAAGAGAGAGAGAGAGAGAGACTGATAAAAAAGAAAAGTAAATCGAACTTTTTACGTACTGATATGGGTTATTGCTATTGTAAGTAAATATCTGACTTATGCAGTTGTAACAAATGTTCCAGATCTCGTATCAAGGTGAAATGTTTTCAGAAAATTTTGCGTAGCAAAGCTTCCATGCAATATTCTCTCTTTTTTTTTTTTTTTTTCATAGCATTTCATTACTTTTGCGTAGCACGCATGTTTTCATTTTTCTTTCCAAATTTCGCATTTGAATTACTTCTAGTAATAAAGAGATAAAAAAAGGTTCAGGAATAATACCACTAAGATGTTACCAGCGCTATCCCTTGGTAATGAAAAAATATTAAAAGCAGAACAAACAGAGATATTAGTTCTTGGATGCCTAGATGCTTTGCCCAATACCCCATGAAAGGTGTATTGCGACACTATCCTCGAATTTCTACCTGCTGGTTCTGTCACATATCTCACTCGCAAGCCACGCACAGTGATCGTATATCTTTCGCGTAAAGAGTATGCTGATTATCTCCTAACCCAAGGACTTGACATTGGGGACTTTCATCTAATCGCCGAACCGATTGCTAGGCGCCCGGTGCAAGTTTCTCTGCACCCGGTCTCTCCTGAGATTTCTAATAACACGATTTGCACAGCCTTAAGTAAGTGTGGACGGGTGGTCAGTCCTGTGACCACGGATTCCGCAGCACCAAAGGATCCAGCCAATAAAAATGTTCGGAGCTTCCGTAGAAGCGTCAGGCTTATTTTCCCAACTGAGGAACACCTCCGCAAGTTTCCTAAATCTCTTACGGTCCGCTGCGGCCAACTCCACTGTAAGATTGATTTACTTACTTCAGAACATTGCGCTCTGTGCAGAGAGTTAGGTCATCAGTGCGCTCGTTGCCCGCTTGCACTATAATCGCAGGGCGCTTCCAGACCGCCACCAGCTTCCAAGGGACCACTACCTGCTACATCCTCTTCAGCGTCGACAACCCCTCAGGCCAGTGTACCGAAAAGTCGCACTACAGACGTTGGTCAACAGATGTCTTCGACGATTGATACGTTCTCACTTGATGCTTTTCCCTTACTTCCTACATCTCGATAAGCACTGTCAGTTCCTATTTCTCATGACCTTCGTGTGGATCGCTCGCCATCCTTTACAGTTAGGGTCTCTGGTGATGGTGACCAAGAAGACCCTTCCTCTGACTCTACTACCACATCTCGTGTGTCGACGATTACTACTAAAAGGTCTTCGAAACTTCGCACAGGAGCTCGGCGAAAGAAACAAAAATCCCCGTCCGCTTCTGGACGTTTTGTTTCCCCTGATGGTACCACTGATGCACCGTCTCTCTCTTCCTCAGCTGCTGAATCAGTTGAGTCCTCCACTCATGGCCCTATTTCGTTTGAGGCCTTTACTCACCGCCTTGCCTACTGTTTCGAAACGTGGGAGCCTCTCTCCCTTGAAGACTGTTATCAGTTTTGTTGCCATACGACTAGTTTCTCTGCTACTACCATCTTCTTACGACAGTATGAAGCAGTTCTCCCTGCAGTTCTATCTCAAGCGGGCATCATTGATGCGTTCCTTCAACACCATCAGAGGCAATCTGCCTACAAGTCGTGGGGCCCGGCCCTCATCAAACGCTTTAGATTGCTTTTCTCGGCCGCTCGTGCAGAGTTCCAAATAAGTGTGGATCTGCCCCTTTCAGGGTCACCACCTTGAATTGTCGGGGCTTTGCGAGCTCTCTAGCAAATGCTCTCGTCATGGAGGATCTTTCACCCCTGCGGCCGGACGTTTTACTGCTCCAA
Organism: Macrothele yani; assembly: GCA_039090855.1. NCBI lineage: Eukaryota > Metazoa > Arthropoda > Arachnida > Araneae > Macrothelidae > Macrothele > Macrothele yani. Next base: position 129,595,515 of record CM076996.1, read on the forward strand.
GAAACGAACGTCACACCTCCACGAATTTTAATCGTCGGCGAGCGAGCGATTACGTCTTTCATCGCGCATTTCGTCTTACTTCAAGTAGTGAGCTAGCGATCGGCCTACATCAACAGCTCCGTTCCACTCTCACAGGCTTCTCAGTTCGGAACCTTTGTCGAGACTTACTTCAACGTGCATCATTTTCTGTCAACGAAAACCCGCTTTCACATCTTCAATATCTACGTTCCGTCGCATTTCTTCATCATAGAATATTGTTTACCCGCCTGCGTCTAGCTCTGTCTGCGGTCTTGACTTCTGACCGAGTAATCCTGGGCGGAGATTTCAATTGTACATTGAATCCGTCTCTCGACCGCTCCCCAGGTACTCGTGAACGTCGCACTCTCTAGTTGCCTTACTCCAAGAGCTCGTCGCCGATTTCTCCTTGACGTCGACGTCTCTGCCCCCATGATACTACCCATACCTGGAGATCATCCGGGAACCAACCTCTATCGACTGCTCGCCTTGATCGCATTTATGTTTCACCTTCGCTCCTTGCGTTCATTACTGAGTCGCACATACAACCCACTGCCTCCTCCGATCATAGTTCAGTTTCTCTCACAGTATTTGCTTCGGCGTCGCTCCCTAGGACAGTTCGTCCGTAAACACTTGACGTTCTTTGCTCAGCGATCCTGCTTTTTGTGCCTCCATTCGATCCTTCCTCAGTGCTCATCGTGCTGGGATACAATCAGCTCCCTGCGCATTGACTTATTGGCTGCAAGTTAAACATCAGCTCTTACTGCACATCAAACAGCTTGCTTTTACGGCATCAACATCTCGCCTGATGCAAATTGATCACACCCGACGGAAGATTGCTCTTATCGGGTTGTCAGATCCACTGTTTCCTGCAGTTCAGGCGGAGCTTAAAGCTTTGCTTGAACCTCTTGCCCAGCAGGCTTTTCTACGCCTTCGCTTAAAGCATCTACACCCAGAGGATTGCCACTACGATTTCCTTGCGTCAATGGAGTCTTCACGCAAGTCTTCCAACGTACTCCGGCAGCTTCAACTACCCACCGGTGTTGTGACTACTGATCTGTCGACTTTATGTTCTCACGTTCGTAGTTTTTTTACCACTAAGTTCTGTGAAGCCCCTCCCCCGTCCTCCTCCACTCTCTCTCACCATCTCTCCAATCTCCCTCAGGTTCCCCCACATTTAGCTACTTCTTTAACTCTCCCACCTACATCTTCTGAGCTCTCTGACGTCTTTTCTTCTCTCAATCCTCAAGCCGCTCCGGGTCCGGACGGTCTCCCTTTCCCTTTCTATCGTACTTTCTTCCCTCTCCTCCTACCTTTTCTTCTTCCTGCTATTTCTGCTGCTTTCCTCTCCCCCACCCTCCCGAGGAGCTTCACAGATGCTCACATAGTCTTATTTACCAAGAAGCGTGACCCTCTTGACTTGGGAAATTGGCGCCCCATTTCTCTTCTTAACCAAGACAGCAAATTCTTCCCTAAGCTTCTTTCCCACCGTCTCAACTCTGTCCTTCCTCACATTCTCGCTGATTCTCAAACCTACACAGTTCCAGGACGCTCTCTTTCTACTAATATCCAACTCCTCCGTGACTTAATTCATCTCGCTCGCACCCACTCCGAACTCTTAGCCCTTCTCTCTTTGGATCTCCGCTCCGCCTTTGACAACGTTTCACACAACTGTTTAACACAAACTGTTCTGCATTTTGGTTTTCCTTCTGCTTTTGTTTCCACTCTTCTTTCTCTTTACAGGGACGCCGTTTTCCATGTCAAGACGGCATCCTTTCTTACAGCTCCGATTCCCTTTAAACGTGGATTCCGACAAGGCTGCCCACTTTCAGGACAGCTCTTTGTGATCGCAGTGGAACCTTTTCTTCGTTCCCTTCAACATTCCTTCTTAGCTACACTTCCAGCGCCAGTTGCTAGTACACGACACCACTCCGTGATTTATTCTGCGTATGCGGACGACATTACAGACTGCATTCGTAGAGAATCCCAATTCCACCTTCTTCGTCGCTTGTTTTCCGATTACGCCTCCTGTTCTTCTTCTGAGTTAAACACGTCTAAGAGCACTGGTATGTGGTGCGGGGCGTGGCGGAACCGCACAGATACCCCATGGGGTGTCTCATGGTCTTCAACCACCCAACGCTTCCTAGGAGTTCCCCTCGGACAACCACGTGCAGCCTCTCAAGCTACTCGCACCAGTTTACATCCTCGTCTGATCAACTCTGCGGTGCACTGGAGACGAGTGCAGTTCTGCACTTCCTATCACCAGCGTGTGAGACTCACTCGCACATATCTCCTGTCCATGTGTCAGCATTCATGGATAGCAGCTCCAATCCCGCTCTTTTGTCTTCAAGAAATCACCCGCCAGCTTACAGTGGTTATGTGGGTGTGACACCACTGGCTTTCAGTCACGAGGTTCTGTACACCTCCCTCGTTTGGTGGAGCCGGTCTTCCAGATGTTACTCTGTGCTATAAGGTACACCGAGTCATACACTCCATCCGCCCCGCCTCTTCACAGCTCCGGTCGCATCTACCATCCAGGTGAGAAACGTTCTCGCCTCCAGGCGAAACCCCCACTTCTCTTTTTTCCTCTCTAGTTCTTATGGACCGTTGTCCCGTTTCCCCCTCTAAACTCCCCCGTGCTTATTCTGAAGCTCTCAAATTCTTACGCTCTCTTCCCCTTCTGCGCTCCTCTCTTTCCTCCACCCTTGAGCTTCTTGCAGAACCCCTCTTCTTCAACTCTCTTCTCCACCCACCCCACCTCCCATGCTTTGCTTTCTCTTCCTGGCTTCGTGCCGGCGTAGTAACCATACAAGACCTGACTAATCCTGACCTCTCTTTGGTACCCTTTCTCCGATCTCTCAGCTGCTATCCTTTCATCCCGTTCTGCCCGTTTCGTCTTTGACTCTCTACATTCAGCTATCCTGTCTCTTTTCATTGATTTGGCGTCCTCTTCTGGTCTGATCCCCGCGCTCTCTGCTCCTCTTCCGCTACCGTTCTTCCTTCGCCTCGCTCACACGGTCCAACCTCTTGTTTCTTTCACATCTAAATCTCTGTATCGTTTCCTTGTGCACATTTCTACTCCCTCTGCTTTACCGATACTAGACGTCCCTCCTACCTCTTTTTCTGCTGTTTGGGCCGCTGCCCGCTCCCCCCCCCCTCTCCACACCCCATGAACAAAACACCCACTGGCTTTTCTTCCATAATCGTCATCCAGTTCCATTTTTTCTCTATCGTATGTCTCTACTCTCTTCTCCTCTCTGCTCCTTCTGCGCTCAGGAGGCAGACGTTTCTCACGTCTACCTGTATTGTAACATTCTACTGCCTCTCCTCCATCAAGTCTTCAAGATTGCTAGTTGCTCTTGCTCCCAAGAGTTATCGTTTCCAGCCTACAGACACCTCCTATTATGTGAGAACCCACCGGTTCCTCTTCCCTCTCTAAGTGCATACATCTTTGTACTAGCCAAACACATAGTGTACGTGTTCCATCAGCAAATCCGTAGCATCTCCTCACCTGTTTCTCCTCAAAAAGCGAGTGCGGCACTTGTGTGCCACTTCAGAGACCGCCTAACCTCACGGCTCCTCTTCGAGCACCGCCTAGCTTCCATCAACCATCAGGAAGCAGCTTTCCATTCCACGTGGGCACCTCTGACCCAGTGGTTCGCGGTGGAAAATGGTCTCCTCAATCTAACCATCCGTTAGAACTTTCTTTTCTTTTGCTCCACAACGTGGTGCTGAATTTTGCATTTCCACGGCGTTAATCGTGTTTTTGTAAATTTCGTGGCATCTCTTAGTGATATCACTACATTTGGGTGCAATGTGTGTATACTTGAAACATCTTTTGAATTTACGCATTATCTCTGTTGCAGGAGTTGCACTAGGTTTTTCAAACCTTTGATTAGCTCTTGCGTATGTCATCACTGTCATCATCATCATCATTGTCAACCGTTATCAATCCACTGCTGGGCGAAGGTCTCCCCAAGTTTCTTCCACAACGGTCTGTCTTGTGCCAGTTTCCTCCATGTCACTCCTGCATACTTTCGAATTTCATCCACCCATCTTCCATGTGGTCTTCTTCTGGGTCTTTTCCTGTCCCTTGGAATCCAATCTAAAATTTCGGCTGTCCATCCATGGTCTGTCCTTCTGGCAGTATGTCCAGCCCATTGCCATTTCAGGGATTTAACTCTGATCATGATGTCTTCCACTCTTGTCATTTTTCTGATCCACGTGTTCCTCTTCTTATCTCTCCTGGTTACACCAAGCATGCACCTCTCCATGCTTTTTTGAGTTGTCTGCAGCCTTTGTATGTCTCTTTCAGTTAAGGTCCACGTCTCTGCACCATACGTAAGCACTGAAAGGATGCATTGATCAAACACTTTTCTTTTAAGACATAATGGCATATTGCTCTTGAAAATTATCCTGTTTCTTCCAAAAGCTCTCCATGTAAGTTTTGTACGCTGATTAATTTCTTCATCAAGGTGACCCTCACTTGATATCTGCTGTCCAAGATAAACGTACGTGTCTGTTATCTCCAGCTTTTCACCATCGATCGATAAATCTTCATTTCTTATAAAAGCATTGAACATCACTTTTGTCATCACTGTATAATGTTATATATGTATATAATCGTCATTCTATTTCATCACCGTTTTGTTTAATCTATGCTTGTTTATTGTGTGCTCCAAGTTTGCATTATTGTTTACCTGCAAACATGTTCCTTCAGTGTATGTAACGCGCTAGCCACCGTATGATGTGTTTCCTTCACCTGTTGTACATATATTAAGCGTGATTGCAGTTTCTTCCTATTCTCTACATCTTTCATTACGGTATATTATATCCATTGCACGAGTTGTATTATGTGTTTCTGTGATTTTGTTTCGCTAATGAGTATGTATGCACTGTAAACTGTTGCCCATGTGTAGAATTATCGCTCTATTTCACCATTGTTTTGCCCAACCTGTGTATTTCTTTCGTGCGCTTTACGTGTCTAATACTGTGTACTTGAATTTATGTTCCTTCAGTGTAATGCAACACTCTGGCTACCTTATGGTGGTTCTTCTACACTTGTTGTGTTTATAGCTCTATTGCAGCATCTTTGTATCATTCACATTTTTCATTGCAGCAAAAATTCTTCGTTGCACGAGTTGTACTACACTGGCGGAAAGTCAAAAAAGAACACCAAGAAGGAGACGTCTGATACTAACGAAATTTATACAGCATAATAACGGCATACAGAGGATAACGTGATCAAAACATTATGGCAAAATGCAGCTGTATTTGCTGGTAAACTGAAAAATAACATTTCCATGTAACATGGTTAGTACGAGGTTGAACCGCCATGAACTGCGTCACACTGTGCAATTCTGGCATGGAGTCTGTCGTACAGATGTTGGATGTAAGTTTGGGGTATTGAGTTCCAAGCATCCTCAACCTGGACGCGTAAATCGGAGATGGTCGTGGCTGGCCGTGGAGACCGGATAAGTCCTTGTCCCATAAAATCCCACACGTGCTCAATGGGGGACAAATCCGGTGAACGTGCAGGCCATGGAAGTTGTCTCACACCCTGAAGTGCATGTTGCGCTGCACGTGCCGTGTGTGGGCGTGTGTTATCTTGCTGGAAAACACCACGATGGACCGACCTTACAAATGGCACAACAACGGGCTGAATGATGTTGTTGATGTAGGAGGTGCTGTTTAACGTACCCGGTACAAACACTAGTTGTGTACGGGAATGATAGCTGATCGATCCCCACACCAGGAGACGAGATGTAGGCCCTGTGTGTCGCTGGCGGATACAAGAAGAGTGGAGACGCTCCCCTGTGCGTCTGCGAACACGCATACGGCCATCGGAGGCTCCCAAGCAGAATCTGCTTTCATCGCTGAACACGACAGATCGCCATTGCGTTCTCCAGTGCAGACGGTGGCGACACCACTGCAGCCGTTCCTGACGGTGGGCTGGAGTCAGAGGTACACATGCCAGAGGCACACGTGCATGTAGTCCTGCATCCAGAAGACGGTTGAGGATTGTTCGCACAGTCACCTCAGGTGCAACGGCAGCTCGGATTTGCGTCGCAGTGGATGTTCTGCTTAACATCGCCGCTCTTCTTATGCGTCGATCGGTCCGCTCATCAGTCCGTCTGTGACTCCCGGTTCCACGTCTTCTCGTGTGGAAATGTTCCTCGGACCTTCTACGCCACCATCGTACCACCACCTTATACTTCCCGTCCAATTCGCTCCGCAATACGACAATACGACCACCCGGCCTCGCGGAGTCCGACTAGACGACCTCGCTCAAAGTCCGATAACTGCTGAAATCGTACACGTCTTCCATGTCCAGGCATTGCAGCTTCTTCAGGGTCGTCGGCGTACGTGTCCGTACGCCGACGACTGATTACATTCACTTCGCCGTACTCCTTAAATACCACCGACGATAATTTGCAAATTATGCCGTGCTGTGGCGTAAGCGCTCACCGGTTGGTCCCGAAATTAACCTCACACCTGCGTAATCTCGACCTCATTAATGTATGTAAATTTCATGATCGTCCGCCGATTCCTTCTTGGTGTTCTTTTTTCACTTTCCGCCAGTGTATGTTTTTCTGGCGTCGTTGCTTTGCGTTTGCGTAAGCCTGCACTATGTAATGTTATCTTCGTATATAATTGTCATTTTACTTCATTATTTTGCTCAATCTGTGCCTGTTTTATCATGCGTTTTAAGTTTTCAATATTGTTTACCTGAAAATGTGTTCATTTAGAGTAATGTAACACGATAGCCACCTTATGGTGTGCTTCCCACATTTGTTGTGTACTTAGCTCTTTGCTGTTTCCTCCTATTATCTACATTTTCATTCCAGTATTGTATCCATTGCCCAAGTCGTTCTATGTTCTTCAGTAATTTTGTTTAGCTACTGCGTATGTTTGCACTGTGTCCGGTTGCCCATGTGCAGAATTGTCACTCTATTTCATCATTGTCTTGCTCAACATGCGCCTGTTTTACCATACGTTTTGAGTTTGCAGTAATAATTATTTGGAAATATGTTCCATCAGTGTCATGTGACACGTTAGACAACTTATGGTGTTTTTTCCTACATCTGCTGTGTATTTAGCTCAACTGCAGCATCGCATTATCATTACCAATCCTCATTGCAGTGTAAATATCATTGATTTTATCGTTTTGAATTTTGTTTGTATGACGCTCCATGCTGAACGTCTATTTTATTTCGGTATACCAATAAAGCGATTTTGAAAAGCAGGTCCTCCAATTCCCGAACACGGTGGTGGTGATTTAGCGGGAACCCGCTTTTCCAAATCGAACCACAAAGGTTCGATTTGGTTCATATCAGGGGAATTTGCAGGCCACAGAAAGTCACCAGCATGTTCCTCGATCGTTGACAACATGGCAGTGTGATTCCGAATCCGTCCAAGGTGGATCAGCGAGCAGTGATTCAGTTCCTAATATCGGAAGGATGTCGACCAGTCGACATTTATCGCAGAATGCAGGCGGTGTATGCTGAAAAATGTGTGGCGAAGACAACAGTGACGGACTGGGCGCGAATGTTTCGAGAAGGACGTGAGGAAACGAAAGATCTTCCGCGGCCAGGCTTGGCGCATGTTGTTGCGACAGACAAAGCCATCGCCAAGATTGATGCAGAAATACGGGTGGACCGTCGTCGGAGCTTACGTTCGATAGCGGAGAAATTTGCTATGTCATTTGGGACAGTTCGAACAGTGCTTACAAAGACACTGCAGTATCGGAAGGTGTGTTCACAATGGATCCCATGGATGCTGACCGACCACCATAAGGGAGAACTCATTGGTTAGAGTTTGAACCACTTGCTGCGTTACGAAGTGGAGGGTGATGCATTTCTGTCGCGCATAGTGGCAGGCGACGAATCGTGGTGCCGCCACTTTGAGCTGTCCAGCAAACCAGCGAGCATGCAACGGAAACATCCCGCATGAACAAAAAACAAAACAAAACAAAAATAAGTCACAGGCTTCCGCCGGCCGGTAAGGTTATCCTGCCCGCATTTTTTGAAAATGAAGGGCTTTTGCTGGTGAACTTTAAAGAGCCTCACGTGAACATCAATGCCAACCGCTGCAAAGACGCACTGGACAAGCTGTACAAAGCCATCAAGAATAAGCGATCCGGCATGCTTTCGCGTGGTGTGATTCTGTTTCACGACGATGCTCGTCCGCATGTTGCGAACCTTGTGCAGGATGCGTTAGCACGGAAAAGGTGGGAGATTCTGCACCACCCATCCTATAGCCTCGATCTGTCACCATGTGACTTTCATTTGTTCCTACCTTTAAAAAAGCTGTAAAGGGACAACGATTCCACTCCGCTGTGACCAAATGGCTCAAGAAACAAACAAAGTCCTTCTTCGCGGACGGTATCCGCCGTCTCCCCAAGCAGTGGGATGCGTGTCTGAATGCTTACGGCAACTTCTCCTAACGAACACTGGTGCATTCTTGCTTCCTTATACACAGTCGAGCATCATTATTGTGACCACCTCCTACTTTTGACGTCAACAGCTAGCAGCCAATGAAAGAAGGCACGTGTCGTGAGCTGCCTTGGAGGGTATACAAGGTTTGCTGTAGGCGTTCTGAATACATATCACTCGTTGCTGTCATGAATAAAAGGAGCGATTTATCAGATTTGCAAAAAGGAATGATTATCGGCTTTCGGGCCAAGGGTGGCAGTATTTCTGAAACAGCGCAGTTTGTGAACTGTTCGCATGCTGCTGTGGTTAAAGTGTATCGTGATTGGAGAAATGGCACCATTGCGAATTAGCGACGTGAAAACTGCGGAGCGCCACGTGCCATTGATATGAGAGGTGAACTTCGGCTGCGAAGGTGCGTGATGGCCGATCGACACGCTACAGTGGAGCAACTCACTGGCCGAATGAACCAGGTGGGAACCGGAAGTGTGCCTAAAACGACAGTTCAGCGAACCCTGATGCGTATGGGGCTCCGATGTAGATGGATGGTCACTGCACCTATGCTAACGAAGGTGCATCGGCAGAAAAGGCTTACATTTGCACGGCAGTATCGGAAGTGGACCTCCTCTGATTGGCAAAGGATTGCCTTCTCCAATGAGTCACGTTTTCTGCTTCGTCAAACAAATGGACGTTGGTGTATAAGGCGAGAAACATCGGAGAACAAACACTTTTCAACCATTGCTGGAAAAACACAAGCTGGTGGGGGCAGCGTTATGGTCTGGGGAATGTTTTCGTGGCATTCTCTTATGAATCCATCCTTGCAGACCATGTACACCCATACATGTTGATTGTCTTACCTGAGGCGGATGGGATCTTCCAGAACAACAATGCGACATGTCACACAGCTAGAAAGGTCCGAGAGTGGTTGGAAGAGCACGATGAAGAGTTCAAAGTACTTCCCTGGCCCCCTAATTCCCGAGACTTAAACCCAATTGAGCATCTGTGGGACCACCTCGATCGTGTTGTTCGGTCTATGTATCCTCCACCACGCACCCTCCAGCAGCTTTCAGATGCACTGCAGTCAGCATGACTCCACATACCTGTGAACACCTTCCAGCACCTGAGTCACTCCCAGCTTGTCTGGTTGCTGTCCGCGCTGCGCACGGCGGTTACTCTGGATATTAGCTGGTGGTCACAATAATGTGACTGGACCGTGTATATTGTTTTGTTTAGTTCTGCCACACCTGCGGTTGTACCTTTTCGTTCGTCTTAATAAAGCCACTAGAAAAGGTTTAATTTGATCAGACCTAATACATTGCGCTGGAGAGGGAATCGAACCCGCATTCCGTTCGAGCATGTTATCCGTTACGCCACGGAAGACAAGGAAGTTCCACGCAACTGAAAGCGTAAATCTGAACGGTTCTGAGATTTCTAAGCTACATCTGCTTAGCTTCAATTGGTTGGGACTTCCTTGTCCTAGGTGGTGTAACGGGTAGCATGCTCGAGCGGAAATCGGCAGATGTGATTTCTACGTTTTCTCAAGGAGTTGCTGCATGGAAACAGTGAAAATAAGGCACAGTTGTGCCAAAAATTATATAAGTTTCAAAATGTTCAGCTTTATATTGACATACTACAGTAATGTTTATCTTACGTTTTTATTGCTTTTTTTATGTACGAGTATTTAACCCAATAAAACCTAATTTGGAATAACCGTGCTTTTCAATTATCCGGACTCTAGCATTCCCTAATTACCATGGATAATTAACGTTTTACTCGAATGTTACTTTGTGCGATTAGCTACGAAAACATTCAATGAGTTCTAAACGTTTTCCCGAAAGAATTTTTTTCTAACTAGAAGTTCTGGCATTGGAAAAAACAGCTGAAAGGAGAATTTATTAATTTTCACTTTTTACCCATTTTTACTTCATCAAACATTTACTCGAATATAATCTGCAAGATGTAAAACTTACGCCTCATGAATTTGTGCAATTTGCAAAATAACCGTGATTTAACCAGTGCTTGTTTTCATGAAACTCTTATTTCAGTAGATAATGGTTAGTGTATTTTTAAGTCTTAGTTTAATGTCTCCATAGAAGCACCTGAACCAGATTGGTAGTCCGAAAATAACGCCATACTTGAATCTTAGTTCTCAGCGTGAAGTTAAAATCCTAATCACTTAACTACGGGTGGCCTCGCATATCATCTGGCTTCCCATGAAATGCCAAACATGATTTTTTCTACTAGTGTACTTCGTGAGGAGTTTTTGTGACACGTTTATCTGAACAATTTTTGAATTTCCGGATTCTGGAATTGTGGTGTTCACGGTTCCAGTACGCACCCAGTAATAAATCTGCAGTAACATGTGACGCCTTATAACTTTTATCGAAATAAGTAGTGCAGATAATTATGGAAAACACCTTGCTCTTCAATTTTGATATTTCATTGAGACATGCGATTAAAAAAAAAAAATGATGGGCGGTGGGAGTACTAGCTCCAAAGCATGCCTAGTAAACTTCCGAAGCAAAAAACTGGCAATCATAACTCACCATTTTTCTTTTTCGGTGGATACTGCACTGTTTTTGTCGCTGACAAGAATAAATCGTCGAACTGAAAACACAATAGGATTTAAATGTATATGGGTCGGCAGAGGGCGCTTCCCCAGACGTTGCACTATCACGTGTGCAAAAAAGAATAGCCATTGTAATGGCATATGATACCGCCCATCTGCTCTCGGACGCTTCCACAGCAGAGTTAAAAAGTTTTGTCTGCTCGGAGCAGCATCCAGAGTTTACGTGCTTCCCGTGTAGTACGCAACCCCGCAAGTGATATTTTTACGCCATTCTCAAAGGCAAAGCCAATACATTTCTGGAACACAGTGATTTGGTATCTTCTTGTTGGCTAAATATAGGTAAGTAAATTCATAATTATTGAAATTTCCAATCGGGGAATTTAATTTAGAAGCGAATCACTTACGCAGAACATCGTTTCCACTTTTCGCCGTCTCATGGCGAATTTTTCTCTTGTACTTTTTAATTGCCGACAAATGGAGGAAAGCTTATGAAAGATAAGTGTGGTGGCATTCAGACAAAATGAGGGCTAATATTTTTCATATCTTCTTGCCTGAATGATCATTTGAATGACGGAGTGACAGTTGTTCGCCATCAAATATCTTATGCTTTTCGTCTGAATTCAGTAGAAACAATTCGTATAATTTTCTTAAGTGCTCAAAGAGAAAACTGATTGCTGCATTTTTATTTTTTACATCGAAATTAATCCGGGTATTAAATAATCATATTTACTTGCATTTATCTACTTTTTTTTAACAAAATAATGAAAGTTTCATCAAAAACGAATAAAATTAACATGGAATCCGAAAAATATATTGTGTGACATATTGATTCTTGAAAACAAATACTTTTTGGTACAACCTTCAGTGATAATAAAGTTGTTTGCATAAATTATGATTTCAGATATCTTCGAATGTTTTTTTCAACATCAGAGAGCCTAAGATATTAAAAAGTTATGCGCTAAATATAAAGAGGTGTAAAAAATTCCTTTGGATGCTGTTTCAATACGGGAACCTTTCCGAGTGTTCTTGAGCTGAAAAGAAATCGCTTTTTTCGTAGCTAAAATTTGAGTTTTGGTAAGAAAAATCTTAGTTCGAATGAAGTTATTACGATCAACAATAGGGTTTATCCTTACCCGCAAAACATTTTTTCTTTGGATACTGCATATCCAACGAAGGACTGTTATTGAAAATATATTTGAAAGCTTTGACTGTAATTATTTTACAGAAGTTACGGATAAAATATGATTGTTAAAATATTTTGAATAAAATTTCAGGAACTTTAGTTGAAAAATCAACACTGAAATTAGAAACTTAAACCCAACTGTCATGTAGGATTTTAAGTAGGTGATTTTAACATCCTGAATTGTATTCTTATTTGTTACATTTTAGCGACACTGATTTTTGAGGGCTAAACCGCATTTGAAACCGCTCGCAGTACCGGTCGGTGCAAAGCCTTCAATGCCCTATTTTGAATGAGATTTTAAATTTGTTCGAACTTGTGCATCCTCTAACCATAGTTTCAACGGTTAACCTATTTTTCAGTGTTGTGTATGTATAACTAAGCTTAAAAGTATAAACTGTTTCTATGTCCGGGCATGTGCAAAAGCAAATTATTCTGAAATATTTTTCATCTGTTTTATCAGTAGCGATGAATCAAGATAACAGTAGCGATTAACATTTCTTTTCATTTATCAAAACAGACGTACAACAACAATGACGAACAGTTTTCGTAATTTTAATCCTTCTCTTGAAAGTTTTCATATTTGTCGGCATGTCTGCCTGTAGGTAGATGTTTTGATGTCAAACTTTTGGGAAAACAAAGCGAAACAGCTAATGGCTTTAAGATCATGATTTTCTGGCATACAAATGCAGCCATCAACAGTCATCCGTATAGTCATCTCCATACGTCCATTCCAGGATGATAGTTTTCAGGTTTTATGAGGAGTATGTCGCATGTGGATGACAGCTGATGACTGCGTATGTACGAACAAAAGTTCTTGCCGCCCGGTGGCGCAGTGGTCTAAGCGATGGCTTCTGATCATTCGTCCGAGATGGGTCTGGGGTCGAATCCCGAGGCATGGATGTTGTGTTTGTCTTACGGCACTGGTTCTCTCTCTTCCCTGGACCCAATTACCCTAAATCAGAGAAGGGAGACTGCTTATATAGCCCACTGAGGTGGTCGTTAAAATCCAAGCCAAAAAAAAAAAAAAAATTAAAAATCATGCGATTATCACGTGTCTTGGGATTAAAATATTAATTAACTTGCACCATATTTTTATGGTTTAAAATTTACGGAGAAAAAAATATGTACATATTCTTTCAGCAGGCGCAAAATATTAAATCAAAGGAACACTGAACGAGCCAGTTTCTTTGTAATTCGATATTTACGAAAAAAAAAGTTTTTTTTCTTTTTTTAAAAAACATTGTGTGTTTCACACTAAATAAAAGAACATTTACATTTTTCCTCTGGGTTTTTTAATTCACGTGAGTAAAAGCTGGATATAAGGTACCGATAATAAGTATTTGTAAATGTGAAACTGTTTTTCAGTGTCTTATAATGAATTAGCTTTGTTTATCTTTTTGCTGAGCTAATTATTATGAATGAATAATGCTCTAAGCTTCAAAATAATGAATTCCCAAAAGGGTGTTGTTACTCGTTAATTATGAACTTAAACAAAGTCTCAACGCTGGTTATTTATATTAAGTAATCAAAGTCATAAACCTAACAGCCAGACAGAGGTCTGACAAAACTAAGAATTGAAAAAGACTGAACTTACAGAACAACTTGTTTATTATGAAGACTCCTGGTCAACTAAGGCACTCATATATCACTACTACATAACAACACACTGCAACGCAACACCAACCACCCTCAACTCCAACGCAACACACAACTACAACGCAACAACTCCTCAACTCCAACGCAACAACACAACTCCAACACTTCTCGATGAACGCGCCTATATACGAGCTACCACCACGTCATGACTTACACTCATTGCCAGATCTCATTCAGCGGGGTGAAATAATATTCCGTTCAGTAGGAAGATAATTTACATAGTAAAATAAAATAACCAGAGATAGTAAAATCAAAAGGAAAGTGAATATAGAGTATACGTTACAGTCTCAGTGAATGCATGCCTCAGTCCAGAAATAAATTGCAATGTGATATGTTCAACAGGTTTCTTGTAGCGATAATGCTCGATTTTTTTTCTCACGTGGCTTCTCTCGTTAGCTATGAAATCCTCGGAGTTTTTTTTTACTGCTTCTCATATTTGCATATATATCTCTGGATGCACACGGGAAGTGATTTACAATTTGCAGGCGTGTGTCGAATTAATAAACCTTTACACTCTTATTAAGCGTGGCATCTTAAATTTGCTAATCCGGTCCGTTGACACCTGCTGGCCTTGGCTCAGCAAGAACTGTGAGCGCAAACGAACTCCGCATGTCTTGTGGGGGTCAGAAGAACGCATTTTTTCTTACTTAGCAAATAAAATACTTTCTGCAGTCCTGTTAAGTTTGCCCCTTTGTAATTTCCCGTCTTGTGCTCCGAATTCAAACGAAAATTTGATGTTTAAGTTTTGCTTATTGAATATTTAATAGAGTTGCGCTTTTTTTTATATTAATATTTAACTGGCTTCAGAGAGGAACAACGCAGAAACCAAACTACCGAAAAATCTTCCACAAAACAACAGGCACTTCAACGTTTAAGCATGTTTAAATAAGCACCAGCAGTGCCTTCTTCAACAGCCACTGCTGGTGCTTATTTAAACATGCTTAAACGTTTCAGATAGTTAGGGCTGATGATCTGCCACACTTACCTGTAGCAAATCATACTCTTTACCTCTTTATGGTCAGGGTCAGGCAAGATTTTCGTCATGGTTGGTCAGAGCTAAGAGTGGAAGCTGAATTTTATTATCACGTATTATATACGTATATCACCACCAACCATTATCTATTCGCTGCTGGATGAAGGGCATTTCTTCCACAACTATATATATACACCGACGAGCCATTACATTATGACCACCTACCTAATAAGCTGTAGTACCCACTTCAGTCCGCAAAACAGGGGCCACTCGGCGAGACATCGATTCGATGAGGTGGCGATAGGTATCCTGCAGTATCTGGTACCATAATGTCAACAGCAGATCCTCCAGCTCCCATACATTTGCGGGTGGTGGTGATTTAGCGCGAACCCGCTTTTACAAGTTTAACCACAAATGTTCGATTGGGTTCATGTCAGGTGAATTTGGAGGCCAGGACATTAACAGAAAGTCACCAGCATGTTCCTCAAATCACTCCTTGATGCTGGCAGTGTGGCATGGTGCATTATCCTGTTGGTAATGACCATCACCAGCAAGGAACACAGTTGCCATGAATGGGTGTACTTGGTCCTCAACGACGTTCAGATACCTGACAGCTGGCAAGGATTGTGCTATTGGTATAATGGGGACTAAAGTGTCCCAAGAAAACATCGCCCACAGCATAACACCGCCGCCGCCAGCCTGCTTCCTCCCAACAGTGCGTCCAGGTGCCATACCCTCCGTTGGTGATCTGCATATCCGCGCTCGGCCGTCTGCGCTCGGCACCAAGAATCTTGATTCTTCAGACCAGGCCACTTTCTTCCAATCATCCACGGTCCAATCTCGATGATCTTGGGCCCATTTCGTGCGTTGTTGGCGATGATGTGGAGTGAGCATGGGGACCTGGCTGGATCTTCGGCTACGCAGGCCCATGCGCAGATGGCTGCGATGAACTGTCTGCTCTGATACATTGCCCTGATCACCATTGTTGTAGCTGCGGGCGACTGGTTGCGCTGTGGCCCTGAGGTCGCTGTGAACAATGCGCGACAGTCTTCGCTCCCCTCTGCATCAATGAGCTGCGGACGACACACGGCTGGACGTCGGTTCGTCCTTTGGTACCTGTGCACCACTTTTGATACGTACTCACTACAGCGGCACACGTAAACAACCCACAAGCCACGTTGTTTCCGAGATCATAGTTCCGAGGTGCCGTGCCATCACAATTTGTCCTTTATCAAACTCAGATAAATCGGCAGCTTTTCTCATTCTGACTCCGAACACTCTACTAACCGAAAGCCGGTTCTCAGGTTGTATATATACTGCTCTGTGAACTTCATCTTCCCCACCGTTCGGTCTCCAGGCGCGCTCATTTCTTTGATCATAATGTAATGGCTCCTCAGTGTATATACACTATCTACCAACAAGTAATCGGACTCCTGTGATAGCAAAGGAAAATTAAGTTTATTCACCTTCAATAGTTGGTGGAGCCTCCACGAGCAGCTATTACAGCTGCGACTTTCCGGGGCATACTCTCAACCAGGCGTTGTACGACGGCTAGCGCTATTTTCTTCCACTCGGCTTGGAGAAGACAGGTCAGTTCCTTCACCGATTTCGGACGGTGGGGGCACCCCTTAAGTCGATGCTCCAACTCGCCCCAGAGGTGCTCGATAGGGTAAAGGTCCGGGCTCTGGGCAGGCCAGTCCATTCGATTAACTCCATCGTCACCATACCAAGCCATGGTGGACCTCGCAACATGACAGGTGGTATTGTCATCCTGAAAGTAACATGGGTCCACCCCGTAAAACTGCCACAACGTAGGAATGGTGCAGTAGGTCTCGGCGTTGAGTCTACCAGGAATTGCGACCAAGGGTCCCGTACCATATACCAGGAGAAACACCCCCATAGCATAATTCCACCGCCGCCGAACTTCACAGCTGGCACAATACATTCCGGCAGGAGGCGTTCTCCAGGCAGACGCCAACCCCAGACCCTGCCATCCGAACGGTAGAGGGTGAACCTTGATTCGTCGCTCCACAGAACCTGTTTCCACTGTTCAACGGTCCACTGTCGACGTTCTTTGCACCACGTTAGCCGAGCAGCGCTATTGGACTTGGTGATCAAAGGCTTGTGGGTGGCAGCACGTCCATGATAACAGAGCAGATGGGCTTCCTTACGGATGGTATCCATCGAAAGAACACTCCCGGATGCCTGTTGAAACTCCTCGCGGATGTGGCCCATCGATTTGGTGCGGTTCTTCCGAATTTCTCTGGCCAGCACCCGTCAGTCTCTAACTCCCAGTTTTGTGGGTCTGCCGGGTCGGGGCACATTCCGACAGTCACCTCTCATCTTCCACTTGCCAATCACGTAGGCCACTGTCGATTTTGGGTACTTCAACTCGCTGGATATGTCACGTATGGATCGGCCATTTCTGTGATACCCGACGATTACACCTTTCTCGAAATCAGAGAGCTCCGAACTGCGTGACATCTTGCATGCGACTGGTTGCGTTGTTGTTTTCCACACGATATTTAACGGCGGCGGCCGTGACGTGTATCAGGACCGCAGATATCGTCGATTGCAGGGGTGTCCAATTACTTGTTGGTAGATAGTGTATATCATCATTGTCAACAATTATCAGTTCACTACTGAATGAAGGTCTCCCCAAGTTTCTTCCACAATGGTCTGTCTTAAGCCAGTCTCCAGCATGTCACTCCGGCATGTTTTGGGATTTCATCCACCCATCTCCCACGTGGTCTTCTTCTGGGGCTTTTACTGGCCCTTGGTATCCAGTCTAAAATTTCTGTTGTCCATCAGTGGTCTGTTCTTCTCGCAATATTTTCAGCCCTTATTTATTTCAGAGATTTTACTCTGATCATGATGTCTTCCACTCTTGTCATTTGCCTGATCCACGAGTTCCTCTTCTTATCTTTCCTGGTTACACCAAGCATGTATCTCTCCATGCTTCTTTCAGTTGTTTTCAGTCTTTGTATGTCTTTTTTAGTTAAATTTCAAGTCTCTGCTCTGTACGTAAGTACTGGAAGGGTGCATTGATTAAACTCTTTTCTTTTAAGACATAATCGCATATTGTTCTTTTAAATTATCTTGTTTCTCCCAATGTTCTCCACCCAAGTTTTATACTCCGATTAATTTCTTTAACAATGTAACCTTCGCTTGATATCTGTTGCTCAAGCTAAATGTAGGGATTGGTTATCTCCAGCTTTTCCACATCAATCGATAAATCTTCATTTCTTGGGAAAACATTGTACATCAGTTTTGTTTTCTAAAAGTTCATATTTAATCCCACTTCTTTACTCTTGTCAGCAAGTTCCTGGATCATACTCTGCCAGCACTGAAGGGGTAGTTGCAAAAATGACTGTGTCATCAGATAAAAAAGAAGGTGAGTTAAATTATCTCCATTAATCTTTATCCCCTTATTTTCCCAGTTCAGTGACTGAAAGACATTTTGCAATGTGGCATTGAGAAGCTTGGGAGACGGTGTCATCTTGTCTCATCCCATTTCCAATTTTTATTGACGATGTATCCTCAAATAACCGAACACTTGCACTTGCATTTTCATCGATGTTATAAATAATGCTAATGTATATATCTTCAATACCGCAGGATTTCAAAGACATAATTGCTGGTGGCTTCACGCAATAAGGGGAGTTTTCATAATCAATAAAAGCCATACGTAATGGGAGTTCATATTCCCTCGTTTTTTTTCAATTAGTTCTCTCAATGGATGTGCATGATCCATGGTGCTGTGCCAATCCTGAACCCAGCTTGCTCCCTCGATTGAGCCATGTCCAGTATTACCTTCAAGCGACGTGAAAGAAACTTAATGAAGATTTTTAAACCACTGATAGCAGGTTGATTTGTCTGTAGTTCCTAAGATCCTCAATGTCACCTTTTTTATGTACCAGGATCATTGTAGCATTGTTTCAGTCATCAGGAATCTTCCCTTCATTGAGATATTTAGTAAAATTTTGAGCGAGTGTAGTTTTTATTTCGCCACGGACTTCTTGTACACTGAAATGCCAAAAGTCATGGGATACGTATACCTAGTATTGTGCAAGACCTCCTCTACCCCGACAAAGTGCTGCAACTCGACGTGGCATCGATTCCACAAGTGGCCGGAAGACTTCTGGAGAGATGTTGCGCCATGCCGTCTGAACAGCCGCCTACAGTTTCCTGGTGTTTGTACGTGCAGGATCTTGGGTGTTAACGGACCTTTCCACAAAGTCCCATTAGTGCTCTATTGGGTTCATGTCGGGAGAACGTGGTGGCCACACCATCCGTCGTAATTTTTCAGAATGCTCCTCGAACCAATTTTGGACAACCTGGGCCCCATGACATGGCGCATTGTCCGCCTGGAAAATCCCATCGTTGTTGGGGTACATGAAGTCCATGAAGGGCTGCAAATGGTCACCCAGCAGAGCAACAAAGCGATTACCTGTTAATGATGTGTTTAAGAGGACCAGAGGACACAATCTGTACCACGCAAAGGCACCCCACACATGTATGGAACCACCACCAGCTTGTATAGTGCCTAGTTGATAGCTTGGTTCCATGGCCTCATGGAATATGCTCCACACTCGAACCTTACCATCTGGTCGTAACAAATGATAGCGTGACTCATCAGACTACGCTACATGTTTTCAGTCTTCCTGGGTCCAATTACCGTGTTCACGAGACTAAGTCAGGCGCTGTGTCTGAAGTCGTAATGTTAACAAAGGCACTCTGGTGGGTCTTCTGCTCCCATACCCCATGGATGACAAATTGCGCTGCACTGACCTGATGGATATGTCTCTGGTACCTCATGCCTTGAATTTGGATGCTATTTGAACCAGTGTCGCTTGTCTGTTAGCATGGACAATCCTGGTCAGACGGCGCTAGTCACGGTCATTCAGTACCTGTGGTCGGCCACTGCGCTGTCCACGGTGGGTGCCTTCCATGAGGTATTCTAGGTAGACACGTGACACCGAGGACCGAGGAATGTTGAATGTTCGCACAACTTTGGAAACTTAATGTCCCATCCATCTGGCTCCCACTAAGTCCATGCGGCATTCAAACTCCGATAATTCACGTCGGCTTGCCATAATCCTACTGACGGGTTGTTTAACCTGACTCACGAGATTACACCTCGCAAATGATAAAATCGTGTCGAAGCCTTTATACGACGGCAGCACCAGTTAAAATATTGCCTACTGCCGTCCCACGACTTTTGTTACTTCAGTGTAAAATGTCCACGGTAATTCCGTCTTCTACTGGAGCTCTTCCATATACACTGCTGGACAATTGCTAAGGACGGATCATAAACGGCTATATAGCGCATAAAAAAGTAAGTGTGGTTGGATGCCAAGTGAAATAAAATAATGTCAGAATGCCAGGACATTACAAGAAAGACAATTTATTGTGCTTTGAAATCCAGAAGGCTTTGGAACGTGTTCAAGGGACAAACAGGCCATTTTGTGCAGAATACGTAAACGTGAAAAAAATGCAATTACCGTCCGCAGGCGTTCCAGCGTAAGATGTCAATACGGGATATGGCCACCATGGAGGGCGATGCAAGATTCCACACGTCGTGTCATGCTTTGCACAACATTATCAAGCAGCTGTTGGGGTAATTTATCCCATTCCTCTGTCAGTGCACGGATGAGGGTGTCCTTGTTTATTGGAGGGCATTGGCGACCAGCAAAACTCCTCCCCAAAGCATACCACACATTTTTAATGGGATTCAGATCTGGAGAACATGCTGGCCATACAAGGCGTTGAATATCCTCGCTCTGAAGACACTCCTGGACAGCGACTGTTCGATGACATGTTGCGTTGTCGTCCATGAAAATGAATCTATCACCGACAGCACCACGGAACATGCGAACATGAGGTAGCAGAACATCATTAATGTATCGTTGGCCAGTCATAGTCATAGTTGGAAGCACATAGAGAGACGTACGGCCATTGATCATGATGCCAGCCCATACCATGACACTACATGTCGGATATCGGTCCCTTTCCTGTATGTTTGCTGGACAATATGCAGTACCACTATCACGCCAGATCAGTTGTCGTCGACAATCAGACGATAGACTGTATCTACTCTCATCTGAGAAGAGGACAGCAGACCAGTCGTTATCAGTCCAATTGCGATGTTGATGGCACCATTGCAAAACGGGCGGTACGGTGACGTCTGGACAATGGGATGCACACAACAGGACGGCGGGCGTATAGTCCTCCTTCATGCAAACATCTGGCGACAGTTTTTCGGGAGATCCGCTTGCCAGTAGCAGACATAAACTGATTTGCTACCTCACTAGCTGTGCAGCGCCGGTGTCTTTTTGTTGATAGCACTATGTACCGATCTTCTGCAGGTGTCGTACTGCGAACACGACCTCCCCCGTGACGTTTGCTACACTCTCCATTTGTTTGAAATGATTTCCAAAGCCTTGAAACAACACTGTGGCTGACGTCGAACTCCCTGGCAACATCTGTTATTTTTCGCCCTTCTTCAATCTTGCCAATAATACGGCCACGCGTAAAATCATCTAGGTGATGTCGGGAAGACATACTGAAAATTGCAAGTTCGTGAATTGATTCTTTCCCTTTCAACTTTGCGTTTGAACAACAACGGTCAATACGCGTCAAATCCTTTATATCTCTTATCAGCGCTATGACGTCACGAACAAGTTTGGCAATCCAAAATTTGCATACGCACAACACGTCTTACTGTATCCCGCACTTATGCTAATTTCCACATTTTCCTGCCTTCCATTTTATGGTTGCTATCGTTGCTATTGTCATGCGTCCTTAGCAATTGTCCGGCGGTGTATATATTTCCGATGACCAGCATAGAAGATGACAAAGCAGGATAGTGTGTAACAACAACATGATATACACATGTTGGCCCTCCATAATTGCGCTTGCCTTTTGGTGGCAGTTGTACGGATGAACTTTCCAGGAGAACGCCGCAGTAGTTCTAATGATTAATGTACTCTGGTGCGTGATAATCATATAATATCACAAGGTAGCAAACAAATCGCTATCCCGCTGACAGAGTGGTCAAAAAGCGCTTGCTAGTAGCGATTCGTCCTAATTTGGATCGTGTTCGTGTCCTGGATGGGTCACGTGATACTATACGATCATCATGAGTTCGAATCCCTGGAGGCATGGATATTACAGTATTTTTGTCTTACGGCACTGGCTCTCAACCTTTCCTGGAATCAGTGGCCCTAAATTAGGGACGGGCGACTGCTTATAGCCCATCGAGTTTCTCACGGTGGTCGTTAAACGTCCAAACCAAAAGAAAAAGAAATTGCGACTGGTATTTACGGACTGTCATTTGGTTTCCTTCCATTTTGTACCACGGATGGCCTAGTGGTCAACGTTCGTGACTGCCACGGAGAAACCTCAGGTTCGATCCCAGGCAGGTACGAACGCTCGAATCGCTAAATATGCGCCGTGCGTCGGATGGCCACGTTAAGCCGTCGGACCCCGGGTACTGCCCCCGGTAATAAATAGGGGCCTCTTTCTCCCCCTTTCTACCTCACTTCCGTGTCACTTTCCTATCGTGCACTCTAGCCCAAATTTCGTAGCTTCCTATTTCTAAGGGATGTTTAAGACCTGGGGTCAGACACTCCCTAAAATCCTCTACATATGATCTGATCTGATCTTTCCATTTTATTCTTCTCTCTTAATCAAACCTTTTTTACGGAAACAGGCTGCATCAGAGCTAGGTGTAGGCGCTCCCGTCTTCCCTAATGGGTTTTCCCATCTGCTACAGTGAGATGATGTCGACCGTTGTGATTATTAAAGAATATAAATTAATTAAGCCCTCACATTTAGTTTTCTTAAGCCTTAATATGCAATATTTCCGACGACCACATTTTACTAGTTTTCCTGAGCTGTGTTAACATTTGCATTCATTCCGTTGCACTTTTGCTTTTTAACTTTGAGTTATACATATCTTTGCATGCTGTTTGACTTATAGCTCGGAATACCATTTCAAAAGCGGTTTGCGTTTGCAATTGTAAATCTTTGCTAAAGCTTTCCCAACGGGCTCTGAAGAGGCGTTTCGGTTTCAGCTTTTTTCGCATGATAACTCACGTGAAATTTTGACGAAGCTGTTTTCGTGTACTGAGGAACGACTGCGTTTGAAATCAGGTAAATAAAATTCGTAAGGAATGCGGCTGAAGCGGTAACATGATATTTTCGTATTATAACATCGCCAACGTTATTTGAAATACACCAGAGTGTGAATACACAAGAAACTCATATAGCGTATTAAATCCGTTTATTTTTGTGGTGTAATAAGCACAAAGATTCGCCAAACTTTCGAATTCCACTGGGAGACTTTTTCAAGGCAATGGTAGACATAAAAATGTTATGTCTACCATTGCCTTGAAAAAAGCCTCCTGGTGTAGTGCGAAAGCTTCGCGAATCTTTGTGCTTATTACACCACAAAAATAAACGGATTTGATAAGCTATATGCGTTTCTTGTGTATAACATCGACATTTTGTTTTCTTCTTACTCACAGATGTTTAAGATACATCACATGAACCGTACGTACCCGAGATATTTGGCTTCTCTGACGTTTCTTTAAAATATTACATTTTCATTCGAGTTTTCAAGCGATTTACAAGTAGTATGTGTTTCATATATTTGTCAAAATTATGTTCGTATAATGTAACGATCACCACGTCTCATTCATGTCTTAATGAGGGGGAAAGAGTGTCATTTATAGAATGAATCCAGCAAAATCATGTTTGGAATATGTACGTCAAGCATTTCAGTTGCTAACCTGCGCAAAATGAGAAAATAAAAACTCCAGTCTTGATGTTATTTCCAATTAAAATCTCATCTACTGAAAGAAAAGGTCATAACAGACAACAAAAGTTTACAGAGGTAATGGTCATTCCCGTATTTTTCTGCGTCGCAAAGCATATCGTAATTTACGGATTGCCTCACTTATTACTTAACTCTAAATAAATTTCTTTTTATATGTTTTAAATTAAAGCGTGATGCTCATATGCAACGCGCTCGAATGTTTTACTGCATACTGTCGTTCGCGACAGCACTTGTATGATATGTAACGTTTTAAATGTGTGTAATTATGATCAACACATACTACTTGTGTAAATAGGCAAAGTCATCGCCCTTTTCACGTTTTTTTTTCAACCCAAATCTCTCAATAACTAGCCGAGTGCGTTCGCCTTAGGCTACGGTGCCAACAATCCACGGCGCTATGTGTGTTTATCTGTCAGCATCTGACTTCACAAATTCGTAGGGATGGGCTCAACAACTGAGACGTCTCCATCTGGTCGGGTTTAACGGCACAAGCTATTTAATTATAGCTAATAAATCCAAAGGGCGAGAGAAATGGTGAAAATCTTCCAAATACGTGGAGAAAACGTAAATAGACAAAGTCATCGCCCTTTTCACGATTTTCTTTAATTAACACACAGCACCAGAAAAACTGTATTTCGACACCGCTGGGATCGAACCCTAGATCTCTCGATAAGTAGCCGTGTGCGTTCGGAAAAACGTGGAAAGAGCGATGACTTTGTCTACACTGTCTCCACGTATTTGGAAGATTTTCACTACTGCGCGTGTTTCCACCAATTTTTCAAATGAATACCTGCACTAAATTTGTTCTGTAAGCGTAAATGTTATGCATATCTTCTCTAAGGCTTAAGTGGAAAATTCTTCATAGTTCATACTTTATATCATCTTGGTCTGTACATAAATGTTGGAACTTATTTCCCGTTACCATCTGTCAGTTTTCTGGAGCAGTTGTAAAATACTGTGCTCGTGTGACTCTAGATCACCTCACAGGTATACTTTATTGAGTTGCAATGTTTTGTCCATTCTGTATTTCTAAATACCACCTAAGAGATCTTTATTTCCAGCTAGTATGATTACATACAATTTGCGAAGTAGACTTTCAGAAAAAAACACTCATCTACATTGCTAACAAAAGAGTAAGTCCTTCTCACGTTTAACAAGTTGGTGACTGCCATTCTTTAAACCAGTTGGACCTCCTTTCTTTCTTGCACCATAGATGTAAAAAAGGTATGTATTTTTAACACGGAATATAATACATTCCTTTCTTGGTTTTATTTCTTTTATCAAACAAAACATTTAAACAGCAGCTTAAATGTGTGTTTGATTGTCTGTTTACGAGACAAGGGTAAGTACACTTTACGTTTCTATAATAGTCCGTAATAGTCAAAACATTTAAATGGCAGCTCGTGTTTACGAGAAAAGGGTAAGTACATTTTATGCTTTTGTAATAAATAGTCCATAACTTACGCAATACGTTGTTCGTTCATAAGTTCAGTTACTTTTGCTGTCTTCATGTCGTTCCTTAGTTTTACTGGAATCAATGAGAAACTACCTACCTGTGAGGGTATTAGTTCAAACATCAATAGCATTGTATCTGAAGAAATGACCTGCCGTGTTTTGATAAAAGTAAGTACAATCCTTGATTTTATTTCTTTTGTGGTTCGAATGAGAGACTGTAAAGCATGAACTGTGGTATGTATGATTTATCGATTCTCTGCGGTTCCTCAAAAGCCTGACATCCATACTTCTGGTATCACCAAAATTAACTTGTTGTTCTCCAGTTCAAACTGAACGGAACTTTCCGATACCTTTCGGATAAGCCACGACTTTTCTATTTTAGTAGACCATTTTGCTGTAAATTTAACCTTGAATCCAAAGCTTTAAATGTTCATCAATAATATCCCATCGCTTTTGAATTAATGTACCGCTGGTCAGGGTTCGAAACCTTGGACAAAACATCGATGAAGTTTTTTTCTGTTGTTTTTCTTTCAACTCTGGTTCTTTCCCTGTCGTGAAACCAGGGACTCTACATTGGAGTTAAGTACTCGTAATAACCAAAACTTTGAGGTCGATTAGCATCGGCTGATAAATTCCCCTTTCCTCAAAAACATACACTGAACAACCCCCCAAGGTTGTCCACGTGGCGCAGTGGTCTAAGCGCTGCCTCGTCCGAGATGGGACCGGGTTCGCAAGACTCGGATCAAGCATGGGTGGTGCGTTTGTCTTACGCCAATGGCTCTCTCTCTATCTATCTATCTCTCTCTCTCTCTCTCTCTTTTCCTTAAATTAGGAACAGGCGACTGCCTATAGCTCCTAGAGTAGCTCATGGTGGTCGTTTAACACCGAAACAATAAAAAAGAACCCTAAAGAACATTTTATCAAAGGAATAAAGCAAGTGGTTAAGCATCCATTCTAAAGCAATTAAATGCGCCGATGAGCCATTACATTATGACCACCTACCTAATAAGCTGTATGACCCCCTTTAACCCGCAAACCAGCGGCTACCCGGCAAGGCATCGTTCCGATGAGGTGGCGATAGGTATCTTGGGGTATCTGGTACCATAATGTCAACAGCAGATCCTACAATTCCCGTACATTTTGGGGTGGTGGTGATTTAGCGCGAACCCGTTTTTCTAAAGCGAACCACAAATGTTCGATTGGGTTCATGTCAGGTCAATTTGGAAGCCAGGCCATTAACAGAAATTCACCAGCATGTTCCTCGAACCACTCCTTCACGATTCTGCTAGTGTGGCATGGCGCATTATCCTGTTGGTAATGGCCATCACCAGCAGGGAACACCGTTCCCGTGAATTGGTGAACTTGGTCCTCAACGATGTTCAGATACCTGACAGCTGTCAGGAATTATGCTATTGGGATAACAGAGCCTAAACTGTTCCAAATATACATCGCCCACAGCATAATACCGCCGCCGCCCTGTTTCTTCCCAACAGTGCATCCAGGTGCCATAGCCTCCGTTGGTAATTGGCGTACCCGCACTCGGCTGTCTACGTGATGCACCAGGAATCTTCATTCGTCAGACCAGGTGAATTTCTTCCAATCATCCACGGTCCAATTTCGATGATCTTGGGCCCATTTCATGCGTTGTTGGCGATGATGTGGAGTGAGCATGGGGACCTGGCTGGATCTTCGGCTACGCAGGCCCATGCGCAGAAGGCTGCGATGAACTGTCTGCTCTGATACATTGCCCTGGTCACCATTGTTGTAGCTGCGGGCGATTTGTTGCACTGTGGCCCTGCGGTCGCTGTGAACAATGCGCGACAGTCTCCGCTCCCCTTTGGCATCAGTGAGCTGCGGACGATACACGGCTGGGCGATGGTTCGCCATTTGGCTATCTGTGCACCACTTTTGATACGTACTCACTGCAGAGGCGCGTGAACAACCCGCAAGCCGCGCAGTTTCCGAGATCGTAGTTCCGAGGCGCCGTGCCATCACAATTGGTGCTTTATCAAACTCCGATAAATCGGCACCTTTTCCGATTCTGACTCCGAATACTCTACTAACCAAAAGCAGGTCCTCGTGTTGTATATATACTTGTTTGGTAACTTCCCCTGCGCCACCGTTAGGTCTCCAGGCACGCTCATTTCTCTAGGCTGGGGGTGGTCATAATGTAGTGGCTCATCGGTGTAGTTAGGCTTAACATCAACATGCAATGTTTCCATTTAAAGGATTGAACCGAAGCCTAAGCTTAAATCAAGTGTTATGCTACCAACTTCACGATGTATGTATTTCAGTCGAAAAATAATAAATGTGTGATATTTCAAGCCATCATCCTGTTCCTTCGGCATATCGTGGAATAGATTTACCTTGGAACTCAGCATTTTCAGACAGTGAACGTCAAAATTGATTAATATGCCTGTCGTCACTGTTCGTTGTAGATGCGTCTATTACTACAAGTTAGTAAAAATATGCAATGCATTGATTATGATACGCTTTGCAGCATACCAGAAATCATTACGCAAGTTATTACTCAAGTTATGAGGATAATGGCTGTAAAATGAATCTTGCTCCTATGACCACCTATGCCTTTGACCCCATTTCGATGATATTCAGCAGAACCGGTTCAGTGTAACTCCGGAATAACATACTAAAGTTTTGTCGCAATCGAAGCATTTTTACGTAAATTATGACGCATAAGGGCAAAGAAATGGGTCGCGCTCCTATGTCCTGACTTTGACCTCATTTGTCCCATTTTCAATAGGGTTCGTCCCCAGTTTGTCCCCTATACCACATACTAAAATTTCATCGAAATCGAACCATTTTTACGCAAGTTATGACGCATAAGGGCAAAGGAATGCATCCCGCTCCTATGTCCCGACCTTTGACTTCACTTAAGCCATTTTCAATAGGGTTCGTCCCCCGGTGGTCCCCCTACCACATACTAAGATTTCATTGAAATCAAACCATATTTACGCAAGTTATGACGCATAAGGACAATGGAATGGATCCCGGTCCTATGTCGTGACCTTTGACCCCATTAATCCCATTTTCAATAGGATTCGTCTCCAGGTGGTCCCCTACCACATACTAAAATTTCATCGAAATCGAACCATTTTTACGCGAGTTATCGTGCGGACAGACGGACAAAGCTGGAGCATTAACGCTTCTTCAACCTACGGTTGGAAAGCGTAAACAATCAACCAAGTGAGTTACATGCATTAAATGCTGCAACAAACGCTTGCTCACAAGCTTTCTTTTTTTCTTATCCGGATACCAGAATCTCCCACCAGAGTACACGAAAATTTTCGTGTGGATTAGCATCGAAATCAGTCTTAGTGAGCACTTGCAATACAGCATTAGCTGAACTCTTCCTGCGTGATGAAAGTAGGGTTTCTTCCAGAAAAAATGCACGTGTGAAACGTACGGTAAACACAAGTAACGAAATTTTCAGGGTACAATTAGCTAAATAAGTTTCCCGACTTTCATTAGTTGTACAATAACATTTCTCGTATAATAGTATCTATATTTCGTACCACACCATAACTCATGTGTGAAGTTTCCATGTTTTTTGGTTCAGTTCTTCCAAAAAAGTGAAGACTTCACACACTAAATTTCACCGAATCACCAGTTTGCATTCTGCCTTGAGGGAATACATCCGGTTCTATTATTGCTGTAGCGTACAGATAGATACTGTCCTAGTGTGTGGTTCAAAGTACAATTTTTTTGTTGTACTCATTTAAGGTACCTGGCTAATAAAAAACCATTCTTGCGTTCTTGACTTATCTCATGTACGTAATTTGTGTGCTTGATGAACTGTACCAGCGGTATTAATTCAAGGCATTTTAATATTTAAACCAGAGTAAAAATTAGCTTTGTTTAAGTCGGCCGCAGGTAGCCTAGTGGTCAACGTTCGTGACTGTCACGGAGAAGACCTCGGGTTCGATCCCAGTAGGTACGAACGCTCGAACCACTAAATATCCGCCGTGCGTCGGATGGGTACGCTAAGATTACTGGCCCCCGGTAATAAATAAGGCCGTCTTCCTTCCCCTTTTTACCTCGTTTCCGTGTCACTTTTCTATCGGGCACTCTAGCTCAAATCTCCTAGCTTCCTATTTCTAAGGGTTGTTTAAGACCTGGGGTCAGACACTCCCTTTCTAAAATCCTCTACATATGATCTGATCTGATCTGATCTTTGTCTAAGTGTGCGCACGCGTGTGTGTGCGTTAACTGCAGATTAAAAATATCGTTGTTACCAATCTCGAATCTCTTCAGATGCAACGAATTGAGTTATGGATGCTCTGCAGTGTCCATGACTCGATTTTGGTGTGATCCTCAAGGTTTATCATGCAAAGTTTCGTGAAACTTGATGAGAGAACTCAGCTTTAATACTAGATCGCAAATGGATGGACGTAATTTTTTCTATTACTACTCACTTTGTAAAGAAGTCCTAAAAAAAAAGCAGTAATCAGAGCTTCCGATATTTGTTGACTCCAAAGATATTTTTGGTATTTTGGTATTATTATTATTATTATGAGCAAAATATGAAGCTAGGGCGACGCGGCTCTTGTTATCTGAAGTAGTTAAGAGCGAGAGAATTGAAACTAGAACGACAACCTGTGGAACATAATTCTCGCTAAAAACTCGTGCCCGAATTTCAAGAGACTGACTCACCATTTCAGAGAAAACCGAGTTCAGGTACTTCGGATGCTTTCCCTCCATGCTTAGAAACTTATTTCCTTTTCGTTTTCATTGTCTGACTTCTCGTCGTGTTTACATCCGTTCCGGAATGAACAGATTCAAATAACTTTGTTTTTTCTCAGTACATGATGTATTTTTCGTAATAATTGTCATTGTCGTGTCAGAATGTGTCCTCAAGGTTATAATTCACCGCTACACGGGTGTGGTCTACCTGTTACGCTTTATGATTCCTCCATGGTGAGGGGTTATTCAAAAGTAAAATATTAGCTTCGAACATGTCACGCACATATACGCCTAACGTAACAGCACAGATTGCTAGTTAGAACTCACTCATTCGCGGAATAGGTCAACGGTGCTCGACGAATGAACTCCGACTTTCATTAGGTTGAAATTTTTATTTTCACATATTCATTCCATACGGAGAACGTACATGCGGTTTTGCTGTGGCGTACAGATATGTTTTTTGCTTTTCACTATTGAGCGTCCTCTTCTAGTTAGTGCAGAGAGCAGAAGATTCAAGGCATTTTTTACATTAAATGAACCTTCACCGATGCAAATTTTAGTAATACGTCGACAGAGCCTGTTCGCGTCAATAAATCATTTTGTATTAACATCAAGTAGATGGCAGGATGTAGTATTAGCACTCAAACATCGAGTTGCACCATCGCCATCCTCGAAATGTGTTTCTTCTCCACGCTTTATGCACTCAATGAACGAAACATTAGAGATACCTACCTAATAGAGTGTTCGTCTTAGAGGTCTGCGCGGGCCGGGTCTGGCCTTTTGTTAATTTAGAGAAGAAAGCAATGGGCCGGGCCGAGCTTTAATCCCAGACACTTACGACCGGTCTGGGCCGGTCCAAATTGACCCATTCTTTTTATCGCAATGGTAAAGGGAAAAAAAAGTCGTGTTCCCCGATTTCTTGGTGTGTTTAACTGTTTCGCTGACTTTATTTACTTTCATGACATAGCCCTGGGTGTAATCAGAACAGCAAAGAGAGAGTCACTCAGTGTTTTTACCAATCTATAGGTATTAAGATGGTAAAACCATTTTAAGGCTTGTTGACAACAAAAAGATTCGATCCCGAGCGAGTGTGTTGTGTAGAGTGGGGTACGGAGGGTGTCTGTAGTGGGGTAGGGGTCTGTGTGTGTTTGTACGAGAGAGTGGAACGACATCGATTTTTTCTCCTATCCCTAATCTCTATAGGGATTGATTTCTGTAGTGTTACCGCTTACTAGTTCCGAGAAAGGGAGATTCTGAACGCGCTTAATATTCTTTTTTCTCTCTTTTTAAAGGTTATATTTTTCGATAATTGTCAAAGTTTAGTTAATATTCTTAGGCTTACATTCAATAGTTTGAATAATATCTCATTTCATTATTTAATTTTCACATTTTAATAAAATACAATGAAAGACAAAATAATACCAAATGGCACATCAGGGGCCGGGTGGGGCCGGGCCTAAACAAGAGCTGCAATTGACGGGCCCCGGCTAGTCAGGGCCGAATGCCTGATGTTTTGAGTTTGAATTTAATTTTGCCATGTTACACTATCTAGAATACAATCAAATCGCACATACAATTTCTGTACCCAAAAAAAGATTAACCAAATACAAATCGCACCATATGCAAACACAAAAGAAATACTATACATATATGTCAGAACATTGATGAAGAAATTAATCGGCATACAAAACTTGCCTGGAGAGCTTCTAGAAGAAACAGCATAATTTTCAAGAGCAATATGCCATTATGTCTTAAAAGAAAAGTGTTTGATCAATGCATCCTTCCAGTGCTTACGTATGGTGCAGAGACGTGGACCTTAACTAAAAGAGACATACAAAGGCTGCAGACAACTCAAAGCAGCATGGAGAGGTGCATGCTTGGTGTAACCAGGAGAAATAAGAAGAGGAACTCGTGGATCCGAAAAATGACAAGAGTGGAAGACATAATGATCAGAGTTAAATCCCTGAAATGGCAATGGGCTGGACATACTGCCAGAAGGACAGACCATCGAAGGAAAGCCGAAATTTTAGATTGGATTCCAAGGGACAGGAAAAGACCCAGAAGAAGACCACATGGGAGATGGGTGGATGAAATTCGAAAGTATGCGGGAGTGACATGGAGGAGACTGGCACAAGACAAACCGTTCTGGAAACTTGGGGAGACCTTCGTCCAGCAGTGGATTGATAATGGTTGACGATGATGATGATGATATGTCAGAAATGCAGTAATATAACACATAAATACAAAAGTATGAATAATACAACTAACACAAACACATGAACCATCAAACATGCAAATACAAATATTATACAATAATAATATACATATAATGCAAACTACAAATGAAGTTGTAGTAATACAAAAACACGTATGGCAATAAGAGTGGTACTACATACATTACAAGCACTTATACAATCAACTGTAGTGCAACATAGCAGGGAGCCAGGGAAAAGGCTATTTCCCTGGCTATGAAACGGGCCGGGCTAGGCCTTAAGCACAACTCCGCCCGAGACGGCGGTGGCCCAGGATCCATGGATCTGATGTTCCGCTCAGCGGCATCCCAGATAGCTTCCACAGTGTTTAAATCCAGGGATCTTGGGCGCCACTGGATGGCCTCTAACTCAGGTGAGTGTTTCTCGTTTTGTGCCCAGATGGTTGCAGCCGGTGGGACGGCGCATTGTCCTGTGAAACAGACCCTCGGTCGCAGGATGCGCGAAGGCCATGAAAGCGTGTAGGGGATCATCCAGCATATTCTGGAAGAGCGCAGCGGTTAGCGACCTCTCCAGACACATTAAGGAACCTATTGTATCTCATGAGAAGGCTCCCCAAACCATCACAGAGCCGCCACGGCTTTGAACAGAGCCGACTTGGCACGACGGGGCCATGGCCTCATGCTGTCGACGCCACATCCGTACCCTAACGTCAGCTCGGTACAATTGAACATTAATTTCAAACAATGTGTGGAACAAACATCAGACATTTTTTTGAAAATCCGAACGGCCAGTGATCCATTTTCCACAATCGGGCGCCGATGTGAACCAGTGGATCCATTTTCCACAATCGGGCGCCGATGTGAAAACACAAGTTTGTTCACGCCGGGTCCCCCTCACTCCGGAGTAAGTCGCTCTCCCAACTGAGCTACGCGGATAGAATCTCTCCGTATATTTGTCGTCTTGACACGTGTTTTCACCTCTGCAGTACGTCACAAACTGTTTTTATGCTAAAAAGCTATTCGTTCAGTGTCATACAGTTTCTCTTATAGCATATTTAGTAGTTTCTTTAAAGAACTAAGGTTTTATGGCAACGGACAAGCCGAAGATAATTCTTGAAGCATAGTGCTTAAAACGATTAGCTACTTACCAGAGTGATTCAAAAGTCATTGTCGTTTTCTGACAGTTGATGAAAAGTTGTATAAATACATAACCGTAAAAGTTTAATCTTCGAAATAGAGTCCATCGTACTCCATGGTCTTACACCATCGTGATGCCATGTCTTCAATCCCTATGCAAAAACATCCTTTGGTTTCGAAGCGAAAAAGTCTTGGACCCCAAGTTCAACATCCTGGATGTTTTGAAGTGTTTTCCATGTAGAAAATGTGCCATGGACCGGAATAAGTGGTAGTCCGAAGGCGCAAGGTGTAGTCCAAAGGTTCAAAGCCCTTCAGTTCCTGTATTTTTTCTTTGACCGTGCGCGATGAGCAGGAGCATTACTCTGTTGAGGATAACTCGTTTACGGTTCACTAGAGCAGGGTACTTTCAGCTTAAAGCAGCATATATCTTATCCAACTGGCCACGGTACAGCTGGACATTACAGTCTTTTGCAAAAGTTTAAGACCACCTGTCAATTTATTGAAAATTAAGATTTTCAAAGAAAGAATTAATTACTAGTCAGATATATTTGAAAAAATGAGACCACAGATGAATACTTACATTCTTTAGATACACAAAAAGACCGAAATTACTGCTTTGTGTGGCCACCTTTGTTTTCTATGACGGACAGAATACGATGTGGCATACTCTCACGAAGGAATTGGCGGTAGTCACTTGAAATGACTTTGCACCACATACACTTTATCGCGTCAATCAAAGCTTGGGAATTTGATGGATGTTTTTCTGCTACCTTGTCTTTTAAAAATGGTCCACAAATTTTCGATGGGGACTATTACCAGGCCAGTCAAGCACAGTTATGTTTTCCCTCTGCAGGTAGTCCTTCACTGTCTTTGATATGTGGCATGGAGCACCATCATGCATAAAGATTGTGCATCTGTGCACTTGCATATGAGTTAACAGCTTTTCACATAACATTTCCACATAAACAGGACCAGTCATAGTCGTGCCTGTCGGAAAAAGGATAATGAAGCAATGCCGGATGCTGATATAGCATGCCCATATCACCTAAGTAGGCGGATGTCTCACGGTGCTAATGGTGCATTTTTCGTCAAACCTTTTGCCTTTTGGTCGTCGAAGGAAAACCTAATACCTTTGCCTTTGGTCGAATGCTAGTCAGCTTCTCGTGATTCAAATTGACGCACAGTCGGAAAAAGAAGGCTCCGATTTTCAGCAGTCCACGATTGCTGATAACCTCTTCTTTTCTCATGACAGCGGTTAGTGTAGGTTTATGTGCAGGTTTATAAGACTTTAATCCAAAATGTTTGCTCATACGTCGGGAAAGAGTGCTGTTGCTAATATCAGACCGTTTTGAATGTAGAAAGGACTTGGTTTTCTAGCACGAGCTCCTTGGAGAACGCATAACTATTTGCCTTATGGTATTGTCATCACGTGAGGTTGTTTTCCTTGGACGTCCACTTCTCTTTCGTTCGCTGGATTCACCTGTATCTCAGTATTTCATGATGATTTTATGAATAGCAGTCTTGCTCACATTCACCTTTCTGCTTATGTCACGTTCGGAGTATCCTTCATGATATAAAGTCACTATTTGTGCCCTTTGAGTAATACTTAATGACGCTTTTTTGCCCAGTTTTCGCTATATAGAAAACACGTACAGAACCTCTCAGCATGAAAACCAGAAACAAACTGACGCTCCCACGCTTCCCCCAACTCTATCAACAGCTGCCGCTGTAGGATGATGCAACACCAACAGGAAGCTGAGTAATACAGACAGTAGGTGACGCACAGAAGTCTCCTAATACCAACAGGTGATCTTGAACTTTTGCAAATGGCACTGATGCCTCGGTCATCTGGAATCAGCTCCCAATAAATGGGGCCCTCAAAGTTCCAACATACCCTTAGTATAACTTTGTGCTCAAATCGTTCCCTTTTTGCTTTTTGCAATCTAACCACTGTTTTCTCATGTCAGGATTCCGGTAAAATATATACTTATTTTTGTGACATGTCATAATTCACCTAAAGAAACGGTCGTCTTGGGGATTTTCCAGCAATTGGCGACACTCATGAGCACGTACGTAGCTGAGCATGAGCAGAAGTCAGTTCATGGGGTAGTTGTCGACAGCTTCTGTGCTTCTTGCCGAGCTTGTGCAGTTCGCGAACAATTGTGGGCTGAGGTATTCCCAGCTGATTTGACAGTTGTCTAGTGCTTGTGCACGGATTTGACGGCTTGGCGTAGAGCTTCAGAATTCACCACCAAAAGTTTTCCAGCACGTGCTTTGCCTTCAAGGCTGTAGTCTCCATTTTAAAATCGCTGAAACCAAAATCTTGCCGTTCTTTCAGACTCTCCTCCTTCACTTATTAAAGTAAAACCGTAACAGCACTCGGATCGTATATTTATCGTCCGTAGCTTTTGACAGCAGAACATTTTCCAATAATTCACGGAAGAGTGTGCTCCTTACAAAGGGCACTTTTACTTAATCAGCCAGATTTTAAGTTTTATACCATATTTTTAATACTGTTTGTCTGTCTTGTGTCTTGTCTTGTCTTGGCGCTCTTT
Source organism: Macrothele yani (assembly GCA_039090855.1). Taxonomy (NCBI): domain Eukaryota; kingdom Metazoa; phylum Arthropoda; class Arachnida; order Araneae; family Macrothelidae; genus Macrothele; species Macrothele yani. The sequence continues at coordinate 129,631,245 of CM076996.1, forward strand.
GGCCAGGCATCGCCCTTGCGCCATAAAACCTAACTAACCAACCAACCTAACCTTACAAAGGGTGAGCCGAACGTTTTGCAATATTTGCATAAACGCATGTGCTGAGGAGGGTATGTCACGTGTTTAAACTAGTTCAAGTTGCGCACTGCAGTCAGTCAAAAAGGATATAAAGTGGTAGTCGTTGCTGTGAACAGCATTGCATGTCGTCCTTCTGTCTGTGGTTGGGACACCTAAAAGATGAACAGCTCCAGGAACTTGAGGGCATCGAACTGATGCCACACCCAGCATGTAGTCCGGATCTTGCCCCGTCGGATTATTGCTTCTTCAGGTCCATGGCCCACTTCCTTCGCGGGCGGCACTTCAAAAACCAGGAGGAGGTGGCAGCTGGGGTGAAGGAGTTCTTCGTCTCGAAGGACAAGAACTAGTACCGCCGCGGAATCGAAGAACTGGCAGGCAGATAGCTAAAGACAGTGCAATACGATGGTCTGTACTTTGAATGCTAGTCAGCTTTCGTCGTAAAGGTATGCATGAGGACATAAAGTGATCCAAGTATTGTAAAACTTTCGACTCACTCTCTGTATTTATACCAACTGGACGATACGGATTTTCCGGTCATGTGTTGTTCTTATCTGCATAACGCATGTGTACCGAGTAATTGCCTGACATAGGACGACTCTTCAAAACGGCAATGCCTTTTGAATCACCCTAATATTACAGAGCACAATAAATAATACAAGGTTTAACACTTTTATTTTATGAGGGTAAGACAAATGTTCACGTAAATCAAGGTTCACATAAGTTTTATAAAGGTTCTCATTATGAGTTATGGCAGAATTTACTTACGTTTTTGGCTGCCCCAGTGGCGAGTGGTCTAAGCGATGGCTTTTGATCATTCGTTCGAGATGGGTCCAGGTTCGAATCCCGGTGAGGCATAGATGTTGTGTTTGTCTTGACGCGCTGGTACTCTCCCTTCCCTGGAGCCAGTGGCCCTGAATTAGGGACGGGCGACTGCTTATAGCCTAATGAGTTGCTCACAGTGGTCGTTAAACCTCCAATAAAAAAAATAATAATAACGGTTTTGAAATGTTGTTGTTACGCATACAAAGCGTAAATTGAGTTGAAACGCATTCTAGTAAAAGATTCACTTTTATAATTTCATGTTAATGAGGCTGCTGAGAGGAGACCGTGGAATAACTGGACTCAGGTTAATCCGCTCTTGCCCTATAAGTTACATGAAGTCAAGTACAGTTTTATTTCAACACAAATTAAATTTTAAAAGATTTGGCAATATTTTGTCGGTCTGTAAAGTGTTACGAAGAAATATTTTGTTTTTATTTCCGTTATTTAAATTTTGAAGTAATTTACGCCTGGTTATATGATCTCCTACTGAGTGCGTTTCTTCACAAAGAAAATGGCTATTTTTTTTTCGTTGCTATACAATTTACAGAACTTATATCCGCTAAATGCTATTTTTTGCTATTCAGATCGCTGTATGTAACTTATATATTTTCTAAAGCATAAATAGTTACTGGATTTGATTGTTCCTCTTTTCAGACTGATTTGTCCCAGGGAATAATCTTGAGCCTCTTACAAAAAATTGCACATGTATGTATTGTACATGTCTTCTGCGATTCTCGAAAATGTCGACTGAAAAGGATAAAACGTACAAGTATTTACTACCGAAGGCCTGAAAGTCTTCCTCGGCGTCTGTACCATTTCATTCAGGTTGTATGCTACGCAAGACTTTAACATCTCTCACATTTCTGTTGTTTAGATATGCACAAGCTTTCATTATCTAGTTCTTCCTCTCTTTCAGTTTCTCTAATTCTTTACCTTCAATTTTTGTTAGAAAAGTGTACCATCTGCACCATTTTTCCCCAATGGAAGCCTTTGTTCTGCAGTATGTCCAATTTTCTAGTAAGTAGTCTAAAACATTTACTGAAGTGGGGTTTGATCAAAAATCACCCACGAGTGTATTTGTGCCTTCCGTGAAAATTTTCACACAGGTCTTGATCAGCTCTTGATCTCGCACTTGTGAATCTAGAGAAAATACGGTAGCTGATAGAACCATTTGTTCAAATACACAAACCTCACCATTTTGTCTTGCGTTGAAGCAGGTGTTTCTATCCTGAGATTAGCCATCGCATGTCTTAGTGAAGATAAAGCAACAATTAACTTAATGAACTGAGAAAATAAAGAAATTGCTCGGTTGTTTTGGGTTAAAAGAATTGGTAGCCCCAGGAGAGACAGTGCACTAAACACTAAACTACACTACTGCTTGTGAAAATTGCAACACCAAGAAGGAACCACACGATTCGAATGAAATGTATACCACTTATTACTGATATGACTATACATAAGTGATTTAATTTTCAGAACAATACAAGAATTTCTACCCTCAAAACTCAGTATCTGGTGAAGCCTCTGCGAGCTGCAATAAGAGCTTCTAGACGGAGTGGCATTGGATCGAAAAGGAGTTGGATGGTATCCTGGGTAATTGGTTGCCAGGCGGCATGTATGAGAGTCCACAGATCATTGTTACTGACTGCTGGAGGGTTTTAATGGGCCAGTTGCCGAGTGACCCTATCCCAGACATGTTCAATGAACGACATGTCTGGCGAACGTGAAGGCCATGGAAGACCGTGCTGCGAAGAGGGCTTGAACATTCCTGGTAATATGTAATCGGGCATTGTCCTGCTGTAGAATATAGCACCAGGAGTGCTCTGAAAGAAGGGTATAACTTCTGCCTGTACAACTTTCCTGGTGTCGCGGTCGCCGCGGAGATTGCGCTCAAGTCGTAGCAGCCGAGATCGCAAATGGTACCCAATGGCATCCCACACTATCACACCTGGTGTTCGGCCCGTATGACGCTCGACAATGCATGCTGGAAGAAGGCGCGCACCACAATACCGTCTAGTGCGTATGCGGCCATCATGGTAGTCCAAGTTGAATCGGGACTCGTCTGAAAACACGACGTGTTGCCAATTAGCACGCCATTGTCTGTATTGAAAACCCCATTCTAGCCTGAGGCGTCCATTGTACAGGGTCAAAGGAATCCGCCACAAAAAAATGCGTGCAACCAGTCCTCTGTGTAGAAGACGGCGTCGAACTGTGGTGGCAGACAATGCCACATCTGTTGCAGTGCTCCACTGTTGTGCTAACACTTGCGAAGATGCGGATCGGTTCGTCACTGTCATCCCGTGGTGTCGTGACATTTCTCGGTCCACTGTCGAATTGTCAATGCACCTGGTTCTCCTCGGTCCACTGCAGCCACACACGCATCATTGTCGTGGCGTTATGTCCCATCTGAGCTGCAATGTCCCGGTACAAAAAATGCACCTTCACGCAGACCAATCATTCGTCCCCGTTCAAACTCTGTCGTATGGTGATATTGCCCTCTTCGTCGTCATCGAGGCATTATTGAATCCTGGAGACTTTTTTACAACTCGCTGTCCATGATGCACTACTGGTGTGAACTCTAAACAGCCCCCTCTTTAAACCCCTCACTCGGCTGTTCAGAGGGCGCTGCCGATCCCATACATGCGCAATGAGTCTGCACTTCTAATCATTTTCATGGCCTACCCTGCTCTGCATATCCTGTAAGTTTCACGTGATTACCATAATTCCCTCACAGTGTTGCAATTTTCACAAACAGTAGTTTAATAAAGCCCAGACATCATCTCAGGTACAAAACTAACGGCGTAACTGTAATTTTTTGCACATGTCGTGCTATCAGTCATGTCGCTTTCCAACCAAGTTGCCCACATATATAAAATGTAAAATAAAGAACAAAAAAGCAGCACTGCTCTTAAAATTTTGTGTATCGTTTTGTCACTTACCACACAGCTGAAGAAACGTCAAATGCAAAACAAGAAACTTTCGCACTAATGAATGTTTTAAAAGAATCAAAGAGCCTTGAGCCATACCTTTGAAACATACACTGAAGAGCAATTGAATTAGAGATACCTGTCTAGTAACGTGTAGCACCACCTTTCGCCCTGATGACGGCGGCGATTCGCCTCGGCATGGACTCGACAGGACACCGGAAGCGTTGGGAAGCAATACGGATCCACGACCCCTGAACAAGCTCCCACAGTTCACGAAGATTTGATGATGGGGGTCAGAGCCTCGAAAATCTCTCTCGATAGCTCGATGGGATTGAGTTCAGGTGACCTGGCTGGCCAAGGAAGCGAGGTCACGTCGGTGGAGTGTTCATCCAACCATTCGGATACAATTCGCGAGTGATGGCATGGTGCATTGTCTGTTGCAGGATGAGGTCCCCAGTGGGATGTTGAAGACGCACAAACGGGAGCAAATGGTCGTCCACGATATCCCGGTAACGTTGACCTGTGAGGGACGATGTCACACGTACCAGGAGTCCCATTTCAGTCCACGTAAACAGTCCCCAGACGAGAATGACACCCCCACCAGCTTGAAGAGTACCCTGCTAGCAAGAAGGATCCATCACTTCTTGTGGTTTGCGCCGTACTCGTATCCTGCCATCCGCATGTACCAACGTGAATCTCGACTCATCAGTCCAGGCAACATTTTTCCACATGTCTAGGGTCCAGTGGCGATGTTCCAGCGCCCATGCTAATCTTTGCACCCTGTGATGTGCGGTCAGCAGCGGTACCCTCGTGGGACGATGGCTTCTGTACCCCATAGCGAGAAGATGGTTCTGGATAGTGTAGCTGCTTACACGTTTTTGTGCACCAGCGTTAAATTGCCGAGTGATTTCTTGCACTGTGGCCCGTCTATCCGCTGTTACAATGCGAGCTAGCCGACGATGACCCCGCTCATCCACACGCTGTTGTCCACGGCAGTTGGCCCTTGCAGGGATAGTTTTGCCGTATTCGATGTACTCACGGTGCACCCGTGACACAGTGGCTCGTGAAAATCCCAGTGCCTGCCCGACTTCCGAGATGGAGTGACCCATTCGTCAGGCCCCGACAATTTTCCCACGATCAAATGCACTTAGTCTTACCCATACTGTGTCCGACTCTTACTGATTCCCGGCGCATCACTCCTTATATTGTCGGATCACTGCATACGTCATGTCGTTTCCGTTTACAGGGCCGCCCACAGCGCCATATTTGCATAACGCCAGCTGTCTCTAATTAAATTGCTCTTCAGGGTAATGCTTAGTAAAATGTGGTTGTCATAAGTTTAGGCCTGCTGAAACTGCTCAGGAACAATTTTCGTGTACTTTTGTGCCAGATAGCGGTCATTCTTGGACTGGTATCTGGTACAAAAGAGACAAGCACCTAATGTTATCTCCATAAAATACATTTTCCCATCAAATTTACTGAAAGAGAGCTTCGTATGCCATTTATAGTCTAAAACGTGAACATGTGATGTTAAAATAAAAAACTGATGACAGATCACCCTCAGTATAGTCCATATTCCACATGTTCTGCTCTACGAGGGCAACAAAATGTCAAACGCTGCACTGTTAAAAATTTTGTGGTAGGTTGCATCAAAAAGTGGTGCTACTCCAGCTGCACCGCTTTCTGAGAAATGATACATCATCGTGTTTTGCAAACAAAACCCAACAACGTGGTTCAAATTTTCCCCACGTTATGGTACAAGGTTGCACCATGTTCTTGGGTTTATTTTGCGCCATAGAATGAAGTGTCTTTTCTAAGAAAGAGGTACAGCTGGTGTAGCACAACTTTTTGGTGAAACGTACCACAAAATGTTTAACATTGTACTCGGGCTAGGAGAAGCAGCATAAGTGTCTTTGGAGACACCTGTTTGTCGAAAATCCTGTAGCTACTAGTTTAGAAAAACTTACTTTGCCTCTCAAATATAGAGTCCTGGAGCCCCACTGGAACTTACGGCACATGCCTAAAAACAATGCGTTGAAGTAATTTCAGTTTTGTAAATAAAGGCAGAGTCAGCCACTTCTCGTCTTGATCTTCAAGAGTTCACCTTCGCCATCTTTGAACCGTAGGAAAAAGTATATACATGTATGTTCAACCGGTTTTGTTCAACATGACCTTTCTTCTCTTAACTGCGTACAAAGCATCAGCATCTGTCTTTCGTTACAAGCCCAACTTCTAGAGTCGCATTTGAGCCAAACTGTAACTGGGAGTGTAGAGATTGTCGCTTCAAATAACTTTAATTGCTGGTCAAGCTGGTTGACAGATCCCTTTAAGTAGAGAATCTTCAAAACAATAATGGTTTATGATTTTCAGGTGAAATATTTACACTGTATCTGCTAAAAGCTTTCGAACGGTGCTGGGTTACAGGCATTAAGTACAGTCGTGAAATTGGAGCTGTCGTTCAGCAGAGAGCCTGGGATTGAATCCTAGGGGACATATTCGTGTTGTAACTGTTCTGTTCGGGTTCTCTTCCTCCCCTGGAGAAAGTAACTTAATTTGAATGGGACATTTCTCTCGGCCTTTGACGCCCGTAGCGATCTACAATAAAACAAAAGACGACGCAAAAAAAAAAAAAATACAGGTAGGTTCAGTTCTAATTGAAACGTAGGACTATGACTTGCAGATCGGAGAGTTTGAAATGAGCTAGCCGAGTATGGTTTCAAAGCTTTTATTTAATTTGTTATAGCCAACACAGGTCTATGATACGAAACGTAGCTTACATAATTTTTACAAATTATGGTGGATTCGTTGCGAGCACAAAGCAGATCGATACACGAATTACCCAACGTGGTGTTCTGTCTTCTTGAGCTTCTTACATTCCTCATCACTTGCTCTTGCCTCTCGTTTTGATTTTCTCCACTTTTGCTTGAGTTCATTCTTTGAATTCCGCGGCATTGTCGAAAATGCCGCGGAATTCAAAGAATGAACGTCCACACGAAAACCATTTTTAATAATTTTAGTTTAAACCACAACGGTATGTTCTTTATTATATATATTCGAATAGATCTCGTCGCGAGCTTTAAAAGGATACCACGCACAGTCGTTTTCCACTCGCTGTTGTCCAGATAAACCGCGATATTGTCAAAAGTGTTCACAAGAAAACAATTTTTAAAATGTTCAGTTCAAACCACTGCGAAATATTCTTCGTATATTTGAATATATCTCGTCGAGAGCTTTTAAACGTTATCAGGCACAGTCGTGTTGGGCTCACGGTTGCCGAGATAGACTGGGTCAAACGCGGGGGCACACCCAGAAATATTGCATCATCTCCTCCGCGCACAGGGAGCGAGGGGAGCGTCGCGCGCACAATGTATTGCGCAGTACGCGAATTGGACTCCATGCTATTTACGAATATGCTAACACGATTAGTGTGCGGCACGTATTTTAAACGCTATAATGATTTCAATTGGGACCTATTTTTGTCACAGGCGGTCGGCCGTAAGTCGCCCCATACTATCCGCGGAGTTAGATGTTTTCCTATGTCAGAACTGACTGGAACGCATACGAGATGTCATCCTTGAAAAGATAAGGTCTACTTGCCACTAAATGTTGCTCCGGGTTCGAATCCCGGTGAAGCATAGATGTTGTGTTTGTCTTAAGACGCCGGCTTTCTCCCTGCCCTGGAACCAGTGGCCCTAAATTAAGGACGGGCTACTGCTTATAGCCTACTGAGTTGCTCACGGTGGTCGTTAAACCTCCAATCAAAAACAAAAGAAAACTCTGAATTGATTTGAAATACAGCCAAAAGCGAGGCCATTTTGTCTTAAGAATGAATTGGTAAAACTATTGCGACGTTGTAATGGAACAAACAAAGAACTAACTTGAAAAGTATGGCGGTGGGCTTCACTAAGCAGAAACTGTATTCATATCTCCCTCGATCGTAGAAGCATTCTAAGAAAGAAATGTTCGTTCGTCCAGATAGTTCACGCAATCTGGTATTCAGAAACTGGAAGAGGGAAAACAAATGTCCTAGTAACTGAATATTCCACCAGAATTCAAATAACAAGAAGCTTCAGTACCATAGACAAAGAGATGGTAAACTGCGCTGTGAAGTGAGAAGCTATCACTGTTATGTAAATTAGTGGCAGGATTCGGCTTTGGAAGTACGATCACGAAAGTGTCGATGCGTGATCCAGTTACAAAAGCGCAAATGGCATAGCTGACTGCCCTGTAAACGAAGGATTTTGCGAGGTTACATACTCATTTCTGAGTGATTTTTTGAACTAGTTATTTTTCAGTGACTTTGACTACTGCTCCGATCTGCGGGTTTTGAGTTCGAGCTTTGGGTGTCGTCACAGTAAATCTTTAATAGTTAGACAGTGGGTAGCCTGTACACATCTTCGTATCAGCTCCTACTTAGTCGTGGTGTGGTAAGATCAAGCCCTGATTTAATGTGTTAAGTCTACTCGGTGGTCTATTTTCATGATGAGTTAACTAGCCATACTTTTAATACTTACAAATACACTGCTGGCCACCCAAAATGCAGCACCAAGAAGGAAGCATCCGATTGGCCTGAAATTCGCATCACGCGTCGCCCGCGAGAGGACATGCAAACGATTAGCATTGCAGGGCATATGCAAATCATGTGCGCCTGGCACGCCACCGAGAAGCACTATAAGAAGGGTGCACAGAGGCGGGGTGTAAGCAGTGGAAGTGTGTTGTGGTGCCGGACCTGTGCGTGGGAAGCTTCCTGATTCCTCGTCTCAGAATACGGCAGTCATTCCAGCACGTTTCGCAGTTCGATAGAGTACGAATAGTGGCTTATCGCTACAGCGGTTTATCGTACCGATACATCGGCACCCCTGTGAGACAACATCCAGCTACAGTGAGGCGATTATGGATTCGGTGGGTGCAGGAGGGACGGACGGACCGACGTGAGCGATTGCCGCAGCCGCGGCACACCACTGAACGAGGGGACCGGCATGTTGTGTGGCGGGCATTGACGGCTTGCACCGCCACATCACGAACGTCAGCGCAGGAATTAGGGTGTGTTGCGCAACAACCTGTGTCAGCACGTACCGTTCGACGTCGTCTGCAGCAGCGGGGACTTGTCGCACTGCGCCCATTGCTCCGATTACAACTGACGTTACACCACCGCCGAGTGCGGCGGCAGTGGGTAGTTGAGCGCCGCATCTGGACTACGGAATGGCACGACATTGTCCACTCCGACGAATCCCGCTTCTGCCTGCAACACCACGATGGTCGAATCCGCGTGTGGCGGCACCACGGCGAGAGACCATATGACGCCTGCATTATGCTTCGCCATACCGGTCCGTCGCCTGGCGTTATGGTTTGGGGCGCAATTGGATATGACACCCGCACCCCTCTGGTACCCATCGCCGGTACACTCAACAGCCACCGCTACATCTCCGACGTTTTAGAGCCTGTAGTCCTCCCTTACCTGCAAGACCTGCCAGCGGCCACGTTTCAACAGGAAAATGCGTGCCCGCGCGTGCCACGTATCGTGCAACATTTCTTCACGGCCCACCGGGTGTCACTGCTGCCGTGGCCCGCCTGTTCTCTCGATATGTCACCCGTCGAACACGTCTGGTCGCTGATCGGCAACCGAGTATCCCGGCAAGCACCACCCGCGGCTACGCCTGATGAACTGTGGCAACGTGTGGAAGCAGCCTGGACCTACATACCCCAAGACCACATCCAAAGCCTCTTTCGTTCGATGCCGCGGCGTGTAGCGGCCGTTATTGCCAGCCATGGGGGCCACACGAACTATTGATGTCTGCGTGTTCCGCAAGTCGCACGGGCCTGTAAGCTCAATCGTTTCGTCTTTGTATCTGTTGTTATGTGTCCCGTAAATCTGGCTTTGCTATCTCGTGTCCTTCTTGGTGTTGCATTTTGGGTGGCCAGCAGTGTACATACTTTTCCATTCCTATTTTGTAGGACAATTTTCCGTCATGTTGTTGGTTCACTTTGCTGATTTGTAATGTTGACAGAACATTATCTTGAACTGTCATAATGAAGAGATTTATAAAGAAATTTCAGGTGAAATTTCGAGTTCTAAGGAATGCATCTAGAAATACGCAAGGAACGCTTATAGCGTAGAATATCCGTTTATTTTCGTGGTGTAAATTTGTATGAAGATTCGCCAAGCTTTAACACTCCACTCGGAGCGTTCTCAAGGCAATATAGACATAAAATGCGGGGAATTAGAACATGTAGAAAATAAAGATTATTTTTTGAAAATAACAGGGGTGACAGCACGAGCAATATTACGTGAGTTTTATCATGCAATTATGCGGTGTGCCGTGATGTGTTTCTATCTTTTAACAACGCATGCCACATAAACCATTGGTAGTTCCATAGAGACCATTTTCATGACATGCAATAACTTGGTTTCTATGGAACTACCAATGGTTTGCGTGGCATGCGTTGTTAAAAGATAGAAACACATCACGGCACACTGCATAATTGCGTCATAAAAACTCACGTAATATTGCTCATGATGTCACCCACGTTTTTTTTTTTTTTTATTGGAGGTTTAACGACCACCGTGAGCAACTCAATGTGCTATAAGCAGTCGCCCGTCCCTAATTTTGGGTCACTGACTCCAGGGAAGGGAGAGAGCCAGTGTCGTAAGACAAACACAACATCCATGCCTCACCAGGATTCGAACCGCGCCCCTTTCGGACGAATGATCAGAGGCCATCGCTTAGACCACTGCGCCACCGGGGGCGGCCACGTTATTTAAAAAAAAAATCAACTTTGTTTCCTACGTGTTCTAATTCCCTGCATTTTATGTCTACATTGCCTTGATCTAATTCCCTGCATTTTAAGCCTCCCAGTGGAGTGCGAAAGCTTGGCGAATCTTTATTCAGATTTACACCACGAAAATAAACGGATTTACTACGCTGTAAGCGTTCCTTGCGTATTCACGACCTGGTGTATTTAAATAAGAATGCATCTAGAGAGTTCAATTGGTTTTCTTAAGAAATCTCGGAAAGTTGCACAATGAATATATTGATATGCTTCTTCAAGAACTTATTTATATTTTTCTTTTGGAGGTACGTTTTTTGAAACAAATTCTTAAATCCGAGAATTTCTAGCTCTACTCTTAAAAATTTGCAAATTTTTTTAAAGCAGTAATTAATGTGGAAATGTCATGCCCAGGACAAACTGTGTCGCATTAAAATACTCGGTTATAGGTACACTATAAACGTGTCATGTAAATGCTTTATGCAAAATAGTTTAAGTGCCTTTGTTGTTTACCAGAAGAAAAAGAGAAAGGCTCTAATTTATATGTTCATAAAAAAAAAAAAAAGATAAAAGAGAAGATTCTAAGCTTCTAAATTTACTCTGCCTAGGGCTTTTTTTTCCTCCGGGAAATAATTTTTTAATTATGAAATTAATTTACGTGATGCGTATATGAAGGTGGTTTAAGATTGACTACAAACGATGTATGCCCCGGAACAACGAAACACCCTTCATAGCAGATGGTGCAACGATGCCTGACACTGTCTCACACAAAGCCCCTCTGCATCTGCGTTTTGTAAGCAGTTCAAGATGGAGTAAGGCTTTGTTAGCACGAGTCTAAATCAATGCCGTATCATCACATCATTTCTAAAAGATAACGTGAAACCGGAAGAAATTCTACATAATTAAGTGCAAAATGTGATGAAAAGACCTGAGCATATACAAGCATGTATGACTGGTGTAGTAAATTTTCCTAAGGTCATGAAGCGGTCCTGACCAGCCACATGCTCATGTACCATTAATTGGTGCAACGAATTTCTCGAAGATTATGAATGAATCGCTTACCAGACACATCCTCATGTCATCGATAACCAACAGCAGCTCATGTACCGAGTGACGTACCTGCCCCGCAGGACGCACACGACATAAAAGCAGATAGCAGCAAGAACGAACGTCTGCATAGCTCAGTTGGTGGAGCGACTTGTCCCGGAATAAGTGGACTCGGGTTCGATCCCCGCGTGGACCAAAAGTGACGGAGAAATTTTCTTCGTTACAATGGCACCCGAACTTCCAGGATGACCCGGCCGTTCAAGATCTCGCAGTGGTGTGATGTTCTTTCCACACCGCGAGATACGAAAAATAAGAGAATCCCTTTTTCAGCACTTCGAAAAATAAATGTGAGTGACGTTGCATTCCACACACTCGATTGACTGGGAGTTCTCAAGTGCACGTTCTACAGCGGATAGCAACGATTCATGGTCACGGCCCTCTTTTTTTGGGGGGGGGGGAGATGGGACGTACCTGCCCCGCAGGACGCACACGACATAAAGGCAGATAGCAGCGAAAACGAACGTCTGCGTAGCTTAGTTGGTAGAGCACATTTTTCCGGAATAAGTGGACTCTGGTTCGATCCCCGGCTTGGACCAAAAATGACGGAGAAATTTACTTCGTTATAACCCTCAGTATGTGCCACATGTGAACACACGTCGCGTCTCACAGCAAAATTTGGAAAACGGGAAAATTAATGTGCGTAGTTATTGCGTTCCAAAGTACACCGAAGAGCCAAAACATTTTGACCACGAGCCTAATATGATGGTCGTCTTCCACGTGCTGCTAAAAAAGCTCTTACCCTGCAAGCGTGGACGCTACAAGATTTCTAAAGGTGACTTGTGGCACCAACACGTTACCAGAAGATCATTTAGCACTTTGAAGTTACGTGGTTGAGCCGTCGCATATCGGATTTGCCGCCCCAGTGGCGCAGTGGTCTAAGCGATGGCTTCTGATCATTCGTCCGAAAGGGGTCCAGGTTCGAATCCCGTTGACGCATGGATGTTGTGTTTGTATTATGGCACTGGCTCTCTCCCTTCCCTGGAGTCAGTGACCCTAAATTAGGGACGGGCGACTGCTTATATCCCATTGAGTTGCTCACGGTGGTCGTTAAACCTCCAATACAAAAAAATATATCGGATTTGCTGTTACAACAAAAACCACAGACGCTCGATTGGATTGATGTCTGGGGAACTTGGAGGCCAGAGCATTACTATGAAGTCTTCCTCATGTTCTGCGAACCATTCTCAAACAATCCGGGTAGAGTGGTATGGTGACATTATCCTTCTGCAAGAAGGCACGACTAGAGGGTAATTCCGTTGCAATGAAAGGATGTACCGGGTCTACAGTGATGTTTAGGTGGGTGGTAGACGTCATCATTTCCAGCGTATGAATGACTGAACCCAGAGTTTTCCAGCAGAAGATTAACCACTTTTTCCACCTGCTTGGTTTCGTCCCTCGGCGCATCCTGGTGCCAACACTTCCCTAGGCAAATGACGCACGCGTACCCTGTCTTCTACGTGGTGCAACGGGAAACGAAATTCATCGGACCAGACGACCTTCTTCGAATCAATCAAGGTCCAGCTTTGATGCTCGCGTGCCCATTGTAGGCGTTTTCGACGGTGAATCGAGGTTAGCATGGGCACTCTGAGTGGCCTCTGACTACGCAGCCCAATTTGCAGCAGAGTTCGATGGACTGTGTATTGTGACACATTACTCTCGCAACCAGCATTCAGATTACAGGCGAGTTGTACAACAGTACACCTTTTGTTAGCTCGTACCATACTGGACTGCCTTCACTCACCTCTAACATCGATGAACCATGGTTGACCCACACCTTCCTAGCGATTCGTGATTTTCCCTCCTTGGACCACTATTGGAAGGTACTAACCGCGGTTGACCACGAGCACCTCACAAGCTTTTCTGTCTCGGATATGCTCTGACCTATCTGACCTAGTCCTCTGACCATTACGATTTGGCCTTTGTCGACAAAAATCCAAAATCGTATGGTCTGTGTGTCCTCTGACCATTACGATTTCGGCCTTTGACTGTGCATTGTGACACATTACTCTCGCCACCAGCATTCAAATTACAGGCGAGTTGCGCCACAGTCTACCTTCTGTTAGCTCGTACCATACTGGACTGCTTCACTCACCTCTAGCATCGATGAGCAATGGTCGACCCAAACCTTCCTGGCGGCGCTTTTTGGCCAAACATGTCCCATGCGCCATAAAAATCAACCAACTAACCACCTTCCTGGCTATTCGTAATTTTTCCCTCCTTGGACTACTATTGGAAGGTACTAACCACGGCTGACCATGAGCACCCCACAAGCTTTGCTGTCTCGAATATTCTCTGACCTATCTGGCCTAGTCGTCTGACCATTACGATTTGGCCGCTTTGTCGGCAAAAATCCAAAATCGTATGGTCTGTGTGTCCTCTGACCATTACGATTTTGGCCTTTGACTGTGTATTGTGACACATTACTTTCGCCACCAGCATTCAAATTACAGGCGAGTTGCACGACAGTCTACCTTCTGTTAGCTCGTACCATACTGGACTGCCTTCACTCACCTATAGCATCGATGAGCCAATTGTCGACCCACACCATCCTGGCGATTCGTGATTTTCCCTCCTTGGACCACTATTGATAGGTACTAACCACGGCTGAACATGAGCATTCCACAAGCTTTGCTGTCTCGGAGATGCTCTGACCTGTCTGACCTAAACCTCTGGCCATTACGATTTGGCCTTTGTCGAGCTGGCTTAAGACCGCTTCCTTTCCCACCTGAAGACCAAGAATAACGCTGATTAAGAGAGCTCAGTATCAGGTGTTATTTATACCTTTTTATGACCTTCACACGAGCCTTCGTTTACCTGCAGTTTCTTGGATATGCATAAAGACGCGCTGGTCATAATGTTTTAACTCTCAGATGTATGTACAGGGTGATTCAAATGTTCGGTGCAAAAGTAAAATGCGAATAAAAAGATCTATGGGTTGGAGAGACATACGGTTTGCAGATTAATATTCACCTGGATTTTGTATGGCATCAAAAAAAAATAGTTCCAAATCTCGTTAATAGAGAGCGCTGCTGCAGAGAATGCCACATAAGTGACGTTTGCACATTACTCGTACAAAGCAACGTTAATGTGAGAAGTTTAGCGCCGATACTCTATTCAGCAGGCATAGTGCACACGAATGGCCTCCTGGATCTCCAGATCTCACACCCGCTGATTTCTGGTTGTGGGGCTACTTGAAATCCCGTGTCCATAGAGGGTAATCCCCAGACCTTACCATCGCTGAAAGACGCCATACGGCAGGAGGTATCAGCCATTCCCGTTGACATGTTGTTCAGTGCTGTATCAGGCGTAACACCACGACTGTCCTCAGTACTGGAACGTGGTGGTGGTCACATTGAGCACTTGCATCTGTTGATCATGCTGAAATAAAGTAAGTTTCTCTAATTTAGCGTAGATCTCATTTCACAATTCTCACCTATCGTTGTTTTCTCTGTAGCAGCGCCCTCTATTGCTGAGATTTTGAACTATTTTTTATTCTTGATGCTATGCAAAATCCCGTACCTCGGTGAATTTTAATCTGCAAACCGCATGTCTCTCCGACTCATAGATTTTTTTAATCGCATTTTACTTTTGCACCGAACTTTTGAATCACCCTGTATATAATTATCTATAATTATAAATTGAGATTCGAATTGAGTTTCGATTTATAGTTCAAAGCAGATTTATCCGGGTTAGATCCGGGTCGGGTCCGGGTCAAAAATATTTGACCCGTTTCCAACTCTGCACTCTACTGGCGGTGCCGGGATTTTTGAAGCCCCTTTACAAATAAGGTCATTTATTCTACTGACTTTTTCTAACTCGCTTCAGTGTGACTTTCTGTCGGGGCATTCTTGCCCAAATATCCTAGTTTCCTACTTCTAAGGGTTGTTTAAGACCTTGGGTCCGACTCTCCCTTCCTAAAATCATCTACATAAATCTCTCTAATTTGGGGCCACTGGTTCCAGGAAGGGGGCAGTGCCATAAGACAGCCGTTCTTCCCATGCCTTATCAACTGACTCTTCGCCCGATAGAGCCATAGGGCCCAGTCAGACGAAGAGTCAGAAGCCAGAACTTAGGCCACTGCGCACCGTGGCGGCCACGACATTTAATTAACCAAAACTGAGTAATATCGACTACTGCACGGATGGAGTCAAATTCATGCAACTTCATTTATTGTGATCCTGTAACGGGTTTTCCTCAAAAATGCAATCTTCAGTTCTTTTTTATGTGTGCAAGAAATAATATTTATCTTCAGCAGTTCCATTTTTTTTTTTTTTTTTAGTTTTTATATTTCTGTGCTTTAGAAGCTTTTCTGCCTACTATGCATGTTTCTTTAGAAGGAGCAACCCCGAAATGTTTAAAGCAGATGTTTCGAGAGTAAAAATGCGAATTTTAAGCTCTAATTTTCAATTTACTGTCAAGAATATGTACCTTCCAGTTGAAAGAAGGACCACTGGCATAGCACAGTTGGTTAAGTCGCTATGCGCTGTGTGGAAGGCAGAAGTTTCTGACTGGTGTTCGAATCCCGATCCTTCCGGCCATCTAGTCTGCGGTTTTTCCGGGGTTTTCCGCAGGCTTCCCCTGTATTTTGGGACGGCAATGCATAGATGTTTCCCCGTGAAGTCTGCCCCGCACCCACTTTGTCCCTTATCCGTATGCAACAGATGAATGGCAAGCCGGCTGCGTTAATTTGCCAGTAACCCTTAAGGGTGCGTTGTCGTCTTTGCGGGACTCAACCCACCATGGGCTGACGAGATAGATGGATGGAGTTGAAAGAAATTAAAAAGAAGTACAAGTACACTCATTGTCATAAAAAAAAAAAAAAAAAAAAACAAGAAAAAACCGTGCGATTAACCCGAAACTCGGCAAATAGCTACGGGGAGGGCAGACATGCAAATGATTAAAGTTTCATGTGATTCCACATGCCCGCGCATCCAAGACTGGCGCCGCAACCGCAATCCTTAGGGCTTATAAGGCGCCGGGCAGGGGACTCCACATTCGTGCCGAAGTGCGCGGTAAGAGTCAGGTGAGATTCCTGAGCGATAAACATGCCGAGGAGCCGCCGTAGATGTGTGTACGGGCAATTGACGGAGTTTGAATGAGGCCGTATCGTCGGGAGCAGAGAGGCAGGGTGACCGGCGCGCCGAATCGGCCGCCATTTAGGTCGATCGGACAATACGGTGCGATCTAGTTGGGTGCAATGGACACGGGAAGACACCCATACACACCACCAGCTGAGAGGATCGTGAGAGCGACACGCACAGATGCAACGACGTCCTTGTCAAATATCCAGAGACATGTGGCGGCTGCACAAGGGACTCCGATGTCCTCCAGAACCATTTCCAGACGCCTGGCAGAGGCGAATCTGCACTCTCAACGGCCCTTGCGTTTTGTGCCATTAAAACTTTCCCGTCGTCGGCGGCGATTGCAGTGGCGTCAGTAGTGAGCAACGTGGAATTTTACGGACTGGCGAGGTATACTATTCAGCGACGAATCCCGCTTCTGTATGGGAACGGACGACCACCGTGTCAGAGTGTGGAGGACCGCAGGTGAGCGTGGCAATCCCAACCTCATTGTACAGCGGCACACGTCCCGAACTGCAGGTGTGATGGTCTGGGGAGACATCGCGTACGACAGCCGGACTTCCCTTGCACTGATCCGAGGGACGCTGACAGCCCAGCTCTACTTACAAGAGCTCTTGCGGCACCATGTGCTGCCTTTCCTGGCGGGGCGGCCTGGAGCCATGTTTTCCAACAAGATAACGCCCGTCCGCACACGGCTCGTGTGTCCCAGGACTGTCTACGTCATGCTTCGACGCTTCCGTAGCCTGCCAGATCGCCTGATCTCTCGCCCATCGAGCAGGTGTGGGACCAGGTGGGACGCCAGCTTTCTCCATGTCCCAGTGTTCGTGATTTAGAGCGGCAGTTGCAAGAAGTGTGGGCCAATCTGTCCGAGGATAACATGCGGCGTCTCTTTGACTCCATACCGGACCGTATCACCGCATGTATCGGAGCACGAGGCGGTCCGACGCGGTACTAACGCTGGCCGGAATGTGTACCGTATGTCCGCGGAAAATCGTCCTGCAGCTGTGATATTGTAATCATTTCTATCCTTTGTATGTACCATCTCACTACTAAAATCTCATTTCAATCCGGCGCCTCCTTCTTGGTGAGCTGATTTTTATGACAATGAGTGTATATCGCTTTGAAAATGTTTTTGATAAATGCTGTTCTAATATGTGTGGAATAAAAAAATTGTTTTCATTTAGACAAAATCTTTGTCTACAGTTGGATTGCCAAACAAGGATTTGAATACGTACTAAGAAATCAATGCGAACAGTTAGTTGTTTGCCAAAAGTAGGAAATTTTACCTACCAAACACGGCCTAGTAGCATTTACGCGCGCTTTCTACGTAATGATTCTCTCAAATGCTCAATTCTCTCCCTCCTCAGACTTTTATCCTCCTCTTCGTCTGAGCACACTACTGTATATATATCATCCTTGAACTAAGTATCGTTGAACTTTTGTCATATGTTAACATATTTTCTGGCATTTTGATTTTATGGGATTTTGGTCTTATGTAGCAATATGGTATTATGGAACGCGAATCTAAATGAGGTGGTAAAGCATACAAAAAAGAGCAAAAAATGGTAAAGTTGACATTGGTGCAAAAAATGCTAAATAAGTTGCGCAGTGTTAAGAGTGATGCCACGCTCGCCAACTCTGCACTAATTTCGTAGAGTTCAATGCCTAGATTTTCTTTGGAATTTCCTTTACGTGTCTACATTTTGTTCGGAAATAAAAGTTATAGTATCTGTATGTTGCTACCCTCTGGCGACAGACAGCTACGGGCATCTTTCCCATGGATGTTGATGATGATGATGATGATGATGATATATAAAGCAAAGTAGGGAAATGGGGGAAAATGCGAGAGTTTCCGTCCGCGAATTGTTCGATCACTTCTAAATGACTTAGACATCTGAAAATTGGTATGCTGATAGGTCTTAACGTCCGTATACCTAGAAAAGTCTGAAAACAAAAATAATTAAAATGGCGGCTTTGGAACACAGCCTGCTTGAATTTTTTTGCGAATTGTTCGACCACTTCTAAATGACCTAGACATCTGAAAATCGATATGCTGATAGGATTTAACGTTGGTATACCCAGAAAAGTCCCAAAATCAAAATGGCAGCTTTGTAACATTGCCTGCTTGAATTCTTTCGCGAATTGTTCGACCACTTCTAAATGACCTAGGGATCTGAAAATTGGTTTGCTGATAGGTCTTAAGGTCAGGATACTTAGAAAAGTCCGAAAAAATATATCAAAATGGCGGCGTTGGAACATTGTCTGCTTGAATTTTTCGCGAACTGATCTGCCAATTCTTAATGACCTGGAGATCGGTAAATTGCCATACTGATAGGACTTAAGGTCCGTATACCTAGAGAAGTTCACAAATCAAAATAGCGGCTTTGGAACTTTGTCGGTTTGAATTTTTTTCGCGAATTCTTCGACCACTCTAAATGACTTAGAGATCTCAAAATTGGCATGCTGATAGGTCTTTAAAGTCCGGATACCTAGAAAAGTCCGAAAACCAAAAAAATAATAATGACGGCTTTTGAATATTGTCTGCTTGAATTTTTCTACCACTTTCTACACCTAGAAAAGTCTGAAAACTAAAAATTTCAAAAGGGTGGCTTAGCTTTACTGTTCAAAATACTAATAGGTTTAAAGATAATTTTGTCAGGAACGTTGAAATGCTCTAAAAATTCCGTGAAATTTTGATTTAAAATTAAGGGGAGCCAAAGCCTGTTACCATTTTACGTCAAACCGTACGCATTGACGTCACTACATTGTTCTAAATCGTAAAACAGTTACGGAACTTAAATTACTTTTCTTTCCCAAAAAACGATGTTTTATAAATTGACTTTTCAGAGAACTGGCATGACTGCTAGTAATTATGATATTATGTTCCTTTGCTTAGAATTTCTGCTTCTACGTTTATAGCGAAAAAGCCCTTTTTGCCGGTGGTAGGATTCGAACTCACGTCTTTCTGCTCCGGAGCCGGATATTCTCCCGACTGAATTACTCCGGCAAAGCTTATCGCTGTAACTTGCCGTTTTGACTCTTGCATCAGTCACCTCAGTAGTACGTTACACGTTCTTGTGTCCCTATTGATCCTATTCAACATGAAATTATTCCAATGAAATTTCGTCGACTAAGCTGTCTTATAGTAGCTGATATTCCACTTTAGACGAGACTACACGTTAAGAGGATAGGTCTAGGAATAATGCGATGCACCTTGAATTTGCTTTAAGGCGAACATTTCTAGCGTTGATAAGAAGACGCAGTGCGTTTAGCTGCGCTGACTACGTGGTTGTTAAAGCAAATTTAGCGCATTTTTTACTGTCAGTTTGCCTTTGAAAGACTCTGACTACATCTGTTATGTCTGTTTTATTTCTTTCGCATCGTCTGGACTTCGCAGTATGTTTTTATTGGAACTTACTTAGGTTAAAAGAGGAATATATCAAAACTGTTTGTTTTAATAAAAGGGTAGAAAATATAGCAGAAAAGGAAATATTGGATAATACCACTAGAGAAATAAGGGTAGAAAATACCGAAAAGAAAGAAAGAATTTAATTATGTCAGGAAAAAAAACAAGGATCGAAAATATTAACAGAAAAGCAGCAGAATGTTTCTCCAAGCCAAACAGACACTTTACAGAATATCTATTATCAGGTAGAGGTGAGCTTAACAGTGAATTTTCTGTAACAGTGTCAACGGTGACAGTTCCACGGAAGTAACGGTGGCTTTAACTGGCGATAAAATCACCGCTTATAACAGCGGCGACGGAGCTGTAAAGAAGCAAGTCACCGTCTTGCTTGTTACAGTGACAAACTCATTGCTACAATAGCTCGCTTTGAATTCTCTGTTTGCAAGCGAACGCACAGCAAAAGCCAAGACAAAAACTATCTTAAACGTGGGAAAAGGGGGGGGGGGGCTGAAAGAAAACCCACATCACTAGCGACCTCTACTATGATTCAACAGAAATTGAATTTTTTTTAGATATGGTGACATGGCAACCGAAGCTATGACGCAACAGGGATTTTGGACTACAAGCATTGCTCGGACACGGCTAACGGTAACATTCTTCTCAGTGAATTTGAAACTTACTTTTTGTCATTGGTCATAACGGTGACAGTGATTTCTCAGTAACGGTGACAAAGCAACAGTGGCGTGATTTTCGACCTATCTCTAAAGTGCGTCGCATAAATATAGAAACAGGACGAATTCTTGAATAAAAAAGAAACAACAACGAGCTGAAATGTACATCTCATATGTATAGCAAGAATAGCATACGACACGCAGCTGCACAATAGTTTGAGGGAAACATAACAATTCCAACACCAAGTGCAAGAAAAAAAACAGAAATACGCTGTCTCAAAAATATAAAGACTTACTAGTTATGAGCACCGCTGGTACGAATAGTGGATCCGTTGTTCTGAATAACACTGAAAACCCGATTGGGCATGCTGTCCACCAACTGATGTAAGAGTTCTGGACGGAGTGCGTACCAACTTCGTTCAATCTGCTCTTTCAATGCCGCCACACTTGAGAACTGCCGTCCATTCGCATACACATCACGAGCTAAGATACCCCAGAGGTTCTCGATAGGGTTCAGATCTGGAATGAGTGCTGGCCAATCCATTACGGTCCCATTATGAGTGTTAAATCAGTTTTTCGTTGATGCAGACCGATGGATAGAGGCATTGTCTTGCTGGAACACATTATCAACCCCCCTAGAGTTTCGGTAAACGGTAGAAGGTGGCTGCTGAGTATGTCCTGACACGTTTCGGAGTTTTGTCTGCCTTACAGGAAAGCGATATCCGTTGTCCCATTGAACGCAAAAAGCTCCCCAGACCGTCATAGATTCCCCTCCTTTCTGCCTGCTGAAGAAGGTGAGTAGCTCGCGTCGTAAATCATGCCAATAGCAGTTCCAACTGTCAAGGCAGTCCAGGTTGAACTTCTCATCAAAGAAAATAGTTGTGATCCACTCGTCCGTCCAATGCATGTGGCTGCTAGCCCATAACAATCTAGCTTCCCTGTGGCGCCGCGTGAGGTCTGGCAGACGGCGCATTTTACGGAGCACAATGTTGCGACTTTCCTTGATTCGTTTACCACCAGTCCGAGAAACTTGACGTAACCTTTGGGATGAAACTAAACGCATGATGGCACGATCATCTCGTTTGGTTGTTATTCGAGGCCTTCCAGGCCATTTTCTGGCAGTGAACGCACCGCGTTTTTGATAAAGTCTTATAAATGACTGCCCTACTCCTCCCCATGGGTTTGCAAATTTTCGCTACATGCAATCCATTTGCTCTGTCTCCAAATTTTCTGCACCTCCTCACCAGAAAATTGAATGTTGCGTGGCATTTCGGCAAGTGGATGACTGACGGCAGGTCCGCTGTCTTTTGTAGCCTAGTCCGAATTACGGCACATACACGTGCGTATAACATGCTAATTTGTACATCTCATTTGCATGTGGCTACTTTACATAGTTGTCTTTATACTGTATTTATGAGACACCTAAAATTACACTATTTCACTTTGAGGTGTGTTCTTTTCACACGATCTGGTCATTTCGACGGATCGAAACGTTTTGTTGTAGGGTTATGTCTGTTCAGGTACCACTTCAGCTTCTTACCTACATTCGCATTGCGTTGACGGCGCAAATGGGACTGTCTCTATATTTATGCGACGCACCTTATTATCCGGAATGAATGCATCAACTCGAACTTAGAAAACTTGATGGGCAGCGTTCCTTAGTCATCAAATTCTAACTGGCACATGGGAAAACGAGTCTTTCTATAAAACTTCATTAACTGCGGTAATGTCTGATCCGTTATCAGACTTAGCACAGACAATGGTGTTTCCAGTGTGACATGCACATCTGGGAATTCAGGGTGTTTCACGGTGATAAAAAGAGATTTTAAGTCGGAGGAAAGTGGATGACGTAGATCCTTTTCTCACCCCCGTCAGTAGTTTTGATTTAAGTTATTTCTGGATTTCCGATTTCATTATTGCCATTAGTCCCAGGACAATAATTATTATTTTAAGATCTAGCATTATTTGCAGAAGAACTGAAATTATTGTTATACTGAAATATGACACACTTTCCGCTTCGTTTACTCTTAATGCTGTCAGGAAATATGTTTTGCATCGTGATGTCAGTAAAGCAATGTGATCAAAGTACCTTCTAGGGTCTAAAGAAACAGGTGAGCACGAAAAGTTGATTTTCCTTTGCGAAACTGGAGGCGAGATGTCGTTCCATAAAACTGGCAGGATCTTTATCAAATAATCAAAAAAGAAGCTTTCTGGCAGCAGAATAGAAACTAAAATACTGTCTGGTTTACGATACTGAGAACACTTTATTTTGTAGATCTCATATGGCGTAATATTTACGGGGGATCTGTGGTCTACTGATGCGTCTATGTCATGACAGGAAACAAATACACTCGCAAGGAGTAATAACGTTTGAAATATTTTCGTACAGGGGATTGTCTTTGTGTCATGAGCATAACCAGACCAGTTTTGAAATAATGGCATGAATCAAAGAACTTCCGAACAACGAATCTTTTTCAAGTCAAGAAGGAAGGTAAAACTATTCTCAAATTACATCAAGATTTGATAGATTTCTAGACAGGAACTTACACATTGCACTAATGTAGGAAATCAAATAAGTTCTTAGGGGATGGTTACCAAGACAATAAATCATTTCGAGTCATGATAAGAACCAGAAAATCTGAGTAACTACCGAAAGCAGTGGAGGCTTTTCAGGTGAAGTAGGTGAAGTGCCTCTTCACCTATTTTACTCAAAATAAAGTTTTATTTAGTATTTTTTTATAATATATTCTTTTTTGCCTTTATTCAGTTCCAAAATACTCAAAATTTGAATAGATATTAATTCACATGGCGCGCTCAATACGGAAAACAAATCCTTATACGCAAAGCAGTGCAAGTGAAGAGCCGAAATGAGAATGCTTGGAAGTCTGCAGTTTTCCGCCGAGTTGCCATGGTAACCGTGACGTCACCCTCCCCAATCTGCTCGCTCAAGTGAAGTGTTTCAGCTTCACGCGCTTTACCTCTGCATCTTTCAGTTTTTGAGCGTAAAGTCGTGAGAGATCACGGTGGAGTGGGCGGACTACCAGGGTACCATGCAATCTGCTAGGGCTTTTTTTTTTCCTTGTGGTGCTGTGGTACACCATTTTCCGAAAGGAATTTGTTCTTTCGTGCTTTGTGATTATTTGTTGAAAGCTTTAATTGATATTTTAGATTTGTGTACAATTTAACTGATAGTGATAGTTTTTAGTATGCATCCTGTGGACGACATTGTTTGTAATTTATTGCAAACTCCATTTACTCTGTGGAAAGATGAAGATAAGAGAGACATTTTGCTTCAAGGAAGACCAACGGATTCACGGTAAATCTAACAATATTAATTTTAAAAATTGTTGGTTTACTGAATATAAATGGATTTGCTTCTGTGTTAATTTTTTTTTTTGGCCCTGCTTACTTTTTAGTAATAAACATTCGGCGTGGAATGAAGACGCATTCTCAGATTTATTAAGCGTAACACGGTCACTTCATGAACATCGTGATTCTAGCGAACACCTGAAATGCGGATTAATGTTAAGGAATTTTGAAAAAAATTCAAAACACAATTGCCGATGCCCTGAGGAAGAATGCTAGGCTTTTGAAAACGCATTTTAACGAAAACGTTCGTTTAAATAGACTTTTCCTGCAGACAGTGATTGATGCAGTAATAGTCTATACTGTATTTGAGCAAACAAGAACTAGCATTCCATGGCCATGACGAAAGCATGGGCTCGATAAATCGTGGAAATTTCATTGAATTACTTTCATTGTTGATATGAAGAAGTTCTTTAGAAATTGAAAATCAATACGAAAGGATAAAAAACTATTCAAAATGATTTAACTGAATGTATTTCTGAATATATAAACGATCACGTCAAAAATTAAATAATTTTTGATTGTTGATTCGGAAGGTGTATTGGTTGAGGGATTTTTGGGTTTTCATGATGTGAATGAAGATAGAACGTCAGGAACAAAATGCTAGACAAAATTTTGGAACAGTCTGATTACCAACACAAATAAATAGGACAATGTTGCGATGGGGCAAGTACTGGATAATGTCTGGACACTTAAATGGGCTACAGAAAAAAAAGTCAAGGATAAAGCTTCTCAAGCTGTTTTTGTTCAATGCTTAGTTCTTCGTTTGAATCTTGTATTACACCAGAGTTTTTCTAAAATTTCTAAGTGTCGAATACTTTTTGCAAGCCTCAGCGAATACTTTTTGCAAGCCTCAGTGGAATTGCTTCGTTTGTTCACCATTCTGCGAAGCGGTCTTATACACTTATATAAACAACCGCAAGATGCAGACCAACCATAACAGAAACTCGATGGTCCTCCACTTCGAAATTAATAAGTATAGTTATTGAAGATTGGGATAAATTGAAGGAAGTGTTCGGATTTCTGACGAATAGCGAATAATCAGACAAAAAATCAATTCATCTTGCCAAGTGGTTTTTGAATGATATGAACACTTTCGAATTTACATTTTTGGCTCCACCGATCTATTATTCGAACTTTTGAAGAAAAAATAACTAAACATAAACTACTGTGTAACTCAAATTAAAAAAAAAAAAAAACTTCGTGAAATTTTGAGCCATAAAAGGAACGATGAGTTATTTGAAACACAGTTTGGAAAAGCTAGCAAAATTACAGAAATAAGCACGGTAATATGCTGCTCTTACACAGGAAACAATTTTTCAAAATTATAAACAATTGTATTTTGAAATTTTGGACCACATTCTTATGGAAATGGATATAAGATTTCAAGACTGTAAGAAACTTCAATTTGTCTGACTTGCTGACACAACCAAATTCGAATAATTTAATGCATGCTTTCCCACTCGCGCTCTTGAAAATCTACATTTTTACAGAAACATATTTACTAAACACCAGTGCCTTAAAAATGAACTGAGTCTTGTATATGCCGATGAAAAATTAAGGAACATATTGACTCAAGAACTCCTTCGAGTGTTTCACGGAGACAAAGACATTTTTACAGAAGATTTTAAATTGGTTTTCCTCAGTTTAACAATTCCATCTACAAGTGTGCCATTGGAAAGAAGTTTTCTTAAAAGAATACAAACTTGCTCAAGAAACATTAGTTCCCAAGATAGACTTGCTTCTCTGGCAAATATTTCTATTCAGGAAGATATTTTATTGATGCTCACGAAGAAACAACCATCTAACCATCTTATGACGACATAATCGACAAATTTGCAGCTTTAAAAGGAAGAAAAATTGATTTAATATACAAAAAATAAGTAAGTCCTTATTAAGGGATTTTCATTGTAGACAGTATATATCTTTTCATACTGCTCTTGTAGCTCTTCGCTTATTTTTCCAACCACGAGCCGCCACTGACCGAAAGGTGATAATAGTTGAAGTTTATGCAAAACAGATCAGAGTCATGCAAGAAACTAAACACATGCTCAACGGTAGTAACGGCTGGAGGATCTTCAGGCTATGTGTTACCTTCAGGTTACAAAGGAAACCTTGTCCATTCTCGTGATATTGTGAGAGCTGAAACCAGATCATGGATCGTCTCCATGTCATGAAAGAAACTGAATCATTCTCAAGGGTTGATGACAGTTAAAGGACACCTTGCTAAGCGTTACTTAGCCCACTTCTTTATGGCGACATAGAAACATGCAGCTGGTGTTCATGAATAACAGAAAATTCAGAAATTTACTCAAATTTTCTGATGGAACGGATGCCTTAATACATATTTTTTTAGCACGTCTTTTGTAAAAAAGATCGTGCTTATGTTACCGGTTTGTCCGTCCGTCCGTCCGTATGTGGACACCATATGTCTGCAACTATTAACCCGATTTAAAAAATTCTTTTTGCATTAGGAAGCTTGAAATGTGCGAATGATAATCCGTCATTTCGTTTTCTTTTTTTTTTACAATGCACAATTTCGCCGCTAGAGCGCGCAAATGCACATGATATCGAATTCAAAATACATTTTATACAATATATTTGCTTCTAAACATCCGATTGAATTTTTTTACCTTTCGATTCCATTTATGTCGAAGACTATTTTAGGTGTAGTCACTTTGTCAAGTTACGCATAGATTTTCCGCTAGGAGGCGTAAAAATAAATTGCGTTTTTCCCGATTTCTCTGCTTCTAAAATTCCGATTTGAAAAATTCTTCCTGTATCGCATACAACTCCTGATGAAAATGTTTTGCATATAATTTCTAATATTTGGTACAGAATGGTTTGGTCACCAGGGGGCGTAAGTTTTAATTTCTGCTTCTGACGTATTTGCAGCGAAATCTGAGCTCCTGAAAACTTGATTGAAGAAATTATTTCGTGGACCGATACCGCTCACATCGAAACACCTTTTGAGAACATTTTCTCCTTAAAATAATTCATGTTTTCCCGCCAGGGGGCTTAGATGCATATCTTATATTTGTCGACATCTTTGCTTCTAAGAGTCCGATTTGAAAAATTCTTTTTTTTGTTGGACAGCGTTTCAGCTGCGAAATGTTTTTCATATATATTAATTTTTTTCTTAACGCACAAGTCTGCCACCAGAGGGCGCAAGTTCACGTTTCCGTTTACCGCTATATCTGCGGGATTAAAAACCCGATTGAAAATCTTTTTTCTTCGGTCAGATGCTATTGTTTTCCATACCGGTTCCATTGCCTTTGAATAGCTTTGATAAATTTAATTACTTCAGAACATTTTTATACTTCAGAACACTCTATCAAAAAATAAGATTTTTCTTCGTTTTTATTTCAAAGAGTAAATATTTCAAAAGCTTAGTTTTTCTTCCCAAGAGACCGAATACAATTAAAAATTTGCTTTCGCATGAGAGATAGCTCTGTGTCTGAAGTTTCTTCTGAACAGGCCTCACAACTGTATTCAGTTTTCTTCGGCTAATCAGCGCATACAGCGCCGCGCGCAGGTTTTATGAGGAAACCTCATCACTCTGTAAGTAGAAGCTGCAATTTATCATATAGCGCGAGAAATGTAGTATTCTTCCGCGTAAGTAGTCTTAAAAACTGTCAAATTAAAATGAGCGAATAAACAACATTTTGCATCGAAAAGTTACATCTGTCGGAAAATGATTTATGCGATACATTCGCTAAACGATAAAACTTTTAACGGTTTTGTCGGTATCACGGCATGCTCGGACGTGTCCAGAGATGCTAGCCTGATTACGCACTAGGACGGTAAAAAGTTTTGTGAAGTTTTGGTGAAGATTTTACCGAGATAATAATTATACGGAGCACAATAACACTCGATGATTTTACCATGTAGTTTCTAAATTTCTAGGACACATTCATTTTCTGTTTCAGAAGTCAGTTGTACCGTTGTTCGTGCTCCATGAGGGATGCTTTTGCCATTCTGGAATTACTCTGAATAACCCAGAATTAGCAACAAAACATTAAATAGGAGAAAAGATAAGATAACTAACTGCAAATAATTTACCGTACTATTAAAGTTTTCAGGCACTTTGGAGACCTCCGAACAATTACTTCCGCAGATTCTGTTGGACTTTTTGCAGGTTGATGGTAAAGGTGAATCAACGCCCGGATGTCATTTGTTCGATAGTTCACTTCCGGGAAGTCCTCTTCTCTGAAAGCATTTATTCCTGGCTTGCTCACACCACTACAAACGATAACGCCCAAATGACAGTAGCACATCGAACTAGTATCATGAAATCAGCATTGCTTCAATCATTCCACACACCTGGAGAGCCTTTCTCTTCGTTCGCAACTCTCTCTGTGTGAGTGCTCTATTTCTCCTTTTGCATAGGCACCATTCGAACACCGAAGAATATTTTGATTTTACACTGATAAAAGAATCATTGCTCTTTCCCTGTGGACTTCCCTATTTAGCCCACGTAGTAATTATACACAGAATTCCTGAATATCAACAAGAATTATGTGGCCAAACTGAATTCAACTTTACCCGAACTCAATTCGCCACTGTCAACCTTGCATGTAATGTGCGTTCTCACATTTTTTTTTATTGGAGGTTTAACGACCACCGTGAGCAACTCAATGAGCTATAAGCAGTCGCCCGTCCCTAATTTAGGGTCACTCACTCCAGGTAAGGGAGAGAGCCAGCGCCGTAAGACAAACACAATATCCATGCCTCAGCGGGATTCGAACCCGGACCCATCTCGGACGAAAGATCAAAAGCCAGCGCTTAGACCACTGCGCCATCGGGGCGTCATTTACTTTTTGCACTTATTTATTAATTTTAGTTAATAGAATTTTGTAGCATATCAGGAATAAATGTTTTATTACCGAGTAAGTTGACATACAGATATTCACTTAAGTTGGCATACAGTTTCTTTGCTTCCCTATAAGAAATTTGATTTCAGCTATTTTGAATGTGAATTCATATATTTTTAATGAGACAAACTCGGCGTTCATCATGACATATTTCGGCAATTTACATAACACTAGGTAATCTTGTAATAGTTAACAACTTCCAAAGGCTTGGTATAGGTACTTTGGATATCATACAAATGCTTGTCAGTAGATCTTAGGTCAACGAAACACGTGTGGAGCTTTTAAATAAAAAATGCCCTACATGTGCACGCAGCTGGTTAGTTTTATCTCACTCTAGTTTGAAATACGAGTATACTGATGTCCTTCAAATTTTTCTACCCTTCGTAAGTCCAGATAGCACGTGCTATATAAGACAAAATAATAATATCATATATGTTAATTTTCTGCCTCAAATGTGCCTAGGGACATATTTGGCCAAAATATGTTCTTTTAAAGCACTATACTTGGTGAAGCTTAGATTTGCGTCTGAAAGCTTTACAAAAATATTTAGTTAGTTGTTCAGTTAGTCCAGGAATTTTTATGTCCCTTCACAGTCTATTTTCTTGCATGTGTGAGAGTGCGTGCGCGAGCGAGCGAGGGACCAGGCATTTCTTCAACATAACAGGAGTCACCTATATATCCTGAGGTTTCGAGACCTGCGCCATAACTGGGACAAGCCACAACACGAACGTCATATGCCCTGCCAGCGCCCTCCGGGCTTGTTTCGTATTTTCGACCTAAGGCCTGTCACATCTATAATTAAGGAATGCACCGGCTCGTGGTGCACTTCTGAGTTTTCTGTTTTACTCTGTGGTCTTTGTCACTCCTACATGAAAATGCCAATTATATATATAATATATATATATATATATATATATATACTAAAGAGCAAAGCCGAATACATAAGAAAAACTTTACAATTTAAAACGAAAGTTGCAAAACAACCTGAAGATCAAAACGCGCAACGCAGCAGTTATGAAAATTCAGAATTCACATTCTATTAAGAAGAAACTGAAGCTAAAAAAATTTTTTAACTCATTCCAAGTACAACATAGAAAAGGTTATGTATTGACCGGTGTGAGTAAAAAGAAAAAAAAAAAAAAAAGAACAACTGAATGCAGAAAGTGTCGAGAATACTGAGCCTTGGCTTTATCAAGGACCAGCAAAAACTCTGCATTTTCTCACTTCCACAAAGACCTATTTGGAAATGGGTTTCTGCAAAGTCATGGATGCAAGTAATTAACCCACCTAAAAATATAAATATATATGTCATGTCCTCCGCAGAGTTGTATGACCTAGCTTTAGTTAACAATTTAGATTGCATCCATAACTCTCCTGGCCCGACCCATGCTCTTCATCTGTTACTATTAAACAGAAAGAAGATGATTATAGAAAACTCAAATTGTAAGAGTGACATAATGAACTAGAAATAATGTTCAGTAATTAACAAATAGTCAAGTTCGCCTGAGAGAGAATTCAAACCTGAATATCAATACAAAAGTATTACAAGTTCTTAACATTTTTAAAGCACAGATTCTTGAAAGAAAACTGGATTATAAAAACCCCCTACTCCACTACTTCTGACTAAACAAAAACGAGAATAAAATAAAGACAATAATAAACTAAAGAAATGCTTTGTGAAGGTTATGTTACATAAACAATTAGTTGCAATATGTACAAAGTATTTCAGAAGTGCTTTAAGTGCATAATTAAGTAGTTAATAAGTCCTTAACTGCATTGAAAATACAGCGCAGACTACAAGTACGACGAAACGGGCGGCTGCTTAGCCTTAGTTCCCTAAAAAACGCGCAAAAATACCAAGAAAAGTAAGAGTTAAAATACGCAAAAAAGTTGATAGACTTGCTAGTGCCTAAAAACTTAAAGCAAGAAAAGAAAAAATGTTCAAGAAGTTCAAATATTGAACCCGGAATACCTAAAAACCAAAAGACAAAGAAGAGAGCTTACCTCTTATGCAACTTTGCTTCTTTCACACTTGAGGAAACATGGCCGACTTTTCTACCCAAACTTCCAAACACCCCTGCACCTCCCAATTCGCTGGGGGCATTGTGGGTGGGGCTGAAGGCCTCCACACTCTGAAAAAATCCTACTTGCGGAGAATCTTAACAGGAGAAAAATTATATATAATTAAGATTGTGGACCTGTATGATCAGAAAGAGTAGAATAAACTCTCCAGAATACATGAGAAATATCATGAAATACACAAGTAGTGTATTTAATAATCTTTGCATGTATTTAATCACCTTAGTGAGCTTCTATAGACTATTCAGAATCCTATTAATTTTAATGTTAGTTTTACTATTTTTAGTATAGCTATTCTGGTGAGTGAATAACTAGTTTTCTTTTATATTTATTTTTATTTTCTTATATAAACAGATTTTTAAGTTTTTTTGTGATTTTATCTATATTATTTATTTTTTTATTTTTAATAGGACCTTCTTATCCATAGCACTAAGGTTCCTTTTAGTAGTTAATACCATCCTCTAGCCAACTTCCAAAAGGCTTTCATTGGTCAGAATCATATTATTAACTGTGTAGAAAATTAAAGCAGATCTGTCAACCTTACTCTATTATTCAGAATAATTTTTCTTAAAGTTCTTTTAATGAAAGAAGTAGGAATTTTGTTCTCTAGAAAACTGTCTAAAAGTATGTTAATGTGGTAATTGAAGTCTAAATTGTTGCTGCAAATTCTTGAAATTCTAAGCACCTGAGAAATCAGTACATTCTCAATTACTTTGGTGGATATGTTATTATTCCAGTGCAGATATTTAATTACTTTGAAAGGAAAATTAACTCTTTTATCAAAGAGGCTAATAGATGGGTTACCTCTGTTAAGTTTAATGCTTAAGTCTAGGAACTCAAGTCATATATATTTATATTTTTAGGTGGGTTAATTACTTGCATCCATGATTTTGCAGAAACCCATTTCCAAATAGGTCTTTGTGGAAGTGAGAAAATGCAGAGTTTTTGCTAGTCCTTGATAAAGCCAAGGCTCAGTATTCTCGACACTTTCTGCATTCAGTTGTTCTTTTTTATTTTTTTTATTTTTACTCACACCGGTCAATACATAACCTTTTCTATGTTGTACTTGGTATGAGTTAAAAAAATTTTTTAGCTTCAGTTTCTTCTTAATAGAATATATATATATATATATATATATATATATATATATATTCTATAAAGAAGATACCTAAGCAAAAAAATACATATATAATTTTGACTCACGCCTAGTACAACATAGAAAAGGTTATGTATCTACCTGTGTGATCAAAAGGAAAAAGATAAAAAAATAAAATAAAACAACTGAATGTAGAAGGTGTCGAGAATACTGAGCCTTGGCTTTATCAAGGACCAGCAAAAACTCTGCATTTTCTCACTTCCACAAAGACCTAGTTGGAAATGGGTTTCTGCAAGGCCATAGATGCAAGTAACATTCCCACCTAAAATAGTTTAAAAAATATATATATAAGTCATGTCCTCCTTAGAGTTGCATGACCTAGCACTAGTTAACAATTTCGCTTGCATCCATTAACCTTCCTGGCCCGACCCATACTCTTCATCTGTTACTATTAAACAGAGAGGAGAAGATTAAAGAGAACTCAAGCTGTGAGAGTGACATAATAATTAGAAATGATTTTCAGCCATAACGAAATTCCAAGTTCGTTTGAGAGAGAATTAAACCTGAAAAACAATGCAAAAGAAATCCAAATTTTACATTGCAATTAAAAAAGGAAATGTTAATTTGTAACGAACAGATTTTTTGAAAGAAAACTTGAGTCTAAAACCCCCCTACTCTACAACTTATGACAGCACGAAAACGAGAATAAGTTAAAGATAATAATTAACTAAAGAAAACTTTGTGAAAGTTATATACCTTAAACAGTTAGTTGCAATATGTACAAAGTATTTCAGCAGTGCTTTAAGTGCATAATTAATTAGTTATTAAGAACTTAACTACTTTGAAAAAACAGCGCATAGACAGCGCATAGAAAAGGAACAGGCTAAGCCATCTTCTGTTCCTAGGTACCCCAAAAGACGCTCAAAGTTACAAAGAAAAGAAAGAGTTAAAACCCGCAAAAATGTTAACAGACAAACCAATGCCTAAAAGCTGAAAAGCTAAAAAACGACAGAGAAAAGGTACATGAAGTACAAACATTGAACTTATAAAACCTAGAATCCAAAAACAAGGAAGAGAGCTTACCTCTTGTGTTACAAAAACTTTTCTCCTCACAAGAGAAGAACATGGCTGACCTCTTCCACCACTCCCTAGACGCTGGGGGCAGTGAGGGTGGGGCTGATGGCCTCCTCATACAGCAAGAAACCAACGCGCGGAGATTTTAACCAGAGAAAAAAATTATATAAACTTAAGACTGTGGATCTGTATGATCAGAAAGAGCTGAATTAACTCTCCAGAATACATGAGAAATATTATAAAATACACGAGCAGTTTATTTAATAATCTTTGCATGTATTAAATCACCTTAGTGAGCTTCTATAGATTAATCAGAATCTTATTAATTTTAATGTTGGTTTTACTATTTTTAGTATAGCTATCCTAGTGATGAATAACTAGTTTTCTTTTTTATTTGTTTTTATTTTCTTTTATAAACAGATTTTTAAGCTTTTTTTGTGATTTTGTTTATATTATTTAATTTTTTGTTTTAATAGGACCGTCATATCCATAGCACTAAGGTTCCTTTAGGTAGTTAATAGGCATCCTCTAGCCAACTTCCTTACGGCTTTGATTGGTCAGAATCATATTATTAACTGTGTCGAAAATTAAAGCAGATCTGCCAACCTTACTCTATTATTCAGAATAATTTTTCTTAATTTCTCTTAAAGAATTTTCCAGTAATTTTGTTACCATCAGGTTCCTAAATAAAGCCTACGATAATCTCAATGTAAGGAAGCTGTTCTACAATAATGCAATTTTTTTTCCCATCCACAGGCACCAGTCTATTGTAAGTTTTAAATATGTTAAGACCTTAGGGTCAATAGTTAAAAACTACAAACTTAACTCTTCGAGCTACATTCCTGTAATTACTACTTGTTCTTGTGATGAACATAAAGAAACAGTTCACTATGATAAGAATTACAACCATATTATCACCGGAAACTTGAGTTTTGTTGAAAATGAAAAGCTTAGGAATTTATTAGAGTATGGCTCTAAATTTAGACCTTCCTTCACAATTTCCAAAGAAAGGATTCTTGAGAGCTTCACTCAAGATGTAAATAAGTACATCGTAAAAACCAGTTTAACGTACAATCAGCCTATTGAGGCCTTCGCAGAATGGAAATATAATATAATCAATAGCTTCACCGGTGAGTTGGCAGGTATGGACTTTTGTTTCGACAGAAATCTCTTTTTCTCTGGAGAAGCTAAAAGGTCACTCTCCAAACTGCAAAACCAATTTATTTTTACCACTACGGATAAAGCTAGCAATAATTTTGCAATTATCTGTAAGAAGTTCTATTTTGAATTGTTAACTATGGAACTCAATAATAGAGTAACATACGAGCCCGTAAGTTATTCTACCAAGCAGTTAGAAAATCGGTTTAAGGCATTCTTCAAGAAACTTAAAATTCCACAAACTAGAAGATATGAGCCTGAATTTCCATTTCTTTTTGCAACGGTTAAGTTTCATAAGGATCCTGTGAAGTTCAGGTTCATAGCTAGTGGAGTAAGGAGTCATAAAAAGAAAATAGATCTTGCTTTTGAAGATGTCTTAAAGAAGGTTTTGAAACACATTAGAAACTGTTCTAACTTGATGTACAGAGATTTTTGGATAATTAATAATAATGCAGAAGTAATTTCTACTATACTCAAAGTTTGTCCCCTAGATATTAATAGTTATGATTTTGAAAACCTATATACTAATCTGCCTCTATCAGATATAATCACTACCTTTAAAGAGCTGTATGCAGAATTTAAAATTAACCAATTTGTTGATGTAGGAACTTGGAACTCTTATCTCAATTGCTGCATAATAAATAACCATATCTTATATAATAATACTCTCTATAAGCAAGTGAACGGTATTCCAATGGGAACATCAACGTCCACGCATATCGCTAATCTATTCCTGTTCTTTAAGGAATATAAATTCATTAAAAATCACCCCACCTGCTCAGATAACTACCTTTACACTTTTAGATATATTGATGATCTGCTGTGTATCAATAATTCAGAAGTTATAGAGAGTGATTTTGATAATATCTATCCTAGCTCTCTTAACTTATGTAAAACCAACCACAGTAATCAGGAACTTGAGTTCCTAGACTTAAGCATTAAGCTCAACAGAGGTAACCCATCTATTAGCCTCTATGATAAAAGAGTTAATTTTCCTTTCAAAGTAATTAAATATCTACACTGGAATAATAACATTTCAACCAAAGTAATTGAGAATGTACTAATTTCTCAGGTCCTAAGAATTTCAAGAATTTGCAGCAACAATTTGGACTTCAATTACCACATTAATATACTATTAGAAAGTTTTCTAGAGAACGAAATTCCTTCTTCTTTCATCAAAAGAACTTTAAGAAAAATTATTCTGAATAATAGAGTAAGGTTGGCAGATCTGCTTTAATTTTCGACACAGTTAATAATATGATTCTGACCAATCAAAGCCGTAAGGAAGTTGGCTAGAGGATGCCTATTAACTACCTAAAGGAACCTTAGTGCTATGGATATGACGGTCCTATTAAAACAAAAAATTAAATAATATAAACAAAATCACAAAAAAAGCTTAAAAATCTGTTTATAAAAGAAAATAAAAACAAATAAAAAAGAAAACTAGTTATTCATCACTAGGATAGCTATACTAAAAATAGTAAAACCAACATTAAAATTAATAAGATTCTGATTAATCTATAGAAGCTCACTAAGGTGATTTAATACATGCAAAGATTATTAAATAAACTGCTCGTGTATTTTATAATATTTCTCATGTATTCTGGAGAGTTAATTCAGCTCTTTCTGATCATACAGATCCACAGTCTTAAGTTTATATAATTTTTTTCTCTGGTTAAAATCTCCGCGCGTTGGTTTCTTGCTGTATGAGGAGGCCATCAGCCCCACCCTCACTGCCCCCCAGCGTCTAGGAGTGGTGGAAGAGGTCAGCCATGTTCTTCTCTTGTGAGGAGAAAAGTTTTTGTAACACAAGAGGTAAGCTCTTCCTTGTTTTTGGATTCTAGGTTTTATAAGTTCAATGTTTGTACTTCATGTACCTTTTCTCTGTCGTTTTTTAGCTTTTCAGCTTTTAGGCATTGGTTTGTCTGTTAACATTTTTGCGGGTTTTAACTCTTTCTTTTCTTTGTAACTTTGAGCGTCTTTTGGGGTACCTAGGAACAGAAGATGGCTTAGCCTGTTCCTTTTCTATGCGCTGTCTATGCGCTGTTTTTTCAAAGTAGTTAAGTTCTTAATAACTAATTAATTATGCACTTAAAGCACTGCTGAAATACTTTGTACATATTGCAACTAACTGTTTAAGGTATATAACTTTCACAAAGTTTTCTTTAGTTAATTATTATCTTTAACTTATTCTCGTTTTCGTGCTGTCATAAGTTGTAGAGTAGGGGGTTTTAGACTCAAGTTTTCTTTCAAAAAATCTGTTCGTTACAAATTAACATTTCCTTTTTTAATTGCAATGTAAAATTTGGATTTCTTTTGCATTGTTTTTCAGGTTTAAATTCTCTCTCAAACGAACTTGGAATTTCGTTATGGCTGAAAATCATTTCTAATTATTATGTCACTCTCACAGCTTGAGTTCTCTTTAATCTTCTCCTCTCTGTTTAATAGTAACAGATGAAGAGTATGGGTCGGGCCAGGAAGGTTAATGGATGCAAGCGAAATTGTTAACTAGTGCTAGGTCATGCAACTCTAAGGAGGACATGACTTATATATATATTTTTTAAACTATTTTAGGTGGGAATGTTACTTGCATCTATGGCCTTGCAGAAACCCATTTCCAACTAGGTCTTTGTGGAAGTGAGAAAATGCAGAGTTTTTGCTGGTCCTTGATAAAGCCAAGGCTCAGTATTCTCGACACCTTCTACATTCAGTTGTTTTATTTTATTTTTTTATCTTTTTTTCCTTTTGATCACACAGGTAGATACATAACCTTTTCTATGTTGTACTAGGTGTGAGTCAAAATTATATATGTATTTTTTTGCTTAGGTATCTTCTTTATAGAATGTGAATTCTGAATTTTCAAAACTGCTGCGTTGCGCGTTTTGATTTTCAGGTTATTTTGCACCCTTCGTTTTAAATTCTAAAATTTTTTCCTTAGTCTTCAGTTTTGCTCTTTAGTATATATATATATATATATAT
This sequence comes from Macrothele yani, assembly GCA_039090855.1. Classification (NCBI taxonomy): domain Eukaryota; kingdom Metazoa; phylum Arthropoda; class Arachnida; order Araneae; family Macrothelidae; genus Macrothele; species Macrothele yani. The sequence goes on from CM076996.1 coordinate 129,668,731, forward strand.
ATATATATATATTATAGTATATATAATATATATATATATATATATATATATTGGCATTTTCCACTTAAAAACTTCGTTATAAAGAAATTTCGTTAAATAGAAATGAACTTAAATTGTAAAAACTGAATCAAATAAAATGAAAAATACCGTAAAATGTAGTTTAATCTGGACTGTAAATTGAACTTTAGAGTAGAAACTTTCGTAAATGAGTTTAAATCTTTTTTTATACATGTATTCGTAGAAGTAGGACACATTGTCTGAATAGACAAATTAATGAAGAGAAGGAACGAATTCCAAAGCATACCTCTCCTTTTCATTATTCTAATAATATATGTACTTATTTTAAACTGTGAAAAAATATGTGATTCTGCTCTGTTCAAATTTCCTATAAAAAGTGTTTTGTTCATAAAAATGTTTCATTTCGATGTTTACAACATTTTCTTGAAACTGTAATCCTCGTCGAATCGTATCGAATGCGTTTAGCATTTCTTCATGGGAAGGTTTCTCGATAGCCTCTTCATTATCATCTTCATCATTTACTATAGTTTCTTCACTACGTTTTATGACACATTCCAGGATGTCATTCTCTGTAGGATAATCAGCAATCAGAACGTTTTCATCAACGTTAAAATCAGAGAGCTCTGCACTTTATTCAGCACTTCCTTTGTCTTTCATCTGCTGCTATTTTAATACTTTATAGCCACAGCTTTCTTCTTTGTCCTTGATCAGCATCATCTAAAAGTTTCACTTTATTTACAAGAGACAGGCATTTTCTTTTTGACATTTTGAACGAACCATACGGGCGAGTCAAGCGTGTACTGATTGAATGAGAATGAATACGTAACTTCTACAGTCAGACCTACACCAGTTACAATCGGTTTTTCCCTGTGAAATACAATTTTTACGATGGGCTTTCTATCTAGATTTGGAAAAACAGCTGCTTGGTCAAGTCTGCATGGACATGGATACTATTCCTCGAGTGGTGTCACTTTTCCAACAAGATTCCGTGCACCTCACAGAACCAAAAGTTTCAAGATAAGAAATTCAGGACGCTTTCCTCTTACCTGCATGCTAAAAATTTTAAAGCAAATTTTCGAAAAAAACTTCGTTATATAGAAATTGATTTTAGTAATACGGAGACTGATTACATGTAAATGTTGTACACAGTCAAGGTTCTGCGGACAATTTTGCTTTCAGTTTGCTCTGTAAATGTCTTCCTATTTTCAGGTTTCTCAGCACTCTAACTGGGTCCTTTAAGTTTAGACGGCTGACCACACTTACTGGGTCTTTCGGATTTAGTTAATGACCACTTTTTCTCTGTTTTTTCTTCTTACTGCCAAACTCAATGGTTTTATCTTTAGCTTTTCACCCCTTCTTTAAAAAGTCTTGTTTGCTGCTTATATTCTTTGCTATGTTCTTATCGAGTCTTTTAGATTTAGTTATCTCTGTTTTTTTGTTTTGTTTTTTTGTTGGAGGTTCAACGTCCACCGTGAGCAACTCGGTGGGCCATAAGTAGCCGCCCAACCCTAATTTATGGCCACTGGTTCCAGGGAAAGGAGAGATCCAGTGCCTAAGAGAAACACAGCATCCATTCCTCACCGGGATTCGAACCCAGCCCCGTCTCGGACGAATGATCACAAGCCAACGCTTAGACCACGCTATCTCTGTTAGGATCTTTTTTGTTGCTATTTTCTACCTTTTCACGAGTCTTATTGTGTCTTTCGTATTAACAATGTTCCGCAAACTCGTTTAATGTGGAGGTTCGTATACGTAAGAAAATTATCAAAGGTATTAGATGATTGCTAGCATTATACACACACCAGCCACTGAAGTAGAATCCTTTATGCTGATGTACGTAAAAGTCACTTACGCAGAGTACATGCAAAATACGTGGTCACGTGCGTCACTACGTGATCTTGACAACTACTGGGTTGGAGCGAATGAAATGTCCGGCGCGAACGAACAGTGGAGATAGGCCTCCACCACAGCGCCTACAGGTGTTGTGGGTATTACGTCACATAGTTACTATAAATAGCTAGCACGTGTGTGAAGAACAAGGTTCAGGCATGGTTTGTTTGGGCGTAACGTGGCTTGCAAAGGAAACATGCAGACGCCGGATTTGAGAGCCATCTTCCTGTATGAATTTAAACTGGGCCATTCTGCAGGAATTGCCGCTCGAAACGTTAACAAAGCGTTTAGGGAGAACACAGCCAACGAACGAACCATTCAGCGATGGTTTGCAAAGTTTCGAAGCGTAGATACGGACCAGCAAAACGAAGCACGTGGTCACCAGCCTGTTGCTGTTTCTGACGATGTTATATTACGCGCGGTTGAAGTGGACCCCCGAAATACGTGTCGTAAAATAGCGGCAGAGGTAGGTGTTTACCACACGACAGTTGTTCGGCGTCCGGCTGAGCTGGGTAAGGTAAAAATACTGGACATGTGGTTGCCCCATGAGTTGACCACTGACAACAATACTAGGCGTTTGGAAATCTGCACGTCGCTGCTTTCCAGGAATGAACAGGAACCTCTACTGCATCGAATCGTCACCTGCGACGAGAAGTGGGTCCTTTTTGATAATCGGAAACGATCTGCACAATGGTTAAGCAAGGCACGACCTGCTGGACCGCATCTTAAGCCACGCCTACACACCAAGAAATGATGCTCCTTGTCTTGTGGTCCACAGCCGGGATAATTTATCGCAGTTTCTTGTCAAGAGGCCAAACCATCACTGCAGAACGTTATTGTGCTGAATTACACCGGATGCATACGAATTTGCTGCAGAAACAACCGACTTTGGTCAACAAATATAGTGTTTTTCTGCTCCAGGACAACGGCCGGCCTCATGTCGCACAACGAACGATGCTGACATTAAGTGTCTTCGGCTATGAAGCACTGCATCATCCTGCCTTTTCCCCGGACTTGTTTTCGACAGACTGTCATCTGTTTCGTCGCCTGGGTCACTTCCCGTCCGGGAAACAGTTCACGACAGAAAACGAGGTTCAACGTGCAGTTGATGATTTCTTCGGGTCCCAGGCACAAGACTTTTTTCGTTCCGGGATCAGGGCCTTGCCGGACAGATGGCAACTATGTGTCGATGCCGAAGGGGATTAATTTGCCTAGGTAAGTTCTCCTGACTTGAAAAAAAGAACAATTCTCATACATGAGTGCGTATAAAAGGTAAAAAATGTCACTAATTTGTCAGTTATTCCCCCTTGCATCAAAAATCAATCACTAAAACATGTACCAGGAAACAGACATCTCCTACTGAATAAAACGTTAACATTGCAGTTAATGTACTAAGAAATAAGTGCAAACCATATAATATTGACTTTGGCTTCACGACTAGAAATATTTATGCCTTAATCAAGAAGGATCGGGACATGGTGCCTCCACATACTAGATACGGCGTATACACCATACCTCTACAAGCCGTTGTTCCAGACACTAATGATACTGTATATATTGGTTCTGCAAAAAGGAACTTGAGTACCAGAGTCAGGGAGCATAAATATGATGTTCGTAATGGCAAGTTAACAACCGCCATGTCTCGTCTGGTTGCGACCGGTTCCTATACTCCAAAGTGGAATGAGGTATCCATTATAAACTCTCCAGGTAAGCCCTCACTGTTATTATTTATGGAGAGCCTATATATTGCATCATTCGGATCTCGTTGCTGTAATGATTATGTCCCTAAAGTTATATCGAAAACATGGACTATTTTATTTAAACATTTTCATGATTTATTTTAAATGCACTGTGTAAATCCTAGATGGCGTCGCTATACTGTTGGTTTCTGACGATGGTGTTATAAATATATACATATACACTGGTGTGCAAAATTTAAGGACGAAGAGGAGAAATTAGCATAACAGCGGAACGAGCAGGCAGAACGGTCCGAAAGACCACTCAGGAGATAGACTAGGGTCCGGTACGGTAAGGCATGCGCATATATGCAGCATGACGTAGGGGTGGGGGTGTCGGAAGGGTATAAAGCACACGAGCGGTGTAAGCTCAGCAATTCGGTGAAAGCTATTGCACGGTGTACATCGGTTTGAACGACGTCGAGTTGCTGCCACCGTGTGATATGACGAAACAGTCAATCCAGTAGACGGCATCTGGATGACTTTACCCGAGGTCGCGTCATTGGGAAGTTGGAAGAAGGTCGAAGAGTGACTAGTGTGGCCGAGGAGTTCGAGATCGCTCACAGCATCGTTTCACGAGCTTGGAGAGCATTTCAAACGACAGAAACAGCTGTCCGAGAGTTTAGCAGTGGTCGTTCACGAGCAACCACGGCGGCGGACGACCGGCATATTGTCCTACAGGCGAGAAGAGACAGACGTCAGAAAGCGGGAGAAATCGCAAGGCACATGCAACAAACAACTGGACGTCCGTTATCGCGTTTTACCGTGGCCAGGAGGCTGCACAAAGGTGGTTTATTTGCACGACGACCAGTACGGTGTGGTTCATTAACGCCCTGCTCATCGGAGACGGCGGTTTCTGTGGTGCCAGAAATACAAGAACTGGACACATCAGCAATGGGGTCGAGTTCTCTTTACGGATGAGAGCCGATTTAGTTTGACGAGCGATTCTGGACGTATACACATCTGGAGAGAGCAGGGAACACGCAATCACACCTCCAACATCATCAAAAGGAACCGGTTTGGAGGTGGCGGGGTTCTCGTTTGGGGCGGTATCATGCTTGGTAGCCATACTGACATCCACATCTTCCAAGGAGGTTCAGTCACTGGTGTCCGCTATTGTACCGAGGTTCTCCTGCCTCACGTGCGTCTGTTTAGAGGTGCTGTGGATCCTGAGTTCCTCTTCATGGACGACAACGCTACACCTCATCGTACAGTGGCTGTCGCAGAGCTGTTGGAGAGTGAAGATATTCAACGCATGTGTAACGTACTAGGAGATGTGACGTACCTGCCAGAAGGACGCACATGACATAAAGGCAGATAGGAATCAGAATAAAACGTCCGCGTAGCTCAATTAGTAGAGTGACTTATTCCGGAATGAGGGGATCCGGGTTCGAATCCTGGCGTGGACAGAAATGACGGAGAAATTTACTTCGTTATACATGGATTGGCCCGCAAGGTCCACGGACCTAACTCCAATCGAACACGTGTGGGACCTTCCCGGGAGACGCTTGGCAGCACGTCACTAGCCGCCAGCAACGATTCCGCAGCTACGATTGGCGCTACAAGAGGAATGGGACGCGATGCCTCAACAGCTCCTTGACAACCTCGTCCTCAGCATGGACAGACGTTGTAAGTCCTGCAACGCAGTCAGGGGTGATCATATCCCCTACTAAAGACTGGATTTTTCTTGGCAGCCGCCTGTCACATGGATGTTTCTGTCCTCTGTCCAGTTGTGCTCGAAGCTACCTTTTCAATAAAGTGCCTTTGTATCCTTTGGATTCCTTGTTTGGACAGTTTTGCTCACTTTTCCCATATTCTTACATCTTGGGGATCTTATGGTATGATTTTAGTCGATGTGCAGCACTTCTGCACGACGTTACATTCGAAATACCGTCTCCTCCTTAATTTTTGCACGCCAGTGTATATCTTGGTCTTACTCGTGAATGTAACATCTGAAGATGGGGACGTTGTGATCCTCGAAAGTTCTCATGCTCATGTGGTGTGTGTTTTATCAATAAAGCTTAATTACATGTAGTGTATGTGTGCTACATATGTATTTTATCGTGTTAAGTCGATATTTTAACTTTCAACGTTTTTAACACGAATCATCCTTCATTAAGTTGTCCTACTTTTCCGTTCTCGCCGTCCACATGTGCTGGTCCTTTGCCGGACATTTCATTCGCACCAGCCCAATATTTAAGACTGCTGATCGTCAGTAGTGTTTATTGCAATGGGAAAAACAAGGGATTTTTCGGAGTTCGAAAAATTCTGGGTGCCCGTCTGGGTGGATCGACTATTTTGAAAACAGCAAAGCTGACTGTTTTCTCGAAAGTTGACATATTCTGGATCTTTAATCAGTGGGGGAAATAACCCGCATTGCTTGTCTAAGAAGCGTAACTGTGGCGGGACGGTAATCTGTCAGGAACGAGATCGCCGTCGTCTGTGAAGGCTTGTACGGAGAAACAAGACTTCATGTATGTAGCAGTTGACCGGAGCATTCAATGAAGGTTGTTCTCGACAGATATCTCAGAGAACTATGCGCAAGGGAATTTAAGAAGGTAGGTATTGGCAGTCGCATGCCTATACAGAAACCACTGATTTCTGCGAAGAACCGGTAAGTTCATCTGCAATGTGTCAGGAACACCGAGACTGGAAGAGTGGGGAAAAGTCATGTGGTCCGACGAGTCGCGGTTCATCTCGTTCTGTACCGACGGTAGGCATAGAGTTTAGCGGGAGCTCCATGAAACAATAGACTCAGCTTGCCTTGTAAACACAACTCAAGGTTCTGGAGGTAGTGTCATAGCATGAGACACGTTATGTTGGTACGGAACGGGTCCCCTGATTTTGCTGGAAGGTCGGGAGTTATCCAAGAATTATCTAAACATTGTTGCAGATTAAGTCCATCCTGCGATGTTGACTTATTTTTTATTCAGTAGGTGATGGCTGTTTCCTGGTACATGTTTTAGTGATTTATTTTTGATGCGAGGGGAATAACTGACAAATTAGTGACATTTTTTACCTTTTATAAGCGCTCATGTATGAGAATGTTTTTTTTTCAAGTCACTGAACAATTGGCCTCCATATATAGCCCAAAACAAATTTGATATTGTTCTTTTCATGTTTTTTTAAATTTACGTACAGTAGAACTTCAATTATCCGGACTCCAGATATCCGGAACTCCAGTTATGCGGATCGCTTGTTCTTCTTTCAAGGCCAAGTAAAATTAAGATTTTCTTTGATTTATTTACGTGTTTTTAATATTTTCGTTCGTGTAAATAATACAAAATGATAATGCAGTACAGTAGATATTTATTTTTTTAACTGTATAACATTTGTTATTATAAAATACGATAAACGAATTAAATTCTCTCACTTCAATTAATAAATACGTTATTGGCCTACAGAAAAAAAGACAACCCAATTATCCGGATTTTACGAATATCCGGTTGGGTCGTGGTCCGAGTTAATCCGCATAATTGGAGTTCTACTGTATCTGACATTCATGAGCAATTATTGTAAACAATGCTGTAAAGAAGCACTTGTCAACGATGCATGTAAGTACACAATTTATCTTCGCTTTCATGTCTTTTTCTTGTGTTTGTGTCTCAACGCGTCACTTGCGCCCATACATTCCTATACAAAAAATGTTTGTTGCAGTGTGCTCTACCACCCCTTAAAGTTTGTCCCATGAGTTCTGAATCACCCTGTATAAAAGATTAATTATCTAGAATAAAAATGTTTTATGACAACCAGTACGAATTTTAAAAAAATAATAAGAAGCAGGTGTTGAATAATTTTAGTCTTCGTCAGAATTTATTCTTCAGACCAGTTCTGAGGTGAGTCTCGTCGATTGGATCAGTAGAAGGTGCGCACTAAAAGAACGCAGACATCCTTAGGCAGCATGTCTCCCAGTGTGTAGATGGTCTTAAAACAGAGAAAAAACAGTAGATTACGAAAATCTATCAGTATACTGGAGTCAAAAGCAGTAGATCTACTGATGCATCAGGAGAATGGTAACACTGATGCAGATATTCTTAGACAGGATGTCCCTGAGTGTGTAGGTGGTCTTAAAACAGAGAAAAATCAGTAGTTTACGAAAATCTATCAGTAGACTGGAGTCAAAATCAGTTGATCTACTGATAAATCAGTGGAATCGCAACACTGGTTGGGTCGCACGTAGAAATGCATAAAAAGTTCCGTACCATGCCACCAGATTTGGGCAACAGGTATGGGGGGGTGTTCCTTCTGTTGCGTAAAGGTATTGCTAACACAATGGAAACAACTACACTGTGCGAACAAACCTTACAAATAAAAGTGTTGAGAGGTGTTGGCAATATTACGCCACCAAATCTGGGCAACCCTCCAACTTAAGTATGAACTCTAACTGCTAGCAAATGCGTGATACTCAGTTGATGAATGTCACGAAAGAGTTCATACATGGACGCGATTAACGCATGCATTTTTCTATTCGGGTGGTAGCATCAATTCGCGCAACAGTGGGGCACGCGTAAATCTGTAGTCTATTATAAATTCAAAGGCAACCGAAAGGTTTCCATTGCTAAATTTTCATATTACGTGACATTTTTACTGGGTGATAAAAAAAAAAAAAGGAAAACATTAGGAAACGAAAACTTTTTTATGGTTTCATTTCCTATGTATTTTTATTTGTACATCAACGCTTTTGTTAAGCACACCATGTTTCATTTAATCACTTTATAAGTTATGGAACTGGAAGCGACCTTTGAAAGCAATGTTTGATCGCCTTGTGCGTATTTTCATATTGTTTTTATTATTATTTGAGGGCTTTGACGGCCATCGTGACCAACTCGATAAGCAGTCACCCGTCCCTAATTTAGCGGCCACTGGTTCCAGGGAAGGGATAGAGCTAGTGCCGTAAGACAAACACCATGTCTTTGCCTCACCAGGGATCGAACCCGTCTCGGACGAATAATCAGAAACCAGCGTTTAGACCACTGCGCCATTGCGGCTGTTCAGGTTCTTAGGACGCGCCGGTCGTGGTGTTGGTTGGTTGGTTGGGGCATTTTTATGGCGCAAGGGACATGTTTGGCCAAAAAGCGTCAGACACAAGATATTCAGAGAAACAGTTTTAAAAACGTACCGGTTGTGGTGCTTATTCACTGAGAAAAACGTTTTGTTAATTCAACAAAAAATTTTGTCGATATACAGTCAACAAAATTTTTTGTTGAATTTGCAAATTTTTTTTTTTTAATTATTGTTGATTTAACAAAATTCATTGTTATCACGACAAAACGTTTTGTTCATTTAACAAACTGATTTGTCGATTTTGGGGAATTTGTTTGATCCAACAAAACATATTGTTATGAGAAAATGTTTTGCTGCTGCAATAAAACATATTGTGTCACGATAACAATATGTTTTGTTGCAGCAACAAAACATTTTGTCATGATAACAATATCTTTTGCTGGATAAAACATATTCCCAAAAATCGACCTAATCATTTTGTTACATGAATAAAACGTTTTGTCGTGATAACAATAAATGTTGTTAAATCAACAATAATTTTCAACACAATAATTTTTCAAATTCAACAAAAAATTTGTTGAATGTATATCGACAAAATTTTTTGTTGAATTAACAAAACGTTTTTCTCAGTGTTGATTTGATGAATGCAGTTTTTGTTTTCGTGAATCATTCAGATCATGTCTACCACACTTATGGTATCCAATCATACTCCATGATCAAAAATCATGGGACTTCATATTTGGCAAGCCCATTACGGAGACTATGAAAACACAGATTTGTTCGTGATGGAGTCGGAACCGCCGCCGCCCCCTCTCACTCCGGAGTAAGTTGCTCTCCCAAATAAGCTACACGGACAAAATGTATCGCTGCAGATTTGTCGTCTTGACACGTGCTTTACCTCTGTAGTACGTCACAAAACATCCTAATGATATGAATGCTGTCCAAATAGGAATGAAAATAGTTAGCGTTGTCACGAAAACTAATGAGTCTATGGTACCGTAGGGGGGGGGGAGATGTGACGTACCTGCCAGCAGGACGCACATGACATAAAGGCAGATAGGAATTAGAATACATGTCTGCGTAGCTCAGTTGGTAGAGCTGCTTGTTCCGGAATAAGCGTCCTCGTGTTCGAATCCCGGCGTAGACCAAAAATGACGGAGAAATTTACTTCGTTATATGCTGACATAAAAACTGAAGTGTGCTATGCTCGAAATGTTAGATGGCCGCCTCGGTGGCGCAGTGTTCTAAGTGATGGCCTCTGATCATTCGTCCGAAAGGGGTCCAGGGTTCGAATCCCGGTGAGGCATGGATGTTGTGTTTGTCTTACGGCACTGGCTCTCTCCCTTCCCTGGAACCAGTGACCCTAAATTAGGGACGGGCGACTGCTTATAGCCCATTGAGTTGCTCACGGTGGTCGTTAAACCTTCAATCAAAAAAAAAAAAAATGTTAGGTAAGCAATCTTTGAGTAGCGTCTCATGCGTAAGCTGTAAAGAGCTATGTGCAATCTTGTATGAATTAAGTATGGAGTAGTATTCAATGTTACGAGTGAGAAGAGAGATGAGATTATTGTATTGAATGAGCATTCACGTATGTTGTGAGTGAAGTTCTATTTCAAGCATCTTTTGGGTACTAACGACTTGTGGGTGATTAATCAGTCACGTGTTGGAGGAGGTAAATAAAGTAAAAATCTGTAAGTACACTTTGTTTCCACTGAATTCCTGCCCCTATTATTGTAGTGAATTTTCTGGATTCAACGGAAAACATGTTTAATAAGCTTCGTGTCTACAATTTGTGACGTATACTGTAATTTAACTTTCCTTTTTTTCGTTCCTGTACTCTTATGTAAATTTTGGTTCATTGCCTTCCAGCAGTTTCTAACTTAACGCTATTTGCTCCCTCTCGCTGAATTTAGGTTTGGCAACCTGACTCTAGGTAAAAGGGTAAATGGAGTACGTTAATGAGACGATGTTTACAAATTTTGAAGTTGTGAATCCATTTATTGGTGTAAATATGACATGAATGGTAAGTCAGATAATATCCGAAAACTGAAAATTTCGTCGTCCTGGAGCGGGAACCGAACCCGCGTCTCCCGGATAGCGCCCGAGTATGCTAACCACTACACCACCCAGAACGACCAAGTTTCAAGTTTCCGATTAATTTGAATATAACCATCACAGGATTCGTTAGTCGAAGCAACCGGCATTCATATATACTGAATAAAATACGGGATTACTATGGTGTAATCCCGTATTTAATTCATTGATGATGTTTACCATTGTATCATACTGTATAATTTGATTCATTCTTTCACGATTGAAGATTACACTTCGTTGATATTGAAGCCTTAAAGTGTTATCGAGTTAATGTGCCTTGGATACTTTTTGGTATTTCGAGTATTGAATAATTCAGCTATTGAAGCAGCCATTGATTTAGTACGATTGAAGTGATTTAGACCATTGATTCTGAGCTGACATTTAAGTGCTTTAAGTGGATCCAATAAACAGTTAATACCTGTAAAACAATAACAGTTAATACCTGTAAGTATAAGACTTGTTAGTTTACCAGTCCGTTAGAGCCATTAAGTGCTTAATTAAGCGTTGTGTGTATTAATTCAGCTATCCGGAGCACGACTGAACTTTACGGAACGTTTCAGTGCGAAGAGTATTTACATTTGGTGTAACATAGCAATTAACTGATATCTGAAACTAAATACACTAAAAACATTACAAAGTAAATTTCAAGTATTAAGTTCAAATTGCGGTCTAAGTGAATCTACATCCAACGAGCTCAAAGCTGTTACGTGTTGCAGTAGTTAACGTAAAAGTTCAAATCAACAACCCTTTTAAACGATAAACATTGTAAGTGTTTCTTCTCAAACAGTTACTCGGGATGTGACAAACGGGAAATTTTGATCTCTCTGTTGTTTACAAAAAAGGACTTGATTTGTCAGCACGAAAACTTATATGTTGTTTTTAATCCCTAGCGGTATGATAGCAATTAATGTTGTTGTTGTTTTTTTTTGTTTTTTGTTTTTTTGTGTGTCGGTGCTAGACAGAATACCGCCAGGCAAAGAACAGACAGAAGAAGATACCGACCTAATAAAACGACAGATAAAGTGATTTTTTTTCTCTTTAATTGCTTGAAAAATGTCAAAGTTTTTATCCCCAGAGCTTTCGCGCCGCCCCGGTGGCGCAGTGGTCTAAGGGGTGGCCTCTGATCATTTGTCCGAAAGGGGTCCGCGTTCGAATCCCGGTGAGGCATGGATGTTGTGTTTGTCTTACGGCACTGGCTCTCACCCTTCCCTGGAACCAGTGACCCTAAATTAAGGACGGGCGACTGCTTATAGCCCATTGAGTTGCTCACGGTGGTCGTTAAACCTCCAATCAAAAAGAAAAAACATTTATGAAAAGTAGGTCTTTTAAAGTTGTAACCGCCCTAAATTTTAAGTTTTTATCTCCAAAACATTTGTGAAATTCAGGTCTTTTCGGAGTTGTAACCGCCCTAAATTTTAAGTTTTCCCAATTATTAACTAACTCAGGGTTTATAATCTGGTGAATCTAATAACCACTAGGTTTAAAGTTTCTACCACCCAGTGTAGATGTAATATAACGTTTTAGATTTTAGATGTGAAAAAGCGACCCATGAAATATAGTATTTCCTGCATTCCGTTGTTGATCACTATAATCTGCTACATAAACCAAAAAAAAAAAATAATAATAATAATCATCATTATTGTTTGAAGGTACAATCACTCTCTCTTTTCGAATTTACTCAGTTCATTACTCCTTTATCGAATAGGTTAACCTAAGATCCTAGACTGGCATTCGTATGTATAGGGTACAAGACCTTAGAGATAGCCCCCTTTAATATGCTTTTGTAGATTTTTGTGTCTTCTTTTATGTTTTTTTTTCTGTCAACTCCATGCATCACCACCTATAGTTTGGATCTCTATCAAGTCTGAATGCTGAGACATGAAGATTAAGTCTTAACAGTGATGTAATAGCCCTTCTAAAATTTGAAGTTTTTTTTTTTTTTTTGACGTTCATCCGCTTCTGAGCTATACAAACTTACTAAGTTTCCCTTTTTTTTTTTTTTTAGCCATATATGATGACAAAGGATTTTAATGGGAAAAGGGTTTGGTGATTCTTCTTTACTAATATTTCGTTAGTTATCCGCATTAAGATCGTTCACGTCATATACATTATATATATACGTATGCAGGGTGCATAGGAAAGTCCCTTTAGCCTGAAATAACTTGCGAACGGAGAGAGGTACAGTTATGCAAGTGAGATAATGGTACAGTAAAGCGACTACGCCCGATCGAATGCAACCAATAGCAGCGCCCCTAGTGGTGAAATGCGGAAGTTAGCTATTGCAAGTTGAAAACGAAATGAGATAGAGCAAAATTTCCAATTGCAAAGTTGTAGAGCATCAATTAATTAACACAAAACGACATTTGTTTCACGTGGATAAGATAAATTGTCGCCCGAATACCCTAAAATGTCCGAAATCAATGCGCGACGATTCGAATCTGCATATTCACATTTCGCAAATGTAGCCGTATGCAAATGCAGATTGTGACGTTGTACCATACCTACGATATAAAAACCAGTAGAAGGATGTACCCTGATCAGAAGTTTAGGTCTACGTACGCTGTGTGAGAATGGCGAGCTTCACTCAGCAGCACTGCGACGCTTTCTCACAGATTGTTTTGGGCAACAAATCATTGGGTATGGTGGTGCTTTTGAATGGCCTCCACGATCGCCGGACCTCACTCCGTTGGATTTCTTCCTCTGGGGTTAGGTAAAAAATCAGGTGTATACAACAGCGCCTACAAGTCTACTGGATCTACGTCGTCGTGTTACAGATGCTTGCGATAGTGTGACACCTTCCATGCTGAGGAATGTGCATGCTGAGTTACTTTCACGAATACAAATGTGTATCGTGAACAATGGCGAACTCTTCGAACATACTCGACATTAACTTTTTATCACTGTGCGCCAGTTTGCCTTTTTTGTTTTTGTTTTGTCTGACGTCATCAAACTGTATTGACATAAGTACGCATTTATGCAATAAATTGTGTGCATTTGCTCATACCTATGCCTGTTCCCTTCAAACGTTCACACAAAAGGTCGCGCATCGATTTCGGACATTTTAGGGCATTCAGGTGACACTTTATCGTATCCGTGTAAAACAAATGTCGTTTTGTACTAATTAATTGATGCTCTACAACTTTGTAATCGGAAATTTTGCTCTATCTCTTTTCGTTTTCGATTTGCAATGGCTAACTTCCGCATTTCGCTACTAGGGGCGCTGCTATTGGTTGCATTCGATCGGGCGTAGTCGCTTTACTATACCATTGTCTCACTTGCATAACTGTACCTCTCTCTCCGTTCGCAAGTTATTTCAGGCTAAAGGGACTTTCCTATGCACCTTGTATATATATTACTTTTATTATAGGTACATTTTGCCCCGTCAAAATCGGTAAAAAGCGCTTTTGCAGTGGTAAGTGGTATCGATGGTAACAGCAACACTAAAATGAAACGCATGCCATAAAAAATCATGAGTAATATATAATAAAGATCGAAACAGAACAAAATGTTACGAAGAAGAAAAAGGCTCACCTGTCCTCTAATGACACTCTTTCATCTGCACTACATAAATAGACTACAGCGCGAAGTTCTCAGTAAGGGATATGTCCACCAGCACCGCAATGCATGTTTGGCACTGGTTTGCCATGCTTAGCACTTAATGGTTTAGGCGCTCTTGGGATAAATTATCCCACTCCTGCTGGAGAGCCCTATAAATGCTGGAATGGTTTCTGGTGGGTGATTTCTTTGTACAACAGGTCTCCCCAGTGGTTCCATGCATGTTCAGTCAGACTGGGATCAAGAGAGCGGACTGGCTACTCCATCCGACAGATATCTACACTATCTAATACTTCATCCACAGCTGTTGTGAGGTGAGGATGGGCGTTATCGTCCACCAAAATGAAATCAGCGCCCACAGAACTACGGAACAGACGAACGTGTTTGATTGTTCTGTGGGTTTTCTGTGTTTGGTGTGTACCAAACACGTTCTTCTGTTCCACCTGACAGCGTTCCCCGGGCAAACGCGAAACCCAAATATATTCAATGCAGCCCTCCTGACAACGTTCCCGAGCAAACACCAAATTCAAATACGCCCCTCCGAACGAAAGAGTGTGTAGCATTATTCATCACTCCACGCGACCTTTTTGCACTTCTCTGTTGATAACAAATGGCGAGCGAGGCACCACTGCGGTCGTCCCCTGTCAGTGTCTGGAGTGCTGTAGGGCGCGCAGCTGACATAGCATGGCAATCGTGGTCATGCAATTCCCGACGAAGAGTTCTGGTGCGAACAGTTGTTCCAGTGGCCTATACGAAGTCTGCGGCCAGATCTGTGGCGGAGGCAGTACGTGCTTTGTTCACAATCTGCAGAAAGCTTCGTTTGCCACGATCACTCAGTTTGTGCGGCCTCCCAGAACGTGGTTTTGCTATAGGGGCACCGTCTGCTTTCCATCGATGACGAGCATCAGAGGATTTTAGGAATCCCATAAGAGCTGCAGTGATACGCACCTATTTCTTACTGAAGTGGCATGCAATCCTAAGGCTCCTTTCAAAATCCGTCAGATCATCTCAGAACTGTATCGTCACTTCCAATACGGTGTGACAGGTGTGCCAACGCTCCCTTTTATACACAGCACTCAACACGCCCCGCGTGTGCGCGTCTGGTTCTGCAAATGCACATTTAGTTGCATATGTGGAGGGGTTGGAATACTTTTTGTCTCTCTACTAGTGTATAATCTTGCAGCAGTTATTACGATTGCAGTGTGTTTAAAGTAAAAGTTTTATACATTGTAAAAGCACAGTGTAAACTGCTGTCATCAGCATGAGGAAATATCACTATGAGTCTTACACAAGTCTGAGCGCTTCCGTCGCGTTGAGGAGGGAAACTTTTTACCCAACACTGATTGTAAAAAAAAAAAAAAAAAAATACAGGTAGGCTCAGTTCTGATTGAGCCGTCAGTTTGGAACGTAGGACTACGACTTGCAGATCGGATAGTTGAAATTAGCTAGTCGAGTATGGTTTAAAAGCGTTTATTTAATTTGTTATAGCCAACACAGGTCTATGATATGAAAGTAGCTTACATAATTTTAACAAATAATACATTGCGAACACAAAATAATACATTGCGAACACAAAACAGAGTTCGAGATGGGCCGGGTATACGGGTTCGATCGGTGTGTTGGATTTTTGTTTGGCAGGGGCTGCTTTCAGGCGTTCCCGATACTCTCTAATTCGTTGGGCTGCACTGTTCTTGCGCTTCTTACATTCCTCATCACTTGCTCTTGCCTCTCGTTTTGATTTCCTCCACTTTTGCTTGCGTTCATTCTGCGAATTTCGCAGCATTGTCGAAAATGTTAACCCTTTCACACGAGAACATTTTTTTTTTAATTTTAGTTTAAACCACTGCGATATCTTCTTTATATATTTGAATAGATCACGTCGAGAGCTTTAAAACGATACCACGCGCAGTCGTTTTGCACTCACGGTTGTCCAGATAAACCGCGATATTTTCAAAAGTGTTCACCGGTTCTCAAGAAAACAGTTTTTTAAATGTTCAGTTCAAACCAACTGCAAAATGTCCTGTATGTTTGAATAGATCTCATCGAAAGCTTTAAAACGATACCACGCACAGTCGTGTTACGCTCACGATTGCCGAGATAGACTGAGTCAAACGCGGCGGCATACTCAGAAATATTGCGTCATCTCCCCGCTCACAGGGAGCGAGGGAAGCACGATGTATTTCGCAGTATGCGAATTGGACTCCGTGCTGTTTACGAATATGCTAACACGATTAGTGGTCGGCACGTAATTTTAACGCTATAATGATTTCAATTGGGACCTATTTTTGACACAAGCGGTCGGTCGTAAGTCGCCCCATACTATCCGCGAAGTTAGGCGTAGTTCTACGTCAAAACGATGCAAAGATAAAACGATATAAACTCCGAAAAGATCGTTGATTGACCGTACGCGAGATCTTACAAGACGCAGGAATAAGAGCGCAAAGGGAAGAAACACAGAAAGTCAAGAGCTTTCATATTTATCAAATTTAGTAATGTGTGTTTACTTTTGCTGCCTAAACGTCGTAAAAGAATTCTTGACGGATATGTATTTCTGAGTATAGGAAAAGAGTCAATTCTAAGCCTTCCGGAAAGTGTCTTTGAAAATTGTTTTGAATTGTTTCTTCAACATCCTTCACTTGTCTTTTAATCCCAAAGCCTTTCAAGTATTTGATAGTTTAAACAATGCATCACTTTGAATACGTTCTTATTAACCCTCCTATGTTAATTAGCAACAAGTGATGGTTCCCTTTAACAGGTGAGCAATTATACATCGCACTTCTGTAAGCGAGTGAAACTTGGCGGGATGTTAAAACGCTGGCTGATTATTTATTTTTATTTTTCAGATGACCACACAAGCACATGGTAACAGAATCGCTCTGCCTCCAAACCTGTCGCCGGTTAGCGGAATTTTTTCACGCTGGCAGGTAGCTGGACTTGTTGTACTGTAATCATAGTTATTAGACAAAAACGGAGCAGACAATAAAACAAGTTACGCTGAAGAGGTAGCAGAAAAAAGGCAAACAAAACATCCGGGAAGTCCATTGGCGCTCCTGACGTGAGAGTAATGAGTGAGAGTAGATACAGACTCCTTTTGTCCGAGACGCTTTAGATGTTAAGGTCGAAGTGCAGGTGTGTTACACAGATTCAAAAACCCACGGATTTGTGGCTATTGAAAGAAATGGTTACGAGCCGTGACTTTGACACTTTCCGGATGCAAATGAAAAAAAAAAAAGAGATTTATAGTTTATAAAAATAATTCTCACGATGAAATAATATTAAAAAAAAACTGTCTGTAGCTTTCCGTTTCATTGTCAGTTTAGAGCTAATTTAAATTTACCTGAGAAAAGAGCTTCCATTTTGTTGTCTATGTGACCTCCAGCTGATGAATAAAACAAAGCCGAAGGTCACTGAAAAAGAATTGCTGCCTCTGTGTTAGGTGTAAAGTCAAAACCTAAAGTTTGCGAAATGTTACACAATATAACGTTGGGAAAAAGATCAAAATGGCTTTTTCTCACAACGTGACTTGAACGATAAACAAAGAGGAAACGCAAAAGAAAAAAGGTATTATTTGATTGGTGTTACTTGTCTAGTGAGTATTGTCAGGCACATGTAGGAATTTTGTTTGGGGGTCCGAGTTTGAGAAAAAACTAAGAATAATTTATTTATATACAGCAGATGCAGGTGGCGAGTTGTATTGACCATATGCTGTACTAGGAATAAATGAAAAGGCCAAATGCGAAATTTATAGAAATATATTAAATTGCAAATTGCACAAAAACTTGCCTTGAAGATTATTCATAAACAAATTGTTCTGTATTCATTCATTAATTTTAATAGACTGTATAATGAAGCTTAAGAAGTTCTTTACTGCCTTTAATATGCAGATAGTCGTAGGCCCAGGCATGGATTCAGGTTAGAGGCACATTTTTGAGAGCGCATGTGTCCTGGTTCCCCTACTCAGTTACAGATTTGTTTATTACTTCCTCTACAATAATTTTGTTGATAATTATTAAAAAAATAATATATTTAAAAAAAAATCCACATTCTTTATTGTTGGGTAATTGGGGGAGGGGGGGTCCGGACCCTCTGGAACTTCCCCTTCCCCTCTCTCTTCTTGGATACATGCCTGAGTGTTGTGTGAGAAGTCTCCCATATTAAAATTACGCAAAATTAAAATTAAATTTGTGGCAGTTTGGAAGTAGGCCTTAATAATGCAGCTTAACGATGATTGCTATCTTAAGAGAAATAGCTGAATTATTTGTTTAGTGTTCAAAGCTTTATATATATAATATATATATATATATATATATATAATGTGTTTTCAATGTTCAGATATTTACAAGCTGGAGGAAACTAAGCGCTTCCTGGAACCGAAACATTTTCATAGGGGAAACTACAGATTTTTTTATCACTTCTGTCTGATTGAAACAATATTTACGGACACATCCGCACACTCAATTAAGTATCTAGGTACATATGGTTTTTATATAAACACATATCGCCAAAAATGAGGTATTTTATTATGAGATATTTCCTCAAAAAATCTTATATTTTCTGTTTTGATTTTTTTCTTTGAAACCAAATTTAAAAACGGAATGAAAATTAAGAAAAGCAGTCTTCATAGATACAGAGATAAGTTTTCGAGGTTCGATCAAAAGTTCCGAGACTAGGCCCATATACAACAAAGTACTTATATGTTACTTAAGTCTGGCTATGCTCTCCCTCAAAGTAGTCTCCTTGGGCAGCGATACACCACTGCCAGCGTTTTTGCCACTGTTGGAACGCTCCCTGGAAGTCCTGTTCGCGAATCGTGTCAAGTACAGCCGTCTGCGATTCGCGCTGGATCTCGTTAACGGTTTCAAAACGGCGACCCTTGAGCTTCAGTTTTCATCTTCGGGAACAGAAAGAAGTTGCAGGGGGCCAAATCCGGCGAGTAAGGCGGGTGAGGAAGGGTAATCATGCTGTTGCGGCTGCAAAACCGGCGTGTTGCTAACGCTCTGTGAGCTGCTGCATTGTCGTGATGGTGCAGGAAAAAAACATTAGAAATTGCGCATTTTCTTATTATTATTATTAATGAATGTTCGCTGAAAGCCTCCATAGTACATACTTTCTCTCTCTCTCTGCCGTCTCCCTTCCGTGTCGTATTTGTTGATCGTTTGTCATAGGATTCTGGGCCGCCCCAGTGGCGAAGTGGTCTATGCGATGGCTTCTGATCGTTCGTCCGAGTTAGGTCCGGGTTCGAATCCCGGTGAGGCATGGATGTTGTGTTTGTCTTACGGCGCTGGCTCTCTCCCTTCCCTGGAACCAGAGGCCCTAAATTAGGGACGGGCGACTGCTTATAGCCCATTGAGTTGCTCACGGTTTTCATCGGATTTTGACGAAATTTCGAATGAGTTTATTTTTACGTGTCTTGGTAACCGTAAAAGTTGCATTCAGTTATTTAAAAATGTGGAGAAATTGAAATCTGTTTTATAAAAGGTTTTAATTTCCAATTATTCATATTATTTGTCTCACAATATGTTATTATTCATACCTTCCCACTATACAGATACCCCCCCACACACACACTTGGTTGCGCCACTGGTTTGACTGTAATTTCAAAAACCAAAAATTTTGTTATGCCCTGTGTAATAATGAATAATTACTACACTTCTTTATATTATTACATTAGCATTTTTTAATTTCAAAATGGACCCATAGATCGCGAAGTCAATGTCTTGTTGATTTTGGGTCGTGACCAAAAGGGGTTAAGAACCCTGATCTAGTGGTTAGAGCAACCGCCTGTCGACCAGTTGGTCGCGGGATGGATCCCAGGTAGGTTGAACTGCCCTGAACCACTAAATACCCGATGTGCGTCGAGTATTGGATTCACAGTTACAAATAAGGTTATCTCTTCCTTCCCCTTGCTCTTGTTCTCTCTCCCTGGAAGTGTTCGTTGTGACCTCATAGTTTGGCACTCCCAACTATGTCGACTCGCACTTTCAAGAAGCACTCCTACTTCCCTGACTTGTCTACCTTCTGTCGCCTCTACAGTCCGTCCCATATATATATATATGGAAACAATTTTGTAAACGAACACAGTTGCATGCAGAAAATAACAGACTTCTAGTGGAACATTATGTATTATGACCAGCAACATAATATACACACGTCAAACGCTGTTGACAACATATACTTAACATAATATTCTAGCTTTATGAAATCAAACTATATAACATTGCCCCAGAATTATATGAAAACAAAAAAAAACCAGAAGAATATTTAAATGGCAAACACAATTAATAATTAATTGACTTTCTCCCAGGCGCAATAAGCTGAAATATGCTTTCTGGCATACTGCATATTGAATTATACATAATTGTACCAACAGTTCAGCATTTCGGTTTCCAGATCTTTAACGCTTGAAAATTGCCGGTGATTGGCATAAACACTTCGAACCAAAATTCTCCAAAGATTTTCGATTGGTTTGAGATCCGTGCTGCGAGCTGGCCACGGTAGTAATTCGACATTGTTCGATCTCAGCCAGGCCATCGTAGGGGTTGCTATGCCAATGCTCGCGTTATCCTGCTGGAAAACCTAATCTGGACCACCTATTTCAGCAGCAGCTGGGAGCAAACTGTCTTTTAAAAATTCCTGGTATGTTACGGCATTTTGACGGTCTGATAAAACGCAGATATTACCTTGCCCATTAAATCCAAAAGAGGCCCATACCGTCATGGAACCTCCTCCGTATTGTCGGCTAAATATTTGGCGTTTTTCCGTTCTCATATCATGCCAATAATATTTCGCACCGTCTGGGCCATCTAAATTAAATTTCTTTTCATCAGCAAATAATACTTGGAGCCATTCGTCCTTCCATGACATGTGGTCTTTGGCCCAGTTTAATTGAGCTTGTGTGTGCTGTGCAGTTAAGGCGGTTTCTTTAACAGTCTTGCACATATCACGAGGGGTGTCTGCTGCAATACTCTGTAAACCGTACTTTTCGACATTTTCACGTTTCCATGTTGATTTATATTCCGTACAGACAGATTATCATGCACAGCGAGCTTTCGGATACGTCGTTTCATTCTAGGAGAAACATTACTATGCCAACGTTTCGCACAAGAAAATGTTTATTATACATCGACTATAGTTTCGCAGAGCGTTTGGCTCTGCGAAACTATAGTCGATGTATTATAATTCTATCTTAACACCGCAAGCTTAGTAGTCATAAATTATATTATTATGCCGTCCAGTTCATTTCTGAGCTGGATATTTTTTGCTCCCACTTGAAATTTAATTTGTTTGAAATCGCACTTACATTCATTCCTTGATCGTGCAACTCCCGAACGGGAATTATCATCTCCACGTGGTATTGTTAAAACTGAATCAGCCTCATCACTTTTACCGACTATTTATCCTGCTCTGACGCCAGGCTAATTTGCATAGCAGTACGTGTTAGTATTTGCGCGTTTGTGTGAAATTCCATATAATTGTGGGACAGTTTCAGTACACTACATGTTTAAAACATTTCATACATAGGGTGACCATATTTCCTTGAGACAAAAACGGGGGGGGGAATAAGACGATCAAAAAAGTTTTATTATACTTAAACATATTGAGCTTACCATTATTCTTCAGTTAACCGTAACAGATCCCATACAAAAATTTAGGTACACTTAGCGGGGAACTGTATTTCGCCGCGTTCGTTCCATGAATATTTCTGCGATGAAGTAATCTTACGAAGCAAACTTTGGTCTTTCAACACCTTATCATAAGACTTCTCACACTCCATG
The DNA here is from genome assembly GCA_039090855.1 of Macrothele yani. NCBI lineage: Eukaryota > Metazoa > Arthropoda > Arachnida > Araneae > Macrothelidae > Macrothele > Macrothele yani. Next base: position 129,690,803 of record CM076996.1, read on the forward strand.
ACACAATTTCGTCTTACAACTAACATAGCTCTCATTTCATTTGACCGCATACTGTTCATAACAGAAAATATTCTCTCGACAGATGCTGTACTCCCTGGAAGACAAAGAATAAACTCTACAATATTACAAAAGTCCTGAAAATCTAAGCGTTTTTCGCTCAGTTCAGAAAAAATTTGTACCCATATATCAGATACAGGAATGTTTTCTAGACGTTTTTGCTCATTTCAGAAAAAAATTGCTTGACCAATATACAAGTATATTTATAGTTTTTATTAAAAACGGGACAAAATTGACATTTTTATTTAAACGACGGGCCGGACGGGAAATATGAAAAAAAAAACGGTACTGTCCCGTTCAGAACGGTACGTATGGCCAGCCTATTAATACACTATTATTTTCTTATCCGCAAAATATGTCTGCAAAGACTATGTGGTTTATTTTCTCCTCTGTGTTAATGGATTGCGTACATTTTCACTAATCGTACGTTTACTTTGTTTTTACACTTTTCCATATAATTGTGGGACGGACTGCAGGTTGAATCCAATGTAACTTCGTTTCTGATACACAACACGAAAGTCCCATGGGGCATAGGTACTCGCGTCTAAACTGTCCCGGCGGGTGTAAACCCTACGAGAAATTTTTGAGTAGTCTCTGCTGATCTGACCATAGTCGCTCTCTACCCTGGTGGTGATCGATAGTTTCAGAAGACCACGTTGTCTCGGAGTAGTTTCAGGAACACGACGGAGAGTTTTTCTGCTTCGTTGATCGAGTTAGGTCCCAAATCTCCATCTCATGCATTATTTCTGAGATAAAATCGAACGGGACATCAGGCGCTTGGATCCACTGACATCCAAGTTGCGTGAATTGGTGGACGCTTTTCGACGTGCTTCAGACGATATTTCCCTGCAACATAACCAAACTTTATTCTAATCAGCGCCGAGGCAATTTTTAGCTGTTCTAAAGGCTAAAGATGGTCCAACACATTCCTAAGGGGTTCTAATAAATTGCGTGCAACATGTGGTATACATGTGCGTCGTCTAATGTGTTGCTAATGAACATCTATTCCGTCGGAAATGGGAATGTCTCTGAGTAAATACTTTATTGATGCAAACTCGGATAACCTCTGATTATTGCGTATCGTGCTTATACGCATGCGTTTATTGTAAGCACGATCGGCCAATTACAAAGAAGAAGAAAAAAAACCAGAACGGTTCAGACAGTGTTGTTTCTCGTTTTGGATGGTTTTTCTTTAAACCGGATGTTTTGTTGTGACGTTCTCCTTTTCCCCCCTTTTCCTTTCTGTTGTTTTGCTCCTTTTTTGTGTTGCTGAACGGGATGTTCAAACCGAACAACGCTGTTCTTTGAAAGGTCGTTCACACCACTCGAAGCGTGCTATGTCAAATATCATAAACTGCGTTTGTCAGACCATGCTTAACTGTACGAAAAAGCAGCTTTAAATCAGTGATGGTAAAAATTAACTTAAAAAAAAAGCAATAGTTGCGGACAAATGAATATATATTACGTTCATAAATTCCATTTTCCTGAAAAATTCGTGTGAAAGGACTTACCCATATGATGTAATCTCTCTCTCTCTTTCTGTTTTGTAGTTCATGTTCTTCCTTGCTTCCATGTCTTTCATGCAGGTAAAAAACAAAATTTAACTTTAATGGTATTTGTGCAAATAAATTACGTTTTACGACAGACTCCATTTCCACAAACTTCAATTTCACGTTATGTTAGCTCATGATTCGCATGCTTTTCTCCATGATGAAGGATCTATTCTGGAGCAAAATAAAACAGCGGGAACTACTGACATATTAACAAAAGTTTAAATCATATTCGTGTCTCGGATATACACAGAGACGTAACTAAAGGAGGCAGGCGGCTCAGGACTCAACTCAAGAGAGGGCGCAAAAATCACTGCTTACAATTTGATTAAAACTAGAATTGGAACTTTTGCGCAAGTCTTTGGTACATTTTTTTTTCTCGCCAAACTTTGTCATTTGTCCATTTACATAATTTGCTTATAATTAAAGCCACATAAAATATGCAAAAATGAGGAATTCCGCATCATCTGCAATTTTCCGCATAATTTTACAACTGCAGCATAATTTTATTCCTCCGTTTTTTCCCCCTCATGTTTCCTTCGGATTTAATCTGAGGAGTTACTTTTAGGTAGTGATGGGTGAAATCTCTAAAAAGAACTATCGACTGAATTAGTTGCTAATTTTTAGTCGAAACAGTCGAGATGTCGGGCACGACTGATTTAGCCGCTTAGTAACCCTACCAACTAAATGACTGATTCAGTGTCGAATGATTATTCGTGTCAGCTGGATAGTTACATACACACACACACACACACAGTCTGCCCCCCCCCCGCGCCATCCTACGCCAAGAAACACTTCTCTCATCCATCCATACCGCATTTTTTTCTCCGCCAAGGAGCGATAACTAATCAGGTCAATTTATTCGATAAGTTAGCGGTTAGCGGCAACATAACAGTAAGTAACTGAATACGAGAGAAAAAACGACTAATTTGACTAATTCGATTACTTCTGAAAATAGGAAAGTTATACAAAGCCAACTATGTTTTTTACATATGATAATAATTAAACAAAGACAACTATGTTTTACATATTCTCGCTGTTCCACAATTTAAAGATTCGGCAGTGATGCCTCCTTACCAACTAAACAGAGTTCATCTTGAAATTTGTGACGTGCCTGGACCGCAGGACGCACATGAGATAAAGGCAGATAGCAGCGAGAGCATACATCCGCGTAGCTCAGTTGGGAGAGCGACTTACTCCGGAGTGAGGGGGCCCGGGTTCGATGCCCGGCGTGGACAAAAATGACGGAGAAATTTACTTCGTTATATTGGGGCCCGAACTTCAAGAATGACCTGGCAGGTAAAGTTCTCGCAATGGTGTGATGTTCTTTCCACACCGCGAGATATGAAAAATGAGAATCCCTTCTTCAGCGCTTCGAAAAAATAAGTCTGTGATGTTACGTTCCACACACCAAATTGACTGGGATTTCTCAAATGCACGTTCTTCATGGGATGACTGCCTACAGCGACACATGGTCCCGGCTGACCCGTGGGCCATGCCCCCGGCCCTCTTTCGGAGGAAGGGAGAGATGTGACGTGCCTGCACCGCAGGACGCACATGAGATAAAGGCAGATAGCGTCCACGTAGCTCAGTTGGGAGAGGGACTTACTCCGGAGTGAGGAGGCTGGATTCGATACCCTGCGTGGACAAAAAGGACGGAGAAATTTACTTCGGTATAAACTGTTCAATCGACTAGAGTTTCTCAGGCCGCAGTGCAATGCCTTACACATTTGGAGATTGATTTCAGCAAAGTGTCAGCATCTTAACCGACAATGCGACTTAAATGACTCGAGCTTACAAGGAAGTGTTACGTACTCTACTGCCTAATTCGGTGCACATGACTTGCATAAAAAATGCTCATTTTGTAAACCTAGCCTCTGACCAATGGCATGTGCATTTTGCTAAAGTACACGAGTTTATCGGATGGTTTAAGAAGTTATTCAAGCACTGTCCTCGAGAAAGCAGCGTTATCTACAGTTTTTAACAGAAACCAACAAACAAGGTAAACTACAGTATGCCCAGTACCCCTGATAACACCCTAGAATTCCTGGTTCGAAACAGTGCAGTACCATTCTACGTACTGCGATGTTTATATAGACCTCTTCGACAGTAAATGAAACTTACTCCTGACACTGCAAGCCTCAATGTGTGCAAGTCCCTGATGGAAAGTAAGTACATCTGTATATGAAGGCTTTCAGTTCATTGTGGAACACACCCACATCATCCTGATGGTCACACTGCTCTTCTTCGAAACACGTGGAGTGTCAATTCACAAGACATGCAACAAGGTACGGGATCTGCAATCTAAATTACAGCTAAAACTGAAGGCAACCTATTCTCGAAAAGCTGTACGTAATTAGTTTCTGAGAGAAGTGTGTTATACAAAGACAATACAACTATGTTTTGTTTTGTATTTTCACAAAACCGTAGCTTCACAAAACATAGCAAAGTTGGATATTTACTACTGCCCAGAAGTGACCATGACGACTCAAGTTTTGGCAACCTGATTTGAACTTCATGAAGGCTTCTCGAGTGTTTGACCCAGAGCAAATGGCTAACATGGATACTGATGACGACGTAGTGTTCAAAAGTATTCCAGGAATGAATGAACCGTCAGTAGGACTTGAGTTTGCTGCAAACCAGGACTGTGTAAAGGAATGCACGGTTCCTGATGTTGTCTTATTCTGGAATCCAGAGGCAGTTTGAGAGATTTCCAGGACTAACACGAAAAGCAAGGCAAGTACCCTCGGTGTTACCTAATTCTGTAAACTGAGAAAGAGCGGTGTCATGTACGTCCAAATATTTACAAAACAGAGTTTACAGGAATTTTCGGCTGCTTGACTAGCACATCTCTTTATTTTAACAATTGCAGTCATCGCTGTATTAATGATTACTATGATTACAGAAATATCAAATATTGTATTACTAAAACAGTCTATCTGTTTTTGTAACCAAAACAAGGAAGCAGATAAATATTCCATTCAAAGTGGATTTTTTAGTACACATGTGTACTAGTACAGTACTTTTCCTTGTCCGCATAATTTCAATAAGTTGCGGCATCAATGCCGCATAATTTATAGGGCTTTATTTGTAATATGTTTCGCCAGTTTCGGTACACATGGCAAACCTGAAATTCACATTTCTTCCTCAAAATGTTCAGGGGATGTTAGTGGCTCACATTCAGAAATAAAAACGCAGTTGTACATACGTTGCAAGATTGGTAATGTCGTTCACACTGTTGAGATTCTCTGAGGGCTATTTGATCATTACTGCGATTACGAGCCACAGCTTCATTCGGTCCGTTTGATGTGCTACCGTAGGTTCGAACTACGAACAGTTGTAAAGCTGTACAAACAGTCACAGTTTGATTCTGCCTGCCATACATACAGTGGCTCCCAAAATTGAGTATACACCACTCACTCTCTTCTTTAAAGGTCTAAATAAATATTATTAAATCGTTATTGAAAAAAAATATTTAGAAGAACGATAAAATACACATTAAGGAATGTATTAGGCTAGAAAACAAATATGAAGTCTCTATAATATGTTAATTACATAATTTTTATGTCGAAGTTACAAAATTCGAAGTCACAAAATGGAGTATACACCTATTATAATTTGTTAACAAAAAGAAAAAAAAAACATGAGCTCATATTTTGTTGCGTATCCTTTTGCATGTAGAACGGCTTCCAAACAGCATGGCATTGAGTTAACAAGAGTTTGTGTCGTTTCGCTGGATATGTTTCCCCATTCTTCTCATAAAACTGTTTTTAACTGTTCTTTGCTCCTAATATCGTGTTTTGTTACCGATGTTTCCAACTGGGACCACAAATTTTCAATAACATTCAGATCTGGAGATTGCTGTGAGGTGCGCAATTGCATTTTACAATTATACACTTAAGGTGGACGTCAAGTAATTTTGCTTCCTATACTTCCAATGGAAAAACTTCTGTACACATTTTCTTCACAATTAATGCGTTCCCAAGGATGAAAATTTGAACATCGATTAAAATATCTTCATTTTATAACTTGGAATACTTAATATTTTCTAAAACATAACCATAATTATGCAATCCAACTTTTGTTTGTCTACTGACGTCATCAAAGTACAGGTCGCGCCATCTGTTTTCTGGTTTTAACACCACATAACGAAAAGTTATTGATTTTTAATATTATTATGGTTATGTTTTAGAAAATATTAAGTATTCCAAGTAATAATCTGAAGTTATTTTAATCGATTTTCAAATTTTCATCCTTAGGAACACACTAACTATGAAGGAAATGTGTACAAAAGTTTTTCCATTGGAATTATAGGAAGCAAAATTACTTGACGTCCACCTTAACTATCTTAACTATTTTAGCGGTGCGCTTTGAGTCGTTATCTTGTTGAAACACAAAATTTGATCGTAAACCAACTTTTGAGCACCTTGTTTTAAATTACTTTTAATATGTCCAAGTGTTTCCTTTTATCCATGATTCCATCAATGGAAATTAAATTTCCCACGTCTTTTGCCAACATACAGCCCCATACAAGCACCGAACCACCTCCACGCTTGATAGTGGGGATGGTGTTTTGGGGAAGCAGTTCACTGTTAGGCTTCCGCCAAACATAACATCGACCATCACTCCCGAAAATATTAAACTTACTCTCGTCACTGAATATTACTTGATTCCAGAAGTCATCAGGCTTTGAAATATGATTTCTACCGAATGAAATCCTTTTCTCTCGATTTACTTTGGAAATAAAAGGTTTTCTTTTAGCTATATGACCATTAAAACCTACTTTTCTGAGTACTCTTTGAATTGTTTCTGCAGAAACAGGTTTTCCTATCGTTGTAGAAGTGGATGGAGCAGCAATTTTTGGAGCACTCACATTAAGATTTTCTTTTACTTCTCGAATGATTCGTCTCTTGGTCGTGGAACTGAGGATTCCTTTTGATCCTCTTCCTGGCTTATTTGCAACATGTCCAAACTTTTTATACTTCTCGATAATTTTTTTAACACATTCGTTGAACTGCAATTTCACGCAGAGATTTACCTTCTTCAGACATTCGAATCACAAGTTGCCGAGTTTCAACACTCGTTTCCATTCTAGAGCTCATTCTGATAACTGAAAATTGTATTTTCACTGGGAAGTCATAGTTTAGTATCTTAAGTCAATAAAACTATTATACAGATTCATTTTCAAAATACAGAGGTAGCCAAATCGCATTTTTTATAAAGTGTATACTCCATTTTGTGACTTCGAATTTTGTAACTTCGACATAAAAATTATGTGATTAACATATTATAGAGGCTTTATATTTGTTTTCTAGCCTAATATATTTCTTAATATGTATTTTATCGTTTCTATAAATATTAATTTTAAATAACGATTTAATAATTTTTTTAGACCTTTAAGAAGAGAGTCAGTGGTGTATTCTCAATTTCGGGAGCCACTGTAGATAACAGACAATATTGGGGTGTGAATTGTGGCTTGACCTTGGCGCAAAAATTCCTAATTTCGCCTCTGCTTATATACTATGAAAAATATTGCGTAACTGAAAATCTAATTGCTTTTTTAGAAAGCTCTGCAGTGGTGTGACATATCAAAGAAACACACTTCTCATTAAATCTAGTAAAATAATTTTTTGCTTCCCATTCCTGATGGAAAGTATAGCTGTGCATTCTTTTCTTTCATGTCACGGAGTTAAAAATTCAATATGGCAAAGATCGTTTTTAAAGCAGACACAACCGACACAAATCACGAAAAACAAACTTATGTCCTAGTGCCACCTGTAGTAAATGTTGTCAAGTACGACTGATATCAAAGTCGCCAAGGATTATTCGATAGAATAAAACCCTACTATTCGAACCTGGATTCGACTCAAACACCCATCTTCCTCCCAGTTGCCTACCAGAAATCCTCCCAGTTGCCTACCAGAAATCCTCCCAGTGGCCTACTAGAACCCCCCCCTCCTCCGCAAAAATTATTATCGAGGCCCTCTTGCGAAAATCTATTATGTTGATGCTTAACTTCATGCCATTTTTTTCACCGCACTACAGGAATGTGTTACATTAGAAAGGAAAACGGAATCAATTAACTACGTATCCCCCCCATTGTTTACGATGGTGTCCCATCGTCTGGATAGATCTGCAATGCCATTCGTGAAAAAACGTGCAGGTTTTGCTGCGAAGAAATCATCAAGAAAATTCTGGAGATCAACATCATTGTTGAACGTTCTGCCAAGGAGTGCATCCGACAGAGGTCGGAACAGGTGATAGTCTGAAGGGGCGACATCTGGGGAATAAAAAGGCCAGATGTGGAAGGATCTCCCATTCCATGTCCTGAATGACCATTTTGGTCCTGTTTGCACTGTGAGAGCGTGCGTTATCATGTTGGAGAAGGGCACCATGGCGCCGATGTGGCCGTTTCTGCTGAATTGCTCCCTCCACAAGGCGGAGTTGCTCACAATAGAGTGCAGCGTTGATGGTCTGATTTCTCGGCAGCATTTCTCAGTGAACAATGCCTTCTATGTCCCACTAGACACACAACATGATCTTCGCAGGGTGAAGGTCATATTTTGGACGTGGTGTGGGCGTCTTGTTTGGACTTACCCATTCCCTCTGATGCCTGAAATTCACGTACAGGCACTACTTTTCATCTCCAGTAACAATACGTGACAGAAAGGGTTTGTGTTGCTGAGAATATTCGCGATAACGGGCGAGCAAGGAACCACATATGGCAACACGCCAATTTTTGTTGTCCGCGGTGAGAATGTGAGGCACCTAAGACCCCAATTGTTGGACCTGTCCGATGTGTTCCAGGTGTCGCACCACTGTGACCTGATCACAGTCCATCTCAGTGGTCAATTCGCGTGTGGCTTGACGCGGATCCAAATGGATGAGATGGTTCAAACGACCCTCATCAAAGTGAGATGGACGACCTGAGTGTTTAGACTCGTTGAGGTCAAAATTGCCACCTCGAAACCGCTCAAACCATTTGCGGGCTGTCCTCGGAGCAATAGCATCCTCCCCATACACCGCACAAATTTGTCGAGTAGCCTCGGCGGCTGAGGATCCCTTGTTAAACTCGTAGAGGAGTAGATGTCGGAAATGTTCATTCCTCTCTACTTGACACTCCATACATCTGGACCTGAAAACCAAAAAACCATTAGCCACAATCACACAACGCAATATGACTTAGATACACGTTATTACTGGCTACATTTTGATATGCAAGTGGTCATCTGAACCGTCACTACTGACCTGGGAAACACTAGTGAAATAAAACGGCTTGAACTTATGCATCAACCCAATATTAGCTTTCAATTACTGAAAATTTTAAATTCCATATTAATAACTAGGTTTTACGGGGTATTTTAATAATTCAAATTCTGTAGAACGTACAGGTATTTTTCGTAAAACCAAAATTGTTGCACTTTATTGCATAAAACACGAAAGTGCATATTGTAATTAAAATTGTTGCTCTAGTTTTATACCATTACAAAGTACTACAAAAGGTACTTGTAATGGTATAAAACTAGGCCAAAGTTAATCATATCATGCAAATTTTATTCTTTTAGAGAACTAAGGCCAGCCTCTTGAAATATATCACGAACACACACACACACACACACACACACACACACACACAACTGCGGTGTGACACTATCTAATGACATTTTCCGATTTATGCGGAAAAACGGAACATAACTAAGTAACAAAATAAATTACAATGAGAAATTATGTACTCTTGAATATATAAAAAAATACATTAAATTAATTACTTTTAAATATATAAATAGCACACTTAACACAATGCCGCAATTTTTTGGACATAATAAATTATTTTACTCTTTATTCTGTTGTCAAAAAATGACATGCAAGTATGTCTTTGTTTCTTCGCCCCCCCCCGAAGAACACTTTTTAGTTCATTATATTCTGAATGATGCGTAGTTATGTATAAGCAACTGTTATATATGACATCTTATCCTCATTGGCATAAAAACTACATAATGAACTGATATTTTTTTTACATTCTCTTGTCAATATACATACATGTACATGGACTGCTACTACGGCTGTGAAAAGGGGCCTTCAGTTGTCTGGAACAGTTGCTGTCTCGTCATCCACTTTTTATAAACTAAAACCGCGAAAATTATTTTCAAATAATTTTTGATATTAGTACTTTAAAAAATAATTTTTGAATAAGTACTTTGAAAATTATTTTCAAAGTACGTACCAAAAGTAGTGCACAGATGGCCAACAAACGGCGAACCGTCGTCCAGCCGTGTGTTGTCCGCCGCTCATTGATGCCAGAGGAGAGCGGAGACTGTCGCGCATTGTTCACAGAGACCTACCTACAACAGTGGGGATCAGGGCAAAGTGTCACAGCACACAGTTCATCTCAGCCTTCTGCGCATGGGCCTGCGTAGCCGAAGACCCAGCCGAGTTCCCATGCTCATTGCACGTCATTGCCAACAACGCATGGAATGGCCCAAGATCCTCGAGATTGGACCGTGGTTGACTGGAAGAAAATGGCCTGGTCTGACGAATCAAGATTCCTGGTGCATCACGTAGACGGTCGAGCGCAGAAACACCGATTACCAACGGAGGCTATGGCACCTGGATGCACTGTTGGGTTGAAACAGGCTGGCGGCGGAGGTGTTATGCTGTAGGCGATGTTTTCTTGGGACACTTTAGGCTCCATTATCCCAATAGTACAATCCCTGACAGCTGTCAGGTATCTGAACATCGTTGCGGACCAAGTTCCCCCATTCATGGCAACTGTGTTCCCAGCTGGTGATGGCCATTACTTAGAGGATAATGGGCCATGCCACACTGCCAGAATCGTCAAGGAGTGGTTCGAAGAACATGCTGGTGACTTTCTGTTAATGCCCTGGCCTCCAAATTCACCTGACATCAGCCCAATCGAACATCTGTGGTTCGACTTGGAAAAGCGGTTTCGCTTCTAAATCACCACCACCCCGAAATGTATGGGAACTGGAGGACCTGCTGTTGACATTATGGTACCAGATACCCCAGGATACCTATCGCCACTGTGACGTACTACAGAGGTGAAAACATGTGTCTAGACTACAAATGTGCTGCTAGACATTCTGTCCGCGTAGCTCAGTTGGCCGGGCGACTCACTCCGGAGTGTGGGGACACGGAATGCATGTCCGTCGTGGACAAACTTGTGTTTTCACATTGGCGCCCGATTGTGGAAAATGGATCCACTGGCCGTTGGGTTCTTCGAAATTGTGTGATGTTTGTTTCACACACTGTTTGGAATTAATGAATAATTCCTACTTCGCTTCAAAGACATAAAAAAAAGAAATAAAAAAAAATTAGAGGATGGTGTGACGTACTACAGAGGTGAAAGCATGTGTCAAAACAACAAATCTGTAGCGAGACATTCTGTCCACGTAGCTCAGTTCGGAGAGCGACTTACTCCAGAGTGAGGAGACACAGATTCGATGCCTCGCCGAGTGGCAGCTGTTTTGCGGGTTAAAGGGGATCCTACAGCTTATCAGGTAGGTGGACATAATGTATACTTTTCTTCTGATCGGTGCATACTTTTCAATAACATGTATAAATTTCGGATGTCCAGACAAAAGATTTTTGGGGATTAATTTCGACTGTTAGTTAATTATGCATTTGCTAGTTTCTGCTTGTTTACGCTTTCCAACCGTAGGTTGAAGAAGCGTATATGCTCCAGCTTTGTCCGTTTGTCTGTCCGTCCGTCCGTCCGCACGACAACTCGCGTAAAACTGGTTCGATTTCGATTAAATTTTAGTATGTGGTAAGGGACCACCTGGGGACAAACCCTATCGAAAATGGGCGAAATGGGATCAAAGGTCAGGACATAGGAGCGGGATCCATTGCCTTTTGCGTCATAACCTAGGGAAAATTGTTTCGATTGCGACAAAACTTTAGTATGTTGTTCCGGAGGTATACTGAACCAATTCTGTTTAATATCATCGAAATGGGGTCAAAGGTCAGGGTACCGGAGCGAGATTTATTACACAGCCATTTTCCTGATAACTTGAGCAATAACTTGCGTAATGATTTCTGGTATGTTGGAAAGCGTATCATAATCAATGCATTGCATGATTTTACTAACTTGTTTTTACCTTTAGGTTTTACGGTGCCTGTTATTTTAAAGTAAAAACTAAAGCCCCCCCTTCCCCATAAGAAAAGATGAGTTTTCAGAACTGAATAATTTAGAACCAAGTATGCCCCCTTTTCCCGTGTTGTTGAGATGAAACCCGAAACTCTTATAATTACTTATTTTCCTACTGAAGGCATTTCCGCACTTGTGAGAATGCTGCCTCTTCCCCCGGGGTTCTCTTGGAACACCTGTGTATCCACCAGTGCTAGAAATTTTCTCACAGATCCACCTTTGCATCTCAAGGACCTCTGCTTTTTTCACATCTACTGTTCCAAGAAAGAGGCCTCGCCGAACCAAAATGCGTGGAAACGTCTTGATGATTAATTCATTTAATTTATCCTTACAAAGAAGCTTCATGCCATTTTGAAAGCTTTTATTTGTGTACGCGTACAAAATCTATTCCGTTACGTAACAAAATATGAAGGGCGTTTAATGAATTTTAAGCCCGAGAGGTCGTGGGTTTAAACATTACAGAGCCCTGGGCCAAAAAAAAAAAAAAAAAAAATCAGCCTTCCCCAAGTAAACGTATTTTAATGCAAAACTTTCCCTCCGCGACAGTCTCCGCTCCTCTCTGGCATCAATGAGCTGCGGACGACACACGGCTGGACGACGGTTCGTCCTTTGGCCATATGTGCACCACTTTTGGTACGTACTCACCACAGCGGCACATTAACAACCCACAAGCCGCGCCGTTTCCGAGATCGTAGTTCCGAGACGCGTCGCCAACACAATTTGTCATTTATCAAACTCCGATAAATCGACGGCTTTTCCCATTCTGACTCCGAACAATATTAACCGAAAGCCGGCCCTCGGGTTGTATATATACTGCTCTGTGAACTTCACCTGCGCCACCGTTCAGTCTCCAGGCAAGCTCATTTCTCTAGGCTGGGGGGGGGTCATAATGGAATGGCTCATCGGTATACTGCGAAGCATTTCTATTCATTTGCGTGATTTAAAAAATCCGTAAAGTTGAAACATATCTAATCGCAATATACGTTCAGTGGAGGTATCAATTAATATAAATTTAAAATTGATTGAAAACAAAGTGCTTTTTTTAACTTCAACAATGCAAAAAGCTCGTAGCGAATTTTTGGTAACTCGAACAGTAGCGCCTAAATTCAATTTCTTGTGTAGGATCATATGCTACTTTTTTAATTTCAATTTCTCTTGATTTTGAAATATGCTGTTTTGTCAATAAAAAATTAATATTTTAATTTATGTGCTTTTTATTAGTATTAAAAGAATGAAGGTATCTTATCTGAAATACGCAATGCTTTTCATTATACTATTTTGTTTAGCATTATTGGTATCGTGAAACTTTTTATGACAGAGGATGTCGCTGTACAAAAGAAAGTGTGTGTTTGTGCTACCAAAGTGGTTTTAGTTAATACTTAACCAAGGTAAAAGGCACACATCAAGTATTCTAAAATACAACAACTACACTTAACAAATGGATGTTACGAACAGAATATTTGAATTTTTCGAAGAAACTTTTCCCAGGAACAGTTCGTGATACAAAATCTTGGCTACAGCATCTAGTTCCATTTCATCTGTTGCGCTTTGGTAGGTGTACAGCAAGCAGCGGCGTAACTACCACCCCCGCAGCTCCGAAGCTGCGGGAGGGGGCGCAGGTGACAAACGGGCGTTTGGCGGCTACCAATTGTAGTGTTATGGAAAAAAATCTGAACACGCACAAAAAACAACCAAATAATTAACCCAAAGATTCAAATTTTCCTTTAAGATATATTTATTAATGGTATGCAAAAGTTTCCATCGTTTTAAGGACAAAGGAGACAGGAACAATCAGGAAACCAGTACACATTTATTCAACGAAATATTGGCGTTAGAATCAATGACCTTTTGCCATTTTTCAGGCAACAAATGAATGCCCCTGTGATAGAAGGACTCGGGTTTTGAGCTGAAGAACGCCGTGACGAAATTTTCCACCTCTGGAACTGTGGTGAACCGCTGCTGGGCTAGGGCATGTTGCATAGAGCGAAACAGATGAAAGTCTGAGGGTGCAATGTCCGGGGAGTAACCCGGGTACGGTAAAACCTCCGCGTGTATCTGTTCAAGGGTTGATTTCGTGGAGACACCGACATGTGGTCTGGCATTATCGTGTAACAGGATGACTGGGCGGCGTCCTTTACCTGTCCATGGGCGTTTTTGCTCGATTGCGGCGTTCAGTTTGATCAACTGATCGCTATATCGTTGTGCAGTGATTGTTACGCCCGGTTTCAACAGTTCGAAGTACAGCACTCCATGCATATTCCACCACTCCATACTATTCCACAACACAACAGCACCTTTTCCCCCGTGGATATCCTGTTTTGCAGTGGATGTTGATGGCTGGCCTGGGTCAACCCAGGATCGCTTGCGTACGGGGTTGCCGCAATGGACCCATTTTTCATCCCCGGTGACAACCTTCCACAAGAAATTCTTCTCTTGAAACCTCTTCAGTAACGACATGCAGATGCTCAATCGTTGACCAATATTACGCTCCGTTAAAGTATGCGGAACCCACTTACCAATCCTCTTGATCTTCCCCAAGGCCTGTAGACGCCGTACCACAGTCGATTGAGCTACTTTCAAACGTTTCACCAGTTGCGTGGTCGATTGTGTGGCATCCTCTTGCAACAGCGATTCCAGCTCCTCATCTGCGAGTTCCTCCGGCCTACCTGCACGTGGCTTGTCTTTCCAGGCTTAGATCACCTCTCTTAAACCTGGGAAACCATTCTCGACACGTCCACTCACCCATAACCGTTTCGTCATAAGGCTGACATATTGAACCGTATGCTTCACTCGCACTTTCCCCTAAATTAAACATGAATAACAAACGGTGCTGCAAATGAACTTTATCGACCTCCATGCTTGTCTTCATGTACGAACTGACAGCACGGGTCGCCGGCCAGTTTGACCTCTACAGCGCCCGCTAGCGAGGGCGGCGGAAACTTTTGCCTACCCCTAATAACTTGTCGAAATAAATGCCGAGTTTCACTTTTAAAACACTGGATGTCCTACAGATTGAAGCTATTCGGCCCTTTGGCTGCGGGTTGAATTACAATCGCTCTGCAATGGGCTATAAATAATGTGATCGCTCTCCAATAGCTTTCTCTCTCTCTCTCTCTCTCTCTCTCTCTCTCTCTCTCTCTCTCTCTGCGCTGCTGAGGGAAAGCGCGAGGCCATATGAAGATTCCCCGTGAAGGATGTGGGAAAACAGTCATTCGCCTTGGATTAGGTGGTGCTAACATTTATTCACAGCAGCCGCAGATCGGCTATGTATAAGAGGGTGATTTCTTCAAGCGATTTATTTTAGTTTTGGGCAAGACAATTACACGTTGCTATTGCTTTTAGTTCTTCCTTATAGAAAGCATGTCTATCTCATTCACTGTATGGAAACTTTACTATACAAGCTAACGAAGTCCATTTGCAAAATGTCACAAAAGCGTCCTAGAGAAGCACAGTATTGGCGAAAAGAAAAAGGAGAGCGTGCGAAGAAACTTCCGAAACTCAACCAGTTCCTTTGGCCGCAAATTCAATTAAGTTCAAATGCCGTTTATGATTAACACGTCAACTGTTCAAATTATTAAAACAACCATTTTACAAAAACCAAGCACTTCAGAAACAAGGGAAAGTAAAATAGGTGATTATGAAGTCTATTAACCTTAACCATTTAAATAAATTTTACTGAATTCATTTCTTGCGATAAAATGTATATTCATGGCCATGAATCAGTCCGTGCAACGTGTTAATCCCAATTTGCCGATTGATAACCTTGAATTATGTACTTCTGTTCCAAAAATTACTTTAAAAGTTAAAACTGCTGGGCTCTAGGTACTCCTCCTCTTACTTTTCTAGACACTCTCTCTGAACCTACCACCACCACACACGCACACCCACACCGCGAAAAACAAATCCTCCCTTGTGTTTGAAATTACTATGCTTAGGGGTGTTGAAGTAAATCTTGAGGGAGAGGGGGGGCACGTTCGGCGAGTTACGCCACTAACAGCAAGTTTTCAGATTTCCGACATGACGCAAGGAAAACAAAATAAATAAGCAAATTGCTTTCAGTTTCTGTTAAGTCTTTTGAGTGAATGCGTAAAATCTCCATCAGAGGTGGATTAAGTCATCCTAATATATCCTGCCTACTCAAGAAGGGTTCGGATCTCCGAACCTTCTCATCCTTCCCGGCCATGTGTTATACAATTAGCGGTACTTTAGCGTGATAGAATCTTTTCATGACTTTTCGGCACTTTTTAGGTTTAATGTAACAGAGTGACATACACTGAAGAGCAATTGAATTAGAGATACCTGTCTAGTAACGTGTAGCACCACCTTTCGCCCTGATGACGGTGGCGACTCGTCTCGTCATGGACTCGACAAGACGCCGGAAGCGTTGGGAAGCCATACGGATCCACGACCCCTGAACAAGCTCCCACAGTTCACGAAGATTTGATGAGGGGGAGGGGGGGGGTCAGAGCCTTGAACATCTCTCTCGATGGCATCCCAGATGTGCTCGATGGGATTGAGGTCAGGCTACCTAGCTGGCAGAGGAAACCAGGTCACGTCGGTGGAGTGTTCATCCAACCATTCGGATACGATTCGGGAGCGATGGCACGGTGCATTGTCTTGTTGCAGGATGAGGTCCCCAGTGGGGTGTTGAAGACGCACAAACGGGAGCAAATGGTCGTCCAGGATATCCCGCTAGCGTTGACCTGTGAGGGACGATGTCACACGTACCAGGGGTCCCATTTCAGTCCACGTAAACATTCCCCAGACGAGAATGCCACATCCACCAGCTTGAAGAGTACCCTGCTGGCAAGAAGGATCCATCGCTTCATGTGGTTTGAGCCGTACTCGTATCCTGCCATCCGCATGTACCAACGTGAATCTCGACTCATCAGTCCAGGCAACATTTTTCCACATGTCTAGGGTCCAGTGGCGATGTTCCCGCGCCCATGCTGATCTTTGCACCCTGTGATGTGCGGTCAGCAGCGGTACCCTCGTACCCTCGTGGGACGATGGCTTCTGTACCCCATAGCGAGGAGATGGTTCTGGATGGTGTGGCTGCTTACATGTTTTTGTGCACCAGCGTTAAATTTCCGAGTGATTTCTTGCACTGTGGCCCGTCTATCCGCTGTTACAATGCAAGCTAGCCGACGATGACCCCGCTCATCCACACGCCGTTGTCCACGGCAGTTGGCCCTTGCAGGGATGGTTTTACCGGATTCGATGTACTCACGGTGCACCCGTGACACAGTAGCTCGTGAAAATCCCAGTGCCTGCACTTCCAAGATGGAGTGACCCATTCGCCCGGCCCCGACAATTTTCCCACGATCAAATGAGCTTAGATCCTCCGTTTTACCCATACTGCGTCCGACTCTTACTGATTCCCGTCGCATCACTCCTTATATTGTCGGATCGCTGCATAATTCATGTCGTTTCCGTTTAAAGGGCCGCCCACAGCGGCACATTTGCATAACGCCAGCTGTCTCTAATTCAGTTGCTCTTCAGTGTAGAATAATATTTCCACGCTCTGTGAAGAAAAAACGTTTGCCGTTCCCTTAGGTGCGATAAGCTCTTCTCTAACATTGTGTTGTAATCGAAAGTGCAAGAAAAGGATAATTAATTTATGGGCGTATGGGGTGCATGGGCTTAAATAAGGATATGCTGGTAGACACGACCGTGTGACGCTTGGTAGAGAGAACGTCTTTACTTTAAGTTTTAGACTCACAGATGAGTATGTCTACATAGGGGGAAAGGTTGGTTTGGTAGCATAAGGAGAATTCTTGAAGCATTTTGATGTTCCATTTGATGCTAGCATAAGAAAATGAGAAAACAATATACACTCATTGTCATAAAAATCCACGCACCAAGAAAAAGCCGTGCGATTAACACGAAACTCGGCGAATAGCTACGGGGAGGGCAGACATGCCAATGATTAAAGTTTTGTGCGAATCAGCATGCCCGCGCATCCAAGACCGGCGCTGCAATCACAATCTTTGGGGCTTATAAGGCGCAGCGCAGGGGATTCCATATTCGTGCCGAAGTGCACGGTAAGAGTCAGGTGAGATCCCTGAGCGATAGACATGCCGAGGAGCCGCCGTAGTTGTGCGTACGGGAAACTGACGGAGTTTGAACGAAGCTGTATCGTCGGGATGAGAGAGGCAGAATGGCCGGCGCCCCGAATCGGCCGCCAATTGGGCTGGTCGGACACTACGATGCGATCGTATTGGGAGCAATGGACACGGAAAGGCACCCAGACACGGCGGGATGACTCTGGATGACCCAGACACACCACCAGCAGAGAGAACCGTGGGATCGTGAGAGATGCAACGACGTTTTTGTCCAATATCCAGAGACATGTGGCGGCTGTACAAGGGACTCCTGTGTACTCCAGAACCATTTCCAGACGCCTAGCAGAGACGAATCTGCACTCTTGACGGCCCTTACTTATTCTTCCATTAACACCTGACCATCGTCGGCGTCGACTGCAGTGGTGTCAGCAGCGAGCAACGTGGAATGCAACGGACTGGCGACATATAGTGTTCAGCGACGAATCCCGCTTCAGAATGGGAACGGACGACTACCGTGTCAAAGTTTGGAGGACCGCAGGTGAGCGCTACAATCCGAAACTGACTGTACAGCGGCACACGTCCCGAACTGCAAGCGTGAGGGTCTGTGGAGCCATCGCGTATGACAGCCGGACTTCTCTCGCAGTGATCCGAGGGACATTGACAGCCCAGCGCTACGTACAGGAGATCCTGCGGCCGCATGTGCTGCCTTTTCCGGCGGGGCGGCCAGGACCCATTTTCCAACATAACGCCCGTCCGCACACGGCTCGGGTTTTCCAGGAACTGTCTACGTCATGCTTCGACGCTTCCGTGGCCTGCCAGATCGCCCGATCTCTTGTCCACCCAGCACGTGCGGGACCAGATGGGACGTCAGATTTCTTCATGACCTATATATATATATATATATATATATATATATATAAATAGTGTTCGTGATTTAAATCGCCAGTTGCAAGAAGTGTGGGCCAATCTGTCCCAGGATAGCATGCGGCGTCTCTTTGACTGCATGTCGGACCATATCACCGTTTGTATCCGAGCACGAGGCAGTCCAACGCGGTACTAACGGTGACAGGAATGTGTACCGTATGACCGCGGGAAATTGTCCTGCTGCTGTGATATTGTCAGCACTTCTGTCCTTGGTATGTTTTTTTTGGGGAGGGGGGGGGAGATTGAAGGTTTACCGACCAGCGTGAGCAACTCAATGGACTATAAGCAGTCGCCCGTCCCTAATTTAGGGACGCTGGTTCCAGGGAAGGGAGAGATCCAGTGCCATAAGACAAACACAACATCCATGCCTCACGGGATCCGAACCCGGACCCGTTTCGGACGAACGATCAGAAGCCATCGCTTAGACCACTGCGCCACCGAGGCGGCATCCTTGGCATGTACTATTTCACTACTAAATCTTCATTTCAATCCAACGCCTCTTTCTTGGTGCGCGGATTTTTATGACAATGAGTGTACAAACATGATGCTTACTAAGATTCTGTCAATTACGGAAATTCCCACACGGGTTAAGCGCCTATGAATGTATTGATCAATATTTCGGTAGTTGCGTTCGTCATCTTATGGCCTCTTATTTTGAAGTTACAAAAAAATATTAAAATAATTTCGAGTGCATAATTTTATTTTATATTTATAAATTATTTTTGTAAATTAAAAATAATTTCGAGTGTATAATTTTGCACACTCTAATTTGGGAAAAACATTAACAATAATGTTTTTTTCATATGTTTCTAATTTAATCCAGAATGCAATGCATAAATCTGAAAAAATATATTTATACACCGATCTGTGATTATAAAATTTTTGAAAAACGACTTCTGAACAACCTACGTATGCGGCAACCAGAAAGTTCTTCAATACCACTGAATTCTTCTTTGGTGGCACCTGGAAATGGTTTACATATGAAAGATGAAACCCATAGAGTAAGTGGTGTTATGGGATCTGTTAATTCTTATTTGGACATTTTTTCAAAATTTCTTGCAACTGAATCAATGTTTTCTACACTGCCGGACAATTGCTAAGGACGGATGGCAATAGCAACGATAGCAACCATAAAATGGAAGGCAGGAAAATGTGGAAATTAGCATAAGTGCGGGTTACAGTAAGACGTGTTGTGCGTATGCAAATTTTGGATTGCCGAACTTGTTCGTGACGTCATAGCGCTGATAAGAGATATAAAGGATTTGACGCGTATTGACCGTTGTTGTTCAAACGCAAAGTTGAAAGGGAAAGAATCAATTGACGAACTTGCAATTTTCAGTATGTCTTCCCGACATCACCTAGATGATTTTACGCGTGGCCGTATTATTGGCAAGATTGAAGAAGGGCGAAAAATAACAGATGTTGCCAGGGAGTTTGACGTCAGCCACAGTGTTGTTTCAAGGCTTTGGAAATCATTTCAAACAAATGGAGAGTGTAGCAAACGTCACGGGGGAGGTCGTGTTCGCAGTACGACACCTGCAGAAGATCGGTACATAGTGCTATCAACAAAAAGACACCGGCGCAGCACAGCTAGTGAGGTAGCAAATCAGTTTATGGCTGCTGCTGGCAAGCGGATCTCCCGAAAAACTGTCGCCAGACGTTTGCATGAAGGAGGACTATACGCCCGCCGTCCTGTTGTGTGCATCCCATTGTCCAGACGTCACCGTACCGCCCGTTTGCAATGGTGCCATCAACATCGCAATTGGACTGATAACGACTGGTCTGCTGTCCTCTTCTCAGATGAGAGTAGATACAGTCTATCGTCTGATTGTCGACGACAACTGATCTGGCGTGATAGTGGTACTGCATATTGTCCAGCAAACATACAGGAAAGGGACCGATATCCGACATGTAGTGTCAAGGTATGGGCTGGCATCGTGATCAATGGCCGTACGTCCCTCTATGTGCTTCCAACTGGGACTATGACTGGCCAACGATACATTAATGATGTTCTGCTACCTCATATTCGCATGTTCCGTGGTGCTGTCGGTGATAGATTCATTTTCATGGACGACAACGCAGCATGTCATCGAACAGTCGCTGTCCAGGAGTGTCTTCAGAGCGAGGATATTCAACGCCTCGTATGGCCAGCACGTTCTCCAGATCTGAATCCCATTGAAAATGTGTGGGATGCTTTGGGGAGGAGTCTTGCTGGTCGCCAATGCCCTCCAATAAACAAGGACACCCTCATCCGTGCATTGACAGAGGAATGGGATAAATTACCCCAACAGCTACTTGATAATGTTGTGCAAAGCATGACACGACATGTGGAATCTTGCATCGCCCTCCATGGTGGCCATATCCGGTATTGACATCTTACGCCGGAACGCCTGCGGACGGTAATTGCATTTTTTTCACGTTTACGTATTCTGCACAAAATGGCATGTGTGTCCCTTGAACACGTTCCAAAGCCTTCTGGATTTCAGAGCACAATAAATTGTCTTTCTTGTAATGTCCTGGCATTCTGACATTATTTTATTTCACTTGGCATCCAACCACACTTACTTTTTTATGCGCTATATAGCCGTTTATGATCCGTCCTTAGCAATTGTCCAGCAGTGTATTATTATGTACACTGAAGTGCCAAAAGTCATGGGATAGCAGTATACAAATTTTTAACCGGCGCTACCGTCGTACAAGGGCTTCGACGCACGCTACGACTTTAATCAGTTGCGAGGTGTGATCTCGTGGTACAGGTTGAACAACCGCCAGTAGGATTGTGGCAAGCCGATGTGAATTATCGGAGTCTGAACGAGGCATGGTAGTGGGAGCCAGACGGATGGGACATGCAATTTACGAAGTTGTGCGAATATTCCTTGATCCACGGTGTCACGTGTGTACCGATAATACCTCATGGAAGTCCACAGTGAACAGTCCAAAAGATTTCCGTGCTCTGCTGCAGCCCGAATGGATACTTGTGCCTCGGGTAACCTTCCAGGGCCTCATTGCGTCCATGCCACGCCGTCTCGCCGCTGTCGTCCGGTCCAAGGGTGGTTATTCCCATTATTAGTTCGGTGGTCGTATTATTCTGATACGACTCTGTAGATTCTTTATGCCATCTGTAATTTGTTGATTTTCCATTTTCCTAGACATTCATCTTTCTAAGCCTCTTGCATAAGACGGAAAGTCTCTCCGACAAACTTCTTAAGTCGACAGTAAAATTCAATGGCTCATCTTCGTTCCTCTTTCACATCCATTTTTTCGAAAAATTGCAGCGCGAAAACACTTGTTACGGGTTCACGAAACAACGCTTATCAAACTGCGCACTACCGATGACGCATACGTGATAAACATGTCTGGCCGGTTGCTATGGTAACTACAACGACTACCGTTTTTTCGAGACTAGTGCCAAGGTCGAACGCAGTATTGCACATTTTTTATAAAAACATTCTCATTTGTTTTGGGACAAGCTATGTAATTAAAATTTTGAAACAGGTTAGCAGAGACAATTAGCGATGAGACTTGTGAAATAGCAAATACATTTTTCGACATAGAAAATGTCACACCACGAAGTATTTGTCGGAGTCCCATGGAAATTCGTAGGTATGTGTCGAGAGTTGAATTATGTAAATGATTGCAGTTACGAACCAATCACGTGGTAGGTGAGGTAGATAAGAGGGCAAAATGGCTCAGCGTAATTAAGTTCGATCGTCCTCCCTTAGGTGCATCGGAGTGATCTCGGTGGCGAAAGCACGGGTAAGGAGTGTGAATGTCTGGGCTACGTCATCGAGAACATTACCTCTACACTGTCACCATTACCAGAGGCTTTATCACAAGGCTACGTACGACTGGTTGGTTCGTGCGTGGCATCACGGTGCAACAACTGTCGGGCGAATGTGGAGACAGTGGAGTGGGATTGGGGCAAGCAGGCGGCGGAAATCCGAACGCCTCTGTCACCGCATTCGACTGCAAGCCGTAGCAACCCTACGATTCACCACGAACGACATTCGATGAGGTTTTCAGGCAGCTAACGACATCCCCGTATCGACATGGGCTGTGAATCGCAGATTAGCTGGGACAGGTTTGCACTCTCGCCAACAATTGTGACGAGTGTTCACTCACTGCAGCATATCGTCGCACAAGATTACAGTGGTGCCGTACCATACATGTGTGGAGGGACGAGTGGAACCATGTCGTTGTTAATTTGATACTGGGAAATATTCATTACCGAGAATATAATATTTAATATTAGGGCTTTTTGTCACCATCTAACAGTCAGCAAGAAAGGGGCGTTTGCAAGGCCTTCAAGGGTACATCAGCAACGATAATAATTATTGGTAACCGCTCTAAAGCGCTTCCTTGAACAATTGTGAAAACACAAATTTGTCCATGACGGAGATCGATTCCGTGCCCCGTCACTCCGGAGTAAGTTGCTCTCCCAACTAAGCTACATGGACGGAATGTACCGCCACAGATTTGCCGTCTTGACTCGTGATTTCCCTCTGTAGTACGTCACACAATCGAACATTGTACGTTAGCGGAGCCTTTTCAACTAAGTTTTATTGCAGTCATTTTAACTATCCCTTCAGCTTACAGCAACACTGTGAACGAAAACGATCCCAGACTACGTAATTATTTTACAGCTATGGCGACGCCAACTAAAGGTTTCTTCAGAGCGAGACGGCGAAACAAAGAAATCAGGGTAGTCGTACACAGAAGATTTGGAGTAGAGGGAGCAACGGACGCGTGACTTTTTGAGTCTTCAGAACTCGAAACGCGCAAGAGTTGAGGCAAGGGAAATACAAAAAGAGATTATTAGGAAAGGGAATCAGTGATGAGAAAAATGAAAGTGTAAATAAAAAACTAAGATGATTTCTGCACAAACCATAGTCCGTATAATTACAAGCGTTAGCTGATAATAAAAATTAGTTGAGAAATATAGTTATCCCTATTGGTAATACGTTTTTCTAGATAAAAGTTGCAGTACTAATCGAACCCAATGCAAGAAAGTAAAACCCTGATAACATCGTGTTCAACAACGAGCCTTGCTTGTGTCTCAACTTCAAAAACCACCAACTGAGAGTCTGGAGACGACTTGGTCACCGGGATGGTTTTGCTGCCATCCGTGAGTGTCATGTGGTCCCTCAGCCTGGTGTCATGGTTTCGGGGTGATATCGGTTTAAATAGCTATTCACAACTCGTACGCATAGGGGGTACAATGATAGCACGACGATGCGTCGATGAGGTGCTGCAGCCCGTTTTGTTGCCGTATCTCCGTGGTATCCCTGATGCCCAGTTTCAACAGGATATTGCCAGTCCGCACACTGCCAACAGCAGCCGACAGTGCCTACGAGTTGTCCTGGTATTTTCCTGGCCAACGCGATCCCCAGACTTCTCCCCAACAGAGGTGTGTGACGTAACTGGTAGAAGATTTAACACCCATACACGACCCCCTCGCAATGTCGACTAATTTGGGGACACAGGTCAAGGATACATGCTGGGACTTTTCCACTCGATGCTACTCCGTGTTGCTCAGTCTATAGCAGAGCTAAGATGGACCGAGCCCGGGTCCGAACAGGGCTCGGGCTGCATAATACTTACTGGAGTTCGGGCTCGGGCTCTAAGAGAGGGAGACTCTATTTATCACACGAGAGTTTACACTTTCTAGTTGTTAAAGAGAATTCTTCGGCAACTGGGTCTGGATGGGAAGTGGGAACTCGGCTGGGCTATTCATTCTGGGCTTGGGTAAAAAATACCATAGGCCATGAATTACTGGATTTCTGACGAAGGAAAAATTTCTTCAAAAACTATAAGTAGTAGATAGCATGCTGACGAAATTTTGACCCCTACCTCCATGCGGCTGCTCCCTGCTAATTCTGTTGAGCAATGTACGACGTAAATTGCTGGGCCACCCGATTTTTCCTGATGCCAAATATAGTTATCCCTATTGGATAACTATATTTGGCATCAGGAAAAGAAAAAAAAAGAAAGAAGCAAAGAAACTATAAGAAATAGTTTCTTTGCTTCTTTCTCCCCGAAGCAAAGAAACTATAGAAATAGATAGACATCCCTTCCCTACCCCGTAGTTGAGAAAGACATCGATTAATTGCACGGGGAGGAAAGAGTGGAAGACTGGAAAAGGAGGGTTTTTTTATGCTTAAACAGGTTAATCATAGTTTTCGGGCTCGTTCGGGCCCGACCCTATCTTGCAATATAAAATTCGGGCTCGGGCTAACATACTTCAGGCTCGGGCGGGCTCAGGCTAACATAGTTCGGGCTCGGGCGGGCTCAGGCTAACATACTTCGGGCTCGGGCGGGCTCAGGCTAACATACTTCAAGCTCGGGCGGGCACGTGTTAACATAGTTCGGACTCGAGCAGGCTCGGGCGGGCTCAGGCTAATATACTTCAGGATAGGGCTAACATACCTCAGGCTCGGGCGGGCTCAGGCTAACATACTTCAGGCTCGGGCGAGCACGGGTAAATACAGTTCGGACTCGAGTGGGCTTGGGCGGGCATTGGTTAACATAGTTCGTACTCGAGCGGGCTTGGGCGGGCACGGGTTAACATAGTTCGGACTCGGGCGGGCTCGGGCGGGCTCAGGCTAACATACTTCAGGATCGGGCGGGCTCGGGTTAACGTAATTTGGTCTCGGACGGGTTCGGGCTTTTAAAATTGAGCCCGAATTCAGCACTGGTCTATAGCCCAGCATGGCGGTTATGCGGCCATATTATACTGTCTCCCTGCCCATCGCATTCATATAATCCCTCAGAAATCAAATCACTTCTTTCCCACCTACTTCTTAGCACGTCTTTTGTTTAAAAAAAGATCGTGTTTATGTTACCGGTTTGTCCGTTCGTCTGTGGAACACCATATCTCTGCAAATATTAGTCCGATTTGAAAAATTCTTTTTGCATTAGGAAGCTTGAAATATGCGAATGATGATACTTCATTTTGTTTTTTTGTTTTTTTCTTTTACGATGCACAATTTCGCCGCTAGAGGGCGTAAATGCAGATGATATTGAATTCAAAAAACATTTTATTCCCTATATTTGTTTCTAAACATCCGATTGGGAAAATTATTTTACCTTTCGATTCCATTTATGTCGAAGACTATTTTAGGTATAGTCACTTTTTCAAGTTACCCATAGATTTCCGTTAGGAGGCGTAAAATCAAATGCGTTTTTCCCGATATCTCTACTTTCTAAATCTCCGATCTGAAAATTTTTTTTCTTCAGCGGATACAGCTCCTGATGGAAAATCGTTTGCATATAATTTCTAATTTTTGATTTTTGGTAAAGAATCGTTTGGCCACCAGGGGAGTAAGTGTTGATTTCTGTTTCTGATGTTTTGCAGCAAAATCTGAGTCCTAAAATCTGAATTGAAAAAAAAAAAAAAAACACCTTTTTGGAATAATTTCTTCTTAAAATAATGCGTGGTTTCTCCGCCAGAGGCGTAGATGTATATCTTATTTTTATCAATATTTCTACTTCTAAGAGTCCCATTTGCAAATTTTCTTCTTTGTTGGATAGCGTTTATGGTGAGAAATGTTTTTCATATAATTTCAAAATTTTCAAGTAATTCATAGACTCTCCGCTAGCGGGTGTTAAGATAAATTGCGTTTTCCCCGATATTTCTGCTTCTAAAACTCCGATTTAAAAAATTGTTCCGGTATCGCATACAGCTCCTGATGGGAAATGTTTTTCATACAATTTCTAATATTTGGTAAAGAATGGTTTGGCCACCAGGGGCATAAGTGTTTATTTCTTCTTCTGATGTATCTGCAATAAGATTTGAGCACCTGAAAACTCGACTGAAAAAATTTCTTCCTGGACCAATACCGCTCACATCGTAAAACCTTTTGAGAATGCTTTCTTTTTAAAATAATGCTTGTTTTTCCTGCCAGGGGCGTTGTTGCATATCTTATATTTGTCGGTATTTCTGCTTCTAATAATCCGATTTGAAAAATTCTTTCTTTGTTGGAGAGCGTTTCCGCTGCGAAATGTTTCTCATGTAATTTCAAATTTTTCTTAAAGCAGAAGTCAGCAACCAGAGGGCGTAAGTTCACGATTCCGTTTACAGCGATATTTGCGGGATTAAAAACCCGATTGAAAAACTTCTTTCTTTGGTCAGATCCTATTGTTTTCCATACCGGTTCCATTGACTTTGAATAGCTTTGATAGATTTAATTCGCGTCAGAACGGATTCAAAAGACGTGCTCATTACACCCGAAAATTCGGTGTCATCTTTCTTGTATACATGTGTTGTGAGTTTTGTCTCATTTTGTGCATTACTTCATGATGTGGCATTCTCTATGTCAAGGAGTGAAGTTGAACTAACGAAATCACACAGCCTACGGCCTAGCACACGACAGATATGGTGAACGCTGTTTTGATTTCTCGCCTGACCTCTGTCAGTGTAGCCACAAGGAGTATGCAGACTTGAAAGTTCAGAAGGTGACGTTAAGTTCAGAAAGGATAACGAGAGGAAACCAAAATTTACGTAAGAGACAGCAAACAAAAAGGGGAGGTTAAAATAGGTAATATACGTCACAGTTAATCTCACGTATAATAAATACCCTACCATAAAACACTGCATTTTGACTCAAAACAATGTTGTTACGCTGTATTTCAATATCTCACGCTGCTGGTGGAAATCGCTGTGCTACTTTTCTTTTTAAAAATTACAATATTTTCAAATACACGGATCTTGAAAAATAGCGCACTTTTTTTTAGGAGGGATACAAACATAATGTCCTTTGAAAAAGCATCAGTGTGATTAAACTATGTAGCTGTTTTCATATCTGATTTAAAGATATTTTTTGGTCTAGATTCGGATAAAAATGCTTCTGTTTACACGCCAAATCCAGTATTTAAATTGACACGAATTCGTTGAAATACTTTACATCTTCCTCTGTGTGGGAGAAGGAAACAGATGAAATGTAAATATGCCTTCGATTTCATAGTAATTTCTTTCTACACTGCTGGCCACCCAAAATGCAGCACCCAGAAGGACACGAGATAGCAAAGCCAGATTTACTGGACACATAACAACAGATACAAAGATGAAACGATTGAGCTTACAGGCCCGTGCGACTTGTGGAACACGCAGACATCCATATTTCGTGTGGCCCCTATGGCTGGCAATAACGGCCGCTACACACCGCGGCATCGAACGAAAGAGGCTTTGGATGTGGGCTTGGGGTATGTCGGTTCAGGCTGCTTCCACACGTTGCCACAGTTCATCAGACGTAGCCGCGGATGGTGCTTGCCGGGCCACTCGGTTGCCGATCAGCGACCAGACGTGTTCGACGGGTGACATATCGAGAGAACAGGCGGGCCACGGCAGCAGTGACACCTGGTGGGCCGTGAAGAAATGTTGCACGATGCGTGCCACGTGCGGGCGCGCATTGTCCTGTTGAAACGTGGCCGCTGGCAGGTCCTACAGGTAAGGGAGAACTACAGGCTCCAAAACGTCGGAGATGTAGCGGTGGCTGTTGAGTGCACCGCCGATCCGTACACGAGGGTGCGGGTGTAATATCTAATTGCGCCCCAAACCATAACGCCAGGCAACGGACCGATATGGCGATGCATAATGCAGGCGTCATACAGTCTCTCGCCGCGGTGCCGCCACACGCGGATCCGACCATCGTGGTGTTGCAGGCAGATGCGGGATTCGTCGGAGAAGGCAATGTCATGCCATTCCGTAGACGAGGTGCGGTGTTCAATGGCCCACTGCCGCCGCACTCGCCGGGGGTGTAACGTCAATGGTAATCGGAACAATGCGCGCCGTGCGACAAGTCCCCGCTCCTGCAGACGACGTAGAACGGTACGTGCTGACACAGATTGTTGCGCAACACACCCTAATTCCTGCGCTAACGTTCGTGATGTGGCGGTGCGAGCCGTCAATGCCCGCCGCACAACATGCCGGTGGTGCGCCGCGGCTGCACCCACCGAATCCATACTCGTCTCACTGTGGCTGGATGTCGTCCCACACGGGCGCCGATGTCTTGGTACGATAAACTGCTGTCACGATAAGCCACTCTTAGTCCTCTGTCGAACTCCGAAACGTGCTGGAATGACTGCCGTATTCTGCGACGAGGCATCAGGAAGCTTCCCACACACAGGTCCGGCAGCACAACACACTTCCACTACTTACACCTCGCCTTCTGTGCACCCTTCTTATAGTGCTTCGCGGTGGCGTGCCGGGCGCACATGATTTGCATATGCCCTGCAATGCTAATCGTTTGCATGTCCTCTCGCGGGCAACGCATGGTGCGAATTTCAGGCCAATCGGATGCTTCCTTCTTGGTGTTGCATTTTGGGTGGCCAGCAGAGTAACAGCATAATTTTGTACACGCAGCTACAGCATGTTTTTTACACTCATCGTCAAAAAAATAGTTGCACCCAGAAGGACATGTTGGATTGCAACGGTATTCGGGAAGAAGGTAAAGGTTACCAGGAACAATAAATGATCAAACATTGAGACTGATATGGGCAATATTTATTGAGCTACACGCCAATAAGTAGTGTCTTTCAGTATGGCGTCGGGCCGTCATGTTTGCTCACACAGCATGCAAGATGTCTCGGCATGGAGATGTACAGGCTCCTAATCGTGTCCTGCGATAAGCTATCCCATGCAGCTTGAATCTTCTCACGCAGTTCCTGCAGATTGTGTGGTAGGGGTGGAGTGTGAATAGGCCGTCCAGTAGCATCCCACGCATTTTCAATCGGTGATAGGTCTATCGATGCGGCTGGCCATGGCAGAATGTCAGTGCCTTGAAGGCACGCTCTCGAGACGGCAGCAGTATGCGGACGAGCATTGTCCTGTTGGAAAATCGCAACAGGGCAAAAAGGTAGAGCCACTGGTTCCAGGACCTCATTAACGTAACGTTGGGTTGTCAAAGTGCCTGTAATGAACACCGAAGGTGATCTGGCATCGTAGGTAACTGCACCCCACACCATGACACCAGGCCTTCTGAACGTGTGACGCCCGACAACAAACCGTTCAGTTTGGCGCTGACCACGGTCCCTCCACACACGGATTCTGTGGTCTTCTCCTCCAAGGCAAAAATGGGATTAGTCACTGAAGATCACCCGCCGTCATTCTGAGTGGCTCCATGGCAGTCTGGCATGACACCATTGCAGTCTTTGGTGACGATACAATGGTGTTAAGGGCAGTGGTCGTAACGGTCTGCGTGCGTGTAGTCCTACGTCGTGCAGCCGTCTGCCAATGGTTCTGGCACTAATCGGACGATGCATGGAGGGTATACCACTGCTCGCTGAATATCCGCAATCGTGGCTGTTGGGTCACTCCGCGCATGTCGGACAACCCGTCGGTCCTCTCTCTCTCTCTCTCTCCCTCTCTCTCCGCAGTTCGTCTAGGTCTCCCAGACCCTTCCTGTCACTGCTGTGTGCCTTCTTCTATCTATTGCTACCAACAGCGTGCTATGGTGATATCTGCATAACCGGTATGGCTGGAAATACGGCGATAAGACCATTCTATTCCCGGAGCCCGACGACGCGGCTCTTCTCGAACTCCTCCAACTGCTCGAATTGCTTCCGAACTTTTCTCCGAGGCATACTTCACTTGCAAAGGATGCAACCATCACAACAGCACGAGCCAGAATGGCAAGTGCGCGCAACGGTACGACCTTATATAGCCGGTCAGGCACAGCGCTACGACCATTCCTTGCTTGCGTCATATGCGCGGCCGAGAGTGATACTTAAACCATTTGCATGTTTCACGATGTCAAACCTACCCACCAAATTTCATTCCTGTCGGTTGCTTCCTTCTGGGTGCAACTATTTTTCTGGCGATAACTGTATATAGGTTTCATTCAACAGTGTTGAGTTCAAAACTCTACGGTTTGCATTTAATAGCAAATTTTATCTTCCATCAAACAGCAGCTCCTTTTTTCTAATAGGATTTTATCAGTTTCGTATATTAGCTTATGAGTTATCCTCTAATTTAACCTTTGTTTTGCGTTCCTGTCTTATATAAATTTTGATTTATTATAGTGTTCTGTAGTCTGAACGCTACATTCTCTCTCTCGACGAATTTGTGTTTTGGCAACCCTAACAGCAGGTCAAAGTGCAATTACGTAGTCAAAAGCAAAATATAACAACGAATGTGATCAATTCGAAAGGCAATATGATTATCCGCCTTCGAGGCAGTGTTTTCTTAGTGATCGGGAAGCAATCTTAACTCGTATAATTTGTTATCAACAAAAGTGTATGTTTCGTAACTGAAGTAATGTTCATAAAGGCTTCCCGGCGTAACCTGTGTTAGTCAACTTTGATGCTGTATAAGTACCGATATATGATTAATCAATGAGCGACGTGCCTATATTTAAGTATTCAAGTTGCTATATTCTGTTACCAGTTATTTGATTGAGGTGTGCCATACTACTCCTTCTTGACGTACATGGAAAAGAAGAATGAAACCACTAAGATTCTTTGACATTTTGGTTTTAGTTTTTATTTGATTCATGTGTTAATTAAGTACACAGCTGTACTACATGAAGCTACTCGGATTCGGCTAAGTAATTCAGTACGTTTTACAGTGAAGCAAGTTACTGCAGCAGGCTTACACATTACTCAAAAAAGTGCTTTAGAGCGAAGTTTATGAGTTGGGATATTAGTTTGAACCATACAAAAATTATCAGGTAAAACAAACATATTATACCTACAGAGGGTGAGTCGGAAGTTCTGCAATATTTGCATAAACGAATGTGCTGCGGTGGGGATGTAACGTGTTTAAACTAGTTCAAGTCGCGCACTGCAGTCAGTCGAAAGGGATATAAAGTGGTAGTCGGTGCTGTGGACAGCATTTCATGTTGTCGTTCTGTCAGTGGTTGGGACGCCTAAAAGATGAACAGCCATAACCGTCTAATTAGGGAACTTTTGCTTTACGAGTTTGAACTCGGCCAAGCAACACGAAACATTTGTCATGCTAAAACATTTGTCGCTGCTCAAGCAACACGAAAAATTTGTCATGCGAAAGGTTCTGTGGACCACAGCACCGCAACCAGATGGTTCAAGAAATTTCGCTCAGGTGACAAAAGCTCGACGATCAGCCAAGGTCAGGTAGGCCGCGAACCGTCGATTCGGAGGCCGTGCGCCAGGCTGTAGAGGCAAATCCTACAACCAGCACACGAGATTATCAGGTGAGCTGGGCATATCACAGACCAACGTAGTTCGTCACCTTCAGGACCTCGACAAGGTATACAGGAGCTGCCGCATTGTCCATCACGAACTGACGCCAGCTGAAACAAACCGCCGAGTGGAAGTGTACACGAAACTCCTAGAAAACCCGCACGATGTACGTTTCATCAAAATAATAGTTACGTGCGACGAAAAGTGGGTCTATTTTCGTAATCCTAACACGGCAATGGTTGAGCCCGGGACAGCTTCCTGAACCTGTTGCCAAACGTGGGCGCTTCGAGCACAAGGTGATGCTCTGCGCCTGATGGAATTTCGAGAGGATAATCCGTTACGAATTTATTCCAGAAGGTCGGACCATCAACTCCAAGCTCTACTCTGAACAGCTAGAGCAGATGCATGCCGTTTTGGAAGAGAAGTACCCGGTACTGGTGAACAGAAAGCGCGCTCTCCTACAGCAGGACAACGCTCGGACTCATATCGAGCGAACGACCCCGGCAAAACTTCAGGCACTTTAGGGCATTGTACTTGAGGACATTGCAGCACCCAGAATATAATCCGGACCTTGCTCTATCGAAATATTACCTGTTCCAGTCCATGGCCCACTTCCTTCGCGGACGGCACTTCAACAACCAGGAGGAGGTGGCATCTGGGGTGAAGGAATTCTTCGCCTCGAAGGACAAGAACTGGTACCGCTGCGGAATCGAAGAACTGACAGACAGATGGCTAAAGACGGTGCAACACGATGGCCTATACTTTGAATGCTAGTCAGCTTTCGTCGTAAAGGTACGTATGAAGACATAAAGTGATCCAAATATTGCAAAACTTTCGACTCACCCTCTGTGCAAGCTCTGTAAACGCCTCTGATTCGACGTTATTGATGTGTCACGACACATACTGTTTTTATAAAGTATTTATTGCTTGTAAAGTGAGCTTAGATTTTGAACTTTTATTTTCAGGTTCCCGAGTGATTCCAAGAAGAATGACTGGATACTTGAATTTCTATATAACAGTTTGGGCTTTGGGAACTGTCCTGTTCAACACTGATGCGCAGATACGTCCTCTTACCTTTGCAATGCGAAAGCTGGCTTTCTCAACCAACCAGTTTGGAATTGACCTCTACCGTGCGCTGAAAGTTCCTGACAATGAAGGAGTGGCATTTTGCCCGTTCTGCATCAGTACATCCTTGGCAATGGTTCTTCTGGGAGCACAAGGACGCTCGGCTAGTGCTTTACAGCAATCACTTTACCTATGGGGAGTGAGGCAAGAAGATGTTCACATTGCGTTTCACGATCTTCTTATACATCTTCGTGATAATCTTCAAGTAACTCCAGGTCACCACATCGCAGACCACAATGGCTATCGGCAAGAGTACA
Source organism: Macrothele yani (assembly GCA_039090855.1). Classification (NCBI taxonomy): domain Eukaryota; kingdom Metazoa; phylum Arthropoda; class Arachnida; order Araneae; family Macrothelidae; genus Macrothele; species Macrothele yani. Next base: position 129,724,104 of record CM076996.1, read on the forward strand.
ACACCCAGGACTTCGAGATTCTCCTTTTCAACAGTATTTACGTCCAGAGAGAATACAGTATTCTATACCCCTATCAAAAGTATTTGCACACATTCTACAATACATCCGTTCACCCGCTGGATTTCGGAATGTATGGGGAAGAGAGCAGGCTTCACATAAATGCTATAGTTGAAAAGCAAACTAAAGGGAACATCAAAAACATTCTGGCACAGCCTTTACCTAAAACAACCAGCGTTCTTTTACTCAATGCCCTGTCTTTTGATGGTTTATTGGACATGAGTGGCAGTAGTGTAGCCCAGATTCCGGAAGATCCTCATAGGAATTCTCATTTCAGCCAGTTCGGAATGCAAAGTTACGGAAACAATCCTTACAGTTCAAACATCGGGTACCAGCAGACCCACAGCAGACTACCACCCATATCAGCTCCATCATTCTATTCTCCATCATATGCTGCAGTAGCTATGCCGTACGCTGCTTCGAACTCTTATGCCAGTCACAATTTTCCCACAGCTCCTACCAGAACGCGCCAAGCTGGACTTCGTCACGGACAGTATGACTACTTAGGATGCATTGCAGTAGAAGTCCCATTTCGAAGTGGAATGTTATCACTTGTTCTTCTTATTCCAAGTGATACCAATAGCATTAGCATGCTGGAAATGAGGCTTAATGCGCAGCACATTACTGACATTCTCAGTACGATGCAGTCAAAGAATGTTATTCTTGAGGTAAGAACCAGCATTTGAAACATTTAATTGCATTTTTTTTCTGTACTCAAATTTGCAATGTTAAATGCTGTAGCTTATGAGAAACTATGATAGTAAGAGGATCAAACACAACTTAAGTTTTAGTGATGTGTCACAGGGGATTTATTTAACATGTCGATACAGTGGGCAATTGGGACTCGGACTGAAACAACGTAACTGTGTAATTTTCGGTGCCCAGTGTTCTTACCAATAAGAGAGACTATAATAATGTGTTCTTACTACTCGTGGTCCTGAGAAAGACCATAATAATGGGGGAAATCCCATCCTTCCATCCTTTAATAAATCTTCTACAACATGCTGTCGTCATTTTATATTTTTTTTAAACCATTTGTCAAACGTCGGAGAAAATTTTTTCAAAGGTGACATATGCAAGAGAAAACGAAGTACAGCTAGGCCTTAGGGCAGTAAGATCAATATGGTCACGCAGCAGCGCTGTAACAATTAAAAAAATCTTATCGGTCTTTGACCACAAGCAACAAAATATTATACACGCCGTAAGAAAATTCGTGTTCAATACATCAAACCCTACCGGACAAAAAATTAGTCACCCTTGTCGGAACTTACCTAGTAACGGGTGACGGCGCCTCTTGCCTTGATAACACCATGAATCCATTGTGGTAGACTCCACGAGGTTGTTGATGTATTGAACATCGATTTGCAGCAACTTGTGCGTCAATTGGTCCCGAAGTTCCGCCATAGTATGTGGGTGTCTATTCCTGTGTTTCACCTTCTGTTCCAAATGATCCCACAGATTTTCGATAGGATTTAAATCTGGGGATTTGGCTGGCCAGTCGAAGTGAGACAGTGTTGCTGATTGTTCGTCGTGCCACTCAGACACAGTTTTAGCCCTGTGCACACGGCAACTGTCGTCTTGGTTTGGTAGACAGGAGTGACAATATGATGCTGCTTCTGGTGATGTAGGGCAAAGGGCAACACTTCGTCATTCAGAATGCGGAAGTACGCATGCTGGTTCAAATTCATCGTCACTACAACGAGGTGGCCCATTCGTAGTACGAAAAAGATCCCCAAAACATCACAGAACCCCTCCAGCTTGAACAACACCTTCAACACAATCAGGATTAAATGCTTCATTTGGAAATTTTACACAATCAGGATTAAAGGCTCCCATCATTGGAGTACAAACAAGATTGGAGGATTAGAAGCGAGTAATTTGGTGAGACTCGTCAGACCAAATTACTCGTTTCTAATCCTCCACAGTAGAGTTTTGGTGCCTCTGAGCCCATTGATAATGTGCGACTTTGTGACTTGCTCTTAAAAGAGCCCTCCTCCGTAGTACTCTGCTCGAGATGTCCACCGCGTGCAGTTCTCGTCGCAGTGTTCTTTCAGAAATTGGCTGGAGTGGACTTTCATTGACTGTTTGGAGCAATTGTTGCCTGGTTTCAAACCGATTTGCAGTTACTAGGCGTGGAATATGGCGGCGGTCTCTGTTGGTGAGAATCGTTTACCGGCAACAGTTATTTTCAGTTGACTGCGAACTACACAACTGTTTGTAGACCCGCTGGACAGTACGCTTCGACACACCAACAAATTGTGCGACTTCATTCACTTTGTGTCCGTGGGTACGACCAAACACGATAGCTCCTTTTTGTCACTCAGTAACGTCTGTCTTACGACCCATATTGCAGACTAAATTCAACGCACACGTTGCTCTTCACCACTGCACGAGGCAGAAATGATCCTATAGACCACGTATCTCCCAACAATGCTATCACGGCGCCCTCTGTGCAACCAGTTCCTTCCTAGTGTCATTCTTTAAATAAAGTGGAGCAAAAGCACCGAAAGTTTGCCTTTTCTTGTAATGTTGATATGGAAATTAAAGGATCAATCATTTCCCAAGTTTAGGAACGTTCATTCGTTGAAGTATGGATGTTGTGTTTGTCGTACAGCACTGGCTTTCTCCCTTCCCTACAACCAGTGGCCCAAAATTAGGGACGGGCGACTGCTTATAGCCCATCGAGTTGCTCACGGTGGTCGTTTAACCTTGAACAAATAATAATAATAGCTATTGAGTAACTACTAAAGTTTTGTCGCAATAGAAGCATTTTTAATCAAGTTATGATGATAATGGTTGTGGAATAAATCTCGTTTCTGTGCCCTGACCTTTGACCCCATTTCGATTATATTAAACAGAATTGGTTCAGTATACCTCCGGAACAACATACTAAATTTTTGTCGTAATAGAAGCATTTTTTGTCAAGTTATGAGGATAATGGCTGTGGAATAAATCTCGCTCCTGTGCCCTGGCCTTTAACGCCATTTCGATGTTATTAAACAGAATTGGTTCAGTGTACGTCCGGAACAACATGGTAAAGTTTTGTCGCAATCGAAGCACTTTTACGTAAGTTATGACGCATAAGAGCGATGGAATGGATCCCGCTCCTATGTCCTGACCTTTGACCCCATTTCTCCCATTTTCAATAAGGTTCGTCCCCAAGTTGTCCTCTACCACATACTAAAATTCCATCTTGCGGAAAGACAGACAGACGGACAAAACTGGAGCATATACGCTTCTTCAACCTACGATTGGAAAGCGTAAAAAAGACATTACATCATGCTTAATTTCTGTCGATATACTGAACTGCATATTTAGCAAGTGAATGGTCCAAACATTATGGCCATTTGCGAAGAGCCGATGCAGAACTTTCAATGCGAAACTCTCTCTCTCTCTCTCTGTCTCCTCTTCCTATCAAAATATCTATCATCAAAATATGTCCACTACTTGTCAGTTTCCAGTCCACTTTTACAGCAGTGCAGAGATGAAACTTTTTTGTTGAACTCTGTTCTTGATGCGCAACTCATTGCAAACTTTTAATCTAAAATAAGAGCCCAAAACCACGATCCATGAAGTTGTTATTATCTTGAACAAAGATTACTTCATTTCATACTTCCCAGACCAGTCAGAAAAGTCAAGGTTTGTACAAAATTTGTAGTAGTTGTTCAATAAGAATTTTAGTAGAATCCTTGATAAGTTTTGTGAAATTGTCTTTAGATAAGCAAAAAACTCGAGAGTGTACCCTGGTACTCTTTGTACAACGGCAGTTCCATAAAAACTGAGAGTAAAATCACACAATATGAAGAAATATAGGTACAGCAAAATATGTTATTCTTTCTCAAGGTATCTCGGATGATATAAAACGGCCCCATCGTTCAGTCCACTTTTCAAAGCTTGTGGAGAAGGCTTTTTGTGGAAGCTGCTTTACCCACCCCTGTACAGCTTGAATAACGTCAGCATCTGTGTTGAATGTTGCGCCACGAAATTTCTCCTTCATTGTTGGAAACAACCAGAAATCGCACGGGGCCAGGTCAGGATGTGGCGTGATTTCAATACTGCATTTCGTAAGAAACTGTTGAACACAAGCAGCCACATGTGGGCAGCCGTTATCATGTTGTAGGGTACAATTGCCCACCAGTTCCGGTCGCTTAATCGATATGTGTCGCCGCAGACGCTTCAAGACTGAAATGTAGTACTCAGAATTGATAATAATTTGTGGAGGAACAGCATGCTGGTAGAATACACCTTTATGATCAAAGAAAATTATCATCACCTTCCCAGCTGATTTGGTTTAGCGGCCTTTTTTCGGAGGAAGCGAGCCTGTGTGTTTCCAGGCACTCGTTGCGCGCTTCGTGAGGCGGTCGAAATAGTGGACCCATATTTCATCGGCAGTTATTAGCGTTTTAAGAAGTTTGTATCCTTTGCAGTCATTTGTTTCCACTCGTGACACACCTGAACTCTGGCTAACAATTGTTCTCTCGTCAAGTGATGAGGTACCCATCTGGAACACACACGATGCAGCAGTAATTTGTCGCGTAGAATGCGGAATGCCGACGTTTTTAAAATATTAGTTGACGCGGCTAAGTCTTCACACGTCATTCGTCGATCTTGTAGCAGGATTGCCCAAACAGTGTTTAACAATACGCTCCGTAACAACACTTTCAGGTCTACCAGGCCTATGAGCCAGTTCTGCCGACAAACGCCGTTTTTTGAAATCATGGTGCCATCTAAAAATCGTTGACTCACCCAAACATTTATTTTTTTAAGCTTTTTTCATTAAATCAACTGTTTCTGGAGCCATTTTACCCAAACGATAGTGTCATTGCGAAAATTTTAACCTCTAATGAATTTCAGAGAGACCTGATCAATCTTTCTGTTGGTTTATCGGAGATTAATTAATGCAAAAATTTTCTCCCATGACATACGTTAGAAGAAAATTCCTGGTTGAAAGGCAGGGGAATTCATGCGCAAAATTCGCTTGTCTTAATCACAACCAGGAAAACAAAATTTCATGTTGGAGAAAGAAAAAAAAAGAGAAAAAGAATAATATTTGATTTAACTGACTTTGGGCTTTTGAAAATAATTATTTTATCTGTTCTTTTATCGCGATAGGAAAAGGCGAGTAGGTGTGCAGCTCAGAGAATCAAAATTAATTTTAGTTTAACAAACATCACGGAACGAGAGAAAAAGAAAATTAAAATTAGTGATTTTCTGCAAAGCAAGAATTCGCCATTTTTGCGTTCCTGTTTCCAAACGTCGTGGAAAAGTCACCCAAAAGTGCAACATCTTTTCGTCTTTTGGGTAAGGAATTCAGCAACAGAATCTATTTTTAGACCTCAGGGTCAAAAGCCTGGTCCCTACGTGTGAAGGTCAGAGTGTCACCCCTGGCTTGCGTGGGAGTGAAATTCCGTTGGGAAGCTGTGAGTTGCTAGGCTGAAGTTTCGACCAATGGGAGGGGTCAGCGGTTTCAAGCACCCCAGAGTTTTATCCGTTGAGAGAAGTCACTTTTGTTCTTGTCCTCTTGCTGACCGGCAGAGAAAGAGGGGACGGCGGGGTTTTTCGCCTCGCCTTTTGGTGGGAGAGGACCCACAGAAAATCTTTCCCGACTGCCTTTGTGCTCTTTGCTGACCACCATGATGTGACACCCTGGTTCGGATCCAGCTTATGGAAGGTTTGACGAGGCAGAACGCAGTTAATGCGACCTTCCGCCGGCCGGGAACTTTCCCTGGAACTGGAAGAAAAAAATGTCGGGATTCTAAGACGATGTCGCTCGTGTAGAGAGAACGTAGCCGAGAATGGCAAGACATGCCTTCTCCCTTATTTGATATTACACAACAACATATATACAGCCTCTCCAGTCTGTTGCTACTCCGAAAAGGAGGCCTGCTTCAAAGGCCGGAGGAAAGAAGTCAAAAAAAAATAAATAAATAAATAAAGGTTCCATCTCATCCCGAAGTTTCGAAAATGGTTACCTCGGCTATTAACCGTTGGAGGAAGAAAAGAAAGAAATACTAACGAGACTGTGGTTGTGCCAGGACTGTAACAAGAGAAAAAAAAAATTAAAAAAAAAGAAAAAAAGGAGACGCCAGCTCAAAGGTAATGCTTTAGTCCATATCTTTTATTGTTGATACATAAAATCCCACGCAGGGTACCTAAACTTCGAGCTGAGCATAAGAAAGAAAAAGAGCAAGTTTTTTTTTTTTGCCTCTGATTATGGCTGTGTTGTCATTCAGTTTTCAAAATTACAATTTATTAGTTCCTCAGGTATGAGTTCAGAAAAAAGAAAGAAAAAAAGAAAGGGGAGTTGAAAATGCTTTCATTTATGTTTTTTTTGTGTTGTCATGTCTGGTAGTGTAGCAACTCCCCAGGCCAGTAAATTTTGATGTATCGGAAAAATTTAGTTTAATGTTTGGGCACAGTGAATTTTGGTGCATCGGTAATAGTTTAGTTGGGCATGTGATAATTGAAAAGCAGTGTTATTGTGATGTCGTGGGTGATAAAATAATAGTAAACGTTTCTCTCTAGTCTTTTACAGCGTTGAGTTATTTTTTTTTTTTTTTGAGTGAAGATAAATTATGGGATGATTTATATTGGGATTTTGGGAACATATTATAGTGTGATGAAATTGGAAACCTAAAGTGTTGTTTACATTCTTGGAGTGTTGAGTGTCGAAATTGAGATGGTAGGAGTGTTAATTGAGGACCAGTATTTTACATGCTCCAGATGAGTGTTAATCTCCCATTGGAAAGGGGTGATCTTAGGGCAAACCGGGAACTTGTCCTAGGGCAGAGTGCTCTGAGTAGGGAATTTTCACCAGGATGCGATATGTGCAGAATAGAAGTTAAAGTAATTTTTGTTCTCAAGTTTTGTATTTCACAAAAAGAATGAACATCATGGGTTGAGAAGACACACTTTTGCTCACCAGTTCCAGTATTAATTGTTCTTTTCTTTGGCCTAAATTTTCTTGTTTTTACTATAAGGTTAAAAGTCTAAATGCAATTTTAATTTTCAATAAGGTGAAAATATTTAGTGGGTTATGTAAATGGTCAGTGTTATTGTCTGAAGTGGACCTGCGCATTGCCATGGTGCAGAAGAATTTCCTTACTAGTGATTTTTCCTGGGATATATGTGGAGAGAGATAAGTGATTTTTTTCCTGGGATATATGTGGATATTGTGATTTAGGATTTCTTGGGATATATAGAGAGATAAGTGAATTTTCCTGGGATATATGTGGATATTGTGATTTAGGATTTCCTGGGATATATAGAGAGATAAGTGAATTTTCCTGGGATATATGTGGATATTGTGATTTAGGATTTCTTGGGATATATAGAGAGATAAGTGAATTTTCCTGGGATATATGTGGATATTGTGATTTAGGATTTCTTGGGATATATAGAGAGATAAGTGAATTTTTCCTGGGATATAGTTGTGTTGGTTCTGGGCCGGATGTGCCTGGAGTATTTAGGGTTGAAGTACGACAGGCTCTTGCAGGCGTGGTTGATCAAGGTGGGATCATGCATTGGTTCGAAAAGGGAGATCCTTGAGGACGTGGTTTTTGGGGGAAAACTTGTCTTCAACCCCCCCCCCCAGTAGTTTCGCTGCTCACGGAGATATGTACTGCCAGCGAGGGTCGGTCGAGCGTTGCTTCAAGAAATGTGGTGAGATCATGTTAGAGGAAATTCTGTGCCTGATGATGATGTGTCGCACTTGAGGATTTTTTCCTTTCCCTTTGCATAGGCTGAAATTGGATTCACGACCCAATTTCACGCCTTCAGCCCGACTGGTATTTTCTTCCTGTGTTGGTTCTCAAAAACCCAGGGTAGTGTCTGAACTGAGGGTATTTGCCTCACCGCTACCTCAGTAATTCACTGCAGGTGTTAAATTTAAGTTTGTTTGGTGATTTAAAGTATCTAAATTTATTTGTTTATGATTTGCTGTAGTGCTAGGGATGTAAATTCTAAATTCTGGTTGTTGGTGTTAGTGAACTTGATATTTAGTTTGGAAATTTAGTTAATTGGTATTTTGGGCTTTTGTTTACAGTATAGAGTTATTAAGTATCTTGAGCTATTATGTGAAGTGCAGAGTGAAGTGATTTTTATGCGCAAGCTAGTGCAAGAAGATTGTTTGAATTTCTGAATTATGTTGATGTTATGAGTAGTGATAATTCTTAAGTTAGTGAGGTTTCTTTATAAGTGAAGTGGGTTCATTCAGGGTAGTTCTATAGGTTATGTAATGTTAATTAGTGCTTGTGCTCAGTGTAAATTCTGTTTTGAGGATAATTTACTTGGTTTGTTTACTTGCTGATAGTAGATTTGTTAAAGTATAATTTGTGGCTCTTAAAATAACTGTAAATTTAAATTGAAGTCTTCGAAGCTGGTCTGGGGGATTGCAGAGTTTGCTAAGATTGTTTAGGTGCTGTAAATTTAAATCAATAAGTGTAAAATTGTGAATTTGTCATTGAGCTAACTAGGTGAGAGAGAAGAGAGTACGTTTCAAAAGAACAGAACTTGTCCACCTTGTGGAATTAAAAATAATCCAGTATCTTTTTTTCTTGTGTAAGCTATGTGAATCATGGTATAATTTTGGATGCATGCCTAGTGTTCAAACCAACTGTGTTGAAATATGTAAAGTTGTGCTGTTCATAAGGCCAGTGGCCAAAGAGAAATAGAAAAGAAATTGAGATTCTGTTTTTATACTGCTGTGTTTTAGCAAACAACAAAAAGGAAATGCCATCTGATTGTCCACTAAATGACCTTATTAAGTTTTTAAAGAAAAATAATAAATACAGGCAGTAGCCTTTCATAAAAAGTCCAAAATTAGTGCAGTGTGAAAATTTTTGTGTGCTGTTGTCTTCCATGACTTGGTCCCATGTACCCCACCTTAGCTTGACTAAGGCTATCGATCCGAATCCTGGTATTATAAGGTATTTCATAACTGCAATTTTTGTCCTATCCTTTTAAATTGACTTTCACCGCCTCCACAAGTTGTTATTGAACGAGTACATTTTATCCTATGACTTATAGTGACACATTTTCATACACATGCAACAATATTCACTTATTTTTGCACTTTCAGGTGACTCAACTCTGCTTGAACACAAACAACGCAAACTTTCCAATAACTTCTTGTGGAATGTAAATTTTCAGATGCATTTTTTGTTTAGGATGTTCATGGCCTTCTAATACTTAAAAAATATTTTTTGTTTCGAAATGCATCCACCCATCTCCCAAAGTTAAATTTTAGTCGAAATTCAAAATTTCCCTTCAGATTTAATTTTGGCTACCTATTTAATAAATATATAATGTGGCTGAGATTTTCTCACCATAACAATAGCAAACTTTTATCGCACAACGCATTTCTCTTCTTAACTCTGAATCACTCACCTCCATAGCTGTATGGCGAAATGCAGACGCAACTTAAACAACTGCGCAATAACAAAACCAGAATCGTCTGCCACGGCTAATAGCTGTTGCCATAGATACTTCCTTAATTCAGTTAGTCGTCTGCGTGGTTATTTTTCCCCTTCGCACTGTTGCCAACTCAAAGAAAAAAATACTCTCATTTTTATGGAACGGCCTTTGTAGATAATTCATGCTTTGCATCTTTCGCATGCCAAAATATTTGTGGGTGTGAAATAAAACGAGTGACTCGAGAGTATACAGTACATTTTTTTACGTGCAACACATTGCATTTATTCGCCGTCACTCACGACCATACCGAGCCACACACAGCCCGGTACATATTAAGAGGAATTAAATCACAACAACAAACAATAAGGTTCACTAATTCGTGACATTGAAAGGTATTTTGGGTTGGTGAATTAATAAATCTTATTGTCGTAAAACCAACGAAAGGAGATACAGAAGTTGGACACAATAATGTGAACACCTAGGAAAAGAAGGTTTTACGTAGCTAATAGAGTGCGGGACCACCTTTGGCATTCAAAACCGCCTGAATCCTCCTTCGAATGGACACATACAAATCCTGGATGGTGGTCACACCATTCTTCATGCAGAAACTGCTCCAGGCCCTTGCGAGATGCATTAGGAGGATAACGGGATCTTACTCTGTTTTAAAACACAGACCACAGTGGCTCGATGATGTTTAAGTCTGATGATTGGGGAGGCCAAGAAAGATGTAAAAGTTCGTCCTCATGTTCCTCAAACCATGGCTGGACATTCTGAGCTGTGTGGATTTGGGTGTTATCATCTTGATAGATGGCATCACTTGCAGGAAACAATGCCTAAGCCATTGGATGGACTTGGTCGGCCAAAATGGTTACGCCCTGCCAGTCATTCGTCCTTTCAAGGTGATCAGGGGAACCTGCTGAAAACCACGATATGGCCGCCCAGAGTATGACAGAACCACCACCATGCTGCACTGTTGGGAGCAGACAGTCTGAGTTGTACGCTTCTGACGGTGTTCTCCACACGTAAACTCGTCCTGCAGTGGAGAATAGTGTGAATGTGGATTCATCCGACCACATTACACGCTTCCATGCATCGGCAGTCCACGTTGTATGTTCCTGGCACCACTACCGTCGCCGTTGTACATTCACCCGGGTCACCAGAGGTAGCAACTCTGCCATGAATATCTTGTTTATGCAGTTCCCTGCACACTGTTTTCGTTGATACTGGGGTCTGGAGATGCACATTGAGCTCCGCACTTATATTCGGCGCCGTGGTCTTCTTATTACGGGTAACAATCCTCTTTAATGCTCTCCTGTCGCTGTCAGTCAGGGTCGTTTTCCGGCCGCTCTTGTGTTTCGCAGACGAAGGTTTGCCACGAACACGGTGTGTTGTCATGAAGTTAGACACAGTAGCTCTCGGTAATCCCACTACCCTGGCGACTGTTGTCGCGCAGGCACCAACTAGCCGGCCACCAACAATTAGCCCTCTTTTAAAGTCCGTTAGGTCGCTCATTTCGTCGTCACCCTGAAAGAAATTTTGCAACAAGACACTTTAAATGCACTTAAACAGGACCTTGAGGCTCTAAACAAAGCTATTGCAACCAAAAAGTGGTGGATACCTTTGCGTATTGCTACGTACGCAGCTGCATTAAAAGTCACGTCTCTGAGCGTGGTGTTTACATTATTCTGTCCAACCCCTGTATGTGAGTCATGGAAGTAAATATTCACTAAACCATGGCGGCTGCAATAGTATTTCGACTATTTAGTTTTTCAAAATCAATATTTTTATTATCATTATTGTTATTATAAATTATTCAGATTTAGACGAACGTAAGAAACGACCCTGACACTGATAAAATGTGATGCAGCTACAAATGTCCATCTGCGTATGCGCAAACTAAAACCTGACTTTTTTTTCTTTTTTTTTGACTGAAGGTTTAACGACCACTGTGAGCAACCCCGTCCCTAATTTTGGGTCACTGGTTCCAGGAAAGGGAGAGAGCCAGCGCCGTAAGACTGACACGACATCCATGCCTCACCGGAATTCAAACCCGGACCTCTTTCGGACTAATGATCAGAGGCCATCGCTTAGACCACTGCGCCACCAGAGCAGCAAAATGTGACTTCAAGATACACTGCTGAACAAAATTAGGGGAGCACCCTTTTTAAACTATTTTATTCAAAGCAGTTGAGTAAAATGTTATTGAACTGTCAAAAGATTCCCTCCGAATAATGAAAAACAGCTGTAGAAGGCAGTTCGACATGCAAATTAGCAACAATGACTTCAAAAGTGACGTCGTTGCGAAAATCACATAAAACGGGCGGTTCTTTCGGAACTGTATTCTTGTAACGCTGGTCGCGGGAGAAGCAATTTGTTGCGTTATCTCATGTTAGCATGCCGAATCAACACGATTTGCCAGAAAGAACCGCGTGGCGAGCCATAGGAAGGTTGGAAGCCGGTCAAAGTCAACAGATAGACGTCCTGGTCAAGGTCGTCCAGGAGTTACCACCTCAAATGATGACCGTTATTTGTTATTAAGTCTTTCGGAACAGGGGTCAAAATGCACCCCAGCTCCAAAGACAACTTTTAATGGCAACCGGAAGAAGCTTATCGACACAAACAATTCGTAGACGCCTTCACGCACGTGGATTGTACGCACGTGGATTGTACGCACGTAGGCCAGCTGTTTTTGTCCCACTGACTTCCCGATATCGTATGGCTCGAAGAAACTGGGCTGAAGAACACTTTTATTGGGGACCTGCCGAGTGGAGCCAAGTTCTCTTCTCCGACGAGTCCAGATTCAGCCTAGAGCCGGATAATCGACGATTTCTGATCTGGAGAGAACGTGGCACCCGATACAATTCAGCGCATGTCCAAGAAAGATCGCCTTTTTGGTGGAGGCGGTGTGCTTGTTTGGGCAGGGATAAGCTTAGGTGGGAGTACTGACCTGTACGTCATTCGGAATGGGTCCGTGACTGCTCAAAGGTACAAGGACGAAATTCTTAGACCCTTGGTCATGCTTTATATTGCTGCCATCGGCGATTCAGCCCTTTTTATGGATGACAACGCCTGACCTCATCGAGCATACCTTGTGAATCAGATGCTTGAACAGGAAACAATAGTGCGTTTGGAGTGGCCGTCATGTTCCCCGGATTTGAATCCGATCGAACATGCTTGGGACACATTAGGCAGACGCATTGCTGCTAGACCACAACCTCCTTTGACTCGCCTTCAGTTGACAAATGCCCTTCTTGAAGAGTGGGGAAGAATCCCCCAAAACCTCCTCGACCACCTGATCAGTTCAATGCCCCAGAGATGTGAAGCCGTCTTGTACGTTCGAGGTGACCACACACCTTATTAGACAGATGACAAAGTTCGTCAATGCTTATATTTTCTTCTCCAAAGGATATGGGGAATGATGATTTTTTTATGGCACTAGGTGTGTTTCATGTAAAAATGATCTTTGTTACATTGAAACATGATTTTTCACCTGTTCAATTCTTTATTTTCTTGTCCCTTTCATAAACATATTTTTATATTGTGCTGCACCTTTACTAGCAGTTGTTTGTTCTCGCTAAATCACCTGCTCCCCTAATTTTGTTGAGCAGTGGGCCGCGGGTGGCCAAGTGGGCAACGTTCGTGACTGTCGCGGAAAGGACCTCAGGTTCGATCCCAGCCAGGTACGAACGCTCGATCCGCTAAATATCCGCCGTGCGTCGGATGGGCACGTTAAGCCGTCGGACCCCGGGTACTGGCCCTCCGGTAATAAATAAGGGCGTCTTCCTCTCCCCTTTCTACTTCGCTTCCGTGTTACTTTCCTATCGGGCACTCTAGCCCAAATCTCCTAGCTTCCTATTTCTAAGGGTTGTTTAAGACCTGGGGTCAGACACTCCCTTCCTAAAATCCTCTACATATGATCATTTGTTGAGCAGTGTAGAAAGAAAAGCTGAATCACAAGTGTTTTAGTGAGAGGGGTTGGTAACTTTTATTCTAGGATATCTTCAAGTTATACTCTATTGTGTCATACATAATTTTTATGCTCTCTTTAATAGCAGGCAACCTCATCCCTGGGGGCGGTCGCGAGGAAGCCAAATTTCGCTACAGCGCACTATTTTCATAACATCAAAAATGCATTTCTGTAATGGCTTTTATCACATTTATTATCAGGTTCTCGTAATTTACGCAGATTGCTATGAGATATTGTTACCTTTATGTAAAACGTGATGAAATAATGTTCACCGATAATTTAGTAAAATATGTTGTTGAGTAACAACGAAATAAACTATTCTTGCGTCATTTCATGGGACAGAATGCGACACGATGAGATTTTAAGAATAGTTTTGACTACTTCCGTTACCCATTTTCGTTACATCGAAATTTTTTGCTACGGATTTACTTTACTGGAAAGATGCATAGCATCAAAAAGTGAAATAATGGCGCATCCTTCGCAAAATATGTACATCAGATGTTTATTGTATAGTCGAAGTCTTCATGGCATTGTTGTTGACCACAGCGAATAAATGCTCATAGTCAGGCAAATAATTTACTTCATCACTATAGCAGGAGTGACGGATTGTGAAAACAAGTTTGGCCGTGCCCCCTCACTCCGGAGTAAGTTGCTCTCCAAACTAAGCTACACAGACGGAATGTATGCAGATTTGTCGTCTTGACACGTGCGTTACCTCTGTAGTACGTCAGATCATCCCCCTCTTAACTTTTTTTTTTTTTTTCGTAGAATACATCTATCGTTTCGTTTCAGTACTGGGTCCCTTGGTAAAAATCCGTGTGTTCTAAAAAAGTGTACTCCAAACTTCCTTCAATAATTTCAAAACTATAAAAGCTAGCCAAAATATAAACACTGAGTTGAAGAGAGGAAGGTCCAAAGTGTCTACTGAAATAGCGTTCAAGATCAGACGACACAATAGTGAGCGACGCGCGCGTCCGTCATTTTGTGGTTAAATTAGCGTTCGGCGCGCGCGACAAAATTAGTATAACTCGGAACCGCGATGTGATAGCACGTACCGCGACGTGATAGCACGTGCCGCGAGGTGTCATTCGTTTCGTCTACGCGAGATCTATCGATATCTGTAATAATGTTTGGAATAAAACTTGATTAGGTGTGTGAAAAAATTGTGAAATAGTTGAGAACTTTGTGAAATTTTCCGAAATGTCCCTATATCTTAATTTAAAAATAAAAATAAAAAAATCTATCCAAACTCTGCGCATTCACTCATTTCTAAAACACACGCGACACGGCCAAGACCTGCGGCCGTGGCTCCGACACAGTCCCCGGCAATTTTTTCCACTAGATGGGACTGCGCGGTGACGTAAATGCATATTTTCATTTTGTTATCATTTTTTTCTTTGAAGCGAAGTAGGAATTTTTCATTAATTCCAGACGATGTGTGGAACAAACTTCACACATTTTTCGAAGAACCCAACAGCCAGTAGATCCATTTTACGTTCGGGCGCCAATGTGAAAATACAAGTTTGTCTGTGACGGAGATCGAACCTGCTCCCCCTCGGTCCGGAGTAAGTTGCTCTCCCAACTGAGCTACACAGACGGACTGTATTGCTGCAGATTTGTCGTCTTGGCACGTGCTTTACCTCTGTAGTACGTCACATGATAACAATGTGTTGCTAAATTTAAAATTAGTCTAATGTAGTTAACACCGTCATAATGCACGATTTTAGTAAATCTTCCACCCATCCGGTAATATAACCAGCCTAAATAACAATAAGTCTTGCACCGTTCAATGAGTGGTACGCTGGCAAGCACTCCTTGCATGATCTGTGAAGCTAAAAATTTGATCAGGTCTTTTACTTTGCTAACTTGTTAAAGTCAAGTCGCGAAGTTAGAAAAGATGTTTACATAAAGAATGCAGAACAAAAGAAACAAATAAAACGAAAGGGGCAGGAGATGCTGGATCCAATTACTTAAATTGGTTAACTCATTATCTATTCAAAAGATATCTCGAAAACGTTTTTACAATCTGTGTAGAATTCATTTTCTCATCAGTAAAATGATGCGCTCTACATATTTTCATGTTTGTTTTTTTATTTTCTAGGTGCCACATATCTCTTTGGAAGACAGTCCTAAAAACCTTACGCAGGCATTGTTCCGTAGCGGCCTTGTAGATCTCTTCACACCTGGTTTCGCTGAGTTGCTCGGGATGAGTGACTTCCGGTGGCTCCACATCACCAATCTGATCCATAAGATCAATGTCAACATCAAGTCAGGGAGCAAAGTTCACACTACTCCACCTAGCGGCCAAGAAACTATTCACCTGAATCTGCAAGAAAAGCCGTTCTTGTTTTTAATCATCGATAATATCAGCGGACTGATTCTCGCTATGGGTAAAATGGCTGCACGGCGCTAGAAACTGTACTTCGATTTCTTCTACTGTTTGTGGTAATTTTTGATGATTAGTATTGATGTTCTCAGAATCAACGAACGAACGTTCCTGAACTTGGGAAATGATTGATCCTTTAATTTCCAGATCAACATTACAAGAAAAGGCGAGCTTTCGGTGCCTTTGCTCCACTTTATTTAAAGACATCTACACGAAGGCACAGTCATCTTCATCAGAAAACTCAGCGTTGGCAATTGACGTCAAAACCGAATTGAAATTTTAACAGTGATTCACATTGATTAACATCTGTGTTATCTTAATTCTAGTAACGAGTTAAAAATGCAGTTATATCCCAATATACGACGATTCTATTCGTCTTGTAGAATTGGCATCGTTAATACCTCTATTTTACACCTTTGTTCTGAAAAATACCAGCTGGCAGAAAGTCGGCGGTATAGGAAGGTAAAGAAAAGGGCAAACATTCAGAGAAGTAACAGCCTTCAAAAAAAAAAAAAAAAAAGATAAAGATAAGTAAAATACATTGTTAAATAGTTATTTTTTTTTAAAACTTTTAAGCCTCCCTGTGGCGCAATGGTTTAAGCCCTGGCTTCTGACCGTTCCCCCGACATGGGTCCGGGTTCCAATCACAGTGAGGTATAGATGTTGTGTTTATCTTACAGCACTGGCTTTCTCCCTTCTCTGCAACCAGTGGCCCAAAATTAGGGACGGTCGACTGCTTATAGCCCATCGAGTTGCTCACGGTGGTCGGTTAAGCCTTGAACAAATAATAATAATAGCTATTGAGTAACAATATTTCGTTTAGTAGCTGTCCAAATTTCACAAATAACATTGGCTCATAAACAAGCATTATTTCGATCGCATCGTTTTCCGGAAATAAACAGTTTTTTTTAAATAGGCTATAAATTAAAAAAAATGAACTGAAGAATCGAGCAACAGAGCAGAAATCGTCCGTTAAAAAATGTAAAACAAAAAAAGCTGCAGCACAGGGAATTAATGGTAAGGAAAAGAGATTGTAGCTTTGATAATACGTCTTCTAGGAGACGTATTATCAAAGTTACAATCAGCTATCAAGTACGTACGCTGCATTGAAATCAGAAGCTTGCAAACTGTAGAACGCGTAGTTAAATTGCCGTACGAAAAGAGATCGCGCAGAGACAAAGTCGTTGAAACAACACAGAGCGAACCAAGAAGACAGCAGACTCAAAAAACATTCACAGATTAGGAAAATTTCCTGAAAAAAGATCATTTCTATGGGACCAAATTAAAAATTTTAAAGAATTAGCAACCTGAACATACGTAAGAAGCTAAGAATAGGGTCAATGCTACAGTGAAAAAACTATGACAGAAAACTTTCTTTCAAACAAGATTTTACTATTTATATTATATTAAATTTTATGTAGTGCAGTCAGGACCGTAGGTAGCAAGGGACGCAGCTCCTCTTCCCTGCAAAAGGATGCAACCCCCCCCCGTAAAATGGACATTGTTGTGAATTCTCTGAACTTTCATTTTCGGTTTATGAAAATGACTTTTGTATTTCATTTTAAGCATAAATGCCTTATTTATTCGTGTATTGCACGTTAAAAAAACAAAAAAAAAGTAGAAAAAGCTGGCCAATAGCTTCCCATTAGCTTCTCTGCCTCATGAGCATCTTGCTGCTAAGGGTCAGGGAAGACAGAAATGCCTTTTTTTTAGGGGGAGAGAGGAACGTAAAATAACATACATTATCAAAAAAAAAAAAACAGAAACAGAGGTGGAAGTGTTGTTGTGCATAAGGATGAAACACTGTTCGTTACTTGGTGAGTGACTATGGATGCTAAGTTGGTGTTAAAAAAACTTCCAGATGGTTGATGGCCTACAACGAAGTGTTGTTGTGGGAACGTCTTAACTTAATATATCCCTCTAGGTGATGTAAAACAGTGCTAAAGAGAAATCTTTGTGCGAGAGAGAAAGCTTTCAAATTCTTCCAGTTCATTGTTTTGCGGTCGGTAGGAGTGGTTCCGCGATGCATGTGTGATACAAGAAGTGTTTACTGGCGGAAGACTCTAAAGGCTTTTGGTTTGAGAGTGGGGAAGGGAGGGTTTGTCTGTTGAGCACAGTAAGATGAGGTTACCTCCGAGCACCAGCAAAGGTGAATGCAAGATTAAAAATGGAGGTGAAAGAGGCGAAATTCGGCATGAATAGTTCCTCGATGTCACTGCGCGGATCCATGCATGACAGAAAGGAACCAGAATAGCAAACTAAAAAACAAATGATTCGTTTTTACATGCTAGTTGGGTGTTTTCTTTCCTCCAGCGATAATGACCCTGCAACTCAGCCACGGTCAAACAAATATAATGATGTTTGTTTTTTATGTTTCAAGAGGGTTCAGCTTTCTTTCTCTCCCCGCTTATTTTCATATTGTGAGTCACTTTTTTCTTTTCTGATTTTTGGACATGGAGAAATTGTTCGCTAGTAAAGTAAATTAACAAACGGAACGAAAATATAAGCAAAACTGACATCTATATTCGTGAATGAATATAGTTTGTCGTTGAAAACAGAACCCCCCCCCCCGGATGAGTGTTCAGCTCCCCCAGATGAGTCTCCAGCCCCCTCTGGTTCTGGGACTTAGCTACGACCATGAGTACAATTTAAAAAATTTCTAAAATGCATCAAAGCAATGGCGTTGAATGAAAACCTGATAAATTTTGACTCTGTTAAAAGGTTACGGAAATCAAAACTAATTACACGCTAATTTATTATTTCTTACGGGGGACTAATACGTTCTATGATGATATCACCTACGACGCATCTATAAAGTAATTGAAACTGTTAAATGGGATATGACTGTACGAAGTTCTCACCTTGAACCTTGCTTACTAGACCCCAAGAAAGATTATGATAATGATGCTTCAACGTTACAATTACAAAAGCTGCAAAATTCCGTCAGCTCCAAATTTTGGGATCCATTGCAGTTGCTGTGCTGCATCATCTTATGCATAAAAAATCATCTTTATTTTTAACATTAAATTTCGCGCTGGAAAAAGTTAGATAAGCGACTTTGACTTTTGGGTTTGAAATTTTGATCTATTATCAAGCATTGTATAAGCCTAACATTGTTGCGTAAGGGTAAATACAACAGTCCGTGTATCATTCAACTTAAGACAGTTCAATATGAGTGATTAATCATTCCTTAAAATAAAATTCGATGAACTCTTAGATCTCTTAATAAAACGGTTTAAAAGTGTAAGCTTGCAATGCAAAGCCAATAAAGCTCAGCAGTAAATTCTTACGATTTCGCGAGTAGAGACTTTTCATGAATATAAACACAATAATCGGTACTTTTCCAAAGCACACCGAAATGAAGAAAATATAAAGGGATTTTGCAATACAGCAGCATATGTGGCGATTCGAAATAAAATCCGGATTTGCTCAAAATGTGGAAAATTGTTCGTGCGCAGATAATATCACAAGCGATTTTTATTCATAAAAATACTGGGAACAAGCATAGTAATAGAATTTATATACTTTCGGTTCAAAAGCTGTTTCTTTCGCATCTTAATAGTTACCCTCGTAAATGCGTATTTGAGTTTGTTTTCTACTTTTGTAAATGCTCTATTTTGAAAGTACCGGACAACAGGAGAAAACTGAGCATTTGTAATCGAAGCTTTTAGTTCGTTGGGCAAACACATTCTTTATTCTCTGGTAGATCAGTAATTTCAAGCTTTGGTGGTTTGAGCAGGTTTCGTCGTTAATCATTTTTCAATGGTTGTTAAAAGATTTTCCCCCCAAATTGAGCAGAAAGCATTTGTTTTACGAAAAGTGTTCAGATTAACATAAGAACAGTTTGCTCAGACAAAGCTCTTTAAAACGATTTTGAAACCATCAAAATTTTACTGAAAGTTTTACAACCACATTTATTTTTCCTTTTGGAGTTTAAGAGCAACTATGAAGGTCTTGTGACACGAACAAGGGGTCCTTAATAATGTATGATATTCGCTCATATCTTATTAATGGCCACTTGTTTCTGCAAAGGGAAGGAGTCAGTGCGGTAAAAACGCATATAATAACAGTGTTCTACCCGAGTTTCAATTCTAGACGCTGAAGTACGATCATTTTGTTTCAGTAATCGATATCTTACTAAAATACTACAACTGTTAATTAACCATTACATTCCTGATGAAAATTGACTATCAATCTCTATTTTTGGACAGAGTTTTGTATTTCATTAAAACAATAAATGTGAAAAGTTGTGTAAAAATTTACAAAGTATTACCAATTGTGCTAAACACATTCAGATACGAAAGTTATACAAGATTATTAAAAAAACTACTTCCAGTTTAATTACTTATTTTTTAATTATGTGTCCGGCTTCATTCCGGTTTGATAAAATCTATTGGGTATAATCTACTGGAGCATCTTGTGGACACAAAGTGTTGGACTATAGCTCTAGGGAGTTTTGTTCAAATGTTTTATATCCATGAAATATTTCAGTACGCAACTCCAATGATGACGTTTTCGTAGTTTCGCATTTGATAAATATATTTTCTTTTTTCCGCAGAATCAGCAACCGTCACAATAGCTCTTAAAATTCGTCTAACAAAGTTAAAATCTTTAACAACTTTTTCTATTCACGCAAACTAAGCAAATGCATTCAGTAATACTAAATTAGACAGAAACCTACCATTTAAATACTACATAATTTCCCACGAACCCGCAAAAACAGGAAATCTCAAGCCCAGATTTCGTCAAATATGTGCATTTTGACGCCATTAGTTTCAAAAGCAAATGTATTGAAGAATAGTTACTGATGCAATTTCAGAACACTTATCAAAACTGGAATTCATTAGTAAGTGCAATTTGTTTCTCATCCACGCATGAGCAAAATGCATCTAGAAATTTCGAAGACTTCGTATTAAAGACGAAGTAACTAATCGTACTGACCTGAAAGCGATCAAACAAATGTTAGGAGAAATATCTTTTCAATGGCTTAACTTGAAACTGGAAGGTAAATAACATACAATGAAATCTCGGGGAGAAAGCGTATCAATATTCTTACTCTGTTATGCTTCAGCATCATAGGTTGCACTCACACGCACAATAAAGACTGTTGAACCAATTCTTCCCAATGTAAAGACTATTGAACCAATCTATTTCTAAGTTTTTATAACATCTGATGTCTCAAAGGTAGTGGTGTCATCCAACGAACTTTCAGCAGTCGCCCGTCCTTAATTAGGATCACTGGTTCCAGGGAAGAGAGAGAAATGAACTTTCTCCCCCTTCACTGGAACCAGTGACCCTAAATTAGGGACGGGCGACTGCTTATAGCCTATTGAGTTGCACACGGTGGTCGTTGAACCTTCAATAAAAAAAAACGAACTCGCCGAGCCCGTAATTAGAATTTTTGGAGGAGCTGAGACCCTAAACCTAGAAGAGCAGCATTACATCCGAATAGATACAATGGAAATAGCTTGTTGCCACGTGTTACAGCAAGCAAGCCGACCCATCTTGTTGACCTGCAGTAGGGTGGGCCGAAAAAACCGAAAGTGCGCAAACCGGTTTGGTGTAGTACGGAAAAGTTGCGACCCCTCATCCCTAAACACCGTGCAATTTTTTTTTACTGTGAGTTAACATCTGTTCCGGCAACGGGCTTGAAATTTCAAAAATTAAGTTTAAAACAGCTATGAATAACCGAATTCTATAAAGGACGGAACGAAGCACGTATTTGAATTCATTAGGTCATTTAGATACGTGCCGAAGAAGTACCTGAAAGTAATCGATCCAGTGATAAGTCACAACGCTTACTTTACCTCTCCAGAAAACATTTTCTTGAGCATGTTAATAGATGCTGTAACGTACCAGGAGATGTGACGTACCTGCCAGAAGGACGCACACGACATAAAGGCAAATAGGAATCAGAATAAAATGTCCGCGTAGCTTAATTGGTAGAGCAACTTATTCCGGAATGAGTGGACCCGGGTTCGAATCCCGGCGTAGACCAAAAATGACGGAGAAATTCACTTCGTTATAATGGCGCCCGAACTATCCGGATGACCCGACCGTTCACAATCTCGCAATGGTGTGATGTTATTTCCACACCGCGAGATAGGAAAAATAAGAGCAGCACTTCGAAAAAAAAAAAAAAAAAATAAGGGGGAGATGATGTAACGTACCAGGAGATGTGACGTACCTGCCAGAAGGACGCACACGACATAAAGGCAAATAGGAATCAGAATAAAATGTCCGCGTAGCTTAATTGGTAGAGCAACTTATTCCGGAATGAGTGGACCCGGGTTCGAATCCCGGCGTAGACCAAAAATGACGGAGAAATTCACTTCGTTATAATGCGAGAGCGCATGTGCGGGAGCTTGGAATTCGTAGACTCCTCAAAGCAAGAGACGCTGCTGATGCAACTGTTGGTGTTCGAACATTTGTCATACCTCACATAAACTTTCAGTCCAAAGATTACATCGCCGCCCCGGTGGCGCAGTGGTCTAAGGCGCTGGCCTATGATCATTCGTCCGTAAGGGGTCCGGGTTCGAATCCCGGTCAGGCATGGATGTTGTATTTGTCTTACGGCACTGGCTCTCTCCCTTCCCTGGAACCAGTGTCCCTAAATTAGGGACGGGCGACTGCTTATAGCCCATTGAGTTGCTCACGGTGGTCGTTAAACCTCCAATCAAAAAAATTACATCGAACTGATTGATTGGTGATCTACGTGCGATCGCACACCTCCTGCGGTTTTAAGCGACATGGATTCTCAGCTGTTACGAAACATGCCAATTACGAAAGGGTATCCCTCGACAATGGGATTTCGTTTATTTCCCTTGCCACACACAAGCTGTGGAACGTATGGTAAAGCATGTTATAGAGGCTTCATCGGAAGTTTGCGGAACACCAAACAAGGATGGGTTTATTCGATCGACCCAAAAGTCACGCAATCTTTGATCACAAGGGCGATTACAAGTGCAAATAAATTACAATTTTTTTCCAAATCCTGTAGTTTGTCCTTTTTTGGTTATGATTTAATAATTACTTTTAATTTAAAAAACAGTTACTTATAGGACATAGGTATCTGAGTAAAGAAAGGTGTTTTTTATACGAATTTTCGAAATTTCAAGCCCGTTGTCGGAACAGAAGATATTAACTCACAGTAAAAAAAAATTGCACAGCGTTTAGGGGTGAGGTGTTACAACTTTTCCGCACTACACCAAACCGGTCTACGCACTTTCGGTTTTTTCGGTCGACCCAAACCTGCAGCTTGTGGTCTTCCTTTGCTTTGGAATGCACAATGGTAATCTATGAGGAGCTTCATTTATAGATTATCATACCCTTGAATCTGCAAGCATTGAACACTGCAATACTATTAGCGGTGTTGCCTTGAAGCCGGTATTTTTCACCTGGCACCATCCAATTATTGACAGGGATGCAACACAATGTGTAAATTCGTGGCTGAGAAAAGGCCATCACACAGGGCATGATGCAAGAGTCATAAAATGGGTAGAGTCTGCGTACTAACGTAATCAGATTATTTCAGGTCTTGTAAATTTACATCTTTTTTTTTCAGTTAAATAAATGCAAATTCACCCTACATTAAAAAAAGTGTTTTATCATCTTTTTAATAATTCTAACCAGATTGTTTCGCCGTTTCTCTTTACAGCTGCGTTTCTAAACGAGTCAGCCCTTCATTAAACAAGTTAGTAAAATCATGCAATTAATTGATTAGATACGCTTTCCAACATACCAAAAATCATAGAAAAATGCCTTGGTTTTGAGGGGACTAAACTACGGTATAACGTTTGAGGTTCACATATATCAAAATTAAATCTCTTTGTGCTCGTGTTACTTATTTCTATTATCAAGAGCTGCCACACATAAGCCGTTTTATAATTAAAAATCCCATCTAAATCGGGCAATTTTCACGGACGTTATATCGTACGAAAATAATGGCTAACGAATCTCACGTATGCGCACTGACCGCAATTGCTGACAAAAACATTTTTAGCGAAACTGCTTCCAAAGTCGTTGCAGAACAACATATTGTATTTCGTCGCAATCGAAGCATTTTTACTCAAGTTATGAGGATAATGGCTGTGGAATAAATCTCACTCCTGTGCCCTGACCTTTGATCATATTTCGATGATATTCAACAGAACTGGTTTAGTATACTTCCGGGAAAACATACTAAAGTTTTGCCGCAACAGGAGCATTTTTAGTCAAGTTATGAGGATAATGGCTGTGGAATAAATCTCGCACCTGTGCCCTGATCTTTGACTCCATTTCGATGATATTCAACAGAACCGGTTCAGTATACCTCCGGAACAACATGATAAAGTTTTGTCGCAGTCGAAGCACTTTTACGAAGTATAACGAAGTAAATTTCTCCGTCATTTTTAGTCCACTCCGGGGATTGAACCCGAGTCCACTTATCCCGGAACAAGTCGCTCTACCAACTGAGCTACGCAGACGTTTGTTATCGCTGGTATTTGCTTTTATGTCATGTGCGTGCTGCGGGGCGTCACATCTCCCCCCGAAAGAGCGCCGGGGCTTAACCCACGGGTCAGCCGTGACCATGAATCATTGCAGGCAGCCATGCGCTGTAGAACGTGCACTTGAGAATTCCCAGTCAATCTGGTGTGTGGAATGTAACGTCACACACATTTATTTTTCGAAGCGCTGGTGAAAGGATTCTCTTATTTTTCCTATCTCGCGGTGTGGGAAGAACATCACGCCATTGCGAGATCTTTAACGGCCGGGTCATCTGGGAAGTTCGGGCGCCATTATAACGAAGTAAATTTATCCGTCATTTTTGTCCACGCCGGGATCGAACCCGAGTCCACTTATTCCGGAACAAGTCGCTCTACCAACTGAGCTACGCAGACGTTCGTTATTGCTGCTATCTGCCTTTATGTAGTGTGCGTCCTGTGGGGCAGGCACGTCAGAGAAGTTATTACGCATAAGGGCGATGGAATGGATCCCGCTCCTATGTCCTGACCTTTGACTCCATTTCTTCCATTTTCAATAGGGCTCGTCCCCAGGGTGTCACCTACCACATACTAAAATTTCATCGAAATCGAACCATTTTTACGCGAGTTATCGTGCTGACAGACGGACAAAGCTGGAGCATATACGCTTCTTCAACCTACGTTTGGAAACAGTAAAAAACGTGGAATGACACCTCTGCCGGAAAATAATTTTTTTCGAAGTTCTTTTCGTGCATAATAGGAACGATACCTAATTTAAAATTCCATAAGGCAGCCTTCTGGACGTTCGTCACATTTTCAAAATGCCTAAAATAAGTTTCCGTTTTAAGATTTCCGTCTTCTTCCTCTTTTCAGCCATTCTCAGTCCACTGCTGGACGAAGGCCTCCTCCAGTTCTTTGCATTTTCTCTATTTTTGGCAATAGGTGACCAATTCTTTCCCACAAATTTTGACAGTTTATCGATCCACCTTCTTTTAGGACGTCCTCTGTTGGTTCCCTACTTTTGGAATCCAGTTCGTTAGTATGCTGGTCCATCACTCCTCTTCTCTTGTGGTTAGATGTCCGGCCCACTTCCATTTTAGTCGCTTGTGGTAAAGAATGATGTCTGTGATACGAGTCTGGCTTCTTATCAAATTGTTCCGTTTCTTATCTTTTAATGTGATGCCTACCATCAGCCTCTCCAATTTTCTTTGAATTGTTGCAAGTTTATTTGTCAGTGATTTTGTCAGAGTCCAAGTTTCTCAACTATATGTGACGACTGGAAGTATACACTGGTTAAATGTCTTCCTTTTTAAACGGAGTGGCTGGTGCGTACTGATAGCCCCGCAACCCCCGCAATGCGGGGGGCCTCGGGGTTAAAAAGGGAGCAATTTTACAATTTTTTTTTGCGAAAACTTCATATGAAAGTGGTTAAAGAAATAGCCAAAAATTAAGGCAACTTTTGAATGAAGTATTGAAAAGAAAAGCAATTTATGCTTTTTTTCAGTAAATAAGTAAAATCTTTAGAAATTATTTTTGTTGGTTTAGTTCATAAAAGCTGAATGACAGGAAAGTAGCTATTCAAGAGAACTTGAGGTCCCTTTTCACAGCCCTTGCAATACTTTCTATGCATGTACGTTAAGTGAAAAAAATATCAGTTCAGTGAGCGGAATTTTTATACCAATGAATATAATGTGTACAGTTGTTTGCACATAACTACGCATCCTTCAGAATATAATAAACTAAAATGTGTTCTTCTCGGGAACGAAAAATCAGAGACCCGTGTCACTTTTTCTGTATAACAGAGTCAAAACAATTTTTATTTACTATGTGCAAAACATTGTGGCCTTATGTTAAGTGTATTTTTTATATTCCAGAGTATATAACTAAAGTATTTTTACGGTTTTTGTGCTACAGTTCTTAATCGTTATTTGCTAACTCATGTTGTGATATTTCGTATAAATCGGAAGTCGTTAGACACTGTCACACGACAGTCATATGTTTTGTGTGTAATCGTGAGGCATTTCAAAGAAGATGGCCTCAATTCTTTAAAATAATAAATTTTGCATGATATGATTAAATTTAAAGTAAGTATTTTGTAGTAATTTGTATCGGTATAAAACCAGAGCAATCACATTCTAATTATAATCTACACATTTGTATTTCACGCAATAAAGTGGAATAATTTTGATTTTACGAAAAACACTCGTACATCCAAAGAATTTGATTTATTAAAATACCCGTAAAGCCTAGTTAATAATATGGAAGTAAAATTGTCAGTAATTGAAAGCTAATGGATTTTCGCAAAAGGGCCTCGAAAATATTTTTCGCGGAAGGGCCCCGAGTTTTTCCGGTACGCCACTTCAGAGTGGGACATCACTGATGCTTTTCAAATTTTCAATGCAAGTTGAACTTTCCTGTTTATTTCCTTTGGGAGTCCATTGTTTAGATCAATGAAATGACTCAAGTATGTGCATGAAGGGACATTCTAAGAAATAGTTTTCTAGGATTATGTTTTTTGGTATTTCAAAATTATAAAACATGATTTTAGTTTTTTCTCTGTTCATATTTAGACCAACTTTTCTACTTTCATTATACAGGTCTTCTGGAGTGTTTGCAAAAATGATATCATCAGCATATCTTAGGTGCGTTAAGTTTTTTTATTAATTTCTATATCAAGATTTGTCCAGTTTGTATTATTAAATATTTCTTGAAGGACTGCTGTGAAGATTTTGGGTGATAGTCTGCTTGTCTGACAGCATTACCAATTGGTATTCTATTGCTACTTCTGCGAAGTTGAATTGTTGCTGTAGCGCTGTGGTATGTTATTTGGAGGAGGTCTATATATTCTCGAAGAACTCTCTGATTCAGAAGTGTCTAGATTACTGCATTGGTTCTGATGGAATCAAATGTGTTTTCATAATCAATAAAGGCTAAACAGAGAGCCAATTTGTTTTCTTCTGCTATTTCTGTTATTTGCTTCACTGCAAATAATAGAAAAAACAGGAGAAAACCAAAGATCAATTGTGCTAAAGCCCCTACGGCATCCTACTTGTTCTACTGGTTGATCTGAGTCTAAAAGAGGGGTTAATCTTTTTGTTATTACTTTTGTGAGGATGTTATACAGATTAGAGAAAATACTAATTGGTCTGTAGTTCTTGACCTCTTCTTTGTCTTCTTTTTTAAATAACAGTATTAGAATAGCATTTTTCCACTTTTCTGGTATCTTTCCCTCTTCTAGACATAGATGTAGTAAGTTTGTGACATGTTTCCTCCCCATTTAATTAATTCTATGTGTATTAGATCTTCACCAGGACATTTTCCATTTTTCATTTGTTTAAATGCCTGTTTTATTTCATCTGATTTCCATCAAGACTACATAAAGAAAGTGAAGTCATGCCTACCTTTTCTTAGCTATAAAAGCGTGTTCTGAAAGTAATACAGTGGAAGTTGGCATTCATCATGAGTCTTGCCATAGCACTGAATGATCAACAAACCTTGCTGTTCGCGTTTAATTACCACAAGCTCTTGTAAAAACACAAGGGCCACACAAGCGGCGCAGTGGGCTTCTGACCATTCGTCCAAGAGGGTCTGGGTTCGAATCCTGGGAGGCACGTACGGTGCGTTTGACTTATGGCCCTAGCTTTCTCCCAACCCTGGAACAAGTGGCCCTAAGTTAGGGATGGACAACTTCTTATACCCCATTGAGTTGCTCATAGTGTTCGCTAAACCCATACAAAAATACAAGACAAATAATCAAATCAAAATCCTCTTTTTTCCCCCGGCAGTTTATTCCTACAAAAAAAAAAAAAAATACTGGACGAATAACCAATTCAAAGCCCCCTTTTTTCCGGCAGTTTGTTCGCACGAAAAAAAAAAAAGAGAAGAAAACGGAAATTGTAGCTAAACGAACGAAAAGGCATAAATTAGTTACATATATTCACGCAGCGCAAAGTACAGATTAAAACCACAATAGTTATTTATCGGAAGTTCAAAAATTGGCACGTAATTTTGAAAATGAGTTAGGTTCCAGTACATGACTTTGATGTATTTTTTTACGCTTTCCAAAAGTAGTTTGAAGAAGCGTATATGCTCCAGCTTTGTCCATCTGCCTGCCTGCACTATAACTCGCGTAAAAATGGTTCGATTTCGATGAGATTTTAGTATGTGATAAGGGACAACTGGGGACGAACCCTCTTGAAAAATGGGAAAAATGGGGTCAAAGGTCAAGACATAGGAGCGGATCCATTCAATCGCCCTTATGCGTCGTAATTTACGTAAAAATGCTTCGATTGAGACAAAAGTTTATCATGTTGTTCCGGAGGTATACTGAACTGGTTCTGTAGAATATCATTGAAATGGGGTCGAAGGTCAGGGCACTAGTGCGAGATTTATTCCACAGCCATTATCCTCATAACTTGAGTAAAATGCTTCTATTGCTACAAAACTTTAGCATGTTGTTCCGGAGGTTGACTGAACGAATCAATAGCCAAGGTAGGGAGGAGGGTTTGTCTGCACGGGATTTTTTGCATGTTGGAAAGCGTATCATAATCAATGCATTGCATGATTTTACTAACTTGTTATAATATTTATAGGGTAAGTTTGCGAGGATTAATAAACATAAAAATGAAGCGCAGGCAGTTTCGTTTGACGATCCCAAACAGATTTTATTTTATCCCGCGATTTCGACATAAAGATTGTGGCCCCAATTACTCTTGAACAAAATTAAGCAACGCTGTTTCAGTTCAGAGAAAATCTATCACACCCAGGGCCTGATTTACGGGAGGGCATTCGGGGCACGTGCCGAGAGCCTCGACATTTGAGGGGGTTCCCAAAATATAGTTATATATTACTTGCTTTGCATCAAACTGATTCGCAATGTTCACCCACTGAAAAGAGTTATTGGTAATTTTAGAACTGTACGTTGAAACCCATGGAAATGACAATTATAATTTCCACAAATAAATAAAACACCATATTATTGGCAAATTAATGTCTTAAGTTGCCAATAATTACTGTGTAACCAATCCTCAAATATACACGTATGCATGCACATAACACGGGATGCCGGACCCCCTCCCCCTCGAAAGCCTCTTGCACAGGGCCTCAAACTGTCTAAGTCGGTCCTTGATCACACTGCCAGCAGTTTAAAATGACACCAGTGAAGTAGATAACATCTGAATTTCTTCAGAGTTTTAAAGATGCTGACGGAAATCAGTCGATGTTCGATTTAAAAAAGGAATTGAATAACACTCGACTTTCATACGTACACATTCAATACACACATGCATTTCAGTGTTTTCAAAATATCCGTTAATATTGAACTACCATGTTTGTAACGTTTTCATATAAGAGTGATATCAAACGCTCATTTGAATGTTATTATTCTTACACTGAAATTCAATAAGGTTTTATACTGCTCTTACAGGAAGTTCACTGCATTCCACAATCAAAGTTAACCAGAATATTCACACTCATAATATGTGGAATGAAAATGCTTACAGCAATCTGGTACAATTGTTTTCCAGAAGTTGCACCATCATGGTATTTATACTACAAAATGGCCAAACTACGACGCTATTAATTTAAGAGGATGTCTCAACTGCTCACAAAATATATATTTTGCCTCGGGAATCTCGATGCAGCAGAAAAAGGTAGTCACTCCAAAAAAATTGAATAGGGTATTTTTAACAATTTTTAACATTTCATGTCAATAGTTCTTACATGCGCGATTGCAATCTGAATTTTTTTAGTTATTACGAATTTTATCGTATTAGTCTTTCAAGCACTTCAGACCTCCAGAAAGACTTCCAATCTCCAACCGCAAAATGTGTTTGGCATATTCATCGTAACTGTGCATTAATATACGTTCATTGTTGACATTTTATTTATTAATTCATCGAGTTACTAAGACAGCTATTGTTGTCATTATAGTATTTTTTTACATTTGTGGTTTGCACGGAATGCTTTGTATTTTCAGAGAAAATTGGGTAAACTTATAAGGCAGCATGCACTGTATAGATGTAGATTTATATGTCGAAGTCAGTTAATATGCAACTCTACTACACTCTGTGTATACATAGGGTTTTCCCCAGTGTGTGTGTATATATATACAGAGTGTTTCAAAATGATTTGAACGATTTCACATTGTTATACGTATTTCATAAATTGTCAAAACAAGATATAATTTCATACATATGTAGTGGAAGTCTCCAAGTTTAATTGCCAGTGGGTAACATGAAGCTGGCTGTAACAGGTGCTAAATGTGAGCTCCCTTCGTTACTCTGCAAACGACAAAGCGGTAATCTAACTCCGTCCAGGTACGTTGTAACATGTTCTCATGAATGGTTTGCACCGCAGCGCGAATGCGATTTTTCAATTCACCCACATCTTGGAAGAGTGGTGGTTTGTAGACAGTGTCCTTCACGTACCCCCATAGGAAAAAATAACAGGGCGTGATGTCCAGGGACCACCGTAGAAGTTGTTGATCAGCGTTAGCTCCACGTCCTATCCATCGATGTGACAACCGTCTGTTAAGGAAGGTTTTTGCAACATGGTGGTAATGGCATGGAGAGATAGATAAAATCTATCTCTCCATGCCATTACCACCTGATAGATAAAATCGGCATTATCACGTTGAAGCTGTGGTATAAGCCACGTAGTCAGCATATTCAAGAATGATTGCCGTACGCTTTCGACGTGGAGATGGCACAAAAAACATTTGTCTTCGGCGAATCACGTACATGTTCAACAACTTGGTGAGGATTTTCAGTCCCCCAAATGCGAACATTTTGCTTGTTCACCTACCCACTAACAAAAAATGTAGGCTCATCACTGAACCGCTACTTGTCTAAAAAACCATCGTCACTGCTCAACTCTTGAAATGACTCACCAAACTGGAAGCGGGTGGCGTGGTCCGCCGGTTTAGGTGCTGCAACAACTGTACTCGATAAGGGTGCATTTTTAGACGCTTGCATAATACGCGCCCCACAATTGTCTTGGAAATTTCAAGCTCCCGGCTCTCTCTCGTTGTAGACTTTCGAATGCCACGCTGAAAACATTCCTTAATTCTCTCCATATCAGCCTCAGAAGTCGAAGGTCTGTCAGACGATTTACCCTTACAAAGACAGACTGTTCGCTGGAATTGATCATATCACCTTCGAATAGAGTTCTTTGCTTGTGGCTCTTTACGAAATCGTGTAAGAAACTGTCAACACTGACCTACTCGCATGAAATCGTAAGACGCAAAATGCTTTCGCCTCACCACTGGCAGCCATTTTCACAAATAGTCAGCCTGCCATCTGGCGGTAGAATTATGAACTACTGGGCCTGTTCAGAAATAAACTTTAGGATGTGTTTCAAATGTATTTCCCCGGATATTCGATTGCTGGTAATGTTGTATTCCAGATGAAACTTGTTGTTATCGTTCAAATCATTTTGAAACACCCTGTATATATATATACACTGGGGAAAATACACGTGGTATTTCCTTCAAAGAATCTTGCCCTCAGCTATTCTCTTAATTCAAGATAGTTATCAAGATCATGTAGCCACATGTTTTTAGCCAGTTAAACATGTAATTTCCTTTCTGAACAGCAGGCGTTCTAGTCCACTGCTGAATAACAAGAGACCTCTAACTAGACGGAACAATGTCAATAATTATTAAGCAAGTATCTGTTGTATCCAGTTTAGACTGCATTAGGTTTTTTGCGTAACATGATGCTGAACAATGTGGTCTCCATGTGGGAAAATTTCGAAATCTCATGGCTTTAAATTATTCATGAGTTAGGAACATCCTTAATTCGTAATAACACACTGTGAGAACAGTATCTGCCGATACAACCACTTTGAGTACATAGCTATTCCATCATAAACATCACAAGCTGTCCTTCAGTAATCACATTACCCTATGGGTCACGGAAGAGAATGCTTCTACCGTATATTTTGAATAAAGTCTGTACATTTCAGTACCACACTTTTATTCGATTATCCACAATATTAAAAATCATGGCTACGATTAAACTACCAAATTTTGTACAATATGGTACGAATAAAAACCTGTTATATACATATATATGTATATATTACAAATAACTCAATCCTTTGACGTAAAAAGTACGTGCTGCCTTTGTTTACTCTGCTTAGCTCTATATTGCATGTTCATTTAAAGTGCTATGATTAACTTTTCTTAACACAGAACACATGTAGTCACAGATTTGTAATTTGTATTTACATGTAGCATACAAATGCATTTATTTTTGTGGTCTGTAACCAGTAGCATGTTGTCTAAATAAATATGACTGAATATATGATTTTGTTCGTTTCATTTCACACATAAATACACAATCGAAGAACTACACCGATGAGCCTTTACATTATGACCACCTACCTAATAAGCTGTAGGACCCCCTTAAGCTCGCAAAACGACGGCCACTCAGCGAGGCACCGATTCGATGAGGTGGCGATAGGTATTCTGGGGTATGTGGTACCATAATGTCAACAGCAGATCCTCCAATTCCCATACATTTCTGGGTGGTGGTGATTTAGCGAGAACCCGCTTTCCCTAGTCGAACAACAAATGTTCGATTGGGTTCATGTCAGGTGAATTTGGAGGCCACAGAAAGTCACCAGCATGTTCCTCGAACCACTCCTTGACAATTCTGGCAGTGTGGCATGGCGCATTATCCTCCAGGTAATGGCCATCACCAGCAGGGAACACAGTTGCCATGAATGGGGGAACTTGGTCCGCAACGATGTTCAGATACCTGACAGCTGTCAGGGATTGTGCTATTGGGATAATGGGGCCTACAGTGTCCCAAGAAAATATCGCCCACAGCATTACACCGCCGCCGCCAGCCTGTTTCCGCCCAACAGTGTATCCAGGTACCATAGCCTTCGTTGGTAATCGGGGTGTCCGCGCTCGGCCGTCTACGTGATGCACCAGGAATCTTGATTCGTCAGACCAGGCCGCTTTCTTTCAATCATCCACGGTCCAATCTCGATGATCGTGGGCCCATTTCATGCGTTGTTGACGATGACGTGCAGTGAGCATGGGGACCCGGCTTGGTCTTCGGCTACGCAGGCCCATGCGCAGAAGGCTGCGATGAACTGTGTGCTGTGACACTATGCCCATCACAAAGCCTTAAGACTATTATGTTTTGCGATGTAATATCCGTAAGGCAAAAGAAAGATTACAAACCAAAGCATAAGTCTTTGGACACAATAATCAAAACTGATAACAGCAAACAGTCATGATATGCTTCATGTGCCGTTATCTGAATTTCAGTTTGGGTATGATAACAGATTTGTATTGAGACTGCCTTGGAGATTCATCACTGAATCAAGAGAAGAATGCTACACACAATTTACTTTAACAGTGTTACTAACAAAATACGTGAAACGCAATTCAATTTATACTCATATAATCTTTCGTATTATTTATATATAAGATTCTCGATTTAAGACTTTTGGATTTAACTTCTCATAACACAAAACAGTTTCAAGGAGCTAACAACTACCAGGGACGGATTCAGATGTTTACTTAACAGGGGGAGGTTTTTTGGGTATAAAAAAAGGGGGAGAAAACACTATGGAAGGATTTTTTAGATGTACATATATTGGTGGTGCCGCTCCTACCTGGCGTTCCTTTGCAAGGTCTTTAAAACACTTTCACTTGCTCCAGGAATGTTAAATTATTAAATACCTGAACGGGAGCCTTACCCTGTTTCGATACGTTACAGACGCTAGACAATAGGACAATAGCAAAGAACTGACAAAGAATACCCCCATGCTCTTTTTCCCGGCTGTCCCTGTCTTCCCTTACTTTTGTGCTCTCTTTCTCTCTCTCTTTCTCTCATTTTATTCTGTTCCCTTCTCTTTCTTTTTTTACTGAAGTTAAATCAATGTACAGTGAAACTTCCATTAACGGACACTTCTTAATAGCGAACATCTTTCAATAACGGACAATTTTTTAATCCCCTGCAGAAATGCATGGCTTCTTATGGGGCATTCACTTCTTAATAGCGGACATTCTAAATAACGGACGCAGACACACTTACAGTACAATATAATGGACAATTTGTTTTCTATTCTAGGAATTCCTAGGGGTGTGATTCGTTCAATCTCGCAAAATATTTCCTTTTTGTTATTTTACCCGTCCTCATTCTCTATCTTAACCGTTTTGTTCCCGATGCCTAGTAAATTTTAAGGTGCTAAGTGCTATGTACCCCGGGTAAGTGGCCGAAATCGCTGGAAAAAAGATTAGCGTTCGTGCTAACCAGACAGTCCTAACCTTTCTTTGCATACGTACATCTGACCAGGAGAAACTGCCTTCTAGCTCTTAGGTGAGACCTCAGAAATGGGGGCCAGCGCTCACGCAAGGAATATATAACGCGTGAAGAAGGCCAACTCTCATAGAGATAATGTAAAACAGGCGACAACAGCGCCACCACATCTTAAGAGGTAATATGCTCTGCGGGAAAGTTAACATTCAGGAGCAAAACACATTAGGGGGACTACGGCAGTGAAGCTTTTCTTTGATCCACGATGGTTTTTTCGATCTGATGACTATTTGCTTAGAGCAGTTTTTTTCTTGTTGTTGCTGTTTTTTGATATCCCGCCCATCCCTTATTTTGGTGAGAAAAATATGCTATAACATTAGTATTACTATTTAAATTAAATTTTAGCAAATATTATAGTTAGGCCTAAGGATCCGTACAAAATGCAGACATTCCCTAGTATTTGGCATTACTGAAAACGTTTCTGAAAAACTGAAGAACAAACAAAAGCCTTAACTAACCCGATTGGCGTAACAAAACTAACATATCCGATTTGCGAAGTTATGCTACCGAAATGGCAACAATTACGTGCTGTGAGTAGCTCGGCTGACTGTTCTTTACCCAAAGAATTGAAGTCAACAGAAATACGCATGCGCAGTCTGCTCCGGCATCAGCTTGTATGTTGGCTTCTGCGCACTGCATTTTAACTCTTAAGGTGGACGTCAAGTAATTTTGCTTCCTATACTTCCAATGGAAAAACTTTTGTACACATTTCCTTCACAATTAGTGTGTTCCCAAGGATGAAAATTTAAACATCGATTAAATAACTTCATTTTATAACTTGGAATACTTAATATTTTCTAAAACATAACCATAATTATATTAAAAATCAATAACTTTTCCTTTGTTGGTGTTGAAACCAGAAAAAAGATGGCGCGACATGTACTTTGATGACGTCAGTAGACAAACAAATGTTGGATTGCATAATAATGGTTATGTTTTAGAAAATATTAAGTATTCCAAGTTATAAAATGAAGCTATTTTAATCGATGTTCAAATTTTCATCCTTGGGAACGCATTAATTGTGAAGAAAATGTGTACAGAAATTTTTCCATTGGAAGTATAGGAAGCAAAATCACTTGACGTCCACCTTAAGATATTGCGGTCTTATAGAGTAACTCTTAAGGTGGACTTGACAGTCCACCTTAAGAGTTACGTCTCACCGAGCCTTAACTTCTTCTCAGTTAGATATTCTTTGGCCCAGGGCCGGCTAATTCTGGAACGGTAATCGGATTGAAACACATGCAAACACATTCAGGTGTAGGTGGAAGGGACTCACCTTTTGTTGTTTGGTAAGGTCAAGGTCAGTGCACCGGGATCAATTTCAAGTCCACATTACTAGAAATCACATTTGTTTCATGCAGATTTTTCTTATCAAGCGAGCTGTGAAGCAAATATTTCTCAAACATCGATTTTAAAATGTCGCTCAAACGTAAGCGCTTGACTCTAAAAGAAAAAGTTGAAATAGTGGAAGGGAAAGATTAACTGTGTGCGTTTAAAAAGATAAATTGGGCATTGGAAAAACACAAGTGAGTGAAATCTTGAAGTCTTGGCAAGATTGTAATGGCAATCAGAAAATGAAGAGAGCTTTCCCTGAAACTGATGGTTTAGCTGTGGGACACTCTTACCTATGACTGGTTTTGCCGCACTAGAGCCAACAATATTCCTTTTTCTGGGATTTAAATTTGTCAAGTGGCTTTAGAAATCGCAAATGAATTAGGATTCTGTGACGTACCTGCCAGCAGGACGCACACGACATAAAGGCAGATAGCAGTCAGAACGAACGTCCGCGTAGCTCAATTGGTAGAGTGACTTATTCCGGAATGCGGGGACCCGGGTTCGAGCTCCGGCGTGGACAAAAATGACGGAGAAATTTACTTCGTTATAATTCACAGAATACAAAATTTCAGGCGGTTAGTTAGAAAACAAAATTTCACAAGGATGTAATAGATAAACAACAACACTTGATTATTTTGCTTCTAAGATTTTGATGGATATTTTTTAATAAAGGTTAGTACAAGTTTGCTCTATGTATTAAATTAACTTACTTATATTTACTTATCTTTTAAATTGCTTTTACGTTATAAACACAGCAAGCTGTCATGTATTTGCCCAAGGCTAATGTATGCATGTCTGATGATCTAAGAACACCAGACATCAATGAGCGTGTTTGATTTGCAAAATCATCGATAAACATGTTGTAGGGTCGTCCAAATGAAAATGGCGACGGCAGCATAAAGTGAAAAAGGGTGCGTGGGTGTGTAATAGAGGTGAGTTCGGGCTCAGTTTTGGGGGCCCGATACCACCCGAGCCCGCTGTCTTATAGTCCGAGCCCGATGACTGTCTGACATTTTTGTCATAGAGTTTGAGCCCGAGCCTGAAGTATTTTTTTTTTTTACTTTATATTAGCAACTTTCGTGAACTATTGAAAATTTTAAATTGCTGTAAAAACTACCCAGTGCAAAAGGACACGAACAGTTTTGGTAGATGTAATTTAAACTATTTAATCATGGCATTTTTTTCCGTATGTTATAAATTGATCCTAAGATTTCACGTGCCAACCGGAATCATAGCAAACGTTCTATTTAGATTATTTTAACATCTAGTTTCATTTTCGTGCCTTTCATATTTTTATGTACTCATCTTGTTCCACAATTTATATGGCATCAACAAAAAGTATGTCCCAGTGGCACTAACAATAACAATGTATATATGCACTTCTTTACAGTACGTGGAACATAATATTTTTTTGTCGGTGAAACATGAACTAATTTTTATTTTCCATAGGCATTTTTGCTTTCTGTAGTGTACGGTTCATGTTGCTATACTTAAAAATATTTAGTACAAAAATACGTAAGTTACCTAAATATAAGTGACACTTTTCCTAAATTAAATGATGTCATTTTCACTGCTTTAATAAATGTGTTCAGATAATTTTTGGTGAAGTATTGAACATTAAATAGAACATACATTCTGTGCATCTGTTCAGTTGAAATAATTTCAATTCCCTTTTGGTGGAATGAGAATCTCAATTAAAATTTTAGCAAAGGATTATGATGACTTTTGAAATACATCCTAGTATGAAAAGGCCCAAATATACGAAATTTCAAAAAATAAAGAAATAACTTACCAAAACATTTTCCGTAGTTGCTTTCACAGTCACTCTGCCGACAATTTCACGTCACCTTTGTAAAATGGAAATTTTGCCCACTTTTATCATTTTGAGTGAAAAAGAAACATGGCGAATGAAATTGAAATTTATTTACCACACAAATTAATCTGGTAGTCTGAAATATAATATTTCATTTTTCTGTTTCACAAAATCAAGCACCTGTTGCATAATTTAACGTGGAATATAGTGATTTCTTTTATCTTGCCTTCAATATTTTTTTCGGTGTTTCTGTGACGTGCATAATTCTTCAGAAAGAGTACTGCATCCATGGCATCAGGACTCAGGCTGCATCTTCTTTCCTCTAAAACTCTCCCAGCAACGCTGAAGTCCCATTCGCTGGATGCACTGCTAGCAGGGATGCTAAAAATATGCCTAGCTACTTTAGTCAGATTCATAAAAGACGAATTTTTCCACCAAAACAAGTTCTTGTTTTCATCTCCACATCGCAGTTTCCAACAGAAAGGTCAATATACCGTTGCACTTCATCGATGGCTAACACTGGGCTCTCGGTGTCATCAGTCCATTCTTCAAAAATTCCAGCACTTTTCTTTTTCTGCAGCAAGTGTGTTTGTATTGGAATTGCTAATTATGTCCAGATGATTTTCACCTTCATACTGAGACATTATATCACGGACATTTGAGAAAACTAGTGCTTTCTTTTCACCACTTAACATTTTCAGAGATTTGAATTTTGGGTGCAAAAAGGTAGCTATCCGGTGAAGTTCGTCAATTTTTATCTTCTTTTCTAGCCATTCTTCGGTTTTCTTTTTCATAAACTTTGCAACGTCGCAATCTGTGACTTTATATGCGCAGTGTTTTTTGAAATGATGGCGCCACAGCAGAACAAGATGCAGGGTAGGATATAAATCCCCTTCTAACTGCAGACTAGCTTCTTTAAAATTTTCTAAGAATTCTACCAAAAACTCCAAAAGTTCCACATTTATATCAATAATTCGGTGGCCTTCGTTTTTCCTGTGAAGCACATCTGTAATTGCTGCAAACTGGCTAATTACAGATTTCAACATAGTGCACATAGTATTCCACCTAGTTTCCACTTCCTGATGGACAGTTATTTCAAGCTCATTAACAGTTCCAGACTTTTTCAGATATGTCACCAATGCTTTACATTTTTCCACGGAGCACTTTAATTGGGGAAATTCTTCTGCAGTTTCATTGTAACTGTGCTTTAACGCAGTATTTCAAGTGATTCACACATGTTAGCCTCCTATAACACTTCAGTGCAGACTTAATGTTGGATCCTTCAGCAGTAACAAAGGTACACTTTGATGTCAAGAGAGCTGTTTCAAAGCCGATTCTTTCTAAAGTCGCTATTAATTCGCTTTTTATGTTGACACCAGTTTTCGGGACATTAGGGAAACTCGTTGTTGACAAAACCAGTGATTTTAATTGGAAATCCTCATCGATGTAATGGCAAGTAATTGCGATGTATGACATTTGTCTGTAAGGCTCAGTCCACATATCTGTCGTCAACGCTCCAGCGACATTTCGAAGATTTTCGTTGACTTCAGGCAAAATTGCTTTTCTGACGTTTTCTGCCGTCTGCCTAACGTGCTTTGATATTGTGGTACGGTGAGGCAGAACATCACTAGCTTTGACATTTCCTAGCGAAGCATCTACGCTGATTAAACTTTGGGCTAACGCAATGAACCCCTCGCCATCAACTATATCAAAAGGCCTAATATCTTCTGAACGCAATCTAACACACTCTCGTAAGACTTTTTCTTTTTCATTTGTCGTAACCAGTTTTGAAGCAGGATGTAAAAAACTATTCAAAGGATTCGAAGACGTTGATGGAGCGCAAGTTTTTGGGTGACGAGAAAGCCGACTTGTCCCAGTCGAACTTTCACATTTTAAAATGCATTTGCATCTGTCACATTGAACGTAGTCCAATTTTTTCCCTGAATCTCTCTCAACAATTTCACTAAAAATATTCCACACAGGAGACTTTCCAACTTTATTTTTAATAACTTTATATTCGCCAGAATTGAGCTTCAGCATAACAATTTTTGAATCGGGATTATCCATCGTGTTACTGTCTTAGGAAATGCATAAGATGTAACTGGTTTTAAATGTTGGTCACAAAAAGCATCAGAAAACTTCAAAGGCCCGTCGGTCTTTCCGGCTACTGTATAATTTTACGAAGCAATTATGGAGAGAATTTAACCTTATGCGTAAACCGTCATGGGTAATCGAGATTAATTTTGGGTCTAATTTACGCCTTCAGAAAATCTCTTCATCGACATTCTAAACATCTAACGGCAGCACCAGAAAACGAATGCTAGGTATCATAAAACTAGAGAATGGGAAAGTACTGTACATTGTTAGCTTAACTGGCTTTTTACTGTCTTCCAGACATCCATTCTTCTTTCCTTTATCCGATCGGAAAATCAGGGTGCATTTCAACCGTTCCCTTATCCCCTTACTCTTTCTTATGTTTGCCGCCTGTCAGTTTCCTTTTTACACCTTGTATTACAAGTCAGGACCCCTACCCCCAGCCTATGCCGCCCCGGTGGCGCAGGGCTCTGAACATTCGTCCGTAAGGGGTCCGGGTTCGAATCCCGGTCAGGCATGGATGTTGTGTTTGTCTTACGGCACTGGCTCTCTTCCTTACCTGGAACCAGTAACCCTAAATTAGGGACGGGCGACTGCTTATAGCCCATTGAGTTGCTTACGGTGGTCGTTAAACCTCCAATAAAAAAAAAAAAA
Organism: Macrothele yani; assembly: GCA_039090855.1. Taxonomy (NCBI): domain Eukaryota; kingdom Metazoa; phylum Arthropoda; class Arachnida; order Araneae; family Macrothelidae; genus Macrothele; species Macrothele yani. The sequence continues at coordinate 129,764,623 of CM076996.1, forward strand.
AGCCCCAGCCTACCCACCCACCTCTAATGCATTTTCTCTGGCTGGTCTGTCGCCGTCGGTTAGGGCCCAGCTCTAGAGTGCAAGGCGGATAGGGACGACCAGGCCAGGAATTTCACAGACTTGCGGCCCATTACAAAAAATGCACGCACCTGCAGGGGAACATCTCTTTCCTAATTAAATAAATAAAGAAATTCTATTAGATCCCGGATGAAAGAAAAACTGTCGAAACATGCATTTTAAAACGAATTCAGTCGTGAGCAAATTTTAGCAACAATTCAATGGTAAAATAATTTTCTGAATCCGATAATGGATGAATTTAGCATCAAACCACACTCAAAATGGGATGTTGTAACCGAACAACCTTTTCCTTTAAAAATTTGGTTTTGACAAAATCAGGAGTCTCTTGGAGACTCCGGTTGCAATTTAATCACCACGAAGTTTATTCTAAGAGTTGAAACGTGCACATGGCATATAACAATTTTCCTACGCAATTAATTTTTGGAATTATTTGTTCACTGGTCTCCTACTGCGTGATCAATAGTCAAATAAATAGGTATTGGTACTTGTATTTATAGCTTTGGTACCTCCTCCATCAGTAGACCCATTAGTTTGACCCATATGAACCAGTTCAGTGGTAAATCGTTGTTACTTCTAAGACAAATGCGAGAAAGACACTGATTTCGGAATATCTGTGTCGGAGAATCGTTTTGCCGGTATGTGGAGAAGAGTGTGGGGATGGTGTGCCATCACAATGGGTACTAGTGTATCCGTCAAATTTACAAAAGAGTGGTAGGGCCTACCAATTACGCTGGGATCCAAGTCCAACGACCTACGTCCAACTGTAGTTAGCGTTTGCTCAATTAATTTATAACAGTGTACTTGGTCCGGCTGCACTTTTCTTGCATGCGTAAGTGCAGAGAATTTTGCTATGCTTTTCAGAGCAAACGCCCAATTTATAATGAATACACAGTTGACGTGGATTAGGAACATCAAATAGAAGTCATCGCTCTTTCCACGTTTATAAGAGAGTTCCCGGTGGCGGCCGTTGAGAAATTTTTTCGTGACTCACTTATAAACGTGGAAAGAGCGATGACTTCTATTTGATGTTCCTAATCCACGTCAACTGTGTATTTATTATTCATTCGCTTTCTAGTTATTTGTTCAGTTGCTGCTGTTCATCTTTGATGAATCACCAGCATTGTGCGGGGCTCCAAAGAAACAACCTGCCAGGTGGTTTGGCAGTTTGTCGTATGTGAGTCTGGAGAATTTCGAGGCCGCTGTGGTGCAGTGGAAGCATGTCCGGCGCGTAACTGGAAGACCCTGGGTTGATGAGAATTTTTCCGTGACTCACTTATAAACGTGGAAAGAGCGAAGACTGCTATTTGCTGCCCAAATTATAGATAGAAGGAAACGCTTCTTTTCTTAAGGAAGTAACTTTTCAGGTAGATATGAAGCACAAACGAAGTTACCGATTGTTATTCATAAGTAGTAAAATAATTATTCGTTCGTTAAAAAAATCCACAATAAAAGATTATGAGAAGATAGGCCATTTCTTGAGTGGTCCACCGGGAAATGTCCCGGTATCCCGGTGGGCCAATCCGCCCCTGAAGGCGGATGTAGTCGAATACGGTCATTTAATAAGCAGCTTTCGTTCTGTAGCATTTTCTTTGAAAGTATCGTAACGTGCAGCACTGCAGGGAAATAAATTCACGCCGCTGTGAATGATGGATTCGTCCAAACGTGCACAGGGGGCAGTGATTCAGTTTTTAATGATGGGAGGCACAACTCCTACGGACATTTATCGGCGGATGCAGGCCGTGTACGGCGATGAATGTGTGTCTAAACGTATACTCTGTTTACACATGTTTCGACAGGGACATGTGTCGACGGCAGATGTCGCGAGGCCAGGACAAATGAACACGAAAATCACAAGAAACATCGCGGCGGCCGTTAATGCTCACATTAAGGAGAATAGGCGAATAACCGTGCAACAGTTGTGGGCTTTGTTGGAACTAAGCACAGGAACTGTGCACACAATAGTCCATAAACATTTAGCGTACAGCAAGGTGAACGCGGTGTGACATGCTTGCACGGCAGGACGCACGAGATAAAGGCATATAGCAGCGAGAGCATACGTCCGCGTAGCTCAGTTGGGAGAGCGATTTATTCAGGAATGAGGGGACCCGGGTTCGATGCCCGGCGTGGACAAAAATGGCGGAGAAACTTACTTCGTTATATTGGCGCCCGAACTTCAAGAATGACCTGGCCGTTAAAGTTCTCGCAATGGTGTGATGTTCTTTCCACACCGCGAGACAGGAAAAATAAGAGAATCCCTTCTTGAGCGCTTCGAAAACTAAATGTGTGTGATGTTACGTTCCACATACCAAATTGACTGGGATTTCTCCAATGTACGTTCTTCAACGGATGACTGCCTACAGTGATACATGGTCCCGACTGACCCGTGGGCCATGCTCCCAGCCCTCTTTTGGAGGAGGGGGGGGAGATGTGACGTGCGTGCACCGCAAGACGCACATGAGATAAAGGCAGATAGCAGCGCGAGCATACGTCCGCGTAGCTCAGTTGGGAGAGCGACTTATTCCGGAATGAGAGGACCCGGGTTCGCTGCCGGACGTAGACAAAAATGACGGAGAAATTCACTTCGTTATAGCGGCGTGGGTTCCCTGTTGTAGTACCGGCTTCAGCCCCTCTACATTCCGGCCACCACGGACCGTGTTCGTATTAGATGACTTAGCGTTGCGTCCGGAATCAAAGAAAATAACGTTTAATTGATTAGAAGACTTGAACAGAGTCAGAGGACTAATTTTTGTCTTTTTGACAGCTATCTTTTATTCCGCAAACAAAGGTTGAGGTAGGCCTGACTACGGGGGTTACATAAACGGTAAATTAAACCCCTCTAAAATTCTACTGAGGGAATCACTCCTCCATTGCTTTAAACGTCCTAGGCCTTACGTGAAGTGGATTAAGTGCGCGTACCCGAGGTGGAAATCACGGACTCCAGCTCGGCCGGCTAACAGACAGAGAGTTAGGTGCAACTCGTGCGAATGAAGATAGTAAAAGAATTGAACTGAGAGTACCCAAGACCAAAGGCTTTTAAACAATCTTCATATCCGCATCTTTTCGGTTATTTCGAGAAACGCTTTAGCTGCTTCGAATTGGAAGCAGCTCCTAATAAGGTAACGCTCAGTTGCGCGATACAAGGTCCAATAAAAAAGTTCCGAGACTAGGCCGATATACAACAAAGTACTTACGTTACTTAAGTCTGGCTATGCTATCCCTCAAAGTAGTCTCCTTGGGCAGCGATACACAGCTGCCAGCGTTTTTGCCACTGTTTGAGCACTCCCTGGAAGTCCTGTTCGCGAATCGTGTCAAGCACCGTCTGCCATTAGTGCTAGATCTCTCCCACGGTTTCAAAACAGCGATCCTTAAGCTTCAGCTTCATATTCGGGAACAGAAGGAAGTCGCAGGGGGCCAAATCCGGCGAATAAGGCGGGTGAGGAAGGGTAGTCATGCTGTTGCGGCTGCAAAACTGGCGTGTTGCTAACGCTCTGTGAGTTGCTGCATTGTCGTGATGAAGCAGGAAATCACCCCTGCGCCACATTTCAGGTCATTTGCGGCGAATGTCCTCCATAAGACGCCGCAGAACATGGCAGTAAAAAGGGGCGGTGACGGTCTGGCCCTGGGGGACGAATTCACGGTACACAACCCCACGAATGTCGAAGAACACGATGAGTATGATTTTGGCTGCGCTCCGGACCTATCGGGCCTTCTTCAGTCGTAGAGATGCCAAGTTCTTCCACTGCGGTGGCTGTTGTTTGGTCTCTGGGTCGTAACCGTAGACCCAAGTCTCATCCCTAGTGATGACCCGCGACTTTTGTACTGTTACCGCTTACTAGTTCAGAGAAAGGGAGATCCTGAACGCACTTCGTCCTCCTTTTTCTCTCTTTTTAAAGGTTATATTTTTCGGCAATTGTCAAAGTTTAGTTAATATTTTTAGGCTTATATTCAACTAAAATTTTCAATAATATCTCATATTATTTAAGTTTTACATTTTAATAAAACACAATAGGAAGACAAATTAATACCAAATGGAACATCATCGGTAGGGCCTAAATTAGAGCTGCTATTGACAGGCTGGGCAGTGTCTGATATTTGAAATGGGCTGGGCTCACCAAATTAGGCACGTGCAGACCTCTACCCCCTTGCCCCTTGTTGGTTTATTTTATTAACTTTGAATTGCCCCTCTGTTTTAGTGTTTTTTTAAATCATTTTATTTTGCGGAAGATTTTGATGGGTACATTATTTTCGTATTCATCTGCTGGTATGATACTTATTGTTTGCTTTAACTTTTTAATTTTGATATATGACTTGGATGCAGCCAAGAGTGGAAGGGCCCACGCATGAAGCACAAGCAATCCCTAGAAGTTCCACCCTCCGGCAAGAACGCATCTCTAACCCCAGTCCACAGGAGCCCATCATGATTCACGAATACATCATTCCACTTATTTTACAAATGTGTCAAGCTGACCGAACCACATATCGAAAAATTTTAATTTCCACTACCACTATGTAGCGCTCAATTAGTGCCCGAATCGCTGAATTAGTGCTGCAAAATTAAGCAAGTTATTAAGATTTTAATGTGGTGGGCCGGCTTGATGTCAAGCGGGCCCACCACATATGGAAAAAATTAATATTATACTTCCAGAATTTCTCTGCGTGAGCGATTAGTGCCCGAACTGCACAATTAGTGCTGCAAAATTAAGATTTTAATGTGGCAGTCCAGCTTGACATCATAACTTGCTTAATTATGCAGCACTAAAATGTGCAATTTGGGCACAAATTAGCACTAATTGCTAACAACGAAAAATTCTGGAAATTATTTTTTCCATATGTGGTGGGCCAACTTGAAGTCAAGCTGGCCCGCCACATTAAAATCTTAATAACTTGCTTAATTTTGCAACTCGGGCACTAACTGAGCACTAAATAGTGGTAGTGGAAATTCAAATTTTTCGGTATGTGGTTCGGTCAGCTTGGCACACTCTTATTTTACTCCCATGGCTGACGTTTTTACTCAGTAGTGATGTCATAGCCAAGGTACCACTACCACTGTCCATGCACTCCCTTTGAGTTGAATGCAAGTTCTGCCCTATTTGATAAGGTTGGTGTATCTATCGGGAACTACACAGAAATCTCCTATACAACAGTTATTTCACAAATGCACAAACAGTTATTTCACACACGCTCTTTCATATCATTACTTAAAAAACAATTTTTCTTTTCAAGTACCATTTATAGTCTTAAACATTTTCAATATTTTCAAAAAGTGTACGAACCATGTGTTATTTATATAGCAAGTATATTCGTTCAAGACGATTTAAGCCCAGTTTGTTTACCCCAAGTTAATTTGTTCCAACTTGTCAAAGGGTCAAGGAATCATTTTAACAATGAACTTAAATGTGTGTGTGTGTGGGGGGGGGTACCCATGTGTGTTAAATACATACATATCTCAATTTCCAATTCATTACATCGTTAAGATGTAAACATTTCTGACAGCCTTTGTCCTTTTACATCCACTGCTACAAAGTAATTGCAAGTTCCTTTCCCTTACATAAACTATCTTCTTACACAAATAATATGAAATTATGTAACTTGAATATTCAATTGTGATAATGCTATTTACAACAATTACAATTTTGTTCAAGCGTTATCTTCACTTGTAAAACCATTGGCACACATCAAAAAGAGAAAAACAAATAAGTTTAAAACTACAAGATTCCTTATTACTGATATGAATTAATGTCCACTGTTTCAGCAATTCGTGGAGCTGGTGAAGCTCTTACTTCATTTCAGAAAAATACATATAGCAACATTTATACTACATGCAACACTTTAAAAAGCTAACTGTAGCTTGATCATCAACAGATGTTATTCGATTGACTTTTGACTAACTGAATGCTGTTAACTATCCAACAAAAGTCAAAATAACTCAAGAATATAACTGATATTTGACAGTGACTTGTTCAACATAACTCTGTTCAACCACAGTTTAACTTTGAGAGCACTGCACAACCACCACATGACCTCGGCTTCAGCTACAGCTTGATGCCAAGCAGATGTCAGTTCAAACCCCATTTGACAGTAACCAAATCCATAAGCACATGATTGGCATCCATTAGGCAGCTGTTTCAAACAATTGACAGCATAGAAAAACTAATTGTTCAGTAACTAAACTAGGCTTTAATGTCTTTGCCAACTAGATTGTTGTTTTTTCATACAAACCTTTTTTCAAACAGTACTTTAATACTACCTTCATGGTTTCTTTTTTTTTTTTTTTTTTTTTTTATTGGAGGTTTAACGACCACCGTGAGCAACTCAAAGGGCTATAAGCAGTCGCCCGTCCCTAATTTAGGGTCACTGGTTCCAGGGAAGGGATAGAGCCAGTGCCGTAAGACAAACACAACATCCATGCCTGACCGGGATTCGAACCCGGACCCCTTACGGACGAATGATCAGAGGCCAGCGCCTTAGACCACTGCGCCACCGGGGCGGCCTTCATGGTTTCAACTTACTAATACATACACACATTTTAGTCCCATAAAACATTTAAACTGAAAACAAAATTCTTTACATGAGTTGCACTTTTAGGGACATACAAAAGTTTATCCATTATCACTTTAAAACTATTGATCTACACTGGATCACCCTTCAGTCAATTCAGCACAGCAAAACAGTACTCCTTTAGATGTAACATATACACTATATTATCAAAAGTATTCGGACACTACCAAATATTCGCATAAGTGCAAAGAACGGTTGCACGGAAAGGCACATTGTGAGTGGGGAGGTAGGTATATAAAGCTGAGATGTTCTGTCGTGTTATCAGTAACTTTGAAGCTGATATGACGCGTGGATGTGAACTTTCCAAGTTCCAGCGTGGGCTGGTCATAGGATATCATTTTAGTAACGTTTCCATATGAAGCATTTCAGCTACAATAAACATACCATAATTGACTGTAAGTGATGCTGTGAAGAGATGGAAGCGGGATGGTGCAACTACAGCTAAAAAACGTTCAGGAAGGCTGCACAAACTGAAGGGACGTGACAGAAGAGCCATGGTAAGAAATCCCATTCTTCCTCTGTAGTTTCCATTTGCTGCTGAAGTAGGAAATGCTGGTAATGACTCAGTGAATACCATAACTATCCACAGGGAGTGGCACAGTGTGGTTTGTTATAGTTCAGCAGTGGCACACAAGCGACACATCACTACCGTGAATGTGAAACGCCGTTTGGAGTGGTGCGTCTCCTATCGTTCCTGGACTGTAGGTGACTGGAAAGCTGCTCTTTGGAGTGATGAGTCACACTTTTCACTCTTTCAATCTGATGGGAATGTTTGGATTTGGTGACAGCCAGGCGAACAATTTTCGTTCGACTGTGTTCTTACAACAGTTAAGTTCAGTGGAGGCTCTATCATTGTACAGAATTGTTTTTCATGAATGGGACTCTGCCGTTGAGTATTATACCGCAAACCACAAACTCTGAAGTGTACATCAATGTTCTGGATAGTTTTCTACCCTACCCACAATGAGGCAATATTAAGAAAATGACCATTGTTTCTTCCAACATGATCAAGCTCCTTGCCACATTGCATGGCATGTGCAGGACTGGTTTCTTGAAAATGAGGTGGAATTGTTAGACTGGCCTGCTCTGAGCCATGATCTTAATCCCACAGAACACCTCTGGGTGAACTGGAGCAATGGGTATGAAATCAACCACAACAACCATCTTCGCTCTCCACTCTGGCAACAACTTTGCAGGATGAATGGCTAGCCATTCCTGTCGACACCTACCAGAAATTGGTTGATAGTATGTCTCTATGTATTGCCGCTGTCATGCAAACAAAAGGTGGACTGACTAATACTAATTGCGATAATAAAGCCATTTGTCTCAGTGCATTGTGGTGTTCGAATACTTTTGATAATATAATGTATATGTACATAGGACATGCTTTATTGACTTATAACATAGAAATTATGCTGTTTTGACAAAAAAAAAATGTGGAATCAAGTACACTCTAAGTTTGTGGCACATTCTGCCCATTCCTACTGTTACAATGATGGTATGTTTACTAGAGTCACTGGTAAGGGCATAAAAATTCTTTTGAGTTGTGCAGCATGGCTTGTTTTACCTGCACTGTGACCTACGAAGCAAATATGTAACACAGTATAGTAAAACAGTGAATTTTTCGCCACTGTATGCTAAACGGTCACTCAAATGTCCTCTTTGGGATTAAAATGTTTTTCATAAAATAGCATTTTTAATCTGGAAATCAGATTCAGAAGAACTGAAATCAGGATGACAGTGAGAGTGTGGCAATAAATCACTCTCAATGCCAGAGAAGTCTTCATAGTCTGTGTTTGGGCTGTAGCATTAATTGGAATTGTGGCACTGTCAACCAGTTCTGGACACACCTTTAGTAAGGCATTACATAAGTAGGGCTGCAGAAGCAGTTTGTAATACTGTGTATTTACAGCTCAATTGGGTGAATGAGATATCATAAAACAATCATTGGCATCTTACCCCAATATAATCACCAGCTGTGAGAGTGACAGATTATACCAAACCTAGTGTTTTTATTATGGTGACTGTAGATGCCACCATTCACATGCCCAATGTAACATCCCCCTGTGTGACAAAACTGTTCCAAATTAATACATTCCTCACAGTTCATTCACTGTTACACCCAGGACCGTAGCTACCGGGAAGGTAGGGAGGGTGGTTGCCCTCCCGGAATGGTCATTCCAGGGACATAAATTCATGCTCTGGGGGATGTAAAAAATAGAAGTTGTAACTAAAGAAAGAAAGTTAAATCTTTTATTAAAAAAAAAAAATTGTAGTTAGTCTCATACAGTATTCCATGCAGGTGGTCAGGGTACAGAGTAACACACACTATGAGGTGTGAGCATCTCATATCCATGAAGGGAATTTTTCAAAACAGTGAATGGAGGCATAGAAAACAATATGCTGATATGAGCTTCTATGACTTTTCAAAACAGGCTGTTGGGTTGAAGAGCTAATTAGTCATTTGTGGTCTGTAACAGAAAGTTCTCTGAGCATTTAACCTTGAACAGAATGTTTCCAAGCTTCTTATATTGTTACGTTCACTATCTGATACTCATTCGTTTTCCATTTCTGTGGAGTGTTGTGTTGTTGGCATTCACATAATTTTTACGCTTTACTTGGTATTTACAACCTGTGCTTCTTGGGTATTTACCTAGCTTTTACATTTTTAATAAAATTATGTCAAAAAACTGAAGTGCGATTTTTGAACGATTATAATATCTTTCTATAATGGGAGTGTGTGAGAAAGTAAACACCAGGTATTATTCTAGTGGAACCAGAAGTGGCGTAATTTTGATCTTGAAGGGGCGTAATTTCAAGTCTTGCCCTCCCAGATAAGAAAAGCTTGCTACGGTCCTGGTTACACCTCATTAAGATGACGTAGTTCCTACTTGGCAGCAATCTTGCACATCTTTATGTCCAGCCATAAAATATGAAACCCTATAGGTACTGAAAACCTTGTATATTCAGCTAATTCCTTCATAATTCACTGCCTGTGACTGTCCACAAAGATTTCAACTACAGCCATCGTCATGCCAGTGTGGGATGACACAAGACAGCCACTGCAATTCATGTCAGTAGCAGAACCCCAGACAGTGGTGCAAATCAACCAATGCTTCACATAGCACTCTCTCTGAATGGCACTCCCATGCACTTAAGCCACCACGAACTGTTTGCATATATGAATGCTGTTCCACCTTAATGACTTCCATTTCTGACAGAGGTCCCAACACACTGACGCTCACAAGCTAAATGTGTTGTATACATACACACCACTTGACAATGGTTATAAGAACAAGCCATGGGCTTTCAGATGGATGTAGCTAATTTCTCACATACCATTTTGTGCCCTACATAAAATGTTGCCAAGACTTGTGCAGTTACCCTTTTGTGTGCATGTTTGGTTGACCAAAAATAACAAGCAGAAAAACTGATACATTAACCAAACTCTCATTTCCCATCCCTCCATCATTGTAAATACTTATTTAAGAGGCAAATTTGTATGACTATAAATGCATTTCAAGAAACATTTCTGGTCTTCCCAACCTTTCTGCACCAAAAGTGCAAGTTACAAACAACTAATCTAACTGGATGAAACCACATTACACCAGGATGTGGAGAGAGAATGGAACTGCAAGTCTATGTTGGAAATGTCAGTGTTCACTGAAAACGAGAAACAGAACAATTAGTTACGGAATTTGAACTCATGATACTTGTGACAAAGCAAAAATTACTTATTAATTCATGTAGCATCTATCTGATGTACATAACAACAGGATAAGTAACTTACATAGTATTCATAATTTTTCAATTACACTGGTGTAATAACAGATTGCCTAGAGTTGGAGACTAGGTTTCATGGAGTACTGGATCACCAGTGGCGGATTTCCAATTAGGCACGGTAGGCACGTGCCTATGGGCGCAAACATTTCTGTGAGGGTGTAAAATTGTGGTGGGACTGGGAATAATGCCAAGCAGAGTCATGTTCAGACATAGCAGCGTTCCCTAAAATTTATTTTGGGGATGTGTGTGTGTGTGTCAGACAACACTACCAGTGCCTTTGGGGCACCACCACACCACAACCTCCTGTTTGGGAAAAGGAGGGGGGGTTCTTTGAGTGAGTCCCAGCTCACATTCCTGGACGGAACTACTGCTGCAATGTAGGGGGCATGACCGGAAATGATTTATCCTGATCATTCTGACCTAAACCCCTAACAGGTTGATGAGAAAAAGAAAGGCGACGTATTCGGAGGTAGGGGGTACTGGGCACCAGACATCAGTCCTGTCCCCTCCCTCCCCTGATGGTGACCACAACACAACAAACAAAGAAAAAGAAAAGAAAGCAAAGGGAAAGGACAATGCATACTTCATTCCCAGGGAGTCCCATGGGTGGGGGCATGGGTGTGACCGTGTGAGACCTGTTTACCATACCATATGTAGTCGAAGACAAACGTTTTTAAATTCCTTTCATCTGAATGGCTGAGCGTGCATGTACTGCGTACGTGTACCCCCAACCAGATGAAAATGCGCTTCACAAAGACAAAGCTCAGGGAACTGTAACTGGTCAAACACTCAGAACTATTAGTGTATCAAAGTATCATACTCGTAATTAACCTAGCGCCTGCGACAGTTTCTGTGGTGAGTAGTACTTTTTAGAATTTTACTAGGAAGTTTCAACAAGCTTGTTTTAGTGTGTGTGTGGGAGATGCTGTGCTGAAATCTCCACGAGTGATGAGTGAAAAAAAGGGAAAACTCAGTGGGGCTCAGAATCGGAAAATTGCGATTGAAAAAAAAGGAAGGGAAACTAAGTTGCTGAAAAGCCTAAGCAAAGTAGACACTTAAAAAAAAAAAAAAAAAAAAGAATGTGATGGAGACAACAAAAACTTTAGCCAGGATATTTGAGATGCTAATGGCTTGAACCATCCAGAAGCATGTGAAAGCAAAGAAATACCAGAACAAATTATAGACGATTCAGCAGCTGATTTGAACGTAAACTTACCGTCTGTTTGCAAACCAGACCTCTCAGAATTTAAGAATGATTTCGTCAGCGATGACCCAGCGGAATGGAATAGTAACGAACAAACGATTGATATTCTATTACGCAGAGGATTTAATCAAAATAAAGATGCTGATTTTTCCAAATCGGGAAGAAAGATAAGTGGTAAAAGTCGCTTTTTTAATGAAAGCGCTTTCTACAGAAAACTGTTGAATGGTGAGGTGCGCTCTCGTGAATACCTTGTGTATTCATGCAGCATGGGTTCGTTATACTGCGCACCTTGCAGGCTGTTCAGATCAAAGCATGCTGTTCCCTCTGATCTTGCGACTAACGGTGTATTTGATTGGAAAAACATCGCACATATTTTATTGCAGCATGAAAATTCTCTGGAGCACAAAAACAATGAATTAGCACTATTAACTATGAGAAGAAATATTGGAAAACTAGAAAACCTGTACGAGTCACGAGCAGAGACTGAAAAAAATATTGGCGAAATGTTCTGACTAGAGTTTTTGCAGTTGTCAAAAAAAAAAAAAAAAAACCTGGTGAGCCACGGAATGGAAGTCCACGGACGGGAAGAGAAATTTGGGGGTATTCATAACGGGAATTATATGATGTCACTAGAGCTTATTGCTGAATTCGATCCGTTCCTGGCGGATCGCATAACTTGATATGGAAATCCAAGGTCGGGAAAGACATCATATCTGTCTTCCACAATATGTGACGAAGTCATTGAGCTAATGGCATCAAACTTGAAATTAAATATTGTTCAGGAAGTTAATAAAGCAAAATACTATTCAATTATCGTCGATTCAACTCCCGATATTTCACACGTGGACCAGCTTTCTTTCGTGATAAGGTACACAAACGAAAAAGGACAACCCGTTGAAAGATTTTTGCAATTTCTCCCGAATCCCGGACACAAATCAGAAAATTTGGCAGATGCAGTGATTAATGTTCTGAATGCTAATTCGATAGACATTACCGATTGCCGTGGACAATCGTACGATGACGCTAGTAACATGTCTGGAGCATATAGTGGTCTGCAAGCCCGCATTAAGGAAAAAATCCTAAAGCCCATTACGTACCATGCGCTGCGCACTCTTTGAATTTGGTAGGCACTAGTGCTGCTAGTAGTTGTGAAGAAGCCTGTTCATTTTTTAATTTGGTACAAAGTTTGTACAATTTTTTTACGGGATCGACAAAACGCTGGGAAGTGTTACTTTCATTCATGGAACCTCAGAGTAAGAAAATAAAAAATATATCAGATACTCGATGGTCTGCGCGTGACGAAGCCTGCGAATGTCTAAATGAAAACTGGGATAGTGTGATTTCTGCACTGACATCCATCACCGACAATACGTGTAAAAAACCAGCGGTACGTTGCGAAGCTTCAGGATTATCGAAACAATTAAACAGACTAGAAACTGCCTTCATGGTAACCTTCTGGAAAGACATCCTCAACCGATTTAATAGTGTCAACAAGCAGCTACAAAGTGTTCATGTTGATATCGGAATGGTAGATTGCCTTTACGAATCATTGATTCACTTTATAAGTTCCGCCAGAGAAAAGTTTGAATTTTACGAGGAAAAAGCAATGGAGAAAACCTCAATGGATTATTATGAATCAAATTATAGACAAACCAAAAAACGCAAACTTCAGGCTGATGAGGACAGAAATTGTGGAAGTTCGGCTGAGTGGAAGAAAAAAAATTAAAGTTGAGACATTTCTCACTGTAATCGATGTTTTAAATGCGGAATTAGAGAAGAGAAAAGCAGCATATAAATTGTTAGCAGACATATTTGCACTTTTTGATCAGTTTAATGGGCATGCATCAATTGCTAATGCTGTTGAGCGGGCAGAAAAACTGAGAATGTTCTATGAAAATGATTTGGAGCCATCTTTTTCAAACGAATGCGTACATTTCATTGGATATTTGAGAGGTTACCACATCGAGGACTATTCAGTTCTAGGAATGAGCAAACTCCTTCGTAATCGAAATCTTCAGTCGATGTTCCCAAATACTGACATAGCCTTTAGAATATTTTTGTTCACGGCTGTCACAAACTGTTCTGCGGAACGTTCATTTTCTGCCCTGAAAAGGATTAGAAATTTTCTACGGAACACTACGGCTTAAACTAAGTTAAATTCACTCTCTCTGCTCCATATCGAAGCAGAACTTTTAAGTGACGAGTATAACGAGCTTATTGATGAGTTCGCCACATTGAAATCAGGACGGAAGACTTTCTGATGAGTGATGACCAAGTCCCTACTCTTGTAAAAGTAGGTAAGTGAATTTTATGTTTCAAATTTTCCAACGCTGTGCATATCTTTCCAACAGACATTAAGTTTGCGCAACTGTCAGGGGCTCCCAATAACCTACAAAGCTACAATAAAGAAAGAAGGACTTAGGGACCTGCTGCCTTAAAAATAGGTGCCATTTTATGGACCCGACGAACAATTTAGGGATTTTTAGAAACTTCAAACATTATGAATGTATGTATTTAAGTTATAAAAACATACAATACACAAAACAGAAAAGACATACATATTGAATTATATTGCAAATTACACTAGCACTGAGAAAAAAGGAATTTGTAATTAGGGTTGCTGTGTTTATTTTTAAGAAACATACGAGTCACAACAATATAAAGTTAAATACTCAACATATTTTTTTGAAAAAGTTGATAGTGTCTTCTGCTTTATAAAAAATAAATACTTTTGGTTTATGCAGTAATACTTTTTAATAAATTTATTATAATAACAATTATACTGCTTTGCAATGTTTCTTTACAAATAACCAATTTCTAATAGTATAATATTATAGTTACATGCATGTAGATATTTCTGTTTATTGAGATATTGAAACATAATTGAGCGTTTTTATTTAAAATTTAAAAATTGATCATTCTGACAAAAAATTTGAGGACCTTCATTTCATGGGAAAGAAGCGACATTTTTAAAATTATGAACTTTTATGAACCAAGCTGAAAAAATGGGACTTTTTAGGAATAGGGACCTGTTAAGATCATGAAACTGTAAACACTTTTGCCAAGAAAAATGGTGGGGGTAGGGGAATGCAGCTCCACCACATGCTGGTAAGAACCGGGCTCCTGGCAAGTACACAGAACTTAATTTCAGGTTCAGGGAGGGTCCAAGCTCCAAGGGCGTAAGCACAAAAACATGTATGCGCTCAGCCAATATATGAATATATATGTTTGACCATGAAGTCGAACATTTCGGGGGGGGGTCTAGACCACCTGGAGCTGGACCCCCCATGGGTATAACTCTGCCGGTCCCGATTTCAGAACGCGAACGGGTGTACGGGTGATGAGCTCCTCTGCAGGGGGCGCTTGGAAAATTTGTGCCTATGGGCGCTAAATCTGCAAGTCCGCCACTGTGGATCACAGGGCAGAACACTGAATAAAGAAACCTTAATAGTTGATTGGATTGTTGTTTGAATTCTGTGGTTCAAGAACCTTGAAATGCTAAAGAAAATGGAGATTATTCAGGAAAACAATGAAAATGTAACAACAAAACAAATGAGCAACAGATTTATGGGCCCCACTGGAAAATAACTACATACTTGTGAAAGTGTGGAAGTCAAAGTTTGATCCAGTGGATGTTGAAATACCCAAAATGGATTCCACAAGGCTAAGTTCAGATGAAAAACACTTAATATTTGTGAAGCAGTGACCACCACTGTCTGTCTGTCCAATTTGGCAAGAAAGAACCCAAGGAAATTGTTTCTTGCATGTTGGATTACCACTGAATATTGCTCTATTACGTTGGATGTTTGAACCTTCAGAAAATTTGCATATACTTGTAAAGTTTATTAATTCCTACTGCAAGATATGGTTCACCATTCAAGGCTTAACCTTATGCTTCAATGCAGCTTGATACTTGTGGCAGATTATCACATTTTCTTGCTACTTTAGCAAGGAATTAAAAGCAGTCATCTGGATAACCATATGAAATGGCTTTCACGGGCACCATGAAAACATTATCTTGGCAATGATCACTGATTCATGCCCACACATAATAAAACTGGGATTGCTTCACATACTGAATGAATGCAAGGATACTGAAGCACTATGGAGTATGATGATTTGATATTCCCAAGTACAATTTTGAGGCAACATATTACACAGATCTCAATGACTGGCAAAAATTGTGAACTAACAGAGCCACCAGTATCATGGTCAGAATTTCAGATGAGATTCTACAACACATGGTGAATGCAGTAGAGGTCTCAGATGTGAATTTTTTTTCCTTGTCACACCCAAGCAAACCAAAAGAAGCATTAAGCTTATTACTTAAGCTTCTGTTCCAGCAAGTGGACAAAATGGGTACATTTGCACAAAACTTCCATGCTGGAGGAAAATACTTTAGCGAAACGTGAATACCTCACACATAAGGATTTATTTGATGAATAGTGAATAACTCAAACAACTCAGTATAATCTATTGATTGTTGGATTGAGAGGAACTCAATAATGTGTTGTTGTGCAATTCTGTGGTGAATCCAAGGGTATTTTTTTAAATTTCAAATCAAAACAAGATCAGAACTTCACTCAGTATAAATTTGACAAAGAATCCCTAAATTTTGCAAACTAAATGATTCCAGCTGCAACTAAAGATATCTCCTGATGACAATCAAATTATTCAATGTACTGAAGGAATCATACAACTACTTTTCCACAGTATTAGTAATTAGTCATTCACAAAAAAAATAATTATCCCTCCCCACTTTTTTTATATAAAAATGTATCTTTCAGAAGAAAATTATGAAATAAAAGGCTTCAGTGGCAACTGAAGATTTACGATAATCTCAATAAAATTTTGCACACACGCTAAAAAGCAGCAAAGGCAACCTTTTCGCACTACTGCAAATTGAAACTTGAAAAAAAAAATTTTAGCCCTGTTTCAACACATCCATGCTCAGGAAGTGTAAGAGGTAAACCACATATCCCACACCTAGTGGCAGTGTTGCCACAAAGCACACAGCACTGGGCAAAACAACAATGCTCAATGCAAAGATGTACAACTTCTTCATAATTCAGTTCTTATGAAAGCTTGAATATGAGTTTCCCACAAAGTGTGTCACATATGCTTACTGTGCTCCCTGATAGAAAACAAAAAAAGTCAAAGCAGGAAGCCAAACTTGAGATGAAATCAATTCCAATAACACACACATTCAATCTCCATTTCACCCTTAACACTGTATACTGCATGAACCAAACTTTTCATTAAAAAAAACCCCAGTAGAAATAACAATACAGATATTAAGATTGATTAACATATGTAATTCAATCCATTTCTTTCTGTAAAAGAACACACAAGAGAAACCAGAACAGCTGTACTAAACACGAAACTTTCCAAAGACAAAACAAAATCACATACAAGTCAACACTAACAACATTAAGTGCCAGTATTATTAGGCGGATTCCTAAACTAAAAAGGTTTTATCAAGTCCAAAATAATACGAAAATCAAGTTCTGAAAAGTGATGCAATAAAAAAATTTCATTAAAGTGGTTCCACCTAAAATCTCTGCCTTACATTTCCAATGGTAAAACTTCTTTACATATTTTCTTGACAATTAATGTATTCCCAAGGATGAAAATTTGCACATCCATAAAACTAACTTTAAGTTATAGCATGGGATACTTAATACTTGCTAAAACATAACCATAATTAAGCAATCCAACATATGTTTGTCTGCTGACATCATCAATGTACAGGTCGCGCCATCTATTAACACGTCTGAACATTACTCAAAGAAAAATGATTGATTTTTAATATAATTATGGTTATGTTTTAGCAAGTATTAAGTATCCCATGCTATAACTTAAAGTTGGTTCTATTGACGTGCAAATTTTCATCTTTGAGAATACATTAATTGCGAAGAAAATATGTAAAGAAGTTTTATCATTGGAAACATAAGGCAGAGATTTTAGGTGGAACCACCTTAAACAGCATTTCTTTTTTTTTTTTTTTTTTTTTTTTGTAATCAAGCAATTATAAGAAAAATTTATCTTAATAAATGGATTTAAAATAGTTTAATACTTCCACACACACACACACACACCTTTTGCACTCCATCCCGAAAAATGATTATGCATTTAGAAAAAAAAATTGACCTTTTTCTAAAAATAACAAAGTAATTCAATTGAAAGTATTTATTTCCTAATACAAGGAATTATTTTACAGGAAACAACAGTATTCTAATTAAGCTGTTCCTAAATATAAATAAAACGTGCACACATAATAATCAAAAACTGATATGTAACTTACATACACAAAAAACAGTTACTGACACAAATAATGAAAAATCTAACAATTACTAAATGAAATGAAAAGCACAAGAGAATTATTTCAAGGAATCCTTTATTGCATCACATAAAGATTGTATTAGTCTTGCTTTAAGAAAAAAAAAAAAATTCCCCCCAACAAGAAAGGATGACTAAACATTATATAAATTCCACAAAACAAGTGTACATAAAGCATTGTGAGTATGAATAAATTACAACACAACAGCAACAAAGCTGCAATTTTATAATCATACATATAAAACATGCAAAACAAAGTTTAAAAATCATGTAATTCATGATGGAACTGTCAATAATAGTTTTCAACATACATTAACAATATTTTGTAGTAGTATTCTATAATAATTATCTTATAAGTTATACTTTGCACTTTATAAATAAACAAATCAGGTGAGACATGCTTATCTGGTAAAAAAAAATCAACCAATGTAGTCTAACATTAATATAGTGACATCACAATACTAAAAAAAAATGGACTGTAAAATGCATGCATATTTCTCAAACTGGATTAGTCTGTCAGCTAAATTATGTAAATTCATGCACATTAACAGAAACTGTTTTCATACAAAAATAATTATTACTAATAATTTAATTTTATAAATATGCAGCCAATTGTTTAATTTCATTCTAAAGAAATTAAAATGTATGTTGTGAGTGCACTCTGCAATGCTTTTATATATGGCACATTTGCAGAGTGATATTGGATGTATCAAAAGAGTATTACAGTTAGCAAATCATTTCATGTTAAGAATGTAAAATGCTCCTTTCTGGGACTGCACTCTGAACAGTATTTATAATTAAACATTACATAATCAACAAAAACTGTGATATCTTTACTCATATGTGCAATTAAATTTCATTTGGTATGTACAAGGAGTGGAATGACACTTGATTCTTGGGCACAGTTCTCTAAATCTTGTCTTTCAAACTTTTCAGCTTCACGTCATTATTGAAGCACAAGATGCTTTCCGATAATACTCTTTCCGTCATTTGCGAAATTAGAACTCTGTAGCAACTTTAGTACATAAACCACTTGGACATAAAGATTGGTTGTTATTTTGCTTGGGCTCCCATTGGAGATTGCTGGATTGTTTTTCTTGTGAGTTCGCCTTTTCTCCAGAGAATAATTTCCTAATAATAAATAAATGTGCTTTACAAACTTCTTCCTCTACAATCATATCATATTATATTATATCATATCACTAAGCTGTTCTCTGAGATTCAGAGGTTAGCTCCACAAAGAAATACAACTGCCAGATAATTTTAACTGATTATTTACTTACTGTTGCCATATCAAACTTCTCCATTTACAGCGATCTTGACACACAACTCGGGATTCACTGACATCCACCACTCGACATA
Source organism: Macrothele yani (assembly GCA_039090855.1). Classification (NCBI taxonomy): domain Eukaryota; kingdom Metazoa; phylum Arthropoda; class Arachnida; order Araneae; family Macrothelidae; genus Macrothele; species Macrothele yani. The sequence goes on from CM076996.1 coordinate 129,783,947, forward strand.
CACAAGACCTTCTATACTTCAAACTCATAATCTTTTTCTCATGCAAACACTTCTGAATATGATCTTCCCATGACTTCCTTGGCCTTCCTCACCCTTTCCTTCCTGCCACTTGGGCTACAAAAATGTTCTTAGTAAGCATCTCATCACTCATTCTTTCAACATGGCAAAACCACCTAAGAATATTAGTCTCCACCTTGCTAACAACATTTTGCTTCATATTACACAATTGCAACACATCTTCCTTCCTCACACAATCAGAACATGTCTTGCCACAAACCCCCCAAAAGTAACGCATTTCTCCAGCACACAAACAACTCCTATGTTTTTTTCTGTAGTACCCAGGTTTCACTGCCATACATCACAGTAGGGACAATTACACTCTCATACACAGCCATGCGGGACTTCTTGAGAACCCATCATTCCTGTGAAAACCTCACGAAGCCGCTATGACTTTCAATGAAGAATTCACTTGCCTACTAATTCCACCATCCAATTTGTTCTGTGTCAAACATGCTTCCTAAAAACACAAATTCATTCACCTGTCAATCACTGCACCATTTAGACTTATATCACACTCAGTACTACCAGTTCCTCGCTCGAAAACCATAACTTTGGTTTTTCCTCATTTACACTCAGTTTGAATTTCATGCAAACTTCATACATCTGGGACAACGTACTCTGCAACTCACTTTTGCTCTCTGCCAACAGGACAGTGTCATAAGCATACAGCAATCTGCATACACGGATATCACCAAGACATAAACCAGTATTATCCATTTTGGCATCACGCATTCACGCATCCATAAATATATTATTATTTTTTTATTTTTTTTGGAGGTTTAACAACTACCGTGAGCAACTCAGTGGGCTATAAGCAGTCGCCCGTCCCTAATTTAGGGAAATTGACTCCAAGGAAGGGAAAGAGCCAGCACCGTAAGACAAAAAAAATATCTCCATGCCTCACCAGGATTCGAACCCGGACCCATCTTGGACGAATGATCAGAAGCCGTCGCCGAGACGGCCCATAAATATATTAAACAGCCATGGTAACATTACACAACCTTGTATGACTCCTACACCGATAGAAAACCATTTGATAAAACACCATTCACTCGTACACAAGCTCTGTTGCCAGCATGCATGGCTTTTACACTATTTAAGTAGATTCCCAGTAACACCATATTTATTCAATACCTTCCACAAAAGTGTCCTATTTACTCGGTCGTAAGCTTTCTCTAAATCTATAAAGGCAGCAAAAACTTTCTTACCAACAGCCAGATACTTTTCAATCATCATGCACAATGCAAAAATTTGGTTAGTGCAGCCTTTACCAGGCATAAAACTACTCTGAACATCCCACACTTTCTCTGATGTAAGACCCCGTACTTTTTCAATAATGACCTTACCAAACACTTTTGCTGGCACACTACAGAGGCTAAAAGGCTGCCCAAAAAACATCATTACTCAGAAATACTCAGTGAACGACTGAATGATTTGAAGTTACGTAAGAGGGATGTAGAAAAGAAGTGGACATGCTTTAAGAAATGCGTTGATACTGTCACTGAAGAATTTTGTGGTACTGCCACAGTGGGTAGCATTAAATGTGATGCTTGGTGGAACAGTGAGATTAAAGGAGCAGTAAAGAGAAGGAAGGAAGCCTATTCAAGAAGGTTGCAAGGTAGAGTTTCTGATGACGAATAGCACAGTACAAAGCATGAAGCAGCAAAGCTGGTTCATCAGGATAAGGCAAAAGATACGAAAGATAACACTGGAAAGCATGAATTGTTTTTTGGAAAGATTCTGGGAGTACACAAAATGTAGACAAATTGTGTGAAGAATAGGATCAGAGAAATGACATAGAAGCCTAATGAGTTAAGCAAAAGATGGGATGAATAATTCTGTGAGTTGCTATTGGGTTTGTGCAAATTAAATGTCTGGCACAAATGAGCAGTGAAGACAGGCCCTCACCACAGTGGAATGGAACCACCCACAGGTGTTGCGTCACAGAGTAACTATAAATAGCTAGCACGTGTGTGAAGAACAAGCTTCAGGTGTGGTTTGTTTGGACGTGACGTGGCTTGCAAAGGAAACATGAAGATGCCGGATTTGAGAGTCATCTACCTGTATGAATTTAAACTGGGCCATTCTGCAGGAATTGCCGCTCAAAACGTTAAAGCTTTTGGGGAGAATACATCCAACGAAGGAACTATTCGGCGATGGTTTTTGAAGTTTCAAAGTGGAGATACGGACCTGCAAAATGAAGCATGTGGTCACCAACCTGTTTCTGTTCTGTTACGTGTGGTTGAAGCGGACCCCGAAAAACGTGTTGTGAGATAATGGCAGAGGTAGGTGTCCACCATACCACAGTTGTTCAGCTTCTGGCTGTGCTGGGTAAGGTCAAAAAGCTGGACATGTGGCTGCCGCATGAGTTTACAATTGCCAACAAGACTAGGCGTTTGGAAGTCTGCACGTCACTGCTTTCCAGGAATAAACAGGAACCTCTACTGCATCGAATCGTCACCTGCAACAAGAAGTGGAGCCTTTATGATAATCGGAAATGCTCTGCACAATGGTTAAGCAAGGCACAGCCAGCTGGACAGCATCCTAAGCCACCCCTACACACCAAGATGATGCTCCTTGTCTGGTGGTCCACAGCCGGGATAATTCATCAAAGTTTCTTTGCAAGAGGCCAAACCATTACTGCAGAACGTTATTGTGCTGAATTACACCAGATGCACCAGAAATTGCTGCAGAAACAACCGACTTTAGTCAACAGGCATGGTGGTTGTCTGCTCCAGGACAGTGCTCGCCCTCATGTTGCACAACGAACGATGCTGACACTAAGTGCCTTGGGCTATCTGATCCTTCCATGACTTCCTCGGACTTCCTCTGCCTTTCCTTCCTGCCACTTGGGCTAAAAAAAAATTCTTAGTAAGCATCTCATCACTCATTCTTTCAACATGGCCAAACCACCTAAGAATATTAGTCCCCACCTTGCTAAGAACATTTTGCTTCACATAACATAACTGCAACAGATCTTCATTCCTCACATGATCAGAACGTGTCTTGCCGCGAACCTCCCCATAAATAATGCATCTCTCCAGCACACAAACAACTCCTGTGCCTCTTCTGCAGCACATAGGTTTCACTGTCATACATCAGAGTAAGAACAATTACACTTTCATACACAGCCATGAGGGACTCTCTTGAGAACTCATCATTCCTGTGAAAACCTCCTAAAGCAGCTATGACTTTCAATGAAGAACTAACTCACCTACTAATTTCACTCCACCGGATTTGTTCTCTCTGTCAAACATGCTTCCTAAACCATAAACTCATTCATTTGGTCAATCATTGTGCCATTTAGACATATATTACATAAGTCTACATGGCACGGTGACAGTGGCGTAGTCAGAAATTTCTTAATGGGGGAGGGGGGTCCATGGATTTGGTTCATTGGTGAAAGCCTAGTGCTCAGTCTCCTCTCAAGAGAGGGGTTCAAACCACGACCCCCCTCCTCTGGCTACGCCACGGCACAGTGATAATAATGATAAGGAAGATGAAAGTCAACAGATAGGTGGAGATCAGATTTTGCAGTTTTCCGGACCTCAGCCTGATAATAAGGAAATAGAAAGAAATACTGACCATGTAGGTATTAATATGGCACTTATGAAAAACTAGATATCATACCAGATATAAAAAAAGAAATGACAAGATGTGCTATGGAATTTTTAAGTACTAGGTATGATGACTTGATTAAAAAAAAATACTGAGCTAGAAAATGAAAATAAAATTTTGAGTTCTAAAAATTGAAAAAGTAAGGAAAGCAAACTCTGAACTTCATGATAAAATAATAATATAATACAAAATCAGTTAAATCAATATAACAGAAATAGAAATATTGAAATACATGGATGGATTGGATTTGGAGCCCAAAACTACTGAAGGAAAACTTAGAGAGATTGTTACCTTATTAGCACAAAAATTGGAAATTCATGAATATAAACCTTCAGATGTTGATGTTGTTCACAAGATACCATCAAAACAAGAGGGAATTTTTTTTTTTTAAGAAAAATTAGTAAAATCATGCAATGCATTGATTATGATACGCTTTCCAACATACCAGAAATCATTACTCAAGTTATGAGGATAATGGCTGTGGAATAAATCTTGCTCCTGTGCCCTGACCTTTGACCCCATTTTGATGATATTAAACAGAATTGGTTCAGTATACCTCCAGAACAACATGATACAGTTCCGTCGCAATTGATGCATTTTTACGTAAGTTATACGCATAAGGGCGATGGAATGGATTTCGCTTTTATGTCCTGACCATTGACCCCATTTTGCCCATTTTAACAGGGTTTGTTCCCAGGTTGTCCCCTACCGCAAACTAAAAATCCATCGAAATCGAACCATTTTTACACGAGTTATAATGCAGACGGACGGACAGACGGATAAAGCTGGAGCATATACGCTTCTTCAACCTACGGTTGGAGAGCGTAAAAAAGGAGATAGACAGATTGTTGAGCCACCATCTATTTGTGTGCAGAATTGTACCCTTGAAATAGTAAATAATATAAAATATTTGGGAATAATAATTGAGGATAATCTAAAATGGAATATTAATATTCAAAATATTGTAAACAAAATTTCGAGAATATTGGGTTTAATTAAGAGAATTTCAAATAATTTAACAATTAAAACATCAAAAATGCTGTATCACAGTCTGATTTATCCATGTTTGACTTATTGTTTATTAGTATGGAGGCAAACTACTAAGAGTAATTTATATAAATTACAATAATTACAAAATAGGATGGTCAACATTTTTAATAATTTTAGAGGAATTAATTTGAATAAAGGGATAGAAATTAATTATGGATTTTTAAATATTATGAAATTATGTCAATTTAGATTATTAGGATTTAAGAATAAAAGAGAATAGGTATCAACATTTAATTCAGCTGAACACTGTGGGTCACGACTATCAAACAAGAGACAGAAATCCTTTTTTGTTACCAATGCCTAACAGTTTAACCCAACAAAAATTTATTGATTACCAGGGATTGATGTTATGGAATAACCTACCTTGTAAACTAACACATTAATAATTATAATTATTTTTGAAAGCAACTAAAATATATTTGCTAACAAACTAAAATTCCATAGTAAAATTTATTAATCAGACCACATATGCATAAATTTTATATGTACAGGACGTTTGGCTTGACTACGTACTTTAGGGGAATTGGAATTCACTCAGGCTATATGTATGTATGTATGTATGTATATAGCAAAATCAAATTATGTGAAAAACCAAAAACCTTTGAACAGATTTGAAATTCCATAGCAAAAGATCACATAACAATAGTGCAAAACAAAGCAAATTCAACCCTTTTTATTTTGCATAACTTTTTTTGTTTGTCTGAATGCCTAAGACTGTTTGATTTGGCAATCACAGTTACATCACTGCTATCTTCAGCTAGATCACCACAACTCTCAGCAGACTTCAACAGCTATTGTCTGTCCTTTTGAAGACATGTTTCCTTTTTTTCTTCAGTTCATCTGATTTGCCAAAATCAACAACTCTTTTCTGACCTCATACCAGGGATGACATCTTTCGGTGTTCCAAATAAGATATTTTTGCCATGCATCAAACACAACAACTTCTAGTAGTTCTTTGATGATTTTAATGATGCCTACACCACCATCTGAAAGATTTGTGTAGTTATACATACTTACATATAACTAAGCTATTCTCTGAGATTCAGAGATTAGCTCCACAAAGAAATACAAAATACCAGATAAATTTTTAACTGATTATTTACTTAGTGTTGCTGTATCAAACTTCTCCATTTACAGCGATACTGACACACAACTCGGGCTTCACTGACATCCATCACTCAACATACACAAGACCTTCAATACTTCATACTCATAATCTTTTTCTCATGCAGACACTGCTGAATCTGATCGTCCCATGACTTCCTCGGCCTTCCTTTCCTGTCACTTGGGCAAAAAAAAAAAAAAAATCTTAGTGAGCATCTCCCTAATCATTCTTTCAACATAGCCAAACCACCTAAGAATATTAGTTTTCACCTTGCTAACAACATTTTGCTTCACATTACACAACTGCAACACATCTTCATTCCTTACACAAACAGAATGTGTCTTGCAACAAACCCCCGTAAGCAACACATTTCTCTAGCACACAAACAAATCCTATGTTTCTTCTCTAGTATCCAGGTTTCACTGCCATACATCAGAGAAGGAACAACTGCACTCTCATACACAGCCATGTGGGACTCTCTTCAGAACCAATCATTCCTGTTGAAACCTCCTAAAGCCGCTATGACTTTCAATGAAGAATTCACTTGCTTACTAATTTCACCATCCAATTCGTTCTCTCTGGCAAACATGCTTCCTAAATACACAAACTCATTCATCTGGTCAATCACTGTGCCATTTAGACTTATATTACACCCAGTTCCGCGCTCGAAAACCATAACTTTGGTTTTTCCCCTATTTACACTTAGTTTGAATGTCACACAAACTTCGTACATCTGGGACAACATGTTCTGCAACTCATTTTTGCTCTCTGCCGACAGGACAGTGTCATCAGCAAACAGCAATCTGCACACATGGATACCGCCAAAACATAAACCAGCATCATCTCATTTGGCATCATGCATGCACGCATCCATAAATATATTAAACAGCCATGGCGACATCACACAACCTTATCTGACTCCTGCACCAATAGAAACCCATTTTGATAAAACACCATTGACTCATGCACACGTTCTACTGCTAGCATACATGGCTTTTACCCTATTAAGCAGATTCCCAGTAACACCATATTTATTCAATACCCTCCACAAAAGTGTCCTATTTACTCGGTCATAAGCTTTCTCTAAATCTATGAATGCAGCAAAAACTTTCTTACCAACAGCCAGATACTTTTCAATCATCATGCGCAATGCAAAAACTTGATTAGTGCAGCCTTTACCAGGCATAAAACCACTCTGAACATCCCATACTTTCTCTGATGTAAGACCCCATACTTTTTCAATAATGACCTTACCTAACACTTTCCCTGGCACACTCAGTAGGCTAATAGCATGATAGTTCTTGAAGTCAGTGTGCTCCCCTTTTCCCTTATACAAGGGAACAATGATAGTATCCTTCCAATCCTGAGGGACCATGCCTAACTCCCAGCACAACTGGCAAATTTCACTTAACGAGTCAATTACAGAGTCACCACCATATTTCAACATCTCAGCAATTGTGCCATCACCTCCTAGAGCCTTACCAGTCTGGAGAGATTTTAGAGCTTAACACACCTCTTCTCTTGAGATCCCTCCTGCGTTTCCATCCTTCATGGTGACATCTGCTTCTGCCGCCTCAGAATCACCTCTGCTTTCCTGATCTAATAACTCACAGAAGTAATCACCCTATCTTTCACTTAACTCATTAGGCTCTCATATCATTTTTCCGATACTAATCTTCACACAACTTACAACTTTGTTTCCCATATTTTTCCTGAGTCCCATGTACTTCCAGAAAGTGTTTCTATCTTTCCAAAAAGCCAATTCATGCCTTTCACTTTCTCCTTCCTGTCATTTGCCTTACTCTAGCGAACCAGCTTAGCTGCTTCACAGTTTTTACAGCAATATTCATCCTCAGAAACTCTACCTTGCAACATCCCCAAATAAGCTTCCTTCTTTTTCTTTACTACCTCTTTAATCTCACTATTCCACCAAGCATCACCTCCATTATTACCCACTATTGTGGTACCTTAGATCTCTTCAGCAACAGTGATAACACAGTTCTTAAAACATTCCCACTTCTTTTCTACATCCCGCTCACATGACTTCAGCTCCTTCACTTGTTCTCTGAGTAAGTTAGAATAATGCTGATGATCTTCAGGGAGCATCTCAACCTTTAATCTTTCCATCCTATGCCTCTTCCAATTCCTTTTCCTCCAACCAACATTGTTTCACTCATGACACTCCCAAGTAATGATCAGAGCCAACATCCGCACCTCTCATCACACGAGTGTCAACAACTAAGTGTTTCAGATGCTGATCGTAGACAACAGAATCTATCACACTCTTTTGACCAAGAGTACGATTTCTATATGTGTGGATATACTTGTGGTTGAAAAACGTATTAGATACACACAAGCCATTCTCAATACAGAGTTCAATTAATCTTTCACCATTATCTTCACACAAAGATCATTAAACTTGCCCAGAAAATTGTCAGAAATCACATTCTGCACACCTACTCTAGCATTGAAATCTCCTGCTATTAAGACTTTCTCTTTACCACCAAACTGGCTCAAAACAGCTTTTAGCTCATTCCAGAAATCTTCCTTCCTATCAGAAGGTTCCGAGTCACAAGGAGCATACACTAGAACAATTACTATTCTCTGAAGTTTCACTTTCAAACAAATCCAAAGAATTCTCTCTCTTATGCAGCTATAGTGAATCAAGTTGTTCTTCATCTTTTCACTTAAAATCACACATACACCAGCCTGTCCTCTCACATTATCCAATACTCCAGAACACACACTCACCGTTCCATTCACTTCCTCTATCCTAATTTCTTACTTTTTGGTTTCACTTACACACAGCACATCCAATCTATACATATTAATTTCTTCAATCACCTCATTGATCTTGCCATTTATACTTCTAGTATTCCATACACCAATCTTACACACACTCAGCTGAGATCTCTTTCTCATTTTCCATTTACCATGTCCAAATTGTTTCTGAGGTGGACCGTCCTTCTTAAGTGTGAGACAGCCCACATGTACTTATACTCGTCCTTATTTTCTATTTCATCGTTTTTTGTTGTTGTTGTTGCTTACACTAAAGCCACTTTTAACAATTGCCTGACACTGGGCTGGGCTAAAGCATTTGTCCAACAACTTTCCACAAACTAAAATGCTCCTTAAAATTTATGCTGGCACATAGTGGGTTGATGCATAAGTTCATGCCATTTTATTTCACGAGTGTTTCCCTGGTCAGTAGTGACGGTGCAGATGGCCAGTTGTATACCAAAATGTAGCCAGTAATACCGTGTATCTAAATCATATTGCATTGTGCAATTGTGGCTAATGCTTTTTTGGTTTTCAGGTCCGGAAGTATGGAGTGTCAAGTAGAGAGGAATGAACATTTCCGACATCTTCTCCTCTACAAGTTTAACAAGAGATTCACAGCCGCCGAGGCTAATCGACACATTTGTGCTGTGTATGGGGAGGATGCTATTGCTCCGAGGACAACCTGCAAAGGGTTTGAGCAGTTCTGAGGTGGCAATTTTGACCTCAACGAATCTCCACGCTCAGGTCGTCCATCTCGCTTTGATGAGGATAGTTTGAACCATCTCATCCACTTGGATCCGCATCAAACCACATGCAAATTAGCCACTGAGATGGACTGTGATCAGGCCACAGTGATGCGACACCTGGAACTTATGGGAAAGGTCCAGAAATTGGGGTCTTGGGTGCCTCACACTCTCACCGCCGACAACAAGAATCAGCGTGTTGCCATATGTGGTTCCTTGCTCTCCCATCACCAGGAATATTCTCAGCAACACAAACCCTTTCTGTCATGTAATGTTATTGGAGATGAAAAGTGGTGCCTGTACATGAATTTCAGGCACCGGTGGAAATGATTAAGCCCAAACAAGATATGCACACACAAAGTCCAAAACATGACCATCTTGCAAAGATCAAGTTGTGTGTCTGGTGGGACATGGAAAGCATTATTTCACTGGGAAATGCTGCAGAGGAATCGGACCATCAACGCTGCACTCCATTGTGAGCAACTCCGCCGTGTGGAGGGAGCAGTTCAGCAGAAACGGCCACATCGGTGCCATGGTGTCCTTCTCCAACATGATAATGCACGCCCTCACAGTGCAAACATGACCAAAATAGCCATTTAGGACATGAAATGGGAGATCCTTTCACATCCGGCCTATTCCCCAGATGTCGCCCCTTCAGACTATCACCTGTTTTGATCTCTGTCGAATGCACTCCATGGCTTCAACAATTGTTGATCTCCAGAATTTCCTTGATGATTTCTTCACAGCAAAACCTGCATGTTTTTTCAAGAATGACATTGCAGACCTATCCAGACGTTGGGACACCATAGTAAACAATGGGGGAATACATAGTTGATTGATTCCGTTTTCTCTTCTGATGTAACACATTCCTGTAGTGCGGTGAAAAAAACAGCATGAACTTATGAATCAACCTAATATAAATTTGCCCATACAAGAATTTTCTGGGTCAAAATCAGCGAAGCATGAAGGTTTGGGAGCCACCACAGTGTCCAGAAAAATGGAAAACTGGGCAATTACATCATCACATTCACTCTCTGATAGTAGATTAGTTTCAGACACAGAATTCAACACCAGACGCAATTTTTTCATGCAACCCTGCTTGTTACTTGCCGTGTGTTGTGGGTCAAAGTGAGACAGGTGTCTTACTAAACTGTATGTCAGAGGTAATATTTCAATGACTTTAACAAGTGTCACCTATTCGAATGTTGAAGATATCACAATTGCTGACCGTTTTTAAGGGAAGTAGCACCCTCACTTTTTTTCAGCAATATATCCAATGTAAATGTCTTCTACTCTGCAATGTAATTTTGGATCTTGAAATCTAGTTTTATCAAACTTGAATGAGTTGGGCAATCTTAGTGAGAGATGGATTTCCAACCATGGTGCACTCCACCTGGCGACAATGTCACACCCGACAGCAACAAAGGCCTCTGCGATTCTTGGAAACTGGCACGATTTTAAGCTTCAGTATAAATTAGTGTTGAGATACCAGCTAGTTCTGTGTGACATTGGCCAATAGACCCCAAGTCACTGGGTGTTGTTCCAAAATCCTTAGGTGGAATACCCAACCGGAACCGTCAGCTGTGGGCTAATCTCCCACACTGGTGTACTTACCTAATTAAAAAGACACAAAGGATTATTATTCTGAACTCTGTGTGCAATATGGTGAACCTACCACACTTGAGAAGGATGGTCCACCATGGAAACAATATGAAAATGGCAAATGGTGTTTGAGAAACAATCACGGCAGAGTGAGTCTAAGATTGGTGTATGGAATACTAGAGGATTAAATGGAAAGATGAATGAGGTGATTGAAGAAATTAATAAGTATAGACTGGATGTGCTGTGTGTAAGTGAAATCAAAAAGAAGGAAATTGGGATAGAAGAAGTGAATGGAACGGTGAGTGTGTGGTCTGGAGTGTTGGATAATGTGAGAGGACAGGCTGGTGTAGGTGTGATTTTAAGTGAAAAGATGAAGAACAGCCTTGATTCACTGTAGCTCCATTAGTGAGAGAATTCTTTAGATTCATTTAAAAGTGAAACTTCAGAGAATGGTAATTGTTGTACTGTATGCTCCTTGTGACTCAGAACTTTCTGACAGGAAAGAAGATTTCTGGGATGAGGTAAAAGCTGTTTTGAGCCAGTTTGGCACTAAAAAGTTATACTAGCAAGGGATTTCAACACTAGAGTAGGTATGCAAAATGCAATTTCTGATAATGTTCTAGGAAGTTTCAAGATCCTTGTGGGAATGATAATGGGGAAAGATTAATTGAACTCAGCACTGAGAATGGTTTGCATGTATCTAATATGTTTTTCAACAAGTATATCCATACATATATTTAGGAAAATCGTACTCTAGGTCAAAAGAATGCAATACATTTTGTTGTTTATGATCAGCGTCTGAAACACTTAGTTGTAGACACTTCTGTGATGAAAGGTGTGGACATTGACTCTGACTATTACTTGGTAGTGTCACAAGTGAAACTGAATGTTGGTTAGAGGAAAAGAAGTAGGAAGAGGCCCAGGATGTAAAGAATAAAGGTTGAAAGGTTCCCTAAAGATCATCAGCGTTGTTCTTACTTACTCAGAGAACGACTAAAGGAGCTGAAGTCATGTGAGCGGGATGTAGAAAAAAAGTGGGAATGTTTTAAGAACTATGTTGTCACTGCTGCTGAAGAGACCTGTGGCACCACAATAGTGGGTAACAATAGAGGTGATGCTTGGTGGAATAGTGAGATTGAATAGGCAGTAAAGAGAAAGAAGGAAGCACATTTGGGGATGTTGCAAGATACGAGTTTCTGTGGACGAATATTGCTGTAAGAAGTGTGAAGCAGCTAAGCTGGTTTGCCAAAGTAAGGCAAAAGATAGGAAGGAGTAGGTGCAAAGGCATGAATTGGCTTTTTGGAAAGATAGAAACACTTTCTGGAAGTACATGGGACTCAGGAAAAATAGGGGAAACAAAATTGTAAGTTGTGTGAAGAATAGGATTGGAAAAATGATATGAGAGCCCAATGAGTTAAGTGGAAGATGGGGGTGATTACTTTTGTGAGTTATTAGATCAAGAAAGCAGAGGTGATTCTGAGGCAGAAGCAGATGATGTCACAGTGAAGGATGGAAACACAGGGGGGGGGGATCTCAAGAGAAGAGGTGTGTAAAGCTCCAAAATCTATCCAGACTGGTAAGGCTCCGGGAGTGGATGGCATAACTGCTGAGATGTTGAAATATGGTGGTGACTCTGTAATTGACTCGTTAAGTGAAATTTGCCAGTTGTGCTGGGCGTTAGGCATGATCCCTCGGGATTGGAAGGATGCTTATCATTGTTCCCTTGTATAAGAGAGAAAGTCATCATACTGACTGCAAAAACTATCGTGGTATTAGCTTACTGAGTGTGCCAGGGAAAATGTTTGGTAAGGTCATCACTGAAAAAGTACGAGGTCTTATATCAGAGAAAGTGTGGTATGTTCAGAGTGGTTTTATGCCTGGTAAAGGCTGCACTAACCAAATTTTTGTATTATGCATGGTGATCAAAAAGTATCTGGCTGTTGGTAAGAAAGTTTTTGGTGCCTTCATAGATTTAGAGAAAGTTTACAACCAAGTAAATAAGATACTTATGTGGACGGTATTGAATAAATATGGTGTTACTGGGAATCTATTTTATGGTGTAAAAGCCATGTACACTTTACACTATTAAATAGATTCCCAGAGCATGTGTATGAGTAAATGGTGTTGTATCAAAATGGTTTCCTATTGGTCCAGGAGTCAGACAATGTTGTGTAATGTCATGCTGGCTGTTTAATATATTTATGGATGTGTGCATGCACGATGCCAAGATGGACAATACTGGTTTATGACTTGGTAATATCTGTGTGTGCAGATTGCTGTATGCTGATGACACAGTCCTGTTGGCAGAGAGCAAAAACGAGTTGCAGAGCATGTTGTGCCAGATGTATGAAATTCAAACTGAGTATAAATAAGAGAAAAACCAAAGTTATGGTTTTCGAGTAAGGAACTGTTAGTACTGAATGCAAGATAAGTCTAAATGGCACAGTGATTGACCAGGTGAATGAGTTTGTGTATTTAGGAAGCATGTTTGATAGAGAGAACAGATTAGATGGCAAAATTAGTAGTTTTCACAGGAATGATGGGTTCTCAAGAGAGTCCTGAATGGCTGTGAATGAAAGTGTAATTGTTCCTACTCTAATGTATGACAGTGAAACCTGGGTACTACAGAAGAGACACAGGAGTCATTTGTATGCTGGAGAGATTCATTACTTACAGGGGGAGACAAATTTTGATCATGTGAGAAATTAAGATGTGTTGCAGTTGTGCAATATGAAGAAGCAAAATGTTGTTAGCATGGTGGAGACTGTGGAGACTAATATTCTTAGGTGGTTTGGCCATGTTGAAAGTATGAGTGATGAGATGTTTACTAAGAAAAATTTTCAACCCAACCCAATTGGCAGGAAGGAAATGCAGAGAAAGGCGAAAGAAGTCATGGGAGGATCAGATTCAGGAGTGTCTGCATGAGAAAAAGATTATGAGTATGAAGTATAGAAGGTCTTGTGTAAGTCGTGTGATGGATGTCAGTGAAGCCCAAGTTGTGTGTCAAGAGCGCTGTAAATGGAGAAGTTTGATATAGTAATAGTAAGTAAATAATCAAATAATCAGCTAAAAATTTACCTGGTGGTTTGTATTTCATTGTGGAGCTAACCTCTGAATCTCAGAGAATAGGGAACAGCTTAGTGATATATATATATATAGATATATATATATTGTGACATTATATATATATATATAAATTAATTGTTGTGCTTATTCTTCCAATCTTGGTGAATATCATTCGCCTATCTTTTGTAAAGCTGTCAACTGTGTTTATTTGATTACTTGCAAAACCTGTCAATGTGGATATGTTGGCCAGAGTAGTAATCCATTACACATCCGTATAAATGGTCATAGATCTGACGTAAGAGCCTTCAAAAGGAAATCTGATCGCGAGATTCAACATTTTCAATCTCACGATTTCAGTAATATTTCCATTAGAATTTTGTTCGTTGAGTCTGTGTTAGAGAACGGGTTATTACTGGAGAACCTGTGCATGATACAGTTTAAAACTCTCTTTCCATATGGACTCAACGAACTATTCAATGGTAAACAGTTAAACCAGGAAACTTGTGTCTATCTTAAATTCAAATTTAAACCATTTATTGTTTCCCATGAAAAACGGGGGGGGGGGGGCAGTGGAAGAAACTCATTCGTCTAGGTGAGCTTTGATGAACTTGGTTCAGGAGCTTGATTGTTCCGAGGGTTACTTTGTTAAGCGTTGCCGATCTAGAATCTTCGCCCTGAATAACAAAAAAATCAGGGTTCATGATCAGTTGCTTCTGAACTATGCATTTAGCTCTGAACACATTAGAATTCTGATTGGCGACCTTCTTGAGTACCGTCTTTCTACCTTTCGTTCCAAGTTCTCGGGGGTTCACCTTGTCAGGAAGTATTGCATAATCGATTTTTGCCAGGACGCCATTGACTACATTGGTTTAAAGTCAATTCTACGTAGACATTTGGATTCATTTCTCCTTGAAAATAAGGTAAAATTGGTGACCTGTTATCGTTATGAAAAACCGCTTGGTCGCTGAATTTTCAATTACAGACAAACCGTAGCAAATCTCAAAGCTTTTAACAATAAAGAGGATGACAGTTGTAACTGTCATTCTGACCGATTTAGTAAATTTGTCGATCCTCACCATGGTCATATCGTTACTGGTGACCTCGACATCATGCCTTTTCGAGAGCTACGTTCTTTTATGTCTTTGTGCACCAAACACAGGTTGGCACCTCGTTTCAATATAAAGTAGTGTGTCTCCATTTTGCATAGTAATTTTTTGCAATGTGCACTCAAACTTTCCTTTGAGTTCGGTCTGCCTCTCGAATCCTTCAACGAGTGATTAGATTGTGTGCTTTGTGACATTCGTCACGAGCTTGGTAAATTAAAAAGCTATAAGGTTTGCACCCAGCAACCACATAACCTTTCCTTGATCACTTCACAAATCCGTGAACTTCAAGATTTATTCACTATTTCCCCAGTGGATAAAGCTTCTAATAATTTTGCCATTATCTGTAAACAGTTTTATCAGTCTCTCCTATTACAGGAGATGAACCCTACGGATACATACACTCCGGCGTCTCAAAACCGTAATGTTGGTAAAAAAATGATTGCTCTGCTTAAAAGGATTAAGCTTACAGTATCTAACTTAAATTTTCCTTTTGTTTATGCTATTCCTAAGTTCCACAAGAAACCTGTTTCTTTTCGTTTCATAACCAGTGGATGCAACTGTTATAATAGTAAAGTGGGTGGGTTGCTTCAGAGATACTTGTCTGCATTACTTTGCAGACTAGATTCGACCTGGATTATTGGAAACAATGAAAGATGAAGAAAAGCTGCAGATAACAGATACGTATGCTTATCTTGAACAGCAGATATCAAGTGAAGATCACATTGATGAAGAAATTAATTGGCGTATAAAACTTGCCTAGAGAGCTTTTGGAAGAAGCAGCATAATTTTCAAGAGCAATATGCCATTATGTCTTAAAAGAAAAGTGTTTGATCAATGCATCCTTCCAGTGCTTACGTATGGTGCAGAGACTTGGACCTTAACTAAAAGAGACATGCAAAGGCTGCAGACAACTCAAAAAAGCATGGAGAGGTGCATGCTTGGTGTAACCAGGAGAGATAAGAAGAGGAACTCGTGGATCAGAAAAATGACAAGAATGGAAGACATCATGATCAGAGTAAAATCCCTGAAATGGCAATGGGCTGGATATACTGCCAGAAGGACAGACCATCGATAGACAGCTGAAATTTTAGATTGGATTCCAAGGGACAGGAAAAGACTCAGAAGAAGACCACATGAGAGATGGGTGGATGAAATTCGCAAGTATGCGGGAGTAACATGGAGGAGACTGGCACAAGACAGACCGTTGTGGAAGAGGCTTGGAGATACCTTCGTCCAGCAGTGGATTGATAATGGTTGACAATGAGATTATATATGTGTGTGTGTATATGTGTGTGTGTGTGTGTGCACATATATATATATATATATATATATAACCATAAAAGATATCAGAGAATTGCTGCTTGTGGCTGTTGTGTGCGACATTGGGGAGCGAGCTGCCCCAACGTGACACTACGCTTGCGCGGGCGCTAGCAAGCAGTAACATTCAGTCAGCCACGAGTCTCACGCAACAACAAAGAGGCGCTTTTGTTAGAAGTTTATTTTGTGGAAAAATTTTACCAACGTTGCATCCAACTCTTTCAAAGGAAGATTCCCAATGCTCCTATACCAGGGAAAACAACTGTGTATGGCATTGTGAACCGATTTCGCGAGACAGGCAGTGTTCAGGATAAGCCTAAAAGCGGCCAGCATCCATGGTGACGACCACATTTCTGGAGAAAATTCACGTTTCCCTGCAGCGCTCTCCACGAAAGTCACTTTGGCGGCTGTTTCAAGAGTTAGGGTCGTCGTATTCAGCCTGCCAGAGGGCTACTAAACATCTAAAGCTACGGCCGTGCAGAATTCGAATAGTGCAAGAGCTACATTCTTTGAACTCGAAAAAGCGCATTGCCTACTGCCAATGGTTTAAAAGTTTCACATGCAACAATGTGACTAACCAGCTTAACAACCCCTTTTTTCAGTGACGAGGCATGGTTTCATTTGAATGGATAGGTCAATAACCAAAACACTTACATATGGGCAGCGGAGAATCCACACGCGTTGCATGAGGTTGGACTTCACTGTCAGAAAGTTGGAATGTGGTGTACCATGTCTAGATGGCAAATCGTAGGGCCATTTCTTTTCGACACAACTGTAAATTCCACTGTGTATGCAGACATCATCCATCAATTTGTAGTGATGCAGGAAAAACACGAACATTACTGTTGGTTTCAACAAGATGGAGCACCGTGCCAAACATCAAACGACACAAAAGAGATGCTCTGCGAGTTCTTCCACGATCGATTAATCACGAAATAACTTTGGCTGCCTTGCTCACCATACTTGAGTCCTCCAGCCTTTTATTTGTGGGGCTATCTGAAACACACAGTTTACCACAACAACCCTAAGACGATACAGGACCTGCGGAACAACATCATTACAGCTGTGAGGGACATACCAGCCAATACGCTGAAAAGAGTGTCCCCAACATGTGTCGTCGGGTGAATTTGTGTCTTCAACAGAATGGTGGACAATTCCAGCATGTATTGTAAAGTGGTTTTCATTACCTGTAAGTATGAGTGTTGATACAACAGTATGTAAAAATAGTTATACATCACTATATTCGTGGTAGAAATATTTGAATTCAGAGTTTGAGGACTTTTGAATCACCCTGTATATATATACATATACAGGGTGATTGTAAACTCCAACAAAACAAGAGGGGTAATAGTAGGCATCAAGATGAACAATATTTGCAATGGAACCTAGGGCCGCATTCCACTCCTAGTGCCAGAAAAGAGTAAAGTTACATATCCATGATGAGCCTTCAACAGTGAAAACAAAGAGACATATCTAATTTATGAGTTGCACAATTCCAATCGTATCAGAAAAAGACTCAAAGGAGCTGCTCAAACTGGCGTCCAAGGGCGTCGTTGCACAGCCCACACTGGTTAATGAAGGACTGTCGCACCCTCTCATAGACTCCTGGTGTGGTGTTGATCTTGTCCGCAGCAACAGCGATTCGCACACCGAGATCTTCCAGGGAGTCTACAGGAGTCTCGTACCACCAATGTTTTCATGTGCCCCCAGAAGAAGTCCAGTGGATTAAGGTCCGGAGAGCGTGGAGGCCAAGCCATAGGTCTACAGCGTGAGGAGTCCACCATCAGGGATATGTTGCATTTAGGAAGTATCGAACCTAGGTGGCAAAATGCGCTGGGGCCCCATCATGCATAAACCACATATCCCTCCGTGTAGTGAGCGGAACATCCTGCAACCAACCAGGAAACACTTGCTCCAGGAACACATGGTACGCTGTGCCAGTCAGACTTATACGTCAATTCTCATGTGATTTTCGCACGGTAATATCGTTGGACGGGTTTGGCTGAGTTTTTAAATGTTTGCTCCTCGTCGTTTATGCATGTCTTCAGCGCACCTGATTTGCATCTTGTGCTTCTCATGCACTGGTTGGAACTCTGTGTGCCTGCTGGACATTTTTCGAACATGTTCTTTTCTGGCACTAGGAGTGGAATGCAGCCCTAGGTTTCCTTGCAAATATTGTTCGTCTTGATGTGTACTATCATTACTCTTGTTTTGTTGAAGGAGTTTACAATCGCCCTGTATATACATATATAAGTAAATAAGGTATTTACCTCTTTCAGCTGTGTGACTGAATAAACCACTACAGCAATGACCAGGGGTGGGGAATTCTCGGAAAATCTTTCCAGCCAGGAATTTTTACCACAAGCCAAGAAGACGCGATATAGGCACATTACGACAACAGTGCACAGAGATGGGATATGACACAAATTTTGAATTTCTGCCCCTATGTAATACAAATACATATATACACTATACCAGATTTAAAAAATCCCCATGAAACTTTTCATTTATAAAGGAGATGTATGACACCAATTTATTATTATTTTATAATTAAATATTTCATACCTAATTAATAGTGATTGTTCAGCTTTGTTTCTTTTAAATTTTTACATCAATTATTCAGCATCACAAAATTTTCTTTTATGTCCTTGTACATGCTTTGTTCCACCTCTAAAGTACAACTTATCTATAGAGTCTGCTGGATCAAAATTTTCTAATGATGTCCCATTAATGCATATATTTAGGAGACTGTTCATATTTCTGTTGACTAATGAGGTCCTCAAGTGATTTTTGATAAGATTCATCTGGCTGAAGCCTCGTTCACAGGTTGATGTTGATGCTGGTATTACACAAAGAAGCGAAAACAACTGGCTTATGTAAAATAAACTTCTCCTTATGTTCAGTAACCTTTAAAAGTATTTTTTGAATAAAGCTCATATTGAGAAATGGCTTCCTAGTTTAATTGAATTAATAATCTAAAGCAACTTATGGGAATTTACTAGGAAATTTTTTCATTTTTAGCAAATTTTCGGAGAAAACTCTTCTCCTTCTTCAGGCTCTCTAGTTGTTGTCACTTTTTGCTTGTCACTATCATGGTTACGGTTTACCTTGACGGTTACGGTTAACCTTGACGGTTTAGGTTATTTTTCAACAAATCCTGCCAGATGTTAGGCAGGGAAATTCCATCATCAATGACTGCAAAGGATTTTCCCTGCCTAACATCTGGCAGGATTTGTTGAAAAATAACCTAAACCGTCAAGGTTAACCGTAACCGTCAAGGTAAACCGTAACCATGATAGTGACAAGCAAAAAGTGACAACAACTAGAGAGCCTGAAGAAGGAGAAGAGTTTTCTCCGAAAATTTGCTAAAAATGAAAATTTCCTAGTAAATTCCCATAAGTTGCTTTAGATTATTACTTTAAAAGTAGTTCAACTTTCAAGTTCTGGCTACTTATTTTGAAGTCAAACCATTCATCTACCACACTTTTTTCGATATCTTTCTCATTGTTTTTATGTTTGATTACTTCCTTAAAATGATGCAATATAATTTTGATTTCATTGTCTCCAAAGTCACTCAAATCTTCTCCAGTGGGCCAAGTGAATGTGTCAAAAACATATGTTGAAGTGATTACAGGGGAATTAATGTCACAAAATATTTCCAATAAATATTTTTTTTTGCAAAGTCTATCATAGTATTTCTGTCAGATTTGAAGAACTTCTTCCCATTTGCAACATTTGTCAGAACTACATCTTTGTAATTCTCCATTATAGGAGCTAAAAAATTGTTCTTCATATGTTCCTCTTTCTTTCTGCAAATTTTCTAATTTCTTTTTTGCTTTCAAAACTTCGTTGTTGACTTGTCATAAAAGCAAATGCTGTTTTTGGAAAACGAGGAACAAGTCTTTAAAGATTTGAAGAAAATCTAGGAGAAAACTGAGGGTTGCCAGAAATCGTAAATCTTTTATTTTCTTTACTATGCCTTCTGCATTTTTGCTACCTTGTTTTTCATTAGCTTCATTTTTTAAATGCAACACAACTGGTTGGTAGTCATCAAAAATTGCTCTCAAAACTCCTACTTTAGATGCCACCCATCTAATTTGGTGCAATTTCTAATTTTTTTTTAAATGTCTGTGCTAATAAGTTGGCTATTTTTTCCAGGTGCTTGATTTTTTTACTGGAATGTCCATAAAATTTATAAATTAAAATAAGAATATAGTCAAACGTTACTAAATACGATGCATTCTTCAGAATATAAAGTATGCTTAACTGCTATCGGTGAGCAACACAATGCACAGACAATATATGTGGTAAAAATTATTTAAATTTGGCACATAAACCAGATACTTCCCCAACCATGTTGGCTGCCCCATCTGTTGCTATATACCAACAATCCAAGAATTTTTCTTCAAATTTAAACCAATAGAAGCAAACTGTTTCTCAATAGCAGAAAAATAGGACTCAGATGTGCTATTTTCTAATTCTAAAAGTCCCAAAAAACATTTTTCAATTTTACCATTTTTCAAATATCTTGCATACATCATCAATTCCTCTATTATGTCTTTGTCTGTAGAGGCATCTAAAGTAATGCTAATGAACTGGGACTGCTTTAGTTCCTTCAATTCAGACTCTGTTCTAACCTCTGATATGCAAGAAATAAATTCCCTGCAAGCATTTCTGTTTGCATACTGGTTTTGTACAACAACCTCTAACATTCTGGATAACATGACTAGTGATTCAATGTCAGAAAATGGCTTATTGTTTTTTGCAGTATAGTAGCTCAGATTGAATAATACTTTGAGCTGCTTAAATATTTTTTCATCCATCTTTTTAATGCATTTGGCCAATGGGGTGCTAACAAGAAGCTGTGATGAATTTTCAATAAAATCAACATTCTTTCTATGCTGCACAGATTTATCATGGAATTTAAAAGTTTCATGTTTGAAAGGGCCACTAAATCCCTGTGAAAACTTACGTGACGTATTGACTTTCACATCTGCTTTGCAGCAAAATCCACATTTCGCAAGACCATCTTCATTAACAATCATACATGAGATTCTTCTGCGGATTCGCGGAATTCCGCTTTTTGGTCATCATTTTGGTTATTCTCGAGAACGATGCAAAACTGAAGAGAAGTTTTGGAGGATTAGTTGGGGGGGGGTCGCTTTTTTGACCTGGGGATGGTATTTCGTTTTTTTTTCAAAACTTTCAAAAACGGAAGTTAAACTGAGTGAAGATTTTTCCTGTAATCATGATTTCTTTTTCTCGCGATGTTTCTTCTGCACAGTATTCTTGTTAAATATAATTTTATTCCATAAATATTTGCATTTAAGCTTGAAAATGAAAAAAATAATTCCGAAAACAGAAGTTGGCATGAAAATTTCCCTGTGATCTTCTGGCATTAGCTTCTTCAGTGGATTTGAAGAATTCTGCCATTTCCATCGCCATTTCGATGATTCTCAAGATCGATGCGAAACTGAACAGAAATCTGGGAGGGATTGATGGTGGGGTCGTTTTCCGTCGGTGTCCAGAATTCAGACTTTTAAAACTTTCGGAAACAGAAGTTAGACGTAGTAAAGGTTTCTCCTGTAATCGTAATCCTTTTTTCTCACAATGTTTCTTCTACCCAGTAGTGTTGTTAAAAAAATTTATTCCGTAAATTTTTGTTTTGCAGCTTCAAAATGGAGGAAAACTTTCCTCAAACGGAAGTCGGTAAGAGAGTAGATTTCGCCAGTAGTCATAAATTTTTTTCTCTGCGATGTTATATTTATCCTGTGTTGCTGTTAAATGTAAATATATATATTTTGAATATAGTGATTTGCTCCAGCTTAATATTTACATAATAAATTTCAGTGAACAATTTTGTCTTGCTCACGCCGCGTTATATTCACCCTGTTTCGCAGCGCGTTCTTATTTTTCATCCGTGCGGTTAAAAAGTTCAGTTTTTTTTTCTTCGTCAGTCTCATGTATGTAACAATCCAGGGAATTCTTCTATCCATTTCTCTTGAAATTTCCTGTCCTGTGCCTTTTCACAATTGTTTGCAACATTTCTATCTTCAAGTAAAACATTTTCAGAACCAAGATCGAGTTGTATCACATTGCTATCAACCAAAACACGTGGCATAGAGGATGAATCACATGGCACGGTTACATTGCTACCGGACAAATTACGTTGGAAAAACGTAAATAAAGTTGATTGTTTGGAATTAAACATATTGAGATCACACCGATTTTCAATGATACTGCGATTTTTTATGTTGCAGAAGCCTTTTGTCCACCAAAACCTTGTTGTTTATGTTTTTGTTTCCAACGCGCATTCAGGCAAAACGACAATTTAGTTGGCGGCCGCTCGAAGAAGACAGCCGTAGGTACCACGTGATCGAACAGGCGGGACGTCAGCAACGATTAATCCCGTGCGCACTTCCCGGCGATTACACAACGTTCTGCAGTGGGGGAAACCGGTGTATTCCACTAGCAGCAGGAGCGACTCAGCTTGGCCTTGAGCGACTGCTAAGCATCCAAGACGTCAGCTCCATTCTTCCGCACACTCTTTCGTGCGAATGAACGCCAGGGTCGGTCTAAAAAATAGAATGCTTTTCTGCCTAGTGAGGTATGACTTCAGAGTTCGGGTTTCGGATAAGAATATACTTGCCCGTCTTATAAATGAAGAAGCTTAAGGTGTAAAAAAAAATAGTGAAAGCCTACAATATTATTATTTTATATACTTTATAAGCTGCAATTTTTAAGGTCTAAAATCTAGGAAATCCACTCGCCACGCCAGAAAATCCACTCGCCGATGGTGAGTGGGCGAGCGTAATTCCCCACCCCTGGCAATGACATTAAACGTTGTTAGAAATCATCAGACAAGAAGAAAATCATTAGGTTTATCAGTTTGATATTTTAAAAGAAATGACAACAGAAAAAAATATGCAATTTTACGACTGTGTATTAAAGAGACAAACAAAGGTAAATGTCATTTTATTAATCCCCGTATTAGTATGCAATTTTACTTTGACAAGATCATCCACTGCACTGAGTTGCACAACTGAGAAAAACTTGCACAGTAGTGTGGGAATTATTTTTTACTGTGTCCACATACCTTAGTAAATCAAGTAATAACTTCAGTGAACATTCAGCTGCTAAAATGTTTTCAAGCCACCTATATTAGACAATTTTTTTTTAGAAAACTTTCATTTTTTATAAGGTTCGAAAAATCTTTACGTCTTGCTGGGAAATATTTAAATAAGAAATACAGTCGTATCAGAATAATATGACCACCCATGGAATCACAGTTTACCCACCCAGGAGTGTCACAGAGTACACATGAAAAGGTCAACCACACACAGATATAAGCGGCTGGCGAGGAGAAATGAGCCATAGTGCATCACGTGAGCACAATGGGCAGAGGTAGTGATTTGATGGACCTTCAAAAAGGAATGATTATCCGCTACGGGCGGAAGCATCTCAGAAACAGCAGACTTCGTGGGTAGTTTGCAAGGTGCTGTAGTAAGGGTGTACCAAGAATGGATCACTGGCACACCAAGTACCTCCTGATATCATAACTGTGAAGCCCCAAAGGCCATTGACCCCAGAGGAGAAAGTCACCTCCGTCAACTACTAAAGGGGCAATCAATGCACAACAGTGCAGCAATTGGCCATGCAAATGAACTCTGGGGCACCC
Organism: Macrothele yani; assembly: GCA_039090855.1. Taxonomy (NCBI): domain Eukaryota; kingdom Metazoa; phylum Arthropoda; class Arachnida; order Araneae; family Macrothelidae; genus Macrothele; species Macrothele yani. Next base: position 129,808,073 of record CM076996.1, read on the forward strand.
AGGTATGTATCCCCAATAACAGTAGAAAGAACCCTGTTATGCATGGCTCTCCGAAGAATACACTGCGTCAAGGCACCCATGTTAACCCAGGTCCATTGGCAATGATGCCAATAGTTCACATGAGACTACCATCGTTGGACAGTGGAAGAGTGGGAAAAGTTTGCTTTCTCCAATGAATCGAGGTTTCTACTCCACAGAAGTGACGAGCTGTGGAGGATATGGCATCGAATGCACGAGAACCAACACCCGGACATGCTTGTGGGTCAAGTACAGGCTGGCGGTGGCAGTGTGCATACCTGAGAAATGTTTTCCTGGTATGACCTGGGCAGCTGGTACCACTGGATGGGTCCCTGAATGCCAATGGCTACCTGTCCATCATCGCTAACTGCATGTATCCCTTCATGTTAGACGTTTACCCTGGTGGTGATGGTGTCTACCAACAGGACAATGCGCTGTGCCACATCGCTAAGAGGGTGTGCAACTCATTCCAGGAACATGACAGCAACGTCTTTGTTCTCCCTTGGCTGGAAAAATTGCACAACCTTAATCCCATAGAGCACATGTGGGACTATTTGGATTGACAGGTTCAAAGTGCCGGCTCACAATCAAGTCATCTCCGGGACCCCCATGCTCTGCTGCAGTCTGAATGGGCACATGTACCTCGGGCAACCTTCCAGAGCCTCCTTGCGTCTATGCTATCACGCCAAGGGTGGTTATTCCCCATTCTTAGGTAGGTGGTCATATTATTCTGATACAACTGTGTATAAGCTCTGTAAAAACTTATTTCCCAGTTTGCTTCACAAAGTGGAAAACATTGGGTACTATGGGCAGTCCAAAACTTCCCATTTCAACACAGATGCTTATTAAGTTTTTAGGCAGTTTCATCTTGAAGCACACTACAAAATTTTCAATTTACATTGGGCCCATCCCTGGATAGTTGTAGAACCTTAGATCACTTCAGAGGCAAAATGGCAGTTTTAAATTATTCGAACACATCTTCTGCTGTAGCATGCATCATAAATATAGAAGTGAAGAGCCTTGTTATGATTGTATCATTTCACCCAAATTGAATATGAACATCTATTTTTTTTTACTTCATTTCATTCAGATTTTTATCAAATAATAAAATATAATGCAGTTTTGAGGTCAAATTTTGCAGCAACAAAAGCATAGTAACAATTTTTTTTTTACCACATAAAAAGTTTGAAGCAATGGCACTGTCAGGCAATATTTGTCTGAAAACAACTCTTTCAATGTTGTCATTTGACCTGTAAGAATTGTGACATTTTATCATTTTCGTGATTCATGCAATTTCTACATCTGTAAACTTTTTTTTTTTTTTTGCAACATGAATTCTAATTTCAGTGATTTGCGCAATCACTACACCATTTTTATTCCCCCCCCACAATCCTTGCTTCCCAAGTTCTGGGTTTCAGCAGGGATGAAATATTTGATGGACGATAACTGGGTGTGCTTTGCCCTTTTCATGTGGTTTTTGAGCGCAAACTCACCAATTTTTGCTATGCTAAAAGACTTACAAAGCACAATACACATTTTGCTTGATGTCTGTCTCTTTGGATAACTTACTGAAGCCAATCTTTACAATTTGTATTATTTGGCCAGTTTTGATTAAACAAACATTTGCCTACAATTATGAATAAATTTGGCAATTTCTCACATTTACAAATGTTGTAACAAAATCTGCTTTCCAATGTTGGCTAACAACTGCTATTGAAAAAAGGTAACATTTTATTGTCGAGAATAAAAAAAACATATATAAGTAATTTAGTATACATCCTTTTTTCCTTGGCTGCACACACACACAAACACACACACAATAATCAGAATAACTAAAATCAACACTAAAACAGTAATTACAGCAGTTAAAACAAATCTCACTAAAACCTGTATATACTTCTGTGAGAAGTACTAATTCATTTCTCTCATCAGGTGTTTCTATTACATGGTATATCGGTTTTAATGTTGTGACAAAAACTGTCAAAATATTCTGTTCATCACGTTTCTTAAGCCTTTGTTAGAGGAGCCTTACACATGTTAGTTCTTATTGCTTTTATATTGTTATTTCGTTCAAATAAAGAAGTTTATTTACCTTGAGTCTTGCTTCTTAGTGTTCTTAATTTCCCATACACGTCACTAATTCGATGGATCACTTACGTTTTTTCCTGAGGGACATACTTTTCTCACTTATATTACCAGTTCTATGAAAGACTTAAGAGGTTAATAGGAAAAAATATTTTATCTTATTCATAAGGTGGGTAATACACAAATTTAAGAATTAAAAACTTCTATTGTAGTTAAAAGGCTTTTCAACGTTATATCTTCTTCACGTCAAGGCCAACAGAAAACTTAGTCTGCGTCTTCAAAAAGTTCTTCATAAGATTCAGATCCAGCTGTCATTAAAAGCCTTGAGGTTAAAAGAAGTTTTAAAATTTTAGTTATTTATATTGATACATGTACCATGAGGAAACACGAATAACTTATAAAAACTATATTTACATACTGTAGTTGCAATTTCCAGTCATATGAGCTCTTATGCTATCTCTGAGTTGGTGTTTCTTATACAGTAAAACCTTGAAAATCTGGCATCCAGAAAACCGGCAACTTCAGAAATCCGGCACTTTTCTGATTTCATTTTGGTGAGAACATCCGATATTTCACCAATAACCATGGGAATTTTCCGATGTACCGTCTCAACAACACATCGCGAGATCATCCAATCTCAGCGTGCAAATAGCAGACAGCCGCCTACGTGTAACATCGAGAAGTTTCTCAACTTCGTCATCTCGTTAGGCCACGCTGAAGTGACGCAGACCAATGAGGCAACAAATTGGCGTGTACGTTTGAAATGCGCGTCGAACCTTGTCATGATGATCTGTGCTTGGTGGTAGCAGTATGTGGAATCAATCCTGTAATGACATTTACATCGGCCTTCATGATCCATTGCAGTAATCACCTTCCCGATGTATTGTAGTTTTGTCAGTCGAAAAAAAACGTAACATCGATGTAAAATTCACATCAGGTTCTCACGATGTATCGATACATCGCCAAGCCCTAGCGGTTCTCAGGCTTTTTTCAAATTTTTGCCTAACCATTCGCCAAATTCAATTTGTTTCGACAGAGTTTTATAATAGAGCGAAGCGAGGCAAGGCCAAGCGGAGTTCTCTTTAAGAGACTCGAGACAATTAGTTGTTCAGGCATAGATACCAGATGACACATCCGATCACCGTGATTTTTTGCATGCGATTGGACATCGTCCATGGTCAGTTTTTGACGGCTTCCGATTCCTGAAATTCGGTGTCATTGAGGAATAATCGTCCAAAAACTTGCATTTTTAGGGGGATGTTCCGGGTTTTGATAAGGGGTCATTTGTTACCTATCTCCTCCAAAGATCTTCAGCCGATCACGGTGATACTTGCCACAAAGAAAGGAAAGGACATGGTGATTGACATGGGGTTGGTATCATGGTGATTGGTATAAAAATAATGACCATTAAAAAACTGATCAATTTTAATTATAATTGAAAAAATCCGCTCTCTATACGAGACTTGGGACAATTAGTTGTTCGGGCATAGCTACTACATGACACATCAGATCACCATGATTTTTGGCATGCGATTGGACATTGCGCATGGTCTGGTTTTGACGTCTGCCGATTCCTGAAATTCCATGTCATTGAGAAATTTCAATTAAAACTAGATGGCCTTTACGTGAACCATTTCACGGAAGTCGGCTCACTAACATTAATTTTAAAAAATCGTTTGAATTGAAAAACGAAGAAATGGAAAGACTGCATCTGTTAGCTCAACACTTGCTTAATCTACAATAATAAAAGGAAGTTTGTGTGCGTATGTATGTATGTATATGTGTTTTTCGCGATACAAAATGAAAAACGTGGTTCCAGATCCAAGTGTCTCTTTCCGCTTTGTTTACCTACATGCAACCTGATCACAACCAACGTGAAGGCGAGAAGGAAAGTATTTCATGATAATTTTTAGGCATTTCTTTTTTTAGAATGTTTCGTACTTTTGTTCCGGAAGTCAAATTTTATGCCTTCTTTTTTCATAATTTGTTATAATAGATGCTTTAATGAGCTTAAATTTTGCAATAGTTTCGCTCAAAGTTTGCCAACTGTACCCGAGTTATCCGTTACCTTTGGCTGCTTGTTCTAGTAAATAGTACAAAAAAGTAATCAATATTTTCACCAAAACTATTTTTCCCCCCATCACCAAAACCATTTTTTCCCCACTAATTGCAAAGAATGCAATCGGCAGCGCGACCCCTACATATTTATAAGACGTCGATGCATTAATTTTCGTTAAAGTGGCCTGTTGTGCGTAAGTATGTGCTTTACGTAACGCCCGTTATGCAAATTTTGGATAGCTTCATAAATCCAGCACTCATCCGGTCCCATCGATGCCGGATTTTTGAGATTTTACTGTACTTCCATAAAGTCAAGGTCTAGCAGTCATTAAATTTCAGTCTTAATATCAATCGAAACTGTTTAGTATATATGAATGTTGTAATGCAAACCATCATGTCTCCAATAACTTAAAAAAAAACCAAAAAAAAAACCATCTGGATTTTGGACTTTCCCTACTGGCTACGAATTTGGTCAGAGTTACTTCGAAAGCAATCTCCCATCCCCTTGAGCAATGGAGTCTGCTCATTACATTTCTGTCGTCAATTCAGAAGCAGAAGTTAGTAGCTGTGACTTTCCATTCCTGACAGCTGAATATCCCACACAATCCTTGCTAACTAAGGTTTATTTTCACAAGGCCATTGTAATAACTGATTTTTTGAAACAGAATTGGCTCAAAGAGAGACACACCTAAAAATAGCACTACATGAAAAACAAATTTGCATTATGGGCCACAACTCAAAATATGTATAGACATTAAAGCATTGGCATGATGAGATGAAATACATAATCTGGTATTTAGTCCAAAAACATGCTGCAATTTTTGGGATAAGAGCTGCAGCTCTTGGCAATGACAGTTCAAATTTCCTACTGCAGCTCTTATGCTGTTGTGACCCTTACGATTTTATTCTACAAACTGCTCTCTCTCCCCAAGAAATCAAAGTTCATTTGCTTGTTTATTCTTTTCCTTTCTTCATGGAAGTAAATGTATAATTGTTTATGATATTTAAAAGTGAGTTTCACCCATGGATGTAAAATTTCACACAATTTTGATAAACAAAAATTTATCATAAGACAAGTTATGATACCCAAACTTTTGTACAGGATACTGTTCAAATTGGAAGTAAATTTCAGAAGTATGCATCTGCGTAATAATGAAACACATCATCATCATCATCATTGTCAACCATTATCAATCCACTGCTGGACGAAGGTCTCCCCAAGTTTCCTCCACAACGGTCTGTCTTGTGCCAGTCTCCTCCATGTCACCCCTGCATACTTTCGAATTTCATCCACCCATCTCCCATGTGGTCTTCTTCTGGGTCTTTTCCTGTCCCTTGGAATCCAATCTAAAATTTCGGCTGTCCATCGATGATCTGTCCTTCTGGCAGTATGTCCAGCCCATTGCCATTTCAGGGATTTGACTCTGATCATGATGTCTTCCACTCTTGTCATTTTTCGGATCCACGAGTTCCTCTTCTTATCTCTCCTGGTTACACCAAGTATGCACCTCTCCATGCTTCTTTGAGTTGTCTGCAGCCTTTGTATGTCTCTTTTAGTTAAGGTCCACGTCTCTGCACCATACGTAAGCACTGGAAGGATGCATTGATCAAACACTTTTCTTTTAAGACATAATGGCATATTGCTCTTGAAAATTATGCTGTTTCTTCCAAAAGCTCTCCAGGCAAGTTTTGTGCGCCGATTAATTTCTTCATCAATGTGACCCTCACTTGATATCTGCTGTCCAAGATAAATGTACGTGTCTGTTATCTCCAGCTTTTCTCCATTAATCGATAAATCTTCATTTCTTGTAAAAGCATTGAACATCACTTTTGTCTTCTGAAAGTTCATTTTTAATCCCACTTCTTTACTCTTGTCAGCAAGTTCCTGGATCATACTCTGCAGCTCTGATGGGCTAGTTGCAAAAATGACTACGTCATCAGCAAAACGAAGGTGGGTTAGATAATCTCCATTAATCTTTATCCCCTTGTTTTCCCAGCTCAGTGACTGAAAAACACCCTCCAATGTGGCATTAAAGAGCTTCGGAGATATGGTGTCACCTTGTCTCACTCCCTTTCCAATTTTTATGTGTGTTGTATTTTCAAACAGCCTAATCTTTGCACTTGCATTTTCATAGATGTTATTAATAATATTAATGTATGCATCTTCAATACCGCAGGTTTTCAGAGCCATTGTAACTGCTGATGGTTTCACCGAATCAAAGGCTTTTTCATAATCGATAAAAGCCATGCACAATGGAAGTTCATATTCCCTCGCTCTTTCAATTAGTTCTCTCAGCACATGGATATGATCTATTGTGCTGTAGCCACTCCTGAATCCAGCTTGTTCTCTCGGTTGAGCCATGTCCAGTGTTACCTTCAAGCGGTGTGAAAGAACTTTAGTGAAGATTTTATAAACTACTGATAGGAGGCTGATAGGTCTGTAGTTTCCGAGATCCTCAATGTCACCTTTCTTATGTAGCAGGATCATTGTAGCGGTGTTCCAATCCTCAGGAATCTTTCCTTCATTAAGGCATCGAGTGAAAATTTGGGCGAGTACTGTTTCGATTTCTCCACTTGCTTCTTGTATGATGTCTACAGTAATTCCATCTTCTCCTGGAGCTTTTCCCCGCTTCATGTTCTTGATTGCATGTGCAACTTCTGCTGGAAGGACTGGAGGAACTCTGGTACTGGTATCTTTCATGATGTCTGGAGTGCATGTATCATCCCTTTCATATAATTTGGAGTAGAAATCTTTCACTCTTGTCAAAATTTCGCCTCTATTTCTTGTTACAGAACCATCTTCTTTTCTCAGTGCCATAATCTGTTTTCTTCCCTTACTGAGATGTCCCTTTGCTATCTTTAGGCTTTGGTTGTTTTCAATTGCTTTCCTCACTAGTTCACAGTTGAATTTTCTTACGTCTTCAGTGATACTTTTTCGTACTGTCTTGCATAGCTCTATATATTCCACTTTGGAAGTCACATCTTCTTTAGTTGTCCTCATCTCTCTTCTTTTTTGCATCAACATTTTCGTTTTTCCTGATAATTTATTTACATACATATAATGAAACACATATAGCGTATTAAATCCGTTTATTTTCGTGGTGTACTGGAAGACATTTTATGTCTACCATTGCCTTGAAAAAGCCTCCCAGTGGAGTGCAAAAGCTTGGCGAATTTTTGTGCTGACTACACCACGAAAATAAACGGATTTAATATGCTATATGCATTTCATTATTATTCATGTCTGGTGTATTTAAAATAAAATATGCATCTACTCTGAACTTATTTCCACCCCTAGAAATAAGTTCAGAACATGATTTATACTGTTTTAATAAATTTAATTATCTTAACAGCCCTTTTTACTTGGAGGTCAATTTTCTTAGTACTGTATTTTCTTACTGCTTAGCATATACTTGTTGGGAGTTGGAATTGCTGCAGTGTTCATGGTCTGCTGAACAATGCAATGCAAGCCAAGTATGGGGGAAGGGTCAGTACTGCTCCCTAGACTTTTGCACTATGACTGTAATATAACATATCCTTTCAACAGGGTCTCTTTACTTCAGTCCCACATTAGCTGCTTTAATATAGCAGTTAGGACAATCACAAAAAGTTGATAGAGTGCAGTGTAACACACTTACTTTTCAGGAAGAGACAGAGAAGTTGGGAAACAAAAATGTAGAAAGAAAAACTGTATATACTTCTGTGAGAGGTACCTATATGTTACTCCCATCAGGTGTTTCCATTACGTGGTATATCGATTTTACTGTTGTGACAAAAAATATCTTAAAATATCCTGTTCATCAGGTTTTTTAAGCCTTCACTAGAGGAGCTTCACACATTTGTTAGTTCTTATTGCTCTTATGTTGTTATTTGATGTAATTAAAGAAGTTCATTTATCTTGAGTCTTGCTGTTCATAGTTTCTTATATACGTCACTAATTCGATGAGCGACACACTTTTTTGATGAAGGACATACCTTTCCTACAGACACTACCAATTCCATGAAAGACACAAGGGGGTTAAAAGGAAGAATATTTCACCCTATTCACACTGTGGAAAATGCACAAGTTTAAAAAATTAAAATCTTCTTATTGTAGTTAAAAACTTCGTAACTATACATCTTCATCTGCCCATGCCAATGGAAAGTTTAGTGTGTGTCTTCAAAAAATTCTTCACGAGATTCAGGTCTAGCTATCATTAAAAGTTTTAAGGTTAAAAGAAAACTTAAAATTTGGGTTATCTACATTGAAATGTGCACTATGAGGAAACAAAATGACTTAGAAAATCAAATTTTTACACTGTAGTTGCAATCTTCAGCTGTATACAGACGTATGCTGATGTTGAGTCAGTATTCACAATAATTCTGTGAGGCCAAGGTCCAGCAGTCGTTAAACTTCAATCCCAATGTCCTTCACAAACCGCATAGCATAAAGAAATTTTGTTTTAGCAGATGACACAAAGACTCTCACACTTCTATTTCCTAAAAACCACTATGTACCAGATCTCGCCAGCTTAGGCCTATGCATTGTCATTTACTAACTAGACACGTTTCGCTCGTGTGGTTACCATGGCATGTTCAGCAGAACTGGTGTCTACTTACATCGGTTGAGCTCAGACTTTACAGATGTATTCCTGCGCCTGAGGTTCAATCTGTTCCCTTGCCCTGTGCTTCCATTTGTTGGCGGTCCTCAAAAGTGGATTCATCAAGTTGTGTTTCTTTTTTATATTATTATATTTATTTTTAGTTTTTCTTAGATAATTTCTTTTCTATTGTTATTATATTTTTCCATGGGAAAAATATGATAACAATAGAAAAGAAATTATCTAAAAAAACTAAAAATGTATTATATTTCACCCATGGAAAAATATAATAACAATAGAAAAGAAATTATCTGAAAAAATTAAAAATAAATATAATAATATCAAAAAGAAACACAACTTTGAATCCACTTTAGAGGACTGCCCACAGATGGAAGCACGCGGCAAGGGAACAGATTGAACCTCAGCTGCAGGAATGCATCCGTCGAGTCTGAGCTCAACCGATGTAAGTGGACACCAGTTCTGCTGAAGATGCCGTGGTAACTACATGAGCAAAACGAGTCTAGTTAGTAAATGACGATGCATAGGCCTAAGCTGGTGAGAGCTAGTACGCAGTGGATTTTAGGAGATAGAAGTGCGAGAGTCTTTGTGTCATCTGCTAAAACAAAATTTCTATATGCTATGCCATTTGTGAAGGATATTGGGATTGAAGTTTAATGACTGCTGGACCTTGGCCTCACGGAGTTATTGTGAATACAGACTCAACATCAGCATGTGTGTGTATACAGCTGAAGATTGCAACTACAGTGTACAAATTTGATTTTCTAAATCATTTTGTTTCCTCAAGTGTGCATTTCAATGTAAATAACCTAAATTTTAAGTTGTTTTTTTTTTTTAACCTTAAAACTTTTAATGACAGCTGGACCTGAGTCTCGTGAAAAATTTTTGAAGACACACACTAAAAACCTTCCATTGGTCTCGGCAGATGAAGATGTATAGTTACAAAGTTTTTAACTACAATAGGAAGATTTTAATTTTTAAACTTGTGCATTTTCCACAGTGTGAATAGGGTGAAATATTCTTCCTTTTAACCCCTTGTGTCTTTCATGGAATTGGTAGCATCTGTAGGAAAGGTATGTCCTTCATCGAAAAAGTGTGTGGCTCATCGAATTAGTGACGTATATAAGAAACTATGAACAGCAAGAAGCAAGACTCAAGATAAATGAACTTCTTTAATTACATCAAATAACAACATAAGAGCAATAAGAACTAACAAATGTGTGAAGCTCCTCTAGTGAAGGCTTAAAAAACCTGATGAACAGAATATTTTAAGACAGTTTTTGTCACAACATTAAAAAAAAAACTACAAATGGCAAAGGAAAGAAAAAAAACGGTAAATGGCAGAAAAGACTGAAAGAATACTGAAATTACGAACACAAGATTCAGAAAAATCATGGGCTTTTCATGGACTTTAAAATTTAAAGGTCTTGAAAATGGCAGCAGTGTTAGAATTAGAAATAAATCTTCTACTGGCCCAGCGGACCTCTAGAATTTGCAAGCCACTGGTCCATAAAAAAAATAATAAAAAAATTTAAAGACATTTACAATATGTAGAAAATAATGTATCATTTCAATGGAATTATATCCAATATTTGTTTTTAAACCTATCACTAGTTTGCAGCCTAAAAGAAAACCATACAGCAAGGTAAAAGAAACAAATTCATTTTTTAACTTGTGACAAATTAGAAAAAAAAAAAAAAAAATTACTAGCCATCCAGGCCAGTAAAATCAATAGTTTAGTGGTCTAACAGAAGTTTTACTGGACAATGGCCAGCAGATCACTGGGTAATTTGAACGCTGAAGTGGTACATTAATTTTCAAGAACTTTTCAAGTATTTCAAGGAGTGCATCAACCCTGCATTGCTACTAATTCATTAATTTTACTTCTTACTAGTTATTAATAACATGCAGTTCCTAAAGTTGATCCATTTAAAACAATTCAAAATGGTTATTGGTTGCTTACACGAACTTCATTAAGGATGCTTTCAAGCATTTTCTCTCACATTAAAAAATGTAAAATACAAATATAAATAATAAATGAAAATTTAGTGCTCAAAATTCTCTGTGCCATGTGAATTTTTTAAAAGATTATCTCCAATTTGGGCACAAATTCTCAAAAAGGTTTTCCATCCCTGGTCTACGAAGCTGCTATTTCACAATGGAAGCCCAACTTCCTGCAGTTCATTGCTCCTTCTGCAACATTTAATTCCCTTTGTGATTACTGCACACTTGTGGGCCCTGCAAAGTTTTTGCAACATGCCAGCTGTAAACTTCCTGGACGAGGCTATACACCCTGCCCACTGTAGGTTGATTTTCATGGGAACTGTTACTTCTTACCAGTTCAATGGTATTAAAATAATACTCACTTATGTAGGTGGCTGTGTTTCCAAATCACCAAATTATCATGTGCAATGTTATGCAAATCCAGAACATCAATCAACTTCTGTATAACAATAATGGAGTTTTCAAGTACATTCATTATGAAAACATGCCTTGAACCAATTGGAAAAGTTTCTATGTTTACCTTGCCATCAGTGCCATCCCCTTTTTTTCAGAAATTCACATCTCTTGGCAACAATTTCTGAATGCTCCATTAAAAATTTACTGATATTCCATCCTCCACCAATAAAAAATTCTATTTGGTTCTAGTTCCAGATCTTCCTTCCATCTGAGTTCATTTTTATTTTTACAGACATTTCTGGCCTCTTGATTTTAGACAAAGCCTGTTCTCAATGTATAGAAGGATTAACAAAAGTTTTGTTTACTTCTCACCAATCATCATGTGCAAATTAAGTAAACAAAACTTTTGCTAATTTTTCTATACATTGAAAACAGGCCTTGACTAAAATCAAGAGGCCAGAAACATCTGTAAAAATAAAAAGAACTCAGAGAAGGAAGATTAAATGAAAATTTCTTCAAGTGGAACTAGAACCAAATGAATATATCTGGGTAACGTTTTGAGTAAGTGATTTAAAAAAATGCAAGATAATGAAACATTTTATAGTGGATTCTTCTGCTGCCATGGAACATTGTTCAGTTTTTTCATCAAGGATGATAGAATGAATGGGAATGTGTTTCTATGAATACATATTACGGATAATTTTCTCCAAATTTAAACATTGGCAGAATTATCAAAATTATGTTTGGACATACATTGATCACAAGTGCTAAAAAAATCACTTTCTCCAATTGTTTAATTTCTTCACAGAGCTTAAAAGACAATTCAATAGATTCCATAGCACAACCTAAAGCATTATCAAAAGGCAAGGTTGGATACTTTCCATAAATCCTCCTCCATAAAAGCTATCACACTTGCCACAACTTTTCTGGCTTGGCTTTTTTCAACAATTTTACAGATTGCATGTTCATGCTTGACTGTTTTGCTGCTCTAACTGGAATGAATAAATACACTGCTGGACAATTGCTAAGGACGGATCAGCCGCCCCGGTGGCGCAGTGGTCTAAGGCGCTGGCCTCTGATCATTCGTCCATAAGGGGTCCGGGTTCGAATCCCGCTCGGGCATGGATGTTGTGTTTGTCTTACAGCACTGGCTCTCTCCCTTCCCTGGAACCAGTGACCTTAAATTAGGGACGGGGGACTGCTTATAGCCCATTGAGTTGCTCACGGTGGTCGTTAAATCTGCAATCAAAAAAAAAAAAAAAAAAAAAAGGACGGATCATAAACGGCTATATAAGCGCATAAAAAGTAAGTGTGGTTGGATGCCAAGTGAAATAAAATAATGTCAGAATGCCAGGACATTACAAGAAAGACAATTTATTGCACTCTGAAATCCAGAAGGCTTTGGAACGTGTTCAAGGGACAAACAGGCCATTTTGTGCAGAATACGTAAACGTGAAAAAAAATGCAATTACCTTCCGCAGGCGTTGCGGCGTAAGATGTCAATGCGGGTTATGGCCACCATGGAGGGCGATGCAAGATTCCACACGTCGTGTCATGCTTTGCACAACATTATCAAGCAGCTGTTGGGGTAATTTATCCCATTCCTCTGTCAGTGCACGGATGAGGGTGTCCTTGTTTATTGGAGGGCATTGGCGACCAGCAAGACTCCTCCACAAACCATCCCACACATTTTCAATGGGATTCAGATCTGGAGAACGTGCTGGCCATACGAGGCGTTGAATATCCTTGCCCTCAAGACACTCCTGGACAGCGACTGTTCGATGACATGTTGCGTTGTCGTCCATGAAAAAGAATCTATCACCGACAGCACTACGGAACATGCAAACAAGAGGTAGCAGAACATCATTAATGTTTCGTTGGCCAGTCATAGTCCCAGTTGGAAGCACATAGAGGGACGTACGGCCATTGATCATGATGCCAGCCCATACCATGACACTACATGTCGGATATCGGTCCCTTTCCTGTATGTTTGCTGGACAATATGCAGTACCACTATCACGCCAGATCAGTTGTCGTCGACAATCAGACGATAGACTTTATCTACTCTCATCTGAGAAGAAGACAGCAGAGCAGTCGTTATCAGTCCAGTTGCGATGTTGATGGCACCATTGCAAACGGGCGGTACGGTGACGTTTGGACAATGGGATGCACACAACAGGACGGCGGGAGTATAGTCCTCCTTCATGCAAACGTCTGGAGACAGTTTTTTTGGGAGATCCGCTTGCCAGTAGCAGCCATAAACTGATTTGCTACCTCACTAGCTATGCTGCGCCGGTGTCTTTTTGTTGATAGCACTATGTACTGATCTTCTGCAAGTGTCGTACTGAGAACATGACCTCCCCCGTGACGCTTGCTACACTCTCCATTTGTTTGAAATGATTTCCAAAGCCTTGAAACAACACTGCGGCTGACGTCGAACTCCCTGGCAACATCTGTTATTTTTCGCCCTTCTTCAATCTTGCCAATAATACGGCCACGCGTAAAATCATCTAGGTGATGTCGAGAAGACATACTAAAACTTGCAAGTTCGTCAATTGATTCTTTTCTATTCAACTTTGCGTTTGAACAACAACGGTCAATACGCGTCAAATCCTTTATATCTCTTATCAGCGCTATGACGTCACGAACAAGTTCGGCAATCCAAAATTTGCATACGCACAACACGTCTTACTGTATCCCACACTTAAGCTAATTTCCACATTTTCCTGCCTTCCATTTTATGGTTGCTATCCTTGCTATTGTCAACCGTCCTTAGCAATTGTCCGGCAGTGTAATTAAATGACACTTGAATGTGAAAGAAAAAAAAATGAGAGAGAAGATGAAACCAAGGACAGGAATGAAGACTGAAATGAATATTTATCAGATGAAGTTGAAACAAAATATGGACTGTCTATTAGTTGAATTACTAAAAAACTCTCTCTCTCTCTCTCTCCCTCCCTCCCTGAATCTCCCTTTTCAGTAAGATATCCTTAATCAAACACAGAAAAGGGGTTGTGGAACATCCAACAACATTGTGAAAAGAAGAAAGATGTCTGAAGGGGGAATATCTTCCATTGATCAGATCATCTTCTCTTCCTTCAGGTAATGTGACAAACATGTAGAAGTATCACATTCATAAACAGTTTTTGAATGACAGGTGAAATTGTAAACTGAAGCACCACACAGCGACTGACTTTTTACAGACAGAAGCCACTGGAGACATCCAATATGCACAAGCACATGCTTAGTATTTGCAGCAATTCTGCATTATCATATGCCACTGTTAAGAGACAGTGATTATTCAAACAAGGAAGGCCACCTTTACCTGGGCCAACCAATTAAAGTGACCACAGCAGAAATTTGCTTCACGATGGAGGAACTAATGGAAAATGGTCATGTGACAGCTGTGTACAGACACTCTTAATACAGCAACAACAGAAACAAATAGTTTTGCATTAAAAACCTCGACTGCCAAAAATGCATACAAGGATACCAATGAACATTAACAAAATCTAGAAACAACAACCTGCAAATCCAGAAACAGCTGGTTCTGTACTTTAGCCCACTCTCAGTAGTGGTTTTAGTTTGTAATAGCAGAAATGCAACAGGTACATATTGATTACCAACTCAGTTGAATAAGAATGAGTACATACATATTGAAAATGAACAAATAAGTGAAAAAATTTGCAAGAAGTTGTGAGTTGGTATTTGAAGTTTCTTTAAAGACTGCAGGGCAGGGGGCAGACTTCTCAGGAAAGCAATCTGGTTTTCCCATCCCATGATATACAAATGTTTAACAGAGAGAGAGAGAGAGAGAGAGAGAGAGAGAGAGAGAGAGAGAGAGAGAGAGAGAGAGAGAGAGAGAGAGTCTTAGAACTACATTAGTACATGCACCACTCTATATGTAATGACCAGCAATACATATTGCGGATTTGAACAGATAACATACTACCAAAAGGCATTCCATTCAAAATATGTAGTAAGAAGGTTAAAGGGATGTTACAAAAACTCGTGGATAACAACATGCTGGACTATATCTGAAAAGATACCCTGAATGAAATCCACTTTAGCACACCAAGCAAACAATCAATATTAGGCAAGCACTGGGAACCACTTGTTACATCTACAGTAACATACTGCGCTAAAAATGTTTGCATCCAATTTCAAAATAAAAGTTCTCTAACTTGAACATATGAAAAATGTTCAAGATTCACATTTTGGAATTTAATCCAACAGTGAAGCAATACGTGGATTAAAAATACAATATAAGATAATCTTCCGATATTTCATAATACTTCTGTTTCTCACGTTAAAGTGCTTAGAAAGCTCGACAAGATGACACATAATGCGCGACGGTAAAATAATGTATTGTAACAGCTTCAAAAGGTTAAAACCACAAGTAACATAAAATAGTTTGGCTCATGTCTTCAAATCCATTCCATGATCTGTCAATATGTCAGTAGAATATTTATTGTATTTGATTAGCAGTATGTATCCTGTTTCTTCATCGTTCATGTAAGGTTAGGCCTACCATTTCAAGTGTGCTCTACCATCTATCAATATGTCAGTAACACATATGAAGTTTTCATCGTCGTTTTCTTATCATAGAAATGGGAAATACGATGGTGAAGGGACTTAAACTAATTGAATGTTTCAAACATGGGAATGGACAGCTTCAAATTAAATACGAAAAAATGTACGAAAGTTAAAACTTTATACGAAACATGAAGGAATAAAAATCTGAACAAGAGTTTCATTAAAAAGCAAGTGCGAAATAAAATCACTTACCATTCTTGATGTCTTGCTGGTTAACAATAATAAACAGATCGAATACCAAGTCGACCATAAACCTACATCTGTGCCTAATATGTAGTGCAATCAAAAAGTTCTGAGACTAGGTAAGTAGCGAGCCAACAGATGGCAGTACGTGGATGCGCCAGCAGCAGTCAAGGGCAGTGACTTTCATGAGTTGTTGTTCAGAGTGGCGTCATTCTGTGAACATTGGGAGTTGTGCTACACAATATTTGGTCACCATGGCCAGAACACAGCTGCGATTTCGGTATGGACTGCAAACTAGAGCAGCGAGCGAACATCAAATTCTGAGTCAAACTCGGCAAATTGGGAACGGAGGTGCACGAAATGTTACGGCAGACTTATGGCAATGAAGCAATTAGTCGTGTGAGGTGTTTTGAGTGGCAGTCGCACTTCAAGAGCGGCAGAACGGCACTGGAAGACGACTAGAGGTTAGAGTGACCGTCCTCAAGCAAAACCCCCAAAAATGTGGACAAAATTAGGGAACTGGTGCATGAGGATCATCAGAGAACCATTCAAGACATTGCTACCATCGTCAATGTGTCATACAGAACAGTGCAAGAAATTGTTATGTCGTTTTTGAAAATGCACCGCATTGCTCTAAAGTTTGTGCCAAAGATTCTGAACACCAAACAGTAGGCGCTCCGTGTCGAACTCTGTCAAAATCTTCGTCAGCAGGTGGTGAATGAACCAAAGTTCCTGTCACGAGTCATCACTGGAGGCGAGACTTGGATCTATGGTTACGAGCCGGAGACCAAACAACAGTCATCGCAGTGGAAGAGCCCGGCATCTACAAGACCGAAGAAGGCCCGACAGGTCTGGAGCACAACCAAAAACATGCTCATTGTGTTCCTCAAAATGCGTGGGGTTGAGCACCGTGAATTCGGCCCCCAAGGCCAGACCGTCACCGCCCTTTTTTACTGCGATGTTTTGCGGCGTCTTAGGGAGGACATTCGCCGCAAACAACCTGAAATGTGGTGCAGGGGTGATTTCCTGCTCCATCACGACAATGCACCAGCCCACAAAGTGTTAGCAACATGCCAGTTTTACAGCTGCAACAGCATGACTACCCCTTTCTCACCTGCCTTACTTTCCGGATTTGGCCTCCTGCAACTTCTTTCTGTTTCCGGAGATGAAGCTCAAAGGCCGCCATTTTAAAACCGTGGAAGAGATCCTGCATGAATCGCAGATGGTGCTTGACACGATTCATGAACAGGACTTCCAGGGAGCGTTCCAACAGTGGCAAAAATGCTGGCAGCAATGTATGGCTGCTCAAAGAGACTACTTTGAGGGAGATCATAGCCAGACTTAAGTAACATAAGTACTTTGTTGTATATTGGCCTAGTCTCGGAACTTTTTGATTGGACCTCGTATTAATACCATTTCAATCCCATCACCCTTGGAAATATAAACTTGCAGCCTTTAGATATTTCATTAGAAGGGCTGTAACTATGTCATCTAACCAGCAGGCAATAAAAAGTGAAATCATGTGGATTAAGGATCTGGCCACTGATTTTGGATATAATAACAATTTAGTTAATTAATTATATCATCAGTTCATCAATAGCAGAAATAAATCAAAACAGTCTATATCAGATACAAAAAAGCTTTGTGGAAAACTCCCTTACTGTCCTCCAATTTCTAGAAATATTAAAAAAAAAAAAGTAATAAAGCTAATCTACTCATTGCAGATACTGTCATCAATATTTGCAGAGTACTCCAGGGAAACTCAGACCAAATAAGTATGCTAAATAGGGCACATGTGTATCAAATTCCAATTTTTAACAATAGTGATTCCTTGCGTAATAAAACATTATATATTGGCAGTACAAGAGGAAATATAAATAGTAGATTGAAAGAACATCTTAGTAATTGGATAAAGAATGAAACAAGAACATCTCTAATTCAGTACTGTCAAGATAATAATGCTGTGCCCAATTGGGACAACATAAAAATTTTGATTTCTCACAACAACCACAGAAAAATTCTTACTGCCAAGGCTCTATTAATGGAAAAGAATAAAAAGATCAATTGCAACTCAAATACTCCTGTTGAACTATCCAGCGCATGGAAGAATTTGATCATAAACGAAAAACACCGATCTCTCCGTGCTAAGCAATCAAACACATATCATCAAAAAAGATTGGGTGTCAGAAGAACACCAGATGGCAGCACCTCAAACATATGTATCATACATGATAACTGACAAAATAAGGTTGGCACTAACAGAACAATGAGATTAGCTGTAGTTTTCAGCACAGAGTCAACATCACCTGCACCCTTGAGAATTGCCATGGTTGAAGTGTGCCGAAATGCAGCGGTGCTGACGTTCAGTTACCCCTTCACGGTTTTTGTTTTGCACTTGCTTTTTAATGTAAGTCTTGTTTAGATTTTTATTCTTTCATATTTTGTACAAAGTTTTGACTTTTGTATGTTTTTTCATATCTAATTTGAAGCTGTCCATTCCTATGTTTGAAACATTCAATTAGTTTGTCCCTTCACCATTGTATTTCCCATTTCTATGTTGTGTGAATGACAATGAAAATTTCGTATGCGTTACTGACATATTGATAGATGGCAGAGCAAACTTGAAATGGTAGGCCTAACCACTTAAGCCTAACCTTACGTGAACGACAAAGAAACATGTTACATACTGTTAATCAAATACAATAAATATTTTACTGACATATTGACAGATCATGGAATGGATTTGAAGACATGAGCCAAACTATTTTATGTTACTTGTGGTTTTAACCTATTGAAGCTGTTTACAATACATTATTTTACCGACATGCATTATGTGTCGTCTTGTTGAACTTTCTAAACAATTTAACGTGAGAAACAGAAGTAATACGAAATATCGGAAGATTGTTTCTTATATGGTATATGAAAACTGTATTTTATCAATTACCAACTGAAACTTATTTTCTTCTACTATCAAAATTTTAAATACATGCACATACAAAACATTAAAATGCTCAAGACGCTAAATCAGGGTTCCCACTCATTTTCTCCCAACAAATATAAGCACTTTTTAAGGACTTTTAAGTGCCCTACAAAAAAATTTTAGGACCTTACAAATTGCTAACATGAATATTAATATACTTTTATACATGACAATTACACAAACTAAAGTCTATTGTTGAAGCTTGAAATCATTGCATATAATTCAAGTTCGTGGATGCAATAAATTAGAATTTATGCAATTTAAAAGACAATTCGGCTGGTCAAATTAGTTTTCATATGGGAGAATAATCACATATGCCACAGAAACAATGTAAATCATAAAACTGCAGTTAAAGTTACAAGATCCAGATTTGGATATTGCACATAATCCCTTCGAATTATAAAATCAAAGCCAAAATTACAAAGTCAAGATCACCATGAGTCACTAACAACAAGAGCTCCAACTGCCCTGTGTTCTCTCATGGACTTCCTCCCGATATCAACATATCCAACCAGCAGAAGAAGTTGTACGCACTACATGGTTACTTCTGCATTTCACACAGACAGTTAGGGAAAACAAACAAGTACTTTTTCAGCACTTTGGGGATTTCTGGCAAAAATTAAGCACTTTTAAACACCCTAAAAGGTTAAGCAGTTTTTAAAGACTTTTAAGGATTTATAAGGACCGTGGGAACCCTGTAAATTTGCAACACATAAATGAGCAAAAGAAGTATTATACCTGTTGTTTAAAGTATCTTCTTTCCTCTTCATCCACCAGAACCAAATTCAAATAGTAGCGTACCGAGAACTTCTTGTTGATATCCTTCATTGTTGGTGTCAAGTCGTACCCAGCCAAAAATACTCTAATTGGAATAGACTCTCCTGGAATTGTTGGAGCATTTTAATTGTTGTGTTTAAAATTTACAAATTACAATCTGACAGATAAATGAAAATAAAAGAAAAAAACATGAAAGAAACAACAAAAGACACTCACAATATGCAACATATATATTTTCTCCCCATCACATCTTTATAATAAAGTGTGAGTGTTTACAACATGTAAACAATGTTCAATGAAATTTTACAACTCAGACTGAATATCATTCATTTTATCTTTACTAGCAACTTGCTGCTATATAATTAATAATTTATTTGGTGATCAAACACATCTGTGCATTTTTCATGTGATTACAACATCAATCAGGTCCTAAGTTTGCCATTTAATTAGAAATGGGAATGACAAATCACATCCAGCCTTTGATAATTCTTTACTGGCAGTATTTTGTACAGACTGAGCAGGACGAGCATAACTGATAATTAAAAGATCATAACGACATTACTCACGACAATACATGGGCTTAAAAAGACAGAATTCAGCAGTTATACCTTTTTAGTAGCATAACAGTCTATTGTTATGTAGTTAGAAAGTAGTCGAAAGTGTTACAATGCGGTACAAAAACTGACACTACAGAGGGATAGGATTTCAAGAAAATAATAATTTTGAAACTGGAGCTCTACTCTGCAAAAGTATGAAGGCAGAGTGGAACAGGTTTCAAAGTTGCACTACTGAGACAATGTTGGAATCTACATATGGACAAGCAGATGTGAGAAAACCTGCTGGAAGAGGCTTATGAACAGTTCAAGACTACCATAATTTTCATCGTATAATCCGTGGATTATCTGCTAAAAAAAGTTTCAAATATAGGTTCTGCATATTATACGCCGATGTGGATAATATGAGAGTTTAAAAAAAGAAAGTTATGGCCATTTGATTTTTAGAAATATCCGCAAGATAATTGTACAAGAGAAGGGGTATAATTGGAAAAGGAACTCCCTCGGAAAAATTTTCCTCAGTTCAGGAGTTTGTACAGAGCGGAGAGGAGAGGAGGGGTGCCGTAATGAAAGATCAGGTAAGTTGTGGGGAGGGACAGCTGGGGTCATTTTGTCTTGTTGAAAGAAGGACAACTCTGACTGTTGTGCTGTCTCTGTTTTTGTCAACCAGTCAATGAAAACGTACACACTGCGCTTGCTGCATGAGCCAATGCATTCCTCCTTTCGGATCTCATGCGCTCTGTGCCTTGTGTTTTTAGTTCGTTCTTCACTGTTTTGACCAATGTCTTTGCTGCTGATATTTTCCTTCATTTCTATTTATGATATCTTTGAAAAGGAAATGTTTCAGTTACACTGCCGAATTTAAACTTAAAGTGGTGGGCACGGTTGAGGATATGATCGCGTCATTGTGCAATAATTTTGAGGTCAGAAAACAATTACGCAGTAACATGTGGAAAGCTGCTGTGCTGCAGTCTAAAACGTAAACAAATCCATCAGTAAATTCCGCGGGAGAATTCACGGAAGTCTAGCCCTATTTTTTATTGGCCCACTTATAAGCCGATCCCCCAACTCTGAAAGAAAGCAGGATTTCCTCCAAAAACTTTCGACTTATAGGCAAGTACATATGGTAATTCTATGACTTGTTCTGTATGAGCCTTTCGTCAGGTGTAATGCAATACTCTGGAGTTGCATTGGCGTGATCTATGGATGCCATGCCACTGAGCTTTATCTGTCTGGAGATAAAAAATATAAAAAAGGAACCTTTAAAATGAATTTCTTCATTTAAAAAAATCGTTTTTGGTTTGTTTTTTTTTCTTACTTCTTTAGACTCCTGGGTCACTGTGTGACTAACTTTCCTGTCGGAAATTCTGCTTCCGGTTCAACATCTATGACATGCGGATTACAGTGATTTTTTTTTTTTTCTGAATGTCAGTCTGTCGATTATACTAAGGGGCAAAAAAAAAAAAATGCAAATTTTCGCGGTCTGCGGATAATACGATGAAAATTATGGTAAGTCCTAACTTGAAAGCTCACCAAATGGTTTGTTTGAAAGCAAAATTTTATGTTTAAATGCTAAAAAAGAATGATGGAAAGTTTAAATGTGTGAATTACACAGAACTCTCTCAAAATGGCTCAACAATATTTTGTAGTCTCACTACACATTTGAAAGTGGGTGGGAGTCTGCGACTCAAGGATTACTACACATAAATGTATATAATTTATGGCTACAAAACTTGTGGTGTTGATATAGAATAAAAATAGCAACATTTATTCACAATTAAATGTTTATTTAACATAGACTAGTTTCGCAGAGCGTTTGGCTGGGCATCATTCATCCCGATGATGCCAAGCCAAATGCTCTGCGAAACTAGTCTATGTTAAATAAACATTTAATTGTGAACAAATGTTGCTATTTTTATTCTATACACAAGGCTTGAAAAATATCTGAAAAGTTACATGCCCAGCTGGGCATGTGCAGAAATTATTAAACCTGCCCAGATAGTAAAAGCTGGATGCCCAAGAACAATTTTTTAAGGTAACAAATCGGACCCCTCATTTGTTTTAAGATATAAAAAAAAAAAAAAAAAAAAAAAAAATTATGTGTTTTGCATTTCTGTTTTAAGGGTCTGTATTCAAAATGTTCAATGCACAAAAGCGTGTATCTCAAGTTTTATGATGATGATGCTGAAATTGATATCTGAGAAATTTAGTGATTCTGCCATGTTCCTTTCATTGAAGTTTTCACTAAACACCAGAGACTTCTTCATCACTAAACACTAGGGACTAATTCCATCAGAGGTATGCATCCTGTCGCTGACTATAAACAACATTTGGTGCGAAACTACAGATGGTTCCAATTTCTAGACCTAGAGCATAATTAAAGGAGTGATATTCTTCTGTCCTTAGCATTCTGTAACAATAATACGACTTACAGTGATTAGTAGAGAAACGGAACAAGACATGCGACAATTGTCTTTTTTCATGTCGTAGGAAAGTATAGAAGATCTTGTGTACGGCATGTGATGGATGTGAGTGAAGCTCAAGTTGTGTGTCATGAACGCTGCAAATGGATAAGTTTGTTACAGCAACAGTAAGTAAAAATTCTTATCTGGTAGTTAGCATTTCTTTGTGGAGCTAACCTCTGAATCTCAGAACAGCTTAGTGATATGTATGTAAGTAGGTAGGTAAGTAATTGTATTCAAAACTTTATTTTTAAATTTAGTAGTTAAGATGCCCTGGGCATC
Organism: Macrothele yani; assembly: GCA_039090855.1. Taxonomy (NCBI): domain Eukaryota; kingdom Metazoa; phylum Arthropoda; class Arachnida; order Araneae; family Macrothelidae; genus Macrothele; species Macrothele yani. The sequence goes on from CM076996.1 coordinate 129,831,066, forward strand.
TTAGTATTTTTAAAGTCCTGATACAAATAAATTTTGCATGCCCTGGGCATCGTGGTATTTTTCAAGTCCTGATACACATAAATGGTCAATTTTTGATATACCAGGAAGATATACTGAGTAGATGGAATGAATATTTTGAGGCCCTGGTGAACGAAAACTAAAGCATGTATATACAAGTTCTTTATGATATGGGCTTAACTAATGAATATGTAACTGTGATGTCCATATATGTTCCAGGAGTAAGAGAAGCTACTTATCTTTCATGGTACAAGTGAGGAGGTCTGGATGAAATAAACTCTGATTTAATTAAGCACAGTGGAATAACAGGGGTCCTTTGATTATTTCAAATCTTTCAGTTAGTACTGGAAACCTTCAGATTTCCCACTTCCTACCAAAACATACATGAGACTGATGAAGGGAAAAAAAAGCTAAACTTTTTAACCGCATGGGTGAAAAATAAGAATGTGCTGCAAAACAGTGTGAATACAACATGCCGTGAGCAAGACAAAATTGTTCACTGAAATTTTTTATGTAAATATTAAGGTGGAGCACATCACTGTATTCAAAATATATATATATATATATATATATATTTTTTTATGTTTAACAGCAACACAGGATAAGTGCAACATTGTGGAGAAATAAAATTACGACTACCGGCGAAATCTACGCTCTGACCAACTTCCGTTTTAGGAAAGTTTTCCTCCATTTTGAAGCTGCAAAACAAATATTTATGGAATAAAATTATATTCAACACTACCTTGTAGAATAAACATTGCAAGAAAAAAATTACGATTACAGGAGAAACCTTCACTCCGTCTAACTTCCGTTTCTGAAAGTTTTGAAAGTCAGAATTCTGCCCATCGACGGAAAACGACCCCACCACCAATCCCTCCCAAATTTCTGTTCAGTTCTGCATCGATCTCAAGACCCATCGAAATGACTATGGAAATGGCGGAATTCTTTGACTCCACGGCAAAATCTTGTGCCTGAAGATCACAGGGACATTTTCGCTCAAACTTTCGTTCTAGGAATTTGTCTTCTATTTTAAAGCTGAAATGCAAATATTTACGGAATAAAATCATATTTAACAATACTACTGTGCAGAAGAAACATCGCAAAAAAAAGAAATCACGATCACAGGAAAAATTTTCACTCCGTGTAACTTACGTTTTCGAACGTTTTGAGAAACAAAACACCATCCCCAGATCAAAAAACGACACCCCCCAACTAATCCTCCAGAATTTCTCTTCAGTTTTGCATCGATCTCGAGTATAACCCAAATGATGACAAAAAAAAAGGAATTTCGCGAATCCACAGAAGAATCTCATGTATGCCAGAAGTCTTCCACTTGCTCAGCATGTCCCTGATACATCTGCCAGCAGAATGTGATAACTTTTCCTTTCGACCCGCAGTCACTGACCTTCAAATATGGCCACACATGAACCACATGTAAACTCCATTATAGTTTACATTTGCAAGAAAAAATTGTAGTTGATTAGATCATTATTTTTTGTTGTCTAGGCACAACAGTTATACTTCTTTTCTGATTCATGCTGGATGACATTTCAGATTAAGCACTATTTACCAAAAACTTATAAGCAGAAAATAAACAAATGAATGCAACTTAACACACACACCTATGAATTTGGGTGAATTCAGAAATACAACCAATAGTAATGAAAATGTAAATCTTATAATATTCATTCCTTGCAGCAACTTATTGGCCACCACGTAAATATGTGCAATTTTTTTTTAAACCTAGTGACAATATTTTTTTTTTTTTTTCTAATTCCAAAAATAAAAGTGAAAAATGTGTTCTTGAAAATCCTACATTTGCTACAGATTTCAGCAATTTCACTACTGTGACGAAACTGAAAATAAGACATTCACTAGGGCAAAATCTTGTACCGTAATTTTCGTCACATAATCCATGGATTATCTGCTAAAAAAAAAAAAAGTTTAAAATATAGGTTCTGCGGATTATATGCCGATTTAAAAAACAAACAACAACAAAAAAGTTTTTATGGACTTTCAATTTTTTAAAAAATATGCAACATAATTGTGCAGGGGAGAGTGTATCAGTTCAGGAGTACAGAGGGGGGGATGCTGTAATGAAAGATTGGGCAAGTTGTGGAGAGAGACTGCGGGGGTCATTTTGAATTGTTAAGAAGGACAAATCAGACTGTAGTGCCGTCTCTGTATTTGTCAACCAGCCAATGAATGTAAGCACTGCGCTTGCTGCACGAACCTATGCGTTCCTCCTTTCGGATCTCGTGTGCGCTGCCTTTTTGACCAACGTCGTTGATGCTATTTTCCTTCACTGCTATTCATGATGTCTTTGAAAAGGAAACGTTTCAGTTACACTGCCGAATTTAAACATAAAGTAGTGGACACAACTGAGGATATGATCGTGTCAATGCGCAATAGTTTTGAGGTCAGAAAACAATCGTGCAGTAGCATGTGGAAAGCCGCTGTGCCACGGTCTAAAACGTAAACAAATCCGTTGGTAAATTTCATGGGAGAATTTACGGAAGTTTTTTATTGGCCCACATATAAGCTGATCCCCCAACTCTGAAAGCAGGATTCCCTCCAAAAACTTTTGACTTATACGCGAGTACATGCAGTATTTCTAGGACTTGTTCTGTATAAGCCTTTCCGTTTCGTCATTGGCAAGGTGTAATGCAATACTCTGGAGCTGCATCGGCGTGATCTATCAATGTCATGCCCTTTATCTGTCCAGAGATTTAAAAAAAATATGAAAAATTAACCTTTAAAAATGAATTTCATCATTTAATAAAATTGTTTTTTTTTCTCTTACTTCTTCAGACTCCCCTTATGTGACCAACTTTTCCGTCAGAAAATTCACTTCCGGTTCAACATCTATGATGTGCGGATTGCACTGCGATTTTTTTTCCTGAATGTCACAGTCTGTGGATTAAACGAAGGGAAAAAAAAATTTATGTGAATTTCGCGGTCTGCGGATAATACGACGAAAATTACGGTAAATGTAGCTAAGTAACATTAAGGACCAGCTAAAGCAGGGCTCAGAATTCAAATTTGAAATGGAAGGGAGTCTTCCCAACAGTGTTTGTAAATGATGGGGATTGAAAATTTCAGGTGGGGAGTTTTGAATATGTGACTCAATACAAGATTCGTACTCTTTCAAGCAAAATAAATTCAAGCACCACTTTTTAAAACCAATTTATAATATGCGTGTGTGGTCGATCAGAAGATAGGTATTTTACTAAGTTCAAACCATTGCACTTAGCTGGGATGGGCACACCTTCAACAACCTGCCTGTTACCCCCCACCCCTCCTCCTCCGGGTTTATTTTATTAACTTCGAATTGCCCCTCTGTTTTGGTGTTTTTTGAAGTCATTTTATTTTGCAGAATATTTTGAAAAGGTACATTATTTTAGTATTCATTTGCTGGTATGAAATTTCTTGTTTGCTTTAACTTTTTATTTTTGATGTATGACTTTCAGTTCAAATGCTTTAGTTACTCTCATTTGTAATTCATTTTAGGGCTGTTTTTTAAATGGATTCTCTACAATTTCTTTTCCTGTGATAAACTGGGCAATGAGAGATGAATTACTGACTGGTTATCATCAGCAAAGGTTTTTTTATTTGCAAAAACTGTATAATATGCACACTTTTTTCACCGCATGTAAATTTTGCAGCAATGGGACTGTCAGGAAACATTCTTTGAAAAAGTCTTACAATGTTCTCATGTTACATTTATAAGAATGATGATTCTTAATTGTATTAAGCACCCACAGAATTTCAGCATCCAAAATGTCATTCTTCACAATGTGGGAATCTAAACGTGGTACAATAACTGATGTGATTGAATTCATGTGTGAAACAGTAATTACCGTAATTTTCATTGTATAATCCACGGATTATTATCTGCTAAAAAAGTTTAAAATATAGGTTCTGCAGATTATACGCTAATGTGGATAATACACTGATGTGGATAATACGCCGATTTAAAAAAGAAGTTTTTACAGCCCTTTGATTTTTAAAAAAATCTGCAGAGTATTTGTGCAGGGTAGGGAATATAATTAGAAAAGGAACTCCCTCGGAAAAATTTTCCTCAATTCAGGAGTTTGTATGGAGTGGGGAAGAGGGGGAGGAATGTCATAATGAAAGATCAGGCAAGTTGTAAGGAGAGATGGAGGGGGTCATTTTGAACCTTTGAGAAGAACAACTCTGACTGTTGTGCCGTCTCTGTTTTTGTAAACCAGCCAATGAACGTACGCATTGCGCTTGCTGGACGAACCCTGGGACGAACCTAAGCATTCCTGCTTTCGGATCTCGTGTGCGCTGCCTTGTGTTTAGTTCGTCTTCTGCCGTTTTGACCAACATCGTTGCTGCTATTTTCCTTCATTGCTATTCCAGGGTTCCCACTCAAAAGTAATAAAAAAATTCCCTGACTTTTCCAGGTTCTCCAGGTGGTTTTTAAAATTTGCAGAGCGGCATGTTGCAAAGAATTGTAACATTTCATTCCATTCCATTCATTTTTCTCACCAAAGCACACACTTGTAAATTCTTTACGTAATTTGTCTTTATAATATTACTTGCTTTTCATTAATAACAACTAACTGTGCACATTATTTTCTGTACCAAAGTTCCATGAACTTTTGTGAATACCACCCACACGGAATTTGTAAATACATTTCCATAGAAACAGGTCATATGTAAGAAAAAATCTGTCAGTTGAATAGTTTCAGTTTTTCTATAACACAATGCAGCTAAGCTTAATGATGGAATGGCTCTGTTCAAAGAAACATGTTTCAAGAGAACCAACAGAGAAAGGACTTTGATCCATCATTTGGTTGGTTCTCTTGTGAAGTGTTTCTTCAAGCAGGAGCCATTATGCCTAATTGTTCCATGTTATAACTGCCTGCAGAAATTGACAAAAGCTTAATAACTGGCAATTTTAAAAATTCAATTTGCATATTTTTTTAGAGGATAAAGGAAATGCTTAATATAACTGAAAGTAAAATCTACCAAATTCTAGGCAGGCAGTAATTGCAAGCAAAATTTTGAAATCTTAAAAAAGAAGTTTTTTTGGCAAAATAAAGTATCCACTGATTTTCACAAAAAAAAAAGGGGGGGGGGTAATTTTCCCTGAGTTTTCTTTGAGTTTTCCCTGATTTTTACAAAAAAGGGTAATTTTCCCTGAGTTTTCCCTGATTTTTGGAACTATTTTCAAATTCCCTGAGAATTCCAGGTTTTCCCTGTTTTCCAGGTTGAGTGGGAACCCTGTATTCATGTCTTTGAAAAGGAAACATTTCAGTTACACTGCCGAATTTAAACATAAAGTAGTAGACACAATTGAGGATATGATCATGTCCCTGCGCGTAGTTTTGAGAAGGTCAGAAAACAATAGCGTAGTAAGATGTGGAAAGCCGCTGTGCCGCCGTCTAAAACGTAAACAAATCCGTTGGTAAATTCTGTGGGAGAATTCACGGAAGTTTTTTATTGGCCCACCTATAAGCCGATTCTCCAATTCTGAAAGCAGGATTCCTCCAAAAACTTTAGACTTATACGCGAGTACATGCAGTATTTCTATGACTTGTTCTGTATCAGACTTTCATCATTGGTAAGGTGTAATGTAATACTATATACAGCTGCATCGGTGTGATCTATAGATGCCATGCCCTTTATCTGTCCAGAGATAAAAAAATATGAAAAACTAATATTCAAAAATGAATTTCTTGATTTAATGAAATCGTTTTGTTTTTTTTTCTCTCTTACTTCTTCGGAATCCTGGGACATTATGTGACCGAATTTCCTATCGGAAATTCCACTTCCGGTTCAACATCTCTGATGAGCGGATTATACAGCAATTTTTTTTCCTGAATGTCAGTCTGCGGATTATACGCCGGTGTGGATAATATGATGAAAATTACGGTACAGTCAATTCAGCGACGTCTGATTGCTGTGTTAATTATCATGACGTATTTGCCACGTGTTATGGGAAGAATATTTCTTCCACTCTGTGGTACAATAACTTTGGGATTTTCAGGTCAAAATAATTTCAGAAATTTTGTTTGCTTCAAAAAAATTCCTTGAAGATTTCCTTATATGAATCAATTCATTGTGCTTTTTGCTTTTCATGTGACTTTTCACAGCAGACTCTCCCATAGAGGCAATGCTAAAACTTTTGCTGCAAATTCTACATTTTGCCTGGTACTTGTCTGTTAAGTGGCATTGAAGCCAGTTATAGGCAGAGTTTCCTAACCACTGATTTAAAAAAATGCACTTACTTGCCATTTTTTACTGTCAATCCTTGTCATTAACTACAACAGCAACAGTAAATATGGAAAAGAAATCAAATGAATGGTTTTCCAAATTCCACTTGTCTTATTTAGTACTGATAGAGTTGAAGTGTTAAAAAAAAAAAAAAAAACTAAACCTTTTTGCAAACTTAAAAAAAATATGAGGTCATTCAGCCACTTATTTTCCAGAACAAAAAGTATACACATTTCTTATCTGGATCCATACAATATTTCCTACTGAAGTACACAGGACAGCATTGGTTAATATAAATTGAATGGAACACAAAAGGAATTAAACACAGAACAGAGCATTCTTAATTTTAGGAGTTAAAAGAAAAGTAAGGAAACTTACCTCTATACACAATTTCTTCTCACATTTTACAGCCTTCACATGTCCAACCCCCACCTCCCAAGTACAGAAAAGAGTAAACAAACACGGCTGGATAAACATCCAAAAGGAAAGATGTAATTGTAATTATAGCAGCTGGGATTCCATACCAGATGGATGTTATTAATAAAAGCGGACAACATCCGATGGTCAAGAGTTCAGAGGGGGAAGTAATGTCACACACAACCATTGGTCACAACATAAAGCTCCACTGCGATAGAGAATTGCCTGACGCAAACAGAAACTGAGGCCCGAATTTCAATGTCTGAAACTTCCACAAAGTGCGTCACCCAGGGCATTATTTTTATGAATGCACAACTTTGGTGCATAGATACTTTCAATTCTGTTTAAAACACAAAAGCAGTCTGGGTTAACGGGTACAGAGATGAAGCGGGAGGGGAGGGGGAGTAGCATAACTTGATTCCTAAACACAGGCGCAAATCGAATCTCGGGGCATTCTCATCACTGCAAACAGAGACAAAGGTATCATACCACGCACGGACGCAGCACAGGGGAGACGGAGGTGGGGGGTCGCATGGGAGAGGGAACACAGCAAAGCAACAAGGGCAGCGTGAGAATCACAGGACATCTTGAGCTGCTTGCTGGAAAGACTGCCGTGAGGGTAGAGGCTCGGACTGATGCCACAGCGCATTCTGAGGTTATAAAAGTCACGGGGAGGGGGGGCATAGCCAAGAGACGAAGGGTCCATGCATGAAACACAAGCAATTCCTACGATTTCCACCCCCGGCAAGAATGCATCCCTAACCCCAGTAAATGGAAACCCATCATGATTCATGAGTACATCATTCCACTTATTTTACTTTCGTGGCTGATGTTCCACACTCTGTAGTGATGTCATAGCCAACCAGCTGTCCACACGCTTCCCTGAGTTACATGCAAATTCTGCGCTATTTGATCAGCTTAGCGTTTTTATCGGAACTACACAGAAATATCTCCAATGCAACTTTTGATCACAAACAATTATTTTACACATGCTCTTTCATAAAATTACTTAAAAAAACAAAAATAAAATTTCAAGTACTATTCACGTAGTCTTAAACTTTTTCAAGCACTTTCAAGGACCTGAAAATGAACTCTCTTTTTTCAAGGACTTTTCAAGATTTTCAAAGACCGTACGAACCATGTAATAATATTAAAAGAGTCTGGGGAAACGGTAACAATTTGAAGAAAAACAAATATGAAGCTATACTTGGTTTTTAAAACAAACAGGTTAACTAGATAAAAAAATTTACTACATTCAATCTCATACAAATTACCATGATTCATTTTACAAAAACAGAGTTGTTTGTTTTGTAGTACATTGATATCATAAAGTTGTGCCTGAATTATTTGTGTCTGTCTTTCATTCCTTGCCACAGTTAGCAAGCTTTGATCAGCTGTTGTTGTTTTTTTCTGAGGGTTTATCTGGCACAATTTCAGAAATGTGCAGTTTTGTTGCTCAGTGAATCTCTAAATCTTTTACTTAATTCTGTTTTGTGTGCTAAAGCCATGTTTTCACATGGAATATTTGTTAAGGCCTACTTGCACAAGAACGTTTGACACTAACGAAAATGTGTGCAGATGGTTGCTTATAAAACTCTTACAAAACTTTGTAAACTGGAACATATGCTCTTCATTTACAGCTATGTTTGAATAGTGAATATTCCTTAATTGCAACTTCTTTAATTTTTGAAGAAAAAAAAAACTTTTCTGAAAGGCTCTTAAAAGACTGTACTGAAACTTGTGTTGTCTCTATTGTTTTATACATTCAAGTTCCACACACTCAAACTTCAAAAAGACTTACATTGTGGAGAAAAGAAATCTGCAGTCCATCGCATTCACAAAAGATGAAATAAACATTGACTTGACATTGCCATGTGCAAGTTTTGCCATTACAAGTATCAACTAGTTTACTTTTGAGAACATGTTTCTCTTCACTCTTCAGCTCTGCAAAAAACACCTCTTCTTGAATACTACAAGATGTTTGCAGTTCACATAATCCAGACTCTTGGTTGCTTCAACAATTCTTCTGATATGAGGAATGCCCAGTTTTTCACTTTGCAACTATTAATGGGAGAAAAAGATTTAACAATAATACAGACAGTGGGAACATCGCGAAAAAAAAAATTGTGATTACAGAAAAATCTTCCCTCCGTCTGCCTTCCGTTTTTGGAAATTTTCTCTCCATTTTATGTTTGTCTACCTTTCATTTTTGAAAGTTTTGAAAGATGAAATTCGCCCCCCCCCCAAAAAAAAATCTTTTAGTTTTGCATCGTTCTCGAGAATGATGCAAATGATAACAACAAAGGCAGAGTTCCTTGAATCCGTGGAAGAAACCGATCCCTAAAGTTTACAAGGAAATCTTTGCTCTTCGAACTTCAGTTATTGGGAATTGTCTACACTTTCAAGCTTAAATACAAACATTTATGCAATCAATTGATATTTAGTAACAATACCAGACAGACAACTTTGCAAGGAAAATAAATTACGACTGCAAAATTTTTTTCAAACTTTCATTTTCAGAGGAACGGAATACCATCCCCCAGACAGAAAATGACACCACCACCCCCACACACACACATTATTCCTCCAAAAATAAAACATTATCTTCAGTTTTGCAAAAATCTCGAGTATAACCAAAATGATAGCGAACAAAAGCGAAATTCAAGGAAGAATCTCATGCCAGATTAATAAAGTCCACGATATGCAAAATGAACAGCTCATGCGGCTACATATAGAAGCAGATTTACGTGTCCATAAACTGATTACATTCCCAACATGAACGGTGCATTCAATTGCAATCTTTGGAACTCTGAAGGGTCTGTTTCTAACGCACGTAATTTTATAAAGAATACGTTTTTAAAGCTCGAATTTTGCGAGTGGTTCAAAAACGGACCCAAGATTTTGTATTTATATATATTTTTCTCTTAAAATTTCGTAAGGCGGGAGACTCACTCCTAACACTTTTACTTCGGCAGGAGCTTAAATTTTTTGGTGGGAATCCTGCCCTGAATTTTAAGCCCAAGCTAAAGGTTTTATTTTCTGAACAGTCAGTACTACCACTTAGGCTGAATACATTCCTCATTCTTTTAACCTGGCCAAATTAAAGCAGTATATGTCTCGACCCTTACTAACATCTTGCTTTACATTATACATCTGCAATGCATCTTAGTTACAGCACATAATCAGAATGAGTCTTGCCACAAACTCCCTGTAAATAAATAAAAAACTATCTCTTCCATATACAAATGACTATTGTGTACCTTGAGAGGTACCCAAGTTTCACAAGTGTACATCAAAGCAGGAACAATTGTACTTTCATACACAGCCATTCAGGACCTTTTGATAACCCATCAGCCCTGAAAATCCTCCTACAACAGCTGACTTTCAAAAATGAATCCACTTGCCTACTAATTTTACTATCCAATCCATCAAGCGTGCTTCCTAAGCACACAAACTCATTCCTCTGGTCTAACTCTGTACAAATAGTTTCTTGCTCAAAATCCAAAATTTTGGTTTTTGCCTTATTTATACTCAGTTTGAATTTCACACATGCTTCGTTCATTCTGGCCCATTTTTTCTGTCACACTACAAGACTGTGTCATCAGCATACAAATTGCACACATGGGAATTCCGTAGGCATCAGCCAACACTGCAATTCTGTCATCACACGTGTTTGCATCAATAAATATATTGAACACCCACGGAGACATTACACAACCTTGTCAGACTCCTGCACCAACAGAAAACCAATTCAATAAAACATCACTTACACATATCAGGTCTTGAAAAATACCATGCCCAAAATGCCTGGGGCATGTAAATTATCGGCTTGGGCAGGTAAAACAACTATCTCTAGTTGCCCGGTCTGGGCAACTAAATTTAAAAATGAAGTTAGGAATAGAATTTCCTATTACAAGAAAAAAGAAGTCATTGCATGCCATGTTTTATTTTTACACTGCTAATCACCAGAAGTTGATTATTGTTACGGAGTGACAAGGACATAAAGAATATCACTTCTTTAATTATATTATGCTCTAGGTCCAGACATTGGAATCATATGTAGTTTTACTCCAAGTGTTGTTTATAGAAAGCGATAAGATGCATGCCTCTGACGGAACTAGCTTACGGTGTTTAGTGACAAAGGATGAAAACTTCAACAAAAGGAACAGACAGAATCACTAAATTTCTTAAATACCAATTTCCCCATCATCATCTTAAAACTTGAGATACACGTTTTTGTGCATTGAACATTTTGAATGCAGACCTAGAGCCATTTGGTGTTCGTAATAATTTTCATTTAACTGCTGCACAACCTGTATCTTGTAAGGTTGCAAATTTAACTTGCCCCGTAAGATTCTATGGACACTATACTTGAGATTCCCACTGCTGAAGAAATTTGTCACACAGAACGTTTTGGACTTTGTGTTACAACATTTTGCACTTCCTGTATGTTCAAATACACCTAGGCCTACCTGTAGGTTTTTGCTTCAATGCACTTCCCATAGCTTCAAAAGTCTTCACCCATAACCTGATGGCATGTTCTGATGGAACAGGATCATGCCTCCAGAGATTAAAATAATGCTGATATTCTCATCTAGTAGTGGCAGCACATTCAACGTTTTTGTAAAATGCCTTAACAGCTACAGCACGTTGATGTCTCTGCAAATGGCATTGTTTGGTGAAACGAATGATGATCCATACATGTTGCCAACATCATTAGGGGAAACTTTCATGAAGAAATTAGAAGTGCCTATTTTTCTGCCCCACCCTGTACTTTCAGATGAAAAGAAAAAAAAAAAAAAGTAATACTGGAAAAGAAAGCTTACAAGGCTATGCTAATATGAAGTAAATCCTCCCAGATCAGCAAACATTCCAATAGAGTTGTGCAGATGTTTTATAGATTCCTGAGTAGGGTAGTCCTTATTTTTGAAGTTTTGAAATGTTGTCTGACCCTCCTATGTTGTTCTACCATATAAAAAAACATGTTTTGTAAAGTTTCAGGCAGACATTTAGAGGTCGCTCAAGTCAGTTGAAATATTCACTTACTGTATTATCTCCGTCACCCGACTTCTCCATTCACCTTCTCTTGTCTTATTTGACTTAAGTGTCAATCAAATACTCCACATAAATAAGGTAATGTCTATTTTTATTTTATATAGTTGGAAAAGTCTGTACAGTTCTAGAAACAAGCTTGCTTATATAAACCTTGAAGAAGACAATTCGTGAGAGTTGTAGGGTTGTTGTTAAGGAAACTGATGTGTTTTGGGAAAAGGCCCGTATTTCCATTCACCACGAACAGGATTGTATCAAGAAATTGGAGAAGCTTCATGAAAAGAGGCTCAAGCTGAAAAAAAATTGCAAAAGGACCAAAACGTGTCAACAAGTGTACAAAATGTGCCTACAAGTAAAAAAAGCTATGCTTTGGTCCCTTAATGAAAAGGACGGGGTCGACGAACCTTTTAAATACATCAAGCTGAGTGGCAAGATTTCTCGTGATATGAAGATTGAAGATTTTGTGACAAAAAACACTATGAATTTCTTTAATTGTCTTAATATCCCAAGAAAGTATTTAGATTTTGATCCCAAAATGGCCAGACCAGGTGGCGCAGGGGTCTAAGTCATGGCTTCTGATCATTCGTCCAAGATGGGTCAGGGTTCAAATCCTGGTGAGGCATGGATGCTGTGTTTTTCTTACGGCATTCGCTCTCTCCCTTCCCTGGAACCAGTGGCCCTAAATTAGGGACAGGCGACTGCTTATAGCCCATTGAGTTGCTCATGGTGGTCGTTAAACCTCCAATCAAAAAAAAAAAAAAAGAAACAGAATGAAGCCCAAAATCAATATTTACTACAAGTTGTAGAACATCGGTGTCGTTATCCCGACTGCAGGAGAATTTTTTTATCTCAGATGAGTCAAGTTACAAGTGTTGTGTCGTTATCTCATTAATCAGTGTGTAAAACCAAATACATCCATATATATATATATAGCATATTGTAAATGTGATTTTGTTTGTGTACATATATATATCAAAACAATTTGGGTGTTCAAACATTTGGAGAAAGTAATTTTTTTGTTTCACATATACACTTTGAGTGCTTCTTGTTACATGTGTAGCAATGTGTACAACAAAAAGAAAAGTAGTTATTGTACTCGTGTAGCTTTATGTATTACAGGTAACACAAATCAAGGACTTGCTGTTGTTGGCTGCAAATAAACACCACGATTGCTTCCTTTAAGCCACAGTCAAGCTGTGGTGGATGTGACTGGACACAGAATTCAAGAACACTGATTAAAAATTGCCAATGGTTTTTGAAAGGCTAGTGCCTGTATTTAATATAACACATAAAGACACAACAGAAACAATTTAACTTTCAGCATTTGCTCAAAGAAGCTAAAAAGCACTCACAATTTCCACTGGTACAACACAGGAGATTACTGATTTAACAGGCTGATTTGTTTGTTTATATTTTTTTTTATTTTCACACAGTACAACACAGGAGATTACTGATTTAACAGGCTGATTTGTTTGTTTATATTTTTTTTTTATTTTCACACAGCTACTTGAGTTAGAGACAAAACAATTTTTGTTTGGCTGGGTTTGCACAAATTCTGTCTAACCCACTCTTACCTTGGAGTAAGGTGATTCCAGCACAGCACCTATTATTATTACAGGACTAACTCACAGCCTTAAGGGGGATATATATAAACTAATTCACTGCCTACAAAAAAAAAAAACTTAGCTACAGACGAAACAAATATATCTTTATTAGGAGAATTCGAAATATATCTTTAATTTAGGATTAGGCATATCAAATTCTCTCAGAATGCAAGTTTTTTAATTTACCAGCGGTTTAACTAACACTAGCTACCTCAAACTATCTAAACTTTAAATAATTAAAATTGTGCAGGCAGGAATCACCTACCCCAGCAATTATTTGAATTTCACTGTTACATACAAAAAGACATTCTCAGGTTTGTTTGTTGTAGTTTTCTTTCTATGAACTGGCCAGCCCTTTACACTAGTAAATTATATGCCTACATGGAAAATGAATGCTTTTGCAAGATTTTTGGAACCCTGGTACCTTAAGGCACATTAACTCCTGCCCATCTTTACAATGACAATGTACAAAATTTGTTTCATAAGGAAGGATTGCTGATTACTACAGCAAGACTTTTAGCAAGAGATGGGAAAAAAAAAAAAAAGAAAAAAAAAAAAAAGAAATATATATATAACAAAATTTAATAAAAAAAAAAAAAAAAAAAGTCATTTCACTGGCCTTCTCTCCCTCTCTGCCTCAAAGCTGGCTCATGAACTGGCCACGGTAAAATATTCCTATTCCAGGGGTAAACAAAATGAGCTCATTACCTTGTTGCTGACCTTCCTGATTCCAAGGATGTTAAGAGTACTCCCGAAAGGTTCTTTAGTTTCTCCCATGAGACGGGGAGACGCTGATCCTCAACAGGTACCACACACAGATGGGCGTTTATCTTTCCAGGAGTTAAAGTAAGCCTCGCTCGCTACGTTGAGTTGAACGATTACAGCTTCGAGTTGCCCATGGGAAGCTGCGTCAATTTGGGCTCAAAGCGCTGGTAAATTTTTCAGCTTTTTCTGCTGAGAATCAAGGTTCTTGGAACCTTTAAGGGCTGGTAACAGCTAGCAAACTTAATATCGCTCCGGCCAGCTTCGCATAATTCGTTTCAGCCATTTCGCTGAAGTGGGGCATCTTTTAGGAGCAGTGAACGGACCCAATGTCCTTCCTGAGCAAAAAAATGAATTGCCGATCAGCAAATCGTGTGGTGGAGGGTATCCACCCAAGGAAAGTTTTTTCACCTTCTGACACATCATCGCCAGGGAAAAGAGAGAAATCTCTCAGCAAAAACAGCCCAAAAAACTCTTTCGAAATCCCCCCTCTCTCTATAGCACTAGCAAAAGACTGCAGCTTGCCGGGGTCCGCCATGATGTGAAACTTCTCAGCCAATGACAGGGGTCCAGGAACGGAGAGTCGCTCTGATCGGCCAGAGCCTGCTCAGCGCTTAGTTGCCAGGGGAAAAAATGCGTACATATTATGGGTACACATCACCAACTTTAGCTCTCACGGGGGGGGGGGGGGCATAACAAACCCAGGTATCCTTATTTGGGGGGGGGTCCGGCGGGGAAGCTCGAATACCTATAAATTCCGTGCAGAGAGAGATGGCTGAGGGGAACGCCTCTTCCAGTGGTGATTTTGGAATTGGAAGAAGATAATTTTTGTGGGGCTGACAGCCCTTCTTAACTACCTAGAACTTGGGTGCTTGACTTGGGACTAAATCTTCCAGCTACCCCGCCTTCCTTCTAGAGGCACGCACTATTTTGACCATCCGCTGACCGTTGGACAGAGTCAGATTTCAGGGCTGAAACCCTAAGGATGCAGATAAGACCACATGCTCTTTCTTACACAGCTGCACTTTACTTGGGAAAGAGAATAAAAAAAAGGCGCAAAGAATATCTCTGCAGCTGGAGCCAGCAAGAAGCAGAAAGGAAGAAGGGGAATTTACACCTTCTAGGATACACATAGCATTCACAGAGAAGCATAATTACACAATTCAATTACTAACACACTTAATGAACACACACCAGATACATAATTAAATAAAAAGATAAACAAAATGTCAAAATAAAACTAGCGTACACCCCGGAAGGACGAAATGAGATTTCATTCATAATTATGATACTTACTGACTGCCGAAGCTCGCATAAAACAAAACAAAAATTACTAGTCATGCTTGTTACATAATGTTCACTTTACTTTCAACTACAATTCCAAATTAATTTATATTACTCTGATTCTAAACATTCCAATACACTACTCAAGGGACAAAAAAAAAAAAAAAAAAAACCACACACACACACACACACACACACTTTCATTGTTTTAATAATTACATCAACTTATGTTGGTCCATTGTATTCTGCTAAGGACCAAATGCCTTTCCTTTTGAAACCTGCACACACCAAGGGAGAAGGAAAATTTATATATATATATATATATATTCTATCAACTTTCGTTTTACATTCTTAAGTGTTTTTCTTATGTTTTCGGCTCTGCTCTTTAAGTATATATATATATATGAGTAGCAAGAGAGGAAAACAAAGATTTTGAATAGACAAGGGAAGAAAATTCTTATATAATTTGCATGAATTTTTCGCTGACTTGCCCACTCTCGCGTTTTTCAGAGGTGGCTATGGGAAGTGAAATGGCAAGAATAATTTTAACTCGGGGATTTTTTTTTTCCCTTTCAATTCCCGAAAATTTTTAGAGGAAATTTTTGGCGTGGATCTGAGCAACAGATCACAAGGAACTCTGATTTAAATGATTTAATGATTTTCTTAGTGTTAACATATTACTTCAAGTGGAAATAATGTTCTATTGCCTTTGATAGGCAAAATTAATTTAGATAAGGATTTGTGTTTGGAATTTTTCAGAGTAATTAATAAATCAGTATTTCTGCACTAATTGATGTATAATTTTATGATGTACAATATATGAAACCACAAGTAAAACTTTGAGCATATTGAGCTACCACTATATGTTAATTAAAATGGTAGAAATTTTTTTACACACATTTTTTTACATTGAGGAACACTTTTGAGGGGTCAGAGCATATAAATTGTTGAAAAATAAAAATTCATAGTATTTTAAGGACCACCCTATTCCTGAGGCACTGACCACCAAGCTTTTTTAGATGGGGTCATAGAGCATCTACTGGCGGAGGGGTTGACAGAGTCTGAAGGCATCATCCCAGCATGTCCCAAACATACTCCATTGGTGACAAATCTGGGGATCAGGATGGCCACGGTAGCATGTTAACACCTTGTAGACATTGCCTCGATGCACTTGCAGTATGAGGACAGGAATTGTTTTCCTTAAACAATGTGTTGTTTAACCCTGCCACAAACAGCATCACAACTGGTTCGAGGATTTCTTTGAAATACCGATGATCAATCACAGTTCCTGTAACAAACCCTAAACTGGGGCACAAATAATATTAGATAGCTCCCCAAGCTATATGCTTGATGTTCAGGCAGTGTCATTCAATGACATTTGTTGGATTGTTGCATTGACTACACTGGTGGCAGAGTTTACTGGATTTGAAGCCAAAGGACTTTTCCCAGTTGAGGGGTACCAAAGGTGAAGTCTATTTACCACATAATATGTACAGGCTATAATGGAAGATCATGCCATAAAACTGAAACCCCACAGGACAACCAGATTCAGGTATGGAAGGAGATGAAACAGAGGTCTAACACATGCAAATATTCACGGCATTCCTACTGAAAATCTGCAATGTGTACCCAAAATTTAGAGAGCTCTCCTACTGATTAGTATGCTGTCAGTACTTGTCTTCATAAATGCAGTCATAAAAAATTGTATGCATCCAATTATTCATGAATAACTGTGAGCATGTAAACCTACAGGTGCTAGTTAAGTTACAAGGTGGCAACAACATCCCATCTAATTATGTCCTGACTTGTGAAAAATTTGGAAAATGCTGAGTAGCACTGTTTTTCCTAAATAACAATCACATATCCCACTCTTGAACTTTTAAAATGAGATGTTTCAAAGTTTTCGTTTTATCTCCAGATATCCCCAGAGATGCCAACCTGAGAAAGGGGTCATCAGTAAAAAAAATCCGAAGTTTACAGTAGATTTCAGTTACTTTAAAATCTCAAAATGTAGTTCTATTTAGTTAGTGAGTGTGTGTGTGTGTGTGTGTGTGTGTGTGTGTGTGTGTGTGTGTGTGTGTGTGTGTGTGTGTGTGTGCGCACTGGTTCATGATGATATATATACAGGGTGTTTCCCAAAGTCGCGCCTCACTTCAATAACTCGAGAATGAATTGGAACAAGAAAACAGGGTCAATGGGTATTAATAAGGGATGATATGATCTATTTAACAGATATGTGAATGACCCCCAGGACCCCTGATCAGGGGGCTATCTCGTAAACAAAGCAAGTTAGGAAAAAACTTCCAATTACAAAGTTATACAGCGTTTTTACTTTAGCGTAAATCCGCAGAAAAATTTCTAATAGCTCTCCACTGTGCCCTCTTGAGCTATTGTACACCTACAAGGAAAAGTTGTTTTCCCTGCAAATCTTGAAATGTTCCTGCCTTTTCCTGAGCTTCGTAAGAAAGGCATACGAGGGCATGAGCCCCCTGATCAGGGGTCCTGGGGGGTCATTCACATATCCGTTAAATAGATCATATCATCCCTTATTAATACCCGTTGACCCTGTTTTTCTGTTCCAATTCATTCTCGAGTTATTGAAGTGAGCTGCGACTTTGGGAAACAACACCCTGTATACATATATCTGCAGTTGAGGCCATAACTTAGCAGTGAAAGTTCAGTTTTGGCACGCCAGTTCCAACATACGAGCTATAGAGGCATAATCGGCGTGGAGGGTGACACCGGACATGCCAGCTATTTAGCGAAGAAGAAACGTCCCGCGAGCGTCGACATGCGAGCTATAGAGACGTCATAGGCGTGGCGGATAACACCCAACACGTGAGCTATACAGGCTTCATAGGTGTGGTGGACAACACCCGACACGCAATCTATTTGGCAAAAAAGATATTCCTCGCAAGCGCCGACATACAAGCTATAGAGGCATCATTGACAGGGTAGGTCACACCCGACTACATTTCTTTTTATCTATTTAGTGAAAAAGAAATGTCTCGCAAGCCCCCACATATGAACTATGGAGGCATCATCAGCGTGGCAGATGACACCCTGCCATGCTGATGATGCCTCAAAGGAATGTATCACGAGCGCCAACATGAGAGCTGTAGAGGCGTCATTGGCATGGTGGATGACACCCAACATGCCGATGACATTTCTTTTTATCCATTTGGTGAAAAAGACAATCCTCGCGAGCCCCGACATACGAGCTATAGAGAATCTAGATGTCATAGGTGTGGCGGATGACACCCAAGCTATTCGGCGATTTCGTAATGCCGGGTGTCACCCGACAGTCTAGCGGAAAGGGTTAAAACATTTGCACAGGAATTTGCACAGGAATTTTCACAAGAACAAAGCCACGTGTAATCAATGTAAAGAATTCGCAAAAGACGCTAAGCTGAGCTCCCTCTCAGCTTTTGCACACGGCAGTCTCAAATGGCTGTACGGGAATCGTGTGACAAACAGCGTACGAGAAGCTCCACCTCCGTTGGCGGGGAAGTCAGAACATCAAAGGCTATAGTATAGGGACTACCTGGCTATAATGTGCATTTTTTCGACCAAAAGACAGCAACAAATAAAAAAATTGCAAGCGTGGGCTTTTTCGTAATTCTTTGGATGACTTCTGTAAAACCATAAGATGGAGTGAAGATCCGTACCAACTACGGAAAATCCGTAAAAGTTGGTATCTCTGTATCCCATTGATCATAAACTTTACTAAAGCCAATGGACCAGTAGGTCTCAAAAGTCTGTTAAATGGCTTCAGAAACTGTTATGATCAGGAGAAAACAAAATCTACCATACAACTGAGTAAATCAATGGACTTATATGACAGTGGATCCTTAGAATTTTGTAAAGAAGACAGCTTTTCAAACTGCATAGGAGAAAATCTTATAAATGACACTACAGAATATCGAAAATGATATAATTAACAAATTAAGCATGGTAGTGAAAAATGTCCGTTGATGCTCCAAGTGTGAACCTGCTGAAGTAAAAAGAATGGTTAAATTGCAATGAATATCCAATTTTATATAATGAAATGACTGTGACTAAAGATGAACAAATTACAGAGTTAGGTGAAGAAAACAAGCCTGATTCAAATGACACTGGAACCTCACAATCAGATGCATTCAGTTTTTTAAACATAGCAATGGTTAGAAAGGATTCTAGTTGCATTCACCTGCTTTACCTTAAAAGGTTGTGTGACATCAATGCAAAAAAAAAAAAAAAAAAAAAAAAACCACTTGTGCTAAAACAGAGACCGCTTGTGAGTTTTAGCTGAATGAAAACTGAAAGATAAAAAGCACTAAGAAGAAAATCTACAGTAAGTTTATTACAGATTAAAATAGTGTAATTATGCACAACAATACTGAATTTTGAATACTTTGGAATGCTATTTGTACAGGGAATGTATTGCCCAATCAACAGGATTTTCAATTATTCAGATCACCAATCTCAATAATTAGCACTCTGTTACAATAGTATCTACTTACTGTTGATTTTCCTCAACAGCAAATCTAATGGTACTACCCAATTTAATATAGGAATCCAAAATTTCTTAAGAACTATTGTATGTAACCTTGAGCCAAACAAGATGATGATGTCATTCACCTAATATACACAAAGAAAATGCAAAGACAAGTTTCTTTAAAGAACCTCTCCCAAAATGGAACAGAACACTGATGAATTTAGAGACAATGCTGAACTAATTGAAATTGTTCTTTGTATACAGAAAGTTTATAATTTTGTAAGTGTATAACTACACAAAGATTTAATAAAAGCCAAAAAAATATTTTATAATTTGTTAAAATCTTGGAAGAGGGGAGAGCTTTTTCTTCAAAAAATATTCAGTCTTTGAATTAGTTATTTCACAGGAATGGTAGAAAGCATACTTTTTTTTTTCATCTAAATTGCAAAATTTGGAGGATTCATTGCTGCTGACAACTGGCAAGAGGTTTTCTGTTTAAATTAGAATTTCTCTAATTCACACAGAGGAACTACTGTTGTTACAACTGGTTTTGTTGGAAGGCTTAGTTTGCAAGTTTTCATGAGGCTAAACAAACCATGGAATACAGAAATTAACAACTACATCCTTTAAGCTACACAATTTGGCAACTTTTTTTTTCTCCAACTTGATCTGTGCTGTTTTACCACTACAGTGTAACTTATGTAATTCGAACTAAGTTAAATCGAATTTGTGGATAATTCGAAGTTCAAACATTTCCGTGCAGTTGTAATTACGAATACATTTTCTGATAATTCAAATTTTATTTCCTTCCCTTCCAATTCAAATTAACCAAGTTTTACTGTACTTCAACAAAAATATCTTTTCTGTCAAATCCTACATTTTTCATTGAATTGTTCTACTGACAAAATATTTCCTAGATGTATCGCTTTTAACTGCAAGTAGGCACTTATCTTCCAACTTTTCATTAGCCACTTTGTCCTTTTTTTAATTTTAAGGGGACAGTCCACCCTTCTTTGTTCAGGAAACTTTATTTGAAATACTGCAGATCTTTCTTCTGGACTCATCTACCAAATTCTGCCACCAAGCTTGTTGCAAATACCAGCTGTGTAAAACCACAGTAAGCCATTAGTTTAAGAAATATGGCGTTACTTATGTTCATATCACTTTAACCAAATACATGCACGAGACTGACGGGGGAAAAAAAAAAAAAAAAAAAAAAAAAGCTGAACTTTTTAACAGGGTGAAAAAATAAGTACATGCTGCAAAACAGTGTGAATATATAACACGGCATGAGCAAAACAGGATTGTTCACTGAAATTTATTTATGTAAATATTAAACTGGAGTACATCACTGTATTCAGAAAATATTATTTTATATATACTATATACATTACATTTAACAACACAGGATAAATGGAACATATTTGCTCTGTCCGATTTCCGTTTTAGGAAAGTTTTCCTCCATTTTCAAGCTGCAATACAAATATTTGTGGAATAAAATGATATTTAACAACATGACTGGGGTAGAAGAAACATTGTGAGACAAAAAGGATTACAATTTTGGAAGAAATCTTCACTCCATCTAACTTCTGTTTCCGAAAGTTTTGAAAGTAGCAATTCCGTCCTCAGACGGGAAAACGACCCCACCCCTTCCCATTACCACCAATCCTGCCTAAAAAATTTTCAGTTCTGCATCAATCTCGAGAACCATCGAAATGATGGAAAAGGTGGAATTCTTCAAATCCACTGAAGAATCTCGTGCCTGAAGATTGCAGGGAAATGTTCGTGCCGTCCGACCTCCGTTTGCATTTCCTTCCATTTTCAAGATGAAATGCAAATATTTATGGAATATAATAATACTGCATAGAAAAAACATAGTGAGAAAAGGAAGTGACAATTACAGGAAAGTTTTTTACTCCATTTAACTTCTGCTTTTGAAAGTTTTGAAAAACAAAATACCATCCACAGAACAAAAAACGACCCCCCTCCCACTAATCCTCCAAAATTTCTCTTCAGTTTTGCATCGATCTCAAGACTTAACCAAAATGATGACAAAAAACGGAATACCGGAAATTAGCGGAAGAATCTCGTTTAATATCAAAAGTTCAAAAATCTCATGTATGCAAATAAATACCAATCAGATAAACTTGAGCTCACCTCGTACAGGAGCTCCATCCATAATTTCATATTTAGCAACAGTTTCATTATCACTGTATGAATTTGGACCAGAACCTGTGGTTTCTCTTTTGATGATTGCTATTTCCATGTGTCTTATTTTGATACGGACAAGTAGGAAATAAATCTTGCCAACAATAACATCTTTCAAATGATATCTGAAATATAATCAAAATGGTAATGAAATCTTCAAGTTCCATTAATACTCACAACAAAGAGAAAATTACGAATGTGTCAGTGAAACATAATGAAAAGGAATGGCAGAAATTCACATAACTGAATAAACACATAACAGAAACACGAAGTATTTCTAATGAAACAACGCTAACATTACGTAAAAAGAAGTTATAAAATTAGGACTTTTCTGGTAGCTACTTCTACCTTTTTCAGCCATAGAATGAACA
Organism: Macrothele yani; assembly: GCA_039090855.1. Lineage (NCBI taxonomy): Eukaryota > Metazoa > Arthropoda > Arachnida > Araneae > Macrothelidae > Macrothele > Macrothele yani. The sequence goes on from CM076996.1 coordinate 129,853,505, forward strand.
AAGAAAACACAAGGTGCTAAAATGTGGTGAATCAGATTTTGCCAGTCATAGAGGGATAATCAATATATACATTGCATCATACGTTTATGTGGTTTATAAGCTAAACGTCTTGGTGTCTGCTCAAAAAAGGAAACTTTTCAAGCATACCCACTAGATGCTTCTGTTTAACACGTCAGTAATTATTTTAGTGTAACCTCCCTAGCCCCTACTTCGTTGACTTATATTCACTAACATGACCATTCCAGCATCTCAGTTATAGAATTTACTAAAAGTACCAGAAATAGTTTTAAAAAACAACATACCATGTTATAACAAACAAATCTATATAAAACTCCTTTTATTGGTGTGAAGATACATTTAAAAACAAAATACAAGGAAAAAAATTGTACCTCCAGAGCTTTCGCTCTCCAACCGAGAGGCTTTCTCAAGGACTACAAACGTTACTAGCAGTTCTGGTGAGTATAAACAAAAAAATTTCGAAACACTGGTGCTCGAGGATGCCGTATTTTGAATCTTGATGTTCGAGGCACGAGGTGATACATGGGCTTCCTTTTGTGTCGAATATTACCTCAGCATGTTCATCTACGCAAACGGGACGTCAACAGATTGGGTATTGTTGCATGTGTAGGGATGCGTGGAGATCTCAATACTTTCTCTGATCAGTGTGCCCTTGTATAGCCAGTATATGGTGCAATTATCTTCATTTTATCCCATAAAGGGACTGTGTTTCTTTGTGCAACTTCTTTAGACAAAGCTGTTAAGGTCTTACCCAATCTGATGTCTCTCATATGCTTCTTAGTTCTTAATGCAATTGACCTTTTTGTCATTCCGATGTAAATTTTCGACAAACCGTTCAGGTACTTCAGAAGTATCTCGTATACTCCTGCTGCAGATTTCCTGTCAGAGTTTCTGTGCGTGTTCGTCACTGATCTGTGTATGTTGTTGGGTGATCTGATGCCAATGTGAAGACCATGGCGTCGCATTAGGCTTCTGAAGGCGTAAGAGAATTTTGGGATATACACATGAGTACGGTACAGATCCAGCGTAACGCAAATTATCTCCTTTCACCTTGGAGTTGTTTTTTTTAAACCTAGGGAGTTTTGAAAGGAGATAATTTGCGTTACGCCGGATCTGTACCATATATCTCCAAATTCATCATGCTCCCCATGCACCAGTCCACGTGATGAGGCATTAACGGGCTTCATTTGATCATGCCTCGTACCATACATTCAAAAGCTGGAATTCCAACCAAAATGTTTGCACTTCAGCACTGCCAGATCCCAAAACCAAATTATCCAAATCTAGCAGACTACTTTTATTGTCTGTTCAACTGGCATGTTTAAATGTAATTTAGTTGTTATCGCCTGTTAAGCTTTAAAATCAGTGGCCCTTACACCACAAAACTTGTAAGCCTCATTTTTAAAGTTAAAAGACAATTTGGTGTACATGAAGTATCAATATACACTGATTGAACAACAAGAACAGATTATTACATTTTACAAAACATCGAGTGACCTATTCCTCCCGTGCAGCCGTACCCATACTAGTTTCAAAATACTAGTTTTAACTAGTTTTATCGAGTGAACTATTTCATCCATGCAGCCATGCCCATACTAGTTCCCGAATCTGCGGAGCTTCGCAATGGAGGAGAATACCGCAGGAATGCAAGAGGATGAAATGAGCGGATGCATACAATTGGAGGATCAGTGAATACGCAAGGAAACCTTACGCCAATGAAGGACAACTAGGCGTGGGCAAAGATGCAAAATAAATGTTGCGCACCACAACACAAGAACGACTGATGTGACATGGCAGGACGAGTGAAGGGAACTGACATCTCGAAAAATCAGTTCAACATCAGACGGTTGGCGAACAAAATTGACCCCACCGAAGATGACGGCAATACAGCAGTTGAAACTAATATGGGTACAACTGCACAGGAGGAATAGTTCACTCGATGTTTCGTATTTTATGCTTTTTATAAAGGTATTTCCAATTTTAAACATTCTTTGTTAGAAGATGGATTATCAAGATCTATTATACCTTTTATTACTGCCTTTGACTCATTCAGAGTCTCGAACATTTCTTAAAGTATCATCCAAGTTCCTTTAAGCATTCATTCGCCAGAGTCTTCATTTAAGCAATTTATTTTATTTTATTCAACTGTGATAACAATGACAACGTTTATTTTTCAATATGGTGTTTTGTACACACCTTAATGACCACATCTGTTGGCCAAGCAACATTGAACAAGAGATGCAACCTATTCAAAAGAAAGGTAAGAATAGCAATATATCCTGCTAAATTTATAAGAACATGTTGATAATACACACTGTTTTCAATTTGCAATATACACTATATTGACAAAAGTCACTGGACACCTAGAAGAGAAACAACATAGCATTTATTGACATACATTAGTATGGTGTCGGTCCACCTTTGGCCTTAATGCATGCACTGACCCTACGAGACACGTTTTCGACAAGCTTTTGGAACACAGAGATAAGTAAATTAAGAAGGTAGTGTAGAACACACTAAGTTACGTGTTCTACACTACCTTCTTCTTAATTTGTTTGTTAGTTACGTGCATTGCCTACCACTCATTAATTTACAGCGATAGGTATGCACTACCATTCAGTACATAATGCTGCCGCTAACTGTTGCGTAGTAGTAGGCCTTGGTTCCAAACTTCTCATGTGCCGCTCTAATTCAACCCATAGGTTCTCTATGGGATTAAGATCATGGATTTGTGCTGGCCAGTCCACACACAATACAGAATTATCATCAAACCATGCCATAACAGTCCCTGCTTTATGGCTCAGTGCATTATCCTGCTGGTACCACAACCAGGCTTGGTTCCACAGTATTGCCACAGAGTTGGTAGGGCACAATTGTCCAGAATATCGAGGTAGACGTGCTGGTTAACAGGTTTGTCCACAATAACCAATGGGCTGGGACCATACCTTGAAAAACATCCCCACAAGAGTACAATGCCAGCTCTAAACTTGACCATAGGAAAAGTACACTGTGGTAAATAGCATTCCCCGGCTGCCGCCATACCCACACACAGCCATCAGACTGATGGATCGTGTATCTGGATTCATCAGTCCATAGGACCCATTTCCACTGATCTACGGTCCACGATAAATGTTCTTTACACCATGCTAAACGACGAGTAGCATTCCGAGTGGAGATGAAAGGCTTATGAGCAGCCGCACAACCATGGTAACCCATGGAACGAAGTTCTCTGCAAATGGTATGTGTACATACAAAGGTTCCAGCATTTTTACTCACCTGTACACTGGGGTCTTGTGCAGTACGCCGTCGATTAGCTGTAATGACTCTCCTGAGGCTTTGACATCCTCTATCACTGATTTTCTTAGGTCTGCTGGTACGTTTTGCTGTTTCAGGCACACCATGTGTCTTCCACTTATTCAATACATCCAAAACAGTTGACTTGGGTATGTTTAAACGCCTCTTTGTTTCTCTTATGGACAACCCACTAATATAACACCCAACAATCTTTCCTTTTTCAAAGTCAGTTCTCTCCAACCACAACATTTTCACACAACCTCACAGTGCAATGTGATCGAGGTCAGCTACAGGCTTGTTTTTATACTATTCACAGCTGTACCGCGCATCTTAACAACACAGCGGATCCGTTCATTTGCTTTTGAAGTGGTGTCTGGTGACTTTTGTCAATATAGTGTATATTACTGCGGCATGTCTAAAACTGTGTGAAACAGTAACTAACAATACAACACAATTGTTGAATATGCTTAAATGAAGTGCCATGAACAAGGCTTGAAAATTTTCATACTGGTTCACCTGTCTGGCAAATATCTCACTCACCAGATAAAGATCGGGAGCCCCACAGGGCTGTCGACTTTGTTTCGTATTTTAAAGTTTGATTTGTTAAAAATTTATACACATCTCCCAAAAAATGTTTTATCGCTAACCTAATTTAAACGATTAACCATTATATAATAACCAAACTCAGTTTTCTCCCTCTAGAGTAGATGGTGCAAAAATCCTTCAATGCTTTAGAACTTTCCTAGCAGCTCCGTGGAAACACGGATTCCCATGTTTGCCCTTTGACCTACAGGAGCAATTGGCCGAGAGGCAGGTCGCGAGGTGCATGTGACTATTACACTGCTTGTCTTTTCCTTCAGCGTTTGGGGAAATCATTCAACCGGGAGCAATTGCGGCTTCTTGCCTCATGTTCCTTGTTAAGCGCACCATGTCCAAATATTTTGACTCACAGCATTCGCTGTGCAATTTCTTTCGTGGAGAAACTGGTTTATCATGCTGGACCACAATCGTGCATTACTTCAGTGAATTAAAATAAGCTTTATTAAGAAACTGATAGTTTTACATATCCAACAATATGCATAATAATGTTTAAACAATTGCTGATTAAATTCAAATTGCTCTACTGAATTTTTTACTCGTAAACTAAAACTTTTCACTTGCGACAGAGGAGAAGACGGCCATATTTTTCAGGCCGGCCATGAGTGATGGAATGGTGAGGAAATTGGTCAGACAGTTCAACAAAGGTTGTGAGAATGTTCATGACAAGAAGCAGCCAGGCATCTGTGGTCAACAGTGACTTGGTGTGTACGGTCAACGAAAAAGTTCGTGAGGACAGACGTTTCATGATTTCGACACTTTCTTTGCATTTCCCGCAAATTTCAAGGACTGTTTCTCAACAAAATTGTGACAGATTATTTGGGATTTTGGAAATGGTGCTCACACTGCAGATGCTCTCCAAGAAGCACAAAAACAAGTGGGCTGGTAGGGCGTTAACCTTTCTCACACAACATAGTGAGCAAGTAATGGGTCCTTGAGCCACATCATAACAAATGACGAGATATGGGTGCCCCACATGACACATGACTCCGGAATCGAAGAAGCAGTCCATGGAGTGGCAGTACACCTCATCACCAAAAAGAAAGAAGTTCAATCAGATAATTTCAAACCCCAAGATCACAGGCACAGTTTTTTGGGACAGGCAAGGAGTTTTGCTTACTGAGTTCTTGCCTAAAGGCAGAACAATAAACTCATCAGCCTATTGTGAGACTCTGGAAAAACTGCATTGGACGATACAGAACAAAAGGCGAGGTGTGCTTACTTGCAGCATTGTCTTTCTTGCTTCATGACAATGCTTGGCCACACATTTTCTGCACGGACTCTAGCACTCATGTCATTTGGCTGGAAACAAATGGATCACACACACACACACACACACAGATCTAGCGCTAAGAGATTATCCCCTCTTCTTGCAACTGAAGAAGTTCCTTACTGGTTGGCATTTCTTCGACTATGTTTAAGCCAACGGAGCAAACCAGAAGTGGCTGTCTTCATGGGTGGCCTTGTTTACGCTTTCCAACAGTAGGTTGAAGAAGCATAAATGCTCCAGCTTTGTCCGTCTGTCTGTCCACACGATAACTTGCATAAAAATGGTTCGATTTCGATTAAATATATATTAGTATGTGGTAGGGGACAACTTGGGAATGAACCCTATTGAAAATGGGCGAAATGGGGTAAAAGGTTAGGACATAGGAGCAGGATCCATTTAATCGCCCTTATGAGTCATAACTTGCGTAAAAATGCTCCGATTGCGACAAAACTTTATCATGTTGTTTCAGAGGTATACTGAACTGGTTCTGTTGAATATAATTTAAATGGGGTCAAAGGTCAGGGCACAGGAACGAGATTTATTCCACAGCCATTATCCTAATAACTTGACTAAAAATGCTTCTACTGCGACAAAACTTTAGTATGTTGTTTCGGAGATATACTGAACTAATTCTGTTTAATATCATCGAAATGGGATCAAAGGTCAGGGCACAAGAGAGAGATTTATTCCACAGCCATTATCCTCATAACTTGAGTAATAACTTGAGTAAAAATGCTTCTATTGTGACAGAACTTTAGTAAGTTGTTCCGGAGGTATACTGAATGAATCAATAGTCAGGGTAGGGAGGAGGGTTTGTGCGTGGTTTCTGGTATGTTGGAAAGCATATCATAATCAATGCATTGCACGATTTTACTAACTTGCTCTGTGATGAGAGGGTTAAAAAACTAGTGCCCTATTAAAATAAATGCCTCAATAATGCATACATGAGACTGATGAAGAAAACAAAAACCTGAACTTTTTAAACAAGTGAAAAACCTGAAAGTGAGAACACAATGCAGCATGAACAAGATGGAATTGTGCACTGTAATTTATTTATGTAAATATTAAACTGGACATACATACATATCACTAAGCTGTTCTCCGTGATTCAGAGTTTAGCTCCATAAAAAAATAAAAACTACCTGATAAATTTTTAACTGATTATTTACTTACTATTGCTGTATCAAACTTCTCCATTTACAGCGATCTTGACACACAACTCGGGCTTCACTGACTTCTATCACAAAGCATACACAAGAACTTCTATACTTCATAAATCATTTTCTCATGCAGACACTCCTGAATCTGAGCCCCCCCCCCCATCCATGACTTCCTTGGCCTTCCTCTGCCTTTCCTTCCTGCCACTTGGGCTAAAAAGATTTTTTAGTAAGCATCTCATCACTCCATGATAATTAACACAGCAATCGGACACCTCTGAATTGACCGTATTTTACTGTTCGTCACATAATATCAATCACATCAGAAAACTTGAAAATTTCATTGCCCTGGAGTGGGAATCAAACACGCATCTCCCGATTACTGTTCGAGCATGCTAACAGTTACACCATCCAGGACGACGAAGTCACAAGCATCCGAGTATTAAGAGCATCGGAATATTCTCTGCCCACATACTTCATCGAAGCAAACTGTGCTGCCATCTAGCGTTGTTAAGCATATCACCAGTCGTTCAAGTACATAGTGTGGAAGAAATATTCTCATATACGTGGAAAACACGTCATGATAATTAACACAGCAATCGGAAATCTCTGAATTTCCAGAATGATGAAATTTTAAAGTTTTCTGATGTGATTGATATGTGAAGAACAGTAAATACAGTCAATTCAGAGATGTCTGATTGCTGTGTTAATTATCATGATGAATTTTCCACGTATTATGAGAAGAATATTTCTTCCACACTATATACGTAGTGCGATCAAAAAGTTCCGAGACTAGGTACATAGCACGCCAACAAATGGCAGTACACGGATGAGCGAGCAGTGGTCAAGGGCAGTGTGACCTTCATGAGTCATTGTGCCGAGTGGCATCGTTCTGTGAACATCAGGAGCTGTGCTACACGTTATTTGGTGACCACGTGCAGAACACAGCTGTGATTTCGGTATGGACTGCAAACTAGAGCAGCGAGTGAACATCAAATTCTGCGTCAAACTCAGCAAATCTGGAACGGAGAAGCATGAAATGTTGAGGCAGGCTTATGGTCTTGAAGCAATTAGTCATGCGAGGCATTTTGAGTGGCAGTCGTGTTTCAAGAGTGGCAGAATGGCACTGGAAGATGACAAGAGGTTAAGGCGACCGTCCACGAGCAAAAACCCCGAAAATGTGGACAAAATTAGGGAACCGGTGCACGAGGATCATCGGAGAACCATTCAAGGCATTGCTACCATCGTCAATGTGTCATACGGAACAGCGTAAGAAATTCTGACGTCGGTTTTGAACATGCACCACATTGCTGCAAAGTTTGTGCCAAAGATTCTGAACCCCGAACAGAAGGTGCTCCGTGTCAAACTCTGTCAAGATCTTCGTCAGCAGGTGGTGAATGAACCAACATTCCTGTCGCGAGTCAGCACTGTGGGGTGAGACTTGGGTTTACGGTTATGACCCGGAGACCAAACAACAGTTGTCGCAGTGGAAGAGCCCGGGATCTCCATGACCGAAGGTCCAAAGCTCAACCAAAGGCATGCTCATCGTGTTCTTCGACATTCGTAGGGTTGTGCACCATGAATTCGTCCCCCAGGGCTAGACCCTAACCGCCCTTTTTTACTATGATGTTCTGCGGCATCTTAGGGAGGACATTCACTGCAAACAACCTAAAATGTGGCGCAGGGGTGATTTCCTGCTCCATCACGACAATGCAGCAGCTCACAGAGCGTTAGCAACACGCCAGCTTTGCAGCCGCAACAGCATGACAACTCTTCCTCACCTGCCTTACTCGCCGGATTTGGCCCCTGCAACTTCTACAAAAGTAAATGTGCAGATAATACTCACAATATACAGGGTGCATAGAAAAGTCCCTTTAGTCTGAAATAACTTGCGAACGGAGAGAGGTACAGTTATGCAAGTGAGATAACAGTATAGTAAAGCGACTACGCCCAATAAAATGCAACCGATAGCAGCACCCCTAGTGGCAAAATGCGGAAGTTAGCCATTGCAAATCGAAAACGAAAAGAGATAGAGCAAAATTTCCAATTACAAAGTTGTAGAGCATCAATTAATTAATACAAAACGACATTTGTTTCACACGGATAAGATAAATTGGCGCCTGAATATCCTAAAATGTCTGAAATCAATGCGCGACCTATTATGTGAACGTTTGAAGGGAACAGGCATGAGCAAATACACACAATTTATTGCATAAATGCGCACTTATGTCAATACAATTTGATGACGTCAGACAAAACTAAAACAAAAAAAAGGCAAACTGGCACACAGTGATAAAAAGTTAATGTAGAGTATGTTTGATGAGCTCGCCATTGCCCACGATACACATTTGTATTCGTGAAAGTAATGGTGGAACACTGCCTCGTCCGACCAAAGAATGTTGGATAAAAAGTCTGAGTCACCTTCAACATTAATCAACGCCCAGTTGCACCAATCAAATCGATGCTCATTGTCCCGTGGTAACAGTTCTTGCTGCAGAGTGACACGATAGGGATGTGCACCTTGAGCATGCAGTATTTGCCATACATGGCCCCGTGTTAAGCCACTCGCCCTGCTGATATCTCTTGTACTGCTTTGTGGATGGGCTAGTGCATATGCCAAAATATCATCTGCCATTATACGCATACCTGCACCCACTGGTCTGCCAGAACGAGAACGACTTTTAGTACTTCCTGTCTCCCTCAGCCGTTTCACTACACTTGCGATGGTAACTGCACTTGGATGTGGCCCAGCTGGAAAATGAACGGCATATTCCCGTGCAGCTAGCACCGCGTTTCGTTGGCATTTGCCGTAAATATGCACCATCTCGCAATATTGGGAGTGAGTGAAGCTCGCCATTCTCACACAGCGTACGTAGACCTAAACTTCTGATCAGGGTACATCCTGCAACTGGTTTTTATATCGTAGGTATGGTACGTCACAATCTGCATACGGCTACATTTGCGAAATGTGAATATGCAGATTCGAATCGTTGCGCATCGATTTCGGACATTTTAGGGTATTCAGGCGACAATTTATCTTATCCGTGTGAAACAAATGCCGTTTTGTACTAATTAATTGATGCTCTACAACTTTGTAATTGGAAATTTTGCTCTCTCTTTTCGTTTTGCAACGGCTAACTTCCGCATTTCACCACTAGGGGCGCTGCTATCGGTTGCATTCGATCAGGCATAGTCGCTTTACTATACCGTTATCTCACTTGCATAACTGTACCTCTCTCCGTTCGCAAGTCATTTCAGGCTGAAGGGACTTTCCTATGCACCCTGTATATATCATTTTAAAGCACATTTCATGCAGAAGCCAAATCAGTTTACAGAATGGAAATATCTTTAACAGAACTCAAGTTTTGAACAGAAATGTGCTACGAAACAGAAATCAATGCAAAGTAGCATGTTCAAATTCAAATACAATTACATACCTAATATTTCGTTGGGTGACCTTTTGATTTAACAAAGGCTGCACACCTGTTGGGCATGGAGTCAACCAACTTACGCAACATATCTGATGAAATACAGTTGTGCCAACCGTCAGCAATTGCTTCGTGGGGTGACGTTTGTGCACTTTTCTTTTCAGAATGTGCCACAAATTCTCAATCGGGTTCAAGTCTGGTGAATTACCAGGCCCAGGAAGAGGCACAACATTGCCTGAAGATGTCACATAAGCTTTAATGATTGTTGCATGATGGCATGGGACCGAATCGCCCTGGAAGATGCGTGGCTGACCCTAGAACAAATCTCATCCTGAAGGCACCATCATGTCCTGGAGGATACTTTTGTACACCTGTGCATTAACAGTGCTCTCACACACATGGATTCTGCACACTCCAGCAGCAGCAAAATATCCCCAAATCACAACACTGCATGGATACTTTCTTGCCTTAAGTGTGCAAGAGGGATGCAAAGCCTCGTTATTTCGTCGAAATACTCAGCATGCCGCGTCGTTACTGTCGATGTTCAATTTTCTCTCATCATTAAATAATACTTGACGCCACCTATCAGTGTTCCACTCCTTATGTTCCTTTGCCCATTCTAAATGTTTCTTGCATTGTACATTGGTTAGCAATGGCTTCTTTACCGCCCTATGAGACGCCAGACCCATAGAACGTAATGTTCCTCACTGTACGAGAACAAACAACAGTACCACAGCTCTCCCGCAATTCTTTGGCAAGAACTGTGGTCGAGACAAACAAACCTGTTTCGCAGACATAACTGTTTTAAAGCGTTGTTACTTCTAAGAGTTGTTTTCATTTTTCGGCCACACTTACCCAGCCTTCCGTTCTTGATTCCACCCATATCTTGCATCTTCACTAACTACCGTCCAACTGTACTCTTCTGCACATCAGTTATCCGAGCAATTTCTGCATTGCTTTTGCTGAATTCACTTAAAGTCACCATTCGTGAAGCTTTTCATGGTGAAATATCACCTAATCTTCCCATAACTGCAACAGTTTGCACAGAATAAACAAAATGCACTCTAAACTTCAGATTTGCACTGCAGTCCACAGGAGTAACGACTACACACTCACCAATGCAAACGAACTACCTACGCACACTGCGAAAACATCTGGAATAAACACATGCACATCGCCTGCCCTTTATATCACCTGTACACGGACGTACAAGCAAGCTCCATCAGCTTGTAGCAGCGACAATGACATTTGACATAAGGAAGTGTGCTTCCTTTGCAGCACATTTCTGATCATAACTTAAGTTCTGTTCTGTTCAAGATATTCCCATTCTGTAAACTGAGTTGGCTTCTGCATGAAATGTGCTTTAAAATGATATATATTGTGAGTATTATCTGCATATTTATTTTTGTAGAAACGCTGAAAACCCAAAAACATCAGAAATTTCTAGAGTTGCCATTAATTTTTCCATAACTGTATATCGGCCTGGTCTCAGAACTTTTTAATCGGCCCTCATATCTCATCACTCATTCTTTTAACATGGCCAAACCACCAAACTGTAGCACATCACTATATTCACAATATAAAATTACTGAATTCAAAACAAAATAAAATGACTTTAAACTTTTCTTCTCTTGTTTTGTTGTTGTATTTGCTAGAATATCAGCTAAGTTTCCTCTTGCAAGCAAGACTTGCTTTCTTCCCAGTAAGTTCCACTATCATACTTGTCTTTTGTTGACTCTGCAGCTACACAGTACTCATTACTTAAATTTTCTTTCCGCTGATATCTTCCAATTCCCATTTGTTCATTCCCACTTTTTTTTTTTTTATTCCCTCAGATGACAATTTTATCCATCATGCTGAAAGGACTTTCAGCCTGAAGACCATAAATGTATATCAAAGCTTTCACTATTTTGGATAAATGGTGTAACTCTGAGAATATGAGTATTTATGAACAGCATGAATCAATTCTTAAAACGTTGATCACTTCCATTTTCGGAAATTTCTCGGTGCCTTATCAGGCTTAAAAGTGCAAACATTTATCAGCAACACAGGATAGTTGGAAATCACAAGGAGGGGGGGGGGATTATGATTATCAGAGAAATCTTCACTCCGTCCAACTTCTGTTTTCGGAAATCCCTCCCACCCCCTAATTTCTAAGCAAAAGTACAAATATTTATGGAATAAAAGGACATTGAACAACAATCGGTGCAGAAGAAACATCATAACAGAGAGAAAGAAAAGAAAAAGGCCACTTATGGGGAAATCTTTGTTTATTTTAACTTCCATTTTTGAAAGTTTCAAAAGGTAAAAGCAGAATCACAAAAGACATTCAGATTAAGTAACAAAATGTGCAAAGGAAATCTGCTAGGGTCAAAGAGCTGTTTACTCTAATAGCTGTTTACACTTTCTTCTGAAAGTAGCCTGTATGAAAACATTAGGCATTTATAATGCATTCTGGGCACAGATATGCTACAATTTTTTTAAGACCCACCTCCACCATATATCACTGTTCTTCAGTTCACAATCACAAATACAGATGCAAAATATCTACTTCACATTTAACTAGGTGACCACAGTAAAGTTTGTTATGCTGTTTTAATAATTTGCCTCAAAATCAAATTCTTGTTCATACACTGTATGTATTCTCCCAGCTGTCATCTTATTAAATACATAGGATTTCATACATCCAGATACAAAATGCAATTCTTTTAGGTTTGTATGGAATTCATCAATGTACCTTACAGAGCAAATCGTTCACATGTGAAGTCGTCTACGATTTTTTTTTTTTTTTACCCTGATCAAGCACACCCATCTTTTTCTTACTGCTTCATGTCAAGATTCTTTTTGCCTGGCTTATGTCAGATATTTACAGAAACAGCTTTAACCCACTCAACTAAAGGTCATGATGTTCATGAGCATGTGTGTCTTCATTTGTATCTACATCAACAAACACTATCATCTGACTTATGTACAATTTAATGCACAAAAATATCTATTCAAATAACAAATAACAAATCTTCATCATGGTTCATAAAACTATAAAAACAACTCCATCCTAACTTTGACTTGTTATATTCAAATTCAATGTGCAAACAATCTTCAATTCCAACTTCCATTTTGATAGGTGAGTTGATTTCAGGGTATGATGACAGAGTATGGACAATTATTTCCAATTCTTTGATAATGTCAGAAAGTCTTCGAACTATTGTAACACGCAGAAAATACCTACAAAAGACAAAAAGAAAATCAGTGAATGATACAAGGCAGTAATTCAGCAATAAAATGTAACTTATCTTTATTAATGAAAAAAGTGAAACACACTGGCGTGCAAAAATTAAGGACGAGACGGTTTTTCAAATGTAACGTCGTGTAGAAGTGCTCCACATCGTCTTAAATCAAACCATAAGATCTCCAAGATGTAAGAATATGGGACAAGTGAGCAAAACCGTCCAAACAAGGAATCCTAAGGATACAAAGGCACTTTATTGAAAAGTTAGCTTCGAGCACAACTGGACAGAAGACAGAAACGTCCATGTGACAGGCGGCTGCCAAGAAAAATCCAGTCTTTAGTAGGAGATATGATCACCCCTGACTGCGTTGCAGGATTTACAATGTCTGTCCATGCTGAGGACGAGGTTGTCAAGGAGCTGTTGAGGCATCGCGGCCCATTCCTCTTGTAGCACCAATCGCAGCTGCGGAATCGTTGCTGGCGGCTGGTGACGTGCTGCCAAGGGTCTCCAGAGAAAGTCCCACACATGTTCGATTGAATTTAGGTCCGGGGACCTTGCAGGCCAATCCATGCGTTGAATATCTTCACTCTCCAACAGCCACTGTACGATGAGGTGTAGCATTGTTGTCCATGAAGAGGAACTCAGGACCCACAGCACCTCTAAACAGACGCACGTGGGGCAGGAGAACCTCAGTACAATAGCAGAAACCAGTGACTGAACCTCCTTGGAAGATGTGGAGGTCAGTACGGCTACCAAGCATGATACCGCCCCAAACGAGAACTCCGCCACCTCCAAACCGGTCCCTTTCGATGATGTTCGAGGTGTGATTTCGTGTTCCCTGCTCTCTCCAGATGTCTATACATCCAGAATCGCTCGTCAGACTAAATCGGCTCTCATCCGTAAAGAGAACTCGCCCCCATTGCTGATGTGTCCAGTTCTTGTGTTACTGGCACCACAGAAACCGCCATCTCCGATGAGCAGGCGTTAATGTCACACACCGTACTGGTCGTCGTACAAATAGATCACCATTGTGCAGCCTCCTGGCCATGGTAAAACGCTGTTGCGTTTACCATGGCCAGGAGGCCGCACAAGACAAGACCTACTCTTGTCTGTTGCATGTGCCTTGCAATTTCTCCCGCCGTCTGCCCCTTCTCGCCTGTAGGACAATATACCGGTCGTCTGCCGCCGTGGTTGCTCGTGGACGACCACTGCTAAACTCTCGGACAGCTGTTCCTGTTGTTTGAAATGCTCTCCAAGCTCGCGAAACGATGCTGTGAGCGATCCCGAACTCCTCGGCCACACTAGTCACACTTTGACCTTCTTCCAACTTCCCAACACTAGTCACACTTTGACCTTCTTCCAACTTCCCAATGACTCGACCTCGGGTAAAGTCATCCAGATGTCGTCTACTGAATTGCCTGTTGGCCATATCACACGGTGGCAGCAACTCAACGTCGTTCAAACCGATGTACACCGTGCAATAGCTTTCACCGAATTGCTGAGCGTACACCGCCCGTGTGCTTTATGCCCTTCCGACACACACCCCCAGTCATGCTGCATATATGCGCATGACCCTAGTCTATCTCCTGAGTAGTCTTTCGGTCCGTTCTGCCTGCTCGTTCCGCTGTTATGCTAATTTCTCCTCTTCGTCCTTAATTTTTGCACACCAGTGTATTACAAAACTCAGAAAATTTTTGAAAAATAAATTCTTCATGCTGAAATACATTCAAGGCATGATGCACGACTTTTTTTTTTATATATATAATACTGTTGGGTTACCATAATAATTTGCTACTGCAGTGCGTATATAGCAACATGTCAGATACAGAAAATTTTACAAATGTAACAAAAGAGTGAAAGAAAGTTTACAGTATACCACGATTAATTTATTTTGCCTTTTATTTTTACTCTGGCAATATTTGTGTTCTGTGCTCCTCCAACCTAAATACTCTTTGGGAAAGCATGTGTAAAAAACAGTTTTTTAATTTTGTGGAACTTGTAACTTCTAACTCATTTAATATGCACCCATTATAAAGAAAAATTTGAGTTATTACATGCTTCATTTTTGCCCACAGTTCTTTCTGAAGCATAATACACTCACCACAGTAAGAAAAAAGGAACCACAGTTACACTGATGAAATGTTTGAAAAACAAATATCCATCATTAGAGACCTTACTCTTGCACAAAATCCAAAATAATTAAAAGTTACAACTAATTAATGCAAGCATGATTTGAGGATTCTTTTGGCTTCATCAGTGTCCCGCCCCCTTCCCACCTACCAAGTATTGCCCTTCATATTCATGCAGATTTTGCAGCACTCCACCCACTTCTTAAACACATCAGTATTCCACTATTGGACATCTTGTGTAGGGTAACAGCAGCGACTTGTTTCACTTCTGTATTTATGCTATATTTTTTTACATAGCTCATGTCTAAAAGCATTAGGAATTCCCAAAACACCATGTGAGTTTTATTGTATTTACTTTACTACACTCAATGTGTAGCAGGAAATTACTGTTACACACGTTTTTATTATGTATGTAGTGGTTGTTGGATGAGGACGCGTTTAGGGTTACGCTATTGTTGTATTTGATAAGAAATTCAGACTTGCCCCATACGGCCTTGGAAGCTCAGTATTTCTTGGGTAGGATACGAATTGCGTTTGAATCATTGTTCTGACTTCACTATTTAAGTCTTCTTTTAAAAAATCTTGTAGTAAACGAAATTATGTACAAATTTTATTGTACGAAATTATGTACAAATTTTATTGTACATAATTTTGTTTACTACAAGATTTTTTAAAAGAAGACTTAAATAGTGAAGTCAGAACAATGATTCAAACGCAATTCGTATCCTACCCAAGAAATACTGAGCTTCCAAGGCCGTATGGGGCAAGTCTGAATTTCTTATCAAATACAACAATAGCGTAATCCTAAACGCATCCTCGTCCAACAACCACTACGTAATAAAAACGTGTGTAACAGTAATTTCCTGCTACACATTGAGTGTAGTAAATACAATAAGTAACGTACCATGTATATTTTTTCGTTCAATAGCGAAAGTAGCTATTTGGACTTTGCAATAAATACACCATGTGAGTTTTGGGAATTACAAGTGGTATTCTTTTATGCCTCCTAGTGCCTCTACAGAAGCATGCAAAACAAGCACACATGCTTAATGTAGAAACCACCATTTCATCAAGAACTCGCAAATTTTGTTTTTCTTCCAACAGCATTTTCAGTTCCATGTATATTTTCACAAAAATCACCATCCATAGTTTACCACTAAGCTAAAGAACAATGCCTTTTAAATCAGAAAAACAGTATCACCTTTCTCAACGACGGTGCCAAGAGTAATTTTTTTTAGTGGATGAAAGTTTGTATTTTCAAACACTTGGCTGTTGTTTCAATTCTGTCTCAAAATGCCTTATCCAAGATTCATCATGACTGATTATGGATAACAAAAAGTCATGGTTCAGCTTAACAAGTCACATTTTGTTGGCAGACCCAACTCATGACCAATTTTAAGTCTTTCCCTGGCGTGGGCGCGATATCACACCGAGACAAATCAAACAGCTAACCGGCGTCAGCGTGTTTAGACATTTGGACACATGTCGACATTCGGGTCACCCTTTTACGCAAAGACAAAACATACAAACGGGAAAACGTAGCAGTGGATACATGAAGGTTTGTCCGTGACTCTGACCCCTCTGTTTATGCAGATGCAGCACTGCGCGGTGGATAAATAACCGAGATGTGTCCGCGTCAGTTCAACATGGCTTTGCGTACAAAAGGTTTAGATCCCAAGGAACTTGAGAATGTGGTGAATGAAATCTGTGCACATGACATGAGTGATGACGAACGGGTGATTCCAGAAGTGGCGGAAGGTGATGAATGGGGTGCAGAAATGGAAATTAGTGATAGCAATACCGAAGGATTAGTGCCTATACCGTCTATTTCAGCAACACCTACAACGTCAGAGCAATGGACGAACGTTGATATTCTACCAGTGATCATTCTTTTCACGGGCGACAGTGGACTGGAGATTGATATCGACAGTGATAGCGAACCCTTTTGCTGGTGAAAATATACCTGGATGATGAACTTATAAATTCAATGACTGCCGAAACAAACGGTTACGCCCACCAGTATGTAATTAGTCAGATTTTCACTCCACATTCACGTGACAGAAAGGTCAAGGAAATTACTGCGGAGAAAATGTGGGCATTTTTAGGAATCATATTTATGACAGAGATAAGCAAACGCCCAAACATTGAGGATTACTGGTCTACAAGGTTGTTTTTCCACACACAAGATAATGTCCCTAAGATGTTTTCAACAAATCTCCAATTTTGTACATTTTGCTGATAATGAGGCCAGGCTGGAAGATTGTGGCGACAGGTTATTATAATAGGTGCTTGAATTAATTCCCGCTGTTTTTTGCCACATAAACACCTGTGTGTTGCCACAGAATGGTACAGGATAGTCTATTCAAAGTAGTGTCCGTTGACAGCTACGACCCTTTCCCACCGTTGGGGTAACAAATGGATTTTGCGGTAGAAAAATGCAGGTTCTTTCGAGGTGAACCATTCATCGAGCCATTTTTGGATATCCGCGAAAGAAAAGAAGTGCTGTTCTGACAGTCCATGTTGTAGCGACCGGAACAAATGGAAGTCCGAGGGAACAATGTCCGGGGAATAAGGCGGGTGGGGTAAGAAGTCCCAGCCAAGTGCCTCCAAGAGTTCCTTCACGGATTTGACGACATGAGGTCTAGCGTTGTCGTGGAGAAGAATAACCTTGTCATGTGGGATCCACTTTCAGAGCTTCTGGATCATTCCCATTGCCTTTAAACATTTGCTAACCGTTGACTCATCGACCTGTAGTGTTTCAGACAACTCGTGGAGCATCTGACATGAATCCTCGTTCAATAAGGCCTCCAATGCACCATCTTCGAACTTTTTCGGCTGCCCAGGGTGCTCTTTGCCCTTCACGTCATATTCGTTGGCTTTGAAGCGTCAGAACCACTCTCTGCATGTTGTTTCCGATAGGGCATGTTCCCCATAGGCCTGCACAAGCAAACGATGACTTTTCGCTGCACATTTCTTGAGATGAAAGCAGAAGAGTAATGCTTCCCGTAAATGCTCCTTTTTTGGTACGGAACTCGACATCGTGAATGTGATACAAACTCGTGTTCTGTGCCCTCCGATCGCGTGTCACACACTGCTTCGCCCAGACTACGGATGGTGCATGCGTGCGCAAGGGAGGTTGTGTGTGGCCCGGGTCACAGCGCACCACTACTGCGCTCTATTGGGCAATGGCAGGAATTAATTCAAGCACCTAATATAAAGTGTTCATTCTCTTTCGAAAAAAATTCTTGTACATTCTATTTCGAAAAAATTTAGAGAGGTATATATCCCAGAGCTGGAAATTTCAATTGATGAGGGTATGATGGCCTGGAAGGAGAGACTTAGTTTCATGGCATACATGCAAGACAAACCACATAAATATGGCATTAAAGCTTATCTGCTTTGTGAAGCCACAAGTGGGTATATATGGAACTTGGAAGTTTATTGTGGTAAATCAAGGCCTATCAAAGACCTTGTGTTGGATCTCTTAGGAACCCCTCTCCCTTGATAAAGAGAACCATGTGTACCAAGGCAATTATCATAACAGTGTCGAGTTGTGCGAGATGCTTCTAGCAAAGAACACACATTTGTGGAACATTTCGTCTCGATAGGGGTGCACCCAAAGATCTGAAAACCAATGCAGATGAACTAAAAAAAAAAAGGAGAATCCACATTTGTGCATAAAGGTCAAGTGCTTTTACAAGTATGGAAAGACAAGAGGCCAGTGAAACTGATTTCTACAATTCACAGTGAGAAGATAGTGGATTCCAACAAGCGTAATCGCAAAGAGGTAATACGGAAACTCAAAAATATTTTAGACTATAAAACATATATGCAAGGGGTGGATAGGGCAGATCAGATGGTACACTATTATCCCTGTTGCCGTAAGACCGTCAAGTAGACCAAGAAACTTGTGTACTACTTGCTGCAAATGGCAGCCCTAAATAGTTTTATTTTGCTAAAGAAGAAAACGTCTGTTTAAAAATACATGGCAAAGGGATATGGTTTCAAAGATTTTCTCCTTGACTGCATTGTGGACATGACAGCTCCATGCCCGCCAGACGAGGAGAGGAGACACATGTTGATGAGGACAAGTCGCTGGCGTACACATCCAGCGTGCCCACACTGCCACCACTGAGGAGACCGCCACCAAAGATGGACTCTGCACATTGAGTACAGGGTGGTCTGAAGGCTCATCAAATGATCCATGTGACCCCAGTAAAAAGAAGAAGGGTGCTGCAATGCAAAAGTGTAGAGTGTGTTCATCCCATGAAGTGCGAAAAGAAACAAGTGTCATGTGTTCTAATTGTGGTGTGAGTCTGTGCAAAACCCAGTTTCCACAACTATCATACCAAAACAAAGTATTAAAATATTTTCTGCAAGCACTGTACCATTTGTCTTTTATATTTGCATGTTGTCACATTACAGGTATTTGATAGGGACATGAGAGGGAATCTAAAGGCTTCAAGATGCTTCCTTGGAGCTTTTCTTCTTTAGTCAAATGTCCTGTCAAGGGCATTTGCATAATTCTAGAATGCGAGTCTCTGGACTCTGTTCAAATTGTATTTGCATGTTAATTGGAATATGTAACCTTGCATTCTTTTGTTCTAATGGAAGATAAAAAAACACATACTATAGATTTGATTCGCTTTCTCATTTTTCTCTCATTCTTTTCGGGCATTGCTGGACGTTATTATGAGAGTTAATCACCATTTTTGAATTCCCAGGGTGAGGATTTGGAATGCCTGCGCATGGAGTTCTGGTGTCGTAGTCTGCCTTTCCTATTTGTTGACTGGATGATCCTGGTTAATTCTTCTGCCAGCCGACGAGACAGCGCTGGGGTGTCAATGCCGAGTCCCTACTAATGATGCCATGGACCTCCATGCATATTCAACTTCACTCACGGACCTCATCAAGCATTGGCTGGATGTTCCTGGTTAATTCTTCTGCCGGCTGATGAGACAGCGTCAGGGTGTCTATGCCAAGTCTCTGCTAATGATGCTACAGACTAATGGGTGATTCGCATGGATTGTGCCTGTTGGCTTTCTTCGTTACTTTCTCGTTGTGTTCATGCTGGGGAAGGGCTTTACCTTTTTTGCTCAAGGACTAGTATGTTAGCCATTATTATGTCGGCATTTGTGAGCATTTCCCTCGTTGACTGGCCATTTCAAGGTAAAAGCATTCTTGACCTTTTATAGAAGTTGTAAAGTTTTGTAACTAGTGATTTGGAATTCTACAGTTAAACTTGATTTGTGTTGTAAAATTTGTGTACTGTCGCTATTTAC
This sequence comes from Macrothele yani, assembly GCA_039090855.1. NCBI lineage: Eukaryota > Metazoa > Arthropoda > Arachnida > Araneae > Macrothelidae > Macrothele > Macrothele yani. Next base: position 129,873,910 of record CM076996.1, read on the forward strand.
TTAACTTAATTTAAGAATGTCAACACTCTTAAGACAGTCCTCCCTGCAGGGGTTTTGAGCTAGTTTGGGCCAGGCAAAGAGATAGTTGCAGGTTGGACTGTCACAATGTGTTACCTTTATTACCTGCCATTTTCAGTTCGTTCCTAACAATTGCATAGTCCCAGGAATCGAGTTTTTGAATTTATGCATTGCAGCACTTTCCATGTTATATAGCCTGCCAGGTCACTGTAGGATTTACCTGCACCCTACTGCAGGGTGCAAAATTTGTGGTAGCCCAGTTGCCAATGGCAACCAGTAATTTATTGTTGGTGAGCAGTAAAATTATTAAATTGTTTTTCTGTTCAGCATTTGATGTTGGGCGGTATCTTCAAAAAAATATTTTTAGCTCAAACAGTATCTTCACAAAAATAATTTGAACTGTGATGGTATCTTCACTTTCAGTAAAATGTTATCTTTAAAATATTTCAGTGTGAGAAGCTTCTTGAGTATTGTATTTAATTGTGCTTCCTTTCTTTTTTTTTTTTTTTTTTTTTTTCGTCGTCATGAAATGTTTTCAGTAAAACGGTCTCTGACGGAGGTGTATCAATCACTGCATCACCACCGGCAGCCCAGCGAGCCAATGAGAGCCTCTTCCGTGGGCTGTGTAGCGACAACTGATGTGAAGCTCGTTGAAAGGAACCCCAAAGCATTGTGGGAGGAAGCGTTTCTTCCCCGTGTGCATTTCTAGGTCTAACTCAGAATGGGGATGGGCATATCGTAGGATATTTATTCCCAAAACATTCACGCATCCGTAATGACCCTTTCCATCTCAATTCAGGCAGGCATGACCAACATGTGTCAGTTGACCACCTCCAATTTTTTTGAAAAAATTATGGTAGCTACTCCTAATAGAGGTATAAAGTATTGCAAAAGGATTTTTCACAAACAAAATTTTTGGTCGAACTACAGCATTTTGAAAATAGGCAAAAAATACACTTGTGTCAAAAATAATGTGAAACACCAAAATTTTAAATGTACACTGCTCCTGTACTATAATAGGTAGAGACTTGATTTTTTTTTATTTTGAAGCTATTGAATTAGCCTTTCTTTATGTTCACAGAAATTAATCAAAGGAATATTGCTAGATGGCAAAAAAAGTCTATATTTATTACAAAAAATTTTAATTTTCCACAAATTTAGGATTTTTTTTTTTTTTTTTAAGGAGAAGACTTATCAGGTGGGTAAGTGTGCCAACCTGCACTCCTACTAGGGTTGTCTTAGCAGTAATTTTATTTTTATCCTGTGATGCATGAAACTCATAAAATTAATTTTTAAAATATACAAAATTTCAAAAATTCAACATTTTTGAATTGCAATATCTCAAAAACCCCATTTTTAAAAATTCTGAAATTTTGTCCAAATAATGTCCTAATGGTAGGTAGTTAACTGGGGGAATCAGGTTACTGGATTTTTGCCTTGCAATTTTCCTACAAATTTTTGAAAATGCAGTTCTCTCCTGTTCGAACCTCACAGTTGGGTTATTATTAAAAAAAAAAAAACTTTGAAAGATATTTCTGAAAAGTTTACCTGAGTATATATTCCAAATTGCAGTGTCAATCTATATTTTAAAGTCATTTTTATGATTTTTAACATTGTCACCTATGTACACGTTTAATTTTTTTTTTAAATCCATAGTCTGTACACATACAATACATTATCTCAGTTGCAGTTAAGATTCAATTTCTATTTACATAAGAAAAAAGGCCTCAAAAAAAACAAAATTATGAGCTTACCATCATAACTACAAATTATCCAAACTGAAAAAAGCTGCTGGATTTTATTGATTTCCTTCTTATCAAAGGTATGAAGTCGTGCAGAACGTCGAACAGGAGTTGGGGCATTCACCTTTAGTAGTACATTTTTAAGGGCACTGGACACTTGACCTGTTTTCTTGCCACATTCTTCTGGCCACCAAAAACTTCTGGCTGGTCCATGAAGGTGCATGAAAAATACTGTTATGTCCTCGAATTATTTAGATATGTTTGTAATCTGTCCCATCTATCCACCAGTTATCGTCATAAATGCATCCTATAAATTCTCCTATTTGAAAATCATTCACAGAAAATGGGTTCTTTTTTTGTTGGCTTGAAAATTGCACTGCTTTATGTGGGTGCTGGACTGTTCTGGTCATTGATGGTTTATTTCCTTGTGCTAACCAGAAATGCTGCGACTGTATTTCAACAACAGATTTTACTGTATCCCACTCTTCTACTTTGCTGGTTCAATAGGATTGAACTTCACAAGTTGTGAGAAGTAGAAGTTTAGTCTTTGGGATCAAGGGAGAGACAGTTTCAACAAATGAAGGTGCATCTCTTATAGCTTGTGAAGCTTCTTTCTGTAAGTTGAATTTAGTAGCAAAATGTTTGCACAGGCCACCCACACCATCACATGCACTCTTGCGTTGGCCTGTGGCTGAGAAGATCCACTTCCTTGTTACATTTGGGTCCCCCTTCATAAGTTCATAGAACTGATATTTGTTTTTGAAGTGCCCGGCTGCTCCATCTGAGATGCAAACAATTGTTTTAAATTCTTCCAAAGGACAAGTCTTAGCAATTTCACTTTTTATGAGCAGAATGGCACACAGAGCATGTGCTGTGTCATGGCATATATCATTGCATGCTATCACAAAAGACTTAGTCTCATTTGGAAAGTATGCAATGCATGTAAAGAGTGAAATCTGGACATTGTTTGCCAGTAGTAACTTTGCACTTCATCGGGTAGAATTACAGATCAGTTTTGAGCAAAGTCAAAATGCAACACCAACACTGGACTATGTGCAGCAGACTGTTTAACCTCTGCTATCCCATTTCTCTGGATCCGCTCATTATAAATTACAGAAGAGTTTCTTCCCTTTCGATATCCCCCACCTTCAGTAGCTCTTATTTTTATTGACTCCCGTAATGACTCTCTAGCAAAAGGTGTTTCACAGTATTCCATAAAAATTGCACCGGGCAGTACCATTTTCAGTGCCACAGCTTTGGAAAATCAAACTTTGAAATCATATCAGCTGCAGTTTAGCCCGAAAAGTATCGCAAATTGCAGTTTACCCACGAGTCAAAAATTGCCCAAGTTTCATAAAATCATTCACCACCATTTTCACTGTTACTAATTTTTTCTTGCCATTTTCGGATTTAGTCACATTTGGCGACTTGGTGAATGCTTAGTGTGAGCCCTGCCGGGAATTGTGTTCTCCTGCTATTAAAAATTTACTAAATAATGCTTACAGTTCTCATTTTTTCACTGAATTCAAAAATTTGAAAAAAAAGTGCCATTTCTCAAAAATTGGAAAAAAAGAAATTGAAAAAAAGTGTCATTTTCAAAAATATGTAAGAAAATTTCAAGGCAAAAATCCAGTAACCTGACTCCCCCAGTAAACTACCTATCATTAGGACATTATTTGGACAAACTTTCAGAATTTTTAAAAATGGGTTTTTTGAGATATTGCAATTCAAAAATGTTGATTTTTTGAAATTTTGTATATTTTAAAAAATAATTTTATGAGTTGCAAGCATCACAGGATAAAAATTAAATTACTGCTAAGACAACCCTAGTAGGGGTGCAGGTTGACACACTTACCAGCCTGATAAGTCTTTTTCTTAAAAAAAAAAAATCCTAAATTTGTGGAAAATTAAAATTTTTTGTAATAAATATAATTTTTTTGCCATCTGGCAACATTCATTTGACCAATTTCTGCGAATTTGAAGGCCAATTCAATAGCTTTAAAATAAATAAAAATTCGAGTCTCTAACTGTTAATAGTTCAGGAGCAGTGTGCACTTAAAAATTTGGCATTTCACATAATTTTCGTCACGAGTGCATTTTTTGCTTATTTTCAAAATGCTGTAGCTCAACCAAAAAAATTTTTTTATGAAAAATCCTTTTGCAGTACTTTATACCTCTATTAGGAGTAGCTACCATAATTTTTTCAAAAAAATTGGAGGTGGTCAACTGACACATGTTGGTCATGCCTGCCTGAATTGAGATGGAAATGGTCTAATATGGGTGGAAATTTTTAATTTATCGGCAAAAACCACAATGTTTTGCTAAAGAACCAAAGAATTTGCATCTTTCCCATCTGCAGCAGTTATTGGCACATCGATGAATAAATCGCCGTTCAATATATCGGTGATAGCTCACTAATTCAACATCGAGTAACCATAATATTTGTTAAAGAGCTTGATGTATCATAAACCTCGATGAATTGGCTCCAGTAACATCGAGGATAAAAAACTAGATTTTTGGCGATGAAATATCGCAGAAAAACAGCATAAAAATCGCTAATTCATGACATAGAAAGGCGATATTCCCTTTCTGAGTATAAAAATACGAAAAAGAAAGGTGATATTTCCTTTCTCTGTATAAGAATATGAAAAAGACTTCATTTACTTATTGCAGAAAAATTTCGAGTTGATTACACTATTGCAGTTTCAAACCCCGGTCATGAAACCTCAATTTTTTGGGGAGGGCGGGGAAGGACTCATCGGTTCCTGTAACATCAAGGAAAAGAACTCTATTTTAGGTGATGAAACATCGAGCAAAATGGCGAAAAAGTCTCTAATTCATGACCTAAGATTATATTTAAAAGAAGGCAGCAAAGAGAAATTTATTTACTTCATGTAGAAAATATTCTTTTGCAGTTTCTAACGTCGATTCTCAAAAACACTGATATTTCTCCCCATCCGTACTCCGATTAATCTTTGCTGTACCAGCCGGGATTCCAGGAAATGTACTTATTTACATAAGAGGAAAAGGAGCATGGTGGTGGAGGTGCTGACAATTCGCTTTATGGGGGGGGGTGACCGACATTTGGTTTAATACAACCTGGAGGGTTATTATTATTACTATTATTTTCTGAGATCTGAGCTGTAGCACAATCTCAGAGTTGTATATATATATATAAATAAATATTTGCATACACAATCATTAAAACAGAAAACTTGCTGCAAATTCACTGTGCCACTCTTTCACTGTCTCTTACATGTCACAGTGGTGTGATGGCAAAGGAAAAAATGTTTTGGCTAATAGGGTTAGACCTGAAATTTTGAGCCCTGCTTACTGCCAGGGAAAGAGTTAATGCACCAGTATGTAGAGCCCCTTTCACACCTTTAAACTGCCAGACTATTTCTTCAACATTAATCTCTTGCCCTCGTAGAGCAATTACTTATTGTTATCAATATTCACATCTGACAACAGTGTTTGGTTTCCAACTTTCAAAGAGTACCATTGACAACTTCTTTTGTTTTACATTTAAAAAAGGTTTCTATATTACAGCATCACAGCTTAGCCCTGATTTTTTATCCATACACACGTCTCATATTAATGTCTCTTGACTGCTTTTTCCCATGCTTCATGGAGAATTCTCTTGTACGTCTGTCTTAGAACATGTGAAATACTTTTCCACTCCATCACAGTAAAATACAACCTACATCCAAAAAAGTTTCAGGACTGACGCAATAAAGAATATAACAAGAAAGATGACACTGCATTTTCGGGTGTAATGAGCTAGTCTTTTGTACCTGTTCATTCATTGTCTATTAAACATTGGAATAAGGAAATTAAATTCATTTTTAATCTGGCTTCTCAATTTGGCTACCCACATGATTTTGTTGTATGTCAGCTTCAATGCATACTACTTTAAGAGGTAAAGAGGTTGTTACCAGGTACATTGGCCCTTGAATTATGTTCCTCATCTAGTTCACATCTTAAAGAATGCCTGCCGCTCCGTTGGCGCAGTGGTCTCCTCTGATCATTCGTTCGAAAGGGGTCCGGGTTCGACTCCCAGTGAGGCATGGATGTTGTGTTTGTCTTACGGCACTAGCTCTCTCCCTTCCCTGGAGCCAGTGACCCTAAATTAGGGACGGGCGACTGCTTGTAGCCCATTGACTTGCTCACCATGGTCGTTTAACCTCCAATCCCTCCCCTATCCCAAAAAATAAAAATAAATAAATAATGCCTGTCATAAGCAAGGAATGGATTTCGGTATAAAGACAACCAAGTTGTTTTCACTTTTAAGGAAGGACCGTGACAAAGTTAGTGTGCTTCAGAGACATGGTGTATATTCCATCTCGCTTAAAGCCACTGACCCCAATGCACATGACACTAAGTATGTGGGATCCACCCTTCGGACAATTGGTACACATGTATCTGAGCACAAATACAACATTAGAACTTGTTCAAATTCCACAGCTTTATCTAGGTTAGTTAATCAAGAGAATAACACTTCGCTAACTGCATCAGCTACTACGAAATTTGACTTGTTTACAGAAAGTCTTTACATTAACATTCTTGCTGAACACTGTTGTAATGATGATGTGCCATGGATTCTACCAACACCATAGAAATATTTTATAGCAAATCATTATACACACCATCAAAACTCATAACCGAATCTTGTAATTCATTTACATGTTTTGTATGATGTGTATAGATGTCAAATGTGCATGTCTAAAAAAATTGGAGCAACACTTCATCATGCTAATGCATTGTGAGTAATTTGTTTTGCTATATGGCCACGATGCTTCACTCCCACTGTGCCTGATGACGGACCCATAGTGGGGTCTGAAAGATCTTGCTACTTGTTTTTAGCTGGTTTTTAATTGCAAATAAAGTATCTTTTAAAGTGCAATTATTTCCATTATTAATCGTGTCTTGATAGCATTAGGAATCTTGTTCATGTTTATCCCACTTCTTTTACGTCCGTTATATGATCAGTCCTGAACTTATCGGACGTAGGTTGCAAGTTCTTTACAAGAGATCATACAAACATACTCTACAGAAAGCAACCATATTCGTCCTGGTGGCTAAAACTTGAGGATGCACAAGCAAAGCATATGAAGTTCATACACTGGATGGCAGATGTAAATCTCACAACACTTCAAACTCCTTAGATACAAACATACTTTTATCCCTCTCACCTTAACCAAACACTGCAACACCCTGGTTTAAGCTCTAGAAGGAACATATAAAGGATGGGATGAGAGGACCTTACACTGCATAATCTTCACAAAGTAACTAGTCCTGTATTCACATGAGTACCCATAAAACCACTACATACAAGATTCATAAACATTTATGGAAAATAAATTCCAGGACTTTTCCAGTTCATCAAAAAATTCCAGGAGCATAAATTTTTGATAGAAGCATAGTGCTTTAATATTTTACAAATTAGGGTGAAATTTTACCATGCATTTAGAATTCTTAGGAAGTCCTATGGGCTGTGCTGTCACAGTGTTCTTCAGTGTGCCTTACATCTTCAATGAAATGGCAAAATTTTCCTGTATAAAAACTACTCAGTATATAATTTATATAAAGCAATCTGAAACTTAGCATAATGATATTACAAAACAATTTTGCCACAGCACTGAAGATGTAACAAATATACAAGTATATACAATTACAGGGACCCATATTACTCCAGAAGAGTTCCCAAGACATGTTTCATACATGTGAGTAAAATTATGTGTGTGTTTTTCCCTCCCTGGTGTACTAACTGTATTGGTCACTTTCTATTATAAATTTGTACAATCGCCATGCAATGGTGCATCCGACAAGCAAAGTTGCATATACAAAAAAAAAAAAAAAAAAAAGAAAAAGTACCTGCATACATAACCATTGAAACAGAAGACTTGCTTGTGAAGGACAAATCACGATAAACAACAGAATAAAATAACTTAAAGAAAAATAATACAAAAAATAATAAATTATTTATTAGATTCCAATGATGACAAAAGCAGTATATTCTGGCTGAATGTGCAACAATAAAATGACTTCATATTCTGCCTTCTACCATGAATGAAGTGGTGAGATGAAATTTAATTTGAATAAAAATGCATGTTTTTCATTAGTAAAAAGAAGTTCAAAATTGGAACTCTCCGTCGCCATCTTTCATTACCCCTAAAGTTGTTTTCTCCACAAATTAGAGTGAGTAGTACAGTTTTTTAAACTTTAAATTCACTTAAAAGGAAAATTGCTTGCTCTGTTCCTAGAACAAAATGATGCAATCAATCCAAACATTTTGATTTTTTTTTCAATTGCAAAGAAAATTCCAGGAGTATTTCAGGGCCTTTTACAAAAATATGAAAAATTGAGAATTTACCAGGCCTGAAAAAAAAAAAAAAAAAAAAAGAAATCAGATTCCAGGGGCCATGCAAACAACCCTGTAGATACTATGGATTCTGGACACCCACACTACTTTATCTCTACTAATTAGGATATGACAATGTTGAGACCAATTATTTTGGGAGATTCACTATTTAAAATACCCTGGTATAATTTTAAATCATATGCATGCTCAGTGCATAATGAACCGCCAAAAATTAGCCACACTGCAGTAACAAAGTGGGTATATTTTCCAGTATCATGGAAAATCCTTTGTCTAAAAATTTACTGATTGTGTCCTAATAATGGACCATGATGGATTGTAATGTGGTCAGTGTAAGGATTTAGTAGTTGCAAGGTGCAAAATGAGACTAATTTCATGCTCTGTAACAGCAAGTTTATAAGCATGAGCAAATTTGTGATTGCACAAATTTCAGTTCTTTGGAGGGTTTTCAACATGTGTAGGAGTTAAGAGAACAGCACTAAAAATAACTGCAGACAAGTGCACATGATGTAATATTATCAAAGACACAGTGGAAATTGTTGGCAGGAGAGAAGACGAATGAGGTGACACATTAGCCATTGTTGGTCATTACACATTGAACAATGCCAGGGGCAGCGCGCGAGAGTTTCTTTTCATACTACCTTTTCTCTTTCTCTTTTTAAGTACTGTATATACTCGCGTATAAGTCGAGAAATTTGGGACGAAAAAAGGAGCTTCAAAGTAAAGGGGTCGACTTACACGCGGAGCCTAAAAATGTAAGTCCAAAAGTTCTTCCCGTGAGGCAAAAGGCAATCCATCCCAAAAAGAAAAAAAAATGCTGATGCAGTAATAATAACGAAACCGTGACCCTCCGAAAAAAAAAAAAAAAACCACTGATGCAGTAGTAATTACGAAATCGCGACCCGCCACATTTCTCCGCGCTTTGAAAAGTCTCCTGGCTTTGCATATCCACAGCACAGTCACAGCCGCACATCGAAAGCTCCGCCCTCCCGACTACCAGTTTATTGGGCTGACCTACGACCTAACGCAGCCATGCGACAGCCATTGTTAGGTGTTGCTTGTTTTTAATCACACGTGTTTTTGTCTCGCTTCTCCTATTATGGCTGACACGGATTGTGTAAAGAAGCGGATGTCCTATAATGCAGGATTTAAATTGAAAGTGGTTTCTTTTGCAGAAAATACTAACAACTGTGCTGCTTCACGTCAATTTGGCATTAACGAAAAACTGATTCGAGATTGGCGTAAAAAAACGGACTTGGTGAAAATCCCAAAACCGCAAAAGGTGCTGCGCCGTGGAACAGCATCTTTTTCCAGAGCTGGAAAGTGTCTTGAATGATTGGATTGTGGGCTGCAGACAAAATGGTTACATTGTAACGCGAACTGGTATACGTTTGCGAGCAATGAAGCTCGCAAAAGATGAAAAGTTTGCAGCCGCAAATAACACTTTTCGTGCCTCACCAGGTTGGTGCACGAGGTTCATGAACCACTATGGGTTGCGTCTATGCCAGCGCACCAAAATTGCACAAATGTTACCTCGTGACCTCAAAGCAAAGATAATGGAATTTCAAAAGTATGTAATTCAAAAGATAAAAGAGACTGCTTTTGAACTTTCCCAAATAGGGAACATGGATGAAACCACCATGTGTTTCGACCTTCCTGGAAATAAGACGATGACCCATAAGGGCGAACAAAAATATCTTGATTAAAACGACTGGCCACGAAAAAACCAGTTTCACGGTTGTTCTTTCCTGTTTGGCAGATGGCAGGAAGCTACCTCCGGTAATTATTTTCAAACGCAAAACTCTGCCGAAAAGTGTCGTCTTTCTGTCTGGTGTGCTCATTCGTGTCCATGAAAAAGGATGGATGAATGAATCCGGAACAATTGACTGGTTAAAGAATGTGTGGAACAAAAGGCCAGGTGCACTTTTGAGGAAACCTTCTCTTTTGGTGTGGGATATGTTTGTTGCACACCGTTGTGCAGAAGTGAAAAAGAACTGCAGAAAATTCAAAAACAACTCTTGCTGACATCCCAGGTGGGTTGACATCTGTTCTTCAACCACTAGATGTCCCTTAATAAGCCCTTCAAGGACAATGTGCGGAGGTATTTGGCGGATTGGATAAGTTTCGATTTGTCGACTGAAACCAAGGGCGGAAATCTAAAGAAGCCGGATATCGTTTTGATTGTGCGATGGGTCAAGGATGCTTGGGATGCGATACCAGCAGAAATGGTCGTGAAATCATTCAAGAAATGTTGCATTAGTAACGAACTTGATGGCACAGAGGACGACGAGATTTTTATGAGTGACGACGACAGTGATTCTTATAACACAGGCATAGATGGGAATACTGATGTTTACGATGACTGAGAAAGACTTTTTTGAACTGTTTGGAGAGTCTGACTCAGAATCGGATTTTGAAGGGTTCCGATGAAGTTTTTGGGTATGCAAATTAAATTTATTATTATATATATATTTTTTTTTTTTCGTTTTCAAATGTTTTTGAATAAATTCATTGAAAAAAAAAACATTTCTCATTCCGGGATGGACTTATATGCGAGTTTTTGATTTTTACGATTTCTTTACTCTGAAAGTGGGGGAGGTCGACTTATATGCGAGTACATAAGGTAGTCTCATTTCTTCAGGAAAAACGCGATACACGAAGAACCCCTTCATTCAAAGGAAATTCATGTTTGGTGTGGGATGACCCAGCGCCGCTTAATTTGTCCCATCTTCTTTGATACAACCATCACAACAGCTGCATATATATATGGAAATCTTCAACACCTTTGTAAATCAATTGGACAACAAAGGACTCTCCATTGAATATTACCAGCATGATGGAGTGACATCACACAAATCACACACCAGCATGGCCGAAATTCAGTCCTTTTTCGGCGACCGCGTCATTTCGAAGGGTCTATATGGCCACCGTGCTCACCCGATTTGACACCTCCCGATTACTTTTTATGGGGATATCTAAAGGGAGAGTTTACAAAAAAGAAACTGCAAACCATAGATGCCTTGAAAGCAAACATCACCGAAGAAATTCAGGCAGTGATGGCGGACGTACTGGCAAGGACTTTCCACTATATGGTGCGCCAGGTTCAATGCTGTCTGGATGCAAATGGTGGCCAATTCCAGCGCATGTTGTGATGTCATTACATTTCGCATGAAATGAGGTAAGTCCACTTCAAATTTTGTTGTAATATCTTCATTGGTGTTAATATTATTAAAGAAATGTCGGGTTCAGTAGCGAGTGGCACACCCCGTATATACATAAATGAATCACACACAAAATAGTTTTATTTTATAATCACACCAACTACAATCAACATCCCAGAGTGAATTCTTGATACCTTCAGAGTAAAATTTTGAGTGCAATTTAAACTACTGAAAAGGTTTCATCTCACAACACTGTCCTACAAATTTCATAACTGTACTAGAACACGCACTTTAGAGCCTAGGCAGTTTCATACAAGCATACACTGACTTTTCAGCAATGAAATACACTTATTTCTCAAAAACAAAGCGTTTTTTTTTTTAAACAATTTAATAAAAGGCATCTTACCTTAACCTAACATTAGCTCCAGTGTAGGATTCATAAGGTTTTTCAACATTAACAAATTCAAAAGAATAAGTAGTGTTCTGAACTAATTCACCTGGGCGTGCAAGATCTTTGACTAGGGAAGTAAACTCATGATGATTTCCTTTATCATAATAGAGCTCTATGGGTTAAAGAAAAAGACTCAATTAAAAAAAAAACTGATGAAAAATATTTAATTCACGAAATAAAATTAACTCAAAACCAGCAAGATGTATGAAGATCACTATGTTCACAACTGAAAACATATGATAAATCACAAAAACATTTTGCAAGATCTTTGACTAGGGATGCAAACTCATGATGAGTTTACATTCCTAGTCAGATTGTATTTGATGCAAATATTACTGTTTTACTCATTCCTGAAATTACTATATTTTTTAACTGATACAGCTAGAAATAAGATTATAATTTTTAAAACAAAAAAAAAAAAAAATACTAGCAACATCAATGACATGAAACTGTAATCAAATCAGAACAATACATAATGTGACTTCTCCTACATAAGACTCACTACTGAAAAATTGTAGACTCCCATTGCCCATAGATGGAAGCCATTCTTTACACTGAATAAAAGGCAACACAGATGGTAGGAAAGTGCACTACTTTTTAATTTGTATCAGAAAATTGGAAAAGTGCACTACTTCTTAATTTTCTGATACAGCTAGAAATAAAGTTATTATTTTTAACACAAAAAAGAAATCACTGGCAACATCAATCACACGAAACTGTTATCAAATCATAGCAACACATAATATGACTTCTACATAAGACTCACTACTGAAAAATTCACACTCCCTTTGTCCATGGAAGGAAGCCATTCTTTACACTGAATGAAAGGCAAAACAGATGGTAGGAAGTGTACAGTATGTTTAATTGATTTCCACACACACACACACATGGAAGTTAGTTGTAGTTTCCCAATCTTTGTCTTGAAGGGTATAAGGAATCATTCATTCCAAATTTACAGCTAACAGCTGCCAATAAGGAAGCGCAGTAGAATTATAAGATAAACTTAATACCCACAACTTTTAATACAGACCATTCTCACATGAGTAGCAATGACTGCAGCTCAACAGATTATGGTGTGTATGTGGCGTCTGAATTGCCCTATAACTTGAACGACTGGCGCTGAGGGCTGGTTGGTCTGCAAGCATTGTGGGTGTGTTGAATTGGCACCTCAGAAAATCGCCATTATTTTCCGAGCGACCTGATATATGTAGCCCCACCATATCATCTTTGCATATCTTGAGCTCCTCAAGAGAGACAAACAACTACTCACTATTCTGTAGGATCAGCTTCCTTGTAATCTGTGCTTTGATTGGCAGTGTCATGGAAAGTGAACTCCTTAACCCCTCTCCCAATTTATCCAAAAAATCCAAAACTTCCTATTAAGTTTTCCTGCCACAGTTCTAAAAAATTCAAGATTTCCCACCCACCCACTTAAAAAACAAAAAATAAAAAAAAATAAAAAGACCTTTCATAAAAATCATAAAAGTTCAAGCACTCCAGGTTTGGGAAAATTAAACAATTCTGATATCTGCAATAATCTTACACAAACTTATAAAATACATAACGGTTTAATGGTTACAACAAAATGAAAAATGTCAGGACCAACTTCATGAACTTACAAAAGTGCATGCATAAACATTTCAGAACGTAAATAAGAACCAAAAATGAGATGTGTAACCATGCTTACACTTACCTATTTGACCTAAGAATTCTACTTTGATACCTTGATGCTCAAGCTTTGTTCCGGGCTTCTTTAGAGTTATGTTAATCTTAAAAAAATAAATAAATAAATGATGAGAACAAGGTAAAAAAATTCACAAGAAAAAGCTACTAAATTTGAATGCTCATACATAGGAAAATTTTTTAAAATTTTGACTTAAGCTTTTAGATAAAGTTAAACACAGAGTGAGTTTTTGAGACATGTAAAATATCAGATGGTTTCCATTTCAACTCAGGCAGGGTCGTACCATCATGGTCTTAGATTTCTCAAAAAAATTAAAGGGTGTTCCTTGACTAAACTAAGGAGAACTATATTTTTTCTTTCAGCAAGAAAAAAATTTTCCCTTCATCATAGAGGGTTTCAAATCTTGCACCGTCAAACAAGCTCTCAAGAAAACGGTTATTTCTCCTAATTTCAGTGAGTCATTGCAGCGGAATTAAAAATGATATCGTGTTCAGGGGTTTATTTTACATTGTGTGTATAACACATAATAATACAGGATGCTAGTATTTTCTACACATCGTGCCGTATGATTGAATTTTTTTAAATCGCAAACTTTGTGTTTTAAAAAAAATTGAATTTTTTAAGCTTTTTTTAACATGTTCGGATGGAGTTTTTCCTATACTCGTTTTTTTTTTTTTTTTTTTTTTTTTTTAAGACATACTAATGTGCACTTTATTTGGAATTTTTTATATGGCTGTGAAACTGCTAGTTTCCGCGTTTCGGCAGCATTAAAAACAGCTGATTTTGAAAAATCTCTAACTTTGCCAATGATTTTCTCAAAAACGCCATTTTTAAAATTCTGAAGTCACTGTTTTATTGTCAACAGGAGAATATATGTAAATTTTCATGTGCCTAAAGACGCCTGTTTCCGAGTTAGACGCATTTGAATTTAGTTTGAAAGCCTACGATTTCCTGTGTTCTAAAGGCACCATTTTGAAAAATTCTCAGGCGCGAAGTATTCTCTTCCCTGAATGAGAGCGATGGATCAGCTGGCCCTGGTCGGATTCGTCCACCTCACCCTTCCCCGAGCGATAAACATGCCTAAAAAACGGTCTTGGAAGAAAAAATAACAAATAAATAAAATTCTTGCTGTCCCACTAACAAAGTTGAGCTGTGAAAAACAGTTATTTATGTATATACTTAAACATCACATAAGAAACCATAAAAGAGTAGGAACTATCCTTGCAAAATTATTTCAAGAAAACAAAATGTGGGCACACATACTGTAAGTAATTTTCTAGGGCTAAACACCCTCGCATTTTTCTGGGAGCTGCTTACTGTAGGCTACTGTCAGAAGAGCAGTGGCTGTTATGTTACAGTTGCCAAAATTAACTTGTGTTTTTTGCAATAGAAAAAGATTCACACATGAGAGTTTTGTCCTCTGCGTACAGGGGAGGGGTCCTGGGTGCAATGCTCTTGACCTCCCTGCAGGGCTCCAATCCCTTCCAAAAACCATCTACGATCTAAGTTAGGGTACGATTAGTTAGTATACCATATTTGGTGTTTCTAAATTGAAAACTGTAGATTTTACGAAAATTTTGTGTAGTCCTTGACCCCGGGCTCTGACCCCTTCCAAAAACCATCCACGGTCTAAGTTAGGGTACAATGCGATAGTATACCAAATTTGGTGGTTCTAAATTGAAAACTGTAAATTTGTATAGCGGACATACAAACAAACATTCAATTTTATATAGAGAGATGTTTTATATTTTTTTCCAAGACCGTTTTTTAGGTATGTTATCGCTCGGAGAAGGGTAAGGTGGACGAATCCAACCAGGGCCAGCTGATCCAACGCTCTCATTCGGGGAAGAGAATACTTTGTGCCTGAGAATTTTCCAAAATGGCGCCTTTAGAACACGGGAAATTGTAGGCTTTCAAACACGTCTAACTTGGAAACGGGCGTTTTTAGGCACATAAAAATTTACACAGATATTCTCCTGTTGACAATAAAACAGTGACTTAATTTTCAGAATTTTAAGAAATGGCATTTTTGAGAAAATCATTGGCAAAGTTAGAGATTTTTCAAAATCGGCTGTTTTTAACGCTGCCGAAATGCGGAAACTAGCAGCAGTTTCACAGCCATATAAAAAAAATTCCTAAATAAATTAAGTGCACATTCGTATGTCTTAAACAAAAAAAAAAACGAGTATAGGAAAAACTCCATCCGAACATGTTAAAAAAAAATCTTTAAAAATTCAAATTTTTTTTAAATCACCAAGTTTGAGATTTTTTAAAATTTTAATCATACGATGAGTAAAAGATATTAGCATCTTATATTATTATATGTTATTCACACAATGTAATAAAAAATACCAGAATATGATATCGTTTTTAATTCCACTGCAATGACTCACTGAAATTAGGAAAAATAACCGTTTTCTTGAGAGCTCGTTTGATGGTGCAAGATTTGAAACCCTTTATCTCAAAAGGAAAATTTTCTCTTGCCGAAAGAAAAAATATAGGTCTCCTTATTTTAGTCAAGGAACACCCCTTAATTTTTTTTAGAGAAATCTAAGACCATGATAGTACAACCCTGCCTGAGTTGAACCCATCAGCAGTGAAACCTGGGTACTCTAAAAGAGACATAGGAATAGTTTGTGTTGGAAAGATGCATTACTACAGGGTTTTTGTTACAAGACACGTTCTGATCATGTGAAGAATGAAGATGTGTTGCAGATGTTTGGGCGGTCTTAGTGAGAGATGGGTTTGCCTCCTCGGGCGCTCCATGGGCAACAATGACACACAGAACAGCAACAAGGGACCCTGTGAATCTTGGAGAGGTACCGGCTAGTTTTGTGTGACATTGGCGAAAAAGCCCCAACTCGCTGGGTTTTGTTTCAGAATCCTTAGGTTGAATGACCAACTGGAACCTTCAGCTGTGGGCTAATCCCCCACACTGGTATACTTACCTGATTAAAAAGACACAAAGAAATAAATATTTGGACACTAGAACACTAGTGTGTGATATGGTGGACCTACCACACTTGAGAAGGATGGTCCAGCACGGAAACAATATGGAAATTAAAAACGGCATATGAGAAAGAGATTTTGGCTGAGTGTGTAAGATTGGTGTATGGAATACTAGACGTATAAATGGAAAGATAAATCAGGTGATTGAAGATGAATAAGTATAGATTGGATGTGCTGTGTATAAGTGAAACCAAAAAGAAGGAAATTGAAATAGAAAAAATGAATGGAACAGTGAGTGTGTGGTCTGGAGTGTTAGATAATGTGAGAGGACAGGCTGGTATAGGTGTGATTTTAAGTGAAAAGATGAAGAAACACTTGATTCACTGTAGCTGCATTAGTGAGACAATTATTTGGATTTGTTTGAAAGTGAAATTTCAGAGAATAGTAATTGTTGTAGTGCATGCTCCTTGTGACTCAGAACCTTCTGATAGGAAGGAAGATTTCTGGAATGAGCTAAAAGCTGTTTTGAGCCAGTTTGGTGCTAAAGAGAAAGTTATAATAGCAGGGGATTTCAATGCTAGAGTAGGTGTGCAGAATGCAATTTCTGACAATGTTCTGGGTAAGTTTAATGATCCTTGTGTGAATGATGAAAGATTAATTGAACTCTGCATTAAGAATGGTTTGTGTGTATCTAATACGTTTTTCAACCACAAGTATATCCACACATACTTGGGAAAATCGTACTCTCGGTCAAAAGAGTGATATAGATTTTGTTGTTTATGATCAGCGTCTGAAACACTTAATTGTTGCCACTCATGTGATGAGAGGTGAGGATGCTGGCTCTGATCATTACTTGGTTGTGTCACAAGTGAAACTGAATGTTGGCACGAGGAACAGGAAGAGGCCTGTGGTGAAAAAAGAATAAAGGTTCAAAGGCTCCATGAAGAACATCAGCGTTACTCTAAATTACTCAGAAAACAACTGAATTAGTTAAAAGTCTTGTGAGAGGGATGTAGACAAGAAGTGAGCCTATTTTAAAGAACTATGTTGTCACTGCTGCTGAAGAAGGCTGTGGTACTGCAATGGTGGAAAACAGAGGTGATACTTGGTGGAACAGTGAGATCAAAGAAGCAGTTAAGGGAAAGAAGGAAGCATATTTGGGGATGTTGCAAGGTATAGATTCTGAGGGTGAATATTGCTGTAAGAAGCATGAGGCAGCTAAGCTGGTTCACCAGAGAAAGGCAAAACATAGGAAGGAGCAGGTGGAAAGGCATGAATTGGCTTTTTGGAAAGATCAAAAATCTTTCTGGAAGTACATAAGAAACATAGGGGAAATAATCTAAGCTGCGCGAAGAATAGGATCGGAAAAATGATAGGAGAGCCCAATGAGTTAAGTGAAAGATTGAGTGAATACTTCTGTGAGTTATTAGGTCAAGAAAGCAAAGGTCATTCTGAGGCAGGAGCAGATGTCATAGTGAGAGATAGATGCACAGGAGGGATCTCGAGAGAAGAGATGTGTAAAGCTCTAAAATCTCTTTAGAATGGTAAGGCTGCGGGAGTGGATGGCATAACTACTGAGATGCTAAAATATGGTGGCGAGTATGTAATTGACTGGTTAACTAAAATTTGCCAGTTGTGCTGGGAGTTAGGAATTGTCCCTCAGGATTGGAGGGATGCTATCATTTTCCCTTGTATAAGAAAAAGGGTGATCAGACTGGATGCAAGTACCTTCATGGTATCAGTTTGCTGAGTGTGCCAAGGAAAGTATTTGGAAAGGTTGTTATTGATAAAGTATGGGGTCTTACATCAGAGAAAGTGTGGGATGTGCAGAGCGGTTTGGTGCCTGGTAAGGGCTGCACTAACGAAATTTTCGCATTACGTTTGGTGATTGAAAAGTATCTATCTGTTGGTAAGAAAGTTTTTGCTGCTTCCATAGATTTAGAAAAAGCTTATGATCGAGTAAATAGGATTCTTCTACAGAAGGTACTGAATAAATATGGTATCATTAGGAATCTACTCAATAGTGTGAAAGCCATGTATGCTGGCAGTAGAGCATGTGTACAAGTAAATGGTGGTGTATCACAATGGTTTTCTATTGGAGCAAGTGTCAGACAAGGTTGTGTAATGTCACCATGGCTGTTTAATATATTTATGGATTTGTGCATGAGTGATGCCAAAATGGACAATACTGGTTTGTGTCTTGGTAATGTCCGTGTGTGTAGATTGCTATATGCTGATGATACAGTCCTGTTGGCAGAGAGTGAAAGTGAGTTGCAGAGTATGCTGGCCCGAATGTACAAAGTTTGTATGAATGTCAAACTGGGTATAAGGCAAAAATGAAAGTTGTGGTTTTGGGACGAGCTGTTACTACTGTATGCAGGATAAATCTAAGTAGTACCATTATTTATCAGGTAAACAGGTTTGTACATTTGGAAAGCATGTTTGACAGAGAGAACAAATTAGATGGCAAAATCAGTCGGCGAGTAAACTCTTCATTGAAAGTCATAGCTGCTTTAGGAAGACTTTAGGAGGATTTCACAGGAATGGTGGGTTCTCAAGAAAGTCCCGAATGGCTGTATATGAAAGTGTAATTGTTTCTACTCTGATGTCTGGCAGTGAAACCTGGGTTCTGCAAAAAAAAAAAAAAACATAGGAGTTGTTCGTGTGCTGGGGAGACGCATTACTTATGGAGGGGGGGGGTAACACACTCTGATCATTTGAGGAATGAAGATATGTTGCAGATGTGTAATGTGAGGCGAAATGTTGTCAGTAAGGTGATGAGTGATGAGATGCTTACTAAGGGAATTTATTCAGTCCAAGTGGAAGGAAAGGAAGGTAGAGGAAGGCCAAGGAAATCATGGGAGGACCAGATTCAGAAAAAGATAATGAGTATGAAGTACATAAGGTCTTGTGTGCTGCATGTGATCTATGTTAATGAAGCTCGAGCTGTGTGCCGAGATCGCTGCAAATGGAGACTACTGATACAGCAACAGTGAGCCCTTTCTGTGAGGAGCTAACCTATGAATATCAGAGAACCGAAGGCCCATTTAAGTATGTATGTATGTATGTTTGACAAAGAAAGCAGATTAGATGGCGAAATCAGTAGGCAAGTGAATACATCTTTGAAAGTCACAGCTCTTTTAGGATTTCACAGGACTGATGGGTTCTCAAAAAGGTCCTGAATGGCTGCATATGAAAGTTTAATTGTTCCTACTATGATTTACAGCAGTGAAACCTGGATACTCCAAAAGAGACATAGGAATAGTTTGTGCTGGAAAGATGCATTACTTACATAGTTTTTGTTACAAGACATGTTCTGATCATGTGAAGAACGAAGATGTGTTGCAGATATGTAATATGAAGCAAAATGTTAGTAAAGTGTAGAAAAATATTCTGAGGTGGGGTTTGTTCATGTTGAAAGAGTGAATGGTGAGATGCTTACTAAGAGAATTTATTCAGCCAAAATGGAAGGAAAGAAAGAAAGTTAGAGGGAGGCCATGGAAATCATGGAAGGATCAGATTCAGGAATATCTGCATGAGAAAAAGGTAATGAGTATGAAATACAAAGGTCTTGGATGAGACACGTGATGGATGTCAGTGAAGCTCGAGTTGTGTGCAGATATCATTGTAAATTGGGATGTCTGGTACACCAACAGTAAGTAAAATCAAGTTTTAAACTTTAATCTGCCAGATGAGCTTTTGTTGTGACTGCAATCCAAGTGGTCAGTGATGTCCCAGGCAGTTATGCATTATGAATCAAATCATTTGTCCACTGCCAGACGCCATCAATGGCTGCTGATGACAGGCTCTCAGTTTGTCCTTGATGACTACACCGACGAGCCATTATATTATGACCACCCCCCAGCCTAGAGAAATGAGTGTGCCTGGAGACCGAACAGTGGCACTGGTGAAGTTTACAGAGCAGTATATACACAACCCAAGGACCGGTTTTCGGTTAGTAGTGTTCGGAGTCAGAATGGGAAAAGCTGCCGATTTATCAGAGTTTGATAAAGGAAAATTGTGATGGCATGGCACCTCGGAACTATGATCTCAGAAATGGTGTGGCTTCTGGGTTGTTCACATGCTGCTGTAGTGAGTACATATCAAAAGTGGTCCACGGATGGCCAAATGACACCGTCATCTAGCCGTGTGTCGTCCGCAGCTCATTGATGCCAGAGGGGAGCAGAGACTGTCTCGCATTGTTCACAGCGACCACAGGACAACAGTGCGACAAATCACCCGCAGCTACAACAGTAGTGATCAGGGCAATGTGTCACAGCACACAGTTTATCACAGTCTTCTGCGCATGGGCTTGCGTAGCCGAAGACCCGGCCGGGTCTCCATGCTCACTGCATATCATCGCCAATAACGCATGAAATGGGATCGAGATTGGACCGTGGATGATTGGAACTAAGTGGCCTGGTCTGACGAATCAATATTCCTGGTGCATCACGTAGACGGTCGAGCGCAGATACGCCTATTACCAACGGAGGCTAGGGCACCTGGATGCACTGTTGGGCAGAAACAGGCCAGCGGTGGTGGTGTTATACTGTGGGCGATGTTTTCATGCGACACTTTAGGCCTTATTATCCTAATAGCACAATCCATGACAGATGTCAGGTATCTAAACATCGTTGCGGACCAGTTCACCCATTCATGGCAACTGCTTCCCTGCTGGTGATGGCCATTACCAACAAGATGATGCGCCATGCCACACTGCCAGAATCGTCAAGGAGTGGTTCAAGGAACATGCTAGTGACTTTCTGTTAATGCCATGGTCCCCAAATTCACCTGAGATGAACCCAATCGAACATTTGTGGTTTGACTTGGAAAAGCAGGTTCGCGCTAAATCACCACCACCCCGAAGTGTACGGGAACTGGAGGACCTGCTGTTGACATTATGGTACCAGACACCCAGGATACCTATCGCCACTTCATCGAATCAATACCTTGCCAAGTGGCCGCTGTTTTGCGGGCTAAAGGGGGTCCTACAGCTTATTAGGTAGGTGGTCATAATGTAATGGCTCATTGGTGTATTTCTCCTTTGACAAGCTTCTTCACCCACATTTGCACACTGCTAACATTGTTCTCACAATTCTTTTCAGACTAGCCAGAATATTAAAAATGCTGCTGCTGTCCTTAGCCAAGAGCTCTTTGTTTCAGCTTTACATCCCTGATCCATTAGACTCATCCACAGAGAAGATATAAAAATTGGTACAATTTGCCTCTTAAAGAAAGGGTACATATTATTATGCATATCCAGGCAATACTTTATGTACAACTCTCTTGTGTCTATTCTGGGTTGCCAAAAGAGAAGAGAAGGAAAAAAAAAAAAAAAAAGCTGTACCATGACCCACATCTCTGGAAGAAATACAGGTGTATATATGTGTATATAGAGCAGAACAAGCTATTGAGCTAAAAAAACATTTACAAAACCATGCTAAGTTATCCACAGTTGACAGCTAACATCTTAAACAATTACAGCCACAAGAAATATAAGCATCTTTGTTAGAGAAACAACTGTTAGAAAAGACGGTTTCCCTGTTGTCATCGGGAATCATAAAAACAAAATAAAATCATGACAAGAACAAAGAAAATGCAACAGAAAAGAATATGAATAATGGTGAGAGTAAATTATATAAATATGAAGATTAAAAGGCCATAAAAAGAACAAATGTGTATATTAAAAGCCTATACATGGCCTTTTAAAACACGTATTTAAAGCTAATTGTTCATATAGCGTTTTTGCACCTACATACAGTTTAAATTAGCTATGGAAGTTAGTTGATACTCCAAATGGCACCTGATCACAGTTTCTTTTACTCTCAGCATATGCAAAAGTTACGATGGACAGATTACAGTAGGGTCAATAAGGGCTATGCTTATACAAAAAAACAAACTTTCACTGGTAACTGCGCCTTATTTCTGCAGGTAGGATCATGAAGAAACATCAATACAGTAAAACTTCAGAATAGTGGACATCGAAGGGGGAAGGAAAAACTGTCCGTTATTTAGAAGTGTCTGCTATTGGGAAAATCGTGCTTTATAACAGCATACTATGTTCTGTTGGTTCAGAGGAAAAAAATATTTTTCCACTGAACCAACAGATTACAAGGCACACACTATAACAATGCTTCAAATAACTGCACTCCACAACAATTATTCAGCTAACTGAATAATGCGCTTTTTCTACACAGGAGTTTGCTGAAAGATTCTGTCAAGAATTATGATATTGCAATTACTGTTGTGCAGCAGAGGGTCTTAAAAAACAAATTCCCATATATATAAAATTTACATATTATTTCTATAAGTTTTCCTTAAATTATGAGATTAACAAAACCTTGTTGGGTTTGAGCTTTTGCTTTTCTTCTGAAGTGAACATTTCTTATAAAGTACTATTATCCAGTTAGTGCTTACTGACTTGCAATGCATGAAGACCCAGTTTTTGCAAATTCTGTGGATCATTTTTAAGATTACTAACTAGTTCACAACAGAACAAAATTTTAGAATAAATAATTTAAGCTATGAAGTAATCAGAGCATTTAAAAAAATACTAAATTTCCCCAACTGTCTAATTACTAAGTCTCTTTCACTAGTAAATGAAACAATACTTAATGTAATTATATAAAAGCAAAATTTACCTTGCCAGAAACAGATTCGCCATCATAATATACATAATACCGCTCCTTTTTTCCATCTTCTGTTTTGATGTCTGCCATTTTTCTTGATTCTGCTCCATCAAGGACAATGTCAATGTCTGCAGTTTGACCAAAACCCAGGAAACTCTATTTACAGGAGAAAAAAAGTAAAAGCAGTGTTAGTTTCAAGAAAAATCAATACTGCTCAAGTAAATATATCAATACCTGAAAGGAAAAAAATAGTCTAGTTCAAAAATTGAATAACAGAGCTCAACAGTATATACACCATGCAGTAATGAAGCCTCGACAATTTGCTTATACATGATGCAATTTTTAGACATTAAAGACACATGAGCTTTCAATAATGTCTGCAAAAGAAATAAATTGCAGTTTTGTGTACATGACTGTGAATGACACAGAAACCTCAAAACCTGGATCCGAGCATAATTAGACTTATTGATTTCTCATGAACACTTTTTCAACAATCTCCTAATAAGGAATACAGTAGATTCTGGTTAATTAGGATACATCGGGACTAGAGCACTTTTGCTCAATTAAGCGACTACCCCAATTATGCGAAGCTTTATCCCAAAAAGCTAATTTGGGATGTTCTTCAAGAATTGTCTCAAATAAACAGCTGCCCTGATTAACCAAAGGCACATTTAACTGGATCTACTGTACTACACACCTCAAGAATTAACATTTGCCCATTTTTCTGCCACTTTTTCCTATCTCTATTCTTTGAACCATGTGATTATACAAGTTTTTTTTCTTTTTCTTGTAATTACTTCATTACAGGTAGTTCCAATTTGCTGGAAGAAGAGATTGATAAAACTTAGAATCTCCAATGAAAATGACCAAATTTTTAGAAAATTCACTGGATACATTTAAACTGATATCAAACACATTGTTGATACTATGAATAGTTAAAAACCCTTTGGAGGCCTACTACTGCAAGATTTGGTGAAGTGTCACAAAGTCGGGAACTACACTGCTGGACAATTGCTAAGGACGGATCATAAACAGCTATATAGCGCATAAAAAAGTAAGTGTGGTTGGATGCCAAGTGAAATAAAATAATTTCAGAATGCCAGGACATTACAAGAAAGACAATTTATTGTGCTCTGAAATCCAGAAGGCTTTGGAACGTGTTCAAGGGACAAACAGGCCATTTTGTGCAGAATACGTAAACGTGAAAAAAATGCAATTACCATCCGCAGGCGTTCCGGCGTAAGATGTCAATACGGGATATGGCCACCATGGAGGGCGATGCAAGATTCCACACGTCGTGTCATGCTTTGCACAACATTATCAAGCAGCTGTTGGGGTAATTTATCCCATTCCTCTGTCAGTGCACGGATGAGGGTGTCCTTTGTTTATTGGAGGGCATTGGCGACCAGCAAGACTCCTCCCCAAAGCATCCCACACAGTTTCAATGTGAT
Organism: Macrothele yani; assembly: GCA_039090855.1. NCBI lineage: Eukaryota > Metazoa > Arthropoda > Arachnida > Araneae > Macrothelidae > Macrothele > Macrothele yani. Next base: position 129,898,374 of record CM076996.1, read on the forward strand.
TCAAATCTGGAGAACGTGCTGGCCATACGAGGCGTTGAATATCCTCGCTCTCAAGACGCTCCTGGACAGCAACTGTTCGATGACATGTTGCGTTGTCGTCCATGAAAATGAATATATCACCGACAGCACCACGGAGCATGCGAACATGAGGTAGCAGAACATCATTAATGTATCGTTGGCCAGTCATAGTCCCAGTTGGAAGCACATAGAGGGACATACGGCCATTGATCACGATGCCAGCCCATACCATGACACTACATGTCGGATATCGGTCCCTTTCCTGTATGTTTGCTGGACAATATGCAGTACCACTATCACGCCAGATCAGTTGTCGTCGACAATCAGACGATAGACTTTATCTACTCTCATCTGAGAAGAAGACAGCAGAGCAGTCGTTATCAGTCCAATTGCGATGTTGATGGCACCATTGCAAACGGGCGGTACGGTGACGTCTGGACAATGGGATGCACACAACAGGACGGCGGACGTATAGTCCTCCTTCATGCAAACATCTGGCGACAGTTTTTCAGGAGATCCGCTTGTCAGTAGCAGCCATAAACTGATTTGCTACCTCACTAGCTGTGCTGCGCCGGTGTCTTTTTGTTGATAGCACTATGTACCGATCTTCTGCAGGTGTCGTACTGCAAACACGACCTCCCCCGTGACGTTTGCTACACTCTCCATTTGTTTGAAATGATTTCCAAAGCCTTGAAAACAACACTGTGGCTGACGTCAAACTCCCTGGCAACATCTGCTATTTTTCACCCTTCTTCAATCTTGCCAATAATACGGCCACGCGTAAAATCATCTAGGTGATGTCGGGAAGACATACTGAAAATTGCAAGTTCGTCAATTGATTCTTTCCCTTTCAACTTTGCGTTTGAACAACAACGGTCAATACGTGTCAAATCCTTTATATCTCTTATCAGCGCTATGACGTCACGAACAAGTTCGGCAATCCAAAATTTGCATACGCACAACACGTCTTACTGTATCCTGCACTTATGCTAATTTCCACATTTTCCTGCCTTCCATTTTATGGTTGCTATCGTTGCTATTGTCATCCGTCCTTAACAATTGTCCGGCAGTGTATATAAATGTTATAGCACTGCCTGAACAACACTATTATCCATGACGTATCAACTATGACTAGAATCCTGTTTTAGAAGCCCTACAAAAAACAGCATGTGAGCAGGTGGCCCTGGTCACATGCTCTAAACGCTCTGCTGTAAACAAGTACCTAATCAGGAGTCTAATACAGAAGCAATCAAGCAGGGAGATTCACCAGGGATAATGAAGCATTCCCTATGACTTTGGCAAAATAGTTCTTGATGTCACCAGATACACAGGTGATGAGGGGGGTTGGTTCATTCTCTACAGAAAAAAACATTTTGCATGAGACACATGACCCAATTCAATGTGTAAATGGCACATGCAGATTGTCATACTCTACTTCACTGCACAGTACTTGCTAACAAAGCAATTCTAACACAATCATGATGGTGCCAATTATCTCAAGATTTTGCATTCCATGTTTCTCTCTCTCTCTCTCTCAGCACTAGTTTATACCTCACTTGCCAACTACACATACCTCATGCATATGGCAACTTTGCTTGCACCATACAGCCACCATTTTAATTGACCATGTAGTAAGAAAGAGCAATAAACATGGAAATATAAATTGATACCCTTTCTCACACTAACATTTCTGCAAGTGAAACATCTTTTTTAGTAGCAAATAGGTAATGTTTACCATCATTTTACTAGTTAGCTGGCACATTTGTTCAGCCTTGGATATACACCAAGTGATCATTGAATTATGGCTACCTATATAATACTTTGTAGGTCCTTCCCTTTGCCCTCAATCAGCTATCCAACGTAGTAGGGTAATTCCATATTAAATCAACCAATGAAAAATAAATTTAAAAACTTATGTCATGGATTTGGTTAATTTTGGGTACATTTGTACCTTACCATGAGACGTGTAAAATTTATTTTTTCTAATTTTTTTGTCCACCCATTTTTGAGATATTAAATTTTTAAAATTGCCTAAAAATGCCAAAATTCACTAGCCAACATAACTTCAAATGACATTTACGAGATACCTATGATAGCTACAGACATGGGACAGGTGTCATTTTAAAGCTAATGAATAGGGCTTTTACTTGCTATACAACATGACACAATTGTAAAATTTTAAAAAATGTATTTTGAGCTTTTGGGAAAACAGAATTTTTTTGAAATTTTCAAAAAACTCACACTTAAAAGTATATGTCTTGTAGCCAGTCAGTCCAAATTTCAAGGTGGTATCTCAAAGGTGTCATACAAAAATTAAATTTTCAATTTCTTGTTGGCAGTGACAAGGAATTAAACCCCTCAAGTCCATTTTTCTACAATTTACATTGACAACATTATGTGGTAAACTAAACTGAATCCAAAAAACATTATAACAGGATTTTTACAGAGTGAGAGAGATGCATGCATGCATGCGTGTGTGTGTGTGTGGAGGGAGATGGGGCAGGCTATCTTGGCAAAGGAACTGTTCAAAACATGCAAGACAAGCCCTGACATGTTTGTGCCTGTTTATTCATGTGCCCTTCCTCCACCACTTTACCTTCCAGACAGTTTAGTTGTGGTCTGGCTCTCTGTGTGTGCACTTCAGTTCGTTTGAACAGTGTGTTTTTAGTGAAGCTTTCTAGGACATTTGTGTTGTGAAGCTGTTTTATTAGTCTTTATTAAGTTTGTTTCATTAACTGTTTGATAATTACATGATTTGAAATATAGAGGAGAATAAGTGGTCAAAAAACTGTTGCAACCCTTTTAAAAAAAGAGGGCACTGGGTTAGTAAAGACTTGAGGAAAGTAACTGATTGGATGGTTTCACTAAATAGTGAAATCAAACCACACATGAAAGAATGCACTTCATGCAGATTGCAGTTAGGAAAAGAGAAGCCTTATCAAATGGAAAACAATATACTTGAAAAGAAAATTCCTCCTGAGAATTATAAGATTCCTGGTCCTAGTCATATTAAGGAATCTCAGTATTTGGACCCTGATGCAGCTTTAAGCCACTTAAATGCCTCTTTGACCTCCCTTGGTGAGTCTCTGGTGTGTAAGAAAAAAGTATTAAATATGTCTAAGAAGTATTGCAAAGAAAAGATGGAGAAGATTAAAAGGACTTACAAAGAGCTAATTTTTACTTCTGAAGATGATTTAGATGAGAAAGAATGTCACTGTGCTGATTCAGAAATTATTCAGCAACTAAAGGAAATTTTTAAAACTACGAACAGAAGTAAAAAGCTCATGATTTTGACAGTTTTACCAAAAAGCTGGTCCTGTAAAAGAATAGAAAGTGAATTTGGAGTAAGTAACTACATTGCAAGAAAGGCAAAAACTCTTGTGAAAGAAAAAGGAATTTTGTCCTCACCTAATCCCAAACCTGGAAAAATTGTACCTAAAGACATGGTCAACTTAGTAAAGGAATTTTACTGCAATGAAGAAGTCAGCAGGCAAATGCCCAGCAAGAAAGATTATATTTCAATCAAAGACAAAAATGGTTGTCAAACTCATGTCCAAAAGCATCTGATACTTGGTAATCTTAGAGAAATTTACCAACTTTTCAAGTCAAATTACCCATCTGAAAAGATAGGATTTTCAAAATTTACTGAATTAAGACCAAGGAACTGCATTGTAGTAGGAAATAGTGGGACTCGCACTGTGTGTGTGCACAACACATCAGAATGTAAAGCTCATGATAGCTAGTGGTAATTTAAACAAAAAGACCTTGCAAGGACATGATACTCCTTTAAAAACATATCAACATTGCTTATCAAGAATTATGTGTAATCCCCCAGCACAGAAATGTGTTTTAGGTGACTGTGATTCATGTCCTAGCACTGATGAATTCAAGGAAGCCTTACTGACAAGTCTTGAAGAAAAAAATGATTGATATCACCTACAAGTAGTGGGTTTCAGTGGACCGCTGTTCGTTTGGAACTATTTGCAAAACCACCGAGGATTTTGTTCAGGAGTTTTCAGCCCAGCTAATTAAACACCTTGAAGAAGCATGATTTCATCGCCAAACAGCAATCTGCTTTTATTGCAGAGAAGAAAATTACACTTTGCCCTAACAAAGCTGTGGTGACATGTGATTTTTCTAAGAACTATTCATTCATTCTGCAATATGAAGCCCAGTCAGTTCATTGGAACAACTCAATGGCAACTGTTTATCTCTTTGTTGTGTACTACAAGGAAACTGATCAACTAAGACATAAGAGTTGTTTTTTTTTTATAAGCAACCATCTGCACACATTTCCATTAGTGTCAAGTTTCTTTTGCAAGTAAATCTTGTGTTGCATTTAACAAATGTACCATGTGAACTTGGCTTTAGCACACAAAACAGAATTCAGTCAAAATTTAGATTCACTGAGCAACAAAAATCTTAACGCATATTTCTGAAATTGGGCCAGGCCCAGCTAAACACTCAGAAATAAAACAATAGCTGATCAAAGCTTCCTAACTCTGGCAAGGAATGAAAGACAGGCATATATATTTCAAGAAGTGCAATTTTATATCAATGTACTGCGAAACGCACAACTCTAGTTTTGTAAAATGAATCATGGTAATTTGTATTAGATTGCAGTAAAAAATTTTATCTCATTCACCTGTTTGTTTTAAAGATCAAGTGTAGCTTACATTGTTTGAAAACTACTGCTTTTCCTTAGATAAAAACAATGATACAAGTAAATCTTGTGTTGCATTTAACAAATGTACCATGTGAACTTGGCTTTAGCACACAAAACAGAATTCACACTCTAAGATCAATTTCACGATGGAGCTAGAACAGAATAATGCATTGCCTTATCTGGATGTTTTACTGAGTAAATCGCCTGAAAATCGCATCCGTACACAAGTCTATAATAAACCCACTTCCATTCCCAACCTGATGCTCCGCAGCTCATTCTGCCCCTCTGAGTACAAGACAGCTTTCTTCCGTTCTCGAATCAGAAGAGCCTTCGCCATTTCCTCCGATGTTCCTTCTAGACTAAACAAATTAAAAAGTGTTATCGAATTGCCCACTGAGGCAGGATACGATGCGAACACGTTACACAGATATATAGAAAGAAATGGAAAAAGTCGTGCTAATCTTTCTATGCTGCGGCTACACTATCTGGGCTCTGTTCCTTACATACCAAATGTTTCCTATAGACTCAAGAACGCGCTCAGGAAGATGAACCTCAGTGTCGGCATAAGATCTCAGATATCTTCATATGCTATGCTTAAGCGAAATACTGAAAAGCCCCCACTTTCCAACAAGGCAGGTGTTTATGCCATACCTCTACAATATCCAGACGGCCCCAAATGATACTATATTGGAATGACCAAATGTTCATTTAGAATTAGTCAACGAGCATAAGAGGGACATTAAGAGCAGCAAATTAATCACAGCCCTATCCAGGGAAGTCCAGTTCAAGTCTGCTGATCCTATGTGGGATGACATAAAGAAATTAGCTTCCCACTGTACTCCTAAATCCACTGCCATTCGGGAAACCTTGGAGATCATTACCAACGATGAGGCCTGCAATGACAGCATCTCGCCAGAGTTACCACGAATTTGGAACCAATTCTTCAAATAGTGAATGCCTTTTGTTTTTTCTCCAAGGATTCTGCGTGCAAAATGAACATGATGCCTCGTGTCTTTAATTGTATAATATTTGCACCTCTTCATTTATTGTCAAGTCACCGCGTTTAAATTGTTGAAGCGTTCTTTTATCCAGTTTGCAGTCTGCTGTCTACCTTCCTTGAAAAAGTCATCTGGTTGATGTGCGAAAGCTTGGAAACTTTTATTCCTATTCTACGCCAAGAAATTCGGATTATTAGTATATTTATACTATTTTAATATATACAGTTCCTATTTATTAATTAAATTACTACTGTTTTCCCAGAGTCTTTTAAAATTATTAAGTCACATATTCAGAACTCCCCACCTGAAATTTTCAATCCCCTCCATTTACAAACAAAAGTGGAGAGACTCCCTTCCATTTCAAATTTGAATTTTAAGCCCTGTATAGGGCAAAATATTTTCAAATTCAGATTTGAGGGTTTCACTACCATGTGTATCTATGGCAAAAATTAAAAACAAATCTGTTACTATGGTGCAACACTCACCGGGTGTCCCCATGTTTAGAATAATTATCCTGAAACTAAAATAATTTGAATTCAATTTACAAGAAGAAAACATTGGTTTTAGCAGCTTACCTCAAAAAATTAACATAGTATTTGTCAATATGCTGGAAGTAAGGGGCAGCTGCTGCTAACTCAAGTCTATCAGTCTTTCCTTGAGTCTAGGAAGTGTTTAATGACCTCTGAAATCTTCGTTTCACTATCTGGTAGAGTATAAGCCCGACCAGTTAGGGTGACGGGATTCACTTTGCAAATTACATCAGTAGAAGGAATCCAGAACACATCAGGTGTTGAGGAGTAAGAAAAAGAAGGTCCTGATGGGTGAAGAAATGTAACTTTCACTTCATTTTCATCTCTATTTCTTCCCAATATCATCATCGGATCTTCCATCATTCCCAAGTTGAGGGTCCCACTGGCTGGTGCTAGGGAGATCTTCTGTGGTAGGCCTACTCTCATTCTTCAGCTTTGAAAGCTCCTTTCTACAGCTATCACAGACTTTGGAATTTTCAGGCATTCCTGGTATCAATGAACACATCCATGGTATAACAGATCTTAATCCCTTTCTTACATGGGAGTGATGAGGCCTTTTTAAAGGGTTAAAACAATTTAACGCACCCATTGTCTTTCCACTGAGATTCATGATAGAGATGATTATTAATGGAATAATAATTTGTGAGTAGTGTCATGAACACTCACAAATCACATTAAAACCACTCACAGTTCTGGATTTTAAGGGAACAAAAATGGCACAGCACAACTCAAGTGAACCTACTAGAAGAAGCTCTAATGGTGAACTGATTGAAGAACATGCTTACAAGCATGTTCCAACAGGCACAAGCAGCCTGTTCAAGCTTGTCCAGTGGCCCTCAAGTTAAGTAAAGGAGGGGGAGGGCAATCAATAAGATTTCTTCTGGTTTCTGCTTTCTACAATCTAAAGCATTTAAATTTGGATATTTTTTTGCCATAAATTTACCATTGTATTAAAAATTAAGTTGACATTTTCTCCACACATGTGGAACTTGTGCTCCCTGTATCACGTGATCCCAAAATGAAACTTTGGTAGGTGTAAGAGGATAGTAAAAAGTAATTTTTTGATTTTTTTTTTCCAAATTTTAAAATTTCTTTTTTTAATTTTAATTTTAAAATTAAATGTTTTTAAGAAAATAATTTAATTTTTAAGTCTGTCATGTTGAATGTCAAATTAAGCTCATCAAATGAGCTTTAAAATGAGACATTTCCCAGGTCTGTATCTCATCTGGTTCCTGAGAAAATGGCAGTTAACTATTTCAGGATGCAGCAATTTTTAATAAATATTAAAAAGAATTAATACTTAAGAGAGATTTTTTGTAAGCAAGGTACGCCTTCTATGGGACAGTGATGGTTGATATTTTTGATTTTGCTGAAATTTGCACCAAATATGCTCCTATGTGTTCTGATTATATGCCAAGAAATCTTTTGAAAATTTTGCCATGTTACCGAGTTGTGGCTATTTTCGTAGGGATGGCATTTTCTCATTCTGTAACCAAAAACCCGCAAAATGTACATTTAATTTTATGAAAAACTTCAGAGAGATGCCAAGGTTTTTCTTTCATTATTGGATTATATAATACTAAGATCCAGATGCAATAATTTCTTGGCAAATAGCTGAAGTTAGCAGGAAATAGACTGGCAGAACTGGGGTTTTATGAGCAATTTTCAGAAATTTAAAGCTAAAATTCGGCAAACTTCAGACTGGTGCCAAACTTTTTAGGTGAATTATGTTTTAGCATCGTAACTTGGTTATTATTACACCAAAGCAATTGTGGCAACTCTTAAGTTTTCCAGAAATTCACTCTAAAAACCAATTTCGTGCAAATTTAGCCATTTCAGAAAGCTACATATATCTCAAAACTTCAGAGTCATAAAAATATAATATTAGTGTCAGAAGACAGTATAATTGTTGTATAACATTATCCCATTCAGTTCTTTGGCATCCGTCTTTTTTTTTTTTTTTTTTTTTTAGGAGCTATTTGTTACATCAAAATATTTAAAAACGGCCAATTCGCTGCATTTTAAAAATATATTCGAACTTCAGACTTTTGCGTTGACTTTTCTTATCAATTTCGTATCCCATTTTCAAAATTAAATAATCAATTACAAAATCTTTGCCATTTGTCCAAATTTTTAAATGCATCCACACCTTCGCTTTTTTAAATAAACATGAAATTGTCAAAAATTGTACTTGTAATAAATATCCTTGGACACAATATCTAAAGAAAGTCTGCAACAACATTCAGTGGATAATTACGATTTCTAAATAAAATGCAGGTATCTGAAACATTTTTTTTGCTTTCTAAAGGACCTGTGTTAGAGTTATAGTGAACACTTATAATATAATTACTAAATAAGACAATCTAACAAATACTGGGTTGGTGCGAATGAAATGTCAGGCAAAGGACCAGTATATGTCGACAGTGAGAACGGAAAGGTAGGACAACTTCCCTAGGCAAACATTTACTTTGGTGGCCACCGATAGTATGTACAATATGTACTACATATTGTACTACTTACCACTTCAGCGGCCCCTAATAGTATGTACTAAATGTACGACATATTGTAATGAAACATCAGAAGAAAAAAAAGGACATACAAAAGCATCTGGCTAGTATGAAATATGGCAGAAATATATAATAAATTACAATAATTAATATCTTGTCGCATATCCTTTAGATTTTATAGTTTCTTTCAATCTATTAGGCATAGATTTCAATTTTTTTTTTGTTTGTTTTTTTGTTAAATCGAGGCTTATTTTGAGATGTGCACATTGTTCTCTTCATTTAGCCCTTCATGATGGTGCAGAAGCAGGGGTGGCTCCTGCTATGGGGCAGTTGCCCAAGTTGCAGCGGTCGGTATCAAGTCGAAGTTCCAAAGGGAGTGTATCAGAAGAAAAAATATTTGTCATATTTCTAGGGGTCACAATGAGACACTTGAGAACGTGTACATGACCTTGAGTGTGTCTCTGCTACCACTGGCACACACATTTTTTTTTTTTTTTTTGTCCTTATACCACATTGGAAAATGTCTTTCAATCACTGAACTGGGAAAACAAAGGGATAAAGATTAATGGAGATTATCTAACTCACCTTCGTTTTGTTGATGACGTAGTCATTTTTGCAACTACCCCATCAGAGGTGCAGAGTATGATCCAGGAACTTGCTGACAAGAGTAAAGAAGTGGGATTAAAAATGAACTTTCACAAGACAAAGGTGATGTACAATGCTTTTACAAGAAACGAAGATTTATCGATTGATGGGGGAAAGCTGGAGATAACCAATACTTACATTTATCTTCGACAGCAGATATCAAGTGAGGATCACATTGATGAAGAAATTATTTGGCATATAAAACTTGCCTGGAGAGCTTTTGGAAGAAACAGTATAATTTTCAAGAGCAATATGCCATTATGTCTTAAAAGAAAAGTGTTTGATCAATGCATCCTTCCAGTGCTTACGTACGGTGCAGAGACGTGGACCTTAACTAAAAGAGACATACAACTCAAAGCAGCATGGAGAGGTGCATGCTTGGTGTAACCAGGAGAGATAAGAAGAGGAACTCGTGGATCAGAAAAATGACAAGAGTGGAAGACATCAAGATCAGAGTAAAATCCCTGAAATGGCAATGGGCTGGACACATTTGCCAGAAGGACAGACCATAGATGGACAGCTGAAATTTTAGACTAAATTCCAAGGGACAGGAAAAGACCCAGAAGAAGACCACATGGGAGATGGGTGGATGAAATTCAAAAGTATGTGGGAGTAACATGGAGGAGACTGGCGGCACAAGACAAACCGTTGTGGAAATCATCATCATCATTGTCAACCATTATCAATCCACTGCTGGACGAAGGTCTCCCCAAGTTTCCTCCACAATGGTCTGTCTTGTGCCAGTCTCCTCCATGTCACTCCCGCATACTTTCGAATTTCATTCACCCATCTTCCATGTGGTCTTCTTCTGGGTCTTTTCCTGTCCCTTGGAATCCAATCTAAAATTCCGGCTGTCCATCGATGGTCTGTTCTTCTGGCAGTATGTCCAGCCCATTGCCATTTCAGGGATTTAACTCTGATCATGATGTCTTCCACTCTTGTCATTTTTCGGATCCACGAGTTCCTCTTCTTATCTCTCCTGGTTACACCAAGCATGCACCTCTCCATGCTTCTTTGAGTTGTCTGCAGCCTTTGTATGTCTCTTTTAGCTAAGGTCCACGTCTCTGCACCATACGTAAGCACTGGAAGGATGCATTGATCAAACACTTTTCTTTTAAGACATAATGGCATATTGCTCTTGAAAATTATGCTGTTTCTTCCAAAAGCTCTCCAGGCAAGTTTTGTACGCCGATTAATTTCTTCACCAATGTGACCCTCACTTGATATCTGCTGTCCAAGATAAACGTACGTGTCTGTTATCTCCAACTTTTCTCCATCAATCGATAAATCTTCATTTCTTGTAAAAGCATTGAACATCACTTTTGTCTTCTGAAAGTTCATTTTTAATCCCACTTTTTTACTCTTGTCAGCAAGTTCCTGCATCATACTCTGTAGCTCTGATGGGGTAGTTGCAAAAATGACTATGTCATCAGCAAAACGAAGGTGGGTTAGATAATCTCCATTAATCTTTATACCTTTGTTTTCCCAGTTCAGTGATTGAAAGACATTTTCCAATGTGGCATTAAAGAGCTTCGGAGATATGGTGTCACCTTGTCTCACTCCTTTTCCAATTTTTATGTGTGTTGTATTTTCAAATAGCAGAATCTTTGCACTTGCATTTTCATAGATGTTATTAATAATATTAATGTATGCATCTTCAATACCGCAGGATTTCAGAGCCATTGCAACTGCTGATGGTTTCACCGAATCAAAGGCTTTTTCAAATCTATAAAAGCCATGCACAATGGAAGTTCATATTCCCTCGCTCTTTCAATTAGTTCTCTCAGCACGTGGATATGATCTATTGTGCTGTAGCCACTCCTGAATCCAGCTTGTTCTCTCGGTTGAGTCATGTCCAGTGTTACCTTCAAGCGGTGTGAAAGAACTTTAGTGAAGATTTTATAAACCACTGATAGGAGGCTGATAGGTCTGTAGTTCCCGAAATCCTCGATGTCACCTTTTTTATGTAGCAGGATCATTGTAGCAGCGTTCCAATCCTCAGGAATCTTCCCTTCATTAAGGCATCGAGTGAAAATTTGGGCGAGTACTGTTTCGATTTCTCCACTTGCTTCTTGTATGATGTCTACAGTAATTCCATATTCTCCTGGAGCTTTTCCCTGCTTCATGTTCTTGATTGCATGTGCAACTTCTGCTGGGAGGACTGGTGGAATTCTGGTACCTTTCATGATGTCTGGAGTACACGTATCATACCCTTTCATATAATTTGGAGTAGAAATCTTTCACTCTTGTCAAAATTTTGCCTCTATTTCTTGTTACAGAACCATCTTCTTTTCTCAGTGCCATAATCTGTTTTCTTCCCTTACTGAGATGTCCCTTTGCTATCTTTAGGCTTTGGTTGTTTTCAATTGCTTTCCTCACTAGTTCACAGTTGAATTTTCTTACGTCTTCAGTGATACTTTTTCTTACTGTCTTGCATAGCTCTATATATTCCACTTTGGAAGTCACATCTTTTTTAGTTGTCCTCATCTCTCTTCTTTTTTGCATCAACATTTTGGTTTTTCCTGATAATTTGTTCACATGCAACTTGTTCTTAGACCCAGCTAATTTTGTTGCTGTTTCCATAAGAGCTTTGGTTACTTTTCTGTTAACTTCAGAAATATCCACTTCTTTCAATGTTAGGCCTTCTAAAGCAGAGAATCTGTTCTTCAGTTCCAAGTAGAAGGTATTATGGTGTTTTTTAAGGTTGGTTATGTCAATAGATTTTGTTTGTCTTATGAGCTTGCCACGTTCGAGTTTAGTGTTGAGGTGCATCTTACATCTCACCAATCTATGGTCACTACCTGTGTTGAACTTGTTTAGCACATTACAGTCTTCTATGACGAATTTTTTGTTGCACATAATAAAATCAATTTCACTTGTCGTCCCATTTGGATGTCTCCATGTCCATTTCCTGTGTGGCTTTTTCTTGAAATAGGAGTTCAAGATGAAAAACCCTTCTGCCTCTGCAAACTCAACGAGAGTATTTCCACGCTGGTTTCTGTTGCCGTGACCGAATTTACCCACTGAAGTTTCATTCTGTTGCCGTTGCCCTATTTTTGCATTGAAATCTCCCATAATTATCTTCAAGTGCTGCTTACCTTTATTATTTAGATGACGAATTTCCTCATAAAGTTCTTCAATTTCTTCTTCAGGATGACTTGTGGTGGGTGCATAAGTTTGAATAATCTGAGCCTGGTATCTTCTCGAGAGTTGGATAACGAGTCGTGCAGCTCTGTCAGAGGAACTTTCAACTTCTACAACTTTATCCTTCAGTTTCTTGTTTATTATAAATCCAACAGCACTAGTTCTGCCAGTATCTGTCCCACGATAGTATAAGAGATGCAATGAGATCTTCTCCTTTTCTCCTTACCTCACTTAGCCCGACGATGTCCCACTTGATCCTTTGTAGTTCCTCTTCCAATTCAAGAAGCCTTGAATCAAAAGATAGAGAGCGTCCATTATACGTAGCCAAGGTCAGCATCAGATGGCAGCCTAGTCCGGTCCTCCGGGATTCTTAGCACCCTCTGCCTTCATGTCGCACTGGCCGCTGCCTTGACCAGGTACATCCCAGCTGCCGGAGACTGAGGGCCAAGATTTAAGTTGTGGAATCATTTTGGAGGGGTTTGGCCATTACTCACCACGCTGGCCAAGCGGGTTGGTAAGTGTGGGATACCATTTTCTCTAATCCCGATGGTATAGTTATACCGCTATTGGCGGTCGTCAGAGCCCCTTTAGTGGGAACAGGACGCACCACGAGAAGGTGGGGTTGACATTTGTCAAGGAGAGGCTGTGATGTTACGCATCACCAGACCTTACATCCCAATGATAATATACATATATACATATCATTTACAACCACTATCAATCCACTGCTGGGTGAGAGTCTCCAAGTTTCTTCTTCCACAACAATCTGCCTTGAGCCAGTTTCTTTCATGCTTTTGAATTTCTTGCACCCATCTCCCTCTTGTCATATGGGTATTGTTTTTTCCCTTGCTATAAAGTTCAATATTTCAACTCTCTGTCGGTGGCTCTTTCTTCTAGCAATATGTCCATCCCATTGCAATTTCAGGAATTCTGACCATAATGTCTTCCACTCTTATCATTTTCCCGATCCACAAGTTCCTATTTGTATCTTTCCTGGTAACATCAAACGTGCATCTCTACATGCTTCCTTCAGTTGTCTGTATGTCTATTTTAGTTAAGGTCCATGTCTGTGCTCCATACGTAAGAACTGGAAGGATGCACTGATTAAACAGTTTCTTTTTAAAGAATAATGCATCCGATCAAGTTTTATAGGTCGATTATTTTCTTCATAAATGTGGCAATGTGGCCACCGCTTAACATCTATTGCTAATTTAGGTATCAGTACCTCTACATTTTCCCTATCAATCACTAAATATAAAATTAGAATATTCATTTCTTGTAAAAAAAAAAAAAGCACTTTCGATCAATATATATGTACAGTATATATGTATATACATATATTATTATTATTAAACGGACAGCAAAAGCACAGGCTCAGTAACTTAGCTTTCGAAGTGATATTGTGATATCTACAAAATTGATATGCAGCAAGCCCCCCCGCTTAGCTTACCATGAGCCGCCATTGTGTAGAAGTGTATGTTTTAGCTGGACCTTGAATAAAGTCTATTTGTACATCATTGTGTTCTGGAGCATTGCTTTTTGCCTGAAGATTCGTAATGTCCCTTTTTTCGTAGAATATGTTGCTTCATTTGTATGTAGATTCTTCTTGAAAAGCTTCAATAACAAACCTTTCTGTCTCTCCATTCAATAATGGATAATTAGGATTTCTAAATAAAATGCAGGTATCTGACAGCTGCTAATTTTTTTTTTTTTTTTTTTTTTGTCTGCACCACTGTCAGACTTAGACCCTTTAATTCCAGACATATTTAGATACAAATGCAACTACAGGGGAAAATATCCCTTCGTAGTATCGTCAATAAAAATGCGTATGGGAGTACGAATGAACAGAAGTTTTTTTTTTTTTATGTTTCGAAACAAGTGACACAACATCGACAACTGGCAATGTTTATCTACTTCACGCTTACCCTGACCCTCCCCTATAAAATAAACAAACAGGAGAAAAAAGCTTTTCCGGCTGGACGTAGATGAGACAAAATACCTCCTATACTTCGGCTAATGGGTATTTTAATTTTTGGCTCTTCCCGTCAATCCCTCAGCGGAGCTACACCTTTTAATAGCCAGAGGATATTTTAACTACCACGAATGGAACATGGTCTGTTCAGAAGTTTGCTGGAAATTTGTATCAGCAGCTTGAGAGGACAAAGAGCTTGCTATCTCCCCATGACAATTGACAAATCAATTAGGATCATTTTCCACCACCAGAAACTTTTTTCTTCTGCCCTGCGGCTGGTCTGGGCTTTTTAAGTTTTCCGTCTGATTTTCCGTTTTCCTTTGTATAACGAGTAACAGTATAAATGATACTTCCCAAGGAGGTTGTAATGGGATACCCATTGTAACCTCCCTGATTCTGTAGTCCTCATCCTCTCATAAGGAACAGAACTCATTTAGATTTACATTAGTCAAACAATCTACTGTAGTCAAAAGTGTGGGAACTGTAATCCGGTTAAATTAGCAAATCTCAGACGTTCTGCTTTTCACTCAACCCCGGAAACTTTTGTCTGGCATTCTGTTTACTGCCTACACATTCCTCCTTTGTTATTGCCGTTTTATATGTAAAGCCTGCGGAAAAGAAACTAAACTTCACTGCAAAGCATAAAAAAGGGGAACAGCTGTTTTTAAAGATTCACTTAGCGGCATCCCCCAAAAAACTAGTGGGACAAGAGAAAAGGTGTACTTTCACTGTTTATCTTTTTAGTGATTTTATTTATTAATTTATTTTAAAGATAACACAGATTAAAAATTGGATGACAGAAAATCGATATATGATTAAAATCTGCAGCGCCTAGAATTGGCGGCCGTAGGCCGCCTATGGCAAAGGCCAGGTCTGCCCCCTCGGCATCGACACATAGTTGGCACCTGTCCGGCAAGATCATGATCGCGGAACTAAAAACGTTTCGTGGCTGGGACCCGAAGAAATCATCAACTGCACGTTGAACCTCGTTGTCTGTCGTGAACTGTTTCCCGGACAGGAAGTGATCCAGGCGACGAAACAGATGATAGGTGTGATATAGGCCGGATGAGGTAGTGCTTCATAGCCCAAGGCACTTAGTGTCAGCATTGTTCGTTGTGCAACAGGGCGGGCATTGTCCTGGAGCAGACAACCACCATGTCTGTTGACCAAAGCTGGTTGTTTCTGCAGCAATTTCCAATGAATCTGGTGTAATTCGGCACAATAACGTTCTGCAATGATGGTTTGGCCTCCTGCCAAGAAACTGATGAATTATCCGGGCTGTGGACCACTGGACAAGGAGCATCATCTTCTTGGTGTGTAGGGATGGCTTAAGATGCCATCCAGCAGGCTGTGCCTTGCTTAAATATTGTGCAGATCATTTCTGATTATCATAAAGGTCCCACTTTTCGTTGCAGGTGACGATTCGGTGCAGTAGAGGTTCCTCTTTATTCCTGGCAAGCAGTGGCATGCAGACTTCCAAATGCCTAGTCTTGTTGGCAGTTGTCAACTCGTGCGGCAGCCACATGTGCAGCATTTTGACCTTACCCAGCGCAGCCAGATGCCAAATAACTGTCGTGTGGTGGACACATACCTCTGCAGCTATCTCACGACACATTTTTCACGGGTCCACTTCAGCCACACGTAACAGAACATCAGAAACAGCACAATTGGTGACTAGAGATGAGCTCAGGCCCAGGATTCATTAAGAGCAGAAATCCCCGGGCCAGGGCCGGGCCCGGCATTACACATGTTGAATTTCATTACTGAATTCTTTATATATATCCTTCATTGTTTATAAGTTACCATCACAAAAAAACTAATTAAGAAATAATTCCCTGGATATTATTGCTATAAACTGGTTACCAAAATTAAAGAATGTCTAGTGTTAAGTACACGGGTGGTGCCACTTCTAGATCTGTAGCTTGATTTCTTCAGCAATGATTTTTTTCATTTTTCTCATTTCTTTTTTCTCTGGAAAAAAATCAGCAGGCTTATATTTAAAGATTTGGAAGATGAGTTTGAAATTCATGATCCTGATCCAGACGAAAGTTGTATGTATATGGAATTGCGCATGAGAGAAACACACTTTGTAGCTGTGGATTTGTTACTGTGGTGGAAGGATTCTCAATTTCCTAAGCTAGCTGCCATTGCAAGACGTGTACTGTAGGTACCAGCCAGTAGTTCTGCTAGCGAGAGAGTGTTTAGTGCAGCAGGTCAAGTTTTAGAGGAAAGAAGATCAAATCACATCTAATGCACTGAAGCATTAGATGTGATTCTTTTTTTTTTTTTTTTTTTTTTTTTTGAGGAGTTTCAAAAGGCTTAAAACGGTAAGCAATTTTCATGATGAACTTGCTGGAAACTACACACACATAGAATGTTGTTCTGTTGTTCCAGAACTTATTTTTCGAACTTTTGATATGAGTGCATTAAATCCTTCTCTTCCTTATTTGATTGGTAGAAAATGGGCATTCCACTTATTTCAACAGGTCCAAAGAAAATAACACTCTTGTTGATATGTTCAATATCTGGATGCCCAGGCCAATCATATTGATTTACTCCCATCTTACAAAGAAACTTTACTTCATGCATCTTAGTAACAGTGTCTTCCTGGGACAAACTTTTCCAGATGTAAGAGGTTTTAGTATAATATACACCATAGTATTTCGTTTCTTCTATTTCTGGTTGGTATCTGGCTGATTTAGTAAGTTGTGCTGTATCTCAGCCATTGATGTACAAGTTTCTTGAAGTACAGTAACATTTGTATATCACAGATTCTAAACACATCTTTTCCTTATCCTTTTTATTATCATCAGCACTTACGTCTGTTATCATCTACAACTTTCGTATCTGACTTGTTTTTGTGTTCAAATACGTGTGCAAGATCCGTTTCTTTTTGTGCAACACTAACATAGAAAATTGTGACATTACCTGGTGTTTGATCAGGTACTCTTTAACAGTGAAATATTTCTCACCATCTTCAGAGCTCTCCATTCATGAAAGCATCTTATATATATTTCTTTTGTTTCTGGGCTAGTTTGTGCTGCTGTTTCCTTTTCTTTAAAGCCCCGCTCATGAAATAATATATTCTGTCCTTCGTATAAGCTATAGATGCACCTTCCTACAGAGATGTTGATGGAAATAATAGATCTTTAGCTCCAATCTTCATTTTCTTGACACAAGTCATCTTTACCCATACTGCTGCAGAAGGTGCTTGACATCATCTTACAGCATACTAATGCAGAAGGTGCAAGTACAAGAGACAGCTGGTAAAAATGATGTACGTCAAGAAAATGAAGACTGAAGCTAAAAATCCTAGCATTTCCATCAACATTGAAGCAAGGAGGTACTGCACTGTCTGAAGAACAGAATCTATGACTTCATGGGTTGGGCTTTAAAGAAAAGGAAAAAGGAGCACAAACTGTCCCAGAAACAAACGAAATATATATATGATGACATATCATTAAATCGCCAATCACTTACCCGAAAGTTCTTGGTCACTTTTTTTGTCCTTACACTTCAAGCACGTCAATTATTATCATGTAATGTAGTTGGCCTTCAAAGGTTGAAAAACTCCTTGCCTATAAGATTCGTTGATCCGGTCATGAAACATCGTATCTTTTGTTGTTGTTTTTTATTCACTGGACAAAAAACGCAGGTTTCATTATGCTGTCTGAGATGTAAACATAGCTCGTCATCTCCATAAAAACCACATAAATACATACTCCATACAACTCATTCATACATTCAGTTAAAACAACTATGTACATAATTACATTATTTACATTCCCAGGCAGTTAAACCTTTGTCAACTGTGACTAAAAAAGTGCTAAATCCGCTTCAAACACCGTACTAACCCTACTGCAAGTGCCAGCCTCATTCAGCCCGTCATACACAACCCTCTAGCGCTTTCAACAGCACATCTGTAGTCATCAGGAGGCCAACTACATTACATGATAATAATTGATGTGCTTGAAGTGTAAGGAGAAAAAAAGTGACCAAGAACTTTCGGGTAAATGATTGGCCATTTAATGATATGTCATTAATGAATTGCACGTAAATATGCACACTTAGTTGGTGTTTAATACCTTAAGGGTGCAAATATTATGATATATATATGATGCTTTTATGAATGGAGAAAAAGTGGGAGAAAAGTTAGTCTTGCAGCTCTATTGAAGAAAATGAAGAGCTCTGTTAAAGAACATGGTGAGAAATATTTCACTGTTAAATAGTACCTCACAAAATATCTGGTAATGTCACAATTTTGTGTTAGCATCACACAAAAAGCAACAGACCTTGCACACATATTTGAACAAGTTGTAGCACTGAACGCAGATAAAAGCAAAGTTTTGGTATTATAAAAAAATAAGTATTACAAGAAAATGAAAGCTGAATTGAGCAAGCCTTATTACGAAGAACTCACTGCTAACCCTATTGATCAAACTGTCAAAAATCTTAAGAAATTAATCAGCTCTTTAAAAAGTAAAAATCAGCTAAATGAGCTCTTCAAAAGCTTCTCCAAAATCCTGTCAAGAGTTCCACAGATCTATGGTACAATAAAAATTCACAATAAGACCAGGGATCATAGCATACTTCTGGAAAATTTTAGGTAGGAATTTTAGGAATTTTTAGAAAAATTTTAGGAAAATTTTAGGAGTGTATTTCAATAAAAACTAGATGTATATTTGTATACATCTAGTAAAACAACTTTGTATAGACTGCGCGTGACATCAAAATTTCTGGCTCCAACATAAAATCACATGACATCAGTCAAAAAGATGGGTTACACCTGCTGTGCTTGTGGTTGCTCTGAGCAATATAGTAAAGGAAGTTCTATGATTTTTCATGGGTAAGAAACGAATTAAATACCTAAGTCAATAAAGTTCAATTACTTAACCAGAAACTTGCAGCTATTGATATAAAAATATAGTAACTTAAGAAAAAAAAATGGAATGCATGTTCCAAATTCTTCGCAAATGTTCATCACATTATAAATCACGAAATGTAAACAACCCGATCATGCATGTATATAGCTCATAAGTAAACTTACCTGAAGAGTTTTCATTATATATGAGGCGCATTCACATAATACACCGAAAACACTGAAGTTCTGCAGCGTAAATTAGTAATTATAACAGCATTTTTACACGAAATTTGGAGTCTGATGATGACGTGCCCAATGTTGGAGCCATGGCGGCTTTGATGCAGCTATTGCCAATGCGCAGTCCATTAGTATATATGGTCGAAGTTCACACCCAAATTTTTTGCATAACGTCTAATAATGTTTAAAGTTTAAGTATGATTTACTTCTAATGTTCAGTTCTTATCTTTTCACGTGTTATTATCATATTCAAGTATATTTACCACATTCAAGTTTCACTTTGAACATTAATATGCTGTTGAACCAGAAGCAATTCATGATTTTCACAGCAAAGTTTTCAGGTTTCACATTAAATTATAATATCCTAAAAAGGTAATTGAAAACCAAGAACTATGTACAATTGTTCACTGAATTACTTTTTTCATATTATTGTTTTAACCTTTTCCTGATAAGCCTATCTTTTTCTGCTTCCACCACAACTAATTTACTTTCAGTTTTCTTTATTTCAGCTGAACCTTGTATGATCAAGTTAGAGGCAACTGCTATTTCAACAGTATTCTGTTTTTCTACAGCTTTTCTCATTCTTTCTGTTCCCTCTTGAATTACTGCTAGGTAGGGAGGCTTCTTTATCTTTTTTAAGCCTATTTATTTCTGCATCATTTTCTTTTATTTTGTCATCAAACTCAGCTTTTCTTTTTTTCTCTAGCTGCTTTTCCTTATTTTCCCTCTCTTTCTGCTTCCTTGCTTTTACCTTTTTTGATTCTTCTTCCTTCAGCTTATCAACATACTCTTTATAAAATTTATGTGAATCACGAACACTATTTAACAAATTTCTTGTTATGGGAACTTTACTTACACATCCATAGTGTTTAATGGCCCCTTTAACTATTCTTAATGATGTTATAGTTGAGTCTTTTAAGTTAGCCTTGTCCTTCCTTAAAAGAGCAGTGTTAACCGAAAATCCCCTTTCTGCATCAGCATAACCATGAGGTAAAACTAAAATTGACTTGATGAGTTTAGCAAGATTTGAGTATTTTTCTTTTCTGCTAGAGTCTTTAATACCAAATATATTACGCCAGTAATGATCAATCCGCACTGGAATATGCCCTTCCTCTGAAAATTTCACTAGTTCATCTAGAGTTGGCTTATCGCAATTTAAAAGTTTCCACTCTTCTCTTACTTTATCAATTTGTTCCTCAGAAAGATGCAAAACACTTGAAATTCTGGTTATTTCCAAAAGTCCTTCAGTGACAAAGTTGAGTTGACTCTTTCTTTGGTTCTTTTACCTTTAAAACTTCTATGTCTCTTAGCTTTTGATTGCAGAATGGCAAATTTGACTTTAAATATTTTGTGGTTGCAATTAGTGATGATCTTACATCTAAGAGAAATAATTTCTGCCTGGTCTCCTGAACATTCCTGAGGAGATTTTTTGTCTTCATACCAACTTCTAACTCCCTAGTTTTTTCCATGAATTTTTGTTTTCAAAATCTACATTCTTTAGGTCTTCTCCAAATTTCCCTGCAATAACATCATCTTGGATAAACTGAGCCATAACATTCCTCATTAAAGTACTTAAATCAGAATATAACTGGCGTATTTTTGGTTCTTCACTCTGATAACATAATGAAAACTTTTCAAAATTTTGGTGTGAAAATGAAATTAATGCTAAATAGCAAGGAGTTAGCTCATTTTTCAGGAAACAGTGAATTCTTTTATACCTTGCCGAATTGCGTAGTTGTTTTTCAAATATTTTTTGAGATGGCAAGAAGTTTAAAAAATATTCTGCAATATTTAGCCATTGATCCAAGAGCCTCTGGGCTACAGAACCAACGGTTAACCATCTGTTGCTGACATGACGCAAAAGAAATTTGGCTGTGACCAATGTTATATCCTCGACAGATTTATAATCCTCTCGTCTTGCAGCACTACTCTTTAAAAAGTAATGCATATCAGTAGCAAATTCGTCAAAATCTATATTTAAGCTTGTCAAAAAAATTTAAAATGCATTACTAACAACATGCAGGTTGCAAAAACCTAGTTCCAAAGATTTCTGGCCTGTTTCTTGTTTTACAACTTCATTGAATTTGCGTAAAAAGCACTTATTTACATTTGGGCTGTCCATGGATACACAAATAATTCTGTTCAACGAAATATTGAAGGATGATAACACATCAAGAATTTCTTTTAGCAAAATATCTGCTGTTGCATGACCCAGAAAAACGCTTGTTAGGTATCGGCAAGAAACTGAATTTATTTCTGAAGACTAGCACCTGAGATACACATCCAACTGCCGTTTCACTTGTGTATTTGTAGTTTCATCAAATGCTATAGTAACCTTTCCTGGGCTACTAGATGCAATGTCTTTTTCAAATCCTCTTCAAAATATTTTGACAATCCATGTGATATCACATAAGCAACTTTTTTCTTTAAGTTGCATTTTGGCTGCAATAGCAGAATCAGGAAACATTTCTTTGAAAAGTTCAACTGTTTCAGTGCATGAAACAAAAGACATTGTCCTTAGCAACTTTCATGGCCCATAATGCTTCGGCTTTAGCCAACTGTAAATCATGACTCAGTACTTCACTAATATTTGTTTGGGGCTGAAGATCCCGTCCTCCAAAGGCTTTCACAGGATGGACTTATTTTGAAATTTGCTTTGAAATTTCTGCAAATGTTTTTCCCCTTCATGATGCGCTTTTACTTGTGAAAAGCCACTATTAGAAATATTGAAAATTTCTGAACAAAATATACACTTAGCAGAAAATATTGTTTCAGTTGCAGAACACCATTCTTTCAACTTCACTCCGTCCAATTCTTTGGCGAGCCACGCATCTTGAAATTTTGTTTTGGATTTAGACATCTTAAACACTTGTATCACTAACCAGAAAATGAAAGGGAAGCACAAAAACACATTCCAATATTGCAAAACCAGACAACTTCCCGAAGTTTGGCTGCGAGGATGTCAGAAGATAGAAAAAAAAAAAAAAAAAGCAAGTCACCACTAGAGAACTGAACCTGCACACAGCACACCATAAAAGACGCAAAACCAGAAACTATCATACGCATCTCACGCAAGTTCAGTCAAAGCGAGTCGGAGCCAAGATACATTGCGCATCGAAGGTCGCTGTCGCCGCCGCACGATCGAAGGTCAATGATCACGTGCTCTACTGCCTGCCACGATAACACTCAGCCACCATCCCATTGTCATTACCGGAGGTTACGGAAGGAGACCACATGTTTCCTTTTTGCTTCCACCCACCTGCGGTTTACAATAACAAAACATCAGCAGAAAGAGGAGGTTCCACGAGGCATGTCCAAAAATAAAGTACGATCTTCTACGTGCCACGGAGTTTGTCTGCAAAGCGCAAACCAGGGGTGAAAATGACCCCTTCCCTTTTCCCTTAGATCTCTTGTTACTCTCGAAAACTGTCTGAAGGCACAAAAGTGGAGCGCCCGCCCCGAAGCAAGTGCATCTCGATGGCGTCATTTTCCCTCCCTTCAGCAGCACAGCATATAGGCTATGTTTCTACAATAACAGGTCTTTTTACCTTACCGTAATGGTAAATTTATGGGCATTAATAATGGTTGTATTTTTAATAAATAAGCTTACGAAAATTTTAGGAAGAATAGCAAATTTTAGGTATAATTTTAGGAATTTAAGGAGGGTCACAAAATATTAGGAATTTTAGGAGAAATGCGATCTCTGTAAGACCTATAATAGACACTAGAAATTCACCACTCTCCAACATTAATTATTATTTACTTACTCACCTCAGATATTTCCCCTTCTCCTCCTTACCTTCTAAAAAGTTCCATGCAGCTGAAAGGAAAACTAGACAACTTGCCAGAATTAATTCATCCAGTAATGGCAAGCCTGGATATAGTATCTATGTATACCAACATTAACCTGGACCTCCTGCTGGAATTCATTGCGGAAAAAATAGTCTTCCATAATCACAATAGAGAAATACTATTCGGCATATATGAACTGCTCCTGTTTTCTTTCACGAATAATTTCTTCCAGTTTGGAAAGAAATATTACAGGCAAACTTCAGGACTTGCAATTGGTTCTCCACTAGCACCTCTGCTTGCAAATTATTATGTAAATAAACTAGAGGCAAAAATCCTTATACAACCTTCAATACTGGCTCTCTATGTAAGATACATGGATGATGTCCTATTTATAGTAGATACTGAGGACCAATCTCTACACTCTCAGATTCTAGCAGAATTTAACTCGCTAGAAAATACCTTGTAGTACACCCTGGAACTGGAAAAAGACCATAGCATCAATTCCCTTGATTTAAACTTGACCTCAAGAGAGGGGAGAATATTCACTCAGCTTTTAGAAAACCCACTAACACAGGGAAGATGTTAGACTTCTACTCATTCCACCCTGATTATATTAAATCGAATACGGAGAGACAATTTTTGGAAAACATTGAAGTCCTAGTCTCTTCAGATGCTCAAAAAGATCTTCACAGAGAAGAATTAAAAGAAGTATTGGCAGGAAACAATTACCCCTCGCCTTATGTTGAGAAATTATTTAGACAAGTGCCAAAAAAGAAGCAGGAAATAAACAACTTCAAATTCACCAGCAAAATTACGTACCACAAGGGACTTTTCGAAAAATTGAAGAGGATCGGAGCAAAATATAATATCAGGCATGCTCCAGATCTAAGTAACAAATTAAAGAAATTCCTGCCAGCTTTAAAGCAGAAAGAAGTGGACATCCAATTGCAAAAAGGAGTAATATATTGCATCGACTGTAACTGCAGACTCAGCTATATAGGAGAAACAGGGAGAAGTATTAAAGTCCGAATGAAAGAACACCAAGCAGCTATTGGGAACATTAGTCTTCCGCTCCGGCGGTAACGAAAGGACACTTTGTACAACAAAACATATGTTTTAAGCTCTGCCTGGTAAAATTAATGGTTATTCTGAAATCTGAAGAGTGGACTTTTATCCTTGTTGTGAAGGCTAACAAAAAATACAAAATTTGAAAAAAAATAATTAACAGCTTCATTTGATAACCATATTGAAAACATGGTAACGGAAGGACATTTTTGGGACATGACATACTACATTTCGCTCTTCTACTCTGAAATTCAGCTAAACCATAAACGAAAAAAATCAGCAAAAAATAAGTACCATTGCGTATCCCTTTAGTTTATATTTTCAAATCCAGTTTGTAAAAAATCTCTTATACATTGCTACAAAAATTTTAATTAATTACGGTAACGGAAGGACAAAATTTCCAGAAGTTTAAATTGATAAAAATTACAAGTTTAAGTTCCAAATATTAATATAGCTTACTTGAAGATTTTTCATTACATAATTACAAGTATTCATGAACAATGAGAAAATAATTACTGATTACTCTGCACATATAATGTAAGAAAATTTAAATCTACAGTGAAGTCTGGTGCAGGAGCCATTCAACAAAATTTCTGGTTTTCCTAATCTTTTCAGAATCTGTGTAGAATCCATCCAACACTTGTCTTTCTCAGGGAAACCAAAAACAAACCCTTTACTGTCTTGTTTTCTTAAACAAGATACCTCTCCACACCATCACCCTCTGCATTTTGCACTTGCCCAACATAGTGCTGTCTTGATTTTTTTTCCTTGCCATTCAATCAGCAAAAAGTCTCCTACTGCCACGTAGTCATGCATATCATTTGAAACTAAAGGTTCTTCTGCATCATCATCAGCTATGTTGATGTTTATGTGTTCGCCTTCTTTTAAAAATTAAAGTCGAACTTTTTTGTTTTCTGGGAAAAAGAAATATTCCCGATACTCAATAATGTATTTGTCAAGTGGTTTTACGTAATGTATGTTGTGGGTGTTAGGAAGAGCTTAAACACCATTCCATCTTTCTTTCAGCTCTTGAACATACCCATTCATAACATCTGATGAAATAAACTGAACTTTTATATTTCGGCTGTTTTCAGCAGCAACTTCTGCAAATTCTTTGGCTGTTATCACTGATCTTCCACTTAACATATGGCTCCATACCATGCGTTTAACACTCCCGCCAATGCCATCAACTGCCCCTTTCCTGTGACTGGTGGCAAAAAAGCTCCAAGATACCATGATATGATATTTTTCAAACATAAAAGTTAAATTGGCAAATAAATAGCACTGTTTGAATTGGTTTGCGGCTCCATCGCTAAAAAATATAACTTTTTCCAACTCTGGATATGGTGCCAATAGGTCAAGGCATCAAGAAATGAAAAGACTGCAACATTTCTGTGATCCATGTCATCACTTACAAACGAATAACCAGTTCCTGTTTTACTTCCACACCAAACATATGCTCTGAAAATAGTGACTTGTTGGTGATGCCAATGAGCTGCCTGAATTTCATTTTGCATCTTAATGGAGAAGTTTTCAGCAAAGTCAACTTGTACAACAAGTGACTTACTAGACGCTTTTTCTTTGCTTTCTTGAAAAAACTTATGCTGCTGTCGTTTGATGAAAGTGTACCTCAAACATTGAGCCAATTGTCCCTTAAGAAGGTGAAGGCAGTCTTGTACTGAACCTTCTTATCTGCTTTTAACAGCCTTTTGATTTTCTTTGTCGTTGTCCCACTGTTCCCACTTAACAACTGTAGGGTTTTGTTCACTGCTAGTAATATATTTCATCAAATAATTTTCGCAGATTTCACATTTCCTAAACATGCACTTTTCATTTTCTTGGCTACATACAAGAGTTAAAATGAAGTCACGGAAATGCTTAGGGAAATCTTCAATTATTGACGACAGACTTTCAATTAGTAATCTTACATTTTCATGGTATTTGCATACACAAATGTTGTGGGGAATATCTTTTCTTAACAAAACAAAAGGTCTCATTTCACAAAATTTTGATAATGACACCTTGTTATTAACATTATCCTGCTGAAAAAGTGTGTGCACTTCACTCAAGGTCATCACTAAAAATCTCTTTTGAATTTTCTCTTTTTTCCCATTTTGATGAATTATAACACAGTCATTTTTTCCTGGAGCTGGCCATGAAATATCTTTTTTGTAGAACTCAATTATACATTTTTCAATTTCTGTAAGTTCTTTTCCATCATTTTCTGGCTTCTCTGCTAAGGGGATGCTCAACTTCGAAGCTATTGTTTCGATAACTTTTATTCTTTTTCGAGGACTTGTAGGTAGCGCTTTTGATGCACATTTGATTGCTTTACTCAGAGTTTGTGGTGAGGTATAAGGTTTCAGAGCATTATTAGACTCCATGTCATTACTTTTCTTGGACATTCTTCTATTTCTTTTTCTGATTTTCTCCTGCATTTGGAGTTTTTTTTAAGTCACTTGGCATCAGGTTTTTGGGCTTATCCCATTTTTGCTTTCTATCTTTTTCTTTCAATTGCTCATGGAAACGTTTAGCTTTCATACGCTCTCTGTAGAGATGTTGCTTTTCTGCTGCAGTCAGAGGCATTTTTTAAAAGTAGTAGCACAATCAATATTATATAACAACCTTAAGACCTTTCACATAGTTCTAACAGACAATAATCCAAATATAGGAGAAATTAAAGCATCTGCTTATCTGTGGTGAAACATAACAGCATGTAGCACATGGTTGCACAGATTGATGTTTGCAGTTATGGTCAGTTAGCTGACAGTTACGGTTATGGTCAACAGGCTGACAGTTACGGTTAAAAGTTGCCTTGAAAACATATCCAGTTAAATAATGTTGTGATACAAAAGCCTGAATATTCATTCAAAACAGAAAAAAAAATGATGTATGATAATTTATGTTTTCCCAAATTGTATTTAATATGCATTATATATATATATATATGGGATGTAAGGTCAGGTGAGGTGTAACATCACAGCCTCTCCTTGACAAATGTCAACTGCGCCTTCTCGTGGTGCATCCTGTTTCCACTAAAAGGGCTCTGACGACCGCCAATAGCGGTATAACTATACCATCGGGATTAGAGGAAATGCTATCCCACACTCACCAACCCGCTTGGCCAGCTTGGTGAATTATGGCCAAACCCCTCCAAAATGATTCCACAACTTAAATCTTGGCCCTCAGTCTCCGGCAGCTGGAATGTACCTGGCCAAGGCAGCGGCCAGTGCGACATGAAGAGGGTGCCATGAATCCCCGGAGGACCGGACTAGGATCTGATGCTGACCTTGGCTACGTATAATGGACGCTCCCTATCTTCTGATTCAAGGCTTCTTGAATTGGAAGAGGAACTACAAAGGATTAAGTGGGACATCGTCAGGCTAAGTGAGGTAAGAAGAAAAGGAGATCTCATTGAACTGAAAAGTGGACATCTCTTCTACTATCGTGGGACAGATACTGGCAGAACTAGTGGTGTTGGATTTATAATAAACAAGAAACTGAAGGATAAAGTTGTAGAAGTTGAAAGTTCCTCTGACAGAGCTGCACGACTCGTTATCCAACTCTCGAGAAGATACCAGGCTCAGATTATTCAAACTTATGCACCCACCACAAGTCATCCTGAAGAAGAAATTGAAGAACCTTATGAGGAAATTCGTGATCTAAATAATAAAGGTAAGCAGCACTTGAAGATAATTATGGGAGATTTCAATGCAAAAAATAGGGCAACGGCTACAGAATGAAACTTCAGTAGGTAAATTCGGTCACGGCAACAGAAACCAGCGTGGAAATACTCTCGTTGAGTTTGCAGAGGCAGAAGGGTTTTTCATCTTGAACTCCTTTTTCAAGAAAACGCCACACAGGAAATGGACATAGAGACATCCAAATGGGACGACAAGTGAAATTGATTTTATTATGTGTAACAAAAAATTTGTCATAGAAGACTGCAGTGTGCTAAACAAGTTCAACACAGGTAGTGACCATAGATTGGTGAGATGTAAGATGCACCTCAACACTAAACTCGAACGTGGCAAGCTCATAAGACAAACAAAATCTATTGACATAACCAACCTTAAAAAACACCATAATACCTTCAAGTTGGTACTGAAGAACAGATTCTCTGCTTTAGAAGGCCTAACATCGGAAGAAGTGGATATTTCTGAAGTTAACAGAAAAGTAACCAAAGCTCTTATGGAAGCAGCAACAAAATTAGCTGGGTCCAAGAACAAGTTGCATGTGAACAAATTATCAGGAAAAACCAAAATGTTGATGCAAAAAAGAAGAGATGAGGACAACTAAAGAAGATGTGACTTCCAAAGTGGAATATATAGAGCTATGCAAGACAGTAAGAAAAAGTATCACTGAAGACATAAGGAAATTCAACTGTGAACTAGTGAGGAAAGTAATTGAAAACAACCAAAGCCTAAAGATAGCAAAGGGACATCTCAGTAAGGGAAAATAACAGATTATGGCACTGAGAAAAGAAGATGGTTCTGTAACAAGAAATAAAGGCAAAATTTTGACAAGAGTGAAAGATTTCTACTCCAAATTATATGAAAGGGATGATACGTGTACTCCAGACAACATGAAAGGTACCAGAGTTCCACCAGTCCTCCCAGCAGAAGTTGCACATGAAATCAAGAACATGAAGCGGGGAAAAGCTCCAGGAGAAGATGGAATTACTGTAGACATCATACAAGAAGCAAGTGGAGAAATCGAAACAGTACTCGCCCAAATTTTCACTCGATGCCTTAATGAAGGGAAGATTCCTGAGGATTGGAACAACGCTACAACGATCCTACTACATAAAAAAGGTGACATTGAGGATCTCAGGAACTACAGACCTATTAGCCTCCTATCAGTGGTTTATAAAATCTTTCTTAAAGTTCTTTTACACCGCTTGAAGGTAACACTGGACATGGCTCAACCGAGGGAACGAGCTGGATTCAGGAGTGGCTACAGCACAATAGATTATATCCACGTACTGAGAGAACTAATTGAAAGAGCAAGGGAATATGAACTTCCATTGTGCATGGCTTTTATCGATTATGAAAAAGCCTTTGATTCGGTGAAACCATCAGCAGTTACAATGGCTCTGAAATCCTGCGGTATTGAAGATGCATACATTAATATTATTAATAACATCTATGAAAATGCAAGGGCAAAGATTCGGCTGTTTGAAAATACAACACACATAAAAATTGGAAAGGGAGTGAGACAAGGTGACACCATATCTCCGAAGCTCTTTAATGCCACATTGGGAAATGTCTTTCAATCACTGAACTGGGAAAACAAAGGGATAAAGATTAATGGGGATTATCTAACCCACCTTCGTTTTGCTGATGATGTAGTCATTTTTGCAACTACCCCATCAGAGCTGCAGAGTATGATCCAGGAACTTGCTGACAAGAGTAAAGAAGTGGGATTAAAAATGAACTTTCAGAAGACAAAAGTGATGTTCAATGCTTTTACAAGAAATGAAGATTTATCGATTGATGGAGAAAAGCTGGAGATAACAGACACGTACGTTTATCTTGGACAGCAGATATCAAGTGAGGGTCACATTGATGAAGAAATTAATCGGCGTACAGAACTTGCCTGGAGAGCTTTTGGAAGAAACAGCATACTTTTTAAGAGCAATATGCCATTATGTCTTAAAAGAAAAGTGTTTGATCAATGCATCCTTCCAGTGCTTACGTATGGTGCAGAGACATGGACCTTAACTAAAAGAGACATACAAAGGCTGCAGACAACTCAAAGCAGCATGGAGAGGTGCATGCTTGGTGTAACCAGGAAAGATAAGAGGAACTCGTGGATCCGAAAAATGACAAGAGTGGAAGACATCATGATCAGAGTTAAATCCCTGAAATGGCAATGGACTGGACATACTGCCAGAAGGACAGATCGATAGACAGCCGAAATTTTATATTGGATTCCAAGGGACAGGAAAAGACCCAGAAGAAGACCACATGGGAGATGGGTGGATGAAATTCGAAAGTATGCAGGAATCATATGGAGGAGACTGGCACAAGACAGACCGTTGTGGAGGAAACTTTGGGAGACCTTCGTCCAGCAGTGGATTGATAATGGTTGATGATGATATATATATATATATATATGTGTTAAATTTGTAAACTTGATAATTTTTTTTAGTTTAAAATAGAACCTAATCTTTGTGCATATGTAATCTTAAGTCAAAATGAGTTGATTCTGAATTGTCCTTCCGTTACCATGTTTAGTGTCCTTCCATTACCGTATTTGATGTCCTTCCGTTACCACTAAAAAACTATCTGAATCAAAGATGAATTAAAATGTAATTGTTTCTAACTAAAAAGGACCAGAAACCTGCTTTGTAAAAAAAATGAAGTTCTAGCCTTAATGGTTTATTGTTGATACAGTTGATATGTAGTATTTTGGTAACGGAAGGACATTCATTAATTATGTTATTAAGCAGTCCCTTTGATAGTCAAATAAAGGTATCTGTACAAATTAGTTAATAAACAGGTTAATTACAACATTAAATGTTAAAAGTTAACATATTAGTAACAGTTATATTAAAATATTAACCCAATTTCTGCTATGGTCAAAATTAGTGTTTTTCAATGATGCAGCTGCATGAGAAGAACAAGCGACTTTGACCTTACTGTTATCAAGGTCATTGTATTATTCATCAAAATTATTGGCAGATATAAAAAATTTATATTTTTCTGAATAGAATGATATATAACACAATTAACAAAAACGAATTTTAAAATTTAAGTGTCATGTCCACTTTTTCCTGGAATCCACCTAGTAACAAAACAGGGCTAGACAGACATATACAAGCAAGTGGACACTCCATAAATTGGGACTCAGTAAGAATAGTCGCCCACCAGTCAAACTTAGTAAAGAGGAAACTACAGGAAGGGATCGAAATAGCAAGAAGAAGAAGTACCGCAATTAACGATAATTGCGGTTGGACTCTTCCAACTGAGTGGCAGCAACTACTCCAGTGACGTAGTCCTGATGACGAACTAGGCTTTAGTTCGAAAATTTGACCACCAACTTTTTTAATAATAACCTCTATAAGACCCGTAAAAAAGTTAATTCCACAGCACAAAAACAAGTAAGTCAGAGATAAAAGTTGTAGATAATGACATGGGTGTGAGTGCTGATGATAAAAAGGATGGGGAAGAGATGTTTTCAGAATCTGTGATAGACAAATGATACTGTACTTCAAAGAAACTTGTAGATACAGCTCAACTTACTAATGGAACCAATACCAGCCAGAAATGAAATACTATGTTGTATATTATACTAAAACCTGTTACATCTGGAAAGTTTTGTTCCAGGGAGACTATTACTAATATGCAGAAATGAAGTTTCTCTGTAAGGTGGGAGTAAATCAATATGATTGGCCTAGGCATCCAGATACTGAACATATCAACAAGAATGTTACTTTCTTTGGACTTGTTGGAATAAGTGGAATGTTTGCTTTCTACCAATCAAATGAGGAAGAGAAGGGTTTAAAGGACTTTTATTAAAAGTTCCAAAAAGTTCAGGAACAACAGAACAGTGACAACTTTTTAAAGCTATATATAGTATATATTTCAGCTACTACTTATGGGCATTATATATTCCATGTTAAGTGATCCAATTTTTAATGAATTTTTTACCTCATGTCTTCCAATTTCCATAAAATTTTGTACACTTCTTGAATGATCAAAACTAAGTTTAAATCTAAAATTTTTATTTTATCCTGTTTTTGAGTTATGAGGGTTTGAAATTTCAAAAAAATGAAAATTTTGGCCTTTCTGGACTACACACAAACCTTAAAAGCTCAGCCCAGAATTGAGATATTTCAAAACTAAAAATACCACTCTCTTCAGAAATTTATGGGCTTTAATATGATATGCCACATGATAGACTTATTTTAAAACTAAGTTATAAAATTTAAAATTTTAAAAAGTGATTAAAACAAATATGAGTAAAAATTTTCAAAATATTTGTATTGATTATATCATATTTCTAAAAGCTTTCTGCAAAATTTCATTTTAGGATCTCAATGGGATCAGATTTTTAAAAAATATTTTGTACATACATATCTGCCTTATTGGGCTATGTTCAGGATAAATTGATCTTATTGGAGTGAAATAAAACAAAATAAACAAGACTTGAAACCATAATATCAATTATTTCAGGAATTTCTTTAAAAAGTTATTCAATTAAAAAGGTATCTGAAAAGTTATCAGGCTTTTCTTAAAAAAATAATTTCTATAGGGGAGTAACAGCTTGCTGTTGCATGATAGAATCAGTTTCACCTTGTTTGAACCAGCACTAACTGGCTCTGACTTGTATGGACAAGCTGTTGCTTGTTGTACTGGGCTCAGTGGTGAGTTGAGACTCAGTCTTTCCTTAGCTCTTGTGTTGATCTGTTGGTGTCTTTGTGCTCCAGCTGTTTTATTGACATTTTGGTGGGAATACACAAGTTAACTAGATTTACTAAATTTTATTGTGAATCTGAGGTGTACTAATATATTTTCACTAGACTATGGCTGCAACAGAAAAAAAATGTCTAATTTAATATACTGCTGTAATCCTTTTAATAAAATCAGTTACAAGACTATTAAAAATGTAAGGCCTGTTCAGAATTGGATGTGCGAAATGCAGCCAGAGATTAATCGTGGCATGAAGATATGTGACAGTTGCAGAAAACAGTTGCCAAAGGAGAAGAAAGATGGAGAAATAATGGAGGAGGAGGATGAGTCAAGACAGCCAGATGTTGAAGCTGAAGTACCGTTTTTAGAATCAAATATGGCAATTGAATATTTGAACAAGTCTTTGTTCAGTATTGAAGAATCACCAATTGCAAAGAAATGGATAAGACGTGAACCACGATACTGCAAAAGAAAACTAGAGAATGCAAAGAAGAGTCTTGTTGCTGCATTTGTCAAAGACAAAAGCCTAGAAAACTCAGATATATCTAGTGAAGAATTTGACACAGATTCAGAGATAAACAGCTTAAAGAAAGGTTCAGACAAACACAGATGAGAAGTGAAAATTTTCTTATTTTGACTGTTCTTCCCAAAAGCTGGTCTTGTAAAAGAATTAAAAAGGAATTCTCAGTAAGTGACTGAATGGCAAGTAAAGCATAAGCCTTAGTTAAGGAAAAAGGAATTTTGTCTATACCAGATCCAAAAATAGGCAAAATGTTAGATGTTAAAGTTCAAGACACAGTCAAAACCTTTTATAATAGCGATGAGGTAAGCTGAATAATGCCTGGAAAGAAGGACTGTGCAACTGTTAAAACAGAAGATGAAACATCCATACATCTGCAAAAAAGACTTATGGAATAACTTTTTTACGGGTCTTATAGAGGTTATTTTTAATGAAAGTTGGTTGTCAAATTTTCGAACTAAAGCCTAGTTCTCCTCCCTACCTACTAAAAAATTCCATGCAGCTAAAAGGAAAACTGGACAACTTGCCAGAATTAATTCATCCAGTAATGGCAAGCCTGGATATAGTCTCTATGTATACCAACATTAACCTGGACCTCCTACTGGAATTCATTGCAGATGACCTTACGGAAAAAATAGTATTCCATAATCACAATAGAGAAATACTACTTGGCATATATGAACTGCTCCTATTTTCCTTCAAGAATAATTTCTTCCAGTTTGGAAAGAAATATTACAGGTAAACTTCAGGACTTGCAATGGGTTCTCCACTAGCACCTCTGCTAGCAAATTATTATATAAGTAAACTAGAGGCAAAAATCCTTATACAACCCTCCTTGTTTGCTCTCTATGTAAGGTACATGGATGATGTCCTAATTATAGTAGATACTGTGGACCAATCTCTACCCTCTCAGATTCTGGAAGAATTTAACTTACTAGAGAATACCTTGCAGTACACCCTGGAACTGGAAAAAGACCATAGCATCAATTACCTAGATTTAACCTTGACCTCAAGAGAAGGGAAAATATTCACTCAGCTTTTTAGAAAACCCACCAACACAGGGAAGATGTTAGACTTCTGCTCATTCCACCCTGATTATATTAAATCGAATACGGCGAGACAATTTTTGGAAAAAATTGAAATCCTGGTCTCTTCAGCTACTCAAAAAGATCGTCACAAAGAAGAATTAAAGGAAATATTGGCAGAAAACAATTACCCCTCCCCATATGTTGAGAAAATATTTAAACAAGTGCCAAAAAAAGAAGCAGGAAAAAACCAACTTCAAATTCACCAGCAAAATTACGTACCACAAGGGACTTTGAGAAACTGAAAAGGATCGGAGCAAAATATAATATCAGGCTAGCTCCAGATCTTAATAAGATCTTAATAACAAAATAAAGAAATTCCTGCCAGCTTTAAAGCAGAAAGAATTGGACATCCAATTGCAGGAAGGAGTAATTTACTGCATCGACTGTAACTGCGGACTCAGCTATATAGGAGAAACAGGGAGAAGTATTAAGGTCCGAATGAAAGAACACCAAGCAGCTATTAGGAACATTGGGAACAAAACAGGGCTAGACAGACATATACAAGCAAGTGGACACTCCATAAATTGGGACTCAGTGAAAATAATCGCCCACCAGTCAAACTTAGTAAAGAGGAAACTAGAAGAAGGGATCGAAATAGCAAGAAGAAGAAGTACCACAATTAACGATAATTGCGGATAGACTCTTCCAATTGAGTGGCAGCAACTACTCCAGTGACATAGTCCTGATGACGAACTAGGCTTTAGTTTGAAAATTTGACAACCAACTTTCATTAAAAATAACCTCTATAAGACCCGTAAAAAAGTTATTCCACAATCACTATGAATAGAGGTGCCATAAATGCATTTAAAAAAAAGACTTATTTTAGGAAACCTTAAAGAAATATACCAAATGTTTAAAACTCTGCATCCCACAGTTAAAATTGGCTTTTCAAAATTTGCAGAACTTCGATCAAAGAATTGTATTCTTGTGGGTGCAAGTGGTACTCATTGTGTTTGTGCATGAACCTACCACCAGAATGTTAAGTTGATGATAATTGGTGGAAAATTGAAAGACATAACTTTGAATGATGGATCTAAGCTTAATGACTATAAAACATGCATTGATAAAATAATGTGCCAAGTTCCTACTCCTCAGTGTCATTTGGGTAGCTGTAAGATTTGTCCAGCAATAGAAACCTTAAAGGAACAGCTTATGAACAATATGGAAGAAGAGATGATAGAAAGCATTACCTGCAAACAGTGGGTTTCGATTGATAGGTGTACATTCGAGACATTAACAAAGCCTGCAGAAGAATTTATTGAAAATTTGTGTGAACAGCTGGTATTGTTAAAAACTCACTCTTTCATTACACATCAACAAGCAGCATACTACTCACACCTGAAAACTAACATTCAGGAGCATCAGGCCTTGATAACATTGGACTTTTCAGAGAACTACTCCAAGATGAAGCCCAGTCATTCCACTGGAACAACAACCAGGCAACAATTCATCCATTTGCTGTATATTATAGTCAAAGAGGGAGATTAAGTTCAAAAGCTTTGTTGTGATTTCCGAATGCTTAACACACAATACTATAAGCTGTTCAAACTTTTCAGAATAAGTTGATCTCATTCCTCAAGGAAAATGTTATTCTGTCCTTGGAAAAAATCTTTTATTTTTCTGATGGATCAAGTGCACAATACAAAAATAAGAAAAATTTCTCAAACCTGTGTTACCATAAAGATTTTGGTATTTATGCAGGGTGGCACTTCTATGCAACAGCCCATGGAAAAGGAGTATGCGATGGTTTGGGAGGGACAGTCAACGCAAGGCAAGTTTACAGAGACCCTACACAGAACAAATTATGACACCGCTGGAACTCTTTCACTGGTACCAAGATAACATCCCTTCCATCCAGTTCTTATTTTCAACAAATGAGGATTACAGAAAAAAAGAAATGTCCCTAAAACGACACTTTGAAAGAGATCAAGGGAACACAAGGATTTCACTGCTTTATTCCATCTACAACCAGTCCAACAGAAATTGTGACCAAGATGTACTCCTTTAGCAATGACAGTCAGAAGTTTGACATTGAAGGAGGTACAAAATCTCTGGATATGGTTGAGATAACTGGATATGTAACATGTGAATACAGTAAAAAATGGTGGTTGGCCTATGTGCTGTCGGTGGACTATGAAAGTGAAGAAACAACTGTGAGCTTCTTACACCCGCCAGGCCCGGCATCATCATTTGTTTACCCATCTAGTCAGGATGTACTTAAAGTAGAGCAAGCACGAGTTCTAACAAGGGTCAAACCAAGGACTGCAACTGGTCGCACTTACACTTTGAGAAAAATGAAATGTCTTGTGTAAGAGATGCTCTTGAAAAGCATCTGGATAAGTATAAATAATGGAAGAATACAAGTTTTCAGACCCGTTTGATGTGTAAGTTGTTTTTTTTTTCTAAGTTTGTTTGATATCTATTTTGTTATAATGTTCATGATATGAAGTACAAACAAGAATTTTTTTAATACTTAAAAGGTGTGCCAAATTTTTTGATTTTCCTCACAGAATAAACCTGATAAGGTAGTAAGAATTCTGAATAATTTCCCCAATGCCCTATTCTGTTGCGATAAAAATTAATATCAAGACACTGCAGGGAGAAGTGCCCGTTATCAATACAATTAGACTCATTAAGAACAATGTGCTATTTTTTAAAGTATGATCCCATTGAGATCCCAAGATCAAATTTTGCAGAAAGCTTTTAGAAATATGAAATAACAAATACAATTTTTTTTTAATTTTACTCATATTATTTTTTTAATCTTTTTAAAATTTTAAATTTTGTAACTTAATTATAAAATTTAAAATCAGTCCATCATGTGGCATATCATATTAAATAAAGCCCATGAATTTCTGAAGAGAGTGGCATTTTTAGTTTTGAAATATCTCAATTCTGGGCTGAGCTTTTAAAGTTTTTGTGTAGTTCAGGAAGGTCGAAATTGTCAATTTTTTTAAATTTCAAACCCTCATAACTCAAAAACCGGATGAGATAAAAAAAAAAAAATTATATCTGGGACCTTCTCTTATACTACTGTTAGAAAATTGAAAATGAAAGCAATATAAAATGGTAAGGTAAAAGTCATTGGATCACTTGACATGGAATGAATGACTCTTATGATAAAAATGAAGACTCAAAGCATGTATGTTAGCAATTGTCACTTGTAAACATTACAACATTTGAATGTACGTCTGTGTATGATAAGATTTCTAGTATTACGTATTTTGTCATTGAAGTATTTGTTAGGTTGCCTTATTTAGTAATTACATTGCAAGTGTTCACTGTAACTCTACTTAGACATTTCCTTTAGAAAGCATAAAAAATGTTACATAACTGCATTTTATTTAGAAATTGTATTTATTATCTACTGAATGTTGTTGCAGACTTTGTTACATATTGTGTTCAAGAATATTTGTTTCAAACACTATTTTTGACAATTTTATGTTTCTTCAGAAAAGCCAAGATCCAGAAAAAATATTTCAAAACTTTTGACGCACGACAGATATTTTTTTTTTTGTTGTTGTTTTGTTTGGAGGTTTAATGACCACCGTGAGCAACTCATTGGGCCATAAGCAGCCGCTCGTCCCTAATTTAGGGCAACTGGTTCCATGAAAGGGAGAGAGCCAGGGCCGTAAGACAAAAACGACATCCATGCCTCACTGGGATTCGAACGCGGACCATCTTGGATAAATGATCAGAAGCCTCACTTAGATCACTGGGCCACCAGGGCAGCCAAAGACTTCGTAATTGATTATTTATTTTTGAAAATGGAATGTAAAACTGAAAAAGTCAAGGCATCATTCTGAAGTTTCAATATACTTTTCAAATACGGTGAAGAATTGGCCATTTTAGAGTATTTTGATGTACCAAAAAGCTCCTACAAAAAAAAAAAAAAAACTGAGATGGGTGCCAAAGAACTGATAATGGGACGATGTTATATAATAATTATTCTGTCTTCTGACACTAATATTATATTTTTATGACACTGAAGTTTTGAGATACATAGCTTTCTAAAATGGCTAAATTTTCACAAAATTGGTTCTTAGAATGATTTTCTGGAAAACTACTTAGAGCTGCTATAATTATTTTGGTGTAACAATAACCTAGTTACAATGCTAAAACATTATTCACATCAAAAACTTTGGCACCTGTCTGAAGTTTGCCAAATTTTAGCTTTAAATTTCTGAAAATTGCTCATAAAACCCCAGTTCTGCCAGCCTATTTCCTGCTAACTTCAGCAATTTGCTAAGAAATTATTGCATCTAGATCTTAGTATTATATAATCTAATAATGAAAGAAAAACCTTGGCATCTCTCCGAAGTTTTTCATAAATTAAACTTACATTTTGGCATTTTTTGGTTACAGAACGAGAAAATGCTGTATACCCCTACAAAATAGCCACAACTTGGGAGTGGGAGGAATTTTTCAAAAATGCTGCTTCGCTTTTTATTATGACACAACACAGAACATCTGGTGTAAATTTCAGCAAAATCAAAACTATCGCAAGCGTACCTCGCTTACAAAAAAATCACTCTTAATAACTTTTGAACGGAAGGCAGAATTTTTTTTTTTTTTTTAAAGATTTCTATTCATAACTATGTAAGGACACTTGATACACTTCATCAAAATCTGGGAGGTCAAGAGAGAATTTAATTCCAAACTGTGTTGATCTGACATGGAATAACCTGAAGGTTAAAACTGAAAAACAGAGCATTCACTACTTTTCACTCTTGCAAGGTAAAAAAATCTACGCATTTACATCATATTCTGTTCTTACAACAAAATATTTAATATTTCTTTCAAAAAGTATGTGTGTGCACAAACAGCAAGAATAGTGAGGGAACACTCTTTTAAATCTTTTCTAGTTCTACAGAGATTGTTAATATCACTAGCACTACCCTAAAAGTTTAACATCTCAGTTTGCAACGATGTAAATAATAACTATGTCCGTGAAACTAGCTCAAGTTTAAAATACAAATTACCTCCTCCCCATATCATTTATACACAAGTTTCAGACCACATTTTGACACAAGTTTCAAATATTTCTGTAAACTTCTAACAACACACATCAGATCTCTTCAAAATGCTCAAGACCTCACAAAAACTACAGTGAAACTGAAATATCGATGGTATTTTGGTACTATTAGATTCCAATCTAAAAACGATTTTGTAGTCCTAAAACTAGATTATCATTACCTCTCACGAAAACAAATTTGAATGAACGTAACTTACGTTTTACAAAACCGAAAATTTTGCTAATCAGTCCAGAAGCAGCATATAGCTGTAATACGAAAACATTGCAGTAACACTCAAATTTAGAGCCACTTGAAGTGATCCACATACACACACTACTGATACAGTTCAACGATTATTATCCCACATTTACTATCACTACAATAATGTACTTAAGCAACCATAGAACACCAACAGGCCACATAAAAATATTAAGAACATTCGCACTAACCATCGTGATCAGCAGAAGGGTCCGGAGTTCTTTAATAAAAATATGCAGTAGGCGTATCTCAAAGGGCAAGCACAACAGATGAAAGATTTAAAATACTTAAGACGTATTCATATTTATCCAGCTTATTTCCGCAGAATTAAAAAAAAAACTGTACGAAAATATATGTGTGCTATGTCTTAACTTCAACTATATTCCACCCATCCTCATCTCATGTAAAACTTTCAACACCAACCACACATCTAACTTTCAACTCCAGAATGTGATAACAATTTCTGTTGCCAATCCTGATAAAAAAAATACCTTGTTGTTATTAAAGTGGTTCCACCTAAAATCTCTGCGCCGCCCCGGTGGCGCAGTAGTCTAAGCGATAGCCTCTGATCATTCGCTCAAAAGGGGTCCGGGTTCGAATCCCGTGAGGCATGGATGTTGTGTTTGTCTTACGGCGCTGACTTTTTCCCTTCCCTGGAACCAGTGGCCCTAAATTAGGGACGGGCTACTGCTTATAGCTACGCTGACCAGACGTCCCCAATTCTTGAGGACAGTCCTCGAATTTAGCTTACTGTCCCCAAAAACGTCTGAAGCCTTTGGGGACACAAATTGTCCTCAAATTCTAATGTTTGTCCCCCAAATGTCCTCGAATTTACACTTTCTCATTAACCCTTTAGATTTCCAATGAAAAATGTTCTTAAAAGTAGTTTCCGTTGTTCTAACTTTCCAACATGCTTCTTGTGAAAACAAATTTTGACTTTTTTTCTTCTTTCTGGGTTTAACGACCATTACGAGCAACTCTAAGGACTATAAGCAGTCACCTATCTCTTATTTGGAGGCATTCGTTTTAGGGGAGAGAGAGAGAGAGAGAGAGAGCAAGTGCTGTAAAACAAACACACCACCTATGCCTCATTCGGGACTCGAACCCGTACCCACTTGTACGAATGGTCAGTAGCAGCACTAGGTTAATGCACCACTGGCGCTGTCAAATTTTGACTGCACTTGTCTGAGTTTCCCCAAAAACTTTGGCAAAATGAAAAATTCGCCATGCAATTACGATGGTGTGCATCCTAATTTTAATTCAACGCATGTACGTAAGGTAAAGCATTTCACTTTTGCTAATATGTTCTCGTCATCATAATTCTACTTTGCCAATACAAATTACCAACATTCTACAAGATATATGCTTTTAAGACACAAATTTTCATATGTAATATCACACTTATTGAAGCAATGCAGTTTTGTGACAAAAATATTTGCATATTTACTTTGAGTACGTATGTGTCCCCAAATGAACTACCGATTTGGGGACGCCACGCCCTTTTGTCCTCAAATCTGTGTCCCAATATCTGGTCACCTTACTTATAGCCCATTGAGTTTCTCACGGTGGTCATTAAACCTCCAATCGAAAAAAAAAAAAATCTCTGCCTTATGTTTCCAATGGTAAAACTTCTTTACATATTTTCTTCGAAATTAATATATTCCCAAGAATGAAAATTTGCACATCGATAAAGGTAACTTTAAGTTATAGTATGGGATTGGCAATCTCAGCGGTCTGCTCTCCCTCTAGCGGCAAAAGGAAGAATTACTGTAGTACGGGTAACGTTTTCGGCTCAATGCTTGGCTGTTGGTAGATCGCTCATTACGTTCAGTTGTCGTAGTTTGGTGTATTTTTGCATTCATTCTGGAATTAGAGAGTTGTATAATGGAGAATTCCGTGAAGAAGAACAAATCATATTGTTTTGTCCCGCAATGTTGTTCCCAAGGTTTCAGCTATGTTTTTCACAAGTTAGTATAAACGTTTGTGCCTTGCGTTTGAAATCCTTCCAGTGAAATGCTACTAACCTAGTAACGTCTTTGAATGAATAATAAACAAGGCAGCATGTTTTTATTGCATAGTAGTAATTAAAAAATCCGCATTTCTACATAATCTTGAAAACAAATAATTGCTGTTATCCGTATAAATTTAAACTTCATTATGGAACAAGATTTGCAATGTTCTGTCAACAGTCATCGGTTCAAAAACGCAGAACCCAATGATGATCAACAATTACCAAATCACAACCACTTTTAGGAACAGAATGTTCAAAAATTACAAATGTTATTGTTGACAGTATTGAAAATGGGTCCTGGGAAACGTCAAGTGAAACGAAATGTCAGCTTT
This sequence comes from Macrothele yani, assembly GCA_039090855.1. NCBI lineage: Eukaryota > Metazoa > Arthropoda > Arachnida > Araneae > Macrothelidae > Macrothele > Macrothele yani. The sequence goes on from CM076996.1 coordinate 129,940,450, forward strand.
TAATAGTAATCCGGATTAGAACACCACTGTCGGTATTACTATATCACTTGCCTGAAAATGTAAAAATAAAAATTACCTGTTACAGTAAAGCATTACTGCTACACAGTGCTTACATGTTCCACTTCTGCCCGCTTTACAAGAGCACTCAAATGACTTTATAGAAATTTCACTATTACTTGTATCTAAAACACCGTTGATGGAGTGAGGCGACGACGTTATTGCCGTGGACTGAATGCAGTGCGAAACTATGAGAATTTCTCTTCCATCTTCCTTTTTAATTCCACAAGAAATTATATGGCCTATATTAACAATCACTTCCCCTTCTTTAATGCATCTTGAATTTTTGGAAGCGTCCACAAATTTCATTATTTCAAGGATTGAAAGCGACAAACCAGCCATTCTAACATTCGACTTTATAGAAGCACGTGCGACGTTACCCGTACTAGAGAAGTTTGTTTACGTTTGCGCAGCGCCCCCTATAGTTCGTTGAGGTTCCCAATACTTAATACTTGCTGAAACATAACCATAATTAAGAAATCCAATATTTCTTTGTCTACTGACGTCATCAATGTACAGGTCGCACCATTTATTAGCAGGTCTGAACATTACTCAAAGAAAAATTATGGCTCACAGTAGCTCCTCTTTTTGGAGCGTCCGAAACATGCTGGCTAACCGAGGCTCTGGTCTACCTAGGCCAAGGCGTAAGGTATCGCGCTGAGGGCTGAATGGTACTGAGGTAGTAAAACATCAGTATCGATAACGATCCCTTCAGGGCACCAGGCGAAACCCTGTCGTAATTAGCCTTCTACCCGGGATAGGAGGATTACCGGGTGGTGACCTTTTATTTTCCTTCAGTTTCGTAGGACCAAATATGGACTCCTTTTTAACTACAACAAACCCTGGGTTAGGGTCTGACTCAGTCAGTACCAAACCTATAAAAGCAACATCTTCCCAGCCAAGGCCGAGATCTGTTGATCTTGAGGTGAGGCCCAGTTGCTCTGGGAACACCTTTAAGGCTAAGGTGGAGGAAATTGATTCACACAAGCACCCATGTTACATGGAAATGTTATTTTTCAGTTTACCAGCAAATACAGCTGTATTTTGCCACATTTTTTTATCACGTTATCCTCTGTATTCCGTTATTATGCTGTATAAATTTCGTTGGTATCAGACGTCTCCTTCTTGCTGTTCTTTTTTCACTTTCCGCCAGTGTATGTGTGAGGTACTTTGGACATAACCCGTAAGTTCTCAGATGAAGTATGTGTGGGTTGTAGGATGGAGAGTTGCTGATTCTACTCTTTCCGCGAATCCTGTGGCTGTAGGGTTTAAAGTTCAACACTCATAACTCTTTATAACCTAAGATGCTAGCAGAGGATGTTAAAACTTCGAAATGAAAAGATGTGCTACAAAAAAACTCAAAGCTTCCTTTTAGTACTTCATTCAGATCTGTTATTTATACAGCAATTTATTCTTGCTGGTAAATTTGAACAAAGAAAAATTCATTTTTTTTTACCCCAAGTATGTGTTTTGGTAAAAAAAACTATGTATTTTAAGGTGAGTCCGTTTCCTAAATCTACAGGGTGATTCAGCTAAGCGTGTACAAACTTCTGGGAGGGTAGATTGCACTAAGACAAATGGGAACGACGTAGCAATGTAGGGTCGGAAATACCATCTTCATGTGCTAGTGTACAGAGAGAACGAGAAATGAAAGAGCAGCATGTAAGAGAACAAAATGATTTTAATTACTCGCAAAACATTTGCGAAATGTATTGAGGTTACAGAAGATGTTCAAAGTTGCGACCATGAGCTGTAATACACGACTGACATCGTCAGCGTATGGAATCGTGTATATTTTGGAAAATTTCTGGCGTGTCTCGGACTTCCGAAGCAGCTACAGAGATGCGTGCTACAAGGTCCTCATCATTTTCAACGGGGGTGTAGATCGCCGGACTTAACATACCTGGATTACCCCTTTGATGTAACCCCAGAAGAGGTAATCAAGGTATGTTAAGTCCGGCGATCTTGCAGGCTAATGAACGGGACCACTGCCCTCCGATCCACTGATGTCCAAACGTCATGTTTAGGTGATGAGGAACGTCATTGCTGAAATGGATGGGCGGCCCCCATCGTGTTGGAACCACATTGCACGGAAGAACTCAGCCATCCTACTACCTCTGCGGGCGGTTTACAAATAATGGTATCCTGAGAGAACGTACTAGCAGCCTCGCGGCCGAACAATGCCATCTACCTCATGAAGATGGCGTTTCCGACCCTGCATTGCTATGTGATTCCGATTTGCCTTTGTGCAACCTACCCCTCCCAGAAGTTTGTACACGCTTAGTTGAATCACCCTGTATGTTGGAACATAATGCCAATATTCATTTTTTAAACATTCTTCACGTTTTTAACTCCTTCTTGGATATGAGACACTAGTTGGTAATATTTTGATTATTTTTTTAAATTGCTGATTGTTACTCAATTTATTTACAAAATGTCTTCATAGGATTCTTTCAAAAGTTCTTAAAAACTGTAAAACATATTTTTTTATTGGAGGTTTAACGACCACCATGAGCAACTCAATGGGCTATAAGCAGTCGCCCGTCCCTAATTTAGGGCCACTGGTTCCAGGGAAGGGAGAGAGCCAGTGCCGTAAGACAAACACAACATCCATGCCTGACCGGGATTCGAACCCGGACCCCTTACGGACGAATGATCAGAGGCCAGCGCCTTAGACCACTGCGCCACCGGGGCGGCAAAACATATTTCAAATAACACTTCTCTGTCTCATTTAATGATCCAATATCATTTTAAATTCTTGATGCTGTTGTTCACACAATCTAAAAAAGAGTTCATTAAGTGTTTTTAGAAAACTGACAAGTTTCTGGACTCATTGTGAGTCCCATTTTCAAACATTTGAGTGAACAAATGAAACCTTCCTTTGCTGGATGTCTTGTCTCCGTTGAGTTGGTGGCTTATTCTCATTGGTGGTTGTATGGTGAGGTCATGTCCTAAGTGTTGCCATCTGTTATGAGATTTTGATTATCATTTTTATTAATTAATTTTTGTTTGTATTATTTTTTTGTTTTCTGCTTCTTGTTCTCTATTTATTAGTAATCTCCAGGGATTTGGAAGATCTATAAAAATATTATTTCAAACTTTTTGAATGAGGATAGCTTCTGAATATAAAAAAACAAAACAACTGCCAGTGCAATTGTGATAGAAACGTGAATAACAGTAAGATTGCGATAAGAGGACAAATGGCGAGTAAACTGATAATGTCAACGTGCGTAAGTGTATAAATATTCTTGCTTAATTAAATCATGCAGGAGTGGGGTATAATGGCACGTAACCTCATCTTATGAAGCTACAAAATTTTGAATTTTTCTGGATGTTTAGGCTGGCTAAAAATACATATGTTTTGTTTCATTTACTGTTGTAAAATAATCGGAGTAACTCTTGATTCAAACACGGACGAATGGTTGGAAACCATTCGTCCGTGTTTGAATCCCGATGAAACATGGAAGCTGTATTTATCATACGGCACGGGCTCCCTCTCTCTCTCTCTCTCTCTCTCTCTCTCTCTTTTCCCTGAAAACAGTGGCCCTAAATTCGGAAGCGATAGCTTCTGATCATTCGTTCGAAAGGGGTCCGGGTTCGAATCCCGGTGAGGCATGGATGTTTGTGCTTATCTTTCTGCACTGGCTCTCGATGTGTTACTTGTCCAACACTGGCTCTATGTGTACACTGGTCATTTAGCATATTGTAAAAACCATGTTTGATATGTACTTGTTGATGTGAAATATCTGTATCCTGTTTATGTCTGCCTGTTTGTCATGTCTCTGTACCACCAGGTCCAATAAATCATTAAAAAAAATGCGAAACGTACATAACAGCCAAGAACGAAGAGTATAGGGCTACAAAAATCGTAGAGCCTCCAGTAAGTGTAACAACAGGTCATCACAAGAGATGTATGTATTGATTGCTTCCTAAACACTTTTTTTTCTGTTTCATATTTAACGTCCACCACAAGCAACTCTAACGGCTATAACTACCCGTTCCTACCGCCCTGGTGGTGCAGTGGTCTAAGCTGGCTTCTGACAGCTTAGACCACTGCACCACCAGAACCACTAAGCTATCAGAAGCTTGACCATTTTCCCGAGATGGGTTCGAATCCCGTGAGGCAGGGATGTTGTGTATGTGTTATGGTATTGGCGCTCTACTTTCCTTGGAACTAGTGGCCCTAAATTAGGTTGAGGTGACTGCTTATAGCCCGTCGAATTGCTCATTGTGGTGTTTAAACCCAACCATCACAAAAAAAGTTCCCATCCCTAATTTGAGACCACTCGTTCCAGGAAAGGGAGATAGCAGCAATGAAAAACAAACACCAAACAACTTAATACTGGCAGTCAGGACGACAGTGTTAGTTTCTGTTAGGAACAAGCACTTCTTTCGACCTTCAAACATAAACGTTGCTGACTGTTGAAAAGAAGAATCCTCAGCACACATGCCACGTTTTTGTAGTCATCTGGTACAAACATTCTTAAGGCCACCACGCCCTTCTGCTTTTTTTCTTTTTGAAGGGGGGTAACAACCGCCCTAATCATCTCATCATCTCAATAAAGCTGTAATCAGATCATATGTAGAGGATTTTAGGAAGGGAGTGTCTGATCCCAGGTCTTAAACAAACCTTAGAAATAGGAAGCTAGGAGATTTGGGCTAGAGTGCCCGATAGGAAAGTGACACGGAAACGAGGTAGAACGGGGAAGGAAGACGCCCTTAGTTATTACCGGAGTCTGACGGCTTAACTTACCCATCCGATACACGGTGGATTCGTAGTGGTTTGAGCGTTCGTACCTGCTGGGATCAAACCTGAGGTTTCTCCGTGGTATTCACGAACGTTGATCACTAGAATACCCGTGGCCCTCATTGAGCTGTAAACAGTCATCCGTTCGTGTATTTCATAAGTGTCTCTCCGGAATCGCGACTGAAGCCGTTACGGACACGTGATTGGTTCAGAGTTTATGTGTACTTTGCCTGTGGGTAGGGCGTAGAGACATCTGACGGGAACATTTCATTTATGTCTCGTACGGTGCGGCCCTAGTGTTTTACTGGTTAATAAACACTGTAAAATTAATACACACAATTGAGTGACGTGGATTAGGAACATCAAACAGAAGTCATCGCTTTTTCCACGTTTATAAGGGAGTCACAGAAAAATTCACATCGGCCGCCACGGGAATCGAACCCAGTGTCTTCCAGTTACGCGCCGGACATGCTACCCCTGCACCACAGTGGCCTCGAATTCTCCAGACTCGCATACAACTAACTGCCAAACCAAATGTCAGGTTGCTTCTTGGAGCCCCGCACACTGCTGGGGATTCACCAAGTTGGAAAGCAGCAACTGAACAAATAAGTAGGAGGCGAATGAATATTTAATACACACAATTGGCGTGGATTAGGAACATCAAACAGAAGTCATCGCTCTTTCCACGTTTATAAGTGAGTCATGGAAAAATTCACATCGGCCGCCTCCCGGAATAGAATCCAGAGTCTTTCCACGTTTATAAGTGGCGGGTTGCTTCTTGGAGCATCGCACACTGCTGGGGATTCACCAAGTTGGAAAGCAGCAACTGAACAAATAAGTAGGAGGCGAATGAATAATTAATACACACAATTGGCGTGGATTAGAAACATCAAACAGAAGTCATCGCTCTTTCCACGTTTATAAGTGAGTCACGGAAAAATTCACATGGTCTTCATGTGAATTTTTGTGACTCACTTATAAACGTGGAAAGAGGGATGACTTCTGTTTGATGTTCCTAATCCACGTCAGTTGTGTGTATTTATTATACACTGGTGTGCAAAATTTAAGGACGAAGAGGAGAAATTAGCATAACAGCGGAACAAGCTGGCAGAACGGACCGAAAGACCACTCAGGAGTTAGACTAAGGTCCGGTACGGTAGGGCATGCGCATATATGCAGCACGACGTAGGGAGGGGGGTAGTCGGAAGGGTATAAAGCACACAGGCGGTGTACGCTTAGCACTTCGGTGAACGCTATTGCACGGTGTACATCGGTTTGAACAACGTCGAGTTGCTGCCACCGTGTGATATGGCCAACAGGCAATCCAGTAGACGACATCTGGATGACTTTACCCGAGGTCGCGTCTTTGGGAAGTTAAAAGAAGGTCGAAGTGTGGCCGAGGAGTTCGGGATCGCTCACAGCATCGTTTCACGAGCTTGGAGAACATTTCAAACGACAGAAACAGCTGTCCGAGAGTTTAGCAGAGGTCTTCCACGAGCAACCACGGCGGCGGATGACCGGTATATTGTCCTACAGGCAAGAAGAGACAGACAGCGGGAAAAATCGCAAGGCACATGCAAACAAACAACTGGACGTCCGTTATCACGTTTCACCGTGACCAGGAGGCTGCACAAAGGTGGTATATTTGCACGACGACCAGTACGGTGTGTGCCATTAACGCCTGCTCATCGGAGACGGCGGTTTCTGTGGTGCCAGGAATACAAGAACTGGACACATCAGCAATGGGGTCGAGTTCTCTTTACGGTTGAGAGCCGATTTAGTCTGACGAGCGATTCTAGACGTATACACATCTGGAGAGAGCAGGGAACACGCAATCACACTTCCAACATCCTCAAAAGAGACCGGTTTGGAGGTGGCGGAGTTCTTGTTTGGGGCGGGATCATGCTACTGACCTCCACATCTTCCAAGGAGGTTGTCACTGGTGTCCGCTATTGTACCGAGGTTCTCCTGCCTCACGTGCGTCTGTTTAAAGGTGCTGTGGGTCCTGAGTTCCTCTTCATGGACGACAACGCTACACTTCACCGTACAGTGGCTGTCACAGAGCTGTTGGAGAGTGAAGATATTCAACGCCCGCAAGGTCCCCGGACCTAAATCCAATCGAACACGTGTGCGACCTTCTCGGGAGACGCTTGGCAGCACATCACCAGCCGCCAGCAACGATTCCGCAGCTGCGATTGGCGCTACAAGAGGAATGGGCCGCGATGCCTCAACAGCTCCTTGACAACCTCGTCCTCAGCATGGACAGACGTAAATCCTGCAACGCAGTCAGGGGTGATCATATCCCCTACTAAAGACTGGATTTTTCTTGGCGGCCGCCTGTCACATGACGTTTCTGTCTTCTGTCCAGTTGTGCTCGAAGCTACCGTTTCAATAAAGTGCCTTTGTACCCTTTGGATTCCTTGTTTGGACGGTTTTGCTCACTTGTACATATTCTTACATCTTGGGGATCTTATGGTATGATTTGAATCGATGTGGAGCACTTCTGCACGACGTTACATTCGAAAAACCGTCTCGTCCTTAATTTTTGCACGCCAGTGTACTTTCGCCTCCTAGTTATTTTTTTTTTTTTTGATTGGAGGTTTAACGACCACCGTGAGCAACTTAATGGGCTATATATAAGCAGTCGCCCGTCCCTAATTTAGGGTCACTGGTTCCAGGGAAGGGAGAGAGCCAGTGCCGTAAGACAAACACAACATCCATGCCTCACCGGAATTCGAACCCGGACCCCTCTCGGACGAATGATCAGAGGCCATCGCTTAGACCACTGCGCCACCGGGGCGGCAGTTATTTGTTCAGTTGCTGCTTTCCAACTTCAGTGAATCCCCAGCATTGTGCGGGGCTCCAAGGAGCAACCTGCCATTTGGTTTGGCAGTTAGTCGTATGTGAGTCTGGAGAATTCGAGGCCGCTGTGGTGCAACGGTAGCATGTCCGGCGTGTAACTGGAAGACCCTGGGTTCGATTCCCGGTGGCGGCCGATGTGAATTTTTCCGTGACTCACTTGTAAACGTGGAAAGAGCGATAACTTCTGTTTCACTCTGTGAAATGATGGAATTTAATGATTTATTGGCAATTAATTTTGTCTACGACATCTTAATTAGTACTTTTACTTAGAGGAATACAAGTGCGAAATCCGTCTTAACATTAATACTGAGAACAACTTCAAGAAATGACAAATAAATACAAAAGATTCAGTACTGGCCAATAGATCACAGCTCGTCATTTCTGTTGCAATTCATTTTGTTTTGAAAGTGTCTTAAAACAAAATGCATAATATTAGCTACCCTTTAAAAGAACCTTTAGCAATGAAAACTGTCTCCCCACACCAAAATATTAATTCTGACGAAGTTTTGTTTTTTCAAGAATGTGAAGATGTCTATTTAGCAGACAAAATGAACCAGGTTGATTTTCTGCCAGAGAAAACTGCCGAATGATGCGACCTAACACCTGTATTCTTACTTTTCGTGTTTCAATTCAATTTCGGTAATTAGAGGTATTTATATTTAACTTCTTACCTCTTCCGTGAGTCCGTGCTAGGGCTCACCAGCAATCAGCGTCTTCTTTATCCAACATCTTCTATGCACACGGTCGTATACACAAGAACATATTTCAAGAGAGTTGCACATCAAAGGTATACTACTAATTTATTGCAGATCATTTTATATGAATTAGATGTAAATGCACAACACTCACACACACTGAATATTTCGTCGTTTGTCTTTCGCGTCATAAGTCTTAATATCAGTTTTCACATTGTGGCCTCTGCCGTAATCATCTCTTCTGCCCTTTCCACACGTCCTCACATGTCCGCCATCTTCTCACATCTGGCGTTCGCCGCCTCCACTGCGCCCTCTGTCGGTGAAGTCCCAACATCCTCAGGCCCCAAAGAATTAGGTTCAGTCTTTTCTAAGTCCAGCTCCGGAGGGTAAAGGTGTTGTACTGGTCTTTTGATCAATGTTCCATTAGGCAGTCTCACAGTACATGAACGTACCTTTCCGTCACGTCCCACATGAACTTGGCTAATGATACCGGTTTTCCACATCAGTTTAGGTAATCTTTCATCTTTTACATGAACTATGGAATCCTTTTTCACTTCTAAACCACGTTTGGCAATTTTCAACTGATGGGTTGATTTCAATTCCAGAAGATATTCTTGTCGCCATCTTTTCCATAACTAGTGCTCTGTGTTTGTATTTCCTTGTAAGGTCACTTGTTTTTGATTCCTCAGAACTTGGCTACTTTTCTTATGCTATCACAGGGGGAAATATCATTAGCTAACAAAGGATATACATTACCTATAAACAAAGGATATGTGTATTTCAGTACCATAGTTACTTGTTCTCAACAATCAAAAATAATAAATAAATGTTAAAAATAATTTAATAAATCTATGTTAAAAATAATTTAATAAATCTGATCATGAAATTTGTTTAAAAGTGCTCATACTCAAATGGAGCAACTTTTCAAAAATGCTATTTAAGATACATTCACAGAGGTACCAACTATTACGGATTGTCCGTAATTATTACGGTTTCGACTGTCAGATTACGGAATTACGGACAGGTTGGAAGAATTACGGATTTCAGTGTGTTTTGAAGAATTTCAATTTTGTATCCTATTTGTTAACCCTTCTAGTGCGACGCGGCCGATTCGTCGGCCTTCGATTTTGATCCGCGTATTTCCCGAATCAGACGGCTGAGATCGGTGTCGATGAGCACATCATTTTGAAATGGAATCTCCGTGAATCATATCGTCAAACAGCGGTATTATCGAAAGAATGGTAATATGCCGTACGTGTTGTATCGTGAAAGAGTTTGCGCTTGTTATCGGCTTCCCGCGCACTTTCTCCGTGTGACGGGAGAAAGACTACTTTAGCCCAAAATTTTCCTACTGCAGTTGAGGCAGGGGCAGGGCTCTTCACTCGGCATTGTCATACCAAGGTATGTAGAGAGAGAGGTAGGCCAGAGAACCGGTTACCAAGGTATGTAGAGAGAGAAGTAGGCCAGAGAACCGGTTTTCAGGATGCAGTGGCAACTTGTGGTGAGGGAACGCTGTTGTTGTGACGTCAACGGTGCGCTGGGAGCAAAAGATCGCCGTTCGTGTTTCATTGTGTTTAGTCATGCTCGTTGGCTTGTTACCGTGTTGATTATTTGCTAACACACACATATTGCATGTGGTTTTGCTTAAATTTTCTTTGTACACCTTTGTAAATAGTTATCTTAACGTGTAGTTAAAATATATTTAATTACATTGTATCTTACGTATAGTGTAAGTACGTGTTTGCTTGGATAACAAAATAAACGTTTTCTAAAAGCCATGCCAGGCTGCGCCGTTGCAAGTTGTAAAAACCACGAAAAAACTGCTTCGGGTGTTACCTATCATCGTTTTCCGAAAGATGTGCTTCAAAGAAAGGCGTGGTTGAACGCGTGTCGTCGTGAAGATGTTATCAATGTTGAAAATGCAAGAATATGTTCATCGTATTTCGCGGATAAAGACTTTATAAGAGATCTGAAAAGTGAGTTATTGGGATATAATAGTACGAAACGATTGAAGAAAGGTGTTGTACCTCATGTAAGTATTTGCAAAACGACTTCACCGCTTGCACCCGAATGCAAGAAACGAATGAAGACGCTTCACAACAGAGAACTAAAACGTTATGTGGTAGAAGTTACTGAGAATATTCCTCCAAAAAGACTAAAGTTATGTTCGCCTACAGAAGATGTGCGTCCTGAAGTAGATAATAGTAATAATTTCATCTGCCATTTTTATCAATAGAGGATATTGAAATGAAAAACCAGGAAATTGCTGAACTGAATGCCCGAGTAAATGACCTCACTAAATCCAATGGCAGTTTAAGAAACAGTGTTTATTTTGGCAAAATAGGGCACAACATTTATATATGAAGATTCGTACGATGTCTTCTAGAATTTCCAAATTACAAAAGATAAAACCCAAGAAAAATAACACAGCAGAAGAAAAGAAAAAAGATTTCAAATGAAGTAAATGCCCTGTTACGGGGAGTTTTTTCTGAAACCCAAGTGCGAGCACTTTTAATGAGAAAAAGAACTAACTGGGCACCAGAAGATATAGTTAGGGCTCTGACTCAGCGCGGCTTATCAAAGCGTTCATATTCTTTCATTCGGAGCCAAATGCATATTCCGTTGCCTAGTATAAGTACTTTATGTCTTACGTTAAGTTTGCTCCAGAATTTCTCTGGGAGGTCCTCCAAATAATGGCTGAGAATGCCAAAAATCTAACTCGATTTGAAAGATTTTGCGCTTTATTAATGGATGAAATGAGTATTGATGGAAAGATGGTGTACGATCGTGCTGAAGATACGGTCATGGGTCCTCATAAATCTGTTCAAGTTGTCATGATAAGGGGCTTGACATATTCATATAAACAACCTGTTTTTTATGATTTTGATTGCAGAATGACGAAAGATATCTTATTTCACAGCATTACAGAAATCGTAAAAATTGGATTCCAGATTGTAGCCATGACATCGGATTTGGACGGCGGTAACCAGAGTGTGGAAAAACACTTGGCATCAACTTATACAAAACTTCTTTTCCGAACCCAGTGGATAATGCAAGGCCTATATTTGTATTTGCTGATGTGCCTCATCTTCTAAAGCTGTTAAGAAACCACTTACTCGACAGTAGGATAAAGCTTAAAACGGGAACTGTCATCAATAAAAATATTTTCCAAACTCTCCTTGAGAAAGAAAAGGGAGAACTGAAACTGTGCCCTAAATTCAGTATTACTCATGTCAATGTTAGAGGTGCTGAACGAATGAACGTTTCACTTGCCGCCCAACTTTTTTCGCCTCACATTGCCTCAGCGATTAGGTACATTGTTTTCGTTCAACTTGTGAATGACTCATTTGACGTAGTAAATTCTCTTTGTTCGTCTAAGGCGACCTTATGGTACTAATATACAGGAACAGAAAAAAATTCTGGAAAACATGAAAGATTCGATAACGCAAATGCGAGTGTGCGGAAAAAAACATCTTTTGCCATTTCAGCAAGGTTTTATTGTTTCCATAACATCTTTAATCAGCCTTTATGAGCATATAACTGAAAGTGGTGTAGGCATTCGTTTCGTCCTCACTGCTAGATTAAACCAAGATTGCCTGGAAAATTTATTTTCACAAATCAGAGGTATGGGACATGCATATGATCATCATTTGCCCAGTGAATTTAAGTATAGATTGCGCCTTTTGTTACTGAGTGGCAAACTCATTGGGCCTTCTCCACAGTCAAAAGTAAAAAAGAGCGAGGAAACTTTCATGATAACTCTTTGTTTAAAAGGTTTGCAACCTGACTTGAAACAAAACGTCGCCACAGAATTTCCCGAAACTACTGACTTGGGATTTGTAAATATGAATGGTCAAAGAAGTGATGAATGCATTCAGGATGTGGCACTGGGGAAAAAAGAGAAAGGTGCTTTGAAATACATAGCAGGATACATATCCTTTCGCGTTAAATTACCCTCACTGGCTAAAGAAGCAACTGAAGAGAAAGATATATCGTCATGGTTACAAGCAGTGTGAACAGAGGAGGACTTATACAGAGCCATCTAATCAGTGGTTTGAACTAATCAAACGTTTTGAGGAGCACTTTACGATAATTCACGGAGTCAAATTAAAAAAAAAACAAAACGGAATAGTTAAATGCTTATTCGAAGAATTAAAAAAAATTGTATCCTCATGTTGACGAGAAAGCTTTAAAGTTGTATTCAAGGCTTCGAATTTTCATCCGAGTGAAGTTCTTAAATCAGACCTTAAAAACGCAAGTGGCAAATAAAACAAAGAAAAAGGCCAAACAGTGGATGAAAAGTGCAGCTTTAGTTGATGAGAAGCAAAGTACATGAGGAAAAACAAGAATTCTTATTCAAGGTACGTTTCCATTTATATTGTTTACTACTCAAACTTTTCGAAAACTTTAAACAAGTTTTATTTTCATTACAATTTTACTTTTATTACACTAGTGTTAGTGTCCAAAAGTTAATTAAGTAAAAATAAGCATTAACTAAAAAAAGCGATGAGTAGTTGTTGCCGCCATTTGATTAATTACTAAATAGACATGGCATTAAATCAAAAACTTTGGCTAGCTATCAACAGAATGAAACTGGTTATTATTTTTTTTTTTGCGAACGAGTCGCGATTTCTTCTGGGCGTTATTTACTACATCCCCTATTTATTTCATATTTTTATTTTTATTTACTACATTTCCTTTTTATTTCATTTATGCAATTTGCTTTAATCACTCAGAAGAAATGTAAATTTTTTGGGGTAAACACAGGTGGTAGTGGCAAACTGCGTGGTGCTGTGAATACGTTTTTACAGAAACTTCTCTCAGGTCAGTCGGAACAGCCCTACTCCTAGCCAGCGCACCGTTGACGTCACGGGTGCGCCGTGGAGGTCAGCCAAAATACCAGTTGACTTGCGGACGGGCCTACCTCTCTCTAATCTATATACCTTGGGTTATATGCATCCTGGCCCATTGGTATCGCAAACAAACCTGTTAACCAGAACGTCTACCTCGATATTCTGGACAATTATGCCCTACCAACTCTGTGGCAATACTATGGAACCGAGCCTTGTTGGTACTGGCAGGATAATGCACCGAGTCATAAAGCAAGAACTGTTACGGCATGGTTTGACGATAATTCCGTATTGTGTGTGGATTGGCTAGAACAGAGCTCGTCTTAATCCCATAGAGCACCTATAGGATGAATTAGAGTAACGCATAAGAAGTTTGGAACCAAGGCGTACCCCTAAGCAACAGTTAGCGGCAGCATTATGTACTGAATGGAAGCACACACCTATCGCTGTGTTCCAAAACCTTGTCGAAAGCATGTCTCGAAGGGTCAGTGCATGCATTAAGGCGAAAGGTGGACCGACACCGTACCAATGTATGTCAATAAATGATATGTTGTGTTTCTCTTCTAGGTGTCCGGTGACTTGTCAATATAGTGTATATGACTATAAAGTTGCCTTTATATGATGGAATATGAACCATTCAATGCAGTAATTACTTAAAAAGTAAAACAACTTAGTTAAAAATATTGTAAACAATTTAACATAGACTGAAGTGCCAGAAAAACTGGTACACTAGTCTAATACTTGGTAGGTCCCCCACGGGAGCGCAGGACTCCACTAGCTTCTGGAAATATGCTGTAGGCAATGCACACCATACTTCCTGCAGAGCGTTCCACGATTCGGGTGTATTCCGAGGTCTCGGATTCTTGTGTTTGATAGTGCGTTGCATGGCATCCCAAATGTGTTCTATCACGTTCAGATCTGGGGACTTGGGTGAGAATGGCAACACCCCAAACTCAGATGAATGCTCCTCTAACCATAATGTGGCATCCCGACACTTGTGTGGAGGTGTATTGTCCACAGGCCCAACCCATCAGCATGAATGCAGGAAATGAACGGGTGTACCTCGTCAGAAAGGATGCGCACATAGCGTTGGTCGGTCACAGACGCTTGTAGATGTACCAAGGGTCACAGTGAAGTCCTGCTAAACACACCCCATACCATTACGGACCCCCACACCAGCCGGTACAGTTCCCTGTTGACAGGCGGGATCCATGGCTTCATGGGGTTTGCGCCCCACACGAATCCTTCTATCTGCCCGATACAGTTGGAAACGCGACTCGTCAGACCAGCCTACTTCTTTCCAGACATCAAGTGTCCAGTGGCGGTGTTGCTGTGCCCAAGCAAGGCGCATAGCTCTGTGTCGTGCACCCATCAAGGGGACTCGAGTTGGGCGTCGGCTCCCAAAGCCCATATCATGCAGGGTACAATGCACCGTCCGGACGGTGATGCTTGTTGAGGCTCCAGCGTTGAATTCTGATGATACCTGAGAGAGTGTTGCACGCCTATCGTGTGAAACGATTCTTGACAGCCGGCGATGGTTACGTTCACCCAATGTCTTTTTACGGCCACACTATTATCGTAGGTTGGAGATTTTGCCGGAATTCTTGTAGCCACAGTACACCCTTGCAATGGTCATCCGTGAAAATCCGAACTTCGTTTCTACCTCCGAAATACTATAGCCCATCTCACAAGCGCCAACTATCACACCGCGTTGAAAATCGCTTAAATCGTTATTACTTGACATTCTCATGCTGAAAACAGCTCTGACAGCTGGCAAGGATGTATATCGCTTTTTTTACGCACTGGCGGACACAACCGAGTACGCGCATAGGTGACGTTGCTATGTATTTTGCATAAGCTCGTCTGTACCACTTTTTCTGGCATTTCAGTGTATGGCCAATTTCTACGCCGAGGCAGGTGCAAATATTTTACGAATTGAAAAGACCTTCAGAAGTCAATGAGGTAAACAATGATTGCGACTAAAAGGAGATCAAATAAAATCATATAAAAACCTTTAAAGATTGAAAAGGCATAGCTCACATCTCACACTTAGACCAAACTAGTTTCAACAGCCTCAATCGCAGTCTTCTTCAGTGGTGCGTTTGCCGATATTCGACCTATTGTATTTGGTTAGAATATAACTTTAGCCAAAATAATGTAACTCTCATCCAACGCTCTCTACCACTTATTGCAAATAACTCAGGACCCTACCTCAGGAGAAACAAAGCCACTTTACCAAGCTGAACTACCTCAATGGTAAATAGAATATGACACACAGAGCCTTGATTCTTCATAGGAATTCCTCCCACAAGTGAGGTTTAGATGTGACTACTTACTTCTTCCTTTTCCACACTTTTCATTTTTTTCTTCCACAAGACATTCTTCCCCAAATGTGTAAACAAATACTTCAAACTTCCTGATCTCTGTTGTATCAATGAATTATGCCAGAAGCTCAGTCATTAAATTTCCCGAAGCCATGAAGTTTGTGTAAACATTTCACAGAAAAGTAAAAGATCACAAGTTTTAGTCGTCGACTCTGTGTATTTAAACCACTCAGAAATTACTGAGGTGCTGTATGACATCCAAAGACCCTGACTAATGTCAAATTGCTAACAATTTTTGCATTTTATGTGAAATCTTTATAGTAGTCAAGCTGACTGCTACCACAGTTCCAGGCAAAAGTGGCCATAACTCAATTTCCTTTCCAACTAAGAATTTCAAAAAAATCCCACATGTCATGAACTGCATCATATGTAAAAGTTGTTCATAGGGTAGTTGCTCAAATCATGACCACTACTGTGGTTGTAGTGTTAAAGAAAATCAAAGCCAAGAAGTGAAAACAGAATTAGATTTCAATCTTTAAAGAAATAAACTGGCCCATTTCAGACTTTCAATTTATAGCCCAGCTCGTTGATTTCAGCTGTAATTAAGTAATCACATTCTGTGGCAGATGCACTTCTAAGTCTTTCCTTTCACTTGGTGATCTTGCCTTCTGATTATTTAACAAGTCGGTCTTTATTTTATGAGTTGAAGCATTTTTCTTTAATCCAGAAGCAAAATGCTACACCCTTCAGTTCTGGTTCGGCCTTAGTGTACGTTTATGCTGTAGCCTTGCTGCTGGCACATAGATGCTCGCCCTGGAGCATTTACCCTGCAGCTGTTCACATCACTTTTATTATTATAGGAATCACAACTGTATCTCTTATTGTCAAGCAGACTTTACCAGTCTTATGGCAAGTTTCTCAACCACTGCATATGAAGCCACCAACTAAAGAAGAATTCAAAGAAATCGCTGATATGTTTTACAAGAAATGGGGATCCCTTAACTGTCCAGATTCTATCGATGGAAAGCACATCCGAATACTTCGCCCTCAATGGTCAGGCTCCGTGTTCTTTAATTATAAAAGCTACTTTTTAATAGTTCTGCAGTCCGTCAGTGATGCAAACTGTAAATTTATTTTCATTGAGGTCAGAGCCTATGGAAAACAAAGTGATGGGGGCACTTTTAGAAAGTCTGCCTTGTATGACAAAATGAAAAAGGGTGCGTTTAACATTCCTGAAGATAATTTCCTACCAAGTACTTACATCCGAGCCACCTTTGTGCTCATAGGTGATGAAGCCTTATGCTAGGAAAACTCTTGATCAATCCAAGGAGAAGTTCAAAAAAAATAAAAGTTCAAATCACAGGAAAACTTCACAAATAAAACTTGTTTCTATAAAAATACAACACTGTTTTTAAAGATACGAGAGAGATGACTGTGTAGTTTCACAGTCGGTTGGGAAAGTGGGCCAATGGACGGAAAGAGTGACCTGGAAGGAATCAATCACAGCATAAGTTTGAGGATGCCTGGCGATGGTCGAGGCTCGAAAAACAAACCAGTTTGATATCATCGCTGTGGCGATGATCGCAGTGAGCAGGGCAGATAGCATTGCTGCTCCACGATAAATGAGCCTGTAAAGATATATGGTTTTGTTTCATCATCGCCAGGCATCCATGTGCACAGCACGGCGATGTTTTTGTGTCTGTCTACTTCAAGCACAGTGCATGTGTAACAATTTTCATAATGAAACTTCATTGGGAAATATATCCGAGCCTGCTATTAGTCCTTCAGTGCCTAGCCAAGGCCTGATGAAAGTTTTTGTGTATACTTAGTATATTTGTACCGATTTTCAGGGCGATATTACTTCGGAAAGTACCCAAGCCTGCAATTAGGTCTTTATTATTATTATTATTTGGTGCCTAGCCTAGGTGTGACTGAGAATTTTGAGAAAGTTTTATTTTTGTGTCAGTCTCCTTCACCTGTATTGATTTTGAGCTAAAATTCTATCAGGAGTACCCTCACCTGCAGTTAGTTTTTTTTTTTTTTAATATTTTTTTGTGTGTGCGAGCCTAGCCTAGGTGTGATAAAAATTTTTGAGAATGCAATATTTTTGTGTCTGTCTACTTAATGTGTAGTGCATTAATACTGACTTCCATGCTGGAATTCATTCAACAAATACCAAAGCCTGTAGATAGGCTTTTTTTAGTGCCCAGCCCAGGCCATGAACGTAGCACTTTTGTGTCTGTCTATTTTCATGAGCAGTGCATCTGTACCGATTTTTATGATGAAATTCCACTGGGGAAATATACAAGCCTGCTATTAGGTCTTTAGTGCCTAATAGCAGGACAAAATAATGTTGTGAATGCAACATTATTTTGTCTGTCTATTTCACTCTTAGTACATTTGCCCCGATTTTCAGGGTAAAACTCCATCGGGAAGTGCCCAAGCCTGGAGTTAAACTGTTTTTTTTTGTTTTTTTTATGCCTGACTTAGGCTTGATTCATATTTTTGGGAATTTTTGTTGTTGTCTCTTTTATGTGTAGTCACTGTGTGCTAATTTGTATGACATAATTCAATCAGGAACTGCAAAATCTGATGGCCAATCAGGGGCCTTTCAAGGCCCTAATTTGGGGGAGGTGGCAAGTTCAGTGTCAGTGTTTTTCCTGAGCTGTACTTGACCAGTACTATGTGTGCTAATATTTTGCTTAAATTCCATCGGTAAGTGTCCGAACAGGCAATTTTAAACACCCACATATCTCTTTATAGCAGTTTTGCAAAAACGAGATAATTTTTTACCAGCCTCCTACTTCCTAAACTGCATTAATTTTCCGAGATCCCAGAGACTGCAGTCACAAAGTAGGAGACTTGCATACAGTCCTTGTCACGACTCAAACAATTTACAGTTTTGGAATCAAACTGATGAAATCCATTTTTAACATAGTTTCTGCTGGACGATAGTACTAAAGGCGAGTTCTCCAATAACCATCAATATGTAGCATCGTCATGCACTGTGTCCCCATCAGAACCGGTTTGAATATTGTGTCTGCTTCGCGATGTTTGAGAAGCTCTGATGTCTGTGATGCTATCTCCCGATGTTGCGTCTTCAATGACACATCGTGAGGTCACCCGATGTTCCACCGATCTCAACGTGCAAGTTGCTGATAACCGCCAAGTGTAACATTGCCCTGTAGTGTACCTGTGGACCAGTTTGAACTGAATATCTGCACTTGATGGTGGCAGTACATGTGTGTGTGTGAATCATGTAACCTACATCAGCCTTCATGATGCATCACAATACGCAACATATCGTAGTTTCGTTAGTAAAAAAAAACGTAACATTGATGTTAAATTCACACTGGGTTTTCACAATGTATCGATACATCACCTAGCCCTAATTACAGGTTGAAAAGCGGGTATTACATGAAAATCCTACTTGCAAACAGCAACAGTTATCTGCTGAAACTTCTAAAACAACAAAATGGAGTATTCATGTAAACAAAGTTTTACTGTGTATTTGGTGGGGACGAAGGGGTGTATGTAACTCATTACGAGCTCCTAAAACCTGGTGAAATTATTAACTCAGATGTCACCTGTGATCAACTTACTCGTTTTCGTGCACAAATTGTACTTAAGCTGCGCAGTAGCCAAAAGAAAAGGAGTCGTCCTCCATGACAACGCACATCCACAGAACTCAAGGAGCATGTGATAAAAAAAAAATATATATATATATCAAGGAATTTGGTTGGGAGGTGCTCTCTCATCCACCTTACAACCCAAATGTTGCACCTTCTGATTACCATTAGTTTTGATCGATGCAACATTACCAAACGTGAGACCGAATAAGGAACAAAAAAGCTGAACTTTTTAACAGGCTAGAAAATCAGAACAAGCGATGAGAAAGTGTGTAAATAACACAGCATGAGCAAGATGGAGTTGCTCACTCTAATTTATTTATGTAGAAATTTAGAGCACACTAGTTTTTTTTTTTTTTTTTTTTTACTTGCTAGAACATCAGCTTGATTTTCCTCTTGTTTTGCTTTCTTCTCAGCAAGTTACATGGCCATATTTGTCTTTTGCTGACTCTGCAGCTGCATTGCAATCTTTGATTAATTTTCCTTTCTGCTGATATCATCCCCTTCCCATTTCTTCAGCACTTTTCTAATTATTTTTCCTTTTATTCCCTCAGATGACAATAATTTGGCCATCATGCTGAAAGAACTTTCAGCCTGAGAACCATAAATGCATGATATCAAAGCTTTCACTACTTTAAATAAATGGTGTAACTTGCAGAATATGAATACTTTTTCAAACACCATGCACTGATTTTAACAAATTTTCATACTTCGTCACTTCCGATTTTGGAGAACTCCCCTCCCTTGTCAAGCCTAAGTGCAAACATTTATGGGGGAAAGTAACATTTAAAAACAACACTGGATAGTGAGAACATCGCGGGAAGAAAAACAAAAAATACTATTACGGGGAGAAATCTTCACTTCGACCAACTTCCGTTTCCAGAAACTTTTCCCTTAATTTTTAAGCTGAAATGCAGAATTTTTGGAATAAAATCATACTGGATAGAAGGTACATCCGGGAAAAAAAAAAAAAAAAAAAAACTGTTACAAGAGAAATCTTTGCATTGTCTAACTTCCGTTTTAAAAAGTTTCGAAGGGCGGAATTTCGTTCTCAACGGGAAACGACGCCTCCCCCCTCCTCCCCAAAAAACAAAATTGCCGTTCAGTTGTGCATTGATCTCGAGAATACCCTAAATGATAACGGAAATGGCGGAATTCTTCAAATCCACAGGAGAAACTCATGCCTGAAAAGAATATAGGGAATTCTTCGCGCGTTCTTAACTTCCTTTTTCGGAAATCGTTGTCCACAATTTCATGATGAAATACAAACATTAATGCATTAAAATGATATTTAGCAATACTGGACACAGGCAATATCGTAAGTAAAAAGAAATTACAATTACGGGAAAATCTTCACTACGTTTAACTTCCGTTTTCGCAAGTTTTGAAAAACGAGATACCGTCCCCAGACAGAAAACGACCCCTCCCTACACCCAAAACATTTCTTTTCAGTTTTGCATCGATCTTGAGACTAACCCAAATGATGACGAAAAAGCGGAATTCCGCGAATTCGCGGAAGAATCTCATGTATGCATTACTTAGCTGGTAAACATTTCAAAACATTTGATGAAGTGAAATATGGTATCAATAACTTGGTTTCAAGATGGGAAAAGGTGATAGACTATGATGGTGATTACGTTTCTGACTACATATAAGGGCTTTGCTCGTGATTTTACTTCAAAGTTCCACTAAAAAAATGACATTACTTTTGGAAAGACATAATAAATTAACACAAAAACCTAATTCAAGGAACAGTAAACACAACTCAAATGAATTACTGGATCTAGTACATCGCGTGGGTGCCATAATGCCGAGTTGGGAACTAACACTATATCAAGTTCATAGATGATTATTCTAATTTTACACACACATCCGATACACTCGAAAGTTGAACCTGTAAAAATAAGTTGCTATGGTGAATAATACACTTAAAAGAAATCTCAACACTGTTTGATCAGACTATGGAAGAGAATGTGTAGGGGGCAAATTTTAATTCAACAGGATATTATTCATGAGGCAGTGATTGAATACTTACCGCAGAAGTACAAAAAATCTAGATATTTAACAAAAATTGTGATAAATTTGAATTATCAAAGTACTATAAATAAATATAATAGTTTTAGTTTAAAGATTGTGAAGATAAAGCTATTGAGCATGAGGATAAGTACTGAGAAGAAGTAATTATGACACTGACACCTAAACACACATCAAATTACCCACAAGGCCATAGGAAAAACACTTTTATGCCTGCACAGAAATAAATTAGGTGGGCATTCAAAAGCTGCATTTCTAGGTTACAGTAATAAAAGAAGAGCTACAAAGCATCAGCACTGTCAACTGATATAATTATAAACAAGCTACATTGTCAAATTTGCTAAGAACAAAAAAAAAAAAACTGTTGCAGGAGAAACATACTATAGCTTTAAATAAAAGATTGTATTTTTTTTTTTTTTTTTGACACTGTAGGCGACCTGTATATCCCACCCCTTCACCTCTCCACAAGGTCCTTTGTGCTTTACTTCCACTTCTACACTATTTTATTTGTGTAATTACTATGAACCAAGTTAGCTGGCTGTGAGGGTTGGGAAGATATCCACTCTAAAGTATCAGTCTCACATTTCATAACAATAAGTTTATTTCATGTTTAGAACATCCGTAGTCTTATATTACAACATTCCCTGTACGAGTAGATATCTCTCATGTACATCTGCATCACTTCCGCATTGCCACTGTTCTCCTCCAGAGCCACCTCCCAATCCAGTTTCTCCTGCCCTCGAGAGAGCTCGCGAACCCTCGGGCAGAAGGAGACCAGATGGGCAAGTTATTCCAAGGAGCATTGATGGCAGTCTTTAATAAGCCTTTCGTGATATGCAGTTTGTATCAATAAGAATAAGAAATCAGGCTGTTACAGTAAAATCCTTACATACTCCTTTAAAGTTGTGGTTTTTATCTAAATAAAAAATTCTTCAAGTTATTGTATCATCCCAATACATGAAATAGATTTTTAAAAATTCAAAATTTCCAGTTACTACAGGAAAATATGTATAGGTACACACACACTGCAAATTATTATGTGAGGGGCAAATATTGGTCTACAAAGCCAAAGAACAATCACTGTAATTCTGGTCTAGTAGTTCAGAACTATATCAACCAACTAAAATAAAGAATAACCGCATAATTAGCCTACCACTCCCTACTGGTTACAACAAATTGAGGTTAAGTAACGGTTATGCAGGCAAGAAACTATCTCCTGTTGTCTAGTCTGAGATAGATGCACACTAGTAATTCAACACAATACTGAATAACTCTGGCTGCAGACAAATTATTTTTAAAGATTGATTCTGTCTCTATAACGAAATCCAAATAAGACACACACGCACATAGCTTTCAACAAGTGAAATTACTCAGCACCTTAGCCAAACATTAGCATTGTTGAGTGAAATGTGTCACACACACCAGTAATTTCTTAAATTGTTTTTCCATGAGAAAAGTGTCTATGCTACAGCAGTTGCTGTGGTTTAACACTATAAAATTTCTTTCGTTGTTTCTTCATTTCTCATAAAGAAACAATGTCAAGTAGATCACAGTGTTAAACCATCCAAGTTTATCAGTGTATCAATATAGGATAACTCTATACAATAAAAAAATA
Source organism: Macrothele yani (assembly GCA_039090855.1). Taxonomy (NCBI): domain Eukaryota; kingdom Metazoa; phylum Arthropoda; class Arachnida; order Araneae; family Macrothelidae; genus Macrothele; species Macrothele yani. The sequence goes on from CM076996.1 coordinate 129,963,263, forward strand.
CAAAGAGTTTGATAAATTTACAATTTATTTAGAATTGCCAAGTCCTTGCACATATTTTCCTTTAAAACAGTTTTATGGAATGAAAACAAAGTTTCACAAAATACAGTGAAATATAAAACAATCTGCATGATCAACATTGTTATTGGTTTCACAAGATTTTGAACAATGCAAAAACTGCATTCTCACCACCCCCCCAGCAATGTGATTCTGTGTGACAAATTGTTCATACTAAAGCAGCACAAAACACTTCACTTCAAAACTAATTTTGTCACATCTAATTTACATAATTACAACTTAATAGGAACTTTTATAAAAATTAATAAAAAAAATTTCTTTTGAGATGGCAGGTACATAATAGTTTTCAGCAGAGAAATAATAACTGATATCTTCATAATCAACTCCACAGAAAATCTGAAAATCACATCCTGGAGCACAAATTGAACCTAGTTTGGGGAGGGGGGTTCGGTTTAAACAACCACCACAAACAACTTTAAGGGCAATAAGCTAAGCAATTACCTGTTCCTAATTTGGGGCCACTGGTTCCAGGGGAGGGGAAGCAAGTGCAATAAGACATCTGGGCCCACTTGGACAAACAGTCAGAAACCTGCACTTAGACCACTGTGCCACTGGGGCACAAACCTAAGTACTGAGAGCGTTATTGTTATACCACATACTGTAACAGAAAAACACCAGCCCTAGGTGATTTATCAGCTGCATATAGATGGTGCTTGTGGGATGGAGTTCAATTTCTGTTCCAGGATCATGCCATTTCAAAGTTTACTATTAAGTTGGCCACATGAAAAACCTAGTTAACAATAGCATTTCTAATGCTAAAAATAATAAACAAAAGAAAAATTATGCAAACATTTGAATTTCAGTAGCAGATCAAATAGACATGCAAAATTTTCTGCTTAAAAAGTTTACACACATAATTTTTTATTCAAAACAATAATGTGAGTGCAATGATGTGTTAAATACCTTTCAACATAAAAGTTTATCATCATAAAATAGAATGAGGGACATGATATTAATGATTAAATGACATGATCATGTAATTACATACAAATGAATTCTCCTGAAATATATTCATCAAAGTCCAGCAGTAGAAAAAACAAACAAAAGGGCCTGGCATAAAAACAGTGTAAAATGGACTGTTATGTACAAAGCATGATAAACTCTACAGTAAACCAATGATCAGAGATAAAGGCTGGCAGCAAATACTATGTCCCGTTTAATGAGCCTTATACCTGGAATAGGAAAGAGAAAAATAATGAAATAACAAAAAAAGAAGATTAAAAACAAGCAGCATGTCCTACACTTTTAATAGAAACAAGAAAACCATATAATCGGACACACATAAAACATTTATTATAGCACCAAACATATCTGAACAGTAATCAAGATGCTGATACATACAACTCAGTTGATCATGCTTAAGTAAGAAGTGGCTGTACGTGGAAACTTCCTGTAACATCAATGTCAGCTGCTAGTGTGAGCACAGTGCACACAACATGAGTCAAATGAACTATTGCATTCAGAAAATATGTCTGCACAGTACACATATATAGGAGAACCAGAAAGCAAATGGTGCAACTTATTTTTCACTCTTTTTTTTCATCTGTAATTTAATGGCTCTACCATCATCAATATGACTAGGAGTCATCCTTTCCTAGCTTAGGGTTACTGACTCAGGGTGTAAAGGGAAAGAACACACACCAGCTATATCTTATGACCGGGTTATGCAAAATCGCATATTTTCACCATCCAAGGGGAAATGGCATAACTTTGGTTTGTGCCACTTCCCTCAGATGACTGGGTTTTTAAGAGTTCTTTGCCGATTTTGAACACAGGCTTTTGGCGAGCTAATCTGTCCTTGAGAGAGAGAAGCACACAAAGCAGCAGTATTATTGCTAGTAGCAGCAATTGTATACCTGTGTTATCTTTTCATTTAACTTTGCCTACATGCCTACATTCAAGAAATTAACCAGGTTGTCCATTAAAAAGCATGCACATGCTTTCCAGTTTCCAGATGAAGCTTCAGTTTATTTTCTTTCAATGCTTTACACCTAAGTTTCACAACACCAGAAAAAAAAAAAAAAAAAAATGAACAGAAGATTAGGGATTGCAAAGCTTATATTATATATATCAAGATTTTATGTAAACATGGTTCATACGCTTTTTCAATCACAAAATTCCAGGACTTCTCAAGGACATTTCCAGGAGTATACTACACTGATTTTGAGAAAAATTTGTTTTTCTACTTTGGCTTTATTTAGCACAATTATTGAAGCAAATTACAGAATGAAAAAATAACATAAAACTCAAAAATACATAGGTATGTGGCATTACTCTTGAAATGCTTTCATATACCACACAATCAGTACATAAAATACTATTTATATTCAATTATTTTGAAATAATGCTTACATTGGAAATTTAAGGGTAAGGAAAGGTGAAATATTTGGAACTTTTTCAAAGGACCAAAGGGATTGTTATTTCTTAAACACATAATCATGGGAGCAAGTATTTGTGCTACATTTTATTTAGGAAAGGAATTTTCAACAAAATATTGATGCTGTAGTTATGTTTTAAATCTGTAAATTTGTACTCGCCAGCAAACAAAGTATGCACAAACATTTCCAACGTGCAATGAAAGAGAATAACGAGAAAACCTTAAGTTCAAGGGCTGTGTACAACTGCATTCATTAGTGATTAAGGCAGTTTAACTGAGCATGATTAGAAAACTAATTATAGAAGATGCAGAGTGATTACTCAGCTCAGGAAATACTAAGAAATAACTAGATTTAAGTTTCTGATATCAGAAAGCAATCTGTTTTCATGGCAATTTTTTATATAAAGTATTCATTAAACAATTTCAGTAAAGGCCAAAATAACCCACAAGAAAAACAAAAACAAAAAAACAGCTATTTACTTTCACCAGTATGTTACGAAAATTAACAAATGGTGTAAAAAAACGTTTCCCAAAGCAGCAGGAAGGTATTAGAGACAAAAAGATTTTCAAATTGAACAGTTAAAAGAAGAGATGTGGAAGGAAACATAATATAACTCTGCCTTTTAGCAGAAGAATTTTGCATAATGGAAAAGTTGAAAACAGGCAAAAAGCATTCTTCATAGCAAAAGCTATGCTAAGAAAAATAACTTTTCAAATACGTCTCCTGGAAGCAGAGTTAGCAAGAAAAACGTTTTGACTTGTACAAACCCTAGGGGGAAAGTTGCACATCATCTAAAGAGGATCTTCTTATTGTAGCAAAAATGTTATTCACTCTCCATCTTTATTATAGCCAATGACATACAGTGAAAAAAGAAAATTCTCAATAGAGTTTTTAGAGGCAGAACTGTGAACCACAAACCTCCTATAAAAAAAAAAAAAAAGAAGAAATGGTATCTGGTGTTAAAAGAATTTTTTCAACCATTTAGAAGTATCGATATTGAGAAAACTAGATTAAATATTTGTGCCCCCTAGTGGCAAAATTGTGCATTATTTTGGGAAGAAAATACACATAAGGAGTTAGTTTGGTTGGTGTATTTTAATGGCGCAAGGGCCAGGTCTGGCCAAAGAACGCCAAAATCTCGAAAAAACAGCAGCAGTCGGATGATTGTCACAGAGGAAACAGATCTGGCTGAGGTGTTGACCAGCTTGTTACCCCGAATCCCAACATGGCCAGGAATCCAGCACCCGCCAAAGTTCCCAGGAGACGACGGACATCTCTGGTGATTGGTGAGTCACTATCCTCTGGGGAGGACAAGGCTTGAATAACTGATTGGGAATCAATACAAATCATAGTGCGACGATGGTGCTTGGAATGAATGTGGCACAAAGTGAGGTGCACCGCATGCATCTCTGCCGTAAAGACTGTCGCAACCGGTGGAATCCTCTCAGCATAAGTCGCATCTGCACAAACAAAGGCAGAGACCACAAAATCACCAGATTTCGAGCCATCGGTGAAGACAGGCACGAGATCGGGATAGAGGGAAAGATGTTCTGCAAAAGTTTCTGGTACACCAGTGCAGGTGTGGAGGACTTAGGCCATCCAGAAAGAGAGAGGTCAGTCACTGCCTGAACTGGCTGCCAAGGTGGATCGTTAAAAGACACGGGTCACACTGATTAGCGACAAGTCTATGCAGGCATCTCGCACTATGTCTGACATCCGAATCCTGAAGGTGGGAACACAAGAAATGCGGTTGGAAAATAGGTGGGCACATTGTGGTGTGAAGATGGAATCATGCAGTGGATGATCAGAGAGAGATTTCAGCTTGATGTAGAACAGGAGACGTACGGAAAGCACCAATGCACATGTGTAAAGCGTGGTGGTGGACTGGATCGAGGAGCTTAAATACCGAAGGCTGTGCAGATCCGTAAGTTATACAGCCATAGTCTTAACTTTGACTGGACGAGGTAGTGATGAATGCGAAGCATTGCGCACCTGTCGCTCCCCCAAGATGCTCCGGAGAGGACTTTCAGGATACTCAATGACTTTGTGCGCTTCACCTTCAGGGAATGAATATGAGGCCGGAAGGCGAGTGCAGGGTCAAAAGTCAATCCCAAGAACTTGACCTCTGTCGCAACAGGAATGGTGGTGCTTCCCAGACGGAGGTGGGGGTCTGGGTGAAGATCGCGTTTGCGGCAGAAATGCACGCAAACAGTCTTCTGTGATGAGAAGCTAAAGCCATTACGTGAGGCCCAGGAAGAGATCTTGGTAATAGACTATTGCAACTGTCTCTCAATGGTGCGCATGTTGACGGAAGCACGCAAAATATGAAGATCATCCACATACATAGTGCTGCGAACCATCGGAGGAAGTAAACTGAAGATATGATTCACCCGAAGGATGAAGAGAGTGACTGATATGATCGAGCCTTGAGGGACACCCTGCTCCTGCGGGTAAATCACGGAAAGTGTCGACCTGACGCGCACATGGAACATCCGGTTCTGGAGAAAATCGGCAATGAAAGATGGTAAATTTCCCCGAAATCTACAATCGTGCAGATCATGGAGAATGCTGTATCTCCAAGTCCGATCATAAGCTTTTTCCATATCAAAGAACACAGAGACTATGTGCTGACATTGAACAAACGCCTTCCTGACCGATGTCTCAAGGCGAAGGTGGTGGTCAGTTGTGGAGTGAAAACGACAGTGTCCACTTTGAAGGGGTGACAAAAAGTGATGGGTTTCCAAGTGGAAGATCAAGCGGAAATTGGTGATGCATTCTAGCACCTTACAGTGGCAGTTCGTCATGGCAATTAGTCGGTAGTTGAACGGGTTTTTCGGATCTTTACCAGGTTTGAGAACAGGTATCACAATAGCTGTGCGCCAAGAATCGGGAAAAATGTGCTCTTGCCAAATCCTGTTAAACAGGATTAGCAGATAGTTGAGAGATGATGGAGAAAGGTGCTTCAGCATTTCGTAATGGACGTTATCATGTCCTACAGATGTTTGGCCAGAGCGATTTAGGGCAATCCTCAGTTCCACCGCTGTCAACGGGCTGTTATAGTCCTCCGAGGAAAACGGTCGAAAGGAAATTTGTTTTCCCTCCAGCCACAACTGAAGCTCTTAGAAAGAAGGAGGATAATTGCAGTTGCTGGAAACTGAAGCAAACGCTGCGCCAAGAGAGTCAGCGATACCCCGTGCGTCGGCAACCGTGCCTCCACCACTCTCGAGGATGGAGGGAGATCTTGCCAGATGGGTACTTCCCCAAATCTTGTCCCAAACCATTTTGGAGTTGGTAGACATGTTGATGCCGGATACATATTGGATTCAGGATTCCTGTTTATGGCGATGACGAACCAGTCTTGCATAAGCCTTGGCCTTCTTGAAAGCAAGAAGGTTAGCGTCCATGGGATAGCGACAAAATTTACCTCAAGCCCTATGCTGGGCCTGACGTGCTGCCTTGCATTCCAAATTCTACCATGGCTTTGGGCAACTTGGAAATTTAGTCGACGTTTTAGGAATGGTGAGTTCTGCCGCTAGCACAATACAATCCGTGACCGCTGAAACCGCTTCGTTGATCGTACCCAAAGCCAATAATATACCACCTAGTCTGCTTACTTGAGGCAATTCCTGTAATCATGATGTCATAAAATTGATGCTGGCTCCTCTTGCAGTAGCCCAAGCGAACTACTGAACTGCCCTACGCAGATGCTCCAGCACTTAGCTCGAAATTTGAAGTTCTTTCCAACGGTTGTTGTTGGTTTCCAACAGCCATTTGGTCGTGAGTTTGGCTACTTTAACAAAGCGTTTTTCCGTATATTTGACAAATTACGTTATTGTAATGTGTTTCTTCCGTCTTTTTTTATTCATTTTTGCTTATTTTCTTTTAATTTCAGTTGATTTTTTTACCGAAATTTGAAGTTCTTACTAACGGCCATTTGGTCGTGAGTTTGGCTATTTTAACAAAAAGTTTTTCCGTATATTTGACGAACTACGTTATCGTAATGTGTTTCTTCCGGCTTTTTTAAATTAATTTTTGCTTATTTTCTTTTAATTTCAGTAGATTTTTTTTACTGGTCATTATTTCAGAGGATTGTTTATGGGTATGCATTTTAATTAGGCTTCATTTCTTGCGTTAATTCGTTAGAAATGAGTTAAATAAAATTCAACGGGCTGGATTATGCACTTGCCTGGGTGCGAAGAATTGACTGTCATAAGTAAGTGCATTTTTTTCTTGTTTTTCGAACTTGTTAGTTGAAGGAAGCAACTTGGCCCTAAATTTTTGTGAGCTGTGGTTAGAACATGTTTGAATGCATATTATATTGGGCTAATTTGTAAAATCTATAGGCTTAACTTTGAATTGTATATACAATGTTCTGCCCCATATGAAGTTTTTCTCACAATTTTTTAAGTTGTTGCACATGGATACCATAAAAAACTGTTGCCCAGATTTTCAAAAACTGAATTTCTAGAAGTATACTGAAGGAGAATATGCAGGCAACTTCCTCTGTAAGTTGTAAAGAAATACTTCATTGTGCTGTAAGGTTATGCAATAGTATAGTGGCTATTGTTACTCATTTATGAATGCTTCAAATAGTTCCCAAGTTCATGTGTATCACTTTGCTATGTTTACATTCTGCGGACTCACACTCACCTTAAAAGGGTAAAGAAACTAGCTCCACCACTCAAGATGGACAAAAAAAATATTTCATCTGCTTCTTTTCTGTACGATAAAACCGTTCCAGAATTCTAAAAACCGAAGATGTTTACTTGCTGTGCCAAACATAATTTTTTATGACCTGTCAGTTATATCCTTAGCTGGATGGGGAGAAGGGGTACAGAACATTGATAACTGCTCAAGTGATCAGTACTCGAAATAAAATTATTAGGAAACTACATAGTTCAGTTATAATTTTTTTTAAATGTGCTTGTTTCATTATTCAGCATTTTGCAAATTTAGCATTATGCACAAGTTTGTAGCCGCAGATTGCTGAAGGTTGACATGAACTCAGGTGGTCACAGTGAGAGAGCAGATGGAAAAAAACCATCCGAAAGGGGTCCGGGTTAAAATCCCGGTGAGACATGGATGTTAAAAAAAAAAAAAAGTATTTTTCTCTATTCCTATGAATTTTTATATGAAAAAAAAAACATCTATGTTATTAGAGCTTTGGTATTGATTTTCTATAAAAATGTTTCCCATGAAAGTTATGCTGAGCTAGTTTCTTTACCCCTTCACACACATTTACATATAGCACACTTATCCATTGAGGTGGGTGAGTGGGCTATATGTAAACATGGGAACTACACAATAGCTTTCACAAATGGATGTCCTTCTCTATTGGCTGCCGTGACAATGCAAAAACCTGGTCTTCCAAAGTGATATGGGTTAGTGGGTTTGCTCATATTTCTGTTCGTTACTCTCCATATGCCACTATGCAATATAAATAGTTCCATGGTGAAATGCAAAAGAATGTGAGTAGAATAACAACAGACTTTCATAAAGTGAATGGCACGCTTCGTTGGTTTGGATGGTCTTTGTAGTTTAATGAATTGATCAATAAAACTAAAACAACTGAACAGAGAAAATAAAAAGGTAATTGTTATTTCAGATGTTTGTAATGATTCAGTTATATTTTGAGTTACATTTGACTGAAATATATTTCTTTACTTTTTAAAATAAGTCTTACTTACATTTTAGACCAACACTTGTTATGTCTTCAGCAGTGTCGCCAGGGTGAGGGTAAACACAGTCGAGTATACAACTCACCTCAAAATGAACAGCCCCTAATCTAAATCATAAACTCACTGGCAACTGCTGCAGGAAAATTGTAGTTTTTATATTGTGTAATGGTGATTGTACAAAGCCACGATCTCAAACATAAATAAATGCATTAGTGAATGCCTCAGAGAGGTACTTGTAGCATTTCGGAAATTCTTCCAGACTTGGTAAATCATCATATTTAAAATGCACATATCAATGTGAACTGCGAAATCCCTTAACAACCAAACTTCGGAAGGAGCAAACAAGAAAAGTGCTTAATATTAAAAGTATGGAATTGAAGATTTTGAAAGCACCTGTATTCACACACACCAAAGCATGCTGACCTCTCTTACTTTGTGTACCCATTTTTGACCATATCTCTTCGATATTTAGGGCGAAGTTCACACACACAAGCCTGACAATCATCTCTAACAAATGAAATTTTTTCTATGAATAGTTTTTAGTCTAACACACATTCAAGCACAAAATTTTTGCTAAGCCTCAAAACTTTTCTTCACTGTTATCCTTTTTCAGTATCAGACGGGCTAACTCTTTGGACATAGGCGAGAGACTTCAGATTTTCGGCCGTTCCTCCCACCATCCGGATGAATGTCAATTCTCCCGATTTTCACTGAGAATTAGCAGTTCAGATGGTTGAAATTCCATCAACCACCATGATTTCGAACTGCCTGTGAAATCTTTTCTTTTCTATATGTCAATGCAAGGCGGCAGTACAGTCATCAGTTTCGTACTGTTCCTCTCCACCTTTCTGCAAAAAGAAAGCCGCCCCAGTGGTCTAAGTGCTGGCTTCTGACCGATCGTTCGAGATGGGTCAGGAAAAATTGTCTTACATTTTTTTTCTCTCAGTTTGATTGTCATAGGATGCCTTGCCTTCTTGCAGTTGTCTTTTTTTTTTTTTTTTAAATTATTATTATTAGGGGTTTAACGACAACTGTCAGCAGCTCAATGGGCTACAAGCAGTCGCCCGTTCCTAATTTAGGGTCACTGGTTCCAGGGAAGGAAGAGAGCTAGTGCCATAAGACAAACACAACAACTATGCCTCACCAGGTTCGAACCCTGACCCATCTCAGACGATCTTTACACACAACCTAAAGAAGAACCGGAAAACAGTTGGCTGCTCTTTTATTCATAAAAACACAACACGCAGGCTATTTTATGTAATTTCATTAACTTGCAGAATCGATGTACCTCAAAAAGGAATTTCAGTTGGGAATGAGGGGTGTTGATTTTTGCGTTTTTTTCTCCAGAACTTTTACTGGACCAATAGTACTACTTCTGGAAAATGTCGATAAAAAATAGTGCTCTTGTGATTTTATGAGCTGTAAAAATCTTCAGATTTTGAAGGTTGGAAAGTCTGCAGTATCAGTTGGTACTTGTCAATGGGTGAGTGTTCCTTTATGCAATAAATTTGCTTGCAGTGAGTAAATATGACATAGTTTTGGTCAGGACTGAATTAAGCATTAGGCCCAGGTAGACCATGACCTGATCTGTTTTTGTACTTCTTTTCAAGTTTGGCCATGGTCTCATCTTGGGGCATAGATATTTAGAACAAAGCCTTCTAAGGGCTTTGCTCTAAAAATTTATGCCCTGAATAATTGCTGAAAAACAGATCAGGTTATGGTCTACCTGAGCCCAGTGCTTAATCCAGCCCTGACCAAAACCATGTCATTTAAAGTGAATAATTGCCATTTGTACATAATAATTAAAAGTGTCTTTCACATTTTGTTAATACTTGGTTCATTACAGTTGTTTGAAAACACACCATAGTTCTCCAAATGTAGTGAATTTAAAATTATTTGTAGCATCATAAGAACTTGTTTCGCAATAGTTGTACATCTTGAAAGGAAGATTTTTTCATCATTTTGTCTACTGTGCCTGTATCAAATAAACTGATATCGTATTCAGTGATTCAATGAGGTTAATTTAGAATTGAATTGAAACCATTATAGGGGTTCCACAAACTGTCAAACTGATTTCTGTAGACCATCCAACTAATCTGAAGTATGAAATTTAAAAGGATTTCCAACATACTGACATAATTTAGCATATGAAAAAGTACAAGGTTTTAAACTGTATGCATACCAGTAGCAATTTGTTCAGTAGCTAGTTAATACTTGTGTAATGTATAAATAATGTGCATTATACTGCAGGGGTCGCGCTGCCAATCGCCATCTTTGTAATTTGCGGGGGGGGGATCGTCTTGGCGATGAAAAAGAGCTTTGGCAATTGCCTTTTTATACTGTTATAACACTTTAGCGATACAAAATGAATTTGGCAAAAACTTTAAAAGAGCCAGCACGACCCCCGATACTGTATATATATCAGGACTTAAAAAATACCATGCTGGCATGTAAATTATTGACTTGGGCAGGTAAATAAAAAATCTAGTTGCCTGGAATAGGCAACTAAATTTAAAAATAATAAAATTTGAAATAGAATTTCCTACTACAAGAAAAAAAGACAGTTGTTTCCTTTCACTGCTGATCACTAGAAGCTGTATTATTGTTACGGAGTACCAAGGACAAAAATATCACTTCTTTAATTATATTATGTTCTATATCCAGAAATTAGAACCATATGTAATTTTGCTTTATATGTTGTTTATAGTCAGCAGCATGCATGCGTTTATGGAACTTGCCCCTGTGTTTAGTGACAAAGGGCAAGGAACTTCAACTAAAGGAATATGGAAAAATCACTAAATTTTTTAAATACTAATTTCATCATCATGAAACAAATTAAGCCAGCAGAAGACCCAAATCATTCAAAGGAATTTTTTTTACAGATAATTTTGTGAAAAAAATTATACATGACAATTATCTGATCTATCAACGACTATTCTTTGCATATACTCTTCTAGTTACTTCTTATGTCTGCAAGTCAGGTCAATGTCAAATATGAGCCCCAATTTCATTTAGTACTATTTGTTTCATTTTCAGTTAATGGCAATTCTTGTGTGCTCAACTACTAAATTTGCTCGATGTTGTTTGCCTCATATCCAGTACAAAGTTTTCAGTAAAAGATTACTCAGTTTGCTCTTCCTCACTTGTTTTAAAAGTTAGGATGGAATGAACAATACTTATTACTAAATCTGGGTTTCTCCTTTGCTTGCTTTTAACTGCTTAAGACATTATTTGAGGGCAAAGAGGTCCTTTCAAATTAGGTATTGTTCATTCACATACTGTGTTATTTAATGCCTGACGACTAACAACAATAGTTATCAAGTAGTTTTAAGAAAACAGCCTGTGGGTTTGTGGTGCATTCAAATTGATATGCTGTAAGCATCTGTGTGAAAATTATTTGATTTATTTCCCTTGCATTTATGCTCTGCAATACATTTTATTTGGTAAACCTTGGCGTTCGGCACGGAAGTAGTTTTTTCAGAGGGACGATAGATGGCGACACGTTATTGCTGCATTGTTAAGCATTTCGTTATGTTGTGAAAGTGCCAAAGGAAGTCAATAATATGAATTAAGGGTGGCCCTTAAAAGAACCATTTTGAATGTTGATTGTGGCATATGTGTGAAATATTTATTTTGACGGAACAATTGTCTTTCCTCATGAATATGAAGCTGTCTAGTTAGCAGAATAAAAGCAATAAAAGTTTTATCTGCCAGGGAAGAACTGTCTGATCGCACGAATCAAGACTTCAAGGCAGTGTTCAGAGGAAAGACTGCAATTCCGTCGGAATTTTCCAGAATATGGTCTGCCAAGTACATTTTGTGGTTGCCCCGTGTTAATTTATGTTTTAGGGGACACCAATTGCTCTCCACTCTTTGTGTATGCGCCCCCATCATGGGATCAACGAAGCTGAGGGAGTGGTTCACGGTCATAGCCACAGCTCAGCAGGTTCCGATACGCAGCCCACTGATCTGTCATGATCATGGTTCCTGGCTCCACGTCTTTCAGGATGAGGGGGGCAGCTTAGTATCTGCAGCAGATCGGTTGTTATCCGGGCTGATCTCCACTCTGAATCGCTTGGTATCTCGTTCAAAGATACCAAGAACCCAGGTGCCCTTGACGAGATGACTGCCATTGTACTTCCGCTTGCCCGCTTTTGCTTCGTCTACTTCCATGATGATTCCATCACTGCCAAGCCTGTTTTCCTCACATTTCGAGGCTACCATAAACTCTGAGACTTGTCTGCAATACGAATACCAGTCGCAAATTGTCTCAGTGGATGTGGTAAGATTGTCATGTGAGGTTTCTCCAATCGCCTCATCGTAAGACAATCCTTTAGTAAAACAATACGTCAGAATCATCACTATCAAATAGGAATCTGAGCATAAAAAACCATGTACCAAATGTATGGGAAGAGTACTCATCATTTCCTGAAACGTGCTTCTTCCAACACCTGAATTGTCCTAAACGATGAGACGCATCGACACGTAGAATCATGAGATGGCCCTCAAAACATCTTTTAGAGGTAGGAAACAAACCCTGTCGCTCCCACCAGGAAATCGACGTTTTCTCATCCTTCCCAACTTCATTAAAAAACCTCTTCCAATTCCACATATTAACACAAAAAGCTGAAACAACAGGCAGAAATAATTTACGAGATCACAGGAGCACAGATCTAGAAATAACTTACGTAACACAGGCGCACAGATCCAGAAATAACTTACATAACTAGCTATAACGTATTGCACATGAAAGTGCAAGAAGAGCTGAAGTGGTACTGGGGCGCCATCTATCATTGCTTTCGAAAACTAGCTCCGGGCCAAACGTGGAAGTTTAACCTTTTATTTCTCCATGCAGAAAAAAACACACACACACAAAAAAAAAAAAAAACAGTTCTACATTGCTTTGAGTTTGAGATCGTAGATTGTTTACATCGAAGTTTGTTGCTCAAGATTTGGTGTGATATTTGTATACCATTTGCAGAAAATATATATTTAAAAAAATCATTATATTTGAAAACAAAAGTTGCACAATTTGTGCCATGTGGAATATGGCCACGTGTGAAGTGGGTGAAACCACGCTAAAAAAAGCGCAGACCACCATACTCTACCTCATGGGTGCTGTGGAAAGGAGTATGAATCAACTCACTGTAGTAAAAAAAAATTGATACAGCTACATCCCCCCCCCCCCATTTTTTTTTAATTAGGTTAGTTTGAACTATGGCTCTTGCCTTATTTGCAACATGAAAGCTAAAATCTGGGCAGATTTATGTAATAATTATTATTGATAATATGCAGTTCCCCTCATTGTGTAAATGTGTTACTCGGCTATGATAACAACAAATGAATTTTTTTTATATCGTTTTTTTTTTTTTTTTTTTTTTTCCAAATTCAGTCTTTCCCTAAAGGAAACCTGTATCTCACATATTTGGAAATGCAAATTCTTTATCAATGTTCACTATGAAATGAATAATAAATAAAGGTTTGACTTTTTCTGTTTTGTGTAATTTGACAATAGTACAGAACAAGTTCTGTCTAACAGGGAAACATTTTTCTGCATGAAGCTGCTTTTTCAAGTAATTCAAGATTTTGAAAAAAAAAAAATGTTATTTATGAATATCAAACACAGTAAGCCATATGTTTAGAATTTGTTGCATTACTCATAATAGAGATCTAGTAAATTCTGTATTTTTTACACCTTTTTTGTCTCTGCATTTACTGCACATTTTTTGTAAATGAATAAAGAAGATATTTTACCAGAGAAACACTTTTATGTTTGTGATTTACACTATCTGTTTAACTCTTGTATCACTAATCCCAAACTAACCTTATTTCATTTCACTAAGATTTATGTACATCCATATTCAAGGCTTGAAACAACATACCATACTTGGGGCATGTAAATTATTGGGCTGGGCAAGTAAAAAAAGTAATCTAGTTGCCTGGACTGGGCAACTAAATTTAAAAATGAAAAAGTTTGGAATACAATTTCTTACTACAAGAAAAAGCAGTCATCACATGTTGTGTTTCAGTTCGCTGCTAATCACCACAAGTTATTGTTATGGAGTGCCAAGGACAGAAGAATATCACTTTTAAGTATATTATGCTCTAGGTCCAGATATTGGAACCATATGTAATTTTGCTCTAAATGTTGTTTATAGTCAGCGACAGGATGCATGCCATTGATGGAATTAGCCTCCGGTGCTTCGTGACAAAGGGCGAAAAATTCAACGAAAAGAACATGGCAGAATCACTGAATTTCTCAAATACGTACCAATTTCAGCGTCATAAAGCTTAAAACTTGAGGTATACATGCTTTTGTGCATTAGACATTTTAAGTACAGGCTTAAAATGGAAATGCAAAACACGAAAAAATGTTCACAATATTCTTTAACTTAAAAGAATTCAGATTGTTATCTTAAAAGATAATTTAACCTGGGCATTTAGCTTTTACTACCTGGGCAGGTAAATAACTTTTTGCATATGCCCAACTGGGCATGTAACTTTTCAGATATTTTTCAAGCCCTGATATTTTTAGTTTTCATTTGGTTGTTTTCATGCTTTAAATTTTTTTTTCTACTCTTCTATGTAGTAATTCACAAGAAATGCAATTAATAGAATAACATCCAAATGCATTTCTTTGGATGATAGGGATGTGCCATCAAAAGAAGGGATTATATTAATAAAGCCTCTTTTACTTCTGACTTAATATTTTGTCTGTAACCGCTTAAGATATAAATAGCAATAAAAGAAGAAATGTCCCCTTTTATGTGTTAGCAAAACGTTTTGCAAACTATGTTCTTTTTTTCCCAGTTTACTTACTGTTACATAAATTTTATCATCACGAAGGCAAATTTCTCATACATTTTTCCATTATATAAACAAAGAAAATTGCTGAACTTTATATTAAAGGAAAAGGATAAAAAAAACTATATTAATTGCTATGTTGAATGCAAAATCGTTTTAAAAACGAAGCAAGAAAAAAATTATCATTCAAAACGCAATGATTCGAATCTGAGAACGAGATCGAGAGCCAAGGCGAGAGGGGGAAATGAGAAGACGCCAAGCAAGGGTCGCGGTTCGAAAGTTACCTACACCACATTTTGACATTGCGCATAGTTTCTTGGGCTACCGCCAGTGTCGCGATGGTTGCTTTTGATTACCGTACCGTATACGGGAAGTGGGCGGGCTAGGTATATTATTGGCTTTGGATCGTACCTGTGGACACCATAGTAGAAGTAATAAGCGTTGTAGCACTGAATGCGTCCCACTTGGCTCGGTCAATATCCCATCTAGGGGGACGGGTTGGATGGCGGTAGCCGTCACCAGCGAGTCGAAGAAAACTTGGAAAGTGAGATCGCTGCCGAGGGGATCACCAGACACGCTCCAGGACCAGTCAGGAAATAAGGATGGTGAACACAGCGACAGATCAATGGCTGAGTACGAGCGACTAGGTTCATGGAAGTAGGTATTTGCTCCCGTGTTATGGAGGTAGAGTGATGTGTTAGACAGCAGGGACTTGATAACGCGGCCCCTGGGATCACGATTGCGGTCTCCCCGCAACGGATGGTGTGCATCGAAATCTCCTAGAAGAAAAAACGGAGGCGGTAGCTGGTCAACTAAATCTTCCAAGTCTGAAAGGCTAACAGCTTCATTTGGTGGTAAGTAAATGGAACAGACTGATCCGAGTGTTAGCAGATAGTCTTGCTGCAACTGCTTGCAGATTCATGCGCAGAGCAATCGCCGTGACTGGGGCACCATGAGAATGAGAATGGCCACTCCTCCACATGCGATAGCTCCGCACTTATGGTCTTTGCGAAATGTACTGTATCTTCACACCGAAAAAGTATCAGTAAGGCGGAGCTTTGTCTCTTGGAGACACACGCACACTGGGGTGTGTGAAGAGAGTAAGCCCTTCAAGTCATCAATTCGTGAACAGAGGCCACGGCAATTCCACTGTACAATGAGATCCATGATGGGAGAATGTGAAGTTTGGAGAAGGAAATGGGACACTTAAAAGGTGTCGGAGTCCATCATTTCCTCAGGTGGTTCTGCAGCACTCTTAGCCGACGGGTTATCTGGGGAGTACTGGTGTATGTTTCCGAGAGGAGGGCTGGGATTGAATTGTCCCAGTTTGAGTCTGAGTGGCTGCTTGAATCTGGTTCCTTCCTTTGTTCTTACTAGTCAAGGAATCAGGCTGGGCAGCACGATTTGCCTGTGCAGGAGCCACCCGCCTAAGTGAGGCTGCCGAAGGATTTTCCAATGGTGGGTTGCTGTTGGGAAGGCAAAGACTCGGTGGTGGAAACATTAAGGGCTTTCAGATCAGCAGCATATATTTCTTGCAGTGAAAAGGGACAGTTCTTTGGAATGCTTATATCCGTCTGGGTGGAAACAGATGTCTTGGAAGACAAGACTGAAGAGTAGGTGCATCCTCCAGGCGTAGCAGGAACAACTTTCCTTCTTGCTTCCAGGTAGGGGAGGTGTTCAAGGGACTTCACTTCCTGGATTTTTCTTTCCTCAACCCACTTCGGGCAGGCTTTCGCATTGGCCGCGTGGTCTCTGTTGCAGTTAATACAGTGGGGGGCTGGAGCAGAGCAATAGTTCTGAAGATGGTCGTGAGAACCACAGCAGCTGCAAGTTGCAGCTCCACGGCACTACTGCTGAGAGTCCCCATACCTTTGGCATCTAAAGGAATGAAGTGGGTTGGGAATGTAGGGACCCACGTCACATTTTAAATACCCTGCATAGATGGAGGATGGAATAGTCATGCGATTGAATGTAAGAATAACAGTCCTGGAATTTACCAGGTCCCCATTCCTGCGAAACTTGATTCGTCGGACTGCTGCGACACCTTGATCAGCAAGCTCCTTAAGAAGTTCATCCTCTGAGACATCCACGAGTTCTCGATTAGATATGACACCTCGAGATGAATTCAGAGAATGGTGAGGTTTTATGTCCACCTGCACATCACCTAAGTTGGAAACGTTCAAAAGCAGTTCACCATGGCGGGGAGTTGACATCTCCACCAACAGATCACCAGATGGCAATTTCTTAACATTCTTTGGCGACTCAACAGCACCCTGGATGGCCTTTTGAATCCAGAAAGGGGACTTCAAACTGAGTTTGTGAGTATCCTTTTGGCACGAATGACAAAAAATCTTGCATTGTGTCCCGATAACATTCTCATTCTTTTATTTGTGGAGCTAGGCTCAGAGTCCAAAGCATTTATCTTTTTCAAAGGGGAAGAGTTTAATGAATCCATGAATAGCAAAAAAATAAATAAAAAATAAATAAAATTCGTCCGCTGAATTCCCCCACTCACAACCGAGCCCAACAGGGGAGAGCCGGAGGTCCGCAAGCCCAGTTGGATGCAGGACACGGCTCTAGGGCTAAGCAGCAGATATAGCAGGTTGATAGCGCAGGGATGCACTCAGCGAGTACAGTGACCTTCCCACGTCTTGGTAACACACTTTTGGCAAACCTACACTGTCCCCAAACTCACCCCGCCGTACGTAACGACAAGCCGATTGACTAGGAGTGGGTAAGTTCCTAGCCGACCGTTTAGGGTGAAGCAGGGGGCAAAGAGGAGTGTTGGTGACTGGTGACAACTACAATCTGGCCCCCAGTAACCTAAGCCTCCCGCATCCTCTTTTCCACCTTACGGGTCACCGCACATGGCAAACGTGCAGGTAGGTCTAGCTAACCAGCCTGGAGAAACGAAGGAGGGACAGAAAGTGGAGAAGAAAGGGAAGACGAGTAGAAAATGGGGAATAAAAGAAGGAAGTGGAGAAGAATGGAAAACCAGAAAAGGGAAAAGAAAGGAAAGAAAAGGGCTGGTGCATAATCACAACCTCAGCAACCTACAGGACTGAGGCGGGTGCGTGGTAAGGTAACAACAACAAACACATATGAGAAAAAATTTCAAACACTACAGTCGGCTCGGGCCGTGGGGTCTCTATTCCCCATCAACTGAATGAACTGTCCCTTCAGTAGCATGATCATTTCAAGAAGAAATGACAAGATGATCCGTCACAAGGTCAGCTCGGGCCGTGGGGGCGCCACTCCCCAAATAACTGGCAAGTCAGTTATCCCCGTGCGGGGATAACTGGTTTTTCATATAGTTAGTTAGTAATATCTGATATTTTTCAATCGGGTTTTTAGTCCCACAGATATTGCTCTAAATGGAAATGTTAACTAGTGCCCTCTAGTGGCACACTTGTATGTTAAGAAATACTTGAAATTATATGGGAAACATTTCACACCAAAAATGTTCTCTAACAAAGAAAGAATTTTTCAAATAGGAACTTAGAAACAGAGATATGGACAAAAATATGATATACGTGTACAACCCCAGGTGTAAAAATTATGCAATATTTTGAGCAGGAGGTATTCTCAAAAGTTTTCTGAGGTGAGCGGTCGGCTCATGGAAAAATTTTTTCAATCAAGTTTCCAGCTCAGATTTTGTTGCAAACACATACACATCAGAAGCAAAAACAAACCATTCTTTACCAAAAATGAGAATTTATATGCAAAACATTTCCCCTCAAGAGCTGTATCCGACGCAGGAAGAATTTTTCAAGTCAGGCTTTTAGAAGCGGAGATATTGGAAAAATCACGATTTACCTTTACACCCCCTAGTGGAAAATTTATGTATTATTTGAAAAAGTGACTAACTAAAATAGTCTTTGATATATCAAAATGAAAACAAATTTTTTCAATTGGATATTTAGAATCAAATATATGAAATAAAATGCCTTTCAAATTCAATGTGATCTCCATTTGCGCCCTCTAGCGACGAAGTTTGTGCATCGGAAAAAACCCGGAACAAATGGGTCACCATTCTCACATTTTAAGCTTCTCAATACAAAAAGAATTTTACAAATCAAACTAATAATTGCAGAGATGTGGTCTCCTTGACCGGACAAAGTGATTTATAAGCACGATGCAAAAGATGCTAATAACGAAACTTCAGTCCTTATAAACAAGAAAACCGATAGCGCCCCTCCAACACACACACATTTTGCAGGGGGTGGGGAGGGAAATTCGTCAGACATAAGTTATGTCAGTAGAAAAATCCTCAATTACAAAACATTGTGCAATTGTGCAGAGACAAAATGGCAGGAATGGATAAAATTCCAGGACATGTAACAGAATTTTAGGACATTTCCAGGACAAAATGGAATTCCAGGATGTGTATGAACCATGGATTCGACATGTACACATCTATATCAAAGTTGATATTCACGTGTATCAATATTAAAACTGATGTTATACAAGCACATCGATATACACAATACAAATTACATTTTTTTAAAAAATAGTAGCCTTGCAATTAAAATAGTTCAAGGTTTTCTGAAAATAGTTGCTTTTGGCTGTTTTTTGTAGGAAATAGTAAGCCTTAGGTCGCCTGTCATCAAAAATAGTAGCAATAGTCGCGCCACTGGCAGCCCTGAACATAACATCAGATACGGGGTGGGAGGGGGATCTCTCCCAGTGGAATTGTGTAGATACAGAGTGGACCTCTGTGGGGGGTACACTGGCAGTCTGATTTCCCAACTCCCAGTGGAACTGAGTTTTGCTTTGGTAACCACCAACCAAGGGAACAGGGAAATAAAATACCACTCTATTGTAAGCAGTGGCCCTTGCCAGTGGCTACAAAATACAAAAAGAAAAATAAATTTTTGACTTTGGTTTAAAATTTTTTTTTAGGAAAATAAGCATCCCTGTCATGTGCCACTATTGACTGCTCATCATCAAACATTACTAATTGCCTAGTGAGGAGAACTTCAAAACCGAATGGAAGAGGTCTCTTTGTGAGATGTACTGAACCTGACAGGATGTGTGGGTGTGGCGTCATTGCCCCAAGTTGGCTCTGTGATGGTTTGGGAGCCTTCTCTCATGGAACTTATTAGGTCCCTTAGTGTGTCTGTTCCAGCAGTGGAACATCCTGGACAATGCTGCATACAAAAAGCTGTTAGGGGAAGGCCAACACGCTATTTGGTCTGTTTTGTCCATTCACTTTAAATCAGTTTTGGCAGCCTTTAAAAATGCTAAACAAATTGCAAACAACCTTACGATGAGTGGAAGTTTTTGTCGTGCTAATTAAGATTTACCAGTAGACCATATTGCTGTCTTAAGCACGAAGAACAAGACATAACCCATTTAAACACAAAATAAACCAGGTCAAATCATCGCAAGCTGTAAAAACATTTTACTTACGTTAATTAAAACTTGTTTAAAAGGTTAAAATGATTAAAACAATGTGCGAGATCTTTCGGGTCTGTCTTTACAGACCCGTCCTCAGGCACAACAAGAAAACTCTCACGGGGGACGCTGGCTTATATAAGCACCTCTGTGCTGCATCAGCAAGATACAACGCATGCGCTGTACTACAAGGTCGGGTATGCTTTACACAAAAAGTAACAAATGAAAATATGTACAAATGCATGAAAAGAAATACAAATAGCAGTAAGTAAGTAATCAAAACATATTTACAGTAGAAGTGGGATCTTCCAACAGGAACCTCCAGGGAGCAGGTATGATTTGCAGGGTTTTTTTCATTACAACATTGTTCGGCAAAATCATAAATATATAAACTCTCCAAAAAGAGCACTGCTGTTTTAGTTCTGGCCGAGCACAGTAATTCAGCATCATTCCATAGTGGGAAATAATCGCCCACAGTTCTACCCAAGCCCTAGATAGAATACCTTCTGTTCATTCCGACTTGCCATTTTTAATGGCAAGCCTTGACGTTGTTTCCCTCTTTCCCAACGTCCCTGTGGACACAGCCATAGATTTAATCACTCCACAGCTACCTAGCTTGGCCTTGCAACCTTCTGAATGCAGTGCTGTTGTATCAGCCCTCACTCTTATTAAAAACCGTACTTATTTTAAATTTAATAATATCATTTACCACCAAGATTAAGGTACACCAATGGGATCACCTCTTTCTTCCGTATTGGCAGAGACTGTCTTACAACATGTTGAAAATACTGTACTTACCAATGGACCTTTCCAACCCCTGCTTTACATCCGATATGTTGATGATGTTTTGTTACTTTGGCAATACTCCCTTCCCGATTTACGTGCCTTTACAGAATCTCTTTGCTCCGTTCTTACTTCGATTTCCTTCACTTTAGAAATTGAATCTTCTGATTCCTTGCCTTACCTGGATATACTGTTGAAACGCATCCCAGGAGGACGCATTCATACCTCAGTTTATCGCAAGCCAACCTTTGTTCCAGTGATGATCCCATATAACTCGTTTACTCCTAACAGTTATAAATCCGGTTCACTTCATTCTCTGATTCGCCGAGCCTACACACACTCCTCATCAAACTCTGGTCTCTCACTAGAACTTCAGCACATTTCCACTATGGCCGAGTCGTCCGGATATCCCCACCGATATTTCATTAACACTCTTCGCAAGTTTCAGCGCCATAGCTCCACCACCCTCAGAACCCAACATGAATTGCCTGTCATCAGGTTTGTTGGCTCTATTCCTTACCACTCCACCATCGTATCCACAATCTATAGGACGTGTCGTAAGTTCAACTACAGTTTCGGCATTTCTTCTGAACGCCTTTTCAACTTGGTCAAGTCTGATCATGACCATGTCTCAATCATGGAAAAATATGGTGTATATTCCGTGCCACTACAATCTGTTGATGACTCTCTCCCTATGACAGCCTACATCGGATCAACTTGTCGGTCACTCGGGGTGAGAATCTCTGAACATAAATACAATGTTCGCACCCATTCATCCGCAAAGGCTTTATCCAGAACAGCCAACAAAGGCGATTATTTCCCACTATGGAATGATGCTGAATTACTGTGCTCGGCCAGAACTAAAACCGCAGTGCTCTTTTTGGGGAGTTTATATATTTATGATTTTGCCGAACAACGTTGTAATAAAGAAATCCCGCAAATCATACCTGCTCCCTGGAGGTTCCTGTTGGAAGATCCCACTTCTACTGTAAATATGTTTTGATTACTTACTTACTGCCATTTGTATTTCTTTTCATGCATTTGTACATATTTTCATTTGTTACTTTCTGTGTAAAGCATACCCGACCTTGTAGTACGGCGCATGCGTTGTATCTTGCTGATGCACAGAGGTGCTTATATATAAGCCAGCGTCCCCCGTGAGAGTTTTTTTGTTGTGCCTGAGGATGGGTCTGTAAAGACAGACCCGAAAGATCTCACACATTGTTTTAATCATTTTAACCTTTTAAGCAAGTTTTAATTCTCGTAAGTAAAAAATGTTTTCACAGCTTGCTATGATTTGACCTGGTTTATTTCGTGTTGAAATGGGTTATGTCTTGTTCTTTGTGCTTAAGACAGCAATGTGGTCTACTGGTAAATAAATAAAAACAACCTTACTATAGATAACTGTCTTTATAAAACAGTTGTAAGGGCGGACATTCCACATCATTTTCATATTTTATGTGATTACGATACAAGGACTGGAATTAGAAGTCAAGCGACAAAAGAAAGAAGCAGCATCTGTTTTCCCGTTTCCAGGAAAAGAAGAACTCTTCTATTTTTTTTTATTTCCAGAAAAGGAACATTTCTGCATTTTAAATTTGCCGGATTACTAAAAGCCTTTGAGGCTAATGGGTTTCGGATGTATTGTAAGACTCCAACATGGCGTCCGACCGTCTGAGAAAATGTACACATTTATTGTAACCAAGGCGGTTCGGAATGTACGAACACAATACTGTATACAATTAATACAGACATTTAACGTGGACCAGGAACATCAAACAAAGGTCTTCACCCTTTCCACGTTTATAAGCGAGTCACGGAAAAATTCTCATTGGCCGCCACCGGGAGTCGAACCCAGGGTCTTCCAGTTACGCGCCGGATATGCTTCCGCTACACCACAGCGGCCTTGAATTCCTCCAGACTAAAACACGCTAACTTCCAAGCCAATTTGACAGGTTGCTTCTTGGAGCCCCGCACAATGCTGGGGATTCAACAAAGATGGTAAGCAGCAACTGAAGAAATAATTAGAAGGCGAATGAGTAATTAATACAGATTATACAATGCAGTCTAAGGTCGCGATAGGGGCCGTTAGGTGACCTCCATAATCCGCAGTGAAGGCTCGGGGGTCAGGGAGCAAACGGGTTGGAAAAGAATGAGGGGGGGGGGCAACAGTGGAGGCTCGTTGTCTGCCTCTCACTAGATAGTTCATCGCGTCTCAGGCGATAGGGCAGAGGTTAGCACGTGACCAGAGGTGGAAAGAAGAGTGACCCGTGAGGCTTGATATTCAGTTAGTGGAGGGTCGGAGGTTGGTGGAGGAGCACGTGTAGGCTGCTCGGCAGGAGCTAGAAACTTAGTATGTCCTCATGGATGGACGTAAATTTAGCGTTCTTGTGATACAGGCCGTTGCAGGCTCTCACAAGCGCGTGGAGATTCTGTACCGAAGAGCAGACAGACACCGGCAGGTATTATTAGGAAGAACAATAAAGTGTAAGCAAGGAGAGCTGTACAACGACGAAAACGCACGAGTGATTTCTCGCCACGAACGAAGTCTCCGATATACATCCTAGGCTCAAACAGCATTTCTTTGAATAATGATTTAATGTGGTTAAGTTTAGAAAATTTTGATGGATTCCTTTCAAGGCCTGTCTCTTTGTTATTCATTCACCTCCCCTTCCTTGATTAGCAGATCTTAATATAACAAAGCTGAGGGAGCAGAGTGCCTGTTTGAATAATTATTATTGGTTATCTAAGTAACAGGAACCTTGACCTATTGTCCATGGGGCGTGCTCCAGTGAACGAGCTTTGATTACAGAGCCTTGCAGGACTTTGGCAGGTGGAGCATTTACGATCACTCTTACAGTAGTTTAAAATCAAAATAATTTTTAATATACCATGGTAACTTATTTTTATAGAATAACTTTCATTTGTAGTTCAGCTGTTCTTTCAGACCATGCAATTGTAAAACCATGACAGTGATTTTTAAGCATTTAAATTTCAGCAAAACAACTGCCCACCTATATATATACTTAATTTACAAAACATCATCAAAAGGTATTTAAATTACTCAAGAATACACAATCAACTGTAAAGAATATGTAAGTTCAAAACTGACCACTTCAATTACATGTTAACATCTTACCTTCAGCAAATTTGTTTTCCATTTCACTGTTACCAATAGCTTTAGCAGCCTGGCACATTTGGCGTAACAATTCTTCCAGACGTCTCATGCAACGGATGATGCTTCCTACAGTGCACAATAAAAAATAGTATGCACATATGATTTTGATTACTACAAAAAACTTATAAAAAAAAATCAACAGGACTGTACATAGAAAAAACAACAACTAGTGGTTCTAAATTTTCTAGAAGAGGAACTGTTGGCTTCTAAAACAATTGTTACAAACATGACTGTCAACAGATTATTGTTACGTCTTGTATAGACAACATCCTGACATTCTACTTGCAAACCACAAATTCTGAAGATCATGCAGTATTCAGTGACCAGATTTTGTAAGAACTAGGGTGCATGCATTTTTCCTGAAAAAATGTGTGAACCATGGCCACCTTAGTAACCAAAGCAGTGCTTCTAGTAACTGAATATATTTTAATTAAAATATCTAACCTGACATCTAAACAGGAAAATCCGAATAATTTATTTGTTCAGCTGAACAGGTTCTAATCAATTATTCCTTCTATGTCATATTAAATTTGTGCATTTCTCAAAATACAACAGACCCCAAACAAAGCTTTACTTCATCCCATAGTCTTTCTGCATCAGCATTCTACTCCATGGTTAACACTGAACTACACCATGGCTCTACAAATTGACCATCTGCTATGGAATGACCAGCAATGGCCAAATATTTTCAACTAACATCCTACGTCAACAGGAATTTATTTAGACCCAGCAAAAAAATTCGCATCGTATTACCTGAGCAGAGGTGTTCCGTTAATGGTTGATGCGTCTCTAAAACACTGGGATAACAAAGTGAAATAACAGACATATGTAGCAGTTTCCCAAAATGCCACTTGTGAGTGGTGTTATCCAAGTGCTTTCGTTAGTAATGTGATTCAGTTGTTTGCAGATAACTTGAGTGCCTCCATCTTAAAGAACTGACCTGCATTAAAGACTGAATCTTCCTATCACTTCTCCCAAAAAAGTTAGGTCACGGAAAGTGAACAAAGAGTAACAGAACTGTTTTTGCTCCTTGGCATCACTCTCTTGTACAGCTATTACCGCATTGGGGGATAGCCTATAATCTTACATATGCAAGATGATGTATAGAAATTTCCTCATAACTTGTTTGATGTTCACTTTTTGCTTTATGATTAGTATCTGTTTTCTGAAGTTTAAAGTGTCAGGCGTTACACTAAGTACCATTCATATTTCACTTGCATGAACTACAAAGCATTGAATTCAGAGATACATACAAATGGCAGTCAATTCTATGTTTTGATCTTATACAGCCAGTTAATTTTGACTTTAGTGAGGATAGGAATATTACAACATTGATAGACATTATACTTCAAAATGATTTTGTAGTTTATAAACAATGAAAAGCATTTACATGTCTTTCCTCAGAGATACTGTAAGTCAAATGCACATTAAAGATGAATATCATGTTCTTATTCTCCGAGTTTAGTTTTTTCAGGTGTTTCATGGCTTACTTCTCAACGATTTCACTCACTTCTACACAGTGTGTCTGAAAAGTTTCAGGACTACATGGATAAAAAATCAAAATTTCAAGAAAAAAATTACTATTTAATCTTCAAAGTACATTCCTCTTAGCTAAATACACTTCTTTGCATGGTCACACAGCTTCTGCATGACTTCATGAAACTGAACTTGTGGAACCATTGTAAACTCCATCATGACACTATTGAAATGGGGCCCCTTTAGGGGTGATTTTACTTTGGGTAATAGAAAATAATCAGCAGGTATGCAATCTGTTGAATATGGGAGAGGGCGAAGCACTGTAATATCCTCCTGTGCTAGTAACTCCTTGATGATGGCCATGAAGCAAGAATCTGTCATCTGACTTGGCCACATCCAACCTAACACATGGAATGCTTCACAACAGCAGATCCACCACTCCTCCATAAAATTCAGAGTTAACTGTCTGCCCTTTTGGTAGCATTTCTTGGTGCATGACTTCTTTCAAAACAAAAACAAACTGTAAAAACAAACAATTGGTTTGAGACTTTTAAAACTGGAGTTGTTTCATTAAATTTTCTCCAATACATGCAAGCAGATTATTTTCTTTTGTTTCAAGGTTGTACACATAGCATCAGGATTTATCAACAGTTTCAATATTTTTCAAAAATTTAGGACCAGTCTGTCATCTCAATCAAATACCTACATACATGTGGTACGAGGCACGAGCACACTTTTCAGTTTTTCAAATTTTCCACAACAATACAAACACAAGGTGTCCTTGCTAACGTGAAACTTGTTTGCTATCATTTGGAGGGACAGGTTGCAATTTTTGATTAAGAGCTGTCAAACTTTGTTGAAATTGGAGTTAGTATGAGACTGGGGTAGTTGACCGCACTGCACCTCACAATGAACATCTTCCCATCCTTCACAGAATTGCCCTTACTAGCAAAAAAAGTTGGATTGTGATAGTGCTTCATTTCCATAAGCTCAAGCACCATTGCAACTGTTTCACATAAACTTTTCCTGGCTTTAAAACAAAATTTGATTGCCACTTTTTGCTCAGTACTTAAATCCACGATGAGGTGATTTTACCGTGCACCAACTTTGAAACACAACTTTTCCAGTAGAAGCACTTTGTGTACAATGCTGAAACTTCACATCAAGCCAGTTCAAATGTGATAGTGAATGGTTCCAACAGTGGCCGTTGTGGCACTAGTAGTTAGTTGTCTTTAAACAAAATCAGTCCTAAAACTTTTCAGACACACCTTGTATAACTGAAAACAGAACTTCACTTTTCAAATGGTGAGAAATGCCTGTCAGCTAAAGAACTCACAGAAAAAAAGGAGAACATTGTAATAATTGAGCTTTTAAAATTTGCATCTAATAATAATAATAATAGAAAAAAAAACTTCCATCAGAGCGATAAACCAGAGTGACAAGAAGTACACAGTCCTAGACTTCTCTACTCATAACATCGAGATTGGAGCAAGGGAGCCAAAAGAAGAAGCTTGGGGCAAGAAAGGCCTACATGGAAGGCATTACAATGATCTAAAATCCGACCATGTGGATAAGACAGCATCCAAAGCAAGGCTAAAAAATGGATCACTCTTTTTAGAGACTGAAGGGTTCCTGCTGGCTGTACAAGATCACGTTGTAAACACCAGAAACTACCGGAAGCATATCCTGAAGGACACACCAGTGGAAAGTGACACATGTAGGCAATGCCATCAAGCACCAGAAACCATTCAACATATTACAGTAGGGTGCAGAGTTCTCACACAGACTGAGTACACAAACAGGCACATAAGTCGTCAAGATCCTCCATCAGAAATTGACAAGACAGCACCACCTCATTACAACTGAGCCTGTCCCCTACTACAAGTATGAGCCAACAATGCTTCTAGAGAACAACACCCACAAG
This sequence comes from Macrothele yani, assembly GCA_039090855.1. Taxonomy (NCBI): domain Eukaryota; kingdom Metazoa; phylum Arthropoda; class Arachnida; order Araneae; family Macrothelidae; genus Macrothele; species Macrothele yani. The sequence goes on from CM076996.1 coordinate 129,990,956, forward strand.
ATGTACTGGGACAGATCAATCAGAACAGATAAGAACAACACCCACAAGATGTACTGAGACAGATCGATCAGAACAGATAAGACCACCCCCACAATCGACCTGGCATCGTCCTGGTCGACAAGAAGAAGTCAACATACCTCATTGACATAGCTGTGCCCAACACGTGCAACATCCAGAAGATGCAAGGACAGAAGCTGTCAAAGTATAACAACCTCGGTACGAAGTCAAGGAAATGTAGCATATGGAGAACGTCACCCTTGTACCCATAGTAATATCAGCCACAGGAGTTTTACCTAAGATCCTTCACAGCTCTATACAGACACTAGACCTTTAACCAAACACCTACATGGAACTACAGAAGGCAGCTATACTGAACACTTGTAGGATAGTGAGGAAGTTCCTGGACAATTGAGAGAAAAAATACCACTTACCAGACTTGGTAAGTCGTACCCGCCCCGGAAGGAAGAGAAAAACCCCAGGAAGAGGTGGAATCTTTCCCTTTTAATTTTTTTATAATAATAATATTAAAACAGAATTAGTTTACTTACTAGATCTTTATTTACGCATACTTATTTTTTAGCAATATCATGTGTTAAAATGAGCAAACAATTTTCATGTATCAGGGTTCCCACTCAAAAGTAGAAAAAAATTCCCTGACTTTTCCAGGTTTTCCAGGTGGTTCTGAGAGTTTTTCCAGAGCGGCAAATCAAATAACATTGCGACAAATTGTTGCATTTCCTTACATTCTTGCGTTCCTTACGAAAGCATACATTTGTTAATTCTTTAAATAACTGTTCTTTATACAATTACCTGCTTTTTATGAATAACAATTAAATGCATGAGGCATATTATTTTTGGTATTATAATTCCATGATCTTTTCTGAACCTAAGTGGTATACTGCCCATGTACAATTTGTTAATACATTCCCGTAGAAACAGTTCATATGTAAGAAAAAATCTGTATGTTGAATAGTTTGTTTTCCTTTCTTCTATAGCACAGTGTAGATAAGCTTAATGACCGAATGGGCTCCTGCTCAGAGAAATGTCGAAAGAGAATCAACCAACAAAGGGCTTTGATCCATTGTTTAAGTGGTTCTCTTGTGATGTGTTTCTCCAAGCAAGAGTGTATAAGGCCACTGTGCCTAATTGTTCCATGTTACAAAATATGAAGCAAACTATCTGCAGAAATCGAATAAAACCGTAATGTCTACAGGCAATTTTTTAAATTCAGTTTTGATAATTTTTAGAGAACTAAGGAATAATGTAATGTATTGAAAGCAAGATTTATCAAATTCTAGACAGGCTGTAATTGCAAATAATTGCTTACCTGAAATTAATACTGATAATGTTATGTTCATCTCACACGAGGGAGAATTAAAAAGACGCCACATAGTGAACGTCCCGATTATACAGTCCATAAAGATAAACAGAAAATGTGGAATATAAAGGATAAATAACTTTCATTTTCCCTAATTACTTTATAGTTACAAAAATTAGTGTATTTAACATAAATTTTACATAATATTTAACAAAATCATGTCTTATTTTTTTGTTTCAGGTTTAACGACCACCATAAGCAACTTGTTGGGCTATATCAGTCCATCCCTAATTTAGGACCTTTGGCTTCACGAAGAAGGAGAGCCAGTGCCGTAAGATAAACACACCACCCATACCTCATCTGGGACTTGAATCCAGGCTCACTTGGACGAATAGTCAGAAACCAGAGCTTAGACCACTGGACCACCGAGGTGGCAAACCATGTATTTACATGTTTTAAAGAATATTTGAACTAAGACTTAATTTAAATTCTACATATAATGAAATATTTCAATCGATTAGGTGAAATTATGTAACTGATTTATCTGTATTTTAAGTGCACACAAGTATATAAATAATATTTTAAACGACTCACAACATTTAGAGTTCCAGTTAGGTTTAAAAATGCAAGCTGGGAGAATGAGACTGAAGAGAATAAATTGCCGTTAAATGATACAATGCTGAAGCTTTAAATCCTTTAAGTGCTTATTTTACATAAGTATAAAAGAACACGGAAACTTTTGCTGAAATTGAAGTCTAATGGGAATGATAAAATGGAGAGTGTCTGACAGAGTCTCTTAACATTTTGTTAGAGCGGTTATATCAAATCGATCTAACAATTTGTATTTTCTATTGGAATTCACTTAGAATCTTTAAAGACAAAGCAAACTAAAACAGCTATTAAAAAATAAAAAAAAAAAGAAGAGAGAGAGAACGGAAATCATGACAGCATTTCTGCGTCTGAGGAAAAACGTGTGCCAGTACCATCCCAACAATTCTAGCAATCAGGGAAAATACTGCTGACATTTAAAAATCAAAATTGTAATTATTTTAGCTAAAGTTAGTTCTTGCACTTGGCAATGAGAACATCGAATCTATGCTATTTCAAAGGTGCCAACCTCTAGCAGAACATATCAGTAATCAATAGGGGAATTTTCAGTAATGTTTCAATAATGTAACACAAACTTTCAGTAATGTAACACACCATTTTTTTTTTTTTAAAGTTAAGGACAATATTATAGTATTACTGTGTAACCTGTAATACTTGTATGAGGTGCCTATCGGTAATCACCATACGTCGTTAACGCGTGGAATGGGTATTTCATGAGAAATTAATGCATGAAATATGTAATAACTTTGCATGTTTACACTATCCTCACAAAAAAAATATGAAATTAAATTATCAATATTGTACTTACCTCATGTCATTGCTGACATAAAAACTCCCTTGTTGCTTGTTTTGCAGTGGTATATTCTTTTTCAGAAAACTTTTTATAACACAGCTCACCTGAGGAAAATGCTTTACTTTTCTGTACAAGAAGGGCACTTAATGTTTTGGTGCTCATTGTTGGGCAAAAGTACGTGAGGTATTTCCTTACTATACTAAATATTCTATACGTAGAGGAACTGCTGTGAGGGATAGTCAATATTACCAACATTAGTTTAGGCAATGTGGAATACTTGGGAAGGCCAGATGAATCCTTTGTCTTAGATATTTCATTCCATGCCACATATGCTCAAGGATATCCAGTTTCATCAATATCAGTCTGGGAACATAGCATGAAAGAAGCGACCAGCATGATCACAGCTTGCTATAGGTAGGTTATGCTCCACAACGATTGTAGTAAACAGCAATTCAGCGTTTATCACGCTATTTTCATTCTTTTTTGCAAAAAAATTATCCAAAGGCTTTGATCGAGTCTTTAATTTTACACAATCCTGGTATTTGTTTTGACTGGATATGCCTTCGGCAATCATCTCGTCCTACATGGGCTACTGATTACTCTCATATTAGAAGGCACGCAAGGAAACCTTTATTTCAGCATTTGTAACATTTTCCATTTCCTTGCTCAAGATTTGGGAGAAAGATTTGGATGTTCCTGGAGAAACCTCTTTGCATATTTATTTGTTTCAGAAACGACAATTCCAAGGATGAAATTGGTAAAAAACAAGTAAAAAATATGCAATAGGTGCCACATCAGTTGCTGGAGCATGTTTGGGCCCCTGCATTTCATGTTAATAAAAAAAAGATGCTGAGGTTGTTCATCACTTCTCTCTATTAACATCCTCCCATTCACTTTCAGAACTTTCATGATCTGAAGATTCACTATGAAGATCTTCACCTTCTGAAGAAGATATGGTGTGCGTGGCACGGTGGCTAGTTTTTTGGCTTGATGTCACTCTCAATATCACTCTCAGATGATTCAAAATCCTCACCATCACTTGGCAAACTTTCACTCTCACTACAAGCCACTTCAAATAACCTTAGAAAACAATTTCACGCAGTGGGAAAAAGCACGTCTCCTAGTCTGAGGAACAAGCTGTCAATAAAATCATCCTGTGCTAACACGAGTTTGGAAAAAGATGGGGATTCGTAATTCACGGAGTTTTGCGATTGTGTCTGTTTGTTTGGGAAAAAGAAATGAATAATGTGAAGAGCTTCTAGTAATAAAACACTGCACTTCGTTCTCCCGCGCGGCGAAAGTCCGCAAGAAATATAAACATCCGTCATCACGGGACCACGCGTTGCGACGAATTGATCGTTATTGCACTTCGAACGGGGCTCGAAAAAGTGATTTCCGACAGTACGACGTCTTATAATTCACCAACAATTGCAAAGCGAACAGCACTGCCTCAACTGCAGCAGGAAAAGTTTTGGCTAAAGTAACCTTTCTCCTGTCACACGGAAAAGTGCATGGGGAACCGATACGATAGCAAGCGCAAACTCTTTTACGATGACACTTGCGGCATATTACCTGTAATTTTAGTCGTATTATCCGCAGACCACGAAATTCATAATGTTTACAACGCAAGAAAAAGAATTTACGATTACAAGAAAATTTCTACCCCATCTAACTTTTGTTCTCGCAAATTTTTTTCCCTATGTATAAGCTGAAACCTTAGGAAAAATTACGAGAGAATGATGAATTTTATATTTCTTATTCTAAATAACGGAGATATTTGCGTTTTTACGGAAAACGGTTCCACTATGCACAAAAATTCAAAAAATAATATCTTCTAATCTATCAGAAACAAAAAAGGTGAAACTTTTAGGGTTTTTTTTTATAACTTGGAGGCAGCTACCCGTAAGAATCGGAGATGTGTTGGTGGAAAATTATTTCAATATCAGACGATTTTGCGTGGAATGACCCAGATATGAAAATCTATGGTTCCGGGCGTCGGACTACCCTATTTTTCGCAACCAGCCAGCTCTTGCAGTAATCGGAATATCACCAAAATAGCTATAAATTAATTTCTTCATGCATTATGAAATAGAAATAAGACAGAATCAAGAAAAATCTCTTTCCGGCCGTAAAACAACGAATCTAGAAAACGGCCGTGAAATCTGGGAAATTTGGTAGGTATGCAATAGTACCGGCTTCATTGCATGGTATTTTTCATACAAAATACTCGTAAGTACTATGAAAAAATTAATCTTTCCCCCTCTTTGAAGAATCTTCCTATTTCATATCTTCCCTGTTCAAACATTTGAAGGTACATACTTTTCCAACTATACCAACTCTGCTACAGAATTACGAAAGTGAAGCTTTAGTTCGTAAGTGATACGAACTTTTTTCAAAAAATAAATTGTGCCCTCAATTTGCAACATTCATCCACACTGCTCTTGAAGGGGGAAGGGGGGACGAATTTATTAGGATAACCAACATCCGGCAAAATAAAATGTTTTTGTACGGTTTGATAAAAGACAAGTGAAACATGCAAAAAGAAAGGGGGGAAAAAGCGCAACTTCTAAAGTTTCCGATGAATTTCGGCGAAATTTAAAATGGAACGCTATTTTCATATATCTTGCCCACTGTAAAAATTTCAGTCGGTTATTTAAAAAATTGAGGAAATAGCTTTTTCATAATTTTTTTCCCAGTCTACACAGAGAACCAGGGCGCCTACTTAGGAACAAGTGACTGCCTCTGCGCGAACGCAGCAGATAAGAGCCTGCGAAGTGGGGGTGTGATTAATGGCTTTCTCTCACGCTTTGACGTGTCCGTTTGTTCGGTTGAAGTTTAGAGCATCTGGAGATGGGGGAAACCGCGAAGAGACGCACTCCCCAGCACAGCTGCACTTTAATCGGTGGGTGGGTTGCCTCGAAGGATAAAACAACTCGGAATTATTTTAAAACTTAGCAATACAGAAATATATTCTACAAAAGTCTTAAAGAAAATATCTTTTTGGCAAAATAAAAATTCCCTGACTTTTCAGTTCCCTGATAAGAAATTCCCTGATTTTTACGGAAAAACACGATTTTCCCTGAGTTTTCCCTGATTTTTTGAACAATTTTCAAATTCCCTGAGAATTCCCGGTTTTCCCGGTTTTCCAGGTGGCGTGGGAACCCTGTGTATTGAGCAATGATTTACAAGCACTGAAAAACTTCTCCACAGTAGCTTTCCCATGAAATATTGAGTAGTTTCTGCACAAACCTAAAGAATGGGCTAGCCTCGGTTCCTTCATTTATGCACTTTACTAGAATATAATTCTCTCTTTCCTTCACTGAAAAGTTTTTTGTCATGTGGCTAGTCACAGATTGACAAAACTTTTTTAAAAATTATGTCTGCTTCATAGGGGTAACAATTTTTTGAAATTAGATTAATAATCAAGAGCCATTGTAAAGAGTGAACTTAATCTGCCTGTGATAGAATTGGTAAAATTTCTCTGACCCACAAGATTGTTTTCACAGAGTGAGCAACAGTAGGACTGATTTTAGAAACTTTATTTCATTTAAGATGTATGTTTTTCCATTTCTCAATCACTTCTTGCTAAATAAAAAACAAAACAAAAACAAGTGTTTTTCCCCTTTTTGAAAAAAAGAAGTTCAAAACTGGAACTTTCTGCCACTATCTTCTGTTACCTGTAAAGCCATTTTCTCTGGAAATTGAGAGGGTAGTACTATTTCTGAACTTCTTAAATTTAGCTTTGTACAAAAAAAAAAAAAAAAAAAAAAAAAAAGCTTGCTCCATTCCTTGATACAGTTAGGAGGGACTAAGGAATAGGAAAACATTTGTTTTAAGAGGAAAAAAATCAGTACTGCCATGTTTTACTGTGCCATGAAAACAATTAATGGGTCATGGAAGTGATGTACTTTCCATCACAGACATATTAAATATATTTTGAAATGCAGTTTTGCTTTAAAAAATATGAGGGGGGGGGGCAGAAATGCCGGCTCGGTTTTGAAGAGACTGTTAGGAAGAAGAAAAAAATATGTAGTTCATTAGGAAAGATTCTGAAAAAATATGAAGTTGCTCTTACACAACTACCCTCCCTCTCCCCCCAAAAGAGGAACATGACCAGAAAAATATTAAAAATGAGGAATATAATTAGGAAACAAACAAACAAAAAAAGCAGAACTTAGAAAAATTCAAAATTTAGAAAACTATGCAACATTCTCATCTCTGCTCGAACAATGACCTTAATTTTGTGGCCTTCTCTTGACTTCCGTGACCAATTATACACTGCACCGAGGGTGCGAAAGTGCATGAGCAAAGCAATATAACAGGGAGAAAGTCTGGACACCAGGAAAAGGGAGGCCTATCACCAACTAGTCCAGTAGCCAATCAGAGCAAAGAGCGAGGTCACAGTTCATGACATTTGTTGTTTTCGAGTGTGACACTTGTTGTTTTCAGTGGTTGCTCCATCAACAAACACTGATAAAAGAAAAGTGTTTCTTTCGTAATTATTTGGATATATTTAACATCATGTTTCTACAAAACTGCACTTTTCCTTGCCCAATAGCTTCTCACCCATCAGATGCCAACAAACCCCTCTTCTTCTTGTTTGACACAGCTCATAATTTAAAATTCATCTGTAATAACCGGTTAGCGCAGTCAAATCATTTTCCAGATTTTAGTGATTAGTCAAAGGTGTTAAAAAGCCAATCATAAACATTTAATTGATATTTGGAAACTAGAGAAATCGTCAGTGGTAAAGTATGCATACCACCTGAGTGAAAATATACTATTTCCTTTGAATTGCTAAGTTTTGCAGTTAAAATATTTGATTGATCAAATGTCAGAGCTTCAAGCATTCTGGGTGTAAACAATATAATTTGCTTTGAGCTATGGCTTTCTACTTACAGAGGGCTTTGGCAAACTTTTTGAGCACAAGCTATCTTCCCCAATCAATGAGATTTCGATGGTTCAAGAACCTCTGGAAGATCATTACAAATTTTGCTTACCTTTGGATCATCAACCAATTAACAACCAGCTACCAAATTAGTTCTAAAATTTTTTTCATGATAATGTCATGCAGTACGTGACCACGTATGAGAAGAATATTTCTTCCACACTGAACTAAAATTTTCATTTCACATTAGTTTGGCACACCTAGGAGTATAACAACATGTTACCTATTCTGAATGGGAATACAATGCCTACATTCATTCCCTGCACAGATGATACTGCACTTTATGCAGATTATGAAAAGAACAAAGTGACATGTTCTTAACAATAAGATAACACTGCATGAAATATTGTTTTTACACCTAACTTTTCCCAATACTTACACAGAAAAAAATAAAGCTAATTTTCTTTTCATTCCATTTGTTATAAATTAAAAAAAAATATGATTTGTATAATAAAGCAATATTTAATCATGCAATCTTTTTAGAACCTTTTATGGTTTTGTTGCACTTCAGAAGTAACAATAAACAATCAACATAAAATTAGCTACTAAAAACAAATTTTTGTCTGAATAGTCTTAATTTGCAAACAGGAATGAATAATAAATACATACCTTCAAAAACATCTGTCATTTTACAGATCTGGTCAAAGCTGCATCCTTTACTCCAAGAGTAAACAACATCCATTAAGTGAGGCTTAAAGGAATCAATATATCGCTCTGCATCAATTTCTAATTTGGATTCCTTGCTTATTTTTGCTATTCTCTTTGCTGTTTCCTAAAATGCAAAAGGCGGAAAAAATCAATGTTTCACATGTGAAAGAAACATTATGGGGTCATATATCCTATTTTATTACCCAATTTATCAAACTTGCACAATTATTCCACTTGCTGCACCTGTGCAGGGGTGGGCAAAAATGACCCTTGGGCTATGCTTGGCTCTCTATAATTATTCTTTCAACATATTAAGCATCACACTCATTTTTAAGAAGAAAAAAAAAAAGTACTATTTAAGCATCACACACACACACACACATACACACACACACACACGTTATTACATAATTACAGCAAGTTCAATTGAAGGCAGGGCACGAAAAATCTCTGAAATTTTACCTGTCCTTGAGGACGGTTTGTCTAAAAATGTACCTGTCCTCTTTTGAAACTAACCCGTCAGACTCGTATAAATACCATAACTACGTAGAATTTAAATATCGTAATTCTTTTCAGTTAAATCCATTCAATAGTGGTTTAACTGTTGGAACTTTTACATGTTATAGTTCTTTTGTGTGAAACGCAATTTCTCAGTTGGAAATTATTAGTATTTACTGTAAACAAATAAATCGGTAATCAAATGTAATTCAAGGAAAAACTTTTCACGTACCTCTCAGTTGTAAGTGGTCGATGTTCGAATCTTTGTATGGCTTGTTCTCATCAGGCTCTCGAGTTTAGACTTTTAAGAATTTGATCGGCACATTTTCTTCACGGGTCACGAAATTGGATAGACAAATTAATTTGTTTGATGAATTTGTCTATCGAACTTCGGGACCCGTGAAGAAAATGTGCCGCCTAAATTCTTACAAGTCTAAACTCAAGAGCTTGATGAGAACAGCCATACAAAGATTCGAACATTGACCACTTATAACTGAGAGGTGCGTGAAAAGTTTTTCATTGAATTACATTTCACACAAAGGAACTATAACATGTAAAAAGTTCCAACAGTTAAACCACTGTTGAATGGATTTAGCTGAAAAAGAATAACGTATATAAAACATGTTTTTTTAATCTTGATACGTCGAGAAATATGTGCGTATTAAATATCATCACTTTACTGATTCTTTTTTTTTTTTATGTACATACAGAAAATAAAATACATTTCTGCTTTCATAGCAAAAGGCTTGTTACACGGAATTCAGAATTTTCAACTGCAAAATGGCAAAAGATGAGAGATATTTAGAATAGTGCACGTGTGGCATTAGGTACGATCGTCGTGAAGGACGCCAGGAAACATGCGGAAAACAGTAATGCAGGGGAAGCCAATATTACGGCGGGCACCACACGTGCAAGATGTCAAGGTCACACGTGAAGGGAAGAAGCAACCGTTGTTAAGTTGCATTGGATACTGGGTCACTCCAGTATTAACAAATGAAACTAAACATGGGATGACTGGGAGGGGGGGATAGACAAGAGAGAAAGGAAGAAGAAAAACAACAACAACTGCGAAGTCGCTATCCTTACACACCCCCCCCACTTCAGGCATAAAATTCACACGGGAAAACTTTATGAGAGGGAATGAGATGAGGAACCAGAATATTGGCTTAGTACTATATTATTAAAATAACCAATCACTTACCAGAAAGATCATGGTCACTTTTTTTCTTTAACACTTCAAGCACGTCAATTATCATCATGTAATGTTGTTGGCCTTCAAAGGTTGAAAGACTCCTTGCCTATGAGATTCATTCTTCCGGGCATGAAACATCGTATTTTTTATTTTATTTTTTTATTTACTGGACAAAAAAATGCAGGTTTCTCTTTGCCATATGAAACGTAACCATAGCTCGTCATCTCCATAAAAACCTCACAAACATACACACCATACCACTCATTCATACATTCAGTTAAAAACACTATGTACATAATTACACTATTTACATTCCTAGGCAGTTAAACCTTGGTCAACTGTGATTAAAAAGTGCTCTATCCGTTTCAATAACCACTTGTTTTAAAAAATACGGACTTTTAAGGGCCTTAGAAATGGAAATCAAAATAAGGAGTTCTTATGGACTTTTAAGGACTGTATGAACCTTGTAATTATAGGGAATTGTGGGAACATCCCTACATGTTGCAAAATTTCTGCATACAGAAATGGAAAAGCATTTTTTGTTGAGCAGAAAGTTTCTAAAAAGTATAGTTATTTGCTAAAATATCTGTATTCATATCAACATTTTGTATGTAACAGAGATATATCTCTGAACACAAGGAATCAACACATACCTAGAAATGTTTAATATCTCAACTTGCTCTCCATAGCTTCACCTGATTACAAAACAAAACAAGACAACACCGAATTTTCAGTTGTAACGAGCACATCTTGCGAATCCTTTCTGATGCGAATTAAATTTGTCAAAGTAATTCAAAATCAATGCAACCAGTTAGAAAAAAATCACACAAACGGATTTCTACAATTGATAAAACATCCAGATATAAAAACAGCTACTTACTTCCACCAGCAGCTAAAAAGTGCGTTACAAAAATTAACAAATGACGCAGAAAAAATATCCCATAGCAGAAGGAATGCAATGGAGACAGATTTTCAAATCAAACAGTTAAAAGAAGAAATATAGAAGGAAACATTATATAACTGTACACCTAACAGAAGAATTTTGCATAATGAGAAAGTTGAAAATAGGCAAAAAATATTCTTTGTCGAAAAAGCCATGCTAAGGAAAAAGAGCTTTTAAAATGCATCACCTGGAAGCAGAGATAGTGAAAAAATAAAGGATATTGACCTTTACACCCCCTAGCAGGAAGTTGGTGCATTATTTAAAGAGGATAATGCTCCACATCTCTATTGTAGTGAATGGCATACGGTAAAAAAGAAATGTCAATATAGTGTTTTTAAAAGTGGCGATACAGCTGCAAACAGAAGTACACAAACACCACCTAGCAACAGAACTGTGAACTATAAAATTCATCAAATACAAGCCTAAAGTGTTTCACAAGGTGAATCAGAATGGTATCCAGAGTTGAAAGATTTTTTAAATCACACATTTAGAAGCAGAGATATTAAGGAAAACAGACTAAATAAACATTGGTGCCCCAAGCGGCGAAATTATGCATTATTTTGGGGAAAAAAATAAACACAAATTGTTTTAGTTAATAGTATCTAACTGAAAAATATTTTTTATATTGGGGTTTTAGTCCCGCAGATATTGCTTTAAATGGAAACTTGAACTTCTGCCCTCTAGTTGGCAAACTTGTGCGTTGAGAAAAAAATTTTGAAATAATAATATGAGAAACACTTTGCAGCAGAAATGCTCTTCAACAAAAGAATTTTACAAATCTGATTCCTACATGCAGAGATATAGATAAAAATAAGATATACATCTATGCCCCTCGGCGGTAAGATTATGCATTATTTTAAGAAGAAAGTATTCTGCAAAGATTTTTCCAGGTGAGCGGCATCAGTCCACAAAATAAATTTCTTCAATTGAGTTTTCAGAAGCTTAGGATTCTGAAATTTTTTTTTTAAATTTTTATCAAAAATTATAAAATTGGTGCAAAAACGTTCATTTTTTAAGTTCAATGACATTATACAGGGTGACCGAGAATTATTGGACACATTACAAAATTATGTACAAAAAAACAAAAAACTATGAACATTGTCTGTTTTTCTATGTCATGTAGTACTAACAGGGTTTCTATATTTTTGTTTTGCAGAATTGTTATATTCCCAGAATCTGATAGATGGCGCTAGGTGTGGCCTGATGAAGAATGCATGAAAAATACGCAATCAGTAGTCATGTCATTCATACAGCAGAAGGATATGTGTGTTATGGCTTGCGGAATTAAAGTCTGTCATTAAAGTTAAAAGACGGTACCGTTTAGAGTATGGTTGTAATCCTCCGTCAACGAATTCAATTAAGCGGTGGATGAAACAGTTTAAAGAAACTGGCAATGTGGAACATCGTGGAGGAGCCGGTAGGCCTAGCGTCAGCGGTGAGACGGTTGACCAAGTTAATGAAAGTTTCCGACGAAGCTTCAGGAAATTCTTTCATAAAGCAAGCAGAGAACTGTGCATTCCGAAATTGACAGTTCACGATATCTTGCACAAGAAATTAAAGTTTCATGCTCATAAAATTCAAATAGTGCAAAAGATGCATGTAAATGATCACACTCTGCGATACGATTCCGTTGTGGATATGCTGAATCGAGTGGAAAACGAAGAAAACTTTCTCAGTACTGTAATTTTTAGTGATGAATCCACATTTCATGTATCAGGTATTGTGAATCGTCACAACTGTAGGATATAAGGCAGTGAACCGCCCCATGCTGCTATTGAACTGGAACATTATTCTCCAAAAGTTAATGTGTGGTGAACCTTATCAAAAAGAGAAGTGATTGGCCCTTTCTTCTTCTGCGAAAAAACCATAAATTGTGACATTTACTTGGATATGCTAGAAAATTTTGCTATACCCCAGATCAAAAGGTATGACGTCGTTTTCCAACAAGACGGCACGCCTCCGCATTGGTCAACGTGTGTATGTAAGTGCCTACATGAGCATTTCCCCACCAGATGGATTGGGCGTGGTGGTCCTATTCTGTGGCCTCCTCGCTCTTCAGATCTAACTCCGTTGGATTATTTTATGTGGGGTTATGTGAAAGATCTTGTCTTATCAGACGCCTTGTACTGATTTGCAGGAACTGAAGCATCGTATCACAGCTGCTATTATTTCCATAACTCCTCAGATGCTTGCCAATACATGGCATGAAATCGAGTAATGCTTGGACGTACTACGAGCAACCAAGGGATCTCACATTGAAATTTATTAACTTGTGTAGTTACGTTGTAAGTTAGTACAGTCAGTTTTTTTCTATCTGTTTAATGTTTTTTTATATAATTTTGTAATGTGTCCAATAATTCTTGGACACCCTGTATATATATGGATACATCTCTGTCTCATGCAAATAATTGAAGCCCCTTCAACATACAGGCTGTGTATGTCTGCCGATCTTTTTAACTGTATTCGATATGTGATTTATGTGCAAGGTAGTCAGTCACCTTATACAACATTTTGTAATTACTCATATACTTCAAATAAAGTTTTATTTATAATACTGGGTTTTACTTTGTTAATAAGGATTTTGATATCTTACCTAGTAACCAAAATCCTTGCATAGGCACCTTATCCACCCTAGTTCTTCATAGTTTATTTATGTCTGATGTACGAGTGTTTTCTCTTTGTAAGTACAATATAAAAGCTGCAAATTTATATTTGTTTCAGATTATTGGAAATAGCTGGAATGATCAACAGAACAACCATTGGTTCTTGGTATACTTTAAATTTAATTTCTTTCTTGTTGTTGATTACTGATATATCAAGAAAAGGTAATTTACTGTTTTCTTCCATTTTAAGCATTAATTTTTTTGTTGGAAACCTTTTTGGGTATTTATTTATGAATAAACTTTTGAAGGTCATTTGTATCATATTGCCAGAAAATGAGTATATCATCTATATGTTCTAGGAAAAGGGATAGAGTTTCACACTGTCGTTTGTAAGCATTTCACTTTTAATTTCTTGTTGTATAATATAATATATACATTATATTTCTCCAGTTATTTTTAAACCAGAGTGGTGATCCCTAGGGAAATCCATTTTTTTTTGTCTGTCAGTATTCCCTTGATACTGAAAATAATAATTATTGTTTATATTGGTATGTACAGTGGAACTTTGTTTATACATTTTTCAAGGGACCAGGTGAAATTAACATATAAATAAAATGGGAAAAGTTTAACATTAAGAGCATTCCAGAATATTTGGGTCAGTAGCATTTTACGTATAATTGAGAAAAACATAAAACATGAGAAATGTATAAATGAGGTTCTAATGTACTTCAACAACACAGTTTCTTCTAGATAAACATTATGCATTTCAATTATTTCAAACTAAGTTACAGCTTTCATTTGTCGGAGGTAGGCATGCTGGTTTTTTTTTTTTTTGTTTGTTTTGTTTTTATTTATTAATTAACTTTATTCAGCACCTTCACATTTTTTATTGTATGTTTACAATATTTTTTGCATTAGCTTCTTAGGTAACTATATATTGCTCACTCCAAATTTGTTGTTGGTACACTATTTTTAGATACTCTTAATTTTTCTGAATATAATAGGTATATTTCTTCTAGACAGTGGATAAGCTTCTTTGTTATTTGCTTCAAGTAAATGCTATGATTTTTAAACAACTGCCACTTGCCTGTAATTTTTTTTTTTTCAGCTGGGTGATTCTGTATTCTTTCTGTGTCCAACTCCTCTACTGATTTTTCCAAATATTAGAACAACTTGAAATACCAATATTTTTTCCTGGTGAAATAAGAAGCATTTCTGTTAATTTTAGGAAGTAAAAGTTTTGCAGGCAACCCTGAAGAATATTCAAATCAGTATTTCAGCTAAAACAGTTAAAAACACAAACTAGACATTTAGAATAGCATTGTGGTGCAATTTGAACATACCACCATGCTATTTTCAGTGTTGCAAATTAAATAAAAGGTAAAAGCACCGAGCAGAATCACATACTGGGGAAGTTTAATGCAGTTGCTTCATCATTATTAAGATTCAAATAAACAATAAAATAATAGCTATATACTATATGCACCACTGTTTCACACGTTATATACGTTCCATGCGTTGTGTGCATATTTGCAGCAAAATCATCTTGGCATTTATATATATCATATATGACTAGGAATATTATTACAAGTTTCAATTATTAAATCATCAAGGACTCACCTTGTATCAGTATTCCAAATTAGTAAGCTTCATCCTGTATCTTGAAATAAAATATGTATCTAGCGTGTCATTAGCCACATAGAATCATCGTATTGCAAATAGGCCTAATTGAAATTTGCGATCAGGGTTTAAACTCAAATAAAACATGACTATGTGGCTAAAGCCACATAGAATCATTGTATATAATTCTTTCACACTCTCTTGTATGATATCCATAGTCGTGTTTTATTTGAGTTTAAACCCTGGTCACAAATTTCAATTAGGCCTATTTGCAATACGATGATTCTACGTGGCTAATGACACGCTAGATACATATTTTATTTCAAGATACAGGATGAAGCTTACTAATTTGGAATACCGATACAAGGCGAGTCCTTGATGATATAATAATTGAAACTTAATAATATTCCTAGTCATATATGATATATAAATGCCAAGATGATTTTGCTGCAAATATGCACACAACGCATGGAACGTATATAACGTGTGAAACAGTAGTGCGTATAGTATATAGCTATTATTCTATTATATAATACCACATATTTTTATTTTTGGTTATTTTTACTAACCAAAATCAATTATTATCAAATAAACAAGACAGTTTTTGTAACAAATGCTGTTTAATACCTGCATGATGTGAAGAGGACCTGAAAGTTCTTCTGTTAGCTTTGGCATTTCACTTGACTTCTCTTCAAAAACAAAGCAACTAAGAAGAGCTGTGGTTTGGTGAACATTAAGGTTGTTGAATACACCATTAAATATCATTTCTGTGAGCAACAGTTCATCAGCACTAAAATTGAATCAGAGAAAAAAAAAATCATTTAAAAGTAGCAAACAAATTAAATAACAAAAATTGCAATTTCCAATTTGATTAATTTCAATAACTATATTCCCAAGCTGGATTTAGGGAGCAAAATTCATGCAAATGTGAGTTTTCTGAGATAATACACTGCTGGCCTCTCAAAATGCAACACCAAGAAGGAAGCATCCGACTGGCCTGAAATTTGCAGCATGCGTCACTCGCGAGAGGACATGCAAACGATTCGCATTGCAAGGCATATGCAAATCATGTGCGCCTGGCACGCCACCGAGAAGCACTATAAGAAGGGTGCACAGAAGGCGGGGTGTAAGTAGTGGAAGTGTGTTATGCTGCTGGACCTGTGCGTGGGAAGCTTCCTGATGCCTCGTCGCAGAATACGGCTTTCATTCCAGCACGTTTCGGAGTTCGACAGAGGACGAAGAGTGGTTTATCGCGACAGCGGTTTATCGTACCGAGACATCGGCGCACGTGCGGGACGGCATCCAGCCACAGTGAGGCGAGTATGGATTCGGTAGGTGCAGGAGGGACGGACGTGAGTGATTGTCACAGCCGTGGCACACCACCAAACGAGAGGACCAGCATGCTGTGCGGCGGGCATTGACGGCTTGCACCGCCACATCATGAACGTTAGTTCAGGAATTAGGATGTGTGGCGCAACAACCTGTGTCAGCACGTACCGTTCGACGTCGTCTGCAGGAGCGGGGACTTGTCGCACGGTGCCCATTGCTCCGATTACCACTGACGTTACACCACCTGCGAGTGCGGCGGCAGTGAGCTGTTGAATGCCGCACCTGGACTACAGAATGGCCCGACATTGTCTTCTCCCACGAATCCCGCTTCTGCCTGCAACACCAAGATGGTCGGATCCGCGTGTGGTGGCACCGCAGCAAGAGACTATATGACGCCTGCATTATGCATCGTCATACTGGTCCGTCGCCTGGAATTATGGTTTGGGGCGCTATTGGATATGACACCCACACCCCTCTGGTACGCATCGCAGGCACACTCAACAGCCACCGCTACACGCTACATCTCCGACGTTTTGGAGTCTGTAGTCCTCCCTTACCTGCAGGACCTGCCAGCAGCCACGTTTCAACAGGACAATGCGCACCCGCACGTGGCATGCATCGTGCAACAATTCTTCACGGCCCACCAGGTGAAACTGCTGCCATGGCCCGCCTGTTCTCCCGATATGTCGCCCATCAAACACGTCTGGTCGCTGATCGGCAACCGAGTGGCACGGCAAGCACCACCCGCGGCTACGCCTGATGAACTGTGACAACGTGTGGAAACAGCCTGGACCGACATACCCCAAAGCCCACATCCAAAGCCTCTTTCGTTCGATGCAGCGGCGTGTAGCAGCCGTTATTGCCAGCTATGGGGGCCACACGAACTATTGATGTCTGAGTGTTCCGCAAGTCGCACGGGCCTGTAAGCTCAATTGTTTCATCTTTGTATCTATTGTTATGTGTCCAGTAAATCTGGCTTTGCTATCTTGTGACCTTCTTGGTGTTGCATTTTGGGTGGCCAGCAGTGTAGATAATTCAAAGGGAGAAATTTCAATATTATATCTGTTTTAGAAAGATTAATGTGTAAAGAAGGGCCAGCATCTTCACTTATTCACACACACTTGTTTGATTGTTACTCTCTATGTTCAGGATCAGGGACCAAACAAAGATAAACTGTCACATAAATCACAATGAGACTGATAAAGAAAGAAAAAACAAAAAAAACTTTTAATCGGGTGAAAAATCAGAACATGAAGTCAGTGTGGATATAACATAGCACGAGCAAGACAGAACTGCTCACATTAATTTACCGGGTTGATGCATAAGTTCATGCCCTTTTTTTCACTGCACCACAGGAATGTATTACAACAGAAGGGAAAACGGAATCGATAAACTATGTATCCCCCCTCCTCACTGTTTACGATGGTGTCCCCACGTTTGAATAGGTCTGCAATGCCATTCTTGAATAAACATGCAGGTTTTGTTGCAAAGAAATCATCAAGGAAATTCTGGAGATGAACATAATTGTTGAATGTTC
Source organism: Macrothele yani (assembly GCA_039090855.1). NCBI lineage: Eukaryota > Metazoa > Arthropoda > Arachnida > Araneae > Macrothelidae > Macrothele > Macrothele yani. The sequence continues at coordinate 130,008,994 of CM076996.1, forward strand.
TGCCAAGGAGTGCATTCAACAGAGATTGGAACAGGAGAGTCTGAAGGGGAGACATCTGGGGAATAGGCCGGATGTGGTAGGATCTCTCATTTCATGTCCTGAATAGTCATTTTGGTCATGTTTGCACTGTGAGGGCATAAGTCATCACGTTGGAGGTTACTGTTTCTGCTGAACTGCTCCCTCCACATGGCGGAGTTCCTCACAATAGAGTGCAGAGTTGATGGTTTGATTCCTCGGCAGCATTTTCCAGTGAATAATGCTTTCCATGTCCCATCAGACACACAACATGGTCTTTGCAGGATGAAGGCCATGTTTTGGACATGGTGTGGGTGTCTTGTTTGGGCTTAACCATTCCCTCCAATGCCTGAAATTCACGCACAGGCACCACTTTTCATCTCCAGTAACAATACGTGAGAGAAAGGGTTTGTGTTGCTGAGAACATTTGTGATAACGGGTGAGCAAGGAACCACATATGGCACCACACTGATTCTTGTTGTCCTCGGTGAGAGCGCGAGGCATCCAAGATACCAATTTCTGGACCTTCAAACCATACGTACCAGGTGTTGCACCACTGTGGAAAATTCGCATGTGGTTTGACGCAGATCCAAGTGAATGAGATGGTTCAAATTATCCTCATCAAAGTGAGATGGAGGATCTGAGCATGGAGAGTTGTTGAGGTCAAACTTGCAACCTCGGAACTGCTCAAACCATTTGCGGGCTGTCCTTGGAGCAATAGCATCCTCCCCATACACAGCACAAACTTGTCTAGCTGTGGATTCTCTTGTTAAACTCATAGAGGAGCAGATGTCAGAAACGTTCATTCCTCTTTACTCGACACTCCATACTTCTGGACCTGAAAACCAAAAAACCATTAGCCACAATCACAGAACGCAATGTGATTTAGATACACCGTATTACTGGCTATATTTTGATATACAACAGGTCATCTACACCATCACTACTGACCTGGGAAACACTCATGAAACAAAACAGCATGAACTTCTGCATTAACCCAATATTTATGTGAATATTGAACTGGAACACATCACTATTCAAAATATAAAATCACTAACATTTAACAACACAGGAATGACGATAGATAGAGAGGACATCACGGACAGTAAAAATTAGGATTACTAAAAATTTTTTCGCTTAATCCAACTTTTGGTTTAGGAAACTTTCCCTCCATTTTCAAAATGAAATACAAATACTTATGAAATAAAATGTTGTTTAACAACAACACTGGGCAAAAGAAACATCGCAAGAAAAAAAAAAAATATGATCAAGGGAGAAATCACTTTGTTCAACTTCTGATTTTAAGTCAGAATTCTGTTCACCGACGAAGAGCTACCTTCCAACCCTCCCAAATTCTGTTCAGGTAAACATTGATCTCAAGACCCAGACAAATGGAAGAATCTTCTGCGTGAATATTACAGAGAAATTTGTGCTGTCTAACTTCTGTGTTTATAGAAAAAAAAAAAAAAATCTGTAAATACAAATATTTATAGAATAAAATAATATTTAACCACCATCGCAAGAAAAAGAAATCTTCACTCCATTTAATTTCCATTTTCAAAAGTTCTGTACGATGAAATATCGTCCCCCCCCGACAGAAAACGACCGCCCACCCCCAATCAATCTCAAAATTTTGCTTCAGTTTTGCATCAATCTCGAGAATAACCCAAATGATGACGAAAAAAGTGGAATTCCGCAAGTATGCGGAAGAACCTCATGCATTATAAATACTGCCTATGTACCCTCTACATTTCCAACAAAACCAATGCAAAATTTACAACACAAGAGAAAGTGCTAATAAATGCATTTCCCTACAGAACGGTGATCTTCACTCAAAGTGGGTGAAAACCCATTTACTGATGATTTTTGAAACAGAAAAAGGGCAAATTTCATACGATCTTCCTACTTGATTTGTTGCTAAACACCATTGGCCTAACAATACTCAATCAAGTTTATTGATGAAACAAACATACCCAGCCTTAGCATAAATACTGTTACAAACGTTCGACAGATGATGCGCAACTGGTGTGCAACGTCACTGACTAGCCGGGAGGCATGAAGCAGCTAATAAATCCTCGTGTGTTCAGTCACAGAGAAGATAACGTGTTTTACGAAGTACTTGCCATGGAGTGGGGCGATATGAGAATTGTGTTTTTGTAATAGAGCTGCACAAAGTTGGAAAATCAGCTTCCGAGATTTTCAACATGCTGAAGAAGCTAAAAATCAGCCAAATTTTTGTCTACTGGACCATAAAAAGGTTCCTTGAGACTGGGACCACCCCAGAAAGGGTCAGTCACATACCGTGAGGACTGCTCACCTGGTGAAAACAGTACCAGCCTGTATTTGATGAAATCCTATCAGAAAACAATAAGTGATGGCTCATGAGCTGAAAATTCCAAGGATGTCGATGTCACGAGTGCTGTGGAGTGACCTAAGGGTGAGAGCTGACTGGCGGCATACAGGGCACTTCCTCACCCCACAACTAAAGCAGCGGAGGGTGCTAAAAGCGAAATGTGTGCTGCAGAGTTACGCAGACAATCGCCACACAGATACTTTTCTCTGATGAAAAAATTTTCACTACTGAAGAGGTTTTCAACCGCCAAAATGAATGGGTGTATGCGTTAACCTCACGAGAAGCTCAGGAGAAAGCTCCAAGGATCATAAGGGGCCATCATCCTGCTTCTGCCATGGTTTGGTGGGGAGTCTGCTACGAGGGTACCACGAAGCTCCATTTCTGTGAGAAAGGAGTGAAAACATCTGCCAAAGTCCACCAGGACAAGGTTTTGGAGCCAGTGGTAAAAAATGTGAGTCACACCCTCTTCCAAAACCGACAGTGGAGCTTTCAGCAGGATTCTGCACCTGCCCACAAGGCCAAGTCAACCCAGGAGTGGCTTCAGGTGAATTTGCCAGACCTAATTTCTCCAGCTGATTGGCCTTCCAAGCAGCCCAGACCTCAACCCATTGGACTACAAGTTGTAAGCCACACTAGAGGACATGGCCTGCAGAAAGAGACACCTCAGTATTGGCAGTCTCAAACGCCCTTTGGTGCTGGCAGTAGCAGCTTTCCTGCGGAGACCCTGCATAAAGCTACTGATGAGTGGCCAGAGAGACTGAAGGACTGTGTGAAGGCAAAGGGATGCCATTTTGAAAAGTGATTGGTGCTATGTATTCACAAGTGTACTTACTTATGTCATATCACAGGTATATTAAAATATCTTTAAATTTCTTTTGTTATTTCATTGAATACTTTGTAACAGCATTTATGGTAACACTAAGTACATAGAGGAAGAAAGGAAATCTTGGCTCCCTACTAATGCTACGTTGAAGGGAAAATAATCATAATAACATACATACATACATATCACTAAGCTGTTCTCTGAGATTCAGAGGTTAGCTCCAAAAAGAAATACAAACTTCCAGATATTTTTACTTATTGTTGTCGTATCAAACTTCTCCATTTACATCGATCTTGACATACAACTCGAGCTTCACTGATATCCATTACACGCCGTACACAAGATTTTTTATACTTCATACTCATAATCTTTTTCTCATGCAGACACTCCTGAATCTGATCCACCCATGTCTTCCTTGTGTCATGGCGAAAATTTTAACCTCTGGTGAATTTCAGAGAGACCTGATCAATCTTTCTGTTGGTTTATCGGAGATTAATTAATGCAAAAATTTTCTCCCATGACATACGTTAGAAGAAAATTCCTGGTTGAAAGGCAGGGGAATTCATGCGCAAAATTCGCTTGTCTTAATCACAACCAGGAAAACAAAATTTCATGTTGGAGAAAGAAAAAAAAAAGAGAAAAAGAATAATATTTGATTTAACTGACTTTGGGCTTTTGAAAATAATTATTTTATCTGTTCTTTTATCGCGATAGGAAAAGGCGAGTAGGTGTGCAGCTCAGAGAATCAAAATTAATTGTAGTTTAACATCACGGAGCCTGAGGACCAAAAGTCCACCTCTTGTTGTTGCTGCCTCCATATTTTAACGCTGGGCTGCGCCCAGGCTTCGGGGAGAAGGCCATGGCTATCATGGACGGCCTTGTGAATGACATCGCCTTCGAATGCTGAATTGTCGAGCTGGGCCCACTACTGATTACAACAAGGGGTCCACCAACAGGGTTCCAAAATGCCCGTTTCCTGTTTCGTTGGCCAAACACACTGTGGCAGAAAAAAGGAAAAGAAAAAAACAACCTTGGAGGTGAAGTGAAAATCAACCGGGACAGTGGTGTTCTCTCAGGGAGAGTTTATTTTTTATTTATTTATTTTATCTATTATTAGGCTGTGAAACCTTTTTTTTATTATTATCGACGGTTAGTGTGCTTGTCAGGAAGTGTTGCTGCCCCAGTCCTAAAGGTAAATTTCTCTCGGCATTTTCTTTTTGTATTATGTTGTGGTTTCTTTAAAATTATAAAACGAGTTGGTTTTAATATCTTAGGCTGTTTAAATAAATTTCATGTCATCTTCTGTGGATAGGTAATTGAAAAACAAAACGAAACAAAGTAGTGGAAGTGGATAATTTTCTGGGTCATGTAGGGATAGATGATATAATAAGAATATTAAGTTATTTCGGAACGAACACCTCTCCAGACCAGTATTTCTCTTAGGTGAAATTTAACTCTTTTTGTGCTCCGTGATTTTTGTATTTGTGAAGTAGAATTTGTATTTATGAACTTAGCGTAGGTGCCATGTAGTTGGGAATTTTTCTTGTAGGCTGGTAATTATTTTGGTTTAGTGTTTTGGTAAATTTAGGTGCTAAATTACTCTTTAAAATTTAATTTTTGGTATTAGTGAGGGCTAATTTCTAGTTTCAGCCCATAGGTTAGAAAAACAGGTTTTTATGGGGAAAAGAATATAAGAATTGGGCATACAGGCAGATATGAGCATATGTATAGTGTGAAAAAAATAACCCGAATAGCTGTTGTGTTTCTTCAAGAAGTGATGATAGATTTTTCAGGAAAAGAGTGATCTAGGAAGTATGGTGATGTATAGATTTTTCGGGAGGTAAAGTGGGGTTTGGTATGGTGTGTCGGGTGTGGTATTGTTGAGCTTTCTGGGAAATGAATGTGTACAGTGTGTTCCTGGGAAATAAAGATAAGTGATTTTCTGGGAAATGAGTGTGTTCCTGGGAGAATAAGGATATGAAGTGTGTTCCTGGGGAAAATAGGATAAGAAGTAATTTTCTGGGAAAAAGGGTGATGTATTGAATTTTCTGGAAAATAGACGAAGAGATATTTTGGGGACAGGAGAACTCTTGTGGGATACTTTACCCTATGTAGACAATGCCGCGGGGTCTGAAAGGGTGCACGAAACAAATTGGGGGATTTGTTTTCTGCCCGAGTAAGCTTGTTCGGTCCATAGGAGGTGGTACCTGTGAGGGGAGTGATATGGGTTGTCCCCAGGTCAGAGTGAGGGAACAGAAAAGGGTTAGGTCGCACTTTGCTCCACTACACTGTATAAGCTGGGAATGGATTCACGACCCATTCCCGCCTTCAGACTCAAACTTTGTTGTTCTCCCTGAAAATAGTGTTTTTCTTGAGATGTGGGACTCATTGGTTGAGATGATTGTTTGGCTTTATGCCCGAGTTGATTATTACATGGGTGCCAGTTGACTGGAAAACTTATAGTATGGAATTTTGAAATGTGATGATGGTGATTCTCTTGTCGGTGTAGCAATTTAATGATAACTTTGTGTAATTTGAATAAGGTATCTAGTGCATTAGGTTTTGGTATGGTGTATAGAATGGGTTGAGTATCCGGTAATGCTAGAAATGTTGATTGTAAGACAAATGTTGATTTAAGACAGGGTTATGCTGATTTTAAGACAAATTTTCCTGGAAGGGTAGAATCTTTTATTAAATTAACTTTCATTATACGTAGAATTTTGGCAGTTGTTATAGTAGTTTAAAATTAAAAGTGGATTCGGAAGTCTGGTCTGAGAGGGTTGGTTCGAGCGATTTAATGAGAACAATATAGTGTACACATATGCATATAATATTTTTTTTTTGAGAGAGAGTGTGAGATATTTTCACTTCAAATACTTAAGTTGTACACCATGTTAAATCAAGTGTTGGTGCTGTTGAAGTACAATGAAATTCTTGTGTTTATTATTTTTATCAGTAGTGTCCCTGGTGCTAGTTTTTCTTGGAAAGAAACTAACCTGTCATCCGTTTATTTTTATTGGGCCCTGTGACCAGGCATAAAATCTGTGACCTAAAAATTTAACTTGTTAAGTTTTTAAAATAAACATAGGCCAAGTGGCCTTTCAAAAACCTAAACCTTAGTGCAGTGAAGTTTTAGATATTTTCAGTTTAAATTTTCATCACATGGTTCAAGTGCATCCCCCTCAGCAATGACTGAGGTGGGAATGTAATCTGAGGTTATAGCCGTAAAATCAATGTTTTTGTCCTAACTAGCTAATTTGATCATCGCCACTTCCAAAAGGTTATTTACACGTGTACATTGTATACCATTGAATTTTATTGTTTACAAATTTGGTACACATGCAAACAATAGTTACCTTTTCTTACACTTTCAGGTGTATCTACGCATCAAATGCAAACAACGCAAACAATACAATAGTAACTTTTGGGAGTTACCAAATTCAGTGGGGCATTTTATTTTATTTTTTTATTTTGTTTCATGGCCTTATTCAAAATTTCAGTTTTGTTTCGAAATGCATCCACCCATCTCCCAAATTTAAATTTTCTATATTTTCCATATAAATTTTAATACCAGCATAAATATAAGTCTTTTGATAAATAACCTCAATCAATCAATAAATATAACGTAAATGAGATTTTTTTCACCAAAACACTTGGCTTTCCTCTGCCTTTCCTTCCTGCCACTTGGGCTGAAAAGATTTTCTTAGTAAGCATTTCATCACTCATTCTTTCAACATGGCCAAACCACCGAAGCATATTGGTCTCCACCTTGCTAACAACATTTTGCTTCACATCACACAACTGCAATACATCTTCATTTCTCACACAATCATATAGTGTCTTGCCACAAACCCCACGTAAGTAACGCATTTCTCCAGCATACAAACGACTCCTATGTTTCTTCTGTAGTACCCAGGTTTCACTACCATACATCAGAGTAGGAACAATTACACTTTCAAACACAGCCATGCGGGACTCTCTAGAGAACCCATCATTCCGGTGAAAACCTCTCAGAGCAGCTATGACTTTCAAAGAAGAGTTCACTCTCCTACTGATTTCACCATCCAACTTGTTCTCTCTGTCAAACATGCTTCCTAAATACACAAACTCACTCACCTGGTCAATCAGAGTGCCATTTATACTTACATTACATTCAGTGCTACCCATTCCTCTCTCAAACACCATAACTTTGGTTTTTCCCTTATTTATACTCAGTTTGAATTTCATGCAAACTTCGTGCATCCGAGTCAACATACTCTGCAACTCACTTTTGCTCTCTGCCAACAGGACAGTGTCATCAGCATACAGAAATCTGCACACACGGATATCACTAAGACATAAACCACTATTATCTATTTTGGCATCACGCATGCATGCGTCCATAAATATATTAAACAGCCATGGTGACACTACACAACCTTGTCTGACTCCTGCACCAATGGAAAACCATTTTGATAAAACACCATTCACTCGTGCACAAGCTCTACTACCGGCATACATGGCTTTTACACTATTAAGTAGATTCCCAGTAACACCATATTCATTCAATACCTTCCGCAAAAGTGTCCTATTCACTCGGTCGTAAGCTTTCTCTAAATCTATGAAGGCAGTAAAAACTTTCTTCCCAACAGCCAGATACTTTTCAATCATCGTGCGTAATGCAAAAATCTGGTTAGTGCAGCCTTTATCAGGCATAAAACCACTCTGAACATCCCACACTTTCACTGATGTAAGACCCCGTACTTTTTCAATAACAACCTTACCAAACACTTTCCCTGGCACACTCAGTAGGCTAATACCACGATAGTTCTTGCATTCAGTCTGATCACCTTTTCCCTTATACAAGGGAACAATGATAGCATCCTTCCAATCCCGCGGAACCATTCCTAACTCCCAGCACAACTGGCAAATTTCAGTTAACCAGTCAATTATAGAGTCACCACCATATTTCATCATCTCGGCAGTTATGCCATCAACTCTTGGAGCCTTACCATTCTGAAGAGATTTTAGAGCTTTACACACTTCTTCTCTTGAGATCCCTCCTGTGCTTTCATCCCTCATTGTGACATCATCTGCATCTGTCTCAGAATCATTTTTGCTCTCCTGATCTAATAACTCACTGAAGTATTCACCCCATCTGTCACTTAACTCATTGGGCTCCCATATCATTTCCCCAATCTCATTCTTCACACAACTTTGTATCCCCTATTTTTCCTGAGTCTCATGTACTTCCAGAAGGACTTCCTATCTTTCCAAAAAGCCAGTTCATGCCTTTCCACTTTCTCCTTCCTATCTTTTGCCTTACTGTGGCGAACCAGCTTAGCAACTTCACACTTCTTACAGCGATATTCATCCACAGATACTCTACCTTGCAACATCCCCAAATAGGCTTCCTTCTTTCTCTTTACTGCCTCTTCAATCTCACAATTCCACCAAGCATCACCTCTATTGTTACCCACTATTGTGGTGCCACAGACCTAATCATAATAACAGGTTTGCAAATTTTCTTTTTCCAAAACATATCCTGCTACGAATCTGTGGACATTCATGTGACTGAAATTTTTTTGAGATAGAACTGTAACGATGGCGGCAGCCAGTTATGGGAAGTTAGTTGCAACGTAAAGCCCAATGATTAGTGCATGCAGTTAATTTCAGAGGAGAACGGTTGGATGTCAAGTAGGGAAGATGCTGGTACATTAGAATATTGTGGGAATACACAATCCCAAGCTCACACTTGTTATTGCAAAAAAATATTAAAAAAAAAAAAAAAAAGTCCTGTAATACCACTGTACCAAAAAACCAGCTTGATTGATATGGTTATAAATGCACACTGAACATGGACTACAGATAAACAAAACTTCATTTTGTGGAGTAACAAGTGATGCTACAAGTTCTAGTCAGACAACACGTTTAGCTATGGCCTCACAGCATCTTCAAAGAGAAATGGAACAAAATACCAGCTTGCTTCTACCAGAAAGTAAAAAAAAATTCACAATGCATTGCAGAAGTCATCAATGCCAAACGTGGACCGACACAGTATTAATTTCTTTCCACAAATACGTTTGATTAGGCGGTAATTGTTGTGAGAAGCCTGAGGCCAAGTGAAATGTGATTGAAAAAACTGTGGTATGGCAGTAAGAAGATGGAAGACTAGAACACTTTGGTCAGCTGGTTATTTGAATTAACTAGCACAAGGGCAACAATGCATCAAGGACTGTCAAGCAGCATGGCTACTCATGGAAACGGAAACACAAATTTAACATCAAAAGATAACATGAAATAACAGGTAGAGAAATGGATTCACAAATGTGACATGGGACAGTGTAAACGATCAACAGAAAGATGACAAACCAAAAGACACCAAAGAAAACAGATAATTTAAAAGGTGTAAAAGAGCTTGCGAGTTATCTTGGGCAGTTGGTATAAAAGAAGAAAATGCGAACATTCGTGACAAAAACTGATGCCACACACACACACACACACACACACACACACACACACACACACACACACACACACACACACACACACACACACACACACACACACACAAAACATGAACAACAGTCAGAGAATTGCACATTACACACACTTCAAGCAGAGGTGAGTAAAACCAGAAATGCTCAATATGAGCACAACTTTCTCTTTAAGGGTTCTGACAAAAGTTTGAAGGCCAGAGCCCAAGAGTGGTTTAATACAATGCAGTTAATTTCTTCCCTGTAGGTCCCACAGAGCCCACTACGTAAGCTTAACATGCTTCCAAACATCAGAACACAGGTACTGGTGATACAGTAGAAAGTCAGTGACTACCAAAAAGGCAACAGACTGAGCAGTGGCTGACTCATTTATCTGGTTTCCAACAGAAATGGATCAGAAAACAAACTTTGTAAAAGAACAGAGTAAGCTATTCACATAGCATAGGAAACTATGATCTACATACTCTACAGTAGGGTGCTCTGAAAATCCCTCAATCCAGATAAACCACACCATGCCAATCAGGGCCTGAAGTTTCGTGAAAATCAAAAGGATTCAGGTCAAAAATGTAACTTTTTGTGTTTTGTGTGCTGGTTTTTATGCCTGGTAAAGGCTGCACTAACCAAATATTTGCATTACGCATGATGATTGAAAAGTATCTGGCTGTTGGTAAGAACGTTTTGCTGCCTTCATAGATTTAGAGAAAGCTTATGACCGAGTAATTAGGATACTTCTGTGGAAGGTACTGAATAAATATGGTGTTACTGGGAATCTACTTAATAGTGTGAAAGCCATATATGCTGGCAGCAGAGCTTGTCTTGTGTGTAGAGAATAGTGTAAAAGCCATATATGTTGGCAATAGAGCTTGTGTAGTGAATGGTTTTCTACTGGTGCAGGAGTCAGACAAAGTTGTGCAATGTCACCATGGTTGCTTAACATATTTATGGATGCATGCATAAGTGATGCCAAGATAGGCAATACTGGTTTAATTCTTGGTAATATCCGTGTATGCAGATTGATGTATGCTGATGGCACAGTCCTGCTGGCAGAGAACAAAACTGAGTTACAGAGTACGTTGTTCTAGATGTACGAAGTTTGCATGAAATTCAAGCTGAGTATAAATAAGGAAAAAACCAAAGTTATGGTTTTTGAGCGAGGAACTGTTAGCACTGAATGCAAGATAAGTCTAAAAAGCACAGTAAAGACCAGGTGAATGAGTTTGTTTATTTAGGAAGCATGTTTGACAGAGAGAACAAATTAGATGGCGAAATTAATAGGCAAGTGAGTTCTTCATTGAACGTCATAGGTGCCTTAGGAGGATTTCACAGGAATGACAGGTTCTCAAGGAATGGCTGTGTATGAAAGTGTAATTGTTCCTTCTCTGATGTACGGCAGTGAAACTTAGGTACTACAAAAGAAACATAGGAGTTGCTTGTGTGCTGGGGAGATGTGTTACTTACGGCGGGGGGGGGGGTGTTGCAGATGTGTAATGTGAGGCAAAATGTTGTTAGTAAGGTGGAGACTAATGTTCTTAGATGGTTTGGGCACGTTAAAAGAATGAGCGATGATATGCTTACTAAAAGAATTTATTCAGCGCAAGTGGCAGAAAAGAAAGGCAGAGGAAGGCCAAGGAAATCACGGGAGGACCAGATTCAGGAATGTCTGCATGAAAAAAAGATAATGAGTATGAAGTATAGAAGGTCTTGGATGTCAGTGAAGCTCAAGCTGTGTGCTGTGAATGGAGTAGTTTGATACAGCAACAGTAAGTAAATAATCAGTTAAACATTTATCTGGCAGATTGTCTTTCTTTGTGGAGCTAACCTCTGAATCTCAGAGAACAGCTTAGCGATATATAATTATGTATGGTTAGACATGAAATCATGACCCATAGCTGAATTCATATTTCACTGCTAGGTGCAATTTCGGAAATGCAGTAAGATATAAGTGAGTTCAAATTTCATTGCTGGGGGGCAATTTAAAAAATGCAGTAAAAGTACTTTGTTTCTGAATTACTTAAAAAAATTGAGCAGTGCATGCATGTGTGTGCGTGGGCATGTAATAACTGAGATTTTTTTTTTTCTGGCCCTTGAGCCAACAAGGTTTCAACTGCACAGGACAACATGCGTCCCTACTGTAAACACCACTGCCTCACATAAACTCTATTCAGCACAGATATTCAATGCATACAAATGAAGGTTTTAGTACTCCACTTGCTTTGGAACTGTCTGTAAATATCAGAACACTGTCAGAATGTAAGGAGCATACAGCTGCTAGTAATGTGATGCTAGGGTTAAAGCATTTGAGACATGAGAAAAAGATATCAACATGAATAACAACAGGACATCAGAGTGGGTCCTTAAAACTGCTACTCTACCATTTCACGAGAAAAATATTTTGTTGTGAAATGGTGCAGTAGTAGAGGCAACTTCCCACTAATTATTACCTTCTTCATTTTAACCTTTAGATGAGTTTACATAGTGATAACTAATTTTTTATTTTATGTGTAAGAATAACAGAAATACTGTATTTCCCTGAAAGTAAGACCTAACCGGAAAATAAGCCCTAGCATGATTTTTTCGGATGCTCGTAATATAAGCCCTACCCTGAAAATAAGTTCCAGTTTCGATATGTAGTACCGTAGTCAGCCAGCCTATCACTGTTAAAAAAACTGAAGTGAGTGCCAAAATCACTGGAGGTTACCCTGTTCACGAGTTTAATTTGCCTTGAATATCTAGAGTAAGAAAGAAAGCCGATTGACTTAAACTCAGCCGAGGATATGGTTTTTGTAATTATGGCGCATGCATTCAGTTCGATTCAGAGAGCTAGCAGGAGATGAAAAGAAGCCGTCTTTTGTTCGGCAGCTGTAACATCCAGTTCCGAAAAGGGAATACAACGTGAGAAACTTGACCGGTAAACGCTATCTTTGGCGGAAAAGTTATTCATCAACAGGCGGTGTGTGTTTTTAGAAGGGGGTGGGGGTGCAAACTAAAAGAAAAAGTAAGAAGTGTTCTAACTGCCTTTAACTGATTATGAAAGGGGTTCGTCCCTGTCCAAGTTATTGTGTTGGCAACGGTGACTGAAATAATTCTTTAAAAATCAGAGTTAATATTTTGGGGTCGAACGTACATTCTTAACTGCAGTCACTTTTGTTGCCACTCCTGTGTCGATTAACAATTAACACAGTCTTCAATTAACACTTGATTTAATGGTAGATTTAAAGGGAATAATATTTTGACCCCCAGACAAGATGAGTGCAAAAAGAAAGAGCTATTCTGTCGAGTACAAGAAAGGAATTGTGGAGGACTCCCGGGGCAAGAATCTTACGGCTTTCTGCAAAGAGAAGAAGTTGGATCTCCGAATGGTCCGAAAATGGCGAGCAGAATACAATAACCTCAGTCAACAGGTGGACGAGGGAAATGCTAAGAAGCGCAAGTGTGGATCAGGTCGGCAACCATTATTTCCTGAGCTGGAAGACATCATCTGTGAATGGATTGCTGACAGGAGAGCAAAGGCTTTGGTTGTGCACAGGGCTCATATTCAAGCATTTGCCCTTGCAATGGCACCACAGTTAGAAATATCCGCAGAAGAATTCAAAGCATCACAACGCTGGCTGGACGGCTTCCTTCAGCGATATGAACTGTCTCTAAGAAGATCGACAACACTGTTCAAGCTGGAAGATACTAAAGTTATTAAACGTGCACTTGCATAAGTCCTTTGTTGATGGCATTGACTTTTCTAAATACCAACTCTCCAACATGATTGCTATGGATGAAACTGCAGTGTTTATGGGCCAAGGATCTCAAACGACAATTGATCAAAGGGGTGCCCCGTCAATCTACATCCCCTCTACTGCTTACGAAAGTGCACGTGTTACCTGTGTTTTGGCAATTCATCTGGATGGAAAAAAAGCCCCACCTCTAATCATCGCTAAGGGCAAGAAAGATAAGATTCAACGTGCTTCAGGCATTTATATTCTTGAAACCGAAAAAGCCTGGTGCACACATGCAGTTATAAGGAAATGGGTCGATTTAATGCTGCCACTTGTTTTGCGAGGTGGCCAAAGAGGTCTGCTAGTCTGGGATTCAGCCAGCACTCACCGTGCTAAAAACACGAAGAACTTCCTTGCAGAGAGAAGAATAGATGAAATAATGATTCCCGCAGGAATGACTGCCTATCTCCAGACTCTTGATATTGCAATAAACAAGCCATTCAAGGATCATTTGAGCATGGAAATCAATGACTACATTGAAAATAGAATGGAGAGAAATCAGTGTGGAAACTTTGTGAAGCCTAGCCTGCAAGAGGTCGTGACTTGGGTGAAGAATTAATGGGATAAAATCACTGACAGCTGTGTTGCCAATGCACTACGAGCAGGCTACATGGACAAGAAGTGCTCATTTAAGGAGAGCTTTATTGCTGGACATGAGAGATTGGGGTCAATGGTTCTACAGGAAATGGAGTTGCAAGAAATTCGGGGTTTGGAGAGTTATGATGATGTTCCAGAAGAAAATGACATGACTGTATTTGAATAAATGCAGATTTTTGTACATGAATAAATGTAGATGAAAAAAAAAATAAAAAAAGTTGGGAATATATGAAAAAATAAGACATCCCCTGAAAATAAGCCCTAATGCGTCTTTTGGAGCAAAAATTAATACCCGGTCTTATTTTCGGAGAAACACGGTAAGAGTATATACAAAGCATTTTATGGATAAAAAAACACTTGTGTGAATTAGTATTACCTGCTTATTTCACATGCCACACGACCTTTGATTTCCATTACATCTGTCCCTGAACAAAATCCCATTCGCCTTAGAACCCTTTTACGACATTTCAGTTCATCCATTTGAAGGAGAGATTTTGCTTTCTTGAGATTTTCTTTCACACTTTTTATTTCCTCTGAAATCTATAAAAAAAAAAAAAATAATAATCCTAAATAAGTGAACAAAAAAAAAAAAAAAAAACATTTGATAAGAAATACCTTTGAGATTTGGTTAACCAGAAGAAATTTATAATGGCAACTTTAATTAATTAATTTGGAAGAAAAGCTCAGTCAAGAAGATATTGTGACAGCTTTTTGCTTCACATTTCTTATTCTCTTGCACTATTTGCTGTTGCTTAGGTACAGGGGATTTATTATAATATTACAAACTGAGAAGCAAAGGATATATCTTTAGTTATTTCTCAAAAAAAAAAAAAAAATGAAATGAATCGTATATTCATAATAGTAAACATAAAAGAATTACACCTTCTTAAAAATTTTAAGACAGCTGTCTTGAAAATAACTTGTATCTGCAGAATTTTCAAAAAAGAATTTTCAAAGGTATAGTAAGTATCTGACTCACTCAATGAATGTGAGTCGGATACTTAATACTTATGGCAACGTCTTGTGAGTAGATTCATTACAAGCATACATAAGAAGCCCCGACAGCCACTATAGATATTGTAAGTACATATATAGTTAATTATTTTAATCGCTAATACTGTGCCCCATACGTATCTAACATCATTTAATAATCTCCTGATTGCAGAACTTACGTAACGTGTGAAACACTAATGACTGACATTTAATGTCAAATAAGTTACATTATCGTGGCCACGTAAAAATATGTTCATCGCAAATTGGCGAAATTTGAACAACAATATATCTTCCCAGATGTCCACAGTGGGTACGAACTCCTCACACTTTCATTTTACTCTTCACCTTTGATGTGGTAGTAAACTTTTTTAATCCTTTTTTCCCTTCCTGAATAACTGACACCTTTTCGGCAAATTCCAATGTTCTGTACTGCATACGTTTTGGTTTTGACAAAGGCATGACGACAAAACCACAACACTATAGGAATAACAAAATAAAGACGACAGTAACACTACCATAAAACAGACAGGCACCGTACTCCTTTTCTGAATGCAAGCAGAATGAACTGAAAGCCACAGGTAGCCAAAAGGCGTTGCATAGAACGGCAGATACTGCCGCTACCCGTGCGTGCAACATGATAGTATAGACAGCTGTTCGCCTAGCCGTATAACACGTTGCCTACGCGATACTACAGGCTGTTTTTTGTGGTTTATGCAGCATATTTACTTCGAATTATCCCACAAAAGTTCGATTTACATGTAATTTTTTTACACTGTTTTAATAAAAAATTCAAGGGACCAAAGGAAAAGTTCGAATTACATTGCCTGACAGAGAAAATGCCACACCATGAAAGAATGCTCGAAAACAAAACAAACTGCACACACAAATAGCCAAGTAGGTCTTGAACAAATGATTTAATTGTCACATGCAACTAGGCTCCAGTGGCCAAATATACAGGATGATCAATAAGGAGTGTGGACCCGATTTTGGGTGATAGAGCGTTTTTTCCGATGTGGCATTGAGGCAATGAGATTCCAAATAGAGTCCACAGTTCATCTTCATTTTGCAGGGGTTGGAGGGTACTCAACCAAAATCCAATCGTGTCTCACAGATGCTTGATGGGCAAGAGATCGAAGGATCGTGCTGGCCACGGAAGCATCCACACACCGTGCAATGCATTCAGGCTGATCCGAGAGGCATGCGGCCGGGCGTTATCCTGTTGAAAAATGGCGTTTGGGATGCCCTGCAGATACAGTAGTGCCACAGGCCGCAGCAGCTCATCAACATACTGGCAAGCCGTCAATGTGCTTGTAATGCACACCAGTGGCGAGCGGCTGTTGGCTCTAATAACACTTCACACCATGATTACACGTTGCTGGGCCATGTGGTGTTCCATAATGGCGGAGGAATCCGACCACTGGCCGCATTGCCTCCAGACTCTCACACGGTGATTAGTCGCTGAACATCACTGTTCCACTTGGCACCCCACGCAGCTCTGGAGTGACACCACGCCAAGCGGTGGCTACAATGGCTCGCTGTTAAGGGTAGCCTTTGCAACAAACGGCTGGACAGCAAACCAGACGCAGCCAATCAGCACGACACTGTCCACGTTGATATTGGAGCATTCAAGCCTCCCCATACACACTGCAAAATGTCGCCTGTTGTGGCCTGTGAGTCCTCTATGGCATGACGTCGGATGCGATGATCGGTGTGCTCGGATGTCCGTCTCCATCACAGATCCTTCCTGAGACCACTGTCTCCTAATGCGACCAACGGTTGTGGCATCACATTGTGTGTTTTCCGTATATGTGTGTGTTGAAACACACACACATATGCAAAGATATTAGTTTTCAAATAGATCAAAAAATTTGTAACCATAGCAGGATTCTATTATTAATCATTTATTTTACAAAAAATGTTATTTTTTGCTGCTTTTCTCAATATTTAATAGCTCACTTCTATTCTTTCCTAATTTTTTAAGGTAGTAAGCAATGTTTTATTTCTTTTAATAGTACCTGTCCACTTTCTATTGCACTCATGTCTTTTTTATGCCACATTCAATGTTCATCTCAGCACTGTTTAACATTTTATGAGAGGAATCCAACACTGCTGCAAAAGTTCAGCTTCTTCCCGTTTCAAATCACCTTGTGAACATTCAATTTCTTCTTCTCTTTTTCGCTTATTTTGCTGCATTTTTCCAGCACTAATCTGCTCTTGATTTTTTTCCAGGATTCTTCATAAGTTGTCAGAAATTTTTTGGTTACATTAATTTTACTCACATCTCCATTTAGTCTCTTGACATGATCTTTGTGCTTCTTGCTCTCCACATGATGCCTACAATCATCACGGCCGCCATGTGCTATGCTAAAATTGCAGCCACATGGCTTACAAAACGTGATTTGGCAAAACTTTAGATGCTTCATAAAAAGGCCATTCTTTACTATATATACCGCAATACACTTGAAGATAAATTTTACCTGACTTCGTTCTTTTTGTTGTCATAGCTGTTTCACTGCTATGTTTCATTTCGTTTTAATCTAAATTAACCCTTTCCACTCAAATAACTTTTTACATATACTCCCCCAGCACTCGCATTTTTTTTTTTTTTTTTTTTTTTATTTCTGCAGTAGAGGCCACAACTTAGCAGTGAAAGCTCAGCTTTGGCTCGCCAGCCCTGACATACAAGCTATAGAGGCATCATTGGAGTGGTGGGCGACACCCGACCTATTCGGCAAAAAAGAAATGTCTCGCGAGCACCAACATGCGAGCTATAGAGGCGTCACCCAACACACGAACTATAGAGGCGTCATCGGCATGGAGGGTGACACCCGACACGCCGATGACATTTCTTTTTCTCTATTCGGTGAAAAAGAAATGTCTCGCGAGCTCCGACATGCAAACTATACGGGCGTCACTGGCGTGGCGAGCGACACCCGACCTATTCAATGAAAAAGAAATGTCTCGCGAGCTCAGGGGCATTAGTGCCCCTACCATGTTTCGGAGCAATTCTTGGAGCGGGAAAATATTCAATTTGGAGCAGAAACGTTGCATTTTGGAGCAGCTAATCATAGTATTTTTAATTGTTTTAAGTCCATGCTGTGCTTTAACTTATGTTTATATACTGAATTATTATTATTTTATGAACTATGAAAAAAATTATATTTCAGGTTTGTTGACATTTTACTGCTTCTCTTACGACTGTTAATTAGCATTTCTGTCGTTCCTACAGTGAGATAAACGGGAAAACAATTATACTACCCACGATTTATTAAACACTACATGACCTGCAATATTTTAAGTGTAACGCATTAATATTAGGGATTTTCTTCTGAATGCATTTGTTTTGCTGTAACACAAATAGGATGCTGCCGTGTCCAAGAACTGTTGCTATTGTTACTGAACGCTTGCGAATATACACTTAGGAAGAATAAATAACATGCAATTACTGTTTGTTTTTTGGTTGGTTTTTAGCAGCATATTTTTTGAGATGCATGGCATTCAGATGAAAATACATTATTTCTGAAACCAACAAACTGGCAAGCCACGTGTATGTGGTTTGTGTGTGCATCACAAACTCCTAAGGTTTTCTGAAGGAAAGCGTACCTTTGATATAAAAGGAACACTAATGTAACATTTAATAATCAAATTGTAAAATGACCTTTCAGCAGTTGCACCATGATACTCTTCATACCACCTAAAAATTGTGCTCTCTGAACGTACGGGGCAAAATTCAGACTTTAAGTAAGAGCCAAAAGATCAGTATTCCTGATAATTGTTTACAAGTTATGCGATATAAACAATACTTTCATTTATCCATAGCGCTCGTGAGCGTATTTTAATTAACATACATGAGATTGACAAAAAAACAAAGCTGTACTTTTTAATTTGGTGAAAAATCAGACTGCGCGGTGAGAAAGTGTGAATATTACACAGCATGAACAAAACTGAATCGTTCACTGTAATTTTTTTATGAAAATATTTAACTAGATCACACCACTGTATTCACAATTATAAAATTACTGAATTCCAAACAAATAGGGTGGTTTTGAAAGGCTAACAGCTTCAAACAGTTTTTTCCTGGTTTTGTTCTTGTACTTGATAGAACATTAGCTCTGGTTTCCTCTTGTGAGCAAACCCTACTTTCTTCTCAGCAAGTTCCACAACCATATTTGTCTTTTGTTGACTCTGCATCTGCACAGCATCAACTGTTTACTTTTTTTTTTTCTGCTGATAGTTTTTCCCTTATCATTTTTCTTTGTTACTTTTTTTTTTAATTCCCTCAGGTGACAATTTTATCCATCATGCTTAAAGAACTTTCAGCTGGAAAACCATGAATTCTGATATCAGAGCTTTCACTATTTTAGATAAATGGTGTAATCTTCAGAGAATGAATACTTTTTTCTGAATACTAGATGCATCAATTCTTACAAATTTCCAAACTTAGGTCACTTCCGTTTTTGGAAATTTCCCCCATCCTTATCAAGCTAAAACGCACACACATTTAGGAGGGTGATGACATTTAACAACTACATAGGAGTGGGAACATCGCGGGGGTGGGTGGATACAATTATGGAAGAAATCTTCGCTCCGTCCGACTTCCGTTTTTGGAAATTTATCCAACATTTTCAAGCTGAAATACAAATATTTATGGAATAAAATGATATCTAACAATACTGGGTAGAGAAAACGTCGCAAGAAAAAAAAATTACGGTTACGAGAGCAATCTTACCTCCGTCTACTTTCCGTTTTCGAAGGATGAAATTCCATAATGATCCCTCCACGCACTGCCACCAATACTCTCCAAATTTCAGTTCAGTTGTGCATTGATCTCCTGAATGGTCCAAATGATAACAACAAAAAAAAAAAAATGGAATTCCTCGAATCAGCGTAAGAATCTCATGGCCGAAGATTACGGGGAAATTTATGGGCAGCCTAACTTCCGTTTTCGGAAATCGTTGCCTACAATTTCAAGCTGAAATTATGCAATTAATTATATTTAACAACAATACTGAACAGAAGCAAAATCGCGAGATAAAAAATTACAATTATGGGAAAAATCAGCACTCCGTTTTAACTTCCGCTTCCAAACGTTTAAAAAGACAAAACAACGTCCCCAGACAGATACGACTTCCCCCAACTAACACCCCAAAATTTTTTTCACTTTTGCATTGATCTCGAAAATGACAAAAGAAAAAAAGGGAGGAGACTCAGCGAATCCGCGGAAGAATCTCACACACGAATGAATCGCTGAATCGGTTTCGAATATCGTTGACCGGAAAATGTTAACTTTCGGCACAAAATTGGCGCAGATTTCATTAAAATCGCAATTTTTTTAGCAGAATGGCACAAGAACAACGTTTTGGCGCAGGTCTGGCAGCCCTGCAAGCTATAGAGGCGTCATCTGTGACACCCAGCAGTCAAGTGGAAAGGGTTAAAACGTTTGCCCCAAAATTTTCACAAGCACAAAGCCACATGTAATCAATGTAAAGAGTTCGCAAAGGCGCTGAGCTGTGCTCCCTCTCAGCTTTTCCGCACGGCATGCCCAAATGGCTGTACGGGGAATCACGTGACAAAACTCTGCTTCCATTGGCAGGGAAGTCAGAACATCGGAGTTGTACAGGAACTATCTGTAAAGTGAATTTTTTTCGACCAAAAGACTGTAAAAAATAGAAAATTGCGTGCAGGGATCTTGTGTGGGCTTTTCCGTAGTTTTTTTGGGTGACTTCTATAAAACCGTAAGATGGGAGTAAAAATCCGTACAAACTACGGAAAATCCGTAAAAGTTGGCATCTTTGAATACCTATGAATCCTTTAGAAACAGAACCATTGTATCCTGCCACGAGATAGCCATTTTCAGTCGTCCTCCGCATCAACGAAATAGCTAACGACTGACCTTACGCTGTATTTACGTAATCGCGCACCTCGCCCGAAACCAAATAACTGCGCCATCCCAAAGAGCAGGGAGTGACATATAAACAATCTCAATTGCACAACACTCCGAAAGACCACCAAACCACCGGTAACAATCTTCACCAGGATTTCATAACGTACAGCATCATTTTTCCTACATACCACATGATTACAACAAAACTCCTCCTCCTCCATAAGCTCTACCTACATCCCAAAACCTATAAGTCACTTACGCTGGATTAAAAAAAAAAAAAAAAAAAAAAAAAAAAAAAACGAATTAGAATGTAGGTGAAAAACACATTCCAAAATGTTGGGATTGGTGGTACGTGTTGATTAGGCATTGTTACACATTTAACCAAATTATGCATAGACCTTAAAAAAGCGTCATTCAATTCAACGGCATTTTTTGCTGTGAAAACATTTTTTTACCTCGCCAATATTTGCTGTGGATTCCCGTTTCGGCTCCACAGCAAATATTGGCGCAAACTTTCGATCACTGCTCATTGCACACGACAAACACGCAAGTAGATTTAGCTAACCGAGGCTGGAAAGGAAAACTAAGAACAGTACAATATTAGGCTAGCTCCAAGTTTAGAGAACAAAGTTAAAAAATTGTTCCCTAAAATAGTTCAAAGAGAAGAAGATCTTTTAAAAATGCAAGGAGTAGTCTATGAAGTAAATTGTAGTTGTGGACAATCTTACATAGGTGAAACAGGTCGCAGACTAGAAACTCGTATAGCAGAGCATAAAGCAGCTATAAAAAATTGCTCCAACAAGACTGGATTAGATAGGCATGTTAGAGAAACTGGGCACAGCATGGATTGGAATTCCCTTAAAGTCATCAGTTTCCAAAGTAATTTTCAAAAAGAAAGCTGAAAGAAGGAATAGAGATTGAGAAAAATCAAAATTCCATCATCAATGACTGCAAAGGATTTTCCCTGCCTAACATCAGGCAGGATTTGTTGAAAAATAACCTAAACCGTCAAGGTTAACCGTAACCGAGATAGCGACAGGAATAAGTGTCAACATGACAGCCTGAAGAAGATTTTTCTCTGAAAGTTTGCAATTTAAATAAAAAATTTTCCTAGTAAAATTCCCATAATAGTTGCTTTAGATTAGTAATTGAATTAAGAAACTAGGAAGCCATTTCTCAACATGAGCTTTATTCAAAGAATTCCGTAGTAGTTGGCAGGTATGCATTAGCAGCAAAATTTGGAGGTCTTTCTTTGAAAAGCTACCTTCTGAATTGCAGAGAACAGTATGATCCTGAGTGAATAAATAAGATATGGTTTGGGAGGATAGCACAAATGCTCTAATTTTCTATAGGAAAGGCATTTGATATGACTATTGCATTAAAGGAAAACTACATAAATGTTTATTCATTTTTAGAAAATGATTTCGTGCAAAATGCAAACTTAATCAGGTATAGTATTCAACCACAGTCAATACCTTTTGTCTCTTCGAAAATAAGGCACAATTGGAATCAATGTCTGGATCTTGATGCTGGGAATGAGACTCCATTCTGGCTTTAAAAGACCCAATTTTCTGTGCAAAAGAAAATAAAGTCATCACATTATACTACAGCTACAAAAATAAATACAAAATAAATACTTTGTCAGATTTTATTAGTTCAAGAGCCTCGTAAGTTTACTGCTAACTGCTACTAAATTACATAGACAATTAAAGCAGTTGCACCTTCATGAAATAAAATTCCAAAAAAAGTATTCATTGATTTTGGAAAAAAAAAAAAAAAAAAAAAACTCCATAAAACAGCATGCACGCACGCACACACACACACACACACACACACACAAGCAAACAAAAGAGGGAGGGGAAATACTTATTCTTCATCAACAATTCGTACAGGGTTCAAATATTTTTAGCACATCGTACAGAAAAATGAAATATTAGGTGTACATATAAGCTTTAAAGCATTTTTTGCGTGACGTATACAACTAATTTACACATCTGACATTCTCCCGCACTGCTGTTATGTGACAGTAACTGGTCCAAAGTATAAAATGTGACACAGAAGTTTTCCCAACAGTCAAACACACTTGCACTTTGGTAGGTGAAAGATAGCAAGCGATACTGAATTTATTCGACACTACATTCGATATGAATTTCATCAAGGAAAAAGTTCTGCAAAAGCATGTGCATCAATCTGTTCTGTTCTGGGGGAGAATATTGTATTGAAAAGCACATGTGAGTTTTGGTTTAGACGGTTTAAAGTAGGCGATTGAGAATGTAGCAGTGCCACACAGAAGGTTGCACATGAGGAACTGCAAGCATTGCTAGATGAAGTTTTGTCGCAAACGCAAAAAGAACTAGCTGCGCAACTGGGGATAACTCAACAAACCATTTCCAATCGTTTACGCGCAATGGGAAAGATTCAGAAGGAACGAAAATGGGTGTCACATGACCTGAGCCAGAGGAACAAGGATAAGCGTGTCATGAAGTGTTTGAATCTGTTGAATAAACAACACAAAGTCTTTCCTGTGAAAAATCATTACGGGTGATGAAAAGTGGATATGGTAAGACAATCCCAAATGCAAAAAACACTGGACTGGGTGGACCCCAGTGAAGCAACGACTACAACACCCAAACACAATATTCAACTCCAAGAAAGTTCTGCTGTGCATCTAGTGGGATATGAAGGGTGTGCTCTATTATGAACAATTGGAACAGGGTCAAACTGTACTGCTGATCGCTACAAGCAACAATTGCTGCAAACGAACCAGGAAATATGTCAGAAGCATCCATTTACAGGCAAAGGATTGCGTCCTGTGAAATTACTGCATGACAACACTAGGCTGCATGTCGCGAAATCGGTAAAGGAAACATTATTGACGCTTGGCTGGGAAGTTTTGGAGCACCCGACGTATAGTCCCGACATAGCCCCTTCAAGGACTATCATTTGTTCCGGTCAATGCAACATGGTTTGTCTGCTGCACGGTTCCAGACATTTGACATACATACATACATATCACTAAGCTGTTCTCTGAGATTCAGAGGTTAGCTCCAAAAAGAAATACAAACTTCCAGACATTTGACGAAGTGCAAAAATGGGTTGACGACTTCTTCGTGTCACACGACGAAGTATTCTTCATCGCTGGAATCCGTCAGCTGCCCGACCCATGGCGGAAGGTGATAGATAATGATGGCGCATATTTTGATTCGTAAAAGTATTGTTGTTTTCTCTCAAATTATATTTTGCAATGTCTTAAAACGCTTTAAAACTTATTTGTACACCTAATAATAAAGAAGTATGAGACATCAAAATCTAACGTGCAATGAACATGTCATCTGATAGAATCATCAAACCTACTTTGTGAATTACAATGTACAAAAAGTCCTCGTCTTATGCAAAATCCTCACATAAATTGAAATTGCATACATCGATCATATTAATACAGAGAGAAAAGGGGATTATCTTTAATGAAGAAAAAAACAATGTCTCAAATGCAGTTAAACCACACTGAAATGAAGTTAATACATCACAAATATGAGCACAAACATTGACAGAAACATTATGTTAACTAAAATAAATAAACACACTCTAAGATAAGCAGTCAGTCTGGCTCTGGGGGATGAGATGATTGTAGTGGTAGGTGTTTACATACAGAAGAGGTGGGTGTGGGATCATCTGGGTCCGAATCCCCCAAAGCAGGCAGGGTTACATCAATGGGAGAAACTTCTATTGGGCTGTTAGTAACATACTGCACTAATGGTAAAAGTGAAGCTATTGAAGGTGATCCAGGTTTACTTCCAGGGATGGTGGTTGCCATTGATGGTCCTGGTTCAGAAGCAGTTGAAATAGGAGAGGCAGACCATGGGATGAAGAATTGCATCATGCTGGTCTGCCTTGCAAGTCATAAATTTGTTGTCAAGACCATGCCTACACTACAGGCTTCTCTTAACACTTAGGTCTTCAAGAAAACTGTTGTGAAAAATTATTGAACTGTGAAAATAATAACTATAATCCATTCAAGTATTTCACTTGCAGAATTTCATCCCCCCTTTTTTGATTGAAGGTTTAATGAACACCGTGAGCAACTCAGTGGGCTATAAGCAGTCACCCGTCTCAAATTTAGGGCCACTGGTTCCAGGGAAGGGAGAGAGCCAGTGCCAAAAGACAAACACAATATCCATGCCTCACCGGGATTTGAACCCGGACCCTTTCACGGACGAATGGTCATAAGCCAATTTCATCCCTCAGCCCGAGTCCACGAACTAACTTACTATTATGCAGTCTGTTTCCTACCGGTCGGTCCCACAAAGCCAGCATATACCCTTAATATGCTCCTGAACAACAGAAAGACACAAACCCACTGGTACAGTGGGTACACATTGGAATACATACATTGTACATTTTTAGTCAGCCTATGCCATGTTAAGAAGGGTTTGCCAAAGCAGGCCTAACCTGAAAAAACCTGACCGGGTTTTGCAGGATCACTTGAAATAACCCACTTGATGCGCTAAGCTTTTTTTTTTATTTTTTTTTTCAAAATTTTCTATGTTCTCATTACTGTAACATTACAGGTACATTTTGTTTTTAGGCAACATTTTCTTATTCAAAGAATCGTTCAAGCAGCCAAGGTGTGCGAAAGAATCATTTAAGCAGCCAAGTGACTCACAAAAAATGGGAAGGGAGATAAAAGATCATTAGTTCAAAGAACTAAGTAAAAAGTAGTTGTAATTTTGGCTTATACAACCTCCTCAACCCCCATCAGCCCCTTATACAGGCACGACCATTGGAGTACCGCTGAACACATTCAATAAATAACTGGAATGCCGCAGTTAAACTGAATTATGTGTATTATTAAGATGTATTAATTCTTTATTTGCTAACATTGTTCATGGAAGTCATGATTTTTTTATGCTAGTTTTCAATCGAATTAGCGATGTTTCATATGAAACAACACTCAAAAATTTCCACTGACTGCAGAGAACCCTGTTAATAGAACCACTGGTGCTGTTATTGGGTTGTTGCGAATGAAATGTCCGGCATGAACGAGCAGTGGAGACAGGACCCCACCACAACGGAATGGAACGACCAACAAGTGTTGCGGGTATTACATCCCAGAGTTACTATAAATAGCTAACACGTGTGTGAAGAACAAGGTTTAGGCGTGGTTTGTTTGGACGTAACGTGGCTTGCAAAGGAAACGTGCAGACGCCGGATTTGAGAGTCATCTTTCTGTATGAATTTAAACTGGGCCATTCTGCAGGAATTGCCACACGAAATGTTAACAAAGTGTTTGGGGAGAATACAGCCAAAAAATAAACCATTCGACGATGGTTTGTGAAGTTTTGAACCTGCAAAACGAAGCACGTGGTCACCGACCTGTTGCTGTTTCTGACAATGTTCTGTTACCTGTGGTTGAAGCGGACCCCCCCCAAAACGTATTGTGAAATAACGGCGAAGGTAGGTTCCACCACATGACAGTTGTTGGGCATCTGGCTGCGCTGAGTAAGGTAAAAAAGCTGGACATGTGGTTGCCTCATGAGCTGCTAACAAATACTTGGTGTTTGGAAGTCTGCACGTCGCTGCTTGCCAGGAATAAACAGGAAACTCTACTGCATCGAATTGTCACCTACAACAAGTGGGTCCTTTATGATAATCGGAAGCAATCTGCACAGGATGCCCCTACACACCAAGAAGATGATGCTCCTAGTCTGGTGGTCCACAACCGGGATAATTTATCGGAGTTTCTTGGCAAGAGGCCAAACCATCACTGGCCCATTCCATCTCAATTCAGGCAGAGCATGTCAGTTGACCCCCTTAGATTTGTTCCAAAAAATTACAGTAGCTACTCCTACTACAGATATAAGATATTCCAAATGGATTTGCTCCAAAAACATTTATATCACTTGCTGCGCCACTTTGAAATTTGGTGAAAAACGCGTTTTTGAAAGGAATGTCAAAAACGGCATATTTTAAAAATGTTATTGCATTTACACTATTTGGGCGATTCAGTTCATTTTTGTTTTGTTTTGTAGCTAATGAATTGATTTTTAACTTGACATACTTTAAATATGCATGCTATAATTATTAGTAATTAAAAAAAATCCACTTTTTAGGTACAAAACTTTGGTTTTTCTGACATTTAACGATTTTTTTTCTTACACTAAGAAAAGTTTTTTTAAATAAATAAAGATGGCAATGTGTAGTCCACCAATGGCAGTTTTACAGCAAATTTTATTTATTGCCTAACATATATACAGTCTATAAAATTCAACTTCAAAATATGCAAAAGTACGAAAATGCAATATTTTCAAGTAGCAATAACTCAAAAACCCCATTTTTTAAAAATCTTAAAACTTGACCTTATGTTGTCCTATTAGTATATTATCAATTGGTGGGGGCAGAATTGTGTGTTTTTGCCTCGTAAATTTTGAACGTTTTTTGAAAATGACAGTTCTCCAGCATTTGCAGGTCGCAGAAAAACACTACAAAGTTTTGTTTTAAATTAGCTCTGAAAGTTAAAATATAGGCTAGTAGACTAATTATAATACTTAAAGTAAAAATATAAAATAATTTTAATTATTATATAATAAATTCTGTAATAAAGTTACAGTTGTTAAATGAACTGACCTAGTCTCAATGCTTAAACAACAAATAAGCTTGTTCTACACCTGTGCAATGCTGAATCAACAGGATCATACATGCATATGCATGACCAGTGTTTGGTCACTGCACAGCTAATCAACTGTCTCACTAGCCCCTCCCCTCCATGGCTACACCCACCTGTGCTACAACTACTGTGCAGTCTGTTCTTTTGTTAGGAAGAGTAACACTTGATATGTGTTTGTGATTTCTCAGATATGTTTTTTACATTTTTGCTGAATAGGCCTATTTAATAATGTCAGATTATCATAGTTCTGAACGAATTAAGTGTGTGGACTATATTAGAAGACACAAAAAAAACTGTATACAAAAGTAAGAGTGTGAGGTTATGTGGTGTTGGTGATTTAGCTGATTCAATTCAAAGGATTGTAGGTAGGTCTGTTATTGTAAAAAGTAATGACAGTTTGTGTAGTAATTGTGTTGTTTTTTATAAAAAAAATTTGGGGAACTTACAAATGAACCTGAACAAGAAATTTCATCTGATGAACCTTTTATTGCAAGTGAGGAGATTGTAAATGCTGTCAACAAAAGTATTAACATTCTTGATGTAAATATGTCGCCATTGAAATCCCCTTCACAAGTTAGGCCTGAGAGGAGGCAAAGTTATGTAAAAAGGAAAAAGTTGAAATTAGAGGAAGTACTAGTAACTGCATCTGTGAAGAAATTAGAAGTGTATAGTGTCAATGATGACATTTCAAGTGAACCTTCTGCTGAAAAACCTGACTGTTATACTTGCAATCAGTAGTTTTTTAACATTAACACAGCTCTTCAAAATTCTAAATACAATGAAAAAGTGCAATTGTTGACACTGTTACCACATACTTTTACTAAAACGCAACTGGAGGCAAAGTTACCTTCAAGTATCAAAGTACATCATAGATAAGTCACGTAGTGTTAAAAAAGAAAAAGGAATTTATGCTAAACCTGATCCCTACAGTGGACATCCATTGTCTGCAGATACTAAGGCAATTGCTTTGTCATACTACCTAGATGACAGCAAAGACTGCACAAGAGAGAGTCCAAACAAAAAAGATGTTATATGTGTTAAAGATGGTAATGGTGAGAAAGTTAAAAAGGCAAAAAGATTTATGACAAGATCAATCAAAGAGACATACAGTATATTGAAAAAGGAAAACGAAGGAATAAAAAATGGACTTTCAAAATTTTATTCACTATGTCCAAAGTGGGTGAAAATTCAACCTATACAAGCAGTTTGTACTTGCATTTACTGTAGTAATCTTACACTAATAAGCATAGCTCTCCAAAATGTAACTAATGAAAAGTATACTGAAGAGGCTCTTTTACTTAAGTGTTTGTGTAACAAAACAGACAATGAAGATTGTTGGCTCCAAATGTGTGGTGACTGTCTCAGTACAGATGCACTGACAGCTGATACTCTGGCTTGTTGAATGAAGAAGAAGTTACATATGCTATTTGGGAACGTAATGACCTTATAAAGAAAACTGTACCTACTGAAAGGTTCCTCGAAGATGCTAGACATTGGATTAATAAAGCAATTCCTCATAATTATATCCGAAAACTCCAGAGAGAAGGAATAGCCAAAGCTAAAATCTCTGCGAAAGGGAGTTCTGTGTGTGTTTTACATTTTGATTTTGCAGAGAACTGGTCAGTTATATTGCCTGATGAGATACAAAGCTATCACTGGCAAAATGTACAAATCTCATTGTTTACATGTGTTGCACAAATTGGTCAAGTGAAAGAAAGTTTTGCAGTAGTGTCTGATGATATAACCCATGACACAGCTCATGCTCTCTGTGCCATAGGTCTTATAAAAAATGACATTTCAAAATCGTATCCATTGGAAACTAAGACCTCAGTAGTTTACGTTTCAGATGGAGCTGCCGCACATTTCAAAAATCGATATCAACTTCATGAGTTGTCTAAGGGTAATCCAACTATAGAAAGAAAGTGGATATTTTCAGCTACTGGGCATGGTAAGAGTGCATGGAATGGTATAAGTGGCATATGCAAGCACTATGCTACAAGATTTAATCTACAAAAAGAATCTGTGGAAGCCATAAGAGACGCAGCTTCATTTGTTTGTACAATTTCAAATGTTATACGTAATACGAAAATACTACACCTCAAAAGTGAAGTTGTTCAAAAATTCAGGTCTTGTAAAGAAAAAGAATGGATCACTGTAAAACCTGTTGTAGGATTACAATCTCAGCATTATTGGTTGGTGCAAAATAATGAAGCTCATATGACAAGAACAATAAAACATAATGTGCAGAAAGTAGAAATAACAAGCCAAGTAAAAAACAGGTACTCTTTGAGTGATTTCATAGTAGGTCAATTTGTTGGGTGTGTATATAATGATTATTGGTGGATGGGACAGATAAAGAGCATATCTCTAGAGCTCGAAGACATTACTGTGTTGTTTATGCATCCCCATGGCCTAGCTAAAGGGTTCCAATGGCCAGAGGAATGTGGAAACAGAGAGGATGTATGTGCAGTGCCATTAAACAATGTAGTGCTAAAGGTGAAGGAACCCACTCCCAGCGGACAATCCGCTCGACTCCACATCTTCGATACCAAGGAGCTGAACCAGATCCAACAGATCTGCAGTGTCTGAACTTTATGTACACTTACTCTGTAATTATTTTAGTATAATGTTTATAGATCTCAGCTAACATGGAGTTGTTTACGATTATTTGTTTTAGTGTTACAGAAATCATAAAATTGTAAAAAGACAAACAGTCCAATGAGTTCTTGGTTTGCCACATTTTCTATGTTTTTCTTTTTGTTCTTTTTTCATTATTTTTTTCTAAATGAGTAACTTAAGTTTACTTATAAAAGTGTTCAGTGGAGCTTAAAAATCAGGGTGGCTTTAAAATTTCATTGTAAAGAACAATTGTATACGTTTTTGTATCGTTTCTGTTTGCGTCCCGCAAATGCTAGAGAAGTGTCATTTAAAAAAAAAACGTTCAAAATTTACGAGGCAAAAACACACAATTCTGCCCCCACCAATTGATAATATACTAATAGGACAACATAAGGTCAAGTTTTAAGATTTTTAAAAAATGGGGTTTTTGAGTTATTGCTACTTGAAAATAGTGCATTTTTGTACTTTTGCATATTTTGAAGTTGAATTGTATAGACTGTATATATGTTAGGCAATAAATAAAATTTGCTGTAAAACTACCATTGGTGGACTACACATTGCCATCTTTATTTATTTAAAAAAACTTTTCTTAGTGTAAGAAAAAAAATTGTTAAATGTCAGAAAAACCAAAATTTTGTACCTAAAAAGTGGATTTTTTTAATTACTAATAATTATAACATGCATATTTAAAGTATGCCAAGTTAAAAATCAATTCATTAGCTACAAAACAAAACAAAAATGAACTGAATCGCCCAAATAGTTTAAACGCAATAACATTTTTAAAATATGCCGTTTTTGACATTCCTTTCAAAAAACGCGTTTTTCACCAAATTTCAAAATGGCGCAACAAGTGATATAAATTTTTTTGGAGCAAATCCCTTTGGAATATCTTATATCTGTAGTAGGAGTAGCTACTGTAATTTTTTGGAACAAATCTAAGGGGGTAAACTGACACATGTTGGTATTCTCTGCCTGAAGTGAGATGGAGTGGGCCCACTGCAAAACGTTATTGTGCTCAATTACACCAGATGCACTGAAAATTGCTGCAGAAAAAACCGGCTCTGGTCAACAGACATGGTGTTCTTCTGCTCAAGGACAATGCCTGCTCATGTTGCACAATGAACGATGCTGACACTAAGTGCCTTGGGCTAAGAAGCACTGCCTCATCCTGCCTATTACCCGGACTTGTCTTCAACAGACTATCATCTGTTTCGTCGCCTAGATCACTTCCTGTCCGGGAAGCAGTTCAAGACAGACGAGGTTCAATGTGCAGTTGATGACTTATTTGGATCCCAGCCCCACAAGACTTTTTTTCATTCTGAGATCATGGCTTTATTGGACAGATGGCAACTATGTGTTGATGCCAAGGGAGATGGTATTTTGCCTAGGTAAGTTGTCCAACTTTTCCATTATTGCCGTCCAAGTGTGCTGGTCCTTTGCCGGGCATTTTATTTGCACCAACCCAATATTTGTCCTAAATATTCAGTTGATTGATTATTGTTTCTTTTCTGTTGCCCTACGAGAAGACAGACAAAAAAGAAGTTAATAGAACGATAAGACAATACAATTTGCGGGCTTTTCCAGACATTTCCACAATTATGCGTGACTTGCGTTGATGACCTAAGTGATTTCCATACATCCGAACCACGGAGACATGTCTCTTCATGTCTCGCATTGAACGAGAAATCACGAGAACATCTGATGTTCCATAGAAGCCTGATGTTTCATCGATATCTTCAGCTGCTTCTCACTGAAGAGGTTGGCAATTCTGGTGCACATGAGCGCAATAATACTTAACTATGGAAATCTGCCTCATTGTCAACTAGACACTTTCAGATCGGTGGTTGCCTGAAACATCGAGGTGCATTGATGATCACAACTTCTTAAAGTGCAACATCGATGCCTGACTGGCATTGTGTTTTCCGGTGTCCGATAAAGTCTATTGTGCAGTGAATTTGTAACTGAAAAAGCTTACCGTCCATTAACTAAACTCATCACATTCAAAAATTTGAACACTGAAGAGAAAGACAGTTTAAAAAATTTGAAGTTTCAAGAGTGTATCAGGTATCAAGTGTATGCGAAATGCCAAAAGTGGAAAGAAGTGGACGAGTGAGTGGGGAGAAGTGATAAAAATTTATCGCGACTCAATACGTGAATGCAAACATTGTAAATCAACATTAAGTTGCAAAATAGAAAGCTAAAGAGCTGATCTACAGTAGTTCAGCCAGAAGGGTGTGGGGCAGTGAAAGTGAAGACTCTCTGGAACATTGCCTGCTAGCAGCAGCATAGTCCTTTTTCAACACCAATTAATCTCCTTCCACATTTGCTTGTACGAGGGTGTCCGATAAGTATCTGGATTTTTATTCCCATCAATTGCAGGAGAGAAATAAAAATACAGTATGCATAAATATGATACTCACATATGTAATACAGGGGTATGAAAAGTCAAAATCACTTTCCACGTATTCTCCATTCAGCACAATGCAATTCTAAAAACAATCAACAAGTCGATTCATTCTGGTAGGTAGCGAAGAAATCAGCAGGGGTGTTGCGAATCCACTGACGGACAGCTCGCAGATTGTCCATTCTTTCATAGTGGTGGCCACGAAGATTATCCTTCAAGGGACCAAAAACATGAAAATTAGAAGGTGCCAAGTCCGGACTGTAAGCAGGGTGCGGAAGAACAGTCCACCTCTGTTTTGCGGTTTCCGACATGCACTGGTTTAGCAATATGCGGGTGAGCGTTATCATGCTGAAGCAACACTTGATTGTTTTTCAATGTTGGCTGTTTGGCCGTTTCTCAGTGTCTTCACATAGGCCCAAGGTTTGTACTCTTCCAAGCACTTTTCAAAGACTTTTTAAACCCGAATTATCAGATGTGTGTACTGTCCGTCAGTCAGTAGGTAAGTATTTTAGAAGTTCAGACCATTAGTCTCAGCTGGGGCTGGCACACCTTCAATGACCTGCCATTACCCCTTCCCCTTACCTACAGTTCATTTATTTTATAAACTTTGAATTGCCCCTCTGTTTAGGTATTTTTCGAAATCATTTTATCTTGCGAAATGTTTTGAAAGGGTACACTATTTTCGTCTGGTATAACACTTATTGTTTGTTTAAACCTTTTATTTTTGATGCATGGCTTTGATGCTTTGATGGATGTTTTTAATGCAATGAGGAGAAGAAAGGATCCATGCAGGAAGCACAAGCAATTCCTGGAAGTTCCACCCTCCAGCAAGAATGCATCCCTAACTCCAGTAAACAGAAGCCCATCACAATTTGTGAATACATCATTCCACTTATTTTACTCACATGGCTGATGCTTTACTGTAGTGATATCATAGCCAAGGTACCAGCTGCCCACACACTCCCTGGATTGAATGCACGTTCTGCGCTTTATTGGAACTATACAGAAATCTCCTATACAACTTTTTAGTACAAACAATTATTTTACACATGCTCTTTCATATCATTACTTAACAAACAAACAAAATTTTTCAAGTACTATTTACAGAGCCTTAAACTTTTTCTTTCATCAAGCGCGTGGAAGCATCTAATCAAAACCTGTGACTGTAAACACCATTTATGATTTCATATACAATTTGAATATTTACGTGCCATTCATCCTGATGAAGCGAGGTCAACACCCAGCGAATCTATGGTCGGCTTGAAAAAATAAATAATTGTGACAAACTACGTTGTATTACCTTAATATATATAATTAATTCATGTTTCAGCACCTGTGATTATGCATTCCAGGAATGTATCACCCTCCTCATTGTAGCACTGTACCAGTTTATTGCAAATGACTAGCTTTTGGCATTTATGCACCACTGCAAGCATTCAGGGTACTCATCTGGCACAGATCTTCCTATATTTGAGATGTTCATGAATAATTTGCCCAACATAATCTTTACTGATATCAAATTCCATAGCAATACCCCAAACACAAATGCGCCTGTCACCTTTCATCAAATTGTCAACCCGTTCAATCGTTTAAACAGTCACCGCCGTGTTAGGCGTACCTGACCGCTGCATCTTCAAGGCTTTGAACTTTGTAACCCATTCATAAACACTGGAACGAGACATAGCTGCATCACCATACACCAATCGAAGTCTTGTAATCTCCACGGACTTTGCGCCTTCTTTTGTTAAAAATTTCACTACTGCTCACTGCTCGAACTGAACACTTAACGTAGCTGCCATTGTATTTGATTAACAGCGCCACCTATTAGTATCTAGCTGCTCCGCTTTTACGGCGCTTCACTGAAAGTAGTTGTAATAGTTTCACGCATACATACAATCAATCATACACACGGTTTTGTATCGATAGGAATAAAAATCCGGATACTTATTGGACACCCCTTGTACATCAATCAGCCAGTGCAAGTCCAGTACCTTGTACCTAATGCACTAGTAGAATGCAACGTTCAATCACTGGTTATGTGCTTAAGACAACTGAACAGCAAAAAGGAAACACTGACAAGGCAATATCACTGTTTTTCTATGCTAAATGTACCTTTCAATGTTGCTGAACTTGATGCTTTCAAACACATGATTCAGACATTAAAACCTGGATGTCAGCAAAGACACCTTCCCACTGAAGTCTTTTGCTGATATAAACCACCATCAGCAAAAGACATCAGTGGGAAGTTTTTGGACGATGCAGCTCAGCAAGTAGATCAACAGCTGGTA
This sequence comes from Macrothele yani, assembly GCA_039090855.1. NCBI lineage: Eukaryota > Metazoa > Arthropoda > Arachnida > Araneae > Macrothelidae > Macrothele > Macrothele yani. The sequence goes on from CM076996.1 coordinate 130,043,877, forward strand.
TAAAAAGTGCAAAATTGCAGTTTAATGCTAATGTTGGATGGGTAGTCAAGAGTGAGCCCATTTAAGCTGCAACTATCCATACAGGGACAGGAAGTTACCAGCTGACAGGGACAGGAAGTTACCAGCTGAAAGTGTATGGCGCAGGGTTACAGAAAAAAATCGCAACAATGTGCTGCACTTAGAGAGGCAGCTATAAAAGAATGCCAAAAAATTTTATACAGTACACATACATGAAACTGACGAAGGAACAAAAAAGCTGAACTTTTAAACCAGGTGAAAGATCAGAACATGCAATGAGAAAATGTGAATATAATGTAACAGAAGTAAGATGGAATTTTTCACTGTAATTTATGTAAATATTAAACTGGAGTACATCACTATATTCACACTATAAAATTACTGAATTCAAAACAAAATAAAATGGTTTTAAAATGCATTGTTTCAAGCATATTTTTTGCTTGTTTGTTTTGCTGTACTTGTTAGAACATCAGCTCAATTTTCCTCTTGTGTTGCTTTCTTCTCAGCAAGTTCCACGGCCATATTTGTCTTTTGCTGACTGCAGCTTCACAGCATTCGTTGCTTCATTTTTCTTTCTGTTGATTTCCATTTCTTTCTGTTGATTCCCATCTCTCTTTCTGTTAATTCCCTTCCTATTTCTTCATTGTCGCTTTTCTTCTTTTACTCCCTCAGATGACAATTTTATCCATCATGCTAAAAGAACAATCAGCCTGAGGACCATAAATGCTTGGTATTAAAGCTTTAACTATTTTAGATAAATTTGAAAACATGATTACTCTGAACACACTATACATCAGTTCTTACAAATTTTCAAACTTGGTGACTTCCGTTTTCGGAAAATTTTCCCTCCCTTATCGAGCTTAAATACAAACATTTATGGAGGAAAGTAACATTTAACAACAACACAGGATAGTGAGAGAACATCACAGGAAGAAAAAAGTTATGATTATGGGAGCAATCTTCACTTCGACCGACTTCCGTTTTCGGAAACCATTTCCTCCGCGTTTAAGCTTAAATGCAAGTATTTATGGAATACAAGGATATTTAAGAACAATACTTGGCAGAAGGAACATCGCGGGAGAGAGAGAAATTTTTTTTTTATGATTACGGGAGAAATTCTCACTCTAACGTTCGTTTTTGCAAGTTTCGAAAGACTGAATTCTGTCAAAAAACAAAGATTTTTCTTCAAGCATTTCCAAAATCTTGAGCCATGTGGGTCTTTATTACAAGCTGTGCATCTTGAGAAACAGTTATCTGTAGTTGCAGATGCACTGGACAAGCTTCAGAAAGAAACAACATGTATTTCAGAGGCTGTTGAAATATAGATACATACATACTACTAAACTGTGACCCCAGATCTCTCAAAACATGTGAGCCGGCGCATTGTCCTGCAAAAAGAGAACACCTTTCCACAGTTTTCCTCGCCTTTTTTCCTACGCCTCTTTTAATCGGTACACTAAGTTGGAATAGTATTCAGCATTTATTGTTTGGCCCTTCTGGAGATAGTCAGTCAGTAAAATGCCTTTCGAATCCAAAAAAAAACCATTGCCATAACCTTTCCTGCAGACCTTTGAGTCTTGAATTTCTTTGGCCGTGGAGAACCTGAGTGGCGCCACTGCAGGGACTGTTGTTCCGTCTCTGGATCGCAGTAATGTAACCACGTTTCATCAATAGTGACAAATCGCTGCAAAACATTATCACCAGATTGCTCAAAATGCTGCAAAACTGATTTGAAAGTGTCCACTTGTTTTCGTTTCTCACTGGCGTTCAAACATTTGGACAACCACTTCGCTGACATCTTCTGCATATCCAAGTGCTCATGAATTATGAACCCAACACGTTCCCTGGATATCTCCAGTGTCTCAGCTATTTTTTCAGCCAAGATTTGCCAATCTGACAAAATCAAGTCATGAATGCGATCAACAATTTTGAGTGTTGTCACTACTGAAGGCCTCCCCAGATCTTGCTGCGTCTTCGGTCTCAAAGTCCCATGCTGAAAGTTGGCACACCATTTGTTCACAGTAGAATATGAAAGGCACTTGTTACTTAATGTTTGAGTTATACACTCATAGATTTCCTTTGCAGTTTTCTTCTGTAGGAATAGAAATTTCATGACAGCCTGGAGTTTCACATTCGAAAATTCAATACTTTGCATCGACACAATTCAGTTCAAGATGTCAAACATCTGAATTAAAAAAAAGAAAAAAAAAAAGAAAAGCTATTAGTCTAAAAATTGGCACTTTACAATACAAAAGAACACTCTTTCGAGCTGCAGTGACAAAATAATGCTACAATTACAGGAAGGAAGTGGGTTAGGCTGAAAACTTTTCAGCATTCCCTTGTGTCATCATTTACAACCAAAACTTCCTTCTTCAAATGTTCCGATTGACTGAATTTTTCATGTGTGAGCTTCTATTTATGCAGATGTGGTTAATGCATTTGAACTTAAATATTGTGTATTCATGGAATACTATTCCAACTAAAGGACCGAGATAAAAAAAGTAAGATTCAGTTTTCACTAAGTGATATCTGTAACAATCTGTCTGATGCATTGTAAGTTCTTGACTAACTTCAGTGCACCTAAAGAAGGACATGTAATCATGGGTTGAGAGTTTTAACTTGCCTCAATTATCTTTTTCTGATGTGTGGTAGTGACTAGGAGAAATCTTTATAGTAAGATTTTTTTAAAACAAACTCTTGTCTCTACTTCCCTTGCTCTCAATGATTTCTAGTTGTAAGCTTCAATTAAAATGAAGAATGTGTACTAAGCAGTGAATGTTCAGTTTAGTGTATCAAGGTTCGTACTCTTCCAAGGAAAATAAATTCAAGAACTTTTTAAACCCAAATTATCATATGTATGTACTGTCAGTCAGTCAGTCAGTAGGTAGGTGTTTTAGTAAGTTCAAACTATTAATCTTAGCTGGAGCAGGCACATCTTCAATGACCTGCCTGCTACACCTTGTCCACAGTTGCTTCATTTTATTAACTTTGAATTGACCCTCTGTTTTGGTATTTTTCAAAATAATTTCATTTCGATGAATATTTTGAAAGGGTACATTATTTTCATATTCATCTGCTGGTATGACACTTATTGTTTGCTTTAACTCCTTATTTTCGTGCATGACTTTGATGCATCCAGGAGACGAAGGGTCCACACATAAAAGTACAAGCAATTCCTGGAAGTTCCACTTCCAGGAATTGTTTACTCGGATTAAGGACGGCAAGAACGCGTCCTTAATCCGAGTAAACAGAAGCCCATCACAATTTGTGAATACATCATTCCACTTATTTTACTCACATGGTTGATGCTTTAATCTGTAGTGATATCATAGCCAAGGCACCAGCTGTCCACACACTCCCCTGGGTTGAATGCAAGTTAAATCTCCTATACATCTTTTTAGCACAATCATTGAACACATGCTCTTTCATATCATTGCTTAAGAAAAAAATCAAGTACTATTTATAGTGCCTTAAACTTTTTCAAGTACTTTCAAGGACTTGAAAATGAACTTTTTATTCAAGGACTTTTCAAGGTTTTCAAGGAGCGTACGAACCATGTGTATGCCAGTTTTTTTTTTCAAAATAATTACTTGAAAGATGACATGAAGCACCTGGCACAATGTGACAATGTACTAGTTATTTTACGAACAGCTTTTTAATATTAGTTTACAGCGAGTTTCTTGCAAAAACACACCTGAAGTTTCTCTCATGCAGGACATTAATCCACTTAAATAACCCGAATATGTAATGTACCAATCGAAGCGACAGTTTTCAAAAATAACAATAATAAAACCCATTTCTTTCAAAAATACAAAAAATGTGTTTTCTCACTGATTTCTAATTGTAGTCTGCAATTAAAAATAATGTGTATTAATCAATAAGTTCTAACATTTAAAATCATTTGTACTTTGTATATATACCCCCTTTTTTTAGAATTACATAAAACAACAGTAAGTAAAAATTATCCGGTAGTTCGTATTTCTTTGTGGAGCTAACCTCTGAATGTAAGAGAACAGCTTAGTGGTATGTATGTACGTATCTCTTTGTGGAGGTAACCTCTAAATGTATGTATGTATGCAGGATTGTGCAATTACGCGTAAAAAACGTAAATTAAAAAACAACAACATGGCTTTGTGCTGTTAATTAACTTGCTATGCACGAATACCACAAAAAACGGAGATCCTTCAAAAACCAACATACCCTTCGATATTTTTATAAGATCTTATTGGGACACTGCAAACTGCCACGTCCACGTGACATACCACCAGGATACCACATACACATCAGTATCACGTCATATCATCATCATCATCATTGTCAACCATTATCAATCCACTGCTGGACGAAGGTCTCCCCAAGTTTCCTCCACAACGGTCTGTCTTGTGCCAGTCTCCTCCATGTCACCCCTGCATACTTTTGAATTTCATCCACCCATCTCCCATGTGGTCTTCTTCTGGGTCTTTTCCTGTCCCTTGGAATCCAATCTAAAATTTCAGCTGTCCATCGATGATCTGTCCTTCTGGCAGTATGTCCAGCCCATTGCCATTTCAGGGATTTAACTCTGATCATGATGTCTTCCACTCTTGTCATTTTTCGGATCCACGAGTTCCTCTTCTTATCTCTCCTGGTTACACCAAATATGCACCTCTCCATGCTTTTTTGAGTTGTCTGCAGCCTTTGTATGTCTCTTTTAGTTAAGGTCCACGTCTCTGCACCATACGTAAGCACTGCAAGGATGCATTGATCAAACACTTTTCTTTTAAGACATAATGGCATATTGCTCTTGAAAATTATGCTGTTTCTTCCAAAAGCTCTCCAGGCAAGTTTTGTACGCCGATTAATTTCTTCATCAATGTGACCCTCACTTGATATCTGCTGTCCAAGATAAACGTACGTGTCTGTTATCTCCAGCTTTTCTCCGTCAATCGATAAATCTTCATTTCTTGTAAAAGCATTGAACATCACTTTCCTCTTCTGAAAGTTCATTTTTAATCCCACTTCTTTACTCTTGTCAGCAAGTTCCTGGATCATACTGTGCAGCTCTGATGGGGTAGTTGCAAAAATGACTACGTCATCAGCAAAACGAAGGTGGGTTAGATAATCTCCATTAATCTTTATCCCCTTGTTTTCCCAGCTCAGTGACTGAAAAACACCCTCCAATGTGGCATTAAAGAGCTTCGGAGATATGGTGTCACCTTGTCTCACTCCCTTTCCAATTTTTATGTGTGTTGTATTTTCAAACAGCCTAATCTTTGCACTTGCATTTTCATAGATGTTATTAATAATATTAATGTATGCATCTTCAATACCGCAGGTTTTCAGAGCCATTGTAACTGCTGATGGTTTCACCGAATCAAAGGCTTTTTCATAATCGATAAAAGCCATGCACAATGGAAGTTCATATTCCCTCGCTCTTTCAATTAGTTCTCTCAGTACGTGGATATGATCTATTGTGCTGTAGCCACTCCTGAATCCAGCTTGTTCTCTCGGTTGAGCCATGTCCAGTGTTACCTTCAAGCGGTGTGAAAGAACTTTAGTGAAGATTTTATAAACTACTGATAGGAGGCCGATAGGTCTGTAGTTTCCGAGATCCTCAATGTCACCTTTCTTATGTAGCAGGATCATTGCAGCGGTGTTCCAATCCTCAGGAATCTTTCCTTCATTAAGGCATCGAGTGAAAATTTGGGCGAGTACTGTTTTGATTTCTCCACTTGCTTCTTGTATGATGTCTACAGTAATTCCATCTTCTCCTGGAGCTTTTCCCCGCTTCATGTTCTTGATTGCATGTGCAACTTCTGCTGGAAGGACTGGAGGAACTCTGGTACTGGTATCTTTCATGATGTCTGGAGTGCATGTATCATCCCTTTCATATAATTTGGAGTAGAAATCTTTCACTCTTGTCATGGCGAAAATTTTAACCTCTGGTGAATTTCAGAGAGACCTGATCAATCTTTCTGTTGGTTTATCGGAGATTAATTAATGCAAAAATTTTCTTCCATGACATACGTTAGAAGAAAATTCCTGGTTGAAAGGCAGGGGAATTCATGCGCAAAATTCGCTTGTCTTAATCACTACCAGGAAAACAAAATTTCATGTTGGTGAAAAAAAAAAAAAAAAAAAAGAATAATATTTGATTTAACTGACTTTGGGGTTTTGAAAATAATTATTTTATCGGTTCTTATATCGCGATAGGAAAAGGCGAGTAGGTGTGCAGCTCAGAGAATCAAAATTAATTTTACTTTCACATCACGGAACGAGAGAAAAAGAAAATTAAAACTAGTGATTTTCTGCAAAGCAAGAATCCGCCATTTTTGCGTTCCTGTTTCCAAAGTCGCACAAAAGTAACATCTTTTCGTCTTTTGGGGTAAGGAATTCAGCAACGAAATCTATTTTTAGACCCCAGGGTCAAAAAAGGAGAGCTTGGTCTGCACGTGTGAAGGTCAGAGGTCACTCGAGGCGTGGGAGTGAAGGGTCCGTTGGGAAGCCGTGAGTTGCTAGGCTGAAGTTTCGACCAATGAGAGGGGTCAGCGGTTTTCAAGCACCCCCAGAGTTTTTATCCGTTGAGAGTCACTTTTGTACTTGACTTTTGCTGACCGGCAGAGAAAGAGGACACAGCCGAGTCTCTCCTCGCCTTTTTGGCGGAGGAGGGGGCGGCAAGAAGGAAAATTTCGTATTGAAATCTAAACGGACAACAGTTAAAATTGAATTTCAAGGATCTCATTACTGGAGAGGAAATGCTTGCAGATTCAACCCTCTCCTCCTCTCCTAGTGGACGACGGAGGAGTGAACTGCAATAAAAAGAAAAGTAATAACTACCGTGAATTGATCTCCGCAGGAGAATTTTCTGCCAGCGCAACCCGAATGCTGTTACTACTCGGTTCAATATGGAAGGAACTCTTCAAGCCAGTTCAACCAGACACTGGAAGTTCCGAAAAAAAAAAAAAAGGGCATGCACGGCTTTGTAGAAGATACCGCCTTTAACTGCTGAATCGTCGAGTTGGGCCCTACTGATTACAACAAGGGGTCCACCAGCAGGGTTCCAAAATGCCCGTTTCCTGTATCGTTGGCCAAACACGCTGCCTCAGAAAAAGGAAAAGAGAAAAAAAAAAAAAAAAGAGGGAAAAAAAAGCACCTTGGAAGTGAAGTGAAAATCAACCGGGACAGTGGTGTTCTCTGAGGGAGAGTTTTTTTTTTTTTTTTTATTATATTCATTTTATCTATTATTAGGCTGTGAAACCTTTTTTTTTATTATTATCGACGGTTAGTGTGCTTGGCAGGAAGTGTTGCTGCCCCCAGTCCTAAAGGTAAATTTCTCTCGGCATTTTCTTTTTTTGTATTATGTTGTGGTTTCTTTAAAATTATAAAACGAGTTGATTTTAAAATTGGGGGCTGTCGGAAAAATATATTGCAAGACAAAAAAAGAGAGGGGAGTTGAAGATGCTTTCATTTATGTTTTTTTTTGTGTTGTCATGTCTGGTAGTTTAGCAACTTCCCAGGCCAGTAAATTTTAATGTATCGGAAAAATTTGGTTTATTGTTTGAGCACAGTAAATTTTGGTGCATCGATAATAGTTTAGTTGGGCATGTGATAATTGAAAAGCAGTGTTATTGTGATGTCGTGGTTGATAAAATAATTGTAAACATTTTTTCTCTAGCCTTTTTACAGCGTTGAGTTATTTTTTTTTGAGTGAAGATAAATTATGGGATGATTTATATTGGAATTTTGGGAACATATTATAGTGTGATGAAATTGGAAACCTAAAGTGCTGTTTACATTCTTGGAGTGTTGAGTGTCGAAATTGAGATGGTAGGAGTGTTAATTGAGGACCAGTATTTTACATGCTCCAGATGAGTGTTAATCTCCCATTGGAAAGGGGTGATCTTAGGGCAAGCAGGGAACTTGTTCTAGGGCAGAGGGCTCTGAGTAGGGAATTTTCACCAGGATGCGATATGTGCAGAATAGAAGTTAAAGTATTTTTTTGTTCTCAAGTTTAGTATTTCACAAAAAGAATGAACATCATGGGTTGAGAAGACACACTTTTGCTCACCAGTTCCAGTATTAATTGTTCTTTTCTTTGGCCTAAATTTTCTTGTTTTTACTATAAGGTTAAAAGTCTAAATGTAATTTTAATTTTCAATAAGGTGAAAATATTTAGTGGGTTATGTAAATGGTCAGTGTATTGTCTGAAGTGGACCTGCGCATTGCCATGGTGCAGAAGAATTTCCTTGCTAGTGATTTTTCCTGGGATATATGTGGATATAGTGATTTAGGATTTCTTGGGATATAGAGAGATAAAGTGAATTTTCCTGGGATATATGTGGAGGCTGTGATTTAGGATTTCTTGGGATATATATAGAGAGAGATAAGTGAATTTTCCTGGGATATATGTGGATACTGTGATTTAGAATTTCTTGGGATATATACAGAGATAAGTGAATTTTTCCTGAGATATAGTGTGTTAGTTCTGGGCCAGATGTGCCTGGAGTATTTAGGGTTGAAGTACGACAGGCTCTTGCAGGCGTGGTTGATCAAGGTGGGATCATGCATTGGTTCGAAAAGGGGAGATCCTTGAAGACGTGGTTTTTGGGGGAAAACTTGTCTTCAAACCCCCCAGTAGTTTCGCTGCTCACGGAGATATGTACTGCCAGCGAGGGTCGGTCGGGCGTTGCTTCAAGAAATGTGGTGAGATCATGTTAGAGGAAATTCTGTGCCTGATGATGATGTGTCACACTTGAGGATTTTTTCCTTTCCCTTTGCATAGGCTGAAAGTGGATTCACGACCCAATTTCACGCCTTCAGCCTGACTTGGTATTTTCTTCCTGTGTTGGTTCTCAAAACCCAGGGTAGTGTCTGAACTGAGAGTATTTGCCTCACCGCTACCTCAGTAATTCACTGCAGGTGTTAAATTTAAATTTGTTTGGTGATTTAAAGTATCTAAATTTATTTGTTTATGATTTGCTGTAGTGCTAGGGATGTAAATTCTAAATTCTGGTTGTTGGTGTTAGTGAACTTGATATTTAGTTTGGAAATTTAGTTAATTGGTATTTTGAGCTTTTGTTTACAGTGTAGAGTTATTAAGTATCCTGAGCTATTATGTGAAGTGCAGAGTGAGGTGATTTTTATGAGCAAGCTAGTGCAAGAAGATTGTTTGAATTTCTGAATTATGTTGATGTTATGAATAGTGATAATTTTTAAGATTAGTTAGTGAGGTTTCTTTATAAGTGAAGTAGGTTCATTCAGGATAGTTCTATAGGCTATGTAATGTTAATTAATGCTTGTGCTCAGTGTAAATTCTGTTTTGAGGATAATTTACTTGGTTTGTTTGCTTGCTGATAGTAGATTTGTTAAAGTATAATTTGTGACTCTTAAAATAACTGTAAATTTAATTGAAGTCTTTGAATCTGGTCTGGGGGATTGCGGAGTTTGCTAAGATTGTTTAGGTGCCGTAAATTTAAATCAATAAGTGTAAAATTGTAAATTGGTCATTGAGCTAACTGGGTGAGAGAGAAGAGAGTACGTTTCAAAAGAACAGAATTTGTCCACCTTGTGGAATTAAAAATAATCCAGTATTTTTTTTTTGTAAGCTATGTGAATCATGGTATAATTTTGGATGCATGCCTAGTGTTCAAACCAACTGTGTTGACATATGTAAAGTTGTGCTGTTCATAAGGCCAGTGGCCAAAGAGAAATAGAAAGTAAATTGAGATTCTGTTTTATACTGCTGTGTTTAAGCAAACAAGAAAAAAGGAAATACCATCTGTTTGTCCTCTAAATTAACTCATTAAGTTTTTAAAGAAAAATAATAAATACAGGCAGTAGCCTTTCAAAAAAAGTTCAAAATGAGTGCAGTGTGGAAAGTTTTTGTGTGCTGTTGTCTTCCATGACTTGGTCCCATGTACTCCCCCTTAGCTTGACTAAGGCTATCGATCCGAATCCCGGTATTATAAGGTTTTTCATAACTGCAATTTTTGTCCTAACCTTTTTAAATTGACTTTCACCGCCTCCACAAGTTGTTATTGAACGAGTACATTTTATCGTATGACTTATAGTGACACATTTTCATACACATGCAACAATATCCACTTATTTTTGCACTTTCAGGTGACTCAACTCTGCTTGAACACAAACAACGCAAACTTTCCAATAACTTCTTGTGGAATGTAAATTTTCAGATGCATTTTTGTTTAGGATGTTCATGGCCTTTTCTAGTACGTAGAAAATATTTTTGTTTCGAAATGCATCCACCCATCTCCCAAATTTAAATTTTCTATAATTTCCATATTTTGAATTTCAATACCAGCATAAATATAACGCCTTTGATAAATAACAATCAATTCAATATAATCAATATAGTCTCAAATCAAATTAAAATTCAATTTTTTTTTCCCACCAAAACATTTGGTGCCGTGACCATAGGATACATGCCTTGTCATGGAATTCAACCTGTACTGCACAGTAGTTACGAAAAATCTTGAGTATGGTTTCATATGTGAATTATTTTCTCGTAGTGATAAGTTCTGGTAGTCTCTCTCTCTCAGTGACCAAAGTAGCGAAAGTGCATATTTTTTTATTTTAGCTGAATTTCTGTGTATGAGTATTATAATATTTCAGTAGCAGTGTTTGTAATAATTGAATAATTTTGGGCTTAACATAAAAGCCAGTTAGGGCTTGACACACATAAAAAGATTTTTTTTTGTGTTGGTGTAATATTTTCAGTGATATATGAGTAAGTTCAGTAATTTTGTGCTTGACACACATAAAATTTTTTTTTTGGATGTTTACCTACATGAGTTTTCACACAAATAATTTCTCAAGCGTACCTGCATAATGTATAATTTGGTATTTCGAATATAACTAGTGCTAATTAATAGTTTGCAGTGTGTCACATATATATATGCAATTTCACACTTTTCCAAATATTGAACTTCTAGGTGTATTTTTCATGTGTTGCAAAATTTTTTTTTACCTCTACAGTCCGAGTGTTGAATTAAGTGTAATTTTAATGTGTTGCATTCAGGCAATTTATCATATTCTGTTGAACTAAGCGAAGAAAGTGTATTGTAAAGTAATGTTGTCATTCGAAAATGCCTGTTGTTGGTGATGTCAAATTGGTGAAAGCATAATGCAAAAATTGTAAGAGGCGTAACTTCTCTTCTCTCCTCACGCTGGTTAATTTAGTGCCCAGGTGCACTGGTTAGTTATTTTAAGTTAGGTTGTTTACTATTGGAGTGAAGTGTAGGTTCAGTGTTGGGTAGGATTAGTATTACTGTAGTAATAGCCAGTGAGTTAGGAATTTAATAATCAGTTAAATTTCTTTTAATTTAATTTTCTCAGTGTAGTTAAAAGGTTAGTATTTGAGCCGATGCAGAATTTTTTTTCCTTCGTTCCGTGAAAATTTTTTGGCTTGAAAAAAATTCTTTCACCTCTGTAATTAAGGTCAGGTGATAAGTAGCTTCGCTTCGGAACATTTGTTTTCCTAGTTCAGTGGTAGCCATGTTGGAACGGAAGTCGGCTCACCGGAGGTAGGTGGCGCTGCAGGTTTGTTTACATTCATCGGTTTGTTGACATGGTCGGAGCACGTGTGTGTTGAGTAGTAGGTAGAAGCGAATTTTCTGAGATTTTATTTTATGTTTCGACTCGCTTTGCTCGTCTTTTTCGCAGGGGGAATGTATTTGTCATGGCGAAAATTTTAACCTCTGGTGAATTTCAGAGAGACCTGATCAATCTTTCTGTTGGTTTATCGGAGATTAATTAATGCAAAAATTTTCTTCCATGACATACGTTAGAAGAAAATTCCTGGTTGAAAGGCAGGGAATTCATGCGCAAAATTCGCTTGTCTTAATCACTACCAGGAAAACAAAATTTCATGTTGGTGAAAAAAAAAAAAAAAAAAGGAATAATATTTGATTTAACTGACTTTGGGGTTTTGAAAATAATTATTTTATCGGTTCTTATATTGCGATAGGAAAAGGCGAGTAGGTGTGCAGCTCAGAGAATCAAAATTAATTTTACTTTCACATCACGGAACGAGAGAAAAAGAAAATTAAAACTAGTGATTTTCTGCAAAGCAAGAATCCGCCATTTTTGCGTTCCTGTTTCCAAAGTCGCACAAAAGTAACATTTTTTCGTCTTTTGGGGTAAGGAATTCAGCAACGAAATCTATTTTTAGACCCCAGGGTCAAAAAGGAGAGCTTGGTCTGCACGTGTGAAGGTCAGAGGTCACTCGAGGCGTGGGAGTGAAGGGTCCGTTGGGAAGCCGTGAGTTGCTAGGCTGAAGTTTCGACCAATGAGAGGGGTCAGCGGTTTTCAAGCACCCCCAGAGTTTTTATCCGTTGAGAGTCACTTTTGTACTTGACTTTTGCTGACCGGCAGAGAAAGAGGACACAGCCGAGTCTCTCCTCGCCTTTTTGGCGGAGGAGGGGGCGGCAAGAAGGAAAATTTCGTATTGAAATCTAAACGGACAACAGTTAAAATTGAATTTCAAGGATCTCATTACTGGAGAGGAAATGCTTGCAGATTCAACCCTCTCCTCCTCTCCTAGTGGACGACGGAGGAGTGAACTGCAATAAAAAGAAAAGTAATAACTACCGTGAATTGATCTCCGCAGGAGAATTTTCTGCCAGCGCAACCCGAATGCTGTTACTACTCGGTTCAATATGGAAGGAACTCTTCAAGCCAGTTCAACCAGACACTGGAAGTTCCGAAAAAAAAAAAAAAAGGGCATGCACGGCTTTGTAGAAGATACCGCCTTTAACTGCTGAATCGTCGAGTTGGGCCCTACTGATTACAACAAGGGGTCCACCAGCAGGGTTCCAAAATGCCCGTTTCCTGTATCGTTGGCCAAACACGCTGCCTCAGAAAAAGGAAAAGAGAAAAAAAAAAAAAAAGAGGGAAAAAAAAAGCACCTTGGAAGTGAAGTGAAAATCAACCGGGACAGTGGTGTTCTCTGAGGGAGAGTTTTTTTTTTTTTATTATATTCATTTTATCTATTATTAGGCTGTGAAACCTTTTTTTTTATTATTATCGACGGTTAGTGTGCTTGGCAGGAAGTGTTGCTGCCCCCAGTCCTAAAGGTAAATTTCTCTCGGCATTTTCTTTTTTTGTATTATGTTGTGGTTTCTTTAAAATTATAAAACGAGTTGATTTTAAAATTGGGGGCTGTCGGAAAAATATATTGCAAGACAAAAAAAGAGAGGGGAGTTGAAGATGCTTTCATTTATGTTTTTTTTTTGTGTTGTCATGTCTGGTAGTTTAGCAACTTCCCAGGCCAGTAAATTTTAATGTATCGGAAAAATTTGGTTTATTGTTAGAGCACAGTAAATTTTGGTGCATCGATAATAGTTTAGTTGGGCATGTGATAATTGAAAAGCAGTGTTATTGTGATGTCGTGGTTGATAAAATAATTGTAAACATTTTTTCTCTAGCCTTTTTACAGCGTTGAGTTATTTTTTTGAGTGAAGATAAATTATGGGATGATTTATATTGGAATTTTGGGAACATATTATAGTGTGATGAAATTGGAAACCTAAAGTGCTGTTTACATTCTTGGAGTGTTGAGTGTCGAAATTGAGATGGTAGGAGTGTTAATTGAGGACCAGTATTTTACATGCTCCAGATGAGTGTTAATCTCCCATTGGAAAGGGGTGATCTTAGGGCAAGCAGGGAACTTGTTCTAGGGCAGAGGGCTCTGAGTAGGGAATTTTCACCAGGATGCGATATGTGCAGAATAGAAGTTAAAGTATTTTTTTGTTCTCAAGTTTAGTATTTCACAAAAAGAATGAACATCATGGGTTGAGAAGACACACTTTTGCTCACCAGTTCCAGTATTAATTGTTCTTTTCTTTGGCCTAAATTTTCTTGTTTTTACTATAAGGTTAAAAGTCTAAATGTAATTTTAATTTTCAATAAGGTGAAAATATTTAGTGGGTTATGTAAATGGTCAGTGTATTGTCTGAAGTGGACCTGCGCATTGCCATGGTGCAGAAGAATTTCCTTGCTAGTGATTTTTCCTGGGATATATGTGGATATAGTGATTTAGGATTTCTTGGGATATAGAGAGATAAAGTGAATTTTCCTGGGATATATGTGGAGGCTGTGATTTAGGATTTCTTGGGATATATATAGAGAGAGATAAGTGAATTTTCCTGGGATATATGTGGATACTGTGATTTAGAATTTCTTGGGATATATACAGAGATAAGTGAATTTTTCCTGAGATATAGTGTGTTAGTTCTGGGCCAGATGTGCCTGGAGTATTTAGGGTTGAAGTACGACAGGCTCTTGCAGGCGTGGTTGATCAAGGTGGGATCATGCATTGGTTCGAAAAGGGGAGATCCTTGAAGACGTGGTTTTTGGGGGAAAACTTGTCTTCAAACCCCCAGTAGTTTCGCTGCTCACGGAGATATGTACTGCCAGCGAGGGTCGGTCGGGCGTTGCTTCAAGAAATGTGGTGAGATCATGTTAGAGGAAATTCTGTGCCTGATGATGATGTGTCACACTTGAGGATTTTTTTCCTTTCCCTTTGCATAGGCTGAAAGTGGATTCACGACCCAATTTCACGCCTTCAGCCTGACTTGGTATTTTCTTCCTGTGTTGGTTCTCAAAACCCAGGGTAGTGTCTGAACTGAGAGTATTTGCCTCACCGCTACCTCAGTAATTCACTGCAGGTGTTAAATTTAAATTTGTTTGGTGATTTAAAGTATCTAAATTTATTTGTTTATGATTTGCTGTAGTGCTAGGGATGTAAATTCTAAATTCTGGTTGTTGGTGTTAGTGAACTTGATATTTAGTTTGGAAATTTAGTTAATTGGTATTTTGAGCTTTTGTTTACAGTGTAGAGTTATTAAGTATCCTGAGCTATTATGTGAAGTGCAGAGTGAGGTGATTTTTATGAGCAAGCTAGTGCAAGAAGATTGTTTGAATTTCTGAATTATGTTGATGTTATGAATAGTGATAATTTTTAAGATTAGTTAGTGAGGTTTCTTTATAAGTGAAGTAGGTTCATTCAGGATAGTTCTATAGGCTATGTAATGTTAATTAATGCTTGTGCTCAGTGTAAATTCTGTTTTGAGGATAATTTACTTGGTTTGTTTGCTTGCTGATAGTAGATTTGTTAAAGTATAATTTGTGACTCTTAAAATAACTGTAAATTTAATTGAAGTCTTTGAATCTGGTCTGGGGGATTGCGGAGTTTGCTAAGATTGTTTAGGTGCCGTAAATTTAAATCAATAAGTGTAAAATTGTAAATTGGTCATTGAGCTAACTGGGTGAGAGAGAAGAGAGTACGTTTCAAAAGAACAGAATTTGTCCACCTTGTGGAATTAAAAATAATCCAGTATTTTTTTTTTTTTTGTAAGCTATGTGAATCATGGTATAATTTTGGATGCATGCCTAGTGTTCAAACCAACTGTGTTGACATATGTAAAGTTGTGCTGTTCATAAGGCCAGTGGCCAAAGAGAAATAGAAAGTAAATTGAGATTCTGTTTTATACTGCTGTGTTTAAGCAAACAAGAAAAAAGGAAATACCATCTGTTTGTCCTCTAAATTAACTCATTAAGTTTTTAAAGAAAAATAATAAATACAGGCAGTAGCCTTTCAAAAAAGTTCAAAATGAGTGCAGTGTGGAAAGTTTTTGTGTGCTGTTGTCTTCCATGACTTGGTCCCATGTACTCCCCCTTAGCTTGACTAAGGCTATCGATCCGAATCCCGGTATTATAAGGTTTTTCATAACTGCAATTTTTGTCCTAACCTTTTTAAATTGACTTTCACCGCCTCCACAAGTTGTTATTGAACGAGTACATTTTATCGTATGACTTATAGTGACACATTTTCATACACATGCAACAATATCCACTTATTTTTGCACTTTCAGGTGACTCAACTCTGCTTGAACACAAACAACGCAAACTTTCCAATAACTTCTTGTGGAATGTAAATTTTCAGATGCATTTTTGTTTAGGATGTTCATGGCCTTTTCTAGTACGTAGAAAATATTTTTGTTTCGAAATGCATCCACCCATCTCCCAAATTTAAATTTTCTATAATTTCCATATTTTGAATTTCAATACCAGCATAAATATAACGCCTTTGATAAATAACAATCAATTCAATATAATCAATATAGTCTCAAATCAAATTAAAATTCAATTTTTTTTTTCCCACCAAAACACTCTTGTCAAAATTTCGCCTCTATTTCTTGTTACAGAACCATCTTCTTTTCTCAGTGCCATAATCTGTTTTCTTCCCTTACTGAGATGTCCCTTTGCTATCTTTAGGCTTTGGTTGTTTTCAATTGCTTTCCTCACTAGTTCACAGTTGAATTTTCTTACGTCTTCAGTGATACTTTTTCGTACTGTCTTGCATAGCTCAATATATTCCACTTTGGAAGTCACATCTTCTTTAGTTGTCCTCATCTCTCTTCTTTTTTGCATCAACATTTTCGTTTTTCCTGATAATTTATTTACATGCAACTTGTTCTTAGACCCAGCTAATTTTGTTGCTGTTTCCATAAGAGCTTTGGTTACTTTTCTGTTAACTTCAGAGATGTCCACTTCTTCCGATGTTAGGCCTTCTAAAGCAGAGAACCTGTTCTTCAGTTCCAACTTGAAGGTATTATGGTGTTTTTTAAGGTTGGTTATGTCAATAGATTTTGTTTGTCTTATGAGCTTGCCACGTTCAAGTTTAGTGTTGAGGTGCAACTTACATCTCACCAATCTTTGGTCACTACCTGTGTTGAACTTGTTTAGCACACTGCAGTCTTCTATGACGAATTTTTTGTTACACATAATAAAATCAATTTCACTTGTCGTCCCATTTGGATGTCTCCATGTCCATTTCCTGTGTGGCTTTTTCTTGAAGAAGGAGTTCAAGATGAAAAACCCTTCTGCCTCTGCAAACTCAACGAGAGTATTTCCACGCTGGTTTCTGTTGCCGTGACCGAATTTACCTACTGAAGTTTCATTCTGTTGCCGTTGCCCTATTTTTGCATTGAAATCTCCTATAATTATTTTCAAGTGCTGCTTACCTTTATTATTTAGATGACAAATTTCCTCATAAAATTCTTCAATTTCTTCTTCAGGATGACTTGTGGTGGGTGCATAAGTTTGAATAATCTGAGCCTGGTATCTTTTCGAGAGTTGGATAACAAGCCGTGCAGCTCTGTCAGAGGAACTTTCAACTTCTACAACTTTATCCTTCAGTTTCTTGTTTATTATAAATCCAACACCACTAGTTCTGCCAGTATCTGTCCCACGATAGTAGAAGAGATGTCCACTTTTCAGTTCGATGAGATCTTCTCCTTTTCTCCTTACCTCACTTAGCCCCACGATGTCCCACTTGATCCTTTGTAGTTCCTCTTCCAATTCAAGAAGCCTTGAATCAGAAGATAGGGAGCGTCCATTGTACGTTGCCAAGGTCAGCATCAGATGGCAGCCTAGTCCGGTCCTCCGGGGATTCTTAGCACCCTCTGCCTTCATGTCGCACTGGCCGCTGCCTTGGCCAGGTACATTCCAGCTGCCGGAGACTGAGGGCCAAGATTTAAGTTGTGGAGTCATTTTGGAGGGGTTTGGCCATAACTCACCACGCTGGCCAAGCGGGTTGGTGAATGTGGGATAGAATTTCCTCTAATCCCGATGGTATAGTTATACCGCTATTGGCGGTCGTCAGAGCCCCTTTAGTGGGAACAGGATGCACCACGAGAAGGCGGGGTTGACATTTGTCAAGGAGAGGCTGTATGTATGTATGTATGTATGTCATCATCATCATCATTGTCAACCATTATCAATCCACTGCTGGATGAAGGTCTCCCCAAGTTTCCTCCACAACGGTCTGTCTTGTGCCAGTCTCCTCCATGTCACCCCTGCATACTTTCGAATTTCATCCACCCATCTCCCATGTGGTCTTCTTCTGGGTCTTTTCCTGTCCCTTGGAATCCAATCTAAAATTTCAGCTGTCCATCGATGATCTGTCCTTCTGGCAGTATGTCCAGCCCATTGCCATTTCAGGGATTTAACTCTGATCATGATGTCTTCCACTCTTGTCATTTTTCGGATCCACGAGTTCCTCTTCTTATCTCTCCTGGTTACACCAAATATGCACCTCTCCATGCTCCTTTGAGTTGTCTGCAGCCTTTGTATGTCTCTTTTAGTTAAGGTCCACGTCTCCGCACCATACGTAAGCACTGGAAGGATGCATTGATCAAACACTTTTCTTTTAAGACATAATGGCATATTGCTCTTGAAAATTATGCTGTTTCTTCCAAAAGCTCTCCATGCAAGTTTTGTACGTCGATTAATTTCTTCATCAATGTGACCCTCACTTGATATCTGCTGTCCAAGATAAACGTACGTGTCTGTTATCTCCAGCTTTTCTCCATCAATCGATAAATCTTCATTTCTTGTAAAAGCATTGAACATCACTTTTGTCTTCTGAAAGTTCATTTTTAATCCCACTTCTTTACTCTTGTCAGCAAGTTCCTGGATCATACTCTGCAGCTCTGATGGGGTAGTTGCAAAAATGACTACGTCATCAGCAAAACGAAGGTGGGTTAGATAATCTCCATTAATCTTTATCCCCTTGTTTTCCCAGCTCAGTGACTGAAAAACACCCTCCAATGTGGCATTAAAGAGCTTCGGAGATATGGTGTCACCTTGTCTCACTCCCTTTCCAATTTTTACGTGTGTTGTATTTTCAAACAGCCTAATCTTTGCACTTGCATTTTCATAGATGTTATTAATAATATTAATGTATGCATCTTCAATACCGCAGGTTTTCAGAGCCATTGTAACTGCTGATGGTTTCACCGAATCAAAGGCTTTTTCATAATCGATAAAAGCCATGCACAATGGAAGTTCATATTCCCTCGCTCTTTCAATTAGTTCTCTCAGTACGTGGATATGATCTATTGTGCTGTAGCCACTCCTGAATCCAGCTTGTTCTCTCGGTTGAGCCATGTCCAGTGTTACCTTCAAGCGGTGTGAAAGAACTTTAGTGAAGATTTTATAAACTACTGATAGGAGGCTGATAGGTCTGTAGTTTCCGAGATCCTCAATGTCACCTTTCTTATGTAGCAGGATCATTGTTGCGGTGTTCCAATCCTCAGGAATCTTTCCTTCATTAAGGCATCGAGTGAAAATTTGGGCGAGTACTGTTTCGATTTCTCCACTTGCTTCTTGTATGATGTCTACAGTAATTCCATCTTCTCCTGGAGCTTTTCCTCGCTTCATGTTCTTGATTGCATGTGCAACTTCTGCTGGAAGGACTGGAGGAACTCTGGTACTGGTATCTTTCATGATGTCTGGAGTGCATATATCATCCCTTTCATATAATTTGGAGTAGAAATCTTTCACTCTTGTCAAAATTTCGCCTCTATTTCTTGTTACAGAACCATCTTCTTTTCTCAGTGCCATAATCTGTTTTCTTCCCTTACTGAGATGTCCCTTTGCTATCTTTAGGCTTTGGTTGTTTTCAATTGCTTTCCTCACTAGTTCACAGTTGAATTTCCTTACGTCTTCAGTGATACTTTTTCTTACTGTCTTGCATAGCTCTATATATTCCACTTTGCAAGTCACATCTTCTTTAGTTGTCCTCATCTCTCTTCTTTTTTGCATCAACATTTTGGTTTTTCCTGATAATTTGTTCACATGCAACTTGTTCTTAGACCCAGCTAATTTTGTTGCTGTTTCCATAAGAGCTTTGGTTACTTTTCTGTTAACTTCAGAGATGTCCACTTCTTCCGATGTTAGGCCTTCTAAAGCAGAGAACCTGTTCTTCAGTTCCAACTTGAAGGTATTATGGTGTTTTTAAGGTTGGTTATGTCAATAGATTTTGTTTGTCCTATGAGCTTGCCACGTTCAAGTTTAGTGTTGAGGTGCATCTTACATCTCACCAATCTATGGTCACTACCTGTGTTGAACTTGTTTAGCACACTGCAGTCTTCTATGACGAATTTTTTGTTACACATAATAAAATCAATTTCACTTGTCGTCCCATTTGGATGTCTCCATGTCCATTTCCTGTGTGGCTTTTTCTTGAAGAGGGAGTTCAAGATGAAAAACCCTTCTGCCTCTGCAAACTCAACGAGAGTATTTCCACGCTGGTTTCTGTTGCCATGACCGAATTTACCTACCGAAGTTTCATTCTGTTGCCGTTGCCCTATTTTTGCATTGAAATCTCCCATAATTATTTTCAAGTGCTGCTTACCTTTATTATTTAGATGACAAATTTCCTCATAAAATTCTTCAATTTCTTCTTCAGGATGACTTGTGGTGGGTGCATAAGTTTGAATAATCTGAGCCTGGTATCTTTTCGAGAGTTGGATAACAAGTCGTGCAGCTCTGTCAGAGGAACTTTCAACTTCTACAACTTTATCCTTCAGTTTCTTGTTTATTATAAATCCAACACCACTAGTTCTGCCAGTATCTGTCCCACGATAGTAGAAGAGATGTCCACTTTTCAGTTCGATGAGATCTTCTCCTTTTCTCCTTACCTCACTTAGCCCCACGATGTCCCACTTGATCCTTTGTAGTTCCTCTTCCAATTCAAGAAGCCTTGAATCAGAAGATAGGGAGCGTCCATTGTAAGTAGCCAAGGTCAGCATCAGATGGCAGCCTAGTCCGGTCCTCCGGGGATTCTTAGCACCCTCTGCCTTCATGTCGCACTGGCCGCTGCCTTGGCCAGGTACATTCCAGCTGCCGGAGACTGAGGGCCAAGATTTAAGTTGTGGAGTCATTTTGGAGGGGTTTGGCCATAACTCACCACGCTGGCCAAGCGGGTTGGTGAGTGTGGGATAGCATTTCCTCTGATCCCGATGGTATAGTTATACCGCTATGGGCGGTCGTCAGAGCCCCTTTAGTGGGAACAGGATGCACCACGAGAAGGCGGGGTTGACATTTGTCAAGGAGAGGCTGTGATGTTACGCATCACCTGACCTTACATCCCTGTATGTATGTATATATATATATATATATATATATATATATATATATATATATATATATTTATTTTTTTCTTAGCCTTCATATTCACACGGGGAAATCCTTTTCTTTATGTTAATTGGTGTGGGGCCCACTTTAAAATATTATGTTCAACAAAGGAAGTCAGAAGCCACGCCGCGATGTAGTTTAAAGTGAAACGAGACGATAGGAACAATCAAAATGAGACGTTGCCTCGCGGCTCGCCTTTGATATCCATGCGCGTGCTGCCGGCTGGCGGCTCCTGTCTCTACAGAGATTCACAGCTAGGCATACGCAGAAGTTCAACAACGTCGGCAACTTTTCGTTGACTCGGCGGTAAAACTATAACTATGCGAACTACACATTTTTTCTGTTATTTAAATGCGGGAGGTTTTAGTGTTGGCTTCAGTTCAAAGCTGAGAGCGTTCTTAATAAACACCATTTTTTTCCATCCTCACTAGTCATTGAAGGGGCTCAACATTCTAATCTAACACTCTTCCCACTATGAATCGCGGCGGTCGATCTCTTCATAATCTTGAATTCTATTCAATATACATTGTGATTTTTATCTATGCTAGTGCAAGAGGTAGACATTTTTCTCCATTTTTAATATACAAGAAAGAACAGATATTTTATAATTTTTAAAAAGAAATCTGTTAATAGGTGGCTGAGCTGTATGGACAATCTTAAGAGAAGGAGTTCGTAGTGAAATGAACAAGAAATTTTAAGTTTAAAATGTAACATAATTAAAGTGGTTTTTATATTATTGTATTTATACACACATATGAAAGAAAATTAGTTTTTACGTCTGCATAAAAAACTGGTTTTCTACGCCAAGTAAATTACCTGTATATTACGCGTAATTTACATAAAATACGTAACAAGTAAATTACCTTGCCAACCCTGTATGTATGTATGTACATAAAAGAAGTCTAATAGCAGCTGGCATACACATTCTATGTGCAGCATACCAGTCACATTAATAGCTTTTACAAATTTAATTTTTCATTGACACTTAACTCTTTGCACAAATACTGAGGTTTCACTGATAAATGATGAATTTAGATAAAACATGTATGTGGAAATCAAAGTTTAAGAGTTTCCTGCAAATACCCATTAAAACCAGTTTTGCTTTGTTTTTTCAGAAAAACTCTGGGAAGGTTGGGTTTAAAAAAAAAAAAAAAAAACTAGTTCTTTTCCAAACCTTACTGTTAAGCAAAAATGATACGAAAACATTTTTTAAAAGGGATGCACAGAATTTGTAACTCTTTACAGTAAAACAGGCCAACAGCATCTACACGACTTCAAAAGAAACTCAACTATGTTAAAAAGACACATAATTAAAAATAAATTTAATCGGGGGGGGGGGGGTGAATAACCGAGTTTCACAGAGCAGTGTTACAAAGTGATACACAATGGATAGGAAGTTCATACCTAATTTATTTGACCTGTAAAAATGAATAGCTTCTTTTGAGCTTTGGTTAATATTAATGATAACAAGACTGAACAAATATGCACAAACAGAATTAGAGCTTTATTTACTCACGGGCAACTAACTGAACAATAAACTGTACTTGCCTTAATAATAGCATGCAACTCTTTGTCCTTGATGTTCATCTCTTTTATAGGGTCCAGTAGAGGAATACCTCCTGGAAAACGGTTACTAACTTCCTGTAACAAAACATTACATTTATGATAGCTCAATGAAACACAAGATTAAAAAAAAAAATCAAACACTCTCAAATTAATATTACAGTTCACTACTGACACACACACACACACACACACACACACACACTCAGCAATCGCCAAATAAACTTTTAATACCATAAGGAGCACTTTTCTTGAAAAGTCATTTCCTCTACTAATAGCCTATCTTTTGCTCTTTTTATGGTTATTTCCCCCTACACAACAACAGGGTGCCTACCAGATTCAGGAAATCACAGAAAGGCCTTAAAATGAGGAAAAGGGTCGAGATTTAGGAGGGGACAAGAATGTTTTGCTGGTTTTTACATTTTGAATCTTAATGACAAATATTCACTTTTATTTCATTTCCTACATATTCCTCCTTTTTAATATTATTTTCTTTTCTTTTATTTATTTATTTATTTTTGGGAATTGCACAAGGGTTTTTTTTTTTTTTTAATTTCTAATGAA
The DNA here is from genome assembly GCA_039090855.1 of Macrothele yani. Lineage (NCBI taxonomy): Eukaryota > Metazoa > Arthropoda > Arachnida > Araneae > Macrothelidae > Macrothele > Macrothele yani. The sequence goes on from CM076996.1 coordinate 130,067,004, forward strand.
ATGCACGTTTTCCTATTCTAACAGCCTCTTCAAATTCAATCATTTTTGCTTTACTCCTCTTCCTCTTAAGTGCAATTAAATTTCAAATTTTGTACTTAATCTGTCCATAATGGAATCAGCACTGTTTCTGTGACTCATAAAATTGCTTTCACTGCAGGGTGAGCAATGGCAGTACCACATTTCTAAATTTAATTTCATTTAAAATGCATGTCTTCCCATTCCGTAGTCCCTTCTTGTTATAATTATAACCTTGATCAAGAAAGAGAGCAAACACTTTCCCTTTTGCTTAAAGCGAATTCAAAAGTTCAAATAATGATACTGGCTAGGCAGAGAAAACAACTTGACAGGCAATGAAAAACTGAAAGTTCCAATTTTGGACTTGATTTTATTTCTTTTCAAACAAATGGGGGGGGGGGGGGGCTGCATCCTTTTCTTTCTTGATATAGTAAAAAGTCACTATGCTTATCAGTGTATTTGCCATTTTTCATACATACATACCACTAAGCTGTTCTCTGATATTCAGAGGTTAGCTCCACAAAGAAATACAAACTACCAAATAATTTTTACTTACTGCTGCCGTATCAGACTTCTCCATTTACACCGATCTTGACATACAACTCGGGCTTCACTGACATCCATCACACGCCATACACAAGATCTTCTATACTTCATACTCATAATCGTTTTCTCATGTAGACACTCCTGAATCTGATCCTCCCGTGACTTCTTGGCCTTCCACTAGCTTTCCTTCCTACCACTTGGGCTAAAAAAAAATTCTTAGTAAGCATCTTGTCACTCATTCTTTCAACATGGCCAAACGACCGAATACACATCTTCATTCCTCACACAATCAGAACATGCCTTGCCCCCCCCCGTAAGTAACGCATTTCTTCAGCACACAAACAACTTCTATGTTTCTTTTGTAGTACCCAGGTTTCACTGCCATACATCAGAGTAGGAACAATTACACTTTCATATACAGCCATGTAGGACTCTCTTAAGAACCCATCATTCCTGTGAAACCCTCTCAAAGCAGCCATGACTTTCAATGAAGAATTCACTCGCCCACTAATTTTCACCATCCAATTTCTTCTCTCTGTCAAACATGCTTCCTAATTACACAAACTCATTCACCTGGTCAATCACTGTGTCATTTAGACATATATTACATTCAGTACTACCAGTTCATCTCTCAAAAACCATAACTTTGGTTTTTTCTTATTTATACTCAGTTTGAATTTCATGCAAACTGAGTACATCAGAGACAACATACTCTGCAACTCACTTTTGCTCTCTGCCAACAGGACAGTGTCATCAGCATACAGCAATCTGCACACACGGATATCACCAAGACATAAACCAGTATTATCTATTTTGGCATCACGCATCCATAAATATATTAAAACAGCCATGGTGATATTACACAACCTTGTGTGACTCCTGCACCAATAGAAAACCATTTTGATAAAATACCATTTATTCGTACACAAGCTCTACTGCCAGCATACATGGCTTTTACACTGTTAAGTAGATTCCCAGTAACACCATATTCATTCAATACCTTCCACAAGAGTGTCCTATTTACTCGGTCATAAGCTTTCTCTAAATCTATGAAGGCAGCAAAAACTTTCTTACCATCAGCCAGATACTTTTCAATCATTATGCGCAATGTAAAAATTTGGTATGCGGGCAATCTTAGTGAGAGATGGGTTTGCCTCCTCGGGGCGCTCCGTGGGAACAATGGCACACATAACAGCAACAAGGGCCTCTGTGAATCTTGGAGAGGTGCAGGGTTTAAACTGTGATCGCATTTTGCGAAAATGAATGCAATTTTGCTAAAATATTTATATTTCTTTTCGCATAAATGCGAAAACATTTAAATGGCGCTGTTTCTTAGTGAGCGCCATTAAAATTCCGCGATTCCATCGAGTGCATATGAAATATCGTCATGGTGGAATTTCTCTTCTTTCATCATGTGACGTCAAATGATGCATAGAAACTAGTAGCCAATCCAGTTTCTATGATGTCATAAACTGAGCTGTTCCTTACGCTCTCCCCACTTTGGGTTTTTGAAAATTGGCACCACCTAGTCGCCAAACGTGCCCCCCTCTCTCTCACGTGTTTGCTTTCACAGTAGTCTTTTTCACGTGGCTTTATTCGTGTGTGTTGAGCATTTTTTTGTAGTCTAAATATAGGTAAGTGGTTAGGAATAAGTTCCAAATGAAAAAACGATATTGAAAATGTTACTTACTACACAACAGCCAGCTAAAAGACCTAAGGTATCCAAATCTTTAGTTATAAGGGGGCCAAATGTATCCAAATCTTTCACTTTATAAGTGGGTCAAAGTAAGATGGCATGACGGTCACCCTTACATTTCATGTGAGCTATGCTAGAAATCCAAGAAAAAACATCCTTGCAACTGTTGAAGGTAAGTTTTTTTTCCTCTTCATTTTTCTTTTGGTTAAATTAATTTTTTTCTTTGTCACGCTTGATTGGCGCTCAAAAACAGTGTGCCCAAGATGAGCAATCACATTTGACAATCAATCGCGCAAGCAATCAATCTACGAAGACGAATTTTGAAACATCGCCATGTTTACAACTTTCGAAATATATTCCACAAATTTCGTTTCAAATCTGAATTATTTTTTGTTTACATAGGGTAAATGTGTAGCTTAGTGTCCTAAATTATTTCGCCACAAATGTTGAAGGATTTCGAAAAAGTGAGACGTACAAATTTTAAAGTATGTAACATGCCAACTTTAACGGATTTCTGCTTAATTTTACTGATTTACGGATAGAGGTCTTTTTTTTTTTTTTTTTTTTACAGAATTTTGATTATTTCGATTGCTCAATCAAAATATTTCAATCTCCTGCAACCATCCATTTAGTTCTACCAAACCTTACGAGTGCTGTACGCACTTATTTTCCTGCTGACTTAACGAAATGTTTGTCGGTTCTCATGGCTGATATATACACATTATGTGTCTTCTTTTCTTTCAGTTAAAGCACAGAGTAGTGACTTCCTTTCTTTTTTATACTGTTTTGTTTGCAAAGATTGGCGAAGAACACCTGCGTGTGTTCCCTCTCATGCTCCATAACATAATGGAGCATGAGAGGGAACACACTTCTCATGCTCCATAGCATAAACAACATACACACTGTAGCGGGAGCTCGGAGTGTGTTGTTTAAGTTACTTCGAAAGATCCGCAAAGTACTTTTTCACATTTTTTTCCCCCGTTTGCTGCTCATCTGAGCGAAGATGAGAATTTTATGTTTGACATTTACAGTACTGGTCAAGCTTTTGGTTTTTGTTGTTTGCATGCAAAGTGATTTTATTTTATTTATTTTTCTTTTGTTTTGTCTTTACATTTCCGCTGTTTTTCGTATGGAATTTTCTTATTAGAAATCATTTATCAACAGAAAATGTAAAACACATATTAAGCATTAACATAGAAAGGCCAGGTTACAAGGAATTGGATTTCAGAATTGCATATGAAAAATGATTAAATATAAAACATTGTCGCATTGTAAATTAATGAAAACATTTAATTTTTTTTAAACTCGAGTGTTTTTATTGGTCTCTAAATAAATCTTTCTAAATAAATGCTAAATTGTTTATAAAAAAAATGCTAAAAGAAATTTCAAAATGCTAAAATGTTTCTGGAGATTTTTGCTAAAATGCTAAAGGTTTTCAAAAGCCAGTTCATACCCTGGAGAGGTGCCAGCTAGTTCTGTGTGACATAGGCGAAAAGACCCCAACTCACTGGTTTTGTTCCAGAATCCTTAGGTTGAATGACTAACCGGAACTGTCAGCTGTGGGCTAATTCCTCATGCCAATGTTCTTACCTGATTAAAAAGACAATGCCATTTTCCAGCCATGCCAAAAACAAAATGTTACTTAATGCCAACTAAAAACTCTAGGAATTTATGATAATAAACGTGGAACTTCCCAGTAGGTCCCTCCATCTAACTCTGTATCCTAAAATTTGAACTTATGGCTGGTAGCTGGAGTTGAGTTTTGTGATGTACTGGTTCTAATCTTCGCCATTAAATTAGCACTACCTGTGGTGATTTACGGGTGAATCTTGTTTACTAGAGTCATATTTCCTCACTGGCATCTTTCAGCTTGCTTAGGACTACAATGAAGGTGACACATCTTTCTGTTAAAACCACGGGTATTGTGGATTTGGTTTTCCAAGAGAAGCCAACAGTCACATCTACCTCTGGTATGACAAACTATAAAGTATCAACAATAAAGGCGTGGGATGTCTACTAGGTAAATGTTCGTGAAATACAAGAAGCCAGAGAATTAGGGCTTGCAAATCAATTTAGCCTCCTAAGTCAGTTCCCATTTGCTAAATTCAGTAGAATTAACACAATTCAGTTGATTTTTCTGGCTGTGGAGAGGGGAGGCACACTCAGTGACAAGCCGAAATCCTTTCCACAGGATTTTGGGCTTGTCACTTTGCGAAAACGAGTTCTCCTGCTCTCAATAAAACAAGTTCTCCTGCATGCTGGAAATGCTTCATGTCTTTTCAGTGTTGCGAATAAACGATTACATCTGCATTGCAAAGTATTTCAGTTCTCGAACTTCAGAGGAGAAGCATTAAGAAAAGCCAAAATGAACAAAAATTGAACACTTCCCAAATTAACAGCTAAAAGTCCTGTTAAGAGCAAAATAATTGTAATTTTTAGATGTAATAGAAATAGAGTTTTTCAAAAACCTCTGGTTAAAAAATTCAAGTTACTTTCACCTCTCCAGTAGAAAATTCACGAAAGATGCTGCCTGAACGCAACGGCGGCAAAATCAACTTACTTTTGGGATGATATATCAGACACAGTAAAAAAAAATATCTTTTCTTAGAGAACTTTCAAAATAATCAGAAAATTCTGAACATGCAAACATTTTTCTTTGAAAAATGAATGATATTAAATCATCCAATTTAGGCATAAAATACTAGCAAAATTTAAAACGAATTATGTGTATTACTTGTATTGTTATTCTAGAACACAAAGTTTAGTGACACTACAGAGAAATTGTGAACATCAAAACAAACTGGCAACTTCTGGTATTCAGAAGACCAAAATATTATATATATATATATGAATATATATATACACACACACACATAAACACAGTAGACATAAAATTGCAAAAAATTTGATTTGCGGATAGAGTTCAAGAGAGGTCAACCAGAACTAGATATTTATGATAAAAAAGAGCTGTTTAATTTTAAAGCAAAAATATACAGTCATTGGACCTCCAACCTTTCAAGAAGTATTTTCCGTAATTTGGTTATTTCACAAATCTTGCGAATTACGTGAATATGCAATAAAAAGCATAATATTATTAAGCAACTAAGACGATTATATTGGAGATGTTTGTTTAAATAATGAATATCCAGAGGCCTTCTTGTAACTATCATTTCAGCAAACTTTTAAAAACACATGAAACACTTACTTCATTACGATTAAGATTTTGTAAGATCAATAAACCAGAAGCCCATCCTTACTAACTTTCAGGGCTACATAAAAAACTGTATTTTCTTCAGAGTTGCCCCGGAGCATTTAAACATTCTTTCCTAGCATACATGGTATATTTTACAGTGGGGAAGGACAACTACACTATTCTGTATAATTCTGAATGTACCCTTTACCTACGCATTAACCTAATGATGAACTCTAAAAGTGGATGGCCACGGTAAATTGTGTTTACCGGTTGTGGGCACCAGTCAGGGTTAAGGTAGGTCCATATTTTGAACGTTTAAATTTGTTACTTAAGTTGATTTTAAAGTTTATTTCCTGACAGGTAGGGAGGATGGGATGTCCAGTTTATTCTTATTCGGCCGGGGTTGCTAAATCAGGACGTCCGCATGAAACCTGTCAGAAGCTCAGCTGCCGGGTGCATCCTCCCCTGAAGATTGGCACCCGGTGGCTGACCTTGTATTATTTATGGTTGTCACATATTTAATTGAGTTCTATTGTGCTTGTAGTGTCTGCATTCTTTATGTATTTTATATACAGGGTGTACACAAATTAGTTGGGCAATTTTATTAAATGAATAATGTGCGAAATATTAATCGTAAGTTACCGGTTCAAATGCAGATGAGTCTTAGTGTATCCTAAGTTTGCGAATAGATGACGCTAAGTGTGTCATGTCCATGTCTCAGTGAGCTGTAGGTTGCGGTTGTTCATCATTCGTTCTGTGTTCGTGTAACGATGGAGACGTATACCGGCGAAGAAAAAGCGAAATGCTGTTTGTGGTTCCATGAAACACATTCCGCTGTGCAAGTGCAACGAAAGTTCTGTCGAGAATACCACAAAAGTGCGCCGAAAAGAGACACCATTGTCCATGGCCAGCACGATCACCAGATCTTTCACCCCTAGATTTCAGTTTATGGGTTTTTGTTAAAGACCAGGTTAACTATTCGCCGCTTCCGAAATCCAGTCCTGAATTGAAATCACGAATCAGCACTGCACTTGGTTTGAACGACGTGAACATGCGCACTAACATATGGCAAGAACTGATGTACTGATGGGACATTAGCAGAGTAACGAAGGGCAGCCACATCGAACATTTGTGAAGAAGGTAAACTTGGTGTGTTTCACCATCTTATAATCTTGTTCACTCTCATGTGTGCCTATATAACTACGCATAAACCATTCTTTTTGCCCAACTAATTTGTGTACACTCTGTATATATATATGGAAACACCAAGACTAAATTTCTTTAACAATTACTGAATAGCAAGACCAAAAACTTTACTAACCACTGGGACAAGAAGAGAGGGATATAGAGCTATGGTAAGCTGTTCTCCGTGGCGTTGTCAAGGGCCAGGCACGGTCAACACCTAACCAGGATCTACAGAGACCTGAAAGTGTGCATGTGTACTAATGGATGTAAGCAGGTGTTATGTTAAACATTCCGGGTGACTCGGAATAAAATATTATAATTGTAGCCCGAAATTATTACATATTCTTGTGACTCTAACAAATTGACAGACAATGATATCCCTCAGAATGTGATTTGAAATATTTGAATGATGTTAAACATTGATGTTAAAATTGAAATGTACTCTTTTATCAAAAAGATCTAAACTAATACCCTGACTATGCAGATTAATGTCCAAATCAAGAAAATATGTATGATCCTTAATACTTGTCTTACAAAGCACCAACCCTGGAAGATAAATGTCATTTACAGGAACAGAAGGAGGACTAAAGGAAAAGGTAATTAAATCATCTATATATCTGAATGGAAAAAATGCCAATGAACTGAATTTCTCCTTGTAATGATGAAGGTAAAGGCTAGCCAGCAGACTGGAACAGCAAGTATCCATTGGCAAACCCCTCACCTGAATATACAATTGTTTACTATCATATACATAATTATTTAAAATACAGAAATTACATAAAGTTGTCCAATATTAAATTGGACTGACCAGGTGTCTAGTCCTCAAATTTGCAAAATTCTTAACCTTTATTTTGAAGATTGTTTTTCAGTTAATTCAACACCTGCATGAAACCTGTACCAGGGCCGGTGTCTTTCCCTGATGAGTGGCTCCCAGTTTCCGACCTTACGTGTTTACTATCATTATTATTTTTATTATTACGGCAATTTTTGTGCGTATATTTGTGACAGATTGTGTTTTGGTTTATGTTCGTTAGTTTAGGGAGGTACGGAGGGTTTTCTTGGGGAGTTCTTCGTTGATTGTAAGTAAAATTTTGCTTATATACTCTACCCATGGTTCTTGCAGCAAGGCGCAGCTCCCTGGTGAGTTGTACAACTTCATAGTACACATTTTAAAGTTTCATTATATATATATATACACACCAATGAGCCATTAAATTATGACCACCCCCAGCCTAGAGAAATGAGCGCGCCTGGAGACCAAACGGTGGCGCAGGTGAAGTTCACACAGCAGTATATGTACAACCCAAGGACCGGCTTTCAGTTAGTAGTGTTCGGAGTCGAAATGGGAAAAGCTGCCGATTTATCGGAGTTCGATAAAGGACAAATTGTGATGCCATGGCGCCTTGGAACTATGATCTTGGAAGTGGTGCGACTTGTGGGTTGTTCACGTGCTGCAGTAGTGAGTATGTATCAAAAGTGGTGCACAGATGGCCAAACGATGAGCCGTTGTCCACAGCTTACCGATGCCAGGGGGTAGCGGAGACTGTCGCGCATTGTTCACAGCGACTGCAGGGCCACAGTGCTACAAATCGCTCACAGCTACAACAGTGGTGATCAGGGCAATGTGTCACAGCACACAGTTCATCGCAGTCTTTTGCGCATGGGCCTGTGTAGCTGAAGACCCAGCCGGGTCCCCATGCTCACTGCACGTCATTGCCAACAATGCATGAAATGGGCCCAAGATAATCAAGATTGGACCGTGGATGATTGGAAGGAAGTGGCCTCGTCTGACGAATCAAGATGCCCGGTGCATCACGTAAATGGCCGAGCGTGGATACGCTGATCATCAATGGAGGCTATGGCACCTGAATACACTGTTGGGTGGAAACAGTTCGGCAGTGTTATGCTGTGGGCGATATTTTCTTGGGAGACTACGCCCCATTATCTCAATAGCACAATCCCTGACAGGTGCCATGCATCTGAACATCATTGCGAACCAAGTTAATCAATTCATGGCAACCGAGTTCCCTGCTGTTGATGGCCATTACAACAGGATAATGCGCCATGCCACACTACCAGAATTGTCAAGAAGTGGTTCGAGGAACATGCTGGTGACTTTCTGTTAATGCCCTAGCCTCCAAATTCATCTGACATGAACCCAATCGAACATTTGTGGTTCGACTTGGAATGGGGGCTTGTGCTAAATCACCATCACCCCAAAATGTTCGGGAACTGGAGGACTTGCTGTTGACATTATGGTACCAGATACCCCAGGATACCTATCGCCGCCTGATCGAATCGACGCCTCACCGAGTGACCGCTGTTTTGCAGGCTAAAGGGGGCCCTACAGCTTATTAGGTAGGTGGTCATAATGTAACGTCTGATCGGGGTGTGCGAGTCGATATATACATACCATTTCTTTTCTCTTCATCCAAGCACAAGTTTCCTATTGAACGGGGGAGGGGGCATTATTTTGATTAAACGAAATATTTCTTCAAGTATTGTATACATGTGTAAATTAATTTTTATATCACATGTATTTTTTTACATATACAAATATTTTTCATTACAGAATTTTTAATCATTTTACGTGATATAAAAATAATTCCTACCATTATTTCTCATTAAAGTTATTTTTATCATATACATCCTAAATATTTTTTCATTAAAGAGTGCAAAATGACAACTGCTTCCTATATCATTCGAGCTTTTGTTAATGGCAAGATCATCGTAAGGAGAAGCTAATTGAATGCCATGCTGTAAAACAGGAGGAAAACTTTATTGCTGCAGATTTCATTTTTGTTTTTATTGTAGGTTTAACGACCACCGTGAGCAACTCAATGGGCTATAAGCAGTCGCCCGTCCCTAATTTAGGGTCGCTGGCTCCAGGGAAGGGAGAGAGCCAGTGCCGTAAGACAAACACAACATCCATGCCTCACCGGGATTCGAACCCAGACCCCGTTCGGACGAATGATCAGAGGCCATCGCTTAGACCACTGCGCCACCGGGGCAGCACAGATTTCATAAGACATCGTAGAAAGCAAGGAGTCCTCGAGGACGGTTTGTCTAAAAATGTACCCGTCTTCCTTTGAAAGTAACCCGTCAGACTCTTATAAATACCATAACTATGTAGAATTTAAATATTGTCATTCTTTTTCAGTTTTTTATTCAATAGTGACTTTAACTGTTGGAACTTTTTACATGTTATAGTTCCTTTGTGTAAAATGCAATTTCTCAGTTGGAAATTATTAGTATTTAATGCGAACAAATACCTCAGCAATCAAAGGTAATTCAAGGAAAAACTTTTCACGTACCTCTCAGTTACAAGTGGTCAATGTTCGAATCTTTGTATGGTTGTTCTCATCAGGATCTTGAGTTTAGACTTTTAAGAATTTGATCGGCACATTTTTTTCACGGGTCCCGAAATTGGATAGACAAATTAATTTATTCGACGAATTTGTCTACCCGATTTCGGGACCCGTGAAGAAAATGTGCCGACTAAATTCTTAAAAGTCTAAACTCAAGACTCAAGAGCCTGATGAGAACAGACATACAAAGATTCGAACATCGACCACTTACAACTGAGAGGTACGTGAAAAGTTTTCCCTTGAATTACATTTCATTATCGAGGTATTTGTTTGCAGTAAATACTAATAATTTCCAACTGGAAATTGCATTTCACACAAAGGAGCTATAACATGCGGAAAGTTCCAACAGTTAAACCACTATTGAATGGATTTAACTAAAAAAGAATAACGTATATAAAACACGTTTTAAAAAAAAAAAAAATCACTTTACTGATTAATGCACGGAAAGCCAATATTACGGCGGGCATCACACGTGCGAGATGTCAAGGTCACACGTGAAGGGAAGAAGCAACCGTTGCTTAGTTGCATTGGTTAATACTGAGTCACTCCAGGATTAACAAATGAAACTGAACAAGGGATGACTGGGGGGACTGAGATAGACGAAAGAAAAGGGAAGGGAAAAAAACAACAACTGCGAAGTCGCTATCCTTACAGTTACACCTCCTGCTTCAGGCGTAAAATTCACACGGGAAAACTTTGAGAGGGAATGAGAAGCAGCACATTGGCTTAGTACATTAACATTTTGGAAGGGAGGGTGTCACCGCGGAACTGTTTTGCCAAAACAAAGAATGGCTTATCGCTTAAGAGAATGCGTAATTTCGTAAAACTGTGGCACTTGACATGCGCAAATTTTAAATTAAAAAAAAAAAATGTAAAATAAAAATTTTCTAATCACAATCATACCGCAAGCTTGTGGAAAATAGGGGCGTCCGTGCGTCGGACGTCGTGATCTGGAAATTAATCGTCCGCAATGAATTCTTGACCGTCGTGGATGGCTGGTTTTGCACGCCCTGGATACAATACTGGAGAGCAGAGGCTCAGAGCTTCAACCATTCACTGCATGTCCATGTCATCCAGCAAATCCCGTTCCCACGTGATTGCATTTTCACACAGTGGTGGTCTAACACGAAATCCATGGAACAAACAAAGTGCATCATTTTATACTGAAGTGCCAAAAGTCATGGGACAGCAGTGTGCTAATTTTTAACTGGCATAGCCGTTGTATAAAGGCTTCTATGCACACAACAATTTTTGAGTCAGGTTGAACAACCGCTAGTAGGATTATGGCAAGCGGACATAAATTATCGGAGTTTGAACGAGGCATGGTGGTGGGAGCTAGACCGACGGGACATTTAATTTTCAAAGTTGTGCGAACATTCAACATTCCTCGATCCACAGTGTCACTTGTGTACTGAGAACACCTCATGGAAGGCATTACCACCCACCGTAGACAGTGCAGCGGCTGACCATGGTTACTGAAGGACCCTGACCAGCAGCATCTGACCAGGATTGTCCATGCTAACAGACAAACAACACTGCCACAAATAACATCCACATTCAATGCAGGAGGTACCAGAGACATATCTGATATCAGGTTAGTGCAGTGTAATTTAGAGTTCATGGGGTATGAGAGGAGAAAACCCACCAGAATGCCTTTGTTAACACCACGGAATCAGACACAGCGCCTAACCTGGGCTCATGAATACTGTAATTGGACCTTGAAAGACTGGCAACATGTGGCGTGGTTCGATGAGTCATGCCACCAGTTGTTACGAGCTGATGATAGGGTTTGGGTGTGGGACAGACCTTATGGGGCCATGGACACAAGCTGTCAACAAGGCACTATGCAAGCTGGTGGTGGTTCCATACATGTGTGTGATGTCTTTACGTGGCATGGTTTGGGTCCTCTGGTCCTCCTAAACACATCATTAACCGGTAACCACTTTGTTGCTCTGCTGGGTGAACATTTGCAGCCCTTCATGAACTTCACGTACCCCAACAACGATGGGATTTTCCAGGCAGACAATGCACTGTGTCATTGAAGTACAACTATCTACACGAGGGTTCCTCGCGTGTGTATAGCAGCAGGAGTTGCATGTTGGGAAATGAAGGGAGGGTTGCGGCATGTACAACGTGTCAGGTGATTCTTGGTTGCGGCCTGCACAACGTGTCAGGTGATTCTCGGTTGCTGCCTGCACAACGTGTCAGAATCACCTGACACGTCGCATAGGCCGCAACCATTCCTTCGTTTCCCGACATGCAACTCCGGCGGCTGAGAGAGAGAGAGAGAGAGAGGGGGGGGGACCCTCGTGTAGATAGTTGATGGCCTGATGATAGTGCTCCCGGAGCATTGAAAGGGCTCGCTGTGATATCATAGACGAAGAGCTTTTATGTGAGCCATGTCTTCCGACCCAATGAGTATAGCCTTTTCTAATGAGATTGTTTCAATTAATTAAAAAATTTAAATGTTTGATTGTGCTATTGAGTGAGTGTTTAACTGAAAATATTTAACTAAATTGTTTTATTTGTAAAAAATTTTTAACTAACAAAAACTTGTAACATAATTAGGCATCTTAGGGTGGGAGCACGTGTCTCACACAGCGACAACGTGCGAAATACTTTTCAATATTAGGTAAACAATACCTTTGATATTATATTTGTTTCATCTAAAGCAGGTTTTAACATAAGACAGTCCTTAGGGATTAGTCTCATGATATGCACATTTTGTAAAGCTAATAATATCTGTGTAAAAAACAATTCAGTTATAGAAAGCTGTAAAGGACATTAGCGGTGGTAACAAAGATAAACATTAAAACAGATTAAATACTGCACAGACATTAATTAAGCACACTGTATATTAACATATCCTGCAAATCTAAACATAACAGTTTGTTTTGGTTTTAATCTTTTGTGTCTTATTGTTTAGGTTGTTTATTGAAGTATGATGGTATTTTTGAAGATTTCTTTTCAATTACTTTTGCAATTGAAACTACTTGTTGAGAGGCTTCACTTTCATTTGTCATTAAAGCCTTAACACCATAAAACATCCCTTGTGCAAAGGCTAAATTCTTCATAGTTCTTCTGTTTAACTGCTGAAGCTAGTCTCTTAGTAGCTTCATCAAACAATTTATTAGCAGCATTTTTTTTATTTTTTGCTTCCTCTTTATTCTTTTCTATAAGGTCTTTGGATAGTTTTTCCAAATCATGTGCTTCTTCAGCCCTCCGCTTTAGTGCTACCTTTTCTGCTTCTCTCTCTATATATTTCTTAAGTCTCTCTTTAATAATCTGGTCTTGTTCTAAGAAAGTCTTATAACGATGGTAGGCATTTCTGGCCAGGATCAAAAGTTCACTAGTAATGGATACCAAAGAAACTTTATTTGAGTATCTCTTCATTTCAGACAAAATGTTTAGCCTAGTGTTGATTCCGCGTTGATTCATTGTTGCTTTATCACTTGTTAGCACCAGACCTGATGTTGAAAACCCTCTTTCAATTGAAGCACTACCATGTGATAATGCCAAGACAGCTTTAACCACTTTAGCTACTGTTGGGTATTTTGGCACATTAAGGGTGCTTTCCAATGCAAAAAAATGATGTCAATATTCTTCAAAAGAAACTTTCTCTTCTGGTAAGTTCTCCTCAAACTTGAGGATTTTCCACTCATCTACAAGTTGGGAAATATCCACATCCAAGGTAAGGATTTCCATAGAGAGATAATCTGAGACTCACTGGAAGGCAATTTAAAATTATTAATCTTTAGGCATCTTGCGTCTTTCAGAATATTACCTTCCTTATCTAAATTCAGTTGGTTAGCTAAATATTTAGCACTTGCAACATAGTGTTTCTAGGCACTATAAAGGAAAAGTTGAGCATCTTTGACTTTTAGAGTTTTAAGCTCTTTTGAGAGCTCTTCGTTGAAATAAGTATCTTTCACTGGAAGCAAACTTCCAGAATCTTCTGAAAATTTTTCAGCATCCTCAGGTTTATAAACGTTACTTCTAAGCTTAAGCAAAAGCTCCTTTCCTTGGTCATACAACAAGCACTGAATCATAGGTCCTTCAAGTTGGAAATACTTAACAGTGAAAAACTTCAGACTTTCAATGACAAACATTATCTGTGCCTTCATAGTAGGTTCCTTGATTAATTGTACAATTCATTTGTACTTTCTTGTAGCAATTTCTTTAGCTGCACGCAGAGGGACATGCTTCAGAAAATATCTAATAAGAGCAACCCATTGCTTCAAAAGATGTTCGTAGGCTGGACCTATTGTTAACCAGCCAGAAGGCACATGTTTGATAAAACGATGATTGGCAACACCAACCTTACACTGAATCTCTATGTAATTTTCCCACCTTGCTGGCCAACCATCAAAATAATGAAAAACAGATATAATTAAATCAGAAACTTCATGTCCCAGCTCTTCAAGTCCTTTCAAAAATGCATTGTGAATTTTATGGAGGCTACAAGTGCCAATGTCCACCAAACCTTTACTTCTAATTTCAAGAACACTTTCATTCATCAATCTAATTACCTTCTTATTGACATTTGGCCCATCACATCTAATCATGAGTAAGTTTCTTAAAGGTAAGTTGGCATTAATCTAAAGCTGATAAAATCTTTTTATGCAAATCTACTCCCTTTGCTTGCCCAAGAAAAAATGTTTGAAGGTGCCTTTCAACAACTTTACATTCAGCCTGCGACCAAATACCTCACAGCAATCTGCAGTTCTTTTTGACCGCTTTCATTTGTTGTTTCGTCAAAACAGATTGAATAGAATGAATTTTGAGCTTCATTAACAACTTTTTCCCAAAAATATGGTCCAAGTGCTTCTGTTATAAGATGCATCATAAAACAAGGTGATAAAGAAAATTCATCAGGGACTAAGGGCCTAAACATTGTTTTAAATACTTCAGTTATGTCACTTTTTGAATTTAGTGAATGATGTGAAAGGACTGATTTCAAAGTCCAAAGCAGCTCAGCTTTCATTGCCTTTTCCTTATTTTCAAAACATGACAATTTTAGCTGAAAAGATGACTTAGGTTGTTCAGGAACCAAATTGCTTGTGGAAGGAGTAATGGTAGAACTGGTTGAAGTTTCCTGCTGAATATTCACATCACATCTCTGAATTCTCATCTGGAGGGGTGCTAACTTTGTCTTGCAATTAGCCACATGGTCTTTCATTCATGCATGTTGTACCACTCGGCAGTATCCATGATCAACATTAATCATACTGTCACAAACAACACAAAATAGTTGATGTTCTCCAGCTTGCATGCCCATGAACCAACACAATATCCATTTTGGTCAGTGTTCTTTAACCATCCATCTTTCACTTTACACTTACCCATTTCTATTAGGGGTTTCAAATTATTTTTAATTATTTCTTCTTATGAAAGTATACTGCATTAAAACCTGTGAACAAAGTAAGTTTAGTTAGCACAGAAATACAATTAAAATATAACTAGTGCTGCAACAACATTATCTGTTGTACTAAGACAATGAGGAGCACAAGCTATATTATAATATATTCAAATGTCACCTCAGTTTACTTCTTTGGGGGCAATAATAAATTTAAATAAAATGGTACCAAAATTCATTATATTCAAACATGAATATGCTCAAACAGTACACATTTAGATGTTAGATGAATTGTAGGAAAGGCATTTTAATAACAGTTAAGCATTTTCAACTTCTCTAGAAGTTTATAGTAATTTTCATCAGTTTACTAGTACTTTTAATCAAGAAAAAGGGACTTAGGGACCAAAATGTCAAAAAAAGATGACTTTTAGGGACCAACTTAAAAAAAAAATGGATTTTCAGGGACCACCCCTAAAAGCCCTGAGCATTTGCAACAAACAATCCCTTCTGTTTCTGCGGCCATGTGACATTTTGGAAGTTGGCATTCACATTTTATTTTATTTATCTTTTTTACTTCCATTTTATTTTATTTATCTTTTTTATCTCTGATTTTTTTTTTCTAAAACCACATCTTTACATATTTTTAATGCCCCCTGCTTCATTTCCAAAGCCATGTACGCAGTACTTTGCAAGTTGACAGTCACAATTTTTTTTAGCTATTATTTTCTTCCAAATAGTTTCATCTCAGATTGATGAGGTTAAAAGTTTTCTTTTTTTCACATTCTATTTTATGATTAGATTTTTATCAAAACTATAGAACCCTGAGATTTATAGACTGAATTTAAATTTCATTTAGCAGTAAGTAGTTTGGGTAATAGGCAGTGCTTAATACACTTATATTATTACTCTTTGTTCCGACATCACCACCATGCATTATGTTTGTGCACAATACTTTGAAATTTGCTTTCATTTCATCTGGCTCCTAGATCTGGAGCTTATTTTTCCAGCCCTGTTGTATTGTTACCCATAAGTTATTGGTTAATTACCAACATATAGTTAACCATTATGATTATAATAGGTATTTGCTACATGTCATTACAATTTCCATGTAATTCTAATGACCAGTTCACCATTACCATGTAATGGTAACACTAAGTTCTTGTTCCCATTATACTGTAATGCATTACTGATTAATACAATTACGATTTTGCCCAACTCTGGTGCGAGGGGAAAGCAATTGCTCTCCCAGAAAAGTGGTAAACCCAACAGTAACCTGACTATTTTGGTGTGGGAAGTAAGGAAAATTTGGAGCCACATCATTCTCAAACTACATCAGATTTTGAGCATGATTTTGTTCATGCGAATTGGCCAGTTAAGGGGTTAAAGGAAAGTGAAAAAAAAATCAGGTCTGAATCTCCCTTAAAAAGGAAACAGCTTTGATGGTTTTGATAGCAGCAGAAGAAGAATCCCACTTTTAATGTGAGGTGTAATGTGAAATCACAAGGGTTTACCTTTATAATAACATATTCCCATGAAACGAAATCAACCTGCCCTACAGTTATGATAAGCATCACAAGTTAACATGAGTTCAGTATTAACCAAGTTTTCAGAAGTAACATCTCAAATACAACTAGATACACAGGTTTGGATATTTTTTAAGACTGCAATCCAGAATGAAATTATTCTCATCAAATGTTTGTATATACTTGAAACACATTAGAATTATTTCTTCCAAATATGTTAGAAACAATACATATACAAATCCACAAGGTTTCACGGATCTCTCCACTTAAATAGGATTTTGCAGAACTTCTGCGACAGCTTCTAATAAATATAATATGAAATAATTGTAAAAGCAAAACACCTTAAGAGTTTTTAGAACACTCATTCTGCTTTCAAGAGGACGTAAGTCTTTCGGGTAGTAAACACGAACAGAACTCAAACTGTGTATCAAATCCAATTTAACTGGAACAACCTAAAAGAACAAAAATATTCTAATTAATATTCTATGCAATATCTTGAACACACATTAATAAGAATGTATTAAAGTAACATATCACCTCAAGATACAAAGAGAAAGAGACAGTGCAGAAGAAGACAAACTACTTACACATAATAAAAAAGGCATTTATACTGGAAGTCACTTTTTGTCAGTAATAAAAAATAACATGGCTATTCCTAGAAGTTATTACACTAAAAACTTTTAGTTCCTTATGGGATTTGCCAATCAATATTTATTTGATGTTTACTACCTTGGTTGGCTCAAATCAGAGAAATTAATAACAGGTATTGCATAACAGTTTGTGATGCATATAAGAAATTGAGCTGCAAAATAGAAGATTAATGATTCACATTGGTGCCAGGAGTATTGACAAGTGAAGCTGAAGTTCCTTTGTTCACCCTACCTTGGTTAGCATTAGTAATGCAGGTACTAGGCCACAGTTTCTCCTCTGGCACCATGGGAGAGTTGATGTATGCCAGATTGTATTTTGCCTCTTCAATCAGATGATGTTGATGTGCTTTATGTTTTGAATGAAAAAAAAAAAAAAAAAAAAAAAAAAAAAAAAACGATTTTATGGTTTAGTAGAAACAATACGAAATTTTTTGTGAATCATTCTAAAATTTTGAAAGATGTATTAGCTTGAGAATCAAGTTAAAACAAAGCAGCTTTGCTCCTCAGATTGAAACAGTTATCCCACCCTCACCCCTCTGGTTCAACTTTCCTGGTGCAAGAACCTTCCAAAGAGCACCTAGCATCAATGTCCATAACAGACTCAGAAAGGAAAACATTATAATCAAACAACATAACAAAAAAAACATGTACGTGACCACATACACAAACTTAACATAAACTGGTACAAATGACCAAAACAGAGGCAAAAGACTAAATAAGCTGAAAACTACCAATAAAATGCAAAAAGAAGGCACAGAAGAAACATCACACTGAACATTTAAAAGACAACCCAGGGCTTTCCAGATCCTCTTGTATAGTAAGTGAAAACTGATAACCAGCACGTTCACGAGCAACACATGGACAAAACATGAACAATCAGAGGTATATTACATGTCTCACACACTGGGGCAGTGTAACTAGAAGCAAGTAGAAATGAGTTAAATAACAATACTCAATGCAGAGACGTGCAAGTAAAACTTCCTGCCTACAGTTCTTGCAAAAGCATGAAGCCCAGATGATGAAATTCATTACTGACCTGTTGGTTCCACAGAGCCTGCCAGGCATGTCTGATATATTCATGAACAGTAAAACTCAAGTCACGTTGATATAGTTGCCTCCAACACAATCAGAGGTATATTACATGTCTCACACACTGGGGCAGAGTAACTAGAAGCAAGTAGAAATGAGTTAAATAACAATACTCAATGCAGAGACGTGCAAGTAAAACTTCCTGCCTACAGTTCTTGCAAAGGCATGAAGCCCAGATGATGAAATTCATTACTGACCTGTTGGTTCCACAGAGCCTGCCAGGCATGTCTGATATATTCATGAACAGTAAAACTCAAGTCACGTTGATATAGTTGCCTCCAACAAGGAAATATACCCGGCAGCAGCAGCCAAGTCCTTTACCTGGATCTCAACATGGCTGAGAATCCAGTACAATCAGACCTGAAAACTGCCCTTGTGCAAGTAGTGCAGTAGGTATTCCATCATAAAAAGAGGAGGAAGGTTGCTACCCTCAGCAGAGGAAAGAAGCTGCATAACCCTTAAGGAATCCAAACAAGTGATAGCATGACAATCAGGTCTTGAATGGAAGTGAAAACGTGCAAAATACACATGTACCTCCACGATGGATGGATGGATGGATGGATGGATATATATATATATCATCATCATCATCATCAACCATTATCAATCCACTGCTGGACGAAGGTCTCCTCAAGTTTCCTCCACAACGGTCTGTCTTGTGCCAGTCTCCTCCATGTCACTCCCGCATACTTTCGAATTTCGTCCACCCATCTTCCATGTGGTCTTCTTCTGGGTCTTTTCCTGTCCCTTGGAATCCAATCTAAAATTTCGGCTGTCCATCGATGGTCTGTTCTTCTGGCAGTATGTCCTGCCCATTGCCATTTCAGGGATTTAACTCTGATCATGATGTCTTCCACTCTTGTCATTTTTGGGATCCACGTGTTCCTCTTCTTATCTCTCCTGGTTACACCAAGCATGCACCTCTCCATGCTTCTTTGAGTTGTCTGCAGCCTTTGTATGTCTCTTTTAGCTAAGGTCCACGTCTCTGCACCATACGTAAGCACTGGAAGGATGCATTGATCAAACACTTTTCTTTTAAGACATAATGGCATATTGCTCTTGAAAATAGCAATGGAAGGCATTGAAAAAGTTCAAGGTACAATGCCCAGGAGCAGAAAGTACTTAAAACAGTGATGTGCTGCACAGAACAAAGCCCCCCCCCCCCTCCTTGCAGAACATTTTCTTTTTAATCTTAGATTTCAATGCCTTGCGGAATATATATTTTTAAATCTAAACTTCAATTTCTTTGTAGGATATATTTACTTGTATAACATATTTTGTTAAATCTTAAATTTCAATCCCTTGCATTTTTTAAAATCTTAAATTTGCAAGTGCAGCGCTTGCTCGCATACCCTGATCTGCTGATAACTCCTCTTGTCTACACTCCCCGCCTTCTGTCTGGAGCACCAAACAATCCCCCCTCCCCCACACATCCATCCACCCACTCCTACCATTTGGGATGGTAGGAGATTGTTTCTCCCTGCGCTTTTTGAAAGACCCTTTTCTCCCTCCCCGCTAGTATGTTGTGAAAGTGGGAGGAGCCAAGCCGTGTTAAACCACATATTGCTGGGGAGAGTGTTTGTTAGGTGTCCATCTTGGAAAAAATTACCTCAAGTCAACAACAGCAGAACATGCAGGATTCTCGCCCAAAGTATTAAACTCCCGCCGAAGTAAAGCTGCTATAAAGGAGTCTCCTGCCTTAGAAAATTTTAGGGGGGGGGGGATATTTTTGACCACTCACAAAATTCGAGCTTCAAAAACGTATCTTTCATAAAATTATGTGCATTAAAAACGAATCATTCCCTGAGTTACGAAAATGCAGTCGAATACATCATTCATGTCGGGAATATAATCAATTTATGGACACGTGAATCGGCTTCCATGCGTAGCAGCCTGGACAATTCATTTTGCATATCGCCAACCGTTACAAATCAGGCACGAGATTCTTTAGCGTAATTCAGCGTTTTTGATTATTTGGGATCGATACAAAACTAAAAAGAGAATTTGGGGAGAGGAGATTAATGTGAATGTGTGTGTGCCGGGGGGGGGTCCCCCGTCTGGGAACAGTATTCCGTTCTTTAAAACTCAAAAATTTTTTCCCAGTCAACGCTATTTCTTCTTCTTGCGAAGTTGTCTCTGCCCAGTATTGTCGATAAATATCAGTCTATTGCATAAACGTTTGTATTTCAGCCTGAAACTGTAGACACACAATTTTCCAAAACCATAAATTCAACGAAGCGAAAATTTCCCTGTAATCTTGAGGCATGAGTTTCTCTCGCGGATTCGAGAAATTTTGCCTTTCTTGATATCATTTGCATCATTCTCAAGAGCGAAGGAATTGGGAAGGGTGCTTTGTCTAGCTGTAAACGGAATTTCGTCTTTCGAAAACGGAAGCTAGCGGAGTGGGAATTTCTCTTGTAATCGTAATTATTTTTCTCATGGTTTCCTCTGTTCAGTATTAATGCAGAGATGCCAACTACTATGGAATCTCCGTAGTTTCTACGGAAATAGCTCTTGTACTACGGAATACGGAAAACCGTAATTTTTCTACGGAAAATTAACAGAAGTTATTAATTTTTATTTTGCTTGTTCCCCTTCCCAATGCAACAGCAACCACTTGACGATCCGTCATTTGTCTTGCGTGCGATGCTGCCTTTCAAAGTTGCTCGGATCTTAGCGCGAGCAACCGGTACTCGATGAGTGTGGCCTTGCGCTGAGTCATTCTGAGTGAAAACGCTCTCTCCGCAGCATGTAACATTCTGGGGACGATGAGCGTAGCTCGCTTTGGTGGACGTGGGCGGAGTTCGGCCTGAAGCTCTTTTCCACTGTGGCGACAAGCTCTTGGCGCAGAACGTGAATGTCATTACCTGGCATCGGAGTCTTTTTTTTTTTTTTTTTAAAGCGTGCGTTGGCCATTCTTGTCAGTAATTAATATTTCGAAGTTTTTTTCTTGCATTGCAGAAAAGTATGCTTGGACTTCGTTCTCAGTGCAGAGTTCGCCAAAATGCGTAATTACGCGTCTAGTACGCATTTAAATTTTACCAACGCGTAAAAATACACGCCGAGAAGCACGTAAAGTACGCATCAACACGTAAAAATATGCATCGAGAAACGCATAAAACTACGCGTGGAAGAATTTTACCAACGCATAAAAATATGCATCGGGACAGCATTTCGCCTTTCCAAAACGGAAGTGAAATAAATAAATATTTTTTTCCGTAATACACACCGAGAAGCATGTAATACACGCCGAGAAGCACGTAAAGTACGCACCAACACGTAAAAATATGCATCGAGAAACGCGTAAAAATATGCATCGGGACAGCATTTCGCCTTTCAAAAACGGAAGTGAAATAAATAAATATTTTTTTCCGTAATCGTAATTTCGTTTTCCTGCAATGTTGCCTCTGTCCAGTATTGTTGTTATACATAATTTTATTCCATAAATCTTTGTATTTCACTTTGAAAATGGAGGGAAATTTTCTGAAAACGGAAATTCGGCGATGCAAAAATTCCCATGTAATCTTCAGGCAAGAGAGCAAGTGCCACGGCTTCGAGGAATTTTTGCTTTTTTGTCGTAATTTGGGTTATCCTCGAGATCGATGCATAACTGAACAGACATTTTGGGGCAATTAGTAGTGGTGAAGGATGCTTTTCACCTGAAACTTTCGAAAAGGGAAATTTCGTCTTTCAAAACTTTTGGAAACAGTGAATCGTAATTTTATTTTTCATGCGCTGTTTCTTCTGCCTAGTACTGTTGTTAAATTTCTCATTTTATTTCATAAATATTTGTATTTCACCTTGAAAATGGAAGGGGAAAATCCGAAAACGGAAATCTGACGTAGCGCTGGTTTCTCCTGCAACTGTAATTTTTTCCCCAAGGATGTTCCGAACGTGTATCCTGTGTTCTTAAACATTCCCCCCAAAAAGGTTTGCATTTTAGCTTGATAAATGGGGAAGGGCAGGGGAGTTCGAAAACGAAAGTGACGAAGCTGAAAAATTTGTAAGAATTGATCATGATGTTCAAAAGCATTCATATATTTTAGATAAAAGAAGTTACACTATCTTTTATCTAAAATAGTGGATGCTATCATGCATTCATGGTCCTGAAACTGAAAGTTCTTTCAGCATGATGGATAAAATTGCCATCGAAGGGATTTGTGAAGCCTACTGTCGTAGCTGATGGTGATGTTGAGCTTAATTTTTCAAATATTTTTTTTCAAAAAAGAAAAATCAGAAAAAACACAACTGGTAATTGGAGTAAAAACAAGAATGTATTTAAGCGAAATCATTTTAAACAAAAATGATTTTGCTAATACATTGAAGAATGTTCTTATATTCAAGAAAAGATACTGATTTATATGATGAATTCTTAAAACATGCAGAAGTAGCTGATCCTTCACTTAGAGCCAGAACATAATTTACTTCTGTATTATACATAGTCAAGCACTTTCCATTTATAATAACTGAAAATGAACTTGATATACTGGAAGTGGAATTTGCTTGTTATCAAGCTGACAAATTAGAGACCATAGCAGAAACAGATAGATGTCACTTGGTCAGAAATCTCAAAATTAAGAGGCTGTAATGGAGCTGTTAAGTATACTATTCTCTTGAAAGTAATGTTTGCAATACTTGTAATTCCACACTCGAATGCTGTGAGTGATAGAGATTTTAGTTTGGTGCAAAAAAAATCAAGCCCGTTTCCAAATTAATGTAGGTTTAGAAACTGCAGAAGCACTTCTTATTGGAAAAATGAACATGTTCTCCTCTGGGCAAGTGTGTTATGAAAAAAATATTTTCTACTGAGGAACTCAAATCTGCAAAATAATGTACAGCCAAATCACTAAAGAAAGCTGTTTAATCAATTTTTCGTTGTGTAAAAAAAAATGTATCAGTCATGGTGTACATTATTTTTCCATCTGAAAAATTTGGAATATTTTGATACAGATTTCATTTATAATGAATAAGTAAGTAAAAATACTAATTAAATTAAATGAGTAATACCATGTTTTCCTCTGTTAAAATTATTCTTTTTGGTATGACTACTGAAAAATGGCCCAAACTACTGAAAATTTGTAGGAGTACTACTGAAAATATCTGAAACAGGTTGGCATCTCTGTTAATGTAAAATATGATTTCGTTCAATAAATGATTGTATTTCAGCTTCAAAACAGAAGAAAAATATCTGAAAATGGAAATCGGACTGAGCGAAGAGTTCGAAAAAACTGCACTCCACTCAGAATAACTCTGACATAGCTCCCTCATGTTGTGATAATCAATAGATAACAGGCTACATAGTTGATCTATTGAATAATAAAGTGTATATTTTGAAAATGAGGCATTTGTTGACATAATTACAAGAAGAGCGGGTATTTTATTGAATTTTGAATAATTAACATTTCTAAAGACTCATGTCAGTTCTGAGCAAAAGAAAGAATTTGAATATCTTTCCAATTTCATTGAATTTGTAAAGGTTTTTCTATGTGTTCCACACTCTGAAGAAAAAAAAACAACAGATTTATTCTTTGAGTATACTGTTTTGTCACTTGGATCTACACTGAAGAGCAATTGAATTAGAGACAGCTGGCGTTATGCAAATGTGGCGCTGTGGGCGGCCCTGTAAATGAAAACGGCATGAGATATGCAGTAATATGACAATATAAGGAGTGATGCGACAGGAATCAGTAAGAGTCTGACGCAGTATGGGTAAGACAAAGGATCTAAGCGCATTTGAATGGGGCAAATTGTCGGGGCCCGACGAATGGGTCACTCCATCTCGGAAGTTGTGCAGGCACTGGGATTTTAACGAGCAACTGTGTCAGGGGTGCACCGTGAGTACATCGAATCCGGTAAAACCATCCCTGCAAGGGCCAACTGCCGTGGACAACCGCGTGTGGATGAGCGGGGGTCATCGTCGGCTAGCTCGCATTGTAACAGCGGATAAACGGGCCACAGAGCAAGAAATCACTCGGCAATTTAACGCTGGTGCACAAAAACGTGTAAGCAGCCACACCATCCAGAACCATCTCCTCGCTATGGGATACAGAAGCCATCGTCCCACGAGGGTACCGCTGCTGACCGTACATCACAGGGTGCAAAGATTAGCATGGACGTGGGAACTTTGCCACTGGACCCTAGACATGTGGGGAAATGTTGCCTGGACTGATGAGTCGAGATTCACGTTGGTACATGTGGATGGCAGGATAAGAGTACGGCGCAAACCACATGAAGCGATGGATCCTTCTTGCCAGCAGGGTACTCTTCAAGCTGGTGGGGGTGGCATTCTCGTCTGGGGACTGTTTACGTGGACTGAAATGGGACCCCTGGTACGTGTGACATTGTCCCTAACAGGTCAACATTACCGGGATATCCTGGACGACCATTTGCTCCCATTTGTGCGTCCTCAACATCCCACTGGGGACCTCATCCTGCAACAAAACAATGCACAGTGCCATCGCTCCCGAATTGTATCCGAATGGTTGGATGAACACTTCGCCGACGTGGCCTTGTTTTTTTTATTTATTTATTTTTTTTGATTGGAGGTTTAACGACCACCGTGAGCAACTCAATGGGCTATAAGCAGTCGCCCGTCCCTAATTTAGGGTCACTGGTTTCAGGGAAGGGAGAGAGCCAGTGCCGTAAGACAAACACAACATCCATGCCTCACCCGGATTCGAACCCGGACCCCTTCGGACGAATAATCAGAGGCCAACGCCTTAGACCACTGCGCCACCGGGGCGGCGTGGCCTTGCTTCCTTGGCCAGCTAGGTCACCTGACCTCAATCTCATCGAGCACATCTGGGATGCCACCAAGAGAGATGTTCGAGGCTCTGACCCCAAGCCATTAAATCTTTGTGAACTGTGAAAGCTTGTTCAGAGGTTGTGGATCCGTATGGCTTGCCAACGCTTCCGGTGTCTTGTTGAGTCCATGCCGAGACGAATCGCCACCGTCATCAGGGAAAAGGTGGTGCTACATGTTACTAGGCAGGTATCTCTAATTCAATTGCTTTTCAGTGTACAGAAATATGCAAGAAAGTAGAACAAGTGGAACATTTTTTCCAGATTAAAACTATCTTTAAACAAGCTCCAAAATGAAATAAAAGCAGAGATTCCAAAATTTATTAAGTAACCTGCTTTTATTCTTTCAATGCCTGCTTCAGAGGCAATTTATGAATCCTGGTTTTCAGCAATTGGCATATTGTATAAGTAAAAGACCCAATACTAATGATGAAGATGTTGTTATAGTTGGAACAAATGATAAAATGACTGTTTATAATGTCAAACAGAGCACAGTTTGGACATAAGTCAGTCCAAAAAATACTGAAAGCTGCCCTAGTTTCAATGTATGGACCAAATTACCACAAACACTTTGAAAATAATTCATGTACAACAATGGCACACTATTTAACTTCAAAAGTTATTAACAGAATATCAAATTCTAAATACATAACCTGGTTCTAATGATCTGGTGCCGTTTTCCGATCTCAAAATTAATGGGCCCAAAAATATTTTTAGATCGAAAAACTCATTACCAGATCCACGTGGCACTGTCAATGAGAGTGAATTCTTTTTCTCTGTGGTTGCTCCAAAAGGCCCCTTTTGGCAAAGAGGAGGGCTAGAAAATACAGAAGTCAAGAAAAAATCAGGTAAATTCTTTTTTTTTTTTTTTTTTCCTTTTCCCCTCTCTGTAAATTTACTTCTATTGTATGAGTGTGGTGATGTTTTTGCTTTTGGTGATCTGTCAAGGTAAGCTAGCCCTCAGGTTTTGATGGCTATGTAGAGGCAGAAGTACTGGTTAGTTTAGTTAAGCAAGTGTTAAAGTGTTTGATGAATATTGCCTTGGTATCTTGTTGTGCTTCTCTTTGCACTTTATTTTGAGAGCTGATTCTCATGGAATTGTGTAAGTGTTGGAAAGTGTGCGGAAAGTTCCAGTATTTAGTGTAACATAAATGAATTTAGTTAATGTCCTAAATAATTTTGCATGGTATATGTAGTGGTAAAGTATATGTAATTCTGTCGCCAACTCCGACGATCAAAACGTCGGGTTGACGGAAAAGAATAAATAAAAATCGTAAGTGGTATGCATAATCAATTTCGTAATTACCGTCGTGTAATTGCTATTTCTTTGTTTATATTAACCTGTAAACTATAATTATGTAAAGTATTCATAAATTAGTAAATTAATCGTATTGTAACGGGTTCATAACAAAGAACGAACACGGGAGTCGTGTCTTGTTGCCGTGGCCTATAACTAACCGTTATTAAATTGTGTATCTATTTTTATTTTGTAACTGGTTGTGATTGGACCTATGTAAGGTCAGCACTTAACTCTCTAAGAGGACTATTTAGAAAGGGTAATTCCGTATTTTTGGGGGAAGAAAGAAAAAGCTAGGACATCTTTACGAAGCTATTTTTTATGTAATCACGAACTCGAATGAAACTCGAAATGGGACGGAAAGGAAATTAATAATGAAGCGCCGGAAAAAGAGTTCTTATTCATTTGATTAGGAAAATGGCAGGCAGTAAAGTTTTTTTTTGTTCTTCGTAATTCCGATCGTAGAAAGGGAAAGATATTATCCTTACCGTCGGCGAGGCACGAATCTGATCGTACTAATTTAGCGAAATGTAATTGTGTAAAAGATGTTAATTTTTCTGAATTTGTAAAGGTGGTCACCATTTTTGCCCGGGTTTTTAGGAGTTTCTTTGTTCAAAACGAACTCAAAGGGAGGTTCACCGTGAGCTTGGCTTCCTCCAAAACACGATCATAAATCGTAACCAGGTGCCGTCGCGATGTCGGACGTTTCGCATTCTTTCTCACCAGCTCTGCAATGGCTTTCGCCAAGTATTTATGCGTAAAATGCCAGGAGAATGCTTAAAATCTGTTACCAACTGCAAATCCCTGTGTGCCGAGAGAAAATTCCGTCGTCGGCCATCTTTTCTTTTGGGAGGTCCGGTCAAAGTTCAAGCCTGACTCCGAGAAGATGCGAGCAAGCGATTTTTGGGAATTGCGTCTTTCTCTCCGCCTTCTGACTTAACTTCGGGCAAATTGCCTTCCGCCATTTCGGGCGCGTGCGCAAGGGATTCAGCGACGAGCGGAGAATTTTTGCGTGCTGCTCGACACTTCGATACCAGACTTCATAAGAGAGAGTCCCACAATAAAAAAAAAATATATATATAGAGTAAAGGAGGGGAGTCCGCACGCCGAACCTGCCGTAACCTTCCAGCACCGGGAACGTGCGGCCGCGATGGCCCAGGAACGGTAGGAACGATCCTTTTCTTTTCAAATTTTTTTCATGGCTCAAAATTTACTCTGCTGCCGAGATGGCGCGAAAAAGTGCTTGACATCATCCCGAGGCACTGGCGGGCATTACGCCTCGTAACCCGCTCGGTAACATCGCTGCCGCCTGTTGCCGTGTGAGAGAGAGAAAGTCTCCTCAAAGGCCGGCATCGGGAGTAAGTAGGGGAAAAAAAAAATAAAAGAAAGGAAGGAGAAGAGGGAAAATCCTACCATGTCATCATAAGCACATCGGCCCTGTTTCCACGGCATGTCGGCTCTCGTAGCGACAGCACAAACACCAATTCCAATTCGGCATCAAAAGGAAAATTTAAGAAGGAGGAGAAACGAAGAGAAAAAAAGAAAAAAAAAATGAGGACCACCTAAAATTGAAAAAAAAAAAAAATGTGTCTTGATCAGAAATGGAATGATGTAAAAGGTTAAAATTCAGGGGTGAGAAAAAAATGGGGGGGAGAGGGAAGTGAAATTAAAATGGGAGGAAAATAGAGAAATGCAAATGTATGTTTGGAATTAATGGTCTGGCCAGAACCAACAAATGTAATATAATGTCATTGTGTATTTTTTTTTTTTTTTTTTTGTAAAAATGTCTAGTTAATGCTAGTGACCAAAGAAATGGATTGAAATATATTAATTTTGGTTTTCTGTTAGAACAGGGTTTTTTCGTTAGCTCAAATGAGAGGAAAGTGACAGCAGAGTAGGATATTGAAATGGCATGCCTTCCTTAGGAAAATTGTGGGGGAATTTGATTTTTTGGCTCAGGTAGGGGAGCATACCTCTTCCAATAGCCTATTCTATTCTTTTTTTTTTGTTGGTGTTTCACCAGTAGGAGTAGCAACTGTACTTATGCATAGATTTTTTTTTTCATAATTAATGTGGGGAGTGCTGGCAGTGACTTGACATTTTTGTTTGTTTGGTTTTCTGTTACTGTAAAGTAAGAAAAATATTTTTCCAGGTAACTGACCAAAATCAGTGTGTTGTGAAAAAAAAAGAAAAATTTAAAATGTCACTCTTAACCATCTAAATCTAAATTGTAAAGAGCATCTAGCCCAAGGTTCAACAGGTATCAGATATGCACATCGAGCATTAAGCTCTTAACACTCTTTGAGTGAATGATCACATCCTTTGATGATTTTTGTAAGGCAGGCTGGTAACCAAATTGTGCCACTTACCTCCCTCATCCTCTAAACCACACAGGTGAAAACTACTTGGTTTGCAGACCAGGGTTTCTGAGAGGATTATTTAGGACTGTTAACATACTCTGGACTCTAAAATTCATAGCTAAATTCTTTTTTTATTCGGCCTAGCCACCCAAAATTTCCTTGTATTGAGTTGTTTGCCAACATGTGCCTGGGAGCACAAAATAAATTTTTCGTTAACCTGGAACATATGTTTAATCAAATTATTTTGTGTCGTATGTGAATTTCTCTTGTCGGTGGTGGTGGAACCACCTTCCATTTACTGGGAGTTTTTAAGGATCGTACCTTGGGTGTTAGTCAGTCGTTAATGAAAAAAATTTCTTAATTGGGGTCCCTAGATAGATCACCGGCTATTTTCTTCTTTTTAAAAATAAAATTGTGTAATATTTGCATTTTTCAGAAGTAAGTTCATCATCGTAATAGAATAATATCTTAACAACCAAACCACATCGTATCACTAAATAATATATTTGATTTAAGTAACAGGTTTATATATTGTTATATCTAACAAGGGGTTTCAACTGATGGTAATTTTTTAATGTTTGTTTTACTGTGATTTATTCACTTAATTTTTTTTTTTTTTTTACAAAATTTTGTCAGTGTTTCATACTTTGCCAGCAGAACATTTACAATCTTTGAAAGTCATGTTGTAGAACACTGAACGTAATTCTGCTCCTGGGGTACAATGATTTCCAGGACTTCATGAGTCTATGAAGAAATAAGGAGAAAAAGGCCCGTTTAAATTCTTAAATCTCATGAAGCATACAAACCCTGCATGCATAAAGCAATTAATAAATAATGAATGAAGGTAACATAATGTACAAAAAAATATTTTTTTAAAGTGGTTTCCAATGGATTACTTGAATTAGGCAGCAGTACTTTTATACTCATGAAATCTTAAACAGCATGGAAGGAATAATATTCATGACTGCCTCCTAATGGGTGTACAAAGTTTGACAAGATAGCAAATAAATAAATATATTAAAGAAAATATTTTTCAGAGTGAACACAGCAAAAAACTAGTATTAAGAAAAAATATGCTGAGGCAAGGTTGGGGTAAAAAAAACCTTCACATAACTGAAGATACTAGTAACTCAATATTTATAAAGGGCTAATAACATGAACAGATCCAAATCCACATCAAATTATGGTACCATTTTTGGACTAAAATCTTCATATAAATAACAAATTTACATTTAATAAAGCATTGCACTAAAATGCCTCGTATAAGGTAACTTACAAAAAAAAAAAAAAAAAAAAAAACAACATCAATAAAATGTTAGAAGAATGTGTGAGTGAAAGAGAAAAACTAACCTGCATTTCACCTTCCTCACCAGGAAGAGGTGGTTTTAAACATGTTGTACTTTTAGTTTTTGCAGATTCTGTTGAAACATGTATCAGGACATCTACCACACAGATTACAGTAGATTTTGCATTTTTGTCCTGGAAAAAAATAAATAAAAAATAAAATGCGAATGTGTGAAACAAAAGATGCACATATATAAGCTGCTTCTTGACAGAGAAACAGAAGGTACTGTACATTTAGATGAAAGATATATACTTCAACTCTCTTCATGTCTCATTTCTGCAAGAAGAGAA
This sequence comes from Macrothele yani, assembly GCA_039090855.1. Taxonomy (NCBI): domain Eukaryota; kingdom Metazoa; phylum Arthropoda; class Arachnida; order Araneae; family Macrothelidae; genus Macrothele; species Macrothele yani. Next base: position 130,097,718 of record CM076996.1, read on the forward strand.
AGCAAAAAAATTCTGGTGAAAAACAACATATGGAACATAAACACTCTCACCTACAAATTAAGAAATTAAGATCGTTGAGCACATCCAAACAGTGTGCATTGTAAGTCCACATATACTCGTACAAACACTACAGGATGTCTGGCTGTTGACATGTTCACCAGGGTTTTTTTTTTTTTTTTTTTTTAAATTTTGATTGGAAGTTTAACGACCACTGTGAGCAACTCAATGGGCTATAAGCAGTCGCCCGTTCCTAATTTAGGGTCACTGGTTCCAGGGAAGGGAGAGAGCCAGTGTCGTAAGACAAACACAACATCCATGCCTCACTGGGATTCGAACCCGGACCCCATTTCGGACGAATGATCAGAGGCCATCGCTTAGACCACTGCGCCACCGGGGCGGCTCACCAGGGTTGTATATTAACTCACCTAAAATTTTTAAGCTCACCTACCTAGTCATAGATGGTGAAATCTTTGATATAAAGAAGAACTGCAATTTGTAAATTTGATATTTTCTCTTTCTCTCTCTCTCTCTCTCTCTCTCTCTCTCTCTCTCTCTCTCTTTTTAGCTTTCCTTTGCACATCTAGACTTCCAAAACAAATCGGATTACACTATTTTTTATTGAATAATGCTTTTCACAGATTTGAAAATTGAAACAGAATAAAAATATCTAAAACTCTTAAAATTCTTTCTTGTTGTTAAAATATTTAAAAACCTAGAATGTTAAAAATTTACCTGAACAACCAGATAAATTTAAAAAATAAAATCATCTTCGTTGTTTTGCATTGTTTCATTTCACATTCCGATATTTTACAGTTCAATTCCCTAATGACATACAATTCTCACAGGTTTCGGAGTTCATGGTCTCCATTTTCATAAGAATTTAAATTATTGCAGACATTAAAAAAAAAAATGCCAGCTTTTGAAAATGGACAACAAACTGTTTTGTTTAACAGTATCTTTTCTGTGTGTTTTAGTGAAAAAAGTTTCCTCAATGGGAGGGGTCAGACGATCTGCACATATTCTATCTCATGTAATGAAATTTGTCACATTTTGTGGGAGCACAAGGTGGTCACCCCCCCCCATGTTTCTATTTTTCTATTGTGCAAATTGTTTTTCTATGAGCAATTTTTAAGAATACAAGATTGACACTGCACCATGGATATTGCCTGCTTTGCCTTTATGTTTTATTTTTTTTCACGATAAACACTGTACCTGAAACTATCAACTCTCCTTCAGTGTGAGCTGTTATGAGTATTTCTATATCTTCAAATCTCAGAAAACATTTCCTTTACAAAACTGGATCATAGATGTTTTTTTCTTAATAGAAACTTAAATTAAGATCAATCTTGTGCTTCGGGAACATTAGCTCAGTTCCAGTACATACACACATATCACTAAGCTGTTCTCTGAGATTCAGAGGTTAGCTCCACAAAGAACTACAACCAACCAGATAATTTTTGCTTATTGTTGTCATATCAAACTTCTCCATTTACAATGATCTTGACATACAACTCGGGCTTCACTGACATCCATCACACGCCATACACAAGATTTTCTATACTTCATACTAATGATCTGTTTCTCATGAAGACACTCCTGAATCTGATCCTCCCATTACTTTCTTGGCCTTTCCTTCCTGCCACTTGAGCTAAAAAGATTTTCTTAGTAAGCATCTCATCACTCATTCTTTCAACATGGCCAAACCACCAAAGCATATAGTCTCCACCTTGATAACATTTTTGCAACAGATCTTCATTCCTCACACAATCAGAACATGTCTTGCACCCCCCCCATAAGTGACACATTTCTCCAGCACATGAATGACTTGTATGTTTCTTGTGTAGTACCCAGGTTTCACTGCCATACATCAGAGTAGGAACAATTACACTTTCATACATAGCCATGCGGGACTCTCTTGAGAAACCATCATTTCTGGGTGTCTCCCAATGCAGCCATGACTTTCAATGAAGAATTCACTCTCCTACTAATTTTACCATCCAATTTGTTCTCTCTGTCAAACATGCTTCCTAAATACACAAACTCATTCACCTGGTTAATCACTGTGCCATTTAGACTTATATCACATTCAGTACTACCAGTTCATCTCTCAAAAACCATAACTTTGGTTTTTTCTTATTTATACTCAGTTTGAATTTCATGCAAACTGAGTACATCCGAGACAACATACTCTGCAACTCACTTTTGCTCTCTGCCAACAGGACAGTGTCATCAGCATACAGCAATCTGCACACACGGATATCACCAAGACATAAACCAGTATTATCTATTTTGGCATCATACATCCATAAATATATTAAAACAGCCATGGTGACATTACACAACCTTGTCCGACTCCAGCACTAATAGAAAACCAATAGAAAAACCATTTGATAAAACACCATAGAAAACCATTTTGATAAAACACCATTCACTCATACACAAGCTTTACTGCCAGCATATGTGGCTTTTACACTATTAAATAGATTCCCAGTAACACCATATTCATTCAATACCTTCCACAAAAGTGTCCTATTTACTCGATCGCAAGCTTTCTCTAAATCTATGAAGGCAGCAGAAACTTCCTCACCAACAACCAGATACTTTTCAATTATCATGCCTAATTCAAAAATTTGGTTCATGCAGCCTTTACCAGGCATAAAACCACTATGAACATCCCACACACTTTCTCTGATGTAAGACCCCATACTTTTTCCTTAACGACCTTACCAAACACTTTCCCTGGCACACTCAGTAGGCTACTACCATGATAACTCTTGTAGTCAGTCTGATCACCTTTTCTCTTATACAAGGGAACAATGATAGCATCCTTCCAATCCCGAGGGACCATTCCTAACTTCCCAGCACAACTGGTAAATTTCAATTAACCAGTCAATTATAGAGTCACCACCATATTTCAACATCTCTGCAGTTATGCCATCAACTCCTGGAGCCTTACCATTCTGAAGAGATTTTAGAGCTTTACATACCTCTTCTCTTGTGATCTCTCCTGTGCTTCCATCCTTCCCTGTGACATCATCTGCTTCTGCCTCAGAATCACTTTTGCTTTCTTGATCTAATAACTCACAGAAGTATTCACCCCATCTTTCACTTAACTCATTGGGCTCCCATATCATTTCCTCAATGCTATTCTTCACACAACTCATAACTTTGTTTCCCCTATTTTTCCAAAGTCTCATGTGCTTCCAGAAAGTCTTCCAATCTTTTCAAAAAGCCAATTCATGCCTTTTCAGTTCCAGTCTACAGCATAAACAAAGCACTTCAATGTACACTCAAATTATTTCACAGCCAACTGACTTGCCCAAACTTTGGGAAAGAATCAACCTATGCAGGAGAAAAAGGCTTCGCTCCACTCAGTTCAAGAATAAAAAAAAAAAAATGTCTGAGGTACTTCAATGTACACGAGTTTGCAGAATGTTGAGAATCTGGCTCTTGTTCCAGTTTTTTTTTTGACAAAAAAAGAACTGAACTTTTTAACCATGTAAAAAATCAGAATGCGTGACGGGATAACTGGTATCAGTTATCCCGTCACTGGTATCAGAATGCGTGACGGGATAACTGGTAGCGGGATAACTGGTATAACCAGTTATCCCGCACGGGGATAACTGGTTTACCAGTTATTTGGGGAGCGGCGCCCCCACGGCCCGAGCTGACCTTGTGACTGGTCAACATCTGATGTCATGCCACAGCTTGTTTTTTTCTTATTTTGGTGCTGTTGGTGTTTGCAGGGACGGCTGTTCATCCAGCTGTTGGGGAGTCGCGGCCCCACGATCCCGAGCTGGTCTTGTGTCTCGCTTTTCGTTTTTATTTATTTTCTCCACTGGCTAGTTGCCCGTGTTGTGTTCTCTACCTAATCTCTACCACGTTATGTACTAACACCCCGGTCTTGTGGTTTTGTTACCCTCCACCACTACCTGATTTATATTAACCGCTCAGTTCGTAGGTTGCTGAGATTCCGTTTAGGTTCCCTGCCAGGATTTGTCTTCTTTGGATTTCTTTTTTTTTCCTTTTAGCTGGTTTGGGTGCTAGACCTACCTGCATGTTTGCCGCGTGCGGAGACCCGTGAGGCGGAAATGGGATGTCTGGCGGCTGAGGTCGCAGGAGACCGGTTAAGTGCCTCCTGTGTACCAACACTCCTCTTCGACCCCGGCTTCGCTGTAAACGGGAGGCTAGAGCCTAACCCACCTCTGGTCAGAAGTCTTGTACCAAGTTGTGTGCAGGGCTTTAGCGGCTTTTTGTCGTATTGCACGGCAGGGTGAGCCCGGGGGCTGTGGGATCATGCCAAAGGCGTTGGCATGAAGGTACCCGGAGGCCGAAGTGTCCGCCGAGTGCGTGTGATCACAGCCAACGGACTATATTTGCAACTAAGCTCTAGAACTGTGTCTTGCGTCATATGTTTGGCTTGCGGACCTCCAGTTCTCCCCTGTTGGGCTCGATTGTGGGCGGAGTACGTTGCAGATGAATTCTTTCTTACTCCCATGGGGAAACATAAACCCTCCTCAAAATTTAAAAAGCAACAGGATATGGTGATTGATCAGGCGCCAAATTTGCCTCAACCACCTCCCACACATAACACACTGAAGAGAACTTTCGTTGAAAAACGACATCACCGCGACGTATCTTTAGATCCAGGTGTTGAGCCGTCAGCTCAGAAACGTCGCATTACACTTGCAGATTCGATACCTCAAGCTACTTTTCTCGTCATTTCTTCTACTGACCAGATGTTGAAACTTTCCTCAAAGTCTCCTTTTTTCATCTCGAAGGCACTTGCGGGTGTTGCTGGCTCTTTGAAGTCAGTGAAGAAGCTACGCTCTGGAGACCTGCTTGTGGAAACTTGCACTCTCTCTCAGAGCAAATCTCTTCTGCAGTTGACCAGACTTCAGGATATTCCAGTTCAAGTGACGGCACATCCGTATCTCAACACCTCCAAGGGAGTCATTTCTGAGCCCGACTTGTTGGTCTGCGATGAAGATGAACTTGTGTGTGAACTTGCTGATCAGGGTGTCATAGCTGCCAGACGCATGACTTTCAGGCGCGATGGCGCGCTGATCAAATCACGAAATGTTATTTTGACTTTTAACAGCCCGAAGGTACCTACTGAAATCAAGGCTGGTTACTTGTTATGTGCAGTTCGTCCTTATATACCAAATCCTCTACGCTGTTTTAAGTGCCAGAGGTATGGACATTCCCAGCGGTCCTGTAACAGTGTTGCGAGGTGCGCCAATTGTGGTTCCCGCGACCACGAAGGGACTGGATGCACTTCAGAGCCCTGCTGTGTAAACTGTGGTGACTCCCACGCTGCTTATGCCAGGTCCTGTTCGAAGTGGAACGACGAGAAGGCGATCCAGCGCCTCAAGACCCTGGAGGGCCTCTCGTACCCTGCTGCCAAGGCCAAGTTGGGTATTCCCAACAACCGACAGCGTACTTTTGCCGCAGTTGTTCAGTCTCAGCCACAACCCGTGCAGCCCTTTGTTCCGCGCCCTGTAGCTCTCGCAGCGCTTGCCAAGCGATCTACAGCTGACCAAGCGACACAGGTGTTTTTCCCCGAGCTCGCGATTTTTCGCCTACCTGATTCTGGGCCTTCTCTTTTGCAGCCGACCCTCTCTTCCAGTTTAAAGCAGAAAGCCTGCACGTGCGGACGACCCGGCCCTCAATCCGCAAAGGTGTGCAGTGTCCATCCAACTGTCTCGGCCTCTGCGAGGTCCCCACCCTCAACCAACATTATAGAGGAACATAGGGGGGAGGAGAGTGACAGTTCGTCCCCAGCCTCAAACAACATTGCAGAGGAACATGGGGGAGAAGAGAGTGACAGTTCGTCCCCGCCCTCTGCCAGCATTGCAGGGGAGTGTGGGGGGAGGAGAGTGACTCATCCTTTGTGTAGTTCTGTTTAAAAAAAAAAAAAAAAAAAAATTATAATTATAATAGTCAATTAATAAATTTTTATATTAACCTAATTAACTACCTTGTCTTCACAGCTTTCATCATACTCTTTTTCAACTTTTACCAAGCCTGTCTGCTCTTAATCATTTTCCACGTTTTTTAAAAATCTGTGGCTGATAGTTCTTGGTCTGGCGCTCTTTGGCCAAACCTGGCCCTTGCGCCAATAAAATCCAACAACCAACCAACCAACCGAAAGTCTTCCAATCTTTTCAAAAAGCCAATTCATGCCTTTTCAGTTCCAGTCTACAGCATAAACAAAGCACTTCAATGTACACTCAAATTATTTCACAGCCAACTGACTTGCCCAAACTTTGGGAAAGAATCAACCTATGCAGGAGAAAAAGGCTTCGCTCCACTCAGTTCAAGAATAAAAAAAAAAATGTCTGAGGTACTTCAATGTACACGAGTTTGCAGAATGTTGAGAATCTGGCTCTTGTTCCAGTTTTTTTTGACAAAAAAAGAACTGAACTTTTTAACCATGTAAAAAATCAGAATGCGTGACACGAAAGTATGAATATAACATAGCATGAGAATGATGGAATTGCTCACAGCAATTTATTTATGTAAATACTAGATGAAAGCCTGTCAATAATGATGGGGAAAATAAAACTTATGGTGCTGAAATTATTGACATTTATTTAGAGTTTTTGAGTTCCACGCCAATAGATGGTGACGTTGGCTCACAGTTTTCTGAAAATTTCCCAAGCAGTCGGCTATGGAATTTGATATGACGGGTTGTCTGTTATGTGTTTTGTAAAACCTTTAGTCCCTATTTCATCAACACTTCCTGGAACACAACATTTTTCGTTAAACACTGACTATGAACCCGGTATCGATTTCCCCGTTCTTTTCCGTAAACTATTTTTGCCAGCTAAACGCCCTGCAGAGTGACATCATTAATGCTTTCTTGTTCAACTTCATAAAGCATTTTGCATGCGTCAGCAGAAGGATTATTTTGAGACATGAAAGTGCTTAACTCTTGCAATATAATAGACTTGGATTGCACTGGGCAATTTCCCTAATCTTCATTTTTTGATCACCAGCCTCTTCCGGGTCTAATATATACAGTTGAAACTTTCTCTGGTCCCCATTTGCTGGGTGCAAAGTTCCTGCTCGATGGTTAATTTGTCCGTTAATTCAGAAACAACAGGGACCGTATCCAGGAGGCGGAACAATGTTAGCTCCCAAGGACGTAAACGCCAAAGCGCTATTTATTGATCTTATGTTGTCCATGAAATTTTTCAAATGTTGATGCTGTTCTTTCGTTAACTGCTGAATAACAGGGGCTGATCTTATAGCATCTAATTTTACTTTGCCTTTAAGACAGCAATGCGCAAAAAGTTTGCCTGATGGCTGCTCTTCTGCAAAATGATTTGCCTGACAAAATTCACAAACACTGTCCATGGAACCACAGTTATGAGCGTCTACATTTGGTTCTACAACGTTAACTGCGTCAAGAACAGCTTGGTTTCTAGTTTGTGGATTTTGTCGGCGGATTGTAACACCACCCACGTCTCTGGCGTAATATTAGCGATTCAGACATGTCTGCAATCTGAGTTCATTCGCGACCTTGTGCGATTTGTTCTGACATCATGTTTGCAATTCGGTGTCGTTCCCGATTCATTCTCTTTGCACAGCAGACATACTTTCCGAACAGGCCCTTTCTTGCCCCACCTTTCGTCTTTTTGTTGCTTCCTCGACTTTGTTTTTCATACAAAACAAAGTCGATGTTTTGAGACAAATGAACCACAATATGAATTAAATGACTTCGAATCACACACACCCGGAAAAACAAAACAAAAAAACTATTAACTTTGAACAAAAGGAAAAAAGATGTAAACAAAACATTAAACAGGAACGGTTACGGATAACACAGTTTGAACACAGGAATATAAATGTTCGTCTTTTTCTGTTAAACAACGTAATAAAGCATATCAAAGGTATATAAATAATAATAATGAATTTTATTTTTTGCTGTTATTGGGTTGTCGGAAAAGTCATGACGTATTTTTGCCATGTTTTGCAAATGTCATTTATTGATAGAAAGAACAAAGATCAATCAATGATATAATGCCCGTTTTGTTCGATAACCTTTTGCCATCTTTCAGTGAACTGCAGAATGCCTCGTTCATAGAAGAACCTGTCTTTCGTGGCGAAAAACTGTACAATGTGCTGATTTACAGCCTTGTCTGAATTGAACGTTATACCACGCAAGGACTGTTGAAAAGAGAGAAACAAGTGGAAGTCTGACGGCGCAAGGTCAGGTGAGTATGCTGGGTGTGGCAACACATCCCAGCCAAGCTCCAATAATTTTTGGCGGGTGATAAAACTTGTGTGTGGTCTTGCATTGTCGCGATAGAACACAACCCCTTTACGATGAACGATCTCTGGATGTTTTTCTGGATGATGGATTCGTTCAAACTGTCCAATTGCTGACAGTACACATTCAAATTGATTGTTTGGTTTCATGGTAGGAGCTCAAAAACACGTCACCTTTAAAATCACACCACACTGAGACCAGAACCTTCCGCTGATGAATGTCTGCTTTGGATGTCGTTTGAGGCAAAGCAGCACGTCGGGACCAAAAACCGTTTGCGCAGCACATTGTTGTACACAATCCACTTTTCGTCACCAATTATCAGTCGCTTCAAAAAAGGACCGTTTTCCTCACGTTTAATGAGCATATTGCAGATGTTTATTGAGCTTCTTTGAGTTCATTAGGAACCCACACATCGAGCTTGCTTACATATCCCAGCTTCTTCAGGTGGTTGTGAACGCTTGAATGATGGATGTGCAATGTGCCTGCAGTCTTTCGCGTTGTGTAACGTGGGCTTGACTCGATCAATACCTTGATTTGGTTGTCATCAACCTCAGTGGGCCTTCCAGAACGAGGAGCATCGTCGAGGTCAAAATCACCAGCACGGAATTTTTGTGAACCACCGCTGGCACTGAGGTTCTTGTAGAGCATTATCACCGTACACTTCACGCAACTTTTCACAAGCTTGACGCACGTTCTTCCCTTTACGGAAGTAAAACAGTAAAATATCGAGAAAATGCCCAGTTTCAACTTGATGTCAGATCTCCCCAAATCAACCAAATCGCTCACTATTCCTTTTAGACTACAGTTAGAACTGGCACCTGTTGAATGCCATAGCGATAACAGAGCTGCGCATGCCTGTAGTACTTCCAAAACCGTCCAACCGCCATCGGGTGCCAAAATACGTCATGACTTTTCCGACAACCCAATACATTGTAGGTTTCAAAAAATAAATTTTATTATTATTATTTATATATCCTATATGAAATGGAACCAAAATTCCTGACGTAAAGTTTTCGAATCTCTAAAGAGTTGACCGTGTGACGTAACGCATCTCTGACACCATGTGAGAATGATTTGGATTAGATGACGTTACAGCAGCAGCTGTGTTCTTTGTTGCTATGACAACAAAACAAAGACATATACGTGTAGACGGTGCACATATATGTGATGACGTCACCTACACGAAAAGCAAAGTGTGACGTCACAAACATTTGTTTCTCGGTTGTTGCTATGACGACTTAAAAAGTGGCACAGAGGAGGAGGACTCTAGCAAATTATTTATTAGGATTAAACCAGAGCACATCACTATACTCACAATATAAAATTATTGAATTCAAAACAAAATAATGTAAGTTTTAAAGACATTGCTTCAAACACAGTATTTTTTTTTTTCTGTTTTGTACTTGCTAGAACATTATTTGTCTTTTTTGACTCTGCAGCTGCACAGCATTCATTTCTTAATTTTTCTTTCTGCTGATATCATTCTCTTCCAATTTTTTCATTGTTACCTTTTTTTTCCACCCTCAGATGATGACAATTTCATTCATCATGCAGAGATAACTTTCAGCCTGAGGACCATGAATGCATGATATCACAGCTTTCACCACTTTGAACATCATGCATTAATTCTTACAAATTTATCAACTTTGGTTTTTGGAAAATTTCCCCTCCTTATGAAACTTAAGCACGACCCATTTAACAACAATACGAGACAGTGAAAAAGATAACTTCTATTTTTGAAAGGCAGAATTTCACCCTCAAACAGAAAATGAATCCCACCACCACCATGCCCCCACATGATAACTGAAATGGCGGAATTCCTTAAATCCATGGAAAAATCTCATGCTTCAAGACTATAGGAAAATTTTCCCATCATCTTACCTTGCGTTTTTGGAAATAGTTGCCCACAGTTTCCTGCTGAAATACACACATTTATGCAATAAAATTATATTTACCAATACTGGACAGAGGCAAAAGCATAAGAAAAAAGAAATAACAACTACAGAGAAAATCTTCACTTAGTGTATCTTTCATTTTTGGAAAACAAAATAGCGTTCCTGGATGGAAATCACCCCTCCAGCCCCATTAATCTCCAAAAAAACATATCTTCATTTTTGCATCAATGTTGAGTATGACCCAAATGACAAAAAAAAAAAAAAAGAATTCTGAGAATCTGCAGAAGAATCTCATGCATGTTTTTGCTACGGGCGAACAACCAAGGTCAGAATCAAGGCCCATTTGACAATCTGGCCCATAGCTATACAAACAAGAGTTTTCTGAAGAGATCACCCTTCTCGTATACTATCCTTACAAAGGCAAAATAAGCTACCAAATTATGGCAGACTCTCTACCAATTTTCTGATGAAACAGAACTGCTGGACAATATATGGACTGTGTGCCCACTGACTAACTTCCTCAAATGACCATTTTAAGAAAAGAGGCACCTGGAAGAAAAAAAAAAGAAAAAAAAAATGCTCAAAATTTCTCCTTGTATTTATTTGTCTTTAAGGCCCATTCCATCTCAATTCAGGCAGAGCATGTCAATTGACCCCCTTAGATTTGTTCCAAAAAATTACAGTAGCTACTCCTACTACAGATATAAGATATTCCAAATGGATTTGCTCCAAAAAATTTATATCACTTGCTGCGCCATTTTGAAATTTGGTGAAAAACGCGTTTTTTGAAAGGAATGTCAAAAACGGCATATTTTAAAAATGTTATTGCATTTAAACTATTTGGGTGATTCAGTTCATTTTTGTTTTGTTTTGTAGCTAATGAATTGATTTTTAACTTGACATACTTTAAATATATGCAGGTTATAAATATTAGTAATTAAAAAAATCCACTTTTTAGGTACAAAATTTTAGTTTTTCTGACATTTAACAATTTTTTTCTTACACTAAGAACAGTTTTTTTAAATAAATAAAGATGGTAATGTGTAGTCCACCAATGGTAGTTTTACAGCAAATTTTATTTATTGCCTAACATATATACAGTCTATACAATTCAACTTCAAAATATGCAAAAGTACGAAAATGCACTATTTTCAAGTAGCAATAACTCAAAAACCCCATTTTTTAAAAATCTTAAAACTTGACCTTATGTTGTCCTATTAGTATATTATCAATTGGTGGGGGCAGAATTGTGTGTTTTTGCCTCGTAAATTTTGAACGTTTTTTGAAAATGACAGTTCTCCAGCATTTGCAGGTCGCAGAAAAACACTACAAGTTTTGTTTTAAATTAGCTCTGAAAGTTAAAATATAGGCTAGTAGACTAATTATAATACTTAAAGTAAAAATATGAAATAATTTTAATTATTATATAATAAATTCTGTAATAAAGTTACAGTTGTTAAATGAACTGCCCTAGTCTTAATGCTTAAACAACAAATAAGCTTGTTCTACACCTGTGCAATGCTGAATCAACAGGATCATACATGCACATGCATGACCAGTGTTTGCTCACTGCACAGCTAATCAACTGTCTCACTAGCCCCTCCCCCTCCATGGCTACACCCACCTGTGCTACAACTACTGTGCAGTCTGTTCTTTTGTTAGGAAGAGTAACACTTGATATGTGTTTGTGATTTCTCAGATATGTTTTTTACATTTTTGCTGAATAGGCCTATTTAATAATGTCAGATTATCATAGTTCTGAACGAATTAAGTGTGTGGACTATATTAGAAGACACACAAAAAAAAAAAAACTGTATACAAAAGTAAGAGTGTGAGGTTATGTGGTGTTGGTGATTTAGCTGATTCAATTCAAAGGATTGTAGGTAGGTCTGTTATTGTAAAAAGTAATGACAGTTTGTAAAGTAATTGTGTTGTTTTTTATAAAAAAAAATTTGGGGAACTTACAAATGAACCTGAACAAGAAATTTCATCTGATGAACCTTTTATTGCAAGTGAGGAGATTGTAAATGCTGTCAACAAAAGTATTAACATTCTTGATGTAAATATGTCGCCATTGAAATCCCCTTCACAAGTTAGGCCTGAGAGGAGGCAAAGTTATGTAAAAAGGAAAAAGTTGAAATTAGAGGAAGTTCTAGTAACTGCATCTGTGAAGAAATTAGAAGAAGTGTATAGTGTCAACGAACCTTCTGCTGAAAAACCTGACTGTTATACTTGCAATCAGTGGTTTTTTAACATTAGCACAGCTCTTCAAAATTCTAAATACAATGAAAAAGTGCAATTGTTGACACTGTTACCACATACTTTTACTAAAACGCAACTGGAGGCAAAGTTACCTTCAGTATCAAAGTACATCATAGATAAGTCACGTAGTGTTAAAAAAGAAAAAGGAATTTATGCTAAACCTGATCCCCTACAGTGGACATCCATTGTCTGCAGATACTAAGGCAATTGCTTTGTCATACTACCTAGATGACAGCAAAGACTGCACAAGAGAGAGTCCAAACAAAAAAAGATGTTATATGTGTTAAAGATGGTAATGGTGAGAAAGTTAAAAAGGCAAAAAGATTTATGACAAGATCAATCAAAGAGACATACAGTATATTGAAGAAGGAAAACAAAGGAATAAAAATTGGACTTTCAAAATTTTATTCACTATGTCCAAAGTGGGTGAAAATTCAACCTATACAAGCAGTTTGTACTTGCATTTACTGTAGTAATCTTACACTAATAAGCATAGCTCTCCAAAATGTAACTAATGAAAAGTATACTGAAGAGGCTCTTTTACTTAAGTGTTGGTGTAACAAAACAGACAATGAAGATTGTTGGCTCCAAATGTGTGGTGACTGTCTCGGTACAGATGCACTGACAGCTGATACTCTTGGCTTGTTGAATGAAGAAGAAGTTACATATGCTATTTGGGAACGTAATGACCTTATAAAGAAAACTGTACCTACTGAAAGGTTCCTCGAAGATGCTAGACATTGGATTAATAAAGCAATTCCTCATAATTATATATGAAAAATCCAGAGAGAAGGAATAGCCAAAGCTAAAATCTTAGCGAAAGGGAGTTCTGTGTGTGTTTTACATTTTGATTTTGCAGAGAACTGTTCAGTTATATTGCCTGATGAGATACAAAGCTATCACTGGCAAAATGTACAAATCTCATTGTTTACATGTGTTGCACAAATTGGTCAAGTGAAAGAAAGTTTTGCAGTAGTGTCTGATGATATAACCCATGACACAGCTCATGCTCTCTGTGCCATAGGTCTTATAAAAAATGACATTTCAAAATCGTATCCATTGGAAACTAAGACCTCAGTAGTTTACGTTTCAGATGGAGCTGCCGCACATTTCAAAAATCGATCAACTTCATGAGTTGTCTAAGGGTAATCCAACTATAGAAAAAAAGTGGATATTTTCAGCTACTGGACATGGTAAGAGTGCATGCAATGGTATAGGTGGCATATGCAAGCACTATGCTACAAGATTTAATCTACAAAAAGAATCTGTGGAAGCCATAAGAGACGCAGCTTCATTTGTTTGTACAATTTCAAATCTTATACGTAATACGAAAATACTACACCTCAAAAGTGAAGTTGTTCAAAAATTCAGGTCTTGTAAAGAAAAAGAATGGATCACTGTAAAACCTGTTGTAGGATTACAATCTCAGCATTATTGGTTGGTGCAAAATAATGAAGCTTATATGGCAAGAACAATTAAACATAATGTGCAGAAAGTAGAAATAACAAGCCAAGTAAAAAACAGGTACTCTTTGAGTGATTTCATAGTAGGTCAATTTGTTGGGTGTGTATATAATGATTATTGGTGGATGGGACAGATAAAGAGCATATCTCTAGAGCTCGAAGACATTACTGTGTCGTTTATGCATCCCCATGGCCCAGCTAAAGGGTTCCAATGGCCAGAGGAATGTGGAAAGAGAGAGGATGTATGTGCAGTGCCATTAAACAATGTAGTGCTAAAGGTGAAGGAACCCACTCCCAGCGGACAATCCGCTCGACTCCACATTTTCGATACCAAGGAGCTGAACCAGATCCAACAGATCAGCAGCGTCTGAACTTTATGTAAACTTACTCTGCAATTATTTTAGTATAATGTTTATAGATCTCAGCTAACATGGAGTTGTTTACGATTATTTGTTTTAGTGTTACAGAAATCAGAAAATTGTAAAAAGACAAACAGTTCAATGAGTTCTCGGTTTTCCACATTTTCTATGTTTTTCTTTTTTCATTATTTTTTTCTAAATGAGTAACTTAAGTTTACTTATAAAAGTGTTCAGTGGAGCTTAAAAATCAGGGTGGCTTTAAAATTTCATTGTAAAGAACAATTGTATACGTTTTTGTATCGTTTCTATTTGCGACCCGCAAATGCTGGAGAAGTGTCATTTTCAAAAAAACGTTCATAATTTACGAGGCAAAAACACACAATTCTGCCCCCACCAATTGATAATATACTAATAGGACAACATAAGGTCAAGTTTTAGGGTTTTTAAAAAATGGGGTTTTTGAGTTATTGCTACTTGAAAATAGTGCATTTTCGCACTTTTGCATATTTTGAAGTTGAATTGTATATAGACTGTATATATGTTAGGCAATAAATAAATTTTGCTGTAAAACTACCATTGGTGGACTACACATTGCCATCTTTATTTATTTAGAAAAAACTGTTCTTAGTGTAAGAAAAAAATCGTTAAATGTCAGAAAAACCAAAATTTTGTACCTAAAAAGTGGATTTTTTTAATTACTAATAATTATAACATGAATATTTAAAGTATGTCAAGTTAAAAATCAATTCATTAGCTACAAAACAAAACAAAAAATGAACTGAATCGCCCAAATAGTTTAAACGCAATAACATTATTAAAATATGCCGTTTTTGACATTCATTTCAAAATATGCGTTTTTCACCAAATTCCAAAATGGCGCAGCAAGTGATATAAATTTTTCTTGGAGCAAATCCATTTGGAATATCTTATATCTGTAGTAGGAGTAGCTACTGTAATTTTTTGGAACAAATCTATGGGGGTCAACTGACACATGTTGGTATTCTCTGCCTGAATTGAGATGGAATGGACCCTTAGCGAAATGAAAGTGATGGCTGCAGAACCCCAAAAAGGGGAGTGGTGTGGATAGACAGATGGCCTCTCTCTCTCTCTCTATCTCTTGTCCGTCGAAAGTACCTGCACACGTTAAATTTGCAGCAAACAAAGAAATACAAATTTCACTGACACCTGATCCTTGGGGATGCTTTTCAGGAATGAAGCAACTTTTGGAACCTATCTTCTGGTTCTTGTACATTTTCAGAGAGAAATACATATGCCCCAGCCCTTGCTGAGAGAAATGAAGGGCAAACATGTAACTTTGCTAATAATAGCAACTTGAAACCTATGCTTCCTAATTTCACCTATACTGTGCAAGAAATGCTAATACCAAAATAATTAGGAAGCAGTCTTGATTTACAAAATTGATGAAATACCTCCTTAAAGAAAAAGAAAAAAAAACACAACAAGAGCGACTTCAAACATACATTTTTTTAAAAATAATAGTTTAGAATAATTTCTTTTTCAAAGCTGAATATTATTTTTCCCAATGAGCAAAACATTATACAAAAGGAAAACTGCCCTAATGATGTATTTAAGTTTGCTTCAATTTCACAGTAAAATACTAATTCAACAAAATTTGAATAAATTTAATTAAATCTACACAATTAATCCAAGGTAAAAACAAACAAAACAATGGAGTAACTACTATAATAGTATCCTAAAATGTAGACCAAAAGTTGGATTAAATTATGATTATACAATGATAGGAAAACACAAAGGATTCTGTTTACTTAAACTTGACATTAACCTAATGTGGTCACGATAAAATAATCACAAAGATTCATACAAAACAAACAAAACAACTCCACACATGCATCAAAATTATGATAATATACGGACTTAAATACACTCATCGTCCAAAAAAAAAAAAAATAGTTGCACCAAGAAGGAAGCAAGCATCAGGAATGAAACTTAGTGGGTAGGTTTGACATAGTGAGACATGCAAATGATTCAAGTATCACGCCGGTCGTGCATTTGATGCAAGCAAGAAGGGGTTGTAGGGCTGTGCCTGACCAGTTATATAAGGTCGTCCTGTTTTGCGTGCTTACCATTCTGACTTGTGCTGTTGTGTTGGTTGCATCCTTTGCAAGTGAAGTATGTCTCGGAGAAAAGTTCGGAAGCAATTCGAGCAGTTGGAGGAGTTCGTGAAGGGCCACATCGTCAGGCTCCGGGAAATGGGATGGTCTCATCGCCGTATTGAGCGCCTCTGTTGGTGGCAGTGGATAGAACAGGGCATACATGCAGCAGTGACAGGAAGGGTCTGGGAGACCTAGACCAACCATGGAGAGAGAAGACCGATGAGTTGTCAGACATGTGTAGAGTGCACCAACAGCCATGATTGCGGATATTCAGCGAGCAGTGGTGCCCTCCATGCATTGTCCGATTAGTGCCAGCACCATTGGCAGACGGCTGCATGACATAGGACTACATGCACACACACCGTTATGACGACTGACCTTAACAACAGTGAATCATCGCCAAAGACTGCAATAGTGTCGTGCCAGACTATCATGGAGCCACGCAGAATGGGAGCCGGTGATCTTCAGCGACGAGTTCCACTTTTGTCTTGGAGGAGACTACCACCGAATCCATATGTGGGGGCACCGTGGCCAGCGCCAAGAGGACCAGTTTATTGCCGAGCATCACATGCCCAGAAGGCCTGGTGTCATGGTGTGGGGTGCAATTGGCTACAATGCCAGATCACCTTTGGTGTTTATTACAGGCACTTTGACAGCCCAACGTTATGTTAATGAGGTCCTGCAACCAGTGGCCCTACCTTTTCTGGAACGCTAACACTAGTGTGATTTTTGAACAGGACAACGCTCGTCCACATACTGCTACTGTCTCAAAAGCTTGCCTTCAAGGCTCTGACACTCTGCCATGGCCAGCCGCATTGCCAAACTCCAGGCCTACCGCACAATCTGCAAGAACTGCGTGAGAAGATACAAGCTGCATTGGATGGCTTATCGCATGACACCATTAGGAACATGTAAAACTCCATGCCGAGACATCTGGCATGCTGTGTAAGCAAACATGGTTGCCCAACGCCATACTGAAAGACACTACTTCTTAGCGTGCAACTCAATAAATATTGCCCAATATCAGTCTCAATGTTTAATCATTTATTGTTCCTGGTAACCTTTACCTTCCTCCTGAATAGCATTGTAATCCGACATGTCCTTCTGGGTGTAACTATTTTATTTTATGATGAGTGTAATTAACTGCTATGCTTTTCCTATCAGGGTGGAAGAAGAATAGCATACAAATGAAAAGACAGAGCTAATAAATGTAACAAAAGCACAACATACCACTGGAACAACAGATTTGTTTTCGTAATTTATTACTATTCCCCATCCAAAGTCATTTTCACCATTTACTACCTGAAATAAGTAACAAGTAAACAAAGTGCTTCAACATTACAATTCACACCAGAAATATGAAATTAATAATTTGAGAAGAAAAGATGTGGAATGACAAAAATTACTTAAGTAACACTTCAACAAATATTGTCTGTAGAACTAAAGACAGATTCCCAGTTGTGTGGTCCCGTGATAAATGCATACAATCCTCAATTCATAGTTCCTAAAAAGTTCACTGTAGAATGAATTTTCATACCACAGATCCTATTTTCAATGCTATGTAATGAGGGGTGCATTTTTTTCTAGTTTTCTTCAAGATCCACAACTCCATATGAACATAACTTCTGATTCTTTTGAAGATGTCTGGGTAAACAGAAAGGCAGTGTCACCACACCTTCACTTGGTTTTCGATTATTTATAAGATACCTCGCCTCACAAGCATAAAAGGGGTTATTAGACAGTCCATCCAAATTATGTTATGAATTACAATAATGAGTTAGTAGCATGTTCCCAGCAAAAGTACATTTCCAAGATATTAAATTTTGTAAATAAAGTCAATAAAATAATACATCCATAAGGAATTTTAATTCAAACTAAAAATTACTTTGCCCTGATACACACTTCATGTTTGTTTGGCCTATTCAAGGAAAAGAACAAACTCAGTTAACAGAGAACTAGGTAGTAGTAAGAATTGGAAGCATTATAAGATTTTTCTATATCCCACTATACTTGAGGGAGGGGAGTACTGCATAAATGATTCAGCTTACTCCCAGAGCTGTTGAGAACAAGTGTTTTATGAGGATTAAGGTGAAGAAGTTGAAGGTGGTTGAGAAAAGGGATGCACATTCCTTAACATCATAATCATTACAAACACATTTCTTTAACTGTCATGGGTAAAAGTGGTGATGCCTGCTGCAGTAAAAGTAGTAACTAAAGCTGTCTATGTTCCATTCCCATTATCACAATCTCATTACAAAGCTACTACAGAACTGAAGACCCTGTTCACAATTAGGATCATTCAGTACAATGTTCCTTTGATCTGGATGAACAAAAGCTCCTCTGCCAAAAAAGCCTGGTCATTACTAGTTTTAAGGATCTGATTCCATTTTTTCCAGTTCAACTCAAGCTATAGTCCTCTCTTGTGGCAGTTCAACCAAACCACCATTTGAAAGTTCTCTTGTGTGAGAATGAAAATTCAGCAACTCCTCCATATACAGTAGTGGCCAAAATTGTGGAAACCTTTTGGAAAAAATGTATTTTTGAGGTTTCATGGCTCATAATGCCACTTTTTTTTTTGTAGTAATACCATAAAATTATATTCAGTATTATAAATATTTAACGGGAATTATCGAGGATAAATTTATTAAGGGTACATTACCTCTCAAATTTTTAATCTAAACACTAGATCTTCGTCAGGAGTTCTTGCTTCCTTCTATTTCCACAGGTCTGTGGAAGTAGAAGGAAGCAAGAACTCCTGACGAAGATCTAGTGTTTAGATTGAAATTTTGAGAGGTAATGTACCCTTAATAAATTTATCCTCGGTAATTCCTGTTAAATATTTATAATACTGAAAGTAATAAGAGGAAGTCATTAATTACTAGGATAAAATTATATATCAATGGAAAGATAATTTCATCAAGAATGTAATGCAACAAAGTTTGTTCAATTATCTGTATTGTATGAGAAGTTAATACAGACATTTGACATGGACCAGGAACATCAAACAAAGGTCATCGCTCTTTTCACGTTTATAAGTGAGTCACAGAAAAATTATCATTGGCCGCCACCGGGAATCGAACCCTAGTTGTAACTGGAAGGCAGGGTTCGATTCCCGATGTCGGCCAATGAGAATTTTTCCGTGACTCACTTATAAACGTGGAAAGAGTGATGACCTCTGTTTGATGTTCTTGGCTACGTCAAATGTCTGTATTAATTATTTATTCGCCTTCTAATTATTTGTTCAGTTGCTGCTTACCATCTTTGGTGAACCTCCAGCATTGTGCGGGGCTCCAAGAAGCAACCTGCCAAATTGGCTTGGCAGTTAGAGTGTGTGAGTCTGGAGGAATTCGAGGCCTCTGTGGTGCAGTAGAAACATATTCGGCGCGTAACTGGAAGACCCAGGGTTCGATTCCCGGTGGCGGCCAATGAGAATTTTTCCGTGACTCACTTATAAACGTGGAAAGAGCGATGACCTCTGTCTGATGTCTATGAAAAGTTATTGCCAAATAACCAGAAAAAGGAAGCAAAGCTTGCTTCAGGGTTCGTACACTTTTGGGGCGGAAAAATTATGACTTTCCAGGCCTTTTCCAGGACATATACAAAAAATTCCAGGATGATTATTACGCTTTACAGTATCATGTTCAAATTATTTTTTAAAAGTAATTTCAGTTTTAAGTAATAAAAATGATGAAAGATGCAAATGGGTCAAGTTTATCAAGCACAAGATCGTAAAGAACAAATTCTGTTCTTATGCTCTGACCTTTGAATTCAAGTTGAACCATTTTCTACAAGGGTAGGTTTCTCCTCCCTGATAACGTATCAAAACTTTGTTGCAATCAAACAGATTTTAAGTGAGTTAACATTCCTAAGCTTGGAGAACGAATACTGCTCTTATGTCTTGGCCTTTAAATTTAATTTACACCTTTTTCAACAGGGTAGGTTTCCAGGTTGTACCCAACAGCATACTAAAATTTCGCCGAAATCCAACCGCTTTCATGCAAATTATCGTACAGACAAACCCAAAGCATAAACGTTTCTGCAACCATAGTTCGAAAGGGTTAGTAATTTAGAAAATAAAAACATAACGAACAGCGCGAAAACTAGCTCATAAATAGAATATCTGAAACTAAAGTATGCACTCTCAATTATTAGGGATGGTAGAGGGGAAGGGAATAGAACTGTCCACAATTAACATGTTTTCGTTGCGCTAAGCGCTTAAGCACGGCTGTATTCCTTCAGATACCCCCAATGTTCAAATGTGCTGATGTTCATGGAATGAAATGGTTGATCAGCTATGATGACCGCATAAAAGTTCGGGAAGGGGGGGGGGGGCAATTTTTCTTGTTTGTTTATGCAACATTTTACATCACTCCAGTATTTATCTTGTCATCATCAACAATCGCAATGCAACTACAGCTTACGATCGCGGATATCGGCAACAGAAAATCTGCCATATCACTAAGTGATACAACACACAGTATCCTGTTACAATGTATTGTAATTGAAAAAAAAAAAAAAGGATGTGGAAAAAAGAAACTTTCAGAAATTAAGATTTTCCTTTATAATGTTTAAAAACATGTTTTTGCTTTTTTACCTGTAGTGTATAACAAAAAAAGATTGTTGATTCTTTTTTTTTTTTTTATGGAATCAGACATCCGTATGTCTGATTGTCTTCATCTGAGTTCACACGTTAGCTACTGTGTACAAGCAGACCTATTTTTTCAGCTCAAAAATATGTAGTTTTGTATATATTCACAGTATAATTCATTCCTTATTCCCACAGAACTGAATTCAGCATATGCAAAATGATGAACATCAAGATCCGCCCAACACCATGTTTCTGATTGTCTGCTGTTTATATTCAAGAAATGCAAATATGGATCAATGGTGAATGCAGCAACTATGATTTTTATTTATTACCAAGAAAAAAAAAAAAAGATCCGTGAACTGTGAAAGCTGTAAAGCTGAAACCCCCCATGCACAAAAAACATTCCGATTAAGATCAAACAGCAGAAGGACGCGTCCACGCGCACACACAACCTTTGGAATGTCCTGATGGAACGGCTTCTTTTCATTTGGCACATCGCCATAAATCACCACCTGCAGCTCACTGAACTGTCAAGTTGCACCCTTCCTCCTTCACCCTAACTATAATAGAGAGAAGAGAAGAGAGAGAGAGAGAGAGAGAGAGAGAGAGAGAGAGAGAGAGAGAAATGCTCCCCAATTTTCAACAAAATTACCAAATTCACCTCATGATGTTGCAATTTACTAAAATACCGTTTATCTGCTGAATATCGCTTATATCCATTGAAAACTTTTTAATTATAGATGATTTTTTTTACTAAAACAGTAACTCAAGACGTCTGAATAAAAATGTATGTTTGTAATTCAAATAGAGTCCATATCATCACAGAAAAAAATTTAAGGATCACTCTGTTTAAATAAACCATGGCATCTAAAAAAAATAATTCACTTGCTTTTCCCGTAAAATAAATACTGTTTCTTTTTTTCAATCGGATTATGCAACAGATTTTTTCTTTTTCGTCTGCTAAAGTTCCTAACGGAATTTGGCGAAATTTGCACTAGAACTTTATTGTGATGTATCTTAACCACTGTAAAAATTTTACTGTGTTATTTTCAAAATTCGGAAAAATGGATTTCTGAAAATTTTCTCCAAGTCCTTTTGAGCTATGGAAGTGATAAACAGGTGTTTGCTTTCTTCCCAACCAAGGGCTTCAGATCAGCGCTCCCAGCTGTCAATCAACCGTTGCTATGGTAACACCCTTTCTGCTGGAGGCTCACTCTATCCAAAGAGGCACACATGCTTGTCCATAATAAAAATTACCAATGATAACTTTTTAAGTTTTAAACCGATTCAATTGGAATTTTGGAAGTGAGCTTCTGTAATCCAATTATAGTGAATGTAAAAATTTCAGGACTTTTCAGGTTTTCAAGCACACGTGCACACCCTGTTGCTTAGGTTAATATAAAGTAGCTTTCCTTCATTTGAATAAAGCCAATGAGCACGAGTGTTTAGAGAGCCAATCAGGTGTCATCTTGTTTTGGCAATGAACCAATCAGGTCACAGTACGATTCAGCTATTGATGTCATGTATTGGAGCTGAGAAGAGGACATTTGTCAGTGTGTTATGCGATTGCAATCAAGGTTTTTTTTTTTGTTTTTTTTTTTTTTTGTGATCTTTCATTAGTGAGCTTGTAAAACGTAATAAAATTAAAGAAATAATGCAAAGAGTTGACTTGTCACCCAGAAAGCAATGTAAAATAGTACTATTAAGTGAACAAGGCTTCAGTTATGAAGAAATTAGAAGAAAAATTGGTGGTAACTTAACCAAAGGTGGCATTTCTAAATTTTTGAAGAGGTATAAAGGAGACTCAGTCACTACAAAACAACCAGACTGGTAAAGGCAGGAAAAGGTGCACAACAGCAAGTGATGATAGAAGAATTAAGAGACTGTGCCTAGGTGACAGAAGAAAATCATCTGGGTGTATGCAAGATAAAATGGCGCAATGCAATGTGAAGTTGAGTGCAAAGACTGTTCGGCGCAGACTGCAAGAATTTGGTCTAAACGCTAGAATTCCACAAAAAAAGCCATTTTTACCTCTCAAACAAAGGTTGAAAAGATTAAACGGGACAAAACCCTCGTTAACAGGACAGCGGAACAATGGGACAGTGTTATTTGGAGTGATGATACCAAAATCTCCCTGTTTGGTAGTGATGGCATGAAATACGTAAGGAGAAGATTTGCATCCTGATTGCATTACATGTACTATGAAACACCCAGTTAGTGTTATGATCTGGGGTTGTATGACTTCAAAAGGTGTAGGCAGAATTTGCATGATTAATGGGAATATAAATGGCCAAAAATACATAATGAAATACTTGAGCCCAAACTGAAGCCTTCTGCACATGATCTTTTCAAAGATAATGAAGCATTTATATTTCAACAGGATTCAGCTGCATGTCATGATGCTGCTGTGCACAAAAAATGGTTTCAAGATAATCACATTCCACTGCTGGAATGGCCTGGGAATAGCCCAGACCTTAACCTGATCCCAAATCTATGGATCCGACTAAAGAAACTTGTTAGTCAGTTAATAGAAGAAAAACTCAATTAATAAAAGCAATAATTCAATCTTGATTTCACATTATAACAGCTGCAGAACCAAATAACTTGGTTCACCTTATGGGAAGGTGTTGTAAGGCCGTAATTAACGCTAAAGGTTACCCAACTAAGTATTAACTGACATGGTGAGAATTTTTGTATTTCTCATTTTTTTCAAAGTGTTTTGCTTTTCATTTTTATAACTGCTGTTCTAATACAAAATCCTTCATAAAAATTATTGCATTACATTCTGGATGAAATTATCTTTCCATTGATATATAATTTTATGGTATTGTTCCAAAAAAAAGTGGTGTTATGAGCCATCAAACCTCAAAAATACACTATTTCCCAAAAGGTTTCCACAATTTTGGCCACTACTTTACACTATATTGACAAAAGTCACCAGACACCTAGAAGAAAAACACAACATAGCATTTATTGACATATATTAGTACGGCAGACCTGCCAACCTCTCAGAACCAAAAAATGCGACAATCAGATAGAACAATCGTAACACGACGCATGCTAATAACTTTTGAAGCCTATTTCAGCTATATAAATTCTTGATGATGAGAATGTAGGGATTTTTTTCCTACATCAAAATTTTATTGAAAAATTAATTAAATCTAATCAGCAAACACTTTTATGTTGTTAATTATTAGAAAAACAATTACGATTACGGGAGAAATCTTCACTCCGCCTAACTTCCGTTTTCGTAATTTTTGAGAGGCCGAAAACTTACATCTTAGGGAGTCTGCAAGATGGTTTAATTGGGTTCTGGGGATGTCATTTTTGTCTGCAGGACCAAAATAAATCTGCGATGTGCATTGGCCATCGCCACAATTCTGCTACGAGGATTAGTAGAAAATGAATCTGAGATGTATGTCGGTCGTCGCCGCGATTGTTCTAGGGGGGGGGGTACAAAATAAACCTGCGTTGTACGTCGCTCGTTGCTGCGATTCGGCCACGGGGATGAGTACAAAATAAATCTGCGATGTACGTCGCCGCGATTCTTCAATGGGGAGGAGTACAAAATAAACCTGCGATGTACGTCACCGCGATTCCGATTCTTTAACGGGGATGAGTACAAAATAAACCTGCAATGCACGTCACAGATGTTCTTCAACAGGGATGAGAACAAAATAAATCTGCGATGCAAGTTCGCCGTAGCCGCGATTCTGCTACGGGAACGAGTACGAAATAATTCTGCGCTGTACATCGTCCTTTGCGAGCAAAAAAAAAAAAAATATTACGATCACAATAGGGTTCTGGTGATGCTGTTTTTGTCTACAGGACCAAAATAAATCTGCGACATACGTCGCCCGTCACCGCGATTATACTACCAGGCTTTTGTCTGAAAAGGGGGGGGAGGGAAACATGACTATTTAAAAAAAATCATATTAGCGTACTGCAGCGTGATTTATCATACTAAATACAATAAAATCGTAACAGTTGGCAGGTCTGGTACAGTGTCGGTCCACCTTTGGCCTAAATAATGCATGCACTGACCTCTCGAGGCATGCTTTTGACAAGGTTTTTGAACACAGCGATAGGTATGCGCTTCCATTCAGTACATAATGCTGCCGCTAACTGTTGCTTCATAATAGGCCTTGGTTCCAAACAACTTATGCGACGCTCTAATTCATCCCAGAGGTGTTCTATGTGATTAAGATCAGGGCTCTGTGCTGGCCAGTCCACACAAGATACGGAATTATCATCAAACCACGCCGTAACAGTCGTTGCTTTATGGCTCACTGCATTATCTGGCTGGTACGAACAAGGTTCGGTTTCATGGTATCGCACAGAGTTGGTAGTGCATAATTGTCCAGAATATCGAGGTAGACATGCTTGATTAACAGGTTTGTCCACGATAACCAATGGGCCGAGGACCATACCACGAAAAACACCCCCACATAAGTACACTGCCACCTCCAAACTTGACCGTAGAAACAAGTACACTGTGGTAAATAGCGTTCCCCCGGCTCCCGCCATACCCACACATGGCCACCAGACTGATGGATTGTGTATCTGGATTCATCAGTCCATAGGACTCATTTCCATTGATCTACGTATGGTCTGCGATAAATGTTCTTTACACCATGCTAAACGATGAGTAGCATTCTGAAAAGCCACATGACCACAGTAACCCGTGGAATTAAGTTCTCTGCGAATGGTATGAGTACATACCGAGGTATCAGCATTTTTATTCACCTGTACACTGAGGTCTTGTGCAGTACTCCGTCAATTAGCTGTAATGACTCTCTTGAGGCTTTGACGTCCTCTATCACCGATTTTCTTTGGTCTGCCGGTACGTTTTGCTGTTTCAGGCATGCCATGTGTCTTCCATTTATTCAATACATCCAAAACAGTTGACTTGGGTATGTTTAAACGCCTCTTTGTTTCTCTTATGGACAACCCACTAATATAACACCCAACAATCTTTCCTTTCTCAAAGTCAGTTCTCTCCCACCGCGACATTTTCATTCAACCTCACAGTGCGATAAGATCGCGGTCAGCTGCAGGCTTGTTTTTATACCATTTATAGCTGTACCGCACATCTTAACAATGAAGCGGATCCATTCATTTGCTTTTGAAGTGGTGTCCGGCGACTTTTGTCAATATACAGGGTGTCCGAGAATTATTGGACACGTAACAAAATTATGTACAAAAAAAAACCAACTATGAGCATTGTCTGTTTTTTTATGTTGCATATTACTAACACGGTTTCTAGATTTTTGTTTAGCAGAATTGTTATTCCCAAAATTCGATAGATAGTGCTAGGTGTGGCCTGATGAGGAATGCATGAGAAATGCGCAATCAGTAGTCATATCATCCGTACAGCAGAAGGCGATGTGTGCGTTATGGCTTGAGGAATTAAAGTCTGTCATTAAAGTTAAAAGACGGTACTGTTTAGAGTATGGTTGTAATCCTCCGTCAACGAATTCAATTAAGCGGTGGATGAAACAGTTTAAAGAAACTGGCAATGTGGAACATCGTGGAGGAGCCGGCAGGCCTAGCATCAGCGGTGAGACGGTTGACCAAGTTAATGAAAGTTTCAGACGAAGCCACAGGAAATCCGTTCATAAAGCAAGCAGAGAACTGTGCATTTCGAAATCGACAATTCGCGATATCTTGCACAAGAAATTAAAGTTTCATGCTTA
Organism: Macrothele yani; assembly: GCA_039090855.1. NCBI lineage: Eukaryota > Metazoa > Arthropoda > Arachnida > Araneae > Macrothelidae > Macrothele > Macrothele yani. Next base: position 130,124,394 of record CM076996.1, read on the forward strand.
TAAAATTCAAATAGTGCAAAAGATGCATGTAAATGATCACACTTTGCGATACGATTTCGCTGTGGATCTGCTGAATAGAGTGGAAAACGACGAAAACTTTCTCAGTACTGTAATTTTTACTGATGAATCCACATTTCATGTATCAGGTATTGTGAATCATCACAAGTGTAGGATATGGGGCAGTGAACCGCCTCATGATGCTATTGAACTGGAACGTGATTCTCCAAAAGTTAATGTGTGGTGCGCCCTATCAAAAAGAGAAGTGATTGGCCCTTTCTTCTGCGAAAAAAACATAAATGGTGACATTTACTTGGATACGCTAGAAAATTTTGCTATACCCCAGATCAAAAGATATGACATCGTTTTCCAACAAGACGGCGTGCATCCGCATTGGTCAACGTGTGTACGTAAGTGCCTAAATGAGCATTTTCCCAACAGATGGATTGGGCGTGGTGGTCCCATTTCATGACCCCTCGCTCTCCAGATCTAACTCAATCGGATTATTTCATGTGGGGTTATGTGAAGGATCGTGTCTATTAGATGCCTTGTACTGATTTTCAGGAACTGAAGCAGCGTATCACAGCTACTATTAATCCCATAACTCCTCAGATGCTTGCCAATACATGGCATGAAATCGAGCATCGCTTGGACGTACTACGAGCAACCAAGGAATCTCACCTCGAAATTTATTAACTTGTGTAGTTACATTGTAAGTTAGTACAGTCAGTTTCTTTCTATCTGTTTAATGTTTTGTTTTATATAATTTTGTAATATGTCCAATAATTCTCGGACACCCTGTAGTGTATTTCGTGTTTTTGACTTTAATAGCCCGACACACGAGCTATTCGGCGAATAGAAAATGTCCCACGAGCCTTGACATGCGAGCTATAGAGACGTCATTGGCATGGAGTGTGACGCCCGACATGCAAGATATTAGGTGAAAAAGAAATGTCTCGCAAGCTTGGACATACGAGCTACAGAGGAGTGGCAGATGACACCCGACATGTGAGCTATTCAATGAAAAAGAAATAGAGGCGCTTGCACCAGACTTTTCACAAGCACAAAGCCACATGTAATCAATGTAAAGAATTTGCAAAAGGCGCTCAGCTGAGCTCCCTCTCGGCTTTTGCACACAGCACTCTCAAATGGCTGTACGGGGAGTCACGTGACAAACAGCGTACGAAAAGCTCCGCCTCTGTTGGTGGGGGAAGTCAGAAAATTGAAAGCGCATAGGGACTACTTGTAATGTGCATTTTTTTACCAAAAGACTGCAAAAATTAAAAAATTGCATGCGTGGGCTTTTACGTATTTTTTGGGTGACTTCCGTAAAACCGTAAGATGGAGTGAAAATCTGTACAAACTACAGAAAATCCTTAAAAGTTGCCATCTCTGCCAATATAAAGTAGTTTTATTTGAAATATGTTAGTATCTTCCAAAATAATTAGTTTTCAACTAATGTCCAAAGTGTTGTTGAGAACATTAGGGTCACTATCATTTGCAAATGTGATCCACTATTCATCCTTGAGACTTGGTCAGACCATCACAGCGAAATGCTACAGTGAGGGCCTGCAACAAATGCACAAGAAACTGTGCAGAAACCAGCCAGCAGTGAACATGGTGTCCTGATGCTTCATGATAACACTTACCCCCATTTAGCATGGATAACAGTGCAGCAACTTCACCAGTTAGAATACGAGACTCTGCCAAGCTCCGGGCCTTACAGCAACAGACTATCGCTTCTTTCAGCACCTGAACCATTTTCTGTCTAAGAGGACCTTCAATAATGATGCAGCTGTTTACCAAGCATTTGACCCCCCCCCCCAGAACTGGAGTTTTTTAAAGCTGGCACGAACACCTTTTAGACCAATAGCAGAAGTTCACTGACACTGCTTGCGATTATTTCGATTGATCAGATACATTGCTTCTGCATTTATACATTGATTCAGTGCCCCAATAAAATAGCCATTTCAGCTGCAACAACCCGATGGGATGTTTGACATTATTTTGCACTAAGACTAAGCACTTCATAATGTGAAATTACTTGTAGTCTAGCATAAATCTCACAATCAGCATAAGTTGTCTACATTTGTTACTCACTACCTATGTGTTATGCAATTAATTCCACTGGAATCAAACAGATCGTTTAAATAATTTTCTGATTTGCCAGTACCTGGGAATCTTTCATATTCAGCTAGATAACAAGCTGGTATGGGTAATACACAAGTAGCATTTGCTATGCAGTCATTACACAGAGTGATTCACTACTTCAATACAATAATTATTCCGGCTTCCTCTTTTCAGCCTATTACTTATAAATTGTCTTCTTTGAGGTTCCTAGTTTCTCGCGCTTTTACCCATTCATCATCGGTGAGGAATCACACACTTGAATTACGGAAGGTCAGACATCTTGCTCGTGACCAGGATTATTCAGATGGAACTATTAGTACCCTTATTAAGAACTACAAGCGCAGAAGTTTGACTACCCTAACCCATGAAACTTCTAATCTGCATTTCATTGGATCTATTGATTACATTCCCGGCATTGTGAACGTCTTGAAGAGGATTTGCAGGACTAATTCATTTGGATTTGGTTTTCACACCACTAATATTTTTAGCTACAGAGGGATAGAGATACCATCCCACTTGGATCCAGAAATGGCATCTACTGCATTCCTCTTGTCTCAATCTAACCCAACCATGGGAATCTTGTGTACACAGGTTCTACATCTCGAAGCACTGGGACCCGAGTTTCTGAACACGAAAATTCAACTCTGTCTACTACAGTTACCACAGCACTTACTAAAGTGCTATCTACTGGACTATATTATCCAGACTGGGATGGTGTTAAACTTCTTGAGTCAGCTACTAATAGACAATCATTATTGCTGTCTGAGACTATTTATTTTCCATTTTGGAAACCAATATTGTAATGATTTCCCTGCCTTTTTGAATCCTATTTGGAGGGACCTAATTCAGTCTCTTCCTACACCACGCATATCTCGCCAATCTTCAGAAAGCTTGAGAGGCGAGTACTTTTGCAATCTGGAAATCCTGCAAGGGACCCATGGACTCTTGGGAACGTTTACGACTATACAACTTTCTGCTCGCTTCCGTACTTTTGGCAAACTGTTAGGCCTGATGATGCGGCCAATGCAGCCTGCAAAAGATCTTTCCTTTTAATGTTTCTGGCCTTTTAGAGTGGGTCATTCCAAGTTAATTCACCCAGGGTATGACACCCACCAACTCAGATATTCATGAAACTTTTTTTACTTGTTACTACCACCAAGTTACTAATCCATGTAAAATTTTTCCTCTCTATGCCCCATAGTTTCTGAGATATAAAATGTAAAAGTTTTGGAAAATTGCACATTGATGACGTTTTCGAGACTCCGCTTTTAGACGCAGTATCATAATAGATAATTACCTGCATGTGATAATTTAGCCTAATATAGAATAAATGTAGACTAGTCAAATAATTTAAAATATTGTACTGTTCGATGCCAAACTTTACCGGCTAGGTATAAATTTGATAATGAAAAAATCAAACTGAATTAGTCATGATTCAATTTAAAAATTGTTTTGAATGAATTAAGTCTTTTTTTTTTTTTTTTTTTTTTTTTGACTGGATGGAATACTTTGAGGCAAGTGGGATAAAACTAGCTCTACCAGCAATTTGAACCCAGCAATCAAAAAGCATGAGCTGATTCAACATGAGTCATTCTTCTGTGTACAGGATTCAACTGGATTGCATTACTAGTCAGTCTCAGCTCAGTCCCAGTTGCAGAATTTTGCTAAGCTGTCTGCAAAACAGATATTGGAAACCCAAAATTAGTCTGCAGACACTCGCCCCTACCCACCCCGCAGGCCCTGAAGTATATATGTCTGTCCTTCATTCCTTGCCACAGTTGGCAAGCTTTGATCAACTGTTGTTTTACTTTTGAGGGCTTATCTGGCCCAATTTTAGAATTAATATGCATTAAGATTTTTGCTGCTCAGTGAATCTCTAAATTTTGACTGAATTCTGTTTTCTGTGCTAAAGCCACGTTCACATGGTACATTTCTTAAACACAACATAAGACATTTAAAGCAGAACCTTATGACACTAATGGAAATGTGTGCTTATAAAACCTTAGAAAACTTTGGACATTGGCACATATACTCTTCATTTCTTTCAGCTGTTTTAACAGTGAATATTCTATAACTACATCTTCATTCATTTTCGAAAAAAGAAAAACAAAAAAAACTGGTCTGCCAAGCCTTTCGTCTACCAAAACTTGTGTGTGTGTGTGTGTGTGTGTGTGTGTGTGTGTGTGTGTGTGTGTGTGTGTGTGTGTTGTGTGTGTTTGTTTGTGTGTGTTTGTTTGTGTTTGTGTGTGTTGCTTCAGAGATTCAAGCTGTACACACTCAAACTTCAAAAGAGTTCCATTGTGGAGGAAGGAAATCTGCAATCTATCTGAATCACAAAAGATAAAATAAACCTTCACTGGACATTGTGATGTGCAAGTTTAGTACTACAAGGGTCAACTAATTTATTATTTTGGAACACATTTCTCTTCAGCTCTGAAAAAAAAAAAAAAAAATTCCCGATATGATGAATGTGCAGTTTTTCCATTTGTAACTACACTATCTACCAAGTAATTGGACACCCCTGCAATCGACGATATCTGCGGTCCTGATACAAGTCACGGCCGCCGCCGTTAAATATCGTGTGAGAAACAAAAACGCAACCAGTCTCATGCAAGATGCCACGCAGTTCGGAGTTCTCTGATTTCGAGAAAGGTGTAATCGTCGGGTATCACAGAAATGGCCGATCCACACGTGACATATCCAGCGAGTTGAAGTACCCAAAATCGACAGTGGCCTACGTGATTGGCAAGTGAAAGATGAGAGGTGACTGTCAAAATGTGCCCCGACCCGGCTGACCCACAAAACTGGGAGTTGGAGACCGACGGGTGCTGGCCAGAGAAATTTGGAAGAACCGCACGAAATCGATGGGCCACATCCGCGAGGGGTTTCAACAGGCATCCGGGAGTGTTCTTTCGATGAATACCATCCGTAAGGAAGCCCATCTGCTCGGTTATCATGGACGTGCTGCCGCCTACAAGCCTTTGATGACCAAGTCCAATAGCGCTGCTCAGATAATGTGATGCAAAGAACGTCGACAGTGGACCGTTGAACAGTGGAGACAGGTTCTCTGGAGCGATGAATCAAGGTTCACCCTCTACCGTTCGGATGGCAGGGTCTGGGTTTGACATCTGCCTGGAGAACGCCTCCTGCCAGAATGTATTGAGCCAACTGTGAAGTTCGGCAGCGGTGGAATTATGCTATGGGGGTGTTTCTCCTGGTATGGCACAGAACCCTTGGTCGAAATTCCTAGTAGACTCAACGCCAAGACCTACTGCACCATTTTGGATGACCTTGCGCTTCCTACATTGCGGCAGTTTTACGGGGTGGACCCATGTTACTTTCAGGATGACAATGCCACCTGTCATGTTGCAAAGTCCACCATGGCTTGGTATGGTGACAATGGGGTTAATCGAATGGACTGGCCTGCGCAGAGCCCGGACCTTAACCCTATGAAGCACATCTGGGATGAGTTGGAGCGTCGACTTAAGGGGTGCCCCCACCGTCCGAAATCGGTGAAGGAACTGGCCTGTCTTTTCCAAGCCGAGTGGAAGAAAATACTGCGAGCCATCGTACAGCGCCTGGTTGAGAGTATGCCCCGGAGGGTCGCAGCTGTTATCGCCGCTCGTGGAGGCTCCACCAACTATTGAAGGTGAATAAACTTTGTTTTCCTTTGCTACCACAGGTGTCCAATTACTTGTTGGTAGGTAGTGTATTTATGGAGGGAAAATGACATTTGATTCAGGACACTGAGAACATAACAAAAAAAAAAAAAAAAAAAATGATAATGATTACGGAAAAGTATTTCCTCCGTCCGCCTTCCGTTTTTGGAAAATTTTCCTCCATTTTAAAGCTGAAACACAATCAGTTATTAAACAAAATTATTTTATAACAACACTCAGCAGAGGGAATATCGCGAGAGAGAAAAATTACAATTACAGATTAAATCTGCAGTTCGCCTAACTTCACTTTTCGAAAGTAATTATCTGTAGTTTCGAGAACGACGCAAATGATGTCAACAAAGTCGGAGTTTCTCGAATCTGCGGAAGAAACTTGTGCCTAAAGTTTACATGGAAACTTTTACTCTGTCAAACTTCCGATATCGGAAATTGTTGTCTACACTTTCAAGATGAAATACAAACATTTATGCAATAAATTGATATCAGGGTTCCCACTCAAAAGTAGAAAAAAATTCCCTGACTTTTCCAGGTTTTCCAGGTGGTTCCGAGAGTTTTTCCAGCGCGGTAAATCAAATCACATTGTGACAAATTGTTGCATTTCCTTACATTCTTGCGTTCCTTACGAAAGCATACATTTGTTAATTCTTTAAATAACTGTTCTTTATACAATTACCTGCTTTTTATTAATAACAATTAAATGCATGAGGCATATTATTTTTGGTATTATAATTCCATGATCTTTTCTGAACCTAAGTGGTATACTGCCCATGTACAATTTGTTAGTACATTCCCGTAGAAACAGTTCATATGTAAGAAAAAATCTGTATGTTGAATAGTTTGTTTTCCTTTCTTTTATAGCACAGTGTAGATAAGCTTAATGACCGAATGGGCTCCTGCTCAGAGAAATGTCGAAAGAGAATCAACCAACAAAGGGCTTTGATCCATTGTTTAAGTGGTTCTCTTGTGATGTGTTTCTCCAAGCAAGAGTGTACCAGGCCACTGTGCCTAATTGTTCCATGTTACAAAATATGAAGCAAACTATCTGCAGAAATCGAATAAAACCGTAATGTCTACAGGCAATTTTTTAAATTCAGTTTTGATAATTTTTAGAGAACTAAGGAATAATGTAATGTATTGAAAGCAAGATTTATCAAATTCTAGACAGGCTGTAATTGCAAATAATTGCTGCTTACCTGAAATTAATACTGATAATGTTATGTTCATCTCACATGAGGGAGAATTAAAAAGACACCACATAATGAACGTCCCGATTATACAGTCCATAAAGATAAACAGAAAATATGGAATATAAAGGATAAATAACTTTCATTTTCCCTAATTACTTTATAGTTACAAAAATTAGTGTATTTAACATAAATTTTACATAATATTTAACAAAATCATGTCTTATTTTTTTGTTTCATGTTTAACGACCACCATAAGCAACTTGTTGGGCTATAAGCAGTCATCTGTCCATCCCTAATTTAGGACCATTGGCTTCACGAAGAAGGAGAGCCAGTGCCGTAAGATAAACACACCACCCATACCTCATCTGGGACTTGAATCCAGGCTCACTTGGACGAATAGTCAGAAGCCAGAGCTTAGACCACTGCACCACCGAGGTGGCAAACCATGTATTTACATGTTTTAAAGAATATTTGAACAAAGACTTATTTTTAAATTCTACATATAATGAAATATTTCAATCGATTAGGTGAAATTATATAACTGATTTATCTGTATTTTAAGTGCACACAAGTATATAAATAACATTTTAAACGACTCACAACATTTAGAGTTCCAGTTAGGTTTAAAAATGCAAGCTGGGAGAATTGTGACTGAAGAGAATAAATTGCTGTTAAATGATACAATGCTGAAGCTTTAAATCCTTTAAGTGCTTATTTTACATAAATATTAAAGAACATGGAAACTTTTGCTGAAATTGAAGTCTAATGGGAATGATAAAATGGAGAGTGTCTGACAGTCTCTTAACATTTTGTTAGAGCGGTTCTATCAAATCGATCTAACAATTTGTATTTTCTATTGGAATTCACTTAGAATCTTTAAAGACAAAGCAAACTAAAACAGCTATTAAAAAATAAAAAAAGAAGAGAGAGTGAGAGAATGGAAATCGTGACAGCATTTCTGCGCCCGAGGAAAAACGTGTGCCAGTACCATCCCAACAATTTCTAGCAATCAGGGAAAATACTGCTGATATTTAAAAATTAAAATTGTAATTATTTTAGCTAAAGTTAGTTCTTGCACTTGGCAATGAGAACATCGAATCTATACTATTTCAGACGTGCCAACCTCTAGCAGAACGTATCAGTAATCAATAGGGGATTTTTCAGTAATGTTTCAGCAATGTAACACAAACTTTCAGTAATGTAACACGCCATTTTTTTTTTAAAGTTAAGGACAATATTATAGTATTACTGTGTAACCTGTAATACTTGTATGAGGTGCCTATCGGTAATCACCATACGGAGCCTCATCGTTAACGCGTGGAATGGGTATTTCATGAGAAATTAATGCATGAAATGTGTAATAACTTTGTATCTTAACACTATCCTCACAAAAAAAATATGAAATTAAATTATCAATATTTTTTTTTTTTTTTTTTTTTTTTTTTTTTTGATTGGAGGTTTAACGACCGCCGTGAGCAACTCAATGGGCTATAAGCAGTCGCCCGTCCCTAATTTAGGGTCACTGGTTCCAGGAACGGGAGAGAGCCAGTGCCGTAAGACAAACACAACATCCATGCCTGACCGGGATTCGAACCCGGACCCCTTACGGACGAATGATCAGAGGCCAACGCCTTAGACCACTGAGCCACCGGGGCGGCAAATTATCAATATTGTACTTACCTCATGTCATTGCTGACATAAAAACTCCCCTTGTTGCTTTTTTTGCAGTGGTATATTCTTTTTCAGAAAACTTTTTATAACAGAGCTCACCTGAGGAAAATGCTTTACTTTTCTGTACAAGAAGGGCACTTAATGTTTTGGTGCTCATTGTTGGGCAAAAGTATGTGAGGTATTTCCTTACTATACTAAATATTCTCTACGTAGAGGAATTGCTGTGAGGGATAGTCAATATTACCAACATTAGTTTAGGCAATGTGGAATACTTGAGAAGGCCAGATGAATCTTTTGTCTTAGATATTTCATTCCATGCCACATCTGCTCAAGGATATCCAGCTTCATCAATATCAGAGTCTGAGAACATAGCATGAAAAAAGCGACCAGCATGATCACAGCTTGCTATAGGTAGGTTATGCTCCACAACGATTGTAGTAAACAGCAATTCAGCGTTTATCACGCTATTTTCATTCTTTTTTGCAAAAAAATTATCCAAAGGCTTTGATCGAGTCTTTAATATTACACAATCCTGGTGTTTGTTTTGACTGGATATGCCTTCGGCAATCATCTCGTCCTACATGGGCTACTGATTACTCTCATATTAGAAACTTTATTTCAGCATTTGTAACATTTTCCATTTCCTTGCTCAAGATTTGGATGTTCCTGGAGAAACCTCTTTGCATATTTATTTGTTTCAGAAACGATAATTCCAAGGATGAAATTGGTAAAAAACAAGTAAAAATATGCAATAGGTGCCACATCAGTTGCAGGAGCATGTTTGGGGCCCTGCATTTCATGTTAATAAAAAAAGATGCTGAGGTTGTTCATCACTTCTCTCTATTAACATCCTCCCATTCACTTTCAGAACTTTCATGATCTGAAGATTCACTATGAAGATCTTCACCTTCTGAAGAAGATATGGTGGCTAGTTTTTTGGCTTGATGTTGCTAGGCCAATATCACTTTCAGATGATTCAAAATCATCACCATCACTTGGCAAACTTTCACTCTCACTACAAGCCATTTCAAATAACCTTAGAAAACAATTTCACGCAGTAGGAAAAAGCACGTCTCCTAGTCTGAGGAACAAGCTGTCAATAAAGTCATCCTCTGCTAACACGAGTTTGGAAAAAGATGGGGATTCGTAATTCATGGAGTTTTGCGATTGTGTCTGTTTGTTTGGGAAAAAGAAATGAATAATGTGAAGAGCTTCTAGTAATAAAACACCGCACTTCGTTCTCCTGTGCGGCGAAAGTCCGCAAGAAATATAAACATCTGTCATCGCGGGACCACGCGTTGCGACAAGTTGATCGTTATTGCACTTCGAACAGGGGCTCGAAAAAGTGATTTCCGACAGTACGACGTCTTATAATTCACCAACAATGCAAAGTGAACAGCACTGCCTCAACTGCAGAAGGAAAAGTTTTGGCTAAAGTAACCTTTCTCCTGTCACACGGAAAAGTGCGTAGCAAGCGCAAACTCTTTTACTATGACACTTACTGCATATTACCGGTAATTTTCGTCGTATTATCCGCAGACCACGAAATTCATATTAAAAAAAAAAAAATTCTTTGTATAATCCGCAGACTGTGACATTCAGGAAATAAAAATCGCCGTATAATCTGCACATCATAGATGTTGAACCAGAAGTGGAATTTCTGACAGAAAAGTCGGCCACATAAATAAATACATCGCTCTTTCCACGTTCCAGAAACACATAGCAACCGAAAAATTGTTTTTAGCCGCCGCCGGGGAATTGAATCCACGGATCTCTCCATATATAGCCTAGCGCGTTAGCTTTACACCATGGTGGCCAACAATCCACTGTGCTTTGTGTATTTTTAAGTCAGCTTCTGACATCATAAATCCGTAAGATGGGCTTAGCTACTGAGACGTCTCCATCTGGTGGGTATTAACGGCACTGGCTATATATATTATAGCAGTTAAATCCAAAGGGCGAGATCCAAGGTGAAAATCCTCCAAATACGTGGCGCCAGAAAATAAATACATCGCTCTTTCCACGTTCCAGAAACACATAATGAGTCCGAAGAAGTAAGAGAAAAAAAAAAAACGATTTTATTAAATGAAGAAATTCATTTTTAAAGGTAACTGTTTTATATTTTTTTTATCTCCGGACAGATAAAGGGTGTGGCTCCAGAGTATTGCATTACACCTTGCCAATGACGAAAGGCTGATACAGAACAAGTCGTAGAAATACCGTATGTACTCGCGTATAAGTCGAAAGTTTTTGGAGGAATTCCTGCTTTCAGAGTTGAGAGATCGTCTTATACGTGGGCCAATAAAAAACCCGTGAATTCTCCCGCGGAATAAACAGACGGATTTGTTTACGTTTTAGATCGCGACACAGAGGCTTTCCGTATGTTGCTGCAAGATTGTGTTCTGACCTCAAAACTATCGCGCAGTGACACGATCATATCCTCAATTCTGTCCACCACTTCAAGCTTAAATTCGGCAGTGTAACTGAAACGTTTCCTTTTCAGAGACATCATGATTAGCAATGAAGGAAAACAGCAGCAACGACGTTCGCCAAAACAACGAAAGCAAACTAGACACAAGGTCGCGCACATGAAATTCGAAAGGAGAAACGCATAGGTTCGTGCAGCAAGTGCTGTGCGTACTTCTTTGGCTTTTTGCCAAAAACAGAGCCGGCACGACAGTCAGAGCTCTCCTCAACGATATCAAAATGACCCCTGTCGTCCTTCCCCACAACTTTCCCGATCTTTCGTTACGACATTCCTCCCCCTCCTCCCCGCTCCGTACAAACTCCTGAACTGAGGGAAATTCTTCCGAGGGAGTTCCTTTTCCAATTATTACACCCTTCCTTGCACAATCAAGCTGCAGATTTTTTAAAAATCGGAAAGTTGTAATTTTTTTTTTTTTTTTTTTTAAATCGGCGTATTAACCGCATCGGTGTATAATCCGCAAAACCTATAATTTTAACTTTTTTAACAGATAATCCGCGGATTATACAAGAAAATTACGGTACCATTCTTCCGATAATATCGCTGTTTGACGATATGATTCATGGACATTCCATTTTTTTTTTTTTTTATTGGAGGTTTAACGACCACCGTGAGCAACTCAATGGGCTATAAGCAGTCGCCCGTCCCTAATTTAGGGTCACTGGTTCCAGGGAAGGGAGAGAGCCAGTGCCGTAAGACAAACACAACATCCATGCCTCAACGGGATTCGAACCCGGACCCCTTACAGACGAATGATCAGAGGCCATCGCTTAGACCACTGCGGGACATTCCATTTCAAAACGATATGATTGATAAATGATATGATCATTGAGACACCGAAATCTGCAGTCTGATTCGGAAAATATGCGGATCAAAATCGAAGGCCGACAAATCGGCAGCGTCGCACTAAAAGGGTTTAACGAAAAAGGATACAAAATTGAGATTCTCCAAAACACACTGAAATCCGTATTTTTTTTATTTTTTTTTTGTTTGGAGGTTTAACGACTACCGTGAGCAACTCAATGGGCTATAAGCAGTCGCCCGTCCCTAATTTAGGGTCACTGGTTCCAGGGAAGGGAGAGAGCCAGTGCCAAAAGACAAACACAACATCCATGCCTCACTGGGATTCAAACCCGGACCCCGTTCGGACGAATGATCAGAGGCCATCGCTTAGACCACTGCGCCACCGGGGCGGCAATCCGTAATAGTTGGCACCTCTGCTATTTGCTTCTAAATAACGCAACATAGGATATTTAGACATTGTGCTGTTAAATTTCATAATCAATAAGCTGGCACACAGAGATCCTAATGCCATAACGGCAAAAAAAAAAAAAAAAAAAAAAATTACACCCAGGGATAAAGAAAAATAATGGAAGCAACAAGTGGAGAAAACCGACAGTTAATACGGAATACCATTTTGCCTGAGAGGCTACAATTCATACAAGTACTTCCAAAATCCGGAAGTCTTAAAATTGATTGCATACGTTTGTGACACAAACATTAGTACTGAACTTTTCTCGCAGGTCACAGTTAATTTCCACGCTACGTCAAATTACTTGTACGGGAAAAAATTAGAGGAAGTTTTGTGTGCATGTGTGCTCATAAAATCCTCCTAACACTTTTTTGTCAACATAATTTTTCATCCTGTGGCGAGTGGCATGTTTATACTTAACAATATCTTTACGAAGGGCAATACATTTGTGCGATGTTGATCAGGCAAAGTGCGAGAAAGGTCTGGAGCCCACTCAGGTCATTTGCAGTAACTCCCCACAAATAACGTCATCCAAAACGGAGACAGAAGCTTTAGCGCCTGCACTGACACACCTGAAACCAATAGAGCACGCACGGCAAAGATTTAAATCAGTAGTAACTATGTAGATTTTTTATATTTTTTTCGGCAATGTGAGGGTAAAGATGTGAAATGAATAATTTATGCAACTCTTGTGAGGTGCAGCAACGCAAGAAAAATAATTTACGATTACAAGAAAATTTCTACCCCGTCTAACTTTTGTTCTCGCAAATTTTTTTCCCCCATGTATAAGCTGAAACCTTAGGAAAAATTACGAGAGAATGACGAATTTTATATTTCTTATTCTAAATAACGGAGATATTTGCGTTTTTACAAAAAACGGTTCCACTATGCACAAAAATTAAAAAAATAATATCTTCTAATCTATCAGAAACAAAAAAAGTTGAAACTTTTAGGGTTTTTTTCATAACTTGGAGGCAGCTACACGTAAGAATCGGAGATGTGTTGGTGGAAAATTATTTCAATATCTGACGATTTTGCGTGGAATGACCCAGATGTGAAAATCTATGGTTCCGGGCGCCGGACTACCCTATTTTTCGCAACCAGCCAGCTCTTGCAGTAATCGGAATATCGTCTTAAAATAGCTATAAATAAATTTCTTCATGCATTATGAAATAGAAATATGACAGAATCAAGAAAAATCTCTTTCCGGCCGTAAAACAACGAATGTAGAAAACGGCCGTGAAATCTGGGAAATTTGGTAGGTATGCAATAGTACCGGCTTCATTGCATGGTATTTTTCATACAAAATACTCGTAAGTACTATGAAAAAAATTGATCTTTCCCCCTCTTTGAAGAATCTTTCTATTTCATAATATCTTCCCTGTTCAAACATTTGAAGGTACATACTTTTCCAACTATACCAACTCTGCTACAGAATTACGAAAGCGAAGCTTTAGTTCGTAAGTGATACGAACTTTTTTTCAAAATAAATTAGGTGCCCTCAAATTTGCAACATTCATCCACACTGCTCTTGAAGGGAGGGGAGGGGGGGGGGCAAATTTATTAGGATGACCAAAATCCGGCAAAATAAAATGTTTTTGTACGGTTTGATAAAAGACAAGTGGAACATGCAAAAAGGGGGGGGGGGGGAAGCGCAACTTCTAAAGTTTCCGATGAATTTCGGCGAAATTTAAAATGGAACGTTATTTTCATATATCTTGCCCACTGTAAAAATTTTAGTCGGTTATTTAAAAAATTGAGGAAATAGCTTTTTCATAATTTTTTTCCCAGTCTACACAGAGAGCCAGGGCACCTACTTAGGAACAAGTGACTGCCTCTGCGCGAACGCAGCAGATAAGAGCCTGCGAAATGGGTGTGTGATTAATGGCTTTCTCTCACGCTTTGACGTGTCCGTTTGTTCGGTTGTAGTTTAGAGCATCTGGAGATGGGGGGAAACCGCGAAGAGACGCACTCCCCAGCACAGCTGCACTTTAATCGGTGGGTGGGTTACCTCGAAGGATAAAACAACTCGGAATTATTTTAAAACTTAGCAATACAGAAATATATCCCACGGAAAGTCTGAAAGAAAATATTTTTTTGGCAAAATAAAAAATTCCCTGAGTTTTCAGTTCCCTGATAAAAAATTCCCTGATTTTAACGGAAAAACACGATTTTCCCTGAGTTTTCCCTGATTTTTGGAACAATTTTCAAATTCCCTGAGAATTCCCGGTTTTCCAGGTGGCGTGGGAACCCTGGATATTTAGTAACAATACTAGACAGAGGAAATTTCGCGAAAAAAAGATATTACGATTGCGGGAAAACTTTTCAGTCCATTTAACTTCAGTTTTCGGAAGTTCTGAAAAACGGTATACCGTTCCTTAGATGGAAAACGACCCACACACACACACATTAATCCTAAAAAAAAATTTTTTTTTTTTTTGCATTGATCTGATCTCGAGTATAGCCGAAATATGGCGAAAAAAGCGGAATTCCGCAAATCCGAAGAAGTATATCATGCCTGATTCCCAACAGTCAACGATAGTAAAGTGAACTGCTCATGCGGCTACATATGGAAGCCGATTCGTGTGTCCATAAACTGATTATGTTCCCAACATGAACGATGTATTCGACTGCATATTCGGAACTCTGAACGGTCGTTTTCTAGCGCACATATTTTTTACGAAGGATACATTTTTAATGCACAAATTTTGCGAGTGGTCCAAAAACGGACCCAAGATTATATATATATATATATATATATATATTATTTTTTTTTTCCTTCTTAAAATGTTTTCAGGCAGGAGGCAGGTAACAACTTTATAAGTTTCTTCTAAAGAAAAAAAATCCTTTTTAGAAATAAAATATTTCAGAAAAAATTTCCTGATTACAGTATTGTATTTATATTATGCTGTAATCAGGAAGTTTCAGGGCACAAAATTTTCTGTCATCCACTTGCCACTGCCAATCGAAAATTAATTTTTGGCGAGGAAAAAATACATTTCAGGTGTTTTCTATTTAACTTCGTCAAAAATATGTTGCCGATGTTCGGTGGGTCCCATTTGTTTACGCTTGTACGACTACATCAAAAATAACAGAATGCTGTCTAGACATGGTACCAAACAATGGAGATAATTGATAAATTAAAAGATGAACTTTTATTTACAATATAAAACCATATATACACACGCAAGATCTTTCGGACCCACTATGGATCCATTATCAGGCACCGGAGAGGGTGGTTCCGGGATTATATAGCCGGACAAAACAACCCACAATGCAACGGCATGGAGGTGCCGCTCATGTCCACGCATGCGCACTTGTTAGAAAATATAAACATGCAAATTTACAAAAGTACAAGAAACACGATTACGGATTATGATGAAATATATAATGTTGTAAAATAAAATGTCTCCATGATAAGGGTAGTGTCGACGGCATTTCATCATTACAACACTGGTTAGCAAATAGAGCTATGTACATGCTTTCAGTGAATAATAAGCCAGTCTTAGTTGTAGGTGTTGCTAAGATCTTGGTGCTGTTCCAGTCCGGAATGTGTTGGCCTTGTTTAACTAGTCGGGATGAAGCAGTGGTACCCGATCCAGTCCGGACATTGTACTTTTGTTCAGAAATATGGGTAGCAACAGTCCGAATCGTGGATCCTACGTAATTGGTGTCTTGTATATCAGGGTCAGTAGCTTTTAATGGAATGGAATAGACACCGTGCGTTTGGAACATATTAACCCTATCCCGATCCCTCCTAATCAAAGAAAATAATTTATGAGTCTGTATACCAAAGGCTATGTTCTGTCTGTGGCAAGCCTTTTTCAAAATATGTATAACTTCAGGAACATAGTCGATAGAACCGATGTATTTAACAGTTTCCTCATTTCCTCGTAAAGAGGTGTAGGTGGATCGTTGGCATCTACGAAGTTGCCTTACCATAAAGTCCTGCGGGTATCCGAACCGGGAGGCCAAATCAAAAATGAATTGAATCTCTTTACTGCGATTTCTAGCAGTAGAAGAGTGTCAGCTGTCATAGATGTGAGTTATTACCCATATCTATGCCCCGCCCCATACGGGAGAGAGCGCAGTTGAGGACACAACTGGAAAAATGTAAGAACAGTATCCTATAGTTTATTTGCATTTTGACTGAAGCGCGAACTCAATCGATCACTTACTGTCGCATCGGTAACAATAAAAGATGTTAGACTTAGATAGTCGTGACACATTTTGTAAAAAAAAAGATGATACCTGGGCTTTGCTATGCAAAATATGAAAGTTTTGTTACTTTTCTCCTGTTATATGTTGGACAGGGAAAGCTATGAATAAATAACAGCCATACAAGATAGCTGCAAAAATGTAAATAAACCGGAAGTGGCTTTCCCACCGAACATCGGCCACGTATTTTTGACAAAGTTGTATGAATAAAGAAAAAAAAATGCGAAAAAATATAATTTCCGCTAAAAATACACTATTAGAAATGCTTAAGCAGCGGGGCGAGGAAGCTATGGATACTAACAGTCGCACATGAGAGCCGTGAACGCGTAAACAAACAGGAAGGCACTTTCGCGCCAAACAGCGGCCACATATTTTTGACAAAATTACATGACCGAAAAAACATGTGAATTACAATTTCTGCCGTCAGAAATGTTTGTTTAAGCAGCAGAACAAAATAAAATTAGAAAACAGATTCACTCATTTGCTTAAAAATTCATAAAACTAGCCCGTTGATCTGGTTGATTTATGAAATAAGAATTGAGGGGTGTATACGGACTGGAGAGATATTTTTCTTTTTGGGAGTGAACAATTCTGAGGGAGCAGTCTCCTGCTCCCTCAGAAATTGTGACTTCGCTTTTTCCGGGAAATCTGATAGCTGCGCGTCGCGTCCCCTCGGGAGCCTACATTAAGCCCTGCAACATTTCATCCTCGAGAACGGAGCCCCCTCATAATCCCATCCCCCACCCACTGTGGTTACGGCTGTGCCGAGATGTGGGATCTACCACACGGCACTGACATTTCGTCTACAGGAGGAAGGCGGGGGTGGGAGAAATGGAAACGGTACTTGGATCCATTTATTTGTCTGCAGAGCAAAGCTGCAGAAAAGAAAAAAGAGGACCTTTTTTTTTTTTTTTTTTTTGGTGCGAATTATATCGGAAAAGAAAAGAGAGTAAATTGATCTGCAAGATGTGTTGAGCGATCTGCGATGTCCGTCGCCCTGTTTCTGCGACCGGGAGCTCAGTCATTTGCTTTCTATTGTTGAGTGAAGATGCTTTATGCTGCTTCAAATGTTCAAAAGTTTTCAGAAGTGGGTTATTCCTCTTAGTTACAGTTAAAGATCATTTTTCTGTTCCATGGTTTAAAAGAAAGTGCTTTTAGTATCCCTTTGAAATATTAGTTTTAAAAATGTCCCAAACTGAACAGCTTGTTGAACAATGTAGTATAGAAAAAGAAAGTGGAACTCAGTGCCATAAGAAGAGTTATACACAGGAGGTGAATCTGATAAACTTTGAAACAATAAGTGCTTCAGAAAAATAACTTTTGGCCTTGAGAAGTGGGGTAAGTTTTGAACTTCTGTTTAATATTTGTGAGCATCATAAAACATACTACCTGAGGAAATATGAAACTTACCAGAAAAGTTGTTTTGATCCATTTAAGTGCCACAAGAAAAAAATTAAAAAAGCATTGAGGAATGTGACCTTTGACTTTTCAGAGAAAATTTATAAAATTCCAATGATTGTGAAATTAATTCCTGGACAGAAGATATGTGATGCATGTAGAGAAAAAGGTGCAGAGACACTCACAATTTTTAAATGAAAATGATGACATTAAAGAGGTGGACACAGATAGTGACAATAACCAGAGTATTTGTAATTTAGAAACATCAATTTCCAAATAAGAAACATTAGGGAATATTAATACATCATTGGCAGAGATAGGGGAGTCTCATTTGAAATTCCATGCCACTGCATCACACAGCACATCTGCATATGCAAAAAGAAGTTGAGTCAGCATGTTCTAATTTAAAAAGTAATGTTAGTAGGGTTATAGAAAAAAAAAATTCTCCACGTGAAAAAGATGCCAAAAAACTGCCAAAAGATTTAAAACAAAAAGCAGATTACATGGATGTGCCTGTAGGTTTACTTAAAGCAATACTTGAGACTTCAATGACACGGTGAGAAAAGATACAACTTTTGACGCTTGTTTCTACTTCATGGAGCAGAAAAAAAAAAAAATCATGGAAGAGTTCCATGTAAGTGAATATGCCATCCGTCAAGCAAGATACCTTTTCAGAGACAAAGGAATCATGTGTCCTGTTGAGAATTTTCATGTTAGTAAATCTTGGGGAAACTGATCACTTCGCTGAGATTTACGGGGAGAAAAAAATATATAAATAAATAAAATACATAGATTGAAAATTCTCGACAGTCCAAGTTTCAAAATTTGGTTTGGAGATGGCTATGTTCGTTCATTTCTCAGCCCTGACCTGACGAGCAAAATTTCTTGTGAAAAAAAAAAAAAAGGGAATAATAAGAATTAAGCTTCTTTTTTCTTTTAGCTTAATTTACTTTTTACTCTAGTAAGTTAAATAGAAAAGGCGAGCAAGAAGTTCCCATCAACCCTTTTAGAAAAAAAAAAAATATTCGCTATTAATCACGGAATGAAGGGAAAGCGTTTCTGTAAATTTGTGCAAAAGCCAAAATCTTTCTTTTTAGAATCTGCCATTTTTAGGAAAGTTTAGTTTTCACCAAAATGTGTTGCAGAAAGTTCTCTTAAACCAGAGATAGGCTACTTTTAAAACAAGGTCACAACAGCATGCAGAGAAGTTATAGCTTTTCCCCCGCGTGGAGGTCAGAGGTCACACCCTGGCTGGCGTGGGGAGGTTCATACAGATGCAGAGCCATGTGGTCAATCAGAGTTTTGGCGCAAACTCTTAGCCAATGGCCAGCGAAGTCGTTGGTTACTAGGGGAAGAGTTTAGCCAAAGGGGGTCAGCGGACTTCAAGCACCCCAGAGAGGTTTTTTTGAGAAATCGTCACTCTATCTTGCCTCTTCTCTTGCTGGCATGCAGTGAAAGTGGAAGGTCGAATTTTCTCCTCGCCCTTTGGCGGGGAGGGGACAATCAGAACGAAATGCACTGGGGTCTGTTGGCCCTGTGTGAAAAAAAAAAAAAAAAAAAAAAGCTCTTTTCTTGGGCCTGGCCGGCAGTAAGAATGAATCGTCACGTAGCTCTCTCGTGGTGCGGGTACATGTTGTGATTCATACCTAACATTTAGGCAGGAAAGGAAATGGGATTTTTAAGGATCTCCAGACCCATCCCTCTGCTCACCTTCACGTTGAGGGGGTCTGCCGACCCGAATGCTATCGCCGCTCTGCACATCATATCAAATTGAACGACTGAAACCTGGAGAAAAAAAAAAAAAAAACAGTTCCAGCGGTACCTTTTGAACCCGGAGATCACTGGAGTCGTCATCATGGTCGTCGTGTCTGGTCCACCATCACTAGCAGGGAAATCCAAAGTGCTGTTCTGCTTTCTGGGTTTTGGCTAAGCACACTGTCAGCAGAAATAAGAAGGATATCCTATACACCTGGCTCCAGGACCGAAGGTCATCCATAGCGAGAAGAAAAAAAAAGGGGGGGGGGGGGACAGGGACATGCAGAGAATTTGGTTGTTCCTGGGCAGTGAACTGGGGGGGGGTGTAAAAAGGACACCATCTCAAAGGTATTGTTTTAGTTCATATCTTTTTTGTGTTAATACATAAACTCCCAAGCAAGCACTTGAGCTTCGAGCTGAGCATAAGAAAAAGTTTTTGCCGCTGATTGTGGCTGTGTTGTCGTTCGGGTTCAAAAATTTTATTAGTCTCTCAGGTATGAGTTCAGAAAGAAAAAAAAAAGAAAAGTTCTTCCCGGAAGCCCAAATAGGAAGGGCTCAAATTTTGGCTGTGGCAGTAGTATTTTGTGAAAGCTCACCTTTTGTGCAAGGTCAACTTTGTGCAATTCTGTGCTAAAGTAAACTGTATTGTTCGGCATTTTTTTTTTTATATATTATATGCGGTTTTATTAAAATTATTTTTGCTGAGGAGCAGTACATGTTAAACATATATATATTTCTATGATTTTTTGAGGCTAGCTGAGCATGGGAAACTCCAGTAATTGTTTTTTTTTTTTGTTTTGTTTTTTTCTTGAGCTAAGCTATAAAAGGATGTAATGTTTTTTTGTTTTGTTTTTGTAAAGAGACTATCTAATATCATAATTGTGTTATAAGCTATTTTGAAGAACAACCTCTCAAACCAGTAATTTTTTTTAATTAGGAGATTTAACTTTTTTTGTGCTTGGTAGTTTTAATCATATTTAAATTGTATTTGTATTTATACACATACAAGGCCATGTAGTTAAAATTTGTGTCTTGGAGGCAGGTTATGGTGATTTTCTAGTTCGGCAAGTAATGGGTGTAAAATTGTCTGGATCATTTTGTAGTAGGGTGAACTAGTTTCCAATATCAGTTGGTGGATCTGGAAAATGAATTTTCATGAGTGGGACACTTTAAAAAAACAAAAGGCATGCATGCAGACTAGGTTAATAAAGTGTTGGCCTGTATATATTACCTTGTAAAATGTTGGAATTCTTCAGAAGGTGATGATTTCTGGAAATGGATAGTTCTTCGATGGGTGTAATTTTCTGGAAAAAAGGAAAAAAATGGTTCTGCGATATAGTGTATTTTTCTGGGAAATGAGTGATATAGTGTATTTTTCTGGGAATTCAGTGGTATATATAGTGTATTTTTCTGGGAATTCAGTGGTATATATAGTGTATTTTTCTGGGAAATAATGAGGTTATATGTCACACTTATCTTCCATTTCAGTGCACAGGCCTGATTGGATTCACGACCCAATCTCACCTTCAGCCTAAATAATACTTCCTCACAGTGAGAATTTTGCTTTTAGTGAAATTGAGTGATTTGACTGAGATGTTTTGCCTACCCGTTACCTCAGTGGCTTACTACATGAGTTGGTAAAATTATTAAAAGCTTACATGGTACAAGTTTGAATTTTTAGATTAATTTGTTTATAAATTGCTGGTCAGAATTAGTGGTGTAATTTTAAATTGTTATGAACAGTGGGAGTGCAGATAAGTATGAATTAGTGTCCAGGAGAGGTGAGAGTTAGTGTTTGCCTTTTATTCACATGGTGGGTTATTGTGTACTCAGAGCAAGTTTGTATAGTGAAGTAATTTTGAATTTTTCCAGATGACTGTAAATTTTAAGTATATTTATCAGCATTATTGTGTAATGATAACTTTTGAGGTAATTGAGTAAGGTATTTAGTGCAGTATGTTTACAAGAGTGTTGAGAGTGATTTCGTATCAAGTAATGCTAGAATGTTGAGTATATTAAATTTTCCTGGTAGTGTAGGATTGTTTACTGAAGTAACTTTTGGTTATTTATAAATTTTTGCTCAGTTATTGTAATTTTAAAATTAATGTTGGTTAATAAAATTGGTTTGAGGGGTGTGTTCGAAAGGAAATGAAATAACACTTCAGCTATCAGAACCAATTCACAATGTTAAGTCTTGCTGTGTCATCCATCAAGTGTTTGTGATTCGCAAATCATTATAATATTTTTTGTAAATACTGTTCCTGGTGCTATAAGCTAAGTTTTGTTACATAATTTGTGAACTTTAAATATGCGAGATATTATGCTAATACAAAGTAGTGTTTAAAATTTGTCATGTTCTGAAGGCCAAATTGTTAGCCTATTACTGTTAAAGCTGTAACTAAACTTCGGTGAGTTTTCAGCCTGCCATACTAATTTAAAAATCCTAATGCAACTACATGTTAGGCATAAATTCAGAAATTTCACATTTTGTGTGAAGAATTGTTTGTTTCTTTCTAAGCATCTAAACTGTGTGTCATCTGATACTTATTAATTAGGCCAGTGGCCAAAGTTAAAAGAAATTTAAAAATTTTAAAAGCTGATTGTGTCGAACAGAAAACATTTGTTGCCGTGGGTATTCCTCGACTTCTTGAAATACTTTGTTGTTGTTTAAATGGTTTAAGTTTTTAAAATAAATGCAGGCCAAGTGGCCTTTTAAAATCCCAAACTTTGTGCAGTGAAGAATTTAGTTGACACAGTTGAAGTTCATCGCAAGGTCACATGCTAATCCACCTTAGCTTGCCTAAGGCTGAAAACGACCCTGGAAGTTTGTTTATTTAATTAATGCATTTTGTCCTAACCACTAATTTGATCATCACAGCCTACAAAAGTTATTACACGTGTACATTGCATACAATCTAATTTTTAGTGTTTACAAATCTGGTACACATGTAAACAGTAATTACTTATTTTACACTTGCAGGTGCCTCAACACATCGTATATTCAAACAACGCAAACCTTCAATAATAACTTTTGGGAATTTTCAAACATCAGTGTTGCATTTTATTTATATTTTAATTTATCATGGCCTTAAGATAACTGATTTTACCTTTGGTTTCGAAATGCACCCACCCATCTCCCAAATTTTAGTTTTCACCTAGATTCAACTTTTACCTCAATTTTTAGATTTGCATAACTTTAAATATTAATTACCCAGAATAACTATTCTCTTTTTTCCTACCAAAACACATGGCTTTACCTGAACCCAGAAAAGGAAAAACACTCAGTGAAAATATAATTGAATTGGTGAAGAACTTTTACCAAAGTGATGAATACTCTCGAATCATGCCAGGAAAAAAGGACACAATCAGTATTTCTAAACAAAATGTTGTACAAAAGAGATTATTACTTGCTAATTTAAATGAATTGTATTCTGCTTTTAAATTTGAGTATCCCAACATTAAAATTGGCATCTCGAAATTCTGCATGCTGCGTCCAAAATGGTGTGTGTAAGCAGGGTCTTCTGGAACACACTCTATTTGTGTTTGCACAATCCATCAAAATGTAAGTCTTCTAATTCATGTTTGTTGTATAGAAGAGACATACCAGGACCTGATTGATTATTTAGTCTGTTCTAAGGTGAAAATACTCTAAATACGTGGCGACAGTTAATAAATAAATAAATATATCGCTCTTTCCACGTTCCAGAAACACACAGCATCTGAAAAATTGTTTTTCAGCCAACCGCTGTGGAATTGAACCAACAGAACTCTCGATATTGCGCCGAGTGCGTTACATTTACGCCACAGTGGCCAACAATCCACGGTGCAATGTGTATTTAAGTCAGCTTCTGACATCATAAATCTGTAAGATGGGCTCAGCTACTGAGACGTCTCCATCTGGTGGGCATAAACGGCACTAGCTATATATATATTATTACAGGGTTCGTACTCTTTTTGGGGGAAAAAATTCAAGGACTTTCCAGGCCTTTTCCAGGCCATATACAAAAAATTCCAGGATGATTACTACGCTTTACAGTATCATGCTCAAATTAGTTTTTAAAAGCAATTTCAGTTTTAAGTAATCAAAATGATGAAAGATGCAAATGGATTAGGGATGATAGGGGGAAGGGAATAGAACTGTCCATAATTAGCATGTTCTCGTTGCGCTTAGGCGCTAAGCACTGCTGAATTCCGTCAGACCCCCAATGGTCAAATGATTGAAATGTGCTGATGTTCATGGAATGAAATGGTTGATCAGCTATGATAACCGCATAAAAGTTCGAAGGGGGCGATTTCTTTTTATGTTATGCAACATTCTACATTACTCCAGTATTTATCTTGTCATCATCAACAATAAGCAATGTAACTACCACTTACGATCGCGGATATCGGCCAACTGAAAATCTGCCATACAACTAAGGGATACAACACACAGGTATCATGTTACAGTGTATTGTAATTGAAAAAAAAAAAAAAAAAAGATTTCAGAAATTAAAATCGAAAAAAAAAAAAAACTTTCAGAAATTAATATCATCAAGTCATGGTGTTTCAAAAATCCGCTTTCCTTTATAATGTTTAAAAACATGTAATGTTTTTTCTTTTTTACCTGTCGTGTATAATAAAATGGGTTGATTTTTTATGGAATCAGACGTCCATATGTCCGATTGTCTTCGTCTGAGTTCACACGTTAGCTACTGTGTACAAGTAGACATATTTTTTCAGCTCAAAAATATGTAGTTTTGTATGTATTCACAGTATAACTCATTCCGTATTCCCACAGAACAAAATTCAGCAGATACAAATGAAGAACATCAAGACCCACCCAACACCATGTTTCCGATTGTCTGCTGTTTATATTCAAGAAATGCGAATATGGATCAATGGTGAATGCAGCAACTATGGTTTTTATTTATTACCAAGAAAAAAAAAAGGAGCCTGAAAGCTGTAAAGCTGAAACGGATATTTCTCCCCCTCCCGAAAACATTCCGATTAAGTTCAAACAGCAGGAGCACGCGTCCACGCACACTCAACCTCTGGAATGTCCTGATGGAACGGCTTCTTTTCATTTGGCACATCGCCATAAATCACCACCTGCAGCTCACTGAAGTGTCTTCCTCCTTCACCCTAACTATAGAAGAAAACATAAAAAAAAAAAATGCTGCCCAATTTTCGACAAAATGACCAAATTTACGTCATAACGTTGCAATTTACTAAAATACGTTTATCTGCTGAATTTCGCCTAAATCCATTGAAAACTTTTTAATTATAGATTTTTTTTATTAAAACAGTAACTCAGACATCTGAATAAAAATGTATGTTTGTAATTAAAATAGAGTCCATATCATCACAGAAACAAAATTTAAGGATCACTCTGTTTAAATAAAACCATGGCATCTAAAAAAAAAATAATTTGCTTGCTTTTCCCGTAATTTATAATTGCCGTTTCTTTTTTTTTGAATCCGATTTTGCAACGGAAGATTTTTTTTTTTTTTTTTTTGCATCTGCTAAAGTTTCAAACGGAATTCGGCGAAATTTGCACTAGAACTTTATTGTGATGTATTTTAACCACTGTAAAAATTTTACTGTGTTATTTTCAAAATTCCGGAAAATGGATTTCTGAAAATATCTCTTAGTCCTTTTGAGCCGTGGAAGTGATAAACAGGTGTTTGCTTTCTTCCCAACCAAGGGCTTCGGATCAGCGCTCCCAGCTGTCAATCAACCGTTGCTATGGTAACACCCTTTCTGCTCAAGGCTCACTGTCTAAAGAGGCACACATAATAAAAATTTCCAATGCTAACTTTTTAAGTTTTAAACCGATTCAAATGGAATTTTGGGAGTGAGCTTCTGTAATCCAATTATAGTAAATGTAAAATTTCAGCCACTTTTGTGAAAAATTCGCAAAGATAGTTTTCTTATTTTTTATCATAAGTAGCCGAAGTCTCTTGAGGGTGGGCCGGAAGCAAGCGTCTTAATGCAATAAACAAGGAGCAGAAGAATGTGTTGTTCAGGCATACTCTTCACTGGTGGATGCCAGCTGACTTGGTAAACACGAGACCCCCTTGCAAATGCTAAATGTCTCTTCTTTCCCCTTCTGTTGTTCTCAGTAGTTGTCGGACGGACATCAAGCTCAGGGCTAGAGAATGCATCAAGCTCCCCTTCCGTAACAGACCTGCTAGTAATCATCCAATTTTATTGCACTGGAAGTAGTGCTTCCCCCCCCAGCCAAATTAGGATTTGGGCACATCCGAAACACCACTGTAGCCGGCGGTTTCTTTGAGAACAGAGGAGAGAACTTAAAAAAATTAAGGGGTAACAGTCAGTAACACGATTTCCTAAAAGGGCCTTTTTTTAAGCACTAATTTCAAATTTCAAGGCTTTTCAAGACAGCATTAAAAAAATACCGTTTTTCCAGGATATTCCAGGCCTTGAAAACGTAATCATGATTTTCCAGGACTTTCCAGGTTTTCAAGCACGCGTGCGCACCCTGTTATTAGCAGTTAAATCCAACGGGCGAGATCCAGGTGAAAATACTTCAAATACGTGGCGACAGTTAATAAATAAATAAATACATCGCTCTTTCCACATTCCAGAAACACACAGCATCCGAAAAAAAGTTCTAAGGATAACAAAGACTGCATGCTGCAACACTGCTCTCAATGCCCATCCAGTGAAAATTTGAAAAGTTTTCTACTCGAAAAATTTGAAGAGTGGGACCCTGAAGATGAAGTGTCATACAGTTTATGGGTATTGATAGACAGAACAAAACAGGTGAAATTCACTGTGACATTTGATGAATATTTAGCAACTTTTATTGAGAAACTAGAGAAACTTGTGCCCCATGCATTTATAACTAAATCCCAAGCAAACTTTCTAAAGAAAATGAAAGCAAACCTTGAATTGGATGCAGCTATTGTTTCTCCTAGACTTCAGTGAAAATTATTCATACATCATTCAAGATGCAGCACAAGGGTATCACTGGACAAGCGACAGTTGTTCACTACATACAGCTATAATCTACACACGTGTCCACCACTCTGAAGACCTACTTGTTTCAAGTGTGTGCATCTTGTCCGATGATTTAGAGCATGATGTAGGCTTTGTATATGAAACACAAAAAATAATCACTTAGTATATAAAGAAAAACTTTCCCATTGTAAAAAATGTATTTTATTTCAGTGACAGATGTGCTGCACAGTACAAGAACTGCAAAAACTTCTCAATCTTTGCTACCACAACCAGGACTTCTCTTTAGCGGCATCATGGATATTTTTTGCAACCAGTCACAGGAAATCTCCTTGCGACGGCATTGGTGGTACAGTTAAGCGGCTGGTTACCCGAGCAAGCCTTCAAAGGTGCCCTGGTGATGCAATAGACTCAGTTGAAAAAGTCCTCAATTTCTGTGAGGCAAGAGCCAAAAACATAAAATTGTGGATGGTAAAAAAAGAAACACTTTCAGAAACACGTCAGCAGCTAGAAGCCTGATTCTCCAAAGCAAAAACAATTCTTGGTACACATGGCTTTCACCATTTTATCCCTGTATCTGAAGATTCCATTGGAACAAAGAGAACTAGTTTTGATGAAAATTTCAGAACTATTTTCCACTTCTCTGGAGAGCAACCACCTGCAGTCAAGATGTCACAGATCTCTACAAACTCATACACTGCATGTATTTATGACAGTCACTGGTTTTTTGGAATAGTACTTTCTTAACATGTGGAGGAAGGTGATGTAAAAGTAAAGTTCATGCACTCTTATGGCCCAGCACTATCATTTCACTGGCGTCCACAGAAAGAAGACATCTGCCAGGTTCCCCTGTGTAACATCATTTCTTGTGTTAGTCCTCCCACACCACCAAGGGCTCTGGAAGGGTGTACTACTTCTCTGAAAAAGAGGCTGATTTAATACAACACCAGTACAATAAGATACAACATCTCAGATAAAAAGTAAGATTAATTATTCAAGCTTTTAATTTGTTGAACTAAAATATTCCATTGGTTGATTATCCCTAATTAGCTATAGATACCTCCTAATTGTTACACTTCTTATGTTTTTATCACTTACAGTTGAAAATTTTGTGCTCTAGACCAGTTTTTATTTATCTATTTAAGTTATTATGACAAAATTTTTCTTGTCATAAGCTTTCTCCACATTACTAAAATTTGTAATTTATGATCTTCATACACTGATAAAAAAATTCTAAAATTTACCTATGAACATTCTTTTCATCAAATCTATTATGATGCATAGTGTCCCGTTTGAAATTATCTGTGCTTAGATAAAATAACTTAATTTATAAGTTAAAATAACTATATTAGTAATCAAAATCCCACTATTTTTCTTTCACAGCCTCTTAGACTATACTTTTAGGTTCAATTAAAAAAAAGTGCTCTGGTAACTCCTATGCCTTATGCCATAACACACACTTAATGAAGCAATGTCTTTGCACTTAAAAATTTGTTTATAAATTTTTTTTAATAAAGTTTAGTGTCTCTCAGAGATAGGCAAGATTTATATAATATTTTTTTCTGAAATGTACATACTCTGCTTGACATGTGATAAAAATTTGGTAGTGATATGTTGATTAGACACAGAACTATGAATTTTTTTCTCAAATACTGTGTCTAAAAGCGGAGTCTCGGAAACATCGTCAATGTGCAATTTTTCAAAACTTTGACATTTTATATCTCAAAAACTATGTGGCCTAGAGAGGAAAATTTTTACATGGATTAGTAACTTGGTGGTAGTAACAAGTAAAAAAGTTTCATGAAAATCTAAGTTGGTGGGTGTCATTTCAAAATTATGCTGGGTGATATGACATGGAATGACCCTGAGTGTAAATAAATTCATTTTTAGTTTACTTCTGAAGTAGGGCTTAAATGTTTTTTGAATTGTGCTTCAACAGTATAAGTCGTTAATACAAGTGTTTATCGTATTAGCACAAAAACTTAGTTATTAAAGCTGTACCCTCTAAGTGGCAATAAATTGTAAAAAAGTTGTTGCTTTTATTCTTTTGTGATTACCATTCCTTACAGATTCAATTTCTACTGGTCATTAATTGAATCATTCATGCAAACATGGTTGTAACCCGCAAAATCAAATTTCAGGAGATTTGGATTTTATGCTTATTCCATAATGACTTTATAAATATATCTTAATATCCTTTACTTACCTATTAGCAGTATATCAACTTATACTGCTCAATACAGTTTTCTTTTAAATGTGTTAGTATCTTCCAAATTAATTAGTTTTCCACTAATATCCAAAGCACTGTTGGTGTGAATGATTCAACTGATGTTACTATTTTCCAAACAACAAAAGTGGCTAACTTTTTTTAGCACTTGGTTACAACTTCTTCTTCCACTTTAGCATTTTTTGAAGCAGCTTAAACTCGGGTGTGAACCCTGTTCTACATACCTGTGAACACCTTCCAGCACCTTATTGAGTCACTCCAAGCCTGTCTAGCTGCTGTCTGTGCTGCACACAGCGGTTACTCTGGATACTGGCTGGTGGTCAAAATAATGTGTTTTGTATATCCAGAAGTCCTAAAGATTTCAAATTCATATCAGGTTAAATGCAATAACATTTGAGTGCATGAAGGCCTCCCATTTGTATTTGAAAAACTACACAATGAAATCATTTTGTTATTCTAAACTATATCTCTTAAGAAACTGCAGAATAATTCGTTCAGCAAATTAAGGTGGTCTTGTCTTAAATCATATTTTGCTATCTGTTCTGTATGCATCAAAATATATAAATTTGATTAGGGTATGCTATAAATACAAAGTTGAAAATTTATTTCAAAATACACATTATTAGAGAATTAAAAGCAGTTTTATAGATTATACCCCATCTATACTTCAAACCCTGGCTGTGAGTGAAGAAGCAAACTTGCCGATACAGCTAAAGAAGAAACTTCTTGATGACTGTGTTTTGAGTTCATACTGAAAAAAATGGTCTACATTCTGAAACTGATAGTGGATTTACTTAACAAAGTTCAGTCAAATGAGCAACAGATACATTCTGTGTTTTATGAACTTGAAAAACTTTAGGCTACTTTAAATGAACAGCTGCCTGCAGGGTTCATTCTAGGATTAAAAAAGGGCAGGGTGCAGACTTTGAAAAAGGGCACTTTTTTAACAGAAAATGGCTTCATTCTTTATTTTTACTTATTTAGTTACCTATTTTTACTTATTTGCACTAGTTACTTTATTTTTACTTATTTGCACTGACAGTCGTGGGTTTATGAATTAATTTTTTCAAAATATCTTTCTGGGTACAGATTATTACTCTGGTGCACCCTGACACTGGTACTTTGCCTATGCGATACCTTGTGAGCAGTGGCGGTTCTAGGCCTGGGGTCCTAACCCCCGAAATATAACCAATTTTTTTTTTAGGAGTTCTATATTAATTTTAATTAATTACCGCCACCTGCAGAAATTTAGGCTCCCTGCTACTAATTGTGAGTTCTTTTTATTTTCCCATGTGTTTAAAGACTCATTCAGTTTGGGGCTTAGATAAATCTGCGTCCCCTGTAATGCACCACTCCCTAATTCCACATGAAAAGAATACTGGAAATACTCTTTGAAGAGCCAAGCACGTGTTGATTCAAACAATGGACGTCTTCCCTCATTCTGGAAACAAACTATGATGCCCTTACATACCAGCCAACTACTTCATGATATACATGTGGTTCTTAAGCAGATTCGCGGAATTCCGCCTTTTTTTGTGTGTGTGTCAGCGTGTGTCATCATACAGATCGATGAAAACTGATGAATTTTTTTTTCTTCTTGGGGTCTGGGATCGTTTTTTGTCTGAGGACCGTATTTCGTGTTTCAAAACTTATTAAAACGATAATTAAACGGACTATAAAATCTCGCCGCAATCGTAATTTTTTCTCCCTATGTTGCCGCCTTTGTGTCCACTATTCATCATCTCATTGCATAAATGTTTTTCCTTCAACAATTAGCAAAAACGGAAGTCAGACGCCGCAAAAATTTTCCGGTAATGTTCAGACATAAGATTCTTTCACGAAATTGTGGAATTCCGCCTTTTTCGTTATTATTTTGGTCATTTATGAGATTGATGCACAAATAAAGAGACATTGGGGGGGGGGTGTCGGAGAACGAAATTCCATCTTTATGAAACTGGAAGGTTGATGGAGTTCAGATTTTTTTCCATAATCGTAATTTTTTTCTCGCAATGTTGCCTCCTCTCTCAAGTATTGTTAAATATCATTTTATTGCATAAATATTTATATTTTAGCTTCAAAATAGGGGGAAAATTTCCAAAATCGGAAGTATGCCCTTATAATGCTACATAACATATGGTTGAGGGAGGAAATGTTCAGATTAGTTTTTGCCCATTGCTTAGTTGAAATTAAGAAACGCCTCAATTTTTTTTTTTTCTATTTTCGAGAAGTGGGCATTTTTTTCGTAGGCATTCATTCTTTCCTCATATAATAAGCACCGCACCACCCACGCTTTGACGAACAAAGAATGCTTACAGTAAGCACCTAAAACAAAATGCGATTTTGAAGCAGTCGCCTCGAAAAAAGTTAATCGGAATTCGCAACAGAAACTGAAAATCATACGTTAAATAAAATGGAATAATCCAAGGCTTGAAAAATAGTCTGGCTAAGCATTTGGATTTGCATACTTTCAGTAATATCCTTATTTTTGTGCATTTCACAACTGAGAAAATAAATCTGGTGCATCAATCTTGCAAAAAAAATTACATACCTCTGTTCCAGAGAATAATGCTGATATTTTTTTGCATTTATTAGCTTCTTTTTGAAGCTGGCGTTCACTTTCACGTTTTCTTCTGTCTTTCGATGGCATGGTAAAAGAAAAGAGGATCTACGTATTGGTTGAAGGTTATAACTGGTATACTGGTCACTAACTAACCTCGGTAGATTTAGCGTCTTA
Source organism: Macrothele yani (assembly GCA_039090855.1). Taxonomy (NCBI): domain Eukaryota; kingdom Metazoa; phylum Arthropoda; class Arachnida; order Araneae; family Macrothelidae; genus Macrothele; species Macrothele yani. The sequence continues at coordinate 130,156,088 of CM076996.1, forward strand.
CAAATTTCTTGTAGGCCGGCTGGGAAGGGGGGAGGGCGCATCGAGGTGGAGGTAGAGACAAAGTGGGGGGGGGGGGATAGAGGGAGCAAATACTGGTCAACTCTTTTTAAGTAATTTGTACAAACTCGTTCCTCACCTAGTGAGTACCTCAGCGCGAGCGAGCAGGTCCTTTTGTTCTAAATCTCACCCTTACTTCCTTCCCTCCGGACATGGAGAAACACTGAGCGATTGTACCTTATCGGTTTCAGTCTTGCAGGAATCTTAAGCTGTGGGTCCCTAGTTGCAATGACAACGGGTGGTTACGACTTTCTAGCATAGACGAAAGGTTAATATGGAGTTGGTGAACCATTTTGGTTTCACAGCTGCCACGATTGATTAGCGCAAATCGGCGCGCGCACAGTTTGCATTTTACGGCGGTCAGGGCCGGATTTTTTTGAAATTAATTGGCAGTAGGGCGCATAATTTTAGCGTTAGGGCAGCATTTTTCAAACCTGAGGTTCGGCAGGGCGCCCTGCCCCGCAAAAAACGCCTGTATCCCCTGCTGCAAAAAGCTGAAGAACAACTGTTACTAAAAAAATTTACAGAAAAAAAAAGAGTTTGGCCTAGGACATATTCATTTAGCAGCAGATCTTCTGAATCCAGCTTCACAAGGTTGTAAATTGAGTCCTATCCAGTTGATTGATGCAATAAGTTGTATTTGTGATGTGGGACAACACATAGGACTAAATAACATACAATTAAGAACAGATTTGGAAAACTACAGAGACAAAGAGACTCTGGGCAAGGAAGTTTGTATGGGAAGGAGTTGGCATCATGAGTCCCATACTATGGTGGAGAGGTTTAAGAGGGGCAAATGAGCTGGTGGAAGTCGCCATTAGGATCTTAAGCGCACCAATAACATCAGCGGTCAATGCAAAATCACTCAGCTGGATCCACAGTACAAAGAGAAATCGCTTGACATCAGAAAAGGCTGCAAAATTAACCTATTTGGTATACAACTGGAAATTGTTAAATCAAAAATATATTCTCAAACCAGGGTTAGATGAGCACGAGCCCAATGAAAGTACCATGTCTACGATGTTTAGCATGTTAGAAGACAAGAAAAGTCAGAAGATGGGAAGAAAACAGCCACATAGAAAAGTAGATTCAGAAACAGAAGAATTTGAAGATGAAACAAGCTCAAGTGATTCTGACTGTGAAGAGTCTGAATTACTTTCCGATTTAGATGAATAGAATAGAACATTAAAGTGATAAAATGCTGAGGATCTGTAACATATCCTTGCTATTGTAAATTAATGAGTAAAGAAGACTATTTTGATTTAAAACAAAGGTAATTTTTAATAAAGGTGTAACTGTTATTCTTTCCCTTCCTCATAAGAAAATAGCAAACACATAGGAAATGTCTATGATACTAGGTAAAAAGTAATTATTGTTTTTTTACTTGTATTGCAGTACTGGTATTTTTTCAAATAATACTGAATGGGTTTAGATTGAGAAACTATTCAACTAGTCATCTTGAAATACTTACTTTTTAAGATAATGAATTAAATTTATTTCATACTATTCAGTTTAGTCTTTTTAAGATAATGAATTAATATATTTCAAACTATTCAGTTTAGTCATCATATATCATGAATAAACTGTTTATGGGTAAATAAGCCATTAAACTTGAAAAACCATAAATACCCACTAAAATACCAATTTTGGGTAAATACCCTGGTTTATTTACCTGCAAAAATAAATACCCACGTATTTTACATCTCTAGTTGGTGAACCATTATTAAAAATAAATTCATGACCCTTTTCCGACTTCATGAATTTCATGACCAGTGGACACCCTGATATGATTAAAAATACACTTCCACAAGACTACAATACATGAAATGTACAGGTTTAATGAAGATAACTTACATACCTTTACCATTCTTCCTGGTTGCAGGAAACGCAAACAGTTTTCTGGCTTAATCATGTACACGTGAGCTTCTTCCTCCAAAGCTTTAAGTTGTTCCTTAATTCTGTAATAGGTGCCAACTTCATCTTCATTTGGGATTTTAAAATCCTCATACTCATCACACAGTTTCTTAAGCCCTGGAGGAAAACAGTGTTTATTAGCTTTTAATATTTGATGAGATACATACAAAATCTTAAAAGCATTAGGAGTGCCAGAAGGCTGATGCCATGAGAGTGGTAACAGGAATATCAGAGAGAAACTGGTGGATTCAAATACACAACTGAAATATGAATGCAAGCACAACTGACCCGGGTATGTCTTCAGTAGAAGAAAAAGTTAATGAAATGATATTGTGGTGGTTTTGTACAAGAAAGTGTTGCATGGGACATAAAAAACATTACCTAAAGAGATATTTCATTCTGCTCTACAACTGCATGCTGAAGACCAAGGCACATACCTCATACAAGGTAGATAGAAAGTGCAACACTAAGATGGTAAGCATGCATCAAATGATAACACCAGTCTGCAAATTTAATTTTTTTGTCAGATGATTTCTTAAAAATAGCTCTTCCTGAATCAATTTTTGACGTCGACTCTGGAAATGACTTTCATTTTTCTCTATCATGTCAGGTTTTTAAATAAAATAAGAAGTTATGTTTTCAAGATTTTAATTAATGTAAGCACAAAAATGCAAACACAATCTACCACAGACTATTTTTTTTTTTACAAAAACACCTTAAAATTACTGTAAAGAATTGACCTGTGACTAGTCTTTAACAAAACGACAAGCAAACAGTGCTCCACTAATTTTCAAACTGTCTTTTTTTTTTTACTTTCTTGCAGATCCTCCTTTATCTTTACTGTCCCTCTTCAACATCCAACAATAGTCGGCCATCATAGTTTCATTCCATCTCCTTAATATCCTGGTGAAAGCATTCATCGCGCTCTTCACTATAATGTCCCAGATTTTCTGGAAAGTAGTCGATATGGGAGTGTAAAAAGTGAACTTTTACACTCATGTTACAACCCAATTGCTTGAAGTTTTCCAACATTGTTTCAACAATTTTTCTGTATAACGAAGTAAATTTCTCCGTCATTTTTGGTCTACGCCAGGATTCGAACCCGAGGCCGCTTATTCCGGAACAAGTCGCTCTACCAACTGAGCTACGCAGACGTTTATTCTTATTCCTATCTGCCTTTATGTCGTGTGCATCCTGCTGGCAGGTACGTCACATCCCCCCCCTCACGAAAGAGGGCCGGGGGATGGCCCACGGGTCAGCCGTGACCATGAATCGTTGCAGGCAGCCATCCACTGTAGAACGTGCACTTGAGAACTCCCAGTCAATCTGCTGTGTGGAATGCAACATCACACATTTTTATTTTTCGAAGCGCTGAAGAAGGAATTCTCTGATTTTTCCTGTCTTGCGGTGTGGAAATAACATCACACCAATGCGAGATTTTGAACGGCCGGGTCATCCGGATAGTTCAGGCGCCATTATAACGAAGTAAATTTCTCCGTCATTTTTGGTCTACGCCGGGATTCGAACCCGAGGCCGCTTATTCCGGAACAAGTCGCTCTACCAACTGAGCTACGCAGACGTTTATTCTGATTCCTATCTGCCTTTATGTCGTGTGCGTCCTGCTGGCAGGTACGTCACATCTGCAACTGGGATCTTTGTGATTCCCTAGAAAATTTTCGGTTACAGATCAGAATGCTGTCAATTCGTCTTTTTCTCTCTCATTCATCATTTTCTCAAAATCTTTGTCCTTCATCAGTTTCTTATTTGAGGGTCGACAAAAATTCCAGCTTTCAATTTTTCTAATGTGATGAAGGGAAATTTCATAGAAAGGTACTTGAATCATGGCCCATCTTGTGGTAGAACCCTTACAAACTGCTTCATCAACCCCAATTTGATGTGTAGTGGTGTTTGGGGGTCTACAAGTGGGTCACGCAGGATGTTTTTAGTCCCAGGAACAAAATTTCTCCACTCTGGCCAAACTCTCATTGTCCAATGCCTTTAGAATGCAAGACATTTTCGTGTACCCAGCTTGTTGTCCTAATAGCATTCCTATTACCTTGAAGTCACCACAGATAAGCCATTTGTGTTCCTCATACTGTATATTTGTTGACAGTACCTTCATGTTCTCTTTTATTTTAACTGAGTGGGCCACAGGAAGGGACCCATACACATCCCCATTATGCAGTAACACGCCATATCCCACACTTGAAGAATGACTCAAGTGTGGGATATGGTGGACCTACCACACTCGAGAAGGACGGTCCACCACAGAATCAACCTGGACTTTCTAAACGGCGTATGAGAAAGCGATCGTGGCTGAGTGAATGTAAGATTGGTGTATGGAATACTCGAGGTATAAATGGCAAGATGAGTGAGGTGACTGAGGAGATTAATAAGTATAGACTGGATGTGCTGTGTGTAAGTGAAACCAAAAAGAAGGAAATTGGAGTAGAAGAAGTGAATGGCACGGTGAGTGTGTGGTCTGGAGTATTGGATAATATGAGAGGACAGGCTGGTGTAGGTGCGATTTTAAGTGAAAAGATGAAGAACAACTTGATTCACTATAGTTGCATAAGTGAGAGAATTCTCTGAATTCGTTTGAAAGTGAAACTTCAGAGAATTATAATTGTTGTAGTGTATACTCCTTGTGATTCAGAACCTTCTGATAAGAAAGAAGATTTCTGGAATGAGCTAAAAGCTGTTTTGAGCCAGTTTGGTGCTAAAGAAAAAGTTATAATAGCAGGGGATTTCAATGCTAGAGTAGGTGTGCAGAATGCAATTTCTGACAATGTTCTGGGTAAGTTTAATGATCCTTGTGTGAATGATAATGGTGAAAGATTAATTGAACTCTGCATTGAGAATGGTTTGTGTGTATCTAATACATTTTTCAACCACAAGTATATCCACACATATACTTTGGAAAATCGTACTCTTGGTCAAAAGAGTGCGATAGATTTTGTTGTTTATGATCAGCGTTTGAAACACTTAGTTGTTGACACCCGTGTGATGAGAGGTGCGGATGTTGGTTCTGATCATTACTTGGTGGTGTCACGAGTGAAACTTAATGTTAATTGGAGGAAAAGGAATAGGAAGAGACCCAAGATAGAAAGAATAAAGGTTGATAGGCTCCTTGAAGATCATCAGCGGTATTCTGACTTACTCAGAGAACGACTGAAGGATCTGAAATCTTGTGAGAGGGATGTAGAAAAGAAGTGGGAATGTTTTAAGAACTGTGTTGTTACTGCTGCTAAAGAGGTCTGTGGCACCACAATAGTAGGTAACAATAGAGGTGATGCTTGGTGGAATAGTGAAATTGATGAGGCAGTAAAGAAAAAGAAGGAAGCCTATTTGGGGATGTTGCAAGGTAGAGTCTCTGTGGATGAATATCGCTGTAAGAAGCATGAAGCTGCTTCGCCACAGTAAGGCAAAAGATAGGAAAGAGAAAGTGAAAAGGCATGAACTGGCTTTTTGGAAAGATAGAAAGTCCTTCTGGAAGTACACGAGACTCAGGAAAAATAGGGGAAACAAAGTTGTAAGTTGTGTGAAGAATGAGATTGGGGAAATGATATGGGAGCCCAATGAGTTAAGTGACAGATGGGGCGAATACTTCTGTGAGTTATTAGATCAGGAGAGCAAAAATGATTCTGGGACAGATGCAGATGATGTCACAATGAGTGATGAAAGCACAGGAGAGATCTTAAGAGAAGAAGTATGTAAAGCTCTAAAATCTCTTCAGAATGATAAGGATCCGGGAGTTGATGGCACAACTGCAGAGATGTTGAAATATGGTGGTGACACTATAATTGACTGGTTAACTGAAATTTGCCAGTTGTGCTGGGAGTAAGGAATGGTTCCTCGGGATTGGAAGGATGCTATCATTGTTCCCTTGTATAAGGGAAAAGGTGATTAGACTGAATGCAAGAACTATCATGGTATTAGCCTACTGAGTGTGCCAGGGAAAGTGTTTGGTAAGGTTGTTATTGAAAAAGTACGGGGTCTTACATCAGTGAATGTGTGGGATGTTCAGAGTGGTTTTATGCCTGGTAAAGGCTGCACTAACCAGATTTTTGCATTACGCATGATGATTGAAAAGTATCTGGCTGTTGGGAAGAAAGTTTGTACTGCCTTCATAGATTTAGAGAAAGCTTACAACCGAGTCAATAGGACACTTCTGTGGAAGGTATTGAATGAATATGGTGTTACTGGGAATCTATTTAACAGTGTAAAAGCCATGTATGCTGGTAGTAGAGCTTGTGTACAAGTGAATGGTGTTTTATCAAAATGGTTTTCCATTGGTGCAGGAGTTAGACAAGGTTGTGTAATGTCACCATGGCTGTTTAATATATTTATGGACCCATGCATGCGTGAGGCCAAAATAGATAATAGTGGTTTATGTCTTGGTGATATCCGTGTGTGCAGATTGCTGTATGCTGATGACACTGTCCTGTTGGAGACAGCAAAAGTGAGTTGCAGAGTATGTTGACTCGGATGCACGAAGTTTGCATGAAATTCAAACTTAGTATAAATAAGGGAAAAACCAAAGTTATGGTGTTTGCGAGAGGAATGGGTAGCATTGAATGTAATGTAAGTATAAATGGCACTGTGATTGACCAGGTGAGTGAGTTTGTGTATTTAGGAAGCATGTTTGACAGAGAGAACAAGTTGGATAGTGAAATCAGTAGGCGAGTGAATTCTTCTTTGAAAGTCATAGCTGCTCTGGGAGGTTTTCACAGGAATGATGGGTTCTCTAGAGAGTCCCGCATGGCTGTGAATGAAACAGTAATTGTTCCTACTCTGATGTATGGCAGTGAAACCTGGGTACTGCAGAAGAAACATAGGAGTCGTTTGTGTGCTGGAGAAATGCGTTACTTACGTGGGGTTTGTGGCAAGACACGATCTGATTGTGTGAGGAATGAAGATGTATTGCAGTTGTGTGATGTAAAGCAAAATGTTGTTAGCAAGGTGGAGACCAATATGCTTCATGCTTCGGTGGTTTGGCTATGTTGAAAGAATGAGTGATGAAATGCTTACTAAGAAAATATTTTCAGCCCAAGTGGCTGGAAGGAAAGGCAGAGGAAGGCCAAGGAAGACATGGGTGGATCAGATTCAGGAGTGTCTGCATGAGAAAAAGATTATGAGTATGAAGTATAAAAGATCTTGTGTATGGCGTGTAATGGATATCAGTGAAGCACGAGTTGTATGTCAAGATCGCTGTAAATGGCGAAGTTTGATACGACAACAATAAGTAAAAATATCTGGAAGTTTGTATTTCTTTTTGGAGCTAACCTCTGAATCTCAGAGAACAGCTTAGTGATATATATGTATGTATGAGTAGGATCATGTTCAATGCCATAGAAGTGCATTAACTCGTTGATGTTATTGCAGTAAACCAAGGAATCGTTCTGTGAGAAAAAAGGAAGTACTTCTTTTTCTCTGTGGCAGTACCATGAAAAATGTGTTCCTGGAGCCAGAAGATTCTTACTTTTCAACCGGGAGCCAAGTAGTTCTGCAGATTTCTTAGGCAAGTTCAGATCACATACTAGATTATTAAGTTCATTCTGGGAGAACAGTTATGGATTGGAGTCGTTTTCCGGCTTGTAGACATCATCACTGTTGTCTTCGGAGATCGCATCACGTTCACATTCATCATCTTCCGCCACGTTCTCTAACACAGCTGGAGGTAGAGGGGCAGGCACATCTTTTTCATGCGGAACTGGCCTAATGGCTGCAGGAATGCTTGGACACACAATTTTGTTCTTATTTTTTGAATTGCAGCCCTTAACATTAACTAAGCAGAAGGAACAGTCGTTCAGGTTGTGTTTTGGCTCCTTCCACGCCATAGGTATTAAAAAGGGAGCAAACAGCATGCACGTTTGCTTCCCTTTTGTCCATAACCTTAACCTCTCAACACAATAGCGGCACACTTTATGTGGTGCCTATGCCTTATCCTGATCACCAAGATGCACTTTAAAATTAGCATAGTAAGCTTTCTTCACAAAGTCTGTGATATCCGTCCTTTGCTTAAGCAATTCATAATTTCCACAAATGTAACAGAACACATTAGGACAATTTACACACTTGCGTTTCGACATTGTAAGACTACACACTCACAATAGAGACAGCAACTTAGAACAGCTACGTAAATCCGAACAGAAAGAGCAATGAACTGGAAATGTGAGCATCTGACTGGCAGGAATGCCTTTTTGGATTCTTGCCAATTCTCTTTTCAGTCTTTCTTCTACAGGTGGCTAGTTGGCAATACTCAAAGAGTAACCTTACGTTGCTTTGACAACGATTGGCAAAAGAGATAGCTGAAATGCCTCCCGCTAAAACGACCCTGACTGGCAGATGTAATGCTATCAGCGATAAATCTTCGAAATAAACTTGGCTCGACTGTGCAAAAACTGTATGTGATAGAAGAAAACTAAGACCAGTTCTGGAAACAGCACGAAAAATTGAGCTAAGCACACATATTAGTTTTCAATCATCTGATCTCATGCAGACTAGTGTAATTGCTATCATTGGGGACTCTCTTGAGAACCCATCATTTTTGTGAAAACCAGGAATGATGGGTTCTCAAGAGAGTCGCGCATGGATGTGTATGAAAGTGTAATTGTCCCTACTCTGATGTATGACAGTGAAACATGGGTGCTATAGAAGAAACATAGGAGTCATTTGTGTGCTGGAGAAATGCGTTACTTACGGGGAGGGGGGTGTGTGTGTGGCAAGACATGTTCTGATTGTGTGAGGAATGAAGATGTGTTACAGTTGTGTACTGTGAAGCAAAATGTTGTTAGCAAGGTGGAGACTAATATGCTTCGGTGGTTTGGCCATGTTGAAAGAATGAATGATGAAATGCTTACTAAGAAAATCTTTATAGCCCAAGCGGCAGAAAGGAAAGGTACTGGAAGGCCAAGGAAGTCATGGGAGGATCAGATTCAGGAGTGTCTGCATGAGAAAAAGATTATGAGTATGAAGTATAGAAGATCTTGTGTACGGTGTGTGATGGATGTCAGTGATGCCCGAGTTGTATGTCAAAATCGCTGTAAATGGAGAAGTTTGATACGGCAACAGTAAGTAAAAATTATCTGGTAATTTGTATTTCTTTGTGGAGCTAACCTCTGAATATCAGAGAACAGCTTAGTGATATGTAGTGTACCAAACAGAGTTGTACATTTTGAAACTAACAATTCGATTCCCTCTTCATAAAAGGAAACTGACTTGATGCCAACTACCGCCACAGCCCACATCTGACCACACTAATATCTCATAGAGTTAACACTTCAAAAGTGTTCCACACATCTAAATAAACACTTTCCTGAAGTTGAAGAGGGGCAAGATTTTGGGGGAAAACTTTGACTTTCCCTCTACGCTTCTGTAAAGTCTGTCTATTTGAATGTGGTTTACTTTTATCATTCCACAGAATTACACCTTTTCTACTGATCAACACTGAATGCTTTACAGTTAAAGCTTGGTTTAGATGTGCCAACTGATGGTAATACATTTCAGCTGTGACTATCTGATTTGGTTCCAACACTTGCAGTGTGAACTATGTCCATAATGAACCACTAAAAAAACAAAAGTAAGAGATATTACAGACAAAAAGAGATAGATGCACATCAAGCACCTATGTGAATTATGAACAACATAGTATGCAGAACATAAAACACATACAAAAGGGTAGAGTGGTACTATCAGCTGTCTAACAAGAGAAAATCTCACTGACCTAGAAGGAATGAGATACACATATGGCTTATCTTGGTTTATCAGCATGTTGAGACCTACCCCAGTTGTTCACAACTACTTAACACTCCCGTGGCACACTGCAGATGAGATGATTCTGCTGGCTTTGAGGTAGCATCATCTGCAGATAAGGCAAAAGGTCAAAAAGTTCTGAAAGGGTCATATGGGATGAGTGATGCCTGTCCAAGATCCTCTTCAGTGGGTCCCAGATGGGTTCAATGGGATCACAGTAAGGGGGACCTGGAAAGTACAGGTAACTGTTTAATACTGTGACCTTCAAGCTCAGGAACCACGATGTGAGTTCATTTGTATTGTGCATTATCATCTGGAAAGGCCTATCACAAAGTAGGAAAAATATTACAATACTCCTGATGATGTCCTTTTGGTACAAGCTAGTATTCATATGCTCAAGAGAAACAAGGATCTGCATGGCCAATGAAGCACATCCTTCCCACAATGTGACTAAGGTGCCATGGAAGGAATGAACAGGTTAACACACGTCCCTGAGATTCTCTAGGCACTGTGTCACTGAGTATCAAAATAGGGGCCAAATCTGGACACATTGTAAAATAGTTCTCTTTGCCACTCTTTTTGCCACAATAGGTGCTATTGTGTCAACCCACATCTTTCTTGACAAGCTGCCACAGACAATAACATTCAGTGCAATGGGCAGCTCAGCCAGACCTCCCCTATGCAATGAATTAGACTGTTTGGTTACTCACTGTGAAGCCGGTGGTACTTCTCAGAGCATCTTGAATGTGAAGGCTGGACACCGGGGCATCAGCAAGTTTTATTGTGAATAATGATCTTGCCAGGCTATTGTTGTCATCGAATGACCACTTTGCATTTGTTCCATTACATTGCCTTACTCTTGGTAACATATGTGGATGCATGAGGAGGTGCAGCAACATCTGTGTGTCTGAGCTCAGGTTGCAACATTCCAATCGCCCCATTGCACTCCCCAACTGTCAAATGTTTCCTCCGTATTATTCACAGTCTAACAGTAGTGATTACAGACATGTGCCATTAATGTACACCATACCACAGTGACAGCGTTGTGGTCCATTTATTCCTCACACATCTTTCTTGTATGTGCACATACATGACAGTAATGCAGAATCTGAAATTTGCATATCATTGCATTCTTTACTCTCCCAACTACTATTCTGACTTGACAACATTTGCAAAAACATGTGTCTTGGGTTCTAAATCAATTTTTTTGTATCACAACTGGCATCTGACCTTAGAGAGAACCATTTCTTCCTTATTGGTGATGATATAACTTGACAGATTTTGTTAGCTCAGGATCCTGCCCCCATTAAATTTGGATAATTCGAACTACACAGGCTTTTCCAAATTACTTTTTTCTAATGTTTCAATGAAAAACCTGCATTAAATTATGTTACTTCAATATTTTATTGCAAAAAATTAATATAAATTTAATAAAATTTCAGTACACAGCACAACAGTCGAAAGACAGATGCATGCGCTTGGGTTCATCCCCAAGTTCGATAACTGGGTTCCGCACCAGCTTTCTGCAAAGCCACGAGAGGAGAGAATCTGTAAGTGTGTTTCTTTGCTTTCTCGTCACAGAAATGAACTGTTTTTGAGACGAATTGTAACGGGTGATGAGAAATGGGTACTGTACCGTAAAGTGTCGACGGACTGTGTGCCAAAGTGTGGAGCCTGCTCTATTGACCTCAAAAGGAGGACTGCATCCCAAGTAGGTTTTGTTGAGTGTTTGGTGGGATGCCCAAAGAATAATCCACTGGGAGGTGTTCAATAAATGATGACCTCTACTGCCAACAGTTGGACAGATTGCGGGAGCAACTGACATCGAAGCGGCCAGCACTCGTCAATCGCAAAGGTGTGATCCTTCATCATGATAATGCCAGAACTCGTGCTGCTTTAATCACTCGGCAAAAATTACTGGACTTTGGTTGGGAAGTGTTACCTCATCCAGCGTATTCCCCTGACCTGGCACCTATGGACTACCACCTTTTTGATTGTTATCGAATGCCTTCGATCTCCAAACCTTCGATGATGTGAACGATGTGAAAACGGCACTACATGACTTTTTTACTCTAAAACACAGGAGTTTTTTCGGAGTGGGGTTCACCTACTCATAGACAGATGGCAAGAGGTCATACAGAATGTTGGCAATTATGTGAAATCCTAGGTATGTTATTTGTTGAGTTCTCCTCCTTTCTTTGTAGCCTACAAAAATGAGTAGAACTTATTCACACACCCAATAAGTTATTTGTGGTAATTCTATGTTTTCACAAGGTTCTGCTTCAACATTTGAAGATAGAAGATAAAGCTACACTGGCTGTCTACGATGGACATCACAGTTAGGTATTGGTTGATCAAAATTCAGAACCAATGCTGGTATCTGAAAACATTGGTATACATCTGAAAACATTGATATTAAGATATAGACTGCAAATATTTTTGATAAATATTGTTGCATGGTAATCGAAGCTAAATTTAGATCATACAGCATTGAATACATGCCAGTTCTGTATCTACAGTTTTCTTACACATTTTGTATGAGAATAATACCCAGTGCATTTAAAAATATATTCTTGTAATTTCTGGAGCCATCAGATGCATAATAAATAACACATAAATTTAGGTACATAAAAAACACTACTTTAGAATACTACCAGTAACATATACCATATCTTAAAAATAATGAACACTAACTTTCATATAAGGCAGGTATGTCTGAATGTTTCTGAAACTGAAAAAATGATCTCTCCAGCATGTATTCAGGGTTAATTTCTTCGACGCGAAGCAAGTTCAACACCATATTATATGTCAGATGGAAGGCAGAATCAATGGGATCTGGTAGTCCCTGCAATAAAAATGCAATAATAATCAATATGCTACAACTTCTGGCATGAGAAAGAAAAGTGCAACTAATTACAACATAAAGCACTGACTTCTACCATCTACAATGAATACAACAGTTACACAGTTTAAATTTCATCAGGTTGGTTACTTGACTGGATTAAACACATGTGACTGATTACGTAGCTAGTTTGTGAGGACTTTTCAGAATTACATAAGAAATACACTTTATTTGCTACTACACATGTAGAAATAAATGGCTTTACAAAAGCAAACTACTTTTTCATTAATGTAAATAAATACATGTGTAATGACAAAGCAATATGGGTAAGCAATAAACAGCTCTGGTATTTCAATGCAATCCTACTGTTGTATATCTTGATAGATAATTCCGTGAGATGCGGAGTATGCATGCCACTGTGCAACTAATAGGTTTCATTATCTGAGTTGCAGAGTATCTTGTCCCGGATGTACAAAGTTTGTATGAAATTCAAACTGAGTATGACAAGGGGAAAACCAAGGTTATGGTTTTTGAGCGAGGAATTGTTAGCACTGAAAGCAAGATACGTCTAAATGGCACAGTAATTGACCAGGTGAATGAGTTTGTATATTTGGGAAGCATTTTTGACAGACAGAGCAAATTAGATGATGAAATTAGTAGATGAGTGAACTCGTCATTGAAAGTCATAGCTGCATTAGGAGGATTTCACTGAAATGATGGATTCTCAAGGAAGTCCTGAATGGCTGTGTATGAAAGTGTAATTGTTCCTACTCTGATGTACAGCAGTGAAACCTTGGTACTACAGAAAAGACATAAGAGTCATCTGTGTGCTGGAAAGATGCACTACTTTCGTGGGGCTTGTGGGAAGACACATTCTGATCATGTGAGGAATGAAGATGTGGTGCAGTTGTGTAATGTGAAGTAAAATGTTGTTAGTTAGGTGGAGACTAAAGTTCTTAGATGGTTTGGTCATGTTGAAAGAATGAGTGATGAGATGCTTACTAAGAGAATTTATTCAGCCCAAGTGGCAGGAAAGAAAAATAGAGGAAGGAGAAGGAAATCATGGGAGGACCAGACTCAGGAATGTCTGTACGAGAAAAAGATTATGAGTATGACAAAGAAAAGGTCTTATGTGTGTGTTGAGCGATGGATGTCAGTGAAGCTCGAGATGTATGTCAAGATCATTATAAGTGGAGACATTTGATACATCAACAGTAAGTAAAATCTAGTTCCAAAAGTTAAACAATCTGGCAGATATATTTTCTTTGAGGAGCTAACCTCTGAATCTCAGAGAACAGCTTAGTAATATGTATGTATGTGTATAATTCAGTGATTCAGGAAAAAGCAAAGAAAATATGTAGCTGACATGCACAGCTGTATATCAACATGGTGTTCGGGCATATTGTTGGCTTGACCATTTGTGACAATTTTTCTCTATTCTAACTCTGTCGATTGCATCAGGCACATTGTTGTTCACAGACAATTCATGTTTAAAAGAATCTGCGTGTACAAATGCACACACACTGAGACCAAAACATTGAAAAAAGCATCAGGTGAGGTTGCTGGCACTACATCAGTAATACATACACTCATGACCAAAATTCAGCTAATAAATGCTAGGTTGGATATATTTGGAATATATGAAGCTACAATGTGGGTGGAGGGAGGGAGGTGTGTGTGTGTGTGTGTGTGTGTGTGTGCGCGCGCATGTGCAAAAGTTTATTGTCAAGCATATAGAAGTTAACAATTTTGTCTCAACCAGACTACAAGCTCTGTTGACATAAGCATTTTAGGCAGCATGTAAAACAAAGCTGCCACTGTGCAACCAATCATTCACTACTTTCTCTTTGTGTGAAACCATTAGGTTGCATTATCTGTGGCAAACAATGCCAATGTTTGAATGACTTCTTATGCTGGAGAACTGTAGTTAAAAGGATAAACTCAAGATGGTTAAATGTGCTCGATAAGATGCCACAGAAAGTGAAACTAATGATTTCACAGGCAGTGTAAAATTTATACACAACTTAGAAATAAAATATATTCATGATATTCCTAGGCACTTTTATCCCTTCCCAGATGCACTTTCACACGGAAATTGTGAGTGTTTTTACAGGTTCATAAGTTTTTTTCAATCTGTGGCTTTAAATTTAACAATGATTTATTACTTTCCACTTGCCTCAAATCCAACCAGATTTGTATTGGGTTTAATATTCAAGCTACATGCACATTAGAGTAACACACAAAGTTCATGCTGATTAAACCACACTTTGTTGTTGCAACTTCCCCACATGCAAATGTTCTCATTTCAGCTTCTTTATTAAACAAAGTTTACAGTTAACAGTTTTAAGCTGACCAATTTTGAAATTACTTGCAGATACATATGCACAATTTTAAAACAACTCTTATAAAAATTGTGGTGTAACAATTTTTTTTTTTTTTTTTAGTATTATATAACTGACATTGCTCACACATTTAAGAGCAAAATGGCATCCCATTGTTTTGGAAATATTGGGTTCTAACAAAAGTATGTAGCATCGGTTAGGTGAAATTGAAAGACAGTGTTGGCATACTTGTGCATAGATTTATTGAACCACCTATGTGCCCAATTTTGTTCCACAACCTGCTGCCATCTGTGCAGCAGCTGCAAGATTCCATCCACCCAGAACTTGGCATCTTGCTGGGCGATGAACTGGTCCAGGTGGTTTTCACAGGCTTCCAGGTAATTAAAGTTCTTCCCATTATGTGAATTCTGTAGGGACCAGAACAAGTGGTAATCTGAAGATTTGAGGTCCGGGGAATATGACAGGTGAGGTAGGAAATCAAGGCCAAGCTGCACCAATTTCCGCCGGCTCTGCAAAGAGACATGTGGTCTGGCACCGTCCATATAGAAGATGACACCCTTCCGATTGGCCAATTCCGGACGCTTTGTATCGATTGCTGCCCGCAGTCATTTCAATTGGGAACAGTACACGTCATAATTCAATGTCTGGTTGGGCGGCAGGAACTCATAATACACAACGCCCTTCCAATCCAACCAGATACACAGCATCACCTTCTTTGGATGCAGACCGGCTTTTGGAGTAGTTAACAGTGGCTTGTTTCGTTTTCCCCAGGACTGTTTTCGCACCATATTTTGTACACGATCCATTTTTCGTTCGTGACCGTCTGTTTAAAAAATTGGTTGTTGGCATTGCGTTTGAGAAGAGGATCACAGATGGAAACATGGTCCGTTAAATTTCCGTTCGTTAAAGTGTGCGGCACCCAAACATTGTAGCGATTCACGTATCCGAGTGTCTCCAAATGCCTTGCAATGCTCATGTGAGATATGTTGAGTACCTCTGCGATGTCCTGTGTCGTGTGTCATGGATTATTTTCAATGAGTGTTACGATTTGTTCATCATCTACAACAGCAGGCTTACTGGAACTTTCCCAGTCTTCCAGATTAAAATTGCCACTTCTGAACTGTACAAACCACTTACGAACAGTACTGGCAGCTACAGCACCACCATAAACGGCACATATCTTTTGTGCTGTCTGTTCAGCGCTTTTTCCTTTCACAAAAAAAAAAAAAAAGAGCACCAAATGACGAAAATGCACCTTATTGTTCTTCATTTTCAATTTCCACTTCAACCCACTTAAAATGCACAAATCCACATACAACTCGCAGTGAACAACACATTGCACTGTGACCTTTCAAGAACTGTTATATCTGTCCCGTGCTTTCACTATGTGTGCAATGTGGTTAAGTCACAACATCACGTACTATCTAACACTACGAAACTTTTGTTACAACCCAATATGTTATGAATACACTGAAGTGGCAGAAAAACTGGTACACTAGTCTAATACTTGGTAGGTCCCCCACGGGAGCCCAGGACTGCAGAAATACGACGAGGCATGGACTCCACTAGCTTCTGGAAATATGCTGTAGGCAATGCACACCATACTTCCTGCAGAACATTCCACAATTCGGGTGCATTCCGAGGTCTCGAATTCCTGTGTTTGATAGTGCGTTGCATGGCATCCCAAATGTGTTCTATCACGTTCAGATCTGGGGACTTGGGTGAGAATGGCAACACCCCAAACTCAGATGAATGCTCCTCTAACCATAATGTGGCATCCCGACACTTGTGTGGAGGTGCATTGTCCTGTTGGAACAGGCCAAACCCATCAGCATGAATGCAGGACATGAACGGGTGTACCTCGTCAGAAAGGATGTGCACATAGCGTTGGCCGGTCACAGACGTTTGTAGACGTACCAGGGGTCCCAGTGAAGTCCAGCTAAACACACCCCATACCATTATGGACCCCCCACCAGCCGTTACAGTTCCCTGTTGGCAGGCGGGATCCATGGCTTCATGGGATTTGCGCCACACATGGATCCTTCCATCTGCCAGATACAGTTGGAAACGCGACTCGTCAGACCAGGCTACTTGTTTCCAGTCATCAAGTGTCCAGTGGCGGTGTTGCCGTGCCCAAGCGAGGCGCATAGCTCTGTGTCGTGCACCCATCAAGGAGACTCTAGTTGGGTGCCGGCTCCCAAAGCCCATGTCGTGCAGGATACGCTGCACAGTCCGGCCGCTGATGCTTGTTGAGGCTCCAGCATTGGATTCCGATGATACCTGCGAGAGTGTTGCACGTCTATCGCGTGAAACGATTCTTGATAGCCAACGACGGTGACGTTCACCCAATGTCTTTTTTCGGCCACACTGGTATTGTAGGTTGGAGGTTTTGCCAGAATTTTTGCAGTCACGGTACACCCTTGCAATGGTTGTCCGTGAAAATCCGAACTTCGTTTCTACCTCTGAAATACTATGGCGCATCTCACAAGCACCAATTATGACATTGCACTGAAAATCGCTTAAATCGTTATTACTTGCCATTCTCCTGCCGAAAACAGCTCTGACAGCTGGCAAGGATGTCTATCGCTTTATATACGCACTGGCGGATGCAACCGAGTGCCTGCATACGTGATGCTGCTATGTATTTCGCATAAGCTCGTCTGTACCAGTTTTTCTGGCACTTCAGTGTACATGTAGCCTACATTATTCATAGCCTTCCTCAACTTTTCAGCAGTGTTTGATACCATTAGTAGACATTCTTTACAGAACACACCACAGAGTATTGACCTTCCTTTCAAAAGTTGCAAATAACTAATCACCCTATTTAAACCAACATGTGTTAGAGTGAATGATGAAAACAGTAGGAGTTTTGATACCACGACAGGAGTTAGGCTAAGCATCATTTTATAGACCTTACTGTTTAATAAAGTCATGCACTAAATATTACAAGCAGCACCAGACAAAGAGCCAGGTGGCATAACCCTCTATTCATCAGGAACCCATGTTTCTTAATACCCATTTGCCAATGATGAAATGCTGTTGACTACCTCAGCCACATCACTTTAACACATGATCAACATTTGCACTACTGCTGAACAATGAGGTCTGATCCTAAATAGCTCAAAATACAAAATACCAATAAGCTATTACAATATGGTTGACCAGAACATAAAGATTGGTATCACAGTCATTGAAGCAGTTCAATGATTTACTAATGTAGGACGTGAAATCAACTACTATGGCAATGCAGCAAATGATGTTGCTGAACCAATTTAGGAAGTCTCTATTGCATTTAATGTACATAAATCAGACTTGCTCCTAATGTTTACAGATGATCAAGACCTAAGCTAGGTTGAAAGGTTTCTGTGTTTCTAAAATTTCTTAATGTAACTAGGGTGTTTTTCCTACAATCTGCATTTAACATGTTGCATGAAATCTGGGCAGAAAGAATAAGAAATGGCAATTAAAATAAAAGTTATAAAAGTAGCCATTAGACCAATGTTGTTTTTTGCCTGTGAAGACTGGCCAACCAAATGTCAAAATTGTACAGATTTAAATATTTTCAATCATTAGTGCCTTCAGTGGATTATCCAAACCCAATATGCAAATTTTACAACAAATCAGGCAGTAAAAATCAAATATAAAATACCAATGCACATATCAAACTACATCACTTTATGGCAATGGAAATAGTTAGAAAATATGCTTTAGGTGTCCTAAGAACTTTTGCCACTCATCAGCTTTACCAGCAGGGAGCATCAGACTAACTACCAAATGGTAGTGTCTAAAGGAACTTGTACAATTCACACAAGAGCCACTCAATTTAAGTCAATCCTATTACAAAAATCAGTGGATTGAATATGCAACATCACTGTCTAAGGACGGTTGTGCAAACTCACTGGAGGTAGCCAAAGTTCAAGTTGAATGGAGAAGGGGTTAAAAAAAAGAAAGAAAAATGAAAAAAAAAATACTAAGCCATACACTTAATATGCTATACATTCACTTTGTGTAACCACACATACCTTCTTTTAGTTAATACTTTTTTAAATACACTAATCCTAGGATGTCAAACCTTTTTTGTATCATGGGCTACTTAAAGCCTTGTAATTGCCTATGATCCATTTTTCTTTCTGTATATAAAAGGGGACTTTTGGAAAGAATGAATATCAAAAAATCACTGAACAATGCATAAAAGCATATCAAATAATATTTAAGATGTGTTGAACAAACCCACTACAGAATAATACATTCTGTGCTTTATTTTCAGACAGCTTCCTTTATAAAGTGCAGGATGTTTAAATAAAGGGTGACTGACTGTAAACGCCTTCAACAAAACAAGAGGGGTGATAGTACACATGAAGATGAATAATATTTGTAATGGAACCTAGGGCCGCATTCCACTCCTAGTGCCAGAAAAGAGCATGTTCGAAAAACGTCAAGTAGGCACACGGAGTTCCAACCAGTGCATGAGAAGCACAAGATGCAAATCAGGTGCGCTGAACACGTGCACAGACGATGAGGAGCAAACATTTTAAAATGCAGCCAAACCCGTTCAGCGATATTGCCGTGCGAACATCACACGAGAATTGACATATACGTCTGACCGGCGCAGCGTACCCTGTGTTCCTGGAGCAAGTGCTTCCCGGTCTGTTGCAGGATGTTTCGCTCACCACACGGAGAGACATGTGGTTTATGCACGATGGGGCCCCAGCACACGGTGCCACCGAGGTCTGATACTTCCTAAACGTGACATCCCAGGCGGTGGATTGGACGTGGTGGACCTGTGGTTTGGCCTTCACGCTCCCCGGACTTTAATCCACTGGACTTCTTCTGAGGGCACATGAAAACATTGGTGTACGAGACACTTGTGGACTCCCAGGAAGATCTTGTTGCGCGAATCACTGTTGCTGCGGACAAGATCAACACCACACCGGGAGTCTACGAGAGGGTGCAACAGTCCTTCATTCGCCAGTTGGGCTGTGCAACTATGCCATTGGATGCCAGTTTGAGCAGCAAGCCTTTCTCTGGTGCAACTGGAATTGTGCAATTCATAAATTAGGCATGTCTCTGTTTTCACTGTTGAAGGCTCAACATGGATATATAACTTTACTCTTTTCTGGCACTAGGAGTGGAATGTGGACCTAGGTCCCATTGCAAATATTGTTCGTCTTGATGTGTACTATCACCCCTCTTGTTTTGATGAAGGAGTTTACAATCACCCTGTATAAAACTAAAACACAGCTGTGCAGCAGGTGGAAAATAAGGCTATTTCTCTCTATCTCTCCTGAGTTTGATTAGGGCGTGATTTGAGAACATACAATTCCAAGTTTGTGTCAACCTGTTGCCAAACATCTTCTATTATTCAGAATTCACATTAAGCTGTTGGCGTAGAGGTAAAGATTTCTCATTACATAAACATATTCACATATACTTCTCTAAAAAAATCCAATTCTTCTGTTCTTTGCTGTCAATACTGTCCACTGCAGATGCCCTATCTTGTACCTTATTACTTCCACTTCTCCAATACCAAGATAACCATAAGATGAAAGAAGATAGAACTAAACCTACTCATGGAAGAAATACAATTGGCAATTTTTATTAAATCCATCACCCAAATTTACTCGGGCATATAGACTTGATGACTGGACGCATGCACAGGGAGACACACACCTTATCAAACAGTGACATAATGGACTTCCATTCTAATATATCTATCACTTAAATTTGCAGTATATATTAATATCTTGAAATGCATATCTAGAGCCTTTCTCATGATCTATTTTTAAAAGAAGCTGCTCCATTTCAAACACATTAGGAATGCTTAATAAGTAGTCCAGCAAAAATTATTCCCTACTGATAGCCTGATGGTGTGCTACCATATGTGTCACAATGGGGGAGACACCCTGTTTGATGTAGTCTTTATAAAATCATAAAAAATTCAAATAAATCTGCCCCCCCCCCCCCCAAAAATCAACTATCACATTAATAAAACCTCATTGCTAAAAGACACAGAATTAAATTCATACCTTGACTATTTCTTTACCAGCAGATGGGCTCATCTTTTCATCAATCATCAATATAACAACGCCTCTATCATCTATACCTCTTCTACCAGCTCTTCCACTCATTTGAATGTATTCACCAGATGTGATCTGAAAGAAAGTAATGTGTGGATATCTTTACGAGAGAACTGTATGGCATACTTAAATAAGAATGGGAAGCTAAATGGTAATGTTGATGATTTGTTTTCAACATGCATGATATTAAACTTTCATAAGAAAAAAGCAAGAATTTTATGAATGATACTAATATATTTATAAACAAAACAGTTCACTTCATTAAAGACACTAATTTGATTTAAACTGAACATATATTACTGCTGAATGTTTCCAAAATTAGTATGCAGATTACTGTGAGTTTTGGTATAACAATGACAATTGGCAAGCTTCAGCATAATAAAAACATTGAATTTTTTTCTAAAATGAATACAGAGATAAAAAAAAAAATACCCCTTGTCACCCAAAAATTGTATCTTGTTGCATCTTACAAAGTTCTTATATTTAAGTGATGACATATATTATCAACAAGAACAGAACAGCTAGTTTACGTGGCACAATAGTACTAAAATATTCGATATAAACACTAAACACAGGTGAAAAAAGACAGTCAATGAAAATGTACTGTGGTGATTTCTCATGTGTGCTACATATGAAACACAATATCAGACAGTTCAAATAAAACACACAACACTAAAGAAAGCTACATTAGTTTACATTAAACCAGCAATTACAGTACACACAATCAATTTGTGATAGTGTCTTGTAGAGATCACAGTTCTCTTCACATATATACATATCACTAAGCTGTTCTCTGAGATTCTAGTTTACATTAAACCAGCAATTACAGTACACACAATCAATTTGTGATAGTGTCTTGTAGAGATCACAGTTCTCTTCACATATATACATATCACTAAGCTGTTCTCTGAGATTCATAGGTTAGCTCCACAATGAAATACAAACTACCAGATAATTTTTACTTACTGTTGCTGTATCAAACTTTTTCATTTACAGTGATTTTGACATACAACTCAGGCTTCACTGACATCCATCACACGCTGAACACAAGATCTTTTATATTCATAATCTTTTTCTCATGCAGACATTCCTGCATCTGGTCCTCCCATGATTTCTTTGGCCTTCCTCTATCTTTCTTTCCTGCCACTTGGGCTAAGGAGATTTTCTTAGAAAGCATCTCATCACTCATTCTTTCATCTTGGCCAAACCACCGAAGAATATTAAGTCTCCACCTTGCTAACAACATTTTGCTTCACATTACACAACTGCAACACATCTTCATTCCTCACACAATCAGAACATGTCTGGCCACAACCCTCCCATAAGTACGCATTTCTCCAGCACACAAACAACTCCTATGTTTCTTCTGTAGTACCCAGGTTTCACTGCCATACATCAGAGTAGGAACAATTACACTTTCATACACAGCCATGTGGGAGTCTCTTGAGAACCCATCATTCCAGTGCTCTTCATTATGTGATGTTACACAGGTTTAGTTAACAAACCCCACAGCTGCCTTAATCTGTAGAACAGATATCACTTTTTTTAAATGAAAAATACATTCCTCTACTTAAAAAACAAAATTCAGGATAAGATTTATTTTTAATTTCAGGACATACAATATGGGCTGCATATGGTCATTAAAAAAATTTTCACACAAAAAGTTATTTTTTCTGATCATATTTTTCCCTACTTCAGTGAATATCAGAATAGACAGTGTAAAAAAATATACTTATTGTTAAACTACACTTTTAAATGAAACAGAACGGGACATCACATTTATTCAATGTTTATTATATAGGAATATAATAAACATATCCTGACCTTTGACCCCATTTTGCCCATTTTCAATAGGGTTCATTCCCAGGTGGTCCCCTACCACATACAATTTCATCGAAATCCAACCATTTTTACGCGAGTTATCGTGCAGACGGACAAAGCTGGAGCATATACTCTTCTTCAACCTATGGTTGGAAATGTGAAGAAATTAACTCGTGCACCAAAAGCTATTAAATCGAAAACAAATGCCGTCTCCTGCACGATACACTTTAATGATAAATTGTACATAGTTTTTATCATTAAAGTGTATCGTGCAGGAGACGTCATTTGTTTTCGATTTAATAGCTATGGTTGGAAAGCGTAAAAAAGGAAACTCATTCCTTCATAAAAATACAATTATTTTACAAAAAGCCCCTTTTAGGCTGAGCATTACCATGTGACAGTGTTAGACATGCTTTAACGTGGGCTGATAAAGAAACAAATTTGAATGCACTAGAAGAATCTTTAATGCCAGCAACATCTCATCAATATTTACAGATATTCACATCTGTATCATACTTCGTACAATATGATCTCGTGTTCTCATAGGCACACATCCATTAAGCAAAAAACTTTGCTGCACATACTGTTAGTTCTTGTAACTTTTAGCATGCAGTGACTCAAGCACCTCATAAGGTCTATAGAGTTTTCTTCCTTCTGCAGATGCAGATTTAAGCATTGAATGACTCTGGCAAAGGCACTTTCTTTGTGAAATGTACTGTTGCAACAATAAAACAACCCTTTATTGTCTGTAGCACAAGATGGCCATTCAGTTTTGTTTTGTTTTTCATGTTCAATTATTTGCCTAGCACTAGTGCCAATATCTATTTTTTAAGTGGTAACCAAGACCCAATTTGCTGACAAACTTTTAAATTTTAACAATGTTTGTCCCTTCAAGCCTGGTTTGATGAATTTCAACACAAAAAGTGCATTCAATTTTCTAAACACAGCATGTACCATAGGTTCTTTCCGGAAAAGCTATAGGTATCGCATAAAGATTGCATAACATATTATCATCATCATCATCATTGTTGTCAACCATTATCAATCCACTGCTGGACGAAGGTCTCCCCAAGTTTCCTCCACAACAGTCTGTCTTGTGCCAGTCTCCTCCATGTCACTCCCGCATACTTTCGAATTTCATCCACCCATCTTCCATGTGGTCTTCTTCTGGGTCTTTTCCTGTCCCTTGGAATCCAATCTAAAATTTCGGCTGTCCATCGATGATCTGTCCTTCTGGCGGTATGTCCAGCCCATTGCCATTTCAGGGATTTAACTCTGATCATGATGTCTTCCACTCTTGTCATTTTTCGGATCCACGTGTTCCTCTTCTTATCTCTCCTGGTTACACCAAGCATGCACCTCTCCATGCTTCTTTGAGTTGTCTGCAGCCTTTGTATGTCTCTTTTAGCTAAGGTCCACATCTCTGCACCATACGTAAGCACTGGAAGGATGCATTGATCAAACACTTTTCTTTTAAGACATAATGGCATATTGCTCTTGAAAATTATGCTGTTTCTTCCAAAAGCTCTCCAGGCAAGTTTTGTACGCCGATTAATTTCTTCACCAATGTGACCCTCACTTGATATCTGCTGTCCAAGATAAACGTACGTGTCTGTTATCTCAAGCTTTTCTCCATCAATCGATAAATCTTCATTTCTTGTAAAAGCATTGAACATCACTTTTGTCTTCTGAAAGTTCATTTTTAATCCCACTTCTTTACTCTTGTCAGCAAGTTCCTGGATCATACTCTGTAGCTCTGATGGGGTAGTTGCAAAAATGACTATGTCATCAGCAAAACGAAGGTGGGTTAGATAATCTCCATTAATCTTTATCCCTTTGTTTTCCCAGTTTAGTGATTGAAAGACATTTTCCAATGTGGCATTAAAGAGCTTCGGAGATATGGTGTCACCTTGTCTCACTCCTTTTCCAATTCTTATGTGTGTTGTATTTTCAAACAGCCGAATCTTTGCACTTGCATTTTCATAGATGTTATTAATAATATTAATGTATGCATCTTCAATACCGCAGGATTTCAGAACCATTGCAACTGCTGATGGTTTCACCGAATCAAAGGCTTTTTCATAATCGATAAAAGCCATGCACAATGGAAGTTCATATTCCCTCGCTCTTTCAATTAGTTCTCTCAGTACGTGAATATGATCTATTGTGCTGTAGCCACTCCTGAATCCAGCTTGATCTCTCGGTTGAGCCATGTCCAGGGTCACCTTCAAGCGGTGTGAAAGAACTTTAGTGAAGATTTTATAAACCACTGATAGGAGGCTGATAGGTCTGTAGTTCCTGAGATCCTCAATGTCACCTTTTTTATGTAGCAAGATCATTGTAGCGTTGTTCCAATCCTCAGGAATTTTCCCTTCATTAAGGCATCGAGTGAAAATTTGGGCGAGTACTGTTTCGATTTCTCCACTTGCTTCTTGTATGATGTCTATAGTAATTCCATCTTCTCCTGGAGCTTTTCACCGCTTCATGTTCTTGATTGCATGTGCAACTTCTGCTGGAAGGACTGGAAGAACTCTGGTACTAGTACCTTTCATGATGTCTGGAGTACATGTATCATCCCTTTCATATAATTTGGAGTAGAAATCTTTCACTCTTGTCAAAATTTCGCCTCTATTTCTTGTTACAGAAACCATCTTCTTTTCTCAGTGCCATAATCTGTTTTTCCCCCTTACTGAGATGTCCCTTTGCTATCTTTAGGCTTTGGTTGTTTTCAATTGCTTTCCTTACTAGTTCACAGTTGAATTTCCTTACGTCTTCAGTGATACTTTTTCGTACTGTCTTGCATAGCTATATATATTCCACTTTGGAAGTCACATCTTCTTTAGTTGTCCTCATCACTCTTCTTTTTTGCATCAACATTTTGGTTTTTCCTGATAATTTGTTCACATGCAATTTGTTCTTAGACCCAGCTAATTTTGTTGCTGTTTCCATAAGAGCTTTGGTTACTTTTCTGTTAACTTCAGAAATATCCACTTCTTCCGATGTTAGGCCTTCTAAAGCAGAGAATCTGTTCTTCAGTTCCAATTTGAAGGTATTATGGTGTTTTTTAAGGTTGGTTATGTCAATACATTTTGTTTGTCTTATGAGCTTGCTACGTTCGAGTTTAGTGTTGAGGTGCATCTTACATCTCACCAATCTATGGTCACTGCCTGTGTTGAACTTGTTTAGCACACTGCAGTCTTCTATGACGAATTTTTTGTTACACATAATAAAATCAATTTCACTTGTCGTCCCATTTGGATGTCTCCATGTCCATTTCCTGTGTGGCTTTTTCTTGAAGAAGGAGTTAAAGATGAAAAACCCTTCTGCCTCTGCAAACTCAACGAGAGTATTTCCACGCTGGTTTCTGTTGCCGTGACCGAATTTACCTACTGAAGTTTCATTCTGTAGCCGTTGCCCTATTTTTGCATTGAAATCTCCCATAATTATCTTCAAGTGCTGCTTACCTTTATTATTTAGATCACGAATTTCCTCATAAAATTCTTCAATTTCTTCTTCAGCATGACTTGTGGTGGATGCATAAGTTTGAATAATCTGAGCCTGGTATCTTCTCGAGAGTTGGATAACGAGTCGTGCAGCTCTGTCAGAGGAACTTTCAACTTCTACAACTTTATCCTTCAGTTTCTTGTTTATTATAAATCCAACACCACTAGTTCTGCCAGTATCTGTCCCACGATAGTAGAAGAGAAGTCCACTTTTCAGTTCAATGAGATCTTCTCCTTTTCTCCTTACCTCACTTAGCCCGACGATGTCCCACTTGATCCTTTGTAGTTCCTCTTCCAATTCAAGAAGCCTTGAATCAGAAGATAGGGAGCGTCCGTTATACGTCGCCAAGGTCAGCATCAGATGGCAGCCTAGTCCGGTCCTCCGGGGATTCTTAGCACCCTCTGCCTTCATGTCGCACTGGCCGCTGCCTTGGCCAGGTACATTCCAGCTGCCGGAGACTGAGGGCCAAGATTTAAGTTGTGGAGTCATTTTGGAGGGGTTTGGCCATAACTCACCACGCTGGCCAAGCGGGTTGGTGAGTGTGGGATAGAATTTCCTCTAATCCCGATGGTATAGTTATACCGCTATTGGCGGTCGTCAGAGCCCCTTTAGTGGGAACAGGATGCACCACGAGAAGGCGGGGTTGACATTTGTCAAGGAGAGGCTGTGATGTTATGCATCACCTGACCTTACATCCCATATATATATATATATATATATATTGCTTTTTATATGTCTTTAAAAAGTACTCTGCTAGTGCAGAATATTGTTCAATTATTCTATTACACACAGGCTCAAAACTAAGCCGCCTACTCACAACATGAAGAAAAATACGTTCAGTTGCACAATCAACCAAGCTTGTTAACAGTATTTGTACATCATGAAAATCTTGTCTTCGAGCAGCATAAAGCGTAAACTATTGCTAAATATTTATGGAAAAAGAATCAACGTTGAAAGAAAGTTTTCAAGCTCTATACTCAAAACACCATGCATTATGTGCAGGTACTGAAACCTATTAATGGTGGAACTGACTGCAAGTTCAATTCTGCATTCAATTTCTTTAACAAAGACAAGTTTACATTTAGCCTGTGCAATGAACATTGCAATAATCTTTTTGCACTAAGCCCATTTGAAGAGATGACATCTAAAATTAATTTAACCTTCTTTTGGACTACTGCATGCCCCATTATTTGTGAATTGCAGTAAGGTACAATAATTTTCTGCTTACTTTCAGACCAATATATTATGTGGATGTCAGGTTGTTTCTTTACTTGTTTAGTGGTGGTTTCATGAAAATATACAGTAAGAAATGAAGATCCAATATCACAGAAAAGCTATGATCAGAAGTACAGAGTTAAACCAAAATTAATGACACAACATACTTTTTATCTGATAGCTTTCATCATTTTGCTATACATGAATTATTAAGTGCAAAATAATGCACTTCTGCTGAATCACTGTAAGATGCAACTGAATAATTGTTCTTCACAGATGCTAACATTATCAGTGCTTCTGCTCTCAAAATTTTGTCATTCAGTGCAGTTGACTTGCATTTTGAAGTTTAGTACTATGTGCTGCAACATCAAATCATTATTAGATTATTTAAAAACAGGCTGGCTAACCATACTTCCCATTGTTTTTCTATGTTTTATACCATCAGCATGTGAAAGTACTTATAGAAGACCTGTATGGAGAATGCTGAAATGTTAGTTGCCTGCAAAACTTTGGGAGGTTTTTACAGGAATGATGGGTTCTCAAGAGAGTCCTGCATGGCTGTGTAAGAAAGTGTAATTGTTCCTACTCTGATGTATGGCAGTGAAACCTGGGTACTACAGAAGAAACATAGGAGTTGTTTGTGTGCTGGAGAAATGAGTTACTTACGGGGGAGGGGAGGGGTTTGTGGCAAGACATGTTTTGATTGTGTGAGGAATGAAGATGTGTTACAGTTGTGTAATGTGAAGCAAAATGTTGTTGGCAAGGTGGAGACTAATATGCTTCGGTGGTTTGGCCAAGCTGAAAGAATCAGTGATGAGATGTTTACTAAGAAAATCTTTTTAGCCCAAGTGGCAGGAAGGAAAGGCAGAGGAATGCCAAGGAAGTCATGGGAGGATCAGATTCAGGAGTGTCTGCATGAGAAAAAGATTATGTGTATGAAGTATAGAGGATCTTGTGTATGGCGTGTGATGGATGTCAGTGAAGCCCGAGTTGTATGTCAAGATCGCTGTAAATGGAGAAGTTTGATGCGGCAACAGTAAGTAAAAATATCTGGTAGTTTGTATTTCTTTGTGGAGCTAACCTCTAAAAACAACTTAGTAATATTTATGTATGCATACTTGCCAACTTTGGAAAATGTGTATCAGTAAAACTTTTGCATGAACGCCATTTACCACAAAACAAAACATAATTATATTTATAAATATACAGTAAAAATCTTTCCATATGCCACAATAACTAAACTAGTATTATCTGTGTTTAAAATAATTTAAAAAATCAAAGTAAAATCTTAATTTTGTTCAATGTTAGTCTCACAAACCTGTGGCGTTTCAATACCAAACTTAACATTTCCTGTAAAAAGAAAATATTCACTTTAAGAGTACCTACACATTGCATTCAAAACTGTATGTTATATACCTTCTAATCTTCATCTTGTATATCAGGATTATATAATACTGTAATCACTTTCATGACTTCCATCACATGCTGCAGAAAATAGCCCTTCTTTTAAAAGTTTCACAACACCGTAAGTTCGACCTAAAGCCATTTCGTGGACAATCGCCGTTGTTTTGGTCTTCCCACAGCCATAACGTTTGGCAGTTTCGTCTTTTGGAAACATATGCCGAAAAAGTGGACCAGCCTGGCTGGCAGCACTGAGTAGCACATTGTGTTCTATCAAAAAAGATGTAAATAACAATTGGGCACGAGTTACATCTCCTTGAATATTATACGACATTTTAAAAAACATAGTCAGTTTGGAGTTACTATCAGTACACTTCACACCTTTGTGTTTGGGACCATTCACATGACGAAAAATATCGTTTCTGCCTCCGTGGGCAATAATAAAATAGTTTGGGCAAATGTCGCAAAATGCAAATTTTACACCTTTATTAGATTTCCTGATACATTGGAACTTTGCAGTGTAGGCTTCCTTAAAAGTTTGAAAATAACTTTGAGATGGTATAATCTTAGTACTCATTTTTATAGATTTGCATAAAAGCTAAACTAACAACTCGCTCCTCCTGATAATTCAACTCTACAACAAGATATAAAACCACACACTAAAAACAACACACATAAGAAAGTGTTCTTTTGATGTTACAACAACATTGCTCAACACTGTGCACGCAGATTTTACCCTTCTCTTTCATTGGCTGTGATTTCCCTCCTAAGAGGAGACCAATCAACTGCTACAATGAACTAGCGTCTACAGGGACTGAAGTACCACAGCAGCTCGATCAGCATTACCACTCGCTCGATCGAGGCGGGCTGTGAAAATACAAAATGCGACAGCCACTATTGCAGACTCTGCACATGCGTCTAGCATCGGCACGTCACTTGAGCACTCCTGTGGAGAGAGAGCTACCACACGACGTCACAAAGTCGGCGAGTCAAAAATGACATCATCACGTGACACAGCACTCGTAAGGTCTGGTAGAAAATCTAAGTGGATGATTGCAAAGGGATTAAAATATTTCGATTAAGCAATGGAAATATTAAAAAATCTGTAAAAAAAAATCTCTATTCATAAATCAGTAAAATTAAGCAGAAATCCGTAAATTTTATGGATAATCTGTAAAAGTTGGCAAGTATGTATATGTATGCAAAACTTGTAGCTGAAAATGCATCATTTGGGGTAGCACAACACTGATCACCAATTACAACACAATGTCTGTTTTTCTCTATCAACCACACTGAACAAAATTTTATCTTCCATGACATTTTGATTATTAATTCTCACTAAATATTAAATAGAGTAAAACATTTAGCTCACCCTTATTTTAACTGAGTGGTATGTATCTAATACACAGTGAGTGAATTGTAGAAATATCACGCCAGCAGACTTGCCAAATTTCAAGAATTGATATCCGTAAAACTCATTATATCGAATATTTAGTCAATATGCCTATTAATGTATTAATTGAACATTTGAAATGTATCTATCATATCGATTAGAATAAATGAACACTAAAACAGGGAGGGGGACACACATCACACTCTTTGACACTCCATCCACTTGCTCCCTTTTTATTCTGTGCCCTGCCACTTGCTGATCTCTTTTACTATGATAAAAATCGAGAAAAAATAATTTTCCAAATTTTCAATTACAAGAGAGCTCAATTTCTCACAAATGCTGTATCATAGTCCTGTAGAAATACCCTGTATAAATTTCACTAGAATAGAATGAAAGCCTACTGAATTACGCATAAAAAAATATTCAAACATTCACGGAAACAAACAAGAAAGATGACACCAAATTTTCGGGTGTAATGAGCACGTCTTTTGAATCCGTTTTGACGCAAATTAAATTTATCAAAGCTATCAAAGTCAATGGAACTGGTATGGAAAACAATAGTATCTGACCAAAGAAAGAAGTTTTTCGATCAGGTTTTTAATCCCACAGATACTGCTGTAAACAGAATCATGAGCTTACGCCCTCTGGTTGCAGACTTGTGCATTAAGAAATATTTGAATTTATATGAGAACCATTAAACGCTCTCTAGCAAAGAAAGAATTTTTCAAATCTGACTCTTCGAAGCAGAGATATCGGCAAATATAAGATATGCATCTACGCCCCTGGCAGAAAAACCATGCATAATTTTAGGAAGAAAGTATTCCTTAAAAAGTTTTTCGATCTGAGCGATATCGGTCCAAGAAAAAAGAATTCAGTCGAGTTTTCAAGAGCTCCGATTTTGCTTCAAATACACTGGCAGAAAGTGAAAATAGAACACCAAGAAAGAGATGTCCGATACCAACAAAATTTATACAGCATAATAACAGAATACAGAGGATAACGTGATCAAAACATTATGGCAAAATATAGCTGTATTTGCTGGTAAACTGAAAAATAACATTTCCATGTAACATGGTTAGTACGAGGTTGAACCGCCATGAACTGCGTCACACTGTGCAATTCTGGCATGGAGTCTGTCGTACAGATGTTGGATGTAAGTTTGGGGTATTGAGTTCCAAGTATCCTCAACCTAGACGTGTAAATCGGGGATGGTCGTGGCTGGCCGTGGAGACCGGATAAGTCGTTGTCCCATAAAATCCCACACGTACTCAATGGTGGACGAATCTGATGAACGTGCAGGCTATGGAAGTTGTCTCACACCCTGAAGTGCATGTTGCATTGCACGTGCCGTGTGTGGGTGTGCGTTATCTTGCTGGAAAACACCACGATGGACCAACCTTACAAATGGCACAACAACGGGCTGAATGATGTTGTTGATGTAGGAGGTGCTGTTTAACGTACCCGGTACAAACACTAGCTGTGTACGGGAGTTATAGCTGATCGCTCCCCACACCAGGAGACTAGGTGTAGGCCCTGTGTGTCGCTGGCGGATGCAAGAAGGGTGGAGACGCTCCCCTGTGCGTTTGCGAACACGCATACGGCCATCGGAGGCTCCCAAGCAGAATCTGCTTTCATCGCTGAACACGACAGATCGCCATTGCGTTCTCCAGTGCAGACGTTGGCGACACCACTGCAGCCGTTCCTGACGGTGGGCTGGAGTCAGAGGTACACATGCCAGAGGCACACGTGCACGTAGTCCTGCGTCCAGTAGACGGTTGCGGAACGTTCGCACAGTCACCTCAGGTGCAACGGCAGCTCGGATTTGCGTTGCAGTGGATGCTCTGCTTGACAACGCCGCTCTTCTTATGCGTTGATCGGTCTGCTTATCAGTCCGTCTGTGACTCCCGGTTCCACGTTTTCTCGTGTAGCAATGTTCCTCGAACCATCTACGCCACCATTGTACCATCACCGATACTTCCTGTCCAATTCGCTCCGCAATACGACGATAAGAACATCCAGCCTCGCGGAGTCCGACTGGACGACCTCGCTCAAAGTCCGAGATAACTGCTGAAATCATACACGTCTTCCATGTCCAGGCATTGCAGCTTCTTCAGGGTCTTTGCACGTGTCCGTACGCCGACGACTGATTACATTTACTTCGCCGTACTCCTAAAATACCACCGCCCATAATTTGCATATTATGCTGTGCTGTGGCGTAAGCGCTCACTGGTTGGTCCCAAAATTAACATCACACCTACGTAAACTCGACCCCATTAACATATGTAAATTTCATGATCGTCCACCAATTCCTTCTTGGTGTTCTTTTTTCACTTTCTGGCAGTGTACATCAGAAGCAGAAATTAACACTTATGCCCCTGGTGGCCAAACCATTCTTTACCAAATATTAGAAATCACATGAAAAATATTTCCCATCAAGAGCTATATGCGATACAGAAAGAATTTTTCAAATCGGAGTTTCAGTAGCAGAAATAATGCAGAAAACACAATTAACCTTTGTGCCCCCTAGCGGGAAGTCTATGATTTACTTGAAAATTTAAAATTTATATGAAAAACATTTCACATCGGAAACACGATCCAACAAAGAAGGAATTTTTCAAATCGGACCCTTAGAAGTAGAGATATTGACAAAAATAAGGTATACAGCTATGCCCCCTGGTGTAGAAACCATGCAATATTTTAAGAAAATATTCGAAAAAGGTTTATCGACGTGAGTGGCATCGGTCCACAAACGAATTTTTTTCAATCGAGATTTTAGAAGCTCAGATTTTGCTGCAAATGAATCAGAAGCAGAAATTAGGACTTACGACCCCTAGTGACCAAACAATTTCTTACCAAAATTAGAAATTATATGCAAAGGATTTCCATCAGGTTCTGTACCCGATGCAGGAAGATTTTTTTCAAATTGGAGTTTAACATAAGCACAATCTTTTTTTACAAAAGATGTGCTAAAAAAAGAAAAGGAAGTATAGAAAATTGCATATTTTTGAAAGTGGTCACTGATAGATGGGGCCAGATACATTGTCAGAGGATTGATGTAGTGGCATGATTTTCGGGAGTTTGAGGGAATCACGTTTGTTTTAGTAACTCTGTTGAAGATGCCGGCAGACCACGCCGTGCGAAACGAGCCTGGAAGAATACATTGAATCTCGAGGAGGTGGCATTTCGGGGATTCTTGAATTGTGTAAATAGTCTTTTTAGTTTTTTTTAGTGTCAATATTTTTTTGCTTTTAGCTGAGTCTGTTAGGATTTTTTTATTAGGTGTACAAATAAGGTTTAAAGCATTTTAAGACAACGCAACATATAATTTGAGAGAAAACAACAATACCTTTACGAATCAAAATATGTGCCGTCATTATCTATCACCTTCCGCCATTGGTTGGGCAGCTGACAGATTCCAGCAATAAAGAGTACTTCGTTGTGTGATGCAATGAAGTTGTCAACCCATTTTTTTACTTTGTCACATGTCCGGAACCGTACAGCAGACAAACCATGTTGCATTGACCGGAACAAATGATAGTCTGAAGGGGCTGTGTCGGGACTATACGCCGGGTGCTCCAAAACTTCCCCCAAGCATCAATTGCATTTCCTTGACGGATTTCGCGACATGCGGCTTAGCATTGTCCTGCAGTAATTTCACGGGATGCAATCCTTTGCTAGTGAATGGATGTTTCCAACAGATTTCCTGGTTCAATCGCAGCAATTGTTGCTTGTAGTGATCAGCAGTAAGAGTTTGACCCTGTTCCAATACTTCAAAACAGAGCACACCCTTCATATCCTACCAGATGCATAGCAGAACTTTCTTGGAGTGAATACTGCATTTCGGTGTCAAAGTCGTTGCTTCACCGGTGTCTATCCAGTGTTTTTTACATTTGGGATTGTCGTACCACATACACTTTTTATCACCCATAACGATTTTCCATAGGAAATACTTTCTGTGTTGTTTATTCAACAGATTAAAACACTTCACGATATGTTCATCCTTGTTCCTCTAGCACAGGTCATGTGGCATCCATTTTCCTTTCTTCTGAATCTTGACCGTTGCATATAAATGACTGGAAATGGTTAGTTGGGTTACCCCCAGTTGTTCAGCTAGTTCTTTTTGTGTTTCCGACAAATCTACATCCAGCAATGCTTGCAGTTTCTCATGTGCAACCTTCTGCAGGGTGCTGCTACGTTCTCGATCACTAACATCAAAATCATCTGTTTTAAACTGTCTAAACCAAAATTCACCCGTGCTTTTCAATACAGTATTCACCCCCAGAACAGAATGATGCACATACTTTTGCAGCACTTTTCCCTTGATGAAATTCTAACGAATGCAGTGTCGAATAAATGCAGTATCGCTTGCCATCTTTCACCTAACGATGTGCAAGTGTGTTTGACTGTTGGGCAAACTTCTGTCACATTTTATACTCTGGACCAGTTACGGACACATGACAATGCGGGGGAATGTCGGATATGTAGATTAGAGGTATAAGTCACACAAAAAATACTTTACAACTTATTTGTACACCTAATAAAATGCAGTTGCAATTAACGGAAACGCAAACAGATAACAGAGTGGAAGAAATATTCTTCTCATAATTGCTGTGTTAATTATGTGGAAGAAATATTATTCTCATATTTGCTGCGTTAATTATCATGATAAAAACAGGTAAGTAATACAGCGAAGTTTGATATTCCAACGAGTTCTTTACAAATTGACCCCTCCCCCTCCTCCTTTTCTGCCTTTCTAGTGCCTTGTGATTAATTATAACCTATCAACTGAACAAAAATTTGTGTCTATCATCAGGGATCAGCGTAAGGCTTATTGTCAAAAGTGTATATATATGAAGTTCTTGATCAAACAGCAACAATAACAAGAAAGATGACACAAAATTTTCGGGTGCAATAAGCACGTCTTTTGAAGTCGTTCTGATGCAAATTAAATTTATCAAAGCTATTCAAAGTCAATGGAACCGGTATGGAAAACAATGGTATCTGACAGAAGAAAGAAGTTTTACAATCAGGTTTTTAATCCCTCAGATATTGCTGTAAATGGAATCATTAGCTTACAAACTCTTAGAAACAGAGATGTCGACAAAAATAAGATGTGACTTTACCTCCCCTAGTGAGAAAACCATGCATTATTTTAGGAAGAAAGTTTGCAGTACTTTTGAGTAATGCTCCTTATACAGATCTTTTTTTCTTTTATTAAAATTTCAAATAGGTTTCAGGCTTGAATGCCTATATATATATATATATATATATATACGCTGATCCCTGATGATCCTTACGCTGATCCCTGATGATAGAAAATTAACTAACCGTCTTGAAAATTGACTAACCGTCTTGATAAATTTCATAATTTATCAAGACGGTTAGTTAATTTGTGTTTCAGAAATTAAATGAGAAAAAAAAATTTCAGTTCTTGCTAAATATTTTGCAAAATTTCCCCATTCTACCATTTTTCAGTGTAACCTTTCAAAAATTTTAACATACTTCTCTTCATGTTTCCATATTATTTTTGATAACAAATTGTTAAGGTTTTAATTAACTCCTTACAGGATAAAATTATGGGTAACAGTACTTTAATAGGCATATAAAATTTGGCTGTAGAGATTTGGAAGAAACAGTGCAAATTTTAAAAGCACTTTTACCATTATGACTTAAAAGAAAAGTGCTTAATTAGTGCATCTTTCCAGTTTTTAATTATAGGATAAACAAACCTTCACTAAAAAGACTTGTAGAGTCTACAGACGACTCAAGAAGCCTGGAGAGATATACGCTTGATGTAACCAAATAAGATAGGAAAAGAAACTTGTGGATCAGGAAAATGACAAGAGATTAAAAAGTGATCAAATAAAAGACCCTCAAGTGGCATGGGCTGATCACCGTTGGACAACTTAAACATTAAGACTGGGCACCAAGGGACAGGAAGGAAAATTCGAAAGTACATAGAAGTCACATGGAAAAAAATGGCTTAGGACAGACAGTTGTCTAATGGATTAAGGGGGTGACCTTTATCCAGCAGTTGATTGATAATGGTAGATGCTGATTCTTCATGTTGGCAATGCTTTGTGCTTATACTATCAAGAGAGAAGTTGTTTCCAGTGATTAGAAAAGAAATCAATCTCGTTTTTAAGGAATCCTTACTTTGTCACAGAGAAGTTTTCAAAATTTCAATGCAGTATATTGTTCTGCTATGTCTATCACAACTGTGGAGGTAAGACTGCAAAGTAGCCTTCAGTTGATGCCACAGCACGAGCACAGTTTTGCATGATGCAACCCATATTTGCAGGAGCTGACTCACAACTGTCAATGATACTTATCATCATACGCAAATGTTCTTTATTGACTGAATTTGCCTGTTACACTTACCGGTCATCCATGTAACATCTCTCAGAAAACTTGAAAATTTCATTGCCCAGGAGTGGGAATCGAACCCGCATCTCCAGATTTCCGTTCGAGCGTGCTATCCGTTACACCACCCAGGACAGTGAAGTTCCAAGCAACTGAAACTAAGCAAACTTAGCTTAGGAAACTGAACATCCTCAGAGGATGTTCAAATTAAGCTAAACTTAGCTTAGTCTCAGTTGAGTAGGCTTCAAAAAAAAAAAATCTTAATGTTAAAGACATTGATTCACACCTTTGATTGAAGCAGCATCTTTAACATTAAAGTTCACCATAACCGAATCCTGGTCGGAAACAATGGTCAGCAAATTCTCACACAACCTGCGAGTAGTGGTACACCAAGTATATTTTCTGTTGGGAAAGGCACATTTTTGGGGTATACAGTGGTGGTTGGTAAATGCCAAGGGTGTGGATGTATATGAAGGAATGTTTTATGTAGAGCACAACTGTTCAGACCCATGGGGTGGCATTATGCAAGGGTGGCAGTAAATTGAGAGTTGACTGTACCTTAATTTTGTTTTTTGAATGGTACATATAATTTTTGATTTTTTACATATTTTACAAATTTTCCTAGTGAACAGTTTCCCCAGTTTCCAGAGGTGCCAACCTCTAGCAGAACGTATCATTAATCAATAGGGGATTTTTCAGTAATATTTTCAGTAATGTAACACGCCATTTTTTTCAAAGTTAAGGACAATATTATAGTATTACTGTGTAACCTGTAATACTTGTATGAGGTGACGACCTTCCGAGGAGCCTATCAGTAATCACCATACGAAGCCTTATCGTTAACGTGCGGAAAGGGTATTTCATGAGAAATTAATGTGTGAAATGTGTAATAACCTTATATGTTTACACTATCCTGATAAAAAATCATGAATTTAAATTATCAATATTGTACTTACCTCATCTCATTGCTGACATAGACTCCCTTGTTGTTTGTTTTGCAGTGGTATATTCTTTTTCAGAAAACTTCTTTTTATAACACGGCTCACCTGAGGAAAACGCTTTACTTCTCTGTACAAGAAGGGCACTTAATGTTTTGGTGCTCATTGTTGGGCAGAAGTATGTGAGATTTTTCCTTACTATACTAAATATTCTCTCTGTAGAGGAATTGCTGTGAGGGATAGTCAATATTGCCAACATTAGTTTAGGCAATGCAGAATACTTGGAAAGGCCAGATGAATCCTTCATTCCATGCCACATCTGCTCTAGGATATCCAGCTTCATCAATATCACAGTGTCTGGGAACATAGCATGAAACAAGGGACCAGCATGATCACAGCTTGCTATAGGTAGGTTATGCTCCACAACGAATGTAGTAAACAGCAATTCAGCATTTATTACGCTATTTTCATTCTTTTTTGCAAAAAAATTATCCAAAGGCTTTTATTGAGTCTTTCATTTTACATAATCCTCATGTTTTTTTGACTGGATATGCCTCCGGCAATCATCTCGTCCTACATAGGCTACTGATTACTTCCATATTAGAAGGCATGCAAGGAAACCTTTATTTCAGCATTTGAAACATTTTTCCATTTCCTAGCTCAAAATTTGGGAGAAAGATTTGGATGTTCCTAGAGAAACCTCTTTGCATATTTATTTGTTTCAGAAACGATAATTCCAAGGATAAAATTGGTAAAAAACAGGTCAAAATATGCAATAGGTGCCGCATCAGTTGCAGGAGCATGTTTGGGCCCCCGCATTTCATGATAATCAAAAGGATGCTGAGGTTGTTCATCACTTCCCTCTATTACATTCTCCCATTCGCTTTCATGACCTGAAGATTCACTATCAAGATCTTCACTTTCGGAAGATAGTGTGTGACACGGTGGCTAGTTTTCTGGCTTGATGTTGCTTGGCCAATATCATCACTCTTAGATGATTCAAAATCATCACTATCACTTGGCAAACTTTCACTCTCACTACAACAAGCCATTTTAAATAACCTTACAAAAACATTTCACGCAGTAGGAAAAAGCATGCTCATTAAAAACTCGTTTAAAAGAACACCAATATAACATAAAGACAAACTCATCAAGGACTTCCCTATCAAGGCTATCATACAATGGATCTTATTACCCATGTTGGAGCAAAGCCAACATCCTCGCCACGCCCTTCTTAAAAGCATCAATCCTACTACTAGAAAGTCTATTTATTCACAAATATGGTGAAGTATGCTGCAATGATGATACTCCTTGTCATATCCCTTTACCTTGGAAAACGATGCTTAATGAGTTATAACATATAGAGACTTACACAAATTATTTCTTTCAAACATAGTTTTTAATATGTTGATTGACACGTAATATATTTATCGATGTTAACAAACATTTCACGAGATATGATGTCCATCACGAGCAGGTCACAATATCAAGAAAACCACATAACATTAATGCATTTAAATCATACTCAGTTCCATTCTGCTAATAACATTTGAAGATGGGTCCGTTGCGGGCCTGAATGTTCTAATGTTTTCTATATGAATTTAATAAACTTCATCAACATTAAATCATCTAAACAGTGAAACGTGTCATTTGAATCTGTTATTTGAATAATGATCGTGTAAAGACGGCCGAAATCCACATAGAAAGTCAACGTAAACACGAAATGAACATTTACTTAGTACATTTACTTAGTAACATTAGTTTGGAAAAAGAGGGGGATTCGTAATTCATGAAGTTTTGCGATTGTGTCTGTTTGTTAGGGAAAAAAAAGAAATGAATAATGTGAAGAGTTTCTAGTAATAAAACACCGCATTTCATTCTCCCGTGTGCGCCGAGTTGCGCATTATTGCACTTCGAACGGGGCTCGAAAAAGTGATTTCTGATGGTACGACGTTTTATAATTCACCAACAAGGCCAAGTGAACAGCCCTGCTTCAACTGCAGTAGGAAACGTTTGGGCTAAAGTAGACTTCCTCCCATTACACGGAGAAAGCGTGTGGGAAGCCCGATAGCAAGCGCAAACTATTTCACGATACGACTCTTAAGGCATATTATGATTCTTTCGATAATATCGCTGTTTGATGATATGATTCATGGAGATTCCATTTCAAATCGATACGATTGATAAATGATATGATCATCGACACCGATATCTGCCGTCTGATTCGGAAAATACTCTGATCAAAATCGAACTAAAAGGGTTAACAAAAAAAGGATACGAAATTGAGATTCTCCAAAACGCACTGAAATCTATAATTCCGTAATCTGACAGTCGAAACCATAATAATTACGGACAATCCGTAATAGTTGGCACCTCCGAGTTTCTCAGCACACAATTTTCTTGCTAGGTTAGCACTAACATATAATGATGAGAAGTGGGAGCACACAATACTGCATTTCTATGGACATTGTATCTCTGTTGTCTTGAAATTTAGTAAGAAATTGTGTATGATCGTGGGGAAACAGCACTGCATTCAAAATCTATGTCATCAACAAAAAAATGTGTTCACTGCATCTACAGTTTGGATGCTATTACATTTGTCCTGTTTAAAATAAAAATCTGTAATGAGAAAATCACATGAAATCTTAAAATACTTACCCATCTGAAGTCCTTGCCATCAAATTTTCTGGCATTTGTAAACAACACAGTTCTTGCAGGCATATTCAAACCCATTGCAAATGTTTCTGTTGCAAAGAGTGCCTAAAAATAAAAGGAAATAACCTGTACAAAGAGCAAACTTGAAGACAAATAAATCAATACATATGTAAAATATTAAAGAATTTATAAGATTTTCACTCCTTATTTCTGTAGCACCATGGTGTAAAAAGAAAAAAAAAAAAAAAGTTGCATGCAGAAATGATTTTTCTTTATTCATTTGGAAACAAAGCAAATGAAGGTGTAAAAAGAAATGTCTAAATATCTTACCATACCAAAGCTCATTTTTCAGATAAGAGAATCTTGATAGGGAAGAAAGTAACTGAACATTTGGCCACAATGATTGGTTAAAATAACGATGATCCACCATTAAATAGCAGGTTCATACACATTGAATACATCAAAAATAAAAATGAATTTTCCACCATTCCATTACAATTGCCATTGAAACTTTGGATGAGTTTTATTATACCGTATATACTCGTGTATAGGTCGACACCCCCCCCCTTTATCTGAATATTTGCAGTTTTTGTATATCACATGTATAAGTCGGCCCCCTGATTTTTGTGTGAATATCTACAGTTTTTGTATACCTACCTATCTTGTGTATATAAAAAATTCCTTTTCGAGGATGTGCCCGCATGTGGACATGTGAACCTATTATTTATTTTTGCATTTTTGAACTTCCCTTTTTGTTGGTAAAGTTCGATTAACACTTACCGCACGTGGGGCTTGGCTTTCAATTCTTATTTCCGTTATGTGGATGCGGCATGGGGGTTTTTCATTTAGTCACGGGTCCACTTTATTTTTTTTCCCCCCGTTGGTATTTATCTGGCCTCGTCACTAAATGAGTTTTTTCCTTTGCTGCCTCCTCATTTACTTCAATAATTTTTTCATAACCCTAGTACTTTCGGTAATACTCCATTACCATCATCGGGGGACGTTTTGCTCCGACTAGCACAGACCGTGTCAGCTGGGCATTTCGGTGGTTCTCGCGGGCTGCTTCTGTCATCGGCTATCGCTTCTTCTTGGGCGTTGTGGCGCCATCTCTTCTTGGTCACTGATTTCATTTTTCGAACTTTTTCATTTTTTTGCTCAATTTTAATTAAATTTCTCCAGCTGTTTCTCAAAATATTAGGGTCATTATGGTTGAAAACACTTTTGCCCTATTTTTTTCAATCATTACCGACTCTGCTATTCTGAGGTGTTTTCGGATTTACAGCTTTTAATGATTTTTAAATTTTCGAATTTAGGATATTTTTGGTTATCCAGACAGTATTGAATAAGTGCTGTTTTTCTTCTTTTTTCTGCCAATTTTTTACGTGTTGTTTTAATCTGTGTTTAAGCTTATTTTTGGTACTTCCTATATAAGCCATTGGATGATTTTCAGTAATAGGAATTGAGTAAATACCTGCTTTTTCTAACATTTTTATTTTTTCATTATTTTTATTACCATATTTTTGATGGTATTTACTTTTCCTCCAATTTGAATGTTATGCTTTTTACAAATATTATTAATTTCATTGGTATACCTTTAATGTAAGGAAAACCATTTAAATATTTGACTTCTTTTTTATTTTCTTTATTACTTCTGTGTTCCATTTTTTATTAAATGGTTAGGATAACCAAAGCTACCTGCAATTTTTTTTATGAATTTGATTTCTTCATTGATGAACTGACTATTTTCAGAATGCGTATATGCTCTTTTAATTAAGTTAAATAAATGCAATAGTTTAAAAACCTTAATTAAAAGAGCATATACGCATTCTGAAAATAGTCAGCTCATCAATGAAGAAATCAAATTCATAAAAAAATTGCAGGTAGCTTCGGTTATCTAACCATTTAATAAAAAATGGAACACAGAAGTAATAAAGAAAATAAACAATAATGCTGTAGTAAATAAATAAGAAGTCAAATATTTAAATGGTTTTCCTTACATTAAAGGTACTACCAATGAAATTAATAATATTTGTAAAAAGCATAACATTCAAACTGGAGGAAAAGTAAATACCATAAAAAATATGGTAATAAAAAATAATGAAAAAATAAAAATGTTAGAAAAAGCAGGTATTTACTCAATTCCTATTACTGAAAATCATCCAATGGCTTATACAGGAAGTACCAAAAATTAGCTTAAACACAGATTAAAACAACACGCAAAAAATTGGCAGAAAAAGAAGAAAAAACAGCACTTATTCAATACTGTCTGGATAACCAAAAAATATCCTAAATTCGAAAATATAAAAATCATTAAAAGCTGTAAATCCGAAAAACACCTCAGAATAGCAGAGTCGGTAATGATTGAAAAAAATAGGGCAAAAGTTTGCAACCATAATGACCCTAATATTTTGAGAAACAGCTGGAGAAATTTAATTAAAATTGAGCAAAAAAATGAAAAAGTTTGAAAAATGAGATCAGTGACCAACAAGAGATGGCACCACAACGCCCAAGAAGAAGCGATAGCCAATGACAAAAGCAGCCCGCGAGAACCTCCGAAATGCCCAGCTGACGCGGTCCGTGCTAGTCGGAGCAAAACGTCCTCCCCGATGACGGTAATGGAGTATTACCGAAAGTACTAGGGTTATGAAAAAATTATTGAAGTAAATGAGGAGGCAGCAAAGGAAAAAAACTCATTTAGTGACGAGGCCAGATAAATACCAACGGGAAAAAAAATAAAGTGGACCCGTGACTAAATGAAAAATCCCCATGCCGCATCCACATAACGGAAATAAGAATTGAAAGCCAAGCCCCACGTACGGTAAGTGTTAATCGAACTTTACCAACAAAAAAGGGAAGTTCAAAAATGCAAATGCATTAATGCACATTAAAAATATAACCTCCAATATCGGAAGTAAATTGAAACTATTATTTATTGTTATAGCTGGCTCTCGCAATGTTGCTTGCGGCAGTTTCCTGCAAAATGTGGGTGGAATTGAGGCACAATTCTGGGAAGATGATAGGGCTCACCACCCTGGTTAGAGTTTTCAGGGAAGGTTACACACTTTTAACAATATATGAACCCACTTTTGCACATAGCCTCTCTCCCCTTCCTTCTCCCACTTTTTGCGAGGGAGTTTTCTGCAGTTACTTCATTCATGGAAAGTAAAGCATTTGCTCCAGCAGCAAACGAATCGTGATGCATTTACCAAACGTCATAAGGCACATTGTTAATCTAAAAAGAAAAAAAAAAAAAAAAAAAACTTCCTCAACCATATTTGGAAAGCGTAAATTGGTCTTGATATCAACCAGATAGTTCTTTTTGTATCCCATAAAGAATATCCATGTCATAAAAAATAAATGTGTAACTTTTAAAGTTTTCAATGGATTTCTTCAAAATTTAAAATGAATCTTTATTTTGATGTATTGTGGACACTAAAATTTGCACGCAACTATTTAAAAAATTGAAGAAAATTTGTTCTATAAAAATTTTTCCCACTACCCTGTGCAGTGTAGCAGCTGTCGGTTGACTGCTGAGCTGGACGAGTGTGTGATTGACAGAGAGGTTGTTTATCTACTCCCAAGTTTCATCCCCCCTCTCCACTGTGTTTGTGACAAACAATCAGCTTTAGTGACACCCCCCCCATTCAGTAAAGATGCAATCCTTTTTGCTAGCTCTTTGTCTTCAGAAAAGATTATTTTTTGTTTGATTTTTAGATCCGGGGCATACTCAATTTAATGACAAACGTAAGTAGGTTGTTAAACTAATGCACTATTTTACTATCAATGGCAATGTTATTCTGAGCGATTGGCAGAGTTTAAAAACAAGGCAATTGGTGGTAGTTTAGTAGTTTTGCATATCCACTACACATTTTTCAAGGCACAAAGTAAACGTACATTAACCGTTAGTGTGACTATACGTCTAGATTTACTGTTTAACTTTTTGATACATGCTTCTTTCTACAAGTTTGTTTATGCTTTATATATTTTTTGTAAAAGTGAATGAAAATTAAAATATGGCTTCATAGAGGTGCAGTTATGTAGTTGGATTCAAGCAAAAAGTGATAGAATTTGCAGAGAAAACATGCAATTGTATGGCAGCAAGGGAATTTAAAATGAATGAAAAAAATGTTCGGGATTGGAGAAAACTAT
This sequence comes from Macrothele yani, assembly GCA_039090855.1. Taxonomy (NCBI): domain Eukaryota; kingdom Metazoa; phylum Arthropoda; class Arachnida; order Araneae; family Macrothelidae; genus Macrothele; species Macrothele yani. The sequence goes on from CM076996.1 coordinate 130,200,514, forward strand.
CTGCACAGTTAAAGCAGTGTCTAAAAACTAAATGTGCAAATATGGGGAAGCCCAGACAATGGCCTGAACTTGAAGAAGTAGAAAAACATGTCTGTTTTCTACGGCACAATTCGAATTTTTGCTCCGAAAAAAGCAAAGAGTTTAGGAATGATTAATTTTAAAGCAAGCTCTGGTTGGTATACAAGATTTATGAGGAGGCACAATTTTGTATTAAGGCAGAAAACAAAATTATCGCAGCATTTACCAGAGGAATATGAAGAAAAGGTTGTGGCATTTCAGAGATTTCTCATCAGACATCATCAAAAGAATAAATTTAAGTTAATCTTGTATTGGAAATATGGATAAAACGACAATGAATTTTGATATGCCATCATCTTCAACCATGAATACACCCTGGTGAAAAATCTGTCGTGATAAGAACAACTGACCATGAAAAAAACAGATTTACTATTGTGTTAACATGTATGGCTGATAGTACAAAGCTAAAACCTATGGTCATACTCAAAAGAAAAACTGCTCCAAAACAAGAATTCCCAACTGGTATTCTTGTCCATTTTCATGACAAAGGGTGGATGGATGAAGGAGGAATACTATTATGGTTGAAAAAAGTTTGGAATTTTTGGCCAGGAGGTTTACGGAAAGAAATATTTATGCTTATCTGGGATAAGTTTAAATCCCACCTGATGGAAGATGTTGTTTGAAAAGTGCGAAGGGAAAATACTGATGTTGCTGTGATTCCCGGTGGCCTAACAAGCCTTGTGCAGCCATGGAAGTTTCTATTAATAAGCTATTCAAAGATAACGTGCGAAGAAAGTGGAATGAGTAGACGTTGGGGGGGGGGGAGAGACGTTCACTAAAGGAGGAAGCATGCGAGCGCCAACATTGCAGACATTGTGCGAATTTGTTTCACACGCATGGGCACAAATAAAAATTGAGACTGTCATTAAAGCATTAAAAAAATGTGGCATATCAAATGAACTCGACAGGACAGAAGATGACATTCTGTGGGATGATGATACGGGCGACAAGTTTGCCACTACTTCCGATGAAGATTTGGATGACCCCTGTGACGAAAATATTGGCAAAAAAGACTGGGATGGGCTATTTGGTTCTGACTATAGTGAAGAATCTGATTTCTATGGATTTTGAAGATATGTGCAAGGTTAGTACAGTACATCTTTTTGTTAATAAATGTATTTAAGTTCATTAAAGTTGTCTAACATTTCTCTTTTCTTCTAAAACTTCCAAGTGCTGATATCTGTTTAATTGAAGTTTTTATTTAACCTGCAAATCTTTGATAATGCTGTCTTTATTGTTCATATGACACCTGCCCACTTTCATTTTCGGGATGCATTGATCAAGTTACCGTTGTTCTATAGATTGCCACGCCTCTCTTCTCCGCCGTCGCTAAGCAGGTGCAATGGTCTCCTTTTGCAATAGTATCCCCCCTCCCCGTTATTGAGCACGGTGCAACTTAAACTACTGGCTGATGCGTTCACCTATTTCCTCGGGGTGATGTACCAGCGGGGCAGTCAAGGCCATATCGACAGATCTAAAACGGACTTTGAGACATCCTTGCAAAATGAATTTATTTATTAGTGAATAAAAAAAACTGTACATATAAAATCAAGAAAATTCTTAGCAATAATTTTCTTCTGTATCAGTAACACCCAGAAAATGACTAAATATAGAACTGCAAATGAACTGATGGTGCAAAGGGCTAAGTATGCGCATTTCCACATGGCATCAAAATTTTGGTTTTCAACCTATCAGAAATATTTTCAGTGTATAGTTCAACTCCCTAATTTCAACCTAAATATTTCATTAAAAAAAGTCAACCTATACACGAGTATATATGGTATCTCTCATCATATGAAAATCCTCAGTTTCAATGTTTTAATCCTGATAGATCACTAGATTATAGTTATTGATACTATGGAAATTTTAGTGTACAGCAGCCAGTCTGTGTAAAAATGCAAATAGCAGTTATTTAGAGGGTTTGTAGTGATTTGTGGACGTCCATTTAAGGAGTTTTCCAGGAGTCTGAAACCCATTTTCCAGAAAACATCAGAACTTTTAAAAACTTTTGTAAGTTTAATTTCACTGAAAATGAATGGTTTTACATTGCTCAGTCACTTCTTGCTATATCAACAGACAAAAAAGAATACGCATTTTCTCTTTTGTTTACAAAAACTTTAAAAAGTTCAAAATTGGAACTTCAACTCTTCGTCACCACCTTTCGTTCCCCATAAGTCATTTTCTCTGCACTGTTAGTATGAGGTAGCGTAATTTTGTTTTAAACATAAGGGAAAATGCTTGCTTTACCACTTTATATAGCAAGTGGCAGCTAAGAAATGGGAAAACACACACACATTTTAAGTGAAATTAAATATAAAAAAGCAGTTACTGCATTGTTCACTCTGCCGCGAAACCAATTTTATGGGGCACGTAAACAGCTCAGATTCCTTCACCGACAGGTTACATACACATTTTAAAATTCAATTTCGTTTCAAAAAAGGGAAAGGGGCAAAAATGCTTGTTCTACTGATTGGTTTTGAAGAAGAGACTAAAAAATAGGAAAACATGCACTTCATTAGAAAAAATTCTTAAAAAACATATGAAGTCCCACTTTTTCACTATTACAAAAATATGGAACATGATCAGAAAAATATCAAATATGAAAATTAAATAATAACAATAAAAAAGGCAGCTTTGTCAAACAAATTTGAAATTTCAAAAATCAGAGAACACATATCCCTTTATATGCCGTAATAGCTTAATGGACCACTTAACGTCCATGCTATCTCTAAATTCACGTGCATGTTGTACATTGAAAATTGGGTGGGCGGCTCGCCAAACCACAGCATGCACAGCCGATTTGGCACGCCGGCCACCCTGCCTCTCTCATGCTGATGATATAGCCTCGTCCAAACTCTATCAGTTGCTCGTATGCACTTCTAAGGCAGTTCCTCGGCATGTCTATTGCACAGAGATCTCACCCGACTCTTACCGTGAACTTCGACACTAATGTGGAGTACCCTACGTGGCGCCTTATAAGCCTCAAGGATTGCGACTGCAGCGCTGGTCTTGTGCGCACGGGCATGAGGTGTTGCACCAAACTTTAATCATTTGCATGTCTGCCCTCCCCGTAGCTATTCACCAAGTTTCACATTAATCGCACGGTTTTTTCTTGGTGCACGGTTTTTGTTTTGACAATGTACATACATACATATCACTAAGCTGTTGTCTGAGATTCAGAGGTTAGCTCCTCAAAGAAAGACAAACCACCAGATAAATGTTTAACTGATAGGACTAGGATTTACTTACTGTTGGTGAATCAAATGTCTCCATTTACAGTGATCTTGGCACACAGCTCAAGCTTCACTGACATCCATCACATGACACACACACAAGACCTTTTGTACTTCATTTTGATAATCTTTTTCTCATGCAGACATTCTTGAATCTGATCCTCCCAAGATTTCCTGGGCCTTTCTCTACCTTTCTTTCCTGCCACTTGGGCTGAAAAAATTCTCTTAGTCAGCACCTCATCACTCATTCTTTCAACGTGGCCAAACCACCTAAGAATAATAGTCTCCACCTTATTAACAATATTTTTGCCTCACATTACACAACTGAAACACATCTTCATTCTTCACATGATCACAGCGAGTGCCCCCCCCCCCCCCACCGTAAGTAATGCATCTCTCCAGCACACGAACGACTCCTATGTCTCTTCTGCAATACCAAGGCTTCACTGCTGTACATCAGAGCAGGAACAATTACACTTTCATACACAGCCATTCAGGACTTTTTTGAGAATCTATCATTCCTGTGAATTCCTCCTAATGCAGCTGTAACTTTCAACTAAGAGTTCACTTGTCTACTAATTTCACCATCTAATTTGTCCCCTCTGTCAAAAATGCTTCCCAAACATACACACTCATTCACCTGGTCAATCACTGTGCCATTTAGACTTAACTTGCATTCAGTGCTAAAACAGTTCCTCACTCAAAAAGCATAACTTTGGTTTTTCCCTTATTTATACTGAGTTTGAATTTCATACTTTATGTAAGACCCTGGGTTCGATTCACGGTGGCAGCCAATGAGAATTTTTCCGTGACTCACTTATAAACGTGGAAAGAGCGATGACTTTTGTTTGATGTTTCTTGTCCACGTCAAACGTCTGTATTAATTGCATCACAAACTAAAAAGTACAGGCTCGGATGGGCTTCAACAGCCAGCCAGCTTTTTTATTGCTGTCATCTGAATTGCGGTTCAGATGTTTACGCTTCACTGCTTAGAAATGCATTAGCCTGGATAGTGTAACAACATACTTGGACGGGGAAAGTCAGAGATGCCAGTTGTTCAATTTTCACTCCTGAATGATTCTGTTTAAATTTTTCTTGGGAGCTGGCCATATAATGGAAAAATAAATAATGGCATTTCTCTGTTAAATAAAAAAAGAAGCCTGCAACCGATATAGTTATGTATAATCATTCATAGAAAACACCCAGAATAGCTGCGTGCATGGTAGCTCTCTAAATGTAGGGTGGGTGGATGGGTCTTTTCCTTGTGGAGGACAGGGGGAGGAGTAACAACGACCATGTACATCTAAGGCTCTAATCTGAGCAGCTACCTGTTCCTAATTTAGTGCCCGCTTTCAGGGAAGGAAGACGACCAGCACAATAGAACAATCACACAACCCATGCCTCGTCTGTGACTAAAACCCAGCCCCAACTTCATGATTAGCAAGAAACCTGCACTTCTGACCACTCAGCTACTGAGGGATAGATCTACCTAATCTGCCTGCGTAGCTACCACAGTCACTAACAAACTTTTACCACACCAGAACTCACATTCTGACACTCAAAATATAATTCAATCATCAGCTGTACACCAACAATTTCAGAACATTAGATTACGGACACATGGGCAGAATAAACACTTTTTTGCAAAACCTGCTTGGCAAAAGAAGAAATTAACTATATTAGCTAGTGAAAATTTTATTCACTGACACTGAAGAGAAAGATTCCATTACTTACCTTTATCAGACCTTCTGAAAATAATATTTCTATAGTCTCTTTAAGAATTGGAAGCAGACCACCATGGTGAATTCCAATACCCCTTTTCAACATAGGGAGCAAATTTATTACCTGTAATGAGAAAGTAGCTGGTACTGCATATGTTTTCTGTGAGTTACATACAATAATTGTCAGCAGCTAATTGGCTGAAACATTTTGTGACTAATAATTTTTTCGGCATGCAGATGAAGTATTACAGCATAATTTGCCCCACACAATTTTTACGATGCACCCCTATTTCCCCGAACAGAATGTACTGTTGATTGAAGACAACCCCCACACACACACACACACACGACCTGCCTTTCTTTCATCATCAGAATTTAACTTTACACATGATAAGCTTCTAATCAGATATTAATTTAACTTTACACACAATAAGCTTCCAATATATCCAAGAGATGCTGCACTAAAAAACGAAGCAAAACATTAATCAGGAATGTACCAACAGATTTACAAACACCTTCCTTAACAATTGGTGTTTTGCATCAAACAACAACCACACAGTTTAGCATAGACTAAACTCATACTGAGTACCTGCTCGTATACCATCTGCATTTATGAACATTGCATAATATGTATGGCAACAAATATACACAATAAAATGCACACATTTGGTTGAATTAAGATTTGATGTTCAGGATGATATATATATATATATACATTATTCACTCACTAGAATAGCTATACTAAAAATAGTAAAACTAACATTAAAATTAATAGGATTCTGAATAATATATAGAAACTCACTAAGGTGATTAAATACATGCAAAGATTATTAAATACACTACCGGTGTATTTTATAATATTTCTCATGTATTCTGGAGAGTTAATTCTGCTCTTTCTGATCATACAGGTCCACAGTCTTAAGTATATATATTTTTTCTCTGGTTAAAATCTCCGCGAGTTGGATTCTTTCAGTGTGTGGTGGCCTTCAGCCCCACCCACACTGCCCCCCAGCGACTGGCAGAGAAGTTTGTTGGAATTTTGGGGTAAAGGACGGCCATGTTTCCTCTTGAGTGGAGAAAGTTCAGCTGCATAAGAGGTAAGCTCTCTTCATTGTCTTTGGGTTTTAGGTTTTCCAAGTTCAATGTTTGTACTTCTAGTATTTTTTTCTCTGTTATATTTTGCTTTTTAGCATTTAGGCACTGGCAAGTCTGTTAACTTTTTTGCGGATTTTAACTCTTTCTTTTCTTGGTAACTTTGCGCGTTTTTTAGGAAACTTAGGCCAAGCAGCTGGCCTTTCATAGTTCTTGTACTTTGCGCTGTGTTTTCAAAGTAGTTAAGTTCTTAATAACTACTTAATTATGCACTTAAAGCACTTCTAAAATACTTTGTACATATTGCAACTAATTGTTTATGTCATATAACCTTCACAAAGCATTTCTTTAGTTAATTATTGTCTTTAATTTATTCTCGTTTTTGTGTTGTCAGAAGTTGTGGAGTAGGGGGTTTTAGAATCAAGTTTTCTTTCAAGAATCTGAGTTTTAAATAATTAAGATTTCCTTTTTTAATTGCAATGTAAGAATTTGGAAAACTTTCGCATTGCTATTCAGGTTTAAATTCTCTCTCAGGCGAACTTGGCATTTCGTTATTGCTGAACATTATTTCTAATTATTATGTCACTCTCACAACTTGAGTTTTCTTTAATCTTCTTCTTTCTGTTTAATCGTAACAGATGAAGAGCATGGGTCGTGCCAGAAAAGTTATGGACGCAAGCTAAATTGTAAACTAGAGCTAGGTTATACAACTCTGCGGAGGTCATGACTTATATATATATATTTTTTTTTAATTTTTGGTGGACTAATTACTTGCATCTATGGCTTTGCAGAAACCCATTTCCAACTAGGTCTTTGTGGAAGTGAGAAAATGCAGAGTTTTTGCTGGTCCTTGATAAAGCCAAGGCTCAGTATTCTCGACACTTTCCACATTCAGTTGTTTTATTTTATTTTTATTTTTTTCTCTTTTTACTCACACCGGTAGATACATAACTTTTTCTATGTTGTACTTGGTATGAGTCAAAAATATTTTTGCTTAGGTCTCTTCTTAATAGAATGTGAATTTTGAATTTTCATAACTGCTGCGTTGCGCGTTTTGATCTTCAGGTTATTTTGCAACTTTAGTTTTAAATTCAAAGTTTTTCCTTTGTTTTCAGCTTTGCTCTGCAGTATATATATATATATATATATATATATATATATATATATATATAAGGTTACTGATGAACAAGCTCACTTTGGGACCAACCTGCAACAAAGATCTAAAAGTACAGGATTGTTATTTACTTCAAGAACAGTACTCTCCTCATGAGCACTCATTTAGTAAGAACATCAATGTCACAGTGCGATCAGTCTCCCATTTCTTCACAAAAGCTGTAACTAACAGTGAAATCACCTTTGATCAGAAAAAATATTTTCCTGTGCATCTAAGAAAGGAGCTCAGTTGTGAGATGCTCAGCTGAATCAAATTCATAAACCCAAATGGGCTTTGCAGCTAATTGTTCAACTGAAACAGTAGCAAAACTGTGTAAGAACAGAGAAATGTTTGTTTATTGATAATTTCTGGTGCAAGGGTTATGTGTGGCCAATGAGACATAAACAAAGGTCAACTCAACCATGGGAACATAGAAATGTTTTTCTTTAGATACTGGAATCCCTCAAAAGATATACAATTCTGCTTCAAAATAATTAATATCACAGGGTCACTTATGGAGCACAACTGTTCAGACTATGTTTAAGAAACATATTCTAGTGTTCATATGAATAGTTTTACGGCAGCAAATGTTAAATTCCTTGGTATGCATGCTGCTGTTCTTGAAGTTATGCATAACAAATCACTGAAGATATGCTTTTCTTCTCCCTCATATACCTGGAACCATAAAGATGCACGATGCACAATTAGGATTGGCATGACCAACCAGCTTTTCTTTTTCTTATATAATCAGCTAGAGGTGCATGGCTGTAGAGCAACATAAACAGGGCAATGGACCTTATTTAAATTGCATTGCATCATGGGAAAGCTTTTCTGTGGCCACGGACCAACAATAGTTTGTTCATATGTGTTTTCTCATTGCTTAACAAGGCGTTACATTGCAGGGGTTCAAGAAAATCACGATTTTCATAAATTTATTAACGACGTGCCAAACTTTTGCTCATCGTACAGTTGTGCTAATAAATCCTGCCACCTAAAATGTATAGAGAAAAAAATAACTTTCCATAATTTTTCTCTCAAAAGGCCAAACTTGTTAAAGGGATGGCTGTGTAAAATGAAATGCGATGATTTCCATCCCAATGTGCATTCTCAAATATGTTCTGCCCACTCTAACGAAGATTTTGGATATTACGACACTACGATGAAAGGCAGTTGAAACCACGGTGTTTCTTTGAACTGCAATTTCAATAAAAAAAGGGGGGGGGACTGATGGCATATTTGGATAGGTAAGTTACGAATTAAGTTCCATGTTCTTTCCCCAAAGAGCAAAACAAACGTACTTATAATGCTCCTTTTATTTAATGTTACGCATTCATTTAACTTTTAAGCAGATTGCATAGTGTGCGTAGTGGGAAGTTTTTAGTGTTTTTGTAACCCTAGTTTGCTCCCATATTACGAATTTGTCTGGGCTTCTAAATGTTTTGTTTTGCAAAGAAAGGTTCCCAAACTTATGTTTCAGATGTTTTGCCAATGTCCAACCATAAGAATGTGAAAATTTAATATACTGTGTATGAGAAATGCTTCATTAAATTATTCACCATGACTAATGGTGGTGATGTCCTGCATCATGTGAAATACACGTCGAACACAAAATTGTCTTGGTATATTTTGGCAACCTTGAGTTATTCTAAGAAATTAATTTATTCTTCTTCATCCTGTAGCTCTATCAATTTATTTTCATACTCAATGACGTGAATACTGCATTTTTTTCAGAAGCCAACTAACTTTTACCAATCTTAGTATGTGAAGACTGATGAAAATTATCATGGCAACATTGCAGGTCCATCCCCTAGTAATTATGTTGATATAATCATCTTAAGTACTTCAACCATACAAATATGGGTGATACATATGGTTAGTTTTGTCCTGTTTCAAGAAAATTCAGATTTCAAAATTATTAATTAGTCACCAAAGTCATTGCTACGAAGGTGTCTACCAGTTTGGGGTAAAATTTTCAGGCAGCTTCCTTCGTTGCACGATACCTTAAAAACCTAAAGGTGTTAAAAACCCTCAAGTCCAAAAGGATTTTATTTGATTGCTAAAAAAATTAAGACATTAAAACATGAGACCTTTGGGGTTTCAATTAAGCCCATCTTCAGATGAATAAAACAGTAGCACAAATGGGAAAGAAGTGCAAGCATACATTTGTCCGTGTAACTGATGACGTTGTAAAACGGGCAGATTTTGGGTGCGCCGTGGACACAGTAGCAAGCATGCATATCCACTAAATCGTTGTCTGATAATAAAGAGATATTTTGATGGAAATTAAATCAAAGTTACAGTTATACCAGTCCTGTACACAACTGAAGAGGAATATTTCACTTAACAGAAAAAAAAAAAAGATAACAGTTCAAATTGTTCGGTATTTAAAGTCCAAATAATATAATATTAATGTATGAGAGAAATACAACAGTTACAATAGTTTAGTATTTAAAGTCCATGTAATATTAAGGAGAAGAAAGTTCATAGTCACTTCCACAACAGAGTTTATATGTCCCTGGGGTACTTTAAATTTTCGAAATGTTGCAATTCATGTAGAAGTCATGATGTTGAGTATACTTCATGGTTGTTTTCAGTATAAATTGTTTAGGATTTAAAGTCTATGTAATATTAATGTACAAGGAAAGTTTCATAGATTGAACTGATTGAACTATGCCGGCAAGGCTTATTTTACTCTATGTCACGCACGAAAAAACAGGGTCTTCATAGATCTCACAGATACAATTCTGGACATTTAGAAATGTTTCAGCATTGAACTTTCATTTACATAGTAAGAAGTGCAAAGCTTCTTTGAGAATATCATGGCGACTAAAAATTTCTAGCCCTGAACCGAATATTCATGCCCCTTTTTGAATTTTCTAATTCAAAAAACACCTTAACTATGTCACCAGAAATTCATGAACCAAAACATCAGCCTAATTGCATTTTTATCTACTTACTAAACCCAATGACCATCATAAGTATAATGCTCAGCTCTGAAAATATATAGTTAAAGAAAACACATGATATTGGCAAAGCTTAGAAAATTGCCCATACTGAAAAAAAAAGGGGGAAATCAATAATAAATTCTTTAAGAACTTTTGTTATTAATTATTCCATGTCAGAGGAATTTAGCATGGTTTGGAAAGGCTTCACCTCACAGAACCAGTTCTTTAAATGCCTTTTTTTGTTTTGCCTTAAAAAGCTCACATACAGTTTCTTGAAATTGGTATTGCGAAAACAAAGCTTTAGAGATGGGTTCTCAATCAGGGAACAATGAAAATTTTCATACTGGTCAAAATTTGAACAAAAACTTGATGTCTTACATATGTTGTTAAGGAAATCCCTTTTCACCTTGGTGGGATTTGAACCCACATCTTCCAACTCCAGAGCGGCTGTTCTACTGACTGAACTGTGCCGGCAAGTAAGGCTTATTTTGCTGCAACTTGCCATTTTGAAATGTGTTGGCATGAAATCGCATGTTTCAGGTCCGCTGACAAACCATGCAGGAAGGAGCTCACTGTAGAAGGAATTCTTATTAATTCCAGACAATATGTGAAAGAACATCACACTTCTTTTTTTTTTTTAATCTCATGTGGAGGAGATTTATTTTTACATTTAGGTGCCAACGTGAAAAAAAAAAAGCTGTTTTTGCTGGTGGTGAACTTCAAATTCACATCTTCCTACTCCGGAGAGACTGTTTTACTGATTAAACTATGCTGGCAAGGCTTATCACTGCACCTTGCTGTTTTACATTAAGAGTTCAAATAACACAACAAAAAATTTTATTTAATTCAGAAAACAATGTTAACAAATGCAATTTTCACAATTTAAAAGTCTACTATAGTTTCACTGAAAGCTGTAGTTCGGTTTCATCAGGACTAAGCGTTTTCATTTCTTGCTTCCAACAATGTTACCAGTTTCACGTGTCAAACGCCTCGTGTGGCCATCAGATTGCCGAGTGCTTTTTATGCACTTGATTGATATTGGAGATGAAAATAAATAATTTACCAGTTTATTACGGTTTTCAATTATATGAAAGGATTCCAAAAAAAGTATAGGTCAAATATTGATTTAGGTCTATCTAACAGTTTGGCATCATTAAACAGAAATTGGTGGTTACTTTCCCAACAGTGCTGTTGATAGCAATATATATGATGTAATTTAGTTCTTTCTCGAGACCCTCCTTTGTAGAACAGACATGGAAGATTTTTTTATTTCACACTTTTTAATATACGATTGGAGTTCTTTTAATCTGAATTTAAGTGATCTCTGTGTCTGACCTATGTACGAGAGACCACATTGACACTGGATGTGATAAGATTCCCTAAGAATTGATGTCAGAAAATAAGTCCTTTTTGCACAGTAGAAGATACAGGTGAAGATAAGTTTGAAATTTGATGACTTATGGATTTTTGAAATTTGGAAGCAAATTGTAGTGATGACTGGAAGAACCACCAAGTTTCATTGAGACTTTGGAGAGATCGGGTTTAAGGTAGATTTATACTGAGGTTTAACAAATTTTTTTATAGCAGAGTCCACTAATGAATGTTTGAAGCCTCTGTTGATAGCAATATATATGATGCAATTTAGTTCTTTCTCAAGACCCTCCTTTGTAGAACAGACATTTAAATTTAAAGCTTGGTAGACATATGTATATAAAATGCACTGGTTTTATGTTGGATGAAATGATTTGATTTTGTGTGAGGCAGTAAACTAACAGCAAATGATTACCAATAAACAGTGGTAATGAATTAATTTTTGCACCGTGTAACTAGTATGTCTAGAAAAGGAAGAGAACCATCTTGCTCCAATTCATAAGTAAATTGGATATTTGGGTCCAATTAGTTAATTGTTGGTAACAGTTTGAGAAATTTCGAAATTTCACCTTCAAAGAGAATGAAAATGTCGTCTACGTAGCATACTCAAAGGCTGAAGGAGATCATGCTGAAAAGTTTGTCTGCAAAATGTTCCATATAAATTTTGCAAATAATTGGGGATAGTGGGCTTCCCACTGCTAGACCACAAATTTGTCTGTAAAATTGGCCTTGGTAAACAAAGCAGTTTTGAAAAAGGCATGCAGCAACCATAATTAAGAGGTCTTCTACTTCGGGTTGTGCAAAATGGTGGGCTAACAGACTTTTTAGACAATCCATTGCTGTACTGGAATGTTGGAGAACATAGATTTATTTTAGTCAGTTCACAATATTTAAGATAATAATACATGCAGGTATGGCTGGAGTTCTGAAAATATTAAAACACAATTCCAGAGTATATTTAACTCCAAAACATTGAGAACCACTGCTCTGAGATACACTTCAAATATAATAATCACAAAATACTCTTCCATAAACTAGATATGAACAAGATTTTTAACAGAAACCCCATTTTTGTCTTTAAACCAAGGAAAGCATGATAGGAGAAATTGAAAGAAAAAAATGGGAGGGGGGGCTAAGGAAAATGCAGAGTTGCATCACATGGTTATTGGGGTAAAGCATGGAACTAAAAAAAGAATTATGCCTGCACATTAATCCTCATAAAGGCTTTCTTTCCTAATTAAAATTTGATCTGAGAATACACGCTAAGAGGATGTTTGTTACAAAATCAATGCATTCCGTCCAGTGTCCTATTTTCCCATTAAGTCGTACATATTTACATACTTTACATAGATAATTAATGCAACAACACAAACTATATAACTTGGGATAACTACTCTTTTAATAAATACTAAACACACACCACAAACCATTACAGCATTCCTAACTATGTACAACTACATTGTATTACAACTTCAAACTACTACGTCACACTACCTGATATCTCTGTTGTTGTTCTAAAACTCATATATATACATATATACACACATGTAAATCGATATGATATAAATAAGATACGATAATGTTAACGATTCAGTTTAGTGGGGGAAAATGTCCTATACTCAAAAATGCAATGAAGCATCTTAACAAAACATTTACATAAAAAATATATTTCTATAATGAGGGTATTAATAAATATGCATATTGGGGCGGTCCTTATAAACTAAGATTAAAAATGTTAATGTCTTACCTGTTAATATTGTTCACTGGGTTGAGAAAGTGATGTACCTTGAATTTTCAGCTGATCAGGTAATTTTAAGAGGTGTCACATAAAGTTCGAACTTTATATATTTTTTTATTTAATGACACGTGAGACGTTACATGCCTCTTAAATTCTTTTATTGTACAGGTAAATAAAGGAATGGCATTGTCCATAAATAAACATTAAACACTCTTCAATTATTATTCAGTTTGCTGTTTACTGTCACTCACAGTCATTTTGAGTGCATTTGGAAACTTCTTCCTGTGTCCCTCCACAATCTGCAGCAGGTACTGTTTCTGGTCTTCGTTATTTGCAAGAATGCTGTTGTAGTCCTGCATCATCCCCACTCCTCGCTCGGCTGAGTCACTTACTACATTCAGGGCTTTAACAGTATTCATTGCAGATTGATAATCGGATGATCTGTCCCACTCGCTGGGGTCGACAGACAGAAACTCGGTGTCTATGTCCAGCATTTGGAAAAAAACGACGGGACGAACTGGTCACAAAGTCGGCCACCGTCTTTTCATGAATATACTGGGTCACCATCAGATTGATTCTCTTTGCAGGGTTATCTGTGCCATCCTTATTTAACACATTAATCATCTCCTCCTTCACTGTCAAGGATATGTCAGAGTCAAAGAATGACAGCGACACCAACAATTCGTTCAGATACCACAGATGTCTGGGAAAGGCTTTGATAGCTGCACTTGACATGACTTTGTCATTATAAGTCGCCAGTTGTTTCAAGAAAGCAAGGTCATTGGCTGGGGAAGTTGCTGCAAGTGGGGCCACAAACCATGATATGACGTACAGGCTGACGGCAAAAGCTGCAAATCTCTTTATGGCGGCTTGCTCACGTTTTGTCATTTTAAATTGAGAATGAAAAAGGCACATTTTTATTGCGCAAATGACGCGAGCCATCCATCTAGCTTGGTGGAGGGCTCTGGGCTGAATAAACCGGATTCCTCGGGAAGGACTAGCACCTAGGTAGATTATAGTCAGTTTTAGCAGTTCCCAGTAGTCGTCCCGTGGTTGGCTGTCAGTTAGCTGCTGCTCACAGAAGTTGATAATATTTCCCGTTTCGTGACTTCTTTTTCAATGACTTCAATATTCTTCTAGTTGAAAAATTGCCAATGCTGTTGAAAGAGCTTAAAAAGCAGGATGTCAGGACCAGTAGAGTGGATGTCGCATGCGGCAAAGACCTTTTGGGCCACAATCTCCATAATGTGGCGACATGCGAGATTCAGCAGGTCTCTTCCCAAATTGAATTCAATAAGTTTGCAGCTCCTGCCCTGTGACTGGTGTTACGAATTGTTGCATCGAATGACATTGCTTGGATGTGATCCTTGATACCCCATTCTTCTAGGCAATCCACCACAGCTTTGGCAGTTTCCTCGCCTGTTCCAGAATGAAATTTTGAAACGCCAAGAAGTTTTGACACTCCTGCCCCAGAAACAACAACTGGCAGTCGGTCCACTTTACCTGTCTCTGTGAGCTCCAAAAGGATTTTCCCATCCCAGTGGACTGTGGGGGGAATTTGGGCATTGAAGGTTTCTTTCAGCAAGTCTGCAATTTTGTTCCTTGCGTCAAGTCTTGATCTACATATGGTGCTACAGTCGATCAAAAATTCTTCTACATTATGTCCCAGAGTGCAAGCAGTTGCTGAGAGCATGTAGACTGCATTTCGGTCGCTCACCTTAGTACGATCAAGTGCTCAGGCAAGCGCTGGCGAAACAATGTTCTTCCTCGCTCGTTTCATTTTCTTTGGAAAACCTTCTGTTGATGTGGATGCTTTGCGATCTTCCTCTTCAGCACTGCTGCTACTCAATGAGGCTAGTTCAACCTTTGCAAGTAACTGATCCCTTTCTTCAGTGTGTTTTCATTTCAGTCACTCAAAATTGTTTTCCTCTCTCTTTCGGGCTTCCTGCCTTGCTAACTTTTGTCTTCCCCACAAATGTATCCTTCCCTTCCCTTCCTTCTTTCTTTCTTTGGGCCAATAGAAACTCTTTGTCTTCAAAAATGGTAATCATGGCAAGGGCGTTGGCATAGGCGATATTGAAAAGATTGGCCAATTCCTCTGTGAAGAGTTTTTCCTTATCTATCTGCGGTTCAGATCGCCGAGAACTCCCCTTCCAAAGAGCACACCACCGGTTGTACTCCTTCTGAATCTTCGTGATGATGTAGTCAGCCATGGTAGGTATTCGGGCTTTTCCCCATATTGACAGAAGCTCTTGCATGATAATGCTTAAAAAGCATTCTTAACTGTGTTGTTTTCCATTCTTATAAGGAAGAATAAATGACACAGAAGCACTCCTTTCGACGGGAGCTTCTTATCCAGAATAATATCAATTGGTTGCCCAAACAGCCAGACTTCGGAGTTTTTGCGAGTTACAACTGAAGCATGTGAAGCTGAAGCCATGTTCATTGTTCACACATGTTTTGCTGTTGTTTTTACGTTACACTAACTTACTGGTGACTAGCACGTTCATTTGCTGCAAAGCACGCAATCACATACAGGGATTTCCTGTACTACGTTCCAACGGTGCATGCGCGCATCTACGGAGGAGAAGGTCGTGCTTGCAAGGTTATGAAGCAGGAAAAATGGACGTTTCCAGTGGACTTCTTTTTTGTCTTCCGTGTGCGCTTAAATTTTGCGAGCATTGTCATATCCTTAAATTCCTTATGTTAACTGCCGATACAACCTACTTACGAAGTCTGGATTCGGTGTGACATGTCATAAAAATCTCTAATCATCCCAAAAAAATTTTATGTAATGTTTTTTCCACAGACACAACAATATTAGAGAATAAGACTGTGAAAAATTAAAAAAAAAATTGCTGTGCAAATAAGGATCATCCTTATAATGCATATCTTCAGATCCTACATTAATTACCTGAGGCAAATTCTTGTCTTCATCAGATAAGACATCCATTGCATTTTTGAAGACTTCTTCAACCAAGTGCCTTTCTTCATCTACAATAAGAATAAATTTCAAGGGGGAAAAAATTACAATTTTGGGAGAAATTATTACACCATTTGATAACAATATAGGCTGGGTGAACATCGCTAATAAAAAAAAAAAAAAAAAAAAAGAACTGTCATACGGGAGAAATATTTGCTATATTTCATGCCCATTGCAGAAAATTTGTTTCCATTTTCAAGACAAAACTCACACATTTATGCAACAAAATGATACTTAACAACAATACCAGGTTGAGAGAAAAACACACACACACACACACACACACACACACACACACACACACACACACACACACACACACACACAAACGAGTATGGGAGAAATCTGACCAATTCAACTTTCAATTTCAGAAATTTTCTCTCCCTTTTCAAGATAAAACACAAATATTCAAGAAATAAAATGATTGCAACAACAATGCAGGTCACAGGATTCGTACACTTTTGGGGGGAAAAAATTCAAGGACTTTCCAGGCTTTTTCCAGGACATATACAAAAAAAATTCCAGGACTTTCCAGGCCTTTTCCAGAACATATACAAAAAAATTCCAGGATGATTATTACGCTTTAAAGTATCATGTTCAAATTATTTTTTTAAAGTAATTTCAGTTTTAAGTAATAAAAATGATGAAAGATGCAAATGGATAAATGTGCTTTATGCAAATGGATCGAGTTTATCAAACACATGACCATAAAGAATAAATTCTGTTCTTATGCCCTGACCTTTGAATTCAACTTGGACCATTTTCTACAAGGGTAGGTTTCTCCTCCCTGATAACATACCAAAACTTTGTTGCAATCAAACAGATTTTATGTGAGTTAACATTCCTAAGCTTGGAGAACAAATACTGCTCTTATGTCTTGGCCTTTAAATTTAATTTCGACCTTTTTCAAGAGGGTAGAGGTTTCCAGGTTGTACCCAACAGCATACTAAAATTTTGCCGAAATTCAATCGCTTTCATGCGAATTATCGTACAGACAAACCCAAAGCATAAACGTTTCTGCAACCATAGTTCAAAAGTGTTAGGAATTTCGAAAATAAAAGCATAACGAACAGCGCGAAAACTAGCTCATAAATAGAATATTTGAAACTACAGAATGCACTCGCAATTATTAGGGATGATAGAGGGGAAGGGAATAGAACTGCCCAAAATTACCATGTTTTCGTTGCGCTAGGGAGCTTAAGCACGGCTGAATTCCTTCAGATACCCCCAATGTTCAAATGATTGAAATGTGCTGATGTTCATGGAATGAAATGGTTGATCAGCTATGATGACCGCATAAAAGTTCGGAAGGGGGGCTTTTTTTTTTTAGTTTATGCAACATTTTACATCACTCCAGTATTTATCTTGTCATCATCAACAATCGCAATGCAACTACCGCTTACGATCGCCGATATCAGCAACCGAAAATCTGCCATATCACTAAGTGATATAGCACACAGTATCCTGTTACAGTGTATTGTAATTGAAAAAAAAAAGGATGTGGAAAAAAGAAACTTTCAGAAATTAAGATCAAGTCATGCGTTTCAAAAATCCGTTTTCCTCTATAACGTTTAAAAACATGTTTTTGCTTTTTTACCTGTAGTGTAAACAAAAAAACTATGTTGATTTATTTTTTATGGAATCAGACGTCCGTATGTCTGATTGTCTTCATCTGAGTTCACACGTTAGCTACTGTGTACAAGTAGACCTATTTTTCAGCTCAAAAATATGTAGTTTTGTATATACTCACAGTATAAGTCATTCCTTATTCCCACAGAACTGAATTCAGCATATGCAAAATGAAGAACATCAAGACCCGCCCAACACTATGTTTCTGATTGTCTGCAGTTTATATTCAAGAAATGCAAACATGGATCAATGGTGAATGCAGCAACTATGATTTTTATTTATTACCAAGAAAAAAAAAAAAAGAGCCGTGAAAGCTGTAAAGCTGAAACGGATATTTCTCTCAACCCCCCTGCACAAAAACATTCCGATTAAGATCAAACAGCAGGAGGACGCGTCCACACACACACACACACAACCTTTGGAATGACCTGATGGAATGGCTTCTTTTCATTTGGCACATTGCCATAAATCACCACCTGCAGCTCACTGAACTGTCAAGTTGCACCCTTCCTCCTTCACTTTAACTATTAAATAGAAAATGTAAAAAAAAAAAATGCTCCCCAATTTCGACAAAATTACCAAATTTACGTCATGATGTTGCAATTTACTAAAATACGTTTGTTTATCTGCTGAATATTGCTTAAATCCATTGAAAACTTTTTAATTATAGATGATTTTTTTATTAAAACAGTAACTCAGACGTCTGAATAAAAACGTATGTTTGTAATTCAAATAGAGTCCATATCATCACAGAAAAAAATTTTAAGGATAACTCTGTTTAAATAAACCATGGCATCTAAAAAAAATAATTCACTTGCTTTTCCCGTAATTTATAATTAGTTTCTTTTTTCAATCCGATTATGCAACGGAAGATTTTTTTTTTTTTTCATCTGCTAAAGTTCCTAACGGAATTTGCACTAGAACTTTATTGTGATGTATCTTAACTACAGTAAAAATTTTACTGTGTTATTTTCAAAATTCGGAAAAATGGATTTCTGAAAATATACCCTTAGTCCTTTTGAGCTGTGGAAGTGATAAACAGGTGTTTGCTTTCTTCCCAACCAAGGGCTTCAGATTAGCGCTCCCAGCTGTCAATCAACCGTTGCTATGGTAACACCCTTTCTGCTGGAGGCTCACTCTGTCCAAAGAGGCACACATACTTGTCCATAATAAAAATTAACAATGCTAACTTTTAAAGTTTTAAACCGATTCAATTGGAATTTCGGAAGTGAGCTTCTGTAATCCAATTACAGTGAATGTAAAAATTTCAGCCACTTTCGTGAAAAATTCGCAAAGATAGTTTTCTTATTTTTTATCATAAGTAGAGGAAGTCTCTTGAGGGGAGGGAGGGTGGCATGCACATAAACAAGAAGATGAATGTGTTGTTCAGGCATACTCCTCACTGGTGGATGCCAGCTGACTTGGTACATACGCGACCCCCTGCAAATGCTAAATGCCTCTTCTTTCCCCTTCCGTTCTCAGTTGTCGATTGGACATCAAGCTCCCCTTCGACCTACTAGTAATCATCCAATTTTATTGCACTGGAAGTAGTGCCTTTTTTTTCTTTTTTTTCCCCCAGCCAAATTAGGATTTGGTGCACGTCGGAAACCGCTGCCGGTGGTTTCTTTGAGAACAGAGAAAAGGAACTTTAAAAAATGAAGGGGTAACAGTAACACGATTTCCTAAAAGGGCATTTTTTTAAGCACTAATTTTAAATTTCAAGGCTTTTCAAAACAGCATTAAAAAAACACTATTTTTCCAGGCCTTGAAAACGTAATCATGATTTTCCAGGACTTTTCAGGTTTTCAAGCACGCGTGCGCACCCTGAGGTCAGAGGGGACAATCACAAGAAAAAGAATTTAAGATAACTGGGAAATTTTTGCTAACTTCTGTCTTGAAAAATTACTGCCTGAAAAAATTACCATTACAGCAGAAATCTTTGCTGCACTTAACTTCCATTTTGGAAAATTTTGAAAGATGGAATTCCATCCCCAGATGGAAAGTTTGTACCCATGTAATAGATAAGCAGGGATTGAAAAATACCAAGCCCAAGCTGCTAGCGGCATGTAAATTATTGGCCTGGGCAAGTAAAAATGAAATCTAGTTCCCTGACCGGGCAACTAAATTTAAAGAGAAAAAAAAGCTTAGAATGGAGAATTTTCTACTTTAGAAAAAAGACTGTCATCGTGTGTTTTTCATTTTACTGCAGTTGTATTATTGTTATGGAATGAAAGCCAAGGCCAGGAGAATAGCGCTTTTCATTATATTATGCTCTACATCCAGAAATTGGGGCCATACGTCGTTTTGCTCCAGATGTCGTTTACAGTTAACGATGGGATGCATGCCTCGGATGAAACTAGCCTTCGGTGTTTAGTGACAAAATGCGTAAACTGCCATGAAACAGGAAGACGCAAACTGATGGGCAAAAAAGCTGTGCTTTATGAGGAGAGAGTACCTTTCAGAGGGAGTGACAACAGAATATTCATTGCACAGTCCCGGGTGGGATTGGGTCTCTGATATAAATAACTTGCACGATTGAGTGACGGGGAAGTGGAAGCTTCAGCTCGTGTGTGTGTGTGTGTGTCCCCCTTCCACACACACACACACACACACACATGAACTGACAGCGGTACTACTGAAAAGAAAGCTAATTTTCGTTTATGAATAAGCCAGCACAATGCGTTCCTCTTAGCCAGGAGAAGAGCAAAAATTACCGACACCGATAAGTTAGTTTATTTGAGAGAACAGTAGTTCGTGTTAGCTGCAGATATAAGTTTTATTTAGTACAGGATATACGATGTTTTTTTTTTTTTTGGGAAAAAAAAACTAGCAATGAGAGTATATCTCATAGTAAACAATTATGTGAAATTCCCGATCTGTCTGCGGTAGTTACAAATTTGTCTTCCGCATTGCTGAGTGACGTAATTTCAGAATCAGAATCTACATCGTTGGCAAAACTGAAACCTACACAAGTTTATGATATAAAGCTAAAAAGTTATCGCACAGTTGAGGAATCTTGGAAAAAAACATTTAATTGGCTAAAGTCAAATGACAAGACTATTATGTAGTGCACTGTTTGCAAAAACCATCCTAAAATTGCTGATACCTCTAGCAATTTTTTCAAGGAATGTGGAATGTCAGGTGAAATATAGTTTAATAATTAAGTGCACACAACAGCAGTCGAAAACATAAGATTTACCTTTGTTTCTAAACAACAATTCTTGGGATATTTTATGATGCAAAATCACTCCTGTTTGCACAACAGAAAAAGGCAAATAATTTTTACATTTGATTTTTGCAAAACATAGGACATATATTAAAAATTCTTGGAACATGGCATCACTAAATTTCTCAAATGCCATCGATTACCTTTCTTAAAACTAGATATATGCTTTTGTGCATTTTGAATACAGATGCTTTAAAATGGCAATGCAAAAGATGTATAAAAAGTTTCTCATAATTTTTAACTTTAAAAAAATGAGGCTTCTGTTTTGTTATCTTAAAAGTAAAATTTTTCTGGGCATGTAGATTTTACTTCCGGGCAAGTAAATATTTTCTGCACATGCCCAGCTGGGCATGTAACTTTTCAGATATTTTTCAATCCCTGGATAAGTGTTTCCAGCAATCTTCAGGTCCCTAAATGCCTGCGGTAAAATGCAGGTCTCAAAGTTTACTTTGCACAACAAAAAGATACATCTAAAAAAACTTCATAATTCCGCATCAAAAGAAATAGCCTCAAAGCTATGACAACAGGATGTGGAAAGACATGTCCAGTTCCACAGCACAGAATCTAACTACAGACCATTGAAAATCCCCCACAGGCAGAATAATGATAATAAGAGTAAGGGAAGGGAATGGCTTTGCTTCAAAAATGTTATAGGCTGACAAAATTGAAACAGTCAGCTTATGGCAAAGTACACAGTCACATATAAACGCCACCTGTCTTATGATAAAAAAAAACAAACTACAAGTTTGTAATTTGCTTCTATTATCAACGCAGAGAAGAAAAAAACAATAATAGGAAATCACACCATACTATCCAATGAAAGAAAAATGTGGCACAAGATATTTATTTTCTGTAACTTTGACATTAAAAACCCCATTTCTGACAGGGAACATATTCACACTCACTGAGAAATGCCTTCAAAAAAAACCCTGAAGGTTCTTGGACAGGCTTAAATTTTCTCTCCTCTTAATAAAGACCCAAATTTCTTTCATGAAGTTTTCTTGCACAACAAGGGCAGATAAAAACTTTAAATAAAAATACCAGCAATTCCAATGCTATTTATTATAAACAGCACATATGAATAAAATTTGAAGTAAGGCTTTTTAGTAGAACCAAGATTATTCTTAATGTGCAGCAGAGTTCTTACAAAAAAAAAAAAAAGCCTAAGATTTATTTAATTAAATAAAACAAACTTTGTCATGAAAAAACTTCTGCTTGCAATATTATTAAAATTAAACACACTGAAAATAAGCTGGCATTACATACAGGAATATACATGTATGAGACAAATTAAAAACAATGAATTTAAGCACACTGGAGCAACAACTAGACAAGGTTGTGTAGTGTCAACAAGGCTGTTCAATATATTTATGGATGCATGCATGTGTGATGTTGAATTAGACAATGCCGGTTTATGCCTTGGCAATTCCTATGTGTGCAGGTTGTTGTATGCTGATGACACAGTCCTGTTGGTGGAAAGGCAAAAATGAGCTGCAGGGTATGTTACCCTGGATGTACGAAGCTTGTATGAAATTCACACTTACTGTAGTATAAATAAGGGAAAATCCAAAGTTATTGTTTTTGACCAAGGTCTGCTTCTCTGAATGCAAGATCAGTCTAAATGACACAGAGATAAACCAGGTGACCAAGTCTGCATGCTTAAAAAGCATAAGGTTTAATATAGGCATGAGTTGACACACAAGAACATATATTCAACACATATCTGTAATCCACTCGAAGTAGTCTTAGAACACATCAATTAGGGTGTGGTTCCTGTGGAGCTCGCTTGTTCAATATAACATGTGGAAGGGTATACTGCATAGAAATTGGTGACTGTAACAAGCTAATAATTCGAATTGTGTGCCAAGATCGTTATAAATGAACACATCATCTGATACATGAACAGTAAATAAAATTTAACATCATCAGTAACCATGATTTGGAAGATGATCTTTCTTTGAGGAGCTAACCTCTGAATCTCAGATAACAACTTAGTGATATGTAATACATTAGGCTCTCCCTCTCCATAATTAAAACTCGCCCATTATCAGTTGTAAAATCTTCAATAAAAAAAAAAAAAAAAAACTGCCAATTTACAACGAGACTGTAAGATTATTCACACCAGTAGAAATATCCAACTTTTTACTCTAGGGCCCTGAGTTTACAAAGCATGCCAAAACACATAAAAGCACATACACTGACGAGCAATTGAATTAGAGATACCTGTCTAGTAACATGTAGCACCACCTTTCGCCCTGATGACGGCGGCGATTCGTCTCGGCATGGACTTGACAAGACACCGGAAGCCATACGGATCCACGACCCCCGAACAAGCTCCCACAGTTCACGAAGATTTGATGGAGGGGGTCAGAGCCTCGAACATCTCTCTCGATAGCATCCCAGATGTGCTCGATGGGATTGGGGTCAGGTGACCTAGCTGGCCAAGGAAGTGAGGTCACGTCGGTGGAGTGTTCATCCAACCATTCCGATACAATTTGGGAGCGATGGCACGGTGCATTGCCTTGTTGCAAGATGAGGTCCCCAGTGGGATGTTGAAGATGCACAAACGGGAGCAAATGGTCGTCCAGGATATCCCGGTAACATTGACCTGTGAGGGACAATGCCACACATACCAGGGGTCCCATTTCAGTCCACGTAAACAGTCCCCAGACGAGAATGCCACCCCCACCAGCTTGAAGAGTACCCCACTTGCAAGAAGGATCCATCGCTTCACGTGGTTTGCACCGTACTCGTATCCTGCCATCCGCATGTACCAACATGAATCTCGACTCATCAGTCCAGGCAACATTTTCCCCACATGTCTAGGGTCCAGTGGCGATGTTCCCGTGCCCATGCTAATCTTTGCAACCTGTGATGTGCGGTAAACAGCGGTACCCTTGTGGGACGATGGCTTCTGTACCCCATAGCGAGGAGATGGTTCTGGATGGTGTGGCTGCTTACACGTTTTTGTGCGCCAGCATTAAATTGCAGAGTGATTTCCTGCACTGTGGCCCGTCTATCCGCTGTTACAATGCGAGCTAGCTGATGATCACCCCGCTCATCCACACGCTGTTGTCCACGGCAGTTGGCCCTTGCAGGGATGGGTTTACCGGATTCGATGTACTCACGGTGCACCCGCGACACAGTGGCTCGTGAAAATCCCAGTGCCTGCACGACTTCCGAGATGGAGTGACCCATTCGTCGGGCCCCAGACAATTTGACCACGATCAAATGCGCTTAGATCCTTCGTCTTATCCATACTGCGCCCGACTCTTACTGATTCCTGTCGCATCACTCCTCATATTGTCGGATCGCTGCATACGTCATGTTGTTTCCGTTTAGAGGGCCGCCCACAGCGCCACATTTGCGTAACGCCAGCTGTTTCTAATTCAATTGCTCTTCAGTGTAAATGTCATCGTAAGGAAAAACGATTTTTTCAATCACGTGATTCATACGCTTTTTCAATCACAAAATTCCAGGACTTTTGGATTTTTTTCCAGGACATACGATCCAAACGGTCTTACTTAAAATATAATGAAACTATAGGTCTGTTCAACCTGTAACCTACAACAAACAACTTCTTACATGATTGGGCAAACTTAATGCAGAATGTTAAAAATGTTGTCCACTGCAGCTAATCAGAAACTTAGAATCACGGATAAATACTGAAATACCAAAACTGTCACTGAAAATGTGACCAGATTTAATATCTACTAAACTTTTGTATACTATACTACACTGATTTTGAGAAACTTATTTTTTTACTTTGGCTTTAATTATAGTTCAATTATTGAAGCAAATTACAGAATAAAAAAACAACAACATAAAACTCAAAAATACATAGGTAGGCATTACTCTTAAAATGCTTTCATATACCACAAAATCAATACATAAAACACTATTTATATTTAATTATTTTGAAATAATGCTTACATTGGAAATTTAAGGGTAAGGGAAGGTGAAATATTTGGAACTTTTTCAAAGTACCAAAGGGATTGTTAAAACACATAATAATGGGAGCAAGTATTTGTGTTACATTTTATTTAGGGAAGGAATTTTCAACATAATATTGATGCTGTAGCTATTTGTACTCGCCAGCAAACAAAGTATGCACAAAAATGTCCAACATGAAATGAAAGAGAATGGGAAAACCTTAAATACTAGGGCTGTGTACAACTGCATTTATTAGTGATCAAGGCAATTTAACTGGGCATGATTAGAAAACTAATTATAGAAGATGCAAAGTGATTAGTTTGCTCAGAAAATACTAAGAAACAACTAGATTTAAGTTTCTTATGTTACAAAGCAATCTAATTTTATGGCAAATTTTTATATACAGCATTCATTAGCAAATTTCAGAAAAGGTCAAAACAACCCACGAAAAAAAAAAAAATCAGCTACTTACTTCTTACCAGTGGCTAAAAAATATGTTACGAAAATTAACAAATGGTGCAAAAATAGTTTCGCATAGCAGAAGGAAGGTATTAGAGCCAAAAAGATTTTTAAATCAAACAATTAAGAGAAGAGATGGAGAAGGAAACATGATATAACTGTATGCCTTTTAGCGGAAGAATTTTTCACAATGGAAAAGTTGAAAATCTTTATTATAGAGAATGGCATACAGTAAAAAAAGAAATTTCTCAATAGAGTTTTTAGAGACAGAGACTGGCTGCAAACAGAAGTGCACAACACGACCCAGTGCCAGAATTGTGAACCACAAACCTTCTCAAATACAAACCTAAAGTGTTCCATAAGGTAAATGGTGTCTGTTGTTAAAAGAATTTTTAAATCGGACATTTAAAAATACAGATATTGAGAAAAAAATAGATTAAATAGTTTGGGAAGAAAATAAACACAAGAAGTTTTTATAGTTAGTAGTATCTGGCCGAAAGAGAATATTTTTCAATCGGGTTATTAGTCCCGTAGATATTGCTACAAACGGAAATATGAGTTTACGCCCTCTAGTGGTGCACTTGTGCATTAAGAAATACCTGAAATTATACGAGAAACATTTTGAACCGAAAATGTTCTCCAACAAAGAAAGAATTTTTCAAATCGTACTCCTAGAAACAGAGATATAGGCAAAATAAAGATATACATGTACGCCCCCTGGTGGGGAAATTATGCACTATTTAAGCAGGAGGTATTCTCAAAAAGTTTTTGGAGGTGAGCGGCATCGGTCCATGGGGGATTTTTTTCCATTGAGTTTTGAGCTCAGATTTTATTGCAAATACATCAGAAGCAAAAATAAACTTACACTCCTTGGCGGCCAAACCCATTCTTTAACAAAAATGAGAAATTATATGCAAAACATTTCCCCTCAAGAGCTGTATCCAATACAGGAAGAATTTTTCTAATCAGACTTTTAGAAGCGGAGATATTGGGAAAATCACTAATTACTGTTATGCCCCCTAGTGGAAAATTATTAGTCCCGGAGATATTGCTGAAAACGGAAATGTGAACTTACGCCCTCTAGTGGCGCACTTGTGCATTAAGAACTATTTGAAATTATATGAGAAACATTTCGCACCGAAAATGTTCTTCAACAAAGAAATCATTTTTTAAATCGTACTCCTAGAAACAGAGATGGACAAAAATAAAATATATGTGTATGCCCTCTGGGGGAAAAATTATGCACTATTTAAGCAGGAGGTATTCTCAAAATGTTTTTGGAGGTGAACAGTATCGGTCCACGGAGGAATTTTTTCAATCGAGTTTCGAGCTCAGATTTAATTGCAAATACATCAGAAGCAAAAACAAACACTTACGCCCCCTGGTGGCCAAGCTATTCTTTACCAAAAATGAGAAATTATACACAAAACATTTCCCCTCAAGAGCTGTATCCAACGCAGAAATAATTTTTCAAATCAGACTTTTAGAAGCAGAGATACTGGGAAAATCGCGATTTACCATCAAGCGAAAAATTTATGCATTATTTGAAAAAGGGACTGTAACTAAAATAGTCTTCGATATAAATGTTGTCGAAAGGAAGATGTTTTTCAATTAGATATTTAGAAGCAAATGCACCAAATAAAATTAATTTTAAATTCGATACAATCTTTATGCACTCTCTAGCGGCAAGTGAAGGGGGGGGCATATGGATTATCATTCTCACGTTTTAAGCTTCCCAATACAAAAATAATTTTACAAATCGAACTAATAATTGCAGAGATATGGTTTTCCCGGTCAGACAGACAAAGTGATAACACACACGACCCTGAAAGATGCTATAAACACAGCTTCAGTCATCCTAACAGACAAAAAACCCAACAGCCCCCCACCCCACATTTTGCAGAGGGAGGGGGTGGGGGATTTGTCAGACATAAGTTATGTCAGCAGAAAAATCCTCAACTACAAACATCACGCAGGGACAAAAAGACCGGAATGCATAAAATTCCAGGACATGTAGTAGAATTTTAGGACACTTCCAGGACAAAACGGAATTCCAGGACTTTTCCAGGATTTTCCTAGGGTTCATTCCGTGTCAAATCAACACAATTTTAATATGAATTTTAACTCACCATCTCAGATTTCGATGAAACTTGGCACAGAGGTAGCCTACGTATAGATGAAGAAAAATACCAAATTTTATTAAAATACGTTGACCCATTTTGAAAATATGACGATGTGAAGTTGTCAAAAATCACCAAAAAACACCCCACTGCCATAATTTCAAATTGCTGTAGCAACTCTCCTAATTAAGCTAAAATGATGGGAGAGGTGTCATTTTGCAGCATTTTCCAAGAGCTTTCTTATGATATACAACACAATTTGGGTTTGAGATGAAAATTGTTTTTCAAATTTAAATTAAAATTTAAATTTTTAGTTTATAAAAAAGGGCATCTTCAAAAATTTTCAAAAAGTTATATACAACAACACCTCACATCAATGTTAACTAATTCCCTAAGTATGAAATTGGGACTGTCATGGGTTCACGCCTTTATAAAATTTCAAAAATACATATTTCACTAAAAAAATGACATTTTTGTAAAATTTATAGATTTAAGCAGAAATATACATAACTTATCCATAAATAAATCTTCACTTTTTCATAAATTTATTTGTAATATATTTAAAATCTAACTAGTGACTATGACAGGGTGATTATTCTATTAGAACTGCTAAAAATATAAGTTTTTTATGAATACAATTATAATCTGATAGCCATAATTATTAAAAGTTTTGAGTATATATAAGAAGTACAAATTGGGATAAAAAATCTAATTGTTTATTCCAACTATCATAAATAGCAAATTGCAATTTTATTGGATCTGCTCAGACCCAGCTATGCCAGTTCAGGGTCAACCCACATGTCTGGAACTGCCGGAGTCTGGAGCTGTTATGACTCAACTGGTTTAAACCACTTTAAACCTGTTCCAACTGGTTTAAACACCACAGGCAGACTGATCAGTCTTCATACTGATTTAGTGGCAGTTGGATGTGTATGTTGTTGGTGATTAATGTGGTGGTATAAGTTTCATTTTTAAATGTTAATATTTTGTGAGGTGTTGGTATTAGTGAAAAAATATATTTTCAAAGCTGTGTGATATTATACAATGGAGAAAGAAAGATATTGGACACTACAATGTTGTAATCCTTTAAAAAAAAATAATCATTCTGTGAAAAACAGAGAGAGACTAAGAAATGTGCCTGAATGGATGTGTGATACGTTTCCTGATATGATGCCAAAGATATCAAAAATTTGTGATAATTGTAGGAAGCAGATTGGTTCATTGAAAAATATGCAAGAAAATAATGATTGCAGTTCAGATGATGATGATGAAACAAGCTATGATCTTCCACCTTCAGCTGTTCTGGAGACACTAAATACGTCTCTTCGGGAATTAGGAGAGTCCCCTGTACATAGTACAAATCTTCAGATGAAGCAGTATTCAACCAAAAAATTAAAAAACATTGGGTTAGCACTTAAAAACAACTATTTGCTAATGCAGAGGATTCCTCAGAAAATGAATGTGAGTCACTGGAACAATCTGTCATAGGTAATCTGAAAACTAGCTTTTCTTCAAGTAGTAGAAAAAAGAAAGTAATGCTACTAACTTGTTTGCTTGAATCTTGGAGTATAAGAAAGAGAATGTGTGAATTCAATGCTCCTAACTACATGGTACGCCAGGCAAAATGGCTTTTGAAGGAAAGAGGTATATTAGAAAGTCCTAACCAAAAACTGGGAAAGAATCTGTCACAAGAAGTTGTGCAAACAGTACGTTCTTTTTATGAAAATGATGAAATAAGTAGAGTAATGCCATGTCAAACTTATGATAGAAAATGCTAAGCTTGGTGTGTAAACCAATGGAGAATCGGTAAAAGTGCTGTGCAACCCAGCATCAATTCACTGCATTATGGGAAACTGTAGTTCTTGCCCAGGAAGCGACCCAATAAAAAGTATACTACAAAATGCATTTGATAATAATATGGTTGAAAATATCCCTTTTTGACAGTGGGTTTCAGTAGACAGATATAATTTAGAAACAATGCAGAAGACCTCATTGGAGTTTATTGAATTATTTTTTGAAAAATTGACCACATTGATACTCCATGATTTTCTAGCTAAGCAGCAAAGCTCTTTTATAAATGAAGTCAAGGAAAACTTGAATGAGGGTGAATATGTTTTTACATGTGACTCCTCTGAGAATTACACTTTCATGATCCAAGATGAGGCCCTGAGTTATCATTGGTCAAGCGATCATGCAACAGTGCACCTCTTTGTAGTGTATTACAAAAAAGAAGAAAACAGAGCATATGAGCTATGTCATAATTTCTAACTGTCTAGAGCATAACACCATAGCAGTCTACTGTTTTCAGAAAAAGCTAATTCAATTTTTAAAAACCAAATTTCAAACTGATATACAGAAGATATACTACTTTTCGGGTGGCAGTGCAGCCCAATACAAGAATAAAAGAATTTTGTAAACTTATGTTTCCACAAAGAAGATTTTGGCATTGAAACAGAATGGCATTTTTTTGCCTCTGCTCATGGAAAAGGACCTTGCGATGGTGTCGGTGGCACTGTTAAGAGATTAGCAACAAAAGCAAGTCTGCAGAAGCCATATGATAACCAAATTCTTACTAAACAACAACTTTTTGATTGGGCAGTTAAAAACATTACATCTGTACACTTTGAATTTTCAACCCAAGAAGAGTACATTGAAACTGAAACATTTCTAGAAGAGCGTTTTAGTCAATCTGTTACCATCAAAGGGACACAGAGGTTACATGCCTTTATACTGATAGCATCAAGTACATCAAAAATATTGGTAAGAACTTTTTCAGATACAACAGAATCTACTGTTGAAACAGTCACAAAATCTCCAGAAAAACTGGCTTTGAGAGATATTCATGGATACATTACTGTCATCTATGACAAGAAATGGTGGCTAGCTTATGTTTTAACAAAATACGAAGGTCTTGATGAAGTTAAAGTTACTTTCCTTCAACCAGCTGGCCCATCACTATCTTATACATATCCTAAAAAACCTGATATCCTATGGGTATCTGTAAATGATGTTCTTTGTAAAGTAAACCCAGTAACACTAACAGGAAGAATATATCAAATTCCTGGGGATGATACTGTAAAAAAAAAAAATGAAGCGTTTAAAAAGAAGTGAAATCTTAAAACACATACTGTTTGTATCAGGTTTCGCAAGTGACATTTCGAATGTATGTGTTAACAGTAAATTTGAATGTGTACATAGATATATTAAGAATAAAGAGTGAAGATTTATTTATGGGTAAGTTATGTATGTTTCCATTTAAATCTATAAATTTTACAAAAATGTCATTTTTTTAATGAAATATGTATTTTTGAAATTTTATAAAGGTGTGAACCCATGACAGTCCCACTTTCATACTTACAGACTTAGTTAACAATAATGTGAAATGTTGTATATAATTTTTGAAGCGCTTTTTGATAAATTAAAAATTTTAATTTTAATTTGAAAAACAATTTTCATCTCAAACCCATAGTGTGTTGTATATCATAGGAAACCTCTTGGAAAATTCTGCAAAATGACACATCTCCCATCATTTCAGCTTAATTAGGATTTGAAATTATGGCAGTGGGGTGTTTTTTTGGCGATTTTTGACAACTTCACATTGCTGTATTTTCAAAGGGGGTAGACGTATTTTAATGAAATTGGGTATTTTTCTTCATCTATATGTAAGCTACCCTGTGCCAAGTTTCATCAAAATCTGAGCTGGTAGGGTAAAATCATTATGTTGACTTGACATGGAACGACTCCGAGGACGCATACGAACCGTGTCAATCAGGTATTTAGAAGAAATATATGAAATAAAATGTATTTTCAATTCCACATCATCTGAATATGCGCCCTCTAGCTGCAAAGTTGGGCATCGGAAAAAGCCTGGAATGCAAGGACCATCATTCCCTCATTTCAAGCTTCCCAATGGAAACAGAATTTTACAAATCGAATGGATAGTTCCACAGATATGGTGTCCCCTGCCGGACAGACAAAGTGATAACATAAGCACAATCTTTTACAGAAGACGCGCTAATGACACAGCTTCAGTATTGCTAACGGACAAGAAAACTAACAATTCCTCGCATTTTGCCGGGGGTGGGGAGAGAAATCTGTTAGACAAAAGTTACATCAGTAGCAAAATTCTCAACTACAAAACATTGCGAAGGGATAAAATGGCAGAATTGGATAAAATTCCAGGGCATGTAACAGAATTTTAGGACATTTCCAGGACAACATGAAACTGCAGGACTTTTCCAGGACACGTATGAACCATGCTGGAAGCACTAGTATGATCTGATGTATCTAAATATACAAGAATTTTTTTATGAAACAGAGAGAAAGTTGCTTTATCATAAACAAGGCAGTAAATGATTTATCAACAACCTCTTCCCTCTGCAAGTACAGTATAACACAAAAATGTGTGGCAACATCAGTTGTTGTTGAAAAAATGCACACCACAAAAGAACTTTGATGGTTTAGATGCATAGCTTTTAACAAGTAAAAGAGTGGGGGGGATCATGCAAGAGGTATATAGAACATTTTTGTTGCTTTCTAATTTTTTTTTCTTTAAGGAGGCAATATTTAAACTTGTTTAAACATACAATATACTGATCACTTCAGGGTTTTCTAGGTATTTGGAATCAAGTACCCATCTCAAATGTACCTTTTTTGTTCACTTTATGTAACTGGAAAAAGTGAAATATGGAAAACTGCTTACATTCAGGTAGTGCTATTCTAGTAAACTTCATTTTCTTCATATTTTATTATGGTAGTACCCTATTACAACATAACCTCAAACTCTTTCAACCCAAAGACAGTGTTAAGAGCACATAACAGAACACATAACAGTTTACCCTGCATGATTTAAAAAAAAAAAATTCTAATGTAAGTCTCTTCTTCCAAGAGTGATAAACAAATAAAAAGGGAGAAAGGAGAAATTTTAGTTAAATATCATCGAAACATTTATAAAATTAACTTCAGAAAAGTGAAGTTCAATTCAATTTGTAACAAGACATTTATATACCAAGTACAGTTAATGTATGAAAATCTTCACAACGGAAAAGTTCACACACCCAGGTTAAATTTATTACATACCACTGTTGAATTCCAACCTAGCTGTTTTCATAGCATATGATTCACATTCCTTTTTGCTGAAGCTGAAGATTATGGCTGGGGAAAAATTTCGCTCCATAATCATCTTCACTATTTTGTAGCAATCTGAATCATCTGAAAAATGCTTGAATAGTTAAAATAAGTATAATTTATACAAAAACACACTATTTACATAAATGAAGCACCTAGTGACATAAGAATAAACTTCTTGGTGTAAAGTAACATAGTAATAAACTTTTTGAAATAAATATGTAGTCTATTTCAAAAGAAAAACCCCTTCCTCCCCATTTTTAGAGGTAGGATTAGCAATGGGAGAAGTTTGGCTATCCCTAGACAAGTTAGAAGATATATTCATACCAAGAACAGGCAGATACGTGCTCTGTATCAGGAGGGGGCTGACATGAAGAAAATACAAACATTAGAAGAATTCTTGAAATTGTCATATCACGCATAAGTTAAGTTGAAAATTATCAAGTATCTACTACCAACAAAAAAAAAAAAAAAAAAAAGGGTGTATCTATGGGCTCTCCTCTTTCCCCCATACTTGCTGACATTTATTTGCACAATATTGAAACATTAATTGTTGCCCCATCCCTCTTAAAACCCACCATTTGGTTACAGTATGTGGACAAATCTTCATTATTTGGAAAAAACCAGAAAATCTCTGTTATAACTCATGCCCTCCACGACTTCAAAATTCCTGCATATAAAATTTTCTTCTCAAGAACAGGTCGACAACAATATTAGTTTTCTGGACGTTAACATCAACCCAGACTTCTCACTTGGCTTCTCTGTTTACAGGAAATCTTCTGCCACCCATAATATCATCCCTTACCATTCTTGCACCTTTGAAAAATACAAATTGTCTGCTCTAAAGTCGTACATTCACTGAGCCAACCTTATTTGCAACAGCCATTCTGCTCTTCAAAAAGAATATCAGAACATCATCAACATTGGCAAATTGCATGGCTTTCCACCCCTCTTAGTACATAGACTAATTAAGAGTTTTGAATCACAGAATCATACATGAGACCGGTCGATGACAAAAAAAAAGTTGAACTTTTTAACTGGGTGGAAAATTGGGACGCGCGAAAGTGCGGTGTGAGCAAATTCAAATACAGCATATACAATATTTAAGATTGCACAAGCCATATGAAATTATTTTCTGTAAATTATGTAAGTAAATATTAAATTGAAGCACATTATTATATTCACAATAGAAAAGTAGGGAATCTAAGAACAAAATAAAATGAAATATTTAAAAAAATCAGATTTAAAACATACATGTAAATCTTTACTAGCTAAATCCTGAGGTGAAAAGTATTTGTCTAGGAAAGTTTGTGCATTTAGTCAAGCAATTAGAAACTTGCAAGAATTAGAAACATATCCACAGATTAGTTTTGGTCAAACATCATAGTACAAGAGATAAGTCAGTCTTGTTGGCTTAGTAGCACTCTAATGTACCACATTTTTCAGAAATGAAATGTGTGTGGAAATAAGTTAAATTCACAGATTCTTACTAAATGATAATTGGAATATGTATTTGAATATGTACAAATTAAAAAAAAACATGACTAGAAGTTATGGTTTTTAAACATATTGCTTCAAAGATATGTTGCCCTTTTTTGTTGTACTTGCTTGCACAACAATTCGAATTTCCTCTTCTGGGCAAGCCTGGCTTTCTTCTCAGCAAGCTGCATGGCCATATTTATTTTACTTTGACTCTGCAGCTGAACAGCATCCATTGCTAACTTTTCCTTTTTGCTGATAATTCCTTTTCTTTTCCTCTCCATTTCTTTGGTATAACTTGTTTTTGATGTCCTAAGACTTTGGCAGAGGTTGGCATCAACTGCTTCTTGCAAAAAAATTTCTTTACTGAAGAAATTAATTGCAGACTCACCCTGTGCTTTAAGTTTATACTACACAGTTTGTATAGCTGAATAGGTTTCAATGTTCATTCTTCCTGATTTTATGTCTATGATTTCAGCTATCATGCTGAAAGAACTTTCAATCTGTGGACCATGAAAGCATGATATCAAGGCTTTTACTATTTTAGATAACATAGTGTACTTGTAGAGGTTAAACACCTTTGCCCACCACGCATCAATTTTTACAAAGTTTCCAACTTCATCAACAGGAGATGGAAGTCGTGATTCAAACTGATACTGGTGAATTTCTAGAGCATAGCTTTCCATTTTCTCTGAATTCAATATATTTCAAAGGAACTGTGGAAGTTTTTCAGTCTTTTTAAAGTTAGATTATGTCCCCTTGTAGAAGGATCAATAGCTGATATGTACATTAAAAGATCACTACATAATGGTAGTGTCTTTTGCATGTATTTTTGCACGCTGAATATAAGCTTCAGCAGCCTAGCTTTAAAAAAATTCCCCACAATGTCATTTGATTTGCTTTTCAAAATAATGTTCCTGATCCAAGAATCTTTCACAGGTTTGCCTTATCAAATCTTTCATAAGATTGCCTTTCAGTATCTCTTGTTTTAAGAAACAAGCTAAGAAATCTAAGAATAGTTGCTTCTGCTCATCAAAAACTTTATGAATTAATGGCTCCTTTGTTTGAAATAAGCATACATATTTTTTCAAAAGAAGTAGAGCTGCAACATAAAAATTTAATATAAGCAAGGTTTTTTTTGAGCTTTCAAATAATTTTGCAACAATTCTAGATTTCCATTTTTTCCCCCGTAATTTCTTCCAAAGCTCCTGGAATTTTAACTTTTTCTTTCTAATCTTTACATATTTTATTTATCACATCCATGTATATTGGTTTTTCATTAGGCTGCACAAATTCATAATACAGGAGCAAAAGGGCATCATGGATATGTAAACTGTTTAATGCCACACGATAGAATGACAACCACCTGCATTGCACCATGTTCTTAATTTCAGTGAATTTTAGCCCTATAATTTCACAAATTTCAGCAAGGGCTTCATGTTGATCTGCCGACCATTTAAAGTCATTGAAGAAGTCAATAAAGTATTTCTCAATGTAAGCTTAAAATGGCTTGCAAAATTTTTTACTTGCATTGTGAATATGGTGACATGAATCTCCATCAATGTCAAGGAAGTGGGGAGATTTTCTCTGCCGAATTCTTGTTTTTAAACATGTTTTTGGGCCGCTCATGACACATTCTTTCCATTTAGCTTTCAAACAAGCAAAACAAATTCCTCCTCAGAAAGAAAGAAAAAAGAAAAACGGAAAGCTGCGCCACAAACTTTGTTTAGAGGGTTCGGGCCTACGTAATACTGGCCCGAAGCCGTGCGTTTTTTCCCACTTAGCTTTCAAACATGC
The DNA here is from genome assembly GCA_039090855.1 of Macrothele yani. Taxonomy (NCBI): domain Eukaryota; kingdom Metazoa; phylum Arthropoda; class Arachnida; order Araneae; family Macrothelidae; genus Macrothele; species Macrothele yani. The sequence continues at coordinate 130,236,598 of CM076996.1, forward strand.
AAAACACATTTTTCCTTAGGAAAAAACGAAAGAAAGGAAAGAAACAGGGTTGCGTCACGAACTTTGTTCAGAGGCTTCGGGCCGACGTTATCCTAGCCGGGCGCCGTGCTTTCTTTCCACCAAGTTTTCAAACAAGCAAAACACATTCCTCCTCCTTAGAAAAAAGAAAAAAACAAGGAGGTGCGTCACGAACTTGGTTCAGAGGCATAGGGCCGACGCAATTCCGGGCCACAGCGAAAGAAGCACGTCGGAGCCAACGTAATTCCGGATCACGGCAAAAGAAGCATGCCAGGCCTACGCAATTCCGGCGTGGCGCCATGCTTCCTTTCCACTTAGCTTTCAAACAAGCAAAACAATTTCTCCTCCCCAGAAAGAGGGAAAAAAAAAAAAAAAAAAAAAAAAAAACGGAAAGCTGCGTCACGAACTTTGTTTAGAAGCTTCGGGCCGACGTAATACTGGCCGGGCATCGTGCTTTCTTTCCACTAAGTTTTCAAGCAAGCAAAACACATTCCTCCTCCTCCTCCTCCTTAGAGGGGGAAAAAAAAGAGGTGCATCACGAACTTGGTTCAGAGGCATCGGGCTGACGCAAGTCCGGGCCACAGCGAAAGAAGCACATCCGAGCCAACACAATTCCGGATCACGGCAAAAGAAGCACGCCAGGCTTACTACGTAATCCCGGCGCAGCGCCGTGCTTCCTTTCCACTTGGCTTTCGAACAAGCAAAACAAATTCCGCCACTTCAGGAGGGGGGGAGATACAAAGGGCTGTGTTACAAACTTTGTTCAGAGGCTTTTACATCGATTATTTACAAAACCACTAAAACTTTCTTTATAACAGCGAAAATCTGAATAACCATAATTTTTTGTTAGTCACCCGTAATCCCGGGGAAATCCGTAATAATAACAGAGATTCTGTAATTGCCGATTCTGTAATCTCTGTGCGTCCTTCGTAGAAAGAGGTTTCACGAGAGCTTCGATTCTCGAACAATCTCAGAAAAGCGGGAACGCATTCGGATACATCACAAATTACAACAGAGAGAGTTCTTGGTGATGACGTCACGGATAGAATGCAGAGTGGCGATTTCTTGCAAGACACGGGATGGCTGTCTCCTCGTGGGCTGCGGCAGTTTCCCTAAAGCACGAAGTAGGCGGAGCTTCCACCCTTCGCACTGCGATGCTCAAGTGACTGACATCCCATCCATTGTTGACAGCAGTAAACGAATTGAGCTACTGACTCCACCCTCCAACATTTCTTCTTGCCCCCAGCGCCTGCTCCATAAAACAACGCTTTCAGCTAGAAAGCGCTTAGTTCTTTTACTCCACAAAAAAGCGGAATCACGGAATTCCGCTTTTACAAGGATTTTTCTATAGAATGACGACCCCCCCTTAAAAATTCTGAAAAATTTCTCTTCATTTTTGCAATGACCTCTAGGATGACCAAAATGATGCCGAAAAAAGCGGAATTCAGCGAATTCGCAGAAGAATCTCATGTATGCAGAATAGATCTAGTTTACTGCCTGAACCTTCCACCACCTATCAGTTTGTTGGAACTTTGCCCTTAAGCCTGTCCTTCACTCATAAAGTTTGCTCTATTTTCAAGTCTTTTGGCTATACGATTGCAGTCAAACCACCTTCACATCTTTTCAACCTCAAAGACAGAGATCTCAATAAATCCCTAGAGTTACAAGGTGTCTACTCTATTCCTATTAACACTTCCACAGGCATTACCCACTATATTGGTAGTACTTACCACAGCATAAACCGGCGATTGATGGAAGAACATATCGCTGATGTTAAGAAAGGCAGCCCTTCCACTTCCCTTTCAATTTTAACCATCAGCGATACATCCCCAATTCCCGATTGGCAAAATGTTAAGCGGATCGCCCTGTTCGGCAATCTGAGGGCACTCGGGTACCGCGAAAGCATTGAAATCTACTTTACCCCTAACACCTGCAATACTGACGCACCTTTTAACATCCCTATTATTTGGAAAGTGATTTTGAAATCTAGCAACAACTGACACTTTTACCACAAGGCTCATTCTATGGCTGATGAAGGTAGAAGTCGCAACCGAAATGTCCCGCTTATAATTTTCAATGTAACTTACGCAAGATATGACGATTTCAAGAATTCTTCTAATGTTTTATGTGCCACATGTTTCCCTGCCAATTCTTCCCACGATGAGAATACAAAGAAAATGTTTACCCCTTTCATTGTTTACTACAACTAACTGGCCTTTCCAAGAAAAACAACTGCCCAAGCAAGTCTGTCCTCAATGCCATCACCAAATAGGCTCCGTACCACAGCTCAAAGCAGACGCAACATTTTATCAGAATTATAGGAAGAACTCAGAGCATAAGCTAAGAGCCCTCACAAAAATTCAAAATACATCCATGACACATAGTAATAATAATAATAATCCTCAGGAAGAGGTGGAATCTCATTATAATAATAATAATAATAATCTTTCCAGAAATACAACTCCCAAATGTGGAGCTGCTCAGCAGGCTTACAGAGTATATTTAGCACAATTTATTTGTGCACTTGGCTTGCAATACTTAAAAAACACAACATGTTTCATCACCAACAGCTACTTGTCAACAGGGATCTGGTCTCCACTGAAGATGTTTAATGGAAGACTTATCCCCTTAAAGTAATGTATATTTTTGTACAAATGATACACTTCACCTTACCCATCATTTTCACAGGAAGATGGTCGTGAGTTCTGAAACTGGCTAATTTTTAGATGAGTTCATCAGTTAGAATTCAGCTGGATATAAATATCATAGCTTAAACAGGATTCTAACTAAGATATTCATAGAAAAATGCAAATTATGTTGGGGCATTATTTCACAAGATCTGCATAATGACTACTTAGAAAATGGGGAGAAATAAGAATAAAAAAACATGCCACATCTTCAAAAACTCTATAACACTTTTACCCTTTCTGGTTTAAATTTTAAGAAACAACAACAGAATTTTAATCATGCCACATCTTCAAAAACTCGAAACACTTTTGCCCTTTCCGGTTTAAATAAAAAAAAAAAAAAAAAAAAAAAGAATTATTTTCGGAGCTGTTAAGAAATTCACTCAAAGCGATATAGAAAATTTAAAGGTAGAGCACTTACCAGCTTGTATAATTTTCTCTAGTTAAAAAAGGCATGCAAAATAAAGGCACTGATCTCAAAGCAAAGAATTTAAAATTAAATATTAAAAATAAAGATAACCTGAAAGTACTAGTAATGGAATGGCATTTATCATACAGGGTAATTCAAAACAATTGCCTTGATTACAAATGAAAATAACGTATTTATGAAGATAAATAGACAGCTGATATCCCTACTCAAGAAAGAAGGAAGTTTAGAATTTTATTGGAACCTACTGCTGCGTTGCTATGGTGACGTAGGAAAGTGAGCTGCTCGTGAACCAAAGCCAGTAGGAAGAAATGGCGACCGCAGCAAAAAGGTGTTTTGCGTGCTGGAGTTTGAAAAGTATCATTCTCTTGCTACAGCTGAGAGAATGTTTTGTAATTGCTACAAATGTGCTACTCTGGATGCTAAGAGTATAAGGAGGTGGAATAGGCAGTTTGTAGAAACAGGATGTCTTTGTAAAGGGTAGAGTATCGGCTGACCACGTGTTTCAGAGAAAAACGTTGACAGAATTCAGAGTTTTGAACGCAGTCCACGCAAGTCAACTTACCGCGCCAGCCAGGAGCTGCAAATGCCACAAACAACTGTTTGGCGTGTTCCTAATGGAAGCTGCAAATGAAACTATACAGAGTTCAAATTTTGCACACACTGAAGACCGACGACAAAGTGCAGTGTGCTACCTTTGCTGAAACCATGCAGGAAGCCATGGAGGATGATGACACATTTGCTTCTTGCCTAATTTTCAGTGATGAAGCTACCTTTCATATCAGTGGCAAAGTAAACCACTACAAGACTAGCATAAGGGGCATGGAAAAACCTGTTGCTGTGATTGACCATGAGCGTGGCTCACCGAAAGTCAATGTGCTCTGCGAAATTTCCAGTGTGAAGGTCTATGGACCTTTTCTCTTCATTGAAGATACAGTAACAGGAACATTTATATAGATGTGATTCAGCAATAGCTACTTCCACAACTGGATGACGATTCCGAGGGCTACATCCTACAGCAAAATGGAGCACCCCCACATTAGAACATGCACGTTCGCCAATTTTTGAACAAAATTCTTCCGAACCGTTAGATTGGTCATAGTGGACAGGACCACAGGGTTTTCTGCAAGAGGATCCCCAAGTCTCCGGACGTTACTCCTTGTGACTTCATTTTGTGGGTACATGCCAAAGACCATGTGTATGTGCCACCTTTGCAGAGAACACTGCAAGAACAAAAGATGCGCATTCAGCTTGCACTAGCATCAGTGACTACAGACATGCTTCATAATGTATGGCGTAAAATGGATTATGGTTTAGATGTTGTCCGCATGACCCAGGGGAGTCACATAGAACATTTGTATGGTACGGAAAGAAAATTCTAAACTTCCTTTTTTAGTGTGCAACAATGTGATCTCTGTATCTATGTTCATAAACCAGGTATTGTAATTTGTAATCAGGGCAATCATTTTGAATTACCCTGTATACCAACCAAAAATTATTCAAAGAATGATCAATTCCCTTAAGAACAATTTGTTTACATAACAGGCTAAACTAACACATCATAAATTGGCAGAAAAGGAATTCTGCATCATATACTGAAAAAGCAAAAGAAAAGCACCATATTTCACCAAAACTAAACATTTTTGCATACCCGGGACAAAGACATTTGACTAGCATGTAAATATCTCAGGAATATACCACCTAACTGATGATGCTTGATTTGTTCATTTACTTGAATTTCCTGCTAGAAGGGCTGTAATTAGCCAAAGAGGGAAAGAGAGAACCAGATCACAAAATATTTATACACCGAGTGTCCACTTTATTATGACCACCCCTCAGTACTTCGTTGGGCCACCTTTTGCCTTTAATACTGCGTCGATTCTTTTGGGCATGGACTCCACGAGATGTTGATAGGTGGTTTGTGGAATCTGAGACCATGCTTGATGAATAGCACTTTCCAGGAGTGTGAAATTGCAGGGTTGGAGATTCAGCTGTCTGATGTCTCGTTCAACTTCATCCCAGAAATTCTCAATGTGGTTGAGATCTGGAAATTGTGGGGGCCACCTAAGCAAAGTAAACTCACCGGCATGTTCCTGAAACCAATCCTGTACAATACAAGCACTATGGCAGGGTGCATTATCTTGTTGAAAGTAGCCATCGCCATTGGGATAAACCATCCACATGACAGGTTGCACTTGGTCCGCAACAATGTTTAGATATGATGTGCCAGTCAGACGCTGATCAACACGAATTAAAGGGCCCAAAGCATGCCAGGAAAACATTCCCCAAACCATAACGTTGCCTCCACCAGCTTGAAGGGCTGTAGCAATGCATTTAGGGTCCACGCTTTCGTGCTGTCTCCGCCAAATTCTTGCTCGGCCATCGGCATGGTGCAATTGAAAACGTGATTCATCGGACCACATAATTTGTTTCCAATTATCGACTGTCCTATCCTTGTGCTCCTGTGCGAAGTGGAGACATTTTCTCTAGTTGACTGCAGACAGCAAAGGTGTTCGAACAGGCCTTCGGCTCCCATATCCCATACGATGCAGTGTATGGTGAACAGTGTGTGCATAGATCATTTGAGGGGATCTTTGATTCAGATGGTCTGTAATTTGCTACACTGTTGCCCTTCTGTTGTTTGTTACCAGTCTGGACACACTCCGTTACGCCCGAACAGTCACTAGTCGACGACGACCACACGTTGCACGTAGAGACCCAGTTTTTTGGCTAACAGTCCAGTCTTGAAACACTTTAACAGCTGCTCTGGAACATTTCACGAATGCAACGGTTTCGGTGATACTCGCTCCTTGGCTCCGAGCTCCTACAATCATCCCACGTTGAAAGTCTGTCAAATCACATTTTTTACCCATCTCGTCACCCAAAAATCACTTCTACTACTGTTGCAAGCACTAAGCTTTCCCTTTTTATACTAGCCTCACCCTCTGGCGGCAACAGCGTGCAGCCATAGCTCATTTGCTTAAAACTGTCAGATGGTCATAATAAAGTGACCAATCAGTATAAAAAATTGGCTCGGGCTGTGGGTATTCCAACCCACCATCAAATGGAAGACGAGCTGATCCCTTTGGTTACAATTTCCACCTCTTGACTTCATTACACAGCAATGTCCACACATACAACACCTACTTCACTATTACAATAATGTCTGTAGTTGTACTTCAAGTGTACACACAGTCAAATCTTGGAACTGAAAGGACCTCATCACTGGATGCCATAAAAATGGCTACCATCTTGGTTTACACCCATGGTCAGAATTTCCTCAACAATAAGGCTCAGATTCCAAAGAAGAAGAATCTGTAACCAATTCAACAGCACCATATTACGTATTGATAGGTGTCCAACACATACCCTTGAACTATCATTTTCTTCAAACCCTTCGTGGCTTTACACTTCTTAAGCCTCTTCTCAACAGATGCAAGAACTTGCTTCACACTTTCACTATCCTAGGTAGTAAGACACGAGAGTTGGCTCCTTGCCATTTAGCGCACACAGTTCTTTATGGCCATCTGAATTTTCTCCACCCTTATGCAGAGCTGAAGTGCAAGTTACAGCCTTGTGTCTTGTTTTGGAACATTTTCAGCTAAAATATTCATAGCAAACACATTATAAACTCTGAATTTGCTTACAGCTCTTATTGGTCATCTACGTAACATCTCTCAGAAAACTTGAAAATTTCATTGTTCTTGGAGTGGGATCATCTCCAGCATCTTCTGATTTCCTTTTGAGTATGCTATCCCTTAAACAGACATAAACAGCATACTCAAACGGAAATCAGGAGATGAGGGTTCAATTCCCGCACCTGGGCAATGAAAATTTAAAGTTTTGAAAGATGTTACATGGATGACTAGTATGAGCTGTAAGCAAATTCAGAGTTTATAATCTGTTTGCTATGAATATTCTATCAAATTCCCAAGTATTATGAAGAATATTTCTTCCTTCATTGACTTATTTTTGGCTCATTTTTCACAACTTCAGTGAATGCGATTCTCACTTGATAACTTCCTATCCAGAAGAAGCTGTGCAATTGTTTCTTTATACAGAGCTTCAAAACATCAGTCCCAGACTTCAAAAATAAGAATTCCGGCATTGATACTAGGAGAATGTGAGACTCGAACACATCTCTGCCACTTATGTGCAGCCATTCTGAACAGTGAAACCAGGAGATGTAAGAAAAGCAGGGCTTCACTACTCAGAATGGCTTCACTACTCAGAATCCACACAACTCTGTAACGGATGGTGCCACACAGCATAAAGGCAATCACAACCATACACGAGACTGACCTAGAAACAAAAAAGCTGAACTTTTTAATCGGGCGAAAAAAAAAATTAGAACACGCGACAAGAAAATGTGAATATAAAGCAGCACGAGCAACATGGAATTGTTCACTGTATTCACAATATACTGAATTCAAAACAAAGTTAAGTGATTTTAAGAGACACTGCTTCAAACACATCTTTTTTTTTCTTTTTTTTTGGGGGGACTTGCTAGAACATCAGTTCAATTTTCCTCCTGTGTTCCTTTCTTCTCGGCTAGTTCCATGGCCATATTTGTTTTTTGTTGACTCTGCAGCTGCACAGCCAGCAATCTTTGCTTAGTTTTTATTTCTGTTGATACTCATTCCCTTCCTATTTCTTCACCACTTGTCTTTTCTATTCCCCTTTTATTCCCTCAGATGACAATAATTTATCCATCATGCTGAAAGAACTTTCAGCCTGAGGACCATGAACGCATGATATCAAAGCTTTTGCTACTTTAGATAAATGGTGTGACTTTCAGAATATGAATACTTTTGAACACCATGCATCAATTCTAACAAAGTTCCAAATTCCGTCACATCTGTTTTTGTAAAATTTCCCGTTCCTTATCAAGTTAAGTGCAGACATTTATGGGGTAAAGTAACACTTAACAACAACACAGGATAGTGAGAACATCGCAGGAAGAAGAAGAAAGAAAGGGGGAAAAAAAGAAAATTTTGGGAGAAATCTTCGATCGTATCAACTTCTATTTTCGGAAACTTCTTCCTCCATTTTTAGGTTGAAACGCAGTATTTGTGGAATAAAAGGATATTTAAGAAAACTTCACTTCCGTTTTTGGAAATCGTTGCCTACAGTTTCATGCTGAAATAGAAACATTTATGCAATAAAAATTATATTTAATAACAACACTGGGAACAGGCAACATCGTGAGAAAAAAGATATTAAGATTACGGGAAAAATAGTCACTCCATTTAACTTCAGTTTTCAAAAGTTTTGAAAAGACGAAATATCATCCCCAGAAGGAAAAGGACACCTCGTTAACCCCCTCTCTTCGTCGATCTTGAGGATGACCCAAATGATGACAAAAAAAAGCAGATTTCTGCGAATCCGCGGAAGAATCTCATGTATGCACAACTGTATCATGGAAGGTGATTCAACAAATTTAAACTGCTCAAGACAAACTTGATAAGAAATGATACAGTGCAACATAACACTTGAAAAGGAGACAGATCTCTAATGAGGTCAGTGATCTAACCAAACCAAATAAGAAAAAAAAAGCCTTTCATTTTTTTATGATACCAAGATGGATTACATACACACATTTGTCACAATTCTTAAAATGTCTAAGTTAAAAAAAGACCTTTTCTCTATCTCAAGGTGACATGATTTGTCAAGAACCCACCACACCACTGTCACAAGTATGTTTCCTGAACATGATAGGCAACATGCAAAAGTACTGTAACAGCTTTGCACAAATATGTTCAGCAACTGCAAAGGTATGAAAAAAATAATAACAGTATTTGCCACATACTGAACTTACAATCCAATTTCCTACAGATGAAAATTTTTCAGAATACATTTTTGAATTATTAACAGGTAAATTGTGTTGAAACTACTTAACAGTTAAGTATCACATAAATGCAGGGGTTGCACTGCTGATCACATTCTTCACAATTTGTGGGGGGAAAAATTGTTTTGGCGAAGATATGAAAATATTAGTGACTACTTTTTTTAATGACATCAGAACAAAAACAATCTTACAAAAGATTGGTTTTGCTGGGATGTCATGTCAAATTTTGCAATGCTAAAGATATTTTAAAAATTATCATATTTTTGGATTTCTTATCTTTTGATGTGAACCATAAACTAATATTGCATGACTTATATGAAAATGGTTATTAGATGAAAGTTCTATTAATAATAAAATGCAATTTTTCAACATCTGTATTTTATTTTTTACACTGGCCCTTTTAGAATCAAGCCACAGAATAAATGTAATACCTAATTTTTCAATTAATTTGAAATTTATCCTGTCAATAATTCTTTGTTTAGAAATTTTATAGTTAGTAATAAATTCAAAATTGAAAATAAGTGTGTATATTTCTTTCTATTAGGATTTGGAATCTATAACATAATATTTTGCTGCTTAATTGTAAAGAATCTATAACAGAATATTTTGCTGCTTAATTGTAAAGAATCTATAACATAATATTTTGCTGCTTAATTGTAAAGAATCTATAACCTATTGTTTTTGTACTATTATAACACTGTTTTTATGGATTTTATATTTCCACTGGAGAGGGGAAAAAAACAACAACTGGTGACTTCAGATTACATTTGGCAAAAACTTTTAAAAATCCAGAGCAACAGCTATAAATGGTCACACAGAATAGAGGCAATTTGTATTGAATGATCAGTAATGCATATAACACATTCTAACATGTTAAAGTGTCAATACTATTCTTTATGATTACATGCTCATGCCCATATTCATCATGGAGGACCAAAGCTCAGTTTCATTTGACATGGTTCATAAAATTTGAAGCTTTGCTACCTTTCATAAATATATTATAATGCTACCTTTCATAAATATATATTATATAATTTTTTGTTCTTTTGAATATCTTTAAGCACTCCATAAGATGCCTCGTATCACTAATTATATAAACTGTTCAATACAAACCTGCCTGGTACATGTAAAACATGAGCAATACATCATACACTGACGGGGGAAAAAATCCCAACACCAAGAAGGGTCTGTGTTAGATAAACGACAGTTGGTAGGCGGTGAGAGCACATCTGTAAGATGACGTCTAAGCAAATTTCGCGCTCGGCGCATACGTGTGGCACTAGTAGCGCCCCTCGGAACATGCAAAGCAGGTTTGCTGTAAATACGCGCTGTAACGTTCGTGAGTGTTAGTTATCTTTGAGCTTCGACGTAGTGTGTTGATGTTAGTCAAGAATGCCTGTAAGAAGACGAAGAAGCCACTATAAACACCTCACGGAGTTTGAACGAGGTCGTGTAATAGGGCTACGAGAAGGTGGATTTTCTTTCCGCAATATTGCAGAACGACTTGGCAGGAATGTAGCCACTGTGCACGATTGTTGGCAGCGGTGGTCAAGGGAAGGTACTGCCTCAAGAAGACTGGGTTCCGGCTGGCCATGTGGCACTACTGAGAGAGAAGACCGCCGTGTACGGCGTATGGCCGTGGTGCATCGTACTGCGTCTGCAATTCGAGCTGCAGTTGCCACCACAGTGACACAACGAACTGTTACAAATCGGTTACTTGAAGGACAGCTCCGAGCCAGACACTCTGTAGCGTGCATTCCACTTACTCCAAACCACTGCCGTTTGCGACGTCAGTGGTGTCAAGCTAGAGCTCATTGGAGGACGGAGTGGAGATCTGTTGTGTTTTCTGATGAAAGCCGGTTCTGCCTGGGTGCCAGTGATGGCCGTGTGTTGGTTAGAAGGAGGCCAGGTGAGCACCTGCAACCAACGTGTCTGTGGGCAAGACACACTGCACCTACACCTGGAGTTATGGTCTGGGCAGCAATTTCCTATGAAAGCAGGAGCACTCTCGTGGTTATCCCACGCACCCTGACGGCACAGTTGTACGTCGGTCTGGTGATTCAACCTGTTGTGCTGCCATTCATGAACAGCATTCCAGGGGGTGTTTTCCAACAGGATAACGCTCGCCCGCATACCGCTGTTGTAACCCAACATGCTCTACAGAGTGTCGACATGTTGCCGTGGCCTGCTAGATCACCAGATCTTTCTCCAATCGAGCACGTATGGGAAATCATTGGACGACAACTCCAGCATCACCCCCAACCAGCATTAACCGTCCCTATATTGACTGACCAAGTGCAACAGGCATGGAACTCCATCCCACAAACTGACATCCAGCACCTGTACGACACAATGCATGAACGTTTGCATGCTTGCATTCAACATTCTGGCGGTTACACTGGTTATTAATGTACCAGCATTTCACATTCAAAATGGCTCTTCTCGCGCTTACATTAAGCTGTGATCTTGAAACCTTAATCGATTAAATATGTTACCTATACAAATGTATTGCCGCCATTTCATTCCTCTACAACTATTTTTTTGTGGTGTTGGGATTTTTTTTTTCTGTCAGTGTATAATCCAAGGAACACCTCCAAAGTGGAGATATGAGTTTCATATGGTCACTGAGCCAGAGTTAGTGAGGTTGTTGAAAGGAGAGGCCTACAGTAACTTTGAAAGCACAGCGCATATCATGCCAATCTTATGATCAATGAGCAGTAATTCAATTCTTGAGCACAAACGAACAGAAACCAGCTGAAATTATTGAATGTGGTCTGTGCATGATAATGCATGTGCATCAAAAATTATGGTAAAAGACTATGTAGACAGTTTTGGAATGGTAGATAATCAACAGCAGATTTGTTACAGCCTGGTCCTGAATGGGTCACCAAAATGGGTATAACTGTTGCAGCTGTGGAAGAAGTGATACAAGAAAACAGTAGTGTGTCCAGAATTTTATTGGAACCTACTGCTGTGTTGCTATGCAGCAGTAGGTTCCAATAAAATTATCCGTGCAGATCAAAGGGCAATGCATGGGGTTCCAGCCTTGCAGAGTTATCATGCAGACAGCAATGGCTTCCAGCATAGGATTGTAATCAGTGACGAAATCTGGAGTAGTTACTATGAACCTGAATCCAAATGATACAGCTTACAGTGGAAGCATCTGGAATCACCCCAGCACAAAAAATTCAAAAGCCAAATCCTCTGTCCAGAAGAGCATGTTTATCTTTTTTGATTGCCAAGGCCCTCTTGCTTGTACAGTTTAAGGAGTCAGTGGTAACATCTGGAATCACCCCAGCACAAGAACAAATGCCCAATGATATGATGAAACTCCAGATCACCCACATACAGCCATTAAGAACAAACACCACGGGAAGCTGACTCAGAATCGTCCTTCTGTGTGACATTGTATGTCACACAGAAGATCAAAAGTTTCAGCTTATGAATTGAGAGGTTTTGGAGCATCCTGCATAGAGTCTGGATCTCTCTTCCTGAGATTACAACATGTTCGGGCTACTGAAGAGAACCCTCAAGGGTCACAGGTTCCATTTGGACAATGAAGTACAAGTAACCATGACTTTTTCTACCAGCAGCCTTTGGAATTCTACAAGCAAGGACCACACTGCTTAACAACTCAGTGTGGTGTATGTGTCTCAATGCAGGAAATATTTACTCCAGACAAACTGCTTTATTAAAAGATCCAAATATTTCCAGGAAAAGGACTGAAATACAAAAACAGGCACAAGACCCCATTTTATTAGCACCCTAACAAGAGGATTACAAACAGTGTAGGAGAGACACTCAAAGAGTTTGTGTTTTCACCTACTTGTAGTGAAGATAAATATGCAGCATTTTTCTGCAGGTGTACAGGGGTTGTCCAAAATAATGGAAACACCTTGAAACAATAGGTGTTATGCACCTATTGTGGTGTGGGAGCACCCTTGGCATTTAAAACTGCTTGAATCCTCCTTGGAATGGACGCATACAAAACCTCGATGGTGGTAAGTGATATGTTGCGTCGAGAAAAATTCCTGATGCGTACTAAATGCGTAATTAGATTATGCATTTTGGAGAGCTCTGGTCGGCACGTCACTTGAGCACTCCCTAGACGAGATGACTATACTTTAGTGTTCTCCCTAGAGCCTTTTTACTGGGCGTCCCGCCCAGCTAATTTTCTCTGCCGCCCAGCTACATTTCCTGTAATGAATGTTTTTACAACACACATAATAGTAAGAGTGAAAAACTTACTCCCACATACACCATAATATTGGTGAAAATGAATGAAATCTCTGTTGAACATGATTTATCAGTAAGTATTTAATAAGTGCAATCATGTTAAGCAAGACAACATCCTTTCTTTTTTTCCATTGAGGAAGAGGTCGTTTAAAGTACCACCCAGCTAAAATTTCTTGCCACCCAGCTGTAAACAAACTCCAGGGAGAACACTATACTTGATGGCTCCGCACGAAGCCGGCGAGTCAAAGATGACATCATCCCGTAACATGGCGCTCGTAAGGTCCGGTAGAAAATGTAATTGGATGGTTGCAGGGGATCGAAATATTTTGATTGAGTAATCAAAATGTGAAAAAAATCTGTAAAAAAAAGACTTCTATCCGTAAATCAGTAAAATTAAGCAGAAATCCATAAAAGTTAGCAAGTATGTAACATCATACACGAGACCGGCCGATGACAAAAAAAGCTGAACTTTTTAACTGGGTGGAAAATTGGGACACGCGAACGCGCGGTGAGCAAATTCAAATACAGCATATATACAATATTTAAGAGTACGCCAGCCATATGGAATTATTTTCTGTAAATTATGTAAGTAAATATTAAAGTGAAGCACATTATTATATTCACAATAGACAAGTAGGGATTTAAGAACAAAATAAAATGAAATATTTAAAAAAATCAGATTTAAAACTTACATGTGAATCTTTACTAGCTAAATCCTGAGGTGAAAAGTATTTGTCTAGGAAAGTTTGTGAATTTAGTCAAGCAATTAGAAACTTGCAAGAATTAGAAACATATATCCACAGCTTAGTTTTTAGTCATTGAAGAAGTCAATAAAGTATTTCTCAATGTAACCTTATAAAATGGCTTGCAAAATTTTTTGCTTGCATTGTGAATATGGTGACATGAATCTCCATCAACGTCAAGCAAGTGGGGAGATTTTCTCTGCCGAATTCTTGTTTTTAACCCTGTTTTTGAGCCTCTCATGACACATTCTTTCCACTTAGCTTTCAAACAAGCAAAACAAATTCCTTCTTAGAGAGAAAGAATGGAAAAAAACATAAAAAACGGAAAGCTGCGTCACAAACTTTTTAGAGGCTTCGGCCCGACGTAATACTGGCCCAAAGCCGTGCCTCCCCCCCCCCACCACTTAGCTTTCAAACATGCAAAACACATTCTTCCTTAGAAAAAAAAAAAGAAGGAAAGAAACAGAGTTGCGTCACGAACTTTGTTCAGCGGCTTCGGGCCGATGTTATCCTAGCCGGGCGCCGTGCTTTCTTTCCACTAAGTTTTCAAACAAGCAGAACACATTCCTCCTCCTTAGAAAAAAAAAAAAAAGGTTCGTCACGAACATGGTTCAGAGGCATCGGGCAGAAGCAATTCCGGGCAACAGCGAAAGCACGTCCGAACCAACGTAATTCCGGATCACGGCAAAAGAAGCACATGCGAACTAACGTAATTCCGGATCACGGCAAAAGAAGCACATCCGAACTAACGTAATTCCGGATCACGGCAAAAGAAGATCACCAGGCCTACATAATCCTGCGGCGTGGCGCCATTCTTCCTTTCCACTTAGCTTTCAAACAAGCAAAACAAATTCCTTCTCTTCGGGGGCGGGGCGGTAGAACGAATTTAAGAAAAGAAAGCTGCGCCACGAACTTTATTTAGACGCTTCAGGTCGACGTAATCCCGGGCCACAGCGAAAGAAGCACGACGGACATTTTTTTTTTTTTTTTTTTTTGTTCACACTTTGAAACAAGCAAAACAAATTCCACCACCTGAGAAAAAAAAAAGACAAAGGGCTGTGTTACGAACTTTGTTCAGAGGCTTTTACGTCGATTATTTACAAAATCAGTAAAACTTTCTTAATAACAGCGAAAATCTGAATATCCATAATTTTTTTGTTAGTCACCCGTAATCCCGGGGAAATCCGTAATAATTACGGAGATTCCGTATTTTTTGGCATCCTCCGTAGGAAGAGGATTCACGAGAGCTTCGATTCTCGAACGATCTCAGAAAAGCGGGAACGCATTCGGGTACATTTGCAAATTACAAGAGAGAGTTTCTGGCGATGACGTCACGGATAGAATCAAGTGGATAGTTTGGCCCTGATAGAATGCAGAGTGGCGATTTCCCGCAAGACACGGAAAGGGCTGCGGGAGTTTCCCTAACGCACGAAGTAGGCGGAGCTTCCACCCTTTGCGCTGCGATGCTCAAGTGACTGACAACCCATCCATTGTTGACAGCAGTAAACGAATTGAGCTCCTGACTCACCCTCCAACATTTCTTCTTGCCCCCGCGTCTGCTCCAAAAGCAACGCTTTCAGCTAGAAAGCGCTTAGTTCTTTTACTCCACAAAAGCGGAATCGCGGAATTCCGCTTTTTTTAATTTTTCTATAGAATGACGACCCCCCCCTAAAAAATCCTGAAAAATTTCTCTTCATTTTTGCAATGACCTCGACAATGACCAAAATGATGCCGAAAAAGCGGAATTCCGCGAATTCGCGGAAGAATCTCATGTATGAACATCCATGCCCCACTGCGGTTCGAACCCGGACCCATCTCGGACAATTTGTCAAAAGCCGGCGCTCTGTTTCACAACGTTATTATGCAGCAAAGATAACAGCTAATATGTAAAGAAGAAACAAATTGCCAAAGATATGACATAAAATAAAATATTAAAAACCGCAAAAGTGGCGTAATGCAAAAGGAAAAATCTCCCGCAAAAAGTAAGCAAAAGGAATGAGAAAAAAAAAAAAAAAAAAATCACAAACTAAGTGTACACAAAATGCTACAATAGAAGATAAAACAAAGCTGACAATAACAGATTCGCAATTAGATATGAACAAAGGAGCACATTTATCTTCTACAAAATGCAACGAAGAAGGGAAAAGAGAAAAAACATGGTGCAAACCAAGAAATAAAAATCTCCACAGTAAAGCAAAACTGAAAATCACTCCGCAAAACTCTAAAGAAAACATAAACAGAGCTCGCAGCTAAGAGCGGGGAGACATGAAATGATAAGTAGGTCACAGCTGGTGCGCGAGGGTGTTTGTAACCAACATAAAATAGACCACTGCGCCACCAGGGGTGGCTTTCTTTTTGCAGATATGAGGAGAGGAAAAGTACGATACTGATGACTGTAAATGCCGTCTTGCATCGACGCAGAAAGAAAAAGATTTCACAAGCGGTTCGAAATCTTTTTCTTCTGCGTCGATCCAAGGCGGTGGTTGATGGAAGTTCGACCATCGTAACGGCTAATTATCGGCGAAAATCGGGAGAACTTGACATTTATCTGGAGGAAAAGATTTCACAAGCGGTTCGAAATCTTTTTCTTCTGCGTCGATCCAAGGCGGTGGTTGATGGAAGTTCGACCATCGTAACGGCTAATTATCGGCGAAAATCGGGAGAACTTGACATTTATCTGGAGGGCAGGAGGAATGGCTGAAAATCCGGAGTCTCCCGCCTAAATCTGGAGAGTTGGCACATCTGCATTCTCTAAGCTGAAGGGAAATACTCATTCGAAGTGATATGCCTTAAACTCAGAGGTGGTCACAGCTGTGGGTATGTTGCTGGTTTGTTCATATCTAAAGATTTCACAAGCGGTTCGAAATCTTTTTCTTCTGCGTCGATCCAAGGCGGTGGTTGATGGAAGTTCGACCATCGTAACGGCTAATTATCGGCGAAAATCGGGAGAACTTGACATTTATCTGGAGGGCAGGAGGAATGGCTGAAAATCCGGAGTCTCCCGCCTAAATCTGGAGAGTTGGCACATCTGCATTCCCTAAGCTGAAGGGAAATACTCATTCGAAGTGATATGCCTTAAACTCAGAGGTGGTCACAGCTGTGGGTATGTTGCTGGAAGAGGACCCCCCCGGACCAGGGCAGCATCAGTGGGAGAAATGTGTTGCAGTGGCCAGGGATTATTTTAGAAAATAAAAAAGGAATCATAATGGCACAGCTTTCCTGCATGTGTTAGAATGTGAACTTTCTGAATGACCCCTTTTACACCCTTTTCATTGGAACACAAAACATGGATTATCATAATATCATAGTTTCAAATGAAACAAAGAGATTTGACTGCAAATGTAAAAACACACAGAAGAACATCACAGTTTCTGGATTTGCAACAACCATTTGGAACAAAGTGTGAAAGAATAATGAATTAGTTCCACGCGTATTTAACTTTCAAATATTATATCTCAGTGTTTATTCAGTAATTGCAGGAAAGAAAAAGAAAAAAGAAAGAAAAGAAAATACTTACCTCGCACACCACCTCTCCTTCCTCTCCTGTCACCAGAAGACCCTGGCTTTAACTGTAGACCATTCATAGCAGAATTAAAGTTCTCTTCATGAAAATTTCCCTAAAGTCAAATGTACACAGTATGTTAGAAAAGACCATAAGATAAGTTTGTTGACGACTGCTTCAGGATAATCTCCCGCACCAGTGGTCAGCATATGAACATGCTGTAATAAACAAATATATCATAATTGCGTGCAAATTTAGTAAGTAAAATACCCACCTTTTGCACCACAATATCAAGATACCACAACCTCAAAAAGAAAAAGGAATTACAATATGTTGGTGCTTTACCTTACCTTCCAAGAATATCAACAGAGATAAATAAGTTATGCCACAAATATGGAATTCAGATGGGAAACAAAGTACTAACAGTCAAAGATATGATAATTAATAATACAGAAAAAAGCAGTATCTTGGGAAAAGCTGGTGTGTATGAAATTCCAATAACAGGCATCCCACCAATATCGTACATAGGGAGTACCAAAAACCAGTTAAAACATCCCCTACAACAACACATAAAAAATTGGCAAAAAAAAGAAGCAAAAACAGCACTGATACAATACTGCTTAGATAATCAAAGATACCCAAAATTTGAAGACATCAAAATAATTAAGTCATGTAACAATGAAAGACATTTGCGTATTGCAGAATCAGTACTGATCGAAAAAAATAGGGATCGAGTATGTAATCATAATGACTCAAATATACTTAATGAAAAATGGAAAAAACTAATAAAAATAGAACAAAAAAGGAAAAAATACTGCAGAAGAAAATAAAATATTAACTACAGTTCTTAACAGATGGAGCCACGGTGGCCATGTGTCCAGTATGACGTGGAACATTAGGCCGACGCATGAAATCGCTTCTCTCACTCACTCACACTGTGATAGCAGGGCTGATACCAACTGGCCTCCAGATGATGACCCTGGACGGGTGGAAAGCTGCTCGGGGCAATCTAAGTTGGGAACGGCAGAGGTGTGGTGCATGAATGAGAGAGTGAGATGAGTTTGTAAATAGAGGGCAATGAAATAAGTTTGTTGTGAATAATTGAATTTTAGGCTTTTAAATGTTTTGTTTTGATGTTTGTAAATAGGAAGTTTGTTTATGGTTCCTGAATGTTCATATAATTTGGTGTACTGAATGACAGGTTTTTTTTATTTTTTTAAGCCAATTAGATTACCGGTTAGGGTTATTCAAAGTCAATGTAAATAATGGGTTTTTTAAAGTATAAAAGAGGTTTCTTGGACCAATGTATCAGTTCAGCAGTATAAGTTAACAAATTGTTCACTCAGTCAAATAAAAGAACATGTTAAGACAACATAAAAAACCACCGCACCAAGGGCCAAAACCAACCGTGGATATTGAAATGGAAGTTAACGTGTAAAGAAATGTATGTTTTTCTGAGAGAATGGACCTACTGGTAGGGGTAAGTTTACTCTCATTACTCTTATTAAAGTAACTGTAGGCATGTAAATTTTTGAATAGTTATAGTGATACTGTGACTTGTCAAACAAGGAATTCTTAAACTACATTTACAAATTGTACAAAACGGAGCATCACAGATATTCAACAGAATTGTGGAAAAGTTAATCGTAGGAAGGCAACCTAGACTATGATACATTTTCTTGGCATTAAATTTTTTTTTACAAAATTGGAATACTTATGGGCAAATTTCACTTAGTTTCTTCTTGATTTTGTCAGCGGCTCGTTTCTCATAGACATCATCTGGGCAACTCTTACCTTTCCTATTTTTTTCTTCAATGCCAGTTTAATTTTTTTGGAGCTTCAACCAGGAGCTTGTGCGATGCATCTTGTTTGCTCACCAAGGACATCTCTGCATTCAATAAATCAGCTATTCGTTCCTTAAGTTTTGCACATTTTGTTTTGTTTTTCATTGTAATATTTTAACGGATTCTTCTTTTGCCTTCCATTATTTTTTTTTTTTTTTTTTTTTTTTGCTTTTTTTCTTTGTTTTTGCTGAGTATGAAGGATATAGTGCATAGGACTACTTCACACAATTCCTGAGCTCTTTAGTAATTGGAATGGAACGAACAGAGTTTTCATGCAATCGGACTGCATCTTTACACAGACATCAGAAGCAGATATGTGTGTGTGTGAACCCAAAAGAGAAAGCTTTTCTTTCGTAACAATGCAATTATTTCCTGAAAAGCCCTCTTGGACTAAGCGTTACCATGTGATAGTGTTAGACATGCTTTTAACACGAGAAGATAAGTAACCAAATTTAAATGCACCAGCAGAATCTTATGCCAGCAACCTTGGGCCAATATTTACAGATATTTGCATCTTCTGAATTTTTTACAGAAGCCATAACTCGATCATATAATAATCCCTGCAAATTTCACTTGAATCTAATGAAAACTTATTAAATTATGCATACAAAAATTTATTCAGATAATTTAGAAAAACACTGCCATTACAAAGCCTTGGAACATCATGTTTGGCAGAAACTGACAACCTGTCTGGCCTATAAGAAACGCTAGAACTTTTAGTGGTGGGAGCTATTGTTGCCTGTAACCTTTTGCAGAGCAGAGGGAGTGGGAAGGGTTACAAGCTAGTCAGAAATCCTAACTCAGGACAAGTTCATTATTTTTACTACTGCTGACAGTTGCTTTCGATAAGAAAAAAAATGTCAAATTTCAAAAGTGAATTATTATTCTTTCAAAGTTTCATGCCAAAATAGTAAAAACTAAGGACTTTCAGGACATTAAAAAGAAAAAATCAGGAATATCAAGGCAAATCCTACTTCTGAGCTTTTTAAAATATATGGATTATCTATGAAACATCTTGAGAATTATTGTCAACGATTGAGTCAGACATAAAAGGAACAGGACTCAAGTCATACCAAGCACACACAGTAACAACGGAGGCATGAAGCATCAACTATGTGTATGCAAGGCCTTGGAATGCTTTGAAATCCATCAAAATATTCTTGACCAGAAATCTGCTGTGATTCCATTCCATTCCAAAATGACATTTCCATTCTGTTCTCAGCTAGTGTATGAGATCTCACTTGAAAAATGGCCATACATTTTTTTTTTCCATTGTGATCTAATACATGACAACCTCAAAAGAATACAGTGCAATTCATTGTTGCATTTCAATGGTTAACCTTTTGTGGATAGTGATTTCTATAACAATCACTAAATAATCATATTAAAAAGTTTCTCATTTACTATTTTATTTTTGTTAAACTTTAAATTAATATTTCATGATAAATGCATAAATACACAATACATCTTGTATTTCTTTGTTTTCAAGGTTTCAAGATATCACTAATAAATGTTTAAAATATATGTATCTGGTGATTTACTGGTAGTACAGTATTTCTCACCCTGTGTTAATGGACTGGAGTTCTTTTTCACTACACATTCTGTTTTTTCACTTACTTTTATTAAAACTGTCAGTTAGAACTTCCTTCTCATAAATACACATGCCACCCAAGGAATGACATGCAGAGATGCCAACTTCTAGAAGTAGTTTTCAGTAGCCAATGCCTACCCCCTACCTCAGTAATTTTCAGTAATCCTGCAAATCTGGGTATTTATTATGGCATCTATAATAGTGAAAGTTTCGATGCCACAAATGCATGTGATATCAAAACTTTCACTATTATAGATAAATGATGCAACATTGAGTGGAAGAATACTTTTGAACACCATGTATAAATTCTAAAAAAACCTGTTTCCAGAAAATTTCTCCTCTCTTATCAAGCTGAAATGCAAACATTTATGGAAAAATTTAAGATTTAATAAGAACACAGGATAGTGAAGATATTGAGGGGAAAACAATTATGATTACAGGAGAAATTTTCACTTCCTTTAACTTTCATTTTTGGAAAAAAATTTCTCCATTTTCAAGCTGAAATACACATATTTATGGAATAAAATGATATTTAACAATGGTACTGGACAGAACAAACGTTACAAGAAACGGAATTTAAGATTACATGAAAACATTTGCTTTGTCCAACTTTCATTTTTGGAAATTGTTGCCTACAGCTTGAAGCTAAAATTCAAACATTTATGCAAAAGAATGATATTTAACAACTATGTTGGGCAGAGGGAGCATCACAAGGAAAAAAAAAAGGGGGGATTACAAGAAAAATCTTTCTTCACTTTAACTTCCATTTTTGAAAATTTTAAGGATGAAAAGACCCCCCCTCCTTCACCACTGATCCCCCAAAATATCTCCAGTTTTGCATCAATCTTAAGAATAACCCAAATACTAAAAAAAACAGGAATTCTGCAGGATAATCTTATGCCTGTAAAGCAGAATAATCAAATGGCGATTTTCCATAAATTCATCGACATGTCCGTACTTCCATAATACCAACTAAAATTTGTACTGGTATGAAAACTCCATACTAGTTGGCATCTCTGTATACACCGATGAGCCATTCCATTATGACCACCCCCAGCCTAGAGAAATGAGCACATCTGGAAACCGAACAGTGGTGCAGGCGAAGTTCACAGAGCAGTAAATATACAACCCGAGGACCGGCTTTCAGTTATTAGAGTGTTTGGAGTCAGAATGGGAAAATCTGCAGATTTATTGGAGTTTGATAAAAGACAAATTGTGAGGGCATGGCGCCTCGGAACTATGATCTCAGAAGCGGTGTGGGTTGTTCACGTGCTGCTGTAGTGAGTATGTATCAAAAGTGGTGCACAGATGGCAAAACGTCGAACCGCCGTCTAGCTGTGTGTCGTCTGCAGCTCATTGATGCCAGAGGGGAGTGCAGACTGCCGCGCATTGACCACAGGGCCACAGTGTGACAAATCACCCACAGCAGTGATGATCAGGGCAATGTGTCACAGCACACAGTTCATCGTAACCTTCTGTGCATGGGTCTGCGTAACCAAAGATCCAGCTGGGTCCCCAGGCTAACGCCACTGCACATTATCTCCAACAACACATGAAATGGGCCCAAGATCATCAAGATTGGACCATGGATGATTGGAAGAAAGTGGCCTGGTCTGACGAATAAAGATCCCTGGTGCATCACATAGACGGCCGAGCGCAGATACGCTGATTACCAACTGAGGTGATGGCACCTAAATGCACTGTTTGGCGGAAGCAGGCCAGCTGTGGCAGTGTTATGCTGTGGGCGATGTTTTCTTGGGACACTATAGGCCCCATTATCCCAATAGTACAATCCCTGACAGCTGTCAGGTATCTGAACATTGTTGCAGGCCAAGTTCACCCATTCACAGCAACTGCATTCCCTGCTGATGACCAACAGGATAATGCGCCATGCCACACTCCAAATTCACCTGACATGAACCCAATCGAACATTTGTGGTTTGTCTTGGAAAAGCGGGTACGAGCTAAATCACCACCACCCCGAAATGTATGGGAACTAGAGGACCTGCTGTTGACATTATAGTACCAGCTACCCCAGGATACCTATTGCCACCTCACCTATCGCCACCACATCAAATCGATGCCTCGCTGAGTGGGTGCTGTTTTGCAGGCTAAAGGGGGTCCCTACAGCTTATTAGGTAGGTGGTCATAATGTAATGGCTCATTGGTGTATATTTTAGCACAAAGTGACTCATATCTTATGCTACTACATTCAGACAATCAAATGACTGACTTTTCTCAATTGTGTCTACTGAATAGTAACTACAATTGTGCATGCTGATTAGTAACTACATGAAAACCTTTCAATTTCTACTGCATTGTGTGGAATTAAAAAGGGGTAGAACTTACCCGTTCATCAACAACCAGGTGCAAACCATCTCCACTAGCAGGGAATATATACTGTTGTAAAGGAACAGGTCGGTATTCAGTGTAGACAACATGGCAGGGCTGGAAAATATATGAAAATAATTAAATGCATTGCATTATGTTAGCTTCATGAAAAGCAAAATGCTAATACTTTTAAACAAAGAAAAATCTTTCTCATTGTGTAAGTAATAAATTAATGCATATACACTAGAAAAGTTTGTCCACATATAAACATATGGTGAAATGATGGGTCAAAACACATGCAAGTTAAAAATCCAACTACAGTGCTTTTCTGTCCACAAGACGCAGCACTGTATCCAGCAAGTGAGTACTCTTAACTTTCCTGCAACATAGCACTTCTCTCTCCTAGAATCAGTTTAAGGAGACGGCAAGAGAGAATGTGGTGTCAATGCACAGAAGCCTACACTATAAATGACAAAACGAAGATGACCGTGATAAGATTTTGGCAAACATATATTTGAGACAGGAAGCCTACAGAAATACTACTGGCAAGTTCACCGCACAACATGCTTTTCTTATTCTATTTACGAAATAACATAAAGGTGACATTTCTGATGCCATGTTAAAAATC
Organism: Macrothele yani; assembly: GCA_039090855.1. Classification (NCBI taxonomy): domain Eukaryota; kingdom Metazoa; phylum Arthropoda; class Arachnida; order Araneae; family Macrothelidae; genus Macrothele; species Macrothele yani. Next base: position 130,260,453 of record CM076996.1, read on the forward strand.
ACTATTCTCATCACATTTATGTTTGCAAATATTAAAAGGTAGGTGTACAGAATGCTCCTTGCGACTTGAAACCTTTTGATAGGAAGGAACATTTCTGGAATGAGCTAAAAGCTGTTTTGAGCCAGTTTGGTGCTAAAGAGAAAGTTATAATAGCAGGGGTTTCAATGCTAGAGTAGGTGAGCAGAATGCGATTTCAGATAATGTTCTAGGTAAATTTAATGATCCTTGTGTGAATGATAATGGTGAAAGATAAATTGAACTTGTATTGAGAACGGTTTGTGTGTATCTAATCCACTGCCGGACAATTGCTAAGGACGGATGACAATAGCAACGATAGCAACCATAAAATGGAAGGCAGGAAAATGTGGAAATTAGCATAAGTGCGGGATACAGTAAGACGTGTTGTGCGTATGCAAATGTTGGATTGCCGAACTTGTTCGTGACGTCATAGCGCTGATAAGAGATATAAAGGATTTGACGCGTATTGACCGTTGTTGTTCAAACGCAAAGTTGAAAGGGAAATAATCAATTGACGAACTTGCAATTTTCAGTATGTCTTCCCGACATCACCTAGATGATTTTACGCGTGGCCGTATTATTGGCAAGATTGAAGAAGGGCGAAAAATAACAGATGTTGCCAAGGAGTTTGACGTCAGCCACAGTGTTGTTTCAAGGCTTTGGAAATTATTTCAAACAAATGGAGAGTGTAGCAAACGTCACGGGGAGGTCGTGTTCGCAGTACGACACCTGCAGATGATCGGTACATAGTGCTATCAACAAAAGACATCAGTTTATGGCTGCTACTGGCAAAGCGGATCTCCCGAAAAACTGTCACCAGACGTTTGCATGAAGGAGGACTATACGCCCGCCGTCCTGTTGTGTGCATCCCATTGTCCAGATGTCACCATACCACCCGTTTGCAATGGTGCCATCAACATCGCAATTGGACTGATAACGACTGGTCTGCTGTCCTCTTCTCAGATGAGAGTAGATACAATCTATCGTCTGATTGTCGACGACAACTGATCTGGCGTGATAGTGGTACTGCATATTGTCCAGCAAACATACAGGGAAGGGACCGATATCCGACATGTAGTGTCATGGTATGGGCTGGCATCATGATCAATGGCCGTACGTCCCTCTATGTGCTTCCAACTGGGACTCTGACTGGCCAACGATACATTAATGATGTTCTACTACCTCATGTTCGCATGTTCTGTGGTGCTGTCGGTGATAGATTCATTTTCATGGACGACAACGCAACATGTCATCGAACAGTCGCTGTCCAGGAGTGTATTGAGAGCAAGGATATTCAACGCCTCGTATGGCCAGCACGTTCTCCAGATCTGAATCCCATTGAAAATGTGTGGGATGCTTTGGGGAGGAGTCTTGCTGGTCGCCAATGCCCTCCAATAAACAAGGACACCCTCATCCATGCACTGACAGAGGAATGGGATAAATTACCCCAACAGCTGTTTGATAATGTTGTGCAAAGCATGACACGATGTGTGGAATCTTGCATCGCCCTCCATGGTAGCCATATCCCGTATCGACATCTTACGCCGGAACGCCTGCGGACGGTAATTGCATTTTTTTCAGGTTTACGTATTCTGCACAAAATGGCCTGTTTGTGCCTTGAACACGTTCCAAAGCCTTCTGGATTTCAGAGCACAATAAATTGTCTTTCTTGTAATGTCCTGCCATTCTGACATTATTTTTATTCACTTGGCATCCAACCACACTTACTTTTTTATGCGCTATATAGCCGTTTATGATTCGTCCTTAGCAATTGTCCGGCAGTGTACATTTTTCAACCACAAGTATAACCACATATATACTTGGGAAAATCATACTCTTGCTCAAAAAAGTGTAATATATTTTGTTGTTTACGATCAGCATCTGAAACACTTAGTTGTTGACACCCGTGTGATGGGAGGTGCGGATGTTGGCTCTGATCATTACTTGGTGGTGTCACGAGTGAAACTGAATGTTGGTTGGAGGAAAAGAAATAGGAAGAGGCCTAGGATGGAAAGAATAAAGGTTCAAAGGCTTCTTGAAGTCCATCAGCATTACTCTAATTTACTCAGTGAACGACTGAAGGAACTGAAGTCATGTGGGAGGGATGTAGAAAAGAAGTGGGAATGTTTTAAGAACTGTGTTGTCACTGCCGCTGAAGAGGTCTGTGGCACCAAAGTAGTAGGTAGCACTAAAGGCGATGCTTGGTGGAATAGTGAGATTGAAGAGGCAGTAAAGAGGAAGATGGAAGAATATTTGGGGATGTTGCAAGGTAGAGGTTCTGAGGATGAATATTGCTGTAACAAGCGTCAGGCAGCAAAGCTGGTTCGCCAGAGTAAAGCAAAAGATAGGAAGGAAAAGGTGAAAAGGCATGAATTGGCTTTTTGGAAAGATAGAAAAACTTTCTGGAAGTATACGAGACACAGGAGAAACAAAGTTGCAAGTTGTGTGAAGAATAGGATCGGAGAAATGATATGGGAGCCCAATGAGTCAAGTGAAAGATGGGGTGAATACTTCAGTGAGTTATTAGATCAAGAAAGCAAAGGTGATTCTAAGTCAGAAGCAGATGATGTCATAGTGAGAGATGGAAGCACAGGAGGGATCTCGAAAGAAGAGGTGTGAAAAGCTCTAAAATCTCTTCAGAACGGTAAGGTTCCAGGAGATGATGGCATAACTGCTGAGATGTTGAAATATGGTAGTGACTCTGTAATTGACTGGATAAATCTGCCAGTTGTGCTGGGAGTTAATAATGGTACCTTGGAATTGGAGGGATGCTATCAATGTTCCCTTGTATAAGGGAAAAAGTGATCAGACTGAGTGCAAGAACTATCGTGGTATTAGCTTACTGAATGTACCAGGGAAAGTGTTTGGTAAGGTCATTATTGAAAAGATACGAGGTCTTACATCAGAGAAAGTGTGGGATGTTCATAGTGGTTTTATGCCTGGTAAAGGCTGTACGAACCAAATTTTTGTATTAAGCATGATGATTGAAAAGTATCTGACAGTTGGTAAGAAAGTTTTTACTGCCTTCATAGATTTAGAGAAAGCATATGACCGAGTAAATAGGATACTTCTGTGGAAGGTGTTGAATAAATATGGTGTTACTGGGAATTTACCTTACAGTGTGAAAGCCATGCATGCTGGTAGTAGAGCTTGTGTATGAGTGAATGGTGTCATATCAAAATGGTTTTCCATTGGCGCAGGAGTCAGGCATGGTTGTGTGATGTCACCATGGCTGTTTAATATATTTATGGATGAATGCATGCGTGATGCCAAGATGGACAATACTGGTTTATGTCTTGGTATTACCTGTGTATGCAGATTGCTCTATGCTCATGACACAGTCATGTTGGCAGAGAGCAAAAGTGAGTTGCAGAGCATGTTGTCCCGGATGTACAAAGTTTGTATGAAATTCAAACTCAGTATAAATAAGGGGAAAACCGAATTTATGGTTTTTGAGTGAGGAACTGTTAGCAATGAAATTTGAATGGAGGGTAAGTCTGAATGTCACAGTGATTGACCAGGTAAATAAATTTGTATGTTTGAGAAGCTTGTTTGACAGAGAGAACAGATTAGGCGAGTGAATTCTTCATTGAAAGTCATAGCTGCTTTAGGAGGTTTTCACAGGAATGATGGATTCTCAAAAGAGTCCTGAATGGCTGTGTATGAGAGTGTAATTGTTCCTACTCTGATGTAAGGCAGTGAAACGAGTACTACAGAAGAGACATAGCAGTCATTGTGTGCTGGGGAAATGAGTTACTTGTGGGGGGGGGCGTTCTGATCACGTGAGGAATGAAGATGTGGTGCAGTTGTGTAATGTGAAGCAAAATGTTGTTAGCAAGGTGGAGACTAATATTCTTAGGTGGTTTGACCATGTTGAAAGAATGAGTGACGAGATGCTTACTAAGAAAAAATTTTCGGCACAAGTGGCAGGAAAGAAAGGCAGAGGAAGGCCAAAGAAGTCATGGGATGATCATATTCAGGAGTGTCTACATGAGAAAAAGATTATGAGTATGAAGTATAGAAGGTCTTGTGTATGTCATGTGATGGATGTCACTGAAGCACGTGTTGTGAGTCGAGATTGCTGTGAATGGAGAAGTTTGATATGGCAACAGTAAGTAAATAATCAGTTAAAAATTTATCTGGTGGTTTGGATTTCTTTGTGGAGTTAATCTCAGAGAACACCTTAGGGATATGTATTTTCACAAATGTTTATTTGTCAGATGGTCTTTCTTTGAGGAGCTAACCTCTGAATATCAGAGAACAGCTTAATGATATGTATGTAAATATTAATAAAATGCATGAAAGATTCATTGGTTTTACAGTCATTATTAGCAGAGTTCACCAAAATGCATAATTACGTGTCTAGTATGCATCGAAAAGTGTGTTTACGCATTGAAATTTTGGCAACGCGTAAAAATACGAATTGAGAATTTTAAGCTGAAAAATGTTTATTTTCAACTTTTTATTCGAATTTTGTATTTCAAACATAAAATCAGCGGTATCCTTTGTTACCTCAGGCCAGAGCTCGCGTTGTACGTGATCCATACCTGGCCGTGGTTTGCTTGGCGCGACCTGAGCTATGGCGGCGTGTCCCGCCAGCCAGTCAATGCGTGACGTCAGGGAGACATCGTTCTTTACCTTGACATCATCGGCTCATCAGGAGCACAATCGCATTGGCTACAGCTCGCAAATCTACTGTCATTGCTGCTACAGTTCATGCTCGATCAGCTGAGTGAAGAATGCTTTCGCAATCATAATTCCGGAGTGCATGTAGTGTCGTGGAGTCCTGATATGTACTTCGTCATGATGGTGGTACGTGGTCGTGGAGTCGTGATTTGTAGAGATTGAAACAGCTTTATCAGAAACTGTAGTATTGAATGATGTGTCGAAACAGCGTACTTTAATGCCTTTTTTTTTTTTTTTTTTTTTTTCCGGCTAGACTCAGCACAATGGTGTGGAAAAGAAACAAAAGGCAGAGGATGGAAACAATGAAAGCTGCAAAAAAAAATAGCGGTGGAAATACGAAAGCAGCCAACGAACATGGACACTTCATTAGAAAATGAAGAATGCGCTGATAAAGAGGATGTTTCCTGTGTTACATCGTCGTCAAAGTTGGAAATTCATTCATTGTTGTTTCTTTACCAAAATGGTACAAAGAATTTCCAGGGATTACTTTCGATGTGCTTGTAGTGTTTACGTTATTTATGTATTATATATATATACTTAACTAAAAAAAGAAGCAAAATGTCCAAATACATTCAGTAGTAGTGAAATATTTTTCAATATGAAAAAATACAGGATTGTTTTTTTATAATTTCCCGATGTTTTCGCAAGTTTTTTTTTTTTTTTACTTATTTCACTTGTTAATTTTTCTAAAATACTCCTCACTTTTAAAAATTACTCTCTAAATTTTTTCAAAGGAGTAAAAATACTCCTTTAAATATTTTTTTTGGCGAACTATGATTATTAGGACTGACAGAGAGAACTTCAAGTGTTTTGTTTCATGTTGTTAATACAGTTATAACAATTTAAAACTTCATACACTTTAGGCACAAAAAAAATGGGGCATGCAAAATGGGTGCAAAGTTAGTGGTACTTTATAGTACTTTGTCACATGTGGCTACTTGATGCTGATGCACTTAATTTAACTTAGAAACAAAGCCATTTGGATATCAAGTAATGTTGGTATTTCTTTTAAATCTTAAGAGGCACTGCAGGTGGGTTTGTTTTTTTTTAATGTTAAAAGGATATCATGCTCTATACAATTCTATTAATAACAAATTCCCATCATGCTTCTACCAGACGGAACTCAATATTCTGATTCACAAATATAGTGAAGTATCACAGTACTCAGTTAAAAAATTCCATTTGAATTTCAATCAAAAATTCTGAAAAATGGGACAGTGATGTCATTGTTAAAATATATGAATTTTTGCCCCTCACTTGCAAGATTTCCAGGTTTGTACTTTTCCAGGCAAAATAAATTCAAGCACTTTTCAAGGACTTTTTAAAACCAAATTATGTGTGCTGTTGGTCAGTCAGTATGTAGGTATTTTAGGAAGTTCAAATAATTAAACTTAGCTAGGACAGGCACACCTTCAATGATCTGCCTATTATTCTGTGCCCCCATCCCCACTCCATTGGTTTATTTTATTAGCTTTGAATTGCCCCTCTGTTTTGGTGTTTTTCAAAATCATTTTATTTTGTGGAATATTTATTTTGAAAGGGTATATTATTTTCGTATTCATCCTCTGGCAAGAACGTGTCCCTAAACCCAGTCAACAGAAGCGGATTTAGGGCCGGGTCTTCCACACGTGCAGGCTTTCTGCTGGGAACTGGAAGAGTCGGTCGTCTTCAAAAGAGAAGGCGCAGAGTCAGCTGGTCGAATAAGCTGGAGCTCGGTGAAATCCACCTGTGTCACTTGTTCAGCTGTAGATCTCTTGGCAAGTGCGGCGAGAGCTACAGGGCGCGGGACAAAGGGCTGCACGGGTTGTGGCAGAGACTGAACTACTGCGGCAAAAGTATGCTGTCGGTTGTTGGGAATACCCAACTTGGCCTTGGCAGCAGGGTACGAGAGGCCTTCCAGGGTCTTGAGGGGCTGGATCGCCATCTCGTCCTTCCATTTCATACAGTTGCGGGAGTAAGCTGCATGGGCCTCACCACAGTTAACACAGCAGGACGCAGAAGTGCAACCTTCCCCGTCATGTTCACTGGAGCCACAATTTGCGCAACGAGCGGAACTGTTACATGAACGTTGGGAATGCCCGTACCTCTGGCACCTGAAACAGCGCAGAGGACTGGGAATGTACGGGCGAACTCCACAGACCAAGTAGCCAGCCTTGATTTCGGTCGGAACTTTCGGGGAGTTAAAAGTCAAGATTACATTTTTAAACTTAATCAACGAACTATCGCGCTGGAACATCATACGACGTGCAGCAATAACACCCTGATCTGCAAGTTCACTCACCAATTCGTCCTCACTGCATGGCAACAGATCAAACTCCGAAATAACACCCCGAGAGGTGTTAAGAAACGGGTGAGGTGTCACTTTGACAGGAATGCCTTGAAGACTAGTGAGGTGCAGAAGAGTGTTACTCTGAGAAACACTGCAAGTTTGGACAAGCAGGTCTCCAGAGCGAAGCTTCCTCACAGACTTCAAGGAGCCAACCGCAGCGTCCAAAGCTTTAGAAATGAAAAAGGGAGATCTGGTGGACAGTCTCTCATTCGGATCGATGGATTCTACAACTAAGTGTGTAGCATGCGTATTCACAGCAATCGAGGGAAGACGACGCTTCAGAGCGACTAGTACAGCTGCCGAAGAAGAGGTTCCATGTTCTTGGTCCAGGTCATGATCTAAAGACCGTTTAAGGTTATGGGACTTGGTAGGTTGAGAAGACGAAGGAGAGTCGTTGTCAACTATCATTTTCTCAGGTGACTTGAATTTGGAGTTTTTGTTTTTGTTTTTACCCATGGAAAAAAGGAGGAGGATTCGTCTGCAGACTACTCCACCCACCACCGAGCCCTACAAGGGAGAACTGGAGGTCTGCAAGCCAAGAAAATGACGCTGGACACAGTTCTGGAGCTTATACGCTGCAGATGTAGTCCATTGGCTGTGATCACACGCACTCGGCGGACACTTCGGCCTCCGGGTACCGTCATGCCAACGCCTTTGGCATGATCCCACAGCCCCCGGGCTAACCCTGCCGTGCTATACGACAAAAAAGCCGCTAAAACCCTGTACACAACTTGGTACAAGACTTCTGACTAGAGGTGGGTTAGTCTCTAGCCTCCCGTTTACAGCGAAGCCGGGGTCGAAGAGGAGTGTTGGTACACAGGAGGCACTTCTCCGGTCTCCTGCGACCTCAGCCGCCAGACATCCCATTTCCGCCTCACGGGTCTCCGCATGCGGCAAACATGCAGGTAGGTCTAGCACCCAAACCAGCTAAAAGGGAAAAAGTAATCCAAGGAAGACAAACTCTGGAGTAGAACCTAAACGGAATCTCAGCAACCTACGAACTGAGCGGTTAATATAAACAGTTAGTAGTGGAGGGTAACAAAACCACAAGACCGGGGTGTTAGTACATAGCGTGGTAGCGATTAGGTAGAGTATACAACACGGGCAACTGGCCAGTGCAGAAAATAAATAAAAACGAAAAAGCGAGACACAAGACCAGCTCGGGATCGTGGGGCCGCGACTCCCCAACAGCTGGATGAACAGCCGTCCCTGCAAACTCCAACAGCACCGGAAAAAAAAACAAGCGGTGGCATGACATCAGATGTTGACCAGTCACAGGGTCAGCTCGGGCCGTGGGGGCGCCTCTCCCCAAATAACTGGAAAACCAGTTATCCCCGTGCGGGGCCTTTCCATGTGAGGTGGCAAAGAAATGCCACTCAGCTGTGATACCAAAATCTACATCATGATGGCACAGATTGACAAAATTCTTCCTGTTCTTATACTGTGAGGCTGCACCATCTGAGAAGTAATAGATGTGTTCTACTTTCTTGTCAAAATGTGATGATATAAACTGCAACAATTGGCTCTGGAAAAGGTGAACACTGATAGTGTCATGCTTAAGACATTCTGAGATGACAACAAAAGAAACATGATCCAACTGAAGTGTGTGTGAACTTTTGTAGTACACAACGAAAGGGTGAATAGTAGCTTGGGAATTGTTCCAGTGGTATCCTTGGACTGCATCCTGCAGTATGAAGGAATAATTCTCAGCAAAATCGCACAACACAACACACTGATTATCATCAAGGTTTTCTTTCAGATTTGACAGAAAGTATGACTGCTGAATAGCTATAAAAGAATGTGGCAATAGCAATTTCACTTTTGATTCAAAGGTCTCAAGGAATTCCTCTACAGTGTTACAGACTGTCATAAGTGTTGTGCGATCAGTTGTAGTCCACAATTTACATACAATTTCATCAATCCCATTCATGGTGAATAAGCTACTTATTTGCTCTAGTAAGTGTGCTATACCAGGACAAGAATCACACTTGAAGAAGAAGCATTCTGGAAGAGGAGGGTTACAAGTTATTCTTGCAAGGCAATCTTTGTATGTCCTAACTGGTAATTCATCATTACGAGTTAAGTCTTGCAATTTGCACCCTGCTAGCATAAGTTTTACATTTTCATGAGCACAACACACATAGACACAGTGTGTTCCACTTGCACCAGCCAGCACACAATTCTTTGGGCGTAAACCACAGAACTTTGAAAACCCTACTTTGACATTAGGATTCTTGTCTTTAAATCCTTGAAATATCTCTTTCAAATTTCCTAGAATAAGACGTTTCTGTTTTTGTACTTTTGATCCTGATTCCATCATTGTAACAAAATCTTTTTTTCCTGGTAAACAACGGCTCACTTCATCACTATTATAGTATGCAATAACGTTTTCAACTGTGCTGTCACTGAGAGTTTTCCCAGGCCTAGGATTTGGAGTTGCTAAAATACCCTGCTCTTCCACAAGATTTTTAGACTTTGGTGCCATGTAATATGTTACACTAAATTCTTCCTGAATTTTACGAATACTCCAGGTTCTAGGTTCTATGTAATATTGTTAGTATTTGGACTTTAACACTGCTAGAGTCTGTTTCTTGAAATTTTTCTTTCAACTGTGAAATTATGACCGATTCATCAGACACTGTCACAGGATTATCACATTCTGGAACACCTATGTAGTTTTTTATCACTTCACCAATTTTCTGATATTTCTTCTTACTGTACTGTCCAACACCTAATCTTTTTTTTTTTTTTTTCACAGGAGATTCACCTAGAGAAAGTAACGTATCATTCAGACTATCCAAAGTTGTGTCTCTGTCAGTCCATATCTCACTCTTCACCACTCCTTCTGAATTATCTTCACTTAACCGAGGTTGTTCTGCTTCCGTTTTAATTATACATGAAGGACCTGGCATTTCAGAGATAGATTTTCTGCATGAACTACATATTCTGTTCTAATGTTATATTTGGACATTTCTGAACCATCCAAGGCTGTACTTTTCTCAGATTCTTTCTAAACCTTGTGTGTCCACTTTTACCCAGAGGATTGCAACAAAAAATTTGACTTTTAAAGTCCATTTTGGTTAATGAAACTGCACCTGCAAAAAAAAATGATAAATAAATAAATATAGCTTGATAAAAAGAAATTGATTAAATAAAGATAACAATAAAGATAAAATAAAATAACAATTAAACAGTTAACAATGTTACAGATAAATTGATAACCACACACTCACAAGCTCAGAATTGAAATAACAGCAAATGTAAAATGGTGTACCAGTAAGATTTCTCATTGGCTGTAATAAGAAGCCTTGCCATTGGCTTTAATAAGAAACCCTGTCATTGGCTCTAATAAGAAGCTTTGTCATTGGCTAAGAAGAAGCCCTGCCATTGGCTAAAATGGGTGGAGTTTCAATCTCTGATCTCAAAGATTTGTTGACATTATTTACTGCTGAAAATTGTGTCTATCAAGTAAAATTGCTGTCACATAGCATATTTCTGATAAATCTGTTGATCTGTTATAATATATACACATTTCATGTATAATAAACACAAATCCTCAACGTAAGAAATATTTATTGCATGGTATGTCTCTGTGCCTTACATACAGAAGGGTGCAGTATGACACTCCTATTAATCCTACACTGCCTTGCCATAGCGGTGCCAGCCTAATATCTGGCACATGGGTAGAAGAATGTTGTAGCAATAAAATATATTTTTTTCGTATTTTTTAAGATGGCATGTTTTGAGATATTCAAGGTCAAAGGTCACAGTGGATGACCTTGAAACTTTAATCTGTTGTAAGAAGGTCATGTATGGTATCTATAGAAAGCTCAATCCTTGAGCTTTGCAACTGTGTTTGAATTGTCACTCTACTACAATTAGGAAAAAATTTACAGCCATTTATAAGTGTGTGAGTTTGTCATTTTTTACGAAAATTTGGATTTTTATTATGTGTGCATCTTGGACAATTTTCAAAATAAAAATCTGAAAATTGGCAGAATTACTTACCTTGTCATATGTGTGCTTCATACCAAATTTCATCAAAATCAGAAATGGTGAGGTCAAGAAGGTGATTGATCTGACATGGAATTGCTCATATGTGCTGTGAACATGCAGTCTGACAAAAACTGTTCCTACATTGGTTTGGTCAACTCAAAACCTGGATCAGAATTTCGCTGAAAACTTCTGGAATGAAGTGAAGGCACAACCTAACTCAAGTTATCACATGCCTCCCTGCCATTACTTAGGAGAAGGAATGAAAACAAATACCACCTATCAAGATTTCTGCTGTTAACCAGGCCAAAGTTGATTTGATTTGAAATAATACTGAAAGGTGAATAATGTCCATAATAGAAAAAAAGAAGGGGGAAAATAAAAAAAGGTGTCCAAATGACAAAACACACATTTAAAACTATACATAAAACACATATTTAAGTATCATATAAAAATAAAACAAACTAAATAATTCAAGAAGCAAAAGGTACAAATGAAACAAACTAGAAATAATATTTTGGTAGAAAACAGAGTAGCTCTAATTAGATGGGAAAAAAATGAGAAAATATGATTCTACGATTAAGAGCCTGTCATTCAGAATTTTATATCCTTAGCAAATAACTTCAACTGTCTGCTGCATTACAACCCCATATTCACATCATCAAGAACAGGTTCATGCATAACACCCATACAAGATGGATGCTTTCATATGTTAATTGCTGTGATGTATGAGTCAAATGGACAATGAAGCAGCAATAAGCCTATCGGCATAGTTTAGTTGGGAGAATAGCCACTCCGTAGCAGAGAAATGTGGGTTTGAATCCCAATGTCGGCAAAAGATAGGTTATACTGCTTTATACAAAAGAGACAAATGCTGGCTGACCTACAAACATATGTATATCAGCTTGAACTAATCTTGCTCAGACCAGTGATCCACAAAATAAAAATTAGCTATTTCTAGTTATTGGTCCAACTGAAGCCTCAGGGTGAGGAGGAAGGGATAAGGTGTGCATTTGCAGCAACCTTCCATATAAGAAAAATTCCCCCACATTTATGTGTTCATCATCTGAAAAGGGTAGATGAAGCTGGGAAAGTCAGTCATCACTGGATCTCTATAATCCTACTACACTCAGTCTGACTGAACTGGTACTTTGTGTTTGAAGACCAGAAAGGGGAAAATGTAGACATCCAATCAGATGAAGCAAATATTTACTTCAAGCATTTTAGATCTTAATGTTGGAGTTTCAGCTTGGCAAACTATGTGTCTTGATCAGCATACTCCAATTATGATAAAGGAGAATGTCTAGTATTTTGGAGTTAATATGTCTTTCAAATGATAAGCACACCTTCTAAATCCAGAACTCAGTATTGCTGACAATCTGTTCATGCTTTTTACAGTAAGATGCTTCACATCTGATCTGATTTTCTGCAACAAGAACTGCATAAAAAAATATCTTCTGAAAAATATTTTTTCCCTGAATTGTCACTCACTTTATGAAGCTGGACCTAATAAAGTAAGCAGGCAATATTAATTTCTGATATAAAAATTCATTTTCATTGCAGAATCACACAAAGCTGCACAATTTCAAGCATGATATCCACATTCAGTAACACATGTAAGAAATACAATTTTGCGTATAAACTACCTGTCTGTGTAAATGACATATCCATTCAGCAAACTGCATGGCATTTGGAATGGTAGCAGACAGGAAAACATAATGCACAAAATCTGGAAGTAAAATAATGGTTTCTTCCCAAACAACTCCTCTTGCTGGAAAAGATAATATTACACATAATCAAAATAAATAAGATAAAAATCACTACAAAATATCAAACTATAATTAAATTTATGCAAAAACAGGTCTTGAAAGAGAAAATACAGAAATTTATAAATGCATAAAGCATTACAAACCATTACAAGCATTTCATAAAGGGCACATATCATTTAAAATATAAATCATGAGTTCATTTTAACACGTTCCTATCTGTTCTGTTTTGCTAGTATTCATTCATAGTCTGTTGACTTGATTTTAGCTTCTGGACAACTGTTTGTTTAAAAACTAAAATTTAGAACATTTACATAGATATTTTGGATCTGAACTGGGCACTTCATAGAAAACAAGGCAGACAACTGAGGCAATTAGATCTTGCTTGCTGCATGGGGCACAAAAGAATTACACAAGGTGTGCATCAGAGTGTAAAATCAGCTTTCAGTGCTAGAAGTAGTCACTTCTAAGAGATATACTGAAAAAATGATAAAAGGACAAGGTGATTTATGTTGAACCACAATTTCACAATTTTTGTAAACTGAAAAGAAATCCTGTGCTTTATTTATTTCTTCTAGATTTGGACTGTGTTGAAAAAATACCAACTTTTTTAGTCTTTTTACATTTGTTTAATTTAACATTTTTTAATGACTTAATCATGAATTTTTAAATCGCACTGTCAATTATGGAAGGATACTTTAAGGCTTCGGGATCTTTTGAATGAAACAAAACTATTTAATTCAAAATATCTTCAAGGAAACACATATTTACAACTCTACTAGCATAACTGCTGACTCGATTTTATGAAAGAAAAGAAGACAATTTATAGTGGAGGGACATAGCAATAGAAAAAGGATATTGGAACACTCAAACAGAAAAATAAAAAGGGTCTGCTTCCATGGCCAGGGTGATGTCTAGATAATACAGTTGAACCTGCATATAACAAAGTTCAAGGGAGTGTCAAAAACTTCGCTATATGAACTTCTTGCCAGACATAACAAAAAGGGCCATTTTTAGCATAATACATTACATCAGGTTAAAACTAGTCAATCATAAACTATTTATTAATTAATCAAAAGTAAATACTTGTTGATTGAAAACTATAGCTAGCAAAATAATGTGAATGATATTTGCAATACACAAAATATTAAACAACTGTAAAAATTAAAAGTAACTACCAAAAATTTGAAATTTTACCTGCTACATTTTAAATCAGATATGAGCCAATTTTTGATGGTTTTGTGGTTATTGTGATAGATGTTTTTAACGTTTTTCTGTTTCCTCTGATGTGGTGGTTAAGATGATTCTAGATGGAAAATAAAATCTAAGATGTTCTAAACAGTGATTAAGTGATTGAAAGGTGGTGAGGGGAAGGGGTAAAAGACAGCATTTGCCCAGGATATGTATGTTTGGCAAACGTGTGTAAAGGAGAAGGGGAGGTAGTAAAAAAAGCAACTGAAACATCCTTGTTTTCATGTGAACTGACCTACCTGTAAGGGGAACCACAGCATGTAGTCAACATCAGGTGATTTGTTTTCCAGTGAAAAAGGAAAGTTTAAAAACTGGGTTAATGCCACTTATTTTGTTTGCTGATAACTGTGCTGAACTTTGATGCACGCAGTTTCTCCAAAAATTATTCTTTCTAATATGCGGTTAAAATAACAAGGGAAAATATTACCAAGTTCTAGGGATCTATAAAAACTTCAGTTTATGCAGAACTTCGTATTTATGTAAGCTTATTATATGTGGGTTCGACTGTAATTACTGACATGCAAGGTCAGTAAAAGACAAGGTTGTGCACACAAACTGCACATCCAGTAGCGACTGATTCAGGGGCCAATTCTGTGACATCACTTGGATCTCCCTCTTCAACCACTCCTGGCTCAGTACCTAAAGCTGTCCTTTTTCTAAAGGTCTCGAAGTGGTTAAATGTTGTGTTCATGCCAGCAAACTAGTAAATTTGCTTATGAAGCACATTAGCTTTCTCTGTGTTCTGGACATATCTTAAACACAAGACATATCTAATGAGTGTGCCATGGTAACATGTCCAAATTATTATTTGATAGCCAAAGGAAGAAACACTTATTACTATAGATTTCAGAGAAATGAGGCTGTATATGAAATTTGGAAAGGGCATTGTAAAAGAGCTGACAGCTTTAATGAAATTAATTCAGTTATTTGCTCAGAATATTTTCCTAAAGAAGACCCTGAACATAATTTAAGCCACAAACTTCTGGGTGGTGATTTTGTAAGAAAAGCAGGAGCAAATGCATAATAAATTGCTCAAGCTATGCAGGTTGAGAAACAATGACAAAAGAGAAATTTATATAAAAAAAATTTGCTTTCTATGGTTTTCACTTTGGACAGATAAGGGTTTTGCTAGGTCAAAAACAGATTATTTTATTATTGAAGAGGCATTAAAGAGAAAGAAGGAAGCCTATTTGGGGATGTTGCAAGGTAGAGTTTCTGTGGATGAATATTGCTGTAAGAAGTGTGAAGCCACTAAGCTGGTTTGCCAGAGTAAGGCAAAAGATAGGAAGGAGGAAATGGAAAGGCACAAATTGGCTTTTTGGAAAGATAGGAAGTCTTTCTGGAAATACAGGAGACTCAGGAAAAATAGGGGAACCAAAGTTGTAAGTTGTGTGAAGAATGAGATCGGGGAAATGATATGGGAGCCCAATGAGTTAAGTGAAAGATGGGGTGAATACTTCTGTGGGTTATTAGGTCAGGAAAGCAAAGATGATTTGGAGACAGATGCAGATGATGTCACAGTGAGGGATGGAAGCACAGGAGGGATCTCAACAGAAGAAGTGTGTAAATCTCTAAAATCTCTTCAGAATGGTAAGGTTCCAGAAGTTCATGGCATAACTGCTGAGATGTTGAAATATGGTAGTGACTCTGTAATGGGATGCTATCAATGTTCCTTCGTATAAGGGAAAAAGTGATCAGACTGAATGCAAGAACTATCATGGTATTAGCCTACTAAGTGTGCCAGGGAAAGTGTTTGGTAAGGTTGTTATTGAAAAAGTACGAGGTCTTACATCAGAGAAAGTGTGGGATGTTCAGAGTGGTTTTATGCCTGGTAAAGGCTGCACTAACCAAATTTTTCCATTATGCATGATGATTGAAAAGTATCTGGCTGTTGGGAAGAAGGTTTTTGCTGCCTTCATAGATTTAGAGAAAGCTTACGACCGAGTAAATAGGATACTTTTGTGGAAGGTATTGAATGAATATGGTGTTACTGGGAATCTACTTAATAGTGTAAAAGCCATGTATGCTGGCAGTAGAGCCTGTGTATGAGCGAGTGGTGTTTTATCAAAATGGTTTTCTATTGGTGCAAGAGTCAGGCAAGGTTGTGTGATGTCACCATGGCTGTTGAATATATTTATAAATGTGTGCATGCACGATGCCAAAATAGATACTGGTTTATGTCTTGGTGATATCCGTGTGTGCAGATTGCTGTATGCTGATGACACTGTCCTGTTGGCAGAGAGCAAAAGTGAGTTGCTGAGTACGTTGTCCCGGATGTATGAAGTTTGCATGAAATTCAAACTGAGTATAAATAAGAGAAAAACCAAAGTTATGGTTTTTGAGAGAGGAACTGGTAGCACTGAATGTAATGTAAGTGTAAATGGCACAGTGATTGACCAGGTGAGTGAGTTTGTGTATTTAGGAAGCATGTTTGACAGAGAGGATAAATTGGATGGTGAAATTAGTAGGAGAGTGAATTCTTCATTGAAAGCCATGGCTGCTCCGGGAGGTTTTCACAGGAATGATGGGTTCTCAAGAGAGTCCTGCATGGTTGTATATGAAAGTGTAATTGCTCTTACTCTGATGTATGGCAGTGAAACCTGGGTACTGCAGAAGAAACATAGGAGTCGTTTGTGTGCTGGAGAAATGCGTTACTTACAGGGGGGGTGGCAAGACATGTTCCGATTGTGTGAGGAATGAAGATGTGTTGCAGTTAAGTGATGTGAAGCAAAATGTTGTTAGCAAGGTGGAGGCTAATATGCTTCGGTGGTTTGGCCATGTTGAAAGAATGAGTGATGAGATGCTTACTAAGAAAATATTTTTAGCCCAAGTGGCAGGAAGAAAGGTCAGGGGAAGGGAAAGGAAGTCATGGGAGGAACAGATTCAGGGAGTGTCTGCATGAGAAACAAATTTTGAGTATGAAGTATAGAAGATCTTGTGTATGGCGTGTAATGGATGTCAGTAAAGCCCAAGTTGAATGCAGGGGTAGGAGCGAAAAAAAAAAAAAAAATTTCAGGACACAGTTTTTCTTACAATTTCAGGGATATTTTGTCGGAGCTGGGAGGTAAATTAAATAAAATATTGGTAGTAATGCAGAAATTGTTCTTCTTTCACCAAAAAAACTACCTAAATTATGGTTCAATTGTTAGCAGGAAATTGCTTTCACGACAGCTTTCTTCTTTTCAGCATGGGAAACTGCTCCCGCTGTCATTGAAACTTCGTCCTAACAATCAGCCTTATTTCTATAAAATCCTAGTAAGAGTGCAGAGATGCCAACATCTGAAGGAAGTCATCAGTAGTCCATATGCGCGGCGCCCGTAGTTTTTCCGTAGTGACGTCAAGTCAAGTTCCCACATTAAAATTTGCAGGGCAGCATTCGGATTTCCCAGAATATACTGCTACATTTTTAGCAATATACTAACATCGATCGGGGACAATACTTGGATAAATTTTGCAACATATTTAAGTCCCCTTAAAATGGGTGGGGTGGGGGGGGGAATACATACCATTTCAACTCCACCTTTTAATAAATATGTTATGTCATAAGTGTATGATGCCACACACTTATGGTTATTCCTCCTGTTTTTTAGAGTGAAAATGCCGACCGCAATCGTCTTTTCCGCCGTGTGCGATTGAAAAATCAACAGCACACGGGGAACAAAACCCATGGTTTTCGGATACCCGAGACGATTTTAGACACAGAAATTTTTGCAAATAACTCTCCTTGAATTTTTGACAACTTTTTGCGTTTCAGATCCAAGAATATTAGTACAGACAGGTGGCCCTTTACCCAACGCTATTGCAAGTAAATTCGTACACGACAAACAATGGGAGCAAAGAAAGAACAATTAACTTTGAAAGATTTCATAGCTTTATTATGCGGATAAATAGAAAATTAGCATTAAATGCTTATGATACGAAAAAACTAATCAAAAAGATATTTTAAATTGCATAAATCAATCAATTCTGAAAAAAAAAAGGATAAAATAAAAGGCAATGCAAATAAAATAAATAAAAATAAAAATCCATGCAACGTCTCATTACATTAACACAACAGAAGTTTTCTGGTAAGATGCGGGAAGTAAAATGTCACAACTTAAAACTCAAGTAATGAAAACAAATTCATCAAAAAAAAAAAACTGAAATTAAAAGATTCCCAACAAAGAATAATCTGGGGAAAACAATCTTTAAAACAAGCTATTAAGAAGAAAGAAAGTTTTTGTGAATCTGACAAGATAAAATAAAACATCCCTTTGTTTAGCAGAACATTTCTACAAGAGAAAAAAAAAAGAACTGCACTTCGCAAATCTGTCAAAGTAACATAAACAATTAAGCTCTCTGCCGACAGCAAAGAGCGTGGGAAAATAGCTCACGACTTACGCGCGCACCCAGCAGCTAAGAAACGTCTCACCGCAGCAGCAGTGAGCAGCTATTACTGCTAGACGTTTTCTTTGGCTGGTTACCAAAGACACATGGAGAG
Organism: Macrothele yani; assembly: GCA_039090855.1. NCBI lineage: Eukaryota > Metazoa > Arthropoda > Arachnida > Araneae > Macrothelidae > Macrothele > Macrothele yani. The sequence continues at coordinate 130,278,976 of CM076996.1, forward strand.
ACTTTCTCTTGCTCTGGGCAGAATATACTGCGCGCGAAGAACAAACTCCCGGGGAGGTAACAACATAAAACAGGCAACAACAGCGTCCACACATACAGATAGCTTAGTTATGTGCTCTGTCGGAAAAAACAAACATTCAGGATTTCTTTGATCCACAATTGTTTCCTTCGATCTGATGACTATTTGCTCAGAGCAGTTGTTTTTTTTTTTCTGATACCCCGCCCGCCCCTTACTTTGGTGAAACAAATATGCAATAGCAATTAACTATTTAAATTACATTTTAGCAAAAAAAAAAAAACATGATTCACGGAAACACGCGACCACTGCAAACATGGAAATTACAACGAATAACATTCCTTGTACTACTGCGAATTTTTATTTTTTTTTCACACCACTGGAACTGGAAGCCACTGAAGCACGCTTCATAACTACAGCAATTCACGTCACACCACAACTAATCAACTTAACAACAAGAACAGAAAACGTGGAATCGACTCTAGTCTACCTCCATCCTTCGACAACTTACGTTAGTTCAGGACGCGGTTAAAGTTTTCATGAAGTTAACAGACGTCGTGCATTACGAACGCCTTTCCATGGCAAGCCAGATACGTGATCATACAGAACGATCTCCGCTGCAACATTTCCGCTTGCTTGTCGGCCAGCCAAACATGCTTGCTGTGTGACGGCATCATGACATTACCGCAAAAAACACTACATTTGACTATGCTTGACTTTTTTTTCAAATAATTAAAAAAAAAAAAGTTTTCCGGAAATATCCAAGATTTCTGAAAAAATCCGTAGTTTTTCACACCTTCTCCGTAGTCCGTAGTTTGAACATGATATCCACAGAAACTACGGAGGATCCGTAGTACTTGGCATCTCTGAGAGTGCTTCACTAAAATAAAATTGTTTGATACTTACAACTTAGAAAAAAACTTTATTAACATTTGGAAATTTTGCCTTCAAGTTCTACTATTGATTTATGTATTTCTTTCAATTTGTTGGTTGTTTCATCTAGTTCTATATTTCCTGATGATAACATCATTTGGGCAACTTTTATGTTGCTTGTGCTGTTTTCTTTTATTGCACTGTCCAATTTTTTTAAGCTTCAGCCAAGAGCTTATGAGCAGTTTTCTGGTCATTCATTAAGGAATTTTCTTTTGTCTTAAGTTTGGACAGCTGATCAAGCCTCACACGCTTATTTTGCTTTTCCAAAGTCTGCATAGTTTGTTCTTCAGACTTTCTTTTAGCATTTCTTTGCATCCTTTCCTCTTCTTTCTGCTATTCCAAGTAGGAGGAATATTGTGCATAAGCCTGCTTTACACTATTTACGAAGCCTTTAGTTATGGGTATTGAAAGTATGGAGGAGTTGTGCAATCGAATCGCTTCTTTGCAGATATGCAATGATCTGATAGATATCTCTGAAAGTCACTCTTTCTTTTGTGACAATGCTGTTGTTCTGGGAAAAGCCCCTTTCAGGAGGTGCATTTCCATGTGACAATGTCAAACATGTCTTCACCAGGGCTGATAATGAACTGTATTTTAAGTAAACCTGCAGAATCTTTAATGCTAGCCACTACTGACCAATACTTACAAATATCATTATCTTCCTCATAACTTTTACGATTAACTGCCATGTCCTCATACACTGCTGGCCACCCAAAATGCAACACCAAGAAGGACACGAGATAGCAAAGCCAGATCTACTGGACACATAACAACAGATACAAAGATGAAATGATTGAGCTTACAGGCCCGTGCGACTTGCGGAACATGCAGACATCAATAGTTCGTGTGGACCCCATGGCTGGCAATAACGGCCGCTACACGCCGCAGCATCGAACGAACGAGGCTTTGGATGTGGGCTTGGGGTATGTCGGTCCAGGCTGTTTCCACACATTGCCACAGTTCATCAGGCGTAGCCGCGGGTGGTGCTTGCCGGGCCACTCGGTTGCCGATCAGCGACCAGACGTGTTCGATGGGCAAAAATCGGGAGAACAGGCGGGCCACGGCAGCAGTGACACCTGGTGGGCTGTGAAGAATTGTTGCACGATGCGTGCCACATGCGGGCGCACATTGTCCTGTTGAAACGTGGCCGCTGGCAGGTCCTGCAGGCAAAGGAGGACTACAGGCTCCAAAACGTCGGACATGGTGCGGTGGCTGTTGAGTGTACCGGCGATGCGTACCAGAAAGGTGCGGGTGTCATATCCAATTGCGCCCCAAACCATAATGCCAGGCGACGGACCGGTATGGCGATGCATAATGCAGGCGTCATACAATCTCTCGGCGCGATGCCGCCACACACGGATTCGACTATCAAGGTGTTGCACGCAGAAGCGGGATTCGTCGGAGAAGACAATTTCGTGCCATTCCGTAGTCCAGGTGCGGCGTTCAACGGCCCACTGCCGCTGCATTCACCGGTGGTGTAACGTCAATGGTAATCGGAGCAATGGCCGCCGTGCGAGAAGTCCCCGCTCCTGCAGACGACGTCGAACGGTATGTGCTGTCTCAGGTTGTTGCGCAACACACCCTAATTCCTGCGTTAACATTCGTGATGTGGCGGTGCGAGCTGTCAATGCCCGCCGCACAACATGCCGGTCTTCTCGTTTGGTGGTGTGCCGCGGCTGCAGCAATTACTCACGTCGGTCCGTCCGTCCCTCCTACACCCACCGAATCCATACTCGCCTTACTGTGGCTGGATGTCGTCCCACACGGGCGGCGATGTCTCGATACGATAAACCGCTGTCACGATAAGCCATTATTCGTCCTCTGCCGAACTCCGAAACGTGCTGGAATGACTGCCATATTCTGCAATGAGGTATCAGGTAGCTTCCCACGCACAGGTCCGGCAGCACAACACACTTCCACTACTTACACCCCGCCTTCTGTGCACCCTTCTTATAGTGCTTCTCGGAGGCGTGCCAGGCGCACACGATTTGCATATGCTTTGCAATGCTAATCTTTGCATGTCCTCTCGCGGGCGACACAAGCTGCGAATTTCAGGTCAATCGGATGCTTCCTTCTTGGTGTTGCATTTTGGGTGGCCAGCAGTGTACATGTACAGTAACCACTCTGTATTTATCTTATCACACACACTGTCAGTTTTAGTGACTTTAAACATATGATGACTCGGGCTTTTCACAGCATCTTTTGTGCTTTCCTTCTTCTGAAACAAAGGATGAATAGATTGGATGTCTCGTACAAGAAAGTTATTCAGTGGTAGTTTTTTTAACAAATATTCTGTTGCAGCAATGAAACAGCTTCTTATTCCCAGTAACACTTTCTTTCTTTTCATTTATGTTTTTGTTCTGTGCCAGAATATGGCTGGCACTACTACCAACATCAATTTTATCCAAAGGTAACCAATAGTCACTTTTCTGAAAGTTAACTTTTAAAAGTTTAGATCCTTCTTTTGTGCCAACTGCATCCAGTTTTAAAATTTTTAACATTATACTGCACACCAGTTCATTTAGTTTGCTGTATACCACGTGAATCATAGGTTCTTCATTCTGTAAAACCTTGAGGTATGGCATAAATATTTCTGTAAAAAAAAAGCACAAAATGCAGGTAAATAATAAATAGTATGGGGGCGTTTCAATTGAGAAAGTATCTGATTGTACCTAAAAACCAAGTTCACATTTTTTTTTTTTTTTTTTTTTTTTGCTTTGGAAGGTATGTACAAAAATACTCAATTAATGCAGAATACTGTTCAATAATTCTCTCACAAACAGGACCTAGGGTTAACCACCTGCTCTCAACATGGCGACAGAAAACATTTTTAGCTGCACAACCCATTAGGTTTTCCAATTGTATATTGTGATAATCTTCCCTTCGACAAGCAGACATTTTGAACCACTGGTAAATATCAGTAGCAAGAGTATCAATATGAATGTGAAGTTTATCTAGTCCTTTCTTCAGAGCACCATGCATCACATGCAAACAGCAGGCCCCAAAATCAATCAAGTCAGGAACTGACTGCAAAATCAATTCAGCATTCAATTTCTTGAGAACAAACAGGTTTACATTCGGACCATCCATAGAGCATTGCAACATCTTTTCTAAACTTAGCCCATGTGAAGATATGAAATCCAGAATTAATTTTACAATTTTATCTGCTTCTTCATGTCCCAAGAATTTAGAGTCACAGTATGAAGTTACAATTTTTGTATGACTTTCTGATCAATATGATATGTGAATGTCAAATTGCTTCTTTACCTCTACTGTAGTTGTTTCATCAAAATAAATGGTATAAAAGGAAGTCCCAATATCACGAAAAAGATCGGCTTTGAAGCAAGGCACGAAAAATCTTGGAAATTTTACCCGTCCTCGAGGACGGTTTGTCTAAAAATGTACCCATCGGACTCGTATAAATACCATGACTACGTAGAATTTAAATATAGTCATTCTTTTTCAGTTAAATCCATTCAACAGTGGTTTAACTGTTGGAACTTTACATGTTATAGTTCTTCTGTGTGAAATGCAATTTTTCAGTTGGAAATTATTAGTATTTACTGCAAACAAATACCTCGGTAATCAAATGTAATTCAAGGAAAAACTTTTCGCGTACCTCTCAGTTGTAAGTGGACGATGTTCGAATCTTTGTATGGCTGTTCTCATCAGGCTCTTGAGGTTAGACTTTTAAGAATTTAATCGGCACATTTTCTTCACGGGTCCCGAAATTGGATAGACAAATTCATCGAATAAATTAATTTGTCTATCTAATTTCGAGACCCGTGAAGAAAAGGTGCCGATTAAATTCTTAAAAGTCTAACCTCAAGAGCCTGATGAGAACAGCCATACAAAGATTCGAACATCGACCACTTACAACTGAGAGGTACGTGAAAAGTTTTTCCTGGAATTTCATTTGATTACCGAGGTATTTGTTCGAAGTAAATACTAATAATTTCCGACTGAGAAGTTGCATTTCACACAAAGGAACTATAACTTGTAAAGTTCCAACAGTTAAACCACTTTTGAATGGATTTAACTGAAAAGAATAACGTATGCAAAACATGTTTTTTTAATCTTGATACGTCGAGAAATACGTGCATATTAAATATGGTCACTTACCGATTTTTTTTTATTTTTTTTTTATGTACACACAGAAAATAAATACATTTCTGCTTTCATAGCAAAAAGCTTGTTACACGGAATCCAGAATTTTCAACTGCAAAATGGCAAAAGATGAGAGATAGAATAGTGCACGTGTGGCATTAAGTACGACCGTCATCAAGGACGCCAGGAAACATGCGGAAAATGGGAATGCACGGGAAGCCAATATTACGGCAGGCATCGCACGTGCGAGATGTCAAGATCACATGTGAAGGGAAGAAGCAACTGTTGTTTAGTTGCATTGGTTAATATTGGGTCACTCCAGTATTAACAAATGAAACTAAACAAGGGATGACTAGGGGGCGGAGATAGACGGGAGAGAAAGGAAGAAGAAAAAAACAAACACACACGCACGCACGCGCACACCGCTTCAGGCGTAAAATTCACACAGGAAAAGTTAATGAGAGGGAATGAGAAAGCAGAACATTGGCTTAGTATGTTACAATTTTAGAAGGGAGGGTATCGCCGCGGAACTATTTCCGATTTCGCCAAAACAATAATTTCGTGAAACTGTGGCACTTGGCATGCACAAAAAAAAAAATAAAAAATGTTTTAATCACAATCATACTGCAAGCTTGCGGGAAAACCGCCGTCTGCGCGGACGTCATGGTCGGGAAATTAATCGTCGCAATGAATTCTTGACCGCCGCGGACGGGCGGTTTTGCGCGCTCTGCTTTGAAGTATGGACCTAAGCCAAAGTTCACCACATAATAAATTTGTTTATCGGACAAGTTCAGACATTTTGCAATGGCGGAATCATCAAAAATAAAAGAATATACTTCGGCGGAATCATCAAAAATAAAAGAATATACTTCGGCTAAGTCACCAAACGACTGAAATGAATAATTGCTCTTAACAGCTAGTAGTACGTAGAGCTTCTGCTCTTAAAACATTATCACTTATTGCAGTTGGTTGCCTGTGTTGGACACTTTTACTGATTACCTGTAAAACATTATTTGATGATTGGACACTTTTACTGGTTAACTACGAAACATTATTTGATGTTTCGAAAACGAGCTGTCTAGACATACTTCTGGCAGCAGCTTTATGGTTCTTCCCATCTGCATGTGAAAGCACTTGCAAAAATCCCATATTGGCAATGCTAAAGTCCTTGTTGCACAGAATACACGTGGCCGAAAAGATATCATCATTCGCACGGCACCAATTTTTCACCAAGTCCCCATTTCGGTCTTTCTTGTTATTTTCAAACCAAGCTGATGAAAACCTCATTTTCCGTGGCATTTCAATAAGAACTTAAACAAGATGTATAATGGAATATGCTGTTTGTTATCAAATTTGACACGGTACCACAAAAACAGCAGAAAAAATTTAGTACAAAAAAAGAGGACACTTGTACACATCAACCAAGAAAAACATCCTTGTGGTGTGGCACGTCCTCTGTTTAGAACTCTGTGGTTTCAGTTATGGTTTTGGTTTCAGGGCACAGGAACAAGCAAAAGCCACAGCTACACATAAATCAAACTCATCAGTGCTTTAAACCCCGCCTCTTCCTATGGAGGGCGATGGTCAACAAGTGTCTCGGCTCAACAAATTAGGGCAAAAATACAAGCAAAATTACAGATTTTTTTTTATGGCAAAATGCCGAGAACACTTGAATTTTGCTAATGCAGAGATACCAACATCTGAAGGAAGTTATCAGTAGTCCATATGCGTGGTGCGCATAGTTTTTCCGTAGTGAAGTCAAGTCTTCACATTAAAATTTGCAAAAGTAGCATATGTATTTCCCAGAGTGCACTGCTACATTTTAATCTGGATGAAGGGCAATACTTGGATAAATTTTGCAACATACCTAAGTACTGTTAAAATGGAAAAAAACTTAGTAAATACACAAAAAATACATACCATTTCAACTGTGCCTTTTAATATGTTATATTAATAAATATGTTATGCCATAAGTGCGTGATGCCGCACACTTATGGTTATTCCTCCCGTTTTTTAGAGTGAAAATGCCGACCGCAATCGTCTTTTCGTCCGTGTGCGATTGAAAAATAAAATGCACACAGATAACAAAACCCGTGGTTTTTGGATACCTGAGACTATTTTAGACACAGAAATTCTTGCGAATAACTCTCCTTGAATTTTTGACAATTTTTTTTGCTTTTTAGATCCGAGAATATTAGTAGAGGCAAGTGGCCATTTACCCGACGCTATCGCAAGTAAATTTGCACAGACCACAGGAGCAAAGACCAACGACGCACAGAACAATTAACTTTGAAAGGTTTCATAGCTTTATTATGCAGATAAATAGAAAATTATCATTAAATGCATACACACATACATACATATCACTAAGCTGTTCTCTGAGATTCAGGTTAGCTCCAAAAAGAAATACAAACTTCCAGATATTTTTACTTATTGTTGTCGTATCAAACTTCGCCATTTACAGCGATCTTGACATACAGCTCGTGCTTCACTGATATCCATTACACGCCGTACACAAGATCTTTTATACTTCATACTCATAATCTTTTTCTCATGCAGACACTCCTGAATCTGATCCACCCATGTCTTCCTTGGCCTTCCTCTGCCTTTCCTTCCTGCCACTTGGGCTGAAAATATTTTCTTAGTAAGCATTTCATCACTCATTCTTTCAACCTGGCCAAACCACCAAAGCATATTGGTCTCCACCTTGCTAACAACATTTTGCTTTACATCACACAACTGCAATGCATCTTCATTCCTCACACAATCAGATCGTGTCTTGCCACAAACCCCACGTAAGTAACGCATTTCTCCAGCACACAAACGACTCCTATGTTTCTTCTGCAGTACCCAGGTTTCACTGCCATACATCAGAGTAGGAACAATTACTGTTTCATACACAGCCATGCGGGACTCTCTAGAGAACCCATCGTTCCTGTGAAAACCTCCCAGAGCAACTATGACTTTCAAAGAAGAATTCACTCGCCTACAGATTTCACCATCCAACTTGTTCTCTCTGTCAAACATGCTTCCTAAATACACAAACTCACTCACCTGGTCAATCACAGTGTCATTTATACTTACATTACATTCAGTGCTACCCATTCCTCTCTCAAACACCATAACTTTTGTTTTTCCCTTATTTATACTCAGTTTGAATTTCATGCAAACTTTGTGCATCCGAGTCAACATCCTCTGCAACTCACTTTTGCTCTCTGCCAACAGGACAGTGTCATCAGCATACAGCAATCTGCACACACGGATATCACCAAGACATAAACCACTATTATCTATTTTGGACTCACGCATGCATGCGTCCATAAATATATTAAACAGCCATGGTGACATTACACAACCTTGTCTAACTCCTGCACCAATGAAAAACCATTTTGATAAAACACCATTCACTCGTACACGAGCTCTACTACCAGCATACATGGCTTTTACACTATTAAGTAGATTCCCAGTAACACCATATTCATTCAATACCTTCCACAAAAGTGTCCTATTCACTCGGTCGTAAGCTTTCTCTAAATCTATGAAGGCAGTAAAAACTTTCTTCCCAACAGTCAGATACTTTTCAATCATCATGCGTAATGCAAAAATCTGGTTAGTGCAGCCTTTACCAGGCATAAAACCACTCTGAACATCCCACACTTTCTCTGATGTAAGACCCCGTACTTTTTCAATAACAACCTTACCAAACACTTTCCCTGGCACACTTAGTAGGCTAATACCACGCTAGTTCTTGCATTCAGTCTGATCACCTTTTCTCTTATACACTGCCGGACAATTGCTAAGGACGGATGACAATAGCAACCATAAAATGGAAGGCAGGAAAAGGTGGAAATTAGCATAAGTGCGGGATACAGTAAGACATGTTGTGTGTATGCAAATTCTGTATTGCCGAACTTGTTCGTGACGTCATAGCGCTGATAAGAGATATAAAGGATTTGACGCGTATTGACCGTTGTTGTTCAAACGCAAAGTTGAAAGGGAAAGAATCAATTGACGAACTTGCAATTTTCAGTATGTCTTCCCGACATCACCTAGATGATTTTACGCGTGGCCGTATTATTGGCAAGATTGAAGAAGGGCGAAAAATAACAGATGTTGCCAGGGAGTTCGATGTCAGCCACAGTGTTGTTTCAAGGCTTTGGAAATCATTTCAAACAAATGGAGAGTGTAGCAAACGTCACGGGGAGGTCGTGTTCGCAGTACGACACCTGCAGAAGATCAGCACATAGTGCTATCAACAAAAAGACACCAGCGCAGCACAGCTAGTGAGGTAGTAAATCAGTTTATGGCTGCTACTGGCAAGCGGATCTCCCGAAAAACTGTCACCAGACGTTTGCATGAAGGAGGACTATACGCCCGCCGTCCTGTTGTGTGCATCCCATTTTCCAGACGTCACTGTACCGCCCGTTTGCAATGGTGCCATCAACATCGCAATTGGACTGATAACGACTGGTCTGCTGTCCTCTTCTCAGATGAGAGTAGATACAGTCTATCGTCTGATTGTCGACGACAACTGATCTGGCGTGATAGTGGTACTGCATATTGTCCAGCAAACATACAGGAAAGGGACCGATATCCGACATGTAGTGTCATGGTATGGGCTGGCATCATGATCAATGGCCGTACGTCCCTCTATGTGCTTCCAACTGGGACTATGACTGGCCAACGATACATTAATGATGTACTGCTACCTCTTGTTCGCATGTTCCGTGGTGCTGTCGGTGATATTCATTTTCATGGACGACAACGCAACATGTCATCGAACAGTCGCTGTCCAGGAGTGTCTTGAGAGCAAGGATATTCAATGCCTCGTTTGGCCAGCACGTTCTCCAGATCTGAATCCCACTGAAAATGTGTGTGATGCTTTGTGGAGGAGTCTTGCTGGTCGCCAATGCCCTCCAATAAACAAGGACACCCTCATCCGTGCACTGACAGAGAAATGGGATAAATTACCCCAACAGCTGCTTGATAATGTTGTGCAAAGCATGACATGACGTGTGGAATCTTGCATTGTCCTCCATGGTGGCCATATCCCGTATTGACATCCGTATTGACATCTTACGCCGGAACGCCTGCGGACGGTAATTGCATTTTTTTCAGGTTTATGTATTCTGCACAAAATGGCCTGTTTGTCCCTTGAACACGTTCCAAAGCCTTCTGGATTTCAGAGCACAATAAATTGTCTTTCTTGTAATGTCCTGGCATTCTGACATTATTTTATTTCACTTGGCATCCAACCACACTTACTTTTTTATGCGCTATATAGCTGTTTATGATCCGTCCTTAGCAATTGTCCAGCAGTGTACAAGGGAACAATAATAGCAACCTTCCAATCCCGAGGGACCATTCCTAACTCCCAACACAACTGCCAAATTTCAGTTAACCAGTCAATTATAGAGTCACCACCATATTTCAACATCTCTGCAGTTATGCCATCAACTCCTGAAGCCTAACCATTCTGAAGAGATTTTAGAGCTTTACACACTTCTTCTCTTGAGATCCCTCCTGTGCTTTCATCCCTCATTGTGACATCATCTGCATCTGTCTCAGAATCATTTTTGCTCTCCTGATCTAATAACTCACAGAAGTATTCACCCCATGTGTCACTTAACTCATTGGGCTCCCATATCATTTCCCCAATCTCATTCTTCACACAATTTACAACTTTGTTTCCCCTATTTTTCCTGAGTCTCATGTACTTCCAGAAGGACTTTCTATCTTTCCAAAAAGCCAGTTCATGCCTTTCCACTTTCTCCTTCCTAACTTTTGCCTTACTGTGGCGAGCCAGCTTAGCAGCTTCACGCTTCTTACAGCGATATTCATCCACAGAGACTCTACCTTGCAACATCCCCAAATAGGCTTCCTTCTTTTTCTTTACTGCCTCATGAATCTCACTATTCCACCAAGCATCACCTCCATTGTTACCCACTATTGTGGTGCCACAGACCTCTTTAGCAGCAGTGACAACACAGTTCTTAAAACATTCCCACTTCTTTTCTACATCCCTCTCACAAGATTTCAGATCCTTCAGTCGTTCTCTGAGTAAGTCAGAATACTGCTGATGATCTTCAAAGAGCCTATCAACCTTTATTCTTTCTACCCTGGGTCTCTTCCTATTCCTCCAACCAGATTAAGTTTCACTCGTGACACTACCAAGTAATGATCAGAACCAACATCCGCACCTCTCATCACACGGGTGTCAACAACTAAGTGTTTCAAACGCTGATCGTAAACAACAAAATCTATCACACTCTTTTGACCAAGAGTACGATTTTCCAAAGTATATGTGTGGATATACTTGGGGTTGAAAAATGTATTAGATACACACAAACCAATCTCAATGCAGAGTTCAATTAATCTTTCACCATTATCATTCACACAAGGATTATTAAACTTACCCAGAACATTGTCAGAAATTGCATTCTGCATACCTACTCTAGCATTGAAATCCCCTGCTATTATAACTTTTTCTTTAGCACCAAACTGGCTCAAAACAGCTTTTAGCTCATTCCAGAAATCTTCTTTCTTATCAGAAAGTTCCGAGTCACAAGGAGCATACACTACAACAATTACAATTCTCTGAAGTTTCACTTTCAAACGAATCCAGAGAATTCTCTCACTTATGCAACTATAGTGAATCAAGTTGTTCATCTTTTCACTTAAAATCACACCTACACCAGCCTGTCCTCTCATATTATCCAATACTCCAGACCACACACTCACCGTGCCATTCACTTCTTCTACCCCAATTTCCTTCTTTTTGGTTTCACTTATGCACAGCACATCCAGTCTATACTTATTCATCTCCTCAATCACCTCACTCATCTTGCCATTTATACCTCTAGTATTCCATACACCAATCTTACATTCACTCAGCCGAGATCTCTTTCTTATACGCCGTTTAAAAAGTCCAGGTCGATTCCGTGGTGGACTGTCCTTCTCAAGTGTGGTAGGTCTACCATATCCCACACTTGAGTCATTCTTAATATTTCTTTTTGTCTTTTTAATCAGGTAAGTACATCAGTGTGGGGGGTTAGCCCACATCTGAGGGTTCCAGTTGGTCACTCAACCTAAGGATTCTGGAACAAAACCCAGTGAGTTGGGGTCTTTTCGCCAATGTCACACAGAACTAGCTTGCACCTCTCCAAGATTCACAGAGGCCCTAGTTGCTGTTGTGTGTGCCATTGTTACCACGGAGCGCCCCGAGGAGGCAAACCCATCGCTCACTATGACCGCCCGTTAAATGCTTACATAAAAAAACTAATGAAAAAGTTATTTTAAATTGCATAAATAAATAAATTCTGAAAAAAAAGGATAAAATAAAAATGCAATGCAAATAGAACAAATTACAATAAAAATCCATGCAACACTTGATTAATACAATAGAAGTTTTCTGCTAAGAAGCAGGGAAATAAAATGTCACAACTTAATACGAATTAATACAATAGAAGTTTTCTGCTAAGGAGCGGGGAAATAAAATGTCACAACTTAATACGCAAGTGAGTAATGAAAATAAAATCATCAAATAAAAAACAAAAAAGGATTAAAACTGAAATTAAAAGATTCCCAACAAAGAATGATCTGGGAAAAACAATCTTTAAAACAAGCTATTATAAGGAAGAAAGTTCTTGTGAATCTGACAAGATAAAATAAAACACCCCTTTGTTTAGCAGAACATTTTTACGAGAGAAAAAAAAAAGTGCTCTTCGCAAATCTGTCAGAGTAACAAACAAAAGCTCGCTGTTGACAGCAAAGGAGCAGCGTGAGAAAATATGTCACATCAGGCACGCATGCACAGTAGTAACAGTCAGGAGAAAAAAGGGGGGGGGGAAAGCAGGTGTTTCGCTTTGAAGCGTCAGAAAAACCATTAGGTTAAACATTTGACAAATAGAAATATATACATTGAAAGCAAGATAAGGCTGTTTAGAACAATTGTATGATTTAAGGCACAAACATAAAACACATTTTTTAAAGGTTCATGACATAAAAGTTGAAGGAATACACAACACTTTTACAACGTTAAATAAAATATAATCTAGAAAGAATCAATATTAATTAATTACAATATTTAATTTTGAAAACGAATATGATAAGTATAAAGAAGGGAATGCACGCAGCTGCTGCTATTGTGGTGAGACGTTTTCTTTGACTGTTTGCGAAAGACAGAGGGAGAGATTTTCTCTTGCTCTGGGCAAAGAACAGCTGCGCGCGAAGAACATCAACTCCCGTTGAGCAAACATGCTTGCTGTGTGATGGCTTTGTGATGTTACCACAAAAATCACTACATTTGACTATGCTTGAGTTTTTTTTTTAATTAAATTTTCCAGAAATATACGAGATTTTTGGAAAAATCTGTAGTTTTTCACACCTCCTCCGTAAGTTCATAGTTTGAACGTGACATTCGTAGAAATCCATAGTACATAGATATTTCATAGTACATATATTAGATTTTTCGGAGGATCAATAGTACATAGTACTTGGCATCTCGGACCTTTTTTGTTATCTGCCCACCACTGTTTGCTTTTGTTCATTGTTATGTAAAATGACACTATTTGACTTCCGAATAAGAATGCTTTCAAGATGTTCGCGATTTTGAGTGTATCGTTTCGCTTTGTTTACATGAAACCTGATCACACCCAACACGAGAGAAAGTAGTTCATGATAAATGTTACGGGAATTTTTTTATTGGTATATAAAATGACACTATAAATAGCAAAAACCTACTTATTCACTTTTTAATAAAATTTAAGAAAACAAATAAAAGCCAGTAGGTACAAATTAGGTACCAATATCACTTCCGGTGGAGGGGGGGACAATACGTTACAATATATTTCATAATTTCTAAAAATGAATGGTCATTAGTTTTCAATCTTTTTTGCCACATAAATTCACATAATTCCAGAGCGCAAACAAACGGTTAAAATAACTTTCCTTCCGAATGACCACACATAATTCCAAAGCGCAGACAAACGGTCAAAAGAATGTGATCACTGCACATAGGTAGTACGCATAGAGAAGCATGTGATCACTGCACATAGGTAGTATGCATAGAGAAGCATGTGATCACTGCGCATCTGCTGCCAAAGGCTCTGTGTTCTCTTTTGAAATCGGGAACTACTTGAATGCATTCTTATTCGGAAGTCAAATAGTGGTGGGCAGATAACAGGAAAGGTCCGGCATTTCTACTAATGGTGTTACTATTTCAAAGAATCGGAAGGGCAGAGGACCTCCAAAGGGTCATGCAAAGACAGCAAAGCAAGGTTGCTGAGTGGCGGCATAAGCCATCACATAAGCGGTGCCATATTGCTCGAGCTACAGCAAAGCAAGGTTTCAATGCCGGGATAAGAATCATGTGACTTCCGTTTGATCCTCGGGAACGGAACCTTGTTGCACCGAGACCAGTTCAGGGCAGATCCTCGGGCAATTTCACAAAAGCGGAAATGCTTTTACATGGCGCTGCAGCCGACAGTTCTTGGAGATGACATCACTCAAGGTCTCCCTCACTCCCGTTTTTTTATTATTATTTTTTTATTTAAGGTTTAACGACCACCGTGAGCAACTGAACGCACTCTCATTTCAGTTTTTTTATTTATGTGGTACTTGTAAATGCTGGATGATGAATCACTATACAAAGGTTTACTGTTTATTCTTAAAATTTCAGGATGACATTCAAATTTTCAGAATATAGAACAAAAATAAGGACATTTCAGGACAAAAAAATAAAAATCAGGAATTTCAGGACAACTCCGACCCCTGTGAATGTCAAGATCGCTGTAAATGGAGGAAGTTTGATACGGCAAGAGTAAGTAAAAATTATCAGGTAGTAGTTTGTATTTCTTTTTGGAGCTAACCTCTGAATCTCAGAACAGCTTAGTGATATGTATGTATGTAAAAACAGATTATCTGGAATTCAACTGATACTGCAACTGTCATAACATTAAGAACGGTTTCCAAGAGAGCTTATTCCAACTTGAGAAATAAAGTAACATTTCCCATTTCCTGCTTTTTCAATATAACACCAAGGGACAGCTACAATTAAATGCTCACCTGGAATTCAAGCCACAACTTTAAAACTGATGAAAACAAGGGATGTAAATGTTTGAAGCAGAAAGACCATGTGCAATCTCTTTTGATGAAATGAAGGTTTCTGTTAAAATGTGGTATACCATTGAAACAGATGAAGTATAGGACCACCAAAATATGTACTACTGTGCACAGTAAGAAAGCTTACTAATTTCTGGAAAACAACCAAATTTTTATGATTCTGACATCAAGAGTTTCAATTGCAAAGAAGCAATAATGAAAGTAATTTGTGCGGTAGAAAATATCCTGTGACTTGTATTTATTTCAGGTCTGGCTGCTTTAAACCAGAAATTCTGAAAATAATTGAATATATCACCTTATAAATCACTGCTATGAAAACCCTTATGACAAAAACGTGTGAATGCATCTGCTGATATCCCCCGCATAGGTCAACTTATTGTAAACCATATATTGAACAATGGAATGAAAAAAATATACCATGATTAATTGCTAAAAAAGTATTTGAAAGGGACAGCAGTGACTTACAACTGGTTAATAAAATGAGTTCAATGCATGCAAGTGTCAAAGAGGACAACAAACAAATCATACAGTTGCTTTCAAATAGAATAAAAAATGCTATTAAATATTCATTTCCTGAATATGTCGATGCAGCACAGCTCATTCATTCTCCTCGTTCATTTAATTTTTTTATACAGTGAATTCAAGAAAACCATATTCAGACAAGCCATTCTGAAAAACTTACGGAAACTGCAAACCACAATTTCAAATTTTGAAGGAAGCTTTTAACATATTTTCTGAGATGCTCTTTGTGGGAAGAAAAATCATTCTGCTTTTTTCAACAAGGCTTTCTTGTGAGCATTAAATCTGTAACTGCCACTTTAATTAAGAAAAAAGATATGCATTATAATATTTTTTGAACTCAGAGTTAATAAAAACATTCTTGATTTTTTTTTTTTTCCTTATATGCGTGCATCAGCGTGTATTTATAATCCCCCATCACCCTTGGAATTTTGGGATCTGTTGAAATGGCTGGTACTTAGGAAAGCAATAGGAAATCTTTCACATGAATCAAACATCTTACCTTAATTAGAAGAGAGCTATTTAGCACTTTGCATGCTTCTCAAATAACTGGAATGCCACGAGCCTCACAGCAGGTCAAAACACAAAAAACATGACAGCTGTGCTTTTCTTGATTTGTTAATTTTCTTAAAGTGTCTATACTTTTCATTTTTCTTCATGTTGTTTGTAATATTAATCAAGATTTATTTGATAGATCAGTGCAAGTTCACACATTATTTAAGCATAATCCTGTTCAAACATGGTATACTGTTTATGTCACACATGCATAATATTTGTAATATTGAAGAGCTGTTCACCAACAGATACTTTGTTCAGAAAATCTCAACAGATAAAAATGCTGTGAAGTACCTGATATTGTTTAGTCTTTGTGCCACAAAAACAAACAGTTGTAATGGTTGGAATTTAAATTACACTAAATTTGCTCATATTTCCTAAAACAGAAGAAAGGTTAAGAATTACCTTTGTCTCTCATGTAATGAATTTCATCAAAAACAACCCATCCCACTTCTCTCATGACTTCAGATCCTCGGTACAGCATACTACGCAAAATCTGAAAGAAGAAAGTCTATTCAGCATAAAAAAAAAAGACATGTTTTGCAACAAACTTTGAATGCAATATTATGATTTACTTCAAAAGCACTGATGCATCACCTGATTATTGAAACTGTTTAGGTTTCCTGGGGCAGTTCTTGAATCCCATTCCACATATCCAAATCTGAACAACTAGCTCCCAGGAAGCAAAATCTAAATCAAAAAGTAAATGCACCACCCATGCCTTAACGTGGCTTGAAACTTAACATTAAGTGTCTCATAAAACTGATATGCTATCCACACAATCAATGGAACAGCTTCATCACACTCAACATTGTCTTATGAAATATCAACATATTTTTCCCCCCTTAGATTTGACTCATTTATCAAATTACATAAAAATAGTAGTCAGTGGTACATTTGGCTAACATGTCAGTTGCATTGAAAATATTAAATGTTATGTATGACACTAGCACATTTCTTTTTCCTTCATAATGGTGATCTTGTATAATGGTAATTCAACTGATATTCTTTTAGGCCAATGTATGAATTAGAAATATAAATTGTTTCTGAAGCACAATGTCAACTGAACTCCTTTAACTGTTCCTTTTCTTACTTAGTTAACATACATTTATAAAGACTATTAACTGTTCCTTTTCTTACTTAGTACAACATAAATTTTTAAAGACTATTTACATGAAAAATTCAAAGATTAATGGAAAACAAGTTAGTAAAATCACGCAATGCATTGATTATAATACGCTTTCCAACATACCAGAAAACATTACTCAAGTTTTCACTCAAGTTATGAGAATAATGGCTGTGGAATAAATCTCAGTCCTGTGCCCTGACCTTGGATTCCATTTCGATGATATTCAACAGAACCGGTTTGGTATACCTCCGAAATAACATGATATAGTTTTGTTGCAATCGAAGCATTTTTATGTAAGTTATGATGCATAAGGGCTATGGAATAGATCCCGCTCCTGTGTCCTAACCTTTGACCCCATTTTGCCCATTTTTAATAGAATTCGTCCCCAGGCAAGACCCTACAACATACTAACATTTCATCCAAATCGAAGCATTTTTACGTAAGTTATGACGCATAATGGCGATGGAAGTGATTTGGCTTCTATGTCCTGACCTATGACCCCATTTCGCCCATTTTCAATAAGGTTTGTCGCCAGGTGGTCTTCTACCACATACCAAAATTTCATCGAAAACGAACCGTTTTACGTTAGTTATGACGCATAACAGCAGTGGAATGGATCCCGCTCCTATGTACTGACCTTTGACCCCATTTTGTTCACTTTAAATAGGGTACCTTCCCAGGTGATCCCCTACAAGATACTAAAATTTCATCGAAATCGAGCGATCGTTACGCGAGTTATTGTGCGGACGGACATACGCACACAACGCGTGACGTAATGAGGCAGATGGGAATCGCGACCGTCGCTCGCCGCAAGAGTGTGACATCATAAAACTTTAATAGGATCCACACACAACGCGTGACGTAACGAGACAGATGGCGTGACCGCGTGCCAACATTCTCAAACGCGAGATTGTTACGTCATAAGATTTCTAAGCATTGGTAACATTAATGGAATAATGGAACAACGCCATCACTAAAAACGTTATAATTCGGGGTGGTTATTTAACCCACTGAACGAATTCTCCTAAAGTCGAGATCAAGCTAAATCGATTTCTAGTACCAGAAAACGGTAGGTTAACGACTTTCATCAAAATTCTTAGAGCAGTTTTCAAAATAAAATGTACATACATACATACATACAAGAATTGCTACTTTAAGGTGGACGTCAAGTAATTTTGCTTCCTATACTTCCAATGAAAAAACTTCTGTACACATTTTCTTCACAATTAATGCGTTCCCAAGGATGAAAATTTGAACATCGATTAAAATATCTTCATTTTATAGCTTGCAATACTTAATATTTTCTAAAACATAACCATAATTATGCAATTTAACATTTGTTTGTCTACCAACGTCATGAAAACACAGGTCGCACCATCTTTTTTCTGGACAATTAATGCATTCACAAGGATGAAAATTTGAACATTAATTAAAATAGCTTCATTTCATAACTTGGAATACTTAATATTTTCTAAACCATAACCGTAATTATGCAATCCAACATTTTTTCGTCCACTGACGTCATCAAAGTACAGGTCGTGCCATCTTTTCTCTGGTTTCAACACCACCAAAGGAAAGGTTATTGATTTTTAATATGATTATGGTTATGTTTTAGAACATATTAAGTTTTCCAAGTTATAATATGAAGTGATTCTAATCGATGTTAAAATTTTCATCCTTGGGAACACATTAATTGTGAAGGAAATGTGTACAAAACTTTTTCCATTGGAAGTATAGGAAGCAAAATTACTTGACGCCCACCTTAATAATATGGGATAAGTGCAATGGAAAGGATCGCAATCCTATGTCCTGACCTTTGAATACATTTCGTCCATTTTCAATAGGGTTCGTCCCCAGGTGGTCCCCTACTACATACCGAAATTTCATCGAAATCGAACCATTTTTACACAAGTTATGACGCATAAGGGCAATGGAATGCATCCTGATCTTATGTCCTGACCTTTGACCCCACTTCACCCATTTTGAATAGGGTTCGTCCCCAGGCGGTCTCCTACAACATAGTAAACTTTCATTAAAAATCGAACCATATTTACGCAAGTTATGGCGCATAAGGGCAATGGAATGATCCCGCTCCTACGTCGTGACCTTTGACCCCATTTGTCCCATTTTCAATAGGGTTCGTCCCCAGGTGGTTCCTTACCACATACTAAAATTTCATCGAAATCGAACCATTTTTACGTCAGTTATCGTGCGGACGGACGGACAAAGCTGGAGCATATACGCTTCTTCAACCTACGGTTGGCTCCGTCGACTTCAGAAATTTTGTTAATGTATCAAGCAAATACTGATTGACAGACAGAAACAGTTAATAACTGACTTCCGAGTTCATTGTGCCTACAAGACATTCAGATGCAACATCTGGGATGAAAGTGAATCAAAAATTTTGAGAAAAATACACTTGTATGAAAACTGCAAATGAAAGAACTTAACAGAAATGACTGAATTGTATTCATTTATTCTACATCTAATAACATGTATGTGTTTCATGTTTTATTCTGTAATTATGCTTTGGAAAGTCCTCATTCATTACTATTTCAAATACATTTTACCGGAGATCAAAAAGGATATGCCTTGGGCTGAGAAGCGTTACATCTAAGACTGTCTACACTAAGAGGAATATCTAAATGCAATGAAAGAATAATCAAGACATTCAGTTGTTGCTGTCATTAGTTTTGTTCCTTAAAATGGATTTAACTCTCTTCATCATCAGAAAGGATCATTCATTAGCTTTTGAGACTAGGAATAAACCCAGAACTTTCAGTAGCCTCCTAACTTGGGTCGCATTCCTGTTCATAGGCAACAAAAGCTGTAGTAACATCAGCAGGTATTCATTTTTCTACAGTTTTGTTTTCATTTCTCACACCACGTAAGATATTCTGACTTTACTGTTATGAACCACAGATTTTCAAAATATGGTCTTAAGTGATGCAGTAAATAAATCTTATTCAGAGATACTTTACAGGGTAAAAACACTCTTTTTCCCAACAAAAAATAAGCACTTTTTAAGGTAAGTACCCCTCTAATTTTTTTTAAGGATCTTACCAATTGCATATGCAAAAATGGCATGTGCACAAAGACTTTTACACATGACTTAGCAATGCAAATTGAAGTACGCTGACAAAGCTTGCAACATTTTTCCATAAGCTTGTGGATGTAATACATTAGAATTTATGCAATTTAAAAGAGAGTTCTGCTGATCAAATAAGTTTTCCTATTTGAGAGAATAATCACCTATGCAACAAATTGTATGTAAATTGTAAAACCGTAGTCAAAGTTATTAGTTCAATATTTAAATTTTGCACATAATCATCTCACGATTTAAATTGGAAAACCAAAGTCAAAATTATGTGCTCAAGATCTCAGTTTTACAAAGAATTTTCTCATGGTATAACTGGATAATTGTTATCTGCATATACGAAAAAGGGAAATACAAAAGTGAAATATTAGTACCAAAAGATGGTGATGGGGCTTGTTAGGTGGAATCAGCTGGATGTGTTTAATTTAGTCCATGATCCTTCACCTTTTTCAGTAAATTACTTTTCTGTCACTCCCCCACACTTTCCTAAGGACTTTCAGTTGATGTCACATGACATCAACTGAAAGTCCTTGGGAATGACATTAACACAGCCAACTAGCCGCAGTAGTTTTGGCACTACATTGTAAATTCTGGATTTTGTGAAATCAGTTATACAAAAATAAGTACTTTTCAAGCACTTTTTGCCATTTTTGGCAAAAAAAAATAATTAAGGACTTGTAAGGACCCTAAAAAATTGAGGACTTTTAAGGATTTATAAGGACCATGAGAACCCTGACTTTACAGTCTCTCTCTCTCTCTCTCTCTCTCTCTCTCTCTCTCTCTCTCTCTCTCTCTCTCTCACTCATGCCAACACACAAGTGGAGAGAGAAAGAGAAGGCAACACACATAAAAAGTGACTTTACTGATCAGAGAAAAATTGTTGAACACATAAAATTTATCTTCAAATTCAGCTGTAAAATTTACAGTTTTAATCTCATTTAATATCTTACAAACTTGAATTGACCACATGAAAACAATAAAAATACTACTGGTGAAAAACTTTAGGGGATCTGGACTACCCATTTCCTTGAGCCATGTACCTACTCTGATAATTAATACTTAACCACATTTCTTTGATACCTTTCTATCACAATATAATCAGTCATACTTTTACCACTCATAGCAAATTTCCACTCAAGTAAACTTGTGGATGATTCTGTGCCTAAGCATAGTAATTATGAATTCATTGCCTCACAACAAGACAGTGAATCTTAATTATTTTTTTAAATGTACCCATCATATCTTCAATTTCTCTATTGTCATTACTATTCAAAAATCTAAGAATAACATTTTTTTTTACCACTGTTTGGTTTCAATCACTAAATCTAAATACTTATAAAAAGTACAGGGATGGGAGCGACTATGACTTCTTTCGGAACAGTTTTTGGAGCAGGAAAATTTAACTTTGGAGCAGATGAATTAATTGGCTTTTGAAGCAGTTTCAATGACGCAAAAACACAGGTATTTGACATTTAAGACGTCTTTATAAATTCAAATATTACCATAGATGTTTTTATTTCACAACTGGGGGTAGTGCAAGCTGATGGCACAAAACAAAAAAAATTATAATAATAATAATTTTATGCTTAGTTCACACAGCATTAATTTTGCAATATGTCAACATTGAGTTAAAACTGTATGACTTGTTTTGTAATAGCAGGGGTCGTTCCGCAGATTGAATTCTTCACAGTTTGTGAAGAGAAAAAAATCGTTTTGGCGATTACCTGCTTATACTGTTATAATACTTTGGCGAAAAAAATTGAATTAGGTGAATAAATTGAGGAAAACTTTTAAAAAAACCACAGCAGCTGCTGAATAGTTACACATGAATTTTTATATGCACTTCCACAAAACAAGGGAAGGATTAATAAAGAAGTCCATTATGTATAATTTAGATTTTGAAACACTCCATCCATACACGTCAGTGAGAAAAATTTATCCTTTTGGATAACTACCATAATTTCGGGTAAATAAGCCGCACTGGCATATACGCCGCAGCGATAAAAACAGGGGCGGAATGAAAAAAAAAAAAAATCACCAGAAATGCTGCACCTCTGTATATGCCGCACCTTTGCAGTAAGGTGGGGTTGGTTGGTTGGTTGGTTGTTTGATTTTTATGGTGCAAGGGCCATGGTTGGCTAAGGAGCGCCAGAAACAAGACAAACAAATAGTATTAAAAATGTGGTAAAAAGCTTAAAATCTGACTGATCATGTAAAACTGAAAAATGAGAATGATGGAAGGGCTAAAAAAGATAATGGAACAAACAGTATTAAAAACATGATACAATGATTAAAATCTAGGTGATTCAGTAAAACTGAGAAATGAGGATGATGATAAGGCTAAAATCTAGATACGTTTAAAATAGTCAATTTCTTTAAAAAATGAAAACACGGCAACAGTATCACAGTGGTCATTGAGGAGCCGCTGCAGTGTAGCGGCGTCCTCGGTCAACAAATGAGAATGAAAGAAATGAAAACGTACATCACGAAAACGAACACAGGTACACAGAAGATGAGTGACAGTGAGTCGGCAGTTGCACGTCTCACACATCGGCGCAGTGTCGCCACACAGCAAAAAGCGGTGAGTGAAACGACAATGCCCAATGCGGAGACGAGCAAGCACCACTTCCTCCCTACGGTTCCGACGATATGAGGATTTCCAGACTTCAAGATTAGGTTTAATACGATGCAGTTTATTTTCCACCTGTTGGTCCCACAGACCTTACCACGTTCGCTTAATATGGTCGCGTACCAGAAAGCGGAAATCATGGTGAAACAGTGGCAAGGGTGTGACGACCAAAGAGGAAGCAGATCTAGCGGCCGCATCAGCACACTCGTTACCCGAGATTCCAACATGCCCAGGAATCCAGAAGAATTGA
The DNA here is from genome assembly GCA_039090855.1 of Macrothele yani. NCBI lineage: Eukaryota > Metazoa > Arthropoda > Arachnida > Araneae > Macrothelidae > Macrothele > Macrothele yani. The sequence goes on from CM076996.1 coordinate 130,302,332, forward strand.
ATCTGGACTCCGGCCTCGAGTAAGGTACGAAGAAGCCCTCGTACGTTCAAAAGAAAAGGACGATTACAATAGCCCATCGATGACATAGACTGCAGGACACTTAAGGAATCCGTATAGACCACAGCCCTATGATGAGAACTTGACTGAACATGAAGAAGTGCAAGATACACAGCATGCATCTCCGCCGAAAACACCGTGGCCTCAGCTGGGATCCGCGCTACTGACACGTCATCAACACAGACAGCTGCGGATCCAACGACTCCATGCATCTTGGAGCCATCAGTGAAAATGGGAGTGTATTCAGTTTTGAGGGCACGGTGCTCAGCAAAGAGCTGCTGGTACACTGACGCAGGGGTTGAGGATTTGTCGAAAGACGTAAAGGTGGTATCAACCATGACACCAAGTGGGTGCCATGGAGGATAACCAAAGCCCCTGGTCGCTGCAACAAGCGACAAGTCGAGCCCTGCATCACGAGCTACGGCCGCCATACGAAGACCGAAGGTTGGAGCACACGAGGGCCGGTTCTCAAATAAACGAGCATGCTGAGGATGGAAAACTGCACCGTACAAAGGATGGGCTGGAAGAGACCAAAGTTTTAAGTAAAAGTGGACAGACAGCTGCAGACGGCGTAATTCAAGCGATGGTTCATTCGCATCAGCGTAAAGGCTGGGAATCGGAGATGTTCGAAATGCTCCCGTACAAAGACGCAGCGCCTGATGATGAACAGCGTCCAAAGGCCGGAGAACGGAAGGACGAGCCGAGCCATACACGATACAGCCGTAATCCAGTTTCGACCGAATTAAGGAGTGGTAAATGCGAAACAAAGAGATCCTGTCTGCGCCCCACGAAACTCTCGAAAGGATTTTTAGAATAGAAAGAGCACGCAGACAGGAAATCTTGAGCCGCCGAACGTGCACACGGAACGTAAGCGCACGTTCGACGGTCAGTCCAAGGAACTTGGTCTCCGGCAAAACTGGAATGGCTGCACGGTCCAAATACAGCTCGGGGTCAGGATGGAGGCCACGCCTAAGGCAGAAATGAACACACGCTGTCTTGTCGGGAGAAAGAACGAAACCATTGCTATTCGCCGCTTTAAAAATCTGATTAATAGCAGACTGCAACTGCCTTTCAATGAAACGCATGCTCGATGACGAGCAGAAGATGTGCAAGTCATCGACATACACAGTAGCCGAAACCGCAGGAGGAAGATTTGTGAGGAGACAATTAATGCAAAGGATGAACAATGTGACAGATAAAATGCAACCTTGAGGAACACCTTGTTCTTGATGGAATGTTGCAGATAGCGTCGTACCCAGGCGCACCTGGAACACTCGATTGCGAAGAAAATTTACAATAAATGTCGGAAGATTTCCTCGCAATCCGCATGCGTGGAGGTCACGGATAATCCCGTGCCGCCACGCACGATCATAGGCTTTCTCGATGTCAAAGAATACAGAAACCAGGTGCTGCCTACGCACGAACGCCTCGCGCACAGATGTCTCAAGGTGCAGGAGATGATCGTGAGGTGAACGATGACGCCGAAAACCACTTTGTGATGGTGAAAGTAATTGATGATGTTCTAAAAAATGAATTAATCGTGAGTTAACCATGCGTTCGAGAACTTTACACAGACAGCTAGTGAGAGCAATTGGGCGATAACTAGAGGGGGACTTAGGATCCCTGCCAGGCTTCGGAAAAGGTAGAACAAGCCATTCGCCAAGACTCAGGGAAACTGTGTTCTAACCAGATGCGGTTGTATAAGATTAAAAGGTTCTCGAGAGACGACTGGGAGAGATGACGGAGCATGTCGTAGTGGATGTCATCGGGACCGACAGAAGTAGCCCCGGACCGATGCAGAGCCACCCGGAGTTCACACATGCTGAAGGGGGAGTTATAACCAGTGTCGGTATACGGCGCAAAAGAGATTCTCTGGCGTTCCGCGGAGGATTGAATCCTATGAAAGGAGTCTGGATACGCCAGATCACTCGAAACGGAGGCAAACGCCTCCCCCAAACAATCTGCAATCTCCCCGACTTCAGCACATGTGCAGCCGTTACTCTCGAGAATGGCAATCTGGTGTGAACTGTAGGTACCCCGGATCTTACGAATCCTTTCCCACACAGTTTTCGAATTGTCACGTGAGGTAAGAGATGATACATACTGGATCCAAGACTCCCTCTTGCTACGTCAACGCACCAACCGAGCATAGGATTTAGCACGTTTAAAAGCAACGAGATTAGCCTCGGTTGGATAACGCCGAAAAGTAGACCAGGCCTTGTGTTGAGCTCTCCTAGCCGCTGCGCATTTAGGGTTCCACCAAGGTTTCGGAATTCTGGGGAGCTTCGTAGATGTTTTAGGAATTGAAAGATCAGCTGCCTGAAGAATACAAGTTGTGACTTTAAGTACAGCTGCGTCGATTGACTCCTGGGTCACCATTTCAGAAGATATCACCGCGGACGATGTGAAGACCTCAAATCTGGCACAATCCATCCTCCATCGAGGTGGGCGGGAGGCAGAATATGGCACGTTTGCATGGTGCCAGAGGACGATTGGGAAGTGGTCGCTCCCGTGGAGATCCTTACACACCGTCCACGACCAGTCAGCAATGATCGATGGTGAACCCAAAGTCAAATCGATCGCACTGAAGGATCTTGTCGGCTCATGGAAGTAAGTGTCAGCACCGGTGTTTAAAAGGCACACAGAGGCCGAGCACAGAAGAGGCTCTATGCGACGACCTCTAGCGCTGGCGCTGACACTACCCCACAAAGGATGATGAGCATTAAAGTCACCCAAAAAAAGGAAGGGTGAAGGCAGCTGATCGATCAAGCTCTCCAGAACAGAGACGCTAACATCCTCATTCGGTGGTAGATAAACACTGCAAACAGTAAGAGGCACAGGCATAGAAATACAAACCGCCACGGCCTGCACAGTTGTGGAAACCGCGACGGAAGATACCGGAACCCTGTGAGGGACGAGAATAGCGACACCCCCACAGGCTATATTTCCAGACGAGTGGTCTGTCCGAAATGCACTGTAGCCTCGAACTGAAAGCAGGTCCGATGGTTTAAGCTTTGTCTCCTGAAGACAAAGGCACACCGGAGAGTACAAATAAAGCAGATGTTTCACATCATCAAAACTGGTGCGAAAACCTCGGCAGTTCCACTGAATTATTGAACCCATGGGTAAAAATGAAATGAAAAAGGAAATGGTTAAACTTGGTCAGCCTCCATTTCCTCTGGTGAGCGTTCCCCCAGATTTGGGGGTGTGACCAGGGGCCAAGATTGGTGAATGCTTTGTCCCAAGTGTCTTAGCGGGATTTGCTCGCCGTTGATTGTTTGGCTGAGACTTTGAAGGAAAAGAAATGCTCTTCTTATCCTTGGTGTTGGTGTTAGTGTTGGCGTTTTTGCCAGAAGAAGTGGCCTGAGTTCCCTTGCTGGTGTTGGAGTGAGTCTGCCGCTTTCAGACCCCTAGCTCGCGACTGGAGTGCCTCCAGTCCGGCTGCGATGATTTCCTCCATATTGAATGGACATTTAGGGGGATCTGAACGTCGGTCTGAATGGCTACCGTAGATTTGGCAACCACCACTGAAGCGTATGATCGCCGATCAGATGTAACAGGAACCACTCTTCTTCTGGCCTCAGGATAGGAAATATTTTCCACCGTTTTGAGCCTTTGGATTTCCTTCTCCTCCTTCCACTTGGGACAATCTTTGGCTGATGCGGGGTGTGAACCCTTGCAGTTCACACAAAACTCAGCCTCGGCCACACATTCTGAGAGAAGATGCTCTGTGGCACCACAGCGTCCACACCTAGGAGTACTCCTACATGACTGCTGAGAGTGGCCGTACGACTGGCACCTAAAACATCTCAACGGGTTGGGAATGTACGGGCGTACCTCGAGGTGGAGATACCCTGCCTTGATGGATGTAGGCAGGGAAGGGCAGTTGAAAGTCAAGATAATGTTCCAGGATGGGACAAACTGCCCATTACTCCTAAAAGAAATGCGTCGCACACCCGTAACATGTTGGCTCCTCAGTTCTTCGAGAAGCTCATCCTCAGAGCAATCGATAAGATCCCGAGAGGAGACAACACCTCGAGATGAATTTAGGTAACCGTGTGGTGTTATTTTGACAGGCGTCTCGAGCAGCATGCTGGTGTTGATAAGTGTGGAACTGTAGGCCACTGTAGACATCTCAACAAGAAGATCTCTAGACTGGAGCTTCTTGACGCTCTTAGGAGAGCTTGCAATTGATTGCAGTGCTTTGTGGATCCAAAATGGACTTTTGGCACTCAAAGGCTTTGAAGGGTCCAATGAGTGCACAAAAAAGAATCTAGCATTGGAAACATCTGCGACAAATTTTTTGGCGGAAGGACCTGAACCTTCCTCCATACCTCTTTTAGTTTTGGGTTCATGGGAAATTTCATTGAGAGCCATGAAAAAATTTAAAGGATTCATCCGCCAATTTCCCCACCCACAATCGAGCCCAACAAGGGAGAACCGGAGGTCCGCAAGCCCAAGTGGACGCAGGACACGGCTCTAGGGATAGCAAGCGGATATAGCAAGTTGATAGGGCAGACATGCGCTCGGCAAGCACCCAGACTTTCCCATGCCTGGGGAACACCCCTTTGGCATGCCCACCCTATCCCCAGACTCACCCTGTCGTACGAGACGACAAGCCGTTAGAGGTCTGGGCTCCACTCGGCCACAGACCTCATTGACTAGGAGTGGGTTAGTTCCCAGCCGCCCGTTTAGGGTGAAGCAGGGGGCAAAGAGGAGTGTTGGCAACTGGCGACACCACCACCCAGGCCTCCAGAAACCTCAGCCTCCAGCATCCCCTTTTCCACCTTACGGGTCACCACACACGGCAAACGTGCAGGTAGGTCTAGCTAACCAGCTCGGAAAAACAAAAGGAACATAAAATGGAGAAGACAGGAAAGAAAACGAGAAACTAAAATCCTGAGCTGGCGCATAATCACAACCTCAGCAACCTACAACTGAGGCGGGGTTCATGTCAAGTGAAAAAAACATAAAAAATGTGAAAATCATCACAGAGTACATGTTGGCTCGGGCCATGGGGACGCCATCCCCCAGCAGCTGGATGAACAGCTGTCCCTTCGGTTATATAATCGTTCAAGACGAAATGAAAAATTGATCCGTCACAAGGTCAGCTCGGGCCGTGGGGGCGCCGCTCCCCAAATAACTGGAAAACCAGTTATCCCCGTGCGGGAAGTAAGGTGGGGAGTACCACCGCGAAATCTTGAAAACATTACGTAGATAAAAATATCTTCCAAATAATAAATAAAAATATCAGTAAAACAAGATTCAATCTTAAGTACAACTCTCACTGTACTACCTATTTTATAAAAATTTACTCGAAGAATTCATGAGGCGCTTAAACCAATTATAAAACATTTATACCTCAAGAATTTAAAAAATACCCGCACAACATTCTGAAAATATATGGTACACATATTTCTTCAACCAAATCCATCAAAATCGGAAATTTCACTGTCCGAATTAAGAAGTTTTAAAAGTTCATCATCTAAAAAAATTTTGGGGTCGTCCGTATCACTTTTGCTGTCTTCTGGCGTTTTACCGCAGTTTTTAGAAATAATGTTTGCTTCAGTGAAGCCCGAAATAATCGTCGAAGTTCTGATGTTTTTCCAGGATTCGGAAAAACATATTTACCATTAGCTTAAAACTATAACTTCTGTGTTGCGTCATTTTATTTTCAGTGATAACATAGACTGAATGCAACTAACGCACACGTCACTGACAAATTTTGCACGTGCTGTCCTTGTGTTAGCCTCGGAGCGAAGCTGATGACGTCATGAGTTCAAAGAGAGTTCTTGCTTGGAGCATGAAACAAGGGTGATTCCCTGCAAAGCCCCCCCCCCCGATTTTTACAGAGTTTTATCGGGGCCACCTCTCTCTTACTTGTCCGACCTCAATCCTATAACCTATTATTGTCATGTCTTGTTTTAAGAGGGGGTGGGTGGAATTTATTGCATGTGGCTGTAACATTGTTATTTTATTACCCCTCTATTGAGATATTTTCCCGCAGGAAAAAGAATGGAACAAGCCAAAACGTTTTTTGTTACATAATTTCGCTCTGCCACAAAAAAAAAAAAAAAAAAAAAGCTGTATACGCCGCCATGGTGTATAAGACACGTGGGCTGAAAATTTAATTTTGAACTCATATACGCTGCGGCTTATCTACCCGAAATTACGGTACACAGAATTTCTTTAACTTTTCTTGCTCTTTTTTTTTTTTTTTTTTTTTGTTCAATACATGTTTTTGATTCCTTCACAAGAAGTACCAGGCCACTTTCAATGTCCACATTTTTTTTTTTTTTTTCAAACCTACACATTGTTTTCTTCTGCTTTATTTAACATTATCTAGGCCACAGACCTGCTTCTGATGTTGAGAAATACTAAGTGGAGCTAACTGTTTTTCTTTTTTTAGTTTTCCTCAAACACCAGTAGAAATCCTACAGTAAATGTAGTAGGTGCCTATACAGGTTGGAAGTAGTTCATGGTGGTCTTTAGACCCCAAAACAACAAAGAATAAAAAACAAATGCAGAACATTATCATAAAAAAGATACTACTGCAGAAAAGTGACTTCATGTTTTCAGAAAAGTTTCCTGGTGAAATGCACTTTCATTATTCCTTACAGTACGTTCTTTCTATATTCAAAGTGAAAGTCGTTACTTACGTTTCTCCTAGCTGCAAAATTGCATTATTACCATGACCTGTACAGTTGTTTTAACGGCAAAGTGAGGAGTCGCATTATCTCTTTTTTAAACTTTAATTTCGATGGAAATGCATGGTTTTCCACGACTTCTTGCTATATCGAGAAACAAAACAAGCATTTTCCCTTTCGTTTAAAAAGAAATTCAAGTTCAAAGTCGGAGCTTCAATTTCCGCCGCCATCTTTTGTTTCCTATAATGTCATTTTCTCTACACAAGAGCTAAGTAGAATTTTTGAACTTTAATTTCACTTTAAATAAAACAAAGAAAAAATGTTTTTTCTGTCTCTTGATGTAGCATACATGAGAAAGACGAAAAGAAAAAAAAAAAAAAAAAACTGAACTTTTTAACCAGGTTAAGAAACAGAACGTGCGGCGAAAGTCTGAATATAATGCAGCATGAGCAGGGGAGAATTACTTTCTGAAATTTATTTATGTAAATATTAAACTGGAGCACATCACTGCATCCAAAGTATAAAATTACTGCTATTTAACAACACAAGATAGAGGCAATGTCGTGCGAGGGGAGGATGGTTATGATTACAGGCGAAATCTTGGCTCCGTCAACTTCAGAAATTTTTCCTCTATTTTCAAGCTGAAATACAAATATTTATAGAATAAAATTATATTTAACAACAATACTGGGCAGAAGAAATCACAAGAAATTATGATTGTGGAGAAAACCTTCACTTCATTTAACTTTCGTTTTTGAAAGTTTTGAAAGATGAAATATTGTTTTCTTCAGTTTTGCATTGATCCATGGAGAACCTCATGTATGAGTAAGAAGTAACTAAGAAATTGAAAAACACAAATTTTATGGGAAATTAAATGTGAAAAATCGATACTGTGTTGCTCACTCACCATGAAACAATTTTACAGGGCACAGAAATGGCGCAGATTCTACCACAGGTAGATTAAATACCGATCTAAAAATGTAATTTTGTTTAATAAAAGGGAAAGGGGTGAACATGATTGCTCTTTATTGCTTAGTTTTGAAGAAGTATGTATTAGAAATAGGGAAACATGCATTTCACGAGAAAAAATCTTTAAAAATATGAAGTCGCTTCTTTTCATTATTACCTAAAATATCAAAAACAATCATGGTCAGAAAACAACAAAAATAAAAATATAATCAGGCAGAGAAATAAAAAGGAAGAAAACTTGGTCGGAAAACTTTAATACGAGGAAACGGAAAATGACGTGACATTCTCATCGCTGCTACAGCTGTCATTTTCATCAGTGTGATTATGAACATTTGAGAGATTCACCAACTTTTTTCTAGTTTTTTCAATCGCTCCATACCCTATCTAATTTTTAGCTGGAAATAAAGCAGTACTACTTCAAAACCTTACACCAAAATGTGAAAAAATCAAGGAATTTCCAAGGTTGTGTTGGGGGGGGGGGGGGTAAGCTTCAGAATTTTACCAGGATTCCAAGCGCCATGCGAACTCTATCACATTAACCACACACTTATGGCAATTATAACATCCAAAAAACAAAATAATTAAAGGAAAAACACTGAAGAAATGTCACGGTATTGAAAACAGCCAAGAAACATTCCCGAAAATGTTTAACAAGTGTTAGAATCTTGAAAACACGAAAATAAACTCAATTCCACTTAGTAGTTCTAATTCTGACTATTATATAGCTCTAATTATTGTACTATTCTCTTTTACGTGCGATATTTCAAAGTAACTTGTACAAAAAACTAGCGGATAATGCTTACACCTTGGCATTCCTTTCTAGCGACGGGAACATTTCACGCACGTGTTTTCCGGTCTTTGTTGATGTTATTGTCCTAAAGTCCGTTGTATGCGATGACTGGCTTTACTTCTCACTTTTCGCTGGGTATATACTCATTGGATCTTTGCCTTAGGATTCAAACATCAATTTTTACCATTCTTTATACTCGAAATTTTCGCCCATACTCTGGGCATCTTCAGGAGCGTGGCGACTTTACCACCGATGTTCGTGGTTAACTTCGCGCTAATGGAATCCGATACTCCTTGTTGCCATTCGTCGGAAAAACTTTCCTGGATATATTTCGTTATCAAGCCCGGCTGGCGCCATCTATGTTTCATTAAAAACACTTTTTCCCCCCGTATTTTTTTTTATTTTTTTTTATTTTCTTCTCCTATCCTGGTTTTCTTGTCTTTTTTTGCCTGTTTTTCTTTTGTTGTTGTTTTTCTTGTCGTATTACTTCTTTCCACAGGCCCGATAATGTGCTAGGGTCTTTCTGGTTACATACCCTTGCTTTATTTTTGTAGATTAATATTGCTTCTTCCCTCCTCATTTGCCTTTCCGATTTTTTATTCTTTTTTAGCATTTTAATTTCATCGAACTTTGGGAATGTCCGGTTTTCCAAGCAGAATTGCACTAAAGCAGTTTTGGTTTCTTTTTTTTGCCAGTTAGATATGTGTTGTTTAAGTCTTTTTTTAATCTGTTTTTCGTACTTCCAATGTACGATATTGGGGGTATGTGTGCTATTGGAATTTCGTAGGTTCCTGATTCTTCTAGCATTTTTTCCTCTGTTTTTTTGTTGACAGTCATACTTTTCACGGTGTGCACTGAGCTTCCTAGTTGTAAGTCAAGTCATATTTAGCACAGTGCCTATTGATTTCTTTACTCACTCCTTCCAGGTATGGGAAAGCTCCAATGTATTTCAATTTTTTATTTCTCATCTTCCTTTGGTTGTGCACTTCTTGTCCTACTTTACTCTGAGTCATATGCTTTTTACTCTCATGTATCCATTTATTAATTAGCTTGCTCGGGTACCCATACTCTTGTGATATTTTCGAGATAAACTCTAGCTCTTGATTTTTTAGCCTGTTGTTAGATGTGTGTGTGTACGCTCGCCGTATCAAGTTTACTATGCTGTTTTTTTTATGTATCACTGGATGGTGCGACGAGTATGGTATCAGTACAGGTATGTAAGTTGCTTTTCTGAACACAGAGTATTCAAAACTATTTTTGTTTTTCTTTAGTTGAATGTCCAGGAAGGATAGGCAATTATCCTCTTCAAACTCAATAGTTAGCTCTATGGTGTTACAGATTTTGCTAAACTGCTGTGCTAGATCTTGTAGCTCGGCTTTGTTAAGTTTAGACATTATAATAATGTCGTCTACATATCGAGCATAAAGTATTGGTTTTTCAGGTAAATTTTGAATAATTTCTTTTTCGAGGTATGCCATAATCACTTCTGCGTATAATGCCGATAATGGGGATCCCATAGGGCCACCTTGCGTTTGTACGTTACCAACAGAAATAAAAAATGCAAACCCTCCAATGGGAGCAGGGATGCCAAAAATATTCTCGAAAATTAAAACTCATAAAGAAAACACACCTTTAAGACTGATTCTATCGAAAAAAATCTCACCACTCATCAACCTAGAAAAAAAGATATACAACTATCTATCCCCAATATTCATGAGGAATCAATATACATTAAAGAATAGCTATGAATTTATAGAAAAAATCAAATTAATTAATCAAGACCTAGAGCAAATAACTATGGCCTCCATGGATGTTAAGGCGTTATACCCAAACACTCCTGTAGAGCTAGCCATCGAATTGATTATGCAACAACTAAGCATCAACAAAGAACTAAACTTGGCACAACTGAAAGAGCTAAAGAATACCTTATATTTCATCAAGGAAAACAACATCTTCCATTTTGAAGGAAATATATTTAAACAAACGCAAGGTGGCCCTATGGGATCCCCATTATCGGCATTATACGCAGAAGTGATTATGGCATACCTCGAAAAAGAAATTATTCAAAATTTACCTGAAAAACCAATACTTTATGCTCGATATGTAGACGACATTATTATAATGTCTAAACTTAACAAAGCCGAGCTACAAGATCTAGCACAGCAGTTTAGCAAAATCTGTAACACCATAGAGCTAACTATTGAGTTTGAAGAGGATAATTGCCTATCCTTCCTGGACATTCAACTAAAGAAAAACAAAAATAGTTTTGAATACTCTGTGTTCAGAAAAGCAACTTACATACCTGTACTGATACCATCCTCGTCGCACCATCCAGTGATACATAAAAAAAACAGCATAGTAAACTTGATACGGCGAGCGTACACACACACATCTAACAACAGGCTAAAAAATCAAGAGCTAGAGTTTATCTCGAAAATATCACAAGAGTATGGGTACCCGAGCAAGCTAATTAATAAATGGATACATGAGAGTAAAAAGCATATGACTCAGAGTAAAGAAGGCCAAGAAGTGCACAACCAAAGGAAGATGAGAAATAAAAAATTGAAATACATTGGAGCTTTCCCATACCTGGAAGGAGTGAGTAAAGAAATCAATAGGCACTGTGCTAAATATGACTTACAACTAGGAAGATCAGTGCACACCGTGAAAAGTATGACTGTCAACAAAAAAACAGAGGAAAAAATGCTAGAAGAATCAGGAAACTACGAAATTCCAATAGCACACATAACCCAATATCGTACATTGGAAGTACGAAAAACAGATTAAAAAAAAGACTTAAACAACACATATCTAACTGGCAAAAAAAAGAAGCCAAAACTGCTTTAGTGCAATTCTGCTTGGAAAACCGGACATTCCCAAAGTTCGATGAAATTAAAATGCTAAAAAAGAATAAAAAATTGGAAAGGCAAATGAGGAGGGAAGAAGCAATATTAATCTACAAAAATAAAGCAAGGGTATGTAACCAGAACGACCCTAGCACATTATCGGGCCTGTGGAAAGAACTAACAAGACAAGAAAAACAACAACAAAAGAAAAACAGGCAAAAAAAGACAAGAAAACCAGGATAGGAGAAGAAAATTAAAAAAAATTAAAAAAATATATGGGGGGGGGGGAGTGTTTTTAACGAAACATAGATGGCGCCAGCCGGGCTTGATAACGAAATATATCCAGGAAAGTTTTTCCGACGAATGGCAACAAGGAGTATCGGACTCCATTAGCGCGAAGTTAACCACGAACATCAGTGGTAAAGTCGCCACGCTCCTGAAGATGCCCAGAGTATGGGCGAAAATTTAGAGTATAAAGAACGGTAAAAATTGATGTTTGAATCCTAAGGCAAAGATCCAATGAGTATACCCAGCGAAAAGTGTGAGAAGTAAAGCCAGTCATCGCATACAACGGACTTTAGGACAATAACATCAACAAAGACTGGAAAACACGTGCGTGAAATGTTCCCGTCGCTAGAAAGGAATGCCAAGGTAAGCATTATCCGCTAGTTTTTTTGTACAAGTTACGAAAATAAACTTTACACAGATGTTTAATACTGTTATTTCACTGAGATTTGCGATTTCCATAGCATGCTCGATGTTTACCGTAGTCTGTAATGGACCGACGATTTCCACAGTAACTGCGTAAAACCCGTAGCACTTGGAGTCTGAATCTTTCTTCCCACCACATGATCTTACACAGCATTAAACGAAAGGGTGTGCATGGAGAATTTTCTGGGCTGAAGTCCCGACAATGACAACGGAGCACGGTTGTTCTGGCGCATCCCTGAAAGTATCCACCCCTTATGAACTGCAACATTCTACTAGCCCATCAACTGCCACAACCTGATTAAGTCCACACTACTCAGTTTGAAAATACCTGAGCTGCCTCTGTGGCCACGCAATGCTCAATCTCAGATGCTGGTTTCAGACCATTTTTTAGAGAGCCCAGTGCTCAATCTCAGATGAGTCATGGATGGTGTGTTTGTCTACAACTGCTTACAACCCTCAGAGTTGCCCACCGTGGTCGTTAAGGTGGGGGGAGGGAGCAGTTACAGCAAGTGCTGGCTGGTGGTGCAAGCATCTCAGAAACAGCAAACCTTCTCGGCTATGCAAGAACAACTGTATTAAGGCTGTACGGTAAGTGGTACACAAACAACAAAACAAGCAGGCAGCAGTCTTCCTGTGGGCAGAAACGAGTGGTCAATGTTCAAGGCCGGCTCAAGAGGATTGTACAAGGTACCACATGAGCACCACACTGTGTGAAGTAATTGCATAGTACAACAGCGGTATTGTGAGAGAAATTTCAGCATACACAGCCAACTGCACTTTGGCATGAATGGGATATAACAGCAGATGTTCTCTTCATATTCCACTTGTCTCTGCTAAAAACCAAAAAAATTATCTCACTGGACAAGGTTGCCTGGTCCAAAAAAAAAAAAAAAAAAAACCATTTTCAGTTAATATATGATGATGGACAAGCCAGAATATGGCATCAACAGCACGAATTGATGGATCCTAGCTGCCTAGTTAGTGTACAAGCTGGTGGAAGCGGTGTAATGGGGTCAGTTTTCATGGCGGGCATTGGGTTCCTTAATAACTGTGGAACAGCATTTGGATACCACCAGGTACATCACTGCAGACTAGGCACATCCATGCATATTGTCACATTATGGGGAAGGGGGAAATATTTATTATCAGAGAAATATTTATTATCAGAGAGGGCATTTATGAGACATTAAGGAATACCTAAAGGCCTCAAGACACTTTTCTTTCGTGCACCTTCTTTAGACATCTTTCTTTATCGTCTTGGCGTTGCATCTGCATAACACCGGATGCACGTCTTTTTGGCAATTGTTCGAGGTGAGATAAAAGAGTATGTAACAAAAGTCTTTGCGCTTTGCATTGTTTTTTTCTTCATTGTGAGGAAACAGCCGTTGAATCTTTGAAGCCGGGAGTCGGTCGTCTCGCTGGCACTGTGCTGTCTGAGGAATGCAGGATAGGCGGAGCGGGACTGTACGTGTGGAGAGTGATGACGTAAGTTGAACTGCCGTTTTTGTTTTTGTTTTTTTGCCGACGTTTGTGTCTACCGAGGAGAGGCACATAAGCCAAGTTTGGCTACTACTTATTGAACTCTTGTGCTCATTTTTCCTCAACGATAATTGTGTCTACCGAGGAGAGGCACATAGGCCAGGCATGACTATTAATTGATGAACTGTCATTTTCATCTGTCCCTCCTGAAGTGCTGTCAGCTGAGGACTGCTTTGTGGGATTACTTATCAGCTGAGTGTCGACACTTGGGTCTACCGAGGAGAGACACATAGGTCAAATTTGACTACAACTTATCAAACTCTTGTTTTAATTTTTCCTGCCAACAATTGTGCCTACAGAGGAGAGGCACATAGGCCAGGCATGACTATTAATTGCTGAACTGTCATTTTCTTCTGTCCCTGCTGACGTGGTGTCTGCTGAGGAAAGCTTCGTGGGATTACTTATCAGCGAGTGTCGACAATTGTGTCCACCGAGAAGAGGTGCATAGGCCACATTGACTACTTCCGTAACTGTCATTCTCGTATTTTCCTGCCGACAATTGTGTCTACCGAGGCACATAGGCCAAGTAGGACTACTAACTGCTGAAATGTCATTTTCTTCTGTCCTTGCTGATGTGATGTCTGCCGAAGAGAGCTTCGTGGGATTACTTATTTGCTGAGTGTGACAAGGTGACAGCTTCTTTCTACAGTATTATGGCTGTTTGAATTCGATGGAGAATTAAAATTTTGAATTCTTCTGTTCTGGGCAAGGCTGTGTGCTGTAAAGAGACCTTTAGGCCCGTTTCACACAAGCGGATTTTTTCCGCGGAAGCAATAAATCTTCCGGCTGTCTTACCACTTGTTTTAAAGGGGACTATAGAATTATACCAAGACTTTAAGACATGCGGAAGCAGTAGAAATTTCGACACGGTAGCTGCTCAGCTTCCACGGGGTTCACTACAAACCCGACGGCGAAAATTATGTCCAAATTAAGAAAAACGTAGCTGTAAGGCAAGATGTTCACACAGGCAGCCAGCCAATCATCTGCTAGTGCCATAAAACAATCCCTCCTGTGAGAGGAGGTGGGGAACAAAGTGCTGTTACACGAAGAACCACCAATAGTTCCAGCTCATCCTTCAGGCATTTTTTTTTCTCTGTCCTAGCAATAAAACCACTTGCGTAAAAGATAACCAAAAACTGCACTGCGGGACGGTTTTATTGCTTCTGCAGAAAAAATCCGCTTGTATGAAACAGTCCTTAAAGGTAAATGTTGTTCTCTGATCTAAAGTGAATGTTGGAAATTAAACAGTTGAGTTCAAAATTTGTTGTTAAGATTTTTTGTGCATTGCCAGTAATTTTAATGTATATGTCAACTTAGCTTTAGACAGTCCTCCCTGCAGGGTTTGAACTAGTTCGGCTGGGGCAAAGAGTTAGAGTTAGAGATAGGGTTGGACAATACGCATGGAGTTTCCTGATGGAGAGGACTACTTCCAGCAGTATAATGTGCAATGCCACAATGCTCAGATCCTCACACAGTGGTTCCAGGAGCATGACAGTGACTTTGTGCTAAAATGGCCCCCTCAGCCATTCATAACAAAGATCCTTCTCCAGTGAACATTCAGCATTTACGGGTGCCATCCTCACTGAATCCATACCCCATCAAATCAAGGCTGTGTTTGAAGGCCAAGGGAGACCCGACACATAAAATTATTAGGTGCTCCTAATAACTTGCTATTTCAGTATTTATTTAAATGGTAACTGCAAAAGATCTCTGTCTAATCCACTTTTTCTAATTGTAGCATTATTTTGTCACTGCAGCTCAAAAGAGTGTTTTTTTGTTTTGTTTTTTTGTATTGCAAAGTGCTAATTTTCAGACTAATAGTTCTCTTTTTTTTTTTTTTTTTTGCAAATGTTTGATGCCCTGAACTGAATCATGTCAATGCAAAGTTTTGAATTTTCGAATGTAGAACTCCGGGCTGTCATGAAATTTTTGTTCCTGCAGAAAAAAACTGCAAAGGAAATCTATGAGTGTAGGACGCAAACATTAAGTGACAAGTGTCCTTCATATTCCACTGTGAAGAAATGGTGCCAACTTTCAGCATGGAGACTTTGAGACCAAAGATGCAGCAAGATCTGGGAAACCTTCAACAGTAACAATACCCGAAATTGTTGATCGTGTTCATGACTTGATTTCGTCAGATCGACGAATCTCGGCTAAAACAATAGCTGAGACACTGGAGACATCCAGGGAACATGTTGGGTTTATAGTTCATGAGCACTTGGATATGCAGAAGATGTCAGCAAAGTGGGTGCATAAATGTTTGAACGCCGATGAGAAATGAAAACATGTGGACACTTCCAAATTGGTTTTGCAGCATTTTGAGCGATCTGGTGATATTTTTTTTTTGCAGCAACTTGTTGCTGTGGATGAAACGTGGTCACTTCACTATGATCCAGAGACGAAACAATAATCCCTGCTGTGGCGGTACTCGGGTTCTCCACAGCCAATGAAATTCAAGACTCAAAGGTCTGCAGAAAAGGTCATGGAAATGGCTTTTTTGGGATTTGAAAGGTGTTTTACTGACTATATCCCGAATGGCCAAACAGTACATGCTGAATGCTATTCCAATTTGCTGTGCCAATTAAAGGAGGCGCTGAAGGAAAAAAGGTGAGGACATTTTTTGAAAGGTGTTCTCTTTTTTCAAGACAATGCACCGGCTCACAAGGCTGGCAAGAACAATGGATGTTTTGAGGGATCTGGGGTTTAAGTGCATAGACTATCCACCCTACTCACCTGACTTGCTCTATCGGACTATTTCCTGTTAACAAACCTTAAAAACAGTTTGAAAGGGAAGCATTTTTCGAATGATTCGGATGTGATATCAGCAGCAGAGCAGTATTTGAGAGATTAGACTTTAAAAAAATTTTTGGAAGGGTTAAAGAAACTCCAGAAATGCTGTGCCAAGTTGTTGAACTTTGGGATAAAACTTAACAGCATCCCCTCGTATCTGTTAGTTTCAAATTTTATTCCTCCAAACAGAAAGAAGGCTGATCACAATGAACTTTCTTCTGTAATGTTGTTTAACCATGGTGCCATTCAGCTCTCAACATGGAGCTTACTACTTTAGCTCGAGCATCATCCATGCCATACACATTCTTGGCTTGGACTAAGTACACCTAGCCTAATCAATCAGCTGATTTTATAGCAATACCCTTTACTCGTCTCAACATAACAGAAAGCTTCTGCTCCACACAAAGAAGTGGGGTAGGACAATGAGTGATAGACCTGGTGAAGTCCACACATCATCTCCAAAGCTTGGCATGCAAGTCCCCTTTTGAGTACTTACAAAGCCTTTATCACTTGCAAATTAACAACTAAATAAACTAGCATGCTTTGCTAGCATTTGTTTACAGTCATTACTAATCATAACAAAAGTACATTGCCTAAAATACTATTTCAACATTACATGCTTTAAGAAGGTTTTTCAAAATGTTAGTTCACATATTTTAGTGCTGCAATATTTTTGGAAATTGTATTGCCATTCTTTAAATGCACTGCTTGCACTTTAACATCATTACCAGAAACTTGAAAATCAAACAAAATACTGACCTCAGTAGTCATAATCAAGCATCCAGCATTAGGGTTGATGGTTACATCTCCAGTCATAAGCCCAACATCCTTGAACGACTCATAAAACTCTCTATATTTCTGATTACTTAAAGCTTTTATGGGAGTTGTATAAATGACTCTCTGATTATCACGTAATGATAGTGCAATAGCATACCTAAAATATAAATGTAGTGTTAATAAACTTTGAAAAATCAAGGCACTCCATGGTTTTATTTAAAACAGGGAACTGCGGTACACATGAACATTGCCATACAGTTTTTATGCAAAAGATATCAGTTACATATAAATGCAAACAAAAACACAGTTCCAAGATGTTACTTAATGTCATAAAGAACAACTTAAGCACAATGACTAAGACATCTGCACAGTTTCTGTATTTGCCATCTCAACTACAGAATCAACAAACAAAATAGACTAGATTTTAATCCAGTTAAGAAATATACGTTCAACAGACAAAATGAAACAGTAACAAAATTAACATCACTATCAAAGTCCACATATGTATGGTCAGCACTGATCCCCTTTATCCTTGTCAGCATGCTAACATTCTTAGATTACGAGGTTCAATTTTACTTGTAACAAAACAAAATATACTGGAAATACATTATGGCAGGCACTTCTTTTGCTACACTACCACGAATCTACAAAAAACAAGTTTGCTCTGCTCCTAGCTAGTGACAATAAATAAAGTAATAAAGTGGGAACACAAAGAAAAGATGCAACAAGAATTTTTTGGTCTAAGGTTCATCAAATTTGTATGCACACCACAATGGAAATTGGAAGCTCGGCATTCTAATAGAACAAGAAGACTATCTATCGCAGCACACTCTCAGTTGATTATAAATTTTATTTATCCTCAGGAACCATGAATGTTTGAGTTCAGTGCAATCATGTGCTCCTCTGTTATTATTAAGTATACTATATATAGACATTATTTACAACTAACATTTTATTTGTACTACAACTAATACAGAAAGTAAGTAGACCATACAAATATTTTATTTTCATGGAATTCATATTTACAAATATTACAATCTATTTTTGTGAGTGTGTGTGAGAGTGAGAGAGAGAGAGAGAGAGAGAGAGAGAGAGAGAGAGAGAGAGAGAGAGAGACTGATTTATAACCTAGTAATTAACACAGGAATAATACTACCATAATTATTCCTTATCTGTGGGCTGTTTCAATAATCTGCAGATGTTTGATAGCATGACCTGATGGAATTCAGGAACACAAAACATCTGCAGATAGTTGAAACAGCCCAGAGATAAGAAATAATTATGCTATTATTATTTAATGTTGAGTAAGCCAACCTTTTAGTTTCAGTTATTGTAAAGTTCTAAGCCCATCTATCGGTCGAAGGGCACAATCTCAGCACCTATTAGTCTGATTGGGAAAATTCTTTTTGCATCAGAAAGCCTCAACTATGAGAATATGGACTTTGCCTTTTGATCTATTTTCAGTGCATAACTTTTCTACTAGTACTAGGGACACAAGTAAATACATATGCTATTGAATTCAAATTATATGTTATTTTACATCACTCCTTTTAAATATTCAATTTAAAAAATTCTTTTATTCTATACTGTTTGCAATGAAGACTATTCTGTGTTTTCCCCAACATTCCTATTTCTAAAAATCTGATTTTAAAAATTCCTTTACCCTCGGATAGAGTTTGTGGTGTAGAATCTTTTACATATAATTTTAAATGTTTTGTAATGCACGGTTTTGCCACTTGGGGAATAAATGCAGTTTTCTGTTTACAATATCTTTGCAGGAGCATGTGCGCTCCTAGAAACATGATGGAAGAAATTCTTTTCTGGCCAGATATAACTCTCAACAGAAAACGTTTCCTGCATATGTCCTGCTCACAATAACATAGATGTACAGTCAACTCTTGATAACTCAAACTTCAATCATACAAAATTCTTAATAACTCAAAAAAAAAAAAAAAAAAGTAAAATTTTGGTCACAATAAGTCCAAGTTTTTCTGGTGGTCTTGATAACTTGAAAAAAATATTCTCATCTAGAAATGAAAAAACAACAGGTACAAAATAAAAATAGCCCCCAAAGTGTAAATGACTTTCAGATTTGCTGCACGACTCACTGATAACAATAGGCAACAGAGAAAAGCACTCCATACAATTTATGACTACTAAACTTGTGGTGTTCAGATAAAATAAAAATAGTAACGTTTCTCACAATAAAATGTTTATTATACATCAACTATAGTTTCGCAGAGCATTTGGGCTCCACATCAACAGGACGATGCTGAGCCAAACGCTCTGCAAAACTATAGTTGATGTATAATAAACATTTTATTGTGAGAAAAGCACTCCACACTGACCACTTTAACCTAGAAAAGGAAGTGGAGAAACTAATCCTATTAATACCTTTAAGCTAGGGATAGACTTCAACTCCCTACTACACATCTTAAATTTCCACCCGTAAGAGGTCTAAAAGGTCGTCTCTAGCTCACCAATAAGAATTTCAGATGCATATCTTATTTGACCTAACAGACAGATGGTGTTCAGCAGCGATTTGTGTTGCAGCATGCTCTTGTTCTGAACAAATTCAAAAACTGTTTCACTAAAATTTTCTTTTTCTAAACTTATGGCTTCAAAACTCAAGTTGAACACATTGTTAGTTCAAATAAACTCTGAGGTTACTCACCGTTTCACCTAAAATCTTTCAGGAGGTTTTCATCTCGTTAACAAACATTTCGAACACGCCAATTTGTTTGTTACAGCGTGGTTCGAGATCAGATCAGATCATATGCAGAGGATTTTAGGAAGGGAGTGTCTGACCCCAGGTTTTAAACAACCCCTAGAAATAGGAAGCTAGGAGTTTTGGGCTAGAGTGTCCTATAGGAAAGTCACACGAAAGCGAGGTAGAAAAGGGGCATAAGACACCCTTATTTATGACCAGGGGGGCCAGTACCAAAGGTCCGACAGCTTAACGTGCCCATCTGACACATGGCGGATATTCAGTGGTCCGAGCGTTCGCACCTGCCCGGGATGAAACCTGAGATTCCTCCACCGCAGTCACGAATGTTGCGTGGTTCGAGGCTTTAATGCGTTCTTTAAAACTTGTGAAACTCATATTTTCTCATGTAAGCATGTGCCAAACCATATGTGCAAAAAAATCTTTTAAAAACATGAACACAAATACCCAATTAAAATGTAACTTGTTTAAGAACCTATAATACAGAATTCCTAGAAGTAGCAGCTGAATCATCCAACAGATGGTGCCACCGAGGCACCATCTGTTGGATGATGAGATGATACGACGCAATGCAAGGACTAGAACATTCGCTGCGTTGGAGGGCGGTAAGAGCAGTAGATCACTGCAGGAACTCCTTGAAAACAGCCTCGGAGGAGGCAGAAAATACTCTGAGAGAATGTTGTTGCCGTGTGGGGAGAGGGTTGAATTTGCTGGGAGATCGTATTTTTGTTAATTTTTTCAGAAAAGTTGGTTCTTTTAAGATTTCTTCGTTAATCAATGGTTTGATGTGTAAATAATTGGGGCCAAGGATTTTTAACAGAATGTTTCAGTTTTTTTTTAAAGGAAACATACAAAATTTTAGGAATTGTGTATTATAGGTTCTTAAACAAGTTGCATTATAATTGGGCATCTGTGTTCATGTTTTCAAAAGATCCTTCTGTACATATGGTTTGGCACATGCTTACATGAGAAAATATGAGTTCCACAAGTTTTAAAGAATGCATTAAAGCCTCGAACCACACTGTAACAAATGAATTGACGTGTTCGAAATGTTTGTTAATGAGATGAAAACTTCCTGAAAGATTTTAAAGGTGAGTAACCTCAGAGTTTATTTGAATTATAAATAGCACATTAATATTAGAAGTAGCTAAGTGAATATTGACATTAGCAATGCTGTATTGATACATTGTCAATTGTTAATAAAGATAAGCTGATGGAAGCTGTTGAAGGCGGCAGTAACAAGTAAAATGAAATTGCACAGGATTTTGCAATACTGGGTAGTACACTGTCTGCTATTCTAAAGAATAGATTTTTTTTTTTTTAATTTTAAAGAGTAGCAAAAAAAAAAAAAAAAAAAGCAAAGAAATGGAATGGAATGTGCAAAGTTCTGGAAATCAAGGAGTGCTTGGTGAAAAGATTATTCATGTACAGAGAAAAATGTGCTACTGAGAGGATCCATCATAAGAGAGAAAGCTAAAGTTATTGGTAAGCATTTAGGTCATAACAATTTCATGGATAAGCAGTGGCGAATGGCTGAATAAGTAGCTACTACCATTTTAAGGTATCCATAAGAATGATTTTTTCAAATTGTTTGAATTTTTTTTCTTTTCTGCATTTTGTAATGGAATGTGGCTAAAAATATGGAATAACAAAAAAAAAAAAAAGGTTCCGATTTTTTAGTTTTCATTTTTAGCTCGAAAAATAGATAAAAATAGCAATAAATTAACACTTCCACAAAACATAACTCAAAATCAAATCAATATATTTTCATTTTGTAAATTTTATTATGATGACAATAACATCATTTAAGGAATAGACTATGTCCAATATCATAGAGCAGTTATTTAAAAAGCTGTAAAAGTTAAAATACTGGCAAAAAGAAAATAATTCAAAATTTATAGCAATTCATAATCCATACCATAAAAATAAAAAAACTAATGGATGTACAATCATGGGAATAGTCTGTTCCCTTTATATTCTCTTGCAATACATTCCTGTAAAGTTTCAAGGCATTTCAAGCAAAATATAAAAAAAATTCATTTCAAGAAAAAGCTAAAATTAACTTTTAAACACCAATCCTACTTTAAAAATCAAAATTAAATGTTAAAGTGCCCCTGATTTATAAATTTCACCATCTCTCTCTTTTTTTTTTTTTTTTATTGTAGGTTTAACGATCGCCGTGAGCAACTCAATGGGCTAAAGCAGTCGCCCGTCCCTAATTTAGGGTCACTGGTTCCAGGGAAGGTAGAGAGCCAGTGCTGTAAGACAAACAAAACATCCATGACTCACTGGGATTTGAACCCGGGCCAATTTCAGATGAATGATCAGAGGTCATCGCTTAGACAACTGCGCCACCGGGGCGGCTACACCATCTTTACTATGTAAAACAGTTTTCATCCTGAGGGCTCACAAAACTTTTCTATGTTTTTTTTGCAACACGGGTTGCATGCCATTTCCAGTCATGGATGTGAATGTTATCTAAATGTTTATAACCCTGCATTATATGAAAAATATTGGATTTTCAATGTTCAACTTGGCTAGTACTTTCACACAACCTTGAAAGCAATCATCAAACTGTATGACAGCATCCTATGCCTAATTTCATATTTTTGAGGCAAACGAAAACCTCCTTCGGTATTTTTTGCCACATCATAACTTTGTTGCCAGATGCTTGAACAAAACATGGGTTGTCAGATCCTTTTTAAAGTATTTTAAATAATTGAAATTTTAATTTCTGTTTTGATTTATATACAGGACAAATTTGGGTGTTTATATTTAACAAATTTGGAATGTAATTAAACATTTAAGCTCACTTCCAGTTAGAATAACGGTACTTCTGGTTCTAAAAAGTTGCTGTCAAGTAACAAAATAACTAATAACCCATGTTCTAAAGAAGATAGAAACAAATTTTAAACGGATTTGAAAACATAAAAAAAAAAAAAAAAACGGCTTTAATATTAGAACAAAATTAGGAAATCAACATTTTGACCAAAAATTGCTTTTTAAAGGTGTACGGATACCTTAACTTAAAAGACTATAAACCCTAACAACATCAATAATGTCAATGAAATGGGACTGGTTTTTTTTAGGTATCTGCCTGACAATACTGTCTTTGAAAGGTGAAACATTTTGTGGAGTGAAGCAAAGCAAAGATCATGTAACATTACTTTTAGAAACTAACATGAGTGGACTTGAAAAACTTAAGCCATTAATGATAGGCAAACCTTAAAAACCTAGATGCATTCTGGAGCAAAATAGTTACCTACTGATTGTAAGTCAAATAACAAGGCCTGGGTAACCAATGAAATTTTTTAAAACTGGATGAAAACGTTTGACGACAAAAAAAAAAAAAAAAAAAGACACTGCGAAGGCATGCAGTGATTTTCTTTCTTGATAACTGTACTGTGCATGACTGCACTCCTGAAATGAAATCCGTAAAAGTTCAGTTTTTACCAGCCTATACAATATCAACATTACAATCATCAGACCAAGGATTCACCCAGAACTTTAAGATCCTCTATCTAAAACAAGTTGAGAAAAAAATACATTGCTGATATCAAGGTAGATTGTACAATATCTGTAGACTTGTTAAAAGCAATAAGAATGTCTGGCAGTGCATGGAGAGAAATAACAATAAATACGATAAAAAAAATGTTTGAGGAAAGCTGACCTTTTAGCTGATGATGGTAAAAAAAAAAAAAAAAAAAGACTCTGGATCTGCTGGAACACGAAACCACTGAAAAATGGAAGGTTGTTTTTCAAAATTTTAAATTAGATGAAAAAGAAACATTTCAAATGAGATCAGTGGACATTTAAGGGATGAAAACATTGCAGCCTAATTAAATACTCAATCAGGCAACAAAGATGAACGGAAGGAGGGTGACCCAACTCCTACTGTTACAAGAAACAAAGATCCGAGCAACAACAACAAAAAAAAAAAAAACATTTTTTAGAGCTTTACTGAAGCCATACCTGAAACAAGTGACAAAACTTTGAATGCACACCCAAAAATCGCTGTTAAACACAAAAGGACAATAAGAGAACTGGGAGAATATTAACAGGGTTTCTAAACCAGTAACTAGGTAATTCAGTATACTCAATTCATTTTTATTCTACTGTACTGTGATGAACCAAACATCCAGAATACATTTTAAAATGTGCGCTTTTAAAAAGTAGTGAAAACTGTGAAATAAATGGTCATTTAAAAATAGGGTTAAATCTAAAATTTGAATAAATTTTGTTCTTATCAACTTGAATTTTTTCCGCACTCCCTTCAGTCTTTACTTGTCGAAAGCTAACTGCATGTCATATTTTTCTTGATATCATCTGTACTTATTTTTAATGACCATTTATTTCCCAGTTTTCAGCATGCTGTGATTCAGTTCCCTGTAAAAGAGAAAATTCCAGCTACCAATATTCACCGTAGGCTTGAGTGTGCATATGGAGAGGTGTGTATGGGTGCCAACAGTGTGAGAAGATGGGTGAAACATTTTAAAGATGGTTTCACAGACATTGATGATCAGCTTCTTAGCAGCAGCCGTTGAACAGCCTCTATGAAACTTAACGGTTGGTGCCTTAATTTGTGATGACAAACGTGCGACGGTGAAGGAAATTGTTGCAAACATGGGCATAGGACATGGTACAGTTCAGGAAATGTTTAGCAGCTTGGGATATCAGAAAATTTGTGCTGGCTGGGTCTCACGTTTATTGACAGAAGACCACAAAGGCCAGCGCAAAACATCTCGTTACAACTGCTGGAGCAGTATCGAAATGAAGGGGCCAATTTTTTGCACAGTACTGTGATAGGTGACAAAAGTTGGTTCCACCATTTCAAACCTGAAACCAAAAGCCACAGCATGGAATGGCATCATCTCCATTCACCAAGCAGGATGAAGCCTAAGACAGTTCAGTCAGCTGGAAAGGTTATGGGGAACTGTCTTTTGAAACACAGATGAGTGTATTCTGATTGATTTTTTAGAGCCTGAATAAACTGTAAATGCAGCTCGTTATGTCCAAGCATTAGAAAAACTCTGCCGAACCGGGAAAGAAAATCTTCCTCCAGCACGACGATGATAGGCCCCACTCGGCTCGTTCGACCTCAGAAAAAATCCAGAAATTCGGATGGAATTTTTACCTCACCCTGATTACAGTCCAGATGTGGCAACCTCCAACTACAGGGTGTCAACAAAGTCTCTTTATAACTTTGCACATTTATTACAGACACCCTGCTCTATGTAAGTTCATGGTATTTGTTATATCATCATCATTGTCAACCATTATCAATCCACTGCTGGACGAAGGTCTCCCCAAGTTTCCTCCACAACGGTCTGTCTTGTGCCAGTCTCCTCCATGTCACTCCCGCATACTTTCGAATTTCATCCACCTATCTCCCATGTGGTCTTCTTTCTGGGTCTTTTCCTGTCCCTTGGAATCCAATCTAAAATTTCGGCTGTCCATCGATGGTCTGTCCTTCTGGCAGTATGTCCAGCCCATTGCCATTTCAGATTTTTAACTCTGATCATGACGTCTTCCACTCTTGTCATTTTTCGGATCCACGAGTTCCTCTTCTTATCTCTCCTGGTTACACCAGGCATGCACCTCTCCATGCTACTTTGAGTTGTCTGCAGCCTTTGTATGTCTCTTTTAGTTAAGGTCCACGTCTCTGCACCATACGTAAGCACTGGAAGGATGCATTGATCAAACACTTTTCTTTTGAGACATAATGGTATAATGCTCTTGAAAATTATGCTGTTTCTTCCAAAAGCTTTCCAGGCAAGTTCTGTACGCCGATTAGTTTCTTCCTCAATGTGACCCTCACTTGATATCTGCTGTCCAAGATAAACGTAAATGTCTGTTATCTCCAGCTTTTCTCCATCAATCGATATATCGTCATTTCTTGTAAAAGCATTGAACATCACTTTTGTCTTCTGAAAGTTCATTTTTAATCCCACTTCTTTACTCTTGTCAGCAAGTTCCTGGATCACTCTGCAGCTCTGATGGGGTAGTTGCAAAAATGACTATGTCATCAGCAAAACGAAGGTGGGTTAGATAATCTCCATTAATCTTTATCCCTTTGTTTTCCCAGTTCAGTGATTGAAAGACATTTTCCAATATGGCATTAAAGAGCTTCGGAGATATGGTGTCACCTTGTCTCACTCCCTTTCCAATTTTTGTGTGTTGTATTTTCAAACAGCCGAATCTTTGCACTTGCATTTTCATAGATGTTATTAATAATATTAATGTATGTTATATAATATACCGTAAATAAAGTTTTAATTGAAGTTATTGTTTTTTGTTATAGGTCTCTCACTGACGAGCCACTGGGGAGTCAGCCAACACACTGTACGACAAACACCCCACCTAAGCTTTATCTAGGGCTGGGACCTCGGCCCTGCTCAGATGATTTAGCCAGAAACCAGGGCCTCTGGCCACCAAGGTGGCATACAATCAACTTACTCAGCAACAACAGTTTTCCCTGATGAAGTGTGGGCAGACACTAAAACAGACTGGTTATTTTCCAAGCAGAGAATTGCTTCCTTCTGAAAAGGGTCCAAAACAAATTGATATTCCCTAGCTACTGGACCTGTCCTTGGTTTCAAAGGTCTGTATTCCATATCAGGAGGAAATGCCACCTATAATGAAAATGTTGAAATCATTGTTATGCCATATTTAAAGAAACACAATTATATCAACTTACAGGTTTCATACCATTTTCTGTGGAAAAGGTGTGTGTGTGTATGAACCCTGTACATACACACACACACACCAGGTGTGTGTGTGTGTATGTATGTACAGGGTTCGGCAAATACGTTCTAGATCTAGGAGCCAGCTCCAAAATTTAGGTGCCAGGTGAAACGAAGTCAATAACGCATGAACAAAAACATGTTTGGTTACGACGCTGGAATGAAAGGTGGTAAACCATATGTGTTGTCATTTTTTTTTTCTTTTTACCCAAAGCATTTATTGCAAAATAAAGTTCCAATTTGCTTCACAATTTTCTTTTTCATTTCTTTCAGTAGATGATCTCAAAACAATTAAAATTTCAGATTTAGGTTTTATTAAAATACTATTTCCAGATGTCATATTTTGTACATATTAATTCAAAGTACCATTTTTTTCTTCTTCGTATAATCTGTAGACCATATAATTCAGAAAAAAATTTTCCTTTGCAAGATCCACAAGGATGTATAAATCCAAAGGTTGTGAAAAAAAAAATCCTACATATAATCCGCTGTGGCATATGATTCGTAGAACGTGAAATTATGAGAAGAACATTTTTTTTTCCTTTGCATAATCTGTGGCAGCATGTCTCAGACCATGATATTTCAAAAAAAAAAAAAAAAACTACAATCCTGCCAACATTGGCAACAGTCTTGTTACTAATAACTAGTATTGCGTGGTATTCATACTTTTATTTTACAAAACGATCCCTCTTTGTAAAAAACAAGTATGCACCCCAACAAAATAGGACTGTAATGAAACAAACTTAACATGTGCAAAACACAAAGTAGATTCCCCAGCAAGGGCACGATTGCGAGATTTAAGTTCGAAACTTCCACTAGAAAAAATCGGTAAGATGCATTCAGAATTCCACAATGCTTGACAGACAGGAAATCCAAGCAAGTGAACGTGCAATGTACAAACCTCTACTTACCAAATGATCATACTGTCTCTAAAATTGCAGTTTAAGACAAGATAAGACCAAATGAGGAGGAAAAAAGCTGAACATTTTAACTGGTGAAAAATCAAAACAGACAGCAACAATGCAGACTACTGCCAACTTTTGCATTTTGTTGACTCTGCAACTGCACAGCACCACTGCTTGATTTTTCTTTCTGCTGACATATATTCTCTCCCTACTTCTTCATTGTCGCTTTTTCTTTCTTCTCTTGTTTTTTTATGTCCTCTGGTAACAAACATCAGCCTCAGCACCATGAGTGCATGATTTCAAAGCTTCTACTATTTTAGATAAATGGTGTAACTTTGGGAATATTAATACTTTTGAACACCATGCATCAAAATTTTTACAAATTTTCCAAATTCATCACTTCCATTTTTGGGAATTTCTTTCTCAAAAATAAATGTAAAAACTAATGGGGTGGGGGATATTTAACAGCGCTGGAGTGGGAACATCGTGGAGGAGGGGGTTAGCGATTACGGGAAATCTGTCCGACTTACGGTTTTGGAAAATTTTCTCTTACTTTCAAGCTAAAATACAAAAATTTATACAGTAAAATGACACTTAAAAATACCGAACAGAGGCAACATTGCAAGAAAAAAGAAATTACGATTACGGAAAAAATCTGAACTACGTCGACTTTCCGTTTTCGAAAGTTTCATGAAGATGGAATTCTGTCCTCCGACGAACATCTACCCCCTCCCCCTCCTAATTCTGTTTACTTGTGCATCGATCTCCTGAGTGACCAGACTAACAAAAAATGGCGAAATATCTCGAATTCGCGGAAGAATATCATGTTTGAAGATTAGGAGGAAATTTTCACGGCGTCTAACTTCCGCTTCCACAAATTCTTGCCTACAGTTTCAAGCTGAAATACGAGCACATATGCCATAATATTTAACAAGAATATTAAACACAAATGCAACATCAGGAGAGGAAAAATTATGATTACGGCAAATTCTTTTCACTCCGTTTAACCACCGTTTTCAAAAGCTTTGAAACACGAAATACTGTCCCCAGATGGAAAATGAACCTCCCCCCCCCTTCTCTTCAGTTATGAATTAATCTTGAGAACGATCTAAATGATGAAAAAAAAAAAAAGGAAAAAAAAAAAAACGTGGAGAAATCCGCGAATCCGCTTAAGAACCTCATGTATATCATAAAATAGAAAAATATTTTTTTTTAAAACAAATTGAAAATTCATAAAATCCGTGGTTTCAAGAGTGAGTTCTGTAGTCAGACAACTAAATCCACAGAAATTACGGACATTCCGCAGTAATTGGCATGTATGACAGTCGTATAATCGTGAATCGTAATTTCCGACAGAAAACTGCAATTCACAGGACCGACTCAGAAATCCAAAGACGTAAGAAAGAAATTATTGTCTTATTGAAAAAGTAACTGTAATTTTAAAGTACTTTTGTGTTACTTTAAAATTAATAAAGAACTAAAATCGCTAGCTGTTGCAGCATTACCGCAGCTCATTAGTTACACTGAAAAATCTGTTGAAATTGCAGACAGTGCATAGCATTGTCTTATTTCTGAATGTGTTTCAACTGAATGCCGAAAAAAAAAAAATTGCTTAACTAATACAATTAGCGCACCAAAACTAGGCAATGCTATTTGCAGAATGGTTACATGATACAGAATAGCTCTGCGGGATTCTCACACCACGTAGGCTTCCGTACATGCAAATAGCAACACCTTCCTTGCGTCATATTTTCTGTCAAAATGCTTCTAAGTAAAATATATATATAATATATTCTTACAATCTCTTTGCGGTCTTCTATCTTGCTGTTACGTTACATTTTTTCTGCTCTCCGCAGTACCTAATGTGCAACTTTTTAACAGATAATACAAATTATGAAACCTCAAGTAAGGAGAAAATTAGGCGCCACAGCCTGAATTTTAGGCACCTGGGCGACCTGGCCCCCGGGAATTGTCAAGCCCTGTCAGTATGTATATACACATATGTAGGGGATGAAACAGCACTAGTGGCCATTTACCAGGCATTTTGCCCCAAATATAAACTACTTTGCCGACAAAGAACAAAATTAAATACACGCCAAAAATAAGGACAAGTAGGAGAGACAGCGACAAGAAGCAAGGTGAACCTAAGTAGAGCAGTAGGCACTAGACAGATCAGACCACACGAGACAACTGACACCATAAATTGTGAAGTCACACAACACAGATGTTAATCACACTGGTAAGGTCAAGTAAGGTAAGTCATGCAGGCTACAATGGGAAAAGTGGGGGGTGGGGTGTAGATCATTTCTAAGAACATTCCAGGGGATTATCTCCCTTCAATGGGCTAAAAGAACGCTCCCCTGGTGAACAGGTTAGCATATTTACAGACACACACACAAAAAATGGGGTCAGGGTTGCAGTTTTAGCCTGCCTATATTGTTAGGTACGTAATTCCATGGGAATGCAATTAGAAGGGTAACATAAGATGGCTACCGCTCAGAGCGTCGGCTTCAGAGCTTTACGTAGGGCTTGCTTGTTACGCTCCCTCCCCTTTTCTATCCTCCTTGGGAAAATGTAATTTACTTTTATGCACCCTAGCGCAAAATCTATGCATAATTTGAAAAAGTAACTATATCTAAAATACTCTTAGACATAAATGGAATCGAAAGATAAAATAATTTTTTTCAATCGGATGTTTAGATAAAAAAACTTCCATAATTAGAAACAAACACACTCTACAAATAAAGAGAAAAAACACTAAAATATCATCACTAAAATAGACTACAAATTATGTACAAGCAGACAGCACAAAACAATGATCATCACTTGACAGCTTACACAGTTCAGACTAAAAACAAAGACAAATGCTGGGCAACAGATGACACCAGCCTGTCTAGACATGGAGTCTGCACATCACAGCTTATTCCTTTCACCCTTCTACCCCTACTCTGGCTCCCCTCCCATTCACCACATGGCTTTATTTTGGCCTCTGCGCTCAACTTACACCACAAGGCAGCAGTTCTACCACTGGAGTCATTTAAGTTGTTCTTTACATCCTACTGTAATCTACACTAAGACAGCTGATGGATCTCTTAAAGAAACTCCTTTGTGTTTCATATAAGATGACCTGAACCATGATGTTCCATTTGTTTATTCTGTTTGATGATTTATATGAGCACTTCCAATCTACAATCTTAACAGTTGTAAAATTAGTCTACTTAAAATACTCAAACGAAAAATTAAGAGCATACATTGTAAAAGTATGATGAGAACAACACTTCAAGTTAAAAAATTAAAAAATAAATATTTCAGTAGGCATGTCTAGTAGGTACGTGACTTTGGTATTTTCAAAAGTTGGAACTTTGATCCAGGCAAAAACTCAAAACCCCACTAATTTTATGGCAGTTGGCAAAAACTCAAAACCCCACTAATTTTATTACACCATTTTGTTGCATTTTTCGTCTAGTTTTCAGTGGTATAATGGGTTTATAGGGATCTGGAGAGAGACTCTTGTTATAGGACAGTTTTCAAGCACAGGTCAAAATTTTCGGAAAATTTTATTTTTGCACTTGTGGGAATTTTTTAGCTATATTAATGACTATTAAACCTGAATCTTACCATACATTTTCATTAACCATTTAATGCTGAGCAAAATGCAAAAAAAATTAACTCTCTATTTTTAGAAATAACTGTATGTCAAAAACCGTAGAAGTATGCAGGGTAGCTGAACGGGCGATTCCTTGCTTTTTATGCATTTTTGCCAAAACTCTGAGGTGCTGTAGTTCTGAAACTAATTGATACAACGAGAAAAAAATTTGGTGTGTGTGCTTATATTCATGTATAGAACAAACTCGCCAAGTTTCATTAAAATCTCCCAACCTTGGGTGTCAAACTGTATTTCAGCTGGATGATTTGACATGGAATGACCATCAGGTAAGTAGATCAGTGTGGGGGATTAGCCCACAGCTAATGGTTCCAGTTGGTCATTCAACCTAAGGATTCTGGAACAAAACCCAGTGAGTTGGGGTCTTTTCACCAATGTCACACAGAACTAGCTGGCACCTCTCCAAGATTCACAGAGGCCCTAGTTGCTGTTGTATGCACCATTGTTACCACGGAAATAAAAACATTTTAAAATGTTATTTGCTGAATGTCTGTCTAAAAGCACTTTCACAAAGAACCATGTAATCACCCACTACCAACTTTCAAGAATTAAAATCCGCAGAAAAAAAAAAAGTCAGCGAATGCTTAATCTATATGTTTGAGTGACTCCTATGTTGACTGTAGCAATTAAATGTCTTGAACATACCCATTAAAAGTCAATGCATAATACAAATGGTTTGTCTATTTCAATCAAATTTATGTTATAATTAATATATTTGGCATCACATTTACAGCGATCAAAACGTAATCGATACATAATCATCTTAGTACACTATCATTATTTAAGCTACATACACAGATAAAAATTTCATTCATTACCACAAAATCACAGCGATATATATTGCACAGTAACCTTTTACATTTAACACTGTGTGCCAACATGTTAGAATACTATTAAAAAAACACAATTTTAAGTCTAATGCCATTTTTTTCTCTCTCTTTTTTCAGTTATCGCTAATCCTAATCATACATTGTTTTTACACAGTCTTTCCTGCTAGACTACCGAGTAAAAATGGCTCAGGATGCAGAATTAAGATCGGGTAAATCAGAATAGTGTCCCTTGAAGCCACTTATTCTTTCCCCCAGAAAAACAAAACAAAAACAATATACTAGTGATCCGATTTATTGGCATAGAAAATAAGCACATAAGCGTTTCCAAGCTTTCGCACATCAATCAGATGGCTTTTTCAAGGAAGTTAGACAGAAACTGCAAACTGAAAAATAGAACGCTTAACAATTTGAACGCGGGAACTTGACAATAAATAGATGCGACGTTATATTCATTTAAAGATACGAGGCATCACGTTGGTTGCATGCGGGATCCTGGTAGAGAAAATGTGTTACTTGAAGAATTGGTTCCAAATTCGTGGCAACTCGAGCGAGACACAATCATTGCAAGCATCGCTGTTGGTAATGATCTCCAAGGTTTCCCGAATGGCTGTACATTTAGGGGTAGAGTAGCTAGCTAATTTCTTTATATCATCCCACATGGGAGTAGCTGACTTGAATTTTACTTCTCTGGATAGTGCCGTGGCTACTTTACCGTATTTTGTGTCCCTTTTATGTTCCTTGACTCTGATTCCAAACGAACGCTTGGTCATTCCAATGTAGTATCGTTTAGAGCCATTCGGATACTGTAGGGGGATCGCATAAATGCCTGCTTCGCAGGAGAGAGGTGGTTTTTCACTATTTCTCTTTAGTATAGTATGTAAAGATGCAGGGGACCTTATGCCGACGCCGTAGTTCATCTTCTTGAGGGCGTTTTTGAGTTTGTAAGACACACTTGGAATGTAGGGAATTGAGCCTATGTAACGTAGCTGCAGCGCAGGAAGACCGGAATTTTTGGCTCTGGCTTTTTGGATAAAGCTACGTATCTGATTCAATGAATATCCTGCATCAGAGGCTAGCTTGATGACGCTTTCAATTTCGTGTTGTCTAGAATGGGTATCAGAAGAAACGGCGAAGGCTCTTTGAATTCGAGAACGGAAGATAGCTGCTTTGTATTCTGCGGGACAGAAAGAGCTGCGGAGCATCAGGTTGGGGACGGACGTGGGTTTATAGACTTGTGTGCCGAGGCAGTTGTCAGACGATTTCCTCAATAAAACATCCAGATAAGGTAAAGCGTTTTTGCTTTCTAGCTCCATCGTGAAATTGATCGTAGGATGTATATCACTGATTTTATCAAGGAAAATTGGAAGTCTCTTTTCCGTGGGGCCAAACAAAAAATACGTCGTCAGCATAATGCAGCCAAGTGGTAGGCCGTGGGGTAATGCTGGAGAATATATTCCGCTCAATTGGGCGAAGTACTGCTTCTGCAAGGATGGGTGAAAGTGAGGATCCCATCGGAGCGCCATTATTCTGTTTATATAATTGTCCTTGGAAACTGTAGAAGCTAGTATTAGAGACCAAGTCTATTAATTTGAAGATGCTGAGGCATGCCTCCTGCGTATGAAATGTTGAATTAGATATGGCATCCTTTAATGTTCCGATGGCTTCTGGAACAGGAATTGAGGGGTAAAGGGAAACCACGTCGAAGCTGCCGATAATGTCGCTTGGCAGGACAGTGAGTTTCTTAACTTTCGTTATAAAATCCAGAGTGGAATTTATTACTAAGTCCGATTCAGGAAGAAAACTACGTAGGAATTTGGAAAGTGCTTTCTCTAAATGGTACGTTGGTGCAGACTTCCTGGATACGATGGGTCTCAGTGGGTTTCTTGGCTTATGGTGCTTAAGTCTTCCGAACAGCTTTGGGATCTGAGGTCCTGGTGGTAATCTGGCGGCTTTCCTAAGATCGTCTGGAATAGCGGGTAACCGGGCTGCTCTTTGCACCTGCGCAATCCAAGAATTTAGAGGGTTCCTTTGAAGGGCTATAGAACCAGAGTCAGTGATAAAATCTTCAATTTTCGTATTGTAGTCTTCTGCGTCCATAATCGCTATCTGGCCAGATTTGTCCGTTAGAGTCAATATTATGGACGGATCATTTCTAAGGATCGAAACTGGCCTCGGAATTATAAATGTATTAGGTGTTTTAGTAGGATCATACCAAGATCGTAATTTAGAAGAACAGAGCTGGCGTAGTTCATCTTTTGAGTCGTTTGGAACTCGCGACATTACACTTTCAAATTCGGAAACGACGCTTTTTGGGTTCGACCTGGTTCGGAAGCAGAATTTTGGTCCAAGCTCCAAAACTTTTGTTTCATCTTCGGAAAGCGTCCGGTTGGAAATATTGATAAATGGAATTGTGAAATCTTTAGCCTTTGGAGTCTGGGAAGATCTCAAGTAATCCAGCTTTTTGTTATGCGTGGAGGATAAGGAACGTTTAATTTCATCAACTAACATATCTACACGGAGGGTCAAGATGTTGAAGGTGATCGGGTCGCACAATCCGTGCAATTTCATGTAGAGGGAGTAACTCTTGGTCTCCAGTGACATAACCTCCTTTCTTTTCAAGTTCACTATACGTGACAGGGTCTGACGAAGAAATTTGTCCTTTTTATTGTCAAACCAGGATCCTTTAACTGTTGATTTGAAGTTGAGGAACTTTGGGATTAGGCCCGAAGTTTTGCAGGCTGATAAAAAGTCGAGGTGGGAGCGTTCCTTCTCCAATTTAAGTCGAAGACGTCTAAAAAGTTTGAAGGTGTTCCACATTGCTCGGAGAATGGCAAAATCAAATTTATAACGAGGAACAATACACCAATTAAGTAGAAAATAGTAACGCTGTACTAGTGATCCGATTTATTGGCGTAGAAAAACACATAAGCGTTTCCAAGCTTTCGCACATCAACCAGATGGCTTTTTCAAGGAAGTTAGACAGAAACTGCAAACTGAAAAATAGAACGCTTAACAATTTGAACGCGGGAACTTGACAATAAATAGATGCGACGTTATATTCATTTAAAGATACGAGGCATCACGTTGGTTGCACGCGGGATCCTGGTAGAGAAAAGGTGCTACTTGAAGAATTGGTTCCAAATTCGTGGCAACTCGAGCGAGACACAATCATTGCAAGCATCGCTGTTGGTAAAGATCTCCAAGGTTTCCCGAAAATCTGTACATTTAGGGGTAGAGTAGCTAGCTAATTTCTTTATATCATCCCACATGGGAGTAGCTGATTGAATTTTACTTCTCTGGATAGTGCCGTGGCTACTTTACCGTATTTTGTGTCCCTTTTATGTTCGTTGACTCTGATTCCAAACGAACGCTTGGTCATTCCAATGTAGTATCGTTTAGAGCCGTTCAGATACTGTAGGGGGATCGCATAAACGCCTGCTTCGCAGGAGAGAGGTGGTTTTTCACTATTTCTCTTTAGTATAGTATGTAAAGATGCAGGAGACCTTATGCTGACGCCGTGGTTCATCTTCTTGAGGGCGTTTTTGAGTTTGTAAGACACACTTGGAATGTAGGGACACACTTCCAAGTGTGTCCCTACATTCCAAGTGTGTCTATTGACATGTCTTCCAAGTGTGTCTATTGACATAGGTAATTTTCCATAACTTCTAAAATCCTTAATTCATGTAGTATTTAACAATAAAAATCAGAGAAGGCACCGTGAGAAAAAGAATTGAAGATTACAGCGCTTCATCTAACTTCCATTTTTGGAAATTGCTGCCGCTGTTTTCAAACTGAAATGCAAACACTTATGCAAAAAAATGATATTTCACAATAACATGGGCAGAGCCAAAATCGTAAGGAAAAATTCCCGTTTTCGAGAAGTTTTGAAAGTAGGAATTCCGTCCTCAGATGGAAAACTTGTGCCCATGATCGAGAGTCTGCAAGAGAGGAATAAAAAGGGTTATGGAGATGTTTTTCTTCTGCAGGACCAAAATAGAACCTGCAGCATATGTTGCCCATTGCTTGCCACGAGTCTGCTACGGGGCTGCTATCTATTGCCTGATTTGACCTGTTTGTTCTAAACAAGGGGATATCTTTTTTGTTGCCCCCCCTTCTTTTTGAATTAGTAATATCCAGGGTTTGGGTAAATTTGCAGGATCTTTGAATATTACATACACACCGATGACCCATTACATTATGACCACCCCCAGACTAAAGAAATGAGCGCTCCTGGAGACTGAACGGTGGTGCAGGTGAAGTTCACAGAGCAGTATATATACAACCCAAGGACCAGCTTTCGGTTAGTAATGTGTTCGGAGTCAGAATAGGAAAAGCTGTCAATTTATCGGAGTTTGATAAAAACAAAAACAAATTGTGATGCCACTGCGCCTCGGAACTATAATCTGAGAAGCGGTGCGGCTTCTGGGTTGTTCACGTACTGCTGTAGTGAGTATGTATCAAAAGTGGTGCACAGATGGCCAAACGATGAATCGTCATCCAGCCGTGTGTTGTCCACAGCTCATTGATGCCAGAGGGGAGCGGAGACTGTCGCGTATTGACCGCAGAGCCACAGCGTGACAAATCTCCCGCAGCTACAACAGTGGTGATCAGGGCAATGTGTCACAGCACACAGTTTATCGAATAGGGGAACTGGAGTACCTGCTGTTGAGATTATGGTACCATACCCCAGGGTGACTATCCCAACCTCATCAAATCGATGCCTCGCTGAGTGGCAGCTGTTTTGCGGGCTAAAGGGGGTCCTTCAGCTTATTAGGTAGGTGGTCATAATGTAATGGCTCATCAGTGTATATACATTTTCAATACTTACTGTTTCAGTGATTCTGAGTTCTCTTTTACTTTTGGAAGTAGATAATATTTTGCATTCAAATTTTAGGGGTTCTGTATTTTTTTAAATTGGCAAAAAGGAGGGGGGGGAGAGACCACACTAATTCAATGTTGTACTAAAAAAAACTGAAATTTGGGGCCATTAAGACTAACTTATGTTTTTCAGCCAGGGAACTTTTTTGTGCAACTCTATACCAGCTTTTCTTCCCTTGTGTAGTCAAAGTAACAATGATCTCTAGGCAGACATTTCCCAGCCAGTAAGAAGTAAAGTGCTCTCTCCCTCTTTCTCTCTTCACACAGCAATGAAAACTATAAATACTTGAAAAGAACTCAAATGGAAAGTTTTAAAATTGGAACTATTGCTGAATGCACACAGAATTCATCTCAGCATCACCGACATTGTTTTGTAAGTTTTCTTTGCTCTTTAGTGTTTGTTGCAGTCATCAAGTATTAACACATTTTTGTATTAACAGATTTAGTATTAACTTATTTTAAGTAATTTGTAATCCAATGAAATATTTGTATTATTTTCTTTGTGCAAACCACTGGGCACTTTGTTTTGTTTCTTTACATAGAATAAATTTGATGCTGTAATCAAACTTTGACTAATACATTTTTCTGAAGAATGAAATTTTATTATGTATCACTTTCATTTTCATCTGTAATTGAGGCTGGTGTCTCACTCCTCAGGTCTTTAAATTAATTAGTAGGTGCTTGATTCACCAACCACAAGTACCACACAAAGTAACAATGGAAAAACCAAGCTGGGTCAGTTACAAAGCATAAGGTGTGTTACATAAAAGCATGGAAATAATTAAAAAGCTGCAATGCATACTTTTATTATTAGATGGGAATTTAGCAAGCTGTGAACTCTAAAAATGGAAAGCAGAAGAGAAATATGTGAGCAATGGTTTTGTAAAAAGATGTGCTTGTAAACTGAGAAAAATTACGGCTTTGGAAAAATATTATTTAAATAATAACATTAAGACCCAGCACATTTTCTCAGCTAAAAGATATACAAACGTAGAAATCAACTGAGTATCTTAACAGAGCATCATTAATGGCTGAAAGTTAAAAGTTAATGTTACTCATTCTTAGAGAAGATAAGCCATGATTGAATATTTATACTTTCTTCAGACTTCAAGGAAGGACTACTCACTTTTTGGAAGTCATTACTTTCCCAAGGATGGAGCATTAATGGAAGGCCCATTATTGTTTTGATATTGTTTTACAACCAATACATACAAACTTAGAGCAAAACCATTACAGATATTCCCAATAATTCTTGAGAGAGGGGAAAGGGGTTTCACAAACTTATTTCCCCCATATTTAAAAATTTGCAATGCTATGCATTAATAACACTAAAGAAAACATTGGGGAGGCAAAACCTATTTCTTAACAATAACAGCAGAAAAATGACAACAAGGGCATCTATGAAGCTGACACAAAATTAAGCTTCGGTATAAATATTTTTGAGGTGCTAGCTAGTTTTGTGCAACATTGGCCAAAAGACTCCAACTCACTTGGTTTTGTTCCAGAACACTCAGGAGCAACTACCAAATGAAACAGTTGGCAGTGGGCTGATCCCCTACACTGATGCACCTTTATGATTTTCGAGACTGAAAGAAAAAAACTCAAAGGAGTCAGGTGTAGGATATGGTGGACCTAATACACTTGAGAAGGTTGGCCCACCACGGGAAAAGAGATCTCGGCTGAGTGAGTGTAGGACTGGTGTATAGAATACCAGAGGAATAAATGGAAAGATGAATGAGGTGATTGAAGGAATTAGTAAGTATAGATTGAACGTACTTTGTGTAAAATGAAACTAAAAACAAAACAACTGGGATAGAAGAAGTAACCGAAATGGTGTGTGTGTGTGGTCTGGAGTATTGGATAATGTACGAGGGCAAGCTGGTGTAGGTGTGATTTCAAGTGAAAAGATAAAGAAAAACTTGATTCACTATACTGTGTAGGTGAGAGAATTCTTTCGATATGTTTGACTGAAAGTTCGGGCAATTAGTAATTGTTAAAATCTATGCTCCTTGTGACTCAGAACCTTTTCAGAGGAAAGACAATTTCTGGAATCAACTGAAAGCTGTTTTGAACCAGATGAGTGCTAGAGAAAGTTATAAAGCAAAAGACAGAAAAGGTAAGGTGGGAATGCATGAATTGTTTTTTTTTTTTTTGTTTTTTTTTTTGAAAGATAAGAAAACATGCTGGAAGCACACAAAACATATTGGGTTGGTGCGAATGAGCAGTGGAGGCAGGCCCCCACCACAACAGAATGGAACCACACACAGGTGTTGCGGGTATTACGTCACAGAGTTACTATAAAAATCTAGTATGTGTGGGAAAAACAAGATTCAGGCATGGTTTGTTTGGATGTAACGTGGCTTGCAAAGGAAACATGCAGATGCCAGATTTGAGAGTCATCTTCCTGTATGAATTTAAACTGGGTCATCCTGCAGGAATTGCCGCTCAAAATGTTAACAAAGTGTTTGGGGAGAACGTAGTCACCAATATATTGTTGTTTCTGACAATGTTCTGTTACGTGTCGTTGA
The DNA here is from genome assembly GCA_039090855.1 of Macrothele yani. Lineage (NCBI taxonomy): Eukaryota > Metazoa > Arthropoda > Arachnida > Araneae > Macrothelidae > Macrothele > Macrothele yani. The sequence continues at coordinate 130,341,731 of CM076996.1, forward strand.
AGCGGACCCTCAAAAAATGTGTCTTGAAATAGCGGCAGAGGTAGGCGTCTACCACACGACAGTTGTTTAGTGTCTGGCTGCACTGGGTAAGGTCAAAAAGCTAGACATATTTTACTGCAAAGTCCAAAAAGCCTCTTTCGCTATTGAACAAAAATATATGTGGTACGTTACTTATTGTATTTACTACATACAATGTGTAGCACGAAATTACTGTTACACACATTTTTATTAAATACGCAGTGGTTGTTGGACGATGACGCGTTTAGGGTTACGCTATTGTTATATTTGATAAGAGATTTGGACTTATCCCGAACCGCCTTGGAAGCTCAGAATCTCTTGGGTAAGATACGAATAGCGTTCAAATCGTTGTTCTGACTTCACTATTTCAGTCTTCTTTTTAAAAAAACTTGCAGTAAACGAAATTATGTACAATAAAAGCATTCAGCCTTGGAGCATATTGATTGCCGGAAATGCAATATAAGTTAACAATATTCAAAGTCTTGTTAAAAGTGAAACGTTAAAGATTATGGGTATTAAAAAAAAAGCTTATGCTAATATTGCAATTTCTATGGAAATTACAGAAAATTACAATTTGGGAGATGGGTAGATGCATTTCGAAACAAAACTGAAATTTGGATTAAGGCAATGAAACATAAATAGGAAAATAAAATGCAACACTGAATTTGGAAACTCCCAAAAGTTACACTATTGTATTGTTTGTGTTGTTTGCGTTAGATGAGTAGATAAACCTAAAAGTGGAAGAAAGGTAACTATTGTTTACATGTGTACCAAATGTGTATAACTATTAGTTTATTAGTAGTTATTGTACACTTGTAATTAACTTTTGGAGGCGGAAGTCAAATATAATAGCTAGGACAAAAACATTGATTTTAAAACACAATTACCCCTGATTTCGTTTCCCACCTCGGTCACTGCTGAGGGGGATACATTTGAACCATGTGATGAAAATTCAAACTGAGACCCTTAATACTTCACAGCACTAAGGTTTGGGTTTTTGAAAGGCCACTTGGCCTATATTTATTTTGTAAAACTTAAAGCTAATTTTTGGATACAATTTTAAACCTGGCCACTGGGCCTAATAAAAATAATCAGCTGACACACAGCTTAGTTGATTTCAATGAAACAATATATTACCACACTTGGTTACTCGAATTAGCATTATAGCTTACAATATATGATATCTGGCCTATAGCACCAGGCACATTACTGATCAAAATCAACACATGAAGGCAATTTACATGGTGTGTAAGTTGAGTGGCTGAAATGTAAGTCAGAGTCAGTCAGTCTCTCTCTCTCTCTCTCTCTCTCTCTCTCTCTCTCTCTCTCTCTCTCTCTCTCTCAGGGTGTAAATATTATAAGAATATGTGTACACTATGTTGCTCTGACTAGTTCCTTCGAACAACCTTCCCAGACCAGTTTTCTGAATCCATTTTAATTTTAAATACCACAACAACTGAGCCAGAATTTTATGCATAATGAAAAGTTACTTTAATACAAGGTTCTACACTTCCAGGAAAATTAGCCTTAAAATCAACATAACAATCTAGCATTACCTGATACTGAACAAATTCTAGACACCATACAAAACTTAATACACTAAATACCTTACTCAATTCACTCAAAAGTTATCATTAAATTTCTACACTGACAAAAGAATCTCAATTCACACTATCATCATGAAAATCCAAAAATCCTTACCAACACAAGCTTCTTCTGAGTACTCAAAATGTTATAATGTAGGCAAAAGCACACACCAATTTCCAACACTCCTGGGCTTATTTCTGTGCACTCCTACTGTTCATCAAAATTTTAGTTTACATACTGGTCCTGACAGACAATTTATAAACAGATTAATCCATCTTTTCAAGATTCCACACTATAAGTTTTCCAATCTACAAGCACCCATGTAGTAATCAACTCGGGCAGAAAGGCCAAACAAACATCTCACTCAATGAGTCCCACTTCTCTAGAAAAACTCGATTTCACTGAAGGAACAACAAAGTTTGGGTCTGAAGGCGAGAATGGGTCGTGAATCCATTCCCAGCCTATACAGTGTAGTGGAGCAAAGCATGTTCTAACACCCTGTGCTGTTTTTTCACTCTGATTTTGGGACAACTCACACCACTCCTTGGTAGGAACCACCTCCTATGGGCCAACGAGCTTACTCGGGCAGAAAACAAATCCCCTAATTTGTTTCATGCACCCTTTCAGACCCGAAGCATGTCCACATACGGAATAGTATCCCACAAGAGTTCTCTTGCCTTAATACAATTTGGATTTCAGATATTCCCTACACATGTAAAAATTTACACAGCATAACACTACCATAAAAAAAAACTGAGTGGAAAAACATTTTCATTTTTATTTCTTTAGCTTTATCGACCCAAGCATGGATTACAAATGAAACCTGACCTGCCCCACCGTCATGCTCAACGATACAAATTCTACCTGATATATATATGAACTTACCGAAACAAAAATTTGTTTACTGAATACATTTGTGTGTATATACTTTTTTTTTTTCTTTTTCACACTCTGCCCCAAACTTTTCGAGGAACTTTCTCCTCATGGCTCTACCCTAAAGAGAAGAATCTCTTTATACATATAAATTTCAATAATCAAGGATTTTTTTATTTTTTTCTGACCAGGGCCCTTTAGGCTGTTGAAGATGCTGAACTAGGCTGCATAGCTCACTTTTAACTTTGCTGAACTTCAGTTCTTAATCGAAGCTCGTAGAGCTGAAATAATGGGGCCCAGAGCATCGCCTGGCCCTCAAAGGGAAAGGAAGTCTTACCTCCTATTTCCACAGTAAACTCCGGGAGCCATCGGTAGCATTAGGACTCCATGTCCTTAGGAGCGTTCCACAATATCTGTTTCCAGAAGAGGAGTGGGGTGGTGTAACACAAAGAGGCTCCAATCTTTGGCTGGGGTCAGATCCAAAACTTTCGTTGGGCCTCCTTCATCCATGCAGAGGAAAAAATGTCGGGTACTTCCCGCTCCTGACCTCATCAATGCCAAGCCCCGAAGGGCTAGCTGCCTCCAAACAAGAAATGTAGGTTTACATCTGGCTATTTTTTTTTTTATTATTATTACTCCAAAAACAATTTGACACTATTTACCGTTAATGAGATACTGGGCAGTCATGCCCAGTCCAGAAAGCCTAGGCCTAGCGTGGCTGAATTTTTCGTACCTCTTCACATATCGGCCAACAATCAGAAGAGACAAAAGTAGAGTGACAATTTTTTCAACTGAAACTGGGATGCATGAAACTGCTGACCTCCCATTGGCTGAAACCTCCCCTAGCAACCAACGGCCCTGCTGGTCATTGGCCAAGAGGTTCGTGCCAAAACTCTGATACTAGACACATGGCCCTCCTTCACTTTCAGCCGGGGAGGCACCCTTTTGACCTTCGAAGGAAAGGGTAAAACGCTGTAGCCTTCCAGCGTAGGAAACCATGTAATCTCCTGCATGCTGTTGTGACCCCGTTCTAAAAATAGCCTAAGAGAACTTTTGGGTGACACATTTTTAGAAGCTTCTAAAACCTTCCTAAGATGGCGGTCGCTGAAAGAAAGATTTTGGGCTTTTTTTCACAAATTTCCAGAAACGTTTTTCCTTTATTCCGTGATTACTACGAATAATTTTGTTTTCTAAAAGGGTTGATGGTGACTTCTTTTGCTCGCCTTTTTTTTTCTTACTCCGAGAAAGAAGTTAAATATTTACAAAAATAATAATAATTCACTACTACCCCCCCCCCCCTTTTCACATTAAATTTTGCCTGCTTACCCGGGGTACGAGAAATGACAGAACTGGCCAAATTCTGACATTCCCCGCTCCCAGATAAATTTATTAACGTGTTCTGGCTCGAACCTGTCATTCCGCCAGTAAGTCCCAAAAAAAATTGATCAGGTTTCTCTGAGATTCACACGCAATGAAAATTCGAGACAGAACAAAAGGAATGAAATTTACAATGAAAGATACTTAAAATCAATGAAAGATAAAACCGAATTAAAACCTGAATCCTAAAAGAAAACCATAAAAACGAAATCCTCCTCCAACATCACCACCACAATCCAAACATGTTTCGACATTAGGCTATGTCTTCTTCAATGGAGTACTTTGGCGTTTGAAATAAGTGATCTTTACAGCTCAAAAGTATCACGCAGATTTACTATCTGCCATGGCCCGCGTTATGTTCGTCATAGTCGCAGTATCTATTTGTTCCGTCATTCCCGTGTCGACTTGTAACTCCATCTATTGTTGTTCTTATTTCCTAATTGTTCCTATAGATTATTTACATTTCTTTCGTCTTTCTCTTTTGATTTTTAAACGTCTTCGTTTTTCCTTTTTAAAGTAGATATTTCCATGCATATGGTATTTCTGTTGGTGTATTATTGTTACAGCATTTTGTTTTAAATTTTTCAATAGCTAAAGCCTTAGCATTTAGAATCTGCTTATGTGTTTTATATGATGTAATGATCTTAGCATTTTCCCAATTAGGCTGAACATCGTTGTGTAAACAGTTGGAGCTTCGCCCCTCTCTGGTCTAATGGCTGAAGTCATACTTCAAGATATCGAAAAGCAAATATTTTTTGCAACCAGACCTTGCCTTACCGATACTTCACAAACAATATGTTGACGATATTCTCATCTTCTGGACGCATTCCGATACTGATCTTGACAGATTTGTAGAAACATTCAATAATTACTATCCAACAATCAAAACAACAATTGATAAAGAAAATAATAATAAACTACATTTTCTAGACATCAATATACATAGAAAAGAGCAAAGCATCGAGTATACAGTATACCGAAAGTCTACATACATTCCAGCATTAATCCCTTTTGATTCAGCACATCCATGGAAATACAAAAAGGCTGCTTTTCAGTACTATATAAAACATGCAACACTGCATACATCATCTACTGAATTGGAACATAAAGAAATAGACTGGATAAAGAAAACTGCCATACAATTTGGTTACAGAACAAAATTGGTAGATTCCATCTATAATAATAAGAAACATGCAGCTAAATACCAGCAAAAATAATGACATAAAAGCATACAAATCCTTTCCCTTCTTACCACCATTAAGTAATATACTTAAAAAGGAATGCAAAGATTATAATATACATCTGGCCAACACTATCATAGATAATGGCAAGCTACTAACATGCAACAAAAAACATCAGTATTGGACATAGCAGGTGTATACACAGAGTGGCCACTTTATTATGACCACCTGACAGTTTTAAGCAAATGAGCTATGGCTGCACGCTGTTGCTGCCAGAGGATGAGGCTAATATAAAAAGGGAAAGCTTAGTGCTTGCGACAGTAGTAGAAGTGATTTTGGGGTGACGAGATGGGTAAAAAATGTGATTTGACTGACTTTCAACGTGGGATGATTGTAGGAGCTCGGAGCCATGGAGCGAGTATCACCGAAACCACCGCATTCGTGAAATGTTCCAGAGCAGCTGTGTTCAAAGACTGGACTGTCAGCCAAAAAACTGGGTCTATAATACGTGCAACGTGCAGTCGTCATCGACTAGTGACTGCTCGGACAGAACGGAGAGTGTCCAGACTGGTAACAGACAATAGAAGGGCAACAGTGCAGCAAATTACAGACCATCTTAATCAAGGATCCCCTCAAATGATCTCTGCACGTACTGTTCGCCATACACTGCATCGTATGGGATATGGCAGCCGAAGGCCTGTTCGAACACCTTTGCTGTCTGCAGTTAACAAGAGAAAACGTCTCCAGTTCGCACAGGAGCACAAGGATTGGACAGTTGATAATTGGAAACAAATTATGTGGTCCGATGAATCACGTTTCCAATTGCACCATGCCGATGGCCGAGCAAGAATTTGGCGGAAACAGCACGAAAGCGTGGACCCCAAATGCATTGCTACAGCCCTTCAAGCTGGTGGAGGCAACGTTATGGTTTGGGTGAATGTTTTTCTGGCATGCATTGGGCCCTTTAATTTGTGTTGATCAACGTCTGACTGACACATCATATCTAAACATCGTTGCGGAACAAGTGCATCCTGTCATGTGGATGGTTTATCCCAATGGCAATGTCTACTTTCAACAAGATAATGCGTCCTGCCATAGGGCTCGTATTGTACAGGATTGGTTTCAGGAACATGCCGGTGAGTTTACTTTGCTTAGGTGGCCCCCACAATCTCCATATCTCAACCCCATTGAGAATTTCTGGGATGAAGCTGAACGAGCCATCAGACAGCTGGATCCATAACCCTGCAATCTCACACTCCTGGAAAGTGCTATTCATCAAGCATGGTCTCAGATTCCACAAACCACCTATCAGCATCTCGTTTAGTCCATGCCACGAAGAATCGACGCAGTATTAAAGGCAAAAGGTGGCCCAACAAAGTACTGAGGAAGTGGTCATAATAAAGTGGACACTCAGTATATATGATACCAACAATTGCAGCCAACGACAATCGTGATCGCGTATATATATCGGAAGTACCAAAAGACATTTTTGTACAAGATTACAAGAGCATATGCATATCTGGAACACCAAAGACAGCAAAAAATCATTGATACAATAGTGTTTAGACAACAATGTACAGCCTAATTGGGAAAATGCTAAGATCATCACATCACATAACACACATAAGCAGATTCTAAATGCTGAGGCTTTAGCTATTGAAAAATTTAAAACAGAATGCTGTAACAATAATACACCAACATAAATACCATATGCATGGAAATATCTACTTTAAAAAGAAAAAACGAAGACGTTTAAAAATAAAAAGAGAAAGACGAAAAAAACGTAAATAATCTATAGGAACAATTAGGAAATAAGAACAATAAATGGCGTTACAAGTCGACGCGGGAATGACGGAACAAATAGATACTGCGACTATGACACACATGATGCGAGCCATGGCAGATAGTGAATCTGCGTGATACTTTTGAGCTGTAAAGATCACATATTTCAAATGCCAAAGTACTCCATTGAAGGAGACATAGCCTAATGTCGAAGCATGTTTGGATTGCGGTGGTGGTGATGGAGGAGGATTTCGTTTTCATGGTTTTCTTTTAGGATTCAGGTTTTAATTTGGTTTTATCTTTCATTGATTTTAAGTATCTTTCATTGTAAATTTCATTCCTTTTAACAAGACTTTGAATATTGTTAACTTATATTGCATTTCCGGCAATCAATACGTTCCAAGCCTAAATGCTTTTATTGTACATAATTTCGTTTACTGCAAGTTTTTTAAAAGAAGACTTAAATAGTGAAGTCAGGACAACGATTTGAACGCAATTCGTATCTTACCCATGAAATTCTGAGCTTCCAAGGCCGTACGGGGTAAGTCCGAATCTCTTATCAAATATAACAATAGCGTAACCCTAAACGCGTCCTCGTCCAACAACCACTACGTATGTAATAAAAACGTGTGTAGCAGTAATTTCCTGCTACACATTGTGTGTAGTAAATACAATAAGCTGGACATGTGGCTGCCGTATGAATTGACAAGTGCCAACAAGACTAGGCATTTGAAAGTCTGCACGTCGCTGCTTGCCAGGAATAAACAGGAACCTAAACTGCATCGAATCGTCACCTGCGACGAGAAGTGGGTCCTTTATGATAATCGGAAACCATCTGCACAATGGTTAAGTAAGGCACAGCCTGCTGAACAGCATCCTAAGCCACCCCTACACACCAACAAGGTGATGCTCCTTGTCTGGTGGTCCCACAGCCGGGGATAATTTATCAGTTTCTTGGCAAGATGCCAAACCATCACTGCAGAACATTACTGTGCTGAATAACACCAAATGCACTGGAAATTGCTGCAGAAACAACAGGCTTTGGTCAACAGACATGGTGTTCTTCTGCTCCAGGACAACGCCCGCCCTCATGTCACACAACGAACGATGCTGACACTAAGTGTCTCATCCTGCCTATTCCCGGCATTTGTCTCTGACAGACTATCATCTGTTTCGTCACCTGGATCACTTCCAGTCCGTGAAACGGTTCCACGATAGACAAGGTTCAATGTGCAGTTGATGACTTCTTCAGGTCCCAGCCACAAGACCATTTTTTGTTCCGGGATCATGGCCTTGCAGGACAGGTAGCAACTATGTGTCGATACCGAAGGGGATTATTTTGCCTAGGTAAGTTGTCTTACTTTTCTGTTCTCGCCGTCCATGTGTGCTGGTCCTTTGCCAGACATTTCATTCGCACCAACCCAATTAGTTGAAATAGGAGAAATAAAGTTCTAAGTTGCATGAAGAGTGGGATCAAAGAAATGATATGGGAGCCCAATGAGTTAAGTAGAAAATGAGTGAATACTTCTGAGAGTTATTAGAACAAGAAAGCAAAAATGATTTTGAGGCAGAAGCAGATTATGCCACTGTAAGAGAAGGAAGCACAGGAGGAATTTTAAGAGGTTTGTAAAGCTCTAAAATCTCTTCAAATAGGTAGGGCTTTAAGATGAGATGGCATAACTGCTCAGACCTTAAAATGTGGTGGTGTCTCGTGTAATTTTGAGTGGTTAATCAAAATTTGTCAGTTGTGGTGGGAGTTAGGAATAGTCCCTTAGGATCAGAGGGATGCCATCGCTGTTCCCTAGTAAAAAGGAAAAGGTGATCAGACTGAATGCAAGAACTATCATGATATCAGCCTGCTGGGTGCACCAGGGAAAGTATTTGGGAAGGTCATTATTGATAAGGTATGAGGTCTTACATCAGAGATGTGCTATGTACAGTAAAGTTTTATGCCTGGTAAAGGCTGCACTAATGAAATCTTTGCATTACATATGATGATCGAAAAATATTGGGTCCGTTGAAGTTTTTGCTGCCTTTTTAGCTTTAAAGAAAGATTATGACTAAGTAAACATGATACTTCTATTGGATGGTGAAATTAGTAAACGAGTGAATTCGGCTTTGAAAGTCATACTTGCCTTAGGAGGATTTCACAGGAATGATTGGTTTTTAAAGAAATCCTGAATGGCTACGTATGAAAGTGTAATTGTTCCCACTCTGATGTATGGCAGTGAAACCTGGGTACTGCAGAAGAGACAGAAGAGTAATTTGTGTGCTAGAGAGATGGGTTTCTTAAGAGAGGTTTTTGGCAACACACATTCTGATCATGTAAGGAATGAAGATATGTAATGTGAGGCAAAATGTTGTTAGTAAGGTGAAGACAAATATTCTTAGGTGGTCTGGCCATGTTGAAAGAATGACTGGTGAGCTCAAGTGGCAAAAAAGGAAGGTATAGGATGGCCAAGGAAATTGTGGGCCAGATTGAGAAAAGTCTGTATGAGAAAAAGATAATGCGCGTGAAATACAAAAGACTCGTGTGAGACATGTGATGGATGTCAGTGAAGCTCAAGTTGTGTGCAGAGATCGCTTTAAATGGAGACGTTTGATACATAAAGTAAAATCTATTAAGTAAAATCTATGTAGTTCCATCTGTTTTAAACTTTAATCTGGCAGATCAGCTTTTTTTATGGAGCTAGCCTCTGAATCTCAGAGAACAGCTTACTTAGTGATATGTTTGTATGTACCACATGTACTTTCTAAATTACATACATAAAAATATGTGCCAAGCACACAAATAAAACTAGAATTTACTTACTGTTGCTGTATCAAATGTCTCCATTTACAACAATCTCGGCACACAGCTCCAACTTCATTAACATCCATCACATGTCGCACACAAGAACTTTTGTACTTCATATTCAATCTTTTCGCAAGCAGACATTCCTGAATCTGGTCCTCCCATGATTTCCTTGGCCTTCCTCTCTACCTTTCTTTCCTGCTACTTGAGCTGAAAAAATTCTTAGCACCTCAACACTCATTCTTTCAACATGGCCAAACCACCTAAGAATATTAGTCTCCACCTTACTAACAACATTTTGCCTCACATTACACATGCATGCACATCTTCATTCCTCACATCATCAGTGCGTCTTCCCACAAATCCCCCGTAAGTAATGCATTTCCCCAGCACACAAATAACTCCTATGTCTTTTCTGCAGCACCCAGGTTTCACTGCCATACAGAAGAGATCAGAGTAGGGACAATTACACTTTCATACATAGCTATTCAGGACTTCCTTGAGAACCCATCATTCCTGTAAAATTGTCCTAAGGCAGCTATGACTTTTAATGAAGAATTAATCGCGTACTTATTTCACCATCTAATGTTTTCTCTCTGTCAAACATACTTCCTAAATACACAAACTCATTCACTTGGTCAATCTCTGTGCCATTAAGACTTATCTTGCACTCAATACGAACAGTTTCTCGCTCAAAAACCATATAACTTTGGTTTATTCCTTATTTATACTTAATCTGAATTTCATACAAACTTCGTACATCCAGGACAACATACTCTGCAACTCACTTTTGCTCTCTGCCAACAGGACTGTGTCATCAGCATACAGCAATCTGCACACACACACATATTACAAAGACATAAACCAGTATTATCCATTTTGGCATCACGCATGCATGCATCCATAAATATATTAAACAGCTATGGTGACATTACACAACCTTGTTTGACTCCAGCACTAATAGAAAACCATTTCAATAAAACGCCATTCACTCGTGCACATGCTCTACTGCCAGCATACATTGCTTTCACACTATTAAGTAGATTCCCAGTAATACCATATTTATTCAGTACCTTTCACAGAAGTTCCATTTACTTTGGCATAAGACTTCTCCAAATCTATGAAGGCAGCAAACACTTTTTTACTAACAGGTAGATACTTTTCAATCATCATGCATAATGCAAAAATTTGATTAGTGCAGCCCTTACCAGGCATAAAATCACTCTGTACATCCCACACTTTCTCTAATGTAAGGCCTTGTACCTTATCAATAACAACCTTTCCAAATATTTTTCCTGGCACACTCAGCAAACTGGTACCACGATAGTTCTTCCATTCAGTCTGATCACTTTTTCCCTTGGACAAGGGAACAATGATAGCATACCTCCAATCCGGAGGAACCATTTCTAACTCCCAACACAACTGGCAAATGTCAGTTAACCAGTCAATCATAGTCACCCCCATACTTTAGCATCTCAGCAGATATGTCATCTACTCCCGAAGCCTTACCATTCTGAAGAGATTTTAGAGCTTTACACGCCACTTCTCTTGAAATCCCACCAGTGCATCCATCACTCACTATGACATCATCTGCTTCTGTCTCAGAATCACCTTTGCTTTCATGATCTAATAAATCACAGAAGTACTGACTCCATCTTTCACTTAGCTCATTTGGGCTCCCATATCGTTTTTCCGATCATATTCCTTTAGAATTTTATTTTTCCTATGTCTTATGTACTTCCAGAATATTTTTTCTATTCTTCCAAAAAGCCAAATCATGCCTTTCCTTCTTTTCTTTCCTATCTTTGGCCTTACTCTGGTGAACCAGCTTTGCTCCCTCACACTGTTTATCCTCAGAAACTCTATCTTGCAACATCTCCAAGTAAGCTTCCTTCTTTCTCTTTACTGCTTCTTTATTAACCTCTGTGTTCCACCAAGCATCACCTTTAAAATTACCCACTGTTGCAGTACCATACCTGCCAACATTGGCAAGAGCCTTGTCAGTAGTAACTAGTATTATTGCGTAGCATACATAGACACAGGAGAGTGGAAACATCACGGGAGGTGGGGGGGCGATTACGGGAGAAATATTTGCTCCGTCCGACTTCCGGTTTTGGATTTTTCCCCCCTATTTTTAAGCTGAAATACAAATACTTATGCAGTAAAATGTTATTTAACAATAATACTGGACAGAGGTAACATCACAAGAAAAAAGAAATTACGATTACGGAAAAAATCTAAACTCTGACAACCTTTCGTTTTCGGAAGTTTCGTCCTCCGACCCCCACCCCAGTCCCCACTAGCCCCCATTTCTGTTCACTTGGGCGTCGATCGATTCGATTGCTTGAATGACCAAAATAATAATGAAAAAGGCGGAATAATCTTATGCCTGAAGATTAGGGGGAAATTTTCGCAGTGTCTAACTTTCGTTTTCACAAAGTGTACCCTACAATTTCAAGCTGAAATACAAACATTTATACAATAAAATGATATTTAACAAGAATATTTGACACAAAGGCAACATCGGGAGAGAAAAAAAAAATTATGATTACGGCAAAAAAATTTTACTCCGTTGAACTACCGTTTTCGAAAGTTTTGAATCATGAAATACCATCCCCAGACGGAAAACGAACCCCCCCCCCCCACACACACACACACACCATCACTCCCACCACCAATTCTCTTCGGCTTTGCCTTCATCTTGAGAATGATCTAAGTGATGACAAAAAAAAAACGAAATTAAGCGAATCCGCTTAAGAATCTCACGTATGTCATAAAATAATCGCAAAATAATAAAAAAAATATATTTAAAAATGAGAATTCGTAGAATCCGTAGTTTTGACGATGAGTTCCGTAGTCAGACACTAAATCCATAGAAACTACGGACATTCCGTAGCAGTTGGCAGGTATGCAATACCACAGACCTCTTCAGCAGCAGTGACAACACAGTTCTTAAAGCATGTCCACTTCTTCTCTGCATCCCTTCAACTCATTCAGACATTCACTGAGTAAATCACAGTAATGCTGATGTTCTTCAGCCTTTCAACCTTTATTCTTTTCCCCACAGGAATCTTCCTATACCTCCTTTTCCAACCAACATTAAGTTTCGCCCGTGATACCAACAGGTGATGATCAAAGCCAACATCTGCACCTCTCATCACACGGATATCAACAACTAAGTGTTTCAGACGCTGATCATAAACAGCAAAATCTATTACTCTTTAATCCCAGAGTATGATTTCCCCAAGTGTATGTGTGAATATACTTGTAGTTGAAAAACATTAGATACCCACAATCCATTTTCAATGCAGAGCTCAATTAATATTTCACCATTACCATTCACACCAGGATCATTAAACTTACCCAGAATGTTATCAGAAATCCCATTCTGAATACCCACTCTTGCATTGAAATCTCCTGCTACAATAACTTTTTCTTTAGCACCAAACTGACTCAAAACAGCCTCATTCCAAAAATCTTCCTTCTTATCAGAGTGATTCGAATCACACAGGGCATACACTACAATTACTATTATCTGAAGTTTCACTTTCAAATGAATCCAGAGAATAATCCAACTTATGCAGCTGCAATGAATCATCTTTTCACTTAAAATCACACCTACACCAGCCTGTTCTCTCACATTATCCGACACTCCAGATCACACACTTACAATTCCATTCATTTCTTTTATCCCAACTTCTTTCTTTTTAGTTTCACTTACACACAGCACATCCAATCTATACTTACTCATTTCTTGAATCACCTTATTTATCTTTCCATTTATACCTCTAGTATGTCATACACCAATCTTACACTCACTCAGCCGAAATCTCTTTCTCATATGACATTTAGAAGTTCCATGTCAATTCCGTGGTGGACTATCCTTCTCAAGTGTGGTAGGTCCACCATATCCCACACTTGAGTTCTTTAAATTCTCTTTTTGGGTCATAGAAATCATAAAAGTACATCAGCGTGGGTGATCAACCCACAGCTAATGGTTCCAGTTGGTCATTCAACCTAAGGATAATGGAACATAAAACCCAGTGAGTTGGGGTCTTTTTGCCAATGACACACAGATCTAGCTGGTACCTCTCTAAGATTCACAGAGGCTCTTGTTACTGTTCTATGTGCCATTGAATGCACACATATAATAATTTTAGCTATCAAGTTCATTGGATTATTTTTGGATTTCATTACTCAATGAAAAGGGAAACATAATTAAAGCCCAAGATAATACTCTGGAAACTCCTGCATTAGAATGAAATTTATCGTGTGGAGGAACCTTGTGTTCTTCCTTTATGCAAGTGAAACATTTTCTTCAAACTCAGCCATGGTGGAGTACTACCGACTTACTGATTCGGGAGGATTCCAATAAATTCTACTTGTCACATAATCTTTGCTCTTTTTTTTATAAGTGAACTAGACTTTTGTAATGCTTAGCTGAAACTTACAGTTAAAATCCCACACACTTGCAGTTTATTACCTATAACTGCAGGATCTATTTGTGAGGAGTTCATATGTAGCTCATTTCAGCTTTCAAATACAATCATATCAAACTGCAATATATAATATTTTTGCACAGTGAATTAGGAGATACATTTTCTTAAAGGAATACATAAACACATCTTTCTAGAATTCTAAGGGCAGTAAAAAGTAGAGAGAGTCAAAAAAGAAAAATTCACACCTCATGAAGGCAATCCATACTGTGAACAGTATGAACTTGTATTCTTGGCAGGGAGTCATCTGGCCTGAAATGAAACTTATTAAAATTCAATACACAGGGAAACATACACTTCATGGAAAAACACACACACACACACACACACACACACACACACACACACACACACACACACACACACACACACACACACACACACACACACAAATATCATGAAAAATATCTACAGATACCATGCAAATAGCTTTGGCAATTTATTTTTTTACTTAGTAAGTGTTAGATTTAAAAAAATATTATTTGTTTTTTCTTTTTTAGGCAGGTGATTATAGTGAGAAATGAATAAGCAGAAACACCCACTAAAACATAATAAGAAATACTTTCCTAATTACAGGTTGCTTAGAAAATTAATATTGGAATGCTATAACTATTAAACTTTATTCATGTTGTACCTTCGAATCAAAACTTTAGTTCTGAGTGAAGGCCTTTACCAAGAAATTATATTTTAAATAAAAAGTTATTGTTGCAAAATGTTTTACACAAATGGTTGAATTCCAGAAAATAAATGTCAAATAGTAGTTAAGAATGATTCTGTACTTACAAAGTGGATGATCACAATAACAATACATGCAGTATCTGTAGCATGCACCAAAGGCACATTGCACTGTTGATAGTGATTCAAGGAAATCAAAAGAAGCAAGAAAAAATTTTAATTTATGTACAAATTGCACATAAAGAGCATAAAAGGAGAAATTCCCTGTCATTAAAAATAGCCATTAAAGTTACAATACCTAGATTAAAAATGCAGACTTAAATAAAAGCTGTGATCAAAATTAAAATGTGTAACAATTATGCAGAAAAAGGAGACGTGAACATTAAAACTTAAAAACGAAAGAACTCAACTGAACAAATAAAAGATCAACATCAAAACTATGGATTTTTAACAATGAAAACCTGGACTGGTAGGTTATGAAAGACCTATGCACTTTGGCACCAGTCTATTATGCTGTCCTTGGGGACAAAGTTCCCTGCAGTAATTTGTACAGTCTTCAGTGCCTCCGAGTGTCAATGCCCTAAAAATCAATCACGCACCATGGTCTGCCTACTAAATGTCTTAAGCTCTAGGTGCTGCCACTTGTTGTGTGGTAACTTCTGTAGATAGTAAACATGGACCATTGTTGACATCAAGGTTATGTGATGTTTTTTCATGTATTTTTCTTTTTTAGGTTGGTTTCATTCCTAATCAAAAGCCTCCAGGGGAGTGGAAGTTTGACACCACAATTGGTGTTGCAGCTATTTTGCCCATTTTTTCTCAATTAAAATGAATTTTTCATATCTGAGAGTTTTTTCTATAGAGTGTTTTCATATAAGTTCAATATTTTCAAAATCAGGAGTTCTATTGATTTTACTACAGCATTGGATGACTGATGGTTTTCCTTCTGTTTTATTCTAAATACTGATGCACTGTTGTATTCAGTGTTATTGTCACTTTTTTTTTTTCTATGTGCCATCGTCTACTTTTTGCTTTTCTATGTGTCATTGTCTACTTTTTGTTTTCCTATATATGTGAAGGTCAACATTGCATTCAGTACAACAGGCCGAAATATCGGTAAACACACCACTGAAGAGGACAGCGATAAAGGCTGTTGAAACTAGTTTGGTCTAAGTGTGAGATGTGAGCCGTACTTTTTCATTTGTTACTTAGCATGGCCTGCATTGAAAGCACTACATTAAATAACGTGCGAAACAGTATTAAGGACAATAGTACATCTATTGATATTTCAAAAGGATTAGCCACGTAATTTATTTGGTTAGAACATGACTTTAGCGAAAATATTATAATATAGTACATAACTGGAAATGTCAGCAAAGAAGGCCTACCACGAATACCCATAAAGAGAATATAACATCGAATATTACAAGATCATGATTCCACGTCAAAACGTAGTGACCATCAGCCCAACATGAAGCATCACATGTAAGTTCTGGAAGACAAGATAACGCTACGTGACATGTCTCTGGGAAATACATGGAGATCAACGTTGCATTTGGTACAACAGGCTGAATATCGGCAAACACACCACTGAAGACAGCGATAAAGGCTGATGAAACTATTTGGTCTAAGTGTGAGATATGAGCCGTGCTTTTTCATTTGTTACTTAGCATGGACCGCATTGAAAGCACTACATTAAATAAGGTGTGAAACAGTAATAAGGACAGTATACATTTATTGATATTTCAAAATATTGTTTCCTATATGTAACATTTTTTTATTTAGTTATTTCCTGCCTGCATGGTTTAATGTACACAAGTTTTTCTTTATTAATAAAGCAGCACTTGCTGATGCTTTTATCTTTTTTTTATTTATTTCTAGATGTATTAAATTTGCATACAATAACAATCCAGGGTTAAGCAAGTTTTGTTACCACACAGCAATTAGATATGAATTTAAATTTTTCACATCAGTCACAGGCAAAGATTACTCATAATATGTTTCTTAAAATAAAATGACAATATGAAATAATCAATCACTAGTAATGATTATTTTAATACAAAGTAAACTATGAATATAACAAGAGCTTTGCTCTGTCTGTATGCCTGGGTGAAATACATATGAGTGGAGTCTCAAAATAAGCATACTTCTGCATATATCCATTTCTGATATACTATTCAAAAAAATAACCAATCGCTTACCCTAAAGATCATGGTAATTTCCATCCGTAAAACACTTCAAGCACGTCAATTATTGTAAAGTTGTTGGCCTTCAAAGGTTTACAGACTCCTTGCGTATGATTCCTTCTTCCGGGGATGAAACATCGTATTATTTTATTTATTTTTTAGACAAACAACGCCGGTTTTTTTGCCATATGAGATGTAACCATAGCTCGTCAATTCCATAAAAACCACACAAGCATACCACTCATTCATACATCAGTTAAAAAACTATGTACATAATTACACTACATTACATTCCCTGGTGGTTAAACCTTTGTCAACAATGACTAACAAAATGCTCCATCCGTTTCAAAACCAGTGCTAACCCTACTGCAAGTGTCACCCTCATTCAGCCCTTCACACACAATCCTCTAGCACTTTCAACAGTCATCTGTCATCCTCAGGAGGCAGGTGCGTCTCACCCGCCCACCACAGCTCAAGTGAGCAGAGCCATCGAGGCACAGGCTCCAGTCGCAATCTCTGCATCTTTGTGTCTCTGGCGCCATCTATTGTCATTGCTGCTCTCTTTTCTTTTTTTCTCTCTAAGCTGTTGTTCAATTTTTATTAAGGCCTTCCATTGTTCGTTTAAGTTGCTAGGCTCATTAATGTTGCATAATCTTGATCTGTTTTTTTCAATTAACACTGACTGCAATTTTCAACTGCCTTTCGTTTTTACAGCTCTTAATAATTTTAATATTATATGCAATTTCTTCAATATATTCAATTTCTTCTTTTTTATATTTTTCCATTGATGAGTGTGTTAAACTTCTTTTAATTAGTGTTTTAACACTCTTTTATGTGTTAATGGATGTGATGACTGGAAAAGGTATTAATACCGGGATATATGAAGATTTTCTATGCACTCTGTATTGCATATTATCATTTGTTTTAATTATCATAACATCCAAAAATGCCAATGTATTGTCATGTTCTTGTTCTACTGTCAATTCAATAGATGGATAAATTTCACTATACTTTTTTGTCAAGTCTTCAAGTTCATCATTTTTTAGCCTGGACAACAGAAAAATGTCATCAACATATCTGCAGTATATCCTTATGATTTTGGTTACCCTAAACAAGTGTTAAAAAAATGGATTTATGAAGTAACTCAAGCTAACAATAAAGCCAAGATTGATAAAAAACTAGTAAAATATGTAGGGGCAATACCATATGTTAAAAGCGTTTCAGCTGAAATTAATAAAGTTTGTAGCAAATATGACATACAGGTAGGAAGTCAGGTACTTACTGTAAAAAATTTAGTGATAAAAAATGAAAAAATCAGCCGATTGGATAGAGCAGGAATATATGAAATCCCTATAAACCAGCAACCACCTTTGTCATATATAGGCAGCAACCAAGAATAAATTAAAGTATAGATTGAACCAGCATATAAATAATTGGAATAAAAAGAAACTAAGACAGCATTAACCCAATACTGTCTGGAAAATCAACAATGTCCAAGGTTTGAGGATATTAAAATTATTAAGAGCTGTAAAAACGAAAGGCAGTTGAAAATTGCAGAGTCAGTGTTAATTGAAAAAAACAGATCAAGGTTATGCAACATTAATGAGCCTAGCAACTTAAACGAACAATGGAAGGCCTTAATAAAAATTGAACAACAGCTTAGAGAGAAAAAAAGAAAAGAGGGCAGCAATGACAATAGATGGCGCCAGAGACACAAAGATGCAGAGATTGCGACTGGAGCCCGTGCCTCAATGGCTCTGCTCACTTGAACTGTGGTGGGCGGGGGAGACACACCTGCCTCCTGAGGATGACAGATGACTGTTGAAAGCACTAGAGGATTGTGTGTGAAGGGCTGAATGAGGGTGACACTTGCAGTAGGGTTAGCACTGGTTTTGAAACGGATGGAGCATTTTGTTAGTCATAGTTGACAAAGGTTTAACCACCTGGGAATGTAATGTAGAGTAATTATGTACATAGTTTTTTAACTGAATGTATGAATGAGTGGTATGCTTGTGTGGTTTTTATGGAATTGACGAGCTATGGTTACATCTCATATGGCAAAAGAACCGGCGTTGTTTTGTCTAACATATAAAAAAAAAAAAAAATATGATGTTTCATCCCCGGAAGAAGGAATCATAAGCAAGGAGTCTGTAAACCTTTGAAGGCCAACAACATTATGATAATTGACGTGCTTGAAGTGTTTTACGGATGGAAATTACCATGATCTTCAGGGTAAGTGATTGGTTATTTTTTTAATAGTATATCAGTAATGAATTGCACGTAAATATGCACACTTTGCTGGGGTTTAATACCTTAAAAGTGCAAATATAATAAATGTCCATTTTTGTTAGAAACTTTGCTTCTCACATTGTCTGCATTTTATGCTACTTGCATCATCACTTGATGCTTAACTATTTGTTTTTGCAACAGCACTGTTCTCTACTGACACATTATTTTATTCTTTCAAATCAACTTTTCCTTTCTTTTCAGCACTTCCAATGAATGGTCTACATGTTATTTGCTGCTTCAGTAAGTCAGATTATAGCACCCAGTGGAAAACACCCATCTTACTGTGAACCTGATTGTTACGCTCTGATTCGTGTCTTCAGTTGTTGCTTTTTCAAATTGCATGTATTTTTCCTACAGCTCTGCTACTGACAAGACACTGCTGCTTCCCATACTGTGGCACTCAGTGGGAAAGTAGTCCTCAGTCTATGTACCAGTGTAGCTTTCCATTGCTTACTATTTCTTGCTACATCCACAAACAAAAAGAGAAGCATTTTCCCTTTTCTTTGCATGAAAATCGAAGTTCAAAATTGGAACTTCAACTCTCCGTCACTGTCTTTCATTCCCCATAAAGTATCTGCACAATGAGCATGCAACAGTATTTTTGAACAATAATTTCACTATAAACAAAAGAAAAAGAATACTTGCTCTGCCCTTTGATAGAGCAAGAGGTGACTAAGCAATGAGAAAACACACATTTTAAGTGAAACTAAACACCACAGATCAATACTGCATCGTTTACTTTGACGTGAAAACAATTCTACAGATAACAGAAACAGCTCTGATTCCACAGACAAAGTTAGTACTAATTTTGAAATTTAACTAGACGAAACCCGTCAGAACCGACGGTTAGTTTTGTTTTTTAAAAGAATAAACTCATATGAAACCAAGGTTAATAGACTACTAGGTTTACTCATACAGGAGTACCAGATGAGCTTTCCTGCACAGCATTCCCTCTGACGTCACCTGTCTTACAAGAGAAAGCAGCGAACACGAGAGTTGTCTGCTGTCTATTGACATACAGGCAGTTTGTTAGTAGAAGCAATGTGTTTGCGTAATCACTTCGTATATATAGTTCTGTAATAAATGAATTTCTAATTATTTGTCTCCGAATTTGATTACCACTAAGTATCAATATGCTCTCAGAGAAAAATCTAAAGATTTCTTATGCAAAATTCTGTAAATAAACAAATACTCTGGCGTTTCTCAGTTGGGTTGGCCCAGGGACCCGGTATCCGGTATGGCTTGGTCCTTCGTTATTGGCTGCGTATTTTTTAAATATATCTGTATGTGATTTTAAATATATATTTTATGAATCATTGGAAATACTTTAATATGGCGGATATATTTTTAACACTTACCAATATTTTCTGAGATGTTTTCTCCTGTGTATTTTCATTTGCATCTTCAATATTTTTGGCCACCCATATAAATAAATCCTCAGGGCGCCATTGAACAAATGTGAAAAATAACAAATTAAAAAAAAAAAAATTCCTTTCTTCATGTAGTTATCTTCAGAACCTTGAGTTTTCTAAAAAAAAAAACATTCCTTCTCTTTTAGCAGTGAATTGATGTGCCTCATTCGAATCATAGTATGTGTTTTCATGAAATGTTTGCTGCCTCGGATGAATTTCAGAGGAATTTTTTTCCATTGCCTCTGATAAGTTTCTTTTAATATTTTTCACTTTTTTTTATTCCATGTTCGCTATGGATTGGAGGAACATCCGCTCAATGCTTTTTCTGCCGCAACCCCACTAGTTCACTTTTACATATCCCTTTTATAGTCGCCTTCAGCAAATAGTAGCATTTTGGACAGTGGTGTACTGGAAAATCTCTGAGCCCCCCCCCCCCCTCGCAAAAAAATCTTCTAGACTTTTTTGCAAAAATCTATTAGCACTCCATTAGTTATTTTTTAATTTCATGTTATTAATTAAGTAATAGGTATTTTAATAATTAAAATTCTTTGGAATCTACAGGTATTTTGCGTAAGACCAAAATTATTGCGCTTTACTGCGTGTAACACAAATCTGCACATTGTAATTTAAATAATTGCCCTAGTTTTATGACAGTAGAAAATATGTACTACAAAACAGTCAGTTACGCAAAAGTTGAACATGTCATGTAATTTTTATTCTTTTAGACAACTAATGCCAGCCTCTTTGAAACGCCTTGCGACAGGCCACGTAACTTCTGTGAGAGTGCATAATGAAATTTTCCAATTTATACGAAAATACAGAACATAAGTAAACAAATAAATAAGTAACAATTAAGAATCATGGCACCAACAAAAAAAAAAAAAAACCTACGTAAATTACTTTTGAATATAAAAAACAAAACATAATGTCACAATGTTTTGCACATAGTATAAAATTTTCTCTTATTAAAAGAAAAAATGACAGTTCTATGCATATACCGAAAAGAACAACTTTCAAATTCATTATATTCTGAAGAAAAAACTGCAAAAAAGAAGGAAATGTGAAAAAACTAATTCATAACACCTTATCCTCATTGATAAAATGTTTTCATTCATTGAACTGATATTTCTTTCACATTCTCTTGCTAATATACATTCATTGGAACCTTTGCTATATAGATATGAAAAGGGGCCCCAGGCCCTTTGAATCAACAACCAAAAACTACTGTTTCCCTGTCATCCAGTTTTTATAAATTTAAATCTTGGAAAAAACAACAACCAAAAGCTATTTTTCTTTTTAATACTCCTTTTAAAGCTGCGGCAAAAAATTCCTGACTATTTCTTTATTCATGTCAAGTTTCCGCAAAAAAAGTCTATTCTTTAAAATGTTTTTGCTGAAGCCGTGACCCCCCCCCATCTATATGCCCTGATTCTGGATTTTAAAAAAATATCACCTCGTTTACAGCGTAATTTCCATAACCTGCAGAGCTCAGTCACTTTCGGAAATCTGTGGTATGTAATTGGGGATCCTTTGATATTTCTGTAGTTATTCTTGCAGTCTGCTACACAGTGCATGAGCTCGAAGGCATCTCGAATAAGGTGACCAGATTTTTGAGAATGAAATTGAGGACAAAATGACATTTGTTCTCAATTTCAATGCAAAATTGAGGACAATTTCGTTTCAAAATGAGGACATAATTGAGGACAGCATCTGACACATTATGGTGAAGCCAAAGGTTAGCAAAGAATGTTATGAAATGTCACATAATTGTCCAGTTTCATTGGAAAACATACAATGAATTGGAAGAATGATTTTCACTTGAAATAAGTATAAAATAGCAGTAAAATACTATCATGCAGAATATTGCTTCTGATACAGTTTAAATCTTACTTGTAGGAGGTAGCACTCGCAAACAAAGTTACATTTTGAATTTCTACTGAAATTTCATTGTGATTCTGTACAAGAATAGATATCTGAAGCCAGAAAATTACTATGCGCAGACCGAGCAGAAATCATGGAATAGCTGTATGTTATCTCTATGAGAAGGAATATTCCAAGTCTGATAACCTCACTTGAAGAAACAGTTTAATGAAAAATGTACTGAACAAAAGTTGTGGAACTCTCAATGGAATCTATCAAATGTAACCAAATTAATTACATCAATTAGTTATTTAGTTGCAAGGAAGTGGATGCTGAGAAAGATGAGATTCATTTCCCATCCTAAAAATATTTTAGTTAAATCCAGTTAAAATAGAAAAGAAGTACTTAAAACAGAAACTAAATTGTAACGCCACATTTATTGAGATGACTTTGTTTAATGCTTCGGCATGTCTCCCATTAATAGTGCATCATTTCTAACTTAATTCAAAGAAAAATTCATCCGCTTCAGAAAATAGTTCCATACTTTTCCTTTATGAATCCATTTCCTAGCAATTAAATAAGAAATTGATGCTAAATTTGGTTGCATTTGGTAAATTCAATTTAATTTTACGCCTTTTGTTTAACACATTTTTACAAATTTCAATTTTCCGGGGGAAATTTCAAAAACTGTGGACAAAAACTAAGAAATTGAGGACATCTGGTCACCTTAATCTCGAAAGAATAAAGTATTTGCAAACAAACTTAGCTATTCCACTTACTATATATACACTAATATTATTCTAGAAGCAGAAAAAAACAGCTCTTTGAACAAGAATCAAATGACATTTGCAGGGATCATAGCATACTTCTGGAAAATTTTAGGTTGGAATTTTAGGAATTTTTAGAAAAATTTTAGGAAAATTTTAGGAGTGTATTTCAATAAAAACTAGATGTATATTTGTATACATCTAGTAAAACAACTTTGTATACATTGTAAAGAGTTTGCTTCACACCCTTCAACCATATATACTGATAGACTGCGCATGACATCAAAATTTCTGGCTCCAACATAAAATCACATGACAACAGTCAAAAAGATGGGTTACACCTGCTGTGCTTATGGTTGCTCTGAGCGATATAGTAAAGAAAGTTCTATGATTTTTCATGGGTAAGAAACGAATTAAATACCTAAGTCAATAAAAGTTCAATTACTTAACCAGAAACTTGCAGCTATTGATATAAAAATATAGTAACTTAAGAAAAAAAAAATGGAATGCATGTTCCAAATTCTTCGCAAATGTTCATCACATTATAAATCACAAAATGTAAACAACCCGTTCATGCATGTATATAGCTCATAAGTAAACTTACCTGAAGAGTTTTCATTATATATGAGGCGCATTCACATAATACACCGAAAACACTGAAGTTCTGCAATGTAAATTAGTAATCATAACAGCATTTTTACACGAAATTTGGAGTCTGATGATGACGTGCCCAATGTTTGAGCCATGGCGGCTTTGATGCAGCTATTGCCAATGCGCAGTCCATTAGTATATATGGTCGAAGTTCACACCCAAATTTTTTGCGTAACGTCTAATGTCTAAAGTTTAAGTATGATTTACTTCTAATGTTCAGTTCTTATCTTTTCACGTGTTATTATCATATTCAAGTATATTTACCACATTCAAGTTTCACTTTGAACATTAATATGCTGTTTAACCAGAAGCAATTCACGATTTTCACAGAAAGTTTTCAGGTTTCACATTAAATTATAATATCCTAAAAAGGTAATTGAAAACCAAGAACTATGTACAATTGTTCACTGAATTACTTTTTTCATATTATTGTTTTAACCTTTTCCTGATACGCCTATCTTTTTCTGCTTCCACCACAACTAATTTACTTTGTTTTCTTTATTTCAGCTGAACCTTGTATGATCAAGTTAGAGGCAACTGCTATTTCAACAGTATTTTGTTTTTCTACAGCTTTTCGCATTCTTTCTGTTCCCTCTTGAATTACTGCTAGGGAGGCTTCTTTATCTTTTTTAAGCCTATTTATTTCTGCATCATTTTCTTTTATTTTGTCATCAAACTCAGCTTTTCTTTTTTTCTCTAGCTGCTTTTCCTTATTTTCCCTCTCTTTCTGCTTCCTTTCTTTTACCTTTTTTGATTGTTCTTCCTTCAGCTTATCAACATACTCTTTATAAAATTTATGTGAATCACGAACACTATTTAACAAATTTATTGTTATGGGAATTTCTTGTTATGGGAACTTTTTTTTCTTTATGATGCGCTTTTACTTGTGAAAAGCCACTATTAGAAATATTGAAAATTTCTGAACACAATATACACTTAGCAGAAAATATTGTTTCAGTTGCAGAACACCATTCTTTCAACTTCACTCCGTCCAATTCTTTGGCGAGCCACGCATCTTGAAATTTCGTTTTGGATTTAGGCATCTTAAACACTTGTATTACTAACCAGAAAATGAAAGGAAGTACAAAAACACGTTCCAATATTGCAAAACCAGACAACTTCCCGAAATTTGGCTGCGAGGATGTCAGAAGATATGAAAAAAAAAAAAGCAGGTCACCACTAGAGAACTGAACCTGCACAGAGAACACCATAAAAGACGTAAAACCAGAAACTATCATACGCATCTCACGCAAGTTCAGTCAAAGCGAGTCGGAGCCGAGATATATTGCGCATCGAAGGTCGCTGTCGCCGACGCATGATCGAAGGTCAATGATCACGTGCTCTACTGCCTGCCAAGATAACTCAGCTACCATCCCATCGTCATTACCGGAGGTTACGGAAGAAGACCACATGTTTCCTCTTTGCTTCCACCCACCTGCGGTTTACAATAACAAAACATCAGCAGAAAGAGGAGGTTCCACAAGGCATGTACAAAAATAAAGTACGATCTTCTGCGTGCCACGGAGTTCGTCTGCAAAGCGCAAACCAGGGGTGAAAATGACCCCTCCCCTTTTCCCTTAGATCTCTTGTTACTCTCGAAAACTGTTCGAAGGCAAAAAAATGGAACGCCCGCCCCGAAGCAAGTGCATCTCGATGGCGTCATTTTTCCTTCCCTTCAGCAGCACAGCATATAGGCTGTGTTTCTACAATAACAGGTCTTTTTACCTTACCGTAATGGTAAATTTATTGGCGTTAATAACGGTTGTTTTTAATAAAAATAAGCTGACGAAAATTTTAGGATGAATAGCAAATTTTAGGTCTAATTTTAGGAATTTAAGGAGGGTCACAAAATATTAGGAATTTTAGGAATTTTAGGACGAATGCGATCCCTGCATTTGCGACTGCTTTGGCCTTCAGTGCACTAAAGGAGTTAGTTGGTAAGACAGCTGACATCATCAGACCACCTTTTCCGTACTCCCGCGAAGGGGAACCTTTACAGGGGTCTTACGGGCACAACCTTGTGTTAAAGAACCTTGATATGAAACAACAAATGTAAACTTTATTTGATTGACAAATTCATTCAACCACTTCAGTAAAGACAATAGTCCACATTTGTGATTTTTTTTCTTTTTTTTTTTTTTTTGACTGAAGGTTTAACGACCACCGTAAGCAACTCAATGGGCTATGAGCAGTAGCCCGTCCCTAATTTAGGGTCACTGGTTTCAGGGAAGGTAGAGAGCCAGTTCTGTAAGACAAACAAAACATCCATGCCTCACCGGGATTTGAGCCCGGGACCTTCACGAATGAATCATCATAAGCCAGCGCTTAGACCACTGCGCCACCGGGGCGGACAGGTTCGTGATGAGCATCACGACTACACCCTTTTTCAGTCGTAAAATGTGAGGAGGAAGTTCACTCATTTCGATCGTGTGCAAAAATTCAACTAGATAGCGCACTCTTTCACTCTTACCTTCAGTCACAACTGTGTTTGTAAATGTTGTTGGAATGAGATTCGCATTGCAAATACTCTTCATTCTCTCTTATCTGAGACATATAGTTGCGACCCATTGATCGCTCACGCCTTCCACAGTAAGGCTCTTACGTTTTCTTTTTTTTTCTGCGGAAGAGCCATTCTGTTAAGGGTAAGTATGCAATAAAGTATATACTTACTTTAGGACTGATCATAGAACACCATGCACACAGCAAGTCTGATACTGAACGCCTGATGTAGATAAGGGCCACACGCTTCTCCCATAGACTTCACATGGGAACTTTGCTGCCCCGCCACGCCCGAACCGTTGCCCCAATCTCAGTTTTCTCTTCGACTGGCACATCTATATGGTAAGACCTTTATTTTGATACCTAAACCATATTTTTATGTTCAGCCATTCTCTCAAAATAGGTCTCACAGTAAAAACCTTATAGAATGAAGATAAAGATGGCGCAACTCAATATGTGTATTCTAAATATTTTCACTAACAATGATCAAAAATGTTTATTTACATCTTTACATAATGGGAAACATCTTACCTATGTGAATAAACTAGATCGAATGAATATTAAATTCTATATATACATCACACAGTCCAACAGCATAACGCAAGCAGGTCTTCGAGAGTGTTCACTTTTCCGATGAGAACTTTGATACGAATGCCTGCTAGCATTGCTTTGCACAACAGTTCGCTCAGAAAAGAGAAGACTTCGGACTCAGTCCCTCCGTGCTTCCGCCTTCAACAGCACATGAGTCAACCGAAGGCGATCGAATGTCAACCACACGCTTCTCCCATAGATTTTACATGGGAACTTTGTGGCCACAACACCCGAACCGTAGCCCCAATCTCATTTTTCTCTTTGACTGACACATCTACATAGTAAGACCTTTATTTTGATAACTCAACCATATCTTTACATTCAGCCGTTCTCTCAAAATAGGACTCACAGTAAAAAACTTATAGAATTAATATATAGACTTCATTTTTAAAAGAAAAAAAGAGGCAAAAATTATTTCTCCACGGATTAGTGTTGAAGAAGAGATGGTTAGAAAGTTGAAAACATGCATTTCATTATAAAATTCTTCAAAAATATGTCAATTTTTTTTCACTACTACCAAACATTAAAAATGAGGATCATGTTCAGAAAACAAACACTTAGAAAATAATCAGGGAAAAAAAAAACAGCTTGGTCAAAAAATTCAAAATCTTGGAAATCATGGATCGTTGTCACCCTTGCTTTTAAACAGAATGAAGATGTTAAAAAAATATTGAAAAATGCCATATCAAAAACATGTAATACATTACTCGAAAGATGTTTAATAAATGTTAGAAACTTGGTAAACATGAAAATAAACTTTACACAGATATTAACATTATTTCTTTCAGATTTTTGATTTCCATAGTATATTCGTTTTCCTGTACTCCATAGCAGACCAAAAATTTAGTGATCCATAGCACTAGGAGTGTCGGGGTCTTCTTAGAAGCAATGCTTAGGCATGTGATGAAGTTCATCTACCCATGACTGTTGCTCACTCCATCAGCAGGAGAGAAAAAAAAAAAAAAAAAGTTAAAGTTCAACTTCTCACCTGCTTAAATGAGCAACGAAAATGACAGAAAAAGTTCAAAGTATAATAATTTCCAGGTGTCATAATTCAATTTTAGGACCCATTTAAGGAAATCTTTAATTCCAAGAAATGTACGAACCTTAGAAATTACAATTTTTTAAGATCTTAGCTGTGGGCATGCACATGTTTGCAGCTTTTCTACTCATTTGTAGTCTATAGTAGAATCTTGCTGGCTGGCTGGCTCCATTGTATGCAGTCTAGTTTGAGTGACCATGGTGCAAACAAATTTAATCAATCAAATAGTTGATTTCCTTTGAATGGCAGTAAACATCTGCTCCTTTCGACCTTATCATCATCTGGGTGGTGGTTGTGTTTACATGTGGAAATTGGCCAGTAAGTTAATGACGGTCTCTCTTTGAATATTATTTTATGTATTATCAGAATTCAATGAAAAAAATTCAGTTGCCAAAATTTTTTGGGAAACTTCAAATTAAAGAGCAAGGAGGACCCATTACTTGGTTTCAGTGTCAAATATCGCTGCAGATGTGATGTCCTGTGTTTTATCATCATCTTATACTAGGTAGAACTTTACTTGCAATTACCTCACTTTACCGGATAAATTTCAGTTTTATACCCATTCTGAAGTGTATTTATTTCAACGTTTTCTTTTCAAACTGCCTGAAGTGAAGCAAAAATCTCTGAACACTATAAAAAAAATGTAAGAACTTGGCAAATGATTGGAATCTGCAGCAGATTCTCACTCTGATATATCAGTGTACATTAGTTACACTTCAGGGAGTCATTAAAAATTTTAATGAACCTCGTTAGTCTCCATATTTGAAGGACTCGGGTGTAAACCATGGTAACCAACACTTCTGTCATTGTGAGATACACTATATTGACAAAGTCACCGGACACCCCTTCAAAAGCAAATGAACGGATCCGCTGTGTTGTTAAGATGCGCAGTACAGCTGCAAATGGTATAAAAACATGCCTGCAGCTGACAGCGATCATATTGCACTGTGAGGTTGGGTGAAATTGTAGCAGCGGGAGAGAACTGACTTTGAGAAAGGAAAGATTGTTGGGTGTTATATTAGCGGGTTGTCCATAAAGGAAACCGAGAGGCATTTAAACATACCCAAGTCAACTGTTTTGGATGTACTGAATAAGTGGAAGACACATGGCGTGCCTGAAGCAGTAAAACGTACCGGCCGACTAAAGAAAATCAGTGATAGAGGACGTCCAAGCCTCAGGAGTCGTTACAGCTAATCAACGGAATACTGCACAAGACCTTAGTGTACAGGTGAGTAAAAATGCTGGAACCTCGGTATGTACACGTACCATTCACAGAGAACTTCATTCCATGGGTTATCATGGACTGTATTAGATAAATGGATCCTATAGACTGATGACTCCAGATACACGATCCATCAGTCTGACGGCAGTGTGTGGGTATGGCGGCAGCCAGGGGAATCCTATTTACCACAGTGTACTGTTCCTACGGTCAAGTTTGGAGCTGGCAGTGTACTCATGTGGTGGTATTTTTCGTGGTATGGTCCCGGCCCATTGGTTATCGTGGACAAACCTGTTAGCCAGCAAGTCAACCTCGATATTCTGGACAATTATGTTCTACCAACTCTGTGGCAGTATGGAACCGAGTCTTGTTTCATATTGCCACAGAGTTGGTAGAACATAATATGGAACAGAGTCTTGTTGGTACCAGCAGGATAATGCACCGAGCCATAAAGCAAGGACTGTTAGGGCGTGGTATCATTTGGAAACTGGCCAGCACAGAGCCCTGATCTTAATCCCATAACCTATGGGATGAATTAGAGCGCTGCATAAAAAGTTTGGATCCAAGGCCTACTACTAAGCAACAGTTAGCGGCAGCATTATGTACTGAATGGAAGCGCATACCTATTGCAGTGTTCCAAAACCTTGTCGAAAGCATGTCTAGAAGGGCCAGTGCATGCATTAAGGCCAAAGGTGGACTGACACCATAGTAATATATATCAATAAATGCTGTGTTGTGTTTCTCTTCTAGGTCTCCGGTTACTTTCGTCAATATAGCGTACGTAGATTACAAGTAGTAAAAAAATATAAATGTTTACACTTACCATAAATTTTAAGTTGTATTGTGGAGCCATATGTTGACATAAATGTATAATAAATACTCTAAAATGCTCAGATTACCACCGCAGTTATTTTTCATATCCACCCCTTTTTTTACAAAAATGTTGGTTACCATGGTTTACAAAATGTTGGCTACCATGGTTATCAAGTCCTTCATTTCTTCAAATGTATTAAAAAATTATTCCAGCACCCAAAGTTACCAAAATGCATATATTCCTTTACATATTCAGAAGTGTTCTGATATGACTCAAATCACATGATCAGCATCTACCCCTGATGTGTACCATGTTACATACATATCACTAATCTGTTTTCTGAGATTCAGAGGTTACTTATTGTTGACATCTACTTATTGTGGAATAACTATTTTTACGGGTCTTTTAGAGGTTATTTTTAATGAAAGTTGGTTGTCAAATTTTCGAACTAAAGCCTAGTTCGTCATCAGGACTATGTCACTGGAGTAGTTGCTGCCACTCAATTGGAAGAGACCATCCGCAATTATCGTTAATTGTGGTACTTCTTCTTCTTGCTATTTCGATCCCTTCTTCTAGTTTTCTCTTTACTAAGTTTGACTGGTAAGCTAGAAGAAGGGATCGAAATAGCAAGAAGAAGAAGTACCACAATTAACGATAATTGCGGATGGTCTCTTCCAATTGAGTGGCAGCAACTACTCCAGTGACATAGTCCTGATGACGAACTAGGCTTTAGTTCGAAAATTTGACAACCAACTTTCATTAAAAATAACCTCTAAAAGACCCGTAAAAAAAGTTATTCCACAATCACTATGAATAGAGGTGCCATAAATGCATTTACAACTAGGATCTACTTATTGTTGATATATCGAAAATCTCCATTCACAGTGATCTTGACATGCAGCTAAAGCTTCACTGACATCCATCTCACGCCTCACACAAGGCCTTTTTGTACTTCATACTGAAGACTAAAATTAACAGTCACTACTTGCTACGCTTGAAAATTTGCATGTCTGCATGAACTGGAGGTAAAATTATTTTTTCATTACTAAATGATTTGCCTTTTTTAAACCCTCCTAATAGCAAACACATTTTGTTTTATCATCCAACTCATACATTGGGAAAAACAGTGCTTTGCTCAGTAAATAAAGGGAGAGGTTATTTCTTTTCCCACTAAAAAGTTGGGCCACAAAGTAACGATAATGGACACCTGAGCTTTAGATGGAACTCTGACTTCAACAACTTGCTTTTCAAAGTTTCACTGAAAGTGTGTGGTTTTCCACTGCTTAGTCACTTCCTCCTAATCAATAAATGGACACTTGAGCTTTAGATGGAACTCTGACGTAACACGCCGACTTCGGCAGCTCGCTTTTTAAAGTTTCTCTGAAAGTGCATGGTTTTCCACTGCTTAGTCACTTCCTCCTCATCAACACATAAAATGATCAAGCATTTTCTTTCTTTTATTACAAAAATTAAAAAAAAAAAAAAAATTGATGTTCAAAACACGAACTCTTAACTTTGTGTTGCTGTCTTTCGTTCCCCATAGGTGGAGTCACCTTTCCTTTGCAGCATGCATGCAGTAAACAATTTTATTTTTTATTTTTTTTTTTTTTATTTTTTTGCTCTGCCCCTTAATACAGTAAAATGTTACTAAGGATTGATGAAACAGTTTTAAGTGTAATGAAATGTCAAAAATTGGTACCACATTGTTCACTCTGCCATGATAGCAATTTTAGGGGTAACGGAAATGACATATTCCATCAAACAGATTATCTATTTTGAAATTGAATTTCGTTTTAAAAAAAGGTAAGGATGGCAAAAATGTTTGCTGTACTGATTGGTTTTGAAGGGACTGTTAGAAACAGGAAAACATGCACTTTATTAGAAAAAATTATTAGAGAATACTGAGTCACTTTTTCACTATTACGGAAGTTACAAAGATCGAGGAATGTGATAAGGAAAACATAAATAAGAATATAATCACAAAGCAAAATCAGAGGGGAAAAACAAACAAAAAATAAAATTAAAAAAAAAATGCAGCTTGGTGAGAAAAATTCTAAATTCCGAAAAGCATGGAGCATTTTCATCTGTGCTAAAACAATCATTTTGGGACGGCAGACAGCATGAAAATGCCCAAAAATATATCAAAGAAATGCCCCAATATTAAAAACATCCAGTAAACAATCCTCAAAAAGGTTTAAAGAATGTCAGAATCTTTAAACATGAAAATAAACTTTGCACGAATGTCAGAATCTTTAAACATGAAAATAAACTTTGCACGAATGTCAGAATCTTTAAACATGAAAATAAACTTTGCACGAATGTTGCATAACATTATTTCACTGAGATTTTCTATTTCTGTTGTATATTCGATGTTTCCCATTCTCCGTAGCAGGCCAACATTTCTGTAATGACTATGGGCAGTTCATACTTCGTAGCACTTTTGAGTGCCTGTAGTGGTAGCAAACAGCAAAAGAAAAAAAAATGACAAATTATTAAAATTTCACAAAAACTGGTCGCTTACCAAAAAAAAAAAAAAAAAAGTTCCCTAACACTGGGTATGAAAATTGGACATCTTCCAATTCAAGACACTTGGCAGTGTTGCATGTCTTATTATTGTCACTACTATCTTTTCAACAGTTGTGAAGATTTATCAATAATTTTAATATAATACTTATTAGAACAACAACACAGAAAATTACTGGTAACGTTTTTTTCTATCTGCTTGTTGGGAATCATTGCAAGTGTGCAAAACAAGGTGACCAGAAGGGTATCCCATTTTCTCCCAGTCTGGGCAATGGTAGATGTATGACTATGATTAAGTACTGGCAATCACACACCACAAAAAAATAATTCTGTATGATATGAAATTCATTTTTGAAGGCTATATAGCATATTTTTGTTTGACATCCGGAAAAACCTACCTAAAAATAAAAGAAATTAAAAGAAAAATTTAGCTCCTGTATTTAATTTTCATCAAGACGGGGACTCTAGCAGAATGGAAGCAGTTTCTAAAACATCGTGTCTGAACACTTTCAACTATCAATAGTTCCAGGAACTGCTGGAGAAACTGAAAACCAGTAGGTTTGAGTACATGTAGATTATGACACAAATTGTTGAAATACTGCTGACCATTATTGCCAAGCAATGCAGAAGATGAGAGAGCATGGAGCACAGCCCTTGCAAAACTGCTGAAATTTCTACTGGCCATTAGAAATTTAAAAAAAATAATAATTCAGTAACTTCTCTACTTACGTTTCTATGAAATAGGGTGCATGTTTTTTTTTTCTTTCTAATAAGAGACACCTCGGCTCCCCCATTAACTTAATAAAAAAAAACTGCATATGCTTTTGTTCCAAAATGATTCGATTTTTTGATCATTTATTTTCAGTGCTGTAATATTACTCTTACTACACTGGAGTGCAAAAATTAAGAACAAGACGGTTTTTCGAATGTAACGCCGTGCAGAAGTGCTCAACATAGACTCAAATCATACCATAAGACCCCCAAAATGTAAGAATATGGGACAAGTGAGCAAAACCGTCCAAACAAGGAATCCAAAGGATACAAAAGCACTTTATTGAAAAGGTAGCTTCGAGCACAACTGGTTAGAAGACAGAAATGTTCATGTGACAGGCAGCTGCCAAGGAAAAATTCAATCTTTAGTAGGGGATATGATTACCCCTGACTGTGTTGCAGGATTTACAACATCTGTCCATGCTGAGGATGAGTTTGTCAAGGAGCTGTTGAGGCATCGTGGCCCATTCCTCTTGTAGTGCCAATCGCAGCTGTGGAATCATTGCTGGCGGCTGGTGACGTGCTGCCAAGCATCTCCCGAGAAGGTCCCACACGTGTTCGATTGGATTTAGGTCCGGGGACCTTGAGGGCTAATTCATGCGTTGAATATCTTCACTCTCCAACAGCTCTGCGACAGCCACTGTATGATGAGGTGTAGCGTTGTCATCCATGAAGAGGAACTCATGACCCACAGCACCTCTAAACAGACGCAGGTGAGGCAGGAGAACCTTGGTACAATAGCGGAGACCAGTGACTGAACCTTCTTGGAAGATGTGGAGGTCAGTACAGCTACCAAGCATGATACCGCCCCAAACGAGAACTCCGCCACCTCCAAACCAGTCCCTTTCGATGATGTTGGAGGTGTGATTGCGTGTTCCCTGTTCTCTCCAGATGTGTAAACGTCCAGAATCGCTCATCAGACTAAATCGGCTCTCATCCGTAAAGAGAACTTGACCCCATTGCTGATGTGTCCAGTTCTTGTGTTTCTGGAACCACAGAAACCGCCGTCTCCGATGAGAAGGCGTTAATGGCACACACCGTACTGGTCGTCGTGCAAATAGACCACCTTTGTGCAGCCACCTGGCCACCGTAAAACACGATAACGGACGTCCAGTTGTCTGTTGCATGTGCCTTGCAATCTCTCCCGCTGTCTGCCGTCTGTCTCTTCTCGCCTGTAGGACAATATACCAGTCGTCCGCTGCCGTGGTTGCTTGTGGACGACCACTGCTAAACTCTTGGACAGCTGTTCCTGTCGTTTGAAATGCTCTCCAAGCTCGTGAAACGATGCATGCTGTGAGCAATCCCGAACTCCTTGGCCACACTAGTCACACTTTGACCTTCTTCCAACTTCCCAATGACGCGACCTCGGGTAAAGTCATCCAGATGTCGTGTACTGGATTGCCTGTTGGCAATATCACATGGTGGCAGCAACTCGACGTCATTCAAACTGATGTACACCGTGCAATAACTTTCACCGAATTGCTGAGCGTACACCGCCCGTGTGTTTTATACCCTTCGACACTCCTCTCCCCCCCCCCATCATGCTGCATATAAGCGCATGCCCTACTGTACCGGACCCTAGTCTATCCCCTGAGTGGCCTTTCAGTCCGTTCTGCCGTTATGCTAATTTCTCCTCTTCGTCCTTAATTTTTGCACACCAGTGTATCTTAATTTACACATACATAATTTATTTTTGAGAGGCCATTGAATTTAGATGTCTGATTTCTTTTAATAATATTTAAAACAAAGGGACAAAAGCTAGGATATACATACATAAAGTGGCACTAATAATGTTGATACAGTTTACCACTGATACATACTGTGTCTGATCTTCCCATCAAAGGTATCTCACTAATAATGTTGATACAGTTTACCCCTGATACATACTGTGTCTGATCTTCCCATCAAAGGTATCTGCCCACCATAATTGAATAGCATTTTCAGGATCAAAATCTTCAATTGAAGTGCCATTGCATCTAATCATCATTAAGTCATTTAAAGTGTCACTATTCAGACATGCCTAATTACTGGTTTTTATGAGGTTCATTGCTAATGCTACACATTAATGCGCTCATGCGTCGCTGCCGCCAAAGTGCTCGCGCGCTACGCCGCAGATATTTTCTTTCGCTCCAGATACTATCTTGAGCGTTCTGCCGTGAACATTGTGGTGTTTATCGAAAGCTGATGAGTTGCTCTTCCGCATAGACTACGTTCGATGTATTTCTGCTGGGCTTTTCAACGAGTATATGCCGACATTGTGAAATGTTTAAAAAATTTTCAACAGCGATCTAAAGTTTCACAACCAACACTGTATTTGATTTCACTTCTAGTGTTTTAAATCAACAAATCTCGACGTTAGCTTTCGTTTGAGATCAATTTCGATGTCGTAGCGCTTTGCAGAGCCGAGTTATACTGATTGGAAGTTTGTGCTGCGCAATGCAGTCTCCCCCATCCCCCCGCTTATTGCTGCACGGTAACTCAAGGTCACTAGCAGGTCTTTGTTCCCTTAGCTATCAAATGACTCTAGGTTTGTTTGGTTCGCATTGATAATATAGAAATTATTAGACTGAACTCGATGCCCATTTTTTCATAACGCTCAACTTTTTGTACTGGCCACCTAGTACTGGTCTTATTTTAATGATGTATT
This sequence comes from Macrothele yani, assembly GCA_039090855.1. Lineage (NCBI taxonomy): Eukaryota > Metazoa > Arthropoda > Arachnida > Araneae > Macrothelidae > Macrothele > Macrothele yani. The sequence continues at coordinate 130,377,785 of CM076996.1, forward strand.
CACGTCAAAAAAACCCTGCCACATCCTAAGCTAGGTTCCTAAGCTGTGGTGAATTTCCGCAATCCAACGTGTGATCCACGCGGCCTCTTAATAGCATCGTCGACGCACGAAGGCCCAATAAGAAACCTGTTTAAACATCGTGTCTGCATCGTGATGGTACCCCTACGATGTCCGCGATTACTCGCCTAGCAGGCGAATTTCCGATGAGCAATCAACAAAAATCCGGTAAACAGAACTTCTGTACGAATTGTTTGAAAATCATTCGGCACTGAAACAAAACAATCCATGTTGCACACACTTTTTGTGCCATCATGTTTTTTTACGTGCTTGTTCGTTCTAACATGTGTGACGACGTAGCGGCAACCAACACGAGAAACAGAGAAATTAGTGTTACACAAAATGCATGAAATTCACCCTTACGTGATGGTTTTACAAAGTCAAATTGTTTGGAGTATTTCTTCAAAAATCTTTGGTCCCGACATTTAGGCCCCATTCTGGGGCTGTGAACAGAAATAATAACTTGCAACACAACTTGTTTGCTTTGAAAGATTGAACATAGTACGAGAATCTTAGTTCAATTGAACATTAGCAAACAGCTTCCCACTCCCACGAGGCTCTGCACAAGCGCCATGCGCTCGGTGGCTGCGAGTGCTGTGCACGGCCAACGAGCTACTGGCTGCACCAGTACTTCCAACTTTCCATCCATCACCTGGCGCGAGCGAGGGAGCGGAACATTTCGCAGTCTTGCTATCATTGCAGGGCTCATGACCTTGGCGCTCGAAGTGCCGTGGATTAACAAAAAAAAAAAAAAAATCTCCATTCGTTACCGATTCCCACAGCCACATTGACGTGGGAGAAAAATGATGGCTGATTAATGAGGGGGGAAAAACATACACAATAAATACATAAATTAAAGAAAAAATAAGAAAATCCCAAAACCGGATTTTTTGTAGATAAATCAGATTCCCGGAAGATATTTTTGAAATCGGACAGAGTCCGGGTGAACCGGGAGGGCACTTGGAAGCTATGCCACATGCTTTCAGAATAGCTGGCGGTGTTAGAAAAACATCAAAATGCATTAACAATAGAAAAATTGTAACGCAACATCAGGGGTAGCGCTGCCAGTTGCATTCTTTGCAATTTGCAAAAAAAAAAAAAATTCTTGGCGATTATCTTTTTGTACTGTTATAATACATTGGCAAAAAAAATTTCATTTGACGAAAACTTTTAAAAAAGCCCGTACAACAACCCCTGCAATATGAAGGTAGGGACCACAAAGAGATGGATTTTTTTTACTTACAAAAATTTTGACAGATAATATGATGCAACCAAAGTGGTACTGTACTGTATCTATTCCACAGCATGTAATCATTACCATCTTGGCAGCATAATCACTTTGCAAATGGCATCTGCTAGTTTTGCTACACTAATTACATTAGTTAACTCTATCATTCGCTGTACAGTTTTTCAGAAATGCCTATTACAATGGATGGTTCGCTGTTTTTAGGGATTTTTTGATCCAACAAACAACAGTAATGTGGAAAAAACTAGGGATTTTTATTAAATCACTTACTTAAAGGCTTTACCAAACTATATTCATTTATACATTCCTAATGGCCAATTATGGAAAATTAAATACCAAAATTAATAAACATTTAATAAAGAATAACATAAAAATAGTCACTACAACAGAAAACAAAGTAGCATTCTTTTCTGAATTTCACATATGCTGCCACAGATTAAGCATAAGATTTTTTTTTAATTTGTTTCTAAATTTAACAGCCTGTGGAATATATGCAGCAGCAGATTATACGAAGGAAAATCCGGTGTTTTGTGTTCATATGCGCAAAATTTAACTTCAAGAAATTGTATTTTTATAAAATCAATATCTAACATTTTAATTTCTGAAGAGCAAGCAACTGGAAAAGAAAATTATGAACCAAATTGAATTTTATTTAGCAGTAAGTGGTTTGAGTAAAAAAAAAAAAAGGCAAATACACTATAATACTTTTTGTTCCAGCATCATTACCACAGTTATGCTTATGTGCTATTCTTTGAAATCTGAATTCCCTTATATATTTTACCTGACTCCTACACCTGGAACACACTATTCTCGCCCTGCCATTGGGATTTCAGAAAATGGGAGCATGCCATGTCACAACCAGTGTGAAGTCTCTCTCTTAAAATGCTACTCATTTATTAGGAAACAATTTTGCTCAAAGAAAGAAAGCAAGCAAGCACAAGTAATACACACAGCCTAAATTTACAAGTTAAATGCACATAAGACAATGGTCAGTAAAGTAAAAGTTAATGAATAGAACTGGCATTAAACCAAATGACAGAACTCACTCACTCACACTCTCTCTCTCTCTCTCTCTCTCTCTCTCTCTCTCTCACACACACACACACACACACACACACACACACACACAATATAAAGGAAACGCTCAAGTTTACTTGATCTCCTCGACAGTATCAAGAACGTTGTTTCTTTTCGCTGCTTGTTCCTCTGGGACCTGCCTCTTGCGCTCAAGAATAGTCTTAACATATTCTTCTGCCCTAGAAAAGTTTAAAAAAATATTTCAAAGTCATTAAAGATGCAACTACCAGAAATCTCAAATAGGAAACCTAATTTTCTTTATTATAACTATCCTGTAAAATTAATTTAAAAGCTAATTTTCTAAGTACGTGAAAGACATACATACACAATGAACATTGATGAGGGTTGGTCACACGGGTACTAATTCATTGGATCCCACATTAACTTTAGCACATGGTAAGATTGAGATGAAGGGACAAATTTGCATCTATTAATCACACTGTAGAGCTGCAAGGTGACACAGAGCTTTCAGTTTGAGCTGTAGATGAAGTTGCCCCCGTTGTACCACCTTTGTTCAAAGCAACACCAACTTCATGCACGTTTCAAATTAAGGTAAGTTCAGATTGCTCACAAAGCCATGTGATAAATAAACATGTAGTTAATTTGTATTTCATGGTGTTTGAAACTTCCTTATTTGACTGCTAACTATTAAAATTTTATGCACGTTGAACATTGGGAGTCAAAAATTAGTTATCACAGGCATGAAAGTGGTCATGGCAAAAAAAGGCTGAACTTTTCCCACATAGGAATATGCAAAAATAATTAACCTTTCAGCATTTATTAACTACCCAACACAATATATATGCATATATAAAAAGCCATAAAATTGTCTAACATTTCTTTAGGAACAAATTGGAATTTTATTTTAGCTAATGTGCTTACACCAAACAAATAATGTTAATACTATATTTATACTGATTTAATTTATTTTATTGCAGTTATTGCACTTTTGCATCAATTTCGGGAACTCCCCATATGACTTCCGAAAAGGCGGAATTCCTCCTTTTGGCAGAACTTTTTCACCCATGTTATCAGTGAATTTTAGCAAACCATTTTCACATATTATTTTTACATTCTGGTTTGCAAAAATTCAGTTGAAAGGGCCTATGCTGATAACAGTGCTGGGAAATAGTGAACTACAATTAACGTCTGACATTACGGCGTATAGCGTAACTACAAAAATAAAGTAGTTGTGACGAAATTTTGTGTACCTTTTTTCACTACTTTTCTTGTTACAAGTAACACATTTTACAAAGACAAAAGAAATCATTTGCCAAATTCAGCTTGACCTTCAGGACTTTGCAATGATAGGTCATAGGCCACGATCATAGGTAGAGCATGAAAGCGGAAGGAGGGTGACTTAATGAGGCTAAGAGACATCTCCGAGGGGTAGGAGCAGTCTCTTCAAGGAATTAATCCTCATCTTAATACAGGGTGTCCAAGAATTATTGGACACATTACAAAATTATATAAAACAAAACATTAAACAGATAGAAAGAAACTGACTGTACTAACTTACAATGTTACTACACAAGTTAATAAATTTCGATGTGAGATCCCTTGGTTGCTCGTAGTACGTCCAAGCGATACTCGTTTCCATGCCATGTATTGGCAAGCATCTGAGGAGTTATCCGGAATTAATAGCAGCTGTGATACGCTGCTTCAGTTCCTACAAATCAGTACAAGGCGTCTGATAGACACTATCCTTCACATAACCCCACTTGAAATAATCCAATGGAGTTAGATCTGGAGAGCGAGAAGGCCACGGAATGGGACCACCACGCCCAATCTATCTGTTGGGGAAATGCTCATTTAGGCACTTACGTACACACGTTAACCAATGGGGAGGTGCGCCGTCTTGTTGGAAAACAACATCATATCTTTTGATCAAGGGTATAGCGAAATTTCCTTGCATATCCAAGTAAATGTCACCATTTATGTTTTTTTCGCAGAAGAGGAAAGGGCCAATCACTTCTCTTTTTGATAGGGCGCACCACACATTAACTTTTGGAGAATCACGTTCCAGTTCAATAGCAGCATGAGGCGGTTCACTGCCCCATATCCTACAGTTGTGACAATTCACAATACCTGATACATGAAATGTGGATTCATCACTAAGAATTACAGTACTGAGAAAGCTTTCGTCGTTTTCCACTTGATTCAGCACTCCTCCACGATGTTCCACATTGCCAGTTTCTTTAAACTGTTTCATCCACCGCTTAATTGAATTTGCTGACGGAGAATTACAACCACTCTAAACGATACCGTCTTTTAACTTTAATGACGAGACTTTAATTCCGCAAGCCATAACACACACACACATCGCCTTCTGCTGTACGGATGACATGACTACTGATTGCGCATTCTTCATACATTCCTCATCAGGCCACACCTTGCACCATCTATCGGATTCTGGGAATAAGAATTCTGCAAAACAAAAATATAGAAACCGTGTTAGTAATATATGACATAGAAAAACAGAATATGCTCATAGTTCCTTTTGTACATAATTTTGTAATGTGTCCAATAATTCTCGAACACCCTGTATAAAATAAGAAGTGGGAACTCAGTAAGCAATCAAAGCAACGAGTTTGATTCTATTGTAAGGCCATTCTTTAAGACAGTGTATCCCAATTCACTTACTGACATGCAATAATTGTATTTAGGGGTCAAGCTCACATGCAGATTTCCTTCTGCGAGAGGTTCGTGAATACCTGGCATGCGTAGCAACAAGTTCAACAGTTGTACTTTATATTACAGATGAGGAGTAAATTCCTTGACAAGAACCAATACACTTTTCTCATTTCAACAGATAAGAGAGGGTGTTCTATTGTAATGATAGCCTTGGCACAATGGAGATCCTCTGATATATCTTCACTAGGAAAGAATTTAGTGTTAAAGCTGAAATAAATAACACATGACACTTTTGATAAATACCCCTTAGGCATTCTGCTGACGAACAACAGTAACACTGTGCTCACCAGTCTTCCCATATCCCTCACATGAAAATTCAAGAATCTCGGTATGAAGAACTGGATAACACATTGACATTTAACCATCCGGCATTCAAGGAATTCTGACTCACTGAATCATTTGTCAGCAAAAAAACCTGGTAACTACCTGCTTCTCTGCAAAATGTGTTATCATGACTTGCTAAGCTTAACATGACTGCTGATGCAATAATAAACAATGGAAAGAGTTCAAATCAGTCAAAAAGCAAACTATATGATAATTTTACGATCTTTTGCTAGAATCACAGCTCTCGCCCTATTTGGAAGATGCTGCTATTGAAAAAACTGTTGCCTATGATAGATGTAAACAAACTGGATATTGGCTTCCCTGCACAGCATGTTCAACATAGTTTTAACAAAGTTATCTGAATAAAAACCATGGGAAATATTATTTCTGCTGTCAAAGATGTAGCAAAATGATATAAAATGCCAACATTTATGCATCGTAGCAAAATGATATAAAATGCCAACATTTATGCATCGAGTTACTTACTATTAATAAAAACGTGTGTATTTTCTAAAAGATTACCTACTGAATTACTTAGATGATTAATAGCTTGAACACTTGCAATTATGTTGGTAATATAACTCCTGTGGTAATGTTTGGTTACTTGACAAATTCATTTTTTCGTACATGGTCGGCATTTTATTTACTGTACGAGTGACTACGTAAGCATTTGTGCTTGTTGTTAGATGATTCTGTTTTAACACAGTTGCTCATTATCATACTGGAAACAATTCAGTTACACTTGCTTTTCTTTATAAATGGTAATTTTATGTAAATGATTTTCTAACCTAGATTATTAACCTATACACTCACAGCAAAGCTAACCTGACTATGGGGTTGAAGGTATGGAGTATGTGTACTTTCATTGTAGGCATACAGTTTTCCCAGTCTAAAAGCTCGTATTTGAGCTTGAAGTCTGACAAAAAAAAAAAGTACATAGCTGTTCTAAATGTTGCATGAACGTACATTTAAAAAATTTGGTGGCATTTGTAAAAAATACAGACATTAGCATTTTGGTGACAACCTTGCCACTTGTGTCTGGCGACCATGTGTGTTAGAGAGGCTATACTCAAGAGGATATTTACTACTGGTAGGAAGTAAGCGGACAGTCAAGTGTTTCAGGGGCTAAGCAATTAATCTTTCCTTCCTTCCTGTGGGGGAAATTTCTGATAGTACAATGAGTGAAATTTTCTTTTGTTCTGCCAACTGTCATGATGGACTCCCTCCCGCCATGGTGACACACTTTACCCTATTAGTGCAGAGAAATACTGAGAAACCATGAAATCTTTTCAGTGAGATTTTTTTCAGCTTCCACCCCATGGTCAGGTTAAGTTTACCCCACGTATAGCAATCAGATATGCCTGAATTGCCAGTTTTACTGTTCTATACGTAACATCCATCACATCAGAAAACTTTAAAACTACATCGCTCCAGGGCCCCGTAGCAGAATCACGGTGCCGTATGTCGCAGATTTTATTTTGGTTCTGCAGACAAAAACGTTAATCTCTGAACCCAATTAAATCCTCTCTTACACACTCCCAATCAGGGATGCAGGTTTTCAGTCTTTCAAAATTTTCTGAAAACGGAAGTTAGACAGTTTGAAGATTCTCCCATAACCGCAATGTTTTTTGTGTGTGCGTGTGTGATGTTCCCTCTATGCAGTGTCATTAAATATAATTTTATTCCAAAAACATTTTATCTTTCAGATCAAAAACTGAGGCAAAATTCTAGGTAATTCTTGATCCTAGTTATCATCGCAATTGCTATAGTGCTTAGGTTAGTTTATTATTAGGTAGAAGAAATGTAAGGTGATCTCAGTTCCTTTCTTTATTTTTAATGTTCACCTGTGTAAATCTTTGTTTTTTCACATCTAGTAGTTATATATTGCCCGCTTACCATCCGCAGATTATTTTGCGGCATCATATCTCTGATCGGGAAGTTTCTGCTAAGAGGCTCCAGGGCGACATAATTTTCAAGTTTTCTTATGTGTTGGATGTTACATAAAGAACAGTAAAACTGGTGATTTAGGCATATCTGCCCGATAGGTTAATAATCTAGACCTTGTTCTACATATTAAGCGACAAATATTTCTTCCAAGGAATCCATATGACAATCTTATCCTGGAATTATTATTTGGGCCATTACAGCACATTATATTAAAAGGCAATAACCAGTTTTCTAATAATTCTCATCTGATTAAAACACCTATCACATCTTGGAATTCTGACTTGGACCCTTATCGCAGGGGTCATGCTGCCGATTGCATTCTTCGCAATTTGTGAAAAAAAATATTGTTTAAGCGATGGAAGAAGTTTTGGCAAAAATACTGGAAATTACCTTTTTTGTACTGTTGAAACACTTTGGTGGGAAAAATTTTATTTGGCAAAAACTAAAAAAGCCAGAGCAACAGCTGCTTATAGCACATTGTAAATTTTTTCAGGAAGAGGGCAAAGTCCAAATTGTACACAAACAAAATGGCTTAAATACTATGCTGACTGGTGGTTTAAAATTTTTGTTCTGTAGAAAAACATTTATTCATAATGGAAGGAGACGCACATGCTGAAACTTCAGGAAAGATGTTTGGAATACATATGCTTATCACCTGGCATCCATCCTATCCCACCTCATCGTACTGAGCTAAGACACTAACAGAAAGAGCTACTGAACCTGCTGGTTGAATTTTTATGATGCAACAGATACCGGAAGGCTAATCGAGCATCATGCATGACCTGTTGCAAATAATAATAATAATAATAATAATTAAGATGTAAAATCAGCACAGAATATAAGATATGGCATATAAACGTGAAATTGAGTGTTGGAAAAAACAAGATATACCTTTTCACAAACTAGAAAAGCACCAAAATAATGCAAAGTGTGCAGCACACAGTGTATCTCACACTGATCATTTCAAGTTACCCAGGGTTCCAAAGCTGTCTCATTACATCAATAAAAGGAGGAAATACAAGTATAACATATCCAAAGAATATGAACAGAAGGGGTGAATTACATATCCACACACTAGGGCAATGTTGCCACACAGCAAGTTGGTGCTATTTCATGAAATGTCTAACATATGTGGTGAACTGCATGAAATGCCTAAGATGAAGGTGGGCGGGCACACACAACTTCTTCTGTATGATCTTGGTGAAAACTTGGCAGTCAAAATGCAAGCACTGGCTTCATATTATGTACTTTGTTTCCTGTTTGTTCATTTCACAAACCCTGCCCAAAATGTATCCTGACACTGGCAAAACTGGTATGGCTGTGGACCTAAATGCAACCGTGTGTTTTGTCAGGCGAAAGAGAGCGAGACCGTTACTACTTGCTGTTTTATAGATCAAATCAAGTACTGTTCTATGAAATGTATACTTGGAGATGAACAAAAGATATGTAAGTCATCCACATAGACTGTGCTACAGACTGCAGTCTGAGTAAAATTCTGAAAATGATTAATATGAACAATAAATAATGTTACTGATTGCAGCATTTAGGAAATGGTCACAAGAGCATTGGAAGCTGGAAATGATAGTAGTTAGATTTTCCTGCAAGCCACAATGGCACGTGAGATCACACGCTTTTCCTACATCCAAGAAAATAGAAACCAGGTGCTGCATGCACACAAACACCTAAGGCTTGCACATCAAGGCACAATAGATGTTTGTGAGGTGAATATCAACAAAAACCGCTCTGTGATGATGAAAATATGTAGTGGGTTTTCAAATAGTGAATGAACCAGGAATTTACCATATGTTCAAGAACCTTGTACAGACATAGACAGATAATGAGCACAATAGAAAGGTAACTAACTAGATGGACATTTGAAATCATATGTATATAAACCAATTGCAGGTGCTCTTATGGGCTCTCCTATTTCAGGTTTGCTTTTTGAAGTAATCTTACAGCAAATTGAAAAATCTGTGATGCAAAATAATAATATTCCACAACCAGCATTTTTTTGTAGAAATGTGGATGACATCTTTATGATCTGGGAACGTAGTGAACAAGAATTGCTGGTCTTCCTTGAGGCATATAACACATATTATGCATCAATTAACGTGACAATAGAAAAAGAACAGAATAATACATTAACTTACTTAGACATTTTATTTCACAAAAACCAAAATAATAGAATTGATTTTCAGATATACCGTAAACCTAACTATATTGTCAACGTTATTCCAGCTAACTCTAACCATCCTATATCATGTAAGTACTCAGCTTTCAGGTCATACATCAATAAAGCGATAACCCATACCTCCAATAACCGATTGCTAATTGCTAAATAAAGAATTCAATTGGATCAGAAATACGGCCTCTGCTTCTGGATATGACATCAGAATAATAAACAGTCTCATAAAGCGGATAACAAAGACAAGAAATAATAATTTCAGAACACCAACTGATAAAAAAGAAATGAAATATTGTGGATCAGTATCTTACAATCATGAAATTAATAGCATATTGAAAGAAGCATGCAAGAAACTTGGCTTGGGCTTTGGTATAAAGACCAGAAATATCGAGGACACATTAACTTCTGGTCACGGAAACACACCGATATTGCAGAAAGCGGGTGTTTACTCAATTCCAATAGGGGACAACCAAAACAAAATTATCAGCCAATATATAGGAAGCACCAAAAGCAATATCAGGATAAGATTATCGGAACACATCGGCAATTGGTTCAGGAAAGAAAATAAGACTGCACTTATCGATTTCTGTATAAATAATCAATGCACACCACTATGGGAAGAAATGAAATTGATAAATCAGCAAAAAAACTGGAAGACCATCCAGATTGCTGAATCCATCTTAATAGAGAAGACCAGAACATCAAATTGCAATAACAATTCACCATATGACCTTTCATGTGCCTGGAGGAATTTAGTGGACACCGAAAAAAGATTAAAAGAGGAACATAAAAATAAAATAAAAAGACGACGACAAATACAGGAAAATCAAACTATAACACCACCATATATAAGGGGAAACTGACCCATGTGCAATGTACATCATGACTTCTGGATGTACGAAACGTAGTCACTTACCAACAGACGTTTCATTTCCCGTTGAAAACGCCTAGGAAAAGACTAGGGTGAAACGCGTCCGGGGACACTGGTGGACGTGAGGAGGTGGTGCATGCATTATGTAAATAGGTCATTCGTCGTTTCTTCTGACCATCCACTTTTTATTTTGTTCTTTTAAATTCGTTCACTATCAGTCTTTTAGATTCGTTCGCTATAGTTCTTTTGGATTGTTCATTGTTAGCCTTTTAACCTGTCTGTGACATAGGTCATTACAGGGTTTTCATTCACAGTTGTATTATTCTTTTGAGCTTACAATACAATATATAACAAGATTCTTCAGGTCGAATACTACTGGGTCATTCCACGTCACTTCATCCAGGCCATGTAACCCACCATCTCAGATTTGAATGAAATTTGGCATGGAGGTATACTTCCCCAAGATATAGAAAATGACCAAATTTTAACTTCTTACGCCTCATAATTTCTGAGATACAGAGCTCTAAAGTTTCACTGAACACCAATCTCACACATAGAGTGACGTAGTACCACTTTTCACAAAATGCTGCATAACTGTAGTGCTATGTAGTTTAGAAGAAAGAAATTTTGTACCCTTATGCAAAAGAGCTTCCAGAATAAGAAATCATTTTAAATTTCATTGAAAACACTGAATAAATAAATGAAATATAGTGGTAAAGTGAAAATTTAAGAAAAAAACTTGCTATTCTATATTAGGCTCTACAGCAAATAGCAGAGGTATAAAGGAGTTCTTTTTTAATGTATATTGGTCTTTGACATATACTGTCACATGACAAGAAAAAAAATAGTGGCTTTCAGCTTGCTTTTGGAGATATGTGCAAATATCTGAAATGCTTCGTCAATTCAACCACTTTTTTTATTAATTATAGCTCATCTCTGACATTCAAGAAATTTCACAAGGAGATAAAACTAACAAGGGCGCAAAAATATAAAAAATTATATTTTCTTACACCATATAGTTTCAGAGATACCATATTAACCAGTTTGATCAAATGGCTAGTTCAGCTGTACCCCACAAGTTAGGTGAGTATATGCAACAAACTTAGTCATACCTATGGTACATAGATTTATTTTTTCATAATTAGTTTTGACTTGGAAAAAAGAAACACAAAAAAGTAGTTTTGTACTGTTCACAACTATTTACATTACATTAATGTTCTTAATATGCCATGATCAACTCTTGAGGATGGAGTCCTTATAATTCAGCCACTTAGTTTGACAGGTTTTCATGTCCAACTTGGAAAATACATATGTTCTTCCAGAACTTGTTGTCATGCGAGCATCAATTAAACATAAAATGTGTCCAAATGGAATATTGCACTCATCTTTAAATGACGGCCAGTAAAAAGAAACTGCAGGGCCATTTGGGTGCATGAATTTTACAGATGCATCACCTTCTTCATAATTGATTTTCTCTATTATTCTTAGAAACCAGTTAGAATCATATACACATGCAACATAATGTGTATATAACTGCTTTTGTATTCCTAGATTTTCACAGCCAAAATCAAAAATCAAAGAGTAATTTCCATCCAAGCTTGTTCTCTTGGCTGCTATTTTAGTTGTTGATAATGGAATAAAACTGTGGAAACTCCGTGTACCAGGTATTGTTTTAGCATGAGAAAATCTTACTTGACACTCATTGCGCACAGCATTCATACCACTTTTCGAAATGAGGGAATTCTTTTTTAATGTATATTGGTCTTTGACATATACTGTCACATGACAAGAAAAAAAAAACAGTGGCTTTCAGCTTGCTTTTGGAGTATGTGCAAATATCTGAAATGCGTGTGGGGTCCCACTTCGGCAACTCAGCCCACTTTATTTTTATTAATTATAGCTCATCGCTGACATTCAGGTAATTTCACAAGGAGAAAAAACTAAACAAAGGCACAAGAATACAAAAAAAATATGTTTTCTCATGCCATTTAGTTTCAGAGTTACCATATTAACAAATTTGATATGACTAATTCAGCTGCACCCTACAACAAGTATGGTGAGGTTTTAAAGTTTTTCAGTCATTTCGAAATATGTTATTCTCTTATTGCAGATTGCAATAATTCCTGAAAAAAAAAAAATACTCTGACAAATCTCCCTAAAACAGAATTTTGGAAATTTTACCCCAAAAGAATTTAAATAATTAAAAAAAAATAAAAAAAAATTCCAGGAAAGATATAAACAGTATTTATATGTGCATGACAGGATAATACGGTAAACGGTAAAAATACCAACGGGGAAAAAATACCCCAGGAAGAAATACCCCCAGAACAAATGGTTCACTGTAAACTGCCACACAGGAACACTGATGTGTGGCAGTGTTCCGGTGTGGCAATTTACCGGCAACCCTGCCACACATCTTTCAGCAACTTGGTTACAAAACTTCAGGGGGGGGGGGCTATAAAGATTGCCGTTTCTGGGCCTACATTGATAACTGAATTGGAAAACAAAGTTCGCGAAAACGTTCCATGTAAGCCAAGCGAGAATTGTACTTTAATTTGAAGAAGTAAATTGCCGAGGATCCGAGGTACACTGGGGGAACAACCCCCCAACTTCCGAAATATTAGATTCTGGGCCACTGGAGTCTGTCAGTCTATCCAGGCTGTTCCCCTTGAAGCGCCCGCAAGGTCCGTGAGCTTGGGGGGGTCCCAAAATGTTGAAATGGCCGTAGAGCTGTAAACATTAGAACCATGCTTTAACATAATGATTCTCTACACGACCACGAATTTTCAGGAGGGTGGGGTGCAAGTTTCTAAGAGCGCAGACAAGTGTTCAAGGTAAGGGATTTGCTCGCAATTTATATGCTTCATGTTGTGTTTAATGGTAAACTATGTATGCCCTTCCCCCTCCCCCAGAAATTTGGTGAAGCCTGTGAGAGGGATACGAGGTGCTTGGTTTGGAGGGCTCTACCCCCAACTTCCGTAATTTTATATTCTGGACCTCTAGAGTCGGTCAGTGTATCCTCGATGTTACCCCTGAATAGCTCTTAGAAACGGGGCGGGGGGTACTCCATCCTCCTGAAAATTCGTGGTCGTGTACAGAATCATTATATAAAACATGGTACTAATATTTACAGCTCTACGTGCATTTTAACATTTTGGGGGAAAGCCCCCAACTCATGGACCTCGCGGACACTTCAAGGGGAGTTCGGGGTAGAGCCCCCCTCCCCACCAAGTGTACCTTGGATCCTTGGCAATTTATTTCTTCAAATTAAAGTACAATTCTCGCTTGGCTTACATGGAACGTTTTCGCGAAATTCTTTTCCCAATTCAGTTATCAACGTAGGCCCAGAAACGGCAATCTTTATACCCCCCCCTTGAAGTTTTGTTGCCAAGTTGCTGAAAGATGTGTGGCAGGGTTGCCGGTAAATTGTCACACCGGAACACTGCCACACATCAGTGTTCCTGTGTGGCAGTTTACAGTGAACCGTTTGTTCTGGGGGTATTTCTTCCGGGGCGTTTTTTCCGCTTTTCAATTTTCACGGGTATTTTCTCCAGGGGTATTTTTTCCTAGGGGTGTTTTTACCTACATCAGGATAATACACTAAAGTAAGCTTGCAATGGATGGGCACCAGGGAACAATTGCAAACTGTCAGAGAGCAGTTTTTAAAAGAAAATGTGGCATGGGGGAAAGATACAGCATGATTCCTAAGCTCATGAGAATTTTTTGAATTCATCCCGGGACCCTGTGCTCAACTGACCACCAGTTCAAATGGGGTAAGTTTTATGACATCATAAAACTCCCCAAGTGCTGAGATGAGGGTGGGGTCAAAAAGATTTCTCTTTCCTCACCTCACCCTCCTAGGGATGCCCTCCAGCTAAAGAGAAATAAGGTTTCACTCCCTCATTCTCAGTTAAAGAAACAATGGATCAGATGGTCATGCTGATTTCACTGTGGGCAGGCTATCCAGAAGTCTCTTAAACTTTGTTGTGAAATCAAATATATTGTTTCCTATATTTTCTTTTTTGTGTATTGGCTGTTCTGTGCTAATCTGACTTTGGGACAAGTTTGTCAACCTCAATTATTCATGGAAAAAGATAATGACCAGTGTAGTGTTGGATCATTTACTAATACAGAATGCAATAAATCAAGTTATGTGAAGACAAAAGGGTTTCTCAGTAGTGAAGAACTTTCTGTTGCTGACAAGGAATTTATTTCTTTAAGAGCTAATATTCCACATAAAGATATAATCTCAGTATGTTTACATCACAAATGTTATTATCTGAAGAAATATGAAAGCTACCAAGTAATTTTTTGCAACCCTTTTGGTGACCATGATGTGAAAAAACCTGTTAAGAGGTCCTTGCGTCAAGTCAGTATACAAATGGCCCAACAGCTGCAATTTAAAAATATCAGTGTATGCCCAGGTCAAAAATTATGTCCTCAGTGTTGTGGAAAAGCATCTAAATTAGGACAACCTGTAGAAGATGAAGTTTTTAAGTGAGACTGATGATAGTGAAATGGCCCCTGATGATTTTATTATTAAAGAATGTGCTGCTAAAAAAGTTTTGAAAGTTTATCTGATTTAGGATTGTCCCTGTTAAAATTACATTTCTTGCCATCCCATAATAAACCAGTATATGGGAAAAGAAAACTTCTTCAAGCAAAGTTAGCTATGCAGAGTAAAATATCTTGTGTTCTAGAGTATGGCTTTACAGCTCAGTCTTCTACTAGGGACAGTGATGATGAACACTCCATAGATGAATTAAAACTTTTAAAAGCTTGTGATTTGGAAAAACTTGTTGCTTTAATGAGAGAAAAGATACCTACTGTTAGTCGTAAAAAAAATATACAAAAATTCAGATATTAACAATGGCTCCCCTATCATGGTCCAGAAAAAAGTAGCACAACAGTTTGAGGTTTCAGAATACACAGTGCGTCGGGCAAGAAAATTAGCAAAAGATAAAGGCATTATATCAGTTCCCGAACCCCGCCATGGTAAGAAACTTTCACAAGATACCATAAAACAGATTATAGAATTTTATGAAGATGATAATTATTCTAGGCAAATGCCAGGAATGAAGGACAAAGTAAGTGTCGCTAGAAACGTCCATGCTCAGAAAAGACTTATTCTGTGCAATTTGAAAGAGCTATATCAACAATTTAAGCAAAGATATACTAATGAAAAAGTAGGATTTTCTAAATTTTGTGCTCTTCGCCCAAAATGGTGCATTCTTGCTGGCTCCTCTGGAACCCATTCTGTATGTGTGTGTACTATACATCAAAATGTCCAACTTTTGATTAGTGCAGCACACTTTGAAGAATCACATCAGGACTTTATCAATAGTCTTGTCTGCAGCAGTAAGGATTCAAAGTGCATGCTTTGGTGTTGTTCAGAGTGTCCGAAAAGTACAAATCTGAATCAGTTATTGTTGCAAAAATTTAAAAATTGTGATCCCATAGATGTAATCGAATATTACCAGTGGATGTCTACAAACAGAATGGAGCTTCAAATCTTCTTCAGTTGAGGAATTCATTGAATTATTTGTGTCAAAAATTGAGAAGCTCATTCCACATTCATACATTACCAAAGCACAGTCTTCATTTTTCAGTAAGTTGAAAGAAACAATTGGTCCAGAGTCTGCCATTATACTGATGGACTTCAGTGAAAATTATGCATTTGTAGTTCAGGAAGAAGCACAAGGGTATCATTGGACTCGTCATGCATGCACAGTTCACCCTGTTGTTATTTACTGTAAAAAAAATTCTGACTCTTTGACTTCTGCATCAAATCACCGTTTCATTTCTGATGATCTTGATCATGATGTTGCAATGGTGTACAAGATCCAAAGTGAAGTAATAACTTTTTAAAAAAGAACTGCCAACAAGTAAAAGATGTACATTATTTTACTGGTGGTTGTGCTGCACAGTACAAAAACTATAAAAACTTCATAAATCTATGTCACCACATTAGTGATTTTGCTGTGACAGCTTCGTGGTCTTTTTTTTGCCACCAGCCACGGGAAGTCTCCTTGTGATGGCATAGGTGGGACTGTCAAAAGAATCACTGCAAAAGCAAGTCTCCAACGTCCACTGAAAGAGCAAATAACCACTCCACAGGATATGTTTGATTTCTGCTGTAAGAATATCATGAAAATAGAGTTCCATTTCATTTCGAAAAGTGGTATAAATGCTGTGCGCAATGAGTGTCAAGTAAGATTTTCTCATGCTAAAACAATACCTGGTACACGGAGTTTCCACAGTTCTATTCCATTATCAACAACTAAAATAGCAGCCAAGAGAACAAGCTTGGATGGAAATTACTCTTTGATTTTTGATTTTGGCTGCGAAAATCTAGGAATACAAAAGCAGTTATATACACATTATGTTGCATGTGTATATGATTCTAACTGGTTTCTAGGAATAATAGAGAAAATCAATTATGAAGAAGGTGATGCATCTGTAAAATTCATGCACCCAAATGGCCCTGCAGTTTCTTTTTACTGGCTGTCATTTAAAGATGAGTGCAATATTCCATTTGGACACATTTTATGTTTAATTGATGCTCGCATGACAACAAGTTCTGGAAGAACATATGTGTTTTCCAAGTTGGACATGAAAACCTGTCAAACTAAGTGGCTGAATTATAAGGACTCCATCCTCAAGAGTTGATCATGGCATATTAAGAACATTAATGTAATGTAAATAGTTGTGAACAGTACAAAACTACTTTTTTGTGTTTCTTTTTTCCAAGTCAAAACTAATTATGAAAAAATAAATCTATGTACCATAGGTATGTTTAAGTTTGTTGCAGATACTCACATAACTTGTGGGGTACAGCTGAACTAGCCATTTCATCAAA
Organism: Macrothele yani; assembly: GCA_039090855.1. NCBI lineage: Eukaryota > Metazoa > Arthropoda > Arachnida > Araneae > Macrothelidae > Macrothele > Macrothele yani. Next base: position 130,395,045 of record CM076996.1, read on the forward strand.
CTGGTATCTCTGAAACTATATGGTGTAAGAAAATATAATTTTTTATATTTTTGTGCCCTTGTTAGTTTTATCTCCTTGTGAAATTTCTTGAATGTCAGAGATGAGCTATAATTAATAAAAAAAAAGTGGTTGAATTGACGAAGCATTTCAGATATTTCCACATATCTCCCACACGCATTTCAGATATTTGCACATATCTCCAAAAGCAAGCTGAAAGCCACTACTTTTTTCTTGTCATGTGACAGTATATGTCAAAGACCAATATACATTAAAAAAGAACTCCCTTATACCTCTGCTATTTGCTGTAGAGCCTAATATAGAATAGCAAGTTTTTTCTTAAATTTTCACTTTACCACTATATTTCATTTATTTATTCAGTGTTTTCAATAAAATTTAAAATGATTTCTTATTCTGGAAGCTCTTTTGCATAAGGGTACAAAATTTCTTTCTTCTAAACTACATAGCACTACAGTTATGCAGCATTTTGTGAAAAGTGGTACTCCGTCGCTCTATGTGCGAGATTGGTGTTCAGTGAAACTTTAGAGCTCTGTATCTCAAAAATTATGAGGTGTAGGAAGTTAAAATTTGGTCATTTTCTATATCTTGGTGAAGTATACCTCCATGCCAAATTTCATTCAAATCTGAGATGGTGGGTTACATTTCCCAAAAAATTGGATGAATTGATGTGGAATGACTCTATACTTCGACATTGCTAAACACCATATTATAGTCACCATCGGACTTTTTGCAATGCATAGCCGCTGAACACCTGAGACCAAACGACCTGCGGAACTACGGTGGTATGCAAACAAAATCGACCTCTGGACGAATATATGTGAGTAATTGCTCTTGCTTTCTTTTTAGTCTTTATTTTTTTCAATAATAAACATCACAGCCTCTCCTTGACAAATGTCAACCCCGCCTTCTCGTGGTGCATCCTGTTCCCACTAAAGGGGGCTCTGACGACCGCCAATAGCGGTATAACTATACCATCGGGATCAGAGGAAATGCGATCCCACACTCACCAACCCGCTTGGCCAGCGTGGTGAGTTATGGCCAAACACCTCCAAAATGACTCTACAACTTAAATCTTGGCCCTCAGTCTCCGGCAGCTGGAATGTACCTGGCCAAGGCAGCGGCCAGTGCGACATGAAGGCAGAGGGTGCTAAGAATCCCCGGAGGACCGGACTAGGCTGCCATCTGATGCTGACCTTGGCTACGTACAACGGACGCTCCCTATCTTCTGATTCAAGGCTTCTTGAATTGGAAGAGGAACTACAAAGGATCAAGTGGGACATCGTCGGGCTAAGTGAGGTAAGGAGAAAAGGAGAAGATCTCATTGAACTGAAAAGTGGACATCTCTTCTATTATCGTGGGACAGATACTGGCAGAACTAGTGGTGTTGGATTTATAATAAACAAGAAACTGAAGGATAAAGTGGTAGAAGTTGAAAGTTCCTCTGACAGAGCTGCACGACTCGTTATCCAACTATCGAGAAGATACCAGGCTCAGATTATTCAAACTTATGCACCCACCACAAGTCATCCTGAAGAAGAAATTGAAGAATTTTATGAGGAAATTCGTCATCTAAATAATAAAGGTAAGCAGCACTTGAAGATAATTATGGGAGATTTCAATGCAAAAAATAGGGCAACGGCAACAGAATGAAACTTCAGTAGGTAAATTCGGTCACGGCAACAGAAACCAGCGTGGAAATACTCTCGTTGAGTTTGCAGAGGCAGAAGGATTTTTCATCTTGAACTCCTTTTTCAAGAAAAAGCCACACAGGAAATGGACATGGAGACATCCAATTGGAACGACAAGTGAAATTGATTTTATTATGTGTAACAAAAAATTCGTCATCGAAGACTGCAGTGTGCTGAACAAGTTCAACACAGGTAGTGACCATAGATTGGTGAGATGTAAGATGCACCTCAACACTAAACTGGAACGTGGCAAGCTCATAAGACAAACAAAATGTATTGACATAACCAACCTTAAAAAACACCATAATACTTTCAAGTTAGAACTGAAGAACAGATTCTCTGCTTTAGAAGGCCTAACATCGGAAGAAGTGGATATTTCGGAAGTTAACAGAAAAGTAACCAAAGCTCTAATGGAAACAGCAACAAAATTAGCTGGGTCTAAGAACAAGTTGCATGTGAACAAATTATCAGGAAAAACCAAAATGTTGATGCAAAAAAGAAGAGAGATGAGGACAACTAAAGAAGATGTGACTTCCAAAGTGGAATATATAGAGCTATGCAAGACAACACGAAAAAGTATCACTGAAGACGTAAGGAAATTCAACTGTGAGCTAGTGAGGAAAGCAATTGAAAACAACCAAAGCCTTAAGATAGCAAAGGGACATCTCAGTAAGGGAAGAAAACAGATTATGGCTCTGAGAAAAGAAGATGGTTCTATAACAAGAAATAGAGGCGAAATTTTGACAAGAGTGAAAGATTTCTACTCCAAATTATATGAAAGGGATGATACATGTACTCCAGACATCATGAAAGGTACCAGAGTTCTTCCAGTCCTCCCAGCAGAAGTTGCTCATGCAATCAAGAACATGAAGCGGGGGAAAGCTCCAGGAGAAGATGGAATTACTATAGACATCATACAAGAAGCAAGTGGAGAAATCGAAACAGTACTCGCCCAAATTTTCACTCGATGCCTTAATGAAGGGAAGATTCCTGAGGATTGGAACAATGCTACAATGATCCTGCTACATAAAAAAGGTGACATTGAGGATCTCAGGAACTACAGACCTATCAGCCTCCTATCAGTGGTTTATAAAATCTTCACTAAAGTTCTTTCACACCGCTTGAAGGTAACACTGGACATGGCTCAACCGAGAGAACAAGCTGGATTCAGGAGTGGCTACAGCACAATAGATCATATCCACGTACTGTGAGAACTAATTGAAAGAACGAGGGAATATGAACTTCCATTGTGCATGGCTTTTATCGATTATGAAAAAGCCTTTGATTCGGTGAAACCATCAGCAGTTACAATGGCTCTGAAATCCTGCGGTATTGAAGATGCATACATTAATATTATTAATAACATCTATGAAAATGCAAGTGCAAAGATTCGGCTGTTTGAAAATACAACACACATAAAAATTGGAAAGGAGTGAGACAAGGTGACACCATATCTCCGAAGCTCTTTAATGCCACATTGGAAAATGTCTTTCAATCACTGAACTGGGAAAACAAAGGGATAAAGATTAATGGAGATTATCTAACCCACCTTCGTTTTGCTGATGACGTAGTCATTTTTGCAACTACCCCATCAGAGCTGCAGAGTATGATCCAGGAACTTGCTGACAAGAGTAAAGAAGTGGGATTAAAAATGAACTTTCAGAAGACAAAAGTGATGTTCAATGCTTTTACAAGAAATGAAGATTTATCGATTGATGGAGAAAAGCTGGAGATAACAGACACGTACGTTTATCTTGGACAGCAGATATCAAGTGAGGGTCACATTGATGAAGAAATTAATCGGCGTACAAAACTTGCCTGGAGAGCTTTTGGAAGAAACAGCATAATTTTCAAGAGCAATATGCCATTATGTCTTAAAAGAAAAGTGTTTGATCAATGCATCCTTCCAGTGCTTACGTATGGTGCAGAGACGTGGACCTTAACTAAAAGAGACATACAAAGGCTGCAGACAACTCAAAGAAGCATGGAGAGGTGCATGCTTGGTATAACCAGGAGAGATAAGAAAGAGAAACTCGTGGATCCGAAAAATGACGAGAGTGGAAGACATCATGATCAGGGTTAAATCCCTGAAATGGCAATGGGCTGGACATACTGCCAGAAGGACAGACCATAGATGGACAGCCGAAATTTTAGATTGGATTCCAAGGGACAGGAAAAGACCCAGAAAAAGACCACATGGGAGATGGGTGGATGAAATTCGTAAATATGCGGGAGCGACATGGAGGAGACTGGCACAAGACAGACCGTTGTGGAGGAAACTTGGGGAGACCTTCGTCCAGCAGTGGATTGATAATGGTTGACAATGATGATGATGATGAAATAACTGCACCACCATAATCACATGTCCGTATTTTAACGTGCGTAATAGCAATTCTAAAAGAGATACTGAATCTCTATGTATTATGATTAAGAGACTTCTTGCCAATACACAAAACAAAAAACATGGTTACAAAAAAAAAAATTTTATGCTCCCATACCGAAAAAGGCCAGGTAAGATCATAATAAATTTCTTTATTATGGTACTGGATGGGGTATGGCCATTTTATTGTCATTATATAATTTTACAGAAAACAAATACACAAAATTCTTAAAATCTAATGACGTACAATTCTCGTCAATGTTCCAGAAAAACAATTATGAATAAAAAAAACTGTTTGGCTTACTGTTTTCTAGGCATCTTAGCAAAAAATTATGTAATCATACTTTATTTTATTTTCTCAAGATTCTTCCGAATGATTTTCACTTCCTTTTCTCTCACTCTTTCTTCCGTTTGCATACATTTTACGCCCTCAAGCATGCCATCAACTAATTTTGCTCCCTTTAAATAATTTTTTTCTGAGTGTTTTCTTCAGTTTAGCCAAAATTTCCAAAAAGATTTCCCTAGCCTCCTTAGTTTGTAGAGGTTCTTTTTCCTTGTCATTCAGAGCAGCAGTCTCACATTTGATTGACTTTTTTATCTTTTCCACCTTTTTATATCTTCTTCATAATCTGTTCTTTTTCGTTGTTCTTTTAGCTTTTCTTCTAACTCAATTTTCTTTTTCCTCTTACATTATTCTATAAAAGCAGTGTACTTTGAATGTGCTTGTTGTTTGTGCTTAATGAGTTTAGGATTAATGGGCACAAAAAGAAAATCAGGATATTGTTTCAAGGCATCCCTCACAAGTCAGTAGTACACTGTTTAAAAATCTTTCGGTCATTGCTGATTTATCTTCTTGTAATATATGCTTAAAAATGAAAAATCGTCTCTCTATGTCAGCATTTCCATTTGACAAAGGTAAGAGCTGCCTTTATGACTTTTGCAATATTTGGAAACGTTATAACTTTTGATAATGAGTTCCTTTTTGAGATGTGCTGTTGCCAGTTTTGTTTAAATGCTGCATCATCTTTTTCCAGTTGCAAAATTTTCCATTCATCTAACAAATAATCCAGTTGAACATGAAATGGCATAATTTTTGCAACTTTCACTATGTTTCTGCAGCTTCTATCATTCACTCATTCTTTTGGGTCTAAATATCTAAAATTTCTAAGTGATCCATTTCATAAGCAAGTCTTTTCCATCACATGCTTGCAAGCAGTAATATAGTGCTTTTGAGCTTCCTTCAGAAATAACAACTTATCATTTCCTTTCAGTTTAGAAAGCTCGTCTGTGACCTTTTCATTAATGAAAAGTTCTTCAAGAGGAAGCAGATTACCAAATGTAAACAGTTCATCAAGATCAACTTTAGAAAAATTAGTGATTTTTCTAATGACAGCAGTCTTCAAAACACGAGCCATAAAGGTCTGAAGAACGTTCCCTATTTCTTCATGCAATTTGTGGATCATGGGTGCTTGGCACTGAAAACGTTGTGTAAACTTCATGAATAGTTTTACTGATAAAATAATGAAATGAAGTTCAGCTTTTATTGAAGGTTTCTTTAAGGCACTCACAACAACCTTGTAGGATCTAGATTGAAGAGCAGCAGAATTTTTTTTCAGAGGCATGTGCTTAATAGAACTGAATAATGTCCCACTGCTCCAAAATCCTGCTGGCTGAAGGCCCAAAGGCAAGCCACCTTGTTGTTGCATGTTTCAAAAATTTGTTGTGTGGAATGTTATATTTAGATTGGATTTTTTCAAACGCTTCCCAATGGGCAGGCCAATTGTCAAAATAATAGTAAATGTTGATCAGCAGCTCAGAAGCTTCTTCACCTAAACACTCCGATAATTTTACGTATACATTATGCATTGTGTGGATGTTTATAAAACTTGTCCATTGTGTCTCCTGGACATTACTACTGAAAAGCCTAGAAACTTTTTTATTAACATTAGGTTCATCTGATCCAAGCATTAGGCATCTGTTTTGTGATAATTTGGCCTCAGAAAGTGCTTCACATAGTTTTTTTACACAATGTTTCACCATCCACTTTACCTAAAAAGAAAGTTCTGAGGTGTGTTGTCGTTATGCCACATTTGCTTTCTGACCAAAAAGTGATGGTTGTTTGCAGCTCCTTTTTATCTTTAACATTAGTTGTTTCATCATAACTCAATGTGTAGTATGATGAACATGCTTCCTCTAACATAAGTATACATTATGATATTGCAATCTATTGGTGGAAACTGATCTTCACTTAGCAGGTCGTTTTTGATTCTTCAGGTAATGTACCTAGTAGGTTGGTGGTGGTATTGTCAACTTCAGTACAAATTTTGAAGATGACAATCCATTTTTTAGTGTAAATATGACAATGATGGTAAGTCAGATAATATCTGAAAACTTGAAAATTTCGTCGTCCCAGAGCGGGAATTTAACCTGTCTCCCAAGATAGTGCCCGGGTACGCTAACCACTACGCCACCCAGAATGACCAAGCCTCAAGTTTCCGATTAATTTGAATATAACCATCACAGGATTCGCTAGTAAAAGCAACCGGCATTTATGTTTAGCGAATCTGGAGGTTAAGAATCCTATCCCGTGATTGCCCGGAGAAGCAGATAAATCATGAATGGAATGCAAGATTACACCATACAATACAAATTTTGAAGATGACAATTCCTTTTTTGGTGTAAATATGACATGGATGGTATGTCAGATAATATCTGAAAACTTACCATCTGACTTACCATCTTGTCATATTTACACCAAAAAACGGATTGTCATTTCAAAATTTGTATTGCATGGTGTAATTCCATATTTCATTCATGGTCAACTACAGTTTCATTATTCATCTCTGCGTTTTGCGGAAATCCAGCTTTCTGAAAACATTTAACAATTGTCGAAATCTGTAAATTTGGCCAAGAAGCAAGCATCCAACAAATACAATAAAAAACAGTGACTGCTTTCGAAAATTATGTCCCACAAAGGAAAATATTTTGATGACAGCCCGCAAGATTTCACTTTTAAACGAAGTTTCTCAGAGGATGAAAGGATAAAATGTTATTGGCTCTATATAAAATGCTATTGGCATCTTTAGATGCCCTTCAACTCATCTTCATTCATCATTGGGGCTTAACACATTTGCGGACAGTAACAAAAATGCAGACATTTATGGAAAATTCATATTTTCAGCAGGACAGTAAACTTAAAGTAACTGGAACCTCCATACAATTTTGTAGGCATTTGCAGCTTTGTACTTATGGCGTGAAGTAAAGTTGGACGACATATAACGTCATGTCACTGGATGTGCAGTGGCATATGCTGCCTTGCCCGCGAACGTGTTAATTATGAGGCCTTCCTACAATTATAACGGGAGGTATAGGAGTACAGAAATAACTACATTCACATACAGGGTGTTTCACTTGCTACTTTACCTGGCATTTTTACAATAACTGGAAGAGGAATGAAGATATTGTAATGAAATTTGAACTGGGTTTTGCTTAGGCTGTGAGAAAGGAGATGGTGTCATAACATGTGTTGGAAATGGTCACCATTTGTGTCCAGGCAGAGTTGAACATGACACTCGATATTTTGAAAGGTTCGGGTCCCCAGGAATTGCCTGAATTTCTTGAATGATGTTGGATTTCAATGCGGCGATGGATCGTGGATTACTGCTGTAAACTCTACCTTTCAGATAGCCCCAGAGAAAGTAATCGAGCGACGTCAAATCTGGCGACAGCGGAGGCCAAAGTACCTTCAAAATAACTCTGTTCTCGAAAAATGACTCAATTTAGGCCATGCTGGCACCGGAAGTATGGCATGTTGCTCAATCCTGCTGGAAATATCCAATGCAGACGTGCCAACCTTCCAAATCTAAAAATCAGGAGATTTTTTACAGCTCATAAAATCACATTGAGCGCTATTTTTTATAGACATTTTTCAGATGCAGGAGCAATTTTCCAGAAGTAGTATTATTGGTACATAGCATTTTTAATGTTTAAAAAGTTACTCTAAATGCAGACTGTATGTTTATCAAACTGAAATGTTATTAAACTGAATCAAACTGTTTATCAAACTGAAATGCAAAACTTTTTTGGGGGGAATATTTAAGAATACATGTTCTGATCATCGTTTGGGGGGGGGGGTTACAGTTACAGGGGATATCTTTGCTACGTCCAATTTACGTTTTCGGACATTTTCCCTATATTTTTAAGTTGAAATACAAATATTTATGAAATAAAATGATATTTAACAACAGTATTAGGCAGAGGAAACATCACATGAAAAAAAAAAAAAATTACAATTACGGGAGAAATCTTCACTGCGTCTAACTTCCGTTTCCGAAAGTTTTGAAAGACGAAACTTCCTCTTTCAAAAGTTTAGAAAGTTTTAGGCGAAAAGCATCCTCCACCACTACTAATTGCCCCAAAATTTCTATTCAGTTATGCATCGATCTCGTGGATAACCGAAACTATGACGGAAAAGGAGAAATTCCTCGAAGCCGTCGCACTCTCATGCCTAAAGATTACAGCGAAATTTTTCCTCCATTTTCAAACTGAAATACAAATATTTACGAAATAAAATGATATATAACAACAATACTGGACAGAGACAACATCACAGGAAAAAGAACGATTACGGAAAAAATCTTTATTTCGTTTACTTCCGTCTCTGAAAGACGAAATACCGTGCCGATGCGTATTTTTACGAATTGGTAAAATTTTTCGATAAGTAGTTTTATGCGCCGAGAAAAATTCACCATGCGTATTTTTACACGTCGAGAAAAATTCCAGATGCATATTTTTACGCGTCGAGAAAAATTCCTGATGCGTATTTTTACGCGTTGATATAATTTCGATGCGTAATAGACCGTCGAAGGTAACGACTAGACGCGTAATTAGATTACGCATTTTGGAGAACTCTGGTTGGCACGTCACTTGAGCACTCCAGTGGAGAGAGAGAGCTACCCAAGGAGACGCCAAGAAGCGGAGCCATCGTTATACTTGATGGCTCGGCACGAAGTCAGCAAGTCAAAGAAGACATCATTGCAAAACACTGCGCTCGTAAGGTCCGGTAGAAAATCTAAATGGATGGTTGCAGGGAATCGAAATATTAAAAAATCCGTAAAAAAAGACTTCTATCCATAAATCAGTAAAATTAAGCAGAAATCCGTAAAAGTTAGCAAGTATGCAACAACCATGCTCCACTGCGATTCAAACCCGGACCCATCTCTGACAATTTGTCGAAAGCAGGGGCTCTGTTTCACAACTTTATTATGCAGCAAAGATAATAACATCTAACATGTAAAGAAACAAATTGCCAAAGATATGACATAAAATAAAACATTAAAAACCGCAAAAGTGGCGTAATGCAAAAGGAAAAATCTCCCGCAAAAAGTAAGCGAAAGGAATGAGAAAAAAATATATATATTCACAAACTAAGGGTACACAAAATGCTACATTAGAAGAATAAACAAAGCTGACAATAACAGATTCGTAATTAGACATGAACAAAGGAGCACATTAATCTTCCACAAAATGCGACGAAGAAGGGAAGAGAGACAAACATGATGCAAAACAAGAAATAAATATCTACATGCAGTAAAGCAAAACTGAAAAGCACTATGCAAAACTCTGAAGAAACCATAAACAGAGCTTGCAGCTAAGAGCAGGGAGACGTGAAATGATAAGTAGGCCACAGCTGGTGCGCGAGTGTGTTTGCAACCAACATAAAATAGGACTTTGTTTTTGCAGATATGAGGAGAGGAAAAGTACGATACTGATGACTGTAAATGCCATCTTGCATCGACGCAGAAAGAAAAAGATTTCACAAGCGGTTCGAAATCTTTTTCTTCTGCATCGATCTAAGGCGGTGGTTGATGGAATTTCGACCATCATAACGGCTAATTATTGGCGAAAATCGGGATAATTTGACATTTATCCGGAGGGTAGGAGTAATGGCTGAAAATCCAGAGTCTCCCGCCTTAAATCCGGAGAGTTGGCACGTCTGCCAATGGATAATTCCTCATCGCCCAACTGATTCATGAAGGTCTGAAAAATTTCCATGGTAAGCTGCTGTCGAGATGGTTGTTTCAAAGAAGATCGCACGCCAAACACCGATCTTTGCTGGATATAGGGGGTTTTCGTGTGTCACATGGGGATTGTCAGTTGCCCAAAAATGGGAATATTGGGCTAGTGGTGGCTCTAGCCACCAATTTTGGGCTAGCGCCACCACTTCTCTTTGACCACGCCCACGACATTGGCACAACTACACATTGCTTCCATTTGCTTTCTCACAGCCTAAGGTAAATCCAGTTCAATTTTCGTTACGATATCTTCATTCCTCTTACAGTTATTGCAAAAATGCCGGGTAAAGTAGTGAGTGAAACACCCTGTAGTTGTAGGCATACTTACAATAATAATCTTTCAACTTCTTTTGAAACTATACTGTTAAATTGTATATTTTTCCCCCAATATGGTCAAAAAAGGTTTGAAAAGGTGACAAAAGCTGAAAAAGGTGACAAAAAGTGACTAATTTTAAAAAAGGTTTCAAAAGGTGAGAAAGGTGGTCGACTCCTCACCCTGCATCAGTCCTCCCCCCCTCAAATTTTGTTCACTTGAGCATCGATCGCATGAATGACCAAAATAATAACGAAAAATGCCAAATTCCTCGAATTCACGGGAAAATCTTATGTCTGAAGATTACGGGTGAATTTTCAGTGTTTAACTTAATTTTTTGCAAATTGTAGCCTACAGTTTCAAGCTGAAATACAAGCATTTATGCAATAAAATATTTAACAAGAATACTGGACACAAAGGCAACATCAGGAGAAAAAAACTATGATTACGGCAAAATTTTTTACTCTGTTTAGCTACCGTTTCGAAAGTTTTGAAACATGAAATATCGTCCCCTAACGGAAAATGACCCCCCCCCTTCTCTTCAGTTCTGCATTGATCTTGAGAAATCTAAATTATGACAAAAAAAGAAAAGCGGAATTCCGCAAATCCGTTTAAGAATCTTACATATATCATAAAATAATAGCAAAACAAAAAAAATTAAAATTCGTAGAATCTGCAGTTTTGACAGTAAGTTCCGTAGTCAGACAACTAAATTCATTGAAACTACGGACATTCTGTAGTAGTTGGCAAGGATGTACATATATATATTTATTTCTCTTAAAATTTTGTAAGGTGAGAAACTTCTAACAACTTTATTTCGGTGGGAGTTTAAATTTTGGGGTAGGAATTTCACCATGAATTTGAGGGCCTCGTAATGTTCCACTACAACAAGCTACTTCGTTATTTAGTGTGCTACTGCTACATGCCACACTAATGTAAATGTAGTGTCTATATAATTTACGTGAAGCAGTTTCAACTCGGCCGTCTCCCTGCATCATAAATCTACACGTTAAATTTTGATAGTTTACTTTTTGTCATCTTTTGATATGGAGTACAGTGGAAAACACGTCAGTAATAATAAGGTAAAAATGGATCATCAGTTGTTGTTGTTTTTTATTGAAGATTTGACAACCACTGTGACAACTCGATGGCCTATAAGCAGGGTGCAATTTCGCCCAATAGCAACTAGCAAATTGCTAGCGCAAAAACAAATTTGCTAAAGAAAAAAAAACGGCAGCAGCAAGTATAGTTTCTAGTACGGTATTATTTGGTAAAGTCCGTCCGTCTGTGGACACCATATCTCTGAAACTATTAGTCTGATTTAATAAATTCTTTTTGCATTGGGAAGCTTGAATTATGAAAATGATGATCCTTCTTTCAGTTGTTTTTTACGATGTACAGTTTCACCACTAGAGGGCGTAAATGCATATATCGAATTCAAAATAGATTTTATTCCATACATGATGCGTTCCATTTCAACTCAGGCAGGGTCGTACTATCATGGTCTCAGATTTCTCTAAAAAAATTAAGGGGTGTTCCTTGACTAAAATAAGGAGACCCATATTTTTTCTTTCGGCAAGAAAAAATTTTCCCTTCGAGATAAAGGGTTTCAAATTTTGCACCGTCAAATAAGCTCTAGAAAACTGTTATTTTTCCTAACTTCAGCGAGTCATTGCAGCAGAGTTAAAAATGATATCGTGTTCTTGTATTTTTTTTACATTGTGTGTATAAACATATAATAATATATGGTGCTAATATTTGCTACACATCGTATGATTAAAATTTTAAAAAAACGTTAACTTTGTGATTTTAAAAAAAATCGAATTTTTTAAGTTTTTTTAAACCGGTTTGGATGGAGTTTTTTCTATATTCGTTTTTTTCGTTAAAGACATACAAATGTGCACTTTCATACATACAAATGTGCACTTTCTTTGTAATTTTTTGTGTGTCTGTGAAACTGCTAGTTTCCGCGTTTTGGCAGCGTTAAAAACGGCCGATTTTGAAAAATCTCTAACTTTGCCAACGATTTTCTCAAAAAGGCCATTTTTTTTTAATTCTGAAAATTAAATCCCTGTTTTATTATCAACAGCAGAATATCTGTGTAAATTTTCACGGACCTAAAAACGCCCGTTTCCGAGTTAGACGCGTTTGAATTCGGTTTGAAAGCCTACGATTTCTCGTGTTCTAAAGGCGTCATTTTAGAAAAATCTCAGGCTCAAAGTACGTACGCTATTCTCTTACCCGAATCAAAGCATTAGGATATTCTTTGCCCGAATGATGGAATGAGAGCATTGGGTCAGCTGGCCCTGGTTGGATACATCCACCTCACCCTTCCCCGAGTGATGACATGCCTATAAAACTGTCAAGGGGGGGGGGGGATAACCAATACATAAAGAAAATTCTTGCTGCCCCACTAACAAAGTTGAGTTGCGAAAGACAGCAGCAGTTGTTTGTTTGTTTGTTTACGTATATACTTAAACATCGCATAAGAAAAGACTATGAAAAAGTAGAAAACTGTTGTAAAATAATTTTAAGAAAAAGAGTGTAGGCACGTGTACTGTAAGTTAATTTTCGATGGCTAAACACCCTCTAGTTTTTCTGGGAGTCGCTAATTGTAGGCTACTGTCAGAAGAGCAGTTGCTGTTTTGTTATAGTTGCTAAAATTAACTTCTCAGTTTTTCGTAATAGTAAAATATTCGCTCAGGAGAGTTTTGTCCTCTGCGAACGGGGGGAGAAGGTGCAATGCTCTTGACCTCGCTGCTGGGTTGATAGCGCTGGTCGCTACCAAAACTCTGCTTACCTCCTCTCCAAAACGTAATGACAATTGTCTGATCTACTAAATAAATAACAATTAACACATACGCGTGCATGCTTATTCATAAAATGTAAGTTGAGTATATTTCCTGTTCAATCAGTTGATTTTACAAGTAGAATTCATATACAACTTATGCGCTTATAATGGTGTAAAGATTTTTATCTATTTAAAACATTCACAGATTTCAATTTTTTTAAAGAGGGGGGGGTTGTGTTCGTAGTGATATCCACCTGGGCCACGATAAACCATGCACTGCCCATGTCTTTTGTTCCCTTAGAAGATAATCCTGGATCGATGGGAGACCAGCGGAGTTTTTACATGACACCCCCCCCCCGCCCCTCTCACGTGGTGGTGGTGAGGTGTCTCAAAGCTAGGTAGCTTTCAAAAATGTTTCAACTTAGTTGGCTGGTAATAAGAGAGGGATTCCATTTCAACTGTGGCAGGGTCGTACACCATCACGGTCTCAGATTTCTCTAAAAAAATTAAGTGGGTGTTCCTTGATTAAACTAAGGAGACCCATATTTTTCTTTCGGCAAGAAAAAATTTTCCCTTCGAGACAGAGGGTTTCAAATATTCCATCGTCAAACAAGCTCTCTAAAAAACCGGTTATTTTTCCTAACTTCAGCGAGTCACTGCAGCAGAATTAAAAAGGATATTTTGTTCTGGTATTTTTTATTACATTGTGTGTATAACGTATAATAATATTTGATGCTAATATTTTGTACACATCGTATGATTAAAATTTTAAAACATCGTAAACTTTGATTTTAAAAAAAAATTTCAATTTTTCAGATTTTTTTTTAACTGGTTCAAATGGAGTTTTTGTTTTCTATACTCGTTTTTTTGTTAAAGACATACAAATGTGCACTTTATTTGCAATTTTTTATGTGTCTGTGAAACTTCTAGTTTCTGCAGCGTTAAAAACAGCCGATTTTGAAAAATCTCCAACTTTGCCAACGATCTTCTCAAAAACGCCCTTTTTAAAATTCTGAAAATTAAATTCCTGTTTTATTATCAACAGGAGAATATCTGTAAATTTTCTCGGACCTAAAAACACCCGTTTCCGAGTTAGACGCGTTTGAATTTAGTTTGAAAACCTACGATTTCTCCGTGTTCTAAAGGCGCCATTTTGGGAAAATCTAAGGCGCAAAGTGCGTATTCTCTTACTCGAATGAGAGTGTTGGATCTGTCCACCTCACCCTACCCTGAGCGATAACATGCCTAAAAAACGGTCTTGGAAAAAAAATAACAAATCTATATATAGAGAGAATTTAATGTATGTCAATTTAGAACCATCAAAATTGGTATACTATCTCATGGTACCCTAACTTAGACTGTAGACGGTTTTTGGAAGGGGTCGGAGCCCGGGGTCAAAGGGCCTCACACAAAACTTCCATAAAATCTACAGTTTTCAATTTAGAACCACCAAATTTGGAATACTATAGCATGGTACCCTAACTTAGATCGCAGACTGTTTTGGGAAGGGGCTGGGTCAAAGGGCCCCCACACAAAATTTCCGTAAAATATACTATAGTGCCCTAACTGAGACCGTAGATGGTTTTTGGAAGGGGGGCAGAGCCCTGGGTGGGTGGGAGCCCGGGTCAAAGGGCCCCACGCAAAATTTCCGTAAAATCTAATTTTCAATTTAGAACCATCAAATTTGGTATACTTTTACTTGGCACCCTAACTTTGACTAGACGGTTTTGGGAAGAAGTCAAGCCCCCCACCCCTACAAAATTTTCGTAAAATATTTTACAAATTAGGGTGCCAAGAAAAAGTATACCAAATTTGATGGTTCTAAATTGAAAACTAGATTTTACGGAAATTTTGCGTGGGACCCTTTGACCCTGGGCTCCCACCCACCCAAGGCTCTGTCCCCCTTCCAAAAACCATCTACGGTCTCAGTTAGGGCACTATAGTATACAAGTATATTTTACGGAAATTTTGTGTGGCGGCCCTTTGACCCCTTCCAAAACAGTCTGCGGTCTAAGTTAGAGTACCATGCTATAGTATTCCAAATTTGGTGGTTCTAAATTGAAAACTAGATTTTATGGAAGTTTTGTGTAGAGCCCCTTGAACCCGGGCTCCGATCCCTTCCAAAAGCCGTCTACGGTCTAAGTTAGGGTACCATAAGATAGTATACCAAGTTTGGTGGTTCTAAATTGAAAACTGTAAATTTGTTTAGCAGACATACATTCAATTCTATATATATAGATTTGTTATTTTTTTTTTCCAAGACCGTTTTTTAAGCATGTTATCGCCCAGGCCTGGTAGGGTCAGGAGGACGGATCCAACGCTCTCATTCGGGTAAGAGAATACGTACTTTGCGCCTGAGATTTTTCCAAAATTGCGCCTTTAGAACACTGAGAAATCGTAGGTTTTCAAACCAAATTCAAACGTGTCTAACTCGGAAACGGGCGTTTTTAGGTCCGTGAAAATTTACACAGATATTCTCCTGTTGATAATGAAACAGGGGTTTAATTTTCAGAATTTTAAAAAAGGGCGTTTTTGAGAAAATAGTTAGCAAAGTTTGAGATTTTTCAAAATCGGCTGTTTTTAACGCTGCAGAAACTAGCAGTTTCACAGACACATAAAAAAATTGCAAATAAAGTGCACATTTGTATGTCTTTAACAAAAAAACGAGTATAGAAAACAAAAACTCCATTTGAACCAGTTAAAAAAAAATCTGAAAAATTTAAATTTGTTTTTAAAATCAAAGTTTACGATTTTTTAAAATTTTAATCATACGATGTGTACAAAATATTAGCATCAAATATTATTATACGTTATACACACAATGTAATAAAAAATACCAGAACAAAATATCCTTTTTAATTCTGCTGCAATGACTCGCTGAAGTTAGGAAAAATAACCAGTTTTTAGAGAGCTTGTTTGACTGTGGAAGATTTGAAGCCCTCTGTCTGTAAGGGAAAATTTTTTCTTGCCGAAAGAAAAAAATATGGGTCTCCTTATTTTAATCAAGGAACACCCCCTTAATTTTTTTAGAGAAATCTGAGACCGTGATGGTACGACCCTGCCAGAGTTGAAATGGAATCCCTCTCTTATTACCAGCCAACTAAGTTGAAACATTTTTGAAAGCTACCTAGCTTTGAGACACCTCACCACCACGTGAGAGGGGAGGGGGCATGTCAAAACTCTGCTGGTCTCCCATCGATCCAGGATTATCTTCTAAGGGAACAAAAGACATGGGCAGTGCATGGTTTATCGTGGCCCAGGTGGATATCACTACGAACACAACCCCCCCTCTTTAAAAAAATTGAAATCTATGAATATGTTTTAAATAGATAAAAATCTTTACACCATTATAAGTGCATAAGTTGTATATGAATTCTACTTGTAAAATCAGCTGATTGAACAGGAAATATACTCAACTTACATTTTATGAATAAGCATGCCGCGTATGTGTTAATTGTTATTTATTTAGTAGATTAGACAATTGCCATTACGTTTTGGAGAGGAGGCAAGCAGAGTTTCGGAAGCGACCAGCGCTATCAACCCAGCAGCGAGGTCAAGAGCATTGCCAGGGCTATAGAAGAGAAGGGCTGGTCCTTAGAGCCGGCTCCCCTGAAGACGCGAGCTGGAGATGATGACGTAGTCATGCTGCAGCAGCGGGTTGGTAATGGAGTTCTCAGAAGCCACTGCTCTACGGGAAATCTGAAATAATCAGTTTAAAAGTCAAGGAAAAGCTACATAACTGTAAAGCACTACAGTAAAGGGAATGAAAATGAACTAAACTATCATCACTGTAGTTAAAAAAAAAAAAAAAAAAAACGTTATTTAAACTTTAAACATATGTTTTTAACATTACAGTATTGGGCATATAAATACATCATTGTGTATTACGCAAAAGGCTCAGCGACTAATTAACAGTTGATTATTTATAAAACACAGCATTGGAATTTTTTCCGAACACTGTGTTTTGCCGGTTCCAAAAATCAAAATGCAGTTGTACAAATGATAACACTTGTTTTCCTCTTGTGCCTTGTTTTCTGTGTCACCTATTTAATACATATATATCTAGGGAAAATTTATGCCATTCTAAAGCGCTGATCATAGAATTTAAGTTTTATGTTTTCTACAATTCTGTAATCACATTGTAGAAGATATATCTTATTTCTCCAAAAACGTTTCTAACTGTATTCTCTAATATTTTTTTTCGTTCTAAGACCACAATTTTTGAATTAAGTAAGTTTTATATTTTAGGAGCTTTGAACTAACAAACATCAGCTTGCATTTCATTTCATTTCATTTATTTCGTTATGGGGTTACATTTGACTATGTTACATTTCTAAATTAATTTTGTAACATATAGTATTAAGAAAAACAACATATATAATGTGCATACTTATGTACAGGATAACCACAGAACAGAAAATTGAGTAAAAGGCTATATACAGTATATATAGCCTGAGTGAATCACACTTCCCCTAAAGTATGTTGTCAAGTGAAACCTCCTGCACATATAAAATTTACTCATATCTGGTCTGATTAATAAATTTTACCATAGAATGTTATACTTTGTTAGCAAATATTTTTTTAGTTGCTTTCGAAAATAATTATAATTATTAATATGTGTTAATTGACAAGGTAGGTTATTCCATAACATCAATCCCTGGTAATCAATAAATCTTTTTTGGGTTAAAGTGTTTAGGTATTGGTAACAAAAATGCATTTCTATCTCTTGTTTAATAGTCGTGACCTACAGTGTTCAGTTGAATTAAATGTTGATACCTATTCTCTTTTATTCTTTTATACATGAATCCTAATAATCTAAATTTCCATAATTTCTCAATATCTAAAAATCCATATGAATTTATCCGTAGCCACATATTCAAGTTAAATTCCCCTAAAATGATTAGAATTCTGACCATCCTATTTTGTAATGATTGTTATTTATATAAATTAGTCTTAGTAGTTTGCCCCCATACTAATAAACAATAAATCAAACATGGATAAATCAGACTGTAGTACAACATTTTTAATGTTTTAATTGTTAAATTATTTGAAATTCTCGTAATTAAACCCAATACCCCAGAAATTTTGTTTACAATATTTTGAAAAGTAAGTAAAAATATCTGGTCATTTGTATTTCTTTTTGGAGCTAACCTCTGAATCTCAGAGAACAGCTTAGTGATATGTACGTATGTATGAATATCTTTGTTTACTTGAGGGTTAATTATGCAGATGGGGACACATTGTGCCATTTTACAAATATCGTAAATATTTTACATGTAAATTCCTTCTGAACCAAAAGTGAAAAACTTTTAGTTGCATTTACATTTGCGTGATTTGGGAAGCATCCTTTGTTCGCTAAAAATCAGGTAAAGGTTTTCTACCCAGTATTTGAACGTATCCATTTCTGTGTTTTCTGCTGGACCTTTCCTTGTGATACCAGTACTGCATTTCTGTTTAAAGAGCGAATTCTGATAAACGTTCGCAATCTACAAAATAAGCGAATTGCATCTTTGTTTACTTAAAGGTATTGGTTTTCCAGTTCGCTCACAAGTTCGCGGATTACACCTTTTCTTTTTCGAAAAGTGATGCCGTGAAATGAATAAAAATGTTTTTCAAATTTTTGTACCGTATTCATCCATGAGCAGGACGGTAGGGTAAATCTACCTGAAGACAGTAATTTAATCCAATCGGATTGACTAGGTAAACTATTTATGTACACGCATACAATAGATACATACACTCTTAAACGTGTGTGTGTGTGTATTTCGTTTTAAATTCCAAAGTTTTTCTTATGTTTTAGGCTTTGCTCTTTAGTGTGTATATATATATATATATATATATATATTACAGTATATACACAAAAAAATACTCTCATATTGCAAACGATAAAACAGTTTAGTACAATCAAACATAACACGTTAGAAAACTTCTCGCAACGACAGCCCCGCAGCAAGGGAGGGAGAGCTCCAAGCAGCACGGTGACGTCATAAATGGTCCCCCAACCTCTTCCCCGAGGACCGCGTCGGCATTCGCTTTCTCAAAGCGATGAACCAGCCCTTCTCTCTTTTAAAGCCCTGGAGCATTGCACCTCCTCCCCTCGTTCGCAGAGGACAAAACTCTCCTGAGCGAATATTTTACTATTACGAAAAACTGAGAAGTTAATTTTAGCAACTATAACAAAACAGCAACTGCTCTTCTGACAGTGGCCTACAATTAGCGACTCCCAGAAAAACTAGAGGGTGTTTAGCCATCGAAAATTAACTTACAGTACACGTGCCTACACTCTTTTTCTTAAAATTATTTCACAACAGTTTTCTACTCTTTCATAGTCTTTTCTTATGCAATGTTTAAGTATATACGTAAACAAACAAACAAACAACTGCTGCTGTCTTTCGCAACTCAACTTTGTTAGTGGGGCAGCAAGAATTTTCTTTATGTATTGGTTATCCCCCCCCCCCCAACAGTTTTATAGGCATATCATCACTCGGGGAAGGGTGAGGTGGATGTATCCAACCAGGGCCAGCTGACCCTATGCTACGTACATACTTTGCGCCCGAGATTTTTCCAAAATGGCGCCTTTAGAACACGAGAAATCGTAGGCTTTCAAACCGAATTCAAACGTGTCTAACTCGGAAACGGGCATTTTTAGGTCCGTGAAAATTTACACAGATGTTCTGCTGTTGATAATAAAACAGGGATTTAATTTTCAGAATTTTAAAAAATGGCCTTTTTGAGAAAATCGTTGGCAAAGTTAGAGATATTTCAAAATCGGCTGTTTTTAACTCTGCCGAAACGCGGAAACTAGCAGTTTCACAGACACACAAAAAATTACAAAGAAAGTGCACATTTGTATGTCTTTAACGAAAAAAACTAATATAGAAAAAACTTCATCCAAACCTGTTTAAAAAAAAACTTAAAAAATTCAATTTTTTTTAAATCACAAAGTTTACGTTTTTTTTATTTTAATCATACGATGTGTAGCAAATATTAGCACCATATATTATTATATGTTATACACACAATGTAAAAAATACAAGAACACGATATATTTTTTAACTCTGCTGCAATGAGTCTCTGAAGTTAGGAAAAATAACCATTTTCTAGAGAGCTTGTTTGACTGTGCAAAATTTGAAACCCTCTATCTCGAAGGGAAAATTTTTCTTGCCTAAAGAAAAAATATAGGTCTCCTTATTTTAGTCAAGGAACACCCCTTAATTTTTTTAGAGAAATCTGAGACCATGATGGTACGACCCTGCCTGAGTTGAAATGGAACCCATCACATTTGCTTCTGAACAACCAATTGAAAATTCTTTTACCTTTCAATTCCATTTATGTCGAAGAGTATTTTAGGTATAGTAACTTTTTCAAGTTACGCATAGATTTTCCTCTAGGGATCGTAAAAGTAAATTGTGTTTCCCCTGATATCTCTACTTTTAAAACTGATTCAAAAAATTCTTTCTGCACTTGAAACAGCTCCTGGTGGGGAATCTTTTAAATATAATTTCTAATTTTTGGTAACAAATAGTTTGGCCACCAGGGGACGTAAGCCTTAACTTCCGCTCCCGACATATTTGCAGTAAAAACTGAGCTTCTAAAATCTCAATTGAAAAAAATTCGTTTGTGGACCAATACTACTCATGTTGATAAACCTTTTCGGTATATTTTCTAATTAAAATAATTCATGGTTTCTCTGCCAAGGGGCGTAGATGTGTATCTTACTTTTGTCAGTGTCTCTACTTCTAAGAGTCCAATTTAAAAAATTTCTTCTTTGTTGGATAACGTTTCCGGTGCAAAATGTTTTTCATATAATTTCAAAATTTTCAAGTAACTCATAGATGTTTCGCTAGGGGGCACTAATGGAAATTGCGTTTTTTTATATTTCTGATTCTAAAACCCCGATGTGAAAAATTCTTTCTGTATTGCATACAGCTCCTGATAGGAAATGTTTTTCCTATAATTTCTTATATTTGGTAAAGAATGGTTTGGCCACCAGGGGGCATAAGTGTTAATTTCTGCTTCTGGTGTATTTGCAGCAAAATCCGAGCTCCTGAAAACTTGACTGAAAAACATTCTTTCATGGACCTATACTGCTCAAATCGAAAAACCTTTTGAGAATACGTTCTTAAAATAATGCACGTTTTAAATGCCAGGGGGCATGGATTCATATCTTATATTTGTCGATATCTCCGCTTCTAAAAGTCTGATTTCAAAATTCTTTCTTTGCTGGAGAGCACTTCACAATTAAGTTTACAGCAAGATCTGCGGGATTAAAAGCCAGATTGAAAAACTTCTTTCTTCAGTCAGATACTACTGTTTTCCATACCTGTTCCAATGACTTTGAATAGCTTTGATAAATTCAATTCGTATCAGAATGGATTCAAAAGACATGCTCATTACACCCGAAAATTTAATGTCATCTTTCTTGTTTCCTTTTGCTTTTAGAGAAAATGATAAATTTAGAATTATTTTCCAGAGTAGTGTAGATTGTTGTAAGACGCAAAGGTTCCCCCTCTGTCTCGTTATTTACAATCATAAAATGACCCTGCAGCATCTTACAATGTTTGCTCTGGAAAATAATTCTAAATTTATTATCATTTTTCCAGAAAGGGTGTTAAAACTCAGTTGCTAAAGGGATTACAAAAGTAAAGAAAACAGCAGCAGCAAAAAAACAAAAAAGCATGACTGTTACCTTCATTTCGGTGGAGCGTTGGAGGACATGGCGGCAGTTCTGGGGGCAGGCTCGCCACAGACTTCCTTTACATCCCACATGCAGGCAGGTAAATTTGACAGTAAAATTTTTTTTTAATGCATTGTAAAGCTGAAATGTGTTTACCATTTTCTGTCAAGTTATACTTTATTTAGAATGTATGTAATTTTTTCACAAAATTTTTAGCTGGAAAATTTAGGACCTTAGTACACCTTTACCATTTTTTCAGTTAAACCAACCAAAAATCATTGTCAATTCACGAAGTTTACACAGCATTTTCTATTTTCACCTCTTATTAAAACAGTGATGCACTGTTGCCAAAATTTACTTTCGATATTTTATTCCAATCTTCTCCATAGCTTCCATTCCTTCCAGTCATCAGATAGCCAACAGAGAATCCCCCCACCTTTAATTGATCTATTTTTAGAAACCAAAACGGGGGTAGAAATAAAGCATTCGGTGAGCGATGTAGAAGGATTTCATTACCCTTGAAACAATAAAGGTGAATGAGTGAGAGAGGGCAGAAAAACTCTTCCTACCTGCAAAAGGGGGAAAGAAAGTTGATTTGATTCAGCTGGAGTTGTATATAAATCGGAATGTCAGTGAAGTGTATTCTTATAGTATGAGTATTTATAAAAAATTCTTGTTAAAAACAGACCTGTCAAGATAACATTTGTTTTAAGAAAAGGTAAGTCAAAATATTTGTACATTAAAATTAATTTCTATTTAACTTTGTTAGAAAATAGGCTACTAGGCAACAGTGGCGGATCGTGCTCCTGTGAGTGTACGTGCTGCCACTTACCAATACACGCGGTCTGCGACCCCCACCACCACTAAAGGCCTTAGGAATTGGGCAATAGGAACATCTTGGTCATCGGGGAAAATACCCGAGAGCAGATTTTCGTAATTACATTTTGGCGTTAATGGTTAAATTTGTAATCGTATATTCGACACAGTATTAAGCCTAATATTTTGCGGAATATCATCATCATCATCATCATTGTCAACCATTATCAATCCACTGCTGGACGAAGGTCTCCCCAAGTTTCCTCCACAACGGTCTGTCTTGTGCCAGTTTCCTCCATGTCACTCCCGCATATTTACGAATTTCATCCACCCATCTCCCATGTGGTCTTTTTCTGGGTCTTTTCCTGTCCCTTGGAATCCAATCTAAAATTCCGGCTGTCCATCTATGGTTTGTCCTTCTGGCAGTATGTCCAGCCCATTGCCATTTCAGGGATTTAACTCTGATCATGATGTCTTCCACTCTCGTCATTTTTCGGATCCACGAGTTCCTCTTCTTATCTCTCCTGGTTATACCAAGCATGCACCTCTCCATGCTTCTTTGAGTTGTCTGCAGCCTTTGTATGTCTCTTTTAGTTAAGGTCCACGTCTCTGCACCATACGTAAGCACTAGAAGGATGCATTGATCAAACACTTTTCTTTTAAGACATAATGGCATATTGCTCTTGAAAATTATGCTGTTTCTTCCAAAAGCTCTCCAGGCAAGTTTTGTACGCCGATTAATTTCTTCATCAATGTGACCCTCACTTGATTATCTGCTGTCCAAGATAAACATACGTATCTCTTATCTCCAGTTTTTCTCCATCAATCGATAAATCTTCATTTCTTGTAAAAGCATTGAACATCACTTTTGTCTTCTGAAAGTTCATTTTTAATCCCACTTCTTTACTCTTGTCAGCAAGTTCCTGGATCATACTCTGCAGCTCTGATGGGGTAGTTGCAAAAATGACTACGTCATCAGCAAAACGAAGGTGGGTTAGATAATCTCCATTAATCTTTATCCCTTTGTTTTCCCAGTTCAGTGATTGAAAGACATTTTCCAATGTGGCATTAAAGAGCTTCGGAGATATGGTGTCACCTTGTCTCACTCCCTTTCCAATTTTTATGTGTGTTGTATTTTCAAACAGCCTAATCTTTGCACTTGCATTTTCATAGATGTTATTAATAATATTAATGTATGCATCTTCAATACCGCAGGATTTCAGAGCCATTGTAACTGCTGATGGTTTCACCGAATCAAAGGCTTTTTCATAATCGATAAAAGCCATGCACAATGGAAGTTCATATTCCCTCGCTCTTTCAATTAGTTCTCTCAGTACATGGATATGATCTATTGTGCTGTAGCCACTCCTGAATCCAGCTTGTTCTCTCGGTTGAGCCATGTCCAGTGTTACCTTCAAGCGGTGTGAAAGAACTTTAGTGAAGATTTTATAAACCACTGATAGGAGGCTGATAGGTCTGTAGTTCCTGAGATCCTCAATGTCACCTTTTTTATGTAGCAGGATCATTGTAGCATTGTTCCAATCCTCAGGAATCTTCCCTTCATTAAGGCATCGAGTGAAAATTTGGGCGAGTACTGTTTCAATTTCTCCACTTGCTTCTTGTATGATGTCTATAGTAATTCCATCTTCTCCTGGAGCTTTCCCCCGCTTCATGTTCTTGATTGCATGAGCAACTTCTGCTGGGAGGACTGGAAGAACTCTGGTACCTTTCATGATGTCTGGAGTACATGTATCATCCCTTTCATATAATTTGGAGTAGAAATCTTTCACTCTTGTCAAAATTTCGCCTCTATTTCTTGTTATAGAACCATCTTCTTTTCTCAGAGCCATAATCTGTTTTCTTCCCTTACTGAGATGTCCCTTTGCTATCTTTAGGCTTTGGTTGTTTTCAATTGCTTTCCTCACTAGCTCACAGTTGAATTTCCTTACGTCTTCAGTGATACTTTTTCGTGCTGTCTTGCATAGCTCTATATATTCCACTTTGGAAGTCACATCTTCTTTAGTTGTCCTCATCTCTCTTCTTTTTTGCATCAACATTTTGGTTTTTCCTGATAATTTGTTTACATGCAACTTGTTCTTAGACCCAGCTAATTTTGTTGCTGTTTCCATAAGAGCTTTGGTTACTTTTCTGTTAACTTCCGAAATATCCACTTCTTCCGATGTTAGGCCTTCTAAAGCAGAGAATCTGTTCTTCAGTTCCAACTTGAAAGTATTATGGTGTTTTTTAAGGTTGGTTATGTCAATACATTTTGTTTGTCTTATGAGCTTGCCACGTTCCAGTTTAGTGTTGAGGTGCATCTTACATCTCACCAATCTATGGTCACTACCTGTGTTGAACTTGTTTAGCACACTGCAGTCTTCGATGACGAATTTTTTGTTACACATAATAAAATCAATTTCACTTGTCTTCCCAATTGGATGTCTCCATGTCCATTTCCTGTGTGGCTTTTTCTTGAAAAAGGAATTAAAGATGAAAAATCCTTCTGCCTCTGCAAACTCAACGAGAGTATTTCCACGCTGGTTTCTGTTGCCGTGACCGAATTTACCTACTGAAGTTTCATTCTGTTGCCGGTGCCCTATTTTTGCATTGAAATCTCCCATAATTATCTTCAAGTGCTGCTTACCTTTATTATTTAGATGACGAATTTCCTCATAAAATTCTTCAATTTCTTCTTCAGGATGACTTGTGGTGGGTGCATAAGTTTGAATAATCTGAGCCTGGTATCTTCTCGATAGTTGGATAACGAGTCGTGCAGCTCTGTCAGAGGAACTTTCAACTTCTACCACTTTATCCTTCAGTTTCTTGTTTATTATAAATCCAACACCACTAGTTCTGCCAGTATCTGTCCCACGATAATAGAAGAGATGTCCACTTTTCAGTTCAATGAGATCTCCTTTTCTCCTTACCTCACTCAGCCCGACGATGTCCCACTTGATCCTTTGTAGTTCCTCTTCCAATTCAAGAAGCCTTGAATCAGAAGATAGGGAGCGTCCGTTGTAGGTAGCCAAGGTCAGCATCAAATGGCAGCCTAGTCCGGTCCTCCGGGGATTCTTAGCACCCTCTGCCTTCATGTCGCACTGGCCGCTGCCTTGGCCAGGTACATTCCAGCTGCCGGAGACTGAGGGCCAAGATTTAAGTTGTAGAGTCATTTTGGAGGTGTTTGGCCATAACTCACCACGCTGGCCAAGCGGGTTGGTGAGTGTGGGATAGCATTTCCTCTGATCCCGATGGTATAGTTATACCGCTATTTGCGGTCGTCAGAGCCCCTTTAGTGGGAACAGGATGCACCACGAGAAGGCGGGGTTGACATTTGTCAAGGAGAGGCTGTGATGTTACGCATCACCTGACCTTACATCCCTTGCGGAATATACGGCTTGATTAATCTGCCCCGACTTTAGTTGCCTAGAAAACATTACTCATTTATTTTTATTTATTTATTTATTTATTTATTTATTTATTTATTTATTTATTTTGAAAATAAGTTTTTATTCAGTTTCATGTTTTTAATACGAAACGTTTTTACAGTGTGCTTCAATATAGAATTCAGTCAATCACTCTTGCACGTTTATTATTTGCGATTTTTAATGCACTTTCCCACATTTCGCCTTCTGAGCTATAATCAAATCTGGTGTTGGTAGACCTAAGGACTTTACTTCAATTTTTCCCCTTAAAGTTCTTGAAGAAAATGGTAATTTCAATGAAGAATCAACTGAATTAAAAGCAGTCTCCATTCATGAAATTAAAAGATTATGAAAACCACAGAACACAGAAAAAAAAAATAATTAAAAGCACAGATAGATTTTAACTGACTGATCATGCAAATGTTATCAGAGCACAGAAACAAACAAACAAACAATCAGATAAGTTTTCCCTCTAATCTATTGGTCAACTGCCCTGCTCCCAGTTCCGATGAGAGAAAGAGGGGGAGGGGGTCATTGGTTTTAACGCTGTTTGCTGCCGGCGATCTTATATCATGCTGAGAGAAATACAGCACACTGGAAACCCTTGTGGTCGGCTTAACAAGAGGACCCCCAAGAGGTGTGTGGTGTAGGAGGCAGGAATGACACACTGTTGGGGCTGTGCTACTCGGTTTGCAGCACGAAAGACCAAACGGGTAGGCAACAACAGAACCCCGCTGTTATTCCTGTGTGCTAACCGACACACAGACCGAATGACGAACAGGAGCCTTGATTATGGCCCGTCTAAAAATCAGATTTTGGGCTGGCAGCAAATCATATGCATGCACCTTTTTAGGCTTTCAGCTACAATAAACAATACGAATATAAATTCAAAAAATTTTAGCGTACTGCGTAGTCACCGGCCACCACTGATAAGCAATTTAGTTTTACTTGTTGCTAGTCATGCAGATGTTTTGCTAGCAAACTATTTGGTCACTATCAAAATTTGCTAGTGAGCATAAAAGATGAAATCTTGCCCTTACAGGGCGCGATTTCACCGATTAGCAACTAGCAAATAGCTAGTGAAAAATCAAATTTTCTAGTGAAAAAAAATTGCAGTAGCAAATATTGCTAGTAAGGTAATTTCTTTATTTAAAGTAACCAAAAATCATTATCAATCCATGAAGTTTACATAACAGTTTCTATTATCACTTGTTAAAACAGCGATGATCAGCGATTCTCTTTCGCCAATTTCCTTTCAACACTTAATATACCCATCCTCCCCATATCTTTCATCCCTTCCAGTGGGAACTGTCGTAGAAGCGCATTGAAACTCCTCTCCATCATGCCTTCATTGGTCTATTACAGAAACAGAACGTGACGTCGGCAATGGTTGCTGTGGCAACCCAGAGCTCTGGGATGGATCGGTTGTTTGACCACCTGCTCTGCCACCCTCCCTTCTTTTGCCCCACTATAACGAAGTAAATTTCTCTGTCATTTTTATCCGCGCCAGGATTCGAACCCGGGTCCCCTCATTCCAGAATAAGTTGCTCTACCATTTGAGCTACGCGGACATTTTATTCTGATTCCTATCTGCCTTTATGTCGTGTGCGTCCTTCTGGCAGGTACGTCACATCTCCTGGTACGTTACACCACGAACTTTGTCTTCAACTCCTGTCGTAACCTAAGCCAAGCGATCGCCCACTTCCACAAGTCTTGATAGTCATGCATGCATCAAATACTGCGCCCTAATGATCAGTGATCAATAAGCAAGAATAAGTCCACTTAGGATGGTAGACAAAACCGAAAGAAGCAAACCAAAATGTTACTGGAAAATAGCCTGCCAACACTGGCAAAAGTCTTATCCATAGTAACTAGCCTTATTGGGTGGCATAGTTAGACGCTTTTTTACGAAACGTCTTCGTGTTCGTGGAGGGGGTAAACGATTACGGAAGAAACCTTTGCTTCACCTGACTTCCGGTTTTGGAAATTTTCCTCGTATTTTCAAGCTGAAATACAAATATTTATCCAGTAAAATGTTATTGAGCAATAATACTTGACAGAGGCAACATCGTGAGAAAAAAGAAATTATGATTACGGTAAAGATCCAGACTCACGGTCGCCAGGTCGCCACTGGCGATAAACTTCATCTTCGTGGCGACTAAAAATGTTTGATTAAGTCGCCAATTCTGGAGACCTCTACCGGAACGGAAAAAAAAATCATTTATTTAATTTTATTTAACTTCTGCTGTACGTAAAAAAAAAAATTTTGAACTTGTACGGAGCTCTCACGTTTTTGAAAAATTTTACTCCAAATGTGCGGAAATCTCGCATGCAGAAGTTATTCTGCTTGAACAGCAGAAAAGAAAAGAAAAAAGTTATAAGAAAAAAGCGAGGACGTCGCGTCGGTTTTTGATCACAAAGAATGCGCCAAGCAAGGATGATGGGTCATCGTGGGAGAAAGAGTTTGCAAGGTTGCGGGAGGGGGGGTGAAAGCTTCTTCCCTTTGGGGAATTCGTACTGGGAGAATTTTTTATAAAACAAAAACTCTCCAAATTTTTAAATAAACGAATACAAATTTTACAATAACCAAGACACATCAAAATAAACTTCCATATGAAATTTCGTCAAAATCCGATTAAAACTTTAGAAGTTACGCATTTATTTTTTCTTTTTTATGAATGTTCGCTGAAAGCACTATACCGTCTCCAGTGCCAAATTTAGCGTGCACCTGCGGGCTTTTGAGCATCGCAAAGCGGCCGGCTAAAAAGAAACAATTTATTTTACGAATTAATACCGAGTTTCCATCTGCTTTCCGTGTTCGCTTAAAAAAAAAAATTAATTGGTTAACTTTGCTTTTTGTCATTATTTTTCCCAAATATAGTTAGTGTTTTATAGTGTCAGTTAATATTAAGTTTGAATTTTAACCAAACTCTCTATAATCCGGAAATTTCTAAATTCCGAAATCTGCAAAGTCCGGACGATTTCGGATTTTCGAGGTTGTACTATAAGAGTATTATTATCATACCTGCCAACTACTACAGAATGTCCGTAGTTTCTACGGATTTAGTTGTCTGACTATGGAACTATGGACTTCACTGTCGAAACTACGGATTCTAAGAATTTTCATTTTGCTTAGTTTTTTTTTTCATTTTGCTATTGTTTTATGATATACATGAGATTCTTAAGAGGATTCGCGGAATTTCGCGGTTTTTTTTTTGTCATCATTTCGATCGTTCTCAGGATCAGTGTAAAACTGAAGACAATTTGCGGGGCGGGGGCGTTTTCCGTCTAGAGACGGTATTTCGTGTTTCAAAACTTTCGAAGACAGTAGTTTAACGGTGTAAAAACATCACCGTAATAGTAAATTCTTTTTCTCCTAATGTTGCCTTTGTGTCCAGTTTTCTTGTTAAATATTATTTTATTGCATATATGTTTGTATTTCAGCTTGAAACTGTAGGCAAAAATTTGCGAAAACGGAGGTTAGATGCAGCAGAAATTTCGCCGTAATGTTCAGGCATCAGGTTCTTCCACGAAATCGAGGAATCACACTTTTTTCGTTATTATTTTGGTCATTCACGCGATCAATGCACAAGTGAACATTTTTTTTTGTGGGGGTGGGGGGCTGTGTGACGGGGGGGGGCTGTGTGACGGGGGGGGGGGTTCATCGGAGGACGGAATTCCGTCTTTACGAAAATTTCTAAAACGGAAGGTCGACGGGGTTCACATTTTTTCCGCAATCATAATTCCTTTTTTATCGCGATGTTATCTCAGTGCAGTATTATTGTTAAATAACATTTTACTGCATAAATATTTGTCTTTCGGCTTGAAAATAGCAGGAAAATTTCCAAAACCGGAAGTCGGAGACGGTTCAAAGATTTCTATTGTAATGGCACCCCCCGCGTGATGTTCCCACTCTCCAGCATTGTTAAACAGCCCCCCCCCCCCCTTTCCGTCCCATAAGTTTTTTGCATTTAAGCTTGATAAGGGAGAAAAGAACATCATGAAAATGGAAGTGACAAAGTTGAAAAATTTGTCAAAAGTACTGATGTTCTCAAAGTTACACCATTTATCTAAAATAGTTAAAGCTTTGATATCACACACTCATGGTCTCCAGGCTAAAAGTTCTTTCAGCATGATGGATGAAGTTATTGTTATCAGAAGGCATAAAAAAGAAAGGAAAGAAAAGCGTCAATGAAGAAATAGGGAGAGAAAGATAGCAGGAAGAAAAATTAAGCAATGGATGCTGTGCAGCTGCAGAGTCAACAAAAGACAAACTGACAGTAGTCCACATTCTTGCTGTGTGTTTTGATTTTTCACCCAGTTAAAACGTTCAGCGTTGTTTTTCCTTCTTTGGTCTCATCTTGACATAAACTACAATTTTAGAGACAGTAAGTGGAGGTCCATGCACTGCGGGTTCACTTGCTTGGATTTCCTGTCTGTCAAGCGTTGTGGGATTTAGAACACATCTGACTGATTTTCACTGGTGGAAGTTTTGAACTTAAGTCTCCCAATGTTACCTATCATGGCCCCCAGAAAACTAACCTCAACGTCCTCGTCGTGGGGTGGTGGAAACAGGTGGATTAGGTGCTGTGATTTACAGTAGCTCCTCATTTTGGAGCGTCCGAAACATGCTGGCTAACTGAGGCTCTAGTCTACCTAAGCCAAGGTGTGAGGTATCGTGCTGAGGGCTGAATGATACTGAGGTAGTAAAATATCAGTATCGTTAACGATCCCTTCAGGGCACCAGGCACACCCTATCGTAATTAGCCTTCCACCTGTGATAGGAGGTTTATCGGGTGGTGACTTTTTATTTTCCTCCAGTTTCGTGGGACCAAATATGGAAACTATTTTGGACACAACAAACCCTGGGTTAGGGTCTGACTTAGTCAGTACCCAACCTAAAAAAGCAGCATCTTCCCAGCCAAGGCCGGAATCTGTTGATCCTGAGTGGAGGCCCAGTTGCTCTGGGAACACCTCTCATCAGGCTAAGGCGGAGGAAGCTGTTCCGCAAAAGCAAACAAAACATCTGGAGGCAGCAGGTAATACCAGTTTGCCAAAAGAGTCTGTGATTGCTAGTAAGGCTGGTAAGCAGCAAGAAAGGGTTGCAACTTAGCAAGACGGCTAAGCGCAACATCAGAAGGAAGTTAGCAAGGCAGATGAAGGGTCAAACTGACAAGGAGTAGAGTTCAGTGGGACCCACATCTGTAGATACTTCTCCACCGGTGGTGGACAAGAAAGGCAAGAGGCAAAGATCTTAGAGGCAAAACTAGAAGGCTTTTTAATAAAGCCAAACGTACTGGTGAGTGGACGGTATATAAGACTACCCTCACACAGTACAACAAAGCAATTAGAGAGGCAAAAAGAGCCTCTTGGAGAGATTTCTGTGGAAGTATTTCAGATACTCCCAGTACTGCCAGATTTATGAAAATCATGGCTAAGGACAATGCAAATTGCCTTAACACCATCAAATTGGTTGATGGGAGCTTCACAAAAACTGGTAAAGAAACACTAACAGAAATGCTAGGTGTACACTTTCCAGATTCAACTATAATTGACCCCACTGGCGTACACACAGCTGGCCTTGAGCACCGGCGTGCAAAAAAGGAGGACTGGAAGGTTGCCAGGGAGGTGGTCAATTATTCTAGGATTAAGTGGTCCATTAATTCTTTTGAACCATTTAAATCACCTAGCTGCAATGGAATTGTTCCCATCTTGATGCAGCAAGGACTGGAGATAATTACTCCACTCTTATGCAAAATTTATCGGGCCTGCCTTGCTCTTGGTTATATACCAAGTGCTTGGAGACAGGCTAGGGTAATATTTATTCCCAAGCCAGGTAAGTCAAAATACCAGGAGGCAAAGGCCTTTAGACCTATTAGTCTAACATCTTTCTTTCTCAAGGCTCTTGAGAGGATGGTGGATAGGCATATTAGAGAGGTGGTTTTACTTCCTAAACCCCTCTCAAATTTTCAGTTTGCCTATCAACAAGGCAAATCAACAGTAGCAGCTCTCCATGGCATTGTCTGTTGCCTGGAGAAGGCACTAGAATTTAAGGAGGTGGCATTAGCCACTTTCCTTGATATTGAAGGGGTGCCTTTGTGGGAGCTGTGGAAAGACATGGTGTTGATAGAACCTGTTGTCAATGGATTAAGGCCATGCTTACAAGCAGAACAGTCGTTGCCTCGCTTTTCGGGGAGACTCTGTCGGTCTCCACTTGCCGGGGTTGCCCTCAGGGAGGAGTTTGCTCTCTCCTGTTGTGGTGCCTGGTGGTGGATGAACTGCTGGGGATCCTGGAGGGGTCTGATTGTGACTGTTTTGGCTATGCAGATGACGTGGCCATAATAGTCAAGGAAAAATTCCCTAAAACAGTCTCGAGCATAATGCAAATAACACTGGGGCTTGTTGAGGATTGGTGCAGGAAGGTTGGTCTATCAGTAAACCCTGACAAAACCACCCTTGTGCCTTTCACTAGAAAGAGGAATCTTGGAGACTTTGCTCTCTTTGGGAAAACAGTTCCTCTCAGTACACAGGTTAAGTACCTGGGCGTCATTTTGGACGGAGGCTTAACCTGGAAACAGCACCTAGATTACTACATTGCCAGAGCCAAGAAAGTGTTCTGGTCATGTAGAGGTGCTATTGGCAAATCCTTGGGCCTCAACCAGAGGATCTTGCACTGGATATATACTATGGTCACTTATGGCTCAACGGTGTGGTGGCGCAGAGTTAACCTCTGCACGGTGCAGGCTGAACTTAACAAGTTACAAAGGCTGGCCTGCATAGGTATATCAGGAGCAATGAGAACTACTCCAACAGCTGCATTGGAGTTGCTTCTTGATATTCTGCCACTTCACCTTCATATTGAGGGTGAGGCTATTATGGGGGCATATAGATTATGCCGCAATGGCATGTGGAGACCCTCGTTGTGGGTTGGCTGCCATGCCAAGCCTATTCAGGAGTATTTTTATAAGGAGCCCATCTTTCAAATGGGAACCGACAATATGCTAGTAAAATATCATTTTTATAAAGC
This sequence comes from Macrothele yani, assembly GCA_039090855.1. Taxonomy (NCBI): domain Eukaryota; kingdom Metazoa; phylum Arthropoda; class Arachnida; order Araneae; family Macrothelidae; genus Macrothele; species Macrothele yani. Next base: position 130,428,251 of record CM076996.1, read on the forward strand.
ATTCAGTGTGAACTTTCCCAGCCGCAGTGAATGGGAAATGCCCTTTGTCCCTGGGTGCAGCGGTGAAACTGTTTGGTTTACTGATGGCTCCAGGGCAAACATAGGAGTTGGAGCAGGGGAATATTGCCTATCCAGAGGTTATGGTTCATGCCAAAGCCTTGGAAGGCATGCTACCATGTTCCAAGCTGAGGTGTATGCTATTCTAGCATGCGCCTCAGAATGTCTGATCAAAGGGTATCACAATGTGCGTATCCAGATTTGTTCAGACAGCTAGGCGGCTTTACTGGCACTTTGTCAGTGCCGCATTTCATCCAAAATTGTTTGGAACTGCCTCCAGACCCTAACTGAACTGGCAAACCGGAACAAAGTGCAACTGTTCTGGGTTCCAGGACATAGGGGTATTGAAGGTAATGAGAAAGCTGACCTTCTTGCTAAAGGGGGGGCAGAGCAGGCTTTTTATGGTCCAGAGCCTGCATTAGGGCTCGCCTCTGGTGTGGCCAGAGGACTAACTAAAAGGCTGCTGAGGACTAAGCAGCTTGACCTCTGGCATGCTACCAGGGGTCAAAGGCAGGCAAAGGAACTTAATCAAGGACCCTTGCCTCATAGGGCTAAGGAACTCCTTAAACTGCCAAAAAAGGATATTGGACTGATTGTTGGTCTACTTACAGGACACTGTCGTCTTAACAGGCACCTTAATTTGATTGGGGTGAAAGAGGATCCACTTAGTAGAGGATGCCATCTGGAAGAGGAGACTTCCTTGCATTTTCTTTGTGACTGTGACTTTTTTGCAGCACTCAGGCTTGAACACTTTGGTACTCACAACTTGAGACCAAGTGATCTCTCTTTAGTACCAGTCAAGAGCATTCTTGCTTTTGCTCAAGCATCTGGTCTCTTTTGAGATTAGGGCTGGGGATGCAAAATAGACCTTAGGTCGTGGTGCTGGGTCAATTTAGTACCCCCTCCCCCCATTGGTACAAGTAACAAGTAAGTACCTATCATGCCCTTGCCAGGGGAATCAACTTTGTGTTTCATATGTGTTAGTTTCACGAGTGTCCTTGTTTGTTGTAACGTTTTTGTGGCACAATTTTTTTTTTCGCAAAGAGATGCATAGTTTCGTAAAAAAAAAAAGCGACTATGTATGCCGCACAATAATGCTGTTTACCACTGACAAGCCTCTTGTCAATGTTGGCAGGTATAGTATTCCTGTGCTAAGTACTTGTTTCTTTTTACGCCAGTTCTGATGTTTACAAGATCAGCGAAGATATTTTTTGTTTTCGTGTGTTAGACTGCTTTTTTTACACCTTACTGTCAGCAGATGATTTATTTCAAGTTTTGTCTGTTAGTGTTGTTTCTGTAATACTGTTCATCCAATTCAAATACAGTTTGTGTGGCTTTTAAAAATACTATTGTCTGCAGATGGGAAAACTCAGGGAATTTAATTTGGCAAAATGAGTGTTAACCCCAAATAACTGATAATCTGGATATTTTTCCTGATTTACATATGACTTATCACGGTCAGCAAAAAGCAAAGACTTTTTTTCATATTATCTGCCTTTCCAAGCACTTTTTACTGTAATCAGTGTTTTTAATAGTACCTCAAGAAAAACATCCCACTTCCTAATTTCCATGAGATAAAGTTTCTATGTTGGAATATAAGGCCAATATAATGAAAGATAAAGTTTCTATGTTGGAACATAATGTTTTTTAACATTCTTCATGTTTTTCAAACTCCTTTTTGAAAAATGTGAAACAGATTCGCATTAAACTACATACATGAGTATTTTACCAAAATACATACTTGTGGTAAAAATAATTGAATCTGATAGTTTCTTAGACATGGTTTAAAACTCCTAAATTGCCAAAACAGGCGGTATCACAGTTAAAAAAACATGAATGAAACCCATAAAACTTCTTACATGATCATCTTCAGGGCTCGACAAATCCCGGGCGCCAGGTCGCCCAGGCGCCTAAAATTCGGGCCGTGGCGCCTACTTTTCGTCTTACTTGAAATTTCGTAATTTGCAGTAAATACTGTAATTTCTGTTGTATAATCCATAGATTATATATTAAAAAGTTATAAATTTAGGTACGCGGACACGGCTAAAGGGGAAAAAAAAAAAAAAAAAACGATGCGGCGTTTAAAAAAGTCCGCGAGGTAATTGTCAGGAGAGGTGCTGTTATTGGGAAAGCACTGAAAATGCAGTAACAGAAAAAATGTAACGTAACAGCAAAATAAAAGACCGCGAGGAGATTGTAAGAATATATATATTTATTTATTTGTATTTTAGAAGCATTTTGACAGAAAATATGACGCAAGGAAGGCGTTGTTACTATTCGCGCGTGCGGAAGCCTACGTGGTGTGAGAATCCGCTACTCTCGGGAATCCCGCAAAGCTATTCCGTAGCATGTAACCTTTCTGCGAATCGCATTGCCTAGTTTTGGTGCGCTAATTGTGTTAGTTAATTTTTTTTTTACTTTCGGTATTCAGTTAAAACGTATCCACAAATAAGACGATGCGGACTGTCCGCAATTTCAACGGGGTTTTTTTAGTGTAACTAATGAACTAAGGTAATGCTGCAACAGCTAGCAATTTTAGTTCTTTATTTACTTAAAAGTAGCACAGAAGTACTTCAAAATGACAGTTACTTTTTCAATAAGACGATCATTTCTTTCTTACATCTTTGGATTTCTGAAGCAGTCCTGTGAATCGCAGTTTTCTGTCGGAAATTACTATTCACGATTAACATGATAGGTGCGGATTATACGAATGTCGTACATGCTAATTATTCCGGAATGTCTAGTTTCTACGGATTTTGTTGTCTGACTACGGAACTCACGCTCAAAACTACGGATTCTACGAATTTTCATTTTGTTTAAAAACAATTTTTAGGGGGGTCATTTTCCGTCTGGGGACGGTATTTGTTTCAAAGCTTTCGAAAACAATAGTTAAATGGAGTAAAAAGAATTTTCCCTAATCGTAATTTTTTTCTCCCGATTATGCGTTTGTGTCTAGTATTCTTGTTAAATATCATTTTATGGCATATATGTTCGTATTTCAGCTTGAAACTGCAGCAAGAATTTGTGGAAAAGGAAGTTAGACGCCGCAAAAATTGCCTCCTAATCTTCAGGCTTCCTCCGCGAATTCGAGAAATTCCGTCTTTTTCGTTATGTTGGCCGGCCACTCAGGAGATCGATGCACAAGTAAACAGAGTTTGAAGGGGGGGGGGGGGATTCCGTCTTTACGAAACTTTCGAAAACGGAAAGCCGACGGAGTTCAGATTTTTTCCGTAATCATAATTTCTTTTTTCTCGCGATGTTACTTCTGTTCAGTATTTTTAAGTATCATTTCACTGCATAATTTTTTGTATTTCAGGCTTGAAAATAGAAGAAAAATTTCCAAAACCGGAAGTCGGACGGATTTCCCCGTAATCGAACCCCACCCACGATGTTCTCACTCTCCAGCGCTGTTAAATCTTGTTAAAGGAAGAAGGAAATTCCCGAAAACGGAAGTGACGAAAATTTAAAAAATTGATGCATGGTGTTCAAAAGTATTAATATTCCCAAAGTTACACCATTTTTCTAAAATAGTTGAAGCTTTGATATCATGCACTCATGGTCCTCAGACTGATGGTTTTTATCAGAGGGTATAAAAAAACAAGAAAAGTGACAATGAAGAAGTAGAGAGAGAATGACATCAGCACAAAGAAAAATTAAGCAGTGGTGCTGTGAAGTTGCAGAGTCAATAAAAGACAAACTGACAGTAGTATGCATTCTTGCTGTCTGTTTTGATTTTTCACCAGTTAAAATATTCAGTTTTTTTCCCCCGTTCTTTGGTCTCATCTTCTCCTTAAACTGCTATTTTAGGGGCAGTATGATCATGTGGTATGGACTGTTATTTTTTTTTATTATTATTATTTTTTTAAATATCATGTTCTGCGACATGCTGCTGCAGATTATGCGAAGGAAAAAAATTGCTTTTCTCAGAATTTCACGATCTACAGATCATATGCTGCAGCGGATTATACGTGGTATTTTTTTTTCACAGCCTTTGGATTATATATCCTTGTGGATCTCACAAACAAAAATTTTTTTCTGAATTTTATGGTTTACAGATTATACGAAGAAAAAAATTGCACTTTAAATTAATATGTAAAAAATATGACTTCCGCAAATAGTATTTTAATAAAATCGAAATCTGAAATTTTTTGAGATCGTCTACTGAAAGAATATAAAAAGAAAATTGGAACTTTATTTTGCTATAAGTGGTTTGGGTAATAAGAAAAAAATGACAACAAATATGGTTTACCACTTTTCGTTCCAGCGTCATAACCAAACATGTTCATGCGTTATTGACTTTGTTTCACCTGGCGCCTAAATTTTGGAGCTGGCTCCTAGATCTAGAACATATTTGTCAACAAATAAAGGTAACTTGATCACGCTAGTTACGTTAACTGAAAACTTTTACAAAAAGTTCGTTTTTTCAGTTAACGTAACTAGCATGATCAAGTTACCTTTATTTGTTAATATTGTTACGTGTTTTGCCCATAATCGTCATATTTGTCAAGCCCTGATCATCTCTTCTTTTGGAATTCCAATTTCTAGCTGTTTTCTTAAATCAACTTTTGGTTATATATATTATCCATTCAGAGGATCAATGGATTTTTGACATAATCTCATGTGTTGCTGAATGTTCTAGAAAGCTGGAAAAAACTGATGTGGACATCAGTAGTGTTTTGCACTATGTTACTGAACCAGAGTTGGCTGTTTTAAAATCTGCAGATGAAGGGGCAAATTGGTCCTTTTTAAGGAAACTGTCTCAAAATGATGACATGCCATCAATATTTCAAGGTCACCAAATCAGCACAGCATGTAATCAATGAAGATGTGTTGTAGATGATGAAGATACAGGACTAAGTTCTACAGAAAACAGCATTGATTTATATTGAAAAAGAATTGCACAAAAACTTGAATTTTTTTTTAATAATGTACGAACATCTGTTTTCTGCAAATATATGTCCACTCTTTAGATAAGGTGCTATTTCCCAAATCTTCTGAAGGCCTAAACAATCATGGTGATGATGCAATAACTGATCGTGCTTTGGAATAGAGGCTTCAAATCAAGAAGATTCTTATTAGTTTGGATCCTAACAGAATTTCATGTATTTCAAATGCTTTGTTACACAAATTGGAGAATTTAGATAATCTAAAGCCCTTTGAAATCATGAGAGATCCAGTAACTGTGCTTTTAACGGCACTGCTGTTAAATGCTCATGTAGAATGTCTTTGGTCAGCAGTTAAAAACACAATTAGGTGAAAGAAGCCTTGTAATGAAAAAGAACAGACTTGAAAGTCGCATTAAGGTCAAAACATTAGGAATAAAAATGAGTAATGTTGTTGACCCTGAAAATGGGATAAAACTATGGTGGGAGGATAGCATGAAATCTTGTTGACCAAACTACAAAGATTAATTTATGTATTTTATTACTTCAGTTTCTAAGCATACTATAATTGAAATATGCAAAATAAAACATACTGATATTACAGTAAGCAATTTTATAAAAATAATAGTACGAAATATACAATTCGATTTTTTCAAAGTTTGGCCACTGACTTTTATTTTATGGCCACTAACAATTTTGGTCTTGGTGGTCAATGTCTACTAGCAAAATTTCTAAGTCTGGATCTTTAGATTACGGAAAAAATCCGAATTCCGTCTACCTTTTGTTTTCGAGTTTCGTAAAGACGGAATTTCAATAATAACGAAAAAGCCAGAATTCTTGAATTCGCGGAAGAATCTCGTGCCTGAAGATTACTGGAAAATTTTGCAGCATCCAACTTCCGTTTTTGCAAATTGTTCACCACAGTTTCAAGCTAAAATGCAAATGATCTCCAGATCATCGGAATGTAGAGAGGAGATTCGGAATTGCAAGTCATTGAGTTGAAAATAATTTCCAGGCTTTCCCGGTAACGGAGGGCAAAACGATTGTCAAAAGAAGCAATTCATTTTGCTTCGTTCGAGCGGGGAACTGCAGATGTGTCTTCCATTGTCAAAATAGACAAGGCTGTATTAGGATTCTGTGGTTAATGCTCCTGTATGTGCTTTCAATGTATAAGTTATCCCCTGTTGAAGAAGAGATAGGAATGCAGTAAACTCCTGGGAGGTTCAGATTTTCAACTTTGTCCCTATCCCTTTGTAGAAGTTTCAAGATGTTTGGGGGGGGTTAATGGCAAGATGGTAACCAAAACCAAAACTTCTAAAAAGAATCTGTAACTTATAAGCATAGGAAGGATGGTAAGGAACAGAACCAGAGAATTTCAGGTTTTCTTTCTTTTGAGGAAGGAGGCATTCAATTTTCGAATTGTTTTCATATTTCTTTAAGAGGGAGTTGACTGAAAGAGCAGGGAAACCATAAGAGAGGGCTATTATAGAAATTTTGGAGAATTCTTCTTGAAGAGAAAGTTGGTTGTTGCAAATGATATGAGCCCTGTGGATGTAAGACTTCAATGCTGCAAGCTTGTAGAGATGCAGCGTGAAAGATTTGTAGGGAATGATGTTGGTGGCCACAGAAGGTTTACGATAGACGGAACGAGTGATGGAGAGATCAGCGTTTCTGCAGATGGATACATCCAGGAAATCAATTTTGTTGTTTACTTCCTTTGATATAAGTGAGATTAATGGAAGGAATTTTTTCCGCAATGGAGTTGATCAGTGTCTGTAGTTCAGACTCGGTATGTGGCCAGCTAATGAAAATGTCATTTAAATATCTTAACCACAGGGAAGGTTGAAAAGGGTGTTGAGGAATGATGGAAACTTCATGAATATGTTGCATGTAGATTTCTGCAAGAAGAGGGGAAAGAGGTGAGCTCATGGGGAGACCAGATTGTTGCTTGTACACAATTTTGTTGAAAACAAAACAACTGTGTTGATGAATAGTGTGGAAACAATCATAAAGATCTTTGATAAGAGTACCGGGTGGTTCAAAATGAAAAATCAATTTCTTGATGAGGAGCATGTAGGTCTCAAAATATGGTACAGAGAGGAACAAAGATTCCACGTCAAGAGTATATAGATTAACACTTGGAGAAAAGGAATTAGGAAGTTTGTGGATGAAGTCTGAAGTAGAGAATAAATGTTTAGTTTTGGTTAGGTTTTTCCAACTGCCAATCAAAGTTCAGTTTGGGTTTCAGCTAACAAGCCAATGAGGTTTTAATTTGATATTTTGTTTTGGTTTGTTTCACTAGTACTCTGGTCATGATTAACCCCTTTTGGTTTGCCTTTCAGTTAAGAGTTTTAGCTTGCTGAGAGAATAAGATTTAAATTAACTGTTACTGTTCTTTTGCTGAGAGGGGAAGTTTTCTTAGTTTGTACGTATTCTCTTACTGCTTACTTCCTTAGCAATGGATCAACAAAACCTCTGCAATGTTGGGCAGTTAATCCAAACACCATGCCACAGAACATGCCATGTGTCACAAAGGGGACTGAAAAAAGTTGAGGAGATAAGTGAAGTTGATAAGAAAATACTGTGTTTAAGAGCTGAAATAGCAGACTGTGGAAGTATTGTGACATGTTTTCATCATGAATACTACTATATATAACAAAATTTGAGGAACAACAAAAAATAATGCTGCAATCCATTTAAAGTTCATAAATCTATTAGAAGCTCTCTAAGGATGGTCAGTCTATGATTAGCAAAGGAATTTATGCAAAAACATGCTAATGCCAAACCTGAGAAGAAGATCTGTTGTAACTGTAGAAATAGGGCTATAAGACTAGAGGAAGCAAGCTCTGAATCTGGTTTAGACATCACAGCTGCACAGTATGAAAGTGAAAGCACAAGTGACAACAAATTAATGCTACTACAAGAATCAGTAGAAAAAGAACAAACACTGCATGAAATCAATATTGGCATGAGTAATATTGGCCGTTCTCCTTTGAAGCTGCATTCTGTACCACAGTGCAGAAGATTGTCATATGGAAAAAGGAAAATAAAACAAATACAATCAAGTGTTAAAACAAAGTTGCACGTGTACTGCAACACGATTTTTCAAGCTCTGAAAATGAAGATACCCCTGAGACCAGTGCAACAAAGCAAACTGCCAAAGATTTACATAAGCTTGTGGTGCTGATGAAAGAGAAACTTCCCACATTGAACAGGCAAAAAAAAAAAAAAATCCAAATGCTAACAATGGCACCTCCATCCTGGACCCAAAAGATGATTATTGAAACATTTCAGGTGTCAGAATATCTAGTGCAACAATCTGAGAAACTGATTCAGAAAACAGGAATTATATCACTACCAGAACCAAGGATAGGAAAAAACTGAGCAATGAAACATTGCAATTAATTCAGGGATTTTATGAAGATAACACTTCTTCTCAGCAGATCTCAGGAAGGGATTTTGTAAGCATCAGAAGAAATCAGCATGTGCAGAAGAGGCTAATTTTGTGTAATCTTAAAGAACTGTATAGCCCTTTTAAACAGCAATATCCTGACAGAAAGGTTGGATTTTCAAAATTTTGCAGTGCAAGACCAAAATGGTGTGTTTTAGCTGGTGCTCATTTTGTATGTGTGTGCACTATACTCTATGCATCAAAATGTTATATTACTTCTGAATGCTGCTCAGTTCAAGGAATCATATGAAACACTAATGGGTTACATGGTTTGTGACTTGAAAGATCGTAACTGCATGCTCAGACACTGCAAAAACTGCCCATCTACAGATAACTTAGCAAATTTTTTTAAAACAAAATTTGAAGACTATGATGAAAATGATACCATAGAATTCAGTCAGTGGGTATCAAGTCTAAGAACAAAATTAATTAAACAAACTTTAACAATGGAAGATTTTATGCAAATGTTATTGTTGAAGATGGAAAAACTTATCCCACATGCATACATTGCAAAGGAACAATCCAGGTTTCTAAAGGAACTTAAAGAAATCCTTACACCAGACATGGCAACTGTTCTTATGGACTTCAGTGAGAACTACTCATTTGCCATACAAGATGAGGCACAAGGCTATCATTGGACATCAGAGGCATGCACAGTTCACCCAGTTATTATGTACACAAGAGGTGAGACACAGTTGCTTGAAATCTCCAATCAATGCTTCTTTTCTGACGATCTGGACCACGATGCTTGTACGGTGCACATAATTCAACAAACAATGCAGTACATTAAGAATAAATATGCAGAAATTGTGAAGGTTCACTATTTTACAGATGGGTGTGCAACACAATATAAAAATTGCAAGAATTTTTTGAATTTGGGCAAGCATGAAAATGATTTTGCAATATCTGCATCATGGTCATTTTTTGCCACTAGCCACGGGAAATCAGCTTGTGATGGTATTGGTGGTACAGTGAAGCGAATTGTAAGCAGAGCAAGCCTGCAACTACCTATCAAAAATCAAATCACAAAACTGATGGATGCCTTTAATTTTTGTGCTGCAAACATAAAAAACATTGAGTTCCACTTTATATCAAAGCCTGAAATTTAAATTGTACGAAACAACCTACGGGAACGTTTTTTTAGAAACATCAGTTATTCCAGGAACTAGGAGTTTTCACTATTTTTGTCCACTTTCATCAAATACCATAGAAATGAAGAGGATAAGTAGAGATGACATATATTGTTTGATGATTAACTTCAAAAGTAGCACTGAACTTATAAATCAGCCACAGTTGCAGACTCAATGCTATGTAGCATGCATATATGATAATAACTGGTGTTTTGGTATGATCAGTGATATTGAAAAGGATGAAAACGTGAAAATTAAGTTTATGCATCCACATGGTCCTGCAAAGTCATTTTACTGACCACTTTATGATGATATATGGTTCATTCCGTGTCAAATCAACACAATTTTAATATGAATTTTAACTCACCGTCTCAGATTTCGATGAAACTTGGCACAGAGGTAGCCTACATACAAATGAAGAAAAATACCCAATTTTATTCAAATATGTCGACCCATTTTGAAAATACGGCGATGTGAAGTTGTTAAAAATCGCTAAAAAACACCCCACTGCCATAATTCCAAATTACTGTAGCAACTCTCCTAATTAAGCTAAAATGATGGGAGGTGCCATTTTTCAGCAGTTTCCAAGAGCTTTTCTATATGCTATGTGCCTATGCAGCACATATTGTGTACAGTGCAACCCCTAATGATGACAGGCACGGCCCGAGCATATTATTTTCATAAAGACACGAAAGCTGTTCAGATTAAGTGGTGTGCAGCACAGAAAAGTTCCTTACAGTTAGGAAAACTCCCACTGAGGCATGCATTGGAATAAACTGTAGAACAACTTCTGTTATATGTGTGACTGAATATTATAGCATTCAAGCAAGGAATGAATAGCAGCTTTTTTTTTTTTTTTTTTTTTTATTGGAGGTTTAACGACCACCGTGAGCAACTCAATAGGCTATAAGCACTTGCCTGTCCCTAATTTAGGGTCACTGGTTCCAGGGAAGGGAGAGAGCTAGTGCCGTGAGACAAACACAACATCCATGCCTCACCGGGATTCGAACCCGGACCACGTTCGGACGAATGATCAGAGGCCATCGCTTAGACTACTGCGCCACCGGAGCGGCCCAGCTTAATATTCAGGCAATTATAACTTATTCCACCATTGATTCAGGATAACACAAATTGCAGTTAATTTTTAAAAACAACTGATTTTTTCAGGGTTTTTTATAGCTACTTGAAAAATGGCACTTATTTTAAACATATGATTTCATTTCTTACTCATCACTTCAGTTTGATTAACTGTTAATAACAGCATTTATTCATACTGAGCACTGGTTACAAGACCAAGCTCCTTATGGATCTTACGCTTAAAAAAAGTATTTAAATGTTTGGATTTATGAGCCAGCACTGCACTCAGTAACTGTACACATGTTTTCAACTTAAAAGGTACCATATAATAGGTACTCCACAAGTTGAAACACTGTCAGTTTGCTGTTGAACGAGTGGTTTGGCCTAACTTTCAAGTGCGTATCTCGGAAACTATGGAATATGGAAGATAAAAAATTTGCAGTATTTCGCAGCTTTGTTAAGTAAACCTACATGCTAATTTTCAGCAAAATCCAAAATGGCGGGTCAGGTTTGTAGAACAAAATGGCTGAACTGTTGAAGGAGAGCCCTCTATGAAATTCAGATAATTTTAACCACCTGAGAAAATATGCTGATAACCACCATTTTTTTTTTCAAATATGTTATAGGATGTGTTAAACATCAATATAAAAAAAATTATCTCCCTCATGCCAGAGCAATATTCTACAGAGCCTCCCATAAAACGTAGGGACCATTTTCCATGTGATTCCAAAGTTTCATTCTCCTAAATTCAGTCGCACACAAACTACAGCATGGTATGTAAAAAGTGGCGTGCTACTGCACAGCTGCAAAAGTGTGTGTTCAGCTAAATTTTGGAGCACTGTATTTTAAAAACTACGAGGTTTAAAAAACTGAAACTTAGGATTTACCCATATCTTTATCGGGTATATCTACCTGCCAAGTTTCATTAAAATCCGAGTTGGTAGGTTACATTCTGCAAAAAAAAAATCTGTGATTTACATGGATTGACCCACTGGGGAAGTTTGATCTTTACATCAAACTTCCCCAGTGGAATGCGAAAGTTTGGCGAATCTTTGTACTTACTACGCCACAAAAAAAAAAAAAACGGATTAAATACGCTATATGAGACACTGTAATATTTGCAAAAACATTAATGAAGGCCACGAAAATTATTGAAAAAACTCAGCAAATAAACTAACACCCGAATGGTTATGCACTACTTGTACCATGGCACGCCGAATTGTCAGCCTTAGAACTGCGATTATGAGCTAAACAAAACAAATATTAACTATAACAAATTCCTACTTGTCTAAATGTATGTGGGCATAAAAATCATCACTGGGACCCATTCGTAGGCACAACTTGCGAAGACATACAAGAATGCAAAACAAGACTTGTTAGTGGTGTGCGATTGCACTCCAGAACATTCAGATTGCTATGAATTTGAAAAATGGTTGCACAAAAGTAACACCCAAATAAACCTAAAGTACACACGACAGACGCAAAATTTGCAAAGTTAAGAATAACACAAAGAAACCAAAAGAAATTAAATTACCACTTCCCAAGACAACAAAAAACGGCACATGTCAATTCAACAGGAACCAATGTGAAAAACAAACCTCTGATCCTTTTTACTATCGCCTGGGCTATGCTCTTCTTTAACGACAACAGTGACAGAATCATGAACCTTTTCAGGCTTTTCACACATAAACACGTTAAATAAATCATCAATCTCCATGTTCAATCAAGGTCTGTAGATCCAACACGCTTCCGAAACTTAGCATTCGAAAAACTTAATATACGGGTACAGTTACACCCAAGCAAAGCGAGTAACCAAAGCCAATAATTTACCCAGCCCGCCCACTTCTTATATACCTAATGGTAATCAAAAGCGACCATCGCGACACTGGTGCTAGCCCCAAGAAACTACGCGCAACGTCAGAACGTGACGTACCAAAGGTGATGTACTAGGTAGTAGCTTTCGAACCGCAACCGCGACCCTTGCTTGGCGTCTACTCAATTCCCCTTCCCCCGCCACCCTCCTCCTCCTCGCCTTGGCTAGTGATCTCAGATTCGAAGCATTGCGTTTTGAATGAGAATTTTTTCTCGCTTCGTTTTTAAAACGATTTTGCATTCAACATAGCAATTAATATAGATTTTTATTTATCCTTTTCCTTTAATATAAAGTTCAGCAATTTTATTCGTTTATATAATGGAAAAATGTATGGGAAATTTGCCTTCGTGGTGATGAAATTTATGTAACGGTAAGTAAACTGGGAAAAAAAGAACATAGTTTGCAGAACGTATTGCTAACATAAAAAAGGGGACATTTCTTCTTTTATTGCTATTTATATCAAGCAGTTACAGACAAAATATTAAGTCAGAAAAAAAGAGGCTTTATTAATATAATCCCTTCTTTTTATGGCACATCCATATCATCCAAAGAAATGCATTTGGATGTTATTCCATTAATGCAATCTTGCGAATTACGTGACCAACCGTTATGAAGGAACGTGAATCTTGTGCTCATTAATTGCATTTCTTGTGAATTACTATATAAAAGAGTAGAAAAAAACAAATTTAAGGCATGAAAACTAAAAATATCAGGGCTTGAAAAATATCTGAAAAGTTACATGCCCAGCTGGGCATATGCAAAAATTATTTACCTGCACAGGTAATAAAAGCTAAATGCCCAGGTTAGTTTATCTTTTAAGATAACAATCTGAACTTTTTAAGTTAAAGAATTTGTGAACTTTTTTTTCATGTTTTGCATTTCCATTTTAAGCCTGTACTTAAAATATCCAATTCACAAAAGCATGTACCTCAATTTTTAAGCTTATGATGCTGAAATTGGTACGTATTTGAGAAATTCTGTTATTCTGCCATGCTCTTTTCGTTGAATTTTTCGTCCTTTGTCACGAAGCACCGGGGGCTAATTCCATCAATGGCATGCATCCTGTTGTTGACTATAAACAACATTTAGAGCAAAATTACATATGGTTCCAATATCTGGATCTAGAGCAGAATATACTTAAAAGTGATATTCTTCTGTTCCTGGCACTCATAACAATAACTTGTGGTGATTAGCAGCAAACTGAAACACAACATGTAATGACTGCTTTTTTTTTTTTTGTAGTAGGAAATTATATTCCAAACTTTTTCATTTTTAAATTTAGTTGCCCAGTCCGGGCAACTAGATTGCTTTTTTTACTTGCCCAGGCCAATAACTTACATTACCCAAGTATGGTATGTTTCTAGCCTTGAATATGGATGTACATAAATCTTAGTGAAATAAAATAAGGTTAGTTTGGGATCAGTGGTGCAAGAGTTAAACAGATAGTGTAAATTACAAACATAAAAGTGTTTCTCTGGTAAAATATCTTTATTCATTTACAAAAAATGTGCAGTAAATGCATATTACATATTTTCTAAAAATGCAGAGACAAAAAAGTGTAAAAAATACAGAATTTACTAGATCTCTATTATGAGTAATGCAACAAATTCCAAACATATGGATTACTGTGTTTGATATTCATAAATAACATTTTTTTTTCAAAATCTTGAAATACTTGAAAAAGCAGCTTCATGCAGAAAAATGTTTCCCTGTTAGGCGAAACTTGTTCTGTACTGTTGTCAAATTACACAAAACAGAAAAAAATCAAACCTTTATTTATTATTCATTTCATAGTGAACAACTGATAACGAATTTGCATTTCCAAATATGTGAGATACAGGTTTCCTTTAGGGAAAGACTACATTTGAAAAAAGAAAATATACAAAAAAATTCATTTGTTGTTCTCATAGCCGAGTAACAGATCCACGCATTTACACAAAGAGGGAACTACGTACATTATCAATAATGGTTATTACATAAATCTGCCCAGATTTTAGCTTTCATGTTGCAAATAAGGCAAGAGCCATAGTTCAAACTAACCTAATTAAAAAAAAAAAATTTTTTAGGAAATGTACCTGTATCAAAATTCTTTTACTACAGTAAGTTATTCATACTCCTTTCCTCAGCACCCATGAGGTAGAGTATGGTGGTGTGCACTTTTTTTGCGTGGTTTCGCCCACTTCATACGTGGCCATATTCCACATGGCACAAATTGTGCAACTTTTGTTTTTAAATATAATGATTTTTTTAAATATAATGATTTTTTTAAATATATATTTTCTGCAAATGGTGTACAAATAGCACACTAAATCTTGAGCAACAAACTTCGATGTAGACAATCTACGATCTCAAACTGAAAGCAATGTAGAATTTTTTTTCCGCATGGTGAAATAAAAGGCTAAACTTCCACGTTTGGCCCAGAGCTAGTTTTCCAAAGCAATGATAGATGCCGCCACAGTACTTCAGCTCTTCTCGCACTTTCACGTGCAATACTACAGTGCCTAGAAGAATTAGTGTGACGTGCTGCCTAAGATGTCCCTCACGGTTTTGTGACCAATCCTCATGAAATGACAGAGGGCGCTGGCATCGGAAGTTACGTTAGGATGCTTCATCGGCTTCATGCTATTCAATGGTGAGAAGTTTGTTTGCCAAGGATTTGCTGCCTTACGAAACTTCAAATTTTCACAAAACAAAGGTTAGTTGATTGAAATCTTTTTGGCAGTATCTTTGCTAATTCGTTGTAGCTCGATCATAACAGTAATACACTAGGTAATTCAACAGTTAATCACTAAAACCCAATAGGCTTATTCGGGTGTTAGTGTGCTAGTTTTTTTCAACTGTGGATTGTTTATAACGAAATTTATTTCCGAAGTTGGTAAGTTTTTATTCGTGAAGATGTAGAAGTTGATCAAGTATTAGCTGTCACGCGTTAAACCTACTGTGTGGTTAAACTTAAGTGCAGTACTGAAATCGACTGCAACAGTTATAAGATCATAGGGAAATAATGTCAGCTATGAAAGGACTGGGAAATTTTGCATTAGCAAATAATAAAAAACATAGAAAACGGAAAAGGCAAAGCAGCTGTTTTGTGCCAGGATGTAATACTGGCTATAAATCCTGCAAAAATAAAATATCACTCTTTGCTGTTCCCAACATTCCTGATATGTTGAGCAAATGGGATAAGGCAATTCCCAGAGCTTGTAACGTACCAGGAGATGTGACGTACCTGCCCGAAGGACGCACACGACATAAAGGGAGATAGGAATCAGAATAAAACGTCCGCGTAGCTCAATTGGTAGAGTGACTTATTCCGGAATGAGGGGATCCGGGTTCGAATCCTGGCGTGGACAGAAATGACGGAGAAATTTACTTCGTTATAATGGCGCCCGAACTATCCGGATGACCCGACCGTTCAAAATCTCGCATTGGTGTGATGTTCTTTCCACATCGCGAAATAGGAAAAATAAGAGAATCCCTTCTCCAGTACTTCGGAAAAAAATTATGTAACGTACCAGGAGATGTGACGTACCTGCCAGAAGGACGCACACGACGTAAAGGCAGGTAGGAATCAGAATAAAACGTCCGCGTAGCTCAATTGGTAGAGTGACTTGTTCCGGAATGAGGGGATCCGGGTTCGAATCCTGGCGTGGACAGAAATGACGGAGAAATTTACTTCGTTATAAGCTGATAAGAAACTTGATGAAAGTTGTGTTGTATGTGCCTTGCACTTTGAGTCTAAATTCAGGGAGATGCATTATCGTTCTACTATTCAAGATAAGGAAGTGCTAACATGCCGAGATTAACCATTACTCAAGCCTGACGCCATACCTACTATTTTCCCAAATTTAAAAGACATTTAAAAGGCGAACAACTAATTAGTTTTTCCAATTTTTAAGTGGGGGGCACATGCCCTACTGTGCCTTCCCCACGTTACGCTTGTGTGTATGCTAAATTAATAATTTAATAATTTCCTTTTTTTTAAGGGTGAAAATAGTTTACAGGAACTGCATAGAATTATCCCATTTAGACAGACTCCATGAACACCCACTTCTTAATTTTTACCTTATTAAACTTTTTACTTAAGGTGCAAAAGAATTTTCTTCTCTTCACTGCAAACCCATTTGAATAGCAAATTTAATCACATAATTATTATAAGGTGAAGAAAAGTAAAGAAAAATGTTATAATTATTTTTCTTTAAAAGAATGTCGTAATATACATTCAGTTTTTGTATATTTATTTCTGTCCAGTATGATTCATTTTGTTTATCGTATCACAGGCAAAGTTTCTTTAGGAATGATTTTTATAAATGGATTACAGTTGGTATATTATTAGAAAATAGACCAATTTTAAAAATAGTAATTGCATTTGTTGTATTCTATTTTCAACTCATTAAAACGCTTCTTTTCAAAGCCAACTAAATATAAAGCATTAAGTTTCAATATTTATTTTGATCCCATGTTCCTACCAAGAAATTTTGTCACTCATTGCTGAAAAATGAAGTACATTATTAAATAATTTATAAAGTTTTTAGGTTACTGAATTTCAAGACCTAATTGGATTATTGGAATGCAAATTATAAAGCCGATGTCTCATTGAGAAAATATTTCCCCCTTTTTTTCCGGTAAGATTTTGAGGGGCAAAACATCTTTTTTATTTTTACTTTATACCGTAAGTTGATGTTTCAGTGATTGTAAACTGCATATTGGTCTCCAGTGTTTTTGCGTAATGTAACCCATGCATGACTCTTAAACTTCCGAAATATCTAACATTAATGTTGACATTAGCACAATGCAAAGCTCAACTTAAACTACGATACCCTTACTAATGAATCTTGAGCAACCCCGTTCTTTCTGTGGGGGGTGAAAAACGTGTGTCGATTATTTCGTATGTACTTAAGTTATCTGCTTATAAAATATCGTTCCAGGAGTACACATAATACTGACGAGCTGGGTGTGTGTCATAGAAAGATGTGCGTTTTCGTCGTCCTTCCTCCCTGAAAAGCGACGTGACATCCGATGGCAGCGCCATCTACCGCTTTCATGATTGCGGGCAGCAAGTTTTTCTGCGAGCACGACACAATAATTCTTCTAAGCACTGTAGCAATACGTTATAGCTAGTTACGTAAGTTATTTCTGGATCTGTGCACCTGTGTTACGTAAGTTATTTCTAGGTCTGTGCTCCTGTGATCTCGTAAATTATTTCTGCCTGTTGTTTCAGCATTTTGTTTTAATATGTGGAATTGGAAGAGGTTTCTTTAATGAAGTTGGGAAGGATAATAAAACGTCTATTTCCTGGTGTGAGCAACACGGTTTGTTTCTCACCTCTAAAAGATGTTTTGAGGGCCATCTCATGACTCTACGTGTTGGTGCGTCTCATCGTTTAGGACAATTCAGGTGTTGGAAGAAGCACGCTTCAGGGAATGATGAGTAATCTTCCCGTATACTTGGTACGTGTTTTTTTATGCTCAGATTCCTATTGATAGTGATGATTCTGACGTATGGTTTTACCAAAGGATTGTCTTACGATGAGGCGATTGGAGAAACCTCACATGGCAATCTTAACACATCCACAATTTGCGACTGGTATTCGTATTGCAGACAAGTCTCAGAGTTTATGGTGGCCTCGCAATCTGAGGAAAAAAGGCTTGGCAGTGATCATGGAGGTAAGCGAAGCGGAAGTACAACGGCGGTCTTCTGGTCAAGGGCACCTGGATTATTGGTATCTTTGAACGAGATGCCAAGCGATTCAGGGTGGAGATCTGCCCGGATAACAACAGATCTGCAGATACATAGCTGCCCCTCATCCTGAAAGACGTGGAGCCAGGAACCATGATCATGACAGATCAGTGGGCTAACATATCGGAACCGGCCGAGCCGTGGCTACGACCGTGAACCACTCCCTCAGCTTCGTTGATCCCATGACAGGGGTGCATACACAAGGAGTGTAGAGCAATTGGCGTCCCCCCAAAACATAAATTAACACAGGGCAGCCACAAAATGTACTTAGCAGACCATATTCTGGAACATTACGACGGAATTGCAGTCTTTCCTCTGAACACTGCTTTGAAATCTTGATTCGTGCGATCAGACAGTTCTTCCCAGGCAGATAAAACTTTTATTCTGCTAACTAGACAGCTTCATATTCATGAGGAAAGACAATTGATCCGTCAAAATAAATATTTCACACATATGCCACAATCAACATTCAAAATGGTTCTTTTAAGGGCCACCCTTAATTCATATTATTTACTTCCTTTGGCACTTTCACAACATAACGAAATGCTTAAACGATGCAGCAATAACGTGTCGCCATCTATCACCCCTTTCAAAAACTACTTCCGTGCCAAACGCCGAAGGTTTACCAAATAAAATGTATTGCAGATCATAAATGCAAGGGAAATAAATCAAATAATTTTCACACAAATGCTTACAGCATATCAATTTGAATGCACGATAAACCCACAGGCTGTTTTCTTAAAACTACTTGATAACTATTGTTGTTAGTCGTCAGGCATTAAATAACACAGTATGTGAATGAACAATACCTAATTTGAAAGGACCTCTTTGCCCTCAAATAATCTAATAGCTCAGGGTCGGAAAAGGGGGTGTCTTATACGAAAGATGAAAAGGCAGTTAAAAACGCACAAGGGAATGATATCTTAGGCAGTTACAGAAATATCAAATATATCTTAGCAGTTAAAGGCAAGCAAAGGAGAAACGGATTTAGTAATAAGTATTGTTCATTCTATCCTAACTTTTAAAACAGGCGAGGAAGAGCAAACCGAGTACTCTTTTACTGAAAACTTTGTACTGGATATGAGGCAAACAACATCGAGCGAATTGAGTAGTTGAGTGCACAAGAATTGCCATTAACTGAAAATGAAACAAATAGTACTAAAAAAAATTGGGGCACATGTTTTACATTGACCTGACTTACAGACATAAGATAGATCAGATAATTATCATGTATAATTTTTTTCACAAAATTATCTGTAAAACAAATTCCTTTGAATCATTTGGGTCTTCTGCTGGCTTAATTTGTTTCATGATGATGAAATTAGTATTTAAAAAATTTAGTGACTTTTCCATATTCCTTTTGTTGAAGTTCTTGCCCTTTGTCACTAAACACAGGTGCTAGTTCCATAAACAACATTTAAAGCAAAATTACATATAGTTCTAATTTCTGGATATAGAGCACAATATAATTAAAGAAGTGATATTCTTGTCCTTGGTACTCCGTAACAATAATACAGCTTCTAGTGATCAGCAGTGAAAGGAAATGACTGTCTTTTTTTCTTGTAGTAGGAAATTCCATTTCAAATTTTATTATTTTTAAATTTAGTTGCCTGTACCAGGCAACTAGATTTTTTATTTACTTGCCCAAGTTAATAATTTAATGCTAGCATGGTATTTTTTAAGCCCTGATATATATACAGTATCAGGGGTCGTGCTGGCTCTTTTAAAGTTTTCGCCAAAGTGTCATAACAGTACAAAAAGGCACTTGCCAAAGCTCTTTTTCATCGTCAAAACGACACCCCCCGCCCCCGCAAATTGCGATTGGCAGCGCTACCCCTGCAGTATAATGCACATTATTTATACATTACACATGTATTAACTAGCTACTGAACAAATTGCTACTGGTATGCATACAGTTTAAAACCTTGTACTTTTTCATATGCTAAATTATGTCAGTATGTTGGAAATCCTTTTAAATTTCATACTTCAGATTAGTTGGATGGTCTACAGAAATCAGTTTGACAGTTTGTGGAACCCCTATAATGGTTTCAATCAACGAGATAGAAATACGTAGAGCGCTTACGTCGGGGAACGGGTGAAGCCACCGGAAACAAGTGGCAGCCATGTTTGATGAGGTACAGAACGATTTCCGTTCCGTGTTAAGCAAGGGAGTTTTCGTAATATATGGTTTGATGTTAAATAAGGATATAACTCAGAAATGTTGTTATAAACACCTAGGGGGTGAGACTAAAACTTTAACATATCAAATAACGCTTTTCATTGTTAGTTGACGGCAATAGTGTTTTTAAAAAAAATATTTTGATGGATGCAGCTTGCTGTCGTTGAATAAAATCTCATGCCGTAATTTTTTGACATTTCACAAATTTTCCGTGAAATATAAGTCAGCGGTAATAGAGTAAATGAAAAAAAAAAGAAATACAAAAATAAAAAATACAGTTGCAGTCAATTCGCAATTTCGGTAAAAATTTTAGATATTCGTGGGTCATCACCATGAGAATGATGAATCATCCCACAGCTTATCACTCCAAATACATAGACGCCAAATATTTTATGAGAGTTTTAAATGAAAAAAAAAGTTCGAAGAAAAACGGAAAACAAACAATGAGTTTACACAGCCAAGAGGTACCAATATTAAAATACTTTTACCAACTGCCCCTATCTTATATAATCAGAAGAAAACTACTACTTAACTGGTTTCTATTTAATAAAAATTAAAAGTCCTTAGCACTGGGCATGTTTCTAATTTGTTTGTTAGCCTTGACATTTTTTTTTTTTTTTTTTGATTGGAGGTTTAACGACCACCGTGAGCAACTCAATGGGATTCGACAACACAGATCTGTAAGCCTTATTCGAGGGTAGGCAAGGCAATTGTGGTAACTTGACCATAATAAAGGTATCTCCCAGCACATACACTAAATACTTAACACAATATAATTCTCACTCTCTCTCTCTCTCTCTATGTATATATAAGACCCAGAAGAATACCCCATGGGAGATGAATGGATGAAATTCGAAATCATGCAGGAGTGACACGAAGGAGACAGGCTCAAGACAGACAACTCTGGAAGAAACTTGGGGAAGCCTTCATCCAGCAGTGGATTGATAATATTTGATGTTATACATTTATCAGTAAAAAGAAGTAAAAAAGCACACTCATGTAGTAATTAGACCACGTCAACACTGCACCTTGCTGCAGGAATCAGACGTAGTACAAATAAACATAGAATTAACCAGAAGTAACCCACTTTCATGGTTCTAAACAAAAATGACATGGAATAAAACAACTCAGGAACCCCAAACCACTCTTCAGGGAAAGACATCTAGTGCCCCGAAGTTAAATCATAGCTTAGGTGTTACCGAAAAAACCCCAGAAGATCCCATGGGAGATGGGTGGATGAAATTCGAAAGCATGTCGGAGTAACATGGAGGAGATAGGCTCAAGACATACGATTGCGGAAGAAACTTGGGGAGACCTTCATCCAGTAGTGGATTGATAATGGTTGACAATGATGATAATGATATATATATTGATTATATACAGTATACATATATTGTAATGATAATAGTTGTCAATGATGATGATATATATATATATATAGCATTATCAATCCACTGCTGAATGAAGGTCTCCCCAAGTTTCTTCCACAATTGTCTGTCTTGAGCCTGTCTCCTATATATTACTCCGGCATGCTTTCGAATTCCATCCACCCATCTCCCATGAGTCTTCTGTCCCTCGAAAACCAGTTCAAAATTTCAGTCGTCCATCGGTGGTCTGTTCTTCTGGCAACATGTCCAGCCCATTGCCATTTCAGTGATGTCACTCTATCTCTCTCTGTATATATATTCTTTGAGTTGTCTGCATTCTTTGCATGTCTCTTTTTGGTATCAAAAGAAAAATATTTCTATATATCCTGCTTTTCTTTTAGTTAAGGTCATACATACAGTATATATATATATACACACACACCGGGTTATGATGTCGCCCACCCTCTGTTTTTCTCTATATATATATATATAAAACATTACGTATAAACATTACTTACCTTTTTCCTGTATTTTTTATTCTGTCAGTTTACTTTTCGATGTATTTTAACAGCAGGAATAGTGACCTTTTTTTGATGAAAATTATTTTATTTATGTATTTACATATGTTTATTTTCTATGTATTATTAACTATCTTCCAAGGCTTATCCGTAAGAAAAAGAATTGAAAATAATTATTCTTAAGTGCAGTTTAAATAAACTTGGTGACCTAATATATGTTGTAGTCAGATATATATATATGTATATATCACTTCTGTAACTACCCTGTGACTTAAGTATAGACAGACATTGGGGCAATATGATGCTCCAAATGGTATTTACAGTTAGCAACACCAGTACCGAGTAGCTAAAAATAGTTTTATGTACTTTTTCAACCTAAAAAGACATAATTTTTGGTATAAAAAAATCTTTCTACACATCCTGCTTTTAATATCTGGGCAGGTAAATTTTCTCTGGGAATGTATTATTTTAGATATTATTCAAGCTCTGGGCTGAGTGACCAAAAAATTCAGATTATGGACTTTAATTTTTTTATGGGACAAAAAATTGTATTTTTTTTTGTTTCAGTATTAAGTATTTAATATTTTTTATTTGCACTTTCATATTTTACTTTTTTTTTTTTAAGAAGCCTAGTTTTTTGTTGTCCCAAAGCTGAAATTATGTAGTTTTCACCTGATATTTGTACACATTTTGGCAATTCTTAAGATGTACTGCACATAGTTTTTTTTTTGTTTCAATTTTAAGGGCACAACCTCTTATTAATATGAAGTGAGAAATTAACAACCACTGATTTGCATTCATGATGTGCAAAAAGTTTGGCGAGCAAATGTTTATGTTTTGTGTTGTTATTTTGTGGGTTCCTTCAGCAGTCTTGCTGGAAATACAAGTGCGTCTGATTTGTATTTTAGAGAAATACAGGCACAACTTGTTCAATTCAAAGAAAGATTGATTTACGTGAGTGATATTTTTTCAATACTAACCTCTCATATATATGGTTGATGCAAAAGGAATAACTAGCAATTTATACATGGACATACTGACTGTACATTCATCATGAATCAGAGGTCACATTCTTCAAAAAAAAAAAAAACCACCACCTATCACGCAAAAATCAAATGCAAGTAGTTATTACAAAATTTTGCTAGTCCCTTTCTTTTGTATTATTCCATAATTTTTTTTCAATTGTCATTTCATAACCGTTTGTGCCAGTTTTCATAAATATTTTATGTTGTTTGCATTTTTGAGGTACCATTGTACTCCCTGTTTCCTATTTTCAGTTTTAAATCAATATTGCCTGTATTTTTGCAACCCAAATACCACACACACATTGTACTAACACATTCACAAATAAAGAGTATTCTGTCAAGAAATTTTCAAGCTTCCCACTCTCATTTTGTTGCAGTAATACTACAGATTAATCACTAATCAGAGACAAATGCCTAGAACACAAGCTGGGTGACCCTGTGCTTTCAGATAAAATAATAGATTGTTTCCTGACAGGTGTCAGCAAGCAATAAATTTATATTACCAATCACAATTATTACTTCTGCAATTTAAGTAACCATAAATTGATTGCTTTACCAGTATTTGCTATCTAATGGGCATTAGCCACGGATACATGATCTTTATCACATAAAAAGAAATTGCTGCTTCCTAAGATTTTGAAATATTTGTTGTCTTGTCAGACAAGTTGCATGTACACTGTACAGATTTTAGAATATATATGCAAATACCATTTGGCCGCCCCGGTGGCGCAGTGGTCTAAGGCGTGGCCTCTGATCATTCGTCCGTAAGGGGTCCGGGTTCGAATCCCGGTGAGGCATGGATGTTGTGTTTGTCTTACGGCACTGGCTCTCTCCCTTCCCTGGAACCAGTGACCCTAAATTAGGGACGGGCGACTGCTTATAGCCCATTGAGTTGCTCACGGTGGTCGTTAAACCTCCAATCAAAAAAAAAAAAAAAATCAAATACCATTTGCATGACATCCTCAGTATATTGAAAAAAACAAAACATTTACATAAGTAGAAATTGTACCCAAAAAGCCTCAAAGTTGGTAACCCACAGTTAACCTCAGCTTCCCAGAGTAAACATCATTCAGTTTTCACATTGAGTACGACTGTTTACAAAATATAAGAAATAAAAAGTCTTAAGATAACACAGATATTGAAATGGCTTATCTGCTGGTTTAATCACCAGCTACACGGATTAGATGTTTTATTTTTTGTGTTTGATTAACTGAGCATTTACAGCTCAACCTTATTTTAAAATGCTTACTTGTGAAATGTAGTTCCACAATCCTTGTTCCTTTTATTCTTACAATCAAAAGCTGCGCAGTAATATAGCATTTTAAATATCAACAATGTGCTGATAATTGTGATTATTCAAGAAACTGTAGCACTAAATTTGTAATGAAGCATAACACGATCGCCGAACAGCTGAAAGAACCGAGGTGACTCCTTGACACACGCAGAATTTGTACCTCATCAAAGATGGCGGGCTCTCCCCGCGTTGGCTTCAGCTGCCTCGGCAGAGAACCAATCACAGAAGCACTCTATGTATTTCTATCTCGTTGGTTTCAATTCAATTCTAAATTAACCTCATTGAATCACTGAATACAATATCAGTTTGTTTAATACAGGCACAGCAGACAAAATGATGAAAAAATCTTCCTTTCAAGATGTACAACTATTGCGAAACAAGTTCTTATGATGCTACAAATAATTTTAAATTCACTACGTTTGCAGAACTATGGTGCGTTTTCAAACAACTGTAATGAACCAAGTATTAACACAATGTGAAAGACACTTTTAATTATTATGTACAAATGGCAATTATTCACTTAAATGACATGGTCTACCTGGGCCTAATGTTTAATTCAGCCCTGACCAAAACTATGTCATATTTACTCAATGCAAGCAAATTTATTGCATAAAGGAACATTCACTCATTGACAAGTGCCGACTGATACTGCAGACATGCCAACTTTCAAAATCTGAAGATTTTACAGCTCATAAAATCACGAGAGCACTATTTTTTATCGACATTTTCCAGACGTTGGAACATTTTTCCAGAAGTAGTACTATTGGTCCAGTAAAAGTTCTGGAGAAAAAAACGCACAAATCAACAGCCCCTTCCCCAACTGAAATTCCTTTATGAGGTACATCGATTCTGCAAGTTAATGAAATTACATAAAATGGCCTGCATGTTGCTTTTTACGAATAAAATAGCAGCCAACTGTTTTCCGGTTCTTCTTTAGGTTGTGTGTAAAGATCTTCTGAGATGGGTCAGGGTTTGAACCTGGTGAGGCATAGATGTTGTGTTTGTCTTATGGCACTGGCTCTCTTCCTTCCCTGGAACCAGTGACCCTAAATTAGGAACAGGTGACTGCTTACAGCCCATTGAGCTGCTCACGGTTGTCGTTAAACCCTAAGAATAATAAAAAAAAGGACTGAACTGCAAGAAGGTAAGGCAGCTCCCATCTGTCAATCAATTACTGGCCCTCCCGGCATTTTAGTGTCAGAGCAGGTGAGCTCTGCTGAAGGCGTCGCACGCCAATCAGACTGAGAGAAAAAAATTAAGAACATTTTTTCTGACCCATCTCGAACGATCGGTCAGAAGCCAGCGCTTAGACTACTGGGGCGGCTTTCTTTTTGCAGAAAGGTGGAGAGGAACAGTACGAAACTGAGGACTGTACTGCCGCCTTGAATTGACATAAAAAGAAAAAGATTTCACAGGCAGTTCGAAATCATGGTGGTTGATGGAATTTCAACCATCTGAACTGCTAATTCTCGGCGAAAATCAGGAGAATTGACATACATCCGGATGGTGGGAGGAACGGCCGAAATTCCGAAGTCTCTCGCCTATGTCCAAAGAGTTGGCACGTCTGATATTGAAAAAGGATAACAGTGAAGAAAAGTTTTGAGGCTTAGCAAAAATTTCGTGCTTGAATGTTTGTTAGACTAAAAACTATTCATAGAAAAAAATTCATTTGTTAGAGATGATTGTCAGACTTGTCAGTGTGTATGTGAGTGAGGGTGTGTGTGTGTGAACTTAGCCCTAAATATCGAAGAGATATGTTCAAAAATGGGTACACAAAGTAAGAGAGGTCAGCATGCTTTTGTGTGCGTGAATACAGGTGCTTTCAAAATATTGAATTCCATATTTTTAATATTAAGCACTTTTCTTGTTTGCTCCTTCCGAAGTTTGCTTGTTAAGGGATTTTGCAGTTCACATTGATATGTACATTTTAAATATGATGATTTACCAAGTCTGGAAGAATTTCCGAAATACTACAAGTACCTCTTTGAGGCATTTACTAATGCATTTATTTATGTTAGAGATCGTGGCTTTGTACAATCGCCATTACACAATATAAACACTACAATTCTCCTACAGCAGTTGCCAGTAAGTTTATGATTCAGATTAGGGGCTGTTCATTTTGAGGTGAGTTGTATACTCGGCTGTGTTTACCCTCACCCTGGCGACACTGCTGAAGACATAACACGTGTTGGTCTAAAATATAAGTAAGACTTATTTTAAAACATAAAGAAATATATTTCAGTCAAATGTAACTTAAAATACAACTGAATAAACAGTACAAATATCAGAAATAACAATTACCTTTTTATTTTCTCTGTTCAGTTGTTTTAATTTTATTAATCAATTCATTAAACTGTAAAGATCATCCAAGCCAACGAAGCGTGCGCCGCCCCGGTGGCGCAGTGGTCTAAGGCGCTGGACTCTGATCATTCGTCCGTAAGGGGTCCGGGTTCGAATCCCGGTCAGGCATGGGTGTTGTGTTTGTCTTACGGCACTGGCTCTCTCCCTTCCCTGGAGCCAGTGACTCTAAATTAGGGACGGGCGACTGCTTATAGCCCATTGAGTTGCTCACGGTGGTCGTTAAACCTCAAAAAAAAATAATACTAAAAAAAATAAAAAAACGAAGCGTGCCATTCACTTTATGAAAGTCTGTTGTTATTCTACTCGCATTCTTTTGCATTTCACCATGGAACTATTTATATTGCATTGTGGCATATGGAGAGTAACGAACAGGAATATGAACAAACCAACGAGATAGAAGTACGTAGAGCGCTTACGTCGGGGAACGGGTGAAGCCACCGGAAACAAGTGGCAGCCATGTTTGATGAGGTACAGAACGATTTCCGTTCCGTGTTAAGAAACGGAGTTTTCGTAATATATGGTTTGATGTTAAATAAGGATATAACTCAGAAATGTTGTTATACACACCTAGGGGTGAGACTAAAACTTTAACGTATCAAATAACGCTTTTCATTGTTAGTTGGCGGCAATAGTGTTTTAAAAAGAAAATGATATTTTAATGGATGCAGCTTGCTCTCGTTGAATAAAATCTCATGCCTTAATTTTTTGACATTTCACACATTTTTTGGAACCAATTTTCAGTGAAATATAAGTCAGCGGTAATAGAGTAAATGAAAAAAAAAAAAAAGAAATAAAAAAATAAAAAATACAGTTGCAGTCAATCCGCAATTTCGGTAAAAATCTTAGATATTCGTGGGTCATCACCATGAGAATGCTGAAACATCCCAGAACTTATCACTCCAAATACATAGACGCCAAATATTTTATGAGAGTTTTAAATGAAAAAAAAAAAAAGTTCGAAGAAAAACGGAAAACAAACAATGAGTTTACACAGCCAAGAGGTACCAATATTAAAATACTTTTACCAACTGCCCCTATCTTATATAATCAGAAGAAAACTACTACTTAACTGGTTTCTATTTAATAAAAATTAAAAGTCCTTAGCACTGGGCATGTTTCTAATCTGTTTGTTAGCCTTAGCATTCGACAACACAGATCTGTAAGCCTTATTCGTGGGTAGGCAAGGCAATTGTGGTAACTTGACCATGATAAAGGTATCTTTTTTTTTTTTTTTGATTGGAGGTTTAACGACCACCGTGAGCAACTCAATGGGCTATAAGCAGTCGCCCGTCCCTAATTTATGGTCACTGGTTCCAGGGAAGGGAGAGAGCCAGTGCCGTAAGGTAGACACAACATCCATGCCTGACCGGGATTCGAACCCGGACCCCTTACGGACGAATGATCAGAGGCCATTGCCTTAGACCACTGCGCCACCGGGGCGGCAATAAAGGTATCTCCCAGTACATACACTAAATACTTCACACAATATAATTCTCTCTCTATGTATATATAAGGCCCAGACGATGACCCCATGGGAGATGAATGGATGAAATTCGAAATCATGCAGGAGTGACACGGAGGAGACAGGCTCAAGACAGACAACTGTGGAAGAAACTTGGGGAGGCCTTCATCCAGCAGTGGATTGATAATGGTTGATGTTATACATATATCAGTAAAAAGTAAAGCACACTCATGTAGTAATTAGACCACATCAACGCTGCACCTTGCTGCAGGAATTAGACGTAGTAGAAATAAACATAAAATTAACCAGAAGTAACCCACTTTCATGGTTCTAAACAAAAATGACATAGAATGAAACAACTTAGGAACCCCAAACCACTCTTCAGGGAAATACATCTGGAGCCCCGAAGTTAAATCATAGCTTAGGTGTTACCGAAAAACCCCAGAAGACCCCATGGGAGATGGGTGGATGAAATTCGAAAGCATGTCGGAGTAACATGGAGGAGATAGGCTCAAGACATACAGTTGCGGAAGAAACTTGTGGAGACCCTCATCCAGTAGTGGATTGATAATGGTTAACAATGATGATAATGATATATATATATTTTGATTATATACAGTATACATATATTGTAATGATGATAGTTGTCAATGATGATATATATACCATTATCAATCCACTGCTGAATGAAGGTCTCCCCAAGTTTCTTCCACAATTGTGTGTCTTGAGCCTGTCTCCTCCACATTACTCCGGCATTGTTTCGAATTCCATCCACTCATCTCCCATGAGTCTTCTGTCCTTCGAAATCCAGTTCAAAATTTCAGTCGTCCATCGGTGGTCTGTTCTTCTGGCAACATGTCCAGCCCATTGCCATTTCAGTAGTTTCACTCTCTCTCTCTCTCTCTCTGTGTATATATATTCTTTGAGTTGTCTGTTTTCAATTTTAAGGGCACAGCCTCTTATTAATATGAAGTGAGAAATTAACAACCACTCATTTGCATTCATGATGTGCATAAAGTTTGGCGAGCAAATGTTTATGTTTTGTGTTGTTATTTTGTGGGTTCCTTCAACAGTCTTGCTGGAAATACAAGTGCGTCTGATTTGTATTTTAGAGAAATACAGGCACAACTTGTTCAATTCAAAGAAAGATTGATTTACGTGAGTGATATTTTTTCAATACTAACCTCTCATATATATGGTTGATGCAAAAGGAATAACTAGCAATTTATACATGGACATACTGACTGTACATTCATCATGAATCAGAGGTCACATTCTTCAAAAAAAAAAAAAACACCTATCACGCAAAAATCAAATGCAAGTAGTTATTACAAAATGTTGCTGGTCCCTTTCTTTTGTATTATTCCATAATTTTTTTTCAATTGTCATTTCATAACCGTTTGTGCCAGTTTTCATAAATATTTTATGTTGTTTGCATTTTTGAGGTACCATTGTACTCCCTGTTTCCTATTTTCAGTTTTAAATCAATATTGCCTGTATTTTTGCTACCCAAAAACCACACACATTGTACTAACACATTCACAAATAAAGAGTATTCTGTCAAGAAATTTTCAAGCTCCCCACTCTCACTTTGTTGCAGTAATACTACAGATTAATCACTAATCAGAGACAAATGCCTAGAACACAAGCTGGGTGACCCTGTGCTTTCAGATAAAATAATAGATTGTTTCCTGACAGGTGTCAGCAAGCAATAAATTTATATTACCAATCACAATTATTACTTCTGCAATTTAAGTAACCATAAATTGATTGCTTTACCAGTATTTGCTATCTGATGGGCATTAGCCATGGGCACATGATCTTTATCTCATAAAAAGAAATTGCTGCTTCCTAAGATTTTGAAATATTTGTTGTCTTGTCAGACAAGTTGCAAGTACACTGTACAAATTCTAGAATATATATGCAAATGCCATTTGCAAAACATCCTCAAGTATATGTAAAAAAAAAAAACAAAAAAAAACACTAGCATAAGTAAAGTAAAAATTGTTCCCAAAAAGCCTCAAAGTTGGTAACTCACAATTAACCTCATCTTCCCATAAACATGATTCAGTGTTCACATTGAGTACGACTGTTTACAAATATAAGGAATAAAAAGTCTTAAGATAACACAGATATTGAAATGGTTCATCTGCTGGTTTAATCACCAGCTACACGGATTAGATGTCCCATTTTTTGCGTTTGATTAACTGAGCATTTACAGCTCAACCTTATATAAAAATGCTTACTTGTGAAATGTAGGGCTAACCTTCCAAAAGTGGAGTAAATGGCATTTTATTGTTGAAATAAATATCCAAAATGTGCTGATAATTGTGAATATTCACAAAACATAGCACGATCGCCGAGCAGCTGAAAGAACCGAGGTGACTCCTTGACACACGCAGAATTTGTACCTCATCATAGATGGCGGGCTCTCCCTACGTTGGCTTCAGCTGCCACAGCAGAGAACCAATCACAGAAGCACTCTATGTATTTCTATCTCGTTGGAACAAACCCATAAACCCGTATCACTTTGGAAGACCAGGTCTTTGCATTGTCAAGGCAGCCAATAGAGAAGGACATCCATTTGTGAAAGCTATCATGTAGTTCCTGTGTTTGCATGTTTACATATAGCCCACTCACTCACCTCAATGGATAAGTGTGCTATATGTAAATGTGTGTGAAGGGGTAAAGAAACTAGCGCAGCATAACTTTCATGGGAAACATTTTTATAGAAAATCAATACCAAAGCTCTAATAACATAGATGGGTTTCTTTCACATACAAATTCATAGGAATAGAAAAAGATACAACTGGTTTTTTTTTTTTTGTTATTGAAGGTTTAGCCATTGTGAGCAACTCAAATGGGTTATAAGCAGCAGTCTGTCTTTAATTTAGTCACTGGTTCCAGGGAAGGGAGAGAGTCAGTGCCGTAAGACAAACACAACATTCATGTCTCACCGGGATTTGAACCCGGACCCCTTTCGGATGTTTTTTTTTTCATCTGCTCGCTCATTGCGATCATCTGAGTTCACGTCAACCTTCAGCAATCTGCGGCAACAAACTTGTGCATAATGCTAAATTTGCAAAATGCTGAATAATGAAACAAGCACATTAAAAAAAATTATAACTGAACTATGTAGTTTCCTAATAATTTAATTTCGAGTACTGATCACTTGAGCAGTTATCTATGTTCTGTGCCCCTTCTTCCCATCCAGCTAAGGATATAACTGACATGTCATAAAAAATTGTTTGGCACAGCAAGTAAACATCTTCGGTTTTTAGAATTCTGAAACGGTTTTATCGTACAGAAAAGAAGCAGATGCAATATCTTTTTTGTCCATCTTGAGTGGTGGAGTTAGTTTCTTTACCCTTTTAAGGAGAGTGTGAGTCCGCAAAATGTAAACATAGCAAAGTGATACACATGAACTTGGGAACTATTTGAATCATTCATAAATGAGTAACAATAGCCACGATACTCTTGCACAACCTTACAGCACAATGAAGTATTTCTTTACGACTTACAGAGGAAGTTGCCTGCATATTCTCCCTCAGTATACTTCTAGAAATTCCATTTTTGAAAATCTGGGCAACAGCTTTTTATGGTAAACATGTGCCACAACTTAAAAAATTGTGAGAAAAACTTCATATGGGGCAGAACATTTTATACACAATTCAAAGTTAAGCCTATAGATTTTACAAATTAGCCCAATATAATATGCATTCAAACATGTTCTAACCACAGCTCACAAAAATTTAGGGCCAAGTTGCTTCCTTCAACTAACAAATTCAAAAAACAAGAAAAAATGCACTTACTTATGACAGTCAATTCTTCGCACCCGGGTAAGTGCATAATCCAGCCCGTTGAATTTTATTTAACTCATTTCTAACGAAAGCACTAAATCCTAAGGCAAGAAATGAAGCCTAATTAAAAATGCATACCCATAAACAATCCTCTGAAATAATGAACAGTAAAAAAATCTACTCAAATTAAAAGAAAATATGCAAAAAAGAATAAAAAAGACGGGAGAAACACGTTACGATAACGTAGTTCGTCAAATATACGGAAAAACACTTTGTTATACACTGCCGGACAATTGCTAAGGACGGATGACAATAGCAACGATAGCAACCATAAAATGGAAGGCAGGAAAATGTGGAAATTAGCATAAGTGCGGGATACAGTAAGACGTGTTGTGCGTATGCAAATTTTGGATTGCCGAACTTGTTCGTGACGTCATAGCGCTGATAAGAGATGTAAAGGATTTGACGCGTATTGACCATTGTTGTTCAAACGCAAAGTTGAAAGGGAAGGAATCAATTGACGAACTTGCAATTTTCAGTATGTCTTCCCGACATCACCTAGATGATTTTACGCGTGGCCGTATTATTGGCAAGATTGAAGGAGGGCGAAAAATAACAGATGTTGCCAGGGAGTTCGACGTCAGCCACAGTGTTGTTTCAAGGCTTTGGAAATCATTTCAAACAAATGGAGAGTGTAGCAAACGTCACGGGGGAGGTCATGTTCGCAGTACGACACCTGCAGAAGATCGGTACATAGTGCTATCAACAAAAAAGACACCGGCGCAGCACAGCTAGCGAGGTAGTAAATCAGTTTATGGTTGCTACTGGCAAGCGGATCTCCCGAAAAACTGTCGCCTGTCGTTTGCATGAAGGAGGACTATACGCCCGCCGTCCTGTTGTGTGCATCCCATTGCCCAGACGTCACTGTACCGCCCGTTTGCAATGCTGCCATCAACATCGTAATTGGACTGATAACGACTGGTCTGCTGTCCTCTTCTCAGATGAGAGTAGATACAGTCTATCGTCTGATTGTCGACGACAACTGATCTGGCGTGATAGTGGTACTGCATATTGTCCAGCAAACATACAGGAAAGGGACCGATATCCGACATGTAGTGTCATGGTATGGGCTGGCATCATGATCAATGGCCGTACGTCCCTCTATGTGCTTCCAACTGGGACTATGACTGACCAACGATGCATCAATGTTGTTCTGCTACCTCATGTTCGCATGTTCCGTGGTGCTGTCGGTGGTAGATTCATTTTCATGGACGACAACGCAACATGTCATCGAAGAGTCGCTGTCCAGGAGTGTCTTGAGAGCGAGGATATTCAACGCCTCGTATGGCCAGCACGTTCTCCAGATCTAAATCCTATTTAAAATGTGTGGGGTGCTTTGGGAGGAGTCTTGCTGGTCGCCAATGCTCTCCAATAAACAAGGACACCCTCATTCGTGCATTGACAGAGGAATGGGATAAATTACCCATACAGCTGCTTGATAATGTTGTGCAAAGCATGACACGACGTGTGGAATCTTGCATCGCCCTCCATGGTGGTCATATCCCGTATTGACATCTTACGCCGGAACGCCTGCGGACGGTAATTGCATTTTTTTCACGTTTACGTATTCTGCACAAAATGGCCTGTTTGTCCCTTGAACACGTTCCAAAGCCTTCTAGATTTCAGAGCACAATAAATTGTGTTTCTTGTAATGTCCTGGCATTCTGACATTATTTTATTTCACTTGGCATCCAACCACACGTATTTTTTTATGCGCTATATAGCCGTTTATGATCCGTCCTTAGCAATTGTCCAGCAGTGTAGTAGCCTAACTCACGACCAAATGGGCGTTGGAAATCATTTTTGGAAACCAACAACAACCGTTGGAAAGAACTTCAAATTTTGAGCTAAGTGCTGGAGTATGCGCGTAGGGCAGTTCAGTAGTTCGCTGGGGCTAGCACAAAAGGAGCCAGCATCGGTTTTATGATGTCATGATTACAGAAATTGCCACAAGTGGACAGGACAGGCTAGGTATATTATTGGCTTTGCGACTAACCGTGACATTTGGAGTTTGGCGCATGGAGCTTGTAGTAGGTGGAGACCAAGGAGGTTCGAATAAGATATCTGGAGATGCCCTTGTTAATGGAGCTGCCGCCCCGGTGCCGCAGTGGTCTAAGCGATGGCCTCTGATCATTCGTCCGAAAGCGGTCCGGGTTCGAATCCCGGTGAGGCATGGATGTTGTGTTTGTCTTACGTCACTGGCTCTCTCCCTTCCCTGGAACCAGTGACCCTAAATTAGGGATGGGCCACTGCTTATAGCCCATTGAGTTGCTCACAGTGGTCGTTAAACCTCCAATCAAAAAAAAAAAAAGAAGCCTATAACCGCGAGCGAAGGCTGTCAAAGTGTGGGAAAGCTGATGGTTTCCAATGCTATTGTAATGCATTGTGTGTTGACCGAATCGCATTCTTTCGTTGCAAATGTTTCTAATTTCGCATAACTTACTTTCGATGTGTGAGAAAATGCTAAATTTCTTAATTAATTGGAAGTCCCTTCCCATTTTTATTTTAAATTGAAAAACACGAACATTAGTGCGAATTCAAAACAAAATATAACATTAAAGTTGAAATGAAGAAGCTGAGAGAAGCTGCTTGGAAACCAATGGAACAAAAGCTTCTAAGCGTATAAACTAAACAGATAAAATGAGTAATTCAATAATCTTTATCAATGATACACAAGCTTACTGTTTCACCAACGGTATAATTTAGTTCATTTTTGTCTGCTTGTGACGTCACACCACAGATTAGCTGTGACCTATGGCGGCAGAGCCAGTGATGTCTCCAGTAATATAACCTCCTTAGTATTATGTAAACTAGAGAGCAGCGTTATTTCACTACCTATGATTTGATCAGGGTTATCGAAAAGTCACAGGTAGCGTACTGAAAACCGTGACAGTGATCGTCCAATAAACGTTCTTCACTCTGTTATTGCTACCCATCATGCTCTTCATATGGTCTTAACTGTTACCGAGTGAATTCTGCTCCTTTAGCTGTTACTCAACGAGATAGAAATACATAGAGTGCTTCTTTGATTGGTTCTCTGCTGTGGCAACTGAAGCCAACGAGGGGAGAGCCCGCCATCTTTGATGAGGTACAAATTCTGCGTGTGTCAAGGAGTCACCTCGGTTCTTTCAGCTGCTTGGCGATCGTGTTATGATTTGAATATTCACAATTATCAGCACATTTTGGATAATTATTTCAACAATAAAATGCCATTTACTCCGCTTTTGGAAAGTTAGCCCTACATTTCTCAAATAAGCATTTTTATATAAGGTTGAGCTGTAAATGCTCAGTTAATCAAACGCAGAAAATAGGACATCTAATCCGTGTAGCTGGTGATTAAACCAGCAGATGAACCATTTCAATATCTGTGTTATCTTAAGACTTTTTATTCCTTATATTTTGTAAACAGTCGTACTCAATGTGAACACTGAATCATGTTTATGGGAAGATGAGGTTAATTGTGAGTTACCAACTTTGAGGCTTTTTGGGAACAATTTTTACTTATGCTAGTGTTTTTTTTTTTTTTTTTATATACTTGAGGATGTTTTGCAAATGGAATTTGTATATATATTCTAGAATCTGTACAGTGTACTTGCAACTTGTCTCCCAACACAACAAGTATTTCAAAATCTTAGGAACCAGCAATTTCCTTTTAGGTGACAAAGATCATGTACCCATGGCTAATGCCCATTAGATAGCAAATACTCGTAAAGCAGTGAATTTATAGTTACTTAAATTGCAGAAGTAGTAATTGTGATTGGTAATATAAATTTATTGCTTGCTGACACCTGTCAGGAAACAATCTTGTATTTTATCTGAAAGCACAGGGTCACCCAGCTTGTGTTCTAGGCATTTGTCTCTGATTAGTGATTAATCTGTAGTATTACTGCAACAAAGTGAGAGTGGGGAGCTTGAAAATTTCTTGACAGAATATTCTTTATTTGTGAATGTGTTAGTACAATGTGTGTGGTTTTTGGGTAGCAAAAATACAGGCAATATTGATTTAAAACTGAAAATAGGAAACAGGGAGTACAATGGTACCTCAAAAATGCAAATAACATAAAATATTTATGAAAACTGGCACAAACGATTATGAAATG
This sequence comes from Macrothele yani, assembly GCA_039090855.1. Taxonomy (NCBI): domain Eukaryota; kingdom Metazoa; phylum Arthropoda; class Arachnida; order Araneae; family Macrothelidae; genus Macrothele; species Macrothele yani. The sequence continues at coordinate 130,464,624 of CM076996.1, forward strand.
ACAATTGAAAAAAAATTATGGAATAATACAAAAGAAAGGGACTAGCAACATTTTGTAATAACTACTTGCATTTGATTTTTGCGTGATAGGTGGTGTTTTTTTTGTTTTTTTGAAGAATGTGACCTCTGATTCATGATGAATGTACACTCAGTATTTCCATGTATAAATTGCCAGTTATTCCTTTTGCATCAACCATATATATGAGAAGTTTGTTAGTATTGAACAAATATCACTCACTTAAATCAATCTTTCTTTGAATTGAACAAGTTGTGCCTGTATTTCTCTAAAATACAAATCAGACGCACTTGTATTTCCAGCAAGACTGTTGAAGGAACCCACAAAATAACAACACAAAACATAAACATTTGCTCGCCAAACTTTTTGCACATCATGAATGCAAATCGGTGGTTGTTAATTTCTCACTTCATATTAATAAGAGACTGTGCCCTTAAAATTGAAACAAACAAAAAAAAACTATGTGCAGCACATCTTAACAATTGCCAAAATGTGTACAAATATCAGGTGAAAACTACAAAATTTCAGATTTGGGACAACAAAAAACTTGGCTTCTTAAAAAAAAAGTAAAATATGAAAGTGCAAATAAAAAATATTAAATAATTAATACTGAAACAAAAAAAAATACAATTTTTTGTCCCATAAAAAAATTAAAGTCCATAATCTGAATTTTTTGGTCACTCAGCCCAGAGCTTGAAAAATATCTAAAATAATACATGCCCAGAGAAAATTTACCTGCCCAGATATTAAAAGCAGGATCTGTAGAAAGATTTTTCTTTTGATACCAAAAATTATAAGTCTTTTTAGGTTGAAAAATTACATAAAACTATTTTTAGTTTTATGTAAATACTCGGTACTGGTGTTGCTAACTGTAAATAGCATTTGGAGCATCATATTGCCCCAATGTCTGTCTATACCTAGGTCACAGGGGAGTTACAGAAGTGATATATATATATATATATATATATATATATACGTATGGTGCAATATATATATATATATATATATATATATATATATATATATATATATATATATACGTATGGTGCAGAGACGTGGACCTTAACTAAAAGAGACATACAAAGGCTGCAGACAACTCAAAGAAGCATGGAGAGGTGCATGCTTGGTATAACCAGGAGAGATAAGAAGAGGAACTCGTGGATCCGAAAAATGACAAGAGTGGAAGACATCATGATCAGAGTTAAATCCCTGAAATGGCAATGGGCTGGACATACTGCCAGAAGGACAGACCATAGATGGACAGCCGAAATTTTAGATTGGATTCCAAGGGACAGGAAAAGACCCAGAAAAAGACCACATGGGAGATGGGTGGATGAAATTCGTAAATATGCGGGAGTGACATGGAGGAGACTGGCACAAGACAGACCGTTGTGGAGGAAACTTGGGGAGACCTTCGTCCAGCAGTGGATTGATAATGGTTGACAATGATGATGATGATGATGATATATATATCTCCAGACATCATGAAAGGTACCAGAGTTCTTCCAGTCCTCCCAGCAGAAGTTGCTCATGCAATCAAGAACATGAAGCGGAGGAAAGCTCCAGGAGAAGATGGAATTACTATAGACATCATACAAGAAGCAAGTGGAGAAATTGAAACAGTACTCGCCCAAATTTTCACTCGATGCCTTAATGAAGGGAAGATTCCTGAGGATTGGAACAATGCTACAATGATCCTGCTACATAAAAAAGGTGACATTGAGGATCTCAGGAACTACAGACCTATCAGCCTCCTATCAGTGGTTTATAAAATCTTCACTAAAGTTCTTTCACACCGCTTGAAGGTAACACTGGACATGGCTCAACCGAGAGAACAAGCTGGATTCAGGAGTGGCTACAGCACAATAGATCATATCCACGTACTGAGAGAACTAATTGAAAGAGCGAGGGAATATGAACTTCCATTGTGCATGGCTTTTATCGATTATGAAAAAGCGTTTGATTCGGTGAAACCATCAGCAGTTACCACGGCTCTGAAATCCTGCGGTATTGAAGATGCATACATTAATATTATTAATAACATCTATGAAAATGCAAGTGCAAAGATTCGGCTGTTTGAAAATACAACACACATAAAAATTGGAAAGGGAGTGAGACAAGGTGACACCATATCTCCGAAGCTCTTTAATGCCACATTGGAAAATGTCTTTCAATCACTGAACTGGGAAAACAAAGGGATAAAGATTAATGGAGATTATCTAACCCACCTTCGTTTTGCTGATGACGTAGTCATTTTTGCAACTACCCCATCAGAGCTGCAGAGTATGATCCAGGAACTTGCTGACAAGAGTAAAGAAGTGGGATTAAAAATGAACTTTCAGAAGACAAAAGTGATGTTCAATGCTTTTACAAGAAATGAAGATTTATCGATTGATGGAGAAAAGCTGGAGATAACAGATACGTATGTTTATCTTGGACAGCAGATATCAAGTGAGGGTCACATTGATGAAGAAATTAATCGGCATACAAAACTTGCCTGGAGAGCTTTTGGAAGAAACAGCATAATTTTCAAGAGCAATATGCCATTATGTCTTAAAAGAAAAGTGTTTGATCAATGCATCCTTCCAGTGCTTACGTATGGTGCAGAGACGTGGACCTTAACTAAAAGAGACATACAAAGGCTGCAGACAACTCAAAGAAGCATGGAGAGGTGCATGCTTGGTATAACCAGGAGAGATAAGAAGAGGAACTCGTGGATCCGAAAAATGACGAGAGTGGAAGACATCATGATCAGAGTTAAATCCCTGAAATGGCAATGGGCTGGACATACTGCCAGAAGGACAGACCATAGATGGACAGCCGAAATTTTAGATTGGATTCCAAGGGACAGGAAAAGACCCAGAAAAAGACCACATGGGAGATGGGTGGATGAAATTCGTAAATATGCGGGAGTGACATGGAGGAAACTGGCACAAGACAGACCGTTGTGGAGGAAACTTGGGGAGACCTTCGTCCAGCAGTGGATTGATAATGGTTGACAATGATGATGATGATGATGATATATATATATATATATATATATATATATGTGGGATGTAAGGTCAGGTGATGCGTAACATCACAGCCTCTCCTTGACAAATGTCAACCCCGCCTTCTCGTGGTGCATCCTGTTCCTACTAAAGGGGCTCTGACGACCGCCAATAGCGGTATAACTATACCATCGGGATTAGAGGAAATTCTATCCCACACTCACCAACCCGCTTGGCCAGCGTGGTGAGTTATGGCCAAACCCCTCCAAAATGACTCCACAACTTAAATCTTGGCCCTCAGTCTCCGGCAGCTGGAATGTACCTGGCCAAGGCAGCGGCCAGTGCGACATGAAGGCAGAGGGTGCTAAGAATCCCCGGAGGACCGGACTAGGCTGCCATCTGACCACGTGGGAGATGGGTGGATGAAATTTGAAAGTATGCAGGGGTGACATGGAGGAGACTGGCACAAGACAGACCGTTGTGGAGGAAACTTGGGGAGACCTTCGTCCAGCAGTGGATTGATAATGGTTGACAATGATGATGATATATATATGTAACTACAACATATATTAGGTCACCAAGTTTATTTAAACTGCACTTAAGAATAATTAATTTCAATTCTTTTTCTTACGGATAAACCTTGGAAGATAGTTAAATAATACATGGCAAATAAACATATGTAGATACATAAATAAAATAATTTTCATCAAAAAAAGGGTTAGCCTATTCCTGCTGCTAAAATACATCAAAAAGTAAACTGACAGAATAAAAAATACAGGAAAAAGGTAAGTAATGTTTATACGTAATGTTTTGTATATATATAGAGAGAGAGAAAGAGAGGGTGGGCGACATCATAACCAGGTGTATATATATATATATATATATATATATATATATATATATACTGTATGTATGGCCTTAACTAAAAAAGAAAAGCAGGATGTGTAGAAAGATTTTTCTTTTCATACCAAAAAAGACATGCAAAGAATGCAGACAACTCAAAGAATATATATATACAGAGAGAGAGAGAGTGAAACCACTGAAATGGCAATGGGCTGGACATGTTGCCAGAAAAACAGACCACCGATGGACGACTGGAATTTTGAACTTGATTTCGAGGGACTGAAGACTCATAGAAGATGGGTGGATGGAATTCGAAACCATGCCGGAGTAATAGGGATGAGACAGGCTCAAGACACACAATTGTGGAAGAAACTTGGGGAGACCTTCATTCAGCAGTGGATTGATAATGGTATATATATCATCATCATTGACAACTATTATCCTTACAATATATGTATACTGTATATAATCAAAATATATATATATATATCATTATCATCATTGTCAACCATTATCAATCCACTACTGGATGAGGGTCTCCACAAGTTTCTTCCGCAACTGTATGTCTTGAGCCTATCTCCTCCATGTTACTCCGACATGCTTTCGAATTTCAGCCACCCATCTCCTATGGGGTCTTCTAGGTTTTTTTCGGTAACACTTAAGCTATGATTTAATTTGGGGGTTCCAGATGTCTTTCCCTAAAGAGTGGTTTGGGGTTCCTGAGTTGTTTTATTCTATGTCATTTTTGTCTAGAACCATGAAAGTGGGTTACTTCTGGTTAATTCTATGTTTATTTCTACTACGTCTAATTCCTGCAGCAAGGTGCAGCGTTGATGTGGTCTAATTACTACATGAGTGTGCTTTACTTCTTTTTACTGATATATGTATAACATCAACCATTATCAATCCACTGCTGGATGAAGGCCTCTCCAAGTTTCTTCCACAGTTGTCTGTCTTGAGCCTGTCTCCTCCGTGTCACTCCTGCATGATTTCGAATTTCATCCATTCATCTCCCATGGGGTCATCTTCTGGGTCTTATATATACATAGAGAGAGAGAGAATTATATTGTGTGAAGTATTTAGTGTATGTGCTGGAAGATACCTTTATTATGGTCAAGTTACCACAATTGCCTTGCGTACCCACGAATAAGGCTTACAGATCTGTGTTGTCGAATGTTAAATCTAACAAACAGATTAGAAACATGCCCAGTGCTAAGGACTTTTAATTTTTATTAAATAAAAACCAGGTAAGTAGTAGTTTTCTTCTGATTATATAAGATAGGGGCAGTTGGTAAAAGTATTTTAATATTGGTACCTCTTGGCTGTGTAAACTCATTGTTTGTTTTCCGTTTTTCTTCGAACTTTTTTTTTCATTTAAAACTCTCATAAAATATTTGGCGTCTATGTATTTGGAGTGATAAGCTGTGGGATGATTCAGCATTCTCATGGTGATGACCCACGAATATCTAAGATTTTTACCGAAATTGCGGATTGACTGCAACTGTATTTTTTATTTTTTAATATTTTTTTTTCATTTACTCTATTACTGCTGACTTATATTTCACTGAAAATTGGTTCCAAAAAATTTGTGAAATGTCAAAAAATTACGGCATGAGATTTTATTCAACGAGAGCAAGCTGCATCCATTAAAATATCATTTTCTTTTTAAAACACTATTGCCGCCAACTAACAATGAAAAGCGTTATTTGATACGTTAAAGTTTTAGTCTCATCCCCTAGGTGTTTATAACAACATTTCTGAGTTATATCCTTATTTAACATCAAACCATATATTACGAAAACTCCCTTTCTTAACACGGAACGGAAATCGTTCTGTACCTCATCAAACATGGCTGCCACTTGTTTCCGGTGGCTTCACCCGCTCCCCGACGTAAGCGCTCTTCGTACTTCTATCTCGTTGCTGTTACTCGTTATATGCTGTTGCGGTTTGGCAGCTGCCTGCTATTTGTGATTTTTTCACAGCGTTGTTTGTGAACTCATCGTTCTCGCAATGAGTGAGGTTCAATTTTTTTGAATTCGGAGAAAATAGTGAATTGTGAACGTTACTTAGTAAATCTTTAGTAGCTTCATCCATTTCAAGGCTGAAAAAATGCTGCCTCGTTTCTTTCAAAGTTGTAACATACCATGTTAGGTATAAAAGAACAGTGTATTTTTGATAATCTGAGTTCAAAATTTAACCAACCGCAAAAAACGTATAAAAGAATTACGCATAATTCAACTGAAAAAGCCGTAAAAACTACAACAAAATATTAGAATTACGAATAAAAGTTTAAAACAAGTTTAGGACATTTGGGCACAAATCTTTAGGGGCCGTACAAAAAAATGCAGTTTCTTGGCGCTGTGAGGGGAATTGAATGGAGAAAACGTTCCCAGTAAGACAAACGACAATTACAATTGAATTTTAAAAAATTACAAAGCACAAATTTTGAAGATGACAATCCGTTTTTTGGTGTAAATATAACAAGGATAATATCCGAAAACTTGAAAATTTCGTCGTCCTGGATCGGGATTGCATAGCACATAATCATGAATATGGATTATATCCCAAGTAGCACAAAGTAATCCAAAAGACGCCGAAACTTCGTGCGAGAGAAGGTGCAAAAGACGTCTAATGACGGTGCAGTAAAACAGTGCAAAGACTGTCCACGTGTCACATCTTTCGACGGTATAATAAGACGTCAAAAATTCGTTTCTTGCACCAAAGTGGCACGAGTTTTTGACGTCGAGTAATGGTCGAATGTCTTATAATGGAACGTCGAGGAATTGTCGAATGTCTTATAATGGAACGTTGCCGCCCCGGTGGCGCAGTGGTATAAGGCGTTGGCCTCTGATCATTCGTCCGTAAGGGGTCCGGGTTCGAATCCCGGTCAGGCATGGATGTTGTGTCTGTCTTACGGCACTGGCTCTCTCCCTTCCCTGGAACCAGTGACCCTAAATTAGGGACGGGCGACTGCTTATAGCCCATTGAGTTGCTCAACGGTGGTCGTTAAACCTCAAAAAAAAAAAAATAATGGAACGTTGAGGAATCGTCGAATGTCTTATAATGGAACGTCGAGGTATGGTCGAATGCTTAATAACGTAACGTCGAGGAATGGTCGAATGTCTTATACCGGAACGTCGAGAAATGGTCGAATGCCTTATAATGGAACGTCGAGCAATGATCGAATGCCGTATTCTGAAACGTCCAGAAATAGTCCAATGCCGTATTATAAAGCGTCATGCTATAGTCGAATGCCGTATTATAAAACGTCAAGCTATAGTCGAATAACATATTATTAAACGTCGAGAAATAATCGAATGTGGTAATCCGAAACGTCGAGATATAGTCGAATATCTCCTAATGAAACGTCGAATGCTCCATTACGAAACGTCCGAATGCCTTATAATAGAATGTCGAGTAATGGTCAAGCATCTAGAACTGAATTCTCATATTAAATATGCCTACATTGATTTATTTAATATATCAATGTAGGCATATAATATGAGAACGTTAAAGCATCAGTAAAGCACATCAGGAATTAACTTGTACACTGATAACCACATGGAATGCTGTTTGCACTCTCTGCATCACTATATGTACGAGTTAACTATGATAATCAGAAACCTCACTCATCTATATATCAAATGAAGTTTTTCTGAAATGTTTCACACCTTTGGCCTACAAAAGGCATTGCAAAGTCTTTTCAGTTTGCATACCTCCATCAGGGAAAATGCAAAGTACATAACTATATGAATTCCAGTAAATATTAATTCACAACTTAAAAATGGTAGAGGGAGGGGACAGATACCACAGATCTTTTACAGATTGCTTAATAGCTACAACTAATTACCTATGGAAATAGTCAAGCTGCTAATTTAAAAGTTCATATTTTGGACTAAATTTTATACGTGATTCCAGACGTTTATCCTGCTTCCACCTTAGAAACACAGTCAGCTTGCTTATAAAGAGAAGTTCCAGCCCGTTCCTTCTTGCTAAATCCCACAAGCATGAAACACGTAGATATGCAGAGTGAAATAAAGAATATATTCCAACTTGTAATATGAACTTAGTATTTTGGTACTGAATATTTTATTTCTCCTGGAAAGTGCAAAATAGCAAATGGATGATGCAATATTTTAAGGTGGAGGGGTGCAGGGAAACTACAGAATCCTGTTAATGATAATCTAAATCCAGTATCTTGCTAACCTAAGAAGCACGAAGACAATCTCGTTCAGCTCAGGTTCCCCCCTCATTAAATCCAAGAAATAATCAGAACTGTGTTTGTAATAAACTACCTCTGATTTAACCTTAAACCACATTTTTCACTCACTAAATTGAAGATTTTGCGAAATTCAAGCTTGCTTTTAAGCGTTTGACTGTATAAGCAATTTACTGCAATCCGGATAAAAAAATTCTGGGTTTCCAGTGGTAAAGAAATTATAATGAGGTTTACAACAATTAAAATGTCTGGAGAGTAACATAAAACCAGTTTCTGAAAAAGGTACTTTTGTTGAAAAGTATGGGTTTTCCCAGTTGTGGTTTTATGCACGGAACGCCCCCCCTCCAATATGACTGTTTTTTTTAATTATTACCAGCACATGCAGCAGTAATTTGTGCACCATTTTTTCCATTCAGAACCGCCACTGGGTTTCCGTATTTTATTTTCTCATATTTTGCAAATATACATAAAATAGTTAACTGCTCATGAATGTGCTTGTCCTACAGCATAATCTCTATGTAGGAACAGTTTGTAGACCTGATGTAATGGTGGTTGTGAAGACGTGGATTTACAAAAACAGGAAGTAAAAAATCAATCTTTATTTGGTATTACAAATCTTTTTTTTTTGGGTCATGCTGATTCCAAAATGGAGCGAGCTTAAGCCAGTTTTTGACAACTTCTTGTATTTGTTGTCCACACTTATTTTCATCAGTACAGTTCTGTCTCACTGCAACTAAGAATAACAAAAAAATTAACTACAAGTAAAACAAGTTTTTAACTAACAATAATTCTCTATATAAAAATGCATTTTAACACAGGGTACACCAACAGTTTTTTTACTGTGAAGCCATTTTTATGCATGTTGTTACCACAGAACTACTTCGTAATTTGGGCGATATTGATTTACCACTAGTTAAAAGTGCAAGGAGTAAAGTACTTTTTTTCTTCAGTTTTTTTTTCAGGCTTCCTTTTCTTTTTAACACATCATCCCCTTTTTAGAGCATAAAATCCAGGTGGTCAAGTAAGCTTTTTTTAATTTTTTTCATTTCCCTCGCACATCCATGGTATAGCGGTCTACGTTAAAGTGGATGGCGTTCAGGCATCGTGAACGTTCGGTTCGAAAAAAACACTCGAAGTGGGTCGTCCCGTAGCTGCTCTTTGAAGACATCTTGCAGCGGAAGCAGTAGAATATATCGGTCTGCAATAGCAGAAATATATTAACGATATTCATTGCACATTAACCAACCCAGTTTTTAATTGGAGAGGGGGATTACATTCGTTTAGCACGAGGCCACACGCACGATATTTCTTCACATATATATACACTGGCGGAAAGTCAAAAAAGAACACCAAGAAGGAGACGTCTGATACCTACGAAATTTATACAGCATAATAACCAAATACAGAGGATAACGTGATCAAAACATTATGACAAAATACACCTGTATTTGCTGGTAAACTGAAAAATAACATTTCCATGTAACATGGTTAGTACGAGGTTAAACCGCCATGAACTGCGTCACACTGTGCAATTCTGGCATGGAGTCTGTCGTACAGATGTTGGATGTAAGTTTGGGGTATTGAGTTCCAAGCATCCTCAACCTGGGCGCGTAAATCGGGGATGGTCGTGGCTGGCCCTGGAGACCAGATAAGTTGTTGTCCCATAAAATCCCACACGTGCTCAATGGGGAACAAATCCGGTGAACGTGCATGCCATGGAGGTTGTCTCACACCCTGAAGTGCATGTTGCGCTGCACGTGCTGTGTGTGGGCGTGCGTTATCTTGCTGGAAAACACCACGATGGACCGACCTTACAAATGGCACAACAACGGGCTGAATGATGTTGTTGATGTAGAAGGTGCTGTTTAACGTACCCGGTACAAACACTAGTTGTGTACGGGAGTGATAGCTGATCGCTCCCTACACTAGGAGACCAGGTGTAGGCCCTGTGTTTCGCTGGCGGATGCAAGAAGGGTAGAGACGCTCCCCTGTGCGTCTGCGAACACGCATACGGCCATCGGAGCCTCCCAAGCAGAATCTCCTCTCATCGCTGAACACGACAGATCGCCATTGCGTTCTCCAGTGCAGACGTTGGCGACACCACTGCAGCCGTTCCTGACGGTGGGCTGGAGTCAGAGGTACACATGCCAGAGGCACACGTGCACGTAGTCCTGCATCCAGTAGACGGTTGCGGATTGTTCAGGTGCAACGGCAGCTCGGATTTGCGTCGCAGTGGATGTTCTGCTTGACAACGCCGCTCTTTTTATGCGTCGATCGGTCCGCTCATCAGTCCGTCTGTGACTCCCTGTTCCACGTCTTCTCGTGTGGGAATGTTCCTCGGACCATCTACGCCACCATCGTACCACCACTGATACTTCCCGTCCAATTCGCGCCGCAATACGACGATACGACCACCCAGCCTCGCGGAGTCCGACTAGACGACCTCGTTAAAAGTCCGATAACTGCTGAAATCGAACACGTCTTCCATGTCCAGGCATTGCAGCTTCTTCAGGGTCTTCGCACGTGTCCGTACGCCGACGACTGATTACATTCACTTCGCTGTACTCCTTAAATACCACCGACGATAATTTGCATGTTATGCCGTGCTGTGGTGTAAGCGCTCACAGGTTGGTCCCGAAATGAACATCACACCTACGTAAACTCGACCCCATTAACATATGTAAATTTCATGATCGTCTGCCAATTCCTTCTTGGTGTTCTTTTTTCACTTTCCGCCAGTGTATATTTCGGATAAAGGTGCCAAAATTCGGTTTAATTATTCTGAGATGAGAAGTCAGGAATTTCTGATTTCGTCAAGCATCTGCAATTAAAATTATTTACTAGTGAAAAAACTTCAGCGTGTTCGCGCATTATCTACGTATAGCACGAAGCCACACGCACGATATTTCTTCACATACATATATATTTCGGATAAAGGTGCCAAAATTCGGTTTAACTATTCTGAGATGAGAAGTCAAGAATTTCTGATTTCGTCAAGCATCTGCAATTAAAATTATTTACTAGTGAAAGGACTTCTGCGGGTTCGTGCATTATCTACGAAGATTGTTGTCTTTTAGTCTTTTTATTGCCACTATTATTTTGTCATTTAGCTCGGTTGCGTGTTTGCTAACTGATTGGTTACAATAACGACAAAATGCCATGATTTGCACTTTTTGATTTAGGATTTTCATACATTTATATAAGGTTTTCCTGTTGAATTTAATGTGCATTGACTGTTTTTTTTTATTTTTGCGTTTGTTATATTGCTACTGACTTTTTTCTTAGAGAACACCTTTCAGTATTTACCTGTTAGAGCTTTTCTCAGATCCTTGCTTCATTTCTCACTCAACACTTCAGTGCATGTAAGTTTCTTCACCTCCAGGCTTTTACTCATACAGTTGCTGGTTAATCTAGGGTAGTGCTGAAACTTTTTATAAAGCTAAAAGTTAATTTAATAGCCAGCATATCTTTTAGGTAGAATCTTCCTTTATGGGTAGAATTAAAATCTTCTTGGCTCCTAGTTTTCTTTTGAGAGCTTGAGCAACTCTCCTCCAACTCACTTTTTTTAGTTTTCAGATTTTCACTTAGTACTTTCACTTTTAAGGTTATTTAGGTGTCAGTGTTGGCTTCTATATATTTCCTACCCAAACCACCGTTGATTTAGTTTCTAGTGCACCTGGGTTCAATGGCATAGTTAGAAATTTCTTAGGGGGGGGGATCCATGGCTTTCGTTCATTGGTAAAAGCCTCATATATGCATATATATATACGAGTTTAGGACATTTGGGCACACGGACATTTTGGCACAAATATTTAGGGGCCGTACAAAACTTGCCGTTTCTTGGCGCTGTGAGAGGAGTTGAATGGAGAAAACGTTTCCAGTAAGACAAACGACAATTATAATTGAATTTAAAAAAATATTACAATGCACAAATTTTGAAGATGACAATACGTTTTTTGGGGTGTAAATATGACAAGCATAATATCCGAAAACTTGACAATTTCGTCGTCCTGGATCGGGATTACATAGCTCATAATCATGAATATGGATTACATCATATTTATGATAACATAGCACCTAGGGCGCCCATGGGGGGGGGACCGTTAATATAGCCAAATTTTTGATAAATTTAAAACACTAAAATGGATGAAACCTTTTTTAAATGTTTGACAGCCTTGAAGGAGGTAAGGATTTTTCGTAGCCCCCTCCCCTAAGTACTCATACGGGCACCCCTGCATAGCACATTTCTTAGGTTTCTACGAAACAAAACAATTACACCAGAACTCATACTATGTTCGGAAAAGGACGACAATGAGATATTTTTTATAACGCCTCACTTTTACTTAGACACTAAATATTTACATAACATGTCAAATTATTAATATTTCTCTTTTACTTAATTAGACATCATTCGTAGGCCCTTTTGACAGACTTTATTTCTACCGAAGCCATATTCATAACGTTTACGTATCAACTCAAGGTAATAATATTGCGCTTTCACTTAAGCACTAAATATTAATTCATAGCCCCTAGGCCTTTTTAACAGTTTTTGTTCTATCGATGTCACATTCATAACAATTACGTAACAACTCAAGTTAATAATATTCCGCTTTTACTTAAGCACTAAATATTAATTCATAGGCCATAGGCCTTTTAAACACTTTTGTTCTATCGATGTCACATTCATAATAATTACATATCAACAGGGGCGGATTTCCGGCTAGGCGCACTGGGCGCGCGCCTAGGGCCTCGCTGTTTGAGGGGGCCCGAAAACATATAATTGGATTTTTAGTTTTGGTTTTCATGGACCGAATCAAATCATTCCTTAAAGCGACTACTTTGTATTGTCAATTGATATTTTAATTTCTCATATTAATAATAACATATTTTTTCTTGCTGTTGCTGATATTTCGAATTTTCGAGTTCTTATCAATGTACTTATTTTGAAAGGGACGGTTAAAATAACTTTGAGTTCCTTTTAGTGGTTGGTAAAGAAGGTATTCACGCTTCCCACACTTTTCATTGTTTAAGGCGAATTCTTAACTGGCCTGCTGTGCTATAAATTGCTTTCATGGTACTTCCAGCCAAGGGAACACATCTGTGTTAGAACCTTCCCACCTTGTTCTCAAGTTGCAATGAGGAGTACTTGTAAAAACTTTCCTGATGATCGGGCGTGTTTGCTGTTAATTGTTTTTTTCCTTCGTGGTAAGATAATCAATGAAGAAAGAAATATTCTTCGTAGGATAATTCTTCTTTGGACAATCAAGTTCTTTCCCGGCCCTAATCCATCTAAACCACCTTAAACCAAAAGAGTTATTAATATTTAGTCTGAAAAAATAAAGAAATTTGAGAATATCACACTATCTTATTTAATAGTGTTAAAAGTAATTTATATTGTATTGCAACAACGTTTTCTCATTACTTTCTGCTCCCTTGGTTCAATACTGATAATTATCAAGTATTCTCACCTTTTGTATTCCTTAAATCGACTTAAAACTAGCTTTTAAAGAAGAAATAAAAAGTTTCAATGTTACTCTTACTCAAAAACCTGCAGTCCTTACTTTTCCATTTTCAAAGCGGATCTTTTGCATTTAATTTGCATGCTTCTGTTTCTTATAACTGCAGTGCAGGTATAAATGGGATACGGGTATTTAAAGTACCAAACCTAACATCCATTGATTCCCTATTAGCCTCAAAATTCTGTTTATGATAACTGCATTGCATGAAGTATATGGGATATTAAAAGTGCCAAACTTAATATCCATTGATTTCCTATTAGCCGCAAAAATAATTTTTGAAATATCTCTGAAATCAAAAAGTTCGATGTGTACGGACAGACAAAATTATTACACTAGGACTGTTTCTTACAGAACGTTCTAATAATAGGAAGCGATGGCATTTTAAAAAAGTGTAAAAACCTTTTTCTTGACTCCCCCCTCATTTTTTCTTGTTAATCTAACGGATGAAAATTTCTGAAAGCATAAGAAGGGGAGGGGCCCCTGAACCTTTTAGCGCCTAGGGACCCAAAAGATCTAAAGTCTCCTCTGCATATCAACTCAAGTTAATAATATCCTGCCTTTACTTTTTCACTAAAAATGTTCTCACAGGGCCTAGGCCTTTTTAACAATTTTTGTTCTATCGATGTCACATTCATTACCGCTTAATGCATAATTTATTAGTCATTTTGCCATTCGTTATGCTGTATCTTTTATACCTTCACCTGATTATTGAAACAAACATCTTTTTCTCCCCCCACCCTTCTTCAGAAGTTAATGTCTGTTCTTAAATTTAGATTGAGGTAAGTAAAGCATATGAACTTTTAAGAATTCATAATGACACCTTAATTTTTGGAGTAAAATTTTTCCGATTAAATGCAAAAATACGAAAAATACAGTTCACATGTAACAAATAAAAGTAGGTTTTAAGTTAGCATGCAATGGTAATGTGAAGAAACAATAAAACACAGAAGCACTTTTTGACCTGACTGAGGTCTTGATCACCTGTAAACAATTGGAGTGAGACTGGTTGCCAGGTTTCGATTTCCAAGTTCTTCATTTCTAGTGCTACCAAATGACAGGAGTAATTTCCAAATCATGGGGATAAAACATGGCTTGTTGGTATTGCATTTTGAAGGAGGTAGATTTTTCAATGCTCTCACAAAACTTAAAGATCTTTTGCTGATAAAAGGTGGTACTTTCTCAGAATTTTTCCAGAAAGGCACAGCTGAAGTGTCTGAGAGTCAGTAAAAGGATAGGAAGAATTAGGTCTAGCTTGGGTAACATCCTTTTTGTGCTCAGCCAAATGTTTAGTAATGCTATGAAATGTGCTGCTGATGAAAATTGTAGTACCAGCTGAAGTGGAAATACACATAGGAATTTTGCATACTCCAGGAACATTGAGATCTATAACTTTATCTCTGTCTCATATGATAATTTCATGATAGTAAGACTGGATTTGATACCAATCAAATAAATGTAGGATTTAATGCAACTTAGCAATGACAGAATTTTCAATATGTTGTATGAATATTTCTGCAAGCAGGGGTGATAGTGGAGATTCCACTGGGACTCCTTGTTGTTGGAGATAGAATTATCTGTTGTAGCTGAAGTGACAGTATCCCTTAAAATGCACAAGCAGTCCTAGAAGTCCTTGGTAAGAATTCCAGAGATATCCTTCAGGTCCCTGAGTTTGTGAACCAAAAGCACATGGGATTCAAACAGTGGCACAGAAGGAAACAGACAAACAACATCTAAAGTGGACATGTGTTCATTGGTGCTAACAAATCTGAAAGCTGGTTTAAAAATTCTTTAAGTAAATGACATAAAATATTGGTGGTATTCAGTTATGAAGGAACAGTTTTTAACCAATTTCTTTTCAGGAGTAGAAGCAAAGGGAAACACGTTTTCAACCAAGGGTCTGATAGGATAGCTTTCTTTGTGAGTCTTCATTTGCAAGAAAAGGCAAGGAACTTGGTAATAAAATGTAGGAGCAAAATTATCAAGGAAGGAGTTCAAGGTATCTTTCATATTTAGCCTGTTAATGAAATTCTTAAGGAATTCCCATGGTAGACCAAATCCTTCTTTGGCTTTAACTTTACTTTAAATGCACCAGATTGTGTAAATACTCAAGAAACGCATATAGCGTATTAAATCCGTTTATTTTTGTGGTGTAGTCAGTACAAAGATTCGCCAAGCTTTCACACTCCACTGGGCTTTTTCAAGGCAATGGTAGACATAAAAATGTCTATGTCTACCATTGCCTTAAAAAAACCTCCCAGTGGAGTGCGAAAGCTTGTACTGACACCACAAAAATAAACGGATTTAATACATTATATGAGTCTCCTGAGTATTCTTCCTTGGCTTTACTGATTCGCTCAAATACTTCAGAAGTGCCTCTTTAGGTGAAAAAAAAAGGAGATCGCTTCTTTCATCAA
Organism: Macrothele yani; assembly: GCA_039090855.1. NCBI lineage: Eukaryota > Metazoa > Arthropoda > Arachnida > Araneae > Macrothelidae > Macrothele > Macrothele yani. Next base: position 130,480,624 of record CM076996.1, read on the forward strand.
TGAAAGTCTGTTACATTTTCACAAGAGCATTGAAATACACTTTTTGCTACCCCCCCCCCCCAAATTGAAGCACCCAGAAGAAATCATCCAGTCAAGATAAAAATTGGTATCTAAAATGTATATGCATAAGACAGGAAATGACTGCACTTCCAGAGCAGTTGGGCTATAACGAAGTAAATTTCTCCGTCATTTTATCCGCGCCGGGATTCGAACCCGGGTCCCCTCATTCCGGAATAAGTTGCTCTGCCAATTGAGCTACGTGGACGTTTTATTCTGATTCCTGTCTGTCTTTACGTCGTGTGCGTCCTTCTGGCAGGTACGTCACATCTCCTGGTACGTTACATCATCTCCCCCTTATTATTATTATATTTTTTTTTCGAAGTGCTGGAGAAGGGATTCTCTTATTTTTCCTATCTCGCGGTGTGGAAATAACATCACACCATTGCGAGATTTTGAACGGTCGGGTCATCAGGATAGTTCGGGCGCCATTATAACGAAGTAAATTTCTCCGTCATTTCTATCCGCGCCGGGATTCGAACCCGGGTCCCCTCATTCCGGAATAAGTTGCTCTACCAATTGAGCTACGCGGACGTTTCATTCTGATTCCTATCTGCCTTCATGTCGTGTGCGTCCTTCTGGCGGGTACGTCACATCTCCTGGTACGTTACAGGGCCATTTATTAGGATAAAATAACTATACCAATGGAACAAGTCAGTATGTTGTAGTGCCATCTCTGGCTCAGATGCAAGCGGTTACCTAGCATGGTATAGACACACACAGTTCAAGGACACTGTCCTGAGATATAGCATTCTAGATGGTGTCCAATTTATGGGCCAGTTTGATGACAGTGATATCTTCTGCCATGGTGACCAGGAATCAGTCGATGCAGCTGTTACTGATGTTACAATGTGTATTATTCAGGCAGCAGATCTTTCAATACCAAAGACATCAACAATGTTCCCAAGAAGTCCGAAACCCTGGTGGACCCCTGAATGTGTAGCATCTAGAAGAGATCAACATAAAGCCTGGTATAAGTTTCGGCATTATCCAAGTGATGCTAATCTTATTGCATTTAAATGAGCAAAATCCTATGTTCAGTTGGTGCATCGACGAAGCAAGAGGAAGTCTTGGATTCAGTATGTTTCATCTATAAATTCACGTGCCAGTTCCAAACCTGTCTGGGAAAAGATTCATAAGATCTGGTGTAACTATAGTTCCCACCATACCAGATTTCAATTCTTGAGAGCAATGGCTGCACATAGCTGAAGTCGGTGAGATTGTGACTTGTTTGGGTGAGGCGTTTACTTCTGTTTCAAGTTCTTTGGCATATCCTTCCTCCTTTCAGAGATTTAAGTCAACTGCAGAATGCCAGAGAATCTCCTTTGCGCCTTTTCATAACAGATACTATAACTCCCCCTGCAGCATGGCCGCATTAAGGGTGGCTCTGCATTGGTCCGGCGCCATGTCTGTCAGTCCCAATGGCATCCACTACGACATGATGTCATCTGTCGCAATCATCTCTTGAGAATCTTTTTGTCCCTTGCAATCGCATTGTTGGAACAGTTTCCTGGAATCTTGGCTAAAAGCTTTTGTTCTACCTTTTCCCAAGCCTAGCAAAGATCCTAAGTCTCCCTCTAGTTATCATCCAATAGCTTTCACTAGCTGTCTATGTAAAGTTCTTGAACGTATGGCTAATTTCCAGTTACTTCATTTTTTAGAACAACATTAAGTACTTTCACCATCACAAAGCAGCTTTCACTGGCATCGTTCATCTCCTGCTCCTCAAGACATCTGTGCGAGACGTGTTCGTGCATAGGCAGCCCTTGGTTTCTGTTTTCTTCGACATTGAGAAAGCATATAATTGTGCTTGGTGGCACGGTATTATCCATGACCTCCACGAATGTGGTTTGTGAGAAATGTTCTGACATTCATTGTAAATTTTCTTCACAATCGGGTGTCTCAGGCGCACCAGGGTATGACGTTCTTGGCACCATTCCATCAAGAACAAGGGCCGTCCCGGTGGCGCAGTGGTCTAAGCGATGGTCTCTGATCATTCGTCCGAACGGGGTCCGGGTTCGAATCCCGGTGAGGCATGGATGTTGTGTTTGTCTTACGGCACTGGCTCTCTCTTTTCCCTGGAACCAGTGACCATAAATTAGGGACGGGCGACTGCTTACAGCCCATTAAGTTGCTCACAGTGGTCGTTAAACCTCCAATAAAAAAAAAGGAACAAGGTGTTCCTCAAGGTTGGATTTTATCTGTCACATTATTCATCCCACGCATTGTCTTCTCGAAAATCTTCCTCCTGCGGTTCCAGCTACTATTTATGTAGATGACTTGCACATTTTTTGTTCGTCATCAAGCATGCACTTCATTGAAAAACAGTTGCAGTCTGCAATTAATCAGATCTGTAACATGGCGAACAGCAATGGTTTCGGTTTTTCTCCCGACAAGACAGCATGTGTCCATTTCTGTCGGAGACATGGTCTCCATCCTGACCGTACAGGCATACCAGTTTTTCTGGAGACCAAGTTCCTTGGTATAACTGCTGATCATGTGCTTACGTTCTGTGTACACGTCCAATGGCTAAAGACCTGTCTGAGGGCCATGTCAATACTTAAGATCCTTGCTGCAGTCTCGTGGGGTGCAGACAGGATATCTTTATCTCATATCTACCATGCTCTTATACGGCCAAAATTGGATTATGGTTGTATCGTGTATGGCTGTGCGCGTCATTCCATTCTTCAGCAGTTGGATACCATTCACCATCAAGCGCTGTGTATTTGTATGGGAGCATTTCGCATGTCACCTACTCCCAGCCTTTATGCTGACGCGAACAAACCATAGCTAGAATTACACCGTCTGCAGTTGTCTCCTCAATTTGTCTTGAAACTACATACTCTTCTACACCATTCTTTATACGATGCAATTTTTCACACCCAGCATGCTTGCTTATTTGAGAACTGGCCTTCTTGTATTCCAACATTCGCTCTTTGTATGACGACCATAACTTGTGATGCAGGGCACAACTTGTCTATTGTTGGAGAGACCGGAGGCTCTGAGGATTCTTCATGGCATCCTCTTGGTGTCATGGTTGATACCAGCTTTACATCTTATGATAAATCCTCTGCCCCTGCGTTAGTATACCAGCAGCTCTTCGCTGAGTGCCATTCCCTCAATTGTGATGATACTCCCATTTTCACTGATGGCTCTAAGATGGACAGAATTGTTGGATCCATGGCTGTCTGTGTTGATCACGTTTTTGTTGTGTGGATCCAGGCTTAGGCCATGGTGTTTTCGGCAGAGATGCATGCTGTGGAAAATTGCAGTGCATGTAACATCTATGATCAATGTAGTAATAAAATCGTTTAATAATCAATATGTATCTGTTTTATTATAGAAATAATTTTAAGAGCATTGTCTTTTTTTCAATCTTTTTTGACTTAATATATATATTTTTTACCGATAACTTAAATTTTCACAACATAATCGGAAATCAAGGTAAGTTATTGCTTCATTTTACTTTGGAATTTAAAGCCTAATGGTGTATGTTCAGAATAAATAGAAACCACCTGACCGCATTGGAGCTTCTAGCTGTATTTTTGAAGTCTGTTTTAAATCATTTTTGATAAGTAAAAATTTGTTTGCAGCTTAACCCCCCCCCCCAAATAACTTACAAACAAAAAATAGATTTTTTATCTAAAAACGTTCGGGCAAGATCGTTTTATGCGTCACTTTATTACAATTTTTTTCGTTAAAATGTTAAGCTGCAGCTACATTTCGTTTAGCATGTTTACGTGAAGTTCGTGTCATTTTATATTTTTAGAGGTAGTATATTTTTTGATTTCCGCAAAAATATAAGGTGTTTGTTTGAAACGACTTCCAGTTCAGAATTTAAAAGTTGTAAGCAGTGTTTTATTTCCCCATGACATTAATTTTGAGGTATTTTGGTACCTACGTATTCAATATCAAGACTGAAAAAGTTGGTGCTTAAAGTGAGAATAAAACTGCTAAAATTTCGTTAAAATAATATTAATTGCTAATGTATATATTTGTTTCACCAAAAGAAAGGACAGGAGGGATACTCAGAAAAGAACAACAAAAACAAATGCTTTAGTAATCAGCCCGAAGGAAACAATCGCAGATTAAAGCTTCGCTTCCTTTCCGTGAAATAGGCTTCCCGTCCCGTATCCCCTACGCTTTTTGCGCCTGAATGTTAACTTTCCCGCAGAGCATCTAATGCCACATTACATGGTGGCGCTGCTGTCGCCTGTTTTACGTTATTTCTACGAGAGTTGAGCTTCTTCACCAGGGTTGCCAGGTTGGCGGTTTTTCCGCCGAATTGGGCTACTGTATTTTTACTTTGGCGGGTAAAAACTTGGCATTGACAGCTTGCCGGGTTTTGGACTAGAAGACTTGCTGTCTGGCTAATTTACTGGCTGGAAAAAGTTCTCACTCTCCCCTCACTTTTTTTCTAAAAAAAGGGGAAAGTTAATTTCTTAAAACATAACTGTAAGCTGCATTGGCAATCTCAGCGGTCCGCTCTCCCTCTAGCGGCGAAAGGAAGAAGTACTGTAGTACGGGTAACGTTTTTGGCTCAATGCTTGTTGGTAGATCGCTCATTACGTTCAGTTGTCATAGTTTGGTGTATTTTTGCATTCATTCTGGAATTAGAGAGTTGTATAATGGAGAATTCCGTGAAGAAAAACAAATCATATTGTTGTGTCCCGCAATGTCGTTCCCAAGGTTTCGGCTATGTTTTTCACAAGTTAGTATAAACGTTTGTGCTTTGCATTTGAAATCCTTCCAGTGAAATGCTACTAACCTAGTAACGTCTTTGAATGAATAATAAACAAGGCAGCATGTTTTTATTGCATAGTAGTAATTAAAAAATCTGCATATCTACATAATCTTGAAAACAAATAATTGCTGTTACCCATATAAATTTAAACTTCATTATGGAACAAGATTTGCAATGTTCTATCAACAGTCATCGGTTCAAAAACGCAGAACCCAATGATGATCAACAATTACCAATTCACAAACACTTTTAGGAACAGAATGTTCAAAAATTACAAATGTTATTGTTGACAGTATTGAAAATGGGTCCTGGGAAACGTCAAGTGAAACGAAATGTCAGATTTTAATAGTAATCCGGATTTTTTTTTTTTTTTTGATTGGAGGTTTAACGACCACCGTGAGCAACTCAATGGGCTATAAGCAGTCGCCCGTCCCTAATTTAGGGTCACTGGTTCCAGGGAAGGGAGAGAGCCAGTGCCGTAAGACAAACACAACATCCATGCCTCACCGGGATTCGAACCCGGACCCCTTTCGGACGAATAATCAGAGGCCATCGCTTAGACCACTGCGCCACCGGGGCGGCAATCCGGATTAGAACACCCCTGTCGGTATTACTATATCACTTGCCTTTAAATGTAAAAATAAAAATTACCTGTTACAGTAAAGCATTACTGCTACACAGTGCTTACACGTTCCACTTCTGCCCGCTTTACAAGAGCACTCAAATGACTTTATAGAAATTTCACTGTTACTTGTACCTAAAACACAGTTGATGGAGTGATGCGACGACGTTATTGCCGTGGACTGAATGCAGTGCGAAACTATTGGAATTTCTCTTCCATCTTCCTTCTTAATTCCACAAGAAATTATATGGCCTACATTAACAGTCACTTCCTCTTCTTTCATGCATCTTGAATTTTTGGAAGCGTCCACAAATTTCATTATTTCAAGGATTGAAAGCGACAAACTAGCTATTCTAACATTCGACTTTATGGAAACACGTGCGACGTTACCCGTACTAGAGAAGTTTGTTTACGTTTCCGCAGCGCTCCCTATACTTCGTTGAGGTTTCCAATGGAGACATCTCTTAAGTTGAGTCCATTAGCGATCTACGCTCACATTGGCTCTTTCATTTGACGTCACTGAGGAGGCAGGGAGCCGAAGCAAAACACAGCATTCATATGCCTAACTCAAACCAAACAGAAGACTTTAAAGTTTACATAAGCAAAAGCTAAAATTTTTCTCCATTTTTAATTCTTCACTTCGTCACGCAATTGCTAAAGAGAAGAATGTCCAGTTCAAGATGAATTATTCACTAATATAATAGTCACGTTCACAGTTTGTCATATGCTTTTGTAAAACAACAACACGGTGGGGACCTGAGATTTTTACCAAACAAATAAGGAATTTATTTCGACAAAAAAATTTGCGTTCTCTTCTAATTTGCGCAGTTTTAATATTAGCGTCAGAACTATTCTCACAGATAGCTCATGGGACATAAAATTTAGATACAAAATAAAGGTTTCTATTGAATTATACCAGAAATTAATGTTTCTTTCGTTACCAAAATGTAGTAGACTTCTTTCCCAGACGGCATCGCTAATTTTCATTTCATATTTCGACCTCGAAATGGCCAGCATTTTAAAAAATTCGGATAGAAATTATGCTTGAAATTTGCTCAGAAACTCACTAAAATTTGCATCTTGTATATTTTGACTTTTACTGCAGTGAATGAACGCTTTTGTTTTTAACACTGCAGTGAATGAACGCTTTTGTTTTTAACACTGCAGAGATATTCGCGAGCGACACATTCAAAGCTGGTCATATCTACTTGTCACTGATATGTGAGAATTTTTTTCAGTTATACGAAATCTTTCCATCAGCTTTGGCCAATAATAGAAATGTAAGCGAAAAAAATATACCGACCCCCCTTCCCCACCAATATTTTTTTGGCTAGTTTTGGGCTGGTTACCGCCCGATCTTTGGCGGGTACACCACAGAGAGTGGAGAGACAGAGCGTGCACAAGCCAGAGTTATGGAAATTGGTGGGCGGGGAAAAAGAACGATAGCAGAGCACGGTCGGCGCTTTATGGAACTTTTTTTTTTTTTTTTTTTTTATTGGAGGTTTAACGACCACCGTGAGCAACTCAATGGGCTATAAGCAGTCGCCCGTCCCTAATTTAGGGTCACTGGTTCCAGGGAAGGGAGAGAGCCAGTGCCGTAAGACAAACACAACATCCATGCCGGACCGGGATTCGAACCCGGACCCCTTACGAACGAATGATCAGAGGCCAGCGCCTTAGACCACTGCGCCACCGGGGCGGCGCTTTATGGAACTAAACCCCACGTGTTCTCTGACGTAACGTCCCTACTGTAACGCTCATAATTCGAAATTGGTTACTTTGCTTGTTATTACTACCGTTACCACTGTGTGATTCTGTGATTATAACAACGCTTTTCGTTATTTCGTAGAAGTTATTTTCGGAGGATAATTATTTCATCTTTTATATGTAGGAAATCTTTGTCTATTTTTTAACTGTTAAAAATCGATATTGGCGCAGTGGTCTAAGGCGCTGGCCTCTGATCATTCGTCCGTAAGGGGTCCGGGTTCGAATCCCGGTCAGGCATGGATGTTGTGTTGTCTTACGGCGCATTAGGGACGGGCGACTGCTTATAGCCCATTGAGTTGCTCACGGTGGTCGTTAAACCTCCAACCAAAAAAAAAATCGATATAAGTAAAATTTATATCAGAGTAGAGCCCTTACTACAGTGCCTAGAAGAATTAGTGTGTCGTGCTCCCTAAGATGTCCCTCACGGTTTTGTGACCAATCGTCATGAAATGACAGAGGGCGCTGGCATCGGAAGTTACGTTAGGATGCTTCATCGGCTTCATGTTATTCAATGGTGGGAAGTTTGTTTACCAAGGATTTGCTGCCTTACAAAACTTCAAATTTTCACAAAACAAAGGTTAGTGGAGGGAAATCTTTTTCGCAGTATCTTTGCTAACTCGTTGTAGCTCGATCATAACAGTAATACACTAGGTAATTCAACAGTTGATCACTGAAACGCAATAGGCTTATTCCGGTGTTAGTTTTATTCAACTGTGAACTGTGGATTGTTTATAACGAAATTTATTTCCTAAATTAGTAACTTTTTATTCGTGAAGATGTAGAAGTTGATCAAGTATTGGCTGTCACGCGTTAAACCTACTGTGTGGTTAAACTTAAGTGCAGTACTGAAATCGACTGCAACAGTTATAAGATCATAAGGAAATAATGTCAGCTGTGAAAGGACTGGTAAATTCTGCATTAGCAAATAATAAAAAACATAGAAAACGGAAAAGGCAAAGCAGCTGTTTTGTGCCAGGATGTAATACTGGCTATAAATCCTGCAAAAATAAAATATCACTCTTTGCTGTCCCCAAAATACCTGATATGTTGAGCAAATGGGATAAGGCAATTCCCAGAGCTGATAAGAAACTTGATGAAAGTTGTGTTGTATGTGCTTTGCACTTTGAATCTAAATTCATGGAGATGCATTATCGTTCCACTATTCAAGGTAAGGAAGTTCTAACATGCGGAGACAAACCATTACTCAAGCCTGACGCCATACCTACTATTTTCCCAAATTTACCGAAATATTTAAGTAAACCTTTACCAAACAAACGTTCTACAAGGATCCTGCACAATTAACAGTTTACTAAATTCAGTTTCATATGCAAATTGTCAAAAAAACTTTTTGAGTCAGTCCATTAAATTTATACTGGAAATAGTAACAGAGAGAAGACATTCAAATACAGTAATAATATAATTGTGATACTTCGGTTGTAATTGTGATTATACGTATGGATTCCAAATACTGCATGATTAGTTTTATATCCCACCTACTTTTATATCTGTGCTGATATACACAGTCATAGGTATTCTGCATATAATACTAAACTTGCAACATGTTTCTAATTTCTTAAAGAAACCGAACAAAATTATTGTGTTAACATGTACTGCATATCGGATACTCCTGAAGAAATGAAGCCTGTGCTGATACACATAACTAGGCATTCTTCGAACCAAGTTTGAAACAAACTGTTCAAGTGTAATTTTGTTATTTATTCATAACAAACTAATAGATTTAGATCTTGCATAATCTTACAGCTTTGTTTATTTAACTGCAACAGATTATGGTAAGCTTAACTATCCTAAAGATTCAGTAGTGTTAACTACCATTGCCTGCTATTGTATTTTCTTGTGGCTGTTAAAGGAAGAACATGAGCACAAAATTATTTCTGTCACATCAAAAGGAGATTATCAGTTAACTCTGCATCAGCCACAAGACTGTGTGAAAGTGCAATCAAAAGCAGGACCACAATTCATTATTACTTATTGCAGGGCTGGGAGTGAAATATGTGATCGAAAAGCAGAACATCTATTCAATGTTACATATTGAAAGGGGGAAATGTGCAGGTTGAATGGAAACAATTTTAGCTATGTAAATTTTTTCTGGTCGTGTAGAAAATAGATCTGTGAAGGCAGTACAAGAAGAGGTAAGCATGAAGCAAATTCATAATAATATTTTTTATCACAAATGTTTAAAACCAGCATTCTGTGTCCCACTATTACATGGAAGTTGGCCATGTATTCTAATAAAACATCACTGCCTTGAACTTTAGCTTTGAGTCACCCTGAAATTTTTGTGCTTAATCTTTTCAGTAACAATTCATTAAGAATTTAATTCTCCTGACATGTATGCACATAGGCGTAGTGTGACCAATTTTTTTTCTGGGGGGGGGGGGGCACGGATAAGTGTAAACTGGTGTTTTCTTGGGTTGGGAGAGCATTTTTGAAAATATTTTTCCTGAAAAGGCACCTGTTCAGTTGCCATTGATGCCAAACCTGTAAGGTGTGCCAGGATTTGTTGATTCACCTTAATGAATACAAAAAGCAACTCCTTTCGAAGCACCTCATGCATGGCCATCTTAGGGGGTGGGCCAACGGGGCTGGTGCCCAGGGCCCCTAACGTCCCAAGAGTCTTATGGGTTTACAAAAAGTTAAAATCTTTTACCACTCACCAGCAGGTTTTTTTATTTAAAGAAAAGAAGAAACACCAATCCAGAAAGTTGGAAGTTTTTTTGCCTTTTTTTTTTTAAAACCTTGCTCATAGCTTCGATTTCCTGAGGAGGCAGGAAGAAAGTTCGGGTGGATCTTTTGTGACAAAATAAAAAACAAAGCCGGCATCCCTCCCGATCTTAAATGCGGGTGAGGCCTGAGGGCCACGCACAAATTGCATTTTTTTCGGAATCATTTTTTAACTTTTAAACCGTCATTTGTGTTATATATATATGAAGAAGCGCACGTATATTTATCACTAGGGTTTGCTCACCTGGGCTACTTTTATATATTTTTTTACATCGTCGCTGTTTACACAAATAACTGATGGGGGCTGCATATCCGCATTTTCGTCCGGTGCGTCATGTCTGAAAAGGGCGCTGGTTGGTATCTTTCTTCGGTTTCAATTTAATTTTCGTTTAATAATTTGTAAGATAGGGAAGAAATATTATATCTTCCAGCACCCATTTTCTTGTAATTTGCTGAACAACAAAATGTGAATGCAATTTGGTACACTTCATGAAGTTCTACAAATTTTGTCATGTACCATTTTTCCAGTGATCGAAGTGGCACAGAGCTACTGCCGATATGGTCGACACCAAGATTTTAAATCGAAAGCCATTCAGCTTCAGCATGTTAAGTGCTCTGCTGCTACACTAAAACTGTAGTGTAACAGCAGAGCACTTAACGTCTTTTTCAGTCCCGGCTGCTAATCATTTTTCAATTTTGCCATTAAAAATATCATTTGCTGATTTTTGCGTTAAAATTTGTGCTTTCAACCTAATTTCTTTACGTAGTTTGTGACGGGTTTATAATTTATTACATACCAGGATGGGTAAACAATGTTTTTTTAACTGCCGGTATGCTCACTTCCATTTTTGTTAACTACCAGTATGCCATACCTGCCCACTTCGAACACGGCATTTTTCGTTCAAGTGGTATTTAGAAAGTTACTGGATATTGAATATTGCTTCTCATAGGGGTAACATGGTAATGGTGGTGTATATAATAATTCTGATACATTGTATATATATATCCATATGTTGTATATGTTCTGTATATACATAATCGGGGGCCTCGAAAAATATGGCGGCCCAGGACCCCCAAAAGCGTTAAGACGGCACTGACCTCATGCTGTCATCTGATGATGAAACCCATCGTATAGCGTCTAAAAGGGGAAGTGTGCCGTGCGAACTCAAAAACTGCGTTCGAAATATGTCCCACGCCGCATCGCGGCGCTGCAGACGGTGTCTGTGTCAGAGAATGTGTGTAGCGATGTGCATGTAACCCAAACAACGGGGGTTGAATTAGGATGTAAGTGTACGATTTTCTTAAGTGTGCTATTATGGAAACACCTTTTACGGTTCAGTGAAATGTCTTAAGTCTGCCGTAGAGTGCAGCGTCGTCGTCAATTTAATTTACAATAGAATTCTACATGATTTAAATTGATATGCAACCTCCTCGAAGAATGCCTACTAAAACGATAACAAATGGCGTGGATGTGCCAAGTAAAGACGTGCTGTTTGGAAAATTTAAATATATCACTCAGTAGCGGCTAGTGGTAAGCTGAGATGGAGGGCCTGCATTCAAATTTTGTAGATATCACTTCGAAAGCTAAGTTACTGAACCTGCTGATGCTGTCCCTTTAATAATAATTTATATATGTACTCGTAGAAATTAATATTTAGTTTTTATATTTAGCAACTGATAGGGAAATTCTAGAGATAACCGATACCTGAATTAGGGAACAGATATCAAGGAGTGGCCATATTTATGAAGAAAATAATCGGCGTATAAAACTTGGTTTGATGCATTATTTCTTAAAAGAAAAGTGTTTGGCATATTTTGTAGTCACAAATCATTTTAATGTGAACTTCGGAATCATAGTGCTATCCAGTATTTTCGTGTATATTTCCTCATTGTTTACCTTGTGGAGAGGTACCCATGCATACAGCATACACCGGTACTGCTGGTAATAAATAAGGGCGTCTTCCTCTCCCTTCCTACTTCGCTTCTGTGTCACTTCGTATTGGGCGCTCTAGCCTAAATCTCCTAGTTTCCTATTTCTACGGGTTGTTTAAGACCTGGGGTCAGACACTCCCTAAATCCTCTACATATGATCATTTAATCATCACCCACGCATACACCATTGCACATACATTCCATGCAGGACCCTTATCCTAACGATCTTAACATGATGCTAACGATCCTAACATGACGCTCATTAATCAGTGCATCCTTTCAGTTGTTACGCATAGAGCAGAGACATGGACCTCAACTAAAACAGATATCATCAACTTTATGAAAAATGCAGTTGCATTAGTGCTTCCAAACTGTATTTCAATATGATGCTTATAGAGAAAAAGGCCTTTTAATACTTCGTTGCTAAAAAGCTGCAAAGCATAGCTTGCCCTCATTTTCTCAAAGTTATTCGGGTGAATATGAACGCGTGTAATTTTTGGCATGGCTTTTAGAGTAGTTATGTCAGAGTCCTTCCTCCATGCTGCTTCAACATGCTCTGGTCTTGCTTCTCCTTCGGGCAGAAGAAAACCTCTGGTAACAAATGCGTTCCGTACACATTTTATTAAGTGAGGAAAATTTGATATGAAATGTAAACTTCTAGAACAATCTGTAGGATGCATAATGCTGTATTTAGTTCCAGAACAATCTGCTGATATACCAAATGTCTTCCACATATTCCTGTTCCAAGAAGCCCCATCACACGTAATGAAATCAACAAACAGACCTGCATTTTCAGTGAGAATAACAGCTTCAATAATTAATTTTGCAAGCAAAGTTCCACTTATATTGTTACTTGTGGCAAAAACACCAATTATTTGGGTCCAATCTCCATTTAATGGCTGAAACACCATTACCAGTCCGTGATTACATGGGGTATGCTTAACAGTTTCTGAAGTGTATGGCCCAATATCAACAAACCCTAATATTTCACCAGATGAATTTGCTTACAGTTTTTCTGTAAGCTTCACTTCATCTATTAATATACCACCAGGTCTTGCAAAAGGCTCCATTTCACTTGTTTTCTTTGAAATAGTTTCAAACGTCAGTGCATTGAATCCAAAACCACTGTTGTAATTTGAAATATACTTTCTAATAGTTGTTCTATTAGGTAGGATCATGATTTTGTGTTTCCGTATGTGCTCGTACAATTTTGGACTTTTTATGTGCATTAGTAAGCATTCAAGTAACCATTCCTTGGTATATGACATACCTCTTGCAGATTTCCTTTTTGCTGCCTTATAACAATGAATAACCATTTGCTGCTGCTTAATGGGCTATTCAGCTATTTTTTCATTAATGGAAAGTTCTGTAAAATTCTTATTTTTGTTTTGGATTTTTTTTATGTAATCAGAGAGCGAAATAACTCGTTTCTTCAGCCTGTTGATTTTCCGAACTTTATTCTGATACTTATTTTTAAATGTAGCCTTTTTTCTATGATAAGCTATTTTGTGCAAAAGTAAGCGCCGCAGATACTTACATTTGAGGCAAGTCGCTGTTGTTCCTTTCCTTACACATTTTTTGCTGTACAAATTATTCTCAAAAATAACTCCACTTTCAAGGTACTTCCTGTTATTTTCAAATTCTGAAATGGAGCCTGCACCATGACATATTGCTAGCCTATCAGTGTCTCGAATAATGGATTCTAATTCATCTTTAGAAGTAATATTAGAAACTGTGTTCATTTTTAATCCACGTAAATACACTTCACAGGTAAACTCTGGTTCACTTTCGGTTACAACAACCAGTTTTTCAGTTGTCAATGAATTTGACAATTCACATTTGAATGAATGAACATGGAAAATTATGCACTTTGAATTATTAGCAGGTATTTGCTTACCCCAAAATTCTGAAGGAAGGTTGATATTCAGAAGGCAGTTCAGTGTAACTCTATGGGAAGTAAATTCCAAGCTATTTAAATTACCATCAGGCTTATCATCGGTTTCCCTAACTTTCCTCTTTTTTGCCAGAGGTTTTGATAAATAATGGGGAAGGTTTGGAAATATTGTTGGAATTGCATCTGGTGTCAAGATGGGCCGATCTCTGGGTATTAACACAGTCTCCTCGTTTATTTTATGCACAAAATTTCGAACCACAAATCTCTCATCAAAGTGCAGTTCACATACAGCACTACATTTGTCTAAGTTTTTATCTGCACGGGGAATCAATTTTTGCCATTGCTGTAAAAATTTATCATTTTTGGGTATTCCAAAAAGCGACAGCTTACTGTTTTTGTACTGAGTATTGCAACCTGGCACAAAACAATGGTTATTTCTCTTCCGCATAATGAACTAAGTATAACTTATATACAATATTTAGGTAATCCACATTCCTTCTAAAACATAACACGTCTTCGTCTAAATCGCCGCTCTTTTCACTGTAAGCAACACGAATTTAGTTTCCCGCTTCACTCACATTAAGAAAGAGGGAAGGGAAGGCGATCGCAGCCCCATCTACGAAGGAGACAAATTTCGGTATCCACGCCAATCATTACGCATGCTAGGCGCTCGGCACACTTTACCTTCTAGACGCTATACCCATCGTAAAGATGACTGCATGCTATTGCGCATGAATTTCTGCTGGAAAGCAGTCATAACAATGATGGCTATTACGTAGTGTCCCCTTCGCTGTATATCACACTTTATGGCATTTAAAAGGAGAACGACTAATTAGTTTTTCCAATTTTTAAGTGGGGAGAGGGGGACACATGCCCTACTGTGCCTTCCCCATGTTACGCCTGTGTGTATGCTACATTAATAATTTCCTTTTTTTTAAGGGTAAAAATAGTTTACAAAGACTGCATAGAATTATCCCATTTAGACAGACTCCATGAACACCCACTTCTTAATTTTTACCTTATTAAACTTTTTACTTAAGGTGCAAAACAATTTTCCTCTCTTCACTGCAAACCCATTTGAATAGCAAATTTAAAAGGTGAAGAAAAGTAAAGAAAAATGTTATAATTATTTTTCTTTAAAAGAATGTCATCATATACATTCAGGTTTTGTATATTTACTTCTGTTCAGTATGATTCATTTTGTTTATCGTATCACAGGCAAAGTTTTTTTAGGAATGATTTTTATAAATGGATTACAGTTGGTATATTATTAGAAAATAGACCAATTTTAAAAATAGTAATCGCATTTGTTGTATTCTATTTTTAACTCATTAAAAGGCTTCTTTTCAAAGCCACACTCTGCAACTAAATGGAAAGCATTAAGTTTCAATATTTATTTTGATCCCATGTTCTTACCAAGAAATTTAGTCACTCATTGCTGAAAAATGAAGTACATTAT
Source organism: Macrothele yani (assembly GCA_039090855.1). Classification (NCBI taxonomy): domain Eukaryota; kingdom Metazoa; phylum Arthropoda; class Arachnida; order Araneae; family Macrothelidae; genus Macrothele; species Macrothele yani. The sequence goes on from CM076996.1 coordinate 130,495,841, forward strand.
TAAATAATTTTAAGTTTTTAGGTTACTGAATTTCAAGACCTATTTGGATTATTGGAATGCAAATTATAAAGCCCATGTCTCATTGAGAAAATATTTCCCCCTTTTTTTTCCGGTAAGGTTTTGAGGGGCAAAATATTTTCTTTATTTTAATTTTTACTTTATACTGTAAGTTGATGTTTCAGTGATTGTAAACTGCATATTGGTCTCCAGTGTTTTTGCATAATGTAACCCATGTATGACTCTAAAACTTCCGAAATATCTAACATTAATGTTGACGTTAGCACAATGCAAAGCTTAACTTAAACTACGATACCCTTATTAATGAATCTTGAGCACCCCGTTCCTTCTTTTTTTTTTTTTTTTTTTTTTTTTTTGAGTGAGGGGGTGGTGAAAGAGGTGTGTCGATTATTTCGTAAATACTTAAGTTATCTGCTTATAAAATATCGTTCAAGGAGTACACATAATGCTGACGAGCTGGGTGTGTGTCATAGAAAGATGTGCATTCTCATCGTCCTTCCTCCCGAAAAGCGACGTGACATCCGATCGCAGCGCCATCTACCGCTTTCATGATTGCGGGCAGCAAGTTTTTCTGCGAGCACGACACACTAATTCTTCTAGGCACTGTACCCTTACTGTATTTTGTTTTTCGCAACGAGATAGAAATACATAGAGTGCTTCTGTGATTGGTTCTCTGCTGTGGCAGCTGAAGCCAACGTGGGGACAGCCCGCCATCTTTGATGAGGTACAAATTCTGCGTGTGTCAAGGAGTCACCTCGGTACTTTCAGCTGCTAGGAGATCGTGTTATGTTTTGTGAATATTCACAATTATCAGCACATGTTGGATAATTATTTCAACAATAAAATGCCATTTACTCCACTTTTGGAAGGTTAGCCCTACATTTCACAAGTAAGCATTTTAAAATAAGGTTGAGCTGTAAATGCTCAGTTAATCAAACGCAGAAAATAGGACATCTAATCCGTGTAGCTGGTGATTAAACCAGCAGATGAACCATTTCAATATCTGTGTTATCTTAAGACTTTTTATTCCTTATATTTTGTAAACAGTCGTACTCAATGTGAACACTGAATCATGTTTATGGGAAGATGAGGTTAATTGTGAGTTACCAACTTTGAGGCTTTTTGGGAACAATTTGTACTTTACTTATGCTAGTGTTTTTTTTTGTTTGTTTTTTTACATATACTTGAGGATGTTTTGCAAATGGCATTTGCATATATATTCTAGAATTTGTACAGTGTACTTGCAACTTGTCTGACAAGACAACAAATATTTCAAAATCTTAGGAAGCAGCAATTTCTTTTTATGTGATAAAGATCATGTACCCATGGCTAATGCCCATTAGATAGCAAATACTGGTAAAGCAATCAATTTATGGTTACTTAAATTGCAGAAGTAATAATTGTGATTGGTAATATAAATTTATTGCTTGCTGACACCTGTCAGGAAACAATCTAGTATTTTATCTGAAAGCACAGGGTCACCCAGCTTGTGTTCTAGGCATTTGTCTCTGATTAGTGATTAATCTGTAGTATTACTGCAACAAAGTGAGAGTGGGGAGCTTGAAAATTTCTTGACAGAATATTCTTTATTTGTGAATGTGTTAGTACAATGTGTGTGGTTTTTGGGTAGCAAAAATACAGGCAATATTGATTTAAAACTGAAAATAGGAAACAAGGGAGTACAATGGTACCTCAAAAATGCAAATAACATAAAATATTTATGAAAACTGGCACAAATGATTATGAAATGACAATTGAAAAAAATTATGGAAATAATACAAAAGAAAGGGACTAGCAGCATTTTGTAATAACTACTTGCATTTGATTTTTGCGTGATAGGTGGTGTTTTTTTGTTTTGTTTTTTTGAAGAATGTGACCTCTGATTCATGATGAATGTACAGTCAGTATGTCCATGTATAAATTGCCAGTTATTCCTTTTGCATCAACCATATATATGAGAAGTTTGTTAGTATTGAACAAATATCACTCACGTAAATCAATCTTTCTTTGAATTGAAGAAGTTGTGCCTGTATTTCTCTAAAATACAAATCAGACGCACTTGTATTTCCAGCAAGACTGTTGAAGGAACCCACAAAATAACAACACAAAACATAAACATTTGCTCGCCAAACTTTTTGCACATCATGAATGCAAATCAGTGGTTGTTAATTTCTCACTTCATATTAATAAGAGGCTGTGCCCTTAAAATTGGAAAAAAAAAAAAAAAGAACTATGTGCAGTACATCTTAACAATTGCCAAAATGTGTACAAATATCAGGTGAAAACTACAAAATTTCAGCTTTGGGACAACAAAAAACTAGGCTTCTTAAAAACAAAGTAAAATATAAAAGTGCAAATAAAAAATATTAAATACTTAATACTGAAACAAAAAAAAAAATAAAATTTTTTGTCCCATAAAAAAATTAAAGTCCATAATCTGAATTTTTGGTCACTCAGCCCAGAGCTTGAAAAATATCTAAAATAATACATGCCCAGAAAAAATTTACCTGCCCAGATATTAAAAGCAGGATGTGTAGAAAGATTTTCCTTTTGATACCAAAAATTATAAGTCTTTTTAGGTTGAAAAATACTCGGTACTGGTGTTGCTAACTGTAAATAGCATTTGGAGCATCATATTGCCCCAATGTCTGTCTATACCTAGGTCACAGGGGAGTTACAGAAGTGATATATATATATCTGTAACTACAACATATATTAGGTCACCAAGTTTATTTAAAACTGCACTTAAGAATAATTATTTTCAATTCTTTTTCTTACGGATAAACTTTGGAAGATAGTTAAATAATACATAGCAAAAAACATATGTAGATACATAAATAAAATAATTTTCATCATAAAAAGGGTTAGCCTATCATTGCTGTTAAAATACATCAAAAAGTAAACTGACAAAATAAAAAATACAGGAAAAAGGTAAGTAATGTTTATACGTAATGTTATATATATATATATATAGGGAGAGAGAGAGAGAAAGAGAGGGTGGACGACATCATAACCAGGTGTATTTATATATATACTGTATGTATGACCTTAACTAAAAAAGAAAAGCAGGATATATAGAAAGATTTTTCTTTTGATACCAAAAAATGACATGCAAAGAATGCAGACAACTCAAAGAATATATATATACAGAGAGAGAGAGAGAGAGTGAAACCACTGAAATGGCAATGGGCTGGACATGTTGCCAGAAGAACAGACCACCGATGGACGACTGAAATTTTGAACTGGATTTCGAGGGACAGAAAACTCATAGGAGATGGGTGGATGGAATTCGAAAGCATGCCGGAGTAATATGGAGGAGACAGGCTCAAGACACACAATTGTGGAAGAAACTTGGGGAGACCTTCATTCAGCAGTGGATTGATAATGGTATATATATCATCATTGACAACTATTATCATTACAATATATGTATACTGTATATAATCAAAAAATATATATATCATTATCATCATTGTCAACCATTATCAATCCACTACTGGATGAGGGTCTACACAAGTTTCTTCCGCAACTGTATGTCTTGAGCCTATCTCCTCCATGTTACTCCGACATGCTTTTGAATTTCATCCACCCATCTCCCATGGGGTCTTCTGGGTTTTTTCGGTAACACTTAAGCTATGATTTATCTTTGGGGCTCCAGATGTCTTTCCCTAAAGAGTGGTTTGGGGTTCCTGAGTTGTTTTACTCTATGTCATTTTTGTCTAGAACCATGAAAGTGGGTTACTTCTGGTTAATTCTATGTTTATTTTTACTACGTCTAATTCCTGCAGCAAGGTGCAGTGTTGATGTGGTCTAATTACTACATGAGTGTGCTTTACTTCTTTTTACTGATATATGTATAACATCAACCATTATCAACACACTGCTGGATGAAGGCCTCTCCAAGTTTCTTCCACAGTTGTCTGTCTTGAGCCTGTCTCCTCCGTGTCACTCCTGCATGATTTCGAATTTCATCCATTCATCTCCCATGGGGTCATCTTCTGGGTCTTATATATACATAGAGAGAGAGAATTATATTGTGTGAAGTATTTAGTGTATGCACTGGGAGATACCTTTATTATGGTCAAGTTACCACAATTGCCTTGCCTACCCACGAATAAGGCTTACAGATCTGTGTTGTCGAATGTTTTTTTTTTTTGGAGGTTTAACGACCACCGTGAGCAACTCAATGGGCTCTAAGCAGTCGCCCGTCCGTAATTTAGGGTCACTGGTTCCAGGGAAGGGAGAGAGCCAGTGCCGTAAGACAAACACAACATCCATGCCTGACCGGGATTCGAACCCGGATCCCTCACGGACGAATGATCAGAGGCCAGCGCCTTAGACCACGGCGCCACCGGGGCTTGTCGAATGTTAAGGCTAACAAACAGATTAGAAACATGCCCAGTGCTAAGGACTTTTAATTTTTATTAAATAAAAAACCAATTAAGTAGTAGTTTTCTTCTGATTATATAAGATAGGGGCAGTTGGTAAAAGTATTTTAATATTGGTACCTCTTGGCTGTGAAAACTCATTGTTTGTTTTCCGTTTTTCTTCGAACTTTTTTTTTTTTCATTTAAAACTCTCATAAAATATTTGGCGTCTATGTATTTGGAGTGATAAGCTGTGGGATGATTCAGCATTCTCATGGTGATGACCCACGAATATCTAAGATTTTTACCGAAATTGCGGATTGACTGCAACTGTATTTTTTATTTTTTAATATTTTTTTTTCATTTACTCTATTACTGCTGACTTATATTTCACTGAAAATTGGTTCCAAAAAATTTGTGAAATGTCAAAAAATTACGGCATGAGATTTTATTCAACGAGAGCAAGCTGCATCCATTAAAATATCATTTTCTTTTTAAAACACTATTGCCGCCAACTAACAATGAAAAGCGTTATTTGATACGTTAAAGTTTTAGTCTCACCCCCTTGGTGTTTATAACAACATTTCTGAGTTATATCCTTATTTAACATCAAACCATATATTACGAAAACTCCCTTTCTTAACACGGAACGGAAATCGTTCTGTACCTCATCAAACATGGCTGCCACTTGTTTCCGGTGGCTTCACCCGTTCCCCGACGTAAGCGCTCTACGTACTTCTATCTCGTTGGTTTTTCATAATTCCATTTGATCCTTCGGGCAGATGTTTACAGATGTTTGATTCGTGATACAATTATGTCAGTTTGTAACTTTTTATTTGCCATTGCTTTGATATTTTTCCGTTTTTTATTTTCAAATTCCGGCAGTAGTATGTTGCGTTGACGAAGATCTGCATTTTGAGAACGAAAGCTGCTACAGATTTATTAGTTTCTTTTAAGTCAGAGTTAGTACTTTATTTCTTCAGTATAATTCCCGACTGCAAAGTGCTGCTCTTACGATTAAGAATATACGCCTAATTCCGTTACACCTACGGCAAAATTCCTCGGTCAATCACGCTACATTGAACCTAACCAACTCGGGAAGTAAGGAAAATGGCGGCTCTCGCAGGGAAGGAAAGTCGAGAGAGACATTTGTAAACAAGTGGGAGGAGCGTAGTTATGACGTCACTTTTAGTTCTCATTAACAGGCCGTGGGGCCGCAAACGTGAGTTTAACCGACGGTTTAACATTGTGTTGTTGCCATCGGACAAAGTGGAGAATTTCCTTTACGATGTTCTAGAGTGCACACTCTGTACCTCTCTTCTCTGTGGGGTACACGTGCTGAGAACCTGGCAACCCTGTTCTTCACGTGAAGCGTTTATGATCTTTGACTAGCGTCTGCCGAGTGCCGACAGAGATATGATCAGCTCACGAACACTCATTCCGTTATCTCATTGGTGGGTGCCGTCACGGCACCGAGATGGCACCCACCAATTGGAGACCGCAATTGTGGTGAGCTCGGATATTTGGCGGGAACACGGCGGGAACAGACGCTAGTTGTCGGCAGACGCTAGTTGATCTTTGCTCCTACCTCCATGGTTCTTATGTTTTGGCGGTTGACGTTTGGTAATCAGTAGTCTGTTGCTTTTACTCAGTGGCTGTTAGAATTTCAAAAGAATCTGAGGTAAGTTACATTGTAGTATTTTGTCCTCAGTTTCGTAATTTTTGAAGTAGTTTTCCTTTACTTTCGTAGTTTTGCTCATACGATTTGAGTTAGTGAATGCTTAAATTTTTTGTGGTTTAAGCGACTACTTTGTATTGTCAATTGATATTTTACTTTCTCAAATAACATATTTTTTCTTGCTTTTGCTGATATTTCCGAATTTTCCAGTTCTTATCGATGTACTTATTTATTTTGAAAGGAACGGTTAAAATAATTTTTGAGCCCATTTTAGTGATAGGCCCCGTAGCAGAATCGCGGGGACAAGCCACTTACGTCGCAGATTTCTTTTCGTTCTACAGGCAAAAACCACACCCCCAGAACCCTATTAAACCCTTTTTCAGACTATCGATCATTGTTTGCAAGTTTTACTTCTTTCACAATTTCCTAAAACGGAAGTTAGACGGAGTGAATTTTTTTAGGTAATCGTTATCTTTTGTTCCTCGCAATGCTCCCTCGATGTCCCAAGAGAGGTCCGGTATCGTTAAATTTCACTTTATTGCATCAGTGTTTGTGTCGCAGTTTTGAAAATGAACGCAACAATATCTAAAAATTGAGGTAAGACTGAGCCCTGTAGTCTTAAATTCTTTTCCTCGCGATGTTCCTTCTGTTCAGTATAGTGGCTAAATATCATTTTATTAGACAAATGTTTGTATTTAAGATTGAAAATTTTCCAAAAACGAAAGTTGGTCCGAGTGCAGATTTCTCCTGTAATCGAATTTTTTTTTTTTTTTTTTTTCGAGAATGCCTCTGTCCTTCGATTTTGCTGAAATTTTAGTATGTGGTATGGGACCACCTGGGGACGAATCCTATTGAAAATGGGGGAAATGAATTCAAAGGCCAGGACAAAGGAGCTAGATTTATTCCACAGCCATTATCCTCATAACTTGAGCAAAAATGCTTCTATTGCGACAAAACTTTAGCATGTTGTTTTGGAGGTATACCGAACCAATTCTGTTGAATATAATCGAAATGGGGTCAAAGGTCAGGACACAGGAGCAAGATTTATTCCACAGCCATTATCCTCATAACTTGAGTAATAATTTCTGGTATGTTGGAAAGTGTATCATAATCAATGCATTGCATTTTACTAACGGTTGATGAGATATAAGGTGGCCAGCTCTCTCTCTCACTTTCTCTCTTAATTTGTACCTGTGGAAGTTTTTATTCTTTTTTACATCTGGTAATTATTTTGCCTAGTGACCACCCGCAGAATATTTTGAGGCACCATGCTATCTGCCGCAGACTGATCAGGAACTTTCTGCTATGGGCGTGGTATGTAAAGGAGGTATTCACGCTTCCCATACTTTTCATTGTTTAAGGCGAATTCTTAACTGGCTTGCTGTGCTTTAAATTGCTTTCATGATACTTTTAGCCAAGGGAACACATCTCTGTTGGTACCTTCTCCCCGAGTTGCGATGAGGAGTGCTTGTAAAAACTTTCCTGATGATCAGAGTGTTGGCTATTAATTGTTTTTTTTCCTTCGTGGTAGGATAATCAATGAAGAAAGAAATCTTCATAGGATAATTCTTCTTAGGACAATCAAGTTCTTTCTCGGCCCTAATCCATCTAAACCATCTTAAACCAAAAGTTATTAATATTTAGGCTGAAAAAGTAAAGAAATTTAAGAATACCATACTATCTTCTTTAATAGTGTTAAAAGTAATTTATATTGTATTGCAACAACATTTTCTCATTACTTTGTTACCCTGACTTAATACTGATAATTATCAAGTATTCTCACCTTTTCTATACCTTAAATCAACATAAAACTAGCTTTTTAAAAAGCAATAAAAAGTTTCAATGATACTCTTACTCAAAAACCTGCAGTTCCTGCTTTTCCTTTTTCAAACCGGATCTTTTGCATTTAATTCGTATGCTTCTGTTTCTGATAACTGCAGTGCAAGTATAAATGAGATATGGGTATTTAAAGTGCCAAACTTTAATATCCAGTGATTTCCTATTAGCCTCAAAATTCTGTTTCTGATAACTGCATTGCATGAACTATATGGGATATTAAAACTGCCAAACTTAAGATCAATTGATTTCCTATTTGCAGCAAAAATAATTTTTGAAATATCTCTAAAATCAAAACGTTCGATGTGCACGGGCAGACAAAATTATTACACTAGCACTGTTTCTTACAGAACGTTCTAATAATAGGAAGATATAATGGCATTTAAAAAAGTGTAAAAACCTTTTTCTTGACTCCCCCTTTTTTTGTTAATCTGACGGATGAAAATTTCTGAGGGGAGAAGGGGGCCCCTTAACTTTTTAACGCCTAGGGCTCCAAAAGATCTTAAGTCTCCTCTGGTACTTCCAAATCTTAGGAACATGGCTGCCGGACTAAGAAATTTCGAAATGTGTACTATGGTTTCACTAAAACACTTTACTTATTTCTATTTAAAGCAAATACTTGGTACTTATGCACTAAGTATTTGCTTTAAATAAAAATTGCTTTGCCTCTACTACTGAAATAACTCCAGTTTGACTGAAACTTGATTTAAAATATGGATGTAATAATCAGTCACATTCGTGCAGTGAATTGCTGGTTTTTAACGTAGTGCTGACATTCAACAGCACATCATTCTAGTGTTAAATAGGGAAGTTCATGATTGAACTGATATAATCGGGCACATTCAGTCCGTGAATTGCTAGTTTTCAACATAAGTGCAGGCAGTCAACAGCTCATCGCTGCATTTAATAGGTAAGGTCACAATAACTGATTTAGAAGTGCTACACATGATTCTTATGGTGTGCCTTAATTCAGTAGTAGTGTGCTAAACATGGCACCAAAATTATTTGGGTGGAATCTATACTGAAAAACAATATATTTTCAGCTACCAAAATTTATGTAAAATGTTAAAATTTTAGCAATAACATTTTATTGCTAAAACTTATATCTTTTGCTCTAGAGAAATAACTAATCTGTGTTTATTACTGCTATATATTTTGTACCACTGTGCATTTAATTATGGTTTCACTTTTTGGAGAAATGCGGGATATATGTTAAAATAAATTCATGAACATAAAAGAAAGGATTATACTTTTTATTAATAAAAAAATGCTTCAGATTTGTTTCCTGAAAATATTTTTGTGTGCATTCTGCTTTTAACTAACTGCACTGGTAAACTTTATCTGCACTTTAGAGATGGCACATGTCACTCCTTAGGGGATAATTTGTGCCACCGTTGCAATTTTCAAATGGTGATTTCAAAAATAATTCAGAAGTGAATCAACATTGGATTTGCACATTTAGTTCTTGTTATTACTACATGTCAGAATTTACCTTTCTGACACTCAACAGTATGCCAGCGGGAAAAGAATTTTTGATGTGACAGGTTATGAGTGAAATGCTAGTTTTTAGCATTTGAAATGTTAGTACCATATTTCTCCTAATCATATACCATTAAGCTGTTCTCTGATATTCAGAGGTTAGCTCCTCAAAGAAGGACTATCTGACAAATAAAGTGCTATGTACAATGTTTTAAGCATGCAAAATAATGGGGAAAGGTGAAAAAATATAGCACTTTTACATGAAAAGAAAAATATTTTCCGAAGAACTTACCTTGGAGTACGTGCGGTAGGCCTAAGATGTCGGAGCGGCGACAGCGTGAAGGTGGAGGCCAGTGAATGGAAGCGTCGTTGAGAACGGCAAGTTATGTGCTTAAGAATACACAAGGAAGCTTTTCAGCAGTACAAAGCAGGTTGTAGGAATACGCTGAAGGAAAGAGGTCTGTTTTATACTGCATTGTAATATCATTTTTTCAAGGGTAGTTTTGCGAAATCGTAAGTAGAAAATTGCCAAAAATGCTTAAAATTTCATAATCCCCCACAATTCGACACGAAGCTCTGGGCCTCCCTGCCATAGTACGATTCCTGATTATAACAAAATCGTTTATTTTCAACAATATCCGTTTAACGAGGAAAAAAAAAAAAGACTAACGATGGACGGAATAACAGCAGAACTACAAATGAGGTGCTTGAAGAAATCGCCAACCCCTTAACATCTCCGAAACCATAGCCAAAACTTGGGGTTCCACCGGAACCAATACTTCTTACTCAAAACTTCTGCAGCACATTATATCATTTACATTCCTTCATTTAATTACATTCTCAGACATTTTTACAATTAAAACAAAAGCATTTAGCACATTTATTTATTAATAATTAATGAAACATTTCTGAATTACTTCTTTTTGTACACGATTACACGACGCATCACACTCCTCCGCGCATTCGCTACTACCTGTTATTCCCTTCCAACGCACGGACCCTTCACGTCGTGGCCATAAGCATCGCTTTAGCCTCCGGCACCAACTGCTGCAAACCATCGTACTGGCACGCAAGTTCTTCAGAAAACATTTTTCCTTTCTTGTAAAAATACTATGTTTTTTCACCTTTCCCCATTATTTTGCATGCTTAAAACATTGTACGTAGCACTTTTTCCCACACAGTGCAATTTTTCCGACGAAATAATTTAGGACGCTAAAGTACACATTTACCAAATTTTTAACTGATTTACTTACTGTTGCCATATCAAACTTCTCCATTTACAGTGATCTTTACACACATGAGCTTCAGTGACATCCATCACACATCATACACAAGACTAAAGATCCAGACTTACAAATTTTGCTAGTAGACATTGGCCACCAAGACCAAAATTCTTAGTGGCCAAACTTTGAAAAAAAAATCAAATTGTATATTTCATACTAAATTATTTTTATAAAATTGCTTAGTATAGTATCAGTATGTTTTATTTTGCATATTTCAGTTATAGTATTCTTAAAAGTTGAAACTGAAGTAATAAAACAATGCAGGAGAGTGGGAACATCGCGCGGGGAGGGGAATGTGCTTGTGGGAGAAATCTTTGCACCGTCCGACTTCCGGATTTGGAAATTTTCCCGCTATTTTCAAGCTGAATTACAAATATTTATGCAGTTAAATATTACTTAACAATAATACTGGGCAGAGGCAACATCGCGAGAAAAAAGGAATTACGATTGCGGAAAAAATCTGAACTCTGCGACCTTCCGTTTTGAAATTTTCGTAAAAGTGAAATTCCGTCTTCCGACGAACATCCCCCCCCCCAATTGTGTTCACTGGTTCATTGATCTCGCAAATAACCAAAATAATAACGAGAAAGGTGGAGTTCCTTGATTTTTCGGAAGAATCTGATGTCTGATATTACGGAGAAATTTTTTTCGGCATCTAACCTCCGTTTTCGCACATTGTTGCCTACAGTTCCATGCTGAAATACTTTTATGCAATAAAAATCATATTTAATAATAAAACTTCACACTAAGGCAACATTGGGAGAAAAAAAATTGCGATTACTGCAACTCCAATCAACTACCGTTTTCGAAAGTTTTGAGACACGAAATACCATCACCAGACGATCCCCCAACCCACCCAGCCAAAAATTGTCTTCAGTTATACGCTGATACTAAGAACGATCTAAATGATGAAAAAAAAAACCAAAAAAAAAACCCCGCGGAATTCTGCCAGTCCGCTTAAGGAACTCGTGCATATCATAAAACAATAAAATTAAAAAAAAAATGAAAATTCGTAGAATCTGTAGTTTCGACAGCGAGGGTCCGTAGTCAGCCAACTAAATCCGTAGAAACTACGGGCATTCCGTAGTAGTTCACAGGTATGGAAATATTATTACAGTACAACCTCAAAAAGCCGGAAATCCGGACTATGCCGATTCCGAATTTTAGAATTTTCCTATGGAATGAATATGCAGGCTTTCAGCAAACATTCATTAAAAATAATAAAAAGAAAGTGCTTAACTTCTATAAAGTTTTCATCGGATTTAGACGAGATTTCACATGGGGAGTTTATTTTGACGTGTCTTGGTTACTGTTAAATTTGCATTCAGTTATTTAAAAAATTGGAGAATTTTGTTTAAATAAAAATTTCTCCCAGTTGGACTTTTCCGAAGCAGACAGTTGAGCTGTCCACCACCGGCTTTCATCCCCACCGCAACCTTGATCCCCTATGATGAACCATCATCTTTGGAGCATTCTTTGTGATCAAAAATCGACGCCTTTGCCTGTTTTTATAAACTTTTTTTTTTTTTCTTTTCTGCTGTTCAAGCAGAATGAAAATGTTGATGGCCGACTTCCATACAACTCAAATTTTGTGCCATTTCGTGCGATTTCCGAACATTTGGAGTAAAATTTTTCAAAAGCCTGTGAGTTTCGTACAAGTTAAATTTTTTCCGTACAATGCAAGTTAAAATGTTTTCCCCGTACAGGTCGCCAGAATTGGCGATGTAATCAAACATTTTTAGTCGCCACGACAGAAGTTTATCGCCAGTGGCGACCTGGCGACAGTGAGTCTGGATCTTTACACAAGACCTATACTTCATACTTATAATCTTTTTCTCATTCAGGCACTCCTGAATCCGATCCTCCCATGACTTCCTTGGCCTTCCTCTCTCCTTCTTTCCTGCCACTTGGGTGGAGAAAATTTTCTTAGTAATCATCTCGTCACTCATTCTCTCAACATGGCCAAACCACCGAAGCATGTTAGTCTCCACCTTGCTAACAACATTTTGCTTCACAATGCATCACTGCAACACATCTTCATTCCGCACGGGATTTGAACGTGCAGCCATACTAGATTTACTCGAGACCAAGTTCCTTGGATTGACTGTGCGCATGTCCAGCTAAAGACTAAAGACTTCCTGTCTGAAGGCTCTGCCCATTCTTAAGATCCTTTCGAGAGTTTTGTGGGGTGCAGACAGGATTTCATTGTTTTGCATTTACCATTCTCTAATATGGTCGAAACTGGATTATGGTTGTATCTTGTATGGCTCTGCACGTCATTCCGTTTTCTGACTTTTGGATACTATTCACCATCAAGCGCTACTTATTTGTACGGGAGCATTTTGAACATCCCCGATTCCCAGACTTTATGCTGACGCGAACGAACCATCGCTTGAATTACGCCGTCTGCAGCTGTCTTCAATTTTACTTGAAACTTCGATTTCTTCCAGACCATCCTTTTTACGATGCAGTTTTTCATTCCCAGCATGCTCGTTTATTTGTGAACCGGTCCTCGTGCATTCCAACCTTTGGTCTTCATATGGCTGCTGTAGCTTGTGATGCAGGGCTCGACTTGTCTCTTGTTGGAGCGACCAGGGGCTTTGGGCATCCTCCATGGCACCCACTTGGTGTCATGGTTGATACCACCTTTACATCTTTCGATAAATCCTCAACCCCTTTGTCAGTGTACCAGCAGCTCTTTGCTGAGCACGGTTCCCCCAATTCTGACTACCCTCCCAGTTTCACCGATGGCTCCAAGATGCATGGAGTTGTTGGATCCGCGGCTGTCTGTGTAGATAACGTCTCTGTAGCACGGAACGCAGATGAGGCCACAGTGTTTTCAGCGGAGATGCATGCTGTGTATCTTGCACTTCATGTTCAGTTGGGCTCTCATCAACGGGCTATGGTGTGCACTGATTCTAAGTGTTGTACAGTCAGTGTCATCGTTGGATTGTTGTGACTACCCTTTTCTTTTTAATGTACGCAGGCTTCTTCGTTCCTTGCTCGAGGACGTATCAAACCAGTTCTGGAGTGTGGAGATCATCCCGTCGCCCGAACCATAGAGAGGAAGTTGTTCTTGCAAGTCTCTGCATTGGGTATTGTCGTTTCACCCACTGCTTCTTGCTGTGTGGCAACACTGCGCTGATATGTGAGACATGCGATTGCCGACTCACTGTCACTCATATTCTTTGTAGTTAGTTTTCGTGACGTTCGTTTTCACTTCTTTCATTCTCATTTGTTGGACGAGGACACCGCTACACTGCACGGCTCCTTGACCACTGCAATACTGTCGCTGTCTTTTCATTTTAAACACAAATTGACTTTTTTAAACGTATCTAGTTTTTACACTTTTCTGCACTCTCATTTTTCACTTTTACCAAATAATCCTGATTTTAAGCATTACACCACGTTTTTAATACTGTTTGTATGATTGTCTTGTGTCAGGCACTCTTTGGCCAAACATGGCCCTTGCGCCATAAAAATCAACCAACCAACCATGATCTGAACTCTTCCCACAAACCCCCCATAAGTAACGCATATCTCCGGCACACAAACTACTCCTATGTCTCTTCTGTAGTACCCACGGTTCTCTGCCATACATCAGAGTAGGAACAATTACACTTTCATACACAGCCATGCGACTCTCTTGAGAACCCATCATTCCTGTGAAAACCAAAAGCAGCTATGAGTTTCAATGAATTCACTTGCCTATGGGTCACTCCATACAGAATGACCAAATTTTGAAAAAGTGTGTGCCTAGCTAGGCTGCATAGTTCTAAAAAATTTGAAACTTTGCTGATTTATTTGTATGGTTGAATAATGGCCAAAAATAATTTTTTCACACCCCCCCATCCCCCATCTATAGGTTGCTTTAAAGATGGCACCCGTCACAATTTTTAGCATATTAAAGCCTTTCCGATATTTCTGATATCTCCTGAACCAATACAGATATTGGAATAATTCAAACAAGGTTTTGTTAAGCATAAAATGTGGATTCTGTAACACTAAGAAAATGTTCAGAAATCAGTCATTCTTTACTTAAAATGATCGGATGCTGATTTTGTCTTTTTTTTTGAAACACAGGAAACATACACAAAGTTGCAATTCATACTGTAGAAGCCTTGTCCTTTGAAAAAAACACACACACACACAAAGAAAGAAATCCTGAGAAAACTTTCCCAATTTTTGAGGTCTTTCCCAATTTTTTAAGGTGGGGTGAGATACAAAAATGTGAGTTTTTGTGTACATAGTCATCTTATATGATGGCTATTAACTCACAAATTAGTTATTTTGTTCAGCCTAGTTTTTGATATACAGGGCTTGCTATATCAGGGAAAATATTGTTATCAGTAATTCGTAATACTTATTTAAATGATATCAATATCATGTTAAATTTTTTTTGAAATGCGCACAAATGAAAAAAATTAACAGTTAGCCATAAAATACTCTTAGAAAAATCTGTTATAATACCTTTATAAACTCTCAACAGTCAATGTCTCTGGATTTTAGAGTGAAGAAAAAAGATATCTCGTTCTTTAGTTTTTCATCAATTTTTTAGACTGCGAGAACTTGAAGAATAGAACTCAAATGGTGTCAAGATCTTCAGGATTTTGCTGTTTGGTATCCATGTTGATGTCCTGTCATCATTGTTAGGCACAAAGGACGTGGCAGGTCCAGGACGATTATAAATCGATGTAGGATTCCAAATCCACTGTGTCACGTACACGTCCAACCCACCAGTTGGAGCCATAGGTGCATGCAACATCGTCTCTTTGTTTTGGAGTCACAACTGATAAGCAACTTGACTTGATGTTTATTGAAGTCCATTGATGTTGAGCTTGTTTTTGTTAGTGTTTTGCTTTCTGTTGGGATAGGAATAACACAGTGCATCTCACTTATTCCTTTTAACTTTCTGAAGTTAGCATAATGCTTTTCAAGTGTATTCTGCAGAGCAAGGACCTCAGCACTTTTAACAAAAATGAGACTCCTTGAATTTTACCAACACAATTCATGAAGAGCTTGAGCTGTAAGAATGGCCACTGCATAGGTTTTTTGCAGTGAAGCTTTCCTTACCAGGCGTTTGACAGTACCTCCACCGTCACACGAGTTCTTGCCGTGTGCAGCGGCAAAGAAATGCCATTTGCAGTGATGGAAAGTTTGCGCCAAACTGACTGTGCCAATTTCATTATCTTGCGCCAGACTGCTACAAATTATGAAAAAATTTAATATTTGCGCCCAACTGCGCCGAAACGGCAATCCACAGCAAAAATTGCAGAGCGAAAAAAATGTTTTCACAGCAAAAAATGGCGTTTTAAACGTCGAATCGAATGACACTTTTTTAAGGTCTACGCGTAATTTGTTGAATACAACGCTTAATCAACACGTACCGTACCACCAATCCCAAAATATCGAAATGGTTTTCACCTACCTTCTAACTCGTTGTTTTTTCGTCACTTTTGCTGAAAAAACAACTATTTTTGCGATGTAGGAAATTAAATTGCTTTTTGCTTATGGAGGAGGAGTTTTGTTGTAATCACATAGTATGTAAGTGAACCGATGCTGTACGTTATGAAATCCTGATGAAGATTGTTTACTGATAGTTTGGTGGTCTTTCAGAGTGCTGTGCAATTAAGATTGTATATATGTCTTTCCCTACTCTTTGGGATAGCGCAGTTATTTCATTCCGGGCGAGGTGCGTGATTACGTAAATACAGCGTAAGGTCAGTCATTAGCTATTTCGTTGACGCGGAGGACGACTGAAAATGGCTCTCCCGTGGCAGGGTACAATGGTTCTGTTTCTAAAGTATTCATAGGTATTCAGAGATGCCAACTTTTATGGATTTTCACTCCATCTTACGGTTTTACGGAAGTCATCCAAAAAAAACTACGGAAAAGCCATCGCAAGATTCCTGCACGCAATTTCTATTTTTTTTTACCGTCTTTTTGTCAAAAAAAAAAAAAAAACACTTTACAGATAGGCCCTTATGCGCCTTCAATATTCCTGACTTCCCCCGCCAACGAAGACGGAGTTTGTCACATGATTCCCCATACAGCCATTTGAGAGTACCGTGCGCAAAAGTTGAGAGGGAACTCAGCTCAGCGCCTTTTGCCAACTCTCTACATTGATTGCATTTGCATGTGGCTCTGTGCTAGTGAAAATTTCGGTGCAAACGTTTTAACCCTTTCCACTCGACTGTCTTTGACCGGTGACACCCGACATTACGAAATCGCTTAATAGCTCACTCGCTACTCCGATGGCGCCTCTATAGCTCGCATGTCGGTGATCGCGAGACATTTCTTTTTTGTCGAATAGGTCGGATGTCATCCGCCACGTCTATGATGCCTTTATAGCTCGTATGTCGGGGCTTGCGAGACATTTCTTTTTTGCCGAATATCTCGCATGTCAGGTGTCACCCTCAATGCCGATGACGCCTCTATAGCTTGCATGTCGACGCTCCCGAGACATTTATTTTATGCCGAATAGGTCTGCCGCCACGCTGATGCCTCTATAGCTTGTATGTTGGGGCTGGCGAGCTAAAGCGAAGCTTTCACTGCTAAGTTGTGGCCTCTACTGCAGAAAAAAAAAAAAAAAAAAATTCGAGTTCTGTGTGAGTATGGGTAAAAAGTTATTTGAGTGGAAAGGGTTCATTTAGATTAAAAACGAAACGAAATGTAGCAGTGAAACAGCTATGACAACAAAAAGAACTAACTCGGATAAAACTTATCGTCAAGTGTATTGCGGTATGTATAGTAAAGAATGGCCTTTTTATGAAGCATCTAAAGTTTTGCTGAATCACGTTTTATAAGCCACGTGGCTGCGATTTTAGCCTGTCGCAAGGCGCCTGCGATGATTGTAAGCGTCATGCGGAGAGCAAGAAGTACAAAGATTGTGTCAAAAGATTAAATGGAGATGTGAGTAAAATTAATGTAACCAAAAAACTTCTGACAGCTTATAAAGAATCTTGGAAAAAATATCAAGAGCAGATTAGTGCTGGAAAAATGTAGCAAAACAAGCAAAAAAGAGAAGAAATTGAATGTTCACAAGGTGATTTGAAATGGGAAGAAGCTGAACATTTGCAGCAGTTGGATTCCCTCATAAAATGTTAAACAATGCTGAGATGAACATTGAATGTGGCATAAAAAAAAAAAAAAAAAGACATGAGTGCGATAGAAAGTGGACAGATACTATTAAAAGAAGCAAAACAATACGTTACTATCTAAAAAAATTAGAAAAGAATAGAAGTGGGCAATTAAATATTGAGAAAAGCTGCGAAAATTTAAACATTTTTTGTAAAATAAATGATTAATAATAGAATCCTGCTATGGTTACAAATTTTTTGAACTATTTGAAAACTAAAATGTTTGCATATGTGTGTGTGTGTGTGTGTATTTCAATGGAAGATGTTTTAAATTTGAGTAGGGTGCATCTATTTCCAAAACATTTTTTGCTTAAGAGTTTATTCTATTTACTAATATTTTACCTGCTCTAAAAAATGTTTTCTTACACCAAAAATGTATTTTATCTGCTCCAAAAATGTGTTTCACCTGCTCCAGAAATGTATTTTACCAGCTCTAAAAATATATTTTACTTGCTCCAAAAATGTATTTCACCTGCTCCAAAAATGTATTTTACCTGCTTCAAAAATGCATTTTGCTGCTCCAAAAATGGTTTTGCAACTTTCCATCACTGCATTTGGCATCAATCCCAAAATCAACCTTGTGACGGAACAGATTGCAGCAATTCTTATAATTTTTTACTGGCTGGCTGCACCATCAGAAAAGTAGGACACTTTAGTGAGATGGGAGCTAATGCGCTCCTTTACTTGTGGCAGCAGCTTCTTCTGGAAGGTAAAGACAGCATTAGTGTTGTGGGATAAATGGTCACTCACCACACAGAAGCTTTGACATTTGACTTCATTATTGGTCTTGAAGTACACCACGAGAGGGTGGAGAGTAACTTGATCAGTTTCCCAGTGAAAAGATTGCACCTCACCTTGAACTACGTATATGAAGTTTTCACTGAAATCGCCCATGATTATACACTCACTTTGCTTTAAGTTTTCTTTTGTACTTTTAAGGAAAAAGGACTGCTGTTTTGCTACAAAATGGTGTTTCTTGAGGTCCATCACCTTTTCTATTACCTTTTCAATGAAATCATCTGATGAAAGGGAGACATTAACCATCTCTGTTCTGTCTGTGGTCATCCACTGAGGGAAAGTCAAAGTGTGTTCATGAAGATCCTCTCATATTTCTTCAAGCATATTCTTGATTACATATGGTCCTGGACAATTAAGGCATTTTTTGTCATATGCTTTTCACTCTCAATGTTACTACACACAACTTTCTCCAAGTAAGTCTTTGTAAGAAATATTCATTCTTGTTCCACGCAACATTAATTTCAAGTTCTGATAGTAAAGTCAAACGCAGACAGAGTGTCCTACTTGCTCCTGCAAGAACACACTACTTCTTGTCATTTGGATTTACGCTCTTGTAGTTTGTGTACAGTTCTCTGATATTACACAAAACCAGTCTCTTTTGTTTCAAAACCTTTCTACCTTCATTGTCTCGAACAGAAATACAGTCTTTTGCTCCAGGGCAAACCCTGCTATTCTCATCATCTGTATAAAACTATGACTTTCTGAGTGATCTCTTGACTAAAAATCCTTTTTGCAGGCTTGGGAATGTTGGGTAGGATACCAAATTTTTTTCACAAGTTTTTAGTTTTCTCTACAATGTATTCTGTGCCATTAAATTCTTCACAGATATGAGCAGTAGATCAGCTTTGTGGTAGTAGACTGATTATTTGTAATTTTTCTTTGCTATTAGCTGTAGTAAACTTTTCTTTCAATTTTCTTATCAGAGCATCATACTCATCCTCTTCACTTAACTCATTCACATCATTGTCATCAGATAATTCTCTGTTCTCAAATGTAAAGCAAGAACACATGAAGGACAAAGAGCTTTCTCTCGTATTAAAAACACAAAATTGTAGTGTTCTCTCATTTCAGTTATTATTCTCAAATAACCTGATACTCTGGTTTTCCTTTTTTTATTTTTAGCCGAGTTTTTGTGTATTTTTAGTGGGTCACAACTATTTCCATAAAGGTGCTCAAATTTCAGTAAATTTTTTTCTTATGATACTCACAAATAGGGGTGATCTCTGACCATGTCCTGAGCTTTAGAAGGTTTTGGTCCTCTTCACTAAGCTCTGTAAGTTGTAGCACCTGCTTAGGTACTTGACCATAACTTAACTTATGACAAGGCTCTTTGCACCACAATCCAACAGCCCACTCTATATTAATTAAATGAATTCAGTTTAAGAATGAAACATTAAGAACACAATCTAAAAGCCGAAACAGGAAGATCTGAATCTAAAAGTAATATGACAATAATATAAATAAAACAATAAGAAAGTTTACTTTCACACTTTAAAATAACATGAAAACTTAAGCTTACAGAGTACACCACTAGCATGTTCACTCCACAAAGACCAGCTGCAGACTGCAGCTGATTTGTGGCTAACTCTGAATGTACAGGTTAAGACACTTTCCCAACAAGTCTGAACATGCTAATTTCTGCTGGCTATCAATGAAGCAGGCATGTTCAGACAAGCCTGTCTGAACCTTGCTGTTTGCATTGTCTAAACATGTCCAGTGTTAACAATTATTTTGCTCCATCACATGTAGCTTTTTAGATATTGGGTCATAAAATGTTCACCCTTTTGCAAATAAAGAAATGCAACATTAAATACAAGTAGTTTGATAAAATGTTGGTAAATGTGTACTTTAGCGTCATAAATTATTTAGTCAGAAAAATTTCACTGTGTGGGGAAAGTGCGACATACAATTTTTTAAGCATGCAAAATAATGGGGAGGTGCAGAAATATAGTAATTTAAGAGAACGTAAAAGAATTTTATCCAAGTATTTACCTGCGAGTATGATGGTGGGCAGCAGTTGGTGCGGGAGGCTTAAGCGATGTCGACTGCGACGACGTGAAGTTTGCGTTCTTCGGAAGGGAGCAGGAGTTTGTAGTGAATGTGTGGAAGAATACAATAGGAGTGGGGTGTATTCTTCAGAAAAATGTGATGTGTGCTGTAATCCTACGCAAGTGGAAGTAGTTCAAAACTTAATTCTTAATTTTTGAGAAAGAAATGTGCGAAATGTCGTTATTATTAGTTTCACAATATGTCCGAATGGAAAGAAATGAAGGAATGTAAATGTTTTCATGTACGACAGAAGTGTTGAGTAAGAAGTTTTGGTTATTATATTAACTAGGCTGAAAACAAGAACCACATTTATTTAAGATTTTTCTTGGAGCATTTTATGGTTGCTGTTAATTTTTTTATTTGTGTGCATTTGAAAAAATGTAACATGATATTGATATCATTTAAACAAGTATTACGAATATACCAATAATATTTTCCTTGATATAGCAACCCTGTATATCAAAAATTAGGCTGAACACAATAACCAATTTTTGTGAGTTAACAGCTATATGTATAGATGGTTATTGTACACAAGAATTCAGCTTTTTGTATCTCACCCCACCAGAGATATATAAGACCTCAAAAATTGGGAAAGTGCATTTTTTCTCAAATTTGGGTGGGGGAAGCACGAAGGGGTACCTAATTTCAGGATTTATTATTTTTTTGTGTTTTTTTTTTCAAGGGACAAGGTTTCTACAGTATGAATTGCAACTTTGTACGTTTCCTGTGTTTCACAAAAAAATCACAAAGACAAAATCAGCATCTGATCATCAATGTTTAAAGGGCTTTTTAAGTAAAGAATGCGACTGATTTCTGAACATTTTCTTAGTGTTACAGAATCCTTACTTTATGCTTAACAAAACCTTTTATTAATCATTCTAATATCTGTATTGGTTCAGGAGATATCAGAAATATTGGAAAGGCTTCAATATGCTGAAAATTGCTACGGCCACCATCTTTGAAGCAACCTATAGAGGGGGGGGGTGAAATTTTTTTTAAATTATTTTTGGCCATTATTCAACTACACAATAAATGAGGAAAGTTTCAAATTTTTTCAGAACTATGCAGCTACACACTTTTTCAAAATTGGGTTATCCTGTATGGAATTAAATAGTGAAGGTACATAAAACCTGGCAATACTGATTACTACACAGGTGAACAAAATTCAAATCTTTAATGAGAGTAATGAGAAACTTACCTTTACCAGAAGGTCTGTTCTCTTGAAAAAAATACATTTCATTGCACATTTTTTTCCCCGTTTTAATTTCTACGGTTGGTTTGGGCTTCTGGTGCGGCGGTTTTATGTTGTCTTCAACTTGTTCATTTATTTGACTGAGTGAGTAATTTATTAATCCATACTGCTGCAATGATACTTGATCCAAGGAACTTCTCTTTTACTTAAAAACCTATTTTTTTTTTTTAAGTAAAAAAGAAGTTCCTTGGATCAAGTATCATTGCAGCAGTATGGATTAATAAATTACTCACTCAGTCAAATAAATGAACAAGTTGAAGACAACATAAAACCGCCGCACCAGAAGCCCAAACCAACCGTAGAAATTAAAATGGAGAAAAAAACGTGCAATGAAATGTATTTTTTTTCAAGAGAACAGACCTTCTGGTAAAGGTAAGTTTCTAATTACTCTCATTAAAGTAATTGTAGGCACGTAAACTTTTAAATGGTTATGGTAATACTGTGACTTTTCAAGCAAGGAATTAAAAATTCAAATCAATTTCTTTTAAAATTCAAATCAATTTCTTTTAAAATGCACACTCAATAGGCTTCTGAAACAAAGGATCTGAAGGTTTAGTGCTGTAATATGCAGAATAAATAAAAAAACAGGATAAAAACAGGTTTATGCAGGAAAATCAACAAAATAGAATTTTGTGGTCCTTGACCCCAATTGTTTTTTGCATGGAAGTGGTGCAGATAGCTTTTACTTGATGTCATTTTGACGATACATGCACAAATCACACTTGGTAGGCCATTTAAACACTCCATTATTTCCTATCGATTTCATATCCACTATCCTCGATATTGGTGATTTCACCAGGATAAAGATTGCTATCATAGAGCACAACGACCCAATCACCAATCTGTGTAGGTTTTTCAAGCTGCAGTTGACAGTGGTTTTTTCATCTGTACAATGCTCACTCTCCTGAGTTTCGTCGTGTAGGCTTGGATTCTTAGTTGCAGCTCGGCTTTGTTGTTTATCTGGCTTCTGAATTGGCTTACTTTCATAGTGTTTACAGAACCTGCTCAGATTACAATAAAAACAACTAAGCTTTTGGTAACTAGTACTTTGTACTTCCTCAAACCATGACACTTAATGAACCTTCATTGTCCCTCTAAATGGCTGGATTGGTTTTCCAGCAAATAAATCATCAGTCTGATATCTTCTCTTTTGTAACAGCATTTAGCTTAACACCCTTCACTTCCTTCTGTAGTGCCTCAAACAATTCTTCGTAGTTGGCTGGATCTGCGCCTTGAGCCACAATCCTGTCTGCAGTATGTTTTAGTACCCCACCAATTCCATCCGGTGCTACCTTCTCATGTCCTACTTCTGTATAATTCCATGTGACCAGTTTTATACATGAAAAGGCTTTTATAACAGTGTTGATTACATAGAACATTGCTTTATTTCGATACTGTGTGGCTGGATTATCACTCAGTCCATGAATGGTGTCTAAGTTAGGATGAGCCCCCTTGAAATTTCCTGGTCAGTGTGCGACAGATATCGTTGTGCCACAAAATAATCTGCGGGTGGTTACTGTGCAAGATGCGTAAAACAACATAAAATGCACAGACATATTTTTCTACCTAAAAGAATGCCTAATCTAGGTACTACAGCAATTGCAATGCTAATTAGGATCAAAAACATTCTGGTCCTCTGTATCTGGAATTTTGCCAATATTTTGAAGTTGAAACACAGATTTATGAAATAAAATGATATTTAACAACGATAAAGAGCATAGGCATCACTAGAAAAAAATTGTCATAAGAGAAACTTCTCTCCGTTCTACTTCTGTTTCGGAACATTTTTCGCCATTTCCCATCTCAAGTGCAAACATTTATGCAATTAAATGATGATTAAACAATAATGCAGCAGCACAGCGAGTGGAGGGTCATTAGAGGGAGAAATTTTTGCTCCGTACAACTTTGGGATTACAGAAATTTTTTCTCGGATTTTCAGTCTCAAAATACAAACATTTATCTAATGAGATTTTATTTAATGACCGTAGAGGGCTGAAGGAATATCGCAAGAAAAATAATTCAAGATTACTGGGTTCCATCAAATTTTCCTTTTCGAAAATTGTTGCCTCCATTTTTAAACCAAAACAAGAGTATTTATGCAATAAAATGATATTTAACAACAATACCGGATAATCCTCTCTACAAGCATCGAGGGAGCGTTGGGAGAAAAAAAATTACTGTTACGGAAGAAATCCCCACTCCACCTAACTTCCGTTTTCGGAAATTTTGAAAGGCAGAAAACTTGCATCTATGATATGGAGTCTACCAGATGGTTTAATAGGGTTCTGTTTGCAGGAACAAAATAAATCTGAAATGTGCGTCGGCCTTCGCCACAATTTTGCTACAAGGATGAGTAGCCTACAAATAAACCTGTGATGTATGTTGCCTGTTGCCGCGATTCTTCTACGGGGATGAGTACAAAATAAATCTGTGATGTACGTTGGCCGTCGCCGCGATTCTGCTATGGGGATTAGTACAAAATAAACCTGCGATGTACGTCGCCCGTCGCCGCGATTCTGCTACTAGGACGAGTACAAAAGAAACCTGCAATGGAAGTTACCCGTCGCCGCGATTCTTCTATGGGGATGGGTACAGAATGAATCTCCGATGTACTTCGCCGGTTCCCGCGATTCTGCTACGGAGATAAGTACAAAATAAATCTGGGATGTAAGTGGGCAGTCGCCACGATTCTTCTGTGGGGACGAGTACAAAATAAATCTGCAAAGTACGTCAGCCCGTTGCCGCGATTGTGCTACAGGGATGAGTACAAAATAATTCTGCTACGTACGTTGCCCTTCGCGAGAAAAAAATAATTACGATTACGGGAGAAATCCTCACTACGCCTAACTTCCGTTTTTGGTAATTTTGAAAGGTGAAGAACTTGCTACATATCGTATCCATAAGTCAAAATTAACAAGCTTGAAAAGTTTTTCTTCAAATCGACGCATGTAGATTTCACATAATAAGGTGACAGTGGGCTATAATAAGGTGACAGTGGGCTATAATAAGGTGACAGTGGGCTGCCCACGGCTAGACCTTTCGTTTGTTCATAAAACTCTCCCTGGAAAGTAAAACTGTTCTGGCTTATGCAAATGTACACTAAACTTGTTATTTCTTCTACTTCAGGTGGCTGTAACGATGCTCTATAAGACTTGATTTTAGGGATTCCAGAGCTCCTTTTACTGGAACATTGGTGAACATAGATACCATATCAAAGGATGGCTTAAGTTGGTCTACGCAAGGGTGTAGTTTGAGTCTATTGGTAAACTCTGGAATTTTTTCATAGTTGTTTCGTTTGGATAGGCCAAGGTAGATAATTTTGAAGATAAGAACTTGGATAACTTATATGCTGCTGTGCTGATATTATTTACTATAGGCCAAATTAGCAGATTTTGTTACTTTAGACAAAGACACTTCAGTTCGTAGTATCAACATGTCATCGAATCACAGGATTTCCCTTGAAAAAAAAATAAAAAAATTGACAACTGGTAATAACAATAAGCAGGCTTATACCCATAATACTAATAACTGAATAGTGTATCCAGATAATGAAGTGTTTGTCAATTTGTCCGGTCATAATCTCACTGAAATTCAGAAGTGGACTTTACGATATAATTTTATCTTTGTTGTCTCAAGAAAGATACCAAACATAGTTGCATCAGTTGAGGAATCTAATAAAAAACAGTCTCAACTTTGAAGAAAAAGAAATAGTTAGACATTGCATTAGCCAAGTGATAATCGGAAATCATGCTACGTTACCTAGACAAAATTTAACCACCAAAGAAATTGATGCGCCTAAAGAATTGTGCTCAAATTGCAATTTAATCGTCACTAGAGCTGACGAAGGAGGTCTGGTGGTTGTTTTAGGCAAAAAGCATGATGACAAAGTCAAAAATCTTATTTTGGATGGACCTTAAGAAGAAATGAAGAATGATCCTTCAAATAAACAATTAAAAGAAATACAGAAATTGATCAAAAACTCGGGAACTCTGAGCCAAAACATAAAAAAAAAAACAAATTTAAAACTTCATACGCCCGTTGTGTGAGAGTCTATGCTCTTCCTAAAATACATAAATCTGGCCTTTAATAAGTAATATTTACACAGCAGCATATAAGTTGTCCAAGTTCTTATCTTCAAAATTACGAGGGACAGTCAAAAAGTTAGTTGCACTCCTCCGTAAAACATTTCGGTAAAAGGATATTTTGTTGACACGTTGTGACAACACTGCTGGCATTTATCTGCAGCACGTGCCGCAGTTGCTTACACAGTAGTTTTAGTTTGCTCGCTAATGAGTCGTGAACATGCCTCGGCAGCTGCTGGTGGAGTCCAAATTGGAACTGCGTGCAGTGATTCATTTTGTTGGCCAAAGGGTGTAACTCCACTGAAATTTTTCGGCAGTTGAACGAAGTGTACGCTGAGAACGCAATATTGCGTCAAGCTATCACAAAGTGGTGCATCTTGTTCGAGAACAGACGTACTGATATTGAGGACGATTACCGCAAGGGAAGACTGTCAACTTCGACAGCGACTGAGAACGTTGCGCGTGTGAATGAACTCATTCTTGCAAACAGACTAGTAACAGAAGACGAAATCGCAAAAGAACTGGATATTTCACATGGAAGTGTGCATATGATAATTGTGCATCATCTTGAATTCCGTATAGTTTGTGCTCGATGAGTGCCTCTTCTATTGACTGAAGAACACAAAGGGAATCATTTTGAAAGTGCCTTTGCATTCTTGAAGCGTTATCAGCAGGAAGGAAATGAGTTTTTGGACAAAATCGTGACCGTAGATGAAACGTGGGTGCATCATTTCTCACCTGAAATGAAACGCAGCTCTCTCTAGTGGAAACATTCCACTTTCCCAACTCGAAAAAGTGTCAAACAGTTCCATCTGTGGGGAAGGTGATGCTGACGCTGTTTTTTGACAGAGAAGGTGTGGTGCATACTGAATTCATGCTGAAGGGTGCCACGATTACAGCATCGTCTTATTAATAATCCCTGAAGAGATTGCACAATTCACTTAAAAATTGATGGCCAGGTAAACTTTCAAAAGGCATTGTGCTCCTGCATGACAATACGAGACCGCATGCGGCGAACCTAACGAGGGACCTTCTGAAAAAGTTTTGGTGGGGAACCCCCCCCCCCCCTATAGCCCAGATCTTGCGCCATGTGACTTCCACGTCTTCTGTCCCATGAAACAAGAACTTGCAAAGCGACGATATCACTCGGATGACGAGGTGAAAGCTGCAACCCAGCAATGGTTATTGGACGTTGACTGAATTTCGTCGCAGAAGGCATAGAAAAACTTGTGCCATGCCTCGACAAATGTTTCAGTAAACTAGGTGATTACGCCGAGAAGTAACTTTTGTATGGGACTTTCTGGTACATATAACATTTTTCTGTAATTTCGATCCTGTGTTTTTTTTATCAAGCAGTGCAAATAACTTTTTGACTCTCTACGTATCTACCTTGGCCACTCCAAACAAAACATCTGTGAAAAATTCCATTGAGTTTACCAATCAACTCAAAACTACACCCCTGCGTAGATCAACTTATGCTATCCTTTGATGTGATATCTATGTTCACCAATGTTCCAGTAAAAGGAGCTCTGGAATCCCTAAAATAAAGTCTTGTAGAGCATCAATACAGCCAACCTGAAGTACACTGCTGGCCACCCAAAATGCAACACCAAGAAGGAAGCATCCAATTGGCCTGAAATTTGCAGCATGCGTCACTCGCGAGAGGACATGCAAACAATTAGCATTGCAGGGCATATGCAAATCATGTGCGCCCGGCATGCCACCAAGAAGCACTATAAGAAGGGTGCACAGAAGGCGGGAGTGTAAGTAGTGAAAGTGTGTTGTGCTGCCGGACCTGTGTGTGGGAAGCTTCCTGATGCCTCGTCGCAGAATACGGCAGTCATTCCAGCACATTTCGGAGTTCAACAGAGGACGAATAGTGGCTTATCGCGACAGCGGTTTATCGTACTGAGACATCGGCACCCCTGTGGGACGACATCCAGCCACAGTGAGGCGAGTATGGATTCGGTGGGTGTAGGAGGGACGGATGGACCTACGTGAGTGATTGCTGCAGCCGCCGCACACCACCGAACGAGAGGACTGGCATGTTGTGCGGCGGGCATTGACGGCTCGCACCGCCACATCATGAACGTTAGCGTAGGAATTAGGGTGTGTTGCGCAACAACCTGTGTCAGCACGTACCGTTCGACGTCGTCTGCAGGAGCGGGAACTTGTCGCACAGCGCCCATTGCTCCGAATACCATTGATGTTACACCACCGGCGAGTACGGCGGCAGTGGGCAGTTGAACGTCACAATTGGACTACGGAATGGCACGACATTTTCTTCTCCAACGAATCCGGCTTCTGCCTGCAACACCACGATGGTCGGATCCGCGTGTGGCGGCACCGCGGCTAGAGACTGTACGACGCCTGCATTATGTAGTGTTCACCTATGAAAAAAAAGGCATGTTATGTGTGCAAAATGTTGTAAGATCTTAAAAAAAGGGCACTTTGGGATGACCACAGGTCTTATCTAGAAAAAAGGGGAATTTTATGTATTCATAAGCTTTAGACCCCGCTATCAGAGTCCAACCTGCCCGAAATCAACCTCTGACCCTGTTCTCATCCTAAGCATAATACCATTACATACAGTGGTGAAGTAGGAATAATTTCTTTAACGAGCTCTGTGGTGTTTTTGTATTATATATTTTTTTTGTATTTAAATATTTTTTTTATAAAAACCAAAGAATGTAAATTAAAATAGATTTCAATATATTGAAATGGTTTCATTAACATTCATTTACTCAATAAGAATCGGATCTATTTTTTCCACCAGAACAACATAACGCTTTTTTACATTTAATTACACTTAAAGCGTGTTTTTCCAATCTGTAGTAATATTTTGTTGTATTAAGAGCAGAGCAAAAATATTTTAGTTTGTTTAAAGCAAAATTAATGTTCCAAAGACACTGCTGGTGTGCTCATCGTACAGAGGAAACACGACTCAAAGGGGGACAAAAGACTGCAACGGAAAGTTATAAAGTTCCCATTTTGAACTTCAATTCTTTTGTTAACAAAAGTAATAATTATTGTTCTTTGTTGATAAGCAGGAAGTGACTAATCAATGCGAAATCATGCACTTTCGGAAAAACTTAAAGCGAACTGCTGAAGTTGGTTTCTGACGTCAGAGCTCCAGCTGAAGCTCAGATGTCCATTATCATTACTTTGTGCTCAAACTTCAATGGGGGGAAAAAAACCCATCTCCCCTTTTCTTGAAGAGTGAATCTATAAATAGATCACGCACGTGCGAGTTGGATGATAGAAAATGCCTTGCAAATTTATAGGTTTTTGAAAAATGCAAAAAAATTCTTTAGTAATGAAAAAATAATTTGACCACCAGACCATATGGAAAGGCAAATTTCAAGCCTGGTGAGTAAAGCAACTTTTCATACCGACCGCTGTATTTTATCCAGTCGCCACACTGCTAGTAATGACTGCTAATTTTTATCTTTACTTGGAACCAGTGGTCCTACATTAAGGACGGGTGACTGTTTATAGCCCTTTGAGTTGCTCACAGTAGTTGTTAAACCTGCAAATGAAAAACAAATGTTGCAATTTCTATGAGATCTCGTTAACTTTAAGGTTTGTGGGTATCTACACATAGCAAGACAGTTACACGGGTAAGTTTGTGACCGACGCTGTAGTTGTGGGCGTGGCAAGCTTCGGAATGGCAAGGGCGATACAAGACTAAGGGCAGGGTAAAAATTAGGAGAGCGCAGCTGGCATTTTACCATCCAAAAAGAAGGGCAGGGCAAATTTTAACATGTCAAAAACGGGCAGGGTGCTGCGACCTGCTAAAACGACCTAGGGGAACACTTATGCATCGCCATACCTGTCCATCACCTGGCGTTATGGTCTGGGGCACAATTGGATATGACACCTGCACCCTCTGGTACGCATCACTGGTACACTCAACAGCCACCGCTACATCTCTGACGTTTTGGAGCCTGTAGTTCTCCCTTACCTGCAGGACATGCCAGCGGCCACGTTTCAACAGGACAATGCGTGCCCGCTCGTTGCATGCATCGTGCAACAATTCTTCACGGCCCACCAGGTGTCACTGCTGCTGTGGCCCGCCAGTTCTCCTGATATGTCGCCCATCGAACACGTCTGGTCGTTGATCGGCAACCGAGTAGCCCGGCAAGTACCATCCGCGGCTACACATGATGAACTGTGGCAACGTGTGGAAGCAGCCTGGACTCGCGTATCCCAAGCCCACATCCAAAGCCTCTTTCGTTTGAAGCAATAGGGGTCACACGAACAATTGATGTCTGCGTGCTCTGCAAGTTGCACGGGCTTGCAAACTCAATTGTGTCGTCTTTGTATCTGTTGTTATGTTTCCAGTAAATCTGGCTTTGCTATCTCGTGTCCTTGGTGTTGCATTTTGGGTGGCCAGCAGTGTAGAAGAAATAAGTTTAGTGGACATTTGCTTAAAATAGAATAGTTTTACTTTCAGTGTAGTGTTTTATGAACAGACGGAAGGTCTAGCTGTGGGCAGCCACTGCCACCTATATTATGTGAAATCTACATGTGGAAAAAATTCTGAAATTCCGGAATTAGTCAAACTTATAAATTCCATTGATCCTCACATTAAATTCAGCTACAAAACTGAAAGTAACTGGTGCCTATCATTCCTTGACGTCCTGTGGTTACTCGCTCAAATAGATCTCTCGCAACCACAATTTTATTGGAATTCTTTCGCTGTTTTATCACCTCCACATGCCAAGTCCAATCGCCCTTGGCAACAAAAACTCGGCGCCTTTTACAGCTGCGTATATCGTGCGATTCATATATGTTCAGATAAAGACAGTTTGGAAAAAAAACTATTTCTTTAAGCTAGTTGCAGTAAAACGAGGATACAACCCTTCCATTATAGACAAGGCTCTAACAAAATTCCGGAAACCGAAGCCTATCGCCACGTTAATCCCCATCACGCGCCCATTGCAAGAGAATTTTGCCATTATTCCATTTTTCCGTATTATTGCTTTCAAAATTTCAAAAATTCTCAAAACCTTTAATTTTAAAGTAATTTTTGGACCCATAAAGAAAATGAACTTTTTAGGATCAAAGGACTATGTTGAAGACAAAAACTTGTGGGGGAATTTATCAAATTCCATGTGAATGTGGTGCTTCCTATATAGGACAGACCCGTAGAGTCTTGCGTTTTCGACTGAAGGAGCACAGGACCTACATTCAGAACTGTTACCTAAAGAAGTCATTGATGGCTAAACACTGTTATGAAAAGGATCGTAAATTTCTCTTTGAAGTCGGAGGCCCATTCATTCCATTTCAAATCAGACAGAGGCGTGTCCAGTGACCCTCAGAAATTTTCCTGAAAAAAATATATTTGGAAGCCCTAGTCATACAATAATACAATAACAGAAAATATAACATTTATTTCTGAAAAAAAATACAAATTATGACGTTTTTAAAATGGTGTGCTGCAGTGAAGCCTTCGCGACAGGCATAAAATTTCTGGTTTTGGGGAATTAATAACTCTTGAAAATTTTAAAGTTGCAGCTAAGATTTTTTTCTTGAAAAGCATAATGTGATAGCTTCAATATGCATCATTCCTTTTAATGTGGCTGTACCTCATGTCTATGCAAAAAAATAACAATGTAAAAAAAAAATATTTAAAAAATGCAATTTTTAAGTTTTTTTAATTACTGTATAAAATTGTTTCACCTTAAAAGTTCATGTGCTGGTGGTTCCTCCATTTGCTCGTGTTAGTTTAACAAAATGCTTTGTCTGCATGTCAATTTTAGTTTTGCCATGACAAACATCCAAATATTCAGAAAATGAAAAATTTAACAAAAAATAAGAAATTTCAAAAAAAAAAAAAAAAAGCCATTCTTTAAAAATCTGAAACTTTGGTAGATGATAGTCAATTATATGTTACTATAAGATAAAGCAATAAAAAAAAAGGGAGTATTTCAGTTGCATTTTTTTTATACTCAACGTAACAGTAGTGAAATAACAAATACTGCATAAATTAAATTTTTTATAATTTTTCACATTCTGCTATTTTTTACACAGACATGAAGTGCAGCTATATTAAATTAATGGTGCCTATTAAAGCCCACACATTAATGCTTCCTAAGAAGAAAAAAATCTGAGCAGTAGCTTTAAAATTTCAAGAGTTATGGAGCTTGTAGACTTATTTCATGGACTGGTTAAAATACAGGTCTTGAACTTTGAGCTGGGTAGAAAAATAAACAACCTCATGTGGAAGAGGAAATCCTGTTTACATATCTGCGGTTTCTCCTGTGTTTGAGGTGGAGCTAATTTACGAGGTTGAGGGAGGAGCATGTATCAGTGGCAAGGAAGGCATTTGAATAGTGCAGTCTGTTGTAGCAATTTCTTTAACAGTTTCAGGCACAGGAGGATAGTTTTATACAGCTATGTAATGTTTCATCTTGAATTTATTATACTGAAATCCAGCTGTTACCTGTATATAATATAAATAGTGGCTTTATTCAGTGCTAAGTAACATCAGTATTAAACTGTAAAAAAACCCCAAAAAAAACAGTACTTATTGTGGATTTACAAGTATAGCATATTGGATTAAGGAAGCAAGTAAACTTCATTATGTCCCAAGATTTAAATACTGAGCGTGTTTGTGCTGATTATGAAAAATGACATAAATTTGTAATCTATAAAAAGGAAGATAAGACATTTAAAAAGGTTGATGGTAATTTGGCAAAATTACTGCATGAGCTATTTCAAAGGAATTGCAAAAGTTTCCAGTAATGATGAACTATGCCTAAATTGCTACAAGCGCTGTATGAAAAAGATAGCTGAAACAGATGTTCCAACTGAAAATTTTGAAGCATGCTTTACAGTCACAGCTGTATATCTACCACCAGATGCATAAGTTAAGTTAGTTAACCAAAGTTTAAGCACCATTGATGTCACACAAAACATATAACCACTAAAATTACCTACTACAGTACACTGTGATAGAAGACAAAACTATGGAAAGAGAAAGCTTCAAGAAATTTGTTTCTTTGACTAAGAAACTGGAAACTTTATATGATGTTGCCATTTAGCAGCAGCCTAGTTCAAGCCAAGAGAAAGAAAACTGGTGTAACATTTGTGATCAATGGATAAAACATCTTTCATCAGCATTAGCTAGGACAGCTGAAATCCAACAGAAGAAAGAATGTTTACAGTTGCAGAAAGGTTCCAAAAAGCCTAACTAAAGAAGAAATGCTACAAAATTTCCCACATGTCACAAAATATATGATAGACAAATCAAGATCCATAAGGAAAGAAAGAGGCATCTGACCACAACTTGATGCCTATGCAGGTCATTCAGTAAACTATGATGATATTCAGTTAGCAATGAAATATTATCTAAATGATGACACAGATTACTCACGTCTAAGTTCAAATAAGAGAGATGTTGTGACATTATCAGAAAATGGCAAACCTGTTAAAAAAGTGAAAAGGAATATGACCCAAACAATCAAGGAAACCTTTTCCCTTGCTGAAAAAAGAACACCTAGAGATCCAAATGGGTATTTCAAAATTTTTCACACAGAGAGGCCAAAGGGGGTTTAAAAGTCAGCCA
This sequence comes from Macrothele yani, assembly GCA_039090855.1. Lineage (NCBI taxonomy): Eukaryota > Metazoa > Arthropoda > Arachnida > Araneae > Macrothelidae > Macrothele > Macrothele yani. The sequence goes on from CM076996.1 coordinate 130,529,395, forward strand.
AAACAAGTATGTGGGTGCATTTACTGTTTAATGTCAATCTTCTTTGTGTGAGTTTGCAAAATCTGTACCTGTCCAAGCATTAGATTTATTTGCTTTTATGTATGTGCCATAAACAATCAGATAATTGTTGGCTACAAGAATGTGAAAAGTGCCCAGGTGGTGAAGGCATCACTTTGAAAACCTTAAAACTAAATGAATGTGAATTAGATGAAATTACATTCACAATATGGGAAAATGGGGATGTAATAAGAAAAGCTGTCCCATTGGAAAATTTCCTTTCTGAAATACAAAAGTAGACGCTAAAAGGAATCTCCCATGATTACATTCGTAAACGTCAGATGTGGCATTTCAGAAAAAAAGATAAAACAAAAAATGATTATTTTCTTCTGGTTTTACACTTTGATTTTGCTGAGAACTGAAATGTTATACTGCAAAATGAAATCCAGGCATATGACTAGGAAAATACCCAGGCATCAATATTTGCATTGTAGCATACTACAGAAGAAAACAAGTTTTGTTGTAGTTTCTGATGACATGGTACATGATTCTGTTCATGCTTTGCTTTCCATCAGTAAAATTGAAGAGTGGATTAAATCCAATGATCAAATTGAATTTAGGCAAACAACTAATATTTCTGATGGAGCTGCTGCCCATTTTGAAAATAGATATCAGCTCAGTCATTTAAAAAAAATTGGCGATAAAAGGAAGTGGTTATTCAGTGCAAATGGCCATGGGAAAGGACCTTGTGATTGTGTGGTAGGTCTTGTGAAGCACTATGCAACTCAACATAATCTCTTAAATCTAGATGTTTTGGACAATACACACTGCCGGACAATTGCTAAGGAAGGATGACAATAGCAACGATAGCAACCATAAAATGGAAGGCAGGAAAATGTGGAAATTAGCATAAGTACGGGATACAGTAAGACGTTTTGTGCGTATGCAAATTTTGAATTGCCGAACTTGTTCGTGGCGTCATAGCGCTGATAAGAGATAAAGGATTTGACGCGTTTTGACCGTTGTTGTTCAAACGCAAAGTTGAAAGGGAAAGAATCAATTGACGAACTTGCAATTTTCAGTATGTCTTCCCGACATCACCTAGATGATTTTACGCATGGCCGTATTATTGGCAAGATTGAAGAAGGGCGAAAAATAACAGATGTTGCCAGGGAGTTCGACATCAGCCACAGTATTGTTTCAAGGCTTTGGAAATCATTTCAAACAAATGGAGAGTATAGCAAACATCACGGGGGAGGTCGTGTTCGCAGTACGACACCTGCAGAAGATCGGTACAGAGTGCTATCAACAAAAAGACACCGGCGCAGCACAGCTAGTGAGGTAGCAAATCAGTTTATGGCTGCTACTGGCAAGCGGATCTCCCAAAAAACTGTCGCCAGACGTTTGCATGAAGGACTATACGCCCGCCGTCCTGTTGTGTGCATCCCATTTTCCAGACGTCACCGTACCGCCCGTTTGCAATGGTGCCATCAACATCGCAATTGGACTGATAACGACTGATCTGCTGTCCTCTTCTCAGATGAGAGTAGATACAGTCTATCGTCTGATTGTCGACGACAACTGATCTGACGTGATAGTGGTACTGCATATTGTCCAGCAAACATACAGGAAAGGGACCGATATCCGACATGTAGTGTCATGGTGTGGGCTGGCATCATGATCAATGGCTGTACATCCTTCTATGTGCTTCCAACTGGGACTACGACTGGCCAACGATACATTAATGATGTTCTGCTACCTCATGTTCGCATATTCCGTGGTGCTGTCAGTGATAGATTCATTTTCATGGACGACAACGCAACATGTCATTGAACAGTCGCTGTCCAGGAGTGTCTTGAGCGAGGATATTCAACGCCTCATATGGCCAGCACGTTCTCCAGATCTGAATCCCATTGAAAATGTGTGGGATGCTTTGGGGAGGAGTCTTGCTGGTCGCCAATGCCCTCCAATAAGCAAGGACACCCTTATCCGTGCACTGACAGAGGAATAGGATAAATTACCCCAACAGCTGCTTGATAATGTTGTGCAAAGCATGGCACGACGTGCGGAATCTTGCATTGCCCTCCAGGGTGGCCATATCCCGTATTGACATTTTACGCCGGAACGCCTGCGGACGGTAATTGCATTTTTTTCACGTTTACGTATTCTGCACAAAATGGCCTGTTTGTCCCTTGAACACGTTCCAAAGCCTTCCGGATTTCAGAGCACAATAAATTGTCTTGTAATGTCCTGGCATTCTGACATTATTTTATTTCACTTGGCATCCAACCACACTTACTTTTTTATGCGCTATATAGCCGTTTATGATCCGTCCTTAGCATTTGTCCAGCAGTGTATAAAACAGTAATTCTTTTGTGAACATTGTTAGTAAGAAGTTGCCCAGCATAGTTTTCCTGACATATTCTCTCTCTTACAGATATAACTCAGTTTAGAAACAAAAGGTGGGAATATTGGGAGCACATAAAACCATGTCTGGAAATCAGTTCTTCACATATGTGGATTGCTGATAAAACAACAAAAATAAGTAGGACTGTTAACCATGAACTGGTAGAGGTATTGACTGAATATTGCCCTAAAACTAAGAAAGAAGTAGCAATTGGTAGCTTAACAAGAGATTATTTTGTTGCCTGCATTTATGAAGAAAACTGGTAGATTGAACAAATAGTAAAAGTTTCATTTGAAAACAAGGATGTAACAGTTAAATTTATGCATCTTCATGGCCTACCAAATAACTTCACAGATGTCATTCTGTAAAGGCTACCTGATGTACCAACTGACAAAATTTTGGCAATTATAACTCCACCATTTCCAGTTAAGTCTGGAAGATTACGTGCTATTGATGCTTCAGAACAGTATTGTGTCAACTCCTTTTTTGAGGAATCGTGGGAGTATTGATATGCAATTCTTTAATTTTGAATATTTAATACATTTAATACAATTTCTTTGATGCTTAATATATACACCGAGTGGCCACTTTAATTATGACCACCCCCTCAGTACTTCGTTGGGCCATCTTTCGCCTTTAATACTGCGTCGATTCTTCGTCGCATGGACTTCACGGGATGTTGATAGGTGGTTTGTGGAATCTGAGACTATGCTTGATGAATAGCACTATCCAGGAGTGTAAGATTGCAGGGTTGTGGATCCAGTGTCTGATGGCTTGTTCAACTTCATTCCACAAATTCTCAATGGGGTTGAGATCTGGAGATTGTGGAGGGCCACCTAAGCAAAGTAAACTCACCGGCATGTTCCTGAAACCAATCCTGTACAATACGAGCACTATGGCAGAACACATTATCTTGTTGAAAGTAGCCATCACCATTGGGATAAACCATCCACATGACAGGATGCACTTGTTCCGCAACGATGTTTAGATATGATGTGCCAGTCAGACATTGATCCACACAAATTAAAGGGTCCAAAGCATGCCAGGAAAACATTCCCCAAACCATAACCCCCGCACGGGGATAACTGGTTTTCCAGTTATTTGGGGAGCGGCACCTCCACGGCCCGAGCTAACCTTGTGACGGTTTCTTTTGCCTTGGCGGCTTTAACGATTACATCACCGAAGGGACAGCTGTTCATCCAGCTGATGGGGGATGGCGTCCCCACAGCCCGAGCCGATTTTCTTTTATTGTTTTTCCATTTTCGTCTTTTGTTCTTTTCTGACCATGCACCCCCGCCTCAGTTGTAGGCTGCTGAGGTTGTGATGAGGCGCCAGCTCCGTTTTTTTTTTCGTTCTTCTTTCCCGTCCCTGTCTTTTCTCTTTTATGTTACCTTTTCTGTTTTTCCGGGCTGGCTAGCCTAGACCTCCCTGCATGTTTGCCGTGTGCGGTGACCCGTAAGGTGGAAAAGGGGATGCTGGAGGCTGAGGTTTCTGGGGGCCGGGTTGTAGTTGTCTCCAGTTGCCAACACTCTCCTTTGCCCCCTGCTTCACCCTAAACGGGTGGCTAGGATCTAACCCACTCCTAGTCAGGACGTCTGTGGCCGAGAGGGGTCCAGACTTCCTAGCAGCTTGTCGTATCGTTCGGCAGGGTGAGGTTTAGGGATAGGGTGGGCATGCCAAAGGGGTTTTCCCATGGCATGGGAAAGTCTGGGTGCACGCCGAGCGCATGTCTGCCCTATCAACTTGCTATATTCGCTGGCTATCCCTAGAGCCGTGTCCTGCGTCCGCTTGGGCTTGCGGACCTCCGGCTCTCCCTTGTTGGGTTCAGTAGTGGGTGGGGAGGTTGGTGGACAAATCTTTTTTTTTTTTTCTCCCTCATGGCAAACCAATGTGCTTCCCAAGCTCTAACCTTGAAGCGCCGTGTGGAGGATGGGACACCCTCCTTCACTAAGAAACTACTCAGTTACAACTGCAATGCTCTGTTTCTTCTACTTCATTCTGTTGATCCTGCACAATCCCTCAGTTCGAAGAGTCCTTTCTGGATTATTAAGGCTCTTCAGGCCGTTGCAGGCTCACCAAAGAGTGTTAAGAAGCTCCCGTGAGGAGATCTTCTTGTGGAGACATCAAATCCACGCCACAGTGCCACCTTGCTGGTGACTACCGTTCTGCTGGACGTTCCAGTACAAATATTTCCCCATGGTTTCCTCAATTCCTCTCGCGGTGTTATCAACTCCCGCGACCTGCTGGAGTGCAGCGATGAGGAATTGCTGGAAGAACTTGGGGAACAACATATCACTGGGGTTCGGCGTATTCTTTTCCAGCGGGAGGGGAAGTCTATTCCCTCCCGGAACATCGGGCTCACATTTGACTCCCCTACCTTGCCTACTTCCATCAAGGCGGGGTACTTGCGTCTCGATGTTCGGCCATACATCCCGAACCCCTTGAGATGTTTCAAGTGCCAGCATTACGGTCACTCCCAGCAGTCTTACCGTAATGTAGCAAAGTGTGGGCGCTGTGGGTCGCCTGAACACTCTTTGGCGGAATGCTCCGCTGACTCGGATCACTGCGAGGGATCTCGCCCGGCTTCTTCTAAGCAGTGCCCAAAGTGGATCAAGAAGCAGGCTATCCAATGCCTGAAGACGACTGAACATGTCTTATCCTGAAGCCAGACGGCAGATAGCTCCTCTACCATCAGGCCGGCACTCCTATGCTTCGGTTGTGGTCCAGAAGGCTACTGTTGCGGTGCAGACTGAGGTGACCATCCCAGCGCGGTGTCCTTATGATTTTGAGGACATCGTTGCTGCCGGATTGGAGGCACTCAAGTCTCGCCGCATTGAATCCAAGGCGCCTTCAACATTGACGCCTAAAACATCCTCTGTGCAGAAAACATCCTCTGCCAGCACTGGGACCCTGGTCCTGGGTGCAACTAGGTAAAAGCCGGAAAAGGGGAAACCCGGATCCTCCCCCCTCGAAACAGAGCAGGGCAAAACCACCAAAACTTTTGGTAGCACAGCCCTGTGTTACCTCCGGACATTGCAGATGGACAGGAGTTGGACACCTCAGAGACCTTCTAGTCGTCTGTCTCTTTCATTTTCCCTCCTTTCCTTTTATTTTTCATTATGGCCACGCTCCTTCAGTGGAATTGCCGAGGTCTGCGACCACGACTTGATGATCTGAAGGGCTTACTGTCTGTGTGTGTTTGCCTCCAGGAGACAAAGCTTCGTACGACGGACACTCCTTCGCTGCGGAGACATTCAATTTTCCGCAAAGATCACCAGGACGGCGTTATAGCCTGCGGAGGAGTGGCCGTCGTTGTTTCTCATGGTGCTCCTGTCACTGCAGTTGCCCTTTGGACGACTTTGCAGGCAGTGAGACTTTCTATGAACACCCTGTTCACTGTCTGTTCCATCTACCTGCCACCAGCTGAAGCCATGAGCCTTTCAGATGTGGAAGATTTAGTCGACCAGTTGCCGCCTCCTTTCTTCTTCCTCAGATATTTTAATGCACACAATCCGTTGTGGGGTTCTAGCTCTCGTGACTCCAGGGGCCGTGTTGTTGAGTCTCTTCTCTGCAACACGTCCCTCTGTCTCCACAACACTGGGGCATTAACTTACTTCCATGAACCCACCCGCTCGTACTCAGCCATTGATCTGTCCTTGTGTTCACCATCGTTGTATCCTGACTGGTCCTGGAGCGTGTCTGATGATCCCCTTGGCAGCGATCACTTTCCCATCTTTCTCCGTCTAGCAGGTGACTGGTACCGTCTTCCTACTTGCCCTGCTAGATGGGCTATCGATCGAGCCAAGTGGGACTCATTCACGGCTTCAGCGACCATTACTCCAGACATGGTGACCTCGGGTACAATCAATGACGCTGTTGCGGCGGTAACGGATTGTATTGTGCAAGCGGCAGACTTTACCATCCCTAAGACATCTACTAAACTTCCACGTTGCCCGAGACCTTGGTGGAATTCCACTTCCATGGCAGCTCGTCAGGCCCAACATCTGGCTTGGGGTAGGTTTCGTCGGTACCCCACCGACACGAACCTACTTGCTTTCAAGAAGGTCAAATCTTACGAGCGATTGATACGTCGTCGTAGTCAATGGGAATCTTGGATCCGCTACGTGTCCGGGATTAACACCACTACCAGCTCTAAGATCGTTTGGGACAGGATCCGCAAGATTCGGGGTAAGTACTCTTCTGGGCAAATCTCCATTCTCGAGAGTGACAGGGAAATGGTTGCTGACGCTCAGGGTATTTCTGAATGTCTGGGCGCTGCATTTTCTTCGGTGTCCAACAGCAGCAATTACCCTGCTTCGTTCCGGCAGTTACGGTCGCGGCTTGAACGGTCCCAGGTTTCCTTTGGACCGTTTTCCTCCGCCGATTATAACAGCCCGCTGACTGCCGTCGAACTGAAGATTGCCCTCAATTGGTTCGGCCGAACATCTGTCGGACCGTATACCATCCATTATGAAATGCTGAAGCACCTTTCTCCGTCCTCTCTTGAATGTCTGCTAGTCCTGTTTAACAGGATCTGGCATGAGCGTGACTTTCCCGAATCTTGGCGCACTGCCATTGTCGTTCCTGTTCTCAAACCTGGTAAAGATCCCGTTGAACTACCGACCCATTGCTATGATGAGCTGTCTCTGCAAGGTCCTAGAGCGCATCATAAATTGTCGTTTGGTTTTTTATTTGGAATCACGTCACCTTCTTTTACCTGATCAGAGTGGATTTCGGAAATTCCGATCCACTTCAGATCATCTTCGCCTTGAGTCATCTGTCCGGAAGGCGTTTGTCCGGCGTCAGCACTTGGTCTCCGTGTTCTTCGACATGGAAAAAGCCTATGATCGAACCTGAAGATACGGCATTCTCAGTGATCTGCATGACTGCGGATTGCGGGAAAATTTGCCAACCTTCATTGCCGGATTTCTCCAGAACCGGATGTTCCATGTGCTCGTTGGATCGACCCTCTCTGCGTTATACCCACAAGAGCAGGGTGTCTCTCAAGGCTCCATTCTTTCTGTGACATTGTTCATCCTTCATGTTAATCATCTTTTCATGCTACTTCCTCTGACGGTCCGTGGCACCATGTACGTGGAGGATCTGCAGATCTCTTGCGCTTCTGTCAACATGCGCACCATTGAGAGGCAGCTGCAGTCGGTCATTAACAAGATCTCTACCTGGGCTTCTCAAAATAGATTTGGCTTCTCGACCCAGAAGACCGTTTGCGTGCATTTTTGCCGCAAACAGGGCCTTCACCCAGAACCCAGTCTCTGTCTGGATGGTACCGCCATTCCTGTGGTGTCAGAAGCCAAGTTCCTTGGGCTAACTTTTGACCGAACACTCACCTTCCGGCCTCACATCCAGTCTTTGAAGGTGACGTGCACGAAGTCATTGAGTATCCTGAAGGTCCTCTCTCGAACATCTTGGGGGGGGGGGGTGACAGGTGCTCGATGCTTTGCATTTACCATTCTCTGATTCGGTCAAAGTTAGACTTCAGATACATAACGTACGGTTCTGCATGTCCTTCCGTGTTACGGCCTCTGGATCCTGTCTATCACCAGGCTCTGCGGCTATGCACTGGTGCTTTCCGTACCTCTCCCGTGCATAGCCTGTATGCCGAGGCCCATTAACTGCCGTTGTGCATCCGACGTAAGCAGCTGTCTCTTCAATTCTTCACCAAGTTGAAGTCTCTTCCTGATCATCCACTGCATGGTTCCATTTTCCAACCGCAATGTGTCCGCCTTTTCTCACACAGCCCTTCCTGTGTTCCGACGTTTGGGATTCAGATGTCGAACATGGTGCGCGATGCTGGTCTAGACTTGTCAAGGATTGGTTTGACCCGGTTCTACAATGAGCCGCCTTGGCAGCCGGTTCAGGCAACGGCTGACCTTTCTCTTTGTGTGTGGCCAAAGTCATCCACTCCTGCTCTGGTGTATCAGCAGCTCTTTGCCGAGAAGCGGTCTCTCTTCCCGGATTTCGTGCCTGTATTTACTGACTGGTCGAAATCCGGTGACGTTGGATCTGCATTCGTGCGTGGCGATGCCTCCCATGCTGAGCGGCTTCCGCCTGAATCCACCGTCTTTTCGGCTGAGATGCTTGCGGTACACCACGCTTTGTGTCACGTACAGTCTAGATCTCATTGTCGCGCTATGATTTGCTCTGATTCCCAGTCTGTCATCCAAGTCCGATCTTCTCCGGAGGACACGGACTCACCGGTCATCCGTGATGTTGGAACTTTGGAAGGTGCTGGATTCCTGGTTCGTTTCTGTTGGGTTCGTGGCCATGTTGGGATTCGGGGTAACGAGCTGGCAGATCTATCTGCCAGGTCTGTTTCCTCCATGTCACGAGCTCTGCTGCCACTGTCTTTCCGAGATTTTCGCCCATTGATCCGGAAATTTGTTGTGGATGAGTGGCGGTCCCTGTGGTCTCAGTAGGGCAGCAATAAACTCTGCCATCAAACCACAGATCGGACTATGGAAGTCTAGTTTGCGGAAGAACCGTCTCGAGGAAGTTGTTCTTGCGCGTCTCCGCATTGGGCACTGTCGTTTTACTCACCGCTTTTTGCTGTGTGGCGACAGTGTCCCGATGTGTGAGGCGTGCCACTGTCGTCTCACCGTCCTTCATGTTTTGTGTACTTGTGTTCGTTTTTGTGATCATCGTTTTCGTTATTTTCATTCTCATTTGTTGGACGAAGGAGCAGCTACGCTGCAGACTCTCATTGGTGAGGACTGCAACCTGACCGCAGTGTTCTCATTTTTTAAAGAAATTGACTTTTTAAAACTCTTCTAGTTTTACTGCATTCATTTCCATCTTTCACTTTTACCGTTTCATCCTGTTTTTACCCTTGTGTACGTGTTTTATTGATTTTGTTCTATTTTGATGTCTTTTTGTTTGGCGCTCTTTGGCCACCCATGGATGGTCCTTGCGCCATTTAAAATCAGTCAACCAACCAACCAAACCATAACGTTGCCTCCACCACCTCGAAGGGTTGTAGCAATGCATTTGGGGTCCACGCTTTCGTGCTGTTTCCGCCGAAAGCTCACTCTACCATCGGCATGGTGCAACTGAAAACTTGATTCGTCGGACCACATAATTTGTTTCCAATTATCGACTGTCCAATCCTTGTGCTCCTGTGTGGACTGGAGACATTTTCTCTTGTTAACTGCAGACAGCAAAGGTGTTTGAACAGGTCTTCGGCTGCCATATCCCATTCGATGAAGTGTACGGCGAACAGTGCGTGCATTTAAGGGGATCCTTGATTAAGATGGTCTGTAATTTGCTGCACTTTTGCCCTTCTGTTGTCTGTTACCAGTCTGGACACTCTCCGTACCGCCCGAGCAGTCACTAGTCGATGATGACCACACGTTGCACGTAGAGACCCAATTTTTTGGCTGACAGTCCAGTCTTTAAACACTTTAACAACAGCTGCTCTGGAACATTTCACGAACGCGGCGGTTTCGGTGATACTCGCTCCAAGCTCCTACAATCATCCCACATTGAAAGTCCGTCAAATCACATTTTTTACCCATCTCGTCGCTCAAAAATCACTTCTACTACTGTCGCAAGCACTAAGCTTTCCCTTTTTATGCTAGCCTCACCCTCTGGCGGCAACAGCGTGCAGCCATAACTCATTTGCTTAAAACTGTCAGGTGGTCATAACAAAGTGGCCACTCAGTGTATATGCAACCATGGCTCATCAAATAACTATAATATATATATATATATATATATATATATATATATATATATATATATATATATATATTCTATTAAGAAGAGACTGAAGCAAAAAAAAATTTGACTCATACCAAGTACAACATAGAAAAGGTTATGTATTGACCGGTGTGAGTAAAAAGAGAAAGAAATAGAACAACTGAATGTGGAAAGTGTCGAGAATACTAAGCCTTGGCTTTATCAAGGACCAGCAAAAACTCTGCATTTTCTCACTTCCACAAAGACCTATTTGGAAATGGGTTTCTGCAAAGTCATAGATGCAAGTAATAAGCCCACCAAAAAAAAAAAAAAAAAAAAATATATATATATATTTGTCATAACCTCCACTGAGTTGTATGACCAAGCTTTAGTTAACAATTTAGCTTGCATCCATAACTTTCCTGGCCCGACCCATGCTCTTCATCTGTTACTAATAAACAGAAAGAAGATGATTATAGAAAACTCAAGGTGTAAGAGTGAGATAATGAATCAGAAATAATGTTCAGCAATAACAAATTGCCAAGTTACCTAGTCGCCTGAGAGAGAATTTAAACCTGAATAGCAATACTAAAGTACTACAAATTCTTAAACATTGCAATAAAAAAGGAAATATTAATTTTTTCTAAAGCACAGATTCTTGAAAGAAAAACTGGATTATAAAAAACCCCCTACTCCACAACTAACACAAAAACGAGAATAAAATAAAGACAATAATAAACTAAAGAAATGCTTTGTGAAGGTTATATGACATAAACAATAGTTGCAATATGTACAAAGTATTTCAGAAGTGCTTTAAGTGCATAATTAAGTAGTTATTAAGACTTTAACTACATTGAAAACACATCGCAGACTACAAGAACAATGGAACGGCCGGCTGCTTAGCCTTAGTTCCCTAAAAAATGCGTAAAGTTACCAAGAAAAGAAAGAGTTAAAATCCGCAAAAAAGTTAATAGACTATATATATACACTGACGGGGGGGGGGATCCCAACATCAAGAAGGGGTTGCGTTAGATAAACGACAGTTGGTAGGCGGTGAGAGTACATCTGTAAGATGACGTCTATGCAACCCTCGGAACATGCAAAGCAGGTTTGCTTTAAATACGCACTGTAAAGTTCGTGAGCGTTAGTTATCGTTGATGTTCGACGTAGTGTGTTGATGTTAGTCAAGAATGCCTTTAAGAAGACGAAGAAGCCATTATCGACAGCTTACGGAGTTTGAACGAGGTCGTGTAATAGGGCTACGAGAAGGTGGATTTTCTTTCCGCAATATTGCAGAACGACTTGGCAGGAATGTAGCCACTGTGCATGATTGTTGGCAGCGGTGGTCAAGGAAAAGGTACTGCCTCAAGAAGACTGGGTTCCGGCCGGCCACGTGGCACTACTGAGAGGGAAGACCGCCGTGTACGGCATATGGCCGTGGTGCATCGTACTGCGTCTGCGGCAGCAATTCAAGCTGCAGTTGCCACCACAGTGACACAACACACTGTTACAAATCGGTTACTTGAAGGACAGCTCCGAGCCAGACGCCCTGTAACGTGCATTCCACTTACTCCAAACCACTGCCATTTGCGACGTCAGTGGTGTCAAGCTAGAGCTCATTGGAGGACGGAGTGGAGATCTGTTGTGTTTTCTGATGAAAGCTGGTTCTGCCTGGGTGCCAGTGATGGCCGTGTGTTGGTTAGAAAGAGGCCAGATGAGCGCCTGCAACCAACCTGTCTGCGGCCGAGACACACCGGACCTACACCTGGAGTTATGGTCTGGGGAGCAATTTCCTATGACAGCAGGAGCACTCTCGTGGTTATCCCACTCGCCCTGAAGGCACAGTTGTACGTCGGTCTGGTGATTCAACCTGTTGTGCTGCCATTCATGAACAGCATTCCAGGGGGTGTTTTCCAACAGGATAACGCTCGCCCGCATACCGCTGTTGTAACCCAACATGCTCTACAGAGTGTCGACATGTTGCCGGGGCCTGCTAGATCACCAGATCTTTCTCCAATCGAGCACATATGGGACATCATTGGACAACTCCAGCGTCACCCCCAACCAGCATTAACCGTCCCTGTATTGACCGACCAAGTGCAACAGGCATGGAACTCCATCCCACAAACTGACATCCAGCACCTGTGCGACACAATGCATGAACGTTTGCATGCTTTCATTCAACATTCTGGCGGTTACACCGGTTATTAATGTACCAGCATTTCACATTTAAAATGGCTCTTCTCGCGCTTACATTCAGCTGTGATCTTGAAACCTTAATCGATTTAAATATGTTACCTATACAAATGTATTGCCGCCATTTCATTCCTCTACAACTATTTTTTCGTGGTGTTGGGATTTTTTCCCCGTCAGTGTATATTATAGTATTTGATGAGCCATGGTTCCATATATATATTAAGCATAAAAGAAATTGTATTAAATGTATTAAATATTCAAAATTAAAGAATTACATATCGTATCAATACTTCCATGATTCCTCAAAAAAGGGGTTGACACAAGACTGTTCCAAAGCATCAATAGCATGTAATCTTCCAGACTTATATATAAATATATTTATTTACATTCAGTTTTCCTAAGCAACTTGCCCTTTCACTAAGGAAATTTTCTTTATATGTGTACTATGTTAGGCTGACTAAAAAAATTTCAACTGAAATACTACCTTTTTTTATTGCTTTATCTTATACAGCTGTAGTAGCATATAATGACGATCATCTACCACAGTTTCAGATTTTTAAAGAATGGCTGTTTTTTTTACATAAATTTTTAAATTAGCCACTTTTTGTTAAATCTTTCATTTTCTGAATGTTTGGATGTTAATCATTGCAAAACTAAAATTGACATGCAGACAAAGCATTTTTTAAAACTGACCAAAGCAAAGGGAGGAACCACCTACACATGAATTTTTAAGGTGAAACAATTATATAATTAAAAAAAACCCCTAAAAAATTACATTTTTAAAAATATTTTCAAATTTTGTTATTTTTTTTGCATAGACATAAGGTACAGCCACATTAAAAATAGCAATGCATATTAAAGGCCCCACATTATGCTTCCCAAGTAAAAAAAAAATCTTAGCTGTAGCTTTAAAATTTCAAGAGTTATTAATTCCCAAAAATCGGAAATCTCTGCCTGTTGTGAGGGCTTCACTGGAGCACGCCATTTTAAAAACGTCATAATTTGCATATACAATTTTTTTCAGACATAAATGTATATTTTCTGTTATTGTATGACTAGGGCTTTCAAATATAATTTTTTTCAGGAAAATTCCTGAGGGTTGTCTGACACTTTTTGCAAAATTGCCTGATTGGAATGGGCCAGGAACAAAACTAATTGACAAGCCAGATTCAACCACCAACTTGATATTTTGGAAGCTTTCCTTATATATCAGAAGTCTTCACAACTTGTTAATAATGACTTGGCTTCCACCCTTTTTCTATCAAGCGCATGTAAGCAACTAACCAAAGCCAGTGTCTGTTAACAGTGTTTATGATATCATATACCCCCCCAAAATGACTCCACAACTTAAATCTTGGCCCTCAGTCTCCGGCAGCTGGAATGTACCTGGCCAAGGCAGCGGCCAGTGCGACATGAAGGCAAAGGGTGCTAAGAATCGCCGGAGGACCGGACTAGGCTGCCATCTGATGCTGACCTTGGCTACGTACAACGGACGCTCCCTATCTTCTGATTCAAGGCTTCTTGAATTGGAAGAGGAACTACAAAAGAACAAGTGGGACATCGTCGGGCTAAGTGAGGTAAGGAGAAAAGGAGAAGATCTCATTGAACTGAAAAGTGGACATCTCTTCTACTATCGTGGGACAGATACTGGCAGAACTAGTGGTGTTGGATTTATAATAAACAAGAAACTGAAGGATAAAGTTGTAGAAGTTGAAAGTTCCTCTGACAGAGCTGCACGACTCGTTATCCAACTCTCGAGAAGATACCAGGCTCAGATTATTCAAACTTATGCACCCACCACAAGTCATGCTGAAGAAGAAATTGAAGAATTTTATGAGGAAATTCGTGATCTAAATAATAAAGGTAAGCAGCACTTGAAGATAATTATGGGAGATTTCAATGCAAAAATATGGCAACGGCAACAGAATGAAACTTCAGTAGGTAAATTCGGTCACGGCAACAGAAACCAGCGTAGAAATACTCTCGTAGAGTTTGCAGAGGCAGAAGGGTTTTTCATCTTGAACTCCTTTTTCAAGAAAAAGCCACACAGGAAATGGACATGGAGACATCCAAATGGGACGACAAGTGAAATTGATTTTATTATGTGTAACAAAAAATTCGCCATAGAAGACTGCAGTGTACTAAACAAGTTCAACACAGGCAGTGACCATAGATTGGTGAGATGTAAGATGCACCTCAACACTAAACTCGAACGTAGCAAGCTCATAAGACAAACAAAATGTATTGACATAACCAACCTTAAAAAACACCATAATACCTTCAAGTTGGAACTGAAGAACAGATTCTCTGCTTTAGAAGGCCTAACATCAGAAGAAGTGGATATTTCTGAAGTTAACAGAAAAGTATCCAAAGCTCTTATGGAAACAGCAACAAAATTAGCTGGGTCTAAGAACAAATTGCATGTGAACAAATTATCAGGAAAAACCAAAATGTTGATGCAAAAAAGAAGAGTGATGAGGACAACTAAAGAAGATGTGACTTCCAAAGTGGAATATATAGAGCTATGCAAGACAGTACAAAAAAGTATCACTGAAGACGTAAGGAAATTCAACTGTGAACTAGTAAGGAAAGCAATTGAAAACAACCAAAGCCTAAAGATAGCAAAGGGACATCTCAGTAAGGGGAAAAAACAGATTATGTATGGCACTGAGAAAAGAAGATGGTTCTGTAACAAGAAATAGAGGCGAAATTTTGACAAGAGTGAAAGATTTCTACTCCAAATTATATGAAAGGGATGATACATGTACTCCAGACATCATGAAAGGTACCAACCAGTACCAGAGTTCTTCCAGTCCTTCCAGCAGAAGTTGCACATGCAATCAAGAACATGAAGCGGGGAAAAGCTCCAGGAGAAGATGGAATTACTGTAGACATCATACAAGAAGCTGTAACAAGAAATAGAGGCGAAATTTTGACAGCAAGTAGAGAAATCGAAACAGTACTCGCCCAAATTTTCACTCGATGCCTTAATGAAAGGAAAATTCCTGAGGATTGGAACAACGCTACAATGATCTTGCTACATAAAAAAGGTGACATTGAGGATCTCAGGAACTACAGACCTATCGGCCTCCTATCAGTGGTTTATAAAATCTTCACTAAAGTTCTTTCACACCGCTTGAAGGTGACACTGGACATGGCTCAACCGAGAGAACAAGCTGGATTCAGGAGTGGCTACAGCACAATAGATCATATCCACGTGCTGAGAGAACTAATTGAAAGAGCGAGGGAATATGAGCTTCCATTGTGCATGGCTTTTATCGATTATGAAAAAGCCTTTGATTCGGTGAAACCATCAGCAGTTGCAATGGCTCTGAAATCCTGCGGTATTGAAGATGCATACATTAATATTAATAACATCTATGAAAATGCAAGTGCAAAGATTCGGCTGTTTGAAAATACAACACACATAAAAATTGGAAAAGGAGTGAGACAAGGTGACACCATATCTCCGAAGTTCTTTAATGCCACATTGGAAAATGTCTTTCAATCACTGAACTGGGAAAACAAAGGGATAAAGATTAATGGAGATTATCTAACCCACCTTCGTTTTGCTGATGACATAGTAATTTTTGCAACTACCCCATCAGAGCTACAGAGTATGATCCAGGAACTTGCTGACAAGAGTAAAGAAGTGGGATTAAAAATGAACTTTCAGAAGACAAAAGTGATGTACAATGCTTTTACAAGAAATGAAGATTTATCGATTGATGGAGAAAAGCTGGAGATAACAGACACGTACGTTTATCTTGGACAGCAGATATCAAGTGAGGGTCACATTGATGAAGAAATTAATCGGCGTACAAAACTTGCCTGGAGAGCTTTTGGAAGAAACAGCATAATTTTCAAGAGCAATATGCCATTATGTCTTAAAAGAAAAGTGTTTGATCAATGCATCCTTCCAGTGCTTACGTATGGTGCAGAGACGTGGACCTTAGCTAAAAGAGACATACAAAGGCTGCAGACAACTCAAAGAAGCATGGAGAGGTGCATGCTTGGTGTAACCAGGAGAGATAAGAAGAGGAACACGTGGATCCGAAAAATGACTAGTGGAAGACATCATGATCAGAGTTAAATCCCTGAAATGGCAATGGGCTGGACATACTGCCAGAAGAACAGACCATCGATAAACAGCCGAAATTTTCGATTGGATTCCAAGGGACAGGAAAAGACCCAGAAGAAAGACCACATGGAAGATGGGTGGATGAAATTCGAAAGTATGCGGGAAGTGACATGGAGGAGACTGGCACAAGACAGACCGTTGTGGAGGAAACTTGGGGAGACCTTCGTCCAGCAGTGGATTGATAATGGTTGACAATGATGATGATGATGATGATACAATTTGAATATTTACATGCCATTCGTCCTAATGAAGCTAGGTCAATACCCAGCGAAACCATGGTCGGCTTGAAAATATAAATATTTGTGACAAACCACATTGTGTTCTCTTAATACGTATAATTGCCACAAGACTGTAGTCCAGGCATGAAAGACTTCCGTGAAAACGCAGAAATCCGCTATTTTCTGTTCCATTTTTGGTGTTACCGATATTTTTCCAAAAAGGCAATAAAATTTTTATGGGGTGGGGGTGTTATGCCTCCCTCTTGCGGAAGGCAAAATCGTTATGACTTCGAACGACAGGATGGTTACGGCTGGGAATGAAGTCACCTCTTCCAGGGATGGAAATTCTGTGCCAAAGTGTGCCAAAACAAAAGTCTTGTGCCATCTTGCTACAAAAGGCAGGTTTTGCGCCATTGGGCGCCAGAACCTCTGTTCCCCAGTCATTATCATCGGAACTTTGGTGCAGTAAATTCTCTGTGCGCACTCTTCCACTTGCCTCTGAGTAAGTCCATGCGATGGGAAGAACGATTCAGCGACTCCAAGTACTAGGAATTTTACGTAGTTACTATGGAAATAATCGTTGGTCTCCTACGGACGACGGAAAGCATAGAGTGTTTTCAAGATTCTAACATCCTACAGTTGTGACGATTCACAATACCTGACACATGAAAAACTATGCAAAACGTAGGTCCACTACGAATGACGGAAAACGTCAAGCATGCAATGGAAATCGAAAATCTCAGTAAAATAACGTTATTAAACATCTGTGTAAAGTTTATTTTCGTGTTTTCAAGATTGTAACACTTGCTAAATACAGAGTGTCCGAGAATTATTGGACACATTACAAAATTATGTAAAACAAAACATTAAACTGAGAAAGAAACAGACTGTACTGACTTACAATGTAACTACACAAGTTAATAAATTTCGATGAGAGATCCCTTGGTTGCTCATAGTACATCCAAGCGATACTCAAATTTCATGCTATGTATTGGCAAGCATCTGAGGAATTAATAGCAGCTGTGATACGCTGCTTCAGTTCCTTCAAATCAGTACAAGGCGTCTGATAGACACGATTAGATCTGGGAAGCGAGGAGGCCACGGAATGGGACCACAGCGCCCAATCAATCTGTTGGGAAAATGCTCATTTAGGCACTTGCGTACACACGTTGACCAATGCGGAGGCACAGTCTTGTTGGAAAACGTCATATCTTTTGATCTGGGATATAGCGAAACTTTCTAGCATATCCAAGTAAATGTCACCATTTATGGTTTTTTCGCAGAAGAAGAAAGGGCCAATCGCTTCTCTTTTTGATAGGGCGCACCACACATTAACTTTTGGAGAATCACGTTCCAGTTCAATAGCAGCATGAGGCGGTTCACTGCCCCATATCCTACAGTTGTGACGATTCACAATACCTGACACATGAAATGTGGATTCATCGCTAAAAATTACAGTACTGAAAAAGTTTTCGTCGTTTTCCACTCGATTCAGCATATCCACAGCTAAATCTTATCACAGAGTGTGATCATTTACATGCATCTTTTGCACTATTTGAATTTTATAAGCATGAAACTTTAATTTCTTGTGCAAGATGTCGTGAACTGTCTATTTCGGAATGCACAGTTCTCTGCTTGCTTTACGAACGGATTTCCTGGGGCTTCGTCGGAAACTTTCATTAACTTAGTCAACCGTCTCACCGCTGACGCTAGGCCTACTGGCTCCTCCACGATGTTCCACATTGCCAGTTTCTTTAAACTGTTTCATTCACCGCTTAATTGAATTTGCTGACGGAGGATTACAACCATACTCTAAACGATAGTCTTTTAACTTTAATGACGAGACTTTAATTCCGCAAGCCATAACACACACACATCGCCTTCTGCTGTATGGATGACCTGACTACTGATTGCGCATTTCATACATTCCTCATGAGGCCACACCTAGCGCCATCTATCGGATTCTTGGAATAACAGTTCTGCAAAACAAAAATATAGAAACCGTGTTAGTAATACGTGACAAAAAAACGGACAATGCTCATAGTTTTTCTTTTTGTACATACATGTGTCCAGTAATTCTCGGACACCCTGTATTTTTGGGAATGTTTCTTGGGTATTGAGAATGTCACGTCGTTTTCTGTTTCCTCATATTAAATTTTTTCGACCAAGCCGCCCCTGTGTCTCTTCTCTCTCTCTCTCTCTCTCTGCCCGATTATATTTTTATTTTTGATGTTTTCTTGTCATATTCCTCGTTTTTAATATCTCCGGTAATAGTGAAAAGGAGAGACTTCATTTTTTTTTTTTTTTTTTTTTTTTAGTTTTTTTTAAAGAATTTTTTCTAATGAAATGCACGTTACCCTATTTCTAAGGCATACTTCTTCAAAACGGATCAATAGAGAGCAATCGTTTTTGCTCCTTTCCCTTTTATTAAATGAAATTAAATTTCTAGATCAGTATTTAATCCGTCTGGGGTGAAATACGCCCCGTTTCCGTGTTCTGTAAAATTGTTTCACGGCAGTGAGCAATGCAGTATCGATTTTTCAATTTCATTTTCCATAAAATTAGTGTTTTTCCATTTCTTAGTTACTTCTTACTGATTCGCGGAATTCCGCTTTTTCTGTCATCATTTGGGTCATGATCGAGATCGATGTAAAACTGAAAAGAAGCTGTTTTTTTGGGGAAGGGAGGAGTCTTTCATCTGGGGACGGTATTTTATCTTTCAAAACTTTAGAAAACGGAAGTTAAACAGAGTGAAGATCCCCCCCCCATAATCCTAATTTATTTTTCTCGCGATGTTTTGTCTGCCCAGTATTGTTATTAAATTTCATTTTAATGCATAAATATTTGTATTTTAGCTTGAAAAACGGAGGGAAAATGTCCGAAAATGGAAGTCGGACGGAGCAAAGATTTCGTCGGCAATCATAATCTCCACTCGCACGATGTTCCCTCTGCCCTGTGTTGTTAAATGCCAGTAATTTATACTTTGGATGCAGTAATGTGCTCCAGTTTAATATTTGCATAAATAAATTTCAGTGAAATCCCAAAACATGCTTTTTTTAAGTTAGACAAATTCAGTGCCCTCCCAAAAATAATGAAGGCATTATTGAGTTGTTTTCCTGGCTCTCAAGTGGAAAATTCCTTTAGTATGATGGGGAATGTACTTGATTAAGAATCCAGCAACATGAAAATTGAAACATTTTAATCTGTTCAAACCATGAAATATAAGCTACTAAATCAGGATAAGTCAGCCTTGGATTTCTTTTAGGAAAAACTATTATTTGCATGACCCTGTAAATAGAGATTTATGCCAAAATATGAAATCATATTCAGAATATAAGAATCACAAGATAAGGAAGGAGAAATGAAAAGATGAAAGGAGCTAAGGGTCATTCCATGTGAAGTCAACCAATAACGAATTAAATTGTTGCTCAACATTTTTAAATATTTTTTATATTTTGCATACAATATTTCCAATATATTAACACTTCAAAAATAAAAAATAAATAAAATCATAAGACTTATTTTTTTCCTGGCGGTCATTTTTCTTCGGCTTCACGTGACGTTTTTGACCAAAATCGTCGTTTACGTAAAATTTAATAACTTCTTTACTACTAGAGCTATCAGGTTCAAATAAAGATCATTCTTTTTTATATGAAATGTTCTACAGTTTTGACCAAGAATGCTTTCGCGCTACCTCTTGTGAAAAGATATGAAATGACCCTTACAAAATGTTTAATAATTTTGCTTAAATTGCTGATTTCAGGCATAATTTTTTTTAAGAATGACAAAAGTCTCATACTTCAGACTTTGTATGTTTACATGTATCTAGTTGGACTATTAATTCACAAAATTTGAAACTTGAGACTGTAGTCCTTTTTTTCCGTATAGACCTCCAAACATAGTCCGAACCTTAAAAGCGTCACTTTTTAGGCCTAATATCTCAAAAGGGACAGCTCCTAAAATTCTAATATTTTTACACAGTAATGTGGTCTTAGGGGTAAACCTGCAGTAAAAATTTCAACTTGTAGACACAAGTAGTTTTTTAAGGCTGTGCTACATCAAAATAACGGAAAAATACGACCATTTTTATTTGCGAACTTGTGAGCCAGAGTTGCTTTTAAATCAACTTAAATCTGTAAGGAAAATTATAAATGGTGCAGTAACATTTTATTATTCATTGAAATAAAAAAATATTAGAAAAACACAAATTAGACAAGCAGCAAAATAAATTTACCTGATTTTGAGTGCATGGTTTACAAATGTCCATTTTATGTATATGTGTTACTACAGTGTAAACAATAACATTAACACATTAAATTACAATAACTATAAAAAAATAAGTTTTTTACAGTTCTATTGATGTTCTAGTTGTACTGAGAAATAAATTCATTGCTTGAGAAATGTTGTGACACAGTGTTTCCGCGATATTGTAAGAACGGCCAGTCACTGTCGTCACGTCCATTGGAGTCAGTTTTTGTAAGATATGGCTTATGGGAACCCATACAATGTCCTGTGGAAATGACAACTGAAAGGATGTTCGTGGCCCGTGTGGATGGAAAAAGTGAATTTGCATATCATTGTTTTCTTCACTGATGTCTTGAATTTTTCCAATCCACCATTTTTTATCATAAACACAGGCAACATAGTCATTTTTATGGAATGAAAATATTTGATGAGATGTGATTGAGGACACTAATACGTCTTCAAATTCTGATGTTTGGGATGTTTCGAAGCATCTTATTTGAGACGAATCGAGAGGAACTATTCTATGATAATCTCTTGTGTGTAGTACTGTTTCGGCATTTGCAAATCTTGCTTTGAGTCTTGCATACTTTGATTGTACCTCATCAGTTGATACATTAATGTATGCAATGCCAGTAATTTTTTTGGAGCAATATTTACACATATCCTGTGGTGTTAAAATTTGGTCTGTATATGTTCTTTGCAAACTACTTCTTGATACTTCTCTTTTTGTAGTACCACCTATTCCATCACTAGCATTTTTACCGTGGGATGTAGCAAAGAAATTCCATTCGGCTTCAAGTCCGAAATGGTCAAAATGTTTGCAAATCAGTATTATAAATATTTAACGGGAGTTATCAAGGATAAATTTATTAGGTACATTACCTCTCAAATTTTCGATTTAAACACTAGATCTTCGTCAGGAGTTCTTGCTTCCTTCTACTTCCACAGGTCTGGTGACAGCACCATCACTGAAATAAAAAATTCTCTTCACTGAAGGTGCCACTTTTTTTATGTCAGAAATTAGATGACCCTGGAATACATGGAATGCAGCTGTGTTGTGCTCCAATCACTTCTAATACAAAGACTTCTGCACTTAACAGCTTCTCCTAATTTGTAGTAATAAACGAATGGATGAACCGTGGCTTGTTGGCTAACCCAGTGATAACTCTGGATTTCATCCTGTACTGTAAAGGTGAAATTTTCTGAAAAGTCTGCAAGTACTACACACTCTGACTGGCTAAGGTTATCTTTTTTCCTTCTTAAATATTGTCCCTGAATCTTTGACACAAAATGGTGTTTTTAATAATAATAATTTTTCAAAGTATCCACAAATGCATCTATTTGCTGGACAACTGTAACCAGTTCAGCTCTGTCTGTACTGACCCACTGTTTGAAACTTATTTCATCCGGCAGTTCATCTATTTCACTTGATAACATTTCCTGTATATTGTCCACCCGGACAATCGGTGCACTTGTCAAACATGCAATCCTCATTATTCAGATAACAAACAAGAAGATTGAGTAAGTCTTTATAGTTTGCCTTTAATTTTGCACCATCTATCATAAGTTTAATGTTTTGGTGATATTTACAAACGCAAACAACATGGGTGCCTGCAGCTCCGGGTAGAACGCACCATTTTGGTTTTAGTGAGCAGAACATTGACCGCCCAATCTTGTGTTCGGGATATTTTTCTTTAAATAAAGCATATATAACTCATTTAAATTGCACAACATTAACCTTTTATGTTTCTGTAACCTTTCATTGTTAATTCTGTGACAGATACATAATCTTTTTGGCCAGGACAAATCCTGCTATTTTCATAGTCTTCGTAAAAATGTTCTACTGCATTAGCAACGTCTTCACTTAATGTTTTCCCTTTTCTTTTTGAAAGATCAGGAAGTATTCCTTGTGATTTCATTAGTTTAGTGTTAACCTAACTAAATAGTCTGTTTCTCCAAATTCCTCACATTCTTTTGTTTGACCAAGAATATGGAAGCAAACTAATTATTTTGATTTTTTCTTGTTTATTAGCCACTGAACATTTTTCTTTCAGCAGATTTATTAAAGTATCATATTCATTAGTAGGAGCAATGCTGGAGGTTGTAGGCATACTCACTAAAAGAATTTTCTAATTTCTTTTTTAAAGATTCAGTAATTTTTCCACTTTTTTTAATAATGCATGAGGTCTTTGATTTTTATTCAATTTTGTAATTTTTGTAACTGGAGATAAATTTAACGAGTTGCACACTAAATTTACTGTATTTAATTCCTCAGATGGATCGCAAAAATTCTCCATTACCGTATGATTTAGGTTGAACAATACCAAATAATTTTGAAATACAGGTTATGCATAATGACTGACCTGGCACAAGATCCACTGAAATATTTTTTGGTTTATTCATATGCTCATAAAGAATTTCCCTTAGGCCCTTTTTGATTGGTTTTGTACATATTTTCATGGGGTTGCAACATTTTCTTCCAAATATGTGGTGATATTTTACAAGATATTTATGTTGATGATAATTTACAAATAGTTTCAATATCACTAGACACCCTTTATTTTAATACATTTTGTTCATTCTGTAGTAAATCACTTACACTACATAAATCCTTAGTCACAGATCCATAATCACATTTATGGCATTCTTCATTGACATGTACACCAACAGAGCATTCCATTTTGATTTGGCACAAATACACTTATTGCAGGTATATCACAAAGTCACATTTGAACTACTTGCCAGTCACAAAGGAAACATCAAACTGGGACAAGAATGAGGGTGGTGGTATATATAGCAGGGATCGCATTCCTCCTAAAATTCCTAAAATTCCTAATATTTTGTGACCCTCCTTAAATTCCTAAAATTAGACCTAAAATTTGCTATTCATCCTAAAATTTTCGTAAGCTTATTTTTATTAAAAACACAACCGTTATTAACGCCAATAAATTTACCATTACGGTAAGGTAAAAAGACCTGTTATTGTAGAAACACAGCCTATATGCTGTGCTGCTGAAGGAGGGAAAAATGACGCCGTCGAGATGCACTTGCTTCGGGGCGGGCGTTCCATTTTTTTGCCTTCGAACAGTTTTCGAGAGTAACAAGAGATCTAAGGGAAAAGGGGAGGGGTCATTTTCACCCCTGGTTTGCGCTTTGCAGACGAACTCCGTGGCACGCAGAAGATCGTACTTTATTTTTGTACATGCCTTGTGGAACCTCCTCTTTCTGCTGATGTTTTGTTATTGTAAACCGCAGGTGGGTGGAAGCAAAGAGGAAACATGTGGTCTCCTTCCGTAACCTCCGGTAATGACGATGGGATGGTAGCTGAGTATTATCTTGGCAGGCAGTAGAGCACGTGATCATTGACCTTCGATCATGCGTCGGCGACAGCGACCTTCGACGCGCAATATATCTCGGCTCCGACTCGCTTTGACTGAACTTGCGTGAGATGCGTATGATAGTTTCTGGTTTTACGTCTTTTATGGTGTTCTCTGTGCTGTGTGCAGGTTCAGTTCTCTAGTGGTGACCTGCTTTTTTTTTTTTTTTTTTTCATATCTTCTGACATCCTCGCAGCCAAATTTCGGGAAGTTGTCTGGTTTTGCAATATTGGAACGTGTTTTTGTACTTCCCTTTCATTTTCTGGTTAGTAATACAAGTGTTTAAGATGCCTAAATCCAAAACGAAATTTCAAGATGCGTGGCTCGCCAAAGAATTGGACGGAGTGAAGTTGAAAGAATGGTGTTCTGCAACTGAAACAATATTTTCTGCTAAGTGTATATTGTGTTCAGAAATTTTCAACATTTCTAATAGTGGCTTTTCACAAGTAAAAGCGCATCATAAAGGAAAAAAACATTTGCAGAAATTTCAAAGTAAATTTCAAAATAAGTCCATCCTGAAAGCCTTTGGAGGACGGGATCTTCAGCCCAAAACAAATATTAGTGAAGTACTGAGTCATGATTTACAGTTGGCTAAAGCCGAAGCATTATGGGCCATGAAAGTTGCTAAGGACAATATGTCTTTTGTTTCATGCACTGAAACAGTTGAACTTTTCAAAGAAATGTTTCCTGATTCTGCTATTGCAGCCAAAATGCAACTTAAAGAAAAAAAGTTGCTTATGTGATATCACATGGATTGTCAAAATATTTTGAAGAGGATTTGAAAAAAGACATTGCATCTAGTAGCCCAGGAAAGGTTACTATAGCATTTGATGAAACTACAAATACACAAGTGAAACGGCAGTTGGATGTGTATCTCAGGTACTGGTCTTCAGAAATAAATTCAGTTTCTTGCCGATACCTAACAAGCGTTTTTCTGGGTCATGCAACAGCAGATATTTTGCTAAAAGAAATTCTTGATGTGTTATCATCCTTCAATATTTCGTTGAACAGAATTATTTGTGTATCCATGGACAGCCCAAATGTAAATAAGTGCTTTTTACGCAAATTCAATGAAGTTGTAAAACAAAAAACAGGCCAGAAATCTTTGGAACTAGGTTTTTGCAACCTGCATGTTGTTAGTAATGCATTTAAAATTTTTTTGACAAGCTTAAATATAGAATTTGACGAATTTGCTACTGATATGCATTACTTTTAAAGAGTAGTGCTGCAAGACGAGAGGATTATAAATCTGTCGAGGATATAACATTGGTCACTGCCAAATTTCTTTTGCGTCATGTCAGCAACAGATGGTTAACCGTTGGTTCTGTAGCCCAGAGGCTCTTGGATCAATGGCTAAATATTACAGAATATTTTTTAAACTTCTTGCCATCTCAAAAAATATTTGAAAAACAACTGCGCAATTCGGCAAGGTATAAAAGAATTCACTGTTTCCTGAAAAATGAGCTTACTCCTTGCTATTTAGCATTAATTTCATTTTCACACCAAAATTTTGAAAAGTTTTCATTATGTTATCAGAGTGAAGAACCAAAAATACACCAGTTATATTCTGATTTAAATACTTTAATGAGGAATGTTATGGCTCAGTTTATCCAAGATGATGTTATAGCAGGGAAATTTGGAGAAGACCTAAAGAATGTAGATTTTGAAAACAAAAATTCATGGAAAAAACTAGGGGAGTTAGAAGTTGGTATGAAGACAAAAAATCTCCTCAGGAATGTTCAGGAGACCAGGCAGAAATTATTTCTCTTAGATGTAAGATCATCACTAATTGCAACCACAAAATATTTAAAGTCAAATTTGCCATTCTGCAATCAAAAGCTAAGAGACATAGAAGTTTTAAAGGTAAAAGAACCAAAGAAAGAGTCAACTCAACTTTCAGTCACTGAAGGACTTTCGGAAATAACCAGAATTTCAAGTGTTTTGCATCTTTCTGAGGAACAAATTGATAGAGTAAGAGAAGAGTGGAAACTTTTAAATTGCGATAAGCCAACTCTAGATGAACTAGTGAAATTTTCAGAGGAAGGGCATATTCCAGTGCGGATTGATCATTACTGGCGTAATATATTTAGTATTAAAGACTCTAGCGGAAAAGAAAAATACTCAAATCTTGCTAAACTCATAAAGTCAATTTTAGTTTTACCTCATGGTAATGCTGATGCAGAAAGGGGATTTTCGGTTAACACTGCTCTGTTAAGGAAGGACAAGGCTAACTTAAAAGACTCAACTATAACATCATTAAGAATAGTTAAAGAGGCCATTAAACACTATGGATGTGTAAGTAAAGTTCCCATAACAAGAAATTTGTTAAATAGTGTTTGTGATTCACATAAATTTTATAAAGAGTATGTTGATAAGCTGAAGGAAGAAGAATCAAAAAAGGTAAAAGAAAGGAAGCAGAAAGAGAGGGAAAATAAGGAAAAGCAGCTAGAGAAAAAAAGAAAAGCTGAGTTTGATGACAAAATAAAAGAAAATGATGCAGAAATAAATAGACTTAAAAACGATAAAGAAGCCTCCCTAGCAATAATTCAAGAGGGAACAGAAAGAATGAGAAAAGCTGTAGAAAAACAAAATACTGTTGAAATAGCAGTTGCCTCTAACTTGATCATACAAGGTTCAGCTGAAATAAAGAAAACTGAAAGTAAATTAGTTGTGGTAGAAGCAGAAAAAGATAGGCTAATCAGGAAAAGGTTAAAACAATAATATGAAAAAGGTAATTCAGTGAACAATTGTACATAGTTCTTGGTTTTCAATTACCTTTTTAGGATATTATAATTTAATGTGAAACCTGAAAACTTTACTGTGAAAATCGTGAATTGCTTCTGGTTCAACAGCATATTAATGTTCAAAGTGAAACTTGAATGTGGTAAATATACTTGAATATGATAATAACACGTGAAAAGATAAGAACTGAACATTAGAAGTAAATCATACTTAAACTTTAGACATTAGACGTTATGCAAAAAATTTGGGTGTTAACTTCGACCATATATACTAATGGACTGCACATTGGCAATAGCTGCATCAAAGCCGCCATGGCTCAAACATTGGGCACGTCATCATCAGACTCCAAATTTCGTGTAAAAATGCTGTTATGATTACTAATTTACGCTGCAGAACTTCAGTGTTTTCGGTGTATTATGTGAATGCGCCTCATATATAATGAAAACTCTTCAGGTAAGTTTACTTATGAGCTATATACATGCATGATCGGGTTGTTTACATTTTGTGATTTATAATGTGATGAACATTTGCGAAGAATTTGGAACATGCATTCCATTTTTTTTTCTTAAGTTACTATATTTTTATATCAATAGCTGCAAGTTTCTGGTTAAGTAATTGAACTTTATTGACTTAGGTATTTAATTCGTTTCTTACCCATGAAAAATCATAGAACTTTCTTTACTATATCGCTCAGAGCAACCATAAGCACAGCAGGTGTAACCCATCTTTTTTACTGGTCATGTGATTTTATGTTGGAGCCAGAAATTTTGATGTCATGCGCAGTCTATCAGTATATATGGTTGAAGGGTGTGAAGCAAACTCTTTACAATGTATACAAAGTTGTTTTACTAGATGTATACAAATATACATCTAGTTTTTATTGAAATACACTCCTAAAATTTTCCTAAAATTTTTCTAAAAATTTCTAAAATTCCTAAAATTCCTACCTAAAATTTTCCAGAAGTATGCTATGATCCCTGATATAGCTGCATTAAATGTACAGGTCTTAACAGCTTTTATAGGTCTTAAAAGCTTAACAAGAATTGAACAGGATACAAAAACAATGACTCATCTGGACATGTAGTGACAGGAATTATGCTGCCTCCAACAGGAAATCACATGAATACATCTAAAAATATATATATGACAAAAATGTTCATATTACTGTCTATAACTACATATGTTTATAGACGATTGTAAATCATGCACTCAAAATCAGGTAAATTTATTTTGCTGCTTGTCTAATTTGTGTTTTTTTTATATTTTTTTTTATTTCAATGAATAATAAAATGTTACTGTACCATTTATAATTTTCCTTACATATTTAAGATGATTTAAAAGCAACTCTGGCTCACAAGTTCACAAATAAAAATGGTCTTATTTTTCCGTTATTTTGATGTAGCACAGCCTTAAAACTACTTGTGTCCACAAGTTGAAATTTTTACTGCAGGTTTACCCCTAAGACCACATTACTGTGTAAAAATATTAGAATTTTAGGAGCTGTCCCTTTTGAGATATTAGGCCTAAAAAAGTGACGCTTTTAAGGTTCGGACTATGTTTGGAGGTCTATAGAAAAAAAAAAAGGGACTACAGTCTCAAGTTTCAAATTTTGTGAATTAATAGTCCAACTAGATACATGTAAACATACAAAGTCTGAAGTATGAGACTTTTGCCATTCTTAAAAAAAATTATGCCTGAAATCAGCAATTTAAGCAAAATTATTAAACATTTTGTAAGGGCCATTTCATATCTTTTCACAAGAGGTAGCGAAAGCATTCTTGGTCAAAACTGTAGGGCATTTCTTGTAAAAAAGAATGATTGTTATTTGAACATGATAGCTCTAGTAGTAAAGAAGTTATTAAATTTTACGTAAACGACGATTTTGGTCAAAAACGTCATGTGAAGCCGAAGAAAAATGACTGCCAGGAAAAAAAATAAGTCTTATAAATTTTTATTTTTTTTATTTTTGAAGTGTTAATATATTGGGAATATTGTATGCAAAATATAAATAAAATATTTAAAAATGTTAAGCAACAGTCACTGGTTGATTTGACGCGGAATGACCCCTAAATATCTCTAATAACTTACGCAGCAAATTAAAATCGAATGAATTGGTTCAAGAGAAAGAAAACTAGCTGGCCATTTCATAAAAGAAGGTTAGAACAAATTGTTAGACAGAAACAACTTAAGAAAATGAAATTTCATTAGTTGTGAATGACTTATTATTTATCTACAAAATGTCTAACGTTTTCGCAAGCATTTATCATATTTCTTCATTAATAATTTTGTGTCAAATCAAGAATGAACATTTATTCTTCATCAAACTTTTATTACGTATCAACAAACATGCCTGAAGTTTTTCAAACCTTCAAGATTTAATTTCCATATGACATTGTTATCTTATAAAGACATTTGATTAATTACCTAATTTGATTAAATACATCGTTCTGTACCGAGGTGAGTGATTTTCTATGCATATGACCTCATTACCAATTTTTCCCATTACATTATATTGTACTATATATTGAATTTTCATGAAACAAAATACTTACATTAAGGCTCTACGAGACTCGCCATCTTGTATTGCTGCCTTCTCTTATTAACCAACGGGCAAGCGTATTTCACAAATTGCTCAAACAATTTTGCACATTTTGGAACACCATTTGTGGCTAACGCAAGATATATGATAAATAAAGAGTTCCCTGGTTTCAGAATTTTTATTGACCTTTCCCTTCATGTTTTATCTGCAGCGAAAGTCGTACCAAGGCGTCTTCCATAGTTGTATTAATTAATAAAAAATACTTAGTGTCCAAAATGAAAATCTGAAACCAGGGAACTCGTTATTTATCATATATATCTTGCATTAGCCACAAACGGTGTTCCAAGATGTGCAAAATTGCCCGAGAAATTTGTGAAATATGCTTGCCCGTTGGTTAATAAGAGAAGGCAGCAATACAAGATGGCGGGTCTCATACAGCTTTAAATCTATTTAGTTGGCAGGCATGTGACCAATACCATAATGTCATGGTTGTATACATTAGAGAATGAAATGCAAGATTCAACACTTTGTTACCCTTGTGTGTGTGTGGAAGTTCAGCTTTTCCTATCACTGCCCACTACTGAGCTTGAATTTACCTCTGCTTAATCTTTGAGATCAAGAAGCCAAATTATTGCTTGAAATTTTTGATCCATCCACGGTTATCAATTTATGGTGGAGAGATTTTATTCAAGAACATAGTGAGACCAAGTAAAAGTGTTTAAATTATTTTTTCAATAAACATTGTCTGTCTAGAACATTTGGTTGAAATTTCGTTGAAGAAAAATATAGGTTTAAAGGTTATATTTATGCATTTAATTGCACTGGGCAATAGCGAGTGGGCCCTTAAAACTACTGAGCTTGAATTTACCTATGTCTACATATATGAAAGGTATACAGTGCAGTAAAAATGTATTGGGTTGGTGCGAATGAAATATCTGGCAAAGGACCGGCACGTGTGGATGGCGAGAACAGAAAAGTTTTAAGTAGAACGACTTACCTAGGCAAAATAATCTCCCTCTGCATCGACATATAGTTGCCATTTGTCCAATAAAGCCATGATCTCAGAATGAAAAGTCTTGTGGGACTGGGATCTAAATAAGTCATCAACTGCACATTGAACCTCGTCTGTCTTGAACTGCTTCCGGGACAGGAAGTGATCTAGGCGACGAAACAGATGATAGTCTGTTGAAGACAAGTCCGGGTAATAGGCAGGATGAGGCAGTGCTTCTTAGCCCAAGGCACTTAGTGTCAGCATCGTTCATTGTGCAACATGAGCAGGCATTGTCCTTGAGCAGGAGAACACCATGTCTGTTGACCAGAGCCGGTTGTTTCTGCAGCAATTTTCAGTGCATCTGGTGTAATTCAGCACCATAATGTTCTGCAGTGTTGGATTGGCCACTTGCCAAGAAACTCCGATGAATTATCCCGGCTTTCGACCACCAGACAAGCATCGTTTCTTGGTGTGTAGGGGTGGCTTAAGATGGCGTCCAACAGGTTGTGCCTTGCTTAACCATTGTGCAGATCGTTTCTGATTATCATAAAGGACCCACTTCTCTTCACAGGCGATGATTTGATGCAGAAGAGATTCTTGTTTATTCCTGGCAAGCAGCGTCGTGCAGACTTCCAAATGCGTAGTCTTGTTGGCAGTTGTCAACTCATGAGGCAGCCACATGTCCAGCGTTTTGACCTTACCCAGCGCAGCTAGATGGCGAACAACTTTTGTGTGGTGGACACCTACCTTTGCCGCTATCTCACGACACGTCTTTCGGAGGGTCCGTTTCAACCACACGTAACAGATCGTCAGAAACATGCTTGATTTTTCAAGTCCGTATCTCCGCTTTGAAACCTCACAAACCAATGCCAAAAGGTTTGTTCGTTGGCTGTATTCTCTCTAAACACTTTAACATTTCGAGCGGCAATTCCTGCAGAATGACCCCGTTTAAATTCATACAGGAAAATGACTCAAATCAGGCGTCTGCATGTTTCCTTTGCAAGCCACGTTACATCCAAACAAACCATGCCTGAATCTTGTTCTTTACACACGTGCTAGCTATTTATAGTAACTCTGTGACATAATACTCGCAACACCTGTGGGTGGTTCCAGTCTGCTGTGGTGGGGGCCTGTCTCCATTGCTCGTTCACGACAGACATTTCATTCGCACCAACCCAATATATACTTAATACGAAATATCAGCAAGTAAAGTGGCCACTAGATCTTGACCATCCAGTGGCCAATAGCCACTTTAAAAAAATCACCGATTTAATTTTTTTACCGCAGCAGTGAATTGCTAGAGAAACAAACGAAATGTGTCTTTCCTTATCTGTTGCAGCAAAGCCCTTGCAAAGGGTGCTCTCTAGGCTGACCGATGCTTTTCTGCAATAGGAGAAAAGACAAATGCGATCGGAAAACAACAACAGGGCAAAGCAGCTTGCAACAGCAATGATAGGGAAAAGTACCAGGTCAGCAGGATGAAGCAGCGATGATGGAATGAAAAAATGACTCGTTTAAAAAAAAAAAAAAAAAACCTCAAGGCAAAGCAAGGGTAGGTGCGATGATGGGAAAAAGTATGACTGGGCAAAGCAGTGGTGTTGGAATGAAAAAAATGATGGATTAAAAACAACGCAAGGGGGAAGCAAGGTGGGGTATGATGAAAGAATGAATAACAGAAAACATTTGCTGTTTGGCAATTCAGTGGGGACTTTTTTTCACAAAATCTTTATTGCGATTTTGCGAATGACTCATTTTAAAAAAAAAAAAAAACCTCAAGGCAAAGCAAGGGTAGGTGCGATGATGGGGAAAAGTATGACTGGGCAAAGCAGTGGTGTTGGAATGAAAAAAATGATGAATTAAAAACAATGCAAGGGGAAGCAAGGTGGGGTATGATGAAAGAATGAATAACAGAAAACATTTGCTTTTTGGCGATTCAGTGGGGATTTTTTTTGCACAAAATCTTTATTGCGATTTTGCGAATGCAAGAGTTACGCTGCATTCGTAAAATCGCTGCATGAAACCATTTCTAGACTTAAAAAATCAGTTTTCTTACAAATCTTAGAAAAGTAGGGTCAGAAACCATTTTAGTCCTTTATAGCATTACTGAAGTAATGGAGCTCTGACTGAGTACTTTAACCTTGATGAAGATGATATACTATTACAGTGGGATGTGTTCAAATCAATGTCTATCTGAAAGCAAATATTTGTCAATTCTGAAAACATGTTCAATTCTGTCAAAATCAGGAGGAACTGTGACAGGGTTGCCAGCCGACCGGGAAAGATCAGGAAATCCGAAAATAAGGCTAAAAATCGGGGAGAAATAATTTTTTTTGCAAAAACCTGGAAAAGTGAGGGAAAATTAAACTGATAATGTTTTGCATAATGCGTATGCAGTTACCAGAGATGTGAATTCTGTGGCAGAGTGCGCCAAAATAAAAATCTTGCGCCTTCTTGCTACAAAAGGCAGATTTTGCGCCCCGTCGTCATCGGGGCGGTACTTCGGCGCACTAAATTCTCTGTGCGCACCAAGTTCCACTTGAAGCTGAATAAGACCATGCGGTGGGAAGAAAGATTCGACGATTCCAAGTACTAGGGGTTTTATGTAGTTACTATCGAGTATGCTATGGAAATTGTCGGTCCACTGTGGATGACGGAAAATATCCAGTATGCTATGGAAATTGTCAGTCCGTTACGGATGACGGAAAATATAGAGTATGCTATGAAAATCGTCTGTCTGCTACGGACAATGCAAAATATAGAGTATGCTACGGAAATCATCAGTCCGCTGCGGACAACGAAAACCGTTGAGTATGCAATGGAAATCGAAAATTTCAGTCAGCAATAAAAAAAAAAGCCAGCAAATAATTCAAGTGTACAATAATAGCTTTTTAGCACGTCTTTTTGTAAAAAAAAAGATCGTGCTTATGTTATCGGTTTGTCCGTCCGTCTGTAGACACAATATCTCTGCAACTATAAATCGGATTTGAAAAATTCTTTTTGCATTGAGAAGCTTGAAATATACGAATGATGATCCTTCCTTTTTTGTTCTTTTTTTATGTACAATTTTGCAGCTAGAGGGCTTTAAATGCAGATGTCGAATTCAAAATACATTTTATTCCATATATTGGGTTGTCGGAAAAGTCATGATGTATTTTGGCACCCGATGGCGGTTGGGCGATTTTGAAAATGCTAGAGGTATGCGCAGCTCTGTTATCGCTATGGCATTCGACAGGTGCCAGTTCTAGCTGCCGTCTAAAAGGAATAGTAAGCGATTTGGTTGATTTGCGGAGATTTGACATCGAGTTGAAGATGGAAGACCAAACTGTGCATTTTTGCCATATTTTACTGTTTTACTTCCGTAAAGGGAAGAACGTGCGTCAAGCTTGTGAAAAGTTGCGTAAAGTGTACCATGATAATGCTCTACAAGAACGTCGGTGCCAGTGGCGGTTCGCAAAATTCCGTGCTGGTGATGCTCCTCGGCCCGGGAGGCCAACCGAGGTTGATGACTACTAAATCAAGGCATTAATTGAGTCAAACCCACGTTACACAACACGAGAGATTTCAGACACATTGTACATCCATCATTCAAGTGTTCACGACCACCTGAAGAAGCTGGGATACGTAAGCAAGCTCGAAGTGTTGGTCCCTCATGAACTCGATGACATCCAAAGCAGACCTTCATCAGCGGAAGGTTCTGGTCTCAGTGTGGTGAGATTTTAAAGGTGTCTTGTTTTTCCGAGCTCCTACTACGGAACCAAACAATAAATTTGAATGTGTACTGTCTGCAATTGGACAGTTTGAATGAAACCATCATCCAGAAACATCCAGAGCTCATTCATCATGAAGGTATTGTGTTCCATCACGACTACGCGAGACCACACACAAGTTTGATCACCCGCCAAAAATTATTGGAGCTTGGGGGTGGGATGTGTTGCCACACCCAGCATACTCGCCTGACCTTGCGCCGTCAGACTTCACTTGTTTTACTCTCTTCAACAGTCCTTGCGTGGTATAACGTTCAATTCAGATGAGGCTGTAAATCAGCACCTTGTACAGATTTTCGCCACGAAAGACGGGTCCTTCTATGAACGAGGCATTCTGCAGCTCACTGAAAGATGGCAAAAGGTTATCGTACAAAACGGTCTTTATATCATTGATTGATCTTTCTTCTTTCTATCAATAAATGACCTTTGCAAAACATGGCTAAAATACGTCATGACTTTTCTGACAACCCAATATTTGCTTCTAAATGTCCGATTGAAAAAATTCTTTTATCTTTCGATTCCATTTATGTTGAAAAGTATTTTAGGCATAGTTACTTTCTCAAGTTACGCATAGATTTTGCACTAGGGGACGTAAAAGTAAATTACATTTCCCCCGATATCTCTTCTAAAACTCCTTGAAAAATCTTTTCTTCAGCGGATACAGCCCCTGATGCTGATGGGAAATCTTTTGCATATAATTTCTAATTTTTGGTAAAGAATACTTTGGCCACCAGGGGTGTAAGTGTTAATTTTTGCTTCTGATGTATTTTCCATAAAATCTGATCTGATCTAAAATCTTGATTGAAAATATTAGTTCGTGAACCAATGCTACTTGTGTCAATAAATCTTTTCGGAATATTTTCTTTTTAAAATATTGCTTAGTTTCACCGCTAGGGGACGTAGATGTGTATATTATTTTTGTCAATATCTCTGCTTCTAATGGTCCGATTTGGAAAATTCTTTCTTCATTGGATAGTTTTTGGTGTGACATGCTTTTTAAATAATTTCAAAATTTTCAAGTAAAGGTAAATTGCGTTTTCCTCAATATTTTTGCTTCTAAAACTCCAGTTTGAAACATTCTTCCTGTATCGCATGCAACTCCTGATGGAAAATATTTTTCATATAATTTCTAATAATTTGTAAAGAATGATTTGCCCACCGGGGGGCATAAGTTGTAATTTATAGTCTGATGTATTTGCAGCAAAATCTGAGAGCTCCTTAAAACTTGACTACATTTTTTTTTCTCGGACAGTACTGCTCACATAAAAAAAAACTTTCGAAAATACTTTCTTCCTAAAATGCGTGTTTTTTCCGCCGGGGGCGTAGATGCATATCTTATATTTGTCCATATCTCTGCTTCTAAGAGTCTGATTTGAAAAAAATCCTCTTTTTTGGGGGGGGGGGGGGTTCTGCTGCCAAATGTTTCTCATATAAATTCAAATTTTTCTTAATGCACAAGTCTGCAACCAGAGGACGCTGCCCCGGTGGCACAGTGGTCTAAGCAATGGCTTCTGATCATTCGTCGAAGATGGGTCCAGCTTCGAATCCCGGTGAGGCACGGATCTTGTGGTTTGGCTTACAGAACTGGCTCTCTACTTTCCCTGGTGTCAGTGGCCCTAAATAAGGGACTGGCGACTGCCTTTAGCCCAATGAGTTGCTGACGGTGGTCAATTAAACCTCCAATAAAAAAAGACTACAACCAGAGGACGTAAGTTCAGGATTCTGTTTACAGCAGTATCTGTGGGATTAAAATCCCGATTGAAAAACTTCTTTCTTCGGTCAGATGCTATTGTTTTCCATACCGGTTCCATTGACTTTGAATAGCTTTGATAAATTTAATTTGCGTCATAACGGATTCAAAAGACGTGCTCATTCACCCAAAAAATTCGGTGTCATTTTTCTTGCATTGAATATATTGCATTATAGATGTGGCATTTAGTATGTATATTATTATGGTTATACATAGGCTGTAAATTTTACCTAAAATTCCCCGCAAAATTATCTTCAGAAAACCCCGGAAAACTCTGGGAATTTTTAAAGCCAATATGAGTGGCAACCCTGTGTGAGTAGATTCCCACTAATACATAAATTTTTAAACATTGCATGTACCTTATGAATTTCAAATGCTGAAGTAGAATATTTTCTCAGATTAGTGTTTTCCCTAGAGCCTTTTTACTGGGCGGCCCACCCAGCTAATTTTCTCGGCCGCCCAGCTAAATTTTCTTTAATGAATGTTTTCACAATGCACATACTAACTAGTAAGAGGAAAACTTATTCCCACATGCACCATAAGTATTGATGAAAACTGGCTGAAATCTGTGAATATAACTAATTTTTTTTATCATTTATGTACAATTTTCTATTGTTTTTATCATGTTGTGTTACATTAATGCCTACCACACCCTAAAGATGTTTAATAAGTACACTGCCGGACAATTGCTAAGGACGGATGACAATAGCAACGATAGCAACCATAAAAGGGAAGGCAGGAAAATGTGGAAATTAGCATAAGTACGGGATACAGTAAGACGTGTTGTGCGTATGAAAATTTTGTATTGCTGAACTGGTTTGTGACGTCATAGCGCTGATAAGAGATATAAAGGATTTGACGCGTATTGACCGTTGATGTTCAAACGCAAAGTTGAAAGGGAAAGAATCAATTGACGAACTTGCAATTTTCAGTATGTCTTCCCGACATCACCTAGATGATTTTACGCTTGGCCGTATTATTGGCAAGATTGAAGAAGGGTGAAAAATAACAGATGTTGCCAGGGAGTTCGACGTCAGCCACAGTGTTGTTTCAAGACTTTGGAAATCATTTCAAACAAACGGAGAGTGTAGCAAACGTCACGGAGGAGGTAGTGTTCGTAGTAAGACACCTGTAGAAGATCGGTACATAGTGCTATCAACAAAAAAAAAAGACACCGGTGCAGCACAGCTATACTCGGGGCAAACTTAACCTGTCATTGGAAGGAAGGCTACAGAGTGTATACTTCCACTGCATAAAATAGTTCCGGTCTAAAAGCTCGTACTCCAGCTTCAACTGGCACTTAAAAAGGACACAGATGTTCAATACGTTGCGTGTGTGTGCATTTAAAAAATTCAGATCTCAGTTTCAGCGGCATTTCTAAAAAATACAGATATTCGTGTTTTGGTGACGTCACTGATGTCACAGCATTCTTGTTTGGGTCAGAGTTAAGCTGTCAACCCAGGTGATATTTATTGCTGTGGGGGTGGGGGGTGGGGGGTCATTAGTGGAAGGATGAGGGCGAAAAAGTGTTTCCGAGGGCATTTCACTTTTCTCCCCGTGGTTTCTTCTTCTTGATTGTTGTTTTAAAACACTCTTCTGTCTTTTCGGTTTTTTCGAATGGCATCTGCCGGTCACTCGAGTGTATTTCAGCTGCATAAAGCTGGGAAACCATTACGAAGCTCTGCTAAAGTGATCGTTATGAATGTTTTCACTAAATTGATGGAAAAACATTCGCCGAATAAATCAAATGAATTAACAGTTCTTACGGCAAAACTCACTGGCGTTTCAAGTCGCACCATTGCGAGAATGAAGGTTGAATTTAGTATTGAAGTACCTCAGATCCATCGGCAATTTATTTCTTCAAATTAAAATACAATTCTCGCTTGGCTTACATAGAACGTTTTCTCGAAATTAGTTTCGAGTTCCCAATTCAGTTCTCAATATAGGCCAAGAAATGGCCATCTTTTCCTTTTGAACTTTTGTGCGCAGTTGCCTTAAACGTGTATGAACCGGCATGAAAATTCAGACAAATGAAAGAGTTCCTTCCCGTCGTTAGGCACTTTGGAAAACTGCCACACATAATTCGGAAACTTGGAAAACTGCCACACATTCAAAGTGTTCCTCGGAGGAACAGCAATTTGTGCCCGGCTGATCAATGAAAAACATGTGGCAATTTTCCAAGTTGCTGAAAGATGTGTGGCAGTTTACAGTGAACCCTAAAATATCATTTACCACAGAGACGGGCTCTTGTCCAGTATTTATGGCAACACGGGGTAGTTAAAAATGCATACACATTTAACGGATGTCTGTTATAAAAAAAAATCTAATCAAGGCAAAATTTTTGAAAGAACGAAATTTTACGCATAACTGATGACATGGTAAAAATACTTTTAATTAAATCCCACAGTTGGTAATCTTCAAGCAGTAAGTATAAATATATGAAATGTATAAAAAAAAATGGAAAAATATGTGAAAACAAAATTAGGCCACTTAAGACTTCTTCCCGTGTTTAACAAAGATAATTTCATTTTAAAAGTAAGAAAGAAAGAAACGTTTCACATTCTGTAACATCTCAAAAAAAAAAAAAAAAAAAAAAGATAGAGAGGGAAATAAACTGCTTGTCTACCGGTCTCCAAAGCGCGCGGGGGTGGGGAGGTGGTTAAAATAGAGAGGTTTGGTAAGGGATCACGGTGACAGACAGACAGCCCTGAGGGCTTGTCGGATAAGCTTTCCGAGTGAAGGTTAATTACACACCATTAGTGCGGAGTAATACTGGGAGTGAAAAGGTCACCATAGCTTCGGCCTCATTGCCAGGATAGCTTTGCCCCGAGTATAGTGAGGTAGCAAATCAGTTTATGGCTGCTACTGGCAAGCGGATCTCCCGAAAAACTGTTGCCAGACGTTTACATGAAGGAGGACTATACGGATCCCATTGTCCAGACGTCACCGTACCGCCCGTTTATAATGGTGGCATCAACAGCGCAATTGGACTGATAACGACTGGTCTGCTGTCCTTTCTCAGATGAGAGTAGATACAGTCTATCGTCTGATTGTCGACGACAACTGAACTGGCGTGATAGTGGTACTGCATATTGTCCAGCAAACATACAGGAAAGGAACAGATATCCGACATGTAGTGTCATGGTATGGGCTGGCATCATGATCAATGGCCGTACGTCCCTCTATGTGCTTCCAACTGGGACTATGACTGGCCAACGATACATTAATGATGTTCTGCTACCTCATGTTCGCATGTTCCGTGGTGCTGTCGGTGATAGATTCATTTTCATGGACGACAACGCAACATGTCATCGAACAGTCGCTGTCCAGGAGTGTCTTGAGAGCGAGGATATTCAACGCCTTATATGGCCAGCACGTTCTCCAGATCTGAATCCCATTGAAAATGTGTGGGATGCTTTGGGGAGGGGTCTTGCTGGTCGCCAATGCCCTCCGATAAACAAGGACACCCTCATCCGAGCACTGACAGAGGAATGGGATAAATTACTCCAACAGCTGCTTGATAATGTTGTGCAAAGCATGACACGACTTGTGGAATCTTGCATCACCCTCCACGGGGGCCATATTCCGTATCGACATCTTACGCCGGAACGCCTGCAGACGGTAATTGCATTTTTCACGTTTACGTATTCTGCACAAAATGGCCTGTTTGTCCCTTGAACACGTTCCAAAGCCTTCTGGATTTCAGAGCACAATAAATTGTCTTTCTTGTAATGTCCTGGCATTCTGATATTATTTTATTTCACTTGGCATCCAACCACACTTACTTTCTTATGCGCTATATAGCTGTTTATGATCAGTCCTTAGCAATTGTCCAGCAGTGTATAATAGTGTTAAGCAAAACATCCTTTTATTTTCTTGATTGAGAAAGGGGTCATTAAAAGTACCATCCAGCTAAAATCTTTTGCCACCCAGCTGTAATAAAAATTTAGGGAGAACACTACAGATTAGTATGACTGATAACTATATATACAGGGTGATTCCTAATGTCCTAAGTCACCTCAATAACTTGGGAACAAAAACAGCTAGAGCTATGGAAGTAAGGTATGGTATAGTAAAGCATCCATGCGCTATCGGATGAGAGTGACTGCAGTGCCCCTAGTAGCAAAATGCGGAAGTTAGCACTCCTATCTCGGAAACCATGTGAGATACGGGAAAGATATGAATTAGAAACTTTTAGAGCATCAACGAATTAGTAGGAAACTAGGAAACGACATATAGTAGAAACGGCTAGGGTAAGTAGAAGGCTGGAAATGTGAACTTGTGCGAAGCCGGTTCGTGACGTCGCGGTAACAGTCTAATAGAGAGAAATGTATGGCGTATGCGACCGCACGCCTCAGAGTGTCGTATGCAAATTCTGGTGTGGCAATGTATAAAGGATCATTGGTCAGGAGCTATGTCATTCGTAACGTGAGTATCGGGTGAAAAACGAGCATGGCAGGCTATTCGAATGAACAGTTTTGCGAGATGGTACTGCTATATGGAGAATTTGGGCGCAACGCGAGGGAAGCGGCGCGCCAGTATGGCTTACAATTTCCGACTCGTCCATTGCCGACAGCGTGGACCATCAGTCGCGCGGTTCGACGGCTGTGAGATACAGGCAGTATTGCAGCGCATCCCTATTCGGGCCGACCCACCAGAATGGGTAGGGATGTTCAACCAGTCGATGTTCTGGCATACGTTTTGGCCAACCCACACACCGGTAGGAGGGAAGTCAGTATGGCATGTGGCTTATCACAATCCCGTGTTTGTAACATTTTGCATCAGTATGCGGCCTTTCTATCAAACATCCTTTGGACTGATGAGGCGCAGTTCACACGCGCTGGGGTGCTGAACAAACAAAACACCCATTACTGGGCTGTTCAGAATCCATTTTTTACACTGGAAATTAGGCATCGGGTACCTGGTTGATCAATGTCTGGTGTGGCATCTGGAAGGACCGACTTGTTGGGTCTGTGTTCTTGAGGGCGCATTAAATGGACGAAGATACCTGCAGCTGTTACAAAGCACATTACCTGAGTGGTTAGATGATCTGTCTCTGCAAGATGTATGCTCATTATGGATTCAGCATGACTGCACTCCAGCACATCAACCAACAGCGGTACAACACTTTCGGTCAACAGATCATCGGTTATGGTGGTTCCGCCGTAACGTGGCCTCCACGATCCCCAGATCTAACTCCGATGGATTTTTTCCTCTGGGGTTACCTAAAGGATCATGTGTACAGGGTAGAACTGACGAGTCTCCATGATCTCCGATTGCACATCGTCGCTGCGTGTGAGAGCGTGACACCAGTTATGCTGGCAAATGTACAATGGGAAGTTCTGTCTCGCATTCAAATGTGTATTGTGGCGGATGGTGGCCATATTGAACCCTATTTACGTTAAATGCAACATTATGTATGTATCGCTGTTGCATTAAATATGACCAATGTACTCCATTTGTATTCATGCCTAAACCTTGCGTTTCCAGCCTTCTACTTTACCCCAGGCGTATGTCTATTCTTACTAATTCGTTGATGCTCTACAAGTATGTAATTGATCTCTTTCCTGTATCTCTCATGGTTTCAGAGATAGAAGTGCTAACTTCCACATTTTGCCACTAGGGGCGCTGCAGTCACTCTCATCCGATAGCACATGGTTGCTTTACTATACTATACCTTACTTTCATAGCTCTAGCTGTCTTTGTTCCCAAATTATTGAGGTGACTTGGACTTTAGTAATCACCCTATATACTCTAATGCTCTTTGAAAAGTGTAAGCTGCCCCTTTTCTTCTTGCACCCTGCCCTCTTAGTCTAGGATGAACCCTGGATCTGGAACTTATTTTCTAGCCCTGGCATAGTGTACTGTTATACTGTACACGTATGCCAAGTAATATTTTCTAATTGTTTTCATTTTCTTTTATTTTGTTTCTCCTGCAGTTAAACAACAACAAAAAATATTGTAGTTCCAAAATTGTCTTGAGCCAGTTTACTGGCAAAATTATTTTAGTTTATCTAGAACTGTCACTATATTGCATGTCATTTTGTCTTTTCAGTGGTGAAGTCACCATGGGGAGAAAGCGTGCTGCTTTTAAGAAAAGTTATCGACCTGAACCTGCACCAAAAAAAATTAGGTTAGCTTCCAGTGAGAGTGAAGTATCAAATCGTCAAGATACCGCAGATGCTTTGGCTGATGAAACAGATGCCAAGCAAGATTGCAGAAGCGTTGATTGTAGCCCTGCAGTCAACAATACACCATTGAATGAAGATGATAGTGACAGCAATTGTGGATCTGAAATTGATATACCATTAGCAGACTACATGAAAAGCCTGCATGAAAAACACAAAATTATTTCTAAAGTTCATCCTGCACCATCATCTCCAGCGCTGATGGACTCACAGAATTTGTGCAGTAGCCAAACATTGTGTACTCAACCTAAAGAAAGTGTGCCTTATTTAGATAGTTCCGAAAATGCGGTTACCCAAAGAGTTCCCGAGCACCATTGCAGTTGTAAAGAAATGCAAGAACCTTGTACTCTGTCTAGTGGTTCTTTACAGAAATTTCACATGTGTGAAGTAAAAACAGAAGCTGATGATGGCTCTAATGGTGAAACTTGTGCTGATAGAAATGAGAAGCACAGCATTCGGGTTCAGCTGAATCTAGATAATTCCATAGAAAATGTAAGTTTGGCATCACTTTTTCTTAAAACAATAAAGACTGAAAATCTGGATGGCCCATGCCATTCAGAGTGTGTTGGGAATGCCACATCCAATACATCTGACCTCACTGACTCTTGCAATCAAACAGCACCAAGTGTTAATCCCACTGCTAATAAAACTCAGGATATGAAAGCTGGTCCTCAAAAGTGTGGAAACCAAGAATATGAAAATTCTATCGGTGAGTCGCGTGCGAAAGAAGCACAGTCTTCATGCATTTACCCCTTCCGTTTCAACACCTTGGCCTTGGGCTATGAAGAAAGAAGAGCTGTGCAAGTCATTGGTAACTTACCTGAAGAAAGGTTGAGTGATATTATTTTGTGGTTAAAGGAATATTTTTGTTTAGATATTAATGCTTCCTCATTGGAATTGAGTGGCTCTTCTGAATGCAGTGCAGGATCAGGTAGTGTATGCCCAAGTGGAAGTAGACTATTGGATGTAAATAAGTCTGCTGCTGTAAATGAAGCCTTTTCTCCAAAACAAGGTGAAGGAATTTCAAGAAAAGACAGTGCATCCAGTGATTTATTGCAGCAAAGAGCTGAGCAGTTAACTAGAGATGATTCAGTTCAACCAAAATTTTCTGAATCGTCAAAAGAAGTAACACAGAATGATGGTGTAGGTAGTGAAAGGAATCCCACTTTGTTGCATGCTGATAGAAAAGGAAATCGTGAGATGTTTCCTGATAGTACACATCTGTTAGGCTTCCCATCTGCAGTAAAACATAATTCAGTTGAAACCAAAAATAACTGTTTTTATGCAAAGCCTGATGAAGTTA
This sequence comes from Macrothele yani, assembly GCA_039090855.1. Taxonomy (NCBI): domain Eukaryota; kingdom Metazoa; phylum Arthropoda; class Arachnida; order Araneae; family Macrothelidae; genus Macrothele; species Macrothele yani. Next base: position 130,572,948 of record CM076996.1, read on the forward strand.
AAAAGATGGATGATGGAAATACCCATGTGCTGCACGATAGCAGAAATGAAATGGTTTCAGAAAAAAATGTTCAAAGTTACCAAAACTGTACCTCTTCCACAGAAGTGGCCCCACCAGTTTTAGCAAGAGTTGACTGTAGTGAAGATACTGAGGATAAAATGGGAAAAGGCAATGCACCAAATGAAAATGGTGCTCTTATTCCACCACCTGATGGTTGTGCTATTGAGACAAAACATGCACTTAAATTCTTTGCAAAGAAAAGCCCTTTATCATCTGTTAGTGGGATTTTTAAAAGTGAGCTGCCAGATTATGATGAAAAAGCTGTGCAGAAGCTAAATGAACAAAATCCTCAAAGTACTGTTAAATTAAAAGAGGAAGTAAGAAGTACTGTTGACATTAGCAGCTTTTCCCAGGGACCTGGAAATGATACAAATTCATGTAAAAAAATTGACTCAAATGTATCTAAGAAAAGAAGCGCAGATGTTGAAAATGGCGATTCTAAATGCTATAAATTGTATCCCAGCTCTTTGAATACTTTCCTGGCAAGAAGCATCAGGCAAAGTAATGATAGTGCAAAAATGGGAAAGAGAGGTATGCCTTACATTTTAGGTAATGGCAAAAAAATAAATTGGATGTCACAGAAGCTGAAGAACAATCTTCAAAGGTCTTCGATTGGGCTGAAAGTGCTACTCTTTGTACTTCTGAACCAACCACTCCAAAATCGGATAATTCAGGTGAAAAAACTGTTGTGCCTCCAAAAATTTGTGTATCGGATCTGAACTCCTGTGCAACCAAAAATATGACAAGCAATCAATGCTGCCATGATATAAATGAAACTAAGTCACCCTCTGAAAACTTTCTGAACCTGATCTTGTCGTGGAACATTAACTGGTTGCATCAGCAAACTCATTTTTCTGGGCCTTCACCTATGACAAACAGTATTACAAAAGCTAAATTAAGTTATAACAATTACAGTGAATATTGTGCTACATATTCTTCATTATTGCTGCATGAAGCATGGGAATTAATATTTGAATCATGCAAGCAAGAAAATATCCGTAATTATTATTGTCATGGAAAGGTGCATCAGAAATGGGAAGGTAAAATAACAGAAGTACATTTTGAAACTGTAATTTCCAGTGCTGATTTTTCAACTTCTAAATTTCCCATGGAAGGACATATGATTAAAATTAAATTAGGACAATACAGAGACACTCCAGTTGAAGCTTATGGCTATGTTCTTCACCACTTGTGCCAGACATTAGAGAGGCAACCCAACATGAGCTTTCCTTGTGAACTTCACAATAAGCAATCAGCTGAAGATTGTATTTTATTGTCGTTGAAAGTTAGAACATTTTTTAAAGGTGATGATGTAGATGTTTCTTCATTAGCACGCCTCCAGGTACTTTATTTTTTGAAACCTCTTGTTAAACAGCACGATGCTCTACAGCATTTGCAGCACACTGCTCTGTGTGAAGCTGTCTTGTCTCCTAGGTCAGCAGCTTGCAGTGTGATTTCCCTTCTCAAAGTGCAGAATTCCAAGAGAAAGAATGAAGATGCAATTGCAGCTATGGTTTGCATAATTGAACAGTTAAATCCTCGAGTTGTGGTTGTGGAAGCTGTTCCAGGAACAAATAAAATAAACACTCTGGTGAAAGTCATCAGTTGCGCAAAAGAAAAAGGTAAAACAATGAGGTTTCTTTTCTGCTCACGATCACATGAAGTGTTAGATGATGTTTGTTACCGTATTTCTCAAATAGAGTCCAAGGAGTCTGTACGCTGTGTAAGAGTTGGAAAGTCATCTGACATTCATCCTGAAGTGCAGGCATTATCTATACAATCCTTGACTAAGTCGTTGGTCAAGAAAGCCACAGAACGGGAAATGAAAATTCACGAAAAAGAAATGTATGACCTAAAGAAGCGTAGGGATATGATTAAGGAGAGCATGACTACTTTAGTCAGATGTGCTCCTCTTATGGTCAACAAGTTAGAAAAAAGTCTGGCTGCATGTGAACTAAAGATCAAGAAGAAAATTTCCGAAATGGAAAAATTGAAAGCAAAGCACAAAAAGCAATATTTGCTGCATACAATAGATGCAAAATGGAAGTTTTACAATAATGCTGATGTCATTTTGTGCACCCTTGCTGACTGTCATGAATTAGAATTTGTACAGGAAAATGGCAAAAAGGCTTATGTACCACTGAACTGTTGTATTATTGAAGATGCTAATCAGTGCACAGAGTTAGAAACATTGCTTCCACTGCTTCATGGGGTCACCAAAGTCATGTTGGTGGGGGATCCAAACATTTCTCCGCAAGTGCTTTCAAAACTCTCCCGAAAGTGTGGATTTGATGTATCCTATTTTAAGAGAATTATCAGTCAGTTTTGGTGGGGGGAAGGGGGAAGTAGGGTGAAAAGCTATAGCGTGTGTTGAAGGAATATAGCACAAAGTCACACTGTCCAGTTATATTTAAGTATTTCAGTTTGTAAAACTATGTATTGTATCTCATTTAGTTATGATTTTGAGTTCTACTTTAAAAAGTGTAACATTGACACCACATGCCTGGAAATTGAGCATTCCATCAACAGCTATATTTTAGCTGCTATGCGTTTTTGTTAAAATTATTTGCATTTTTGTTGTATTTTGCTTGTAGGAGCATACATAAAATACAATACCCGTGCATTTGAAATAAATTTGTTGAGCAAACATTTGTGTGTGTAAGCATCAAAATGTATTCACAAAATTCTGGTTGTGGAGTATCTCCCAAGGGAGAGAAAAAGCTCTTGTTAATTTCTATTGGAGGGGAGGGGAGGGGGTTAAAGATAACTTGATTTTAATTGAAACTAGGCAGCCAGTCTTTTTCTAAGCCAATGGTAAGCTTGAGCTAGGAACTGAAAATTTAGCTTTTCGAACTGACGGCTAAAAGTTGAAAGCAGAACATTTTTACCCCAAATGAGTAAATCCAATTTTTTAATATATTTAGGATGGCAGCCATTGATGCAAATACAAAGTTCAGTGAAACATCATAAAATCACCATATTTTGTTTATTGTGCTAATAAATTGGTAAACCAGGATTGCTGTTTAAAACAGGTTCATGTAAAAAAAGGGTAAAATTACTTGAATGTCAATATAAGGAAGAAGTAAAACAAACGTATGTTCTTATGTATCAGATCTCTAATTCTAAGATATACGAATTGAAAACAGAGTAAGTTCATGACGAATACTTTTAAAACAGCATGGATTTTACATTTCCCTATAACATCAATACTTCGTTTATTAGTACCAACAGTAGGGTGGGCCAAAAAAATCTTTTTTCGAAATCGATCTTGGTATAGCGCGGAAAAGTTGCCTAATGCGTCAGTTAGAACCAACCTTCCCGAACGTGCCCAAACTTTTTACCAGCCACCTTGGTTGGTAAGGTCTACTTTTTACCAGCCACTTGAAAAATCTTACCCGCCAAAATATAAACTAATTAAGTTCTAAATGAACTAATATTAATGAAACAATATTTAATGCATACTCACAAATTTTTTGATTGCAAGCCTATTTATGACATTTTAAAAACAAAGCTGCATATTAGATACAGGCCTGGGCTAATCTGCAAGATCTGTACATTTGAAGCACGAGCTTGGACAATTTTTTTCGTAAATATTTTTGCAAATTTGGTGTTTTTTGGTGATATTCCTGTCTAATTTACGGTTTGGATCCATTAAACAATTCAAATAACACAAACTTGAATTAATATTAGCTTTATTAAAATTTGTCGATATGTATTAACACAATGCTAGTTTGGGTTTTATTTTTTACACAGTATGAATGCTAGTTTAGCATATACATTCTTTTTTTACACAGTATGATTTAAAAAAAACAACTTGCATAGGGCTTTATATATATATAAAACTGAAAGCATAAAATATTATTTAGGTAGGGTAGGGACTTACGATTTTCATTTAACGTTTGTAGGCACTATGCTGGACTTTCCCATCAGACGTATCTGTCCACCATAGTTTGATAGCACCACATGGTTCATATTGTTCAATGGGTGGTAAATTGCACCTAATCATCATCAAATCATTCAAAGTATGGTGGTTCATGTTTGCCCTGAAACATGATTTTATTCTGTTCATAGCAGAAAATCCTCGTTCACAAGCAGCAGTACTGCATGACACTAACTGCATCAACTCCATTAACTTTAAAATGTTGCTGTAAAAATGTGTTGCATCTTCTTCAGCATAGAGTCGACCAAACAAAGCCTCAAATGTTACTCTTTTTCCAGTCGATGTCATTATACTCGTTGCATAGCTTTTTAGCCTACAATATTCCGTCATCACTGAATCTTCATTCCCATTATGTAAAACAGACTTGGGCAGTAAACGACACAACTGCAAGAGTTCTTTATTCCCATATTCATTGGTTTCAGTGTTGTTGTCTGGAAAGTGAGAGGGGTTTAAAATTTTTGCCATAAGACTGTCAGTTATTGAAAATAATCTTTCTATATAGCTTTTAACTGCAACAAGTAGTTTTCGCCTATCCTCTTCAAAACAACCAAGTTCATTTCGGCTTTGCTCAGAAACCAATTTAATATCACGGAATGTACCATCAAAGATCAAATCATCAAGTTCAGTTTCACGGACACCTTTCGAACATAGGGAATTTTGTAATCTTGATATGCATGTGTTCATTTCATTAACTCCATGATGTAGTACCAATTTTTCTCTTTGTAGAAACAGGGATGTATCACTTAGCAATGTACTAAAATCACACATAAAAAATAAGAATTTAACAAAGTGCGCACTTGTCAGATGTTTCAAGAACCCTTTAGCTTTAGCCTTCAGTTTACTTGCTTCATTTTTGTCTGCACAAATGTGCTGCAAATGGCTACAAATTATGTGTAGATTGTTACGCAGTGCAGAAACTGCTCTATACTTTGACATGACCCATGGGATGCTATTTATTGGGCGGCACATTAGAAATTTATCATTAAGAAAATCGGCCACTTCCTTTACATTTCGTAATAACTTTGGACTTTTATTATACAGTTTATACAGTCCCTTTATTACATCCTCAAAAGTTGTCAAGTAGCTCACATCCTTGCAGGCATCATTCAAGGCAAGTTCTAATCTGTGGTTCAAACAGTGAACCACAACTAAACCATCAACTTTATCTTTCAGTTGTTTGGCAACACCTTTAATTGATCCTATGTTCACTGATGCTCCATCAAAGCAACTTGCTACTAATCTTTCTTTCCAATTAGCAATGCCTTTCTCATTCATCATTGTTTCTATGGCCTCCATTGTGCCAGATGCATCAGCTTTCCAAAGAGGCTGAAGACCAAGAAAAGAAACTTTTTGATTTGGCCCATCCATATACTGTATGTACACAATTTCCCTTTCTGACATACTTTTGTCGGTTGAGGCATCTGACATTATTGCAAGAAAATTAGATTTGTTAATATCCTTTACAAGGTTGCATTGAATTTCTTTTGCTATGTAGCTTACAAATATTTTTGCTGCCTGATCATTAATGTATGTATCCAGGGCGCAATTTCACCGATTAGCAACTAGCAAATAGCTAGTGAAAAAAAATTGCAGTAGCAAATATTGCTAGTAAGGTAATTTATTTAAAGTAACCAAAAATCATTATTAATCCACGAAGTTTACATAACGTTTCTATTATCACTTGTTAAAACAGCGACGATCAGCGATTCTCTTTTGCCAATTTCCTTTCGACACTTAATTACCCATCCTCCCCATATCTTTCATCCTTTCCAGTGAAAACTGTCGTAGAAGCGCATTGTAACTCCTCTCCATCGTGCCCTCATTGGTCTATTACAGAAACGGAACGTGACGTCGGCAATGGTTGCTGTGGTAACCCAGAGCTCTGGGATGGATCGGTTGTTTGACCACCTGCTCTGCCACCCTCCCTTCTTTTGCCCCACGAACTGTGTCCTCAACTCCTGTCGTACCCTAAGCCAAGCAATCGCCTACTTCCACAAGTCATGATAGTCGTGCATACATCAAATACTGCGCTCTAATGATCAGTGATGAATAAGCAAGAATAATTCCACTTATTCGGATGGTATACAAAACCGAAAGAAGCAAACCAAAATGTTACTGGAAATAGCATGCCAACACTGGCAAAAGTCTTATCCATAGTAACTAGCCTTATTGAGTGGCATAGATAGACGCTTTTTTACGAAACGTGTTCGTGGAGGGGTAAACGATTACGGAAGAAACTTTTGCTTCGTCTAACTTCTGGTTTTGGAAATTTTCCTTGTATTTTCAAGCTGAAATACAAATATTTATCCAGTAAAATGTTAATGAGCAATAATACTTGAAAGAGGCAACATCGTGAGAAAAAAAAATTATGATTACGGAAAAAATCCGAATTCCGTCGACCTTTCGTTTTCTAGTTTCGTAAAGACTGAATTCCTTGAATTCGCGGAAGGATCTCATGCCTGAAGATTACAGAAAAATTTTGCAGCCGCGAACTTCCGTTTTTGCAAATTGTTCACCACAGTTTCAAGCTAAAATGCAAACATTTATGCAATAAAATGATATTTAACAAGAAAATGGACACGAAGACAACATTGGGAGAAAAATTTGCGATTACGGCAAAATTTTCTTACTCCGTTTCACTACTGTGTTCGAAAGTTTTTGAAGCACGAAATTTCGTCTCCAGATGGATAAAGACCCCCCCTCTCCCAAATATCGATCTTCAGAATGATCTAACTGAAGACAAAAAAAAAAAAAAAAAAGTGGGATTCCGCGAATCCCTGTAAGAATCTTGTGTATATCATAAAAATAATAGCAAAATGAAAATTTGTAGAATCCGTAGTTTTGATAGAGTTCCGTAGTCAGACAACTAATTCCTTAGAAACTACGGCATTGTGTGGTAGTTGGCAGATGTGAAGTGTGTAGAAGTTTAGCAGAAATTTGTGCGATACTTCCACTTAGTACTGTACGTTGTGAGGTGGGATTCATGTTTTTTAAGAAGAATACAAGGGGATTGGAGGAACAATTTGTCTGTTGAAACTTTAAATGCTCTGATGACATTTGAAATAGAAGGGCCACAAGAAGATTTTTAATCCACGGTCAGCAGTTATAAAGTGGTATGATGACAAAGTCAGACACCCTGAGTGTAAGCCATATGGGAAGAAATCTGAATTAGAATGTCAGTGAAATATATTCATGTGGTATGAGAATTTGTTAGAAATTAATAATAAAGATAGTCACTAAACGTATCTAAGATTCTATTCATTATTCAAAAGGTAAGTCAAAATATTTATACACATATTTAAATTTCTGTGTAACTTTATTAGAAAATAAGTTACGATGTGATTTAGTTTTACTTGCTAGTCATGCAAATGTTTTGCTAGCAAACTATTTGGTCACTAGCAAAATTTGCTAGTGAGCAAAAAAGATGAAATCTTGCCCTGTATGTATCACTCAACTGAGTTCCTAATTTTTCTGAAGTGCACATAAACTTTTGAAATCATTAAATGAAAAGTTACCATTTGCAATTGTGTATGAAATAAGAACTAACACCTTCATGGATTTTTCTAATTCTTGGGTCATCCTTAGATACAGCTATAACAAGAGGAGCCTCAGATGGTTTGGTCTGTGCTTTGTACACAGAACATGCTTGTTGATGTACTTTAGAAGCATTATGAATTTTAACCTGAAAAGTAAACATAAAAGACAATGAGAATTTACACTTGGAATATCACTTACATCATTTGTTTAGATTTCTAAAAATATAATTAAACAAGTTAGTAAAATCATGCAATGCATTGATTATGATACTTTCCATCATACCAGAAGTTATACTTAAGTTATGAGGATAATGGCTGTGGAGTAAATCCAGGGATCGCATTTCTCCTAAAATTCCTAATATTTTGTGACCCTCCTTAAATTCCTAAAATTATAACTAAAATTTGCTATTCTTCCTAAAATTTTCGTAAGCTTATTTATTAAAAATACAACCGTTATTAACGCCAATAAATTTACCATTACAGTAAGGTAAAAAGACCTGTTATTGTAGAAACACAGCCTATATGCTGTGCTGCTGAAGGGAGGGAAAATGACGCCATCGAGATGCACTTGCTTCGGGGCGGGCGCTCCACTTTTGTACCTTCGGACAGTTTTCGAGAGTAACAAGAGATCTAAGGGAAAAGGGGAGGGGTCATTTTCACCCCTGGTTTGCCCCCGCACGGGGATAACTGGTTTTCCAGTTATTTGGGGAGCGGCGCCCCCACGGCCCGAGCTGACCTTGTGACTGGTCAACATCTGATGTCATGCCACCGCTTGTTTTTTATTTTGGTGTTTGCAGGGACGGCTGTTCATCCAGCTGTTGGGGAGTCGCGGCCCCACGATCCCGAGCTGGTCTTGTGTCTCGCTTTTTGTTTTTATTTATTTTCTCCACTGGCTAGTTGCCCGTGTTGTGTTCTCTACCTAATCGCTACCACGTTATGTACTAACACCCCGGTCTTGTGGTTTTGTTACCCTCCACCACTAACTGATTTATATTAACCGCTCAGTTCGTAGGTTGCTGAGATTCCGTTTAGGTTCCCTGCCAGGATTTGTCTTCTTTGGATTTCTTTTTTTTTCCCTTTTAGCTGGTTTGGGTGCTAGACCTACCTGCATGTTTGCCGCGTGCGGAGACCCGTGAGGCGGAAATGGGATGTCTGGCGGCTGAGGTCGCAGGAGACCGGTTAAGTGCCTCCTGTGTACCAACACTCCTCTTCGACCCCGGCTTTGCTGTAAACGGGAGGCTAGAGACTAACCCACCTCTAGTCAGAAGTCTTGTACCAAGTTGTGTACAGGGCTTTAGCGGCTTTTTTGTCGTATAGCACGGCAGGGTGAGCCCGGGGGCTGTGGGATCATGCCAAAGGCGTTGGCATGACGGTACCAGGAGGCCGAAGTGTCCGCCGAGTGCGTGTGATCACAGCCAACGGACTATATCTGCAACGTATAAGCTCCAGAACTGTGTCCAGCGTCATTTTCTTGGCTTGCAGACCTCCAGTTCTCCCTTGTAGGGCTCGGTGGTGGGTGGAGTAGTCTGCAGACGAATCTTCCTTCTTTTTTTCCATGGGTAAACCCAAAAACAAACGCTCCAAATTTAAGTCACCTGAGACAATGATGGTTGCCAACGACACTCCTTCATCTTCTCAACCTACCAAGTCTCGAAACCTTAAACGTTCTTTAGACCCTGACCTGGACCAAGAATGTACAACCTCTTCTTCGGCAGCTGTACCAGTCGCTCCGAAGCGTCGTCTCCCTCGATTGCTGTGACTACGCATGCTACACACTTACTTGTCGAATCCATCGATCCGAATGAGAGACTGTCCACCAGATCTCCATTTTTCATTTCTAAAGCTTTGGACGCTGCGGTTGGCCCCTTGAAGTCTGTGAGGAAGCTTCGCTCTGGGGACCTGCTTGTCCAAACTTGCAGTGTTTCTCAGAGTAACACTTTTCTGCGCCTTTCTAGTCTTCAAGGCATTCCTGTCAAAGTAACACCTCACCCGTTTCTTAACACCTCTCGGGGTGTTATTTCGGAGTTTGATCTCTTGCCATGCAGTGAGGATGAATTGGTGACTGAACTTGCGGATCAGGGTGTTCTTGCTGCACGTCGTATGATGTTCCGGCGTGATGGCTCTTTGCTTAAATCTAAAAATGTAATCTTGACTTTTGACTCCCCGAAAGTTCCGACAGAAATCAAAGCAGGCTACTTGGTCTGTGCAGTTCGCCCGTACATTCCCAGTCCTCTGCGCTGTTTCAGGTGCCAGAGGTACGGGCATTCACAACGATTCTGTAAGAGTTCCGCTCGTTGCGCTAATTGTGGCTCCGGTGAACATGACGGGGAAGGTTGCACTTCTGCGGCCTGCTGTGTTAACTGCGGTGAGGCCCATGCAGCTTACTCCCGCAACTGTATGAAATGGAAGGACGAGATGGCGATCCAGCGCCTCAAGACCCTGGAAGGCCTCTCGTACCCTGCTGCCAAAGCCAAGTTGGGTATTCCCAACACCCGACAGCGTAGTTTTGCCGCAGTTGTTAAGTCTCTGCCACAACCCGTGCAGCCCTTTGTTCCGCGCCCTGTAGCTCTCGCCGCACTTGCGAAGCGATCTACAGTTGAACAAGCGACACAGGTGGATTTCACCGAGCTCCAGCTTATTCGACCAGCTGAGTCTGCGCCTTCTCTTTTGAAGACGCCCGCCTCTTCCGGTTCCCAGCAGACAGCCTGCACGTGCGGAAGACCCGGCCCTCAATCCGCAAAGGTGTGCAGTGTCCATCAAACTGTCTCGGCCTCTGCGAGGTCCCCACCCTCAACCGACATTATAGAGGACCATGGGGGGAGGAGAGTGACAGTTCGTCCCCAGCCTCAACCAGCATTGCAGAGGAACATGGGGGGAGGAAAGTGACAGTTCGTCCCCGCCCTCTGCCAGCATTGCAGAGGAGTGTGGGGGGAGGAGAGTGACTGTTCGTCCTTCTCCGTTAGTAATTTTTTTTATAAATCTGATTAACTACCTTGTCTTCCCTGCTTTCATCATACTCTTTTTCAACTTTTCCCAAGCCTGTCTGCTCTTACTCATTTTCCACGCTTTTCGAAATCTGTGACTGATCGTTCTTTGTCTGGCGCTCTTTGGCCAAACCTGGCCCTTGCGCCACTAAACCAACCCCTGGTTTGCGCTTTGCAGACAAACTCCGTGCCATGCAGAAGATCGTACGTTATTTTTGGACATGCCTCGTGGAACCTCCTCTTTCTGCTGATGTTTTGTTATTGTAAACCGCAGGTGGGTGGAAGCAAAGAGGAAACATGTGGTCTCCTTCCGTAACCTCCGGTAATGACGATGGGATGGTAGCTGAGTGTTATCGTGGCAGGCAGTAGAGCACGTGATCATTCACCTTCGATCGTGCGTCGGCGACAGCGACCTTCGATACGCAATATATCTCGGCTCCGACTCGCTTTGACTGAACTTGCGTGAGATGCGTATGATAGTTTCTGGTTTTGCGTCTTTTATGGTGTTCTCTGTGCTGTGTGCAGGTTCAGTTCTCTAGTGGTGACTTGCTTTTTTTTTTTTTTTTCTATCTACTGACATCCTCGCAGCCAAACTTCGGGAAGTTGTCTGGTTTTGCAATATTGGAACGTGTTTTTGTACTTCCCTTTAATTTTCTGGTTAGTAATACAAGTGTTTAAGATGCCTAAATCCAAAACGAAATTTCAAGATGCGTGGCTCGCCAAAGAATTGGACGGAGTGAAGTTGAAACAATATTTTCTGCTAAGTGTATATTGTGTTCAGAAATTTTCAATATTTCTAATAGTGGCTTTTCACAAGTAAAAGCGCATCATAAAGGAAAAAAACATTTGCAGAAATTTCAAAGTAAATTTCAAAATAAGTCCATCCTTGAAAGCCTTTGGAGGATGGGATCTTCAGCCCTAAACAAATATTAGTGAAGTACTGAGTCATGATTTACAGTTGGCTAAAGCCGAAGCATTATGGGCCATGAAAGTTGCTAAGGACAATATGTCTTTTGTTTCATGCACTGAAACAGTTGAACTTTTCAAAGAAATGTTTCCTGATTCTGCTATTGCAGCCAAAATGCAACTTAAAGAAAAAAGTTGCTTATGTGATATCACATGGATTGTCAAAATATTTTGAAGAGGATTTGAAAAAAGACATTGCATCTAGTAGCCCAGGAAAGGTTATTATAGCATTTGATGAAACTACAAATACACAAGTGAAACGGCAGTTGGATGTGTATCTCAGGTACTGGTCTTCAGAAATAAATTCAGTTTCTTGCCGATACCTAACAAGCGTTTTTCTGGGTCATGCTCAGATATTTTGCTAAAAGAAATTCTTGATGTGTTATCATCCTTCAATATTTCGTTGAACAGAATTATTTGTGTATCCATGGACAGCCCAAATGTAAATAAGTGCTTTTTACGCAAATTCAATGAAGTTGTAAAACAAGAAACAGGCCAGAAATCTTTGGAACTAGGTTTTTGCAACCTGCATGTTGTGTTAGTAATGCATTTAAAATTTTTTTGACAAGCTTAAATATAGATTTTGATGAATTTGCTACTGATATACATTACTTTTTAAAGAGTAGTGCTGCAAGACGAGAGGATTATAAATCTGTCGAGGATATAACATTGGTCACAGCCAAATTTCTTTTGCGTCATGTCAGCAACAGATGGTTAACCGTTGGTTCTGTAGCCCAGAGGCTCTTGGATCAATGGCTAAATATTACAGAATGTTTTTTAAACTTCTTGCCATCTCAAAAAATATTTGAAAAACAACTACGCAATTCAGCAAGGTATAAAAGAATTCACTGTTTCCTGAAAAATGAGCTAACTCCTTGCTATTTAGCATTAATTTCATTTTCACACCAAAATTTTGAAAAGTTTTCATTATGTTATCAGAGTGAAGAACAAAAAATACACCAGTTATATTCTGATTTAAATACTTTAATGAGGAATGTTATGGCTCAGTTTATCCAAGATGATGTTATTGCAGAGAAATTTGAAGACCTAAAGAATGTAGATTTTGAAAACAAAAATTCATGGAAAAAACTAGGGGAGTTAGAAGTTGGTATGAAGACAAAAAATCTCCTCAGGAATGTTCAGGAGACCAGGCAGAAATTATTTCTCATCACTAATTGCAACCACAAAATATTTAAAGTCAAATTTGCCATTCTGCAATCAAAAGCTAAGAGACATAGAAGTTTTAAAGGTAAAAGAACCAAAGAAAGAGTCAACTCAACTTTCAGTCACTGAAGGACTTTCGGAAATAACCAGAATTTCAAGTGTTTTGCATCTTTCTGAGGAACAAATTGATAGAGTAAGAGAAGAGTGGAAACTTTTAAATTGCGATAAGCCTACTCTAGATGAACTAGTGAAATTTTCAGAGGAAGGGCATATTCCAGTGCGGATTGATCATTACTGGCGTAATATATTTAGTATTAAAGACTCTAGCGGAAAAGAAAAATACTCAAATCTTGCTAAACTCATCAAGTCAATTTTAGTTTTACCTCATGGTAATGCTGATGCAGAAGGGGGATTTTCGGTTAACACTGCTCTGTTAAGGAAGGACAAGGCTAACTTAAAAGACTCAACTATAACATCATTAAGAATAGTTAAAGGGGCCATTAAACACTATGGATGTGTAAGTAAAGTTCCCATAACAAGAAATCTGTTAAATAGTGTTCGTGATTCACATAAATTTTATAAAGAGTATGTTGATAAGCTGAAGGAAGAAGAATCAAAAATGGTAAAAGAAAGGAAGCAGAAAGAGAGGGAAAATAAGGAAAAGCAGCTAGAGAAAAAAAGAAAAGCTGAGTTTGATGACAAAATAAAAGAAAATGATGCAGAAATAAATAGGCTTAAAAAAGATAAAGAAGCCTCCCTAGCAGTAATTCAAGAGGGAACAGAAAGAATAAGAAAAGCTGTAGAAAAACAAAATACTGTTGAAATAGCAGTTGCCTCTAACTTGATCATACAAGGTTCAGCTGAAATAAAGAAAACTGAAAGTAAATTAGTTGTGGTGGAAGCAGAAAAAGATAGGCTTATCAGGAAAAGGTTAAAACAATAATATGAAAAAAAGTAATTCAGTGAACAATTGTACATAGTTCTTGGTTTTTAATTACCTTTTTAGGATATTATAATTTAATGTGAAACCTGAAAACTTTACTGTGAAAATTGTGAATTGCTTCTGGTTCAACAGCATATTAATGTTCAAAGTGAAACTTGAATGTGGTAAATATACTTGAATATGATAATAACACGTGAAAAGATAAGAACTGAACATTAGAAGTAAATCATACTTAAACTTTAGACGTTATGCAAAAAATTTGGGTGTGAACTTCGACCATATATACTAATGGACTGCGCATTGGGAATAGCTGCATCAAAGCTGCCATGGCTTCAACATTGGGCACGTCATCATCAGACTCCAAATTTCGTGTAAAAATGCTGTTATGATTACTAATTTACGCTGCAGAACTTCAGTGTTTTCGGTGTATTATGTGAATGCGCCTCATATATAATGAAAACTCTTCAGGTAAGTTTACTTATGAGCTATATACATGCATGATCGGGTTGTTTACATTTCGTGATTTATAATGTGATGAACATTTGCGAAGAATTTGAAACATGCATTCCATTTTTTTCTTAAGTTACTATATTTTTATATCAATAGCTGCAAGTTTCTGGTTAAGTAATTGAACTTTATTGACTTAGGTATTTAATTTGTTTCTTACCCATGAAAAATCATAGAACTTCCTTTACTATATCGCTCAGAGCAACCATAAGCACAGCAGGTGTAACCCATCTTTTTGACTGATGTCATGTGATTTTATGTTGGAGCCAGAAATTTTGATGTTGTGCGCAGTCTGTCAGTATATATGGTTGAAGGGTGTGAAGCAAACTCTTTACAATGTATACAAAGTTGTTTTACTAGATGTATACAAATATACATCTAGTTTTTATTGAAATACACTCCTAAAATTTTTCTAAAAATTCCTAAAATTCCTACCTAAAATTTTCCAGAAGTATGCTATGATCCCTGTAAATCTCACTCCTGTGCTCTGACCTTTGACCCCATTTCGATGATATCAAACAGAATTGGTTCAATATACTTCTGGAACAACATACTAAAGTTTTGTTGCAATAGAAGCATTTTTAGTCAAGTTATGAGGATAATGACTGCAGAATTAATCTTGCTCCTGTGCTCTGACCTTTGACCCCATTTTGATGATATTCAACAGAACAGGTTCAGTATACCTCTGGAACAACATAATGTTTTGTCGCAATCAAAGCATTTTTACGTAAATTATGACGCATAAGGGCAATGGAATGGATTCCGCTATGTCCAGACCTTTGACCCCATTTCACCCATTTTCGATAGGGTTCGTCCCCAGGTTGTGCCCTACGACATACTAAAATTTAATCGAAATCAAACCATTTTTACGCGAGTTATCGTGCGGACAGACGGACAAAGCTGGAGTCTATACGCTTCTTCAACCTACGGTTGGAAAGCGTAAAATAGGGCAGTAACATGCATATTTTAACATATGGTGAGTAAAACACTGTTTCCTAAGTCTGCAGTTTAAAAACCACATTTATTACCGAATATTGGTAATCCTGAACTTAAGTAGTGTCGGATCTTTTCACCGGAATGCGTTTCCGCTGCATGTCGCAAAAACCTATCTGCAAAACGGACACAAAGGGGGAGATATGCCATTGTTGCACTAGTCATCAATAAATTTTTCTGATAATCCACCGAAAAATAAGCATTTAACTGTACTAATGATATGTCAACTAGTTCTTGATATCTGTAAACTATAATATTATCTTTATGTGTTCAGAAAATCCTGACAGTTTTATTAACTCAAAGTTGAAGTTTTCCTACTATTAATAGAAAAAATAAACTTTTTATTTTAAAATAATTCGAAATGTCAATTTATGATATTTTTTCGATCTAAAATGATTATCAGTTAACTTTATCTAAAAATGGCTGGCCTCCAGCGTCGGTATGCGCTACGATGTTCCCGTTTTCAAAAACAACAAAGAATGAAACAAAACGTGATTAATTACATGAAAACAAATAAATACATTATAAAAAGATAAAGAAAAATTGTGAACAATCTTATTACAATAAACTAAAAAATAAGTAATATAACTTGTCGCTTCTAACTTGAACGTTGAGCATCCTTTTCCAAAACTGGTGATCAGCTTGAGCGTTCCGTCGACATACAGAACAAAACAGTTTTCCGTTTGCAGCCAGCTGTAAGTTTTTTGCTACTTTTCAAAAGTAACACGGTTAAATATGTGAGTTTTTGGCCTGTGGCAAGTCTGAGGAATCGCAAATTTCCGGTTCACAAATTTGTACGTTGGCGTCGGCAGTTTCAGCTGAAACGGCATTAATTTGCACATTACAACTTTCGACTGCGCCATGCTGTACATTCTCACGTTCAAGAGAATCATTTTCCTGAATAGAATTTCTACTATCGGAGTTCCCACCCCAAAATGCAAAAAGTTTTTTTTGCGACATTAGAAAACAACCAAACTATTTCTGACCTAAACGAGATCGACTATAAGTTATAACCAAACCAAAAGCACGTTGCGTTCAACAGTAATACAGCATTTGCAAGAGCGCAGACGCGAATGTGTCATCTAACGACCATGCGACGTCAGAAAACCGGTTTGTAGAGGCTCTTAGGCTCCGTTCTTAGCCGCCGTTCCCGAAGTGCGTGCGGAGGAAGAGGGAACGCTAGGGGTAGGTATTCATTCTTATCAGTGGCCAGTCGAACTTCTTTTAGCAGATACTGCTAAAAGAAGTTCGGCCTTTTTCAGAATCAGAATCCCGATTTATTTTTAAGAATCTGAATTCCGATTCTGAAAACAGAAAAACTAAAATAAATAAATAAAAAACTACTCTCCAATAGTGGCGATTGTGTTTCAATATATTTACCCGCCAGTACAGTTATTTTTTATTGGCGCCTGGCGCCCAACATTCGGGAAGGTTGGTTAGAACCCACAAGAAATTTAATCAATTTTGCTCAATATCTAGCCGCGCCCCTCTGGCATTGAAAAGTAAAAAAAAAAAAAAATCTACTTTAAAGCCTTTTTTCAGGAAATTTCTTTTTGGAATTTTATTTTCGAAATCGTTTTTGGCATAAGTGCGCAAAAGTTGCTTAATGTGTCAGTTAGACCCCCCCCCTCACCCCCCAAAATTTCGCGAATTTTACTCAATATCTAACCACGCCCTTCTTGCCTTCGAAATATATACGCAATTAATACCACAAAATAACTTGTCCTTCCCGTCCCTCCCTCAGTGCCAGGCGGCAGTGTGCACCTGCACCTTTCATTATCTTCGAAGGTAACTAGTATGTTTAGAAACGCGTGCCTGCGCCGGTGTGTTAGACGTCTACGTTGTTTTGAGACGAGTAATGAATAAACAAGGAGCTAACAGAAGATGACTCGGGCAAGCACAAGTTGTCTGCTATTTGGTACAGGAAAAGATTTATTTCCCCATGATGCAGTTCTACTCCCAATTTACGAAGACATAATTAGATGTTACCTGAGCACCCGTTTGCAGATAAAGGGAGAAGGAAGTAAGGAGCCTTCTTCTCGAAGCGTGGTGGATGTAGTTGCCAGGAAAATTATTGATCTGGGTGCGTGCCTCCATTCCTGTTGTATCTTTAAAATGTGTGATTGCCATGATTTTATTCTACAACCGTGAAGAATGTAGTGAAACCTGTAAAAAGTAGATGTACACCATTCTTGAATTCTAAAATACAGAAATTTAAAACAGATGCTGGAAATTTATTCAACATTTATGCTTGCAAGTGCCATGATATAGCATTGTTACACCATTCTTGAATTCTAAAATACAGAAATTTAAAACAGACGCTGGAAATTTATTCAACATTTATGCTTGCAAGTGCCATGATCTAGCATTGTGTACCTGCTAAAAAAAAATTCTAAGTTCCGGAACAGGGAATGACAATTTTTGAATGACCAAAGGACTGTAAGACAGATGGTCGTCGGGAATGTTGATATCGCAACAGCACAGCAATTGCAAAGAAGGGAAGAAAGGTTACGCCGAAAGACCATTGGATCTATTGTTCCGAATAAAAAGTCGCGTCCGAGTACGAGTGGACTTCAGTGGGACAAGATTACTCCGGTTAAGGAAAATCTGGGGTGTCAGGACAATTTGGAAGCAACAACCAAAGACACAACTTGAATCAGTAACTGGCACAGGTAGAGACCTCCAGTGAACCTACCCTTTAGAGAAAAGTTATAAGAAAGAAGTCGGACCATCATCAAGTCAAATGAGGATTGCATGTCTCGTATTGCATTGGCTGCAGATTTAATGGGCGCCTTAAGTAGAGCCATGGCCAAAATTACTACAGCAGTTCTTGCTGATTTCAGTCTAGTTTCACCAGAAAACCCAACGTATATACACTGGGGATGTAAGGTCAGGTAATGCGTAACATCACAGCCTCTCCTTGACAAATGTCAACCCCGCCTTCTCGTGGTGCATCCTGTTCCCACTAAAGGGGCTCTGACAACCGCCAATAGCGGTATAACTATACCATCGGGATTAGAGGAAATTCTATCCCACACTCACCAACCCGCTTGGCCAGCGTGGTGAGTTATGGCCAAACCCCTCCAAAATGACTCCACAACTTAAATCTCGGCCCTCAGTCCCCGGCAGCTGGAATGTACCTGGCCAAGGCAGCGGCCAGTGCGACATGAAGGCAGAGGGTGCTAAGAATCCCCGGAGGACCGGACTAGGCTGCCATCTGATGCTGACCTTGGCTACGTACAATGGACGCTCCCTATCTTCTGATTCAAGGCTTCTTGAATTGGAAGAGGAACTACAAAGGATCAAGTGGGACATCGTGGGGCTAAGTGAGGTAAGGAGAAAAGGAGAAGATCTCATCGAACTGAAAAGTGGACATCTCTTCTACTATCGTGGGACAGATACTGACAGAACTAGTGGTGTTGGATTTATAATAAACAAGAAACTGAAGGATAAAGTTGTAGAAGTTGAAAGTTCCTCTGACAGAGCTGCACGGCTTGTTATCCAACTCTCGAAAAGATACCAGGCTCAGATTATTCAAACTTATGCACCCACCACAAGTCATCCTGAAGAAGAAATTGAAGAATTTTATGAGGAAATTTGTCATCTAAATAATAAAGGTAAGCAGCACTTGAAAATAATTATGGGAGATTTCAATGCAAAAATAGGGCAACGGCAACAGAATGAAACTTCAGTAGGTAAATTCGGTCACGGCAACCGAAACCAGCGTGGAAATACTCTCATAGAGTTTGCAGAGGCAGAAGGGTTTTTCATCTTGAACTCCTTCAAGAAAAAGCCACACAGGAAATGGACATGGAGACATCCAAAATGGGACGACAAGTGAAATTGATTTTATTATGTGTAACAAAAAATTCGTCATAGAAGACTGCAGTGTGCTAAACAAGTTCAACACAGGTAGTGACCATAGATTGGTGAGATGTAAGATGCACCTCAACACTAAACTTGAACGTGGCAAGCTCATAAGACAAACAAAATCTATTGACATAACCAACCTTAAAAAACACCATAATACCTTCAAGTTGGAACTGAAGAACAGGTTCTCTGCTTTAGAAGGCCTAACATCGGAAGAAGTGGACATCTCTGAAGTTAACAGAAAAGTAACCAAAGCTCTTATGGAAACAGCAACAAAATGAGCTGGGTCTAAGAACAAGTTGCATGTAAATAAATTATCAGGAAAAATGAAAATGTTGATGCAAAAAAGAAGAGAGATGAGGACAACTAAAGAAGATGTGACTTCCAAAGTGGAATATATAGAGCTATGCAAGACAGTACGAAAAAGTATCACTGAAGACGTAAGAAAATTCAACTGTGAACTAGTGAGGAAAGCAATTGAAAACAACCAAAGCCTAAAGATAGCAAAGGGACATCTCAGTAAGGGAAGAAAACAGATTATGGCACTGAGAAAAGAAGATGGTTCTGTAACAAGAAATAGAGGTGAAATTTTGACAAGAGTGAAAGATTTCTACTCCAAATTATATGAAAGGGATGATACATGCACTCCAGACATCATGAAAGATACCAGTACCAGAGTTCCTCAAGTCCTTCCAGCAGAAGTTGCACATGCAATCAAGAACATGAAGAGGGGAAAAGCTCCAGGAGAAGATGGAATTACTGTAGACATCATACAAGAAGCAAGTGGATAAATCGAAACAGTACTCGCCCAAATTTTCACTCGATGCCTTAATGAAGGAAAGATTCCTGAGGATTGGAACACCGCTACAATGATCCTGCTACATAAGAAAGGTGACATTGAGGATCTCGGAAACTACAGACCTATCAACCTCCTATCAGTAGTTTATAAAATCTTCACTAAAGTTCTTTCACACCGCTTGAAGGTAACACTGGACATGGCTCAACCGAGAGAACAAGCTGGATTCAGGAGTGGCTACAGCACAATAGATCATATCAACGTGCTGAGAGAACTAATTGAAAGAGCGAGGGAATATGAACTTCCATTGTGCATGGCTTTTATCGATTATGAAAAAGCCTTTGATTCGGTGAAACCATCAGCAGTTACAATGGCTCTGAAAACCTGCGGTATTGAAGATGCATACATTAATATTATTAATAACATCTCTGAAAATGCAAGTGCAAAGATTAGGCTGTTTGAAAATACAACACACGTAAAAATTGGAAAGGGAGTGAGACAAGGTGACACCATATCTCCGAAGCTCTTTAATGCCACATTGGAGGGTGTTTTTCAGTCGCTGAGCTGGGAAAACAAGGGGATAAAGATTAATGGAGATTATCTAACCCACCTTCGTTTTGCTGATGACGTAGTCATTTTTGCAACTAGCCCATCAGAGCTGCAGAGTATGATCCAGGAACTTGCTGACAAGAGTAAAGAAGTGGGATTAAAAATGAACTTTCAGAAGACAAAAGTGATGTACAATGCTTTTACAAGAAATGAAGATTTATCGATTGATGGAGAAAAGCTGGAGATAACAGACACATACGTTTATCTTGGACAGCAGATATCAAGTGAGGGTCACATTGATGAAGAAATTAATCGGCGTACAAAACTTGCCTGGAGAGCTTTTGGAAGAAACAGCATAATTTTCAAGAGCAATATGCCATTATGTCTTAAAAGAAAAGTGTTTGATCAATGCATCCTTCCAGTGCTTACGTATGGTGCAGAGACGTGGACCTTAACTAAAAGAGACATACAAAGGCTGCAGACAACTCAAAGCAGCATGGAGAGGTGCATACTTGGTGTAACCAGGAGAGATAAGAAGAGGAACTCGTGGATCCGAAAAATGACAAGAGTGGAAGACATCATGATCAGAGTTAAATCCCTGAAATGGCAATGGGCTGGACATACTGCCAGAAGAACAGATCATCGATCGACAGCCGAAATTTTAGATTGGATTCCAAGGGACAGGAAAAGACCCAGAAGAAGACCACATGGGAGATGGGTGGATGAAATTCGAAAGTATGCAGGGGTGACATGGAGGAGACTGGCACAAGACAGACCGTTGTGGAGGAAACTTGGGGAGACCTTCGTCCAGCAGTGGATTGATAATGGTTGACAATGATGATGATGATATACACTGACGGGGGAAAAAAAAAACACCCAACACCACGAAAAAATAGTTGTAGAGGAATGAAATGGCGGCAATACATTTGTATAGGTAACATATTTAATCGATTAAGGTTTCAAGATCACAGCTTAATGTAAGCGCGAGAAGAGCCATTTTAAATGTGAAATGCTGGTACATTAATAACCGGTGTAACTGCCAGAATGTTGAATGCAAGCATGCAAACGTTCATGCATTGTATCGTACAGGTGCTGGATGTCAGTTTATGGGATGGAGTTCCATGCCTGTTGCACTTGGTCGGTCAATGCTCGTGGGGGGTGACGCTGGAGTTGTTGTCCAATGATGTCCCATACGTGCTCGATTGGTGAAAGATCTGGTGATCTAGCAGGCCACGTCAACACTGTAGAGCATGTTGGGTTACAACAGCGGTGTGCAGGCGAGTGTTATCCTGTTGGAAAACACCCCCTTGAATGCTGTTCATGAATGGCAGTACAACAGGTTGAATCACCAGACCGACGTACAACTGTGCCGTCAGGGTGCGTGGGATAACCACGAGAGTGCTCCTGCTGTCATGGGAAATTGCTCCCCAGACCATAACTCCAGTGTAGATCCAGTGTGTCTCGGCCGCAGACAGGTTGGTTGCAGGAGCTCACCTGGCCTCCTTCTAACCAACACACTGCCATCACTGGCACCCAGGCAGAACCGGCTTTCATCAGAAAACACAACAGATCTGAACTCCGTCCTCCAATGAGTTCTAGCTTGACACCACTGACGTTGCAAACGGCAGTGCTTTGGAAGTAAGTGGAATGCACGCTACAGGGCGTCTGGATCGGAGCTGTCCTTCAAGTAACCGATTTGTAACAGTTCGTTGTGTCACTGTGGTGGCAACTGCAGCCCGAATTGCAGACGCAGTACGATGCGCCACGGCCATACGCCGTACACGGCGATCTTCCCTCTCAGTAGTGCCACGTGGCTGGCCGGAACCCAGTCTTCTTGAGGCAGTGCCTTCTCTTGAGCACTGCTGCCAACAATCATGCACAGTGGCTACATTCGTGCCAAGTCGTTCTGCAATATTGCGGAAAGAAAATCCAGCTTTTCGTAGCCCTATTACACGACCTCGTTCAAACTCCGTGAGCTGTTGATAATGGCTTCTTCGTCTTCTTAAAGGCATTCTTGACTAACATCAACACACTACGTCGAATCTGAACGATAACTAACGCTCACGAATGTTACAGCGCGTATTTACAGCAAACCTGCTGTGCATGTTCCGAGGGGCGCCACACGTATGCGCCGAGCATGAAATTTGCATAGACGTCATCTTACAGATGTACTCTCACCGCCTACCAACTGTCGTTTATCTAACACAACCCCTTCTTGGTGTTGGGATTTTTTTCCGTCAGTGTAGTTGACAAGAACAAAATCAAAAGGGAAGTGGAAAAGAAAAGAAAACATCCGAGAAAATGAGTTGCGAACAGTAAAAGAGACCCCCATTAAAAGCTTGTATTTTAATGGGTGCAAAGATCCGACTCTTGAGCTGATGACAGGTCGTCGAGAGATAAAATCTGAAGTGCACATGCACTGATAGAGGAGCCCGAAGGCAAGTAAATAGGACATATCTCGCTAAATTCTGATGGAAATGCAAAAGAAATAGTCAAAAGCATAAGCACCTTTACGGAAGCGCATAATGTCGATCTCCAGAGCCCAATGATTATCGAATGCGATGAAACAAATGTTAATACGGGATGGATGGGTGGAGTAATATGTTTTCTTGAAACCCACTGTGGAAGACCTCTGCAATGGAGCATATGTTTGCTACATACCGATGAGTTGCCACTAAGGCATCTCATTCGGCAACTTGATGGCCACACAAAAGGACCACATTCCTACTCTGGACCTGTTGGTTCACATCTGAAAGATTGTGAAAAAAGATGACAAAATTGATACTACCCTCCCACATTTGGAGCCTAAAGATATCAGCAATCTAAGCACCAATCGGCAATACTTGTATCACATATGCATTTCTGTTAAAGATGGCAGTTGCCCCCAAATCTGGCTAAGACCAATCCAGGCAAAATCAGTCGTGCTTGCTGGCTGATGACCGCAAAGGTTGTCTGTTACGATCATACATCAATACCCAAAATCCATCTGATAATATTCGTATAATCGTAAAGTTTGTGATGCTGGTTTATCCACCAATGTGGTTCGAGATAAAATTAAACCACAGTGCCAAGATGGAGCCCGACATATCTGGAAGATGATTTCTCTCACAAGGCAGCTGACTATGTAAAGAAAATTACTGACAAAGTAATTTCAAACAATGCATACTTTGCACACCCCAAAAACGTACTACTGAAAATGCTAATGGATTCTCGAAGCCACATCCGGGAATTGGCAGTGACGCGAATCCTGAACACCAGGAATAAGAAATCCGAAGGCACATGCTTTTTCAAACCTCCCGAACTCAACTATAAAGCCATTGATTACATTGATGTAATAAATTGGTCAAACTGCACCATAACAGAGCCACCTCTTACAATGCATATAACAGATGAAAAGTTTATATGTGCAAACAAGAACAGGTTCCGGCACTAACTTTAGAAGTTTCCATGCCACACCCAATCGGCCGAGAGATGTGTTAAACTCATATCTGAAGCTGCAACGAAAGTTTGTGGTGATACTGCAAGAGACTGTTGCATACGGGCTAATATTCAAGTAAGAAGAGAACTTCCAACCTTTGACAACAAGGAACAATATTATTTTGAAGCCTAACCTTTGTAAATATTCCCCTTTTTTTGCTTTATTATACTTCCAGTTTCTAGATTTCTGTATTGCAAGAAGTAATATACTAGTAATTGCACTTTTTTAATTTTTTCGTATTGTTTATACTTTTCCTAGCCAGAGGGGCGCGGCTAGACATTGAGCAAAATTGAAGAATTTTTTTGGGCTCTAATTGACCCATTAAGCAACTTATTCGCGCTATGCCAAGATCAGTTTCTAAAAAAAAAAAAAAATCCTAAAAGAAATTTCCCAAGAAAGGCTGACAAAGTGGATTTTTCGTCTTTTTTTGACTTTTTCAATGCCGGAGGGACGCGGCTAGATATTGAGCAAAATTGAGTAAATTTCTTGTGGGTTCTAACTGACGCATTAGGCAACTTTTTCGCGTTATACCAAGATCGATTTCGAAAAAAGTTTTTTTCGTTCCACCCTAACCAACAGGCATTTACAAAGTGGGCTTACTCCTGCTCCCCCAGAGATCTGGCCACCAATCTTTGTCCGTCGGTGTCTTGCAACACTGGCAAACAAACTAAACCCGGTGACTGGAAGATTTGATTGCCAGTTGCAAAGTTTTACCAGAGAGAGAAACCAGTCCTTTGTTTTTCTAACAAAGACATTGATGCCTATTTTTGTACGTAGTAAAATTATCTGTCAGTTTTACGTTAATCTTTATTGGATTATTGCAAAAGCAATGATCTCGACTCTGGTTATAAACTTCAATATTTAACTAGACACACACTAGTCGTTTCATTTCTGCCAAATGCCGTAAATCTTGGAAGAGTGACCATAATTTTCAGCAGTTGATCATACTTTCCTAAAGGCTTTCTTTTTTCTAGGAAGTGGTGGTGTCTGTTATCACACACATTCCTCAAAACTTTAAGGAGGACCCATCTAAAATGCTTTTGGGGTACACTTAAGAAGATAAGGTGGACAATTCAACAGTATTGTCCAATGAGAAACACCAAAATGTCTATAGAATGTCCTGTTGGATGGTTGTCAGTTAATCGGTTTAAATGGGGAAATTTCCATTTAGTAAAATAGGGATAAGATTTGTAACCCACAAGCAGTGGGTAGAAGGCACGGTGGGTGGTTTATTGGGGTCCGACTATATATGGCTGCCAACCTTCCCAATTTTTAATGTCTTCAAAAGGAGTTGGTAGTGTCTTTTTTTTTCTTTAATTTTTTATTAAAGTTTTGCTCATTTTTCCTATGTTACAACAATATGTGTACCTGGCCCAGGAAGTTATAGAACGATTGCAAAATGAGAAACGGTGACCAAAGTTAAAGAACTGTCACAATTTTGTTCTATCTAACTGAGATAAGAATGTTATGGCTTTCATATTTAGAATTTTTATGACGAAGTCCCACTTTCTTTTGTGTGTGTGTTCTTAATGTTTTAGTTTTTGGTAGTAGACTATTTCCATCTCAATTCTTCAGGCAGGTGTGAACCAACATGTGTCAGTTGACCACCTCCAATTTTTTTAAAAAATTATTGTAGCTACTCCTAATAGAGGTAATAAAGTACTGCAACAGGATTTTTCATAAAAAAAATTTTTTTGGTCGAGCTACAGCATTTTGAAAATAGGCAAAAAATACACCCGTGACGAAAATAATGTGAAACACCAAATTTTTAATTGCACTCTGCTCCTGAACTATATAACAGGTAAAGACTCAATTTTTTTTTTTTTATTGAAGCTATTGAATTGGCCTTTCTTTGAATTCAAATGAATGTTGCCAAATAAGAAAACAAATTTATATTTATTACAAAAAAATTTCATTTTCCTCAAATTCAGAAATTCAGGTTTTTTTTTTTTTTTTTTTTGTAAGAAAGACTTATCAGGTGGGTAAGTGTGCCAACCTGCACCCCTACTAGGGTTGTCTAAGCAGTAATTAAATTTTTATCCTGTGATGCATGTAACTCATAAAATTAATTTTTAAAATGTACAAAATTTCAAAAACTCGACATTTTTGAATTGCAATATCTCAAAAATCCCATTTTTAAAAATTTTGTCCTAAT
Organism: Macrothele yani; assembly: GCA_039090855.1. NCBI lineage: Eukaryota > Metazoa > Arthropoda > Arachnida > Araneae > Macrothelidae > Macrothele > Macrothele yani. Next base: position 130,598,889 of record CM076996.1, read on the forward strand.
GATAGGTAGTTTACTGGGGGAATCAGGTTACTGGATTTTTGCCTTGAAATTTTCCTACATATTTTTGAAAATGACACTTTTTTTTTTTTTCAGAGAAAAAAAAAACTGTAAATTATTTAGTAAATTTTTAATAGCAGGAGAACACAATTCCCGGCAGGGCTCACACTAATAAGCATTCTCCAAGTCGCCAAATGTGACTGAATCCAAAAATGGCGAGAAAAAAATTAGTAACAGTGAAAATGGTGGTGAATGATTTTATGAAACTTTAGCAATTTTTGACTCCTGGGTAAACTGCAATTTGTGGTAATTTTTGGGCTAAACTGCAGCTGATATGATCTTCCAAAGCTGTGGCACTGAAAATGGTACTGCCCGGTGCAATTGTTATGGAGTACTGTGAAACACCTATCAAGGCTGCTTGAGAGTCATTGGGGGAGTCAATGAAAATAAGAGCTACTGATGGTGGGGGATATCGGGAGGGAAGAAACTCTTCCGTAATTTATAATGAGCGGATCCAGAGAGATGGGATGCGAAAGTCAAACAGTCTGCAGCACATAGTCTAGCGTTGGTGTTGCACTTGGACTTTGCGCAGAACTGGTCCGTAATTCTACCTGATGAGGTGCAAAGTTACCACTGGCAAAAAAAATGTGCAGATCTCGCTCTTTACATGCATTGCGTACTTTTCAAATGAGACTAAGTCATGTGGTAGCTTGCCATGACACAGCACATGCTCTGTGTGCCATTCTACCCATAAAAGGTGAAATTGCTAAGACTTGTCCTTTGGAAGAATTTAAAACAATTGTTTACATCTCAAATGGAGCAGCAGGGCACTTAAAAACAAATATCAGTTCTATGAACTTATTAAGGAAGACCCAAATGTAACAAGGAAGTGGATCTTCTCAGCCACAGGCCATGGCAAGAGTGCATGTGATGGTGTAGGTGGCCTGTGCAAACATTTTGCTACTAAATTCAACTTACAGGAAGAAGCTTCACAAGCTATAAGAGTTGCACCTTCATTTGTTGAAACTATTTCCCCCTTTATCCCGAAGACTAAACTTCTACTCCTCACAACTGATGAAGTTCAATCTTACCGAACCAGCAAAGTAGAAGAGTGGGATACAGTAAAATCTGTTGTTGGCTGGAGCGCTGACTACATGGGTGCTCCGGGGCTCGAGCACCCATTAAAATTTGTATCATTGGTCAAAATAGAACATTTTAATAAGAAGTTCATCCGACTTTTAGCTCACTGGCTCATATACCTCTGCCTGAATGAAAATATTAATATCGCAAACTTGTCTTCGTTTATCCAAAAATAAACAACTTTTAGCCCAATGCAAACGGCCTAAAAAATATCCTCCGGCTCGCGAGTATAGTGAATGAGTTCGCTCTCTAAACTTGTCAAACAAGGCGGCAGCATCTCTGACGATCTGTAGCTTCACCTGGCGGGCATGCAGGCGGTGTCGCCACAGGCCAAGACCAGCTTACATAGATATGACCTGCCCATTTCACGCAGCTCCTTGACCGCTCTTGCAAATAAATTTGTCCCCAGATGGCGCTGCATTTCGGCGGTTCTCAGAAGCTTGGCATGTGCATTAAACGTTAGTTTCTATCCGTTAAAAGGAAGGTTCATTGCTGTACCGCAATGACTTGTGGAAGGAGTACAAGAGAAAGCAGTTACGTTGTTGGCTGGAGAGCAATAAATGTTGTAGTGATACGCTACAAAAAAGAGGTCCACATTATCCACCCTTTATTTTGTTGTATCCTGCACGTTGTTGGCAGGAAAAAAAAAAAACCCTCTGATGCTGTGCTCCGTTAAAAGGAAGGTTCATTGCTGTACCACAATGACTTGCGGAAGGGTATAAGAGAAAGCAGTTATGTTGTTGGCCGGAGAGCAATAAATGTTGTAGTGATACGCTACAAAAAAGAGGTCCATATTACCCACCCTTTATTTTGTTATATCCTGTACGTTGTTGGCAGGAAAAACCGAAAGAAACCTTTGAGTTGCAAAACATGCGGATCAATGAGATAGAAACTGACCTGCGAAGAAAGTATTCAGGAGAACCAAAAGCACAGTGGCACAGCAAATCAGCTACGAATGAAAACCGTTCAAAGCAGAACCAAAAGTTATATTGGGTATATAAATAAGTTTTGAGGGATTTGAGGTGAACAAAACATGTTGTTGGAGAACAGAAACACTATTTTAATATTAATCGAAGTATGCTCCCTCTAAAGCTACAACAACTTGACCCTATCTTTCGGGCAGTGAACGTATGCCCCGAAGGAAGAATTCCGGTTCCTTGGAAGAGATCTAGTTGTCCAGCAAATTTTTGATGTCTTCATAAGAACTAAACCGTTCTCCAAAAAGTGCTGACTGCATAGCCTGGAACAAATGGTAATCCGATGGCGCAGATCTGGCGAATATGGCGGGTGGGGTAGAACTTCCCAGTCGGATCCTTCTAAGTACTTCTTCACAGGTCGAGAAACGTGGTCTTGCATTGTCATACTGTGAGGTGACTTTGTTGCGCCTATTCTCCCATTCCGGTCGTTTTTGCGTGAGAGCTAGTTTTAAACACATTAATTGGGTTCGATATCGATCACCAGTAATAGTTTCTGACGGTTTCAGCAGTTCATAGTGGATCACACCCTTCTGGTCCCACCAGATACACAGCATTACCTTTGAACCATGGATATTGCGTTTTGGCGTTGAAGGATCTGGTTCACCTGGCTCCACCCATGCTTTCTGCCATTTAGGGTTATCGTACCATATCCATTTCTCGTTGGCAGTAATAATACGATGCAAAAAAACCCTTTCTTTTTGCCTTTGAAGCAGCAATTCGCAAATGGCTTTTCGACGTTCAAGGTCTCTTTCCAGCAAAGCATGTGGAACCCAATTCCCTTCTTTTTGCACCATTCCCATGGCAGCTAAATGTTGTGAAATGCATGGTTGACTAACATTTAATGCTGCTGCTAGTTCTTTTTGGGTCTGGCACAGATCCTCGTTCAGTAAAGCTTCCAATTTGGCATCAGCAATTTTTTTGGGTGGTCCAGAATGTTCTTTATCACTGACATCGAAATCGTTCCTTTTGAATCGTCTAAACCAATACTCGCATGTTTTTAAGGATGGGGAATGTTTACCATAGATTTCTGACATTAAGCGATAGCTGTTGGCAGCACTTTTCTTGACAATAAAGTAATGCAGTAACACTTCCCGCAACTGCTGTTTTGTCGGGACGAAAGTTGCCATTTTCCATCGAGTAAAACAAATAAGTCTTCACACCTCAATCAAACGTCATATACTGACTCTGACAGCTGGCGTCTCGTACTGCGATATAACAGTGTTGTCACCTTAAAATACATGCGAGCAGTAATAAGTAAGACACCGAACGGAAATCCCTCAAAACTTATTTATATACCCAATACTTCCCCAGTTTCTTTTACAACATAGAAAGGCATATTCATACTTTCTAGTTGGAATCGTGTGTGAAAGAACGAAACGTTTCTCGACATCTGCTTTAAAAACAATTGAAAAACATGAACAAAAACTATATTCTGTACCGTATGAGTACACGATGCTTCGCTCCCCTGGCAAGAACGTACGCGGCTGTACTTGTCATCCACGCTTGAATTACACACCACAGCGAATCTTTCAACGGAGCAAAGTTTGACATAGTTGCGTTAGGCCTACCACAGCATCTTTTTACAGCATCACACTCACAGGTAAATATTATGATAAAAACAAAAGACCTTCAAGATACATAGACTGGAAGTTCTTGTGTAAATGAGTGGCAGCAGCTGGCAACATTTTGATCGCAGAGCCTGTACCGCAAAACGGCACGTGTCCTATGGACACGTTAATTAAGCTCTTTTACCTGCGCGAAATTTTTTTTACGTTTTAGTACTGCGTATTTATTATTTTTCAATGAGGTATAAATTAGATATTGTGCCTTTTAACTTACGATTAAAGAAAATCTCATTATCGTAATGTTGGGGGTATATGAAATAACTGAAGGGAAACTTGCTTGTCGTACCAAGGCTGAACTGGATCCTATCGGGCTGTAACATTACCGTTGAAGACAATAGACTTTTGGTGATTGGCCAGTGGGCGTTAGGGACGATTTCAGCCATTAGATGGCACTGCGTCCCAAGGTATAAACACCTCAGTTTCTGCGTTGTTTGAATTGCGGGATTGTGTATGTTCGTCGTTTTTTCTTGTTTCTTTTATAAAAACCCTTCTAGTTTTAAAACCAAACTGTTGTTTTCACAACAAAATCTAACCCATTTTCAAAATGGTTTACTGCTGTGTGCCGATATACACATCTTCTAAGAAGAAAAACGTGGGATTTTCATTCCATGAGTTTCCCTCAAATCAGAACCTAAAGCAACTGTTGCTGAAAGAAATATCTCGTCAGGATTTTGCTCCAAATGACAAGTTATCTTCAACTGTTGTTTGTGGTAAGCATTTTCATTCTGATAATTACGTACCTAATTCAATTTTAGAAAAAAAAACCTCAGCTATATAAACTCATATTAAGTAAAATAGTAGGTAAATGTGTAGATTTGCGTTTTAAATTATTTCGTCGTAAAAATATTAGTACTTCGGAAAAGTGTGACGTACAGGTTTTATATTGTGAAAATTAATGGCAAATGGTGCAGAAATTTTCTTCTTCAAATGTCTTTTAAAGATTTTTATCGTAACATTAACCTGTACGTTCGATACGTTAGGCCTACGCAGCGTCTCTTCACAGCATCGAACTTGCAGGTAAATGTTACGATAAAAATCTTTAAAAGACATTTAATATACGAAATTTCTGCACCATTTGCTATTAATTTCTATACTCTAAAATCTGTACGTCGCCCTTTTTCCAGGTACTAACATTTTTCCGATGAAATAATTTAAGACGCTAATCTACACATTTACCAAAATCTTGGCCTTAGATCGTTGAAGAATAAAGGAGGAATGAGATTTACACATGAATTACACCAGTTCCTACAGAAAAATTATCTTGCCCAAGTACTACGAATTCAGAATACAAATATCCATCTGTTAACGTGAAAGTGAATATAAATAAAATCTCAAATGTAAATGATAGGGAATCAGTTTGTTAATGCGAAAACGTCAATAGATGGCGCTGCGTCCCAACTCATCTTTTCTGTCCTCGCTGTTTTTGCTTAATGTTACAGCCTGATAGGATCGAGTTCAGCCTTGGTCGTACGTGTAAAATATATTTCGTCCTCAGTTGCTTGCAAACTGTGTGATCTTGTTGCATGAAATTCGTATTTCGCACTCAAGTAATGTCAAAAATCATTTTAATGTGGCCATTTGTTTATTAAGAGAAGTTTTCAAGAACAAAACTTTTAATTTTGGAAGTTTTTCCTGCAGTATTAGGAGTTCGTAATAGCTACTCAACGGGTGAAAAAATAAGTAAAGTTAAATATGATAGAAAGAAATTCCCTCTTCATATAATTTAGACAATTACAAATCTCGAGGATGAAAAGTCTGGGAAAAGAAACACGAGTTAGCAAACCATGTGTAGGTTTAACCAGAAACCTTCACTTTAGAGCCATGCATAGTTTGGTGAATGACACAAGGGTCTAGTAAAACCTAAGTCTCTCAATTTAATATTTAGAAATAAAGTAGGTGCAAAAGGTTACTAGCTAACTATCCTGCACTTAAACTATTAAAACACCTATTATTTCCAGAGAAAGATTAAGAAAGGAGGTGAGAAAGCTAGACTGAAACTGCAAGTCACGGCAACATTGCTGTGACTAGCTTAAATTCGGATGAAAATATGAACGTTTCCTTTTTTTTTCTTCTTGGGGACAACTTGGCCATCATACTTCTCTTTTCTATTTCCAGACGAGATACCGGTATAGTGAGACCGCAAAGGTGTGTGATATCCCTTGCTAAATGGCAATCGTCAGATTTTGGCTTGGCTTGGCTTAGCTTCATTTCCAGTTAGCACGTCGTAGAGCATTTACCCACTTCCCCAAAATATCACAATTATGAGGAAACCTGTGAAATGAATGTGTCTTCTGGCCAGTTGTTTGTTTATTGGTACATCCATACGCTACACAAAGATATAACCATTTTAAAAATCTGTTTAGCTCATTAAATTTGGCTTTATTATTTTCTGAAATACTTCACAATATATACACACTATTTATAAAAACAAAAAATAATAAATCTAGCTGGTTATACATGTAAAAAAAATGATGTAACTGATATAAACACGCAAACGTCTTTAGTAAACAACGAGATGTGACTGATTCTTGCCGTACAACGCACAACTTCAAATGTCGCCCGGTTAACTTACAGTTTTCCAGTCTATGTGTCTTAAAGGTCTTTGATAAAAACCTTTAAAAGACATTTAAAACATGAAATTTCTGCACCATTTGCCATCAATTTCCATACTCTAAAATCTGTACGTCGCACTTTTTCCAGGTACTGACATTTTTCTGACGAAATAATTTAGGACGCTAATCTACACATCCGAAAAGTCTTACCAATGTGATGAATGTTCCAAGGGATTTCCTCGGAAAGTGTCTTGAAGTCAGCGTTTACTTGAAGTTTTTGTTACATTAATTTTCAAATAACACAACTACTTTCAAAAATAGAAACAGAACTGAGGAAAAAAAAAAAAAAATTCCTGTGCTTCACGACAAATTTGTAAACACAAGACCAGTAAACACTACCAGCTTTCTGTCGTAACTCGATTAGAAAACTAGTCTCGTAGTAAATTTGAATGTACCTGCCTTTGCTGAAAGCACAAGTATTACAATTGATGAGTTGGTACAGATAGGTCCAATTGTTGCTTATTTATTTTTTTGTTTTATTGCATCAGACATAGATCAACCGCTAGCTTCAGTAACATACTAGCAAAGACCTTGGAGAGAATAGACTCTCAAACCTAATGCTAGCCCTTCAGAGGCAACTAGCAGCAATTGAGACAGCAGCGCCATCTGTTACCGCAAGGAGTTGGTGAGAAACGCATAGCCATAGGCGCAGACTTCGTGGGTTCGAGACACTTTTTGACCCCCCCCCAATGACTTCGTTGTGGGTTCCTTGAGCCCCTAATATTTTTGCGCATATTTCGTGGGAAAAATACACGTACGCATATGTGCATAAATTTTGTTTTTTATTATTCGTTCCTCGTTTACTATATATAGAAAGTGTGTATAGAAATTTACCCCTCAGACTGTTTATTGTGCCTCAAAGAAGAATTGGTGTTTGTTCGTGCTAATTAAATTTCACGCAACAGACAATACCTTCAAGTATCGTTGTTTAAGAGCATTTAAAACGGCCTCCTTTATAAAAGAAAATTCTTTGCTTTGTCTGGGTTCCCACAAAATACAAAAGTCTAGCTCTACATTCGGAGAATGAGACCTATTCAAGGTCATAGTGATAAAGGCGGAAATATGTTGTACAGTCAGTTGACCCATCCTATCTTGGAGCAGTCGGGGGGGGGGGCAAGGAGGTTAGAAGAGAGAAGATGGAATCAACAGCCTCTGGTGAAGCCAAATCTGATCATTCTGCTAAAAAATCGCCATTTCTACGAAATCAGCGCCAATTTTGCGCCAAAAGTTAACATTTACCAGTCATCGATATTTTAGCGTTATCTTACGACATTCGAAATCAATTCAGCGGTTGATTTGTACGCAAGAATTCTTCCCCAGATTCGCGAAGTCCCCTCCGGTTTTTTTTTTTTCGAGATTGATGCAAAAGTGAAATTTTTGGGATATTAGTTGGGGCGGGGGGGGGGGGGGTCATATTCCGTTCGGAAACGGAAGTTAAACGAAGTGCAGATTTTCCCCGTAATAATATTTTTTCTCTCGCGATGTTGCTTCTGTTCAGCATTGTTAAATATAATTTCACTGCATAATTTCAGCTTAAAATTGTAGGCAACGATTTCTGAAAACGGAAGTTTGGCCGCCCGAAAATTTCCCCGTAATCTTCGGCGACGAGATTCTCGTGCTGATTCGAGGAATTCAGTCTTTTTTTGTTATCATTTAGACCATGTACGAAATCGATGCATAACTGAACTGAAATTTTGGGAGGTTTGATGATAGTGGGGGGGGTCGTTTTCTCCGTTGGAGGACGGAATTTCATCCTTCGAAAACGGAAAGTAGATGGAGGTAAGATTTCTCTGGTGATCGTAATTTTTTTCTAGCGATGCTTCCTCTATTCAGTATTGTTAGATATCATTTTATTCCATAAATATTTGTATTTCAGCTTGAAAATGTTGGATAAATTTCCGAAAACTGATCGAAGTCAGACGGAGCGAAGATTTCTTCCGTAATTGTATCCCCCCTTCCCCCCGCGATGTTTCCACTCCTATGTAGTTGTTAAATGTCATCACCCTCATAAATGTGTGTGCATTTTAGCTTGATAAGGGTGGGTGATATTTCCAAAAACGGAAGTGATGAAGTTTGGAAATTTGTAAGATTGATGCATGGTGAAAAAAAAAAAAAAGTATTCATTCTCTGAAAATTACACAATTTATCTGAAATAGTGAAAGCTCTGATATCAGAATTCATGGTTCTCAGGCTGAAAGTTCGTTAAGCATGATGGATAAAATTGTCATCTGAGGGAATTAAAAAAAAAAAAAAAAAAAAGAAAAAAAGAAAAAAAAGTAAAAAAAAAAAATGGTAAGGAAAAACTATCAGCAGAAAAAAAAAGTAAACAGTGGATACTGTGCAGTGGCAGTATCAACAAAAGACAAATATGGCCGTGGAACTTGCTGAGAAGAAAGTAGGGTTTGCTCACAAGAGGAAACCAGAGCTAGCAAGTACAAGAACAAAACCAGGAAAAAAAAAAAAAAAACTGTTTGAAGCTCTCTTTCAAAACCCCTATTTTGTTTGGAATTCACTAATTTTATATTTGTGAATACAGTGGTGTGATCTAGTTAAATATTTTCATAAATAAATTACAGTAAATGATTCAGTTTTGTTCATTCTGCATAATATTCACACTTTCTCACTGTGCAGTCCGATTTTTCACCAAATTAAAAAGTACAGCTTTGTTTTTTTTTCTTCGTCAGTCTCATGTATGTTAATTAATAAAATCGCTCACGAGTGCAATGGATAATTGAAAGGATTGTTTATATCGCATAACTTGTAATCAATTATCAGGAATACTGATCTTTTGGTTCTTACTTAAAGTCTGAATTTTGCCCCGTACATTCAGGGATCAGAATTTTTAGGAGGTTTTTTTTTCTCATTTTTATCTACCTTGGGGAACATCTTCACCCTCACACTTTTCTTTTTCCAGATGGAAGCGTTGAACCATTTACTAACTCGCAATCGTCTGCTTAATGTCCATGTCCATACATGCAGGATCCCATGTATGCAAGAGCAGTGGCTCTTTCAGACAGCAACAACAAAAAAGTCATACACTGATTCTACTACTGAAGAAGGGGGGGGGATCTCGTGCCAAAACGTCACTGTGCAAGCATTAAGCGATAGAAGCAGCTTTTATCTAACCAACTTTACTAAATCTCACTATCATCTTATAGTTTTGGTTCCAGTTGTAATTGTTCACAGCAATAACGAAAGTTTGACATTGATAATTACTTGATAAAAAAACATTGTATGAAGAGTATCGTGGTGCAACTGCTGAAAGATGATGCATATAGTTTTCACTGTTATCTTATAGTTTTGGTTCCAATTTTATTATTGAATGTTACATTAGTTTTCCATTTATATCGAAGGTACGCTTTCCTTCAGAAAACCTTAGGAGTTCGTGATGAACACGCAAACCACATGTGCATGGCTTGCCAGTTGGTTGGTTTCAGAAATAATGTATTTTAATCTGAATGCCATGAATCTCGAAAAATATGCTGCTAAAAACCAACCAAACAGTAATTACATATTATTTATTCTTCTTAAGTGTATATTCACAAGCGTTCAGTATCAATAGCAACAGTTCTTGGACGCAGCAGCATCCTATTTGTGTTATAGTGAAACAAATGCATTCAGAAGAAAATCCCTGATGTTAATGTGTTACGCCTAAAATATTGCAGGTCATATAGTTTTCAATAAATCGTGGGTAGTATAATTGTTTTCCTATTTATCTCACTGTAGGAACGACAGAAATGCTAATTAAGTCGTAAGAGAAGCTGTAAAATGTCAACCAACCTGAAATATAACATTTTTTTATAGTTCATAAAATAATGGTAATTCAGTATATTATATCATAACTTAAAGCACAGCATGGACTTAAAGCAATTAAAAATACTATCGTTAGCTGCTCCAAAACCTGAGTTCTGCTTCAAAATGCAAATTTCCTCGCTCCCAAACCCAACTTTTCTGCTCCAAATTGCATATTTCCCCGCTCCAAAACAGGGTAGGGGCACTAACACCCCTGATAGCGGCTGTCTCTTACTCTCTGCAGTAGTCCCTGAAGGTTAACAAGGCTACCACAGCTTTAGCAAGGTTGTGATTGGTTAATACGCAATATGCACTTCCACTCGACGGAGCATAATTTTGTTTAATTTTTTAGAAAATACTAAACAGCATTTCCGTAACTTTTTGCAAATTTTTAGTTATGTGCATGTATATTTCGGTCTCATTTTTTCCTGACTGTACATGCTGCACAAGTGTCTCTAAAACCTCTTCAAAGTCAACGATTTCCCCATAGAACAGTACAAAAGCAGCCCAAATTGGGCATACATAGCTCATAGGAAGCACAGCCCACGGAAAATACAGGGCGTCCAGCTTGATGCCATGTCCTTTCCCTTCTAACCTCCTATTTTAACCCAGAAATCATTTGAAGAAAAAAATTGTTGGCATTTTTAAAATTGGTAAAAAAACCTCAAAGTAAATTTTTTATGTTTTTGTTACTTTTATAAGACAACTGAGTTGGAAATTCAGTATCTGTGTATTGTATACAATAATGTGCGTACAAAAGCAAAATAAATGAAATAAATAAAGAAAAAAATTCTGTAATTAACTATAATTTGCTTCAGTTTATCATTTCAGGCATCTTATTGTGCCAGATAATCTGACTGAATGAAATTTAAATTAGACTTAAATACTTTGAAAAATAAAATTTCCGGAACCCCCAATAATTTTTCAAGTTGGCACCAATGTGCATAGCTATTGGAAAGGTAAGTACAGTGTTTGATTCAACGCCATAATATGTATATCATATTAATAGCACAGAAGGAATATTCGAGTGTGAATGTGAACCAACAAATTTCTAGATCAAAATTTAATTGGCAAATTCTCAATTTCGATGAAAATCAGTATGAAATAGAAAATACGCCGCTACATGCCACGTTCACCACCTGATACGTGAAGTTGCGTCAATGTGAAAATAAATATACCGCATTATCGTTTCTTCATATCATCCTTAATCACCCGATTTTGTTCCTCAAATTGTTTTATTGAAAAATATTTTGACCACATGTGCTCATGAAAAATGAATATCGCATAAAACAAAAGGGCTCCACAGGTATGTTTACAAAACTATCACTGCTTCTCCTCAGACATGCAGAGCTCTTTATATCTATTATTAATTGCAGTGCTGTATTCATGCTCAATAAACTAATTTTAAAAGCTATTCCTACGTATAATTTGAAAGAATAACACAGCACTTTATCTCATTTAATTTTCCAACCAAGCGCTTCTATGCCTCAGTAAATACTGTATGTTCTTACGAGGCAAATGAACAATTAATACATCACTCCCTCTAAGTGATACATGCATACAAAAATCCTTTTCTTACCTTAATTTTTGCGAGTGCAATTTTTTTGTCACTTGGTTGGAAGTTTTGTAGCTCTCCAAGCTGGACAGCATTATTCGATAACTGCTCATATCAAATTTACACTGCCAGACAATTGCTAAGGACTGATGACAATAGCAACGATAGCAACCATAAAATGGAAGGCAGGAAAATGTGGAAATTAGGGTAAGTGCGGGATTACAGTAAGACGTGTTGTGCGTATGCAAATTTTGGATTGTTGAACTTGTTCGTGACGTCATAGCGCTGATAAGAGATATAAAGGATTTGACGCGTGTTGACCGTTGTTGTTCAAACGCAAAGTTGAAAGGGAAAGAATCAATTGACGAACTTGCAAGTTTCAGTATGTCTTCCCGACATCACCTAGATGATTTTACGCGTGGCTGTATTATTAGCAAGATTGAAGAAAGGCGAAAAATAACAGATGTTGCCAGGGAGTTCGACGTCAGCCACAGTGTTGTTTCAAGGCTTTGGAAATCATTTCAAACAGAGTGTAGCAAACGTCACGGGGGAGGTCGTGTTCGCAGTACGACACCTGCAGAAGATCGGTAAATAGTGCTATCAACAAAAAGACACCGGCGCAGCACAGCTAGTGAGGTAGCAAATCAGTTTATGGCTGCTACTGGGAAGCGGATCTCCCGAAAAACTGTCGTCAGACGTTTGCATGAAGGAGGACTATACACCCGCCGTCCTGTTGTGTGCATCCCATTGTCCAGACGTCACCATACCGCCCGTTTGCAATGGTGCCATCAACATTGTAATTGGACTGATAACGACTGGTCTGCTGTCCTCTTCTCAGATGAGAGTAGATACAGTCTATCGTCTGATTGTCGACGACAACTGATCTGGCATGATAGTGGTACTGCATATTGTACAGCAAACATACAGGAAAGGGACCGATATCCGACATGTAGTGTCATGGTATGGGCTGGCATCATGATCAATGGCCGTACGTCCCTCTATGTGCTTCCAACTGGGACTACGACTGGCCAACGATACATTAATGATGTTCTGCTACCTCATGTTCGCATGTTCCGTGGTGCTGTCGGTGATAGATTCATTTTCATGGACGACAACGCAACATGTCATCGAACAGTCGCTGTCCAGGAGTGTCTTGAGAGCGAGAATATTCATAGCCTCATATGGCCAGCACGTTCTCCAGATCTGAATCCCATTGAAAATGTGTGGGATGCTTTGGGGAGGAGTCTTGCTGGTCGCCAATGCCCTCCAATAAACAAGGACACCCTCATCCGTGCACTGACAGAGGAATGGGATAAATTACCCCAACAGCTGCTTGATAATGTTGTGCAAAGCATGACACGACGTGCGGAATCTTGCATCGCCCTCCAGGGTGGCCATATCCCGTATTGACATCTTACGCCGGAACACCTGCGGACGGTAATCGCATTTTTTCACGTTTACGTATTCTGCACAAAATGGCCTGTTTGTCCCTTGAGCACGTTCCAAAGCCTTCTGGATTTCAGAGCACAATAAATTGTCTTTCTTGTAATGTCCTGGCATTCAGACATTATTTTATTTCACTTGGCATCCAACCACACTTACTTTTTTATGCGCTATATAGCCGCTTATGATCTGTCCTTAGCAATTGTCAAGCAGTGTATTTCTGAAAATGCTCAGACGTTTTAAAAACTTGTTTTGCATAGGAATTTCGTCAAAAAAAAAAAAAACTGTTGACCAAAGAAAAATGGATTCTGAATAGTCTTTGTGTTGCTTTTTGCTATTAACACTAGGGACTATTTTCTGTAGCGGAGATAGCTGTTTCCATCGGCGACAACAGCAAGGAGCAATGGCGTCTAGTTCAGGTGTAGCCATGGCTGCACCAAAAAACATTAATCTCTAACGTTATGAAAACTTGTTTTACATAGCAATTTTGCCCAAAAACTGTTGAGCAAAGAAAAATGAATTCTGAACAGTCCTTGTCTTGCTTATTTGCTCTTAACACTAGGGACTATTTTTTGTAGCAGAGGTAGCTGCTTTTGCCAGCGACTGTTTGAGGTGAGGCTGTGGCTACACCAAAACACTAAATCTCTCGTGGCATTCTCTTGTTTTGATTTTCCCATGTCAACAGCGGGTGACTTAAGAGCATTTCGCGCATTTTACTGAAGGATTTGAAGCTTGGACAAAAAGCTATTGAACGGTTGAAGGTGCATAAAAAAAAAAGTGTTTCATAAAGCTGCCATACTAGCATTCTATTCAATTAAAAAAAAAGAGTCCATATTGCGATATTGATCCTCACATAGCAAGCTCGCTGAAATGAAAATTATTTTCTCTTAAATTTCTGGCTCAGTAAGGTTTGGGAGATCGTGGACACGACGCGTGTTCAAAGTTTTTGCAGTTACTCAGCCTTCGAGCAGAGGATATTCTGAACTGAAATACTGGCTCCTGCGCACTGAATACAAGTGGATATCTCGCGACATCCTCAGTGAAATTCTCAGTCTTGCCGTATATACTCGTGTATAGGTCGACCCCCCCCGATTTTTATCTGAATATTTGCAGTTTTTGTATACCCCCTGTATAAGTCGACCCGCCAATTTTTATGTGAACATCTGCCGCTTTTGTATACCTACCTATCTTGTGTATAAATTAAAAAAAAAAAAATCTTCCGAGGATGCGCCCGCATGCGGAAATGTGAACCTACTATTTATTGTTGCAGCTGGCTCTCGCAATGTTGCTTGCGGCAATTTCCCGCAAAATGTGAGTGGAATTGAGGCACAATTCTGGGAAGATGTGGGTTCACCACCCTGGTTAGAATTTTCAGGGGAAGGTTACACTCTTTAACAATATATGAACCCACTTTTGCACATTGCCCCCCCCCCTACACTTTTTGTGAGCGAGTTTTCTGCAGTTACTTCATTCATGGAGAGTAAAGCATTTGCTCCCGCAGCAAACGAATCGTGATGCATTTACCTAACGTCGTAATTCACATCGTTATTTAAAAAGAAAAGAAAAAAAAACACTTCCTCAAACAAAACATACCGTATATGCTCGCGTATAAGTCGACCCCCACTTTCAAAGGAAAAATCGTAAGAAATCGGAAACTAGCGTATAAATCGATCCCGGAATGAGAAAAAAAATTTAAATGAATTTATTCAAAAACATTTGAAAACGAAAAAAAAATTATATATATATATAATACTAAATTTAATTTGCATACCCAAAAACTTCATCGGAACCCTTCAAAATCCGATTACGAGTCGGACTCGCCAAACAGTTCTAAAAAGTCTTTCTCCGTCATCGGCGCGTCATCATAAACATCAGTATTCCCATCTATGCCTGTGTCATCAGAATCACTGTCATCATCACTCATAAAAATCTCATCCTCTGTGTCATCAAGTTTGTTACTAATGCAACATTTCTTGAATGATTTCACGACCATTTCCGCAGGTATCGCATCCCAAGCATCCTTGACCCATCGCGCAATCAAAACGATATCCGGCTTCTATAGGTTTCCGCCCTTGGTTTCAGTCGGCAAATCGGAACTTATCCAATCTGCCCAATACCTCCGCACATTGTCCTTGAAGGGCTTATTAAGGCAGACATCTAGTGGTTGAAGAACAGATATCAACCCACCTGGGATGACAGCAAGAGTTGTTTTTGAATTTTTTGCAGTTTTTTTCACTTCTGCACAATGGTGTGCAACAAACATATCCCACACCAAAAGAGAAGGTTTCCTCAAAAGTGCACCTGGCCTTTTGTTCCACACATTCTTTAACCAGTCAATTGTTCCGGATTCGTTCATCCATCCTTTTTCATGGGCACGAACGAGCACACCAGACGGAAAGACAACGCTTTTCGGCAGAGTTTTGCGTTTGAAAATAATTACCGGAGGTAGCTTACTGCCGTCGGCCAAACAGGAAAGAACAACCGTGAAACTGGATTTTTCGTGGCCAGTCATTTAGATCAAGATATTTTTTTCGCCCTTTTGGTTCACAGTCTTATTTCCAGGAAGGTCGAAACACATGGCGGTTTTATCCATGTTTCCTATTTGGGAAAGTTCAAAAGCAGTCTCTTTTCTCTTTTGAATTACCTACTTTTGAAATTCCATTATCTTTGCTTTGAGGTCACGAGGTAACTTTTGTGCAATTTTGGTGCGCTGGCGTAGACACACAATACATAGCGGTTCATGAACCTTGTGCACCAACCTGGCGAGGCACGAAAAGTGTTATTTGCAGCTGCAAACTTTTCATCTTTTGCGAGCTTCATTGCTCGCAAACGTATACCAGTTCGCCTTACAATGTAACCATTTTGTCTGTAGCCCACAATCCAATCATTCAAGACACTTTCCAGCTCTGGGAAAGATGTCGTTCCACGGTGCAGCGCCTTTTGCGATTTTGGGATTTTCACCAAGTCCGTTTTTTTTTATGCCAATCTCGAATCAGTTTTTCGTTAATGCCAAATTGACGTGAAGCAGCACAGTTGTTAGTATTTTCTGCAAAAGAAACCACTTTCAACTTGAATCCTGCGTTATAGGACACCAGTTTCTTTACACAATCCGTGTCACCCATAATAGGAGAAGCGAGACATGTGCGATTAAGAACAAGAAAAACACGGGCGATTAAGAACAAGCAACACCTAACACTGGCTGTCGCCTCTGTTACGTCGTAGGTCAGCGCAATCAACTGGTAGTCGGAAGGGCGGAGCTTTCTATGCGCGGCTGTGACTGCGCTGTGGATAAGCAAAGCCAGGAGAGAGGAGACTTTTCAAAGCGCGGAGAAATTTGGAGGGTCGCGATTTCGTAATTCTACCACATCAGTGTTTTTCTTTCTTTCTTTTTTTTTTTCTTTCGGAGGGTTACGATTTTTTAGACCCCGCGTATAAGTCGACCCCATTACTTTGAAGCTCTGATTTTGTCCCAAATTTCTTGACTTAAACGCGAGTATATACGGTATTTGGAAAGCGTAAATAGGTCTTGATGTTAACCCGATAGTTTTTTTGTGTTATAAAAAATAAATGTGTAACTTTTGAAGTTTTCAACTGATCACTTCAAAATTTAAAATGAATCTTTATTTTGATGTATTGTGACACTGTGAAATTCGCACGCAACTATTTAAAAAATTGAAGAAAATTTGTTCTATAAAATTTTCTCCCATTACCCTGTGCAGCCTAGCAGCTGTCTCAACTGCTGAGCTGGACGAGTGTGCGACTGACAGAGAGGTCGTTTATCTACTCCCGAGTTTAATCCCCCTTCTCCACTGTGTTTGTGACAAACAATCTGCTTTAGTGACAAAACCAAACATTGCCCTATTCAGTAAAGATGCAATCCTTTTTGCTCGCTCTTAGTCTTCAGAAAAGGTTACTGTTTGTTTGATTTCTAGAGCCGGGGCACACTCAATTTAATGACAAACGTAAGTAGGTTGTTAAACTAATGCACTTTTTTACTATCAGTGGCAATGTTATTCTGAGCGATCGGCCAAGTTTAAACACTTTCGTTTTCGTGATGCATTGATCAAGTTACTGCTGTTCTGTAGATTGTCATGCCTCTCTTTTCTGCCGTCGCTAAGCAGGTGCAGCGGTCTCCTTTTTCAATAGTCTGTTCTTTTCCCTCTTCATTCCCCCGTCGTGAATAGAGCATGGTTGTAGGTGCAACCTAAACTACTGGCTGACGCGTTCACCTCTTTCCTCTGGGTGATTTACCAGCGGGTCAGTCAAGGCCATATCAACAAATCTAAAACAGACTTTGATACATCCTTGCGAAATGAGTTTTTCTATTAGTGAATAAAAAAACCTCTTGCATATAAAATCAAGAAAATTCTTAACAATAACTTTCTTCTGTACCAGTAACACCTGGGAAATGACTAAATATACAACTGCAAATGAACTGATAGGGCTAAGTATGCACATTTCCATAAGGCATCAAAATTTTGGTTTTCAACCTATCGGAAATATTTTCCGTGTATAGTTCGACCCCCTAATTTCGACCTAAGTATTTCATTAAAAAAGTCGACCTATACACAAGTATATATGGTATGTCAAAGCAAATCCAAAAAATGCTGCTGCTGGAAGTAAAAGATGCTGTCTTATATTCTCTGATGATGGACGAAACTTGTGACATTGCTACTGAAGAACAAGTAGCTACTTATTTGTTTTCAAATAGCGGACTGTTTAAAACTTTTCCTGGGGTTTATGAAGCGCCAAACACTAGCACTGACATTTCATTTTCTATTGTCTAGGATCTATTTACATGCTTTAATGTTGAGATATTCAACTGTCGTGGTTATGATGGAGTTGCCAATGCAAGTGGACATTTGACAGGTTTGTAGCGAAGAATCTCTAGAATTGAATCAAGAGCCATATGTGTACACTGTGTAGGTCACACTGAATTTCTTACTGCAATATGCAATGCAAAGAGAGATTTTTTAAAAGCCCTAGTGTGTGAGCTTACAGCATCTATTCGATATTCTCCTAAAAGACTTTCAGTATTTAAGTCACTTCAAGTTTAAGATGTAAATGTACACTCTTCATTGAGGCCGTTTTGTCCCATGCATGCAGTGGTGTCTCAGACTCAACTGAATTGTGACTCTTAAGCAAACTATAGCACAGTATTACTTTTCCATATATGTATATACACTATCGAATCACATTATTGTAACAACCAACTAAAATCCAGAGTAACCGTCGTGTGCAGCGTGGGCAGCAGCTAGACGAGCTGAGAGTGACTCAATAAGGTGCTGGAAGGTGTGCACAGGTATGTGACCAGTGCATCTGACAGCTGGTGGAGGATTCATAGAGCGAATAACACGATTGAGGTGGTCCCACAGATGCTCAATTGGGTTAAAGTCTGGGGAATTAGTGGGCCAGCAAAGTACATCGAAGTCTTCATCGTGTTCTTCCAAACATTCTCGGACATTTTTAGCTGTGTGACGCGTCGCATTTTCGTTCTGGAAGTTCCCATCCGCCCCACGGAAGGCAATCGGCATGCGTGCATGTACATGGTCTGCAATAGAGATGGGCTTAACTGTGATTTCTGTGTCACAGTGATAACTGTGACTGTTCCACAAATGTAACTGATTTGTAACTGTGAAAAAGTCACAGTTAAGGATCCTTTTAACCGCCCTGCCCAAACCAAACTGCGACAGTAACAGTTTAGATTGGAACGGGATAGAGTTGACAAGGAAAGTCGTGGGGTAACAGTGACAAGCTGTTCCAAGTGTTGATGCGCACTTGCACTTATAAATGGCGTTCTGCTTGAACCAACAGGAAAGGTTATTTACGAAAATCTTAATATCAGACGAGTGATACAACTTTTAAAATTGTACGACAAATAAAAAGTGCGACATCAAGACAGGAAAAAACAAAACAGTACACGATGTAAAAATCTGAATAAATTTTGCCTGCCCATTGCCGGGAAAGTATAATACAGTTATTTCTTCCAACAGGTCAAAACAAATAAAGCAGCAAATAACGAATGTGGTCTTCGTTTCTGACAAACATTTAATATCTTAGAGAAAGGATTTTTAATTACATTTAAGAAATTGAGAGGGAAAAGAAAATCGCACTTAAAATGGCAGTTTCACCATTATACGATAATTGCAAGCCTGCTATTTGATCCGTGGAAAAATAAATGACACACATTTTTTTAACACTCAGAGTTTAGTAAGAAATGTCATTTTATTTTTCATAACTTTGAACCAAAATAATAACAAATTTCACTTTTTAATATTATTATATAGAATTGGTGAACAAACACTGAGCTCTTTAGCCCTGCAATCCTGGGAAGGAATTTAAAGTGAGGAATGGAATGCTGCAGACAATATCCAGTAACCAAATGACAAGAGAAATATTATAGGATTAGATGCAATTTTTTATTGTAGAATGCAAAAATATATAATCATAAAATAATATTCCTTCAATTTTGAATATCTTCATTGGGATATAAACTTATGAATTTTTAGAAATTAAAAAAGTTCGTCCTGAAATTCCATTTTTTACATCGTGAAAGAAATATGGGATAAACATTTACACCAAAAAACGGATTGTCATCTTCAAAAATTTGTATTCCATTTTTTAATTTTAAGTTTCTGTGTTGTTTCACAGTACCTGCATTGATCATGCTGGTAGGTATATTTGTACATGATTTACAATTCCCTATAACAATAGAATCTGCCATAGAAACAGTGTCATGCATAATAATTAATAAGAAAGAGGTTGGGTTTAAAAAAAAAAAAAAAGTCATGATGTACAGTGCAGTATTTAGACCCACCCTGCTTTGTTGTAGTGAAAGTTGGGTGAGAAACGAAGGCCTCGTGAGATTTCAGGTGGCAGACGAGGTTTTTAAGAGGAATATCAAGGGAGAAATATATGGCTCCAGTGGCAAGACAGAATTAGTAATGCAGATGTTGGAGTACAACTGGGATCACTGTCTGTTGGAGATGCAGTCGACAAAATCATTCTGAGGTGGTTTAGTCATGTTTGCTGTACAAACAAGGAAAGACTACCGCTGCAAAAGTTACATTATGAAGTAGCAGGTCAGAGACCGTATTGATATAGTGAAATTAGCTATCAGTTACAGAGGTGTAGCAGCTTTCAAGAAACAAAGAATCTTGCAGGACCATAAAGGGTTTGGGAAATTTATTGTGAGGAGATATTAATCATCCTGTGATGTACCTGAGATATTAATCATCCTGTGATGTACCTGAGATATTAATCATCCTGTGATGTACCTTTTTAAGGCATGTGCGACCTGGTACCTGATGTACCAGGTCGCACATGCCTTAAAAAGGCTGATAACAGAGTGTACAGACGGCGTAGTATAGTGGTATAACACTTAGCTCCGTAGTGAAGAGATGTGGGTTTGAATCTCATCACCGGCAGAATGAAATGGGATTTATTTCATTCGTGACAATCCTTTCATCACATTTGTTGGTTTCTGAATTTGTGTTACTGCCATTTCACTTTGAACACCACTTGATACACAGGTGTGAAAACACAATGAATTAATGTTTCACCAAAACACTGACTAGGCTGTTTGAGTGTGAAGCATGGCACTTTTTCATCTAACCCGTGGTATTTTGATGTAGCATTTTTTGGTCAGATGTAAGAAATCGAAAGTTCTGGACGGGATCTCTACTTGGCTGAAGTGGTGAAATCAAAGTTGAAGCAAATTTCAACAGGTAGAATATATGTCTGATACTTTGTATAGCTCTGCATCATTTTATCAGGTTGATGTCAAATTACAATTCTGAGTTCAGTTTCTTTGTAACTGATGTCTGTTTCTGCAGTTCTCAGGAAGGAAGAGTTGAACTTCTCCATTAGTTGTTAGGGAATGTGGTTGCAGTTATTCCAGAATAATCTGTGACAAATCAAGACAGCTGAATAATTTTTGATTAAAAGGAGCCCCCCTTTTATACTTTGGATCACTTGTGGAAATCCAAATACAAAAAATAACTTTTTCTAGCTGAGGAAATTTAACAACTGGGATGGGGTTTTGAATTAAAGATTCCCCCCCCCCCTTCTTTTCCTTCTTTCAACATCAACTGTTACACTTTCTTAACTATCAAAGTTAGCTGGCATGACAGATAATTGCTCCTTTATTCAATGGGACAGGAATATGAAATTAGTTATTACTTGGCAGGATAATGAGTTTTTTGGATTGAAAGATCTGACATAATGACTTGCTCTTTTTTCAATGAATAATATCTGAAATTCTTTTTCCTACCATTCTCTTTTTTTTTTTCTCTTTGGAACCCAGTTTAGTGAAATTTAGATAAACTTTAAATTGAGAGCAATTAAGTCTGTTGTATGAAATTTTCAGCATTTGTGTGTTGCACAAAAGTGAAATTAAAAAAAAATAATCCCTTCGCAGCGTAGATTCAGTAGAGCTAAAATTAAATTATCAGTGTTTGAAAAACAACATAACCTGGGTCTACACAAGTAATATATATATATATTTAGTTACATGTTTAGGTACCTAAATAAATTTATATAAATGTCAAAACCAGTATTACTTTTGCGTTCTTGAACCTAACTAGCTTCTGTTAAGCCACAAAATATTTTGGAATAATTGTGGAGTTTACATACATGCATGATGATATATGTTGATTTGCCAAAGTACATTACTGACATAGCAAAATTAAAGTTGGTGCAAGTGAAATATAACAACACATTGTTAATAAACTCTTCGTACATATATGAATTGTTCTTTAAGAACATTTCTGTAAACATTTTGTGGCTTAATAAAACATAGTATGCAATACCATTTATATTGCAGCTTAGCTTTTGTAAAAAGATATATTTTTCTGCACATGCATTTTTTTCTTTGCAGGTAAACTGTTTTTATGCATCCCCAGTTGGGCATGTAACTTTTCAGTTACTTTTCAAACTGATTATTATTTTTCCTTGCGTTAGATTGTGGGATAGTGCCGATCCCTCCTTTAAATTGAAAAACAAAACAATGAGCCACCCTAATTTAATCAGCCCAAAGTAAAACAGTGATGATAATCTTTAAAAAATCAGGATGAAGGAGCACTATTATCTCTTTTTCTGGCCTTTTTTTTTTATGTAAGGAAACTTAAAAATATTTTTTTCCCTTTAGTATCAGTGTCATGCATGAATTGGCTAAGAATAAATTTAGAATGTTTCAAAATTATGCATGAATTGGTTAAGAAATAATTTAGAATGTTTCTAAATTCTTGTAATAACCAAAATTGTGGGATTTGGCCTTGCAGTTTTATATTATTTTTACCAAATTATTGATATTTTGGCTTAGCTTAGTTTGATTGGGTTCTTTCTCATCAGATCTAGGATGTGAAATTGGCAATCCTAAAAGAAATTGTTGCTGTAAATTTTTACTTTAGTGTGGTATTAAATATTTTTCCATATTAGAAATTTGGCACTTGCGCATTAGTGGGGCGCTATATCCTAAATGTCGATAGGTGGCGCCACATGAGTACAGCAGATGACATAAGGTTTGCCCGTAACGTATTTCTTTGCACTCGAACAATATGAAAATTTGAGAAATAAAAGCTAAAGGACGATAGATGGCATCCCATGAGTAGTGCAGATGACATCTCGTTATTATGATTATTGTTATTCTACACTCGGTCACTTATCTATTTCTTTGCTTTCGAACAATGTGAAAATTTGGGAATTACTTTGAAATGAAAAAAGTGCTGTTCAAGCTAAAGGAATTCTTCTGATGGAAAGGATATGTGAAGCTTTATTTTGGAGGTGAGAGAATTCAATGGCTGTGCAACATTAGAGCATGCAGATGTAAACTAGGCTTATGCACAGGAAATTGGTTTGAGAATAGTAAGATTCCTTTTTAAACTGCAGTTCGGTTTATTTATCTGTAGCTGGAGGCTGGAGTGAGGAATTGACTTCACTTAAGTGGTGTGAACGCCAGTTGGATATGGTAAGTCACAACGCTGTTTATTGGAATAACTATTTGCGAGAAGTTTGCATGGCTGTTAGCGAAGGTCAGTCTAACAAAAAAGTTGGCAGTCCAGAATTAATTGTGGAAGTAGACGAAACTTTACTTTTGAAGAGAAAGTGTAATGCAGGTCATGTGCTACTAGAACAGTGGATTTTCAGAGGAATTTGTCATTCCACTGAGTGCTTTTTAGTTAAAGTAACAGACAGAAGTGCGAAAACCCTAATGAACGAAATCAAGAACCATGTTATGGAACATTCTACAATACATTACGATTCATAGAAGTTATAAGACTGAGGAGCTAGAAGAGGCAGGTTTTTAGCATTTCAAATTCAATCGCAAGATACTGAAAAAGGATAACAGTGTATCATTTTGTTGATCCGGAAAGTACAGCCCACACTCAAACAACAGAAAGATTGTGGGGCTCAGCTAAATAGAGAAACAAACGTCATCGTGGAACTGCTAGACAGCCTATGAATTTGTATTTAGCCTACTTATGTGGATACATCGTTTAGTTAACTCAGACCCATTTGATTCCATTTTAAATGCTATTAAAACTTATTGGCCGCCAAAAAATATGTAGATTTTTCTTTTGCATCATTAAAAGAATTTTTGATATTCAATTTTTATTTATAATGGAGAAATAATTGTTATTAGCCAGTATTTGAGTGTTATTTAGATCACAAGTTTTAGTTCTGCTGTACTCGTGTGGCACTATCCATGGACAATTGGGACAGTTGCACTGGCGCCCTGCTAATACATAAGTACCAGAAATTTTTATTAAAAAAACATTTGGTTAACACACATTTCAGAGTATGATAATGACTTTATATATAAATCAGAACTAATTTGTAATTACATATATATATTTTTAATTGTATGTGGAACCAGAATCTGAGCAAATTCTTGATAATTATTATTTTGTCTTCAAGGTGACAAATAGTATAAAAAAAAAAAACTGCTTGCTCAAAGATGACAAAAAAGTATGCAAATTATAATAACTGTGTGCTTAAAATGATTAAAACAGTGTGTGGATCCACTACAAGCAGTATCTTATATGCCAAAGCTAAATTTATACTGAGCAATAAGTTTTTTTCATGTTTACCTTGCTAATTGAGAAGGGCAACCAAAGTACTTTTTTGCTAGAAAATTTTTATTCAACTTGATCACACTTTTGTACACAGTTGAGTTACAAAATTGTTTAATGACAAGAAAAGTTAATTACTTGTAAAATTTTATTATTTCCCACAACAATACATTGTTGCCCATTTGATGAAAATAATTTTAGCACAATTCAAAAAAAGGCTATATAACCACCTGGACATTTGTAGTTTGTACCTTATCACAGTGCCCACAAGAAGGGGTAATACATAAGTTTAACTTCCCAAAGCTTCCTAGAAGGTGCGGTATCATAGAGATGACTGGAAAAGGAAGATTTACCCTCCATGATGAAAAAATCTTTTTCAGCTTCACCACATATTCTCAACTTTGTTCAAAAATGGGTAAAGCACTACAGAATCAATGTTAAAAAAATAAAAACAGTTTCTAGATTACTAGAATTCCAAAATTCTTACCTTGAAACGGTGTGCACGCGTGCTTTGAAACCTGGAAAATCATGATTACGTTTTCAAGGCCTGGAATATCCTGGAAAAACAGTGTTTTTAATGTTGTCTTGAAAAGCCTTCAAATTTGAAATTAGTGCTTTAAAAAAATGCCCTTTTTAAGAAATCATGTTACTGTTACCCTTCATTTTTTAAAGTTCCTCTCCTCTGTTCTCAAAGAAACCGCCGGCAACGGTGGTGTTTCAAACCTGCACCAAATCCTAATTTGGCTGGGGGGGGGGGGCACTACTTCCAGTGCAATAAAATTGGATGATTACTAGTAGGTCTGTTAGGAAGGGGAGCTTGATGTCCGTCCGACAACTGCCACCAGTGAGGAGTATGCCTGAACAACACATTCATCTGTTCCTTGTTTATGTGCAGCCCTCCCTTCATGAAACTTCGGCTACTTATGATAAAAAATAAGAAAACTATCTTTGCGAATTTTTCACGAAAGTGGCTGAAATTTTTACATTCACTATAATTGGATTACAGAAGCTCACTCCCAAAATTCCAATGGAATCGGTTTAAAACTTAAAAAGTTAGCATTGGAAATTTTTATTATGGACAAGTATGTGTGCCTCTTTGGACAGAGTGAGCCTCCAGCAGAAAGGGTGTTACCATAGCAACGGTTGATTGACAGCTGGGAGCGTTGATCCGAAGCCCTTGGTTGGGAAGAAAGCCAACACCTGTTTATCACTTCCACGGATCAAAAGGATTAGGAGAACATTTTCAGAAATCCATTTTCCAGAATTTTGAAAATAACACAGAAAAAGTTTTACAGTGGTTAAGATACATCACAATAAAGTTCTAGTGCAAATTTCGTCAAATTCTGTTTCGCAGATGCAAAAAAAAAAAAAAAAAAAATCTGTTGCATAATCGAATTGAAAAGAAAGAATAAATTATGGGAAAAGCAAGTGAATTATTTTTTTAGATGCCATGCTTTATTTAAACAGTGATCTTTAAAATTTTTTTCTGTGATGATATGGACTCTATTTTGAATTACAAACATACATTTTTATTCAGATGTCTGAGTTACTGTTTTAATAAAAAAAATCATCTATAATAAAGTTTTCTATAGATTTAGGCGACATTCAGCAGATAAACGTATTTTAGTAAATTGCAACATCATGACGTAAATTTTTTGTTGAAAATTGGGGACCATTTCCTCCTTTAGTTAGGGTGAAGGAGGAAGGGTGCCACTTGACAGTTCGGTGAGCTGCAGGTGGTGATTTGTGGCGATGTGTCAAATGAAAAGAAGCCGTTCCATCAGGACATTCCAAAGGTTGTGCGTGGACGCGTGCTCCTGCTGTTTGAGCTTAATCAGAATGTTTTTGTGCAGGGGGGGGGGGGGTATCCGTTTCAGCTTTCACGGCTTTTTTTTTTTTTTTTTTTTTCTTGGGAATAAATAAAAATCATAGTTGCTGCATTCACTATTGATCCATATTTGCATTTCTTGAATATAAACAGCAGACAATCAGAAACATGGTGTGGGGCGGGTCTTGATGTTCTTCATTTTGCATCTGCTGAATTCAGTTCTGTGGGGATAAGGAATGACTTATACTGTGAATATATACAAAACTACATATTTTTGAGCTGAAAAAATAGGTCTACTTGTACACAGTAGCTAACGTGTGATCTCAGATGAAGGCAATCAGACATACGGACGTCTGATTCCATAAAAAAAAATCAACATAGTTTTTTATTATACACTACAGGTAAAAAAGCAAAAACATGTTTTTAAACATTAAAAAGGAAAACGGATTTTTGAAACGCCATGACTTGATGATCTTAATTTCTGAAAGTTTCTCTTTTCCACATCTTTTTTTTTCAATTACAATACATTGTAACAGGATACCTGTGTGTTGTATCACTTAGTGATATGGCAGATTTTTGGGTGCCAATATCCGCGATCGTAAGCGGTAGTTGCATTGCGATTGTTGATGATGGAAAGATAAATACTGGAGTGATGTAAAATGTTGCATAAACTAAAAAAATAAATAAATTCGCCCACCCCCCAAACTTTTATGCGTTCATCATAGCTGATCAACCATTTCATTCCATGAACATTAGCACATTTCAGTCATTTGAACATTGGGGGTAGGTGGGTTCTGTAGAATTCAGCCGTGCTTAAGCGCAACGAAAACATGCTAATTTTGGACAGTTCTATTCCCTTCCCCTCTACCATCCCTAATAATTGAGAGTGCATACTGTAGTTTCAAATATTCTATTTATGAGCTAGTTTTTGCGCTGTTCGTTATGTTCTTATTTTCGAAATTACTAACCCTTTCGAACTATGGTTGCAGAAACGTTTATGCTTTGGGTTTGTCTGTACGATAATTCGCATGAAAGTGGTTGGATTTCGGCAAAATTTTAGTATGCTGTTGGATACAACCTGGAAACCTACCCTGTTGAAAATGGTCGAAACTAAATTCAAAGGCCAAGACATAAGAGCAGTATTCATTCTCCAAGCTTAGGAATGTTAACTCACATAAAATCTGTTTGATTGCAACAAAGTTTTGGTATGTTATCAGGGAGGAGAAACCTACCCTTGTAGAAAATGGTTCAACTTGAATTCAAAGGTCAGGGCATAAGAACAGAATCCGTTCTTTATGATCTTGTGCTTGATAAACTTGATCCATTTGCATAAAAGCACATTCATCCATTTGCATCTTTCATCATTTTTATTACTTAAAACTGAAATTACTTTAAAAAATAATTTGAACATGATACTGTAAAGCGTAATAATTATCCTGGAATTTTTTGTATATGTCCTGGAAAAGGCCTGGAAAGTCCTTGAATTTTTTCACCCCAAAAGTGTACGAACCCTGTTGAAAGTGCTTCAATACATCAGATTTTTTTCCTGATGAACTTGTTTTTACTGCTTATAAACAGCCATCAAAAACAAGTTCAGAAAAAAGAGAGCGAAAAACTCTGATGTATGAAACTTTCAAGGTAAGAATTTTCAAATTCTAGTAACCCAGGAGCTTTTTTTTTTACATTTACCACATATTAACAGAGTGATGCCAAATGGCAGTGCCATTATCTTGCCTTGGGGCTACCGCATACCATTCGGTCTCGCTGTATCCCCTTTCTGGAAATAGAAAAGACCATTGCACTTTTATTCGTAACATATTAGTAGTTCGAACAGTTTGAAATTGTTATTCCTCCCAACCAACCGGTGCCCTTCCATTTGTTAATTTTTCTAAGTTTGTCAAACTGTTTTATTTTCAAACTATTATTATTCACATTTTGTTTTGTATTTACACTAAGAATTTTAGTGTTGCCCTAGGTTTGAGGAGTACTAGGTTACCATTAGAGTATTGAAAGTATTTTAAAGTTATTTTGAGGTCAAATAAGTCTTTATTCCGAAGAGCAGATGACATTACAGCTATAAAGAAAGCACAAAATGAAGTATTTACATATGCAGAATCTGATCGTCTAGTAAAAGAAACATAATGTTAAAACCCCAGTCAATGGGGACAGAGCCCACATGAGCACACAAAATACACGAAAGCTAAGGCTACCGTATGCATAGCAACAATAAGGTAGCAAAACAACACAGTAACAAGAATGCAACATTAACATACAGTGGTGCACACAAGAATCACTCCGCATAATGAAGTGGTAGCATAGAAAAATGAAGCATAGGAAAGTGCACGATCGTACAGTGACCAGAAAAACTAAAGTAAGCACAATACAGAGGTAAGAAAAAACGAGATGCAAAGCATATGATGTGCGCAAAAATGTACACGAGGTAAGAAAAGTCATGAAGACGTATCCATGCAAAGTTATTGCACAGGTAAAAGAAATGGCATGGTCATAAAGATGAGGATTACTAGTAACAGCACTAAGTAGGATGTTTGCAAATAAGACCCCCCCACCGGTGGGGAGGTGCGTTAACACACTACATAATTGGCAACAAATGTAAGCAGAATGAAACAGGTAATGCATAATACACAACAAGAAAGAAACACAAATGAGCTAAGAACAATAGCAAACAATGCAGAAAAAATGACAGACATCAAGGAATAAAACGAAACGACAGTGCAGCAACAGAAGACATATATACAGGATACGAAGTAATAATGCAGCACTAGTACAGAACATTATGTACATGCCAAGACTCAAAGCAAACAGTTAGACAAGATCGGCTCTACCGTCGAGAGCACTTTACATTGATTCATAGGCAGATACATGGTGTTTCTACAAAAAATGAAACTGGGTGTGCACGGGTGAAGCCATAGCAAGCAGCCACAGTAATGTAAAAATGAACCACTGCAATCATATGAAGTGCACACAAAACTGAACACAAATGGTATGTATAATGTTTTATTCCCTACACCAGTAAGGAATAAAACAAGGGTGCTCAGGGAAGATACACAATGCTAACAAAGAAACATGAGATTGCACGGTTCAGATCCACAATAGGTACATACAGCAGGGAAACGAGACATATGCAAAAAATCAGTACAAAATCGAGTAAGTTTAAACACACAAAATATTGGCGCATGCACCAAGATGCAAGATTCATGCAATACAACACTGTTGCAACAACAGCCAAACAAAAACAAGTGTTGGCAATAGATACATCATTGTCTGACCAGAATAGCACTGCTATTCGGAACAAAAAACTACTGTCCACAGAAATGTAAAAGAGGCGGGACATGGAACAATTGTCCTACGAATCACCAAGTAAAACAAAACCTGCTTGTCCTACCCCTGTAGGAAGAAAAACAAAAACATATACAAAACTAGAGCATATAGACAAATAAAATATACGCACACAGATTGTGTCCTTAAAACAAAAGTCGAGGTGTGGAACAGTGGACTTAGAACCACCAGGAGTCCTGGGCCCACGAAGAGTAGGCCTCCGCACATGCGAGGCATAGTCTAACGAGAAGCCGGCCCCGATAAATGATGCTGAGCGTCTCGCCAGCCAGCAAAATAGTAGAAGAAGATGCAATGATGTTGATGAAAAATATATATAACTTGCTTGAGCAGAACGAAGAGATATTCAGCAGGAAGACTGTTAGTTATGCTTTGATGTTGTGACTCGCAGAATGAGTTGTCAGATTTCAAGGTGATCAGAACAGATGCTACAATTTGTATAGCGCCGTCAGTCAAGTGCCACTCTCTGTCTACCTTAACTGAACTTGGTCAGAATAAATAAAATTTAATAACTGTAGAATAATTAAGGGGGTTATTGAAATTCTGCACACTTGTCAAGCTTGCAGATGTGTGCGAATCTGAGTAGAATTCTAGCCCAGTAGCTGAGATATTAACAATTTCCCAGCAGTTTTATTTTCCACAGGATGACTTGCAAAAAACTGATTAAACTGATAGAAAATTTCAGTAACTTTGCATCATATTGAAAGAAAATTTCAGTTACTTTGCATATCTTGAAAATTTTCCCTCTAAACAACCTAGTGATGCTTAATCACTGGTTAAGTTATTAGACCAATGTCTTAATAAGTAGAGGTATGAGAATATGATTTCCAACAAAATGGCGCTTCCCGCATGTTGCGCTCGGTTTTTTCACCAATTGGAACAGGATTTTGTGCAGCAATATTTCAGCGTTGGGAGTTTTTATTAGCTCCCCAGGTGCACGCTAACCAGTTTCACCTAAGTAACTATTTTCAGACCAATGGCTGTAAAAATAGGAGCTAAGAGTTTTTATTAAACTTGTGTTATCCATAGATTGCACAGTTTTTCACCGAATGGAACTGGATTTTGCACAAAGATAATTCAGTGTTGGGAGTTTTTATTAGCTCCCTGGGTGCACACTGACTTGTTTCACCAAACTATCAATTTTCAGACCAGTGGTTGAAATATTAGAAGTCAGCAAAATGGCACTACACTCAAGTTGCACTCAGGCTTCTCTCCGATTGTAATAAAAAAATTTCAGTGCCATTATCTAACTGGATATGTATTTAAATTTTTTAAAATGGAACTATTTACTGCTTGCTTATCCTTGTGATTTGATGTGCGTATGACAGGTAGCTTTCACCCTTTTAAGATTAACATATCCCGAGATAAGTATTTCTTCATTTGTCAAGTTGCATAGCGGGCCGGAGGCCAACAATTAATAGCAATTGTGATTCTATCAATAAATATTCATGTTAAAATTTAGTCTACTTCCTCTCTGTAGAAGAGAATGCTTTACACCCTCAAGTCACGTGGTCTGGTGAGTATCAGAACAATGCCATACTGCATTATATTGATCTGTTGCTAAATTTAATGAATTTTTTGGGGAAACTGGCCACTTTTCTTAAAATTGCATGGAAAGACCTGTGACAGATCCACGTATTTCTTGGAAATGATAAATGAAATAATGTACACAGTTGTATTTATTTATTGGACCCGAACATCTATTTGATATGGGATTTGAATGAATTTTAGTAACAATTCATTTTTTATTCCCTTTGGAAGGCCAAGAAAAAGAAAAGATCTTTTGCGTCTCTCTATCTAAAATTTCTGATTTTGGTCTGGTCTAATTATATGCGATATTGTCTAGCCAGTGTCCGAGTTGTTCCTGACTTAAAAGTACTTTAACGTGTTGATAATTTGCATTAGGCAGTTATCGATTTCTTGTTAATAGTGTAAATATTCCAGTATTGCAAATTCAGATAATTTTGGGTCAACTTGGTGAGATTTTAAGTGCATTAAGGTATCTAGCAGTTATTTTAATTCAGCAAATTCTAGTGTACAGTGCAATGAGATTCATAGCCAATTTTTCTTACAAGTGTAGAATTGTGTAGTAAGGTAGCTTTTAATTAATAACTAGGAACAATACACCAACTGTACTTAAATAGTATAACTATACTAGTGATCTGAAATTTCTTGGCATTGAATAGAAATAAAAGTTTCCAAGCTTTCGCACATCAACCAGATGGCTTTCTCAAGGAAGGTAGACAGCTAACTGCGCCACTGGGCGATTAAAAATTATGCAGTTAGCTGTCTACCTTCCTTGAGAAAGCCATTTGGTTGATGTGCGAAAGCTTCGAAACTTTTATTTCTATTCTACGCCAAGAAATTTTTGATCACTAGTATAGTTATACTATTTAAGGTAGCTTTTGTTTATTTATAATGCCACTCCGTTATAGTAACTTCTGAATTAAAGAAAAAAAAAAAAGAAAACCAGTTTGAAAGGGGAATGCATCTGTAAAGTGTAAAAATTCTGTTCTTTTTTTTTTTTTATTGGAGGTTTAACAACCAACGTTAGCAACTCGATGTGCTATAAGCAGTTACCCATCCCTAATTTAGGGCCATTGGTTCCAGGGAAGGGAGAG
This sequence comes from Macrothele yani, assembly GCA_039090855.1. Lineage (NCBI taxonomy): Eukaryota > Metazoa > Arthropoda > Arachnida > Araneae > Macrothelidae > Macrothele > Macrothele yani. The sequence goes on from CM076996.1 coordinate 130,630,905, forward strand.
AGAGCCAGTGCCGTTAAGACAAACACAACCCTCACCAGGATTCGAACCCAGAACCCTTTTGGACGAATGATCAGAGGCCATCGCTTAGGCCACTGGGGTGATTAAAAATTATGTTCAAACAATTATGTTTTAACTGCATGCTCACTCTTTAACGATACCTATTTAAATATGCACTTTTTTATTTATAAGAAACATTTATATACACAAGTGACATACCTTTAAGACACATTTCATATTTACATTTAAATACATCAATTGCTGTACTTTTCTGCTTCCTATTCTATTACGCCGGTCTGAAATAATTGTTCCAGCTTTCGAAAAAATTTGTTCACAGGGAACAGATGTTGCAAGTGCATTGCATGTGGCTTTTACTATTTGTGCCAAGTGTGGGTAAACATGCTGATGCTTTTATCCCCACAGTAGGGGATCCTGGTCTCGGTAAGATTCCATCTTCCATGTACCTCTGGACTTCAATAATGGACCTAGATGTGGCAGTACCACTGAGCTGAACTGATGCTATGCCCTTATTAAATGAATCCCACACTGAAAATTCCTGCATTTCAGACTGAACTTTCAGGTTGTGTACTGCTTCCTTGACTTTCATGACATTGCTTGTTTATTTCTCTTGTCACCAAGTCAAAGATAGTTTTCTTCATAAATTCTGTAGCCAGTTGGTTGGAGAAAGCATAATGCTTAAACCTGGGATCCAGAAAAGTGCACATAGCAATTGTCTTGTTGAATTCTATGTTATGAAACCTGTCTGTTATGCCACTTTGCAATAATAATTGAACAACAGATTTCGTAACAATGTGAAATTTTTTTCACAAATTTCCCACAAATGTCTTCTAATCTATTAATTATGACAATAACACTTCTTGCTGTCATGTAGTTCTCTCCACTCACAGTTCTAGTTTCTTCAAATAGTTTGAACACCTAGCAGATTTGCCTGCATATGGTCCATTCCTCAACTGTGACAATTAGCAGCTCCTTGTCAATCAATGCCATGGTGCTCCTTACTGCCTCTTGCAAATCAGTGAAGCGTTCTACCATGTAATAAGTAGAATTCCACCTTGTGGACACATCTTGCAAGAGTCTTTTGGGCTGAATTTCACCTAAGGACCTTTGGTAGGCCAGCAGTTTTTCACTTGCAATAGTGCTTCATTTGAAGTGAGCCACAATTGCTTTGATTTTTTCTAGAATAGGTTTAATAAATTAGAGTGAGTCCTGCACAATAAGGTTTAGAGTGTGAGCAAAACACCCAAAATGTTTCCAACCAAGTTCGCTTTTTACAGCATTTCTTATATTAGCATTAGATGCATTATCAGTCACAACTACCGGAACTTTGTTTAATAGGCCTGACTTGTCAACAACTCGTCTCATTTCAGAAGCAATGTTCTGACTGGTGTGGGGAAACACTTAAATGGTGCACGCACTCTAGGAGAACAGATTCTAGTTTAAATTCATCATTGATGAAGTGTGCAGTCATGTCTATATAGCTTTCATTAATGCCTGATGTCCAGCAATCTACAGTTATGCAAGCACTTATGACATTTAATTTTTCATTCATTGCGTGGACACATTTTTCATACAGTGCAGGTAACATATTTGTTGCTATTGTTTTTCTGCATGGCAGTTTGTAATTTGGATTTAATCCATTAACAAAACTTACGAACCCCTTGTCTTCCACAATACTGAAAATCCTGCGTGAACAAACTCATCAGAAGACCATCAATGTTTTTCTTCTGGTCAGCGCTTATTTTTTTGACCCTGAAGCAACTTTTTATTTTTGTGAAGCACTCGCTGTTGTTTCCGCAATCACATTTTCATTACTGGCATTGGTTAGCAATCCATTTTCAGGTCTCCCAAATACAAATGGTGCAGGTGGTTCGTCGGGTTCACAAATCACTTCACATATTTGAGATCGATATCTTACAGTGTAGGATGTTTCCTATCCATGTGCTTTTTCAAGTTTGCTGTTGATGTTTTTAGGATAGTTTATGCTTACAAATATTGCATGTGGTAAATTTTTCATCAGTGGCAGTAAAATGACTCCAGATCTCGCTGGTTTTCCTACGTTTGGTATTAAAATCAGCCATTATATTTACTGCTGAACAAACTTTCTGTATAAATTAACTACTAAAAAAAAAAAAAAAACTATGATAACAGTATAAATCTGATTTGACAAAGCAGACAGAGACAGACCGTGCCGTTAACGGTTAACTCTGAGAGGAGACATTTATCGTGATTCGTTTTTGAATCGTGACGCGAGTAGAGAGACTTTTAGAACCGGTACTTTTTGCCGCGGCTCGTGACAAGGCAACCGTCAACCGCGAGACTGATTTTGGATGGGACCTGTTTACTACTCATTTGAGCGCTGGTGACAGCCGAACCCGAAATAGTGAATTTGGAACAGTTACTTTTGCTTGCTGGTCGTAACTGTGACAAAGTAACAGTTACGTGATTTTCGACCCATCTCTAGTATGCAAGGATGGATTCATAACTGATTCGGTCCATAGTACACTGGCGTGCAAAAGGTAAGGACGAGACGGTTTTTCGAATGTAATGTCGTGCAGAAGTGCTCCACATCGAGTCAAATCATACCATAAGATCCCCAAGATGTAAGAATATGGGACAAGTGAGCAAAACCTTCCAAACAAGGAATCCAAAGGATACAAAGGCACTTTATTGAAAAGGTAGCTTCGAGCACAACTGGACAGAAATGTCCATGTCACAGGCGGCAGCCAAGAAAAATCCAGTCTTTAGTAGGGGATATGATCACCCCTGACTGTGTTGCAGGATTTACAACGTCTGTCCATGCTGAGGATGAGGTTGTCAAGGAGCTGTTGAGGCATCGCGGCCCATACCTCTTGTAGCGCCAATCGCAGCTGCGGAATCGTTGCTGGCGGCTGGTGACATGCTGCCAAGCGTCTCCCAAGAAGGTCCCACATGTGTTCGATTGGATTTAGGTCCGGGGACCTTGCTGGCCAATCCATGCGTTGAATATCTTCACTCTCCAACAGCTCTGCAACAGCCACTGTACAATGAGGTATAGCATTGTCGTCCATGAAGAGGAACTCGGGACCCACAGCACCTCTAAACAGACGCACGTGAGGCAGGAGAACCTTGGTACGATAGTGACTAAACCTCCTTGGAAGATATGGAGGTCAGTACGGCTACCAAGCATGATACCGCCCCAAACGAGAACTCCGCAACCTCCAAACTGGTCCCTTTCAATGATGTTGGAGGTGTGATTGCGTGTTCCCTGCTCTCTCCAGATGTGTATACATCCAGAATCGCTTGCCAGCCTAAATCGGCTCACATCCGTAAAGAGAACTCGACCCCATTGTTGATGTGTCCAGTTCTTGTGTTCTGTGGCACCACAGAAACCGCCGCCTCCGATGAGCAGGTGTTAATGGCACGCACCGTACTGGTTGTCGTGCAAATAGACCACTTTTGTGCAGCCTCCTGCCCACAGTAAAGCGCGATAACGGACGTTCAGTTGTCTGTTGCATGTGCCTTGCGATTTCTACCGCTGTCTGTCTCTTCTCGCCTAGAGGACAATATACCAGTCATCCGCCGCCGTGGTTGCTCGTGGACAACCACTGCCAAACTCTCGGACAGTTGTTCCTGTCATTTGAAATGCTCTCCAAGCTCGTGAAACGATGCTGTGAGTGATCCCAAACTCTTCGGCCACACTAGTCACACTTCGACCTTCTTCCAACTTCCCAATGATGCGACCTCGGGTAAAGTCATCCAGATGTCGTTTACTGGATTGCCTGTTGGCCATATCACACGGTGGCAGCAACTCGACGTCGTTCAAACTGATGTACACCGTGCAATAGTGTTCACTGAATTGCTGAGCGTACACCACCCATGTGCTTTATACCCTTCCGACCCCCCCACATCATGCTGCATACATGCACGTGCCCTACCGTACCCCAGTCTATCTCCTGAGTGGTCTTTCGGTCCGTTCTGCCAGCTCGTTCCGCTGTTATGCTAATTTCTCCTCTTCATCTTTAATTTTTTCACACCAGTGTACCTTCCACAGGTATAAGTGGACCCAGAGAATGCCCCCACCAGCTTGTGTTCTTCAAGCAATGTTTGTTCTCCGATGTTTCTCGCCTTACACGCCAACGTCCATCCCGTTCGATGGAGCAGAAAACGTGACTCGTCGAAGAAGGTAATCCTTTGCCAATCAGTGAAGGTACAATTCCGATACTGCCATGAAAATGTAAGCCTTTTCTGCCGATGCACCTTCGTTAGCACAAGTGCAGTGACCATCCGTCTGCATCGGAGCCCCATATGCACCACTGTTTCCTGAACTTTGTTTTAGACACACTTCCAGTAGCCCCCTGGTCTATTCGGCTAATGAGTTGCTCCACTGTAGCATGTCGACTGGCCCTCGTGCGCCAACGTTCACCTATCCTATCAACGGCACGTGGCGCGCCGCAGTTTCCACATCGCTTATCCACAATAGTGCCATTTCTCCAATCACGATACACTTTAACCACAGCAGCATGCAAACAGTTAACAAACTGTGCTGTTTCAGTAATACTGCCACCCTTGGCCCGAAAGCCGATAATCATCCCTTTTTGCAAATCTGATAAATTGCTCCTTTTATTCATGACAGCAACGAGTGATGTTTTCAGATTGTCTACAGCACAGCTTATATAAACTCCAAGCCAGCTTACGACACATGCCTTCTTTCATTAGCTATGTGCGGTTGACATCAAAAGTAGGAGGTGGTAACAATTTCATTTGATTGTGCATATATATACACCGATGAGCCATTACATTATGACTACCTACCTAATAAGCTGTAAGGAACACCTTTAGCCTGCAAAACAGCGGACACACACGGCAAGGCATCGATTCGAAGAGGTGGCGGTAGGTATCCTAGAGTACCTGGTACCATGTCATCAGCAGGTCCTTCAGTTCCTGTACATTTTGGGGTGTTGGTGATTTAGTGCGAACCTGCTTTTACAAGTCAAACCTCAAATGTTCGATTGTGTTCATGTCAGGTGAATTTGGAGGGAGGGCATTAACAAAAAGCCACTGGCATGTTCCTCAAATCACTCCTTGACGATTCTGGCAGTGTGGAATGGCGTGTTATTCTGTTGGTAATGGCCATTACCAGAATTAAACACAGTTGCCATGAATGGATGGATGAACTTGGTCCGCAACGATGTTCAAATACCCGACAGTTGTCAGGGATTGTGCTATTGGGCCTCCAAGTGTCGTAAGAAAACATCGCCCACAGCATAACACCGCCACGGCCGGCCTGTTTCTGACCAACAATGCATCCAGGTGCCATACCCTTCGTTAGTAATCGGCGTATCCACGCTCGGCCGTCTATGTGATGCACCAGGAATCTTGATTCGTCAGATCGGCCATTTTTTCCTATCATCCACAGTCCAATCTCTATGACCTTGGGCCCATTTCATGCGCTGTTGGAGATGACCTGTAGTGAGCATGGGTCCCAGCTGAGTCTTCTGCTACGCAGGCTCATGCGCAGAAGGCTGCAATGAACTGTGTGCTGTGACACATCGCCCTGAACACCACTGTTGTAGATGCGAGTGATTTGTCACACTGTAGACTTGCGGTCGCTGTGAACAATGCGTGGCAATCCAATGAGCTGCGGACGACACACGGCCGGACAATGGTTCATCATTTGGCCATCTGATCTGTGCACCACTTTTGATATGTACTCACTACAACGGCACGTGAACAACCCACAAGCCGCACCGTTTCCAAGATCGTAGTTCCGAGCGCCGTGCCATCATAATTTGTACTTTACAGGGTGTCTACTGGTCATGTAATTGAGCAGGTGGTCATGAAGTAATGAAATTGTTTTTTTTTTTTTTTTTTTTTTTTTTTTTTTTTTTTTTTTTTTATTGGAGGTTTAACGACCACCGTGAGCAACTCAATGGGCTATAAGCAGTCGCCCGTCCCTAATTTAGGGTCACTGGTTCCAGGGAAGGGAAAGAACCAGCGCCGTAAGACAAACACAACATCCATGCCTCACCGGGATTCGAACCCGGACCCCGTTCGGACGAATGATCAGAAGCCATCGCTTAGACCACTGCGCCACCGGGGCGGCGTAATGAAATTGAGTGGGTGGTCATGATTTTTTTTTTTTGTATCAGCATCTGAATGCAGACAAGTTTGCACACCTAGAAGAAAACACGAACCGGCACCCTTATAAACCGCCGTGTAGTCGATGCCCCATGACATATACATGTGTTATATAAAAAAACATGTCTTCATCAAAAGCTGATGTTGTGGAGAGGGAATATGTATAATTTTGTGAATCTTCTAAAAAACAACTGAAACAGTTCAATCCTGAGGAGGACAAACTTTATCACTTCCTGATGAATTTACTACAAAATGCAAACCACAACTTTATCATGTTCTTACAGAAGCTGCTATGCATGTTTCATGGGAATGCTGCAGTTGAAAGAGGCTTTTCTGTTAACAAAAAACATTTAATTGAAAACTTAGAAGAAGATGCAGTTGTTGCAGAAAGAAGTGTTTACAGTGCAATACAATCGTTACGTGGTTTTAGCTAATAATGAGAAAGAACTGAATGTGGACATCACAAAATCAATGATATTAGCTGTCAAAAATGCTTCGTCGAAAAGAGTTAGAAGCATTAAAGAAGAAGAAATCTGACAAAGATGAAGTGGCCAATCGTAAAAGAAGAGCAGTCCAAGAACTAAAATAACTCTAAGATTAGAAAAGAAAGCTTATAGAAAAGGCAAAAGAAGAAGCTGAAGTTCTAGATTCTGAGATAACAAGTTTAGCTAAGATACTTAAACGCGGAGTCTTTCACTGTGAAATTTCAGTCTATAAATTTTGTACATTCATAGTTTTTATATTGCCTTAATAAAAACTTGTAAGTTTTTACAGCATTACCATGTTAAAAGAATTTGTGTATTAATAGATGTAATGATAAACATTTCTGAAAATAGCCATACCCCATCCTAGATGAGAGCTGAATGTTTTTATTTCTTTAAACACACAGAATTTGGTGAATGGCATAGTGCAAGCCATACATAATTACATTATTCATGTTAAGCAATTTTAGTGATATAAGAATTACATTCAGCTTTCATCTAAACTGGCTTTTGAGTAGGGGTTCATTAAAAAGCATCCCCCACCCCATATAGCCATTTTAGCAGCAACATTATAGACACATCAGTTTTGCCTAAACTATTGTCGCATGGAATTAATTTCAGTGTTTGTAAAAATAAAAAATTACCTGGGATCTCAAGCCAAAGGTACTAGATTATGAGTCTAGAATGGTTGTCATTGTGCCACGCATTGTTGAGAAGTCATGAATTTAATTGAAAAGGTCATGAAAAAGTCATGAATTTGGTTCATTGGAAACCAAATTCATGACTTTTATCAAACTCCAATAAATCTGCAGCTTTTCCCATTCTGACTCCGAGCACTCTACTAACCAAAAGCCCGTCCTCGTGTTGAATATATACTGCTCTGTAAACTTCACCTGCACCATCGTTCGGTTTTTAGGCGTGCTCATTTCTCTAGGCTGGGACTAGTCATAATGTAATGGCTCATTGGTGTTTATATACACTGAAGTGCCAGAAAAACTGGTACAGACGAGCTTACGCAAAATACATAGCAACAGCACCTATACGCGTACTCGGTTGCGTCCGCCGGTGCGTATATAAAGCGATAGACATCCTTGTCAGAGCTGTTTTCGGCATGAGAATGACAAGTAATAACGATTTAAGCAATTTTCAACACTGTGTCATAGTTCGCACTCGTGAGATGGGCCATAGTATTTCGGAGGAAGAAATGAAGTTCGGATTTTCACAGACTACCATTGCAAGGGTGTACCGTGACTACAAGAATTCCAGCAAAACCTCCAACCTATGATACCAGTGTGGCCGTAAAAAGACATTGGGTGAGCGTGACCATCGTTGGCTGTCAAGAATAGTGTCACGTGATAGGCGTGCAACACTCTCGCAGGCATAATCGGAATTCAATGCTGGAGCCTCAACAAGCATCAGTGTTTGGACTGTGCAACGTACCCTGCGCGATATGGGCTTTGGGAGCCGACGCCCAACTCGAGACCCCTCGATGGGCGCACGACGCAGAGCTATACGCCTCGCTTGGGCCGGCAACACCGACACTTGATGACTGGAAACAAGTAGCCTGGTCTGACGAGTCACAATTCCAACTGTATCGGGCAGATGAAAGGATTACTGTGTGGCGCAAACCCCATGAAGCCATGGATCCTGCCTGTCAACAGGGAACTGTACTGGCTGGTGGGGAGTCCGTAATGGTATGGGGTGTGTTTAGCTGGACTCCAGTAGGACCCATGGTACGTCTACAAATGTCTGTGACCGGCCAACGCAATGTGCACATCCTTTCTGACGAGGTACACTTCATATCCTGCATTCATGCTGATGTGTTGGGCCTGTTCCAATAGGACAATGCACCTCCACACAAGATTCGGGACACCACATTATGGTTAGAGGAGCATTCATCTGAGTTTGGGGTGTTTCTATTCACACCCAAGTCCCCAGATTTGAACGTGATAGAACACATTTGGGATGCCATGCAACGCGCTGTCGAACACAGGAATCCGAGACCTCGGAATACACCCGAATTGTGGAACGCTCTGCAGGAAGTATGGTGTGAATTGCCTACAGCATATTTCCAGAAGCTAGTGGAGTCCATGCCCCGTCGTATTTCTGCAGTCCTGCGCTCCCGTGGGGACCGACCTACCAAGTATTAGATTGGTGTACCAGTTTTTCTGGCACTTCAGTGTGTGTGTGTGTATATATATATACTTATATATAGACACCAGATGCAAATTAAGATATGACAGTGGCCACAGGTGGCGTTTATGTGGGTACTACACACACACACACATATTATCATTTGCCTCCCATGTTTTTATTTAGCGAAATGATGTTCTTGTACGGACCATGTCGCGAGGTTGAGCCCCGGGCACCCATTGGATTTTGGAAAAGTCGGCACTGCTGGTTGTTGGGATACTGTCGCAGCATTTCTGGTTAGTACAAGGACATAAACCATCAATGGCCAGAACAGTCATCCACATAAAGCAGTGCAATTTTCAAGCTGACAAAAAAAGAACCCTTTAACTATGAATGATTTTCAAATAGGATAATTTATAGGATGCATTTATGATGATAACTGGTGGATGGGACAGATTACAAACATCTAGAGAATTCGAGAACATAAAACTATCTTTCATGGACCAGCTAGAGGAATGTGGCAAGAAAAGAGACAAGCGTCCGGTGCCCTTAAAAAATGTACTAAAGGTGAATGCCCCAGCTCCAGTTGGACGTTCTGCACGACTTCCTACCTTTGATGAGAAGGAATTCAATAAATTCCAGCAGCTTTTCTCAGTTTGAATAATTTGTAGTTACAATGGTAAGCTCATAATTTTGTTTTTTGAGGCGTTTTTTTCTTATGTAAATAGAAATTGAATCTTAACTGCAACTGAGATAATGTGTTGTATGTGTATAGACTACGGATTAAAAAAAATTAAACATATAGGTGCCAATTATTAAAAATCATAAAAATGACTAAAATATAGATTGACACTGCAATTTGGAATATATACTCAGGTAAACTTTTCAGAAATATCTTTCGAAGTTTTTCTTTTTTAATAATAACCCAACATAGAGGTTCAAGCAGGAGAGAAGTGCATTTTCAAAAATTTGTAGGAAAATTTCAAGGCAAAAATCCAGTAACCTGATTCCCCCAGTTAACTACCTATCATTAGGACATTATTTGGACAAAATTTCAGAATTTTTAAAAATGGGGGTTTTGAGATATTGCAATTCAAAATTTTGTATACTTTAAAAATTAATTTTATGAGTTGCATGCATCACAGGATAAAAATAAAATTACTGCTAAGACAACCCTAGTAGGAGTGCAGGTTGGCACACTTAGACACCTGATAAGTTTTTTTCTTAAAAAAAAAAACAATCCTAAATTTGTGGAAAATTAATTTTTTTTGCAATAAATACTTTTTTTTTCCATTTAGCAACACTCCTTTGATCAATTTCTGTGAACATAAAAGAAAGGCCAGTTCAATAACTTCAAAATAAAAATTCAAGTCTCTACCTGTGTTGTGGCTATACTTTTGCCAATGTGGGTAATAACTAAATTTAGATTTATGCAAATATCGAAATTAAGGTAAATGTTGAATTTAGGTGAAAATTAAAAGTTGGAAGATGGGTGGATGCATTTCGAAACAAAAAGTAAGGTCAATTTATTTAAGGCCATGATAAATGAAAGTATAAATAAAATGCAATACTGATATTAGGACATTCCAAAAGTTATAATTGAAGGTTTGCGTTGTTTGAATTTTCGATGAGTTGAGACACCTGCAAGTGTAAAATAAGTAATTATTGTTTACATGTGTACCAAATTTGTAACACTAAAATTAGGTTGTATACAATGTACACATGTAATAACTTTTGGAGGCTGTGATGATCAATTTTAGTGGTTAGGACTAAATGCATTAATTAAATAAAAACAAAATTCCAGGGAAGTCTCCAGCCTTAGGCAAGCTAAGGTGGAGTAGCATGTGACCCTGAGAGGAAATTCAACTAATTCTTCACTGCACAAGGTCACTTGGCCTGCATTTATTTGTAAAAACTTAACCACAATAACAAAAAAACAACAAAATGTTTTAAGAAGTCTGAGACTCATCAAGACAACACAATGTTAGCAAAATTTTGCTGCTGCAATTTAGCAGATCTCCACAATTGCTAACTTTGGCCCCTAGCCTAAAGAAACATTCAGATGACACCTTTAGCTTAATCGCTTCACAAGAAACAGAACTTCATCTACAAATAAGAATAGAATATTTACTAAATAAGTGTGAGATTTTCCTTTACCAAACTGACCTTGCTTAGGAAATTACACCCAAATTTTTTTATTACCATAGCAGGCCTAATGCATCACATATTTGAAATTCACAAATTATACAATACTCTTTAGCTTGTATCATATGTTGATTAGGTGAAGTGTCTTCTCCCTCTCCTCTCAGTTATTAATTTATGGCTCAAAGTGTGAACAATACAGATTTCATTTGCTTTCTCGAACAACCCTCTCAAACCAGATTTCTTAACGTGTTCATCTTAGATATTACAACCACTGACCAAAATTCACAAATAAAAGTTAACATCAACAAATGGTTCTACATTCCCCAGGAATATCTACCTCACAATTAATTATACTCAACATTCTAGCATTACTTGATACAAAATCACTCTAAATACTCTACTAAACATACTGCACTAAATACCGCACTCAATTATCTCAACAGTTATCATTACACCACAATGCTGACAAATAAACTTAAAATTTGCATTATCATCTGGAAAAATCAAAATACTTCACTATACCAACTTGCTCAGAGTACTCAATATCCTACCATGTAAATAAAAAGGCAAACACTAACTCTCAACACTCCTGGACTTAATTAAATTCATACTTATAAGTACTCCTACTGTTCTTTAGAATTTAAAATTGCACAACTAATTCTGACAAGCAATTCATAACCAAATTAATCTAAAATTCCAAAATTGCACCATGTAAGCTTTTACTATTTTTAACAACCCATGTAGTAAACCACTGAGGTAACAGGTAGGCAAAACATCTCAGTTATCAGACTTGCTTTTCTTGAAACTAAAATTTACATCTCGAAGAAAATAACAATCAGGCTACAGGCGAGATTGGGTCGTGAAACCAATCAAGCCTATGCAACGAAACGGAAAGTTAATATGTGAGACACATTACCCTGTACTTTTTCTTCCTCGCCCACTGTTTTTCGGACAACGCTTGAACGCAACTTGACAGGAGCTGCTCTTTACTGGCCGACGGTTTTACTCGGGGCTGAAGACGAATCCCCCAATTCATCCTCATAAGCACCCTTTCAGTACCCGAAGTATGTCCACGTAAGGAAAAAACCTCCTGCAAGAGCTCTCTTGCCCCAAAATTATTCTCACTCCAGGCACAAAGCTCCCAGAGAAACACTGTCTGAAAACTCACATCTCAGAAAAATTCAATAAATCACATTTTCCCCAGGAATCACATGATATCCTTTCCCAGAAAAATCATCAAATCACTTTTTTCCCCAGGAACCACATTATATCACCATATCCCAGCAAAACCATTAAATCACCTTTTTCTCAGGAACAACACATTATCTCCCAGGAACTCACTAAATCACATCTCACTTATTTCCAGGACACTTATTTTGCAAAGAAAAATCTCCCTGTACACTGGAACGAACAGGCCTCACTCTCAGACAACCCTAGTCTGCTCGCATACCCTCTTTGATATCCTCCCCCTTATGCAAATCAAATTCTCAAATCCACTTGCTGATATGGTCTCTAGCCATAATTACTACAAAATGTTACAATTTTTCAACCACTATTTTCCAAACTCAAAAATCACCATAACCTGCCTCTAAGACAAAATTTTAACTACATGGCCCTTTATGTTTATAAATACAAATGCCATTTATATAATATTAACTGCTACCACACACAAAGAAAGTTAAATTTCCTAAAAAAAAAATTACTGGTTTGAGAGGTTGTTCTGCAAAATAGCTTATAACACAATTATGATACTAGATACTTCTTACACCTGTAAACAATTACACAATGCCTTTCCACTTAATTTAAATTCTCTTATTTACAGAAACTGACATGGAGATGCTTTACACCCTGCAACACTGAAATACACATAAAACCCTGAATGAAGGCATCTACCCTTTTTCCTTAATAATTTTTTTGCCCTCCTGAAAAGACCCCCCCCCCCCCACTTGACACCTAATTACGAAGGAACCAAAACATAATATTTATAATGCCAAAAAGAAAAACTACTTCAATACACCCTTCACCTCTATGAGGAAACTCCTTATTTAAGTAAAAATTATTTTAGTAGACTGAGATTTTTCTTTTTTTTTTCATCAAGACGCTCACCTCAACATGGGTGAGAGTTTGGAAGTGTTCTAAAATTTGAAGAGCAAAAACTTTTGAATTCTTGATTGCACTTTGAAGCTAATTTTGGCTGCATAATTTATCTTGCATCTGAGGTGGATAATAAAACAAGATTTACCCCCAAATCCTTAGGGAATGGCAAAGAAATTTCTCATCAGATGGCTGGTCAAAGGAAAAAAAAAATAAAATAAAGGAAACTCTTAACGAGTCCTGGGTCCGAGTTAGCGGTGACTCCTCTAACGAGGCCAGGAGTGGAAATTTTTTCTTTTGTAGATACAGGTGGCTGGGTCTGCCATCTTCCTTCCAAACCAGTGGACAGATTGGTAACTTGGCAGCAGGTTGAATTTCCAGGGGCAGACTTTCGGGCATCATAATCATCCCGTGTTCTCAGAAGGCCAGTGCTTGACTCAGGGTCCCTTTCAGATAAGCAAGGGTGGGCTGGTAGGCTTTTTTCTTTCAGCCGGGCCGGTGACTCCTCTAACGAGGCCAGGAGTGGAAATTTTTCTTTCCACTTTAATGGCACAGATTCCTTAAATTGGGGAAGCCGTTGTCATACTTTCTCTCGTGAAAGCTATTTTGGAATTAATACTGCATAAAACAGGGCAGAAGCCCGTGCCCACTTTTTCATCAATGCCAAGCCCCGAAGGGCTGGCTGCCTCTAAAACATGGAGAGCTTTACAACATCTTTCTTCCTACCCGTTTTTCACCAAGTCCCCGAAGAGATGAACTTTTTCTCAAGCTGGGGAGCTCTCCCTGTTGACCTCTTCAACGCCCCTCCTATTGGTCAAAAACCTTCCCCTAGTAACTGCTGACTCCACTGGTAATTGGCTAATAGTTTCCCCGCGTTCAAACCGTTGACATTCCACCTTGCTGCAACCAACCTTTTCTCCCTCGCAAGCTTGTAACCTCTTAGGCAGGACAAATCGTCACCTTCTGCATGTCGAGGTGACCTTGTTCCAAAAATAGCGTATCTCTGGGTCCCAAGCAAGCGGAAATGCTTCACTTTCACTGAGTTTTAAGAAACACAGAGAGAAAATAATTGGCGAACTGGAGAAGAAATCGCAAAATTTTCTTTCCGTTCAATTTCCGAGAATAATTTTTCTTGCTCCATGATAAAAAAAAGAATACTAATTTGGTTTCTGAAAAGAAATTAGCTGCACAAAAGCTATAAGGTAGTGCCTAAAACATTTGCTTCTGATTGGCAATGCTGATGGTGACATCACATGGTGTCATCTGAAAGCATGGCACACCGTGAGATAAGCAATTTGCTGAAAAAAGAAAGTGAAGGACCATGGGCTATCTTAGTAACACATATCCAGAAGGTTCTTCCTAACAAGCACCTTGGAACTGATAACTCACTTTCGTATTTCCCCTTTTTTGTATATGCAAGTAATAATTATTCAGTTATACCATTAGAAAATTAAGTGCAAAATTGAAACCTTCAGTACATCATTTTTAACTGTGTTTTGTAATTTCAGCTATGAGATGATTAAATGCAAAATTGAAATCTTGAACTCAAAACTTTTAACCACAGTTTTATAATTTACATACTCTTTTACAGCATATGCAGAGATGCCAACCGCTCTGGAAATTCCGGAGTCTGTCCGGTATTTCATTGAAAATATGAAAGTACGGATTGGCAATAAAAAATACGTTCCCCCCCCCTTTTTTTAGATAAACGCTTGTGTTATGTTTTTCTATGTAATTGTACAAATTCTGCTTTTTGCTGAAGTTGCGGCATGGTTTGTTTTTAGCACATCTTTTGTAGAAACGATCGTGCTTATGTTATCGGTTTGTCTGTCCGTCGGTCAGTAGACACCCTATCTCTGCAATTATTAGTCCAATTTCAAAAATTCTTTTTGCATTATGAAGTTTGAAATGTGCAAATGATGATCCTTCACCTTGTTTTTTTTATAAACGATGCACAATTTCGCCACTAGGCGGAGTAAATGCAGATGTAGAGTTCAAAATACATTTTATTCCATATCTATTGCCGTATAAAACTTGCCTGGAAAGCTTTTGGAAGAAACAGCATAATTTTCAAGAGCAATATGCCATTATGTCTTAAAAGAAAAGTGTTGGATCAATGCATCCTTCCAGTGCTTATGTATGGTGCAGAGACGTGGACCTTAACTAAAAGAGACGTACAAAGGCTGCAGACAACTCAAAGAAGCATGGAGAGGAGCATGCTTGGTGTAACCAGGAGAGATAAGAAGAGGAACTCATGGATCAGAAAAATGACAAGAGTGGAAGACATGATCAGAATAAAATCCCTGAAATGGCAATGGGCTGGACATCTGCCAGAAGGACAGACCATCGATGGACAGTCGAAATTTTAGATTGGATTCCAAGGGACAGGAAAAGACCCAGAAGAAGACCACATGGGAGATGGGTGGATGAAATTCGAAAGTATGCGGGAGTAACATGGAGGAGACTGGCACAAGACAGACCGTTGTGGAAGAGGCTTGGAGAGACCTTCGTCCAGCAGTGGATTGATAATGGTTGACAATGATGATGATATCTACTTTTAAACATCAGATTGAAAAAAATATTTTACCTTTATATTCCATTTATGTCGAAGACCAACTTAGGTATAGTAACTTTTTCAGGTTACAGATAGATTTTCTGCTAGAGAGCGTAAAAGACAGTTGCGTTTCCCCCGATATCTCTGCTTCTTAAACTCTGATTTGAAAAATTCTTTCTGCGGTGGATACAGTCCAGATACGAAATCGTTTTAATATAATTTTTAATTTTTGGTAGAAAATGGTGTGGCCACCGGGGTGTGTGTTAATTTTTGCTTCCGATGCATTTTCAGCAAAATCTGAGCTAATACCTCCATTTAAAAAATTCTTTCGTGGACGGATACAACTCATGCTGATAAAACTTTTCGGAATGTTTTCTTCGTAAAATAATGCATGGTTTCTCCGCCAGGAGCCCTAGATATACATCTTATTTTTGTTATCTCTGCTTCTAAGAGTCCGATTTGAAAAAATCCTTTGTTGGATAGCGCTTCTGGTGCAAAATGTTTTTCATATAATTTCAAATTTTAAATTTAATTCATAGATTTTCTGCTGGGGGCCGTAAAGGTAAATTGTGTTTCCCCTGATAACTGCTTCTAAAATTCCGATTTGAAAAATTCTTCATGTATCGCATACAGCTCCTGATGGGAAATGCTTTGCATATAATTTCTAATATTTGGTAAAGAATGGTTTGGCCACCAGCGGTCATAAGTGTTAATTTCTGCTTATGTATTTGCAGCAAAATCTGAGCTCCTAAAAACTCTACTGAAAAAATCCTTTCATGAACAAATACCACTCACATGGAAAATCCTTTGGAGGATGCTTTCTTCTCAAAATAATGCATGGTTTTTCCCGCCATGGGGTGTAGATGCATAGCTTATATCTGTACATTACTCTACTTCTAGGAGTCCGATTTGAAAAATTCTTTCTTTGTTGGAGAGTGTTTCCGCTGAAAACTGCTTCTCATATAATTTTTTATTTTTCTTAACGTACAAGGCTGCCACCAGAAGACGCAAGTTTATGTTTTCGTTTACAGCAATATCTTCGGACTAAAAACCCAGTTGAAAAACTTTTTTCTTCAGTCGGATACTACTAACTAAGCAAAATCTGTACGCATTTTTTCCCGAAGTAATGCACAATTTCGTCACTAGGGGCGCGAAAGCTTAATCTGTTTTTCTAAATGTCTCTGCTTCTACACGTCCGATTAAAAAAATTCTTTCAACACTGAATACCATTTACTTCGTAGAACACTAAGTAGTATATGAGGAATTTTGTAGCTCACATTTCTGTCGGTAGGTGGTGTTTGTGTGCTTCAATTTGCAGCTGTATTGCAGCTTCAAAAAACACTATTGAGAAATTTTTACTGTATGCCATTTGCAACAATAGAGATGTGGAGCATTATCCTCTTTAAATAATTCAAAGATTTTCCGGTAAGTGCGTAAAGATCGAAACTTTTTTTCTGTTATCCCTGCTTCTGGGAGACATCTTTGAAAAGGTTTTTCTTTAGCATAGCATTTTCCACGAAGAATATTTTTCACCTGTTTTCAACTTTTCCATTATGCAAAATTCTTCTGGTAGCAGATGTAGATTATATTGTGTTTCCTTTTCTATGTTTCTTCTTTTAACTGTTCGATTTGAAAATCTTTGTCTCTGATACCTTTCTTGTGCTATGAGAAACTTTTTTGTGCACCATTTGTTAATTTTCATAGCATGCTTTTTAGCCACTGGTGGAACTAAGTAGCTGTTTCTATTTGTGGATGTTTTATTGATTGTAGAAGCCAGTTGATCGTTTTCCAACCGGTTCCATTGACTTTGAATAGCTCTAATAATTTTAATTTGCTTCAGAACGGATTCAAAAGACATGCTCATTACAACCGAAAATTCAGTGTCATATTTCTTGTTATTTCTATGGCAGGAATCATGAAAGCTGCACTTAGGTGCTAGAGCCTTAAAATAACTGCTGGCGATTTGTTTGTTAAGCAATCCATCCCTTTAGTAAAGGATGGATCTGCTTGGGGTGGAACCGCGCATGCGTGCTGTGGTAAGGCAACTCAACTGAGAAGTAGCTCTTCTTTATTCATGCTCTGTGCTTATAATAATGATGGCTGACTTAATTTCTAAAAGAAAGGGAATACAAAATCAGAAGTTCTTACCGAAATATAGTACACTGTGTATTGTATGTAGTAGTGATTTTTCAGTAGCGCATGGCGGTCGTGATGATTGTCGTCGACATATTGCTGGGCCGAAGTATCAGAAACTTGCTGCTGGATTTGAAAACTCAAGTACAGTTAATTCTTTCTTTAAAGCTGATTCTGAAACCGTAACCAAAGCTGAAACATTGTTTGCCAATTTCCTTATTGAGCATAACCTTCCAATAGCTTGCAGTGACCATGTGGGACCATTATTCAAGGTGCGTACGGTCCTTAAAAGTCCTTAGAAACTCCTTATTTTCATTGGATGCTCCTAAGGGCCGCCCTTGTAAAGTACTTAAAAACTCCTTATTTTTGTTAAATGTTTTTAAGGGCACCTAAAAAGTCCTTAAAACAGGTGTGAAAAATTTTCTGAAATCCGCAGCTTTCTGCGTTTTTTTTTCTTTTTTTTTTAATTTTCTGGCAGAAACAAAATGCTATTTATCTTCATGGTTCATACACATCCTGGAATTCCATTTTGTCCTGGAATTTTACCCATTCCGGCCTTTTTGTCCCTGCGCAATGTTTTGTAGTTGAAGATATTTCTACTGACATAACTTATGTCTGACAAATTTTCCTCCCCACCCCCTGCAAAATGCGGGGGCTGTTGGTTTTCGTGTCTGTTAGGAGGACTGAAGCTGCGTTATTAGCATCTTTTAGCTTCGTGCTTATGTTATCACTTTGTCTGTCCGACCAGGAAGACTATATCTCTGCAAATATTAGCTTGATTTGTAAAATTCTTTTTGTATTGCGAAGCCTTAAAATGGGAAAATGATGATTCATTTGTTCCGGGTTTATTCTGATGTACAACTTCGCCGCTAGGGGGACATATGAAGATTAAATCTAATTTAAAATGAATTTTATTTCATACATTTGCTTCTAAATATCCAATTGAAAAAGTTCTTTTTCCTTTTGATGGCATTTATATTGAAGACTATTTTAGTTACAGTCCCTTTTTCAAATAATGCATACATTTTCTGCTAGGGGGCGTAACGGTAAATCGCAATTTTCCCAATACCTCCGCTTCTAACAGTCTGATTTAAAAAATCTTCCTGTGTTGGACACAGCTCTTAAGGCAAATTGTTTTGCATATAATTTCTCATTTTTTGTAAAAAATGGTTTGGCCGCCAGAGGGCGTAAGTGTTTATTTTTGCTTCTGATGTATTTGCAATAAAATCTGAGCTCGAAACTCGATTGAAAAAATTCCTCCGTGGACCGACACCGCTCACCTTCAAAACATTTTTGAGAATACCTCCTACTTAAATAGTGCATAATTTTTCAACCGGGGGCATACTCATATATCTAATTTTTGTCCACATCTCTCTTTCTAGGAGTATGATTTGAAAAATTATTTCTTTGTTGGAGAACATTTTCGGTGCGAAATGTTTCTCATATAATTTCAAATATTTCTTAACGCACAAGTGAGGCACTAGAGGGCGTAAACTCATGTTTCTGTTTACAGCAATATCTACGGGACAAATAATTTTCCGCTAGGGGCGTAATAGTAAATCGCATTTTCCCCAGTATCTCCGCTTCTAAAAGTCCAATTTGAAAAATTCTTCCTGCGTTGGATACAGCTCTTCAGGGGAAATGTTTTGCATATAATTCCTAATTTTTGGTAAAAAACGTTTTGGCCGCCAGGGGGTGTAAGTGTTTATTTTTGCTTCTGATGTATTTGCAGTAAAATTTGACCTCGAAACTCGATTGAAAAAAATCCTCCGTGGACTGATACCACTCAACTCCAAAAACTTTTTGAGAATACCTCCTGCTTAAATAGTGCATAAGTTTTCCACCAGGGGCGTATACGTATAACTTATTTTTGTCCATAACTCTGTTTCTAGGAGTACGATTTGAAAAATTCTTTCTTTGTTAGAGAACATTTTTGGTGCGAAATGTTTCTCATATGATTTCAAATATTTCTTAATGCACAAGTGCGCCACTAGAGGGCTTAAGTTCAAGTTTCTGTTTACAGCAATATCTACGGGACTAATAACCCGATTGAGGAATATTCTCTTTCGACCAGATACTGCCAACTATGAAAACTCCTTGTGTGTATTTTCTTCCCAAAATAATGTAAAAATTTTCCGCTAGGGGGCGCAAATATTTAATCTATTTTTCTCAATATCTGTACTTCTTAATGTCCGATTTAAAAAATTCTTTTAACAACACATACAACTTACCTTATGGAACACTTTAGGTTTGTATTTGAGGAGGTTTGTGGTTCACAATTCTGCCACCAGGTGGTGTTTATGTACTTCTGTTTGCAGCCTATCTCTGCCAGTACAAATTTAAAACTTAGCCACAGCATTAATATTATGTTGAAAATTCCTTCTCTAAATAAAATGCAACACAAATACTTGCTCTCATGACTATGTGTTTAAGAAATAACAATCCCTTTGTCCTTTGAAAAAGTTCCAAATATTTCATCTTTCCTAACCCTTAAGGAACACCGATAAAAGAGCAAGCACACTGAGTTATGGGCAAATTTCTACAACTACACTGGTGACACACACAGAATTACAGATTACTTTTAACTAAAAACATCTCTAATACTTCACACAATGGTTTTTATTTTAAACTATAGAGGAACACTGTTGAGTTACATTTATAATTTGTTTTGAGAACAATGTGAAATTCAACTTTTCAGTTGTGAAAAGCCAACATTACTAACCAGACCACTTCAGTAAATCAGCTAGACACTATTTTAGTAATTCTGAAGTCATTATATTTAAAAATATTTCAGATCTGAATTTAAAAACTAATTATTTTTACAAAATTTCAGTATTTACCATTATGAAAAACACTAAGACATTTTTTTTTTTTTTTTTGGAGGAAACATTTACAGTACTTATATCCAAGGCTCATATTTTCTCAAAATATTTTGTGATATCTCAATGGGATCCCCTGCAATGACATAACAAAACATTTAGGATTACTAATGAGCATTTCTCTTCACAAGAAATTATCAATATTTTTTTTAAAGTAGCAGTAAGTAAACAAGATATTCTGAAAGGTACCTTTCAAGATTACAAGTTAAAAATATTTTCCAGATTAAGTGCAACTAACTTTTAGTTGTCACAAAATTTCCACTGGAAGCTAAATATATGTACTTTACTTTTTCGTTTGGGGGTTTAATGACCACCGTGAGCAACAAGTAGTCACCTGTCCCAAATTTAGGGCTATTGGTTTGTAAGGAAGGGAAAGAGCCACGGCTGTGCGCAAGACAAACACAACATCCACGCCTCCCTGGGATTCGAACCTGAACCCATCTTGGATGAATGGTCAGAAGCCAGCACTTACACCACTTTGCCGCCGGTAAAATAAATTGTACAACATCAATAAAAACACAAAATGCCCCACAATAAAACTTAAGACTTTTAATGGCTTAATGCAAACAGGAAAGGATAGGAACTAAGGAATACTTCCCTCGATCCACAGACTTGGCTTAGCTTATTTGAATCATCACTCAGTTTAATAGTATTGAATTTTGAATATACTTTTAAATAATTAAAAATTTTTAAACAGTACATGCAAGAAAAATTAAATGTCAAGTTGCATTGACATTTAATTTTGTAAAAAGTACATGCTAATCATGAAAATTTCACATGAAAATTAATAACCCAGAAAATTATATACTTTTATTTTTTGTATATATAATTTTCTTTTCCTACCACCTCTCTTTTCAGTAAATTAATGACTTCCAAGAGTAGCCCAATGCGAAATTAAGGTTGCTGACTCCAAGCTACATGTATAGACAAATAGTCTCCATGTGAGGGTTAGTACCCAAACCAATTTGACCAACATGTAGCTCAGTGTCTTTTGCAGTTACTGAAATATTGCAGCTGTTTTACATAATATGATTTCAATGCTTGGATTTAAAATTTCATGAATAACGAATTTCACTAAGCATTAACTTGTATGAATTATTCTAATGACTGCTTGCCACAAACACTTGCTTTAATAAACTGTATCATGATCACAGAACAGAAGCAATGATGCACAGTTTCGGTTATTGATAATTAACAAAGCCATTTTAACTGACATTCCTCTTTACATTTTTGAGCAACAGTAAAATTAATGATCCACCTAATCTAATGTGTTTTCATGGAACCAAAAACTTTTGACGCTCAAATTTCAGTCGCAATGCATAATCTGAATACAAAGATAACTAATAAAGTTTCTTCTTTTGTTGCAGTGCATTTTTGTTTAAAACATGGAACACAATATTTCCTGTAACTGATCTTTTAAAGGCTAAATCAATCTTGGGACATAAAAATAATAATTTCAATTTAGTAAGGTCTAAAATGTCATTTAACGTATTTAATTTTCCACCAATATAGTACTGTATTCCCAAAATAAAAGAAATGACAATTCCATATATTTATAGTACTTGAAACCTAGTTAATTTACATATACTAATTCAAGGCAGTTAACATCACAAATTTTGAATGGAAACCAACTTTACTTACTAAGTTATATTAATATCTGAACAACTTGCATGTTTTTAACCTATGTCAAACAAAATAAAGATATCTGCTGGAAAAGATCACTGTGAGATCATCAGATGAAAATGCACACGATAGTATGGATGTGCTAAAAAAGAATGAAATATGTTCTCTGAGCCAGTTGGTTGTCTGCTGTTTTAACCTCTCAACTTTTTCAGTACATTTCTAACTAGAAGTCAAGATGAGTGACTAAGAGGGATAGCTTGTCTTTTAAAATTGTGTGCACACACACACACCAGGGGTTAAAATTCAGGGCGGGAAAAATTTAAGCTCCCGCCGAAATAAAGTTGTCAGGCAGGAGTCTCCCACCTTACGAAATTTTAAGAAAACATGTATATAAATATAAAATTTCCGGTCCATTTTTGGACCACTCGCAAAATTTGCGCGCTAAAAACATATCCTTTGTAAAAATATGTGATTTTTTAGAAACTGACCGTTCAGAGTTCCGAAAATTGCAATCGAATGCATCGTTCATATTGGGAACATAATCAGTTTATGGACCCATGAATCGGCTTCCATGCGTAGCCGCATGAGCAGTTCAGTTTGCATATCGCGGACTGTTAAGAATCGGGCATGAGATTGTTCTTCTGATTCGCGGAATTCCGCTTTTTCGCCACCTTTCGGTTATACTTGAGATCGATTAAAAAAACAACTGAAGATAATGTTTTATTTTCGGAGAACCAGTGTGTGTGCGCGTGTGTGTGGGGAGTGCTCGTTTTCCGTCTGGGGAACGGTATTCCGTTTTTCAGAACTTCCGAAAGCGAAAGTTAAACGGAGTGAAAAATGTTTGCGCAATCGTAATTTCTTTTTCTCGTGAAGTTTTTCTTTGTCCAGTGTGGTTATTAAATATCAATTTCTTGCATAAATGTTTGTATTTCAGCTTGAAAGTGTAGACAACACTTTCTGATAACGAAAGTTCGACGGAGTTCCTGTAAACTTTAGGCACGAGTTTCTTCCGCGGATTCGAGGAACTCCGACTTTGTCATCATTTGCGTCGTTCTTCAGAACAATACAAAACTGAAAGACAATTTGGGGAGGGGGTAGGGGTTCCGGCTGGGGACGGAATTTAGTCATTCAAAACTTTCGAAAACGGAATTTAGACGAACTGCAGATTTAATCAGTAATCGTAATTCCCCCCCCCTCGCGATATTCCCTCTTCTCAGTACTATTGTAAAATATAATTTTGTTTGATAACTGATTGTGTTTCAGCTTGAAAATGGAGGGAAAATTTCCGAAAACTGACGTCGGACGGAGCAAAGATTTTTTTGTAATTGTAATTTTTTTTCGTGATGTTTCCACTGTTCTAAATTATTGTTAAATGTTATTTTCCTTCTATAAATAGTTGCAAAGGGAAAAACTGGACATTCCTCTTGTCAGAAGAATGGTTGAATCGACCAAGTCTCAATTATGTGAACTGTAAACATCTTGTGCATAGTATTCAAGAAGATTTTTTTTTTTTTTTCAGAGCTGAAGGGAAACGTGTTCAAAAATAATAAATTAGTTGACCCTTGTAATACTAAAGCTAAACTTGCACATCACAATGTCCAGTGAAGGTTTTCTATCTTTTGTGATTGAGATAAGACTGTAGATTTCCTTTCTCCACAATGGAACTCTTTTTGAAGTTTGAGTGTGTAGAATCTGAATCTGTGAAGCAACATACACATACACGTTTTGGTACAGTCTTTCAAAAGCCTGGCAGACCAGTTTTTTTTTTTTTTGTTAATGAAGATGCAGTTATGAAATATTCACTATTCAAACATTGCTGCAAAAACTGAAGAGTATATGTGCCAATGTCCAAAGTTTTCTAAGCAAACGTCTGCACACATTTCCATTAGTGTCAGAAGGTACTTCTGCAAGTAAGTCTTGTGTTACATTTAACAAATGTACCTTGTGAATGTGGCTTTAGCACACAAAACAAAATTCAGTCAACATTTAGAGATTCACTCAGCAACAAAAATCTGAATGCATAGTTCTGAAATTGAGCCAGATAAACCCTCAGAAATAAAACAACAGCTGATTAAAGCTTGCTAACTGTGGCAAGGAATGAAAGACAGACATATACAGGGTGCCCAGTAAAGTCCTTTCTCAGCCTGTAACTTTCGAACGCTGACAGCTATAGCCATAAAAATGGTGTCTAGGTATAGTAAAGTGGCTATGCGCTATTCGATGAGACCGCAGCGACAAAGTCAGGAGTTAGTGTGCCGATCTCGAAAACTATATAAGATACGGGAAAATAGTCAATTACAAAGTTGTAGAGCAGCATCGATTTAGTACGAAAAGACACTTGCGCACGTGAATGCTAAGAATAGAACGCGTACAACGATAGTTTGTTTGTTCGCGATGTCGAACACTGTTACATCACAAAACGCATCAGAAAGGAGATATCGCCTTCCGCAAAACACTAGCCCGAGTCGTAGCCCAGTGGTAGCGCGCGCTCTTTGCATGCAATAGGACCTTGGTTCGATCCTCGTCGGGTTCATGCTATAGTCACTGTCTGTAAAAAACGAGTGGACTCTGTGATCGTGACAATTTGTCTCGCATTGAATAACCAACTCAACTCGCGATTGGTATGTGAGTCGCATGCAATTTCTGTGATATGCAAATAAGTATGGAACATAATACCTTTTTGGCAGGCATAAAAGAGAGTTCCTGAGGTGTATGTCAAATCTCGCGGTCATGGAGAAATATTCCAATGATGAGTATTGCGAGATGTTGCTCCTATGCAGTGAATGTGGTCGCAATGCAAGAAAGGCAGAACGGCTATATCATGAATGTTTTCCTGCAGGACCGCATCCATCATGGAAGACCATCCTCAATGCTGTTAATAGGTTAAGGGAGACGGACTGCATGACCAATCGACCTCAATTCGGCAGACCAGCTGCTGTAGGCCGTCAAGTGCAAACAGAGGATGTCTTAGCATACGTCCTCAACAATCCTGAGAGCAGCACAAGAGAGGTTAGTGCCGAGTGAGGCCTCTCAAAAAGCCGCATATGGCAAATCCTGCAGTGATCAGAAGCTCATCCGTTCCGTCCAACACTGTTGCAGGTACTACAGCCAGGGGATGCGGAGCGACGTTACGACTGGTGTAACTTCGTCATGAACAAATTAGAGGTCCAGCCAACGTTCCTTGCCGACATTATTTGGACAGATGAGGCGTGTTTTAGGCGTAATGGCATCTACAATAGGCAGAACACTCATTACTGGGCGCTGGAAAATTCTGCATGTTGTCTACCAGTTCGTCATCAGGTGCGGTGGCCCAGTAATGTTTGGTGCGCCATTTTCAAGGACAGCCTCATCGAACCTGTGTTTTATGAGGGTACGTTAACGGGAGCCCGATACTTGGAGCTTCTACAGTACGTATTACCCGATCTTTTGGAGAACCTGCCATTGCCTCAACTGCGGAATGTTTGGTTCCAACATGACGGCGCCCCTCCGCACCAGCCAGGAAACGTAAGAAGGTATCTGGTTGAGACATTCGAGCAAGAAATCATCGACTATGGTGGTTGCGTAGAGTGGCCTGCACGCTCACCGCACCTCACCCCATTGGACTTCTTCCTGTGGGGATACACCTCAAGGAGCAGGTGTATCAGACCCCTCCGACAACATTGCAGGACCTTCGACACCGTATAACTGATGCTTGTTCCAGCGTGTCACTTGACATGCTGCAAAATGTGCAGCGTGAGATTCAATCTAGAGAGTCCAAATGTGTATTGTGGCTGACGGAGAGAACATTGAGTACTGACTTTAGGTGCCTAGTCACAACTAATTGTTCCTTTCTGAAGCGTTTCGTGACTACAAGTGTTCGACATCGCGGACAAAAAAACGAGCATCTGTATGCATTCTATTCTTAGCATTCATGTGCGCAAGGTGTCTTTTCGTGCTAAATCGATGCTGCTCTACAACTTTGTAATTGACTATTTTCCTGTATCTCATATAGTTTTCGAGATCGGCACACTAACTCCTGACTTTGTTGCTGCGGTCTCATCGAATAGCGCATAGCCACTTTACTATACCTAGACAACCATTTTTATGGCTATAGCTGTCAGCGTTCGAAAGTTACGGGGCTGAGAAAGGACTTTACTGGGCACCCTGTATACTTCAGGAGCAATTTTATGATATCATCGTACTGCAAAATTAACTCTAATTTTGTAAAATGAATCATGGTAATTTGTATTAGATTGAATGTAGTAAATTTTTTGATCTAATTCACCTGTTTGTTTTAAGAACCAAGTATAGCTTATATTGTCTGAAAAATTACTAGTTTTTTCAGTCTTTTAATGTAAGTCACATATTCAAAACTCCACCTGAAATTTTCAATCCCCTCCATTTACAAACACAAGTAGGGAGACTTCCTTCCATTTCAAATATGAATTTTAACCCCTGACACACACACACACACACACACACACACACACACACACACACACACACACACACACACACACACACACACACAAGTACACTAAGGACAAACAAAAACTTACTTATAAAGCAATTGCTCCTTTTAATTTAGGTATTGTGGGAAAACATTTGACACGAAGATATAGGATTGTCTAACATATGTGTATCTTATAAATACACAGTCCAGTAAAAAATTATGACTACCTGTTAGTATGACCTCATGCTGCCAAAACTGCAGATATATGGCATGGCTTTGATTAAATGAGGCCTCTGAACATTTTTGTAGGGATGCTATACCATGAAGACATTAGAGCTACTTGCAGATCATCAGGATGATTTCTGTCAGCAGTGCTTCGCTGTACTCTTCCTCTACCATCCACACAATAAAGCAGAAAATGTGATTCGTCTGAAAAAGTGACCTTTTCCCACTGTTCAATGGTCCAATGCCTTCTCTCAGATGCAAATTCACAGTAATAGTTGATGTCTGGCTGTCATCATGGGTACCTTGAGAGGACGGTGGCTCCAGAGGTCCACAGAGAGCACAGTTCGTTGGACTGTGGTTTGCGGTATGTTCCTCAATGTGTCTGCATTAAATGCTCTGGCCAGTTGTTCCACTGTAGCCCATCTGTTGGATTGTACTAGTTGGGATAGCCATCGCTGCCCATGGCGTCAATGCTCTGCTGGCTTCCACTATTACCCTGATTACTGCAGGTCTTGCTGGTTTCTCCCCATTCCTGGAACACTTTAACAACTACACCATGTGAACAGCTCACAACATTGGCCATTTTTTTAATACTACGAGTCGGTAGCCAACAATCATTCCTTCTTCAAACTTTGTTAGGCCACATTCTTTTCCCATTTGCATGTGAAACTGCATACTTGTCTGTAAGTTTGTGTCCTTTTAAATGCTTTACAGATGATTTGCACATGCTACTACGCATGCATCAGGAGTGGTTCCTTCTTACATCAGGAGTGGTCATAACTTTTTTGACAGGACTGTGTATATGCAGCACAGAAAAAAAAATCATGATTCATATGAGAAATGGATATGAGAGAACAGATCTCTCTAACATGTTGAAAACAGAGGTAAGTGAGAAGAAACATATACATGTATATCAAGCAGAAAAATGAAGATACTACACTTGAATTACATGAAATGAAGTTTGATAACATTCACAGGAGAATGAATAATTAATACAGACATTTGACGTGGACTAGGAATACCAAACAGAAGTAATCGCTTTTTCCACGTTTATAAGTGAGTCACGGAAAAATTCTCATTGGCCGTCACCAGGAATCGAACCCAGG
This sequence comes from Macrothele yani, assembly GCA_039090855.1. Taxonomy (NCBI): domain Eukaryota; kingdom Metazoa; phylum Arthropoda; class Arachnida; order Araneae; family Macrothelidae; genus Macrothele; species Macrothele yani. The sequence continues at coordinate 130,658,846 of CM076996.1, forward strand.
GTTTTCCAGTTATGCGCCGGATATGCTTCCACTGCACCACAGCGGCCTCGAATTCCCCCAGACTCGCATACACTAACTGCCAAGCCAATTGGCAGATTGCTTCTAGGAGCCCCGTACAATGCTGGGGATTCACCAAAGATGGTAAGCAGCAACTGAACAAATAATTAGAAGGCGAATGAATAATTAATACAGACATTTGACGTGGACTAGGAACATCAAACAGAAGTCATCGCTCTTTCCACGTCTATAAACGAGTCATGGAAAAATTCTCATTGGCCGCCACCGGGAATCGAACCCAGGGTCTTACCATCTTTGGTAAATCCCCAGCATTGTGAGGGGCTCCTAGAAGCAATCTGCCAATTAGCTTGGCAGTTAGTGTATGTAAGTCTGGGGGAATTCGAGGCCGCTGTGGTGCAGTGGAAGCATATCCGGTGCGTAACTGGAAAACCCTGGGTTCGATTCCCAGTGGTGGCCAATGAGAATTTCTCCGTGACTCACTTATAAACGTGGAAAGAGCGATGACTCTGTTTGATGTTCCTAGTCCACGTCAAATGTCTGTATTAATTATTCATTCGCCTTCTAATTATTTGTCCAGTTGCTGCTTACCATCTTTGGTGAATCCCCAGCATTGTGCGGGGCTCCAAGAAGCAACCTGCCAAATTGGCTTGGCAGTTAGTGTGTGTGATTCTGGGGAATTTGAGGCCGCTGTGGTGCAGTGGAAGCATATCCAGCGCGTAACTGGAAGACCCTGGGTTCGCTTCCCGGTGGCGGCCAATGAGAATTTTTCTGTCACTCACTTATAAACGTAGAAAGAGCGATGACTTCTATTTGATTCACAGGAGGTGTTGTTTATGCATGCAAAGAAGACACACATGGTAATTGCATAAAAGTTGTCTGTTATGTAGGGAGCCAAAGCTGTGAAGTTTACGAGTACAAAAACAGGTGTGCACTGAGAAGACTCCACCATTTTACTTTGACTGCCAATCACACATGATAGTTATTATCCACAGCTGTGTCTCTCTCAACCCAGCTGTTATTAAAATGGCAAAAGGTCAGAAAACTATATTCGAACCTTGTGCAGTAAATAAATATAATCAGCTTTTATTGTTGGATATTTTTATTGCAGAAAACAGAACTCAAAAATCATGCACTGCATCGCTTGTTGAGGTTACTAGATGTTCAGCCTCTCAATGCTCATTTTACTATAAAGTGTATAATTTTTCCATAGCTTTGCAGGAAGCAGCATGAATTTGTAACATATGAAATAGGTGGGCTCTTTTAAACAAAAACTCACAGAGCTAACCAATATAGTGCCTCTTTCTGTTGTCACAATAAGGAACATTTCCTCAACCCTCTTATTTCACATTTTTTTTTACACAACTATCCTTAAATACATAAGTGCGGTGGAACCTCTGATTCTTGAAATTAAGTTTAATGACATTCCCACATTTAAGGCACATCGTTTCTTTAAGCAGACATCTACAGTCCCCCAAAAATTTCACCAGTTTGCTGCTGGCATCAACAACCAGTAAGAAAATTTCACAATTTGCTCAACCAGCCATTTTAGGTACCACTCATAACGATGTTTACTTGCCAACTGTACAACAAAAATGATGCAGCTTTTACCATTGCACACATGTTTCTCCACAGCTGTGCGGCTCCTGACTGCAGACCTGCTTCTGAGCATCACAAAATTTTAGCTCTATATACAGAGTGGAAATAAACTACCGCATAAACACCCCAGGGGGCAATTCCTTGGGCCAATTCAAGCATAAAGTGTTCCATGACATTTTTGGATTTAAGGCTTAGTTTTCCAGATCTAAGCCCCCAAAGGTACATGGCATGTCCAGAATTGCCTGTTTTTGAGGCTTCAAGCACAAACCGTGTGCCATGCAGGGAAGGGCCTGGCGGATGCCGGATGCTGCAGTCACAGTACAACAACAGTCATCCAGCCTGTTTCTGGAGTCATGTTACATCTGCAATTGTCGAGACGAACGGAATTGGTCGCCCTGTTGCATGACATGGCCTCGGAGAGCACTGCGATATGTAAATCAGTCGTGATGACTGCCGAGGTACTGAGCTTGCAGAATCAGGCATCCACCATGAGCTTTCCTGCTTGAGACTTGGGTTTTGCTTGAAGCTTCAAAAACAGGCGATTCCGGATGTGACATCATGCACTTTTGGGGGCTTATATCTGGAAAACTAAGCCCTGAATCCAGAAATGTCATAGTACATTTTATGCTTGAACTGACCCAAGGAATCATCCCCTGGGGTGTTTATGTGGTCGTTTCTTTCCGCCCTGTAAATGGAACTTGTATACACTAATCAATCAAGCATGCCTAATGGAGCATAATCAGATGAAGGGCCCATGTTAAGTATTTGCTAGTTCATCAGATGTGACATACAAAAATTAACCAGGAGTAAAACTGTCTACATTCCTATTGAATCCCTTCCAAATTTACACTGTTGGAAAAAGAAAATTACGTTTAATTCTTAAAGCTCATTGCAGTGGTGTGTTTCAAAAACACCAGGAACTGGTAGAGAAACTTCAAAAGTCACTGAATGGCACAGAAGTGCGACTGTAAGCTGTTACCACTGTTTGAAAGATCGACTGTCTTTAAAACAGAAATTTGATGTGTACTCCTCCACCCCAATACTGGCTGGTGTCTTTCAATCAAAATCAGCAACACTTTTTCTTACCCCATTCCCTGCTTCAAATAATCCCACTCTGTCTCTTTGCACACACAGATAATAGGATAACCAACATTTCAATTTACAGTGGCAAAAAAGCATCTGGTTTCTCATTCATTTTACCAGTTTCTCTTTATGGAAAAGAATAATTTGGATTTTTTGAATGACATATTCATTCCACTGTAGTAATGATTTATATAAATCATATAAAATCATTACTACAGTGCTTTAGTAAGCTTAATGTATAACTAATAATTATACATTAAGCTTACTAAAGCTTAATGTATAATTTATTAGTCATTTTGCCATTTGTTATGCTGTATCTTTTATACCTTCACCTGATTATTAAAATAAACATCTTTTTCTCCCCCCACCCCTCTTCAGAAGTTGATGTCTGTTCTTGAATTTAGATTGAGGTAAGTAAAGCATATGAACTTTTAAGAATTCATAATGAAACCTTAATTTTTGGAGCAAAATTTTTCCGATTAAATGCAAAAATACGAAAAATACAGTTCACATGTAACAAATAAAAGTAGGGTTTAAGTTAGCATGCAATGGAAATGTGAAGAAACAATAAAACATAGAAGCACTTTTTGACCTGACTGAGGTCTTGATCACCTGTAAACAATTGGAGTGAGACTGGTTGCCAGGTTTCGATTCCCAAGTTCTTCATTTCTATTGCTGCCAAATAACAGGAGTAATTTCCAAATCATGGGGATAAAACATGGCTTGTTGATATTGCATTTTGAAGGAGGTAGATATTTCAATATTCTCACAAAACTTAAGATCTTTTGTTGATAAAAGGAGGTACTTTCTCAGAATTTTTCCAGAAAGGCACAGCTGAAGTGTCTGAGAGTCAATAAAAGCCTAGGAAGAATTAGGTCTAGCTTGGGTAACATCCTTTTTGTGCTCAGCCAAATGTTTAGTAATGCTATGAAATGTGCTGCTGATGAAAATTGTAGTACCAGCTGAAGTGAAAATACACATAGGAATTTTGCATACTCCAGGAACATTGAGATCTATAACTTTATCTCTGTCTCATATGATAATTTCATGATAGTAAGACTGGATTTGATCCCAAACAAATAAATGTAGGATTTAATGCAACTTAGCAATGACAGAATTTTCAATATGTTGTATGAATATTTCTGCAAGCAGGGGTGATAGTGGAGATTCCACTGGGACTCCTTGTTGTTGGAGATAGAATTATCTGTTGTAGCTGAAGTGACAGTATCCCTTAAAATGCACAAGCAGTCCTAGTAGTCCTTGGTAAGAATTCCAGGGATATCCTTCAGGTCCCTGAGTTTGTGAACCAGAAGCACATGGGATTCAAACAGTGGAACAGAAGGAAACAGACAAACAACATCTAAAGTGGACATGTGTTCATTGGTGCTAACAAATCTGAAAGCTGGTTGAAAAATTCTTTAAGTAAATGACATAAAATATTGGTGGTATTCAGTTATGAAGGAACCGTTTTTAACCAATTTCTTTTCAGGAGTAAAAGCAAAGGGAAACACGTTTTCAACCAAGGATCTGATAGGATAGCCTTCTTTATGAATCTTCACTTGCAAGAAAATACAAGGAAAGTGGTAATAAAATGTAGGAGCAAAATTATCAAGGAAAGAGTTCAAGGTATCTTTCATATTTAGCCTGTTAATGAAATTCTTAAGGAATTCCCATGGCAGACCAAATCCTTCTTTGGCTTTAACTTTACTTTAAATGCACCAGATTGTGTAAATACTCAAGAAACGCATATAGCGTATTAAATCCGTTTATTTTTGTGGTGTAGTCAGTACAAAGATTCGCCAAGCTTTCGCACTCCACTGGGCTTTTTCAAGGCAATGGTAGACATAAAAATGCCTATGTCTACCATTGTCTTAAAAGCCTCTCAGTGGAGTGCGAAAGCTTGGCGAATCTTTGTACTGACACCACAAAAATAAACGGATTTAATACATTATATGAGTCTCCTGAGTGTTCTTTCTTGGCTTTACTGATTCTCTCAAATACTTCAGAAGTGCCTCTTTAGGTTAAAAAAAAAAAAAAAAGGAGATCGCTTCTTTCATCAATGAAAGTCTGTTACATTTTCACAAGAGCATTGAAATACACTCTTTGCTCCCCCCCCCAAAAAAAAAAAATTGAAGCACCCAGAAGGAATTATCCAGTCAAGATAAAAATTGGTATCTAAAATGTATATATATAAGACAGGAAATGACTGCACTTCCAGAGCAGTTGGGCCATTTATTAGGATAAAATAACTACACCAATAGAACAAGTCAGTATGTTGTAGTGCCATCTCTGGCTCAGATGCAAGCGGTTACCTGGCATGGCATAGACACACACAGTTCAAGGACATTGTCCTGAGATATAGCATTCCAGATGGTGTCCAATTTATGGGCCAGTTTGTTGACAGTGATATCTTCGGCCATGGTGATCCAGGAATCAGTCGATGCAGCTGTTACTGATGTTACAATGTGTATTATTCAGGCAGCAGATCTTTCAATACCAAAGACATCAACAATGTTCCCAAGAAGTCCAAAACCCTGGTGGACCCCTGAATGTGTAGCAGCTAGAAGAGCTCAACATAAGGCCTGGTATAAGTTTTGGCATTATCCAAGTGATGCTAATCTCATCGCATTTAAATGAGCAAAATCCTATGCTCAGTTGGTGCATCGACGAAGCAAGAGGAAGTCTTGGATTCAGTATGTTTCATCTATAAATTCACGTGCCAGTTCCAAAACTGTCTGGGAAAAGATTCATAAGATCTGGTGTAACTATAGTTCCCACCATACCAGATTTTAATTCTTGAGAGCAATGGCTGCACATAGCTGAAGTCGGTGAGATTGTGACTTGTTTGGGTGAGGCGTTTACTTCTGTTTCAAGTTCTTTGGCATATCCTTCCTCCTTTCAGAGATTTAAGTCAACTGCAGAATGCCAGAGAATCTCCTTTGCGCCTTTTCATAACAGAGACTATAACTCCCCCTGCAGCATGGCCGCATTAAGGGTGGCTCTGCATTGGTCGGGCGCCATGTCTGTCAGTCCCAATGGCATCCACTACGACATGCTGTCATCTGTAACAATCATCTCTTGAGAATCTTTTTGTCCCTTGCAATCGCATTGTTGGAGCAGTTTCCTGGAATCTTGGCTAAAAGCTTTTGTTCTACCTTTTCCCAACCCTAGCAAAGATCCTAAGTCTCCCTCTAGTTATCATCCAATAGCTTTCACTAGCTGTCTATGTAAAGTTCTTGAACGCATGGCTAATTTTCAGTTACTTCATTTTTTAGAACAACATTAAGTACTTTCACCATCACAAAGCAGCTTTCACTGGCATCGTTCATCTCCTGTGTCTCAAGACATCTGTGCGAGACGTGTTCGTGCATAGGCAGCACTTGGTTTCTGTTTTCTTTGACATTGAGAAAGCGTATAATTGTGCTTGGCGGCACAGTATTATCCATGACCTCCACGAATGTGGTTTGTGAGGAAATGTTCTGACATTCATTGTAAATTTTCTTCACAATTGGGTGTCCCAGGTGCACCAGGGTATGACATTCTTGGCACCGTTCCATCAAGAACAAGGTCTTCCTCAAGGTTGGATTTTATCTGTCACATTGTTCATCCCACGCATTGTCTTTTCAAAAATTCTTCCTCCTGCGGTTTCAGCTACTATTTATGTAGATGACTTGCACATTTTTTGTTCGTCATCAAGCATGCACTTCATTGAAAGGCAGTTGCAGTCTGCGATTAATCAGATCTGTAAAATGGCGAACAGCAATGGTTTCGTTTTTCTCCCGACAAGACAGCATGTGTCCATTTCTGTCGGAGACATGGTCACTATCCTGACCGTACAGGCATACCAGTTTTTCTGGAGACCAAGTTCCTTGGTATAACTGTTGATCATGTGCTTACGTTCCGTGCACACGTCCAATGGCTAAAGACCTGTCTGAGGGCCATGTCAATACTTAAGATCCTTTCTGCAGTCCTGTGGGGTGCAGACAGGATATCTTTATCTCATATCTACCATGCTCTTATACGGCCAAAATTGGATTATGGTTGTATCGTGTATGGCTGTGCACGTCATTCCATTCTTCAGCAGTTGGATACCATTCACCATCAAGCACTGTGTATTTGTATGGGAGCATTTCGCATGTCACCTACTCCCAGCCTTTATGCTGACGTGAACAAACCATAGCTAGAATTACACCGTCTGCAGCTGTCTCTTCAATTTTACTTAAAGCTACAAACTCTTCTACACCATCCTTTATACGATGCAATTTTTCACACCCAGCATGCTTGCTTATTTGAGAACTGGCCTTCTTGTATTCCAACACTCGTTCTTTGTATGACGACCATAACTTGTGATGCAGGGCACAACTTGTCTATTGTTGGAGAGACCGGAGACTTCGAGGATTCTTCATGGCATCCTCTTGGTGTCATGGTTGATACCAGCTTTACATCTTATGATAAATTCTCATCCCCTGCGTTAGTATACCAGCAGCTCTTCGCTAAGTACCATTCCCTCAATTGTGATGATACTCTCATTTTCATTGATGGCTCTAAGATGGACAGAGTTATTGGATCCACGGCTGTCTGTGTTGATGACGTTTCTGTTGTGTGGATCCAGGCTTAGGCCATGGTGTTTTCGGCAGAGATGCATGCTGTGTATCTTGCCCTTTGTAACCTACAGTCGAGCACTTATCATTGAGCTATAATATAATTGATTCTTCGAGTGTACTGCAGGCCCTCTCTTCTGTTGACATATCTGATCATCCCTTTCTTGGTTGCATGAGATGGTTACTGCATACCTTGATTCCTGGCCATGTTGGAATCTGAGGTAACGAGTGTGTTGATACAGCTGCTAGATCTCCTTCCTTTTTGGTCATCACGCCCCTGCCACTGTTTTGCTGGGATTTGCATTTTCTGATTCATGATTATATCAAGCGAATGTGGCAGGGTCAGTGGGACCAACAGATGGACAATAAACTGCATTGTATCAAACCAGTTCTTGGTGTCTGGAATTCCTCATGTTGCTGGAACCGTAGGGAAGAAGTTGTACTCGCACGTCTCCGCCTTGGGCATTGTCGTTTCACCCACCGCTACTTGCTGTGGGTGACACGGCCCCGATGTGTGTGACGTATGATGCATCTTTAACAGTTGTTTATATTTTATGTTCATGTCATCATTTTGTTCATGATCGTCATTTCCTTTTACCCACTTTACAGGACAACTCAGACACTCTGAGTGGTCTTGTTTTGTGTTGTTTCCTTTTAATTTTGTTTTATAAAATTCTGACACCATTGGACTTAACCCTCTTTGGCCCTTTGAGGCTCTTGCACCACTAAACACTAACCAACCAACCAGTTGGCTGACATTCTGGGAAGGGCATAGGTGGCTTCCCATCATGTTTGATTAGTGAGAGGTCGGACAATCAGGCTGGCCATGAAAGGGTGTTTACATTATGGAGGCAGGGCTGGGAGAGCCATGCAATGTGTAGCTGGGCATTATCCTGTTGAAAAATTGCTCAGTGATGCTGCAACAGGAATGGAAACAACACAACGAGTCATAGAATGTCTTCAACATACCGTTGAGCTATGAGGGTGGTACAGAGGATTATCAAAGGTCTCTAGCTATCGTAGGAAATGGCTCCCCAGACAGTCACTTCTAGTGTATGAGCTGTGTGCCATCCCATGGTAAAGGCAGGATCCATGCACTAGCTGGCTCATTTCCAGATACGTGTGTGCTGGTCATCTGCACCAAGTGCAGACTGACTTATCACTGAAGAAAAGATGACACCACTGGAAACTATCCCACGTTGATTGGGCCTGACACCACTGCAACTGGTGCTTGCGATACTTGCTGGTCAGTGAGAGATGGCGGAGTAGCCTCCTCGAATGTAGTTCCCATACTGCAAGCCCACTTCCGTACCTGTAGATGATGAAAATGGCAACGGATGGTTGAGAGCGACAAATTCAGTTCTGTTCATGCAGTTCTCACAATCACTCGCTCCCCCATTTTGTTATTGCCTTGGCTGTCCACATGCTGTTGGGTTGTGCCCTCCTTGACTCATTGGTGCCAACACTGTCTGATTGCAGCGTCACTCCAACCCAAATGCCTGGAGATACAGTGACTTGCCAAACCTGCCTCTCTCAAACTTGTTCAACTGCTCCTAGTGTGCATGGATCTGATGTCGAGGAATCCTCACAGTCAGTGGAGGTTAATGAAAATACAATCCACTGTCACAATTGTCCCTGTGTGTGAGCTTTGCTCTTGATATACCCTCCTTGATGCACAGTTCCCATGTGCTGTGGTGGGCTGCTCTTTTGCCATTGGATGCTATTTTGTAATCATTTGCATATTTGGTCCTGAGGTACTTCCATGCAGAGTTTCATTAGGATCGAGCGACTTTCTCGGAATGCTTTTTTTTTTTTTTTTTTTTTTTTGCAACGAGTGTATCTACTACCTCTTTAAATAGCAATACTGACAGTCCATATTTAACTGCATGATTTGGAGATCACTGCTATCATTTGGCAACACCCAAAATGAACTTTGAAATCAAAATCTGGTACCTGGTCTTGCTTCATTTGTTTACAAGTGATCAAGACTTCAGTCAAGTCGAAAGTGCTTCTGTGTTTCTATTATTTCTTTACATAACTATTGCATGCTAACTTACAACCTACATTTATTCATTGCACATGAATTGCATTTTTTGTATTTCAGTAAGGTTATGCAAACATTGTATCTTTAAGCTGGAATGATGACTGAAAAACATTTTGTAAGCAATGTGTTCAAGTCAACTGTCCACTTAAGTTCCTTTCCAAGCGCAAGTTTTATAGTCTTTCCTCAAGTATTTCATGTTAGTAAACCTATTTTTTCTGGTCACTGCCATAATATTTTGATTAATACCAGTTTCAAACTGCTATCCACTGCAATTCATGATTTCCATTCCAATATTGCCAACAATGAACTATCATACTATGCCAGGTACCAACTACTTGCCAAAATAACTTGTCATATCTTTCATTATTTTCTACGTGGTAGAAAATAATGAAATGCTTTCTACTGTTTACCTTCGAAAATCTGTGAATGCTTGTCTCAAAAGTTTAACTTCCTGCTTTCAAAGCAGCAGCATACTCAATGCTCAGGTTTAGCTAGTGCTTCCACTGCCAACAGTTCTCACTATGTAAATCTTTCTTCAATCCCTATGTCCCCCATTTGTCAAAGAGTGTGTCTTAGGGGCAAAATTTTCTCCAGAACCAAGAGCAAACTTGCCTCATACTACCTCTCTCCTAGAAACAGCCATTCAAAGAACCATTTCAGTTCATCAACTTTTCACTAGGGCTAAATCTGCCATTGTTCTTCCTCAATATGTAAATATACCTTTCCTGTTGTTACTCTTCTACTCAATTCAAGTTTATCAAAGAATTTATTACCACTAAAAACTTAGACATTTGTAAAGCTGATAAAACTGGTGGCCCAGTTATTCTGAAGAGCAGTGACCTTGACCTAAAAAGTGGCCGAATCCCTTCACTCCACAAACTGTAAACTTCTGAAATCAAATCCCACTGAATCCCTCAAAAACTCCATTGATATTAAACAAAAAAGATGCCTTGGACTTTTCCTTTGGTGATTTTGCTCCTCCATCTTATTCATGCATTTCTTGTAAGTCAAGATTCATAAGAAGGCTACCCCATTAAAGTAAGTATTTTCCCATTTTCTTCAGGTAGTTTTTCTGAGAACACATTGGTTACTCAATTCTGGTCTGGAAAATATATTATATATTAAAATGTGAACTACTAGTAAAAAATGTTCTTGAAATTGTAACTTCTTACATACAAAGTTTACTAATTTTTTTTTTTTCAGATCAAGGAATAATTATTTTCTTGGCCTATAAAGTTAGAGTATATTGTTAGTTATCATGGTTGTGCAAGGTTGTAGAGTAACATGCCCAAATCATATTTTTTTTTTTTTAAAGTTATCATCCACTATTCCTACAGCAGAGCATTTAAAAATGCCACATAAAACACAATGCTAGCTAGAAACCATCTCCAAAAAGACCACAAAAGCATAAAAAAAAGCACTGAAAATCAGCATGCAAAAGGTGCAGAGAAGAATTTTCAATAAAAATAGTTTCAAAAGACCAAATGGAAAAGACAGAAACAGCCAAATAAACAGGGTAAACTTTTAAAACTGTAAACCAAAAGAATGAAAGCAAATTTAGAAGAAAAAGACTGGAAGAAGTGCTGAAAATATTGACAGCAGTCATTTGTGACTTCATCAAGAGCCAGCGCAAATGATTCCTTTGTCATTTCCACATAAATCTAGTGAACATGAATGAGTTTCTGCTATATACATTTGTATATAGGGCTTACAAATAATTTCCAAGAACAGAACTGACTACATGCATGAATACATAAAACCTAGGAAGCTATATATTCTCCCTGGACAAAACCAGGAATTGTAAAAGAAAATCTCAAATTTGTTTTCATTTTAACAAATATAGATGTGATATACAGGCCTGACTATGTCAAAACAGAACTCCAACCACGAAAATGCTAAAAAATCAATAGACAAAATAGACCAGGAATTAAGAAAGCATAATAAATGGCCCATCCACCAGACAAAGGCAAAAGCGGTGCAAAGCACAAAAAAAAAAAAAAAAAAAACTTAATTTAGCTAGCTTAAGCAATAATCAAAAGCCACATGCAAAACAAGGTCACACACACAAAAGGTTTAAGTAAAACAAAAGAAGCACTTACTCATTCCCAACCACCACCAATGCCAGCTAATGGACACTGAGGCATCCCAATGGGATGACAAGTGAAATTGATTTTACTATGTGTACCAGAAATTTGCCATTGAAGACTGCAGTGTGCTAAACAGGTTCAACATGGGTAGTGACCATACAATGGTGAGATGCAAAATGTACTTCAACACAAAACTCAAACGTGGCGAGCTCATAAAACAAAATGTATTGACATGACCAACTTTAAAAAGCATCATATTATCTTCAAATTGGAACTGAGGAAATGATGCTTTGCTCTAGAAGGTCTAACATCAGAAGAAGTGGACACCCTTGAAGTTAACAGAAAACTAACCAAGGCACTTATGGGAACAGCAACAAAAGTAGGTGGTACTAAGAACAAGTTGCATATGAAGAAAATATCAGGAAAAACAAAAATGCTGATGCAAAAGAGAAGGAAGATCAGGACAAATAAAGAAAATGTAACTTTTAAAATGGCATATATAGAGCTACATAAGACAGTACAAAAAATATCACTGAAGTCCTAAGAAAATTCAGTTGTGAACTAGTGAGAAAAGCAATTCACAACCAAAGCTTGAAGAAAGCAAAGGGATATCTCAGCAAGGAAAGAAAACAGATTATGGCACTGAGAAAAGAAAATGGTGCTGTAACAAGAAATAGAGGCAAAATTTTCACAAGAGTGAAAGATTTCTACACAAAACTTCATGAAAGGGATGATGCATCTATTCCAGACAAGAAAGGCACCAGTATTAAAGTTCCTCCGGTTCTCCTAGCAGAAGTTACACACACAATTATGAAAATGAAACAGGGAAGAGCTCCAGGAGAAGATGGAATTACCATGGACATTACGCAAGAAGCCAGTGGAAAAATAAATTGAAACTACACTCATTGAAGTTTTCACTAGATGTCTCAATGAAGAGAAGATTCCTGCAGATTGGAACAATGCTACAATGTTTCTATTACATAAAAACCATGGTACTGAAGATCTCAGGAACTACAGGCCCATCAGCCTCCTTATCAGTGGTTTATAAAATCTTTACTAAGGTTCTTTCACATCACTTGAAGATAACATTGGACATGGCTCAACCGAGAGAATAAGCTGGATTCAGGAGTGGCTACAGCACTGTAGATCACATTTGTGTACTGAGAGAACTACTTGAAAGAAAGAGGGAATGTGAACTCCCATTATGTATGGCTTTTATTGATCATGAAAAGGCCTTTGATTCTGTGAAACCATCAGCAGTTATGTGTTTTTTTGTTTTTTTTTTTTTTGAAATCCTGCAATATTGAAGATGCATGCATTAGCAGCATCTATGAAGATGCAAGTGCAAAGGTTCGGATATTTGAGGATACAGCACCAATAAAAATTGGAAAGAGAGTGAGACAAGGTGACAACATATCTCCCAAACTTTTTAATGCCACATTGCAAAATGTATTTCAATCATTGAACTAGGAAAACAAAGGGATAAAGATTAATGGAAATTATTTAACTCATCTTTGTTTTGCTGATGACATAGTCAGTTTTACAACTGCTCTTTCAGAACTGCAGTGTGATCCAGGAACTTGTTGACAAGAGTGGGATTAAAAATGACCTCTCAGAAGACAAAACTGATGTACAATGCTTTTACAAGAAACAAAGATTTATCAATTAATGGAGAAAATCTGGAGGTAACTGATACCCATATTTACCTTGAGCAACAGATATCAAGTGAGGGCCACATTGATGAAGAAATAAATCAGTGTATAAAACTTGGTTGGAGAGTTTTTGGCAGAAACAGAACAATTGTCAAGAGCAATTTACCATTATGTCATAAAAAATAATTTTTTATCAGTGCACCAGCTTCCAGTTCTTACTTATGAATCAGCTTCATGGACATAAAAAAGAAAAAAAGACATACAACAACTGCAGATAACTGAAAGAAGCACGGAGAGATGCATGCTTGGTGTAACCAGGAAAGATAAGAAGAGGAACTCACGAATCAGGAAAATGACAAGAATGGAAGACAACAAGATCAAAGTAAAAGCCCTGAATTGGCAATGGGCCGGGCCACCGATGAACAGCTGAAGTTTTAGATTGGATACCAAGGGACTGAAAAAGATCCAGAAAACCATGTGGGTGGATGAAATTCAAAAGCATGCTACAGTGACAAGGAGGAGACTGGCTCAAAACAGGCTATTATGGAAGAAACTTGGGGAGACTTTCATCCAGCAGTGGATTGATAATGGATGATGATGATGATGACATATACTGAAATAGCCAATCTTTAAGAAACATTGTCCAGTAGAATTCCATACTTTGCGAGTGCTTGTACCATAGGTTTTTACATTTTGAACTGTCAAACACAATCATGTCTCCTGGAAAATATCATGTCATACATTCTGTGCTTCCTGTTGAGTTTAAAAAAAAAAGAAGTTAGGTTTTCTGTAATCTCCTTTGATTAGAAATGCTCAGGGAATACGGATCTTTGATACTCAAGTTCATTTTTGTTTCCCCTGTTTGACTTTAAATTAAATGACATTCCTGCTGACAAACAACTTCATGTACATATACAGTGGTGAGCAAAAGTATTGCATTATCTGCAAAAACTGAATTTTTAAGCTTAACTCTTTTTTATAGTTATTTCATCATTTATATGTCATTAGACACAAAATTTAATAAAGATTTCAAAAATGTCTTAGTTTTTCCTGTAGTTACTTCTGTTCTTAAGATATGACATAAAATACAGGGTTTGACAAACACATTGAAATTCATGCATATCAGTTTTTACAGCCAATCATAGACCTTCTTTTACCTGATTAGCTGCTTCCTAAGGCTATCCTAACCCTACTCCAGCCTTTATAAGGGTTTATGCAGAGCTACTAGAGCATTGTAGTGGTTGCTTCTTGTTGTTAATAGGGCATAATTTGTGTACATTCTCAATAATGGTTAAAACTGCAGAATTGTCCACAGCGGACAGAGTAAAAATAGTTGTTCTTCATGACGAGGGATATGCTTCAAGGCAAATCGCTAAAAGAGTGGGCTGTAATCAACCTACAGTTATTAGGCTACTGAAGAAAGTAAAAGACACAGGTGATATTAAAAATATGCGTCACAGTGGAAGACTCAGATCTATTATAACCAGGCAGAACAAAGTGCTCAGAAAGTTAAGCTTGGCAGACAGGGAGGCTCAATTCACCTAAATTGCTTCAAAGATGGTCTGAAGTGACTGATGTTACTTTAGTACATCTACTGTTAGGAGGAGAGTGCTTCACTATGGCTTAAGTGGCTGCAAAGGCAGGCGTAAACCATTGTTAACTGCAAATCAAAGACAGTGTAGACTTTAGTAGGCAAAACAGCATGTCTCATAGGCAGTCAAGCAATGGGAAAATGTTCTTTTCAGTGATGATGAGAATTTAGCCTTAATGGGAATCAGAGTAGTGCTTATGTAAGGAGATTCAAGCATGAATAATTCGATCCAAGTTGCTTAGTGGCTACTGTTAAGCATCCGGTGAAGGTCATGGTTCGGAGCTGCATGTGTGCACATGGCGTTGGGTACCTACATATTGTCGATGGTATGGTAAACGCCTAGAAATACATCTGGATATTAGAAAACAAGATGTTACCATCATCTAGAAGATTTTATAGCAGCAATTTTATTTTTCAAAATAATGCTCCCTGTCATCGTCCTAAAGTAGTGAAAAAGTGGTTTCAATAAAAAAAAATGTTTAGCATCTTGATTGGCCACCAGTCGCTGGACTTAAACCCGATTGAAAATTTGTGGTTCAAAGTGTCATATAAACTATCAAAAAAGAAGCCAACTACCAAAATTCAACTCACTGCAGATGTAATTCAAATTTGGAATCGTATTGTTCAACCGAATCTTTTACAAAACCTTGTTCATAGTATGCCATCAAGATGCAAAGCTGTGATTAAAGCTAAAGGCTAGGCAACAAAATATTAGGTAAATTTTATAATTTTGCTTCATTATATTTTTGTATTTAAATGTTACTTTATTCCTTATGAATTACAAAAATGATTTATTGCTGTAAACCTAAGTACTAGATAAATGATCCTTTTCATAATAATTTTGACTTGGTCATCATTTTTGTACATGTATCTTAAGAGCAGAAGTAGCTACAGGAAGAACTTAAGATATTTCTGAAATCTCCAGTAAACTTAGTACCTAATGACATATAAATGATGAAATAACTATGAAAATTAGTTAGTTAAACAAAGAGTTAAACTTAAAAATTCACATTTTTTTGCAGATGCAATACTTTTGCACACCACTGTAAGAGAGAAAGCAACATGGACAACAAGAATCTGAACTGCAAGCATGTTCTAGAAAAAACTGAAATCATTTAATGTTTGAAATCATTTATACGATTACTGTGTGCAACTCTATAGACTGTAAGCAGTCACCCTTCCCTGATTTAGAGCTAGACTGGTTCCAGCGAAGGGAGAGAGAGCCAGTGCTGTAAGACAAACACAACATCCATGCCTCATCGGGATTCAAACCCAGACCCATCTCAGTCGAATAGTCAGAAGGCAGTACTTAGACCACTACACTACTGGGGAAGCATCTAATATCTACTTCATTCACTTGGCATCTTCTTCCCCTCATATTTATCTGAAGGCATTCAAGTTGGCCAAGAATAAACTATGAGAATAGATAACTGAAAACAGCATAAAAGTTACTAAATCCTACCCATTTCTAACACAGCATGATAGATAGCAGTACCAGTAGTTTCCACATAAGACAAACACAAAACACATGCAAGGTTATAAAATATTGAAACAACCCACCTTTTGGGACGATTGTGTGATATTCATCACCCAGGTTAAATGGCATTTCAACTGAGTTAAAAACTTTGTCATTGAATATAGTTTGATTAAACCTTTGTTTTTGAAGAAGACATTTGACAAGAGTATCTAAAAACAGCTGCCAGCGCTTTTTATAATATCTAGAAGAAAACAGAACAAATCATTATAAACAGAAAAAATAAATAGAAGAGCAAAAGCATCACAAACTAAAATTGATATCTGGTCATATTTAACTCTGATTCATGTGGAAGACATTCACACATGTGTTGATAAAAATGAACCATAAATTTACAATATCCAGAAACTGAAAGAATTTTGCTATTACTACATGGAAATGAACTAAGTGATATCAGGCATCATATTACAAGCTTTATACACTGGTGTGCAAAAATTAAGGATGAGACGGTTTTTCAAATGTAACGTCGTGCAGAAGTGCTCCACATCGACTCAAATCATACCATAAGATCCCCAAGATGTAAGAATATGGGACAAGTGAGCAAAACCGTCCAAACAAGGAATCCAAAGGATACAAAGGCACTTTATTGAAAAGGTAGCTTCGAGCACAACTGGACAGAAGACAGAAATGTCCATGTGACAGGCGGCTGCCAAGAAAAATCCAGTCTTTAGTAGGGGATATGATCACCCCAGACGGCGTTGCAGGATTTACAACATCTGTCCATGCTGAGGATGAGGTTGTCAAGGAGCTGTTGATGCATCGCGGCCTATTCCCCTTGTAGCGCCAATCGGAGCTGCGGAATCGTTGCTGGCGGCTGGTGACGTGCTGCCAATCATCTCCCGAGAAGGTCCCACATGTGTTCGATTGGATTTAGGTCCGGGAACCTTGTGGGCCAATCCATGCATTGAATATCTTCACTCTCCAACAGCTCTGCGACAGCCACTGTACGAATGAGGTGTAGCGCTGTCGTCCATGAAGAGGAACAGCACCTCTAAACAGATGCACGTGAGGCAGGAGAACCTCAATACAATAGCGGACACCAGTGACTGAACCTCCTTGGAAGATGTGGTCAGTACGGCTACCAAGCATGATACCGCCCCAAACGAGAACTCCACCACCTCCAAACCGGTCCCTTTCGATGATGTTGGAGGTGTGATTGCGTGTTCCCTGCTCTCTCCAGATGTGTATATGTCCAGAATCTCTCGTCAGACTAAATTGACTCTCATCTGTAAAGAGAACTCTACCCCATTGCTAATGTGTCCAGTTCTTGTGTTCCTGGCACCACAGAAACGGTCGTCTCCGATGAGCAGGTGTTAATGGCACACACCGTACTGGTCGTCGTGCAAATAGACCACCTTTGTGCAGCCTCCTGGCTACGGTAAAACGCAATAACGGACGTTCAGTTGTCTGTTGCACGTGCCTTGCGATTTCTCCAGCTGTCCGCCTTTTCTCGCCTGTAGGGCAATATACAGGTCGTCCGCTGCCGTGGTTGCTCGTGGACAACCACTGCTAAACTCTCGGACAGCTGTTTCTGTCGTTTGAAATGCTCTCCAAGCTCG
Organism: Macrothele yani; assembly: GCA_039090855.1. Lineage (NCBI taxonomy): Eukaryota > Metazoa > Arthropoda > Arachnida > Araneae > Macrothelidae > Macrothele > Macrothele yani. Next base: position 130,676,611 of record CM076996.1, read on the forward strand.
TGAAACGATGCTGTGAGCGATCCCGAACTCCTTTGCCACACTAGTCACACTTCGACCTTCTTCCAACTTCCCAATGACGCGACCTTGGGTAAAGTCATCCAGATGTCATCTACTGGATTGCCTGTTGGCCATATCACACGGTGGCAGCAACTCAACGTCATTCAAACCGATGTACACCGTGCAATAGCTTTCACTGAATTTCTTAGCGTACACCGCCCGTGTTTTTTATACCCTTCAGACACCCCCCTCCCCACGTCATGATGCATATATACGCATGCCCTACCTGACCCTAGTCTATCTCCTGAGTGGCCTTTCAGTCTGTTCTGCCTGCTCGTTCCGCTGTTATGCTAATTTCTCCTCTTCGTCCTTAATTTTTTCACACCAGTGTAGTACCTTCTTTCCAATAAATGTAAGCATGAATTTATCAGATTTCCTACAATGTAAAAATTCTAGCACCCAGCACAATCACTACAAAAAAAAAAAAAAAAAAAAAAAAAAAAATCTGTACTCTGTTGCCCTATCTGAAAGTAGCAAAATAGCAACTTGTATGTTTTAAACCAAGTTACATGATATACAGTAGCAGGACACATACATCAGTTATAATTCCTACCAAAATGTGAAACAAATGTGCATGTTAAATGAATAGAGAATACAATGTTAAGACACTGTATATAGCCTCAAACTTCTGTAATTTACGTAGTCTTTACAAAAATGCAAATATGTGTATAAAAAAACTGATCATGGGAGTGTGTCATATGTTCCTCTGTGAAAAGAATGACAAACTGATGGACATTGCTTTAAAAATATCATGTTTTAAGTCTAGTGTTGTAACTTACGGATTCAGTGCAGTGGCAAAGGAAATGGATATTTCTTATACAGTGTGTTCAGAAAGTAACTGCCCACCCATTTCAAAGCAAAGAAAAATGATAATTAACATAGCAATCAGACATCTCTGAATTAACTGTGTTGTTACTGTTCTCATGTAATATCAATCACTCAGAAAACTTGAAAATTTCATCGCCCTGGAGCGGGAATCAAACCAGCAACTCCTGATTACTGTTCGAGTATGCTAACTGTTACACCACCCAGGATGATAAAGTCACAAGTATCTGAGTGTTAAGAGCATTGGAATATAGCCCGATTGCATTCTTAATCAAAGCAACTATGCTTGCCATCTGGTGTTGTTAAGCATATCACCAGTCATCCAAGTATATAGTGTGGAAGAAATATTCTTCTCATAATGCGTGGGAAATACGTCACATACGTAATATTACGTGAAGAACAGTAAATACAGTCAATTCAGAGATGTCTGATTGCTGTGTTAATTATCATGACGTATTGGGTTGTCAGAAAAGTCAAGACATATTTTAGCCATGTTTTGCAAAGGTCATTTATTGATAGAAAGAACAAAGATCAATCAATGATATAATGCCCGTTTTGTTCGATAAACTTTTGCCGTCTTTCAGTGAACTGCAGAATGCCTTGTTCATAGAAGGACCTGTCTTTCATGGCGAAAAACTGTACAAGGTGCTGATTTACAGCCTCATCTGAATTGAACATTATACCACGCAAGGACTGTTAAAGAGAGCGGAAACAAGTGGAAGTCTAACGGCGCAAGGTCAGGCGAGTATGCTGGGTGTGGCAACACATCCCACCAAGCTCCAATAATTTTTGGCGGGTGATCAAACTTGTGTGTGGTCTCGCATTGTCGTGATAGAACACAACACCTTTACGAGGAACGAGCTCTGGACGTTTCTGGATGATGGATTTGTTCAAACTGTCCAATTGCTGATAGTACACATTCAAATTGATTGTTTGGTTCCATGGTAGGAGCTCGAAAAACATGACACTTTTAAAATCCCACCACACTGAGACCAGAACCGTCCACTGATGAATGTCTGCTTTGGATGTCGTTTGAGGCGAAGCAGCACGTCGGGACCAAGACTGTTTGCGCAGCACATTGTTGTACACAATCCTTTTTTGTCACCAGTTATCAGTCGCTTCAAAAAAAGATCATTTTCCTCACGTTTAATGAGCATATCGCAGATGTTTATATGCGCCGTCAATTGAGCTTCTTTGGGTTCATGAGAAACCCACACAACGAGCTTGCTTACGTATCCCAGCTTCTTCAGGTGGTCGTGAACGCTTGAACGATGGATATGCAATGTGTCTGCAATCTCTTGTGTCGTGTAACGTGGGTTTGACTCGATCAATGCCTCGATTTGGTCATCATCAACCTCGGTTGGCCTCCCGGACGGAGGAGCATCGTTGAGGTCAAAATCACCAGCACAGAATTTTGCAAACCACCACTGGCACCAACGTTCTTGTAGAGCATTATCACCATATACTTTACGCAACTTTTCACAAGCTTGACGCGCGTTCTTCCCTTTACGGAAGTAAAATATGGCAAAAATGCACAGTTTGGTCTTCCATCTTCAACTTGATGTCAAATCTCTGCAAATCAACCAAATCGCTCACTATTCCTTTTAGACTGCAGCTAGAACTGGCACCCGTCGAATGCCATAGCGATAACAGAGCTGCGCATGCCTCTAGTACTTCCAAAACCACCCAACCGTCATCGGGTGCCAAAATATGTCATGACTTTCAGACAACTTAATATTTTGCCAGTATTATGAGAAGAATATTTCTTCCACACTATATACTTGGACTGATGATATGCTTAACAATGCTAGATGGGCAGCACAGTTGCTTCGATTAAGAATGTGGTCAGACTATATTCCGATGCTCTTAACACTCAGATACTTGTGACTTTATCATCCTGGGTGGTGTAACAGTTAGCATACTCGAACAGTAATTGGGAGATGCGGGTTCAATTCCCGCTCCAGGACGATGAAATTTTCACATTTTCTGATGTGACTGATATGTGAAGAACAGTAAATACAGTCAATTCAGAGATTTCCGATTGCTGTGCTAATTATCATGACATACATGTTCCACGTATTATGAGAAGAATATTTCTTCCACACTAAATACAAGGAAATATGCATTACATTATTATTATGATTCCTTTGTTTTGACCACCCTTACTTACACATTTAGTCCATTGCAATAGATGTTCAAAGTGATACTGTGAACATCCACGCTAGGGATGGGTGATATTTATCAATATATCGATATTTTCGCCCGATATTTCAATATTTAGTATTGATATCAAAGTTTCGATATATCAGAAAATCAATATATCGGTGCAGTATTCAATATATTGGCATTGGTGTTGGATATTCCATATATCAGCGCATTGATCAGCAAATGGCTGATGGGATTTCACTTGTGGAATGGAATCTGTGTTTTTTCCTCTGGCATGTCACGAAAATTACGCTGCTTGAGAATTATCAAACTGCGATCCTATTACGAGATTCACATTATATTTTATGTGACCTTCCGATTTCTAGAACTCTACAAGGAAAAAGTCTTCTGTGTTGAAAAATGTAACTATTAGGTGATGGTAGGCACCCAGAAAAGAAATGTAAAGAACGGTCGATAGCAGATTGTTCTTTGCTTATGAATACTATGTTTGAAGTTAAGTAAACTGGCACTTTGACCAAAATTAAATACATTCCATACCAATGACACACAAGTTGATAAGCATTTTTTTTTTTTTTAGTGATCAAGTATGTAGATGTAAACAGCTGGCTAAGGAAATGCAAAACAGCTTTTTGGGAGTTTTCTTGATGCCTTACAAGTTATGTAGTATAAAGTTTGTTGTGATTCAGGCTGTATACATATATATCAGACGTAATTTTTTTTATCATCCTTTGATAATGATCTTGTTAATACATAGTGAAACTTCTTGAAGTAATTAAATAATCATAAAAATATGAGCATAACTAACTAACTTTCGTCTTGATCTATTGATTTTCCCACACTTACAGCATGTTATTTCCTCCGACTGTCCATTCGTTTTTATGTTATCTGGGAGAGAGAGACTTTCATACATTAATTAGTAAATATATACTTGATCAATTTGGATTATGATATTTTTTTGTTTTTCATACATTAATTAGTGTGGCTTTCATACATTAATTAGTAAATATGTACTTGATCAATTTGGATTATGATATTTTTTTGTTTTTCATACATTAATTAGTAAATATATACTTGATCAATTTGGATTATGATATTTTTTATATTCTTATTTTTATAATCAATTTTTAGCAGAGGACTAATTGTTAGCATTTTTTAAATAACCTTTTTTTTTTTTTTTTAGCGAACTCTTATTTTAATCAATTTTTTATAAATACTTGTTACAGATACCAATACTTAACAACACCGCTTGTTACCAATACGTACTGTTAAAATTACCTATAAGGATGCTTTTGACATCCTTATAGGTAATTGTGATATCTATATTTTGTTCACGTAACAGAATCCAAGCTACTTTTAAAGAAATTTTTTGACATCCTTATAGGTACTTGTGACCTTCCTGAATCAGATATTTCACTGTAGACTTTGTGGTGCAAACAATGGCATCATTAGTGAGGAACTGATGTGGTTACAAATGGTTAATGAAAGAAATCGTTTTCAAACAACAGCAGCCGTTCATCATCAACAGATAAAAGTTTGCCATCACAGTGTTTCTCTTTTAAACATGGGGAGTGATATTTTTTGCATTGTGCATGGAGAACCATTTGTGTATATTTTTCTAGAAATAATATAGGGTCTTTCCACAAATTTTAAAACCATTCATACTATATATTGCACCATGCTTATAACAAAAGTTAATAATAATGAAACTTAATTTAAATCACCTCAATAGGAAATAACTGCTGCCAATGTTATACTCATTGTCTGCATATGTGTTTTCTGTAATATGATATAGATTTTATTATCCAGAGTTTTGGATCTTTTCTATGAAACTTGTTTTAAGTTCACTATCATGGCAGAGAGCTTTTTTCTGAAGGATACCAGTTGATTATGCAGACACTTAAGTACATTACAAAAGTCATGAGACAGGAACAAAACCCCACTAGGACTAATAAGATGAAAAATCTGTGAAACAACAGTACCTTTACATAAGTTTTGGAAATGTGAAATATTTGTGTAGTTGTTTTTACTGACAGTATGTATTACTTTAATTATTGAATTTTGAACAACTTAAATCACATTTAAAGTGAGATGAATCAGATGATGCAACAGCTTTATCGCGCAAGGATACAAAAAAAAAAAAGTCAAACAAGTATTCCCGAAATACCACATAACAAAACAAAAAATTGATCAAGAAAAAAGATAAGGAAAAAAATCGAACAAGTATTCTGAAAAACCACATAACAGAAAACACAAATGATATGTTGCTGGTTTGTCCCAGATTTTTTGTGCCACCCATATCTAAAGTTGTTCCTAAATGTGTAGAAGCTTGATTCACTATAAGCAGACACATGTCCCTAATTTAGGGCCAGTGGTTCCAGGAAAGACAAGACAGGAACAACTTCCCTATGCATTTTACTACTTGGTAGGCAGATTTTCCATCATTATTCAGATACTGAATATATTTCATGACATTTAATAAATAGATTTCTTGACTGAATAGATTTCATGGCATTTAATGAACAGTGCTTCTTATTTTGAAAATTTGACTGTTTTCTAGCAGTTTCTGAGGAAAAAGTAATCTTTTTGAATGAGAATTTTTCTGATATTGATGCTAAATCAGTTGTAGCAGATATAAAATCATATACAATTTTTGCAAAATTGATGGTCAAATGTAAAACCCATGGGCACAATGCAAGGTACTCATATAATCAGAACATTGTTTCATCTAATATATTAATTTAGGCTTTAATGGTAGTCTAAAAAGTCCGCTTCCTACAGCTAGTGTCAAAAAAACATTTGGCACAATGTATTGGATTTTAATCAAACCAAGAACCCATATTTATTAGTACAAATGAAATTTTTACATTGCACATTTATTAGATTTAAGCGAAAAAAGACTTTTGAAAAAAGTAATTTTGTACGCTGTAAAGAAACACTAGCATAGACGTAACCACTGGGGTAACAGGACCCCTCCCCAGATTTTCAGAGTCTGGTATCTTCATATATATATAATGTGTGTATGTGATCGGACCTCCCCAGATTTTGAAACATGGTTATGCTACTGAACACTAGAGAAATCAAATGAAGAAGGGCACTGCACATTAAAACTTTTCTAGACAACAGAATTTTGTTAAAGCCATTATGTTCAAGAATAGTGTTCACAAAAAAAAAAATAAAAAATAAATAAACATTCACAGTTTCTGCCAAGGGAGAAATAGACATAATGGCAAAATGGACAACACTGGATCTCTAAATTTAGACCCAAACCCACAAGGTCTATTGTATTTTCAGTTTTTTTTTTGCACAAATAAAATTTCTCTATATATCTATATATACACACACTAACTTTGAAATAATATATTTTCATGTATGTTTGCAAAGTTCTTCAAAATTGCATTAAACAATCTTAGCCATTTACCTCTCAACGACATTATGACTTTGCAGAACATTCTGCATTAGAAATTGCAATAATATGCTGTGATTACAGGCTAAGGAGGTAATGTTTCAGACAAAAGTAACCCAGTGATTTTGTTTAGGCATTTCGAATAATGGAAAAAAACATTACATGTGTAGAATATTCAAATCAATGAGAATTATTTACCCATTGCCTGTGGTTTACTGGTCTTCCATGTAACAGAATATTTCTTACTCAAATTCCATTTCAAGTGTTTTTTTTATTCATATATCTTCTTTAAAAAGATGTTGAGTGTGCTTAGCTGGCATCCAGTTTGTTTGCTTTCAAACGATAATCAAAATCTTCAAATATCGTTAGTGACAGTTACTATCCACAACCACACAGCCCCTTCCCCATTAGGGGAAGGGAAGTGCAGATGTTATATAAACACAAAACTTTTATGGTGTTTTTTTGACTAATTTTGTCTCGCTGTATCAACAATCTTGCATAGGTAGCAATATTAAGTACAGAGAGTCATGATAACATGTTTTGTGAAAAAAAAGCACAGTTCCCGCATTTTTGCTCTGTAAATTTATGTGATAACTTCCTCCCCTTTGGCCACTTTCATCCCATCTGTGATCTTCCCACTTCATTAGGAAGTGCAAACAGGGGCATTGACATATATGGATTTTTTTTTGAGGGGTGCCAATAAAATGAAATTTTTTTAAATCCAACAGGACAAAATAAAAGAATGAGAATGGAAAAAAATTAAGGCATTTTTTCTAACATAAATTAATTAATTTTTAAATAAATTAAGCAGGTTTTTTTCTAATGTAAAGCACATTTTAACAAAAAAAACAAAAAAAAAAACATTTAAACACTTTCGGGGGGGGGGTAAGGAATCTTAACTGCCCTATAAATACGCCCCTGGGCGCACCTATTTACATTACCATGGCTATGATGTAAACAACCCTGATGTTGGCTTTTTTTTAGCGAATTTTTATGAATTATAAAAACATGAAATGTTAATTCCGCTATCGAAAATATTTATTTATATAACAAAACGACGCAAAACGGCAAAATAAACGCCCTAGGTTTTTAAGTTTTTAACGAGTTTTAAAGTTGTAAAAAACCATTCCACCTGTCTTGTAAAAAAACGTTAAATATCAATTCCGCTATCGGAAATAATTATTTACACAACAAAACAATGTAAAATGGCAAAATAAATGCACTACGTTTATTTCCAAGTACAGCGTCCGTCTTGTAAAAGGTATGAAGTTAACAATATATGTTTCTGAGATATCACTATTTTAATGGTATTAACAAAACTTGATTGCAACTATATTTTCAGGCTGCAGGATATTTTTACACTCTTAAATAGTTTTAAGAACCCTGGAACTACATTTGTGTTTTAGAAAGAAAAAAATTACGATGCAAATTCCTTGTGACATAAGTTATACAATTATTTTATGTGGATATAAAACCGCGCAATTTCTATCATTTTCGGATAACTGTAAGGAATAGTTTATGTGTATTTATTTATACACACTTGGGCACTCTATTCAGTAAAGCAATGCAGATTTGCAAATGGCATCGCCCAGAAGCTTTAGTGCCTGGCTGAGATTTGTGCGAACAAGCCAAGTTAGCCAACAGCCAATAATTGGCACAACATCGGATTGGATTCAGTGATTACCCTGAGGCAGTGAATAAACCGGAATATCAGTCGTATTGAGATCAGAAGTATTGAAAAAATATTGAAAAATTGATCCGATATATTGATTTTTCAATACCGATATTTTCGATTCAATATATCGGTCTCAGAAATATCAAATGATATCGGCATCGATACTTTTACAAATATCGCCCATCCCTAATCCACACCGGCCCATATTAAAAACAATATGCAAAACCTTAGGGGTAACACAAAAAGGAGGAAAAACTCAAGGTTACCAAACAGCAAACAGAAATCACTGCTCTTTCTACGTTAATAAGCGAGTCCCGGAAAAATTATTATTGGCCGCCACCGGGAATCGAATCCAGGGTCTTCCAGTTACATGCCAGACATGCTATCACTGCACCACAGTGGCCTCGAATTCTCCAGACTCACATGTGATTAACTGCCAAACTACATGGCAGGTTGCTTCATGGAGCCTCGCACAGTGCTGGGGATTCACCATAGATGGAAAGCAGCAACAGAACAAATAACTAGGAGGCGAATGGATAATTAATTCAAACACTCGACGTGGATCAGGAACGCCAAACAGAAATCATCGCTCTTTCCACGTTAATAAGAGAGTCCCAGAAAAATTCTCATTTGAATTAACTCAAGATTAACTAGTAGCACAGCAGCAGGGAGGAGTGTGGAGAGGAGGGATTGTAGGGAATACTGAAGGTCAACCAGTACTGTGCATGCAGTTCAATTGTCAGTACTGAGTGTGCAGTTCAATTGTTGTGTACGTTAACCATGGTTTTGTCATTGGAGGAGTGTATCTCTTTTGGTGAATACTTTTTATGCCAGTTTGACAAGTATACTCAAAGCACCAGAAAAAAACTATTAAATAAATTTCTAAATATGCCAGTACCACACTGCCATTAAATGTGTGCATTAACAGACAAATTTCATGAGACAGGTCCAGTACATGATGTGAAGCGTAGTGGAAGGCCACCAAAACTGACTGAAGAGAAACTCCTGTATAGTTCTGAATCAATGATGCAAAGTCCTTCAAAATCAATACAGAAATTTTGTTTAATCTTCCTTCCCTCTGAGTTCTTTTTGATTTTTACAGATGTTTCTTGGAATCAGTATGAGGAACCTGGCAACAACATTCAGATTCTTCCGAAGTAAACAAAACTTCTGTTAATCCTTCTATACATTGAAAACAGGCCTTGACTGATATCAAGAGGCCAGAAACGTCTGTAAAAATAAAAAAGAACAGAGGGAAGGAAGATTAAACAAAATTTCTTCAAGTGGAACTAGAACCAAAGGAATATATCTGGGTAAAGCCTCAAGTAAGTTATCAATACAGAAGTTGTGACAACAGTAAAGTGTTGTTAGTCTTGCAAGTGCATATTTAGCAGTAAGGAAGAGGTTGTCTTTTCCCATACATAGTTGCAGCAGACAAAGAATTAAAAGAAGCAGATCACCAAACGCAAATACATTACTGCCACTATCTTTAACAGTTTATTGCTGAAAATACTGGTGGTATTCTGGATCTTACATTCTTTGCTGATGAGGAATGGTTCCATTTATTAGGGTATGCCAATGCTCAAACACCCAGTTATGAACATCAGAAAATACACAGCTAGGCTCTACATGACACTCTTTTATGAAATTTTTGAAGATTGGATAATCTCAAAATTCTGTGGTTCCCCCTCACTCACCAGGAACAGCCGACCTATCTGATTTTCATCTTTGGAGAACAGTGAAGAATAAAGTTTGCAAAAAAACTCCATATACTTCAGGAACTCGAAGCTGCTGTGACTGCTAACATCAGAAGCAGATGGAAGGTTTTGAAAATAAACTGAAACTAGTTCAGGCTTGTTTGGATGTTCATAGATGTCACTTTCAATAACTATTATAATAGATTAAATAAGTAAAAATGGTAAATAATAAATGAATTGCAATATTAAGATAATACATTTCATTGCTTTGAAATAGGTGTACAGTTACTTTCCAAAGATATTCTATTTTGTAATTTATGAAGAAAAACAGGTTTTTCTTTTACTCACATTATCTATTCTCAGCTAAAAGTTTATAAACATTAGATATTTTTTATACTGTAGACTTTTTAAGAAGCTTTTGAAGGAATGTCTTTATTTTTACCATTCTTTTGCTGCTCTACTGTTTTTAATCTTGCTTATTGATCATCCTCATACACACAAATTCTTGCATCATATTAAATTCTAACTTATCCCTAATAATTTTGGTTTACTTAGTTGAAAGTGCATATTCCAGACACCAATTCCTAAGGTCATCACCAACTTGTCTTTTTAATAGTCCACTGCTGCTAAAAGTCGGGGGGGGGAGATTTAACCCTTCCTTGCATTCTTTCTCTCATGATGGATATTTTCCTCATTTTAAAGTATTATGGATTATCAGCACAAATATTCCGGATGTATGAAAGGTGAGATATTGCTGCAGTATGTTGTTTTCTTTCAATGGCTATTATCTCTCACTGCTCTTGCTGTAAAAATTTCATCTATTTTCCTGTGGCTTGTACTAGGCTTAATTTCTTCCCTGATATGATGGGCAATACTGCAGCACGTATTGAAGCCATTTTGTTTCATTTTTATCTGTATTTCTTGTAGGTATTTCTGTAACATTGTGTTTAAATTTCGTTTCATGTGCCAATGTATTAAATTATTATTTTATTTTTGTATGGAAATCGATATATCTCAGTCCTTAGAGATCAAGCTAATGTTTGCAATTTTTATATGGATCTTTAAATCCTATTTTCTGAAATAGTATAGTGATCCTTTTAATTTATATCATGGATAGATAAACTTTCCTTCATTTGTCCTTTTTTAGACCTGCTTTTACATTCACAAGGTTTTGATGCTCAGTACACTTGTCTATTGCCATTGTGCCATAGCCATTTCAGTTATGAGATTTTTATATACCTCCCCCTCCCCTTTTGTCTGAAGGGAATGAAACTGTTAAGACTTACATAGATTCCAAATGAGTCCCCTCCCCCTTTTTTTTTTGGTAATCGAGAAAGGTTGTGTGAATTAGCTAGCATTATTGCCAGAATGCATGCAATCTTCCAGTACACTTCATATTCCATTTTCTTTACTTACATTTATAAAAGTCCATGAAAAGTAAAAAACTCGTCAATAATGACAGGGGAAAATAAGATATGCAGAGTAATTTTTTAAATCATTAATTTATTGAGTTTTTCTGTGATCAAAACATTTTCCCTGAACGTTCATTATCATCGATAATATAACTTTCATATGCAGTGTCGCAAATGTATACACAAAAACATATACACAAAACAATGTTTCGTTAAAGTGAAACAGATGTGTTTCCAAATTAGATAGATAGATAGATACCAAAAAACCCCAAAGAAATCCAGAAGATAGTTCTCCAGATGCACTTCAAGAAATGTGAACAGCCATCTTAGTTGAAAGAATGACTTGGCAGAAAATTTCAAAATGGCGTAAAGCTGGATGACCTGTGAAGTCCTGTACTACTTGCATGAGCACCTATCCAAGGCCTCTGAACACTGCACCCTCTCTGGTAGCCAGACCAGAGCCATGTTGTTGATCGGTCATCCGAAGGCGAACCAGCGCTGTGCCAACCAAAATGGGACAGATGCTCAAATAAAGGAAATTATATTGTTTTAGGTTTCAGTGTGTATGTGTTTCATTTTGTAATTCCATGAGCTACACTTGTTTGTGTGTGTAAAAGATGGTAACTCTTTCATAGGTTGCTGTCCCCCCCCCCCCCAAATGTGATCTACTTATTATATGTATAATGATATTTATAAGAAAACAGTAAAGCAAAAATTGTTAATGTCATTTCAATATGCATGGAATGTTTTATGAATCAAAATGATTTCATTTTCAAAATGCCAGTAAAGATAATAACTAGTACCGTGGTTTTTGAGCCTCTTGGGTTCTTGTCAGCCATTACAACATGCACGTTGTTTTGCTGATGATTGATGATGGGTTTACACCTGAAAAATCCCACAAGAAAGCAACTCTGTGTTGAATCCCTCAACACAGTGTCGCTGTCTTGTGTTGCTTTCTTTCAGTTTGATCCTGCTGAAATTTTGGAAGACTTGGATTGGTCACGTTTAGTGTGACACAATGTTATAAAGAAATTTCCCCAGATATCTTTAATTCTGATAGAAAGTTTCTTGTTGCAAGCTTGATAACTGGTAGAAATTCTCAGAGGAGATATTTTTTTGTTCTGCATATCTAGAAATGACTTTTGCTTCATTTCAAAAACAGCAGGTGTAAACCCATCATCAATAACTGTTTTTAGTATGTCTGTAGGTTTTTTTGTGAATATTTAACATTGCATTTGTTTTATTTTAGGCAGATTGGTGATGTTTTTTTGGCTATTCCATTGCATTTTTTTTAGTGCAACAACCTGGTGAAGAAAGAGGTACAAAATAAACTCCACTTTGGCCCTCAGGTTTCAATAGGTCCTTATGCTTCTTAGTTGCTATGCAATTATAAGGGCCTTGTCTAATGGCAATGTTGATATATATATATATTTTTTTTAAGTTTCTTTTGTATCCAGATGGAGATCATCATCATCATTATTGTCAACCATTATCAATCCATTGCTGGACGAAGGTCTCCTCAAGTTTCTTCCACAACTATCTGTCTTGAGCCTGTCTCCTCCATGTCACTCCAGATGCTTTCAAATTTCATCCATCCATTTCCCATGTGGTCGTCTTCTGGGTCTTTTTCTGTCCCTCAGAATCCAGTCTAAAATTTCAGTTGTTCATTGGTGGTCCGTTCTTCTGGCAACATGTCCAGCTCATTGCAATTTCAGTGATTTTACTCTGTTCATGATGCTGTTTACTCTTGTCATTTTTCTTATCCATGATTTCCTCTTATCTTTCCTGGTTACACCAAGCATGCATCTCTTCATGCTTCTTTGAATTGTCTGCAGTCTTTGTATGTCAAGGTCCATGTCTTTGCTCCATACGTAAGCACTGGCAGGATGCATTGATTAAACATTTTTCTTTTAAGACATAATGGCATACTGCTCTTAAAATTTTTACTGTTCTTAGCACCTTCTGCCTTCATGTCGCACTGGCCACTGACTTGGCCAGCAGGTACATTCCAGCTGCCGGAGACTGAGGGCCAAGTTTGAAATTGTGGAAGCAGGGGGGGGGATTGGCTATAACTCATCACGCTGGCTAATTGGTTGGTGAGTGTGGGATAGCATTTCTTCTGATTCCGGTGGTGTAGTTATACTGCTATTCGTTGGTCATCACAGCCCCTTTAGTGGGAACAGGATGCACCACGAGAAGGCAGGGTTGACACTTGTAAAGGTCAGGCTAGGATATGTTGCGCATCACCTGATCTTGCGCAGTTGGAAATACCTGGTATATTGAATAAAAACTGTATATTTTCGTTTCTTTTTAATATTGGAAGTGGCAGGTGAGTTTGGTAATAAATATCAGGGTTATATCCAGTGCATAAAGCAATTTTTTTTCTTAGAAGTTCGTGATGTTTCAGTTGCTGATGATATTATTGGCATGGTTTATATATGGTCAGAAAGCTGGTTCCTTGTAAGACCAAGATGCACAAGATTTTGCTGGAATTATATTGAGAAACCAATTGTGCTGATGTTTTATTCCTAGTAATTTATACAGGGTGTGTCTAAAGTCTTTCCCTGATTACGATAAATCGTATGAAATGAACCATGCTCATTAGACACATATGGTTTTCCAATATAGGCTTACCTGAAATCCAGAGTTTTTTTCCGGATCATCAGTATACCTCAACGTGGTCTACTTTTGTTACACAGAGGACATCCAATCGGTACTCTATCTCTTTCCATGTCTGCTGCAACATGTCACTGTGATGGTTGCAAATACTTCAGTTATTCTTCCCTTCAAAGTGTTAATATCTGCAACTGGTGTTGCATAAACTTGATCCTTAATTTAGCCCCATAAAAAAAAAAAGTCAAGGGGCATAATGTCTGGGGATCTTCGTGGCCAGGGTATGGAACCATCTCTGCCTATCCATCTGTTAGGGAATTTGTCGTCCAAGAATTGACGGACAGGTACACCCGAGTGCAGGGCGCACCGTTCGGCTGAAACATTACCCATGGTTGCGGCTCTTCCAAATTGAGATGTAACATACAACTGCATCATGTTGAGGTAAATATCTGATGTAATGGTAGGCTCAATAAAAAAGAATGGTCCAGTTACTTTGTTGTGCATTGGTCTACACCAAACATTCATTTTAGGGCTATCCCTCTGTTTCTCCAAAACCACATATGGGTTCTCTGAACCCCTAGATATGGGCATTATGTGTGTTCACTTTACCTGAGGTATGGAAAGTTGATTCGTCTGAAAAACAAATCCGCTTCAGGTAATCATTATCTTTGTCTATTCGTTCAAGAATATCCATAGCGAATGTCACACGTCTGGGCCCATCATTAGGTTCCAAGGCTTGAACAATTTGCAATTTGTATGCAAAAAAATGAAGCTGCTTTCTTAAAGTGTGGTGCACTGTCTTCATAGGTATTCTCAGTTCATTAGAGGCATGACAAATTGATTTCCTTGGGTTCGTGTGAATGCATCACACACGGCGTTGACGGTTTCCTCACTAATAGAAGGTCTTCCACTTCTTGCACGGTCACCGACACTGCCCATCTGTTTAAACTTTTGATACCAATTCTTAATGCTCTTCACATCAGGTGGAGCTATATCATACTCACGCCTAAACTTCTGCTGCACCGAAATTGCAGTTTTGATTTCACGAAACCAGAGAACACAATTAGCCTTCTCCTGTATAGACAACATTTTGCCGACTGACACTTTCCACAACAAACTATGCTATGCTGCAGACGTGCAGTGCCATCTATTGTTCCAAAAGTACAATGAACAAAAAAACTTGAGAATATGACCCAATCAATGCAACAAACTGCATACGTCTAACTAGCACAGTTCATTTTCTATGATTTATCATAATCAGGGAAAGACTTTAGACACACCCTGTATATCCAAGTATGCCAGAGTTTGGTTACCCACTTTTTCTATAGTGAATTGTACATTTCTGTGTAATTTGTTTAACATCTGGTGTAAGTCAAGCAGGCTAAGTTCATTCTGACAAAGCCAGAAGAAGATGATGTGAACATATCTAATCCACAAAATTGGTTTAACATGTAGGTTGTTAATAAAGCTATTTCCATTGGTCAAATGAAGAATTCAGCAAGAGTTCCTAAAAGAGATTAATTACCCCATGGGTGCACCTTTCAATTGAATGTAAAATTTATCATTACAAAATTTAATGCTGCATTGATCTCATCAATGTTATTTTGTGAGAGAGTTTGGAGAATATTTTTGGTAGCTTCTTGAGTATCAACAGATAGGTACAGAAAGCAAATATCAAAGCTGCACATGATGAAAGGTTCTTGCAAATCCAGGTGGTAAATTGTGTGTATAGCTTCAATTGTATGGGATCCATGTAGCATTAAACCTTGTTCTAAACATTAATTACATCCTTTTTATTCTTTGAATAAAGCTCATGTTGAGAAATGGCTTCCTAGTTTAATTGAATTAATAATCTAAAGCAACTTATGGGATTTTACTAGGAAATTTTTTCTTTAATAGCAAATTTTTGGAGAAAACTCTTCTCCTTCTTCAGGCTGTCTTGTTGTTGTCACAGGATTTGTTGAAAAATAACCTAAACCGTCAAGAGATTGAGAAAAATCAAAATTCCATCATCAATGACTGCAAAGGATTTTCCCTGCCTAACATCTGGCAGGATTTGTTGAAAAATAACCTAAATCGTCAAGAGATTGAGAAAAATCAAAATTCCATCATCAATGACTGCAAAGGATTTTCCCTGCCTAACATCTGGCAGGATTTGTTGAAAAATAACCTAAACCGTCAAGGTTAACCGTAACCGTGATAGTGACAAGGAAAAAGTGACAACAAGACAGCCTGAAGAAGGAGAAGAGTTTTCTCCGAAAATTTGCTATTAAAGAAAAAATTTCCTAGTAAAATCCCATAAGTTGCTTTAGATTATTAATCCTTTTTTATGATAAATTTTACATTCAAAGCAAAGGTGCAGCCATGGGATCATCTCTTTCAGGAACTCTTGCTGAATTCTTCATTAAGCCAATGGAAAATAGCTTTATTAACAACATAGGTGTTAAACCAATTTTATGGATTAAATATGTTGATGACATCCTCATTTTCTGACTATATCAGGATGACCTTAGCCTGCTTGACTTAAATCAAATGTTAAACAAATTACACAAAAATTTAAAGTTTACTATAGAAAAAGAGGTTAACCAAACCTTGGCATACCAGAATATACAAATTACAAGGAATAATTAGAACATCAGCATCACAGTATCCAGAAAGCACAATTGGCTTCCTAATATAGTTCCAGCAAAATCTTAAGCACCTTGGTCTTACAAGGAAGCAGCTTTCTGATCATATATAAATAGTGCCAATAATATCATCAGCAACTCGAAGCCGCGAATGGCTGAGTGGTTAGCAGTTCAGACTACCAATGCATGGTCCTCAGGTTCGATCCTGGGCTGATCTTGTGGAGGTGGTGTGATTTGCTAACAATCACTGAATATTCACCGTGCATCGGACAAGAATGTTAAGTGACGGCCCCCAGGCTGGACCCACTGCTTAAATGGGTATCCTTTCCTATGCCCCTCCTGAAATTCTCTCATCCCTCTATGTGCAACATCGTACTTGTACGGTGGCGCCATCTACTGTACTCTAATCTCACTACAAACTGTTCTGTCAAAGTCGCTAGACTTGCTCTCATTCCTTCAGTTTCTGTGTCCTGCCCAAAAGGCGAACTCGCTGTAGGTGGCTGGGGCCTAAAATCTACTCACTGTGGACGGAAGTCCTACAAGAAAATGACTCATACTTGCTATCATCAGCAACTCAAAACTCCAACAGCATGAACATCTAAAATTAAAAGAAATTGCTTTATGCATTGGATATAACCCCCATATTATTACTAAACTCACCTGTCACTTCCAATATTAAAAATAAACAAAAATATACAGGTTTCATTTAATATATACCAGGTATCTCCGACTGGGTACAAAATTAACTTAAAAAGAAAATATCAACATTGGCATTAGACAAGGCCATTCAATCCCACAAACAGTTATTGATGATGGGTTTACATCTGCTGTTTTGGAATGAAGCAAAAGTCATTTCTAGATATGCAGGATAGAAAAAATCTCTCCTTTGTGAATCTATTGAAGATTTCTACCAATAATCAAGCTTGCAACAAAAACCCCTCTATCAGAATTAATGATATCTGGAAAAATTTCCTTACAACATTCTGTCACACTAAATATGTGACCAATCTTAATCTTCCAAAATTTCAGCAGGATCGAGCCAAAAGATGGCAGCACAAGACAGCAACTCTACATTGAGAGATTCAAAAAAGACTCACAAGCAGAATAATGTATGTGTTCTAATGGCTGACAAGCATGGCAGAAACCACAGTACCTCCCTGGCATTTTGCAAAATGAAATCATTTTGATTCATAAAATATTTCACATATATAATGGTGGTGTTCAGTGGTTTCCATTGTTCAGAATTTTAATTTTTATCCTTGCATTACATATTCAGCAAGAAGTTCTGAGATTGGTGATCCCATAGGTGTTCCTGGTTTTTGTTTATGTATAGTTCCATTGCATATAGACTACCATCAGTGATGAGTTTTAGAACTGGATGAATGCCTTCAGTTTCTTACATACATACATACATACATACATACATATCACTAAGCTGTTCTCTGAGATTCAGAGGTTAGCTCCAAAAAGAAATACAAACTTCCATGTATTTTTACTTATTGTTGTCATATCAAACTTCTCCATTACAGCGATCTTGACATACAACTCGTGCTTCACTTATATCCATTACACGCCGTACACAAGAACTTTTATACTTCATACTCATAATCTTTTTCTCATGCAGACACTCCTGAATCTTATCCACCCATGTCTTCCTTGGCCTTCCTCTGCCTTTCCTTCCTGCCACTTAGGCTGAAAAGATTTTCTTAGTAAGCATCTTATCACTCATTCTTTCAACATGGCCAAACCACCGAAGCATATTGGTCTCCACCTTGCAAACAACATTTTGCTTCACATCACACAACTGCAATACATCTTCATTCCTCACACAATCAGATTGTGTCTTGCCACAAACCCCATGTAACGCATTTCTCCAGCACACAAACGACTCCTATGTTTCTTCTGCAGTACCCAAGTTTCACTGCCATACATCAGAGTAGGAACAATTACTGATTCATACATAGCCGCGTGGGACTCTCTAGAGAACCCATCATTCCTGTGAAAACCTCCCAGAGCAGCTATGACTTTCAAAGAAGAATTCACTCGCCTACTGATTTCACCATCCAACTTGTTCTCTCTGTCAAACATGCTTCCTAAATACACAAACTCACTCACCTGGTCAATCACAGTGCCATTTATACTTACATTACATTCAGTGCTACCAGTTCCTCTCTCAAACACCATAACTTTGGTTTTTCCTTATTTATACTCAGTTTGAATTTCATGCAAACTTCGTGCATCCGAGTCAACATACTCTGCAACTCACTTTTGCTCTCTGCCAACAGGACAGTGTCATCAGCATACAGCAATCTGCACACACGGATATCACCAAGACATAAACCACTATTATCTATTTTGGCATCACACATGCATGCGTCCATAAATATATTAAACAGCCATGGTGACATTACACAACCTTGTCTAACTCCTGCACCAATGGAAAACCATTTTGATAAAACACCATTCACTCGTACACAAGCTCTACTACCAGCATACATGGCTTTTACACTATTAAGTAGATTCCCAGTAACACCATATTCATTCAATACCTTCCACAAAAGTGTCCTATTCACTCAGTCATAAGCTTTCTTCTCTAAATCTATGAAGGCAGTAAAAACTTTCTTCCCAACAGCCAGATACTTTTCAATCATCATGCGTAATGCAAAAATCTGGTTAGTGCAGCCTTTACCAGGCATAAAACCACTCTGAACATCCCACACTTTCTCTGATGTAAGACCCCGTACTTTTTCAATAACAACCTTACCAAACACTTTCCCTGGCACACTCAGTAGGCTAATACCACAATAGTTCTTGCATTCAGTCTGATCACCTTTTCCCTTATACAAGGGAACAATAATAGCATCCTTCCAATCCCGAGGGACCATTCCTAACTCCCAGCACAACTGGCAAATTTCAGTTAACCAGTCAATTATAGAGTCACCACCATATTTCAACATCTCTGCAGTTATGCCATCAACTCCTGGAGCCTTACCATTCTGAAGAGATTTTAGAGCTTTACACACTTCTTCTCTTGAGATCCCTCGTGTGCTTTCATCCCTCATTGTGACATCATCTGCATCTGTCTCAGAATCATTTTTGCTTTCCTGATCTAATAAGTCACAGAAGTATTCACCCCATCTGTCACTTAACTCATTGGGCTCCCATATCATTTCCCCAATCTCATTCTTCACACAACTTACAACTTTGTTTCCCCTATTTTTCCTGAGTCTCATGTACTTCCAGAAGGACTTTCTATCTTTCCAAAAAGCCAGTTCATGCCTTTCCACTTTCTCCTTCCTATCTTTTGCCTTACTGTGGTGAACCAGCTTAGCAGCTTCACGCTTCTTACAGCGATATTCATCCACAGAGACTCTACCTTGCAACATCCCCAAATAGGCTTCCTTCTTTTTCTTTAATGCCTCTTCAATCTCACTATTCCACCAAGCATCACCTCTATTGTTGCCCACTATTGTGGTGCCACAGACCTCTTTAGCGGCAGTGACAACACAGTTTTTAAAACATTCCCACTTCTTTTCTACATCCCTCTCACCAGATTTCAGATCCTTCAGTCGTTCTCTGAGTAAGTCAGAATACCGCTGATGATCTTCAAGGAGCCTATAAACCTTTATTCTTTCTATCCTGGGTCTCTTCCTATTCCTTTTCCTCCAACCAACATTAAGTTTCACTCGTGACACTACCAAGTAATGATCAGAACCAACATCTGCACCTCTCATTACATGGGTGTCAACAACTAAGTGTTACAAACGCTGATCGTAGACAACAAAATCTATCACACTCTTTTGACCAAGAGTACGATTTTCCCAAGTATATGTATGGATATACTTGTGGTTGAAAAATGTATTAGATACACACAAACCATTCTCAATGCAGAGTTTAATTAATCTTTCACCATTATCATTCACACAAGGATCATTAAACTTACCCAGAACATTGTCAGAAATTGCATTCTGCACACCTACTCTAGCATTGAAATCCCCTGCTATTATAACTTTTTCTTTAGCACCAAACTGGCTCAAAACAGCTTTTAGCTCATTTCAGAAATCTTCTTTCTTATCAGAAGGTTCCGAGTCACAAGGAGCATACACTGCAACAATTACAATTCTCTGAAGTTTCACTTTCAAATGAATCCAGAGAATTCTTTCACTTATGCAACTATAGTGAATCAAGTTGTTCTTCATCTTTTCACTTAAAATCACACCTACACCAGCCTGTCCTCTCATATTATCCAATACTCCAGACCACACACTCACCGTGCCATTCACTTCTTCTACCCCAATTTCCTTCTTTTTGGTTTCACTTACACACAGCACATCCAGTCTATACTTATTCATCTCCTCAATCACCTCACTCATCTTGCCATTTATACCTCTAGTATTCCATACACCAATCTTACATTCACTCAGCCGAGATCGCTTTCTCATACGCCGTTTAGAAAGTCCAGGTCGATTCCGTGGTGGACCGTCCTTCTCAAGTGTGGTAGGTCCACCATATCCCACACTTGAGTCATTCTTAATATTTTTTTTGTCTTTTTAATCAGGTAAGTACATCAGTGTGGGGGATTAACCCACAGCTGAGGGTTCCAGTTGGTCATTCAACCTAAGGATTCTGGAACAAAACCCAGTGAGTTGGGGTCTTTTCACCAATGTCACACAGAACTAGCTTGCACCTCTCCAAGATTCACAGAGGCCTTAGTTGCTGTTGTGTGTGCCATTGTTACCACGGAGCGCCCCGAGGAGGCAAACCCATTGCTCACTACGACCGCCCGCGCCTTCCATTTCTTTGATGGACCAATTTTTCTTTTATATTACTGTTACATTTGCATACAGAGAAACTGTCAAGACTGATATCTCGGGATCTATTCTATGTTTTTTAACAAGTTGATCAAGTTTTTATTGCCTCTAGCCCAGTATTTCTTAAACTGTGGTCCCCGGACAAAATCATAGCAGGAAAAATTATGTGAAAAGCTAAGAAGTACAAAATTGACTTATTCCACTGTATCGAAATATATTTTGCTAATAAAACCATCAAACGTTCTCTGTTGCGAGAGTGATGGAGTGTACCGTATGCTTCATACATGCTCACCTTGTTTTAAGTAGAGCCAGTTTATAGAAAGAAATGAGACAATATGTAGCCAGTTCTGTGGAGCAATCACTATTCCTCATCCAATTCCACACGAGCATCATAGGGAAAAAGCATTTTTTTCAGCCTCCATTTGTATTTTTGTCATCAAATCTTTAAAAATATTACGTTAGTGCTAATCAAGATGTGGCATTGACATGTAGCACACCAAACAACAAATATGTAGCACACCAACAAAAAATCATTCATATTTTTAAGAATTAAAGAAGTGTATGAAAATGTAAAAATGCATGGAAAATCGTTTATAAAATTACACTTAATTTTTAAAGCTTATTAAAAGTCTGTACTCTTAATATGCATTCTTTAAATTATATAAGTTACATAACATATTATTTTAATGACAACTCGATTTTTATACACTTCTTTAAGTTAAAAAAATATTCATGTTTAATGTGGTGCACTACACATAAAAAGATGTGTCCTGATGAGAACTAAAAATATGGAAGGTGTTTAAAGAATGAATAATGGAAACATGAATACAGGCTGAAAGAGTGGTCTTCTGTGTGTGCTAGACAGATTGTGTGCCGATTTCCTGGCTGGTCTCTTTTATAAACCATCTTTAGTTTCATGGTTATCTGCACAATTGACTGTTGCCATTCACTTCAGTTGACAATCATGTCACTATTGTGTTGCTTTGCTGTTCCTGCTGCTTTGTAATTAATTTATAGTGTTATTTCCTTGGTAATATGTAGTACTTTTATGTGTCAAATTGATTTTCTTAATATTTACATTTAATAAAATAGATTGTTGTCTTAAAAACGCTCATTGAAGCACAGTGGTACAGGTGTACATATTGGTAACAGTGAACAGAACATGCATTTGGCTGTTGAATACTAGTTTATTCCAGTTGAGGCATGTAGATCTGGGAATGTGACTACTTCTCATAAACTAACTAAAAAAGGGAACTGCAAACAGGTAATGTGCTGATGAATACTTGAAAATGAGATTTCACTGGACTTAACCTAATCCTCTTTGTGTGGTGTGCTACAAAGTTTTATCAAATGATGCAATGAAATCCTCCAAACTTTTGCAGCATTTTCAAACAAAGTGCTTTGAGCAAACAGATTTGATTTTTTTTCAAAATAATTGTAAAGGCACAATTTCCACATAGATGTCAATTACTGTATATACTCGCATATAAGTCGACTTCGCGTATAAGTCGACCCCCCCCACTTTCAGAGGAAAAAATCGTAAGAAATCGGAAACTCGCGTATAAGTCGATCCCGGAATGAGAAAAAAAAATTCAATGAATTTATTCAAAAACATTTGAAAACGAAAAGATTATATATATAATACTAAATTTAATTTGCATACCCAAAAACTTCATCGGAACCCTTCAAAATCCGATTACGAGTCAGACTCGCCAAACAGTTCAAAAAAGTCTTTCTCCGTCATCGGCGCGTCATCATAAACATCAGTATTCCTATCTATGCCTGTGTCATCAGGATCACTGTCATCATCACTCATAAAAATCTCATCATCCTCTGTGCCATCAAGTTTGTTACTAATGCAACATTTCTTGAATGATTTCACGACCATTTCCGCAGGTATCGCATCCCAAGCATCCTTGACCCATCGCGCAATCAAAACGATATCCGGCTTCTTTAGATTTCCGCCCCTGGTTTTAGTCGGCAAATCTGAACTTATCCAATCTGCCCAATACCTCCGCACATTGTCCTTGAAGGGCTTATTAAGGCAGACATCTAGTGGCTGAAGAACAGATGTCAACCCACCTGGGATGGCAGCAAGAGTTGTTTTTGAATTTTCTGCAGTTTTTTTCACTTCTGCACATCGGTGTGCAACAAACATATCCCACACCAAAAGAGAAGATTTCCTCAAAAGTGCACCTGGCCTTTTGTTTCACACATTCTTTGACCAGTCAATTGTTCCGGATTCGTTCATCCATCCTTTTTCATGAGCACGAACGAGCACACCAGACGGAAAGACAACGCTTTTCGGCAGAGTTTTGCGTTTGAAAATAATTACCGGAGGTAGCTTACTGCCGTCGGCCAAACAGGAAAGAACAACCGTGAAACTGGATTTTTCGTGGCCAGTCATTTTGATCAAGATATTTTTTTCGCCCTTTTGGTTCACCGTCTTATTTCCAGGAAGGTCGAAACACATGGCGGTTTCATCCATGTTCCCCCATTTGAGAAAGTTCAAAAGCAGTCTCTTTTCTCTTTTGAATTACATACTTTTGAAATTCCATTATCTTTGCTTCGAGGTCACGAGGTAACTTTTGTGCAATTTTGGTGCGCTGGCGTAGACACAACCCATAGCGGTTCATGAACCTTGTGCACCAACCTAGTGAGGCACGAAAAGTGTTATTTGCGGCTGCAAACTTTTCATCTTTTGCAAGCTTCATTGCTCGCAAATGTATACCAGTTCGTGTTACAATGTAACCATTTTGTCTGCAGCCCACAATCCAATCATTCAAGACACTTTCCAGCTCTGGGAAAGATGTCGTTCCACGTCGCAAGCGCCTTTTGCGATTTTCACCAAGTCCGTTTCTTTTTTTACGCCAATCTCGAATCAGTTTTTCGTTAATGCCAAATTGATGTGAAGCAGCACAGTTGTTAGTATTTTCTGCAAAAGAAACCACTTTCAACTTGAATCTTGCGTTACAGGACATGCGTTTCTTTACACAATCCGTGCCACCCATAATAGGAGAAGCGAGACACGTGCGATTAAGAACAAGCAACACCTAACACTGGCTGTTGCATGGCTCCGTCACGTCGAAGGTCAGTGCAATCAACTGGTGTCTGAAGGGCGGAGCTTTCTATGCTCCGTTGTGACTGCGCTGTAGATACGCAAAGCCGGGAGAGAGGAAACTTTTCAAAGCGCGGAGAAATTTGGAGGGTCACAATTTCGTAATTCTACCACATCAGTGTTTTTTCTTTCTTTCTTTCTTTTTTTTTCTTTCTTTCGGAGGGTTGCGATTTCGTAATTAATACCGCATCAGCATTTTTATTTCTTTTGGGATGGATTGCCTGTCACGGGAAGAACTTTTGGACTTACGATTTTTTTAGACCCCGCGTATAAGTCGACCCCATTACTTTGAAGCTCTCATTTTGTCCCAAATTTCTCGACTTATACGCAAGTGTATACGGTACTTATATTGCTACATGTGGAGAAGAGACCAAACATACGGAGGCAATATTCGAAGTTGCTTTGTTCATGGGCTTATGACAAAAACCAGTAGAAGTCATAGGCAAAACTTGGGACCAATGTTATATTCAGAAAAAAGGTAGAGTGAGAAACTAACATAACTCCTTTGTCAAATTATACAGTACAGCAGTTCATGAAATGGCATGCAATGTGTAGGCGAAATTAGTTTTTTGAGTATGAGTTAGCAAGTATTTTGCTTTACAATTGTATGAAACAACAGATGTGCAAGGTACATGCAAACTTTTACCTTATGTGAGATACACACATGAAAATTAAGTAAGTCTTTTCTTTTTTCTATTTATTGCTTCAAATACCGAGCACAGGTAACGATATTTTTCGCATGATAAATGATTATGATGCAGACTGGAAAAGTGTGTTGGGATAAGCAATGATGGAGTACCAGCAATGCATGGAATAAGGAAGGGTGTTGCTATATATGTGGATGAAACAAGTTGCTTTTGAATGTAAACATACACACAGTTAGTTGTCAAAGAACTATTTACACATAACAGTTAGTTGTCAAAGAAATGCCTATTCAACCATAATACGTTTCAAAACAAGTAGTGAAAGTTGTAAATACAATCAAGTCATAGACACTAAGTGCTTACCTTTTCAAAGTTTTGTATGAAAAAATAAAGAAAGAGTACACGACTTTACTTTTCCGCATAGAGGTATGTTCGCTTTCAAGCGGAAATGCACTTACAAGAGTCTTTGAGCTAATGAATGAGATACAACTTTCTTCAAGACACTGATGAGGTCAGTAAAAAATATTTTTCATGAATTTTTAACTTGCTGGCTCAAGTGGTGTATCTCAGTGATATATCCAACTTCTAAGTAACTTAAACTTGTCACTTCAGGGATGCAATCTCACTCTTTCCCATGTACATGATAAAATATCAGTATTTCTTCAGAAGTCTGAACTGTGGTACAAACAACTTGAGCCAAGAGTTTGACTCTTTTGCTACACGCAACAATGTTTTGCTCTTTTGGGAAGAAGAAATTGATGACATTATACTAATACTACTCAATATAAGTAGTGATAATACTGTTTTACATGTTAATCTATATATTAATTCTATAAGGTTTTTTACTGCGAGTCCTATTTTGAGAGAACGGCTGAACGTAAAGATATGGTTGAGGTAAAAAAAATAAAGGTCTTACCATATAGATGTGCCAGTCGAAGAAACAAATGAGTTTGGAGCAACGGTTCGGGTGTTGTGGAGTAGCAAAGTTATCATGTAAAGTCTATGGGAGAAGCATGCGGTTGACATTTGATCGGCTGCGGTTGACTCGCATGCTGTTGAAGGTGGAAGCATGGAGGGACTGAGATAGTCCAAAGTCCGAAGTCTTCTCTTTTCTGAGGGAACCGTTGTGCAAAGCAACGCTAGCAGGCATTCGTATAAAAGTTCTTATCGGAACAGCAAACACTCTCGAAGACCTGCTTGTGTTATGCTGTTGGACTGTGTGATGTATATATACAATTTAATATTCATTCGATCCAGTTTATTCACGTGGGTAAGATGTTTCCCATTATGTAAAGATGTAAATAAATATTCTGTTGACCATTGCTAGTGAAAATATTTAGAATGTACATATTGAGTTGACCATCTATATATTCATTATATACCTTTTTTACTGTGAGACCTATTTTGAGAGAACGGCTGAACATAAAAATATGGTTCAGGTATCAAAATAAAAGTCTTGCCATGTAGATGTGCCAGTCGAAGAGAAAACTGAGATTGGAGCAACAGTTCAGCCATGGTGGGGTGGCAAAGTTCCCATGTAATGTCTATGGGAGAAGCGTGCAGCCCTTATCTACATCAGGCGCTGAGTTCAGTGTCAGACTTGGTGTGTGCATGATGTTTTACAATCAGTCCTATAGTAAGTAAATACTTTATTGCATACTTACCCTTAACAGAATGTCTCTCACGCAGAAAAAACAAAACAAAAAAAACAACGTAGGAGCCTTACTGGAAGTTGTGAGCGCTCAATGGGTCGCAACTATATGTCTCAGAGACAAGGGAGAATGAAAAGTATTCGCAACACGAATCTCATTCCGACAACATTACCAACACACAGTTGTGACTGAAGATGAGAGTGAAGAGTGCGCTATTCAGTTGAATTTTTGCACACAATCAAGATGAGTGGACTTCCGCCTCACATTTTACGACTGAAAAAGGGTGCAGTCATGATGCTCATCACGAACCTGGCTGCCCAGGTGGTGTAGTGGTATAAGCGCTGGCTTATGACCATCCGTTCGGGAAGGGTCCGGGTTCGAATCCTGGTGAGGCATGGATGTTGTGTTTGTCTTACGGCACTGGCTCTCTCCCTTTCCTGGAACCAGTGACCTTAAATTAGGGACAGGTGACTGCTTATAGTCCATTGAATTGCTCACGGTGGTCGTTAAACCTTCGTTCCAAAAAAAAAAAAAAAAAAAATCACTGACCTGGACTATTGTCTTTACTGAAGTGGTTGAATGAATTTGCCAATCAAATAAAGTTCACATTTGTTGTTTCACATGAGTTTATTCTTTAAAAAAACAAAACAAAAAACAACCATAAATTTCAACGGGTTTTGTGTAGTATAACTAATGCATGGATACCAGAAATGGTCGATTAGGCTAAGATATTGATAATATGATATGAAGCATATGTAAACATTTGGCAAAGTTATGTAAAATTATGTTGATCATGTAACATTATATTGCATTGCAAGTTGAAACCCAAGATAAAATGCTGTTCAAAATTCATTAAGCAAGTTTACGATGAAGAACGATAAAATGATATGCAAATGAATCCGAAAAGGTATGTAGACGAAAACCAACTTCATAAACTCCAGAAGAATGAAATGGACAAAGGAATAAGATGATCTTTAAAATACTGAACTATACAAGTTAAAAAGCCTAATCAGCCCACTCCGAGCAAGCCATACAACTTCAGACCAGTTTTGACATTTATACACGTCATTCTCAATGGAAGTAGAACTTTCAAAAGGCAATATGCTACATCGGAAGCTCAATGTTGCACTGCGATCTAATTGCTAGTCATGCCACACTCAAATCATTGGGGTCGACTGCAGGTTGTCTGAGATCTAACTGCTAGTCATGCCGCTCTCAAATTGTTGGGTTGTCTGAGATCTAACTGCTAGTCATGCCACTCTCAAATTGTTGCGTTGTCTGTGGCATGACTAGCAGTTAGATCTCATTGCAACACTGAGCTTCTGAAGCAGCATATTGCCTTTCAAACGTTCTACTTCCATGGAGAACGACATGTATAAATGTGAAAACTGGTCTGGAGTTGTATGGCTTGCTCGGAAGTGGGTTGATTAGGCTTTTTAACTTGTATAATTCTGTATTTTAAAGATCAACTCATTTCTTTGTCAATTTCATTCTTCTGGAGTTTATGAAGTTTGTTTTTGTCTACATATCTTTTCGGATTCATTTGTAAATATGAATTTTATTGTTCTTCATCGTAAACTTGCTTAATGAATTTTGAACGGCATTTTATCTTGGGTTTCAACTTGCAATGCAATATAGTGTCACATGCTCAACATATTTTACATAACTTCTGCTTTTAAATAGGTGAGCCAAATGTTAACATGCTTCATATCATATTATCAATATCTCAGCCTAATCGACCATTTTTTGTATCCATACATTAGTTATATTAACATGGTTGGTTGGTTGGTTAGATTTTATTGGCGCAAGAGCCATGGTTGGCCAAAGAGCGCCAGACACAAGACAAACAGACAGAAATAAAAAAAAAACGTGGCAAAAATCGCAAAATCTGGCTGACCAAGTAAAACCGAAACATGAGTACGAAGGGAGGGCCAAAAAAGACAATGAAACAAACAGTATGAAAAACATGGTACAATGGTGAGAAACAAGCCGATTAAGTAAAACTGAGGAATGAGAATGATAAAACACATTACGAATTCGAACACAACTACACATAGGATGAGTCAAAAGGAGGGGGCTGAGCTGTCACTCTCCTCCCCCCACACTCCTCTGCAACGCTATCCGAGGGCGGGGACGAAATGTCACTCTCCTCCCCCCACGTTCCTCTGCAATGGTGGGTGAGGTTGGGGACGAACTGTCACTCTCCTCCCCCCCATGTTCCTCTATAATGTTGGTTGAGGGTGGGGACCTCGCTGAGTCCGAGACAGTTGCAAAGTCGGCCATGTAGACCGCGACATTTGGATGGACACTGCACACCTTTGCGGATTGAGGGCCGGGTCTCCAGCACGTGCAGGCCTTCAGCTGGGAACTGGAAGAGTCTGTCGTCTTCAAAAGAGAAGGCGCAGACTCAGCTGGTCGAATAAGCTGGAGCTCGGTGAAATCCACCTGTGTCGCTTGTTCAGCTGTAGATCGCTTGGCAAGTGCGGCGAGAGCTACAGGGCGCGGAACAAAGGGCTGCACGGGTTGTGGCTGAGACTGAACAACTGAGGCAAAAGTACGCTGACGGTTGTTGGGAATACCCAACTTGGCCTTGGCAGCAGGGTACGAGAGGCCCTCCAGGGTCTTGAGGCGCTGGATCGCCTTCTCGTCGTTCCACTTCGAACAGGACCGGGCATAAGCAGCGTGGGAGTCACCACAGTTTACACAGCAGGGCTCTGAAGTGCATCCAGTCCCTTCGTGGTCTCGGGATCCACAATTGGCGCACCTCGCAGCACTGTTACAGGACCGCTGGGAATGTCCATACCTCTGGCACTTAAAACAGCGTAGAGGATTTGGTACATAAGGACGAACTGCACATAACGAGTAACCAGCCTTTATTTCAGTAGGCACCTTCGGGCTGTTAAAAGTCAAAATAACATTTCGTGAATTGATCATCGCGCCTGAAAGTCATGCGTCTGGCAGCTATGACACCCTGATCAGCAAGTTCACCCACAAGTTCATCTTCATCGCAGACCAACAAGTCGGGCTCAGAAATGACTCCCTTGGAGGTGTTGAGATACGGATGTGCCGTCACTTGAACTGGAATATCCTGAAGTCTGGTCAACTGCAGAAGAGATTTGCTCTGAGAGAGAGTGCAAGTTTCCACAAGCATATCTCCAGAGCGTAGCTTCTTTACTGACTTCAAAGAGCCAGCAACACCCGCAAGTGCCTTCGAGATGAAAAAAGGAGACTTTGAGGAAAGTTTCAACATCTGGTCAGTAGAAGAAATGACGAGAAAAGTAGCTTGAGGTATCGAATCTGCAAGTGTAATGCGACGTTTCTGAGCTGATGGCTCAACACCTGGATCTAAAGTTACGTCGCGGTGATGTCGTTCTTCAACGAAAGTTCTCTTCAGTGTGTTATGTCTGGGAGGTGGTTGAGGCAAATTTGGCGCCTGATCAATCACCATATCCTGTTGTTTTTTTAAATTTTGAGGAGGGTTTATGTTTCCCCATGGGAGTAAGAAAGAATTCGTCTGCAACGTACTCCGCCCACAATCGAGCCCAACAGGGGAGAACTGGAGGTCCGCAAGCCAAACACATGATGCAAGACACAGTTCTAGAGCTTAGTTGCAAATATAGTCCAATGGTTGTGTTCACATGCACTCGGCGGACACTTCGGCCTCCAGAGTACCGTCATGCCAACGCCTTTGGCATGATCCCACAACCCCGGGCTTACCCTGCCGTGCTATACGACAAAAAAGCCGCTAAAGCCCTGTACACAACTTGGTACATGACTTCTGACTAGAGGTAGGTTAGTCTCTAGCCTCCCGTTTACAGCGAAGCCGGGGTCGAAGAGGAGTGTTGGTACACAGGAGGCACTTATCCGGTCTCCTGCGACCTCAGCCGCCAGACATCCCATTTCCGCCTCACGGGTCTCCGCACGCGGCAAACATGCAGGTAGGTCAAGCACCCAAACCAGCTAAAAGGAAAAACGAAATCCAAAGAAGACAAATCCTGGAAGGGGACCTAAACGGAATCTCAGCAACCTACGAACTGAGCGGTTAATATAATACAGTTAGTGGTGGAGGGTAACAAAACCACAAGACCGGGGTGTTAGTACATAACGTGGTAGCGATTAGGTAGAGAAGACAACACGGGCAACTAGCCAGTGGAGAAAAGAAATAAAAACTAAAAAGCGAGACACAAGACCAGCTCGGGATCGTGGGGCCGCGACTCCCCAACAGCTGGATGAACAGCAGTCCCTGCAAACACCAACAGCACCAAAACAAAAGACAGGCGGTGGCATGACATCAGATGTTGACCAGTCACAAGGTCAGCTCGGGCCGTGGGGGCGCCGCTCCCCAAATAACTGGAAAACCAGTTATCCCCGTGCGGGGTATATTAACATGTGAAACAATATTATCGCTACTTATATTGAGTAGTATTAGTATAATATATCGTATCACATATTAGGTTCTATGCAAATTTGCATTTTGAACTTCTAGTATTAGAAATTGATGACATATTAGTGGAGACATTCAAAAAACACATCAAAATACTCCAACAGAATATCAGAAAATACTTTCACAAGCTAGATGCAATCAAGGAATGGATTAGGAACCACTATTTGTTATAATCTCTCAAGTTGAATCATTTGAGATCTGCCAGCAAGTGACTGTGACATGCTCAAGTTAGCTTCTGATGGGAAGCTGAAAGTCCTTTTTATGGAGAAGTCTCACACTGATTTTTTGGGTAAATGTTCAATTTCATTATCTGAAACTGTCTTACAAAGCTATCAAGTACTTACTGCCATTTCCCAAAATATACACATATATGCATAATATTTTCCCACAATATAGCCATTTTCCACATATAAATGTGAGTTGCAATTTTCTACTCTAGTAGAAACAAAAAATAAGTAGAACCATCTGGATGTTGAACATGATGAAGGGATCAAACTGTTTGGTATTCAGAGTTTGAACCCTACATCATGTTCAACATTCAGATGGTTCTGGAGATGGTTCAAAAGCAACATTATCCTTCTCACTGATGTTGAAAAAAATGTGCTGAAATGTTTTAAACATTCATTTTTTTGTACATACTTGTTTATATTTCTTCTTCTTGTACCTTGTACTACAAGTATTATTTTCCATAAGCAATGTGTATAAGAAACAATTAAAAAAATATGGTTGGCAAATAAATACTTTATTATATGTTTTGGCATGGGGATAGGTAGGTAATATATTAAGTTGGGAAGTCTGCATACTTCTCTAGCCATATATTCAATGTTTTTGTTTTGTTAAGAGCTGTAAGGTATTTGAATGGAGCCCTTTCAAAATTAATTGTAAGTGCAATAGTTTTGGAAACAAAATGTTACTGGTTCTTTGTTTCCAGTTTGCTAAAAATCCATGGTATTTTTGGCTCCAGTGAGTTGATAAGCTTTTTTTACTATTTCCTCAGGCAAAGGACTCATTCTTAGAAATACTTAGTATACTAATTATTTTGTCAGTAGCATCCTCACCCACAGTGCCTACATTAATTTTTGCAATAACGACATTTACAAGTCCCTTTTGTACTCATTTTTTGTTCATTAATTTTATCAGTTACTGTTAGATTCACATCAGGATTTCTCCTTCACTTTATTCGTGTATTCAAAGCATGTATGACTACTTGTCAGTTTTGTCACCATCGATTGCCACTTTTCACAATTGTGTACATACAATTATTATGCATGCACTACTTGAAACCCACCTTTTTCTGTGTATATGAATTAAAAATGCCCATAATATGAAGAGATATAGCAAGAAGGGTGAAAGTTATTCTGGATGTTGTTTACAAGAAATCCTCAATATTAAAAGAAGCTCTACAATTATGTTTGCTACTTACCCATGAACAATTCCTGACCACTGCTTACTAGCATAATCCCGGATCTGAAGAAATAAAAAGTAAGGAATCATGAAATATAATTAAACAAGTTATTATGAAATAAGATTAAAAAGCTACTTCACAACAGGGAAAAACAGGAAAGCATTACATAGTCAATGCCAGCCTACGTAATTACATGATGTTATATGGCACTTTTTATGTGGTTTCCATGCATACACAAACTGATGAAAAATATGAGCACAGATAAATTGGAAGATCACAATCATAAAAAATAAAATGGCAATCATGCAAGAAAAAATAATTTAAACAAAATGGCATAAAATGCAAGAGGGAATGAAATCATGAACTGACATCGGGACAAAACAGGGTACAACAAGAATGAAAAATACCAATGCAAAGCAGAATAAGTTCTCATGTCCTATTCCTTCGAATGAAAATGTAAAGCAAGCTGCCAAATGAGTCACAAAAATACTCTGTACATGTCAGTCACAAAGTAACTACACTGTGTCAAATAATGATCAGTACAGGGGTAGCAAGATGGCCCACACCAGCACTTCATACACCCTGCTGCTTTTTTTGAAAAATTCCAAATATGGGAATTATTAATGGTAAAAAGTACTGCATTCTCTCTTACCCTCATAGGTTCTTTTCCCTTCAGGTTATGGTTAAAGAATTTTTCCATTTTCATTCTTCGAGGAACTAACCTCAATCTCAGAAAACATCTCGTTAATGTATGTATGTATGTATGTACCTAATCAATGCATATTCTTTGTTAGAAACTGCAGACAGACATGTTTGGTTCCAACTACACATTCTGTAATGATATATGACAAAATGTCATTGCTGATATGATTGAACAATAGATAGACTACTGTTTCTACTACAGTTTTACATGTTATTCTGCATTTTGTGAATTGCGTGTGCCATGCATAAAAAAAAAATATACGTAACATTCATTTATGAAACAGGTTAATATTGGGTAATATCTTAGATATTACCCAATACTTAACCTGTTTCATAAATTAATGTTACTATATTATGAAACAGGAATAAAAAAGTTTTTGATGAAAAAATGAATGTTACTATATTATGGAACAGGTTAAGTATTGGGTAATATCTTAGATATTATCCAATACTTAACATGTTTCATAAATGAATATTAGGTATATTTTTTATACACATGGCACACATAATTTGCAAGATGCAGAATAACGTGTGAAACAGTAGCACAAACAATTGACCTATTGTGCCATCATATATTTAGTCACATAATTGATTTGGTTATACTTTATTAACCAAATATTATTATGTAGCCATTGTTGATTTCTAGTTGATGTTGAAAGTAAATTTCTTACTAAGTAGATAATTTTTGAAATAACTTGTTTAACTATGTAATTATTGCACAAAGTGAATAACCTGCAGTGGAGTTTTGCATAGGCTTAATTTCCATATCATACCCACCATGTGATGATCCAAATTTGATCTGAACTTGCCATCATCTGACTTGTAGTATTACAGCATTAAAAGCATGTTGTGCCCAGAGTAGCAGAATGTAGATGTATGCAGATAGTTTCCAAATTACGTATTAGCAGATTTTGCAATAGTTTTTGCTTGTAGATTAAAAAAAAAAAAATTACAGCAATTAAAACACTTACTCAAGGCTTTACTCAGATTAATATACTTAATTTTATTTTAACTTGAAGAACGTTCCATTATTTTTCACATAATCTGAGTTCTTTTGTTTTTACATACGTTTCTGGCCTCTGGATTTTATCAAGGCGTGTTCTCAATATATAGGAACTATATAAAAAATTTCATTGACATAGAAAGAAGTTAAATTTTATCGCCAGTTTCCTCTTGCAGTTGCCAGTTATTAAATTAAAATCTTTTACTTATGTATTTTGTAAGTCTACTATGTTTGAATTAAGTTGTTGAAAATGTTATTTATAATTTTTGAAGGTCCTCTAATGGAACTGTTTTCATGGATTTAAAATTTTTCTTTAATTAGTTTCTTGTTTTTATAAGGTTTTTAATCCAATATTTTACTATTTTGCCATGAAAATCTATTTCATAACACATTGCTGCACATTCAGTTGTAATGTACTTATTTTGTCCTCATTGGAATCTGTAATGTTCTAATAATAATTATTATTTATTGTTTTATTAACATGTCTTTAAATTATATTATTCTGTTATCATGGTTCGTGCTTCACGGATTTGCAGCAAGTTTTCTGTTTCAATGGTTGTGTACGCAGATACATTTTATCTTTATAAAACTCTGGTTGTGCCCAGATGTGAATCACATGCATATACACATTTTTGATTTGCACTCAACACAAACTCTACTCATAACACATATGGACATTATCATTATAACCCAACTCATAGGTGGACACAAAAAGTTCACAGCTACATGCACAGTCTAGAATAGTCTAAGAGGTTTGTGTGAAAAGCAAACAGCAGCTATGTGTATGCCATTTTGTTTAAATAATTTTTCTTGCATTTCACTGCATCACCAGGTTTTTCAGTGAATGATTTAAAAAGTCCAGAAGTTTACTTATGAAGGTGGTTCTGGAGACTGCCACACCTCCAGCTTTCAACCCTTGGAGGTTTGGCCTTGGTTGTTTATCCTGAACAATTGGATGACAATCATAGTTGGATTCAAGATCACACTGCAGTTCGTTGTATGAGCCACTTTTTTGTTGTTTGTCTTCTTTCTTTCAATACAATATTTGTATTTCATAGCAGCTACAGATCGTCAGATCACTAGGTACTATCGTGACCTTGCATTGGCCACCCTGAAGTGAATACATACAAACTGCTTCAGTTTCATTGGCAGGGATACATGCAGCTGGCCATGAAAAGAGCAGGACAAATACACTTCCACATCTAATCTGGTACTTGAACCTGGGCCTTACTAAACGAAACCAGCATCGCTGATTACTTGAACGCCACTGGGATGACAGCATGACAATATGATGTATAACATAAAAATACCTCATATTCTCACAATTCCAGTTCATATTAAAATAAGATATGACAGTTTTCATTTTGAGTATTTGCACAGCAAAGTGAACCATAAAAACTTTAACGGCACTTGCATATTGTTTCTGACAGTCATCATTATGTACTTGAATAGCTTCTTACAATTTTCATCATGCATTATTCTCACCTGATTTATTTATGGTGCCTGATTTGTGTGAAACAGTCAAGGATAAAAGTGCATTTCTTGGTGAATGACTTTATTCCAAGTTATTTGCTTCAAATAATGCAAATGCATTTAGACACTGTACACGTCAAAACTTTTAGTCAGCATTCACAAAACATGCGACAAAAGTGAGTTCATGTCACATGGTAAATTCATTTGGCAGTATAAAAAATGTCATAATATTCTTTATACTTTCATAAAGTTTTCTTTTTTTCTTTTTAAAATGAAAATGTTTTGTGAGTAATTAAAAACAACAATCTTTTCATCACCAGAAATAAATTTGCTTTCTTTGTAAAAAATAAATAGATTTTAAAAATCATTTGTGTCTTTGAAACACTTAAAAAAAAAGACAGTTTTAATCAATTTCAAACTTTATGCATGTTATTCCCTGAAAACCATGTGATCAAGTCAGAATGAGGTGCTACAAATACAATTCTGAAAACCCAAGAGCAGAACAAAGGAACAGAGTTCTGAAATTTGGTACTTTTACAAAAAACAAAAAAAAAAGTCTGTGGGTGATCCAGCCTTTGTACCAACTACTTCAAGCATAACACACAAAGAAAATATATGCTTCATTTGAATACCAATGTCATTGAAATAAGGACTAAGATACTGGCAAAATCTTTGAAAGATAAAAACGACGATTTATTAAAACGTCAGGAAGTGAAAAACATCGTTAACAAGAGCTTAGGGTCCAAACCAAAAAATCAATAAAAGTTAAAAACGTAGTGATCAGATAAGATGGCAGGACATAAAAACTTCCGAAAACAAAGGTGAAACACCTTGACTGGGAACGTGAAACACAAAAAGGAAAAACTTCAAAATGAAGACCTGAAAAGCATGACTTCCAATACATTCAATTGTGGACAGTGATTATATATATGCCCAATGTATTTTGGCACTATGAACCCGATGTGTCATCATCAGAGACAGAAAGTTCCAGCTGTATTCCTTGCAGCTGCTTCTGCTTTTGTCCTGTCAAACTCCTTGATCTTGAGATTCAACATCATAGGTACTAGTTGTTGCCATTTCCTATGAATATACTTGTAAAGGTATTCGTGTCATTGTGTTGCAATGTTTTCTTGGCATTCCACTTCTTTTCCCTACATTTTGTTCAGCAATTTCCAAGGCAAAGGAAGTTCAACACAGCAATTGACATTGTAATTCTTTCTTTTATATTTTTCAATTAAAACTGACTCAGCATATCAAATTGTTTTTTTTTAAGCCACAAAAAACTTCACAGCCCAATATTGTAAATGGTGTTCCATAACAAATACCTTTACAAGTGCATATACAGGAAATGGTAACAACTAGTGCCGGTGATCTCGAATTCCAAGATCAAGAAGTTTGGCAGGATAAAGGTAGAAGCAGAGTTGTTAAACATTATAGAATGCAAGGAATACAGCTGAAACTTTCCATCCTTGAGGGGATATACTGGTTTCACAGTGTCAAAATGCATCAGTATAACACCACTGTCTATGATTGAGAGTATTGGAAGTCATGCTTTTCAGATCTTCATTTCATGTTCCCAGTCAAAGTATTTTAACTTACGAAAAATGCAATTCATGACATGTTATATAAACATGCTTTTGATTAAAATATACATAATATCTAAGGTATTGTACCTGATATTTCAAAGTATTTCGCACGTTGTTTGCTCTGTGAGGCACGTGCTCCTGGCCCGAGAGGTCCCTTACGTTACGGACCTTTGGTTAGTCATGAAATTTTTTTTTTTTTTTTGCAGAAATAAAGCAGTTAGGTTATATATTTTCAGTTCCACATTCATTCATTCGCACAATCAAACGCTTACAATTTACTATTAATTAAAAGATTTTAGTAAAAAGAGTTATACTCATCGGGTCAGGAGACATCTCACAAGGGGTTCGTTGTTACAGCGAGTGCTTTCAGCGGTGCTTAACCGCTATCATCTGGCCACTACTTCTACACGAGGGTTCCTCGCGAGTGTGTAGTTTTGGAGTTGCATGTCGGGAATCGATGGGAAGGTTTGCTGCATGTATGTGTTGGGTGATTTGTTTCCAATGTGTCACCATCTATTGGATGAGTTAGGTATCAGTCGTAAGTATAATTCTATTGTGTGTCTGTATGTGTTAGGTGATTTGTTTCGAATGTGTCACCATCTATTGAATGAGTTGGTAGGTATCAGTCATAAGTATAACTCTTTTGTGTATATATTTTTGGGCTACTATTATTTGTTCGTAGAAACAGGTGCATGTTTTTTTTAATTTTTTATTCTTTATTTATTGGTGTGGTTTTTTGTAATGTTCTTTTTTTTTGTGATTTTTTTTTATGATTTTTTTTTTTATAGGTGATTTCCAGGCTATGTCTAGTGTGGTGGGGTCTTGTAAGTTGCATATTTTATCTTTTTTTTGTTCAATTATAACGCTTTCAGAAATCCTTAATTCTTTTTTGTTTGTGTGGGTGGTTAGTAATTTAATATTTTCAAAATCAGGGTATTGTTTATGTTTAACACAGTGTTGGATAAGTGCAGTTTTTTCTTCTTTTTTGTTCCAGTTTTTTATATGTTGATGTAATCTTTTTATTAATCTATTTTTTGTGCTGCCAATGTATGAAATGCAATCTTCAGAATTCTGTGAAACAATAGGAATTTCATATACGCCTGCTGATTGTAGTATATTATTGTTACTTTTTTTCTTTGTTTTTGGAAGTTTTAACTTCCTGACATTTTAATATATCATTAACATTTTTATCTTTCAAAGATTTTACTAGTAAATTAGTCCTTATTTCAGTGGCATTGATATTTGAATGAAGTACATATTTTCTTAGCATATGTTGAGTACAGAGGCTGGATCACCCACGGACATTTTTTTTTTGTAAAAGTAAGTAACAAATATTCAACTTTGTTTTTTTGTTCTGCTCTTGTGTTTTCAGAATTGAATTTGTAACATCCCATTCCAACCTGATTACATGATAATATGCATAAAGTTTGAAACAGTCTTCTTGAAGTCTTTCAAAACCACAAATGATTTTTGGTTAGAAAGCATATTTTAACCACCACTATTAGTAGTGAAAAGTTTAATTAGTTTTTAAGCAAGACACATTCAAAGAATTTAATTTAGCTATCATAGGTGAAAAACATTTGGTCTACTTTTACCAAACATAGGACTAAAACAGGGTGCAGTTAACAAAAAAAAAAAAATGCACTAAACATCATTCATGTCCATTGGTCTTCCTTTCTCGTACCACGGCCCAACTCGATCGAGCAGGAAGAGACGCTCTCTACGGCCTGTGCAGTGATTGCTGAAAGTAGGAATCATTGGTAGTTCTAAATATTTTCACCAACGTCAGGAGTGCGCTGATTGCCCATTGTACAATTATTATCTCGGTTGCAAGCCAAAATACAACTATTAATAATATTAATTCCTATTTTATTTTTCTGGAACATTTGGCTGGAACGCTATAGTGAACAATCAAAGAACTGAAACAAAGTAAGACAAAAGAGTAATAACAATCTGTGTAATTACAGAGTCAAATTAAATCTCAGGCTGCCCCACGATGATTTGTTTTTGTACTAAAATCAAAAACAAACAACAACAAAAAATAGAGAGTAAGGATTGGAATGATGTTATAGCTGGTGAACTAATCCAAATGAGTTACCGAATAAAGCGTATGGCATTACATTAGTAATTGAAACACAATAGGATGGTGGTGTGGTTATGCTAGTAGCTACGGAAATTGAAATACAAATTTCACAAAAACAAATCATTTCCCCAAATGAGTTTCAATGAAACGAGGAAATAAATTTGTATTTGATAAAAGGAAAAATAATTTTCACATCCTATTTTAAAACTTCTAAACAAAAACGAATAACCTAAATTTTTACCTACGCATATTTTTTAACAACGCTTCATGCACAGCACCATTTGTAATTTCTAAAGATAAACATCTTACACTGGCAGAGTTAAAATATTACCGCAATGTGTGATCTGTTATCCATAAATATCTGTTTACATATGTTTACGTTTCGAAATTGCAAATGGCACCGCACACGAAACATTGGCAAACACGCATAGGTAAAAATTTATTTTATTTTTTTTTTTAATAAAAAAACCCCCCAGTCGATGGTGAAAAAAGAACTATTAACTGCCGCGTTAAACGTGCTATTCCCCACAATAAAAATTAAAATAGCCCACTTAAATGTCTGGAAGGAGGAAATAAATTTCGTGCCTACTATTCTATACAATTACCAAATGAAAAACATCTAATTGAGCGAAATAAGTAGGAAGCCCACAAATGCGAAATTTAAACACAGAATGCCAACAATAAAGTTGTTCGATTAGAGACAATAACTTTGGAACGTCGAAGAAAGCTTTGAAATCCATGTACAAGATACATTCATATCATCTGCTCGGAATAACAACAACAGTAGGCTGACAGCACCTCCAGATGCAGAAAAACAGAGCTACTCAAAACGTAGCGATTCCTGGTGTAAGCGTCATTTTCTTCTCATCCCACAGGCTGTAGAGAGCTTTGCCTCGTGCTCGATCAAGTTAGGCCGTGCTTGTACTATTCATTGCAAAATTCCCCTCAGCTTTCAGATTGCAACAAAGTTGAGAAAACCATTTTGTACATGTTCACGCACACAAGTGAAGTTTTTACACACATATATACAGAGAGAAATTACATAAATTATTGAGAAATGAATCTTCATTAAGTG
The DNA here is from genome assembly GCA_039090855.1 of Macrothele yani. Taxonomy (NCBI): domain Eukaryota; kingdom Metazoa; phylum Arthropoda; class Arachnida; order Araneae; family Macrothelidae; genus Macrothele; species Macrothele yani. Next base: position 130,717,082 of record CM076996.1, read on the forward strand.
ATTCTTGAAATTTCCAGTACAGGGCAGGCACATATGAATATCATTTGTGCCAAATATGGTATTCAAATCACAAGAAATTAGTATTTTTCAGATTCTTTGCAAAACATGATATTAGAGGAGGAAATTGAGAAGAAGTTACAGTATAATGATATAGTTGAATGTCACTTTATTTTATCTATAAGCATAAGCAGGGGTAGGCATCAGACATCTGATAAAATATAGAACAATGTCCCATAAAAATATTGAACATAGATAATCAATATGGAAGCATAGTACAGTAATATCTTCTTTTATACTCTGTTTGTAATCACACAAATTATTGTATCAGTCACAGGAAATTCAAAGCCCTGAGGGCCAATTTACTTCCTATATAATTTGCAAAAGCAATTACCTAAAACACTATATCTGTAACAAATATCTCATTAATTCTACCTGAAATACCAATGAAAACTGTGTACAAACATTTACAGCCTTTCTAGTTGCATAGATTAAATTAAGATAAACAATTTGTTTTGCATATGTAGAAATCAGAGTTCGGGGGGGGGGTCTTCTTTGCCGGTAAAAATATATTCTTGCTGGGACATTTGTAAAAATTAGTAAAAACCAGGTAAAAGTGGGAAAACCAGCAAAAATGGGAAAAACATCTTCAGACAAAAATGCTGTATATGCTTGCGTATAAGCCAACTCAGTCACTTCTAAAAAAGTATTTCTGCTAAACACTTTCTGCTTATATGCAAGTATATACAGCATATGAAAAAATTTTAGGATTGGAAAAACAACAAAATAATATGCGTTACCTTTTTTAATGGTTATTTCAGAGAATGTGCAAAATATGTTACAATTCTTGTTTTTGCAGAATGATACAACAATTTTTTGTAGTTTCCAGACCAAGACTCCTTCGAATTTTGGAACAAATAAAGCCAAATTTGAAAAAGGTCCTTTTGACTGCAGCTGAATTTGCAGAATATGATTTTTTTTTTTTTAACTCCAGCAAAAACTTGACAACACTGGTAGAAATTAAGATTATTTCAAATTGTTATAAATGTTTTTTGTCTCATATGCCAACATCTTATTTCTAAATAAATAAATACATCGCTCTTTCCATGTTCCAGAAACACACAGCAACCGAAAAATTGGTTTTCAGCCGCCGCTGTGGAATTGAACCACAGAACTCTCGATATCTAGCCGAGTGCGTTACATTTACACTACGGTGGCCAACAATCCGCGGTGCTATGTGTATTTTTAAGTCAGCTTCTGACATCATAAATCCGTAAGATGGGCTCAGCTACTGAGACGTCTCCATCTGGTGGGCATTAACGGCACTGGCTATATATGTATTATAGCAGTTAAATCCAAAGGGCGAGATCCAAGGTGAAAATCCTCCAAATACGTGGAGACAGTAAATAAATAAATACATCGCTCTTTCCACGTTCCAGAAACACACAGCAACCGAAAAATTGTTTTTCAGCCGCCACTGTGGAATTGAACCACAGAACTCTCGATATCTAGCCGAGTGCGTAACATTTACACCATGGTGGCCAACAATCCACGGTGCTATGTGTATTTTTAAGTCAGCTTCTGACATCATAAATCCGTAAGATGGGCTCAGCTACTGAGACGTCTCCAGCTGGTGGGCCTTAACGGCACTGGCTATATATGTATTATAGCAGTTAAATCCAAAGGGCGAGATCCAAGGTGAAAATCCTCCAAATACGTGGCGACAGTAAATAAATAAATACATCGCTCTTTCCACGTTCCAGAAACACACAGCTAGATATCGAGAACTCTTTCCACGTTCCAGAAACACTCGGCTAGATATCGAGAGTTCTGTGGTTCAATTCCACAGCGGCGGCTGAAAAACAATTTTTCGGTTGCTGTGTGTTTCTGGAATGTGGAAAGAGTGATGTATTTATTTATTTACTGTCGCCACGTATTTGGAGGATTTTCACCTTGGATCTCGCCCTTTGGATTTAACTGCTATAATATATATATAGCCAGTGCTGTTAATTCCCACCAGATGGAGACGTCTCAGTAGCTGAGCCCATCTTACGGATTTATGATGTCAGAAGCTGACTTAAAAATACACATAGCACCGTGGATTGTTGGCCACCGTGGTGTAAATGTAACCGCACTCGGCTAGATATCAAGAGTTCTGTGGTTCAATTCCACAGTGGTGGCTGAAATTTTTTTTTTCGGTTGCTGTGTGTTTCTGGAACGTAGAAAGAACGATGTATTTATTTACTGTCACCACGTATTTGGAGGATTTTCATCTTATTTCTATACTTGAAAGAAATTACACAGCAAAAAGTTTAAAAAATTACTTGTTCATTTTCACAGTACTTTGATGATATATATATATATTTTATTGTTGACATATAAATAAAAAAAAACTATTTTGAATTCTATATGAAAAACTATTTTGAAATTATAAATGAGTAAAACTTTTTGAAGCATAAATTTTTTCCTGCACACCATTTTGGTCATTTTTGCAAATTGGCTACAATAGTTAAGGTATAGCATTTTTTTTTTGTTCAACTAACTTCAGTCTCTTATTGTTAGCCTCTATCAAGACATGAGCAGCTGCAATATCTTCAAAACACTTACGTTTTAGTTATGTTTCTAGGCGATGATTGCCTTCTTCAATCATCAAGTGTGCTGGTACAACATCATCTGTTAAAATTCTAGTGCCTTTTCTGGCTTTAGCTTATGACATTTTGGTGGTGCAGTTATTATTTCCTCTTGTGCATATTTCAACATTTTTATTAGCAGCCTTCTGAACCTTATACTTGGCATGTGCTTCACACCATAGAACTTCATTTCTTGAGCCACTTGCACATCACAAGCCTTATTCTGTACTGCACCTTTAATTAGTCTTAATTCAGTAACAGTTTCAAGGCTCATTGCAGGAATGCTCAGTTGCCAGCATTCTCTTACTTATGAAAAATCCACATTCAACTGATGCTTGGCTATGAGAGAAAGGGAGTACTGCCTTGACTAATGTTACAAGATATAAATATAATATCTCTGAGACATACTGGAGTCTTAAGAAGAGCCAAATTTTTCCAATATTCATCTACTGGCTTCCAACAAAGCTGCAATGTTACAAATTTCTTGTGACCATTCATTAAGGATATCATTGTCACAAGAATATAGTTGCCACTCATCTGTCAGTTTGTCTACACTGGCAACAATATTTTTATCTGATTAATGGCAATGTATGTTTCACACTTTCTTTTTGCATAACAGAATGTAATACTTGCATACACTACAGTAACTTGTTCTTTCAAGGCAGTTTCTCCACAAGATATGAGGAAACATTTATGCAAAATTCCTTAACATCAAGTAAAAAAATTGCTTTTAAATCAGAAGTTAGCTTAGACAGAGATTCCCTTGTTCTGCTCCCTACATTAATGCCCTTTTTCTTATATATATTTTTATGATCAGCAAAGCCAGTTGCTCCCAATTTTTCTGCTGTAATAACATCAACATCAATAAAGCAACCCAAAAATTTGCACAGAAGCTGACACAATTCATCATACAAAACATGCACCAGTGTAGTTTTCTGTCGCAAAAGTTTAAGGGGAAAAAAATTGGTCAAAAATAGTGCCAACACTTACCAAAAAGTGCAAATAAACAAGAGTAAGTGGATTTTTCAACATTTTGACTATCCTCTTGTATTTATCTAATCCAAGTAATTTGTTATTCTTTCTGTCTTCTGGGAGATTTGATAGAAAGTGTCTTTAAAGCTGAAAATTGCTCCAAATTACATTCACAAACTAAAATGATGGAGAGCCACTGATTGTTGACATATCTAGTAAATATTGTAACATAATAATCTGCATCCAAGTTTTCTGAAACATTTTTCAAATCTTCCTGTCATGAAGGATACTTTTGAAATCAAGAAGATACATCTTCCAAAAAGTCAGTAACACTGCTGAACTTTTCAAGTTTCAAACCTTGACCAAACCCACTATGAATAATGTACAGACTGCATGTTCTGATGTTAATTAATCTAAGAGGCTTCAGGCCTTTTTCTTGCTTATGTAAAATTTCAAACACGGACTTATCATATTCGAACAATAGGTTACTATTGCTATTATTACTGTTTCACATGTTGTATACAATAACGTTTTTGGTGCTGGATGATATGCAATTAAACATCGAACATAATATTATGAATCATTACAGCAAACTAATAAACGTTAAAAACTGATAAAATTCACCTTGGTGCAGACTAAGGCTATATCTTATTCGTCAAACAGTACTCGCATTCACGATATTGGCCTATCTATCCAGTACCCCTTTCCCGCCACTGGATAAATAGGCCAATATCGTGGATACGAGTATTGTTCAGTGAATGAGAGATGATAACCTTAGACAGCCCCGAGGTGAGTTTGATCAGTTTTAACGTTTATTAGTTTGCTATAATGATTCATAATAATATTATGTTTGATGTTTAATTGCATAGCATCCAGCACCAAAAATATCATTGTATACGTGTGAAACAGTAATAATAGCAATAGTAACCTATTGTTCGAATATGATTATTATATGCCACATAATGCTTATGGTTGTTTGTCCAATATTAACCATAATGAGATAACGGACTTATTTACATTGAAGCCTGTCTGAACATAACATTAACAGTTTTAAAATGCAAGTTGCAGGAATTTAAACAAAATTTAATAGCTGAAGAGATGTTAACAGCTGTTGCAGGGCTCACAACAGATTTTTGCTCTAAAAGTAGGGAAAAAAAGGGACCATATTTGCAAAAAAAGGTACCAAAAGGGACCAGTTAGAGAAAAATAAGGACCACAGATTTTTTTTTTTTTAATACGATTGTCTAAATAAGGTTAAATTAGGCATGTGTCACCATTCATTATGTTCAGTAGTAAATACCTTTACTTCAGTCTTTCTAAAAGTTATTGAGATCATATTTTCACTCTATACCATTTTATTACAGTTAAATTACAAAGAACAACATGTCCAAAGCTATTATCTAGTTAATAACAACATACATTAACCAATGATAATAAATCAAATGGTTACATCAGACTGTATTGCCATTGACATGTAAAATGCAGTTCGATATTGATTAAAGAGGGAAAATTTAATTGGCTATCGAGACTGGAATTAAAGGAGTATACTTACATACCTTGGTAGTTTTGTTTCTCTACAGCAATAAACAATCTTCTGTTGAGAATAATTTGCTTATATTTATCTATTACTTTAGTGTTTTAACTAACCTTAATATTCTTGCTACTGGTTTTCCTCTTCAAGTTGAGGGGAAAAGGTATCACTTCTTTGAACCGAAACCAATACCAAGAATATTAAGCTCAGTAAAAGAACTAAAATAATAGCTAACTATAATCACAAATTTTACTTATTATAAATTCTTAGTACTATGACAAAAGATTCACCATATTTAAAAGTTATTTAGTCTTCTGTTTCTTTGCAAAAAAGTTTGTCATGAGAGTGTTCTTTTTTGTGTCTAGCCTTTTTCTATATCATTAACTGCTTTTCTTTTTCTTTGCATTCTTCATTGGCCTTTCACACCCCTTCAATCATGGCCTGGGCCAATTTGGCATCTGCTAATCATTGTTTTTTAGAGCTTTCGTCAGCCTTTCATTCACCTCACTTAAAAGTTTATCTGACACACTACATTGGAAATATTCTTTCCTAGCAGTTTTTAAATCATTTTTCAATTTTTCTGATTGTGTTTAATTTTTTGTGCATTTTCTTCTTCAGCAACCATACTTTCTTGCAATTCCTTTGCTTTTTCTGCTTTTGCTTCTTTTTTTCTCTCACTTTCCAGATAACTGCTATAGCTTTTGTAAGCAACACGAGCTAAATTAAGCATTTCTTGGGTGATTGGAACTAATTCTGGTTTGTTCTGATATTGTTTTAATGAGTCACTCACTGTTAACCTAGCATTCAAAGTCCTCACTGACATCGATGCCTTATCCTCTGTCATTATTCGAGATGAACGGGGAAAACCCTCTTTCCACATTTGCACTACCATGTGACAAAGTTAAGCAGGCTTTAACCACAACTGACACGGTAGGGTATTTTACTTCCCCATAGTCTTTATTTTAAAACTCTGAGACCAGTAGTGATCAATTCTGTTTAAAACATTTATTTTTTCTAATCTGAGAAGTTTCCACTCATCCATAAGCTTATCAGCATTAATTTCCATAGGTAAGAAAGAAGAAATTTTAGTGATATCTTGTAAACTTCGACTCAGATTTACTTCACCTGGCTGAAGGCAGCGAAAACATTTCAGCAACTTGTTGCTACCATTAGTGTTTTTCTGCAAAATGTATTGTCTAGCAGCAGCATAGTGATTGCGGAGAGATAACAGAAAATTCAATCTTTCTGAATCTGATAGGGAGTGAGTTCATTTTGCAGTTCTGCACTTAAACTTAGCGGAAGGTCTTGTACTGGAAGCAAATTCTCCAATTCAAATACACTTTCTTCTAAATGCTTAGTAAAGTTTTCTATGGCTTCTTTCTTACAAATGCGACCCATTATGGTGATCATTAAGTCTTTCAGCTGTTGGTGCAAAATATGTATTAGTGGTTCATCTTTTTGAAACAGACATGTAAATTTAGCAAATAAGGTAGCACTTGATGATATGAATCTCAATTCAGCTAACATAGTTTTCTTTTGTAATAGACTAACAATTTTCTTATAACTAACAGTACTGATTAATTTATCTTGTTTGCAAGGTATGTATTTTAAAAAATACTCCGTGACTGCATTCCACTGCTGCAAAAGTCTGTTGGCAGCAGGCTCAAGAGTCAACCACCTGGAACTTACATGCTTAATGAAGTGCAACTTTGGCAGATTTTTTCTTTCTTGGATTCTGGAGTAATCTTTTCAGCGTGATGGCCAGCCATCAAAGTAGTGATAAACTGATATAATTAAATCTGAAGAATCGGAACCAAGGTGCTCTAATCCTTTCTAGAAAGCATTGTGAACCACATGAATATTGCAAAATCCTACATCAACAAGTCCCTTCTTTCGAATAGCTTTTACTTCTTCATTGACTAACCGGAAAACCTTTTTGTTCACGTTTGGTCCATCACTTGCAAGCATAAGAAGCTTAGAAAGAGAAATACTTCCATTATTTAGTGCTAACAGTATATTATTTTTCAAATGATCTCCTGTTGCATGACCCATATAAAAACTTTCCAGGTGATGATATACAATTTCTTCCTTGGATTCAGACCAAAATCTTACTACAGTCTGAAGTTTCTTGAGTCCAGCATTATTGGTGGTTTCATCATACTGGAGTATAAAGTAACTTGCCTGAGCTTCATCTAAAATTTTTTCCTGAAATAGGGTGCTAAAGCATCACTGATGAGATTCCGGACTTTTGTAGCACTTAACGAAAATTGATGTGGAACGGCACCAGGTAAGGGAAACATGACTTTGAAAACTTTAGCTATATCATTGCAAGATTGTGCTGACATGTTTGAGGCAACTGCCTTCATGATCCAGATCAGTTCAGCAGTACAAGCAGAATCTTTTGGACTATACAGACACAATGGCAAAGTGCTTTGGCTAGGACTTCTGATGGAATTCCAATGTCATCTTCGGTAACACTGAGACGAAGCTGTTTTGAGCCGATTTTCAGCTTGCAATTTTCTTTATGCTTTTCTCCTTCAAAGTGTTGCTTGATGGCATGAAAGCCTTTTCCAACTGAAATTTTCCTATTACAGACAATACAAAACATTTTGCTGTCGCTCTGCTTTTTAGCCCAGTCAGAAATTTTAAAACCACCACTGTCTTTTCGTTCCAGCCATTCACTTGCAAATTTACATTTCCCCATTTTTCTTCAAAGTCAGCCTGAAATTACAAAAAAAAAAAAAAAAAAAAAAAAAACATTACAATGAGAACCAATCTTCCAACTTCTCTCTGTACCAATTTTTGAAATACTACACAACACTCGCTTAAATTTATTATCACTCAAACAAATAAGAAGTGTTGTTCATACATGTGATTAGCAAAAATTCCCAAATTGCACCACAAGTTTTGTTTTTTTAGGGGGGGGGGCAAATGAGATCAACTGTTTCACATAAAAATTTCATGTGCTGTGATTATTACAGCTGTGAGCAAACATCCAATTATACAAAACAGTTTGATGTAATTTGAAAGCGACATTTTTAACATCTTGAAGTGTCTTAGATAGTTCATATCGAGCATTAAAAGGTAGACAGTAGACGCACATTGCAATCAGTAATCTAAAGGAATTCAAAAGTTGCACACATACTTACATATGGTGTCCCAAATTTAACTTTGTGAAAATTGGCTTTTAAGTCATGCAGTTAACAGGAAGTGTACAAAACTGTACAAATACCACTCTGTACACATACAGTACACTTTGCTGGTACTGGTAACTATCACCTCAAATTTACATTTAGGGAGTTCCACTTCAAATTTGATTGAAATCAGTTTATGCATTTTGGGGCTGTAAGATATGTACTGGAATTTGTACATCACCACTCTGTACATGAACAGAGTGGTGCAGTTTCCTGGAATTGGAAAGCACCACTGAACATTTGCATAAAGAAAAAGATTTCCATTTTCAAATTTGATTAAAATCAGTTCATCCATTATGGAGTTAGAGTGTGCTGGAATCTGTACAATACCGCTCAATAGCATGTACAGTGTACTGGATTAGGTAACTATCACCTAACATTTGCACTTTTGTAAGGAAATTCCATTTTTGAACTGCAGTAAAATTACTCCAATCACTGAGGAGCAGAAGTGCACAGATGTGTACAGGAATCTGTACTTCTTGAAACCAAAGCATGGTACTGGATATGGTGGCTCGCTAGCGGCATCGGATTTAGAATGTATCCAGCCAATACCGATCAGTTGAAACGTGTTTCTAGGGAAATTTGAATCAAAGATGCATTTTTAACAGAAAAAAGTTTGTAATAATTAATAGATATATAAATAAACGAAATTCACAGATGAGACATTAATCTTAACAACTACGTACTGTCTGTCTGTTAGTTTATATAATACCTGCCAACCAAAATTTTCCTAAATCAAGAAGATTGCTTGCAAAAATCAAGAAGATTTACCCTAAAAACAAGAATTGCCACAGTACCAAAATTGTTAATTCATAATTATCTGTTAGTAGGGAGAGTTGTATGGGAAGCTGGTAGTATGTTTAATGATATTTATTTGCAGTGATTTTCCTGTATCAGTCACTCACAAATGGGAGTTCAGAAAAATTGTACGATTTTCAAGTTTTTGTAATTTTTAAAAATTGAATGACAACAAAAAAATTTAGAAATAATATACTGATTTCATTTAAGCAATGACCAGGCAGTGGCATTTTTTGGCATGTCTAAAACACTCTTAGAAAACTCAGCACATATTGTTTGTTTTATACTTAATTAGGAGAAGGCTCTCCAATGTCTCATTAGACATTGATGAGCAGAATTGCGTTCTATTATTTGTCACCAAATAAAATACCCTCTCACATTCATTTCCATGAGGACGTGCAAAATCGATAAAAGCACATGTGCAATTCTGTCAAACTTTAGGTAGCCATCAATACTTGCCACACACTTCAATGATGTGATACGCTTCCACCCTCCTTTGAAAGTAACCCATCCTCTAATAAATTCTCCAACTACTTAAAATTAAAATATCAACACTTGTCAGAAAAATATATTATTCACAGAAAAAAAAAAAAAAAAGACATTTCTGGTTTCATAGCATTAAACATTGGAAAGGTATTGTTATATTTTTGACCATATGGAATTGTGTCATTTAGCTGATTAAATTAATAGAACTAAAAAATGAGAAAAAAAAAAAAAAGAAAAAATGTGATCATGATTCGTGTACATGTGGTCTTCAACAACATTCTCAGAGTTTGTTAGGTAGTGCTACAAGGCCTAGTTTTCCATGTTCAAAAGTGTGATTACTCTTCTTTTATTACTAAATTTTAATTTTCATTACAGTAATATTACTTTCATTCAGTAATTATGACCAGATTTGGTAATCACAGGGTTCATACACTTTTACAGAAAATAAATTCCAGGACTTCTCCAGGAGTCCATTCCAGGAGCCCAAACTTTTGCTAGAATCACAGTGCTTTGTTCTCTATATTGTAAATTACGGTGATGTTCACTACTACTTATTTTGTGTGTGTGTGTGTGTGTGTTTCAGGGTTTATTGACCACCACGTGCAACTCTGAGCGTATGAGCAGTTGCACATCTCTAATTTAGAACCACTTATTGCAGAGAAGGGACAAAGCCAGTGTCATTAGATAAATACACCACCCATACTTCATAAGAGGTTCGAAACCAGCCCCACCTAGGGCGAATGGTCAGAAAAAGTGCATCAGACCATTTGGCCACTGGGGCAACACTACAGATTTATTTATTTATTTATTTTTTGTTTGAAAGTTTAACTACCACCATGAGCAACTCGATGGGCTACAAGCAGTCAGCCGTCCCTAATTTAGGGTCACTGGTTCCAGGAAAGGGAGAAAGCCAGTGCCATAAGACAAGCACAACATCCACGCCCCACCAGGATTCGAACCCAGACCCACTCGGACGAATGGTCAGAAGCCAGCGCTTAAACCACTGCCCCACCGGGGCGGCGCACTACAGATTTAGAATACATCAACTGAAAGCAGAAAAGATATACACATTAGTAGAGATGGGACATTCTGATTCATTAAAACCTTAAACATGCTTCCTTGCATTTCTGAAACAAACAAAATAAAATACATGCACAATACTGATAATTTTTTTCCCTGTAACACAATATTTTTTTACAGTGCCTACATATCAGAGTGCAAACACTGGGCTAAAGTGAAAGACCCAAAATATTCACAGAGCATGAATCATGCCAACCTCAATAATGACACTGTGCATCAACAAGCTTCACAGGATTTAGTTTTTTTTTTTAAATCCACTTTGATACAAACCTAAAACACAAGATATTCCATACTCTGGAATTCAAGAAACAAGAACCCGAAAAGCTGGAATGCCAACCCTTTGGGAACCAGGAACAACAACAACAACAAAAAAAAAAAGATTCTGTTTTTACTAGGAAAAATATTCCGAACTTTCTACTTACAATATATAACATGCCTTCATTGGATGACAGACAGTGAAATATTTATGTTTCTGTGTGACTACTTGGTATGAGGGGAACATTTAAATGCATATTTTTGCAACATGTACTTTACCTTCTCTACCTGGATTTGTTTCTTTTTGATATTTCACTTTTGAAAAATGACTACTGGTTAAAAATTTTACATAATTTAATACATCAAAATGTTTCACCTGGTAATTACAATGTTTTTCATTTTCAATAGCAGTTGTGTTTTAAAATGGTTGTTGCAGCACTCGTGAGCGAGCGCGCACCTTTTCCCTGTATTGGAAATTGAGAAGTAATCGGAGAAGCGGAAAAGAAATGGGATTTAAAAAATTAATCAAATGAATGGGAGAGATTTTGGGAAGCTGGTGTAAGAATTAATAAAAGTAGGATTTTATAAACTTCACGCTCTTCAGACGCTCTGCATTTCACAATTTAATTTCCCCCTTAGATTTTCTTCCGTGGATTCGCGCCTAGGAAGGTCGGGATAGTACCGCTCTTTCCCCTTCACCCCCACCCTCTCTCTCTCCGAGTCGAAGGGCTTCCAGCCGTCCGCTTGCTGTGGCATGGGACCGCGGGGCATCCTTTCCTTAACTGCTACGAGCCAGCAATATTGGGTAAGGCGAAGTAATTCAAGTCAGAGAAATGGCGGGTAGACATTTTATTGGAGCTCGGCGCCAGTCGTCTTGAGAATTGATACACCAAGTCTGGAAGAAAAGAATAGCTTGGCGCCAGGCAAAGGGAAACCCATAGCAGTTTTATGATAGGAAGATTTATGACCCCAGAGATCCGTAGGCAACGAAGTTCCTAGAATTTAGGGGCGGACGCAGATTTTGGACGGGGCGAAGGATGGCAAGTCAGAGAAATGGCGGGAAACCCAGAGCAAATCAGATCGGGAAATGATAATTGTTTGACCAATCTGTAAATTGGTAGGAGGATCCGGGAAGAACAATTTTTTGTAGGACAGGAAGAGGAGCGAGAGAATGATGAGAGAATTCAGAGGGATGGCATGAAAACTTCGGAAAGAGAAGAGATGGCATGAAAACTTCGGAAAGAGAAGAGACAGCATGAAAACTTCGGGAAGAGAAGAGATAGCATGGTGAAAGAAAGTTGAGAAAGACCTACCGATACGAGGATCGAAGTATAGAGGAAATCGAAATGATGCGAGAAGGCTGTATCACCGCCTCGCTATTGCTGAGGATTTAGCTGAGGACTGAGAATGTGCACAACAAGGAGATCTTCAATATTACTTGACAAAGTGGACTCTGAAATCATGACGGTGATATAAAAGACCCAGGACAGAAGGGAATCTGCATGAAAACTTCGGGAAGAGGAGAATGAAATGCCAGCCCTTATCGTGGGATAGAAGGTAGGACATTTCCGACCTTAACTGTTTCCTCTTGTTTACATAATTAGTATGTTGAACCGAAAATTAAAGAAGAGCATAGTAGACTAAGTCAAGGTTGAAAATAAAACCAGCTCTAAATTAATACTGAGAAAAGTAGGGCAGAAATAGAAGAAATGAAATGGTTGAGTAAAGTAAATACCATTGATCAGAGCAGGAAATTGTGTAGGATAGGGAATCATTTTTAGTAAATTATGTTTCGAAATATCTCAGAATTATATTAAATGAAAATAAGAAATTAAAGTTAACCTTTAAATAAATAATTTTGATAAAAGGGTCTTCAAACATATTCATATGACTGAGTGTATTTTTCTAGATTTCAAGCCTTCATCAGGCAAAATAAACATATTTTATTTTCACGTTATTATGAGTCGGCTAAATTTCATTTGAGTGTACAATTTTGTAAAGTAAAAAAAAGGTTAATCACGATTGAGAGTTGGATGTGTGAGTAAATGATTTGGAATGAATGTTCAGAAAAATCCTCCAGTGCAATACTGAGTAACTTACACATCAGTGCTAGTAAACAAATCAAAATTTGTAAGTTAACGAATTATTCAAAGAGAAATGAAAAGCTAGACGATTACTTTTAAACATTGCGGCACTCAGCGGGCCCCGATACACGGAACGTCGGCTGGGTGAAACACAACGCCCATCCTCGAATAGCGAGCCTGTGTTTTCTCTAATACTAGGAAAACATAGCTTTTGAAATTCGAGTGATTACCCTTATTACTAATAGTGACCGCCAGTGCACACACCAGCAGGCATTAGGCAGCGGTGTCATAAATGGTGCCGCGTGGCATTAAATGGCCCCGTGACATGGTTAGTGTTCCTTTTCCTTCTACATTTATACTCTGTCCATACGAACTTGGCGGCAGTCGGCGGAACTGGATTCTCTGACAATTAGGGGTGATAGCAGGTATCAAGGTGCCGTTCTTCCATGAAACTCCCTTGAGTGACATCAAGATATAAGGTTTTAAATTGCCTAAAGGTGTGGATTACTACAGTCGATCCTATGGTGGGGTGGACAAAAGAATTCTCCCAGTGATTCAGGAAAAAGCGATCTGAGGCAGTAGGTATGCTTTTAAAAATTAATGCAATTGAAACAAACTGGAAAGGGAGGGGGATGTTAGGTAATCCTCATCACCGTTTGGTTACAAACGAGAGACTGTGTGATAATCTGTACTTAGTTTTCTTTAGTAAGTAAGGAAAAAACGTGTGAAAAATTAATTTTCCGAATTTTCAATTAAAAGATCTGAATTTTTTTTACAGATGTCGTAACTGGGTCATGTAAGATTACTCTAAAAATGTCACTACAATCAAATGAAAACTTTTTGAATTGTGCACAAAAAATTTTATTATGGCGTTCGTTCAGAGCCGAAAGAAAACGCCAACGGGACGGCACTTGCAAACGTGATTAAAAAATTTTGTGGATAGTTTTCACAATTTTTATCCGATTCACACGAAATTTGGTGGGTATGTTCCTTTTAGCTATATATGACGCACATTAAAATTTTAGCTAATTTTGTCGAAATTCAGTGAAAATAGAAAATCGTATTTTTTATACCAGTAGAGTGCCAAAGATCCTTATCAGTCAAGAGAGGATGAACGATGATTTCCTGTGCGTGCTACTGGCACCGCGCCAGCTTAAGCAAAGAAGTTCCTGCAACCCCTCCCTTTCCCCCAACACATACTCTCTTCTAGTTCTCAGCAGGAGTCCATACACACCACACACACAGAATGATGTTTACATAAATAAAAAGACGCACAAATAATAGATAATTACAAATGAACTGATCGAGAAAATAGCAGAGATCTTTCCTTCTTTTTCTCGAAAAATGTTGTTAGGAGGGGATCTAATTTAGATTAACAAAATCCATCTTCAGTAGTTCGTTTAACCATTGATTTCACTATTTCAGTAGTTTTTTGAACGGCCACTGCTGGAATTCTTGGCAATCTTCGAGTCCGGAAACATCGCAGTCGTAAGTAATCGGCAATGAAAAAAAAATCGTATTGTACTCAATTCTCCGTAGAAAAATTAATTAAATGCGTAGTCCGTACGTAATATGTGATTGTTAACCGTAGAAACTAAGTAAACGGCATCTCTTTATCTCTTCAAAAAAAAAAAAAAAAAATTCCTACCCGTTTGTTAACATTTATTTCCAACAGTATACAGCGAAATCCGCCGAAAAATACCGAACTTTCCGTCGACCGGAAGTTCAGAATCGATAAATAAATGTCGCTTACCACAGGAAACATGGGATAACATAAGGATCGCTATGAAATCATAATAAAACAAAAGCAGAAGTTTACGCTAAGCACAATAACCAGTATACATTTCCATCAATAAACAAAACATTCATCAGCCATTTTGGCGAAAATCCGGAAGAAACTATCTTCTGGCCGTAAAACTACCCAAAATTACGTAAAACTTTGCGTTACGAAACACCATAATTCAAACACTACTAGATCAAATGAAAATTTTATATTTGAGATCTGTATAGTATAAAACTGTATTTTAATAACAAACATAAAATTCACTCACCTCAGTCATTTGATGTCGGACGTTGAGCGACAAAAAACGCTGCCGTCGGGCGTCGACCACAACGAACTATTGCATGAAAAAAGGCTCTTAGACCATGCCTGCAAATTTTCTTCTTTCTGGTTGATTCCAAAAAAATATATGCACAATCACTCAAAAGCATTCAACATAAAAACAGCCATTAGATCAGAAGTAAAGACTGAAAACCAACAACGGAATTGAGTTGCGCAGTACCTACATAAGTAATTCCCCGCCCGCACAATCAGGTGGCCTGCAAAGTTTTTTTTTGTCTTTCCCTCCCTCGCTGTTTGAGATTCTCCAAGTTAAAATGGCTTTTGTTATGGTTTCGAATTGAGAGCTGAAGATATGCACTTGGAAGCAACTGCACCTGGAACGAAATTTCTTGCTTTTGCATCATCTGCCTGTCGGATGAATGTAGCACAAAAAACTAAGTATTTTCAAATGCGATTCTTCCACAGCGATCAGTTATTTCGGCAGAGATAAATACAGAATGCAAATAAATCTATAAATACTAAAATGATAGAGAAAAGTGGGAGGGAGATTCCTCAAGAATTTGCGGAAACTGATGGCTTCCAAAAAACAAGGGAAAAAAAGAGACCAAAACAGACTTTTGCGAAAAAAACGGATTTTTAGGGGAAAAAAGGGACTATTTGCGAGCCCTGCTGTTGCGTAACCCATAAGTATATTTCGAATACAACACTCTTAAATGCAACTACTGTTACTGTTAACCAGAATTTTTTTGTATTTCATCTAACATTGGGAATTCAATTGGGCTATATACACATTTCGGATTTCACAAATTGTTCTTAATTAAAATCCATATTTACAGTTGTGCAGGGATTTTTCCTTTGTCCCCACAATTTAGAGCAGGGCTAAAGGAAGATCAGGGCTATAAATTTCTTTCTGTCATTCTTTTCTTTTCCCCCCAGACCTTCAGCTGCAAATCCACTGAAAGTAAGCATGCCAAGGAAATATCCAGATGTTCCAAAAACTTTTCATTTCCAAAATTCCCAAACTCACAAAGCCTGGATATAATGCCATAAGGCCAGGAAGGCAAGCAACAAGTCATAGCTGCAATTATTTCACTTGGCTCCATGTTATTTTCATAGGCAAGGAAAGCCATAAAACTTCTCCTGGGCACTTCTCCCCAACAATACACATGTTTGAAAAAATTGTTCTGTTGACCACTGGTCAAAGAGCGAAGCCTGTGATAAACATGCAAAATAATTTCAAATGTGACAACTGAGCAGTCGCTGTAAAATTTAAAGGGCTTCAGCAACAAAAGGAGAAGCATTTAGAATGAAGAGCGGTTGACAAGTTAAATCCCCATATTTTAGCACCAGCTCTGGTGATTTCTATGAAGAAGTGATTGCGAATCCCAATAGACAATTCTGGTAACGTACATATCATGTATCGAGGAGGGTTCCAAGTAACCAATGGTATGCCAGATGCTACCTTTGGGCGGTTTTGGCTCCTCCCTTCAGGACAGAAGGATATTACATACCCAAAAGGATATAGGCAAATACAAGGACAAGAAAGGGGGTCAGTTTTTGTTTTCGAAAACAGTTCTAAAATGTTCTCAGTGCAGAGGGCCCATGTCGCAGCTCCCAGCTCAGCTGTAAGCTAATGCGAAAGCTATCAACTAGTCACAGATCAAGAAGTAGAGAAATGATAGAACTTTAAGAGATAGGAAGGAGCACTGATGTTTGGTCACCAAGAGTTAAAGTTAGCCAACAATGCCACAGACCCAGCGCCTCAGAGAAATAGATGACGGATGAAAGAGGGCAAGATGTTTTCTATCTTATACAGGGTGTCCCACTCGCTATTGGCCCCACATGTTTTCCTGTATAACTTTGGAAAAAAGAAGAGTATGAAATAGAAACTTTGGGAATAGGGAGGGGAGAGTGCGAGAAAGAAATGTTATAAGGAGCGAGACTGTTGGTCTTTCCGAATACAGGTGGCACAGCGGAACGCCAGGTACGTCATTTGTCGTAGATGTGAGACCAAGGTCAGTCTGGCATTAGAAACGGTTGTGTGCGCCTTGCAGACGGGAGTGCTGAGCTTTGTTTCTGTGTTTCCGTTGAAACATGAATCGTACACAATTGAACAACGTATTTTTCTGGTTCAGACCTATTGAACAACTGGGTCTATCAAGGCATGCCAAACCCAATTCCTGGTGAAATTTGGAGGTCGCAAACCACCTGCAAAGTTCTGCATTCAGCATCTTGTGAAAAAACTGAAAACAATGGGAACGTTGCTGAATGTGCATGGCAGAGGTCGGCCAAAGATGTCCCAGGCAACAGTGGAAGAAGTTACACAAAGACTGCTGGCCTCTCCGACGAAATCCTTGCGGAAACTGGGACAAGAAATGGGAACGTCCAAAAGCACATGCCAAAGATGGTAAGCTTCATTCATACCACATCACAGTTGGGCAGGAATTGCAACTGACTGATCATACAAAGAGAGTCATGTACTGTCGGTGGTTTCAGGACTTCGTCCAATATGTTTGGACTTTCACTAGAAATCCAAACATACTGGACAAAACGTGGTTTAGTGATGAAGCGTGGTTCCACCTCAGTGGATATGTCAATTCTTGGGTGAGTGCTAATCTACACGCGCTGCACGAGGAACCTTTTCATACGGAAAAAACTGGGGGTCTGGTGTGCTATCTTCTGGCGCCGCATCATTAGGCCAATCTTTTCCCACACAACGGTGAATACAGCCGTGTACATGGACATCTTCACTGCTTCTGTGGAGCAACTGGATGACAAGGAGCTCACTACTGGTTACTTCCAACAAGACAGGGCAACATGTCACACCTCTAAAGTGAGCATGGCTTTAATGGAGTCTTTTTTCCCTGATCATATCATTTCGAAGAGATGGTGGCCACCGAGGTTGCCTGACCTTTCACCCCCTGATTTCTTTCTGTGGGGCATGTGGAAAGGTATAGTGTACCAAAACAAGCCACAGACTCTTGCGCCAGTGGAAGACAACAATTGCCACGAAATGGAGCTTGTGAATGCCGAACAGTTGGTGCGAACCTTTGATAACATGGAACATCACATTCAAGCATGTTTGCATGCCGATGGTAGCGATTTCCAGCACTTCATGTCATAGCATCATTCATTGCATGGACCAAGGTAAGTTCACCTTTAATTACATGTCCATCAGTCGGTTATTTTGCAAGTTATGCAGAAAAAACCGGGGCCAATGCCGAGTGAGACACCATGTAACTCATAGCTATGCATGTGCTATGCAGGGTCAAATTCCCAGTTATCTCAGCAATCAAAGTGTTTCTCTAGTGCACCACAGTTTTGCATCACAACTGTAAAAATTACATAAATTTCTCACTAGCTTTAATGAAGGTGATATGTTGCTTATGATATTTCTGATATGTTGTTTAATATATTTTGTGTAAATTAAACTCCACCAGTACTCATGTACTTAGTCTTAGGAAAAATTACTTACAAATAAATCTCTTATACTTAGTAATAAATGAAGTCATGGCTTTCCTAGATGATCATATGAAGTTATAATAGACAGATTATGGGAATTACTTAGGAATAAAGGATGTTAATTCTTAGCGTCAAATTTTCAGGTAGTAACCCTACCCTTCATCAGGACGAACACTACAGCAAGTGTTGCCAACATTGGGTAAAACTCCAACCTTTAAATTCATTTAATGTAGTTCCTCTTCTTCTCTCAATCTCAAGACCTTCCAACAGTTTTCTCTTGAAGAAATGCTTTTGGTGGGTCAGAATTTCTACTGAGTCCCATAGGATTTTATGTCCAGTAGATTGAACATGTCTGTCAAGGCCAGTTTTATTTGTCATGTTTTTTATGGCTGCTTTATGTTCTTTCAGCCTGCTTCTCCTACATAGATAAGACCACATTCACACTTGATATTGTAGACTACTCCTTCTTTTAACAAGATGTAGACTACTCATATATTGTAGACTACTCCTTTTAACAAAGCAGCAAGAAACTAACATCTTGTTAAAAGGGGGAGTAGTCTACAATATCAAGTGTGAATGTGGTCTTAGCTATGTAGGAGAAACAAGCAAACAACTTAAGACCAGGC
Organism: Macrothele yani; assembly: GCA_039090855.1. Taxonomy (NCBI): domain Eukaryota; kingdom Metazoa; phylum Arthropoda; class Arachnida; order Araneae; family Macrothelidae; genus Macrothele; species Macrothele yani. Next base: position 130,736,259 of record CM076996.1, read on the forward strand.
TGAAAGAACATAACGCAGCCATAAAAAACATGACAAATAAAACTGGCCTTGACAGAAATGTTCAATCTACTGGACATAAAATCCTATGGGACTCAGTAGAAATTCTGACCCACCAAAAGCATTTCTTCAAGGGAAAACTGTTGGGAGGTCTTGAGATTGAGAGAAGAAGAAGAACTACATTAAATGATTTTAAAGGTTGGAGTTTTACCCAATGTTGGCAACACTTACTGTAGTGTTTGTCCTGATGAAGGGTAGGGTTACTACCCAAAAATTTGATGCTAAGAATTAACATCCTTTATTCCTAAGTAATTCCCATAATCTGTCTATTGTAACTTCCTAAAATCTCTTATATTTGAAAATTTACCTGTGTCCCTCAGTTAATACTAAATTAATTTTAAAGCATTTGAGCATTAACTGAGTTATTTATATGATACAGTTTTAAGGTTGTTTATTATGATGCTAAATGTTTGCATTTCCCCCTCTTTTTTATTAATTTCTAAAGTGGCATATGGAAGGGCATGGGCGAACCTATAGCTGTTCCACATGAAACATGATGCAATGAACTAATATCAACCCTGAGCTTGCCAAGACCCTGGAACAGGAAACCAAACCTAATCATTGATGCCATTAGATGAAATTTGGGGGTTGTTTATCTACACAGATTTTTGGATGATTTGTTTAATCTCACTATGGCAAACAAGATGTAGTAGTGGTTTGTGGAACTTTTAAGTAAGAGCACAATAATAGTACAGATCCAATATCATGCACAAACACAAAGATCTAATTATTTGAGGTTAAACTGATTTGTTGTCTCATCATACATGCCAGTAAAGAAAGGATGTCCTATTTTTATATCATCATCAATCTGCTTTAGGAAATATGGTCCCAATCCACGAGATATTGTATAGGTGATAACTGCATCCCTTAAGTAAGTGGGCTTTCTGGAAACATCTGGTAAAGAAGTCACTAATCCAAATGAGTAGTTGTTTAATGCCACATGGACAGTCCACAGAATTTCTGAACGAGTGATTTTCTCATCCCCTTTCAAATTCAAAATCACCACATTTGATGCACCCCGATCTAAATCTGAACTAACGCCTTTTCCACCATTATTTGTAAGAACCATTTTCAACTTGCATTGAGTGTTATCTTCATATGTTGACAAAATACTTCTGTGCTTAATTGTAGTAGAATGCTACTTAAGTTGTAGCTTGCCACTATTGGCAATAGACACCACTTTTACAGTTTAAACAAGGTATGTGGAAATCATCTTTACCCTTTCTGTACCATTTGCTGATGTTTATGCTGTTTTTATCCACAAGTTCCGGCCATTCTTTACAAAAGTTTTTTCAACACTCTGGCATTTTAAATGCCCAAAGTGAAAAACCATCAAACAACTGATAAAAAAATAAAAATAAAGATCTCACAATCTCTTGCACACCAGACCACAGAATCAGCCACTGAGGCCAGGAAGGTGAAGATTACTTTCCACAGCCACTCTTTTAGTGGCAAACAAGCTGCACTTCTTTTACTCTTTGCCTCAATAAAAACCTCCTTTCTTCTCACAGTTCCCTGCAGAAAAGTTATCATCAACAACTTTCCTCAACTATCCAGCTTCCTCTCTCAGTAGGATCATAGATTTCCTCCCTCCAGAGCATTACATGAGCTGGCAAGACAGATCCAATAGCCTCAAACATACTTGGCACACTGCCAAATAATCTGCATGCTTTAGGGCCAATTTTAAATATACCTGGCTAGGAGACTTTCTTTTCATCCTCAGTAATGCGCTGCTACACAAGTTTAACTCAGTGGACTTCAAAATCACAAGATTAAAGAGTCACGATGGTCACGCTTTGCTGAAAGCCATTATTCACAGGAACAGTTTAAGCATTTGTCACATCATATTAATTAAAATTATCAATAGTACACACTTTAAAAAGTTGAAAAGAAATCATAAAACTGTTCACAAAATAAAAATATAGGAATTATAGGACACAGTAGAATTTTTTGGGGGAATTTTTTTCCAAAAAAAAAAAAAGACATATAGGAAATATAGGATGGCTGTGACACGTTCAGAAGCCATACTTGCATAGATAGTGACAATCATTTCCCCCTCACTTTCAATTTACATTATAGTTTAATGTGTTTTTAAAATGTTTAAATGTATTTCAACATTTTTGTTCAGTTCTTTACAAGACAAAATATATATGCTGTAGTAAAACTTTACAACCAACTGCAAATTATGAACTGTAAAATTATGGTTGAGTTTAAAACAGAATAGAACAAACAGTGTTACCTCCCCATTTGGTCCCCATAAAGTAATTTGGTTCCGAGCATTATATTCATATATTCTTAATTCCTACAAAAAATGAAATACAAAAAAATATTATGTAATGGATATTGTACTACAATGAACATAGAAAATTTAATTTTGATGCTTTTTATCATTGCATAAATACATGACAAATGTATTAACAGCTAGACAGGAACATAATTCATTTACAACTCTGAGAACTACCAATAAACTTAATACCATTTCTAATTCTTCTATGTGTTATAAGTTCTTAAAGAATTTGGAAAAATAATATTTTAACAAGAAGAAAGGACGTAACCTGATTAAAATTTCAGATTCTACAAACTTTGTAAACACTGTTAGAATCATTAACTGCTGGAAATGCTTTTAGCTGGTTTATTGTTTTTATATGCAGAAAAGTAAGGGAAATAAAGAACTGATATGCAGTGAACAATACAAATGAATTCTAGCCCATATGGCAATTTACAAAATAAGTACCTATGGAAAAACAGGATGTCAATTCTGTTATTGGCATCATTGGTCCAACAGAAGGTCAGACAGTCACATTGTAAAGCACATGAAAAATATTCAAAAAAATTATTCTCTACCTATTAAAATAGAAGATGTGGAAGGTTTGAAATAGAGAATGCAAAAGAAGAAATAAAGCTATAAAATTAATTGAACAGCACAAGTTAAGAGTCAAAGTAAAAACATGCATAATTAGTAAATGTACACTTCTGCCTGGCAATTGTTTCTATCAAAAATGAGTGTATACTGAAATATGTTTTGTATCAAGCATGATCATGGAGGATAGAACAATATGAGAATCGTAAAACAAATCGTATATCATCTTGTACCATCAGTATAGCCCTTTAACTATCAAATATAGTTCAGCGTAAGGAGGTGACATTGTGCCACAGGTTTTTCACAATAATTTACTCAGAAAACTGAATTCCAACAAGCCACGAGTATTTTTTTTTCTTGCGTCTCGTCAGTAAATCTCATGAGATCCATATTCACATATGCCCTCAAATAGAGCATGCCAACAACAATAAAAGATATGATGGTGGATTGACATAACAGCAGCTTACAATGGGGATGGTTATCATGAAAAAAGGATAGACCAACTCAGTCCTTTTTATACCACTTGGCCGACCTGACCTGCCTCAGATCATAATTACACTTGCACTGCTCTAAGAACTACAATTCTTAAGTCAAATTGAATTCATAAAAAGACACAGAAAGGATTGGGAGTTTTTAAACACATTGTTCTAGGAATTTAACAAAACAAAATTGGTCAGCAGGAATACACATTTTTACCCAAATGAGAATTTTTTTATTCAAAGCCTATAAAACACCAAATACTAAATTTATGTTTTCACTTACAAATTCAGTTTTTGAGTCACTGAGTGCGTACACATATCAAAATATCTAGAACTATGACAACCAAACACATATAACTAAATTTTATCATTTTCTAATTCTCTTACTCATTTGAAATGAAATTAGATTGGATTATGAACAAAATAACATTCAGTACGTAGCAGCTGACCCTATAAAGAAAAACTGGTTGAAAACTCTATAATTAAGATATATGCTTAAACTACTACTAAATTAATTTTGGTCAAGATTCAAAAATACATATCTTAAGACTACAAGTAAGATTCACCAAACTTATGCTTTTACCAACAATAAAAGATAAATGAAGAAATGATCTGCCCCTTGAAACGAAACATATAAAAAACAAGACTAAGGGAAAAGGAAATATGGAAATGTAACAAAATACAAGCTTGATGTTGAAGTTATATATTGATATATGTCCACTTCAGTTCATATACACGAGTGAACCAACATAATATGTGTGGACCATAAGTAGTTTTGTTCTGTTTTCTGTTCCACAAAATTGCACTTCAAAACTTCAGTCAGGGTGGCCTGTTATTTTAAGCAACAGTCAATGAGTACAGCTTTGTTCTGTTTTCATTTCCACAAAAATGCACTTGTTGACTACTGCTTAAAAAATGAGCTCACCCATGATTGGATAAACACTGAATTAATAATACAACAACAAAGATGGAATGAGATCTTAATAGCAGAGTCTATATGCATTGAAAAAACTACAAAATATAACTATAATGGAGTAACAGCCTTGTTACCTTATATATGCTTCAAAGAACTTGAAACAGAGAAAAATATAAACCAAAAAAAGAAAATTAGGAATAATAAAAGTCTTACTTTCTGCAATTTACCAGTAATAGCTGTTGTGAAATGGCTAAATAAACATAATGACATATAACGCTCAGGATATAATTACTTTGGCAGCAGATGACTTTTAGTGTAACCCTGTTTATATAATGCTGGCCATATAGCCATACAAAACATGTCTAGTTGATGAATAAATGCTATGAGGGCTGCGGTTGGCCTAGTGGGCAACGTCCGTGACTGCCACGGAAAGGGGCCTCAGGTTCGATCCCCAGCAGGTATGAACGCTCGATCAACTAAATATCCGCTGTACGTCGGATGGGCATGTTAAGCCGTCGGACCCCAGGTACTGGCCCCCCGGTAATAAATAAGAGCATCTTCCTCCCCCTTTCTACTTTGCTTCCGTGTCACTTTCTTATCGGGCGCTCTAGCCCAAATCTCCTAGTTTCCTATTTTTAAGGGCTGTTTAAGACCTGGGGATAAATGAAGAAATGATCTGCCCCTTGAAACAAAACATATAAAAAACAAGACTAAGGCAAAAGGAAATATGGAAATGTAACAAAACACAAGCTTAATGTGTTTTGTTACATTCCCTTCCTAAAATCCTCTACATATAATCCTCTACTTAGACACTCCCTTCCTAAAATCCTTTACATATGATCATTTGATCAATAAATGCTATGATTTGACACTATGTTTGGGCTACCAGCATTTCAGTTTAATTTTAAATGTCTCACAAACTTCCTGGGATTTGAATCTATTGTTTTTAACTACAGTTCTTTCATTCCTCCATTTCTGCCACTTGGTATTTAGTTTTTTTTTACTATTGTTGTTCAGGGTCTGGATTTCAGAAGTTGCAATTTAACTGAATGGCAAAATTGATATTTCCATTCAAAATCTTGGCAATAATAAATGACTCCATGGTAATAATTTGTAGTGCTTTAAAACAATGTTATGAAAAAGAAGCTTTCACAGCAACAATGAAATTAGGTTTATGAAGCAATAATATTGTATCAGTATGCATAAAAAATTAATGACAACTAGGAGACTGGATTCAGGACAAAGAAAATTCAGCTGCAATAAAGAATATTATTGAAGAAATAGATTTGTTGGTAGAAAGGCCATTTCACGTAAAATGAAGAAACCAATAAAGAAGAAAATTTCACGCATGATTTATAACATACTAAACTTTAGAAACAGTCAGATTTGTTAGATCTTTTGGCTGCAGCATCAGCCTTGTTCACACTAAAAGTAAGCACTCACGTGGTTGACATAAAAGTCTTCCGACTTCTGCACTTTCTCTTCTGACTATTGAAGATGCCTCTCCAAACTGAAATTGTACCAAAAGACTGCACCCTGCTCAAACAAATTTTCATCACATTCTAGAGAAAGCATTGAAATTCTCTTCAATAAAAACTCTTGCAATTTGGATGCACCCTTCAATATTCTGATAATTTAGAAATCTCTACTGGCAACAGCTAAAGAAACTATGTCAACCACGTGAGTGCTTGCTTTTAGTTTGAACAAGGCTGATGCTGCAGCCAAAAGATCTTATAAATCTGACTATTCCTAAAGTTTAGTACATAATAAATCATGCATGAAATTTTCTTGATTATTGGCAAGTAGATCTGTAAGATATTTTAGAAGTTTTTATTATTAACAGCTTGGCACAGGGTTAAACATTTCATTAATATGTGTTGAGGAGAATACTCAATCCTACTGATTTCAGGCACACAATTAAATAAATTAACATAAATTAAATGGTATGCACTATTTTACATTTTACTGTGCTGGCATAGTTTTTACATGATCCCACATAATTTCCACAAGCTTTGTTGAAATTAAAACCCAGTGGTAAAGTGCATTTACCTGAGGTGTTACAGCCAAGGATTTAGCTGCATATAGCCATGGACCAAGAAGAAAGTGAACATCCGAAGCCAACAAGTCTTCCAAGTCATCATATAATCCCAGAATCAAAGTAGATAGATTTCTTCAGAAGACATGAACACAAATGACAAATAAGAAAATGATTTTGGTAATAATTATGCTGAAACACATTTTTTAACAAAAAGTATAATTTATGAATGATACATGCATATTATATATATATATATAGTAATGAGCTCAACCACAGATAAATTACAATCTTAATACAGAACCTAATAACAACATTTCTAAACTCCTAACAAGAAGGAATATCCTTCAGAAAACAAATAACCCCCCTCCCCACATAATCACAACCAAAAAAATCCAACTTAATTAATAATATACAACTGTACCCCAGAATACCAGATCACTCATCAGGGAAAGACATCCAGTACCCTGGGGTAGAGGTTCAGGTTTCATGAGAGTGCTAAATTTTGAAGCCAATAGTTAGATATCTTAATAAATTTTGTAAAAAATATATCTCTTTTAAGCACTCTGTCTTCCCTACCTGAACCTATTTGTAGAGCTTAAAGAATATAAAACAAAAAGAATATGAAACAAATAGAACTTACTTGTAACTTCTAGAATAACAACATATAGCATGAAATGGAGTGTTGAAACATAGACTGAAAACTCAAACTCAAAATTCAAAATTCCCCAAGGCAGTAAAGTAAAAAAATACCTGGCGGTCAAGGTCAGTAATTACTTTCTATGGGGATCTTTAGGTCGATTGAGGTACTTTCCGAAAGTAATACTAAGTTGTTATTACATCATGGATGAAAGTTCGGGCTGTTAGGTCTCTCCGGGGCGACTCGGAAGAACTGAAGTTTTTTGAGGCCCTAAGAACTGGTTAATAATAAAGTAATTAAGTTGGTATAATGTTACATAACCTAATCGAAAAGTTTGATTTAGAATTAAAAGATGATAATAAATTTTGAAAGTGAAATTTACAGAAATTATGAGGATAGTTATTTTTCAACAAATTAGAATATAGTAATTTAAGTGCTTTAATTGTACTATATTTATTATTGCAAATATTAGAAATTCTTAAGAACTGGGTAATAATAATATTCCTGTGAATTGTTTTAGGGATTTTTGAGTTCCAAATACTTAAAAGTAGCGGAACAAATTCAAATTCTATTCTTTTATCAAAAAGTCCCATGAGAACTCCTTTACGAGTCCGAACTATCTCCAAATCCAAAAAGGTAGTTCTGAAATCTTCACTGGTTTTTACCAAGACTAGTCCTGATGGGTAAAAGGTCTGAAGTAGAAAGATTTCCCCATCAATCTGAAAACTTATTAGGTCATCTATGTATCTGAAATTTGTTACTTTATCAGATACAATATTCCTTTCATAGTAGTAATGCAAATATACATTTGCAAGTAAACTAGAAAAAGTGGTCCCCATGGGGATCCCACGATTCGGAATCAAAAGGTTCTTCTGGTCATAGATGTAATTTTGGAAAATGCAAAAATTACACAATGCACTCCAATATTCTTTAGAAATCTTTAAAATATGTTCAAATTCTTTAAAATATTTCATTAAAACTTCTTTGAGGTCCTTAAGTTCAATTGAGGTAAAAAGGTTTTGAAAATCATATGTAGTGATTTCTCCTGTAAAGGGTTTATTATTTTTTATATATTGTAGTATCTTGTTGTTATTTGTGACTATCCAAGTGTTCTGTGAAATACTGTCATATAGAATTTGTAACAATCGCTGGAAGACCTTACCAGCCTTTAAGTTATAGCAGTAGGAACCACTACTTTCATCCATGACATAATTACAACTTAGTATTACTTTCGGAAAGTACCTCAATCGACCTAAAGATCCCCATAGAAAGTGATTACTGACCTTGACCGCCAGGTGTTTTACTTTACTGCCTTGGGGAATTTTGAGTTTGAGTTTTCAGTCTATGTTTCAACACTCCATTTCATGCTATATGTTGTTATTCTAGAAGTTACAAGTAAGTTCTATTTGTTTTATATTCTTTAAGCTCTACAAATAGGTTCAGGTAGGGAAGACAGAGTGCTTAAAAGAGATATATTTTTTACAAAATTTATTAAGATATCTAACTATTGGCTTCAAAATTTAGCATTCTCATGAAACCTGAACATCTACCCCAGGGTACTGGATGTCTTTCCCTGATGAGTGATCTGGTATTCTGGGGTACAGTTGTATATTATTAATTAAGTTGGGTTTTTTTTTGTTGTGATTATGTGGGGAGGGGGAGGGGGGTATTTGTTTTCTGAAGGATATTCCTTCTTGTTAGGAGTTTAGAAATGTTGTTATTAGGTTCTGTATTAGGATTGTAATTTATCTGTGGTTGAACTCATTACTATAATGATTATGTTTGAAACCTGCAGCATGTTGCAGTTTTGCAGAAATCATATTACATTTGTTTGCAAGTTACAGTTTTTTTAAGTTAAGTGATGTATATATATATTTATATAATTACAACACACATCAGAAGCACACAGATCTTGAATTCATTATAATTTTATTCAAAACTGCATGAACTATGCACACTTTACAAATTCTTCAAATGTATGAAAAATGCTTACTTTTGGCTTTACTCAGATATACAAATTATATTCTGTGTAAGAATTCCCTTAATTCTCATTTTTCCCTGAGTTTTTGCTTTTTAGCAGATATAGTTCTTACAACCACTGAGAATGTCATTTTCCCCTGAGTTTTGCTTTTTAGCAGATATAGTTCTTACAACCACAGTCAACAAAAGGCCAGAAATATCTGCTGAAAAGCAAAAACTCAGGGAAAAGAAGAATTAGGGAATTTTTCAACTGAATGCGCGCGCGCACACACACACACACACACACACACACACACTGAAAGGACAGAAATCATGGGATACCACAGGTTCCTGGACAACGCAGGTATATAGGTACAGGACATCACTGCATTCACGTAGATGGTAATTTGATGTCACTATGGATAAACATTGTGAGTTAACAGAGTTTGAAAGAGGGATGATGGTGGGTGACTGAAGCATGGGTCATTATCACGAAGGTAGTATAGGAATTGCAGTATCCCCATTTGACAGTATCAAAAGTGTATCAGGAATACATTTCTGGAATAACATTTCATCATGGGCAGTACTGTGGGCGGAGGAAGGTGGTGGATGAACACGGCCATCGACGCCTGTTTTACCCAGTTGCAACCAACCAGAGAGCGAAAGTGGCACAATCATCACTGACTTCAACGAGGGAAGTGCCAGAAAATCTCCTAGACCATCAGCCACAGAACCCACCAGAGTCCCATAGCTAACACCAATTCATCAGACTGTACACCTCAAGTGGGGGAAAGAACATTGGCACTGGACTACGGATGACTGGAAACAGGTCTCCTGGTCTGACGAGTTCTGTTTCCAGTTATTTCATGCAGACCTGGTGGAAACCACATGAAGTGATGGACTTGGCATGTCAACAAGGAACTGTTCAGGTTGGTAGAGGCTCGGCTATATTCTTGGACATGGTCAGCTGGCACATGTTGGGATCTTTGGTATGTCTAGATGCATTTCCAAATAGTCAGCACTACATAGTCATACTTACAGACCATCTGCATTTGTTCATGGTCATCATGCACCCACGGGGAAATGGACTTTTACAGAAGGACAATGCGCCTTCCCACAGAGCCCTGGTGACTACAATATGGTTAGAAGAGCATTCCACAGAAGTTTCCATCCCGGAATGATCTTCTCATTCACTGGACATGAACCCTGTAGGAAAACTTTGGAATGATGTAGCAAGGTTCACTCCAGCTTTGGATCTTCCACCCAGGAGTGCAATGGAATTATGGACAGAAGTGCAGCAAGCATAAGTGGAGATAACTGTGGAACACTTTCATGACCTGGTGGACTCAATGTCTTGCCATGTGTCTGCCCTTATCCAGGCGAAAGGTGGGCCCACCAGTTACTAGGGCTTTTCTCTCCAGAACTTGATACTGAACACATTTATATATCATCATCAACCATTATCAATCCACTGCTGGATGAAGATCTCCCCAAATTTCTTCCACAATTGTCTGTCTTGGGCCTGTCTCCTCCATGTCACTCCAGTATACTTTTGAATTTCATTCTTCCATCTCCCATGGGGTCTTCTTCTGGGTCTTTTCCTGTCCCTCAGAATCTAGTCTAAAATTTCGGTTGTCCATCGGTAGTCCGTTCTTCTGGCAACATGTCCAGCCCATTGCCATTTCAGTGATTTCCCTCTGGTCATGATGCCGACCACTCCTGTCATTTTCCTTACCCACAAGTTCCTCTTCTTATCTTTCCTGGTTACACCAAGCATGCATCTCTCCACGTTTCTTTGAGTTGTCTGCAATCTTTGTATGTCTTTTTTAGTTAAGGTCCATGTCTCTGCTCCATACATATGCACTGGCAGGATGCATTCATTAAACACTTTTCTTTTGAGACATAATGGCATACTTCTCTTAAAAATTGCACTGTTTCTTCCAAAAGCTCTCCATCCAAGTCTTATACGCCGATTAATTGCTTCATCAATGTGACCCTCACTCGATATCTGCTGCCCAAGATAAATGTAGGAATCGGTTGTCTCCAGCTTTTCTCCATCAATCGATAAATCTTCGTTTCTTGTAAAAGCATTGTACATCACTTTTGTCTTCTGAAAGTTCATTTTTAATCTCACTTCTTTACTCTTGTCAGCAAGTTCTTGGATCATACTCTGCAGCTCTGAAGGAATAGTTGCAAAGATGACTATGTCATCAGCAAAACAAAGGCGAGTTAAGTAATCTCGATTAATCTTTATCCCTTTGTTTCCCCAGTTCAATGATTGAAAGACATTTTGCAATGTGGCGTTAAAGAGCTTGGGAGATATGGTGTCACCTTGTCTCACTCCCTTTCCAATTATTATTTGTGCTGTATCCTCAAATATCCGAACCTTTGCATTTGCGTTTTCATAGATGTTATTAGTAATGCTAATGTATGCAAGGTCAGGTGATGTGCAACATATCGCCTCTCCTTGACAAATGTCAACCCTGCTTTCTCGCGGTGCATCCTGTTCCCACTAAAGGGGCTCTGACGACTGCCAGTAGTGGTATAACTATACCATCGGGATTAGAGGAAATGCTATCCCACACTCACCAATGCGCTTGGCCAGCGTGGTGAGTTATGGCCAAACCCCTCCAAAATGACTCCACATCTTAAATCTTGGCCCTCAGTCTCTGGCAGCTGGAATGTACCTGGCCAAGGCCGCGGCCAGTGCAACATGAAGGTGGAGGGTGCTAAAAATCACCGGAGGACCGGACTAGGCTGCCATTTGATGCTGACCTTGGCTACTTACAATGGACACTCCTATCTTCTGATTCAAGGCTTCTTGAATTGGAAGAGGAACTACAAAGGATCAAGTGGGACATTGTTGGGCTAAGTGAGGTAAGGAGAAAAGGAGAAGATCTCATTGACCTGAAAAGTGGACATCTCTTCTACTATCGTGGGACAGATACTGACAGAACTAGTGGTGTTGGATTTATAATGAACAAGAAACTGAAGGATAAAGTTGTAGAAGTTGAAAGTTTCTCTGACAGAGCTTCATGACTCGTTATTCAACTCTCGAGAAGATACCAGGCCCAGATTATTCAAGCTTATGCACCCACCACAAGTCACCCTGAAGAAGAAATTGAAGAATTTTACGAAGAAATTCGGAATGTAAATAACAAAAGGCAAACAACACTTGAAGATCATCATGGGTGATTTCAATGCAAAAGTAGGGCAACAGCAACAGAATGAAACTTCGGTTGGTAAATTTGGTTACTGGAACAGAAATCAACGTGAAAATGCTCTCGTAGAATTTGCAGAAGCAGAAAGGTTTTTCATCATGAACTCCTTTTTCAAGAAAAAAGCCACACAGGAAATGGACATGGAGACATCCGAATGGGACAACAAGTGAAATTGATTTTATTATGTGTAACAAAAAATTCGTCATAAAAGACTGCAGTGTGCTAAACAAGTTCAACACAGGTAGTGACCATAGATTGGTGAGATGCAAGATACACCTGAACACTAAACTCGAACATGGCAAGCTCATAAGACAAACAAAATGTAATGACATAACCAACCTTAAAAAACACCATAATACCTTCAAGTTGGAACTGAGGAACAGATTCTCTGCTTTAGAAGGCCTAACATTGGAAGAAGTGGATATTTCTGAAGTTAACAAAGAACTCCCCAAGGCACTTATGGAAACAGCAACAAAAATAGGTGGTACTAAGAACAAGTTACATATGAAGAAAATTTCAGGAAAAACAAAAATGCAGATGCAAAAGAGAAGGGAGATGAAGATAAATAAAGACGTAACTTCCAGCGTGGATATATAGAGCTATGCAAGAGAGTGCCTAAAGGTATCACTGAAGACAAGAAAATTCAATTGTGAACTAGTGAGGAAAGCAATTGAAAACAACCAGAGCCTGAAGAGAGCAAAAGGACATCTCAGTAAGGGAAAAAAACAGATTATGGCTCTCAGAAAAGAAGATGGTACTGAAACAAGAAATAGAAGCGAAATTTCGACAAGGGTGAAATATTTCTATTGAAAACTATATGAAAGGGATGATACTTCTTTTCCAGACATTACGACAGGTACCAGTGCCAAAGTCCCTCCAATCCTCGATGCACGAGTTACATATGCAATTAAGAACATGAAACGGGGAAGAGCTCAAGGAGAAGATGGAATTACCGTGGACATTATACATACAAGAAGCAAGTGGAGAAATTGAAACTACACTCGCCCAAGTTTTCACCAGGTGTCTTAATGAAGGGAAGATTCCTGAGGATTGGAACAATGCTACAATGATCTTGCTCCATAAAAAGGTGACGTTGAGGATCTCAGCAATTACAGGCCCATCAGCCTCCTTTCATTGGTTTATAAAATCTTCATTAAAGTTCTTTCACATCGCTTGAAGGTAAGACATGGCCCAACCAAGAGAATAAGCTGAATTCAGGAGTGGTTACAGCACTATAGATCATATCCATGTACTGAGAGAACTAATTGAAAGAACAAGAGAATTTATATCATCATTGTCAACCATTATCAATCCACTGCTGGACGAAGGTCTCTCCAAGCCTCTTCCACAACGATCTGTCTTGTGCCAGTCTCCTCCATGTTACTCCCGCATACTTTCAAATTTCATCCACCCATCTCCCATGTGGTCTTCTTCTGGGTCTTTTCCTGTCCCTTGGAATCCAATCTAAAATTTCGACTGTCCATTGGTGGTCTGTTCTTTTGGCAGTATGTCCAGCCCATTGCCATTTCAGGGATTTTACTCTGATCATGATGTCTTCCACTCTTGTCATTTTTCGGATCCATGAGTTCCTCTTCTTATCTCTCCTGGTTACACCAAGCATGCACCTCTCCATGCTTCTTTGAGTTGTCTGCAGCCTTTGTATGTCTCATTTAGTTAAGGTCCACGTCTCTGCACCATACGCATGCACTGGAAGGATGCATTGATCAAACACTTTTCTTTTAAGACATAATGGCACATTGCTCTTGAAAATTATGCTGTTTCTTCCAAAAGCTCTCCAGGCAAGTTTTATGTGCCGATTAATTTCTTCATCAATGTGACCCTCACTTGATATCTGCTGTCCAAGATAAACATATGCATATGTTATCTCCAGCTTTTCTCCATCAATCGATAAATCTTCATTTCTTGTAAAAGCATTGTACATCACTTTTGTCTTCTGAAAGTTCATTTTTAATCCCACTTCTTTACTCTTGTCAGCAAGTTCCTGGATCATACTCTGCAGATCTGATGGGGTAGTTGCAAAAATTACTACGTCATCAGCAAAACGAAGGTGAGTTAGACAATCTCCATTAGTCTATCGCTTTGTTTTCCCAGTTCAGTGATTGAAAGACAGTTTCCAATGTGGCATTCAAGAGCTTGGAAGATATGGTGTCACCTTGTCTCACTCCCTTTCCAATTTTTATGTGTGCTGTATTCTCAAACAGCCAAATCTTTGCACTTGCATTTTCATAGATGTTATTAATAATATTAATGTATGCATCATCAATACCGCAGGATTTCAAAGCCATTGTAACTGCTGATGGTTTCACTGAATCAAAGGCCTTTTAGTCTTCACAGCTTTCATCATTCTCTTTTCTAACTTTTACCAAGCCTGTCTGCTCCTAATCATTTCACCCCGCTTTTAAAAATCTTTAACTGATAGTTCTGTGTCTGGCGCTCTTTGGCCAAACCTGGCCCTTGCGCCACTAAAATCAATTAACTAACTAACTAACTAACTAACTCATCGATAAAAGCCATGCACAATGGAAGTTCATATGCCCTCACTCTTTCAATTAGTTCTCTCAGTATGTGGATATGATCTATAGTGCTGTAGCCACTCCTGAATCCAGCTTGTTCTCTCGGTTGAGCCATGTCCAGTGTTACTTTCAAGCTGTGTGAAAGAACTGTAGTGAAGATTTTATAAACCACTGATAGGAGGCTGATAGGTCTGTAGTTCCTGAGATCCTCAATGTCACCTTTTTTATGTAGCAGGATCATTGTAGCGTTGTTCCAATCCTCAGGAATCTTCCCTTTATTAAGGCATCGAGTGAAAACTTGGGTGAGTACTGTTTCAATTTCCCCACTTGCTTCTTGTATGATGTCTACAGTAATTCCATCTTCTCCTGGAGCTTTTTCCCTCTTCATGTTCTTGATTGCATGTGCAACTTCTGCTGGGAGGACTGGAAGAACTCTGGTACCTTTCCTGATGTCTGGAGTACATGTATTATCCCTTTCATATAATTTGGGGTAGAAATCTTTCACTCTTGTCAAAATTTTGCCTCTATTTCTTGTTACAGAACCAGCTTTTTTTTTTCAGTGCCATAATCAGTTTTCTTCCCTTACTGAGATGTCACTTTGCTATCTTTAGGCTTTGGTTGTTTTCAATTGCTTTCCTCACTAGTTCACAGTTGAATTTCCTTACGTCTTCAGTGATACTTTTTCGTACTGTCTTGCATAGCTCTATATATTCCACTTTGGAAGTCACATCTTCTTTAGTTGTCCTCATCTCTTCTTTTTTGCATCAACATTTTGGTTTTTCCTGATAATTTGTTCACATGCAACTTGTTCTTAGACCCAGCTAATTTTGTTGCTGTTTCCATAAGAGCTTTGGTTACTTTTCTGTTAACTTCAGAGATGTCCACTTCTTCTGATGTTAGACCTTCTAGAATAGAGAATCTGTTACTCAGTTCTAATTTGAAGGTATAATGATGTTTTTTAAGGTTGGTCACGTCAATACACTTTGTTTGTTTTATGAGCTTGCCACGCTCGAGTTTAGCATTGAGGTGCATCTTACCATTCTATGTCCACTACCTGTGTTGAACTTGTTCAGCACACTGCAGTCTTCCATGACAAATTTCTTGTTACACATAATAAAATCAATTTCACTTGTCCATACATTGGGATATCTCCATGCCCATTTACTTTGCAGCTTTTTCTTGAAAAAGGAGTTCATGATGAAAAACCCTTCTGCCTCTGCAAACTCTATGAGAGTATTTCCACGCCAGTTTCTGTTGCAGTGACCGAATTTACTTACTGAAGTTTCATTCTGTTGCCATTGTGCTATTTTTGCGTTGAAATCTCCCATAATTATCTTCAAGTGCTGCTTGCCTTTATTATTTAGATGACAAATTTCCTCATAAAATTCTTCAATTTTTTTCTTCAGGATGACTTGTGGTGGGTGCATAAGTTTGAATAATCTGAGCCTGGTATCTTCTTGAGAGTTAGATAATGAGTCGTGCAGCTCTGTCAGAGGAACTTTCAACTTCTACAACTTTATCCTTCAGTTTCTTGTTTATTATAAATAAAACACCACTAGTTATGCCAGTATCTGTCCCACGATAGTAGAAGAGATGCCCACTTTTCAGTTCAATGAGATCTTCTCCTTTCCTCATGTCCACTTTTCAGTTCAATATAAGAGACATACAAAGGCTGCAGACAACTCAAAGAAGCATGAGAGATGCATGCTTGTTGTAACCAGGAGAGATAAGAAGAGGAACTCGTGGATCAGAAAAATGACAAGAGTGGAAAATATCAACCACAAACCACAACACACAAAACCAAAAGTCCGCCCACAAACCATCCCCCCACCCCACCCTATCAAACACCCAACAACCCCAAGACCAAACCAAACAAACCGAACCAAGAAACTAATAAAAATGCACCCATCCTTAGGACTAAAATCCCAAAAGGAAAGTACACCTAAATTCACACAATGTAATGTTAATCACAAGATTCAACTAACTAACATGGAATTACACCCAAACTTAGTAACAAAGTGGTGAAATCATACATACCTCAAATCACCAAATATAATAAAAATCCCACATTGAACAACAAACAAGCAGAACGAGTAAATACATAAAAAGCTGTATGAGGCAAATAAAACAACAAATCCTAAAACGAGTGCCAAAATGCACAAAACTTACCCCATTTGAAATGAACTAAGACAGATAAGGTACATGGCTTTTCGTAGATAGCAAAGGCTGCATAATGGAAAACCTACTATCGTGTTCCCGAAGCCACAAGACCGGAACAAAATCCAAAGCATAAACACCATCATCAAACCGTAATCCTCGAAAAAAAAAAAAAAAACTGGCTCCAAAGCGACCACCACATATATAAAAGTATTAGCTTCAAAGTCAACATTTTCTTGCAATCACAATCTAAAATTACATAAAAAGTTTCAACAGAAATGAGGCACAATTCTGAGAATTTACATAAAGGTTTACTAAAGCTTATTAAATTATTCAAGTTTGCAATGCATTTGACTGTTACTGACATTGCACCTGTTACTGACATTTGCAGTGTATATTATTCACATATCTTTCATCACCATCGTATATCTTTAACTTATTGTTCATCTATATGATTTTTATTAATGATGACGGAACTTTGCACATACCAATATTCATGTACAAAGGGCTCTACAAGTATAGACAAATGGTAGAACGGACTTGAAACGATAGGCCTAACCACATGGGCCTAATCTTTTTGTGAAAGACAAAGAACCAAAGGAACTGAAAATTCTACTGACATGACGATGGAAGGTGAGGTACATATGAAGCGGTGAGCATAAATATACTGAGTTCATAATTTCTATCTATAAAGGTTAATTGACACAGATTTTCGCCGTTGAACATTATATATTGGCCAGTCGAACTTTCATAGCAACAGAAACACTAAGAAATATCGAACGATTATTTGATATACAGATGCTGTTTCACCAAACCTGACTAGCACTTATCCCTTTTATAAACTTACATAAACCATGACATTCTGAACATGGGTTGCACTGACCTCCATCTTTCACTACTGAGGATGCAACAATGTTCATGGCAATACACAGCCTAACTATCATTACAGCACCTGTTACTGACATTTGCAAATAGTACTCCATCTGCAGCTATGATGCAACAGCAGTAGGTACTTGCAGTCAGTTACTTATGGGATGTCCAATACTTCAGTTGCTAGGAAATGCATTGTCCTAGGTGGTGAAATATCAACTTGTTTAGAAAGAAACTGAAAGATATGTACTCCAGTATGACTCCAGGATGATACATACATTGTGCTTACCATAAGTTTTGTTTATAATGCCATCTCCAATAACAGTATAAAATAGTAAATTATCAAGTTTCCTGAAGGATTTTGAACAGGGATTATGGTTTCTGAGAGCAGTGATATTGCCAAATACACCTATAAAGTGGATATTAGTGAGAACAACTCCACAGCTCTGGAAATCAGTACCAATTATAAAAGTACCAATTTACCAGTACAGACTACTTGTCTCTCCAGTTGACAAGTAGCATTCTAATAATAGTTAAACTTATTAACAGCAATATAGTTCCACTACTATTGCACTGCTTTGGTAAGTAGTTAAGCTCAGCAGTTGTTCTTTTTCAGTCTATGTGCATCTTATATTGTTCTATAAAAGTATTTTTTAAAGCAAACCCCTTCAATGTGTGCAACAGTCAATGTACATGAAGCTGCAATGTTGCATGTATTAGATTTATGAAAGCAAACATTTTTTACTTCGAGAAAATTGTATGCAAAGAACAAAACATCTACCACCCATTGGTGTTAACTGAATCACTTCTAGTGTGTGTGTGTGTGTGTGTTATAAGAGGTATGTCAAAGGCTGTGTTGTTGAATGGACTGCTTTCATATTTAGTTTAACATCGACAAAAACTCAGGGGAAATTGCAGACAGGACTGTTCACAAGAAAGCCTCCATATCTCTAACTATAGGCCCACTAAAACACTAATACTTCATTTAACAAAATCAAAGTGGTGTAAAATTTTATTGCAGCATTATTATGCCCTTTAATTTAGCCTATTAAGAACTGTTTTTCAAAATAAACATGTGCCCAAAGGAATATTAGTTTGGACCTTAATTAGATGTTTAACCCTTATTAAGCATCACAAGTTTCAAAGAGTTCAAGTGAACATTTTAAAAGGGAATGATAAAAATGAGCTAAAGTCCATAGCCACCCACCTTTACTATGATCATCAACTATATTCATGTAACTGCTGCCCACAGAATGGTCCTGTAAACATTAAACTGCCTGAGTTGAGACAGCATGAACTGATCTAAAACCAGTGTCATGCAGCTTGCAAGCTTTCACAAGAAGTATCAACAACATGTGAGTTAGAAATGCAACAACACAGTACAATTGAAATGATGAGACTTCAAATTCTAGAAACTTACTTCAGAGCAGTAACATTTTTCTGCTGGTAAGATGTTTTCATTAAATTATAGTAGCTTGTAATGATAAGTTGCAGTCCTTGTCGAGTAATGTCAACCAAGTCATGTCTAAAAAATGAATAATTTCCATAATATAAGTTAACATATTGTTACACTCGATATCAAGTATATGTAAAATATATGAAATTTAAAAGTTAAGAAAAACATTAATGCCAAGTTACAAATACTTTTAATCATCAAATATTGCAAAAAGCTCTATTATGCACTTTTCACCAATTTTTAAAAATATTCTGGATTTATTTTCAAAGTGGAATATTACTTTGAAAATCAGCTTAACTTACTTTTTAAAAGCTAATAAAAACACATAATAAGGTTTTCTGTAATCGTTAATGTTTGAAACAATAGAACAGCCACAGAATACTTTATCAGTGTGTTATTTTTATATTAAATGTTATTTAGAAAACTTACACTGATTTTTTGATAAAAGGTTCATGAAAACATCTGATAAATACATATTGTGAACAGCAATTTTTACATCTCTATTTTCAGGTACTAAGAAGTACTGTAAATCTACAAACAGAAAAATCTTTTTGCTTTCTGTGAAGTTTATCAGGGAAATAGCAAATGATACTTAGAAATGAAATAATATAGGCAAAACATGCTATGTCATTAATATTTTGTAACTTTTTAAAGTTAGGGTGAATTTTAGGAGTCATTTGTCTATAGTTTGTCATTATGTAAGACCTCGCAAATGAATCGCCACATATTTTGGAAAATTTACAATTTTACCTTCATGATACGACACAAAAATCCAGCACACACATGAAATAAAGAAATACCAGGAACAGCAATTTGGGTGGTAGTGTGTTTAGAATGCACTTGGAACACGATGCTTCTAAATACCTGATATTAGTATTACTGTCATTTCACAGTATTGAAAACAGTTCCATAAGCAGTTCCCTTTCATAGATAAGTTTTAATTGTATGAAGAAATGTAACAGGGCTTCTAGAGAAAACTTTAAATTCTATAGTCATTTTGTACTCATATCAGCTTTGTTTCCTGAAGGAATGGCGTAAGACAACAGCTAGAGAACAAATTACACTACCGCTGGTATAGCAATAAAATGGCTAAAAATGTTTTTCTGCTATTCTCAAATTTAGGAAGCCAAATAAAGGTCTACTTTAAAGCTATCTACCTATAGTTCATTAATTCGTCACTATGTGAGGTCTCACAAATGAACCACCAGCTTTCTCAAATTATAAATTCCTTCTTGTTATTCTGTACCTGTGATACCATACTTGAACATACTGAAACAGGTGATGACATACCAAATAAAACACATTGTAATAATTTTATAGCCTACTTAAAATTTATGAGTTATGTACTGTAAAGCTAGTAATGGCCACGAACAAAATGTACAGTAACTCATAATGTACAAAGTGATTTTGATGAAACTTCATACACTAGATGTTTGCAGGTTCAGTACCACAAGTAGTCAGTTAAAATACACTGGTGTTCAAAATTAAGAGAATTTGCATATTTTGTCGATTTTCACAAAAAGTACGGAACCAAAGGTACAAATTATGCCTCCAAATAAGAATGCAAATTTGCAGTGTCGAATACATAAGTGTACACGTGCGTGTGGGCGGAGCTGTAACAGCGGAGGGCATGAAAATCACACGTGGCTTTTTCCGCGATTAGTTCGCTCGTACTCCTCGCCGACATTCATTGTGTTTCTTGCAGGAGTTGGTTCAATTTCATAAGCAATCAGATAAAATGAGTTGCAACGAACTTATTGATGATGGAATGAGGTGGAGAATCGTTGGTAGATTGGAAGCAGGGCAATCGCAAGTGCAGGTTGCTACAGAGCTCAATGTAACGCTCAGTGTCGTCTGCAATTTGTGGAAACAGTTTAAGGACACCGGATCCATATCGAGAAGGCCTGCGCAAGGTCGCCCGAGAGCCACAATGGCCAATGAAGATCGTTATTTGGCACTTTCAGCAAGGCGCCACAGGACTGCTACAGCTGCACAGCTATCTCGTGAGCTGCATGCTGCTGCTAGAACCAGAGTTTCAAGGGTTACTGTTTCCCAAAGGCTTCATGAGAGAGGGCATTTTGCCAGAAGACCCGCTATTTGCATCCTGCTCACTTCAGCACACAAGAGAGCACGTTTAGCCTGGTGCAGACATCAGCCTTGGACCAGACTTCAGTGGGGTAACGTTCTCTTCACAGACGAGTCGTGATTCAGCCTAGACACTGATTCTCGACGTACCTTCATCTGGAGAGAATCTAGGACCTGATACCTTTTCTCCAACATCCGAGAAAGGGACCGCTATGGCAGCGGAGGTGTCATGGTCTGGGCAGGAATCATGTTGGACGGCCACACACCTCTCCACGTGTTTGAAAGAGGCTCCCTGACTGCTGAGAGGTATAGGGATGAGATTTTACAGCCCTATGTTCTACTCTTCAGGGGCACAGTTGGCCCTCGGTTCCTTTTTATGGACGACAACGCTCGTCCACATAGGGCTCATCTGGTCAACGATTATCTTGAAAGTAAGGATATTCGCTGGATGGATTGGCCAGCCATATCGCCAGACCTAAACTCTATCGAACCTGTCTGTGACGCTATTGGGAGGGCAATTGCAGCTCGCCACCCCCTCCGAAAACCATCCAGGATCTGAAAACTGCGTTGCTGCAGGAATGGGACCGACTGCCACAGGGACTCGTCAACTGCCTCATTTCCAGTATGACATCGCGCTGTGATAGCTGTATGACTGTGAAAGGGGACCATACCCTATATTAGAGTCATTTTATGTTCGATTTTGCAACATGGATTTTGGACATTCCTGCACTGATGAGCCTTACTGACGATCATGAGTGCATACCATGACTGTTGTATGGTATAATTTTTTCTCTTATATAGCTGTGTATCCATGCAAAATTTCATTAAAATGTGTCCATTAGTTTTTCAGAAATTCGACAAAATGTGCAAATTCTCTTAATTTTGAACATCAGTGTATATATCTTATGAGGTAGTTGAGTACCTCTTCTATTTGTTTTGTATAAATTTACATACCACTCAGTGTGTGTGTGTGTGTGTGTGTGTGTGTGTGTGTAGACAAATGTCAACCCCGCCTTGTCGCGGTGCATCCTAATCCCACTAAAGGGGCTCTGACGACCGCCAGTAGTGGTATAACTATACCATCGGGATTAGAGGAAATGCTATCCCACACTCACCAACCCGCTTGGCCAGCGTGGTGAGTTATGGCCAAACCCCTCAAAAATGACTCCACAACTTAAATCTTGGCCCTCAGTCTCTGGCAGCTGGAATATACCTGGCCAAGGCAGAGGGTGCTAAGAATCACAGGAGGATTGGACTAGGCTGCCATTTGATGCTGACCTTGGCTACTTACAATGGACACTCCTATCTTCTGATTCAAGGCTTCTTGAATTGGAAGAGGAACTACAAAGGATCAAGTGGGACATCGTCGGGCTAAGTGAGGTAAGGAGAAAAGGAGAAGATCTCATTGAACTGAAAAGCGGACATTTCTACTATCGTCGGACAGATACTGGCAGAACTAGTGGTGTTGGATTTATAATAAACAAGAAACTGAAGGATAAAGTTGTAGAAGTTGAAAGTTCCTCTGACAGAGCTTCATGACTCGTTATTCAACTCTCGAGAAGATACCAGGCCCAGATTATTCAAGCTTATGCACCCAATACAAGTCACCCTGAAGAAGAAATTGAAGAATTTTACGAGGAAATTCGGAATGTAAATAACAAAGGCAAACAGAACTTGAAGATCATTATGGGTGATTTCAATGCAAAAGTAGGGCAACGGCAACAGAATGAAACTTCGGTTGGTAAATTCGGTTACAGGAGCAGAAATCAACAAGGAAATACTCTCGTAGAATTTGCAGAAGCAGAAAGGTTTTTCATCATGAACTCCTTTTTCAAGAAAAAGCCACACAAGAAATGGAGACATCCAAATAGGACAACAAGTGAAATTGATTTTATTATGTGTAACAAAAAATTCGTCATTGAAGACTGCAGTGTGCTAAACAAGTTCAACACAGGTAGTTGTCATAGATAGGTGAGATGTAAGATGCACCTCAACACTAAACTCGAACATGGCAAGCTCATAAGACAAACAAAAGGTATTGACATAACCAACCTTAAAAAACACCATAATACCTTCAAGTCGGAACTGAGGAACAGATTCTCTGCTTTAGAAGGCCTAACATTGGAAGAAGTGGATATTTCTGAAGATAACAGAGAATTCACCAAGGCTCTTATGGGAACAGCAACAAAAATAGGTGGTACTAAGAACAAGTTACATATGAAGAAAATTTCAGGAAAAACAAAAATGTTGATGCAAAAGAGAAGGGAGATGAGGACAAATAAAGACGTAACTTCCAACGTGGAATATATAGACATATGCAAGACAGTGCGAAAAGGTATCACTGAAGACATAAGGAAATTCAATTGTGAACTAGTGAGGAAAGCAATTGAAAACAATCAGAGCCTGAAGAGAGCAAAAGGACATCTCAGTAAGGGAAGAAAACAAATCATGGCTCTGCAAAAAGAAGATGGTACTGTAACAAGAAATAGAAGCGAAATTTTGACAAGGGTGAAAGATTTCTATTCGAAACTACATGAAAGGGATGATACATGTATTCCAGACATTACGACAGGTACCAGTGCCAAATACCCTCCAATCCTCCCTGCAGAAGTTACATATGCAATTAAGAACATGAAACGGGGAAGAGCTCCAGGAGAAGGAATTTACCATGGACATTATACAAGAAGCAAGTGGAGAATGAAACTACACTCGCCCAAGTTTTCACCAGATGTCTT
This sequence comes from Macrothele yani, assembly GCA_039090855.1. Lineage (NCBI taxonomy): Eukaryota > Metazoa > Arthropoda > Arachnida > Araneae > Macrothelidae > Macrothele > Macrothele yani. Next base: position 130,760,263 of record CM076996.1, read on the forward strand.
AATGAAGGGAAGATTCCTGAGGACTGGAACAATGCTAGAATGATCTTGCTCCATAAAAAGGGTGACCTTGAGGATCTCAGGAACTACAGGCCCATCAGCCTCCTTTCAGTGGTTTATAAAACCTTCACTAAGGTTCTTTCACATCGCCTGAAGGTAACACTAGACATGGCCCAACCAAGAGAACAAGCTGGATTCAGGAGTGGCTACAGCACTATAGATCATATCCATATAATGAGAGAACTAATTGAAAGAACAAGAGAATATGAACTCCCATTATACATGGCTTGTATTGACTATGAAAAGGCCTTCGATTCTGTGAAACCATCAGCAGTAACAATGGCTTTGAAATCCTGTGGTATTGAAGATGCATACATTAGCATTATTAATAACATGTATGAAAATGCAAGTGCAAAGGTTCAGATATTTGAGGATACAGCACAAATAAGAGTTGGAAAGGGAGTGAGACAAGGTGACACCATATCTCCCAAGCTCTTTAACGCCACATTGCAAAATGTCTTTCAATCATTGAACTGGGAAAACAAATGGATAAAGATTAATGGAGATTACTTAACTCGCCTTCGTTTTGCTGATGACGTAGTCATTTTTGCAACTACCCCTTCAGAGCTGTAGAGTATGATCCAAGAACTTGCTGACAAGAGTAAAGAAGTGGGTTGAAAAATGAACTTTCAGAAGACAAAAGTGATGTACAATGCTTTTACAAGAAACGAAGATTTATCGATTGATGGAGAAAAGCTGGAGACAACCGATTCCTACATTTATCTTGGGCAGCAGATATCAAGTGAGGGTCATATTGATGAAGAAATTAATCTGCATATAAAATTTGGATAGAAAGCTTTTGGAAGAAACAGTACAATTTTTAAGACCAGTATGCCTCAAAAGAAAGGTGTTTAATCAATGCATCCTGCCAATGCTTACATATGGAGCAGAGACATGGACCTTAACTAAAAAAGACATACAAAGACTGCAGACAACTCAAAGAAACGTGGAGAGATGCATGCTTGGTGTAACCAGGAAAGATAAGAAGAGGAACTTGTGGGTAAGGAAAATGACAGGAATGGACGGCATCATGACCAGAGGGAAATCATGGAAATGGCAATGGGCTGGACATGTTGCCAGAGAAACGGACCACCAAATGGATGACTGAAATTTTAGACTGGATTCCGAGGGACAGGAAAAGACCCAGAAGACCCCATGGGAGATGGAAGGATGAAATTCGAAAGTATGCTGGAGTGACGTCGAGGAGACAGGCCCAAGACAGACAATTGTGGAAGGAATTTGGGGAGACCTTCATCCAGTAGTGGATTGATAATGGTTGATGATGATATATAGTAAGGGAAGAAAACAGATTATGGCACTGAGAAAAGAAGATGTTTCTGTAACAAGAAACAGAGCCGAAATTTTGACATGAGTGAAAGATTTCAACTCCAAAGTATATGAAAGGGATGATACATGTACTCCAGATATCATGAAAGGTACCAGAGTTCTTCCAGTCCTCCCAGCAGAAGTTGCACATGCAATCAAGAACATGAAGCGGGGAAAAGCTCCAGGAGAAGATGGAATTACTGTAGACATCCTACAAAAAGCAAGTGGAGAAATTGAAACAGTACTCGCCCAAGTTTTCACTCGATGCCTTAATGAAGGGAAAATTCCTAAGGATTGGGACAATGCTACAATGATCCTGCTACATAAAAACGGTGACATTGAGAATCTCAGGAACTACAGACCTATCAGCCTCCTATCAGTGGTTTATAAAATCTTCACTAAAGTTCTTTCACACCGCTTGAAGGTAACACTGGACATGGCTCAACCGAGAGAACAAGCTGGATTCAGGAGTGGCTACAGCACTATAGATCATATCCACATACTGAGAGAACTAATTGAAAGAGCGAGGGAATATGAACTTCCATTGTGCATGGCTTTTATCGATTATGAAAAGGCCTTTGATTCGGTGAAACCATGTGCAGTTACAATGTCTTTGAATTCCTGCGGTATTGAAGATGCATACATTAATATTATTAATATCATCTATGAAAATGCAAGTGCAAAGATTCGGCTATTTGAGAATACAACACACATAAAAATTGGAAAGGGAGTGAGACAAGGTGACACCATATCTCCCAAGCTCTTGAATGCCACATTGGAAAATGTCTTTCAATCACTGAACTGGGAAAACAAAGGGATAAAGATTAATGGAGATTATCTAACTCACATTCGTTTTGCTGATGACGTAGACATTTTTGCAACTACCCTATCAGAGCTGCAGAGTATGATCCAGGAACTTGCTGACAAGAGTAAAGAAGTGGGATTAAAAATGAACTTTCAGAAGACAAAAGTGATGTACAATGCTTTTACAAGAAATGAAGATTTATCGATTGATGGAGAAAAGCTGGAAAAAACAGATGCATCCGTTTATCTTGGACAGCAAATATCAAGTGAGGGTCAGATTGATGAAGAAATTAATCGGCGTATAAAACTTGCCTGGAGAGCTTTTGGAAGAAACAGCATAAGTTTCAAGAGCAATATGCCATTATGTCTTAAAAGAAAAGTGTTTGATCAATGCATCCTTCCAGTGCTTACGTATGGTGCAGAGACGTGGACCTTAACTAAAAGAGATATACAAAGGCTGCAGACAACTCATAGAGGCATGGAGAGGTGCATGCTTGGTGTAACCAGGAGAGATAAGAAGAGGAACTCGTGGATCCGAAAAATGACAAGAGTGGAAGACATCATGATCAGAGTTAAATCCCTGAAATGGTAATGGACTGGACATACTGCCAGAAGAACAGACCATCGATGGGCAGTCGAAATTTTAGATTGGATTCCAAGGGACAGGAAAAGACCCAAAAGAAGACCACATGGGAGATGGGTGGATGAAATTCGAAAGTATGCAGGAGTAACATGGAGGAGACTGGCACAAGACAGACCGTTGTGGAAGAAGCTTGGAGAGACCTTCGTCCAGCAGTGGATGGATAATGGTTGTCAATGATGATGATATATAGATATATATATATATAAAATCAAATTTGCAAAATAAGAATGTAAATCTAAATTAAAACATCCTAATTAAAAAACAGAATGAAAGAAATAACCAAGACCATGAGAAGCTAGTACCATGAAAAGCGCCAAAGACAGCTATACATCATGTAATAGCATATATAGAGTGAAATGTTAAGAATTAATGAAATTTAATTTTTTTTAAAGTACAAAATTAAATTCAAAATTGAAGTTCAGAATTGAAAACCAAAAAATATAAAACAAAAAAACAGGTTGCCGCTGTCAGGAGAACATCAAACTGTGGGAGTGGCCTTTTCTAGTACCAACAAATGACAAGAAGAACCAAAATGTTGGTTGGTCACGCTCCGTAGGCCACCAGACCAAACACAAAATAGACCTAAGAATTCATGAAGCAATAATGTAAACAATGATAAAAAAAATTGATAAAAAAGGCTTACCGGCAGACCAAAGATGTCAATGTCATGAATGAAGACTAAACACTAGACTAACAATCAACAAGAACACAAATATATACTAAATCGTAAAAGTGGTCGCGGTTAAATACCATCCTAGCAAGCCAAAGAAGTGTGCGAGATGATGAGATGCAAAACTGTGTATGTAAATGAAAATCTTCAGCCACTGTAAACCGCGACCACTTTTACGATTTAATATATATTTGTGTTCTTGTTGATTGTCGGTCTAGTGTTTAGCCTTCATTCGTGGCATTGACCTCTTTGGTCTGCCGGTAAGCTCTTTTTTATCAATTTTTTTCATCATGGTTTACATTATTGCTTCATAAATTCTTAGGTTTATTTTGTGTTTGGTCTGGTGGCCTAGGGAGCATGACCAACCGACATTTTTAGTTATCGTTGTAGTTTGTTGGTACTAGAAAGGCCACTCCCACAGGTTGATGCTCTCCTAATGATGGCAACCTGTTTTTTTGTTTTATATTTTTCGGTTTTCAATTCTGAACTTCAATTTTGAACTTAATTTTGTATTTAATTTTTTTTATTAATTTTATTAATTCTTAACAATTCTCTCTCTCTCTCTCTCTCTCTCTGTATATATATATATATACACTGGCGGAAAGTGAAAAAAGAACACCAAGAAGGAGACGTCTGATACCAAAGAAATTTATACAGCATAATAACGGAATACAGAGGATAACGTGATCAAAACATTATGGCAAAATACAGCTGTATTTGCTGGTAAACTGAAAAATAACATTTCCATGTAACATGGTTAGTACGAGGTTGAACCGCCATGAACTGCGTCACACTGTGCAATTCTGGCATGGAGTCTGTCATATAGATGTTGGATGTAAGTTTGGGGTATTGAGTTCCAAGCATCCTCAACCTGGATGCGTAAATCAGGGATGGTCATGGCTGGCCATGGAGACCGGATAAGTCGTTGTCCCATAAAATCCCACACGTACTCAATGGTGGACGAATCCGATGAACGTGCAGGCCATGGAAGTTGTCTCACACCCTGAAGTGCATGTTGCGTTGCACGTGCCGTGTGTGGGTGTGCGTTATCTTGCTGGAAAACACCACGATGGACCGACCATACAAATGGCACAACAACGGGCTGAATGATGTTGTTGATGTAGAAGGTGCTGTTTAATGTACTCGGTACAAACACTAGCTGCGTACGGGAGTGATAGCTGATCGCTCCCCACACCAGGAGACCAGGTGTAGTCCCTGTATGTCGCTGGCGGATGCAAGAAGGGTGGAGACGCTCTCCTGTGCATCTGCGAACACGCATACGGCTATCGGAGGCTCCTAAGCAGAATCTGCTTTCATCGCTGAACATGTTCCTCGGACCATCTATGCCACCATTGTACCACCTCCGATACTTCCCATCCAATTTGCTCCGCAATACGACGATACAACCACCCGGCCTCGCGGAGTCCGACTAGATGACCTCGCTCAAAGTCCGATAACTGCTGAAATCGTACACGTCTTCCATGTCCAGGCATTGCAGCTTCTTCAGGGTCTTCGCACGTGTCCGTACGCCGACGACTGATTAAATTCACTTCGCTGTACTCCTTAAATACCACCAACAATAATTTGCATATCATGCCGTGCTGTGGCGTAAGTGCTCACCGGTTGGTCCCGAAATTAACATCCCACCTATGTAAAATCGACCCCCATTAACATATGTAAATTTCATGATCGTCCGCCAATTCCTTCTTGGTGTTCTTTTTTCACTTTCAGCCAGTGTATATATATATATATAAGCAATAAATATTTAAATAAACCAACTTCAGCTCCCAACAATAGCTGCAAATCTGAATTCAGAACTACACATACACTTAGCTGAATCTCTAAAAAGATTTTACAACTTTAAAACCTAAAAAAAGAAAATGAAATAAAATTACTAAATCTCTCCAGCACTCCAAACCAATCTTCAGGGAAAAGCATCTGGGGGACCTGAGAGTGTAGGAAAGTTCAGTTTTCATGAGTGTGTTAATTTTACTGTTTTTATATGCCAAACAAAACTTCCCATAGGAAATACTGAAACTCAATTTTGACACACTGTTTTCTATACCTGAACTTAGTAAAACATCATATAAACACTTTAATTCCAATGAAATGCAACTGCAACTTGAAAAGTAAAACTGAACTCTAAAGGCCGCCCCGGTGGTGCAGTGGTCTAAGCGATAGCTTATGATCATTCGTCCAAAAGGGGTCCGGGTTCGAATCCCGGTGAGGCATGGATGTTGTGTTTGTCTTACGGCATACGGCACTGGCTCTCTCCCATCTCTGGAACCAGTGGCTGTAAATTTGGGATGTGCGACTACTTATAGCCCATTGAGTTGCTCATGTTGGTTGTTAAACCTCCAACAGAAAAAAAAAAAAAGAACTCCAAAGTGAAATGTAAACAGATACACTGAACACGGTTAAGAGACATTGATGATACATTTGTAAAAACATTCGTGCGTAAATCGTTCGGAAAATAACATCAGTCAATTCGAGGATCATGTGAGCGTGTTAATTGTCTCGTGACTTCTAGGAGGAAAAATGTCTTTTTGTGGTTCTAAAAATAGTTATTTGAAAGTAATAGAAGGTGTAATGTTACAAAAACGTATCTTGAAATTAGATTTACCATTATAAGAAGACAGCAAATTTTTGAAGTGGAGTTTACAAAATTGAAAAGGATATTGCTTTTTAATTAAGGTTAAAAACAAAAATTTTAAATGCTTGGTAACAGATTTTCTATTATTACAAATTCTTACTATTCGTGGAAACTGTGATATAGTAATATTACAATGAATTGATTTTGGAATTCTGGAACTCCATGAACTTAATAGTATATATAGGACCAAAGTCATAGTCCATCCTTTTGTCATAAACACCAATGAGTAGCTCTCCTCTATCAAATGTAATCTCCAGGTTCAAAAAGGCAATTGAAGTACCTCTATTACTTTTTTCCAATTTAAGGTCAGGATGGTAATAATTTTCCATTTCCCAATTCATTCCACTTGCATCTAAACATATCAGATCAACCACATATCTGAAATTATGTATTTCTTTAATATCAAACTTCTGTTCATAATACTGGAGATATAAATTTGCCAATAAACTTGAGCAGTTGGTACCCATTGGGGTACTCCTCTTCTGCACTTTCAATCTGCTTTGATCAAAAATGTAATTATAATACAGGGTAATCCAAAATGATTGCCCCAATTACAAATGACAATACCTGGTTTATGAACATAGATACAAAGATCACATTGTTGCACAATAGAGAAAGAAGTTTAGCATTTTGTTTCCATACCTTACAAATGTTCTATGACTCCCCTGGGTCATGCGGACAACATCTAAATGGTATTTGCATTTTTGAACTTCACTTTTAGTTGGTAAAGTTCGATGAACACTTACCGCACGTGGGGCTTGGCTTTCAATTCATATTTCCGTTATGTGGATGCGGCACGGAGGTTTTTCATTTGGCCACGGGTCCACTTCTTTTTTTCCGTTGGAATTTATTTTGCCTCATCACCAAATGAGTTTTTTTCCCTTTGCTGCATCCTCATTTACTTCAATATTTATTCATAACCCTAGTACTTTCGGTAATACTCCTTTACCGTCTTCGAGGGGACATTTTGCTCCGACTAGCACGGACTGTGTCAGCTGGGCATTTCGGTGGTTCTTGCGGGCTGCTTCTGTCATCGGCTATCGCTTCTTCTTGGGCCTTGTGGCGCCATCTCTTGTTGGTCAGTGATCTCATTTTTCGAACTTTTTCATTTTTTTGCTCAATTTTAATTAAATTTCTCCAACTGTTTCTTAATATATTAGGGTCATTATGGTTGCAAACTTTTTCCTATTTTTTTCAATCATTACCGACTCTGCTATTCTGAGGTGTTTTTCGGATTTACAGCTTTTTATGATTTTTATATTTTCGAATTTAGGATATTTTTGGTTATCCAGACAGTATTGAATAAGTGCTGTTTTTTCTTCTTTTTTCTGCCAGTTTTTTATGTGTTGTTTTAATCTGTGTTTAAGCTTATTTTTGGTACTTCCTATATAAGCCATTGGAGGATTTTCAGTAATAGGAATTGAGTAAATACCTGCTTTTTCTAACATTTTTATTTTTTCATTATTTTTTATTACTATATTTTTGATGGTATTTACTTTTCCTCCAATTTGAATGTTATGCTTTTTACAAATATTATTAATTTCATTGGTAGTACCTTTAATGTAAGGAAAACCATTTAAATATTTGACTTCTTTTTATTTACTACAGCATTATTTTTTATTTTCTTTATTACTTCTGTGTCCCATTTTTTTATTAAATGGTTAGGATAACCAAAGCTGCCTGCAATTTTTTTTATGAATTTGATTTCTTCATTGATGAACTGACTATTTTCAGAATGCGTATATGCTCTTTTAATTAAGGTTTTTATACTATTGCATTTTTGAGGATAAGGATGTGCTGAATTGTACGGGATTAGGACCGGAACAAATGAACTTTTCCGATAAACCCTGTATAGTAACTTATCTGTGGATTTGATAACATGTACATCCAAAAAGGCTATTGCATTATTTTTTTCTATTTCAACAGTGAGTTCTATAGTTGGATATAAAGCGCTGTAACATTTTGTTAATTTTTTTAATTCTTCTTCGTTCAGTTTTGATAGAATGAAAATATCATCCACGTATCGACAGTACACTTCTGGTTTTTCTTCCATACGATGCAGGACATTTTCTTCAATTTCGTTCATCACAACCTCAGCATATAGAGTTGATAATGGTGAGCCCATTGGGCCTCCTGAATTTTGCTTGAATATTTTGTTCTTGTATGTAAAAATATTATTTTCATATAAATAGACTAAAACTTTTTTGAATTCATGAATTTGTGTGTTATTTAAAATTTTAAGATTTTGCAACTTCTTAATGATAATTTCAATAGCTTCTGGAACAGGAGTGCTTGGATATAATGCTTTAACGTCCATGCTTGCCATATTTAAGTCCTTTAGGCCAGTTTTTACATTTTTAATTTTCTCTATAAATTCATACGTTTTCCTGATGGTGAACTTGTTGTTCATGAAAAAGGGTGCTAGGAATTTGTAACTGTTTTTCTCTAATGTTATCAATGGTGAGTTTTTTTGAAACTATCAGTCTCATTGGAGCACCATCTTTGTGCATTTTTATCTTTGCAACGATACGTGGTATGCCTGCTCCCATTGGTGGAAAAGAGCGCTTGATTTCATCAGGTAATGTGCTATGATTTCTTATATCCGCTAAAAATTTAATTTGATTATCAGTTGGGTCTTTCTTAATTTCGGTACAATTTAATCCGTCGATTGCTGCTGTCATTTTTTGTTCAAATTCATCAGTGTTGAGAATAACACTGATGAATTTGAACAAGATGGTAAAGGAGTATTACCGAAAGTACTAGGGTTATGAATAAATATTGAAGTAAATGAGGATGCAGCAAAGGGAAAAAAACTCATTTGGTGATGAGGCAAAATAAATTCCAACGGAAAAAAAGAAGTGGACCCATGGCCAAATGAAAACCCCCCGTGCCGCATCCACATAACGGAAATATGAATTGAAAGCCAAGCCCCACGTGCGGTAAGTGTTCATCGAACTTTACCAACTAAAAGTGAAGTTCAAAAATGCAAATGCATTAATGCACGTTAAAAAATATAACCTCCAATATCGGAAGTAAATTGAAAATCTAAATGGTAATTCATTTCACGCCATACATTATGAAGCATGTCCGTAGTCACTGATACCAATGCAAGCCAAATGCACATCTTTAGTTCTTGCAGTGTTCTCGGCAAAGGTGGCACATACACATGGTCTTTGGCATACCCCCACAAAAAGAAGTCACAAAGAGTAAGGTCTGTAGACCTGGGGGGGCCACTTGCAGAAAACCGTGTCGTCCTGTCCACAACAACCAATTCAATAGCTTGGAAGAATTAGCAAGACCATACCATTTTGGAAGAATTTTCGGAAGACCATAGCAACACAGCAGTAGGTTCCAATAAAATTCTAAACTTCCTTTTTTCTTGGGTAAGGATATCAGCTGTCTATCTTCCTAAACATGTTATTGTCATTTGTAATCAGTGCAATCATTTTGAATATCCCTGTATATACAAGAATTACATAAATATTTCCAATATTTTTCTTCAATCTTTAATAAGTTACCAAACTCCTTGTAATACCATTGAAGAACCTTATATAAGTCCTTTTGATTGATGGAAGTAAATGGATTGCAAAAATTATAAGTACATATATTACCTCTGAATACTGAATTACTGTTTATGAAATTTATAATTTTTTGTTATTAGGTATAATCCAAGTATGGTCCTTAACTGGATCATAAACAGTTTGTACCAACCATTTCAGTATAACTCTTTGAACAGCATGTAATAAATCTGAAAACTGTAGGGGTTTTATGAAATTTTGGTATCATAAATAAATATGGAAATATTCATTAACCCCAAGGAGCCTAAAAGCAACTTAATATCTTCTTTTGGATAATGGTGACCTTTGAACATTTGCTAGTTTCATATACGTCTTCATTACTCAGTTCCTTATTAAGTAAATTGAAGTATAATTTCTTACAAATATATGCAAAATTATTCGAGCATTTATCAACAGGTGTAATAATAAACATATTTCTCAAATACTGTATTTCTTTTTTAATTCTATTCTAACCCTTAATATAGTTTTTTTTTTTTTTTACACTCTGTCAATTATTCTAAATATCTGTTTTGTAATCAGTGCTATCTAGTGGAAAAAACTTTATACTGGCAATCCAAATCTGTGTGACAGATCATATACAAAACAATGAAGATCTTTAGCAAGGTTTCTTTTAATGATTTTTATTGGCCTATAAATTTTTGGTCTAAATTTGACTCCATGCTCAAATAGTCCTCTGAATTCTTTATTTTTAACAATATTCAAGTCTCCAGTTAAAACATGACAAAAATGATCATCAGTAAATCTAGAATACTTTTTATCTTCACAATGACAAGGCAGTTCTTCTCCCTTGAAGACGCCCAAATTTCTACAAAAGTAATTGATCAGGTGTTATTTCTGTCATGGAATGGTAGAAACAACACCTGATACTAAGCTCTGTTAATCAGTGTTATTCTTGTTCTTCACATGGGAAAGGAAATGGACTTACGCGAGTTTGATAAAGGCCAAATCGTAATGGGCAGATGACTGGGTCAGAGCATTTCCAAGACAGCAAGGTTTGTGGGATGCTTACAATCAGCTGTGGTTAGTACCTTCAGAAAGTGGTCTAAAAAGGAAAAAAAAAAAAAACATGAAACGCCAGCCAGGTGTGGGCTGACCATGGCTTATCGATACTAGAGGTGAGAGAAGGCTATCTCGTATGATATGAGTCAACAGAAGGGATAGCTCAGTGCAATTTGGCAGTAATTTCAATGCTGGTGACATAGTAATGTGTCATAACACACAGTATATCAAACCCTGCTGAAAATGGGGCTGTGTAGCTGCAGGCTGCTCCGAGTGCCCATGGTAACCTCAGTTCACTGTTGAAAGCACCTACAATGGGCACACGAGAATCAAAACTGGACCTTGAATGATTGGAAGGTCGTCTGGTACAATGAATCTCATTTCCTGATGCACCATGTGGACGGCCAGGTGTGTGTATCATTTACGTGGAGGTTGACATCAGGATGCACCATGAGATGAAAACAAGCTGGTGGAGGAAGGGTAATGCTTTAGTCAATGTTCTGTTGGGAAACTCTTCATCCAGTAATCCTTGTGCAGGGAAATATAATATCTACCACCTACCTAAAACGTCATTGCAGAGCAGGTACATCCTTTCATGGCAACAGTACTACCCTCTAACAATGCCTTCTTTCAGAAGAATAATGCACCATGCCACACTGTCCAGATTGTTCAAGAATAGGTTTGCAGAACACAAGGAAGACTTCACATATTGCCTCCAAATTCCCCAGACATCAATCCAATTGGGCATCTGTGGTTTGTGTTGGAACATCGAATCCAATCTGCGGTGGCTCAACCATGTAACTCACTAGAGTTAAAGGATCTGCTGGTAACATGTTGGTAACAGATACCACAAAACATCTTTAGAAATCTTGTAGCATCCATGCCTCACTGGGTAAGAGCTGTTTTGGCTCTTCAGTATATATCTTAATGCGTGGTAGTGTGTTTGGAATTTTGGAATAAAATATGTTCTTATTAAAGAAATCATAATGTAATTTCCATGGAGCTTCATTTATGCACCTCATATCTGCCAAAGGAAAGAGAAATCTCAAGAAATGAAAAACAAAACATGTATTAGTTTTGCAGCAATTTCAGTAAAAATATTTTATGCATACATTTCTTGACCTCAAATTGTATGCTTCACACTGTGATCAAGTTTCACAATTTGAAACACGTAGCACAAGAGAACAATGAATGCTAGAAATTAAATGAAATACATTGCAGTTTGGAAACATTTAGAACAAAATCAATGAAATGCTAAGAATTATTTTCTTGAGACCTCAAAACACAATGTTACAATCACAATTTGGTATGTAAAAATGAGATTATAGTAACAGATAATTGAAATATACATAATATCTAAGGTATTTTACCCGATATTTCAAAGTATTTTGCACGTTGTTTGCTCTGTGAGGCACGTGCTCCTGGCCCGAGAGGTGCCTCACAGAGCAAACAATGTGCAAAATACTTTGAAATATCAGGTAAAATACCTTAGATATTATGTATAGTTTAATTAAAAGCACGTTTATTACATAAGACAACCCATAAGGTTGCCTCATGAATTGCATTTTTCGTAATCAGATAATTGGTTTTACCACAAACAAGAGAAAATACACTATAATGAAACGGTGGTTGAAATGAAACTTTACGTGTAACTTTCTCATTAAGACTTCTGTGTGCTTGCAACTCTAGCAATCCATCTGGGTAAACCCACCAATCAGGCACCAGCAGGGCTGAATTAATATGGGGTGAGGTGGGGAAAGGATTAGTACATTTGATATGGTAGCAGTAACACAGCTGAAATATTGTTTGATAGGTTCTGTTGGAGAATTCTCTCACATGAAAGAAGCCATGTCTTAGGAAGAGAAAGTAATTTCAATGAGCTTCCGACATCACAATGCTTCTATCACTAAACACACTCAAGTACAAAAATTGTATGTTTCACTTATAAGGAGACACCTTCAAATTGCAATAATGAGCAGAACAATATGAAATTTATAAAAGCTAATGAACTCATCTCATCAAAATCTATCTGAAGTTAAAAAAATAAGTTTGTTAAAATTAAATTTCAAGCATATGGGCACTTAAAAATTTGGGACTACTTTATGCAAGTAAAGAGTATTTATCTTTGAATTCATATATTCCAATGAAAAGTATGAACACAAATTTCAGAATGCAACAATTTAGTCCTTGATGAATTGTCTAAAAAATTTACCGAAAATCAGTAAAGTTAAAAAATGTGCTGTGTGCTTTTAATAACAGGGATCATAGCATACTTCTGGAAAATTTTAGGTAAGAATTTTAGGAAGTTTTAGAAACATTTTAGGAAAATTTTAGGAGTGTATTTCAATAAAAACTAGATGTATATTTGTATACATCTAGTAAAACAACTTTGTATACATTGTAAAGAGTTTGCTTCACACCCTTCAACCATATATACTGATAGACTGCGCATGACATCAAAATTTCTGGCTCCAACATAAAAAAACATGACAACAGTCAAAAAGATGGGTTACACCTGCTGTGCTTATGGTTGCTCTGACCGATATAGTAAAGAAAGTTCTATGATTTTTCATGGGTAAGAAACGAATTAAATACCTAAGTCAATAAAGTTCAATTACTTAACCAGAAACTTGCAGCTATTGATATAAAAATATAGTAACTTAAGAAAAAAAATGGAATGCATGTTCCAAATTCTTCGCAAATGTTCATCACATTATAAATCACAAAATGTAAACAACACGATCATGCATGTATATAGCTCATAAGTAAACTTACCTGAAGAGTTTTCATTATATATGAGGTGCATTCACGTAATACACCGAAAACACTGAAGTTCTGCAGCGTAAATTAGTAATCATAACAGCATTTGTACACGAAATTTGGAGTCTGATGATGACGTGCCCAATGTTTGAGCCATGGCGGCTTTGATGCAGCTATTGCCAATGCGCAGTCCATTAGTATATATGGTCGAAGTTCACACCCAAATTTTTTGCATAACGTCTAATGTCTAAAGTTTAAGTATGATTTACTTCTAATGTTCAGTTCTTATCTTTTCACGCGTTATTATCATATTCAAGTATATTTACCACATTCAAGTTTCACTTTGAACATTAATATGCTGTTGAACCAGAAGCAATTCACGATTTTCACAGTAAAGTTTTTAGGTTTCACATTAAACTATAATATCCTAAAAAGGTAATTGAAAACCAAGAACTATGTACAATTGTTCACTGAATTACTTTTTCCATATTATTGTTTTAACCTTTTCCTGATTAGCCTATCTTTTTCTGCTTCCACCACAACTAATTTACTTTCAGTTTTCTTTATTTCAGCTGAACCTTGTATGATCAAGTTAGAGGCAACTGCTATTTCAACAGTATTTTGTTTTTCTACAGCTTTTCTCATTCTTTCTGTTCCCTCTTGAATTACTGCTAGGGAGGCTTCTTTATCTTTTTTAAGTCTATTTATTTCTGCATCATTTTCTTTTATTTTGTCATCAAACTCAGCTTTTCTTTTTTTCTCTAGCTGCTTTTCCTTATTTTCCTTCTCTTTCTGCTTCCTTTCTTTTACCTTTTTTGATTCTTCTTCCTTCAGCTTATCAACATACTCTTTATAAAATTTATGTGAATCACGAACACTATTTAACAAATTTCTTGTTATGGGAACTTTACTTACACATCCATAGTGTTTAATGGCCTCTTTAACTATTCTTAATGATGTTATAGTTGAGTCTTTTAAGTTAGCCTTGTCCTTCCTTAACAGAGCCAGTGTTAACCGAAAATCCCCTTTCTGCATCAGCATTACCATGAGGTAAAACTAAAATTGACTTGATGAGTTTAGCAAGATTTGAGTATTTTTCTTTTCCGCTAGAGTCTTTAATACTAAATATATTACGCCAGTAATGATCAATCCGCACTGGAATATGCCCTTCCTCTGAAAATTTCACTAGTTCATCTAGAGTTGGCTTATCGCAACTTAAAAGTTTCCACTCTTCTCTTACTCTATCAATTTGTTCCTCAGAAAGATGCAAAACACTTGAAATTCTGGTTATTTCCGAAAGTCCTTCAGTGACTGAAAGTTGAGTTGACTCTTTCTTTGGTTCTTTTACCTTTAAAACTTCTATGTCTCTTAGCTTTTGATTGCAGAATGGCAAATTTGACTTTAAATATTTTGTGGTTGCAATTAGTGATGATCTTACATCTAAGAGAAATAATTTCTGCCTGGTCTCCTGAACATTCCTGAGGAGATTTTTTGTCTTCATACCAACTTCTAACTCCCCTAGTTTTTTCCATGAATTTTTGTTTTCAAAATCTACATTCTTTAGGTCTTCTCCAAATTTCCCTGCAATAACATCATCTTGGATAAACTGAGCCATAACATTCTTCATTAAAGTATTTAAATCAGAATATAACTGGTGTATTTTTGGTTCTTCACTCTGATAACATAATGAAAACTTTTCAAAATTTTGGTGTGAAAATGAAATTAATGCTAAATAGCAAGGAGTTAGCTCATTTTTCAGGAAACAGTGAATTCTTTTATACCTTGCCGAATTGCGTAGTTGTTTTTCAAATATTTTTTGAGATGGCAAGAAGTTTAAAAAATATTCTGTAATATTTAGCCATTGATCCAAGAGCCTCTGGGCTACAGAACCAACGGTTAACCATCTGTTGCTGACATGACGCAAAAGAAATTTGGCAGTGACCAATGTTATATCCTCGACAGATTTATAATCCTCTCGTCTTGCAGCACTACTCTTTAAAAAGTAATGCATATCAGTAGCAAATTCGTCAAAATCTATATTTAAGCTTGTCAAAAAAATTTTAAATGCATTACTAACAACATGCAGGTTGCAAAAACCTAGTTCCAAAGATTTCTGGCCTGTTTCTTGTTTTACAACTTCATTGAATTTGCGTAAAAGCACTTATTTACATTTGGGCTGTCCATGGATACACAAATAATTCTGTTCAACGAAATATTGAAGGATGATAACACATCAAGAATTTCTTTTAGCAAAATATCTGCTGTTGCATGACCCAGAAAAACGCTTGTTAGGTATCGGCAAGAAACTGAATTTATTTCTGAAGACCAGTACCTGAGATACACATCCAACTGCCGTTTCACTTGTGTATTTGTAGTTTCATCAAATGCTATAGTAACCTTTCCTGGGCTACTAGATGCAATGTCTTTTTTCAAATCCTCTTCAAAATATTTTGACAATCCATGTGATATCACATAAGCAACTTTTTTTCTTTAAGTTGCATTTTGGCTGCAATAGCAGAATCAGGAAACATTTCTTTGAAAAGTTCAACTGTTTCAGTACATGAAACAAAAGACATATTGTCCTTAGCAACTTTCATGGCCCATAATGCTTCGGCTTTAGCCAACTGTAAATCATGACTCAGTACTTCTCTAATATTTGTTTTGGGCTGAAGATCCCGTCCTCTAAAGGCTTTCAGGATGGACTTATTTTGAAATTTACTTTGAAATTTCTGCAAATGTTTTTTTCCTTTATGATGCGCTTTTACTTGTGAAAAGCCACTATTAGAAATGTTGAAAATTTCTGAACACAATATACACTTAGCAGAAAATATTGTTTCAGTTGCAGAACACCATTCTTTCAACTTCACTCCGTCCAATTCTTTGGCGAGCCACGCATCTTGAAATTTCGTTTTGGATTTAGGCATCTTAAACACTTGTATTACTAAACAGAAAATGAAAGGGAAGTACAAAAACACGTTCCAATATTGCAAAACCAGACAACTTCCCGAAATTTGGCTGCGAGGATGTCAGAAGATAGAAAAAAAAAAAAAAAAAAAGCAGGTCACCACTAGAGAACTGAACCTGCACACAGCACAGAGAACACCATAAAAGACACAAAACCAGAAACTATCATACGCATCTCACGCAAGTTCAGTCAAAGCGAGTCGGAGCCGAGATATATTGCGCATCGAAGGTCGCTGTCGCCGACGCACGATCGAAGGTCAATGATCACGTGCTCTACTGCCTGTCACGATAACACTCAGCTACCATCCCATCGTCATTACCGGAGGTTACGGAAGGAGATCACATGTTTCCTCTTTGCTTCCACCCACCTGCGGTTTACAATAACAAAACATCAGCAGAAAGAGGAGGTTCCACAAGGCATGTACAAAAATAAAGTACGATCTTCTGCATGCCACGGAGTTCGTCTGCAAAGCGCAAACCAGGGGTGAAAATGACCCCTCCCCTTTTCCCTTAGATATCTTGTTACTCTCGAAAACTGAAGGCAAAAAGTGGAGCGCCCGCCCCGAAGCAAGTGCATCTCGATGGCGTCATTTTCCCTCCCTTCAGCAGCACAGCATATAGGCTGTGTTTCTACAATAACAGGTCTTTTTACCTTACCGTAATGGTAAATTTATTGGCGTTAATAACGGTTGTGTTTTTAATAAATAAGCTTACGAAAATTTTAGGATGAATAGCAAATTTTAGGTATAATTTTAGGAATTTAAGGAGGGTCACAAAATATTAGGAATTTTAGGAGGAATGCGATCCCTGTAATAACTAAGATTTATTATAAAAAAAACATCAAATGATTAAAAAGCAAAACATTCAATTAACATATATATCAAGCTTTGGCAAAAATGTGGAAGTAATCAAATCTACTAACTGAAATACTTTAGATTTGTTAAGCAATCCTTCATAGGTTGCATTGATAAACAATCTCCAAGCTTTAAATACGTCTTTCACATCATACCAAATCTAAAAATACAAAAAAATAAATAAATAAAAAGCATTAATATTTTAAAACAAACACAAATCCCAAAGGAAAAGTACTGATATTCAAAAACCAAAAGCTATGTTCCAACTGTTTAGTTTGTTCACTGACATAATGGATTTGAAACTAATGGATTTGAAAACTGACTGCACAAAATCAACAGGCTTTTCCAGAGGATTGGTGGCTAATGTCCCCCATGCCCCAAGCTGATTGATATAAGTTTTTCTGCCATATGTTTCGGTGCTAGTTTGCTAACTGTGGCCATTGTGACAGTTCCTCTAAATAAACAAATCTCGACCTTCTGTTGTTGCTTTATATTGTTGTGATGACTCGCAGGCCAATGTTAATTTAGTGCAGAATTTATTTCCTACAGCAGTAGTATAGCTAGAACAGTAGTGTAACTATATCTGTAGTTGGGTAAATAAGGTAATGCATTAGATACAGTAAGAGCGATAATAATACCAGGAAATCTATTACTTAGAATATTGTATAATGTATAAGTGTTGATGCAAATATAAAACCCTGGCCTTTGATAAAGAATACAGTTTGATACTGTTGAATACTGACCTAGAAGAACTCAGAAAAGTTAATGCAAAAAAGACTATACTAAAATTGTTTGCTGAATACTCTGCATGTCGTAAATGCTCATTAATGCTTGGAATTGCAATGATGTACAAAACAATTTATTGAACAAGTCTTTAATTTTGTTTTTTGTTTATAAGGGAAACATACACAGTACAGTCAAAATATTATGACCACCTTCTAGGATGAAGCACAATCTCCTTGCACCACCAATACTGCAGGTAAAATGGCATGGCATTGATTCAATGAGGCTTCTGAACATTTGTGTAGGAATGCTATACCATGCAGACACTAGAGCTTAGAGCTTTTTGTACATCATCAGAAGTTATCGGTGGTGGATCCATATGTAGAATCTGTTGGTCAAGGTAGTCCCACAGATGTTCAATGGAATTTCTGCCTAGTGAGTACAATGGCCAGGATAGTAGGCTAAAGTCACTGGAATGCTCCTCAAATCATTCTCGCAAATGCATAGCAACATGGCAAGAGGCATTATCTTGCTGGAAGCAACCTTTGCCATTGAGGTAGACAGTCATCATGAATGGAAGACCTGATCTGCCACAATGGATAGGTAGCATAAAGCATTCATCGTGCAATCAAGGGGGATGATTGCTTTCAATGATGCCCAGGAAAACATGCCCCACACAAGCAAACTGCCACCTCCTGCTTGTTTCTTCTTGAGCATCATATTGGGATGATTTTTTGTCAGCAGTGCTTCACCATACACTCCATTGACCATCCACACAATAAAGCATAAAATGTGATTCATCTGAAAAGGCAACTTCTTCCCAGTTTGATGGTCCAATGCCTCCTCTCAGATGCAAATTAATGTTGCAATCATCAATGTCTAGCCTTCAACAAGGGTACCTTGAGTGGATGGCAGCTCTGGAGACTCAAAGAGCAAAGTTGTTAGACTGTGGTCTGCAATATGTTCCTTGATGTGTCTGCATTGAATGCTCTGGCCAGTTCCACTGTGACCCATCTGTTGGATTGCATTAGTCGGGATAGCCATTGCTGCCCATGGTCGTCAGTGCTTCGTCGGCATCCACTATTACCCTTATTACTGTAGGTCTTGTCAGTTTTCTTCCCTTCCTGGAACACTTTAACTGCATCATGTGAACAGCCCACAATATTGGCCGTTTCTGCAATGATACCACCCATCAGTCGCCAGCCAATAATCATTCTTTTTCAAACTCTGTTAGGCCTCACGTCCTTTTCCCATTTTCAAGTGAAACTGCATACCATCCGCAAGTTTGTATCCCTCTAAGTTCCTTACATGATTTGCATATGTTGCTACACATGCCCTCTGGCTGCTGGTTAGTTCCTTCTTACATTAGGGGTGGCCATAGTTTTTTGACTGGACTGTGTACATATCTACTTGATGTTTTAAAATTTAAAAGAATAATTATTTTGCTTTCACACTCCAGAAAATAGATATTTCAACTTTAAAATACATTACTTATCTCAATAATTGTTTATATTAAAAAAATACACTATTCTAATTCACTTCTTTGAGGAGCAATACTGGAGTTTTCCACAATCAACATAACTTGACTCTGTACAGAAGTCCCCCCCCCCAAGTGTCTAATCAGTGACTTTATTTCTTTTCAATCATTTTATTTATTTCAGTTTTTCTTCCCACAGTCAAGAGATTTTCTTCATTTCATTGCCAGTGAAGATTGGAAACTTCTACCAACAGACTAAAATCCAGACAAAAGCAAGTTACAAATCCTGAAGCAACTGAGTTTTCGTTATAAATCAGCTAGTTACATCAAATTCTTAAAAGGAAAAAAAGCCTGAGAAAACACATGGGAAAGAAGAAGAAAATCAATGATCTGCAGATATCCCACTTTTCCACAGAAGGAGAGCAGCAAACAGCATAACTGTCAAACTGCTAGCTGTACAAAAAAGCCAATGAAATTTAATTCTGGGTTACCAGAACCGAAACATATACAGTAAAACCAAACCTTGTCACACATTTTTCTGAAGACTGCCGTTTCATTCTGGAAAAGTGCCCTCACATTTCAAAATTTCAAAGAATATTGTTGTTCAAAGACAGAAATTGTTCTCAATGAAAATAAAAAGAAAATAATCTGATGGCACACATTAATTTCAACAATAATACTGTTGTAACATCATTGTGAATGATCAAATGATATGAAATGATAGAATTGTTCTACAGTTTTATTAATGTTAGATTTATGCAGCTTTTCCTCACTTCAAAAAGAATGTACCAATAAAATTTTTTAAATTGTTTTTCTCTTTGGAGCTTTTATTCATCATAACAATCAAATTTAAGATCTATATAAAACATAGCAAAGTTTGACATCTTAAATTAAACACGAAATCCCTTTTAATAAGTGCAGATGTGCCAACCTTCAAAATCTAAAAATCAGGAGATTTTTACAGCTCATAAAATCACATGAGCGCTATTTTTTTTATCGACATTTTTCAGATGCAGGAGCAATTTTCCAGAAGTAGTATTATTGGTACATAGCATTTTTAATGTTTAAAAAGTTATTCTAAATGCAGACTGTATGTTTATATGCAAAATAAAAAGCATAGTGAAAATAGTTGCCAACCAGATACAATTAATAGCTCCCCCCTCGAATTTCCATTTTCGGAAATTTTTCCTCTATTTTCAGACTGAAATACAAATATTTACGGAATAAAATGATATATAACAACAATACTGGACAGAGGCAACATCACAGGAAAAAGAAATTACGATTACGGAAAAAATCTTTATTTCATTTACTTCCGTCTTTGAAAGACGAAATACTGTCTCGATGCGTATTTTTACGAATTGGTAAAATTCCCGACGCATACTTTTACGCGTTGATAAAATTTCGATGCGTTAGACGCGTAATTAGATTAGGCATTTTGGAGAACTCTGGTCCACACGTCATTTCAGCACTCCCGTGGAGAGAGAGCTACCGCACGACGCGGAGACATCGTTATACTTGATGGCTCCGCATGAAGCCGGCGAGTCAAAGATGACATCATCGCGTAACACGGCGCTCGTGAGGTCTGGTAGAAAATCTAAGTGGATGGTTGCAGACTTGCAGGCGATTGAAATATTTCGATTGTGCAATTGAATTATTAAAAAATCCGTAAAAAAAACCCCTTCTAACTGTAAATCAGTAAAATTAGGCAGAAATCCGTAAATTTTACGGATAATCCGTAAAAGTTAGCAAGTATGCAACATCCATGCCCCACTGCGATTCAAACCCGGACCTATCTCGGACAATTTGTCGAAAGCCGACGCTCAGTTTCACAACTTTATTATGCAGCAAAGACACTAACAGCTAATATGTAAAGAAACAAATTGCCAAAGATATGACATAAAATAAAATATTAAAAACTGCCCAAGTGGCGTAATGCAAAAGGAAAAATGTCCCGCAAAAAGTAAGCGATAGGAATGAGAAAAAAAAATCACAAACTAAGTGTACACAAAATGCCACAATAGAAGATAAAACAAAGCTGACAATAACAGATTCGCAATTAGAGATGAACAAAGGAGCACATTAATCTTCTACAAAATGCGACAAAGAAGAGAAGAGACAAACATGGTGCAAAACAAGAATTAAAAATCTCCAGAGTAAAGCAAAACCGAAAAGCACTCCACAAAATTGAAGAAAACAAACAGAGCTCACAGCTAAGAGCGGGGAGACGTGAAACGATAAGTAGGTCACAGCTGGCGTGCGAGTGTGTTTGTAACAACATGAAATACACCACTGCGCTATCGGGGGTGGCTTTTTTTTTTTTTTTTTTGCAGATATGAGGAGAGTGAAAGTACAATACTGATGACTGTAAATGCTGTCTTGCATCCATCGACGCAGAAAGAAAAAGATTTCACAAGCGGTTCAAAATCTTTTTCTTTTGCATCGATTCAAGGTGGTGGTTGATGGAATTTCGTTATTTCGACTACCGTAACGGCTAATTACCGGCGCAAAATCGGAAGAATTTGACATTTATCCGGAGGGCAGGAGGAATGGCTGAAAATCCGGAGTCTCCCGCCTAAATCCGGAGAGTTGGCACGTCTGTAAGTGTATGTTATACAAACTTACCATCTTGCTTTATGATTAATGAATTACAAATGTTGCTCCATCATTAATTCATAATGAAAACAAGAAGTCTTCTCATTCCTGAAACAACCATTACGCACATTTTGCAAATTTTGCTGTTATTGTCTGCATAAATCATCCCTTGTGAATTTTAATCAAATTGTTTTTTCACAATAAAATCAAATTGTTCAAATCACTTCAAATTGTTTTTTCACAAATCAGTGCTTTTTACTTTTCTAAATTTAGGACCTCTAGCAGAAACATCATGAAATACTTCAGAAATTCCTGAAGTACCACTAGGAATAGTACCCCATCACTGAAGACTTTTTATCACACAACAAACTAGTATAATGCATAGAAACAGTGGATTTTCAATCCTTCTAACATAAATTTTGGTGCACACAGAAATCACACCAATATTTTTTATGAAAAATATATGTAAAAGCAAGTACAGAAAAATATTTCCTCATTATGAATGAATGTGTAGAAATAAAGCACCTGCAAACAGCAATAAGATTTTTGTATCATGATGTAAAAAACTAGATCCCAAGAATAACAGTAATTATATTTTTATTATGCATTAAAATATTAGATTTTTGTAATACATGGCATTTGCTAACAATTAATACACACTTTTCAAAAATAATTTTTTTTTTTTACCTCAGAATGTCTGGACTACGGCTTGGTTCATTTGTCAAGGATATTGCGGTTGGAAAATTTGATGTAAAAAAATTGCTGGTTCCAATAAAAATTTTTGCTTACCATGTAAATATCAGAAGTTCTAACTAGCATTGCCAAGAGAGATAAATAACACCTCTGATAGCCATACCTGTCTTATACTGCTATGATATTCTGTGGCCAAAATGAACTTTTTAATAAGTACAATTCTATCACAGTAACATTTCAACACATGGAAAAGTCTAGGCAAGCAAAAATCAGAACATTGTCCAGACATAATGTCAACTGGGCAACAAATCACATAACATGTTAAACAACTAACAGAATAATTTTGACACAGAAAATTTTTGGAACAATTCAGACAGATCATGGAAACTGAAGGAAATAATAACCAGCTTGATGACTACCATACACACATATATATCACTAAGCTGTTCTCCGAGATTCAGAGGTTAGCTCCTCAAAGAAAGCTTATCTGATATATTAAAGTTTAAAACCAATGGAACTAGAATTTACTTACTGTTGATCTATCCAGAGTTTCCATTTACAGCAATCTCGGTACACAACTTGAGCTTTACTGACATCCATCATGTCTTACACAGGATCTTTTGTACTTTGTACTCATTATCATTTTCTCATGCAGACATTCCTGAATCTGGTCCTCCCACGATTTCCTTGGCCTTCCCCTACCTTTCTTTCCTGCCACTCGGGCTGAATAAATTCTCTTAGTAAGCATCTCACCATTCATTCTTTCAACATGGCCAAACCACCTAAGAATATTTGTTTCTACCTTACTAACAACATTTTGCTTCACATCTTCATTCCTCAAACGATCAGATTGTAACATCTCTCTAGCACACAAATGTCTTTATAGCTCTTCTGCAGTACACAGGTTTCACTGCCATACATCAGAGTACAGCCGTTCCTCGGTATCCGTGGGACATTGGTTCCAGGACCCCCATGGATACAAAAATCCGCGGATGCTCAAGTCACTTATATAAAATGGCACAGTATTTGCACATAACCTATGTACATCCTCCCGTATACTTTAAATCATCTCTAGATTACTTATAATACCTAATACAATGTAAATGCTATGTAAATAGTTGTTATACTGTATTGTTTAGGGAATAATGACAAGAAAAAAGTCTGTACATGTTCAGTACAGACTCAACCATTGTAGGCTTAACTACATAGTACATGTCAGCAACAACATAACATTTTCTTTCATTGAACACTAACATATTGCTTTCGTTTAATGACCTCAAAGCGAAATACATAGAATAAAACACAGAATATTTAAAATACAAGTATGTATAATACATATACTGCATACTGTAACTATAAATACTGTAATTTTAAATTGAGATCTTCTCTCTTGATAACCCTCGGATGATGATGATGATTTATGTATGGTGACTACAACGTTAATGTGGTGAGGCGATGAGATGTGTGGCACTGTAGGTGAGCAGCAAGACATCAGGCTAACTTACACCTTCTGGCAGGATGTCAGAAGGATCATCTACGTTGGAAGAGCCAGGTTCCGATTGCAGATGTTGACGCTTTCGAAGAGGCTCACTAATACTGATGTCAGGATTTGCAGAGTTAAGGGCTGAGGATCTTCAAGTGTTGAAGGTAGAGGTTTCACACCTGTGGATGCTTTAGTTAGAAACATTGTTATAGGAAGCTATTTCTTTTTTTCTTTGCATCATCAAACAAATTTTGCAGTGGTTGTAGGCATGTTGTTATCCCTCGGGTGACACGAAGGCTTCGTTCCATCGAAGGATTGTACTCTAGGATCATATTCTTTAACACTTGCGCCTGTTGAAAAACTGCTGAAAATTTTGAAGTGTCCAAATTGATGGTTTTGCCATCAATTTGGACACTTGAAAAGTTGTTTTTTAAAGCTTAAAAAAACTTTCTTTATATATTGCTTTACTTCACAGGAATTGGCGCACTTCAAGTTTTGCTTTTGGAAATTTCTTGATTTTTTTTTTTTGATCCGTGGTTGGTTGAATCCATGGATATGGAGGGCAGACTGTACAAACAATTACACTTTCATACACAGCCATTGGGGACTTCCTTGAGAACCCATCATTTCTGTGAAATCCTCCTAAGGCAGCTATGATTTTCAATGAAGAATTCACTCACCTATTAATTTCGCCATCTAATTTGTTACCTCTGTCAAACATACTTCCTAAATATATAAACTTATTCACCTGGTCAATCTCTGTGCCATTAAGTCTTATCTTGCATTCAGTATGATCAGTTCCTCCCTCAAAAATCATAACTTTGGTGTTTCCCCTATTTATACTGTTTGGATTTCATCAAACTTCATACATCCAGGACAACATACTCAAATCCACTTTTGCTATCTGCCAACAGGACTGTGTCATCTGCATACAACAATCAGCACACACAGATATTACCAAGACATAAAGCAGTTTTGTCTATTTAGGCACCACGAATGCATGCACTGTAAATACATTGAAGAGCCAAAACAGCTCTTACCCAGCAAGGAATGAACACTACAAAATTTCTAAAGGTGTCTTGCGGTATCTGGTACCAACACATTACCAGCACATGTTTTAACTCTTGTAAGTAACATGCTTAAGTCACCACAGATCGGATTTACTCTTCCAACAGAAACCACATATGCTTAACTGGATTGATGCCTGGAGAAATTGGAGGCCAGGGCAATACCTGAAAATCTTCCTCATGTTTAGCAAACTGTTCTCAAACCATTCAGGCAGTGTGCATTAGCTGATTGGTATATAAAATGACACTTTACATGGCAAATACCTACTTATTCACTTTTTAATGCAATTGAAACTGTTTAAGAAATATATGAAAGAAAAAAATTATACAGTATTAGGAAACAAATACCAACAAATTAGGTAGCAAAGTCACTCTGGGGGCCTCTGTGAACCACATGTTAGAACATAAAGGTATTTCTTCTCAGCATCCTCCTCCATCTTCCTCTTCAACTTAATGCCAATTTCATCTCATGACCTAAAGAGCAATTTCTTTGAGCATGTAAAACTCCTTTGTCTTGAAGGAAACACATGGCCGATTGTCGGTTTTTAACCGTTGTCAATAAATCAAGGAAATTCATTACAAAGATGGGTTATAGAAACCCTACTTAATGGACAACATTCACGACCTCAACACAGAAGGTAAGTTTCTTCATTCCTTCCGAATGACCACATGGAACTCCCAAGCACAGACGAGGTGGTCACCAAAGACTGAAACACACGGACGGGATTGGCTCTCCGGCGACAGTGGTATGTATACAGTAGCACATGATCACTGCGCATCTGCTGCCAAGGGGGGGGTATTCTGCTGCTCGGAGAGCTCATTGACAAAATGAATCTTTTCAATTAGCAGATGGTGGTGGCATGCAGATAACAGGAAAGGTCCAAAGAAGGCACTAATTAGAGAATACTGTTGCCATGAAAGGATGTACCTGGTCTGCAATGATGTTTAGGTAGGTGGTAGAAGTCATTGTTTCCTGCACATGTATTACAGGACCCAGGGTTTTTCAGCAGAACATTGCATGAATGAATTACAGTTCCTCCACCGGCTTGTTTTCATCTCAGAGTGCATCCTGGTGCCAACATTTCCTCAGGTAAACGAGGCACACGTACCTGGCTGTCCACATGGTGCAACAGAAAACAAAATTCATCAGATCAGATGACTTCCTTCCAATTATTCAAGGTTCAGTTTTGATGCTTGCACACCCATTGTAGGCACTTTCGACGAGGAACTGAGGTTAGCATAGTCAGTCAGAGCGCCCTGCGATAACACATCCCCATTTTCAGCAGGGTTCGATGTACTGTGTGTTGTGACACATTACTTACCAGCATTCAAATAACTGACAAGTTGCACCAAGGTATCCTTCCTGTTGTCTTGTACTATACAAGATAGCCTTTTCTCATCTCTAGCATCAATGAGCTATGGTCAGCTCACACCTTTGCCGGTGGTTCGTGGTTTTCCCTCTTTGGACCACTTTTTGAAAGTACAGCAAACTCTCGCTTATCCGTGCTAATCACTGGATAAATGTGCACGGATAACTGAAAAACGCGAATAATACAATTTTTGCTTTTTACTGAAAAAATTACTTTCGTATGTACTGTACAGTATATAAAAATACATTTGACATATTGAATTGTCAACAATAGAGTATATAGAATTATGGTACTGTACTTGCAATTTCTGTTGTTGACGAAAGTAAAATGCGATAGGCCTATATATATATATATATAGTACATGACTTACTGTTGTCGCCACAAGAAGAGTTATGAAAAGGACCTCTTTCTATGACACGTGTCAAATTGAGGCAGCAGATTCTGATACTACAGAATACTAGAGATGGGTCGGAAATCACGTCACTGATATTTTGTCACTGATGAGTATGTCACCATCACCGGCTCTGACTTGTTTGCTGAAATATCAGTGACAGAATCACTGTCGGTGCCCACCTGTTGCTGTAACTGGCCGAAATTTCCAGCTCCACAGTTCCTGCTCTTTGGAGACTGGTTTGGTGCCACTGAGCTGTGACAGTGATTTCCGCAAGAAAAACAAACTTTTTTTTATTACATACAGTTGATAAAAGAGAAAGCCAATTGATGATTATTAAATTATTCATATTATCTGACTATATGCCTCATAGAGCTGTAGTTCCATTGGTTTCCATAGTTTCAAAGCAGCTTCTTGCCTGGATGTGATGTCACCTGCAGCATGGGCAGTGACTTATGGCAGCCAGTCTTGCGTGGATATAAGCTCGATGGTTTCTGTCACTGATACACTGATGGAATAGCGATACATGGTCAGGCGCTGCTGTCACTGACTGTGATTTTGTCACTGATACTTCTCTGGAACCGTCACTGTTATCACTGATACCTAAAAAGTCACTGTCAAACCCATCTCTACAGACTACAGTATAATAAAGCTGCACTTAGCTAAGATAAGTTGGTCATGGGTAGTTGATGATGCTGCACAATGCCCGCAGTCAAACTTAGCACTCAGTTCACACGTATTAAAAATACAGCAGAGCAAAAAAAAAAAAAAGAAAAAAAAAGCAGGGTACGGATAATCTGCAAACTGGATAATTCGCGCACAGATAATAGAAAGTTTGCTGTACTAACTATGGGTGACTGTAAGCACCCCACAAACCTTGCTGTCTAGGAAATACTCTGACCCAGTCATCTGCCCATAAGAATTTGGTCTTTGTCAAACTTACACCAGTCCACTGCCTTTCCCATCTGAAGAACAAGAATAATACCTAATAACACAGTTCAGTGTCAGGTGTTATTTATACCATTTCATGACCTTCAGAAACACCATTGTTTACCAGGCCTTTACTTGGATTTGCATAAAGACATACTGGTCATAATGTGTTGGCTGTTTGGTGTGTATTAAACAGCCATGGTGACATTACAGAATCTTGTCTGACTCCTGCACCAATAGAAAACCATTTTGATAAAACACCATGCACTTGTACATATGCTCTACTGCCAGCATACATAGCTTTCACACTATGAAGGAAATTCCCAGTTACACCATATTTATTCAAGACCTCCCTCAGAAGTATCCTGTCATAATCTTTTTGTAAATCTAAGAAGGCAGCAAAAACTTTCTAACCAACAAATACTTTTTGATCATCATATGCAATGCCAAAATTTGGTTAGTGCAGCCCTTACCGGGCATAAAGGCACTCTGTACATCCCACATTCTCTGATGTAAGATCTTGTACCTTATAGATAATGACCTTTCCAAACATTTTCTCTGACACACTCAGCAGGCTGATACCATGATAGTTCTTGCATTCAGTCTGATTGCCTTTTCCCTTATACAAAATAACAACAATAACATTTCTTCAATCCTGTGGGACCAATCCCAACTCCTAGCACAGCTAGTAAATTTCAGTTAACCAGCCAATTACAGAATCACCAGCGTACTGCAGTTATCTACTCTCAAAGTCGTACCATTTTGGAAAGATTTTAGAGCTTTACAATCGTCTTACCTTAAACCCCTTCTGTGTGTCCTAAGCAGTTCAAAACACAGGCAGCTTGGTCAGAAAATTTGAAATTACCAAAATCACAGAACATTCTCATCTCTGCTAGAACAATAATTTCCAGTGGTTCTAAACATTTTTGGCTAATGGATGGTATGAAGACATCCAAAAATTATCGAAAAAAACACCAACAAAGTGTCACAATATTAAAAACATCCAATCAACAATCCCAAAAAATGTTTAATAAATGTTAGAAACTAGAAAACGTAAAATTAAACTTTACACAGATGTTGAATAATATTATTTCACTGCGATTTTCAATTCCCATATTTCCTATGGAGAATCCGTAGCACTTGGAGTGTGTGGGTCTTCTCTGAAGCAAGGCTGAGGCACGTGACAAAGTTTACCCAGTCATGCCTGTTGCTCACTCAATCAGCAGGAGAGGATAAGGATTGTCAGCTGGGGAAGGTGAACTCAAAACAGCTACCAGCAGACAAAGGGAAATCATGAATAAAAAAAAATGACAAGTTCACCTCCCACCCACTGAAAAAGCAATGGAAGGCCTTGAAAAAGTGTGAAATACTATAATTTGTAGGATTCAAATTTTTTTTCCAGGAGCTATAGTTAAATTTATGGACTTTTCCAAGAGTCTGAGAGGAGATAAGGAGAAAAAGCTTATTCAAAGAGTGCTCCTTCAATTCTAGGAGGTATAACAAACCCTGGTACTGTAATGAGAAATAGAAGTGAAATTTTGTGGAAAGTTTCCTTTAAACAAAATTGTATGAAAGGGATGATACATCTATTTCAGACAAAGAAATATATAGGCACCAAAGTTCCTTCAGTCCTCCTGGAAGAATGAAATACTATTAAAAATGAAATACTATTAAAAAGCACCAATCACTTACCCTAAAGATCATGGTAATTTCTATCGACAACACACTTCCAGCACGTCAATTATCATAATGTTGTTGGCCTTCAAAGGTTTACAGACATCTTGCTTACGATTCTTTCTTCCGGGGATGAAACATCAAATTTTTTTTTACTTTTTTTTTTTTTTTTAAGCCATATGAGATGTAACTAACTATAAGCTTGTCAATTCCATAAAAACCACACAAGCATACTACTCATTCATACAATTCAATTAAAAACTATGTACATATTTACACAACCTTACATTTCTAGGTGGTTAAACCTTTGTCAACTGTGAGTAACAAAATGCTCCATCTGTTTCAAAACCCTTGCCACTCCCAATACAAGTGTCACACTCATTCAGCCCCTCACACACATTCCTCTAGCGCTTTCAACAGTCTACTGTCGTCATCAGGAGGCAGGTGTGTCTCACCCAAGGTTGGGCTTGCTACGATATCAGCCTCTCATTGGCTGCTGAAAAGACGTTGCCGTGGACGCTCGGTACTCGGCAGTCAACGTGGCAGCTTTGAGCGTCTTGTGGCGTTGGGTTACGGCATGCAAAACGATCGTAATAATTACACTTATTATGATAATAACAAAATAAAAGTGCAAAAAAACTGCTCATACATAAATCAAAATCATAAAATCAAACCATTTACCTTCCGTGAAGCGCCACATTTCCAAATTTATTTGCATATATGTGAACTCAAATTTTAATACTTACCGCCAAGCCACTACAAAATAAACAACTACAAGAATTAAGGTTAAACACTGATACTTAAATTATTTCTGAAATTTACTTCATCAAAAAATGCAACAACGTATCGCTGCCAAATCAATCGGTTCCGTACTGTGAACATCACGAAAAATATTCTGTCTCTCTATATATTCACTCTTGAAACATTTTTCAACATTCCTTCATGGTGTGAATGTATATAACACATAAGCAAGCTAAAAGAAACAAATATATATATATATATATATATGCGCAAGAAAACCAAGAGTTAAGTGCTATACGTCCTCTTTTTTTTTTTTTTTTTCAAAATTACTTTTTCCTGTAAAGTTAAATAAGCTTATTATTTTGCTCTAAGTTTAAGAATATGGTTTTCACTTTAAACCTTTTTTACCAGCATTTGTGCTAGATGGATGTTTTAGTAGTTTACAGGTTTAGTAGAATTTAATGTTCAAAGATCTTATTAACTTACAAAATTTATATTAGGTGCACTTGAGCAGATGTAATATAGCAGAAACCCACTTTCAGGTCTTTGTAGAAATGAGAGAGGGATCATTTCTGTTTGACCCTGAAGAAGGAATAAGTGATTATTCTCAACATGTTCTACATTACATGTCTCCCTTCATAATCTCACTTTTAGAGTTTACAGTTTTTTAGTTTTAGCCCTCATCAAGGAGAGAATATAGCTCAGTGATTGGGTTTTGATATTCTTTTTTAAGGTTTTTATTTTTAAAATTGTTTGTACACACCCACACACATCATTTAAGAAGGTTGAATTTTTTTCTGGAAGTGAAGATATAGAAGCTCGAATATCTACTTAAAAAATGACATCTTGAAAAATACACACACACACACTATATATACATACATATATACACACACACACACACACACACCATATATACATACATATACACACACACACACACCATGAAGGAATGGTGAAAATTTTTCATCTTTAAAAACTATGTCTCTCCTATGTACGTGTGTGGTACTTTTTTTTTTTTTATGTTAATGACCAGCAAATAAGTTAGTATACTCATTACCCCTGATGCTGTGCTAATTCAATTCTACAACTTTTCCTTTATCAGATTTGATCCTTAACACAATGTGCCCATGACAGATGTATTGAAATAAAACTTTTCTTTCTCAGATGAGTATATATAATAGCTATCAGAAAAATTGCAAATACTTGCATACAAACAATGAAAAATTTAAATTAAAAAAAAAAAATTAGCTTTCTGATGGCAGAATTCCTTGGCATTATTCTTGCAGATTGCTTACATTTTCTCCATGGCATGAAAAATCTGGTTTGGCCATGTGCATCCAGGAAACTTTCACTTTGATGAAGCCTGCCACTTACGTGCTTTTCTGCGTTGAGCTTCTTCTGCCTTCCTAACTTTTGCTTTTGCATTTAAATGTCTTAGGCGTATAAAGGTTCGGGTTCTAACATATAACTTTATCACCTCTGTAGGAACATCTGGAAACCTCTGACCAATTTTCACATATAGTTTGTGTACAATCTTGTGTTTATGGGATAAAGAGTCATGTCCATGCACTTTTGCAAACATCAACTCAAACTGGCTAACTTTCTCCAACCATGGATCTGATAGAACAAGCAGGCCACCTCGTGAAAGGGTCTCAATCCAGTCAACAGGTACTGATTCTGTAGTTGATGGTGGATTAAGTAGCTGGCCAGTTGGCGTACCCAGCGAACGGTCATATTTTCTTTCTCAGTAAGCTATGTAACCTGCAAGGTAACGAAAGCCTTCTACAGAGCAATCAGAGCCAAAGGGAGTGGCAGGTGGTACCTGAATACCTGTAGAGTCGTGTAGTGTAATATCCCGAATCTCAGTTTCACCTTCAATCATTGCAGGGGTTCTGACATATCAGGTAAAACGGCACTAAACAATTGAGATGTCAAAAAGTAATCATCACCACCACCACCTTGCGCAACAGGAGCAGCACTTGAAAATGGAATGTCAGTTACATTGGCACCTAGAAGCAAGAGGCGCAAACAGGATTTCATTTCTGTAGGCAATGGATGATCATCGAAGTGGCCAAGCCCACGTATTTGTGAAAAAATTTTTTCAAGGCAGTCTTGATTGATTCGAGCAGTTAGGATGTATTTCATATTCAGAGGCTTCAGGTCAGTGATGAGTCCCAGTAATGAACGAATGGTTGTGATGAATCCTTTCTGAAAGGGTAACAGATGTGTTGCATAACCTACCTTCATTCCTCGAATGCATGCATGCAGCTGTCGTAGAATCCTCTCTTGGGTTTCACGATGAGTTCCAAATCCACATGCCAGAGACCTCATCTGTAGGCCTTCTTGAATTTAGCACATCAAACGAGTCGTTCATAAGCTGAACAAATTTCGCGACGTAGCATAAGAAAGCGTATTCCTTGTGCAGGGTGGTTCGAAAAGAGCTGAGTTGCCAAATATACACGTTGGCGGTCACGGCCCTTCACACTAATGTGATGAAGTGACAACTTGGGCCATATCTTTCTCACTGCAATTCAGAGTAAGGAGCTGTTCAATAGTAGCTTTTGTAATTTTCTTATTATCTGGGATTGTTAGTCCATCATCGAGAAAATGATTTCTTAGCAGCTTGTAAAGGTGTGGAACATCTGCAAACACCCAAACTCGTTTATTTGGTATTTGAGGATTGGGGAAGCATGTGTTTGTGTGTGTTACTTGTAATTCCTTCCATACAGCACAACCTTATTAATACCAGTATTATTGCTTGTAGGAAGGTGTAGTGTAGGTACTGCATCAGGCTTCAACACTTTCCTGCTAGTTAACCCAAGTAACTCTGCCTTTAAGTCACGCTGGTAGTCATCCTGTGTGAAATGTTGAGAACACACTCTTGCATTGGAAACTTTGAACGAATCCTGACGCTTACATTTCTGAATCCACAATTTTTGTAGTAATAAATCCTTGGGAAATACATGGTACATAATGTCAGTGTTCTTGGTTTTCCTATTATACGTAGTACAACATGCCACTGCACAACCTGACATTATTGCGTTTCTTACGAAACACAGAAGCAATGAATTTCAGTGATAAATATGTGTAAATATCAAAATAAACAAAACATAAACATAAAACTATACGATACAAACTTCAAGCGGTTGAAAATCAACTGCGTTAATAGAGAAAACTCCAGCACACCAATTGTAAACAAACAGGAATGCAAGAAGTCGAAACTTGAAAGACTGAGCGTCCAGCGTCCACACCTACGTCCTGCGTGGTTTCAAAATAACCGCGTCTGATACTGCGCAGCCCAAGCGGGACCCTCCTGGTCTCACCCGCCTACCACAGCTCAAGTGAGCAGAGCCATCGAGGCACGGGCTCCAGTTGCAATCTCTGAAACATTGTGTCTCTGGCGCCATCTATTGTCATTGCTGCTCTTTTTTTTTCTTTCTAAGCTGTTGTTCAATTTTTATTAGGGCCTTCCATTGTTCGTTTAAGTTGCTAGGCTCATTAATGTTGCATAATCTTGATCTGTTTTTTTCAATTAACACTGACTCTGCAATTCTTAACTGCCTTTCGTTTTTACAGCTCTTAATAATTTTAATATCCTCAAACCTTGGACATTGTTGATTTTCCATACAGTATTGGGTTAATGCTGTCTTAGGTTCTTTTTTATTCCAATTATTTATATGCTGGTTCAATCTATACTTTAAAGTATTCTTGGTGCTGCCTATATATGACACTGGTGGTTGCTGGTTTATAGGGATTTCATAAATTCCTGCTCTATCAAATTGGCTGATTTTTTTTTCAATTTTAATCACAAATTTTTTTTTTACAGTAAGTACCTGATTTCCTACCTGTATGTCATACTTGCCACAAACTTTATTAATTTCTGCTGAAACATTTTCTACATATGGTATTGCCCCTACATATTTTACAAGTTTTTTTATCAATCTTGGCTTTATTGTTAGATTGAGTTACTTCATAAATCCATTTTTTAATACCTGTTTTGGGTAACCAAAATCAATATGCAATTTTTTCAATATATTCAATTTCTTCTTCCAGAAGAAGTTGTTCATGCAATTAAGAACATAAAATGGGGAAGAGCTCCAGGGGAAGATGGAATTACTATCTATCGACATTGTACAGGAAGCCAGTGAAGAAATAGAACTACACTAGCCCAAATTTTCACTAGATACCTCAATGAAGGGAAGATTCCTGATGACTGAAACAATGCTACAGAGATCCTACTACATAAACAGGGGACTGAGGTTCTCAGAAATTACAGAACCACCAGCCTCCAGTCAGTTGTTTACAAAATCTTCAGTAAGGTACAGTCACATTGCTTGAAGGAAACACTGGACATAACCAAGAGAATTAGCTGGATTTAACATTACAGATCATATCCATGTACTCAGAGAACTAATTGTAAGAGTGAATGAATATGAACTCCCACTATGTACGGCTTTTATTGATTATGAAAATACTTGATTCTGTGAAACCATCAGCAGTTACAATGTCTTTGAAATCCTGTGGTATCGATGATTTATACATTAACATTATTAACAACATGTATGAAAATGCATGT
This sequence comes from Macrothele yani, assembly GCA_039090855.1. Taxonomy (NCBI): domain Eukaryota; kingdom Metazoa; phylum Arthropoda; class Arachnida; order Araneae; family Macrothelidae; genus Macrothele; species Macrothele yani. The sequence goes on from CM076996.1 coordinate 130,795,294, forward strand.
GCAAAGGTTTGATTGACTTATCAAGGAAACAGTACATACTAAAAATGGAAAGGGAATGAAAGAAAGTGACACCATATCTTCCAAGTTCTTCAATGCCACATTGCAGAATGTTCTTTCAATCACTGAACTGGAAAGACAAGGGTATAAATATTAACGGAAATTATTTAACCACCTTTATTTTGCTGAAAACAGTCATTTTTAGAAGTACCCCTCAAGGCTGCAGAGTATGATCCAAGAATTTGTTGACATGAGTATAGATGTAAGATTAAAAATAAACTAACAGAAAACAAAATTGAAGTAAACTGCTTTTATAAGAACTGAAGATTTAGAGATTGATGGGGAAAATATAGAACAAACTGATGCCTAGATTTACCTTGGACAACAGATATTAAGCCAGGGCAACATTGAAGACAAAATTAATAGGTGTATAAAACCTAGTTGGAGAGTATTTTGAAGAAACACTGCAATTTTCAAGGGCAAATTTGTCAATCATGTTTTACGAGATAAGAGCTTAATCTCTCAATGCACCTCCCCCCTTTTTTTTAATGGAGGTTCAACGACCACCGTGAGCAACTCAATGGGCTACAAGCAGTAGACTATCCCTAATTTAGGACCACTGGCTCCACAGAAGGGAGAGAACCAGTACCGTAAGACAAACAACATCCATGCCTCACTGGGATTCGAACCTGGACCTTTCTCGGGTGAATGGTCATCAGCCAGCACTTAGACCACTGTCCCACCAGGGTGGCAATGGACCCTTTCAATTTGTACTTGTGGATCAGAGACATGGAAATTGTCTGTGTGTGTCTGAAAACGATATACAGAGGCTGCAGACATTTGAAAGAAGCACTGAGTAATGCATGCTTAGTGTAACCAAGAAAGATAAGAAAAAGGACTTGTGGATTAGAAAATGACAAGAGCAGATGAAGTTATGAACAAAGTAAAGACCTTCAAGTGACAACATGCTAGACATAATAGCTAGAAAAACTGACCACCATCGAATAAATGAAATATTAGATTGGATACCAAGGTTAGAGGAAAAGACTCAGAAGAAGATCACATGGGCGATGGATGGATGAAATTCAATAGCATGCCAGAGTGACATGGAGGAAACAAGCTGAAGATAAATTGGTAAAAGAGACTTGAGAAGATTTTCAACCAGCAGTGGATTGATAATGAATGATATATATACACACTCAGTACACAAACATTAGAGATAGGGGTGATGGGCAGTTGACGCTGGCATCATCCGCACAGAGTGGAACAGCCCCAAACTGAATGTAGGCAATAAATAGATGGACAGTGTATTGCAATCAACGAACATGGATAAGCGTGGTGATCTGAGCAATTTTGATCATTGATGTGTTGTCAGTGTAAGACAGATGGATAATTCTATCACCCAAGTGGTAAGAACATTAGGGTTTCCAAGGGCAACCATACCAAGGGTGTACCGTGAGTATACCATCAACGGATGTACCAGCACCCAGACAGCAAGAGGTGGCCAACCACACACCATTGATGACACAGGTCAACATAGACTATCCAGGCTCATACAGACCAACAGCTTGGCAATGGTGGCACAAAGATTAATGTCAGAGGCCAAAGTAGCATCAGTGAGTGAAAGGTAGGGCACACGCTGCATACCCTGGGCTACGGGAGCTGATGCTCTACTCGTGTGCCACTGTTGAGTGAGCGCCACTGGAAATTATACCTTGCCTGGTGCAGGGAACGTCGAAACTGGACCTCTGCAGAGTGATGCAGCATTGTGGTCAGATGAATCCTATTTTCAGCTGGGCAAAGCTGATGGGTGGGTGTGGGTATGATGTCAACAGAATGAGGCCATGGCCCCATTGTGCCAGGTCAGTTCTGTACAAGGAGATGGTGGCTCTGTGATGGTTTGGGAAACCTTCTCATGGGACGCATTAGATCCCTTAAGGTGTCTGGAGAAGTCCTTAACCACAGTGCATTACTAGCATGTTCTGGTTTATCACCTACACACTTTCATAGCCTTCATGCATCCTGCGGCCGATGGTCTGTTTCAGCAGTGCAATGCACCCCCCCCCCACCAGGCCACAACCATCCAGGCATGGCTCAAGGAACATTCACCTAAGTTTGAACCATCCAGTGGCCTCCAAGGTCCCTGGACATAAACCCTGTGGAAGCTCTCCGAGATGCAATGGAGCAGAACATCAGATCCACAGATTTATTTGCACTAGAGAAGGGCCGACATTCTATTAGGTAGGTATCTCTAATGACTTGTCCACCCACCCACACACACACAGAGAGAGAGAGAGAGAGAGAGAGAGAGAGAGAGAGAGAGAGAGAGAGAGAGAGTATGTATGTGCGCGCACACACACACACACACACACACACACCAATGAGCTATTACATTATGACCACCTACCTAATAAGCTGTAGGACTCCCTTTAGCCCACAAAACAGCAGCCACTTGGTGAAGCATTGATTCAATAAGGTGGTGAAATGTATCCTGGGGAATCTGGTACCATAATGTCAACAGCAGGTCCTCCAGTTCCCGTACATTTCAGGGTGGTGGTGATTTAGCACGAACCCACTTTTCCAAGTCGAACCAGAAATGTTAGGCAGAGTTCACGTCAAGTAATCGGAAAATAACCAGCATGTTCCTCGAACCACTCCTTGACGATTCTGGCAGTGTGGCATGGCGTATTATCCTTTTGGTAATGGCTATCACTAGCAGGGAAACACAGTTGCCATGAATCAGTGAACTTGGTCCACAACGATGTTTAGATACCTGACAGCTGTCAGGGATTGTGCTATTGGGATAATGGAGCCTAAACTGTCCCAAGAAAACATTGCCCCCAGCATAACACTGCAGCTGTTGGCCTGTTTCTGCCAAACAGTGCATTCAGGTGCCATAACCTCTGTTGTTATTCGCTGTATCCGCGCTCGGCCGTCTACGTGATGCACCAGCATAGATGCCAACCTCTAAAAGTAGTTTTCAGCAACCAACATGTTCATTTTTCAGTAATTTTCAGTAACAATTATTTTTTTCAGTAATTTTCAGTAATCCAGTCTACAGCGGCAAATTTGGGTATTTAACACTGCAACAAATTTTAATCTGTTAAAACTATTAACAAAATAATAATAATAATAATAATAATAGAAAAAAATTATTTTGCTAGTGGGAAAATTTAAAGTACTGTCTACCAGAAAAATATAACAAATTACCTCCAGACATGAAGAAAAATTATTCCTTGGAATGTTGGCCAAATTATTATGATAAACTGGCTGTAGTTGCCATTTTGGCCTTCCTTAGTTCAATTTGCGAAAACTTCTTCTGATAGCATAGTTCACTGTGTGCAATGCTGTTTATTTTTTCTACTAATAAAGAAGACAGCACATGAGTACTTAAATTAGGTCTGAATTCATTCATGTTTTTTTTCACAAAAATTCTTTCTGTACTTGCATTGCTATGAGGGACTATTAAAATCATTTTCATAATTTTGCTTAATGATTCATACTTCAACTGGCCACTTTCATTTTTCATTAAAGAAATTCTGTGCCACACTTCATCCATTCTCCCAGAAGTAACAGCACAGTTAAAATTTTCAAACTAGTAGTGAGCAAATTCAGATTCCACCTGGTCAGATTCTTCTGGTTTCAAAACTAGAAACAGGGAACACATATATTGGACTGATGCAAAAGAAACACTTTGCCTTAATGCTACATCTGCAATTTCAGCATGACTCAGAAATTCATCATTAAGTGGAAATTTTCTTAAAATGTAATTGCAGCCTGCCTTGTAAAATTCCCTTACCTCAGAATAAAAAGTAGCCACTGTGTCTTCACTCAGATCTGCAGTTGTGCCTATATAAGATCTCGCTTTTGACCCAATTACGAGATCACAGTTTTCTTTTGATTTCTCCTTCTTTCAAAATTTCCATCTGCAAGAGATGTTGCTGTCACATCAAATGCCGATGTCTTGATAAATTGTACAAGCAATTCAGATAACAGACTATGAAGTTTTCTTTTTAATACATGCACAAGCGGAGCTTCCTGCTGTAAGAACACGTTAACAGATGTAAACAAAGGAAGAGTAGCAGATAAAAAAAGACAATAAAGTTTAGATAAAGGATTTTCAATCATACTTGCAAGGTTCTTATACTGTGAATTAGCTTCTTCATTGTCACTGAAATAATGTTCTAGAGCCTCCCACTGTTCTAAAATTCTGTCAATGGATTCCAAAAGTGATAACCAGCGAGTATTGACATGCTTTAGAATTTTGTGTGGTTTAGTACCACAAACAGCTTGACTCAGTTTTAGATTGTGTTTCCTCTTTGAATTTTTTTTCAAAAAAAAAAGCACAACTGTATCAGAAACTGCTCAACATTAAATCCTTTCAGTTGAGTAGCAGATTTCTGTGCAGCTAAATTTACTAAATGGCATGAACATTGCTGCACTATGATTGCAGGCTGAACCTTCTTTATGTGAGAAACAACACCTTTTACTTGACCTATTAGTGTTAGCATTGTCACAGGAAAATGACACACAGTTGCTCCATGAAATTTTTTTTTAATAAACTCATTGTTCAAAACGTTGAATATTCCTTCACCTGTATTATTACTTGATTCAACCAATGATAACAAAACAGTTGAATTTTTCCCTATTTTTTCGTCAAAATATGTTATTGTAATGGGATACAGTTTATTTGTTTGAGCATCATTACTTCCGTCCATAGATAGAGAAAAAGGATTTTTTTAACTTCAGATACGATGTTACTTGTAGAAACACTGGCCATGTGCTGAATCAGTGCAGTAGCCTTGGTTCTTCCACACAAATTTTTTTGCGATCGCTGAATCGGGAAACTTGGCTTGAAATAACGGTTTAGCATGGTCAGCAGCTGCTATGGGTAAATTGTGTTCCACAATAAATGAAGTGAACATAAGTTCCACATTTATTACGCTGTTCTCCTTTGATGCAAACAAATCGCTCACTGAATGAACTTTCAACTCGCCGAAAGATTTATGCTTTTTCGATTCTGCGTGTCCTCAGCAATCATCCCGCCCACCATGCACGATACTAAAATCGCATCTACAAATTCTGCAAAACACGTGGTTCACAGAAACTTTTGATTTCTCAAAACAGGGCCAATCTCTATTGTAAGTTTCTAGAAAACACTGTTTCTTCTTTGACGATAAAGGTTTGTCTAAAGAATGCTTCATTTTAAATAAATGAAAGAAAACAGCAAAAAAACTTCACAATCACCTCACCCTTCCGTGATGTAACAGTAGGGTAGCACGTGCAGCAGAGAGAACCAAAAAGCATCAAGGACAATAAAGCAGAAGCGCTAAGGCCTACAGGGAATGAAAGAAACTGCCCTGGTAGCACTCAGGAGGCTCAAAGTGCATCATGGGAGTTCGGAACGAATGCCTAAGCAGCGTCCACACAGAGCTAAACTGTGTAGTTGCGTCCGGCACGGAGAGAACCAATGGCAGCGGTGTCATGGAATGAAATGCTGAGCGAGCATAGTGTGGTTGCTGCTCAGTCTACGGTAGATGGATTGCCAATTAAGATGCAGAAATCTATAATACACAGAATGTAGCATTTAATTTTTTCCCCCCAGAAAAACTTGAAGAACCAACAAAAAATTTTCCAAATATAATGCAGCAGTTTCATTTATATCCTTGGTTTGTTATCGGGAATAATGCCTCACCTAGTTTAAAGCCATAAGTAAACATACCACAAAGGAGTTTTAATTTGACAGCCATTCTGACACCATCCCCTGCCGATATGGTAGCAGAGTACATTGTATTACTTTCATCAAAGATAAATGATGCAATGAAGGGAGCTGTTAGGAAAACTTCTTTTAATGCACTTCAAAACACCTGCGCAATTCACGTCTAATAATATTGGAAGTGACAGTGCTGTCGACATGCAGAAAGTTATGCCCAAAATGGCAGTCTTCACCAATGCTTCATTGCTGTACTTGTGTAACTCCTTCTCCTAATGGGTAAAAGACCTTAACACTCCGTTTACAGGAGAGGCAGGAGGTGTGAAAGACAAGTGTTTCACATCGGGGCATTTGTTATCAATGCCGGAAATCTGGTGATTGTCGTTTAGCCCGTGGCTTACACCTACAGTGGTTTATGTGTTTGGAATGAGGGAGACGTCATACAAATTTCATGCATGAGGAAGTATGCAGTAGTGGAAGCTCATAGAATTTTGTTGTTTTCCCTGTTGCTGGCTCACCAACTGTACTATGTGCAATACCAAAAAGAAATCCAAGGTTTACCCTCCCTAACATGAGATTAAAAATGAGAGAGGGGGGGGGGAGAAAGAAAGGGGAGCACTAAAACATAATTTATTAACCCTAAATAAAGATTTTCGGACAGTAAATCACAAACCACTTTCCAGACTGAATCCTTGCTGCTCCCCAAATTACCTATTCACATACACTGAAGAGCAATTGAATTAGAGATACTTGTCTAATAACATGTAGCACCACCTTTCGCCCTGATGACGGTGGCGATTTGTCTCGGCATGGATTCGACAAGACACCGGAAGCGTTGGGAAGCAATACGGATACACGACCCCTGAACAAGCTCACACAGTTCACAAAGATTTGATGGAGAGGGGTCAGAGCCTCGAACATCTCTCTCGATGGCATACCAAATGTGCTCGGTGGGATTGAGGTCAGGAGACCTAGCTGGCCAAGGAAGCGAGGTCACATTGGTGGAGTGTTCATCCAACCATTTGGATACAATTCGGGAGCGATGGCACGGTGCATTGTCTTGTTGCAGGAAGAGGTCCCCAGTGGGATGTTGAAGACGCACAAACGGGAGCAAATGGTCGTCCAGGATATCCCAGTTACGTTGACCTGTGAGGGACGATGTCTCACGTACCAGGGGTCCCATTTCAGTCCATGTAAACAGTCCCCAGACGAGAATGCCACCCCCCACCAGGTTGAAGAGTACCCTGCTGGCAAGAAGGATCCATCGCTTCATGTGGTTTGCGCCGTACTCGTATCCTGCCATCCGCATGTACCAACGTGAATCTTGACTTATCAGTCCAGGCAACATTTTCCCACATGTCTAGGGTCCAGTGGCGATGTTCCCGCACCCATGCTAATCTTTGCACCCTGTGATGTGCGGTCAGCAGCAGTATCCTCGTGGGACGATGGCTTCTGTACCCCATAGCGAGGAGATGGTTCTGGATGGTGTGGCTGCTTACACGTTTTTGTGCACCAGCGTTAAATTGCCGAGTGATTTCTTGCCCTGCAGCACGTCTATCCGCTGTTACAATGCGAGCTAGCCGACGATGACCCTGCTTATCCACACGCTGTTGTCCACGGCAGTTGGCCCTTGCAGGGATGGTTTTACCGGATTCGATGTACTCACGGTGCACCCGTGACACAGTGGCTTGTGAAAATCCCAGTGCCTGCACGACTTCCAAGAAGGAGTGATCCATTCGTCGGGCCCCGACAATTTTCCCACGATGAAATGCGCTTAGATCCTTCGTCTTACCGATACTGCGTCCAACTCTTACCGATTCTCGTCGCATCACTTCTTATATTGTCGAATCACTGCATATGTCATGTTGTTTCCGTTTCCAGGGCCGCCCACAGCCCCACATGTGCATATGCTAGATGACTCTAATTCAATTGCTCTTCAGTGTATAATCATGCAGGTTTCAGTACTTTATTTGCATGGAAGCTATGCTCTTATTCTAATAATCAATGAAGAATCTGCACTCCAAATTCTTTATACCTTAGTATTTTCAATAAACGATACACAAAATGATTTGTTTTAATATTGTGAACAATATACGCTATTACAGCTCCATGGACCATTTGACGTCCATGTTGTTTTTTAATTCACGTGCATATTGTACTCTATTTTTAAAATTCCTATAGTAAAACTTCTTTACACATTTTCTTCGCAATTAGTGTATTCCCACAGATGAAAATTTGCACATCGATAAAACTAACTTTAAGTTATAGCATGGGATAATTAATACTTGCTAAAACATAACTATAATTATATTAAAAATAAATCATTTTTCTTTGAGTAATGTTCAGACCTGTTAATAGATGGCATGACTTGTGCACCGATGATGTCAGTAGACAAACAAACGTTGGATTGCTTAGTTACGGTTATGTTTTAGCAAGTATCCCATGCTATGACTTAAAGTTAGTTTTATCGATGGGCAAATTTTCATCCATGGGAATACATTAATTGCGAAGAAAATATGTAAAGAAGGTTTAAAATTGAAAACATAAGACAGAGTTTTTAGGTGGAACCACCTTAAATGCAACTTGCCTTTTGAGGTTTGTTTCCTTCTTGTAACATTTCACACACGTTGGGTGCAAAGTTTGTGTAATATCTCGCAGGGCCAGTGGAGGTTTATTCAGCATCTGTTCTGTAGGTTACACATGTATCCTTGCCGGTCAAGAACGTTGGTATCACTCACGTGGAATTGTTGTTCATTTTGATTTTGTTTTATTTTGTCACTGCGTTTTTCATTTTGAACATTTTTTTATAATTTTATACACTATATACAAGACTTAAAATACAAATTCCTCATAAAATTTCCTAAAACAGCAGCAAACATTCTTAACTCATAATATCCAGGCCACATACATTGACACACATAAACCACATAAATTACCAATTCAACCCTAAAATTCCTATTTACAATATATACAAACCTATTGCTCCTAACTCAATCCATTTGCCTACTTCTATATCGTAATTCTTTGTCTACACGTTTAATACCATACACGTCGGTTCTTTTAATGACCTGCATTCTCACTTAGCCCTAATGCTAAACCTTGCCTCAAGCGCTTTCAACTGGCTCCCCAGTCATCCTCAGGAAGCTATCTCAAAACCGTCTCCTCTGCAGCCACAGAGCAAGTGAGTGAACCTGTCGGTGCCTGGGCATGCCTCGATGCCTCCGGTATTCCTCAACTGTGGCTCCCTCTGTTGTTCAATTCGGTCCTTTTTCTTCCTCTGTTGCTTTGGTTTTGATGCTCAATTTTTATCAGTTCTTTCCATCGGTCATTAAGGTTGTTAGGATCATTATTATTACGACCGATGGAAAGAATTAATAAAAACTGAGCATAAAAAAAAATCAACAGAAGAAGAAAAAGGACTGAATTGAACAACAGAGGGAGCCACAGTAGAGGAATACCGGAGACATCGAGGTGAGCCCAGGCACCAACAAGTTCACTCACTTGCTCTGCGGCTGCAGAGGAGACGGTTTTGAGATAGCTTCCTGAGGATGACTGGGGAGCCAGTTGAAAGTGCTTGAGGCAAGGCTTAGCATTAGGGCTAAGTGAGAATGCAGGTCATTAAAAGAACCGACATGTATGGTATTAAACATGTAGACGAAGAATTACGATATAGAAGTACGCAAATGGATTGAGTTAGGAGCAATAAGTTTGTATATATTGTAAATAGGAATTTTAGGGTTGAATTGGCAATTTATGTGTGATTTTGTTTAGGAATTAGTATATGAATTATGTCAGCATTGTAGAGTTTAGTGTGTGTGTCAATGTATGTGGCCTGGGTATTATGAGTTGAGAATGTTTGCTGTATTGGGAAATTTTACGAGGAGTTTGTATTTTAAGTCTTGTATATAGTGTATAGTAGGGATGTAAGGTCAGGTGATGCGTAACATCACAGCCTCTCCTTGACAAATGTCAACCCCACCTACTTGTGGCGCATCCTGTTCCCACTAAAGGGGCTCTGATGACCGCCAATAGCGGTATAACTATACCATCGGCATTAGAGGAAATGCTATCCCACACTCACCAACCCACTTGGCCAGCGTGGTGAGTTATGGCCAAACCCCTCCAAAATGACTCCACAACTTAAATCTTGGCCCTCAGTCTCCGGGCAGCTGGAATGTACCTGGCCAAGGCAGCAGCCAGTGCGACATGAAGGCAGAGGATGTTAAGAATCCCCGAAGGACCGGACTAGGCTGCCATCTGACGCTGACCTTGGCTACATATAATGGACGCTCCCTATCTTCTGATTCAAGGCTTCTTGAATTGGAAGAGGAACTACAAAGGATCAAGTGGGACATCGTCGGGCTAAGTGAGGTAAGGAGAAAAGGAGAAGATCTCATTGAACTGAAAAGTGGACTTCTCTTCTACTATTGTGGGACAGATACTGGCAGAACTAGTGGTGTTGGATTTATAACAAACAAGAAACTGAAGGATAAAGTTGTAAAAGTTGAAAGTTCCTCTGACAGAGCTGCACGACTCGTTATCCAACTCTCGAGAAGATACCAGGCTCAGATTATTCAAACTTATGCACCCACCACAAGTCATCCTGAAGAAGAAATTGAAGAATTTTATGAGGAAATTTGTCATCTAAATAATAAAGGTAAGCAGCACTTGAAGATAATTATGGGAGATTTCAATGCAGAAATAGGGCAACGGCAACAGAATGAAACTTCAGTAGGTAAATTCGGTCACGGCAACAGAAACCAGCGTGGAAATACTCTCGTTGAGTTTGCAGAGGCAGAAGGGTTTTTCATCTTGAACTCCTTTTTCAAGAAAAAGCCACACAAGAAATGGACATGGAGACATCCAAATGGGACGACAAGTGAAATTGATTTTATTATGTGTAACAAAAAATTCGTCATAGAAGACTGCAGTGTGCTAAACAAGTTCAACACAGGTAGTGACCATAGATTGGCGAGATGTAAGATGCACCTCAACACTAAACTCGAACATGGCAAGCTCATAAGACAAACAAAATGTATTGACATAACCAACCTTAAAAAACACCATAATACCTTCAAGTTGGAACTGAAGAACAGATTCTCTGCTTTAGAAGGCCTAACATCGGAAGAAGTGGATATTTCTGAAGTTAACAGAAAAGTAACCAAAGCTCTTATGGAAACAGCAACAAAACTAGCTGGGTCTAAGAACAAGTTGCATGTGAACAAATTATCAGGAAAAACCAAAATGTTGTTGCAAAAAAGAAGAGAGATGGGGACAACTAAAGAAGATGTGACTTCCAAAGTGGAACATATAGAGCTATGCAAGACAGTACGAAAAAGTATCACTGAAGACATAAGGAAATTCAACTGTGAACTAGTGAGGAAAGCAATTGTAAACAACCAAATCCTAAAGATAGCAAAGGGACATCTCGGTAAGGGAAGAAAACAGATTATGGCACTGAAAAAAGAAGATGGTTCTGTAACAAGAAATAGAGGTGAAATTTTGACAAGAGTGAAGGATTTCTACTCCAAATTATATGAAAGGCATTATACTTGTACTCCAGACATCATGAAAGGTACCAGTACCAGAGTTCTTCCAGTCCTCCCAGCAGAAGTTGCACATGCAATCAAGGACATGAAGCGGGGAAAAGCTCCAGGAGAAGATGGAATTACTGTAGACATCATACAAAAAGCAAGTGGAGAAATCGAAACAGTACTCGCCCAAATTTTCACTCTATGCCTTAATGAAGGGAAGATTCCTGAGGATTGGAACAACGCTACAATGATCCTGCTACATAAAAAAGGTGACATTGAGGATCTCAGGAACTACAGACCTATCAGCCTTCTATCAGTGGTTTATAAAATCTTCACTAAAGTTCTTTCACACTGCTTGAAGCTAACACTGGATATGGCTCAACCGAGAGAACAAGCTGAATTCAGGAGTGGCTACAGCACAATAGATCATATCCACGTACTGAGAGAACTAATTGAAAGAGCGAGGGAATATGAACTTCCATTGTGCATGGCTTTTATCGATTATGAAAAAGCCTTTGATTCGGTGAAACCATCAGCAGTTACAATGGCTCTGAAATCCTGCGGTATTGGAGATGCATACATTAATATTATTAATAACATCTATGAAAATGCAAGTGCAAAGATTCGGCTGTTTGAAAATACAACACACATAAAAATTGGAAAGGGAGTGAGACAAGGTGACACCATATCTCCAAAGCTCTTTAATGCCACATTGGAAAATGTCTTTCAATCACTGAACTGGGAAAACAAAGGGATAAAGATTAATGGAGATTATCTAACCCACCTTCGTTTTGCTGATGACGTAGTCATTTTTGCAACTATCCCATCAGAGCTGCAGAGTATGATCCAGGAACTTGCTGACAAGAGTAAAGAAGTGAGATTAAAAATGAACTTTAGAAGACAAAAGTGATGTTCAATGCTTTTACAAGAAATGAAGATTTATTGATTGATGGAGAAAAGCTGGAGATAACAGACACGTACGTTTATCTTGGACAGCAGATATCAAGTGAGGGTCACATTGATGAAGAAATTAATCGGCGTACAAAACTTGCCTGGAGAGCTTTTGGAAGAAACAGCATAATTTTCCAAGAGCAATATGCCATTGTCTTAAAAGAAAAGTGTTTGATCAATGCATCCTTCCAGTGCTTACGTATGGTGCAGAGACGTGGACCTTAACTAAAAGAGACATACAAAGGCTGCAGACAACTCAAAGACGCATGGAGAGATGCATGCTTCGTGTAACCAGGAGAGATAAGAAGAGGAACTCGTGGATCCGAAAAATGACAAGAGTTGAAAGACATCATGATCAGAGTTAAATCGCTGAAATGGCAATGGGCTGGACATACTGCCAGAAGGACAGACAATCGATGGACAGCCGAAATTTTAGATTGGATTCCAAAAGACAGGAAAAGACCCAGAAGAAGGCCACATGGGAGATGGGTGGATGAAATTCGAAAGTATGCGGGAGTAACATGGAGGAGACTGGCACAAGACAGACCATTGTGGAAAAAACTTGGGGAGACCTTCATCCAGCAGTGGATTGATAATGGTTGACAATGATGATGATGATTATAAAAAAAAATGAAATGTGCTCAAAATGAAGTTAAGCTTAATGACAAAAGAAAACGAAACCAAAATGAACAACAATCCTATGTGAATGATACAGACATTCTTGACTGGCAAGGATACATGTGTAACCTACAGAAGAGATGCTGAATAAACCTCCACTGGCCCTGCAAAGCATTACACGAACTTTGCACCCAACGTGTATGAAATGTTACAAGAAGGAAACAAACCTCAAAAGGTAAGTTGCCTTTAAATGTCATTGTGAACAATGGTTGATATTTTATAATGTTACTGAAAGTGGTTATACGCTGCCTCAAGTTAAACACCACGTTTCACAGCTGCATGTTTGTAAAATAGAATTTAGTGCCATGGCATTATAATTGAGAAATATGGTAAATCTTATCTCAAAGTACTGAACCAATAGTGCAAGGTTAAATTATTTTTGTGCATGGTGCATTCTTTCCTAAAATAGTATTTTATGCTTTGATTCATGTTAAAGCCCAATCATTCTTCACTAGCAAACACATTATGATTTCGAGAAATCAACAGTTATTCTATCAATATACATTACCTAAATTATGAAAAAATTAAGCTACACAAGAAGGCACTTCAAATCATGTAAATATTGTTAGTGGAACAAATATAAATTACGGCATGCAAATAGTTAATTATCATGACAAACTAAAAAAAAACAAAAAAAACCTACACTCAGAATGATGAGAGATAATTTACTTACAAAACTTGCCATACGAAGTGATGGCCTTCTGGTCAGAATGTATTTGCCATGATTGCGAAACTCAGCAGATGCATTGTAAACACTTTGCTAGAAAAAGAAAAAATGCTACTGAAGTATATTCACAAATGTTGTGTTTTCAAAAACAGTAAAGAAGACACAAAGTCATGAACACTTGTAATTCATAAGCTTTTCAATGTTGGCTGCAATGTTAATTGACATATTACAAAAGAACACATATCAAAAAGGAAATAATGAGACAAAAAACATCAAGTTTTGTAGTAAAAAAAGGAGGGGGTTGGCAACTTTAACATGGCATTGGTACTACACACACAAAATTATCATCATCAGGGAATTTTTCCAGCAATATTAAGCACGAGAAAAGTTTCACTTAAAATTTAAGAATTGTGTATCTTGCATATGAATACACAACCCCAGCTGTAACCACAGACATCTACCTCTGAATTTACAGCATTTTTTAAGCTAGTAGGCTCTATACATCAATGTTACTCATCATCAAGACTAGGTTTCCCTGCATGTCCTTATACCTCTCTACCATATCAGCAGACAATGTTGAGCTTAATACTTTGAACAGGACAGCTAGGTACAGTTCATATAAAGTTTATGAACATACTAACTCAACTCTATGCAGTGAAGAATAAGCTTGATTTAAACATAGCTGATTCTTGATTAAACAACTCTTCCACCATAACCAGATTAAAATTAAGTTAAAAGTAATACATAGTTCCTTTCAAAATTTTTTTTCTAACTGACAGTACTTTATGTTTTCAATTTATCTACAGAAATGCTTACTTTATGTTTATGTTCAAGGAATTAAAGTTAGAAAAATGAAATTCTTAAAAACTAAGTTAAACAGCTTTTGAGATGTTTTTTGTAATGATGCTTATCAATGAATTCAGTTAAATGTGGACACAATTTTATTCTGATATAACACTGATAACTATGGAAATAAGTTTTGAGAAGTATGGTAAAAATTATTTTTGGAAATTCTGACAATGCAGCATTGTTATTATAAAGCATTCTATAGTTCTAACATTGCAGCTTTCTTACTATAATGCAGCAATTCTTAACCTTCGATTTCTCTGAGCATTCACTGAGTCACTTTTGGAAGCCATGGATCCCTAAGCCATTGCTATAGTTTGAACCTTAAAATAGTTTATTAAATTCGCATACGAAAATACATACCAAAATCAGAATTCTAATTTTAATGGGAAAGTTGATACATCTCATCAACTAGCTTGGTCACATTCTACATTTCTTAAGTGCTGGGGGAAGGGGCATTTTTTTTGTATGTAAGAGCTGGTAGAAAGCTTTTACACATAAAAAGACAGTGAAGAATGAAATTAAAATTGTACATCACAAATTGCTGATTGTCACTATATATAGACTGGAGCTGCTGGAAAAGCCTTGAATTTACTAACCTAGCTTTGATAAAATTTATGATCTGACTGATTCATTCAAGACTTTTTTTTAACTCTTCTAGCATCTTCTTAGTAGCTCAAGATTCTTGATGAATGCAACAGTGATGGGTTATTTACCTTATTTACGCAATGAGTTGAGTTAGTATCCCAGACATGACTTACCAACCTGTACTGATTCCTATCCATTTGAACAACTGAGCTCTACTTGACATCAAAATTCATTCAAACTTGTACACATCTTTAGCAGTAGCATGAATCAAAGAGTGGAAGAATAATAAATCTTTAATAATTATTCCTTCAAACTCTTATCTAATGTGTCACAGTAAATGAAATTTGCTTGTTAAGTCCATACTTTCATCCACCATAGGCTATAAAATCCACTTTCATAAATTCTTTTAATAAACTTTTCTTTTTGCTATCTAAAAATTTTCCAGTTTGCTTTTTAATGTGCTATTGGAAAATGCCACTTAATCGAAACCCTTTTTTCTGACTACTGCACTAACAATGTCTGTACGTACTCCAGGTTTTAGCTATAAGCTTGGACACTTCATACAAAGCTTTAATAGCATTTTCCTTGCAAGAATCTGTTTTGACCATTTTAATTAGTTTTCTACTTTGTCAGAATTTTTGTGCTTTATTTTTTTTAAGTGATAAATTTGGTGTAGCATGTTCTTTATGCTTTCTAAATGTCTCTTTAATTTGATGACTTCATTGCCTCATTTTACGATAATTTGTATCACAGCACATACTGTAGCTGCCATTTATGTTCTGAACCTACACATGTGAAAACCATTAATAAATACTGCCAATTACAAATACTTACTCACATTAACATAATTAAATTCTATTTTAACTTGAAGAGCTTTATATTATTCTTCATATCTTCTGAGTTATTTTGTATTTTCAGAAGTTTCTCGCCTTTAGGTCTTTATCAAGGCCTGTTCTCAATGATTAGAAACTGTATAAAAGGTTTTGTTTAATAAATGAAACATTTGATACAATAAAAGTTTTTGTTCAGTAAATGAAACCTTTGATACAATCTCTAATCATTGAGAACAGGCCTTGATAAAGATCTAGAGGCCAGAAACGTCTGAAAATACAAAAGAACTAAGAACATATGAAGAATAATGTAAAGCTCTTCAAGTTAAAATAGAATTTAAATACAGTCGAACCCATATATAACAAAGTTGAAGAGAGAGTTAACATTTGATATATGTGAACTTTGTTGTAAATGAACAGATAAAAAAGGGCTATTTTTGGCATATTACATTATGTCAGTTTAAAACTAGTCAATCATGAGCTGTTTTTACCAGTTAATCAAAAGCAAAATAATGTTTCTCAATTAAAAACTACAGTTAGCAATAAAAATATGAATGAGATCTGCAACAAGCAAAACTTTTAATTAACCTAAAAATTTAGGTAACTGCAAAAATCTGAAATTTCACCTGTTACATTTGTTTTGCTGCTAACACGCTATGCCAAAAATATGAGTCAATAGTTGCTCATTTTGCATGCTTGTTATGATAGCAGCTGTTAAATTTTTTTCAACTTTCTCTGACAGTGGTAAAATGTTTCAGATGCAAAATAAACTTTTAGATTTTCTAAACCTTCCGTTTGAAATTGTTTTCTTTTTTATGGTGATTTCTTTTTCATTTTGCTCTTGACCAATCATCATTCTTGCTCTTAATGTCTTTCACTATGTCCATATCTGTGTTTAGCAATTCCACTAAGAGCTCCTTAGCAATGTTTGTGTAATCTTGAATAGAAATATCATAGGCGACGACTGTTTTCCCTCTCAAATGACTAAGTTTCATCATCTTCACCACTTTCATTTCCTCTATCTTTGATCTCACTTGCAGAGGTCTTCATTCTTCACCTGGAAGGCTTTTCCAAAAGCATGTTTCCAGCAGTTTTGAACTGTTCTTTCTGAACACTTTCTTTATGATCAATCTCATTTACAGATGTCTGCATTCACCTGTAAGACTTTTCCAAAACTGGTATGTTTTCAAATGTTTTGAACTTTTTTTAAAAGGCAGCTTAACATATCACATGCCATTCTAAGGTAAATATCTGTTGCTTCATCTTTTCTAAATTAATAAGAACTTTCCAAAGTACACTTTTCCTGTAAAGAACTTCCATATCACTATTATTCCATGATTCATTAAGATCTATGTGTAACAGCAGGAAGATGGCGAACAGTTGTCATTTTTAAAACCACGTTAGCTGTGAGGGATGTACAGTTGTCTATATTAAGAATCTTCCACTGTTTTCTCCTCATTTCATCATCGATTGCTTTAATCCCAGAGGTGTGTGTGTGTGTGTAAAGGTGGGAGCAGGAGGAAGTAAAAAAAAAAAACAACAAACTGAAACCTTTTTGTTTGCATGCCAACTGATCTGTCTGTAAGGGGAATCATGGGGTGTTCTTAACAGCAGGTATTTCTTAATCTTTCAGTGAAAAAGAAAGGGCTAAAAACTGGGTGAATGACACTTATTTTACTTGCTGATAAACTATGCTGAACTTTGATGTATGCGGTTTCTCCAAAACACTTTTCATAATATGCAGTTTGAATAAAAAGAGAGAATATTATGAAGTTCAAGAGATGTATAAAAACTTTGGTTTATGCTGAACTGTGCATTATGCAAGCTTGTTATATCTGGGTTTGACTGTATTATTTTTTGTTTGGGGGTTTAACAATCACCATGAGTAACTCAATGGGCTTTAAGTAGTCTGCCATACTTAATTTATGGCCACCTGTTCCAGGGGAGAGATAGAGCCAGTGCCATAAGACAAACATCACCCATGTCACATCCAGGCCTTGAATCCGAGTCCACTCAGATGAAAGGTCAGAAGCCAGCACTTAGACCATAGTACCACGAGAGCAGCATTTGACTGTATTCAACATCATGTTTGTGACATTTCATCTTTTGAATTAAATCATTCTGTCTTGAACATGATACACTTTTACTGATGTTTTCAATGTTTTTCAACTTAGCTTATGCCAGCGATCCATCAAAATGTTTTTGAATACCCACGAATCATTCATTCACAATGTACTGTTATGGAATAAAATTCATGTAAAGCCTTTGGTAACTGTTTCAAATTATTGTCACATGTATGTAGCAGGCTTGTATCACAACAGAACAATCTTCTGAGTTTAAAATGGCAATTGCAATTTGTATTACTGACCAGTTATATCTTAAATGCTTTTGTACTCAATATCTGCGAGATCAAATTAGAAAAAAACACACATTTATTTTCTTTGAATACTTATTTTTGGTTAATATTTTAAGCACAAACACATGAGCTAAACAAATGCAAACAATGATCCTACACTGGTGTGCAAAAATTAAGGACGAAGAGGAGAAATTAGCATAACAGCGGAACGAGCAGGCAGAACGGACCGAAAGACCACTCAGGAGATAGACTAGGGTCTGGTACAGTAGGGCATGCACATATATGCAGCATGACGTGGGGGTGGTGGTGTCGGAAGGGTATAAAGCACACGGGGGGTGTATGCTCAGCAATTCGGTGAAAGCTATTGCACAGTGTACATCGGTTTGAACGACATCGAGTTGCTGCCACCGTGTGATATGGCCAACAGGCAATCCAGTAGACGACATCTGGACGACTTTACCCAAGGTCGCGTCATTGGGAAGTTGGAAGAAGGTCGAAGTGTGGCTATTGTGGCCGAGGAGTTCGGGATCATTCACAGCATCGTTTAACGAGCTTGGAGAGCATTTCAAACGACAGGAACAGCTGTCTGAGAGTTTAGCAGTGGTTGTCCACAAGCAACCACGGCAGAGGATGACCGGTATATTGTCCTACAGGCAAGAAGAGACAGACGGCAGACAGCGGGAGAAATTGCAAGGCACATGCAACAGACAACTGGACGTCTGTTTTCGCGTTTTACCATGACCAGGAGGCTGCACAAAGGTGGTCTATTTGCACGACGACCAGTACGGTGTGTGCCATTAACGCCTGCTCATCGGTGACGGCGGTTTCTGTGGTGCCAGGAACACAAGAACTGGACACATTAGCAATGGGGTCGAGTTCTTGTTACGGATGAGAGCCGATTTAGTCTGCCGAGCGATTCTGGACGTATACACATCAGGAGAGAGCAGAGAACACGCAATCACACCTCCAACATCATCGAAAGGGATCAGTTTGGAGGTGGCGGAGTTCTCGTTTGGGGTGGTATCATGCTTGGTAGCCGTACTGACCTTCACATCTTCCAAGGAGGTTCAGTCACTGGTGTCCGCTATTGTACAGAGGTTCTCCTGCCTCACGTGCGTCTGTTTAGAGGTGCTGTGGGTCCTGAGTTCCTCTTCATGGACAACAACGCTACACCTCATCATACAGTGGCTGTCGCAGAGCTGTTGGAGAGTGAAGATATTCAACGCATGGATTGGCCCGCAAGGTCCCCGGACCTAAATCCAATCGAACACGTGTGGGACCTTCTCGGAAGGCGCTTGGCAGCACGTCACCAGCCGCCAGCAATGATTCTGCAGCTGCGATTGGCACTACAAGAGGAATGGGCCGCGATGCCACAACAGCTCTTTGACAACCTCGTCCTCAGCATGGACAGATGTTGTAAATCCTGCAACGCAGTCAGGGGTGATCATATCCCCTGCTAAAGACTGGATTTTTCTTGGCAGCCACCTGTCACATGGACATTTCTGTCTTCTGTCCAGTTGTGCTCGAAGCTACCTTTTCAATAAAGTGCCTTTGTATCCTTTGGATTCCTTGTTTGGACAGTTTTGCTCACTTGTCCCATATTCTTACATCTTGGGGATCTCATGGTATGATTTGAGTCGATGTGGAGCACTTCTGCACGACGTTACATTCGAAAACCGTCTCGTCCTTAATTTTTGCACGCCACTGTACTTACATATACAATGCAGTACATTGTTCTGATTATAACATTTCCGGCACATAGAGTTTGCTCAATTTGCACCTTGCCGAAGAGAGGATTGACGTCTCATCATATTCAGTATTAACACAAGAAACACCAAAATCCATGTTATCTCTTGTTAACTTCAAAGTCATGCAAGTTGTGATGAGCTAAATGAACAGACTTTTCACAAATAAGTAATAGAGCAAGTCACACACGTCAATAATGCAATAAAGCCTCAGAAACCACAACTTAAAAATATGTGTGCAAAGGTAAAAAGTCATGCCTTCAATTGAACTTGCAGAAAAATTCCCGATATTAACCATGCCCTCCATATCGCCATGACTTCAAAAACTTTAAAATATGAACATAAAACTATATACAAAAATAATTGAAAGACATTTTGAAACATTTCATCTACAACTTAAACTATTGATAACATTAGAACATACGAACAAAAGACTATGTTCAAACTAATTGAACGACATCAGAACCTTTGCAACAAAAACCTCAAACACGCAATAGCACTTTGTTCAATGTATCTACGCCCAACTCCAAAGGCATTTTCTCCATAAAGTATCAAGTACAAACTCAGGAATATGTGCAAAATTAAAATCCATTTAAAAAACTCGATATCTACACCTCTCAACCAGCAAGCAGACCAGTGGCGGCCCGTGACCAATTGCTGGGGAGGCAAACTACTTTTCGGCTTGGATTCAAATAAATTTATTCAAATTTTGAAGATGATGGTTGGTTGGTTGGTTAGTAGATTTTAATGGCGCAAGGGCCATGGGTGGCCAAAGAGCGCCAAACAAAAGACATCAAAATAGAACAAAATCAGTAAAACACATACACAAGGGTAAAAACAGGATGAAACGGTAAAAGTGAAAGATGGAAATGAAAGCGGTAAAACTAGATAAGATTAAAAAAGTCAATTTCTGTAAAAAATGTGAACACTGCCGTCAGATCGCAGTTCTCACCAAGGAGAGTCTGCAGCGTAGCTGCTCCTTCGTCCAACAAATGGGAATGAAAATAACGAAAACGATGATCACAAAAACAAACACAAGTACACAGAACATGAAGGACGGTGAGACGACATTGGCACGCCTCACACATCGGGGCACTGTCGCCACACAGCAAAAAGGGGTAAGTAAAACGACAGTGCCCAATGCGGAGATGCGCAAGAACAACCTCCTCACGACGGTTCTTCCGCAAACTAGACTTCCATAGTCCGATCTGTGGTTTGATAGAACGCAGCTTATTGCTGCCCTGCTGAGACCACAGGGACTGCCACTCGTCCAGGAGAAATGTCCGGATCAAAGGTCTAAAATCACGGAAAGACAGTGGCAGCCGAGCTGGCGACATGGAGGAAACAGACCTGGCAGAGAGATCTGCCAGCTCGTTACCCCGGATCCCAACATGGCCAGGAACCCAACAGAATCGGACCAGGAAGCCATCACCCTCCAAAGTTCCAAGAAGACGACGGACACCACGGATGACAGGTGAGTCCGTGTCCTCCGGAGAAGATAAAACATGGATGACGGACTGGGAATCAGAGCAAACCATAGCGCGACGATGTGATCGAGACTGTATGTGGCACAAAGCGAGGTGTACCGCACGCATCTCTGCCGAAAAGACGGTGGATTCAGGCGGAAGCCTCTCAGCATGTGAGGCTTCGCCACACACAAAAGCGGATCCAACGACATCCCCGGACTTCGAGCCATCGGTGAACACAGGCACGAAATCCGGGTAGACAGACTGTTTTTCAGCAAAGAGCTGCTGGTACACCAGAGCAGGAGTGGAAGACTTGGGCCACACACAAAGAGAAAGGTCAGCCGTTGCTTGAACGGACTGCCAAGGAGGATGGTTGAAAAAGGTGGTCAAACCAATCCTTGACAAGTTTAGACCAGCATCGCGCACTATGGCAGACATCCAAATCCCGAACGTCGGAACACAGGAGGGGCGGTTGGAAAACAAGCGGACACAGTCCGGTTGGAAGATGGAACCATGCAGGGGATGATCAGGAAGAGATTTCAGTTTTGTGTAAAACTGAAGAGACAGCTGCTTACGACGGATGCATAACGGCGGCTCATGAGCCTCCGCATACAGGCTATGCACGGGAGAGGTACGGAAAGCACCAGTACATAGCCGCAATGCCTGGTGATGGACGGGGTCCAAAGGTTTTAAAACCGATGGACGCGCTGAACCGTACGTAATGCATCCAAAGTCTAACTTTGACCGAATCAGAGAATGGTAAATGCGAAGCATTGAGCACCTGTCGGCCCCCCAAGATGTTCGAGAGAGGACCTTCAGGATACTCAAAGACTTCGTGCACTTCACCTTCAAAGACTGGATGTGAGGCCGGAAGGTGAGCGCTCGGTCAAAAGTTAACCCAAGGAACGTGACTTCTGACACCACGGGGATGGTAGAACACCCCAGACGGAGGCTGGGGTCTGGGTGAAGACCCCGTTTGCGGCAAAAATGCACGCAAACGGTCTTCTGTGTCGACAAGCTAAATCCATTTTGGGAAGCCCAGTGAGAGATCTTGGTAATGGCAGACTGGAGCTGTCTCTCAATGGTGCGCATGTTAACAGAGGCGCAAGAGATCTGCAGATCATCCACGTACATGGTTCCACGAACCGTCGGAGGAAGCAGTTTGCATATGTGATTCACACGAAGGATGAACAGAGTGACTGATAAAATGGAGCCTTGAGGTACACCCTGTTCTTGCGGGTACATCGCAGAGAGGGTCGACCCGACGCGCACACGGAAACTCCGGTCCTGGAGAAATCCGGCGATGAAAGATGGTAAGTTTCCCCGCAATCCGCACTCGTGCAGATCACGGAGAATGCCGTATCTCCAGGTACGGTCATAGGCTTTCTCCATATCGAAGAATACGGAGACCATGTGCTGACGTCGGACAAACGCCTCCCTGACAGATGTCTCAAGGCGAAGATGATGATCGGTGGTGGATCGAGATTTGCGAAATCCACTCTGATGAGGTGAAAAAATGTGATGAAACTCCAGATAAAAAATGAGACGAAAATTAATGATACGCTCGAGTACTTTGCAAAGGCAGCTCGTCATAGCAATTGGCCGGTAGTTCAACGGGTTAGTGGGATCTTTACCAGGTTTGGGAACAGGAACGACAATGGCAGTGTGCCAAGATTCGGGAAAGATATGCTCTTGCCAAATCCTATTAAACAGGATTAGCAGACATTCAAGAGAGGACGGAGAAAGGTGCTTCAGCATTTCGTAATGGATGTTATCCGGTCCGACAGATGTCCGGCCGGACCGATTCAGAGCAGTCTTCAGCTCCACGGCAGTCAGCGGGCTGTTGTAATCTGTGGCAGAAAACGGTCCAAAAGAAATCTTGGACCGTTCAAGCCGCTGCTGTAACTGCCGGAACAAAGCAGGGTAATTGCTGCTGCTGGACACCGAAGAAAAAGCGGCGCCCAGACAGTCAGCAATACCCTGAGCGTCAGCAACCGTTCCTCCATCACTCTCAAGAATGGAGATTTCCCCAGATGGGTACTGTCCCCGAATCTTACGGATCCTGTCCCAAACGATCTTAGGGCTGGTATTGGTGTTAATCCCGGATACATATTGTATCCAGGACTCCCGTTGACTACACCTACGAACCAATCGCGCGTAGGACTTGGCTTTCTTGAAAGCAAGTAGGTTCGCGTCGGTGGGGTACCGACGAAACCTACCCCAAGCCCGATGTTGGGCCCGACGAGCTGCCATACAAGTGGAATTCCACCAAGATCTCGGGCAACGTGGAAGTTTAGTCGACGTCCTGGGGATGGTAAGTTCTGCCGCTTGCACAATACAATCCATTACCGCCGCAACAGCGTCATTGACTGTTCCTGAGGTCACCATTGCCGGAGTAATAAAGGCCGAAGCCGTGAATGTGTCCCACTTGGCACGATCAATATTCCATCTAGCAGGGCGAGAAGGGCAACGGTACCCGCCACTCGCTAGACGGAGGATTTTGAAGATAACAATCCAATTTTCGGAATAAATGTGACAAGGATGGTAAGTCAGATAATATCTGAAAACTTTAAAATTTTCATCGCCCTGGGTGGTGCAGTGGTTAGCATACCCGGGCGCTATCTGGGAGACACGGGTTCGAGTCCCGCTCCAGGACGATGAAAATTTTCAAGTTTTCGTATATTATCCAACTTACCATCCTTGCCACATTTACGCCAAAAATCGGATTGTCATCTTCAAAATTTGTATTATATGGTGTAATCCCGTATTTCTTTCATGATTTTTCTGCTACTCCGGGCAATCACGGGAGAGGATTCTTAACCTCCAGACTCGCTAAATATGAATGCTGGTTGCTTCGACTAGCGAATCCTGTGATGGTTATATTCAAATTAATCGGAAACTTGATCGTTCTGGGTGGTGTAGTGGTTAGCATATCCGGGCACTATCTGGGAGACGCGGGTTCGAGTCCCGATCCAGGACGATGAAAATTTTCAAGTTTTCGGACATTATCAGACTTACCACCCTAATCACAGTTATGCCAAAAATCGGATTGCCATCTTCAAAATTTGTATTATATGGTGTAATCTCATATTTCTTTCATGATAAATTTATTCAATTTAATGCCATTTTTTTACATTATAATTTTTTTTATTTACTTTCTCATGTGCGAAGTATGAAATAAGTAATGTGACCCGTGAAAAGATTCATAAAGATTTTACCGGAAATGCACGTTTTACATGACTTTGAAACCAACACAAAACCTGTTTATGCAAGACTCCCGCCCTTCGCCTAAATATATTTTTTTCAGTCTGAATTGCCCTCTTGGACTATCTGGGAACTGTTAAGCCAGTTTGAATATGAAATATATTACATCGAAATAGATTTTTATTAAAGGGATTAATAGAAGATAAAAAGCAAGACTGAACTATACATCTTTTTCATCTCAAATGAAATTCTATGTACACCTCTACCTTCACTGACGCCAAAAGAAAAAGTCTTGAAGACTTCTGCGCACAGTGTTTACCTATACAGCAAGAGAGAAAGCTTACCTTACACTGATATTATCTTGCATATGAGGTCTATCTTTTGTTCTTTCTGTTTGGCGAAGTGATTTATTATATGGTCATACCATGTCTGTTCTGCTTCCATCCTCTTCACAAGCGCCTTCTCGATGGACAGAACTGATAAACTTGACAACCTTTCTTGCCCAATGGAGTTTCTCTTGTAGTTTTTTTATCATCTTCATGCATGAGAAACTGCGTTCCACAGAGGCCGATGTTGCAAGAATTGTTACTACGAGGGAAAGAAGTCTAAATAGTTCTGGCAGTGCCTGTGCTAGATTATTATTGTATATGGCAGATAGAAGTTCTGTTTCCACAGATCTTTGTCTGAATACAGAACCTGCAGCTCACTATGCAGTTTGGTGCTGTCAAAGTATTTTTCATAAGTTTGAAGCAGAGCTTTAAAACAGTGTTCAGGAAAAACTCTAGAATGAGCTTCAAAGCAGAGCACATCCTATGGACAGGCAACTGAGTTGTAACATTGTCTATTACCTCATAATACAGTCTTCTGTATTGCACGGTGGCTGGAATATCATTACTTCCTTTAAATCTTTTATTTGGAGAACCAACCTCACTGCACACGTTATGATAGAGATCATCAAACTGTCTGATCTCAAAAGTACAACAATTTTTCACATAAGCCAGTAATTCGTTTGTTACAGAATGTAACATCAGAACTATTTGATTGCAGTACAGAGAAAGTAACCTCAGTTAAATAAAATATTTTTTTTATATGAGAAGAGAAGAAAAACGAAATTAAAATCTTGGAGCCATCGTTTTAGTCCTGCTGCTTCGTGAATTGTCTCATCATCATAGTTGGAATCATCCTCAATTTTTTTCAAATACTTCAATTAGCAGGCACCTGTGGTCAGCTATGGTAGACACTGAATGAGATTTGAAGTTCCACTTGGTCTGAGATACACGAGGTGGTCTGGGTCCACCAACAGATTCTAGTAAATGAACACGCTTTGTCAATTTGGAAAAGAATGCACAAATTGCATTAAAATTTGCAAAAAAAAAAAAAATGTGATTCCTTCAACACTGATGCTGCTTTGCTCAAAACCAAGTTCAGCCTGTGTGCGTAGCAATGAACAAATAATGCTTGAGGGGCATCACATTTCACTTTTGCTTGCAATCCATTCAGCTCTGATGCCATCACTGCTGTGCCATCATATGTCTGTGCAACTAGTTTTTCTTTGTAGCTAAATCTTTCCAGCTCATGATCCAGTAATTCTTTAAGCGAAGTAGCACACCGATCAGAACTTACGTCAAAAAATTCCAAAAATCTTTCTACTGGTACACCATCTTTCACGAATCGAACTATATAATTGATACTTGTGCATGGGAGCTGATGTCTGTCACTTCATCAATCTGCCAAGAAAAAAACTGGGCATTTTCAATATCTGCATTGATTTCATTCCTAATTATATGAGCAACTGATTCGATTAAATCATTCCGTATTGTTTTTGAAGTTCCTGAAAATGTTGTACTATTCTCCATAAACACTCTCAATGTTTAGTCACTCTTGGAGAGTAAATCAATCATATTGAGGTAATTTCCCTTATTTTCAGAGACTTCGCTCTCATAGTGTCCACGAAATGGGAGCATTTGTCGGGCCAGTAGTGTTGTAATATCAATCAACTTCTTCATTACATCACAATTCTTTTTTACTTTTTCATTATGATGTAAGACACTTGTTCTTTTCGCTTCGTTGAGAGAGTAGTCTATCCTTGTTTTGCCTAGCAACTCTAATTTAACAACTGCCAGAATGTAATCTTTACACTTTTTGTGCCTGTCCAAAGCATGTGGTAAAATTTTCAAATCATTGAAGCCTTTCTTTTGCCAGACTTCATTGCCACTCACAGGAAACAACAAACATGGCCAACAATATAGTTTGTTCGTTGATTCACTACCAGTTAGCCAGTGTTCTTTTTTGTACCAGCCAATATTAAAACCTCTGTTTGAAGTTTTTCCCTCTGAAGTCATCTTTTTCATTTCAGGTGTAGGCTTACCATCATTTTTAATTTGATTCTTTTCTTCAAAATCTCTCCTACTGAAAGGCTTTTCCAGTAAGCTATCCACCATATTAGATATGTTTGAAGCAGAAGCCATGGTCTGATAAACAACTCTTTATAAAACATATATAAAATTAGTTACACAAACATTAGTGTGAAAGAAAAGCAACTAGGAAGAAGATGCTATGTAATGATGCTCAAAGCTGTCAGAATGAGGAGTTAACACAGTGGAGCTGCCTACAGGGAAACAGCTGTCCTCATGAGGCAAGATAACATCTGCCTCACAGGAAGTTCACAGTGTGTGTGCGTTCTTTGTGTTCACAGTTCTACCGCCTACCTTCATATTTACTGATTCAGAGGGAGTTAATAGGTTTGGCGCAAAATGTACGAGAGACATTTCGCTTCCTGCCTCAAGGACGGAGATTGCAAGCTGAGGACAATTCGCAACTACGCCCTACCGATTGTTTTCGAAAAGCGTCAATTTAAAAAAAAAACTGAATGAACGCATAGACAACATTTGATTCAAAAGAGTTAACTAGCATAAATGTTTGCTTTCCTATACCCAAAAGTACTGAATGAACAAAACAAATAATTCTAACTAAGAGTCTTAAAATTCTGAGGAGGCACTGCTTCCCTTGCCTCCTCCCAAAAACCGCCACTAAAGCAGACTTCGAACATTTACATCCAACTACTATGGACATCCTTAGAATGTAGTTGTTGCACGCTGGTCATCTCCCAAGCATGTGTGTCCAGCAGATCAAGCAGGCACACAATCCTTTTACCGATCTAATAGCTGGAGAAAAGCAAAGGTGACGCCATCTATGGAAAATGGAAGTAAGTATCTGAAGTTCCAAATTAAATCAAATTGTTTTCTAGTCATTCTTCCACTTTCCCTTGGTGTTTTCTTTTTTGCCCTTTTTTTGGCTTTTTTAAAATTACTCTCAAGATGTATCATTTCTTGCCAATAATTTTCAAGCTGTCTTGGATCATTAGTAACGTTTGCAAGTTTTTTGGATTAATATTGCTTCACATACATACATATCACTAAGCTGTTCTCTGAGATTCAGTGGTTAGCTCCAAAAAGAAATACAAACTACCAGATATTTTTACTTACTGTTGTCGTATCAAACTTCTCCATTTATAGTCGCTCACTACGACCGCCCGCAATATTGCTTCAGCTGTTCTTAAATGCCTTTTAGATGTACATCTTTTCAAATTTTTTATCTGATCGAAATTTGGGTATACCTTGTTATCAAGGCAATATTGTATTAATGCAATTGTAGCATTTTTTTTTTTTTTACCAATTTCTGATATGTTGTTTCATTTGCAACCTCAACCTATTCTTGGCACTGCCAATATAAGACATGGGTGGATTACACTCAACTGGAATTTAATAAACACCAGCTGAATCAAGAATACTACTAGACCTATCACTATTAATGATCAAGTTCTTGATAGAACATACTGTAATACCCATTTGTAAACCAAATTTTGTAGCCAATTTATTAACCTCACCAGAAAAACCTTTAATAAATGGAAAAGCTCCATCTCATTGATATGGTTGATTTTTAAAATCAGATTGTATGTTTTTACCCAAATTTTTTTGACCTCAATAGTCCATTTATTTATTAATCTCTGGAAGTAACCATTTTTTCTTGTAATCTTTTCAATATACGGTATTTCTTCAAAGCTGAATGTTCTATTAAAAGTATGCGTAAAGGCTCTTTTTTTAGCAGATTTTTAATACTAGTGCTTTTTTGAAACTTAGGATGGAATGAGTCGTATGGAATTATTACAGGAATGTAGGAAGGTTTTCTGAAAACTTTAAAATCGAAATTGGTTGAATTTTTCAGCAACAAAACATCCAAGAAAGGAAGCCTGTTCTTTTCTTCAAACTCAATTCTATGGACGGACAAATTGTAGTAAACTATTTAGCCCAACTTTGTAACTGTACTTTGTTTAGTTTAGACAAAATGAAAATATCGTCAACATAATGACAATATATCAATGGAGGCTCCTCCATGTCTTTAATAACTTTATGTTCAATAAAGTCCATGATTACCTCTACATAAAGGGCGGACAAAGGCGATCCCATAGGTCCTCCACGCTCGTTTGTACATAGTTCCATCAAAAATAGAAATGTTATCATTAATAAATAACAAGACCCTTTTCAAATCTTCTATTTGCCATTCATCCAGGTACCTCCCCTGTTCCAATTTTTCGATAATAATATGAACCACCAAAGGAACAGGAATACTAGGAAACAAGGCCTTGACATCCAGGCTTGCCATATAATAATCTGTTAAATCTTGATTAATACCTTTAATTTGATCAATGAAATACATTGTATTTTCCAATTAAATGTAGTTTTCATGCACAGCAGTGCCAAAAATCTGTAAATATTCCATTCCAATTGAATAGGTGGAGATCTCTGTTTTGAAACAATCAATCGCATTGGATCCTCTTCTTTATGGTTTTGATTTTGGCAAAAATCCTTGGAATAACCGCTCCAACAGTAGGATACGCTTTTTTAATCGCTTCAGGTAGTAAACTTTTATTTCTGACTCTCACCAAAAACTGAGTCTGCCTGTCCATAGGATCTGTTTTAACCATACTGCATTTTAAATCTGCAATGGCTTTCTTAACTTTTGCATTATACTCTTCCAAATTTAAAAGAACAATCTGACCAGACTTGTCCGCTTCACAAAATTTTAAATCTGGATTTTTACGTAATTGCATAAGCTGTTCTTTTTCATATTTAAGTTTGTTACCCCCAGGGATTAATAAATAAATGGACTATTGAGGTCAAAAGAAATTTGGGTAAAAACATACAATCTGATTTAAAAAATCAACCATATCAATGGGTTGGAGCTTTTCCATTTATTAAAGGTTTTTCTGGAGAGGTTAATAAATTGGCTACAGAATTTGGTTTACAAATGGGTACTACAGTATGTTCTATCAAGAACTTAATCATTAATAACAATAGGTCTAGTAGGATTTTTGATTCAGCTGGTGTTTATGAAATTCCAATTGAGTGTAACCTCAACCTATTCTTGGCCCTGCCAATATAAGACATCCACACCTATGTCTTATATTGGCAGGGCCAAGAATAGGTTGAGGTTGCAAATAAAACAACATATCAGAAACTGGCAAAAAAAAAAAAAAAAAAGAAAGCTACAACTGCATTAATACAACATTGTCTTGATAACAAGGTATACCCAATTTTCGATCAAATAAATTTTTTGAAAAGATGTACATCTGAGAGGCATTTAAGAACAGCATAAGCAATATTAATCCAAAAAAATTGTAAATGTATTTGCAGTACTAATGATCCAAGACAGCTTGAAAATTATTGGCAAGAAATGATACATCTTGAGAGTAATTTTAAAAAAGCCAAAAAAAAAAGGGGGGGGAAGAAAACACCAAGGGAAAGTGGAAGAATGACTAGAAAACAATTTGATTTAATTTGGAACTTCAGATACTTACTTCCATTTTCCATAGATGGCGCCACCTCCGCTTTTCTCCAGCTATTAGATCGGTAAAAGGATTGTGTGCCTGCTTGGGAGATGACCAGCGTGCAACAAGTACATTCCAAGGATGTCCACAGTAGTTGGATGAAAACATTCAAAGTAGTCTGCTTGCTGGTTGAGAGGTGTTGATGTAGAGGTTTTTTTAATGGATTTTAATTTTGCACATGTTCCTGGGTTTGTACTTGATGCTTTATAGAGAAAATGTCTTTGGAGTTAGGCGTAGATACATTGGGCGAAGTGCTATTGCATGTTTGAGGTTTTTGTTGCAAAAGTTTTGATGTTCAATCAGTTTGTCATGTTAAATGGCCCAATGTTTGACCTTGGTAAAAAATTTATAAACAAAGTTATATCTGCAGCTTACTATAACAGCCTTACTTTGAAATACTGAAACTCTTTCATATCCACATATATTACTTATTCTTACATACTTTTTAGCGAACTGTGCTTACTTTTAAAAGAAGCCATGCTTTAGAAATATCAGCTGTGACAACTCCATAACGTCGATTTGCATATTCGGTGATCCTACAAGAAAGAAAGATATTGTTAGTTCTTGAACTAACATAGCCCAGAGAAAAGTTTTTTTGTAGTTACGTTTTCATTCATAAAAAAAGAGTCTCAGTCATTTCTTAAACCAACACAGAAAAAGAAATCTCATTTACAACATTTACAATCAAAACTTACCAGTGACCACAAAGTAAAAAAAAATTCCTGTTATTACAAACAAAAGGTAGGGGTACGAAATAAAAAGACTGCACCTGTGAAGAATGAAATGTGCTGTGCAGGTCAAAAGTGAGTGGGAGACCATTGACTTTTAACTGTCCATAACTGGAAATGCAAAGTTCACCTCATTCTCAGCATTAGTTTGGTGACACATATCAATGAAAATAGATGTGTTTGCCATGCGCTGGTAAAAAGCTGAGTTCAAGATTTGAGCAACAGATAACTGCAACTGCGACAGTGATGGAGAAAGAGTGACAACAAAAGACTGCCTGAAGAAGGGGAAGAGTTTTTTCTGAAAATTTGAGTTTTTAATTAGAATATTTCCTAAAAGAAAAAAACCCATATTGGATGTTTGATTAAGTGTTTGAACGTTTTGGTGAAATTAAAAAATAACTGGTGAATCTTTTTGTATGTTAAGTGAGGTGTAAGGAAGTCATGAAGTCATTAATTATTGAAAATTACATCATCCTGGAATAGGAATCAAACCCGTATCTCTTGATTTCCATTTGATACGGGTTCGATTCCTGTTCCGGGACTATTTAATTTTCAAGTTTTCTGACGTGACCAATGTTACGCGAGAAACTGTAAAATATACGCAATTCAGAGATGTCTGATTGCTGTGTTAATAATTCAGACGAATTTCCATGTAATATGTGAAGAATATTTCTTTCCATACTATCTAACATCCATACACTTATTGCAATTTATTTGACCTATTTTATTTATTTTTCTCTGTACCTTTTATTGCAGGAATGGGATAGAGTTCTGTCAATGTAAGATCAAAATGCTGACATTTTATAGTTCCAAGGGTAGTTTGAATTTCTGAGGATAAGGGTTAGAATTGCATAGTTGGTTTCCTATAGACTATATAATCTATGTGGTTTGTTTTTTCAAACAATTTAATGACCAGGTATGGAAGTTCTTTATTTTTTTATTTTTTTTTTTTACTTAAAATCTATTGTTAATTTAATGGAAGGTTAAAAATTTGAAATAACTTTTTGTAAGTCAATAATTTTTGCTTGGTTCCCTTGCCATATTAAAATATCAACACACCTTTGATAAAGGATATTGACGATTTATTTTTTATTTACTTAACACATTATTTTCTATATTTTGCATCACAATTTCAGCAAAAGGCCTAGAGAGTGATGACTGTGCAGGTGCTTCTGAGTTCTGTTTGAAAATTTGTTGGGTGAAAATAAAGTACTAGTTGTGAGCAATACATTTTAGTAGATCAATTATTTCAATGATGGTGATATCAGGGGTATATTTTCGCAGTCTCAATCTTTCTCCTATTAGTTGAATAGCTTCTCTTGGACTAGGCTATTAGAAAATAAAGATTTTATGCCAAGGCCCTGCCATATTACATCCTGAAAGGTTTTGTTTGATGGTTTTAATTTATTTTTTTTGATGACTTCTATTGAGTTTCTTGCTTTACATTCACTTTTGAAGACAAGTGGGGAAAGGAATTCATGCTTCTTTGGGGATTTCCTTTTGATACAGTAACTGTGATGCATTCACCTTCTTTGTGTGTGTTAATTCTTTGAAGTGCTTTTGGATATTCCAGGTGCTATGGGAATTGTAATTTTTCTGATACAACTAGGAAGACTAATTTTTATGTTGGATATACAATGGAACCTCATTTATACAGTTTTCAAAGGACAAAGTAAAATTAATGCATGCCTGAAGAAACGTATAAACAAAACAGAGAAACTTTGATATTATGGGCAATTCAGAATTTTTGGATAGGTAACATTTTATCCCAGCAAAAACAGTCTTGCTGGGCCAGCACTCAAGCCAGCACTGGCACCCATCAGTGCAAGCAGTGGCCCAGCACTATGTTGCAGCTGCCCAAGTCAATAAAATGTTCTGGCGGCCACCACATGGACCAGCAGTTTGGGCCAACAGTTGGTACCCCCATCAGTTGTCAAATGCCAGAACAAGGCCATCAGTTATCTATCATAGGCAGTGGCTGCCACAAGTGGCCCTGCAAGCACGTGCCATAAATGATGGCTAGCCTAATGTGGTCCGCCAGTTTCTTGGAAGTGGCAGCCGGCAATTACGTAACGTAACTGATGGCTTGCTGAATCTTGTCCGCCAATTTCCCAGTAGTGGCCATAAAAAAAAAATATCCCAATTTCCTGAAGGTACAACTCCTCTTTCTTTCTCAATGAAACTTATCTGCATGATGTCAATGCGCTGGGGAAATTTCCTCAACAGGTCCAGAAAAATTCCTGGTGGATCAGGGTAGTGTCAAACCCACGACAGTTTGGTTGCAAAGCGAATGCTTTAACCACTACACTAGGTTGCCAGGTGC
Source organism: Macrothele yani (assembly GCA_039090855.1). Lineage (NCBI taxonomy): Eukaryota > Metazoa > Arthropoda > Arachnida > Araneae > Macrothelidae > Macrothele > Macrothele yani. The sequence continues at coordinate 130,828,807 of CM076996.1, forward strand.
GAGCGTTTGCTTGAAGGTGATCCTCTTTCCTGCATGATGTGAAACGAAGGGTTCTTTTAATTTTACAATATTGCAAGTTATTTTTCATAAATGTCCGTTTCAGGTAATTCATAAAGTTATTTTTTCAACATAATGATTTTTTTTATTTACCTTAAGAGATCTTCACTCACTTTCGCTGAGTGTACCAACTTAAAGACATTTTCCAAAGTTTTGTGCTCCCCTTGTGGTCTTTGAAAGGTGAATGTTTAATATATTTATACATTCATGTCACATTCTGTTACATTTTTAACGTTGTATCTTTTTTCCCCCACGGACAGAAGCTACATTTGTTCTAAATAGGAAAGCTATTTTATTTTACTTCTGGTTATTTTTAGCAGCGAATTTCTCCAGTCTTGTGTATTCAACCCATGGATGAGAGCATTATATTCACATAGCGTTTGTTTCCAAATACTTGATCATTTTGTAATGAAAATACCCATTTTGTATGCATATAATTTTTATTTTTTTCCAACATAAAGGTTTTTTAATGTCTTTCTGGGACTTCTCTTTGAAGCGGTTTAGTGTATGTTGTCGAAAGATGATTACATGACAAATTTACTAAGTTTTCAGAAATTATTTCTTATTGTTCATGGGAATAGAGTGGGTGTGTTTCATGGCTGTTTGTATTCTTGATTCTTTGTGTGTTAGTGCAGGAATTTTGCTATGAAATGAGTTTCTAAAAACAAACGAGAGAAATTGACTATTTCTTACAGGTTCATTAAATTATTTATATAATTTTTCTCCGACGGTAATCTTCATCGATGCAGCATTTCATTAGGAAATTAGTCTCTCTACATATGTTTTTTTTTCTCTTAACATACACT